>CM060918.1:747036551-757036551 GCA_030737875.1 Allium sativum
ATCAAACATATACATTATGAATATTACTTTCATTCTTACAAAAGCACATGTTACCTGTATAGTTCAATAAATGTGGAACTCGGGAGGTTATAAGGATAATTTAATAACCTTAACATGTTAACATTTTCCTTATATTTTTACGCATCATGCGTATATATTATGAATATTAATTTCATTCTTACATCTAAAGATGCCAATTATATTTGAATGTTCTTAAAATATGTTACTTAAAAGCACATGTTACCTGTATGGTTTAATAAATGTGGAACTCAGTAGGTTATACGGATAATTTAATAACATTTCCTTATATTTTTGCACATCATATGTATACATTATGAACTAATGCCCATTAAATCGGAAAATTTTCAAAATTTCCAGCGTTTTCAAAATGAAAAATTGATGCTAAAACATTTCTTTTAACTTTATATGCATTTTTTGATCATTCATCCATTAACTATACATTCCTTAACATCACCCACAAATTTGTACTCCAATCATTTGTTCAAAATGTTCTTACTCCAGTCATTTCTTTGAAATGAAAATTACCTGGCTCTGGAGCCTTTTCTCGAAAACCAACCCATCTTTACTTGATTGAATACGCTCCAAAAACGCAATCAAAGGCTGTGAGTCAAACTCAGCCTCTTCCTTATCCTTACCAGCTGACAAAGCCACGGATGTATTCCCACCACTTCCCCGACCAATTAATCTCCTTCTCCGGCTAAACAAACTTTGCATCTCGCTGCTTGACTCATTTTCATTTCGGTTGGGATTTGTGTTAACGGATCCAGATCTTGATCCAGTATTAACCTTATTTGCATTTGCTTTCGCCTGCTCCTCCAGTTTCTTCCCCGGATCTTCCTTCCTTTCAGTATTATTTGATTCATTACAGGACCTGCCGGAATAATCACCAGATATTCCAACTTCGACGATCTCTTTGCTTTCTTTCCGCTCTTCTTTTGTATCAGATCTGGATCCGCTTTCCCGTTCTTCTTGTAGTTTCTTAACCGTCTGTTGCAGCGACCTGTGTTGTGTTTATTATTGGCCACTCAAAAATCGAAACAACGATGTTTCAAAAGAAAACATGTAAACCCTACCCAATAAATTCATCGTGCCGCTGCACCTGCTGGCGAAGCTCCGCGACACGGAGGTTCTTGAGCTCGTCGAGCCACGGGATATCGGAAGGGTTGTCGTCGTCTCCGACAAGATTTGGATCGCCGAATCGTGATCTTAAAAGTTGGTACCTGGATCGGCATGCATCGGGAGTGAAGCAGTGGGCGGAAGGGAGCCGAGACCCAATCTCTGAGGCGACGGCGTCCCATGAGTGGGGTCCGTACCGCTTCACGAGGCAGGCGAGGATCAGCTCCTCCCACGTGCCCCAGATCTCCTTTTCTTCCTGATCGTTGGATCTTGTCGCCATGGCTATGATTGTGTCCACGTCATATGAGTAGGGCTGAAGATTATTTAAAGCCAAGTCTCAGTGTTTTGTTTCTGGGCCTATTATTATCTTTATTTTCTTTTTATATTTGTTTACAGTCGCTTTTCTATGATTTGAACTTTGAATACGGCAAGGGCGTATTTAAAGATTGGGCCTGAAATGTGGGCTGAACATTCAATTGGACTGAATTATCCAAGCCACTGGCCTTTTTTTTTTTTTTTTTGATAAATATGTACACATAAGCATATAACAAATGAATATGTGACAACATTAAATCTCAACTTACTAACAATACAGTAATCACAATGTATATGTATCACCAATATACAGTTTTGTGTGTGTGTGTGTGTATTTGGGAAACTCTAAAGAGACACAGAATTTTGACACAGATAGTGACAAAATTGATTTGGACCATTGGATCACCGCATGAATTACACCTCTCCATACAAAGACAAAAAGATCCAATAGTTCAGGCTTTGTGTCTCTCTCTCTTTGTGTCTAATTTTGTGTACAAGTAGTCGCCCATATATATATATATATATATATATATATATATATATATATATATATATATATATATATATATATATATATTTATTGTACAGTATATATATAACAAAAGGGGAGGATCAAGCCATCCTCCAATGGCGCACAAAAACGTTTCCTGCGAAAAGTAGAAAAACGTACACTCACAAAACAGAAGATACAAAAAATAGAACACAAAAAAAGAGTGGACTGGCAAGCGCCCTCAAGAACACCGTAGAAGACGAAAGAAGCAGCTTCATACGAAAACCTCAGCGCCGAAAGCCCGCAAAAGCTCCGAAGGCGATAGCAAGCCAAACACCAAGGTGCAGAAAGACCAAAGGCAGCAGGTCATGATGCTCTAACAACTCCCAGCAGGATGGATCCTCCTGTGACAAAAGAAGAACCACCTAACTCTCAATGCTCCGGCTGTACCTGCTCCATCAAACACTCCAAGCATGAAGAGATGAGATCGCCTTCCATCTCCCACTGAATCAACTCCAAGATCCTGTAACAGAGGGCCTGCACAACTAGCAAACGACATAAGATTTTGGGGGAGGGGGGGATAAAGGGGAGGATGGGGTGACATATATAAAGGGATAAGACCAAATCAAAGTATAAGTCAACCAATACCTGCCCTCGGCGTGGTTGCTACCTTTGTAACGTCAAAGGTAATAATAGCCAACCTTCTAGAGTGGGAGCTAAAGATGCCCCTGTAATGTCTACCACGAAAAGCCAGAAACACATCGTTCCTAACCTTCTGGATGATGCTCGGAGGGTCTATTGCCACTTCATCAAAAACCGCCCTATTCCGCGAACACCATAAGTGCCAGCAGATTAGACAAGGTATCAAACGAAGAAGGGTTGATCGAAGAGATTTACCTAAGATGTCGTCCCACCAGAATCTCAGTGATTCTTCAATCGAGGTGGCATTACCCCAGCAACCCATTAGATTCTCGAAGTAATTCCAGACAGCCCTTGCGCAAGACCCAGAGAAATACAGATATTCCAAACGAAGGAGAAGATAAGGAGGTGTGGACCGGGCACTCTCACTGAGTTCCATGCCGCCTTGATCGAGAAAGGACTGTCGTCCCAAGAAGAACCTCCCCCATGCAAATCCGATAAGGCCTTCACGGATTGCATCCCTTTCCATGTCTCACTTGCGATAGACGAAACCCCAATGTAATTCGTGTTAGAAAGCCGTCGATACTTGGCGTGGAGGAACGACGCCCAAAGGGAATTGTTAGCATCAAATCTCGCCCACAGCTTGCAGGCAAAGGCCTTGCAAACGTCCTATGGGTTGCGGAGGCCCAGACCTCCATCACTTTTGGGATGACATATGATGTCCTAAGATACCCAGTGATGACGACGAGTAGTGTTGTCGGTTCCCCAAAAGAATGTAGAAATCAGAGAACGGTAAGAGTGGAAGAAGAAAGCAGTGGGAGTCATAGCAGCAAAAATATGAGATCCCACAGAATCTAGAACAGATTTGTTAAGAACCAGTCTGCCAGCCTGAGAGAGGAGCGAAGTGTTCCATCTTAATATCTTTTCCCTAACTTTATCAGTTGTTAGACCAAAAATTGGCTCTAACACCCAAATTAGATATGAATTCAATGAAATAGAATCAAAAAAGCAGTAAAGAACACGCAATTTATAGTGGTTTGGCGTTAGCGAGCCTACGTCCACTTTGTTTTCTTTTAATTGATGATTGGAATACAAATACAGCAAAGATTCTCACTCAACCTCACAATTATAATGCACAAGCTCACTCAAATCTCTCAAAAATGGACTTTAAGAGATGATTTTGATCTGAATATGATTGTAGAATTCGGCTATGGAGGAAGTATGGACTGAGAATTTGCCAAAAGATCCTTTCAAATGCCTCTAGGTGGTGTTTTTATAGGTGAAAAATCACCTTGAAGTGGCTCCGGTTCGGAATTGCGTGGCATCCATCCCTTGAGAGTCGGGTTCGGAGGCTCCAAGATGGCTACAGCGCATTGATTCAGTAGGAGATCGTGGGAGAAATGGTCAGATCTTGTCTGAGTCTTCAGGGGATATGCGCAGCAACGGCTACAGATTCAAAGGAATAAAGGGGTTCGGATCGGGGCCTCCGATCCGATCTGGTGATGCAACTCGTTGTCCCTTGATGCTGCTGACGTACTCATCTGATCCGAACCGATGGGATTGCTTGCTTTCTTCTGATGCCGCTGAAGTGTTCCTCCGATCCGAACCGTCGAAGCCACCTGCTTTATGATGTTGCTGCCATATTCTTCCGATCCGAACTGATAAGGCCACTTGCTATTCTTTGATATTGCTGACATATTTCCGATCCGATCCGACGTGACCTCTGCCTCTCTGATCTCTACTCATTCCAGCACTATCTTCCTCCGATCCGATCTGATTGGTGTCTTTCTCACTATTTACTCTTTGTGTAGCCTAGTTCACAAAGTAGGCTAACATTTTGCCCCCTCGAAGTACACTATTATTTAAGATAATGTGTGCTTCGAAGCAATTTACAGAACATCTTTTGAATTAGAATCATTGAATGATCGCCTCCATTTATTTGTAGTGTCGTGTCGCTTCATGAAGTCGTGGCTTTCGCTGCTTATATATATCCATAATCCACATGAATTACTTTCTTCATTTTCAAACAACTTTGAGAACTTTTATTTAACGTCCAGTGATTCTTCCAGGTAAGCTTTTTCTTTACTTTTCCTCAAATTCACCCCGCGTGTCAAATCAGTGTATATAGCCCCTTTTGGTTCGGATTCCGATCCAAATGGATTTCCTCCAGTGGCACATCCGAACAGACACTCGTTATCGCTTTACCATGGATCAACAGGCCATAGGGCCGTTGTGGGCTTGACTCCCGGTCTGAACGGATTGGGGAAACTGGGAATACGAGTGGTCACTGCGATTTCATATAAATACCCCCTTCGTCTCCTTCTTCCTCTTCCTCTTTTATTATCCTCTTCCAACGAAATTTGCATCAAAACCCTAGAATTTCAAAGGCTCCGAAACTTTTCTAGTTCTTCCTTAAATCAAACAAATTGGTAGGTTAAAAGCTCGAATTACTTTACTGTAATCAATTTCGATTTACGTTTGTGGCAAAACTGGATAATTCGATCATGGCGTTGCCTGATTTGAACGCCTCGGCCTCCTCTCTTCTCGCCGTCGTCGTTGGTGGCTCTATCACCACTTCGAAGCATGGAGAGAGAGAATCAAGGTTCTGTGGTAGGCTTGAGCACGTAAGTGCTTGGCTTCGATCAGGTTTTGTGAAATTGGATCGGGTTCAGTGAGATGGAGAAGGAAGGAGATGAAGAGGAAGAGAGGAGCTGGGATCGGTTCGGATGAAGAAGCGTTGAAGTGAAAGAAAAGGAGAGGTGTTCACATAACCGGACCGGGTTGGGGCAAAAGAAAAGGAAAAAAAGTGGAAACGAAACACACTTAACTGGATTGGATGGTGTTTACAAGACCGGATCGGGTCAGAGCAGAGAAAGGGTAAAAAAGGAAGGGGAAAACAAAACTCACATGTTCGGATCAGATGGTAATAAGAGACAAAGAGAAGAAAGATTACTCAAACTGATCCGATCTGCTCCGAAAGCTTACATCCGAGCCGATCCGGTTTAACCCACTATCCGATCGAACCTTGACTTTGCCCTCTGATCCGATCCCAATGCAGATGTCCGAACCGAACCGAAATAGCCTAATTTAATGTGCAAGAATTTTTTCAACTATCTTAATAAATGCTTGACATAGCCTTCAACTTGACGAATAGTTAGGATAGCGCCTTTCGAACATGACAAATATCAAGAATCATTACGTACATTATTGCTTCCTTGGCCCTTTACATTATGCTTTCATGTATTTGCTCTGCATTTTTGTTACACATAGCACATACTTTAGTTCACGTACACACACGGGGTACACGGGCAACTTTACTCTAATTCTTGCTATTATTTCTTCGATAGTCTAGCGATCATGGCCGAAAGACGTTCTTCTAGATTGGCAAAGAAGATGGAAGTTGCAGAAACTTCTGAGAAAGTTACCATTGATGATCTATCTTCGTCTTCAGACCGTGAATGGGACGATGAGGGCCCAGATTATGAAATAGGAATGCATAACAACGAAACACCTTCGGACAATGAAGTTTCTCTGGGCTATGAGGAGGAAGGAGGGATTGGAGATTACCGAGCTCCTGACGAATTCGAGTTTGCCATTATCTTGGAATCACCCACAGACTCTGTTGAATCAACGATCGACGATGATAGACTTGCTCGCATATGTCTAAAGTACGGTATACTAAGAAGGGATACTCTGGTGCCATCGAAAACTGACCGTCCTCACAGTCCTCCAGAAGGATTTATGGCAATCACTCGATTGATATGCATGGTTGGGGTTATTCCACCATTTTCTCCTTTTGTTGTCGACTTTCTAAGACAGATGCGGATTGCCCCCATGCAGCTGCATCCCAACTCCTATGCTTACCTATATGCCTTATATGTAGCATACCGCGAGATCTTAGGTACAGAGCTCACTTTCGATGACGTTCATTTCTTTTACAACTTCAAGCATCGGACTCGAGAAACTCCTTCTTTCTCTTACTTCGAATTAGTCCCAAAAAGGAAAATAATTTCAGCGTTGTTCAGCAGCAAGGCCGACGATTCCAAGTTGGAATGGTTTTATATAAGGCAACAGCCAAGATGTGCTAGGAGATGGACAAAATCAAGTAAAGCATTGGTTTTCTAAATCTCAACTCTGAGTGTCCACGCCAACACATTAATCCGTTTTCTTTTTGTTTGCAGTTGATAATCCCAAACAAATATCGGGTCAAGTGTACTTTGATCGGATGCATCAGCTCCTCAATGGCGACCAAAAATTTCTAACCATCGATGAAGTCCTTAAAGATGAATACCTTCATCATCACGGGCTACTGTCCATTAACCGTAGCATAGGTCACGGATCGGTTCCATATGTATACATCCCTCCAGTGGATGTAATTCCAGGAATGGGCGAGAGCTCGAAAAGCCCCACCATACCACTTCGAACTTCACCTTCTCCATCTTCGACTCAAGACGATGAGTTATCCAACATACCCGAAAAGCACCGAGAAGGGTACATCGTCCCTGGGGATGCTATTTCTCCTGAGAAATCACTATCTCCTAAATAACTGCCAATAGACGCTTCCCAAGGAGATGCCCCTACTACTGAGGATCCTACATTTCAGGGCTTAGGAGATCTCCCCCTACCTGAAACTATCTATACCTCCGAGGATTTCAGCTCAAATCCTTTAGTTTTTACTTCTTCGGAGGAGACTACTCCTGTTAAGGCCAAAGAGCCCACTCACACTGGCTTGGCTTCGGACTCGGGTTTGTCGGGGGGGGGGGGGGGAGGGGGGCACACCACTTAGGATGCACTTAACACAATAACACTACACTTCATAGTACTTACTTCTCATGAGAATGCTAATTCTGAATTTCATTTACATTGTTGTGCAGGTACAATGTCTCGTGCTCACTATGACATCAGGAAACTACGTCGCAACATGACTAGACCCCTTCTGATATTGAGCATGATCGCCGCGAAAGCCGGGGTAGAGAGGATAGAAGGCCTCATGACTCTTATCAATCGCGGACCTCGCGCTCTCGCTCCCCCGTTCGGTCGGACCCAGAGCGATACAAAAGCTACCAAGGCCGTCGGGGAGAAGACACGTCGCAGTCAAAAGATCAAATATCTCCTCAAGAAAAACGCAGTAGGGAAAGGAGTCCGCCGAAAGATACCGACTCGTGAGGCAAGCGTAAGGTTTCTGCTAAGCGGCCTAGGAAGGGTGAGGAGGCCATTGTGCCCGCCCATCATAAGGATATTGAGCTAACATTCCCCGCACCTCCACCATTGGATGCTGAAACTAAAGTTAAGCGGGCATATCTGGAGGAGCAGTTCCCCGAACATTATTTTGAAAACCTGACTTTCTTACCTGCTCTCGAGCCCATTTCCTCGAGATGGGCAAATGAGGCCAAAGCGAAGATTGACGCAGTCGAAAAACAATATTCGGAGATGTTCAAGTATTCACATAACCTCTCCAGAATCATCCGAACTTTAATTACGGACACTAACTCGATGAAAAAGACTGTAGAAGCCGACGCAAAGGCCTTGAAAAATTTGGGGAAAGACCTTGAGGATACACAGGCCCAACTTGCCATCGCTCAACGGGATGCTGCCAGCTTCAAGCAGCAATTTGAAGAGCTACAAAAACGTTATCATGACTTGCTCGAGTCTCATAGTCAAGAGCGCTCGGAGCTGAAGAAGCAAGCAGAAGACGCTAAGTCGGATAACGCCAAAATACAACTTGCTTACGCTGCTCTTGAGCGAGAAAAGGCCGAGTTAGCGAGGAAGAATGCCGAATTAGAGAAGAAAAACGCTGACTTGGCTTCCAAGTTGATGGAGGCCGAAAACAGGGCTGCCCTAGCGGAGGGTAATGTTGAAAGTGTCATTAAATCGGCCGAAGAGACCCGCAAGCAGCTGTCAGAGGCCCAGAAGGATGTGCATGGTTTCGGCGAAGTAATGATCGAATTTTTTGCACATATAATTTGTCACCGAAACATCTCTTGGATCAAAGATTATCCGACTACCTTGGTTCATGTGTGGAGCCAAATTACCGAAACATCTCTTGCATCTCTTTTATCCCCCATTCCCGAGACGGCGTCAGAGACGGCAGTTACTCCAGCTGAGAAATCATTGGAAAGTATTTCTACCTTTTCACCCCAATTCGTCAAAGCTGTCTCCACTTTCCATCACATAATCGGGCAATCGATGAAGGACCCTTTATTTTCTCCAGAGTTGATAACTGTTGCTTCTCATTCTGTAGGTGTTGAACCGTCCGAGAAGACAGACGTGCCTTAGGGGACCACCGCTGGAACAGAATCTGCGGAGAAGGCTGAAGGAGAAAAGGATAAGGCTGATGCTCCTCATGACAACGAGATAATAGCCGCCTTGAAAGATGATGGCGGTAGCGAGGGGCATGAGGAAGACCCTGATGTGGCTATAGTCGGGGATCCAAAAAGCGCTGATGACATCACTTTGGCCGAAATGAAAGCCGAGCAAGATAAACGTATGCAGCTAAAGGTTGAAGACCTGGACCCTGAAAGCCTTAAGCCTCTTGCAGTGGTGGACCCTGGATCAAGATTAGCCGTTAAGCTTTCAACTAGATCTATTATAGAAGAGCTTGCTAAAAATTCTTCTCTTAATTCCAGCATTCCTTCTCCTGGGAAAAAACCAACTAATTCTAGCACTTCAGCTACAGGGAAGAAAAAGTTGAAACGCGTTATGACCGAAGCTGAAAAGGAAGCTAAGGCTGCCAAAAAATCCAAGTCTGACCCGAAGCCTAAATGATAAAGTGCTTCGTTTTATTTTGGGCATTTGATTGGTTCGCAATTGTTGTAGCAAGTGCAGCCCTCGCACCTTCTTTTTTGCTTGTTTTCCTTGCACAAACTCACACGTTTGTAAATAAAAATAACTTATTTCCTACAATGCCTGATAGTTGTTAGTTCAGCACTTATGTAAAAATACAAAAGCATGTCATACTAAAGTTATGTAATGAAGCCATGATGGAGGGGAATATGTGTGTACATGTATGCCCCCAGTCAATCTTGAATAACTGAGGGAGAACTATTCAAAATTAAATTAAAAAGTCCAAATGTCCCCGATTCTCTGACGGGGGTCACATTCCTTTCGTCATTGACGCCTATTCTTTCTGGCATCTTTATACTCTCTTGTCTCATATCCAGGTTAGAGTTTTCGTTGAGGCGGTCTCTCATCTGGGTGCACCATCACGCCTCAGAGGACGTCGTCTTCCCATTCTTTATACTCTCTCTCGATTCTTGAGAGTTAGAGTTAAGAATGTCATCTTCCCATTCTTATATGTCTTATTGTACAAACAGTCGTTTTGTTTGTTCCCGCATATAGGTCTTCTCTAACTTTAATTTAACATTTCGTGTTTCACAGTCATAATAGAATAATAGTTAAAGATATAAATGATGCAGGAAAGTAAATGACACACGATATTTTTATAGTGGTTCGGCTAAGTCGTAGCCTACATCCACTTTATAATCTTTTGTTCACATAAACAGACTTTTTAAGGCAAGTCGTGCCTTTTTACATGGCTTATGAAAACAAAAGAAATGACACTTCATATTTAGCTCAGATATCGTCGTAGGTGCTGAGTGTTCCAGGATCTGGGAATCTCTTCACCGTCCATGGTCGTTAGCTTGAATGCTCCTGTATCAAGCTTCCGTTGGATGGTGTACGGTCCTTCCCATTTTGGACCCAACTGGGTTGAAGGCGGGAAGACTCGCTTCAGTACTAGGTCTCCTGGTTCAAAGGTTTTGAGGCGAACCTTTTGGTCATAATAACGTGCTAGTTGATGTCGATGTCTTGAGGCACGCAAGTCGGCTTCATATCTTTTTTCTTCAATCATATCAAGAGACTCTAGGAGGAGTGCTTTATTCGTCATCGGGTCATAGTACGCAACTCGATGTGAAGGGACTTCCAATTCCACCGGGATCACCGCTTCAGACCCAAATGAAAGTGAATAGGGAGTATGGCCGGTAGCCGTCTTAAAGGTCGTCTTGTATGCCCATAAGGCTAATGGCAACTCATCTATCCATCTGGCTTTGGCCTGTTTCAGCCGCTTCTTTAGAATTGATTTAATGACTTTATTTACGGCTTCGACATGTCCATTTGACTACGTATGAGCTACTGCAGCATATCGCTTATCAATTTTGTATTTCTGGCAAAAGTTTCTTAACTTTATGCTGTCAAACTACGTCCCATTATCAGTTATGATGGTCTTCAGTATCCCAAATTGACAAATAATGTTTCTCACCACAAAACTGATCACTTTTCTTGCCGTGATGGTTGTTAGAGGTTCAGCTTCCACCCACTTCGTGAAGTAATCCACGGCAACGATCGCAAACTTAGCTCCTCCTCTGGCAATGGGTAGCACTCCAAAAATGTCATTTCCCCACATGGCAAATGGCCACGGACTTACCATTGACTTGAGCTGAGTCAGAGGTGCTCTGGGAACTTTGGCATATCTTTGACATCTGTCGCAGCGTCGTGAATAAGCAGTCGCGTCTTTGTTCACGGTAGGCCAGAAATATCCGTACCGTAACACTTTCTTTGCTAAGTTTTGGCCCCCAGTGTGATCTCTACACTCACCTTCATGTACCTCTTGCAGTACACATTTGATGTCGTCGTGTGCGATACACCGTAGCAGGGGCATCGAAAACCCTTGACGATAAAGGACGTCGTCCTGTAAAACGTATCTGGTGGCCTTACGTCTTACAACTCGTCTTTCACTCTTTTTCAACGGGAGGGTTCCATTTTTGAGAAAATTCTTAATTGATGTCATCCAGGATTCTCTTTCTGGTTCAACTTCTAGGGCTAGCCCTGTTTCCATTAGATCGAAACTTGGTGAATCCAATACCTCTATCGGAACCATTTCGGATTCTTTAAGACTATTTGAACTTGCTAGCTTCGCCAACCGATCTGCTTTCTGATTTTCCGCTCTCGGAATGTGTGTTATGCTATAATGCTCCAAATCTTCCAACAATTCCTTTACCTTCTTGAGGTAAGTGATGAGTCGAGGTCCTTTAGTAGCAAATTCTTCCCGAACTTGACATACAACTATCTTGGAGTCGCAATATATATCTAGTGTCCTCACTCCCAAATCTTTGGCGAGTTTCAGCCTGGCAATCAGGGCTTCATACTCGGAGTCGTTGTTAGTGGCAGCAAACTCTAACTGCAACGCATAGTAGATAGATCGTCCTTCAGGAGTTATTAAAACAACTCCGGCGCTGGACTTTCTATCGTTCTTGGCTCCGTCCGTATATAATTTCCATAGACTAAGCTCTAATTCTTGATCCAAAGTAACTGTCTTGTCACCCACCGTTTCTTCTTCAGGAATTGTAAATTCAGCTATGAAGTCAGCCAAAGCCTGCCCCCGTATTGATCTTCGCGGGTGAAAGTTCAAATCAAACTGGCTCAGCTCGATATTCCATTTGAGTAGCCACCCTGATGCTTCAGGTTTCTGCAACACTTGTCTCAAAGGTTGGTCGGTATACACAACTATTGGGTGTGCCTGAAAATAATGGCGGAGTTTGCGGGAAGCAATCAGGAGGCTATAAGCAAGCTTCTCTATCTTTGGGTAGTTGCGTTCTACAGCAGCTAGTTTTTTGCTTACGTAATACACAGGTTTCTGGACTTTTTCCTCTTCACGTACTAGTGCTGCACTGACGGCGTGAGATGATACCTCCAAGTAGACGAACAAATCCTCATGTTGCATGGGCTTTGATAATATTGGAGGGTTTTCTAAGAAGTCTAACAGATTCTGGAACGCCTCCACACAGTTAGGGGTCCACTCAAAATTTCGCTTTCCCCGTTTTATGAGATCGAAGAAAGGCACACACTTGTCTGTTGCTTTGGAGATGAACTTGCCCAGTGCTGCAACCTTTCCAGCTAAGCTCTGAACATCCCAAATCTTTCGCGGCTCCTTTATATTCCAGATTGCTGCTATTTGATCTGGGTTGATTTCAATTCCTCTGGAACTCACGATAAAGCCAAGGAACTTGCCTGATGCCATGCCAAAAGAACACTTCAAGGGGCTCAACTTCATCCCATACCTTCGTAGTATGCCAAACATTTCTGCTAAGTCTTTCGTATGATCGGGAGATTGCTTGGATTTCACTAGCATATCATCTACGTAAACTTCCATAGTCTTCCCAATTTGATTTTAAAACATGCGGTTGACCAGGCGCTGATATGTGGCTCCCGCATTTTTTAATCCAAACGGCATTACGACGTAACAATACAATCCCAAGTCTGTAATAAAGCTTGTATGCTCTTGATCCGGTACGTGCATGGGAATTTGATTGTACCCGGAATAAGCGTCCATAAAGGATAAAAGTTCATGCCCGGCAGTTGAATCTACTAGTTGATCAATTCTGGGGAGAGGAAAACTATAGTTTGGGCAAGCCTTGTTCAAATTAGAAAAGTCGATGCATGTTCTCCACTTCCCATTTGACTTTTTAACCAGGACAGGATTCGATATCCAGTCGGGATACTTCGAATCCTTAATGAATCTGTTACCTTTTAACTTCTCTACTTCTTCTTTCAAAGCTGCTGACCGCTCTAGGCCCAGCATCCGTCTCTTCTGCTTGACTGGTGGGTGCTTTGGATTAATACACAAGGAGTGACTCATGATGGCAGGCGAAATCCCACACATGTCAGCGTGAGTCCAGGCAAACACATCCAGATTTCCCTTCAAAAAATCAGCCAATTCTCTTGCTCTAACTGGATCTAGTTGCGAGCCAATCTTTAGCACTTTTATTGGATCTGTTTCATCAATAGGTATATCAACTGTTATTTCATTGGGAGTTGCCTCCATGTCCCCAGGTTCTCTATCCTCTCTGGGATCTATATCCTCGAGCACGTCTGAAGGCGACTCTCTTGGGGCAGGACCCCTTAGTCGCTATGCTGAGGCCCTCTTTGGAGAGGCGGAATCATCTTTAGCATATATATTCAGCCCCTTCATTAGCATCTTTAACTCTGCCACGTAACAAGCTCATACCATAGCTTGGTCGCCTCTCATCGTCCCAACTCCCGAGTCAGTCGGGAATTTTAGCAGCAAACACCAAGGTGCAATACATGCCCTAAATTCGGCAAGGGCTGGTCGGCCTAGGAAGGCATTATAAGGCGACTCCAAATCCAGAACTACAAACGGCAGGATCCTTACTCTCTGGCGATCCCCCTGCCCTAGTGTGACTGGTAATTCCACAAAACCCATTGGAGCTGTGGATACTCCGTTAAAACCACGTATCCATCCCTGGCATGGCTTTAAGTCTTTTGCTTCGAGCCACATTTGTTCGAAGGCTTTATTGAAGAGGATATTGACCGAGCTTCCGTTGTCCACTAACACCTTATGAACCAGAGCGGGGCCAATTGTCGTGGTTATCACTAGCGGATCGTCGGTTGGGGATTGAACTCCAAAATCGTCTCTATTGAGGAATACGACATCATCGGACATCGTTTTTTGCTGCTTTATTGGAGTGTCGTCTTCAAGGCTGCTGCATTCTCCTACTTCATAATGCTTGGCGGCGTTGATGTACTGGTCCATTGCTTTAAAATTACGACCAACCAAGTAAGGCCCGCCTATAATGGAGTTAATGACGATTCTTTACCCTTTTGCTGAGCTGTGGGTTTTGAAGCAGGCTGTTCTTGGTTCGGGGCTTGTCCCCCTTGCCCCCTGTCCCTCGAGGCGGCGTTGTACTCATCCAACTTCCCTTCTCGTAGCAATTTTTCGGCGATATCCCTCAAATGACAGCATTCATTGGTGGAATGACAGTGTGTACCATGAAACAAGCAAAACTTTCCTGTTTCAATCTCCTTCTCAGTAGAATCTCTGGATGATGGTTTTTTGTACTGCAATATGCTGTATGTGTCTAGATAAATGTTCTCCAACGTATCATTTAACGGCGTGTAATTTCAAAACTCTGGAATCTGGGTCTTTTATTAGAGCTATTCCCACAGTTTATGTTCCTTCTATTGCCATTCCCATTTCTGTTGCTATTACCACCACTCTGGTTGCCAACATTTACTTCTACTTTTCCTGAACTATCACCAGACTATTTCACAGCGACATTACTCTGAACACCTTCCTTCGAGGTCCCTTCGGACTTTCTCTTCCGATTTGCCTTAGCTTATTCTCGCCTTAGGCGAACATTAGCCTTTTCATAGAACAATTCTCTTGTAGGAGGTGGTTTTCCAGCCAAGTAATCCCCGAACTCTGTGTCGGGATCTACTCCTTCTATCAAGGCCATCAGGATAGTGGGCTCATGGGGATCAGTGACTTCGGTGATGGCCAGGTTGAAGCGATCCAAATATGACTTCAAAGATTCTCCTGGGCCCTGTTTAATTCGTGACAATTCTATGACGGTCTTGGACTTTTAGGCATGGAGTCGGAACTGATTCATGAAACGCTCACTTAATTCTGTGAAATTTGACACCGACCGAGGAGGAAGTCGAGTGAACCACATTAACGCTACATCTTGAAGATAAATGGGAAAAGCTTTGCATTTTACGGCATCGGGAGCTGCTTCCGCATTCATGAACCATGCATATCTCATCAGATGCTGCCTTGGGTCTGTTCTTCCTGAATATCGATCCATCTGAGGCAAGTTGAATCGTCGGGGGAACTGGAAATTCAGGATGTCATCTGTGAAAGTAGTATGACTTCGCTCAATGCCCCAATCTTCATTGGTATATCGCTGCTTTCAAACATAATCTGTCGCACCATTGCCCATACATCGACGTTGGTTAATGTCTGCACAGGTTCTCTAGATCTGATGTTCGGATTAACCCTGGGTTCCTGATTAGGGGATAACCTTCTGTTTCTGGCGGCAGCCGCGCTACGTTGCTCTCTGTGCTCTCGGTCGACCTATGGAGGTAGAGGTTGGAGGGGTTGTTGCTGCGTGGGGTTAGTAATATTGGGATCTCTGGGTAAGGCGTGGGATCCGTGCTTATGTAGTAACATAGGCTGTTGCAGACTCGGGTCATCAGGGCCCAATACACGAACAACATCTTCTCGGGATCCCAAAGATCCGAAAGTCAATTGATCTAGGTTCTGAGGTCATTCAAGCGGCCTTCTCTCGCGAGGACGTTCCTCCTCCGAAGAAGGCGAATCATCTGTAGGAATGCGGCGTGGTGGGGAAGGAGTTCTCCGCCTCCGAAGCTCTTGTAATTCTCTACCCATGGTGATCATGTTTTCCTGCATGCGAAGGTTGTCACGCCTTTGGGCTTCCAATGCTTCTTTTGTAACACCCCACACCCGCTAAGGTCACTCACTAAGGGAATGCCTTAACTTCGGTGGAATATTTTAAGTGAATATAAAACAGAAAAATTACAACAAGACAGATATAAATAATACTTGAAAATCTAAAACATCATTTCATTGCAGTAGAAGGTAAACATGTTTAGTTACAACACCATAAAAGAGTCAAGTACTAAATATCCATCCTGATAAAAACATAAGTACATAATCCCACTACATAACTAATAGCCATAAAAGAAAAGATAAGCTGAGCTTTACATCAACGGTCCAAGCTCCAAAAGATAGATAAGCGATCTGATCAAAGCCCACTAGTACTAGGCCCAACCTGAGGACCTGAGGGGGAAAAAGATAAAAACAATGGGGTTAGACATAAGTCTGAGTGAGCCCTATAACTTTAACAATACAATCATTAAAGTAATTAGGGTATGATATAAACTTGGTACGGTGATGATTGGGGATAAATGACTACACTAAGCAGCCAACTAGACATAAGATGAACTAAGATAACGGTAAAGATGCATCTACCCACCCAAGGGTAATTACTAACTGCACCACACCAGTCATTCCTACTTAAAGGTTGATCCCACCCAAGGACTTAGAAAATTTAACCAGTAGTTTCGTGTACCCCTAGCTGACTACATAGGTGCCGTCTGCCCCGATCTCCACTAGGTGTACCCACTACTCCCCAAGCGATTGGCTCCCTAACGTAGATACCCGTGCTGGCCCCACAGTGGGGTGTATCACTCCCCAAAGTGGCAACCCGATACAATCAACGGTGCACGGCTTATACCTACACGATGCAACAACGTCTTACCTACCAGCCCGTGTCCACACACGCATATGAAACCCGTTGGACTTGCGTTGCCACCGCTAACCCGTTTTGGCCTCTTATAGTCAAGCCCAGTACGCGTGTCCCGTCCTCGATATGGTTCGAGCCCAATAAGATACATATGGGTTACTGGTTGAAATGGGCCCCCACAAGCTACCCACCTAAGCTTGTCCCTTTTTCTAGTGCATCCCACTTAACCCTTTAATCATGTTTAATTACATGCTTCCACTTGGTTAAGTATTCTAATCGTATTTTCTATTGCCACCCAAGGCAACCCACTAGATTTACTCATGCCACCCAAGGCACTTAATCTCCACATGCCACCCAAGGCACCCACTTAACCCCTCATGCCCCACTACATGCTTATCTGGTTAAGTGTTTCTTAATTGATTAAGAACGTAACCTTTGTAAAGACCTCTCACATTAGACTGTCTTTTATGGCAGCTGGATTTGCCGGTCGGTTCCGGGCAGCCTTACGCCATAACAGAGTCTAACCTCGTGTCTTTACACTTGTCACATATTTAGTTTATGCCTAAGACCTCTCACATCGGGCCAATCATTTGTAGCCGCTGGATTTGCCGGTCGGTTCCGGGCAGTCTTATGCTACAAAAGGGTCCAACCTCGTGTCTTTGTCGATTAATTACACCTAATTAATCACCCCCATAATTTGTATTAATTATCCGTAATTAATTACAAATTAAACGATGTACATAATTGACTCAATTATGTCCATCCACTTTATGGTATGCATAATCATACCAACTTCACACCATTTCATTAACATGAATATTAACCCCATCGTTCCCCACGTAATACATTGACATGACATACTTAAAAGGGAAGATTCATCACAAACACAATGGGTTCAACTTGCATAACATTAGCATCAACATGGGTTTTAAAGGTGTCAACATGCATATATAACCATGGCATCAAACCCAACTAGTAAATAATCAACCCAAACTTGCATGAATCACATATGTCATAAAGAGGGTAACTTGCATAAGTTACTTATGTCATACAAAGGGGTAAACTTGCAAATGTATGTATGACATATAAAGGGGTTAACTTGCATATGTATGCATATCATACAAAGGTGTAAACTTGCACATGTTACTTGCATATAATCAAACACCAAACTTGCATAACATGTCATATATGAACTTGCATATAATCAAACACCAAACTTGCATAACATGTCATATATGAACTTACATATAATCAAACACCAAACTTGCATAACATGGTGTCATAATGGATCAATGTTTATCATAGTGATTTGCATAACTAGCATCATGAACATATAACATAAATTACACCCAACTTGCATAACTAGCTTCATGGGCACATAGCATCAAACTTGCATAACTTGCATCATGAACATATAGCATACAACTTGCATAACTAGCATCATGAACATATAGCATAAAACTTGCATAACTAACATCATGAACACATAGCATATGATAACATAACTTGCATTGATCCACATACATAACCATAACCTCATTATATCCTATCATAATTAGTTTAGCAATTGCTTGCTAAAGACATAGAAACTCACGACTTGTTGATTAGCACTCCTATGAAGAAGATTAAGTTGCTAAAGTTGATTAGAAGTTGATTTGAGAAGCTATCTTCCTCTTTAATTTGATGGAGGCTCCTTCAAGTTGCATTTTGACGGCATGATGGCATTGTATCTATTTTTAGTATGAATTAGGGTAGTCTTAGGGTGTATTTATAGATTAGTTAAGTGTTTTAGGCCATTAGATTAACCCTAGGATGATTTAGAGCCATCAGATTTCGGAGCAACCATCAAATCCAGCCCAGAGACCCAACCCAGAGCACCCAGGCCGTCTGCCCTAACCAGGCAAGTCGACACCCGTGTCGACTGGGCAGTCGACACGGGTCGCATGGTGTCGACTGGGCAGTCGACACCCATGTCGACTTGGCCTGGCGGGAATTTTCCCGCCTAGCTCCATTTCTGCATTTGAAATCTGTTTTTCGAAATTTGAATTTTCTGAAAAATTCTTCGGGCCTTAACTGGGTCATACGGACTCCGATTTTCAAAAACTCGGGCTCTATTTCGCGTATTTTTCCAAGACGAACGCAATGGCATAGCCCGTTTCCCCTGATTCAGATTTTAAAATTTAATTCTGCCCTGTTTTATATTATAGCAAGTTATTCAACATACGGGGTGTTACATTCTCCCCTACTTAAAGGATTTCGTCCCCGAAATCTCTAAGTCAAGAAGAACGTATCCTACCAACCAAACAACCATCTACTAAACCATCAAACACTGGCATCCATTGTCCTTAAAGTTTTTAATGCTGTATGAACATATGCAAAGAGTGTGTGTATATGTTCTTTGTCTAATGCAAAATCAGGCGGTCTACTGATTCAGTTGACCTCCTTAATGCAAACCATGATAGTGCCATGCATCCAATATGTATGCGAAAGAACCCTATCGACACATACTATTTCTACATGTGTGCACAACCATACACCAAAATGCATCATCCATATGATAACACAACCATTATACATCCATTAATATAGCTACCTACACGCAATTATATGCAATATGCAATATGGAGTGACTGAGCCGATCTAGTGTCTAAAGTGTGTGTATATGCATCCACGAGCAACCACTAGCAAACACTTGCATCCACACGCATCCATCAATCATAACATGTCTCAAACACATGTTTCAACCATAGGTTTACCCTATCTAAAGATCAAAGATACTAATGAGAGGACATACTAAAGATAAGATAAGTACTAGACAAACGATAAAGGAGAAGTTAAAAGACATACCCTCAAAAAGGAATGGGTACAGTGAACGCATCTTCGCTTCTGTCTCCCAAGTAGCATTGCTCTCATCCTCTCCCCATTGCACTTTGACTAGTCGAACCTCTCTGTTTCTCAACTTCCTAACCTCTGACCCAAGGATGCGGGTAGGAGCTCGTCGAATAGTCACATCACGCTCTACCTCCACTTCTTTAAGCTAGCTCGGCTCTACCACCTCTGCGGTCTCATGTAGGCACTTCCTCAAATGTGACACATGGAATACGTCATGTACCCCACTAAGTCTCTCGGGTAAATCCACTCTATATGCCATCCGTCCAATCCTTTCCTTAATAGGAAACGGTCCTACAAATCTTGGTGCTAACTTCCCAACGGACCCAAAGCGAACAACATTCCGTAATGGAGATACTTTAACAAAGACCATGTCTCCAACATCAAACTCAAGATCCGTCCTCCTCTTATCCGCGTAAGATTTCTGCCTATCTTGCGCTGCTTTCATCCTTCTTCGAATCAAATCAATCTTTTCCGAAGTCTCTCTAACCATATCGGGCCCAAGCAAGATCTTATCCGTAGATTCCCACCAACATTTAGGTGATCGACAAGGCCTTCCATAAAGAGCTTCAAAAGGAGCCATGCCAATACTAGATTGAAAGCTGTTATTATATGCGAACTCCACTAATGGAAGATGCTCTTCCCATGTACCTCCAAAATCTAAGATACAAAGCCTCAAAAGGTCTTCCAGAACATGATTCACCCTCTCGGTCTGGCCGTCCGTCTGAGGATGATATGCGGTGCTCAAACACAACTGAGTCCCTACCGCCTCTTGCAAATTCTTCCAAAACTCGCTAGTGAAGATAGGATCTCGATCGCTCACTATGCTAGAAGGTACACCATGCAACCGAACCATCTCTCGAAGGTAACTGAAGCTAGCCATGGAGCAGTCCTCTTACTCTTCACAGGTATGAAATGGGCGCTCTTAGTAAGTCTGTCTACCACAACCCAAATTCCCGTATTACCCTTCCTCGATCTCGGTAACCCATCAATAAAATCCATCGAGACGCTATCCCACTTCCATTGCGGAACTTCCAATGGGTGAAGCAACCCACCGGGTTTCTTTTGCTCCGCTTTCACTTGTTGGCACACCAAGCATCTAGCGACATACTCGGCCACATCTTTCTTCATACCGGCCCAAAAGAAAACTCGCTTCATGTCTTGGTACATCTTGTCCCCACCGAGATGAATGGTCATCTTTGAACGATGCACATCATCAAGAATAGCCTTCCTCAAACCCTCGTCTTGCGGTACACAAAGTCTACCGTCTCTACGCAAGCACCCCCTATCGTCTAGGGTGTACCTGCTCAAATGGTTGGACGACTCCCCCCTTATGAGCCTTTCTACCAACTCAACCAACTGTGGGTCGTCCCGCTGTGCCTCGCCAATACGTCCCAAAAGAGTAGGTCTGACCTCTAAGGATGCTAGCAAACCGGGTACAAAGTCAACGGAAGGTCTAAAGTCAAACATCGAGATAAATTCCAAGCTTCGTCGTTCCACGAACAATGGACTCAAGGACAACCTTTTTCTGCTCAAGGCGTCCGCCACCACGTTACCCTTGCCAGGGGTATACGCTATCTCGAAATCATAGGATGCTAAGAACTCCATCCACCTTTGATGTCTTAAGTTCAAATCCTTCTGGGAAAACAAGTACTTCAATGATTTGTGGTCAGTGAACAATTCGAATCTCTCGCCAAGAAGATAATGGCGCCAAGTCTTAAGCGCAAAAACAATAGCGGCCAACTCTAGATCATGTGTAGGGTAATTTTTCTCATGCGCCCTCAACTGCCTTCCACCGTAGGCTATTACCCTTCCCTCTTGCATTAAGACTGCACCCAGTCCTGTCCCACAAGCATCGATATAAATAACAAATGGCTTACTCCCATCTGGCAACACTAAGACTGGAGCTGTGGTTAAAGCTCTCTTTAACCGTTGGAACGCGTCATCACAATCTACATCCCATGTGAAGACTAGATTCTTCTTCGTCAAGCGAGTTAATGGGGCTGATATCATCGCGAAGTCCTTGATAAACTTCCTATAGTAGCCAGCCAACCCCAAGAAACTCCTCACCTCGGTAGCATTCTTCGGAACCTTCCAATCTTGGATGGACACTACCTTCGCGGGATCCACAGCTATCCCTTCTTTGGAGCCCACGTGCCCCAAAAACCGCACTTCCTTCCTCCAAAAGTGACATTTAGAGAATTTAGCCTTAAGGCTATGCGCTCGAAGAGTCTCCAACACTTCCCTAAGATGTAGGGCATGCTCTTCTTCACTCTTAGAAAAGACTAAGATGTCATCCACAAAGACCACCACGAACTTATTAAGGTACTCCCTGAACACCCTACTCATCAAATCAACAAAGTATGTTGGGGCGTTCGTCAAACCAAATGGCATCACAAGCCACTCATAGAAACCATCCGGAGTCCTAAAGGCAGTCTTCTCTATACTATCCTCAGCCACTCTCAACTGATGAAACCCCGTGGCTAAGTCCAACTGCGAAAATACTGAGGCGCCAACCAACTGATCAAAGAGATCGTCAATCCTCGGCAATGGGTGTCTATTCTTCTTTTTGAGCTTGTTGAGTTCTCTATAGTCTACACAAAGTCTGAGGGACCCATCCGCCTTCGTGGCAAAAACTATTGGAGCACCCCACTCCGATATACTTTGTCTTATGAACCCCTTCTCAAGCAATTCCCCTACTTGCTTATGGAGTTCCCTCCTCTCACGAGGAGCCATGTGGCGCACTAGCAAAGATACTGGCTTAGCATTTTCCACCAGATATATTCGGAAGTCTATCTCCCGCTTCGGAGGTAAGCCCTTCACCTCCTCAAACACATCCGAGTACTCCCGGACCACTCTAACAGATCGCAAACTCTCGACCGAAGCGTCAAGCGATTCAAGATAACTTAGCATAACAGAATCCATGGGATTACAAGAGATCTCGAGAGTGTTCCCCAAGCGGGTCATGAGCCTAACAACTCTCCTTTCGCAATCAAGAACGGCACCATTACTGGATAACCAGTCCATGCCCAAAATCAACCCATAGCCCGTGAAGCCCAAAACAAAAGCATCACATCTAAACTCAACGCTAAGTATAGAAATCTTCAAACTCAAACATATCATGGACAAATAAGTGGAGCCCCCAATTGGGTTTGAAACAACCAAGGGGTGCAGTGACTCAACTAATGATGACGAGATAAACGAATGCGATGCGCCAGAGTCGAATAAAGTACGGACAGGATGATCAAACAGAAAAACCAGACTTTCAACGGAAATAGTTCTACCTCTTTCCTGAATCGGTGGAACCGCGAGAGCCTGAACTTGCCCCCTTGTCTGACCTGGTGCCATAAGAGCTTGCACCTGTCCTCCTGAGGTAGATCCCGTCCTTTGCCCCTTCTTAGGGCAGTCCTTCACTAGATGCCCTGCTTCGCCACAGTGGAAGCAGCCAGTCTTCTTCTTCTTCCGACAATCTTTGCTTAGGTGGCTTGGTGTCCCGCAATTGAAGCACTTCTTCTTTCCCTTGCCACCGTTGCCTTTCCCACCCTTGTTTTGCTGTTGCTGTTGAGGTCTCTTCTGATCTCCTTTCTTCTCGGGTGCCTTATTAGCATTGGGACCCTTCTCTTCCTCATGCATGAGTGCCATGTCTACTAGCTTCTCAAAGGTGGCCCCCATAGGGATGTGAGTCATAGCCAATCCATGCATCGGTTCATTCAAGCCTTTAACGAACCTCAAAGCCTTCTTCTCCGGTGTATTCACCATGTCTATGCCAAACCTTGCCCATTGATTAAACTTGTTGACATATTCCTTCACTGATAGGTTTCCTTGCTTTAGAGTCAAGAACCTTTCCATATACAAGTTTTCCTCCGCCCTTGAGAGAAACTTTGCCACAAACCTTTGCCTGAAATCCGCCCAAGAGTCAACAGGGCGCTCTCCATTAGTGACCTCCCACCAGAATGAGGCCTCTCCCTTCATTAACCAAGCAGCTAACTTGACTTTCTTTCCTTCTTCCATCTCAAAGATATCTATCAACTCTTCCACCTCTTTAAGCCAATCCCTTGCTTCCACAAAAGTTTCTGATCCTTGAAAAGGTTTCCCTCCCATAGCCTTAAATTCCTTGCAAGTCTTAGCAAAAGTATCCGTGCGAGGAGGAGGAGGGGGAGGAAGATCGGGTGCTACTGTTGGTGGAGGAACATTTGCTGGACCCGCAGTGGCGGCCCTAGCCTCCATTAACCTCCTATACCATACTGGTATCGCTACGCCCTCCGGAAAGTTAAGATCTTCAGCCATGCTGAAACGAAAAAGGAAAGATTCAAAACGGAGAATTCGAAAGATAAAGATATGACTATTGGGGATTATGCTTTTCTTTCAAAAACTTTTCTCTCAAAAGACATGTTTTTGAAAATACTTCTTCCAAAAATGTTTTTAGAAAAATAGTTTTTCTAAAAGTTTTATCTGTTCTGGTAACCTTCAGCTCTGATACCACGTGTAACACCCCACACCCGCTAAGGTCACTCACTAAGGGAATGCCTTAACTTCGGTGGAATATTTTAAGTGAATATAGAACAGAAAAATTACAACAAGACAGATATAAATAATACTTGAAAATCTAAAACATCATTTCATTGCAGTAGAAGGTAAACATGTTTAGTTACAACACCATAAAAGAGTCAAGTACTAAATATCCATCCTGATAAAAACATAAGTACATAATCCCACTACATAACTAATAGCCATAAAAGAAAAGAAAAGATAAGCTGAGCTTTACATCAACGATCCAAGCTCCAAAAGATAGATAAGCGATCTAATCAAAGCCCACTAGTACTAGGCCGAACCTGAGGACCTGAGGGGGAAAAGATAAAAACAACGGGGTCAGACATAAGTCTGAGTGAGCCCTATAACTTTAACAATACAATCATTAAAGTAATTAGGGTATGATATAAACTTGGTACGGTGATGACTGGGGATAAATGACTACACTAAGCAGCCAACTAGAGATAGGATGAACTAAGATAACGGTAAAGACGCATCTACCCACCCAAGGGTAATTACTAACTGCACCACACCAGTCATTCCTACTTAAAGGTTGATCCCACCCAAGGACTTAGAAAATTTAACCAGTAGTTTCGTGTACCCCTAGCTGACTACATAGGTGCCGTCTGCCCCTATCTCCACTAGGTGTACCCACTACTCCCCAAGCGATCGACTCCCTAATGTAGATACCCGTGCTGGCCCCACAGTGGGGTGTATCACTCCCCAAAGTGGCAACCCGATACAATCAACGGTGCACGGCTTATACCTACACGATGCAATAACGTCTTACCTACCAGCCCGGGTCCACACACGCATATGAAACCCGTTGGACTTGCGTTGCCACCGCTAACCCGTTTTGGCCTCTTATA
Source organism: Allium sativum (assembly GCA_030737875.1). Lineage (NCBI taxonomy): Eukaryota > Viridiplantae > Streptophyta > Magnoliopsida > Asparagales > Amaryllidaceae > Allium > Allium sativum. The sequence continues at coordinate 747,061,481 of CM060918.1, forward strand.
GTCAAGCCTAGTACGCGTGTAACAACCCATATTTTCAATAACCTGTTATAACATAAATTGAGGCAGAATTTAATTCTAAAATCTGAATCAAGGGAAATGGGCTATGCCATTGCGTTCGTCTCGGAAAAATACGCGAAATAGAGTCCGAGTTTTCGAAAATCGGAGTCCGTATGACCCGATTAAGGCCCAACGAAGTTTTCAGAAAAATTCAAAGTAAAAACAGATTTCAAATTCAAGTTTGAATTTGGAAAATTAGGGCAGATTGGGCCAGGCGGGAAAATTCCCGCCAGAGCACCCAAGTCGACAGCCCTGTCGACTTGGGAATCGACTTGGTTGGACCCAAGTCGACAGCCCTGTCGACTTGGTCCAGCCGGGCAGTGTTGCCTGGTGCACCATTTTGGGTTTGTGTTGAGTTTGGGGGCCAGATTCGGTTTTAAGGGCTGAGATTGGAACTAGGGTTTAATCCTAAGGTTGAAACTAGTCCTAATCTCTATAAATAAGACCCTAACCTAACCCTAAATCATCATTATTCATTCATACAACTAAACTATGGCAAAATCAATCCTCTCATGGCCTCCACTCTCTTCATAAAATTCCTAAATAAATTTCTATGAGATTTTCCATGCATACAAGTGTTTTCAAGCTTGTATGAGCATCATTAGCTTGCATTCAAGTCAAGTTTTCTATAATTGCATCATAAAGCAAGGGTTTTGATCATTTTGGCTTAAGGGTTTTTCTATCGAAGCTTGCATTTTGGGTTTAATTGGTTGCATAAGGGCTTTGTCATATTTTTGTGTCTTCATAAGCATTGTAAGCCCTTTTCTACTTTCATACTTAAACTCTAAAGTTAATGAATGATGCAAGTTGTGTTTGATCATTATGATATGCAAGTTTACTATGATGTGTTATGCAAGTTTACTATGATGTGTTATGCAAGTTCATCAAGTTATGTTATGCAAGTTTGATATGCAAGTTTGTCATATGATATGCAAGTTATGTTATGCAAGTTTGGGTTGATCCTTTTGTTCATGTTATCATGTTATGCAAGCTTATCTTGGGTTTATGAGCTTAAAGCTTCAAGCTTTATGCTAAAGGTTGCATTTTGGCAACATGTAAGTTATCATATCTCTTGTGATAACTTGCATGTGAGGCTAAATGCGAACTTATGGCCATTTCTACATGTCATTTATCACCATGTATCACCAATATGCTAAGTTTGGTTTTATGCATGCTTTTGAGGCCTAAAAATGTAATATGCAAGTATATGAACACATGTACATTTCATATGCCACCATGTTGAACTTGTGGCTTCAACACCTTTATGTCATGATTATGCCAAGTTCCCTCTTTCTATCCTTTATGCGCTATTGCGATATGTAAGCGATGGGATTGCGCTTGGGGTTGGGTAAACTTAAAAGACATAAAAACATAAGCTTGGGAATTTACCTATTAAGTTAGGTCTACCCTTTGGGAATTAACCTATTAAGTTAGGTCTACCCAAATGCTTGAAAACTTGTAACATGTTTTGGAAACATGATGGACATGACACTTAGAAAAGATAAGTGTGACCAACTCGAGGTTGGGTTGAGTTTGTAGCGTAAACCTACCCGAAACCGACCGGCTTAACTAGTTGCTACAAACAATAGGACCCAATGTGAGAAGTTGGTCATGTTGTACCTTGAACCCGAGGTTAGACCAAGTTGTGGTGTAAAGCTACCCGGACCCGCCCGGCTTAACTAGTAACCACAACAAGGTCTAATGTGAGAGGTTAAGGCGCATTAAATTAATTAATGCCTCGTGATTAGGGTTAAGTCATGGTCCACTTAGTACTTAACCAATTTGGGCTTGGTAGATTAATCGGGGTTAAGTCGTGAACTCATCGTTACACTTAACCAAGTTAATCCATGATTAGCAAGAGGGTTAAACCATACTTAACCCACTAGAAAAATCCTAGCAATGGGGGTCCACTCCAGCAGTAATCCCAAGTTTGTATCATTAAGGCCCTAGGGTCTAGGCTAGGGAGGGAGCACGATTACTGAACTGGAGGTAAGTGACCAAAAATGACGGCAGAGTGGTACGCCGGTGTAGTTCCGGGCGGACTTATGGTCGTGCACATAGTCCGAAGCCGGGGAAAACATGCACGGGTACCAGTAGATCGAGACTGTGCACGCATGTTTATGGTGTCCAGGGGTTTCCACCCTAGGGCTTGATACACCCGACGGGAGACCCGACACAGTCTGACTACAATTATGTTTGGGCCGTATGGACACCAACACGTGACGAGTTAGGCTTGTAGGGAGCCGATCGACTAGACCGTTTGGTTGGACTGCGTATTAGGGTCACTTCATGTTATTGGGCCAAAGCTTGGGTCAAGGGATCAATACTTGTTTATTCAAGTCATGTTAGTTTGCTAGTACACCTGTGGTGCAAAAACCTAAAACCTGATTATGCGATGACACCTTTATCTACCTTGTTAGTTAATCATCATGCCAGTATGTAGTTATCCATATGTTCATCTCAGCTTTCATCATGCCAGTTGACTTTATTAGTTTACATTGATTGTAGTAGGGCTTACTCAGTCTTTTTGACTGACCTATTTTCTTTCGCCTCTTTTCTTCCGTTCCCCCCCCCCCCAGGTTCTCAGGGAGGGAATATTGGAGCTTAGCTTGGATTCCTGATCACTTGCTTGTGGGATTTTAGCTCATGTACGGTCTTGACATGAAGCTAGCTATGGTTATCACTTATTTTGGGGATAGTACTTATGTATTTCAGTTTTTCAGTAATGTTGTTTTTATCTAGACTTGTGTATTTGGAAAGTTGACATTATGTTGTACCAGACTTGTTTTGAAATGGTTTGAAATCTTCCGCTGTTTTATCTATGTTATTTACTCTGTTTACATATATACATATGTTCTTGTTCTGCCTTGATATATCATTATGCATGTTTACCTGATTCAAACGCCCCTCCAAAGTCAGAGTGCTTGCAAGAGACACCCTTGCGGAGGTGGGGTGTTACATTTGGTATCAGAGCATATGGTTTACGAGAAGGAACAAAAAGGTTTTTAGAAAACTTTTGGAAAACTATTTTCAATACCAAGTATAAAGTATTTTCCAAAGAAAAGTCTAGTTTATTTTAAAGGCTATTCCCCAAAAAGCCATTAGCAAAATTCCTTCGTTTTTCTCCATTCTGAATCTGTCTTTTTTCTTCGTTTTCAGTATGGCCGATAACTTTACTATTCCGGAGGGAGTACACGTACCTGTTTGGTATAGGAGACTTTTGGAGGCTAGGGCGACCGAAGCCGGCCCCGCAGATGTCCCTCCTCCTCCTCCTCCTCCAGTAGTTAATGTTCCTCCTCCTCCTGTCGCTGAGGTTCCTCTTCCTCCTCCCCCTCAGCATCCTCTAGCTGACTTCGCAAAGACTTGCAAAGATTTCAAAGCAATGGGTGGCAAGAACTTTCAAGGCACTGAGACTTTTGTAGAGGCCAGAAATTGGTTGAAAGAGACCGAGGATTTGTTTGCTATCTTTGGGTTAGACGATCAGAGGAAGATCTTGTTGGCGGTTTGGCTTATGAAGGATGAAGCCGCTTATTGGTGGGAAGTCACCAATGGTACTAGGCCTGTTGAGACTTGGGCCGATTTCATGGCAAGGTTCGTGCTTAAGTTTCTATCTTCTGCTGAGGAGAATCTGCAAATGGAGAGGTTCATAACTTTGAAACAAGGAAATATGTCTGTCAAAGAATATGTGAACAAGTTCAATCAATTAGCTCGTTTTGGCTTGGATATGGTTAATACTCCTCAGAAGAAGGCTCTTCGTTTTGCTAGAGGATTGAATGAGCCGTTGCAGGGATTGGCTATGTCACATATTCCCCATGGGGCCACGTTTGAGAGCTTGGTTGATATGGCGTTACTTCAGGGAGATGTCAAGAAAGAGGTCAAGATGAATGATACTCAAGCCAAGAAGACTGATTCCCAGGGGAAAGGAAATCAGGGTAATCCAAGTGGTCAGAGCAGTCAAGGCAATCAGAACAAGAACAAGAGTCAAGGCGACAAGGGGAACAACAACAAGGGCAAGAACAACAAGGGGAAGTGCCATTATTGCGGTTCAGTTGGGCATCTTATTAAGGATTGTAAGAAGAGGAAAAGGAATAATGGTGAATACTTTTTCTACGGTGAGACTGGACATTTCAGTAAGGATTGCCCGAAGAAGCAAGGGCAAGGCCAGGGTCAGACTCAGCGTGCTGGACCTTCAGGAGGGCAAGTTCATGCTCTCAATACCGCTCCAGTTCCCGATCGAGGTAGTATTTCTGTTGAGAGCCTTGTATATATTTCTGATTTTCCAGTTCGTACCTTGTTTGATTCTGGTGCATCGCATAGCTTTATCTCATCTGATCTTGTTGATAGTTTGCACCTTAGTACTAGCTTGGTAGATGATCCCGTCTGTGTCTCAAATCCTATTGGGGGTTCCGCCCATTTGTCTATGATATGTGGAGATTTGAGGATCTCTATACTGAGTGTAGAGTTCTTGTGTAGTGCTTATGTTCTTGGTTTTAGGGGATACGGATTGATATTGGGCATGGATTGGTTGTCCAGATATGGAGCCATTCTTGATTGTGAGCATAGGGTTGTGAGGCTCGTGACTCGCCTCGGAAACACCCTAGAAATTTCTTGTAATCCGAGAGGTCCCGTCATGTTGTGCTATCTTGAATCACTCGACTCGTCAATGGAAACTCTTCAGTCTGTAAGAGTGGTTCGAGAGTATCCGGATGTTTTCGATGAAGTTAGGGGGTTGCCCCCTAAGCGAGAGATTGATTTCCGCATTTATCTGGTGGATAATGCAAAGCCGGTTTCTTTGCCCGTTCGGCACATGGCTCCGCGTGAAAGGCGGGAGCTAAGTAAGCAAGTGAAGGAGTTGCTTGAGAAGAACTTCATTAGATGAAGTATATCTGAATGGGGAGCGCCTGTGGTGTTTGCTACCAAGGCAGATGGTTCTCTCCGACTTTGTGTTGACTATCGAGAGTTGAATAAGCTGACTAAGAAGAACAGACACCCGTTACCAAGGATTGATGATCTCTTTGACCAGCTTGTCGGTGCTTCTGTTTTCTCTCAGCTTGATCTTGCAACTGGATTCCATCAGCTCAGGGTAGTTGAAGATAGTATAGACAAGACTGCATTCAGAACACCAGATGGATTCTTCGAATGGCTTGTCATGCCGTTCGGCTTGACTAATGCACCCGCATATTTCGTGGACTTGATGAGTAGGGTGTTCAGGGAGTTCTTGAACAAGTTTGTCGTGGTCTTCGTAGATGATATTCTGATCTTCTCTAAGGATGAGGAAGATCACGCAAGGCATCTCGTGGAGGTGATGGATACGCTTAGAGCGCATCAGTTGAAGGCCAAGTTCTCCAAGTGTCACTTTTGGAGAAGGGAAGTTAGATTCCTTGGGCATATAATATCTAAGCAAGGCTTAGCGGTGGATCCCGCTAAGGTAGTTGCAGTTCAGGATTGGAAGACTCCAAGGAATGCAACCGAAGTGAGAAGTTTTCTAGGTCTTGCAGGCTTTTACCGGAAGTTCATCAAGGACTTCGCGAAGATTTCCGCTCCTCTCACTAAATTGACGAAGAAGAATTTAGTTTTTTCTTGGAGCATAGAATGCGAGCTTGCTTTTCAGAAGCTCAAGAGAGCTCTCACATCAGCACCTGTTCTAGCTTTGCCCGATGGAGGGAAGTTATTTACAGTATACACCGATGCATGTGGCACGGGGTTAGGAGCTGTTCTGATGCAAGAAGGAAGAGTGATATGCTTTGGCGGTAGGCAACTCAAAGTGCATGAGAAGAATTATCCCACTCATGACTTAGAGTTGGCAGCAATAGTATATGCACTCAAGGCTTGGCGCCATTATCTTCTGGGAGAAAGATTTGAGCTTTATACCGATCACAAGTCATTGAAGTATCTCTTTTCTCAGAAGGATCTGAATCTAAGGCAACAAAGATGGATGGAATTCTTGGCATCCTACGATTTTGAGATAGCTTATACCCCTGGCAAGGGGAATGTGGTAGCAGATGCATTGAGTAGAAAAAGGTTGACTCTGAGTCCTCTATTCGTTGAGATGAAGAATTTAGAGTATGTGGCAACCTTTGATTTCTCTTTGGCGATTGAGTCGATGACCGGTTCTTTAGCATCTCTGGAACTCAGACCTACCCTTCTTGATCAAGTTGGGGCTTCGCAGAGAGAAGACCCTCAGATAGTTGAGATTATGGATAAGCTAATTCGAGGAGAGGCGTCTAGTCATCTCGCTCGATATTCTATTGATGACAAGGGTTGGCTGAGGAGAGACGGAAGGTTATGTGTTCCAATGGTAGAAGATTTAGTAAGAAAAGTTCTTGAGGAATCGCATCGCTCTAAGTTGACTATACATCCGGGCGGAGATAAGATGTATAAAGATATGAAGCGCATTTTCTTTTGGCCTGGGATGAAGAAGGATGTGGCAGAGTTTGTCTCTAGATGTATCATTTGCCAGCAAGTTAAGGCCGAGTCAAAGAAGCCCGGTGAGCTATTGCATCCTCTAGACGTTCCACTTTGGAAGTGGGAGAGTATTTCCATGGATTTTATCGATGGGCTACCAAGGTCAAGGAAAGGGAATACGAGCATTTGGGTTATTGTGGATAGACTTACGAAGAGTGCTCATTTCATTCCGGTGAAGAGCAAGAGAACCGCATCTTGGCTAGCGTCTGTATATCTTCGTGAGATTGTGAGACTTCATGGAGTCCCTTCTAGTATTGTCAGTGACCGTGACCCAATCTTTACAAGTCAATTCTGGAATAGCTTGCAAGAAGCTATGGGCACGAGGTTGAATCTAAGTACGGTTTATCACCCACAGACGGACGGTCAAACTGAAAGGGTGAATAGGGTACTCGAGGATCTGTTGAGGCTTTGTATTCTGGATTTTGGTGGTACTTGGGAAGACCATCTTCCTCTTGTTGAGTTTGCATATAATAACAGTTATCAGGCAAGCATAGGGATGGCACCATTTGAAGCTTTATATGGGAGGCCGTGCAAGTCGCCTACATGTTGGTGGGAGACTACAGATGAGCTTATACTTGGGCCTGATATGATCAGAGATACATCCGAGAAGGTCGAGTTGATTCGGAGACGGATGAAAGTGGCCCAAGACCGACAGAAATCCTATGCTGATAAGCGAAGAACTGATTTGGAGTTTGATGTTGGGGATATGGTTTTCGTGAAGGTTTCTCCTTTGCGGAATGTGGTCCGATTTGGAGCCGTTGGAAAGTTAGCACCGAGGTTTGTTGGACCATTCCCTATTATAGAGAGGATCGGGCAGATGGCTTATAGAGTGGAGTTGCCCGAGAAGCTTGCCGGAGTACATGATGTTTTTCATGTCTCGCATCTCCGGAAGTGTTTACATGAATCAGCAGAGGTTGTTGAGCCAAGTGTTCTGAAAGATGTAGAAGTGGAGAAAGAGGCTACCTTGAGGAGAGCTCCGATTCGTATCTTGGGGACGGAGACCAAGAAGTTAAGGAATCGAGAGGTCAAGTTGGTGAAGGTTCAATGGGGTGAAGCCGAAGAAGACGCAACTTGGGAAACCGAGGAGAAGATGCGTGGGCTTTATCCATTCCTTTTTGAGGGTACACTCTCAATCTCCTTTCTTTGATAGCATATCTTTCTCTTTGCTATCCATGTTTATCTAGTTTATCGTGTTAATCTTGTCATGAGAACCTTAGGTAGAAACCCTTTGGATGAAACATGTGTTTGAAACATGTTATGCTTGATGGTTGCAAGTGTTTGCAAGTGGTTACTCGTGGATGCATTATACACGTTAGGCACTAGATCGGCTCACACACTCCTCATATTGCATATGCATGAGTGTTTATGCTTATTCATGGATGAAAATTCTTGTGTTATCACATGGATGTTGCATATGGATGTATGTTATGTGCACACATATAGATGTTATACATTATGTTAGGAATTGCATACATATGGATTCATTTCACTAACATAATTTGCATTGATGATATTTGCATTAGATAAGTACATATACACACACCTTTGCATATGTTCATACAACATTTAGAATCTTGTAAGGACAATGATTGCTCATGGATGATGTTTTGAGTAGATGGATGATTGGATGGTAGGATACGTTCTTCCCAACTTGAAGATTTCGGGGACGAAATCCGTTAAGGAGGGGAGAATGTAACAACCCATATTTTCAATAACCTATTATAACATAAATTGAGGCAGAATTTAACTCTAAAATCTGAATCAAGGGAAACGGGCTATGCCATTGCGTTCGTCTCGGAAAAATACGCGAAATAGAGTCCGAGTTTTCGAAAATCGGAGTCCGTATGACCCGATTAAGGCCCAACGAAGTTTTCAGAAAAATTCAAAGTAAAAACAGATTTCAAATTCAAGTTTGAATTTGGAAAATTAGGGCAGATTGGGCCAGGCGGGAAAATTCCCGCCAGAGCACCCAAGTCGACAGCCCTGTCGACTTGGGAGTCGACTTGGTTGGACCCAAGTCGACAGCCCTGTCGACTTGGCTGTCGACTTGGTCCAGCCGGGCAGTGTTGCCTGGTGCACCATTTTGGGTTTGTGTTGAGTTTGGGGGCCAGATTCGGTTTTAAGAGCTGAGATTGGAACTAGGGTTTAATCCTAAGGTTGAAACTAGTCCTAATCTCTATAAATAAGACCCTAACCTAACCCTAAATCATCATTATTCATTCATACAACTAAACTATGGCAAAATCAATCCTCTCATGGCCTCCACTCTCTTCATAAAATTCCTAAATAAATTTCTATGAGATTTTCCATGCATACAAGTGTTTTCAAGCTTGTATGAGCATCATTAGCTTGCATTCAAGTCAAGTTTTCTATATTTGCATCATAAAGCAAGGGTTTTGATCATTTTGGCTTAAGGGTTTTTCTATTGAAGCTTGCATTTTGGGTTTAATTGGTTGCATAAGGACTTTGTCATATTTTTGTGTCTTCATAAGCATTGTAAGCCCTTTTCTACTTTCACACTTAAACTCTAAAGTTAATGAATGAAGCAAGTTGTGTTTGACCATTATGATATGCAAGTTTACTATGATGTGTTATGCAAGTTTACTATGATGTGTTATGCAAGTTCATCAAGTTATGTTATGCAAGTTTGATATGCAAGTTTGTCATATGATATGCAAGTTATGTTATGCAAGTTTGGGTTGATCCTTTTGTTCATGTTATCATGTTATGCAAGCTTATCTTGGGTTTATGAGCTTAAAGCTTCAAGCTTTATGCTAAAGGTTGCATTTTGGCAACATGTAAGTTATCATATCTCTTATGATAACTTGCATGTGAGGCTAAATGCGAACTTATGGCCATTTCTACATGTCATTTATCACCATGTATCACCAATATGCTAAGTTTGGTTTTATGCATGCTTTTGAGGCCTAAAAATGTAATATGCAAGTATATGAACACATGTACATTTCATATGCCACCATGCTGAACTTGTGGCTTCAACACCTTTATGTCATGATTATGCCAAGTTCCTTCTTTCTATCCTTTATGCGCTATTGCGATATGTAAGCGATGGGATTGCGCTTGGGGTTGGGTAAACTTAAAAGACATAAAAACATAAGCTTAGGAATTTACCTATTAAGTTAGGTCTACCCTTTGGGAATTTACCTATTAAGTTAGGTCTACCCAAATGCTTGAAAACTTGTAACATGTTTTGGAAACATGATGGACATGACACTTAGAAAAGATAAGTGTGACCAACTCGAGGTTGGGTTGAGTTTGTAGCGTAAACCTACCCGGAACCGACCGGCTTAACTAGTTGCTACAAACAATAGGACCCAATGTGAGAAGTTGGTCATGTTGTACCTTGAACCCGAGGTTAGACCAAGTTGTGGTGTAAAGCTACCCGGACCCGCCCGGCTTAACTAGTAACCACAACAAGGTCTAATGTGAGAGGTTAAGGCGCATTAAATTAATTAATGCCTCGTGATTAGGGTTAAGTCATGGTCCACTTAGTACTTAACCAATTTGGGCTTGGTAGATTAATCGGGGTTAAGTCGTGAACTCATCGTTACACTTAACCAAGTTAATCAATGATTAGCAAGAGGGTTAAACCATACTTAACCCACTAGAAAAATCCTAGCAATGGGGGTCCACTCCAGCAGTAATCCCAAGTTTGTATCATTAAGGCCCTAGGGTCTAGGCTAGGGAGGGAGCACGATTACTGAACTGGAGGTAAGTGACCAAAAACGACGGCAGAGTGGTACGCCGATGTCGTTCCGGGCGGACTTATGGTCGTGCACATAGTCCGAAGCCGGGGAAAACATGCACGGGTACCAGTAGATCGAGACTGTGCACGCATGTTTATGGTGTCCAGAGGTTGCCACCCTAGGGCTTGATACACCCGACGGGAGACCCGACACAGTCTGACTACAATTATGTTTGGGCCGTATGGACACCAACACGTGACGAGTTAGGCTTGTAGGGAGCCGATCGACTAGACCGTTTGGTTGGACCGCGTATTAGGGTCACTTCATGTTATTGGGCCAAAGCTTGGGTCAAGGGATCAATACTTGTTTATTCAAGTCATGTTAGTTTGCTAGTACACCTGTGGTGCAAAAACCTAAAACCTGATTATGCGATGACACCTTTATCTACCTTGTTAGTTAATCATCATGCCAGTATGTAGTTATCCATATGTTCATCTCAGCTTTCATCATGCCAGTTAACTTTATTAGTTTACATTGATTGTAGTAGGGCTTACTCAGTCTTTTTGACTGACCTGTTTTCTTTCGCCTCTTTTCTTCCGTTTCCCCCCCAGGTTCTCAGGGAGGGAATATTGGAGCTTAGCTTGGATTCCTGATCACTTGCTTGTGGGATTTTAGCTCATGTACGGTCTTGACATGAAGCTAGCTATGGTTATCACTTATTTTGGGGATAGTACTTATGTATTTCAGTTTTTCAGTAATGTTGTTTTTATCTAGACTTGTGTATTTGGAAAGTTGACATTATGTTGTACCAGACTTGTTTTGAAATGGTTTGAAATCTTCCGCTGTTTTATCTATGTTATTTACTCTGTTTACATATATACATATGTTCTTGTTCTGCCTTGATATATCATTATGCATGTTTACCTGATTCAAACGCCCCTCCAAAGTCAGAGTGCTTGCAAGAGACACCCTGGCGGAGGTGGGGTGTTACAACGCGTGTCCCGTCCTCGACATTTGTCGAGCCCAATAAGATACATATGGGTTACTGGTTGAAATGGGCCCCCACAAGCTACCCACCTAAGCTTGTCCCTTTTTCTAGTGCATCCCACTTAACCCTTTAATCATGTTTAATTACATGTTTCCACTTGGTTAAGTATTCTAATCGTATTTTATATTGCCACCCAAGGCAACCCACTAGATTTCCTCATGCCACCCATGGCACTTACTTAATCTCCACATGCCACCCAAGGCACCCACTTAACCCCTCATGCCCCACTACATGCTTATCTGGTTAAGTGTTTCTTAATTGATTAAGAACGTAACCTTTGTAAAGACCTCTCACATTAGACTATCTTTTATGGCAGCTGGATTTGCCGGTCGGTTCCGGGCAGCCTTACGCCATAACAGAGTCTAACCTCGTGTCTTTACACTTGTCACGTATTTAGTTTATGCCTAAGACCTCTCACATTGGGCCAATCATTTGTAGCCGCTGGATTTGCCGGTCGGTTCCGGGCAGTCTTATGCTACAAAAGGGTCCAACCTCGTGTCTTAGCCGATTAATTACACCTAATTAATCACCCCCATAATTTGTATTAATTATCCCTAATTAATTACAAATTTAACGATGTACATAACTGACTCAATTATGTCCATCCACTTTATGGTATGCATAATCATACCAACTTTACACCATTTCATTAACATGAATATTTACCCCATCGTTCCCCACGTAATACGTTGACATGACATACTTAAAAGGGAAGATTCATCACAAACACAATGGGTTCAACTTGCATAACATTAGCATCAACATGGGTTTTAAAGGTGTCAACATGCATATATGACCATGGCATCAAACCCAACTAGTAAATAATCAACCCAAACTTGCATGAATCACATATGTCATAAAGAGGGTAACTTGCATAAGTTACTTATGTCATACAAAGGGGTAAACTTGCAAATGTATGTATGACATATAAAGGGGTTAACTTGCATATGTATGCATATCATACAAAGGTGTAAACTTGCACATGTTACTTGCATATAATCAAACACCAAAATTGCATAACATGTCATATATGAACTTGCATATAATCAGACACCAAACTTGCATAACATGTCATATATGAACTTACATATAATCAAACACCAAACTTGCATAACATGGTGTCATGATGGATCAATGTTTATCATAGTGATTTGCATAACTAGCATCATGAACATATAGCATAAATTACACCCAACTTGCATAACTAGCTTCATGGGCACATAGCATCAAACTTGCATCATGAACATATAGCATACAACTTGCATAACTAGCATCATGAACATATAGCATAAAACTTGCATAACTAACATCATGAACACATAGCATATGATAACATAACTTGCATTGATCCGCATACATAACCATAACCTCATTATATCCTATCATAATTAGTTTAGCAATTGCTTGCTGAAGGCATAGAAACTCACAACTTGTTGATTAGCACTCCTATGAAGAAGATTAAGTTGCTAAAGTTGATTAGAAGTTGATTTGAGAAGCTATCTTCCTCTTTAATTTGATAGAGGCTCCTTCAAGTTGCATTTTGATGGCATGATGGCATTGTATCTATTTTTAGTATGGATTAGGGTAGTCTTAGGGTGTATTTATAGATTAGTTAAGTGTTTTAGGCCATTAGATTAACCCTAGGATGATTTAGAGCCATCAGATTTCGGAGCAACCATCAAATCCAGCCCAGAGACCCAACCCAGAGCACCCAGGCCGTCTGCCCTAACCAGGCAAGTCGACACCCGTGTCGACTGGGCAGTCGACACGGGTCGCATGGTGTCGACTGGGCAGTCGACACCCATGTCGACTTTGCCTGGCGGGAATTTTTCCGCCTAGCTCCATTTCTGCATTTGAAATCTGTTTTTCGAAATTTGAATTTTCTGAAAACTTCTTCGGGCCTTAACTGGGTCATACGGACTCCGATTTTCAAAAACTCGGACTCTATTTCGCGTATTTTTCCGAGACGAACGCAATGGCATAGCCCGTTTCCCCTGATTCAGATTTTAAAATTTAATTCTGCCCTGTTTTATATTATAGCAAGTTATTCAACATACGGGGTGTTACATCTTTAGTGCTCTGAAGCATGTCAAGAAAACATGAAAAATTTCCCTGTGTAATGGGTGCAGATGAATCAGGCTAGACATTAGTCATCGTGGCTGGAATTGGAGCATTGGAGGGAGCTCGAGTAGAAGTCCCAGCTTCATTCTGATTCGGATCGGACCGGTTCACAACATCTTGGCCAGTGCGGTTCAAATGGAGAGAGTGAGAGCCCCCAACATCACCAGTTCGGATCGGATCCTCAGGTCGGATCGGTGTTAACACGATCCGATTCGTTTCCTCTCGGTTCGGATCGGCCCCTCCGATCCGGTTCGGATCCTCCTGGTTAGAGTGATCTGCTCCAGAGCTTTGAGCGTGTGACCTTGTTAACACAATCGCTTGCTGATTTCCTCTAGCATCTTGCACTTCCTTTCCTTTGGTCTTAGCCATAATACTTGATTCTTTAACGGTTAGTCAACAAGTACTGAAAGATGTCAGAGAGAATGGATTAACGTCTTTGAACTTGAGGGTCCAAATAGTAGAATGGTAATCCCGAAAAAGCTAAGAATTCGAAGTTTCTCAGTGAAAGCACCAAAATGTTCGACCAAAAATTGGCTCTAACACCCAAATTAGATATGAATTCAATGAAATAGAATCAAAAAAGTAGTAAAGAACACGCAATTTATAGTGCTTCGGCATTAACGAGCCTATGTCCACTTTGTTTTCTTTTAATTGATGATTGGAATACAAATACAACAATGATTCTCACTCAACCTCACAATTACAATGCACAAGCTCACTCAAATCTCTCAAAAATGGATTTTAAGAGATGATTTTGATTTGAATATGATTGTAGAATTCGGCTATGGAGGAAGTATAGACTGAGAATTTGCCAAAAGATCCTTTCAAATGCCACTAGGTGGTGTATTTATAGGTGAAAAATCTCCTCGAAGTGGCTCCGGTTCGGAATTGCGTGGCATCCATCCCTTGAGAGTCGGGTTCGGAGGCTCCAAATGGCTACAGTGCATTGATTCAGTAGGAGATCGTGGGAGAAATGGTCGGATCTTGTCCGAGTCTTCAGGGGATATGCGCAGCAACGGCTACAGATTCAAAGGAAAAAAGGGGTCCGGATCGGGGACTCTGATCCAATCCGGTGATGCAACTCGCTGTCCCTTGATGCTGCTGACGTGCTCATCTGATCCGAACCAATGGGATTGCTTGCTTTCTTCTAATGCCGCTGAAGTGTTCCTCCGATCCGAAATGTCGAAGCCACCTGCTTTATGATATTGCTGCCATATTCTTCCGATCTGAACCGATAAGGCCACTTGCTATCCTTTGATATTGCTGGCATATTTCCGATCCGATCCGGCGTGACCTCTGCATCTCTGATCTCTACTCACGTCCAGCACTATCTTCCTCCGATCCGATCTGATTGGTGTCTTTCTCACTATTTACTCTTTGTGTAGCCTACTTCACAAAGTAGGCTAACATCAGTTAAGGGATCGAAAATGGCGTTAAACTTCCCACCTTGGTATAGGACAATACCAAGGTAAGGAAGCGGAAGTGATGCCGCACTAAAGCCTGTAGTCGTCTCTATCCAGGAATATCTTACAACTGACAGGTCTTTAGCAGACATGAAGCAGCTTTTAGTCAAGTTTACGAGTTGACCTGAAACACCCTACCTCCATTAAGATCACTCATAAAGAGAGTGCCTTAACTTCGATGGAGCATTATAGGTAAAAGACACAGATAATTTACAAGACAGATGTATATATAAGCAGCGGAAAATAAAACTAACTTTATATCAAACATGGTTCATGACAAAACATTACAGCGAACTATTTCAAACCAACTTCCAAACCATTACATCAAAATTTCTGTCTTGATTATTATATAAAGAAGCATAAAACATAAATAAAACTGCATAAATCCCCAAGTCTAGTGTGTCCAAAGCCATAGCCAAAGATAATTGGTTCCAAGCCGTACATCACAGAGTCTTCAAGCTTGGAAAGATGAACAGTCCAAATTAAGCTGAGCTATTCCCTCCCTGGCTACCTGGGGGGGGGGGGGATGAAAGAAAAAAGACGAAAGAAACATGGGTCAGACATAAGTCTGAGTAAGTCCAGTGACTTTTCATTGTGTGAATAAGTGAAAGGGCCATGATAGGAACAAACTGAAAATGGGACAGTACCAGAACAACAAACTAACATGAAGCTATATAAGGCAGGATAAACCGAATATACATCGCGCCCATGTTTAATTCTTCTGCACCTATTTATACTTGTCCAACTAGCACTACGTGTTCATGGTGAAATGATCCTCTTATATCGATCGGCTCCTACTAGCATGCATTTATCACGTGTGTCCTTCGGCCTCCGCTTGACTGTAGATACCTGTGCTGGTCCCACCACGGGGTGCATCAAATCCTATGGTGGCAACCCGACACGATTCAAGATGCACAGTGTATGACTATTGATGCACAGTGCCTGCTTTTTCCACTCCGGAGTACGTGCACGCCCGTACTCCGCTGAAACCTACACTGATCCACCACCGCCGATGTTTTTTGACCTCTTATAATCAGTCTAGTAATCGTGCCCCACCCTGCCTAGTTTAGGGTCCCATGATACATCTACGTGGGTTACTGCTGAAATGGGTCCCCGTTACTAGGGTTTTCCAGCCAACATGTTAAATTGGTTAAGTGTCCAAATTTACCTAACCCCACCCGTCAATTTAGCTAACATGTTGGATTGGTTAGGTGTTTCCTAAATTGACTTAACCCTACCACTCTTGACTTAGCTTTATTAGAGCATCAACCACTCACATTAGACAGGTATTATTGTGGTCACTGGATGTGCGGGTCGGTTCCGGGCAGTTTTACACCACAACTCAGTCTAACCTCGGGTCCTTTTTGGGCTCAAAGCACTAACCACCCACATTAGACATGTATTGTTGTGATCTCTGGACGTGCCGGTCGGTTCCGGGCAGTTTTACACCACAACTCAGTCTAACCTCGGATTAGGCATATTCGTCTTTTCTAAATTTACATATTTATCCTTTTATGTAAATTAGCCAACAATTTATTTTCACTTTCTTTTTAAATCAAATTCATAATTTTTTATATGTAAATTATATCATTTTAATGCCATACCATTTACATGGTTATGAGCCAAATATCTTAATTATGTATAATTCTCATGTTTTCCCCAACGTTACCCCCATTGTACGTTCACGAAATTACTTAGGATGTTAGGCTCGACATCTTAGCCTAACTAATAAACTAAAAGGGGAAAAAGAGGAACTTGCAACATTCCAACATCATACAAAAATATGGATCTAACTACAGATGTGTCACATAAACTTGGCATAATATACTTTTTATTATGAACTTGCAAACTAGATCTATACAACATGAGTCCTAAAATAATAGTTTTACAAAGAACTACCAAAATCTAGTTAGACATGTAGTGGTGAACTTGCATATGGGTTGAATCATGCTAATATTGATCTAACATAAAGGCATATGGTTCTAACATATAAAGTTGTAGATCTAAACATATAGGTTTACATAATCATGTTTTTAACCTATAAACTTGCATGTATTCGCAACATGATAGCATAATTTAGCTTGCATAAACATGGCATAATTTCTAAATTGGCATACAACATATAGATATAATCACCAAATTATACAAGGTCATAGATCTAAACATGTATGCATTATGGATCTAAACAATTAGGCATAAACTACATGACTTAGTTTAAAACTTGTATAATATCATCAAACATATATATGATAATTTCATAACATCATAGGTTTATTCACCAATTTCCACATAACATAATAGGTTCGATAGACCACAATAATTCATAGGCCTATACGATAGAATATAAATCAATATCACATACAACTTGATTCAATTCTATTTACAATTCATTACAAACCATATCTTTAATTCATTTATATCTGAAAGATAACTACACATACAAAAAGGAATTCTTGAGTTCTGGGATCTGTGTTCTGAAATTGAATTGCTCGCCTTTGATGTAGATCGTTGAATTTTCTTAGTTGAATTATATTAGATTTAATTTTGGCGTAGCTTCAATCTTGCCTTTGAGTTGAAAGAGATGACGGCTATTCTAGGTTCACCATTGACGGCATGGAAGCTCTTGGTATGAATATTTGTGATTTAGGGTTGAGAGTTAGGTTGCTTTTATAGAGGTTTAATTAATTTAGAGTCGTCAGATTAACCCTAGAAATAATCAAGACCATCCAGTCAAGATAGGATAACACCTCAGCCCTAATGACTCAGCAGGGAGTCAGAAATTGTCATCCTTTCAGATCTGCCCCGGGGGGAGGGGGGAGGAGGGGTAGGTCGACCCCCAGGTTGACCTGTAGGGTAGGTCGACACTAGGGTCGACCTGGCTTGGGCAGGAATTTTTCCTGCCCTACCCTCTTCTGTGTTTAAATTTGAATTTTGAATTTTTGAAATGTCCGAAAGCCATAACTTCTTCATGCGAAGTCCAATTCACGTAAACTCGGACTCTATCTCAACCAGAATTCCGAGACGAACGCAATGGTGTAACCCATTTCCCTTAATTATCACATCTAGAATTGATTATTCTTTAATTCGTTACTTTAAGGTTTATCGAAAACACGGGGTGTTACATTCTCCCCTCCTTTAAGAATTTCATCCCCGAAATCTTCAAGTCAAGAAGAATGTATATCCTACCATCCAATCGTCCATCTACTCAACCATCAAACACAGGCATCCATTGTCCTTAAAACACTTCTAATGCTTCATGATTATATGCATAGTGTGTGTACATGTCCTTATCTAATGCCAAAATCAGGCGGTCTACTGATTCAATTGACCTCCTTAATGCAAGTCATGTCGGTGTCATGCGTCCATAATGTATGCAATCTTCCCTAATCATACTTTCTACATAAGTGCACAATTATTCATACAAATGCAACATCCACATGATAACACATCAAGTTTCAATCATATACAAGTACATATATGCATAGCAATCACTTGCAACCATCAATCATAACATGTTTCAAATACATGTTTACATCCATTGGTTTCTACCTAAGGATCGAGAACGACACTGAGGAAAATACTAAAAAGATAGATACGAGTATGAACAAACTTAAGGAAAAAGAGATCAAAGATGTACCCTCAAAAAGAAAAGGGTAGGCTGCGCGTATTTTGGCCTCAATCTCCCAAGTCGCATCTTCCTCAGCGTCACTCCATTGAACTTTTACAAGTTTGACTTCACGGTTGCGTAGCTTTTTGACTTCTGTACCCAAGATACGAGTTGGTACTCTTCTCATAGTCGCCTCTCGTTCTACTTCTACTTCCTCTAATATGCTTGGTTCCACCACTTCCGCAGACTCATGTAAGAAATTTCGTAAGTGAGAAACGTGAAAGACATTATGAACTCCAGCCAATCTTTCGGGAAGCTTTACTTTGTAAGCCATCTTCCCAATCCTTTCAATGATAGGAAACGACCCTATAAATCTTGGTACCAACTTTCCTGCGGATCTGAAGCGAACGACATTCCTCAAAGGAGATACTTTAAGGAAAACCCTGCCCCCAATCTCAAACTCAAGGTCGGTCCTTCTCTTATCTGCATAGGACTTTTGTCTATCTTGGGCAGTCTTCATTCTTTTTCGTATCAAGTCCACCTTCTCTGAAGTTTCTCTAATCATATCTGGTCCAAGTATGAGCTTATCTGTAGACCCCCACCAACAAGTTGATGATCGACACGGTCTTCCATATAAAGCTTCGGAGGTTGCCATGCCTATGGTGGCTTGGTAGCTATTGTTGTAGGAAAACTCCACCAAAGGAAGATGATCCTCCCATGTTCTTCCAAAGTCAAGAATGCATAATCTCAAGAGGTCTTTTAATACTCTGTTCACTCTCTCCGTCTGACAATCGGTTTGGGGGTGATAGGCCGTGTTTAAGCATAACTGTGTGCCTACAGCTTCTTGCAAGCTCTTCCAAAACTTGCTCGTAATGATAGGATCTCGGTCGCTAACAATGCTAGAGGGTATCCTATGGAGTCGGGCTATCTCTTTAAGATATATGGATGCTAGAGATGAGGCAGTCCTTCTACTCCTAACGGGTATGAAGTGAGCGCTTTTTGTGAGTCTGTCCACTACTACCCAAATATTGGTATTGCCTCTTCTTGACCTTGGTAGCCCATCAATAAAGTCCATCGAGGTGCTATCCCATTTCTACTGTGGGACCTCTAGAGGATGAAGTAAACCACCAGGCTTCCTTTGTTCCACCTTGACTTGTTGTTAGACTAAGCACTTTGAGACGAATTCAGCTACATCCCTCTTCATGCCATCCCAAAAGAAAACCCTTTTGATGTCATTGTACATCTTGTCTCCACCAGAGTGTATGGTCAACTTGGAATGGTGTGCTTCTTCAAGAACTTTCTTCGCTAAATCCCTAGCTTGTGGGACGCATAGCCTTCCATCCCGCCTCAACCAACCCTTATCATCGATGGAGTATCTATTGAGGTGACTAGAAGTCTCACCCCTACTTAACTTATCTATCACATTAACTAGCTGAGGGTCTTCACGTCGTGCGGTCCCTATTGAGTCCAAAAGAGTAGGCCGCACCTCTAGCGATGCTAACAAACCAGTCACATGATCGACAGAGGGTCTAAAATCAAAGTTGGCTTATACTCCAAGCTCTGCTTTTCTACAAAGAGAGGGCTTAAGGTTAGCCTCTTTCTACTCAAGGCGTCCGCTACTACATTGCCCTTGCCAAGGGTATAGGAAATCTCGAAATCGTAGGATGCCAAGAATTCCATCCACCTTTGTTGCCTCAAGTTAAGATCTTTCTGTGAGAAAAGGTACTTCAACGATTTATGGTCAGTATATAATTCAAACTTCTCACCTAGGAGATAATGGCGCCAGCGCAAAGACGATGGCAGCCAACTCAAGGTCGTGGGTTGGATAGTTTTCTCATGTACTTTCAGCTATCGACCTCCATAAGCTACTACCTTCCCTTCTTACATCAAGACAACACCTAGTCCCGTACCACAAGCATCCATGTATATGGTAAACATCTTATTCCCATCCGGCAATGTCAAAACTGGGGCTGTTGTTAGAGCTCTTTTTAAGAGTTGGAAAGTAATATCGCAATCAAAATCCCAAGTGAAAGTTAAGTTCTTCTTTGTCAAATTTGTAAGCGGAGCTGATATTTTCGCAAAATCTTTGATGAACTTCCGGTAAAAGCCCGCTAGCCCGAGGAAGCTTCGAACTTCGGTTGCATTCCGTGGGACCTTCCAATCTTACACCGCAACTACTTTTGCGGGGTCCACAGCTAATCCCTCTTTGGACACCACGTGTCCAAGAAACCTTACTTCTTCCCTCCAGAAGTGGCATTTGGAGAATTTGGCTTTTAACTGGTGTGCACGAAGAGTGTCCATGATTTCCTTTAGATGCTGAGCATGCTCTTCCTCACTCTTCGAGAAAATCAAAATGTCATCCACGAAGACCACTGCAAAATTATTGAGGAACTCCCTGAACACCCTGCTCATCAAATCGACAAATTAAGCGGGTGTGTTTGTCAGGCCAAATAGCATGACAAGCCACTCGAAGAAACCATCTAGAGTTCTGAACGCGGTCTTGTCAATGCTGTCTTCAACCACTCTCAGCTGATGAAACCCAGTAGCTAAATCTAGTTGGGAGAAAAGTGATGCACCTACAAGCTGATCGAACAAGTCGTCTACTCTTGGGAGTGGGTGCCTATTCTTCTTGATCAGCTTGTTTAGCTCCCTATAATCAACACATAGGCGAAGCGAACCGTCCGCTTTAGTTGCAAACACTACTGGAGCACCCCATTCAGAAATACTCTGCCTTATAAACCCCTTCTCAAACAGCTCTTTAACTTGCTTGCTGAGTTCTTTCCTTTCCCTTGGAGCCATGTGTCTAATGGGTAGAGTGACGGGTTTTTGCATTATCGACGAGGTATATACGGAAGTCTATCTCCCACTTCGGAGGTAACCCTTTAACCTCTTTAAAGACATCCGACTATTCACGTACTACTCTAATAGTATGCAAATTCTCAATAGACGCATCAAGAGATTCTAGATAGCTAAGCATAACAGAGTTCATGGGATTACAAGAAATTTCGAGAGTGTTACCAAGGCGATTCATGAGTCTAATCACTCTCTTTTCATAGTTGAGGATGGCACCATTACTGGATAGCCAATCCATGCCTAGAATCAACCCATAGTCCGTGAAGCCCAAAACATAAGCATTACATCTAAACCCCACACTCAATATAGAAATTCCCAAATCCAAACAAATCATTGACAAATAAGTTGAGCCCCCAATTGGATTTGAAACAACCAAGGGATCCTCTATTAAACTGGTGTCCAGGTGCAGAGATTCAACTAAAGCAGTAGATATAAAAGAGTGCGATGCGCCAGAATCAAAGAGTGTACGAACAGGATGATCAAAAAGATAAACAAAACTCTCAACAGAAACAATACTACCTTGTTCTTGCAGAGGTGCCATGAGAGCGTGAACCTGCCCTCCAGAAGTAGATCCAACTCTCTGCCCTTGCCCTTGCTTTCTTGGGCAGTCCCTAGCCATGTGTCCTACCTCGCCGCAATGGAAACAGCCACCCATCTTCCTTTTCTTCTTCCTGCAGTCCTTAACTAGATGTCCAGGAATGCCACAAAAATTACACTTCCTCTTTTCACGGGTTTTGTTGTTCTTCCCGCCTTTCTTGGAGTCTGTCTTCTTACTCTGTGATCCTTCCCCTTTCTTATCTTGGGATGCTTCCACCTTTGTCTCCTTCTTGCCAACCTTACCTTCTTCTTGTAATAGTGTCATGTCCACCAGTCTCTCATAATTCGCACCCATAGGTATATGGGACATAGCTACGTTGTGTAGTGACTCATTCAATCCTTTAACAAAGCGGAGAGCCTTCTTACGTGGAGTGTTCACTAACTCCAATCCGAACCTAGCCAACTGATTAAATTGGTTAATGTATTCCTTGACCGACATACTTTCCTGTTTGAGAGCTAAGAAATTCTCCATCTGTAGGCTTCGTTCAGCTTGTGAGAGGAATTTCATTTCAAACCTCATCATAAAATCCATCCAAGTTTCAATTAGTCTTTCAGCGTCAGTGACTTCCCACCAATAGGAAGCTTCGTCTTTGAGCAACCATACCGCCAACTGTATCTTCCGCCTATCATCCACTTTGAAGATATCGAACAAATCCTCAGTTTCTTTGAGCCAATTTCTTGCTTCCATGAAGGATTCATTTCCATTGAAGTTCTTTCCACCCATGGCTCGAAAGTCCCTACATATTTTTGAGAAAGCATTTACACGAGGAGGAGGAGGAACCACTGCGGCTGGGGGAGGAGGAATGTCTATTGGGCCTGCGTCGTTGGCCCTAGCCTCTATGTACCTCCTGAACCAGCCGGGTATTGGTACACCCTCTGAAAGGTTAAGATTTCCAGACATGCTGAAACGAAAAAGGAAAGATTCAAGACAAAGGATAGAAAGATAATGCATATGGCTTTGGGGGATTATGCCTTTTAAAATAAAATAACACTTTTTCTTGAAAAATGCTTCTTTTTTGGAAATAATTTTCAAAAACTTTTTATCTAATCTAGTAAACCTTTGCTCTGATACCAAGTGAAACACCCACCTCCGTTAAGGTCACTCACAAAGGGAATGCCTTAATTTCGATGGAGCATTATAGGTAAAAGACACAGATAATTTACAAGACAGATGTATACATAAGCAGCAGAAAATAAAACTAACTTTATTTCAAACATGTTTCATAACAAAACATTATAGCGAACTGTTTCAAACCAACTTCCAAACCATTACATCATAATTTATGTCTTGATTATTATATAAAGAAGCATAAAACATAAATAAAACTTCATAAATCCCCAAGTCTAGTGTGTCCAAAGCCATAGCCAAAGATAATTGGTTCCAAGCCGTACATCACAGAGTCTTCAAGCTGGAAAGATGAACGGTCCAAATTAAGCTGAGTTATTCCCTCCCTAGCTACCTGAGGGGGGGGGGGAAACGAAAGAAAAGAAGACGAAAGAAAAATGGGTCAGACATAAGTCTAAGTAAGTCTAGTGACTTTTCAGTGTGTGAATAAGGAAAAGGGTCATGATAGGAATAAACTGAAAATGGGACAGTACCAGAACATCAAACTAACATGAAGCTATATAAGGCAGGATAAACCGAATATACATCGTACCCATGTTTAATTCCTCTGCACCTATTTATACTTTTCCAACTAGCACCATGTGTTCATGGTGAAATGATCCCCCTATACCGATCGGCTCGTACTAGCATGCATTTATCACGTGTGTCCTTCGGTCCATGCTTAACTGTAGATACCTGTGCTGGTCCCACCACGGGGTGTATCAAATCCTATGGTGGCAACCCGACACGATTGAAGATGCACAATGTATGACTACTGATGCCCAGTGCCTGCTTTTTCCACTCCAGAGTATGTGCACAGTCGTACTCCGCTGGAACCTACACTGATCCACCACCGCCGATGTTTTTTGACCACTTATAATCAGCCCAGCAATCGTGCCCCACCCTGCCTAGTTCAGGGTCCCATGATACATCTACGTGGGTTACAGCTGAAACGGGTCCCCATTTCTAGGGTTTTCCAGCCAACATGTTAAATTGGTTAAGTGTCCAAATTTACCTAACCCCACCCATCAATTTAGCTAACATGTTGGATTAGTTAAGTGTTTCCTAAATTGACTTAACCCTATCAATCTTGACTTAGCTTTATTAGAGCACCAACCACTCATATTAGACAGGTATTGTTGTGGTCACTAGATGTGTCGGTCGGTTCCGGGCAGTTTTACACCACAACTCAGTCTAACCGTGGGTCCTTTTTGGGCTCAATGCACTAACCACCCACATTAGACATGTATTGTTGTGGTCTTTGGATGTGTCGGTCGGTTCCGGGCAGTTTTACACCACAACTCAGTCTGACCTCGGGTTAGGCATATTTGTCTTTTCTAAATGTACATATTTATCCTTTTATGTAAATTAGCTAACAATTTAATTTCATGGCCCACTTTCTTTTTAAATCAAATTCATAGTTTTTGATATGTAAATTATATCATTTCAATGCCATACCATTTACATGGTTATGAGCCAAATATCTTAATTATGTATAATTCTCATGTTTTCCCCAATGTTACCCCCGTTGTACGTTCGTGAATTTACATAGGATGTTAGGCTCGACATCTTAGCCTAACTAATAAACTAAAAGGGGAAAAAGAGGAACTTGCAACATTCCAACATCATACAAAAATATGGATCTAACTACAGATGTGTCACATAAACTTGGCATAATATACTTTTAATTATGAACTTGCAAACTAGATCTATACAACATGAGTCAAAAAATAATAGTTTTACAAAGAACTACCAAAATATAGTTAGACATGTAGTGGTGAACTTGCATAGGGATTAAATCATGCTAATATTGATCTAACATAAAGGCATATGGTTCTAACATATAAAGTTGTAGATCTAAACATATAGGTTTACATAATCGTGTTTTTAACCTATAAACTTGCATGTATTCATAACATGATAGCATAACTTAGCTTGCATAAACATGATATAATTTCTAAATTGACATACAACATATAGATATAATCACCAAATTATACAAGGTCGTAGATCTAAACATGTATGCATAATGGATCTAAACAATTAGGCATAAACTACATGACTTAGCCTAAAACTTGTATAATATCACCAAACGTATATATGACAATTTCATAACATCATAGGTTTATTCACCAATTTCCACAAAACATAATAGGTTCGATAGATCACAATAATTCATAGGCCTATACGATAGAATATAAATCAGCATCACATACAACTTGATACAATTCTATTTTACAATTCATTACAAACCATGTCTTTAATTCATTCACATTTAAAAGATAACTACACTTACAAACAAAAAGGAATTCTTGAGTTCTGGGATCTGTATTTTGAAATTGAATTGCTCGCCTTTGATGTAGACAGTTGAATTAGATTAGATTTAATTTTGACGTAGCTTCAATCTTGCCTTTGAGTTGAAAGAGATAACGGCTATTCTAGGTTCACCATTGACGGCATGGCGGCTCTCGGTATGAATATTTGTGATTTAGGGTTGAGAGTTAGGTTGCTTTTATAGAGGTTTAATTAATTTAGAGCCGTCAGATTAACCCTAGAAATAATCAAGACCATCCAGTCAAGATAGGATAACACCTCAGCCCTAATGACTCAGCAGGGAGTCAGAAATCGTCATCCTTTCAGATCTGCCCGGGGGGGGGGGGGGGGGGAGGGGTAGGTCGACACTAGGGTCGACCTGGCCTGGACGGGAATTTTTCCTGCCCTGCCCTCTTCTGTGTTTAAATTTGAATTTTGAATGTATGAAACTTCCGAAGGCCATAACTTCTTCATAAGAAGTCCAATTTACGCAAACTCGGACTCTATCTCAACCAGAATTCCGAGACGAACGCAATGGCGTAACCCTTTTCCCTTAATTCTCACATTTAGAATTAATTATTCTTTAATTCGTTACTTTAAGGTTTATTGAGAACACGGGGTGTTACATGACTCGAGCATCTCTTGTACTGCCAAATAAGGCCCAAAAGGCCATGAATCGAGCGACGACTACCATTAGTAAAAATGATGATGTCGTCAGTGAAGGACAAGGAAGAGATAAGAGGATAGCCCCTAGGGATGCCGAATCAATGAATTTGCCCTGTTATCGTTAGTGAGTGCAAACCTTGAACGAAAGCCTCAACAGCCAGGACGATAAGCATCAGGAAGAGAGGGTCTCCCTGTGTAACACCCCGCCTCCGCTAGGGTCACTCACAAAGGAATGCACTAGCTTTAGAGGGGCATTATTGGTAAACATGCACAGAAATATCACAAGACAGAACATATAAAATAGCGGAAGTAAAATCAAACTTTCATAACATGAATAAAATAAGGTCTAAAGCCTTTTACATCAGAGTACATCAAAACCTGTCTTGCAATAATAAAGAGGCATAAAGACTTTTTCATAAATTATTCCCCAGGTGAAAACAGTAAAGTAGCCATAGCCAAGAAAAGTCCAAGCCATCCATGATGACCTTCAAGCAGAAGAAGTCCGAACTAAACAACAGTATTTCCTCCCTGTAACCTGGGGGGGGGGGGGGAACGGAAGAAAAGAGGCGAAACAAAACGGGTCAGTCAAAAAGACTGAGTAAGCCCTATCTACTATCAGCATAAAAACTTGTAAAGTTAACTGACATGAGAAACTGAGATGAACATAAGCATGATGACAAGATAGATAAGCTAAATCAAAATAATAGGATGAACTACTGAACTCAGATAAACTAAGGTGTCATGATAAATTACGGTGTCAAGATAAAACAAGGTATCACATCGTCAGGTTTCTATCAAGTATAATATCCCCAAGATATCTATCACGTATAACGTCCCATGGTATATATCCTGTACATCTGCTCTGCACCTACCGTACTAGTATCCCAACTGTATCATGTGTTATCCGTGAATGACCCTTAATCAAAAGTCGTATAATGGTCCATGTCAACCTAATATGCCGCATATATAGGTTACTCAACTCATATGTTCCTTTCCGTGTATAAGTTTAGCCCCTTGCCGTAGACCATACGGGCTTTCCATGAGATTCTATATTACTTTAACATAGTTCCATGATCCTTAAGATCGGTTTGGACTGTTACCCTAAACCTAGCTAGGGTCTTCCAACATGAATTATCGTTTGTACAACTAGGACTTATGCTACCTAGGGCTACTAGGGATTATGCTTACCTATTGCACGTTTTCGTATTTCGGTTTGGGTTCAGCCACCTAGGGCCACTAGGAATTACACTAACCGTCAACCGCGCCCTTTTTCCCACGTATTCATCGTGAATCGTTATTCCATGACTGTATGCACATGTATCACATCGTGCCATCCGAGTCCTGTCACAGGGCAAATCAAGAAATACAGGACTCAGTCGGGAGCTTTCGATTTATCTACCGATGCAGATGCTAAGGTCTGTTTTTCTTATACGTGGCTATGGTCCCACGAGACCACTCCCTCAACTAGTGAAAGACAAGACAGGATAAATCATGTATGAGAACACAACACTGGCCAACCCACATCCAAGCCTTACCGCACCCATAATTAGATAGCAATTATGGTCTTTTGGGTGTTCTCTGCCTTTCCGTACATACATGCTTGACCAAAGATGGTAGGTAGCCTGACGAAATGCTATCTAGGGTACGACCGTGTATCGTCCACTATCCCCTATCCATCCCCGTCTTTAGGTCGCTCGTATAGCAACCAAGGCATACTCTTGGTTCTTCTAACGCAGACCTTAACCTCTCATGAGCCTAGTATGATCACCTGGCAGCTCATAGAGGGATACCAAGAATATCCTCACGTTCCCCGAAGCCGCTGCTTCGTTACCCAGTTCGCTGGAGCCTTTATCTAAATCAGATACTTGCTCCTACTCGTATACTTAAACGATGACCTACCGTATCAGGTTACTCATCTATCTATGAACTGGTCTAAATTTCCTTGACTAAGAATCATTACTTAGTTATTCTTCAACTAAGGTTTACCACTTAGCCTTATTCCTGTTATCCTTGTTAACTACGGTTATCCACCTAATCCTCGGAACTAGGGTTTACATAATGGGTTAAGTGTCACTTAAGTTCATGACTTAACCCGTCTACAAATCATGTCAAAATTGGCTAAGTATCCAAGTTCAAGACTTAACCCTACAAACCATGCTCAAGTTGGTTAAGTATATTTTAACTTGACCCTATCAAATTACCGAGTCAAATGGTCAAGCGTATTTAAGCGATTCGTGACTTAGCCTTATCATATTATCACGTTAGATTGGTTAAGTATTGGTTAACTTAACCTTATCAAATAACCGAGTTGGAGTGTTTAAGTATAAGTTACTTAATCACTTCAAAATTACCGAGTTAGATTGGTTAAGTGTTGGTTAACTTAACCACTTCAAATCATCGTGTTAGATTAGTTAAGTGTTTAACTTAACCCCATCAAACTACCAAGTGGGATTAATTAAGTCTAGGCTAACTTAACCCCATCCAATTTCCATGTTTAGACTAGTTGAGTCTAATCTTAACCCCATCCATTAACTGTATCTTTCGGTTAAGTGTCATTAAGAAAACTTACTTAACCTTACCAAATTATCGTGTTGGATTGATTAAGTGTTGGTTAACTTAACCCCGTCCACTAGTCGTATAAAAATGGTTAAGTGTCATTAGGAAAATCAAGTTACTTAACCTACCCAACCTTGTCATGTTTTGTTAAGTATCATTAGCCTAATCAAATTACTTAACCCATTTGTCCATGTCATATTTGGTTAAGAGTCATTAATCAAATTAACTTAACCTTATCATGTGGCATTAATTACTTAATGCACCTCAACCTCTCACATTAGACTTTGTTGTGGTTACTAGTTAAGCCGGTCGGTTCCGGGTAGCTTTACACCACAACTTGGTCTAACCTCGGGTTCAAGCACAACATGACCAACTTCTCACATTGGGTCCTATTGTTTGCAACTACTAGTTAGGCCGGTCGGTTCCGGGTAGTTTTACGTTGCAAACTCAACCCAACCTCGAGTTGGTCACTCTCATGTTTAGTCTAGTGTCATGTTCATATTCAAGTTTTTAAGAATATGGGTAGACCTAACTTAATAGGTAAATTCCCAATTTCATATTTTCAAACATACTCACATGTCAACTTCCATGTTATATTTCAAGTCATTAGAAATTACCCATAACATAACCCAACGCTTTTAAACTCGCATATACGTTCGCAACAACGTAATGGATTAAAAGAAGAGACTTGGCAAAGGCATGACAAAAATGGATATTAAGCCACAAGTTAATCATGGTGGCAAATGAGGCACAAATGTGTTCATTAACTTGCATGTTACATTCTTAAGCCTAAAAAACATGCATAAACCCAAACTTGGCACATAAGCAAATCATGGTGACAAAAGACATGGAATGATGACTAGTAACCCGCATATATCATCATATAAGGGTTATGACTTCATATGCAAGTTGACATAAAGGTTATGAGGGTTCTCATGTTGTATAATGCAACATTTCAACATAAAGGTTGTAGCTTTTAGCCCACAAGATCAAGATAATGACTTCATAAACTTGCATGACATGATAGCATGTATCATGCTCAATGATCAAACCCAAACTTGCAACATGAGCATTTAACTTCATAGTTAATATCTAAGAGTAGGGAAAGGGCTTACATTGCTATGAAGGCACAAATCGATTAAATTAAAGATTGAGACAAAGCCTATGCATGCCATTATTCAAAAACCCAAAGATGAAAGCTCCAAATCAATAAAAAAACCATCTTGATGAGCAAAGGTCAAAGCTTTAGCCTTGAAATCAACTTGAGAAGCTCTCATACTAACATAGGGACTCTCTAACACTCACATGATCATGAAACCTCTCATAGGAATTTACTTAGGAATTTTAGAATGAGGGTGGAGGCCATGAGAGGTAAAATTTTGCCATAGTTTAGTTGCATGAATGAATAATGAGGATTTAGGAGAGGGTTAGGGGCTTATTTATAGAGATTAGGATTAGTTAGGACCCTTAGATTAACCCTAGGATCAACCTGAACCATCAGATTAAAAACCAGGCCCAAAAACCCAGCCAAGACAGAAAATAGGTGCACCAGGCAGAACTGCCCAGCTGGACCAAGTCGACAGCCAAGTCGACAGGGCTGTCGACTTGGGTCCAACCAAGTCGACTCCCAAGTCGACAGGGCTGTCGACTTAGGTGCTCTGGCGGGAATTTTCCCGCCTGGCCCAAACTGGCCCAAATTTCCAAATTCAAACTTGAATTTGAAATCTGTTTTTTACTTTGAAATTTTCTGAAAACTTTGTTGGGCCTTAATCGGGTCATACGGACTCCGATTTTCGAAAACTCGGACTCTATTTCGCGTATTTTTCCGAGACGAACGCAATGGCATAGCCCGTTTTACTTGATTCAGAATTTAAAAATGAAATTCTGCCTTGATTCTCATTTTAACATGTTATCGAAATACGGGTTGTTACACCCTGACGTAGTCCTCTCCCAGATCTGAAGAAACCGGTAGCAGTTCCGTTTATGAGAATGGAAAACCAACAGTTGGAGATAAGCCTCCAAACAACGTCGATAAGAGGTTCTGGGAAGCCGAAGGCCCTCAGAACCTTGATGATGAAGAACCAAGACATGTGGTCGTACGCTTTAGCCATATCTAGCTTAACGACCAAATTGTAGCCTCTTACCTTCCTATCGATCTGGGAGATCAGTTCCTAGGCTAAAAGGACGTTGTCAGTGATCAATCGTCCTTTTACAAACCCAGCCTGAGAAGAAGAGATGACACGATCAAGAAACGGAGCTAGCCTTGTGGTTAGAACCTTAGAGTTGACCTTGTTCGAGAAATTACACAAGATGATAGGCGGAAAGTCGGAACAAAAGCTGGGTTGGTCACATTTGGGAATAAGAACCAGGTTGGTAGAAGTCCACCCCGTAGGTCGCACCTCACCGGAGAAGAAAGACTGAACAGTAGAACAAAAACCGCTTGAATAACTGGCCATACACTCCTGTAGAAAATCCCATTGAAACCATCGGGACCACTCACACTTTCCTTATTGAGAGCAAATACGCAAGCTTGTATTTCTTCCGAGCTTGGAGGTGCGGCTAGGTCCGAGTTCTCTGCCAGGAGGATCAGACGAGGGATGTAAGCTAGTAGAGACGGGTCAGAGACGGTAACTGAGGGAGAGCCTAGGAAGGTCTAGAAGTGGGACAGAATCGTCTCCTTAACCTCTTCCGGAGAAGAAGCCCATCGAGTGATCAGGTCAGCAGATCTGGCGAATGGAGAAAAGTCTATTTTTCTTATGAATAGACGAGTGGAAGAACCTGGAGTTCATGTCGCCTTCAACAACCCACTTGATCCTCGCATTTTGGCGAAGATGGTCTTGTTCGATTCGAAGCTCTGAAGAGAAGGCAAGCTGGGCCACCGCCCAGGCCTCCTTGTTGGCCAAAGTGGGATCCTCATCAAAAGTTGCTTCCGCTAGAACAAGAGATTCTTCAGCTGCACAGACACGGTCGAATATATTCTTGAAAACTAGCAAGTTCCAAGTCTTAAGACAAGTCTTGAGACGCTTCAACTTTCGAGAAAAATCCGCGCAATGGGAGCCGGTAACCGGGGAGAGCCAGGAACCTTCCACAACTATATGGAACAAGCGGTGAGACAACCACATACTCTGAAACCTAAATGAGGATGGATCAGAGAGGGTTAAGGGGGAGCAACTAATAAGGAGCAAGGGAGAATGGTCGGAAAAGGAGCGGTGGAGATGGGAGATGGAGAACTCGAAGGGTAAACAGAGCCAACAGTCATAGGCGAACACTCTATCTAGCCTAGAGAGGATCCAGTTCGGACCTTCTTGGTTGTTAGACCAGGTGAAAGCCCACCCGACAAAATAAACTTCAGCCAGACCCGAGCTAGATATAAAATCATTGAAATCTTCCACTGCCAACCGGTTAACAACATTGCCTCCTTCCTTTTCTGCTTGACTGGCGACGACATTTAAGTCACCACCTATCGCAGAAGCAGAGTAGCTAAGGTTGGATAGAGCCAGAATATCGGACCACAAGAACTGTCTCTCTACCCTATCGCACTTAGCGTAGACTGCCGAGAATAGGAAAGAACCAGAGAGGGAGGGAGAGGAGAAGGCCACTGACATCAGCTGGTCCGAGTCGAAAGCAGGGTGAACGATAACACCTTTGGACCAAATGATCCAGATCTTGTCAGAAACGTTGGCTAAGGCGCCGCCAAATCCAAGAGATAAAACAGCAGAGGTGGTCGCGTCCAGTCCCATCATTGGTTCCGGAAGCGCGACCAAACAGACGGTGTGCTTCCTGACGATACGCTTTAGCCTAGCTAAAGACACATCGTTGTCAATACCCCTGACATTCCAGAAAAGAAATGTCGCCATCGAGAGAGAACCAAGAAGGCACACAGAAAGAAGGAGAAAGGAAACAAATGGCCACAAAACTCAGATAAGATACAGCATGTGACGAGTAGATCTGACGATCTGCTCGAACATCGCTATAGAGCGTGTGCGAATAGTACGGGGGGGGGGGGGGTGCGGGGAATCGGCCTGGAGCTATGACGTAAGACACGAGAAGGAAACCTAGATGGAGACTCACAAAAAAGGCGGGAACTCTGAGATCGGCCTTTCATGCTACCGAAAGAAGACACTCTTCTGGAAGAACAGACAGGGCAAAAGTTCTTAGTAAGACGAAGTAGACGATCATTAATGATCGCTATCTCGTCTGTACTAAGCAACAGAAACTGAGGAGAAACAGAGGACACAGGGCTAACAGAAGACACCAAGCAACGAGGGACAGGAGGGAAAAATAGGAAAAGAGATTCAGAATAGCAAGAAAAGCATGAGGAGTTGCATATACGATGCAACACCCATTGCTATGTGAACTTTACCAATGTCGATCTGCCATTAGATTGGCAGACCCGCGAAGTAGGTAAAATTCCAAAGCTCGGACACCGAAAACCAACAACCCATTTTGTCGAGCTAGGGAGGCCATCTCTCTGGTATAACGTATAGTGATACGCAAAAGTGATCGCTATACGGCTACGATAGAGAGACCACCCATCCCAGGCTGACAAAAGCCATAAAAGGCAGTGAACGAACACACAGAAATCCGAAACTGAGCGCCCGACCATAAGATCACTAGCGACATAAACCGGCCTCGCAATGACTCGACCAGTCGGCCACGTCCAACCTCAGAAAAATAGGAACATAGCCCAAAGAAAGATAAGCTGATAAGAGATCCAACGAGAAGAACTATTCCTAGAAAAAATAGATAAAACTGGGATGAAAGGGCTGACAGCCCACCACTCAGTGGTCAAATCTGGACCAAACAAGACCGCCCAGAAAACAAAGCCGCAACTAGGAGAAACAACGCCACCGAAAGGAGAGAAAGAGATTGGAAAAGCAGAAAAATCTGTTGACCCATCAATCTCTAACGAGGTTACGCACACATGACCCATCACTTCAGCTTGCAGGAAAATCAAGTCAGTGACGGGGAGCGCACACGAATGTGTGTCAAGGCTCACACCCACAAAAGTATCACAACAAACAAGTTCATCACTAGAGCAGAGCAATCAGTAGTGAATGAAACATGCATGTAAGCAGTTCAACAGAACAGATAAAAGAGATAAGGAAAAGAAAACCTGCTCAGGGCAAGGCCAAACAGAAACCTGGCAAGAAACCAAGGATAGATGCTCGCTGGCGGCCGTTGGAGCAGAAACAGCACAATGGTCCATCAAGGAAACCTTAGACGAAGTTGCAAGCAGAAAACTGTACAAAGGTTCCTCGCCTAGGTCATCAATTTTTGGCTGCACCGCTGGTACAGTGTTGATGCTCTTGCGCCACTGACGAAATTCGACGCCCCTTAGCCAAGAACACGGTGAAGAAGAAACCAACGAAAGACCCTCATCAGTCTCAACCGAAATAGAGACCGCCTTAACAACACTGATGAAACTGACATCACATACCGCCTCTGGCACAACTGCAACAGCCTCTGGCACCGATAAAGGGCTGAAGCCGTTAGCTAGAACCAGGGGAGCCGGTGGTGCGGCAGAAGCAGTAGACACTTAGGAACGCCCTGGAGATGAAAGTGGAGCCGACATTTTCACAGTCTTTGAATGCCTTCGGCGTCGAAGACGAGGTGAAGTGAATCCATTTTTTCATGCAGTTTTTCTGAGGTGTTGCCGTTTCTAGCTGGCCTAAGTGGGATCCCGACTGAACTAACAGAACCAACAACATTATCGAACAGTAAAGAGGAGCCGCTAATAGCTAACGGAAACTCAGACACTGGCGCATGACAAGAATTTGACGGGGTGATGAAATCCCCATCTAAATTCAGATCAACGGGGATGAGCTTACCAAAACCGGATCTGAAAACACCGCCACAAGCTATCGATCCAACGCTAAAACCATGGTCAGCCACAATCGGAGAGGAAACAAAACATCTAAATCTCAAACAAGGGCTAAAGCGGGTGGTCAAATCCTGCTTGCCCCGAACAACTTCAAAACAGCCACTAGAAGAGGGAGCCGAAACAGGAGCAGGGTTCGAAACAAACTCACGCGGAGGAAGAGTACTAACTAGCATGGATTGAAACAGAGGACTTAACTTGAGAATAAAACCTTATACAACCAAGAACCGGTGACGATTGAGGCTCACAAAAGATTCTAGAGAAAACAGCTTGACCTCAATCGTAGATCTGCCAGTTAAAACAACCGATAAAGGATAATCAGCAACCCGAAGCAATACAGCAGCTATAGCTTCGAAACTAGGGCTTTAATGAACAAACATGCTGATCATCACAAAAACCCCATCCGATTGGGTAGAAATCATGACGAGATCTATTATGATCTCGCTGAGCCGCACAAGAGCAGGGAAAGTGTAATGATACAGATTTCGCTCGGTCCTAATCGATCGTTAAACTGACCAAGACCGTTCGAATCCCACATACGCTAACTCATGGCATACAACAGATCAGAACAAATAACATAAGACTTTTATAAACATCATAATAATGTTACATTAGAGTACAGAATATCAGAGTACATCGAAAATAATAATACCGGGAAGATTAATTTACAATAAATGTAACACAATGCACAACGGAAAATAAATAAACTACATAGCGGAATACTATCAATGCTCTGCACACAGCTTTAAGCTTCAATCCAGAATCCTTCTCAATAAATAAATATCTGCAAAACAAACCACTCGACTGCCCGTGTGGAATATAGGGACACCCGAGTTTGCAAAGGAAAAACAAACTACAGGTCAGTCATGGGACTGGTGTGAGAAACTCTACAGTTAAAATTAACTTATTTAATCATAAGACAAATCACTAGACCACGCCGCTTACGCGGAACGGGTTTACCCCCATGAATGTCAGTGTATAAACAACAATCAGTTAGATATATGGATCTACTATGCATCAATTAACATGCAATATCCCAATCTACCCACTTAGATTAATCACCACACTTAGATTTTCCAAATCCAATTCAATTTATAGAAATTATTCCTTTGGACTTTATTTCCCGATTTCCTATTTCAAATCATTTGAAATACATATCTAACTTTCATATCAAAGTAGGTTTTACTTCTGGATCTCAAACCAAAATCTTTGGAAATATGAATTCCAAATCATCACAATGCATACAAACAAGTATGCAACTAAATATCGGGAATCTTCCCCCAGACAAGGCAGTAAGCGCCCCTCTAACTCGATATATATATATATATATATATATATATATATATGTGTGTGTGTGTGTGTGTGTGTGTGTGTGTGTTCACCTCCCACGCATGGAGCAGGCTACACTGCTGCTGACCACTTACCCTAAGGCACTGGATCTAGCCCAAACTTTTAGTCGCTCTCGGGTCACCCGAATCTTTAGCCACACACTAAACCATTTTATACCCCGAAGTAGGGAAAATCATTTCATAACACAATAATCACAAGTACTTTCAAACTATAGTACTTCACATCAGCAATTCACACACATGATCAGTCACTATTAATCACATAACCTTTGAGCTCGTACGTCTCAAAGAAGGGTGTTAAGCAAGAGAATAAATTCTCCGCCACCAAACAGATACATCATTAATATCAACTAATCGAACATGTGATGAACTACAATGTAAAACCATAATACATTTCCAAATCATCGAGTTTTAGCCCTTGAAATCCTTTCTGTTTTATAAAACATTTTTATAAAACATTCGCTGTCCAAAATCGGGAATACATTTTTTTTCACTTAAGAAAAAAAATATCATTTCAAAATCATTCATTAAATTTGAATGAACAAAACTCGATAAACACCTTATCGTCAAAATCTTGAAGTGTTTCACAAGGCGTTAGCACGCATATATTTCTACCCAACCCAGTGCTAAATGTAAAAGCATATCTTGCTCATAAACTGGTCGAGCACAATCCAAACAATCAATCAATCAATCACAATCATGAGTATCAACAACCAAGTAAATTTGGTTTAATCACGTTTTGGTAATTTATTTATTACCATTTATTCATTCATAATCTAATTAAAGATTTATTCAAACTCCAATTGGTTTTAATCCCAAAAATCATTTCTTATTGATTGTTCAACTTTCTAGAAATAAATCCGGCTTTTACTCGGGTTAAAGAACTAATGTCATTTAAACACAGTTCACGACAATCCCAAAATCCAATTCGATATTAAATATAAGGCTCAAAATAGAAATTATATCGGCTTATATTCAATATCAAATTCTGAAACCAACGGATATCGTATTGGAATAACGATATCAATATCTTCCAAAATCCCACAACAATATCCGTATAATCACAAAATCCAATATCGAAACATTCCGAAGATAATTTCGATTTAAATCCATTCCAATTCATATATTAGAAATTCTGGTTATTTTTAAAACCATTTCAAATCCAATTTACTTATTTAAAAATAATGGATTATAATTCTAATTCATAACTAGTTCATTTTGATTAAATATATTTTTATCTTTACAAACGTGGAATTTTTCATCCAAATTCTTCCCAAATCATTTATTATGATTTTACACAAATTATTGATATTTTTAATAATTTTATCAAGGCCCGTACAGTCGATTTCCCTAAATGTCCATCGAACTACACTTACAGCGACCTTTTCCAAATTTGATTTGGACATAATTTCAAATTCAATGGTTAGATTTCAAATCTCTTATAATCATTAGAAAGCTCTTCTCGATACGAACCAAGCGGTTCCAGTTTTAGGAGAATCCGACGGTCGAATCTCTAGCAATGTCAATTCGAAGTCAATAGTCGAAATTCGCAAACGGACGATGCGCGGCGCGTTCTAATCAGGCCATTATAATATATAATATGTATGTATTATATATTTCATTGATTTCCATTTAAGACGAATTTTATAAATCGTTTTAAATTCGTTTTAAAAACGATTTCCACTTTCATTTCAATTTCAAATCAAAACTGAATATTCCATATATATTCTTATTTTCCATTCCACATATATATATTTATTTTCATTCCATATATATTTTTATTTTTCCTTCCATGTATTTATTTTTCCATTCCATATATATATTTATTTTCTTTTCGTATATATATTATTTCCATTTCACATATATATTATTTTCACTTTATATATATATAATTCATTTCATATATATATTTATTTTCATTTCATATATATATTATTCACTTCATATCGCATATATATATATATATGGAAATTAGTACTCATCTATTAACTGGAAAAAAAAGTATATATTTACGGTTAGCATACTAACCGGATTAACAAAAGCAAACAAAATACAAACATACATTCCATCCAAAATAACACGCATATCAATCCACCACAAGAACAACTCCGTTCATCATCATCTGAACAGCAGTGCAGATTCCCATCATATCGGAAATAGACAAGCTTGGCATAATCACAAATTGACATTATCCAGATCACAACAAAACTGCCTCAACACCATAAACCAACGCAACATAGAACATATCGCTTCACTAATACCACAAACACCAAACTAAGACAATTAAAAAACATGGAAATTCGAATGACGTGTAGGATTGGTTAAACTAGCTTCAGACCATTGGCGATGCAACCCGACTCCGAAGTGGCTTGATCCCCTAATTCGAATACTTACTCCAGCAATTCCAATCGGCCGCGGTTAGTGGGTGCCAACGCAGAAGCAAAGATCTTGATGCGAGCGGAATGGAGGACTGATTTTGAAGCCTAATCGCTGTGTCGTGGAAGATTAGGTAAGCCGAGGATTAGGAGAAAGGTACAAGCCGATCTAACCAGAAATGGAGAAAGCTAGGTCCTGATTTTGGGGGATCGAAGATGGTAAGGTGAATTGGGGAAGGAAGATTAAGAAGTGGGAGCGGCGGCAGAAAACGAACATATCGCGCATACACACACACACACACACACACACACATATATATATATATATATATATATACACTTGTACATCACAATCACAACCTAATCAAATAAATCGTCCATGGTCTGTGGACGACAGGGAGTAGTTCATATATGCAGTTATTTTTAACTGTACAAAAATTCATAGAGAAAGAAGTTCTCCCCTTTGGGATCCACTCCCCCAGTTTCATTTCTGAATTTATGAACAGTTCGGATTTTCCCCTAATATCGACGCAATCCTTTTTCACGCTGTTCATAGTAAAAATCACGTTTTTAATATGATGTTTATACATTAAAATTTATATTTTTAATAACTGATATTTATATTTAAAAATCACATATTTATCTTACTACAATATATATATAAAAAGTATTTTTATAGAAAGACTTGCGAAGGAAAAAGCAGAAAAAAGATTGAAGCAGTGAGAGCCCGAAGACACGAGCAAAAGAATCGCAATATCTCTGAGAACGGTCGCCATTAAAAGAGCCCTTGGAGTTTTTTATGTTGTATTTCGATATGTTATCTAAGCCATTGTTGCTTCTTTAGGAATTGAAATAGAATTGGAGACAAAGCAGAATATCTATGTGAAGACCGCCCCATAACTCCTACATCAACCTAAGGAGTGAGTTGTATGTCATGCCAGATCGATATGAGACAATCATCAAGAAGAATAACTTGAAACAACCCTGTCATATAACTCATAGCACATGAATAATATACAATAGGAAAATATACAACGAGATATAGTAGTGATGCATAACAAAACAAAAACTCAAATCTCTATAACATCTCAAAGTTGCTAGTACAAATAACCTGCATAAATAAGTAACATGTATATCACGCCTCACTACATGTGTAATACTCCATATTTTTATGTAAATATTTAATTAATTGACGAAGAATATCGATAATTTATGATCTTAGAATTTAGCCCTGAAATAAATATCATTGTGTTCATGGCAATTTTCTGATTCATTTCATATATGACTTACCCCAAATGGAGCCCGTATGGGGAAGTTGCTAACGAATAAAGATTTGAAAAATTATAGGCTTATATATGCTATAAGTTTGAATTTTGAAATTGAAATAATGTTATAATTGGAAGAAAATAATTTACATAAGATATATTTGGAAATAAAGCGTACATTAACACCCATCGTTAATCAAGAATTAAAATCGGTAAAATCAGCGTCAATGACCAAGGTCATGGGTCGACCTAGACCGTATGTGGGTTGACCCAGGGATCGACACATGGGACGACCCACCAGGGTCTAGGTCGACCCATCTTCGAGGCGAGCTGACGTGTTTTTTGTGACTTGTACGGTTTAAATTTTATTTTATTTAATCCAATAGACTAGAATCTTATATATACCTATAAATAGACTAGTAGAGCCTAGCCTGCAACTCATATTTTCTGAGGCGATGCCAAGGCTCTGCCATTTTCTTTCTTCTCCAAATCAATCAGAATATTAAATTTTTAGGAATTCTGATTCAAGATTTGAAGACAAATAATGTAGATCTACAATAAAGGTGTTACGACCCAGGGAAAAAAATTATACGTTCGATTTTTTTTTTTTGCAATAATACATAAACCTATATTACTTGCCTAAACCCCAAGTATTGAATCCCAGGTTATTAATAAAAAGAAATTTGAGTATGAGGAAAGAAAGAAAGAAATATTAGAATAGAAGAAAAAAGAAGAACATCACATCAGAATCTCACAGCGAACAAATAAAATATAATATAACAAATCTCTTTATACAAAAAGAAACTGCATATACATAGCAACCATCAGAGTACAACATATATCAGTCACAGCAGAAAATAACTTTATATAACTAATGGTGAAGCCTCCTGCTTCCAGCTCCTGAAACTCTAAGCGAACCTGACCTGGAAATATACTTGGTCTGAGCTGAGCACATTTGAAGCAAAGCAAAATTCACCGGGTCAGTCTGGAATACTTTTAATGATAAATTCACAGCACAAACAACTTGTTTAACTTTGGAAAATCCTTTTTGAAAGAAAGAATAATAGCAAGACTGCCACACATAAACATGGACGGTTTTTACCTTACTATAACCCAAAACATTTTTTGTTGGCCCTCTTTTTGGCACTAATCTCGTCAGGCCAAAACCAAAGCCCAAACGCACAACCAAATACAAATCGCGCTCCAAGAGGCCCATCAGGGGCGCTACATCAAGCAATGGTATATCGGCCCAAATTCAACTCAGTCAGAATGACTGCACATTACCTGAAAAATCGCTCACCAGGATGACCGAGTTTTTCGCTTCCAGAAAGAACTCGTCGACCGATTATCTCGGGCCAGCGTGGAAAATTTCTACAGAGCCAGTTTACTTAATATCCCGACTTCCAAGGAGATAAAGGCGGTCAACCATATGCGGGAAAAGCTCTGCTTTTGATATACCTCTCCACCGATGCCACGTCGGCCACAACTTTCGAGGATACTATTTATGAGCAGTGGAATCAGTCTTCCAGCCGCAATTCAAGCCAATGGATGGATTCTACGTGTCTGGACCTTCCCGAAATGGCCGGACCATTTTGCAACAGCCCAAGCAGCATTTTCCACCTATAAATACCTCAAAGCTTAAAGAGAAAAGGGACGACTTCTTTTGCCCAGACGGCTTTCTTTAGACTTTTCATCTCTACTCTCCTCCAAAATCTTAATCTCTTAAAAGAAAGAAAGGAAAATTGTCATTTTCTTTCTTTTCTCCAAACAGAAAAAGCATTGTATTTGTAATTAAAAAAAGAGAGAAATAATAAATAAAGTGGACGTAGGCATTGTCTTTGCCGAACCGCTATAAAAATTCTGTGTGTGCTCCCCGTTCTTTTACTTTTTATTGTGTATTTTATCTTTATTCGTGTGTAGATCACGCGATTGGGGGTTGATCGTCACTAGTGACCAACTTTTGACGTCAACATTTTGGCGCGCCAGGTAGGGGCAAGCGCACCGACACCGCCATCGAGCTCCTGCTTATCCCAGGTCATGGCGAACA
This sequence comes from Allium sativum, assembly GCA_030737875.1. NCBI lineage: Eukaryota > Viridiplantae > Streptophyta > Magnoliopsida > Asparagales > Amaryllidaceae > Allium > Allium sativum. The sequence continues at coordinate 747,102,956 of CM060918.1, forward strand.
AACGAAAGAAAGATGCAACATCCTCTCGTCCCGCAAACGCTGATGCAGCTGATGCCGATGCTGTAGAAGCAAGCCACGAAGTTTCCTCTCACGACAACATGTCCCGATTCCTTACCCGGGACGACATGGATAAAATCATGGTCGAACTCAGAGAACATATGACATCTCAGGGTAAAGTCCTCGAACGACAACAGCAGTTGATGGATCACCTTCTCGGTCGACTGGAAATAGGGTTGAACGTTTCAACATCAATTCCTCCATCGACCAAAGCTGGGGCAATAACTGATCTTCGGTCTGCATGAAATCAGGCCACTGATCGGGCTACACCTTTATTTCATCCTGGTTTGGTTCCACCAACCAATCGATCCCAGCTGAGAATATCGCTTCCAGCAACCAGCGCGGCTGCAACAACAAAACCTCAGGAGGCAGACGACCAAGATCTAGGTCGTCTAGCAAATATGCCTCCACTCTTTGGAACATCTCGACCATTCATCTTATGCGATACATGCGACATATGGAAGTACTTGGTGCATCGACCAGCTTCATGGCTAAGTGTTTTCCACTCTTTCTCACAGATATAGCCGGTATGTGGTTTCGGCAGCTAACAATGGAGTTGATCAGTAGTTGGAATACTCTGGTCACCCGCTTCATCGAGCAGTTTCGAGTGCATATCTCTCGACCGAAAAGTGTCATGTTTCTATCTACCATCAAATAGCGATCCGGAGAGACGCTAAGATCCTTCCTCGAAAGGTTTAACGCAGCCGTAGCATCTGTCGATCGGCCCGAGCCATCGATGGTGTTGATGGCAGCCATTGCGGGAGTCTAGAAGAGATCAGAATTCTCTAACTCCTTAACTAGGGATCCTCCCAAAGATATAGATGATTTTTATTCCAAGGCCGAAAGATTCCTCCGACAAGAGGATGCCAACCTTGAGATGGAGAGCCTTGAAGTTTTAGTAGCCAAACAACAAGGTCCGCTCAACGACAATGGCCAGAATAAAGGAAGAGGAACGGCCCTGGAAAAGGATAAACGCAATGTACGACCTCGAAATGAAAACAAATATAATCGGTACACCAAGCTCAATTCCTCTTTGCTCGATATCTATCTCGATAAACGCAATATACGAGAGCCGACCCAGATGGAACTTGACTCTGGCAAGCATTGTATATTCCACAACGTAGTTGGACATAATACAAATGATTGCCGACATCTGTGCGATCTCATCAGCGGGCGAGTCAGAAACGGGGAACTTGCTGAGTATATCAAAAATCGCACCCTGGCCATGCCGCCGCGACCTTCTGCCCAAGCTCCTTAGGCTGGTCCGCAAGCTCCTAAAAATGGAAAGGACCCTGAGACTAGCACTCGCGGCATTATCATTAATTAGATTTTTTATCTTTTCTCTTGATGTATTTCTTTTAATAATAGGGATGCCTTGATGCTATGTAATCAATCGTTGTTCCCATAGATTTTCTTTGTAATAGTTGCTTAGCAGTTATGAACTTTACTTTTTGCAAAAGTAGATCGATTGTTGTAAAATTTCTATGCCGAACTAGATTAGTGTTCGCCATTAAGCCGAGCATGGTTAATGCTCTCCCCCCTGTTCTATGTGGTTAGCGCGAAAGCCCACCACCATTTCAAACACCTACCCTTTCGAGTGAGAGAGGTCGCTTTTTCTTAAACACGAGTGTGGATTACGCTCTCTTTCTTTACACCACGAGCGTGCATAGCTCGTTAAACTAACTAACCCAACACGAGTTGAGCATGAGAAACACTTGCACTAAGCCGAGTATGGTTTATACTCGTCACTAAGCCGAGTATGGTTAATACTCGCCCTATCCAAGCCGAGTATGGTTTATACTCGCCACTAAGCCGAGTATGGTTTATGCTCGCCACCCCCTAAAGCCAAGTGAAATAAAATGCTCGACCCATGGTTTGTTTTGTATTTGCAGGAACCAACTTTTGTACCAGTGGCGATCATCATCTCGGCCTTAATACGGTCTCCGATAGTTGTTGGTTTTCTGGCCTTAATACGACCTGGCATGGTCATCGGATTTCTGGTCTTAATACAACATCGGACCGTCGGTTTTCTGGCCTTGATAGGGTCCGGCACGACCATAGCAGCTCGAGCGTTTGTGCTTCGGTTCAGATTTCAGAATACATCTCCCTTTGTCGATGAAGATACATTCTGAGGGGCAAAGTGTTGGCCCTCTTTTTGGCACTAATCTCATCAGGCCAAAACCAAAGTCCAAACGTACAACCAAATACAAATCGCGCTCCAAGAGGCCCATCAGGGACGCTACATCAAGCAATGGTATATCGGCCCAAATTTAACTCAGTCAGAATGACTGCGCATTACCTGAAAAATCGCTCACCAGGACGACCGAGTTTCTCGCTTCTAGAAAGAACTCGTCGACCGATTATCTCGGGCCAGCGTGGAAGATTTCTACAGAGCCAGTTTACTTAATATCCCGACTTCCAAGGAGATAAAGGCGGTCAACCATATGCGGGCAAAGCTCTGCTTTTGATATACCTCTCCACGGATGCCACGTCAGCCACAACTTTGAGGATACTATTTATGAGCAGTGGAATCAGTCTTCCAGCCGCAATTCAAGCCAATGGATGGATTCCACGTGTCTGGACCTTCCCAAAATGGCCGGACCATTTCGCAACAGCCCAAGCAGCATTTTCCACCTATAAATACCTCCAAGCTTTAAGAGAAAAGGGACGACTTCTTTTGGCAAGACAGCTTTCTTTAGACTTTTCATCTCTATCTCCTCCAGAATCTTAATCTCTCAAAAGAAAGAAAGGAAAATAGTCATTTTCTTTCTTTTCTCCAAACAGAAAAAGCATTGTATTTATAATTAAAAAAAAGAGAGAAATAATATATAAAGTGGACGTAGGCATTGTCTTTGCCGAACCACTATAAAAATTCTGTGTGTGCTCCCCGTTCTTTTACTTTTTATTGTGTATTTTATCTTTATTCGTGTGTAGATCACGCAATTGGGGGTTGATCGTCACTAGTGACCAACTTATGACGTCAACATTTTTGAAACCATAACTTATCCTGATATTATAATAGTGTCTAAATAAAAATAAATAGTAACCTAGCTGAAAGCTTGCATCTCACGCTCCACATATATAGTATACAATCAAAATCGTAGACACTTATTGGAGATTGGATTCCGACTATGACAAGGTATGGAATGGTGGTCATTATCACCTTTGGCTTAAAAACACCAAAAACACCAATTTTTAATCTAACCCATAATGTCGCGTATCACCTTTGGCTTAAAATAAAAACCATATGTCAAATAATCTGCTTCCATCTATTCGAGCATTTCTTATAACAACTTCGTCTTGGATTTATCACTAAAATCCGCTTGCCCACTTCTTTACAATAAGACATTTTTAACTTGAATTTTATTTCCAGAAACCCATTATCAATATTTAACACAGAACATTTGTATGTATTTTCCTTTGTGTTGAAATCCTTGCTTAATTACAAAGATTCCTTGATTCAGTTCTTTAACCTTTATAGTCATCCCTCTGGTTTTAAAAACCTCATTTTTGAACTTTGCTTGGATTTTTCCCTCATAACTTATAATAATCCATTTACCCTCTGTTCACAACTTCCTAGAATTTATTCTAAAAACATCACTATACTCCAGTCTATTTCTAATCTATTAACCACCTTCCCTAATAATTTCATTCAATCGAATTTGCTTTACTTAATTAAAAATTAAGTAAAAAAAACTTATTTAAATTCCTGCATTTACTTACCAATTCCATTTACCAACTCATTTGAAACTTGGATTATCAGTCTCTTTATAAACTCTTATCACCTCTTTTTTCCAAACCTTGTCGCCACTTAATCACTTATTAATTAATTTCTAATTAAAAGTCATTGCTTTAATTATTATTAATTAACTTTAATATTAACTTCATTAAAAATAGATAACTTTGCTATTAACTAAAATAGGATAGTTATCATTTTCAAAAGCTTATTAAATAATAATTAACTTAATTAACACTAAACAATTCAATAATTTCCTTAGTTTATAGTTAATCAGAGATTAACTAATATTTAACACTAAACAGTTCAATAATTACTTTGAATTATAGTTAATCAAAGATTAAATAACACTTAACACCCTTCGTTAAATTTAACGAATATTCAGAAAATTTAAATCGAATTAATCCAATTGCCAATTTCAATTAAAACAGTTGATTTTGCCAACCGTACATATCAGTTAACTAATAACTGAATTTCGTTGTCATTTCCATTTTTAAATTAATTAAATAACTTAGTTAATTTAAAAACACTGTTTAATTGTTTTAAAAACAATTATTCTATTTTACCAACCCGTAGGTAATTTATTTGGCTTTCTGCTTTTAAACTTGTATAAACCATTTAAATATCCTCTTTATAAACTCGATTAAAATATGTATTTATAAACTTCTAATTTAATTACTTATATAAAATAATTGAAAAACTTTAATTCAGTTATAAAATAATTTATAACTTTAAAACTACGTCAATCCACCTGACAGTAGAACGACATTTAAAACAATACATTTTAGGTCGTTCACCGCCAACTACTCAATCAATATTATCGATTGATTATAATCAGAACAGTGATGAATATCCATTCAACCATCAACATTCAAATAGTTTTTAGTGCCATTTTGGGTTCCATCAATCCATATATAACAATATGAAAAATAAACAACATACATAATAATCGAGGAATCCGGTCGGATCCCTCCAACCTATTCTTCCCTGCACCACAGCTCGTTATACATTTGATAGTAATATATTAAATGAATTTCAATAGTCTATTATTTTAAAATGACGAATATAAATAACAACAATCAATCAAACAACAACAGCCAATAGCATCCATAGCAGTCAATCAACCAATTTATACTATTAACGATTAATCATATTTTACTATGAATTGACCACATCACAGGATTCCAGAAGGTGTGAGAATTAACTCACCAGTTTATTCGGTTGACGATTACCACATTTGATTTTAAACAAGCGTTTAAAACTACCTGAAATTCCCACTGCATCCAACCAATTCCCAGTCAATACCATCACCTAGGCCTCGTCCCTGTGATCCCAATGGATCCTGTTTCGCGTGATTTCGTTAATCTATGGACAAGATATGCTAATTTAAAGTTTTATGTATAAATATTTTATTAAGATTTGATTAACTAAAATTAATTAATTAAATTATATCTTAATTAATGCTAACACTGTCGCGTCAGCAGTTATTATGGTTTCTCATGCATTTTCTAATTCCTTACCAAAAAAACTTGATCTTCTTCCCCTCGTGACAACCGAGCCAAGAACCATCCCCTTCGATGACCACCGCACCACCTCTGATGCACTTCCGACCGTCGCACCAAGCCTATTCTCACCGCCTCACCTGTCAGCCCCCACCTGGAATGATGACTTCCAGAAACCCACGACGTCGCCAGAAAATGCACCAGATCAATTTTCGTTCATCTGGAAATTACCGCCACCCCCGACACCTCCAGATCGTCGAACCACCGTGGTTCGAATGGCCTTGCACCATAGCTTCGATCGCCTGCAGAAAACATCCACTCTCGGCACCTGCTCCGGTCAAAACTTGATCAAAGCCAACCACACCCCATCCAAAACCATACGAAAACTGTTTCTCCGATCATCCCCAGTTCACCACTGCCACGGTCAGTTTTAGGTGATGCAACCAAGAGAGAAAACCTCCTCCTCGTTGTCTTCGACAAAACTCCTTCAAACACCATTGATCAATACTCCACCAAAACACCACAATCCCTAGAAAAATGAAATTCAGATCTCATGGTTTTGCTCCGATTCCGGCCACCACTGACCACCGTTTCACTCCGATCTTCAGCTTTCCCTTTGGAACCTCCTTCTGATTCGCCACTTGTCAAGAGAAATAAATTATTTTGTAGTGGACAGTTTTTCTACAAAGATGACGGATGGAAATGAATATGTGTTGGGGAATTTCTGATTTGGGAGTTTATATAAATGGAAATAAATGTTATTTTATGCTGACATGACTGAATATATTTATTGAAAGCAACTAACGATTTTTATTTGTACTTATCGCAATTTCTGAACATTGTTTATTCGCTTCTGTGCTCACAAACAAACCCCGTTCGAGACAAAAATGGACGACATAGTACAATTTGACGTTACGGTCCTAATGAAACTTGTTTCGCCGAATTCCGAGTCTGCTTGCTCAAACGGCGCTCGTTCACGTCCATATGATCGTTTTATTTGCAATTTATTTTGCCACGCTCACAGAATAACTCCAATTTAGGTGCAAATTGAAATCTAGCAATAGTTAGCTATTACGGTCTCATAAAAAAATTCATCGAAAAAGGAGGTCGTTTGAATAATGACCCTTTTTAACGGTCCAATTTAAATAAAAATAAACCAATTTTAAAACACCTTAATAAAAAAATAAAAAAATATTGTTATTGGCCATACACGACTAGAATTTCACATACTGTCAAAATAAAATATCTCGGGTTGAATTATAAGCCAAATCGATACTCAATAAAATAAAAACCCTTTGTTTTACATAAATAAATCGCTATAATATATTAAAAATTCCATAGCGACTATTTTAAATTTTGATTTGGACATAAAACAAAATCTACACCATGAAAACTGGATTTTTCTCTTTCATTTGAAAAATATTATCCAACAGATTCGGATGTTTCTTGTTTCGAGAAAATCCGACTTATATTGGATCTTGTACAACCAATTAAAGTTCAAAACGCAATATTACGAACTACCGCGCCGTTGCAGCTCGTTTTATAACATAATTATAAATTAATCGTTCAATCGCCATTTTTAAAATGAAATCGTTATTATAATTTCAATACAAACAATATTAAACCATTTTAAATTGCCCGATCACATTATACTTCAAATTCAACATTTTATCCAAATATTTTGGAATTAAAAATATTATTATATTATTAGTATAAATAAATATTCAAAATAAAATGGTTAAATTCAATTATTTGATATTCAAATCAATTATTTAAATAATAAATAATTCAAATAATTGGCTAGAAAATACGGGATGTTATAATAGGTGTTCAGATTTCTTGTTTACGTGAGGTAAATTCTGTGAATCTGAATTATTAAGGTTCCTTTCTTTTAGCATCGGATTTGTAAATCCATGGTAATCTCAATATTAGATTTAATTAAAAAGACCACGGAGTAGTAGATCTGAATCTGATTCAAGTATTGGAAAGCAATCAAGTGAGTGGATTTAAATTATACCTCTTGGTAACAGTATATTTATCGATTTCCCCGTGATTCTTAACGTGAAAAATATTTGAAATTGTGGTAATTTTAGTACAATCTATTCCTTGATTATGTTAAGATACAAATCTATTCCAGTAACTTTCTATTTGGATTGAGGATTACTGTAATACTGAAATTGTGAAATTTGTAATAATTGTGCCTATATTCTTAAGAATGCTATTCAATGATAAATTGGATATGTTGGAAAAATAATTATTAAGAATTGTGAAAATAATGGTAAAAGAATTGGTATGCATGAAATTTTACAGTAATTGGAATTGGTACATGAAGAACATGAATTAATATCAAACTCAGAAAATAAACAAGGAGAAATCAATAGTGGATTGAGCTAGTTGGGGTTGTGGAAAAATGGATACATTTCCATAACTACACAATTACTAAGAACGTAGTTGCAAGAAAAAATGGAAAAAGGGATTAGTGTGGAATAGGGGTTCTTTTATCGTATTGCACACTAATCAAATATAATATACGTATGTCCACAAGAAAAATAAAGTGATATCTTGCAAGTACAGATCTAAATTGATGTATATTATGGAAACGGATCTTTATATCTTTCCACTAATCGATATAATGAAGTGTGTGAAGCATTTTCCTGAAATAATAAGAATATACAAGACTATAAATAAAGAAAGGTTACAACAGTAAATGTTAATTGAGTATTGAGAAACCTAAGGAAAATGTGATGAACGAGGAATATAACATATTACAACTAATTATGTGAACAAGAAGGAAATATAATAGGTAAGCTTGTCCTAGGAAAAAGTGTAGTTATAACATAAGTCATAATTAATGATAAACAAAGAACTTATTAGTAAAACTTTGTTGAGGGAACTAAGTTAATAAGCAAACCCACAACAACGGTTGTGGTAGCAGGTTATAGTTTATAAAAAGAATAGAGTACGCTTATTATTAGTAGACTTATAATTAGAAGTATTAAGTCTAATACATGTAATAATACATAATAAGAAGAAGTCCGATTCGGCGGCAAAAGACTGATTAAAGAAAGCAAGTAACTAATTATGGGCTAATGAACCAAGTAACTTGAATAAAAAATGAATGTGTGGATAATCAAGTTAATTAGAAATGTGATAAGATGATGCAAGCGCATGATTAAAAGATTAGACATAGGATCTAATAACGCAACAATATGATGTGCTGGAACTAGTTAGTACGTAAAGAGGTTAAGAACCTAACGAGGTAGATCATCGTAGTGTCTGGAGATACGAGAGGAGCATGTCCAACTAATTATTTTACGGGATTGGAAGGAAGTACGAGACTTCTACGGGACATGAGGATACTTCGTGATGGTCCTCTGTAGTAGGCTTCGTGCTGTACCTACAGAAGTATGGTCTGTACGGTACCATCCGATGAGTATACCTTGACTGCAACTATGGTGTGGCAGTCAGAAGGTTGTGGCGGATGGCGTTGGGTGATTCGGCGATTTTCCTCGCTCGTGGAGGAGGTTGGTTAGGATGAAATTATGGATAGTAATCATTGGATACTTATCATCGGCAATCAGTGGGATGCAGAAAGACTAAGAGCTAAACCAGCAGACAATGCACTTTCACCATCGAGGCATTGGTAAGGGACACGCCAAATTGGATACTAGATTGGTTGTTATGGGCACACCACTAGCTCTTGATGTGGTCTTTTATTAGCTGAGGGAGGGGCCATAGCCACCATGAAAAGAGACATACCATATATGAATATCTGTATTGTAGGCCTAATGAAGTTGTCCATTATTGATATTGAAAGTTCCTGACCGAGTTCTGTGCATTGGGTGTAGCCCTATTACGGGAGTCGGGCTGTAGTGGGAAGTACATTCGTGTGAGGGTCTAGATACACGCACTGGGTGGTGTATTGTGGACTTTAGCACATTACTCCATGTTGAGACGTGATTACGCCGAGGAGTTCGGATGCGAGGATCTGTATGCTTAAGTGGCATAGCGATGATAGCTCTGCGTGATTACGTGGCGTAACGATGTAGATTTCCAAACGCGGTTCGGCGTAAGATAGAGATTGTGAAGGCTTCGATGGTGTGTCGACAGAGACCTTACGAGGAGGGTATTATGGGGAGTATTCTGAGATGTTGGATATAGTTAAATACATACTATATTAGGTTTAATCTACTGGGAGTATATGGGTTTGATGTAAGTGCATGGCCTTGAGTGCTGTTAACCCAAATGACCTAATAATTATGAAAACATAAATGAACGGTATATAGAGGGTTATTTTAGAATGTATAATTTGTCCTCTACTAGAATTTTATGTTCTGACCCCTTCCTTATAATATACTCGAAGGTTAGATATTTGGCGGAGATTTGGTAGCCTTCAGACACTTGTTAGACAATGTTATTATTTTAGTAATGTTGTATTTGATTATTATAATTTATCCATTCTGTTGTGAGATGTTTTATCAAGCCCTGATATATTTATTATCTCTGTCTTTTCTGCATGATATTAGACAAGCCAACTCGGGCTTCGATAGATTGGGATTTTTGAGAAAAATTATGTCTGTCGAAATTCAGGTTGTTGCACCTTGTATTAGAGCTCGGGTTTAGGATTCTTGTATAAATAGTGAATGCATATATTTTTATATTGTTAAATAAAAGAATAATATATAAATATACCTATACATGGAAGGAAATGAGATAAAAAAACTTATACACTGAGTAATGACCAGGGAAATATGAGAAAGATAAGCCTCTAAGAGGTTGAGCTAGAAAGTGTACAAAATTGTAGGAAAATAAAAAGAAGCGAAAAATGATAAGTCGATTAAAGTTAGAATCAATGGTTATGGTGACCAAAAAGTTTATGGTCATTTGTAAGGAGGATAGAAATGGATAGGAGAAGAACCAAGATTTTTTTTTTTTGAATTTTAATTGGGTTCAAGAAGTTAATGGAAACGTCGTTATAGTAGCGTAAGAAGGTACGAGAAGTGGAACAATACGACTGACCCAAGGAATATTTTCAGATTTTGGAATAACGAATAGTCAGTAGGAAACTCGGAAGGGGGTGGCTAGAAAAAAAAATCGGGCTGGGTCGACACATCCGCATAGGTGGGTCGACCCAACTTTCGTTTTTTCAGCTATAAATAAGCGACGAAGCCAAAGCTTTGTCACTTCCATTTTCCCCCACCCGAGAGCAGCCGAACTCATTTTACCCACTTCCAACACCCGCCACCGCTCCAAAACTCCACCATTTTTCACAAAGTTAGTTTCAAAATCGAAACTTGTAATTGATTGGGCCGATGCTGGGATGATATTTGCCACACGGGTGTTGGGATGATATTTGGCATACACTAATCCCAATTATTTAGTTGTATGTCAATCGAGGCCGTGTAAGCATTAATTATTTATATTTAATGCTTATGCAGTTGTGTGGTGCACTTTGGATGATGGTCGATTATTTATCATTGCTATTATATACATGTGTTGTATGGAATCTATATAATTAACATTATATAGTAATTGATTGGGCCTCATTCCAATTTAGAAAATAAAGATTATAATAAATATTCATGTGTTGAATAAACAAAATAGTCATGTGTTGACGATAGTCATGTGTTGACGATACTCATGTGTTGAGAATATTCATGTGTTGAAACAATTCATATGTTGAAACTATTCATGTGTTGAATAAAATATTTATACAATAAAATTCACATTTTTATTGTAAGTAAGAATGAATAAATATTCATGTGTTGAATAAAATATATATTCATGTGTTGAAGAAAATATTCATTTATTGAATAGAATAACGAAGTTATTGAAATATATAAAGCCGTGTTGATTAGGTATGCGCCATTTTGACGCGAACGATACTTATATCGATTATATTCATTTTATAATGAATATAGAAAAGGAAGTGATTTCAAAATCTAATATTTTGAAAATATTATCATTTATATATTAATGATATGAAATATTCAATTTTGATTTGAAATTGAATATGAAGTTGAAATTGTTTTGAAAAAAAAAAATTAAAATGAATTATAAAATAAGTTTTGAATTGAAATCGATGAAATATATAATATATATATTATATATATTAAATGGCCTGAATAGAACGCGCCGTGTCGCGGCAGTTCGCGAATTTTGACCATTGACTTCGAATTGACGTTACGGGAGATCCGACTGTCGGATTCTTCTGAAACCGGAACCGTTGGGTTCGTATCGAAAATAGCTTTCCAATGAATATTAGAAATTTGAAATCTAATGGTTGGATTTGGAATTATGTCCAAATCAAATTTGGAAAAGGTCGTTGTAAGTGTAGTTCGGTGGCCGTTATTGAAAATCGACTGTACGAGCCTTGATAAAATTGTTAAAAATATCAATAATTTGTGTAAAATCATAATAAATGATTTAGAAAGAATTAGGATGAAAAATTACATATTTGAAAAGATTAAATATACTTTTATCGAAATGAACTAGTTATGAACTAGAATTATAATCCAATATTTTTTAATAAATAAATTGGATTTGAAGTGGTTTTAAAAATAATCAGAATTTCCAATATACGAATTGGAATGGATTTGAATCGAAATTACCTTCGGAATATTTCGATGTTGGATTTCGTGATTGTACAGATATGGTTATGGAAATTTGAACGATATATTTATATCGTTATTTCCAATACGATATTTGTTGGTTTCAGAATTTGATATTGAATATAAGCCGGTATATTTTCTATTCAAAGCCTTGTATTTAATATCAAATGGGATTTTGGGTTCATCGTGAATGGTGTCTTAAATAACACTGTTCTTGGACCTAGTTTAGAAAAGAATAAATATTTTAATTAATATTTAGTGAAATTGTCCAGTTAATTAGTATTTAATTGGAATTGAATTTAAATTTGTTTTTGGGTTTATCGTGAGCGGTGTTTTGAATAACATCTGTTCTTTAACCCGATTAGTAATGGAATGTGATTTTGGGTTTATCGTGAACCGTGTTTTAGATGACATTGGTTCTTTAACCCAGTTAAAGGCAGGATATTGATTTTTGTAAGATTAAAACTAAGTGGAGTTTTAATGAATCTTTAATTAGATTGAAATGATCGAGAATGGAGTATTACTAGTTTTGCTCCAAAGCAATAGTTAAATCTTTAATTAGATTTGAACGTGTAATGATAATTCATATTTACCGATAACACCGTGGTGTTAGATATGGAGTATTACCAGTTTTGCTCCATGGGATGAATAGGTTGGGATTGGGAAATAAAATAAATAATTACTTCGGTGTGGTTTGCTAATCCCGACTAGTTTGGAAAACCTTAACATGGTTTGAAACGATATCAAAAGGAAGATTAAAGAATAAATTTAGAAGAATTTATCTTCGATAAAATTAATGGGAACCTTTCCCTAAGAATGTGAATATTTGAATAAAAGAATACTCTGAATTGGAATGAGGCATATGTTGTGTTTATGTAACACTTGTTTATTTTATACGCGGGTTATTAGGAAAGGCCGGGTTTATACCCATTATGAATAACCAATTCGACGATAGGTCGAAGATGAAGACGGTGGTTGAAGACCGGAGATCTTCACATCGTTTGGATGATTACTGATGATCTTGATTGGGCTGTACACCCAAAAGGAGGGAATCAGTTGGTGATCGTCCAGACGTACTCGGAGATCGATGGATATGCGCGGAATAAGGTTCCTCCGGTTTCGTTCAGACCCAGAATGAACTTGTAAATGGACTGTATGTCTGACATTGGATTTTATTCTCTGTGATTGATCTCTATTAAATATATATCTGTTTGGCGGCGGAGAATTTATTCTCTTTCTTAACGCCCTTCTCTGAGACGTATGAGCTCAGAGGTTATATATTGATGGATATCAATCACATGGCATGAATTGCCTATGTGGCAAATGATCAAGGCTTCTGTTGAAAAGCAAAGTCTTGTGGTTGATGATCAAAGCACGGCCTGTGGGGCATAGCTTTGTGTATATCATTAATTCGCGAGCCTCACACCTCGGTATGAGTCAAAAACGGGATAAGGACCGTTGGGAGAACACGACGTTTCTTTCTTTCCATGGGTGATGTCAGTGACCTACCAGTCCTGACATTTATATACATTTTACCTGTGTGGTTGTTGGAATGCAAGGCGCCTCGAATATAGGTCTGATAGGACCGGGAAACGTGTGTTCAGGAATTGCCAATCCTTAAAAGTAAGAGATGACCGGCCCAACCGATTCCAAGGATCGTTGTGTGTGGTCCTAAGACGTTTGCTAGAGTGTCTCGAAGGAGAGGAGCTTGCCCCTTGCCTTGACTCATGACGGAAATCCAATTTCCAATACGTGATAATTCGGTTTTATTTGTAGAACCTAGTATGGCGACATAGTAGATGGTAACTATGTCGTCTATGATTGATACTTATGATTGAAATTGTTTTGACACTATAAACTTATAGTAATATCAAAATAATCTGTTTTTAAACGTATCAAGCATTCTTTGGCTATTATAAGGTAAAATCCTATCCTCCGGCTTGCAGTGCATTGTGTGATGGGACCCGGGTCTTATAATAGCTTCATTTTTCTTTATTTAGTATTGCGCTGTTTGTTTTATGCACTGGTATTCTTGGAAGGAAACCCGTTCCGTGTTATATGGCGTGGTCCCTTGATTTAACTAACTTTAAAAATAAAGATTAATAACTGTTTTAGTTCTCACACCAGTCACATGACTAACCTGGAGTTTATTGTTTTAACCTAAATTCTGAGTGCTCCTATTTTCCACACGGGCAGCCAGTAGTTTTGGTTTTGCAGATTTATATTCACAGGATCCTGATTTACAGCTGAAATGATATTCGGAAAGCTCTATATCCGTATATCACCTTCAGTTGTGTGTTGTATTATTTTTCCGCTGCTGTGTATTTAAATGTAATTTAAATCTCTGATATTTGTCGAATGTATATTTATTCATATTCTGCATATTCTTGTATTCTGATGGAATTGTTGTAATAAACAATGATATGTTCTTCTGTTTACGTTCCGATGTGTGTTGTTCTCAAAGCAATCCGCGCTTTCCTTACCGGGGAAGTTACGGTTACTGCAGTGGTATCAGAACTTTGGTTTACAGAGCTCGAGAACAAGACACATTAGAACCAAACGAAAGAATTCAACAGAGATTGGATTAGCAATGTCTAATAAGAATTACTCGTTAGAGATGGGATCAGTAGCATCCTAGAACGAGTGTGAAGAGTGTATTTTTAAAATAAAAATGAAAACTAGTTTTGTTTTGAAATTTAAACCATTTTATACGTATTTGAATATTTTATTTGTATTGAATTTGGACAATCGAGTATATAAAGATTTTGCATATACGCGTCATGAACGTATATTTGAAGTTTTAATATACTGGGTAAATATAGAATCACACTCTAGTCTCCCGGACATGATTCTGATGATGGCGCGCCATCACCGGTATTTATTTTCGAGTATCGAAAGTGGGATTTCTATATATTTCCATTAGACTAGTGTGAGAACCAAAACTAGATAGGTTTATTGTTGTGATTTGGCATCAAAAACATGATTTTCTGTATATGTATCAAAATTATGAATTTGAAACGTTAATTCACTAATTGATTGATGGTTGTGTTGCTTGATTATTGGTTTGAAAGTTTGTACCATTATGCCAAATTGAACCGAATATTAAACTGTATTGAAAAATGATTACAATTGCATGCATATACATGTATATCTATTGAACATGCCATAGCAAGGAGGCTAGAGAAGAGGAATAAAATTGTTTGCCCGACAAATAGGTACATGCTTATTGTATTTCTTTGGGTTTGGATGATTTTATGAGCCGATTGGCTAGCCGCTTGGCTTTTTCTTTTTCTTTTGGATTGTTGAGGGCCATGGGAGGCTATTTGAAATATCCCAAAGCTCCCGGTGCAGGGGAGGTTATGGCAATTTTTTTTGGAAATTTAGGGTGTTAGCCAAATTTTTGAAGAATTTGAGAAGTTCTTGGAAACTGAAAAGTTGAAGAACTTAAGCCGTAATGGAAATAATGGAAGTTGAGTTGGTTAGTTAAACAACTTTTGGCTTCGTTCCTTTTCGAGGACAAAAAGTTTTAAGTGAGGGAGATTGTAATAACCCGGAAAATCTGAGCCAATTTAAAATTTTTATTTTGGCAATTTTAGTGAATTTTGAATATTTAAAATGAATTATTTTATATAATAATGACGAGAAATTTATTTTGATACAATTAGAATGAATATATTTATTTGAATCGACGTTAGAATATTAATATTTTATTTTAATTGTAAAAGGAATTGAAAATGGCGCGGAAGTTCGAAAATTCGATTTCAAAGTTCAAATGACTGTACAAGATTCAAAATATACCGGATTTTAGCAAAACCAAAAATATTAGAATTTATTTGAGAATATATTTCCAACAAATCCGAAAAATTGAAGTTTCATAGCGGGAATAAAAAGTTATGCTTAGTTGAAAATTTAGAATAGTCGCTACGGAATTTTTGGCCCTTAAAAATGGTAATTTTGCAAACGACCTCTGTTTTTGACAAACCCACTTTTGTTGGATCCGGGATGTCGAATTATTGCTAGATTCCAAAATTCGTAATTTTTCGAATCAATATGTGAGCGTGGCAAAGGAAAATGTGTTTGAACAGTTTCAGTTGATTTTAATCGACTGGAAAATGGCCATTTTTCAAACTGTCTCATAATTTGACAAAATTAGTTTTGTTAGGACCGTATCGTCGATACGAAACTAGAAAATATTTTTTGGGAATTTTTAGAGTCCGTATGTGGCCCCGGTAAATTGAAGTGCGTGTTCAAATTCAATATATAGATTTATATTTTGATTTTGACGGAAACTGATCGAAACAGTCAAATCAGCCTACGATACATATCCCATTGTGTTCGGAGTGGGGGTATTTAGCTAGGGACGAAAGGCGGTGGGTCTCGCTTGGGGATCGAAATTTAAAGTCACTTTTTGGGAGGAAAAATAAATAAAATAATATAATATATTAGCCCGCCCTTTTATCTCTCTCCCCTCCATGTTGACCATTCAAAAATCATTCAAGAAAAAAAAGCAAAACAAAATCGCGTAGCCCCCCCCCTCAGGCCGCACTGGCCACCGCTCGCCGCCCCCGTGCGCCACCGCCGGCGCGACCGGGCCCCCTCCACCCCGACGACTGGCAACCCCCCCCCCCCCTCTCTAGCCTACGAAGCCGGAAACCCCCAACCCAACCCTAGAAACCCCAAACCCTACAGCCCCGCCGCCTCCTAGCCTGAACCGCCCACCACCACCCCACGCCTCCGACTGCTCCCTCCACCTCCAGCGTAGAAACAACCCCTCCCCTCCTTCAACAATCAACGTAAGTTTTTAATTTCATGATTTTATTTACTTTCTTCGATTAAAATTGATTTTTATATGTGTGGAGAATTAAAAACATGATCTTTATTTTAGAAAAGCTAGGATTTTTTAGTTTTGAAAAGATTGGGTTTTTTAATATGAAAAGGCAGGATTTTTACATAAGAAAAGTTATGATTTTTATAAAAGAAAAGTTATGATTTTTATATAAGAAAAGACTCGATTTTTATAAATTAAAAAGATTGGATTTTGTTCAGGAAAAAGTTAGATTTTTCATGGTATAAATATTAGACTTTCATTTCGAAAGTAGAGAGAAAAATTCGATTTTTATATATATGAAGTGAAGGTAAAGATTTGATCTTTATAGAAGTAGCATTGTAAAAAATATGATTTTTATATTATAGAGCGATATGAAAATATAATTTTTATTATGAAGTTAGCGTGATAAAATATGATCTTTATT
This sequence comes from Allium sativum, assembly GCA_030737875.1. Classification (NCBI taxonomy): domain Eukaryota; kingdom Viridiplantae; phylum Streptophyta; class Magnoliopsida; order Asparagales; family Amaryllidaceae; genus Allium; species Allium sativum. Next base: position 747,120,114 of record CM060918.1, read on the forward strand.
ATATGAACACCGTTATAAAAATAGAATTTTTATCTATATAGTAGCGGTATAAAAATTGAATTTTTATCTATATAGTAGCGGTATAAAAATTGAATTTTTATCTATATTGTAGCGGTATAAAAATAGAATTTTTATCTATATAGTAGCGGTATAAAAATAGTATTTTTATCCATATAGTGTAACACCCCTAAGTCCCACATCGTGGAAGCTTGTGTGAAGTGGGTACTTATATAGTAGAGCCCATCTCTTACTAACGTCGATGCCTTTTGAGGAACAAAACTCCCCACCTACACGGTGGCTAAGTTGGGGATAATATCTTGCGTGAATGGAGGTGCAGGCTATTACAGTGGTATTAGAGCCAATACCCAGCCGGAATTGTGGCTTCTGTGTGGACCAAAACGCCTGGGTGAGGTGTTTGTGAGCCAACGGGGATGTTGGGCTCTGTAGGAGGGGAGAATGTAACACCCCTAAGTCCCACATCGTGGAAGCCTGTGTGAAGTGGGTACTTATATAGTAGAGCCTATCTCTTGCTAACGTCGAGGCCTTTTGAGGAACAAAACTCCACACCTACACGGTGGCTAAGTTAGGGACAATATCTTGCGTGAACGGAGGTGCAGGTGCGGGTTGTTACATATAGCGTAGTTATAAAAATGTGATTTTTATATACATAGCAACAGTATAAAGATGCGATTTTTATATATGTAGTGGTACAGACAACGAAAGTGACAAAAGGCGAACACGGCGAAGATTTTCTACATATGAAGAGTCGCGGTGTTTGGTTTAGCTAGTCGGTGAGAACTTCTCACCTTAATTCTTGTTTTCTAGATAAAATTATATACTAGGATGTAGACGGTGCTTAGCAGCACACGACACCCATCGTCTACAGACCATGGACGGCTTGTTTGTTTGATTGATGTGTTGTGAAAATTGATTGTGATGTGGAGTGAATGGAAATATATTCATGGGTTGAAATAAATTATTTATATAGTTAAAAATATAATTTTTAATGTGAATGTGAATGAATAAATAAATATTCATTTACAAATCAGACGATTTGTTTACGTACACCCATTTGAAGGATATTGATTGGGACGATAAATTTTACACATCGCCCAACTGCACAAATAAAAATCAGTGTTTGTTGATTTGAAACCCCACACGGGTGTTGGAATGATATTTGGCGTACATTAATCCCAATTACTTAGTTGTATGTCGATCGATTGGTCGACAGACTGTGTAAGCGTTAATTATTTATATTTAATGCTTATGCAGTTGTGTGGTGCACTTTGGATGATGGTCGATTATTTATCATTGCTATTATATACATGTGTTGTATGGAATCCATATAATTAACATTATAGGGTAATTTTTTGGGCCTCATTCCAATTTATAAAATAAAGATTATAATAAATATTCATGTGTTGAATAAACAAAATAGTCATGTGTTGACGATACTCATCTGTTGAGAATATTCATGTGTTGAAACAATTCATATGTTGAAACTATTCATGTGTTGAATAAAATATTTATACAATAAAATTCACATTTTTATTGTAAGTAAGAATGAATAAATATTCATGTGTTGAATAAAATATATATTCATGTGTTGAAGAAAATATTCATTTATTGAATAGAATAACGAAGTTATTGAAATATATAAAGCCGTGTTGATTAGATATGCGCCATTTTGACGCGAACGATATTTATATCGATTATATTCATTTTATAATGAATATAGAAAAGGAAGTGATTTCAAAATCTAATATTTTGAAAATATTATCATTTATATATTAATGATACGAAATATTCAATTTTGATTTGAAATTGAATATGAAGTTGAAATTGTTTTGAAAACAAATTTAAAATGAATTATAAAATAAGTTTTGAATTGAAATCGATGAAATATATATAATATATATTATATATATTAAATGGCCTGAATAGAATGCGCCACGCCGCGACAGTTCTCGAATTTCGACCATTGACCTCGGATTGATGTTACGGGAGATCCGACCGTCGGATTCTCCTGAAACTAGAACCGTTGGGTTCGTATCGAAAAGAGGTTTCCAATGAATATTAGAAATTTGAAATCTAACGGTAGATTTGGAATTATGTCCAAATCAAATTTGGAAAAGGTCGCTGTAAGTGCAATTCGGCGACCGTTATTGAAAATCGACTGTACGAGCCTTGATAAATTTATTAAAAATATCAATAATTTGTGTATAATCATAATAAATGATTTAAAAAGAATTGGGATGAAAAATTCTATATTTGAAAAGAAGTATACGTTTATCGAAATGAACTAGTTATGAACTAGAATTATAATCCAATATTTTTGAATAAATAAATTGGATTTGAAGTGGTTTTAAAAATAATCAGAATTTCCAATATATGAATTGGAATGGATTTGAATCGAAATTATCTTCGGAATATTTCGATGTTGGATTTTGTGATTGTACAAATATGGTTGTGGAAATTTGAAAGATATATTTATATCGTTATTTCCAATACGATATTTGTTGGTTTCAAAATTTGATATTGAATATAAGCCGGTATATTTTCTATTCAGAGCCTTGTATTTAATATCAAATGGAATTTTGGGTTCGTCGTGAATGGTGTCTTAAATAACACTGTTCTTGGACCTAGTTTAGAAAAGAATAAATCTTTTAATTAAGATTTAGTGAAATTGTCCAGTTAATTAGTATTTAATTGGAATTGAATTTAAATTGGTTTTTGGGTTTATCATAAGCGGTGTTTTGAATAACACCTGTTCTTTAACCCGATTAGTAATGGAATGTGATTTTGGGTTTATCGTGAACCGTATTTTAGATTACATTGGTTCTTTAACCCAGTTAAAGGCAGGATATTGATTATTGTAAGATTAAAACTAAGTGGAGTTTTAATGAATCTTTAATTAGATCGAAATGATCGAGAATGGAGTATCACCAATTTTTCTCCAAAGCGATAGTTAAATCTTTAATTAGATTTGAACGTTCAATGGTAATTAGTATTTACCGATAACACTGTGGTGTTAGATATGGAGTATTACCAGTTTTGCTCCATGGGATGAATAGGTTGGGATTGGGAAATAAAATAAATAATTACTTCGGTGTGGTTCGCTAATCCCGACTAGTTTGGAAAACCTTAACATGGTTTGAAACGATATCAAAAGGAAGATTAAAGAATAAATTTAGAAGAATTTATCTTTGATAAAATTAATGGGAACCTTTCAATAAGAATGTGAATATTTGAATAAAAGAATACTTTGAATTGGAATGAGGCGTATGTTGTGTTTGTGTAACACTTGTTTATTATATGCGCGGGTTATTCGGAAAGGCCGGGTTTATACCCATTCTGAATAACCGATTCGGCGATAGGTCGAAGATGAAGATGGTGGTTGAAGACCGGAGGTCTTCACATCGTTTGGATGATTACTGATGATCTTGATTGGGCTGTACACCCAAGAGGAGGGAATCGGTTGGTGATCATCCAGACGTACTTGGAGATCGATGGATATGCGAGGAATAAGGTTCCTCAGGTTTCGTTCAGACCCATAACGAACTTGTAAATGGACTGTGTGTCTGACATTGGATTTTATTCTGTGTGATTGATCTCTATTAAATATATATATATATGTTTGGCGGCGGAGAATTTATTCTCTTGCTTAACGCCCTTCTTTGAGACGTACGAACTTAGAGGTTATATTGATGGATATCAATCGCATGACATGAATTGCCTATGTGGCATGCCTAAGTGGCAAATGATCAAGGCTTCTGTTGAAAAGCAAAGTCTTGTGGTTGATGATCAAAGCACGGCCTGTGTGGCATAGCTTTGTGTATATCGTTAATTCGTGAGCCTCACACCTCGGTATGAGTCAAAAACGGGATGAGGACCGTTGGGAGAACACGACGTTTCTTTCTAGCTATGGGTGATGTCAGTGACCTACCATCCCTGACATTTATATACATTTTACCTGTGTGGTTGTTGGAATGCGAGGCGCCTCAGATATAGGTCTGGTAGGACCGGGAAACGTGTGTTCAGGAATTGCCAATCCTTAAAAGTAAGAGAGGGCCGACCCAACCGATTCCAAGGATCGCTGTGTGTGGTCCTGAGACATTTTCTAGAGTGTCTCGAACGGAGAGGAGCTTGCCCCTTGCCTCGACTCATGACGGAAATCTAATTTCCAATAAGTGATAATTCGGTTTTATTTGTAGAACCTAGTATGGCGACATAGTAGATGGTAGCTATGCCATCTATGATTGATACTTATGATTAAAATTGTTTTGATATTATACACTTATAGTAATATCAAAATAATCTATTTTTAAACGTATCAAGCATTCTTTGGCTATTATAAGGTAAAACCCTATCCTACAGCTTGTGTTGCATTATGTGATGGGACCTGGGTCTTATAATAGATTCATTTTTCTTTATTTAGCATTGCGCTGTTTGTTTTATGCACTGGTATTCTTGGGAGGAAACCTGTTCCGTGTTATACGGCGTGGTCCCTTGATTTACCTAACTTTAAAAATAAAGATTAATAACTGTTTTAGTTCTCACACCAGTCACATGACTGACCTGGAGTTTATTGTTTTAACCTAAACTCTGGGTGCCCCTATTTTCCACACGGCCAACCAGTAGTTTTGGTTTTGCAGATTTATATTCACAGGATCCTGATTTACAGCTGGAATGATATTCGGAAAGCTCTGTATCCGTATATCGCCTTCAGTTGTGTGTTGTATTATTTTTCCCCTGCTATGTATTTCAAAACAATCCGCGCTATCCTTACCTGGGAAGTTACGGGTTACTACAAGCATTACCTCCAATGATTTAAGATGAGCGCAATTGCCTTACCAGGTATACTTGATTTTAATTTTCCCAACCGGGTTTCACTCCGATTTAGTAATATTTAAAAATAATCAGTAACTGATAAGCTATACAAGTTTGTTTTGTTGATTGATGACGGAGATCAATTTCTTGTGCGTTCATATGAAGCTGAGGCAGAAAAGACTTGCCCCAGTTATGATCAAGGAAGTGACCAGAAGGGTACATTTGGAAGACATTTGGCAAGCGACATATACAGCTGGGGTGATTTTACCTACCCCAATTACTAGCTGTAGGTATTGGCATCAGTCGTTGAATCCAAAGAAGTTGATTCATGTTGGGATTTCAAGTTTAGGACCGAGAATGACAATGAGTTGAACCATTAAGCTTCTCAAGCTACTTGATAAGTCGATCACACCTAGGTTTAGGAATATGGAGGTGAGGGACATGAAGGAAGTTACAAAATTGTTGAGAGGGTATCTGAAACAATTTGTGGTTGCATCTAGTTTTGGTGAGGATGATGTGACACATTGGCTTTTGCCATTGGAGAATGTGGTTGACAGCTACGTGGTGGAAAATTTGGAGACATGGGAGATAAATGATTTTTGTAGCTTTTATACCTTACCTTCTACCATTCTTAATAACAGTAATTATAAGGTGCTGAAGGCAACCTACTCGTATTATAATGTGAGTACAAAAACACTTCTGCGTGAGCTTATGAATGATGCGCTTATTGCAACAAAGAAGAAGGATTTTGATGTGTTTAATGCACTTGATGTGTTGTATAATAGGCAATTATTAATGGAGCTTAAGTTTGGGCCAGGATATGGACAACTGCATTATTATATGTATAATTATCAGGTTAGGAGTGTTTTGCAACCATCTGAACTCGGCCTGGTGCTTCTTTAAGTTGTTGCCTGGAAAAGACATGCTAAAGGTAAATCTAGCATTTTCATCATGTTGTTGAAGATCGAGAAGTCGACAGAGTTGAAATCTTAATGCGATGTCCTCAGTGGTTGTGTTCAAGTCCCGTTCGGTTGTTACAGCAACTATGGAAATTTTCTTGGTCGGGTTAAGGTAAATCGATCGTTCTGATCATGTTCATATTTTCCATTGCATTTATCTTGTTATACACATTCCAACCACGTTCACACCGCGACTATACACTCCTAACATAATAGTCAAGAAAAATGGACGTATATTTTGTAAGAAGCTTGGACCATGCATAAGGAGGTATTTGTGTAGAACAAGGACATAAAGATGTTATAGGTGGTACAAGGGTCAAGGGATACGAAATTTTGAATTTTTGTTTATCATTTTTTTTCATAAGAGAGAAAAATATTTTGTCGACTGTTAATTTTGAAACAAAAAACAATAGTGTTTAAATACACTGAATATATAGTGTGTGCATGTTTTGAAACTAGCTGACTATTACTTTGGAATTTTCTGTATTGGGAAAATTTTATTTTTTAACCTTGTATCACGTTCTCGAGTTTATTTTATAAGTTTTCTATGTTGGTTTAGAAAGGCGAAAGATGAACGAATGTGTACAAGTTTGCTCTCAATACATATTAAATAAACTCATTGGACATAGTGTATTTTATATTAGATGAGGATATATATAGTTTTTATGCTAAATAAAATTTCGAGACTCTGGATTGTTAGAAACAATATGCACAAGATGACAGATGCAATATGAAAAGTATCCTTTTATTTTTAGTTAGAATTAGGTAAGGTTGTTATGAATTATGGACATGTTTCCATACTTGATTTGCATTGTGTACCTTTGCCTTAAATGAGTGAATGAATTGGAATCATTGAGCAATAAATTTCTATTCATTCTCTTTCTAAATTAAAAGATGACAAGTGGTACAATAGTGAAAGGAAGAAAAGCATTGTTGATAAAGTCCCGAAGTTAGAACAAACTTCAAAGTTGACATGTTTCAATAAATACATATGGTATGAAAAGTGAATCAAAGATTAATTGTCCCTATGATAATTGTTATACAAATCGGGTTTAGAACTGTGGTTATACCATCATCAAGCATTGATCTGTCATCACTGATATCGCAAACGATAGTACTTATATTTGTGAAGTTTGCAGTATCATTAATAAAATGAAAGACAACACGTCCACGAAGAGAAAGCAAGAAATATCACCTTCTGAATGACACGACAGCCATATATCTGGAGGCTCAAGGGTAAAATCTGACCTACAAGCTTATTAGCAAGCTCTTTTCTTTGCTCATGATTCTCATATTCAAAGAACTACAGCAGAAAATTTTATCATAGCATGACAGTTAGGCACTTTGATTTTAAAATATAGTTGAAGCATGTAGATTACTAGAGAGAAAACAAAGGATGAATATGTTTGAACGGTTTGAATTTCTTTTCCCACCCCCACCATTATTATCATATATATGATACATGGTAATAAAAATAGATTTTTAAATGTAGGAATATATGATTGAGATGAAAGTGAGGGTTGCATATAATGTGCTGGAAGCATGTGCTCAAACTGATACTATAGAAAGAGTTGTGTTCACTTCGTCAGTGACGGCTGTAACAACCCGCACTTCCGTTCACGCAAGATATTGTCCCTAACTTAGCCACTGTATAGGTGTGGGGTTTTGTTCCTCAAAAGTCATCGGCATTAGTAAGAGATGGGCTCTACTATATAAGTACCCACTTCACACAGGCTTCCACGATGTGGGACTTAGGGGTGTTACATTCTTCCCTCCTTCAGAGCCCAACGTCCCCGTTGGCTCACAAACACCTCACCCAGGCGCTGTGGTCCACACAGGAGCCACAATTCCAGCTGGGTATTGGCTCTGATACCATTGTAACAACCCGCAACTCCTTTCACGCAAGATACTGTCCCCAATTTAGTCATCGTATAGGTGTGGGGTTTTGTTCCTCAAAAGGCCACAGCGTTAGTAAGAGAGGGGCTCTACTATATAAGTACCCACTTCACACAGGCTTCCACGATGTGGGACTTAGAGGTGTTACAATGGTTGTTGTCTGGAAAGAGGACAGAAAGTCTATGGATAAGATCGATGAGAGGTACAGGAGAGAGCATAAGTTTTGCCGTAAATATAAGGTAATATATTAACAATGAGTGCTCTAGATACTAGCATCTAAATTTAACAATGACTGATATTTGTATTGACCGTGATATTGAACTCAATTAGTTCAGTTTCTCCTTGAGTTCAACTTTATTGTTTATTTTAATTGCAACTCAGTTTATTATAATCAGGATAGTTATTTGTACATTTAGACTTAGCAAGTATTTTATTAAGGCTTTTAATTGGTAGTTTTCCTTTACTTTGTATTGAATGTGATATTAAGGCTTGAGACCGGACATGGTTCTTGTTTGTACTTTATCATTCATGTGCATCTTGTATCACTCTAGTGTATAACTTTGTGTACTCTCCTGTGTTGTACCATGGAATGATTTGTTTTTTTATATTGCTCTTCACTATTATATTGCACATATATACATGTGTACACTTATTTAAAAATAAATTTGTATTTGCTCATATTTAATTTTATTTTTGTTCTAGTTTCTTGTTTGTATGTTTCTACAATTGACATGTGTGCTGATGGCTGTTCCATAAATCAGAGAGGATGTAAGTTTGTTACAGAAGTGGAAGTTTGAAACAAAGCAATATCATTATATAGAAGGTTTGGTCTTCCGAAATCAATGAATCGGGTGGTGTCCACTTGTTCGACCTAACCGGGTTCGTCGGGACTGCGGGGACCTGGACCCCTGTCGGCACTGCGCTTGGACCTCCTACCCGGCTCGCCATCGGCTCGGCATATATTTGTCAATGTCAGTGTTTGTATAAATTGAAACTGCATATGTAATGAGTGAACTGAGTGATGTTGTGAGGAATATATGTATATGTGAATAATCAGTATTGTAGTAAATCATCGAGTTGTAAATAGCTGAAGCCAATAATTTTACTATTCCAGTTATTGAAATAAAAAAAATTGTTTAATAAAACACTGTTTGAATTAAAATTCTGTATAGTAGTATTCTATTAAATAAATATTTAATCCGGTTAGAGTTGAAATATCTATAGCAACATTTTGGGAATGTAAAAGTGCTGCCATTAGATGGTAAAAGTGTTACTATAGATAATGTGTGGCCCGCTTTTAAGTAAAATTAATATTTATGGCAACACAAGGAAAATGTTGCCATTGGATGGTAAAGATGTCGCCTTTGACTCTACGGTAGCGCGACAAAATGCATCACTAGGAAAATGTTGCCTTTAACCTTTTTTTGCCTACAACAACATTTTTTGGCACTTACTACATCATATCTTGGATGATGAAGTAGGTCATCTATGGCGTAGTATATATTCATGGTTTTTGAGGCTTTACATTTCTAACTTAAATTTTGTACACATGATTATGTTTGCAACTTTGAATGAAACTTTTATACTGTAAACTGATTTTTTTTCATATATACTATTATACTGTAAACTGAATTTTTTTCCCATATATACAAGAAAACTGATAAGGCCCGGTATCTATTCTGTTTATGTTAGCGTAAGAGTGCATTTTGGATTTGAATATTTTGAGCATTTTTGTAAATTTTACGTGACTTATTGTTCTAATGCAAATTAGGCTGCATGTATAGACGAAGATGATGGATGTCTACAATCAAGCATATTGGAGATGAGGTAATAAATTCTAGCTCATTTTTTTATCTTTATTTTCCTTCAAACAGAGATAACCCTTTGGAGCACATTTCCCCCTGAATCCCTAAAGGCACAGTTAAAATTACAATCACCAATATTTTATTTTCTTGGCCCCTATTTGTAACATAATTATATAAGTAAATATTGTATTTTCCTAGGAGATACTTATAAGGTATAAGTAGCATATTGTGAGTAATATATCTGACTTTTCGGAAGAATTTTATTGAACGAACACTTCTTTGATGCTAGAAATTCCAGTTCAGTGGACATTGGTGAGAATCCCAGCACTAGCATGAATGAACACTTCTTTGATGCTGCTAATATATCTATTCATCCAAGGCATATGAAGCAAATAAAGCCTCACCAAGCTGAAGGTTTTAATTCTCTGGTTAAGAATTTACTAGGTGATCCACCAGGTGAATGCATTATAGCTCACGCACCTGGGTCAGGTATCCATGCTTATTATCTTTATTCACCTAAGATTTTTTTTTAATAAGAGAGCTTATATACGCACATCACCTATTAGAAGAACCTACGTTTGCAACATGTGTTGCATAACACAATCCTACGTATTTCTCAGTTGACAATTCCCTTTCTCCTTTTGTGACTCTATCCCGTTGACTTTATAGCCAAGTTTTGCTGGGTTTTCCAGCTGTTTGGATGATAATAATCATGCAACTATCATTAATCGAGACTCAATCTTAACTGAACAAGTAAAAATGCTATAGATATGTAATAGTCAGCAACTAAAGAAAATAGTAATGCGGATAAATCTTATCCTGAACTATGCGGTTTATACTTTTTTATAGGTCTTTGTAACTTACATGTTGTACGCTATCCAAACTAACTTATGCAATTAACTAAGCGCTAGGACTTGAAAAAGAGATAATATCAAGTATCATATGCTGCTTCACTTAAATTTAGGAAAAAGCTTCTTTCGCTTGCAACCGCATGCAGTTCAGCAATGTATTTTGACGCAACTTTTACTTTCTTTGAAGCAGACAGTGTAGTGTAAGTAATATAAATTTTTGTTGCAGCAAAGAAAGTAAAAGGTGCTTCAAAATACTTTATTGAACTCCAAGCAGTTGCAAGTGAAAGCAACTTTTTCCTAAATTAAGTGAAGCAGCATTTGACACATGATATTATCCCATTTGCTAGTGAATATGACAGAGCTTCTTTTGTTGGGGATGTGGATGTGGAAGAAAGAGACATCTGCATGATTTTTGAGTAGTGAAATTAGTAAATCACAATGGTTGTATAATATTAAAATTAAATATCCTATTTTATTTGTTGTAGAACTTATTATGTTGTAAACTAATGGTTGTATAATATAAATATTAAGATCATATTTATTGGGTGTGTTTTATAGTTCGAGTTGTATTAGTAGAGTATTTTGGATTCATGCTTTGTATATCGAAGCATCTTTTGGAATCTCAAGCATCATTTAATGCATTCAGTATTTAGTGGTTATTTATGTGTATTGGATTACCAAGTTGTTTAGTGCTTGAATGAGCTATGCTCCTGCGTAAATAGTTACGACTTATGGCCGTATTGGATCATCAAGAATTCAGTATTTAACCCATGAATAGATACGGCTTATGGTCGTATCTTTTTTGAGAATAGATACAACTTGTAACACCCCGTGTATTCTTTAACAGTGAAATTCACAAATTAAAGTATAATTAATTTCAAATCAAAGAATTAAGGGAAACGGGATACGCCATTGCGTTCGTCTCAGAATTCTACTTGAGATAGAGTCCGAGTTTGCGTAAAACAGACTCCGTATGAAGAAGATATGGCCTCCGGAAGTTTCAGAATTCAGTTTAAAATACAAACAGCTCAGAAAACCAATTCAAATTTCAAAAATTGGGCCAGATTGGGCAGGGCGGGAATTTTCCCGCCCAAGGCACCCAGGTCGACTGGGTAGTCGACCTGGGCTAACCCAGGTCGACTGGGTAGTCGACCTGGGGCACCCAGGTCGACTACCAAGTCGACACGGGGGTCGACTGGGGAGTCGACCTGGCCCCTGAGCCAGGTCGAACCCAGCCCCCTCTGGCTGGCCTGGTCTGTGCTTGGTCGAATTTCTGAGCCTTGCCTTGTCACTAGGGCTAGGTGTCATCTCCTGATTGGTCTCTCCTTCAAACGAATGGCTAATATTAATCCAAGCTCCATCGACGGTCCTAATCAATTCACAAACTCTATAAAAAGGACCTAAGACTCCACCTAATTCATACAAATAAAAATTAGAATGAGACCGTCATGCTGCTGAGGAAAGACTAGAAGTAGCCGTCAAAATTGAGAGACGATTAGGAGGCAATTCAACAGCTTAAAGCAACAACAACTAAATCAAAACAACGCCTACAACAAAGGATAGCATCTCCAAATTCAGAATTCAGAAACCTGAATTGAAGATTTGTCATACGTTGTAAGTAGAGTGCTATTCCGATGTGAATGAATAATTGTGTTTTGATTTGTGTAAAATGAGAAATAGAATGGTACTTAATTTATGACGATAATAATTTATAATTGTATGATTCTAATCGATTTGGGATGTTGTGGTATAACGATTGGATATTTGCAAGTATGTGATTCATGTTAAAAGTTAACAACTACATGTTTATGGTAGTTTATTACAACACCTATTGGATAATTGCAAGTATATGATTCATGTTGAAAGTTAACGACTATATGTTTGTGGTAGTTTATTTGAGATTCATGCTAGTATATGGTTCACTATTATGCCAACATGATGTATATTTTTATGATCATTTTTAGTGTAATTGGATCCATTTGAGTATTATGATTCATATGAATTTATGTTGGAATTGGCATCATGATTCAAGTGTAAAACCATACTTTTGTATTAGAGACAAAAGTAAGCATCTTTGTGAACCTGTGTTGACCCTATGAACATGACTAAACTATGTTCGGTGTTATGCCTAACTGAAAAACATGTTTTAGGCCTATGTTGTTATCAAAATCATATGATAATATATGTGACACATAATTAAGTTAGATTTACATTCCAATTGCAAGTTTACATGAATAGATTAAAAACCATGATTTCATGTTTAGGTATGTTTATGCCATGATTATATGAATAGATTAAAAACCATGATTTCATGTTTAGGTATGTTTATGCCATGATTATATGAATAGATCAAAAACCATGATTCATGTTTAGGTATGTTTATGCCATGATTATATGCTATTACAATGCAAGTTCACAAGTGCCTAATTTATGTTAATTAGAGCGTTATGTTGCAAGTTCATGCGTTCACACTCCCCTTTTGATATTACTTAGAATATATAAACACCATGTTCTAAGCCTCCCCTTTTTTTCATGTGGCTAAGTTAGGTTTAAATGTTAAACCCAACATATGTTATATTGTAGCGAACATATAAAACAGGGGTAATGACGTTTGGGTTAAAATATAAACATATGTGTTGGCATGTTTGACGCATGCCAACGACCTTGAAAACAATTAAGTGGTATAAATTAATTTTACCCAATAAATATGAATTTGAATAATGGGCCGCAAATATTTACATATAAAAAGAAAAGAGACAAAATATGTAAATTTAGAAAATACGATGTGTTTAACCCGAGGTTGGATTGAGTTGTGATGTAAACATGCCCGGAACCGCCCGGCTGTCCAGTAGTCACAACAATACCTATCCAATGTGGGTGGTTAAACATTGAGCCCAATAAAGACCCGAGGTTAGACTGAGTTGTGACGTAAGACTGCCCAGAACCGACTGGCAACAGGCAGTCACTACAATACCTGTCTAATGTGAGAGGTTGAGGCTTTAATAAGACAATTAAGGCTGAGTCAGGATTGATAGGATTAAGTAAATTGAATTAATACTTAATCAAATTGAACATGCTAAACTATACAGACTGATTGGGGGTTAGGTTTACAAAACACTTAACCAACTTAGCATGTTGGCTAGAAATAGAAAAACCTAGTAGCGGGGGACCCTTTTCAGCAGTAACCCTACAAGGTGTATCAGGATACCCTGAACTAGGCAGGGTGGGGCACGATTACTGGGCTGACTGTAAGAGGTCAAATCGACGGCGGTGGTGCAGCAGTGTAGGTTCTAACGGGGTGCGGGCGTGCACATACTCCAGCGCAGAAAAATAAGGCACTGGGCACCAGTAGTATACTTGTGCATTCTAGAACTGTGTCGGGCCGCCACCATGGGACTTAATACACCCCATGGTGGGACCAGCATAGGTAACTACCACAACGAGGGCCGTAAGACACATGTAACCATGCGAGTAGGAGCCGATCATCAGAAATGGATCACTTCACCCTGATTATGGGGTGCCTGCTGGGAACTAGTTTATAGGGGTGCAGAGATTAATATGGGGTACGATAGTATATTCGACTCTAGACAACTTAACTTAGTTTATGGTGCTTTCCCATTTCCAGTTTATACTTATCATGCCCAATTCTTTATTCATATACTGAATAGTCCTAGACTTACTTAGGTTTTATGTCTGACTCTACTTTTCTTTCGTCTTCTTTTCTTTCGTTCCCCCCCCCCCCCAGGTCTACAGGGAGAGAATACCGCAGCTTGCCAGTTTTTACATCCAGCTTGAAGAGAAAGAATGTATTGCTTGGATCTCTTTCATTTTGGACTATGGCTTTGGACAACAATTATGGGACTTATGCAGTTTACTTATGTTTTTATGCTTCTTTAAATAATGAAATCAAGACAGTTATGAAAATGTAATGTTTTTGGAAGTATTGTAAGACAATTATGGCATGGTTTGTGTAACACATATTTTGATGAAATAAAAAGTTGTTGTTGTTTTCCGCTGTTCAAAATTATGTGTTCTTATATCTATCTTGTGTATCTGTGACTTATACTTATAAACCTCCACCAAAATTAGGGCATTCCCTTCGAGAGTGACCCTAACGGAGGTGGGGTGTTTCACTTGGTATCAAAGCATAGGTTTACCAGATAAGATAAAAAGTTTTGAAAATTTATTTTCAAAAGAAAATTTAAAGAAGCATTTTTTAAAGATAAAATACTATTTTATATTAAAAAGGCATAGTCCCCCAAAGCCATAGGTACTATCTTTTATCCTTCATTTTGAATCTATCCTTTTTGTTTCATCATGTCCGAAGAACTTAACTTGCGGAGGGTATACCAATACCTGGTTGGTTCAGACGATTCTTAGAAGCAAGGGCCACTCAGCCAGGTCCCACTGTTCCTCCTCCCCCGGCTGCAGGAAATCATCCAGCTGCAGCAACACCTCTTCCTACATCTCCTCCACGGGGTAATACTTTTGCTAAGATATGTAAAAGGACTTTCATGGAACTGAGTCCTTCATGGCAGCCAGGAATTGGCTGAAGGAAACCGAGGACTTATTCGTCATCTTTGAAGTAGAAGATAGGCAGAAGGTACAACTGGCAGTATGGCTACTTAAAGGCGAGGCTTCCTACTGGTGGGAAGTTACCAATGTAGAAAGACCAGTGGAAACATGGGAGGACTTTAGGGCAAGATTTGAAGCTAAATTTCTCTTAGAAGCTGAAAGGAGTCTTCAGTTGGAAAAATTCTTATTTCTTAAGCAAGGGAATATGACAGTCAGAGAGTATGTTAATCAGTTCGATCAGCTGGCTAGGTTCGGACTGGACCTAGTCAACACTCCGCACAAGAAGGCTCTCCGCTTTGTCAAGGGATTGAATGAGCCATTACACAGTTTGGCCATGACCCATATACCCATGGGAGCTACGTATGAAAGGTTGGTGCAGATGGCATTGCTGAACGAAGAGGATAAGGGCAAGAAGGAGACAAAGGCAGAAAGCTCTCAAGGGAAGAAAGAGGGTTTACATCCTAAGAAGACAGACTTTAAGAAGGGCAGGAAAGACAACAAAGAGAAGAGGAAGTGTAATTTCTATGGAAAAGTGGGGCATTTAGTGAAAGATTGCCGGAAAAAGAAGGCCAAGATGAATGGTGGGTGCTTTTCTTGCGGTGAGACAGGCCACATGGCTAAGGATTTCCCAAAGAGACGAGGGCAGGGGCAAAGGGCTGGATCCACCTCAGGAGCATAGGTTCATGTGCTAGAAGCGCCACCTCTGCAACAACGAGGTATAAATACTTCTGTAGAAAGTGTAGTTTATCTTTATGATCACCCATTTCGCACTTTATTTGATTCTGGCGCATCACACTCCTTTATCTCATCTGCTTTAGTAGAATCTCTGCACCTAGAAACTAGTATGGTAGAGGACCCTTAATTGTTTCAAATCCAATTGGGGGCCCAGCTCATCTGTCTATGATCTGTGTGGGATTGAAAATTTCTATTCTAAGCGTAGAATTTAGATGTAGTGCCTTTGTTTTGGACTTCTCGGGATATGGTTTGATTTTGGGCATGGATTGGCTATCCAGTAATGGTGCCATCCTTGATTGTGAAAAAGGGTGGTTAGGCTTCTGACCCAACTCGGTAACACTCTGGAAATTACTTGTAATCCCTCGTATGCGGTTATGCTTAGTTATCTTGAATCGCTAGATGCTTCTGTTGAAAGTTTGCAATCAGTTAGAGTGGTCCGGGAATATCCGGATGTCTTCGAAGAGGTGAAGGGCTTACCTCCGAAGCGGGAGATAGACTTCCGCATATATCTTGTAGATAATGCAAAGCCCGTTGCATTGCCCGTTAGACACATAGCTCCACGGGAAAGGAAAGAGCTCAGTAAACAGATTAAAGAGCTTCTAGAGAAGGGGTTCATTAGAAGGAGCATTTCAGAATGGGGCGCTCCAGTGGTGTTCGCCACAAAGGCGGATGGTTCACTCCGTCTATGTGTTGACTATAGGGAGCTCAACAAGCTAATGAAAAAGAATAGGCACCCTCTCCCCAGAATTGACGATCTGTTTGATCAGCTTGTAGGAGCGTCTGTTTTCTCCCTACTCGATTTAGCGACCGGATTTCATCAGCTAAGGGTGGCTGAAGATAGTATCGATAAGACAACACTCAGAACCCCAGATGGCTTCTTTGAATGGCTTGACATGCCTTTCGGCTTGACAAACGCACCCACTTACTTCGTGGACCTGATGAGTAGGGTGTTCAGAGAATTCCTCAACAAGTTCGTAGTGGTCTTCGTAGACGATATCTTGATCTTCTCAAAGAATGAAGAAGAGCATGCTCAGCACCTAAGGGCAATCATGGAAACTCTGCGAGTCCATTAGCTAAAAGCCAAATTCTCCAAGTGCCACTTTTGGAGAGAGGAAGTGAGGTTCCTTGGGCACATAGTATCCAAAGAAGGGTTAGCTGTGGACCCTGCTAAGGTAGTAGCGGTGCAGGACTGGAAGACACCAAGGAACGCAACAGAAGTCCGAAGCTTTCTCGGGCTGGCAGGTTTCTATCGGAAATTCATTAGAGACTTTGCAAAAATATCAGCCCCACTCACAAGGCTGACAAAGAAGAATCTAGTGTTCAATTAGGACTTGGATTGTGAGTTTGCTTTCCAATGACTAAAAAGGGCTCTTACAACAGCCCCAGTTTAGACGTTGCCAGATGGAAGCAAGATGTTCACAGTTTATACATATGCATGTGGGACAGGACTAGGCGCTGTCTTAATGCAAGAAGGAAGGGTAGTAGCTTATGGCGGGAGACAATTGAAAGTACATGAAAAGAACTACCCGACCCACGATCTTGAGTTAGCTGCCATTGTCTTTGCACTCAAGTCTTGGCGACACTATCTCCTAGGTGAGAAGTTCGAACTTTACAATGACCATAAATCGTTGAAATATCTTTTCTCGTAGAAAGATCTTAACTTGAGGCAACAGAGATGGATGGAGTTTCTTGCCTCGTACGATTTCGAGATCTCCTACACTCCGAGCAAAGGCAATGTAGTGGCAGACGCGTTGAGCCGAAAGAAACTGACCCTAAGTCCGCTGTTTGTTGAAAGACAAAGCCTAGAGTTTATAGCCAGCTTTGACTTTAGGCCCTCCTTCGATTTTGTACCGGGCTTGCTAGCATCTCTCGAAGTACGCCCGACTTTAGTGGACTCAATAGGGACAGCACAACGTGAAGACCCTCAGCTTGTGGAAACGATTAATAGGCTAATTAGGGGTGAGACTTCAAGTCACCTCAACAGATACTCCATCGATGATAAGGCTTGGCTAAGGCGAGATGGAAGACTATGCGTCCCACAGACAAGGTATTTAGTAAAGACGGTTCTCGAGGAAGCACATCACTCCAAGATGACGATACACCCAGGAGGAGATAAAATGTACAAGGACATAAAGAGAACTTTCTTTTGGAGCGGCATGAAGAAAGACGTGGCAGAATTCGTTTCAAAGTGTATGGTTTGCCAACAGGTTAAGGCAGAACAGAAGAAACCTGGCAGTTTGCTCCATCCTCTAGAGGTCCCACAATGTAAGTGGGATAGCATCTCAATGGACTTCATTGATGGGCTGCCTAGGTCTAGAAGAGGCAACACTAGCATTTGGGTAATAGTGGATAGGCTTACTAAAAGCGCCCACTTTTTACCTGTCAAGAGTAAAAGAACTGCCTCATCCCTAGCATCTCTTTACCTCAAGGAAATTGTTCGACTCCATGGAATACCATCCAGCATTGTTAGTGACCGAGACCCTATCTTCACAAGTGAGTTTTGGCGGAGTCTGCAAGAAGCGGTAGGCACACAGTTATGCTTGAGCACAGCCTATCATCCCCAAACCGACGGCCAGACAGAAAGAGTGAACAGAGTTTTGGAGGACCTTTTAAGACTGTGCGTCCTTGACTTCGGAGGGACGTGGGAAGACCATCTTCCTTTGGCGGAATTTTCCTACAACAACAGCTACCAAGCCACCATCGGAATGGCGCCCTTCGAAGCTTTATATGGAAGACCGTGCCGATCGCCCACTTGTTGGTGGGAGTCTACTGACAAGCTCATACTTGGTCCAGATATGATCCGAGAGACTTCAGAGAAAGTAGACTTAATACGAAGAAGGATGAAGACAACCCAAGACAGACAAAAATCCTATGCCGACAAGAGGAGGACCGACCTTGAATTTGAGGTTGGAGACAGGGTTTTTCTTAAGGTATCTCCTCTAAGGAACGTTGTTCGTTTTTGAACCACAGGGAAGCTAGCACCGAGATTCGTAGGGCCGTTCCCTATTATCGAGAAAATTGGGAAAATGGCCTATAGATTAGACCTACCCGAAAAACTAGCCGGAGTTCACAACGTCTTTCACGTTTCGCACCTCCGAAAATGTCTACATGAATCTGCTGAAGTGGTAGAGCCAAATATCCTAGAAGAAGCTAAAGTGGAACGCGAAGCAACCGTGAGGAAAGTTCCAACCCGCATATTAGGAACGGAAGTGAAAAAGCTACGCAACCGCGAATTCAAGCTCGTCAAAGTTCAGTGGAGCGACGCCGAGGGAGACGCAAACTGAAGCTAGAATACGCACAGCCTACCCTTTTCTTTTCGAGGGTACATCTTTGATCTTTCTTTTTCCTTAAGTTGCGCTTTTATCTATCTTTTTAGGTCTATCTCCTCGACCTTATCTTTTAGGTAGAAACCCTTTGGATGAAAACATGTAATTGAAACATGTTATGGATGATGGTTGCAAGTGGTTGCAAGTGATTGCTAGTGGTTGCTCGTGGTTGCATATACACACACAATTTAGGTTTTAGATCGGCTCAGTCACTTCATATTGCATATGCATATATGTATTTATATTCGTATATGGTTGAAGTTTAATGTGTTGTCATATGGATGTTGCATTTATATATGAATGATTGTGCATTCATGTAGAATCATGAATAGGAAAATTTGCATACATAATGGATTCATGACACTTACATAATTTGCATTAAGGAGGTCAACTGAATCAGTAGGCCTCTTGATTTTGCATTAGATAAGTACATGTACACACACTTCGCATATGATCATGAAGCATTAGAAGTCTTTTAAGGACAATGGATGCTCGTGTTTGATGGATGAGTAGATTGACGTTTGGATGTTAGGATATACGTTCTTCCTGAACTTGAAGATTTCGGGGACGAAATCCTTTTAAGTGGGGGAGAATGTAACACCCCGTGTATTCTATAACAGTGAAATTCACAAATTAAAGTATAATTAATTTCAAATCAAAGAATTAAGGGAAACGGGATACGCCATTGTGTTCGTCTCGGAATTCTTCTTGAGATAGAGTCCGAGTTTGCGTAAAACGGACTCCGTATGAAGAAGATGGCCTCCGGAAGTTTCAGAATTCAGTTTAAAATTCAAACAGCTCAGAAAACCAATTCAAATTTCAAAAATCGGGCCAGATTGGCCAAGGCGGGAATTTTCCCGCCCAAGGCACCCAGGTCTACTGGGTAGTCGACTTGGGCTAACCCAGGTCGACTGGGTAGTCGACCTAGGGCACCCAAGTCGACTACCAAGTAGATACGGGGGTCGACTGGGGAGTCGACCTAGCCCCTGAGCCAGGTCGAACCCATCCCCCCCTGGGTGGCCTGGTCTGTGCTTGGTCGAATTTCTGAGCCTTGCCTTGTCACTAGGGATAGGTGTCAGCTCCTGATTGGTCTCTCCTTCAAAGGAATGGCTAATATTAATCCAAGCTCCATCGACGGTCCTAATCAATTCACAAACTCTATAAAAAGGACCTAAGACTCCACCTAATTCATACAAATAAAATTTAGAATGAGACCGTCATGCTGCTGAGGAAAGACTAGAAGTAGCCGTCAAAATTAGGAGACGATTAGGAGGCAATTCAAAAGCTTAAAGCAACAACAACTAAATCAAAACAACTCCTACAACAAAGGATAGCATCTCCAAATTCAGAATTCAGAAACTTGAATTGAAGATTCGTCATACGTTGTAAGTAGAGTGCTATTCCGACGTGAATGAATAATTGTGTTTTGATTTGTGTAAAATGAGAAATAGAATGGTACTTAATTTGTGACGATAATAATTCATAATTGTATGATTATAATCGATTTGGGATGTTGTGGTATAACGATTGGATATTTGCAAGTATGTGATTCATGTTAAAAGTTAACAACTACATGTTTATGGTAGTTTATTACATCACCTATTGGATAATTGTAAGTATATGATTCATGTTGAAAGTTAACGACTATATGTTTGTGGTAGTTTATTTGAGATTCATGCGAGTATATGGTTCACTATTATGCCAACACGATGTATATTTTTATGATCATTTTTAGTGTAATTGGATCCATTTGAGTATTATGATTCATATGAATTTATGTTGGAATTGGCATCATGATTCAAGTGTAAAACCATACTTTTGTATTAGAGACAAAAGTAAGCATCTTTGTGAACTTGTGTTGACCCTATGAACATGACTAAACTATGTTTGGTGTTATGCCTAATTGAAAAACATGTTTTAGGCCTACATTGTTATCAAAATCATATGATAATATATGTGACACATAATTAAGTTAGATTTACATTCCAATTGCAAGTTTACATGAATAGATTAAAAACCATGATTTCATGTTTAGGTATGTTTATGCCATGATTATATGAATAGATTAAAAACCATGATTTCATGTTTAGGTATGTTTATGCCATGATTATATGAATAGATCAAAAACCATGATTCATGTTTAGGTATGTTTATGCCATGATTATATGTTATTACAATGCAAGTTCACAAGTGCCTAATTTATGTTAATTAGAGCGTTATGTTGCAAGTTCATGCGTTCACACTCCCCTTTTGATATTACTTAGAATATATAAACACCATGTTCTAAGCCTCCCCTTTTTTCATGTGGCTAAGTTGGGTTTAAATGTTAAACCCAACATATGTTATATTGTAGCGAACGTATAAAACGGGGGTAATGACGTTTGGGTTAAAATATAAACATATGTGTTGGCATGTTTGACGCATGCCAACGACCTTGAAAACAATTAAGTGGTATAAATTAATTTTACCCAATAAAGATGAATTTGAATAATGGGCCGCAAATATTTACATATAAAAAGAAAAGAGACAAAATATGTAAATTTAGAAAATACGATGTGTTTAACCCGAGGTTGGATTGAGTTGTGATGTAAACCTGCCCGGAACCGCCCGGCTGTCCAGTAGTCACAACAATATATATCCAATGTGGGTGGTTAAACATTGAGCCTAATAAAGACCCGAGGTTAGACTGAGTTGTGACGTAAGACTGCCCGGAACCAACCGACAACAGGCAGTCACAACAATACCTGTCTAATGTGAGAGGTCGAGGCTTTAATAAGACAATTAAGGCTGAGTCAGGATTGATAGGATTAAGTAAATTGAATTAATGCTTAATCAAATTGAACATGCTAAACTATACAGACTGATTGTGGGTTAGGTTTACAAAACACTTAACCAACTTAGCATGTTGGATAGAAATAGAAAAACCTAGTAGCGGGGGACCCTTTTCAGCAGTAACCCTACAAGGTGTATCAGGATACCCTGAACTAGACAGGGTGGGGCACGATTACTGGGATGACCGTAAGAGGTCAAATCGACGGCGGTGGTGCAACAGTGTAGGTTCTAACGGGGTGCGGACGTGCACACACTCTGGCGCAGAAAAATAAGGCACTGGGCACCAGTAGTATACCTGTGCATTCTAGAACTGTGTCGGGCCGCCACCATGGGACTTGATACACCCCATGGTGGGACCAGCATAGGTAACTACCACAACGGGGGCCGTAAGACACATGTAACCATGCGAGTAGGAGCCGATCATCAGAAATGGATCACTTCACCCTGATTATGGGGTGCCTATTGGGAACTAGTTTATAGGGGTGCAGAGATTAATATGGGGTACGATAGTATATTCGACTCTAGACAACTTAACTTAGTTTATGGTGCTTTCCCCTTTCCAGTTTATACTTATCATGCCCAATTCTTTATTCATAGACTGAATAGTCCTAGACTTACTCAGGCTTTATGTCTGACTCTGCTTTTCTTTCGTCTTCTTTTCTTTCGTTCCCCTCCCCAGGTCCACAGGGAGGGAATACCGCAGCTTGACCAGTTTTTCCATCCAGCTTGAAGAGAAAGAATGTATTGCTTGGATCTCTTTCGTTTTGGACTATGGCTTTGGACAGCAATTATGGGACTTATGCAGTTTACTTATGTTTTTATGCTTCTTTAAATAATGAAATCAAGATAGTTACGAAAATGTAATGTTTTTGGAAGTATTGTAAGACAATTATGGCATGGTTTGTGTAACACGTATTTTGATGAAATAAAAAGTTGTTGTCGTTTTCCGCTGTTCAAAAATATGTGTTCTTTATATCTGTCTTGTGTATCTGTGACTTATACTTATAAACCTCCACCAAAATTAGGGCATTCCCTTCGAGAGTGACCCTAACGGAGGTGGGGTGTTTCACAACTTATGGTTGTATCTTTTTTGGTAATAGATACGGCTGATGGCCGTATCTTTTTTGGCAATTAGACATGGCTGATGGCTGTATCTAATTATTTTTTATATTTCGAAAACTTGAAATAATCTTGAATTGATTTGAAATAAATCATAAAGTTTATAAAACCAATTATTGTTTGACACGAAGTAACAAAATTTCTAAACTTTAAAATATTGAAAAAATTCATTTAATTGTTTAATTTAAATTGTATAATACTTCATATTCAAAATTTAAAATTTTCTATAAATTCCGACTAAGATAAACTACAATTTTTTTAAACAATGGCTCCAAAGGTGAAATTTTGGCTCCAACATGTGAAACTTTTGGCTCCATCGTTCGAGTTTCATTCAAGTCTCATAACCCGCTGTTGATTTATATTTATTTATTTCCATTTATAAAAAGTTCAATCTACCGATTGCGACTGACATATATTTAACAACTACTAATATTCAAATCTAGATTATCATAGTACTAATAATTAGAAAGTAATAACAAAATAAGGAAGGATACTTTTCAATACTCATTGATTACAACTAAATTACTAATATCAATTAATTAATGATTAGTTTTAAATAATTACTTTTAATATTTGAAAATTACTACTAGTATAACCGCATAACGGTGGGAAAACCGACTTTGTAATGCTACAAGATAAAAGAATTAGTAATATATAAGTATATAATATGAGGTTGCATATGTGTACCATTCTGAGGTAAACGGGTAGTTAATTCTTTATATATGTGGTTGTACATCTATAGAATCTGCAGATTACAAAATTAGTAATATATAGTATGACGCTGCATATATACAAAATTTCATTCTACTAAAAAAATTGCACTGAATGGAAGAATATATAAGCTTACCATTTATTTGCAAAAAGTTTACATAAAAAGCTTAACCATTTAATATTACAGAGTATGATCTCAAGCTGTAACTGCAAGAATAAATAATAATATACTACATAAGAAAATTAGCATGATAGGTGTAATTGAAATTATGTAATGGCCTATATGTTAATTTATCGTTTATAAAATTAGGAATTAAATCGGGCAAGCAATAAATACGTTAAAATTTCATTTTACTGAAAAAATTGCACTGAATGGAAGAATATATAAGCTTACCATTTATTTGCAAAAAGTTTACATAAAATCAAATCGTTCTAGTTTTTTACGTTGGATATATAAGTCTCTTTTTGGACTATTCCAAATTATGGCAACAATTATCTAGTGATATTATCGAAACTAATAATCCATTAAACGTTATAAGAAGGAATAATCAGCATTGATTAAAAAAATAGCACTGAATGGAAGAATATATAAGCTTACCATTTATTTGCAAAAGTTTACATAAAAATAGCACTGAATGGAAGAATATATAAGCTTACCATAAATTTGTATATTCATATTTTCGAAAAAATTCAAAATTATTAAAAGAGAGAGAAAATCAACAATATTAAATAGTTTTTATAAATTTTGATATTCAATAAATAATATTAGATATATAAAATTAATAATTACCATGAATAGTTAATAACTAATACTATGTATATAATGATAATGACATTTAAGTTTTAATGTTTAGTTATGGTCAGGAAGTAATAACTAATCATTATCAAATTTTCTACGTTCCCACCAGTTTAAATTTTGGCTCCAACGCACAAATTTTTGGCTCGAACGCTCTTATCAAACCCTAACCCATTTCACAAGTAACGTTCAGCCTAATAAGGAGTAGCCGCCACTACCACATACCATTCCAATTCGTTCGGAAAAAAACCTAATTTCGAAAGGAAAAAATGGCGTCTACTCCCCTTCTATAATTCGATTTCCAGCATCTCCGAGCACCAAAAAAATTGGCGACTTCATCCCCTCTTCGATTTCCAGGATCTCCGAGCATCCATCAATCGAGCATCCAACGATTTTGAGCAATCGAGGCTATTGGGCGTTTTCTGGTATTGACCAAATTTTTTCTTTCAATTTGCTATCAGTTTTTTAGGATTTTTACTTTAGTGTAATCTTTTTGTTTATTTTTTAAGATAGAACTTGAGGAATTGGATACGATGGATCAGTCCTCTACTCCATGTAAACAGTAAGTCAATTCCACTTAGATCTCGTTTCATACTACTTAATTTCTTGTATTGCTCTATCCAGAAACAGAAAAGTATAATAAATATGATTCCATAAGTTGCTGTATTAAATCCAGACGGTACTCTGAAATATTTGTTTGCTTTGTGCCAGTAGTGGTCTATATTGCTATTGTATGTTTTTATGTTGTTAAATGTTTATACAATGTGCTTTTGTGTTGTTCCTTCAACTGATAAATTAATGCCTGGTCTGAATTTGGAAATTGTTGGGTGGTTTCTACTACCGAACGTTTGTCTGATGCACTACTTCCTATGTATGTCATCCATTTGCTTTTTCTCTTTCTTTTTTCTTCAGATATTCAAATACAATGTTGTTTATGCAATTAAATACCATGCAAGTAGTATGCCTGTTTATTGAATTGTAGAGCTGCACTTGTAAGTCTATCAAACTTCACGATAATAACGATACTGCTGATGCTACTATACCCCGATTTGACTCCCGAAACAATCCTAAGCTCACAATTCTGTCTACCCCCTTGTGTGTAAGGTATATGGATCAAATTTTGTCGACAAAAAGAAGAGGGAAAAAAATTGTGCGATTAATATCCCCTTGACTGCAAAGCTTCATGTTATCTAATTATGGAGTTCCTTTCACCCTTCTTGGTTTAGCATTTGTAGTAACTGATAACACATGCTTACGGTTATACTAAATAACATGGACAAAGCTAGACTTAATTCAGGGAATAAAGTTGCAAGTTTAAATTTTGTTTACCAAATTTTTTCTTTCAATTTGCTATCAGTTTTTTAGGATTTTCAGATTTAATACTTCTGTAAGGATTTTTCATCATATGCATGTGCACTATACGTGCTGTAGATTCTTTTGTGCGTCTGTATATGCATACATATTTCATGATGGGTACACTCCAAATTCTCTTATTTCCATCAGCATTTTTGTTTAATTAATCATTGTTTCTCTTTTTTCACTTGTTAACATTTAAATGAGTGGTTGATATTAGATGATTTTGAGTAGTAGCTTGTCCTTCCCGTATACTATGATCCTTGCCTTGTAGCATGGGTATAACCATGAGTTACCAAATGCATTCGCATGGTGGTTTATAGTCGATTTGGTAGTAAAAAAATATCTTTCCCCTGTTCGTTTTACATTTTACCAATTTGGTGTTCACTTCAGTTTTATTTAGTGCTTTCATTTATTTTATAGCGACTATTTATTGTTTTCTTATTTGGAAGTTCATATTTAAACGGTTGTAACATATATACAATACGATGTGTATAAAAGTTGGCTACATCTCATTTTTTGCTACATACTTGTACCCTTCGGAATTCATTTACATGTTAGATTTAAATAACATGCTTCTTCTATTTTGCAATTTCATTATGTTACTATAAATTGGAATGTGGTTGAAATAAGGGGAACAGAATCGATATATAGCGATTTTTTTTCCTATGCACCCATATAAATGTTTGATTGTTTCATTTTCATTTGTTTTTTTAGGAGACTGGACTGAAAAAAAAAGATGAAATGGGATCATGCATGATTGAGAAGCGAGGCTACAGACTTTGTTTACAAAGAAAGGAAGAAAAGATGGGAGCTTTCACACCTTACATTTTTTGCTGTGTAATATGGTGCATGACATGGGGCTTCAAATATATGTCAACGCTTAGGTTAATGGTTCTCTCCACATAGAACTTGCTCTAGTTTATGCAGCTACTAATATGCTCTCAAAAGCTTTATTACATTATCAGGCTGCTTTGAGGTACATGCTCTTTCTTCCTCTTTTTTTTTTTTTTTTTGCTTTTTGAATTATCATGTAGAATATAGAAAATATGATTGGATCCTACTTAAGGTCCTATTTTCTTATCTTGTGCGTTTGCAGTTGGTTGGAAGATTTGTATTAGTCTGTAATTGCTGGTGCAAAGTTTTGTCTTTGAGAGCCTTGAGATAGGAGTGTAGTGCTTTTGCTACTTTTGGATTTGCCTCGAGCAACTGTTTTGTGTAATCCGTGACACCCTGCGCGGTGCATGAAGGTTGTTTGTAAGATCTATTGTTGAAAAAATATTATATATGAAATGAACATAATATTGTATATGAAATGTTATTGTTTGAATCAATGAATTTTATGTATTTGAGTCGATGAATCTTGTGTATTTCAGCAATTTTATGACATTATTTATATAAAACCGAAAGATTTAATGACATATTAGCCTATGAAAAATAATAACCATCGCTAATCCCTTGCTAATTAGCAAGGGTTTACCGACGGTTATTTATAAATAATAATTTTAAAAATATACATATTCGTCGCTAATCCCTTGCTAATTAGCAAGGGTTTACCGACAGATTTTGTAAATAATATTTTATACTAAATTAATAATCCGTCGGTAAATCGTCGGTATATAAATAAAAAATAAAATAAAAGTAAATTAATAAATAATATTTATTTTTGTTATAAAATTAGTTAAATGACGGTAAATTGTCGGAAAATTCATGCTAAATTCCGTCGCAAAATCTGACACAGATACCGTCAACGGTTTTGCCGACCGAGACATTATGTAGGAAATCCGTCGCTAATTTCTGTTTAGCGACGGATTAGCAGCATTTTCTGCCGTTGCTAATCTCGGTTTTTCTTGTAGTGCTTAAAGCAATGCCAAACTCTTTAGACACATCTCAAAACACTGCCAAATTTGTTGTTTTAGTGCAGTAACTATCATAACGACCATCAGTCTTGGTCACTAATGCAATTTGGTGCACTTCGTTCTGGATACACTTCTCCTAATAGACCACTTACTCAAAAGATCGTTCACGTCACCTTTAACTCTCGTTGTTCCTTAAGCGCCATCCTCCTAAGAGGCACAAAAATAGATCTATCTCTATCCACTAAATCGATCCGAAAATCTCTTATTGCGGTGGCAATCCTCGGACCTCATTCACCACATCAGAAAACTCTCAAATGATTGGCATATATAATAATCTGTCCCATGGGATCATAAGAAAATATAAAATGCTAACCAGAACTCCATCCTATGGTAGATAATGTATCACCATCGTTTGCCCTTCCACGTTCAGCCTCTCACAATCCACAATAGCCGCATATTTATTGAGCTGGTCCATTCCTAAAATGATCTTAAACCTAGCAAAGTTCAAACAAAGAAATCACACACAAAAGAACAACCATGACTGAATAAAATTAGATCATGACAAAGCATACAAAGACTAGACGAACCCCCTCTTAGATTAGTCATAACCAATGGCCTATCAACAATATCAGGTTCTAAACCTAACTTGCAAATTAGCTTATTACAGATAAAAGAATGCGATGTTCCAGTATCAAACAAAACTCGAACTAAAACCTCTCCGATAGAAAGCATATTTTGCACAACAACACTCTTCCCCTTTCCGCAGCAGTCGGACCTTTCGAGGAAGGTGACACTACTCACAAAGCATATGCTCTCACAACCTGTTTATCTTTTGGTGGTTCTGGACAATTCTTCTTCATATGCCCAGACTTGTCACAATTAAAGCACTTCATTTCCACCTTAGCATTCTTACAATCCTTAGAATAATGACCCTTCTCTCGACAATTATCGCAAGTAATTTCACCCTTCGGTTTCTTCTGGCCATTCTTACCTTACTGTCGCTATTTCCGTTTACCATTCCACCTTTTCTTATTGTCATTACCTTGTTGTGGCTTTGACTCCTCCTTATTCTCGACAACATCCTCTACCTTCTATAGAAACAAACAGTCCTTTTTCAAAACCTTCTCGAATAGCTTCTCATATGAATCATGAATATGGCGATCAATTGTTTCCTAAGTCCCTCGTCCAGACCTAATATAAACTTCTCGTTCTTCTAATAAGGAGTTTCAATATACAAACGAGCATACTTAGATAAAGTTTCAAACTCAGCCGTGCACTCAAACATAAGTCTACCTCCTTGTTTAAGCTCAACAAAATTCTTAAAGAGTATCGACCTTTGGATTAAAGAAATGAACTTCTCCTCAAACTTAGTTCTAAACTGATCCAAAGTGATATGGTCCTCCAAAGTCTCCAAATCAATAGAGTTCCACCAATCCATTTCTCGACCTTGCAGCTGCCTAGATGTAAGCTTCCTCTTATTCACATTATAAATTCCCAAATCTTTGAAAATACGAATGCAAGTATCCAACCAATTTTGAATCTCGACAATAGATATCATACCAACAGATGGCTCACCACGTAGAGAAGTATAATCCTTACAGAGCTTCGCAAAATCAACAACCTTAGGAGTCTACACAGGAAGACCATGCTCTACTGTAGCTTATGGAGTGGGCATCCTCTTCATAATCGCTTCCATCGCGATCTCGAAAATAGCAAGATAATCATGTATAACAGTTAGCTCCCAATTGACTACCCATGCCTATCCCTCTAGTAGAATGCTCATCCCTAGCAGCATGTCTCGAAGTTCGTCGACTTGATCTCTATTTAAAACGAGAATGATCAATTCACATTAGAGAAAGGCTGCATTGGTGTTCATGTGCTTACTGACCTGTGAAACTATATATTATAAAATAGTAATCGTCCATTAAAAACTACAAGTACGTCTCTCATACGCTTTTATGCTTATGAACTTTGGGTAAAATTGATTAACGAAAGCCCTGATACCAAATGTGATGAGCACCCTCATAACTTCTACACCAAACTATGAAGAAGCGCGATGTATGCAGTTCCAGGCCAATATGGGACGATCATCAAGGAATAATAACCTAAAATAACGCTATCGTATAACTCAAGCGCATGGATAACTTATAATAGGAAAATATAACAGACATATAGTTGTGAAACATAACATAATAGAAACTCAAAGTCATCAGTACAAATCAACTATATAAATGAGTAATTCGTACATCAGGCCTCACTACATGTCTCTCAGAGTGATTATAAAATCTTAACACAGCGGAAATAACAGAACATCATTACAGTATGTAGTAGTAAACGTCAGACTCCTGATCATCACCACACAACATCATTGGCAATAAAACCTACTACCTACTACCTCAGTCTTCTCACCATCAACGTTGATGAGAAGCCCAAGGTAATAAGAGGGAAACATAAAACTTTGAGTCAGAGTGATAAATAAACTTACAACGATTACTAATGATATTTGAGTATGGAAGGTTCAACCATCTGTTCCATCTTAGCAAAACTAGGATCAACACATGATAATCATCTATCATATGCCGCTCCAGAATAGGAAAGACATTTTCCAATACCACTTTTCTTTGACAACCAACGGTAATAGCCTAAGTAGAGAAAGAGAGAAGACATCACACACTCAACAATAGCATCCATAACAACCAATGTCCTACCATCACTGACTAAAGCCGTGAATACATCAATTATCGAATGACCAACTGTTGCCGTCTGTCAAGGGCTAATGGAAAAATCGGTTCTAGTCAGACTATCATACATCCACCTTGTATATGTTTGCCTCCATCTGAGACAACTAAATCACTCCTAGAGTTCGATCCAGGGTGCACGATCATACTTGTGTATTTAAAGTGCTCAGCGGATCTGATGCGATGGAGGTGTAAAAAGCTGTAGAGGGAATAAAGCGAGGAAATAACGAATGAGTCTAAAATAGCATATAAAAATTGTATTTATTGCTTATATATATAAATGATAAATAAATGCTTAATTAACATTTAACTTTTTTATAATTAGTACGTTTTTAATTTTAAATAGACAAATCTTTGAAAATAAATGTTATCATTTATTTAGATTGATTAAATTTAACAGAATATTATAGTATCTTATATTTTGAAAAATATATGTTAAAAAATTATATCAAAAAACTAATTTTATATAATTTACAATATATAAATGTCATGTTTAAATTCATTTCGTTTATTGAAGATATAGCGAAATATAGCTCAAATAATAAGACATATCTGGAATATCGGAATATAGAGGGGGTTAAAGCGGAAAGGCTATTTAGAAATAGCACTGCGGTAGAAATCCGCTACATGATATAGCGGGGATATGGCGGCGTGATAACGGGGCATTAACTGCACATGTCCTACCTAATCCTGACTACCCCTGTTTTGATCTCGCTAGAACCTTCGATAATCACGATTCCTTCTTGGTGATCACATCTTTAGTTCGAGCAACTTATCAAACCAATGTAACTATCACCCTTGATCAACTCCCACCTGATTCAATCTATCATCTTACTGGATCGTACATTATCTCATGGCCAAAATATCACATCAATCCAGCTCCGACCACTCTAACTTGAGTTCACAATCGAAGCATCATCTATCTCTTAGTTGCATATCAATCACTTGAAGTCCTTTGACCACTAAACTTCATCAGACATACTTAGAGAGACTCACCATCCAGCTCACCAAAATTCAGCAACCCACTATGCAACCTGATGGATTGGAGCAGCCTAAAATGGCTAACTATCTAAACCTCTTGCTCCACTCCTCAAGTGCTTCCTGCCGGTCCAATTTCGTAACTAAATTCCAATCGAGCTAAAACCTCTGCCGACCATCCCATGCCCTCGAGTAACTAACCTTTGACCCATCCAAAATTATCTCCAAATCACTTGAAAATTTGCAGGTATCTTCACAATTACTTCATGAACCCATGCTCCAACTTTAAGTCTGATCCCACCTTTCTTGATGAATCAGTATCGATCCATCGGGCATGGACCGGTACCGATCTATATACTTAGCATATTTTCCAGTGAAAATTTTCGAGCATCTTTTGGATACCCTCCAGAGATCCTCCGCCAAGTTTCTTCTGAATTTGATCATCTGAACCTTCGATTTGCTCTATTCTTCAAACCTAAGATCTACAACACACAATTCTAACAAACAATTCAGGCAATGCATTCAATTCAATCAAAACAAACAACGACTCATCAAATCTTGATCAAACATACATGAACATAACAACACAAATTGGATCTAAACACACACAAGAACATGATATATCTAACAATTATCCGGTTTACATGATTAAATTCAGTTTTCCTAGGGCGTATAAATTTGAATTAAACATATATGATCAGATTAAGGGTGGATTTAACATATAACATATGAATTTGATCCTAATTTATACAAATTGATGCAATTTGATGTGATCTAATTTTCCTTAATGACAATATAGCCTCTAGATGCAATCTATGATGAATTGGAATGAATAGGTTAAAGAATTAGGGATTAAGTTGAACCAAAGAATCATAGGTGCCTAACCTAATATTTGACTGAAGAGAGAAACCCTAATTCTCTCCCCCAAACCCCTCCATTTATAGCTATAGTTCATCGGCTCAAAAGATTTGACAAATCAGCCCATTAGCAGTTAATCAGACTACATAACAGTGATTCCTCCCAAACCGCTAAACCAAATCTTTTACGTAATCACTCTATGAAATCGTAAACCATAATTCCGATCCAGCGATACTGATTTCAACACATGATTCGATCTCTATCAAAAGTTAAAACAATATTCACAAGCTCAAAATGGTCACAAGTCAATTTAGTAAAAATAATGGACATGTCTCACATCCCCATGAACAATATATTAAAATCAGAGAATGATTCAACCATTAGGGAATTAAATAAAATTACTTTACGATATTCTGATATGTAAAATACGGGTTGTTACAATCCATTTAATGGACGCCCAACTATGGACGTTTATAAAAATGAAAGTTCAGGACAAGGATACATATAGTGTGTAGTTCGCTAAGTCATTCTCTCCAAAACGCCATAGTGAAAATAAAAGGTTAATAAAACGATCTAAAAAAAATCATAAATCAGTCAATTTTCATAGGGTTATTATGTTAAGTTTATTGTTACCATCTTCCAAATATCGTTACCATACTGAATTCATTGATAAGCTAACATTATTTGTCATTAAGCTAATAATAAGTTATCGTTTGTCTAGAGAAGCTTGTAACTTGACATGGTTTGACAGTATAATGCATATTCATTATACCATTTTTAGTGTTACTTGATAAAAGACATAAGAGAAAATGAGTGTATTTTGAGTTATTTTGGATGATTACTAAACTATATTTTAATTATTTGTTTGATTTTAAATGTTCATAATAAAGCTTATCATATAAATACATAAGTTATTTCAAATTAACGAGTAAAGTTAAAGTTGACACTGTTTTAAGACAATGTACATAATTTGTCATAGAAAATGATAAATTTATCATTACCACGTTGATTAAACTTGTCGATCTCAATTAAAAATGGTTATCGATTGACTTGTTATATCATGGTAATGATAAATTTATCATTACCATAACAACCATAGTTTTTCATTTCATATTTTATCAGTTATTGTTTTGTCCATTTTCATTAAAACTGAAATTATCCTATACACCTTTTTGTTCATATAGAACTTACATTGTCTTATGCTTTTGGTTCTTTTTCAAATATTATTGCATTGGAAAATTTTAATTTCGAAGAAAAATCAATCTAAAGTTGAAGTTCTTTCACGAACCAAAGCTTGTCTTCGTGGACTTCTGAAGAAGATTGTGATCTACATTACTTGCTACACTAGCAAACATGCGGGTAGGGCATGTTCCATTAATACGATCCAATGATGATTTAGAGTCAAACTCAGTTTTTTGAGTTGTAAATGTACATAATTTAGAAAGCAAACACTAATGACATGGGTGAAGAACCCTATTCTGGATATTTATGTTTAATAGTTTTTTTAGCTAACCATTGAAAATATAAAAGTATATTTTTTTGTTCTATATTGATTATAGAAAAGCTTGGCAAACAAACTGTTTTAGAAGTTGATTCGAATGGGAAATGACAGTAAAAAAGCACAATATTTTGAATTGCTACAAGCTTCTTATAACATCTTGTATGGACTTCAAGCAATGGAAAGAAATTAAATGATTTTGATCTATATGTGAAGGGTAGAAGACTAAAAAGCCTAGGAGATTCAGTTAGTTGGGATGTTATATACCATGTTGACATTGACAGGGATATGCGTTGGAAATATGCCAGCCAGCAACATAAGATATGAGTAGA
Organism: Allium sativum; assembly: GCA_030737875.1. Lineage (NCBI taxonomy): Eukaryota > Viridiplantae > Streptophyta > Magnoliopsida > Asparagales > Amaryllidaceae > Allium > Allium sativum. The sequence continues at coordinate 747,154,165 of CM060918.1, forward strand.
TTTTGGGTTCTTCTAATCCTATTGAATCTTTATTTGGCTTATGAAGTCTAGGCCATTTGGAATATTTTTAAATTTAGTTAAATAAAATCACTTATTTCATTTATAAATCATAGTATGAAGTATATTTGATTTAGTTTTATTTAGTATATACTAGTATTCATTGTTCATATGTACATGTATGTGCATGTGTAATATGATTCCATGCAAGGTATAACATACCTGTATATATATATGTATATATATATGTGTATATATATATGTGTATATATATATGTTTATATATATGTGTGTGTATATATATATATATGTGTGTGTATATATATATATATGTATGTATGTATATGTTGGGATTTACCACGCAACAGACATATTAGCTCATTATATGTCTATTTTATGTTGTATAAATGTATGAATATAACTACAATTATAAATATTTATGTAATTGTATATTTGTATATAAATATGTTTATTATATAAAATATATACATGCATATATTATATACAACGATTAAATATATACACACGTATAAACTTATATATTTATGGAAATAAATTATTTTACTTATTTATATGTATATATACGACTTAAAATAATAATTATATATGGGTGTGTGTATATATTTATATGGGAGCGGCTATTTTGACTTAAGAATTTGACATAAATTGGGGGACATAAGCTTTCAGTATTGGATCAATTTGTCCTTATATGAGGATGTATATCAAGGGGGCAATCCAATGATTTAGTTTTTGTGTCATTCAAATTATGTCAAATTTTTATGTTTAAATAGACTTTCCCTCTCTCTCATTCTATCTCTCTATATATGTGTCAAATTTCTGTGTTTAAATAGACTTCCCTCCTCTCTCAATATATATATATATATATTAAATATATATATATTAATGTAATTTATCTAACAGCTCGTACCACTGTTTGCCCAGATATTGTCCTCGACATAGCTCCCGTATAGGAGTTGGGTTTTATTCCTCAAAAGGCTTCGACGTTATTAGGAGGTTGAGCTTTATTATATAAGTTCCCACTTCATATCCTAATTTTGCAATATGGGACTTCTAATTTCACTCCAAACCAAAGGGTGTTACCATCTCCCACTTCAAAACCGAACGTTCTCATTGGCTCATCATATCTCGCCATCCATGCGTTGTGGTCGACGAGCGAGCTACAATTCTAGTTGGATATTGGCTTTGATACTGCTGTAACTACCTACATCTCTGTTCGTGCAAATATTATTCCTAACTTAGCCTCCATATGGGAGCGGGGTCTTGTTCCTCAAAAGTCTTGACGCTATAAGGAGGTGGAGCTTTACAATATAAGTTCCTACTTCATACCGTAATTTTACGATGTGGGACTTCTAATTCCACTCAAAACTAAGGGATGTTATCGCTTATATATACACATATAATATAAATATATACAAAATATTGATTTTTTATTTTCTAATTCAAAGTATTATGGATTTGAGTTTGTAATTATCTAGTATATTAATAAATATATATTATGAGTTAATTACTTAGTTTGCCATTTAGTAAATAGTATAAGATAGCTATATAATGAAATATCAAAATTTAAAAGTTCCAAAAATCTAAAATCATATTTTAAAAGTTTAAAAAATAGAGTTTTCTAATGTTTTTAATTAATTAATTACTAAATATTTGATTTTTAATTTAATTATTAAAAATACAATTAAAAGTGAAAAAATACGGAAATTATTTCCTAAAACTTTTGCTATGATGAAGTCAAATTTAAATAAAATTGAATTTTCAAAACATTATTATTTTATATGGATTTATTAAATCTTATAGTGATTAAATAGTGATATAAAATAAGTAATAATTACAAAAAAAAGGTTTCCTGGAATGCATTTGATCTTATCCATATACCATTTAATGGTCACGAATAGAGACTTGTCTCCCCTTAACAATGCTTTGAATGCATCTGATCTTATCCATATACCATTTAATGGTGCACGTTATTCCTGGAATAATATGAGCAGATCAGAAAGACGAATTTACAACAAGATTGATCACTCTTTTTGTAATTACCCCACTCTGGGTACATGGCCATCCATGTCCATTTCCCTTTCTCCACCCCTCTATCAGACCACTCCCCTCAAATTATCTCCTTTGCTGTGGATGCTATGAAAAAGTCTTCCTCATTTAATTTTTTTTAATGTTTGGATACTTGAACCTGACTTTCTATCTATAGTGCAAAATGCTTGGCAAACTAATTTTTTTGGCAATCCTATGTATGTTTTGCAGCAAAAGTTTAAGAGAGTAAAGAAGGCTCTTTCTATTTGGGCTGCTAGTAAATTTGGTAATGGTGACTTAATGTCTTTGAATTTAAGAGCTAAGCTAGCTGAAGCTCAACAGGCAGCAATGGATAACCCTGGTATTGAATCTTTTGCTACCAATGAGTATAACATTCTTGAGCAGTATAAAAAAGCATTGCAGACTAAGGTGGAAATGAATAGGAAAAAGTCGAGAATGAACTGGCATATTGATGGCGATAGAAACACCAAACTTTTCCACAGTTCCCTCAAAATAAAGTATTCAAAAGTTTAGCTAGTGTTTGGTTTACCATTTTAAGTTTTGGGTTTTCGTCCATACAAAAATTTGCACAACGCATGTAAATCATGGAAAACAACAATTTTAGAAAACAAAGTTAACACACAAAATAAAAAACAACTTCTATCAATTTTTCATGTTTTGAGAAATGAGAGAAATATGGAGATCAAATCCTCATTTCATGATTGCTACATCCCCTCCGCGGTCCCCTCCATCTTGCTTTCATTCTACCATTCCTCCTTCTACACCTTTAAAGTTTTGTAATTAATTTTGAAAACTTAAAACCCAAAACTCATTTTTAACATCCTGAAGATTCTTGACAAAGATGGTATCCTTGCCAACAGTCCAAAATTGATAGACCGTGCATTTCTAGAGTACTTCACTGACGCTCTTGGTAATTCTAATAACTTCAATACGGACTTAGAATTGCTTGACTGTATTACATTGCCTTCTTTAAGCAGTAATCAAATAGCTGAGTTGTCCATGGTGATTAGCGACGAAGAAATCAAAAACAACATTTTCTCTATCAACAAAGAATCGTGTGGTGGCCCAGATGGATTTAACGCGGTTTTCTATATGTTGGAACTTTGTAGAGGGATATATGCTCAAGGCAGTTCATAATTTTTTCAACAGTAATAAGCTTCTTTCCGGCATTAACGCAACCAACCTTGCCTTGATCCCTAAGAATGACAATCCCTCCAAGGTTAGTGATTTCCGTCCGATAGCATGCTGTAACATTATCTACAAATGCATATCTAAGATTATTGCTACCAGACTCAAAAGTGTTTTGCCTTCACTGATTTCGGCCAACCAAGCTGCCTTCCTGAGTAGTAGAAATATTATGGACAACGTTCTCACTTATCTTGAACTTCTGAAGGACTATAACAGATCTTACATTTCTCCGAGAGCAATGCTGAAGTTTGATCTTAATAAAGCTTCTGATTCTATACATTGGACCTCAATAACTCGTATCTTTTACAAATTGGGCTTTCCTTCGCATTTCGCTACCTAGATCTACACTTGTATGTCCACTCCTCACTTTTCTCTTTGCTTCAACGGTGGTTCAGTTGGGTACTTCAAGAATGCACATGGCATTAGACGGGGGGTCCAATGTCCCCATACCTATTTATTCTTGTCATGGAAGTTCTCACGCAACTAAATAACAAAGCAGCTTTGTGTAAAGCTATTGACATCCACCCAAAATGCAGTGACCCACTGATTACTTTGCTCATGTTTGCGGACGACCTGATCGTATTCACAAAGCCAAACACAATCTCCTTCACCAATTTACTTACTATCATGGATTCTTTCCACAAATATTTGGGACTCTCTTTAAACACCTCTAAATCTTCCATAAAGATAGCAGGCATTGATATGCAAAGTGCTTCGATGCTCTCTTCACTTACTAGCTTACCTTTGGCTTCTATGGATGCAACTTATCTTAGCATTCCCCTCGTTTCTACCAAGATCACCACTGCTAACTGTATGAAGCTTTACGACAAAATCACTAAAGCAATTTCGGGTTGGTCATCTAAATTATTACCACAAGCAGGATGGCTTGTATTGATTAAATCGGTTCTACACTCATATACTTTATATTGGTGTAGAACCTTCTTATTTCCCAAAAAGCTGATCAACATGATAAGAAGTGCCTTTAGTAATTTCCTTTGGACAGGTTGCTTATTTTCAAGAAAGTTAAAACCGATTAGCTTCTCATAAATTGAAAAAGATAAACGTGACGGTAATCTAGGAGTACTTAACATTTTAGCATGGAATAAGGCTGCAATGAGTTCTCTCTTCCACAATTTCATTGCTAGAAAGAATAACATATGGGTTGCTTGGACGGGGAAGAACAACTTGAAAGATCAGAACTTTTGGACGATGGGGATTCCCCATTCATGCAGCTGGGTATGGAGATCAATTCTTAAATTAAGAATTTATTTCCTCCCTCGATTCTTGTCATTGCTTCTGTGCATGGCAACGTCAGTTTCTGGCATGACCCTTGGGTAGGGAAAGGCATTATTCCTGCCAACTTACTGGATTATAACCAGAAAAATCAATCAGATATTCGCCGTAACGCTAAAATTAAGCAGTTTCTTTGCAATGGCACAGTTTCCTTCCTTTTTCTTATAACCCTTCTATTCGACGTGTTTGGCTTTGAAATCACATCGCAATATTTCCGTGCAACTTCCTTTGATAGGGTAAGGTGGTCATGTGCTTTTGTTAACCATTCTATTTCGACTGTTTATAAATGCTTGCTGGGAAACTCAGATCATTCTTTTGCATGGAATAAGAGGGTGCGGAACAAATATAGTAAAGAAAGTGATAACTTAATGCTCTGGAAAGTTTTAAGCAATGCCATGAACACAAAGGAAAAGTTGTTTTATCTTGGCATGACTGAGGAAGCGGAATGTGTCTTGTGTCATGACGAGGTAGAGTCTAATTTGCATCTCTTCTTCAACTATTCGCTTACTCACAGACTTTGGTGCAAACTGATGGCAAAGGTTGGAAGAATGAACGTGTCTATGATTAGTACAATTGAATGGAGTTACATATACAAATCTACAAGATGGAAGGATGACATCAGCATTCTACTGCTAATCCTGTTGAAAAATTGTGTCAGTGATATGGAAGCAAAGAAATGATAGAATCTTCAATGGAAAATCTAAAAAGGAAGCTAAAATATGGAATGAACTTTTACACGCCTGTAGGCTTGGGATTGAAAATAGCATTAACTACTTGATAACCCGATGTTTGTCTCCTGTTTGTTTAGTGGATGATTTTTTTATTTGTACCGTTAGTAGCTAGACTAAGGTAGCGTTTGATTTCTGAGCTGGGCAGTTAATGTTCGCGTCTGCGTCCGACGCGTCAGAGGTGGGTCCCACACTTTTGCCCCTTCAAGACGAACGGGTGAAAAGATAAGTTTCGCGTCCGACGTGACAAAATTTCCAAAACAGCTCATTCTTCCTTCTCTCCCTATATATTCACTCCATTCCATCTCCATTTTCATCACTAATCAACATCAAATCCGAAAATTTCAGCTCTATTCACCTTCATCTCGTCGATATTTTCGGGGTTTTTTCCCTTAAATCTGTTTTTTTTTTCTTATTTACTCCCCTTCCTATATAGTTTATTCACAATTTTTTTGTTACTTTTCCAGAATGGCCGCAAGTCAGTCATCGTCCACTCGCTCCATAGCCAAATGGACCAACGACACCACGAACGCGTTCATTGACGTGTGCATGCAACATCTGGGTACGCGTGCACATAATGTTGGCGGATGGTATCAGTTGATCGCCCAGGCGTTCAACGAGCGGACCGGCTTGGACTACAATGTTGGTCAAATGAAGAATAAATTCGATAACATGAAAAGAGATTGGGCACCTTGGAACAGACTGCTACAGATTGCTGGAGGGGGATGGGACGAACAATTAGATACCGTCCAAGGATCGGATGAATGGTGGGCGACGGTGCCACCACAGATGCGCAAGTTCAAGAGTGGGTCCCCGGCACGATTCAGGGAGTTGGACTCCATGTTTTCAGGATGCATCCGTACAGACAGATGTCAGTACGTGATTCCGGATGCTCCACCAGTTCATTTGCAAGAGGCTCAGATATTTGGCGATGTCATCCGTGGCGAGAATGTGGACATCTCGAGTCATCCGACTCGTAGGCCGGTCAGGTCTGGTGCTGGTCCTTCTCGTTCAGCTCCTTCGCGCATGGATCGAGACGAGCTTGTAGAGTTATGCATGTCTGTATGCCGTGAGGAGGATGACTATCAGGATTGGGAGGTGGCGGTTATTCTGTCACAGCAGGACAGATTGGGTCACAACCCATTTTATTCTTTGCTTGAGAAGCCCGCACAGCTTAGGGCTTGTGTTATTCATTTTGTTAGGCAGCTGAGGAGTGGACATGTGTGATTCTTGTGAGTGTTGTGTCAGAATGTTGGAGTTTAGTTGTGTTTTTTTTTGAATGGTGTTGTGGGTTTTTTTTGAATGGTGTTGTGATGGTGTTTTTTTTTTTAAATCGTAGTTGTTGTTTTTTTAAATTCAGTAATATTTGTATTCTGCGTTTTACTATCTGTTCAACACTAAATACAAACAAACACAAACAATTAAAAATAATATATACAAAAAAAATAAAAAATAACTTTGCCCCTTCCAAAATGCCCCTTTCGTAAAAAGAACACATTCCCCGTTCCCAATTATTCCCCTTCAAATGCCCCTTTCAAATGCCCCTTCCCGTTCAAAATCAAACGGACCCTAACTTCCTAGCTCCTGTTATGTACTGTTTCATTATTTAATTTGTTAACAATAAAAGTGGTTACAGCCACTATAAAAACCACCTTAGCTTTGCTAAAAAACAAGAAAAGGTTTTAGTTGTTAAAAATCTGTAGCACCCCATCCCTATAACAAGATCAGGTCAGGACCGAGCCTTGCAATGCACAGATGCTAGTGCGAGTTACCCAAATTTTCATGTTCACTCATAACAGCATGCACAAAAGTTAAGTAAACAGTGACCATTTTTTTCCCATTTATTATTAGTACTACTTAAACTCGGAGATTATTCCAAGCTACATGTCTAGGCCGGCTGCTATTATTCTGAATGAAGCGAAGTTTAAAATTTGAGACATACAGTTGCTGAATTGGTAAATATTTATTGTTGACCTCCCAATAGTTAGTCCTTACACACAAATAAAAAATGGTTGAGCTTGAGCTACACTAAAACAGAAGTAGGAATATGAGTATTTAACATTCCCTTTGGTATGCATTTATGATGTGTGAAAAGAGCTCCTGTCAAATATAACCATGCATGCGGATTTAATGTCATGCTGAGCACACAACAAGGAGGAAAGGAGGCAAGGACATGTTCAACAGCAACATACAAACTGGCTACAGAAAATAAGACAAGAACAAAATGGAGCACTCAAGCCTCAAATACATGATGTGCAAGACAAGAGTCAGTACACTTTGCGTGGAACAGGAAAATGAAACTGACACGCATACACAGAGACAATGCCCGGAAGAGGCAGCAACTTCACGGTCTCGGTTAAGATCTAACCAATCGTCGAATTAAACTGGAAAGAGGACATCACACGAAAGTTGTGTTTCATGGGTTTGTCGACCACTGTAAAAGACAGGCCGACCTTACTCACGCAAATGCTTCAGACGTGAATGCATGTCACGCCTTCGAATTCAAAGCTCCTTTTTTTTTTTTACATCGCTGGGTCAACCACTTAACGGACAAATTAACACATACTTAGTTACTAAAAATAATTTATTCCATCATAGAATCAAATTCATATATTTTATTAACGAAAATTATATTGTTCTGTCACTCGCGTCACATAATCAACCAACTTTATTGATCCTTATCTTCATATTTATTTTATACAATTCTTCGACTACAGGTGAAGTTATAATTCATTATACAACAATCCCCAAACAAACAACAAACAACGCCTTCAATGGAAATTATAGATCCTTTTTCGCTGCGCAACACCGATTCCTACTAGATCAGTTAAATCACAACTAAGCCGCATAAGAAATTCTTCTTCAACTCTAATAATACTAATATTACTGATTGGGATAACAACCTCCTATTTCTTAATTATATTAAACTATTTTAATTTCTAGAAAAAGATAAATATCGAAATTACGGGGGAAGCAAATCAATATTATAGTAGTTGTTATACAACAGAAAAAAATAAAAAATACATTTCCAGATAATTAACCCCACTAGCCATCATCTACGTCAGTTATCATATATAAATATAATAAAATGTACCGCACATCCATGGGGACAGAGACTCTAAGTCTCTTCTAAGGTCTAGACCCCTCTCTTTCATATATAATGTATTGTTTAAGCCTCGCTCTGATACCAACTGTAACACCCCATCCCTATACCCATATTATCCAAGAGCATTACTAAGTAATACTGTTAGATAATACGGAGAATGAGGCTGTATGGGTTCATACGTGCAAATTCTCTTGGACTAACATTGATACGTATTAAAATTTCTGGAACATCACTTACTCTTACGTACTCAATGTCGGTACAGAATAATTACACGTATGTCTCTAGGACAGAACAATACATAATATACAGAAATATAGAGTCATAGAGTCATAGAGTCAATCGCAGCAGTAAAATATAATATATCGTATTTAATATTTTAAACGCATTTAACATTTACATAGTAATATCCAGACATCAAATTATACAGTACAGGGTTGTAAGTAATACACTAATCAAATTTATTCCTCTAAGCCAAGTGAAACTCAACTAGTCTCAATGTCCCTGTACCTGAAATATCTCGGTCTGACCCGAGTATTATGTAAATAATAAACGGATCAGTCTATATCTATATCTATATCCATTATAGTTAATATAAATATTTGGATGCTCTAAACAAGAACAACAACAGAATTAGGTACAACACTATTTAGTCCACAATAATCATTCATAAGAAAGGAAACATCAATGATTCATCTATCTATTTCAAAAGAATTCAATAAGTAACATGCATATGATTTCTCTTGAGGACATCTATATGTAAAGTGGATAAAGGATGAGAATCATACAATAACTTCATAGAGAAACAACAAATCATCCTAATCCACCATAAAACCTCAACAATGCTTAAAGGAAATCATGATCGAAATCACCACAAACATAATACAGATGTATCATTTTTCCTACTCAAGGTCATGTTTAAACATCATCGTCAAAAAGTGAAATCGAAACAATCGAAAACTTCATAGAAAATTGCACGTGCTTTACATCTTGACTAGTACTACATTTTTGGTACCATCCATCGTGATGACCAGGGCCTTAAACATCTTAATGACTATAGCCGAACATCGTGATGCCCTTGGTCACAAAAATCCGAGTAATAACATCGTGGTGATGGGAGTCATAGACATCGTGATGGCTATAGTCAAAATCATCGTGATGACTCCAATCGTGTGCTCGGTAATAATACTAGTAACATCTTGAATGTGTCTCAACTTCTCGAACAGGAACCCGATAGGTGTTAACGTACGTCCCATACCATATGTTCGCACCTATTGGTTTACTAGTCGTTAGTCGATCCACATTAGAAAAACTATCATAAAACATCATCAAATATACACTGCCTCATATCATTGGCGAGTATAGAGATGTCCAACTCGTCTCATCTCTCTCTCGACGAGTTTTAAATGACATCGTGAATTGTCTCGTCTCGTCGACAAGTAAAATCCTTCATAAATCATCAAAACATCGTGAATTCATCATAAACAACTTGCCTCCTCACATCAGCAAATAAAATAACATCGTGATGGTTATTTCTAACCATAGTTTCGAATTAAAAATATTTAACATCAAAATCGTCTGATTTCATCGGCAAATATAATAATACATCTTGATTGGCTCATCATTGAATATACCCAAAAATGAGTAATTCTAGAACCAAGTAGCCTTTGCCAAAAATCTAGCAATAACCAAAACATCGCATCTAAAAGATTTCGATCATACAAGTCTGATATTAAGTGATAAAGCAAAAACACATGTCCCATACCATGTATTTTTGCTAAATCGTTTAATTCTCATTCTTATACATCGAAATATATAAGATAGGCTAAAATATATTTAAAGTAATTCAAGTGTATGGAAAACATAAAATTTCATTATAAATTTGTGTAAGCAATAAAAATATATTGTATAGAAAAATAAATCCAAAATCATGTAAAATAATTTCAAAAACTATTGCATAATATGATAAAAATGGAACTTCTCAATTTATCTATAATCACACAATATACCAATCGTCAAAACAAATAATTTCTATAATATAACTCGAAGACAAAATTATAACTTCCCCCTCTATATACGAACCTCAAACCAATATAAAATTCATCAATCGATTCTAATTCATAAACATTAATATCTAACCATCAACATATCACTCAAACATCCAATTCAATCAGAGTTAACAATTCAAACCAACAATCCAATCATCCAAGCCATTCAATCTGAGATTGACATATATTTATATAACTATAATGGACATAAACATAGATGTGAGTGAGAGGAAGCTCACCTTATCGATGCTCATTCGAACCATTTTAGTTCAACGACTTCAGCCACTACACCTTCATCCATTCAATCATTATTGCTGCAAAATCAAACTCTGAACCTCAAACCGCCTGAATGCCACCTCCAGTCACCAACATCGACTGCTGCTCCATGACTCAACATACTCAGCCAAACCGACAAGCAAATTCGCAGCATCCCCAAACACTAGCGCTTCCTACAATTGCCGCTCCTCACCACGGCGTCTGGGTTCGCCGGCTTCAGGTCATCCACGACCACGTCGACCCGCGCCCCACTTCGATAATCGTTCCCCCATCGCGCGTCTTTCAATGCAAGCCATCCTCCCGTTGTGCGCGTCCTTAGGTCGAACGAGATGCCTCCATTTGTTTATTTATTCATTTATTTCTTCTTTTTTTCCTGTCGAGCGAATTCGGGATAAAGAACGAGAATTCCGATTTTTTTTTTTTTGGTTCCTCTGCTCCTCCCCCGGATAATGGAAAAAAGGTCTTGACTAATAAAGAGGGTTCTAGAAATAACTTAATTTTCATATGGGCTTTGGGCTTATTTTATATATATATATATATATATATAGAATATATATCTTAAGTTGCTTACAACTAATTTCATATTGTGATTTAAATCTATACTAATTAAATTAATTAATTCACATTACAAACGATTCACAAATCCTACAAGTGACAACAAAACAATGAAAATTCTTGTTGCATTCAGCGGTCGCTTGATTTACTTCAATCATTTACGAACTAAGATTATAAAATTTTGCAACAATTTTCTAATTTAATTCATTAGTTCAATTAACAAATTGCTACAGACCAAATTTAAATTCAATTACTTTATTTTTATTTAAACTCACATGTAATTCCTACGTAGAAGGTCGGGTTGTTACAAAATCATAATGGATGATAACATATAATGGAAAATATTAGACCAATTCCATATAGTACTCATAAATAAATAAATGCTTTGACTAAAATTAGGTATATGCATTGATTCACACATTAGTGTGTATGTGTGTATATGGTATTAAAATAAAATAAAAATTATTTAGCAAGATCATTGTATTTAAAGGTGAAATATATGTATGAATGGAAACATTATATCCAAGCACATAACCAGTCATTATTGTGACAACAATATTACCTATAGAAGTCTTATTTAACCAAATAAGCAATAATTTATACACATATGTGCATGTGCACACATACACATTTATATACATACACACACATATAGAGACGAAAATGAGAAATAAATTATCATGGCATAATAATCTATCTACTATGTAAATAAATGGTTATGGACAATAAATGCCCTTAAGTCATACTCTAAAAGACGAGTCCCGTTCCTTTGAAATTTTCTTAATTTAGCAGATTGCTAGTCCGGAATCACAGATACTTTTAAATAACTCTAAATTTAGACGAATTTGATTTAAGAATTTTTCAAAGGTTGTCTGGGGATAAATTTAAGAGATTGATGAAGATAACGACAACCAAAAAAGTCCCAAGTTAGGTCTATATATCACTATATATTATTTGGATAAAGGAAAAACTAGGGAAATATCTAATAAATTTTCTCTTTTGAACCTCAATCATGCATCTTCAAACCATCCTCCTTATTTTTTGCCGCATATAAGCCAAACCATATGAGCTGATCCATCCTTCAAAAAATCATTAGGCAATAACTTATCTGATTCAATTTAGATTTAGTTAGCTATGCCATTTTAGTTTGTTATAAATATCTCATGTCTATCAATATATCTGTAACTATTATAAATATTTATAACAAATGTTTACTTCGCATACCATATTCAAATTTTAAAATTAGTATTTCATTAATACCAATTGTTTAATTAAGTATAATAACTATAAGCTGCTTAAATCATTTAATCTAAGATAATTTTTCATCTTGAGTGTGTAACTCTTGGATGTCAATTCGACCAGCAATTAACAACAAACTAATCGAATGTTAATGTTCATATGTTAATTACTTTGAAGATTGTGTGACTTATGGCTAAATTTATCGCTCACACGATACCGATAAAATCAAATTTCAGTTTGATAAGCATTTGTTGTTGGTGATATTTATTTACGCCAATTCTTTTCATCGAAACTATATCACTTTGGACTTATAGAATTTGGTAATGATCAAAATTCTTTATATCCCAAATCAAAAATCTTTGGTTCAATGATAATAATAATTAACTAAAATGCCCTGGTTAGAGACTTTGAGTTGACTTTAGTTGATTATGATACTAACCCCATATAACAAAGGAGATGAACCCTCTCTTGGGTAGTTCTTCACTTCCAATACCTCCACATGACCAAACTATAGTCATTCGATGGATGTCATGTCATGATTAGAACATAATCTAAGAAAAGATTTCACATTAAAGATCCATATTATTCTAAACTTAAGAGAACTGTATAAAAAAGTCATATCGATATTTTCCGTTTGACCTTACTTATATATTAGCCAGTAAAAAGATAATCAGTGAGTTTTTCATGGTTATCTGTGTAACCTTTAATTGCTTCTACAGCATGATTAGTACATTACCCAAGATTTAAAAAGCATTGTGTACTATAATATCAACAAACACATTGATATCTTGCATCCATGCTCGATTAGAACATTTATAATAGTGCATTTATATTCGTTGTGATAGGTTACTCATGGTTTCAACACGTGGTAAATACTATTACAAACTATACCATTTATGGATTCTCTATTAAGTAATATTTTAATTAAATTGATTAATTAGTATAATAAATAATATTAAGTATATTATAGAAATAAAATATCTTTTATTTTGAACAAGATTGGTCAACTAGTTGAATATATGTAACGGTATTTACACATATTGCCACTACGACATACCTCTAACTCTATCAATCTCCCACTTGCACTTAGGTCAACTATTGAATATCATTCTAACTTCATTGATTAGTTTTTTATAGCTGATTGCATTAGACTCTCTATGAAAGAGCATGTTGTTATGTTAATCATCCACTTTGTCAATCAATTCTCTCAGATATTTATAAACCCCTTTATCATTTGTAATGATTTGGAGTACGTCTCTCGACTTCCAGTGAGCTTCAAGTTCAGTTACAAACTATACATGACACTGTTACCATGTAACAGTGTTGTGAAATTTTCAAATTTTAGAACCATTCTCGGCTTTGTTACAAGTTCATGCATTTATATTTATATACACTATTTTTATTGCAGCATTATTCAAGACTATATACTTAGTATTTTCATTTAGTCCGCCATAATGAATATTTTTTTTTCCAGTTTGATCCTTAACTTGAATTTGCTATTAGTATACTATATTATACTCAATACCACTTATAAAGTTTGAATCCAGATAATATTTCATAGGGAGTTCATTGTTTCAATAAACAATTTTCTAGTATTTCGTAAATACACCAGAACATTCTAAACTATATGTGACGATTTTCCTCATACCTCTTGCGCTAAACTATAGGAAAAGTGCATTACATGACATGCCAAACTAATATGGGATGATCATCAAGGAAAGTAAACTAAAACGGACACTGTCGTATAAATCACAGCACATGGAAAATAAATAATAATGAAATATACAACAAGATATATTAGTGAAGCATAACAAAGATAGAAATCCCATCTCTATAAAAAATTCAGAATGTCAAGTGCAATACATCTCAGTAACTGAATATCTGAATACACCATGCCTCACTACATCCCTCATTTAAGTATATGACAAGCAAAAACAACAGAAATCGTCCAAATAGCTATAATAGAAGAATAGTAATACGTTAACCTCCAACTCATCATCGCATAACATCATCGTCACCAAACTGTCATCTGCTACGCGGTCTTCTCATCAGCATCATCGATGAGCACAAAGATAATAGGTGGGAACATAAAATCTTGAGTTAGACAACAATATGGTTTGAGTGGTAAATAACTAACATCAACTAGTAGGATAATATGATATTAGACAATTCAAATCTCACCTAACTTATACCTGTAACCAAAGAGTTAGCACACAGTGATCATATTAAATATGCTACTTGAAAACACAGAAATAGGTACTAGTCAGAATAGGATTTCCGACCCCCATTTCTCTTAAGTATCCTTACAATGATAGCCTATACAAAGAAATAAAAAAGAACACACAAGTAACTATAGCATCCATAAAAAGTAATAATCTAGCTATCATCGACTAAAGCCTTAAATAGACCAATATCGAATGACTATCGTGCTATCTGTTAAGGGCTAATGGAAAAACCTCGGTTCTAGTCGGGCTACCGTATGTTTGTCTCCCAAGACAACAAGATTGCTTCCCCAGCGATCCCAGACACTCGATCTCTCAGATCCTAATAGGCGTCCCCATAATAACCCTGTTTTGAGTATGCTAGAATCCTTAGAAATATCAAATATTCCTTGGCGCTTCCGACCACATGAGCTATCTACGACTCCATCTCTTAGCTTGAGTCCCACTCGGGACAATCCATTATCTTGCAGCCCCGTCCCACCTTGAGTTGCCCATCTCTTTCACCTTCGACCACTCCCATCTGAGTTCGTAATAGAAGAACCAACACAACTTTAATGATAACTTCCACCCGCAGATGCTATCGACCAACAGAGACCACCCTGATGCTCTTGAAGATCCTTGCTTCTTATAGCCACAAACTGCAGTCTCCATTCATTATCATGATGGATCGTTACCAACCCATTTCCTATGGATCAATACCAATCCATACATTTAGCCAATTTTGGGTAAGTTTTAGATCACTTAACTCTCCTCCTTGAGCACTTCCCTTTGGTTCTCTTTCATAGCCTAACTCTACCTCGAAGTCTTTTACGTTAGTCCATCCACGAGTTTGCAAGCATTTTTGCATCGACCCATCCAATCCACTCCAAACTTTGCACATGACCTACCTAGTACCTTACCGCGCAGTGCACAAAGTTCCGGAGAACCATGATTAGCCTTGATGGATCGGTATCGATCGATAGGCTATGGATTGGTACAGGTCCCTATATTTAGCTGATTTCAACAAGAAATTTTTCCTATCATCTTCCAACGTTCTCTAGAGCTCCTCGGCCATGTTTCGTCTAAATATGATCATATGGACCATGATTTGCTCTATTCTTCGATTCTAAGTCATACAACACACATTTCTAAATGAAAAAAAATCAAGCATAATATACAATTTAACCAATCAAACAGCAATTCATCTAATTTCAATCATGAATGATCATCCAAACATATATAACATGATTCATATAACGATGATCACAAATCTAGCACAATTTGACATTAACATATGTAAAACATTATGGATCTAGTGAATTACATGATATATGATCAAATTATATTATCCTAAGGCATCTAGATCTGTAATAAATGTATATGATCCGGTTTAAGGTGAATCTAGCATATAAGGCGTAAAATGATCCTAATTAATACATATAATTCGTAGTAACTACGTGAAAGATGTCTATCACTCACCTAAAACCTCGATGCAATGCAAGTATGAAGAAAACAAATGTCGTAGAGTAGAAATCACTTGAATTTGATGCAAAGCAATGAGATCCAACCCGTTGATGTAGATCTTGCTCCTAGATGCGACTTAGAATGTTTTGAAGAGATAAAGTTACGGTTTTAGGGATTAGGTTGAACCGGAGATTTATAGACGCTTAACCTAATGTTTAGAATAAGGAGAATAACACTAATTCTATCCCCAAACTCCATATTTATATTTTCAGATCATTAGCCTAATGGCCTCACTAACCAACATATTAGCTACTAATTAGCCTGTTTAGTGGAAATAAAAAATTAAAACAGCAAATATTCTTAAACTGCTGACCTAAATCTTTAATGTGACCACCCTACGGAATGGCCAACCACCATCCCGATCCAATAGGACCAATTAGAGAACCTAAGTAGGTCCCTAGAAAAAATTATTGCTAAAACAACAATTTACAGAAGTAAAATGGTTACAAGACAACTCGGTAAAAATCGTCGATGTGTCATACACAGCTATGAACAACATTTATATAATAATAATAGGATCACTAAGGAATTAAATATAATTATTTTACGATCCTCCGACATACAAAATATAGGATGTTTCATTCGCTCTCCCCACTTTCCCCTTCCACTTTAAAATTTTCGTCCACCCCCCCAATTCCAAGCAAACATGAACAACCAAAGTATTCCACATGTCTATCATCCACGAATTGCCAACAAATCATGTAACACCACGAATTTTCTGTGAACATAAAGTAACAAAAAAAGTATACTTAATTTTTAGAGGAAGAATTAAGGGAAACGGGTTACGCCATTGCGTTCGTCTCGGAATCCTGCTTGGAATAGAGTCCAAGTTTGTGTAAATGGGACTTTGTACGAAGAAGTTATGGCCTTCGGAAGATTCAACAAAAATTTAGAATTTACATAGGAAAATACCAAAGCAGGTCGACCTGGGGGTCGACCTACCCAGGGAGGTCAACCTAGGTGTTGACCTGGGGGACGACCTACCCCCAGAGCTGGGCAGAATTCATTTCCTGCACCTGGATGCGATTTCTGACTTCGTACGTTGATCAAACACCTATTTAAACACCCCAAACCTCACTTTCTCTCCACACAATTTCATTACGCCTATACTCTGCTCTAATTCATATTAAAATAAATCAATGGCGTCGCTGTTGCTACTCTGCTGAAACCTAAGCTAGAACTAGTGCTTCTTCTTCTTCCAATCTGAATAGGATTAAAAGATAACAAATCAACGCCTACATCAACGGAAAGCTAAATCAACTCCAGAAGATCAGATCTCAGAATCATTCTTCTCTTATTGTGAGTACAGTTATTTTTAGATATGAAATTTAATTATGATATTGACATGGTTATAAATATGAATTGGAGATTATGCATATTCCTGTTTATCAGATCTGTTTTATTCTGTGTAGATCTATCTTATTCTTGTTTATCAGATCTGTTGTATTTTGTGTGGATCTATCTTATTATAAATATTCTATATCTCTTCCTTCTTTCTGTTCTATAGCCAGGCTACCACGAGCCTAAGCCAAATCTCATAAGAGATTGACACGCGAACGCTAAATTTAGGAAAGTATTGAATGATGCATAATCAGACATAACTGATTTGTGAAAATTGAGAACACAACATAAGTTGTAATTTAAGATCTAGATCTAGGCATACTGTATATGACGGTTTATGATTTGGAAGAAGGAGAATTATTGTATGATAACATATGACTTGTAATTTGGGGGACATAATGCATGTTATAATTCAATATCTGATTTTGCGGACAAAATACATGTTATAATTTAGGATCTAGATCTAGGTATATTTTATATGACGATTTATGATTTGGGAGAAAAGGATATGTGACTTAGGCCTGAAAAAAAACCATATTAAAATAGGGATAACTATTAATGTGAATACACCTATTTTGGACTTTTAGATATTTGACATATGCGATAATCAGAGGCTATAATTTGGCATAATTTATATTGTGCATCTCGATTTTAGGGTTTTAAAGAATATTCTGTACTGTGCAAATTTAACTAAAATTTGGGTCATATGTTATATTGTGAATTATGACCATAATTTGGGCTTGTTAAAATTAGGCTTAATTTTATGATTAGGTGAGATATATCAATGGAACTTTAAGGGATGATTAAATATGTTAAATCGCCTAATCTGCTGAATCTGTTGAAAACTGAATATGGTAATTTGGAGTATGAGAATCTGTAGGCTAGATCTAAAATTGAGCAAAAACATGTTAATAGAACTTTGAATAATCTGTTGTAACTTGTAACGAAGTTAATTTGTTGAATTGGCATAATTAGTCTGATTTAGTATAATCTGGAATGGAATACATTGGCTAAAATAAGAATGCTGAGACACGAGGTTAGACTCCGTCTGCGGTAGAAGCCTGCCCGGAACCAACCGAATTAACCAACAACCGCAAATTGTCAGTCTAATGTGAGAGGTCGTAGGCATAAAGTTGCTTAGACACGTGGTTAGGTCTGGCTTGTGGCAGAAGTCTGCCCGGAACCGCCTGGCACATCCAGCGGCCATAAGCTACCGAATTAATGTGAGAGGTCTCTGCATTAATATTTAATTAATGCAAATCTAAGATAATGTGATACCTAAAACGTGTTGGGTGAATAGGGTTAAAGCAACTGGACTGATGAATCTAATAAACCCGTTTCGTAAATCTGTTGTTAGATGAAACAATCTTTAAGTTTGTTAATCTATATATCAACTCTGTTAGTCTGAAAACTTGTTAATCTGTATATCTGATCCGTTAGTCTAAAAGCTTGTTAACCTATATGTCTGATCTAAGAACTAGTTAATCCGAACTTTGTACATCTGAAATCTGTAAGCAAGTTAATCTGAAATCTGTTAGTTTGGGGACACAAGGTTAGGAGGGGTAATTACTTGTGTCATCTGTTGTTTGGGACCCATATTAGTCAGTAACCCTTTCTGGTATCAAAACTATGACCCAATACTCAGAGGGGTCCGGGCACGCTTACTGAACTAATTGTAAGAGGTTCACTCTGATAATGGCGAGGTGTGTTGATGGAACATTCCAACTGGGTCATGTGCGTGCATGGATCTGGTCTGCTCTGAGGATGTAAGACACTATGACATCTGTAAATAGGTCTGTGTCTATAGGTTGCCACTTTAGGGAGTGATACACCCTTCTGTGGGGCCGGCACAGGGTATTTATGTATTAGGGAGTCGATCGCTTGCGGTATAATTTAGGGTACACTTAGTTCTGTCTGTTTCTGTTGGGGTACCGTCTATTTCTGTTAGGGTGGTAACACCTGTCTGTTTCTGTGTGGTATCGTCTATTGGGGTGGTAAAGGCCCATTACTAGTGTACACCTAATTCTAATATTCTGTTTCCGTAGGGATTATTCTGTTTCCGTCTCTGATTCCGTTCATGCTTCTGTTTTCGTACGTCTGTCTCTGTTGGGTTGGTAAAGGCCCATTAGTTGGGCTGGTAAAGGCCCATTATTAGCATTCTATTTCTGTACCTTCTATCTTTGTTTGGGTGGTAAAGGCCCATTACTAGCATCATGTTTCTAAAGAGATCTTTCTGTTTTCTATTTAGACATTAAGACAACACCTAATTCTGTTATACTAGTATTAGTGCAGAGAAGTGAAAACTAAGTAAGAAGCTTAGCTTAGCCTATATCATTCTGTTTCTTCTGTTAATCTGCTATTCTTATTACAGTTATCTCTCATCTAGTTTTATTTACATGTCATGGTACTATTATCTGTTTATATGCTGGAAGTCACTGGACTCACCAGACTTATGTCTGACCTAGTTTGTTTCGCCTCTTTTCTTTCCGTTTCCCCCCAGGCGCTGAGGGTGGAAACGTAGGAGCTTGATTCAGACTCTCTCTGCTTGAAGTGTTTGAAGTATTGCTTAGCTTTGACTCTATCTTTCCATGGAAGTTTATGTTGGGGATTATGGCTTTAAAAACTATGCATTCTAAAGGTTTTTGTACAAGACTGAAACTTATGTACTAGAATTCCAATATTGTGGTTTTGAAAGATGTAACCAAACTTATTTCTTATTCTGCTATAATAAAGTTATAAAATTTTCAAGTGCTACTTTATCTGTTTTGTATATTTCTGTTCTGTTTACTTATAACGTTCCACCGAAGTTAAGGCATTCCCTTTGCGAGTGACCTTAACGAAAGTGGGGTGTTACACTTAGTATCAAAGCTAAAGGTTACCAGATTTGATAAAAAGTTTTTGAAAACTATTTTCAAAATGGTTTTAAAAAAGAAGTACTTTCAAAAGTAGAGTTTGTTTTAAAACATAATCCCCAAGAGCCATGTTTCTTTCTTTCGATTCTCCATTTTGAATCTCTTCCTTTTTCTTTTCAGCATGTCTGGGTTACCCGAGATACCTGAGGGCATACCAATACCAGCTTGGTTCAGAGGGTATCTAGAGGCTAGGGCCACCGCCGCAGGCCCAGCAGACGCTCCTCCTCCTCCTCCCCTTCCTCGCGTTGATACTTTTTCGAAGATATGCAAGGACTTTCGGGCGATGGGCGGGAAACCTTTTCATGGGTCAGAGGCGTTTGTTGAAGCTCGAAATTGTCTTAAGGAGGTGGAATATTTATTTGGTATCTTCGAGATAGAAGACGGAAGGAAGGTCCAACTAGTTGCTTGGTTAATTAAGGACGAAGCCTCGTTTTGGTGGGAGGTCACGAATGGAGAGCATCCAGTGGAGACATATAGGGATTTTTGGCATAGGTTCGAGATGAAATTTCTCTCATGAGCAGAAGAGAACTTATACATGGAGAGGTTCTTAGCATTGAAGCAAGGGAATTTATCGGTAAAGGAATACGTCAACAAGTTCAACCAATTGGCGAGATTTGGCTTAGACTTGGTGAACACACCTGAAAAGAAGGCCCTAAGATTCGTCAAAGATTTGATTGAGCCGCTACACGGGTTGGCTATGACCCACATTCCCATGGGGGCTACCTTCGAGAAATTGGTTAACATAGTGTTAATGCATGAAGAGGAAGCCAAAAGAGAGAAGAAAGAAGAAAAGCTCGAAGGGCCATAGAACAAGAAATCATAACCCAAAAAGGAAACACAAAAGATGGATGAAAAGTCTAAAGATAAGAAGGAGAAAAAGTGCTTTACTTGTGGAAGCTTGACTCATCTGAACAAGGATTGCAGAAAAAGGAAGTGCGCTTGCTTCAACTGTGGTGAAATGAGACACTTCACTAGGGACTGCCCGAAAAAACGAGGGCAAGGGCAGAGGACATGACCCACTTCTGGAGGGCAGGCGAACACTCTTTAGGCTAGTGGATAGGATAGAAATAGGAAAATTTCTGTAGAAGGTTTAATTTCCTTATCTGATTATGGAGTTAAAACTCTTTTTGATTCTAACATTTTGATTCTGTAATCGAAACTTTGCACTTTAATACTAGTCTTGTTTCTGTTCCCGCTATAGTCCCAAACCCCATAAGGGTTACGACTCATCTATTTGTGATAGGTTGGGTTTGAGGGTATCTGTGTTAGGCGTTAAGTTGACTATGACGCATACATTCTGGGTTTTGTGGAATATGGTGGGGTTTTATCATGTTTAGTTTCCTAAGAATCATTTTGATAATCTAATCTGTACCAGTAGTCTGTAAGTATCTGAATATTTCTGAAAAGGGTAGGGGTTTTTACTCAAAGCATGAAGTAGATTTCTAGTTAGACATTTGTTTAAAAGGAGTAATGCTCTGAGTGTCAATCTGATGTTGATTTCGGTCTTCGGGGTTGATACTTAGGGGGTTATTCTCTTAAACCGATGTCTAATGGCAACAAAGCTTTTTTTTAATTTTACTTACTTCTATCACTTAGTTGTATCCTATCGATCGATTCTTCAACCTTTAGGTGGAAACTAATGGGTGTAAACATGTGTTTGAGACATGTTATATTTGATGGTTGCAAGTGGATGCAAGTGGTTGCTAGTGGTTGCTCGTGGATGCATATACACACACTAGGCACTAGATCGGCTCAAAAGCACTCTCATACTGCATATGGATGTGTGTGCATTTTTCAATTTTTGTGGATGAAAAATGATTGACTCATCACATGGATGTTTCGTTTGGATGAATGGTTATGCACTCATGTAGAAATGATGTGTATCAAATAGGATTTCTGGCATACATAATTGGGCTCATGGCACTAACACAATTCGCATTGAGGAGGTCAACTGAATCAGTAGACCGCCTGATCCTTACATTAGATAAGAGACATATGCACACACTTTTGCATATGTTCATACAACATTAGAAGTTTTCTAAGGACAATGGATTCTTGTGGATGAAGGTTGAGTAGATGGGTGATTGGATGGTAGGACACATTCTTCTTAACTTGAAGATTTCGGGAAGGAAATCCTTTAAGGAGGGGAGAATGTAACACCCCAAATTTTCTGTGATCATAAAGTAACAAAACAAAGTATACTTAATTTTTGGAAGAAGAATTAAGGGAAATGGGTTACGCATTGCATTCGTCTTGGAATTCTGCTTGGAATAGAGTCAAGTTTGCATAAATCAGACTTCGTATGAAGAAGTTATGGCCTTCGGAAGATTCAACAAAAAAATAGAATTTATATAGGAAAATACCCAGATAGGTCGACTTGGGAGTTGACCTATCCAGGGAGGTCGATCTGGGGTCGACCTACCCCCAGATCTGGGAAGAATTCATTTTCTGCACCTGGACGCGATTTCTGACTTCGTACGTTGATCAAACACCTATTTAAACATCCCCAAACCTCACTTTCTCTCCACACAATTTCATTATGCCTATACTTTGCCCTAATTCATATTAAAATAAATCAATTGCGTCACTACTCTGCTGAAACCTAAGCTAGAACTAGTGCTTCATCTTCTTTCAATCTGAATAGGATCAAAAGATAACAAATCAACGCTTACATCAACGGAAAGTTAAATCACCTCCAGAAAATCAAATCCTAGAATCGTTCTTCTCTTATTGTGAGTATAGTTTTTTTTAGATATGAAATTTAATTATGATCTTGACATGGTTAAAATTCTGAATTGGAGATTATGCATATTCCTGTTTATCAGATCTGTATTATTCTGTGTAGATCTATCTTATTCTTGTTTATCAGATCTGTTGTATTTTGTGTAGATCTATCTTATTGTAAATATTCTATATCTCTTCCTTCTTTCTGTTCTATAGCTAGGCTACCACGAGCCTGAGCCAAATCTCATAAGAGATTGACACGCGAACGCTAAATTTAGGAAAATATTGAATGATACATAATCAGACATAACTGATTTGTGACTAAATTGAGAACACAACATAAGTTGTAATTTAAGATCTAGATCTAGGCATACTGTATATGACGGTTTATGATTTGGAAGAAGGAGAATTATTGTATGATAACATATGACTTGTAATTTGGGGGACATAATACATGTTATAATTCAAGATCTGATTTTGCGGACAAAATACATGTTATAATTTAGGATCTAGATCTGGGTATATTTTATATGACGATTTATGATTTGGAAGAAAAGGATATGAGACTTAGGCCTGAAAAAAAACCTATATTAAAATAGGGATAACTATTAATTTGAATACGCCTAATTTGTACTTTTAGATATTTGACATATGCGGTAATCAGAGGCTATAATTTGGCATAATTTATATTGTGCATCATGATTTTGGGGTCTTTAAAGAATATTCCGTACTGTGCAAATTTTAAAAATTTTGGGGCATATGTTATATTGTGAATGATGACCATAATTTGGGCTTATTAAAATTAGGCTTAATTTTATGATTAGGTGAGATATATCAATGGAACTTCAAGGGATGATTAAATATGTTAAATCGCCTAATCTGATAAATCTGCTGAAAAGCGAATACGGTAATTTGGAGTATGAGAATCTGTAGGCTAGATCTAAAATTGAGCAAAAACATGTTAATAGAACTTTGAATAATCTACCGTAACTTGTAATGAAGTTAATTTATTGAATTGGCATAATTAGTCTGATATTGGCATAATCTGTAATGGAATACATTAGCTAAAATAAGAATGCTAAGACACGAGGTTAGACTCCGTTTGCGATAGAAGCCTGCCCGGAACGAACCGGCTTAACCAGCAACCGCAAATTATCAGTCTAATGTGAGAGGTTGTAGGCATAAAGATTCTTAGATATGAGGTTAGGTCTGGCTTGTGGCACAAGTCTGCCTGGAACCGCCAAGGAACATCAAGCGGCCTCAAGCTACCGACTTAATGTGATAGGTCTGCAAATCTAAGATAAATGTGATACCTAAAATGTGTTGGGTGAGTAGGGTTAAAACTACTAGATTGATGAATCTAATAAACCCGTTTCGTAAATCTGCAGGCCCAATACAAATTTAGGTGAATTAATTTGTAAGTCTGTTAATCTGTATATCTGATCTGTTAGTCTGAAAACTTGGTAATCTGTATATCTGATCCGTTAGTCTGAAATCTTGTTAACCTGTATGTCTAATCTAAGAACTAGTTAAATTGAACTTTGTACAACTGAAATCTGTAAGCAAGTTAATCTGAAATCTGTTAGTCTGGGGACAAAAGGTTAAGAGGGGTAATTAATTGTGTCATCTGTTGTTTGGGACCCATATTAGTCAGTAACCCTTTATGGTATCAAAACTATGACCCAACACTAAGAGAGGATCGGGTACGCTTACTGAACTAATTGTAAGAGGTTCACTCTGATAATGGTGAGGGGTGTTGATGGCGCATTCCACCCGGGTCATGTACGTGCATGGATCTGGTCTGCTCTGAGGATGTAAGACACTATGACATCTGTAAATAGGTCTGTGTCTATAGGTTGCCACTTTAGGGAGTGATACACCCTTCTGTGGGGCCGACACAGGGTATTTATGTATTAGAGAGCCGATCGCTTGCAGTAGAATTTAGGGTACACTTAGTTCTGTCTGTTTCTACTGGGGTACTGTCTGTTTCTGTTGGGGTGGTAACACCTGTCTATTTCTGTGTGGTACCATCCATTGGGGTGGTAAAGGCCCATTACTAGTGTACACCTAATTCTAATATTCTGTTTCCGTAGGGATTATTTTGTTTGCGTCTCTGATTCTGTTCCTGCTTCTGTCTATGTACGTCTGTCTCTGTTGGGTTGGTAAAGGCCCATTAGTTGGGGTGGTAAAGGCCTATTATTAGCATTCTATTTCTGTACCTTCTATCTTTGTTTGGGTGGTAAAGGCCCATTACTAACATCATGTTTCTAAAGAGATCTTTCTGTTTTCTGTTTAGACATTAAGACAACACCTAATTCTGTTATACTAGTATTAGTGTAGAGAAGTGAAAACTAAGTAAGAAGCTTAGCTTAGCCTATATCATTCTGTTTCTTCTATTAACCTGCTATTCCTATTACGTTTATCTCTCATCCAGTTTTATTTACATGTCATGGTACTATTATCTATTTACATGCTGGAAGTCACTGGACTCACCAGACTTATGTCTGACATAGTTTGTTTCTCCTCTTTTCTTTCCGTTCCCCCCAGGTGCTCAGGGTGGAAACGTAGGAGCTTGATTCAGACTCTCTTTGCTTGAAGTGTTTGAAGTATTGCTTAGCTTTGACTCTATCTTTCCATGCAAGTTTATGTTGGGGATTATGTCTTTAAAAACTATGCATTCCAAAGGTTTTTGTACAAGGCCAAAATTTATGTACTTGAATTCCAATATTGTGGCTTTGAAAGATGTAACCAAACTTATATGTTTCTGCTGTAATAAAGTTATAAAATTTTCAAGTACTACTTTATCTGTTTTGTAAATTTCTGTTCTGTTTACTTATAACGTTCCACCGAAGTTAAGGCATTCCCTTTGCGAGTGACCTTAACGGAAGTGAGGTGTTACAAATCATCCATTTTAGCATCCAATAATCCATGCAATAAAAATCTTACCCTAGCATGCAAAACTCCAATAGTATAAACACAATGGCACAAGTAAGATACGATAAACATGACACTCAAAGAGTTCTAGATGATTCGACCTTGTACTCTCTTTCGTTTCCCGTGTGCAATCATTATCGTTCTCGCCATACTGTACCTTGACTAGCTTAACTACCTTCCTTCTAAGCTATTTCATGTCATTCCCAACAACGCAAAGCGGGCTATGAGGTCTAGAAACTTCTGGCTTTAGCTCTAAATCTTCTATCTGATCTTGAAATACCACCATACTCAAGTCGTGCATAAACTTATATGGATATAGCACATGAAAAACATTGTGCACATCTGCTATCTTCTCAGGTAAATCCACTCTATAAGCGAGCTTCCCAATACGCCCTATAATTGGAAATGGCCCAACAAATCTTGAAGCTAACTTGCTTCTCTTTCCAGACCAAACAACATTTCTTAAAAGTGAAACCCTTACGAATACCGAATCTCCTATCGAGAATTCTAAATCCTTTCTTCTTCTATCGACCTAATTTTCCCGGCGACCTTGGGCTGCCTTCATTCGTTATCGAACGATTTCAATCTTATCCATCGTTTTTCATATCATTTCTGGTCTAAGTACCAACTTCTCTCTAGTAACCAATAAGAGTGTAAATTACATGGTCTGCAGTATAATGCCCAAAACGGTGCCGTACTAATACTCGACTAGATGAAGATGGTCCTACCAAAATCCTCAAATCCAATACATAAGCTCTTAGAAGATCTTCCAACACTCGGTTCACTCTCTCTGACCATCAATTTGGGTATGGTAAGGCATATATGCTTCTTGCAAACTCTTCCAGAACCCACTGGTAAACAAAGGATCTCGATCACTTTCTATACTCTTGGGTATTCCATTGAATCTAACTATCCAGTACAACTAAGCCAAGTTGGATGTTGTCATGGTAGATTTGACAGGAACAAAAATCACGCTTTTGGTCAAGCGATCCATAATAACTCATATACCATCATATCATACCCTAATCCTCATCGACCTATCAATGAAATCCATCGACATACTTGCTTCCACTTCCATGTAGGAACTTCTAATTGTTGCAATAATTCACTCGACTTTTTCTGCTCAGCTTTATCCAACTGATGGTTCATACACTTCGAGATAAATTTTCTGACATCCCCTTTTATGCCTTCCCAATAGTAAACTCTCTTCATATCTCGATACATCTTATTACCACTAGGACGAATAGTCAATCTAGAGGGATGACATTCTCTTAGAACCTTATTTCTCAATCCTTCTATGTTAGAAACGACCAAACTTCAATCCTTATGAAGACAACCATTTCGATCGGCTTTGTAACCCTTCATTTTCTCAAATCTAACTCTCATTTTCAATCTATGAGTGATCTTCATAAGCTTAGGATCTCGTTTATGACTTTCACCAATCCTTTCAATGAAAATAGGTCTAATCGATAAGCTTGCTAACATCTTAGGATCCAACTCACGATGTAGACTGAAAACACCTAACCAAATAGTCTAGGTGCTTCCATTTAGTAAGCATAGCTCCTAAACTCGCATGTCTCCTACTCAAGGCATCAACCACTGTGTTTCCTTTTCCCCAAGTATAGGCAATACCAAAGTCGTAAGACACTAGAAACTCTAACCTCCATCACTGTTGAGGATTCAAATCCTTTTGGGAGAAAAGATACTTCAACAACTTATGATCTATAAACAACTTGAATCTAACTCCTAATAAATAACGCCTCACATCTTTAGAGTGAACACTACTCCTTTAACTTCAAGTCATGAGTCGGGTAGTACCTTTCATGCGACTTTAGTTTCACTCACATAGGCCACAACCTTGTCTTTCTATATTAGTACTGCTCCTAATCCATTACCACATGTGTTAGTATACACAATCCTCTCATCGTTTCTACTCCAAATAACCAATACAAAAGAACTCATTATCCTCTCTTTCAAGACATAAAACCATACTAATATCTTGCATCCTATGTGATGTTTTGGTTCGTCTTTGTTAATCAAGTCAATGGTGTTGCTATATTTGAAATCCATCAATAAATCGTCGATAATATCCAGCTAAACAAGGAAACTTTTAACATCTGTAGCACGCTTAGATCGATTCCAAACTTGGATTGCTTCCATCTTAGTAGGATCCACTGCTATTACTTGTTTCGATAAGACATGACCTAAGAATCTCACTTCTCCCTTCCAGAATTGACACTTCGAAATCTTAGCTATCAGCTGATGCTTTCACAATATTTCCAAAATGATTCTCTAATGAGTCATGTGTTTTTCCTCAGTCCTGGAGTAAACCAATATATCATCCACAAACACAAACATAACTAATTCAGCTGATCTCTAAAAACCCAATTCATAAGATCCACAAAATATGTTGGTGCATTGGTCATTCCAAACGACATCACCAGCCACTCATAAATTCCGGATGGTGTCCTAAAAATAGTCCTTGGTACACTATCCCTAGCCACTCTTAGTTGGTGAAACCTCATCGCCAAATCTATTTGGTAAAACATCTTAGTTTCGTGAAACTAATCAGATAAGTCATTGATCTTATGACGACCCGCGATACAGTAGTTGCGTTGCTTAGAACAAAAGATTCGCACTATAGAAGTACCTAATCGATGTAAAGAGGTCATCAAGAGAAAGAAATAGTAGAAAAGAAGAGAAAAGAGAAAGAAAAGAAAGAAGTAGATGAGAAGAGAAAAAGAGAATATAAAACTTAATCACAAAACCTATCGCATATCTTACAATGCATCAAATAACTATAATAATAACAACGATATATATAAAAAAGCAAGGCAGTAATAACTATATAAACCACAGAGTCAAAGTACACAGGTTCATACAGTTATATAGAATAGTAATAAAGTTTATACAAGAGATAAATAAACTCAACTAGTACATTGTCTCAACAGAACATAAAACACTGTCAAGGCTTCACAGCACGACACCGTGGAATGAACAATAATGGTACATATATGAATACATAAAATGTTGCTTCCTATGAATCCACCTACACTGCTCTAGATAATATCTGAACCTATCACCCAGTCTTCTCAATAACATCGTCGATAATCACCCAAGGTAATAAGAGGGAAATAAAATCTTAGGTCAGACAAAAATCTGGTGTGAGCGATAAACCTATCTCAAAGTACTATAAAAGTCGTAAAATTAAATATGGCATGGATGGTATGGAGAATCCTACCTGTCCTCCCCCTGTATACATAGGGTAAGCACATAACAATCGATACATGCTATATTGTGATAAACATCATATAAAAAGGGAGTGATAGATGTCAAGTACTAATGATGATAAATAAATAACATCCATAGCATCCTTCATCCTTACATTCACTCACTCAGTGAGTTGGATATACGATAACACCTTCGTTTCTTAGCACTCAAATCCACGCCACTCAATTAGCCAAAAACAAAGTTGTACCATTGTACAATCCAAACTAAGGACCCAAATCTGGTCTATGTGAATGCCATAAGTTTTCTGAACCTAAAAAAAATTCCCGAACCTGGGGATAAGGACCCGTACCTGGTCCAGTAGACATTATACCCACTACTCCTTTTTCTCGAGTACGCGTCAAACATGCGTATCGATGATCCCTTTGTACTTGCAATCCGTAGCAAAGTCAATCCTAGATCGACTATCACGGCTCCTCTTAAGTACTTCCTTCTTAACCCATTATCCTTACTGTACATTCTGGAATATTGTTATCCTTTATCGAAGTCACTTCTTTGCTTTCCATCCTGGAATCACCATCGTTGGACAACGAACCATTGATCGAAGAGCCATCATACTGAAACCACTGTCGCATGTACCATCACATCTTGCTCTTCGAAATTGCACCATCGTTCATGTCAAATTGGCCAAAGTGGCTAACAACAATAGTAACCGATATCGAACACTTCACAGTAATCGATAACGACTACTCAGATCACCTATTTAACCAAAATTGGTTAAACATGCATCCAAAGGAAACGTTTAACATTCTTTGCGAATTCTAGCTCATCGCCAAGTCCATTCGTCGTCTTTTGATTAGCAACCAAGCTCCAACATCGCCCTATCTTTAATTCCGTCATCGAGCACTGATGTTGCTCCATCATCAGATCCATCCTTAAGCATCAATGTTGATGAGTCGTCAGATCCATCTAAGCGCTATGAAGCTCCATCGTGAATTTATCTCTTCCGTTCAAGTCTATCATCTTTGTGCACTCAATCACTATATATCGACATGCGTATTTATCGATAAGCACCTAACACTCTAACGAACAAGATATATTCTAATACTAGATCGCCTACGAACAACGTTTTAATTTAAACTAAACAAACAATTCAACCATGCAACCAATAGTCAAACAAATTTCTAAACTAGCATACAAACATCCATAATAGAAGTAATAAACTAAATAGGACCTATTTATAGCAAATAAGGTGAAATAAATTTTCAAATAATATAAATCTAACAGTCTAGTCAAAATAGCGAGTGATAGCGCGTAAATAGGTAAATAGCACGGAATAGGCTTAACTAGGTAAAACAATCAGGTTAAATCTAGCTAAATCACTATCTAAACTTTTTATTTATTACTTATTAGGTTCAACTGAGCTAATTACTACATTTATAAGTAGAGAACATTTTAAAACATCAAATATATACCATACGAACAACTACAATCCAGTGAAAGATAATATCACTCACCTAAGCCCGATCTGCCCATGCCATCTCTAAAACGTAAACTCATCGACACAATTCTATAGGAAGAAACGATGTCCAATTCTAACCTCATACACCCGAGATATAAAATGTATAAGTTTTGTGATCTAAATCGTTAATTAAATTAACAAATGATTAAATTACGGGTTTGTTACCATTTTAAAACCTCAATCCATCTCCCTTTTCAAATTTTGCACCTTGTAATCCTACATCCATACCCAAACATGCATGGAAATCAAGTGATACTGAGATCGAGGCAGTGAAACCCAAATCCAATGACGCCATTAGACTTCTCGCCTCATGCCTCACCCGCCGACACTCGTAGCCCGACCTCCAACCCACCATATAAGAAAAGGACCTGGCATTTTCCCCTTCAATGTCCACGAAGTGCCATCCCCTTAAACATCGCGCACCCCCTCAAATAAATGATGCAGGTGTGCCTCATGTAGCCCAACCCAACGCTGCCCTCTGTTTCCTCTAATGATAACTGTGTCGTGCACAAACCAAAACCCTAAATCTTAATGAACCATGTCCACTCCAACTAAATCCGACCATACTCACATCAGTGATAAATCTCTCCTCTAGGAATCCAAAAAGAGTTACGAATCGAGGTTTATCATTGAGTTTTTGAATTGTTTAGATTTTTCAAAAATAGGTGAGAGTAAGCTATTACTGTTTTGATGGAAAGAGCAACCATCGATTGAGGAAGAAGCATTTTAGGTCGGGTTTCATTGTAGTAGAGGATTCATACTATTTTATTTTATTTTTCAATTTCAATTCCTCTTCATGAAACAACTACCATGGAACTTTATGGCGTGCATTACTACAACAATATAGTCCAGATAATGCAAGTTTCATTGAAATCCGACACTGTTGCCTGAAAGATAATTTTATGCGTATCTCGAGATAGTTTTGATCCTAAAATCTCCCCATATAGAAATAAAGCGATTCTTATACTTTTTTTTGTTAACGTAACGAACCATATGAACTCAACGGAACTAGTCTCGAGTCCCAATTCAACCGTTTGTGAAAAAATCACCTAACAATCGTAGGAATATAATGCAAGCATCATCAATCAACATATATAAGCAAAATAGTGACAATTATGGAAAATAACATCCATGCTTATCCTAACATGCGGGATACTAACCTAACTAATAGGACACATCGAATATTAAATTCAATCCATATATGACTAGACAACTTGGTTACCATTTCAAAAATAAAGAATAGTAATTAGCATCTCTCATCCATATATCGAGTATGACTTGAGCGCTATCATAACATTCCTGATTTTCATGGCAACTTATCGACAGAAACCATCAACAACTATTCCCGCATACGTTTAGAAGTTTTGAATAGTTGTAGAAAACTATTCAATTCATCTCTTTAGGTTATAACAAGCTGACATCATATTGATTATAAAATAAATGGGTAGTCAATCCCTTCTCTTGATGCTGGAAACGTATGACACTTATTCCATATGGAGCCAACCATCACGGTCGAGTCCATACTACCTATCCTCGAGTCATGGAGTTATTTATAGTAACAAAAACAAGCGATGTTCACTAATAAAATATCGCTTCTAAACTGGTACATCACTAACTCGACATACCAAAACAACTACATTTCCTATACTGAAACTCATACTCGTCGGAGGCCAAGAATTCCAACTATTGCCGCTAGCAAAGGTTGAGATACCTCTTGGGGAAGAGAAATCCTAGTGATACGGTGTCACCAACGACCCTAACCCCTTCGCTAATATATAGTACCAGCAACTCACTAAAACAAGCTATATCGCTATCGAATCTGGACCGTGAAACAAATATTCCTTATACTGTTTTGGTTATTGATTGAAACATGAAAACCTTCCATTCGAAAACAAATCTCACTTAAACCACCCACACAAACAATTGAGTCTCATCGGCTTGTCTTTTCTGCTCGGAACGAATAACTAATACACTCATGGGTCAACTCTAACTTCCCAACTATCTAAACTCTCGTAGGACACGTAGGGACATTGTAACAACCCGTATTTTCAATAACCTGTTATAACATAAATGGAGGCAGAATTAAACTGTAAAATCTGAATCAAGGGAAACGGGCTATGCCATTGCGTTCGTCTCGGAAAAATACGCGAAATAGAGTCCGAGTTTTCGAAAATCGGAGTCCGTATGACCAAGATATGGCCTTGCGAAGTTTCACGAAAAATTCCCAAATTAAAGTATACTTAATTAAGTGAAATGGGTTGCGCAGAGAAATATATATATATTGATATATATATATATATATAATTGAAAATTAAATGAATAAATATGCAAAAATGTTCAAAACAGCGAATTGGGATAGGGGATAGTCGACGATACACGGTCGTACCCTAGATAGCATTTCGTCAGGCTACCTATCATCTTTGGTCAAGCGTGTACGTACGGAAAGGCAGAGAACACCCAAAAGACCATAATTGCTATCTAATTATGGTTGCGGTAAGGCTTGGATGTGGGTTGGCCAGTGTTGTGTTCTCATACAGGATTTATCCTATCTTGTCTTTCACTAGTTGAGGGAGTGGTCTCGTGGGACCATAGCCACGTATAAGAAAAACAGACCTTAGCATCTGCATCGGCAGATAAATCGAACCCTATCATTTTTGTCATGCCTTTGCCAAGTCTCTTCTTTTAATCCATTACGTTGTCACGAACGTATATGCGAGTTTAAAAGCGTTGGGTTATGTTATGGGTAATTTCTAATGACATGAAAATACAACTTGAAAACATGACTTGAAATATAACATGGAAGTTGACATGTAAGTATGCATAAAAACATAAGCTTGGGAATTTACCTATTAAGTTAGGTCTACCCTTTGGGAATTTACCTATTAAGTTAGGTCTACCCAAATGCTTGAAAACTTGTAACATGTTTTGGGAAACATGATGGACATGACACTTAGATAATATAAGTGTGGCCAACTCGAGGTTGGGTTGAGTTTGCAACGTAAAACTACCCGGAACCGACCGGCCTAACTAGTAGTTGCAAACAATAGGACCCAATGTGAGAAGTTGGTCATGTTGTGCTTGAACCCGAGGTTAGACCAAGTTGTGGTGTAAAGCTACCCGGAACCGACCGGCTTAACTAGTAACCACAACAAAGTCTAATGTGAGAGGTGAAGGTGCATTAAGTAATTAATGCCACATGATAGGGTTAAGTTAATTTGATTAATGACTCTTAACCAAATATGACATGGACAAATGGGTTAAGTAATTTGATTAGGCTAATGATACTTAACAAAACATGACAAGTTTGGGTAGGTTAAGTAACTTGATTTGCCTAATGACACTTAACCATTTTTATATGACTAGTGGATGGTGTTAAGTTAACCAACACTTAATCAATCCAACGCGATAACTTGGTAAGGTTAAGTAAGTTTTCTTAATGACGCTTAACCGAAAAATACGGTTAACGAATGGGGTTAAGATTAGACTCAACTAGTCTAAACATGGAAATCGGATGGGGTTAAGTTAGCCTAGACTTAATTAATCCCACTTGGTAGTTTAATGGGGTTAAGTTAAACACTTAACTAATCTAAACATGATGAATTGATGTGGTTAAGTGACCTATATTTATCCAATCTAACTCGTTAATTTATTGTGGTTAAGTTAACCAATATAACGTGAAAACATGATAAGGCTAAGTCACGAATCGCTTGAATACACTTGACCGAATTGACTAAGTAAATTGATAGGGTCAAGTTAATATATACTTTACCAATCTAGAATGATAATTGGATGAGGTTAAGTCGTGAATTGCTTAATATACTTAACCAACTTGAGCATGGTTTGTAGGGTTAAGCCTTGAACTTGGATACTTAGCCAATTTTGACAGGATTTGTAGACGGGTTAAGTCATGAACTTAAGTGACACTTAATCCATTATGTAAACCCTAGTTCTGAGGATTAGGTGGATAACCGTAGTTAACAAGGATAACAGGAACAATGCTAAGTGGTAAACCTTAGTTGAAGAATAACTAAGTAATGATTCTTAGTTAAGGAAATTTAGACCAGTTCATAGATAGATGAGTAACCTGATACGGTAGGTCATCGTTTAAGTATACGAGTAGGAGCAAGTATCTGATTTAGATAAAGGCTCCAGCGAACTGGGTAACGAAGCAGCGGCTTCGGGGAACGTGAGGATATTCTTGGTATCCCTCTATGAGCTGCCAGGTGATTATACTAGGCTCATGAGAGGTTAAGGTCTGCGTTAGAAGAACCAAGAGTATGCCTTGGTTGCTATACGAGCGACCTAAAGACGGGGATGGATAGGGGATAGTCGACGATACACGGTCGTACCTTAGATAGCATTTCGTCAGGCTACCTACCATCTTTGGTCAAGCGTGTACGTACGGAAAGGCAGAGAACACCCAAAAGACCATAATTGCTATCTAATTATGGTTGCGGTAAGGCTTGGATGTGGGTTGGCCAGTGTTGTGTTCTCATACAGGATTTATCCTGTCTTGTCTTTCACTAGATGAGGGAGTGGTCTCGTGGGACCATAGCCACGTATAAGAAAAACAGACCTTAGCATCTGCATCGGCAGATAAATCGAAAGCTCCCGACCGAGTCCTGTATTTCTTGATTTGCCCTGTGACAGGACTCGGATGGCACGATGTGATACATGTGCATACAGTCATGGAAAAGCGATTCACGATGAATGCGTGGGAAAAAGGGCGCGGTTGGCGGTTAGCGTAATCCCTAGTGGCCCTAGGTGGTTGAACCCAAACCGAGATACGAAAATGTGCAATAGGTAAGCATAATCCCTAGCAGCCCTAGGTAGCATAAGTCCTAGTTGTACAAACAATAATTCATGTTGGAAGACCCTAGCTAGGTTTAGGGTAACAGTCTAAACCGATCTTAAGGATCATGGAACTATGTTAAAGTAATATAGAATCTCATGGGAAAGCCCGTATGGTCTACGGCAAGGGACTGAACATTTACATGGAATAAAACATACAAGTTGAGTAACCTATATATGCGATATATTAGGTTGACATGGACCATTACACGACTTTTGAGTGAGGGTCATTCTTGGTTAACACATGACACGGTGGGGATACTAGTACGGTAGGTGCAGAGCTAAAATACAGGATAGATATCATGGGGCGTTATACGTGACAGATATCTTGGGGATATTATACTTGATAGAAACCTGACGATGTGATACCTTGTTTTATCTTGACATCGTAATTTATCATGACACCTTAGTTTATCTGAGTTCAGTAGTTCATCCTGTTATTTTGATTTAGCTTATCTATCTTGTTATCATGCTTATGTTCATCTCAGTTTCTCATGTCAATTAACTTTACTAGTTTTTATGCTAATAGTAGATAGGGCTTACTCAGTCTTTTTGACTGACCCGTTTTGTTTCGCCTCTTTTCTTCCGTCCCCCCCCCCCCCAGGTTACAGGGAGGAAATACTGTTGTTTAGTTCGGACTTCTTCTGCTTGAAGGTCATCATGGATGGCTTGGACTTTTCTTGGCTAATGGCTACTTTACTGTTTTTACTTGGGGAATAATTTATGAAAATGTCTTTATGCTTCTTTACTATTGCAAGACAGGTTTTGATGTACTCTGATGTAAAAGGCTTTAGACCTTATTTATTCATGTTATGAAAGTTTGATTTTACTTCCGCTATTTTATATGTTCTGTCTTGTGATATTTCTGTGCATGTTTACCAATAATGCCCCTCTAAAGCTAGTGCATTCCTTTGCGAGTGACCCTAGCGGAGGCGGGGTGTTACAGACATCCTACTCAAGATGACATGACTCATATCATTTCACTTTTCTCTTTGAATAGTAAAGTTCCATCAAGTGGTGTATTCCCAACACCCACAACACAACCAACAAAATGTATTGACTTATTAGTTGGCCCATACAGCCTGACCAACCAATCAAGATTGAAGCAGCATATGAAATACTGTAATCTACACCCACCATCCAATTACTTACAATTAGTAAAATACCCTCGGGATTCCCAACCGAAAGAACATCCATAACTAGATTGATATGAAACTCGACTCAAACGTGGTGGTAATGTGGTCACCTCATCGAATGTGCCTAGATACTTTCAAACCACAACCTAGGTAACGACTCGCTACTAGAGAGTTGTTTCGGTCCGCTATCATCCAATCGTAAGAGATTCGCCTTCTGAAGATTTAAGTCTGAGCCCACTATTGCTAAACCAAAGATGACTCACTACTGAGCTTGTCCTAACCTGCTATCATCCTAGTAATTGAACTACTAGACCTTAAATATTTAGTCCAGTTGAGTCCAATCAACCAACAAGCAAACAACTTAGAAAACAAGAAACCGTGACTTGATGAATCTAAGTTTTTTACAAACCATGAGTACTTCCAAGTATATATTAACTTTGTCATAACACTGCCCCACCTCGAGGCCCGATATCAATCACTATGGATGCTGCAACCACCCATAGTATTAAGTTTGGTGACCAAACATGGGATGTTACACACATATATAATCTAACTAAGCCCTCAGCACGTAAGTCACGATCAAGAGATAAATCAATTCATGATCCCTAATCTCGTTCTATCCATCGAATAACAAGATCAAATGTAATGATGAACCTTGATGCCAAACTAAAACACGTATGTAAACACCATTAAGGGAAATATATAACGAGTGATGACATTGCTATTTGCTGCTTCATTGAGGGAGAACTCGAGGGAATGGGAATGGGAATGGGAACGACAATCAACACGTACGTCTCCACAATTTTTCCTAACAAAATAGGGCAAACTTCTATACAAGGTGCGAGCTCAAACATCGAGAGCTTACTCGATCAAATCCTCCAAACCATCATCCCCTCAGAATGAAATCAACCA
This sequence comes from Allium sativum, assembly GCA_030737875.1. Lineage (NCBI taxonomy): Eukaryota > Viridiplantae > Streptophyta > Magnoliopsida > Asparagales > Amaryllidaceae > Allium > Allium sativum. The sequence goes on from CM060918.1 coordinate 747,191,944, forward strand.
CCCTCCATGTCGATCACTCAATCCAACCACAAACTCCAAACTTTGGGGTGAAGAAAGAAAGAGTCAACCTTACTTCGATATCACATCGAATTCAGTCATACTCTTTAACATAACACATTGCCAAAATCATCGAACTCTATATTGACTCCTAAGAAGTCGATACAAACCTCTTTGAAGTGAACTATGAACTGCTCTCGAGCGAATCAATTTCTGAAACGTCTCTTGACCAACTCTGGCTTAACCATGGAGCCTCTTAACAGTGAACTATTAATTCATTCAACTCCAAATCATCGAAGGAAAATGCTTGCGAGAACCCAAACAACTCCCGCACCACAACACTTGATTCTATTCCTAGGAACCGTATGCCACATGGACACATAAGTATCCGCACAATGCGATATAGTCGAATCACCGCACTTGAGCGCCATAACCAAATTGGGATTTTAGGGCATCCTGGATAATGGTTTGTACTAATACTGTTTTTTTTTTTGTAAATCAAGGCAAGTAATTCTCGATTCTATCCAACCCTCAACTCCAAAGATAGAGTAATTGGAAGTATTTCTCGTTCACACAATCATCCAAGACAAGTGGTTTGGATGATCAATCGCTAATAAAGAAAACTATTCCAATTGCAATCATGTGCAAAACAACCTATACTATATATACTAATAATATGTAGATTAGAAATACCAAAATATATAAAAATATGTACTCTCTTATATATATATCCACTTTCGAATTTGGTACTTCTCAGTTTAAACAGCGCAAGCTAAGCTCTGATACCAAATATGACCACCCTCCATACATCAGTTTTGCTCAAAACTTAAAATTCATATTGTACAAGCACCCAATCGATGTAATGCGATTGCCAAGAGAAAGAAATAGTAAAAAAGAAGAGAAAAGGGAAAGAAAATAAGGGATAGAAGAAAAAGGGAATATAAAACCCAATCACAGAACCTGTCATATATCTCATAGCGCATCAAGTAACATATAATAATAATAATGATAGATGTAAAACATCTGAGATAGAAATAATTATATAAACCATAGAATCAAAGTACATAGGTTCGTATAGTTATATAGAACAGTAATAGAGTTTATACAAATGATAAATAAACTCGACTAATACACTGCCTCAAAAAAACACATGACACTTTCAAGGCTCCATAGTGTGACACAACAGAATGAACAATAATGGTACAAGTACGAATATATAAAACATCGCTTCCTATGAATCCACTTGCACTACTGCATATAATATCAAATCCGTCTAGTACAAACATGAGCTCCGGCTCCCAACTGGATCCATCCAGTATAAACAAATTCTCATGTGCTTTTCCTTGGTCGTCTTACTCCGGTAAGGCCATCTTGGAACTTCATGTGCTTTCCCTTGGTCGTCTTACTCCGGTAAGGCCGTCTTGGAACCCCTCAAACATCTCCTCGGATGGTTTACTCCGGTAAGGCCATCTAGGAAATATTCTTGCATTGTTTGTTTTATCTTCTTGCAGGTACAAACTCCTGGTCTTCTTGGATTTCTCTGGCCTTAATACGATCCCATGTGATCGTCGGTTTTCTGGCCTTAATACGATCCGGCGTGATCGTCGCATTCTGGACTTGGATTTCTCAGATTATCCAGAATACATCTTCCTTCAACCAGCAAGATATGTTCTGGGGGGCAACTTGTTACACTATCTTTTGGCAAAGATCATCTCAACACAAATTTATATCATATGGAACAACTCAGGACTTGAGTGTAGACTGGAAATCACTTGGATGAAGTGGCGGAGCGTAGCTAGCTTGTAATTTGTATCATTTCTCACCCTTCTAGACCAGATTGCCCCTAGGAGTCGCCCCCCTAGGTCACGATCTGATCCTAGGGGTCACACTCCTAGGTCACGACCTGATCCTAGGGGTCACACTCCTAGGTCACGATCCGTTCCTAGGGGTGGTACTCCTAGGTCACGATCTGTTCCTAGGGGTCGCACTCCTAGGTCACGATACGATCGTGGAGCGCATGGGGATCGCGAACCGCCTGCAGTTCTGCACTGTTTTGACTTATTCTGATGGCTATTTTTTCTCCAACTTGCATGGATCCGATTACATGTCACATGACGATTTGGAGATGATTTCTGGACGTTTTCCGCCCCTTTTCGAGATTTTTGGGATGCGTGCCACGCGTCCCGCGATCCGCCTGCTATAAACAGCTATAAATACACCATTCAGAGGATTTTTCTAGGATCTTTTGGCTCTAACTCTTCATAGCTTCCACCACTACTGAAGTGCAAGGACTTTGCACCTCCATACACTCAAATTCTTCTCTTTTCAATACAATTAACACACTGATTGTGTGCTTGCATGTAACTGATTCTTGTAATCTGTTAGTATAACAATAAGATTATAAAGTGGACGTAGGCTACATCTACAGCCGAACCACTATAAAAACTTTGTGTGTCTCCTCTTTATTTATTGTTTTCTGCATTCTGTGATCTGTGATCTACATTTGGGTGTTAGTGCCAATTTTTGGTCTAACACCTATCACCTGTCTTCTCATCAGCATCGTCGATCAGCACCCAAGGCAGTAAGAGAAAAACAAAACCTTAGGCCAGAAAAAATCTAGTGTGAGCGATAAACTATTTTAAAGTACTATAAAAGTCGTAATAGTATGGCACGGATGGTATAGAGAATCATACCTATCATGCCCCTACATCCGCAGAGTTTGCATACAATAATCAATACATGATATACTGTAGAAAACATCATATAAAAAGGGTGTGGTAGATGTCTAAGTACTAATGATGATAAATGAATAACATCCATAACACTATCATCTATCCTCGCATTCACTCACTCAATGAGTTGGATATCTGATAACACTTCCATTCCTTGGTACTCGAATCTATGCCACTCAGTCGACCAGGAACTAAGTTGTACCATCATACAACCCAAAGTAAGGACCCGAACCTTGTCCATGTGAATTCCATAAGTTTACCAAACTTGGAAACAATCTCCTGAACCTGGAGATAAGGACCCGAACTTGGTCCAGTGGACATCGTATCCACTACCCCTTCTTCCTGAGTACTCGTCGAACCTATGCATCAATCATCCCTTTGCACATGCAATCCACATCAGAGTCAATCCTAGAGCGACTACCACAAATCCTCATTAATAGTTCCTTCTTAATCCATCATCCTTACTATGCATCAAGGAATATCATTATCCTTTATCAAAGTCGTTGCTTCGCTTCCCATCCTGGAATCACCATTATTGGATAATGAACCACTGATGAAAGATGTAACAACCTCAAATTTTAAGCGTATTTTATTTAATAATTTAATTTAAATTTTGTTTATTTATTTATTTGTTTGGATTTTTTTCCTTTTATATCATCTATTATTCATTTGATTTGTGTATCATTTGTTAAACATTCATTGCCAAATCTAGTATTATTGATAACTAAAAATTAAAAGTTTTCATTACTGGAAACTCCATATTTTCAGGATGCAATTGATGTAATAAATTTATATATTTTTTCATTTTGTTAAAATTTGTTTACATTTGCATAAAAAATTGATTTAGCATTGTAAGGAAGCACCATTTGCCACTTAAATAAATTATATCATTCCTTATAAAATCTAGCTTCTTAGGAAAGCTATTGACACACCAACCACTAATCTAGTAATTAATTAACGTTAAAATTGTGAAATATATTTAATTTTCTTATCACTGCCCTTTTTGACTCGTATTTAATTTTCCAATATATCGTTTGAATTCATACCATATCCATGCACTTTTGTTCATATACACGTCATTTTCCATTTTCGAAATTAAAGAATGAAACATTTGCTTTGCCTAAAATTAATTCATACCATATCTGTTTGTTCACATTTAATTCACATTATTTATTCTTATATTGCCAATACGTTCACTTTGCCTTTTCTTTAATTTCATCCATTCATCACTTTTCATTTCCATTCAAATGAAATGTTTGGCTATAAATGCTTTTCCCAAAAACAAAAACTTCATTCATTCCTTTTCGGTTCCTCTACATTTATGTTTTCCCTTTTTCATTTCAGTGCATGGTTCGAATTAATTTACTGTTTTTTCCAATATGTTTATGTCCATTTCCTTTCCCCATGGTCCTTGCCTTCTCGAATTTGGAATTATGCGTTAAATTATCCAAAGGAATTGCTCCATCCCAAATATTATTCCCATCATTTAGCCTTCTTATATATAATATAATAAGTAAATAAAACATAGTTGCTACCCATTTTTCCTATCACGTGATTCTCTCTCCTCTTCTTTATTTAAACATGTCTACACCTCTCCACTTCTATTTCTTCTCTCACGCCATTCCTTCTCCTTCTCATGTATATTTCGGCCCCCATTATATATATATATATATATATATATATATATATATATATATATATATTGAAGGCATGCGCATGCATGTAGCGTCAATTATTTAGAAGCCTGTAGCATGAATGAAACCATTTGGTTCCATGTTGCCTCTTTTTCCATGAAGTTCCAAACCGGTCCCTTGGCAGGAAACCATCAGCCAACCCCTCTGCCGAAGCCTCCAACTACAGCTCCACCCAATCCCCTTCGTGTCTTTTGCATGCGTGAGTTTCTTTTCTTATTTTTTTTATGTGTAAGCGTCGTATGTATATTGTGTATTTATTTAGTATATGTTTGTGTGTGAGTTTTATTTAGTGTGTGCTGTATTTTTTTCCTGTGTGGTGATGTGTTCATGTGTTAATATGGCTTGAGTTCGTGTGTGTATAAATCTCGTTTATTTATAAAACTAACATATATCTTGGGTTTTTATATATTTAGTTGTGTTGAAAATTTTATGTACATATATAAATATTATATTATTTTTTCTGTATTCTGGGATTACAAGTGTTCTTGGGTTTGAGATATGCTCCTGAGTACTGAAGTTGGCTTGAGTTGTTTATTTTTATTATTTTGTTTGATATTTCCTTTATTATATGTGTGCGGGAGTTATATCAGTGCATTTTTTTATTTTGTTTGCCTAGGTGTTATGGTGTTTTTGTGTAGAGTTGTATATGTGTGTATTGTGTAGTGCGTGCATATTTGTGTATGCGTTCGGGTGAGTTATTTTGAAAATTTAATCGTTTTTTAATATATAAAAATGTATATAAATATATACTTAAAGTTTATATATATTTATATAATAGTTTTGGTGTGTTTATACAACTTATAATATATATATGGTTCTAAAGTATATTGATGTATTGTGTATACATATATATATACTGTTATGGTGTTTACGTAATTTATAATATATACACGTTATAATTTGTGTTGTGTATGTTGGGTGTGCGTGTGTAGAAGTTTATGTGTGTGTTTCAAATTATATATTATATATAAGTGTATATGACTTATTATGCGTTAGCGTTGTGTTTTATTTAAATGTTTAATTTATAAAATATATTTTTGCACATCGAATTTTAAATATATATATATATACATGTTAAAATTTTCTGTGCGTTTGTATGTATTAAAATATATATTTTGTGTAAAGAATCTATTAGGTTTATTTTGAGTCGAGTTTGGTGTTGAGTTTGAGAACCATTCCAAAACCCAAATAGCCATACTGATCCATTGAAAATTTCCTAGCCTCCTTTTATAAAATGAAATAAAATATTGAGCGATCATTGAGTTAAAATCCATTCTGAATTATGCCTGGAAGTCGTCGTTTTATTCAGTGTCAATTCATCTGTTGTCTCCAATCTGTGTCATAAAAGGTGAGTTTATCTCACACCTGCCCTACATTGTTTCATGGTTGTTGAATTGTTATGAAATGTATAGGACTGCTGATAGAAATTGTTTTATTTGATATGTACACACAATTCATATATGACGTAGTGATATTCATATGACACGTAGGCGCACTGATAATATATGATTTTTGATGTGATGATATTAATGCTATGAATGATCTATATTGTTTATTTATGATGTCGATTCCCCAGTTTAAGAAAAATCACTAAGGGTTGAAATGATACATACTCAAATGGACATTAGATTAGGGAAAATCATTATGGGTTGAAATGATAGACCTGAATGATTTTATTAAATTTGGGATTGCGGGTTGAAATGATAGACGTGTAGAAATGTTATAAATTGCGGGTTGAAATGATAAATATCTGTATCACTTGACCATAGGGTAGAAAACTATATACGGACACCATTGGTAATGTTTTGTAGTAAAATGATTTTGAAATTTGATTTTTTAAATAATAACTTAAGATTTTATATTTTAAAGATTCTAAAACTTAAGTTTTGTAAATTTTAAATTATATGTTTTAAAATGATTATATGAGTAAATATGTATTTAAATACTTATTTAAGATTTTACTTATAATTTTATTTATTTTAAACCATATAATTTAATCATACGATTATTTTAAGCTTTTATATTATAATAAATATTTCTTCTAAACCTATTTTAAAACTTATTTTTATATATATTCTATAAACTTTAATAATAAAAACAAAGATGGATAGGTTAAGATTCACGATTTAAAATCGAGATTCACATATTTGAACTTATATAACTATATTTGACTTAATGAATGGAATTATATAAGATATGAAATCGAATTTGAATTGATATGAACTTTTAGTAGAGATGTATTAGGGTTGGTTGAAAATATGAACTTGTAAGAGATGAACTTGAATTGTGTAATTGTTTTGAAATTGAATTTCAAAATTTAAGGAATGAATTTGAACCTATAATGGATATGAAATGAATTTGATTTTAAATCAGCTAAATGCGAATTTTTAATTGACTTAAATATTAAACTTTATCAGAAATGAACGTGAATTGCATAATTGATTTGAATTTGATTTTATAATTGATATGAATATATCTATTCAATTATAAATTGACTGAATACGAATTGAAATAATATTATGTATGGAATTGATTCATAAACTATTTGGTTTAAATTAAAGAAATTTCTTAAATCAATTTATTTCAAGATAAGATTTTATTAAAATTGCCACGGTGTGAAAAATGTAAACGTTTGGTTGTTAAAGAGACCGAGATCGGATATTGTCATACTCTCTGCCAATACCGAAAACTACTTTAACAACTGTGTATGCGGTGGACTTCCAGAATGAATTAGGATGGATTTGAAGAAAGAGAACGATGATGGATAGCCTTGACCTTCGGGTCATACTTAAAATGACTAAAACAGGAGCCATACCAAGGATACTGTGAGCTAGCTCCTCTTAGCAGACATGCTTCTTCGATACCATATCTATTACTCTGTGATTGATTGCCATCTTTGATTTTTGGGAGCTTTGTCTGGGGCGCTCGATAGTCACAGCTATGCGTTACCGCCGTCTTAGGTCCGCAATCCAGTAAAATCACTTCTAATGGGTATTGCCTCGATGCCTTGTCATATTTATCCTGATCGAGCCCCCTACAATTTTGATTTAACATTATCGTATCATGGTGCATCCCTATCCATCGACATATTGGTGTTTTATATGCAGACTGTACGATAACGGTATAAACGGTGTAAGGGTAATAATGGTAATCCCACTCACACTATTTTCAATAGTATATTTAAATATAGACACACTATTATAATAGGGTATTGTATTATATGCTATTAGTTTAACGGATCCTTAGGGGATGGTGATCCCAAACATCCTTTAAGTTACTGATGCATTTCATTGAATATTTCATTTGAGTTGATTTACTTTCATGAGAATATTGGTCCTGATCCAAGTTGTTTTGTTTTGCATTATTGCTCGGGTCAGATCGAGTATTGCAGTGTTGAGATTTCCACTTTTGAAGCTGGAGACCGTTGAAGATATCACCTCTACCTGTTGATTCTGGTTATTTCTCTTTTGTATTAGAAATTCTTGTATTTAGACTTCTGTTGTATTTAATTTTGTAACTCTGATATTATGTATAAATTTTGATTTTTATTTAGCAGATTCATGAACTACTATTGTGTAATTTATTTATTTCGCTGTGAGATATTCTGTTTTTCTGTGTCTGTGATTATGTGATTTACTCTATTTACCTCAGAAACTAATAACATTATGTCATTTCGATCGGTTCGAGTTAATTTAATTACTAGCTTGAAGTGGATGAAAGACGGTGTGTTATAAAAGATCCATCACATCGAAACCACTGTCGAACGTACTATCACATTCTACTCCTCGAAATCACACCATCACCCATGTCAAGTTGGCCAAATGGCTTAACTATAATAGTAACCGATATCGACCACTTCATAGTAAATGATAACAACTATCTGTATCACCTATTTAACAAAAAATGGTTAAATATGCATCCAAAGGAAACATCCAACATTCGTTGCGAAGTCCAGCTCATCGCCAAGTCCATCCATCATCTTCAAATTTTCCAACAAGCTCCAATGTTGCTCCATCACCGTGCACTAATGCTACCCTGTCGTCAAATCCACCGCCAAGAACCAATCCTGGTAAGTCATCAAATCCATCAAGTGCTATGAAGCTCCATTGTGAATTTATCTCATCCGTTCGAGTCTATCATTCTTGTGCACTCAATTAGTATACACCATATTTGTGTATTTGATTGATAAGCACCCCGAATTCTAACGAACAAGATTTATCCTAATAAAAGATCACGTGTTTAAGCTTAACTAAGCAAATAATGTTATATATGACAATATGATTTTTGTTTGATGATAACAAACATATGTAAATTATTATAAACATGTTTGTAATTGTACTATTCTACTTCATCACATGCAGAAATAAGTATTTATATTTGAACAAAATACTACTGCACAAGAATTTGAATACTCAAATAGTATTTTATTTGAATACAATATTTTATTTCAACATTTGAATAGTGCATATTTTCCAACTTCACTATTGTACATTCTACTGATATATTAAAATTCAATTTCTTACACAATTTCATTTTTGTACATTGTTTCTCACTACAAACACTCTATCACAGTTTTGCACACACACACACACACACATACACACATAACTGTATATATATATATATATATACATGTATGGTCAGTGCAGCAATTTTTTTAAAGGTTCAAGGAAAAATATACATGATTCACAACATACAAATGTATATGGCAGTATGCTAATGTATCGAAGTCAAGTCAGGGACAAAGCACAAGGAAAAAGGTGCAAATGCAGTGTGTGCACAAACCAGCTCATATGCATAATACATGCATGAACTCTTAGAAAGAATTCTAGTGCAGTAACATGCACTGGCATATCACGTGGAAGAAAATATACACTGTAATTATATGCATAACGCAACCATGTGTATATATAATCCAGCATATGTAGACATGTCAAGATATGTGGGTTTATGTGCTAACACAAGGAAACAACATTCAAATGATTAAAAAAAAGAGGGAAATTCTTTTTCCAAAATTGTTTGGTCGTTGAAAGAATGAATTTAAATCTGCATGAATATGTTGGGAAAATCTTTCCTCTTTTAATTCTCTGAAATGGTAACAAGTTAATCTTGCATTCATGGGACAGAATATTTGGCAAGATAATATTGCATACTATTTTCTCAAAACAGAGCAGCATGCAAAAAGGAATCTATGTGCATGGACTGGTACATATATGGAATGAATGAAAATTCCTAAATGTTGGCAAATAATTTTACAGCAGGAATTTTTTTGAGCAAACCATATCTCTCATGCATGCATCAGTAATTGTCATGAATCAATGCAATTTGTTCCAAATCATATTTCCAGAATGAACAGACATGCAAATCAACTAAACAAGGACAACATGCACAAGGCTAAAAGTACAAACAAGTGCATGTTGCATATAGAAAATGTCATAACAAATCAGGTGATAAGTCTCTCGAACAACATGCAAGAATAAGGAGCAGAATTGGTTTTCAAATTCATGCAAGTTCAAATAAAAGTAAAGACATTTATTTGCATTATTGGCAAATGCAAAAACAATATACATGAATTTGGGCATGAAATGAATTTCAAAGTTTTCCAAAAACAAATTTCATTTTTGAAAACGTCATGCAAAAATTATCTTGGGACAAGTATAAATACTTGATTTAAATACATTTTCAAAAAAAATGCAAAAAGACATTTTTTTAGGACATTAAAATTTCAATGTGTGTGTGTGTGTGTATATGTGTGTGTGTATCAAGTTGATATGCTAAAATGACCATGACAAGTCAGATATGCCAAAGAAAATGGTCGGACAATTTCAGTAAGAAGGAAAGGACTTTTTTATTCTTTGATTTAAATAAATGAAATAAATTCAGCATGCAAGAATGTATAGGAAAGAAATAAATTTGCTGTAGTGGTATGGATATCTTGGCAAGTTTTATTTTTTCTAATTTATAATGGGGCAAGATCATGGCAACAAATAGTGAATGACATGGCAAAAACATTCACAATAAATGGCTACTGTTAAAATCAAGCATGCAATAAATATGGAAAGAATTTTAATGTGCATTTCCTAGCAGATCAATATTTGGTAAGAGTGTTGCATGTATAAAGAAATATATTCAAAGAAAATTGGGTGAGAAATAAATTTCAAAGCTTTCTAGAAACAATTAATTTTAATTTCTGAAGATGACCTGCACGAATTGTTGAAGGGTTCAAAATAGATATATGGCAAGAAATGAATTCATGTTTTTAATTCATTTCAGAAATTCGAATGAATTCGTTTTAGGGTAAGTTTTATTCAGAAATCAAAAAATCATTTATGGCAATCACTTGATGAATTACGGCAAGTAAATCACGCAAGATACAAGAATCGAACCAAATCAATTCGGTGAAATCAGACTTTGAAAAGGGTTTCTAAAGCCTATATATTCACACTTATTTCATCTCTTGCATCTATCGAAACAACAAGCAAACAAGAGAGAAACATATTTCAGAATACTCACAATTCATAAGAGTTTCGATCGCACACAAGTCAAATCATTCGACCTAGAGCATCGAAAGATCAGAGCATCAGGGAACAATTTTCAGAGAATCAATTTGCAGTCGCGGTTTGATTTGGGGACAAAATCCCTAACTTTATTTCGGCCACCATTGTTTTCAAGCAAACAATACTTCAACAGAAAAGGGGAGGTTGGCTATTTAATTTAACAAGGGATTTGTTATTGTTTTTTTTTAATGTTTTTTTTTTCAAAACATTGTATAGGTTTACTAGTTTACTTTAAACTAGGGGTTGTGAATTACGAGTTTGTAATTCAAGGAAAACCCGATCTTAGGGATAAAGATCAGTGAACGGTTTCGAGTGTAGGATTAGAACAGTTAGGAGCTGGTATCGCGAGTCTACAGGGAATTAGTAAGCGTAGAGATTGTTTTAATACCTAGTAGAAACCTTGGGGAATACTGTAGGCAGGGTTTGCCGAAGCTAGGTAAAATTTGTATCATTTACTTTTTGCATTTATTTCCCTTGGTTCAATCTGTGTTGTGATATTTTTTATCTTGTAAAAATCCAATAAACCCTATTCACCCCCCTCTAGAGTTAATCCAGATCCAATAAGTGGTATCAGAGCCTGGTATTTTCATTAACTCAAGAGTCATGGATCATTCTAGTTGTCATATTAGTGAGAGCTAGTCCAATAATATTCTATTACTTTCAAGGGACAAATTTTTTTAATTTGGAAATCGAAAATCGAATTTTATTTAAAGTTTGTTAATTTTGAATATTGGAATGTTTTTAAAAATGTAGGAGATATTCTAGATAATAGGAATAAGGTTTTCAATGCTCGTGATATGCATATTATTTATTTCTATCTTAGTAATGATCAATTAAAATTTATCTCTTATTGTTTAACTGTGCATGATATCTGGAAAACTCTTGATAAGAAGTATGGAAGAATCGATAACAACTGCTAAAACCCCCAAAATGCCAACTCAGATTCTGATCTGTGCTTAAAAGGAGAAACATATATTGATAACGATGGAGCCTCAAAGACGATGAGATAGGAAATTTCTCTTATAAAGATTTAGTTTAAATGTCTATTGATTTAACTAAATTTGTTGATAAACTCCAACAGAAAAACAAACTTCTAAAATCAAAAACCGTGAATTGATTTACAAAAATAATATATTGGAATTAAAACTTGAAAACTCCGATTGCAAGAATTGTTTCAATTTGAAAATTGATTTAGCTCATCTCAATAAAAATCTTCAGAAACTTGAAAAAGAAAATATGAGTTTAAAACAAAATGAGGATGAGCTAGCTAATTTATAAACACGATGCTCTTAATTCGAAACATAAAATTTTTGAAAATCAAAATTTATAGAAAACCGTATCAACCTTGACTGAACTTGAAAAAGAAATTAAAAAATTCAAGGAATTTAAAAAACATCAATTTGAAAAACCAATTCAATTTGAATTTGAGATTTTTGAGTCTAAGACCAAAATCAAATTGCTTGAAAACTAAAATTTGATTTTGAAACCAAATGATGGTAAAAAGAAAAAGATTAACATTAATCGTTGTTCGAATCTGATGAAAGAGATTAGTGATCTTAAATTCAAAATTCAACGACTAGAATCAATTTTGGATAAATTTTCTGATGGGAAAAAATCGTTAAATATGTTGTTACCAAACCAAATTTCTGTTGGAAATAAAAGTGGCCTTAGGTTTGGAAAACTTGATAAATTTGTACAAAAGCTAAATCCAAATGATTTTTAAAATCCTTTAAATTGCTTTGAAAGGAATCAACTTGAAAATTTGAACTCTGATAATTTCAAAGGATTTTTAAATCATAAACAAGACGTGATCATGTTTTGTAACAAACCATTTAAACAATCTTGGTTCCCAAAAGGAAACTTTAAGCTCAAACAGATTTAGGTTCCTAAAGAAACAAAGAGAGATTCAAATGGATTGTTGTACAAACAAGTTTGGGTACCAAAAAGTGTGAACAAAACTGTGAGTGGTTTTATAAATTTTGTTAGGCCACTTGATCCCTAAATGCCTAGGTACCGAAGGATGGCTACGGAACAAGTGTGCAAAAGAAACATTGAATTCAAATTGTTCCACATTGTGGAATGATTCAAAAATCTTTAGCCATGATTGTTGAGTTAAAGATTCATTGGTTCACACTGATTATAGGTATGATCTCTAAACTCATTCTTGTATATATTCTTTGTTTTATTCTTCCTCACTATTCCTCCTTTTATTTTTTTACTTCTTCTTTTGTTATTACTGAATTGCTTTGGCACTGCCACATATATTTTTCATTCTTCTGCTTTCGTAAACTTCAAATTGCAAAATTCCTGAACTTCTGAAAATTTGCTTCATTTGTATAAAACTACCATGTTTTAATGATTTCCAGATCTTGAATTTAAAATTATAAATATTTTGCAACTCGTTTGAAGTTTTTTTTTTTTGAATTCCTAACAGCGCTGAAGTATTCTTAGCATATCTTAAACATTGTTAATCTGAACTCTAAATTTTTGAAGATCTGAAAATTTAATGAAATTTCACACATCTCTGCTGTTTTGAGTTTCTTTTAATTCATTTTGAAAAAACTTTAAAAAATTACACTCACTACAACACGCTACTATGTTTCAGTTGTGATAATTTCACTGGTTTTTGGATTGCCTTGATTTTTCTGAATTGAAAATATTTGATATGCATTCTTGTGTTGCATCTTGAAATTCATTTTAATTCATGATCATTTGGCTAGGATAATCGTTTTTAAATCATTTTAGATTGTTGATATCTTGAATCTCACACACTTCTTGGATATGAAATTTATAATCTTGTGTGATTGATTTATTAAATCTCAAAATTTACACATCTCTTCAAGTGATTTCAAATAATCTATTTTTAATCTTGGATCATGAATCATCTCTTAGGTTTGATGCAAATATTCTGAAATTTTCTTTTGTGAATCTTGTTCTACAATTGAAAGATTGCAGCTATGATAAAAGGAATTATCTTGTGAATGTTTTTGATGACTTCTTGATTTGGTATTAAATGTTAACTACTGCTCGATAGCTCCTCGCATCGGCTTACTGTTGTAAGTAGATGTCATGGCTCTAGGAGGAATCCCAGTCATTGCCATCTACTGGGATATTCACAGACTATCCATTTAATCTTCATTGACAAGATTTGATAACTGTTGTTGGCTAAAATGTATGCCGAGCCGAAGGCGAGCCATGCTCCGACCGAAGGCGAGGCCGTCAGCGGGTCCGGGCGCAACGCCGGTGGAGGTCCGGGGCCCCACAATCCCGGCGGCGATCGACCTAGCCAGTTAGGTCAAAAATGTGGGCACCGCACGAATTTTTCGATTTTGGAAGATGGAGACTTTTCTGAAATGACCTAAAAATGTATTTTTTTCACAAAAACAGCCATACCGGGTCGGATCGGATCGTGCCTTCAAGTTGCGGTTCATAGATGTCTTCACGTTGGGTCGAATCAGACTAGTTCCTCCAAGCTAGATCGGAGCATCATCAACTGGCCGGTTCGAGTCTTCTCCTACGGTTCGGGTCGGATTGAATTTTGCATTTTATTGGGGTCGGATCGGACCCGTTGTCATTCGATCCGAACTGATGCTGCTATTCCTAGTTTCAGTGTATAACAATGTGTGGTCGGGTCGGACCCGACCCGAACTGAGTGGGGCTATCCGAACCGAAGCCATGCGATTCGGCATCAACTCGATCCGATCTGCTGGTCACCCGCATCCGATCCAGAGACTTCTTCGAACTGGAAAGCCGTTAAAAAAGTAGAATTTGCAGGATTTCCTCATCGGACTTGGCGATCCAATAGTAGAATGGAGAATTCCTATATGTTGAGAATCTTCATTTCTCAGTGAAAGCACCAAAATGTTAGACCAAAATATGGCTCTAACACCCAATTGTCTAGGATTTGTGAAGAATAACAATCTAAAACGTAGAAAATCAAGAAAAGACACGAGATTTACAGTGGTTCGGCTTTAACAAGCCTACATTCACTTCATAGTTTCTTAATTCATTCATAAATTATGATTACAATGAGTACAGACACTCAATCACTCGATTACAATGAATAATGCTATCTGAATTCATTGATTTTGTTGAAGAAGATGGAGGTTCTTCATTGGCAGCCATGGCTGAAATACATAAGGTTCCCATCGGGCAAAAGCCCCCTCCATTTGCTGTATTATGATGTATTTATAGGCTGGAATTGGTGAGCGGTTAGTGGTACACGTGGCAGCATCTGGAAGGCTTCAGAGTTGGTTATAAGAGAGTGGAGAACGTGGGGAGAAGTGGAGATGGTAGCTCCTCTTTTGCAGGCTAGAAAATAGGCCATGTTATGAAGCAGTAGGCAATGGGCGGATCGGATGGGGGGGGCACTCCGATCCGATCCGAATGGGGGATCCGATCCGATCCAAATGGGGGGATCCCATCCGATCCAATCCGAAAGGGGGGATCTGATCCGGTGACATTTGCATGTATAATTCAAGTTTTCCAACCTTTTATCGCTCCATCCAGGTGATCTCCAATCAATGTAAATTCGTACTCAAGTCCTTGGCTTTGGGTAGCCTGTTCACAAAGCAGGCTAACACAAAACAAATATTAATTTTGATATCTCAAATCTCCATTTACTATTTAATTCCAAATATGGTTTATTATACCATTTCTTACATTAGACGTCTTCTTACAATCTTTTTACTTAATTTATTAAACACCCTTTCACAAATTTATTTAACCATCTTTTTTGAAAACCCATTTCAATTGCACTCATTCTATTTAAGTAAAATCTTATTGAAACTTCTGCATTGGTCTACAAACTCATTTACAAACCCTGTTTGTAAGCTTGGATTATAAATCCTTTTATGAAACTGTAACTAGACTTTAATCAAAGCTAATTTCCATTTGATCACTTCTCAATTGAATTTCAAATGAAAAAATAATCGCTTTCATTATCATTAATTAAAATAATAATTAATTTCAGCATTAACTGCATTAAAAGTAGTTAACTTTGCTAGTTACTTACGATAGAATAAATTATCATTTTTAAAAGGTTATTAACTTATATAAAATGAACTTGAAAACTTCAATTCAATTACAAAATAAATTTTATAACTTAAAACTTCTTCAGTTTGCCTAACGGCAAAACGACGTCATAAAACAATAGATTTTAGGCCATCACTGCCAGCCACTCAATCAATACTGTCGATTGATTAAAATTACAATAACAATTAACATTCAGTCATCAAAACAGCCAAACAGATTTTAATATCATTTGGCGTAATAATTTATATATATGAATAATGTGTACAACAAATAACATACAATTTATTTGAGGAACCCAATTGGATTTCTCCAACCTGCTCTTCCTTGCATCATGGTAACAATTGATAAAAATATATGAAATGGTCTCATTAATATAACGCATTAAATAACAAAATATAAATAATGTCAACCAATCAAACAATAAACTACCAACAACATCTTATCATCCAATTTTTTACTATTAATGATAAATTATTATTATATGAATTCAGCACATCACAGTATTCCATAAAAGTGTGAGAGTTAACTCACCTTTTTGTTCGATCAACAGTTCATGATGTTTCTTTTAATTTTAAACAGCTGCTTAAAGTTAAATAAAATTCCTAACAGTTCTGAAGCCACCAGAATAGCTCGATAGTGTGTTCTTCTCTTATAGAATTCCAACGCCACTAATTTCATTTCATTCTGACAGCACATGAATTAGTTATCAACGTTTTAAGTATAATGATTTAAATTAAATATTATTTCTTAATTATAATTATTATAAACGTTACTTATTTTGTTAATACTATTTTTAAGCTAATTAATCAATCCATCTGATCTTTGTTCCAGTTGTATACGAGACCCATTCATATCTTGCTTCGGTATGCTTGTTTCTAAAATAAAACTCATAGGTTATAAGAGTTATTTTTATACGTTCAAATAAATAAGTAACATTCCATAATTATAATTAGTTAATCACTAATCACTTTATAATCAATATTCAAGTTGACTACTATTTCGGTGTCCTCCCTTCCTTGTTCTCCCATATACTTCGAACAGGACCCACACTGTTTTCATCACGTATCCTTCTTTGTTCTAGATATCACGCTTTGCTCCTATCACATATAAATTTTTTGATTATGTTTTAATTTAATAAAATAAACTCATTGAATTAGTTCGATTTAAAAGCTAATTAAAATATCCAGGCTGATTATCCTCCATGAATTTCCTCATGCTGAATTAACCCAGTCCACCATGCTATATTCCCTATTTTCTTCTCAAACTCCACCGCAGATTTCCAAAATAAAAATCCAACTCCACTCCCTTTAAACCTCCCATCTCCACTTACCTCGACCGGGACCCATGCCAACCCGCCAGCGACTGCCTCATCTCCGACTTGAACGTTCCACAGTGCCAGTACGAGCTCCAACATCCGACCTCACTTTAACTTCAACCCTATCCTTTTGTTCATCCATGCACTGTTGTCAAAACCCTACGAGCTGACCCCATCCTTCCGAGCCTCTACCTCGTCACTAGTGAAGGCTGCCAGAGCCTACCAACCTCATTTCCTTCCTACGGCTATTCTACAGCTTTTAGGCCTTTTTTCCTTTTATCCCATTTCTTTGTACGGAATGACATGCTCAACCCAATCGCACACATCCACTTCACAAATTACCACTTCCGCAAATATCCAACCCATACTATCGAAGCACACACACCCAACTTCATCCTTTCCATGCCAAAGCTTCCTCACCGCTTCCATTAAAAACAAAACACATCAACTTTTTTTTTTCTCGGTACGTATTTCAATCTTCTCCCATGTAAAATTCCAATTACTATGCCACTCGAATTGTCGCCTTCTCATTCTAACCACGCATGGGTTCGAAACAAGGTGCGACAGGAATAAACTCCGACTCCTTCTTGTTCCCATCGATGCAAGTTTTGAAAGCTTAGTCATTTAAATATCGTTTGATCCCATATGGTATTTATTTAGTTTTGTTTTTCCTCGAAGATAAAAATGGAGTCGGCTTCATATATATATATATATATATATATATATATATATATATATCCAAATAGAATTGTATATAGTTTCAAGATATACTAGCATAGAAATAAAACCCAACATATTGAATTTCAAGTTAAAACGGTATCCAATATATTAAAAACCATTTAATTTATATAAATAATCGATATAATTTATACAAGAATTCCATAGAGACTATTTTAAAATTTGATTTGGACATAAAATAGAACCTATAACATGAAAACTTGAATTTTTTTTCTTTCATTAGAAAAATATTATCCAATAGGTTCGGACGTTTCTTGTTTTGAAGAAATCTGACTTATTACGGATCCTGTACACCAATTAAAGTTCAAAATGTTATACTACGAATTACCGTGCCGCTGGAGCTCGTTTATAATTAAATTATAAATTAAATGTTCAAACGTCGTTTAATAAACTAATTCGTTAATAAAATTCCAATATAAACAATATTAAACCCTATTATGTTGCCAATTCACATTATATTGCAAATTCAACATTTTCCAAATATTTCGGAATTAAAATATTATTATATTGTTTATATTAATAAAATATTCAAGATTATTAAATTCAGTTATTTAAATTCAATTCGACATTTAAAAACAAAAACGTAATTTAAATAATTGACCTGAAAATACGGGACGTTACATCTTTGGTTTCCTCTCTTATTGTTTCTAATTGTCCACAACTTGATTCTGTAAGTGATTGAATGGCGTGACAAGTTTGCACTGGCAGATCATCACTAGTTTCGTCATTATTGTGGTGGCCTTCAGAACTGGTAGCAGCCTTTTCACCAATCTCTTGATGCTACATGTCAGTAATATTGTGCAGATAAGGTATACTAACCTTCAGATTATATATTTTTGTTATGGTTTGTGTATAATTCCCTTGTTTTTAAAGTAATCAATTAGAGGTTTGTATTTTAATCCTCCATCAGATTGCATAAATTTAATTTGACTGTTTACTTGGTTTTCAAACATATTGATAAAGTTTAAGATAGCACGTTTAGTATCAGACTTGGCTTTTAAGAAGAAGTGATGACCGCCCATAACCTCTACACTAAACAAAAGGAGTAATGCACTGAAAAGTGTGCTGGGCTTCTATGGATGATCATCAGAGTAGAATAACACGTGCGGACCCTGTCGTATAACTCACAACGCAAGGATAAAATATAATAGATCATATACAATAGGCCATAATAATGGAGCATCATATAACAAACTTTTAAACTTTCATAACAACCCGAAAGATCATCCATACATCAACTGGATATAACATCTAAGTTTGTACATGAAGCCTCACTATAACACTCATCAAACAACAGAAACAAAAATACCAGATAATAGCAAAGTAATATGCCAACCTCTTGCTCGCCATCGCACAGCAGCATCGTTCTCACTAATCACCTGTCACCTGCCACCTAGTCTGCCCATCCAAACCGAATGAATAGCCCAAGGTAACAAGAGGGAAACATCAAACCTTGAGTCAGACAACAGTCTTAGTGAGTGATAAAATAGCTATCGAACATCATCAACAAAGTATATGAGAATAAGTAGACAAAACAACCCAATCTACCATACACCAGAGAAGAACCCAAACCTGCCTTCCCTACATCTGACAGTTATAGCCTTTACAATTCAGCAATCAAGAACAACAATTCAACCATTGCAATCAGAAGTAACCAAATAATGGAAACCACTATCATTCAATAGCAACTAGTTATATCTCAGGTAAACCACCCCAATCGAGTTCAACATTCCTCAAACACAAGCCCCAAAGGCCTAAACCAATATCAGACAACCACCCAAGAAACATCTCCTTCGACATCAGACAACTTGCATGAGATGGTACAAGCAAAATAACCAAACACTCTTGATGTGGTTATCATTGTCTTTCCTGCTTCGAAATCATCGTTAATCGTATGACGGCCACCTGCCATATGTCAAGGACTAATGGTAAACCCCAGTTGTAGCAAAAACTCCATTCGCCTTTACGACTTATACGTTTGTCTTTCTAATCTCGACAACTAGTCCCTTCACAACTACCCAAGGTACTTGACCATACACCTGGTCTTTCATTTTACCCTTGCTTTGAGTTCGCCAGAACTTACGACAATGATAATCCCTAGGCCTTTGCATCTCTATTCATCAACCTCGATGACCATTCACAAGCTCAAGTCCCCTTCGAGTAACCATTATCCACGACTCAATACCCTTGAGTCGTCTTCACATTCGTTGCACTTCAACGATCAATGAACACATCACATCACTTCAAACATTCCCATCTGGATATACATCGAATTCATAACATCATTGAACAAACAACATTAATATAAGGCTCAACATACTCATGTCGTCCCCCTTAGGTCGTTCCCTGACCTAATCACCCTTGACCTGACTTCACTTCCACTTAACCATGCAAGCAACTCATCCCACAACCTACATCTACATCCTAGGTCGTTCCAACAGTTTAACGACCTAACCAGGTCGTTTCTCCTTCTTCAACGATCTAACCTTGATCATCCACGACCCGAACAACTCAAGTACCCATGACTTTAGGTCGTGACAACGATCTAACCCCACGGGTCATTAATGACTGATCCACCTTCTCCACGTCATGACCTACCCTGGTCGATTCATCAAATGCTGCTTCACTTAACCTGTGGAAAAAGCTGTTTTCACTTGCAACTTTTGATTTCTTTGAAGCAGCATGTGTAGTGCAACTCACACTATAGTCTCTGCTACAAAGTAGGGTAAAGTTGCTAGTGAAAGCAGCATTCTACTAAGGTTAAGTAAAGCAGCATCCGACACTTGGATAAAGCTAATAAGCATGGATATATGAGCTAAAATGCATCCCCCTGATGGATCGCCCATTAAATTATTAACCAGAAAGTCGAGTAATCATCCATCTTCCAAATTTTCAGCAAACATGTTAATATATTTTTAGTAAACCTGTTATCTCTCAAAACAGAGTAATAATTACAAAGTATGATATAGTGTGACAACAAAATAAAACAAAGTAGCAATCACTAATACACTAAGACTTAGCAATCACTAATTCAAGTACATTTTCTTTCACTATTTTTTAGCATTTTTTATTAGCTCTGTTGTACATTGATACTTAGCTACACACGAAAATCAACCTTCCATACTTAGAAGATGTTTTCCTCACCAACTTTGTATTTATTTCATGGAGGAATAAATTGATCATAAATCATCTTACTTTCTAGGCTACATGCACACACATATACACACTTATTTATCACCAATTAAACCCGGTAATACACTAATACACTCGGCTATATACCAATTAAAACCTGTAATACACTAATACACAAAGTAGCAATCAGCTAATATACTAATACATACCAATTAAAACCGGCATGCACAACACAATTTAATTGAAACACATACATGTTGTCGAAAGAGGTATAGGGAACTAGGGTTGATACATTTTAGTCGAAGGAGAGGGTTACTCATCTCTGTCGGAGGAGGAGATTCCAAAGAAAGGTGGAGGCACGATTCGGTGACCGAAAACCCTGATTGGGTTTTCGATCACCATTAAAGTAAAACATAGGGAAAAGGGAGTGGCGAATATTTTTATTCCAAGTGCCAAATGGGATGCATAGTATGATACACATTAGATTCGGCCAGAAACCATATCAAATTAACTGATCCGGAGCTTTGTTAATGGAAGGTCAGATTTAAGGTGTTTGGGGTGGTGCAAATCGCAAAATGTAGTTTGATATGGATCTGATCACTATCAAATTTGATAGGCTTTAAGCCATATTGTATCTCTACATCCTTTTGTGCCAAATTTGTTGTTTTGGTGTAGTGTTTTCTTAATAGTGGGAACTCTTGATAAATTATGTAAAAATAATTGCCTATTGCCAATGATACAACCAGTTCCAGTATGAGAAATTTCAATACACTTACCATTGCCCATACTTATAGTTTGATTACCTTTGTATCCTTTATTCCCTAGATTCAGGTTGTTCAGATAATTTGTGATATGATGGCTAGCTCTTGAATCTGGGTACCATGATTCATCTTGAATATGATTACCTCTAGCCTGTTCATTCTGATTTCTTGTGTTATCAGTATGATTAGTTGTTTCTCCTTGTCCTTATGATATATTAGCAGTGGAGTTGATGTTCCTTGGACTGTTGTTGTGTTGGCTTGACTTGCTGAGTAGTTTGAATTGTACCTTAAGTAGCACTTGATAACAGTATGGCCAATGTTCTACATATTTTGTGACACCCCACGTCCGTTAATGTCACTCTTTATTAGAATGCATTAAGTTCCGTGAAGCGTTATAGGTAAACAGGAACAGAAACATCACTAGACAAATATAAATAACAATGGAATTTAAAATTTTATTCTTCAAATAGAAAACATTATGGTCCATAATATAGTTGCAACATAAGTCTAAAATACAGAAAACCCATTACATCAGATTAAAATATCTGCCTTATACTAAAATCATCAGAGTACATTAATATAAAATCATAGTCCCCAAAAAGAGCCATATCAGAGTAGATAGATAATCAAAGCGGTACATCTAAGAAGCTCCAAGCGGAAATAAAAGAGAGAATTCTAATCAAGCGGGAGTATTCTCACCCTGAGAACTTGGCGGGGAAAAGGAAGACAGAGAAAAGGAAACAAAACGGGTCAGACATAAAGTCTGGTGAGTCCAGTTACTTTTAGCATATAAATAAGTAAAAGCATCATGATAGGCATATAAACTGAATGAGAGAGATAAGAAAGGTATAACAGACTGAGCAGGATAACAGAGCAGAATATATTATGCTTTCCAAATACTTTTCTCTGCACCAATACTAGTATAATAGAAACGGAATGATCCCAACAGAAACAAAATGGTAGACTTAGGTGTACTTCTAGTGACAGGTTTTACCCTTAATGATAATAATAGGCATCCCAACAGAAATTACAGGTGTTACCCTAAACGATATTAACGGGCTCCTAAGCAGGTAGGACTAGATGTACCCTAATTTCTACCCCAATCGATCAGCTTCATATCCCGTAGATACCCTGTGCTGGCCCACAGTAGGATGTATCACTTCTGAAAGTGACAAACCCTTTTCCTGATAGGAACAACCATATCTACTGATGCTATAGAATCTTATTTTTCCAGGCATGTGGATCCATGCATGCACATGGGTACGTCGGAACGCGCCATTAGACATCTCCACCCATATGGACCTCTTATAATCAGCTCAGTAAGCGTGCCCTGACCCCTATCTAGTTCGGGGTCCCCCTTCCGATACCAGTATAGGTTACTGACAACTACGGGTCCCATATAACAAATGTTACAATCCACCCCCTAGGCTTGTATGCCCGCTTCTAGGATTTTAACAGGTTATGCCTAAAAGATTTACAAGTCCGCATAACCCCAACGCATAAAACAGGTTAAGTTTGTCGGGTTCGTATAACCCTCCACAGATTTAACAGATTTACTTAACCCCCCATTGATTCAAACAACTTTACTTAACCCTTACACAATTTGACATGTTCATATAACCCCCACAAATTTTAAACAAGTTAAGTATTACATGTTAAAAGGTTATTATCATTTCCTGTTCATGTATGTTAATGCACCAGACCTCTCACATTAGGTCGACCACTTGTGGATGCTGGATATGACGGGCGGTTCCAGGCAGGCTTCTACCATAAGTTGGACTTAGCCTGGTGTCTTAGCACCGTTACATGTACATTTACGCACTAGACCCCTCACATTAAATTAACCACCTGTGGATGCTGGATATTCCAAGCGGTTCCGGGCAGACTTCTACCACAAGTGTAATCCAACCTCATGTCTCAGTGCGGTTACAGTTTCTATTTACTGTAAATTTAGGCATATTCATTCTTAAACAATTATTCGTGTTCATCATAGATTTTTCATGCCCCTACCCTCAAGTCATAAATCATCATGTACGATATGCCCCAAATTAAAGTCTAAGATAACGGTATAGGTTATGCCCCCAAATCCCAGTCATGTTTTACAGTACAAATTATGCCCCAATTTATCTTTCCTAATGTTTCCTAATTTTGTCCGTTCGCATATTTCAGTGATAGGCCTAGGCTCGAAGGTAGCCTAAGATGTAAAAATAAAAAGCGAAAGAGGGAGAGAAGAGAACAGAAATAGGCATAATAATAAAATAGGCATATGATGACAGAAATAGGCATACTAATAGAATATGCATATGGTAACAGAAATAGGCATATGATAACAGAAATGGGCATAATAAAGATAGGCATGCAAGGACTGAATAGTAGATTAGGTGAACAAGTAATGACAGATCTGTTTGGTTATGATTCAGGTTATTAACAAGCATAGGTTTAGATCCAAACTTATAAACATGTCAGAATTACCTATTAAATATTTATATCTAAAAGCAACATAAACTCACAGGTACTGGATCTAAAGAACTGAGAAATGAATGTTGATGTTGAAGCAGAGATTCTTGAATACGTGTAAGTCGTTGTTGATGAAAATAGGCTAATTCAATCCAAGTTAGGGCAGCATCTCATTGTCTTCATTGTTTTTGATGAATGAAACAACAGAAATGAGGTCCTATATGTAGCCTCAAGTGAACAAATCTCATTCAGAAACGCGTCCAAGTGCAGGGGAGGAATTTGGCCCGGATCTGGGGTGGGTCGACCCTAGGGTCGTGTAACACCCCAATTTTTTAACAACATTAAAGAGGATAAATTAAATAATAATTAATCTAAAATTCAGAATTAGAGGAAGTGGACTGCAACATTGCGTTCGTCTCGAAATTCTGGTTAGGATAGACATTTGGTTTGCGTAAAACGGACACCGTATGAAGAAGTTATGAGGGTTTTAAGTTTGTGTACGTGTAGAAAGATTATATATATTCGCATGAGTCAGAATTTTATCCACAACAGTTCGAATTTGAAAAATTCGATAAGGAGGCAAAAATCCCGCTCTAGGGGGTCGACCCCCGTTAAAGGGTGTCGACCTATGGGTTAACACCCCTTAAGGGGTGTCGACCCACCCATAGGGGTGTCGACACCCCTAGGGATGTCGACACCCCTAGGGCTGACGTGGCACTCGGTTTCAGGGTGTTTGGCAGCTATATATATGTGTCATATTCTCCTGTTTACTTCATTGGAAATCGAGGAGGCTTTATGCTGTCGGGATACGAACTGAGACTTAACCGTTTTCTATAACATCGTACTTTGCAAATCAAATTCAGAAATTCAAGATCCGTTCTTTCTCAATTCTCTAAACCTAAATGTTGTGAGTTTATAGTTGCTTTTAGGTTTAGATAAATAAAAGTAAATTGTGAAAGACTGTGAATTGGATATGTTGTAAGCTGTGGATCTATGCTATTGTTAAATCTTATACTATGTCATAATAGATCTACACTTTTAGATCTACTGCAACTGTGATTATTCTATTATGTTACCTATGTGGATCTTGACTTTAACTATAATGTGGTAAATGTAAGTCTATCAATTTTGATAGTTACAACATTGGTTAGATCCAATTCTTTATGTAAATCACCTTTCACCTGTCATATTACGATCAACTTAGATAAGTTGTAAATTGGACATGAGAACCCACATTTAAATCTAAACATGCTATTATGTTGTTCTGATGGTGTTAGATCTACTCTAACCTCTACATCTGAATTATGTGATCTAATTTATCACCTTGTGTTATCGTGTTAGGTCTAATCCAATTGGACATCTAAATTGCTGATTTGGATCTTACTATGCTTATTGTGACATCATAGTTATGTTAGAATCAATTGACTGCCACTAATTCATCAGTTTTATGTCCACCTTGTTATGATGTTAATTACATGTCCATTCACCTTATTATCATGCTAGTTTACGTTTATGCCAAGATGATCACTTCAGTTATATTCCCATTATTTTCTCTATTACTACACCATATATGCTAATTAGACTGTGCTAGTGGCCGTATCTACAGCGATTTGGCATGCCTGTAAGCCGTATCAAAAAAGGTGTGTCTAATTATTAGATACTGCTAAAAGTCGTGCCCAACTGAAAATTTGGCACGCCCACGTAGCCGTACCAAAAGTGAAAAAAGGGCTTATTACCGCATCCAAAGGGCAACTAGATACGAATATAAACCGTAGCTAACTTACAAGGTATGTTGCTTTACTATATTTTAGAAACGGCTTTTGACGTATCTATGGCACCCGTATCTTATTATATATATGTATATATAAATATATATATACGCATATATAAATACATATAAACAGAAACTACAACACATGTTTTCCATAACACAAACCATATCACAATTTATACAAAGCATAGCACAAATTATACACAAAACATAACAAGAATTTTCATAACACAATTTATAAAGTGTCATACAATTATTAAAAGGAAACTGTCACAGATTTTTCATCTAAATACAAAGTCTAATAAAACTGAGCTGGTTATTGAAAGTAGCAAATTTAATTAAAGAAAAAACATTTGTGATAAAACTGCAGGATCGGATCGGACTGGGAAGATTGAGCGTGCTGATCATGTTGTGTAGTCCATGTTGCTGTAAATTAAAGTAGTGATGAGCAGATGGTGATACTGAATGTACAAAATTTATATGTTTCAAAGCATGCATTGACAAGCATAAGCTAGATGCTAAACATTGATGTGTGCATGCACGAATCATGTGCGCCATAGTTTAAGTGTAACATATACATGGCATGTAGGCAAATAGGCACTGCATCATAGAGGTAAGTAATATCGACAAAGATGCATGGGAAAATAGGCATATATATGTGCAATTTTAATGGCATCATCGTTATTATGGCAGTAATCGAGTCGACAGACGTCCAATCAGTCGACTCGTCAATAAGACGTAGACTATAGTTGACAAATATATTGCTACTTTCACTGTATCCACCGACTTTCAAACGACTACATGGAAGATCACAATAAAGTTCAGGTTCAGGAAGTAGAAATAGGCATATGGAAGGTCACAACACCAAACAAGTGACAACACGAAACAATTCCATAAACAACAAATACATGGGCAAATAGGCCAACATGATCAAATACATGTATAACAATTGTTATACATTTATTTGATCATGTTGACTTGTTTGCCCATGTATTTGTTGTCTATGGAATTGTTTCGTGATGTTGCTTGTTTGGTGTTGTGACCTTCCATATGCCCAACAAAGGACAGCTTGTTGTCGCTTGTTTGGTGTTGCAACAAATACATGGGAAAATAGTCAAGGGCAGCATGATCAAGGCAAACAATACAAATCAAATCCTCATGAACCGCAGATGTACACACATGAATTATCAGCGGATTAATCAATTTGTAGAACATTAACAAATAATATTCATAGAATTTTCATAGTAACAAAAATGGAACACAAAGCCACAATATTCGAAGTGAACAATCCGATGTATTATTGCTTAGGTCATGGCAGTTAAGGTCTGGTCAGGTCAGTATCGTGGTATTGTGTTCGTCTGTGCATATCGTGTCTCATTTTACATGTGCATGCCACCAAAGAGAGTTCATGAAACTAATGCAAACACAAGTGTCATGGAATTCTTATTTCATAAGTAAACCAAGAGTCAAGTGTAAAATTATATATACCTGCTCCAACATCTAAAGATATCGAGTTAGGGACTTCGCATGACACACAAAACCACCCACTCCGACTTCATGAAAGGTCTCTGCAAATTGACGATTCAGTTTGGAGGTTTTCTCATCTGGTAGCAGTATACTTTCCAAAACCACTTTTTCATGTGTAGGTGGTACGACAATCCCATGGCATCTGGATGACGAAGGATCTCGACAGACAGTACCTGTTGCAATAAAGTCGAGAATTTCAAAGGACGATATTAATAAAATATGCTTAATTTTATAAAATAGGAAGACTGGAGTACATATCCCATACGACTTTAAGCACTCGCTTTAGAATTATTAGCAATAAGGTCAAAGAAAATGAAACCAGCCCATCGTTTATAACCAAAAAAGTTGTGCAAACAAGTTCTATCAAACTCTTTTAAAATATGCTAACTATATGTTACGCAATAGATTGAAACTTGAAGGGAAGTTTGATTTCTTACTATTAATAAATACCTGTTGCTACTATGTCTAGATCAGAGTTGAAAATTTCACATCGTTGATTGGTTACCACATTGGTCGTACCCTAAATCGAAGAAGCAACACGCTTTGATGCACTGATTTGTGTACTGGTGCGTCCTCCATTCGACAAAGTTAACGATGCGTGAATTCCTTGATCAGTCAAAGTTACTACCATGTTGATCAGAACCTCCATTTTTCGTTAAAATTTCCCACTGTACCCTTCATATCAGTCATCATACTCTCCAAGCTTCCCACCCTCATTTTCAACTCATTATTATCTTCACGAACATTTTTAAATCGTTTCTGTGCAATGGCACAAACCTTAACATGCATCTTTGGTATGATGCTCCCAACAGCGTGACTCCTAACCCTTGTATCCTTACCCAACACTTGTGATAAGATATCTTCATCAACAGACAATTTTTCTTCATTACTATCGGTGATCTTTTCCTTCAGTTTAGCAATTTGATCTTGGGATAAAAGTTTAATGCGTTTACACCAACATTTACTTGTAACAGCTTGTAACTATAGTATGTTACTCCTAACTGATTGATCACAATTATGGAAAGCCTAAAAGCCTGAATGAAAGTCCAAATAATAGACCACTCGTTGTTAACCATAATAACCATAATACAAGTGAAAACTTACGAAGTACCCAGATGTGGCATCTGATATGGTACCATCTTTTTTTGTGTCTTCTCCCATACTTGACGATGGTTGATATTTGCAGATGGACTTGCAGTGATCTGCAATATATTCCATTTAATGTATATTCTCTGCCTTAATTATGTTTTTTTAACTACGGTTGAAAGAAAATGATCAAATAATTTACCAATTCATGTTCTACTCTAGCGTGACTTTTACGTCCTGCATGGTGGTCATAACTTAGATTGGATCTAGTTTTTTTCTTTGGCCTGCCTCCCTTCTTCTGCTCGCTTCAGGCATTGCTTCATTCTTTACGAACTCATTCCAATCATCTTGATCAATTGTAGGTGGACAATTTTTCATCCGTTCTTCATCATTGTCGAAAATGTCATAATAAGTTGCTCTCAAGTTTTCTTGTGTCCCCTAAAAGCCTCGGCCATTATTTTTGAAAAAATTTCCTTTGAAAGTGGCTCAAGCATATACATTTTCTGTAAAAATTAAGAGTCAGAGACTGTAAAAATAAACTGTAACATTTATATGCTATTTTTCACAAAATTACCACCAACTGGTTCCAAACGTCATCCTTATATGTTTTGGGTAATTTATCCCAACTCGTGGAAGAGATCGGCATATAAGATCGTACTAGTTTACCAAGCGTAGTAGCGACTTTTGGAGCGTTTTCTGAGACTGGAATACCAAGTTGGTTTTGTTCAACTTGTTGATCTTTCCAACATGATGCATGTGATGATGTGGGATCTTGCGATGTATTTTCCTGCGAAATAGAAGCAACATTAAGAATCCGGACAAACACCATGAATCAGAATATTATTCACATTTGAAATAGTTAAAAGAAACAATAAAAGCAGAATGGATTGCGATCAGAAAGTGTTAGTCATGACATTCCAATGATTCCCTGGTAAAAAAAGCATTCAAAAATTCATAGGTTAATACATGAGTTTGGTTAGATCTTCTAGTTTTTCATTGTCTTCCAAAGCTGATTGATAGACGATAGGAGACTTAATGTCATCCACATTTGTAGTCAACCGTTTTGGTGTATGCAAAACCACAGACCAGTCATCATTTTTAAAATCTTTTGAGTAGAACACTTGAATTGCTTCTGATGTAAGAATAAATGGCTCATCAGGCACATTGTCTCTATTCTTTAATTTTCCTAAATTAACCATGACCAGGTTTGAAGGGGGATCTATTTTGCAACCATTGATCTTATCCTAGACTTTTACCCAATTACAATAAAAAACTGTTTGCTTGAAATCAATGCAATCCAACTCAAGTATCTGCTGAATGACTCCGTAATACGTTGTTTCTACTTCCTTATAATTTTTATCTTTACCACTTGCTCTAAATTTTGTAATTCCTCTCATGCATACACATCTATCCTGTGTTACCATATAGTCTTCATGCATGTTCGTGGAAAATAAAAACCCATTCACTTGGTACTCCCATTTCATGCACATAGACGGAGGAAGATTATACGGTACTACAATTACCGGCTAACAACTGTAAGGGTTAGTAAGATAAGCATTTGGATAGAAACCATCTGTTGCTATTCCAAGTGTGACATTTCGTGGCTCGACTGCGAATGTTTCGTCAACAAAATTCACGGCTTTCCATTGAGAAGTGTCACACGGATGATGCATTACATTTGGATTAGACTTGGCACGACCATGCCAGGTCATTGCATTTGCTATCCATGGTACAGTATACAATCTCTTCAATCTAGAATATAATGGAAAATGCCCTAATGTCTTTCGAGCTACTTTGGTTCCTTTTCTCTCGCCATTAAAAGATGTCCTATATCTTGGTTCATTGCAATTTGTACAAGAAATTCTATTTGCATTATCTTTCCAGTACAACATGCAATCATTGATGCATGCGTCATAAGTTTTGTAATTCATCCCAACTTGCTTAATGAACTTCTTCACGTCATGGTATTTTGTCGGCAGCGTGTTACCTTCGGGGAGTAACTCCTTTATCAGTTCGAGTAGTGCATTCACACCATTTTCTGAGAAGCTGTATTGGGTCTTCAAGCTATTCAGTTTCACAATGGCATACAACTTCGTTATCCCTTTTGGACATGAAGGATACAGTGGCTCTTTTGCACTTTCATAAAGTGGTGTATACTTCTTATTTTCATTGGCCTGCCAATTGCCATCATCTATACACTGCTCTCCAACATTAGCAAG
Organism: Allium sativum; assembly: GCA_030737875.1. Lineage (NCBI taxonomy): Eukaryota > Viridiplantae > Streptophyta > Magnoliopsida > Asparagales > Amaryllidaceae > Allium > Allium sativum. The sequence goes on from CM060918.1 coordinate 747,222,964, forward strand.
ATCAAACAACGGATTTTCAAGTTGAAAATCATGAAATCTATTTGCATCATTGACTAGATCTTCCATCACAATATGTTCAGCCTCGTCAGTACTTGTGGCATTATTATTTGGTTGTTGTTTTCCAGTCTCCACCCCTTTTTCCCCATGTAAATACCACACGCTATATGATTGGATAAAATTCCATCTAAGCAAATGAAAATGAATTTCATCTAATTTGAACGTCTTCATATTTTGGCTCCGATTGCAAGGGCATAAATACACTCCTTTCTTACCACCGTTTTCTTCAACAAAACAAATAAACATATTCACCCCATCAATATAGTATGGAGATCTTTGATCATATTCACTAATCCACTTTTTGTCTATACTGAATGGCATGTTTCCCACCTATAAATTCAAAAATTGTCACAACTTACAAATCGCATCAATCACTGGATGTTTTCATTGGCAAGTTGGTTTTTTTTTTTTACTGGAATGAGTATGGCAGTTTAACAAACAAAATTCAAGGTTCATATTCTACATATCCAGTATGACTAGCTAATACAAGGAAATAGATCAAATAATGTGTGCATTAACCATGGTGTAATATGACCAACTGTGAAAACCTAACTTTCTTCAACGTTCAACCTTGCTTTGTAACGGCCCTTGGGTAAAAACCAATAAATAGCTCTCCGGCCTACAACATATTGAGCATGAATTGAAACAATAGCACAAAAAATATCGATTACTAGAAACTGAATCAAACGAAAATTTTACCAGTAGTAGAGACGCACGATTTCCAGACAATGACAAAGAAGCATATTTGAGCAGATAACTATCGAATTTCTATAATTTTTTGGGAGCAATTTTCAGAAATGGAAATAGGCACGAGATATAATATTAGACGAGGAAAATTTAAAAAAGGGAGGGAGAGAACCTGAAAGGATCACAAATTTGGAGGGATAGGTGTGCTTTTTCGACCAAAATTTTTACACAAAGAAGGCACGAATTTGGAACGGCAGACAATCAAGTCAAATTAACCGATCCGGAGCACTCGCGATGAAAGGCCAAATTTGGGGTGCCAGGGGTGGTGCGGATCGCAAGCTGTTATTTGATACGAATATGAGCATTGTTAAATTTGATACGGCTATTAGCAAAATGGTATACCCGCATCCATGTGTGCCAAATTCGCTGATATTGTGTAGTGATTATCGTTTATGACTAGACTATTGTCTCGCCTAAGTATGCCGCTAGTTTATAAGTACGCTAGTTAAAGAACGGGGGTGAAGGGTTAATATTAGCATAATTTGAATACGAACATTATTGGATATATAATTCAAATGGGAATAAAAAGAGAAATAATCACCTATAATGACATAGGTAGATTTAGATAAAAAAATAGAATGTCTAGTAATTACAATTTGGAAATGTAATTGTACTTATGACACGAGGTTAGGTTGCATTAAGTGTGGAAGTCTGCACGGACCCGACCGGCATATCCAGCAGCCACTAATGTTGAACCTAATGTGAGAGGTCTAAGTGTGTAAATATGAATCGGGCAAAGACACGAGGTTAGACCCAACTGTGGAATAAGACTGCCCGGATCCAACCGACATATCCAGCATCCACACGTTGTAGGACTAATGTGGGAGGTCTAGCCCATTATAACTATAACCGGACATGGAAATGAATTAGACTTCTTAACCTAATTTAATCCATGAGGATTGTATGATTACGTAAAATTTGATGGGTAGTGGGTGGGTTAAGTAAATTAGAGGGGTTGAGTAATATTTACATATAGGCCCACAAGCTTAACCCAATAAGTTTATGTAATTAAATACACACTTTAGGGTAAGCATTACTAACATGGGGCTATGTAATTAAAGACACCTAAGGATATACATATTTAGTGAAAAACCTAATGGCGATACAAGACAAAGGGGAGAGCTTGTATCAGATTATGTGGGACCCATTTCAGTCAGTAACCTGGAGAAGGTATCAAATAAGGTACTCCGTACTAGGCGGAGAAGGGGCACGCTTACTGATTGATTATAAGAGATCCAAACGAGACGGACGGTGTTGGCAGCGCAAACCGGCCAGGCCATGTGCGTGCATGAGCCAGGCAGAGGGAAAAAAGACGACCATGACACCAGTAGATATGGTTGTGCACATCTTAAGGGTTGCCACTTTAGGAAGCGATACCTCCTACTGTGGGGCCAGCACAGGATATCTACGAAGTAGGGAGCCGGTCTATTAGGGTAGCGGTTAGGGTACACTCGGACGCATGCCCTAAGTCTACCAACTTATAGTGGAAGGGATCATCTCATTTTAGTTATACTAGTAATAGTGCAGAGTAATCATTAGAGAAGTGTATACACCTTACCATGTCTACCTTGTCACGCCTTCCATTTATGTAGTGATCTTTCTTATCCAATTTATATGCCTATCATGTTACTTTTATTTATTTACTGGCTAAAACCAACTAGACTCGCCAGACTTTATGTCTGACCCTTTTGTTTCTCCTTCTTTTTTCCGTTCCTCCCCCCCTCGGTTCTCAGGGAGGAGACACTCAGTCTTAGTCAGGACTCAGATATCGTCTTGCTAGGGGCTACTTCTGAAGTATGGCTCAAGTTTTTGTCTCTACTATGGCTTAACTCTTTCAATTAGGGAATTATGTTTTTATATACCTATGTAGTTTGATGGTGCAAGACAGAAGTTATTTTATTATAATGGTTTTTGTTACTTATGGTATTATGGACGACGGTATTATGATTTATGTTTGAAATAAAAATTTGAATTTCCGCTGCTATCTTATGTATAACTATCTTGTAATTATTCTGTGTCTGTTTACCTATAACGCTTCGCAAAACTTAATGCATTCCCTTATTGAGTGACATTAACGGACATGGGGTGTCACACTTGGTATCATAGCTGAAGGTTACCAGATAAGATGAAAATTTTTGAAATTTTATTTTTCAAAAAATAAGGTTTTAAAAGGAAGTATTTTCAAAAAGAAAAGTCTATTTTGAAAATATTCCCCAAGAAGCCATATGTGATATCCTTCGTTCCTTTATCTAAATTTCTTTCTTTTTCTTTTTTCAGCATGTTTGGGGAATAAAACATTCCTAATATCCCAGAGGGCATCCCAATACCCGGATGGTTCTGTAGGTATTTGGAGGCAACGGCGCCTGCCGAAGGCCAAAGAGACGTTCCTCCCCCAGCTGCACTAGTCATTCTGCAAAGACTTCCGTGCTATGGGAGGGAAGTCATTCCATGGGAATGAGACATTCGTAGAAGCTAGGAACTGGCTTAAGGGGACTGAGGACTTGTTCGTAATCTTTGAAGTAGAGGATCGAAGAAAGATTCAGTTAGCTGCTTGGCTATTAAAGAATGAAGTCACATTTTGGTGGGAAGTCACCCAAGCTGGATGTCCGGTGGAAACTTAGGAAGATTTTAGACAGAGGTTTGAAATGAAATTTCTTTCCCAAGCTGAGAGAAGCATACAGATTTAGAGGTTCTTAGAACTCAAACAAGCAAACTTGACGGTGAAGGAGTATGTGAACAAGTTCAACCAGCTGGCAAGGTTCGGGTTAGAGTTGGTGGATGCACCGCACAAAAGGGCTTTGCGGTTTGCTAAAGGGCTGAATGAGCCTCTGCATAGGTTAGCCATGTCCAATATTCCAATGGGGGCCACTTTTGAAAAGCTTGTTGATATGGACCTAATGCATGAGGAGGACAAAGGAGAAAAGAAGGAAGCAAAGGCTGAGGGGACATCGCAAAATATGAAGGTATGGCCCAAGAAGGGACAACAACAACAGAAGAAGAAAGGAGGGAAAGATGACAAAGGTAGGGATAAGAGAAAATGTCACAATTGTGGAAAAGAGGGTCACTTGATCAAATACTATAAGAGAAGGAAGTGCAATTGCTTCAATTGCGGAGAGCACTTCTCTAAAGAGTGCCCAAAGAAACAGGGATCGCAGGGACAAGGTAAAAGAGCAGGAACTTCTAGATGGTAGGTGCATGCTCTCGCGATCAGTGCTCCTGAAAGAGGTAGACAAATTCCCATAGAAAGTTTAGTTTCTCTTTCAAACCATCCAGTTAGAACACTTTTTTATTCTGGTGCTTCACACTCGTTTACATCTAGTTCTGTGGTTGAATCTTTGCACTTAATCACTAGTATGGTAGTAGATCCTTTAGTTGTTTCAAACCCCATTGGTGGTCCGGGTCATTTATCGATAATTTATCAGGGTTTGAAAATATCTGTGTTAGGCGTCGAGTTTGAGTGTGACGTGTATGTGCTCGGGTTTATGGGCTATGGGTTGATTCTAGGAATGGATTGGCTTACCACGTATGGTGCCACTCTGGATTGTGAGAGGAGGGTTGTTGGACTCCTGACTTGTCATGGGAAGATCCTTGAAGTTTCTTGTGACCCTCAAGGGTCTGTTATGCTTAGCTTTCTATAGTCTCTAGATGCATCCATAGATGATTTGCAATCTATTCCGGTGGTTTGAGATTATTCCGATGTTTTTGATGAGGTATGGGGTTTACCTCTAAGGCACGAGATCGAATTCCGCATATATCTGGTGGACAATGCAAAGCCAGTTGCATTACCGATGCACCACATGGATCCAAGGGAAATGAGGGAGCTAAGTAAGCAAGTAGGGGAGCTACTTGAGAAAGGGTTTATCAGACGAAGCATATCTGAATGGGGTGCTCCAATAGTATTCGCAACTAAGAAGATGGTTCGCTTTGTTTGTGTGTTGACTATAGAGAGTTTAATAAGCTCACCAAGAAGAATAGGCAACCGCTTCCAAGGATTAACGATTTATTTGATTAGCTTGTTGGAGCCTCGGTATTTTCTCAGTTGGACTTGGCTACTGGGATCCACCAGTTGAGGGTGGCTGAGGACAGAATTGATAAGACTTCTTTTAGAACTCCAGACGGTTTCTTTGAATGGTTAGTGATGCCTTTTGGGCTGACGAATGCACCCGCCTATTTTGTCGATCTAATGAGTAGGGTGCTTCGAGAGTTCCTAAATAAATTTATCATAGTCTTTGTTGGTGATATTTTGATCTTCTCCAAAAGCGAAGTAGAGCATGCCCAACATTTGAAAGAAGTTTTGAAAACTCTCCGTGATAATTAGCTTAAGGCGAAGTTCTCCAAATGCCATTTTTGGAGAAAAGAAGTGAAATTCTTAGGGCATATGGTCTCCAAAGAAGGTATAGTTATAGATCCTGCCAAGTTGGTTGCAGTGCAAGATTGGCAGATTCCTAAAAATGCAACCGAGATAAGAAGCTTTCTTGGGTTGGCAGGTTATTATAGGAAGTTCATTAAGGACTTCGCGAAGATATCAGCCCCTCTCACCAGGCTGACAAAGAAGAATTTGACGTTGCTTTCCAACGACTGAAGAGGGCTTTGACAATAGCCCCAGTCCTGACCTTGAGTGATGGAAGTAAAGTGTTTATTGTTTACATGATGCGTGCAGTACAGGGCTTGGCGCGGTTCTGATGCAGGAAGGGAATGTAATATGTTATGGAGGTAGACAGTTGAGAGTTCATGAGAAGAACTGCCCCACCCATGATCTAGAGCTAGTTGCCATAGTATTCGCGTTAAAGACTTGGCGTCATTATTTACTTGGAGAAAGGTTCGAGTTATACACCAATCATAAATCTCTCAAGTATATATTCTCATAGAAGGATCTCAACTTAAGGCAACAACGGTGGATGGAGTTCTTAGCTTCTTATGATTTTGAAATTGCTTATACCCCTGGCAAGGTTAATATGGTGGCAGAAGCACCAAGTAGCAAAGGATGGCCCTAAGTCCTCTGTTTATGGAAAGAAAGAACTCGGAGTTCATATCAGCTTTTGATTTTAGACCCTTCATTGAGGTTTTGCCTGATTTGTTTGCATCCTTGGAGATATGACCAAATCTTATGGACCAAATAGGAGCTTCGCAACAAGGTGACCCACAGATTTTAGACATCACGGGAAAGCTCGGAAGTGTGGAGACTTCTAGTCACCTCAGTAGATATGTCATAGATGAAAATGGGTGGTTGCGACGAGATGGAAGGTTTTGTGTTCCTCAAACCGGAAGCTTGATAAAGGCAGTCCTAGAAGATGCCCACCATTCTAAGATGACTATTCATCCAAGTGGTGAAAAGATCTATAGAGACATGGAGAGGGTTTTCTTTTGGGCTGAGATGAAGAAATATGTAGCCGAATTTGTTTCTCAGTGTTTAGTTTGCCAGCAGGTCAAAGCTGTACACAAGAAGCTCGGTGGATTACTTTATCGGTTGGAGGTTCCGCAGTGGAAATGGGAGAGCGTTTCTATAGATTCCATAGATGGTTTGCCTAGGTCAAAGAAAGGCAATACCAGTATTTGGGTGGTGGCAGATAGACTCTCTAAGAGCGCTCACTTTATTCCAGTTATGAGTAAGAGGATGACATCGTGGTTGGCAACAATTTATGTTCGTGAGATAGTTCGTCTTCATGGAGTAGCTTCCAATATCATAAGCGATCGTGACCCCATCTTTACTAGCAAATTTTGGGGGTGTTTGCAAGAAGCATTAGGCACACAGTTGTGTTTGAGCACCGCTTATCATCCTCAGACAGATGGACAGACGGAGTGGGTGAAAAGAATTCTTGAAGATCTTTTAAGACTGTGTATCCTAGACTTCAGAGGGACTTGGGAAGAGCATCTTCCTTTGGTAGAGTTTGCCTATAATAACAGTTATCAAGTTGCATCGGCATGGCACCCTTCGAAACATTGTACGGACGACCCTGTAAATCACCAACTTGTTGGTGGAAATCTACAAAAAGATTATTACTTTGACCAGATATAATTAGGGAAATGTCCGAAAAGATTGACCTTATTCGACGATGGATGAAGACAGCTCAAGATAGGCAGAAGTCCTATGCAGACAAAAGAAGAACTGACATCGAATTCGAAGTAGGAGACTTAGTTTTTATTAAAGTATCACCTCTGAGGAATGTGGTTTGTTTCGGAGCAGTAGGGAAGTTGGCACTTAGGTTTGTGGGACTATTTCCCATAACCGAGAGAATTAGCCAAATGGTTTATAGATTGAAACTCCCAGAAAATCTATTCGGTGTTCATGACGTTTTCCACGTCTCTCATTTGTGAAAGTGCATGCATGACACCGCAGAAGTTGTTGAACCGAGTATGTTGGAAGAAGTATAAGTGCAACGGGAGGCGATAGTTAGACGAGGCCCTACCCGTATTTTTGAATCAGAAGTTAAGAAGCTGCGCAATAAGGAGATCAAGTTACTAGAGGTTCAATGGGGAGATAGCCCAGAGGATGCAACTTGGGACACTGAAGACAAGATTCATGCTTCATACCCTTTTCTTTTTGAGGGTATGTTCTTAACTCCTTTTTCAAAGCTTTATCAGTACTTGTTTTTGTCAATTGAGTAAATCTTATCCTTAATATTTTTTGCCTTTAGATAGGAATCCTAGGGATGTAAACATGTGTTTGAAACATGTTATGTTTGATGAATGCAAGTGAGTGGTTGCCTGTGGACGCATACACACACACATTAGGCACTAGATCGGCTCAATCACTCTGATACTGCATATGGATGTGTGTGCATTTTCTTTTCTTTTATGGATGGAAATGGATGAGTTAGCATATGGATGTTGCATTTGGACGAATGAATGTGCACCCTTATTGAACTCACATGATATAATAGGATTATTTGCATACATGTTGGATTCATGGCACTAACATACATTGCATTAAGGAGGTCAACTGAATCAGTAGACCGCCTGATTTTCGCATTAGTGTTAGGACTAATACACACACCATTGCATATATTCATATAAGCATTAGAAATCTTTAAGGACAATGGATGCCAATGATTGGTGGATGAGTAGATGGATGATGGATGGTAGGATATGCATTCTTCTCAACTTAGGGATTTCGGGATGAAATCCTTTGAGTAGGGGAGATTGTAACACCCCGAATTTTTAACAACATTAAAGACGATAAATTAAATAATAATTAATTTAATATTCAGAATTAGAGGAAACAGACTGTACCGTTGCGTTCGTCTCAAAATTCTGGTTAGGATAGACATTTGGTTTGCATAAAATGGACACCATATGAAGAAGTTATAAGGGTTTTGAGTTTGTATACACGCAAAAGGATTATATATATATACGCATGAGTCAGAGATGAGTCAGAATTTTATCCAGAACAGTTCGAATTTGAAAAATTCGATAAGGCAGCAAAAATCCCACTCTAGGGGGTCGACCCCTCTAGAGGGGTGTCGACCTATGGATCGACCCACCCACATGGGTGTCGACACCCCTAGGGCTGACGTGGCATTTGGTTTCAAGGGGTCTGGCAGCTATATATATGTGTTCTATTCTCCTATTTTCTTCATTGGAAATCATGGAGGCCATAGGCTGCCAGGATACGAACTTAGATGGAACCATTTTCTACAACAACGTACTTTGCAAACCAAATTAAGAAATTCAAGATCCGTTCTTTCTCAATTCTGTAACCTAAACGTTGTGAGTTTCTAGTTGCTTTTAGGTTTAGATAAATAAAAGTAAATTGTGAAAGACTGTGAATTGGATATGTTATAAACTGTGGATATATGCTATTGTTAAATATTATACTATGCCATTATAGATCTACACTTTTAGATCTAATGCAACTATGATTATTCTATTATGTTACCTATGTGGATCTTGACTTGTAACTATATTGTGGTGAACGTAAATCTGTTAATTTGGACAGTTGCAACATTGGTTAGATCCAATTCTTTATGTAAATCACCTTTCACCTGTCATATTGCAATCAATTAAGATAAGTTGTAAATTGGACACGAGAACCCATATTTAAATCTAAACATGCTATTATGTCATTATAATGGTGTTTGATCTACTTTAACCTCTAGATCTGAATTATATGATCTAATTTATCACCTTGTGTTATCATGTTAGATCTAATCCAATTGTACATCTAAATTGCTAATTTGGATCTTACTATGCTTATTATGACATCATAGTTATGTTAGAATCAATTGACTGCCACTAGTTCATCAGTTTTATGTCCACCTTGTTATGATGTTAATTACATGTCCATTCACCTTATTATCATGCTAGTTTATGTTTATGCCAAGATGTTCACTTTAGTTATATTCCCATTGTTTTCTCTATTATCGTTTATGCCTAGGCTATTGTCTAGCCTAGGCATGCCGCCAGTTTATGAGTACGCTAGTTAGAGAACGGGGGAGAAGGGTTAGTATTGGCATAATTTGAATACAAACATTATTGGACATATAATTCAAATGGGAATAAAAAGAGAAATAATCACCTAAAATGACATTGGTAGATTTAGATAAAAACGGATTGTCTAGTAATTACAATTAGGAATTGTAATTGCACTTATGACACGAGGTTAGGTTGCATTAATAGTGGAAGTCTGCCCGGACCCGACCAGCATATCCAGCAGCCACTAACGTTGAACCTAATGTGAGAGGTCTAGCCCATTATAAACATAATTGGACATGGTAATGAATTGGACTGCTTAACCTAATTTAATCCATAAGGATTGTATGATTACGAACTTAAGTTAGGGTTAAGTAAAATTGGATGGGTAGTGGGTGGGTTAAGTAATTTAGAGGGGATGTGTAATATTTACATATGGGCCCAAGAGCTTAACCCAATAAGGTTATGTTATCAAAGACACCCTTTAGGGTAAGCATATCTGACATAGCGCTATGTAATTAAAGACACCTAAGGGTATACATAGTCAGTGAGAAACCTAATGGGGATACAAGACAAAAGGGAGAGCTTGTATCATATTGTGTGGGACTCATTTCAGTCAGTAACCCGAAGAAGCTATCAAATAAAGTACTTTGTACTAGGCGGAGAAGGGGCACACATACTGGTTGATTATAAGAGATCCAAACGAGACGAACGGTGTGGGCGGCACAATCCAACCGGGCCATGTGCGTGCATGAGCTGGGCAGAGGGAGATAAGACGACCATGACACCAGTAGATATGGTTGTGCACATCTTAAGGGTTGGCACTTTAGGAAGTGATACCTCTTACTGTGGGGCTAGCACAGGATATCTACGAAGTAGGGAGCCGATCGATTAGGGTAGTGGTTAGGGTACACTTGGACGTATACCCTAAGTCTACCAACTTATAGTGGAAGGGATCATCTCATTTTAGTTATACTAGTAATAGTGCAGAGTAATCATTATAGAAGTGTATACACCTTACCATGTCTACATTGTCACACCTACTATTTATGTAGTGATCTTTCTTATCCACTTTATATGTCTATCATGTTATTATTATTTATTTACTGGCTAAAAATAACCAGACTTGCCAGACTTTATGTCTGACCCTTTTGTTTCTCCTTCTTCCGTCCCCTCTCCCCAGGTTCTCAGGAGGGAAACACTCAGGCTTAGTCAGGACTCAGATATCATCTTGCTAGGAGCTACTTCTGAAGTATGGCTCAAGTTTTTATTTCAACTATGGCTTAACTCTTTCAACTGGGGAATTATGTTTTTATATACCTATGTACTCTGATGGTGCAAGACAGAAGTTATTTTATTATAATGGTTTTTATGACTTATGGTATTGTGGACCACGGTATTATGATTTATGTTTGAAATAAAAATTTAAATTTCCACTTCTATCTTATTTATATCTGTCTTGTAAATATCTTTGTCTGTTTACCTATAACGCTTTACGAAACTTAATGCATTCTCTTAGTGAGTGACATTAACGGACGTGGGGTGTCACTGATCGACACCCTCTTGTGTAGGTCGACCTTGGGGTAGACCCCCATGGGGTGCGGGTTCCCCCAACGGGCCATATTCCTGCTTCGTTTTGCCGCTCCTATTTTCGAATTATTTTGAATTCCGAATTTGATTTTTTTATATATAATTCTCTTATACGTATACAAACTTCAAACCTTAATATCTTCTTCATTCGATGTTCGTTTTACGCAAACTCGGAGTATATCTCAAACAGAATTCCGAGACGAACGCGATGGCAGTTTGTTTCCCTAATTACCAATATTTAGTCAAGTATTCTTTAGTTTATCATTATAATGTTCTTTTAAAATTATAGGGTGTTACGTTCCCCTCCCCCCCCCCCCCCAAAAAACTTAAAGGATTTCGTCCCTGAAATCCCCAAGTTAAGAAGAATGTATATCCTAACATCCATCATCCATCTACTCATCCTCTAATCACAAGCATCCATTATCCTTAAAAATTTCTAATTCTTATATGAACATATGCAAAGGTGTGTGTATATGTCTCTATACTAATACGAAAGATCAGGCAGTCTACTAATTCAGTCGACCTTCTTAATGCAATGTATACCAGTGCCATGAATCCAACATGTACGCAAATTGCCCTAGTATATCATGTAAATGCTATATGTGTGCACAATCATCCATCAAATGCAACATTAATGTGATGATACACCATTTCCATCCATAAAGAAAAATATGCACACGCATCCATATGCAGGTGAGAGCGATTGAGCCATTCTAGTGCCTAGTGTGTGTGTATATGCATCCACGAGAAACAACTAGCAAACACTTGCATCCATCAAACATAACATGTCTCAAACACATGTTTACATCCATTGGTTCCCTACCTAAAGGTCAAAGATTCGATCGATAGGATATAATTAATGACATAAACAATTACGAATAAAAGCTTTTGGAAAAAGAAGTCAAGAACATACCCTCGAAAAGAAAAGGGTGAAGCATGAATCTTGTCTTCAATCTCCCAAGTTGCATCTTCGCTATCTTCTCCCCATCAAACTTTTATCAGCTTGACCTCTCGGTTGCTAACTTCTTAATCTCTGATCCAAGAATACGGGTAGGAACTCGTCTAATTTTCGCCTCCTATTCCACCACTACTTCCTCAAGCATACTCGGCTCAACTACCTTTGTTGTATCGGGCAGACATTTCTGCAAATGAGAAACGTGGAAAACATCATGAACACCCGCCAGTCTCTCCGGTAGCTTCACCCTATAGGCCATTTGGCCAATCCTTTCTGTTATGGGAAATGGCCCTACAAACCTTGGCGCCAGTTTCCCTACAGATCCAAAGCGAACCACATTACTCAAAAGGTGATACATTAATGAAAACCATATCTCTCACTTCAAACTCAATATCATTCCTTCTCTTATCTACGTAGGACTTCTTCCTATCCTGAGCTGTCTTCATGCATCTGCAGATAAGATCAAACTTCTCTGAAGTTTCTCTGATCATCTCAGGTCCAAGTAGAAGCCTATCTGTAGACTCCCACTAACAAGTCAGTGATCTACAAGGTCGACCGTACAATGCCTCTAAGGGTGCCATGCTAATAGTAGCTTGATAACTGCTGTTGTAGGCGAACTCTACCAAAGGAAGATGCTCTTCCCAAGTCCCTCCGAAGTCTAGGATACACAGCCTCAGAAGATCCTTAAGAACTCTGTTCACTCTCTCAGTCTGCCTATCGGTATGAGGGTGGTAAGCGGTGCTCAAACACAACTGTGTACCTAATGCCTCTTGCAAGCTTCTCTAAAACTCACTATACTGGAAGGTACTCCATGTATACAGACTATCTCACTAAGATAAACTGATGCCTCCATGCTGCCTTTCTCTTACTCTTAACAGGAAGGAAATGAACGCTCTTAGTAAGCCTGTCAACTATGAACAAAATACTGGTGTTGCCTTCCCTCGATCCAGGAAATCCATTAATGAAATCCATAGAGATGCTCTCCCACTTCCACTGTGGGGCCTCTAGAGGATGAAGTAAACCACTGGGCTTCCTTTGCTCAGCTTTGACTTGCTTACAAATCAAACATCGAGAAACAAACTCCGCTACATCTTTCTTCATCGCAGCCCAAAAGAAAAGCCTCTTCATATCTCTATACATCTTATCACCGCCTGGATGGATAGTCATCCTAGAATGATGGGCTTCCTCAAGGACTGTCTTCAATAGACTCCTAACTCGGGGAATACAAAGCCTTCCATCTTGTCGCAACCACCCTCTATCATTCGTGGAATATCTATTGAGGTGAATAGAAGTCTCCCCTCTACTGAGCCTATCCAAGATGTCTGCTATCTGTTGGTCCTCTTGCTGCGAAGTTCCTATCTGATCCATAAGAGTAGGTTGTTCATCTAAGGGTGCCAACAAATGAGGTATAAGAGCCGTAGATGGCCTAAAATCATAGGTCAATATACATTCCAAGCTCCGCCTCTCTACAAATAGTGGACACAAAGTCATCCTCTGCCTATTCGATGCATCCGCCACCACATTACCCTTGCCAGGGGTATAAGAAAATTCAAAATCATAGGACGTTAGGAACTCCATCCATCTTTGTTGCCTCAAATTGAGATCCATCTACGAGAACAAATACTTGAGAGATTTGTGATCAGTATACAACTCGAACTTCTCTTTAAGTAGATAATGACGACAAGTCTTAAGCGCGAATATTATAATAGCTAACTCTAAGTCATGGGTAGGGTAGTTCTTCTCATGAACTCTCAACTATCTTCCACCATAATAAACTACCCTTCCCTCTTGCATCAAATCATCACCAAGTCGTGTGCTACATGTATCAGTGTACACTATGAACACTATGTTCCCATCAGGCAAGTCAAGAGTGAGGCTATTGTCAGAGCCCTCTTCAATCACTTAAAAGCATTCTCATAGTCAATATCCCAATAAAAGTTCAAATTCATCTTCATCAGTCTGGTGAGTGGGGCTGATATCTTCACGAAGTCCTTAATGAACTTCCTATAATAGCCCGCTAAATCAAGAAAACTCCTTACCTTCGTTGCATTCTTTGGAATCTTCCAATCTTGAACTGCAACTACTTTCGCGGGATCCATCGCTATCCCGTCCTTAGAGACCACATGCCCTAGAAATCTCACTTCCTTTCTCCAAAATGACTTTTGGAGAATTTTTCCTTAAGATGATGCACTCAGAGAGTCTTCAAAACCTCCCTTAAATGTAGGGCATGCTCTTCCTCATTCTTCGAGAAAATCAATATATAATCAATAAAGACCACAATGAACTTATTTAGAAACTCCCGAAACATCATGCTCATCAGATCCACAAAATAGGCGGGTGCGTTTGTCAAACCAAAAGGCATGACGAGCCACTCGAAGAAACCATCTGTAGTTATGAAAGTGGTCTTGTCTATACTGTCCTCGGTCACCCTCAACTGATGAAACCCCATGGCCAAGTCTAACTGGGAGAAAACAGATGCACCAACAAGTTGGTCAAACGGATTATCTATCCTCAGAAGTGGACGCCTATTCTTCTTAGTGAGTTTATTCAATTCCTTGTATTCCACACATAAGCAAAGCGAGCCATCTTCCTTAGCTGCGAAAACGACAGGAGCACCCCATTCTGATATGCTTTGCCTAATAAACCCTTTCTCAAGTAGCTCCCCTACTTGCTTACTGAGCTCTCTCCTTTCTCTTGGAGCCATATGGCGCACAGGCAATGCAACTGGCTTTGCATTGTCCACCAAGTATATCGGGAAATCAATCTCGCGCCTCAGGGTAATCCCTCAACCTCCTCAAAACATCTGAATACTTGCATACTACTGGTACAAATCGTAAACCATCGATAGAAGCGTCAAATGATTCTAGGAAACTATGCATGACAAACCCCTTAGGGTCACAAGAAATCTCGAGAGTCCTCCTATGGCAAGTCAAAAGCCTAACAAACCTCCTCTCACAATCTAGAATGGCACCATACATGGCTAGCCAATCCATCCCTAGAATCAAACCATAACCCATGAAACCAAGCATATATGTGTCACACTCAAACTCGACGCCCAACACAAATATCCTCAAACCCCGACAAATCATAGACACATGAGTCATGCCCCAGCGGGGTTTGAGACAACAACAGGATCCAAAACCATACTAGTACTAAGGTGTAGAGACTCAACCATAGAATCAGATATAAAAGAATGCGAAGCGCCAGAATAAATAAAAGTTCTAATAGGATGATCGAAAAGAGAAATCAAACCTTAAACAGAAACTTTCCTACCTTTATCCGGTACACCAGCCACAAAAGCATGCACCTGCCCTCTAGAAGATCCTGCCCTTTAGCCCTATCCTTGCTACTTCGGGCAGTCCTTATATAGTGTCCAACCTCACCACAGCGGAAACAAGCATTCTTCCTTTTTTCTGCACTCTTTGCTCAAATGACCCACGCGTCCACAAATATGACATTTCCTCTTGTCTTGGGCCTTGTCATTATTTCCGCCCTTCTTTTGCTGTTGTTGTTCTTTCTTAGGGCACACTTAATTGTTTTGAGTTTCATCAGTCTTAGCCTCTTTCTTTTTGCCTTTGCCTTCTTCGTGCATTAATGCCATATCAACGAGTTTTTCGAAAGTCGTCCCCATCGGAATATGAGACATAGCCAACCCATGGAGGGGTTCATTTAGCTCTCTTACAAACCTCAAAAATTTCTTGTGCGGGGTTTTCACTAGCTCCAAACCAAACCTTGCCAATTGATTGAACTTATTGACATACTCTTTGACAGACATGCCTCCCTGCTTAAGTGCCAGAAACCTTTCCATTTGCCTACTTTCTTCAGCCTGAGAAAGAAACTTCATCTCGAATCTCTGTTGGAAATCATCCCATGTCTCAAGTGGAAACCCTACCTGCGTCACTTTCCACTAGAATGAAGCCTCATCTTTCAACTGACAAACGACCAATTGAATCTTCCAACGGCCGTGAACCTCAGAAATCCCAAACAAATCCTCCGTCTCTTTAAGCAAATTTCTTGCTTCTACAAAAGTCTCAGTTCCTCGGAAATGCTTTCCTCCCATCACACAAAAATCCATCTTGGAGAAATTATCCGCTCGTGAAGGAGGAGGAACAGCGGCTGGAGCTGGGGGAGGGGCGTCAGCTTGGCCTTAGGCAGGTGCTGTAGCCTCAAGATACCTACGGAACCAAGTCTGTATCTGAATTCCATCGAGAATATTCGATTCCCTAGACATGATGAAAAGAAAAGGAAAAGGGATTCAAATAGAGAATCGAAATATATTTAATATGGCGTTAGGGAATATATTTTTCAAAATAGTCTTTTCTTTTGAAAATGCTTTCTTTTAAAACCTTTTGAAAACAATTTTCAGAATCTTTTATCCGATCTTGTAACCTTAAGCTCTGGTACCAAATATGACACCCCACATCCGTTAGTATCACTCTTTATTAGAATGCATTAAGTTTCATGAAGCGTTATAGGTAAACAAGAACAGAAACATCACAAGACGGATATAAAATAACAGCGGAATTTAAAACTTTATTCGTCAAACAGAAACATCGTGGTCTAAAATCCTGTTACAACATAAGTCTTAAATATAGAAAACCCATTACATCAAATTAAAATATCTGCCTTGTACTAAAATCATAAAGTACAGTAATATAAAATCATAGTCCCTAAACAGAGCCATATCAGAATAGACAGGTAATCAAAGTGGTACATCTAAGCAGCTCCAAGTGGAAACAGAAGAGAGAATCCTAATCAAGCCTGAGTATTCCCACACTGAGAACTTGGGGGGCGGGGAAGGAAGAGAGAGAAAAAGAAACAAAACGGGTTAGACATAAAGTATGGCTAGTCCAGTTGTTTTTAGCATATGAATAAGTAAAAGCATCATGAAAGGCATATAAACTGGATGAGGGAGATAATTGTATCATAAGACAGGTACAACAGGCCGAGCAGGATAAACAGAACAGAATAGATTACAATTCCCAAATACTTTTCTCTGCACCAGTACTAGTATATAACAAAAACATAATGATCCCAACAAAAAAAGAATGGTAGACTTAGGTGTACTTCTAGTAACAGGTTTTACCCGCAATGATAATGACAGGCAGCCCAACAAAAATAATGGGTGTTACCCCAAACGATAATAACGGGCTCCTAAACAGGAAGGATTAGATGTACCCTAATTTCTACCCCAATCGATCGACTCCCTATCCCGTAGATACCATGTGTTGGCCCCACAGTAGGATGTATCACTTCCTAAAGTGGTAACCCCTTTTCCCGACAGGCACAACCATATCTACTAGTGCTAGAGCATCTTATTTTCCTAGGCAGGCGGATCCATGCATGCACATGGGTCCGTCGGAACGTGCCATCAGACACCTCCATCCATATGGACCTCTTATAATCTGCTCAGTAAGCGTGCCCTGACCCCTACCTAGTTTGGGGACCCCCTTTCGATACCAGTATTAGTTACTGACTAATACGGGTCCCACACAACAAATGATACAAGCCACCCTCTAGGCATGCATCCCCACTTATAGGATTTTAATAGGTTATGCCCAACAGATTTACAAGCCCGCATAACCCCAACATATAAAACAAGTTAAGTTGGTTGCGTTCGTATAACCCCCAACAGATTTAACAGATTTACTTAATCCCCCATTGATTCAAACCAGCTTACTTAACCATTACGCAATTTGACAGGTTCATATAACCCCCACAAATTCTAAACAAATTAAGTATTATAGGTCAACAAGTTATTATCATTTCCTATTCATGTATGTTAATGCACCAGACCTCTCACATTAAGCCAACCACTTGTGGATGTTAGATATGTCGGGTGGCTCCGGGCAGACTTCTACCACAAGTTGGACTTAACCTCGTACCTTAGTACCGTTATGTGTACATTTACGCATTAGATCCCTCACATTAAATTAACCACTTGTGGATGCTGGATTTTCCGGGTGGTTCCGGGCAGACTTATACCACAAGTGTAATCTAACCTCGTGTCTAAGTGCAGTTACAGTTTCTATTTACTGTAAATTTAGGCATATTCATTCTTAAACAATTAGTTATGTTCATCATAGATTTTTCATGCCCCTGCCCTCAAGTCATAAATCATCATGTACGATATGCCCCAAATTAAAGTCTTAGATCACGGTATAGGCTGTTATGCCCCCAAATCCCAGTCATGTTTTACAATACAAGTTATGCTCCAATTTATCTTTCCCAACGGTTCCTAATTTCGTTCGTTCGCATATTTCAGCGATAGGCCTAGGCTCGAAGGTAGCCTAGGCTATAAAAATAAAAAGGGAAAGATGGGAGAGAAAAGAACAGAAATAGAAATAATAGCAAAACACGCATATGATGAAAGAAATAGGCATACTAATAGAATAGGCTTATGGTGACAAAAATAGGCATATAGTAACAGAAATAGACATAATAAAGATAGGCATGAAAGGACTGAATAGTAGATCAAGTGTACAAGTAATAACATATCTGTTTGGTTATGATTCAGGTTATTAACAGGCATAGGCTTAAATCCGAACTTATAAACATGTCAGGATTACTTATTAAATGTTTATATCTAAAAGCAACATAAACTCACAGGGACTGGATCTAAAGAACTGAGAAATGAATGTTATGTTGAAGCAGAGATTCTTGAATACGTGTAAGTCAATGTTGATGCAAATAGGCTAATTCAATCCAAGCTGGGGTAGCATTTTTATGTCTCCATTGTTTTTGATGAATAAAACAATAGAAATGAGGTCCTATATATAGCCTCAAATCCAACGAATCTCATTCAGAAACACGTCCAAGTGAAGGGGAGGAAATGGGCTAGATTCTAGCTTCGTTTTGCCGCTCTGATTTTCAAATTATTTTGAATTCTGAACTTGATTTGTTTATATATAATTCTCTTATACATATACAAAATTCAAACCTTAATATCTTCTTCATACGATGTCCATTTTATGCAAACTTGGAATCTATCCCAAGTAGAATTCCGAGATGAACGTAATGGTGTGGTCTGTTTCACTTAATTCCCAATATTTAATTAAGTATTCTTTAGTTTATCATTATAATGTTCTTTTAAAATCATGGGGTGTTACATATTTGACACTTTGGTTGATTGTTCTTGTTCCTCCAGTGTCCTCTTCCTCTACCACCTCTACCTCTAGTGGTGGGGTTGCCCCTCTGAAAGGTTTGCTTATTTCTGTAATTATTACTTATCTGATTTCTACTATTATCGTTGTTTTTACTAACTGCATAGTTAATAGAGAAGGTACTTTCTTGAGTTTTCTTGCTTTCAAACCTAGCTTCATGTGCTAATAGAATTGAGTGAGCACCATCAAGAGTGGAGAATTCCTTTTTTGAGGAAATTATGGCTTCTACAGCCTCATATTCTTCACTTAAGCCATTGAGTATAGTTAAGAATTGTTCAGAGTCTTGTACTTTATGGCCAGTAGCTTCTAACATGTCGTAGACAAATTGGATCTTACTCAAGTACTCTCTCATGGTAATGTTGTCTTTCCTTATTTTTTGCAATTGTCTTTTGTAAAACATGACTTTAGCAGCTGACTGGTTGTTGAATTCTTTTTCTATTATTGTCCGTATATCGTTAATAGTTTTGTAGCCAATCACTTGTGGTAGTAGGCTTTGATTGATAGAAGATAGTAGCCATGAACTGATTAAACGATCTTGCTTGTGATATTTCATGTATTCTTCATTGTTGATAATTTTGTTCTCTTGATCAGTAATGAACTTCAGTGGAACTGATAAAGTCCCCATGATGAATCCTTCAAGACCATAACCTAGGATTGCGGTTTCGATTTGAACTTTCTAATGTAAGTAGTTGTTTTCATCTAATTATACTGTAACTAGTTGTGGTTGAGGACTAATTGCAGTTTTGGTGAGTCCGTCTACAACAATGAGGCTTTCAATTGTTCCAGTATCATTATCAGAAGCTGATGAAGTAGTATCATTGGCCATGATGACCAGACGATGAACAATCAGAAGGCTGATCAGAATTTCAGGGATTAGATCAGAGGTTCTGTTGCAACCAAAATTATACCAACGTGGTGAAGATGAATTCTGATTGGTCTGCTAGTTGGGTGCAGTAATCTCTCATGTGCTCCTTGGTTCTTTGAATTGGCTTTGTGGTTGAAGAAAAGAAGCAGATTACTAATAATTCTGCGCAACCCCCTGTTTGATTTCAGGCCAGGCAGAAATTGCAGCCAAATTTTGATAAGGTTGGTAAGGCAAGGATTATTAGTATATCGACTTTCTCCAATGATGAACATTAACTGAAGAGAAAGGTTATTCAAACTCTTTCGAGTTGAAGAAAAGATGGATTGATGGCTGTTAAGCATTAACGAAGCTCTGATACCATATTAGAAAATTAGCAGAGATTGAGAATGAACGACAGTTTATTATTGCAGAATTGTAATACAAGAGAGATCATTCAAATTGTAATAGAGAGTCCTTCATCAATTTTTACAGACATGGTTATGTTTGTAAACTTAATTAATTTTTATAAATTTATTTTCTATTTTAATAAAATGTAGCAAACTTAGTTAATTTTTATGAAACTTAATCAGCTTAGTTGTTTGTTTTACATAACTTAATTAATTATTTTAATCGTCTTTAAGCCTAGTTAATTTTTATAAATTAATCTTATTAAAAACTTGTTTAATCTTTATAAATTTAATTAGGATTTTAAACTTATTTAATGTTTATAAAATTTAGTTAACAAAGATAAATTTTATAAAGCATGATCAACTTAGTTAAATTTTTATAAAATTAGTTAGTTTATTAAACTTTTATAAAACATCATGTAATTTTGTAAATGTATTTAATTTTCAAAAAGTAGTTAATTAATATATATTTTTCGTAGTAATTAGCTAAATTAGTTACTTTTATAAACTGAGTTAATTTTTGTAAAGCGTGACTAATCTTTATAAACTTAGTTATTTTTATAAACTTATTTTATTTTGTAAGATCCTAATTAATATGTATAAAGTATTTTTTAACTTTTTGTAAGAGATGCATTATGTTACACTTCAAACAGTGGAACATCCCTAAATGCTCCCTGATTTCAACTACAAGTTTTGTTTCTCTCATCATTCTCTCACCCGCTTAATCCGTTATTTAAATATAAACTTGTGCTTATAGTTGAGGTGCTACAAAATAAAGGTGTTGCGGAGCGTTGCTATTTTTTAAACAAAGTTATTTGTATACACTTATTTTATTTCTACAAAACTAAGTTAATTTTATAAATTAGTCAAGTTTAATACAATTAGTCAACTTATTTTATTTCTTACTTAATTTTTATAAAACCGGCAAAACTTGTTAATTTTTTAAATTTATCTAATTTTAATATTAGTGGATTTTTGAGAATTTCAACAATGCCTGTTTGCATGGTTTGGAAAAGCCAAGTAACTAAGTTATGCTTTGGGATGCTATTGTTGCTACTGAGATTGTGAAATGCAATATTGCGTAAGTGCACTGCCAGGGTTCAACATCAAAAAACTTATAACATCTTCTTTATTTCATGATAACAAATTATTTACAGGCTGTCGTAGCACCACATTCAGAATTGTCGTATCGGTATTATTATATACCAAAATGTGTACTACTAAAGACCCTTAGAGCATCTCCAGTGGTTGGTATTAAGGACGTAATATTAAGCAAAGTTGGTCTAGTTGTTAGAGCATCTCCAACGGTTCATTGATTCATGATCTTAATCATGAATCAAGGCCAAAATGCTCCCCAACAAGTATTATGGGCCTGAATATTAAGGCAAATGTTAAGGGGTCAATTCAGAATCATGAATTGGTCCGGCGAGCCGATTTTATCAGCTCGCCATATGGCGAGCTGATTCGATTGAAACTTAAGCGATTCGATTGAAAGTTATAAATCATTCTTCATTTTCTTCTTTTACATTTGAAAATTAATCAGCAACTACTTCGTTCAATGGTTATCTTTCTATTTTCCATTTTATGAATCTACTTCACAGATAGCTTAGTTAAATAAAAATGTAGATTTTGCGCTTTAGTTAACATGTTGGTTGCTACAAAATGGTTTTCAATTTCTTGTTTAGGACGTTTTTCCTTTCTAGCTACAAATGCTAATAATATGCATCGACTTTTTATAATCACTCACGATTAAATAAATAGTAAATTTTGGCATGTGGATTTTTGCTGGACGACGTTGGCTGAGAAAAGCCCATTTAACAAAATCATCGGACACGATGTCTCGATCCGTCTTTCCAAACCCTCCCCACCGGCTATAAATTCGCCAGAAATATGTTTGTTTTTCCTCCGCCTCCTCCATTAATCCGTCCCCATATTTCTTCCAGCTTTTTCTTTACGTGATTTTTGTGGATCTAAAATGTCTGTTCTAAACTTCTGGCGATGAAGATTGATATTGGTCTCGTTCGTCGTAACGGTAATTTGATCTATTACCTTGCCGACCATTCTGATATATCACCACCCATATTCTGAGCCATTTATTTCGTTTTTTTTTTCTTTACTAATCGATTTTGATCAGTGTTCAATTGACCGATGATTAAATGATTAGACAAGCATATGTCTGAAGATAAATCCGTGTTGAACAACTCCAATCTTCTCTATGAGGTCGTTTTATTTCAAATCATGAACTTGATGTTTTTGTTTTCTTTTGTTGGTCAGATGATGATTAGATGCATAGTTCAAATGAACAATATCCTTCGGATATTTTGATTAATCATTTTGTCTTTCGCTCCTATCTGATGACCTTTTCAGAATTATATTCTGAACAATTTTGTTGATTTTTTTCATCGTTTGACCCAATTTTTCTTTCACTTGAGAATTGTTAAATGCTAATCAATTTAACTGTTTCTAGATCGTATTCTGTGGTTTTAGAAGCAGTCCGATCAACTCCGACAGACTTAAGTCGGTTCTGTTCAGTGCGTTTGTTTTGCGGAAATCTTCAGTTACAGCAAATGTATATAACAATATTTTGAATTTAAATAACTAAAGTTCACCAGTCGTTATTAGCTCAACGAATATGGTCAATTATATGGCTTCCATGTCAAGATGACTCTGAACTACCAAATACGGCAGATTAAACAAGATGCTAGGTCGGTTTCAATAGTGATACTACCAAACCGAGAGTACTTATAGTAACTGATGCGAGCATGAAAAAAATGAAAACATGCTACGAAATATGCATCAAAATTGGGATCTTGCTGGTTGAATATTGTTATGAACATAGTTTAGTTTGTTCACTTCCAACTTTGGTGTAGTTACACATATTTGTTACAGCGAAAACGAAAATCAAGTCTTTTGGCTTTTATCATGTTGCATTCCTTGTTAATAAGAACTTTTATTCAGGGAGATTGTTAAATTTACAAACTTTATACCATCACTTCTAGATTTAGAGCAGCCTTTTCATTGGTTTCTTAAAATAATTATAGTTACATCTTGTTCTTATAAGAAGAATCACTTGATTCAGGTTTAGCATTTTCTCTTCACTGTTGCAACATTAGTGATAGTAAGCCTTCAAGAAAGATCATATTCTCTCAAGCTCGCTATAAACCGAGCAAATCAAAAGTTAATTTTTGTGTTTGTTGTTAAGGATTTTCTTGATGTTCTATCAAGCGTTCTAACTGTGTTTCACTTGGCATGCTTTTTCGTCCTATAAATTATCGAAGTGGATTTGTTAGTCTTGATATTTTATATAAGAGCATCGAAGGTTTGGAGGATAATTGGTTTTGCAATAGTGCATTTAAAAAAAAAATGATATTACAGCCTGTAAATGCATCTGGCTATTTATCTATCTTTTTGAGTAATAATTGAAATGAATATACAACTCCGACACCCCTCTATCGATGTCTCGATAATGCTTTTTTTGAAAAGAATCCTAATTTTAGGTATATACAACACATTATATGTAACTGTGAACAGTTCATTAATTCTTAGTTTTTTCAGTTGGAATAAAATCTGGAGGATTACAAGTATATGGTCTTTGTTAAAGACATCGATAATCTATGTATACTCGATAATCTATGCCTACTCGATAATATATGCCTACTCGATAATCTATGTTAGTAAACGTGGATTATCGAGCATTATAAATTCATGATCTGTAATCCTTCATGTTTTTTTTCGACTGAAAAAATAGGGAATTCATGATCTGTCCACAGTTACATATAGTGTGTTTTATATGTGTGAAATTAAGAAGTCCTTCAAAACAAGTATTACCGAGACATTGGTAGAGAGGTGTTGGAGTTTATATTCATTTCAATTATTGCTTAAAAAGATAGGTTGATAGTAATGCATTTAGCTGCATTATCATTTCTTTAGGTGTTTTGTTGCAAAAGCAATCGTCCTTCAAATATTCGATATCTTTATATAAAGTATCAATATTAATAAGTCTATTTTGATAATTTTTAGCATAAACAAGTGGAACATTTGATAGGACGTGAAGAAAATCCTTGTCAATAAGCGTGTAAACCATCTTTTAATTTCCTAGGTTTATAGCAAGCTTGAGAGAATATGATTTTTTTTGAAAGCTTATCATCGCTAATGTTGTTGTAATAGTCAGAAGAAAATGCTAACCAAGTGATCTTACTGATGCAAGGTCCCGTGGTGAGTGAAATGGCATAATACCAAGGATCGCCTTATGGCGTTTAAATACTACACGACTTTCACAATAATGAATTATTGTTGTTGTTTTGTAGATACATGAATTGCTCAGAGAAGCACTAACTGTTAAGATGTCCGCTGTCAACCATGTATTTTATTTTAAAAATGAATGAGGGAGAAGTGATCCGTAGAAGGAGGTGATCCGATACAGTCTTAAAGATAAAAACTTACTAATAAAAGGACAAGGAGAAACATCAAGGAAGTTATACGCCAAGGATTATATCTTCTCTAACATTAAGAGGATAATTCATATTAATGCTGGAGCAGAATTCGTGGATTTCTTCTTCAGCATCTTTACTTTACCAATTGGTGCCATTATTAAGCTGCGGTCATAATCTTCTCTATTTGGCTGCTTGGATATATAGTATCAGAGCATAAATGAATTGGGTACTGAATATTTTAAACCAGAAACATTGGAGTCGCTGCTTCAACCTAAGCTCCACGCTTATTTTGGGTTACAACATTCTCTACTACCAACAGAGGAGAGGAAATCTCAAACCAAATGGTTTCTTTCAGGAAACATAAATTGTTTGGTACCTAGTGGCTTTGGTTTGGGTCCTTGAAAGACTATAAAAGCTATATAAATTGATCTTGAACTTAATGGCTTGATCAATGGGAAAAGAAGCATTGGATTCGCAAATAGTGATATGAAGTTTTTGATAAACGAATATTCAAAAATTGAAAATTTTCCGTCAAAGTCAATGGTTGATCCTCTCAAAAAATACAATATAAAGACATATAAATTAAGAAAATGCTTAATTGAAGAACAACCGTTAGCGTTTTTACCACAAGGAGGTCCACTTGAAAGGTCTTACTCATCAATATTTTTCATTTCAAATAATTTTTGTTTTGATTAAGCATAATTCAAGAGGTCTAAATAAGTTTGCATATGTTTGCCTTTTTGTTAGGAAAGAGCAGAAAGAACAGGTACAAGTACATGATGAAAGGGATTACAGAAGCAGTATATGATGAAATCACTAAATTGAGATTTCCAAAGGTAGGTTTGGGTAGACATTTACTGGTTTTATATTTTATCTGGAATTTTATCCTACATCAAACCGACTTTGTCGGTTTTTCTTATGTAAGAGAAGAGGACAAATTATCGTAGAGGACAAATGGTGTTGGCTGATCGAGTAAAGGAGAATGTTCAGTGTTTGAGAAAGAAGTGAAACATGCATGATGTGTAGGAAAAAGCTGTTGAGCCATTAGTTTACTGCTTTGTGAAACAATATTCCTACCGCTCCCTTGTGCTCCTCCAGATCTCGTGAAAATGAAAGAAAAAAGAGGCGTATGGGATGACGTGAATTGTGCGACAAAATATTGTTCCACATATAGCATGCATGCATGAAAACTTTGCTAGCATGCAGCAAACGCAAGCCTGTAGCCTCCCTCTCCCTTCCCTTTTCACGCAACTCCGCGATGTTTTATCTTTCTCCTCCTTTAACTTCCAAAAGAAAGAATGTTTGCAAAACCAACACATCATGCCTTCACCAGAGTCACCTCTAAACACCACCGGCCTCCATCCATCACCCATCTCCATCGCCTTGCACCAGCTCCGACACTGCCTACTCCTACCTGCAATGTTACAGCAACTCGAAACAAAGTTTGTGTAATAATTTCAAAGATCAGTTGCTGGTTTGATTTCAGTTTGAGTTCCTTTTCTTTTTTGTTGTGCTGTTTTTGTTGAAAACATAGTTTCACCTTAAAAAAGGAAAAGAAAGAGGTTAGATTTTTTTTTTGTTTGATTGGAGATTGATGTTGATCCCATTTGAATCATAGTCATGTTTGATTCGATCTTGAGTCGTGTTTTTTTTACCGATTGCGCCATTTTATTCTTATGTCCATTTTTTGTCGTCTTCGTTCAGTGTCGCGAAAGGTGAGCTTATTTCACATTTGACTTGCATGTTTATAAATGTTAAAATCAACACAAATGAATTGTTGTGAAATGTGTAGGATTGCTAGTGGAAATTATTTTATTTGATATATATACACTTTTCATATATGGCACGTTATGACATGTAGGTGCGTGGATAATATATGATTTATGATGCTTTGTGACAGTTTATTTATGTTGCTCAATTTCTGTAGATTTAGAAATATCACTATGAGTTGAAATGATACGTATACGAACCATTGTATAGATTAGGAAATGAACTTAATCCATTTGAGATACTGATTGAAATGATATATGCTCAAGATTTGAATTTAACCTTGGACTAAAACGATATATATATCTGTACTTCTTAGTCTAGATAGAAAACTATATACGGACGTTGTTGGTTTATTTTTTTTTAAAAAAATTCTAAATATATTTTTGTTTTAAGCACAACCGTTAGCATTTTTACCATAAAAAGTGAAAGGTCTTAGGGTGGCGAACGGTAACGGGGAATTTAAGCGTGATATTTATTTGTTAATTTATTTGTTTTGAATTAATTTATGTTTCCTATGTAAATGACAATATTGTAATATTAGTTCAACATTGTCAAATATTAAAAGTAGCTTGGTATATATATGAGTATGCAAACTATAAACACAATTGAAATAAAATCAAATGAGCTTGAGTAAACATAAGGCTCGATACGTATACATATATATTAAAAATGTCAAAATGGGCACTCGGACACTTGGGGGCACGCGGACGTGGGTGTGTAACGGGTTGCTTACGACCACAATCGGCCGGGGAAAACAAATTTTTATGTCGGCGTTGGACGCGTCAGCGATCAACAATCGTTTCTTTTAACGTGGTAAACTATGTCCAGACGTCCGACACGTCAGATGTAAACGCAACTGTAACGTGGTAAAAAAGAACTGCGAACGGTAACTTAGTCATCAATATTTTTCACTTCAATTTTTTTTCTTTCTCATCAAGCATAATTCAGGAGGATTAAATAAGTTTACATATATTCCCCTTTTTGTTAGGAAAGAACAGAAAGAACAGTACAAGTATATGATGAAAGCAATGGTTATCAAAAGCGTAAAGAAGCATGTTATGATGAAATCACTTAAAATGAGATTTTCAAAGGTAGGTTTGGATAGACATTTACTGGTTTTATATTTTATCTATAATTTTATCCTTCATTAGTTGTAGGTACAGTATAAAATCTTGTGCATAAGAATGCTTATTTAAGAGATAAAAAAAAAAAAAAATGCTACTATGTCAAAAACAGTTTTTGTCAAAAAATACACTACAGACAAGAAAATAGGAGGCCCACCCCCTAAATTACACAAATACCCCTTTGAGTTCAATGCATACCACCCTTGAATTCCGGATTTACCCCTATTTCTTATTTTTGACAAAAACTTTTTCGGGTATTGTAGCATAACTCAAAAAAAACTACAACAACAAATATTCCTAAGTCATAATTGATGATTAGATTAAAAATTCAATTTGCGATTTCAATTCGTACTTGGTGTGGTTGAATTCAACTGTGAGGTGAATCGGGTGTTTTACTTTCTCAACAAGATTTTGCATTTCATGGGTTAGTTGAATTTTATTTTCCTACGGTATTTGTTCCTAGCGTACATTTGGTCATATGTGGGACCGTTGAAAATAACCTTTTATACCCACATGGGCTATCTTTCGGATGGTCATTTGAATGCTTTATATTTTCGTTGGATATTGTTCTTTTTCTTAGATGAACGGTAAAATCTTGTTTGCTTGCATGTTTGTGTGCTACGAATGAATAACCTGCACAAATTAACGGAAGCTCCGAAATCATGTTATTGTTGTGGCTTTAATTAAGAGGAAGTCAGATGTACAGATGAAAAAAAATTCTTACCACATGCATTTTAGAATAATGGATAGGATGTCGTTTTGCGCAACCTTGTATTTATGCTTTGAATGAAGTTGAATTTAACATAGATCAGCCGATAATTTTGTTTTCATAAATTTTGTTTTCCTAATTTATGTTGTAAAAAAAATTGGATCGTCCATTCAAACGGATGAAGATTTTAATATTTTTTTTCATAAATTGCTCCAATCAATTGTAATTTTTATCCATGTAACATCCTAAAATTTTGACTGTTTAAGTGACGTATTTAAATGAAATTTTAAAATTTAATTTACTTTGAGTTATAAAAGTATATGTATTTGATTTTTGGATATAAACTAAAACGCGTAACTCTAACTTGAATAATAAAATTGGAACGATCATTTTGTTCAAAATTTGTTTGTTTGGGAACTAATTGAAACAAATTATAAATTAAACATTATAATTTTTAAACTGTAATAATTGCATATAAAATTGATCCTGTAAATTTTATAATGAAAACGTTAACTTTTGCTCTTTCATTTGAATCAATTTTAGCGATCGATTTAAGGTTGCGGCGACCGATATAACACAACAAACGTTAAAAACTTAAAATTTAAATTAAGATCCAAAACTTATATTTGAGATGCAATATATTTGGTTGAGCACAACAATCAACCTTTCAACATGCAACATTACTACGACAATTTGTTTAAAGAGGACAAATGGGAATGCGTGTAACAAGAACACTCAGCTTCCCGGTTCCTGCCTAAGAAGACGGTTGATGAATAAAACCCCGTAATTCAGATGCACACGAATATACCCCATTCACAACTAATATCGATGGCAAGCCGGATGGAATATTCACGGAGAAGAAAAAATCATCCACCGATTATAGTAGACATCATGAACAAATAAGTGGAAGTCTTGCTACTGTTGAAGAACTGCATAGAAATATTATCGAAGCAAAGGAAGAAAAGCAAACTGAGAGAGATATAGAAAGATAATGCAGTCATGCTAAATTAAATGGCAATGGGCTGAAGAATTAGCGTTAAGGAGATAAGAACTGACTCGTCAACAGGATGTTGATGGTTTGCTTTTATTGAGTTGCACTTAAATAACCTCAATCCAGTGCAAAGGAAATACATGGAAAAACGAATTGACGAGTTTAATAGAATGTAACAGAAATTTGTAGGGAACTATGTCTGTACTAAGTATCTTTTTATCACTGCTTGTATTTATTACTTATTACTGCTCGTATTTTAAGGAAAATATATCATTACTATATACCTTATTATTAGTGCTGGTCTCTTTTACTTATTATTGGCTGAATTTGTAAGGAAACGTATATGCTTCGGTATTGTTATAAGAAAGTACAAACATGAAAATCCCTACCTAATTCAAATGATATTCAAGAAACAAACAATGAACACCTCCAACAACTTCACCAACTACCTTATGCAATAGAAAAAATGACAAAAATATTAAAAACGAAATAAAAAATAAACAAAATGTCTAGTTTACGGGTGACTTCCTACATGTTCCTGTGGGAAATGCGAATCACGGATCTTAAGGCAAATTTGACATTAAAGGGGGAAATGATAAATAGTGTTTAGCGGAATTTTACAATTTTAATGAAATCCTTTTGAATTGATCAGATACAGATGCAAATTACAAATAGGTAATAATCACAGAATCGAATCAGATGCAGAATAAAAAGTAAAAATAGAAAAGGAAAGAACATACCATTTTTGTATTGGTTCGTAGTTACCCTACGTCCAGTCCCACATAACTCTGGGTCGACGCAGATTTCTTTTCAGTATAATCTTCAAATTAAAATCCTCGATTTCACAGGCCACGAAGCACACTCCACCTATTTCTATAATACAGTGAGACTCAATTGATTTGCAAGCCACAATTACACCGGATTTATTTGTCGGCTACAATCACACCTAGTTGATTTGAACAGGCTACGACCACACCTTCACTACAAGAATTCGTGGTTCTGATAGCAAAACAGTATAGCGTTTCCGCCCATGTTGGGTCACCAACGCGATTACATAATTAATGCATACGTAGTCAAAGCTATACAAAGTCAAGGCGGGAAATTAAAAAAAATTGCGTGGGAAATGAAATACGCACTTATTTCCCTTGTCCACTCCTTCAAAGGATAACCCTTTTTCTACTACGTCGCTTCCTGATACCAAGCAAAACCCTAAATCACAAAAACATTAAAAATGCAAATTCGGAAACCTAATCCTTCCATATATGGAGAAGATGTCGCTTAGGTAAATGTACAAATTCGGAAACCTAATCCTTCCAATGATGATTGGGTCGGCTTGTTTTCACCTGCCAAATTCAAGTAATTAGATTCTGACGGTGTTCGGTGATTTATGGGATGGCGATGAAGTGTTAAGGACTGTTGTTTGTCCTTATCTTAGCACTAACCAGAGAACTGGTGGTTCATATATGGGAAGAATCACGTAAATTTGGTGGCCACGCAATTGTGAGAAGCACCTGTGTTTATAGAGGTACACCCAAAGGTCCACAGACCCATCAAAATAGAATAGGTATGTTTTAGTTTTTTACTTTTAGCAACAGTTCTGAATATTTTATTTGATGAGATGTATAATTAATTTTTCTTTTCTTTTTGCAAGGGTTGAAATTGTCGTAGCTGTATCAGGCCGGTTGATTGATATGCTGGAGTCTAGCGCTACAAATTTGAAAAGAGTGACATATGTAGTTTTGGATGAAGTTGATAGACTGTTGGATAACGGGTTCGAACAACAGATTCGAAAAATTGTTTCATAGGAAAAAATGATTTATCTGTTTGTGCTAATTTTTTGTTCTGCAGTATCTTGTTCTTTTTTGTTATCAGTATTAGTAATGAATTGGGTTAACAATACTAATGTTAGTGAGGTGCCTTTTAGTTAGTGGTAGCCATTCTTATACCTGTATGCAAGTTGAGTTTGATCAATGGTAGGATTACCAGATCGAGTCACATTCTTTCATTTTTATTTTACATATAAGGAGACCTTCACATGCATTTACCTATCCACTTGCATACACTCAGTTTTGGAGTGTACTACGAAAATTTTAACTAACTACTAAACTCCATTACTAAGTTCAAATAAAAATCGAGTTTTTCATTGATCATCCCGGTTCTTTAACTCTATTTTTAGAACGTAAAGACATCCTTTCTCATTGTTGCAGTTTTCCATCAAACCGCAAAATAAAAAAATACAAGATAATTAGGCGACAAGTCATACAATATTTGTCTTCATTATGGAGATTGAAAGCTAGCCTTAAGTTAGCTAGTAAATCATGGAATAGAACTAGATTATTAACATTAGGAAGTTACAATTATGCCAGTTTATGCAAAAAAAAAAAAAAAAAAAAAAAAAAACCCTCCAAGATTATTACCATATTGCAAGCAAAACAAGTGAATACTAGGGAAAGTATGAGTATAAAAAAAATCTTAATGGTATGTGTATGTGAAAGTTTCTAAATAAATGTTAAAAATATCCACTACTGGGATCATTTCCAGTAAGCTACTACTTGCTCTTTTGAAGAAAAAAAAATCAAAGATATTTTCTTTTTGAAAACCTGAATAAAGAAACACACGTAATTTAAAAATGTTACTACTTGCTTTGGTTTAGTTTTGCATGAAAAAATTATAGAGGCCATCAATGCTACTTGGGATTCTTTTACACTCAGAATTTTGATATGTTGTTTAGCACTCAATAGTCCACCTTCAAGAAAATGTGAGCCAATGAATACAAAATTGTATGGACATCAGATATAGCTTCTAAGAAAGCTGGTTGTTTCACTCTTTTATGCATAGTGTGAAAGTACTAATGATGTGGGATAATTAAACTTCCCTAAATTTTTTCAGTCAAGTTGTTGACGATTTTAACAAACACATTTCTAAAGCAATACCATTAATGCTCATTGCTTACTACCATACATAAAATTAAAGAACGCATCTAAAAATCTTTGGTAGTTATGATTGTAAGATGAATGCGTGCTAGTAGTTAAATATTAACATATGATTTTGTGTTATTGCAGAGGAAGGCATAACAGTAAGCGAGTGGGTAAATATGTCAAATATGTGGAGATGATGTCAGTTATACTCCAGAAGGGAAGCCATTTGTTGCTTTCAACAAGTAGGCTTTTCTTGTTTGTAAAGATTGTTATGATTATGAAAGGAGAGAGTGGAATCAAGTTTGTCCAAAGTGCAAAACTAGATTCAAAAGACTCAAGGGTACATTTTTATCTATCATTTCACTCACACTTGACATATAGTAGTATTTCGTAATAGTCATTACTTATGCCATAGTTTTGACATAGATGTACTAATTCTTTACTCAATACTATACTGGTATGTATTGTATAAATAAAAGGTGCATATCTAATTTGATTCACTTGATGGAGGAGTCAGATTTTGATACTACATCCCAGATGTGACTATATTGGTGTATTATAAATGATTTTCAATTATAATTCCATTTTAAATTGTAGTTTATAATATGTTGTAGACCTTATGCATGGAAGAAGGAGAAGTATATTTTGATCAGCAGACTATTGTTACACGGAGTTACAGACACGTCTTCTTTGTAGACCTAGTATATTTGAATATTGCTTAGCTAGGGATGACAAAGTTACACAAAAGCAAATGCTAAAAAAATACATATATCATACTACAATCTTCACCTTGTAACTTTGGTGGCTTTGTTTGTCTCGTTTTAGCAGCTTGTATCATATATATTAGTCTCAGATGTTCATTGAAATGAATAAGGCCTACATACCCAAACTAACTAATATACAAATATGTTTGCAGTCAAGTTAACACCAACACGGCGCAGTGGCCATGTTGCATGGTCAAATGGGATTTGATCGAGGGAGTGATATGCCACATCATAGAGATGATGGATCGATCAACTGCTTCTTCCTACCAATGGTAAAATGGTATATCTTTTTTAATATTATTTAATGAACTGGTTGTTATGTTTGTTCCCCGAATTTGTATTAATGAGTTTAGTTATTATCATTCTTTGGTATGTAATATGCACTTATCGTTGCTGCCATGAGAAGGCAAGTTTGTTGCTTGTCTTAGTGCAATTATCATGTAAATAGGCATGTTAATCTGGATATAATATCGACATACTCTTAATGAACAATTTTTTTTTTTAAAATATATAACATTGCTTTGCTGTAATTATCGTTAAACAGAACCAGTTAGTATTTCGTGCTAGCAAAAGTTTAGGGAGCAAATGGGAAGTTGTGAAACTTAAGGGGCAACGTATAATTCTTCTCTCAGTGAAATCATATGGCCTTCTATAAGCAAATTCCATTTTATTTAGTTTTTTTTTTTTTTTTTTTTTTTTTTTTTTTTTTTTTTTAGCATTATATGAACATATAATGGCAAGCACATAATTATGTATACAAATATAATTTTGTGCATTTGTTGCGATGGTTATGCTAAATATAACGGCAAGTACATAATTATGTATACAGATATAATTTGGTGCATTTTCCATTATAATTTGGTGTAAAGAGGTTGGAGTTTCTTAGAGAATCTTCTTGTACTTGTGGAAAATGAATGGCCATGCCAGGTCAAGAAATCTCAGCCTTCAAGAGCAAAATTTATGGGAGAAACGAATCTATTAGCTAGCACATTACTGAAATTATAACAAACACGTGCATTATAATAAACTATCAGGCATCAGTTGCCTTGTTTGGGTGTTAGCAGAATTGAAGATAAGATATAAGTTTTTGTTGTTGTTGTTGTTGTTGTAAATAGCGGTTCTTTATGCGGGTATTTTCCTGTTATTGTACTTTGGTATGTATTTGAGACTTAAACCAAAATTAGAGAAATTTAATTTGTGATGAGATTCGAATGTAGAATTTTTATCTGTTTTAATTCATTGATACAAATATTTAGAAGCCCAGTCAATCCACTAGCACCTTTTTGTCTGGATCGTTTCATTTCTAGTCAAATCACAAAGTCCTTGCATAATATGGCTGGCATAGTGAGTTGTCCTGTAGCACCCCGTATTTTAACAACACTAAAAGACGATAAATTAAAGAATAATTAATTTAATATTCAGAATTAAGTGCGTTCGTCTTGGAATTTTGGTCAAAATAGACACCTGGTTTGCATAAAATGGACACCGTATGAAGAAGTTATTAAGGTTTGAAGTTTGTATACGCATAAGGAGAATATATATATGAATAAAATATGTCTAGAAAATTCAAAACAGTTCAAAATCATAGAATTTTAGGAAGCGGGAAAATTCCGCCTAGGGGTGTCGACCCCTGGGTCGACCCAATAAGGAGCCTCTTAAGGGAGGGTCGACCCCCCTGCGGCAGATTAGGGTTTCGTCTCATATATATATATATATATATATATATATATATATATACACACACACATATATATAGCCTAATTTCTCAAGTTTTTCTACACCAAAAATAATGGAGGACTAGATGCTGTCTCTGCCCTGATTGAGTCAAACCTTTTCTTCTTCAGCAATCAACAAGAGTTATTCATGTTTAAGAGATCTGTGATTCAACCCTTCTTCTATTTTTCTAGATCCAAACACTGTAAGTCTATGTTAATTTTAGATATAAATAATTAAAAAGTAAATATTGACATGACTATAATTTGGATCTATGCCTATGACTATGTGAATCATATCAGATCTACTATAACCTGTTTATTTAAGTTATTCTGACATGACTATGAAACTAGATCTGAACCTATACCTATTCAATGTTTAGATCACCTCATGCCTGTTCCTATTATGTTTATGGCTAAATCATATCTATTATTAGGTGGATATTCATTTCTTAGATCTCATCATGCCTTTTTATGATGTCCCTATTATGTTAGAATTAGTTGTATTGTCACATATTCATCAGATCTGTCCCTATATGCCTATCTTGTCACTATGCCATTACATATTTATGCCTATCTCTGCCATTATGTGTCCACCTTGTTAGTATGATTATTTCTGTCTTCTTTTCCTTTATCTTTTCCCTTTTTATTTTTATATAGCCAGGCTACCTTCAAGCCTATGCATGCCGCTGAAATATGCGAACGCGTTAAATTCGGAACAAGGGGAAAACGATAAAATGGGGGCATAACTTGTAATTGGAATTTTAGGCATAACGTGAATGAAATATATGAACATGAATTTGGGGACATAAATCAACTTGTGATTAAAAACCGTAATTTAGGGTATATGGTTCATTATGAACAAAACTTGGCGGTAAGGGGAATGAAAACCTATAACGACATAGGAACAATTGGTTAATAATGGAAATGCCTAGGATTGCAGTAATTAGAAACTATAAGCGTGCTTAGACACGATGTTAGATTACACTTGTGGTGGAAGTCTTCCCGGAACTGACTGGCATGTCCAGCGACCACAAGTGGTGAATCTAATGTGAGGGGTCTAAGTGCATAAACATGAGACGTTCTAAGACATGGGGTTAAGTCTGATTTGTGGAAGAAGTCTGCTCGGAACTGACCGGCATATCCAGCATCCACAAGTGGTAGGCTTAATGTGGGAGGTCTAGCACATTATAACCATAAATAATATGGTAATGAATTGGAATACTTAACCTAGTTGAATCCATAGGGATTGTATAAACATATAACTTGAGTATGGGTTAAGTAAACTTGTTTGAAACAGTGGGTGGGTTAAGTAAATCTTGGGTGGGTGGGTAATATTTATATAGATATAGGCCCACGTACTTAACCTGTGTGGTTATGCAATCTTTTACTCTGGTATGGCATAACCTGTGGAAAACCTTGTGGGGATGCAAGCGTAGGGGAAGCTTGTATCATCTTGTGTGTGGGATCCGTTTCAGTCAGTAACCCATATATAGGTATTAAACGAGTACTCTGAACTAGGTCGGAGTCGGGGCACGCTTACAGGGCTGATTCTAAGAGATCCAAACATGGGGGACAGTATGGGCTGTGCATTCCGATAGGGTCATGTGCGTGTATGGGTCTGGCAGAGGAGGTTTAGACTCCATGACACCTATAGATATGTTGTGCACATCCAGAAAATGAAGGGTTGCCACTTTAGGGACTTTAGGGAGTGATACACCCTATTGTGGGGCCAGCACATGGTATCTACGGAGTAGGGAGCCGATCGATTAGGATAGTAATTAGGGTACATCTAGACTCCTGTATGTTGGGATGTCCGTTAATACCCTTAAGGGTAACTACGGTATGTTGGGCTGCTTGTTGATTGTATGGGGTGAAAAATTCTTACTGGAAGTACACCTAAGTCTACCATCTTATACTTGTTGGTGATCATTTGATTAATAAGACACTAGTATTGCTGCAGAGAAATCATTAGAGAAGCGTAGTATACTCTATCATGTTTGTCATGTTTACCTTGTCATACCTGCTTTTTATTATGTTATCTCTCTTATCCACTTTATATGCCTGTCATGATACTTTTACTTATTTATATGTTAAAAGTAATTGGACTCACTAGACTTTATGTATGACCCATTTTGTTTCCTCTTCTTTCTCTTTCATTCCCCACCCCCCAGGTTCTCAGGGTGGGAATACTCAAGCTTGACCAGGATTCTGCTTTCATCTGCTTGGAGCTGCTTAGATGTATTGCTCCAGATCTTACCCTTTCTACTATGGCTATGTTTTTGTTTGGGGAATTACGCTTCTTTTAATATTGTACTCTGATGTTTTAAGTACAAGATAGAAATTTTAAGATGATGTACTGGGTTTATGTATTTTCAGACTTATGATGTTTTGAACTACGAAGTTATGCTTTATGATTAATAAAAGTTTTTTAATTCCGCTGCTATTTTATGTCTTCTTTGTAATGTTTCTGTTTCTGCTTACCTATAACGCTTCACGAAACGTAATGCATTCTCTTAATGAGTGACATTAACGGACGTGTGGTGTCACACTTGGTATCAGAGCTGAAGGTTACCAGATCGGATAAAGTTTTTGGAAATTATTTTCAAAATGATTTTAAAAGAAAACATTTTCCAAAAGAAAAGTCTGTTTTGAAAAACATATTCCCTTAGCCATATGTAATATCTTTCGATCCTTTGTCTGAATCCCTTTCCCGTTCTTTTCATCATGTCTGAGGAACCAAATATTTCTGAGGGCGTTACGATACCAAGCTGGTTCCATAGGCATCTAGAGGCCACGACGCCTGTCAGTGGTCAAGCAGACGTTCCTCCCCAAGCTGCACCCGTCATTCCTCCTCCTCCATGTGCAGATAATTTCTCTAAGATTTGGAAAGATTTCTGTGCTATGGGAGGAAAGCCATTCCGTGGAACCGAGACGTTCGTAGAGGCAAGGAATTGGCTCAAAGAGACGGAGGATCTGTTTGGAATTTTCGAAGTGGATGATTATAGGAAGATTCAGTTAGCCGCCTGGCTACTTAAAGATGAAGCTTCGTTCTGGTGGAAAGTGACGCAAGCAGGGCATCCAATGGAGACTTGGGATGATTTTCGGCAAAGGTTTGAAATGAAATTTCTTTCTCAAGCTGAGAAAAACATGCAAATGGAAAGATTTCTGACACTCAAGCAAGGAGGAATGACTATCGAAGAGTATGTTAACAAATTCAACCAATTAGTGAGATTTGGGCTGGAGCTAGTGGATACTGCACATAAGAAAGCTTTATGGTTTGCAAGAGGACCGAACGAACCTCTTCATGGGTTAGCTATATCTCGTATTCCAATGGTAGCAACTTTTGAAAGGCTCGTTGATATGGCCTTGATGCATGAGGAAGATAAAGCTGACAAGAAAGAAGTTATGGTTGAGGAAACACAAAACAAGAAAGTATAGGCCAAGAAGGGACAACAATAACAACAAAAGAAAGGCGGAAAGAATGACAAGGCTAAGGATAAGAGGAATTTCCATAATTGCGGATGTGATGGTCATTTGATCAAGAACAGCAAAAGAAGGAAGAATGCTTACTTTAGTTGTGGAGAGGCTGGACACTTTTCTAAGGAGTGCCCAAAGAAGTAAGGACAAGGTCAAAGTGCAGGAGCTTCTGGAGGGCAAGTGAATGCTCTCGTGATCAACGCTCCAAATCGAGGTAGGAAAATTTCCATAGAAGGTTTGATTTCTCTTTCCGATCATCCTATTATATTTCTTTTTAATTCCGGCGCTTCGCATTCATTTATATCTGATTCTGTGGTTGAGTCTCTACACCTTAGTACTAGTATGGTAGTGGATCCCGTTGTTGTCTCAAACCCCATTGGTGATATGGCTCATTTGTCCATGATTTGTCGGGGTTTGATAATTTCTGTGTTAGGCGTCGAGTTTGAGTGCGATGCATATGTGCTCGATTTTATGGGCTATGGGTTGATTCTAGGGATGGATTGGCTAGCCAGGTATGGTTCCATTCTGGATTGTGAGAGGAGGGACGTTAGACTTTTAACTTGCCATGGGAGGACCCTCGAGATTTCTTGTGACCCTAAGGGGTCTGTCATGCTTAGTTTCCTAGAGTCTCTTGACGCATCTATCGATGATCTGCGATCTATACCTATAGTCTGTGAGTATTCTGATGTTTTTGAGGATGTTCGAGGCTTACCTCCAAGGCGCGAGATCGATTTTCGTATATACTTGGTAGACAATGCAAAGCCAGTTGCATTACCTGTGCGCCATATGGCTTCAAGGGAAAGAAGGGAGTTCAGCAAGCAAGTAGGGGAGCTATTTGAGAAAGGGTTTATTAGGCGAAGCATGTATGAATGGGGTGCTCCGGTGGTATTCATGACTAAGGCGGATGGTTTGCTTCGCTTATGTGTGGATTATATAGTGTGGATTATATAGAGTTGAACAAACTCACAAAGAAGAATAGGCACCCACTCCCGAGGATAATGATCTGTTTGACCAGCTTGTTGGTGCATCAGTGTTCTCTTAGTTAGACATTTCCACAGGGTTTCATCAGTTGAGGGTGGCCGAGGACAGTATAGACAAGACCGCTTTTAGGACTCCAGATGGTTTCTTTGAATGGCTCGTTATGCCTTTTGGGTTGACAAATGCACCCGCCTATTTTGTTGATCTGATAAGTAGGGTGTTTCAGGAGCTTCTAAATTAGTTCGTCGTGGTCTTTATTGATGATATCATAATGTTCTGAAAGAGCGAGGAAGAGCATGCCCAACATTTGAAAGAGGTTTTGAAAACTCTACGTGCGCATCAGCTTAAGGCGAAATTCTCCAAATGCCCTTTTTGGAGAAAAGAGGTGAGATTTCTAGGGAATGTGGTCTCTAAAGATGGGATAGCAATAGATCCCCCAAAGGTAGTTGCAGTTCAAGATTGGCTAATCCCGTAGAAAGCAACGGAAGTGAGAAGCTTTCTTGGATTGGCAGGCTATTATAGGAAGTTTATTAAAGACTTCGCAAAGATATCAGCCCCACTCACCCGGCTGACGAAGAAGAATTTGACGTTTTCATGGGATATGGAATGTGATATTGCTTTCCAACAATTGAAGAGGGCTCTGACAACAATCCAAGCCTTGACCTTGCCCGATGGAAATAAAGTGTTTACAGTTTACACTAATGCATGTGGTACAGGGCTTGGTGCGGTTCTGATGCAAGAGGGAAGGGTAATATGTTATGGGGGTAAATAGCTAAGGGTTCATGAGAAGAACTACCCTACCCATGACTTAGAGCTAGCTGCCATAGTATTCGCGCTTAAGACGTGGAATCATTATTTGCTTGGAGAGAAGTTCGAGTTGTACACCGATCATAAATCTCTCAAGTACTTGTTCTCGCAGAAGGATCTTAATTTAAGGAAACAAAGGTGGATGGAGTTCCTAACATCTTATGACTTCGAGATTGCTTATATCACTGGCAAGGGTAATGCGGTGGCAGACGCACTGAGTAGGCAGAGGATGGCCTTAAGTCTGCTATTTGTTGAAAGGAAAAGCTTGGAGTTTATATCGACT
This sequence comes from Allium sativum, assembly GCA_030737875.1. Taxonomy (NCBI): domain Eukaryota; kingdom Viridiplantae; phylum Streptophyta; class Magnoliopsida; order Asparagales; family Amaryllidaceae; genus Allium; species Allium sativum. The sequence continues at coordinate 747,263,105 of CM060918.1, forward strand.
TTTGAATTTAGACCCTCCACCGAGTTTTTTCCTAGATTATTTGCATCACTAGAGGTGAGGCCTACTCTTATGGATTAGATAGGAGCTTCGCAGCGAGAGGATCTATAGATTTTTGACATCTTGGATAGACTCAGTAAAGGGGAGATTTCTAGTCACCTCAGTAGATATGCCATAGACGATAAAGGTTGGTTGCGGCGAGATGGGAGGCTTTGTATTCCCCAAATTGGGAGTCTTTTGAAGACAGTGCTATAAGAAGTCCATTATTCTAAGATGACTATTCATCCAGGTGGTGATAAGATGTATAGGGATATGAAGAGGGTTTTCTTTTGGGCTAGGATGAAGAAAGATGTGGCAGAGTTTGTTTCTCAATGTTTGGTTTGCCAGCATGTCAAAGCTGAGCAAAAGAAGCCCAGTGGTTTACTTCATCCTTTGGAGATCCCGTAGTGGAAGTGGGAGAGCGTCTCTATGGATTTCATAGATGGTTTTCCTAGATCAAAGAAAGGCAACACCAGTACTTGGGTTGTAGTAGATGGACTTACTAAGAGCGCTCATTTCATTCCAGTTAAGAGTAAAAGGACGGCAGCATGGTTGGTAGCAGTTTATGTTCGTGAGATAGTCCGTCTTTATGGAGTACCTTCCAGCATCGTAGGTAATCTTGACCTCATTTTCGCTAGTGAATTTTGGAGGAGCTTGCAAGAAGCATCAGGTACGCAGCTATGTTTGAGCACCGCTTATCACCCTCAGACAGATGGACAGATGGAAAGGGTGAGCAGAGTTCTTCAGGATCTTTTAGGGCTATGTATCCTAGACTTCGGAGGGACTTGGGAAGAGCACCTTCCTTTAGTATAGTTCGCCTATAACAACATTTATCAAGCTAGCATTGGCATGGCACCCTTCGAAGCATTGTACGGACGACCCTGTAGATCACCGACTTGTTGGTGGAAGTCTACAGAAAGACTTCTACTTGGACCAGATATGATTAGAGAAACGTCCGAGAAGATTGATCTTATTAGACGGCGAATGAAGTCAGCTCAGGATAGGCATAAATCATATGCAGACAAGAGAAGGACTGATGTAATAACCCGGAAAATCCGAGCCAATTTTTTTTTTTTTTTTTTTTGGCAATTTTAGTGAATTTTGTGTATTTAAAATGAATTATTTTAAATAATAACGACGAGAAAAATATTTCGAATAGAATTATAATATATATATTTATTTGAATCGTCGTTGGAATATAAATAATTATTTTAAATTATAAAAGGAATTGAAAATGACGCGGTAGTTTAAAAATTCGATATCAAATTTCAGATGACTGCACAGGATACAAAATAAACCGGATTTTAGCGAAACCAAAAATATTAGAATCTATTTGGGAATATCTTTCCAACGAATCCGAAAAATTGAAATTTCATAGTGGGAATAAAATGTTATGCCCAATTGAAAATTCAGAGTAGTCGCTATGGAATTTTGACCCTTAAAAACGGATATTTTGCAAACGACCTCCATTTTCGACGAAACCACTTTTGTTGGATCCGGGGTGTCAAGTTATTGCTAGATTCCAATTTTTATAATTTTTGAAATCAATGTGTGAGCGTGGCGTAGGGAAACGTGTTCTGGCAGTTTCAGTCAGTTTGGATCGACCAGTAAATGGCCATTTTTCAAACGGTCTCCCAATTTGACGAAATTATCTTTGTTAGGACCGCATCGTCAATACGAAGCTAGAAAATATTTTTCGGGAATTTTCAGAGTCCGTTTGTGGCCTCGGTAAATTGAAATGTACGTTAAAATCAATATTGACCGTTCTATTTATTTATATTTTAATTTAGATAGAACTGATCGTAATAGTCGAATTGACTCACGGGACATATCCCATTGTGTTCAGAATGGGGGTAATTAGTTATGGACGACAGTCGGTGGGTTTGATTTCGAGTTCGAATTAAAAGCAACCTTTTTTTAGAGAATAAATTATTTAAATCAAATATATATTATATTCTTTTGGTCAACCCCACCCCCTTAACCCTCTCCTTCCCCCGTTTTACATTAGATCGAAACAGAATAAAAAAAAGGAAGCACAGAGGGAGACAGAACCCTAATCCACCGCCGCGAGAGGCGCGATGCCCCACCAGAATCCACCGCCGTCGAGAGTCCGCCCCTCCCCCCGCGTCCTTCGCCGCCTCGATGCCACACCCGTGGGCCAGCTCACGCAGCCACCATCGACGAGGCCCAAATCAGCTGCCAACCACCGCGTCCGACCGTTTCTGACCACTTGCAACCTTTCCACCCCCCTCTAGTTGCGCAGAAACCCTCCCCCTACAAAGCAAAAGGTATTTTTAATTAATTTGTTAATTATATTGTATTAGTTAATATTATGAATAGCAAAATGAAACATGATTTTATTCATATGTATTGCAAATGAAATGAGGTTTTGAAATAAAAAAGCTTTGAGTTTTATAAAGAAAAAGAGGCAAGATTTTTATATGTAGAAAGGCGAGATTTTTATGTAAAGAAAGATTATATTTTTATGTAAAGAAAGATTATATTTTTATTGTAAAGAAAGATTTGATCTTTTATTAGTGAAAGAAATGATTTTTATAAAGAGAAAAGATACGATCTTTATATGGATATCATTGGAATAAAAATCCGATTTTGATATATTATAGAATAGAATAAAAATGTGATTTTTATTTATAGAGTAGTGAGATAAAAATATATAAACATCATATTAAAAATGTAATTTTTAGTATGAACAGCGTAGAACAAACTGCGTTAGAATTCTGGACAAATCTAGACGGTTCAGAAATTCAGAAATAAAACTGGAGGAGTGGATCCCAAAGGTGAGAACTGCTCACTTTTATTTTATTTTCTAGTTGAAATATATATTAGGATGTAGACGGTGCATAGTAGCACCCGACACCCGTCGTCCACAGACCATGGATGACTTGTTTGTTTGATTGATTGTGTTGTGAAAATAGTTTGTTTGATGTGGAATGGAATAAAATATTTTATAGTTAAAAATATAATTTTTAACAGGTATATGAATAAAATAAATATTCATAAACAAATCGGACGATTTGTTTATGTACACACGTTTGTCTGATATTGATTGGGATGATAAATTTTTCACATTGCCCAACTGCACAAATAAAACCCGTGTTTGATTGTTTGAAACCCCACACAGGTATTGGGATGATATATGACATACACTAGTCCCAATAATTAGCTGAATGTCGATCGATCGATTGATAGGCTGTTGTAAGCGTTAAGTATTTATATTTGATGCTTATACAGTGTAGAATGCACATTGGATGATGGTTGACTGTGTTTGATTGTTGTTGTGTACGCGTGTTGTATGAAATCCATATAATCAATCTATATGGTAATTGACTGTGTCTGATTCCAGTTCAGAAAGAATAAATATTTTAAAATAACGATTATTTTAAAATAATGAATATTTTAAAATAATATTCAGAAAAGAATCAAAATCTGATTTTGATGTCTGATTTGGGATGAACACGAATATATTTAAATATATAAAGCTGTGTTGATTAGATCAACGCCATTTTGACATGAACGATATTTATATCGATTTTATTCATTTTTAAAATGAATATTGAAAATGAATTGATTTCAAAATCTAGTGTTTTGAAAATACTATCATTTATATATCAATGATATGGAATATTCAATTTTGATTAGAAATTGAATATGAAGTTGAAATCGTTTTGAAAACGAATCTAAAACGATTTATAAAATACGTTTTAAATGGAAATCGACAAAATATTATATATATATAATATAATATAATGGCCTGAATAGAACGCGCCGCGCTGCGGTAGTTCGCGAATTTCGACCATTGACTTCGAACGGACATTACGGGAGATCCGACCGTCGGATTCTCCTAAAACTGGAACCTTGGGTTCATATCGAAAAGAGCTTTCTAACGAATACAAGAAATTAGAAATCTAACGGTTGGATTTGGAATTATGTCCAAATCAAATTTGGAAAAGGTCACTGTAAGTGCAGTTCGATGGCCGTTTATGGAAATCGACTATACGGGCCTTTGTAAAATTATTAAAAATATCAATAATTGGTGTAAAATCATAAGAAATGATTTGGAAAGAATTGGGATGAAAAATTCCATATTTGAAAAGATAAAAATAGATTTTTATTGAAATGAACTAGTTTTGAACTAGAATTATAATCCATTTTTTTTAAAATAAATATACTGGATTTGAAATGGTTTTAAAAATAACCAGAATTTCAAATATATAAATTAGAAATGGATTTAAATCGAAATTGTCTTCGAAATATTTCGATGTTAGATTTCGCGATTATATAGATATTGTTATGGAAATTTGAAAGATATATTTATATCATTATTTCCAATACGATATTTGTTGGTTGTAGTATTTGATATTAAATATAAGCCGATATATTTTCTATTCAGAGCCTTGTATTTAATATCAAATAGGATTTGGGTTTGTCGTGAATGGTGTCTTTATTAACATTGTTCTTAAACCCAGTTGAGAAAAGATTAAATCTTTTTATTTAGATTTAATGAAGTATACCAATTAATTAATATTTAATTGGAATTGGGATTTGGGTTTATCGTGAATGGTGTTTTAAATAACACTTGTTCTTTAATCCGATAATTAATGGAATGTGAGTTGGGTTTATCGTGAACTTTGTTTTTAACGACATTCGTTCTTTAACCCGATTTACAGTGAAATGTGATTTGAAATTTATAAATCTTTTGTAAAGATTTAAAAGTGATTTTCCAAAGTAAAGTTTTTCAATTTAATAAAATAAATTGGAATGGAATGGAATTCGATTGGTAATAATCGAAGTGAATTTCTGTGGGTGAGGACTGCTAATATATATGGAATTTAAAAGGCTTTGCCATTATTCCATTTATATTATTAATCGAATATGGAAGTTTATATCGACTATATATATATATATATATATATATATATATCGATTTGTTTTCCATGAAGATTCCATCGTTAATGGAATGTGATTTTGGGTTGTCGTGAATGGTGTCTTTAATAATACTGTTCTTAGACCCGACGGAGTTAAGAAAATCAGAAACTAACTGGGGATTAGTTAAGTTGAATGGTTTCCTGGGTATTGATCTGATGTTGGTTTCGACCTTCGGGATTAATACTTAGGGAATTGTTCACTTGCTAATTTATGGTTGAAGGCTGATGGAATGGAAGGTGATTTTGGGTTTATAGTGAACTCTGTTTTAAATGACATTGGTTCTTTAACCCAGTTAATGACATGATATGATTTCCCAAGTTAAACAATCATTAATATTGATTTTTAGGAAGATTAAAACCAAGTGGAGTTTTAATGAATCTTTAATTAGACTGAAATGATATCCAAAGGAAGATTAAAGAATAAATTTAAAGAATTTATCTTTGATAAAATTAATGGGAACCATTCCCAAAGAATAAGAATATTCTGGATTGGAATGAGGTGTATGTTGTGTCTGTGTAGCACTAGTTTATTATATATGCAAGTTATTCGGAAAGGCCGGGTTTATCCCATTCTGAATAACTGAATCGACGATAAGTCGACGATGAAGGCGGTGGTAAAGACTGTAGGTCTTCACATCGTTTGGATAATTACTGATGATCTTGATTGGGCTGTACACCCAAGAGGAGGGAATCAGTTGGTGATCGTCCAGACGTACTTGGAGATCGATGGATATGCGAGGAATAAGATTCCTCTGGTTTCGTTCATTCCCAGAACGGGCTTGCAAATGGATATCTGTTTGACATCGGATTTCATTCTGTGTTATTGATATACATCAGTTGCATAGCGTGAATTGCATGTGTGGCATGCTGAGATGCAAATGATTAAGGCTTCTGTTGAAAAGCAGAGTCTTGTGGTTAATGATCAAAGCACGACTTTAATACGGCGTAGCTTTGTGTAGCGTTAATTCGCAAGTCTCACACCCCGGTGTGAACCAAAAATGGGAGAGGACTGCAGGGAGGGCACGTATTTCCTTCTAGCTAGGAGTGGTGTCAGCGTTTTACACGCTCTGGCATTTTACTTATGTGGATGATGGATTTCGAGGCGCCTCAGTTATATTGGTCGATCCAGGGCCGATGGAGTCATTTGGCTCATTTACGCCCCAGAGGGCGGGGAAACGCATTGTTCAAGCATTATAATCCACATCGAGTGGACTGGCCCTAAAGATCCAAGGTGCAGTTGCGGCTGTTCCAGAGACATAGGCTAGATTGTCTCGAAGCGGTAAGGACGTTCCCTTGCCTTGGTTCACAAATGGAAATCCAGCTTCCAATACGTGACGTTTCGGTTTTGATTGTAGAGCCTTGTATTGGCGACATGATATATGGTACCCATGCCGCCTAGGATTGATACATTTATAATTGAAGTTGTTTTATACACTATGCACTTATTATAATATCAAATTATTTGTTTTAACGTATCAAGCATGTTCGGCTATTATAAGGGAAAACCCTATCCCTCGGCTTGCGTTGCATTGTATGATAGGACCTGGGTCTTTTAATAGCTTCATTTTTCCAAAAAGCATTGCGCTGTTTGGTTAACTGCACCGGTATTCTTGGAAGGAAACCCGTTCCGTGTTATACGGCGTGGTCCCTTGATATACCCGATTTAAAGCAAAGTTTTAAATAACTGTTTTAGTTCTCACACCAGTCACATGACTGACCTGCAGTTTATTGTTTTAACCTAAACTTTGGATGCCACTATTTTCAGCATGGGCAGCTAATAGTTCTGGTTTTGCAGATTTATATGCACAAGATCCTGGTTTACAGCTGGAATGATATTCGGAAAGCTCTGTATCCGTATATTCATTTCGGTTGTGTTTTGTATTATTTTTCCGCTGCTATGTAATGTATTGTAAATCTATGATATTTAATGTGTAATATTTATTCGTACTCTGCATATTCCTGTATTATGATGGAATTGTTGTAATTAACAATGAAATATTCTTCTGTTTATGTTCTGATTCGTTGTGTCCTCAATTCAATCCGGGCTTTCCTTCACGGGGAAGTTCGGGTCATCTCAACTGGCACTGAGTTTGAAGTGGGAGACATGGTCTTCATCAAGGTATCACCTTTGAGGAATGTAGTTCGCTTTGGATCTATAGGGAAATTGGCACTAAGATTCGTAGGACTATTTTCCATAACAGAAAGGATTGGCCAAATGGCCTATAGAGTAAAGCTACCAGAGAGACTGTCGGGTGTTCATGATGTTTTCCACATTTCTCATTTGCGGAAGTACTTGCATGATACAGCCGAAATAGTTGAGCCGAGTATATTGGGAGAAGTAGAGGTGGAATGAGAAGCGGTAGTAAGGCGAATTCCTACCCTTATTCTTGGCTCAGAAGTTAAGAAGCTACGCAACTGAGAAGTCAAGTTAATGAAGGTTCAATTAGGAGATAATCCAGAGGATGCAACTTGGAAGACCAAAATAAGATTTGTGCTTCGTACCCTTCTCTTTTCGAGGGTATGTTCTTAACTTCCTTTCCAAAGCCTTTATTTATACTTGTTTCTATCATTTAAGTATTTCCTATCGATCGAATCTTTGACCTTTAAGTAGAAATCCTATGGATGTAAACATGTGTTTGAGACATGTTATATTTGATGGATACAAGTGGATGCAAGTGTTTGTTAGTGGTTGGTTTTGGATACATATACACACATATTAGGCACTAGATCGACTCAATCACTCTCATACTGCATATGGATGTGTATGCATTTTTTTATGGATAGAAATGGATTTATCATCATATGGATATTGCGTTTGGATGGATGATTGTGCACACATATAGAACTTAAAAGTTATAATAGGATTATTTACATACATGTTGGATTCATGGCACTAACATACATTGCATTATGGAGGTCGACTGAATTAGTAGACCGCCTGATCTTCGCATTAGTATTGGGACATATACACACATCTTTGCATATGTTCATATAAGCATTAGAAATCTTTTAAGGAAAATGGACGCCTGTGATTGGTGGATGAATAGATGGATATGGATGTTAGGATATACATTCTTCTTAACTTGGAGATTTCGGGGACGAAATCCTTTGAGTAGGGGAGAATGTAACACCCCGTATTTTAACAACACTAAGAGACAATAAATTAAAGAATAATTAATTTAATATTTAGAGATAAGTGAAACAGACTACGCCATTGCGTTCGTATCGAAATTCTGTCCAAAATAGATACCTGGTTTGCGTAAAATGGACACCGTAGAAAGAAGTTATTAAGGTTTGAAGTTTGTATATGCATAAGGAGAATATATATATATGAATAAAATATGTCCAGAAAATTCAAAAAAGTTCAAAATCGCAAAATTTGGGGAAGCGGGAAAATTCCCGCCTAGAGATGTCGAGTCAAGGGGGTGTCGACCCTTGGGTCGACCCCATAAGGGGGTGTCGACCGACGGGTCGACCCCAAGGGGGAGTCGACCCGACTGCCGCAGATCTGGGCAGATTAGGGTTTCATCTCAGCTATATATATGGCCTCATTTCTCAAGTTTTTCTACACCAAAAGTAATTGAGGACTAGATGTTGTCTCTGCCCAGATTGAATCAAATCTTTTCTTCTTCAGCAATCAACTAGAGTTATTCAAGTTTGAGAGATCTGTGATTTAATTCTTCTTCTATTTTTCTAGATCCAAACATTGTGAGTCTATGTTAATTTTAGATCTAAATAATTAAAAAGTAAATATTGACATGACTATAACTTGGATCTATGCCTGTGACTATGTGAATTATATCAGATTTGCTATAACCTGTTTATCTAAGTTATTCTAACATGAATATGAAACTAGATCTGAACCAATACCTATTTAGCATGTCAGATCTGCCATTGTTTATCGATCTAATTCACTGTTTAGATCACCTCATGCCTGTTCCTATTATGTTTATGGCTAAATCAGATCTGTTATTAGTTGGACATTCATTGTTTAGATCTCATCATGCCTGTTTGTGATGTCTCTATTATGTTAGAATCAGTTCTATTATCACATGTTCATCAGATCTGTCCCCATATGCCTATCTTGTCATTATGCCATTATATGTTTATGCCTATCTCTGCCATTATATGTCCACCTTGTTAGTATGATTATTTTTGTCCTCTTCCCTCTATCTTTTCCCTTTTTATTTTTATATAGCCAGGCTACCTTCGAGCCTAGGCATGTCGTTGAAATAGGCGAATGCGTTAAGTTCGGAACGATGGGAAAACGATAAAATTGGGGCATAACTTGTAATTGGAATTTTAGGAATAATGTGAATGAAATATATGAACATGAATTTAGGGACATAAATCAACTTGTGATTAAAGACCTTAATTTGGGGTATATGGTTCATTATGAACATAACTTGGGGGTAAGGGGCATTAAAACCTATGACGACATAGGAATAATTGGTTAATAATGGAAATGCCTAGGATTGCAGTAATTAGACACTATAACCGTGCTTAGACACGAGGTTAGATTACACTTGTGTTGGAAGTCTACCCAGAACCAACTAGCATATCCAGCGACCACAAGTGGTGAATCTAATGTGAGGGGTCTAAGTGCATAAACATGAGACATGCTAAGACGTGAGGTTAAGTCCTACTTGTGGAAGAAGTTTGCCCGGAACCGACCGACTTATCCAGCATCCACAAGTGGTAGGCTTAATGTGGGAGGTCTAGCACATTATAAACATAAATAATATGATAATGAATTGGAATACTTAACCTAGTTTAATCCATTGGGATTGTATGAACATATAACTTGAGTAGGGGTTAAGTAAACTTGTTTGAAACAGTGGGTTGGTTAAGCAAATCTTGGGTGGGTGGGTAATATTTATATAGATATAGGCCCGCAAACTTAACCTATGGGGTTATGCAATCTTTTACTTTGGTATGTCATTACTTACGGAAAACCTTAGTGGAGATGCAAGCATAAGGGGAAGCTTGTATCATCATGTATGTGGGACCCGTTTCAGTTAGTAACCCCGAGTACTTTGAACTAGGTCGGATTCGGGGCACGCTTACTGGGCTGATTGTAAGAGATCCAAACGTAGGAGACATGTGGGCGGCGCATTCCGATGGGGTCATGTGCGTGCATGGGTCCGATAGAGGAGGTTTAGACGCCGTGACACCTGTAGATATGGTTGTGCACTTCCTGAAAACGAAGGGTAGCCACTTTAGGGAATGATACATCCTACTGTGGGGCCAGCATAGAGTATCTACAAAGTAGGGTGCCGATCGATTAAGGTAATTAATTAGGGTACATCTAGACTCCGGTATGTTGGGAAGCCCGTTAATACCCTTAGTGGTAACTCCGGTATGTTGGGCTGCTTGTTGATTGTATGGAGTGAAAACCTCTTACTGGAAGTACACCTAAGTCTACCATCTTATACTTGTTAGGGATCATCTGGTTAATAAGACACTAGTATTGGTGCAGAGAAATCATTAGAGAAGCGTAATATGCTCTATCATGTTTGTCATGTTTACCTTGTCATACCTGCCTTTTATGATGTTGTCTCTCTTATCCACTTTATATGCCTGTCATGATACTTTTACTTATTTATATGTTAAAAGTAACTGGACTCGCCAAACTTTATGTCTGACCCATTTTGTTTCCTCTTCTTTCTCTTCCGTCCCCCCCCCCTCAGGTTCTCTAGGTGGGAATACTCAAGCTTGACCAGGAATCTGCTTTCATCTGATTGGAGTTGCTTAGATGTATTGCTCGAGCTCTTATCCTTTCTACTATGGCTATGTTTTTGTTTGGCGAATTATGCTTCTTTTACTATTGAACTCTGATGTTTTATAATATAAAATTTTTAAGATGATGTACTGAGTTTATGTATTTTTAGACTGATGATGTTTTGAACCACAAAGTTATGCTTTATGATTAATATTTTTTTAATTCCGCTGCTATTTTATATCTGTCTTGTAATGTTCCTGTTTCTGTTTACCTATAATGCTTCACGAAAATTAAAGAATTCTCTTAATGAGTAACATTAACGGACGTGGGGTGTCACAGGTCCGTAAAAAGGATTGCAAAAGAAATTTAACACATTATTTCTATTTCTACTTAGTGTGATATCACTGCTTTCTCAAACTGCCGACACTGTTCGTTGTACCCAAACCGTTCCTGCCTAATTAACGTCGTGCTATCCTTTTGCAATCAGTTAGTATCGATTATGGTATGTACTCGGGGTTTGATATGGAATTAGAACGTTAGCAACATGTCTTTAATAATTTTGCACTGTACAAGGGACTAACAATGAGTTTATACGATAAAGTAGCTGAAGAAAGATTTGACCGACGGTAGAGGATTGATAGTAGGGAAGTGGTTTGCAGCAGATGACATGTAAGAATTTGCACTATTAACTGCGCATGGGCTTGAGCTGATGCAATTTTATGCCATGTATACTATGTTAGCACTCCTTGAGGTTCACTAACATCAACCTGCAACCATTACAAGTGGCATATGTTGAATCTTGAACAGAAGAGACACCTTACTTTATACTGTGTTTAAATGATGTGCCCGCTTGAGGGACATAAACATAAGCTGTATGACAATCATATGTGAAATGTTATGAACATTAGCCTGAAGATGTGCTCTATTTAAAATGGCTTATAATCTATGTTTTTGTGATGAAATTATCGCTATCTTAGAATTATTGCAGAACAGTAAGGATGAACATTCCTATTTATGCTCTAGTTTCTCAATTATCTTTTAAATGAAGACAAGTCTTATTTATGGTTTGTTGGCTCAAAAATGATTACTGTAATTATAGTTGTATGCAAGAAGTTTGTATGCATGTTGTATTCTAATCTATTTTTCTTTATAATCGCAGCGTGACGGAGTTATTTGGATAAATAGCTTGCACATGAGTTATCTATAAGTTGAAGAGTAAGTTTCCTATGCATTTGATTTTTTGATGAAATTTTATTATTCATAACTGATTTGAAGGTTGACTATCGTATGAAAATTAGAACTCATGATAGAAAAAATGGAGGTAACTGGTTTGATTGTTTTTTTTTGGCGGGAAGATAATTGGACCTAAAAAAGATTAAAATCATCTTTTTTTTTCAAATAGGAAGCAAGGCCACATTTTTTCTTATTTCTGTTTTTTTATGTGAAGGTAAACTTTTAACTGCGTATAACGTATGCTAAAATCTAAGACATGATGAGGTATATGATATAAATGACTTAGCGTAGCTTACATGAGCATCCACTATAAAGTAGCAAAAGGCAGCTGAATAGTATTGTTGGTAGGAGTATAAAATGTTGTATATCTAGTATACCAAAAAAGAGAATAATTAACTATAAACTCGTCGCACAAGTTCATAACTTAAATTTCCACTACTCTGAAATTCAATATTAGTTAATGATAACAATCAATATGTTGTAATTAATTTACAAAAACTATGTTATACTATTTTAACAAATAACACAATGTAAAGAATGGAAAGATTATGAAATAATGTATATAAATATACAAAATAGAAATCTAACCGAATGATGTCTGAGGCTTATCGTAACAATCTCCTTAAGAATTTATTTCGAAATTCTCCTAAGATACAACAGATGTATTCTGCACGAGATTGTAATGAGTACATCACTCTGTGATTTTGTATAAGAATATTAGAAAAGAGAGAAGGAAGACTGGATTGGAATAAGTGAGGAAAGTGATCAGTTTTCCTCCTTATTTATAGTTTATCCGCTTCCCTTCGAATGGTCGTACCCACACCTCTTTGTACAGTCGCATCTCTTCTAAACGGTCGTGCTAGTACCTCTTCGTATAGTCGCATCTCTTTCGAACGGTCGTGCTCGTAACTCTACGTACAGGCTCATCTCTTTCGGTAAATGGAAGTGTCTTTTCGCGAAGTGTCTTTTCTCTGAAATATGACCGTTTGCTAAAAGGAAGTGACTTTTTGGTGAAGTGTCTTCTCGTGAAGTTCCTTTTCGCGAAGTGTCTTTTGGCCGAGATATGACCATTGGGAAATATGACCGTTGGTGAAAGGAAGTGTCTTTTTGCGAAGTGTCTTTTCGTGAAGTGTCTTTTGTGAAGTGTCTTATCGCGAAAAACCATGCTGGTATAGTCACGTCCTTTCACTGCACAGTCACACCTGTTCGCTTATATTATGTGGGACAATGGACAAAGTATATTTCATTCAAGACTTGTGAATTCCAACAATCCCCATATGAATGATAATATTCTTTTCCCCTACACAAAGCGAAATATCACTGAGTGCATATGGAATAATGATTTATCGTGGATAAGTAGATATTTCACTTTGAACTTTCCCTAGTTAAAACTAATCGGATCTACTTGGCTAATCGATGAATTATTTCATCTTGAACCATCAACCGTTATTGTATATCCAGACAGTAAGCTTTACGAAGCATTGATTCCCTTGTCATCCAATCTCTTGGTTGTGTTCATTTTGGTTTTGAACACTTCTTGGTTCTGCGAGTGTTATAGAAAATTTAAGCCTTTAAAATTTTCATAGAGTCGACCCAGGTCACACTAACATAGGTGATCGCAACCATTAGAAGTATCCTACATATACCCCAATTGTTGTTTTCAAGATATGGTCATCATTAAAAAAACGAAGTTTTAACCTTGTAATACTTCTGTAGGCATGCATTTATATTGTGCACCATAGGAATGGAGTAGGACTGTGTCCAAAAATACATTACGTCTTGAGTTATTCATAACCGGTTTGCCTATTGATCCTAGTTCGTGGGATCTCTAGTCGCTAGGATAGGCTTCCGTATACGATAACTCTTGTTGGTTTAGGCTTTTAAACCCATTCCCCTCGATGCGCAGTCAGTTTTCTCTCTTGATAAACCCTTAGTAAATGGATCCGTTAGGTTATCATTTGTTCTCGCATAATCTATGGAAATAGTTCCATTTGAGAGTAAACTCCTAACTGTGTTATAGCGTCTACGAATATACCATGACTTTCCATTATACATAAAATTTTGTGCTCTGCTTAGCGCTGCTTGGTCATCACAGTGTATGCATATGGCCGGCACAGGTTTGGGCCAAAAAGGAATATCTTCAAAAAAGTGATGAAGCCATTCTGCTTCTTTGCCTGCTTTATCTAAAGCGATGAACTCTGATTCCGTAGTGGATCGAGCTATGCATGTCCATTTAGTAGATTTCCATGACACTGTTGCCTCTACTGGGGTAAATACATAATCACTAGTTGATTTTGATTCCTCTGAATAGGTAATCCAGTTTGCATCACTATATCCTTCTAAGATGGCAGAATATTTCCCATAATGTAAGGAATATTTTGTGGTATTTTTCAAATATCCAAGCATTGTCATTAGTGCTTTCCGTTGTTCTTCTCAGGGGTTCAATTTCCTCAATTTTGTAATGAACCAGTTTTTCAATGTCTTAATATGTATATATATATATATTTAAGAATTGACATTAGTTTAAAAAAATTGAAATCTAATCTATTTTATTTTTGGTTTTAAATCAACATTTTGTAATATATATATATAGTTTCAAAACTCAGAAAAATTTATTCGATTTATCATTTTATATATGATATATATGTAGTATTTTTATGACTTGATATTTCAGGATTTAATAATTACTCTTAAGGTTTATTTGTTTGAATGGAAATAAGAATTTTGGATTGGAACCAATATAAGTAAATTTAAATGAGATCAATCCAAATGGAAGCAAATTGGATTTTAAGTGGAAAATGGATGTGATAATGCGGCGTAAGAAGATATGAATTTGTTGAATGTGAATCCGTTAAAGCGACCAAATAAAAATTTATAATTTGGTATGTGAAAATGTATCGAATGGAATGAATGAATTCAACTTGATCAGAAAATTTTATGGATTGAGTAAATTAAAGAAAATTTGAAAGATACATTTAAGGATAAATGTAACACCCCACCTCTATTAAGGTCACTCACAAAGGGAATGCCTTAACTTCAGTGGAGCGTTTCTGGTAAATAGACACATAATATCATAAGACAGATATTAAAAATTTTGCAGCGGAAAATAAACAACTTTATTAAATCACCAAAATACTTTGTTACATAATACCATGAGTTATAAAACTGAAACACTTCTGTCTTACATTATCAAAGTACATAGGTATTTAAAAGAAAAACATCATTCCCCAGATTAAAGAGCAAGCCATATAAGAGGCAGAGACTCGAGCCATACTTCAGAAGTAGCTCCTAGAAGATGATATCCAAATCCTGACTAAACCTGGGTGTTTCCTCCCTGAGAACCTGGGGGGGGGGGGAACGGAAGAAAAGAGGCGAAACAAACTAGGTCAAACAAACATCTGGTGAGTCCAGTAACTTTAAGCCAGTAAATAAATAAAGGTAAACATGACAGGCATACAAAGTGGATAAGAGGATTCACGGTACAGATGGCAGGTATGACAGGACAAATAAGGTAAGATGTATGCATGCTTCACTACAAACTACTTTGCACTATTACTAGTAAAATCAAGATGGGATGATCCCTTCTACTAACCATAATAATGATAACGATGGTGGTAGTTTCATGTATTCCTAGCTGCTGTTATAGGTGCCGCCTTCTCCTATCTCAACTAGTCGTACCCAGTACCCTCCTACTATGAATTGGTAGACTTAGAGCATACGTCTGGGTATACCCTAACCACTACCCTAATCGATCGGCTCCCTACTCTATAGATACCCTGTGCTGGTCTCACAACTAGGGGGTATCACTTCCCCAAAGTGGCAACCCAAGGTGTGCGCAGTTATACCTACTGGTGTCATGGTCATCTTGTCCCCCTCTGCCCGGCCAATGCACGCACATGTTCCCGGTCGGTTTGCGCCGCCCACACCATCCGTCTCGTTTTGGATCTCTTACAATCAATCAGTAAGCGTGCCCCTTCCTCGCCTAGTACGGAGTTCTTTACTTTGATACCCCTCCGGGTTACTGACTGAAATGGGTCCCACACAACATGATACAAACTCTCCCCTATGTCTTGTATCCTTACTAGGTTTTCTACTGACTATGTATACCCTAAGGTGTCTTTAATTACATAGCCCTCAATCAGTTATGCATACCTATAGGCGTCTTTAATACATAACCCTCAATCTAACTATCGGTTAGGTGTCTTTAATACATAACTCTATATATTCCCATTAGTTATGCGTACCCCTAAGGGTGTCTTTAATACATAACTTTACTACTTTTCCCCCGTTATGTATACCATTATGTGTCTTTAATTACACAACCCTTTTTATCCGGTTAAGTTTGTGGGCCTATATATATTAATATTACCCACCTACCCTTCAGTTGTACTTAACCCTCCCACTGATTTAATCCTATTTATTTAATGGTTAAGTTTGTGGGCCTATATATATTAATATTACCCACCTACCCATCAGTTGTACTTAACCCACCCACAATCCAACTCATTTTACTTAACCCTAACTTATGTCTATCATCATACAGTCCACATGTATTAAGTTAGGTTAAGTAGTCTTTTCTTGTTGACATGTCCAATTATGGTTATATTGGGCTAGACCTCCCAAATTAGGCCTACAACATGTGGATGTTGGATATGCCGGTCGGGTCCGGGCAGTTTTATTCCACAGTTGGGTCTAACCTCGTGTCTTAGCCCGAGTCGTCTTCACACACTTAGACCTCTCACATTAGGTTCAACATTAGTGGCTGTTGGATATGTCGGTCGGGTCCGGGCAGACTTCCACCTCTAACGTAACCTAACCTCGTGTCATAAGTGTTAATTAAATTTTCAGACTTTAATTGCTTAAACATTCCTCTTTTGATTAATTAAGTTAATTAATTAATCCTTTCCTTTTTATAGGTGTCAATATCTATTTTATTAACAATTTGAATTTCCTATCCATAAATGGTCATATTCAAATTATACCATTTTTACTCAACATTACCTATGTCATAATAGGTAAAAAAAATATGTGTTTCCCTACTAGATTCAGGTGTCCAATTTACATATTCACAATATAAATTATGCCTATTACAAATTCCCTTTTTTCCCCGTTTCCTAACTAGCGTAACCGTTTTCGTTTTTGGCGTCATCGAGGCTACAAGGCAGCCTCGCCATAACAGTAAAATAAAGGGAATGACAAGGTGATCGTTTTTCAGTACAATTCTTGGCATATGCATGACAACTAGGGAAAATGACATAATAATTTCAGTTATAATTATGATTCACCACATAATTAACAACTTGCATAGATTCTTGATTTTGCAACATAACAACTTGCATAGGTTCATGATAACAACTTGCATAGGTTCATGAATTAACAACATGATTAACGATACTTGCTTAGGCTCAAGATTCACAACATAACAAACTTGCATAACATAACAACTTGCACAGGTTTATGAATAATAACTTGCATAGGTTCATGAGTTATCAATTATAATAACTTGCATAGGTGACTTGTATGATCTCACAACAACTTACATAGGTTCATGATAACAACTTGCATAGATTTATGAATTCGCAACATAATAACTTGCATAGGTAATTTGCATAGGTTTATGAATTTCACTTGCATAATTTCATGATTCACCATAACTATAAACTTGTATAATTTCATGATCCACAACAACAATAAACTTGTATAATTTCATGATCCACAACAACAGTAAACTTGTATAATTTCAAACAACATATACCCAAATCATAGCCTACCACAATTCACTTTTATCTATTTAAACCTAAAAGTGACTAGAACTCACAGAAAAAGAGGGTCTTGAGTTCTGGCATCTAAATTCTGTAATTGATTAGCGTTCCCTTGATGTAGACAATTCGTTATTGAGATTAGACTTTGATTTGAATAGAATTGAGATGCTTTACTTTGCTTCTAGTTGGTAGCGGCTACTCTAGATTTTGGAGAGACAGTATGACGTCTATTGATCTAATTTTTATTTGGTTTTAGGGTTTGAGTCTACATGTGTTTATATAGAATTTCAATTTAATTTGAGCCGTCGGATGCTCTTAGGGTTAATCAAAACCACTCAGTCAGGAAAGGGTGACACCTTAGCCCTAATGACCCAACAAGGAGTCGGAAAGGACTCAGCAATGAATCACAGTGTGGATCAGATCACACGAGAAAGCTGTGCAGGCTTTCTGCTCGGCCTGGGCGCACTTGGGAAGTGCGCCAGTGTATTTTTGTACGGCGCCAGTGCATTTTTTCCCTTCTGGTTTTTCCGCCTAACTTCGCTCGTACATATCTCCTTCATATAGTGTCCGTTTTACGCAAACTCGGACTCTATCTCAAGCAGAATTCCGAGACGAACGCAATGGCACAACCCGTTTTCCTTAATTTCCAAATTTAAAATCAAATATTCTTAAATTTAGTTAATTTGATCATTCAAAAATTCGGGGTGTTACATTCTCCCCTACTTAAAGGATTTCGTCCCCGAAATCTTCAAGTTAAGAAGAATGTGTCCTACCATCCAATCACCTATCTATTCAACCATCATCCATAAGCATCCATTTTCCTTAGAAAACTTCTAATGTTGTATGAACATATGCAAAAGTGTGTGTATATGTTCCTTATCTAATGCAAAGATTAGGTGGTCCACTGATTCAGTTGACCTCCTTAATGCGAATTATGTCAGTGAGTCCAACATGTATGCAATTTTCCTATTTGATACATATTATATCTTCATGTGTGCACAGCCATTCATCAAAATGCAGCATCCATAGGATAACACAACCATTATACATCCATTACTCTAAATACACACACATTTTTATATGCAATATGAAAGTGGTTTGAGCCGATCTAGTGCCTAATGTGTGTGTAAATGCATCCACGAGCAACCACTAGCAAACATTTGCATCCACTTGCAACCATCAAACATAACATGTCTTAAACACATGTTTACATCCATGGATTTCCTATCTAAAGGTCGAGGATTTGGTTGATGGGATACAAATAAATGATACAATTAAAACAAAAGCTCTGTTCCTATTTGACATTGGTTAAGAGAATAATTCCCTAAGTTTCAGCCCCGAAGAGTCAACATCAGACTGACACTCATAGAATTACCCCCATTAAACAATGTCAAAACTGGAAATCTACTTCATGCTTCGAGTAGAAACCCCTATCCTTCAAAAATATTTAGATACCTATAGACTACTGGTACAGATTAGATTACCGAATGATTCTCAGAAAGCTAAGCATAACAGACCCTTGCGGGTCACAAGAAACTTTGGGGGTCTTCTCATGACAAGTTAGAAACTTAACGACCCTCCTCTCAAAATCTAGAATGACCCTCTACATAGAAAGCTGGTAAATTCAGAACCAACCCATAGCCCATAAACTTGAGCACACAAATGTCACATTCAAATTTTTGACGCCTAACACAGATAATTTCAACCCCTTACAAATCACCAATAAATGAGCCGAACCACTAAAGGGGTTTGAAACAACTACGGGATCAGAAACAAGACTAGTATTAAAGTGCAGAGTCTCAATTACAAAATCAAAATGCCAGAATCCAAAAGAGTCTTAACTTCATAATCAGATAAGGAAAGTAAACCTTTTACATAATTTTTTCCTATCTCTATCCTATCCATCTGCCATGAGAGCATTCGCCTGCCCTCTAGAAAATTCTACCCTTTTCCCTTGCCTTCTTTGGCAATCCTAGATCAGATGTCCTGTCTCATGGCACCGAAAACAACCAACCTTCTTACATGTTAACAAGTCTTTCTCTAAAGTTGCCCCCATCGCACGGAAAACCCTACGAAGCCCGAAAGAGGATTAGCCGTAGATGGAATAACTGCGGCTACAGATGGAAGTTAGGCACTTCTTTGTCCTTCGACAGATGATATAGTCTCATCATGCCTACGGAACCATGTCGCGATGAGGTTACCTCCTAGAAAGCCAGGAGCCCCGGGGACTCAGAAAAGAAGGAAAACAAGGATTAAACAAAAAATCATAAGATAGACATATGGCTTTGGGGACTATGTTTTTCAAAATAGACTTTCCTTTTTGAAAATACTTTCTTTTAAAACCTTTTTGAAGAATATTTTCAAAACTTTTATCTAATCTGGTAACCTTCAGCTCTGATACCAAGTGTAACACCCACCTCCATTAAGGTCACTCACAAAGGGAATGCCTTAACTTCAGTGGAGCGTTTTTGGTAAACAGACACAGAATATCACTAGACAAATATTAAAAATTTTACAGCGGAAAATAAACAACTTTATTAAATCACCAAAATACTTTGTTACATAATACCATGAGTCATAAAACCGAAACACTTCTTTCTTACATTATCAGAGTACATAGGTATTTAAAAGAAAAACATCATTCTCCAGATTAAAGAGCACGCCATATAAGAGACAAAGACTCGAGCCATACTTCAGAAGTAGCTCCTAGAAGATGATATCAAACCTGGGTGTTTCCTCCCTGAGAACCTGGGGGAGAAACGAAAAAAAAGAGGCGAAACAAACTAGGTCAGACATACGTCTGGTGAGTCCAGTAACTTTTAGCCAGTAAATAAATAAAGGTAAACAGGACAGGCATACAAAGTGGATAAGAGGATTCACGTTACAGATGGCAGGTATGACAGGACAAATAAGGTAAGATGTATGCATGCTTCACTACAAACTACTCTACACTATTACTAGTAAAATCAAGATGGGATGATCCCTTCTACTAAACATAATAACGATAACGATGGTGGTAGTTTCGTCTATTCCTAACTGCTGTCATAGGTGTCGCCTGCTCCTATCTCAACAATCGTACCCACTACCCTCCTACTATAAATTGGTAGACTTAGGTCATACGTCTGGGTATACCCTAACCACTACTCTAATCGATCGGCTCCCTACTCTGTAGATACCCTGTGCTGGTCCCACAACTAGGGGGTATCATTTCCCTAAAGTGGCAACCCAAGGTGTGCACAGTTATACCTACTGGTGTCACGGTCGTCTTGTCCCCCTCTGCCCGGCCCATGCACGCACATGTTCCTGGTCGGTTTGCGCCGCCTACACCATCTGTCTTATTTTGGATCCCTTACAATCAATCAGTAAGCATGCCCCTTCCCCGCCTAGTACGGAGTTCTTTACTTTGAAACCCCTACGGGTTACTGACTGAAATGGGTCCCACACAACATGATACAAGCTCTCCCCTATGTCTTGTATCCTTACTAGGTTTTCTACTGACTATGTATACCCTAAGGTGTCTTTAATTACATAGCCCTCAATCAGTTATGCGTACCTATAGGTGTCTTTAATACATAACCCTTAATCTACCTATCGGTTATGCTTACCTATAGGTGTCTTTAATACACAACTCTATCTATTCCCATTAGTTATGCGTACCCTTAAGGGAGTCTTTAATACATAACTTTACTATTTTGCCCCGGTTATGTATACCATTAGGTGTCTTTAATTACATAACCCTTTTTATCCGGTTAAGTTTGTGGGCCTATATATATTAATATTACCCACCTACCCTTCAGTTGTACTTAGCCCTCCCACTGATTTAATCCTAATTATTTAATGGTTAAGTTTGTGGGCCTATATATATTAATATTACCCACCTACCCATCAGTTGTACTTAACCCACCCACAATCCAACTCATTTTACTTAACCCTAACTTATGTCTATCATCATATAGTCCACATGTATTAAGTTAGGTTAAGTAGTCTTTTCTTATTACCATGTCCAATTATGGTTATATTGTGCTAGACCTCCCACATTAGACCTGCAACACGTGGATGTTGGATATGCCAGTCGGGTCCGGGCAGTCTTATTCCACAGTTGGGTCTAACCTCGTGTCTTAGCCCGAGTCGTATTCACACACTTAGACCTCTCACATTAGGTTCAACATTAGTGGCTGCTGGATATGCCGGTTGGGTCCGGGCAGACTTCCACCACTAATGTAACCTAACCTCTTGTCATAAGTGCTAATTAAATTTTCAGACTTTAATTGCTTAAACATTCCTCTTTTGATTAATTAAGTTAATAAATTAATCCTTTCCTTTTTATAGGTGTCAATACCTATTTTATTAACAATTTGAATTTCCTATCCATAAATGGTCATATTCAAATTATACCATTTTTACTCAACTTTACCTATGTCATAATAGGTAATTTTTTTATATGCTTCCCTACTAGAATCAGATGTCCAATTTAAATAATCACTATATAAATTATGCCTATTACAAATTCCCTTTTTCCCCGTTTCTTAACTAGCGTAACCGTTTGCGTTTTTGGCGTCATCGAGGCTACAAGGTAGCCTCGCCATAACAACAAAATAAAGGGAATGATAAGGTGATCGTTTTTCAGTACAATTCTTGGCATAAGCATGACAACTAGGGAAATGACATGATAACTTCGCATATAATTATGATTCACCAGATAATTAACAACTTGCATAGATTCATGATTTTGCAACATAACAACTTGCATAGGTTCATGATAACAACTTGCATAGGTTTATGAATTAACAACATGATTAACGAAACTTACTCAGGCTCAAGATTCACAACATAACAAACTTGCATAACATAACAACTTGCACAGGTTTATGAATAATAACTTGCATAGGTTCATGAGTTCTCAATCATAATAACTTGCATAGGTGATTTGCATGATCTCACAACAACTTGCATAGGTTCATGATAACAACTTGCATAGATTTATGAATTCGCAACATAATAACTTGCATAGGTAACTTGCATAGGTTTATGAATTTCACTTGCATAATTTCATGATTCACCACAACAATAAACTTGTATAATTTCATGATCCGCAACAATAGTAAACTTGTATAATTTCATGATCCACAACAACAATAAACTTGTATAATTTCAAACAACATATACCCAAATCATAGCCTATCACAATTCACTTTTATCTATTTAAACCTAAAAGTGACTAGAACTCACAGAAAAAGAGGGTCTTGAGTTCTGAGATCTAAATTCTGTAATTGATTAGCGTTCCCTTGATGTAGACAATTTCGTTATTGAGATTAGACTTTGATTTGAATAGAATTGAGTTGCTTTACTTTGCTTCTAGTTGGTGGCGGCTACTCTAGGTTTTGGAGAGATAGTATGACGGCCATTGATCTAATTTTTATTTAGTTTTAGGGTTTGAATCTACATGTGTTTATATAGAATTTCAATTTAATTTGAGCTGTCGGATGCTTTTAGGGTTAATCAAAATGACTCAGTCAAGATAGGGTGACACCTCAGCCTTAATGACTCAGTAAGGAGTTAGAAAAGACTCTGCAATGAGTCACAGTGTGGATTAGATCACATCAGAAAGCTGTGCAAGCTTTCTGCTTGGCATGGGTGCACTTGGGGAGTGCGCCAGTGTATTTTTGTACTGGTGCACTTCCCAAGTGCGCCAGTGCGTTTTTTTCATTCTAGTTTTTCCGCCTAACTTCGTTCGTCCATATCTCCTTCATATGGTGTCCGTTTTACGCAAACTCAGACTCTATCTCAAGCAGAATTCCGAGATGAACGCAATGACGCAACCCGTTTTCCTTAATTCCCACATTTGAAATTAAGTATTCTTAAATTTAGTTAATTTGATCATTCAAAAATTTGGGGTGTTACAGTAAATATGAGTTAACTAAATAAAATCGATATAATGGATTTTGATGGCTAATTAAGAATTTGTACATAAATTATATAAGGATGTATGGACAACTAAATGACGTGTATGGAAAATCCATTGATGTAGGAAAATTTAATATGAACGACAAGAATATGGGATGATAATGTAAGAAATAGTAAAGTGTATGGTTTGGGATAAATGAGGTTAATATGGATGTTGTGTTAACTAGCATTGTAAATAAATTGTGCTCATGTACATTAATATTGACATACCATGCTCACCTATGTTTTTTATATATATATATTGAATTTACTTTGTATCCATGATTCTCATTATTTGTCAAGTGTTTTAGTAGGAAGCCATGGCGTGCGCTTCGCATGTGAGCTCTTTTTGCGTAAAATGTTAAAAATTAAGCAAACATTCTCGAATTTAATACCATATTTGGGTTTTGTGTTGATTTTCCCCTATTTAGGATGCCTCATCATATAGATGAGATGTATATTTTTTTGTTGTTGTTGTTTTGTGTATGGGAAAATTTTCCCTATCGAACTGTGCAGGGAAGGTGCTGCTGAAATTTTCCGTAAATCTGGGTGTTAAAAAAATTTCGAGTCCTAAAAATTCTACAACTTATTTTGTTTTAATAAGTAATAATTTGAATAAAATTGAAATAGAACAGATGTGTTGAAAATAATTGTTCATTCGTTGGCTGACGAGTTTAGTTTTCCCTTGACTTGTCGTCACCTTTCGCTTATCGTTCAATCTATTCGTACTTGAATTGTTATCTATCCAGTTTGTATTCTTGAACCGTTCTGTTTACCTCGTAACGATCAATCTGAGGGTAAGTTGTATTAATGATTTGAAATTATTTATAGAAATTCGATACGACTTGAAATTGAAATGGTTAATAAAGTGATTTTTTTAAATATAGAAAGTTCAACAACTTGAATCCCGAGATTTTGAAATGTTTGAAAAACGATAATGATACCATTTGAAAGTGTTTGTAAAAATTACTATTGTTTTGAAATGATCTATAAATTCGGGGTATGAAAAGAAAGGATTTGTTACTAGGATTCGGGAAACCTATGACTAAAGAAAGGTTAATACTTCGTGCTCTATATTTGGTGTTCGAGTCTGGATGTTAACCGGGAGATACTTAGCATTGTATCGATACGTGGGTAGGCCGTGCCTTGTGGCCTTGTCATTGGGTGAAACCTCTCGACTCGGGACATAAATTTTTATGTCGTCTATCATTAAATAAATGAAATTTCGAAATGATTTTTGTTTTGAAATCCCAAAGCAAGTATGATTCGATATGAAAAAGAAATATAGGATTCCAGACGATTTGAAAATAAACTGGGATGATAAGTCGAAGGAATTATACTATGTTTTGATTTCCAAATTTTAAAATTCTATTGTTATTTGGTTTTAACAACTCCTTTTCGAGGATGAAAATCCTTATGGGAGGAAGATTGTAACGAACTAGTAGACGTCTTAATATATATATATATTTAAGAATTGACATTCGTTTAAAAAAAATGAAATCTAATTTATTTTATTTTTGGTTTTAAATCAATTTTGTAATTATAAATTAAAAATTCCTTTTATATTTGATTTAAATATCTTGTTAAACTAATTGATATATGTATATATATATGGATGGAGAATGTTAAATTTGATTCTCCAGTATTATTTGAGAGTTTATTTTATTCAGATTTAAATTAAATTAAGACTTGTATTTGGAAATATACATAAATAAACATTATTAATAGTTTAAACTAGTTGAATATATTATGTGAGAAATTATAAATTCCATTTTTAATTTAAACTTGAGCTTTATTTATATTTTATTTTATATGAATTCGGTTTTGTTTAAACATATGGATGTATTTGAAATTATTTATTATACTAGTATGGTGTATAATGCATAGAAAATGGTAAATACACTTTGAGGATATACGTTGAGGATATAATATTTGGATCAATGAATAATCAAATAAATAAAGAATTCTCAGATATTATGACCCGAGAATTCGAGAAGAGCCATATGGGTGAACTCACATTTTTCTTAGGCTTACAAATACGACAACTAAAGATTGGAATATTTATTAATCAAGAAAAGTACACTATAGATTTAACGAATAAATACAATCTAACTACAACCAATGGAAGGCCGACAACTATGGCAACTAATATTGCCCTAAGTAAGGGCGATACATCAAAAGATGTTGATCGAAAATTATATAGAGCAATGATACGATCGTTATTATATATAACCGCTAGTAGACCAGATATAATGCATAGTGTATGTCTCTGTGAAAGATATCAGTCTCAACCTAAAGAGACTTACTTAAAAGCCATAAAACGTATTCTATAATATGTAAAACAGACATTAGATTTTGGATTATTTTATCCTAAAAATGATTCGTTTGATTTAATATCTTGCTGTGACGCTGACTATGCGGGATGTTAATCAGATCGTAAAAGCACTAGTGGAACATGTCACTTCTTAGGTCATTCTCTAGTCTCTTGGTTTAGTAAAAAGCAAAATACAATATCCTTGTCTACAACTGAAGCAGAATATATATCTGCTGCTTTAGATTGTTCACAAGTAATATATATGCAACAAACTTTAAAAGATTTTAGACTAAATAAAAATAAATCACCAAGCTATATATATATATATCCAACTCATCATTCGAGAACCAGATATATAGATATAAGACACCATTTTCTAAGAGATAACGTAAGTAAAGAGAAAATTTCATAGAAAAAAAAACAAATAGCCGATATATTAACCAAACCTCTAAACAAAGCAACATTTATTAAATTTAGAAGAGAATTAGGCATTTGTTCCTTGAGTGAAATAGAGTAATTAAGTGTATTAATATATATATATATGTATATATAATATAATATAATAAAAATTAAAAAAACCACATATGTCGACATACATATTTATACATGTCGGCATATAACTGCCAGATTTTTAAAATTAATTCCCACCAAAAGTTAGTTCCAACCTATATTTAAACTCATTATTTTGAAATTCCTTCTTCATCTCTTTATTTTCTCTCTGGAAAAATTCTCGAACAAATAAAACAATGGCCTCCTCTAATAATAACAACCAAAACACTCCCGTTTCGTTTCTGGGACAATCCGAAGGTCCATTTCAACGAACTACACTTGCAAAAGTCATGAAATTGGAGGAATCAATGAAGAATGTACTGCAAATGTTGATTGAAATTCAAGTCTTATAAATAAGGGTGAATAAAGAGCACGAGAAACAAGGGAAGATTATGAGAAATCTGCAGAAGTTTGTAATGGATAATCAAACCAATCCAATCATTATCGAAGATGACAATCAAATGGAAGAAGAGGAAAAGGAAGAAGAAGAGGAAGAAATAATGGAAGAAGAAGAGGAAAAAGAAGCACTAAACGAAAATATGGACGAAGACGATAGCGTTATTTGCGTAGGCGAAGTATGCTTTGACAAGGATGGAAATGTAATTGAACAAAATGGGGAATTTTGACTTCATTATCCTCATTGTCCAATTCACAAATCCCCGATTGTTAAAAGGCACTAAAGGTTTAACGATTTCATAGATTGTGTGTAAATATTTGTTAAATATTTATTGCCACTTGTTACGGGTATGATGAAATATGTTTACATCTATCCCTCTGTTTTTCCACACGTCCATTTTATCGCCGCTCCTCTCCTTTTATTTTGTCTAAACCATATCCTTTCCCCTTGTTTTATTTTTTTCCTGTTCTTCAATTGTTCCTCAACGAAAAAAAAATCTGCTCCACCGAAGTTTTACCTCCAAATCGATCTGTGCAACCGAGATGGCCTCCACCGCAATCGCCTTGACCTTGTCCCATCGCTTTCTCCTCCAATGATATAACGTCCGTTATCCGTCTTCTTTGTGCCGCACCTCTGCTCGTCAGAGCCTCCGTCGTAGGTCGTCGCCCAGTGCTCCTCCTCAGTCAAAATTGCTGGAAGCACCACTGCCCCCAAAAAACAGTGGCCTTGCCCTCCATGTGAATCGATGCGCAAGCCTTCGCCTTCAATTCGAGACCGCGAATCCCCTGAAGCCCAAATCGACCAATCAACCCCTGGTTCTCGCTCCACCAACCTGCTGCAGAGGTGAGTATTTACTCACGTTGGATTTTTGTTCAAATAACTTAATTTCAATTTTAACTAAATACAATAGTATTAGCCTGTTGTGAATTTGTATTTGGATTTACGGGCCATATTCATGACTGCTAAATGCAATAAAAAAATTCTCCATACAGTAAACGGCAATTACAGATTAGCCCTTGCTAATATTAAATGATCCGATGGCTCATTATTGGAGTAGACAGCTGAGCGACACCATTTCCCAAAAAAACACTGATGGTGATTACTGCATGGAGGAATTTTTTACTGCATTTAGCAAGGGCACAGAAAATAAGTGAAGGATATTACAGTAAATTAGACCAATTTTTGATTACTGCATGAAGGAAATTTTTACTGCATTTAGCACCACCCGCCATATTTGACCTAACCCTGAACAATATACACCTATATATGCTACCTATTGTATTCTGTGTTGGTGAAGGAATTAACCTTGTAGGAATGAAAAAATTACTACTTTTGTTTGCTGAAACTAATACTCCTTTTATTTGCTGGACTAATACTCCATTATTTTACATTAATGTTGCCCTTCTATTTGTTAATGTTGTGTGTGCTTAGCATGGAAATTTATTGCGTTTAAACCCTATGAAAGTTAACACTCATGTCTGTAAATATGAGATTTCTTTTTTTAGCTAGGAAAAGGGGTAAAAGAATAATTTACTATATTTAAACTAGTATTCCCATTTGCTGTCCTATACTGATGATACAATTATGTTGAACTCTCGAACATAATTTTTGTTCAAGATACAAACAGTTAAGGTTTGGAGCATATTAAACATGAAAGCGCAGATATTACATAACATATATACTTTGGGAGTTGATTCTTTGCTGCATTGTTAATAATGCTCATTTGGTGGTTCGTTTCATTTAGCTATGGAGGGTTAAGACTGTCTAGTTTTGGCATGCATGTCATAGTATTCAGTACACTGTGTCTTGTGGTAATATGTACAGTAGTATTAGTAACAGCATGGGAATAATTTGCTATTAGCTAACCTGTTTAATGTCCAGAAGTTTCAGTTCCATACAATGTCATGTAACCTGATTATTTGCGATCCCCTTTTTTATCCTTAAATAATTTTTCTCTTTTGTTCATTATACTACCAGTGGCGGATCCAGAAACAAAGTTCAGCGGGGGCAAAAAAAACTTATACCATAGAAAACAATACTGTAAAAAGACATATTTTCAGCAGAGCCAAAGATATACTGCTATATTGCAAAGAGATATGTGGCTCCCACTAGTCTATTATGTAAAGCAATTGTATTAAGTAATAGTATTATTTTAATGTTAGCGCTATACTGCAGGAATACTATTTTTTTTTTTTGAAAGTGTGTAACCACCTCGTTAAAAAACTGAACTACATCTTAGCCTAAGATTTAACAAGGAAAAAAAAAGTGCGTTACTTTATTGATATGGCATCAATGAAATGTACTACAATGTAATACAAATAGGCCAGCTATACAACATAACATCTGCTGCCTACCCCAAAGCATTAAATATATACAAAATCAAAACCGGCAATAGCAAGTAAAAGTCTGCACGCAATACAACACGTGCCACTTCATAAATAAAGTAACCCAGAGGAAAGTAAAACAAAAAGCACTTTAACGCAAGTTCTTCCCCAAAATGAAGCTCCAATTCCCCAAATCGCTCTACAGCAAACTCCATCTTCATCACTTATCAAGAAGATTTACTCTCCGCCGTATCAAGTAGCGTGCTATACTGCAGGCATACTACTTCTTAAAAAATTCTCAGTGGGGGCAGCTGCCCCCACTGGTCCTCACGTGGCTCCGCCACTGTATACTACTGAGGAAAATTGATGCATACTACATGCATTTTCTAACTATGCTAAATTCAGACCGTATGTGTATATATTTCCTCAAAATAGGACACTCAAACTCTATGTTGACTGTTCTTGTAAGTGTGTATACTCGAAGAATAAATAATATGTTTTGGGTTGACTATTATATTCAGTTTCTATTGAAATTATTTTAATTAAACAAATGATTAATCCTAACTCGAGAGTTTTATGTTTTGCATGAAACGCTCGGGTTAGATACGAGAATTGCAGATTTTAAAGATATTTAGCTCGCAAACTGGAGAGAAACGTGAAGATGCATATGTGCGCGCGGGGCTCGACTAAAATGTAAAACTTTTATTTATTTTGAAATTTATGTATTTATTTATGAATCTTCTGCTGTATATAAAATTTTTGTATAACTCTGATTTTGTATATAAATTCGTTGTGAGATATACTATTTTATATATTCAGTGTTGTGATTCTGTGTTTTATTCTGTTTGGACCCGTAAGCTAAAATAACTACCCGTCGTTTTGAACATTCTAAGTTGGTTTAATTACTGACTTAGAGCGATCAAAAAGGAAAGTCGTTACAAATTTCATGAGGAGTTACATCTTCATGTGATTTACTTGATTATTCTCTTGTCCTTTTAGAGACATTCCTTTCATTATTTTTGAGCGGAAACACATCTTCAAAGAATGATGCATCTCTTGATTCAATGATTGTATTTACATTGATATCAGCTATATTAGACTTGAATACCAAAAATCTATAGGCACTACTATTTTGGGCGGGCCCTAGATAGTAACAATCTACAGTCTTTGGTCCAAGTTTGACTTTCTTGGGAGGCGGAACTGGAACATTTTCCAAGCACCCCCACACTTTGAGGTATTTAAAGCTTGGTTTATGTCCTTTCCATAACTCATATGGAAATGTTCTTGTTTTATTGTGAGGAACCTTGTTTAAAACATGATTAGACATATTTAAGGCCTTCCCCCACAAGTTCGTCGGTAAGCCAGAGGTCAATAGCATCACATTAATCATATCTTTTAATGTTCTATTCTTTCTCTCATCCACACCATTTTGTTGTGGTGAATATGGGGCTATCGTTTGATGAATTATTCCATTTTTTGCATAGAATTGTTCAAACGGTGATTCATATTCTCCACC
This sequence comes from Allium sativum, assembly GCA_030737875.1. NCBI lineage: Eukaryota > Viridiplantae > Streptophyta > Magnoliopsida > Asparagales > Amaryllidaceae > Allium > Allium sativum. The sequence continues at coordinate 747,293,847 of CM060918.1, forward strand.
TTGATTAGATCTCAATATCTTGATCTTTTTATTTAACTGATTTTCTATCTCAACCTTTGTTGATAATTCAACTATTGTCATCTCTGTTTTAGTAGGAAAACAGTAAAAATTCTCAAGAGGCTGTATATCTAGTATCGAAGAGAATAATTAACTATAAACTTGCCAAGTTTATAACTTGAATTTCCAGTACGCTGGAATTCAATATTAGCTAATGATAGCAATCAGTATGTTGTAATTAATTTACAACAACTACGTTATACTATTTTAAGAAATAGCACAACATAAAGAATGGAAAGATTATGAAATAATGCATATAAATATACAAAATAGAAATCTAACTGAATGATGTTTGAGGCTTGTCGTAACAATTTGCTTAAAAAAAATATTTCGAAATTTTTCCAAGATACAATAGACGTATTCTGCACGAGATTGTAATGAGCATGTCACTCTATGATTTTGTATAAGAGTATTAAAGAAGAGAGAAGGAAGATTGGATTGGAATAAGTGGGGAAAGTGATCATTTTTCCTCCTTATTTATAGTTTATCAGCATCTCATCGAATGGTCGCACCTGTGCCTCTTCTTACAATCGCATCTCTTCTGAACGGTTGTGCTCGTACCTCTTCGTACAGTCGAATCTCTTTCAAACGGTTGTGCTCGTACCTCTTCATATAGACGCATCTCTAGGAAGTGTCTTTTCGCGAAGTGTCCTTTCGCCGAAATATGACCGTTTGCTGAAAGGAAGTGCATTTTCGCTAAATGTCTTTTCGCGAAGTGTCTTCTCGTTGAGATATGACCGTTGGGAAATACGACCGTTAGTGAAAGGAAGTGTCTTTTCATGAAGTGTTTTATCGTGAAAAACCATGCTGCTAATAGTCACGTCCTTTCATTGAACAGTCGTACCTGTTCGCTTATATTATGTGGTACAATGGAGAAAATATATTTCATTCAATACTTACGAATTTCAACATAAAAGCATTTATACTATGAGTCTGAGGTATAATTGGGTTTCCATAGTATGGAATAACTAGAAATGTGGATGATTGAGAGTTACTTAACGGTATGCATCAATGCTAAGAAGAAAACAAGTCTTACGGCACAGTATTGCTGTGGCAAAAAAAAATATAGATGTGCTTTTCCAAAACAGTGATGCAGTACAGACATTTAATGTGGATCAAGTGTGCAATTTGTAATGTTACAAGGAGAATACCGACTCAAGCATTCAATGGAAAGCATATGGCAACAAGTATTATATGTAGTTTTAGTGAAACATGCTTAGCACTTGGTAGTTGAGCTGCATTGCTAGATCAGATTTACAGATGCACGACACTTAAACTAGGTGTGGAAAGTGGAGCATAGCTTGGATAGAATTCAGAAAATAATGGGATACAAAAAATGGAGGCCAGATTTGACATGGCTACGTAAAGGCGGAGTAGTACAGTTGAAATGATTTTGCCTGACGATGTGCTGAAGCAACATAATCATTTTAGTAATGTGTTTGCTACATTTTAATTTTAAAATTGACCACTAGAAATATTCAACTTAATGTACAGCTGCTGATCGCTACTCATGCCATGCAAAATGAGTTTGTATGATAATAAGTATTGATTACATCAATTATTTTATGCATGTTGTTTATTTCGGACTTTCATATTTATGATTGACTTTGTGATGTCTATTCTTTCAGATGCTAAACAGGTCCTGAAGGACGATATAATCTTAAAGCATCCACGTGGATCCCTTGCTTTCTTGATTGATCATAAGCTTTAAACTAATAAGGTTTGGTGTATGCAAAAGGTTATTTGCTTGGTCCAGACCGTCTATGAGAATTTATAACAATCAAGTAATAAAAAATTAGCGATTTCCCTGTATGCATGATGTTCTCTTTACATGATGCTATGTTGCTTATTAGTGTTTGTACTATGGTAAAACATGATGGCTAACAGTTGTTAAACTCATATTTGATTATTTTGCATTTTTTGGCTTTGCTAGCGAGTGGGTACCATCTATCAAGATTATAATCTGGTCTCCTCTAAGTTATTAGGTATTTATTCTAATTTTTGTCCTTTATTTAATTTCTTAAATGTCGGACTCATATTTTATAATCTGCTATTTATTCAAATTTTTGTCCTTTATTTGAAAATCCTAGATGCCCCGACCCTCGTGTTAAGGCCAACGCTCTTATTCAACCTCATTTCTCAAGGCACACCATTGCTAGAAACCTGACGGCCGACCAAAAGTAGGTCCTGCTGTCTGGAAATAGACTGATTCATGCCACTCTGGATTTGATATGGAGCAATGCATTTGGGCCAAATAGAAAGAAAAATAGAATGACATGTCAGGTACACCACATAGTTAATATAATTTATAATTTTCTATCTCAAAGTGAAATGCATATGGCGTCATATGTGTTGGTGCATATGAGTGCTTACATTGTAGTCTTTTACTAAGATAACAAATAGATAAAATGAAAGCAATTATTAGTAGTAAAAACCTACCATACAAGTATTATATGTGGTCATAAGCTAAGTGACACTTATAGGCTTGCAGTTATTTATAGATGGAAAATATATTATGATTTATATGCTCGTAGGTATATGGAACTTTCTTCGTATCCGTTTTTTTAACCATGACACTGGGGAAGAGTTTTGAAATGACTCAAATTGTCATCAGCTAGAAGTAGCCTGTAGTTCTTCGTGCGCCTACAGGTTCTCCAGCATTTTGCAAAAATGACTAAAACTCACTACAATAAAATGAGGCTTTCATAGCGTTTGAAAAAAGCTATTATATTCTAACATAGCGTTTCAGAGAACACTATGTAACAACATGCTATGTTAGACCTTTTATTTTAAATAGCGGAAATAAAAATGCTATAAAAAGTGAATTTGACATAGCGTTTTTGTTTGCTATCAAACATAAACGCTATGCAATGTACTACCATACATACTTTCTATAGCGTTTGTACGTATGCTTTTAGAGTGTTTAATTTGTATATTTTATAGCGTTTACTGTGATATTGGATTCTATAGCATTTTTAAAACGCTATTGCATATATTATTAAAATATAGATTTTATTTATCTCGTTCCAGCTTTTTTTTATATATACACATATTTAAACATTTCTTATGCATATTAATATAACAAGCTTTTACAAATAAGTATATCAATTACTACATAATATTTCATATATACCATTCAAACATTTTTTCATTTATACTTGGTATTTCCACAATTCTATGTTCTATACATTCCCATATAAAGAGTAGATGATGTATCATGCATAGAAGATTTGACAAGTTCACTCACTATGATCTTACTACAGAAATAACATTCAGCATCTGAATAAGGGTCAAGATTGGCCCATCTTCATAATCTATTTGAATTTGTCATTTCCAGCAACATGCTCAGCAGCAATCCCCGCCTCATTAGCCGAATGACCAGCATTTGGAACTACCTTTAATTCTTCCTTTGGCTATGCTTTGTGGCGATCCCATGCAAACATCATATGACAAAAAAGGTCATAAGTTCCCATTCTCTAACAAGTACGAGTCAGAAGGAAAAAACCCTTACTACAAAAATAATGGTTTTCAACCCTACCAAATGGGAAAGAGAACTTGTCATCCTCCCCTTTCTTGACACTTTCTTCATTTAAAACAAGACGATTAGCCATGACTCGTAAGTTCCCATGCAATCCATATTTTGGCAACAGCAACCTGCAATGAGAAGTCGTCAAAATTTAACCTACAATATATGTTGTATGGAGCATAAAACCTACATTTTTCATAAGCAATTTGTACAAATCTACTTATAATTTTTTTATCATTTGACCAAACGCACAAACACTCCAGTGATTCTAAATTTGCCTGTACAAATCAACATTTAGTATAAAGTATTAATGATCAATATATTTTATATTTTAGTGACGCTTCAACGAAACAGATAATTGCATTAGAAATCCAAAAGGTACGCATGAAATAATTAATCGGCTGACAGTTTCCATAGGCTGAAATTATTCACTACATCTCCGTATCTTATATTTCACTAAAACATTATATACTCAGAGTATATTTTAAAAAAATAGGGACAACGTGAAATGTTAGTAGCAAAATAAAATGAACCCCATAAAAACTATGCTTAAGATGAACTAACTCAAACTATGAAAAACATTATACTGTTTCCAAGAAAATTTTGAGTCAAAGATCAGTAAGTGAAATTGTCAATGTAACGCCACAATTAGAAGCATCATAATACCTGCACCGAATAGTCATTGGAATTTAACCTCTTGTTATATGCATCAATGAAACAGTTTCTTTCATTTTCAGGAATCAAATCCCTAGATGGCTCCCAAGCATCGGGAAATATTGCAGCTGCACCACCTTCATAAAACCAATTAAATTTCGTCTTCCTCAACATAAAGACGCCTCTGAGTATAAGGCCAGTAAGCTTATCTGGATGGGATTGGCTGTAAGAAAGGGCAAGAGTGCTCCCCCACGATCCCATAAATACCCGCAATTTTGGAATTTCCAGGTGTTCTCGAAGTTTCTCGATGTCATCAACTAAGTCACAGGTTGTGTTTTCTTTTAAGCAAGCATGTGGAGTACTTTTTTCGGCACCTCGCTGATCACATAAAATGATCCTGTAAAATTCATGATCAAAGAATCGTCTGTTAGCAGCTGAGGTTCCAGCAAGTCCCTAAAAACCGTTATCAAAATGAGAAAATTAAGCATTGGTCCTAAGAGAAGGAACATAAACTATTGTTGTGGTGTCGCTAATATAAGGGTTATCATGATTGAATCTTCTTTTAACTACAAATTTAAGTTAAAATTTAAAACTATATTAGATTAGTCACTGAAAGTCAAGCCATTAATAAAATTGAACTATTTTTAAAAATAACGTTAAAGTGAAAAGACTAGTCATTTCTTCTGTAAAGTTGGTCCTCTAGCATTAAACTGAACTCAGTATACAGTTGAGAGTAGGTTGCAATAGCAAAGCATTTTCAACTTCAAATATACATTGATCCATATTTTATCACATTAAACCGTAAGATTCCTACAATAAACGAATTAGTTTCATGTGGCATATCAAAACAAATATAAAAAAACAAAGAGACAAATCCTATCATTACCACCTACAATTCCATGCACAACTAAGATGGATTCCCTCACAAAAGGGCTGACATAAATATCATTTGCAAGGGTTCTTGTAGAAATTAACAGTGATTTTGGTTACTAGTTGAGTTAGTAATTCTAAATGAGGAGGTAAATACAATGCAGTCGATAATATACAATTGTGAACCCAATGTTTATAAAATTGTGGTTGTTTTGTTCAAGTAAGAAAACTATAATTTTCTAGAAAAAAAAGGGACCCAAAAACATCTCAAGGGAAACAGAAACACAAGTGTCATGGACAACAAAGGAAATCATAATGTAAACATAGAAATTTAGATAGATTATTTAAACAATGTTCAGAATAACAGAAGTCCCAGCTCGTCTCAGTTCGGAAATCAATAATCTTGATTATGCTAGCCTTAATGTCCAATGTCCCATAATAAATATAAATGATAAATAAAACGCCTAACTGAAACTTAAAAGAAAGTGAACCTGTTCAACCCAGTGCAGACTTACACTCCAACTCTGGTTGCCATGAGGATTGATCTCAGAGAGAAGATACTGAAGCTTCACTAGACATAATAGTAGTCAATGACAAAGAGAACAATATCACCACCCCAATATAAACTCCGCTCTTATTGAGTCAAAATAAAGAACCTGCTTCCAATAGAAAGAGAAAACATGTAGCAGTATTTAACTAGTGTGTTTAGTTTTACCTTTTCAAAATATTGTTAATAATTCCTATCGCTTAGGGACTTGTTGTTGTATTTGACCTTTTCTTTAGCATGTGTTATCACGTTTTTAGTTTATAACAATCGTCTGTTTTTAGAAACACAACAGGATAACCATTTGGATTGCCAGAATGATTCCAGTATATCATACGCAAATCCGAAACTTGTAAAAATACAGAACTGAATCGGGTATGAATCCCTACGTAAAAATCCAGTGTTAGGATAACCATTTACACCATTTGAATGAGAAAAATTGTTAAAAGAGAAAAAACATTCTTCACAACCACCTTCTCTGTAAGTTATATCATTCAACAATTTTTACAATTCCAATGAGTAGTTTTTGTTGGTTGTTTCACTATTCCAATTCAACTTTTGAGGGTCTTCAACCGATCAAACTTTGTTGCCATTCTTAATACCTATGGGTGACTTATTATCAAACTGTTGATATGTTATACATCTCAACTTCAAAAAGTTGTATTTTTATCCTGATATGGATAAGTGATGCTAGAATAATCCAGATTAATATCATTATCACATACTATGGTTTACTCGTTCACATCAAAGCAATTAGATGAGCACACATAGATCTTGGTTTAGAATTCCTAAGCATATATGATAAATCAATTAAATAACTATTTGTACCGTATGAACTAAATCTGTAATTAAAAGACCCATCTACTAAAAGTTGGCAAAAAGATGAATCAATTGTTATTGTAACCAAACCAAAAGTAAACAACTGACCAAAAGTATTTCAAAGTAATATGTACTTGAATAGAACTCCACTACCCAAAGATTTAAATCATCACCAGTTGAGTAGGAAGGGTGCTGTAGATGGAACAGAACTTCCTGAAAGAAAAGGTATGCCAGATTGTTCGTTCTATTTGAAGACTGGTATTCTGCTGATACAAATAAAAAAGCTTGATGGAGTTCAGTAACTTATGAATTGGGCAAAGTCATTCAACAAAACTCTAATGAAACAAAATTAATGAACTAATATAGCACTTGTGTCATCAACAAACTAGTACACGAATGGTGATGGAAATGGTATACGGATAATCCTTTCTATAGGGAGTAATAAGTTGTCCTGTTTATTTGAACTACACAATTGCTCACTGTTAGTACAACGTAGAAAATGAATAATATTATTTTAAACTCATTCATAAAATAAAAATCACTAATAATACTTAACTGCACTAGCTCTAAACATTCATAACGATATTTTGACTAAGTATCAAAAGTTACCACATTAGAACCAATTAAAACATTGAAGGAATATCTTTCCACAGCTTTGCGAACATCCTCAATTCGAGCTGTGCTCTGTGGAAGCAAGCAAACTGCAAAACAATACAAAATTCATAAAACACACTTCATTTTTCAGCTATAAGCAACATCGATCTCCTACCTGAAACAAGAATCTTATCTTCTGAAATCGGCAGTGTTGGCGATTTTGGTACAATATTCACTTGTTCAGAAATATCATTTGAATGGACTTCGGATGTTAAGTATTATATCCATTCTACAATAACAAACTTTGTCAATGAAATCCTAGTTTACCTGACCTGGTTTACTTATCTATTTAGGTATCTAGTTCTATCACATCCCTACCATTATATCATAGTAACCTCCACGGCACTCATCTGAAAATAATTGGCAATGATACTGTACTGATAGTACGACACTCATCTGAAAATTATTGGCAATGATATCATGATATTGTAATGATAGTTTCTTCCTAATAAAGATAATAGTTGGCATTATTATTGTTCCCAACAAATAGATCCACTTCCATCTATAACATTCAATTTTTTCCCCAAAACAAGGCAGATCAGATTAACAGTATCACTAGAAGATAGGGCGGAGTAAATGGCAATGGACATCGGCAGTCCATCAAGCGATTCTAAGACAGTCGCGGTAGAAGACGTTGGTTCAGTGCCTGCGCCTGAAGGATGGGAGAAGAAAGTTGTTCCTAGGAAGGGAAGTACACCTGGAACAAAGATGGCAGTTTTCATTTCACCAACAGGTGAAGAGATCACCAACAAGAAACAGTTGAATCAGTACTTACGTGTGCATCCTGGAGGTTAACCTCGTTCCTGATAGGGATATCATGGCAACTACATTACCGCTGCTTTCCTGTGGAATAACTAGAAGTCTTCATTCAACAAAAACAAAAGGCATTACGGGTAAAACGAGGAAAAATATATTTTTATAGTTAATAATGTATAAATAATTAGAATGTATAAATTTATTCCAATGTGTTTCTATAGTTAATATAATGGACAGAAAAATAAGAATTCCAATGATTATTTCTATAGTTAATAATGTATAAATTTATTTAACAATTTTTTTTCTATAGTTAAATTGAAATTCTTAGTATACATTATTTCTATAGTCATATGTAAATAAGTTCCTCTATTAACGCGGCCCAACGGCTCCAATTTGAGTTGTTGGGACAACTTGGAAAACTGCCCGTTATCGTTACGGACGCGTCCGTAACGATAACGGGCCATTTTTCCTCCCTGAATGCACCCTCGGTATATGCGGCCACCATAATTTTATAGTACATGAACAAATGTTCCTCCTTTTATTAAACCAAGCACAGTTACATATTATTATTGAGCAAGAACATAAGAAAAACATAGCCTACAACCTTAGGATGCAAAGGCATAACTACTTGTAAGCTTAAACCCATCAAGCTTTTGAATTATGATAGAATGAACTTCTGAGTTGGAGCATTCCAAAGTTCTAAACTTGCTACCAGTGGATCATGATATGTTGAGCTGGTATCAATTTAACATGTGGTAACAGAAAATCTAGTCCTTAACAGGTTGAAATTGACTGACCCACTATGAGAATACATTCATGAAACATTATATTCCTCTTTCAAAGCATGACAGTGATCCTTAAAATCAAACAATTTTCTTGGTTTTCGCATAACGAAGGATCAGTTTTTTGAATTTCTTATTTTGGAGGATATCTATGAAATTCTTTACTGTCTCCATAGACCCTTGTACCCTTTACTGAAGTAGGCTGGTTTCATGGATAACATGTGTTATACAAGTGGTACAAAGCTTATGTTGACCAAACAAAGGCAAACGAATAAAAAATCTTACAACCTGTTTTACAATATAAAAAAGATAGATGGTTTCGTTAACTCTGTTAACACTTCAGAGTTTAAATTCAGAGATCTTGCATTTAAATATCTTCTAAACATCATAATTAATTTTCAAAAATAAAGCTAAAAAATGAGAACAAAATGGATACAATGATCATTCAAATAGGACACATGTCCAATCCGGATAGATCATAAGACCTTTAATTTTTCATTTATTTACTCGTTCATTTATATCTTGTGATGTTTGACCATTATAAAAATCACATCACTTCCTGACCAGTTATAAAAATGTAAACTTAGCGCAACCTGAGAACAAAAAGGAGTAACCATATGTAATGGAAGTATGGTACCCACTCGCTCAACATAACCGTTTCACGAAAACAAAAATATTATACAAGGTAGAAGGGAAACAAAAATAAGGGACAAAAAATAGCATATACCTTGGGTTGAATCTATTTCCTATGCACAGACAAACTTTATTCCTTCTGACAATTCTCCTATACCCACTTCTAAGCACTTCCTGCAGGCCTGCAGCATGCTCTTTCACATAATCAGAGGTTTAATATCTAAGTAAATACAAAACACATCATCATCTTTTTTGACATATTCACTATAGAACTAATTGTTGGTATACATTATTAACTATAGAAATTCTTATGAAATTCCAATAATTCAACTAATTACACTGGAATCCCAATGAAATTCTTAGTATACATTATTAACTATAGAAATAACCGTTGGGTTTTATGCTTATTTACATATTTCATATGTTAAATAATTTTGTTCCAATTTAATTATAGAAATAATGTATTTAACTTTATAGGAACTTATTTTTATACAGAAATAATGTATTTTAGATGTCTAACCTATAGACTTGTGGATGTCTTTTTTGGTTGATGTTTGGAGAAAGAGTATGACTGTTTCTAATGTTTCTGTTTTGTGTCAAAAAAAGAAAAGGAAAAAGATAATAGTTGGCTAACATAAGAAATGTGTGATGAAAGAGACAAGAAGATTGATTACATGACTCTGCACTGCACTTTGAACTGCATGCCCTACCTTCTCCCTTACAAGCTTTCCGCTTATAAAACTTCCAAGAATATCAATCTGAGATCAAATAAATTATGAAACCATAAGCCCTGTTTCAACATATTCCATAGACTTGAGGTAACTGTGTATCTTATTTAAAGACTAACTGCAGTATACATCTTCCAATGCATTTAATGTTTTCTGATAATGGATGTTAAACCATTGCTTATTCTCGTAAAATGGTCCTTGAACTATCACATGTTCTTGTAACATGTCACACAATTGAAAACATAAATTGACATACATATACTTATTTCTCACATCATCTCTTCTCGAATAAAAAAAGACCTTTTGAAGAATATTAATAGATCGTTTATACGTGCCTAAACTTTAAACAATATACGTATTGGCATATTTCAGAAAAATTTAGTTGATACTGGAAATGTAAGCAACTTTCTAAGGATATGTTGCTAAAGCTATCCATTGTACATTCATGTGATCAAAAATTTGGAACCTTTAGTTTGGAGATTGGACAATTCAATTTATTTATTTATTTTTGCATTAAAAATTGAACAGTGACTAAGCTGCACTTTAATAATGTGAGTTATCATCAGGTATAATGGTCTATGCCCTCAAGCACCACTAATGGTGGTAAGATTCTGGTAATACAGGAAAATGTGTTGTGTTCTTAAGCTCCAAAAATAATAGCCAAATTCTAGTTAAAACAAGAATCTATGTTTGTATAGTGTCATCATACTCAGGTCACTAACAAAAGTACTCAAAATCTAGGTATGTGCAGTTTCCCCAAATTAGAATTATCATTAGTAAAAATACCACGTAAAGAATACTCCAAATTCCAGATTCATTGGAATGCCACAGATCAAGCAACGATTCAACTACTACAATTGAAAAAACAGCTCTAGAAATCGCTCCGATTCCAGCACCCCTAACCAGTCCGCTCTTCGTTGCTAATCCGATCAAACCACCAGTAATTGCTCCAACAAATGAGCTAACTATACGCAAATTAAGCCCAAATCAAATTAAATAAACGACCCATGAATAAATATAGGAAAAAGATCAAACCTGTACAAAAAATACAAGTGACAACAGCACATATAAGTTTATCAGACGTTTGTAAAGCAGCAGAGCCTCTTTTCTCTCTTTGAGCCATTACTACGCCATTAACGTTCATTAACAAAGCGAAAAAAGATGAGGAAATCAACGGGAAGTCGCAAGAAAATCCATTCCTTTTTGCTGTGGAAAACAGTTGTCGAATGCACTAGAGCTATAGAAATTCGAAAGCAGAGGCGTTTAGAAAATGAAATCAAGGGCATGAAATGAGGTTGTAGAGGAAGAGCGCGGAAAGTGAAATTTCAGGAGGGAAACGAAAAAGGTGAAATGAAAAGAACCCGCTTCCACGTGGGCCCAAAGTAAAAACATATAGCGTTTAGTTAATTTTAATACTAATTTATTCACAAACGGTCAACGTACAGCGTTTTGCGTACATTAGCTCTTGCATTCCGCATGGATTTAATAGGTTTGAGGAAGGAAAGACATAAATAAATGCTGTGGACTGTCTGTTTTCTTGTATTGACTCAAAGTAAGTATCATAATTTGTCCTTTACAATCCATACTGAATGCTTCTATTAAAAGGAGGTTATATACTTACTACAACCAACACATTGTAAATACAATAAGTACACTCTTTTTATACTATAACTAGCCTGCTTTATTCCTTTCTAGCACAATTGCACCTGAATGAAAAATCATTGCCCTTCCAAAAAAAATTTGTAAAATAAAATGCGAGCGGCTTATACTTCTCTTTGGACTATTTCTACTGTATGACTTTCTGAAGTCTATCCTGATTTTGTGTATTTATTATTTGAACCTTTTTTGTTTCACATACAATATGCTTCTTAGCGTTATATCGGGTTTTTCACCCAAACCGAGCACAATATTATTTTCATATATACTGTGTCATAGATTCTGTATACTACACTTCTCCAGATTTCAATATGTTGTTCAAAATTCTATATAACGCATCATATATTCATATATTCAATTGTTATTTGTCATAGTATATCATTTTTGGTGATTGTTCTTTGATATACCACTAACCATGACAAACATTTGTTTATTTGTCTTCTTAGGTCATGTTACAATTCATTTGGTTCAGAGAAGCATGATAGCAATTCATCCATCGTTCACCACTTTTGATGAAGACATTTGAAATCAATTTTGTAGTTTATAACTATTATGTTGTATGGAACAAAGCTGTCTTCTTTTCGTTTATTTTGTAGTTGTTTGGCAGTTATTTAGTATACTATGTTGTAATTTATATATTATTTGAATGACATGTATAAAATATTATTGTTATTTTTTTTCGAAAAATGTGTTATGTTTCTATGTATCTGAGCAAGAGAAAAAAATAAATATAAATATAAATATTTAAAATAAATTGAAAAGGAGAAAGAAGGTTGGAGGGGTCATAAAATTGATATAAAAAATTATAGCATTTCAAAAACGGTATGATATAATAAACTAAACGCTATAGTAGGCAACAGATTGTATGGGAAACGCTATACAAAGTCTATGAGAAACGCTATAGTAAGTAGCAGAGTGTACAATTATAAACGCTATAAAAAGTCAATGAGAAAGTTAAATAAACGCTACAATAGACCAAGAAAAAATGCTATCCAAAAGTTCAATAAAAGCTATAGTACGGTACATTTGGTTTAGCGTTTCATATTTGATAGCATTTAAACGCTATAATAGTAAGACTTCTGATAGTGTTTTAGCTAATGCTATATAAAGCAGATGGTCTACCATAGCATGTTGTTATACAACATTCTCTGAAACGCCGTGGGATATCATAGCATTTTCCAAATGCTATGAAAAGCCTTTTTTGTTGTAGTGTCTTTTTAATTTCAGATTTAGAAGAAAGACTCGACAGAACTATGATCTTGCGATCTCTGATTGCAGAAACTCCCATAACTTTGAATAGCACTTGAATCATTGGGAGTGTTTGATTGAGAATCAAACTAGAATTGAATTGATTTAATTCTCTTTGAAATTCAATAGAATTTGATTATAGAAACTTGAATTTTAATAGCAATAATGGAGAGGAGAAAAGTGAATAAGAAAATAATGAAATTAGTTATGAAAATTCGAATTTAGATGGGTATTTGTAAGTGTTTAACAGTCATGTCTCTTTAGGAAAGGTTTTTAACAAATTGACACAACTTTTGAAAATTTTAAATTTTAAATTTGAAAATAAAGGTTACCATGTCGACATGGGGAGTAAGGGATGTAGACATGTCTTAGGATTTTGAAATTCATTTTGCGCTGGGTTCAAATTAACGAGGACTTTTTAATGTTATTACATATATATTTTAGCACGAGAGACTTACTAAAGGACTAATCATACCTTTTTTCACCATTATTCCCAAAGAAGATAAGCCTTAGAGCTTATCAGTTTAGACTTACAGAATGTACTAATGTTATTTATGAGATTTATAGTAAGATATTGTGCAATGGATTCAAACTTTTCTTTCCTGTTTGATTGCTAAAATCTAGTCAGCTTTTATTCTAGGAAGGAACATTGGTGAAAACATTCTACTTTCTCATGAGCTCATCGAAGATTTCAAGAAAAAAGGAAAATCCAAAATGTATGTTAAAGTTGATTTGTAAAAAGTGTATAACATGATTAAAAAAGAATATACATGTCATATGCTTCAAACGATGGGTTTCCCTATTTCATTTAACATTCTTATCTATAAATGTATAAGGATGCCTATATTTTCAATTCTACTTGATAGGATTCCACCTAGACTTATTGAATCCATTAAAGGAATGTGGTAAGGGGATCCTTTATCCTTATATTTGTTCTGCAAAGCAATGTATATCTTTAGAATTGCAGGAGAAGCTTTTTCTTGAAAATTAAAAAAACAAATTATTTTAATGCAATCTATTATGGAGTCAGAAATGATAACACTATCCACAAATAGTGAAGAAGCATATTATTTAAAAATTTGCTAGTTAAGATCCATTTATATGAAAAAATAACATCAATTGCATTGATCCAATGCGATAGTACCATGACGGTTGGAAAAGGAGAATCTTCATTACAACAGTAAGAGATAATAAATTCATCATAAGCACAATACTGTAAAACAATGCACCTCTTCAGAATCTGTTAGAATGGATCATGTACGCGTTGAAGAGAATCTGACATCCCCTTGTGAAAGAATTGATTGGTAAGAAATTCATTTCTTCATTTAGAAGAATGAGACCATTGCTCGCAAAATGAGATGTAACACCCCGCGAATTCTATAACTGTGAAACTCACAAATTAAAGTATAATTAATTTCAAATCAAAGAACTAAGGGAAACGGGATACGCCATTGCGTTCGTCTCGGAAAAATACGCGAAATAGAGTCCGAGTTTTCGAAAAACGGATATCGTATGAAGAAGTTATGGACGAACGAAGTTGGGCGAAAAACCGGAAAATGGGTCAGAATGCACTGGCGCACTTGGGAAGTGCGCCAGAACAAAAATGCACTGGCGCACCTGTGAAGTGCGCCAGTACATTTTTGACCTGGCGCACCTGCCAAGTGCGCCCAGGTCAAAAATAACCTGCTGGCCAGGTCTGGTCTAGCCCTGGCTGGCCAGGTCGGTGTATGGTCGAATTTCTGTGGTCTGCTGTGTCATTAGGGCTAGGTGGCGGGTTTTTATTGGTCTCTCTATCTAATGAATGGCTACGATCTAACCTAGCAACATCAAGGGTCCTAATCAATTCCTAACCTCTATATAAACAACCCTAGACTAAACCCTAATCTATTCATTCAAAATAAGAACATAGCCGCCATGTTGCTGAGGAACGACAAAGAGTAGCCGCCGACTAGAGAGAGAGTTAGGAAGAAAGTTCTAAAGCCTAAAGCAATTCAAGCAACCTAAAGCTAATCAATTCAACAAAGGAATCGTGTCTCTTAATTAAAGAATTCGCCGCAACCCTTGTAAGTAGAGTATTACTTTGGTATAAATAAACAACTGTGTTGATGTGTATGCTTGAATTGTGGCAATGGAAGTAATTCATATTTGTGCGTTCTTATCAATTTGTATACGTTTGGATATTCTTGAATTATGTTATTCATGTTATAAAGAACTACATGCGGTAGTTCTATGCAAGTAAACGTTTGGAATATTTCGCAAATTATGTAATCTATGTTGTAGCTACATGTATGTAGTTGATTGAAATTCATGTGAGTTTGGGCTTTGTTATTATCCCATCATGATGTATATTTTTGTATAAATCGTTTTGCAAGCAATTGAGACAAGTTTGGTTGTTATAGTTCATATGAAACTATGTTGGAATTTTGACACCATAATCCATATATTAAGTCATGCTTGTGAATATGGTTAGGCTATGAATGATATTTGGCACAATTGAAATCCATGATTAAGTCTATCTTGTTTAAAAGAATTATATGATGACATATGTGAGACATGGCTAGGTTAGACTCAAAAATCCCTTTTTGCAAGTTTAAAGCAAACACCATGATTAGGAATATTTATGCATAGGTATATTTATACCATCGTTATATGATTAGACTTAAACCATGATTAAGTTGAACTATGCTTTTGTAACAAAGTATCCCCTTTGTAAACATGTAGAAACCTTATGAACATGACTTGTTATGTTTATGCCATGAACAAAGTTAACTTTACTTATGCCATGCTTATGTTTGACATTATGCCATGTTTATGCTAGAAGTATTTATGCCATGCTTACGTTTGACATTATGCTATGCTTATGCTAGGAATATTTATGACATGCTTATGTTTGACATTATGCCTAAACAAGAATATAGGTTCATGTTGTAGTTAAACCTATGCAAGTTCACATGCTCTTATTCATGTCACCTATGTTACCACTATGCAAGTACACCAATTTCTATTTTGTATTTCCAACGTCGTATTGCAAGTTCATGCGCTCACCTTCCCCTCTTTGTGTATACGCCATAAGCCTCCCCTTTCGCATGGCTAAATTGGGCTTTAAAAGGCTAAGCCCAATATATATGAACGGACGTGTAAAACGGGGGAAAACAACGTTGGGTTAAAATGAATTAATGAATGAAAATATAAAATAGAAGGGCCCAAATTCAAGTATGGGTTGGGCCCGTGATTGGTGTAACCTTTACACCATTAACTTAATAATGGGCCGCAAATATTTACATATAAATAAAGAAGAATGACAAGATATGTAAATGTAGAACATACGATGTGTTTAACCCGAGGTTGGATTGAGTTGTGATGTAAACCTGCCCGGAACCGCCCGGCTGTCCAGTAGTCACAACAATACCTATCCAATGTGGGAGGTTAAACATGGAGCCCAGCAAGGACCCGAGGTTAGACTGAGTTGTGGCGTAAGACTGCCCGGAACCAACCGGCAACAGGCAGCCACAACAATACCTGTCTAATGTGAGAGGTCAGGGCCTTAATAAGACAATTAAGGCTGAGTCAGGGTTGATAGGATTAAGTGGACTAAAGACTTAATCAAAATGGAACATGCTAAACTAAACGGACTGGTGGGGGTTAGGTTAGAAAACACTTAACCAACTTAGCATGTTGGCTAGAGATAGAAAACCTAGTAACGGGGGACCCTTTTCAGCAGTAACCCTAAAAGGTGTATCAGGATACCCTGAAACTAGGCAGGGTGGGGCACGATTACTGGGCTGATTGTAAGAGGTCAAAGCGACGGCGGTGGTGTAGCAGTGTAGGTTCTAACGGAGTGCGGGCGTGCACACACTCCGGCGCAGAAAAATAAGGCACTGGACACCAGTAGCATACCTGTGCACTCTAAGGTTGTGTCGGGTTGCCACTATGGGACTTGATACACCCCATGGTGGGACCAGCATAGGTAACTACAGACATCGGGGGCCGTAAGACACATGTAACTATGCGAGTAGGAGCCGATCATCATTGAATGGATCACATCACCCTGATTATGGGGTGCAAATTGGAAACTAGTTTATATGGGTTCAGAGATTAACATGGGGTACGATAGTATATTCGACCCTAGACAACTTAACCAAGTTATAGTGTTTGCCCACTTCTTGTTATTACTTATCATACCCAGTTCTTTATTCATAGACAAAGTAGTACTAGACTTACTCAGGCTTTATGTCTGACTCTATTTTCCTTTCGTCTTCTTTCTTCCGTTCCCCCCCCCCCCCAGGTCCTCAGGGAGGGAACACAGCAGCTTGATCAGCCTCAACATCCAGCTTGAAGAAGAGAAATGTATTGCTTGGACTTTCCTGTTTTGAACTATGGCTTTGGACAATCCACTATGGGGACTTTTGGAAGTTTATCTATGTTTTATTTATGCTTCTTTAAATAATGTACTCAAGACAGATTATGAAAGTGTTATGTTATGTTTTCGGAAAGGATGTTGTTGTAACACGTATTTGATTTAATGAAATAAAGTTTGTTGTTCTTCCGCTGTTTTACAAATATGTGTTCTTATATCTGTCTTGTATATCTGTGACTTGTACTTATAAACCTCCACCAAAATTAGGGCATTCCCTTTGAGAGTGACCCTAACGGAGGTGGGGTGTTTCACTTGGTATCAGAGCATAGGTTTACCAGATAAGATAAAAAGTTTTGAAAAATTATTTTCAAGAAGGAAATTTAAAGAAGCATTTTTAAAAGAAAAATATTATTTTATTTTTAAAAGGCAAAGTCCACTCCCCAAAGCCATAGGAACTATCTCTTATCCTTCGTTTTGAATCTATCCTTTCTATTTCAGCATGTCTGGAGACCTTGCTCCCCAGCTGCTGACGCTTTCACTCCTCCTCCTCCACGTGAACCAGCAAGCGGAAGAGTCCCAGAGTAGGAAGACGAATAATAGTCAAACAAGAAAGTATCATAACAGTAATAATAAGAAACGAGAAAAAAGGAAATGCAAAATTTTGTGGTACGGAAGGGCACATAGCCAAGGATTGTAGAAAGAGGAAAAGAAAGCAAGGTGGATGTTTTCATTGTGGAGAGACTGGACACATCAGCAAAGACTGCCCTGAGAAGACAGATTTTGAGAAGGGCGAGAAAGACAACAAGTCCCGAGAGAAGAGGAAGTGCAATCTCTGTGGCAAAGTGGGGCACTTAGTAAAGGACTGCCGGAAAAAAAAAAGGCCAAGGAGAATGGTGGGTGCTTTTCTTGCGGTGAGATAGGCCATAGGGCGAAGGACTGCCCAAGGAAACGAGGACAGGGGCAGGGCACTGGATCCACCCCAGGGGCACAGGTTCATGTGCTGGAAGCGCCACCTCTGCAACAGCGAGGTACAAACACTTCTGTAGAAAGTGTAGTTTATCTTTACGATCACCCCATTCGCACTTTATTTGATTCCGGCGCATCACACTCCTTTATCTCGTCTGCTTTAGTAGAATCTCTGCACCTAGAAACTAGTATGGTAGAGGACCCCTTAATTGTTTCAAACCCAATTGGGGGCCCAGCTCATTTGTCTATGATCTGTGTGGGATTGAAAATTTCTATTCTAAGCGTAGAATTTCTATGTAGTGCCTTTGTTTTGGGCTTTCCGGTGTATGGTTTGATTTTTGGGTATGGATTGGCTATCCTGTAATGGGGCCATCCTTGATTGTGAGAAAAGGGTTGTTAGGCTCCTAACCCAGCTCGGTAATACTTTGGAAATTTCTTGTAACCCCTCGTATGCGGTTATGCTTAGTTATCTTGAATCGCTAGATGCCTCTGTTGAAAATTTGAAATCAGTTAGAGTGGTCCGGGAATATCCGGATGTCTTTGAAGAGGTGAAGGGCTTGCCTCCGAAGCGGGAAATAGACTTCCGCATATATCTTGTAGATAATGCAAAGCCCGTTGCGTTGCCCGTTAGACATATGGCTCCACAAGAAAGGAAAGAGCTCAGTAAACAGATTAAAGAGCTTCTAGAGAAGGGGTTCATTAGGAGGAGCATTTCAGAATAGGGCACTCCAGTAGTGTTCGCCACTAAGGCTGAAGGTTCATTTCGCTGATGCATGAGTTGTAAAGAATCACCTTAGTAAGTACATTTGGCAACATAGTTGACATTTGTTTATTTTCAAGAGATAATTCATCTAAGTGGAATACCTTCTAGTAAGTGAACAAGATCCAAGATTCACTAATGAATTTTGGAGAGCTTGCATGGAACCATGAGTACGCAGTTAAGGCTTGAGCCAAGTATACTAGAAGGAGAATAAGTGAAAAAGGAAACAAGAATTAAGAAGCTACGAAATTGTGAAGTTATAGACGGACAAAGCATAATGGAGTTAAGCTCAAGGAAGTGCGACTTAGAAGATTGAAGACTAGATTCGTGCATAATATCTCTTCTTAAGAGTATATCCTCTCGGTCCCATTCTCAATCCAATTTCTGTTGCAAACCACATAGGGAGTATGACTCATCTGTTAGTAACACATGTTGGGGCTCGAGGGTGTTCATTGGTTTGACTAAAGTTTTTGGGTTTTATATGATACAGATTGGTCTTAGGAAGGGACTCCCTTATGACCTAAAAGGAGTCCATCATGCTTAGGTTCCTAGAATCATATATGGTGGTTGGGTTGAGTAATTCTTTGGGTGTCAGTCTGATGTTGATTTCGGTCTTCGGGGCTGATGCTTAGAGAGTTCTTCTCCTAATCAATATATATGTGGCATAGGTTTTCAGTTTTGACATTGCCTAATAGGCACAAAGTTTTTACTTGCTTCATTCGACTATACCTTTAGATAGGAACAATTGGGAAAATGTCCTATAGATTAGAGCTACCCGAGAAGTTGGCTGGAGTCCACAACGTTTTTCACGTTTCTCATCTCCGAAAATGTCTACATGAGTCTGCTGAAGTGGTAGAGCCAAATATCCTCGAAGAGGCCGAAGTGGAGAGCGAAGCAACCATAAGGAAAGTTCCAACCCGCATATTAGGAACGGAAGTGAAGAAGCTACGCAACCGCGAAGTCAAGCTCGTCAAAGTTCAGTGGAGCGACGCCGAGGGAGACGCGACTTGGGAAACTGAAGCTAGAATCCGTACAGCCTACCCTTTTCTGTTCGAGGATACATCCTTGATCTTTCTCTTTCCTTAAGTTGCGCTTTTATCTATCTTTTTAGGTATATTTCCTCGACCTTATCCTTTAGGTAGAATCTTTTTGGATGAAAACATGTAGTTGAAACATGTTATGTATGATGGTTGCAAGTGGTTGCAAGTGATTGCTAGTGGTTGCTCGTGGTTGCATATACACACACAATCTAGGTTTTAGATCGGCTCAGTCACTTCATATTGCATATGCATATATGTTTGCATTTGTATATGATTGAACTATAATGTGTTGTCATATGGATGTTGCATTTGTATTGAATGATTGTGCACTCATGTAGAATCATGAATAGGAAAATTTGCATACATAATGGATTCATGGCACTTACATAATTCGCATTAAGGAGGTCAACTGAATCAGTAGACCGCCTGATTTTGCATTAGATAAGTTCATGTACACACACACTTTGCATATGATCATGAAGCATTAGAAGTCTTTTAAGGACAATGGATGCTCGTGTTTGATGGATGAGTAGATGGATGATTGGATGTTAGGATATACATTCCTCCTAACTTGAAGATTTCGGGGACGAAATCCTTTTAAGTGGGGGAGAATGTAACACCCCGCGAATTCTATAACTGTGAAACTCACAAATTAAAGTATAATTAATTTCAAATCAAAGAACTAAGGGAAACGGGATACGCCATTGCGTTCGTCTCGGAAAAATACGCGAAATAGAGTCCGAGTTTTCGAAAAACGGATATCGTATGAAGAAGTTATGGACGAACGAAGTTGGGCGAAAACCGGAAAACGAGTCAGAATGCACTGGCGCACTTGGGAAGTGCGCCAGAACAAAAATGCACTGGCGCACCTGTGAAGTGCGCCAGTACATTTTTGACCTGGCGCACCTGCCAAGTGCGCCCAGGTCAAAAATAACCTGCTGGCCAGGTCTGGTCTAGCCCTGGCTGGCCAGGTCGGTGTATGGTCGAATTTCTGTGGTCTGCTGTGTCATTAGGGCTAGGTGGCGGGTTTTTATTGGTCTCTCTATCTAATGAATGGCTACGATCTAACCTAGCAACATCAAGGGTCCTAATCAATTCCTAACCTCTATATAAACAACCCTAGACTAAACCCTAATCTATTCATTCAAAATAAGAACATAGCCGCCATGTTGCTGAGGAACGACAAAGAGTAGCCGCCGACTAGAGAGAGAGTTAGGAAGAAAGTTCTAAAGCCTAAAGCAATTCAAGCAACCTAAAGCTAATCAATTCAACAAAGGAATCGTGTCTCTTAATTAAAGAATTCGCCGCAACCCTTGTAAGTAGAGTATTACTTTGGTATAAATAAACAACTGTGTTGATGTGTATGCTTGAATTGTGGCAATGGAAGTAATTCATATTTGTGCGTTCTTATCAATTTGTATACGTTTGGATATTCTTGAATTATGTTATTCATGTTATAAAGAACTACATGCGGTAGTTCTATGCAAGTAAACGTTTGGAATATTTCGCAAATTATGTAATCTATGTTGTAGCTACATGTATGTAGTTGATTGAAATTCATGTGAGTTTGGGCTTTGTTATTATGCCATCATGATGTATATTTTTGTATAAATCGTTTTGCAAGCAATTGAGACAAGTTTGGTTGTTATAGTTCATATGAAACTATGTTGGAATTTTGACACCATAATCCATATATTAAGTCATGCTTGTGAATATGGTTAGGCTATGAATGATATTTGGCACAATTGAAATCCATGATTAAGTCTATCTTGTTTAAAAGAATTATATGATGACATATGGGAGACATGGCTAGGTTAGACTCAAAAATCCCTTTTTGCAAGTTTAAAGCAAACACCATGATTAGGAATATTTATGCATAGGTATATTTATACCATCGTTATATGATTAGACTTAAACCATGATTAAGTTGAACTATGCTTTTGTAACAAAGTATCCCCTTTGTAAACATGTAGAAACCTTATGAACATGACTTGTTATGTTTATGCCATGAACAAAGTTAACTTTACTTATGCCATGCTTATGTTTGACATTATGCCATGTTTATGCTAGAAGTATTTATGCCATGCTTATGTTTGACATTATGCTATGCTTATGCTAGGAATATTTATGACATGCTTATGTTTGACATTATGCCTAAACAAGAATATAGGTTCATGTTGTAGTTAAACCTACGCAAGTTCACATGCTCTTATTCATGTCACCTATGTTACCACTATGCAAGTACACCAATTTCTATTTTGTATTTCCAACGTCGTATTGCAAGTTCATGCGCTCACCTTCCCCTCTTTGTGTATACGCCATAAGCCTCCCCTTTCGCATGGCTAAATTGGGCTTTAAAAGGCTAAGCCCAATATATATGAACGGACGTGTAAAACGGGGGAAAACAACGTTGGGTTAAAATGAATTAATGAATGAAAATATAAAATAGAAGGGCCCAAATTCAAGTATGGGTTGGGCCCGTGATTGGTGTAACCTTTACACCATTAACTTAATAATGGGCCGCAAATATTTACATATAAATAAAGAAGAATGACAAGATATGTAAATGTAGAACATACGATGTGTTTAACCCGAGGTTGGATTGAGTTGTGATGTAAACCTGCCCGGAACCGCCCGGCTGTCCAGTAGTCACAACAATACCTATCCAATGTGGGAGGTTAAACATGGAGCCCAGCAAGGACCCGAGGTTAGACTGAGTTGTGGCGTAAGACTGCCCGGAACCAACCGGCAACAGGCAGCCACAACAATACCTGTCTAATGTGAGAGGTCAGGGCCTTAATAAGACAATTAAGGCTGAGTCAGGGTTGATAGGATTAAGTGGACTAAAGACTTAATCAAAATGGAACATGCTAAACTAAACGGACTGGTGGAGGTTAGGTTAGAAAACACTTAACCAACTTAGCATGTTGGCTAGAGATAGAAAACCTAGTAACGGGGGACCCTTTTCAGCAGTAACCCTAAAAGGTGTATCAGGATACCCTGAAACTAGGCAGGGTGGGGCACGATTACTGGGCTGATTGTAAGAGGTCAAAGCGACGGCGGTGGTGTAGCAGTGTAGGTTCTAACGGAGTGCGGGCGTGCACACACTCCGGCGCAGAAAAATAAGGCACTGAACACCAGTAGCATACCTGTGCACTCTAAGGTTGTGTCGGGTTGCCACTATGGGACTTGATACACCCCATGGTGGGACCAGCATAGGTAACTACAGACATCGGGGGCCGTAAGACACATGTAACTATGCGAGTAGGAGCCGATCATCATTGAATGGATCACATCACCTTGATTATGGGGTGCAAATTGGAAACTAGTTTATATGGGTTCAGAGATTAACATGGGGTACGATAGTATATTCGACCCTAGACAACTTAACCAAGTTATAGTGTTTGCCCACTTCTTGTTATTACTTATCATACCCAGTTCTTTATTCATAGACAAAGTAGTACTAGACTTACTCAGGCTTTATGTCTGACTCTATTTTCCTTTCGTCTTCTTTCTTCCGTTTCCCCCCCCCCCCCCCCAGGTCCTTAGGGAGGGAACACAGCAGCTTGATCAGCCTCAACATCCAGCTTGAAGAAGAGAAATGTATTGCTTGGACTTTCCTGTTTGAACTATGGCTTTGGACAATCCACTATGGGGACTTTTGGAAGTTTATCTATGTTTTATTTATGCTTCTTTAAATAATGTACTCAAGACAGATTATGAAAGTGTTATGTTATGTTTTCGGAAAGGATGTTGTTGTAACACGTATTTGATTTAATGAAATAAAGTTTGTTGTTCTTCCGCTGTTTTACAAATATGTGTTCTTATATCTGTCTTGTATATCTGTGACTTGTACTTATAAACCTCCACCAAAATTAGGGCATTCCCTTTGAGAGTGACCCTAACGGAGGTGGGGTGTTTCATGAGAAGTCGCTTATAATAGTCACTCGTAACAGTAACTTAACCCAATAACTGAAGATCATAAGAACAAGGTTCAATTTGTAAAAACAAATTATGAAGGGGTGTTGATTGACTATGCTACTGTTCATTTGATAAAAGCATATAGTATCAAAGTAATAAGAGGATGAGTTAAATTCTTAATGAAACCAATACTCCATAAGAAGCAAAGTAGTGAGTTAGATGAGTAACCTTGATAGATTCACATATAAGAATATGATAATGTGGACGTTTCCTCTAGAAAATTGAGTGCAATTCCAGAGCATACAATAAACCAGGATAAACGTGCATGACCTTTAAAACATGAACTATAGACTACATCCTAGAATGGTTTTATATGGTTTGATTTTAGAGATATAATCCAAAATTACAAGACATTCTGGTATACTTTCGATCTTTACTCTGCAAAGATTTAATCGAAAAATATATTTGTTTATACTCAATTTTATAAGATCAAAAATTGTACAAAAAAATATTTTTAAAAATTTATATTTACTTTTAAGCTAAATTATAATATTATATCTTTACTAATAATCGGAATAGGATTGGTATCACACTTTTTTGGTGTATACCTGAACTGACGAAAATGTCCTTCATACATATCAATAAAATTTGTCAAAATACGGAAAACTAGCATCCGCATATTTTATTTGAAGCACATCAGCATATTTCCATTTGAAAAGCCTGAGAAAAAAGCATCTGCAAAATTTAATGCGTTTGACTACTTCAATTACTCACAACCTGCAAATTCGCTATTCTAGAATCAACTCTTCACCTTTTAAATATAGTTCACCATCTCATTAATATTTCCACTTCTCTTCTCATTTTCTCTGCGCTTTGCTCTTCATTGTTCATTGCTTCAGGTATTTGAATATGTACTGAGTTTATATTTTTAAAGCACAAAGCTTCTTTATATTTCCTTTTTCGTATATACTGAATCCGTTCTATAAGTTTGAGTCATTCAAAACATGGTATATATTTTCTCCTTCCAAGCAAATGAATAAGGTTGCATCACGTTTAACCCCAGTGCCACTTGCATGTTTAGACCCTTGGGACTGCATGCTTTCATACTACAAATAATGCATTTTATTATTATATAATAATATACTTTTTATTTTAATTCGTGTTTTTTAGGCGAATTTTTAGGCAACTGGCCAAATAATATGCATGCGAGGAAAAAAGGAACAAGCATATGTAATATAAATAGAAATAAATAATATATAGAGAGAGAGGAAACGGGAGAGAGAGACATGGGAAAATAGCATGAAAAAAGCGAAAATAAATCAATGTAGACAAAAATGGTAAATCTGGACTATAAATTCACACGTTTAGATATCACCTTTTTGAGCACATAATCCCAAAATCAAACAATTAATTTATTAAAACTTTCCCTTTATGTCAACATAAACATATATGTACTATTATCAATAACTCATTGATTATAATTGACGTACAATTTTTTTAAATTGAAAGATTCCAATCAACTTAACAAAATCAATGTCAATTTTAAAATAGATCTAAATAATGCATCTTTTTTTTTTATCATTGAAGAATTTAATAGGTTCAACATTAAATCAAATAAGACAACAAACACAAAATTTTAGGCAACTGTCCAAAGAATATGCATGTGAGGAAAAGGAATAAGCGTATGTAAATATAAATAGAAATGAATAATATATACTAGAGAGAGAAAATGGGGGAGAGAGAGACACGGGGAAATAGCATGAAAAAAGCGAAAATAAATCAATGCAGGCAAAAATGTTAATCTGGACTATAAATTCACACGTTTAAATATCGCCTTTT
Organism: Allium sativum; assembly: GCA_030737875.1. NCBI lineage: Eukaryota > Viridiplantae > Streptophyta > Magnoliopsida > Asparagales > Amaryllidaceae > Allium > Allium sativum. The sequence goes on from CM060918.1 coordinate 747,319,657, forward strand.
TGAGCACATAATCCTAAATCAAACAATTAATTTATTAAAACTTTCCTTTTACGTTAACATAAACATATATGTACTATATTAATAACTCATTGATTATAATTAACGCACAATTCTTTTTAAACTAAAAGATTCCAATCAAGTTAACAAAATTAATGTCAATTTTAAAATAGACCTAAATAATGCATCTTTTTTTATCATAAAAGAGTTTAATAGGTTCAACATTAAATCAAATGAGGCAGCAAATGCAAAATTTTAGACAGAATATGCATGTGAGGAAAAAGGAATAAGCATATGTAAATATAAATAGAAATAAATAATATATATATATATATATATATATATATATATATATAGAGAGAGAGAGAGAGAGAGAGAGAGAAAGAATGGGGGGAGGGAGAGACATGGGGAAATAGCATGAAAAAAGCGAAAATAAATAAATGCAGACAAAAATGGTAAATCTAAACTATAAATTCGCACGTTTAAATATCGCCTTTTTGAGCATATAATCCCAAAATCAAACAATTAATTTATTAAAACTTTCCTTTTACGTTAACATAAATATATATGTACTATATTAATAACTCATTGATTATAATTAACATACAATTCTTTTTAAACTGAAAAATTCCAATTAAGTCAACAAAATTAATGTCAATTTTAGAATAGACCTAGATAATGCATCTTTTTTTATCATAAAAGAAGAATTTAATAGGTTCAACATTAAATCAAATGAGGCAACAAATGCAAAAGTTTAGGCAGCTGGCCAAGGAATACGCATGTGAGGGAAAAGGAATAAGCATATGTAAATATAAATAGAAATGAATAACATATAAAGAGAGAGAGAATTAGGGGGAGGGGGAAATAGCATGAAAAATGTGTAAATAAATCAACTGAGACAAAAATGATAAGGGGAAACAACAAAATGAGGTGATCCATAATAAATTAAAATAAACATAATGTGACCATTATTACATAACATAAAGGTAAATCTGAACTATACATTCACATGTTTAAAATCACTTTTTTGAGCACATAATCCCAAAATCAATCAATTAGTTTGTGAATATAAATTTGTGAATTTGTTAATATAAATCTATAGCTTAATATTTGTACTAATAAGGATACAAATAGTCCAGTAGCTTAAGTTTTGTAGTCCAATAGTTTGGGTATGAGTGCATGCACATTTGTTTGACCATAGACTATAACATTTAATGGCTATGAAAGGTTTGCTAGATACCCATTCTATATATCTGAGGAACAACAATCCATGCGCGAAGCACGTGTCAACACCACACGCGAAACGTTTGCCACGACCACGCGTGAAGCATGTGCAGTTACCACGCGTGAAGCACGTACCGTGACACTCGTATGTATATATATATATAAACTTAATTATTATGTATATATATACCCTATCGTGAGCTATACTAATCCAAATCTAACAAGATTTTGTAGACTGCTTTATATTTCGGCTTAAGTTGTGCATCATGTGGCAGTGTTAATAATCGTCCTTTTTTATGATGAATCCACAACATGCACTTAAAATAAAATACTATGGTTTACATAAGACCATTCCCAACTGGATGGTTGGATGAGGTCAAATCCAACCCGGTTAACCCTCCACCTACCGTCAATGGAAGAAAACACAACAATCCGAACATGAGGTTGTTGTCAATTAGGAAATCAAAAATATTATGTGACATGGTGAGCTGTCAATGATTGGGAAATCAGTGAAGTTTAGAGATGTTATTTGCAGTTTTCCTATTTATGTGATTTGTTGACAAAATCAAGTTTAAAGATGTAATTTGTAGTTTCCTTGTTTATGTGATTTGTTGAGAAATCAAGTTTAGAGATGTAATTTGTAGTTTCCTTATTTATGTGATTTGTTGACAAAATCAGAATGGAATGTTGTGTATAAATGGCTTATGCTAATGAATGAAAAGATAAGACTTTTAGTCTAAGAAATTGCAATTCTTATCAAGGTATCAGAGCTGGATAAACTCTAATTTTTCTTTCTTTAAACTTCATCCATGGTAGGTGAAACAGCTCTACCACCTCTTGATCGTTAAATGATAAGTGGATCATCGATACAGATTGCTCTAATCATGTTACAGGGAATCTTTCTTATTTGAAGGATGTCAAAGATGTAATTCCATGTTCAGTTGGGCTTACTCATGGTGGAAATTTCATGGCCTCAAAGAGTGGAGTAGTTAAATTAAATGAGAAAATCTTTCTTTATAATGTGATTATGTATCAAACTTAAATTGTAATCTAATTTTGGTGTCACAGCTGAATGAAGACTTAAAATGTTTTGCCACTTTAAATTATAACTTGTGTGTCATCAGAACCAACTTACAAGTGAGGCGATTGGCATGGGTGAAAGATGGGATGGACTTTACTACTTGCATGAGGGGACACCAGTTCAATATTTTACCGTTGCAAGCATGTCTTCATTGGAATTATGGCATAATAGGTTGGGTCATTCTTCGGAAAAAGTAGTGAAGTGGCTTCCTTTTTTTAGGATTCTAAAGATAATTTAATAAAGCAAGTGAAATATGTCATCGTTCTAAGCAACCTAGGGATAGTTTTCCTTTGAGTGAAAATAAAACAACTCATATTTTTGAGTTAGTACATTGTGATTTGTGGGGTCCATATGCTGAACCTTCTACTTGTGTAGCTCGTTATTTTCTTACAATAGTGGATGATTTTTCCCGTGCTATGTGGGTTTATTTGTTGATAGATAAAACTGAAATTTTTGAGATGTTTATATCATTTATTGCTATGATTGATCGTCAATTTTCTCAAAAATTGAATAAAATTCGTAACAGAATTTAATTGTTTGAAGGATTATTTTTTTGCAACTGAGATTTTGTTTCAAACTACTTGCGTGGGGTGCTCCTCAACAAAATGGGAGAGTGGAAAGAAAACATAAACATATTTTGAGCGTTGCAAGAGCTTTAAGATTTTAAGGTGATTTGCCTATTCCTTTTTTGAGGGTGAATGTGTATTAACTGCTGCTCATGTTATTAATCGTACTCCTTCTTATGTTATTCACAAAACGATAACGTATGAGATTTTGTTTGGTCATCCACCATCCTTAAAAGAATTGTGTGTGTTTGGTTGCCTATGTTTTGCTCATAACCAAAAGGCAAAGGGTGACAAATTCGCTAGTTGAGGTCGTAAATGTGTTTTTGTAGGATATCTGTTTGGTAAGAAGGGTTGGAACTTATTTGACTTAGATACTAAGAATTTTTTTATCACTTATGATGTTAAATTTTATGAGAATATTTTCCCATATTTGGATGCTAAACCTAAAAAAATACCTGAGATGCATATGGATAGGAGTATTGTTGATATTTTAGACTATCTTGATGATGAGAACATAAAGTCAAAAAAATTCCCTGTTATGGCTGAGGCACAACTAGTCATGCCTTTGGCTATAAGGGGGAAGTGAATATGGTGGATTCATATGATGATGCAGGTTTGGATGATAATTTGGGTCGTGGACTATGTGTCAAGTATCCCTCAATAAAATTGCATGATTTTGTGATTCATATGGTGATCAAGAAAAGTCCAATCCCCGATTCACTTGATTCCTCTTTACAATCTCTCTTTGGTATCCTTATCCCATAGCATACTATGTTAGTTGTGACAAATTTTCTGCGAAACGCTGAAATTTTATTGCAGCAGAAGCACGGTCTTTTAAGGAGGCTGTGAAAGATGCAGGGTGGCGTAATGTTATGCAGAAGGAAATTCGTGCTTTGGAGGATAACGGAACCTGGATAATAAAAAACCTTCCTTCTGGAAAGAAAGCTCTAGGAAGCAAGTGGGTATATAAAATCAAGTACAACTCAGATGGCAGCACTGAGAGGTTGAAGGCAAGATTGGTTGTCTTCGGCAATCATCAAGCAGAAGGATTAGATTATGATAAGACTTTTGCACCAGTAGAAAAAACGACAACTGGGCATGCATTTCTTCCAATTGCGACTTCTAAACATTGGGAGTTGCATCAAGTGGATGTACATAATGCTTTCCTGCATGGTGATCTTGATGAGGAGGTATATATGAAACTTCCTCATGGCTTTACTTTTAATAAACCTTCATTGGTATGTTGTTTGCCTAAATCATTGTATGGTTTAAAGCAGGCTCCTAGGTGTTGGTTTGCTAAACTTGTGACTGCTCTAAAGGCGCATGGATTTTCACAGTCATACTCCAATTACTCTTTTTTTTACATATACAAAGGGGTCCATACATATTAATGTGCTTTTATATGTAGATAATCTAATTATTTCTGGTAATGATTCTGCTGCATTAGTCAGTTTTAAAATTTACCTCAGTTCATGTTTTCATATGAAAGATCTTGGAGTGCTTAAATATTTTCTTGGCATTGAGGTAGCACGAAGTTCTGCAAGTTTGTTTTTGTGTCAGAGAAAATATGCTTTTGATATTGTTTCTGAAGCAGGTCCGTTAGGTTCCAAGCCTGCTTCATCTCTAATAGAGCAAAATCATCGTTTGGCACGGGATACAGGGTCATATCTTTCAGGTCCAAGTTCCTATAGGTGATTAGTTGGTCGTTTAGACTATTTAGTAATCACTCATCTCGATTTAGCAATTCAGTTCATGTACTGTCTCAATTCATGAAGGCGCCACAACAAAAGAACTGGGAGGTTGCTATTCGAGTTGTTCGGTATTTGAAGGGCAGTTCAGGCCAAGGCATTCTCTTACGCTTGGACAGTGAATTATCTCTGCTGGGGTGGTGTGGCTCAGACTGTGCAGCTCGTCCTCGACGATCTCTTATCGGGTGGATAATGTTTTTGGGTAATCACCAATTTCTTGGAAAACAAAGAAGTAACATACAATAGCTAGATCTTCAGCAGAGGCCGAGTAGTGATCCATGTATGCAATTACTTGCGAGCTGAAATGGTTAAAAGGATTATTGTTGAGCTTAGGAGTCCATCATCTTAAAGCTATATCTCTATTTTGTGATAGTCAGTCTGCGTTGCACATAGCGCAGAATCCGATATTTCATGAGCACACCAAGCACAATTAATTTGACAGCCACTTCGTACGTGATGTTATTCAAGACAGTCTTATCGCTCCCTCTCATATTCCTAATACTGAACAACTAGTGGATGTTTTTACCAAATCTTTGGGTAAACAACAGTTTGATTATATTCTAGGCAACTTGGGCATTTATGACCCTCATGCTCCAACTTGAGGGGGGTATTAGGAAATCACAGATATTATGTGATATGGTGAGCCGGTAGTGATTAGGAAATCAGTAAAGTTTAGAGATGTAATTTGTAGTTTTCCTATTTATGTGATTTGTTGACAAAATCAAGTTTAGAGATGTAATTTGTAGTTTCCTATTTATATGATTTGAGAATGGGACGTTGTGTATAAATGACTTCTGCTAATGAATTAAATGATAAGACTTTTATCTTAAGAAATATCAATTCTTATCGTTGTCTATCTTAGCCGGAATGTGGTGGATTACGATCCATACCGTAATTAGAAACAACCGGCTTTTTAAAAAGGTGTCCCTTAGCCGACTAAATAAAAACCTGCTAAGAAAGTTGCCAAATCAATCTTTGGGCATTCAACCGACCCCCGTTTCCAATCTCGAGTTGAGAATGCCATAACTGTAGTAACGATATTGCATCATCTTAATTCACAGTGCATGTAACAAAGCAGTTGAACAAATTCGGATGTTCAGATGGTTAGACGGGCCACATTTGATCATGTTCATGTCTAGTGATAAACATGTACTAAGGTAACGTTTGATTTATGAATTGGGCAGTTAATGTTCGCGTCTGCGTCCGACGCGTCCACGGTGGGACCCACACTTTTGCCCCTTCAAGACGAACGGTTGAAAAGGTGGCTTTTGCGTCCGACGCGTCGGACGCACGTTGGACGCGATGAAATTTCCAGAACAACCGATTCCTTCTCCTCCATTTATATATTTGGCCCCCTCATTCCCCCTTCCATCACCAAAAACAGCCACAACCCGAAAATCGAAGGTCCAATCACCATATACTCGCCGATCTTTTCAGGTTTTCGCTTTTATATTTGTAATTTTTAGCTTTTTTACTTCCTTATATATTTTATTCGTATTTTTTGGGTTTTTTCAGAATGGCCGCAAGTCAGTCTTCGTCAACTCGTTCCATTGTCGAATGGAACAACGATACGACGAACGCTTTCATCGATGTGTGCATGCAACATCTCAGTTCTCGTGCACATAATATTGGAGGATGGTACCAGGTGATCGCACAGACGTTCAATGAGCGGACTGGGTTGAACTACAACGTTGGTCAAATGAAGAACAAGTTTGACAACATGAAAAGAGATTGGGCTCCGTGGAACAGACTGCTATAGTTTGGTGGAGGGGGATGAGACGAGCAATTGGATACCGTCACAGGAACGGACGATTGGTGGGCGACGGTGCCAATACCAATGCGCAAGTTCAAGAGTGAGTCCCCGACACGATTCAGGGAGTTTGACTCCATGTTTGCAGGATGCATGCGTACCGACAGATGTCAGTATGCAATTCCGGATGCTCCACCAGTTCATCTGCAAAAGGCTCAGCTCTTGGGCAATATCATTCATGGCGATAATGCAGAGATCTCGAGTCATCCGACTCGTAGGCCGGTCAGGTCTGGTGCTGGCCCTTCTCGTTCAGCTCCTTCGCGCATGAACCGAGACGAGCTTATAGATTTATGCATGTCTGTACGTCGTGAGGATGAAGACTATCAGGATTGGGAGGTGGCGGTTATTCTGTCAACACATGACAGATTGGGCCACAACCCATTTTATTCTCTGCTTGACAAGCCCGCACAGTTTAGGGGTTGTATTATTCATTTTGTTACGAAGCTGAGGGTTGGGCATATGTGATGTTTTCTTTTATGTGGGTGTTGTAGTTGTGTTGTTTTATTTTCTGATTGTGTTGTGCTTTGTGATTGTGTTGTGATGTTTTCTTTTATGGTTGTGTTGTAGTGATATTTTCTTTTAAATGGTGTTGTAATGCGTTGTACTGGCTTTTGGATTCTGCAATTTAAATTCTGCAATTTTTATTTCTGCAATTTGTATTCTGCGTTCTACTATTCTGTTCAACAATAAACACACACAAACACAAACAATTAAAAATAATATATACAAAAACAATAAAATAATAACTCTACCCCTTCCAAAATGTCCCTTTCGTAAAAAGAACACATTCCCCGTTCCCAACAATGCCCCTTTAAATGTCCCTTCTCGTTCAAAATCAAACGGATCCTAATAGTACAACGTCCGATAAACTATAACATAATGTTGCAATATTATAACTTACATTGAAAATGAACTAACAACATTTAGAGTATATTATCATATAAATTTGAATGTAGACTAAGATACGAAATTTAGTTTATTTGTAAAAAAAAAAAAAAAAAAAAAAAAAAAAAAAAACAAAACATAACATTTCCCGTACCTCTTACATTGTGAAGGAAAGGTTGATATTTTCCTTAAATCAATTATCTCACTAAGGCAAATAATGATAAATTTGTCTTGTGAGTAAAAGTATTTTGAGAATATTGAACTTTATTTCAATAGAAAACCGAATTTTGTACAAAATGAAGTTATATTACAATGCAATGTTACCGGCTATGTACACATGTAGGGGCAACAATAAACGAATAAAAGAAAGTGGGCTGGAATGCTCTGAGTCCCAGATCTACGAGAAAGTGGTCTGCATCCATATGCATAGTACTCGAAGTCTATATCAACTTGTATCTACCGATATTATGCCACTTTTATTGGTGTGAGCTGTAATTTGTTTGCTGCAATTTTTACAGCCAAACTGCTTCTTCAACTGGATAGTTTGGCAGGAAATTAATCTGAACCCTTGCGATTTTTTACCCCGTGAATTTCTCTTCGTCCATTGGTTGATCTGTTGCTTTTCACCGTTTTTCCTTCGGTCGATGTAGCAGCATCCAGGAACGAAGCCGGTGGGGGGCTAGTGGGGGTGGCGGCCCCTCATAGATTAAAAAAAAAAAAAAAAAAACGATTGAAGAAAAATGACCACTTTTAAGACATTTTTATTGATATATAAAAGATGTTGAAATCAAGGGTAAACCGGTATTAACAAAAATTTGCCCTCCCACCCCCCCCGAATCCCCCCCCACCCCCGACCGATTTCCTGGCTTCGTCCCTGGCAGCATCCTTTTACAGATAGAAGCTAGGTGAGAACCGATTTAGAGAAGCCTCCTCCACCCCAATTTACTTCACTGTTAAATGCACTCAGTCTGTATATAAATAACGTAAGAACCATTCCAGTTATTATACTGTGTAAGAGTAGTGATCTGCACCATACACATATTTAAGTTTCAGTGCTATGTACACAAATTTTGTGTTCGTTATAGGTTTAACTATCAGTACTCTAAACAATATGCGTCATAGCACAATGCATAATTTTCCATGCAACCAATGTTTCTTTTTTAAACCATGCACCTAGAGTTAGTCTAATAGCAATCTACAACTGGTTTGAAAACTTCGTTTCGATATTGGATGAAAAATCAGAAATGAATTACAGATTAACCGAGCATCATAAGAAAGGTTAAAAGTCATAAGATGGGCAGAAATTTGAAAGCAGATTATATCCTAACAGTAAAACCTGAAAATTTATCGGGTAGAGTGCTCTGAATGTAGCTGGCGGAATCGAAAAGCTGTTATTCAAATCATTAGGCAAAATATCATCGATAAATAATAACAAATTATCATTTTGAATACTTTTGAAGGTCACTCCTAGTATTCTTATTTTCCTGTTATCCACGGAGTTATTAGGATCTACAACAATACCTCTTTTCATTCCTCGTCTGTAGAGTCAGAATAGGTACAAACATGAAATCAGTACCCGTTGCCATAACTAAACAAATATTAGTCCAAATGAACAATGCTCGAGATATAAGTACAGGCGTGTGCACATCAGAACAATATTGGAATTGATTGAAGCATCTGGAGCTAAAAACATGGGGAAAGTATAGTTGACAGGGGAAGACCGACAGTGCTGGAATATTTGATCATATAATCATACAGAAGAGGGGATTGAATAACTATGAGATAAAACTGTTTTACAAAAAGAACACCTGACCTTTTTCTTTTGACTTACCCTGTTTGTTACCACTGAAAATTTTAATGTTATTAATTCTATAGTTCTACCAGTGTAAAGTATGCTTGATAAATATTCCCCAAAGAGTTTGTGTGTATGTGATACTAGTGGTATCTTCTATATGGTCGTGGATAAATAGGACTGCAAACATCCTTATTCATTTGTAAAAGAACACAAATAAGTTGAACAGAAGTTACAAGCATTAACTTGATGTTACTGATATTTCACCTTAATATGTCATCACAAAATTAATCAACTCAGTTCAATTAAGTGAAGTGCCAATGATAACATATGTGTTTCTTTTTTTAGCAATGCGCGTAGAGTTAGTTCAATAACTGGAAACTGCTACAAAAGCATTCCTTTCATTGTACTAAATTGAACCGAAAACCTGAAATAAATTTCTGATTGACCAAACAACCTAAAAGGGTTAAGGGTAAAAAAATTAACAGCAGATTATATCCAAACACTAACTTCTGAAAGGCTGAAATGCGCTGTGCAGAACGTTCAAAATGTAGTTCGTCTTACAAATTACCATTTTGAATATTTTGGAAAATCTCCCTTAATCTTCTTGTCAACCAGAAAGAGTATCTGGACGTACCACGCCCTTCAACATTTGAGTCAGAACAGGTACAAGCATGGAATCATTAACCATGACCCTGGTGGAACAAAATACTTGAGAGTAACAGAGGCTTCAGAGCTGGCAAAAAAGGGAGTAAGAGGCTAGCCATGACCATTGGAAATGAGGTGTGTAACAGACATGACGCTTGAAGGCCCAGTGGAGAAAGAGAGAGTGAAAGTAACACAGGCTTCAAGGCGCTGAAGGGAAGGAAAAAGGCCAAATTGGCCCATGCAGGTCTCGAACCTGCGACCTTCGCGTTATTAGCACGACGCTCTAACCAACTGAGCTAATGGGCCTGGTTGCTTATCGAAAAGCAAAAAATAATTATTTACAGTGACATGGTACATTTCCCCTTCCCAGCTTGATGTTCCCGTTACACAACTTCTATAGTTCTTCTCATTGATAGATGTACCAAACAGCAATAGAACTTCTATTAAAAAAGGCAATTTTTAAGCGGCTAATTCATTTTCTTCATACTAACTACGCAAAACAATACGCAAATAGGTAAAGTAATAAGAGATCGAAATTACTTTGCAGGATCTCGATGGCTATCACTTCTCCAGTAGACATGAGAGCTAACCATTAATTAAAGTTCCAAACTACATAGCTTCCACATGAGAATGAACTGTTATGGAGCTAGTACGTTAAATCAAATTCATATGCATATAAAGTGATAAGAGATTGAATAAGTGAAAAATTACTTTGTTGCTTGCAAACTTTGTAGTAACGCCATGGAAAACCGATGCACAGTTGTCAGGGGGTAAATCGGCGGATTAGTAGCAAGCCTGACCGCTTTCATCGCTCCATTACATGCGAAATCGCCATTACTTTAAAATTTAGTTACTTTCCGTGTTTCTGAATTTTTAGGGTTTACTTTGGGAATTTTCCTTGTACTGTCACTGAAATGCTGGCGGGAAGGTGACAGCTGCTGCTGCATTAAGCGGGAAATTTTATAGACAGGTTCTATTTGGAGTGGGTTTACCCTTTTAAGTTTTAACCGTTATCATTTAAACACGGGCGGTATAACGTGGTCATGACATATTGATACCGTTTGCGGTTGGAATCTACCACGCTACCGTTCGGAACTCGTCCGACGCCTGAACATGGTTAAACACTTTCGGAAACGATCGACCTGATCGTCAGGAAATGACATATAGGTACCGTTCGTAATAAAAAACGGATTCCTCATTTGCAAATTTGTCATGTTCAAATGCTCCGTTACCGTTTGTTAAAAACGCATCCATAATTTATGCATAAATTATGTTTTCGAAAATAGTACTATATATTTAATACGTTCAAAAGAAACTGATTTGCACGAATATTTAATTATATTCTTAAGTTGGAATATCTATTTTCTTATTAGTTTTAATTTCTAATTGTGTTGTTAATTAATAGAAAACGATGATGTAAAAATATCTATTGCTGCATCTTACTTCAAGTAATATTAAGAATTGTTAATATGTATAGAAATACAGTTCGAGTATGTAATAAAGTTTAATTGTTAGATCCTATTTTGATATTACATATAAAACTAAAGATACGCTACGGTATTTTTGTTGTTCGTAGTCGAACTAAATGTCTACGCCATTAAAACAACTATTAATAATTATTTTATGTATTCCTTTCACATTTCCATTCCTATTGTCATATCTTTATTCATCGAATTTCGTCCTTCCATCCAATGTCAAATGGTATTAGTAATTAATTTGAATTTTATGATACTAAAAAAGAGAGGAAACGTGTAATGATATTATTTCTTTTTTCTTTTTTTAATAAAAGGACCTCGAAAGTAAATTGCATTTGGTTTTGATAAATCCCTAGTGCACTCTGCATTAGATTTTAATACTTTGCTGGTTCACCATACAATAAATTTTGACATGTTCCGATAAACCGTGGCAAGTGGACATGAGAAAACTTGAATCTAATCTCAAAAGTTGTCATTATACTAAAATCTTATAGACTTTGTCGGTGCTTATCATTAATTAATATACCCATGAAAATAAATAATTTGTTGTAATATGTAAAAGTAACGGGTGAATATGCTAAGGGGATTTATTGTAATTTACATGTTTTATAGACTTGGTAAATAGAGAGACTGGTTACATTATTTGTACATCTGAATCAACAGAAATGAAAGGTCCCTCCCTTATACACTACAAAAGAGTTTTGAATTCCCTACGTCATAGGGACTACGTAGGGATTCAGCTCGGAAAATAGGACTTTACTTTATTGATAAAATAGTTTATACAACAATTGTTTTCCAATACCAGAATATCTGTCATACAAAATAAATAAGCATAAAATAACATTTATATTCCCCAATGTAGCGTGAGCCAGCCATAGCAATGGAAAAGAGAATCTCAGCAAAACTTCGACTAATCTTCAGCTTGGAAAGAAAACTGGACTAAGTAGTAATATTCCCTCCCTGCGAACCTGGAGGGGGCGGAACGGAAGACAAGAAAGCGAAAGAAAACAGAGTCAGACATAAAGTCTGGTAAGTTCAGTAACTTTCAGCATGTGAACAGGTAAAAGCAACATGACATGAATTTAACTGAATACAAGACAACACCATGATGATGGGAATCATAAGGTTAGCACAAGATATGATAAAGTAAGATAAATTGGATGCACTTCTATACTTTCTCTGCTTCGCTACTACCTTGTTATTCTAATTTCTATATCTCTGCACCACCTAACTAGTAATCTATATAAACTGATAAGAACAAACATGTGGTCCCAATTCCCGCAAATCAAACCAGGGTTTACGCTACCCAGGGCTATTGGGGTTTATGCTACCTATTGAACGTTTCTCGGATTTTAGGGTTTACGCGACCTAGGTCCAACTGGGGATTATGCTACCTATCGAACGACGCCCCTAATCTAGGACACACTACCCATAGTGATATATGTTCCTACACTTTCCCCACGTACGTGTCGTGGATCGTTATCGCGGTCTAGATGCACATGTCCTCTATATGTGCGACCCGAGTCTCCTGGCAAGGCAAATAAAGAAACATGGAACTCGGTCGGGAGCTTTCAGATATCTGCCGGTGCAGATGCTAAGGTCTGTTTTTCCAGTGGCTATGGTCCCACTTGACCCCTCCCTCAACTAATGAAAGGCACCCCTTGAAAAATGAAACTATACGCAGGCCCTCTATGCCTCACTATCTTATGGCCATCTGCACCCATAACTAGATAGCAAGTATATGGTCTTTTAGAGTTCTCCGCCTTTCCGCTGTACGTATCTCGACTGACTCAAGATGGTAGGTAGACGATGAGTTGCTATCACAGGGCTACTGGTCTCGCCGAATCACGTTGGTCCATCCTAGTCTTTAGGTTGCCTTATATTGCAACCAAGGCATACCCTTGGTTCTTCTAACGCAGACCATAACCTCTGTGAGTCCAGGCGGATCATCTGCAGCCTCACAGAGGGAAACCAAGAGTACCCTCACGTCCCTCGAAGCCGCGTGCTTCATAACCCAGTTTGTTGGAGCCTTCTTTAAGATCAGATGGACGTTCGCTCCTTCTCGTGTTCAACTAAGGTTTACTACTTAGTTCCTGAATCATCATTTTCTTAACTAAGGTTTATAATTTAGTCCTCTTAACTAAGATTTACTACTTAGTTCTTTTTCTCGTCAAGTTGGAATGGTTAAGTGTCATTAGTCAATTCAAGTTAACTTAACCTATTCATTTGTCATGTTAAACTGGTTAAGTGTTATCAGTAGTTCATGTTGACTTAACCCTACCACAAATCAAGTTATTTTGGTTAAGTATTCCTTATTACTTAACCCCACCCCTTCATCTTGTATTGGTTAAGTGTTCCCTTTAACTTAACCCTGCCCATCTGTTTAGCTAACACGTTATAACGGTTAAGTGTTCTCTTAGTTAACTTAACCCTAACATCTGTTTAATTCACATGCCCTAATGGTTAAGTATTGTCCCTTCATGTTTTAACTTAACCTTGTTCATTTGGCACACTATGATGGCTAAGTGTTCTAAGTTTACTTAACTCCACCTTCTAGTCTAGTTAACATGTTAAATTGGTTAAGTGTATTTTACTTAACCCCACCTTCTAGTCTAGTTAACATGTTAAAACGGTTAAACCTTTTTTTAACCTCACCCACTTGTCTAATCAACATGTTATAACGGTTATTTAACCCCTAAAAGTCTTGTCTTGTTAGCATGTTAAGTTGGTTATGTGTTCCTACGGAGTTAACCCTCCCGTTCTAGCTTAACTATTTCTTAGCTTTAAAATATTCATTTAAAGCACCAACCACTCACATTAAACAGATATTGTTGCAGTCACTGGATGTGCCGGTCGGTTCCGGGCAGATTTACACCGCAACTCAGTCCAACCTCGGGTCCTTTTGGGATCAATGCTCTAACCACCCACATTAGATAGGTATTGTTACAGTTGCTGGATTTGTCGGGCGGTTTCGGGCAGTCTTATACCGTAACTCAATCTAACCTCGGGTTAGGCATATTTGTGTTTCCTAGATTTACATATTTATCCTTTTTGTCTATATGTAAATTGCTAACAAATCTTTTAAACAAATTTGGCCTATATCATATTCATTTGTCATGACCACTAACATTCCTATATTATAGGCCCAAATCTTGATTTACCTATCATTTAACCCAACCTGCAGTTTTATGCCAATTTAGATCGAGTATACCCATTTATAGTTCATGTCAAAACTAGGTTTGATACTCTAGTTTACAATTTATGCCTAAAGCTTAGGTTACTAGCCAATATTAGATTCAATATATCAAATTACATCTTCTATAATTCACGTCAAATTACCCCAATTTGTATCTAATAGCCATGTTATAATACATGCTCTAAATTATGCCAAATAATATAGATTTCATGTTATACCCAAATAACCCCGCATTCATAACGTACGTATACCATGATTTCACAAGTTTTCTAAATACTCATGAAATGAAACTAAAAAGGGGATAGAGGATAAACATGAGAATTGACATAAAAGAATAGGCATGTAAAAGCGAGCCAAATACAAGGATAATGGATCCAATGGGTTTGGTATATATAATAGCGAATAGGAATAAACTAAGCAAGTCACACCCTAGGTATGAGATCCAACAAAATGCCAGTTCGGTGTACAACATGGTCTGTAACTATAGTGTTATGGGCATAAACAATTAACCATAATAGTCTTAGGCAATTAACCACAATAGTCATAGTCATGCTCATAGGTAGAAATCTCATAGTTATGAATCATAGGCGATTAACCACAATAGTCATGGATAATTAACCAAAATAGTCCTAGGCAATTAACTGTAACAGTTTCAAAGTCATGGTCATAGACAATAGTCTTATGTTCATAATCATAGGCGATAATCTCATAGTCATGAATCATGGTCGTAGGCAATGGTCTTATGTTCATAGTCATAGGCATAGGCATAGTCTTATGTTCATAGTCATAGTCTTAGGCCATTTACAATAGTTTTCAACGTCATAGGCATAGGCACAGTCTCATCGGTAATTAATCACAATAGTTCTTAATTAGATCCAAAGGCGTTTACAAGCACAGATTCAAATGAGAGGATCAGGCATATTCTTATATTCATTTAATTTCATGGCACAAATAGATCTAGACGTTCAAATCTAAAAAGTAACTGACTTACATTGATCGGTTTCAGAAAAGGAAAATAACGCTGAGGTGATTTGCTATGATTCGCGCGAACGTTGCTCGTAGCCGTTGAATTAGCCTTTGCTTCCCTTCTTGAAGCTTTAACTTTATTTGAATCTCCAATTTGCGAATCTCGCGTTGTTTGAAGAAGAAGGTAGAAGGAATCTCTTAATTTGATTATTCTTGTTTTAATTGAATCATGTAGTCTTTGGAGAAGAAGAAGTCATCTTGTTCATTAAGAATTTGTGCAGCATAGGGATAGAGAAGAATGGTGTGAGGAGTAGTGGGGATTAGGGGAGGTTTATATAGGTTTAGGATTACGAATCTAGTTAGAAAACACGTCTAAATACATCGCAATGCATCAGGTTCAAAAACTGGAATTCGGCACCAGGTCGACCCCCAGGTCGACACTATGGTCGACCTGGTCCCTGGGAGGTCGACACTATGGTCGACCTGGTCCTGGGCGGGAAATTTCCCGCCCAGCCTGTTCTGGGTTTTGAATTCGAATTGCGAGCTGTTTTCTGTTCTGAAAATCCTTGAAACTTCGGAGGGTCATATCTCCCTCATACGGACTCCGTTTCTCGAAAACTCGGACTCGTTTCCAAGTAGAATTTCGAGACGAACGCAATGGCGCAACCCGTTTCCCTTGATTCTTATTTTAAAATTTATTTATACTTTAATTTGTGAAACTTAATGTTACAGATCTACGGGGTGTTACATTCTCCTCCTCTTAAAAGGATTTTGTCCCCGAAATCTTCAAGTTAGGAAGAATGTATCCTACCATCCAATCACCCATCTACTCAACCATTCAATCACAGGCATTCATTGTCCTTAAAAAGACTGCTAATGCTTTCATGTTCATATGCATAGTGTGTATATATGTCTTTATCTAATGCAAGATCAGACGGTCTACTGATTCAGTTGACCTCCTTAATGCGAATTATGTCAGTGCCATGCGTCCAATCACGTATGCAAGCATCCTTAGTTATGTAAATACTACATGTGTGCATAGTAATTCATCCATATGAGACATCCATACGATAACATATCAAGTTAAATCCGTTAAGCAAATACATATATGCGAATGCAATATGAAAGTGACTGAGTCGTTCTAGCGTCTATGGTGTGTGTATGCATCCACGAGCAACCATTTGCAACCATCAATCATAAAATGTTTCAAATACATGTTTCAAATATATGTTTACATCCATCGGCTTCTACCTAAGGATCGATGATACGCCCTAGAGGATATACCTTAAAAGCTAGAAAGTATGCATAGAATTTCTAGAAAAAGAGATCAAGGATGTACCCTTAAGAAAAAGGGTATGATGCGTGTATCTAGTCTTCAGTCTTCTAAGTTGCATCTTCTTGAGATTCACTATTCTGTACCTTATCTAATTAATCTTCACGATTGCGAAGCTTCTTGACCTCCGTTTCCAAAACTGTCGTTGATCGGATAGCTGGCTTTTCATTGTCAACTGGATACATGCGGAAGTCTATCCCCGTTTTAGGAGTAAACTCCTAACCTAATCAAAAACATATGCGTACTCATGGACTACCCTAACGGATTGCAAATCATCGATAAATGCATTCAGCGATTCTAGCTAGCTAAGCCAAACTGATTCTTTACACGAAATCTCGAGGGTATTTCCAAGGCAAGTCAAAAGTCTAACTACCCTCCTTCAGAATTACCAGCCAACCAACCCATGCCTATAATCAACTCATAGCCAAAAAACATAAGCATTACGCTTAAACTCAACACTTAATATAGTTATTCTCAAATCCTTACAAACGAAATGTAAACGGGCCGAACCACCAATTGGATTTGAGACACTAATGGGATCTTCAACTATACAAGTACTAAGGTGCAGAGACTAAACTATGGAAGTAAATATGAACAAATGCGAAGCGCTAAGATCAAAAGAGTACTAATTGGTTGATCAAAACGAAATGCTAAACTTTTCCAACAGAGACTTTTACTATCTCTCCCTCAGGTATTCTGGTGGTGGAAGCATGCATCCTCCATTCTGAAAATTCTATCCCTCGTCCTTGCCCTTGTCCTTAATTATATGCCCCATTATACCATGGAAAAGATACTTCCTCTCGTCTTAGGTTTTATAATTCCTTCCTTCTTCGTGAGTCGAGTTTATATACATGAATTTCTCATTCTTGCGTTGAGTTCACTAGCCAAACTCCCTCATTCTCATCTTTACCATCTCTGTGTAATCATATTGACAAGTTTCTCAAAAGCTGCCTCCATCGCATGGAAAACCCTCTAAAGCTTGAAAGAAAACTAACAGCAGGTGAAACTACTATGGCTACAGATGGGAGTCGGGCACTACTTTGCCCTTCGATAGGTATCGTAGTCTTATCAAGCCTACGGAACCGTGCTGCGATGAGGTTTCCCCCCAGAAAGCCAGGAGCCCCGAAGACTCAAGAAATAAGGGGACAAGAATTCAAACAGAGGATCAGAAGATAGTGCATATGGCTTTTGGGGAATAAACCTTTAAAACAAAACTTTTCTTTTGAAAAATGCTTCTCTAAAAACTGTTTTGAAAATAATATTTTTTTTCAAATTTTTTATCTGATCTGGTAACCTTCAGCTTTGATACCACGTGCAACACCCCACATCCGTTAAGGTCACTCACAAAGAGAATGCCTTAACTTCAGTGGAGGGTTATAGGTAAAAGATACAGATAAATTACAAGACAGACAAAATTAAAACAGCGGAAAATAGGACTTTACTTTATTGATAAAATAGTTTATACAATAATTGTTTTCCAATACCAGAATATCTGTCTTACAAAATAAAGAAGCATAAAATAACATTTATATTCCCTAATGTAGTGTGAGCCAGCCATAGCAATGGAAAAGAGAATCTCAGCAAAACTTCGACTAATATTCAGCTTGGAAAGAAAACTGGACTAAGTAGTAATATTCCCTCCCTGCAAACTTGGGGGGGAGGGGACGGAAGACAAGAAAGCGAAAGAAGACAAAGTCAGACATAAAGTCTGGTAAGTTCAGTAACTTTCAGCATGTGAACAAGTAAAAGCAACATGACATGAATTTAACTGAATACAAGACAACACCATGATGACGGGAATCATAAGGTTAGCACAAGATATGATAAGGTAAGATAAACTGGATGCACTTCTATACTTTCTCTGCTTCGCTATTACCTTGTTATTCTAATCTCCATATCTCTGCACCACCTAACTAGTAATCTATATAAACTGATAAGAACAGATACGTGGCCCCAATTCCCGCAATTGTGGTTGTTTCAGGTGTACATCTATTATTTATTATCTAGATATAATCTAGGGTTTTCTATCGAGCGCATTCTAGATCCAACTAGGGTTTACGCTACCCAGGGCTACTGGGGTTTATGCTACCTATTGAACGTTTCTCGGATTTTAGGGTTTACACGACCTAGGTCCAACTGGGGATTATGCTACCTATCGAACGACGCCCCTAATCTAGGACACACTACCCAGAGTGGTATATGTTCCTAGACTTTCCCCACGTATGTGTCGTGGATCGTTATCGCGGTCTAGATGCACATGTCCTCTATATGTGCGACCCGAGTCTCCGGGCAGGGCAAATAAAGAAACACGGAACTCGGTCGGGAGCTTTCAGATATCTGCCGATGCAGATGCTAAGGTCTGTTTTTCCAGTGGCTATGGTCCCACTTGACCCCTCCCTCAACTAATGAAAGGCACCCCTTGAAAAATGAAACTATACGCAGGCCCTCTATGCCTCACTAACCTATGGCCATCGGCACCCATAACTAGATAGCAAGTATATGGTCTTTTGGAGTTCTCCGCCTTTCCACTGTACGTATCTCGACTGACTCAAGATGGTAGGTAGACGACGAGTTACTATCACAGGGCTACTGGTCTCGCCGAATCACGCTGGTCCATCCTAGTCTTTAGATTGCCTTATATTGCAACCAAGGCATACCCTTGGTTCTTCTAACGCAGACCTTAACCTATGTAAGCCCAGGCGAATCATCTGCAGCCTCACAGAGGGATACCAAGAGTACCCTCACGTCCCCTCGAAGTCGCGTGCTTTGTAACCCAGTTTGTTGTAGCCTTCTTTAAGATCAGATGGACGTTTGCTCCTTATCGTGTTCTACTAAGGTTTACTACTTAGTTCCCTTAACTAAGGTTTACTACTTAGTTCCTAAATCGTCGTTTTCTTTACTAAGGTTTACAACTTCGTCCTCTTAACTAAGGTTTACTACTTATTTCTTTTTCTCGTCAAGTTGGATTGGTTAAGTGTCATTAGTCAATTCAAGTTAACTTAACCTATTCATTTGTCATGTTAAACTGGTTAAGTGTTATCAGTAGTTCATGTTGACTTAACCCTACCACAAATCAAGTTATTTTGGTTAAGTATTCCTTATTACTTAACCCCACCCCTTCATCTTGTATTGGTTAAGTGTTCCCTTTAACTTAACCCTGCCCATCTGTTTAGCTAACACGTTATAACGGTTAAGTGTTCTCTTAGTTAACTTAACCCTAACATCTGTTTAATTCACATGCCCTAATGGTTAAGTATTGTCCCTTCATGTTTTAACTTAACCTTGTTCATTTGGCACACTATGATGGCTAAGTGTTCTAAGTTTACTTAACTCCACCTTCTAGTCTAGTTAACATGTTAAATTGGTTAAGTGTATTTTACTTAACCCCACGTTCTAGTCTAGTTAACATGTTATAACGGTTAAACCTTTTTTTAACCTCACCCACTTGTCTAATCAACATGTTATAACGGTTATTTAACCCCTAAAAGTCTTGTCTTGTTAGCATGTTAAGTTGGTTATGTGTTCCTACGGAGTTAACCCTCCCGTTCTAGGTTAACTATTTCTTAGCTTTAAATTATTCATTTAAAGCACCAATCATTCACATTAAACAGATATTGTTGCAGTCACTGGATGTGCCGGTCGGTTCCGGGCAGATTTACACCGCAACTCGGTCCAACCTCGGGTCCTTTTGGGATCAATGCTCTAACCACCCACATTAGATAGGTATTGTTACGGTTGCTGGATTTGTCGGGCGGTTCCGGGCAGTCTTATACCGTAACTCAATCTAACCTCGGGTTAGGCATATTTGTGTTTCCTAGATTTACATATTTATCCTTTTTGTCTATATGTAAATTGCTAACAAATCTTTTAAACAAATTTGGCCTATATCATATTCATTTGTCATGACCACTAACATTCCTATATTCTAGGCTCAAATCTTGATTTACCTATCATTTAACCCAACCTGCAGTTTTATGCCAATTTAGATCGAGTATACCCATTTATAGTTCATGTCAAAACTAGGTTTGATACTATAGTTTACAATTTATGCCTAAAGCTTAGATTACTAGCCAATATTAGATTCAATATATCAAATTACATCTTCTATAATTCACGTCAAATTACCCCAATTTGCATCTAATAGCCATGTTATAATACATGCTCTAAATTATGCCAAATAATATAGATTTCATGTTATACCCAAATAACCCCGCATTCATAACGTACGTATACCATGATTTCACAAGTTTTCTAAATACTCATGAAATGAAACTAAAAAGGGGATAGAGGATAAACATGAGAATTGACATAAAAGAATAGGCATGTAAAAGCGAGCCAAATACAAGGATAATGGATCCAATGGGTTTGGTATATATAATAGCGAATAGGAATAAACTAAGCAAGTCACACCCTAGGTATGAGATCCAACAAAATGCCAGTTCGGTGTACAACATGGTCTGTAACTATAGTGTTATGGGCATAAACAATTAACCATAATAGTCTTAGGCAATTAACCACAATAGTCATAGTCATGCTCATAGGTAGAAATCTCATAGTTATGAATCATAGGCGATTAACCACAATAGTCATGGATAATTAACCAAAATAGTCCTAGGCAATTATCCTAAATAGTCATAGACAATTAACTGTAACAGTTTCAAAGTCATGGTCATAGACAATAGTCTTATGTTCATAATCATAGGCGATAATCTCATAGTCATGAATCATGGTCGTAGGCAATGGTCTTATGTTCATAGTCATAGGCATAGGCATAGTCTTATGTTCATAGTCATAGTCTTAGGCCATTTACAATAGTTTTCAACGTCATAGGCATAGGCACAGTCTCATCGGTAATTAATCACAATAGTTCTTAATTAGATCCAAAGGCGTATACAAGCACAGATTCAAATGAGAGGATCAGGCATATTCTTATATTCATTTAATTTCATGCCACAAATAGATCTAGATGTTCAAATCTAAAAAGTAACTGAGTTACATTGATCGGTTTCAGAAAAGGAAAATAACGCTGAGGTGATTTGCTATGATTCGCGCGAACGTTGCTCGAAGCCGTTGAATTAGCCTTTGCTTCCCTTCTTGAAGCTTTAACTTTATTTGAATCTCCAATTTGCGAATCTCGCGTTGTTTGAAGAAGAAGGTAGAAGGACTCTCTTAATTTGAATATTCTTGTTTTAATTGAATCATGTAGTCTTTGGAGAATAAGAAGTCAACTTGTTCATTAAGAATTTGTGCAGCATAGGGATAGAGAAGAATGGTGTGAGGAGTAGTGGGGATTAGGGGAGGTTTATATAGGTTTAGGATTACGAATCTAGTTGGAAAACACGTCTAAATACATCGCAATGCATCAGGTTCAAAAACTGGAATTCGGCACCAGGTCGACACTATGGTCGACCTGGTCCCTGGGAGGTCGACACTATGGTCGACCACCAGGTCGACCTGGTCCTGGGCGGGAAATTTCCCGCCCATCCTGTTCTGGGTTTTGAATTCGAATTTCGAGCTGTTTTTCTGTTCTGAAAATCCTTGAAACTTCGGAGGGTCATATCTCCCTCATACGGACTCCGTTTCTCGAAAACTCGGACTCGTTTCCAAGCAGAATTTCGAGACGAACACAATGGTCCAACCCGTTTCCCTTGATTCTTATTTTAAAATTTATTTATACTTTAATTTGTGAAACTTAATGTTACAGATCTACGGGGTGTTACATTCTCCTCCTCTTAAAAGGATTTCGTCCCCGAAATCTTCAAGTTAGGAAGAATGTATCCTACCATCCAATCACCCATCTACTCAACCATTCAATCACAGGCATTCATTGTCCTTAAAAAGATTGCTAATGCTTTCATGTTCATATGCATAGTGTGTATATATGGCTTTATCCAATGCAAAATCAGACGGTCTACTGATTCAGTTGACCTCCTTAATGCGAATTATGTCAGTGCCATGCGTCCAATCACGTATGCAAGCATCCCTAGTTATGTAAATATTACATGTGTGCATAGTAATTCATACCGCAACTCAGTCTAACCTCTGGTACTTTTGGGCTCAATGCTCTAACCACCCACATTAGATAGGTATTGTTACGGTTGCTGGATTTGCTGGGCGGTTCCGGGAAGTCTTATACCGTAACTCAATCTAACCTCGGGTTAGGCATATTCGTCTTTCCTAGATTTACATATTTATCCTTTTTGTCTATATGTAAATTGCTAACAACTCTTTTAAACAAATTTGGCCTATATCATATTCATTTGTCACGCCCACTAACATTCCTATATTCTTGGCCCAAATCTTGATTTACCTATCATTTAACCCAACTTGCAGTTTTATGCCAATTTAGATCGAGTATATCCATTTACAGTTCATGTCAAAACTAGGTTTGATACTCTAGTTTACAATTTATGCCTTAAGCTTAGGTTACTAGCCAATACTAGATACAATATATCAAATTACATCTTTTATGATTCACGTCAAATTACTCCAATTTGCATCTAATAGTCATGTTATAATACATGCTCTAAATTATGCCAAATAATATAGATTTCATGTTATACCCAAATAACCCCGCATTCTTAACGTACGTATACCATGATTTCACAAGTTTTCTAAATACTCATGAAATGAAACTAAAAAGGGAATAGACGATAAACATGAGAATTGACATAAAAGAATAGGCATGCAAAAGCGAGCCAAATACAAGGATAATGGATCCAATGGGTTTGGTATACATAATAGCGAATAGGAATAAACTAAGCAAGTCACACCCTAGGTATGAGATCCAACAAAATGCCAGTTCGGTGTACAACATGGTTTGTAACTATAGTGTTATGGGCATAAACAATTAACCATAATAGTCTTAGGCAATTAACCACAATAGTCATAGTCATGGTCATAGGTAGAAATCTCATAGTTATGAATCATAGGCGATTAACCACAATAGTCATGGATTATTAACCAAAATAGTCCTAGGCAATTATCCTAAATAGTCGTAGGCAATTAACTGTAATAGTTTCAAAGTCATGGTCATAGACAATAGTCTTATGTTCATAATCATAGGCGATAATCTCATAGTTATGAATCATGGTCGTAGGCAATGGTCTTATGTTCATAGTCATAGGCATAAGCATAGTCTTATGTTCATAGTCATAGTCTTAGGCCATTAACAGTAGTTTTCAATGTCATAGGCATAGGCACAGTCTCATCGGTAATTAATCACAATAGTTCTTAATTAGATCCAAAGGCGTATACAAGCACAGATTCAAATGAGAGGATCGGGTATATTCTTATATTCATTTAATTTCATGCCACAAATAGATCTAGACGTTCAAATCTAAAAAGTATCTGACTTACATTGATCGGTTTCAGAAAAGGAAAATGACGCTGAGGTGATTTGCGATGATTTGCGCGACGTTGCTCGAAGCCGTTGAATTAGCCTTTGCTTCCCTTCTTGAAGCTTTAACTTTATTTGAATCTCCAATTTGCGAATCTCGCGTTGTTTAAAGAAGAAGGTAGAAGGACTCTCTTAATTTGATTAATCTTGTTTTAATTGAATCATGTAGCCTTTGGAGAAGAAGAAGTCATCTTGTTCATTAAGAATTTGTGCAGCATAAGGATAGAGAAGAATGGTGTGAGTAGTGGGGATTAGGGGAGGTTTATATAGGTTTTGGATTACGAATCTAGTTAGAAAACACGTCTAAATACATCGCAATGCATCAGGTTCAAAAACTGGAATTCGGCACCAGGTCGACCCCCAGGTCGACACTATGGTCGACCTGGTCCCTGGGAGGTCGACACTATGGTCGACCCCCAGGTCGACCTGGTCCTGGGTGGGAAATTTCCCGCCCAGCCTGTTCTGGGTTTTGAATTCGATTTTGTATTCGAATTTCGAGCTGTTTTTCTGTTCTGAAAATCCTTGAAACTTCAGAGGGTCATATCTCCCTCATACGGACTCCATTTCTCGAAAACTCGGACTCGTTTCCAAGCAGAATTTTGAGACGAACGCAATGGCGCAACCCGTTTCCCTTGATACTTATTTTAAAATTTAATTATACTTTAATTTGCGAAACTTAATGTTATAGAACTACGGGGTGTTACATTTTCCTTATCCATTCCATACGCATTCCTTATGCCCCCGTACACCAAAATCCAAAATGTTTTTTTATATTTATCTCCATCTACCTCATATATCATAATAAAATTCAATAAAATTGAACACATGAAAATCCTTACAATATATATCAATAAAAACATTGATGTATTATGAATATCATGGTCAAATTACCATAAAGTTGCTACAAATGTATTTAAAACAAATCATATCCAACAAATAATAAAATAAAGTTGCACAAACATAGTCGTTTCATCTAATTCAAACATCATATAATGTATCTTACACAAATAGAACACTAAACCAACTGCCAGAATAAGAATAACTCATAAAGTATGTCATATCTCTGATTCTTGCTCCTGCCTCAACTCTCGTATAATCTCTTGCACGAAACTCATTTCCTCCTACATGGAACCTAAATCCCCTTGTAGTTTGTTAATCGCGACATTCATTTCTTGAGTTACTTCATAGCTCTTCTACTTTCTCCGCAAGTTTCTCTCTGTCATCTGAAACTCCAAACCAAGCAGTGTATGTATTGTCTCTATATATCTGCACATAAATTGTTTGATCCAATTAGTACAACATATTCAAACGAACTTAGATTGTAATAGATTTTTTCTACAGTCGATTATTTATTTTAATTCATCTTCTATATCATAATTTGGACGCTCCAACAAACTATTTTCCATAAATGACTACCATTCAATTCTGTTCCATTCTACTTTTGGTTCGCCAAAAACACACTTGGTCACAAGCGGATTTTCAAAATACCGAAATCCCATCAAATTAAGATCTTGTACATGTAGCATCACATACAAATGCCGATGTGAAAATAAACACTTGCACAGTATTTGTCCACCACACAACAACGCTTATTAATTCGAGTGGCTAAAGTCCGCGAAGCAAATACAGTATGTGATAATGATTACTGTACATTAAGTACGCAAGCTTATCTTATTAGGCTAAATTTAACTGAGTCATAAGGCTCAATTAAACCGAGCCCAATGGCTCAGTTTTACAGAGCCTTTCAGCTCAATTAAATCGTGTCATAAGGCTTAGTATTACCGAGCCTAATGGTTCAATTATACAATATGCTCAATTAAAATGAGTCTTTCGGCTCAGTTAAATTGATTCTTTTGGCTCAGTTAAACTAAGCTGAAAGGCTCAGTATAACTGAACCAGCACTGCCTTTGCGCGCAAAGGCAGTGGTCAGTGTTGCCTTTACGGGCGCAAAAGCAGTGCACAACGCTGCGCCTTTTCATGCAAAGGCAGTGCACGTCTCACCAGGAATATCAAACTAGATTTAAATAGTGTATGGATTCCTTACAATCCATGTTCTTGGTTAAATGATATGCCTAGAAAAGCTTAACTTGAGTTGACAACTATGGCACTACACCTGTGCAGTTAAAGCGCTTAGCGGTTCTATAGCGGTAGATGTGCAAAAAACTGCAGCGAGGATAAAGCGAAGAAATAGCAGATGTGCAAAAATGTTTAATACATGTAAAACTATATAATTATAATTAATTAATTATCATTTTCACTTTATTTTTTTTGAAAGAAACGAATATTAATTAATAACATATAACAAAAGCAAAGAATATCATGATTAAGCTCACTAGATTCGAGAATTACTATAGATTTCTATCTTATATAAGATACTTATGACTTAAAATTTGCTCTTCATATTAATTTTTTTGATTTATTTTAAAACAGAACCAGTCAAATCATCCTCTATATATTAATATTGCTAAAGTAGGTGCAAAATAACATTGATTTAGCGGGTGCAGCGGAAAATAGCAGAACTTAAAGCGGAACCACTGTTCATCAATGCTAAATTGAAATAGCGTACCGGTTGGTGAGGGCTATGGGTTATAGCGGAGATTTTGCTGGGCTATAGCGGAGATTTAACTGCATAGCACTACACTACTCCATAATGACCATTTGGTAACCCTTTTTTTCAATTGCCAACACTTATTTGTGTTACAGGGTAGTCACAATAATATGTGTTGCTATGTTAAAAAAGTGTTACAAAAAATACATAATTGTAATTTTTGTATTGCCAACGCTTACTTATGTTGGTAAGGATGGTTTTTGAGGGGAAAAAAATGTAAACTAACGTCCATAACCCTATTTCCCATTTCTCATTTCTCTGTCCCAATGCTTTTATAAGGAACGACCGGCTAAATCAAAAATACATATCCCACGATTTCATTTTAAAAAAAATTGACGAATCCAAGAATCGCGAAGATTAAAAAGTTTGAATTCATTCCACTCTAATCGGACATTAGAGAATCGGATTTTGGGGGTCGCATTCAATTTTGACATCAGAGAATCGCTTTGGCTTTAGGGAACAACTCGCATTCAATCGCATTCAGTTTTGGGGATCTTTGTTCGTTTGATTCTCTATTATCTGTAATTCCTATCTCAGATATAAATTTTACTCGTTTGATTTAGCTCCTCATAATCTTATTCTCTACGTTATGCGTCATGCAAGATTTGTATGGGAACTGAAGCATCTGTGATGTTTACACATATTGGTTAGCTGATGTTTGCAACAATCAAATTGGCTCCTTTTAAAGCCATTCGGAAACCTCTTTCGGATGGTTTCAAAACGTCATCTCGTTTATTTCGGCGAAACCATTTTCACAAGTAAATGTTCTGATTTATTTTGGCAGATCCATGTTAAGTGTTCCTGTTTAAGTTATTTGATAAGTGAACATATAAACAACGCAATATTTTCTCCATATAAATTAATTTAATCGAATCTATTTGGCATTGTATCAAGCGACCTTTGGTTATTATTTTTAGTCAATTACACTTTCTTCCTTAAAAGATTCTTTTAATATGCTTTCAAATTAAAAAAAATTCTTCTTGTATGGTTTATATTTGCACATCTAAGTCTAGTTTTTCAACCAAGCATAATATTTCCTTAAAGCATAACATGTTTATGTTTCAAATATTTAGGCTTTTATACTATAGCTTTTTTTCCTTTTACTTTTTTTTTTCTGTTGATCCTTTTAGATTGTGGCACGATTCAAATTAAATCAGTCTGAATATAATACCTAGAATTTGTACTTAAATAACTTTAAACAATCTTTAAACAAGGTTCCCTAAACTTTATCTACTTCTGTAAGCGGATAAATGATGTAGGCAAAAGAAATTCATCCAAGTTACGTAATAATGTTGTAGTGCAAAGTTCCAGCAAGCTAGATGAATATCCAGATAGCTTTGTTAACTAGGTCATTAGTAGAGAAACACATTGTTATAACCTTGAAAAATTTAGAAATATCGATGGATCACATTCACCCATTCAACACTATCACAGGTAATCAATATATGAGTAAAACAAGGTAGGAAAGAAAATCATATCGGCGGTACGAGGCATTCGTCCGTTAGATATTGCTTTGCCATCGCTTTTTTAGTTATTTCTACAAGTTTAGTAACTTTTTATAGCTTTTACGATGTCTGTTACTTTTTTAAGTTTCAACGTGAATAAGTATGTTTATATATTTTATACTTCTAAAATAAATTACATTTTTTTAAACACTAGTGATAAATATTTGCAGAAAAATGTAATTAAATATCTCAAAGCATACGACATAAACAAAATTTTAAAGCACAATGGCTACATACAATGAATGATAATACCATCCATTAATTAATCTTAACATGATACGAAATGCATTACTATGTTATGTTTCCCAATGTAAGCAACATATATTCAATACAGGTTTAATCTATAACACACACATACATGTAGATACATAGTTTGGTTGATGGAAAATTTCCAAACTTAACCAAAAATAACACTTAAGTCGAATTATTGTTAAAATTTTAGTTAAAATAATATCATGTAAGATTATAACATGTCCACCATTTGACATTATCCTATACTAAATGCATTATAAAATTATTAAAGTAATTTTGGCACATCATATTTCTTAACACATATAGGATAATATGACATAAAAAATATGTGAAGAACATGAATGTGCAATCAAAATTCTAAAAAAACTTGATAATCATCTTCTATTACTCTAAATATTCATATACGAAACAACTAGACCAATATAACAATTAACATAATTTAATGCAAAATACTACATCATCAGAAAAATGGAATATATGTAACACGCATAAAGATAATTTTTGATGACATTTCTTTACAAAAAACACAATAAGATTGAATGGTGTAAAGAACAACAATTAACACGTTGAGTTGTTAGAAATAGAGTTAAGGACCTCTAGTTTCAGTGGTTAGAAGTTTGGCGTTTTTGACTATGGTTCTAGAGGTTATGGTTTGGAGCCCCTTGGATATCATAATGAGAGCAGAACGAAATTAAAGTATCAGCCTTATTATAAAAATATATATTAAAATTAAATTATTATCAAAACGATTTTTTTATTATGGATAGGTGTACCGTAAAACAACACAAATATGAGACTATATTCCCATAGAAGGAATATATTAAATAGTAGTTGGAATGTTATGTAGAAAAATGTCAAATGTTGTCCAAGTTATTTCATTTCATTATGAAGCAAATTTTGTTGTAACTATAACTTATTCGGAGATAAATTATGTGTTTCTTTTTAGAAAGATAAGATAAAACTTGAGCATCAATTAAATATGATAAATATCATCAAAATTTCCAAGGCTATTGATAGAAGGAAAACATTTTAACCACCTTCCTTGGGCAAATAAAACACATATTATATGAAACTCTTATTTTAAAATATATTTCATTTAAATTTAACTTTTTTTGCAAACATTTTTTAATTTCATTTTGCCTTCGCATGCAATCGTCCTTCATTTTTTTACTACATGAATAAAGCCATAGCTCTAAGCATTGGTTATTGCTTTTCTTTGAGATTCGAATTAGATGTTATTTATGAACTGATTCAGGATTTACTCCTTTGCCAATATGAATGTTTGTAATATTTTACGTATACATCCAACATTGCCTCTATGAAGAAAAATCTCACAATTCAAAGGCATAATGTTACAAATTTAATCATGTTGGCTGCAAATCTGCATTCTAGTTGGTGCACTATTGAAACTTTTGCCGAATTTAATGTTTTTTGCTACAAAACAGGATCTACTTCCTTATCAAGCTTTTATTTGCCTTTCGAACTATGAAATCTTTCACAGTTTGTTCTAGATCAATTGATTAGGTTTGCCCACCCTTGGATAGGAAATCCTCTTTGTATAAATATGATGCATAGAGCAAAATGAAAAGACACAAGTTACGAAGGGCAAAAAGTTCTGACAAAGGTTAGATACAACTTTTTATTTGTTATAGTACTTTTTTCGTGTACTGTTCGCATGTTGAATAATCCCAAAAACATATAAACTTATTGGAACTTTTGAGGGAATTTAAATTTATTACCAATTCTTATCCAACATTATACGGCAAGTAACTTTCAAGTCTATAATATGTCTAAGTACAAACGTTCTTAGAAATATAAAGCAAATTACTCATCGCCTGCTAACTAAACACCACTTAACCATACAATCAACCAAACTAATAGCTTCAAACAATCATGATTTATTAAAAAAAAGTCATAACATTGAATTAAAAATTCTAATAGCATATCTATTTCCATACGTAATAGAGTTATAATGAATTAAACAACTTCTAACATACCATTAGTTAAATGAAAAAAGTCATTATAAATAACAACTGAAAATTTAAATATCTTAATAACAAACAAATCATTATGTAGAACTAAAGATTTATGATGCTATTCGACAACTATTCGTATCACTAAAAATTCAAAAGTAATATATATATATATATATATATATATATATATATTAAAATCATAATAGATCTATTCTCAAGGAGGAATGTCCACGATAAATACAACAATGATTTTTTTCAGTTCATTATAGAGTTCAGACATCGTGCACTTGTAAAAAATGTGGAGTTTTATTTTTTGCAAATATAATTTATTAATTATTTACAAACAAAAAAATAGCAAAATAGTATTTTATGTGCATTAAGATTCACATGCATATGATTTTAAAGCCTATATGCATATTCATCCAGTCTGACGTGGAACAAAATGAAGATTTGTAAAATTTAGTAAGTAACAAATACTTGTAAACAAAGTTATATCTCATAATAGGAATAAAGAAGGCCGACATCTATCTATTTAAGGTAGAAATTGAATTAACATAAATTGAAATATGATTAATGAAGATACAAATAGGATAGAGTAATAGAACATAACTGAAGGAAATACATAAATATATTAAGCAAGAAAAATCGACATATATTTGGCCTATATTTATTTTCTCATATAATAAAGGTAGATTTGAAAAAACGTATTGAAAATTGATACTATAATATTGAAAACAGTAATTGAGAATGGAATTTTATAAATGGAAAACAAACAATTTTAATAAATTGCAAGACAAATTTAGCTTAAGAAGAAATCAAAAGCATTGATGATACGAGAACATAA
The DNA here is from genome assembly GCA_030737875.1 of Allium sativum. NCBI lineage: Eukaryota > Viridiplantae > Streptophyta > Magnoliopsida > Asparagales > Amaryllidaceae > Allium > Allium sativum. Next base: position 747,350,962 of record CM060918.1, read on the forward strand.
GTTGGAAAATTTAAGTACTAGATTTTTTAAGATAGAAGATTTAAGAATGGAAGCGGTCATTATTAATAATATATATTAGACAAGTTTTGTATCAATACTGTAATTGATTAAAACACAAAGATCATTAAATTTTCAGTTCAATGATCAACATCTAATCGACAATCAACATCCAATTAGGATATAACGATACTTGAGTAAACAATTCATATGTATTTAAATAAGATGAAAAACAATTAGCATACAATTTATATGAGGAATCTAGTTGGATCCCTCCACCCTGTTGTTCCCCTCATCCAAATAGGTTATCACAAAATAATCATTCCAATCTAATATACTGATGTAATTTCAACAACCAACCAATAACAACAATCCAGGCATCCATTTAAATTTTAATATGTTTATATTACTATAAACGTAACCAACAGTGTAAGTTACATCGATTGGAAATAATCTTTAAAATGACGATTGAGTTTCAATTACATTAAATGAATGTTTAATTTAATCAGTTCAGTCAATATATAAATATATATTTAGTAATCATCCAACAATAAGCATCCATAGCACACAAATATTAAACCCGGTTTATATAAAATATAAGCAGGACAAACCGAATGAGTTATACTCACATTGGTTTCCTTTTGTCGCTAAAGCTGTTCAATTTCAATTAAATTAAACATGTGTTTAATTTAACTGAAAATTCCAGTCGGTTCCTACTTTGTCCAAAATAGTTCCAACATGTAGCATTCGTTTACAAGGTTCCAACGCTACTCGTTTGGTTTGATTCTGATAACATGAATTAAAGCTATCCACATTATAAGTTTGCATAATTAAAATTAAAATAATCAATTCCTTAACCCAAATATAATTATCTTTAATTACTTTAATTAGCATAACCCACAACTGATTAAATTTCTTTCTTCACGCTTCTGTTTGAACAGCCGATACCACACACTGCCTCGTTTGAATTGCACGATTATAAATATTATTGTTATAGGATTTAATTAGAATAATAAACCCCTTAATTATATTTTAATAATTAATAAGATCTTAATTACTTCTGTTTATCATTGATATAAACCCGGTCCTTGCTTTTCAATTAGTTTCTTTGTGTTTCTCGTATGCTTCTATTCGAACCCACCACACGTTGTCTCAAGCTGATCGCCGCGCCTCCAATCATCCATCGGATGTAACAACCCGGAATTTTAGGGCCAATTTAAAAAATTTATTTTAGAAATTTTAATGAATTTAGAATAATTTATTTTAAATAATAGCGACTAAAAATTTATTCTAATCAAAGTTAAAACGAATAAATTTAAATTAATTATGAAAGGAGTCTGAAATAGCGCTGCAGTTTGACATTTTGATTTTAAACTTTAACTGAATGTACAAGATTCAAAATAAATCGAATTTCAGTAAAACAAGAAAAATGTAAATCTATTTAAAAATATCTTTCTAACGAATCCGAAAAATCGAAATTTCATAGCGGGAATCAAAAGTTATGCCCAGTTTAATTTTCAGAATAGTCGCTGTAGAATTTATATATATTTTTTAATATTAAAAATAGTCATTTTGCAAATGACCTCTGTTTTCGACAAAACCAATTTTGTTGGAACTGGAATGTCAAATTATTGTTAAGTTTAATTTTTCTGAATTTTTCGAATTAATATGTGAGCGTGGCAAAAGAAAACGTGTTTTGTCAATTTTAGTTAAATTTAATCGACTTAAAATGGCCATTTTTCAAACGGTCTCAGAATTCGACGAAATTAGTCTTGTTAGGATCGTATCGTCAAAATATAACCAGAAATAATTTTTCTGTAATTTTTAGAGTTCATATGTGGACCCGGTGAATTTAAATGTAAGATTGAATTAATTAAATAAATGATTTAAAATTTAAATTAAAGAAAACTGGCTAAAAACTTTCGTTTGGGCTGACGGGACATGGTTCATTGGATTCGGAACGGGGATTATTAGCTGGAAGTGACTGTTGTTGGACCTGAATTGGAGTTAGTGGCTAAACGGGCCTCAAAGGTTCAATTAAATAATATTTTAATATAATATACATCCTTTACAAACCCTAATACCATTTCTAAAGTCAGCCGCCACCGTTATTATTTCAATGGATGACAAAACATGATTCTGATCCCTTAATCTTCCTTAATCCTATTCGAATTAGTGGACCAATCAAAGCAAAAGGGAAAGAGCAATCCGAGAGCTACAAAACCATAAGGTTATGATCGGGTTTAGTGTTTCGTTCTGGCCAGACCACGGTCGTGAAGGGCCGCCACTTGGACGGAAATTGGGAGGCCGGAGGGGGGGTGCGAGCTGGGAAGGATCGAGGGAGGAGATGGAGTCGAGGGTGGCGGTTCACGTGATGGCGATGGATGGTGGTTTTGACCACCGTGGTGGCGGCGCAGGGGTAACCCTAGGCGACGGTTTGGGTTTTCAATGAACGATGGACCTGGAGTTAAATTTGAGAAAGAAGGGGAATCAGGGAATTAAAGGTTTAATTATTAAAATTAATTATTTAATTATGGTTAATATTCAAATGGTCATAACTCATTCAAACGAAAACGAAATCAAATGATTTCAGATTCGCTGGAATCGTGAAGAGGAGATCTACGCAATGGAATTGACTAGGACCAAAACAGATAGCGTTGAAATTTCAGACAAAAATTCAATGTGAAATTTCTATTTTTTATAATTAATTAAAATTAATTACTGTCTCGCTATTCAAATCGATGTATATAAGAAATAGAATTAGATCTGTGATGATTGAAATGTATTTTTTGTTGTTCGTGTTGATTGCAATGTTCATGTTCTGACCTAGAATTAAAATTCTTTCTCTTATCTAAATCTCTAGTTATGGTTAGATTTAGATCTAAAATAAAATTCTTTTTTTAGATCTATAAATATTGATCTAAATTATAAAGTTAGATTTAAACAAAAGTATCATTTTGTTATTATATTGTGGTGATTAACATTAGATTCAATCAAATTTGACATTTGCTATTAGATTTGGGAACTGACACTTATGTTAATTATAAAATTTGATTACATTCATTTTTGGTCACTTTATGAGGATGAAGTAAATACATTCATTTTGACACTTTGAAAAGAACGAAGTAAAAATTGACATTTGTGGTCATTGAAAAGAATTAGTTAAAAATTTACATTTTTATTCATTTAAAAGGATTAGACAAAAATTTACATTTTGTTAGTTTAAAAGGATTAAACAAAAAAATGTCATTTAACGTAAATGTATACATTAGAATTTATATATATAAGAGGAAACGTCATTTTTATATTGATTTAGATTTGTCACATTAAAACATCGTTTTAATGTTAATTTAGATTAAAAATGTCACTTTTGATTAGAAAAGTTATATTAGAATAAAAGTTACCATTTTTGTCATTAATTTCATATTAGAATAAAAGTTATCATTTTTGTTAGCAATGTCATAAATGTTAGGTTAACACAAAAAGCTCATTTATTTAGAATGCATTCATAAAAACATAAATATCATCTTTTGTTAGAAAACATAAATAAACATCGAAGAAAAGATTTCATTTTTATTTGCATATTTAGATGCAAATAAACATCAAAGAAAAAGATTTCATTTTTATTTGCATATTTGGATGCATATAAACACTGTAGAACAATGTCATGTCATTAAAACTCTCTTTTATTTCTAATTAAAGAACATAGAAAATGTTATGTTAAAATGTGTTAATGTTAAAATTCACATTTTTACCGTATATGTAGAAAAGATGAAAAATGATCATTTGTTTGAGATAAAAATATTAAAACATCAAAAATCATATTTTTAATGTAAGAATGAAATGAGATATTCATTGCAGTGAGAAAAATGTGAAACATTAAAATTCCATTTTTAACGTAGAGTATGTTTTATGTAAAATATACATTGTATAGATAGAAATGTTGAAAACATTAAAATTTAAATTTTAATGTAAGGTATGTTTCAACGTAAAGATAAGATTTATGAAATATTCATGGTTGAGCTATAAATGCTTAAACATAAAAATTTACATTTTTAATGTACTGAATGAATATATATAAAATATATATTATATGACTATAGTAGAATATACGTATGCTCGACCAGTTTATGAGTAAAATATGTTTTACATTAGCATTGGGTGGGTAGAAATATACGTATGCTAACACCTTGTGAAACACTTCATGATATGACTATAAGGTGTTTAGCGATATTGTTTATTTCAAAAATTAATGAATGATTTTGAAAAGTGTTTAGCGATAGGACTACACCCGATGATTTCGAAATGATTTGAATGTAGAAATCGAAATCTATATAGATTTGAATATACTTGTGATTATGTTGTGAAATGATTTTCCCTACTTCGGGATATAAAATGATTTAGCAAGTATGTGGCTAGAGATCGGGTGACCCAAGAGCGACTAGAAGTGGAGGACGATGCATGTTATCCTCCATAGGTGGAATGGTGCATCGTTAGTGTAGCCTGCCCCTAGATGGGAGGTGCACACACACACACACAGATATATATATATATATATATATATATATTGGTTAGGGCATACACTGCCTAGTCTGAGGGAACATGACCGATATTTGGTTCCATATTTGTTTTTATGCATTGTTATGTTTTGGAATTCATATTTCCAAATGTTTTGTTTTCAAATCCCGAAGTGAAATCTACTTTGATATTATAAAAGCTAGATATGTATTTCAAATGATTTGAAATAAAAGAAATTGGGAAATAAAATCCAAAGAAGTAATTTCTGTAAAGAGAATTGGATTTGAAAACCTAAGTTTAGGGATTAAGCCTAAATGGGTTGATTAAGGAATTGCATGTTGATTGATGCATTGTAGATCCATATGTTTATTTATGGTTGATGTATATGCACTGGCAATCCAATGGAGTAAACCCGTTCCGCGTTAGCGGCGTGGTCCTGTGATTAGCCTTATTATAGGATAGGTTAAGTAAGATTTCTCATACCAGTCCCATGACTGACCTGTAGTTTGTTTCACTTGCAAACTCGGGTGCCCTCTTTTCCACACGGGCAGTCGAGTAGCTTCTTTTCCAGATATTCATTTCTTAAGCAGGATTCTGGATCGAAGCTTAAAGCTGTGTCCAGAGCATAGAAAATCTTATGCTGTGTATTGTATTAAAGTTAATATAATTAAATCTTCCGCTGTATTATTTATCCAATGTACTCTGATATTTTGTACTCTGATGTAACATTATTATAATGTTTTAAAAGTCTTATGTATCTGTTCTGATGTGTTGTATGCCCAAAGTTAACGTATGCGGGTTTTGAACGATTTTGATCGGTCTAGAGATCGATTAAGGTCGGGCAAAATGCGTATCGTTACATCGGACCTCAATCAGCTACTGGCGACCTGCACTCCTCATCCAGCTCGTCCCCCGCCTTGAGTTTCGATCAATTCAATGCCCCCAATCGCTATAAATTTGACTTCGACTGCCGATGGTCCAAGCTAGGGTTCCGACCAGATTACAGTGTTAAAACCCATCCTGGCCATTCTGATTGAAGTACTTGTGAAGCCGAACAACTTCGTAGTTGGATAATTATCGATTGAATGAATTTCAAGAATTTGGTGGAGAAATTCGGGTGATTTATTGCCGTTCATAGTGTTTGTGGCGGGCTGGTTTAAGAATTGACCGTGGGAAAGTTTGGCGTGTGAGGGGTTTGCTGTTGGGTATATTTATTAACGAAACTTACGTCGCAAGGTTCATATTTCGGATATGATGGAACTGGTTTCATCGAATTCCGAGATCGTTTGTAAAAATACCTTTGTAACTGCACAACGTGAATTGATACGCGTTTAAATTGCGCACAATCATGTATTAACTCCAATTGACTTGAAACTTGAAATCTTACGATAGTAAATCATTATGGATTCAATAAATTAGTTTCGTTGAAAACCAATGTCGTGTGGAAATTGTTTATTCCTAAGATTTATATTAAGTCGATAAACTATTAAATAAAAAACTAGGCGTTTACCCTCCGCACGATCAAACGGTAAGTCCGACCGATACGAAAATCGAATTTCTTTAATAACATACTATCCAATGGCACAAGTTTTGTTGCATTTCGAGACTGTTCACCCGGACTAATATTTTATGTGTAAAATGACGCTATTTTGGATGCCAAAATAACTGATCTTCAAAAATAACGAATTATACATATCCTGACTCTAAACGTCAATACGAATTTAGAGGAATAGGTCTCACATCTTAATTTGATTATTATCTCAAGTTGTCTACAAATTCATTTTAATTAAATTAAATATATAATTAAACGCTACGTAAAACAACTGTCCGTTTATGGATACCGTAGTCACGTATGATATCGGATCGATACGAAATTTATTTCTATACATTAATTTAACATTACGGATCCAATAACACTGATTTCATTGAAATCCGTGTCTGTTTCAGAAATGCTATTTTTAGCTTGATTAAACTAATATAAAATTTACATTTTCTCCAAATCACTATTAAACTAAACCAGCACAAAGGTGCGCCCGATGGGCATGTGCGTAGATGAATTTGACCAATGCCGGAAATGAAGTTTAGAGTGTAGTCTTTGCCACTGTATAGGTGTAGAAAATACAGGAGTTTGCAATATGAACAAAGCAAAATAGAAAATACTGCATGCAGTGAAAAACGTGTACAGTTCAACATATAAACGTAAGCAGATTCATGCACTCCTTTTTCATAGAACCAGGATACTTATTTGGGTTTAGTATAAATGCATGAAAACAATATTTGCATGTAGAATAACTCAGATGAGTATATCTGAGACCGTCCAAACTCAAGCCGATCATAGGAGAATCCGTAATTGAAAGGTTGATAGATAACTCCTTTTGCATTGCTGATACTTGACTCTTTGGAAAAATCTGCAAGCTAGCGCTGAGTAGAGATGTACCTAACCTTTAATGACCATAGAGCTACATGTTCCTGCATAAAGTGGTAGTCCATTTGAGCATGCTTTGCATAGGAAAACATAATAGGATTCAAGGCCATGTAGGTAGAACTAATCTAATAAAAACATAATAGGATTCAAGGTCATGCAGGTTGGAAAATCTCAAATTTAGTACAGTGTGAAGCTGCTGCCCAAAGATTAAAAAAATCCATTATAAGCTAATGTTTGCTTCTCGCAAGGTTTAGATACAACTTGAACATCTTCATTTCTATTTTTTGATTTACCTTTCTATGACACAGTTGAGTAGATACTTCTTTTATAGTAAAACTGGCATAGTAAACATTATGTAAATTTGATAAGTAGTAGGAAAAAAGCACAACAGAAGCTGAGTTTGAATGTTAGGCTATTAGCTTTGTCGCCTATTTTTTCTTTTATCATCAAATAGGACTACAATAAAAGAAGTGTAAGCTTATGCAAACCAAATATAGGTATTCCATTAGTTATTTGACTGTAATTTTCTTTTTGGCACGTAAGGTAAGCAGACATTTTATCAAGATACTTCAGCTTAATAACTTGAACCCATTTTTCAAATTATAAAATGAATGAAACATTTAAGCCAATACCGTAACATATATACATACATGCATTGATTCTAAGTTTTCAAAATTTTAAAAAAAATTCTTTGGCAAGTATGTGGTGCTTGCTTTTAGACATTAATTAACTTGTATAGAACACAAGCTTATGACTAAAAAAATTGACATGAATTTTAAGTCATAAATATGTGTCCAAGTTCAAAATTTTGAGATGAGTGATATAATATGTAATTTATTATAAAATACATAGTAGATTTAACTAAGCATTAGTTACTGAAATCATGCATAATAAACAGTTTAAAACACCTACACTGAAAGATGCACAACTATGTTTCCAATACAATATTTCACAACTTGAATTTTAGTTATCTCCACAAAAATCTTTGTAAAGTTTAGAAACGGTGCCTTAAACTTGGACTGACATGGGAATTGGAAGTGGGAACTGGAAGTGGAATGTAACGAATAGATCCTTAACTTTAGAACTGCATTTGGATGTAAGACAGTTTGGAGATGATGGCTCAGCTCAAATTATGTCTTTAAAAAGCTATATTTCCAAGAGACAAATTGTAACAACCCAGAATTCTTGAACCAATTTAAATTTTTTATTTTAGCTATTTTAATGGGTTTTGAATATTTAAAATGATTTATTTTAAATAATAATGACTAAAAAATTTATTTAAATCGAAATTAGAATGTATAAATTTATTTTAATTATAAAACGAGCCTGAAATTGCGCGGCAGTTTGAAAATTTGATTTTTAAATTTCAAATGAATGTACAGTAGTATTCAATATAAGACAGAATTCGACAAAACAAGAAACGTTGGAATATTTTGAACTATAACTTTCTAACGAATGTAAGAAACGGAGATTTTACTTTATAAATTAAAAGTAATGTCCAGGTTAAAATTTAAAATAGTCGCTATGGAATTTATATGTATTTTAATATAATATATAGCCCTTAAAAATAGCCATTTTGCAAACGACCCTCGTTTCGACGAAACTACTTTTGTTGGATCCAGAATGTCAAATTATAGTCAGGTTTCAAATTTCATATTTTTTGGAACCAATATGTGAGCGTCGTGAATTTAAATGCCTATTCAGTTTTAATTGTAAATTTAATCGACCAGAAAAGGTCATTTTTTAAACGGTCTCCAAATTCAATGATATTAGTTTTGTTAGGACCGTATCGTCAAAACATAGCTAGATTTATTTTTCTAGAATTTTTGGAGTCAGTATGTGGCCCCAGTAAATTAAAATGTACGTTTAAATTCAATATATATTGATTTATATTTTTAATTTTAATAAAAACTGATCAAAACAGTCGAATTGGCTTACGATAGGCCTGTAAACGGATGCAAAAGGATGCGGATAGTGCTGTATCTGTATCCGTATCCGAAAATAAAAATCTGAATCCGTACCCGTATCCGGTGGATACCTACTAAATAATATCTGTATCCGTATCCGCGAATATTTTTGGATATCCGAAAATATCCATATCCGACTTAGCAAATAGGGATATTTCCGGATATCCGAAAATATCCGAATCCGAACTTAAAAATATGTAAGTTACAATATGATGCATATTTCATTTGGTACTAAAAAATAGATGAAAATTTTGAAATAATACATAAATGATAAAACATACCGATTTAACAATAGCACATTCAATCACATAAAATTCAACACTAATTTAAATGTGTTTTGTTACTTACTTTTTATCCATCTGTTTATAAAATAATAAATTACTATAACCTAAATATGAAAATACAAAACTATATATTTTCATAGCGGACGGATATTTATCGGATACAGATATTGCCATATCTGTATTCGTATCCGCTAAGCATTTCGGATATCGGATATCTGTATCCGCTTTTCGGATATCGGATATTTTTCGTATTTTCGGATGCGGATACGGACGGATTTCGGATATTTCGGATATCCATTGACAGCCCTGGCTTACGAAACATATCCCATTGTATCTAGAATGGGGTTATTTAGCTAGAGGCAACAATCATTGGGTTTAATTTGGAGTTCGTATGCAAAAACACATATTTTCGAATTAAAATATTATTAAAAATATATTATATATATTTCTGGCCAATTTAAAAAATCCAAAACCCTATTTTTTTTCAACTTCAGAAAATCGCGCCGCTCTCCAATACGATATGCGACGAATACTGCTCCATCCTTCTCTCCTCCATAACTTTTGATCCTCTCAGTGAAATATGAAAATTCTTGAAGCAATTTTGTAGAGATTTTTATGCTCTTCAAATCCATATGGGTTTGGCCCCCTAGAGTTGTGTGTATTGATCGGAATTTGCCCTCAAACTCGCGCTGTTCGACCAAGAATTCCTCCACCAGGCTGCAGCTGAGTTCGCTGTCGTTCAAGGGGGCGTGCGGTTTTCGACGCTCTTCCACGTGGTACCCTCCGATCGTCACCTAGCTACACGATTTGGGTGCAAAATCCAAACCTAGTTTGGAACCAACGTTTGAAACAGCGGCCTGTGTTTAACTTAAGTGGAAGAAAGGCTTATATTTAATTAATTATTATATTAATTATTTTAAAAATATCACTAACGAATAAAAGCTGATATCTTTCACATACGGTGTCGAAATCGCATGAAACAGAATCCGTTGCAATCGTGGAGGCGAGAGCTTCACAACAAAACTAATTTGGTCCAATTTGGAGCGAACTGGAACTTGGGGCGAATACAAACCCGAGCGGTACTGAAATGACCAGTTAAAGAATGACGGAGTGGAAACCAATAGTGAAAACTCTTCTCACTCAAATTATTTTACAGTTATTATATAATAGGTTGTAGATGGGGCTTAGTAGCTCCTGACACTATTTTTTGTACAAACCATGGTTGATTGTTTGTTTAGATTGTGATTGAGATTGTCATTGATTGATATTGTTGTATATATAAAATTATTTATAAAAAAAAATGTACAAAAAATTATCATGAAAAGAAATTGAAATAAATATTCATTTACAAGTCGGACGGCTTGTTTATGTACACCTATTTAACTAATATTGATTGGGACGATAAATTTTACACATCGCCCAACTACAAAAATAATAATCAGTATTTGCTGGTTGAAAATTTTCTAACACCCGAAATTTCTTAAAGATTTCACCAGCACCTCCTTTGTACTAGTCAATAGCTCAAACTCCAAATCGCCTCTCTAGGCCTTCTTCAACCCAAAAGAAAATCAAACAGCCAAGCGGCTTGCCAATTCGATTCATCAAAATCTCAAACCCATATATAATATAAACTGGTACCTTTTTGTCGGGCATATAATTATATCCTTTACATCTGCTGTTAATTCAGCATATACCAATATCATCTCCATCAATCTACAATCCATTTATCCTTAACACAGTTATTCGCTTATAACCAAGCCAAATTTCATTCAAACTCCAATTCAAATCTCAATTCAAAATCCTTACTCAACAATTCATTTCTATTCCAGGTTATCTCTAACCCAGTCCAATTCTGCATGATACCATTCTATTTCAATTCAGTTTCCCTTTAAACGGCTTTAATTCAATCTCAATTTGCTTTCAAAAATTTCAATGCAAATTTGGTTTTAATCCAAACAATCTTTCCCTGGGAATTTTAAACAGTTTACCATATCGAAAATCAAACTTTCCTTTTCAGGATTCAAAACAACTTGCTTTTCTCTATTCAATTCAAAAACAAAATCCATGGTAGTAATCTGTCACTTAGCAACTCGAAAATGAACACCGATGATGCAGCTGTCATCATCATAATCTATTTTGCAGCGATCGAAGTGAGTTCAATACTATATCACTTTTAAAACCATTTCTAAACATTTCCATTTTGAAATCAATTTCAAAATACCATTCACCATGCTTGTAAAACAATTTAAAATCTCCCAGGATTTTAAAATTCTCATATATTTAATCCAAATCCATTATCAAACACTTTTCCTGTTTTCAGAATTTTTATTCCAGTTCTGGTTTAAGTTCAGACTTAATCCATCTGATTTCACGTATTTCACTTATATGAATTCTGATTGGCTATTTACATAACCATTTCACATTTTATAATCTTATCTGATTATAATAACAACCAACACATCCTATATATGATAATAATTTCAATATATACTTCTTTATATCAAAATATATTCTGGGCAAAATTATTTCATTTACCCATTTCAAAACATACTGTGTCGGTTCATCGTATTCAAGTGTTTAGAAACTCCTACCGATACAGTGGATCAAACTGATCGACCAGAACTCATAAACAACTCAACCAATAAATCTCCATAATATAAAATCATTTTATATAAAATAACAAATACGTTCGCTCGTATATATACTCAACTCAATCTAGGGTATTTCTAACCCCATCTCTACCGAGTTACGCCACAGAGCCAAGGTAATTACTTAACCTTGAGCTCTGATACCACTGTAATGACACAGAGATTTCGCGATCCTGGTTATCGACATAAACTCAATGTCGACTACCCAAGCATCGGAAACACGAATCTGACAGCGGAACGAACAATATATAATAGATACATAACTTTGAAATAAAATCAGTATATGTATACAGTAACATTATCAGAGTACAACACTTACATCAAAGCGGAAATAAACAATAGCTACATAATCCTGAAGCCTCCTGCTCCAAGCTCTCCAAGTTTATCTGAAAAATCCTGACTACTTGATTGCCCATACAAAATTGGGCACCCAAGAGTTTAGGGAAAACAAAACAAAATGAACTCTGGGTCAGTCATGGGGCTGGTATGAGTAAATAATTTAAAACAGTTTGAGTAATTAAACGATATCTCATAAGACCAGGCCGTATAATGAAACGAGTTTTTCCCTTATGAGAATCCAAATCAATTTCATTTATCTTTCAAATCATTTTGAAAGAAACGATAATCTTTATATCAAAACTCATTGATAATATAATAGTGTCTATCAACCACAATATAATGATCCTCTATAAGAAACGCTTTCATCTCACGTTCTACATACATAGTATACAATCAAAATCGCGAGCACTTATTGGGTAATGGATTTACAAATATTACAAGGTATGGAACCACCTTCCGATAGTGTACCTCTAGAGAGGAATACACTGAGTTCAACAAGAACATCTTGCAACCCGGCCGCACATGACCGACCACTCATTTCGCTTGAGTGTATCGAATGTATATCACCAACGGTTGGGATCAGTAGTCGTTTCCCAAATGGGACAACATCAAATAGATTAAAGAATGAAATGAATATCTCTAGATAGGTGATAATACACCCTAATTGGAAGCAACCCACTTAGCCACGTTGCCTGCCCGGTTTTTGTCATTTCCCAGTTGTGAGGCTAGAGGCCACGCTTATCTCTGACAGATCACACAATTATTCACTTTGAATGTCACATCGTCATACCCGCCATATCACAAATTGATTTCCCCAAAAATACAACGGGTATACAGCTAAGAGAAACGAATTCCTCCGCCACCAAACGTACATACGTTTGAAGAGATCAACTTACGTGATCCATTAAATATACTCTGTCAGACATTCTTCCATACAGGTTGTCCTGGGACTGGACAAACCGAAGGCACTATTCTGTAAATCCATCTTAGGCAATTTCTACCTAGGATTTGACAGAATGACCCTTGCACAAACTCCGTCTTCAATTATCTTCATCATATTTGATCGCAATGCTAATGCCCATACAGAGAGGTTTTCAAATAATGAATCCGATCCCGGTCTCTCCGTATTGACGACAGAAAAATGGTCAAAAACTTCTATAGTCGGTGAGTTAACTATCAAAGAAAAACACGTGTGCAAACAACGATATTATTTCCAGATGGAAATTTTATCGATCAATCATCATTGAACATTTATCTCTTTTGTTCGTTAATTTTTCATTTTTCATCTCCTGTTTCCATATATTCAACATTTCTTATTTTCTAAATTTTGAAAATATACGTTATTAACATTGGAAAACATTTCCAATTCTTATTTTCTATATTAGAAAACATTTCTGATTCTTATTTGGAAAACATTTCCATTTCACCTACATTTGGATTTAAACAGATGTTTAAATAAAACATCGCCATGCCAACTCAGAACATTACACTCATTAACTCAATTCACTTAACCAACCTTCTCTATCGAACCTTAACCATATCTTAGTTAAAAATGGAGTCAATCAAGTTGGGGTATAACTACCTCTCATACCTTAACTGAACAACATTTCTAACTTCGAAACAGACAAGGTTCACCTTTTAAACCTTTAACAAATTTACTTACGTAACTCTCGGATTCTGTTTACGAATCCACTTCTTTTACGTAACTTTTATTTATTAACTTGGATAAATAACAAACAACTAATTTATTAATGAATAAATAAATCTTGATTTAAAACGGAAAGTGAATAGTACTTTCCCGAATTCGATATAATCTAATTCAATGTATAATTCTCTTTCGAATAATCTCTATTTGATAACTCCTTTTCAAATAAACTATTTTCGATTAACTCTCTTCGAATAACTAATATTCGATAATCTCTCTTTCGAATAAACTACATTCGATAAGCTTCTTTCGAATAAACTATATTCGATTAACTCTCTTTTCGAATAACTCTATTCAATTATCTCCTTTTTGAATAAACTATATTCGATAAACTCCTTTTCGAATAACTCTATTCGATTATCTCCTTTCAAATAAACTATATTCGATTTACTCCTTTCAAATAAACTATATTCGATAACACCTTTCGAATAACTATATTCGATTAACTCTAATTCGATTAACTCTAATTCAATTAACTCTAATCGATTAACTATATTCAATTAACTCTAACTCAATTAACTCTAACCGGTTAACTCTAATGGATTAACTCCTCTTCGAATAACTATATTCGATTAACTTTATTCGATTAACTCCAATCAATTAACTCTATTGGATTAACTCCTCTTCGAATAACTATATTCGATTAACTCTATTCGATTAACTCAAACTGATTAACTCTAACTCGATTAACTCTATTGATTAACTCTAATTCGATTAACTCTAATCGATTAACTCTAACTGATTAACTCTAACTCGATTAACTCTATTCGATTAACTCTAATTTGATTAACTCTAAGTATTAACTCTAACCGATTAACTCTAACTCGATTAACTCTAATGGACTAACTCCTTTCCGAATAACTATAATCGATTAACTCTATTCGGTTAACTCTAATTAATTAACTTTATTGGATTAATTATTCTTCGAATAACTATATTCGATTAACTCTTTTCGAATAACTTTATTCGATAACTCCTTTCGAATAAACTATATTCGATAATCTTTCTTTTTGAATTAACTATATTCGATTAACACCTTTTCTAATAAACTATATTCGATAACTCCTTTCTTCAAATAACTATATTCGATTAACTCTCTTCTTCGAATAACTATATTCGATTAACTCTCTTTGAATAACTCTAATTGATTAACTCTAACTGATTAACTCTAACTGATTTAACTCTAATCGATTAACTCTATTCGATTAACTCTATTCGATTAACTCTAATTGATTAACTCCAATTCTAATCGATTAACTCTAACTCTTATCGATTAAATCTAACTCTAATCGATTAACTCTAACTTTAATCGATTAACTACAATTCGATTAACTCTAACTCTAATCGATTAACTATAATTCGATTAACTCTAACTCTAATTGATTAACTATAATTCGATTAACTCTAATTCTAATCGATTTACTATAATTCGATTAACTCCTCTAACTCATTTTGATTAACACATTTTGATTAACTCCTTTGATTAACTCTACTTCCGTATTAAGTTTCAAATATCGATGTTGAAATCGATTCTTACTTCTCTATATAAGTCCTGACTTATATATTCTATTTATCCAATGATAAATATTTTATTTATAAAATATTATTTATAAATTAATCTTCTCAACCTATCGGTTAGAACAGATTCTATTTAAAATCTTTGCTTTAAATCCATATCATGTTATACCCGTGTGCGAAGCACGAGTCTAAACCTTTCAAATATAAAATTCTCTTTTTATACAATTCTATTCATTTTTCAAGTATTTCCTTTAATAGTCTGTTTATTTCATAAATAAATATTTCCTTTTATATAAAATCCATTGATTTTATAAGTAATTCCTTTTTATAACCTAACTATTTCCTTTTCTATTTGTTTTACAAATATTTCCTCTTTCTATTTGTTTTACAAATATTTCCTCTTCCTATTTTATCATATTTATTTCCCATAAATATTTCCTTTTCAAAACCCTTTTTGATTTTATAACTATTTCCTTTTATAAAATCCTTTTCCTTTTGTATATGAAATCCATTGATTTTATATAAATAATTTATTTTCAGAATACATTTTGAAAATCCCCTTTTCTACATCCCAGTATTTCTTATGGTATTTAAAATACCAAATAACAATGATCAATATCATTCAACACACGTAATCAACAACAGATTATATATCACATCATATATTACAATATATGAAAAGAACAGTATTATATATTAAGGAATCCAGTTGGATCCCTCCAACATGTTTCCCTGCATCACAGATGTTAAACAATATAATTATATATCGTTATCTATAATTTCAACCAATCACTAAGCAATTCAACTTAAAAGTCAGCACACAGAAATCAATCATCATTTATCAATTCTAAAAATACAATATAAAAATATGAACTGACAGAGTTGGTGAGTTTTACTCATATTGGTCGGTTATCGTTGAATAACAATAATCGATCGTTGATTCAGATCAGACAATTTATTTTGCTATAAATTGTAATGAGCTCCAATTCACTCCAGTCAGTTCTGTCGTGTAGCCACCATTCATGCGATCCCAACGAATCTTATTTCGCTGAATTTGGATAATGTATGAATATGTTATCGAATTTACAAGTTTTAAACTATATTTCAAATAAAATACTTGGTTTATTTTCACTTGGGCTTCACCTTGAATTTACGGCCCATCTCCACCTTTACAAGTCCACACCGCTATCTTCTTCTTCCCAACTCCAGTATAACAAACCCGCTTCCTCAATCATGGCCATTACCCCGACTCTCGCACCATCCAACTTCCTCCACACGCACTGAAAACCAAAAGCACCACCACCGTTAATCATCTCGTCTCGAGCCCTACCTGATCATATCCGCTAATCACCACTCGCACGAACCATACAGTTTCCATTCTCTGATCGAAAGCACAGGTCTTCAGTAATCGAGCGACAGTTTTTATTCACAAAAAATCCCATAAAAACAAAATCGATTCTACTCTCTTCGCTGAATCCAAATACACAATCGAAAACTGGAACCGATGCTTGTTTCGCCCAAATCGCGAGCCGTAGTTTCTGTGGACACTCAGACTTCGACGAAAACAGAACTCGAACGGCACAATACATACATTAGATTGAAGGAAATTGCATCAGGGACTCAAAGACAACTGTTTTATGATTTATAGATTTTGTTTTCATTTTTGTTTGATTTTCTAAGATCACGGTTTGGGTTTTCAGATAAGAATGGTGCAGCGTGTTTTTGGTTGACCAGAGAATGAAGTAAATTAGGGTTTAGGTGGTAGTGAGGGGTACTTATAAGATGAATATAATATTTTTAAATTTATTATTTCCTAAATTTTTAAGCAACCGCTACTTGTTTTGCTTTTTAAAAATTCATGTAATCACATACAATACCCAAAAATCATGAAAATGGACATGTAGCTATAGTTCGACATTACGGACCCAACGAATCTTGTTTCGTCAAATTCCGAATCCGTTTGCTCACACAGCGTATTTTTAAAGCCAAATTATTGACTATTTTTCACATTAAAAATCCGTACGGCCACACACTAACTCTAAAAATCACGGAAATTGAAATCTAACAATAATTTAATATTGCAGATCTAACAAAATTAGTTTCGTCGAAAATGGAGGTCATTTGCAAAGCTGTCTATTTTTAATGCTCTAAATAAACCCTTTTAAGTGTTAATATATTTAAAAATAATTAAATTTAATATTTATAAATAATTATTATCGTATATATTCACAATAGAATATCATACAGCTCTAGAATAAATATATATGTATTTACAACTCGATATTTCATCATCAGAGTTATATCGATATTCGATTTATATTTAAATCCTTTTATAAATCGATATAAATTATAAAGGAATTCCATAGCGACTTTTCGAAAATTTGATTTGGGCATAAATCAAAATCTACACAATGAAATCCCGATTTTTCTCTTCCACTAGAAAAATATACTTCACCAGCTCCGAACGTTTCTAGTTTCACCGATTTAAAACGGATTCTGCATATTCGTTTAAAGTTCGAATCGCCAAATAGCGAAATGCCACGCCATTTCGAGCTCGATTATAATTATAATATAATTATACGTTCAACTGTCGTTGATATAATATATTCGTTAATATAATTCAAATTCTAAACTGAATTATACATTATAAATAATCCAATTCGCACAATATTGTCAATTCCACTATTCCGACTATTTCAGAAATAAATATATTATTCTATTATTTAATTTAATTAAATATTCAATATTATTTTATTCTGACCATTTAAATCTCTAAATCGCTATTTAAATAATTAAATAAATTAATTATTACGTCATAGAAATACAGGACATTACATTCTTCCCCTCTTATAATTTCATCCTCGAAATTGTTAAGGTAGAAAACAAACCCTATTGACTGGGTTAAAAATTATTTTTAATTCTTTAACTTCCATTTCACTGTACCAATTAATTTCAACTAAATTATTAATTTATTCCTACTAACGAAAATTTCCATAAACTCTGAAAATTTTCTAACACCCGAAATTTCTTAAAGATTTCACCAGCACCTCCTTTGTACTAGTCAATAGCTCAAACTCCAACTCGCCTCTCTAGGCCTTCTTCAACCCAAAAGAAAATCAAGCAGCCAAGCGGCTTGCCAATTCGGTTCATCAAAATCTCAAACCCATATATAATATAAACTGGTACCTTTTTGTCAGGCATATAATTATATCCTTTACATCTGCTGTTAATTCAGCATATACCAATATCATCTCCATCAATCTACAATCCATTTATCCTTAACACAGTTATTCGCTTATAACCAAGCCAAATTTCATTCAAACTCCAATTCAAATCTCAATTCAAAATCCTTACTCAACAATTCATTTCTATTCCAGGTTATCTCTAACCCAGTCCAATTCTGCACGATACCATTCTATTTCAATTCAGTTTCCATTTAAACGGCTTTAATTCAATCTCAATTTGCTTTCAAAAATTTCAATGCAAATTTGGTTTTAATCCAAACAATCTTTCCCTGGGAATTTTAAACAGTTTATCATATCGAAAATCAAACTTTCCTTTTCGGAATTCAAAACAACTTGCTTTTCTCTATTCAATTCAAAAATAAAATCCATGGTAGTAATCTGTCACTTAGCAACTCGAAAATGAACACCGATGATGCAGCTGTCATCATCATAATCTATTTTGTAGCGATCGAAGTGAGTTCAATACTATATCACTTTTAAAACCATTTCTAAACATTTCCATTTTGAATTCAATTTCAAAATACCATTCACCATGCTTGTAAAACAATTTAAAATCTCCCAGGATTTTAAAATTCTCATATATTTAATCCAAATCCAACATCAAACACTTTTCCTGTTTTCAGAATTTTTATTCCAGTTCTGATTTAAGTTCAGACTTAATCCATCTGATTTCACGTATTTCACTTATATGAATTCTGATTGGCTATTTACATAACCATTTCACATTTTATAATCTTATCTGATTATAATAACAACCAACACATCCTATATATGATAATAATTTCAATATATATACTTCTTTATATCAAAATATATTCTGGGCAAAATTATTTCATTTACCCATTTCAAAACATACTGTGTCGGTTCATCGTATTCAAGTGTTTAGAAACTCCTACCGATACAGTGGATCAAACTGATCGACCAGAACTCATAAACAACTCAACCAATAAATCTCCATAATATAAAACCATTTTATATCAAATAACAAATACGTTCGCTCATATATATACTCAACTCAATCTAGGGTATTTCTAACCCCATCTCTACTGATTTACGCCACAGAGCCAAGGTAATTACTTAACCTTGAGCTCTGATGCCACTGTAATGACACGGGTATTTCGCGATCCTGGTTATCGACATAAACTCAATGTCGACTACCCAAGCATCGGAAACACCGGATAGTCCATGAAAGAAATTAGAGGGTGAGAATAGATAAGATAGAAACTTAGAATAGAAGAAGAATATACAACATCAGAGTAAACACGAATCTCACAACGGAACGAACAATATATAATAGATACATAACTTTGAAATAAAATCAGTATATGTATACAGTAACATTATCAGAGTACAACACTTACATCACAGTGGAAATGACAATAGCTACATAATCCTGAAGCCTCCTTCTCCAAGCTCTCCAAGTATATCTAAAAATCCTGACTACTTGACTGCCTGTACAAAATTGGGCACCCAAGAGTTTAAGGAAAACAAAACAAAATAAACTCTGGGTCAGTCATGGGACTGGTATGAGTAAACAATTTAAAACAGTTTGAGCAATTAAACGATATCTCATAAGACCATGTTGCATAACGGAACGGGTTTTTCCCTTATGATAATCCAAATCAATTTGATTTAGCTTTCAAATCATTTTGAAAGAAACGATAATCTTTATATCAAAACTCATTGATATTATAATAGTGTCTATCAACCACAATATAATAATCATCTAGCAGAAACGCTTTCATCTCACGTTCTATATACATAGTATACAATCAAAACCGCGAGCACTTATTGGGTAATGGATTTCCAACTATGACAAGGTATGGAACCACCTTCCGATAGTGTACCTCTAGGGAGGAATACACTGGGTTCAACAAGAACATCTTGCAACCCGGCCACACATGACCGACCACTCATTTTGCTTGAGTGTATCGAATGCACATCACCAACGGTTGGGATCAGCAACCGTTTCCCGAATGGGGCACCATCGAATAAATTAAAGAATGAAATGAATATCTCTAGATAGGTGATAATACACCCTAATTGGAAGCAACCCACTTAGCCATGCTGCCTGCCTGATTTTTATCATTTCCTGGTTGTGAGGCTAGAGGCCACGCTTATCTCTGACATATCACACAATTATTCACTTTGAATGTCACATCGTCATACCTGCCAAATCACAAATTGATTTCCCTAAAAATACAATGGGTATATAGCTAAGAGAAACGAATTCCTCCACTACCAAACGTACATACGTTTGAAGAGATCAACTTACGTGATCCATTAAATATACTCTATCAGACATTCTTCCATACAGGTTGTCCTGGGATTGGACAAACCGAGGACACTATTCTGAAAATCCAACTTAGACAATTTCTACCTAGGATTTGACAGAACGACCCTTGCACAAACTCTGCCTTCAATTATCTTCATCATATTTGATCGCAACGCTAACGCCCATATAGAGTGGTTTTCGGATAATGAATCTGATCCTGGTCTCTCCTTATTGACGACGGAAAAATGGTCAAAAACTTCGATAGTCGGTGAGTTAACTATCAAAGAAAAACACGTGTGCAAACAACGATATTATTTCCAGATGGAAATTTTATCGATCAATCATCATTGAACATTTATCTCTTTTGTTCATTAATTTATTCATTTTTCATCTCCTGTTTCTATGTATTCAACATTTCTTATTTTCTTAATTTAGAAAATATACGTTATTAACATTGGAAAACATTTCCAATTCTTATTTTCTATATTAGAAAACATTTCCGATTCTTATTTGGAAAACATTTCCAATTCTCCTACATTTGGATATAAACAAATGTTTAAATAAAACATCGCTATGCCAACTCAAAACATTACACTCATTAACTCAATTCACTTAACCTACCTTCTCTATCGAACCTTAACCATTCCTTAGTTAAAAATGGAGTTAATCAAGTTAGGGTATAACTACCTCTAAGACCTTAACCGAACAACATTCTAACTTCGAAACAGACATGGTTCACCTTTTAGACCTTTAACAAACTTACTTACGTAACTCTCGGATTCTATTTACGAATCCACTTCTTTTACATAATATCATTTGATTTTTGCAATAGGGTTATAATACCATGCTTCTGAAATATAATAACTTCAATATAACTTTTATTTATTAACTTGGATAAATAACAAACAACTAATTTATTAATGAATAAATAAATCTTGATTTAAAACGGAAAGTGAATAGTACTTTCCCGAATTCGATATAATCAAATTCAATGTATAATTCTCTTTCGAATAATCTCTATTAGATAACTCCTTCTCAAATAAACTATATTCGAATAACTCTCTTCGAATAACTAATATTCGATAATCTCTCTTTCGAATAAACTATATTTGATAATCTTCTTTCGAATAAACTATATTCGATTTACTCTCTTTTCGAAGAACTCTATTCGATTATCTAAACTATATTCAATTGACTCCTTTTCGAATAACTCTATTCGATTATCTCCTTTTAAATAAACTATATTCGATTAACTCCTTTCGAATAAACTATATTCAATAAATCCTTTCGAATAACTATATTCGATTAACTCTAATTCGATTAACTCTAATCGATTAACTATATACAATTAACTCTAACCGATTAACTCTAATGGATTAACTCCTCTTCGAATAACTATATTCGATTAACTCAAATCAATTAACTCCTCTTCAAATAACTATATTCGATTAACTCTATTCGATTAACTCTAACCGATTAACTCTAACTCGACTAACTCTATTCGATTAACTCTAATTCGATTAACTCTAATCGTTTAACTCTAACCGATTAACTCTAACTCGATTAACTCTATTCGATTAACTCTAATTCGATTAACTCTAACTGATTAACTCTAACTCGATTAACTCTATTGGATTAACTCCTCTTTGAATAACTATGTTCGATTAACTCTATTTGGTTAACTCTAATCAATTAATTTTATTGGATTAACTCCTCTTCGAATAACTATATTCGATTAACTCTTTTCGAATAACTTTATTCGATAATTCCTTTCGAATAAACAATATTCGATAATCTTTCTTTTCGAATAAACAATATTCGATTAACTCCTTTTCGAATAAACTATATTTGATAACTCCATTCTTCGAATAACTATATTCGATTAACTATATTCGATTAACTTTCTTCTTCGAATAACTATATTCGATTAACTCTCTTTGAATAACTCTAATTGATTAACTCTAACTGATTTAACTCTAATCGATTAACTCTATTCGATTAACTCTAATTCTAATCGATTAACTCTAACTCTTATCGATTAACTCTAACTATAATCGATTAACTCTAGCTCTAACCGATTAATTATAATTCGATTCACTCTAACTCTAATCGATTAACTATAATTCGATTAACTCTAACTCTAATCGATTAACTATAATTCACTTAACTCTAATTCTAATCGATTAACTATAATTCGATTAACTCCTCTAACTCATTTTGATTAACACATTTTGATTAACTCCTTTGATTAACTCTACTTCCATATTCAGTTTCAAATATCGATGTTAAAATCGATTCTTACTTCTCTATATAAGTCCTGACTTATATATTCTATTTATTAAATGATAAATATTTTATTTAATTTATAAAACATTATTTATAAATTAATCTTCTCAATCTATAGGTTAGAACATATTCTATTTAAAATCTTTGCTTTAAATCCATATCATGTTATACTCGTGTGCAAAGCACGGGTCTAAACCTTTCAAATGTATAATTCCCTTTTTATACAATTTTATTCATTTTTCAAGTATTTCCTTTTATAATCTATTTATTTCATAAATAAATATTTCCTTTTATATAAAATCCATTGATTTTATAAGTAATTCCTTTTATAATCTAACTTTTTCCTTTTCAATTTATTTTACAAATATTTCCTCTTTCTATTTGTTTTACAAATATTTCCTCTTTCTATTTTATCATATTTATTTCCCATAAATATTTCCTTTTAAAAAACCCTTTTTGATTTTATAACTATTTCCTTTTATAAAATCCTTTTCCTTTTATATATGAAATCCATTGATTTTATATAAATAATTTATTTTCAAAATACACTTTGAAAATCCCCTTTTCTACATCCCAGTATTTCTTACGGTATTTAAAATACCAAATAACAATGATCGATATCATTCAACACGCATAATCAACAACAGATTATATATCACATCATATATTACAATATATGAAAAGAACAGTATTATAAATATTGAGGAATCCAGTTGGATCCCTCCAACTTATTTCCCTGCATCACAGATGTTAAAAAATATAATTATATATCGTTATCTATAATTTCAACCAATCACTTAGCAGTTCAACCAAACAATCAACACATAGAAATCAATCATCATTTATCAATTCTAAAAATACGTTATAAAAATATGAACTGATAGAGTTGGTGAGTTTTACTCATATTGGTCGGTTATCGTTGAATAACAATAATCGATCGCTGATTCAGATCAGACATTTTATTTTGCTATAAATTGTAATGAGCTTCAATTCACTCCCAGTCAGTTCTGTCGTGTAGCCACCATCCATGCGATCCTAACGAATCTTATTTCGCTGAATTTGGATAACGTATGAATATGTTATCGAATTTACAAGTTTTAAACTATATTTTAAATAAAATACTTGGTTTATTTTCACTTGGGCTTCACCTTGAATTTACGGCCCATCTCCACCTTTACAAGTCCACACCGCTATCTTCTTCTTCCCAACTCCAGTATAACAAACCCGCTTCCTCAATCATGGCCATTACCCCAACTCTCGCACCATCCAACTTCCTCCACACACACTGAAAACCAAAAACACCACCACCGTTAATCATCTCGTCTCGAGCCCTACCTGATTATATCCACTAATCACCACTCGCACGAACCATACAGTTTCCATTATCTGATCGAAAACGCAAGTCTTCAGTAATCGAGCGACAGTTTTTATTCACAAAAAATCCCATAAAAACAAAATCGATTCTACTCTCTTCGCCGAATCCAAATACACTATCGAAAACAGGAACCGATGCTAGTTTCGCCCAAACTTGTGAGCCCTAGTTTCTGTGGACACTCATACTTCGACGAAAATAGAACTCTAATGCCACAATACATACATTAGATTGAAGGAAATTGCATCATGGACTCAAAGACAACTGTTTTATGATTTATAGATTTTGTTTTGATTTTTGTTTGATTTTCTAAGATCACGGTTTGGGTTTTTAGACAAGAATGGTGCGGCGTGTTTTTGGTTGACCAGAGAATGAAGTAAATTAGTGTTTAGGTGGTAGTGAAAGGTACTTATAAGATAAATACAATATTTTTATATTTGTTATTTTCTAAATTTTTAAGCAACCGCTACTTATTTTTCTGTTTAAAAATTCAATAGTCACATACAATACCCAAAAATCACGAAAATGGACATGCAGCTACAGTTCGACATTACGGACCCAACGAAACTGGTTTCGTCGAATTCCGAATCCATTTGCTCACACAGCGTATTTTTAAAGTCAAATTATTGACTATTTTTCACATTAAAAATCTGTACGGCCACACACTAACTCTAAAAATCACGAAAATTGAAATCTAACAATAATTTAATATTGCGGATCCAACAAAATTAGTTTCGTCGAAAACGGAGGTCATTTGCAAAAGTGACTATTTTTAAAGCTCTAAATAAACCCTTTTAAATATTAATATATTTAAAAATAATTAAATTTAATATTTATAAATAAATATTATCATGTATATTCACAAAAGAATATCATACAGCTCCAGAATAAATATATATGGATTTACAACTCGATATTTCATCATCAGAGTTATATGGATATTCGATTTATACTTAAATCCTTTTATAAATCGATATAAATTATAAAGGAATTCTGTAACGGCGGGATTTTAGACCCAGAAAATCAACAAAAAAAACACACTGTTGACTATTCAAGCATCGAAAATACCGGGACATTAATAGAAGAATTTAGAGGATGAGATAGAAAAGATAGAACTAATAGAATAGAAGAAGAAGAAGATCACAACTGAACAGAATCAGAGTAACACGAAACTCGCAGCGGAACAAAATAAGATGTATTATATAACATAACTTTGAATACAAAACTGTATTGTATATACATACCATTATCAGAGTACAATACATCATATCACAGCTGAAATAACTCTACATAACTAATGGTGAAGCTTCCTGCTTTTGAGCTCCTCCAAGTGAATCTGCAAAGCCTGAAACACTTGACTGCCCGTACAAATTTGGGCACCCAAGAGTTTAGGGAAAACAAACAAAATAAACTCTGGGTCAGTCATGGGACTGGTGTGAGTAAATTCCAACCATACTGTTTTACTTTGAAAATCCTTTTCAAAACAAGAAGATAATAGTAAGACCAACCCACACATAAACATGGACGGTTTTTACCTTACTATAACCCAACATATTTTTATATCAAACTTCAGTGATATTATAATAATGTCTACTCAATTAAATCATCAAGTAGCAGAACGCTTGCATCTCACGCTCCACATATATATAGTATGCAATCATAAACCGCAGGGCACTTATTTGAGATTGGATTTCAACAGACAAGGTATGGGAGCACCTTCTGAATAGTGTACTCTAGAGGGGATACACTCAGGGTTCAACAAGAACGTCTTGCAACCCGGCCACACATGACCGCTCACTCATTTAGCTTGAGTGTCGCGAATATATTGCCACCACGGTTGTAGGCCATCCAACCGTCATCCGAAGATACAGAATCGAAAAGAAGTATAAATATGAATTTTCTCTAGATCGGTGACAATACACCCTGCTTGGGGATGACCCAACTAGCCATGCTGCCTAGCCCAACTTCTGTCATTCCTGGTTGTGAGGCTAGAGGCTACATCTATCTTCAGAACATCTGATCACCATTCGCTTTGAATGTCACATCGTCAAATCCATAATCACACATTGATTACACAAATGCACACTGGGTGTAGAATAAAGAGAAGTTACATTCTCCCCACCAACTTGGTATGTTCGTAAAATCAACGGCGTGACCGTTGGAAATACTCTGTCAGACACTCGTCCATACAAGTTGTCCTGGGACTGGACAAACAAAAACACCATTCTGGAACTGGACGACCCTTTCATTTAACTCAGTCTTCAATTATCTTCAGCATATCTAATCGCACGCTTATGCCTATACGGAGTGGTTTTCGGATAACGTATCCAACCGGTCTCCCCATATCAACAAGGATGGTCAAACACTTCGATAGTCGGTTATTTAACTATCGAAGTAAAACAAACCTCTATTCTAATGTATAACTAACATTATACAATCACGAGCGCTTTTTATTTAACATTCGCTATATTTTCAAAATCCCATTTCTCGCTAGATATTTCTCAAACTCTGTTTTTGCCTTTAATACTTTTTGGAAAACATTTCCCATTTTTATAAACTTTTATTCTTTCATGTTCCAGAAAATATCCGTTATTAACGTTCGAACTATTTACCCTTAAAATACATTCTTTATTTCTATACTTGGGTAATCTACCTTTTTTACATTGGAAAATATTCCCAATTTCCTTTTAACCTTTTAATCGGCCCAACGTTCACTTTTAAAACATTATTCACTTTGAAATGTGAATTTCATTTCTATTATAGAAATCTGAACATCTTTATCAAATAAATCAATACCATGATCCCGTTTATCGAAATCTCTTTCATACTTTATATATTCCTATTCCACTTTGTAAACTCTGTTTCTAAATCAACTTCTTATCAAATCGATATCAAGTTTAAACTAAGTACTGACTCCTATCCTCTTTAACATTTATTTGTTTATAACTAAATGTTAATTATTATATCAGATTATAATCCCTAAAAATAGTCACTTTTAATACATTCGACATCGTCGAATTCTAGTTCCAAATCCTAACGGTTTAAATTCTAATCACATTTCGAACATCGAAATGTTGTCATTGTTTTCTAACACGATTCTCCAATTTCTCTTTCTAAAACTGATTCTTATATTTTCTTACGACATCGTTATTTCTCACTTTCGAATAAGTGGATTTCAACTAAACTGGTTCATTTTCTAGGAAGTGCTGCTATATATAAAAGTCACGCTTAAGTCTAATCAACAGCAGTTAATTTGTTGCTATAGTTCTAAACTTGTCATACGCTGTAATATTCCTTTTATAACTAATCCCAACATTACAGTCACCCTTACCTTATCAACAGCGTTATTTTATCGCTATAGTTCATACTTGTCATACGCTGTAATATTCTATGTTATAACTAGTCTCGACATAACAGTTACGCTTAAGCCCAATCAACAACGTTTATTTTATCGCTATAGTTCTAAACTTGCATATGCTGCCATATTCCTTTTCTACTAATCTTAACATCTATCTCCGTCACAAACTGATATCGTTCCTCGATAATAGTGAAGCTGTTCAAGTTGGGGTATTTTAATTACCTCTCAGACCTTGATCGACAACGTTCTTGCCTAAGAACAGATATACGTTCATAACTCTAAACTCCTTATTTCTTATAATATACATCAAATCGTATTTCCTTGTTTTATTTTGGAATATGGTTTCATAATACCACATCTTTATTTTGAACTCGGTTCTTTACGATTATTTATATTCCACATTAACTTTTTCGCTTTCTCTATTCCACAGTTCTATTGATAACTTCTTAAATTAAAAGGTAATTAAATCTCATTTATTTCTAAACTGTTTTCATTAGATTAATTAAAGGCCAATTAATCTAATAATCATTTTCCAAATAACAGTTGATTAAATCAACTTCATTCCATCAGTAAATTCGTTAACTGATCTTAATTACTTCTCATTAGATTAATATAATTAATCTAATAATATTTCTAAAATTGTTTATCTTAAATATAATTATCCAAATACTTAATCATCAGATAATTTTTGCCTTATAAACTTATTTAAATATCCATAATCGTTTTTATTTATTTTATAAAAACGAACTCTAAAATACCGGTTTATAATAGAACTTCTATTATAAATTTAAATCTTCTTTTTAATTATAAAAATATTTTTTTTATAACTATCTTAGTTGATTTGCCTGACGGCCAATCAACTCCTTAACAAAACGATGGGTTTACGGTCGACTGATGTCACCTTCTAAATCGATACTGTTTATTTATTTAATCAAAACAAATGTTGAATTTCCATTCAACATCAATTTCACATGGGGGGTTCTAAATGTAATTCGGGTTCAAACAGTGCATGTAAAACAAACAGTACATATAAATATCAAAGAATCCGGTCGGATTCCTCCAACCGGTTTCCGCATCCACAGATGTTAGTCAAACACTTTTCACTGATTCTATACTAGGGGATATTTATAATCGACGGAATCAGTATCTAACTGGTGATGTGTACATATGCAACGATATATGATATTTAACCAATTAAATTGTAATCTATCTAATCGACCATCACACAACATTCAACAACATTAAAATATATTAAAATATTTAAATAGATCAGAGTTAGTGATTTTACTCACATTGGCGCGTTAACCGTTAAATAACGATTTGCGTCGGTCGATTGATCTGAATCCAGCGTTTTATTTTGCTATAAATTCAACGAGCGCCAATCTGCTCCAGAACAGCTTCATCGTCATCGTGTAGCGTTCTTGCATATGGCTCCAACGTTACGAACGACTCCCTTCTGTTACAGAACTGTTCACTGTCATCATTGAGTAATCGTTCTCCTCTGTTCCCGGCTTTTCTTTAAACCCGATTATGTGTCCTTTCGTTTATATCTCCGTTATTTCCTTGTTTCCAACAGAAAGATGCACCCGCTTTTTCATGCCCTGACTTCCTAGCTAGACACTCCTCCTTACTTAAACACATAATTTACGCCATCACCAGTGTTGACAGCCCACCAAACATTTGCTCCCTTCCAACGTATACACTTGTACTACACAACCCTTCCATGACTTCACCATCCGACTTCGTGATTCTTTTCAGCATTCGATCCTCCATGAAACCATACTTCCATCAAACTCCACTGCTCAGTACGCCTGCACCCCCTCCTCCATGTATTCAAAGACTCAACATCAGTTCATCTTCCCTATATTCTTTATATAAATCCCCTGGTATCATATTCATAGCATGCGCAGAACAGTCTGCTCCAACAAATACATGCTCCCAGTATTAACCATCCACGTGCCATGCTTCTCCCACACTCCACCTTCTCTTTTACTCCGATGTCCCAGAATATACACTTCTGTACATTCATTTCCGCGTCCATCCTTCCATATGAACCTACACGCTCCCATTCCTACACCATTTGTTTTCCACGCATGTACAGGCAACAACGCCAACTCATCCTCTCATCTACATGCGGCTCTTCACACCCTCCGAGTTGTCCACTTTGGTTCCTTCACGTGTATGTTTGCCGTCTTCCTGATCCAATGCCGCATGCTCCATGATACAAATATCGGTGAACACCTCCTACTACTCGCGTTTCTCAGGCCTCCTATTTTATTTGGACTTTCAACCCACTCCTCCATTCACAACACACGTGAACCATTCAATACTCTACACAAACATGTTTCCGCACCCAGCATGCTTTCGAACACGTCCCTTCATGTATATTTGCCCCGCACGTACTCAGCATGCTCCACAAAATAACTTCCCACTCCTTTCTCTTCCCACCGCCTTGCGCTTGCCTGTGGCTATCGGATCCCCCTTCAACCAACCACCAGATCGAAGCCAAACCACTTCGACGCACCTGACAGTACCTAGAACTACCTCATTGTCACATCCGCAGACTCTTCCACTACTGCTGCCGAGATGTGCTCCTCCCTTGTCCAGTTAGACGCCGAGCTCACCACGTTAATGGCCGAGTTGTCCTTTTATCATTTACTGCTGTGTGAAGAAAGTAGGGAGAAGTTCCTGTTTGTATTTGGTTTCGAGATTTTGAGGAGAACAGAGATACCGTAGAAGAGAACTTGCGTGAAGAAGGCTGGTTTTACTTTTATAGGCAAAGGAAGAAAAACATACAGAATAAAGCATGGTGAATTTCCCAGAAATCTTGCGCGAGCTCAGGAGTAGGGTGCACTTCACTTCCATCAATTCTTTGAACGTGAGTAGGTCTGTACGTTTAACTTGAGAGGTATGGCTGCAGTATTGTCATTTCAGTGAAGTTTATAGTGAAGTTTTTAATAAGGACGTGTAGTTTATATTTCCAACATATAGCTGTATGGGGTAGGATTATGGTTGGTTTTCTTTTCCAACGTATAGGGTGTATTAGGATAGGTTATGGTGCATTTAATGTGTTGTCTACATAGGGTAGGCAGTCTAATTCATCTATAGTTTACGTGATAAGATGGGTACGATGCTTCATGGCAAAGAAAATGGAGATATTTCTTTTTGTGTCTTTAACTGTAGGTGGGTTTGCAATTTTGGTTGTCATCGTGTAGGTAGGTAGATCATGCCGTGGAAACTAAGTCTGGCAGTATTCATCATATTGGCTCACTTTAGACCATACATTGCATATATTGCTACACGTGAAGTGAAATGCTACCTAGGTGAGGGTTCATTCCATTTGAAAATGAAGACTGAATTATTTTAAACGTAAGGCAATTGTTAGTCAAACTCTTTGCCAAGAGCAACTCGGCTTATTTGTTTTAATTATAAATTCTGTTCACGCACGGACAGAAGTAAGAGTGCAGTCATGCTCAACGAGGTGTCATGATCCTAAAAATATAATAATACCGGTAGATTAACTTATTCTGTGTAACCCCGAAATATCGATATAGGGTGCAAAATACTCCAAATAAAAAGTTGTATATTTAATTAATTAAAAATTACAGTAAAATTCTAAAAATTAAATTATCGCTGCGCCTCAAAAGAACCTTGTCCAGATTTGCAACCGATATCTAGTTATATCGAATAAACTGTTACGGTCGATATATGATTTCACAGCGACTTTTCGAATATTTGATTTGGACATATCTTGCAGTATATACGACGAAATCCTGATTTTTCACTTCTATTAGGAAGATACAGTTCAACAGATTTCAACGTTTCTGGTTTCGAAGAAATCCGATTCAAAACGAGTCTGGTACACTCAGTTGAAGTTCAGAACGTTAATTTACGAACTGCAGGGTCGTTCTGAGCTCGATTATAATTAATATATATTTATATACGTTTCAACTTCGTTTTAATTAATATATAAATCCATTTATATTCTGAATTCAATATTTAAACTGATTTAAATATTCAAATACCAACCGACAAAAATGCGAGACGTTACAAATTCCATAGCGACTTTTCGAAAATTTGATTTGGGCATAAATCAAAATCTACACAATGAAATTCTGATTTTTCTCTTCTATTAGAAAAATATACTTCACCAGCTCCGAACGTTTCTTGTTTCATAGAAATCCAATTTAAAACGGATTATGTATATTCATTTAAAGTTCGAATCGCCAAATAGCTAATTGTCGCGCCATTTCGAGCTCGATTATAATTATAATATAATTTTACGTTCAACTGTCGTTGATATAATATATTCGTTAATATAATTCAAATTCTAAACTGAATTATATATTATAAATAATCCAATTCACACAATATTGTCCATTCCACTATTCCAACTATTTCAAAAATAAATATAATATTCTTTTATTTAATTTAATTAAATATTCAATATTATTTTATTCTGACCATTTAATTCTCTAAATCGCTATTTAAATAATTAAATAAATTAATTATTACCTCATAAAAATATGGGACATTACAGGGATGACATTTGACATATACTAATCCCAATATTTAGTTGTATGTCAATCGATGGGTTGACAGACTGTGATGAGCATTATTTATTTATTTATTTTAATGCTTATACAGTTATAAAAGGCACTCTGGATGTTGTTTAATGATTGTTAATCATTATTATTGTATACATGCGATGTATGAAATCAATCTAACTAAAATTATATAGTAATTAACTGAGTCTGATTCCAGTTCAGAATTAACGAATATTTTCAGATAATATTCGGTGAATAATCAAAATGTGATTTTGATGTCCAATTTTGGATGGACACGAAAATATTGAAATGTGAAGTCGTGTTAAGTAGTTAAACGCCATTTATACACGAATAGGATTTTCTGTCAATTTTATTCATTTTATAATGAATATTGAAAAGTGATTTTCAAATCTAATATTTTGGAAATATTATCATTTTTATATTATAATAATATAGGATATTCAATTTTGATTTTAAATTGAAATAGAAGTTGGAATTGTTTTAAAATGAATTTATAAACATTTTATAAATACGTTTTGAATGGAAATTGACAAAATATATTATACATATATTAATGGCCTGAATAGGACGCGCCATGCAACGACCGTTCGCGAATTTCGATCATTAACTTCGAATTGATGTTATGGGAGATCCGACCGTCGGATTCTCCTAAAACCAGAATAGTTGGATTCATATCGAAAGATCTTTCCAATGAATATAAGAGATTTAAATATGAACAGTTGGATTTCAAATTGTGTCCAAATCAATTTCAGAAAAGGTCGCTATGGATGCAGTTCGGTGGTCGATATTGAAAACTTGTTGTACGGGAGATATTGAAATTATTAAAAATATGGAAAAATTATGTAAATTCATAATAAGGGTTTTGGAAAGATTTTGGATGAAAAATTCCATATTCGAAAAGATAAAAATATATTTGTATCAAAATGAACTAGTTAGTAACTAGAATAATAATCCCATTATTTTTAGAAATAAATAATTTGGATTTGAAAATAGTTTTAAAATAACCAGAATTTCCCAATGAATAAATTGGAATGGAAATAATCTCTGGAATATTTCGATATTGGATTCTGTGATTACACAAATATTGTAGAGGAATTTGGAAGATACAGATATCGTTAATCCCAATACGATATCCGTTGGTTTCAGAATTTGTTATTAAATATAAGCCGGTATAATTTCTATTCAGAGCCTTGTATTTGATATCAAATTGGATTTTGGGTTTGTCGTGAACGGTATCTTAAATAACACTGTTCTTAAACCCAGTTGAGAAAAGAATAAATCTTTAAATTAAGGTTTAGTGAAGTTTTTCCAATTAATTAGTATTTAATGGGAATTGAATAAAAGAATTGGATTTTTGGGTTTACAGTGAATAGTGTTTTAAAAAACATTTGTTCTTTAACCCAATTAACAGTGAAGAATACGATTTTGAGTTTACAATCTTTTAGTTATGATTAATGGAATTTTCCAAAGTAAAGATTTCCAATTTAATATATTAAATCGGAATTGAATGGAATTCGATTTGATAATAATCGAGATGAGCTTATGTAAAGAAAAATCGGTACTATATATGGAATTTAAAAGGCTATGTCGTTATTCCATTTATATTATTAGTTTGATACGGAAATTTTTGTCGATTAAATATATTGATCTGTTTTCCCTGAAGATTCCATAGTTAATGGAAGTTGATTTGGGTTTATCGTGAATTGTGTTTTAAATGACATTGGTTCTTTAACCCAGTTAAAGACAAGATTATTTTTCCTAAAATTAAATAATCATTAAGTGATGATTTTTGGAGATTAAAACTGGAATGGAGTTTTAATGAATCTTTAGTTAGATTAGAAAGTGAACGAGATAAATAAATTTATCAAACAAGAGAAATGATTGAGAATGAAGTACCACCAGTTTTACTCCATGTGATAGTTAATCTTTAATTAGATTTGAAACGTGAAATGGTAATTAAATTTAATGATAACACTGTGGGTGTTAGATATGGGGTGTTACCATTTTTGCTCCAGAGGATGAATAGGTTGGGATTGGAAAATAAATAAATGATTACTTCGGTAAGTCTCAATAATCGCGACTAGTTAATAAACCTTGTTTTGGTTTAGATGTTGAAAAGATATAATAAAATCTTTTGAAAATGATATCCAAAGGAAGATTAAAGAATAAATTTAAAAGAATTTATCTTTGATAAAATTAATGGAACCTTTCCCTAAAGATGTGAATATTTGAATAAAAGAATATTCTGAATTGGAATGAGGCATATGATGTGTTTTTATCGCACTTTATTATTGGTTATAAAATACACGAGTTATTCGGAAAGATCGGGTTCATCCCATTCTGAATAACTGATACGATGACTAAAAGTTGACGATGAAGACGGTGGTTGAAGACTGGAGATCTTCACATTGTATGGATGATTACTGATGTCTTGATTGGGCTGATCCCCCAAGACAAAGTAATAAGTGGTGATCATCCAAACGTACTTGGAGATCGATTGGATATGTGAGGGCCTCTCTCCTGTATTGGATATATGGAACAGGGAATAAGGTGCCTCCGGTTTCGTTCAGATCCAGAACGGACTTGTAAACGGATGTGTGTCTGACATTGGATTTCATTCTATGCTGATTGATTTCTATTAAATATATATTTGTTTGGTGGCAGAGACTTTATTATCTTGCTTAACACCTTTCTCTGAGACGTACGAGCTTAGAGGTTATATATTGATAGACATCAGTTGCATGGCATGAATTGTCAGTGTGGCATGCTGAGATGCAAATGATCAAGGCTTTTGTTGAAAAACAGAGTCTTGTGGATGATGATCAAAGCACGACTTTAGTTAGCAAAGCTTTGTGTGTAGCGTTAATTCGCGAGCTTCACACCCTGGTATGAATCAGAAACGGGAGAGGACCACAGAGAGTGCAAGCGTTTCTTTCTAGCTAGGAGTGGAGTCATGGTATGAAGCCCAGACACTTTACTTATGTGGTTGTTAGAAAGTGTGGTACCTCGGATTTGAGTCCCTAGTGTCTCTTGATGGTCGACATACTGACCAGATTTTATGCCCCATAGGGCACTGAAACGTATTGTTCAGGAATTGCCAATCCACTAAAGTAATTATGGACTGGCCCTGTCAGATCCAAGGGCTCACTTGAGTTTGAGTCCTGAGGCATGAGCTAGAGTGTCTCTAATCGAAAGGAAGATCCGTTGTCTTGGTTCATAATGGAAATCCAATTTCCAATATGACATTTTTCGGCTTTAGTTGTAAAACTAGTAAGACGACATAATATATGGTACCTCTGCCGTCTATGATTGATACATTTATATTTGAAGTTGATTTTGACACTATGCACTTATAGTAATATCAAATGATTTGTTTTAAAACATACCAAGCATGTTTGGCTATTATAAGGTAAAACTCTATCCTTCGGCTTGCGTTGAATTGTGTGATGGGACCTGAGTCTTATAATAGCTTCATTTTCCAAAAAGCATTGCGATATTTTATTTTAAACTAAGATTCATGTAGAGTAAACCCGTTCCGTGTTATACGGCATGGTCTCATGATTTCCCAACATTTAAAGTAAATATTTAATAATTGTTTTAATTCTCACACCGGTCCCATGACTGACTCGGAGTTTATTGTTTCTACCTAAACTCTGGGTGCCCATATCTTCCACACGAGCAGTTAGTAGTTTTGGTTTTGTAGATTTCTTTTCACAGGATCCTGAATTATAGCTGAACTATATTCGGAAATCTATGTATCCGTCTGTTTCTTTCAGTTGTGTTAGTTGATGTATTTTTCGCTATACATTGTATTTATACATTTAAATTTCTGCTGCTTTGTATTCTAATGTTTGATATTATTTTATTTCTGATGTGTAATTTTTATTCATACTCTGCTATATTCTTGTACTCTGATGTATCTGTTGTAATAGCAAAGAAATGTTCTACTGTTTACGTTTTGATGCGTCGTGTTCTCAAAGCAATCCGGTGTTTCCCGTCCCCTCGAAGATCGGGTGATTTCGGGTCGTTATACAAATTTGAACATAGAAAATATTAAAATCTAGGTAGCAGAGCATATATTTTATTAATCATATAACATTCACACTTCCTTGTTAGAAGTAATGAACAGATTCTTTTGTAAGGTTCAAAAGTTGCTGGATAACTACAAAGAGTCACCGTAAGAGAAACATATCCACACAAATTCAAATCGCACATTTCAGTGACTTCTAAAACACTGTTGCTTCAAAACAGTCAACGTCTCATGTTTGTATTGTTAAGAAAAATGAGAAGTGTACATGTTAAGAGGTGAAACAATGAGGATTAGGTCTAATACAGATGGCATAAAATTCAAAGAGTAAATAAATCATGCTGACAGCTAAATTAAAATTGGTAATAACGTACCTTTATTAGCTTCAACAACGACAATCTTCAATCCACTACTTGCAGCAAGTGCTTCCACTTAACATGTATGGTTGAGACAGAAAGAATAGCTCAAGAATAAGCAAAAAGCATTAGAAATCTAAAAGAATAAAAAGTTAACTGTAAGACAGGCTGACGGTAAAGTACATAAATTTAAGATGCATATTACAACATCATCTTTCGTGGTTAACAGAACAACGGATAGGAAAATTAATTTCAAACTTTGATGTGAGATGAACAATGTCTGATACACTATCACTAAGTTCATTTCAAAAATATTTCTTTCCAGAAATGTAAAATAGTAATATCAAATAAAGTTATATGCAGCCGTGTAGACATATTTTAGCACTAATCTATTTCTTCAAATGCAAACATAAATAGTATACTTTAATTATTAATATTGTTCAACTTAGTCTGTAAAAATGCCTATTTGAATACTTGTACAATGGAGTAATGAATCACAAATCCAAAAGGTGGATTAGTGGTTCATTTTAAGTTAGTTATACAAATATGGCAAAGAATTTTTTAGCTAAAAAAAAACTGATTTAAAATAGCCAATTCATATATGGAATCGTTTAATCAGCTTACAGCATTTACTTTAGATCCACCTACTGTTTATCCAGAGTTGTTTGCTGATTACCTCATCATAAGATTTTTCAACTCTTCTTCATACATATTGGTTAAAAACATCACTTGCCAAACATAGTTTTTAATCCCTTACCAATCTTAAATGGTTATAGATGCTTCATCTTCATTCCTCATGGCAGGATCACTCTCTCATTAAAAAAAACAATTATATTATTTTAATAATTTATTGATTACATCGATTTTGTTTTACAGAAATTATTTTCAAACTAAATGGCAGGGACCTGTTTGCAAGCTTTCTCCTATGGATATGATACGGATTTAAATAGTTTTAAAAAAATGTATGCAAGTTCTATATGACCAAGTACGGTTTTGTGCAATTTAATTTTCATGGAAGAATACACATATTATTTCATTTCTATATTCATTCTAATTGGTAGGAATATAGACATGTGTAAAAAGAAACTTAATTTAGTAGTTTTAGCCTCTTTTTGTTTTTGCATAACACTAATCTATTTCTTCAAATGCAAACATAAATAGTATACTTTAATTATTGATATTGTTCAACTTTTTCTATAAAAATGCCTAGTCGAATACTCGTACAATGGAGTTATGAATCATGAATGCAAAAGGTGAATTAGTGGTTCAATTTAAGTTAGTTGTACTAATATGGCAAAGAATTTTTTAGCTAAAAAATATGATTTTAAAATAGCCAATTCATGTATGGAATCGTTTAATCAGCTTGTAGCATTTACTTTAGATCCATCTACTGTTAATCCAGAGTTGTTTGTTGATTACCTCATCATAAGATTTGTTAACTCTTCTTCTTTATATATATTGGTTAAAAACATCTCTTGCCCAACACAGCTTTTAATCCCTTACCAATCTTAAATGCTTATAGATTCTTCATCTTCACTCCTCATGGAAGGATCACTCTCTCATTTAAGAAAAACATCAAGTCTATTATTTTAAGGGTGCTACTATTCACACCCCTATTTACACTTCTGGCCACCAAAACTAAAAGCACCCCAAATATTTTAAATTTCTTCTTCTGGCCATCATCTCAATTAATAACCAAAAAAATTCAGAGGCCACCAGCTCCTTCCTCTACACGAATGCTTCCTTCCTCCCTTACTTCGTTAGTTGTGAATTGATTTAATTTATTAGTCCATTTTCATTACCACATTAGCAATTTTACTTTTTATAAATGAGTACTTACATCGTCGGTTGTGAAATGATTCGTCAAATCAACATTTATGTCTTTTGAGTCATTTGATTGAACATCTTGCATCACATTATCACAACCACCATGTTTATCGTCCAATTTATTATCATTCAAATGCGCCAACTATCAAATGACAAAATAATAATAACTAATGTATCAATTTATAAAAGAAGATACGTAGGATAAAAACGCTACAAGTCAAAACTTACATTGTCATTCTCTATTACAACGTCATCAAATTTAATGTCCTCTAAGCTTGAAATTTCCAATGGAGCGGAAAAAATATCCTAAAATGCAATGGAAAACCTAACCATTAAAAAACCCTAACAACATGATCTATATCATAATAAAAAGCAATAAAAATCAAGCAATTCTAACCACTTTTTTATCTTCATCTTCCATCTCTATTAGACACAAAAGACTATATGCTTTTGCAAGGGTTTAGGGTTTGAAATTGCAAAGAAGTACATGTTTTTTTTACGAAGAGTACGGTGGTAAATAACCGAGTGAAGGAATAATATATGATGACCAGAAGAATATATATAAAAAATAATCATATGTATTAAGTTTATAAAGGTGGCCGGAAGTGTAAAATGGTGTGTGAATAGTAGCACCCTATTTTAAGAATTTATTGATCACATTGGATTTGTTTTACAAAAATTATTTTCAAACTAAATGGCAGTGACCTATTTGCAAGCTTTCTCCCTATGGACATGATATGGATTTAAATAGTTTTAAAAAAATTTGTATGCAAGTTTTATATGACAAAGTATAGTTTTGTGCAATTTAATTTTCATGGAAGAATACATATATTATTTCATTTCTATATTCATTTTAATTGGTAGGAATACAAACATGTGTAAAAAGAAACTTAATTTAGGAGTTTTAGCCTCTTTTTGTTTTTGCATAAATCATTAGCTTTGTTTAATTATGCAATATTGCTAGTGCAGTATGAATAATAGTAGATACACACATACAAAAGGTGGAAAAAAAGTTAAAATATTCAATCACTATATAATGTTAACAACTTCAGCTTTTATCATAAAAACTAAATATCTACTTTATTGGTAATAAAAGCCTAACTGTATCATATAATTTTGGTTTACAAAAGTTTGGAACGTCCACTTAGAGACCCATGTATACTTAAGTCCATCAACAGGTGTACAAATTACAATCATTATAATCTTTCGTTGACTCTTTTATGTAGAAAAATATAAACCGAAGGTTAACATTTATTCTTTTAAATCAGTGTATAATCAATTTCATCCATAAATGAATGTATTTTAATATATATATATATATATATATATAGACACATACACACACAATGTGTAATTATAACGGAAAACAAAAGTACCGGTAAACTCTGTATTAGGATGCAACTAAGGTTAAATCCATCTGCAAAAAGGTACCATATAAGGGATTGGAAATATTTATAAAAAGATGAGCTGGATATTTTAAAGTTTACACTAAGAATATGAAATTGGGAAGAATAGAAAGTGCAGTTTGAGCAACTGGAAACGATTGGTAGTCATTGAGCATAGGAAAATATGGCGAAAGAGATTTTTAGGTGTCTATATCATCATATAAGTATAAGGAAACAACAACCTGATGTTTTGAAGAATCGAAAATCAATTTTATTCATCTTCATCCTTTATGTGTATCCAATATAGTCGACGCTGAAAGAATGTGCCACAACAAACAATCCCTGAACCAAAATCCAATTGTGATTAACCGAGCACCAACCAAGTAATCTACTTTTAGAGAATAAAACCAATTCCAACTGATGGTCCCGAGAAAAATTGATTTGTTGAAGTTCGATGTTTAAGCCAAATTATAATCTTGCTACTAGTGACATAATTTCGTCCTAAGGCACTTTTGTCCTACCTGAAAATAAATCGAGTGTATCAAATAAAAAGTAAATATTCATTCGAAGAAACACCTACCTAATACTCCATTTCGCCACTGAAAGAGAGAATACGACAACTATCTACAACGAAGGTGGCGAATAGTGCAGCCAATCCTTGCAACAGAAAAGAGAATCCATCTCATT
This sequence comes from Allium sativum, assembly GCA_030737875.1. Taxonomy (NCBI): domain Eukaryota; kingdom Viridiplantae; phylum Streptophyta; class Magnoliopsida; order Asparagales; family Amaryllidaceae; genus Allium; species Allium sativum. The sequence goes on from CM060918.1 coordinate 747,391,749, forward strand.
CATGAATAAAGGAACCCCTCCCCAGTCATAGATGGCCTTAAAATCCCTTGCTGTCGGTATATAAAATTATAATATATGGAATATAGCAGAATCCTAAAATCAATCAATGTTGCAACATCATGTCATCTTAATTACATTTAGAGTCAAGTATAAAAAATTATAGATCCAAGCGATAAAGGTTTGAAAACCTGGATTATTCATTCTGACTTGACTCGCGGCAGTGCTGTTGGGATCATCCAACACCCAAAAGTTTGGGGTTTTGAAAATTTCTTCAAACATTAATAAGAAAATGAACCTGTAAATAAATAAATTAAAAGCTAAATTGGAAGAATACCACAAAATCGACGTCAGTCAGTAGCAGTTAAAACCATAAATCCTCCCATCGCCTATTTCCCACACAGTGCCACTTCTTCAACAATCTGCTTCTTTCATACGGTGTGAACGTAGATTGATTTAATTGATAGCAATTTGGTTTGGGATTTAACGTTTTTACATGGCTTGAGATTTAGCGTTTTTTCTTGATTTCCACAGCAATAGGTTGTCCAAATTGGAAGAATACGGATGATGCTTGAATTTTCACTTAAGCAATAACAAAAATGCGCTAAACATTAAGTGGAAACATACAATGTTATAACAGACTCAATTGCTACTACCATATAAACATTTTTCATGCCACCATCTACAATTTCTAAACTTGAATTGTTCAACCTGCTAATTCAAATACAAGTGATTCCTTAGGCTAAACTGCTGCTAATTCATTCCTGTTTCTACAAACACAAGCAGTGCTTTTGGACAACCTATTGCTAAAGCCATTAATACTAGTTTTGGTCAAAGGCTACAACATGTGTCATCTCATCCTCAACTGTCTGCACCTGCACAAACTTTTCCAATGCTTTTCCCTTAAGTGACTTTGGCCAAACTCATTCCAATGCAACTCAATCTATTGCAAGCACGCATTCATTTTCTTAACTCAATGCTGCTATGCAAATGTACATACCCAACTTCAACACAGTGTCATCAATTTGACAAGGAATTGTTAATATGCTTGTAAGTTCAGCCTATTTCTATATTTTTCATTGGTGGATTACATTGATTATTTTTTAACTTCATTGACTGCTGCCCAAGGTCTTAGGAAATAACGCTGAGAATCAGCCAGTGTCAATCATTGCAATGTAATTCAGTAAAAAAATACCTATATTTTGACCTTAATTGTAAGCTGGTAATTTAAAATTTTATTGTCTAAGGCTTTGCATCGGTTGTATGCCAAACCTTTATCATTTAGGTCAACTTCCAATACCCTTAGCATCATTCCAATTTTATTAGATGTCCCCAAAGGGACATCAATACCCTTAGTATGTTACACAAGACATGCAAATTATTACCTATAACCAACGATAGTTAAGTTATACTTGACAAAACAAGCATAATGCAAAAGGAAATCAAATTCATGTTCTTTAAATGATCTGTAGACACATCCCTTAGTTTATTATATTGGACTTCAATAAAAAAACACATTCGATTACTACTCATTTAATCTTTAAAAAGATATGATATGGCTGCAAAAAGTTTTGTTTTGTTTTGTTTTAATTTCACAAAACTAAAGAGTTGCAATCATGTTTTAATTAACTATACCATTATAGCTGTACAAAAACTACAATTCAATTTATTCAAACTAGAATTTTGCACCTGCCTGCATTCAAAGTATATTGTCATAGCTGTACAAAAACATAGTTATTTTTAATAAACTTCGTAGTAGGCAATCATGGTTATCTTTGAATGACCTTTAATAAGTCCTATTAAAACATTATACAGTGTACAATATCCACTTTGACCATTGATAAATTTTTACTTCTAAAATCCTATTTTTAAATTCAGACATTACATCGATATCACTATAGGTGTTCCTAATCGCAAATCCAAATAGGTGGTTCTGGATCTTATATATATGTAATACCAACTGAAAAAAGGAGTTACTAAAATAAAAATATCAAACACCTACTGGTGGATTATATATAGAAGCTAATAGAACATCATCATATACAAAGAGGAAGATATTTAGCGCTCACCATTACACTTCTCTATTGCTTTTGATATCAATTTCTTGATTCGATAACAACCATTATATTGCTCCTCTTCTTTAACTGATGTAGTTCTATCCACCGTTATTTTCTGGAAACTAAATTTCAAAATATGATACAAAGATGAGATACGAAGACCGTGGGTTGATATAGAAAACTGGGACCACGAAAGCATCTTCAACACAACTAGAAATAATTCAAAGTTGGAATACTATATCACTAAATAATTCAAATTTACCTTTTCAAGATTCAATTCGACCATAACCATAAGTAGACAGCTAAAATTCAACCAATACTACAATCCCAATTGTCAATAAGGTATTGAACAACCGATTTTGAATTCTTGTTCAGCCAGAATTAGATTCGCCAATTGCAAAGCTTGGAGGCTGGATTTCGGTAGCGCTTGTACTGCTTTTTCCATCAAATGTCGAGACTGAATCTATCAAGGTGAAGTCGCTGTCACTAGTAATCTTCGACTATCGTATTAAGTCGTTTTGAGATTTCGATGCGATATTTTTTCTCCGGCCGTTTTTTGCGTCTTATTTTGAAGCTTCGTGAACATTGTGGAGGCCAGGGTTTGTGTTGGCTGCGCGTGTAAGGTGAAAATATTTTTCTTGCTGGAGCCAATTATTTCCATACTATCCGCCTAAATTTAAGTCAAAAATTTGAACTTGAAGCTAAAAGTTTGAACTTGCACCAAACAAAATTTAGTATAAATTATTGTGTGTGATTTACTTACTATTCAAAACTAACCATAATAAAACATTAAAATTAAATTTAGTTACTGATTTTAAACAATAATTATGAATTATAAATTATTTATTTATAATCATTTGTTACAAATTATGGATAATTAACCCTTCGAAGTTCTTAACTATAAATTATTAATTACCATTTATAAATTATTTAACTGTATTTTAATATTTGTTATTAAATTTAAATTATTTGTTACTATAATATTTTAGTAAATAATAAACATATTTAATCTTTAACTTATATTTATGTTCTATATGTTTTAGATGCCGTTACACTTACACAATAGAGGGAACTAACAAACTAATTATCATAATTATTAGTGATTATTAATTATGAATAATTTACAGATAATCATTTGTTATATACATTATAAATGATCAATAACATTCTATTACAATGGGTAACCGTAATTTACGAATAAACATTAATTATTGATCATTAATATTGTGCACACTATTAAAAATTATTTATTAGTCTTTGTTTATTAAAGATTACTTATAAATCTATATTATTAATTATTATTGCCTCTTAATTACTTAGTAGTTGTTAGTTAATCAATGCTAACTATTGAATTTTATTTACAATTAATAACTATTATTTATTTTTTGTTATTAGTATATTATTATCAACATTGATTATTTAAAATTTGTATTCTTTCAATTTTTGAATTAATACATATTAAACATAATTATCAATTATAATTATTAAATTTTTGATACTAGATAATAAATTTTACTTCTTAATTATTAAAAATTACTCACTAATCATTGATTATTAAAAATTAATTATTAATCTATATATTACAAATTATTATTATCTATTAATTATTTAGTAATTATTAATTAATCAATACTGCCAATTGAACTTTATTTACTATTAATAGTAATTATTTATTTTTTGTTATTAGTGTATTGTTATTCACATTAATTATTTAAAATTTAATTTTACTTATCGATTCGTTATTAAAAACATAAAAGTAAAACATTTTAAGAAGAATACACATACTAGTCCCTTGCAAATCCCTTGTAAACCTGCTGCAAAATAGCTTCAAGAAAAACATGATGGTAAACTGCCTCAAATTGCAATGGAATGTAGCGATGAAAAAATGATGACGTTAAACCGTTGTACTTTGCTATGGTTTAGCGACGAAAATCAGAACTCGACGGTAATATTTTAAAACAAGTTAAAATAAAAAATCCTAAAAAATACCCCTTACAGATTCCACGAGAATCCGTCGCTAATTTGCGATGGAATTCTCCGCTGCTAAAAATTTGCCGCTATTTGCGGTTTTTCTTGTAGCGAGATGGAGAATTGGAAACAACTGCCGTTATGAGTTGAGGTTAGGAAAGATGACCGCACGTCCTAGAGTAACTGTCACATGTGTTTGGAAATGACAAAAATAACCACGAACGAACACCTTTGATTTAGCCACGGCTGAGAGTATTTTCGGGCTTGTCAGAATGCTTCACCACCCCTAAAAGAACTTCTTTATTAGTAGAGATATTTTAACAATCTATCAACTTCCATTATCTTCCAATAGCATATATAACCATTCAGAAACTATTTCGATTTTACTCTAGGTTAAAATGATATTAAATTTCTTAATAATCCTTTTCATTTAATTAAATAAATCGTTATGGTTTATAAATGATTCCATAGCGACTATTTTAAAATTTGATTTAGGAATAACTCAAAATCTATAAGATAAAATCACGATTTTTCTTTTTCCTTCGAATATCAAATAGATTCAGATGATTCTTGTTTCGAAGAATTCCGACTTATATTGAATTATGTATATTCAAATGAAATTCAAAACGTAATATTATGAACTACCACAACATTTTGAGCTCGTTTATAATTTAAAAATACATTATACGTTCAAACTACGTAAAATAAATTAATAAATCCTTTTAGTATTTCCAAATCAACATTAAAACCAAATTAAATGTGCAAATTTAACAGTTAAGAATCTAGGTCGTTACATTTCTCCCCCTTTAAAAAAATTTTGTCCCCGAAATTACTAAGACATCTTTTTCAAAAATAGGTTTAATAGAAAAACCAATTCATTATTGTCAATAAAATTTCTCAAAAATATTCCAACACTTTAAATTTTGGATTTTTTTTGCAAAATCTCCCCTATACAGAGGGACTTCTGCAATATTGCAGGAACAACAAATATATATACATCAACCCACATGGTTGGAAAAACCAAAAATCAAAATGCAAAACTTATATTTTCGCGTAGGTGTACCTTATACGAGGGTTATTAAGAGTACTTTCTCAACTTATATGCAATCTTTGCAAGCAAAAATCAATCCTCATGGCCTTATGATACCTGTACTTAACTCAATTCACCATATAAGTAATAATTACATGGAATTTTAAATAACACTTCATTGATCAACAAGTGTAATTACATAAATTTCAATTCATTCAACTTTTTATTAACTCGTTGATGAATTTTATTCAGCCTATCTAACACACAATTAACAAACAATGCACCATAATTAAACCAATCATTCAATTTAGTATTCAGGATTAATACTTGTTGGATTACTTTTTCTTTAGTTTAACATATTTAATATCAATCGGTTAATATCCGATTGGTTTCCACTCAATTATTATTTATTCAATTTCCAAGTGACAAATCAATTTTACTTAATTCCATCTCTATATCCATTCTCGACTTAACCAAGTTAAGTCAATTTCCAATCTTAATTAACTAATTGATTACTTATTAGTTCACCTCATTTTATAATCCAAATTTGATTTTATTTCAAAAATCATCCATTCTAATTCATTCAGTCTTCAATTAACTTAGCTATGAGTTAAATTTTGGCTCATACATTTCTATTTAACTTCCCTTAGTTAAATCTTTAACCCAGACGATTCTCTTCACTAACTTGACTTTCTTAGCTCAAGTTAAATTTCCCTTTAAAATTCTCATCCACAAAGTTTATGTGAAATCCTCTTTTTGGTTATATACAAAACCATTCGAATTTAAATCCTATTTGAATTCCATTCAAATCAATCAATCAAGCTAATACAAGCTTCATATAATCAAATCAATGAATTTATAAAATTCTTTCTTCTTTTTATACAAAAATATGTTTTGGGTAAAATTATTTCATTAACCCTCTTTACAAAATAATTTAAAAATAATTTTATATTCAATTACAAATACGCGCTTTCATACTTAATCTAGGGTATTACTAATCCAGATTACTCGGTAGAGATGGGGTTACTCAACAGAGCTAAGGTTATCACTAAACCTTATGCTCTGATACCAAATGTAACATACCGACTTTTTTGTACCCTTTGAGTTGACAATTACAACTCACGTCCAACCCAAATTGCATGAAAAATTGGATAGTTAATAGAAAGAAAATAGTGGGTGAGGAAAGAGAGAAAGAAATTTTAGAATAGAAGAAGAAGATGATCAACAACACAGAGTCCCACATTGCAGCGGAACAAGTATAATACAAAAATAATCTTTATAAAGAACTTTGTATAATACTGTAACGACCCGCATTCTACGTATCGGAGGATCGTAGAATATTTATTTTATTCTCATACGAAGTCATATGTCATATAACCTTGGAAAACGACTATTGGGGTCATTTCCTACGTTCACGATTTTTGCCTAATTTTAAATGATCGTTTTGCCCCTAGCGAATCTTGTTTCGCCTATAAATATTGACTGATAAGGAGTTTTGACCTGAAACCACTTCCATCGTATTCGGATTATGGTTTACCTTTCCGTAGAGTGGTCACATTAGTCAAACAGACTTACCGTTTGGGAGATATGGCTGAAATAAGGTTTGGAAGTTGAAAACAACATAATCGGGCTTAATAGGGTGATCAGTAGCTAGGCCCATAACCTATTTCGGGATTAGGGTTATGGGAGGGCTGAAAGGAGTTAGAAAATGATTTCTCTTCATTCTTCCAGCCGCCACAAGCATTTCTTGAACCTTAGTAATAGCCTCCATGTTCTAAATCTCTCTCTAATCACTTTCTAATCACATATTAAGCAAATCAACATCAAATTAAGGCGGATTAGCATCAAAATAGAGACAGAGCTACTGCAACACATGGAATCCGAGCCAAATCAATTAAAATTTCAGACCTGTCATTTATTTGTGGCTAAGGCGAATGATTAGCATGTTTATTCACTAGTTATGGCTAATTAGGAGTGATTAATGATAATTAGCAAAATTATGACTCAGAATATGGAAAAATATGTAAAAATTCTAAAATATTACTTTGTATCACTAATATAAATTTGGGTTAATTTGGATTAAGTTTGCTAATCCCGGAATTTAGGGGATTAAGGGGAAAACCATGGATTTGAGTATGCTTGATCCTAAATAACACATGTGATTGATGTTTTAATGTCTATGATTGATTACACATGTTATTACTACTGTTTGGGATGCTTTAAGATTGTTTAGTAAAGCTAGAATGGTTGAAAACGCCGTCGTATGGCGAGAATGGACGATACAAGCTTGTTGGAAAAGCTACGGAGATCCGGATCGGATAGGACGAGTGGGTCGGATCGGATAGGGCGAGTGGCTCGAACTGGACCGGAGTTTATGAGCCGAATCAGAGTGGTGGTATCTTCAGTAGCATGGCAACAAGGAAAGCCAGTGTGAGTTGAGTTGGAGCTGGATCGACCTGGCATAGGAAATATTGGAGGATGGGATCGGTTCGACATATCTGAACCGAACCGAGGAGGAAGCAATGAACCAAACAGAAGATGGGGAGTTGAGCTGCGGAATTCGAACCGAATCGAGGAGGAAGCACCGAACCGGAGGGCTTAAACACCATAGGCCGAACCGACCCAGGAAAAGGAGACCAAGCCGAACCGAAATTGGTTAGAATGAGTTAGTGATATTTCTACGCAATGACGATCGTGAACTCTTCTAAAGACTACCTCAAATTCAACCAAAACCCGAGATGCAAAGGAAGTCCAAATTGGAGGTTATTACTCAGGATCCATATGGGAACCAACATATTAACTTCAAGAGTTGGGCTTTGCTGCGGGACGTGTGCAAAGGGGTTATCGATATCTATAACTTTGGGATCACTATTGAGGGAGGGGGTATTGACCATGGACCAGTGCAGTGGGGTCAGAGGTTGTATGGAGTTGGACTCCATTAGGGCCCCAAAGGGAAAAGTGGTCGAGCGATAGTTGTACGGAGTCGGACTCCGTCATGGCCCTAATGGTTCGGGTGACCAAAGCGGTGGATCTCGTATGCTTTACGCACTGAGTGAGAGGTGAGAGGATGATTGCTATGTTTGATGTTTGCTATCACTATGACACGCACGCTCCCATTTTTGCACTCTATATGTTAGTGTTACCTTTGAGTACTGTACATCTTGTTGTGCTAACTCTTTGGTTGTAGGTCCAGGTTTAGGTATGATTATTTATACCTGTTATTATTTTATTTTGCTGCTATTGCTCATACCAGACTTTTGTCAGACCCAGACTTTTATGTCTCTTCTTATTACTCTGGGTGCTCATAAACGAGCATACTAGAGACAGGTTAGGTGGTTATGAACGAATAGCTATCCCGAGACGAGAAGGAGGCTTCCACGTACTATATACATATATTCTCTCTGTGTTGTTGCTAGTCACTGCTTTGGGCATTAGTAATGTACCTCTTATTTCCTTTTTAGAGATAGTATTTTAAAGTTGTAATAATGATCTGGATCATAAGCTGTATTTTGGATTTCCGCTAATCTGATGGATATGGTTTATTTTCCAGCGTATGCACTGTCTAGCCAGTTTTATATCAAGTTATGTTATTATTATATTTTATTCCATGCGCTATGAGATATACTACGAGTTCTTAGTGATACATAGTTTCAAACCCTTTTTTTTTACGACCATCCCGTGCTAGTCGGTCATTGGCACAACACATTTCTAGGGGAATGTCGGCTGGTGCGGGGTGGGCCATCACAAATACTTACATTCATCAGAGTACAACAGTCAACCAACCATCTAGACGGTTATAATAATCTTCCCTCATATACAACACACAGCGGAATAAATACTAATACGTCTAGGCTCCTCTAGCATGTTTTCTGAAGTTCATAGAATCCTAACTTGAACCTACAAAACTCGACCTGACCCAAGCATTGCAAACTCCACGGATCGGTCTGGTGAGCGAGCATGAGAAAACTAACTAAGTTTAAGTAACATCCAACTTGCTTAACTTTAGAAAATCCTTTGAAAGAAAAAGATAATCATAAGACCCGTCCACACATAAACACGAATGATTTTTACTTAATGGCAACCCAAAATATTTTGATATAAAAATTTGGTGATATTATAGTAGTGTCTATCAAACCACAAATAAATAACCATCTAGAAGAACGCTTGCGTCTCACTCTCTACATATATAGTATATAATCAAAAACCGCATGGCACTTATTGGAGAATGGATTCCAACCGTGACACGGTATGGGACCACCTACCGAAAGTGTACCTCTAGAGAGCAATACACTAGGGTTGAACAAGAACATCTTGCAACCCGACTACACATGACTGACCACTCATTCAACTTGAGTGTATCGAATATATTGTCACCCTACGGCTTTTTTTGCGACTACCGTACTTCTCGCAAGATACAGAAAACGAAAGAAGAACAAATATGAAATTTCTCTATATGGTGAAAATGCACCCTAATGGTAATGACCCGCATAGCCTTGCTGCCTGCCCAATTTTTTTCATTTTCCCCGGTTGATGAGGCCCGAGGTCACGATTAACCTTTCAGATCGAGACATCTCATAACTTTGAATGTCACATCGTCAGATCCGTCAAATAACTAATTGACATCCACAATTACACTCTAGGTGTTAATCTAAGAGAAATTTCCTTCTCTGCCATCAAACTTGGTATACTTGTAAAAATCAACGTACATGGCCCTTGGGAAATACTCTATTAGACATTCATCCATACAAATCATCAAAGAACAGGATGAACCGAAGACCCTTTCCTACCGCATCCTATATCGGAATTATCACGAGGATTAGTAGCGAGAAGTCCTTGCAATCCGAAGATTTCAATCATGACAGAATCACTATCGAACGCATATTAGTTATTTCCCAGCATATTAGTTTTGAACGCATGGTTGGTTCGAAGTGGTTTTGGGTCTAGTTCCCATCCCGGTGTCTTCGAACTAACTCGTCAAGAAACCCAACAATATTCATTGATAGTCGGGTTTTAACTACAACTCAAATAGTATGGATTAGTGTTTTTGGTAGCTCAGGCCCTTTGCACTTAGAAACATCTGTTAAAGATCATTTTACCGATTAAAAATCAATTTCATAACTTATCCCAAATAAACCTTTTTGGTTTTCCATTATTTGGAACAATAATCAATACTTAACATTTTTAAATTAAAACCTCATTCAAAACTTACCTTTTTTTTTCCTTCTAACTCATAAATATCGTTATAGTTTTTCCAAACCCACAAATTTATTCTCAAACCCCTTTTTATATTTCCTTTACTTTGGAAATAATTTTATAGATATCCACAAAATCTCTTTTTTTTCTTCTTCCATTTCAAACCGACACCATCTCTCGATAACAGTGTAGTCATTTAAGTTGGGGTATTTTAATTACCTCTCATACCTTGATCGACAACGTTCTTATCTTAAGATAGATAATAGTTTGTAATTCAAAAACCCATATTACTTAAATCAAATCTTACTCTTATTTTATTAAAAACATGGTTTTACAAACCATATCCTTACTTTTGAAAACCTTTGTCCATTATAATCATTTTTACTTAATTCGTCGATTGAGCGGATTGTTTACTAAACACTTACGCTTCGCTTTTAAAATCCCATTTATAATTTGGATTCTATTATAATTACCTATTTACCAAATCCTTTGCCAATTTGACTACATTTTATTACCTTTTTAGGTAATTTAAATGTAATTCATTTAATCGTAATTAAATTAATAATTAATTTCAATAGTTAACGAAGTAACATTCTTCATTATTAACTAAAAATAGGATAGTTAATCACTTTGAAAAAGTTTATTACTTTAAGAATCACTTTTTAAAATAAACAAATTTGATAATTATCTTAATACGGTTAATTAGGAGATTAATTAAATTTCAACAAATCTTATTAAGTTAAACAATTATTTGTATAAACTTATCTCTACGAATCTAAGGGAAAAAAATTGATTTAGATAACCTATTTAAATTAAAACAGTTGACTTGGTCAACTAAAAACCATTAGTTAACTCGTTAACCGGTTTTCCTTAATCCCTTTTCTTAAATTAATTAATAATATATTTAATTTAAAATCACCGCTCAATTGTTTTTCCAAAACAATTGTTCTAATTAATTATTGCCCCTTGGGTTCACTTCTGCTTATAAACATATTAAATTGTCAAAACAAATCATTTATAATAAGTTATTAATTTATCAATAAAACTTCTATTTTATATAATAATTTAAAACTTCATTTCAGTTTTAAAATAAATTTTATAATTCTAATTACGTTAAGTTTCCTAACAGCAGTCAATGTCTAAAAATGATTTTTAAGCCATTCACTACCAGCCACTTAATCAATACTGTAATTGATTAAAACACAACGATCATTAAATTTTCAGTTCAACAATCAACATCCAATCAACAGTCAACATCCAATCAGGATATAAAGATATTTGGTAGGCAATTCATATATATATATATATATATATATATATATATACAAGATGAAAACAATTAACATACAATCTATATGAGGAATCAAGTTGGATCCCCTCAACCTGTTATTCCCCATATCCAAATAGGTTACCTCAAAATAATCATTCTAATCTAATATACTGATATAATTTCAACAACCAACCAATAACAACAATCTAGGCATCCATCTTAAATTTTAATATGTTTATATTACTATAAACGTAACCAACAACGTAAATTAACTCGATTGGAAATAATCGCTAAAATAACGATTAAGTTTTAATCAAATTAAACGAATGTTTAATTTAATCAGTCCAGTCAATATATAAATATATATTTAGTAATTATCCACCAATAAACATCCATAACACACAAATATTAAACTCGACTTATATAAAATATAAGTGAGACAAACGAAGTGGGTTATACGCACATTGAATTTCTTTTGTTGCTAAAGCGGTTAAATTTCAGTTAAATAAAACAGGTGTTTAATTTAACTGAAAATTCCAGTCAGGCTCCAGCTTTGTCCATAATAGTTCCAACATGTAGTATTCGTCAACAGGGTTCCAACGCAACTCGTTTGGTTCGATTCAGATAACATGAATTAAAGTTATCCCCATTATAAGTTTGCATAATTAAAATTAAAATAATCAGGTCCTTAACCCAAATTAAATTAGTTTTACATTACTTTAATTAGAATAACCTAGTAACAAACCTGAGATTTTGGAACCAATTTAAAATTTATTTTTAATATAAATTTATAAGAAAATACATCGAAATTTAAAATTTTGATTTTTAAAAACATCGCATAGGCCTTAAAATGTGAAATTTTGCTAACTACCTCAGAATTCGACGAGAAATTTTTTATTAGATTCGTAATAATAAATCATTACTATATTTCAAATTTCACGCCAAATGAAATTAGTGTGTGATCGTGCACGATAAAACCATTTGAGATAATACTGATGATCAGTTTACAAAGGAACATTATTGAGATGACCTCGGAATTCGATGAAACTTTTTTTTTGATTCATAGCATCAATAATGGTCAAGTTCCAAATTTCATAATTTTTGGAGTTAGCCTGTGGGCATACAAGAAGAAAGAGTATGCTAAAATCGCATTTTTAAAGCTAGTTAAAACTCGATCGGAAAATAAATCGGAAGGTCAAACGAACTCGGAATTCGACGAAACCTGATCCGTTGGATTTGTAATTACTTTTATTACCGTTATCCAAAATTTCATAGCAAACGGAATTATTTTATGATCGTGCGATCAAAAGAGGCGGAGGCTAACTAGCACACTTTTATAAACGTGAAGCTATTGAAACTGAATTGAAACGAAGGCCATCCAACGGGCCAAGGTGGTTTTGTTTGGACTCACGGGATCGTTCCACGTCAGCGATCCGCGTGAAGGTGTAATTTTGCACTTTAGCCTTTCTTGTAACGCCATACCTCTATACCATATTATCCAAGAGTATTACTTAGTAATACCGTCAGATAATACGAAGAATGAGGTTGTAGGGGCACACACATGCAAATTCTCTTGGACTGGTACATATTAAAAATTCTGAAATATCACTACCTTTACGTACTCAATGTTGGTACAAAACAGTTTCACATGTGCCTCCAGGACAGAACAATGCATGAAATACAGAGATCACGGAGTCATTCACAGCGATAAAATATAATAAATGTAATATTTAATGTTTCATATACATTAAATCATTATGCACCAAAATATACACATCATTCTATTCAATACATGGTAATAAATAACTCACTAGGTTACTAAACTCCTATAAACGCAGTAAATTACCAATTGGTCTCTGTGTCCCTGCACCTGCAATGTCTCGGTCTGACCCGAGTATTATATAAATAATAAATAGATCAATCTATGTTTAAATCCATCATAGTTAATATATAATGTTTGGGTACTCTAAACAAGAATAATAACAAAAAGAGATGCAATATTATTTAATCCACAATGACCATTCATACGAAAGGAGGCTTCAATGATTCATGCCTCACGGCTAAATATTATGGAAGCATCGCCATATATGAACATATGAAAATGACAACATAATCTTATTCAAGAGTTATAACACATTATAAATTCGCCAAAATCTCACAATCACATGATAGCGTAATGAAACACAAAATTATAAATGTCAAGATAACATTATAGCTCTAAGGCGTTATATATATATATATATCAACGCCAACAAATAAGGTGAAAACATTTGAAATTCAATATCTCTAGGAAATAAATAAGGACACCAAACAATGATCATTCATAAGAAAGGAGGCATCAATGATTCATGCCTCACGGCTAAATATTATGGAAGCATCGCCATATATGAACATATGAAAATGACAACATAATCTTATTCAAGAGTTATAACACATTATAAAATCGCCAAAATCTCACAATCACATGATAGCGTAATGAAACACAAAATTATAAATGTCAAGAAAACATTATAGCTCTAAGGCTTTATATATATATATATATATATATATATATATATATAAATCAACGCTAACAAATAAGTTGAAAACATTTGAAATTCAACATCTCTAGGAAATAAATAAGGACACCTAAAAATATCACCCTAAATTGAATCCAAAGCATCGAGTGACAACAAAAGTCACAAATTCAACAATGGCATCATAAAATAGATCCAAAACAACAAGCTCATCAAAGCTATAATTCGAATCCAAAACAACATAGTTTTGCACGTGCTAATAAGCTCCACCCAAGCTTAGCCAAGTACTATATACGTATTTAGACGTCAAACACTACGACCCCCCCCCCCCCCCCCGTCGAGTATAACTTAGCCCCCCCGAGTCTAGCTTCCCCCCGAAGCGAGTAATGGCTCAACAACAACAATATGTGTTACAGACTCACAGTCTGTAACCTAAGTGGCGGTAACTGTGTGTCCCATACCGCACATTTCCACCACTGGTTTACTACCCGTTAGTCAGTTCCACACTGGAAAACTCAAAAATCAAAAAATCTCTCGAATCACAACATCAACTCAATAGCTTTAATCAGACGAAATAGGAAATTAATCGAGCTTGTATAATACACTTATCCTTCAATACTCTGTATAACAAGTTTAGTGAATAACCAGAAAGGCGATACCGAAAGTCCCATACCAAACGGTTTCACCAAACTTTTTATTCAAATTTCTCGTTACATAGAATATAAATATTATAAAATCACATGAAAGATGTCATCATTGTATCCTATTAAATTATAAACCAAACCAATGTCAACAATGAATCATTCATAGCCTCAAAATTCATACAAAAGAAAACGAAGATAAATAAAATAGTATAAAAATAGAATAAATTATACAATGGAAAACATATTCAAATTCCCAAACAATCTTAAAAGTAAAACAATTCAAAAATCATAATAATAATATTCATGAAACTTTCAAAAAGATATTTAATCAGTTAAACATAAATATTCATATATATATATATAAAGATACAACTAAATCAATTTATTATAAAATCTCTTGTTAAAACTGAAAATGATTTTTCATATGGATCATTTCATATCTAACATAATATGAACTTATCAAATAATCTGACTAAAACTAAGTGTAGTTCATCTATATACTATTTTTGCCAAACAACTAAAATCATTCAAAAAAAATTAATTTCTACCATAATGAACCTACGCAATAACAATTCGCACAAACAGCTTAATTTATCTTACCAGTATCTTGTTGGAATTATAGATTAGAATATTTATGTTTACTTATGTATTAAATAGATTCCAAAAATAAAACCGACAACATCTAATTTGTGTCTTAATACATCCAACAAACACAAAATTCCTCAATCAACCTAATCCATGCACAATTGCATGGCACTCAACTTATCAACCACGTAATCACACAAAACAACTAAATTTCAAATAAATAATGATATGCATAAAGATATATAACTATGTTAGATATAAACATAGATGTGAGGGAGGTTACTCACCTTATCGACACTCATTCGAAGCATTTGAGTTCAACGACTTCAGCCACTACACTTCCATTCATTATCACCATTTCTGCAAAATCAAACTCTAACTGTTGAACCCCAAACTGCCTAAACATATTCAGCCAAACCCACAAGCAAATTCGCAACATCCCAAAAACGCTAGCTTTTCCTATTATTGCTACTCCTCACCACGACGTCCGATTTCGCCAGCTCCAGGTCATTCACGACAACGTCGGCCCGTGCCCCACTTTGATACTCGCTCGTCAATCGCGCTCGTTTCAAGTGCCAGGCATCCCCCTTGCGTGCGCCCTTAGATCGAACGAGATGTCTTGGTCTGTTTTTTTTTTCTTTTCCCGAATCTGCCGATTTGGGTTAGAATAAAAAGAAAAAAAAATAAGGGAAACCGGTTTCTGGGGTTTTCACATGAGTGGTAAAGGGGGATGGCTTTTAGAAGAAAGGAAAGGAACCAATGTTTGTGGGCTTAATTTAAATAACTTGGGCCTTGCATTATTATTCAAGTTGTTTTCAGTTACATGTGTAAGCGTAAGCACCACTGAAGAGTTGGTGTACTCGGATTCTTTTGCATCTCCATTAGGAAATTTGGACAAACAGAATAAAGCTTAGCATCAATAGGGAACAGTGAAAAGGGACACGCGGTGAAAAATAAAGCAACGAAGACAAATGTCCAGTTTTCTCATTAAAATGGACAAGTGTAAAACAATTTAAACTAATATAATTTCTAAGTGTATACAAAGTGTATAGACCACTACCATATTATACTATGCATATAATAAATACAATGCATTCCAATTTAAACGATTTACAACTCTTACTGGTTATACCGCAAATTAGCAAATTTATTGTGTTCGACATTCACCTAATCTATTTGCTAATTCCACACTCAATAAAATAAAATACCTATTATTTTATTGTTTTACTTGTATAAAATTATTTGCATTCAGTAATTTGTGCATCGATCACAAATAACTCTACTTAACTCAACATTTGGTATTGTATTTGTTTAATAATCCAATAATCAACACAAAATAATTATATTTTCATCTACTTCAATTATATATAACTTAAAATTATTTGATATCACAGACAATTTTATTTGGCTTAATCCATTTATTCAATTAATAAATCATCACAATTCAAATCTAACACTCTTACTTACTAGTATAATTTTAACGAGAAAACCAGGTTTTTACAGACTTCCCCCCTTAACAAAATTGCGTCTTCGCAATTTCTAATATAAAAATTACAAACAACTTGTATCCTACTTTTGGCACATATATCAATTAAATTTCTCAATTCCACATTACTTAATTGTGTATGCAGTAAAATTTTTTCTAGCTAGTTTCACATCTTTTTCTTTTTACTTACTATATAATTTATATGAAAATTTTCTAACTTCCGAAATTTTGAAAAATTTCGGCAGAGTCTCTTTTTCAGAGGACGTTTTGGAAAATCCGAATACAAAATAAACACAAAATATACATCTCCGAAGAGGCATCCCAATATAGGGCATCCCAAAACATGGGGAAACAAACCAAAACACAACATATCCTTTTTTTTTTTTTTGCGGCATTTAATCCGAAGACGCACCTTTGTTTTAGCATTTTTATGTAAATTTGCTTATTTATAAAGCAAGCAACAACGAATCTTCATCGTCATCTTGTGTAGTGTGCTCCAATTGTACCTATTCTTATCTCAATTGTAAATATTAGTTGCATATAAGAAACAAAATGAATATAAATTAATGTAATGAATAACTTACATAACACATTATTATTATTATCTCTTTTTTTTTCATTCTCAATACATCGAACCTTTATAACATCAAATATAGCGAGAAATTACACTATAATTCACTAAAATCAAATTGGAACCTCAATATTGAATGCAGGTCCGCAACATAAAGTAGCACATTTGAGCTTCACAATTTCATGAAATGCATTAGACAAAAGTTGTAGCTTAACGTCGTAGCTTTGCGGAATGCCTAAAATCGTGCAAAACGGGTATGAGAATCAAAAGTTATGGTTAAATGAACAGCAGTTTTTAAGATAAACTAAGCTCAGGTCAGATTGATAATTTTTCATTTTTCACTAGGTAACCATCAAGATTTTGTAAAACACCACAAATAAAAGTGATAGCTTAGGTTTTAAGTTTTCCGAAATGGTAAAATTATTATATTGGGATAAATGGTTCCAAAGTTATATACAAGAGAGTTCAGCTCAATTTTAGCTCGCTCCATTTTCTTTTTTTCTTTTTTTTTTCTTTTTTTCTTCTACAAATTAACAATGCTTTTGCTATTCTATGTTTTAGCTTTCACAAATAACAAAAATTTTGGGAGATCTTAACATCAAAGTTTCTTATTTATCAGTTACAAAAAAAGAATTGACCTATTCTGATTATTTTATCGCATGTTATACCATGTCTTGAATTCATGTGAAAAAGGATTAAGCTTAGGATGCATCCATTGGTTTGCTTGTTTTTTCCTTGTGCATAGAGCAAAAAGTCTCAACTATAGTTAGTGAAATACATTTTTATAAATATGTCACTCATGTAAGATCCTTACACAACAGCAAGCAATAATCCCAACGACACATGGCACAAGCAAATTTTCAATTCTTCTGTCCCGAAATTGCGAAATTGTATGTGCCTCGTGTCCCCAACCAATCACAACCCTCTAATTTTCGCTTTTTTGCAGTTAAACCCTTTAATAGTTTGGGGATTTAAATGTAAAAAATTTGTGAATGGGGAGATTTGATTGGTGGGCACACATGGGACGTGGGAGGAGGCACAGAACAGTTGCTTTCACTGCAGATCCTAACGTAGCAGTTCCTGCATTAGCAGCAGCACTGTTGCTGCCGCACCACTCCACTCCTAGCCCTTTTTCCCTAGTTCCCTTCAGCTTGATAATCCATATCTATATTTTACGTTCTTATTTAGTATGGCACCTTCTAACTATCAGCTCCATTGGTCGTTGTGTTAATGTATAGCTTCCATTTGTCAATTTCATTACCACGTAAATACCTTATGTTCATAACAAACTGCCCATCCATTACCTTATGTTCCACGTAAATGTCAACAATGAATCATTCATAGCCTCAAAATTCATACAAAAGAAAATGAAGATAAATAAATTAGTATAAAAATAAAAGAAATTATACAATGGAAAACATATTCAAATTCTCAAACAATCTTAAAAGTAAAACAATTCAAAAATAATAATAATAATATTCATGAAACTTTCAAAAAGATATTTAATCATTTAAACATAAATATTCATATATATATATATATGTATGTATGTATGTATGTATGTGTATATATATATATATATATATATATATAAAAATACAACTAAATCATTTTATTATAAAATCTCTTGTTAAAATTGAAAATGATTTTTTATATGGATCGCTTCATATCTAACATAATACGAACTTATCAAATAATCTGACTAAAACTAATTATAGTTCATCTATATACTATTTTTGCCAAACAACTAAAATCATTCAAAAAAAGTTAATTTCTAACATAATGAACCAACGTTATAAAAATTCGCACAAACAACTTAATTTATCTTACCAGTATCTTGGTGGAATTATAGATTAGAATATTTATGTTTATTTATGTGTTAAATAGATTCCAAAAATAAAACGGACCGCATCTAATTTGCGTCTTAATACATCCAACAAACACAAAATTCCTCAATCAACTTAATTCATGCACAATTGCATGGCACTCAACTTATCAACCACGTAATCACACAAAGCAGCTAAATTTCAAATAAATAATGATATGCATAAAGATATATAACTATGCTAGATATAAACATAGATGTGAGTGAGGTTACTTAACTTATCGATGCCCATTCGAAGCATTTGAGTTCAATGACTTCAGCCACTACACTTTCATTCATTATCATCATTTCTGCAAAATCAAACTCTAACTATTGAACCACGAACTGCCTAAACATACTCAGCTAAACCCATAAGAAAATTCACAACGTCCCCAAAACGCTAGCTCTTCCTATTATTGCTACTCCTCACCATGACGTCCGATTTCGCCGGCTCCAGGTCATTCACGGCAACGTCGGGCTGTGCCCCACTTAGATACTCGCTCGTCAATCGCGCTCGTTTCAAGTGCCATGCATCCCCCGTTGCGTGCGCCTTTAGATCGAATGAAATGTCATGGTCTGTTTTTTTTCTTTCTTTTCTCGAATCAGTCGATTTGGATTAGAATAAAAAGAAGAAGAAAAAATAAGGGGAACCGGTTTCTGGGGTTTTCACGTGAGTGGTAGAGGGGAATGGCTTCCAGAAGAAGGGAAAGGAACCAATGTGTGTGGGATTAATTTAAATAACTTGGGCCTTGCATTATTATTCAAGTTGTTTTCAGTTACATGTATAAGCGTATGCACCACTGAAGAGCTGGTGTGCTCGGATTCTTTTGCATCTCCATTAGGAAATTTGGACAAACAGAATAAAGCTTAACATCAATAGGGAACGGTGAAAAGGGACACGCGATGAGAAATAAAGCAACGAAGACAAATGTCCAGATTTCTCAGTAAAAATGGATTAGTGTAAAACAGTTTAAACCAATATAATTTCTAAGTGCATACAAAGTGTATAGACCACTACCATATTATACTATGCATATAATAAATACAATGCATTCCAATTTAAACGATTTACAACTCTTACTGATTATAATGCAAATTAGCAAATTTATTGTGTTCAGCATTCACCTAATGTATTTGTTAATTCCACATTCAATAAAATAAAATACCTATTACTTTATTTTTTTACTTGTATAAAATTATTTGCATTCAGTAATTTGTGCGTCGATCACAGATAACTCTACTTAACTCAACATTCGGTATTGTATTTGTTTAATAATCCAATATTCAATAAAAAATAATTATATTTTCATCTACTTCATTTATATATAACTTAAAACAATTTTGATGAGAAAACCGGGTTGTTACACTCCTTTTCTCTTTCTTTTCTTTCTCTTCCTCCTTCCTCCTCCACTTTAATGGCTCCCTCCTCTTTCCTACCCGCTGCCACCCGCATGACCTGACCCTAACTCCGACCATCACTTAGCGCCTCCACACCCCTCCCTGAGCCACCCACGCCATGGCCAAGCCCTCCCCCTTGCTCCATTTCACCAAAATCTCACCTTTTCACCCCCCGACACCTCCTACCATGTAACAGCCAGCATTTTACGCATCGGAGGATCGTAAAATATTTTTATTTTATTCCCTGAGGGTTGGATCATTCTCATATTGTAATATGTGGTTTATGGAGATGTGAGACATGTCCATAATATTTACTAATTTTGTTTGTGACCATTTTGCCCATGTACGTGTTGTAAAGGGAGTAACTTTCGACTCGGATCGAATAAGATGTTGAGAAAAGTGCCATTGGAAAGGACATGATGTTTCCCTTTCCGTAGAGTGGTCACATTAATGATTTGGCTTAGCGGTTTGGGAGGAACGACTGTTTTAAGGTTTTATAGTTGGTTGTTCAGGTTTATAAAGCCGTAATGGACTGATTTGGGGAGGCCCATTAGTGGGCTGGTGGAGACTATAAATAGGGGGTAGGAGGCATGGAGAATAGTTTACTTTCTCCATTTTCCCTTTTGGAAGAGATAGATTTCCGCCCTTTCTCCATTCTCTTCACCTTTCCACCATTAAAGCTTAGAGAATCGAAGGTCTACTTCGTTGGAAGCTAGATCTACATCATTCTAAGGGAGATATCGTCGAATTGAAGAATTTGGATCAAATTTTTCGCTGTCTGGATCTAGATCTAAGTGTTTTTAGGTTATTTAAAGAATTGGTGAGTGATGTGCATCATTCACGTGGATTCAATCAAGTATACGAGCTCTATGATCTTAATTTAATCATTTTCAAGTCGTTTTCCTTAGATCTACACTATGTTAAGTTTATTTTCATATGATTCTCCATAGGATCTAATTTAGTAATTAAAAACGGTAATTTCTATGTTATTTCATATGTTTATGCAAGTTAGATCCATAATTTAGTCCACATGTTCATTTAACAATTTTTTGGTGAAAATTGTCAAATTCATGTTGTTAAAGATTTCATGACATACTTATGGTTGTATTGGATGAATTCGATGAGCTAATTTCATCAACATTGTCGATTGTCGAAGTTTTGGTCAAAATTGGACTTAGATTGGGGTTGTACAGGCCATGGGTTGAGTGTGTGGTCCATGTGCAGTACAGTGTGGTACAATTTGGGGTCGGGTCGAGAAGCTTATTTTCGATCAAGTAGGGTTTCTGGTCGGTCGAGCAGGGTGTTGGTTGAGCAGTGTTGGTTTCGGGTCGAGCTGAATAGGGTCGGTCAGGGTGGTCCTGGTCGTGCAAGGCAAGTGGATCAGTTGATCATAAGTTGGTTAGGTCGTGGGGTATTCTGGAGTGGGTGGACCAAGTCGGTCGGTCATGAAGCCAGAAGAGGGTGGTCGGTCGAGCACTAGGGTTCGGGTCGGTCAGGCACTAGGGTTCGGGTCGGTCATGATATTGGGTGCAAGTGGTCGGCCGTGCGTCCAAGAGGATCAGGTCGGTCAGGGCTTGTGAAGGAAGGGATTTTGGCAGTGCTTTTAAAAACTATTGTTGATGGCATGAACGTTGTAGTTTGCTCTGCAATAAATGTGTGAATGCTATGGATTGTTCCAGACCTTATGTTCGTGTTTTTCTTTTGTTCGAGAGTGGTGATGACTTCGAAGTGAATTCAAGGGGGATATCGAAGTGATGTGATGTGTTCGTTGCTAGTTGTAATACAATAATTGTGATGACAACCTAAAGGTGTTCTGAATTGGTTGGAAATGGTTGGATGGTCGTCGTCGATGAGGACTAGAGATACCGAAGGCCGAGGAATTATCGTTATCGTAGGTTCTAGCAGGCTCAAAGCAGGGGTGACACGATTTCGTCGTATGGTCGAATACCTTGGGCCTCGTGTTTGGGTTAGACACATTTCGTCGTATGGTGTGTGGGGTTTTAGCTAGAACCAGGTTTTTCAATTGACCCTTGATAATTGATGGCAAAGTGTTTAGCCAGTCACACGATCAACGACGGTTTCAAAGCAGGATTAGCGGTGATAGCCAGAGTCTGTCATGGATGATTGGTTGTCATGTTTGTATTGTCTCACGTAGATTGCCTAACATCGAAGGAGACGTTTCTTGGATACTTTCCTGATATTGGTTTAGGCCTTTGGGGCTTGTGTTTGAGGGATGTTGAATTCGATAAGGATGGTCTACGTGAGATATATAATCTGGATGCTACGAGTGCTATTGTTGGTTGTTTCAGATTGCCATGAATAAATGGTTGTTGTTTCCGTGGATGAATGGTTGAAATGTTTGATGTAAATGTTATCACTGTCCGATATGGGGAAGACGGGAGTTGAGTTCTTCTCTGGTGTTGTGGATAGATTAGTACATTTATTTACCCATTCTCATATACTTTATTGCAGATGTTAGATAGTTGTTTTATTGCTCACTAAGACTATTGCCTGACTCAAGGTTTTATATTTCCCTCTTATTACCTTAGGCTGTTCATCCGATTGTTGGATGATCAGACTAGTTGGTAGGTGACAGGTGATAGCTTAGTGAGGACGACGCTGCAGTTCGGAGGCGAGCAGGAGGCTGGCGTACTATCTTTTCTACAATATAGTACCTTTGTTTTCCATTGTTTGATGTTTGATTCTGAGTGTCGTAGTGAGGAAAATTTTTATAAACACTATTGCTGTAATCCAAGTGTATGGATATTACTTTCTAGTTGTTATGAAAGTTTAATGTTTTCTGCTTCACTAATAATACATGTTGTATATGTTCTATTATATTTTATCCTTGCGCTGTGAGTTCTACGATAGGTTTCGTTTGTGTATCATACCCTGATGATCGTCCATGGCTGTCTGGCATGTCTTTCTGCACATTATTCCTCTTGTTTAGTGCATGGGCTATGGGCGGTTGTCACATTTGGTATAAGAGCTCTGGTTATCGATTTTAGCTAAAGTTCGAAGACGAAATTACGTATGAGAGACGTATTTGTAGATTTCAGTAGGATGTATATTATATGATACTATATAGTATAGTAGCGTTTTTACTCCATTAGCAATTTTTCTTAAAAGTGGCTATTCATTCTAAATTACAGATTTAGAAAGAGTCGACATACTTCAGGACATACTGCTAGGGAGGAGGCTGTGCCTAGAGGGAAAAATGGAGGTGCACCTAACTAGCCAACCATGTTTGAAGCCATGATGGAGGCATTCATGTGAAGAGTACCCGCTCCAGTGGCAGCCACGGTACATGTAGGTGTTCAGTTGTCTAAGGTTGTGGATTTTGCGAAGCTATGCAAAGATTATGCATTTCTAGGAGGAAAGCCATTCAAAGGAATGGAACCATCTAAAGAGGTTCAAAGGTAGATGGATGGATTCTTACATCTGTATCTTTGGAGACTTGGGGTTGTAAGACGTCCCTAAGAGAAAGCTTGCATCACGGCAGCTGTAAGGCAGGGCCATGGAATGGAATTCGGTTACACTTGAGACTCCAGAGGAAGAGGTTTCATGGGAGCAATTCCAAGCTAAGTTTGAAGCAAAGTTTATCTATATAGCTCAGAAGTGTTCTCTATTCAATAAATTTGTGGAATTGAAGCAGAATAATCATCCTGTGCTTGACGACATTTCTGACTTTGAAGCTTTGCCCAGATTTGCTCGTTCATACATTGACACAACCTATCAGAAGAACGAGAAGTTTGTTATGGGTCTGGATACATACACAGCAAAACCGTTGGTGGAGCATCTTGAAGATTCATTTGAGAAGCTTACGGAAAAAGTCGTGAGACATGAGAGCTTGTTTCTGAAAGAGGAAGTTGTTGTTGTTTCATCCAAGGAAGCTCCAAAGCCACAGCAAAACTTTACTAATTAGACATCAAAACTTTACTAACCACTTTCCAATACCCCAAACATATGTTCAGTTTGTCTTATATGAAATAATCGAAATACCATAGCGATTACATGCAAACATATGTTGGGATTTGTATGACAAGACAAGCTCAGGTTTATAACTTACAGCAAAGTCAAGTATGGGTTTTTAGGGTTCACTATAGGGTCCTCAAATAGGCTACAAAAGAACAGACCAAGGTTACATGATACGGTTAGATCACTGGGTTATTGTATTTAAGCTACGGACAACTCATCTATGGTTTAAATTCCAAAATAAAAGGAAAAGAAAATCATACTAACAATGACAGAAATAAATCAAGGAGCAACTATTAATTGTTGCCTAAGCTAGGGTAAATGCGAAATTTATTTACAGCAAACTTATATTTCATCCATGCATAAATTTGAAACAATAAAGAAAAAAATTCCTTTTTTTTTCTAGTCAAATTATTCAGCCTTTAATAACCAGTTATACATATACATAGACTGCAGTTCCATTTCAACATTTTATGGCATTATTAATTCCACCCACTATTATTCAAACAAGCTTATAAGTTATTTGTTGCATTTACTTTCGACAATTGGTCAATATTATTATATTAATTATTTAGGT
Organism: Allium sativum; assembly: GCA_030737875.1. NCBI lineage: Eukaryota > Viridiplantae > Streptophyta > Magnoliopsida > Asparagales > Amaryllidaceae > Allium > Allium sativum. The sequence goes on from CM060918.1 coordinate 747,416,880, forward strand.
ATATTATCTTATGGTCTTATTTTCCCTTTTATTTTGAATTGCTTGTTTGGCTTCGCTAATGCATATCAATGTTGTGTTTTCATCAACCTGTTTCACATCTCTAAGGTTTCTTCCATCTAGCAATTGTTCAAATTGCTTTTTCTACCAATTTAGTATGCTAGTATCATTTCCCTCAAACGAAATAACAATGAATTATCCTATCTTTAACCAATTCCTAATTCCAAAATAATTAAATATCACATCATCTTTTCACTCACTATAACTAAAGTACCTTTCGTTTTCCAATTATTTCTAAATCAATTTATCACATAAATTTACAAATTCCAACTTAATTAAGTTAATTTCTATCATTATTATTATCTTTAAATTGTTATATCGAAATGTCTCGTCCTAGTGCTAAGAAACATTCACTGAATACGTATGTACCGAATACGATTTTGTTCACACTTTTTTTTAAGTGTGAACAAAACACTTTCCTCCTATTGGAGGAATTTGGTGGGTCACATATGGACCCCCCCCCCCCCCCCCCCGGAATTCCTCCAATAAGGTCCGAGTGTTTTGTTCACACTTAAAAAAAATGTGAACAAAATCGGACTCGTATGTACCCGTATTGGTCAATTTCCCATCACACTTTAACGAACAAGTCAACACCATATTTTCGTAACTCACATAACTATTATTACCCAATCGAATTATCTAATTAGAACAATCAATTCTTAAGCATGTTCACATCTTCATTTATATCTAACAATTATCAAGTTTAATCCTTTTAAAAATATTGTGTTAATATTGTCCCATAAGCGCCTAAGAATTTTCATCGATAACGTTGGCCAGACGCATCAATCAGAATTCTCGAGCCACTCAACGGACCAACCAACACCAATTAATTAACTTTTTTTTAAGTATAACTTCAAATTCTTTATAATTTAACTTCACAATGCTATTATTTGTTATTGTTTCTCTAATTTATTCATTTGTTTGAATACAATGGTTACTTCAAAACTCACTTTTATATTTAATTCAACAACCATTTATAGTACATTCATCAAACAAACAACAAACAAAGAAAGCCTTCAACGGAAACACACATTTTGATCTCGCTGTGCAACTTCTTATTACTTAATTACTCTCAACTATTTAAATTTTGAAATAAAATAAATACCAAAAATATGGGGGGAAGTAAATCAATATATTATTATACGATAAAAGAAAAAAAATAACAAATACGTCCCCTGATGATGACCCCAGTAATCATCGTATATACCTATCATAATAACTTTTAACAAAACAAACCACACGCATGGGGATAGGGACCCTAAGTCTCTTCTAAGGTCTAGACTCGTGTCTCTTATATACACATATACAAAGTATTGTTTTAAGCATGGCTCTGATACCAACTGTAACGCCCCACCTCTACATTCATATTATCCAAGAGTATTACTAAGTAATACCGTCAGATAATACAAAGAATTAGGTTGTAGGGGCACACACGTGCAAATTCTCTTGGACTTGTATGTATTAAAATTTCTGAAATATCACTTACCTTTACATACTCAATGTCGGTACAAAACAATTTCACATGTGCCTCCAGGACAGAACAATACATAATATAAAGAAATACGGAGATCACGGAGTCAATCGCAACGATAAAATATAATAAATGTAATATTTAATGTTTCGTATACATTAAATTATTATACACCAAAATATACACATCATTCTATTCAATACATGGCAATAAATAATTCATTAGATTACTATACTCCTCTAAACCAGGTAAATTACCAATTGGTCTCTGTGTCGCTGCACCTGTAATGTCTCAGTCTAACCCGAGTATTATATAAATAATAAACGGATCAATCTATATTTAAATCTACTATAGTTAATATATAATGTTTGGGTATCTAAACAAGAATAATAACAGAAAGAGATGCAACATTATTTAATCAACAATGATCATTCATAAGAAAGGAGGCATCAATGATTCATGCCTCACGGCTAAATATTATGGAAGCATCGCCATATATGAACATACGGAAATAACAACATAATCTTATTCAAGAGTTATAACACAATATAAAATCGCCAAAAATCTCACAATCACATGATAGCGTGATGAAACACAAAATTATAAATGTCAAGATAACATTATAGCTCTAAGGCTATATATATATATATATATATATATATATATATATATATATATATAAAATCAACGCCAACAAATAAGGTGAAAACATTTGAAATTCAACATCTCTAGGAAATAAATAAGGACACCCAAAAATATCATTCCAAGTTGGATCCAAAGCATCGAATGACAACAAAAGTCACAAATTCAACAATGGCATCATGAAATAGATCCAAAACAACAAGCTCATCAAAGCAATAATTCGAATTCGAAACAACATAGTTTTGCACGTGCTAATAAGCTCCCCCCGAGCTTAGCCAAATATACTATATACGCATTTGGACACCTAACACTACAACCCCCCCCCCCCCAATCGAGTATAACTTAGCCCCCCCCCCCTCTGAAGCGAGTACTGACTTAACAACAACAATATGTGTTACAGGCTCACAGTCAATAACCCAAGTGGCGGTGACTATGTGTCCCATACCACACATTTCCACCACCGGTTTACTACCCGCTAGTCAGTTTCACACTGGAAAACTCAAAAACCTCAAATCATAAAATCTCTTGAATCACAATATCAACTCAGTAGCTTCAATCAGACAAAATAGGAAATTAATCGAGCTTGTATAATACACTTATCCTTTAATATTCTATATAACAAGTCTAGTGAATAACTAGAAAGGCGATACCAAACGTTTCATACCAAATGGTTTCACCAAACCTTTTATTCAAATTTCTTGTTACATAGAATATAAATATTATAAAATCACAGGAAAGATGTCATCATTGTACCATATTAAATTATAAACCAAACCAATGTCAACAATGAATCATTCATAGCCTCAAAATTCATACAAAAGAAAATGAAGATAAATAAAATAGTATAAAAATAAAAGAAATTATACAATGGAAAACATATTCAAATTCTCAAACAATCTTAAAAGTAGAACAATTCAAAAATCATAATAATAATATTCATGAAACTTTCAAAAAGATATTTAATCATTTAAACATAAATATTCATATATATATATATATATATGTATGTATATATATGTATGTATGTATATATAAAGATACAACTAAATCATTTTATTATAAAATCTCTTGTTAAAATTGAAAATGATTTTTTATATGGATCACTTCATATCTAACATAATACGAACTTATCAAATAATCTGACTAAAACTAATTATAGTTCATCTATATACTATTTTTGCCAAACAACTAAAATCATACAAAAAAAGTTAATTTCTAACATAATGAACCAACGTTATAAAAATTCGCACAAACAACTTAATTTATCTTACCAGTATCTTGGTGGAATTATAGATTAGAATATTTATGTTTATTTATGTATTAAATAGATTCCAAAAATAAAACGGACCGCGTCTAATTTGCGTCTTAATACATCCAACAAACACAAAATTCCTCAATCAACTTAATTCATGCACAATTGCATGGCACTCAACTTATCAACCACGTAATCACACAAAGCAGCTAAATTTCAAATAAATAATGATATGCATAAAGATATATGACTATGCTAGATATAAACATAGATGTGAGTGAGGTTACCTAACTTATCGACGCTTATTCGAAGCATTTGAGTTTAATGACTTCAGCCACTACACTTTCATTCATTATCATCATTTCTGCAAAATCAAACTCTAACTATTGAACCCCGAACTGCCTAAACATACTCAGCCAAACCCACAAGCAAATTCGCAATGTCCCCAAAACGCTAGCTCTTCCTATTATTGCTACTCCTTACCACGACGTCCGAGTTCGCCGGCTCCAGGTCATTCACGGCAACGTCGGGTTGTGCCCCACTTTGATACTCACTCGTCAATCGCGCTCGTTTCAAGTGCCATACATCCCCCCTTGCGTGCGCCTTTAGATCGAATGAGATGTCTTAGTCTGTTTTTTTTCTTTCTTTTCTCGAATCAGCCGATTTGGGTTAGAATAAAAAGAAGAAGAAAAAATAAGGGGAACCGGTTTCTAGGGTTTCCACGTGAGTGGTAGAGGGGGGTGGCTTCTAGAAGAAGGGAAAGGAACCAATGTGCGTGGGCTTAATTTAAATAACTTGGGCCTTGCATTATTATTCAAGTTGTTTTCAGTTACATGTGTAAGTGTATGCACCACTGAAGAGCTGGTGTACTCGGATTCTTTTGCATCTCCATTAGGAAATTTGGACAAACAGAATAAAGCTTAACATCAATAGGGAACGGTGAAAAGGGACACGCGGTGAAAAATAAAGCAACAAAGACAAATGTCCAGATTTCTCAGTAAAAATGGACTAGTGTAAAACAATTTAAACCAATATAATTTCTAAGTGCAAACAAAGTGTATAGACCACTACCATATTATACTATGCATATAATAAATACAATGCATTCCAATTTAAACGATTTACAACTCTTACTGATTATACTGCAAATTAGCAAATTTATTATGTTCAACGTTCACCTAATGTATTTGTTAATTCCACATTCAATAAAATAAAATACCTATTATTTTATTTTTTACTTGTATAAAATTATTTGCATTCAGTAATTTGTGCGTCGATCACAGATAACTCTATTTAACTCAACATTCGGTATTGTATTTGTTTAATAATCCAATATTCAATAAAAATAATTATATTTTCATCTACTTTATTTATATATAACTTAAAACAATTTTGATGAGAAAACCGGGTTGTTACACTCCTTTTCTCTTTCTTTTCTTTCTCTTCCTCCTTCCTCCTCCACTTTAATGGCTCCCTCCTCTTTCCTACCCGCTGCCACCCGCATGACCTGACCCTAACTCCGGCCATCACTTAGCGCCTCCACACCCCTCCCTGAGCCACCCACGCCATGGCCAAGCCCTCCCCCTTGCTTCATTTCACCAAAATCTCACCTTTTCACCCCCCGACACCTCCTACCATGTAACAGCCCGCATTTTACGCATCGGAGGATCGTAAAATATTTTTATTTTATTTCCTGAGGGTTGGATCATTCTCATATTGTAATATGTAGTTTATGGAGATGTGAGACATGTCCATAATATTTACTAATTTTGTTTGTGACCATTTTGCCCATGTCCGTGTTGTGAAGGGAGTAACTTTTAACTCGGATCGAATAAGATGTTGAGAAATGTGCCATTGGAAAGGAAATGATGTTTCCCTTTCCGTAGAGTGGTCATTAATGATTTGGCTTAGCGGTTTAGGAGGAACGACTGTTTTAAGGTTTTATAGTTGGTTGTTCAGGTTTATAAAGCAATAATGGACTGATTTGGGGAGGCCCATTAGTGGGATGGTGGAGGCTATAAATAGGGGGTAGGAGGCATGGAGAATAGTTTACTTTCTCCATTTTCTCTTTTGGAAGAGCTAGAGTTCCTCCCTTTCTCCATTCTCTTCACCTTTCCACCAATAAGCTTAGAGAATCGAAGGTCTACTTCGTTGGAAGCTAGATCTACATCATTCTAAGGGAGATATCGTCGAACTGAAGAATTTGGATCAAATTCTTTGCTGTCTGGATCTAAATCTAAGTGTTTTTAGGTTATTTTAAAGAATTGGTGAGTGATGTGCATCATTCACGTGGATTCAATCAAGTATACGAGCTCTATGATCTTAATTTAATCATTTTCAAGTCGTTTTCCTTAGATCTACACTATGTTTAGTTTATTTTTATATGATTCTCCATAGGATCTAATTTAGTAATTAAAAAACAGTAATTTCTATATTATTTCATATGTTTATGCAAGTTAGATCCATAATTTAGTCCATATGTTCATTTAACAATATTTTGGTGAAAATTTTCAAATTCATGTTGTTAAAAATTTCATGACATACTTATGGTTGTATTGGATGAATTTGATGAGCTAATTTCATCAACATTGTCGATTGTCGAAGTTTTGGTCAAAATTGGACTTGGATTGGGGTTGTACAGGCCACGGGTTGAGTGTGTGGTACATGTGCAGTATAGTGTGGTACAATTTGGGGTCGGGTCGAGAAGCTTATGTCGATCAAGCAGGGTTTCTAGTCGGTCGAGCAGGGTGTTGGTTGAGCAGTGTTGGGTTCGGGTCGAGCTGAATGGGGTCGTTCAGGGTGGTCCTGGTCGTGCAAGGCAAGTGGATCAGTTGATTATAAGTTGGTTAGGTTGTGGGGTCTTCTGGAGTGAGTGGACCAGGTCGGTCGATCATGAAGCCAAAAGAGGGTGGTCGGTCGAGCACTAGGGTTCGGGTCGGTCGGGCACTAGGGTTCGGGTCGGTCATGATATTGGGTGCAAGTAGTCGGCCGTGCATCCAAGAGGATCAGGTCGGTCAGGGCTTGTGAAGGAAGGGATTTTGGCAGTGCTTTTAAACACTATTGTTGATGGAATGAACGTTGTAGTTTGCTCCGCAATAAATGTGTGAATGCTATGGATTGTTCCAGACCTTATGTTCGTGTTTTTCTTTTGTTCGAGAGTGGTGATGACTTCGAAGTGAATTCAAGGGGGGATATCGAAGTGATGTGATGTGTTCGTTGCTAGTTGTAATACAATAATTGTGATGACAACCTAAAGGTGTTTTGAGTTGGTTGGAAATGGTTAGATGGTCGTCGTCGATGAGGACTAGAGATACCGAAGGCCGAGGAATTATCGTTATCGTAGGTTCTAGCAGGCTCAAAGCAGGGGTAACACGATTTCATCGTATGGTCGAGTACCTTGGGCCTCGTGTTTGGCTTAGACACATTTCATCGTATGGTGTGTGGGGTTTTAGCTAGAACCAGGTTTTACAATTGACCCTTGATAATTGATGGCAAAGTGTTTAGCCAGTCACACGATCAATGACGGTTTCAAAGCAGGATTAGCTGTGATAGCCAGAGTCTGTCATGGATGATTGGTTGTCATGTTTGTACCGTCTCACGTTGATTGCCTAACATCGAAGGAGACGTTTCTTGGATGCTTGCCTGATATTGGTTTAGGCCTTTGGGGCTTGTGTTTGAGGGATGTTGAATTCGATTAGGATGGTTTATGTGAGATATATAATTTGGATGCTACGAGTGCTATTGTTGGTTGTTTCGGATTGCCATGAATAAATGGTTGTTGTTTCCATGGATGAATGGTTGAAATGTTTGATGTAAATGTTATCACTGTCCGATATGGGGAAGATGGGAGTTGAGTTCTTCTTTGGTGTTGTGGATAGATTAGTACATTTATTTACCCATTCTCATATACTTTATTGCAGATGTTAGATAGTTGTTTTATTGATCACTAAGACTATTGCCTGACTCAAGGTTTTATATTTCCCTCTTATTACCTTAGGCTGTTCATCCGATTGTTGGATGATCAGACTAGTTGGTAGGTGACAGGTGATAGCTTAGTAAGGTCGACACTGCAGTTCGGAGGCGAGCAGGAGGCTAGCATACTATCTTTTCTACAATATAGTACCTTTGTTTTCCATTATTTGATGTTTGATTCTGAGTGTCGTAGTGAGGCAAAATTTTATAAACACTATTGCTGTAATCCAAATGTATGGATATTACTTTCTAGTTGTTATGAAAGTTTAATGTTTTCTGCTTCACTAGTAATACATGTTGTATATGTTCTATTATATTTTATCCTTGCGCTGTGAGTTCTACGACAGGTTTTTCTTGTGTATCATACCTTGATGATCGTCCATAGCTGTCTGGCATGTCTTTCAGCGCATTATTCCTCTTGTTTAGTGCAGGGGCTATGGGCAGTTGTCACATTTGGTATAAGAGCTCTGGTTATCGATTTTAGCTAAAGTTCGAAGACGTAATTACGTATGAGAGATGTATTTGTAGATTTCAGTTGGATGTATATTATATGATACTATATAGTATAGTAGCATTTTTACTCCATTAGCAATTTTTCTTAAAAGTGGCTATTCATTCTAAATTACAGATTTAGAAAGAGTCGACATACTTCAGGACATACTGCTAGGGAGGAGGTTGTGCCTAGAGGGAAAAATGGAGGTGCACCTAACTAGCCAACCATGTTTGAAGCCATGATGGAGGCATTCATGCAAAGAGTACCCCCTCCAGTGGCAGCCACGGTACATGTAGGTGTTCAGTTGTCTAAGGTTGTGGATTTTGCGAAGCTATGCAAAGATTATATATTTCCAGGAGGAAAGCCATTCAAAGGAACAGAACCGTCTGAAGAGGTTCAGAGGTGGATGGATGGATTCTTACATCTGTATCTTTGGAGACTTGGGGTTGTAGGATGTCCCTAAGAGAAAGCTTGCATCACGGCAGCTGTAAGGCATGGCCATGGAATGGTGGAATTCGGTTACACTTGAGACTCTAGAGGAAGAGATTTCATGGGAGCAATTCCAAGCTAAGTTTGAAGCAAAGTTTATCTATATAGCTCAGAGGTCTGCTCTATTCAATAAATTTGTGGAATTGAAGCAGAATGATCATCCTGTGCTCGACTACATTTCTGACTTTGAAGCTTTGCCCAGATATGCTCGTTCATACATTAACGCAACCAATCAGAAGAACGAGAAGTTTGTTATGGGTCTGGATACATACATAGGAAAACCGATGGTGGAGCATCTTGAAGATTCATTTGAGAACCTTACGGAAGAATCCGTGAGACATGAGAGCTTGTTTCCGAAAGAGGAAGTTGTTGTTGTTGCATCCAAGGAAGCTCCAAAGCCACAGCAGGGTGGTAACGATAAGAAGAGGAAGCAGCAACAACAGAAGGGAAAGGATGGCATAAGAAGCAGAAAGGAGAGGTGACTTGCTTTAACTGCTGGTAGAAGGGCCACTTTTCCAAGGATTGTAAGAATCCCAAAGCTGATAAGAAGTGCTTCAAGTGTGGAAAGCCTGGGCATGAGAAGAAGGATTGCCCAGAAGCAGCTAAGGGTAAACAGGTTGTGAAGGCTTATGCTTTGGAAGCCATACCATCTTCTTTGAGGGCTCCTACTATAGAGGAGAAGGGAAAGGGTGTCGTCATCCAAGGTATTCTTTCTGTCCGAGGTGTTTCAGTTCGTGTGTTGTTCGATACTAAGCATCGCATTCTTTCATTTGCAATGAGCTTGTGTGTCGCTTGGGTTTGGAACACGAGATTTGTGATAGACCTTTGATCGTGACTAATCCAGTTTTGGGTTCGTCCAATTTGTACATGTTGTGTCGTGGTCTAGTATTGTCGAGTCTTGGTTGCTCTTTTGTGTGTGATTGCTTTGTTCTTAACTTCATTGGGTTTGAGATCATCTTGGGCATGGATTGGCTCGAGAGGTATACAGCAAGAGGGAATTGCAAGAAGCTAGAGGTCATGAGAGTCGGGGATGTGGAAGGGCAAAAGGTGTTGATTAGATGTAAGCTCGAAGATGGTGTCTTCGTAAGCTACTTATATTCGATTGTGATTCCATAGGAAGACTTGTCGTCTGTGTCGATCGCTAATGAGTTTAAGGATGTCTTTGAGGAAGCCAAAGGTTTGTCGCCACATCATGAGATCTAGTTTAGGGTCGATTTTGTTGAGGGTGCTAGACCAATCGTTATGCCTCTTAGGCGGATGGCGCCTTACGAACAGCGGGAGTTGGAGGTGCAAGTTTGTGACCTTCTAGGAAAGGGATTCATTCGGAGAAGTGTTTCCGAATGGGGTGCACCAGTGGTGTTTGCAATCAAGGCAGATGGCATGTTAAGATTGTGTGTGGACTACCGTGATCTGAACAAGGTGACCAAGATGAAAAAGTGTTCGTTGCCGAGGATTGATGACTTGTTCGATCAGCTTCATGAAGCCAAAGTGTTTTCTCAGATGGAATTGGAAATAGTATTTCACCAGTTGAGGGTGGTGAAGCATTGTGTGACGAAGGCTTCTTTTTAGACACCATCCGGTTTCTTTGAATGGTCGATAATGCCATTTGGGTTGACTAATGCGCCAGCATATTTTGTGGATCTTATGAATAGGGTTTTCAGAGATCAGCTTAACAAGTTCGTTCTTGTGTTTATGGATGATATTCTGGTTTATTCCTGAAATGAGGAAGAGCACAAGACACACTTGCGAATTGTGTTGGAAATCTTGCGAAAGCATCAGCGGAGAGCAAAGTTTTCGAAGTGTCGCCTCTGGAAGAGCGAAGTGAGATTCTTAGGCCATGTTGTTTCTGGAAATGGGATAGCGGTTGACCCAGCTAAAGTGGCTGCAATCCAGGACTAGGATAGACCCAAGAATGCGACAAATGTGAGAAGTTTCCTTAGGTTGGCCGGTTATTACCGACGGTTTATCAAGGATTTCTCCAAGATTGATGCATCATTGACAGGATTAACGAAGAAGAACCAAGTGTTCACATGGGATGCAAAGTGTGAGCAAGTTTTTTAGCTCCTGAAGGAGAGACCGACGAGTGCTCCTATGTTGACGATTCCAAGTGGGAATGAAGAGATGGTTGTGTATACCGATGTATGTGGTATTGGGCTTGGAGCTGTACTGATGCAGAAGGATAAGGTTGTGGCTAACGCGAGTTGACAACTGAAGCTGCATGAAAGGAATTATCCAACTCATGATTTGGAGTTGGCAGCGATTGTGTTTTCTCTAAAGATGTGGAGGCATTACATGTTGGGAGTTCAATTCGAGTAGTTTACGGATCATATGTCGTTGAAGTATTTTTTCTCCTAAAAGGATTTGAATCTTCGGCAGCAAAGATAGTTGGAGTTTCTAGCAGCGTATGATTTTGATATAGCCTATACTCCTAGTAAAGGTAATGCGGTTGCAGATGCTTTGAGTCGAAGACACACAAGTTTGGGAGCAATGTCTTCAGAATGGAAGAGCCTCGAGTATTTGACAAGGTTTGATTTCAGGCCACAATGTGAGTTGGAACCTCAAATGTTGGCAAGGTTATCGATAAGACCTACTATTATCAAAAGGATTGGCGAGGGCCAAAAGCGTGATGTAAAGCTTGTCGAGTTTATCCAGAAGTTGGAACCAGAGAATAAAGAGTTCAAAGTGATCTAGAAGGTTGGCTTCAAAAGCAAGGACGACTGGTTGTTCCTGATATCGACGGATTAAGAGATGAGGTTCTGGGGAATGTCATCACTCGAAGTTGACGATTCATCCCGGTGGTAACAAAATGTATCAGGATATGAAGCTAGTCTACCACTGGGAAGGGATGAAAAGAGATATTGGAAAGTTCATTTCCAAGTGTAAGAATTATCAGTCGGTGAAAGCTGAACAGAAGAAGCTGAGATTGCTTCAGCCATTAGAAGTTCCTATGTGGAAGTGGGAGAAGATATCGATGGACTACCTAGAACTAGGGCAGGAAATGTAGGAATTTGGGTCATCGTGGATCGTTTGACCAAAAGTGCAAGGTTTATTCCAGTTAAATCAACTAGGATAGCATCAAAGTTAGCTGAGCTTTATATAAAATGGATAGTTCGATTTCATGATATCCCAAAGAGCATAGTGAGTGGTCGAGATCCATTATTCACAAGTGGATCGTGGAAAAGTTTACAAGAGACTTTGGGAACTGAATTGTGCTTGAGTATGGCTTATCATCCCCAAACTAACGGTCAAACCGAGAGGATTAACCGAGTTTTGGAAGATCTCCTAAGAGCTTGTGTGATAGATTTTAGGGGATCGTGGGAAGACCATCTACATCTGGTGGAGTTTGCTTATAATTTTAGCTACCATTCGAGTATTGGGATGGCACCATACGAGGCATTGTACGAAAGACCATGTAATTCTCTAGTTTGTTGGTTAGAAACTGGAGATAAATTGATACCTAGACCTGAGATGATTAGGGAGACATCAGATTGTGTTGAAATCATTCGGCAACGAATGAAGGCAACCCAAGATCATCAAAAGAGTTACGCCGATAACCATCGAAAGGATTTGGAATTCGACATGGACAGCATGATTTTCATGAAGATTTCACCATTAAAGCATATGGTTAGATTCAGAAATAAAGGAAAGTTAGTTTCTAGGTTCGTTGGACTGTTTCCGATAGTCCAACGAATTGGAAAGCTTGCATGTAGATTGGAGTTACCCAAGAAGATGTCGAGTGTGCATAATGTTTTCCATGCGTCATTCCTACGGAAGTTCGTGCATTATTCAAATGTGATAGTATATCCAGAGCAGTACGAAGAACTAGAAGTTGAGACTGTAATTGCGAAACCTCGTAAGCCGCTTCGTGTTGTTGGGAATGGCACGAAACAGCTTAGGAGGAAGACGATTAAGTTGGTCAAGATACAATGAAGTGAGGATGGCAACGATTGTACATGGGAGATGGAAGAGAGCATGAAGGCGACACATCCAGAACTCTTCGTCGGTATGACCCGTTGATGTCGTGTCACCTTACATCATTGTAACTTGTGCTATTGTTGTTATTAGAATTACACGTGCTAGGATAAGGCTATGGATGCATGGCTTGATGGCTACTAGTTTAGGTGATAGAATTGGTTGCCCGTGGATGATAGGCATGCAGAATTGCTATGGTTGCTTATATTTGTTGGGATTTCAGGGGCGAAATTCCTAAAGGGGGGGGGGATGTAACAACCTACATTTAACATATCAGAGGATTGTAAATTATTTTTATTTTATTCCGTTTGGATCATTCTCATATTTTAATATGTGGTTTATGGGGATGTGAGACATATCCTTAATTTTTAACAATTTGGTGTGTGACCATTTTGCTCTTGTCCGTCTTGTACAGGGAATAACTTTTGACTTGGTTGAATCAGGTGTTGAGACCTATGCCATTCGAAAGGAAATGATGTTTCCCTTTCCGTAAAGGTCACATTAAAGATTTGGCTCAGCGGTTTGGAAGGAATTATAGTTTTAAAATTTTACAATTGGTTATTCAGGTTTATAAAGCCATAATGAGCTGATTTGGGGAGATCCATTAGTGGGCTGGTGGAGGCTATAAATAGGGGATAGGAGGCATGAAGAATAGTATAGTTTCTCCAATCTCTCATTTGGAAGAGCTAGAGTTCCTCCATTTCTCCATTCTCTTCACCTTTCCACCATTAAGCTTAGAGAATCGAAGATCTACCTCGTTGGAAGCTAGAGCTACATCATTCCAAGGGAGAGATCATCGAATTGAAGAGTTTGGATCAAATTCTTCGCTGTCCAGATCTAGATCCAAGTGTTTTGGGTTATTTTGGAGAATTATTGAGTGATATGCATCTCTCACGAAGATTCAATCAAGTATATGAGTTCTATGATCTTAATTTCATCATTTTCAAGTCATTTTCCTTATATCTACACCATGGTAAGTTTCTTTTCATATGATTCGCCATAGGATCTTATTCACTAATTTAAAACCGGTAATTTCTATGTTATTTCATATATTTATGCAAGTTAGATCCATAATTTAGTCTATATGTTCATTTAACACGATTTTGGTGAAATTTGCATAATTTTTGGTGAAAATCAGCATATTCATGTTGTTAATGATTTTATGACATGCTTATGGTTGTATTGGATGAATTGGATGAGTTGATTTCGTCAATATTGCCGATTGGCGAAGTTTTGGTTGAAATTGGACTTGGATTGGGGTTGTACAGGCCACGGGTCGAGCATGTAGTACAAGTGTAGAACAGTGTGGTATAACTTGGGGTCGGGTCGAGCAGCTTATGGTTGGTCGAGCATGAGTTTGGGCCGAGCAGGGTGTTTGTTGAGCAGTGTTGGGTTCTGGACGAGCTGAATGGGGTTAGACAGGGTGGTCCTGGTCGTGCAAGGCAAGTGGATCGGTCGGTCATAAGTCGGTCGGTCGTGGGGTCTTCTGGAGTGGGTGGACCAGGCCGGTCGGTCATGAAGCTAGAATAGGGTGGTCGTCCGAGCACTAGGGTTCGAGTCGGTCGAGCACCAGTGTTCGGGTTGGTCATGATATTGGGTGCAAGGGGTCGGTCGTCTCCGGTCGGTCGTGCATCCAAGTGGATCGGGTCGGTCAGGGCTTATGAAGGAAGGGATTTTGGCAGCGCTTTCAAATGCTATTGTTGATTGCATGAACGCTGTAGTTTGCTCCACAGTAAATGTGTGAATGCTATGGATTGTTTCGGACCTTAGGTTGGTGTTTTTCTTTGGTTCGACAGTGGTGATAATTTCAAAGTGAATTCAAGGCGGAATGTCGAAGTGATGTGATGTGTTCGTTGTCAGTTGTAATACAACGAATGTGATGACAGCCCAAAGGTGTTTTGAGTTGGTTGGAAATGGTTGGATGGTCACCATCGATGATGACTAAAGATACCGAAGGTGAGGAATTATCGTTATTGTAGGTTCTAGCAGGGTCAAAGCAGGGGTGACACGATTTCGTCATATGGACGAGTACCATAGGCGTTGTGTATGGCCTAGACACATTTCGTCATATGGTGTGTGGGGTTTTAGCTAAAACCGGGGTTTACCATTGGCCCTTGACAATTGATGGCAAAGTGTTCAGCCAGTCATACGATCAACGATGGTTTTAAAGCAGGATTGGCAGTGATAGTCAGAGTCTGTCATGAATGATTGGTTGTCTTGTTTGTACCGTCTCATGTAGATTATCCAACGTCGAAGGAGACGTTTCTTCGTTGCTTATATGATATTGGTTTAGGCTCTAGGGCTTTTGTTTGAGGGATGTTGAATTTGATTAGGATGGTTTATGTGAGATATATAATCTGGATGCTATGAGTGCTATTGTTGGTTGTTTCGGATTGCCATGAATAAATTGTTTTTGTTTCCATGGGTGAGTGCACTATACCAAAACAGGTGATTGCCAACGAGTATAACCGTTGCAAACAATTTCCGCAACGCTTATTAGTGTTGCTACGGGGGCGTGGCAATGAAGTACCAACGCTTATAAGCATTGGTAGATTTTCATTCGCAACGCTCATAAGCGTTGGTAGATTTTCATTTGCAACGCTTATAAGCGTTGGTAGATTTTCATTCGCAACGCTTATAAACGTTGGTATTTTTTGTTTACAACGCTTATACATGTTGCAATATTTTTGTTTGCAACGCTTATACATGTTGCAAGATTTTCATTCACAATAACTAACATGATTATAATATAAACGATATTTAATATGAATCCAAAACAGATATTATTCTCAATTTAAAAAGTATAATTCAATGAATACCAATAGACAACATTCATAATTAAGTAACGACATAGAATTAATATCACTTAACAATATACATGTACAATACATAACTAAGTTGCTAAATTCGATACATAATTAAGTCGAAAAATTCAATATATAAATGAAATTCTACAAATACCGAATACAAAACATGGTAACACTTCTCTCGAATTTCATTTATGTCCAGCCTTCCAAATCGTCATTCGTGAAATATTTGCTTTTGGATTTGCTAAGGCCTACAAGAAAGATCAAAGTTGACAAAAATAATTAATATAACATTCTATAAACAATTTACAAAAGATAATTTTAATACCAATTATTTGGCTTGGCATTTATTTGTGTTTTTGTTGGTTAAGTTAACTAAATTTTTTTAAGGCATTGAACTATAATGCATCTATCAATGTGACCACATCAAAACGGAGTTTATCTCAATTAGAAACTGAGTTTGGAAACTCAGTTTGCAAACTCGGTTAAACTGAGCTTGGCTCAGTTTCGATTCGAAACCAAGCCGGAAAGGCTTAGTTCAAAACTGAGCCTGGCTCGGTTTCTAAACTGAGCCAGGCTCAGTCTATCTAAGCCTTTCCAGCTCGGTTTCGAGTCCGAAACTGAGCCGGATAGGCTCTGTTTCCAAACTGAGTGGCTCAGTTTAGAAACTGCGCCTTTCCAACTCAGTTTTGAATCCGAAACTGAGACAGGCTCAGTTTTGTTCCTTTTAGGTTCACTGATCATTTTCACTACCATGTACACAACATGCTTTTCACTACATATACATACCAAAAGCATTTTCACTACCATGTACACAAACTGCACATACCCAAAGCAGGGAAATACAAGTGTTCTACACTAGTTTGGACTTGAAACGCTAACCTGTCTTAGACGAAGGAGCTGCAGAATCTTCCGAGACTTCGGATCCATATTGAAATTCTGCAACTGAATTTGAGAGTTGAGTTATAAAATGGGCAGTGGGTTAAATACCAACAATCATTTTACTGACTGTTATACTTGTTTGGAACAAAAGAAGCACGGGAAATTACCAGAATAAATAATTTATAAGAGTCTATTAAGAAAGATATTTTAGTATAGAGTTGTGTTTAATGGACATACTTAATTGAGTTGGCAAAGAATTGATCTGTTCGGAACAAAAGTTTGCTTAAAAAAAATTAACATTAAAATTAAAATAGATTCAAAGTTCACCGTAACTGATACAAGGTTTTGTAATGATGACTTATTATGAGTGTTTGTAATGATGGATTATTATGACATGCAGCTATTTAATATCATTCCTAGTAAAAGTGGTAAAGAAAACCATATACCCATGTCATAATTGCTCAAGTTTGAAACAGAAACTATCTGAACGAAAAAGAAAGCTTAGACGAACATAAAAGGTCATTCCTTATTATAGATATATCATATCCATGAATAACATAACATGGCGGAATAAGTAAATCTTACTTTTAGTAGTTCAAGCGTGGGAAGCTGGGCTTCAAGTGGAGGAGTATGTGGCTTTGCAGACTGAGAAATAATAGTATAAAGTACCATCTGTATTGAAGGTGATTACTTGGTCTTCGCTTTCTGTAGAAATAATAGTGATATCGTTCAGCAACTCAAAATAGAAAAACAAAGACAGCAAAAATAGCCATAAAAAACTGAAATCACTCACCAGAATTATCTTCATCAAATGTGGCACAGAAGAAAATTCAAGGAGACATACTATTCTAACATTCACAATCTTCATATTATACCTAACATAATGCTATATGTTAAAAAAATTAAGTAACAAATACAAGGATATTCTTCTCTAGGCGGAGAAGCTCTAACCCACAAAAGCAAACAGTAGCATTTTTTGAGGAGTGGAATAACTCGAACTCTTTCTCAAACGGTAGCGAACAACTGCGTGGCAACGAACAGCTGTTGTTCGTTGCCACGCAGCTGTTCGCTTTCGCAGCGAACAGCTACTATTCGCTATCGCAGCGAACAACAGCTGTTCGCGAACAGCAGCTGCTCTCTCCTGCAGTGAACAACAGCATGTTCGCGAACAGCAGCATGTTCGCGAACAGCAGCATGTTCGCGAACAGCTGCTGTTCGCGAACAGCTGCTATTCGCTTTCTGCGAACAGTTGCTGTTCGCTTTTACTGTTCGCTCCCGCAGCGAACAGCAGCCTGTTCACAAATAGCAGCTGTTCGCGAACAGGCAGCTATTCGCGAACAGGCAGCTGTTCGCGAACAGGCAGCTATAGAGCGAACAGCCGCTGTTCGCGAACAGCTGCTGTTCGCATCGCGAACAACTGCTGTTCTGTTCGCGAACAGGTGTTGTTCGCTTTCGCAGCGAACAGTTGCTGTTCGTTTTCGTAGCGAACAGTAAACTTAATCTCACTTACAAAAAAAATGTAAACATAACAGTAGATAATTGCCAATAAGAAAATGTAAATAGCACTGTTGTCAAACTAACGACACATCTATGTTCATGCTATATATTCTTAATCCAACGTATGCATATTAGATACATGTTCACGCAAGTTATATATGTTCTTAATCTAAGAATCGCAAACCTTAATTCTTCCCAAGCGAGAAGTGGAAGATGTCGTTGAATATAATCCGGAACACAATTTGAATCATTCTGGTACAGCACATCAGCTACTTCAAATGCAGTTCTTATAGTTGACATGTCATTGCGTGTGGTAGCAAGGCTAATTGCTGTCTTGAGCTTTCATATTCACATTGCAAAAAAATGAATCACAAACTTACAGTAGTAGTATTAAATTGCAACCAAACTCAATCGCAGGTAAACAAATTAAACGCTAATAATTCAAAAGAGGTGGGAGAGAGGGGTAAGAGATAGTGGGAGAGAAAATGGGAAACAATCTATAGAAATGCAATTCTGTGCTTGCAGGGCATCAAATGAAAAAGATATTCATATGGTGTAATGAAAAGGGCAAGACCATCTCCATTTGATATATATAGCATAACTAAGATCAGTATATCTAATGATATTTAAGTTTTAAAAGATTCATAAGACTGACTCACCAGCTCCTTCACAGCAATAAACTCTTCATCGGTTAAACGACATTGCCATCCCTGAAAATCAGATAGTATTCAAAAAAAAAATAGAACTAAAAATGGAAGTTATCTGAAAAATACTGAATGGATGTGTTCACCAATACACTCGACAAATCCAGTGCCACCAATACCATCTGCATCAGACTCAATTAGAGCTGCATAATAATTTTGAATTTGATTAGAAATATGTTAAAGAATAAGAAAGACGAAGCATAACAAAACAAAGTTATCAAGGAAGAACACACTTCTAGTGAGATATTTAAAATTGATACCAAAAATTGTTCCATATTCAAATGAAGAAAGAGGATCCTCAGTAGCGCTAAGTCTGAGAAGACGCAACCACAATCACTGGCAAAACAAAACACAGAGTCACCTCAGGTGTTGAACAAGTTGTAAAGTAGAAAAATAGAACTAATAAAAGTACAACATTTCATCAGTAGCTTTATGTCTCAAATAGATCTCTAAAAAGCAGACATGGATACTATAATAACTAATAACACTAAAAAAATTGAAACATTTTGTATCTTAAGGTTGTGAAAACGGATAGAAATTAGAGTTGGTTATAAATAATTTCAGATTAAGAAATACAATGAGACAGAGAAAGTGATGGAAACAAAAACCTGAAACAGATTTTTTTTGTTCCAATGTGATAGTAGTTCATCAAATATCTCAACTGCAATAATCAGAATGCAACTGATAAGATTTCGAATTCAAGGACGATAACTCAAAAACTATGTGATTAAATAACCTATCATTTCGCTTTTTATATATAAAATAAGGACACAACCTAACACTCTACTACTGAACTCTAATCTCTAAGTAGAAACTTGTCTATATGCTTCTACTATTTTTCTCAATTTGATGACCATTTTAAGTTTTTCAAAAATTCAAAAAAAAACCTAGGGTTTTGAATAAATTAAAATTTGCTACCTTGATAGATAAATAAATAATAATGTCTTTCACAATTATGTTTAAAGAACATTTGTCCAGTACGTTGTGTCTTCAAAACTAAATGGAAGAAAAATATAAAATTAGAAATATCCACTTCTACAAAAATAAATCTGTCAAATATCATCTATTTGATTTTACAGTGTCATATGAGAAATTATAATTTTATATCATCATACGTGCAATGAAAACATGATAATGTAATCAATACCATGATTTAAACTACTTACAGCTCTTTCTCTGGGACTCAAGCTTTCAGCTTTTGATTCTGGGTCAATAAAAGAAGGCGATCTAAATAATATGAGTATTGATGGTTAGTTACACAACAGCAACAATGTAGAACCTCAGAAGTATTTTATAGTTTCACGGATGTAGTCCAACACTTGTACCTCATATGTCTTCCTGAAATGCTTCCACTTATTGATGCTAAGATTGACCTGCACTTTTCTTCCTGCTCTACGGTTCTAATATTTAAAGGAAACTGCTTGTATTGGTAGCGAGTATCTGAGCACAAATTCAAAAGAAATATCCTCAACACAATAATATGGACCATGTTAAGTGACAAAATAACACTGAACAATTTCATAACTGGGAAACCATGGTCCAGTGTAAAACTACCCAATGTACCGCTAAAGAATCAAAGAAGCAATCTAACCCAGATCTCAATTTAGATCAAAAAATAATTTACTAGGCAATATGCGCTAAATAATTATATAGCCAGGAACCCCACGATTTACTTGAAAATTAACAAAATTAACCCAACTCAGATGACAGGTTGCGTGCTATAATATAAAATTTCTTGTTTGGAAAAATCTCTGAAAGTTAACTGAATATGAAAGAACAGAGTTTGGTGTATAAAAGCATGAAAAGAAACCTGCAAGTCCTGTGTCAGGTTCTGTTATAGTTATGATTTCATGTTCTTCCGATGGAGGAAAGATTGTGAACGGGCTCCGACCCCTCCCAGTTGCATCTTGTAATTTATCAAGAAGATTGTGGCTATTTTCTTCTGATTTAACACATCTCTCAACATAATCTAGGAAGCCTTGAGAGTCTAAAATCGCAGCAAATTACATCGCAACACTCGGCTTCACAAATCGATAAAGATGAGAATTAAATTTATACCTGACTGTGAGCGAATGCAAGCACAAATCGAACAAAATCCCCAAAATCGAATGCGAAAGCGAGTTGAAACCTGATGCCACCCCTAAAATCAGATAGCGCCACGCTCGGATGTTTTTTTTTCTTAGTTTTTTTTCTTCTTCTTTAGGATCGTGGGATATGAGATTACTGATTTAAGCGGCCGAAATTGTGAAAGCGTTGGGAGAAAGCAACGTGAAAGGGGAAATAGGGTTACACTGCTGAGTTTACGTTTTTACCCCCCGAACCCACCCTTAAAGACCCTAATAAGCGTTGGCAATAAAAAAAATACAATTATGTATTTTTGGCAACACTTTTTTAATACAGCAACACTTATTCTTGTTATTGCACTACAACACAAATA
Source organism: Allium sativum (assembly GCA_030737875.1). Taxonomy (NCBI): domain Eukaryota; kingdom Viridiplantae; phylum Streptophyta; class Magnoliopsida; order Asparagales; family Amaryllidaceae; genus Allium; species Allium sativum. Next base: position 747,437,555 of record CM060918.1, read on the forward strand.
AGTGTTGGCGATTGGAAAAAAAGGGTCACCAAATGGCCATTATGGTGTAGTGGTGGTTGAAATGTTTGATGTAAAGGCTATCACTGTCCGATGTGGGGAATGCGGGAGTTGAGTTATTTTCTGGTATTGTTGGTAGATTAGTTCATTTATTTATCCATTCTCATATACTTTAATGATGATGTTAGATAGTTGTTTTATTGCTCACTAAGATTGTTGCTTGACTCAAGGTTGTATGTTTCCCTCTTATTACTTTGGGTTGTTCATCCGATTGTTGGATGGGCAGGCTAGGTTGGAAGTAACATGTGACAGTTTAGTAAGGACAACGTTGCAGTTCGGAGGCAAGCTGGAGGCTGGCGTACTATCTTTTCTACTATCTAGTACCTTTGGGTTTTCATTGTTTTATGTTTGACTCTGAGTGTTGTAGCGAGGCAAAATTGTATAAACACTATTGTTGTAATCCAAGTGTATGGATATTACTTTCTAGTTGTTATGAAAGTTTAGTGTTTTCTGCTTCGCTAATAATACATGTTGTATATGTTCTATTATATTTTATCCTGGCGACTTGAGTTCTATGACTGGTTCCGCTTGTGTATCTTACCTTGATGATCGTCTATAGCTGCCTGGCATGTCTTTCAGCATATTATTCCTCTTGTATAGTACGGGGGCTATGGCTAGTTGTCACATACCACGTCCTACCTCCTCTACACCTCCTCTAACACCCTCTAAACCCCCTAATACCCCCTTCCCTTCGATGTAGAATTCCGGACAGCGGTGATTGTGGGCTTTCCTGTTGGTTGTCTCCATTTGTGTCCATTTCGCCCTCTGTTTCACCTTAAACCTCAAGATCCACGTGCATATGAGTGTTAGTGAGCATAGACGTAATGACCCGAACTTCCCCATGAAGGAAAGCATGGATTGAGTTGAGAACAAGCCACATCTGAACACAAACAGAAGAACATTTCATTGCTTATTACAACAATTCCATCAGAATACAAGAATATTACAAAGTATGAATAAATATTACACAGAAAATATCAGAGATTTAAATTACATTCAAAAACATCGCAGAGGAAAAACAATACAAAGCACAACTGAAAACAAATACACGGATACAGAGCTTTCCGAATACCGCTTCAGGTATAAATCAGGATCCTATGAATATAATTCTGCAAAACCAAAACTACTAACTGCCCGTGTCAAAAATAAGGGCACTCAGAGTTTAGGTTAAAACAATAAACTCCAGGTCAGTCATGTGACTGGTGTGAGAAATAAAACAGTTATTAATCTTTATTTTAAAGTTAGGTAAATCAAGGGACTATGCCGTATAACACGGAACGGGTTTCCTCCCAACAATACCAGTGCATAAAACAACAGCGCAATGCTAAATGAAGAACAATGAAGCTATTATAAGACTCAGGTCCCATCACATAATGCAACACAAGCCGGAGGATAGGGTTTTACCTTATAATAGCCAAAGAATGCTTGATATGCTAAATTTCATGTTTTATTATTACTATAAGTGTATAGTATCAAAACAATTTCAATCATAAGTATTAATCATATATGACATGGGTACCATATATCATGTCGCCAATACTAGGCTCTACAATCAAAACCGCAAACATCACGTATTGGAAGTTGGATTTCCATCTGTGAACCAAGGCAAGGGATCGTCCTTACTGCTTCGAGATGCTCTAGCCTGCACCTCAGGAACAGAATGCATAGTCCCTTGAATCGTCCGGGCCGGTCCACCGATGTGGATTAAAATGCCTGGACACTGCGTTTCCTCACCCTATGAGGTGTCAATGAGTCCAATGACTCCATCGGTCCCGGATCGACCGATATATCCGAGGCGCCTCGCAATCCAACAACCACATAAGTCAAACTCGTCAGGGCATGTAAAACCACTGACACCACTTCTAGCTAGAAGGAAACGCATGCTCTCCCTGATGTCCTCTCCCGTTCTTGGTTCACAACCGGGGTGTGAGACTCGCGAATTAACGCTACACAAAGTTGTGCCACACAAGCGGTGCTTTGATCATCAACCAAAAGACTCTGCTTTTCAACAGAAGCCTTGATCATTTGCATCTTAGCATGCCACACAGGCAAACCACTCCATGCAACCGATATCCATCAATCACACAGAATGATATCAAATATCAGACACATAGTCCATTTACAAGTCCGTTCGGGGTCTGAACGAAACCGGAGGCACCTTGTACCTCGCATATCCATCGATCTCCGAGTACGTCTGGACGATCACCAACTGATTCCCTCCTCTTGGGAGTACGACCCAATCAAGATCATTAGTAATTATCCAAATGATGTGAAGACCTCCGGTCTTCGACCACTGTCTTCATCCTCAACACATCGTCGAATCAGTTATTCAGAATGGGATAAATCCGGTCTTTCTGAATAACTCGCGTATATAATAAATAAGTGTTACACAAACACAACATACGCGTCATTCCAATTCATCAGTCACTAACCATAAATTAGTAAGAGAATAATTCCCCAAATAATAACCCCGAAGGACGAAACCAACATCAGATCAATACCCAGGAAACCATTCATCTTAACTAATCTTCAGTTAGTTGCTAAATTTCACATTCTTAGGGAGAGGTTCCCATTAATTTTATGAAAGATAAATTCTTTAAATTTATTCTTTAATCTTCCTTTGAATATCAATTCAAACCAAATTATGGTTTATCCAAACTAGTCGGGATTAACGAACCTTATCGAAGTAATCATTTGTTTTAATTTCCCAATCCCAACCTATTCATCACATGAAGTAAAACTGGTAATACTTCATATCTAACACCATGGTGTTATCGGTAAATTCAATTACCATTTCACGTTCAAATCTAATTAAAGATTTAACTATTGCCTGGAGCAAAACTGGAGATACTCCATTCTAGATCATTTCAATCTAATTAAAGATTCCTTAAAATTCCACTTGGATTTAATCTTCCTAAAAATCAATATTAATGATTGTTTAACTTGGGAAATCATATATTGTCTTCAATTGGGTAAAAGAACCAATGTCATTTAAAACACGGTTCACTATAAACCCAAAATCACATTCTATTCCATCAGCCTTTAACCGTAAATTAGCAAGTGAACAATTCCCTAAGTAATAACCCTGAAGGCCGAAACCAACATCAGATCAATACCCAAGAAACCATTCAACTTAACTAATCTTCAGTTAGTTTCTGATTTTCTTAACTCCGCTGGGTCTAAGAACAGTATTATTGAAGATACCGTTCACGACAACCCAAAATCACATGCCATTAATTATCGGGTTAAAGAACAAGTGTTATTTAAAACACCGTTCACGATAAACCCAAAAATCAATTCAAATTCAATTCCAATTAAATACCATTTAATTAGTATACTTCATTAAATCTAAATAAAAAGAATTAATCTTTTTGTCAATTGGGTTTAAGAACAGTGTAAATGAAGACACCATGCACAACAAACCCAAATCCCATTTGATATTAAATACAAGGCTCTGAATAGAAAATATATCGGCTTATATTCAATATCAAATTCTACGACCAAAAAATATCGTATTGGAAATAACGATATAAATATATCTTTCAAATTTCCATAATAATATCTGCATAATCACGAAATCCAACATCGAAATATTCCAAAGACAATTTCGATTCAAATCCATTTCCACTTTATATATTGGAAATTCTGGTTATTTTCCAAACCATTTCAAATCCACTTTATTTATTTTTTAAAATAAATGGGATTATAATTCTAGGTCAAAATTAGCTCATTTCGATAAAAATCTATTTTTGTCTTTTCAAATTTGGAATTTTTCATCCCAATTCTCCACAAACCATTTCTTATGATTTTACACAAATTATTACCATTTTTAATAATTTTATCAAGGCTCATACAGTCGATTTCCATCAACGGCCATCGAACTGCACTTACAGCGACCTTTTCCTAATTTGATTTGGACATAATTCCAAATTCAACCGTTAGATTTCAAATCTCTAATATTTGTTAGAAAGCTCTTTTCGATACGAACCCAACGGTTCCGGTTTTAGGAGAATCCGACGGTCGGATCTCCCCTAATATACATTCGAAGACAATGGTCAAAATTCGCGAACTGCCGCAGTGCATTCTATTCAGGCCATTATATATAATATATATATATTATATATTTCGTCAATATCCTTTTAAAAACGTATTTTATAAATCGTTTTAAATTCGTTTTCAAAACGATTTCAACTTCATATTCAATTTCAGATCAAATTTGAATATTCCATATCATCGATATACAAATGATAATATTTTCAAAATGTTATATTTTGAATTCACTTCCTTTTCTATATTCATTATAAAAACGAATATAATCGATATAAATATCGTTCGCGTCAAAAATGGCGCATATCTAACCGACACGACTTTATATATTTCAATAACTTCGTTATTCTATTCAACAAATGAACATTTTCTTCAACACATGAATTTTCTTTTATTCAACACATGAATATATATTTTATTCAACACATGAATTTTCTTTATTTTCCAACTTGGAATGAGGCCCAATCAATTACCATATAATGTTAATCATATGGATTCCCTACAACACATGTATATAATAGCAACGATAAATAATCAACCATCATCCAGAGTGCACTCTACACTGCATAAGAATCAAATATAAATATTTAACGCTCATAACAGTCTGTCAATCAATCGATCGACATACAGCTAATTATTGGGACTAGTGTATGGCCAATTTCATCCCAACACCCGTGTGGGGTTTTCAAACAATCAAACACAAGTTTTATTTGTGCAGTTGGGCGATGTGTAAAATTTATCGTCCCAATCCATATCAGTCAAATGTGTGTACATAAACAAATCGTCCGATTTGTTTATAACTATTTATTTTATATACACATTAAAAATTATATTTTTAACCATCTAATAATTTATTTCATTCCACTACACACGATCATTTTTCATAGCACATCAATCAAACAAACAAGTCATCCATGGTCTGTGGACGACGGGTGTCGGGTGCTGCTAAGCACCATCTGCATCCTAGTATATATTTCAACTAGAAAATAAATTAAAAGTGAGGAGTTCTCACTGATTAGCTAAACCAAACACCGCGACTCTTCGTATGTAGAAAATCTTCGTCGTGCTCGCCTTTTGTCACTTTCGTCCACCATATCCACTCCATATATAAAAATCGCATTTTTATATTGTTGTCATGTATATAAAAATCACATTTTTATACTGCTACTATATAGATAAAAATTCTATTTTTATACCGCTACTATGTAGATAAAAATTCTATTTTTATACTGTTACATATATTATAAAGATCACATTTTTCTTCTTGTACTGTTCATATAAAAAATCACATTTTTATTCTTCTCACTATATACAAATCATATTTTTATTATCTCTATAATATAAAAAATCATATCTTTGAACAAACAAAAATCTCATCTTTCTTCATGATAAAAATCATCTCTTTTCATTGATAAAAATATAATCTTTCTTCATAAAAATATAATTTTTACTTCATAAAAATAATTTTTTTACATCATAACTAAAATCTTATTTCATATAATAAAAATTTACCTCACTAATTACCTAAATCGGTAAGGACAAGAAAAATAAAAAAAAGAAAATTAAAAGAAAAGAAAAAGAAAGAAAGGCTCACAGTTGAAATTTGGAAGGGGGTGCTGTTGCGAACCGCGGAGGAGGAGGAGAACTCGGGGTTGCTGGTGGCGTCACAGGCGGGTGGCGCGCCTCGATTTGGGGTTCAGGAAGGGGGCATCGCGGTTTCATGAGGGGAAAATGAGGATGGAAGGAGGACGTTGGAGGTGAGGTGGGGCGGCTGAGCGGAGTGCGGAGGTGGAGCGGCGCGCGACATCGCCTGGGGCTGGGCGGAGTGCAGAGGTGGAGCGGCTGAGCTAGGGCTCCATTTTTTTAATTTCAGAAAGAAAATCGGGGAGAGAGAAAGTGGGGGGAGATAGGAATTATATAATATTTATTTTTTATTATTATTATTATTTTCTCCCAAAAAGGTACTTTTTAAATCGAACACCAAACCGATCCCGATGACTGTCGTCCTTAGCTAATTACCCCCATTTCGAAAACAATGGGATATGTCTCGTAAGCCAATTTTCTTGTTTCGATCAGTTTCTGTTTAGATTGACAATATAAATCAGTATATATTCAATTTGAACGCACAATTCAATTTACCGGGGCCACATACAGACTTTAAAAATTCCAAAAAAATAATTTCTAGCTTCGTATTGACGATACGGTCCTAACAAAACTAGTTTCGTCAAATTCTGAGACTGCTTGAAAAATGGTCTTTTTCTGGTCGACTAAAATCAACTACAACTGATCAAATGCGTTTTCCTTTGCCACGCTCACATATTGATTCAGAAAATTACGAATTTTGAAACCTAGCAATAGCTTGACATCCCGGATCCAACAAAAGTTGTTTCGTCGAAAACAGTGGTCGTTTGCAAAATCTCCATTTTTAAGGACCAGAATTCCATAGCGACTATTCTGAATTTTCAATTGGGCATAACTTTTTATCCCCGCTATGAAATTTCAATTTTTTGGATTCGTTGGAAAGATATTCTCAAATAGATTCTAATATTTTTGGTTTTGCTAAAATCCGGTTTATTTTGAATCTTGTACATTCAATTGAAATTTGAAATCTAATTTTCAAACTACCGCGCCATTTTCAATTCCTTTTATGTTTTAAATAAAATATTTATGTTCTAACGTCGATTCAAATAAATATATTCATTCTAATTCTATTCAAAATAAATTTCTCGTCGTTATTATTTAAAATAAATCATTTTAAATATTCAAAAATCATCAAAATAAAAAATTTTAATTGGCCCGGATTTCCGGGTTATTACAATCTCCCCCACTTAAAACTTCGTCCCCGAAAAGGAACGAAGCTGAAAGTTGTTTTACAAACCAATTCAACTTTCATTATTTTCTTTATGGCCTAAGTTCTTCAACTTTTCAGTTTTTAAGAACTTTTCAAAATTTTGGCTAACACCCTAAATTTTCAAAAAAAATCGCCATAACCTCCCCTGCATCGGGAGCTTTGGGATATTTCAAATAGCTTCACATGGCCTTCACCAATCCAAAAGAAAAAGAATTAGCCAAGCGGTTATCCAATCGACTCATAAAATCATCCAAACCCCAAGAAATACAATAAACATGTACCTATTTGTCGAGCAAACAATTTTATTCCTCTTCTCTAGCCTCCTTGCTATGACCTGTTCAATGTAAGTATACGTACATGCATGCAAATGCGATAAATTTTCAATACAATCCACTATTTGGTTCAATTTGGCTAAAGGTTCAACATTTAATTAATCAACCAATAATCAACCAACACAATCATCAATCAATTAGTTGATTATCATTTCAAGCACATAATTTTGATACATATACAGAAAATCATGTTTTTGATGCCAATTCACAACAATAAGCCCTACCTAGTTTTGGTTCTCACACCAGTCAATAGGAAATATATAGACGTCCCACCTTCGAAACTCGAACATGAATACTGATGATGCGATCGCTATAGCGATCATCAGAACCATCTTTGGGCGATTAGAGTGTAATTCTATATCTATCCAGTATATTAAGACTTCATATACACGTGGATCAGACGTATATTAAAATCTCCATATACTCGATTGTCCAAATCAATTTAAAATAAACATTCAAATACGAATAATAAAGTTTAAATTTTCAAAATAAAACTTGTTTTCAATTTTATTTTAAAAGCATCACTCTTCACACTCGTTCTAGGATACTACTGATCCCATCTCTAACGAGTCATTCTCATTGGACATTACTAATCCAATCTCCGGTGAATTCTTTCGTTCGATCCTAATATGCCTTGTTCTCGAGCTCTGTAAACCAATGCTCTGATACCAAGCTGTAACGACCCGAACTTCCCCGTGAAGGAAAGCACGGATTGAGTTGAGAATAAGCCACATCGGAACGCAAACAGAAGAACATTTCATTGCTTATTACAACAATAACATCAAAATACAAGAATATTACAGAGTATGAATAAATATTACATAGAAAATATTAGAGATTTAAATTACATTTAAATACATCGCAGCGGAAAAACAATACAAAGCACAACTGAAAACAGATACACAGATACCGAGCTTTCCGAATACCGCTTCAGCTGTAAATCAGGATCCTGTGAATATAAATCTGCAAAACCAAAACTACTGGCTGCCCATATCAAAAATAAGGGCACCCAGAGTTTAGGTTAAAACAATAAACTCCAGGTCAGTCATGTGACTGGTGTGAGAACTAAAACAGTTATTAATCTTTATGTTAAAGTTAGGTAAATCAAGGGACCACGCCGTATAACACGGAACAGGTTTCCTCCCAACAATACCAATGCATAAAACAATAGCGCAATGCTAAATAAAGAACAATAAAGCTATTATAAGACCCAGGTCCCATCACACAATGCAATACAAGCCGGAGGATAGGGTTTTACCTTATAATAGCCAAAGAATGCTTGATACGCTAAATTTCATGTTTTATAATTACTACAAGCGTATAGTGTCAAAACAATTTCAATACTAAGTATTAATCATAGATGGCATGGGTATCATATATCATGTTGCCAATACTAGGCACTACAATCAAAACTGCAAACGTCACGTATTGGAAGTTGGATTTCCATCTGTGAACCAAGGCAAGGGATCTTCCTTTCCGCTTCGAGACGCTCTAGCCCGCCCCTCAGGAGCAGAACGCATCGTCCCTCGGATCGTCGGGGCCGGTCCACCGATGTGGATTAAAATGCCTGAACACTACATTTCCCCACCCTATGGGGTGTCAATGAGTCCAATGACTGCATCGGTCCCGGATCAACCGATATATCCGAGGCGCCTCGCAATCCAACAACCACATGAGTCAAACTCGTCAGGGCATGTAAAACCACTGACGCCACTTCTAGTTGGAAGGAAACGCATGCCTTCCCTTATGTCCTCTCCCGTTTCTGGTTCACAACCGGGGTGTGAGGCTCGTGAATTAACGCTACACAAAGCTATGCCACACAGGCGGTGCTTTGATCATCAAACACAAAACTCTGCTTTTCAACAGAAGCCTTGATCATTTGCATCTTAGCATGCCACACAGGCAAACCACTCCATGCAACCGATATCCATCAATCACACAGAATGATATCCAATGTCAGACACACAGTCCATTTACAAGTCCGTTCTGGGTCTGAACAAAACCGGAGGCACTTTGTACCTCGCATATCCATCGATCTCCAAGCACGTCTGGACGATCACCAACTGATTCCCTCCTCCTGGGTGTACGGCCCAATCAAGATCATCAGTAATTATCCAAACAATGTGAAGACCTCCACTCTTCGACCACCGTCTTCATCCTCGACACATCGTCGAATCAGTTATTCAGAATGGGATAAACCCGGTCTTTCTGAATAACTCGCGTATATAATAAACAAGTGTCACACAAACACAACATACGCCTCATTCCAATTCATCAGTCACTAACCGTAAATTAGTAAGAGAATAGTTCCCAAATATTAACCCCGAAGGCCGAAACCAACATCAGATCAATACCGAGGAAACCATTCATCTTAACTAATCTTCAGTTAGTTGCTAAATTTCACATTCTTAGGGAGAGGTTCCCATTAATTTTATGAAAGATAAATCCTTTAAACTTATTCTTTAATCTTCCTTTGAATATCAATTCAAACCAAATTATGGTTTATTCAAACTAGTTGGGATTAATGAACCTTACCGAAGTAATCATTTATTTTAATTTCCCAATCCCAACCTATTCATCCCATGAAGTAAAACTGGTAATACTTCATATCTAACACCACGGTGTTATCGGTAAATTCAATTACATTTTCACGTTCAAATCTAATTAAAGATTTAACTATCGCCAGGAGCAAAACTGTAGATACTCCATTCTCGATCGTTTCAATCTAATTAAAGTTTTCTTAAAACTCCACTTGGTTTTAATCTTCCCAAAAATCAATATTAATGATTGTTTAACTTGGGAAATCATATACTGTCTTTAACTAGGTTAAAGAACCAATGTCATTTAAAACTCGGTTCACTATAAACCCAAAATCACATTCTATTCCATCAGCCTTTAACCGTAAATTAGCAAGTGAACAATTCCCTAAGTCATAACCCCGAAGGCCGAAACCAACATCAGATCAATACCCAAGAAACCATTCAACTTAACTAATCTTCAGTTAGTTTCTGATTTTCTTAACTCCGATGGGTCTAAGAACAGTATTACTGAAGATACCATTCACGACAACCCAAAATCACATTCCATTAATTATCGGGTTAAAGAACAAATGTTATTTAAAACACCGTTCATGATAAACCCAAAAATCAATTCAAATTAAATTCCAATTAAATACCATTTAATTGGTATACTTCATTAAATCTAAATAAAAAGATTTAATCTTTTTCTCAACTGGGTTTAAGAACAGTGTAAATGAAGACACCATTCACAACAAACCCAAATCCCATTTGATATTAAATACAAGGCTCTGGATAGAAAATGTATCAGCTTATATTCAATATCAAATTCTATGACCAACAAATATCGTATTGGAAATAACGATATAAATATATCTATTAAATTTCCATAACAATATCTGCATAATCACGAAATCCAACATTGAAATATTCCAAAGACAATTTTGATTCAAATCCATTTCTACTTTATATATTGGAAATTCTGGTTATTTTCAAAACCATTTCAAATCCACTTTATTTATTTTTAAAAATAAATGGGATTATAATTCTAGTTCAAAACTAGTTCGTTTCGATAAAAATCTATTTTTGTCTTTTCGAATTTGGAATTTTTTATCCTAATTCTTCACAAATCATTTCTTATGATTTTACACAAATTATTACTATTTTTAATAATTTTATCAAGGCTCGTACAGTCGATTTCCATCAACGGCCATCGAACTGCACTTATAGCGATCTTTTCGAAAATTGATTTGGGCATAATTCCAAATCCAATTGTTAGATTTCAAATCTCTAATATTCATTAGAAAGCTCTTTTCGATTGAACCCAACGGTTCCGGTTTTAGGAGAATCTGACGATCGGATCTCCCGTAATATACATTCGAAGATAATGGTCGAAATTCGCGAACTGCTGCGGCGCGGCGCGTTCTATTCAGGCCATTATATATATATATTATATATTATATATTTTGTTGATTTCCTTTTAAAAACATATTTTATAAATTGTTTTAAATTCGTTTTCAAAACGATTTCAACTTCATACTCAATTTCAGATCAAAATTGAATATTCCATATCATCGATATACAAATGATAATATTTTCAAAACGTTATATTTTGAAATCACTTCCTTTTCTATATTCATTATAAAAACAAATATAATCAATATAAATATCATTCGCGTCAAAATGGCGCATATCTAACCAACACGACTTTATATATTTCAATAACTTCGTTATTCTATTCAACAAATGAATATTTTCTTCAACACATGAATTTTCTTTTATTCAACACATGAATACATATTTTATTCAACACATGAATTTTCTTTGATTCAACACATGAATTTTCTTTTATTCAACACTTGAATATATATTTTATTCAACACATGAATTTTCTTTATTTTCCAACTTGGAATGAGGCCCAATCAATTACCATACAATGTTAATTATATGGATTCCATACAACACATGTATATAATAGCAACGATAAATAATCAACCGTCATCCAAAGTGCATTCTACACTGCATAAGCGTCAAATATAAATATTTAACGCTTATAACAGCCTGTCAATCAATCGATCGACATACAGCTAATTATTGGGACTAGTGTATGGCCAATTTCATCCCAACACCCGTGTGGGGTTTTCAAACAATCGAACACAGTTTTAGCTAAACCAAACACCGTGACTCTTCGTATGTACAAAATCTTCGTCGTGCTCGCCTTTTGTCACTTTCGTCCACCGTATCCACTACATATATAAAAATCGCATTTTTATATTGTTGTCATGTATATAAAGATCATATTTTTATACTGCTACTATATAGATAAAAATTCTATATTTATATTGCTACAATATTGATAAAAATTCTATTTTTATACTGCTACATATATTATAAAGATCACATTTTTCTTCTTATACTGTTCATATAAAAAATCACATTTTTATTCTTCTCACTATATAAAAATCATATTTTTATTATCTCTATAATATAAAAAATCATATCTTTAAACAAACGAAAATCTCATATTTCTTCATGATAAAAATCATCTCTTTTCATTGATAAAAATATAATCTTTCTTCATAAAAATATAATTTTTACTTCATAAAAATAAATTTTTTACATCATAATTAAAATCTTATTTCATATAATAAAAATTTACCTCACTAATTATCTAAATCAGTAAGGACAGGAAAAATAAAATTAAAAGAAAAGAAAAAGAAAGGCTCACAGTTGAAATTTGGAGGGGGGTGCTGTTGCGAACCGCGGAGGAGGAGGAGAACTTGGGGTTGCTGGTGGCGTCACAGGCGGATGGCCTGCCTCGATTTGGGGTTCAGGTAGGGGAGCATCGCGGTTTCATGACGGGAAAACGAGGATGGAGGGAGGACGTCGGAGGTGAGGTGGGGCGGTTGAGCGGAGTGCGGAGGTGGAGCGGCGCGCGGCGTCGCCTGGGGCTGGGCGGAGTGCAGAGGTGAAGCGGCTGAGCTAGGGCTCCGTTTTTTTAATTTTAGAAAGAAAGTCGGGGAGAGAGAGAAAGTGAGGGGGGAGATAGGAATTATATAATATTTATTATTATTATTATTTTCTCCAAAAAGGTACTTTTAAAATCGAACACCAAATCGATCCCGACGACTATCGTCCCTAGCTAATTACCCCCATTCCGAACACAATGGGATATGTTTCGTAAGCCAATTTGCTTGTTTCGATCAGTTTCTGTTTAGATTGACAATATAAATCAGTATATATTCAATTTGAACGCACATTTCAATTTACAAGTGCCACATAAATTCCAGAAAAATAATTTCTAGCTTCGTATTGACGATGCGGTCCTAAAAAAACTTGTTTCATCAAATTCTGAGACCGCTTGAAAAATGGTCTTTTTCTGGTCGATTAAAATCAACTGAAACTGGTCAAATGCGTTTTACTTTGCCACGCTCACATATTGATTCAGAAAATTACGAATTTTGAAACCTAGCAATAACTTGACATCCCGGATCAACAAAAGTGGTTTCGTCGAAAACAGTGGTCTTTTGCAAAATCTCCATTTTTAAGGCCCAGAATTCCATAGCGACTATTCTGAATTTTCAACTGGGCATAACTTTTTATCCCCGCTATGAAATTTCAATTTTTCGGATATGTTGGAAAGATATTTTCAAATAGATTCTAATATTTTTGGTCTCGCTAAAATCTGGTTTATTTTGAATCATGTACATTCAATTGAAATATGAAATCGAATTTTCAAACTAACGCGCCATTTTCAATTCCTTTTATATTTAAAATAAAATATTTATATTCTAACGTCGATTCAAATAAATATATTCATTCTAATTCTATTCAAAATAAATTTCTCGTTGTTATTATTTAAAATAAATCATATTAAATATTCAAAAATCATCAAAATTGCCAAAATAAAAATTTTAAATTGGCTCGGATTTCCGGGTTATTACAGTGGACGTTAGATTCGAGCACTGTGAACCTCCGTGAAGCTGCATAAGAGCTCGACAAGGTCGCATTCCTCCGCATCAAAGTTTTGATGGAGTGCAACTCTCGATGATAAAATATTCATTGAAAAAGGATAAATTAAAATTAACTGTTTGCTAGTTAATGGTTTGAGTTATGAGATGATTTCTGGTTGATAGAATAAGTTTATTAGGATGTTAAATAATGATTAGCATATTAAAAATATGATTTTTAATTGATATATGTATACTTGTTTAATTATGTGAGAAATCTAAACTCGCATTTAAAAGGGGCAGATTAGAAAGTTAATAGCATAAAAGTTGATTGTTAAGTAAAACAAGTAGTGTTAGTTAATAAATAAAATTTATTAAGTGATGAAATAATTTTTAGTTAGTTAAAAATATGATTTTTAACTATCATATACGATGTAGATTGGATATTCGATGTACATAAATAAAATCATATCGATATCATTGAATTGTAACTTGAATGGATTAAATAAAATTAACGAATTAGATGTTAATTGAATGTAGTTAAAAATAAAATTAACTGCATGTAATACGATGAACATGGAATGATAATAATAATAATTTATTATGATGTTAGCAAGCGACTGGCGATGTAAAAATATTATTTTTAATTGTTATGCAAGTGAATATTTAAGTTGCCTAAAATTAGAATTTGTGTGGTAGTGTAGTGAATTTATTTTAACTATTAGTTGTTCATTAGAAATATTTGATCATGTTTTATTGATGCTTATCACTACTTATGTAAGTTCATTGATACCATACACATTGTATAGTTCACTAAAAATGTAATTTTTATGTATTGTTGGAAGCATTGTTTGATATGTGATACTAGCATTTCATACAATGTGGATGGACACTTTACGACACCTTAAATGGCATTGGATGATTTATTTATTTATTTATGATTACCGTGCGTAACTTGGATGCGTGTGATGGTCTTTTGGATAAATTGAATATACGCCATAGGATAGTGACAGGTATTGGACTACATTGCATAGCATAGCATAACATACCCATATAAGCATGTAGTTGCTTGATGCTTATATGATGTGAACCGTATTACGTTCATTTATTTGATGCTATACGACGAGAACAAATGAACGGAGATCAGGTATATGGCATATTGGTTATCTAATGAAGACTGGACTTGATATGGACTTAAATAAACATATAATGGAATTTTCAGGATTTAATAACAAACCCTACACAGGTTTGGAGATAATAAAAATACACACATCACTCTAGTTATATATATGTGACACAATGGTTGTTCACAATGATTTTTAAATCCCATACGGGCATTAGGATGATTTATTTTTATACATCTCTCGGTGTACACATGTTGTATGAATATATGGTGATTTACTGGGGACTATTAAGGTGAGTTGTGGTTTTTCCAAGCACTACTACAAAGGAGGTTATGGCGAATTTTTCCGAAAATTTAAGATGTTAACCAAATATTTGATGAATTAAATAGTTTGGAAGCCGTTGACCGAATTAAATTTATATACGTTAAGTATAAACTAAATTAAACGAATAGTGTAGCGGTAGTTCTCGTTTTCAAATCGTAATTTTAAGCGAGTATACTAGGAGATCCGACCATCGAATTTTCCTGAAATTAGAACCATTGGATTCGTTTTGAAAATATCTTTCCAACGATAATAAATATGTTAAGATCCAATGGTCAGATTTGAAGATAAGTCCAAATCAATATTTGAAAAGGTCGATTTAAATGCAGTTCGGTGGCCGAAACTGAAAACCAACTGTAAGGGCCTTAATGAAATTATCAAAGATACGAATAAATTATGTTGAAACATAATAAATGATTTGAAAGAGTCAGAACCAAATATACTTGGTTTTTGATATTTATTGTTGACGATTGGTTGATGATTGTTTGGATTGTGCTCGACCAGTTTATGAGTAAAATATGTTTTTACACTTGGCATTGGGTTGGGTAGAAATATTTTTATGCTAACACCTTTTGATTAATTTCACGATTTGACTATGAGGTGTTTAGCGTTGTTGTTTGATTCATATTAAATTTAATGAATGGTTTTTGAAATGAGATTTTCTTAAATGAACCGAAGTGTTTTCCCGATTTTGGACAGGGAATGTTTTATAAAAATGTTTTTTAAAATAGAAAGGATTTCGAGGGCTAAACCCGATGATTTTGAAATGATTTGGAAGTGGAAATTCATACAAATTTGATTACACCAGTGATTATTGGTGTTAATGATTTTTCCACTTCGGGATATAAAATGATTTAGTTTGTGGCTAAAGATTCGGGTAACCCTGAGGACTAAAAGTGTGGGTAAGAGAGACCCAGAACCTTAAGACTTGGTCAGTGGTCAGTGCATGCCTATTTCTATACGGTGCAACATTTATATATCTCGAAAGAGAAGGTACATGCCCTTTACAATGTTGATGGAAGAAACCTCTCGATATTTGGTTGCATACGTTTGTATGTATTGTGATATTTTGGAATTCATATTTCCAAGTGATTTGGTTTGAGATCCCAAAGTAAAATCTACTTTGATATGAAAACTAGATATGTATTTCAAATATTTTGAAATAAAGAAATCGGAAATAAAGTCCAAAGGAATATATTTTTTAAAGATAATTGGATTTGGAAAACATAAGTTGGGAATTAAGCCTAAATTGGTAGATTGAGGAATTGCATGTTGTCTGATGCATTGTAGATCCATCGGCTTATTTGTGGTAGTTGTTTGTGCACTGGCATTCATGTGGAGTAAACCCGTTCCGTGTCATATAGCGTGGTCCTATGATATGCCTTGTTTTAAAATAAGTTAAATATAACTATTTTGCTTCCCATACCAGTCCCATGACTGACTCATAGTTTGTTTTTCCCTTGCAAACTCTAGTGCCCATATTTTCCACACGGACAGTCGAGTAATTTGATTTGCAGATTCTTTTCTTAAGCATGATTCTGGATTGAAGCTTAAAGTTGTGTCCAGAGCATTGATAGTCTTCGGCTGTGTTAATTATGTTTCCACTGTGGATTGTAATGTATTTACTGTAATTTATCCTCCGCTGTATTATTTTCGATGTACTCTGATATAACATTTATATCATGTTAGTAGAAGTTTTTTGTTTTTGTTCTAATGTTGTTGTGTGCTCAAAGTTATAATCCGAGGATTTCTGACTTTCAGA
Organism: Allium sativum; assembly: GCA_030737875.1. Taxonomy (NCBI): domain Eukaryota; kingdom Viridiplantae; phylum Streptophyta; class Magnoliopsida; order Asparagales; family Amaryllidaceae; genus Allium; species Allium sativum. Next base: position 747,454,515 of record CM060918.1, read on the forward strand.
TCGGGCCTTGCGGCCAGTTCGAATGGCGGGGAAATTCGGGTTGTTCCACACGGCCGATTAAATTTATTTCTTCACGCTTCTGTTTGAACATCCGATATCACACATGCAGCCTCGTTTAAACTGCATGAATTATAAATATTATTGTTATAGGATTTAGTTAGAATAATAAACCCCTTAATTATATTTTAATAACTAATAAGATTTTAATGACTTTTGTTTATCACCGATATAAACCTGATCCTTGCTCTTCGTTTCTTCAAGTTTGTCATATGCTTCTATTCGAACCCACCACACATTGTCTCAAGCTGACCGCCACGCCACCAATCATGCATCAAACCCCGATCAGCAACTGGCAACCTGTGTGACTCATCCAGCTTGTCCCTCGTCTTGATTTTCAAACATTCGATGCTTCCAATCGCTGTAATTTTGACTTCGTCTATCTGCGATTCAAGCTAGGGTTCTGACCAAACTACAACGTTAAAACCCATCCTGGTCATTCAGCTTGGAGAACTCGTGAAGTCGAGTAACTTTGTAGTTGGATAATTCTCAATTAAATGAACAGATTTCAAGAAATGGTGGAGAAATTTGGTGATTTACTGTCGTTCATAGTATTTGTGGCAGCCGGTATGAGAATTGACCACGGGTTGGCATGTGAAGGCTTTATTGTTGGGTATACTTATATAAGAGTTTAGTATTATTATTTTTATTAGCGAAACTTACGCCACAAGCTTTACGCAAAAACCACCTCATACGACCTCCGATTGCAATGATTATTCAAATCATAGCATAAATAAATATTCCAGGCACGATGGAACTAGTTTCGTCAAATTCCGAGATCGTTTGTAAAAATTCCATTATAATTGCACAATGAGAACTGGTATGCATTTAAATTGTGCACGATCACATATTAATTTCAGTTGACTTGAAACTTGAAATCTTACAATAATAAATCATTATGGATTCAATAAAATAAGTTTCGTTGAGAACCAATGACGGTTGGAAATTGGTTATTCATAAGATTTATATTAAATCGATAAAACGATTAAATAAAAACCTAGGCATTTACCCTTCGCACGAACAAACGGTAAGTCTGATCGATATGAAAATCGAAATCCTTTAACAACTTACTAATACAGATCCAAGGGAAAATGTTTCGTCACATTCCGAGACTTTTCACCCAGATTAATATTTTACGCATAAAATGGTGTTATTTTTTGGACGTCAAAATAACTAGCCTTCAAAAATAACAAATTATACATATCCTAACTCTAAACATCAATAAAAATTTAACGAAATAGGTCTTGCGTTTTAATTCGATTGTTATCTCAAGTTATCTATAAATTCCTTTTAATAAAAATAAATTCATTTAATTAAATGCTATGCAAAACAGCTGTGCGTTTATGGCTATCAAAGTCAAATACGATATCGGATCGCCACGAAATTTATTTTCATTCAATAATTTAACATTATGGATCCAATAGATCTGATTTTGTTGAAATCCATGACTATTTCAAAATTGGCTATTTTTAACTCAATTAATTAATATAAAATTCACATTTTCGCCAAATCAATATTAAATTAAATATTTTAACACTCTATCAACTTCCATTATCTTTCAATAGCATATATAACTATTCAAAAACTATTTTGATTTAATCTAGGTTAAAAAGATATTAAATTTATTAAGAATCCTTTCTTATTAAATTAATCGTTATGGTTTATAAACGATTCCATAACGACTATTTGAAAATTTGATTTGGGCATAACTCAAAATTTATATGATGAAATGTCGATTTTTCACTTTCATTCGGAAACTATTATGAAATAGATATAGATGGTTCTCGTTTCAAAGAATTCTGACTTATACTGGATTATGTATATTCAGTTAAAGTTCAAACGTAATATTATGAACTAGCACGGTGTTACGAGCTCGTTTATAATTTAAATATAAATTATACATTCAAACTTCGTTATTTAAATAAATAAATCCTTTTAGTATTTCCATATCAACATTTAAAACTAAGTTAAATGTGCAAACTTAACAGTTAAAAATCTGGGTCGTTACACCAGAGTTGGACTTCTAGTCTTTTATTGAAATTTTAGGGATTTTTCTTTCTATTACCAACGAATGATGGTTTCCGAGAGAGTGATGCGGATTAAGGATCTTCAGGCTATATTAACCCTTATGGAGTATGAATAGTGTTACATAAATTTATGAATCATTTATAAATCATTTTGGATTATATTTTTGAGTATGTGCATCATGATCGCATAATCAATCAAAGAAACAAAAAAAGTAAAATAAAAGAAGTAAAGTAAAAAGGAGAGAACGTATCAGATTTTATACCGGTTCGGAGTTATCACACATCCAATCATGCACACTGTAACAACCTGAATTCCGATAAACTGTTTTTTTTTTCAAAAATTCCAATCTATTGAAACTCAGGTTAGCTTGTCTGGTATCCTGAAGAAAACACAAATACAAAATATATCAAAGCTCAAAAAACATCTCACAGCAGAATGGAATAAAATATAATATAACAAAATCAGATATAGCCTTATCAAAGTAATAATTTATTAACCAGTATAAAAGCTATCATATCTTTGCCATAAGCCTAACCTGTGAGTATGTTATGAGGAGGGAGTCAGAACACAAGTTCTGGTGACTGAACTTAAATTACACATTCTGAAATAACCCTATATATATATACCGTTCAGTTACATTTTCTTATTTATTAGGTTGTTTCGGTTTAATAGCACTCAAGGCTTTACACATATGTCGTACATATCTACTTCCTAGTAGATTAACCTAATATAGCATATATGTGGATACCCCCAATACCACGGTACTTACCATGGTACCCTTCTCGCATGGTCCCCGTTGCCACGCCACGGAAGTGTATGCAACCCTTATCCTATGCCAGAGCGACGTACAGATCTCCATGAAACCATGTCACGTATGCAACTCTTATCCTACGTCGGGGAGATGTATGGATCTCCATAAACTACACCACGTTCCGCACAGAACTGTCATCTCCATGCTACACAAGCGTACAGACTGCCATATCCAAACTTCTTGGCCAATCTCAGTATTAACAAGAAGTAACGCCCTAACGTCTATGATACACCACCTGGTGCGACGTGCATGTGTCTAGACCCTCACACGTACGTATTGTCTACTTTACCCCGAGTTTCGTAATAAGGTTGCATATGAATGCGCGGAACTCGGTCGGGATCCTTTTCCATATCTGTACAGGTCTGCTAAAGAGGCCTAAAATACAGATATCTAAACTATGGTCTGCATTTCTACGGTGGCTATGATCCCACCTTGACCCCTCCCTCCACTAGTGAAAGGCTACATCAAGAGCTAAGTGATGTACCCCAATCAAACAAACTACATCCAAATTGGCATGTCCCGCAACCAAAGTCTCGATAGTGAAAGATCGATGGTTTATAGGTATAGCTTTAGTCTTTCCGCGTCACACTGACTGCCAATGACAGGTACCGATGATTACTATCCTGTGTTGGTCGTGACCCAGCCTATCTGTAGGCAAAATCATCGAATCATCTTACACATTTTGACTGCCAAACTATTGTTGAAGTCAAGGTATACTCACCGGGTGGTATCGCGCAGACCCAACCTCTGCGAGTACATCCTAAGCGCTGCCATCAAACGGAGGACCACCACGCAGTACCCTACCACGTCCCTCGGAAGTTGTGTGCTTCCTTCGAGTCCCGCAGAGCCAACAAGCAGAATATCGGCAGAATAATCAGATGGACGTGCTCCTCTCATGTCTCCAAAAATCACGATGATCTATCCCGTTGGGTTCTTGACCTTCAGACATACGGACAAGTCCAAGTGTATCACGTTAATGTGTTATTAGACCCTATGTCTAAAGTTTAATTACGCGCTTGCTTTACCACATCAGATTTCCAATTAACTTGGTTATTTCTAATCATATTAACTTCTTATTCAAGTTACCAAGTTTTCTCAGAGCCCCTTATATCTCTGAGGAACGGACCCCTCTCGCTTATTAATTTAGTTATATAACTTAACACATTTAACTTCATTAATAAGCCCATAACATGTTATTTCCTAAATTGTAATTAACGAAAGTAATCTACAATCTTCTTATATATTACCATGTCATTCATTGTCTAATTTCAGGTTTACAAGTTACAGTAACAAGTTCTACTTAATGTATAATTAAGTATATCTTATCTCTATCAACAGGCTTCATGTTAACATGTCAAAATAACATGTTCTACTTAACGTATAATTAAGTATATATTTTTCTCAATCAGTAGGCTTCTTGTTCACATGTTACTTAATATACATCATTAAGTACAACTGATTTCGTTTCACTGTTATCTCAGGTTACCAGATTCATTAGCGCATAATTAGCTACTTACTTCTTTCAGTTCTGTGCCGCTTGAGCGGGCTTCCGCTTATTATTAATTTCTTTTATAAGACTTCTAGTTCTCTTTTATCAGTCTACCAATAATAAGCCTACTTCATTCTTTTTCATTAACCATGACTTGATTTAATACAACCTCTTGTTGTTATTTACTTATTTACTTGGTTCTCTTAACCAAGTTTTATCAATAAGTTTCCATCCATTTATTACAACCTACATTATAATGTCTACTTGTCCCTAGGTCAAGCCTACCTATTATCTTCCATTCTTTCATTCATACTTAATCATAATATATTATTATCATTCCCCGTTCATTCCAATTCTTTTACTGTTGCAACCTTTCCTTCTTTATTTACTATCATGCATGTTCCTTACTTCTTTGAGGAATACATTTCATGCACCTTATTAGTTTGAGTTACAGAAAGATACAGTGATTTATTTTCATAACGTACGCCTATCTAGATCCATAGTTGCAAGTTACTTATTTTATTTTTAACTGTGACTTTCAGACAGCTTCGCTCTAAGAAATATGCTATTTAGGGAAATATATCACTTTTCCTCAGAATCCAAGTAACTCAGTCCACTACATCTCTTCCTTTCTTATTTTCTGAGTAAGACATTTAATTTCAGTTTCACATGATATTCACAACTACTGAAATGTTTTCTTTTTAACCACAACAAGCATACTAAATTTATTTACCTATTGTCTAGTTTATAAATATTTTTTCATATATGTTGAGGCACCAGGCCTTTCACATTAAATTGACCACTTGTGAATGTTGGATTTTGCGGGTTGGTTCCGGGCAGACTTCTACCACAAGTTGAACTTAACCTCATGTCTCAATGCGGTTATCTACAAATTCCCAATTACTGTAAATTTTATATACAAATCAGGCGTATCTATTCTTTTTATATTATTCCCAATTTCACTGTAATTTGGTTCACAATATCTAATTTGTTATTAATAACATTTTTTTGTAACATATTTACTTTTGTTGTAAGTCCCACAATTCCAATTTTACACTGATTTTAATCCAATCAGCAGGTTCACACAATAAATCTATACAACAGCAACAATTTCAATACATTTCAGCAGGTTAAATAGCCAATTATCATAATTACCAATTATTTAACAGGTTATGCATATTAACGGGGAATGCAAACGATAGATATACCTTATTCAAAAGGTATAATTTAAACCCACTCATCTAACAGATTTCCAATCCTTGAATCTGATCCAGATTTGTTATTATATGGTCTTCCCAACTGAATCTAATTTTAAAACAACCATGGATTCACAAAACTGATGCTAAAATCAGAGGGAAGGAAAGGAAGAAACCTATACAGTTCTGATTCAAGAACTTACCTCATGTTGATCAGAATTCTAAACACCTATGTTGTAGATCTATATCTCTTATCTTCAAAACTTGAATCAGAATCCCTAAGAAATAATATTTTATTTATTTAAAAGGTTTGGAGTGGAAAGAGAATGGCAAAGCCTAGGTAGCATCTCAGAATATATGATATTAAAGCTTGGCCCTACTAGCCTATTTATAGGCGACAAGAAAGTCTAAGCCATCGGATCTAATCAAATAAAATCTGAACTGCATAAACCAAAAAACCATGTCACACACATCAAATCTGGGCTTGTTCCGATCGACCCATATGTCGACCCAAACCACCTAGGATCAACCCATATTTCGACCCAGGTAGAACGTTGGTCGACCAATCTGGGTCCAGCCATGACATGTGTGACGCTGTAATTTCTTATTTTTAAACGTTGATTGCTTGTTTAATACAACTTGCATGATTAATAATATTCCTCTTACACACCATTATTAAGCTTAAATTTCAATTCTGCATATGTGTGTGTGTATGTGTGTATATATATATAACATACCTTCTTATTCCTTGTTTTTAATGCAATTAATTCATTGTTTCATTTCTCTTTTTAACGTATGCATTTGCTTTTGCATTAATCCCTTTTCTTTTCTTAACTTGCACCTTTTTAATTTTTAACATTTATATTCATACATATATGCATATATACACAATCTTTATTTATTACTCATTTAATAATTAATAAATGCGGGGTGTTACATTCTCCTACCCTTAGGAAATTTCTTCACCAAAATTTGGTAAAGGTAAAATTAAGTAATCCGTCGCACAATCTACAACTATCATGTGTGCATCCAACTTTTGCAATCATTTTGCGCTTGTGCAAAGTGTAATAAAACATAATAACACTTGAATGTAATGAATACCTAAGCAGTACTTCCTATATGAATGCTAATTTTTCTTGAAAATATTTTGAGAACATGATGCACACACCCTAAATATACTGGCAATTTCTACATGAATGCGATATTTTGAAAATCAAATCACTTTTTCATCCAAATTTTCCCACATCCTTATTGAGCAAGAGCGTAATTCATCCAATTTTGCATCCAAAGCCCTAACAACCAACTTTAAATTTCTGAATTTTAGAAAAAATAATTTTCTAAATTCGATTTCTTATGTTACTAAAAGGTGGAAAACGGAAAACTTGACATCTCCCATTTTTCTTTTATGTACCTTTTCTATCCGTACTTGGATTTTATGCAACTATTATATAAAGATTTCCTATCTTCTATCCAAGCATATTTCACATAATAAAATTTACTATATTATAAAATTTCTTTTTCAACTTACTTAGGAAAAACTCATTTTTATTCTCATTTCTCATAATTTTTTCCTTCCATTTTTCTCAACTGTCATGTTTGCTGCTTTATTGGATTTGTTGTTTTCCTTTTACATATATCATTTTTCTTAGCTTATTAACTTAATTCACTGATCTAAGTCTAGTTTTCAAATAAGCCTTCTAATTATTCAACTAAAATGGAAAACAAGCACTCTGCACAGCTACTACCAATGGCTAAGTATCCTTGGACCATGTACCCTATGACAAACAAAAGTCCAAATCAAAGGATCTAAAAGCTTACTTACCCTTTACCACCAAGTAGTCACCACTAGTCCTTCCTATGTACTAACAATCTTTTCCAAGCAACAACATAGGCTCTATAATGCTTACACGTTCTACGAGAACTTACCATTATTTCCAAAACAGTCCTTGCTATATATTTACTTCTTAGCCTCAAAAATATTTCCCATCGACCTCCCTAGGTACTAATCCTTGCCTACTCCATGATTTTAAAATGCGGTCTGGCTTCCTCATCTTCCAAGAATTAAAAGTGTCAAAACTTTTTTTTACAAATGATAAAAATTGGAGTAGACAAGGACAACTATCTCTCAATCAGTTTCATGATGTTGACAACGTCAGTTCAGTAACTTACAAATAGGTGCAAACATCTACTCTATTCTTATAACTTATTTTGTCCACCCAACAAAATTTTATATCAAAACAATTATAAAAAATGTTGACAAAAGAATTGAGAACTTAAAAATTTCCTTTACCGAAAATTTTAGTTTTTAACAAAAATGCAATTTTTCTATGCTTTGTTTTTAATCCCTTCATATTTTATCACTTGAAAACTAGTGAGCTATACATGCTCTATAATGTGCACCTTTTTCTGAAAGAATTCATTTTAGATAAAAAAATCACAAGAAATCACCGTTCTCAAAATATACCCAAATTTATTTCAAAAATCAATATGCACTTTTCAAATATGTTACTTACATTTTTTTTCAAACATGAAAAAATACCTCTTTTCTTTCAAAGATTGTTTCTACACAATTCAGTTAGTACATAATTTAAAATTGTAAACTTTTAAGGTCAAAACTTGAAAACACCATAAGCTACCACCCAAAAGCTTTTAAAAATTCGAGTTCTTAGAAGTTAACAATGGGGTTAGACTGAAAGTGGGTTTCCAACTTACCTAAACTCTCCTAGAAATTCCCATAAAGTCGTTTCTAATCCATTTTCCCCTTTTACTCCTTTTCCAATTTATAAGGCTCAACTGTCAAGCCCACTAATCTGAAATACTAACATTTCAGATGCCAATATATGGGATTCCATCTTTCTCCAATACAAATCATATTGTATACTTTTCACTCAAACCACCTAAGGGTCTCAAATTTCCATAATCATTCCTTTAGTGTACATACTGGTATCCCAACTCTTTGCATATTATGCTCTTCCTATTTAATGGGTTCCCTTTATGGATCTAGGGGGTGTGTGTGTGTGTGTATAATATATTTAACATTTTAAAAATGCAAATACATTCGCTCACTATCTATATAGGAATCTTGAACCTATGCTCTGATACCAGATGTAACAACCTGAACTCCGACAGACCGATTTTTTCCAGAAATTCCAATCTATCGAAACTCGGGTTGGCTTATCTGGTATCCTACAGAAAAGACAAAGATATAAAATACATAAGAGCTCAGAAAACATCTCACAGCAGAATGTGGTAAAATATAATATAATCAAATATAGCTTTACCAAAGTAATAATATTTCTTAACCAGTATCCAAAGTTATCATATCTTTGCCATAAGTCTAACCTGGGAGTATGTTATGAGGAGGGGGTCAGAGCACAAGTTCTGGTGACAGGGCTTAAATTACAGATTCTGAAATAATCCTACATATATTGTTCAGTTACAATTTATTATTTATTAGGTTGTTTCGGGTTAATAGCACTCAAGGCTATACACACACATCGTACCCATCTACTTCCCAGTAGATTAACCTAATATATCATATATGTAGCTACCCCCAATATTAAGGTACCTTCCATGGTACCCTTCTCGCACTTTCTCCGTTGTTACACCATGGAAGCGTATTCGACCCTCATCCTATGGCGGCGCGACGTACGGATCTCCATGAAACTAGGTCATGTATGCAACTCTTATCCTACACCGGGGTGACGTATGGATCTCCATAAAACTAATCCACATTCCGCACAGAACCATCGTCGCCATGCTATGCAAGCATACGGACTGCCATATCCAAACTTCTTGGCCAATCTGGTTATTAACATGGAGTAATGCCCTAACGTCTACCATACACCACCTAGTGCGGCGTGCATGTATCTAGACCCTCACACGTATGCAAGGTTTTAAATCTCGGATATCAGTCGTGTTTCGTCTTGGGTATTTTATAGACTCGGTCTCGTATTAGGGGAGATCTCGGAAGAGATGAGTCTAACTCGGGAGTTCGTGTCGGGTTTTCATCTCGGGTCTGAAAGTTCATATCGAAACAATCTCGGGGTACATGATACGTTAAAAATGATATTTTAACTAAATGATTTTTATGAATTCTATTAAAAACATAGTAACTTAAACTAAAAATACAAAATAACTTTATTATTTTTTATTTTGCAAAAGACCATTCATACTCTAAATTGTAATATGCTAAAAATAGAAATATTGTTAGATAGGAAACATTAAAAGGATTCAAAACATTAAAAAAAAATCAGCATAAATAGACCATAAAATACATTATTTCATAACTAACATGTATGTAAAAAGACGAATATGAAAATTATAAGCATTGTAAAACATATACGAACATACAATATAGTCATTTAACATGAAAAATGTAAAATAACAAAAGATTGTTATGGCTAGATTTGAGTTTTTTAATTATAGTTCCAGTTCAAGCAAAAATTTAAATTTTAACCAAAAAACTAAGATCTTGGACGATATTCCAGTATTTCATCTCAGTCGATATATTGTTCGATATTGCAATATTTCGGGCGATATATTCGAAAGGAGATTTAGAGTGATATTTGCTGTTTCGTTTTGGAAGGAGCCCAAAACGAGATCTCGGAGGAGATCTCAGGAGATATTTGTGAGATTTGAAACAGTGCACGTACGTACTATCTACTTTACCCCGAGTTCTGTAATAGGGCTGCATCTGAATGCATGGAACTCGATCTGGAGTCTTTTCCATATCTATATAGGTCTACTAAAGAGGCCTAAAGTACATATATCTGAACTATGGTATGCATTTCTACAGTGGCTATGGTCCTACCTCGACCCCTCCCTCCACTAGTTAAAGACTATATCAAGAGCTAAGTGACGTGCCCCTAACAAACAATCTACATCCAAATTGGCATGTCCCGCAACCAAAGTCTCGATAGTGAAAGATCAATGGACTATAGGTTTAGATCTAGTCTTTCCACATTACACTAACTGTCGATGATAGGTACCCAACAATTACTATCCTGTATTGGACGTGACCCAGCCTATCTCTAAGAAAAATCTTCGAATCACCTACGTCATCCTACATCCTTCTGACTACCAAACTACTGTTGCGGTTAAGTTATACTCACCAGGTGGTACCGCGTAGACTCAACCTCTACGAGTACAGCCTGAGCATTGCCACCGCACAGAGGACCACTACGGAGTACCCTACCATGTCCTCCAGAAGTTGTGTGCTTACTTCCAGCCCCGAAGAGCTGGCAAGCATAATATCAGCAAAATAATCAAATGGACGTGCTCCTATCGTTTCTCCAAACATCATGATGATCTACCCCATTGGGTTCTTCACCTTCAGACGTGCAGACTGGTCTAAGCGACTCACGTTAACGTGTTATAGACCCTATGTCTAAACGTTTAATTACGCGCTTGCTCTACCTCATCAGATTTCCATTTAACTTAGTTATTTCCAATCATATTAACTTGTTATTCAAGTTAACAAGTTTTCTCCGAGCCCCTTATATCTCTAGGAATGGACCCCTCTCGCTTATTAATTTAGTTATATAACTTAACCCAATTTAGTTCATTAATAAGCCCATAACATGTTATTCCCTAGATTGAAATTAACGAAAGTAATCAACAATCTTCTTACATTATTACCGTATCACTTATTGTCCAATTTCAGCTTTACAGGTTACAATAACATGTTCAACCTAATGTATAATTAAGTATATCTTATCTCAATCAGCAGACTTCATGTTAACATGTTACTTAATATATATCATTAAGTAAAACTCATTTCATTTCACTGTTATCTCAGGTTAGCATATTCATTAGCGCACAATTGGCTACATACTTCTTTATGTTCTCATAGAATTACCAATTATTTCTACAGGTTAGCATTTTCATAAGCCCATAACAGTAACAATTTTAATATATTTCAGTAGGTTAAATAGCCAATTATAACGATTACCAATTATTCAGCAGGTTATGCATATTAACGGGAAATGCAAACCATAGATATACCATTTTTTTAAAAGGTATAATTTAAACTCACCCATCTTAAGGCTTTCCAATCCTAGAATCTGATCCAGATTTGTTATTTCGTGGTCTTCCTAACTGAATTTAATACTAAAAACAACCACGGATTCACAAATCTGATTCTTAAAGAAAAGGGAAAGAAAGGAAGAAACCTAAACAGATCATATTCGAGAACTTACCTCACAGTGATCAGAATTTTAGACAACTATATTGTAGAACTATATCTCTTATCTTCAAACCTTGAATCAGAATCCCTAAGAATTAATATTTTATTTTCTGAAAAGGTTTGGAGTGGAAAGAGAATGGCAGAGCCTAGGTAGCATCTCAGAAAATATGAGATTAAAGCTAGCCCCTACTAGTCTACTTATAGGCGTACAAGAAAGTCTAGACCATCAGATTTAATCAAATAAAATCTGAATCGCATAAACCAAAAAACCATGTCACACACATCATATTTGGGCCTGTTCGGGTCTACTCCTGGGTTGACCCATAGGTTAACCCTTGGGTCGACCCCGTCCACCTTGGGTTGACCCATAGGTCAACCCAGACAAAACGTGGGTCGACCCATATGGGTCCAACCGTGCCATGTGTGACGCTGTAATTTCTGATTTTTAAACGTTGATAAATAACGTTGATTGCTTTCTTAATAAAACTTACATGATTTATAATATTCGTCTTACACACCATTATTAAGCTTGAATTTTAGTTCTACATGTGTATATATAAATACAACCTTCTGCTTATTTAATTCTTTGATAATATACCTTCTTATTCCTTGTCTTTTAATGCAATTAATTCATTGTTTCATTTTTCTTTTTAACGTATGCATTTATTTGCATTAATCCTTTTTCTTTCTTTTACTTGCACCTTTTAAAATTTTAACATTTATATTCATGCATATGTACGTATATGCACAATCTGTATTTATTACTCATTTAATATTAAATAAATGCGGGGTGTTACACACTCCATATGGACTTTAATCACTGTCAATGCAATCACACTTCTTGATTTCAATGCTACAATAAGCACCCTCTAGAGTCTCGGCCTTTGGACACTACCAACTTGATTTTTGGGCAAACAGAGTCACTCCCAATTGCTTTTTGCTAGCATAATCAAGACCGACTAGATTGATGGTCATCTAGTCACAACTGCAAAGTTTTTTTTACAAAGAACTCATACTTGGATTTGATCTTGATTACAATTTCTCATATCTCATATTTTCACTTTGTTCTTTATATAATGGAGAGAGTTTGATGTAAAATCAAATCAGAGTTTGAATGACTTGATTAGGTCTAAAAACCTATAGTGTATAAGTACAAATTTGTTGGAAAATGACAGAGGTGAGAAAGGAAGTGAAGAAAATGAGAGAATGTAGTTACTTTTCACTGCTGGAAGAAGATTTTATGTAACGGTGAATAGAAATGGCAGTTGGTTGTGGAAAACAGACACTTCCATTCAAATTTGCGTTCTGAAAATGCTGGTTACTATATCGATATACATGACCATCCTATGTCGACGTACTCATAGTGATTTTGTAAACTAATTTTGTTAAAAAATGTTTTGAAAATATAAAACTATATACAATGATTTGAGACTTTGTGAAATCATTAATCATAGTAATTTATATATTAAACATAATAAAGCTTAAGAAACTTATCAAAAACTAATTTGAAAGAATTTAAGTTAATATACACATATAGTCAATATATTAAAATTTAAAAATAAATATCAAAACTATACTATCAAGCTATAATACGAAATCATAATTATTAAGGTTAAAATAAAAGTTCAAAGTATAGTTAAAATCAAAGTTTAAATAATAATTTAAAATTTAAATAATGTAAAATCAAAGTATTTGTATAATCAAAATATAAATGTAAAAACCAACTTATAAGTATTGAAATCAAAAATATAAGTATAACATTAAAGTATAATTAATATATATAAAGTTTATAAACCAAGATATTTGAAATCAAAAATATTATAAAAGTATTTCAAAGTAAAGATATTAAAACATAGTATTTCCTTTGAAAATACTTTGGAAAATCATCTTGAAAACTAAGAATACTTAAAAACACTTTTGAATAGGAATTCTTTGAAAATATTTTGTAAAATAAAAGAATAGAGATCAGCTGAGTACAGCTTGAGTTTTTTCATTTAATCTAAGACTCGATAATATTTCATGGTCACCTTGAATTCTTGAACTCTTCAATACTCACGAGCCTTCATTCTTGGACTCTTGAATTATCAATCTAGATCTTTTATTTTGATATTATGCAGTCTTCATTATCAATACCTATTTAATATCTTTCACTATAAACAAGACATATGTAGATAATAATTAGTGCATGTGTAATATATAATATACCATTACTAGCATCAAAACTATTATTCATAGTACTAACAATTCCCCTCTTTTTGATGATGATATACTTTTTGTAAAATATCTTTTTAACTCTCACTAAATTCCAAAACTCCCCCTTAATTTGTATTCCCTCTAAATGTATGCATAATTTATATTTCTTCCCTTTTTTCATGGACAAAAACCATCATCTTTCATAACTCCTTTATTTACTTGATAACTGTTTCTAATCCTAGCTGATTTCTAATCCTAGCTGATAATATCTCTAACCCTCTTTAAAAATATAATAGATAAATATGACGTTAACATAACAGAAATGATAAGTGAAAACACTAATCATTAATTGTAGCCAAGCCAAACTACATATCTATTATTTATCAGTCCATGATTATATTTACATCAAACCAATTTAAGCATTAATACTAATCCTAATCCTATTATAAACACAAACACTAAAGCAAACATATACGTTTCTATTTATATTTCTTAATGATTGGGACTTGTGGATGGGACAGAAAGGATAATGTAAACAAAAATTCCCTTTTTGTTCAATGAGATTTCCATCTTTATCGAAACAAACTTCTCCTACACAACAAACCTCATTGTCTTCATTATCTTCATTTATATCTTCTTCTTCCTCCTCTTCCACTTCTTCTTATTCACTATCTCAAAAAGGGTTATGAATGACTTTGTCGGATGATTTATCTTAAATCAAGATAGGATTCACTAAATTGTCTAGAAGACATTTATGCAAATTCCTTAGTATCTTCCCTTAAAGCCCTTATTCTTTATCAAGTCTAAATTGCATAACTTGGATCTCAGTTAACATTTCAAGGGTATTTTTCGTTTCTCCTTCGATCCTTGTGATTCTTGCCAATGTTGTTCGTCGAAATGGGCCACGTGAAGGGGACGGAAATGAGAAAGTTTGATTATTATTATTTTTTGAAGAGGCCGTGGCTACATGTTTTCAAGATTTTATGTGGAGAAAACGAAGAAAAATGATGGGGATTTTCAAATTGGTGTGATATACATAATAAAAAAAAATTATTTTAGAGGAAAATTTTATAAATGAAAAATATCATCATAAGGTACTTGTGTATATCGACATACGTATTGAAAGTCTTGTTTTTTAATTTGAAATTTTGGATAAAGAACATATCCCCAATTCTCTTAGTTTAATAAATGATTATTGATTTAAGAGTTTGGTTAATATGTCAAATCTTTGATTTTCAATATTATATATTCCAGAGTTATAATGTAACACCCCGTATTCCTGTTAACACTAAAGTTACTAATTTAAAAATAAATGTGTAAAGGGGGGATGTATCTAATGTGCATACAAATTTAATAATAAATGTGTAAAGGGGAGATGTATCTAATGTGCATACAAATTTAATAATAAATGTGTAAAGGGGAGATGTATCTAATGTGCATACAAATTTAATAATAAATGTGTAAAGGGGAGATGTATCTAATGTGCATACAAATTTAATAATAAATGTGTAAAGGGGAGATGTATCTAATGTGCGTACAAATTTAATAATAAATGTGTAAAGGGGAGATGTATCTAATGTGCATACAAATTTAATAATAAATGTGTAAAGGGGGGATGTATCTAATGTGCATACAAATTTAATAATAAATGTTAATAATGTACATTAAGAAAGTAATTGTGAACATAATTGGCTTCTCTTTAGAACGGATGGCTTTGATTAACCTTGGCTTCATCGACGGCTCAAATTAACTTGCAATCCTATATAAACAGCCCTCTAGTCTCCTTCTCTTTGCACCATTCTTCTCTAACCTTATGTTGCACAAATTCTTGATGGACATGGCTTCTTCTTCTTCCTCTAAATCTAAATAAATAAATTAAAATATAATATAAATCAAGACAAGGATATCCTGCTCAAGTCTTTCAAGAGAAGATTCAAAACAAGTTAGGATTCAAGTAAAGATTCAACGGCTTCAAGCAACGTTATCTTTCGATTATTTTCTAGATCCAATCAATGTAAGTCGGTTACTTTTTAGATTTGAACGCGTTTTCTATTTGTGACATGAAATTAAAAGAATATAAGAAATATTCCTTATCATTTCATTGAATCTGTGCTTGTTTATGACTTTGGATCTGATTCTTGATTATGGCCTAGAACACATTGTGACTAAATTGCCAATGCTTAAGATTATGACTATGGAACTGTGGCCTTTGAAACCATAAGCCTTTGACTATGAACATAAGCCTTTGACTATGAACATAAGCCTTTGACTATGAACATAAGCCTTTGACTAGGAGCATAAACCAATGCCTATGACTATGACAAGGACAATAGTGGATAATTACCTATGATTCATGAACATGATATTATTGCCTAGGATTATGACTGTGAGATTGGATCTAAACTTGATTATCTATTCAGTTTATTCTTAATTATCCTTGGATCTTGATTATGGGAATTTATCTATTAAGCTAGATCTACCCATATACTTGAACCTATGTTATTTGTTCAACCCTTTTTATGTCATAATATTATCAGATCTATAGGCCTTTGATGCTTTAATCAATTTATTCAGTGTAATTTGTTAGATTTGTGATTAGTGAATTATCATCTTCTGCCAGTCATTACGTCTATCTTTTCATGGCATTTTGGTTCATTCCCTTTTTATCCACGAATCTAGATTTATCTATAATCTAGGATGAAATCACGATTACACGAACGATGGGAATACGATATGAGCAAATCATAAATTTGACTTAAACATGGTCGTAAACTTGGAAATTGGCATAATGTGGAACATGAACATAATTATGATTGACATAATTTAGAACATGTATTATGGCATGTTTATTAGAACGCAAATTTGAAAATTTGACATGAATTATGGAATATGAAATTTGACATATTAAATTTAGTATTGGCAAGTAAGCTAAGTTTTAGGCGTAAACGGTAAACTAGAATAATAATTCTAGTCTTGCCATAAACTGTAAATTAGGATGTTAAATCAGAATTAGGTCAATTAAAGTTAATTTAGCATAATAAGTATATTAGCACAAATTTTGAATTTAGTCATAATTGTGAGTAATTGTCATGTTTAGAATAATCATGGTTAGTGACACTTAATTTGGTATAATTTACATACCAAAAACTATAAATATGATATATAGGGAAAATGGGCCATAATAAAAAATATTGACAATGTACATTAAAAGAGTAATAATGGAATAAGTAAATTAGGGAAAATTTACTTATAGAATTTATCCTAAATGAGAAAAGCAAATTTAGACAATACGAACATGCTTAACCCAAGGTTGGATTGAGTTGTGATGTAAACCTGCCCGGACCCGCCCGGCTATCCAGTGATCACAACAATACCTATAAAATGTGGGAGGTTTAGGCATTGAGCCTGATAAAGGCCCGAGGTTAGACTGAGTTGTGGCGTAAGACTGCCCGGAACCAACCGGCATAACGGCAGCCACAACAATACCTGTCTAATGTGAGTGGCTGGTGCTTTAATAAGAACACTTAACCAACTTAACACAGTTAAGCTAGAATGGGAGGGTTAAGTCCATAAGAACACTTAACCAACTTAACACAGTTAAGCTAGAATGGGAGGGTTAAGTCCATAGGAATACTTAACCAACTTAACACAGTTAAGTTAGAACGATAGGGTTAAGTTAACTAGAACACTTAACCAACTTAACATGGTAACAAGACAAGATTTGTAGGGGTTAAGTAACTAAGAAAAACACTTAGCCAATTTAATATGTTAACCAGACTAGAAAGTGGGAGTTAAGTAAATTCAATACAGTTAGCCAATTTAACATGCTAACTAGACTAGAGGTTGGGGTTAAGTAAATAAAATACACTTAGCCAATTTAATATGTTAGCTGGACTAGACCGTAGGGTTAAGTAAGCTTGAACACTTAACCATCAGAATGTGATAAATGAATAAGGTTAAGTTAAAAACATGAAGGGACAATACTTAACCATTAGAATATGTTAATCAAACCAATGTTAGGGTTAAGTTAACTAAGAGAACACTTAACCGTTATAACATGTTAGTTAAAGTAGATAGGCAAGGTTAAGTTAAAAAGGAACACTTAACCAATACAAGATGAATGGGTAGGGTTAAGTAAATACTTAACCAATATAACTTGATGTTGGTAGGGTTAAGTCAACGTGAATTACTGATAACACTTAACCAGTTTAATATGACAAAGGAATGGGTTAAGTTAACTTGAATTGACTAATGACACTTAACCAATCCAACTTGACGAGAAAGAGGACTAAGTAGTAAACCTTAGTTAAAAGGGCTAAGTAGTAAACCTTAGTTAAGAAAACGACGATTCAATACACTAAGTGGTAAACCTTAGTTAGAAAAACTAAGTAGTAATCCTTAGTATAACACGAAGAGGAGCGAACGTCCATCTGATCTTAAAGAAGGCTCCAACGAATTGGGTTACGAAGCCCGAGGATTCGAGGGGATGTAAGGGTACTCTTGGTATCCCTCTGTGAGAATGCAGATGATCCGCCTGGGCTCACAAAGGTTAAGGTCTGCGTGAGAAGAACCAAGGGTATGCCTTGGTTGCAATATATGGCAACCTAAAGACTAGGATGGACCAGCGTGATTCGGCGAGACCAGTAGCCCTGTGATAGCGACTCGTCGTCTACCTACCATCTTGAGTCAGTCGAGATACGTAAAGCGGAAAGGCGGAGAACTCCAAAAGACCATATACTTGCTATCTAGTTATAGGTGAGGATGGCCATAGGTTAGTGGGGTATAGAGGGCCTGCGTATAGTTCTCATTTTTCAAGGTGTGCCTTTCATTAGTTGAGGGAGGTGTCGAGTGGGACCATAGCCACTGAAAAAACAGACCTTGGCATCTGCATCGGCAAATATCTGAAAGCTCCCGACCGAGTTCCGTGTTTCTATAGCAGCCCTGCCACGGGACTCGGGTCGAACATTTCAGGACATGTGCATCTAGACAGCGATAAACGATTCGCGACACATACGTGGGGAAAGTCTAGGAACATATACCGCTCTAGGTAGTGTGTCCTAGACTAGGGGCATCGTTCGACAGGTAGCGTAATCCCTAGTTGGACCTAGGTGGCATAAACCCTGAATCTGTGAAGTATTAGATAAGTCGCGTAAACCCGAGTGGAATCTAGGAAGCACTTTGATATAAAACCCTAGATTAGATCTAGTTAATAAATAATAAATGTACGCCTAAAGGCAACCACAATTACTGGGATTGGGATCGCGTTATCATTTTAGACAGATTACTAGTTGGGACACTAGATAGGTGGTGCAGAGACATAGAAACCATAATAACAGGTTAATAGCGAAGCGGAGAAAGTATTAAAGCATATCCAGTTTATCTTGTCTTAGCATATCTTGTGTTAATCTTATCCTATCTTGTTGGCCCTATCATCATGGTATTGTCTTGTATTCAGTTAATTCATGTCGTTTTGTTTTTCCTTGTTCACATGCTAAAAGTAACTGAACTTACCATACTTTATGTCTGACCCAGTTTTCTTTCGTCTTCTTTTCTTCCGTCCCCCCCCCCCCCCCCCCCAGGTAGTTAAGGAGGGAATAGTATAGCTCAGGTTAGATTAGACCGTCACTCTTCCCAAGCTCGAAGATTCTTTGACAAAGTGCTTTGGACTCTCTTTTTCTGCTGCTATGGCTGGCTTATGCTACATTGGGGAATATGAATGTTATTTTATGCGTCTTTATTTTGTAAGACAGATGATACTCTGGTACTGGAAAACAATTATTGTACAAACTATTTTATCAATAAAGTAAAGTTTTATTTTCCGCTGTTTTAATTTTGTCTGTCTTGTAATTTATCTGCATCTTTTACCCTAAATGCTCCACAGAACTTAGTGCATTCCCTTTGTGAGTGACACTAAAGGATGTGGGGTGTTACACGTGGTATCAGAGCTGAAGGTTACCGGATCAGATAAAAGATTTGAAAAAAAATATTATTTTCAAACAATTTTAAATGAAGCATTTTCAAAAGAAAAGTTTTGTTTTAAAGGCATATTCCCCAAAAGCCATACGCACTATCTTCTGATTCTCTGTTTGAATTCTTGTCCCCTTCTTTCTTGAGTCTCTGGAGCTCCTGGCTTTCTGGGAGGTAACCTCATCGAAGGGCGAAGTAGTGCCCGACTTCCATCTATAACCGTAGTAGTTTCACATGCGGCTAGTTTTCTTTCAAGCTTGGTAGGGTTTTCTGTACGATGGAGGCAGCTTTCGAGAGATTTGTCAACATGATTACACACGAAAGAGGATGAGGAGTTTGGCTAAGGAGCACAACCCAAGGATGAGGAATTCATGGATGTAGACTTTGCTCACGAAGGAGGAAGGGATTATAAAACCTAAGACAAGAGGAAGTATCTTTACTATGGCAGAATAGGGCATATATTTAAGAACAAAGGACAAGATTTTCAGAAGGGCAAGTACATGCTTTCACCACTAAGCGTACCTAGGAGAAAGGTAGTAAAGTTCTGTTGGAAGAGTCTAGCTTTTCTGTTTGTACTCTTTCTTTTGGTTTTAGCACTTCGCATTTGTTCATATTTGCTTCCATAGCTGAGTCTCTGCACCTTAGTACTTGTATAGTAAAAGATCCCAACTAGTGCTCAAGTGTTTGGTTGTTTTTGCTTAGATCATCTCACGTAGATCGTCCAAATTCGGAGGAGACATTCCTCGAGTGCTTGTCTGATATTGGTTTAGGCCTTTGGGGCTTGTACTTGAGGGATGTCGAGTTTGACTAGGATGGTTTGCTTGAGAGATGAATAGTTGTGGCAGACGCTCTATATAGAGAAAGACTAACCTTAAGAGAGGTAAAAAGTACGTAGTGACCTTTTAACCCTCATAGTTATGACATGATGGATAAGCTAAGAGGAGAGACCTCTGATCATCCTGATATATACACTCAGTATCATGGTTGACATTTGTTATTTTGGAAATGGAGGTCAAGAAACTTCGCAATCGTGAAGTTGAATCTGTTAAGGTACAGTTGAGTAAAGCTCAAGAAGACGTGATACGGGAGATTGAAGATAAGGCATACGCGCCTCATACCCTTTTTCTTAAGGGTACATCCTTGATTCCTTTTTCCAGGAATTCTATGCATACTAGTTTCTAGCTTTTAAGGTATATCCTCTAGGACGTATCATCGATCCTTAGGTAGAAACCCTTTTGGATGTAAACATGTATTTGAAACATGTTATGGTTGATGGTTCCGAATGGTTGCTAGTGGTTGCTCTTGAATGCATATACACACGTATTAGGCACTAGATCAGCTCAGACGCCTTCATATTTCATTTACATGTATGTATTTGTTTATGAATTGAACTTAATTTGTTATCATATGGATGTCGCATTTGAGTGAATGATTGTGCACTCATATAAAAATAATATGTATCATTAGGATTTGCATACATATTGGACGCATGACACTGACATGACTTGCTTTAAGGAGGTCAACTGAATCAGTAAACCGCCTGATTTTGCATTAGATAAAGACATGTACACACACTATGCATATGAACATACAAGCATTAGAAGTCTTTAAGGACAATGGATGCCTGTGTTTGATGGTTGAGTAGATGGATGATTGGATGGTAGGATTTACATTCTTCTTGACTTGAAGATTTCGGGGTCGAAATCCTTTAAGGAGGGGAGAATGTAACATCCCGTATTTCTGTTAACACTAAAGTTACTAATTTAATAATAAATGTGTAAAGGGGGATGTATCTAATGTGCATACAAATTTAATAATAAATGTGTAAAGGGGAGATGTATCTAATGTGCATACAAATTTAATAATAAATGTGTAAAGGGGAGATGTATCTAATGTGCATACAAATTTAATAATAAATGTGTAAAGGGGAGATGTATCTAATGTGCATACAAATTTAATAATAAATGTGTAAAGGGGAGATGTATCTAATGTGCATACAAATTTAATAATAAATGTGTAAAGGGGAGATGTATCTAATGTGCATACAAATTTAATAATAAATGTGTAAAGGGGGGATGTATCTAATGTGCATACAAATATAATAATAAATGTTAATAATGTACATTAAGAAAGTAATTGTGAACATAATTGGCTTCTCTTTAGAACGGATGGCTTTGATTAACCTTGGCTTCATCGACGGCTCAAATTAACTTGCAATCCTATATAAACAGCCCCCTAGTCTCCTTCTCTTTGCACCATTCTTCTCTAACCTCATGCTATACAAATTCTTGATGGACATGGCTTCTTCTTCTTCCTCTAAATCTAAATAAATAAATTAAAATAAAATATAAATCAAGACGAGGATATCCTGCTCAAGTCTTTCAAGAGAAGATTCAAAACAAGTTAGGATTCAAGTAAAGATTCAACGGCTTCAAGCAACGCTATCTTTATATTCTTTTCTAGATCCAATCAATGTAAGTCGGTTACTTTTTAGATTTGAACGCGTTTTCTATTTGTGACATAAAATTAAAAGAATATAAGAAATATGCCTTATCATTTCATTGAATCTGTGCTTGTTTATGACTTTGGATCTGATTCTTGATTATGGCCTAGAACACATTGTGACTAAATTGCCAATGCTTAAGATTATGACTATGGAACTGTGGCCTTTGAAACCATAAGCCTTTGACTATGAACATAAGCCTTTGACTATGAACATAAGCCTTTGACTAGGAGCATAAACCAATGCCTATGACTATGACAAGGACAATAGTGGATAATTACCTATGATTCATGAACATGATTTTATTGCCTAGGATTATGACTGTGAGATTGGATCTAATCTTGATTATCTATTCAGTTTATTCTTAATTATCCTTGGATCTTGATTATGGGAATTTATCTATTAAGTTAGATCTACCCATATACTTGAACATATGTTATTTGTTCAACCCTTTTTATGTCATAATATTATCAGATCTATAGGCCTTCGATGCTTTAATCAATTTATTCAGTGTAATTTGTTAGATCTGTGATTAGTGAATTATCATCTTCGGCCAGTCATTATGTCTATCTGTTCATGGCATTTTGGTTCATTCCCTTTTTATCCACAAATATAGATTTATCTATAATCTAGGATGAAATCACGATTACACGAACGATGGGAATACGATTTGAGCAAATCATAAATTTGACTTAAACATGGTTGTAAACTTGGAAATTGGCATAATGTGGAACATGAACATAATTATGATTGACATAATTTAGAACATGTATTATGGCATGTTTATTAGAACGCAAATTTGAAAATTTGACATGAATTATGGAATATGAAATTTGACATATTAAATTTAGTATTGGCAAGTAAGCTAAGTTATAGGCATAAACGGTAAACTAGAATAATAATTCTAGTCTTGCCAAAAACTGTAAATTAGGATGTTAAATCAGAATTGGGTCAATTAAAGTTAATTTGGCATAATAAGTATATTAGCACAAATTTTGAATTTAGTCATAATTGTGAGTAATTGTCATGTTTAGAATAATCATGGTTAGTGACACTTAATTTGGTATAATTTACATACCAAAAACTATAAATATGATATATAGGGAAAATGGGCCATAATAAAAAGTGTTGACAATGTACATTAAAAGAGTAATAATGGAATAAGTAAATTAGGGAAAATTTACTTATAGAATTTATCCTAAATGAGAAAAGTAAATTTAGACAATACGAACATGCTTAACCCGAGGTTGGATTGAGTTGTGATGTAAACCTGCCCGGACCCGCCCAGTTGTCCAGTGATCACAACAATACCTATCCAATGTGGGAGGTTAAGGCATTGAGCCCGTTAAAGGCCCGAGGTTAGACTGAGTTGTGGCGTAAGACTGCCTGGAACCAACCGGCATACCGGCAGCCACAACAATACCTGTCTAATGTGAGTGGTTGGTGCTTTAATAAGAACACTTAACCAACTTAACACAGTTAAGTTGAATGGGAGGGTTAAGTCTATAAGAACACTTAACCAACTTAACACAGTTAAGCTAGAATGGGAGGGTTAAGTCTATAGGAGCATTTAACCAACTTAACACAGTTAAGTTAGAACGATAGGGTTAAGTTAACTAGAACACTTAACCAACTTAACATGGTAACAAGACAAGATTTGTAGGGGTTAAGTAACTAAGAAAAACACTTAGCCAATTTAATATGTTAACCAGACTAGAAAGTGGGGGTTAAGTAAATTCAATACACTTAGCCAATTTAACATGCTAACTAGACTAGAAGTTGGGGTTAAGTAAATTTAATACACTTAGCCAATTTAATATGTTAGCTGGACTAGACCGTAGGGTTAAGTAAGCTTGAACACTTAACCATCAGAGTGTGATAAATGAATAGGGTTAAGTTAAAAACATGAAGGGACAATACTTAACCATTAGAACATGTTAATCAAACCAATGTTAGGGTTAAGTTAACTAAGGGAACACTTAACCGTTATAACATGTTAGTTAAAACAGATAGGCAAGGTTAAGTTAAAAAAGAACACTTAATTTAACTAAGGGAACACTTAACCGTTATAACATGTTAGTTAAAACAGATAGGCAAGGTTAAGTTAAAAAAGAACACTTAACCAATACAAGATGAATGGGTAGGGTTAAGTAAATACTTAACCAATATAACTTGATGTTGGTAGGGTTAAGTCAACGTGAATTACTGATAACACTTAACCATTTTAATATGACAAAGGAATGGGTTAAGTTAACTTGAATTGACTAATGACGCTTAACCAATCCAACTTGACGAGAAAGAGGACAAAGTAGTAAACCTCAGTTAAAAAGGGCTAAGTAGTAAACCTTAGTTAAGAAAATGACGATTCAATACACTAAGTGGTAAACCTTAGTTAGAAAAACTAAGTAGTAATCCTTGGTATAACACGAAGAGGAGCGAACGTCCATCTGATCTTAAAGAAGGCTCCAACGAATTGGGTTACGAAGCCCGAGGCTTCGAGGGGACGTAAGGGTACTCTTGGTATCCCTCTGTGAGAATGCAGATGATCCGCCTGGGCTCACAGAGGTTAAGGTCTGCGTGAGAAGAACCAAGGGTATGCCTTGGTTGCAATATATGGCAACCTAAAGACTAGGATGGACCAGCGTGATTCGGCGAGACCAGTAGCCCTGTGATAGCGACTCGTCATCTACCTACCATCTTGAGTCAGTCGAGATACGTAAAGCGAAATGGCGGAGAACTCCAAAAGTCCATATACTTGCTATCTAGTTATGGGTGAGGATGGCCATTGGTTGGTGGGGCATAGAGGGCCTGCGTATAGTTCTCATTTTTCAAGGTGTGCCTTTCATTAGTTGAGGGAGGGGTCGAGTGGGACCATAGCCACTGGAAAAACAGACCTTAGCATCTGCATCGGCAGATATCTGAAAGCTCCCGACCGAGTTCCGTGTTTCTAGAGCAGCTCTGCCATGGGACTCGGGTCGCACATTTCAGGACATGTGCATCTAGACAGCGATAAACGATTCGCGACACATACATGGGGAAAGTCTAGGAACATATACCGCTCTAGGTAGTGTGTCCTAGACTAGGGGCATCGTTTGATAGGTAGAGTAATCCCTAGTTGGACCTAGGTGGCATAAACCCTGAATCTGTAATGCATTAGATAAGCCGCGTAAACCCGAGTGGAATCTAGGAAGCACTTTGATATAAAACCCTAGATTAGATCTTGGTAATAAATAATAAATGTACGCCTAAAGGCAACCACAATTACTGGGATTGGGATCACGTTATCATTTTAGACAGATTACTAGTTGGGACACTAGATAGGTGGTGTAGAGACATAGAAACCATAATAACAGGTTAATAGCGAAGCAGAGAAAGTATTAAAGCATATCCAGTTTATCTTGTCTTAGCATATCTTGTGTTAATCTTATCCTATCTTGTTGGCCCTATCATCATGGTATTGTCTTGTATTCAGTTAATTCATGTCGTTTTGTTTTTCCTTGTTCACATGCTAGAAGTAACTGAACTTACCAGACTTTATGTCTGACCCAGTTTTCTTTCGTCTTCTTTTCTTCCGTTCCCCCCCCCCCTCCAGGTAGTTAAGGAGGGAATAGTATAGCTCAGGTTAGATTGGACCGTCACTCTTCCCAAGCTCGAAAATTCTTTGACAAAGTGCTTTGGACTCACTTTTTCTGCTGCTATGGCTGGCTTATGCTACATTGGGGAATATAAATGTTATTTTATGCTTCTTTATTTTGTAAGACAGATGATACTCTGATATTGGGAAACAATTGTTGTACAAACTATTTTATCAATAAAGTAAAGTTTTATTTTCCGTTGTTTTAATTTTGTCTGTCTTGTAATTTATCTGCATCTTTTACCCTAAATGCTCCACATAACTTAGTGCATTCCCTTTGTGAGTGACACTAAAGGATGTGGGGTGTTACATATAATCTCTATATTTATATTATCTCTTAGAAAATGATGTCTAACATCAATATGTTTAATTTTAGCATTATGAGTTGGATTCTTAGATAGATTTATCATACTCGTATTATTGTTGTAAATTGGTGATTTTGTGAAGGTTATATCGAAATATCTTTGGGTTTGTTGTATGTAAATAACTTGTGAACAAGCTAAAGGTGCTAAAATATATTATGCTTCTGTCGTGGATAGAGACACGATATTTCTCTTTTCGCTAACCAGGAGACTAATGAGTGTTCCAAAAAGTTACAAAGTCAACTTGTACTTTTTTTGTCCGATTTAAGCATAGTCAACATCATTATATGAAATTATTTTAAATATATTGTTTTTAGGATAAAAAGTCTGCAATTTAACGTATTTTAACGTATCTTAGTATTATTTTTAATGCTTTTATGTGTGATTCCTTGGGCTCAGATTGATATCTTGTAAAAGATATACACTATGCATTATATCAGGTCTGCTTGCATTCATTCAGGGGCACATGTACTATCTTTCTTCTGTAGATGCCCATTCGAGATATACTTGGATATATATGCTAAAAAATAAATCTGAAACTTGTAACACCGTTATAAATATAAATCATGTTGAAAAGCAACTTAATTGTAATGTAAAAATTTGGCAAACAGATGGTGGGGCAGAATTCAAGCCTTTGGCTAATTATTTTGCTAAAAGAGGAATTAAACACAGATTGACATGTCCTCACACATCTAAGCAGAATGGTTTGGTTGAAAGAAAACACAGACATATTGTGGAAACTGGTTTAACATTATTATCTCAAAGCTCTTTACCCATGAAGTATTGGAATGAAGCCTTTTTTCTTCAATTTTTCTTATTAACCTATTACCTACTAAAATCCAAGATAATAAATCCCCACATGAGGTTATATACAATGTTACACCAGACTATAAAATTTTGAAAATATATGGTTCTCTATGTTTTCCATGTCTGAGATATTATAATAGACATAAATTAAGTATGAGGTCAAGTTCATGCACATTTATTGGTTATGCTCAAAGTCAAAAAGGTTATAAATGTCTTGACAAGAATGGTAGAATTTATGTCTCAAGACATGTAATATTTGATGAAAATAAATTTCTTATGCAGATAGGCGTAATTCCAAAGAAAACGAAAGAATGGAATCCATTAAAGATGTGGAGTTCAGACCAGTTACTTTTGAAACAATTAAAGACAATGAGCATTCAGGCATACAAGCAGATGATATAAGCGAAACAAGTATACACATCAGTGGATCAGAAGAAAGAAATTTAGAAGACACAGAAATAAGCCATATGCACAACACTGTTGATAATGATAACACACAAAGCAACAACAGTACAAGGGTATCACAACAGGAACAACAATCACAACAGCAACATCTAAGCAGGCATCACATGACTACTAGATCAAAAAATGGTATTTTTAAACCAAAAGTTTATAATGTGGCCATCACTGAAACTGAACCACTTAATTTCACTCAAGCACTAAAGTCAAAAGATTGGAAAAAGGCTGTGGATACAGAATATAAAGCTCTTATGAAGAACAAGACTTGGGAACTTGTTGTACCACCAGCACACACAAATGTTATTGGTTGCAGATGGGTATATAAGATAAAGAGAAAAGCTGATGTCTCTATTGACAAATACAAGGCTAGATTGATAGCTTTAAAGGTTATGCCCAACAATTTGGTTTTGATTTCAATGAAAAAAATTCTCCAGTTATAAAGCCCACTACAATTTGGATAATTTTGACTGTAAGTAAGGGGTGGAATATAAAACAAACAACTAGATGTGAACAATGATTTTTTAAATGGAGAATTAACTGAAGAAGTCTATATGCAACAACCTGAATGATACAATTCTGATGATAAAGAGGTCTGCAGGCTTTATAAAGCAATCTATGGACTCAAGCAAGCTTCAAGAGCTTGGTATGAGAAACTCAAAATTATATTATCAAATTTAGGTTTTATTCAAATCAAGTCTGACAACTCATTATACATGAGAAGGACTAGGCAAGGAACTATTTTTATTTTAGTATATGTGGATTATACGTTAATCACCGGAGATAATGATCAAGAGATAAGCAGAGTCATACAATTATTAGATCAACATGTTGCTATTAAAGATGTAGGAGAGTTAAAATATTTCCTTGGGATTCAAATTTTCAAACACAGTGAAGGAAAATTGATTCTATCTCAAGAAAATTATATTTCTGAAATTTTGCAGAGGGCCAATATGCAACATGCCAAACATCTACCAACACCTATGATAAGTAGTCTATGCTTATCTAAACATAAAGGGGAGGCCATCAAAAATGCAAAACAGTATAGTAGTTTAATAGTAGCGCTGCAATATGCAACAATCACTCGCCCAGATATTTGTTATAGTGTTAACAAGCTTAGCCAGTTTATGCAAAATCCATTATCAGAACATTGGATTGCTTTAAAAAGGGTTCTAAGATATTTGCAAGGAACAAAGCATTTAGGAATAATTATAAAATCAGAGAAACAATTTTCCTTACAGTGCTTTAGCGATGCTGATTGGGCAAATGATGTTGATGATAGACGATTTGTATCAGGATACTTTACCTTGGAGACAACATAGTTTCCTGGTGCACTAAGAAGCAACAGACTGGATCTAGTTCCAGTATAGAAGCGGAATATAAGGCTCTCACAAGTGCAACTGCAGAAGTATCTTGGATTGAAATGATGATGGAGGAATTAGGGCTGATTTTGCATGAAAATCTATCATCTAGTGCGACAACAAGAGTACGGTTTCTCTTTCGCTCAATCCAATTCAATATTCAAGGAAAAAGCATTTTGAAATCGATCTTCATTTCGTCAGAGAAAGAATGCAGAATGGAAAGCTTGTCATCTGTAATATTCCTGCTTACTACCAGCGAGCTGACGTTCTTACAAAAACATTATCAACCAAGAATTTTGTGAGATTGAGAGAGGAGCTGAAGGTAGTTGGGGGAGGCGGAAATGAAAACGAAAACCCTAGTTCGAACTGAGGGGGCATAATGAAGACAATAGAGCCGTTAGCGTGTGAACACGTTCTATCATATTTAGTATGCTTTGTAATTATTTATTAGCCGTTAGCGTGTGAACACATTTTATCATATTTAGAATGTTTTGTAATTATCTATTAGCCGTTTGCGTGTGAACATGTTTTATCATATTTAGTATGTTTTGTAATTATCTATTAGCCATTACAATGCTTCTCTATATAAGCTTACCATTGTTACATTACTCCTTGCACAAGAAATAATATTCATCAATAAAATCTTATGCTTCCTCAATATTCTTCTTATTTTTATCAATCTTATTCTTCAATTATGTTGACAACATATTTACCTCAATCAATGTTTTTTATTACCTGGCCATTCACTATCAAATTTTGATGTTTTACTCTTACAAATGATATTGGAAAGAAGACCAACATATGTATCCTATGATTAGCCTCCATATAAAAAGCATGTAGTTGAAGAGATTGTACACATGCACCATTACTCGTTTGTGAAAGTAGTACACTGCGATCTGAAGCCAAACAATGTACTTCTAGATGAAAATATGACAGCTAGTGTTTTGGTTGTTGGAATATATAAATTGGTTATGGGTGAGAAGCATGTTGACCATTGTGCCGGCGACAAGGAACCAGCTTCACGTATATCAACCACTGGTTTGTTACAGGTCAGCTGGTTATATTGTACCTGTTAAATTGATTTTTAAAACATTTTTCTTGAAAATAAAGTAAATATGTTAAGGTATCCAAAACCAAAAGGGAATGCACATCAACACTAACTCTAACACCCATGCATAAATAATAACTAGTATGCATATGAAATTTACAGGAACACGCCCTCATATATGTACTCTTGCCCCAACTATCACTAACAATAACTGGAAACATATACTCACGCTTTCACACCATGTTACAGGCACCTAAACATAGACTTGCACCTATTTACACAACTTGCACCTGTTTACACAACAAGCGGACAAATGCATACAACTACCCTTATACAAACAAAGCCTATTGAACACCCCGCACAGGCTTCCGAACACGCATATGCATAATAATGTGTGCACAAGTTCATATACAAAAGTCAAAATGCACTAACACACGGATATGCTTGTTAAAGGTAGCTGATTTGGTTCTGATCATAGTTGACAGTTTATGAGTCTGTCTGAGCAGCTTGTATGGAGATGGTAGTTTGGCGATTTGTGGTTGCAAGTTAGAGCATCCCCAACCGTGGGTCAGTTGCTTGACAACCGACCCCCAACGGTAGGGTCAAAAGACCATCCAGTGTTGGAAAAGCAACATTGGAGGTTGTTGGACCAACCGGTTGGTTGCTTTCTTAGCCGGCATTTTAAAACCCGACCATACAAACACGGTTAGATTTCTCCTTCTAGTCACATGGATTGCAATCATGGCCGGGAGCAAAATTCTGCAATACCTTAACCGGTTAAGTTTTGGTCGGTTAAGGCATAACCCAACTTTATGGTTCGGTGTGGGTCAGCTGGGTGACCTTGTGGAGTTGGCTGAAGAGACATTTCCCAACCTTTATGCGTTGGGGATGCTCTTAGAGAGAACGGGGTTGACTGTCTTTTCTTAGGTGCAAAAGGAGGTTGAAGATGATATTTAAGGGTTGAGCAGGTAGCGGGAGATGATTGTACGAAGGGAGAAGGTGGAAGGTTTCTTCTTGTTGTAAGTGCAGAGATGTTGGCTATTCGTTTAGGAATTTGAGTAGGTGCCTAGCAAAGAAGTCTACGGATTCAGAAAACTGACGGTGATGAAGAAAGAAGGAAGCAAGCTGAATGGTTTGTTATGCTAACGGGTTCTTGTATTTAGTGATTAGTAGCAAAAGGTTAATGTTAAGGTGTTGTGGCAATTGGTAGTGAAAGAAAAGCCCTCTCTGAAGGAAAAAAAATGTCATTTAGGTGTTATTTTCTAGCAGCAACAGTTTGAAGCAAACAAAATCAACGGCCAAAATCTTTATTTTTCTTAAATGTGTAGAGAAGAGAAAGGAAGAAGCAGAAGATAAGCACAATCACAAATCTCACAGCGCATCAGATAATATATAATAGCAACAATTACATATATAAAACAGGAGAGACAGTAATAACTATATAAACCATATAATCAGAGTATACAAGCTCATGTAGTTTTATAAAAAGTAATAGAGTTTATACAAGAGATAAATAAACCCAAACTGATAACTGTCTCAACAAGAATACATAACACTATCAAGGCTCCACAGTGATACACAGCGGAATAAACAATAAGGACACTAGTACAAATATGTAAAACGTAGCCTACTGCTAATCCACCCGCACAACTCCAAATAATATATATGTCTGTCACTTGATCTGCCCATCAGCATCGTCGATGAGCACCCAAGGTAATAGAGGGAAATAAAATATTAGGTCAGATAACAGTTTGGTGCGAGCATAACAAATCTTAGAGTAATACAAAAGTCGTAATAGTCTAAATGGCACAGAGGGTATAGAGAATCATATATGTTTTACCCCTGCATCCACAGAGTTAGCACATAACAATTGTTATATGTTATACTGTGATAAACATAATATAAAAAGGATGTGATAGATGTCTAAGTACTAAATGGTGATACATAAGTAAATATCCATAGCATCCATCATCCATCCTCACATTCACTCGTTGAGTCCATTAGATATACGATAACGCCTCCGTTCCTTGGTATCTGAATCTATGCCACTCAGTCGGCTAGGACTAAGTTGCATCAATTGATACAACTCAAAATAAGGACCCGAACCTAGTCCAGGTGAAATGTCATAAGTTCCCTGAACCTATAAACAATTTCGTTGGACATATTGACTTGGCTTGGTCCAATCAACATCACTGTACTACCCCTTCTTCCCGAGCACCCGTCGAACATGCATATCGATAATCTCTTTACACACACAATCCGAAGCAGAGTCAATCAAACGACTACAACCACGACTCCTCTTTAGTATCTCCCGCTCGATCCATCATCACTACTCAACATCCCGAAAAATCGTTATCTTTTGTCCAAGTCGTTGCTTCGTTTCCCATCCTGGAATCACCATCATTGGAAAACGAACCACTAATCGAAAAGTCATTACATCGAAAGCAATATTGAACGAGTCAACACATCCAACTCTTCGAAATCACACCATCGTCCATGTCAATTGGCCAAGATAGCCAATAACAATAGTAATCGATATCGACTACTTCATAGTAATTCATAACAACTACTGAGATCACATATTTAACCAGAATTAGTTAAGTACGCATCCAGGAAAAAGCGTCTGGCATTCATTGTGAAGTTCAGTTCATCGCCAAGTCCATCCTCTATCTTCAGATCGGCCACCAATCTCCAATGTCGCTCCGTCTTCAAATCCGTCGTCGAGCTCCAATGCTACTCCGTCATCAAATCCATCCATGCGCTCTGAAGCTCCGTTGAGAATTTTCATCCCATCCGACCAAGTCTATCATCATTGTCCACTCAATCAACACACGCTAACATGTGTGTTTGATCAATAAACACCATAACTCTTACAAACGAGATTTACTCTAATACTAGGTCGCTTACGAACGACGTTTCATTCTAAACTGAGCAAACAATTCAACCATGCAACCTGTTGACATCAAAAGTTGGTCACTTGTGACAGTCAACCCCCAATTATGCGTTAAACACACGAATAACAATCATAGAGTATGGTAAAGTAAAGAAAACAGGGGATATGCAAGACATTTTATGGTGGTTCGGCAAAGATAGTGCCTACGTCCACTTTATATGTATTGATTTACTTTTGATTACAAGTACAACACTTTTTATATTTGAAGAAAGAGGGAGAATTGGCTATTTTTGGAGTTAGCTGGAGTTTGTATTTGAGAGAGGAGGTTCCCAAGAGAAGTTGGAATGGAAAAAGGGACCTTTTATTCTTTGAGCATGGAAGTATTTATAAGTGAAGAGGTTGGCTGGTTGAGCTGCAACGTGGCTTGCCTGTTTTGCGGAGCCCGGACACGTGGAGCTTGATCATTTGAAGTAGTTGCGGCGGTGAGACCCAATCTACTGCTGATTAATAGTATCCTCGAGAATTGTGGCTTATGTGGCACTCGAGATGAGGTGTATCAAAAGTAGAGCTTTGACCGGAAGTGGTTGACCGTCTTTAATGTCTTGAGAATCGAGCTAATGAATGACTTGTTTGGATATTCCCACATTGATCCGGAGATATCTGATCGATCCGATCTTTAAGGAAATGTTTGACTCGATTGGTCTGGAAGAGCGATTATGTTGGGCATGAGACGCTGCTGCTCGAAGGAAACTGGCTCAGGCCAAATCTTTTCTGGGCTTTCTGAAGTAGGAGTCGCTCGCCTGGGTCGGTCGATGTGGTTTCATAAGTCTTTTGGCATTGGGCTTCGATCCGTTGAACCGTGACATCTTTTGCCAAAAAGTGGGTCACACAACCAATATCATTCAAATTTCTAAACTAGCATACAACCATCCATAATAGCAGTAATAAATTAAATGGAACCTATCTATAGCAATGAAAGTAAAATAAGTGTCCAAATAACCTACATCTAACAATATGGTCAAAAAAGTGCGCAATAGCGCGTAAATGGGTGAATAGCGCTAATATCCCTCAAATAGATAAAAATGTGATGATCAGGTTAAAACTACTTAAATCACTTTCTAATTCATTTATTTATTATTTATCAGGTTCAACTCTCCTAAATGTTACGTTTTATAAATAGAAATCAATTTAAAACGTCAAATTTACACTTTATGAACAAATACCACTGAGTGAGAGATAATACCACTCACTAAGTGAGAGATAATACCACTCAGCTTAACCAAATCAATCCAAACCAACTCTAATTAGAGTTGTCAATGAATATCCGAAAAATCTTATATCCATCTGAATCTGTATCCAAAAAAATGAAAAATATTCGTTATTTGGCATTATCCGAAAAGCGGATACAAATATCCGAAAAGTTTTCCAGATACGAATATGGTTATATTGGTATATGTATCCAAAAAATATCAGTCAGACTAATTGATGTAATATATATAACTCAAAACAAAACAAAAAATAGAGTTAATTATTATTTTGTAACTGTTGGATGTTACTACGATATAAATTTTTGTCCATTTTTAGTGAAAAATGATAGTTTAAGTGTTTAATTTTGGAATATTTTTGGATACGCTTATGGATTAGTATAAAACAATGTTTCACCATCACATTTATTTATTTTCTAGTTTTTTTTCAAACATTAGTATAAAATTAATTTTATGTTGATCCAAACTTTTCTATTTATACTCTTAAATTTATTAACTACAGGCGAAGCTGATAATTATCCGATATCTATCCTATTGGAAAATTAAGCGGATATGGATATTCGATATTCAAAAATTAAAAGGATACGGATATTTGATATCCAAAAATAATTTTGGATACGAATATCGATATGGCACTATCCGTATCCGGAAGCATCCTTTGACAGCCCTAGCTCTAATCCATAAAGCTCGTCAATATGAGTCCAAAGGAAGAAATGACATCCAAATCCGACCTTATACGCATAAAATATCAATGTTATAGCTTTCACGACTTAAATCAATAACACAATTAAATTAAACCATCACTTAATTTACAATTTTACCCTTATAAGATTCCTCCCCAAACTTCCCGAATCTGGACCATGTGTTTCCAGCATCCCATCCGTGTACTCTTCTAAGTGACACGGAGAAATCCTTGATGGAACCAGAAATCGATTGCACAGTTGAACTTCTCACCTCCAACCTGACTTGCTAGCGTCGAAAACTCCACCTCCGACCACTCTATGAAAATAGCAAATCTATCAGGTTCCCCCCTTTCGCTGCCATACATCGTTGCATCGCTTTTTGTGACTGTGCCCCTCCAAAATTCCGACGAAGGTGCCTCTGCTCATCACGAATCCAACCTCGAAATCCCCGAACTCTACTCCCACGCGCGTTCAACCCCAAGATCGCAACTCTCTGGACCAATCGTGATCGCGCCTTCTGAAATTGGTACGGGCATGTGGAGATTTCCGATACGAGCTCAACGAGCCTGGTTTCACGATTTTTAGAAGAGTGCGAAAGGATAACTTGATTTCTGAATAAGAGGAAAAATCGTCCATGATTTATAATGGAACAGTGCATTCTTTTTGTGTGGAAAAGAGAGCTACAGGGAAGATTAAGGTGGACAGAGATAGAGAAAATAGGGGATGAGATTTAATATTATATTCACTTATTCTTATACAGGCCTGAAAACAAGTGAACTCCAATTAGCACGTGTCGTCCGTCGTCATCTATGTAAAAACGCCTTTCGAAAATAATGAGACTAATCTAGAGACCTAAATCGATCATATGCAAAAATAAGCTTTTAAAACTCAAATTTACAATGTCAGTTTCTTACAGAAATTGACATGCGTTTAATTTACGCATGACCAAACAGTATTATGTTTGATCATTACGAAGCTTGACGACGCATAATAGCTTACTACGACGATTCTAGAAATATAAATTTCATCGTAATCCGATACTGTACTCCTGAAACGATGATTCACGCATAATTCGAGACCAATACGAACATCGATCGATTCGAACTCGAAATATAACAATCAATGTACTTATTCTTCACGTAGTGAACAATCTAAACTCAATGAAACTGGTGCTAAGTCCTGATTCAATCTTTTGTGGAAAATCTCATTTTGAAATCGTCAATCGAATGGTTAACGATCAATATTTAAATATCTAATCATTAAAATATTGGTCGTTGCAGATAGTGTCAGTGCTATCTTACTCACATCAAATCCGATTTTACATTCGAAGACAAAGGATATCGAATTGGGTCTATACTTCATCAGAAAGCAGGTAATAAAGGGAAAACTAAAGGTCGGATACATATCATATGCTCACCCAAAAGCTGACACACTTACTAAACTGCTCTCAAATCAAAGCTCCATTATATTAAAGCAAGAATTGAACATTGATATAGCAGATCCACTCATCAGATCTCAAATGTCAATCCATCTTCTAGAGTAGATCTGGAGTCTGCTCGATTCTGTGCTTTCATGGCAGCGCCATATGTTTCTATTGCTTAACAATCGCTCTTTGAAGCAGCACTGTGGATTTTGGCATCAGATCTGTGATTCTCTTCAGAATCGTCTCTACCTGAAGCCATTATTCTTCTTTCATTTGCAAACTCTAACCCTAGTCTGGTTTGAGGAGTTATTGAGAATGCGTTATGTATCGGGCATCACATAGATGGGCGGAGCCCAATATATAAAATGTGTGATAATAAATATACTGAACCGTGCATCTGCGAGCATCATCTCTCACTTTATCAAATACAACTCATTTTTCCTTCATCTCTGTTCACTGCATCATCTCATTCAATCTTCAACCTTTGAAGATCATTTGATCACTATTCCGTCTAGAATTCTAACAGGAAACGTTGATATTTTTCATAAATCAACTATCTCACTGAGGCGTATAATGATACATTCTTTTGAAAGAGTTCTGATGGTAGTTTGCCACAATTTTTATAGATAGAAGCAAGGTGAAAATTGATTTAGAGAGAAGCCTCGGCCTCAATTACTTTACTGTTAGACCCACTCAATTTGTATATAAATAAGATAAGAACCATTTCAGCTAATATACTGTGTAAGAGTAGTGATTTGCACTACATATCTAAACTTTAGGACTATAATAACCAATAACTCAGATCCACCCTCTTATCGGACCATGTCGTATTGCAGTTGTGTTTCTGCGTCATATGATGAAGGAACAATGCCCTTTTCCATTGATGACTCCATAACATGCAGGGAAAAAAAATTACCATGTTATTCATAACTATATCAAGGAAATTAAGTCATCTCAGTTTACAGCAACAACCCTAAAGCAGTCTTAAAGAAACGTGAATTTGTATGCAGTGATGCGTGCATCGACAGTGGTCCAGAAGAAGGGTTTACAGTTCTTCTTAAAGCATATGTTAGACAAGAAAAAGGTATAATTAATAAAAAAAAATAGCTCAATTCCATTGATGACTCCATAACATGCTGGACACATTCGTTTATCAGTATGACAGACAAGAAAGAAATCAGCTCAATGCAGCCATGATCTCAACCACTTATTAGTTTGACTTGTAATATGGAAAAAGGTATAATTAATTAAAAAAATACAAATAATAATCTGGGACGTCACAAAGGCTATTAAAATACAAATGAATCATAAATTCAAATCCCATATCATACTGTTGTTGTCAGCCAACTGCCTTAGAAATTGTTGAAAACATAATTTGAAATTTGTCTTTTAGTTAATAGTAGTTCATGCATTTAAAGTGTCCATGCAATATGTTAAAGTTTGTGTTATTTCATGTTTATCAAAGGTCATGTCAGTTCATCAAAAGGTGTCTATTAATGTTGTGTCTATTTAAAGTATCATGTAGACCACTATATATATGGGTGGTCATTTTGTAAGCATGTAAGGAAGTAAGCAAGTAAAAAATATAGTATGATTTTCCAACAGAAATACACCACCAATTTGGTTCAGTCATTTCCCTTTGGATATGTTAAGTTTTATATTCGTTGTAGGTTTATTTAACTGTCAGTATCCTAAGCAATGTGCATCGTAGCACAATCCATACTTTTCCATGCGACCAATGTTTCATTTTTAAGCTATGCTATGCACACAAAATTAATCCAATAATAATCAAAAACTGCTTCGAAAGCATTCGTTTTGATATATAATATTGGACGGAATTCTAAAATAAATTACATATTAACCAAACAACATAAGAGAGGTTAAGGGTCAATTGATGGGTAGAAATTTAAAAGCAGATTATATTGTAACGCTAAAAGCTGAAAAATTGTTCTACAGCATGTTCTAAATGTAGTTGTCTTACAGAAAATTTGCTATTCATAGCATTTGACAAAATATCATCAATAAATAATAACAAAATACCATTTTTAATACTTTTGAAGGTCACACCTAATCTTCTTATTCTCCTGTTAGCCATAGAGATATCAGGATTGATATAACAATACCTCTACTTGTTTTTAGTCTTGTAGAGTCAGAGCAGTACAAACATGGTATCGATACCAGTCGCTGTAAGGGAACAAATATTGCTTCAAATAAACAATGCTCGACATACAGGTATAATGCAGGTGCCCAGCAGAGCAAAAAAGAATTGCCTATGCAGGTCTTGAACTTGCAACCTTCACGCTATTAGCAAGAAATGCTAACCAACTGCGTTCCATGACAATTGTTGATACTGTAATATAATGTTAAATTTGTTTTGAGAAGGCGCTAATTGCAGTTTGCCACATTTTTTTTTTACAGATAGAAGCAAGGTGAAAATTGATTTAGAGAAGCCTTGGCCACAATTACTTTACCGCACTCAGTCTGTATGTAAATAACATAACTATAACAGTAGTAATTTGCACCATACACTGATACATATATTTAAGCTTCAGTACTATCATACTATGTACACAACTGAATTTTATATAGAAGATTATAAGATATGATATTTAATTTAAAATCAACATTGATTTTTTTTTTCTACTCAAATAGCACTTTGATGACCTCGTTATGGGTAAAATGTTAAATACATTATTTCATAGGTTAGGCAGCAAATAAATGGAACAAACAGACAGATTATTTTGAAACATAAGTGCCTCAACAAATATATGGGTGATTGCCTAGCAATATAGCAATTTGGCAAAGGCTTAATCATCAGGATCTTGGTTATTTGAGGATGTAGAGACATAGTGTGATGGAACAAAATAACACTTTTTAACGCCATTCCATTGTGAAGAATATACTGCAAAATGTCATAGAATTAGTATTCCATGTACAACCTATGGCAGTGGAGGAAGGAAGAAATACTGCATTTTTTTTCTTTCTTTTTGTAGAAAAATAAGAGATTAATAAAATAAAAATGCAAGCATTTGACAAAAGAGTTGATGACGAGACGTCATGGTTGTAAAAATTCCTAAGATCCACAGTTAAAAAAATTAGTGTCGATAACAAAATCAATGAGCAATCATGTGATATAACAAACTAAAGCCGTACAATACCTCAGATTCACCTTCTTATCAGACTGTGTCACATCTCAGTTGAATTTTTGCATCATGCGATGGAGAACCAATGCCTTTTTCCATTGATGACTCCGCAACATGCACGAAAAAATAATTTACCACGTTACACATGTATAGCAAGGATATTACGTCATCTCAGTTTACTGAAGAAACTCCAAAGCAGTTTTAAGGAAATGTGAATTTCTATGCAGTGATGTGTACATCAACAGTGGTCCAGAAAAAGGGTTTATAATACCTTATTCAGCGTCTACATTCTTTTTATAAAAAAATACGGACTAAGATCCAAAACTTCATTAAAAAAGCATTTTCATATTTTGGTGTTTGGAAGACATCATCGGTATTTTCCTCAAGCTTCGTAATGTGAAACTAGTTTGAAAAAACTGTAGATGTAGCCATAATGTCAGCCATTTAATAGTTTGATGTATAATATAAAAAATGGGATTATTAAAAAAAATAATATGAGATATCCCAAAGAGTATTAAATTAGGGACAAATTAAAAGGCTCATAGCCGATTACCAGTGTTGCAGTTTCAGCAAAATGAATCATTAATTCAAATTCCGTATCATGCTGTTGTCAATCCACTGCCTTACAAATAGAAATACCACCAATTTGATTCAGCCATTTCCTTTTGGAGATGTTATTTTTTATGTTCATTGTAGGTTTAATTGTCAGTATTCTAAACAATCTGCATCATAGCATAATGCATAATTTTCCATGCAACCAACGTTTATTTTTTAAGCTATGCACCTAGAGTTAGTCTAATAAAAAATCTACAAATGGTTTGAAAGCTTTCACTTTGATATTGGATGAAAAATCAGAAATAAATTACAGATTAACCAAGCAACATAAGAATGGTTAAGAGTCATATGATGGGTAGAAATTTGAAAGCAGATTATATCTTAACAGCAAAACCAGAAAATGTATTGTGTAGAATGTTCTAAATGTAGCTGGTTGAATGGAATTCAAATCGGTAGACAAAATATCATCAAAAAATCATAATATATTACCATTTTGAATACTGTTGACGGTCACTCCTAATTTTCTTATTCTTTTGTTATCCACAGAGATATCAGGATCTATAACGATACCTCTTCTCATTCTTCTGAGTACAGTCAGAATAGGTACAAACATGGAATCAGTACCCGTTTCCATAACTAAAAAGTATTGCTCCGAATGAACAATGCTCGAGATATAAGTACAAGCATGTGCACATCAAAACAATATTTGAATTGACTGAAGCATCTGGAGCTAAAAACATAGCAGAGGCGAAAGAATAATTATGAATGAAAACTGTTTTTACAAAAAGAACACTTGAACTTTTTCTTTTGACTTACCCTGTTTGTTACCACTTAAACCTTGTAATGTTATTAATTCTATGGTTCTACCAATATAAAGTGTGTTTGATGAATATTCCGCAAAGAGTTTATGTGTATGTGGCACTAGTGATTTCTTCTATTCAACCATGGAT
Source organism: Allium sativum (assembly GCA_030737875.1). Lineage (NCBI taxonomy): Eukaryota > Viridiplantae > Streptophyta > Magnoliopsida > Asparagales > Amaryllidaceae > Allium > Allium sativum. The sequence goes on from CM060918.1 coordinate 747,495,526, forward strand.
AAATAGGACCGCAAACATCCTTATTCATTTGTAAAAGACCACAAATAACTTGAACAGAAGTTACAACCATTAGCTTGCTGTTACTGGTATTTCACCTAAATATATCATCACAAAATTAATCAACTCAGTTCAGTTAAGTGAAGTGCCAATGAAAAACAACATACGTGTTTCTTTTTTTTAGCAATGCACCTTAAGTTAGTTCAATAACAAATAATAGAAAACTGTTACATAAACATTCATTTTGTAATATTAAATTAGACCGAAAACCTAGAACAAATTTATGATTAACCAAACAACCTTAAAAAAGGTTAAGAGTTCAAAAAAAAAAAAAAAAAAAACACAGATTATATCCTAACACTAAACCCTGCAAATAAGACATCATCAAACAAAACATGGCAAATCACCATTTTGAATATTTTTGAACACCTCCTCCAATCTTCTTGTTATCCAGTGAGAGTATATGGATTTTTATTACTAGGTTTCTTCATACCCCAGATTTTGTGTCAGAATAGGTACCAACGTGGAATCAGTAGCTTGCCCTTCGACTGCCTATGATTGAACAAATGAACAATGTTCGAGATATAGACATATGCAAGTGCAGGTCAAAAAGTATTGGAATTGGCTGAAAAGGCAGGGATAGGACTGTTAACGGATGCTTTCGGATACGGATAGAGCCATATCCGCATCCGTATTCGAAATCATTTTCGGATTTCGGATATCTGTATCCGTTTAATTTTCGGATATCGGATATCCGTATCCGTTTATTTTTCGGATACGGACGGATATCGGATATTTATCCGCTCCGCCAGTAATTAATGAATTTTTAAGATTATAAATGAAAATGTTTGTATCAGCATAACATAATTTTTGTACTAATGTTTATAAAAACCAGAAAATAAAGGAATGTGATGATAAAACATTTTTTTATACTAATACCCGTAAGCATATCCAAAAATGTTCCAAAATTAGACATTAAGACTGTTTTTTCACTAAAAATGGACAAAAATCTGTATCATAGTAACATTCAACAGTTAAATAAGTCGAACGGATATTTTTCGGATACGAATACCACTATAACCATATCCGTATCCGAAAAACTTTTCGGATATCGGATATCCGTGTCCGCTTTTCGGATAACGCCGAATAACGGATATTTCGGATACGGATTCGAACGGATATCGGATTGTTCGGGTATTCATTGACAGCCCTAGGCAGGGAGAGCGTAGTTCGCATGGGACATCCGACATAGGTGGAACATCGAATGCTTCAAAGCCCAAAAAATGTTTAAAATTTGGCCCATGCAGGTCTCGAACCTGCGACCTTCGCGTTATTAGCACGACGCTCTAACCAACTGAGCTAATAGGCCTTGTTGATTATTTTGTCAGAATAAATTTTTTGGATTAAACAACCCAAAAAATGTAGTACATTTCTCCACTGTTTCTTCCCAATTTTTCAGATTAAACAACCCTAAAAACTTTTCTCATTGGTAGATACTAAACAGCAAAAGAACTCCCACAAAAGGAAATTTTTAAGCGGCTAATACATTTTCTTCGTACTAGCTATGCAAAACAATACGCAAATAGGTAAAGTAATAAGAGACTGAAATTACTCTGCACGATCTCGATGGCTGTTAGCTATCCCGTAAACTTGAGCTAACCATTAATTAAAGTACCAAACAAGTACATAACTTCCACATAAAAAGGAACTGTTACGGAACTAGTACGTTTCTTCAAATTCCCTAGGCAGCAAATTCATATGCATATAAAGCAATAAGAGATTGAATAAGAGAAAACTACTTTGTTACTTGCCAGCTTTGTTGTATCGCCATGCCGAACCGATGCACAGTTGTTAGCGAGATAAATCGGTAGATTAGTAGCCAGGCTGACCGCCTTCATCGCCCAATTGCATGCGAAACCGCCATTGTTTTAAGAATTAGTTACTTATCTATGTTTCTGAATTTCTAGGGTTTAATTTGGGGACTTTTCCTGTGCTGAAATGCTGGCGGGAAGGTTGCTGCATCAAGCGGGAAAATTAATTGACTGGTTATATGAGCAATCTCCCCGCAGCGTTGTGGGTTTTTCATCCTTCTACTTGTATTATTTAACTCGTAGAGCTACCACATGCATTTTGTGCGTGTAATTACGACACATACTTCGCTTGTATATATTTATTTAATACATTAAAAAAAATGATTAACATGAATATTTAATTGTAATCTTTACGTTTAAATAATGTGCAAATAGTTTGAATTTTTATTTTAAAGTTGTGATATGTAATTATTTCCATTAGAACTAATTTGTATTATGTTGTTAATTAATAAAGAACGATGATGTAAAATATGTCTATTGTTAGATCAGATTTTAAGCAATATAAGATTTGTTAATACGTACAAAAATGCAGTTTGAATTTGTAAAGATATTTTAATTGTTAAATCATTCTTTTGAGTGATATGTAAAACTTATTATTTGTAAGGGTATTTCTGACAGTTTGCGTCTAAACCACAAGTTTAGCTTTCAAAACAACTATTATTAAAAAAGTTATGTACTCCTTTCACATTCATTTTTATTCTGGTAGCGTATTGTTTCATATTTTTAAAATTTTCAACAATGTCTTCATAGTTTTGTTTTTCGAAGAGAGAAGAAGAGGGGTTGAATCATAGTCTCACATCTTGGAAAATATGGAACTATATTTGTTTAAATATAAGTTTCTCATGAGAAAGCTGGTCCCTTGAGCACTCAAATGTTTGTTTTGTTGTAAGGAGAAAAATTATGCACAACCACCATACATGCTATTGTCAACGGCCATCCGACCGACCGAACAAAACCGGGACAACCTCGGGTCCAATAATATAATTTTTTCAGATAAAACCTGTAAACAATTTTGGACCAATTTAAACCCGTGATGAACACAAATCTCGAAATCAAATAAAGGAGCGACCCTATCGTTCTGAACTATTGGAAAAAAGTTCATCCTTTGACGAATATGTACCTCTCCGACAATATAAGTAGTGACATCCAAAACCACTAAAACTACAATAGAAAAACAACTTCTTTCATAGATTTGTAATGCCAGAAAGGGTTCCGAAAACGCTTTCAACTCAGATAAATTTTGTGATGCCTTCGAGGTGTAGCAAATATAGAAACTTTATAAATTAATTCTCTTCTTCTTCACTATATTTCACTCTGAACTTTGCATCATTAGAAACTACAATAAAGTCTTCATGGATAGATCAAGCTCGTACAGATCTTGAGAATTGGTTATGTTGTTCCAAGGCTTCATGGAATTCTAAAACCAGCAGTTTGATAACCCATTTATACCTGGGGGATTGAACTTTTATCTAAAAAAATCTTTACTGTAAATCCTTGATGTCAGAAATACGGCATTGTCGTCATTTTTCTCATCTCGAACCATAAAATTTCCAACAGGTTTTTATACAAACATTCTGAATATTGGAAGGTTCGAGCGCTCTGCAAGTCATGAATCGACACTTAACTCGATTAGAATATTTTAATGGAGATAATTTCACTCAATGGCAAGAGATAATAAATTCCTTCCTAATCACCATCAAATTGGTTTACACTTTAGAAGTTGGCTTGAAAGTAATATTAGAAGAAACGGGAAAAAATGATAGTGCTCTAAAGGCGAAAAATGAAAAGCGCTAAGATGGTGATTTTTTGTGTAGATGACACATTTTGAATACACTGTCTACAACGCACATATGACACTTGGAACCTCCGAAGGCACTTCAGAGTGCACTGAAAAGAAAATATTGCACACTAAAGGCAAGTAACAAGAAATTTCTTACCTGTAACTTTATTGATTTCAGAATGGTTGCTGATACATCCATAATATGACAAGTACGTAAAATCATATTGTTGGCGATTCAATCTAAAGATGCTGAAATAGATCTATTTCAATCTTTTGTTATTGGAGTTACAATTTCTAGATTCCTTAGTGCTTGGAATGATTATAAGAAGAAAATGAAGCATGTAGAAACGGACTATGATTTAAATGGTTTACAGCATCATCTTCATATTGAAGAAGACTCTCGTAAATAAGAATTGGGTGATAATCTCCAAACCGAGTCTCATTCTAAAGAAAATAATGTTGAAATACCTAACAAGTGAAAGCCTAGAAATGAGATATCGTCTAAAAGGGAAAAACATCCTAAGCACAATAGAAAGAAAGACGCTTCTTATATCTGTAACAAGCTCAACCATTATGCTCGAGACCAACGTCTACCGAAGAAACAACAAAAAGTGAATGTGGACGAAGACTTGCTTGTGAGTGTATTGCAAGAGGCAAATTCCATTAGTTACATGGATAATGATTGATGGTCTGATACAGGAGCAACTATTTACATTTGCAAAAATTGTAGTCTGTTTAAGACTTACAAAGAAAACAATGAAGAAACTGACGAAGTTACTAGAGTAGATAAGGTTCCAAGCAAAGTTATGGGAAAAAGCACTGTAGAACTTCAACTTTACCACTAGAAAATTTCTTACACTAGTTAATGTATTTTGTGTAATAGATATATGTAAGAATTTGATTTCTGGATACCTTCTTAACATAGGAGGATTTAAGATGGTGTATGTGTCTGATAAATTAGTGTTGTCCAAGAAGGACAAATTCATTGGACAATGATACTCTTGTAACGAAATAATTAAGTTGGATTTAATAAAGTAATATTCTATTTATATTGTTGATTTTGTTAGTTTACGGCACTGTAAATTAAGACATGTTAATTATAATTTACTTTAAAATATGCATAAATTAGGATTAATTTCTGATGTCTATATATGAAATATATATTCAAGAAAATATACATTGGAAATCGTTTAAATCTATAGAAAGAAAAGTTGATTTGTTTCATTTGATATATAGTGATGCGGGTTACTTAAAAATTCATTTCACCTATTCGTTTCCAATACTACATCACATTTTTCGATGATTATACTAGATATGCTTATGTGTGTCTAATGAAAACTAAAGATGAGGCTTTTGATAAATTTAAAATGTACAAAATTGAAGCAAAAAAAAAAAAAAAACAATTATAAAAAGTTAAAATAAAAGTATTATAGTCAGATCATGATGGAAAATATTTCTCAAATTAATTCACCTTTTTGTAAACAACATATTATTTAGTTCACCATTGCACTACCCCTTATATACAACAACAAAATGATGTTGCTGAAAGAAAGAATAGAAATTTAATAGAAATAATTAATGTCACGCTTATAAGTTCAAGTTTGCCTTATAACTTATGGGGTGATGCTATGTCATCTACATGTTATATTTTAAGTAGAGCACTAGTTAAAAAAAATGTTTACTTTTATGAATTATGGTTTAACAAAAAACTTGATCTTACAAGACTTCAGCATATGTTGGAAAATCAGACCTTGAATGACCTTAGTTAGGTAATAGGACATTTAAATATACTTTCATAGGTTATTACCTTAATAATATAACTTATAGGTTCTTGATTCTTGATATCCTAGAAGTTATAGAATCCACAGATGTAGAATTCTTCGAAAATCAAATGTTTGAGATATCATTGAGATCGTCTAGTCTAGAACCAAACATGACTAATGATATTGATGATGATAGTAAGAATGACAAGGACGTATCAGTACTAGATAATTTCAATGAACAATGGAAAATAAAAGGAGAAAGAATAGAGAAGAACTATGGCCCTGACTTCATAAAATATTTAATAGATGATAGTAAGAATAAAGTCCTTAACGTGGCTAGAATTGTAATGAACATGCATAATGATCCTAAAACTTATTTCGAGGCTATGAATTTTAGAGATTCAGTTTTCTTAAAAAGAAGCTATCAACGATGAAATGAATTCTATACCATCAAACCAAACTTAGGTTTTAACTACTTTACCTCCTGGTGCTAAACTTATAGGATGTGAATGGATATTTAAGAAAACGTTGAACACAAAGGGATCCACTGATAAGTTGAAAGCTAGATTATTTGCTGAGCGATATAAGCAAATATATTATATTACTTTAATACATGAAGTACGCTTTTCTAAATGGAGATTTAGAAGATTAGAAATATATATGGAATAACTCGAGGAATTTAAAACCTCAAGCTAAACAAAGAAATTTTGCAAATTAATATAAGTCACTTTTATGGCCTGAAGCAAGCTTCCACGCAATGGCATGAAAGGTTTGATAAAGTAGCATTGACATACATATTCATTGCTAATGATGTTGATGAATGTATTTATAGAAAATCAGATAATGTTATAATATGTTTATAGGTTGATAACATACTAATATTTGGTTCTAATATATCCTGTGTGAATGAAACTAAAAAGTTTTTATCTTTTAAGTTTGATATGAAAGATCCAAGAGAGGCTAATGTAATTTTACAAATTAAAATCATAAAGAAAGAAAGAAAGAGGGAGGAATTGTTATAAACCGAATCTCATTACATTAAGAAGTTTCTCAAAATGTGTGGTCATTACAATGACAAACCAGCACCAACTCCTCTAGATCCTAGCTTTGAATTAGAAAAGAACACCGAAAATAACATTTCTAAACTTGAGTATTCCAATGTTATTAGAATACTTATGTATGATGTTCATTGCACTATGTTAACGTTAATTTTTGTCAACACCTGAATAAGGGTGTTTGGATATACACCTAGGAGTGTTAACGATATTTTTCGTCAACACTGAATATAGGCCTATAAAAGTAGACCTAAGGGGGAAAATAGGTTGTTTAGCCTTCATAAGTTTGAGTTAGTTCATTGTCTCCTAGATATCAAGGTTTGGAATCCGAAAGAATAGTTACTCTTCCCTCAATGGGATGAGTATCACGCTTACATGATTCAGGAACCAACAGTTTTCTTGGGATGAAGGATTCCTAAGCGCAACCCTTAGCGAAATGACCTAACGGCTTGTGGAGAGGTGTTCTGCACTGAGCTTGCGAAAGGGTCTAAATTTGTAGGAGGAGGGGTGTATCACTTGGCTTACATTAAGGTTTGGATATGGAGTCATATACATGTAGGAAGCAAACAGTGCGTTGCGGCAACAATAACTGAGAAATTATATAACAAAACCCATAAAGAAATACTCTAGGTAACTCGTGGTGAATATTTTCAGGTCAATGTATCGCATGATTAAAGCAAGTAACAAGACAGAGTTGACTAATGTATATAATGTGAATAATGCGACTAATATCAAATAGGCCTTCTCTGGAACATCCACCTCACACAATATACAACACAAATATATGGGATCCTGTGTATATGGATATCATCGGCAGACTATTATCCATCCAGTTATAATAACATTACTTGTTTATTTTTCCATTATCATTTGTGTCCCTACCATACCAGGTTGCATAGTTTGGAAGCAATCTTCTTCAACCAACACATAGAAATGGTAATACAAATACATGATCATCATGAAGTTCATGTTCATTTCTTGCCTTCTCGATATATAATCTATCTGGCTTAAATAATTTGTGTATCTTCTAGTAATGAATTTTACATGCAGATGCAAAAGACGAAGACATAGAGGAATTATGCTGCGATAATTATGGGTCATGCACAGAAGCAGATACAGATATAACAAAATGCATATGCAGGGATATTATTCCTAAGCGTGGAGAACAATAATATACCAATGGATTCAGGAAGTTACGAGAAGTATGAAAACGAGCAATAATTCATGAAAAACATAAAATAATGGGCCAGTGACATATCATTGGTGGTCCTAGAAAAAGGCCACGTCTATTAGCTGCTCAAAATATACTGGGGAAGAAAAGGAAATAGTGAATAAATAAGCCGAAATTTCAGGTCTTTATTAATGGAGTCTTCCTCTTGAGATGTGTATATTTTGTTTTTATTTTCTTGCGTCTTCTTGTATTTTGAGCTCTTAAAAAATCCAATTTACTGTTAAAAAAGCACAAAAATGTTGCTTATTCTGTTTTAACAAAACCCAAGAATCTCTTGGCCTATACTGTTGAGACTTAGGCTTAGAAAATACAAATATTGTTTGACATCATGTTGAAGGCTTGGATCTTGAAACCAGATCAAACATACACCATATGTTTCCGCAGTTGGTTTAAAAAAGAACCGATCATATTAGTTTTCATGCTAAAAATTTTAAAGTTAATATTACAAAAGTATGATTTGACGAGTTTAAGGGTGAAGACGTAGCTTTAATCGGATTTAATTATGCTAAATTTCAATTGCATAATAGCTAGAAAATGTTAAATAACATTTCAGGGATTTAAATGCATATAATACATGCAAATATGATCCTAACCACTCAATATTAATTTAATAAAAATGAATATGTAAGTAATATTTGATATAAAGTAATATTGAATATACGTAAAGTAATCATATGTGTGTATATAAATATAGTTAGGCTAATACGAACCAACGAAATAGGCCAATTTTCCATGTTAACAACCAATGAATCACTAAACTAATACGAAATCCTTCTCGAAACATTTAGAACTTAACAAAGAGTGTAGAAAGTGGAACTTGATAAACAGAGGGGAAAGTGATGTTTATACAGCACTTAGTTGATTTATGAGCTGGATCAGGTTTAACATCATATTGAATGTGGAGATTATTTACAAAATCCTGACTTGATATTTCTTTGTTTGCCTGACTAATTATGCACTAAACAGAATGTTAGACGTTTGATGACAGTTGTAGCATTTGGAAATTATTTACAATTTCTTTGTTTGCCTTACTAACTATGCACTAAACAGAACTTCAGACATTTAATGCCAGCTGTAGCATTTGCAAATTATCTACAAAATATTAACAAATATCATACCTGTCAGTTTTCTGATTCAAAATAAAGATTCATGTCTAGATGGCAAGCCCATAATCAAAACAACATCCTAAGCATAATATGAATTAAACAATTAGAGATGGAAAGCAAACATTGAGAGCTATTCATAAGATATAATCCAAACACTTAATTACCTTCTCAAAAGCCCAACCACCTGGAACAAACAAAGTCAGATAAAGTGATCCTCTGATGTCAACTGAATGGATGAATGCACTTACACCAGATGATACGGTACCATGATGTTTCTCAACTTGGTTCAGCTTGAGAACAGAGTTGGGTGATGCGATAACATTTTAGTGGTATTTTTTCTCAACATTGAAGCGTATTGATTGGGGTTTTAGTCCATCCTTTAATCTGGCTCCAAGTGTATGGCTCCTGCGAACCTTCAGCATAGGGTCCAACTTACAAACCCAGGTCTGCTTCGTTTGACATACTCATCCATGACAATGCACCAGAGGAATTAGGGGTTATAACAGATAAAATATTCCTCATGTTATAATGAAGTCGTTGCTTTGTGCATGTCCAATTCCTTCGTCTAACAAAATCATGAGTTGTTAGTTAAGCACAGTTGGAAGCAATAAGAGGCCATTTTAAGTTCCAAACCTGGATGCATAAGCCTAACCATCCTTGTCAGCAAAATAAGACTTGTCTGGTTCTGTTTAGCCATTCTGTTGTAGTGCATACTCATTGTTGTAGCAACACTCGCAACGATTGAGTTGTCAAACTTAAGGCGAATATCATAAATCACAAGTAAAACCTTGTTTACCTGAAGAAGAAAATAATAATAGCTAAGTAAAACCAGTTAAAAATGAACTCTTGCTCTCTTTTTCAGATTCGTCAGTCTCATCAAATTGATCTGCATCGAATGAAGAAACACATGGCTTGATTCCTCCTATTCGTAGAGCTATCATATAAAGAGACGTAAAGACCACAACAGTTTGTACAGAGGTTGGATCACAGGTGTCGCCATGGCTGTTTGGTTTCAGTCCATTCACTATTGCAGTCAATGTTAAAAGCACAAGACCCTGTAAGAAAATTTACAAAAAAAGGAGGAAATTTTTATAATAGTAAAGAATAGAAAGGTTGATTCTGAGGAATTACAACTATGTAAAAAAGCACAAAGCATGAAATTGTTCTATATCTTCCAAGGTTGGCATCAACAATGAAAGTACCGGGTAAGGGAGTGACGCAACAAGTAACTGACCAATTTGTGACATTTTGTGCTGCACTGTTGTTTCCATCATTCAGAAATTGCTATATGTAATTCACAAGATTGGTGCTCATTCCATAGTATGCCAACCTTTCACAGCATTCCTTAGCTGAGACAGCGATACAAATTGATATATGTTAGACCTTATGACAGTTCTGGTTAAGTAAAATAGAAGGGGAATCAATAAAGATTAAATACCAAGTATAAATGGACTAGCTGCCTCACATCTATCCTCATAATTATTTACTACTTGCTACACACTAGCTATCTCACATCTATCCTCATATTGCAATAGTGTGATGCTTGTTGTTCCCTGTGCCTCAAGCATGTACATCCAACTGGAAATGGAACATTACAGTGCAAACATCCTACTTAAAAAAATAGTATAAGTAAACAAAACTTGACTGTTACTAAAAATGTTAAGTATACAAAGTGTTACTAGAAATGTAGTCAGATTCAATAGTGGTCAATCTCAACTGTCTAAGAGAAAAGCAAAACTTGACAGAATGGACAAAGGAAAACCTGATTATTACGACAAGATTTGAAACAGAAGAGATGTTCACTGTTGCATCATCTACTTTGCAAACTAAGCACTAATGCAGGTTAAAGACATTCTGTATCATTTATACAAAAGGAAGTGGGTAATCTACAAAGATTAAAGACATAAGAGAGAAGAATTCTCAGGTATCTTCTCATAATTAAAGATCCATGTTATGTATAGTACACTGCGGATGTTGGCTGCATGTACATGTAACTCAGCATTATTTTATTTTATAATAAATTGTAGGGAAATCTATTCATTTCTTTTAGTGTGGATTTGCAAGTTATATATCATGCCTGATGTGAATATATTTTTGTGTTTATAGAACACCTCAAGAGTTGTACAAATGGATTAAAACCGTGGTTGATGCATACGATTTCGATTGGGATAGAAGCTTAAAAGAACAATAATAATGGGTGCTACAATTCAAGCAGCCCAACTCGTTCTAAATATGATAGTCACTATTTTCAAATTATGTTCAAAATGAAGGTAAATAATACTGGGCATGTAAATAATGTCACTGTAAATATGGTAGCCACTATCTTTTTTAAATATCACTGAAAATTTAGCATCACTATAAACGATACTCAACTGGTAAATAATATAACTGTACTAGTATGCTTTAAATGTTGATCCCATGTAGCTTGCTGTAAATAATACAATAATACTCAACAGATAAAATTGAATCTCTGGTAGCTTGACAAATGCAGGGGCATAAAGACAAATAAATAAAAGAGCTAATTTGGTGACTTACATATGTCAAATAATGGAGTATTTTATCTATCTCTTTCGCATTTTGTTCCTCCTTGAGCTAATTGGATGGATGAAAAGGCATTAATTGGCAAGTAATCAGTACAGCAGGAAAAAATTCATTGGCTGCTGCATATTTATTTCCCTTTTTTGCTGCTACATATTTGTTTCCATATCCTCATCCCTTTCAAACTTCTGACATTAAAATTAATGTCAACTATCAACTATCAATTACGTTATCACAGTTTCCACAGTCAAATTGGGTGTTGTCATTTTCTTCACATTCACTTTCAACACCGTTTGTAGATGTTCTAGTAAATTCATTGTTCCTATTCTATATGTAATTTTCTGCTACCTCTTCCAATAATTCATTTATAAAGTAGAATTAGATAACACACGTGGAGACACAACAAAAAGAATCTAATTGATTGCTTGATGGTAAAAATGAAACTAAACGTGTATCATTACAAATTGGGGTGAAAAACAATTGGAGAGGGTGGTGTAAAAAATATTGTTTGTTCACCTAAGAAGCTATAATATATATCCAAAAAAGGCATACACCTTGATTGAATATCTAATTGTTTAGTCCCCTAAATATAATAACGTAAAATGTTAAGACAAAACAGTCAAACCATCGTTAAAAAAAGTAAACTAAGAATACATATATTGATTTGCACTAACATTGGAAGTATCCAATACAGCAAAATAAAAAAATACTTTAATTGGAAATATAATATAGATACCAAATTTATACATTGCTAATTTATAAACACTTAGAATAGGAAATTATTAATATTATAAATCAAATAAAGGAGCGACCCTATCGTTCTGAACTATTGGAAAAAAGTTCATCCTTTGATGAATATGTACCTCTCCGACAATATAAGTAGTGACATCCAAAACCACTGCAACTACAACATAAAACAACTTCTTTCATAGATTTGTAATGCTTGAAAGGGTTCCGAAAACGCTTTCAACTCAGATAAATTGTGCGATGCTTTCGAGGTGTTGCAAATACAAAACCTTTGTAAATCAATTCTCTTCTTCTTCACTTTATTTCACTCTGAACTTTGCATCATTAAAAACTACAATAAAGTGTTCATGGATAGATCAAGCTCGTACAGATCTTAAAATTTGGTTATGTTGTTTCAAGGCTTCATTGAATTCTAAAATCAATAGTTTGATAACTCATTTGTACCTGGTAGATTGAACTTTGTCTAAAAAAATCTTTACTATAAATCCTTGATGTCAGAAATACGACATTGTCGTCATTTTTCTCGCCTCAAACCATAAAATTTCCAGTAGGTTTTTGTACAAGCATTCTCAATATTGGAAGGTTCAAGCGCCCTACAAGTCATGAATCAACACTTCACTAGATTGAAATATTTCAATTTTACTCAATGGCAAGAGACAATGAAATCCTTTTTAATCACCACCAAATTGGTTTACATTTTGAGAGCTGGCTTGAAAGTAATATTAGAGGAAATGAGAAATGATGATAGTGCTCTAAAGGCGAAACATGCAAAGAACTAAGATGATGTTTTTTTTTGTAGATGACACATTTTGAATACGTTGTCTACAACGCATATATGACACTTGGAAACTACAAAGGCACTTCGAAGTGCACTGAAAAGAAAATAACGCATATCAGAGGCTTAACAAGAAATTTCTTATCTATAACTTTATGTATTTCAGAATGGTTGACGATACATCCATAATAGGACAAGTACGCAAAATCACCTGACAACATCATGTTTGAGAAGTAAAGTGTTAATAAATCGAATCTAGGCAGTTCTCCTGCCCTCGGCCAAAGAAGGAAAATGTCCCACAACATTCTCTCATTCGAACTCATGATGAAGTGAAAACAATTCTTGAAAACTTTGGTATGATTGGATAAATGTCATTCCTGCCTCCGAAAATGACACCATTCAAAATCCACCAGAGGGGTTCTTTGCGTACTCAGCCATCCATATTTGGCACGACAACTTCTTGCCTTTCCTAGAATTTATATCTAGGTTGTTGCAACACTTGTGGGTCACTTCAACTCAACTGACTCTGAATACGTACAACTATCTTCTAGGCCTTGGGTTGCTAGCTCTTGAGTCGGGTCAAGCTTCCCTTACTGCTCACATTCTTCATCACTTGCTACGACTTTCTGTAGCTAAAGGAGCGGACTCGCGTATCTTTTGCGTGAACCCTTCAAAGAAGTTGATCGAGGTTGACATCAATGAGTTTAAAGACTTGGAAATATAGTTTTTCAATATCAGATGTCCTCATGGTATTTCAGGCACTTTTGCTAGCCTTAGTGAGCTTTTGATACTTTCAAACCTTTTGTGTTATTTCCATGCTCTATTTAATCTTCGTTTCTTCTCAACTTCTACTCCCGAGAAGAAAAGTTTGAATGATGAGGAAGCCGGGAACGTTGATGCCATTTACAAGGCTTCTAAGAGACCGGGGAAGCGATCCCTTTTGCTGACTTTGGACAACCTTCGTAAGCATGCCCTTCTTCCTTCGATACAAAAGATTTTAGGGCAAACACCCCTCTATTTTTCTGGCGCTAATCATTTAACCTTAGGTTCTGATTTGTTTGCACCCCTGACCCCTTTATTTCTGGGTGCTTTGGGTAAGGTTTCTCTTCTATAATGATCTCAAAGTATTAATTCATATTCAAGTCATTTAACCATACTTTTCTGATGTTATTGTTTTGATTAGCTACTCAGGCTTCTGCTGGAACGTCTACCATGGATGCTCTAGCTCGATCTAATACCAAAGCTAAGAAAAGACTTGTCACCACTGTTGATGATCCATCGAGCAATATACCCCTAATTCTACTGCTCTTTCCGCTGGCATTGCTCCTAATGTTGGTTCTTCCTAGACAGCGACCACAGATAGTGATTTCGTTGTTGGTATCTTGGCATCTGATCCCTTGGTAGCTTCAAATTTGATGGAACATAGGCTAACTCCTCTCCCATCTCCTCATCATGATAGTCGGTAGTCCTTCTAGGCCTTCCTCACAGGCCCAAGATTTTGATGAAATCATAAGACTTGCCCTTTCTTTTGATGACATCACCAACATTTTGCTACCTACCTCTTCTTCAGACTTGATGAGTTGACAACAAACTCTTGTCAAGCAACAACTTTTGGTATAGCTTTGTTTCCACTAATTTCTTTCGTCTTTCGCTCTTGCGCAAACACTTATTTTGCTTTCTTCTTTTCAGATTATTAAGAACTGGTTCTCCCTTCAAGAGAAGTCTATCCCGCCTTCTTCTGAAATTGCAAAACTGAAAGAGGAGAAGACTGCCTTGGAATCCAAAGTTAATGTCCTGATGGAGGAGCACAAGAAAGAGTGTGCAGAACTAAAACCATCTCTTAAGAAGGTTGAGTCAGAGCTTGAGGATGAGAGAAAAGCTAAGCACCTTTGGAATGATCAAGTCTTGGCCCATGAGTTATCTAAACAGGAACTTGAAGACGAAAAGGCCAGAAAGTCGACCATACTGAAAGGATAAAAGAGAAAGATGAATGACTTTCCAAGGTTCAGAATGCATTTTCTAAAGGCAAGAGCACAATTTATGATACCAAAAATAGAATCTCTTCATTTCCAAAATCTTATTTTCATGAGGCTATTTTGAAATATTACGAAGATGCTCTTTTCTTGGATTATTCTGATAACTTTCAAAAGTATCTGAGAAACGAATTTCCTTCGATTGGTCCTCCTATTGCGAGGAGAGTCATGCACAAAATTGAGCAACTCAAGCGCGAAGTTGAAGTCCTTGAGAAAGTTGCGGTGAAACCCGAAGACTTTTTGTATATTGAGGACCTTCTGGATGATTTTGATTCATATGATGAAGAGGAGGATGACGACGTTGCCTCACGCTATAAGGTGGAGTTAGATAAGAAACAAAAGGAAATTATTTGGTCTCATTTAGAGCAAGAGAAGTTACTGAAAGATTATAATGCCTTATCTCGAAAATACCATGATCTTGATAAAAGTGCTTCAAAACAGATGTTTTATAAAGAACATAAAGCTGGACCAAGACTAAAGGAAGCGTGAATTCAAAGAGTGATAATTCTTAAGGAGAATGCGGGACTGATGATTTTATTTTGGATGCTAATAGAAGATAGGGACATTTTTGTAGATTTCTTGTATAAGGTTATAGTTGATTCAAAACAATAGACTTTTCTTTCCTAGGGGAGTTTAGTGGTGGTTTACTTCGACGTCTTCATAGACGATGTTTAAATGAATGTGGGATTGACCTTCACCTAGGGGCTTACTCGAACCTGCCAAGGGTTCATCCAATCCACAAGGACTTGCCCCCAGAAAAGCTTAAGTATAACAAGAACAGATTCGTCTTTGAGTTTTTCAAAAGCTCAATGTTGTATGAATAAGAAGAATATTTGTTAAACCGTATACTCATGAACGTTTACTTCTGATTATAAATTCTTTTATCAAAGATTTCTGACTTTGTCTCATGTCAGGGCAGTGTCACAAAGATTTAATTTCAAAGGACGCTTTACACTCATTTTCCAGATTAAGGAGAGAATTTTCGACGAAAATCGTTTTTCAAACACTATCGAGATTTGGAAGGGAACATTTTCTAGGAAACCTTCGGTGCATTTATACAAGTTACCCTCAATTTCCTTTTGACTTTTTGGGTGATGATCAAGAAATAATTTTATAGAAACTTAGAACTCGACATGCTAAATTGATATGTAATATAAACAATAGGTGCTTTGACAAATAGGATCCAAGTATGTAATTTTCAGCGTATGTGTTACAAAACCAGTCCAAAGCTTGTTTGAATGAATTTAAAAGTCTATGTAGTAAGCTTTTTCTAAATAGTACAGTGTTATCTGTATCATCCTTTGAAAATAGGATTTGCGCATAATTGTATTTCGTTTTGTAAATAGGTACACGAACTCGAAATTTCTCCCTTCCAAACTAGGGACGAACCATTAGTAGTTACAGAGCAGAGGGAGGCTCCAAAAGAGGTGCCTGCTACAACTCAAGAAAGAATAATTTTACTTCAGAATCTGACCATTAAGCATATGAACGAACGAATTGTTGCTTTAAAAAGTCAACTAGAGGAGAAGGATAAAACTATCTTTGAATTAAAAAGACAAATACAGGCCAATCCCTCTATCGATTTCGATGACGAGATAGGTAGATTGCACCAGCGGATTGTTGACCTGGAAATTGAGTTAGACAATGCAAAAGCAAGCTGTAAAGCTTAGGAATTTACTTTCGGGCATACTCCTAACATAGGTGTGCCTAATTCTTCTAATACTACGACTAAGTCCAAAGCCTTAACCACTGCAAAATACCCCAATTTGGTAAGGGATTTTTAAACACAAGGACAAAGTCAAACCAAAATTTATCCATAAGGACGGTCAACAAAAAATTTATCCTCAAGGACAATTTTACACTAGATGGTGGAATTCAGGGGCCCACTAGCATTTTATAGTTTACTCTAAACTTTGTCCTTTTGGATAATATTTTTGCCTCTTGTCCTTTTGACATAATTTTTTGTATTTTTTGTCCTTCATACTATTTTCCTGATTTGGTAAATCCTCCATGCGAATTGAATGAGTCGATTGTTTCGAGGTGGTGCAGGAGGGTGAAAGCTGAAATGAAGATTTTTTATAACACGAAGCATAACGAGGACATGCTTTGACGTATTAATCATTACATCTTCCGAATTAAACAATTACAGGAGGAGAGACATGATTTGCGGAAGAGTATTTTTGATTTAGAGAAAGATAACAAGACCCTAGAAGCCATGTGTAGAGCTTACAACAGGGCTTTAGAATTTCAAGTTAAATCCATAGACGGTCCCGATGAGATCACAAAGGAGTAAAAGCTTAAAGAGATTTTGTGCATCGCAATTCATCATGTTATTAACCCTCCATTAACTGATGATGATATAGATAAGGAAGTGCAAGATACTTGACATGGTTGTACAAATGATGTTTAACCTTTTTGTACTCTGATGATCAATGAAATGACCTTGTAAACAGGTTTGTAAGTAACTTTGTGGGTTGTGTAGATATCATCTGAGGTATAGTCCTTCTTTATGTTAAGAACACCCTTATTTAGGAGTTCCACTGCATTATTCTGCATAAAAGTCAGTGCATGATACACTTGTGTTAGCCTTTTCCTTAGAGTAAGATGCATATAATAACTTTCTCAGTTTAAATGAGATCCTATCTTGGTCGTGATCAAGTAATGTATGAACCTTGCAATAGAATTAGGACTTTCAATTTCCAACACGACCCGAAACCCGCATGGGAAATTAGCGGGTTGACCCGACCCGTTTAATAATGGGTCATTTTAGGGTCAACCCGACTTTGACCCGTTTATAAACGGGTGGGTTTAGGGTTGACCCGCGAAACCCGAATTTGACCCAACTAACCTTTTTATGGGATCTATATTATTGTAAAATTCTCATCTTAGCTTGAAAATGAATTATGTTATCATTATTCAATTATTCATACACACTAACACTTAACAATTTTTCACGTTTTCATGTTTATTCCCACATTAACAACTTTTTACATTTTTGTTCTTATCTTAGCTTGCACTTAGTGAATGTCGACAATACCCTTCTTACATGTTTTCATGTTCATTCACATCTTTTTATACAAATATTTTTATTATCGGGTTACACGAATCAAACCCGAAACCTACACGATTATAAATGGGTCAACTCGAAACCGACCCGTTTAATAAACGGATTGAGCTGACCCTACCGAACTCAACCCGAACACGACGTGACATGACCCGAACCCGACCCAACCCGACCCATTGACAGCCTAATGGAATAGTATGGCCATTTTCATCATATATTTTGTCAAAATTATGAATAGCAAATTTGTCCATATAAGTTCAGAAGATCTCCTTGTGTGAGACGTGGAAGATCACGATCTTCGTTTGAAGGCTTTTAAATAACAGACCCGAGGTATCAACCTGAGTATTGATTTGCAAAACCATTTCGGAAATGAGAATTACAATCTTGAGACCCAAATTTAGGTATTAGAATAGGAATCCAGAAATCCTCTTCTGGGAGTTTAAATAGAAGTTTTATAGCCCATACTTTGGCATTCATAGCGGAAGACCAGAAATCTAGCTCTGGTAAATGATAGAAATTCTGAAACCCAGATTCGGATATTTAACAGAAGACCAGAAATCTGCTTCTGGCAATAATAGAAGTCCTGAACCGAAACCAAGATTCGTGTGTTTAATAGAAGTCCATAAATCTACTTCTAGCAATAATAGAAGTCTTGAATCGAAACCCAGATTCGGGTATTTAATAGTTTGGTTACCTATTTCAGGTTTGATTTGCAAAGAAAAGAATGTACGTGCTTTGTGAGCCACTCTCTAGGCTTTTGGTTGTCAAAGCATAAAATGTACGTGCTTTGCGAGCCACTCTCTAGGTTTGTGTGTCTGGTTCGCTTGGCTGGCTTATTCTCAAGTAGGGCCTAAGGACTTACTCGACCTCCCTCCAGGAGGCGCCTTACCCTGGCCATCGTAGGTAGTAATAAGGAAATAGATGCTTTACCCTGGCCATCGTAGGCACGGATAAAGGGTTACTCTTTTAATGCTCTACCCTGCCCATCGTAGGTGGTGATAGAGGTCTACACATCACCCCCACCAAAGGGTGCCTTAACCTGGCCATTGTAGGCGCGGATAAAGGCTTACACTCACCCCCTCCGAAGAACGCCTTACCCTAGCCATCGTAGGCGCAGATAAGGGTTTAGATGATCCCGCCCAGGGACGAAGACTTACTCTTTTGATGCTTTAACTTGGCCTTTTCTAGTTTGGGCGTGGCTATGGGCTTACACATCGCCTTATCCAGGAGACGCCTTGCCTTGGCCATCTTGGGGAGGACAAGGGGTTTCTACCATCATAGGTAGCTTCACACATTTCGGGTGGTTCTAAATTTTAAGAACTTTTTCGTACTTCCAACCATGTAGACATTCTTTCTTCAAGGAATCCTTTGTTAGAAATAATT
The DNA here is from genome assembly GCA_030737875.1 of Allium sativum. NCBI lineage: Eukaryota > Viridiplantae > Streptophyta > Magnoliopsida > Asparagales > Amaryllidaceae > Allium > Allium sativum. The sequence goes on from CM060918.1 coordinate 747,514,869, forward strand.
TGTCTTTTTACAAATTTGTTCAATTGGCCTTGATCAAAGAACTTGATGATCATTCCTTCGAGAACCCTACGGTGGTTGGTTTCATGTCCATTCATCATATGGTAGTGGTAGTAGGGTCCTCCCAACTTTACTTCATTCTTAGGTTTCTTCTTTAACGATGACCAAAATTAAGCTTGTGTTTGGTTAGGAAGTAGATATTCTCAATTGATGTTGTAAATTTGCATTCTTTGGTGGTCTTGACTCAAAGACTCCCTTTCGACGTCGGAACTTAACCCTTTTGTTACTCAGTTTTATTGCTTCCTCTTTATCTTCAACGCTTCTTTTCACTGTATCATGAGACTGTGGTGTGACTTCCCTAGACCATGTTAAGGTAAAGTGATTGAAATCCTCTACTATTCTTTGCTCTAATGTAGTTCCCTTATCTTATGCATGGATGGCTTTTATTATGTGAGAGAATAGGTTACATTCCTTTGATGTAGAACCACTTAATGCAAAATTGGGGGTTGATCCTATGTGGAAAGGGCTAATGCTCCAGTGGTTGAGATTATAAGGTTTTACTTTCTTTTCCTTATTCATAATTCGCATGGCTTCCTTTCTTGTCCTTTGTTCTTCAATAACTCTTAAATCACTGATGCTTAAAGCGGTAGATTCTTGTTGTCTAAGGAAATTATTACCATTAGATTCACAAATGACATTAATTATAATTAATGGTAGTAAATGGAATTTATGGTGTTAATTAGTGCCTTTGAGAAAATATGACCGTTATGGTCATAAATGGAAATAACCCTAATAAATGGAATTAAAAGGGGATTAATGGGTATTGTTTTTCGTTTTAAATACTAAGTCCAATGAGGAACATTTAACTAAACATCTTGGGACAATAATTGTATTGGTTTTCCTTATTTTATTCTAGTAAATCTAGAATTAATATAATTAGAAACTTGAATTGGACTTAGTAGGTTAATGATGCGAGGTCAGTTGCCTTATTCGACAGAAGTTTGCATTTTCCAACAGTCGAATATATGTCTAATTGATGTGAGACATCATTCTCCATAGGAAACCGTGATGTTGGTTAGTTTGCATATGTGGATTATTACTGTTTTTAAGGTTTGTTACATGAGCGAGGTCTCTTAAGTGGTTGTAGGGCCCTCCTCCCATCCAAAAGAAGAAACTAAAAAGGAAATAATTTAGTGGCGTGGCTTTTTTTGGGAATTAAGGTCTTAAGTGGTTAGATTCACCTTTAAAAGGGTATTAAGCGGTCACATAGCCCACTTCCCGTAAATAAAAGCATTAAAGGCTAATTGGGTACAAGTTTAATAATCTCCATGATTAGTCTGCTTCCCTAGGGTCTTAAGTGGTTGGGGTTGAGGGTCCACCATGTGAATATGTTTTAAATGACCATTATAGAGGTATCATAGGTCAACTTATCCTAAAGGGGATTATTAAGTGGCTAGGGGATTATTGAAATAAGGTAAGCTAGATGGTAACGAGGGGGTCCACCATATGAAGGTCTTAAATGGCGTGCGATGTCTACCTATCCGACTGGTCTTAAGTGACTGCTTACTATCTGTTGCCTTATGCGGGACATCGGTTTATACTTGTGAATGACGGAAGCCTTAAATTAGTGTGACTAGTAGCTAGTGTCCTCTAATTTATATTAATGCAGAGTAAATCAACGAGAAAGGTATTAAGTGACCGATGGTTGTGCCTTGGGTCTTAAGTGATCGAAAGGATCCACCCTTATCAATCATTGATAGTGAGGCCTTAAGTGGCTATATAGAAATAATTAACCTCCATATGAATAGTGAGTAGTTGAGATTCCACCTCTTAGTTTTGGTAATTGGTTGAATGATGGTCTAAAAGCTTCATAATTATGTGTAAATGTTCTGTCCCAGTATTGTTATCGTTGGGAATGCTACCTTGGGTATGTTAGTCAGCGGTCGTGCGTAAGTGTTTACAAGGTTAGGTTGGAATTACTAGCCTTGTTAGATATATGTATCTGGTTGAACCAAACAAGATACATATGTGTGTTGTAGAAAATGTTATACTCTTCCTGCTCACAGGAACTTATTGTTTTGACCTCATCCTCATTCAACTCCCAGGTTATCTCGAGAAGGTCAGGTTTCCATAGGTGATTAAGTTTGGTTTACGGTTCCCGTTCTCTCTCATACTTGGTATTGACATAGTGATCTACTCTTATAAAGTAGTTACCCGAGTTAATATTAGTCTATCCTATTTCATTTCCGCTGTGAGTTATTTTATCGTACGCTGATTCTGCTCGTGCTCATTTATTTATAGGTACTGGATTTACATGATCCATGAATGGATGGGTTTGAGTTTCGATTTTTGTCAAAATTTAGGCTTAGAAAAGTGTGAGGTATTACATTTGGTATCAAAGCTTAGGTTATACGATCAGAAGAATTAGATAAATTAGGATTCATGAGAGAATGTATTTGAATTTCTTTTCTATTTTTTATCTTCTTACTCGATGATGAAATAGTTGTGGGCCTGTTTATTTAAGATAGGCCGTAGGCGACTAAGAGTTAAAAATATGTCGAGTTTAAGTTTCTGGCCAATTCTGTCCTACCCCATAGTACGTTGGCGATTTCATTGTGGAGAGTACGAGGACGACATATGGTGAATCCAATGGATTTGTTGAGTTTGGAGGTTGGACGAAAATTATCTACAACTGAGATAGTCACGATTTCTGTTTTTTGGTTTCATTGGTGGTTCCAGTCAATAACCTTTTCTTGGTTTGAAATGAGAAATTCATGTTAATATGTCGTATTTGTCTGAAAATATAATTATGAGGTATATCCATTCGATACTTTGTTAAAATTCTAGATATTCTTTTGTTGGGAATATTCAGTTGAGTCCTTAGTCTTATATTCGAAAGAATTTCCATCTACACTTCGCCTGACTACCGATCCTTATTTGGATGCGGCGACCTTTCCTGGTCTAACCTGACTCTGAGTTTCTATCTCGGGTGGTGATTTTGACTCTCGATTGCTAAATGATTTATGTAATATACAATGTTAGGAGTCCAACCGAGTTTGTGCCTATTCATTGTCAGGTGATCTTATGTCCGACCTCTGTCTGGCCAGGCCAGTAGGAATGGGGTTGGCAAGCATGATTTGAGTCCCCTGTTTTGGAAACTACAGTTTTATGATTTGAGAATGAGGTGGTTTTAGATTTTCCTATAGGGATTGTATGGTCCACCTAGGGTTTTGCATGTGCACTTTTTCCTAGTTCATGTTATTGTACTTGCTACACGCTGAATATCTAACTGGTATGCCATTTACTTATTTATCGTGTATGCTATAGGGTGGCTTTTACAGTCTCTAGCATGGTGAGTTAATTCTGGGTTGAAGTGTGTACTATTTGGAGTTTTGGTTATGTTGGTTATAATGGAGGTAGTAGATTTTCCTGTATGTGTTGATTTCGTCTTGGGAGGCCATTTTGTAGGCATGTGTAGGTTACTTTGGATATGCGTGTGTTTCTTGTTTATTTGGCCATTTGGTGATCTATTGCCATGGAATTCTTACTGGAAATTTTGTTAGTTGGGTTGTTCTAGGTTAGTGTTTGTGTGCTGCTTCATTTTCATGGCCTGTTAGCGCCACTGGTGAAGCTTTTACTCTCGACGGTGCTAACGATATGTGCCATCTTCTCCCTCAATTCCTTTCTTGCACAGTTCAACCAACAAGTCACTTTGTTCATGCTATTTCCTACTAGATTTTGTCTGGGAGTGTAAATCTGTTATGACACTTATATCCATGGATGTTGTACCAATGTAAACACTACACCAAACAGGCTTTATTGTAACACTTATTTCGCTTCAATTTGTAATGGTTATAACCGTGACAACGTACTAACGGATATTATCATTATGACCTGTCACAATGGTTATGACTAGGGCTGCACACAACCCATATCCAACCCGACCCAACCCACCAACCCGACCCAACCCACATAAACCCAACCCAACCCATCGTAGTTCGGGTCGGATATGGGTTACAATTTGTAACCCAAACTATATGCGGGTCGGGTTTGACATTTTGTTCAACCCAACCTCATTTTAACCCAACCCAAACCTATTTAAAAAAACTAATTTAATATGCATCCAATTAAAATTAGAATAGTATAATCCTAGAATAATGTTTATGTATTCTATAATAAATGTACAAAAAAATATTTCATGTCAATCCAAACTAGATAGAATTTGATAAATATATTTTAAAGATCATTTTAATGTATTTTAAAATGAAACACTTGCTCAACTATGTAGTAAATTAATTTCATATGATGTGTTTTACAATGAAATTTTAATTATATGTCTTGTAATGAATCGGTTATTTTAAATGCATTATGTTAGCTAAAATCTGATATATTATGCTGAATATTTTGATATAATTTTTAGAAAAAATCCCTCATATTCTCATTTTTTATTGTATTCAAGTGACCCAACCCAACCTTACTTAACCCGACCCAACCCATACTACAACCCAACCCATATCCAACCTCATATAGGGTCGGGTACGGGTTGAGCTACCTTAAACCCATACCTATGCGGGTCGGATAAAGTATTTGGTCTAACCCGACCCAACCCATACTTTGTGCAGCCCTAGTTATGACCGTGATCAAATATGGGTTATGTGTAGCGGTTGACAAACCATGGACGTAATTATCATTTTTTACCTATTCGTACCCATCCCCTTTCTTACGCTTACAATGGCTTTCGTTCTTGCGATTGAATTTTTTTTTTTCTGTTCTAGGGTTTTTACCTTTGTCATCTTTGCCTCTGCCGCCGCTGCCGCCGCCATCAGTTGTGATGCCATTGATGCTGTCAGCCGTACTGCAGTCAACCGTACCGCCGCTCGGTACCCTAGCCCTCGTATCAGCCGCCACCTCGGTAGTTGTTCGATCTATAATTGTTTCCTTGTATCTTTTCCTAGTCGTGAAATTAATATTTGATTTGATTTTTTTGAGCTAAATGATTCCGTGAGTAGCAAATTCTAATTGAAATTATTCTTAGTTTTTGAAGAAACCTAATAGCTAAGCTTTTAGTTGGGCAATCCTTTCATAGGACTTTGCCTGTCAGAAGCAAACTCGTTTACCACGTATGTGGTTCCTCATCATTTCCCTTTTATTTATCTTTTCCTTTTTTTTTTGGGGTCAATACTTCTGTAATATGACTCCTCACTGCATGATTTTTTCATCATATATAATTGCATTTTGATGAACTTTTGCGAATGTTTGAAGATTCTTTGCTTAATATTGATGTAGCTAACTAGTTGTTAATTCAAAATAGCTGTACATATTTACGTTGTAGATTCACCAACTGTTGTACAATTTTTTTTTAAATACTTTACTAATTGGCAAACTGCTATATGAATTAATTGTTGGCAGTCTATAATAAAATATAAAAATCCAAGCACAAGTTTCTGTTGTATACAATATAACTAGAATTAATACATAAATTATAATGTGGATGCAGAACACACTTTATTTTTAATGTTCTGCTTGACCTTTGCCTCATTTATCAGGATATTTTCATTAACCCAGTTTTTGCGCTAACCCCAATCAAGTGGCAGAAGTTTTCTACAAACTTAGCAGTACTTTCTATTACTTGTGTTTTACTCAAAGTTATATTAAGTACCTAATTTGTTACATCATCTGTCACTTTTTAATTTACAAATTTGTTGCTACTCACATTTAACCACTCATTCTAGTTGATGTTGGGTTTGATTGTAGGTTGTATTGGATGCATTGGAAGCTCAGCCTTTGAATAGTGACGAAGGAAATTAATCTTGGGGAAGAGGAAGCAAATTTAAGCTTAAAATATCTCACAAGCAGCAACCTGATGGGGTTAGAGGTAATTTTATTACATTTGATATGATATTTGCAACCTGATGGGGTTAGAGGTAATTTTATTACATTTGATATGATATTTAACCAACGTTCTCCAATAGGATACAAAAAGACATTCCCACTTAAAAGATCCCAGTTTTTGTCGCCATATTTTACTTCAATGTCTTATGTTGTTTGATTATCTCAAGGTATGTTCTTTGGTTCGTTCGTTATTTGTCATTAATATTATTTATTTTTTTGTGTGGGAGGTAGGTGTTCCCGGGTTTTTTTTTGGGGGGGGGGGGGGGGGGGGTGCATGCAAACTATGAATTATATAAACTAAAATTTACTTGGAATTGTACAACATGATTTATTTACAACTGTATTTTTAGTGTACAAACTATGAAAAAGATTTTCTACTGAAATCAGTTACAATCAAATTTGTTTTCACTTTAAAGCACAGATCATAATTCAAGGTGCTTGGCAACAGCTGAAAGGGGTTGGGGATGTTTCCTAGCAGGCCTTACTGTATATCGAATACAATCATCCACCTGACATGGACATGACATTGTATATTCACAAATACATTGTCATTGAAAATTATCTGGTCAATTATTAAGGACAACTGACATGACAAGATTAATCTTTAGCACATATTTGATAACGTTGAAGTTCAAGATTTACAAAATGGATTTCAAACTATGAATCATAAAGTTTGGACATCAAATTGAAGCTAGATTTGAATTGTGAATTATAGAGTCAAGACCTGTCTTATAAGGCTTAAAACTCAATATGCATCTTTCAAATTTGTTTTGATGCCTGAATTTCCATAGCTAAACCTTAAACTCAACTTTATCTTTTGTTCCAATTTATTTCGTTTACGAAACATAGAATTGTAACTATAAATTCTGATAAGCATATTGAATTTAACAATATTGATTAAATGATATCTCTTAATTGTGGGTTTAACCAAGTTCGAATCAAAATGCAGATAGAATGTAAATTGAATCGCAAAGAGAAAAATTCATTTTGGAACAAGATTTAAGTAGGTTTTCGATACCATTGCTAGAAGAAAATGGTGGATTGGGTTATACATTTAGGAATCGGGTGGAAAACATGTCTACTAATGCTATAATTGAAGCAGTTTTTTCCCTTAGTTTTTAGTTTGATGCAAGCATAGAGTAGTAACATATCATATGGTTCCTGTTAGTTTTCTTGCTAGTTGGGATTTATTTTTGTGCATTTACAGGTCTGAGGTGCTGGTTTTGAATGGATCTCTATTGGGAAGAAAAAGCTCATAAGATCAGTCCCAACAGAGTTGAACAAGGTTCATAATTAAATTCTTGAACTAGCTAAGGTTTGATCCTCGTATATTGTAGCTGAATCATTTTCAATTTTTTTGCAATTACAGGTCTTAGATAGTGATTTGAAGCGATCTCTATTGGGAAGAAAAAGCTTATAAGATCAGTCCCAACATTGTTAAACAAAGACCACAATTTAATTCTTGAACTAGCTCAGGTTTGATCCTTTATATTGTAATAGAATCATTTTCGGCTGATTTTGAAGTCATATAGTCATATTCATGATATTTAGCTATTTTCACCATGTAGTTGATCTATCTTTTGATTCTGTGGTATGTCTCTGGCTAACTTGATAAAAAAATTCTGATAAGAAATATATGATTTCTTCCTTTATTAGTATTATAGACATGCACGCTAAATGCAGATATTATAGGAAAACAATTTTTAGGATTCTCTCATTCACGAATGCAAGTTGAAGCATATAAGCAAGTAGTCAGATTGTTTACATTATGTCAATGAAAATATTTTACTGCACTTACAAGATGTGGCACAAGACACATCATATACGATGGCTAATTTGTGCATTAGATTGTTTACATTAAGCCAATGAAGTTCTGCACTTACAAGATAAGATTCCTGTAAATCCTATGAAACAAAATCTATTTGCTCATAAAACCTAGGAGTACAGCTGCTGAATTAATGTTGTCGTTTATTCTATAAATGACAATTACTATGAAATATTGATTATATTTTGTCATTTCCATTGTACAACGCTATTCAAGGTGGGGCGAGAAACAAAATTTATGCGGGAATGAAAAAGCGTGTTTCCTTTATCACTTTCTCCTCCAGAAAAAAAATCTTTCCTTTAGCTTTATCACCTCCAGCAAACGATAACTACTGCCACCAGCTGATCAACGCTGTAACCCTAACCACTTCCATTAGCCGATTGACGTTGTGATCTCTCTATATATCTCTCGAGACGGTCGATCCCAATCTCTAAACCTAGAAAAGTATCTTGTATGGTGAATTCCAAAATACAGAAAAGAAAAGTAAAAAATTCAAACGCATGCTCTTTGAGCTTCATATAACCAAAAAAAATAACAAATCTAAAAAGCGTGATTAAATATATTATATGGTGAATTCCATATGTATAGCTCGGGTTCCCACTAGCATAGATTGATTGCTATAAAATACGTGTGAGCATGAGTTGTACATGTTGTGTGAAGAACATAAGGCTGTCTCTTCAGGATACTGGTTCAATATTTCTATGCTATGGGATTTACTTGGAAGTTATTGAATTCTTGGAATCATATTTTCAAATAAAATAAATGCATGGCTGGTAAACACAACTGTATTTTCTTTTTATATATGTTACTGAAAAACATTTTGGACTGAGAAGATCATAGTTAGTCATTTTAGTATGTGGTTTAACTAAGACGGCGAAGGTAAGGCTGGCAACTATGACTGCGAACGAAGGTAAGGCTGCATGTGTGCCATAGCATTAGCCGTTAAATCATAACTGTTTTTGTTAGTTCAACTTCGGATTGTTGAATCGATTTTCTCTTGTTTGATGCTGACTAGTTCAGGCTTTGATAAAGATTTTTCACCTGCATCTTCTTGCATATATTCCTGGGTTGCCATGTCATCAGTTCCTGTTTATACCTTGTCGTTAGTTTGTTGTCTTTATTTCATGATTTAATTAATATTTATAAATTTCATTTAATTTCAGTTCCTGTTTGTACCTTGGCTTTAGAGGTAGCACCTCTTTAGAGATGAGGTTATTTACTTCATTACTCTTTCAGGAATGACCCGAAGAGGTTTATCCACCATATGCAAATGGACCAGTGTATATTGATACTGCTCAGTTCATCATATCAGAATTGTAAAAAGCACACATTGAGGGTAAGTCCTTAATTTGCTTAACGTATTCGTTTCTTGCTCGCTTTTTCCCCATAGCCAAAACTAATCAATCAAGCATAAGGCTTGTTGACATCTGTCGGCATGTGCACCAATTCAAAATTCAATTGTTGTTAACATTCTTTCCACCCACTTGCAAATGAGTATTTTTGCTAATGAGGGTAAGCTTTTGCTTTATTATCCCTTTTATGGCCACATTTTGTATAGATTCTTGTGAGAAAACACTGTTTTGTGATGGTAATGGACTCATGGTTGAAGAAAGATTCTTCTTTTTCGCATTTTATATTTGATGTATGATTATTTGATTGACTAAGCCTGAAAATTAAAAAGATAAAAGCGTAGTAAGAAAATGCCAAGTATTATCAATTATTCGATCACTAATCCCATTTAAGTATCATTGGTGATTTGAATATACTAGTGCATTCATTTAGGCTTACAGAATGAGAAAACACATTTTTAGGCTTATTTGTATTACCGGCTGGTTGATTTCCATTTTTGGTTTTTTTTTTCTCCAACAAAAATGATAATTAATTAAAGAAAAACACTACTTTTGATGTTTAAAAAAATGAAAAAAGAATGCTGAAGCCGAAAGGGATTAATGTGGTTAGAAATAACTAAAGAGGTATTCAGTCATTAGATTTTGCACTCTTCGTGTTGGTCCAAAATCCTTAGATTTTGCACTCTCTTTTGTGTAGCTTTTATCATACTGCTTTCTTTTTTTAGCCGTCTTACATACTTGGTAATGACTTTACCAGGTGAACTGAATTTGTCACGAGTACATAATTGGTCTATTTCTGATACGATGCAATTATGGTTTTCCCCTTCATATATTTTTGCTACATGCTATAGCAAAATTGTAGAATGGTACTATGCATCATTCATTCTAGCTGCAATCTTCACTGCTTGAGTCTGATGCTTGAAAGAAGAATTGTCTTTTTTCCCTTGGCATCTTTGTCGTTGTGTCTTAAAATATTAATTGCAACAACAGGAAGAGAGAGAAAAACGCCGGAAGATAGATGATGACAGAAGGTATAATACTGATTTGTTTAACTTCTAATTGCATGTATCTTCATTTGAATTTTCTACTGGTGATCTTAAGATATTATTCTAAGATGCATTTTCTCCTATTTAGGTCAAGAGAAAGAGGTGACCGCGATAGGGCTTCCATTCGAGACCGTGATCGTGATAGTGCTTCCAGTCGAGATCGTGATAGGGCTTCCAGTCGAGATCGTCATAGGGCTTCTAGAAGTCAGAGTAGAGATCGACCTGATCACCGAAGTAAAGATTATGGCAGATATTTTGATAGGGATCGGGATAGGGATTCAAGGAGTCGACGCAGATCTCGATCTAGGGAGCGGTCAAGGGATCATGATAGGCATAGGTACATTTTGATGCTTCATGTTACTGTTTTTTGAATTGCTGGATATTCCGTTTCAAATGACACGTCTTTCTTAAGTGTATGACCAAACCTAAGAATTTGATTATCTCTATTAAAAATTTCTCCAAGTATAATATAGTATCCTCAATTTCCCATGGTGAAGAAAATTTCATAAGCAGACAAGGCTAGGACAAACAAAGGTGTTGAATTAGACTACACATGTTTATAGTGAAAATTGGCAGCTTGTCAAATCTGAAAATCAGAAATATCAAAGAATTTTGTTTAATAAGGAAATCATTATTGCTATGCTGATAACGAAACATATTATTGTGAGACACTCAAATTTGTGTCTCACACAGATTATTGTAAGCAAAGTCTAGTTTTTAGAACAACTACAATCTAAAGTGATCAGGAGCATCACCCGATGCTAAGAGCAAATGACTGAATACCCGAAACTATGTTAGTTGTTATTGGACATAACAGCGTGCAAACTCGCATGAAAGTTGTCACTAAATGCAATTTTTGTAACATGATTGTGAGTGCGTAGAGGAAATATTGGACTGTTTTTTGTTGGTGTCTTCGAACATGCACGATCTAATGCTAGTCCATCAGGACCAAAATTAGTAGCAACTCCAATAAGAGAACACTTCCACAAATTCAAGGTCCAAAATGAGTACTGCATCCAAATTTGTCAAGGAAAAAAAAAACACTAATGAACTGGCCTCGTTTCCTATTAATTATATTTCTCTGAAACAAATTATAATGCTACATGTTCATGCATTCATAACAAACTGAAACGAAAAAAATTAAACATTGAGATGCCGTACAATATGGATACATGTTGAATGAACTCTATATGCAATGTTGATTTGGTTGGCATGATTTTTTTTTCTACAATCTTGGTTTTTAAATTAAACGTTATTTTCGAATATTCAGGTTTTAATAGAAGTCGCAGAAGAGAAACAAATGTCTGAAGCTACTGTTAATGGTAATGTAGGAGTCATTGGTTTGAAAATTTTCAAAAAAGATATTGTTGTCGAAGTCATTGGAAATGACAGGAAAAGAAGTATTTATCATGCTTTTAGCTAGTCTGGCATCCGTTCTTTGTAAGCTTAGAGATATTTTGCAGTAGTGAAACTTCAAGTTGTCACAATGAACTTTGTAGAATTCATATGATTTCCTTAGCATGTATGATGTTTTCTTTTCGATTTGATGGAATGTTAGCTTGAAATTTATATTATGTTTGTTGTTATCATAAATTTGTATTTGTATATCTAAACTAAATGATATGTTGTGATACTTTAAGGTGCTACATGAATTATAGTTCAGCAGTACCAAAATTGTAACACTTATAAGTGCTGGGATCTTTTATATCTAAATGTGTATTGAAATTACAACGGTTATAACCATTGGAACAAATAAACATTCTAATGGTTAACCGTTGGAATATTTAACTTTCCTAACGGTTATAACCGTTAGCACTTTGAAATTTACTAACGGTTATAACCGTTGGAAGAACAAAATCTCCCAACGGTTATAACCGTTGGAATATCCGTTGTGAAATTTACCACGCACCTTCTACTAACGGTTATAACCGTTAAAAATGTAATTCGTAACACTTATAACCGTTAGGAAATGACAAATCTGGTGTTGTGAAAGGGCTTTTTCTTATGCTTTGCTCAGGTCTTTTCATGTAAGTTGTCTTGTACAATTTTTACCTTGCTATGGTCGGAATCCCTGTGCTTGATGTAACCTTAAGTGGCTTCTTCAAGTAGTACTATTGCAGTACTTTCTTGTATTTGTCTGTCTGGATTCTTTTTTTTTGGGTTCAGCATGTAATTTTATCTACTCCTTGTAGAATGTAAACCTTTGACTAATCCTCCCTGCGTGGAGTTTTGGTATGGATTAAACAGTCTAGTACGTTTGCTAGCTCCTTTATTGTAATCTAGAAAGAAACTGCGGACGACCCACTATAAATGTCGTAGGTAGTGGATGAGCCACTTTAAAAACCACTAGTAGTCCGGCGATCGACCACACTCATGTAACTACTGTAATTATTATTTATTATAATAATAAGTGTTACAGATCACTATAAAAACTGGTCGGCTTTGCCAAAAAAAATGGATTTCAAAGTTTTAAAACTATGGTTTTGGAAAATAGTTTTATAAAAATATGGTTTTAAAATTTTAAATGTATTCACGTTTTAGAATTGTTCGGGTTTTGTGTGATTTTAATAAATAACCAAATTGGTAAAAATAAGGGAATTGGAAATGACAAGGAATATGCCTTAAAAATTAAAATATTTAACACTTATTCCTTGTGATTTTTAGTATTCCTCTTTATATTTATACACACACACTAGTGAGTTGTATGTGCTTCGCACATGAGAAGAGCATAGTATTGTTTGAGGTAATTGTTGTTTTATGAGAAGTAGTTGACATGGTAGTGCTGATAAAGTTTGATATATGTTATGTACATTGAATGGAAGCATGTGTGATGTGTTCGTTTATTGTCTTATAGATGAGCACCATTAAAAAGTCTATTGAATTGTTATGTTATCCGTTAGTAGGTGCCAGCTAAATAAACTATATGTAATCCTAAATTGAAATAAATGATCAAAATAATTTGTTTCGGGATTGCATTTTTTCCGGTCTAGGCAAGGTATGAAGGATAGAAAATTGTTAGCTTAACCTAATATCAATTGTTTTAAATAATTCATAAAATCCAATAAGTTGCATTTAACATATTAATAGGGTAAGTCATGTAATAAAAGTGGGAAAGGAAATAAATTCAACCTGAAATTACCACTTTATGGTCATACTATGGATAAGCTTATTGCGTGCTTAAATTAATAAGAACGTCTCTTATAGGGGATAATCATTGACCTTCACAAAACTCCAAACAGTAAGAAAAAATGGCAAAACGTATGCTCTGTAGAATAGGCAAGATTTAACATGTAGCCTAAAAAAAGAGAAATGCTAAACACACTCTCGGGAGAGTGAGCTTATACTTGCCACATGATTGGTGGAAATGGGTTGGCACTTATTAATATCATGTAGCTAATGATTGATGCCAACTCATTTCCACCATCAGGCGGCAAGTATAAGTTCGCTCTCCCTAAAGGAGAGCGTGCTTAGCATTTCTCCTAAAAAATATATTAAACATCTATGAGCAGGACTGTTAGCCTCTAAATTTCCTGTAATCCTTTACAAAGTATAAGGTAACAACATACTTTATCAGCCAGCAGTTTTAAAACTAAAGTTTCTTATTGAGCTATTAGCTTTGATTCAACGCCTCTCGAGAGGCTGAACTTATCAGAATGACGTGAATGACATCAATCACAATCTATTCACACAAGAAATCAGGAATTCGTATAATCCCCTGGATTTCAAACTTCCAGTTCTTGAGCCATACAACGGCAAGACGGATCCTACCGTGCATCTGATGCGCTACAACCGTCATATGGAAGTTCAATCGACGTTGGAAAACGTCATGGCTAAATGTTTCCCACTTTTCTTGATTGACATAGCTGCTATGTTGATTCGCAGCTGGAATCTGAATCGATCAACAGCTGGAACATGTTGGTCTCCCGCTTCATTGAACAGTTTCGGGTCCACGTCGCTCGACCCAAGAACGTCATGTCGCTTACTACAACCAAGCAAAGCCCTAAAGAAACTCTGCGCTCATTTCTGGAAAGATTCAGCATTGCAGCAGCATCAGTTGATCGACACGAACCATCCATGATATTAATGGCAGTTGTATCCGGCGTTCTGGATAACTCAGAGTTCAAAAAAATCTTTGTACCGAGATTCTTGGTGTCAACATGCTTAAGGTTAGAGGACCGTCTGATTCTGGAAATGACAAAGGAAAAGATGCTGTCAAGAATGACTGCAACACTTAGCCCCGGAGATGACCCAGATATGAAAAGTACACTGAATTCAGTGCTTCACTATTTGACATCTACATGGATACAAATGAAACTATCTCCTATCCAAAGCCTCCCAAAAGGGAGCCATCGCAAAGAGAACGCAACTTTGGAAAACATTGCATGTTCCATGATATGGACGGTCATGACACAAATGACTGCAGGCACCTGCGAGATCTGATTGAGGAACGAGTTAGACGAGGAGAGCTACCCGAGTATGTGAAACAATCAACAGCGCCTGCACCCGCGCTTCCACCGCCTGCTCCATGGAGAGGGAATGAACTTGGATCGAGCTCTCGTGGGCTCATCATCAACTGATCTGGATTGGATCACTCTACGTTTTCTGCATTTCTTAGGATTTAAGATATGTCTTTGCTTTCTTTAGGTTTTCCGATTGGCTAAATCGGAGTACAAACGTACGAGATTTGGATTTAGCCCCAAAGCGTGCTCTGGACTTGATGATAAACCAATCAGGATTTGCTTTGGTTTTGTATTTTGAATCGAATAAGGAAGAACTTTCCAAGCATGGATTATGTTTGACAAATTTAAATATCTTCTCAGGCTGTGGCAGGATTCTCAATCTCAGTTAAAGTATGGTTTATACTTATCTCGAATCCCTAGGTATAGATTATGCTTAGGGACGGACTATCTTGTCAGGATGTGACAGGTATAGCTCTATCTCGGTATGAGTATGGATTGTACTCCAATTGATTTCCAAGTATGGATTATACTCAGGAACGACGAATGGTCTCGTCAGTATCCGATAAAGGAACTCAATAAAACTCGAGCATGGCTTATGCTCAGTTTGAACTTCCCGGTATGGCTTATGCCTAAAAGGTTAAGTCCCTCGCCAGGGTTTGGCAGGATGATTCTGGCAGGATGATTCGAACATCCCTCGAGTATGGTCATACTCAATTGGACGCCCAAGCATGGTTTATGCTTGAAATTATAATTAGTTTTGTCAGGTTTTGACACATTTGTTCGCCTCTTTTTCGTTACAGGCATGGACTATACTCGCAGCTGGTAAGCTCGGCATGGCCTTTGATTTCTCGGATTATCCAGAACACATCTTCCTTCAGTTAGCAAGATATGTTCTAGGAGGGAAATAATGTTGACACGCTTTTTGTTCTAAGCTGTCACATATGAGATTTCTGGGTAACAGCGTGCTTAAGCATTGAGAAGATCGCCGGAAGACGTAAAGCGATTTGATTGATGTCGCAACGCAAACCCAAAATGGCCTGAAACTACTATAAGATGACTTCTTTTGGGACGGAAAACATCAATTACAGGGCGTTGCACTTTAGTTCTTGTGGCCCTCTGAATTAGCTTCAGGTACAACTTTTGTTTGGACAAAACGAACTCACGGTTTGGAAGTTACTCCCACTCCCGTGAACGCATGTAGAATTGGAATAGCTTGAAAACTTGGAATTTAGCATGGGCGAAACCCCGGATCAGATCGGAGTGTCTGGTCGGATCGGACCCAATTCGACCCCGCTCCCGGCGAAGCAACTTAGCACTTGGACTTCTGGCATGCAGTCTCATTCGGCTCGGATCGAGTTAGACCGACCTGACCCGCCTGAATTGACTTGGCACTAGACGGATTTGGTGAAGCGCTAGTCTGGTTCGGGTGGAAATGGAGGACCCGATCCGACCCTCCTAGACCTGAAAATGTACGTCAGGTTTGACCGATTCTTATGGAATAACCGCTTCCTACTTGCATGGATCGACTTCCACTTGGCATAGCACGATTTTGAAAGCATTCTCCACGTCTTTTTGAGATATCCCCTGGGCGTGACACGCGGCATCCGACCCAGAGCCTCTCCACCACTATAAATACACCATTTGAAGGCAAATGAAAGCATATTTTGGCACTACCTCCTCACGGCTTCCACTATTGTTCCACGCAAGGCTATTGCACGACATACAAATAGAATCCACATTACAACACGAGGATTTCGTGTATAATCTTCACTTTTCTCACTTCTTTTAATTGTAAACACAAGGACTTCATGTATAAATACGAGTGAATTATAGTTGTAACTTCTTAGAATTTAAGAAGAGATAAAGTGGATGTAGGCTTGGTTTGAGCCGAACCACTATAAATACTTCACGTGTCTCTTGCTATTTACTGTTTTCTGTACTATGTGATATGTGATTATGAGGACTTCGCACTGCATTTGGGTGTTAGTAACAAATTTTGGTCTAACATTTTGGCGCGCCAGGAAGGGGGGCACACGACAATTTCTTCTTCTAGCTTGAAAGGAAGTGGAATTTTTGGCTGTTGGATCGATGGTCGAACGAAAGATATCCCATGCTGACGACGTTGGCACAGAAGGCGCAAGGAACGAGGCAAGCTAGGAGGCTTCCTCTCATGGAAATCCATCAGTATACTTAACCAGAGAAGAGATAGATGGCGTTCTCATCGAATTGAGAGCTCAAATGGCAAGGCAAGATGATCTCCTCTGAAAACAACAGGAGATGATGGATGAATTCTTCGCTCGGATGAATGGAAGGCTGGGAAACGTACAAGTCGCTGAAGAGAACACAACTGAAGCTCGAGCAACCTCAATTGTGGCTCGAGTGCCCCAGATCGGATTGGAGCCTGTCCAAACTACAAAACCAATCTGAGCCGCAGGTCGAACATGGATGAGCTCGGGGGCAAGCCCCCTCGACAGCGCACAACTCCGACACTTACCGTTTTGGATGGAAACGTCATCGGAAACTCAGGCCATGCTCGACCAACATCTGCTCATGTTCGAATGGACAATACAACAACGACCACTAGAATAACCCGACACTAAGATGGATCGCACATGCCTGTTCGGATCAGACACCACGACCCGGGTCGGTTCGGGACTATCACCGATCCGAACCGGATGGCCTTCCGGTCCATCACACTCCTGAAGGTAATGCTGGGGGCACCAGCTCAAATCTTCGACATTTGCAATAGCTTTTCGAAGGCGATCGGCTTGTTAATTTGATTCAACGCCTCTCGAGAGGCTGAACTTGTCAGAATGACATGGATGACGTCAATCACAATCCGTTCACACAAGAAATCAGGAATTCCTATAATCCCTCAGATTTCAAACTTCCAGTTCTGGTGCCATACAACGGCAGGATGGATCCTACTGTGCATTTGATGCACTACAAGCATCATATGGAATGTAACACCCCACCTCCGCCAGGGTGTCTCTTGCAAGCACTCTGACTTTGGAGGGGCGTTTGAATCAGGTAAACATGCATAATGATATATCAAGGCAGAACAAGAACATATGTGTATATGTAAACAGAGTAAATAACATAGATAAAACAGCGGAAGATTTCAAACCATTTCAAAAACAAGTCTGGTACAACATAATGTCAACTTTCCAAATACACAAGTCTAGAAAAAAACAACATTACTGAAAAACTGAAATACATAAGTATTATCCCCAAATAAGTGATAACCATAGCTAGCTTCATGTCGAAACCGTACATGAGCTGAAATCCCACAAGCAAGCAATCCGAAATCCAAGCTAAGCTCCAACGTTCCCACCCTGAGAACCTGGGGGGGGGGGGGGGAACGGAAGAAAAGAGGCGAAAGAAAACAGGTCAGTCAAAAAGACTGAGTAAGCCCTACTACAATCAATGTAAACTGATAAAGTTAACTGGCATGATGAAAGCTGAGATGAACATATGGATAACTACATACTGGCATGATGATTAACTAACAAGGTAGATAAAGGTGTCATCGCATAATCAGGTTTAAGGTTTTGCACCACAGGTGTACTAGCAAACTAACATGACTTGAATAAACAAGTATTGATCCCTTGGCCCAAGCTTTGGCCCAATAACATGAAATGACCCTAATACAAGGTCCAACCAAACGGTCTAGTCGATCGTCTCCCTAAGCCTAACTCATCACGTGTTGGTGTCAATACGGCCCAAACATAATTGTAGTCAGACTGTGCCGGGTCTCCCGTCGGGTGTATCAAGCCCTAGGGTGGCAACCCCTAGACACCATAAACATGAGTGCACAGTCTCGATCTACTGGTACCCGTGCATGCTTTCCCCGGCTTCGGACTATGTGCACGACCATGGTCCGCCCGGAACTACACCGGCGTACCACTCTGCCGTCGTTTATTGGTCGCTTACCTCCAGTTCAGTAATTCGTGCCCCACACCCTAGCCTAGACCCTAGGGCCATGATGATACAAACTTGGGATTACTGCTGGAGTGGACCCCCATTGCTAGGATTTTCTAGTGGGTTAAGTACGGTTTAACCCTCTTGCTAATCATGGATTA
Organism: Allium sativum; assembly: GCA_030737875.1. Taxonomy (NCBI): domain Eukaryota; kingdom Viridiplantae; phylum Streptophyta; class Magnoliopsida; order Asparagales; family Amaryllidaceae; genus Allium; species Allium sativum. Next base: position 747,533,520 of record CM060918.1, read on the forward strand.
ACTTGGTTAAGTGTAACGATGAGTTCACGACTTAACCCCGATTATCCCAAATTGGTTAAGTATTAAGTGGACCATGACTTAACCCTAATCATGAGGCATTAATTAATTTAATGCGCCTTAACCTCTCACATTAGACTTTGTTGCGGTTACTAGTTAAGCCGGGCGGGTCCGGGTAGCTTTACACCACAACTTGGTCTAACCTCGGGTTCAAGGTACAACATGACCAACTTCTCACATTGGGTCCTATTGTTTGTAGCAACTAGTTAAGCCGGTCGGTTCCGGGTAGGTTTACGCTACAAACTCAACCCAACCTCGAGTTGGTCACACTTATCTTTTCTAAGTGTCATGTCCATCATGTTTCCAAAACATGTTACAAGTTTTCAAGCATTTGGGTGGACCTAACTTAATAGGTAAATTCCCAAAGGGTAGACCTAACTTAATAGGTAAATTCCCAAGCTTATGTTTTTATGTCTTTTAAGTTTACCCAAACCCAAACGCAATCCCATCGCTTACATATCGCAATAGCGCATAAAGGATAGAAAGAGGGAACTTGGCATACATCATGACATAAGGGTGTTGAAGCCACAAGTTTAACATGGTGGCATATGAAATGTACATATGTTCATATACTTGCATATTACATATTTTGGCCTCAAAAGCATGCATAAAACCAAACTTAGCATATTGGTGATACATGGTGATAAATGACATGTAGCAATGGCCATAAGTTCGCATTTAGCCTCACATGCAGTTATCATAAGAGATATGATAACTTACATGTTGCCAAAATGCAACCTTTAGCATAAAGCTTGAAGCTTTATGTTCACATACTCAAGATAAGCTTGCATAACATGATAACATGAACAAAATGATCATCCCAAACTTGCATAACATACTTGCATATCATAACATGGCATACTTGCATAGCATAACATGGTAAACTTGCATATCATATGACAAACTTGCATATCAAACTTGCATAACTTAACTTGCATATCATATGACAAACTTGCATATCAAACTTGCATAACATAACTTCATAACATGGCAAACTTGCATAACACTTCATAGTAAACTTGCATATCACAACTTGCATCATTCATTAACTTTAGAGTTTAAATATGAAAGTAGAAAAGGGCTTACAATGCCAAAGCCCTTATGAAATCAAATAAACCCAAAATGCAAGCAAAACCCTTGAGCCAAAATGATCAAAACTCTTTCTTTATGATGCAAATATAGAAACTTGGCTTGAATGCAAGCTAATGATGCTCATACAAGTTTGAAAACACTTGTATGCATGGAAAATCACTTAGAAATTTATTTAGGAATTTTATGAAGAGAGTGGAGGCCATGAGAGGGATGATTTTGCCATAGTTTAGTTACTTGGATGAATAATGATGATTTAGGGTAGGTTAGGGTCTTATTTATAGAGATTAGGACTAGTTTCAACCTTAGGATTAAACCCTAGTTCCAATCTCAGCCCTCAAAACCGAATCTGGCCCCCAAGCTCAACACAAACCCAAAATGGTGCACCAGGCTAAACAGCCCGGCTGGACCAAGTCGACAGCCAAGTCGACAGGGCTGTCGACTTGGGTCCAACCAAGTCGACTCCCAAGTCGACAGGCCTGTCGACTTGGGTGTTCTGGCGGGATTTTTCCCGCCTGGCCCAAACTGGCCCAAATATCCAAATTCAAACTTGAATTTGAAATCTGTTTTTTTACTTTGAATTTTTCTGAAAACTTCGTTGGGCCTTAATCGGGTCATACGGACTCCGATTTTCGAAAACTCGGACTCTATTTCGCGTATTTTTCCGAGACGAACGCAATGGCATAGCCCGTTTCCCTTGATTCAGATTTTTGAGTTAAATTCTGCCTCGATTTACGTTATAACAGGTTATTGAAAATATGGGTTGTTACATTCTCCCCTCCTTAAAGGATTTCGTCCCCGAAATCTTCAAGTTATGAAGAACATATCCTACCATCCAATCATCCATCTACTCAAAACATCATCCACGAGCAATCATTGTCCTTACAAGATTCTAAATGTTGTATGAACATATGCAAAGGTGTGTGTATTTGTACTTATCTAATGCAAATATCATCCATGCAAATTATGTTAGTGAAATGAATCCATATGTATGCAATTCCTAACATAATGTATAACATCTATATGTGTGCACATAACATACATCCATATGCAACATCCATGTGATAACACAAAAATTTTCATCCATGAATAAGCATAAACACTCATGCACATGCAATATGAGGAGTGTGTGAGCCGATCTAGTGCCTAACGTGTATAATGCATCCACGAGTAACCACTTGCAAACACTTGCAACCACTTGCAACCATCAAGCATAACATGTTTCAAACACATGTTTCATCCAAAGGGTTTCTACCTAAGGTTCTCATGACAAGATTAACACGATAAACTAGATAAACATGGATAGCAAAGAGAAAGATATGCTAACAAAGAAAAGAGATTGAGAGTGTACCCTCAAAAAGGAATGGATAAAGCCCACGCATCTTCTCCTCGGTTTCCCAAGTTGCATCTTCTTCGGCTTCACCCCATTGAACCTTCACCAACTTGACCTCTCGATTCCTTAGCCTCTTGGTCTCCGTCCCCAAGATACGAATCGGAGCTCTCCTCAAGGTAGCCTCTTTCTCCACTTCCACATCTTTCAGAACACTTGGCTCAACAACCTCTGCTGATTCATGTAAATACTTCCGGAGATGCGAGACATGAAAAACATCGTGTACTCCGGCAAGCTTCTCGGGCAACTCGACTCTATAAGCCATCTGCCCGATCCTCTCTATAATAGGGAATGGTCCAACAAATCTCGGTGCTAACTTCCCAACGGCTCCAAATCGGACCACATTCCGCAAAGGAGAAACCTTCACGAAAACCATATCCCCAACATCAAACTCCAAATCAGTTCTTCGCTTATCAGCATAGGATTTCTGTCGGTCTTGGGCCGCTTTCATCCGTCTCCGAATCAACTCGACCTTCTCGGATGTATCTCTGATCATATCAGGCCCAAGTATAAGCTCATCTGTAGTCTTCCACCAACATGTAGGCGACTTGCACGGCCTCCCATATAAAGCTTCAAATGGTGCCATCCCTATGCTTGCCTGATAACTATTATTATATGCAAACTCAACAAGAGGAAGATGGTCTTCCCAAGTACCACCAAAATCCAGAATACAAAGCCTCAACAGATCCTCGAGTACCCTATTTACCCTTTCGGTTTGACCGTCCGTCTGTGGGTGATAAGCAGTACTAAGATTCAACCTCGTGCCCATGGCTTCTTGCAAGCTATTCCAGAACTGACTTGTAAAGATTGGGTCACGGTCACTGACTATACTAGAAGGGACTCCATGTAGTCTCACAATCTCACGAAGATATACAGACGCTAGCCAAGATGCGGTCCTCTTGCTCTTCACTGGAACGAAATGAGCACTCTTTGTAAGTCTATCCACAATAACCCAAATGCTCGTATTCCCTTTCCTTGACCTTGGTAGCCCATCGATAAAATCCATGGAAATACTCTCCCACTTCCAAAGTGGAACGTCTAGAGGATGCAATAGCCCACCGGGCTTCTTCGACTCGGCCTTAACTTGCTGGCAAATGATACATCTAGAGACAAACTCTGCCACATCCTTCTTCATCCCAGGCCAAAAGAAAATGCGCTTCATATCTTTATACATCTTATCTCCACCCGGATGTATAGTCAACTTAGAGCGATGCGCTTCCTCAAGAACTTTTCTTACTAAATCTTCTACCATGGGAACACATAACCTTCCGTCTCTCCTCAGCCAACCCTTATCATCAATAGAATATCGAGCGAGATGACTAGACGCCTCTCCTCGAATCAGCTTATCCATAATCTCAACTATCTGAGGGTCTTCTCTCTGCGAAGCCCCAACTTGATCGAGAAGGGTAGGTCTGAGTTCCAGAGATGCTAAAGAACCGGTCATCGACTCAATTGCCAAAGAGAAATCAAAGGTTGCCACATACTCTAAATTCTTCATCTCAACGAATAGAGGACTCAGAGTCAACCTTTTTCTACTCAATGCATCTGCTACCACATTCCCCTTGCCAGGGGTATAAGCTATCTCAAAATCATAGGACGTCAAGAATTCCATCCATCTTTGTTGCCTCAGATTCAGATCCTTCTGAGAAAAGAGATACTTCAATGACTTGTGATCGGTATAAAGCTCAAATCTTTCTCCCAGAAGATAATGGCGCCAAGCCTTGAGTGCATATACTATTGCTGCCAACTCTAAGTCATGAGTGGGATAATTCTTGTCATGCACTTTGAGTTGTCTACCGCCAAAGCATATCACCCTTCCTTCTTGCATCAGAACAGCTCCTAACCCCGTGCCACATGCATCGGTGTATACTGTAAATAACTTCCCTTCATCGGGCAAAGCTAGAACAGGTGCTGATGTGAGAGCTCTCTTGAGCTTCTGAAAAGCAAGCTCGCATTCTATGCTCCAAGCAAAAACTAAATTCTTCTTCGTCAATTTAGTGAGAGGAGCGGAAATCTTCGCGAAGTCCTTGATGAACTTCCAGTAAAAGCCTGCAAGACCTAGAAAACTTCTCACTTCGGTTGCATTCCTTGGAGTCTTCCAATCCTGAACTGCAACTACCTTAGCGGGATCCACCGCTAAGCCTTGCTTAGATACTATATGCCCAAGGAATCTAACTTCCCTTCTCCAAAAGTGACACTTGGAGAACTTGGCCTTCAACTAATGCGCTCTAAGCGTATCCATCACCTCCACGAGATGCCTTGCGTGCTCTTCCTCATCCTTAGAGAAGACCAGAATATCATCTACGAAGACCACGACAAACTTGTTCAAGAACTCCCTGAACACCCTACTCATCAAGTCTACGAAATATGCGGGTGCATTAGTCAAGCCGAACGGCATGACAAGCCATTCGAAGAATCCATCTGGAGTCCTGAACGCAGTCTTGTCTATACTATCTTCAGCTACCCTGAGCTGATGGAATCCAGTAGCAAGATCAAGCTGAGAGAAAACAGAAGCACCGACAAGCTGGTCAAAGAGATCATCAATCCTCGGTAACGGATGTCTGTTCTTCTTAGTCAGCTTATTCAACTCTCGATAGTCAACACAAAGTCGGAGAGAACCATCTGCCTTGGTAGCAAATACCACAGGCGCTCCCCATTCAGATATACTTCGTCTAATGAAGTTCTTCTCAAGCAACTCCTTCACTTGCTTACTTAGCTCCCGCCTTTCACGCGGAGCCATGTGCCGAACGGGCAAAGAAACCGGCTTTGCATTATCCACCAGATAAATGCGGAAATCAATCTCTCGCTTAGGGGGCAACCCCCTAACTTCATCGAAAACATCCGGATACTCTCGAACCACTCTCACAGACTGAAGAGTTTCCATTGACGAGTCGAGTGATTCAAGATAGCACAACATGACGGGACCTCTCGGATTACAAGAAATTTCTAGGGTGTTTCCGAGGCGAGTCACGAGCCTCACAACCCTATGCTCACAATCAAGGATGGCTCCATATCTGGACAACCAATCCATGCCCAATATCAATCCGTATCCCCTGAAACCAAGAACATAAGCACTACACAAGAACTCTACACTCAGTATAGAGATCCTCAAATCCCCACATATCATAGACAGATGGGCGGAACCCCCAATAGGATTTGAAACACAAACGGGATCCTCCACCAAGCTAGTACTAAGGTGCAAACTATCAACAAGATCAGATGAGATAAAGCTATGCGATGAACCAGAATCAAACAAGGTACGAACTGGAAAATCAGAAATATATACAAGGCTCTCAACAGAAATACTACCTCGATCGGGAACTGGAGCGGTACTGAGAGCATGAACTTGCCCTCCTGAAGGTCCAACACGCTGAGTCTGACCCTGGCCTTGCCCTTGCTTCCTCGGGCAATCCTTACTGAAATGTCCAGTCTCACCATAGAAAAAGCATTCGCCATTCTTCCTTTTTCTCTTCTTACAATCCTTAATAAGATGCCCAACTGAACCGCAATAATGGCACTTCCCATTGTTGTTCTTGCCCTTGTTGTTGTTCCCCTTGTTGCCTTGACTCTTGTTCTTGTTCTGATTGCCTTGACTGCTCTGACCACTTGGATTTCCCTGATTTCTTTTCCCCTGGGAATCAGTCTTCTTGGCTTGAGTATCATTCACCTTTATCTCTTTCTTGACATCTCCCTGAAGTAATGCCATATCAACCAAGCTCTCAAACGTGGCCCCATGGGGAATATGTGACATAGCCAATCCCTGCAACGGCTCATTCAATCCTCTAGCAAAACGAAGAGCCTTCTTCTGAGGAGTATTAACCATATCCAAGCCAAAACGAGCTAACTGATTGAACTTGTTCACATATTCTTTGACAGACATATCTCCTTGTTTCAAAGTTATGAACCTTTCCATTTGCAGATTCTCCTCAGCAGAAGATAGAAACTTAAGCACGAACCTTGCCCTGAAATCGGCCCAAGTCTCAACAGGCCTAGTACCATTGGTGACTTCCCACCAATAAGCGGCTTCATCCTTCATAAGCCAAACCGCCAACAAGATCTTCCTCTGATCGTCTAACCCAAAGATAGCAAATAAATCCTCGGTCTCTTTCAACCATTTTCTGGCCTCTACAAAAGTCTCAGTGCCTTGAAAGTTCTTGCCGCCCATTGCTTTGAAATCTTTGCAAGTCTTTGCGAAGTCAGCTTGAGGATGCTGAGGGGGAGGAGGAAGAGGAACCTCAGCGACATGAGGAGGAGGAACATTAACTACCGGAGGAGGAGGAGCATTAACTACTGGAGGAGGAGGAACGTCCGCGGGGCCGGCTTCGGTCGCCCTAGCCTCCAAAAGTCTCCTATACCAAACAGGTACGTGTACTCCCTCCGGAAGAGCAAAGTTATCGGCCATACTGAAAATGAAGAAAAAGACAGATTCAGAATGGAGAAAAACAAAGGAATTTTGCTAATGGCTTTTTGGGGAATAGCCTATAAAATAAACTAGACTTTTCTTTGGAAAATACTTTATACTTTGTTTTGAAAATAGTTTTCCAAAAGTTTTCCAAAAACCTTTTTGTTCCTTCTCGTAAACCATATGCTCTAATACCAAATGTAACACCCCACCTCCGCCAGGGTGTCTCTTGCAAGCACTCTGACTTTGGAGGGGCGTTTGAATCAGGTAAACATGCATAATGATATATCAAGGCAGAACAAGAACATATGTGTATATGTAAACAGAGTAAATAACATAGATAAAACAGCGGAAGATTTCAAACCATTTCAAAAACAAGTCTGGTACAACATAATGTCAACTTTCCAAATACACAAGTCTAGACAAAAACAACATTACTGAAAAACTGAAATACATAAGTACTATCCCCAAATAAGTGATAACCATAGCTAGCTTCATGTCGAAACCGTACATGAGCTGAAATCCCACAAGCAAGCAATCCGAAATCCAAGCTAAGCTCCAACGTTCCCACCCTGAGAACCTGGGGGGGGGGGGGGGGGAGGGGGGGAAACGGAAGAAAAGAGGCGAAAGAAAACAGGTCAGTCAAAAAGACTGAGTAAGCCCTACTACAATCAATGTAAACTGATAAAGTTAACTGGCATGATGAAAGCTGAGATGAACATATGGATAACTACATACTGGCATGATGATTAACTAACAAGGTAGATAAAGGTGTCATCGCATAATCAGGTTTAAGGTTTTGCACCACAGGTGTACTAGCAAACTAACATGACTTGAATAAACAAGTATTGATCCCTTGGCCCAAGCTTTGGCCCAATAACATGAAATGACCCTAATACAAGGTCCAACCAAACGGTCTAGTCGATCGGCTCCCTAAGCCTAACTCGTCACGTGTTGGTGTCAATACGGCCCAAACATAATTGTAGTCAGACTGTGCCGGGTCTCCCGTCGGGTGTATCAAGCCCTAGGGTGGCAACCCCTGGACACCATAAACATGAGTGCACAGTCTCGATCTACTGGTACCCGTGCATGCTTTCCCTGGCTTCGGACTATGTGCACGACCATGGTCCGCCCGGAACTACACCGGCGTACCACTCTGCCGTCGTTTATTGGTCGCTTACCTCCAGTTCAGTAATTCGTGCCCCACACCCTAGCCTAGACCCTAGGGCCATGATGATACAAACTTGGGATTACTGCTGGAGTGGACCCCCATTGCTAGGATTTTCTAGTGGGTTAAGTACGGTTTAACCCTCTTGCTAATCATGGATTAACTTGGTTAAGTGTAACGATGAGTTCACGACTTAACCCCGATTAGCCCAAATTGGTTAAGTATTAAGTGGACCATGACTTAACCCTAATCATGAGGCATTAATTAATTTAATGTGCCTTAACCTCTCACATTAGACTTTGTTGCGGTTACTAGTTAAGCCGGGCGGGTCCGGGTAGCTTTACACCACAACTTGGTCTAACCTCGGGTTCAAGGTACAACATGACCAACTTCTCACATTGGGTCCTATTGTTTGTAGCAACTAGTTAAGCCGGTCGGTTCCGGGTAGGTTTACGCTACAAACTCAACCCAACCTCGAGTTGGTCACACTTATCTTTTCTAAGTGTCATGTCCATCATGTTTCCAAAACATGTTACAAGTTTTCAAGCATTTGGGTAGACCTAACTTAATAGGTAAATTCCCAAAGGGTAGACCTAACTTAATAGGTAAATTCCCAAGCTTATGTTTTTATGTCTTTTAAGTTTATCCAAACCCAAACGCAATCCCATCGCTTACATATCGCAATAGCGCATAAAGGATAGAAAGAGGGAACTTGGCATACATCATGACATAAGGGTGTTGAAGCCACAAGTTTAACATGGTGGCATATGAAATGTACACATGTTCATATACTTGCATATTACATATTTTGGCCTCAAAAGCATGCATAAAACCAAACTTAGCATATTGGTGATACATGGTGATAAATGACATGTAGCAATGGCCATAAGTTCGCATTTAGCCTCACATGCAAGTTATCATAAGAGATATGATAACTTACATGTTGCCAAAATGCAACCTTTAGCATAAAGCTTGAAGCTTTATGTTCACATACTCAAGATAAGCTTGCATAACATGATAACATGAACAAAATGATCATCCCAAACTTGCATAACATACTTGCATATCATAACATGGCATACTTGCATAGCATAACATGGTAAACTTGCATATCATATGACAAACTTGCATATCAAACTTGCATAACTTAACTTGCATATCATATGACAAGCTTGCATATCAAACTTGCATAACATAACTTCATAACATGGCAAACTTGCATAACACTTCATAGTAAACTTGCATATAACAACTTGCATCATTCATTAACTTTAGAGTTTAAATATGAAAGTAGAAAAGGGCTTACAATGCCAAAGCCCTTATGAAATCAAATAAACCCAAAATGCAAGCAAAACCCTTGAGCCAAAATGATCAAAACTCTTTCTTTATGATGCAAATATAGAAACTTGGCTTGAATGCAAGCTAATGATGCTCATACAAGTTTGAAAACACTTGTATGCATGGAAAATCACTTAGAAATTTATTTAGGAATTTTATGAAGAGAGTGGAGGCCATGAGAGGGATGATTTTGCCATAGTTTAGTTACTTGGATGAATAATGATGATTTAGGGTAGGTTAGGGTCTTATTTATAGAGATTAGGACTAGTTTCAACCTTAGGATTAAACCCTAGTTCCAATCTCAGCCCTCAAAACCGAATCTGGCCCCCAAGCTCAACACAAACCCAAAATGGTGCACCAGGCTAAACAGCTCGGCTGGACCAAGTCGACAGCCAAGTCGACAGGGCTGTCGACTTGGGTCCAACCAAGTCGACTCCCAAGTCGACAGGCCTGTCGACTTGGGTGTTCTGGCGGGATTTTTCCCGCCTGGCCCAAATTGGCCCAAATATCCAAATTCAAACTTGAATTTGAAATCTGTTTTTTACTTTGAATTTTTCTGAAAACTTCGTTGGGCCTTAATCGGGTCATACGGACTCCGATTTTCGAAAACTCGGACTCTATTTCGCGTATTTTTCCGAGACGAACGCAAGGGCATAGCCCGTTTACCTTGATTCAGATTTTTGAATTAAATTCTTCCTCGATTTACGTTATAACAGGTTATTGAAAATACGGGTTGTTACATGGAAGTTCAATCGGCGTCGGAAAACGTCATGCCTAAATGTTTCCCACTTATCTTGACTGATATAGCTGCTAAGTGGATTCAGCAGTAGGAATCTGATTCGACCAACAGCTGGAACATGTTGGTCGCCCGTTTCATTGAACAGTTTCGGGTCCACATCGCTCGACCCAAGAACAACATATCGCTTACTACAACAAGCAGAGGCCTAGAGGAACTCTGCGCTGATTTCTGGAAAGATTCAACGTTGCAGCAACATCAGTTGATCGACCTGAACCATCCATGGTATTGATGGCAGCAGTATCCAGCGTTCTGGATAACTCGGAGTTCAAAAAATATTTATACCGAGACCCATCGTGGGATCTCGGCGAATTCTACCTTGAAGAGGATAGATTTCTGCATGAGGAAGATGCAACATCCGAAAATAAGATTCTTGATGTCAACATGCTTAAGGATGGAGGACCGTCTAATTCTAGAAAAGACAAAGGAAAAGGTGCTGTCAAGAATGACAGCAACACTCAACCCCAAAGAGGGCTCATATATGAAAAGTACACTGAACTCAGTGCTTCACAATTTGACATCTACATGGATACAAATGGAACTATCTCCAATCCAAAACTTCCTAGAAGGGAGCGATCGCAAAGAGAACGCGACTTTGGAAAACATTGCATATTGCATGATATGGACGGTCAGTGAAACGACCCGCATTCTACGCATCGAAGGATCGTAGGATATTTATTTCTTTCACAAACGAAGTCGTATGGTCATGTAACTTTGGGAGACGACTATTGGGGTCATTTCCCATGTTCATGATTTTTCCCTATTTTTAAATGACAGTTTTGCCCCTAGCTAATCTTGTTTTAACCATAACTTTTGACTGGAAAGGAACTTTGACCTGAAACCACATTCATTGGATCCGGATGATGGTTTACAATTCTGTAGAGTGGTCACATTAGCAAAACGGACTCACCGTTTGGGAGATATGGCTGAAACAAGTTTTAGATGGTGAAAACAGCTTAATTGGGCTTAACCAGGTGATTAACAGCTAAACCCATTGGGGAATTTCGGGATTTGGAGTATTTAAGGGCTGCTAGGGTTAGGTATTTCGGTTTTATACATTTTCCAGCCGCCACAAACATCATTGAAAACCCTAACAATGGCCTCCAACATCTAAAAACACCCCTAATCACTTCTTAATCAAGTTTTGACTTAAACTACATCAAATCAAGGAAAATTAGCATCAAAGTGGGATTAGAGCTGCTATGTTGTATTGAGAATAGCGTCAAACAGAGAATCATTTCAGATTTGATATTCTATTTGTGGCCAAGGTGAGTGATTTGCATAGTTTTGCACTAATTACAGTTAATTAATGAAGATTTACGAAATTAGACATGATAAAATTATGGGAAAATGTTTAGAAATTCTTAAGAACCATTTTATGCCTATGTTATAAATTTGGATCGATTTGGTTAAGTTTTGCTAATCGTATCATTAAGTTTACTTAAACATGCTTAAGGGAAAATAGGGGGTTTTGGCTATGTTTGATCCATTTTACATGCTATGATCGTTGTTTTGGTTTTGTGGTCGATAATATATGTTGCTGTGACTGTATGGTATGCTTTGTGATATATTAGAAAAATTAGAATGGTCGAAAACGCCGTCGTATGTCGTAAAACAGTCGCTGGAAGAAGTTGCAGGAAATTGTGCAGGAACCGGATCGGATCGCCCCTGCCTTCCACGATCCAACCCACTCGCATGGTCACGAACCGCTTCATAATCCACGAACTGGTGCCTTCACGAACCGATTCTTCAAGCTGTGCCTTCAATCACGAACTGATTCATGTGTCACGAACTAATCCGATGAGGATGGTCACCAACCGAGCTGCTTCAGGAGGTAGACCACGACTCGATGGGTGAGCACGATCCGAACCAATGGTGGAGCCATGACGTCTGGAGCACGACCCGAATGAACAAAACCGGAGCATCATCACGAGCTGGAGTATGGATGACGACCCGATCCGATGGAGGTGGCTCGAACCGACCCGTAGGAGGATGATGACCACGACCTGAAGAAAAAGGGAAATGAAGAAGGTCGATCCGGAGAAGAGGAGAGAAAAACCCGAGATGCAACGGTAGTCCAAAGGAGAAGTTTGTACTCAGGATCTTGTTGGGAACCAATGAGTTGACTTCATGAGTTGGGCTTTGCTGCGGGACGTGTGATAAGGGTTTGTCGATGTCTATGACTTTGGATCACTATGTATGGGAGGTACGTGGACGGATTCAGGGCCACGGTGGCCTAGGTACGACTAATGAGCTATAAACCAATGAAGTGGGGTCATTTGAAAAGATTTGGTCATGACTCCATGGGGTAAGCTTGGTGGTAGCAGTAGTTGTACAAGTCGAACTCCGTCATTACCTCAAATGGTCTAGTGATTTAAAGCAGTGGGCATCGTATGCTTTACGCATTGAGTGAGAGATGTGAGGATGGTTGTTATGTTTGTTTGTTTGCTATCACTATGACATGCATACCCCCTCCCCCGTTATCTTTACACCATCTGTTTAGTGGCACCTTAGAGTATTGTACGGTATGTAGTGCTAACTCTTTGGTTGCAGGTCCAGGTTCATGTATGGTTTAGTATACCTGTTATTGTTCTGTTTAGCTGCTTATCGCTCATACCAGACTTTTTGTCTGACCCAGAGTTTTATGTCTCTTCTTATTACTCTGGGTGCTCTCACGAGCAGACTAGAGACAAGTTAGGTGGTATGCACGAGTAGTTGTACCGGAGACGAGTAGGAGGCTTCCACGTATGATACATATATATATATATATATATTCTCCCTGTGTTGCTGCGGTCACTACTTTGGGCATTAATGGTGTACCTTTCTTTCTTTTGTTTAGAGACAGTAATTTGGAAAGTTGTAATAAGCTATATTTGGATTTCCGCTACTCTGATGATGATGTTGATGTTGGTTTTAGTTATCAGCTTATGCACTGTCTCGCCTGTTTTATGTCAAGTATATTATTATTATATTTTGTTCCATGCGCTGTGAGACATTCTACAGGTTTTCGATTAGTTCATTCTCTTCCTTCTTTTCTTCTGCGACCGTTCCGTGCTAGTCGGGTATGTGTACAGCGCACTTTCGGAGAAAATGTCGGCTTGTGCGGGGCGGGCCGTCACGTTTGGTATCAGAGCTCTAGGTTGCGTAGTTAACCTAGGGAAGTTATCAGGGAGAGATAGTATATGTATATGAGAGCGCGTATTTGTGATTATTTTGGTTTTAAAAGCTATATATATACTATTAGTATATTTAAGGATGAAGTCGCACTGCACTGGCACCACTATGAAGATGATTAATCGTTTTCTCTGTGCAGATTGAACGATGAGCCGATATGTAAGGGGTACCGGTAGAGAAGCCAATAATGGGAATGCTGCTGAGATGAAGACGATGTTTACTGACCTCATGAGAGAGATGCTTAGAGAAGTTCAGAGGGCAGCTCCCAATGTTGGTAATGGTGGTGGTCCAGTAGTGCAGGCACCTAGAGCCAATTTCGCCAAGCTGAACAAGGATTTTACTAGTCTTGGTGGGAAGCCATTCCACAGAACGGAGTCGGCCACGGATGTTCAGGATTGGCTGGATAGCTGCGAGTGTATCTTCGAAGATTTAGGTATCGAGGATGCGATGAAGAGAAGACTGACATCCCGTCAGCTGCAAGGACAGGCAATGAATTGGTGGAATGCTATAAAGGCAGCTACTCCCGAGGATCAAATTACTTGGGATCAGTTTAAGGCTCGCTTTAGCGATAAGTTTATTCCAACTGCTCAGAAGTCAGTGCTGTTTAAGAAATTTTTGGAGCTCAAGCAGAATGGCAGAGCTATCGCGGAGTATATTGCTGAATTCGACACTTTGTCAAAATATGGGTTATCCCTAATAGATACTGTCGAGAAGAAGAACGAGTAGTTTATAACAGGTTTGGATCGGTACTTGGGGGAAAAGCTTATTAACCACATCGATCAGACGTTTGAACCGATTGTGGGGAAAGCATTAAGGTCAGAGAGTTTTTACCCCACGTCGAAGACTGAGGTTGCATCTGCAGAGGAGCCGCAAGCAAGCGGTGGAGGCAAGAATGGTTCTCAGAATAAGAGAAAGCAGAATCAGACTAAGGATGGCCAGAAGAAAAAGAATAAGAAGGATGTTGAGTGCTTCAGCTGTGATAAAAAGGGCCATTATGCTAGTAATTGTCGAGCCAAGCCAGCAGACAGGAAGTGCTTCGACTGTCGCCAAGTGGGGCATCACAAGGACAAGTGTCCGCAACCCCCTAAAAAAAGCAGATGGTGAAAGCATATGCCCTTAATGCTATTCCTTCTTCGTCGAATGCCCCAACCGCGGCGGAAAAAGGAAAGAATGTCGTCATTCAAGGTATGCTTTCTATTTATGATGTTCCTGTTAGAGTTTTGTTTGATACCGGAGCTTCCAGTTCTTTCATATCTAGTGACATGGTAGATAGGTTGGGATTGGAGCCCGAGATTGTCGATAGACCTTTAGTAGTGACGAACCCGATTGGTGGTTCGACTAGCCTTAGCATGATTTGCCATAATGTGGTCATATCGAGTCATGGATGCATGTTTGTTTGTGATTGCTTTGTTTTGGGCTTTACTGGGTTTTGCATTATTTTGGGAGTCGATTGGCTCCAAAGATATAGGGTGGTGGTAGACTGTGAGGGCTTTTTGGTGACAGCTAGAGCGGATGATGGGCAGAGGGTAGTGTTTGGTGGTCTACCTAGTGATGGGGTAATGGATAGTTTTCTAAATTTCCTCGACATCCCGCACGGTGAGTTGTCAGGTTTGTCCGTGGTTGGCCAGTATTCGGACGTCTTCGAAGAAGTGACCGGGCTTCCACCACATCGAGAGATTGAGTTCCGTATTGATTTGGTGAAAGATGCCAGACCTATAGTTATGCCACTTCGTCGTATGGCACCAAGGGAGCAGCGAGAGCTCGGGGTGCAAGTACGCGATCTTTTGAAGAAGGGATTTATCAGAAGAAGTGTTTCTGAGTGGGGAGCACCAGTTGTGTTTGCTACCAAGGAAGATGGTTCCTTTCGATTGTGTGCGGACTACCGCGAATTGAATAAGGTGACGCGGAAGAATAAGTATCCTCTACCGCGGATAGATGATTTGTTTGATCAGTTGAGTGGCGCGAGAGTGTTCTCTCAGTTGGATCTCGCGACAGGTTTTCATCAGCTTAGAGTGGAAGCTGAGAGTATAGGTAAAACGGCATTTCGGATGCCGTCTGGATTTTATGAGTGGTTGGTCATGCCATTTGGGCTGACCAGTGCCCCAGCATATTTTGTGGATCTTATGAATAGGGTATTCAAAGAACAGTTGAGTAAGTTTGTTCTTGTGTTCGTGGACGATATACTTGTTTATTTCAGGGCAGAGGAAGAACACAAGGAACATTTGAGGATAGTGATGGAGGTGTTGAGAAAACACCAATTAAAAGCAAAGTTTTCTAAGTGTCACTTCTGGAGAAGAGAAGTGAGATTCTTGGGCCATGTCGTTTCAGAGAATGGTATTGCCGTGGATCCTGCGAAGGTGGCTACGGTACAAGACTGGTCTACGCCCAAGAATACAACGGACATAAGAAGTTTCTTGGGATTAGCTGGATATTATCATAAGTTTATCCAAGACTTCTCCAAGATAGCAGCATTGTTGACTCAATTGTCCAAGAAGAATCAAGCTTTCGTCTGGGATGAAAAGTGTGAAAATGCATTCAAAAGTCTAAAGGAAAAGTTGACATGTGCACCAGTGTTAGTCATTCCTAAGGGGAATGAAGAGATGACGGTATACACAGATGCATGTGGTACCGGACTAGGTGCTATATTGATGCAAGGAGGTAGGGTTGTAGCTTATGCAAGTCGGCAATTGAAACCACACGAGAAAAGATACCTTACCCATGATTTGGAATTAGCAGCGATCGTGTTCGCGTTGAAGATGTGGAGACATTATCTCTTGGGAGAAAGGTTTGAGCTGTTTACCGATCATAAATCGTTAAAGTATCTCTTCTCCCAAAAGGATCTAAATCTCTGACAACAAAGATGGTTAGAATTCTTGGCTTCCTATGATTTCGACATCACATATACACCAGGAAAGGGCAATGCGGTGGCTGATGCATTGAGTAGAAGATATGCCAGTTTAGGGGCTATGTTTCTAGAATGGAAGCAACTGGAGTACATCGCTGGGTATGATTTCAGACCAAAGTGCGAATTGGATCCAGAAATGTTAGCAAGTTTGACGATCAGACCCACATTGATTGAGCGTATTGGTTCCAGTCAGAGGAACGATCCTAACCTATTGGAAATCATCTCCAAGTTAGAGATGGGTATCGACGAGAAGATGAACAAATATGAGCTTGATCGAGATGGATGGCTTAGGAAGAATGGAAGACTAGTTGTACCCAATGTCAATGGATTGAGAGATGAAGTGCTTAGAGAATGTCATGACTCAAAACTGACTATACATCACGGTGGTAACAAGATGTACCGAGACATGAAGCAGACCTACTATTGGGAAGGGATGAAAAGAGACGTTGGGAAATTTATATCCAAATGCATGAATTGCTAGCTAGTTAAGACTGAGCAAAAGAAGCCTAGTGGTTTGTTACAACCATTAGAAATTCCAGAATGGAAATGGGAACAAGTGTCAATGGATTTCATTGATGGGTTGCCAAGGACTAGATCGGGCCATGATAGCATTTGGGTGATTGTGGACTGATTAACTAAAAGCGCAAGGTTTATACCCGTCAAGTCAAACGAGACGGCAGCTAAGTTAGCTGAACTATATGTAAAGTGGGTAGTGAGATTTCATGGAATACCCAAAGGCATTGTGAGTGACCGAGATCCGTTGTTCACTAGTGGATTTTGAAAGAGCTTACAAGAGGCGTTAGGATCAGAATTACATCTCAGTACCGCGTATCACCCTCAAACCGACGGTTAGACAGAGAGGGTGAATCGTGTATTAGAAGATCTCTTGAGAGCTTGTGTACTAGATTTTGGTGGGTCATGGGATGACCATTTGCATCTAGTAGAGTTTGCATATAACAATAGCTATCAGTCCAGTATTGGTATGGCTCTATTTGAAGCTTTGTACGGAAGACCGTGCAACTCACCGTCATGTTGGTTAGAAACTGGTGAGAAGTTTGTGCTTGAACCAGATGTGATAAGAGAAACTTAAGACAAGATCAAGATCATCCAACATCGAATGATGGCTGCCCAAGATAGGCAGAAAAGTTATGCTGATAAGAGGAGAAGAGAATTAAAATTCTCCATTGGCGACTTGGTGTTTGTCAAGATTTCTCCATTGAAGAGCGTGATACGATTTGGCCGGAGAGGCAAGTTAGCACCAAGATTTGTTGGACCATTCCCAGTTCTCGAGCAAATTGGGAATTTGACATATAGAGTTGAATTACCAGAGAAGATGGCAGGAAGTTCGTACACGACCAAGATGTGACTATTTCACCTGATCAGTTGGATGATATCAACCCGAGGCGGTGGGAACCGCAGGCCTATGCGTATTATTGGGAACGATACGAAGCAGCTTCGAAGAAAGGCGATGAAATTAGTCAAAGTTCAGTGGGGCGAGAATGACTGTACTTGGGAGACAGAGGAGAGCATTAGGAAGACGTATCCAGAACTCTTCGCCTGGTAAGATTTCAGTTTCGATTTAGTCTTTCCGCATGCTAGGATAGGTCGTTTTGTTTGTTTTGCATGATTGTTATATATGATTGATAGGCATGCGGGATCCTTTGTATGTTTTGGGTTAAGGAATTTCGGGGACGAAATTTCTTATGGGGGGGGGGGGGGGGAGTGTAACGACCCGCATTCTATGCATCGAAGGATCATAGGATATTTATTTCTTTCACATACGAAGTCGTATGGTCATGTAACATTCGAAGACGACTGTTGGGGTCATTTCCCATGCTCATGATTTTTCCCTATTTTTAAATGACCGTTTTGCCCCTAGCTGATCTTTTTTTGACCATAACTTTTGATTGGAAAGGAATTTTGACCTGAAACTACTTCCATTGGATCCGGATGATGGTTTACAATTCCGTAGAGTGGTCACATTAGCCAAACGGACTCACCGTTTGGGAGATATGGCTGAAACAAGTTTTAGATGGTGAAAAACAGCTTAATTAGGCTTAATCGGGTGATTAACAGCTAGGCCCATTGGGGAATTTCGGGATTTGGAGTATTTAAGGGCTGCTAGGGTTAGGGATTTCGATTTTAGACATTTTCTAGCCGCCACAAACATCATAGAAAACCCTAACAATGGCCTCCAACATCTAAAAACACCCCTGATCACTTCTTAATCAAGTTTTGGCTTAAACTACATCAAATCAAGGCAAATTAGCATCAAAGTGGGATTAGAGCTGCTGTGTTGTATTGAGAACAGCGTCAAACAGAGAATCATTTCAGATTTGATATTCTATTTGTGGCCAAGGTGAGTGATTTGCATAGTTTTGCACTAATTACGATTAATTAAGGGTAATTAGTGAAGATTCACGAAATTAGACATGATAAAATTCTGGAAAAATGTTTAGAAATTCTTAAACACCATTTTATGCCTTTGTTATAAATTTGGATCGATTTTGTTAAGTTTTGCTAATCATATCATTAAGTTTGCTTAAACATGCTTAAGGGAAAATATGGGGTTTTGGCTATGTTTGATCCATTTTACATGTTATGATCGTTGTTTTGGTGTTTGTGGTCGATAATATATGTTGCTATGACTGTATGGTATGTTTTGTGATTAATTAGAAAAGTTAGAATGGTCGAAAACGCCGTCGTATGGGGTAAAACAGTCGCTGGAAGAAGTTGCAGGAAATTGTGCAGGAACCGGATCGGATCGCCCCTGCCTTCCACGATCCAACCCACTCGCATGGTCACGAACCGCTTCAGAAGCCACGAACTGGTGCCTCCACGAACCGATGCATCGAGCTGTGCCTTCAATCACGAGTTGATTCATGTGTCACGAACCGATCCGATGAGGATGGTCATGAACCGAGCTTCTTCAGGAGGTAGACCACGACTCGATGGGTGACCACGATCCGAACCAATGGTGGAGCCATGACGTTTGGAGGACGACCCGAATGAACTAACCCGGAGCATCATCACGAGCTGGAGTATGGATGACGACCCGATCCGATGGAGGTGGCTCGAACCGACCCGTAGGAGGATGATGACCCCGACCTGAAGAAAAAGGGAAAAGAAGAAGGTCGTTCCGGGGAAGAGGAGAGCAAAACCCGAGATGCAAAGGTAGTCCAAAGGAGAAGTTTGTACTCAGGAGCCAATTTTGAACCAATGAGTTGACTTCATGAGTTGGGCTTTGCTGCGGGACGTGTGCTAAGGGGTTGTCGATGTCTATGACTTTGGATCACTATGTATGGGAGTTACGTAGACGAATTCAGGGCTACAGTGGCCTAGGTACGACTAATGAGCTATAAATCAATGAAGTGGGGTCATTTGAAAAGGTTTGGTCATGGCTCCATGGGGTAAGCTTGGTGGTAGCAGTAGTTGTACAAGTCAAACTCCGTCATTACCACAAATGGTCTAGTGATTTAAAGCGGTGGGCATCGTATGCTTTACGCACTGAGTGAGAGATGTGAGGATGGCTGTTATGTTTGTTTGTTTGCTATCATTATGACATGCACACCCCCTCCCCCGTTATCTTCACACCATCTGTTTAGTGGCACCTTAGAGTATTGTACGGTATGTAGTGTTAACTCTTTGGTTGCAGGTCCAGGTTCAGGTATGGTTTAGTATACCTGTTATTGTTCTGTTTAGCTGCTTATCGCTCATACCAGACTTTTTGTCCGACCCAGAGTTTTATGTATCTTCTTATTACTCTGGGTGCTCTCACGAGCAAACTAGAGACATGTTAGGTGGTATGCACGAGTAGCTGTACCGGAGACGAGCAGGAGGCTTCCACGTTTGATACATATATATAGATATTCTCCCTGTGTTGCTGCAGTCACTACTTTGGGCATTAATGGTGTACCTTTCTTTCTTTTGTTTAATGACAGTAATTTGGAAAGTTGTAATAAGCTGTATTTGGATTTCCGCTACTCTGATGATGATGTTGATATTGGTTTTAGTTATCAGCTTATGCACTGTCTCGCCTGTTTTATGTCAATTATATTATTATTATATTTTGTTCCATGCGCTCTGAGACATTCTACAGGCTTTCGATTAGTTCATTCTCTTCTTTCTTTTCTTCTGACGACCGTTCCGTGCTAGTCAGGCATGTGTACAGCGCACTTTCGGAGGAAATGTCGGCTGGTGCGGGGCGGGCCGTCACATTAATGTAGTGCTAACACATTGGTTGCAGGTCCAGGTTCAGGTATGGTTTAGTATACCTGTTATTGTTCTGTTTAGCTGCTTATCGCTCATACCAGACTTTTTGTCTGACCCAGAGTTTTATGTCTATTCTTATTACTCTGGGTGCTCTCACGAGCAGACTAGAGACAGGTTAGGTGGTATGCACGAGTAGCTATACCGGAGACGAGCAGAAGACTTCCACGTATGATACACATATATAGATATTCTCCCTGTGTTGCTGCGGTTCATACTTTGGGCATTAGTGGTGTACCTTTCTTTCTTTTGTTTAGAGACAGTAATTTGGAAAGTTGTAATAAGCTGTATTTGGATTTCCGCTACTCTGATGATGATGTTGGTTTTAGTTATCAGCTTATGCACTGTCTCGCCTGTTTTATGTCAAGTATATTATTATTATATTTTGTTCCATGCCTTGTGAGACATTCTACAGGTTTTCGATTAGTTCATTCTCTTCTTTCTTTTCTTCTGACGACCGTTCTGTGCTAGTCGGGCATGTGTACAACGCACTTTCGGACGAAATGCCAGCTGGTGCGGGGCGGGCCGTCACATTTGGTATCAGAGCTGGGATGTATAGTCAGTTTTGAGTGATGACATTCTCTAAGCACTTCATCTCTCAATCCAATGACATTGGGTACAACTAGTCTTCCATTCTTCCTAAGCCATCCATCTCGATCAAGCCCATACTTGTTCATCTCCTCGTCGATACCCATCTCTAACTTGGAGATGATTTCCAATAGGTTAGGATCGTTCCTCTGACTGGAACCAATTCGCTCAATCAAAGTGGGTCTGATCGTCAAACTTGCTAACATTTCTGGATCCAATTCGCACTTTGGTCTGAAATCATATAAAATTCTGGAAAAATGTTTAGAAATTCTTAAACACCATTTTATGCCTCTGTTATAAATTTGGATCGATTTGGTTAATTTTTGCTAATCGTGTCATTAAGTTTGCTTAAACATGCTTAAGGGAAAATATGGGGTTTTGGCTATGTTTGATCCATTTTACATGCTATGATTGTTGTTTTGGTGTTTGTGGTCGATAATATATGTTGCTATGACTGTATGGTATGCTTTGTGATTAATTAGAAAAGTTAGAATATCGAAAACGCCGCCGTATGGCGTAAAACAGTCGCTGGAAGAAGTTGCAGGTCCAGGTTGAGGTATGGTTAAGTATACCTGTTATTGTTCTGTTTAGCTGCTTATCGCTCATACCAGACTTTTTGTCTGTCCCAAAGTTTTATGTCTCTTCTTATTACTCTGGGTGCTCTCACGAGCAGACTAGAGAAAGGTTAGGTGCTATGCACGAGTAGCTGTACCGGAGACGAGCAGGAGGCTTCCACGTATGATACATATATATAGATATTCTTCCTGTGTTGTTGCGGTCACTACTTTGGGCATTAGTGGTGTACCTTTCTTTCTTTTGTTTAGAGACAGTAATTTGGAAAGTTGTAATAAGCTGTATTTGGATTTCCGCTACTCTGATGATGATGTTGATGTTGGTTTTAGTTATCAGCTTATGCACTGTCTCGCCCGTTTTATGTCAAGTATATTATTATTATATTTTGTTCCATGCGCTGTGAGACATTCTATAGGTTTTCGATTTGTTCATTATCTTCTTTCTTTTCTCCTGATGACCGTTCCGTGCTAGTCGGGCATGTGTACAGTGCACTTTCGGAGGAAATGTCGGCAGGTGCGGGGCGGGCCGTCTTCAGGTCGTGGTCATCATCCTCCTACGGATCGGTTCGAGCCACCTCCATCGGATCGGGTCGTCATCCATACTCCAGCTCGTGATGATGCTCCGAGTTTGTTCGTTCGGGTCGTGCTCCTGACGTCACGGCTCCACCATTGGTTCGGATCGTGCTTACCCATCGAGTCGTGGTCCACCCCCTGAAGCAGCTCGGTTCGTGACCATCCTCATTGGATCGGTTCGTGACACATGAATCAGCTCGTGATTGAAGGCATAGCTTGAAGCATCGGTTTGTGGAGGCACCAGTTCGTGGCTTCTGAAGCGGTTCGTGACCATGCGAGTGGGTTGGATCGTGGAAGGCAGGGGCGATCCGATCCAGTTTCTGTACAATTTCCTACAACTTCTTCCAACGACTGTTTTACGCCATACGGCGGCGTTTTTGACCACTCTAACTTATCTAATTAATCACAAAGCATACCATATAGTCATAGCAACATATATTATCGATCACAAACACCAAAACAACGATCATAGCATGTAAAATGGATCAAACATAGCCAAAACCCCATATTTTCCCTTAAGCACCCTTAATTAACCGTAATTAGTGCAAAACTATGCAAATCACTCACTTTGGCCACAAATAGAATATCAAATATGAAATGATTCTTTGTTTGACGTTGTTTTCAATACAACACAGCAGCTCTAATCCCACTTTGATGCTAATTTGCCTTGATTTGATGTAGTTTAAGCCAAAACTTGATTAAGAAGTGATTAGGGGTGTTTTTAGATGTTAGAGGCCATTGTTAGGTTTTCTATGATGTTTGTGGCGGCTGGAAAATGTCTAAAAATTCTTAAACACCATTTTATGCCTCTGTTATAAATTTGGAACGATTTGGTTAAGTTTTGCTAATCGTATCATTAAGTTTGCTTAAACATGCTTATGGGAAAATATGGGGTTTTGGCTATGTTTGATCCATTTTACATGCTATGATCGTTGTTTTGGTGTTTGTGGTCGATAATATATGTTGCTATGACTGTATGGTATGCTTTGTGATTAAGTAGAAAAGTTAGAATGGTCGAAAACGCCGCCGTATGGCGTAAAACATTCGCTGTAAGAAGTTGCAGGTCCAGGTTCAGGTACGGTTTAGTATACCTGTTATTGTTCTGTTTAGCTTCTTATCGCTCATACCAGACTTTTTGTCTGACCCAGAGTTTTATGTCTCTTCTTATTACTCTGGGTGCTCTCACGAGCAGACTAGAGACAGGTTAGGTGGTATGCACGAGTAGCTGTACCGGAGACGAGCAAGAGGCTTCCACGTATGATACATATATATAGATATTCTCCCTGTGTTGCTGCGGTCACTACTTTGGGCATTAATGGTGTACCTTTCTTTCTTTTGTTTAGACACAGTAATTTGGAAAGTTGTAATAAGCTGTATTTGGATTTCCGCTACTCTGATGAAGATGTTGGTTTTAGTTATCAGCTTATGCACTGTCTCGCCTGTTTTATGTCAAGTATATTATTATTATATTTTGTTCCATGCGCTGTAAGACATTCTACAGATTTTCGATTAGTTCATTCTCTTCTTTCTTTTCTTCTGACGACCGTTCCGTGCTAGTCGGGCATGTGTACAGCGCACTTTCGGAGGAAATGCCGGCTGGTGCGGGGCAGGCCGTCACATTTGGTATCAGAGCTCTAGGTTGCGTAGTTTACCTAGGGAAGTTATCAGGGAGAGATAGTATACGTATATGAGAGCGCGTATTTATGATTATTTTGGCTTTTAAAAGCTATATATATATATATATATATATATATATATATTCTCCCTGTGTTGCTGCGGTCACTACTTTGGGTATTAGTGGTGTACCTTTCTTACTTTTGTTTAGAGACAGTAATTTGGAAAGTTGTAATAAGCTGTATTTGGATTTCCGCTACTCTGATGATGATGTTGATGTTGGTTTTAGTTATCAGCTTATGCACTGTCTCGCCTGTTTTATGTCAAGTATATTATTATTATATTTTGTTCCATGCGCTATGAGACATTCTACATGTTTTTGATTAGTTCATTCTCTTCTTTCTTTTCTTCTGACGACTATTCCGTGCTTGTCGGGCATGTGTACAGTGCACTTTCGGAGGAAATGCCGGCTGGTGCAGGGCGGGCCGTCACATTTAGCAGACTAGAGACCGGTTAGGTGGTATGCACGAGTAGCTGTACCGGAGACGAGCATGAGGCTTCCACGTATGATACATATATATAGATATTCTCCCTGTGTTGCTGCGGTCACTACTTTGGGCATTAGTGGTGTACCTTTCTTTCTTTTGTTTAGAGACAGTAATTTGGAAAGTTGTAATAAGCTGTATTTGGATTTCCGCTACTCTGATGATGATGTTGATGTTGGTTTTAGTTATCAGCTTATGCACTGTCTCGCCTGTTTTATGTCAAGTATATTATTATTATATTTTGTTCCATGCGCTGTGAGACATTCTACAGGTTTTCGATTAGTTCATTCTCTTCTTTCTTTTCTTCTGACGATCGTTCCGTGCTAGTCGGGCATGTGTACAACGCACTTTCGGAGGAAATGTCGGCTGGTGCGGGGCAGGCCGTACAAATGACTGCAGACACCTGCGAGATCTGATTGAGGAACGGGTTAGACGAGGAAAGCTACCCGAGTATGTGAAACAATCAACAACGCCTGCACCCGCGCTGCCACAACTTACTCACCGGAGAGGGAATGAACCTGGATCAAGCTCTCGTGGGCTCATCATCAACTGATCTGGATTGCATCACTCTGCGTTTTCTGCATTTCTTAGGATTTAAGATATGTCTTTGCTTTCTTTAGGTTTTTCGATTGGCTAAATCGGAGTACAAACGTACGGGGTTAGGATTTAGCCCCAAAGCGTGCTCTGGACTCGATGATAAACCAATCAGGATTTGCTTTGGTTTTGTATTTCGAATTGAATAAGGAAGAACTTTCCAAGGATGGATTATGTTTGGCAAATTTTGTATATTGTCAGGTTGTGGCAGGATTCTCAATCTCAATTAAAGTATGGTTTATATTTATCTCGAATCCCTAGGTATGGATTATGCTTAGGGACAGACTATCTTGTTAGGCTATGGCAAGTATAGCTCTATCTCGGTATGAGTATGGATTGTACTCCACTTGATTTTCAAGTATGGATTATACTCAAAAATGACGATTGGTCTCGTCAGGATCTGGTAAAGGAACTCAATAAAATTCGAGCATGGCTTACGCTCAGTTTGAACTTCCCGGTATGGCTTATGCCTGGAAGGTTAGGTCCCTCGCCAGGTTTTGGCAGGATGATTCGAACGTCCCTCGAGTATGGTTCGGCCCAATTGGACTCCCAAGCATGGTTTATGCTCAAAAGTGTAATCAGTTTTGTCCGGTTTTGACACATCTATTCGCCTCTTTTTCGTTGCAAGAATGGATTATACTTGCAGCTGGCTGGCCCGACATAGCCTTTGATTTCTCGGATTATCCAGAACACATCTTCCTTCAGTCAGTAAGATATATTATGGGGGGCAAATAATGTTGACATGCATTTTGGTCTAAGCTATCACATATGAGATTTCTAGTTAACAACGTGCTCAAGCATTGAGAAGATCGTCCGAAGACGTAAAGCGATTTGTTTGAAGTCTCAACACAAACCCAAAATGGCCCGAAACTCCTATATGATGACTTCTTTTGGCTGGGAAACATCAATTATAGGGCTTTGCCAAGTAATTCTTGTAGCCCTTTGAATTAGCTTTTGGTACAACTTTCGTTTGGACAAAACGGACTTACAGTTTGGAAGTTACGCCTGTTCCCGTGAACGCGCGCAAAATTGGAATAACTTGAAAACTTGGAATTTGGCATGGGCAAAACCCCAAATCGAATCGGAGGTCTCTGGTCGGATTGGACCCAATTCGACCCTGCTCCCGGCGAAGCAACTCAGCGCTTGGACTTCTGGCATGCAGTCTCATTCGGCTCGGATCGAGCTATACCGACCAGACCCGCCTGAATTGTGTTGGCACTAGACAGTTTTGGTGAAGCGCTAGTTCGGTTCGGGTGGAAATGGAGGACCCGATCCGACCCGCCTAGACCTGCTAATGTACGTCAGGTTTGACCGATTCTTAAGGAGTAACCGCTTCCTACTTGCATGGATTGACTTCCACTTGGCATAGCACGATTTTGAAAGCATTCTCCACGTCTTTTCGAGATCTCCCCTGGGCGTGACACCTGGCATCCAATCCAGAGCCTCTCCACCACTATAAATACACCATTTGAAGGCAAATGAAAGCAGATTTTGGCACTACCTCCTCATGGCTTCCACTATTGTTCCACGCAAGGCTATTGCACGACATACAAATAGAATCCACATTACAACACGAGGATTTCATGTATAATCTTCACTTTTCTCACTTCTTTTAATTATAAACACAAGGACTTTGTGTATAAATATGAGTGAATTGTAGTTGTAACCTCTTAGGATTTAAGAAGAGATAAATTGGACGTAGGCTTGGTTTGAGCTAAACCACTACAAAAACTTCACGTGTCTCCTGTTTTATATTGTTTTCTGTACTCTGTGATCTGTGATTATGAGGACTTCGCACTGCATTTGGGTGTTAGTACCAAATTTTTGTCAAACATTTTGGCATGCCAGGAAGGGGGACACACGACAATTTCTTCTTCTAGCTTGAAAGGAAGCGAAATTTTTGGCTGTTGGATCAAGGTCAAATGAAAGATATCCCGTGCTGACGACGTTGGCACAGAAGGCGCAAGGAACGAGGCAAGCTAGGAGGCTTCCTCTCATGGAAATCCATCAGTATACTTAACCAGAGAAGAGATGGATGGTGTTCTCATCGAACTGAGAGCTCATATGGCAAGGCAAGATGATCTCCTCCGAAAAACAATAGGAGATGATGGATGAATTCTTCGCTTGGATGAATGGAAGGCCGAGCAACGTACAAATCACTGGAGATAAAGCAACCGAAGCTCGATCAGCCTCAATTGCGGCTCGAGTTCCCCAGATCGGATCGGAGTCGGTCCAAACTATAGAACTGATCCGAGCCATAAGTCGAAGCATGAATGAGCTCGGGGGCAATCCCCCTCAACAGCGCACAGCTCCTACACTTACCGTTTTGGATGGAAACGTCGTTGGAAACTCAGGCCATGCTCGACCCACATCTGCTCCTATTCGAATGGACAATACGACAACGACCACTGGAATAACCCAGCTCTAAGATGGATCGCGCAGACCTTTTCGGATCAGACACCACGACCCCGGTTGGTTCGGGACTTCCACCGATCCAAACCAGATGACCTTCCCGATCCATCACACTCCTGAAGGTAATGCTGGGGGCACCATCTCAGATCATGGACATTTGCAACAGCTTTTCGAAGGCGATCGGCTCGATAATTTGAGTCAACGCCTCTCGAGAAGCCGAACTTATCAGAATGATGTGGATGACGTTAATCACAATCCGTTCACATAGAAAATCAGAAATTTTGATAATCCCCCGGATTTCAAACTTCCAGTTCTGGAGCCATACAATGGCAGGACGGATCCTACCATGCATTTGATGCGCTACAAGCATCATATGGAAGTTCAATCGGCATCGGAAAACGTCATGGCTAAATGTTTTCCACTCATCTTGACTGATATACCTGCTATGTGGATTCGACAGCTGGAATATGAATCGATCAACAATTGGAACATGTTGGTCGCCCGCTTCATTGAACAGTTTCGAGTCCACATCGCACGACCCAAGAACGTCATGTCGCTTACTACAATCAAGCAGAGGCCTAGGGGAACTCTGTGCTCATTTCTGGAAAGATTCAACGTTGCAGCAGCATCATTTGATCGACCTGAACCATCCATGGTATTGATGGCAGCAATATCCGGCGTTTTGGATAACTTGGAGTTCAAAAAATCTTTGTACCGAGACCTACCGTGGGATCTCGGCGAATTCTACCTTGAACAGGGTAGATTTTTGCGTGAAGAAGATGCAACTTCCGAAAAGAAGATTCTTGGTGTCAACATGCTTAAGGATGGAGGACCGTCTGATTCTGGAAAACACAAAGGAAAAGCTACTGTCAAGAATGACCGCAACGCTCAGCCCTGGAGAGGGCCCAGATATGAAAAGTACATTGAACTCAGTGCTTTACTATTTGACATCTACATGGATACAAATGGAACTATCTCCTATCCAAAGCCTCCCGGAAGGGAGCCATCGCAAGGAGAACGCGACTTTGGAAAACATTGCATATTCCATGATATGGACGGTTATGACACAAATGACTTCAGGCACCTGTGAAATCTAATTGAGGAACATGTTAGACTAAGAGAGCTACCCGAGTATGTGAAACAATCAACAACGCCTGCACCCGCGCTGCCACCACCTGCTCCCCAGAGAGGGAATGAACCTGGATCGAGCTCTCGTGGGCTCATTATCAACTGATCTGGATTGGATCACTCTACGTTTTCTGCATTTCTTAGGATTTTAGATATGTCTTTGCTTTCCTTTTGCTTTCTTTAGGTTTTCCGATTGGATAAATCAGAGTACACACGTACGGGGTTAGGATTTATCCCCAAAGCTTGCTCTGGACTCAATGATAAACCAATCAGGATTTGCTTTGGTTTTGTATTTCAACTGAATGAGGAAGAACTTTCCAATCATGGATTATATTTGGCAAATTTAAGTATCTTGTCAGGTTGTGGCAGGATTCTCAATCTCAATTAAGTATGGTTTATACTTATCTCGAATCCCTAGGTATGGATTATGCTTAGGGACGGACTATCTTGTCAGGCTGTGGCAAGTATAGCTCTATCTCGGTATGAGCATGGATTGTACTCCACTGGATTTCCAAGTATGGATTATACTCAAGAACAACGAATGGTCTCGTCAGTATCTGGTAAAGGAACTCAATAAAACTCGAGCACAGCTTATGCTCAGTTTGAACTTTCCGGTATGGCTTATGCCTGGAAGGTTAGGTCCCTCGCCAGGTTTTGACAGGATGATTCGAACGTCCCTCGAGTATGGTCATGCTCGATTGGATGCCCAAGCATGGTTTATACTCGAAAGTGTAATCAATTTTGTCAGGTTTTGACACATCTGTTCGTCTCTTTTTCGTTGCAGGTATAATGCAGCTGGCAGGCTCGGCATGGCCTTTGATTTCTTGGATTATCCACTTCCTTCAGTCAGCAAGATATGTTCTGGAGGGCAAATAATGTTGACACGCTTTTTGGTCTAAGCTATCACATATGAGATTTCTGGTTAACAGCGCGCTCAAGCATTGAGAAGATCGTCAGAAGACGTAAAGCGATTTGGTTGAAGTGGCAACACAAACCCAAAATGGCCCGAAACTCCTATAAAATGACTTCTTTTGGGCCTGAAATCATCAATTACGGGGCTTTTCCCGATAATTCTTGTAGCCCTTTGAATTAGCTTCAGATACAACTTTCGTTTGGACAAAACAGACTTACGGTTTGGAAGTTACACCTGTTCCCATGAACGCATGCAGAATTGGAATAGCTTGAAAACTTGGAATTTGTCATGGGCAAAACCCCGGATCGGATCGGAGGTCTTTGGTCGGATCGGACCCAATTCGACCCCGCTTCCGGCGAAGCAACTCAGCACTTGGACTTCTGGCATGCGGTCTCATTCGGCTCGGATCGAGCTAGACCGACCCGACCCGCCTGAATTGGCTTAGCACTAGACGGTTTTGGTGAAGCGCTGGTTCGGTTCAGGTGGAAATGGAGGACCCGATACGACCCGCCTAGACCTGCTACTGCACGTCAGTTTTGACCGATTCTTAAGGAGTAACCACCTCCTACTTGCATGGATCAGCTTCCACTTGGCATAGCAAGATTTTGAAAGCATTCTCCGCGACTTTTTGAGATCTCCTCTGGGCGTGACACGTGGCATCTGACCCGGAGCCTCTCCACCTCTATAAATACACCATTTGAAGGCAAATGAAAGGATCTTTTGGCACTACCTCCTCACGTTTTCCACCATTGTTCCTCACAAGGCTACCGCACAACATACAAGCCGAATTCCACATTACAACACGAGGATTTCGTGTATAATCTTCACTTTTCTCACTTCTTTTAATTGTAAACACGAGGACTTCGTGTATAAATACGAGTGAATTGTAGTTGTAACTTCTTAGGATTTAAGAAGAGATAAAGTGGATGTAGGCTTGGTTTAAGCCGAACCATTATAAAAACTTCACGTGTCTCCTGTTATTTATTGTTTTCTGCACTCTGTGATCTGTGATTGTGAGGACTTCGCATTGCATTTGGGTGTTAGTACCAAATTTTGGTCAAACATTTGGGCATTAACAAAAACATAATATATACACACTCTTCTATTATATAACATCACATTTAATATGTAATATTTTAATAGAAAATTTTGATAAAATAATATTATGGTATCAAATTGAATACAATTATTATCATTTATTCATTCAAATAATGTAATATTATATAACAATTTAGCTTTTTGTATTACATTCGCTTGTATGTTTGACAACGGGAAATAAAATCGATAAATAATTATATAATAAAATGAAATAAAATCTTAGCATCTACACTTTTAATATGAAATATTGTAAATAAATAGATATCATACTTGTAAATGGTAAAAGCTATTACCAACCTCTATCAGCCATTACCAACCACGAACTGAAGTATCGTTTTTCTGATTGATCTGGTTGATAATGATATGATTTTTCTATTACTATGTATATTGGTATAGTAATGGTTTTAAATATAACCTTTCGGTACCGAGTCAAATCCAGCCCTAGTGTAATATATGGTAAATTCCTGATATAAACGAGTCATAACTAATTTACAAATTAATATTGTCATTATTGTAGATATACATAGTTCATGTTATGTGATTTATACATCTTTATAATTGCATGGAAAACTACCATTTCTAATATGAATATAGTATATACATAGTAAAATTAGCGTATATTTTTAAGAACTATTAGAAAAATGAACTATATACACTTTAAATATTATTAAATAAATTTAAGATTTCAAGAGAATATATGGAATAAAATATAAAATATAATGAAAGAATTGAGAAAGTTCAGCAAATGTTAAAATGCACGTATTTAAAGAAGAAATCGTTTTTTTCAATTTATGATAAATCAATTGAGTAAATGTATAATATTTTTTATTATTATTTACATATATTATGTAAACTGTGTAACTTATTTAACTTTATATTAAAAAAAAACTAATTTTGTCATTTTTGTTAATACGAACATGGTGTACGTTTTAAAACATCACATCTGGCGTTAATTAGATGTATTAACAACAATTTATTGATTGATTTCATTTATTAAATTCAGAATCACATAATTAATTCAAACATATTTACTTAGATGTACAATGTTAAGTGATATTGTGAACTTTTTTGTAAATGTCTAAATTAATTTTAAAATGTAGACGTTTTACATTAATATTACAATACAATACCCAACAAATATATTGACAAAAATGAGTTCAATTTTGAACTTGTGATAGTAAATTATGTATATAATTTATGTTATGTGATTAACGTATTTACATATTTGATATTTTTTTCATTTTTTTAATATGAATATGGTTAAACTTGATGTGATTTATTAGGCAAATCAATGGATAACAGTTTGCTAAAGCTATTTAATAGTTTTAATATTATGCAATTAATTGTAAAAATACGGTATTAAATGTAAAATATTAAAAAAGAAATGAAAGAGACGTAAATAATTAAAGAAAAATTGAAATGTCAGTATTTAGAGTCAAACAACATAATTTTGTCACTCTTAGCATTTAAAAAAATATTAGCCAATTAAATTTATCTAAATTACTTAAAATTTGGATTTTGTAATTAATTTAAATGCGTGGATTTAAATGTAAAATGTTAGAAGCTAGCTGTTAGTTAATAATTGTGTAAACTTTGAAATGTCCATATCAAAATGTAAAATGACAAAAGATGTAATATAATGTGAGAGAAATAGTAAATAAGTGCAAAGTGGTAAACTAATTTAAAAACAAAATATCTATAGAGAATTAAGGAGAGAAGAGAAAACTCCTAGAATTAATGAGAGAGGTTTAAAAGTTTCTGCTTTACTATTATTTAATAGATAGATGAACATCTATTAATATTTGTAGTTGGAAGTTTTGAATAGCTAAATGACATTTAATTTTGGAAACTTATTTTTAAATGATATTAAAATTTGATAATATATATAGAGGGAGACATTTTTGGTAGTTCACACTGATACCAAAAAAGTGTGACACTGAATATACTACAGCTATTAATAAATATTTACTTTTAAGATCTTATTTTTAAGCTATACGAGGATCTAGTAATATTTACAAATGAGCGTTTTGAACTACTAAATGAAATTTAATTTTGAGATTTTATCTTTGAGCTATATGAGGATCTAGTAATATTTATAGCTGGAAGTGTTGAATTAGTAAATGAAATCTAATTTTGAAATCTTATTTTTAAGTAATATTAAATTTTGATAATCTTTACTACTTAATAACAACGAGAACTGCATCAACTAAATGCAACCGTGCCTTAACATAATTTTTAATATGCATAGCAGCACCCTATTCTTTTCACGTAGAGTCTGTTCAGTTTTAGGCAAACGGGACAGTAATCTCTTTATATTTTTGTAGGGTCTGATTGGGCATTCGTTCTACTAATTGACTCTTTGGTAAAGATTATCGATGATATAACTCCATCTTTGTAAGTCAATAGATTAGTCATGCAACTAAATATATTATTAATTGCAAATTCTAATTAATTAAAAGTGACCAAAAGTAGCGGTAGGATACGGAATGCATAAAGAAAGCACGAACATGAATAAAAAGCGAGAAACTTGATGATGCACGCCCAGATGTATTGTGATTGCTTCTGCGGAGTATTGAGCAAAGTATTAGTGGTGAACAAGTATGCCTTCGAAGTTACTAAAATGTCATCTAATTGCAAATTCTATTTGAGCAAGGCATTTTATGTTGTGATTTTGCATTTTAGTGCAGTGTGATAATTTGATAACCTGCCCTTTAGTCCACAAATAATGAGTAAAAGAACTAAATTAGATGATACATCAGGCTCAATGAAATATCATAAATTGCTAGGGACTATTGTTAGCAGAAGCATACTTCTATGTAATGATGGTTTTATAATTCAATTCGCTAATGCATGAAAACATCTTCATATTATTTATTTTTTTAAAAGAAGCAAGCCGGGTGCGTTTGGTTAAAAATGAGTTTTGGGTTTTTAGTTTTTAAAATTAATTACAAAACTTTAAAGGTATGAAAGAAGGAATGGTAGAATGAAAGGAAGATGAAGGGAGCTGCGGAGGGGATATAGCAATGATGGAATGAAGATTTGATCTCCATGTTTCTCTTATTTCTCAAAACATGAAAAATGAATAAAAGTTGTTTTTTATTTTATGTTAATTTTTTTTTTCTAAAATTGTTGTTTTCCATGATATGCATGTGTTGTGCACATTTTTGTACGGACGAAACCCAAAATTTAAAAAGCAAACCAAACACTACCTAGGTATTTCCTGCACCATACTGCAAAAAGCGTGGACTCTCTATTTTGGCTCGTAGCATAGCTCATAGCGTGATATGGTAAAATAGCTCAATGAAAATGAACCAAAATAAAATACAGTATATACGTTTGAAGTTTGAACAAATAAAAATAGCAACAACATTGGAAACTCTGCCATCAAGCACCCCATTGTACTCATGGATCAAATTCAATGACATGAATATATATTGGTTTCTCTATCAAACGTATTAAACTTAACTGCTAATATATTGATTTTTATTCAATTTGATATTTTTTCAGTTGCAGTTGTATAGTTGCTTTTTTAATTCAAAACGAAATTATGATTTTCAATTTCAATGTATAAAAACGATTTTTATGACCAATGTTGGAGACAGTATTTTTGTTGTTTAATGGACTCACTTTTCCTTCATTTGTTTTGACATTGTATTAGTGCATGGATATAGTTTCATATTCTTCTATTGGTGGATTTCCTCTTACTCTAGTTAGACTCTATGCATATGTGCGTGATTGAAGTTTCCCTGCAAATGTTTCATTTATATATACGCATGATACGAATAGCTAGGAAACATCGTAACTTTGAATAATGCAGCCGTTCAAAATAATTTAAGAATCCCACGCTGGCTAACTGTAAACCTCTATAGCATCGACAGAAGAATCCCATGCTAGGTGATGCTCAACTTCGCCTTTTAAACAGATCCAATTATAGTTACATTCGCCTTGCGACATCTACAACCAGGCAAGACTACCACTCCAAAGTTCGACAATATTTGATGTTAGATAACCCATACACAAAAAAAAAAAAAAAAAAAAAAAGAATAAGGACGGACTTTAATACATGAAGACGGTAAAAGGGACCAAAAACTACACAATTAAGAAAATAATCAAGTGCAATAACATCACCATGGATGGCAAACATTCTAATGGACGGTAAATGAGAAAACCTACAGGCTCCAAAAGCATTACACACAAACAAAATTCCAGAGATTCGATTTCAGAGCAATGTCATAATCATATATTTTTCTTTACCATAGTCCGTCAACAATTTCGACGGCTAAATTTGAAGGATTGGCAGGGCCATGACCACCCCAAAGACTGATATCAACACCATTAAAACCCAGAATGGTATGATCTTCCTGTTTGCATTGTTGTTCCCAGCATTATTATTAAGATTGCCATCTCTGCCTTCTTCGATTCGAGCTGTTCCAGAATTTGGCTGACCTGTATTTAATGATTCCTTGGGTGCTACTTGCACCGAAGCTCGAATTGCATTGTACTTCTCGACATATTCTGGGAATAACTTTTTGAAGTTTGGGCAGTTTTTACTGTCACATGGAAAAACACGGAGTAGAAGGTTACTTATATTGTAGATAAATCATATTGTGGTTACCATCAATTGTTATTATAAAGGGAATTTTAATCGATCACCCTTTTAAGTTTCAGAATACACAGCCATCTCCTCAAAAACACGGTTTAAAATACAGTCATGTTTTTAGTTTCGACCAAAGTAAAATCCGCAGATATTTGCATATTCCAAAAATAAAAGGTTTTGCTTATAGAAACAAGCGATGAAGTTCAGATTCAAATTTCAAAGAAAAATTTATTTTAGGTCTGTGATTTGGAAAATGTTTTTGAGGTAGACCATTTGTGCATCAAACCTGAAAATAATGAACGAACCGAAATATCTACTAGTATAAAAACTAAAAAGATAAAGGTCAACAATAAAATTACCGGACATCAGATTATAACTGGTTTCAACCTTGAAACAACTGTAATGAGCAAATTTATCTATATAGCTGATTGTATCATGATGGTATCCCTATAACATGATTTGGAATAACATATGGAGAACAGTTTCCCATGGAATGAAACACTTATGGGTGGTAGTACTTGTAAAGAACTTCCATATGAATTCGTACATAAGTTACAGAAATATCAAAATCGATTCTCATTCGCCTTTTTCAGAAAAGGAAACAATCCAACTGACACTCATTCAGCTAAAGGCTGTTACGATAATGAAAAGAGTGATAGTACCGATCAAGCAAATTTTCAGTATTGGACTGCAAAGTTAAAAACATACTAGATTCTAAAATTCATTTATCCAAAACCTGTAAAACTCTGAATTATAAGAATCACATTTATACTGGACACGGCTATGATGATTTGATCACAATATTAGATATTTGTTTCTGAATGAAGTAATTTTACCTCTCACAATTATAAGCAAGAGATAGTTTTGCAAGCCGTTTCTTTTCTTCAACAGTAGTGCTGACACTGCCTGTGGTAGGCCCATCATCCATCTGCAAACAGAAAACTGTAACATGTTAGATACATTTACTTTGACAGCTGCACCTATTATTCTATTTATACCCAGTTATTCCCTCTTTCACCCGATCCCTCCTAAAAAAATCCACCCACCATAAACTATATTGTTCGCAATTATACACATGCTATTTTTCTTTACTAACTTCTCACTCTTTCTATAAATGTGTGGAACAAACTATGCATTAGTTAATTCTTATGTGCTACTTTCAAAGTAATGATTAATTCAAGCTTGCACCCCACCAGGTATTTCTCAACTTCAAACTTTGCTTCAGGATACCTACAAAATCATCATTCGACCTCTGAGGCACTCAGACTGCCTCGTCAGTTGTCTAGGTGGGTGACATAGCAGTTCATTCCTCGTATTTGTTTTATAAAATGTGCAGTACACTATGCTACGGTTACACTGATTTCTGGTGTTACGCTATGTTTGAATGATTCTCAAGTGTGCACTACACTTATTCCATACTGCACTTCATACTTGCGTTCTATGTGGGAATGAAACATAACCTTATACTTAATGATTATGTATTAAGGGTAAAATAAACACTGTATTTTCCCCTTTTTAGTGGGGTTTTGGGTAATATTTGAAGGAACATTAGAATTAGACTAGTTCGGTTTTAATATGTCATATCAATATTTGATGGTTACTGTATGCCTTCACACATTTTCAGCAGTTCTAAATCATGACATATTAGAAATATGGTTAAAAAAATTACTGATGCAAATAAAAGATGAACATTAACAAAGCATCTCAAATTTATCATTGATCTAATCTAAATTTACTAAACTGACCAACTATACCTATCTGGAATTATCACATAACAGAACATGCCCAATAATATCTTACATAATATTGATTACCAAATACACCACTGGTTGTCTGGTTGATATAGACCAAAGTCAAATCAACAAATTTTTACGTTGTTATGTTGTGCACAACATATACCAACTAGCTTAAATTAGGAACTTGGTGAAATATTAATGAAATCAATTACTGAAAAACTGTAAGCTTCCATACTAAAGAATAATTTGTAAATTAAGCACTACACAACTTATAATGTGGCATAGACACTAAACAGCAACAGCAGCAACAGAGTGAACTCACCATAAATGACAAAAGACCGGTAAGAATGCTGCAACAAAGTAGTGACAGAAACAATATATTAAGTATTCAACAATACCCACAACGATATTGTATATAACTTCTGAAAGAAAACCAGCAAATGTACCTTGACGGAGACCACATAGGATTCCATGACTCTGGGTGGACTAAGAGAAGATAAATAATTGCATAAATAACCAATCAAAAAGTATCAAGTATAAAGACAATTTGCAATAGATAAAAACTTACAGTCACTCATAGATAAACATATCTTTTTGTGCGGTGCAAATCGCCCATTTGGAGTAATCATACTAGCACATACATGTATTATTAGAGAGGCAATATTGAGATGATTTCAAAGATAATTTATCTTGATATCAACATATAAGACTTTGTTTGCCATAATTGTTTATATTCACAACTTCAATACCTGATGCTTGGAGGCTTGAATGGATAGTCAGGAGGAAACTTGATTTTTCCATAGTAATACCCACCTTTTGAAAGATAAGCTTATGAAAAAAACACTTAAAGAAATAACAACTTCAGAAAAATAAACTATAACAAGCAATTGTAGCTATTGTGTACCTTCAAAAGGTGTCCCAACACTTCCTTCCAGTACATAATCTAGAAGATCATAAACCATATCAAGTACTTTAATTATAAATTACTAGTGTGTGTGTGTGTGCACACACATACATATATCATATTGAGAGATTCACCAAAGTACACATATATTGTGGATTAAACAATTTCTCAAGCTGCAAGATTATAGTTAACAATTGACTATTTCTGCACAATTAGTGGCAACCCAATAAATTATAGTAAATAGAATTATATGTATGGTAAGATTAATCGCTAACACCACAAAATGAGTGATTTAATTTACAGAGGTAGATGATGTTCCTTGCAAATAAATGATAATCAAAGGATCACAGAAGATGGAAATTCTATGAGAGGGTAACATACATACTGATTTTTAACATGCCATGTTAAGACCACATTATTGAAATTTCATTTTTCCATACGAAATATTAAAGGATGCATTGCGAAGACTTCAGAAAAGTCCTCTAAATTTATTCAAAATCTCATATAATGGTCCATCATGGAACGGCAGTTGGTTGCTTGGTGATATAATCCTACTAATTCCAGCTACTGCTGGTATTGTATATGTGTGTCGCATGTGTGAATAAAATACATTAACTCATCCAAATTATAGTTTTCCATTTAATATCAGAAAATTTTGAGTTGGTTCCTTAAGGAATGGCAGGTAAGTTGCTCGGTGATCTAAAGCAACTAATTACAGCTACTGCTGGTATTGTACATGTGCGCCGCATACGTGAAGAGATTATATTAATTCATCAAAACTGCAGTTTCAGTTTAGTTGTAGATAAATTTGAGTTGGTTTTTCTTCTATGTTTTTGTTGTTCATATTAAAATATTAACTTGCACCTAAGAGATGTATGCTTTAGCTTAAATTTAATTAGAATAAATTGAACTAAAAATATTCTACTTCAATTGAAATGTTGAGTCAACGGGGAAATACTTTTGGATGCAGTGGTTGATGAAATTGGAAAAAAAAAAAAAAAAAATCTTTCTGCATGTGAACAATCACCAGATTCTATTTTTTGTACTCTATTACAAAAAGAAAAGATAATTATAACATAAACAGATTTGAAAATAATATTTCTTTAATGCGTTACTATGATAGTCGTCTTCGCTTACGCTTTTGGTTCTTAATTTAAATGAATTAAGGTGGTTATCTTTCACTGGGTCATGCTGAAAATCACTGTAAGGCAATGAATAGAGTACATGTTGGATAAGAGCAAAGTTGTAAAAATCACTGGGCAGATGTTAGGCCGTAAGCATGGACAAGGGATTAATCACCTAGGCCGGAATTAATCGGAGTTACGCGTTTTTTATAAACTCATGCATTTCGGATTAAATTTTAGTATTTTGTTTTAGTATTAATTTTTCTACAATGGAATATCATGAATTTGATCGGATTCGGAAGCAACCATGCAAAGAAAATCGCTAGAAACAAACAATTTGATGCTTATAAGAGGCATAAGACCAAAAATGGAGCACGCATGATGCTTATAAACCAATTTATATGCTTATATAATGCAGTAGGTCTCATCTAGGGGACCAGGCAACAACCTAAATGGTAAGGCGAGCCTAGCGGCTTAAGGGCCTAGGCAGAGGCCTAGAGGGATTTTTACAACAGAGGATAAGGGCATGAATTGAGAAATCCTTTTTTTAGGCTTTTTAAGCGAAATGCACTATGATGTGAAAATATCAGTATATGCTATGATGTGAAAATCATATGATATACACTACAAATTTTGGAAGCTAATATATCAAGTTAATACTTTATGCACAGTTGCCGTAGCATCTATAATGCACAAAGAAGCATATGAAGATTTTATATAAAACTAATTTCGTAATTATACATAATAATATAATATTGTGGATGTGCGCAAGCAAGGGTAGACTTCACTTGGAGCACTCCCCTTCCAAAATTATTTTGAAAATAATAAATAACAAACATTATTAAATATATGTTAA
The DNA here is from genome assembly GCA_030737875.1 of Allium sativum. Taxonomy (NCBI): domain Eukaryota; kingdom Viridiplantae; phylum Streptophyta; class Magnoliopsida; order Asparagales; family Amaryllidaceae; genus Allium; species Allium sativum. Next base: position 747,573,362 of record CM060918.1, read on the forward strand.
TTTTTTAATGACGGATTGAGGCTAAATTACGACAAGAAAGTCTTATGATCTAACTCCTCCATTTGCGCATTAGATCAGATCTCCTCTTATACAATTCAATTACATTCTGATTCGGAAAAATCATTCAACTGTAGCCAGTGTATTAAACATATATTTTGGATCCATAATTCCAATTCTAATATTATCAAAACGAAATACAAATGACACAATAGAGGAAATTGAAATTTAAGTTAGATGTAGAAGTTCAAACATCAAGATCAATTTCAAAGCGCTTACGAACCTTAAAATATGAATCTTCTGTATATATGAACCAAATTTTGTTTTAAAGTTTGAACTTTATGATCTACCATTTGAATCCATTTTGAAAACCTTACATGATTGTTTTGAGTTTTCCATTGCATTTCAAAAATTAAATATAAATTTACATATTCAATTTTCTTTTCATTCCATTTCAAAATATGGATATAATTTTACATGTTCAAATAACTTTAATGAAAAAATGATTGAGAATCCAGGATTTATCCCTTACGTTGATCACCGATACACATGATGTACACATAATCATAGCAAAGCTTTTAAATCTCAGATTTCAGTATATGCTATGATGTGAAAATCATATGGTATACACTACACATTTTGGAAGCTAATATATCAAGCTAATACTTTATGCACATTTGCCGTAGCATCCATAATGCACAAAGAAGCATATGAAGATTTTATATAAAACTAATTTCGTAATTATACATAATAATATAATATTGTGGATGTGCGCAAGCAAGGGTGGACTTCACTTGGAGCTCTCCCCTTCCAAAATTATTTTGAAAATAATAAATAACAAACATTATAAAATATATGTTAATTTTTTAATGAAGGATTGAGGCTAAATTACGACAAGAAAGTCTTATGATCTAACTCCTCCATTTGCGCATTAGATCAGATCTCCGCTTTTACAATTCAATTACATTCTGATTCGGAAAAATCATTCAACTGAAGCCAGTGTATTAAACATATATTTTGGATCCATAATTCCAATTCTAATATTATCAAAACGAAATACAAATGACACAATAGAGGAAATTGAAATTTAAGTTAGATGTAAAAGTTCAAACATCAAGATCAATTTCAAAGCGCTTACGAACCTTAAAATATGAATCTTCTGTATATATGAACCAAATTTTGTTTTAAAGTTTGAACTTTATGATCTACCATTTGAATCCATTTTGAAAACCTTACATGATTGTTTTGAGTTTTCCATTGCATTTCAAAAATTAAATATAAATTTACATACTCAATTTTCTTTTCATTCCATTTCAAAATATGGATATAATTTTACATGTTCAAATAACTTTAATGAAAAAATGATTGAGAATCCAGGATTTATCCCTTACGTAGATCACCGATACACATGATGTACACATATTCATAGCCAAGCTTTTAAATCTCAGATTTCAGATGAAATCAGGTTAGACGTTTTGGTTGGTATTTCGGATCGTGATTTTAGGATCTCCAATGAGATGGGTCTCAAACAATTAGAAATCATGTTTGAAATTTCAAATCGTCCAAGTGCAAAAGGTGGATTTCGAATGAGACTTCAAGGGAGACAAAGGAGATTTATAACTCTATTCATAACTTGTATCAACTACGGAGAGAAACAGGGAAGGTAAGAGAAGCCAAAGAAGGTTATTCTACTTAAATTATCTAAAGAAAATCAAGTGAATTTAGTTATTACAATTAATAAAGACAAGCAAAAGAGTTAGATACCTAATTGATTTTCAAATTGTATGATGTGTATGTTAAATCAATTAAGCTAACTTAATATTATGTTGTAGCATTTGATAGATGAAAATATTAATATTAGAAAGAAGTCCTATTGTTTAACCCCACCACCACCCAAAAAAAGGTCAGTCACCATGCACAAATCGCAAGATAGGTTTATCCCATAAAGAAAAGATGATGGTAAGTTTGGGTCATTCTTGATAGGTCTATCTCATAAAGAAACAGTGATAATAAAGCTGGGTCATTCTAAATAGGTCTATCCCATAAAGAAACAATGATTACAATTTAATTAAGGTAGTCACCCTTAATTAAATTGCAATTTTAAATTATTATTCTATGCATTTATTTCAGGCTATACCATAGTGCTATTTGCCTAATTCACTAGCTATGCAATGACCTTTTATTTCCAAACTATAAAAAATTTGAATGAATTATGCATTTGACTGCTGTGCCCCTAACTTAGTAAAGAAAAATGGTATTTTACATTCCACATAAAAGTAACAAAAGAAGCAATACCTCCTTTTACCAAAAGATATCATGAATCTAAAATCGAAGTTCTAATTAGTTTCAAGAGAGATTGTGTAGAATGCGTATTTCAAAGCATTTGTAGGCTAACATAAATGATTTTTTTTTTCTTCAATGATCTTAGTGCGTGTTTTCGATAAAGAATTAAAGATACATAGTATAAACAGTACATGATGTTATAGGATAAACAAACACAAGGAGAAGAAAAGCTTGTTAGACTTACGCCATTCAAGTATATCTTTAGGCAAGGGACGAGCCACCACCTGGGGGACTGGTTCCTGCAATTTTAAGCTAATGATTTCAAAATTATGGAAGTGAAGCAAAAGCCAATCACCCAAAGTAAACAAAACACCTACGTTAAAACCCTACTAGTTCAACATAGTTTGCACTCTTATCACTATTTGCTTCAGAATGTGCACACAATACTCAAGATAGCAATAAAATATTCAAACTTTGTAAATAAACAAGCACTACAGAACTACAAGATCTTCCTAAACATCTGTATTAATGCCATCTCTTGGCTTCAGCTTTGACGCACAAGTGTATAAGCAATGCAAAATAACCGAGTTGATACGGCCAGGAATTCAAAATTAGCATCTAAAAGGAAAAAAAGAAAAATATAGGATTTCCATGTTAATCATTAATCATATTTCGAATATCATATTTCTATTACATGTTTGGAAGGATGCAACATTGGATATCAAGAACCAAACAAAACAATCGTATGTCAGCCTTACAACGATGTATGTGTGTGTAAGATAAAAATAATTCAAATTAACCAACATTATATTATGGCATGAAATAACCGAGTTGATAAGGTACAAGTGATGTGAAGAGACTAGTGAGGTTTTGATAAAGGTAAGGAGGAACATTTTAAGTTTATACATCATTGTGTTGGCCCCACATGAAGTAATAAATTAAACACGGCATATGATGTATGGAAATGACACATCTTAGAACACAAATAACTTAAACAGAAAATCGTGTTTGAATCAAAAAAGGCAAAAACTGTTAACTGAGTATATGCTGTTGCAACTTCAGTACATTTAAAAGTTCGTAATAATGATACGATGTCTACAAAATCAAGCAATTAATTAAAAAAGGATATGCTTAAATGCTTGAGATCAATAATACAAGAAGCTTGAAAGATAAAGGAATATAACAAGTTGAATTAACACATGAAGGATATTATTTAAAAAAATATCGAACAAGAAAATAGCTAGCTAAAAATTATGAACAATTACTACGTCCACTAGTACAGGAAAAAGTGTTGGACACTAAAAAGAAATAAATGCTAATACGGATGACTGAAGTCCCTACAACGAATAAAACCATAAATAAGTGAGAAAAATTAGAGAAGACATGTATTAATGGAAAAAAATTATAGAAGCATATTTAGATGGTATGAAAACATGCCCCCCCCCCCCCCCCCCCGCAACAACAAGATGGCAGCTGGCAGATAAAAGAGGAGAAGATAATATCCATATAGAATGGAAAAGACAAAAAGAAAACATAAATTGACATTGGAAGAAAATATTAGAAATGCCTGGAAAAAAAACTTGACTAGAGATATGAATATGATTCAAAGTAAAAAAAACATGAAAAGTAAGAACTCATGCGACCAAAGCAATTATTTAGGATTGACGGAATGATGATGATGAAAAGGTTGTTCTTATATGATGTTGCAGACTGTAAGTATAACAACTACAACTTCACAAAAACCAACATTTGGGTTGCTGGAAAAAGATGTAATGATCATTCTTAAATGTAATTGCAACAAGCTCTCTTCTACAGACTGATGCTCGAAGAATCTTTACACAGCATACTATGGACTTGTATGTGTTTTTAACTTGCAATAATAACACCATGTACAAATTATACTTCACAAGTGACAAATATAACGATTTTGGTCTAATCTCGCCTTACACCCCAAAAGAGAGAAATCCAAATCAACATATAAATTTATAGTATTTCAGCAATGTGTCTATGTCCATTGTAAGCTAACATGTCATTTATACTATTAAATTACAATACGGTACTTGTTTGATTACAGGAATGAGAAGATAAAAGAGTTGAAATTTGGCAATGGCCGAGTCCTTGCATGGTGAAGCCAAAAAGATCTCTTAAATGAGCCACCAAGTCCTCTATTCATAACTGAAGAAAGGCTCAGATGGGCCTAAAAAACAGGAGTAAAACCAGCATCTCGAGATAGACCAAGTCAACATCAAGAGGGTTGGATCATCCACCATTGTCATATCCGATCGGTAGATTTCTTCGTTGTGGGACCGACCCGATCTCAAAGCAATGTCTTTGCTATCATGCTTGGTTAAGTCTTCATCCCGATGTGGTAAGTCCAAGTGAATTTGATACTCTGATCCGATATGTGAACGTGTAGGCCAATCCAATGGGTGGTGTCTTGGTCGATCCAAGGCCAAGAATGGCGAAATCATTTGATACGATCAGAGGTCATAAGCATGACCGACTTGAGAACAATCCCAAATTCCAAGTTTCTCCAATCCAACGCTTCGTCCAAGTGTGTTCGAATTTATATATGTTTGTATATCCATCCATGCTCCAGTCTCGGACTATTCAGTCATATGAATCCCAAACATACCGACATTGAAAAAAAAGGTTAATAATTGTCCCTCAAAACATATCTTTAGGTGAAAGATGTATTTTGTATAATCCAAAATCCAAGAGCGACAATTCGAGACTAAGAAATCCATAATAATATAATACCAAAAAAAAAAAAAAAAAAAAAATACGATCACACCAGATCGTAATATAAGCTAGAAACGTATCCAAAAATCAATAAAATCTCATAATCATTCCAGTAAGTGAAGTTCAGCAATCCTACGATCACACCGGATTGTTTTTTGAGTAACATGGAAACCTTAAGATCATAGTATACATTGATACTCAATTAAGTAAACCTCACGCCATGTGTCTTCTCTGCTTTGTTTAGTCGTCACACACGAATGCTTAACGTCCAGCTTCCAAAGTGGTTTGCAGCGGGATTCGAACTTGCCCGCACACAGTGCTTTGATTCCCATCTTCCGACTCCCAAACTACCTGAGCTACGAACGGCAGGTGATCACACTGGATTGTAATCATAATAGAAAGTCAAATCTACAATTCAAGAAATCCAAATTCGAAGTATAATCCGACAATTCAAGAAATTCAAATATCCGAGAAGGCCAAGAAATCTAATAAATCCAAAATCTACAATATCCGGTAGAAATCCAGAATTTGTGCCATCTCCCGGCTTAGCCAATTTAGGTACAATAATCCATACCTGCAAAATCCATTCGAGCGCTTTTACCAAATCAAGACAAAACGACCCGAACCTTCCCGAGTATAGTCATTACTCGTTACTCAAGGACCAATCAAGCGACCTTGCCAAGCCCAAACAATACGGAATGATTCTTATCAAGCATGATCCATACTTGAGGACCAGTTATTAAGGTTTAAAAATATGATTTTCAATTCTATACTTCACAATCATACTCGATACAAGTGAAGTAATTTTATCGATACAAGTAAAGTAATTTTATTAAAATTCAAAAATCATACTTTATTAAAAAATCCAAAAGAAAAACAAATAGTTTATAGTCGGGTGCAAAGCATGCTTAGAGACTAAGTCATAATCACGTACATGGATAGGCCGACGTAGCCTTTTTATTATAAATTTATTAAATGAAAAGAGGTTGGACAGTTCATCGTCCGGTACAGAGCATGCCTAGGGATTAAGTCATAATCTTATACATGGGTAGGCTGACTTAGTCATCCAAAATTCAAATCCAAATCAATTAATGATTATCACAGACGAGCTAGGCCCTGGCTTGTTCATATTGCAAGCAGTAGGCGCTCCAGTTCCACCACCGCAATTATGTTCCCGAATGTACTACGCCAGCTCTCCACGTCTGACGTGTTCCTCCATCATATCCTTGAAATGCCTACACTCGTTTGTATTGTAACCATCTAGATCATGGAACAAACAGTATTTACCAAACCTCTGCTCTCTTTCTGTTGATTCCCTCCTCTGAAGCTTTTTAAATGGAAGAATATTTGGAGTATCCAAATAAATTTCTTCTAGAGAAGCACTAAGATACGTGTACGAAGAAAACTTAAACTTTCCCATTTGTCGATTATCCCGATTGTACCCATTAAAAGCCTTCCTTTTTCTTTTTCCTTATCCTTTTTGACTTCAGAGGATCCTTCGTCGTTAACCATTTTGACCTTGAGAGTTTCTCTATTAGCTCTCGCATCTTTTGCCGAAGAAATCTTTCTGCTTCATAATAAAACTTACCAAAGTCCCTTGGTGAATCCTTTACAGTGAAAACTTGAAATCATAATCATCCAATATATCGATAACAACCGCCATTAATATCATCATAGGTTTGGTCGATTCACCGACGCAACCATTGCATTAAGTCATTCCAAGAATTTACACAAAGTCTCTTTGATCCTTTGTTTGATGGTTGTGAGCGTCATTACATTCTTGGATCGAGAGATGTGAACCATGAACTGCTCGATAAACCTTTCAACAGGAATATTCTAACTACCAATGAAGCTTGATTTCAACTGTCGAAACCATATGGTAGCAATATTCGAGAGAAATAACTGGAAGCATTTAGTTATAACATCATTTGATGCCCCAGTACTTCCATGTAACGTACGAAATGAATGGTAGGATTCTTTTTGTTGTCGCATGCTTCCAAAATCAGTAACATATAGTCTGACGGGCTCCTTGAATTTCGAACAGCCGAGTGAATGGGCTACGATTGACATAATCCACATCCAATTGAGACAATCTGCCTTTTGAAAACTGTCGAATCACATCCAGGATCCGATTACCACTGCCCAAATGTTGACGTCAATCACCAAGACCTACATCAACATCCCTAATGCAGCGATTAGCAAAAATAGACGTCGATCCGATAAGCCAATATTTGAATTGGCGCCTACCCAGAGAGCAGGATTGGGTTCGACCTGGTTTCCAAGGGCAAAACAAGCCCTTTCTTAATCCATTCCATTTTTCAAATCCATGCATGCCTACGCTTGAGTAGTATTCCCAACATCTGATACATGAATTCCAAAAGCATCACGAGCCAATCCATAGATATCGAGGGTTGTCCCTAGTCCAAACCGGTTCGGTGACGATAATGCCACGGTAACTGCCCCCCAAGTCCAGCTTGAGTTCCTATGCGTCGCTAGGTCCTGCTTCAGAAGCTGTTACTTAACCTGTTGGCATTTGCGGTTGTCTTATTAAATTGAGGAAATTTGCTATCATTTCCACGAATCTTTTGAGCAATCTTTCTTATCGTTCCAGACTAGATTTTAATTCCTTTACCACTTCGTTCATCTCTTCTCGAGTTAGATGAAGGGGTTTCCAGCAAAGAAAGCCTCCTGACTTCCTTCCCATTCAACACCATTAGCCTCAACACGATTATTTGTTTTCTTCTATTTCAGATATCCAAACTTTGAGCAACCTGAATCCAAAATCCAAGTTGTGTCCCTACCTGGTACTTCAAAAATAGTTAAGGCGATTCTGGTCCAATCTCGCCTTAGCACTGCAAAAAAATGAAATCCACATGCCAATGTGCTACGTTCATATGTGGTGCTAGAGGTGTCAAATGAGTCATTTATGGTCGTACGTTGGTCAACCAAAATTTGACTCAACCCATTTACGACTCATTTTGACTCATTCAACACAAAGCTTTATCTAACCCGACCCACATACTAAGTAGGTTACCCATTTGACCCATCTAAATATAGTATGCTATTTTTTATATACAATTAAGAGAATTAGTCTGTTATTTTCCAGGTATAAACATTAATCACCTTGGAGAGCTATACCATTCGTTCATAGGACGAAATATCCTAGTGTTCCATAATGTTCGTAATTTAGGTGGGAATCTATCGGTCAAAGTCTCGTCTGGTTCCAAGACAGTATAAAGAAATTACTGCAGTTTTTACAAAAAAATAGCAACTCTATATGTAGGTAGAGTTCAAATATGAAAATATAGCTTGTTATTTTCTAAGTACAATTGGCGGTCCCCCTGAAGAACCACAGTGTTCGGTCACACGGAAAAACATTCGAATGTTTCACACTATCCATAACTTAGGTGGGAATCTATCGGTCGATCTCATCTGATTCCGGGACAATATGAAGAAATTACTGCAGTTTTTACAAAAAAATAACGACCCTGTATGTAGGTAGAGTTCAAATGTGGGAATTTAGCCTGTTATTTTCTAAGTACAATTGGCAGTCTCCTTGGAGAACTACAGTGTTGGTCACAGAGCAAAACGTCTGAGTGTTTCACATTATCTGTAATTTATGTGGAAATCTATCGGTTGAAGTCTCATCCGATTCTGGGGCAATATGAAGAAATTACTGCAATTTTTACAAAAAATAATAGCGACTCTGTATGTAGGTAGAGTTCAAATATGGGAATTTAGCCTGTTATTTTCTAAGTACAACTGGCAGTCCCCTTGGAAAACTACAGTGTTCGGTCACGGTCACGGTCACAGTCACAGAGAAAAACGTCCGAGTGTTTCACACTGTCTGTAATTTAGGTGAGAATCTATCGGTCGAAGTCTCATCCGGTTCCAGGAAAGTACGAAATAAATTACGGTAGTTTTTACCAAAAAAAAAAAAATAGCGACTCTGTATATAAGCAGAGTTCAAATATGAGAATCTAGCATGTTATTTCTAAGTACAACTGGCAGTCCCCTTAGAGAACTACATTGTGCGACCACAAAGCAAAACGTCCGAGTGTTTCACACTGCCCGTAATTTAGGGTAAGTGGGTTACCTATTTGTAACCCTTTTAAAAATGAATCAATCCTTTTATGACTCATTTAATAAAAAAATTATAAATGGGTTGACCCAACAGGGTTGTAATTAGGGTAAAATAGGTTGGGTAAATGGGTAGTATCATATTTTGATAGGTCTATGTGGTGCACCATAAATGTTAGACGCAATTTTTGTCTAATCTCACCTAACACCCCAAAAGAGTGAAATCCAAATGACATGCATAGATATCAACATAGATCCTGATCGCATAGTGCAAATAAAAGGAAATCAACACACAAGTTCATAGTGATTCGGCAAAGTGCTTATGTCCACTGTGAGGTAATCTATTACTTATACTGTTAGATTAAAGTACTTGTTCGATTATAATAATAAGGTGATAAAAGAGTTGGAGTTTGGCAGTGGCAGAGCACCTGCGTAGTATAGCAAAAAAGATCCCTTAAACGAGCCACAAAGTCTTTCACTTATAGCTGAAGAAATGCTCGGATCGGCCTAGAAACCAAGAGTAACCAATATCTCGAGATATACCTAGTTAGCATCAAGGGGATTGAATCGTCCACTACTGCCATATCGAATCAATACCGATCCAATTTCTTCGTCGTGAGACCGACCTTACCCCAAAACAACGTCCTTCCTTCCATGTTTGGTTAATTCTTCACCCCAATGTGTTAAGTCCAAGTGAATATGATACTCCGATCCGATATGTGAACGTGTAGGTTGATCCGATGAGTGGAGCCTTGGTCGATCCAAGGCCAATAACGGTGAAGTCATCTTATCCATTCAGAGGTCATAAGCATGACCGATCCGAGTTCAACAGTAGCAAAATTTCACGTTCGCTCCAATCCAACACTACATCCAAGTGTGCTCGAATTTATATACGTCTGTATATCTATTTGTGCACGAGTCTCAAGCTATCTAGTCGTTCGAAATCGAATCCCAAGCGTAACGACTTTGCAAAAAGTCGAATTAACAATGATATATATACCAATGCAAGCTACTTATACGAGTTATAAAATCAAAACAAATTTGTGTCTAATATGGAGGATTTTGGTTATACAACCTTGATATTGGAAGCTTCATCTTTAGGGGCTTCTTTCTTGTTTAAACGACTTATGTTTACTTCAAGGTTCATGGTTGTTAAAGAAAAAAAGTTTCATAAAAAGAATTTAAAGGCCCTCAAGCTATTCACGATTCATGCATGTAATGATGCACTTCACACTAATTTTCCTTTAAACAAGTAGTTATATACAATATAACTGTATAGATATATTAATGGAAGAAGAGGGTAAAAAACCTTGCAAAGCGTGTGATAATCCTTCTGAAGCCGTTTGACACAAGCTCTCTCCGCCATCAGCAAGACGTCAAACACTGCAGAACATATTTGTCATATTATGAATCTACGGAACATCCATCATGAAAAACAATAAGATGAAAAAACCTAACGCAATTCGCTACGAACCAAATCCATCAAATAAAAAAGAAGTAAAAACAATGATAAAACACAAGTTCCGAAGTACATAACCACAACCAACAACTGAATTATCATCTGAGGAGCAAAATAAATGAAAGAATAAAAAGCTGAAAACAAAAAAACCTTAAATCGATCCGAAGAGCAAAAGAAGCCTGATCCGATTATAGATCAGCCCGATCTAGTGGGAAGGCAGCTAGATCCCTGTTGGAAAAGGATTAAGCAGAGGCGACGCAAGAGGCGGGGGAGAAGTGCGGCGAGACAGTGCTTTTACAATTTGGGGTTTATTTATTTATAATTTATGGCTTGATTTAGCATGCTGAGCAACTCTTGATATAATTATGACGCCTCGCTTTACATTGTTTACACTTAACCGCACATTGTTTTCGCTTCCCTAGTATATTTTTACACAAAATAACATGCCTCCTTGGAACCACGAAATCAACCCATTTCCACGAAGGAAAAATGCAAATTTATGCAAGGGGAACCACATTACGGTTGCCCTCTTATGACATTATTAGTGCTCGGATAAAACAAATGTAATACTATTATTTAGTACATTTGTCTTGTGTTTATATATAGATTAAGTTTATTTTAATGTGATCCTAAGCACAACTCTATTTTTTTTCTTTTAATAACATACCTTGAATATACTACAAAAAACAATCACACACACTTTAAAATATCATATCATTCATAACAGAAGCTGTTATCTCCCTAAATTATATTTCTCACTCTCATTCTCAAAATTATTCTGATCCCTCCAACATCGATCATAACCACGACCATTCCTCCCCTGTTACTTAAACTTGACGTCATCAACTAACATTGAAGATGAAGAAGTGAGATAAGCATTAGGAAACAATGTCACAGGAATCTACTAAAAGCTCATCGATACAAGGCTAGTCAACTCAGCTAGTCAACTTAATTAAGCAGTACATTCTGAAATCATAATTTGTGTCTATGATTGACTTGGGTTAGCTTTAGATTGTGTAATGATTAAATAACGACGGCTAGGACTGAGCGTTCAGTCGAGTCGATTGGTTTGAAGGTAAAAAAACTTAAATCGAATTAAAACCGAATTTTTTTCAACCCAAACCGAACCGAACCGAATTAGTTTCGGTTAATTCTACGGGTGGGCATAAACCGCACCGCATTGCGGAAACCGTCCAGACCGAACCGCAAAAATAGTGCGGAAAACCACACCGGATTCTCTCTCTAAAGCAAACAACCCAAAATGAACCGACTCGCAGCGATACGGTTCGGTTGCGGTTTGAACTTTTACCAAACCATATTAAACCGAACCGAACCGCATAGATACACCGACAATGTTATGATAAAAAAATTTAACAAATTCCTATCTAACTTTTGATTTAACGATATATATTCTATTTTCAATGTATGTTGTTGTTATATTAATTAAAGATAACACTATGTGTTTTAACCTTCAGGTGACACAACTTCATACAATCGTAAATTGATTGTTGATGGAAGTAATTTTCTTGTTTCATATTTAATACGGGTTCAAACCGAACCGAACTAAAATCGGACCGTATTACATCGAAACCGAACTGTTTGAATGGTTAGTATAATGGTTTGTATTTTTGATCAATCGCTTGATGCGGTCCGGAAGCGGTTTGAGCTTCAAACCGCACCGGACCGAATCGCACCCACCCCTAGTTAATTCGGTCGGTAATCGGTTTAACCGAACTTGAAGGATGTATTATTACTCAAATGATGGATTCATTCAAAATAAACATAAATTCATGTTCGGAGAAATTTTATATAATAAATTTTATTTTTATGATAAGATTTAATCTATTTTCAACAAATAACTTTGTACTATATAACTAAACTAATTATTTAAAGTACTACAAAAGAAATTAAAAGTTCGGTTAAACCGATAACCAAAAATATATATTTAACAAACCGAATTCAAACCGATTTAGTTTTAAAACTGAACCGATCGAAATGAACAGGCTTGGTCGGTTAACTCGGTTTGAACCGAATATTGCTCACCCTTAACGACGGCGATAGGAAGTCGTCGGAATAAGCTTCCAACGTTGGTTAAACGACGTTTGGTTACTACAAATGCTGTTACAGAATATGATTCTGTCTAAACACAATAACTGCAGATTAGTTGTAGTAATCTGGCAACTTAGCAGAATGAGAAAAAGAAAAGCGAGGAGGAAGTACCATCGCAGTTGATCAGAGAATGCTTAAATCCGAGTCCAGTCCATAATCAACTGTTTCTTTAAATCGTATTTGCGCCCCTTCGCAGCACTTGAGGGCTCTGATGCAAATCGATTCCCAAGATAAAATGGATCAACTTCGCCGTACAGTGCAGCAGGCGAAGCAACGGCGAACGCAAGGTAGTTTTACAAAACAGAGTGTTTGAGGAAGAAGAGGGCAAGAGTCAGAAAATCGATACTGATTTGATTTCCGCTGCCCTTTATATAGGCTGTGAAGAGATATCCATTTGTGAAGGGTTGTCACTGTTCGAATTGCAACGGCAACGACTGTTGGAAAGGTTGCGACTCTTTACCAACAGTTATTTCTGTTGGTATTTGCGCGGCTGTATTTAAAAAATAGCCGTTTGAACAGCGCAACCAGGCCTGGCGGCATACAGAGGCCATATACGATCACGAGACCTCAAGAGCCCCAAGGCCCTAATCTTTGACCTTTTTAATTTAATATGAAATATATGCATGCTTTGTTCATGCTATTCCATTGCCTCTCTCTCTCTCTTCCACTTTCTTTTGATTTAACATATCAAGTTTTGTATATGTAGTGAATTAAGGCACAAGTATTCCCGACGTGGGACTTAGTGATTTTGCCAAATTTTGCCAAATTCACTTATTCATTTCCAACAATCCCCCACATGAATGAGTGATTATTTGATCTGTTCTTAGTATGAAAAACATTTATCATATTGGTAAAAGTAGCACAGAGGCCTTGAACTTTTCCTAGAGTTATATCATTATAACTAACTGGCGAATCAGTGGACTAGAATGTGTTTGAACTGTAAGCCGTTTGTGTAAGTCTATAAGGATAACACATGATAAACGTTATTTTAACTCCTTGGTTCTCTGTTTGTGTTCGTTTTTGCCATGAACATCGTCTTGGTTTCATGATTGCTTGAATAATTCGACCTTACAATTCTTCTTAAAGCGGCGTCTTCGCACTAACATAGGTGATTCTATAATGACTATCCCGTAATACCCCACTTGGTTCTTTATAACACCACAGTACATACATCATTAAAAGCCATGCTTATCCTATTCTCCGACGGGTAGTGCACTGACTTATCATAGGAATGGTTTGTATTTAACAGTGCCATCAAGTTTATCTTAAACTTAGTTGTCCCTTTGAACCTAGATCTTGGGATCTCCAGTCAACTAGGTAGGGTTTCCATTTTAGAAAACTTTTAATTCATAGGTCTTAAACCCATTTCCATTTTAGAAAACTTTCTCTCTTGGCAAGCCTTTCGTTAGTGGATCCGCTATGTTATCCTTTGACCTTACATAGTCTATAGTGATAACTCCATTAAAGAGAAGTTGTCTTATGGTTTTATGTCTACGACGAATATGTCGTGACTTACCATTATACAATGTACTATTTGCCCTTCCTATAGCAGATTGACTATCACAATGTATACATATTGGAGGTATAGGTTTTTCCCAATTTGGAATATCTTCCAAGAAACTCCTAAGCCAATCTTCTTCTTCTGCAGCTTTATCTAGAGCAATGAACTTCGATTCCATTGTCGACCTTGATATGCAAGTCTGTTTGGATGATTTCCATGAGATTGCTCCATTTCCTAATGTAAACACATATCCACTTGTGGATTTTGTGTCATTTGAGCCAGTTATCCAATTGGCATCACTATATCCTTCTACTACTGAAGGATACTTCTCATATTGCAACACATGGTTTTGTGTGTACTTTAGATATCCTAGGACTCTGATTATTATTTTCCAGTGATGTTTGCCAAGATTATTGGTATATCTACTCAACTTGCTTATAGCGTATGCAATATCAGGCCTAGTACAATTCACGACATACATGATACTTCCTAGTATACGAGAGTATTCAAGCTGATATATTCCATCACCGGTGTTCTTTACCCAATTTTGGTTCATATCCACTGGTGATTTTGCAATGGTTATATTATACTGCTTGAATTTTTCAAGTAATTTGGCAATGTAATGTGACTGAGATAATGCATATCCTTGTAGTGTTTTTATTATTTTTACACCCAAGATTACATCAGCCTCTCCTAGGTCTTTCATATCGAATCTAGAGGACAACATATCCTTCGTAGATTTTATTATGGCCTTATTATTCCCTAGGATTAACAAATTATCAACATAAAGACATACAATGACATATCCGATATCCGTATATCTTATATATACGCATTTATCTGATTCATTTATTTTGAATCCATTTGATAACATAGTTTTATCAAATTTCTTGTGCCATTGTTTCGGAGCTTGTTTAAGGCCATAAAGTGATTTTACTAATTTGCACACCTTATTTTCATTTCCTGGGCTTAGAAACCCTTAAGGTTGCTGCATATATATTTCTTCTTCTAGTTCACCATTGAAAAACGCAGTTTTCACATCCATTTGGTGTATTTCCAAATTTAATATGGATGCGATTGCAATAAGCATCCTAATCGATGTTATTCTAGTTAGTGGTGAATACGTATCAAAGTAATCTAGATCTTCCTTTTGTCTAAATCCTTTTATTACAAGTTTCGCTTTATACTTGTCTATTGAGCGGTCAGCTTTCAATTTTTTCTTAAATATCCATTTATATCCTAGAGTTTTTGATCCTTAAGGTAGATCCACTAGTTCCCATGTATGGTTTTGTAAAATGGATTCTATTTCACTGTTGACAGCCTCCTTCCAGTATGGAGCCTCAGGAGATGACATTGCTTGTTGGCAAATAAGAGGTTCATTTTCTATCATATATGCATAGAAATCGGGTCCAAAGGTTTTCGAAGTCCTTTGACGTTTGCTCCTCCTGGGTTCTTCTACCTCATTTTCAACATTTCTCTCATTCGAGTTTTGATTAACATTATCCTCAGGAGTATCTGTATCTCTTGATCTCTTTTGAACAATTGTTTCAATAGAGGATTTTAGAGGATAAATGTGTTCAAAGAATCTAGCATTTCGTGACTCGATAATGGTGTTTTCATGAATGTCATCAATTTCAGATTTGTACACCAAAAATCGATATGCACTACTATTATGAGCATATCCAATGAATATGCAATCTATAGTCTTTGGTCCAATTTTGACCTTTTTCGGTTTTGGTATTTCTACTTTGGCAAGACACCCCCACACTTTCAAGTATTTGTAGGATGGTGGTCTATTTTTCCAAAGTTCATATGGAGATTTTGATGTTTTCTTTCGCGGTATTTTATTCAAGATGTGATTTTCCGAAAGAATAGTTTCTCCCTAAAAGTTATCTGGCAATCCAGAACTAATTAGTAAGGCATTCATCATTTCTTCAAGAGTTCTATTTTTCCGTTCAGCTATACCATTGGATTAAGGTGAATACGGGGCTGTAGTTTGATGTATAATTCCATGCTCAGCACAAAATTCCTCAAACGGAGACTCGTATTCTCCTCCTCTATCACTTCTTAAAGATTTTATTTTCTTATTGAGTTGATTCTCAACTTCTGCCTTATACTGTTTAAACATGTCGATTGCTTCTTCCTTGCTTCTAAGGAGATATACATGTCTATATCTGGTACAATCATCAATGAATGTGATAGAGTACCTCTTTCCACCTCTAGTTTGACACATTTTCAAATCGCATACATCAGTATGTATTAATTCTAGAGGTTCGGTCTCTCGTTCAATGTGATGAAACGAGGTTCTAGTCATTTTCGCTTCTGCACAGATTTGACATTTATATTTGGAGTCTATGTTACATTTTGGTATAAAGTCTAGATTAACCAATTTTTGCAATGTTTCAAAGTTAACATGCCCTAATCTAGAATGCCAAATGTTAGAAGAGTCTACGATACAAACAGAAGATTCAACTTTATTCATATCATCTTTTGGTACAATGGTAGTTACATTAGCTTTAAATAAGCCATCACTAACATAGCCCCTTCCCACATACACCCCATTTTCGGATAATACAAATTTATCAGCCACAAATATGAGTTTGAAACCATGCTTGCTAAGAAGCGATCCAGAAATCAAATTTTTACGAATGTCTGGAACATGAAGGACATCGGTCAAGGCAAGTTCCTTTCTAGAAGTCAATTTGAGCACAACCTTTCCTTTTCCTTCAACTTTTGATGCAGATGAGTTGCCCATAAACAACTGTTCCTCTTCGGTAGCCACTTTGTAAGTCGTGAACATCCATTTATTTGCACAAATGTGGTGAGTGGCCCCGGTGTCCACGAACCATTCCTTGTTGTTGCCAACAAGGTTACATTCAGAAACTACCGCGCACAAGTCCATGTCAGTAATGCCATCAGAAACTTCAGCCACATTTGTTTCAGACTTCTTTTTCTTTCCGCAACATTCTGCTGCCTTGTGTCCTTTCTTTCCACAGTTATGACAAGATCCTTTAAACCTTTTAGCCTTTTTATTTGGACCATTTTCGCGCTTTCTTTTGTTGGGCTTTTCTTCTTCAACTACATTAGCCTTTGCTGCCATGTTGAAGGACCCTTTTTTCTCTGATTTTCGATTGTCTTCCTCAATCCTCAATCGAACCACCAATTCTTCAACAATCATTTCCTTGCGCTTGTGCTTTAAGTAATTTTTGAAATCCTTCCATGAAGGCAAAAGTTTTTCAATTGCAGCAGCCACTTTGAATGATTCGCTGAGCGTCATTCCTTCGTCATTTAACTCGTGGAATATGACTTGCAGTTCTTGCATTTGACTAATAACAGTCTTGCTATCAATCATCTTAAAGTCAAGGAATTTCCCTGCTATGAACTACTTCATTCCTGCATCCTCAAATTTGTATTTCTTGTCGAGTGCAGTCCATAGCTCCTTGGAAGTTGCAGCGGTACAATAGACGTTATACAGAGAATTATCCAGGCCATTGAGTATACAATTCTTGCACATAAAATTTGCATTTTTCCAGACATTGAGGGTTTCAACCTTCGTTGCATCTGGTTCCAATTCAGCCACCATCGGAGCATCTTCTGTTAGATACTTCGCTAGGCCCAGAGTTGTCAAATAGAACAACATCTTTTGCTGCCACCTTTTGAAATCCATCCCCGTAAATTTTTCGAGCTTTTCGCCATGGGACAACGTTGGAAGGACTGTCGGTGGATGGATTGTCGGAGGCTGAGTCACAGTCAGCACTGGTGTCACGGTGTTGGTTTGTTTAGACATAGTCGCCTGTACAAACAACAACAACAACAACAACAATACGATTTAAAATTGTTACAGAATATGATTCTGTCTAAACATAGTAACTGCAAATTAGTTGTAGTATCTGGCAACTTAGCAGAATGAGAAAAAGATAAGCGAGGAGGAAGTACTGTCGCAGTTGATCAGAGAATGCTTAAATCCGAGTCCAGTCCGTAATCGACTGTTTCTTTAAATCGTATTTGCGCCCCTTCGCAGCACTTGAGGGCTCTGATGCAAATCGATTCCCAAGATAAAATGGATCAACTTCACCATACAGTGCAGCAGGCGAAGCAACGGTGAACGCAAGGTAGTTTTACAGAATAGAGTGTTTGAGGAAGAAGAGGGCAAGAGTCAGAAAATCGATACTGATTTGATTTTCGCTGCCCTTTATATAGGCTGTGAAAGGTATCCATTTGTGAAGGGTTATCACTGTTTGAATTGCAACGGCAACGACTGTTGGAAAGGTTGCGACCCTTTACCAATAGTTATTTCCGTTGGTATTTGCGCGGCTGTATTCAAAAAATAGCCGTTTGAACAGCGCAACCAGGCCTGGCGGCATACAGAGGCCATGTACGATCACGAGACCCCAAGAGCCCCAAGGCCCTAATCTTTGACCTTTTTAATTTAATATGAAATATATGCATGCTTTGTTCATGTTATTCCATTGCCTCTCTCTCTTCCTCTTTCTTTTGATTTAACATATCAAGCTTTTGTATATGTAGTGAATTAAGGCACAAGTATTCCCGATGTGGGACTTAGTGATTTTGCCAAATTTTGCCAAATTCACTTATTCATTTCCAACAAATGCGACAATAGATCACCGTTCGACTCTTTGTGAAATGATTTGAAGATTTTATTGAAATTACGTTAAATTTTGTACATGCTTGATACATTAATTGTTATAAAATTTGATTGATTTCTTAACTGCTATATTGAAGTTTTGTACAATCTTATTTCCTTAATTGTTATACAACTCTGTAAAAACTTGTTTCATTAACTGTCAAACTGTTATAAAATATTGAATTTCCTTAACTATTATATTAAGATTTGAATTATCTGTCTATTAAATAAAAGTAATGCAGAACCTTTCAAAGCTCCCTGCTTACTTCTTGGAGTTTTCTCTCTTCTCTTTAATTCTCTCCAGATATTTTATTTTTAAATTACTTTATCATTTTACACTTATTTACTATTTCTCTCATATTATTTCACTTTTTCGGTCATTTTACATTTTGACATGGACATTTTAAAGTTTACACAATTATTTATTAATAGTTAGCTCCTAATATTTTGTGTTTACGTTTATAGATTTAAATTAATTACAAACCCAATATTTAAATAACTTAAATAAATTTAATTAACCAATATTTCTTCTAAATACTAAAAATGACAAAATTATGTTTTTGACTCTGAATGCCTACACTTCAAATTTTACATAATCATTTAAGTCTCTTTCAATTCATTTCTAATCTTTGGTATTTAATACCATATTTTACAATTAATTACAGAATATTAAAACTATTTAAATAATTTTAGCAAACTATTATTCATTGATTCATCTAATAAATCACATCAAGATTAACTATATTCATATCAATTAAAATAAAAAAATCAAATATATAAATACGTCAACCAGATAACATAAATAACTATCACAAGTTAAAAGTGGAACTCATTTACGTCAATATATGTACCGTGTACTCCATTGTAATATTACTGTTAAACGCCTACATTTTAAAAATTACCTAGTCATTTACAAAACACTGGACAATATTACTTAACATTATACATTTAAATTAATATGTTTAAATTAATTACGTGATTTTGAATTCAATCAATAAATTGTTGTTAATTCATCTAATTAACGCTAAGTGTGATGTTTTAACATGTACACCATGTACATATCAACAAAAATGGCAAAATTGATTTTTAAAATATAAAGATAAATAAGTCACATAGTTTAAATAATACATATGAACAATAATAATAAAAAATTAATATATTATACACTTATCTCAATAAATCTTTCATAAATTAAAGAAAATAATTTCCTTTTAAATACCTGGATTTTAACATTTTCTATAATTATTCACTGAACATTCTCAATTCTCTTGTGATATTTTATATTCCAATCAATATGTTCAAACAGCTCATAAAATCTTAGATTCTAACTATTTAAATAATCTTAGTCCATTTTTCATATAGCTCTTAAAAATATACACCAATTTTACTTTTTTTTATACCAAAATATGTAGTTTTTTCGATGCAACTGTAATAATATATAAATCACATAAAGTGAACTATGTATAACAGTAATAATGACAAAGTCAATTTGTAAATTAGTTATGATATCAAGAATTTACCATATATTATCATAAAATTCTTTTTGAACATCAATAACTCCACAACAAATTTATATATTTTTGGCTAATTTATCAATTCTTCCTTTTATGTTATAAAGTTAAGTTAACTACGTAATTTTACATTTAACTTATTTAAACAAACTATATAAAATAATATTTTCTGATTCATCAAATAATAATATTTTCTGATTCATCAAATAAATTGCTATCTTATATCAATTCAACAGGTATATCTATACGAACCAAAATAATTTAAAAAAAAAACTCAAATATAGATACATACATATTGTTTGTGTAAGTTATATAACATAAATTACACATAAACAATAATAATAATTTTAATTGGTAGTTCACGTATTTCAAATCAAAATTTATCATATATTGCATAACAAAGTTCTCTTTTTTACATTAAAATAATAAATATAATTTTTAATATTGTCGTGTGCAACGCATGGGTTATACACTAGTTAAGACTTAGTACTGATGTACGATTTATTTGTTGTATTATATCGCGAGCATTTACTACTTGAATGGAAATCAAATTTACACGTCAAAACAAAATATTATACTATGAAAATTTATGGTTAATTTTTGTATCACCGTACTGTTTGAAGGTTTATAACTTAAGAGTTTTTATGGTTGAAAATTTATAAAGTTGGATTTATCGTTTTACTATGATGAAAAGAACATACATGTAATAATTTTATCACTACTTTGCTTTGGAATACCATTATAGATATTATTGTTAAAGGTAAAAAGGGAACTATGTTAAGGCTTATAATAGGAAAAAATACGCTAAACGCATTAAGGTTTCATATTTAGTTAATCACGAGAATGAAGAAGTTATGAATAGTTAATGCATGTATTGATTATGGAAATCTTAATCCAAAAGAAGAGAAAATGTAGTCATTTTAATAGCATGACTATATTTTACTATTTTATTAATGTTTTAATATTAAATACATCCATATTTATGCTCTCCTCTATTGATTTTATTTTTTATTTTTCATATATATATATATATATATATGTGTTTTATATAGGTAATGATAAATAGTTAATGACTGCGTCATTACGTCGTAAATGAGCCGAAGAACTTTAAAAAAACATGAAAAATGGTCTTCATCGAAGAATTGGAAAACGAGTTGGAAAAACATGGAAGCTGTTGTAAGAACTCGTCTTTTTCGGATGGTTCAAGTTGACAATAAACCATACATGTCCAACTAAAACCATTCCAAAACAACGAACTATCGATGGTGTTTAAATGCAAGAAGAGGAAATAAAAAGGATAGGAACTAAACAATACACATAATCTCACAGTCGAACGATAAATTATAATAATAACATAAACAGTTCATGAAACTGTTAAATAATATATATTTGATTTCATTTACAATATCAGAATTATACATTTTAACATACCAATAACGCAATGGAAAAACATAGTAATAAATATGGTCTTCGAACTCCGCCTTCGTATTCAGAATAAGGTCTTCAAAATACTGAAATGTTCGGTCTAATCCGAGCGTAAAGTTAAAAAAACAAAGCACCAGAGTCAAGATAAAAATTCTTATGCAGTTAAATTAAATCAAGTGATATGTACCAGTAACTCAATAAATGAAATGTGCAAATTTAAATAAACATCATATTTCATGGTATAAGACGATTCCGTTTTAAAAACGATTTTCATTGTGATTCCAAATCACTTCAATATTGATTTCAATTTCAAATTAAATTATCTGTATTATAAGATAGCTCACTATCAAATCTCCAAAATTTGATATTAGATATCCTAGTCGTAATTTACTTTGATTTGAAATTAAATTATTTGAATTGAAAATGATTTTTTTTATCAATACTAGTTATATAAATGTAAGGTGGTGCCTAGCGCAACGGTAAGGTTACCCGGCTGGTAATCTGGAGCGCGCAGGTTCAAGTCCCGACCTCTTCACATATGTGAGGGAAAGGCTTTGGCACTAATCGACCACCCCCAGAGCCCGGAAAGCCGTGAGAATAGTATCAGGACGGGAGACTTTCCTCTCGCGCTTAAGTACGGGAGCATTTGGCACTGGGTATCCACCTTAGTTATATAAATGTAATAGTCAAATTTAATAGTAATAGTTAATTAACATCATTATAAAATAAAAATAAATTAACAATTAATTTAAAACAATTATAAAAATAGAAATTGTTAAGTTTTATAAAAATAGTTTAATTGTATATAATTATAGAGATAGTAGTACGAAAATAATAGGAGAAGAGAAATTTGTTTAATTAAAATACCTAATATAAAATAATGCTAATTATAATAGTTTTAATCTAATAATTTTGAGTGAAAGAGTTTATTTTCTATCAAACAACTTCAGGTTTCAAGTTCCATATTCCAATCCGAACCATGTGTCAAACATTATAAATTCTGACTAAAATTCAATTCAGACAAGCATACAAACATACAAATAACGATCATAACAATCATAAATCAATCACGATCATTTCATTTACCACTATTGTCTTATGCAACACAACAATTTGTTAGTTTATGTATACTCAATTGTAATGAATTGACAATTCACTTAATTCATTTTAAATTCAATAATATGATTTTAATTCAATTTTAATTTAACAATCAGATATATATCAACGACAATCAATTAAATCAATTCAATTCCAATGTCCGGTGTCAACTAAAAATGATGTCAAAATATCAATGTTAATTTAAATTCCTAAACTACAATATAACAATTTAACATATATAAAATATATACGTTGGAAAATCAATAAATTTACTGTACAAGATGTAAGTCGTGAGAAAGTCACCTTCCGAGGATTGTGAATATGACAATCAATGAATCTAGACAACAACCAAATCAAGACAGCAGTTTGATAAATAAAACAAATCAATTTTGTTTGTTTTTTTTACGAAGAGGAAAATGATTGGTTAGGGTGGAAATAAGGTTATGTTTAGATTTAAAGAGGACTAGTGATAAGAATACAAAGGAAAAAATAGAAAGAGAAAGAGGAAGATGAGAGGGAAGGAATTGACAAGAGGGAGAAGATTTGTGAGTTTGAGGAAAATGTAAATGAGAAAAGTCGTATGAAAAAAAAAACCCCAGAGAGATAGAGAAAGTAACGCGTAATAACTTCTCTAAGATGCCCCTTGAATTAGATAAAGAAAATTAAATGTGGCTGACTCAGCATGAGGTGTCAGCGTGAGGAAAAGAGAAACTAATGCTAGGTGGAAGTTTAAAAGGAAAGGAACCAACAATCAATATCCTGGCTACTATATACAAATTTATATTTATTTGTTTTTTATATAGTTCTTTCCATGTAAATGTAAACATATGTTTCTCTTTTTAAAATAATTAATTACATTTATTTTTAATTTTTTATTAAACTAAATAATTTCAGTTACTTTCAACATTAAATTATAAAATAGATTACAATTACTCGAAGATAATAAAAAGGTTGTATTCTAACAATACAAATTCAAACATATTTTAAAATTATGATATACAAACAATAGATATAAATTTCTAATTTAATAAACATTGCATTATTATTGCAATCAACACAACTAAAATACACATCTGTAGTATTAAAATTTACCTTGATAAATGTTATACTATTATCCTAATTCAACCTATGTCATTGATAGGATTTCAGATATGTGTTTATTTCAGAAAAGTTTCTTCTTAGTTGATTATGTAGAAAAGAAGTTAATAATTAGGGAATTTGTGCATTAATTAAATGATCATTTATTTCTTTTCAAAATTCAAGGAAACAATTCACAGTTGAAGAGGGAAAGAGATAAGGAAGAATACATATAAATAAATTAAGTGTCCATTTAGTAATTAAAAAGGTAATTAAGTATTTATTTCTAATTCAAAAATCAAAAGGGAATAATCAATTCTTTCCATAAAATTTTCTTTTGTTGTACTTAGTTGAACATATTTCAAATATCAAATTTCATTACTTAAACATAAACTAAAAATTTTAATGTTAAATTTCAATTAAGTATTCATTTAAATTCGTGAAAATTCCAGGTCTCTACAGTTGCAATTGTATGATTACCTATGAGATAATTAAATTGGTGATTAAGTAAAATTATACTTGATCGGGGGAGGTTAACTCATAAAAATCCTTGAGTTGTGCAAGTTGAGGATTTTGAGAGCTAAAACTATAAAATTTGGTTGGATTTTAAATCAATTGCATTAAGATGCAATATAATTCAATTTTAAGTAGTTAATCAATGAAAGTAATAATATTATGGAGTAATTGATCTTTGAAATCATGGTTTGATGATTTAATTAATTTGAAAATGATTTTGTGGAAAACTTGGATAATTAGATAATATTATTGGGTGAAGCTTAATAAATAAATAAATAAAAGGAGAATCTTTAAAGTTGAATTGTGAAATAAAATTAAAACCAATCACAAAACGAAATTTTGTCAAGTCCTATAATGTAAATTATATGTGTTTAAGAGAGACTTGAATGAACTTGGTATGTCAGATCTCTAAAATTGAAGCAAATAATGAATTTTTAGTGTGAAATCGCATTTCTAGCTTAACTGAGTTAGAAATGAACAATGAAAATGCAAATATTGGATAAAACCCAATATTTCAGTAGACTAGAATAATTTAATTTAGAGTTGGTGTTTAACTCATCAGAAAATTGAAATCTACGTAATATTTAAATTTAAAAATGTAAAAATTGGTGAATAAAGTAAAAAAATGCATAAATTGGTCAGAAAATGTGAAATTTGTGTATAACGCGAATAACTGGATGTTAAATGAGATTAAGAATATTTTAGATGAGTTAATGTACATTTTTCAAACTAATAAAAATTGAAAAAGTTACAAATTTAACAAAAATAAGAATAAAACGATGTTTTGTGGAAAATGTGAATTTGGAAGTGTATTTAAATTTACGTAAGAAACATCAAAACTTATGAAATTTGGTTGAAAACATTAACAAAATGATGTTAAACTAATTTATATGAGTGTAGCTTAAAATTTGTATGTTTAAATATGTAAACACATGAAAATGAAAGGCTAAGCATGTTAATCTCACTGATTTACCCTAATTGAGTTATAAACGGCCTAAGCATGCTTTAATCCTCCTTAATCTCATAATTAATTAAGGAGATTTCTAGATAATAAGGGCATAAGGAAGAAATGTACCCTCTCATCTTACTGGAAAAAGAACATATTCTTCCTCCTTAGGCCATTTATTGTAAATTAGAAACATCTTCTAAATCAAGTTAGAAAGCTTCCAAATTTAAATCAAGTTGTAGAAATAGCTAACCAACAACTTCCTACAGGGAATCTATACAAATCAAAGGGAATTCATCACTAATCTTTATTTATGTTGTTGTTCTTATTTTTCTTCATTTGCATGTTACGACGTCTTCTTATATATGCAAAAACAAGTCATGTTGAGGCTAAAGCAAGCAAAATTTTCAAAATTTCCGCTGTAAAACCCTTCAATCCACTGTAAAAGTGACCATTCTCGATCATTCTAGTTGAAATAAGTTATCTATGTTGATTTGTGATAAATTTGGTTGAAAACTACTACTGTAACTCAGTTTTTAGCTTCTTGTGTTTTTATGTTGCAAAACTGAGTCGAGTTCATGTTGTAAACCTTTGTTATACTTCGTTACATGCCAGATTCTCGGTTTTTATTTTTGGGCATGTAGTTTAAATGTTGTAGTTCATATCTGAAAAGTTTTAGGTCCAAATATCATCGTTTGATCATCAAAATAGTGGCTTGAAATTGGGTTCATCACGACGAACCCAAACTACGAATTTTCACTTTCTGTGTCGACACAGGGACCAGCATGTGTCGACATAGGCTTTAAAATCCGCGAGGAGTTTTCTCCCTGGATATTGCCTTTCTAAGAGTTTCTGTGCGCTTTTGAGCACCACCTTGCTTGTCTTTTTTACCTAGATTTTTTTTGGAAGAGCCAACGGAGTTGAGTGGACCCCTACTACTTTTATTGATATACTAAGACGATTATATAGAAACAAAGCAAGAGAAAAAACCAAAAAGAACATTGAGACAACACAGTATATCAATGCCTAAACTAATAGAGACAAAACATAACGAATATATACAAAAGTAGTAAGCATCATGGAACAAAAATCCCATGATCATAAGTGAATTTGAGGAATTTAAGCCCATTCCTGGTGTCACGCCATAAGTGCTGCTTCCATTGCGTGTAGTTAAATACGTGCTCATGCTCGAAGGAACATGCATTTCGTTTATTCCAAACATTGCTTACAACTTTCTTCAGAATATAATTGAATAGCCTCGAGTTTGCTCTTTATGTACCCACTTTCTTTCTAATGTATCTCCATTGCTCACTACTGGTAGTAGGAAAGCATATATGGCCAGTTTGTGCAAGTACATCAGTCCAAAGTTGCATTACAACCGTGCATTCAAAGAACAAGTGCTACAAACTTTTAGGCACAGCTCCACAAAGTGCACAGTTAACATCAAGTTCCATGCAATACATAACAAGCTTCTCTTTGGTTAGAATAGCATGATTCAACACCTTCCACAAGCTCAAGTTTTCCTTCGCATTATTATCTCTCTTCGAAACAAGCTTGTGCCATTTGCATTCATCAAGATTTGAAGTACCAAGCAATGAAATGTATAAATACTTAATTTTGAAC
This sequence comes from Allium sativum, assembly GCA_030737875.1. Classification (NCBI taxonomy): domain Eukaryota; kingdom Viridiplantae; phylum Streptophyta; class Magnoliopsida; order Asparagales; family Amaryllidaceae; genus Allium; species Allium sativum. Next base: position 747,600,374 of record CM060918.1, read on the forward strand.
TTCTTACCTTGCCAATTCCAGATCGAAGCAACATCAGAGATTGCTTGATTATTGTTGCTTTCAATCCTGTTAAATATAGTTTGTACGCTTTGAACTGTAGTAACTGGCAAGCAAATTTGACCATGCACAAGAAGGTCTGCCACTTTGCTATCTTACTGCACACCAGAAAGTTGTTTCTTCAGGAATGTAACATCATCGCCAATGATATATCCATAGTCCAACCAAAGATCCTCCCAAAATTTAATTCAATCAAAAGCAGCGTAACCAAATTTAAAATATGGGAGTATCCTCAATTTGAGCTTATTAATGCTCTTCCAAGTCCAGCTAAATCCCTGAAGAGTTTTCAAAGACCAGAAGTTGTGGTCTTTGAGAACATGCTTCATGGACTAGCTCACCCAAAGGCTTTGCTTATTGTTAAGTATGTCATCAATATGCTTGCCAATAGCAGCAACGTTCCAAATTTTAGTATTAACAATACCAAGCCCACCTTTTTGGATGGGTCTTTCAAATCTTGCAAAGGAAATAGGTGTAATATACTTAGCATGAATACTACCTTTCCACAAGAACTTCATGAATGCAGATCTAATCATGCAATGCAGTTTGTTTGGAAGTAAATATGTTCGAGATCAATATAGTTGCATGGAAATTATAACAACTTTTATAATAGTTAGTCTACCATCTTGACTGAGAAGACTAGTAGACCGATAATCCATTCTTTTAGTTATTTTATCAAATAAAGGAAGGCATTGAATTGTTGTTATCCTAGACGTAGCAATAGGCAACCCTAGGTAAGATAATGTGGAGTTACTACATTTAAGACCAGTGAGACTTTGAATGTAATCACTACGTGCTTGACAAACTCCAGCAAGCATAATGTCAGATTTATCATAGTTGACTTTCAAGCCAGTAAGAAGGAAGAAGTTATCAAGTGTTGACACGATAACACACACTATTTTATTATCAGGATTGCAGAAGATAATTAAATCATCATCAAACATGAGTGATGTTATACAGGGATCGTTGCATTTAAGATGCAACTCAAATTGGTTACATTCGACTAGCTTATCAAGCATCTTGATCAACAATTCCATGACACTAATGAATAAATAAGTAGAGATAGGGTCACCTTGCCTTATTCCTTGTTTGCTATTAAAGAAACCAACATGGGAGCCATTGACATTAATTGAGAAATGGGCAGTACTCACACATGCATAGACCCAAGCATTAAAGCAAGTTGGGAAATTCATGTAGCTTAGAATTCTAATTACTGAGGACCATTGTAAAGTGTCAAATGTTTTCCTTATGTCAATTTTTATCATGGCTCTAGAGGAAATGTTTTTAGATTTATAACCTTTAATTAGTTCATGTGCAAGAAGAACATTATCAAGAATGTTATTATTGGGTAAAAGTGCAGACTGATTGACAGAGATGAGAGATGGAAGAAAATGCTTGAATCTGTTAGCTATAATCTTGGTGATGCATTTCTATATAGTATTACAGCATAAAATGGGCCTAAATGCACTCACAGAATTAACATTCATAACTTTAGGAATCAAAGTAATAATAGTGTTATTAAATGATTCAAACATTTTCCTTTTCTTAAAAAATTTGCTTAATAGCAATGCAAACATCAGTTTGCACAATTTCCCAACAAAAGTGTAGAACACAACATTATAGCCATCAGGACCACCACATGAATGTTGATTCAAAGAGAACACAACCTCCTTAGTTTCCTCATCAGTAATCACATTACACAAATATGCTCTTAGATCAGGGTCAAGTTTACGTAAAAGCATAGGGTTTATTTCATCTATTAAAGGTTCAAAATTATCCATATCGCCAAATAGATTTGTAAATTAATTAACAAAAGCATTTTGAATACTAGTTTGTGTAGTGTGTACCCATCCTTCCAAGTCAGTAATTGAATAAATGGTCTCTTGGACTTGCTTAGCCTTGAGTGCAACATGAAAGTAAGCAGAGTCCCTATCTCCATCTGCAAACCATTTAATTCTAATCTTTTGTTTCTTCATCATTGATTCCATGAGTAAAGCATCTTTGTGTTTACAAGAGATGTCATACTCAAGACTGGATAGGTTAGGGTTTAGAGGAGTATGTTGCATTTGCATTTGAACTTGTTCAAGCTGTCTTTGTAGCAAATTTGATTTCAAGCTGCCACTTCCAAAGTTCTTAGAGGACAAATTTTTCAAGACATTCTTAAGCGCTTTAAGCTTTTTGAAGAGAATAAACATAGGGTTGCCATAACAGGGAACATCCCATATTTTCTTGACCATCTCGAGGAAATCAGGTTCCTTGGTCCAAATATCAAAAAATCTAAAGTTAGGCAATCTAGCAATTACCTTCTCATTCAAATGGAGAATGATCAGAGAGAATAGGCATTGCAAGTTCATTAGAAAATTAAGGCCGGATATTAAATTCTAGAGTATTACTGAAAGAGTGATAAATTTTTGGAAAAAGTTCTGATTCCATCTCTTTTACAATTATTCCATGTGTATTCAAAGCCAAAGCTAGTTCAGAGCTAGAAATAGCTAAATTAATGGACCTAATTTCATTAAGTGAAACGGTAGAGCCTCTAATTATAACTGAAAATTTCAAAGGAGAATTGAAGTCCCCACAAACAAGCCATGGGTGTAAGTGTTGTTTCGAATTTGGCATTGCTTCAAAAAGAGATTCTCTAGCAGCATATGAGTTATGAGCATACACAAAGGTAAAATAATATAATATAAAAGATGGCACATGCGGGTTTTGGCAATGAATGTATTGACTAGTGGAACTAACTTTGGTGAATCTATGAATAGTTAGGTCAAAAATAAGTAAGTACCTACCATAACTTGCATCATCGAAATTATGAATCATTCACCAGTTAGAATCAATATACCTGGTTGCTCTAGCCGATAGTTCTTCGTTGAGCTTGGTTTCTAACGGAGCTAATGCAGAGAGGTTGTGTTTCCTGATTAATAACTTACATTTATCCAATTCAATATCCATGTGAGCTCCTCTAATATTCCAAATGCAGATGTTTTGCAACATTATTAAACTCGATATGTTTTCCATCATTTCTTGTCATTGATCCAGTCTTGATCATATTTGAGTCATTACTAGAAAGTGCACTTGATGACATAGGAGAGTCGAGCTTTGTTTGCTAACTGGCTCTGGCATTTTTGTCATTTTGCCTCTCTTTATTATTTATGTCCACTTCAAATAGATGAGATTCAATAGCTTCCTTGTGTCTAGGTGGAGGTGGTATGTATATTACTATAAGTATTCAGTTTTGGCATGCATTCTTTGCTATGAGAAGAAGCACCATCAAGCTTTTTACATGCTGACCGAGTCTTTTCATTGTCTTTTTTATTTTATTTATCATCTTCACTGTTGGTATTTAAGGTACATACAGTGATAATGGATAACCCAGGTAAGTGTTGTAGGATGCCTGGTTCAAATTTAGCAGCAATGAATTCAATGAAATCATCAATGACAACAGGTTCAGTGATGCATTCAACACAGGTATCAGCAACTTGAATTTCTTTAGGAAGAACCTCATAAACTTCAATGGTATTAGCATTTTCATTTGCTTGCTCTCCTTCACGTCCCTTAGCTGTAGAATCAGAATCAGGAATAAGATGTCCATCCTTATTGCTATCAGTTTTATCACTTGCTTGTTCTTCACTCACCACTGTGCTCTCCTCTCCACACACAAGCAGAGTATTGAAACTGTTCTTAGTAATTAATGGGTCATCCTAGATAACATTCCTATCTTGTTTGGTGGTAGCTTTATTTGCCAAATTCTTTTGCCCACCTTTTTCAATAATCCCCCCTTCTTCTATCACGAAGTCTGCCAAACAGATTTCCTTTCTTTCTGAACTAGCCACGTAATGTGATTTTGGTTTAACCTTGTAGTCAACCCTTTGAATTTTAAATGTGACCTTTTTCTTGTTCCTTTCAACCTTTTGCCATGTTGATTCTTTGTAGGTATAATCCTTATTGCTTGTAGTTCCTTCCCTTCTGCTGTCAGTTTGAGTGACAAATTTATTAGGTTGAGCTCTGTCCTTAATCAAAATAGAATTGCTTGCTTGTACTCTTCATTCCCTTGCTTGCCTTTGTTGTTAACTTTCCGAGTTGTTTCCTTACCTCTGTTTACCTCACATTCATCATCATTGTGTCCAAAAACACAACATTTGATGCACAAATGAGGCTTCCATAAGTAACTCACCTTAATTCTTTGTGTACCCCCATCTGGTAACTTAACCAAAAAGTCATCTACAAGAGCTTTGTCTTATTTGACTTCTATCAAGCATTTAGCATACTTCAGTCTCTCAATTTTCTCAGTCATTTCATTTAAGCATATCAGTTTCCCATGTCTGCAACCTAACTAATTAATACCAGTATGTGACCAAGCAATAAGAGGAATGTTAGAAAAGTGGACCCATACTGATACAGATTTTACCATCCCACAAACATTACTTACATTCGGATCATACGGCTTGATGATAAAAAGCTTACTTTTCATAATAATTAGCTCCCCCATAAGGACTTTCTATCTGTCCTCCTCACACGCAAACTGGTACATGAAGAGAACTCCATCAGATTTGATTCTTAAATCTCCTTCAGATTTCCAGATGGATCTGCATTTGTGAACAACAATGGTGTATGATATTGGTTTGTCAAGGAAGAAACCGACAAGTGTTTGACTCCAGACACTAGTCCCAGCATTAATTACATTAGTGGTAAGATTCATTGCTTCATCAGAGAAAGTTGGTTGCGTATCAACGGTTGTGTACTTCCCTGCGTTGCGAGGAAAACACTGGATAAGAGAAGTCCAAACACGTTGATGATTCAAAATTGGGTTGACTTGGCGCGAGCTAGAGGGGTTGTTCGAGGGAGGAAGATTGCTGCTGAGAAGAGGAGGGTCAGGAGAAGCAGGGGGTGGGTCAATGTCAGGTGGAATTGCGGAAGGAGGCTTGATTTGTTGGTTCGAGGAAGGAAGCGGGAAAGGGGGAGAAGAAACACTCGTTTCCATTAATTTGACCATTGCTTGGTTATGAGGTAGTTTGATAATAATCTTACCTAGATTTTCTTGTGCATACATGTTTTGAATTGACTTTTTTATGTTGCCATGCAATGGCCTAAAAACTTACAGAAATCCCGTATTTGGATTAGGTAAATATTGTGTGTATTTTGATATGGTTGTTGTTCCATTTTCATGGTGATTTTCCACACCAAACACATTTTAGAAAACGATTTCTAAAGTTTTTTTTCTTAATAAATATATACTTAGTGTTGCGACAATGTATTTTTTCTATGTTTTGATTTTACAGATAAAATTGTCTCAAGGCAAGAGTAAAAAACAATATTTTCTGTAATATACAAGATTTTTAAAGAAATAATCCAAATGTTCTCTAAATCATTTTATAAACTATTTCTTCAAACTAAATATTTTCTATATATAAATTATACGTTTCTGCACACTTCGAGAAGCGAGGACGTGATTTAAACAATATAATTAATTGCATGGTATGGGACGCATAGATTGATTATATTAGTTAATTCTTTACTCGTTAATTGAAGTCAATCGTTGTTTTCTAGTGTGAAGTGAGTTAGATTATAGTAAATTGATTATTGGAAACGTTCGACATGTGACATATTTTTTTCATTATTAGAGTTACTATTTGGAAGTCTATGACACCAATAATTTATCACTATTACACTCATCAATGGAAGAATCAATAGATGTAGGTAATGCCAAAGCATTAGTGCACTATTTATTTTGATTATATGCGATAGAGTAAAAGTGATACTCAAAATGTATAATTGGGTCTGACTTGACTAGGCTGCCATAATAATATTATGGGCTTAAAGACATAAAGAATGAAATATCCAATATTTAAAATGAACAAAATTGTTCATCATGCTATCCAAGAATTATATATATGATATAATTGACATAAGATGTCTACCTAAAAGATATTGTATTTTGGAGATTAGCCAAAGCTAACTCAAGGCATGATTAGATATGGATCTTGGCTCACTTAAATAAATGTATACTGATATATATACATGTATATGTGTGTGTGTATGTGTGTGTGTATATATATATGTATAGGGATGTTAATTCGAGTGTGAGCATATTTTACTTAATTTATATATCTATATAAATATGCAATGTTATGTATAATTTTGATTGTCAAAAGTTGTGTGTGTATATATGTATTGAACATATATGTTGCAATATCATTTATCATTATTTTATCTCTTGTACATATGAAATGGCAAACAACACCAATAATTTATCACTAAGGATCCTTAAGAAGGATAAACTGAATTAAATCAAATTTCTTGACTGGCATCAAAATTTGAGAATTGTCCTAAAAAAAAGAAACGTAATTATTTTGCATACTTAAAAGATCTGAAAAAACAAAAGGGGAAGTATGATTTCAACCGTATCAGGTATAAATGTTATAACTATTAATCTATCTACTTCTACATATGTGGTATTAGATAATGGATGTTGATCACATATATGTGTGGATTTGTAGTAAATGCAATGGAGTAGAAATTTGGCAAAAGGAGAAGTGGAATTACAAGTGGAAATGGAGCAAATGTTGTTGCATTAGACATATGAAGTTGCCACTCATCCTTACCTAATGGCCTAGTTTAAGAATTAAAAGATTGTTATAATATGCTTTCCATTAAAAATTTTGTATCTTGTTTAGACAAACTTGGATTTTCATTTGTAATAAAAGGACCATTTCTGTTCATTTTTAAATATTTTTTGGAAATGCACAATTAGTTAACGATCTTTATATTCTTAACTTTGATGTATCTATTTATAACATAAATACTAAGTGGATTTAACCTAATGATTTAAATCCAACATACCTTTGGCATTGTCATTTAGGCCATACAAACGAGAAACACATGTCAAAACTTCATAAAGATGGAATTTTGATTCATTTAAGTTCGAATCACATAAAGAGTGCAAATCTTGTGTATTGGGAAAAATGACTAAAGCACCTTTGTAACAACTCTGTTTTCGAAATCGTACTATTACACAAGTTTAAATATAATAATAGTATTCGAATTTGGTTGCGATGATTTGTAATTAGGAAATAAGATTCTACTAATAAAAATTTATTAAGTATAAGGTTTCTTTAACAAAATAAATTGATTTTATGAAATTTTAATCGATGTTTAGTTTTTAAACCAACGAAGATGGATAATTATTAAATTTATATAACTTTGAAAAAAACTGTAATTCAATAAGAGAGTTATTCATATGTAAATAAGGAGATTTTGATTGCAAATCTAAAGAGGTAAAAAGGACTTGATGGAGAATAAGATATGTTATTAGACTAATTCTTTTTCCCCTCCTTAGCGCGGTTAGGCCTAAGCCTAACTAAAGTTAATTATATACCATCTCATTAGTAGTTAAGGGGAAGAGTCGAGATTGGGATAGAAGGAAGAGCTAAATAAAAAATAAATAAAAAACAGAAACCGTATTCTTCGTGATTGGACTCTTGCAAAATCCCTAAATAAAAATGGGTTTACAGAAAAAGTGAAAAGAGGAAGAAGATTGCAGAGATGAGAGTCGAGACTAGGGCAAGCTGAAGTGACGCATACGCTAACGCGTTCGCAATCAATGGCCACCGAAGCTTGGAGCGGCCGATTCAGAGGAAGTGGTTCGTCGTCAATGTTGGAGATAGAAGAAAAGGCAGACGCACAAGCGTGAGGCTACAACTAGGGCTATCTTGATCGGCGACAGGACTGATGCCATTCTGGTGGCTTGTGATGCGGTTGTATTCGCTGCAGCGAGTAGCGTCTGAAGTAGCAACAAATTTGATGTGATTTGATGCGGTGTTTTTCAACGTCCTCAAGTAGAACCCTGAATGTGAACGTACATCAAGGTGAGTTACTTCAACTCACTCTACTACCTCTATCATCAGAATTTTTATTTGCATTTACTGCTATAATTGTAGATCTTAATGAATATATGTTGTATGTATGAATTAATTGATTGAAATGCCTTGCATGCTACATCTCTAATTAGTGTGATAATTAAATTGTTTTAGGCGACTTATTCGCAATGCATGTCATCTAAATCACTTATAAATTACATAGAATTTTAGTAGCGATTGGGTAAAAAAAAATTAAGTATGTTGCATTCTATGGATTCACTCTGTTTGATGGATGAATTGGTTGAATATGTGTTGTCGACTCTAGTGCGTGTATTTATGTAGGTCTTATTGCATCATTTCGAGTGTATTATGTTATGATTTTGTGTATCCTTTTTGATTTGTTTTCCATAGGCTTAACCCTATATTGGAGAACCGAAATTTAAGAAACAATCCATTGCGGATTGACAGGTTTGATGAGTTTCATGTAAATTTTATGTGTTGATTTCATGAATGATTCCGTGAATTTGTTGACGTATCGCACATTTTCATAAACCGATTTTAAAGGGTTTTCTATAAATAAATTATTTTTTTGAGATAAATGTTTTCTAGGTTTGTTATATATATATATATATATATATATATATATATATATATAATCTCAAGCTATACATAATATTTTCCAATATGTTGAGATTTTCATAGAAATGATTCAAATGATTTTCAAGTTCTTTTATAAGCTTGTTTTCTCGAATCAAGTATTTTCGATATATAGAACAACATAATTTTGCAATCTTTGAGAAGACGAGAAAGAGATTTAAACGATATAATAAACCACGTGGTATGGGACATGTAGGTTAATTTTATCGCTTAATTCCGGATTCGTTGATTGAAGTACTTGTTGATGTGAAGTAGGCTAACTATTAGTAAAACGATTTGTGAAACATGCGGTACATGACATATAGTTTCTTTTTTCGTGTTACTGGGGAAAGTCTATGACACATTAGTTATTGTTGATGTTGTTGTGCCAGACTCACTTCGGGGGGAAGCTAGACTCGGGGGGACTCTCGTATATGTATTCTCTTGATCGATGTGGTCAAGTCACACGCGGCGGGGGTCATAGTGTTAGGGACCTGAATACGCATACCGTACTTGGCAAAGCTCGGCGGGAGCTTATTCGTTGATGCACGTGCAATACTATGGTGTTTTGGATCTGAATAGTTGCTTTAATAAATTTGATGTTTTGGATCCACTTTATGATGTTATTGTTGACTTTGTTGATTTTGTTGTTATTTACTGTTTTGGATCCACTTTATGATGTTATTGTTTACTTTGTTGTTATTTACTGCTTTGGATCCAATTTATGATGTTATTTGTAGATTTCATAAATTTGATTTCTAAAGTTGTTGAATTTCAGATGTTTTCACCTTAATCGTCGATGTTGGTTTATATATATATATATATATATATATATATATATATATACATGTATAGCCTTAGAGCTATCATGTTACAAAAGGTGATTACAAAAATGTTGCTTTGAACTCTTGCACGAGTTCTATATATTAATGTTGTGTTTGTTTCCATCTTGTTTCATTTTGTTTTAGGGTTTTTATTTGGATAACTTAACCTTAGAGCTTAAGCAACATGCCGTTGATGAAAACGCTTATACTTTGTTGTTGGACCCTAACACATGAGATCATTAAATATTGATTTAGTTGTAGTTATCTCATGTACTTTTGTTGATTTTGAATTTATATTGTTGCTACTCTATTGAGAAGAATTTATCACTTGCGGATTGAATTTCTTTGTTATCTTTCGGTTTTCTAAAGGTAGTCTAATCAGTGAATTTAATGTACTCGGGTCAAGTCGAGATTTCTCAAGTTACAGGACATGGATTTGGATAAGCTTGATAGCATGGATTCAAGTCATTAAACATTTAAATAAAGTTTATTTTTCAGGATCATGTGTTGATTTATAAAATGTACAATTAAAGATAATGACTTGTAATAGATACATATTATGTGGGCGTAGGGTATATTGTAAACTCTAAATTTGTATAAATAATTAATAATCTGCTGTAATATGTTATAGTTATTTCATATGTTATATTGTTCTATTTTGAGAAACAATGGTATTTATTACTCTAGACCAAGATTGTTCCTGCTCAAAATTCATTCTGAGATTAAGTAAAACAGTAAGTATAACGTGTCGGTGTTGGTTTAAAATTATATTCACTTTCGATCACCCCTAACAAACCGTATTCTCCATGTTATTTGACAACATTATTTATAATGTTCTTTAATAATATGGGTATTGCAGCGGGGTTGATACAACCTTTCACTGGACTTAGTGAACGGGCTAGTAATGTATTAGGGCTTATACATAGTGATATATGTGGACCATTGAGTACATCAGTTAGAGGTAGGTTTGGATTATTATTTCATTACATTTACTATCATTTGAAAAGTTAAAAGCGTTTAAAAATGAAGTTCAAAACCAACTTTGAAAGAATATAAATACTCTTCGAACAAATCGAGGAGGAGAATATTTAAGCAAAGAATTTATGACTATTTGAAAGAGTATGGAATCATATCACAACTCACTCCAGTTGGAACACCACAATGAAATTATATGTCCAAAAGGAGAAATCACACCTTATTGGATATGGTACGATCAATGATGAGTCATACAGATCTTCCAATAAATTGTGGGCATATGCCCTTGAAACAATTGCATTCACACTTAATTGTAATCTTACTAAAACGATTATAAAGATGCCATATGATATATGGGCTAGGAAATGTCCTTATGTTTGAAGATTTAGGATGTGAGACGTTTGTTAAACATCTTGTCTCTAGCAAGCTTAGACCCAAATCTGATAAGTGCTATTTTGTGAGATATCCGAAAGAAAAAAAGGGATATTATTTCAACAAACCTTCGAAGAATAAAATGTTTATTGCTTGAACTAGTACCTTTTGAAAGAGAACTAGTCTCTAAAACTACCGATGGGAATAAAGTAGAATTCGAAAAGACAAGGGAACCACAAAATACCAATGAACCATGTATATACAAGGAGTTTAGTGGGAGTAATATTATATTCCTAATATTATATGTTGATGACATAATAATTACTGGGAATGATCTCAGTACAAGGAAAGGAACAGTCGTTGATTCCACTATAGAGGCTGAATACTTTGCTTCTTCTGAAGCTGGTAAGGAGGCTGTTTGGATTAAGAAGTTCATTATTGAACTTAGTTATATCCATTTTTGATCCAATGGTTTCACATTGTGATAACAATGGAGCTATTGATCAGGCTAAGAAACCTACATATCATCATGGATCCAAACACATATTTAAGTGATATAATATCGTCCGTGAAGTTATTGACAGATGAGATATACATTTCTGCAAAGTACGAACAGATAATAATACTACAGACCCACTGACTAAACTCTATCGTAGCAGAGGAATGATAGTCACACTAGTTTCATGAGTATATGATACATGAGTTATTGACTCTAGTGCAAGTGGGAGATTGTTAGAGTTTGTGCCCTAGAGGCAATCCATTTGATGTTGCTAATAACATTATTGATGTTATATTTTATTTTGAATAAAAGATTCTATTATGTTATAATTACTACCTAATATAAATATTAACATAATATAAGTCCTTAGAATAATCATACAAAATTATATATAGTTTCAAGTAAGTAACTTGAACATGAGATTATATATAGTATAATAATTATTATAATTCTTAAATGTCCCTAATCAAGTTTCATTGTATACATGACACCAATGAAACATTGAGGCTGGTATGTTGATTGATTGATGATCATATCTCATTGATCATTATATGTGATATTAATGTCAATGCATAAATACGTATTGAAGAATAGTGTATTGGACTGACCCAACATGAGAAAACTTCATGGAGCATGATTAATAACATCATCAGTAATACTCATAGTGACAGTGATTTAATGGTCCTTAGACCTGAAATCATTATATATTTTATTCGAGGATATTTGTATTTTGATATCATCAAAAGTTTCTTTTAACCGAGTAGACGATAAACGTGATTATCGGATACTTCTCGAATCGATTAAGTAACATGAATGATCTAGATGAAATTTATCCCTATAATATAAGTAGTGATATCCATTGGCCTCTTGATTGAGTAAGCTTATGAAATGCATGGCCATGCTCAAATATTGATTTGTTTTATATAATCTACTTACAGATCAAGATAAAAGGATTAAATTATAAAGAGGATAATACGTTCCATGCCTCGAGTTTATTCCTGGATATATTGGTTAAAAGGATTAAATTATATTGAAACACTGGTCATAGAAAAGGTTGTATTTAATTGTTGATTTTATTATAACTTGGGTAACAACGATGTATTACTAGATGCGCTCCTGTTTATAATTTAAATGTAATTTAAATTATTTCCAACATTGTAATAACCTACAAGGTCTCACAATTAAATGTTTAAAAGTATGAGAACTATTCTTAAGAAAAGAAAATATCAAACGGTTAATATTTTAATTTTCGTTTGACTTGGTTACCGTGAATTTCGTTTTCTCTTTTTAGAATTATCGTTTGTTTTAAAGGATGCTTACCCTTGCTTCAATGATATACAGAAATTCGAGATTCAAAAATAAAAAGAGAAAACTAAATTCATCAGTTTATGGATAGTACCTCTTATTCCCACTTCTTCGATTTCGTGAGACAACTTCGAAAGTCATTCATGTACACTGGTAGAGGTTCTGACTTCCAGCAGCGTTCGCCTTCGATTAATTCAGATTTTGTTCAAGCTCATGGATTCATCACATAAGTTTACAAAGCCTAATTGGATGTTTACTTTCAATTTACTTTTTTTCTGCATAGATCTTGTTTTATGGATTGTTAAAATTTTAGAATCCATTCCTAATCAGATCTAGGCAACCCAACAGTATGTATATTATGGATTTCATATCCAACTAGGTATATTACTTGGTGTTGTACTTTATGCATATTTGTATATATTCTGTGAATTTTTTTATTGTTATGTGTACTGTGCTATTATATCTGTTGCATTTGTTCTGAATAGATCCTGTAGCCATCGTGATGTTGTATTGATTAAGTACTGAATGTGTCGACCCACTAAAAAAACGAGCACTTTATCCACATATTTAATACTAGTTAATACAAGATGACATATGGTCGCTCATAACCAACCTTATTATCCATATTAACAGACATCATTATTTGTTAATGCTCTTTGTTAATATCGATCTTGAGGTAGGGTGTCACAATATTGCAAATGAATCGTGTAACAACCCAAAAATCCTAACCAAATTAAATTTTTTATTTTGGCAATTCTAACGGATTATGAATATTTAAAATGATTTATTTTAAATAATAACGACGAAAAATTTATTTTCGACGAAGTTAGAACGAATAATTTTATTTTAATTATGAAACGAGCCTGAAATGGCGCAGCAGTTTGAAAATTCGAATTCAAATTTCAAATGAATATACAAAATTCAATATAAGTCAGAATTGGACGAAACAAGAAATATTTGAATCAGATTAACAATATCTTTCAAACGAGGTTAGGAAACTGAGATTTCGTTTTATAAATTGTAAGTTACGTCCAATTTAAAATTTAGAAAAGTCGTTGTGGATTTTTTTTAATATATATATATATATATATAAAGCCCTTAAAAATAGCCATTTTGCGAACGACCTCCGTTTTCGACGAAACCACTTTTATTGGAATCAGAATGTCAGATTATTGCTAGATTCACATTTTCATAATTTTTGAAATCAATATGTGAGCGTGGCAAAAGAAAACGCGTTTGACCATTTTCAGTTTAATTTAATCTATTGGAAAGTGGCCATTTTTCAAACGGTCTCATAATTCGACGAAATTAGTTTTGTTAGGACCGTATCGTCAAAACATAGCCAGATTTATTTTTTTGGAATTTTTGGAGTCAGTATGCATTGCCCCAGTAAATCAAAATGTACATTAAATTTAATATTGACTGTAATATTAAGTTATATTGAAATCTTAACGAAAACTGATCGTAACGCCGAATTGGCTTGCAATACATACCCCATTGTGTTCGGAATGGGGGTAATTATCTAAGGGCATCAGTCATTGGGTCTCGATTGGAGATCGGATTTAAAAGTTGCTTTTTAGAATTAATTAAAAAATTAAATATATATTATTATATAACCCTCCCTCTTACTTTCTCTCTCCCCTCCCCTTTCCTTCACCGTTGACTTCGGTTTTCAAAAGAAAATAAAAAAAAAATCGGATCAAGGAAACCCACGTCGCCCTACAGCCGGCCACCGCCATCGCGCGCCTTCTCCCACCCCCCAGCACCGCGCCGCCCCGGCGAGACCCCCCTTCCACCTCCGACGCTCTCTTCTCCTTCCACCCATCTTCTTCATTGTAAACTCTTCCCCCCCTCAAATCGCGACGGCGCCGGCATCCAGCCCCCACCGCCGCTCAGCCCCGCCGTGACCCCTCCAGTTTCGATCCGCCCCTCCTCCTCTCGCCCCTCCTTTCTCTTCCCCAAAACCGAAGTAAACCCCCTTTAAAACCGATGTTCCGACCAATATGGGCCCCGCCGCTGGCCACAATGCCTCCCTGACCACCTACGCCATCACGAGCACCCCCAATTCCTCCTGTAAGTTTTTATTTTTATTTTTATTTATGTAGGTGAATAAAAATGCAATTTTTATAGTGCTAACATTGTAAGAAAAATGTGATTTTTATACGAAATATCTTTGAATATAAAGATACGATTTTTAACGGTATAAAGATTTGACTTTTAATTTGAAAAAATTTGATTTTTTATTTGAAAAAGATTGATTTTTTGAAAATATAAAGAAACAATTTTTGAAAATATAAAGAAGCAATTTTTAAAAATATAAAGATGTGATTTTTATCTACCCAGCGTTGACAAAAGAATGAGATTTTTTTATATAAAAAAACAATATAAAAATATGATTTTTTATATTGAAAGTGAACAAATAAAAATGTGATTTTTATTATAAGGTAGTGGATTAAAAATATGATTTTTTATATTGAAAGTGAACAAATAAAAATGTGATTTTTATTATAAGGTAGCGGTTTAAAAATATGATTTTTTATATTGAAAGTGAACAAATAAAAATGTGATTTTTATTATAAGGTAGCGGTTTAAAAATATGATTTTTAATTATGTAGCGATATTATAGAAATATAATTTTTATACATGTAGCGTTATAAAGATATGATTTTTATATATAATATAACATTATAAAAATATGATCTTTATACATGTAGGGATAAAATAAAAAGATGAGATTTTTACAATATACATCATATTAAAAATGCGATTTTACTATGAATAGCGGGAAATGTAACACCCCACCTCCGTTAAGGTCACTCACAAAGGGAATGCCTTAACTTTGGTGGAGCATTTTAGTATACAGAATAGAAACTTACAAGACAGATAAAACAGTACTTGAAAATTTTTAACTTTATTACAGCGGAAACAGAAATCAATATGGTTACATCCTTTCAAATCTCAGAATTCAAGTACAAAATATCAGTCTTGTACAAAAGCCTTCAAAATGCATGGTTTAAAATCATAATCCCCATAGGACGGAAGCTATACAGAGCCAAGCCATACTTTAAGCACTTCAAGCAAAGAGAAATCCGGATCAAGCTGAAGTATTCCCTCCTTGGATAACCTGGGGGGGGGGGGGAACGGAAGAAAGGAGGCGAAACAACAAGGGTCAGACAAAAAGTCTGGCAAGTCCAGTGACTTTCAGCATATGAACAGATAATAATAATATGACATGAACATAAAACTGGATGAGAGATAACTGTAACAGGTGTAGCAGATATAACAGAAGAACAGAATGACATAAACTATTGCTTTACACTTCTCTGCACTAATACTAGTATAACAGAATTAGGTGTCACCCTAATGTCTAAACTGAAACAGGAACGGGTACTGAATATTTTAACAGAAACAGAATGCTAATAATGGGCCTTTACTACCCGATCAGAAACAGACAGAAGCAGAAACAGATTAATCCTTATGGAAACAGAATGTAGAATTAGGTGTACACTAGTAATGGGCCTTTACCACCCGAATAGACGGTACCACGCAGAAACAGACAGGTGTTACCACCCAACAGAAACAGACAGAACTAAGTGTACCCTAAAACCCTACCCCAAGCGATCAGCTCCCTAATACATAAATATCCTGTGTCGGCCCCACAGTAGGGTGTATCACTCCCTAAAGTGACAACCAATCGGCACAGACCTATTTACAGATGTCACGGCATCTTACATCCTCAGAGGCAGACCGGGATCCATGCACGCACATGACCCGGTTGGAACGCACCATCAACACCCCTCGCCATTATCAGAATGAACCGCTTATAATTAGTTCAGTAAGCGTGCCCGGACCCTACCTACTGTTGGGTCAAAGTTTTGATACCAGAAAGGGTTACTGACTAATATGGGTCCCAAACAACAGATGACACAAGTAATTCCCCTCCTAACCTTGTGTCTCCAGACTAACAGATTTCAGCTTAACTTGTCTACAAGTTTCAGACATACAAAATTTAGGTTAACTAGTTCACAGATCAGACAATCAAGTTAACAGGTTTTCAGACTAACGGATCAGATGTTCGGATTAACTGGTTCCAGATTATCTAACTTTGTATTGGGCCTACGGATTCACGAAACGGGTTCATTAAATTCATTAGTCCAGTTGGTTTAACCCTATCCACCCAACACATTTTAGACATCATATTTATCTCAGATTTTATCTCATATTTTATCTCAGATTTGCATTAATTAAATATTAATGCACAGACCTCTCACATTAGGTCGGTAGCTTGTGGCCGCTGGATATGCCGGGCGGTTCCGGGCAGACTTCTGCAACAAGCTAGACCTAACCTCATGTCTTGCACATGTTATGACTAACTTCTCACATTAGAACCTATTGTTTGCGGCCACTAGATGTGCCGGGCGGTTCCGGGCAGGTTTACGCCGCAAACTCATTCTAACCTCGAGTTAGCCATATTTATCTTTGCGGCCAATTAATTAATAGTTTAGCATTTATGCCTATGCCTAATATACATGTCAATTATTCATAACTATAGTCAATTCAAATTACGCCAATAACAGACTAATTATATCAAAACAACAGATATAGCAGGTAACAGATTTAACATATAACAGATTTTTCAGATTAGGCGACTTAACAGATTTAGCAGATTAAGCAACTTAGCAGATTTTAGCACATAACAGATTAGGCATCTCAACAGACAAATTTAACAGATTAGGCATTTCAATCTAAATAGCAGTCTAGGCCATATAACAGAACTAGCAGTTTAGGCAACTTAGCAAATTAGCAGATTTAGCAGATTTAATATTTCTAAAGGTTCTATTTACATGCCTTGCCTAATCATAAATTAGGCCTAAATTCATATGCCTACATAATTGTCATGATTCACAATATGAACATATATTCCATGTTTGCATAAATTTACATAGCGCAGAATATGGACATAATTTACCATATAACATATGTTCCAATTTTTGTTAAACTAGCATTTTACAGCAGATTCACATGTAAATTATACCAAATATAATCATTAATTACAATGCATGCCATATATCCAAAAATTCCTATTTAGGTGTAATCACAATAATAGATATCCTAATTAATGTAAATCTTTACACCTAACTTTCCATATCCTTCTTCTTTTCAAGTCATGAATCATAATGCAAAATATACCCAACAATCTAAATCTTTAAATTATACCTTTAAAAAATCAGATCTTGACTTTTATATGCTTTTTGTCCAAAGTCTCCAATCATATGTAAACATACAATGGTTCCTCTTTTCTTTTATCACAGAATATGCATAGATCTAAATCTAGTTTACAACATATGCTCATTTTTCTAATTAATTACAGATCTAAATAACATATGTTCATTTCTCTAATTAGTTACAGATCTAAATTACAACATACTCTATGCATGCAATATATAAATTACATGTTCATAGTCAAATTTATGCATCCAATCCCAAGTCACATGTCCAATATATTTTATGCTTCAGATCTAAAGTCATACGTTCAATTCAGTCTTGTCAAATTTCGCATCATTCATTAATTGTCCCAAATTTTGCGTTCATACGTTAATCTCTTTATGAAATTGGGCACAGGCTCGTGGTAGCCTGGCTATAGAAACAGAAAAGAAGAAAGGAATACAGAACAGTCACAGAAAACAGATCTAACAGAAGAGAATATATATACAACCTCAAACTCAGATTTAAAAGCATATCAAAATTATAATTAACGTTTATAGCGGAGAATAACTGTACTTGCCTTGGTTGGATTCTAAAAGAAAAAGGTGTTGTAGCTGTTCTCTTTTAGTCCTAATCAGAATTGGAGGAAGAAGAAGCACAAGTCCTAGCTTAGGTTTCAGCGGAGTAGAGACGCCATTGATTGATTTATT
The DNA here is from genome assembly GCA_030737875.1 of Allium sativum. NCBI lineage: Eukaryota > Viridiplantae > Streptophyta > Magnoliopsida > Asparagales > Amaryllidaceae > Allium > Allium sativum. The sequence continues at coordinate 747,618,810 of CM060918.1, forward strand.
TATTTTTTATAGAGAGAAAGAGAGCAATGGAGGCTAGAGAATTGTATATGAGATTTAGGTTTAGGTTAGGGATGTATATATAGGTGTAGGAAGTTATTTAGGACCATTAGATTAACCCTGAATCATGAGAACCATTCAAATCCAAAATCTGCATTTGAGCGAATCGGCCCACGGGATGACAGCCAAACACCCTGGATTAACCCCTAGTCGACCCAGCAGAGCTCGGGTCGACCTCAAAAATGGGCCGGTTCGGTTATTCCCCCTCCCAATTTGCTGTTTTGAACCTTTTTTGCATGTTTATTTTTTTAATTTTTATATATATCTATATATATTTCTCTCATATGCATATAAACTTCAAGGCTTAATAACTTCTTCATAATTAACCATTTTTTTTAATATTCTCAGAAAATACGGGGTATTACAGGAAAAGATCGCATTGGAATTTTGGGCAAATCCGAATCGTTCAGAAATAGAGAAAGGAGGAGTGGATCCCAAAGGTGAGAACTCCTCACCATATTTTCTTATACAGTTATTTAGTTTATAACTGCCTATATGAACTACTCCCCGTCGTCCACAAACCATGGACGACTAGTTTGATTTTTTGGTTTGGTTGATTGGATTATTTGGTTGAATTTGGTTTGGGAATTGAAATGAATTGATTACAATTGGGATGTACATGGCGCGAGCCATTAGTAGGCGAGGGATAAGGCTAGACCTTATCCCGGTCCTAGTATCGCGCCGTTATGCCGCCAAAATTTTCTAAAATATATTAGAACAATAAAAATACCATTTTTATTGAGTAAATGAACCAAATAAACATTTTATTGTTAAAAATATAATTTTTAACGTGTATATGAATAAAATAAATATTCATTTTCAAATCGAACAATTTGTTCATGTACACCCATTTGACTGATATTGATTGGGACGATAAATTTTACACATCGCCCAACTGCACAAATAAAATCTGTGTTTGTTGATTGAAACCCCACATGGGTGTTGGGATGATTTTTGACGTACACTAATCCCAATTGTTTAGTGGTATGTCGATCGTTTAGTTGACAGGCTGTTGTAAGCGTTAAATATTTATATTTAATGCTTATACAGTGTAGAATGCACTCTGGATGATGGTTGACTGGGTTTGATTATTGTTGTATACATGTGTGTATGAAATCCATATAATCAACATTATATGGTAATTGACTATGTCTGATTCCAGTTCAGAAAGAAGTGAATATTTTAAAATAACGAATATTTTAAAATAATATTCAGAAAAGAATCAAAATATGATTTTGATGTCCGATTTGGGATGGACACGAATATATTTAAATATATAAAGCCGTGTTGATTAAATTAACGCCATTTTGACGTGAACGATATTTATATCGATTTTATTCATTTTTAAAACAAATATCGAAAAGGAAATGATTTCAAAATCTAATATTTTGAAAATATAATCATTTATATATTAATGATATGGAATATTCAATTTTGATTTAAAAATTGAATATGAAGTTGAAATCGTTTTTAAAACGAATTTAAAACGATTTATAAAATATGTTTTGAATTGAAGTCGACGAAATATATATAATATACATTATATATATTAAATGGTCTAAATAGAATGCGTCACGCCGCGGCAGTTCGCGAATTTCGACCATTGACTTCGAATTGACGTTACGGGAGATCCGACTGTCGGATTCTCCTAAAACCAAAACCGTTGGGTTCGTATCGAAAAGAGCTTTCCAACAAATATGAGAGATTTGAAATCTAACAGTTGGATTTGGAGTTATGTCCAAATCAAATTTAGAAAAGGTCGCTGTAAGTGCAGTTCGATGACCGTTTATGGAAATCGACTGTACGGGCCTTGATAAAATTATTAAAAATATTAATAATTTGTGTAAAATCATAATAAATGATTTGGAAAGAATCAAGATGAAAAATTCCATATTTGAAAAGATAAAAATACATTTTTGTCGAAATGAACTAGTTATGAACTAGAATTATAATCCAATATTTTTAAAATAAATAAATTGGATTTGAAATGGTTTTAAAAATAACCAGAGTTTCCAATATATGAATTGGAATGGATTTGAATTGAAATCATCTTCGGAATATTTCGATGTTGGATTTCGTGATTATACAGGTTTTGTTATGGAAATTTGAAAGGTATTTATATCGTTATTTCCAATACGATATTTGTTGGTTTCAGAATTTGATATTGAATATAAGCCAATATATTTTATATTCAGAGCTTTGCATTTAATATCAAATTGGATTTTGGGTTTGTCGTGAACGGTGTCTTCATTAACACTGTTCTTAAACCCAAACGAGAAAAGAATAAATCTTTTAAATAAGATTTAAAGGAGTTTACCAATTAATTTATATTTAATTGGAATTGAATTTAAATTGGATTTTTGGGTTTATCGTGAACAGTGTTTTAAATAACACTTGTTCTTTAACTCGATTAACAATGGAATGAGATTTTGGGTTTGTCGTGAATGGTATCTTTAATAATACTGTTCTTAAACCCAATGGAGTTAAGAAAATTAGAATCTAACTGGAGATTAGCTAAGTTGAATGGTTTCCTGGGTATTGATCTGATGTTGGTTTCGGCCTTCGACATTAATACTAAGGGATTGTTCTCTTACTAATTTACGGTTAGAGACTGATGGAATGTGATTTTGGATTTATCGCAAAACGTGTTTTAAATGGCATTGGTTCTTTAACCCAGTTAAAGATAAGATTAATTCCTTAGCTTTGAATAATCACTAATATTGATTTTTGGGAAGGTTAAAACTGAGTGGAGTTTTAATGAATTTTTAATTAGATTGAAATGAGAATGTGATAATTTAAATTATCAAATTCGGGAAATGATCGAGAACGGAGTATCACCAATTTTGCTCCGAGCGATAGTTAAATCTTTAATTAGATTTGAATGTGAAATGGTAATTAATATTTACCGATAACACTGTGGTATTAGATATGGAGTATTACCATTTTTGCTCCATGGGATGAATAGGTTGGGATTGGGAAATATAATAAATGATTACTTCGGTAAGGTTCGCTAATCCCAACTAGTTTGGAAAACCTTAATATGGTTTGAAATTATGAAAAGAATATTTGAATAAAAGAATATTCTAGATTGGAATGCGGCATATGTTGTGTTTGTGTAAAAATTGTTTATAAAATACGCGAGTTATTCAGAAAGACCGGGTTTATCTCATTCTAAATAACTGATACGACGATATGTCGAAGATGAAGACGATGGTTGAAGACCGGAGGTCTTCACATCGTTTGGATGATTACTGATGTCTTGATTGGGCTGTATACCCAAAATGAGGTAATAAGTGGTGATCGTCCAGACGTACTTGGAGATCGATGGATATGCGAGGGCCTCTCTCCTGTATTGGACATATGGGATGAGGAATAAGGTGCCTCCGGTTTCGTTCAAACCCAGAACGGACTTGTAAATGGACTTTGTGTCTAACATTGGATTTTATCTTGTGTTGATTGATCTCTATTAAATATACATCTTCCTGGTGAAGGATAATTTATTCTCTTACTTCACCCTTCTCTGAGACGTACGGGATCAGAGGTTGTATATCGATAGACATTGGTCGCATGGAGTGGAATGCCTGTGTGGCATGCCTAAGTGGCAAATAGTCAAGGCTTCTGTTGAAAAGAAGAGTCTTGTGGTTGATGATCAAAGCACAACTTTAATATAGCGCCGCTTTGTGTATAGTGTTAATTCGCGAGCCTCACACCCCGGTGTGAACCAAAAATGGGAGAGGACCTCAGGGAGGACATGCGTTTCTTTCTAGCTAGAGGTGGTGTCAGCGTTTTACAAGCCTTGGCATTTTACTTATGTGGATGATGGATTGCGAGGTGCCTCGGATATATCGGTCACTACGGTGCCGATGGTTTGGTCGGGATATGACCAGTTTACACCCTATAGGGCGGGGAAATGCATTGTTTAGGCATTTTAATCCACTCTGTGTGGACCGGCCCTGAAAATCCAAGGGTCGATGCGCTCTGACCCTGAGGCTCGGGCTAGAGAGTCTCAAAGCAGTAAGGACGATCCCTTGCCTTGGTTCACAGATGGAAATCCAATTTCCAATACGACATTTCGGTTTTATTGTAATCCTATATATGGCGACATAATGGGATGAGGCGCTCATGCCGCCTATGATTGATACATTTATATTTGAAGTTGATTTCTTCACTTATAGTAATAATAAAATATGAAATTTCACGTACCAAGCATTATTTGGCTATTATAAGGTAAAACTCTATCCTCCGGCTTGCGTTGCATTGTGTGATGGGACCTGAGTCTTATAATAGCTTCATTGTTCTTTATTTAGTATTGCGCTGTTTGTTTATGCACTGGTATTCTTAGGGTTAAAACCTGTTCCGTGTTATACAGCGTGGTCCCTTGATTTACCTAACTTTAAAACCAAGATAATAACTGTTTTAGTTCTCACACCAGTCACATGACTGACCTGGAGTTTATTGTTTTAACCTAAACTCTATGTATCCTTATTTTCCACACGGGCAGCTAGTAGTTGGGTTTTGCAGATATTATATTCACAGGATCCTGGTTTATAGCTGAAGTGATATTCGGAAAGCTCTGTATCCATGTATTTCTTTTAGTTATGTTTTGTATTATTTTTCCGCTGCAGTAATGTAATTAAATCTCTGATAATTATCAAATGTGTAATATTTATTCATATTATGTATATTCTTGTATTCTGATGGAATTGTTGTAATAAGCAATGAAATGTTCTCCTGTTTGCGTTCTGATTTGTCGTGTTCTCAAAATAGTCCAGGCTTTCCTCCACGGGGAAGTTAGGGTCGCTACAAATAAAGCAATAAAGCTTCAACTGGTGATGGTCCAAAGGCTTCAACCGACGATGGTTAAAATGGTGGTGCTGGTTCAAATGGTGGATCAATTGAGAATCATTCAACTGGGGATTGTTCTAGCAAGGATGATGAGTTGAAAGACCAAGAATGAGAACCATCTACTACATTAGCAATTATGGATCCAACCACTTTTGAAGTTACTGAAGTTTTCCATTCTTCTCTAAGCATCAACGATTCTACCCTCAAAAGTTTTAACATAGACATTGCTTATGGAATTTGGAGTAAGCACGAGGTACTTGTATTTTGGTATAACATAACTATTTTATATAATTTACTCTATTAAACTTTGATTTATTGCTTTACAGGAGAGAGGGCCATTGAAATGCATTCCACATTGGAGAAAGCTAATGAAGTTTAGAAGACATGCCTAATACTATTGTGGAGAGGTTAAAAATTATGGTTTGCATAATTTAGTGTAATATACATATAAGTTTGTTGATTATGCAACAATATCTGCTTTCATTGAAAGATGACATCTAGAAACCAATTCCTTTCATATTTCATTTGAAGAAATGACAGATACTCTAGATGATGTTGTCCAAATCTTAAAAATTTAAATAGCTGGTACTTGTGTGCGTAAGAAGAAGGATAATCAAAATGCAATTGAATTATTAATGGAATATCTTGAACTTGTTGAAAGCGGAATAACGGAATAAACAAATGAGTCATTTTCAGTGAATCTTTATTTTTATTGGAATTTTTTGTAAAAGAACAAACAAAGAAGACACAAATGAACATGATTACGAGATTGTTTCTCGGACTTATATTCTTTATTTTTTGAGTTACTATATATTTTGTGATAAGTCTGGGACAAAGTCAGTTAATTACTTGAGATGATTAGAAAACATGAATCGTTTAGGTGAATATGCACGGGGTAAGGCAAATGGTGGATTACTTAAATTACTGTAACGATCCACCCTTTGGAATGATTCAAGTTGCCAATAAATAATGAATCATACATAGTTTTGAGTAAGTTTGGATTCACAGACCATCGACGATCCCTGATCCAACCGTAGATCTAATTTGTCATTCGATAAGTGTTTTCGCACGTCTAAATATAGAAAAATCATTCATACAACAAACATAAGTTGTAGCAATAGCTAAACGTAGAATTTAGAGAACTGTAACAACAAAATAGTGATTTATAAAAAACATAATTTTGAAAATCAATACAAATTAAAATAAATTCACATATATTATTTAAAATAACATAAAAGAATTCCTAGCATTTTAAAAAGAATTTTTATAGAAGATTTAGATAATACAATACCCTAATTAGAAAGTGAGATCAAATCACTTACCTTAACCTAAATAAATTCCCAATCTTTGTATAAACAACAAAATAAACATATCTAAAGAATATCAAGAAGTAACTCTTCAATCCCTATGATAAATCTTGCTAATCTCTTCTTAATTAGATCATTTGATGAATTAATTTAAACTTTATGATGAATTTTAGGCTAAGAAATGTCTAATAGGGATTTGTCTTAGTTTTAAGAAGAAGTTTGCTGGAAAAATGGATTAGAGTAGTGTTCATTAGCTCTTTTAACCCTATTCTAGGTCATGGACCCACTACTAATCACCCCTTAATTAATTATTTAAACTATCTAAAACTAAATAATCTTCAAATAGCAATAACTTTCAAATAGTAGATTTTTTTTCTTGATGTTATTACTCTATGAAAGGAAAACCATCATCTCGATACAATGAAAGTGGTTTCAGATCCAAATTCAACGTCTATCAAAAGTTACAAGCAAATAAGATTTATTAAAGGCGAAATGGTCAAAAAAAATTGATAAAATTCTGAAAAAGAGAAATGACTCTAGTAGTTATTATCCAAAATTGTAGAATCATACAATCCCATTTAAAAATGATATTAACATTTTACAATTCTATGATACGTAGAATATGAGTCGTTACACGTATTATGTGTCATTCACAAGCAGAAGATAATTGGATAAGTAACACATCACCGTCTCATACCAATGAGTATTACTAGTCCATTTATGAAGTGCTCACACATCACGGTCATTCGTTAATACTCTGTATAACAAGCCCACAAAAAATCCAGGAAAGTGTTACAGAAAGTCTTATGCTAGAGGTATCACTATATGGTGTATTAAGATTTCTTGTCATGAAAATGAAAACATCATATAATCATATAAAAGATGTTCTCACTATACCATACATAAATTAACAGTCAAATTAGTGTCAATCGTGGATCATTTAAGGTATCGAAATTTCATATAGGAATAAAAGTTCAGAAAATATAAATGTATATGAAATTTTAATATGTTACAAAAGTAGTAGTAGTAATAACAGATTTTAACAATTCTTTCTTAAAGAATAGCCTCAAACATTTAAAATATACCAGTATTCTTGACTTACTTACAATCTATAAGTAATCGTTATATTTTTACCATCCTTTAAAATACTCGATATGTTAAGAAGAAAGTATTCCTTGTTTCTAGCGAAAATAAAAAGTTCTCAAATAATTATTCAAAAATAATTATAAATTTTTTTTTGATAAACTAGTAATACTAAACAAAACTAGTCCAAACTGATACATAGACTTAAAGAAAACTTCATAAATTAAATAAATTAACTTTATTCATATAATTGCCTAATAAATATTAAACACTATTATTTACTTTAAATATATATTTTGAATTCAAATTATTCATACTTCAAACCGTAATGGAATTTTAAAAGATTCTAAGTTGAATTAGGAAAGTGAATATAATTATGAAAATACGATCAAACTTCTAAAATCATTTCATATTATGAAATCAAAATATTATATTTTACTCGCTTATAATTGTAAATTAAATAATATTCACTTCAATTATTTAAACCTAAAACATGAAATCAAACATAATAATTCACATTCATTTTTTTTATATACATTTGTCCAAAACATTTAAACTACTTTTTCATTCAAATAATTTTACAATCCATTCCATATATTCCTGTAACCAAATAATACTTACAAATATATTTGTAAACCTCTAAAGCAATTCTTTTTAACTATAATTTTAATTCAAATCTTTACAATACATTCAAACCTCAAATAACTAATATTATGATAACCTAAATATTACTTTAAACTTTACTTCATAATCTTCCATGTTACACCAAATCTTCTAGCTAAAATTATAAAACACAGATAATTCATATTTAACTCATTCAATATAAATATAGCTCAAGTTAGCACTTTATACTCTAACAATTGAAAATACATCTCTCTCATTCTCATAACAACTTTGATATTCAAAATAATTTATAGGAATTTATTTTAATTAAAAATCAATATTCATACGTATTTATAATATACTCTAATTAAATTCTAAACTATAAAAACAATTTATTGAAGCTTTCACATCTATTCTAAAAATCATAAAATCAGTCAAACGCTGAACAAAATTTAATAAAGTACGTAATTCAAAATAAAAACAGATAGCTTCTCTCTTATATTTTTAACATCTAATAGACTTAGCTTCCACTAGCAATATCAATTAATTTCCAGTATCTCAACAATCAACGAATAATTTATCCAAGCAGTCAATTCAATATTCATAAGCATTTTGATCTCAAACAACCAAGTCAACCAAGCAACTCAATTATAATCAGGATTATTAATATAACGGTAACAAAAATGACTACTTCTCTTCTTGGCGTATAGGTTATTCTTCACTAATTTGCACTCAATTATTTTTTCTTGATCGATTCTTGCATTAGTGTTTGGGTTCTTTGTCTCTGTGCTCGCTTTGGCTTTTCCTCGTCTCTAATTTGCCCTTGTTCATCGTTTTAGGGGTTTGTCTTCCCTTTTATGTTTGATTTGGATTTCTTTGCTTATGGGTCGTTCGTGGGTATCTGCCCTGCTTTCGATTCTATATGTGAGGCTTTGTTCGTAGCTATGGGTTCCTATTTGAATTGCTTAATTATGCTCTTCGTCGGTCCTAGTAAGGGTTCGTTCACTGTTGGATTTCAGTTTGATTGTCCGCCATTAGTATATTGTGGTTAATGGTCAATTCATGGAGCTTCGACTTTGCAAATTCTTCTCATCGAAGATTTTTCTACATGCCAAGCCCATGTGTGGACCATTGGTGGCTTTAATGGGGGTCATTGGGTGTTCCACCACCTTCTCATGTTTTGAAGGTGGTCAGTGGTTGTTTGGAGGGTGAGGTAGACCCACCGCCTGCTATTAAGTTTATTCCGTGTTCTATTTCTTGTTATTCTTTTGACCTTGGTTGTCGGCCAATTGTTAAGGCTGCTAGAGTTCGGAGATATTGTGATCGATTGGGGAGTGTAATTCGTGCCCCTCTTTTTTTGTCTCAGAGAGCAACGTTTGTTTCTCGAACTCTTCGATCCAAAGCTATCGTCAAAGTTGATGAGGACAGTGATGCCCATCCTTGGCCTCAGCCCCCTTTCGCCACTTCCAATATGTTCCCTCCTCTAGACACAGTGGTGGAGCGGGACTGTACTTTATTGGGTGTGATGACCCACCCTCTCGGCCCTTGACACTACACCATATATGCGATTGAGGTTGTGTTTTGGGTCGTATCTGATGCACTTTGGCATGGCTATAAGCCGTATCAAAAAATGGCGTGTTTAAATATTAGATACGCCCATAAGCTGTATCAAAATCAAAATTCGATACGACTCTCAGCCGTATCTAAAATTTAAATATATATGGTTGTAAACCGTATCTCAATGCAAATAACATACAACTTTTAGCTGTATTTAAATTATTACTAGATACGAACATAAACCGTATCTAGATTATCTATAGATACGAATATATACAAAAGGCTAGTAAATATCATACAAAATCTATATGACAAATTATAACAGTAAACGAAACAATTGTACGAAATATTTCAATTCAATATATAATGATACATGTTGTTTCATCACATTATAATAAAGAAGATACATACTGTTTCATTACATTACAATAAAGAAGATACATATTATTTCATATATAATGTGTTTCATAATTACATTACAATAAAGAAAGTAAATTCGATATTTTAGTAACTTCAGCGACCACTCTCCGCTTTTCAATTTCGGCGATCAACCACTTTGATCCGCAACTAATCCATTCACCAAGCCAAAGGTTTAACTTTCTGGTTAAGAATTTGCTGGGTGATCAACCAGGTGGATGCATTTTAGCTCATGCACCTGGTTCAGATATTCATGCTAACTTATACATTTACCTAAGCGCCAGGACTAGCAAAAGGGATAATATCAAGTGTCATATGTTGCTTCACTAAACCTTAGGAAAAAGCATTTGACACTTGATATTATCCCCTTTGCTAGTCCTGACGCTTAGTTAAATATGCATAAGTTAGGATAAATACCAGAACCAGTGGCGTAAGCTAAAGTGCATCCACCTGGTGAATCACCCAGTAATTCTTAACCAGAGATTTAAAGCCTTCAGCTTGGTGAGGCTTCGCTGGTGGATCACCCAGTAAATTCTTAACCATAATAGACATACATCATCTTCGTCTATACTTGCAACCTAATTTGTTTTAGAACCATAACGAGTCAGAATATACATATACAACACACACACACATTGCACACATATAACACACACACACACACACACACACACACACACACACACACACACACATATATATATATATACACACACACACACACATGATCAAGGTCAGGAGCACATGATCAAGTCAAAGTCAAAGAGAACCAAAACAACACATGCAAGTTGCCACAAAATTGGCATAACAAGAGAAGCATACAAATGGACCATAGGTGCATCAAATTACATGTACATATAAATAAAGCATGGCAGATAAATGAAGCAATATAGTGCGCATATACAAGGATGTGCATAGCGGTAGACACAACATGCCATAATGTCACGACACAACAGAAAATGGTGCGGCAATGCCAATTACAACAGCAAAAGGTGATTCAAGACCAAGGACAATGGCCAAGCATGCACATGGTAATAGTGTTGAGACATGCACAAGCCATCAAATAGGCAACTACCAACAGCTTAGGTTCAGAATCATCAAGCATGTACAGATACAGTGTTGGACACTTTCAAAACAGAATAACCAACACAACCACTCAACACAAGTGCACAAAGCCATGGAAACATCGAATAAAAACGGTGCATGGCCAGTTAGGAGTAGGTTCATGTGGAAGCAAAATGATCATGACAACACGACATGGTAAAAGCACAAGCTTAACAACTCAAGTGCAAATTGCCATAGTAGTATACAAGTGTACAAGTAAACAAAGATAATGGAGATACATCATTGATCATCCTAGGTTACTCTTGGTCAAGGACAAAATGTACAAGACCATGAACAAGGCAAATAGCTTAAGGAACAACAAAACAGTAGCCAGTCAACATGCATGTACAAGATGACAAGTCAGACCAGCCATTGCATACAAACCAGGTGTCGATGACATTGAACACAAGCAGGCCAGGTTCAAATGCTAACATAGACACATGAATAACTCAAGTGACAGTGCACAACACAGAGTTGATCAAGCCAGTATCAAGTTTCCAACATCATGATAAATAGTGAAAATGGCACAACACAAGTAAAAGTGCACAACATAAAATGGTTGTACACAAGCATGCAGCATTTAAACCTAATTACACTGCAAATGATAGCAAATACACCGCATCATTACAAAACTACATGAAAATACCCAATTAAAACCCAATAACACAATAGTAGCCTGAATTTGAGGTAGACAAGCACATGCACATATCTATCATTCATATTTTTGAACCAAGGCGTGGAAATTCAGATTAAACCCAATTTAAACCCAATTCAAATTCAAATTAAACCCAACTTAAATCCAATTCAAATTCAAATTAAACCATACAGCTAATACTTACCTTCAGTGGAGACGAAAAAGATAGACAGTAGTGGACCGAAGGTTCGCTGGTTACCTAAAGGCAGCGCGAGCTGATGAGAAAGATGGATAGCGGTGGATGTTTTATTGACAAAGGAAGATAGTGCACCGAGTACCAAAACCCTAATTTGGGTTTTCAATCACCATTGAAATTAAAAAGAGGGAAGCCGACCGAAATTTTTGAAGTGTCAAAACACGATGGTGCCAAAAAGAAAATAGCAGGGAAAATTTTTGATATGGATTTCATACGGCCCAAAGCCGTATCAAATGAACTAATCCAGAGCTTTCTTGCTGAACGGTTAGATCTTACGTGTTTTGGGAGGTGCAGATCGCTAAGAGGAAAGTTGATACAACTATGAGCAGTATCATATTTGTTACGGCTAAAAGCATTATCAAATCTCTGCATCGTCATGTGCTAAATTTGTTGTTTTGGTGTAGTGTGGGATACAACACTAATACATCCTATATCAACATTCCAGGCATCGGAAGAACAAATTGCCTTTAGAGTATAACACATTACATAACAGTGCAAAAATAAACATTGCATTACAACACCACAATGTATAATATATTACGCCTGGAATACATCAGAGTTAATACAAACGATAAGGTTCAATAGTACAAAGCAGTGGAACAAAAAATAAGAACACAACAGAAATAGAAACATGCTTGAGTCTTCAGAGAGAGTCCAAAAAGAACATCCATCTTCTGCTCTTACTCCAAACCAAAACCAGCTTCCATACATATCTCCCAAAATGAATCTTAACTACAAATCTGAATACTAGTCTGGCCGTATGGAAATAAGGGCACCCGAGTTTGTAAGGGAAAAACAAAACCATGGGTCAGTCATGGGACTGATGTGAGAAACCAAAAACAGTTGTGTTTGCAAGGGTAGTACGGTAAATCATAAGACCCACCGGTTAACACAGAACATGTTTCCCTTATGAACACCAGTGCACAAAATCTCGCAATGCTTTTTGAAAATGAAGCTACCATAAGAATCGCATCACATCACATAATGTAAACACACACCTTTAGAAGAAAGTTTTACCTTATGATAACCAAATATGCTTGACACACGAAAATCATTTGATATTATCATTAATGTCTATCTTTGAAAATCTTTTCAAAAAACATGTATAGATCTTAGCAGACACAGGTACCATATATTACATCTACATACATAGGTTACAACTAAAACCGTAAAGGTTCAAATCGGAAGTTAGGTTCCATCAATGATCAAGGCAAAGAATCTTACTTAACCGCAATTCGGAACACCTCTAGCAGGATGTCTAATAATCAATAAATGCTCCTTCTGCAGCGGCAAAGCCTGTCCACTTATACTAGGAACTATTTCAAATCTCGCTAATATCGCCCAGATCTCCTCCAATATCTCGTTTTCGGCTCCTTCCGAAATGAAACAGCAAATATCACTCTAAATTTCCTTTCGAATATATCGCCCGAGATATTGCAATGTCGAACGATATATCGACTGAGACCAAATACTGGAATATCGTCTAAGATCTTAGTTTTTTTGGTTAAAATTTAAATCTGTGTCTGAATTAGAACAATAATTAAAAACTCAAATCTATCCATTATAATCTTTAGTTATCTTACATTTTTCATGTTAAATGACCATATTGTATGTTCATATATGTTCTACAATGCTTATGATTTTCATATTCGTCTTTTTTACATACATGTTACCTATAAAATTATGTATTTTATAATCTATTTATGCAGATTTTTTAATGTTTTGGATCCTTTTAATGTTTTAGGTCTAACAATATTTCTATTTTAAGCTTATTACGATTTAGGGTATGAATGATCTTCCGCAAAATAAAGAATAATAAAGTTATTTTGCAATTCAAGTTTAAGATACTATGTTTTTAATAACATTCATAGAAATCATTTTATAAAAATATCATTTTTTAACATACCATGTACCCCGTGATTGTTCTGATATGAACTTTTAGACCCGAGATGGAAATCCGAGACGAACTCCCGAGTTAGACTCATCTCGTCTGAGATCTTCCCCGATACGAGATCAAGCCTGTAAAATATTCAAGACGAAACACAACCGATATCCAAGATTTAAAACCTTGATACTAGGTGTAGTTCGGGTGTCTCCTGAACATAACGTCTCCCGTTCGTTGTCGACCATTATCCGAGGCGCCTCGATCTATCATCCACATACGTAAATTGCCTGGGCTCCATACCACGAGATCACTTCTCAGTTAGAAGGAAACGTTGGTCCTTAACTATGCAATACTTCATTCTATTTCGGCTCATTACCGGTTGTGAGGTCATGAAGTCACGTTCCATAAAGCTCTGCTTTTCAACAAAAGCTTTGATCTATCTGTCATCGGCATTTAGCTTGCTACACTGTCAATTCACAACATATAATTGGTGTCTATTAATATATAACCCTATGAACACATAAGTCTCCGAGGGGGGGTTTTTAAGATAAAAGGATAAACCCTTCGCCACCAACTGATATATCATCAATAGAAACCAATTGGTTATGTCATACAATACAATGTCAGACATACATCCAATACAAGTTCATTCTAGGTTGTGAACGAAACTGAAGGCACCTTATTCCTCGTTCATTAAAAGAGAGAGGCCCTTGCATATCCGAACAATCAACGAGTACGTTCGGACTACTGCCACTTATAACCTTATAATCAAAGCTACCTAAGGCACAGTAAACAATCCATTCGATGTGAAGATTCCTGATTTTCCACCGTTTTCAACATCTTCGACTTCTTACTCATCGGATAATTATTTGAAATGGGTTGAACCCGGTCTTTTCAAAATAATTAGCATCAAAACAAAATCCTTTCTGGATTATTGGATCCCCAATTAAGTCTCCTTCAATTGAAAAACATTTCATAAGCTTTGATCTTGTTCTTAAACTTAGTTAAATCATTGAACTTCCAAAATTGTCCTCATAATTATTTATTAACTATATAATAGGTTTACCACGGTTTATATTCAATTTGGGAACTTAAAACCTTTAATCTCAAAACGTTACTTGAAACTGTTCCAAAAGGCATTGCAAAATAGCCTATTTCTAGTTAATAGATTTTATTACACAAAACCTCGTATATTTGGTCAAAAACTCTTTCAAATCATTTATTATAATTTATAATGATTTTCCCTATTTTTAATAATTTAAAAATAGTCAATTTCAATAAAATCCCATTTCGGTTCTAAACTTCACTAGCATTGTTTTTATTTAAATTTGATTTGAACTTATTTTAAAATATAACCGTTAGATTATAATACTTTCCTTTGCACTTGAAAAATCTTTTCATTTCGAACCAAACATTTTTCGTCTCGGGAAAATCCGATGGTCGGATCTTCCGGTACATCAGTTTGAAGTCAATGGTCGAAATTCGCGAACTACCGCTACACGACTAGTCTTATTTAGACCAAGCTTCGATTTATATTTAAAATATTGTCGAATTTCCTCTAAAATGATTTATTAATTATATAAAACATATAAAATATTTTTTGAAAATTATATTTCCAATATTCAACTTCAAATTCAAGTATTCAATTATTTAAATATTATAATATTATTTAAATCATTAAAATAATATTATTTTTCAAACTTCATCTTTTGAAATCCAAACTTTCCTGAAGTCCATTATAGAAATAAATAAGATAGTTTGAAAAAGAATATCTAATTAAAACATTTTTTATATACCCAAATCAAACTTCACTTTTCAAAGTTACTATTCATTTTCAATTCAAAACTTGAACATACTTTAATTACTTGAAAACTTTTCAAATAAATTTCTTTCTTTTACAAATTAAATGTTTATCATAATGACTTAAACTTCATTTTCATCAGAGTTTTATCTAATTTACAAGGTATGCTTGAATACAAATTAAATACAAATACCATAATCTACTTTTATGCAACGCTGGCGAGATGGACATCGATATGTATTCCTGCAATCTCGATAAATATGTCAGTATGGCTTAAAATTTTAAACATAAAAGATGCACTAACACTAGATGTAATAAAAAGTAGTAAACAAAAAATATTTGTATTAATATAGCAGTTGCATAACTACCACTTGTGACTGCCTACGTACCTTTATCTAATTGGGTGAGCAATTAGATACATGATCAAGCCAACGTAGTTCTTCTTTACATAAAACATTTAAAATCAATATTTATTTTCGTAATACTCTTTATATCAAGTAGGGGTAAAGCACTTTGTAAATACTAATTTTGAAAGACATCTATGTATCTCTTGTAGCACTTCCTTTCAAAAGATAAACATCTTCTATTTTAAATACTAATCAACTTCCTTATGCAGAAACTCCTTTATAAAAAATCTCAAACCAGGTTTATATTTCTCTAATATATGTTTGGAAAGATCTTCATAGATTGAAGAAAAATAGTTAAGTTAAACGTCATTTATACCCCGTTAAATCTTTCAAAATAAAAAGATAGGATTTTAGAAAATGCTATAGAAAGTTTTAGTCGTACTAAGTCATAAATGTCCTCAATCATTAGGCGTATATGTTATAATAAAAAAAGGTGCAGCATTTATAAAGCATTATAAAAAGATAGTTTTTGACTCAAAACACCTATTACAGCGTTTCTGTTGCATTGTGAAAAATTATTGGTAGTCTATAATGGTTTTAGACTCAAAACAGCTATTACACATTTTGGTGCGTTGTGAGCTGGGAAGTTTATAATGATTTCAGACTCAAAAAAAGATATTACAGCGTTCCAGATGCGCTGTGAAAAGTTCTGTGTAGTTTATACAGCTCAAAACGGCTACTACAGCTTTTTTGGTGCTCTATGAAGACTTTTGGGCTTGTTAGAATACTTTATAAGCAACTCAGAAAAGGCAGCGCATCAAAAATGCTACAAAAAGTTCTGGTTTGAGACACTTCAGTGTTAGAAACATTTAAAAAGCGTTTCAAATTCGAAAAGTGTTTCAAATTTATGAAATTAAGATTTTTGACCAATTTTTTCGGCAAAATGTTTAATGCAATTTCTCTATGATAAATATAGTTTTTAACTCCAAATTTTCTACAATAAGAAGCTTCCTTAGTTTACTTAATTAAAATGAAAAG
The DNA here is from genome assembly GCA_030737875.1 of Allium sativum. Classification (NCBI taxonomy): domain Eukaryota; kingdom Viridiplantae; phylum Streptophyta; class Magnoliopsida; order Asparagales; family Amaryllidaceae; genus Allium; species Allium sativum. Next base: position 747,635,744 of record CM060918.1, read on the forward strand.
AACCCTTAAAATCATTTATCGATTTAATATGTAAAATTCAACATCATGAGGCATTTTTAACATGTCCATTTCAGGTAGATTATTACCTGACTTTGTATCCAGTTTTCAGGTACACGAACGATCGAACTAGAAAAGTGTCCCAAATGAAAGTTGTAGGCCTTTGAGTTAGCTTTCCAAATTGATAAGTAAATCAAAATTTCATTAAGAATTGAGGAAGTTATGGTCAAAATACCGAACGTCATTTTCATAAGTTCGAGACCAATCATTCATTCTTAAATTTCGAAACTTTTCTTCAAAATATGAATCGAATACATATACTCAAATAGGTTTTCTCACCTTATAATTATAGATTGAACTTGTATTTATTCTCTTGGCTTCTCTTAAACTTCTCCTCTTTATCTTACCTCCTTTTGTTTTGGGAATGTATGAAAAGAAGGGAACATTTCCACCCTTTTTATAGCCTTGTTTAAGGTTAGTTTGGTAATTTGGTTTTGGACACTTGTCCACCTTACCTTCATGAAAGATTTAGGATGTAGACACATGCTCCTTTAGGTGTCTTAAGATGTTTCTACACATGGACATCTAATGTCTTTAGCTCCTTTAATTCCAAGACATGTGTACCATTCATTTGATGACACGTGTCCTTATCATTTCATGCCACTTATCATATTTTAAAATATATATACGTATACCATTTGCTTTGTTTATAAGATATGTGTATACATATATGTTTTCTTCTATTGTAATGCTATGCACATGATGTTCAAACAACTTTCAACAAGTTAAACGTCACTTATCGACAAAATGGTTTTCGGTCACATTATCGATATTTCTTCGAACTACTTATCTTTGTAAACAAAAATTAAACAACATATTTTCTCCTTATTATTTATTATTTATAAAGGTATTTAACAAAGTTATAAAATTATTTTTCTAATATTAATCCAAGATTTAAATATTTGAATAATCTTGATATTCAAATATTTACTTCTCAAAATTTTGGACTGTTACATTGGTCGACCATACAATGCCTCGAAAGGTGACATACATAAACTTTCTTGATAACCGTTGTTGTAGGATAACTCTACTAGATGCAAATGATCTTCCTACGATCCTCGAAAATCAAGAATACAAGTTCTCAACAAATCTTCCAAAATTCGATTTACTCTTTTCGTTTGCCCGTCTATTTGGGGATGGTAAGCAGTACTCAGATTTAACTTCGTTCACAACACTGACTGAAGTGCTCCCTAGAAATGACTGGTAAAGAGCAGATCTTGATCACTTATTATACTATTGGGTATCCCATGCAATCGGACAACCTCTTTTATATATAGCTACGTAATGCTGTCAGTTGTTCTCGTTGGCCTTACTGAAAAAAATGGACATTTTTTGTCGGACGATCTACAATAACCCTGATCCCTTCATTACCACTTCCGGTTCGAGGCAACCCATCGATATTTGGTCCCACTTCCATTTAGGAATCTCCAATGGCTAAAATAATTCAACAACCTTCTACTGATCGCTTTTAACTTGTTGACAAGTTGGGGATCTGCTGACATAGATTGAAATGTCCCTCTTCATCGACTTCCACCAAAATGTATACTTCAAATCTTGATACATCTTGTGGATTCCTGGATGGATACTTAGCTTGGATTTATGACAATCATCCAATACTTCTCTTTTGAGACCCGAGATGTTTGGAACACAACGCCCATTCAATCTTAAAAATCCACGATAATCAACCTTAAAACATGACCCCACACCCTTTTTAATATCTTCACAAATTCTCTTGATGAATTCGTATTCCTTTTGATGGATAATTGTGACGCCCCACCCCGAGACCTTCATTAGTAAAGAGAATCACTAAGTAATCCTATCTACTAATGCAGAGAATAGGGTTTAAGGGCGACCATCATAGTAATACCTTAGTTAAGATCTAAGCATGTCAATTATGTCTCCTTTTTTTTTAACCTCATAAGTGGTAGACATGCTTAGTCCTTGACTAATGCACTCTATGGTGGTTTTGGATCATTTCAGAAATAATGTAATATACTTGCAGATAGAAATCATCAGTCACAGAACAGCAAAACCAGATCAGAGTATATATACATAAGTACATACATCACCATACATCTCTATAATAATACATCATACATAAGTAGTAAGAACCACTGACTCACATATACGCCTATCCCATAAAATATACATCTTGATAACATAAGAGTCAACTACTCATATGGTACGATATCCAAGTCAAAATGATAAAGCACAACGAAAGATAGTAAAAATATCCAAGGGAAGCTGCAATCCATACATAACCTACAACTCGGTCTGACCCGAGTGAAAAGCACACGGGTCAGGCAAACTAGTCTTATCAGCAGTAAAGGAAAATAATTATAAGTGATAAGTAAAACATTCCATTGTTACCAACGGAACGAAATAGTTCTTCCACTCAACTCTAAACAATATGCCTCATAAGGTCTATCATGGATTCATAAGGGATTCCGTAGACATATAAGATATAGTGCAAAGACCATACTTTATTTGTCTATGAATAATTAAGAATATCAAACAAAGACATACATAATCTTTAAATAAAAGATAAACACCTTTATATATGCCTCATCTCATCGGCATATACTAAATCCCAACATAATTCAATATATCATAAAACTCATTTAATAGAAACTTCTTGATAATTATACCTCATCTCATCGGCATAAATAATAATACATCTCAATCCATTACTAAAACTCATCATAAAAGAATTTCCATAATCTATACCTCATTTCATTGATATAATCATAAGAAGGTCACAAATTTATTTGGATAGCACCCAAGAAGGGTTCAAAACTTCATATTCGAAATCATCATAAAATACAATATGAACTTGGCCTTTTTCATACTCAAGGCCTTATTCGATATTGTCATCAAAAGGTGAATTCGAAAATCAAAACATTATAGAAAACTGCACGTGCTTAACGTCTTGACTAGTACTGCATATTGGTACCATCCATCGTGATGACTAGGGCCATAAACATCATGAACATCTTAATGACTATCGCCGATACAACATGATGCCCTTGGTCACAAAATCCGAGTAATAACATCGTGGTGATTGGAGTCACAAACATCGTGATCATCATGATGGCTATAGTCAAAACATTGTGATGACTCCAATCGTCTACTCGGTAATAGTACTAGTAACATCTTGAATGTACCTCAACTTCTCGAACAGGAACCCAATAGGTGTTAACATACGTCCCATACCATATGTTCGCACCTATTGGTTTACTAATCGTTTGTCGATACCACATTAGAAAAACCATCATAGAACATCATCAATTATACACTGCCTCATCTCATTGGCGAGTTTAAAGATGCCTAACTCATCTCATCTCTCTCTCTCGACGAATACTAAATTACATCATGACTTGTCTCATCTCGTCGACAAGTAAAATCCATCATGAATGTCAAAATACTATCAATCATCATAAATAATTTGCCTCATCTCCTTGGCAAGTATAAGAAGCATCGCGGAGGTTATTTCCAACCATAACCTCAAATTAGAGTTTCAACATCAAAATTGCCTCATTTCATCGGCTATCATAAAAATACATCTAAATTGATTCATCATCGAGCACATTGAAAAAGAGAAGTTATAAAACCAATATTCATCGCTAAAACTTATCAACTTCTAAAACATCTTATCACTTCAAATTGGTTTCATTCGTACACAAATGAACTATGCTAAAAATCATGTTTTTGGCCAACTTTGAAGATATGTTTTGCATATCAAAAACCACTCAGAAATTAATGAAATTTTGCAGTAACAAACAATAATATATGTACAAGAATGTATCAAAATTTGAAAGTATTTCGCTACAAAACAAAGGAGATACAATTTTTCAAACATAACACTTTTCAGCCATAAAATGAACTCAGCTGAAAGTCAAATTTTGCCCAATTTCGGACAATGATTTCTCATATCTAATCAACTCGGATTCAAACCAAATTTTTCAGCATCAAAGACTGATATAAGGACTAGAACATATTGAAATATGGATGAATTTCTCTGCAAAATGAGGGAGATAAAATTTTCCAATGATAACACTTTTCAGCCATAAAATAAACACAGCTGAAAATCAATTTTTGTCCAACTTCGGACACTAATTTCTCACCTCTAAACAACTCAGAATCAAACAAAAATTTGCAGGATTGAAGATTGATATAAAGACTAGAACATATAAAATGTTGGATGAATTTCGCTGCAAAATGAGGGAGATATGATTTTTCAAACATAATACTTTTCAGCCATAAAATAAACACAGCTGAAAATAAAATTTTGTCCAACTTCGGACACTAATTTCTCACCTCTAAATAACTCAAAATCAAACAAAATTTTGCAGCATCAAAGATTGATATAAAGAATAGAATATATTAAATTTTGGACGAATTTCACTGCAAATTGAGGGAGATACTATATTTCCAAAGATGGCACATTTTGAATACAAAATGAACTCAGCTGAAAATCATATTTTTGATCAACTTCGGCAAGTGATTTTCAGCGACTAAACATTTCAGAATGAAATGAAAATTTGCAGCATCAAACTATAAGATAATATCTGAAACATACTAAATTTGGCAATATTTCGCTGCAAAACGAAGGAGATATGATTTTCCAAAGATGACTCAATTTCAGCAATAAAATGACATAAATACCGTAGTTTTGAGCAACAAAACATACGGATTATCATCAAAACTTGCAAATACAACTAAAATTTGCTGTAAGCTAAACGCTTACCTTTCTAACCAGAGATGTAGCCAAATTTAAGTAGCAAAAGATGAGCTTTGATAGGATATATGCCTCTAGAAACCTCTTGCTGTTGATTTACCTAGGAATTAAGTTGATTTGGGGAGAGAATGCTAAGAAATTGATTTTGAGGAAGGTGGCCATTACAGGGTACGTAGTTTTTTTTTTTTTTTTTTTTTTTTTTTTTTTTGAGAAGTTTCTCTTTCTGCGTTTTTGGGGAAGAAGGCTACAATGGATTGCCGTACATAGCATGCTATAGCTTCTAGAGATGTCTAATGGGTTAAAGGGTATGTATTTATTTTCCTTAAAGCCCATTAGTGTGCTTAAAGCTGTTTTAGCTAAGCCTATTTCATACTTTACACCAAATTATACATAACTTTCTTATAAAGAGTCCACTTTACATGAAATGGATTGCATTCTTCATGTTTTAACAAATGAAATCTATTAATAAAGAAAAATAATTAAATTTTTTTTTAAGTAAAAATATTATTTACACAATTTAACATGAATTGTTTATCAGTATTCACATTTTATGGTGAAAATCACCATTTCCATCATTTTCCACCAACAAAAATTATTTATTTTTTCATCAAAAAAAGTGCATAAAAATGTTTTTAACATTAAAACATTGTTCCAAACTTAATCATACCAGAAAAAAAATTATTTTTTCCTTGATTCCCCCTTATTACAACACTATTTGTCAATATTGTTATTTAAGGTCATACATTTCAAATTTCACATATTTCACCAAACTAACAATTATTTCTCACTCCTAACAATTATACAAAAGTGTATTCACACTTTTAACGTATTAAAACAACATTTCCAACAATTTTTCATATATAGAAATTTATTTTCGTCATGTTTATCCTTTTATTTTAGGACAAAAAAGCTAATATAGGGATAAAATCCCAATATCATAAATTTGAATCCAATAATTTATTTCCTTTTTTTCCACTCTATAACCCATAAAATCTCACACTTCATTCCAATTGTTCACATCAAACCCAAATTCTTAATCAATATACATTGTTTTCTTTTAAATAAACCATATTATCATCAATTTATTCCATAAATAAATCTTTAATCCCATATTTAATCATAATTTATATTATAATTTAAAATTTTGGCAATCTCTAAAATCTCGGGTTGTTACAGACTCCACTCCTTAACAAAATTGCGTCCTCGCAATTCCTAGAGGAAAGATCATGTAAACTCAACAAACGCATCAAAGAATGGAAGGAATAACTATCTGAGGTAAAGAATTCTCTCTAACACAATGAGAAGAAAGAAACCATGATATGAAAGCTCGATAAATTCTCTAATTTCCCCCAGTGCAATCGCTGGGATTATTAAAACATTAAATCTTAACGAGCGATACATTTTTTCTTCGAAGGAGCCCCACCTCCGCGCCAAGAACATAAATAGGCTACCGGACAGTCTTGGAAAGATCTCAAGCTCAGGTTATTCTAAAGAGCCAGTAACAGATTCAGATTAGTGAATGTACTTCGAGTTGAGATACACAGAGGATGCCTTGCTTACTCAAGCGATAATGTGGAAATGATACTTAATTAGCATCCAAGAGTAGGTGCTCAGTAAATGGAAATGGTCTAATATAGTGTGGTGCCAACTTCCTTGATACTGAAATTCATATTAACGTTTTTATTTTATTTTCTCTTTTTTTTTTTTTGAGATTCAAGCTTCACCATTATGACTTTATAAATTAAATTACTATGCATTTATAAAATCTACTTCTCAAAGTTTTATTGCAACTCAAATACTACTTAATTCTTCATATTCTTAGAATCATTCACTAGAAAGTTATAAAAACCATTCTTTCAATGTTAAATTTTATACTGGTTATTTCCCATGTTAACAATGTCTCATACGTTGTTTTGGAACTCCTATCGACCCAAGGCGTCCCTTGTCTCGACTAGAATTCTTAAACCACGTCTCGACACATCAACATTATCAATAACCATAACAAAATTTTCTTAATACTTTCATCTTAAAATAAATCCAATTCAACACCTTTATCTTTAACATCGGAGTAATTAGAAAATATTTTCCAATAATCCACAAGGTATATTATTTACTGTACTCAGTCAAAACAATAAATTTGTTTCTGCTGCGCACTCTGAAAAATTAAGATTATCTACTCATTAGCTTCCATCCAGGTTCAAAACAAACTTTTATCTCCACAAGAGGAATTCAAGAGATACGATTAAACCCGATGGCTCGATAACACAAGTCGGGTATTCGAATTCCACAACGCAAAAAGATATGGTAAAAGAGATCTCACATACTCATAGGATTAAGATTAACAAATGAACCATGGCCCGAAAGTTAAAAAGGATGTATGGATTGTTTAAACTCTTATTCGGAGTTCAACTATGAGATACTCTAATAATCTGAATAAGATATCCAGAGAATTACCAATTCAATAATAGGTTATAGGCCGCGAGGTGCTATTCACGGAGAGACACACAATCCATAGGTAGGAAACCTATACGGGAAGTTCCACCCTTATTAGGTGGCTTACACCATCATATCATCAATAAGAGGTGTATAGTATCCAAACGATCCCTTCTTTCCAGACCATAAAACAAGGATATGAGCCACGTAAATTCCAAAGGAAATCACTAATTGGCCTAATTCCCAAAACTCAACATATAAAATGCCCCTGTCACACCGAAAGATAAAGTCACATATAGAACAACCATACAGGTATAGCGAGATGTATACTACGGAATGTCAAACGAATTTTCCATTCCTAGACGTATTCCTTCTATCCATCACAAAGGAATCGAAAATGGACACAAGACAAAACAAGGGCCAAGTAAAAGCTATCATAAAGGATGATGTGCACAAATGTATTATATTTGATGTATGGTATCTAGTATACTATTCTGTATATACTACATTATATTCTGAAACCAGGCTCTGATACCAAGCTGTGACGCCCCACCCCGAGACCTTCATTAGTAAAGAGAATAACTAAGTAATCCTATCTACTAATGCAGAGAATAGGGTTGGTTAAGGGCGACCATCATAGTAATACATTAGTTAAGATCTAAGCATGTCAATTATGTCTTTTTTTTTAACCTCATAAGTGGTAGACATGCTTAGTCCTTGACTAATGCACTCTATGGTGGTTTTGGATCATTTCAGAAATAATGTAATATACATGCAGATAGAAATCATCAGTCACAGAACAGCAAAACCAGATCAGAGTATATATACATAAGTACATACATCACCATACATCTCTATAATAATACATCATACATAAGTAGTAAGAACCACTGACTCACATATACGCCTATCCCATAAAATATACATCTTGATAACATATGAGTCAACTACTCATATGGTACGATATCCAAGTCAAAATGATAAAGCACAACAAAAGATAGTAAAAATATCCAAGGGAAGCTGCAATCCATACATAACCTGCAACTCGGTCTGACCCGAGTGAAAAGCACACGGGTCAGGCAAACTAGTCTTATCAGTAGTAAAGGAAAATAACTATAAGTGATAAGTGAAACATTCCATTGTTACCAACGGAACGAAATAGTTCTTCCACTCAACTTTAAACAATATGCCTCATAAGGTCTATCATGGATTCATAAGGGATTCCGTAGACATATAAGATATAGTGCAAAGATCATACTTTATTTGTCTATGAATAATTAAGAATATCAAACAAAGACATACATAATCTTTAAATAAAAGATAAACACCTTTATATATGCCTCATCTCATCGGCATATACTAAATCCCAACATAATTCAATATATCATAAAACTCATTTAATAGAAACTTCTTAATAATTATACCTCATCTCATCGGTATAAATAATAATACATCTCAATCCATTACTAAAACTCATCATAAAAGAATTTCCATAATCTATACCTCATTTCATTGATATAATCATAAGAAGGTCACAAATTTATTTGGATAGCACCCAAGAAGGGTTCAAAACTTCATATTCGAAATCATCATTAAACATAATATGAACTTGGCCTTTTTCATATTCAAGGCCTTATTCGATATTGTCATCAAAAGGTGAATTCGAAAATCAAAACATTATAGAAAACTGCACGTGCTTAACGTCTTGACTAGTACTGCATATTGGTACCATCCATCGTGATGACTAGGGCCATAAACATCATGAACATCTTAATGACTATCGCCGATACAACATGATGCCCTTGGTCACAAAATCCGAGTAATAACATCGTGGTGATTGGAGTCACAAACATCGTGATCATCATGATGGCTATAGTCAAAACATTGTGATGACTCCAATCGTCTACTCGGTAATAGTACTAGTAACATCTTGAATGTGCCTCAACTTCTCGAACAGGAACCCAATAGGTGTTAACATACGTCCCATACCATATGTTCGCACCTATTAGTTTACTAATCGTTAGTCGATACCACATTAGAAAAACCATCATAAAACATCATCAATTATACACTGCCTCATCTCATTGGCGAGTTTAAAGATGCCTAACTCATCTCATCTCTCTCTCTCTCTCTCGACGAGTACTAAATTACATCGTGACTTGTCTCATCTCGTCGACAAGTAAAATCCATCATGAATGTCAAAATACTATCAATCATCATAAATAATTTGCCTCATCTCCTTGGCAAGTATAAGAAGCATCGCGGAGGTTATTTCCAACCATAACCTCAAATTAGAGTTTCAACATCAAAATTGCCTCATTTCATCGGCTATCATAAAAATACATCTAAATTGATTCATCATCGAGCACATTGAAAAAGAGAAGTTATAAAACCAATATTCATCGCTAAAACTTTTCAACTTCTAAAACATCTCAAAATATCACTTCAAATTGGTTTCATTCGTACACAAATGAACTATGCTAAAAATCATGTTTTTGGCCAACTTTGAAGATATGTTTTGCATATCAAAAACCACTCAGAAATTAATGAAATTTTGCAGTAACAAACAATAATATATGTACAAGAATGTATCAAAATTTGAAAGTATTTCGCTGCAAAACAAAGGAGATACAATTTTTCAAACATAACACTTTTCAGCCATAAAATGAACTCAGCTGAAAGTCAAATTTTGCCCAATTTCGGACACTGATTTCTCATATCTAATCAACTCGGATTCAAACCAAATTTTTTAGCATCAAAGACTGATATAAGGACTAGAACATATTAAAATATGGATGAATTTCTCTGCAAAATGGGGGAGATAAAATTTTCCAATGATAACACTTTTCAGCCATAAAATAAACACAGCTGAAAATCAGTTTTTATCTAACTTCGGACACTAATTTCTCACCTCTAAACAACTCAGAATTAAACAAAAATTTGCAGGATTGAAGATTGATATAAAGACTAGAACATATGAAATTTTTGATGAGTTTAGCTGCAAAATGAGGGAGATATGATTTTTAAAACATAATACTTTTCAGCCATAAAATAAACACAGCTGAAAATAAAATTTTGTCCAACTTCGGACACTAATTTCTTACCTCTAAATAACTCAAAATCAAACAAAATTTTGCAGCATCAAAGATTGATATAAAGAATAGAATATATTAAATTTTGGATGAATTTCACTGCAAATTGAGGGAGATACTATATTTCCAAAGATGGCACATTTTGAATACAAAATGAACTCAGCTGAAAATCATATTTTTGATCAACTTCGGCAAGTGATATTCAGCGACTAAACATTTCAGAATAGAATGAAAATTTGCAGCATCAAACTATAAGATAATATCTGAAACATACTAAAATTTGGCAATATTTCGCTGCAAAACGAAGGAGATATGATTTTCCAAAGATGACTCAATTTCAGCAATAAAATGACATAAATACCGTAGTTTTGAGCAACAAAACATACGGATTATCATCAAAACTTGCAAATACAACTAAAATTTGCTGTAAGCTAAACGCTTACCTTTCTAAACAGAGATGTAGTCAAATTTAAGCAGCAAAAGATGAGCTTTGATAGGATATATGCCTCTAGAAACCTCTTGCTGTTGATTTACCTAGGAATTAAGTTGATTTGGGGAGAGATTGCTAAGAAATTGATTTTGAGGGAGGTGGGCATTACAGGGTACGTAGTTTTTTTTTTTTTTGAGAAGTTTCTCTTTCTGCGTTTTTGGGGAAGAAGGCTAAAATGGATTGCCGTACATAGCATGCTATAGCTTCTAGAGATGTCTAATGGGTTAAAGGGTATGTATTTATTTTCCTTAAAGCCCATTAGTGTGCTTAAAGCTATTTTAGCTAAGTCTATTTCATACTTTACACCAAATTATACATAACTTTCTTATAAAGAGTCCACTTTACATGAAATGGATTGCATTCTTCATGTTTTAACAAATGAAATCTATTAATAAAGAAAAATAATTTTTTTTTTCAAGTAAAAATATTATTTACACAATTTAACATGAATTGTTTATCAGTATTCACATTTTATGGTGAAAATCACCATTTCCATCATTTTCCACCAACAAAAATTATTTATTTTTTCATCAGAAAAGTGCATAAAAATGTTTTTAACATTTTTATAACATTAAAACATTGTTCCAAACTTAATCATACCAGAAAAAAAAAAAAAAAATCCTTGATTCCCCCTTATTACAACACTATTTGTCAATATTGTTATTTAAGGTCATACATTTCAAATTTCACATATTTCACCAAACTAACAATTATTTCTCACTCCTAACAATTATACAAAAGTGTATTCACACTTTTAACGTATTAAAACAACATTTTCAACAATTTTTCATATATAGAAATTTATTTTCGCCATGTTTATCCTTTTACTTTAGGACAAAAAGGCTAATATAGGGATAAAATCCCAATATCATAAATTTGAATCCAATAATTTATTTCCTTTTTTTCCACTCTATAACCCATAAAATCTCACACTTCATTCCAATTGTTCACATCAAACCCAAATTCTTAACCAATATACATTGTTTTTTTTTAAATAAACCATATTATCATCAATTTATTCCATAAATAAATCTTTAATCCCATATTTAATCATAATTTATATTATAATTTAAAATTTTGGCAATCTCTAAAATCTCGGGTTGTTACAATAATAACCTTCTCAATAGAGGTGGGTGTAACAATCAGATGAGCAATAATGCCATGCTTTATGTTGAGCGCATCTGCTACAACTTTAGCTTTACCTAGAGTAGAAATAATATCCATATCATATGACGCCAGAAACTCTAACTAGCGCTACTGCCTCATATTCAAATTATTCTGAGTAAAAAGGTGCTTCAATGATTTGTGATCAGTAAATAGCTTAATCTTCTCACCCGACAAATAATGCCTCTAGATCTTCAAACAAAATACAACGAGAAGCAATTCCAAATCATGAATTGCATACTTTCTCTCATGTGGTTTCAATTGCCTACTAGCATAAGCAACTACCTTTCCGTTTTGCGTTAGTATTGGACCAAATCCTTCTTTACAGGCATCTGTATAAACAGTCAATCCTTTGTTACCATTAATAATTGTTAGAAATGGAACCATAGTCAGCCTTTTTTTCAACTCTTGAAAGACTTCTTCACATCTTGTAGTCCAACCAAACCTGGTGTTATTCTTGGTTAGCTTCGTCAAAGGGATGGGTAACTGTTGAAGTCAAAAAATGACCGCAACACCAAAGGTATCTCTAGGATACATCACCAAATGGAATGACTTGAATTTAGGGAGACACAATCACAAAATGAATGGTAGAAAGTAGAGAATACAAAGTTTAAGAGTGGTTCATCTTTAAAAGTAGCCTACATCCACTATAAAGTTGCTTCTCATTATCATACTTGAGCTTACAAAGTACATACAATTCACTTTTACATTCATTCTCCCTTTTTTTGATAAAAGTTCTCTCTCTACTTCCTTAAACTCTCTTTGATTCACTTGAATATATCAATGGAGTGATGAAATCCCTCTAAGTATGGAGATTGCTTGATAGAAAGCTTCAACACTTGAGTATTTGAATGATTTTGATCAATTCCATGTAATATTTCATGATAGATCTTAGTTTGGAGGAGTGTAATGAAGGTTAGAATCGCTTGAGATGGTGGAGAAAATAGTTGGGAAGCACTTCGTGGTGTTGGAAATCCATCCCCATTAATGCGGAGGTCATGGTTTATTTATAGGTGTGAGGAGAAACTAAAATATAATATGCAGGACGGGTCGGCTTCAAAGTTATTTATGAAAATGCCACTGCCAGCTATTGCCGGTTGTCACCTTGCTTGACCGACCCACTTGATACCGGCCGAGCTGCATGAGACCGACCAACCCATATCTCTCATTCAAATCAGCCGACCCATAGGTCTTAGAACATGACCGACCCGCACCTTGCATTCAAACCGGCCGATCCATAGGTCCTAGAACTCGACCGACCCATATGTTTTAGTTCTGACTTATCCGTACACTTCATTTCGAGACTAACCAACCCATACTCCATAATTCCTTAGCCGACTGACCCATAGTCTTTGTAGACCTGACCGAACCATGCTCACATGTTGACGATCGACCCATATGATACCAATTCATACTGTTTCACTTGTTCGATTCATCAAAGTATATAGATCTTTAATGGATAAACATTTTCCCCTCAGAGTTTATCAATATTTTTTACAAAATTTGTAAGCTCCGAAATAAATATTTTAAATACATTATATTTTGATGGACCATACAAGTTGCTTTGTACACATCAATTATGGGTCGGTAATGCAATAATTTATATGAAGAGAGTGTATCATATTTCATGGATCTGTACTATTCTCCATGGACCAGGCTGGCTTGCTTGCAATGGGTCGGTGTGACTTTGCATCTGAGTGGTCAGTCCGGCTCAGCACATAGCGGGTCAGCCTAGCCCGATGGCACGTATTTATAACACTCCCCTTGACCATTCTTCTTCGCTTTCTCCTCTGATTGAAAACCAATTTTAATGGCGGTAGAGAGTTTTTCGAAGAAAGCTTGATTTTATCTTAGTTTCCAATCTTATTCTTAATTTAATCCTTGTCAACTAGCGCTTAATCATTGCTCCACTGATTTGGAGTCAAGACCCTTGAATCCTTTCTTTGCTCTCAAACCTAAATAAGGCCTTTATCACTCAAATTCGGACAATCACAGGTATTAATGCTTCTTGGAATTTGTGTTGTATATGGTAACGTCGAAGTTAGGATTAGAATTGGGTCAATTTTTGGGTTGAACACTTTACGAAGTTAGGGTTTCCGAGTGCTAACTTTGGCCCTAACATGGTTTGTACTTGATTGAAATAAGCTTAGGAATGTATACGAGAGATTCAAATAGCTTTGACTCTCTTACAATTGGATTTTGGTTTTATGCCCATAAGTTGTTTATAGAAATGTCTGAGACTAAAAACTTTGTAGAATGTTCATGTTCCTGTACTTAATTTTTCCACCGTAATGACGCTTGTATTTTGTTTATTAAAATGTTCGAGATTAGAATTCTGTTGTGTCATGATTGCGGCTTCACAATGTCGACACCACTTCACACTTTGGCAATGATATTAAGTTTGGTTTTTGATACCGACTTCCTTTTAGCTGGATTTGTATTTTACACCGTTGTTATGAGAATATATGCTTTCTTCTGTTTTTTTTTGTGCGTTACACTTGCTGTGCTGACCATGCTTGCCCAATCGAGAATCACAAATCGAAACCTACCCATTCTGATTCAGTTGAGGCTGACCCATTTTGGGTCAGCTAAGGCTGACCCATTCTGGGTCAGTTGAGACTGGTGCTTATATGTTTTATGCTTTGAATGTGTTTTCCATATTATTTCCTGTTCTGCAACATAGACACCTATTTTGGGCTAGTATACTCTGTTGTCGACTACCCATTGTCGACAACAAGTTAGATAATTGCTTAGAGAATCTATGTACAACATTTTACGACTCATACTGGAATGACATGTTTGTGCTTGAGTGCTTTATCAACCATTTTAATTTAGTCATACATCTCCTACACAAACTTGAGCATTCAAATATGAGTTTGTAGTAAAGCTTGGATTTGACTAATCACTTCGTGACCGCTTATAAATTCCAAACCTTACCTTTACTTAGTTGCACATAACACTTTTGATTTTAGGAAACGTGCACCTGTAGTTTGCTTTCAGGGACGATTACTTGTATAGAAATGGAAACTAGACAGAAAATACGCCAACAACTTGAAGAAGCATCTAAATCCACTCAAGATGACACTTTTGCTCAAGTTGCAGATATTGTCACGGCTGATGCCCCCATGTCAGATGTTAATCCAGAATTTCCTATACCTCGACCTCTTACCGAAGTACCCAGTGAGAGATAATCGACCCAACTTTTTGAGCGTTCATATAAGAGCTTATGCGCTTAGTTTAGGATTCCAGAAACTGAAGCTAAATTCCTAGAAAAGAGTGAATTTGTGGATTCCCCACCTCTTGGGTATGTTGCAGTCAATCGACACATGTTAGTGATGAGAGCTATCCCTTCTTTCAATCCATTCCTAGAAATGGTCCTTAAGCGCTTAGATATCGCCCCCATGCAATTACACCTGAATGGCTGTGCTGTTTTAACCGGTCTTTATGTGCTTTTCATGAGGGTTAAGCAGCGCATGCCCACCTTTCAAGAAATATGTTCCTTATATATATTTAAAAGTAGGCAAGATAAACCATCAATTGTTTTCGTTGAAGGATAGTATCCCAAGATTATATCTGATTTGTTGGAAAGCGTTATGGGATTTGCAGATCATTACTGCTTCATATGGTGTCCCGACAACTTTTATGGAAGGTGGATGGAAGGAAGTGAGAATCTATTACCTAATACTCCTTTATTTCTTCCTACACTTAAGCTCTGAGTATTAAATCCCTTCTTTGTTTTACCGAACTTACATCTTCTGACCTAGAAAATACCATTGGTTAGGAGTTATTTGATACTTGAAAGTCATTGACGAAGGGGAGAGAAGTAGAAAATTATTAATCACAGAGGAATTTCTTCACCAATATCAACTTCTCTATCCTTCGCAGACTCTTGTACTAGACCCAACCTTTAAGAAGAAAATTACTGGTAAATCCCCGGCTAAGAAAGCCTCTCTAAAGAAGTGCTCTGACATTGCGGACAATAGTAAGACGTCTCCCAGGTCTAAGCTGGTTTCTATTGGAGAAGAGGAGTCTCAATAGTGCGAGGGTAAGAGTAGACAGGTTGAAAAGGAAGGTACCACCCTGGATCGTAGGAAGAAAACCGAGCAGGTTGAGAAGGATAAAACTACTTTAGAAAGCATTTCGGACCCGATAAAGGGGATCAATCAAACTGGAGATGTTGAAACAGTATCTAAGGATAATATTGATGCTGAGAAGGTTGTTGAGAACCCCAGTATGCAAGATATTCAAGGGGAGACTTCTGTAGAAACTTATCAGGGTTTAATTGATCTTAGCTCAGCCAGAGATCTTATCCAGAGTGAAATTGTCATTCAACCTCCTAAAGCTCAAGCCAAAGAATCAGGGATTAATATAGCTGAAGTCCCCATTACTTTACCAGGAAAAATGCTTGCGAATCCAGGGATTGCCTTAGAACCGCCTATAAAAATTGGTTCGTTATTAGATACACATTAGCAAATGTTTTACTTATGTTATGAGTCTATAGTTTATTGCATCAGTTTTTGAACTTGCCCCAGTGCTTTTTAGTATGAGTACTGAACTTCTGCTTTGTCCCTTTTCCCAGATCCAGAGATGAAGCCCTCGTTTATGAAGGATATTTATGAAAAATCAGGTCAGTGTAACCCGAAACATCTTCTGAAAACTACTCGTCCTTCACAACACTCCTAGCGATCTTATCATTCTCAATGTGTGCAGCCTTCTCATCAATCTCGACCAACTCCCGATCTTCCTGAAACTGGCGATCAAAGGCTATGGAGGCGTGACCATGAGGCAAGGCTAGAAGCACAAAAGAAGAAGGAAGAGGAAAAACAGAAAAGGAAAGGAGGACAGAAGAGAGATAAGGGTGATCGCGGTAAGGATGACTCTCGGAAGCGTCATAAAGCAGATAAACTTCCTATGCTAGAATTCCCAATGCCATATATTCATACTACTTCTGATAAACTATCCCTAGCTTCTCCATCCATCACTCCAACCTCTGCTGACTTTCAGGCGATTATTAATAGGCCTCGCTATATTCCTGAACCAGCCGATTTTAGTCTCGCTGATCGATTCCCGGGTTGGTGTTTGAGAGGGATATACCCCAACTTAGATATATACCTTAATGATAAGCAAGACCTTCTTGAATCGATCGATGCTACAAGGGGTCGCATTCACACACAATTTGATGTTGCCAAGAATCAGTTAGATACACAATTAGATGCGATCAGAAGCCATGTTGAGAAGCAATTAGGCTTGTGGTACACTTTTGCTTATGATTTCCTAAAAATTAACGGGGAAACATTGATTGAATCGCCACTCTAGAGAATGACAAGGTCGAACTAATCAAGGTCCTTAATTCCCAGGATAATACCATTGCTTCTTTCTCTCAAAGAAGTAAAAAACTAGCAGATTTAGAGGCCGAAAATAAGAGGCTTAAAGAAGAGCTTGCTGCCGCAAAACAGAAAGAGAACACACTAACAACACAAGATCAAGAGGCTCAATCTTCTCTACAACTCATTGAGTCTCAATTAGCTATGAAAAAGAATGCTTCCGCTGCTCATCAGCAAGAAAACACTATTCTTCAGGAAAAGATCACCTCTCAAAGGGCGGCTCTCTCCATGGCACAAACCAGTAATAAAATTCTTGAGGAAAATAAGCTTAAAGCTGTAGCTACCCTCGAAAAAGCTCAGACAGATGTCGATGCTTCCCTGTTTAACTTTTATGTCTATAGCGTTATGAGTCGAGGAAGCTTACATTATTTGGGAGATAAGTTTGAAATTACATTGGCTCTCGTCTGGGAATGGATACTTGAGATTGATGGAGGAGACCATAATGAAGAAGATCTGGTTAAAGATCTTTTAGATGAAGGATCCCGTGTAGCCTTAGCTGAGGGGAAGGTTCGGTTGGAGAAAATGCGAAGATTGCAAAGTGACAGGGCCAGACCTTATGGGGGAAAGCTCAGGACACAACCAATATTGATGCCCCCGTTGATCCCGTTAACGTCGAAGCCTCTAGCTCGCAAACTCCGATTAACCCTCCTGTTGCTCTCAAAGAAAAGGACACAGTCGCAAAAGAGCGTACCGCTACGGAAAAAATTATCGAGGAGCATGACAGAGATGAAGGCGATGATGATAACGCTGACAAATGGGAAATTGAGCACATAACCATCCAAAATAGATCTCCAAGCTGCAGGTAAAACTGAAATTGTTCAAGCTATGTTATACTTAGACTTCCTGTGCCCTTCACCTAGGACAACTACATTATACGCTTATTGTTCATCTGTTTTAGGTTTAATCTCACCACAATCTTTTCCCACTGTAGGCAAGACGACGACATCTGAGGTCATTATTACCGATTCAACTTTAACGTTGATTCCTTCTGCCCCCATTACTACTACTCCTCCGGGCGATGCATCTTTGCTTGGTGCTAAGACCCCAGGATCACAAGATACTCAAATTGGTGCGATTGCCAACTTGGATGATGATGTTGATTATATCCCTAGTGACAAGGACTTTGACTACACCGACGAGCCCCCAGGAAAAGAAGCTGAGGATCCAGAGAAGCAGAAAACCAAGTCTTTATCATCTTCAAGTCGCAGAAGAAGAAAGCGTGCTGCTGGGAAGAAAGGGATTATCACTATATCTTCCCAAGAGAGTCCTAGTAGTCTGGTAATCAAAGATGGATGTCGATCAGCTAGTACTCCTCCTCCTTCTTCTACCAAGCCATCTCTAAGGTCAGGTGACTCCAAGAACGGGAAGAAGAAGAAGTAGCGCTTATAACCAGCTTTCCTTACTTTTTGTTATTTTGCTTTCATGTACTGCATTTAGACCGGTTGTATATGCGAGTGCCGGTCCTCGATCATCACTTTATTCTTATTAGTTTACACACATTTTATCTGAAACTTTTGTACTTGACTTTGTGTTTGACTTATGTTGTTGCTGATGCAATGAAACTGTGTTCTGTGTTATGCTTTTTGTGCTTAAGCTTTTTTACTTTAGCTTAATCGTACTTTCTTGTTTTGCATTCCACACCCATTTCTTTACATATTTATATTACAAATCTTCTGTATCGTAAGTCTTTTGTTGTTGCAATGCCCAGTGCTATAATGATCTTGTGGTACATTTTGTAAATAATGGTTTTTCCAGTTGTAGTTGTATTGCCTTCATACTACAGATCATTACTAGCTGGGTCTACTCGATCAACTTCATTGAACTCTTTTGGCTTTGACTGAGGTGGCACTCGAGACTTCTTTTCTATGAGTAACCACTTTTTGTGTTTACTACTATGTTGAACTCTCCGAGCTTACCTTAGCACATTTCAAGAAATTCAACTTTGTTGACGGAAGTAGTCATTACAACCACAAAGCCTTCTTGTTCGGTGTAAAGCTATGATGGGCTTATGGTATGTTTTAGTGAGCATTATTGACTTATCTTAGCGCAGTGGTGATGCCCCCATACCAAAGTTCGTCATAGACTTTTATAGGCTTGGTGTGATCGACTATATTTAGAATCTCTTGGTTATGGCTAAACACCGAAAATTCCTGCCATAGTGGCTAAGTCAATTGCTTTCGCCATCACATTTGGGATTTCCTATTTTTCTCATGACCCATGGATTCTTAGCTTAGTTGATCAAACTCATACCTCTTAATGAAAGGGATTTTTTTATTTTTGTG
The DNA here is from genome assembly GCA_030737875.1 of Allium sativum. NCBI lineage: Eukaryota > Viridiplantae > Streptophyta > Magnoliopsida > Asparagales > Amaryllidaceae > Allium > Allium sativum. The sequence goes on from CM060918.1 coordinate 747,655,384, forward strand.
CCCCTACTTGAGAGGTCTTATATTTTTGGGCCTAGTGCTTATCTTCTTCCAATTAAATAATTTAGACATAGTAGATGCTCATTAGGCTGATGTATTCTAGCGTCGCTGATTTCATTGGGTGCCTCCAGAGAGGTCTTTGGTTGAAATCCAACATTCGTTGCGGTCTGAACGGATCAGATGCTAATCGAATTTATTGGAAGCCTTCGATAAGTTCTTCTGAGTCCGCCGATCGATGAGTTTGAAATAATCGGACTCTAAACTGGTCGGATCCCCCCGTAGTGGTCTTTTGCCTTCAAAGGGGTCTTTGAAGCCCAATGTTTTTCGTTATCGGACCAGGTAGTTCCGGTACTGACGATCAATTGGGTGCCCCCAGAGAGGTATTTTTCTCATGAAGGGGTCTTTTGGGGCCTGTTAACCATTAAGTTTGTGATCAACATACACTAACGGGATAATCAGGTGCCTCCGAAGAGGTCTTTGTAGCATGCTGGTTGTCGAGTCTATGATCAACAGATCCTGACAAACTGATTGGGCGCCTCAAAGAGGTCTTCAATTAGCTTCATTATGAGGGGCTTGGTTATTGCGCAATTCCATGGGGCGGACGCCAGTTCCATTACCAGAAGCATGTCGTAACAAGCTAATCTAGTATGGGTCTAGGGTCGTGAGTCTCCATTTTCAGGAGTTTCCCCTCTGGAGAAACTTGCAATTCACCTGCTTTTAACTTTGATGTTGCACCATTTAACTGTATGAATATTGGTTGTCCTCATTCTCCTTTGTAAGGTGGTGCTTTACACCTTTGTATTTGCTGCGAACGATGTTCATGACACTCGTTGCTTAAGTTATCCCTACCGGGATTTGCTGTAGAGGTCACCAGATTTTGTTCAGGTTGTTAGTAGGTAATGTTCGATGGCCTGCAATAAAAAATCATTTTTAGCAACTTTGAATGATTAAACAAAAGTTTGCATGTAAAAAATTTAGGCAAGCAACCTCATTTCTTCATTCATATGTACACAAAGTTTAACTACCGTGCATGGAAAGTATTTACAACTTTTATAGAAACACGAATGAAAAGTTAAAGTGTAGTAGCAATGCGGATGAATGTTGTTCCACGCCCTTGGGATATTGTTCCATTTGTTGTCTTCAATTTGAAAGTGTCGTCTAGGAGTTTCTAACTTATAACAAATGGTCCTTCCCAGTTGGGTCCGAAAACTCCAGTTCTGGTCATTATCTTTTTCAATACCAGATCTCCCACTCCAAAGGTTCACTGTTTGACTTTCGAATTGAAGTGTTTAACAGCCCTCCTTTGGTGGACGGCGACTCTTAGTTCTACCTCAGTTCTTCTCTCCTTGAGTAGGTCAAGTGCTTCGAGCCTGGCTGAAATGAATCCTGTGGGGAGTATGTACTTCAGGTTCTGCCGGAATCATAGCTTCGGATTCAAAGGCAAGGGAGAACGGAGTATGCCCTGCCGCGGATTTGTGGGTTATGCGATACACCCATAGTGCAAGTGGAAGCTCGTACACCCAACCACCTTTGGCTTTGTCAAGACGCTTCTTGATAGTTGATTTTATGATCTTGTTCACTACTTCGACTTTCCCATTAGCCTGCGGATGAGCAACTGCTGCGAACTCTTTTGAATCTTGTATCTGGTACAGAAAATTTTAAACTCATCGCTTTCAAATTGTGTTCCATTGTCTGTGATTATTTTCTACGGCACACCGAATCTGCATATGATATTCTTCAAGACAAAGTTGATCACCTTCTTTGAAGTAATGGTTGCCAATGGCTCTGCTTCAGCCCACTTAGTGAAGTAATCTACGGCGACAGTGGCATATTTGAAGTTGGACTTTGCTGTTGGAAATATTCCAATTAAGTCAATGCCCAAGACTGCAAATGGCCACAGACTGGCCATTTGATTCAATTCTGTGGACGGTGCTCTAGGAATCCTTACGAACCTCTGACATCGATCACATTTCTTGGTGTAAGTTGCAGAGACCAAGTTAATGTCAGGCCAGAAATAACCGTATCGCAGAATTTTCTTGGCTAATGTCTGTCCCTCTGTATGACCTCCACATTCTCCTTCATGAAATTCTGCTAAGATTGCCCTAGATTCTTCCTTAGTCACACATCGAAGTAAGGGAATAGAGAAGCCTCTTATATATCAACGATCATCCTAAATGAGATATAAAGATGCTTTCAGAAGCAATTTCTTTTGTTTCTTTGAATCATCCGGGAGCTCTCCCATGAAGAGATAGTTTCGGATCAGAGTCATCCATTAATCTGGCTCCATGGAGGTTTCCATGATCCAATCTATGTCATTATTGTCAGTACTGGGATTTGAAAGGATTTCAACATGAACTAGTCCCAGCATCTGAGCATCTCCTTTACTAGCAAGTTTGGCAGGTGAATTTGCTTTCATGTTTTCTTCTCTAGGAATGTGAGATATCACGTAGTATTCAAGACCATCGAGAAGTTCCTTAGCCTTGGACAGGGAAGCTGGAAGATTTCCACCTTTGGTTTGGGACTCTCCTCGAACCTGAGATACCACCAGCTGCGAGTCGCTGAAGATTTGTATGGCTTTCAAGCTCAATTCTTTCGTGATATTCAGCCCAGCGATCAGTGCCTTATACTCTGCCTCATTGTTAGTTGCAGGGAATTGCAACCTAGCATAACATATTGATCGGCCCTAAGAGGTTTCTAGAACTATCCCAGTCCCAACACAATAATCATTCTTAGCTCCATCGACAAACAACTTCCATATGGTAATTGCTTCAATAGGTTCTTCCTTCTCCTCCCCTCTATCTGTGAATTCTGCGATGAAACCAGCTAAAGCTTGCCCATTGATTGCTCTTTGAGGATGTTAAGTGATGTTGTATTGACTGAGTTCAATATTCCACTTTAACAATCTTCCCGAAGTTTCTGGATGGAATAAAACTTGCTTTAAAGGCTGATCTGTGAGGGCTCTGATAGAATGGGCTTGGAAATATGGCCGGAGTTTCTTTCAGGCGATGAGTAAACTGTACGCAAGCTTATCCAATTTAGGATAATTTAGTTATGCCCCAGTAAGTCGCTTACTACTGTAATACACCGACCATTGAACCTTATCGTCTTCTCGAACTAGAGTTGCACTGAAGGCGTGAGATGAAACCGCCAGATATAGGAACAAGCTTTCTCCGTCTTTGGGCTTTGGTAGCATAGGTGGTGATTCCATGTGTTTAATTATCTCCTCGAAAGCTGCTTGGCATTCGGGAATCCATTGGAAATCTTTTTTCCCCTTCTTTAATGCATCTAACAGTGGAATATATCTGTCTGTCACCTTTGAAATGAACCGACTCAAAGCAGCTACCTTGTCGTTTAGGCTTTGAAGTTCTTCCTTTGTTTTAGGAGCGCACATCTCTCGCAAAGCTGAGATTTGAGTAGGATTGGCTTCAATGCCCCTGGCATTGACCATAAACCCAAGAAATTTTCTGGACGCGACTTTAAAGGAGCATTTGAGTGGGTTTAACTTCATCCCATACTTCCTGAGAATGTGGAACGTTTCAGCGAGATTCTCCAAATGATCTTCTGCCTTCTTGGACTTAACCAACATGTCATCAACATATACTTCCATGGTTCTTCCAATTTGTGCTTTAAACATTGCATTCACAAGACGCTGGTAAGTTGCTCCCGCATTTTTCAATCCGACGGCATGACCTTGTAACAATATAAGCCTAGATTTGTTATAAAGCTTGTGTTTTCCTGATCTGGTTCATGCATCATTATTTGGTTATACCCCGAATAAGCGTCCATGAAAGATAAAAGGTCATGCCCTGCGGTTGCATTAACAAGCTGGTCAATACTGGCAGTGGAAAACTATCCTTTGGGCATGCTTTGTTGAGTTTAGAAAAGTCGATACACCCTCGCCATTTGCCGTTGGATTTTTTGACAAGTACCGAATTAGAGACCCATTTTTGATAGGTGGATTCACGTATGAAGTCATTCACCATTAATCCATCCATTACCTCTTTAAGTGCTCTAGATCTCTCAGGTCCTTGTGTTCTTCTTTTTTGTTTTACTGGATCATATTCGGGTCAATATTCAATTTGTGCACTATTACATTAGGAGAAATTCCACACATATCAGAATGATTCCAAGTAAAAACATCCAAAATTGTTCTTAAAAACACAGTTAAATCTTTTTGCAGCTTGAGGCCCAGCTGAGAGCCTATCTTTAATACCTTATCTGGATCATCTTCATGAACTGGGATCAAGATTGTGGCTTTAGCTGGCGCTGCACGGTGCTCCCCTTTACTGGTCTTCCTTGGATCCATCTCTTCTAGGCCCTCACTATGTTTACCAGTACAGGGGCCCCACCTTAATTGCTATAAGGTGGTGTCGCGAATGCAGAGGGGAGCCCCCGCATTCTTTCCCATTTCCTTCTTCTTGACTTCAACCAACTCTGCCATATAGCATTATCTAGCCGTCTTCTGATTTCCCTTAGTCACACCAACCCCCCTTTCAGTCGAAAATTTCAAGGTTAGACATCATGGAGCTAATGCAATCTTAAAAGCAGTCAGGGCTGGCCTTCCGAGGAATGCGTTATAAGTTGAAAGTTCGTCCACCACGACGAAAGTCTGTATCATTGCAACCTTCTTCTCTCCCTCGCCAAGTTCAACAAGGAGATCTATCATGCCCACTAGTTGAGTAGGTTGCACGGTGAATCCATGTATTTTATTCGGGCAGGTCCACATATCTGACATAGGAATGTTCATTTTACAAAATGCATTGATGAAAAGCACATTGACGGATGCTCCACTATCAACCAACACCCTTTTTACTGTAGTGGTACCAATGCCGATGGTGACAACCATGGGATCAACCGTTGGCGTTAGCAACCTATTAGAATCTCTATCCTTGAACACCATATCCTCTCCTGCCATCTTCGGGATTTTTGCTGGAAATGTATTGCTTAGGACCATGCAGTCTTCCTCTTCCGAATGATTTTTCAACTCATTAGCATACTTCTCCATATCCCCTCACCTTTCTCCAACCGGATGAGGACGTCCCGAGATTGTGTTAATGATAGTTCGAGGATTAATAGGTGCTGAGGCTCACTCTCCTGATCCAGTTTGGTCCTTAGGAGTGTTTTCCCCTGTATAGCTGGTGCAATTTATGGATTCTTTACATATTGTTGCAGTCTATTTTTCCAGATTAACTCCTCAACCAAACTTTTCAAGTGCCTACACTCATTCATGTTATGACCCGGCCGGTTATGGAAGCGACAGAACCTTCCCAAACTTATATTAGAATCATTGACTTTCAGCGGCTTCGGTTGCGGATAATCTTCAGTATCTTTGGTAGCGAAAAACACATGTTCCAAAGTATCTGTAAGCGGAGTCAACTCTGAGTTTCTGAAAAAGCAGAGCCTCTTATTATTTCGATTATCTTTAGCATCATTGCCCCTCTTCTGACCTCCAGAATTCTTTTGATTATCTGGAACATCGTTCTCCTTCTTTGATGGAGCTTTGCTTCCCTCAGCTATGTCCGTGGCATAGGACGGGTCATCTTCCACATCGATATATTCCTCGGCCTTTGCAAAGAATCTCTCCAAGGTTTTTAGATTTTTCATATTAAGCCATTTCCCGAATTTTGATTTCTTGATTATAGCGCCTTTCAACGCCATTGGAACTAATCGGGCTTCCATATCTGCCACTTCCGCCGCTGCAGCATTGAATCGATCTAGGAATGCTTTGATTGATTCTCCTGGCCTTTGCTCTGTGCTATTCAATGACATCACATCTTTAACTTTTGTAGATTGCAGCCTGAACTGTTCCTTAAATTTCTTAGCCAAAGAGGAAAAGTCATCCACAAACCTTGGTGGGAGCTTAGTAAACCACAGCGAGGCTACTCCTTTAGGTACATAGGGAAATACAGACATTTGAGTTCATCTGTGGCCCTTGCCCCGTCCATGTGCTTGTCGTATTTATACAGAAAAAAGTTAGGATCTCCAGTTCCATTATAATCTTGGATCTTAGGTGAATTGAATTTTCGTGGGAACTTAGTGAATTTTATCCTTTCTGTGAGTGGAGTTTTGGATGGAGCGAACCCCCACTCTTTCTCGTCATCTTCTCGACCAACACTTTCTTTCATGATCTATCGGACCATATTTTCGAGATACTCCTTCTCATTGCGTTGATCCACGGGGCGAACGTTGTCACCTTTACCGGATGTTTGCTTGTGCAAAAGATCTCGGCTATGGATCTGGGGCCCGGTGCCTCCCTTTTGGGGAAGTGCCCCTTTGGAGGAGCTTGTCGCTTTATGAGAAGTTGCTTTCTTAATATGGTTCCGAGCAGGCGGTTTTGAATCTTTGTGATTGACTTCATCCGAATCATCAATCTCATGAACGAATTGATTTTGATTTGGAGTAGAGGCAGAAGAATTAGCAGCTTTGGTACGCGTGGAGTTGGTAGTAACTTTTGCCGTGGCGGCTTGAAGAACGAACATGGTTTCTACTTTCTTCATCATAGCATTTGTTGAAATTTCCATTTGACTTGTCAATCCAGCGACAGCTTCATCCAACTCTTCGCTAGTTACACCAGCTCCGGCCATATAGGATTCACCAACTTCAAAGTGGTTGGTGAGTGGCGTAGCTTCGTTGGCAACATTGTCAGTTTCTTCAACGGTTTTACTCGCGGTTTTCTTTGGTCTTGGCATTATCTCGGACAAGGTTTTCAACTTTGAAAAGAGTTCGTCAATTGGCCCGGACGTTAGATTTGAAGCATCTATAGTAGGAACGGGCTTCAAACACTATCTTCCACAAAGCACTTAGAGAATGAATGTGTGAACGTGGCCCTACGGTGGGCGCCAAATGTTGAAGTCAAAAAATGACCGCAACACCAAAGGTATCTCTAGGATACTTCATCAAATGGTATGACTTGAATTTAGGGATCCACAATAAAAAAAATGGTAGAAAGTAGAGAACACAACGTTTTAGAGTGGTTCAGCTTTAAAAGTAGCCTACATCCACTATAAAGTCGCTTCTCATTATCATACTTGAGTTTACAAAGTACATACAATACAATTTTGCATTCATTCTCCCCTTGATAAAAGTTCTCTCTACTTCCTTAAAATCTCTTCCATCCACTTGAATCTATCAATGGAGTGATGAAATCCTTCTAAGTATGGAGATTGCTTGATAGAAAGCTTCAACGCACTAGTATTTGAATGATTATGATCAATTCCATGGATGATTTCATGATAGATCTTAGTTTGGAGGAGTGTAATGGAGGTTAGAATCGCTTGAGATAGTGGAGAAAATAGTTGGGCAACACTTCGTGGTGTTGGAAATCCATCCCCATTAATGTGGAGGTCATGGTCTATCTATTGGTGTGAGGAGAAGCTGAAATGTAGTATGCAGGATTTGGGTCGGCCTCAAAGTTATTTACGAAAATGCCACTGCCAGTTGTCACCATGCTTGATCGACCCATTTGATACCGACCGAGCCACATGAGACCGACCAACCTATATCTCGCATTCAAACCGGCCGACCCATAGGTCTTCGAACACGACCGACCCGCACCTTGCATTCAAACCGGCCGACCCATAGGTCCTAGAACTCGATCGACCTATATGCTTTAGTTCTGACCGATCCATATACTACGTTTCTAGACTAACCGACCCATACTCCATAATTCCTTGGTTGACCGACCCATAGTCTTTGTAGAACTGATTGAACCATGCTCACATGTTGACGACCGACCCATATGATACCGATCCATACCGTTTCACTTGTTCGATTCATCAAAGTATATATGATTTTTAATGGATAAACAATAACTTAGAGAAATCCTTCGCGAACCTCCCATAATAACTTGTCGGACTAAGGAACCTTCTAACCTCTGTGAGGGTTCTAGGTTGCTTCCAACTCTGGATGGAAGAAAATTTATTCGGACCCATGAAATTCGTTCTTTCGATACTACATATCTGAGAAATTTAACTTCTTATTTCCAAAAATGACATTTGGCGAACTTTTCCTTCAACACATTCCTTCTCAGAATTTCGAAGACAGATTCCAAATGCCTAGCGTGCTCCTCTTTCATCTTAGAGAAAATGAGAATATCATAACAAAGACCAACATGAATTTATTTAACACTTCCCGAAATACCTGGTTCATTAAATCCACAAAATAAGCAGGGCCGTTGCATAATCTGAAAGGCATTACTAACCATTCGTAGAACAAATCAGGTCCCCTGAAAGTATTTAGATGAATACAATCTTCTGCAATCCTTAGCGGGTGAAATCCCGTAGCTAGGTCTATCTTTGAAAATACTCGAGCTCCACTCAAGCGATCTAACAAATCATTAATTCGAGGAAGAGGATATTTGTTTTAAAGAGTTTGCTTATTTAAATCTCTACAGTCCACGCACAGTCTTAGAGAATCATCGGACTTCGGAACAAATACTACAGTCGCACCCCAACTTGAATAACTAGGTTTGATCATACCTTTCTTCAAAAGCTCTTGATTTTGGTCACTCAACTCCTCTTTTTCCTTCATAGCCATTCTTTTAATCGCATGCACAACAGGTCTTGCATTCGAAACAAATAATCCTAAAGTCAATCTCCCTACATGGAGGAAGACTCTTAACTTCATCAAACACATCCACAAATCTCTAAACAACCAGAATAGTTTCTATAGTGGTGAGGAAGGCACCGATACCATACCTGAAATTATCCGTACTTAAATTTGGGCTCTTACATGGTATTGTTATACAATTTCAAAATTTTGTCTTTACCATAATCCTTCTCAAACAATCGACATTAGATTCATATTGGGTTAACCAATCCATCCTAAGTATAATATCAAAATCAGTGAAATCCAAGACAATCAAATTGAAAGGAAATGGACAATGAGAATAAGAAACGGGCACTTTACAGTATAAAGACAAGTTGGTAGAACCTCCTATCGGATTTCTAACGCAAGCGGGCTTCTCAATATATGCAGGTTTTAGAATTAATTCATTATCCTTTCTTTTTGATATAAAACTATGCGAGGCACAAGTATCAAATAATGCTTTAACTAGAATATTCTTAATGGAGAGTTTATCTTTAAGAACTTCCTTTCCCTTCCCGCCAAATGAGGTTGACGGTATATGTTGACCAACTTTTTGGCAAAAGTTGTCCCAGTTCAACGAATCGAAGCCCAATGTCAGAAAGTCTATTCTCAGCGTCATTCGATCGACCGATAAAATGACCTACATTCCAGGAAGCTTAGGCAAGTTTCAACTCAAGCTAATCTCCTTCAGAAATGGCCCAAGCCAAATTCGGCCCGAGTTGTTCTCCTTTAGATAAACAACTCATCGAACCCGGAAGAATCGTTCTTCTTGACCAACCGAGTTAATCGCTCCCATCAAAATCGGATCGACCAAATATCTCGGGTTCTCCTAGAAATATCCAATTGAATCATTCATCACTTGGCCCAACCCCCAAGGCAATAAAGGTGTTCAACCACTCCCGGACAAAGCTCTACTTTTGATACACCTCACCACGAGTGCCACGTAAGCCGCCATTTTCGAGGATACTATTAATCAGCAATGGACTGGGTCTCACTGCCGCAATTGCTTCCAAAGATCGAGCTCCACGTGTCCAAGCACCCCAAAAGAGGAAAGCCACATGGCATCTCGCTCAGCCCACTTCTCCACCTATAAATACCTCCAAGCTCAAAATGGAAAAGAAGACTCTTCCAACTCTCTTTCGGATGCTCTACTCTTCACTTAAGACTTCCTACTCTCACGGCTTACTCCAAGAATAGCCAATTCTTCTTCTTTTTCCTTCAAAATAAAAAAGCGATAAAGTATTGTACTTGTAACCAAAATAAAATCAATATATAAAGTGGACGTAGGCACCATCTTTGCCGAACCACTATAAAAAGTCTTGCGTGTTCCCTGTTTTACATACTTTTCTACATTTCATAATCATTACTCGTGTGCTCTCCACACGATTGGGGGTTGACTATCACTAGTGACCAACTTTTGACATCAACACTTTGGCACGCCAGAAAGGGGCACGCACTGACATACCCTAGGACCTTCTGCTAATTCCGACCTATGGCGAACAAGCGGAAGAAAGATGCAACATCTTCCCACCCCCACAAACACCGATGCAGCCGGAACAAATGCTGCAGAAGCAAGTCTGGAATCCTCCTCTCATGAAGACGTATCCCGATATCTTACTCGGAACGACATGGATAAGATTATGTCCGAGTTCAGAGGCCATATAACTTCTCAGGGTAAACTCCTCGAACGACAGCAACAGTTGATGGATCACCTTCTCGGTTGAGTGGAGATGGGATTAAACGCTTCAACATCAATTCCACCACCGATCAGAACTGGGGCAACAACTGATCTTCGGTCTGCACATATTCAGGCCACTGATCAGATCACACCTTTGCTTCCTCTTGGCTCGGCTCCACCTCCCGAACAATCACAACCAAGAGTATCTCTTCCAACGACCAGCGCAGCCGCAACTACAGATTCACAAGAGGCCGGCAATCACGATCTAGGTCGTTCGACCACCTGGCCTCCACTCTTGGGGATAGCTCGACCCCCCGGACCAATTGAGAAACCACTAGGGCAGTCAGAATCAATGCCATTCCCATTACAGTCTTGTATCTTATGGCAAACTCGTCTTATGTCGCCCTTCCTTCAACGAAGAGCTGGTAGAGCCTTCCCTTCGAACTAGGGAGATCAATCTACCATACCAGTTCCCAGACTAGTGGAGGAAAATGCTACTGTAGACCTTCCTAACATCACCTTGGGAGAGGGCATCGAAGAGCCCCGAACATCACATGCTCTGCTGGATCACCGCCGACCTTCAGTCATGGGTACGACTCGGTCCATTTCTCATCAGGTTCAAGAGGGGCCAGTCTGCCCAAAACCAATAGCTGTGATGAACCCTCGCCCTCACCTTCACTCAGCTCTCGGAGGTCGAGCCCAACCAGTGGCCTCCCTTCCGAGCATGTCTTCATTGGACCCCAGTGCTGGAACTCTCCCGAATGCCGAGTTGGATTCCTGGCAGCGACTCCTCGGAGATGGAAGCCAACTTGCAGGCATCGTCCGACGATTCACCCAAAGCAACTCTTCTTAGCAGGATATAGATAACATCCACCACAGCTCCTTCCAGGGAAATCAGGAACTCATGCAATTCTCTGGACTTCAAGTTTCCAACTATAGAACCATATAATGGTCGGACCGACCCGGCCATCCATCACATGCGATACATGCGATATATGGAAGTGCTTGGTGTATCGACCAATGTTATGGCCAAGTGCTTTCCGCTCTTCCTTACAGATATAGCTGGCATGTAGTTCCGGCAACTAATGAAGTCGATCAATAGCTGGAATGCACTGGTTACCTGCTTCATCGAGCAGTTCAGAGTACATATCTCCCAGGCGAAGAGTGTCATGTTCTTAACCATCCTAAATAGTACAAAACATTAGAAATAAGAACACAACGGAAATAGTAACATGCTTGAGTCTTCACAGAAAATCCAAAAAGAACATCTAGCTTCTGTTCTTACTCCAAACCAAAATCAGCTTCCACATATGTCTTCCATACATAACTCCATAAATGAATCTTAACTACAAACCTGAATACTAGGCTGCCAGTGTGGAAATAAGGGCACTTGAGTTTGCATGGGAAAAACAAAACAACGGGTCAGTCATTGGACGGGTGTGAGAAACCAAAAACAGTTGTGTTTATAAGGGTAGTAAGGTAAATCATAAGACCACGTCGTTTAACATGGAATGGGTTTCCCCTTATGAATATCAGTACACAAAACTCGCAATGCTTTTTGAAAATGAAGCCACCATAAGACTCGCATCCCATCACATAATGTAAACACATACCATTAGGAGCAAGTTTTACCTTATGATAACCAAATATGCTTGATACGCAAAAATCATTTGATATTATCATTAATGTCTATCTTTGAAAATATTTTCAACATAAATGTATAGATCTTAGCAGACGTAGGTACCATATATTAAGTCTACATACATAGGTTACAACTAAAACCGTAAAGGTTCGTCTTGGAAGTTGGATTCCATCAATGACCAAGGCAAATGATCTTCCTTAATCACGATTCCAAACACCTCTAGCGGGATGTCCAAGGATCAGTAAATGCTCATTCTGTAGCGACAAGGCCATCCCACCTATACCAGGTGTAGTTCGATCTCCTGAACATAACATATCTCAGTCGTTGTCGTCCATTATCTAAGGCGCCTCAATCTATCATCCACATACGTAGATTTCCTGGGCTCCATACCATGGCATCACTTCTCAATTAGAAGGAAAGATTAGTCCTTAACTCTGCAGTACTTCGTTCTATTTCGGCTCATTACCGATTGTGAGGTCGTGAAGTCACGCTCCATAAAGCTCTACTTTTCAACAAAAACTTTGATCTATCTGTCATCAACACTTAGCATGCCACACTGTCAATTCACAATTTATAATTGGTGTCTATTAATATATAACCCTCTGAATACATAAGTCTCTGAGGGGGTATTAAGCTAAAAGGATAAATCCTTCGCCACTAACTAATATATCATCAGTGGAAACCAATTGGTTATGTCATACTATACAATGTCAGACATACATCCAATACAAGTTCGTTCTGGGTTGTTAACAAAAACGAAGGCACCTTATTCCTCGTCCAATAAAGAAGAGAGGCCCTTACATATCTGTACAATCAACAAGTACGTCCGGACTACTACCACTTATAACCTTATAATGGAAGATACCCAAGGCATCAACAAATAGTCCATTCGATGTGATGATTCCCTCTGTTCCACCGTCTTCAATATCTTTGACTTCCTAACTCGTCGTACAATTATTCGAAATGGGCTGAACCTGGTCTTTTCAAAATAATTAGCATCAAAACAAAATCCTTTATAGATTATCGGATCCTCAATTAAGTCTCCTTTAATTGAAAAACATTTCATAAGATTTGATTTTATTCTTAAACTTGGTTAAGTCGTTGGACTTCCAAAATTGTCCTCACAATTCTTTATTAATCAAATAAAAGGTTTACTAAGGTTATATTCAATTTATGAACTTAAAACCTTTAATCTTAAAACGTTACTTAAAACCATTACAAAATAGCATATTTCAGGCTATAGGTTTTATTACTCAAAACCTCATATATTTGGTCCAAAACTCTTTCAAATCATTTATTATAATTTATAATGATTTTTTTCCCTATTTTTAATAATTTAAAAATAGTTCAATTCATAAAAATCCCAGTTCGGGTTTTAAACTGCACTAGCGTTGTTTTTATTCAAATTTGATTTGAACTTATTTTAAAATCTAACCACTGGATTATAAAACTTTCCATTGCATTTGAAAACTCTTTTCATTTCGAACCAAAAGTTTTTCTTTTTGGGAAAATCTGCTTGTCGGATCTCCCGGTACATCAGTTTGAAGTCAATGGTCGAAATTCGCGAACTACCGCTGCGCGACTAGTCCTATTCAGACCAAACTTCGGCTTATATTTAAAATCAAGTCGAATTGCCTTTAAAATAATTTATTAATTATATAAAACATGTATAATAATTTTTGGAATTATATTTCCAATATTTAACTTCAAATTCAAATATTCAATTATTTAAATATTATAATATTATTTAAATCATTAAAATAATATTATTTATCAAACTTCATCTTTTAAAATCCAAACTTTCCTGAAGTCCGTTATGAAAATAAATAAGATAGTTTAAAAAAAAATAGTTAAAACATTTATTATATACCCAAACAAAACTTCACTTTTCAAAGTTACTATTCATTTTCTATTTAAAATTTGAATATGCCTTAATTACTTGAAAACTGTTTCAAATAAATTTCTTTCTTTTACAAATGTTTATCATAACGACTTAAACTTCATTTCCAGTAAAAGCTGGATATCAAATTTGGACTTTAATTTTTCATTTATTATTTAATTAATAAAATATTCAATTAAATAACTTTATTGAATAGTGACTTAACTGTTAACCCAATAACCCAACTTTTTGGGTATAATTAATTACATTATCATATATCATGTCATAAACAATCATTATAACATTCAAAATCAACCAAACAAGGTGTTATTAACTTAGCAAGGTAATATCCATTAACCCATTACTATTTAAAATAGTATTCAATCAACCTAATAAGGTTCGTATCCACAATCAATCATCCAATATCCATAAAATCATCATTATAGGGTGTTACTCACTAAAGTGTCATATGTTTATCACTTAAGAATCAGATTTTTACTTCAATAATCATTATTAAATTCAAACATGATTTAATATTAATAACCCTATACTACTTAACTTGATAAGTACTTAGTTACTCACCGAATTATCCACTCCTTCGTAACTTCGAATGTAGGACTCCTCCGCAATTCAGATTAAATCCGGTAGCCTTCCGGCATCACCGTGTATTATCAGTTTTCGAACGGATATAGTCTGATGTGTGTGGGTTTTATAAATTACACTTGAATAAATATGGGTATATATTGGTTTTAGAGACAAAAGATCGGATCTTTGGCTTAGAGGGGAGCGACATAAGGGTGTGGGGTCTACGTGGGGGCTATTTTGGGCTGTGCAGTCCATGGGTTAGGGTGTAAAGGTGAGGCCTTCAAGGTGTTTAAGCAGATTTAGAGGCTGTTTAACGGTGTTTGGAGGTGGTGGAGTCCACGACAAGGAGAAGGGGTGGTGGAGCTGACGTGATAGGTAGGGGTGGGCGTGGGTTGGTTGGTGGTGTGGGTGGGCCCCACGGGTGGAAGGAGAGAGAACAAGAGAAAAAGAGAAGAGAAAATGGAAAGGAAGAAATTGTAAGTGAGAGGCCACATATGTATACACATAGGCTAGGATCTTTAGTGAAAGTATGCTCGCTTAGGTGTCAACATGAGAGAACATAGAGTAGGGATGAAGTATGGATCTTAAGACAATTTTCCACATAAGGTTAATTAATTCATGTATTAACCTTTTTGCCAAATTCTTATTTTTTGTGCCTAAGAAACATCATCATTATGTCTTATGACAACATTGAGTGGAGTGTAGGCAAGTATTAGTGAGGTGTCAAGGAGAGAGGGAATTATGGGATTAGTGAACAGGAACAATTCGATTTATTTTAAGCTCGTGTTTTATTAAACGACTTTATACGCTTTCAACTCGTACGATTAAACTGTAAGTCCGATTGATACAAAATTTGAAATCCTACCATATTTCATAGATATGGATACAATGAAATAAGTCTCATCGAATTCTGAGGCCGTTTGAAAAATGCTTATTTTCAGGCTATTAAAATAATATCGAATTTTTGATTTTCAACATATTTAGTTTTAATTTGATTTAAATAGTTCACTAACTTTATTTCAACTTTAGAAAAATGTAAAATAAAATTAGAAATCATTTTCAATTGTTTTTACATTCAGATTCAATATTTAATTTTTTAGAAACCCATATATATATATTAAAAATCTTATTTTTAAATTAACTCAAATTTCAGGTCATTACAATCTCCCCTACTTAAAAAAATTCGCCCTTGAAATTGAAATGAAAGAGATACTGAATAGATATGACATTCAAGAATTGAGTTTACCTTGCAAATGAGCTATTCCGAGATATCCACTCTACAAGGGTATAAGACTTCTTTATATTGTCTTCTGTTTCCCAAGTGCAATCCCTCAGATCACGGATCACCGCTCCATTGCACTTTGACTAATTTCACCGTCATATTTCTCAATTCCTTTACATCCTTGCCAATGATCTTTAAAGGATCTCTTGGAACTATCAACTCTGGTGAGATCTCTAAGTCTTGCTGTGTAGCTTCCTCAATGAACAAATCAGGATAATGAACATATCTTTGAAGATAGGAAATATGAAAAACATTATGTACACCCGACAACCATTCAAGCAACTGAATTCCATAAGCCAAGGTTCCAATCTTGTCTAATACTGGGAAAGGTCCAATATATCTAGGTTATAATTTCCGGTCTTCCCAAATCTGATGACTCCTCTAAGTGGAGACATTTTTAAAAGTACCTGGTCACCGATAGAGAATTCCAGGTCTCTTCTCCACTGATCAGCATAACTCTTCGGCATGCTTTTAACTACTTTCAATTTCTTTTTAATGTAGTCCACTTTCTTAGTTGCTTCACGGATCATATCTGGACCCAATAAAAGTCTATCTCCTGACCCAATCGAACATGCTAGCGACTTACAAGGTTGATCATACAATGCTTCGAAAGGTGACATACCTATACTTGCTTGATAATTGTTGTTGTAGGAGAACTCTACTAGATACAAATGATCTTCCGACGATCCTCCAAAATCAAGAATACAAGTTCTCAACAAAGCTTCCAAATTTCGATTTATTCTTTCTGTTTGCCCATCTGTTTGGGGATGGTAAGAAGTACTCAGATTTAACTTCGTTCCCAACAATGACTGAAGTAATCCCGAGAAATTACCGGTAAAGATCGAATATCGATCACTTATTATGCTATTGGGTACCCCGTGCAATCGGAAATTCTCTTTTATATACAGTTGTGCAAGACTGTTAGATGTTCTTGTTGGTCATACTGGAAGAAAATGGGCACTCTTTGTCAGACGATCTACAATAACCCAGATCCCTTCATTACCTCTTCTGGTTTGAGGAAACCCATCGAAAAAGTCCATCGATATTTGGTCCACTTCCACTCAGGAATCTTCAACGGTTGAATTAATCAAGCAACCTTCTGCTAATCACTTTTAACTTATTGACAAGTTGTGCATCTGCTGACATAAATTGAAATGTCCCTCTTTATTGACCTCCACCAAAATGTATGCTTCAAATCTTGATACATCTTGTGGATTCTTGGATGGATACTTAGCTTGGATTTATGACACTTATTGGTTACTTCTCTTTTGATCCCCAGGATGTTTAGAACACAAATACACCCATTCAATCTTAAAACTCACGATAATCAATCTTAAAACTTGACCCCACACCCTTTTCAATATCTTCACAAATTCTTTGGATGAATTCATCTTCCTTCTGATGGATAATAACCTTCTCAATCAAGGTGGGTGTAACAATCAGATGAGCAATAATGCCATGCTTTCTGTTGAGTGCATCTGCTACAACATTAGCTTTACCTAGAGTATATAAAATATCTAGATCATATGCTGCCAGAAACTCCAACCAGCGTTGCTGCCTCATATTCAAATACTTCAGAGTAAAAAGGTACTTTAATGATTTGTGATTAGTAAATAGCTTGAACTTCTCACCTAATAAATAATGTCTCTAGATCTTCAAAGCAAATACAACGACATGCAATTCCAAATCATGAGTTGCATACTTTCTCTCATGCGGTTTCAATTGACTACTAGCATAAGAAACAACCTTTCTGTCTTGCATTAGTACTGGACCAACTCCTTTACAGGTATTTGTATAAACAGTCAATCCTTTGTTGCCATTAATAATTGTTAGGACTCGAACCATAGTCAGCCTCTTTTTCAACTCTTGAAAGACTTCTTCACATCCTGTAGTCCAAACAAACCTGGCGTACTTCTTGGTTATCTTCGTCAAAGGGCTGGATAACTTAGAGAAATCCTTTACAAACCTCCGATAATAACCTGCCAGACCAATGAAATTTCTAACCTCTGTAAGGGTTCTAGGTTGCGTCCAACTCTGGATGGAAATAACTTTATTCGTATCCACCAAAAATCGTTCTTTCGATACTACATGTCCGATAAATTTACCTTCTTGTTCCCAAAAATGACATTTTCCTTCAACACATTCCTTCTTAGAATGTCCAGGACAGCTTCCAAATGATTAGCGTGCTCCTCTTCTGTCTTAGAGAAAATGTGAATACCATCAATAAAGACCAACACTAATTTATTTAACTCGTCTCAAAAAACCCAGTTCATCATATCCATAAAATAAGCAGGGGCGTTGCATAATCCGTAAGGAATCACTAACCATTCGTAGAACAAATCAGGTCCCTGAAAGAAGTTAGACGAATATAATCTTTCGCAATCCTTAGCAGGAGAAATCCCATAGCTAGGTCTATTTTGAAAATACTCGAGCTTCACTTAAACGATCTAACAAGTCATCGATGCAAGGGAGAGGATGTTTATTTTTCAGAGTTTTCTTTTTTAAATCCCTATAGTCCACGCATAGTCTTAGAGAACCATCGGACTTTGGAACAAATACTATCGCCGTATCCTAACTTGAGTAACCAAGCATGATAAGACCTTTCTTCAAAAGCTCTTGTGTCTGGTCACTCAACTCTTTTTCCTTCATAGCCATTCTATGAATCGCACGCACAACAGGTCTTACATTCAGAACCAAATCAATTCTAAAGTCAGTCTCTCTATGTGAAGGAAGACTCTTAACTCCATCAAAAAAATCCACAAATCTCTTAACAACCGGAATAGTTTCTATAGTGGTGAGGGAAGCATCTATATCGTACCACAAACTATCCTTACTTGAATTTGGGTCCTCACATGGAATCGTTATAAAATTTCCAAATTTTGTTTTTACCCTTACAATCCTTTTCAAAAATCGACCATAGCTTCACATTGGGTTAACCAATCCATCCCAAGTAAAATATCAAAATCAGTGAAAACCAAGATAATCAAATTGAAGGGAAATTGATAACGAGAATAAGAAATGGGCACTTTTTAGTGTAAACACAAGTTGGTAGAACCTCCTATCAGATTTTTAACGCAAGCGGGCTTCTCAATATATGCGAGTTTTAGATTCAATTCCTTAATTTTTCTTTTTGATATAAAACTATGCGAGACACCAGTATCAAATAATGCTTTAACTGGAACATTCTTAATAGAGAGTTTACATTCCTGCCCGATGAGGTTTATGGTATATCTTCAACAACATAAACATGTGCTACTTCTGTCTTTTTCATCAATGGACAATACTGCGCAATGTTCCCAGTCTTATGAAAATTGTCACTTTGTCTAGTATCTTGAGCTTTCATCTTGGGTTCTTGATCATTCCTTTTCGGGTTCTTTGGGTTTTTGCAATATGTTGACAAATGACCCTTTTCATCATAATTATAACGTGTGGCATTCTTCACCCAATCCTCCTTAGGTTTCTTCTTATCTTTATCTGATCCCCATTTTTTGTCTCCAAATTTTCTCTTATTCCGTGAATTGTCCTTTTTGTTACCCTTATCTTCCACAGCATTCTGTCTGTCCAGGGATTCAAAGCGATACGCCATATCCACCATGTCCACAAAGGATGCTTTCAGATGAGTCATATTTCTGTTCTGGTATTTCCTTTGCAACCCTTTAATAAACCTTTCAATCTTCTTGACCGGGTTATGGATTAGCTCTGGCCCAAAACAAGAAAGTTCATTAAAATTATGCAGATGGTATAAACCTGCTATCAAAAACTTTCTTGAAACATTCCTAAGAGAAGTCTTCTTCACGTTCTTCTAATGAAACTATCTCCTACCAAACTAAGGATTCATCCATTAGTAACCAAGTTGCCAAATACCTATTCTGCTCATCGTTAAGATTGAAGCCCTTGAAAATTCTTTCACATGTACGCAACCATGCCTGGGCCTCAATAATTGATTCTCTTCCAAGGAATTGTTGTCCTCAAATATTCTTGTACTTCTTTGATAAAAATTCTAGATTCAGTTCAGGTTATTCTTGTATAATCGCCTCAGCTTCTATTACTAGGGGGCTTGAACATTAGTCGCGGTGTTACCCCTTCCCCTACCTGGTCTTCTTCTTGCGCTCATTTTCAACTATCTACATAGCAAGAATAGAGTTAGGCAAGCAGATAAGATATCTTAAGGAACATAGTAAAGCACATGAATAGATACAAATGAAAGTTGATTTAATTTAATGAATGTGTGTTTTCTCTAGCTGTACTCATTCTATGGTGTTATTAACCCTATCTCTAACGAGTAACTCATCCTAGAATACTACTAATTCCATCTCTGATGAGTCTTTTAATTAGTTATACTCCAGAACTAAAGTTTCTCCTCGGCTCTGATACCAGATGTGACGACCCACCCTCTCGGCTCCTGGGATATGACACTAATACATCATTTATCAAAATTTCAAGTACCAGAAGGACATATTGCCTTTAGAGTACAACACATTACATAACAGCGGAAATAAACATTGCAATACAACATCATAATTAACAATATATTACACCAGGAGTATATCAGAGTTAATACAACCGATAAGGTTCAACAGTATAAAACAACAGAAATAGTAACATGCTCGAGTCTTCAGAGAAAATCCAAAAAGAACATCCAGCTTCTTCTCTTACTCCAAACCAAAATCAACTTCCACGGATAACTTCCATACATAGCTCCCAAAATGAATCTTAACTACAAATCTGAATACTAGGTTGCCCATGTAGAAATAAGGGCACCCGAGTTTGCAAGGAAAAAACAAAACTACTGGACAATTATGGGACCAGTGTGAGAAACCAAAAACAATTGTGTTTATATGGGTGGTAAGGTAAAACATAAGACCACGCCACTTAACACGGAATGAGTTTCCCCTTATGAATACTAGCGAACAAAAACTCGCAATGCTTTTTGAAAATGAAGCTACCATAAGACTCGCATCCCATCACACAATGCAAACAAACACCATTAGGAGCAAGTTTTACCTTATGATAACCAAATACGGTTAATATGCGAAAATCATTTGATATTATCATTGAAAATCTTTTCAAAATAAATGTATAGATCTTAGCAGACGTAGGTAGCATATATTACATCTACATATATAAGTTACAACTAAAACCGTAAAGGTTCGTATTGGAAGTTGGGTTCCATCAATGACCAAGGCAAAGGATCTTCCTTAACCGCGATTTGGAACACCTCTAGCGGATGTCCTAGGATCAACAATTGCTCCTTCTATAACGGCAAAGCCGACCAACCTATACTAGGTGAAGTTTAGGTTTCCCCTGAACATAACTTCTCACGTTTATTGTCGACCATTATCTGAAGTGCCTCGATCTATCATCCACATACATAAATTTCCCGGGCTCCATACCATGGCATCACTTGTCAATTAGAAGGAAAGATTAGTCCTTAACTCTGCAGTACTTCATCCTGTTTCGTCTCATTACCGGTTGTGAGGTCTTGAAGTCACGTTCCACAAAGCTCTGCTTTTCAACAAAAGCTTTGATCTATCTGTCATCAACACTTAGCATGCCACACTATCAATTAACAACATGTAATTAGTGTCTATTAATATATAACCCTCTAAATACATAAGTCGCTGAGGTGGGTGTTAAGCTAAAAGGATAAATCCTTCGCCACCAACTGATATATCGTCCATAGAAACCAATTGGTTATGTCTAAAATACAATGTCAGACATACAACCGATACAAGTTCGTTCTGGGTTGTGAACGAAACCGAATGCACCTTATTCCTCGTCTAATAAAGGAGAGAGGCCCTTGCATATCCAGACAATCAACAAGTACGTCCGGACTACTGCCACTTATAACCTTATAATGGAAGCTACCCAATGCATTAGCAAATAGTCCTTTCGTCGAATTCTTAGGCCGTTTGAAAAATGGCTATTTTCAGGCTATTAATATAATAATGGATTATCGAAATTCAATATAATTATTTTTAATTTGATTTTAGAAGTTCACTAACCATATTTTAACTTCATAAAAATATAAAATAAAATTAGAAATCATTTTCAATTGTTTTTAAATTCAAATTCAATATTTAATTGTTTAAAAATCCACTTATATACATATATATATATGTATGTATATATATTAAAATTCTTATTTTTAAATTGACTCAAATTTCAGGTCGTTACATTGGGTGTTAGCGTTCCCCTCTCTCTGTATTGTGTTGGTTGCAGTTGGCTTAGGGGATGCGAATTCTGGCTTTGGTTCATTTGATACCGAGTTGCAGTTACGTGCCGCTCCTTCTCTCCGGCTGCAGCCGCTTGCTATTGAAGTTGGAAAGGCATCGAAGATGCAGGGCATTATTTGAATCAGTCCTGTTGGTTGTGATGATTTGGTGCAGCCTCATTTCCCCATGCAGGTATGCCTCTCTCTATCTTTTTTATGTTCACATGTGTTTTGTGGGGCTTTGTGGCTTGGCAACCCTCTTTGCAGGTTCGACCCTGTTTATTCATAGTTTTCTTGTGTGCTTGGGGATGCAAGATCTTTTTCTCAATGAGGTTGTGTTTTGAGTGTCGATTCTTGCTGTGTGTTGCGGGATTAGAAGGTTCACTTCAATGAACCATGGTTTTCTATTAGATGGGGGTAGTTCACTACCTTCTTTATGGTTTATGCGGATAGGTGTTATCTCTTGGTTATGTTTGTAGACTGTCTCTAGTTTTCTTTTTTCTATTGGTCACTAGCTTTGTGTTTGGTTTTGGGTTTGTATCCAAAACTTATCACCAGTTGTCGTCGACCTATCTTTTTGTTTTCATTTATATTTCTCGTAGGCTATCCGTGGATGTTGTCTTGTTGGTTGATCACACCAATCCAACAAACGAATTAGTCGTGGTTACTTGTGTAGCATTGTTCCTTTCATGAATTGGTTGGTTATATATTCGTTCAGTGTGGGCTTTATCGGTCGATGTTGTTTATTCAGGGCGGCTTGGAAGCAGCCCGGTTGGGGTGATTCATTCGCTCACCATGTGACGACCCGTCCTACCTCCCGATCGTGGCCGATCGTTAATTAAACCGACTTAAACTGATCAACTAGACGTATCGCTAGGGATTATGACTCATAAGAATTGAACAAAATAACCTTTTTATTATCATTACAATAACTTTACATCATAGTACATAAATATATCAGAGTACATAAATTAAATCATGCACAGTGGAAATAACAATGTCAGAATATAAAATGTATACAACGGAAAATATAAACTCAACGGAAGAAATAAAATGCTCTGGAATTAGTTTTAGCTTCAATTTATCACCTGATCTATAAAATATGTGTAAACCAAAGCTACTAGCTAATTGTGTAGAAAATATGGGCACTCAGAGTTTAGGTGGAAAACAATAATCTCTGGATCAGTTATGGGACTAGTTTGAAAACTAAAACAGTTATTAAACTTTATTTTAAAGTTGGGTAAATCATAGGACAATGTCGTATAACATGGAACGAGTTTTCTCTACATGAAAACCAATCATAAACCCCTCACAAAGCTTTTTGAAAATGAAACTATTATAAGACTCAAGTGCCATCACACAATGCAATGCATAACGAAAGAAAGATTTTTTTACCTTATAACAGCCAAACATGCTTGATATTCTTTAAAACAAATATTTTGATATTATTATTAATGTCTAGGTGTGGAAATCACTTTCGAAAATAAATGCATCAATCTTAGCTTGCATAATGCCTCATCCTATTATGTTAGCTATTAGGTTACAAATGAGAACCTAAGCTCGTATTGGAAGTTGGATTCCAACTATGATGGTTCCTGATTCAAAAGTTCTATCGTCGAGGTCAGATAGCACCGTAATACACATCCACACTTTTTTGAATCAAGTATCACACCCTGCAGCTTTAGTCCTATCACAGAACACCGCTATAATCTATCCATATCAGGCAAGGAACACATGTGCCTATGTCATCTTGGTCGGCCGAATCCATTACAACCCTAAAAGTTGTTCATTCTCAACCCATAGGTTGTTCGTTTCTCAACTTGAAAGTCATACTTATCTAACCATCAGTTTACCATCATATCGGGGTGTGAGGTTTTCAAGTCACATCATACACAAAGCTATGGTATATCAGCCATGCTTTGATCATCATCCACAAAGCTCTGTTTTTCAAAAAAAAAGCTTTGATCAACTCAGCACTTTGCATGCTACATTGTCAATTCATAATATATAATCGTTGTATATTAACATATAACCCTCTGAGTACATAAGTCTTAGAGGAGGGTGTTAAGAAAGGAGAAAAAAAATCTCCATCACCAACTGACATAACATCAATAAAAACCAATTGATTATGTTGTAAAATACAACGTCAGACACACATCCATTTACAAGTCCGTTCTTGGTTTTAAACGAAAGCCCTTGCAACCTGAATCACTCCAAGTACGGTTGGATCGCCGTCACAATGTAACCTCATAATTGGGTGGCCACCTGAGAACAAGGCATAGATGAGCAATCCTTTCGTTGTGAAGGTCTCCGGTCTTCAATCACAGTCAACGCTATTTTTATTACGTCGTTTAGTTATTCACAATGGGTCGAAACCCGGTCATCCCGAATAACTATCGCATCTTTCAAATCAATTAAGATATACAAGATGTCATGTGTCTTATTCCATTTTGGTAATATTCTTTTACTCGAATCATTCTTTAATTTGGGAATTTCTTCCACAAATCCGATCAAAGATTTACATTCATTAAACTCTTGCTTAAATCTTTCCTTGGAATTTGTGACACCCCACATCCATTAATGTCACTCTTTATTAGAATGCATTAAGTTTCGTGAAGCGTTATAGGTAAACAGAAACAGAAACATCACAAGACAGATATAAAATAATAGCAGAATTCAAAACTTTATTTTCCAAATAGAAAACATCGTGGTCCAAATTCAGTTACAACATAAGTCTAAAATACAGAAAACCCATTACATCAATTTAAAGCATCTGCCTTACACTAAAATCATCAGAGTACAGTAATATATAAAAAGCATAGTCCCCAAAATATAGCCATTTCAGAGAAGGCAAGAAATCAAAGCGGTACATCTAAGCAGCTCCAAGCAGAACAAAAGACAGAATCCAAATCAAGCCTAAGTATTCTCACCCTGAGAACCTGGGGGAAAATGGAAGAGAGAGATGAGGAAAAAAAAACGGGTCAGACATAAAGTCTAGCGAGTCTAGTTACTTTTAGCATATAAATAAGTAAAAGCATCATGACAGGCATATAAACTGGATGAGAGAGATAATAGTATCATAAGGCAGGTATAGAACTGAGCAGGATAAACAAAATAAACATGACAAAATATATTGCTCTTCTCATGTACTTTTCTCTGCACTAATACTAGTGTAACAAGAACAAGATGATCCCAACAAGAACAAGATGGTAGACTTAGGTGTACTTCTAGTGACGGGTTTTACCCCCAATAATAATAACAGTTAGCCCAATAGGAATGACAGGTTTTACCCCCAACAATAATAACAGGCTCCCAAACAAGCAAGACAAGCAAGACTAGATGTACCCTAATTACTACCCCCAATCGATTGGCTCCCTACCCCGTAGATACCATGTGCTGGACCCACAATAGGATGTATCACTTCCTAAAGTGGCAACCCCATTATTTTCAAGATGCACAATCATATCTACTGATGTCACAGCGTCTTAATTTCCCCAGCAAAATCGGACCCATGCACGCACATGACCTCGTTGGAACGCGCCATCAACACCCTCACACAAGTGACCTCTTATAATCAGCTCAGTAAGTGTGCCCCGACCCCGAGCTCATTTGGGGTTCCCCGTTTGATACCAAGATGGGTTACTAACTAAAATGGGTCCCACACAACAGATGATACAAGCTTCCCTCTATGCTTGCATCCCCACCACTAGGATTTCGATAGGTTATGCCTAACAGTTTAAAAAGGTTGTATAACGCCTACATGTAAAACAGGTTAAGTTTGTCGGGTTTATATATATATATATATATATAACCCACCCCCACATATTTAACAAGATTAACTTAACCCCCACCGATTCGAGCAAGTTTACTTAACCCCTAATCAGTTTAACAGGTTCATGTAAACCCCCACAGATTTAAACAGGATAAGTATTACAGGTTAACAAGTTATCCATTTATGGTAGTTAATGGACTAGACCTCTCACATTAAGCCTACTACTTGTGGATGTCGGATATGTCGGGCGGTTCCGGGCATACTTCTACCACAAGTCAGACTTAACCTCGTGTCTTAGCACTGTTACGTTTACATTTATGCACTCGACCCCTCACATTAGACTAACCACTTGTGGACGCTGGATTTGCCAGGCAGTTCTGGGCAGACTTCTACCACAAGTGTAATCTAACCTCGTGTCTAAGTACAGTTACAATTTCTAGTTACTGTAAATCTAGGCATGTTCATTATTAACCAATTTTCATGTTTGTCCAAGACTATACCCCAAATCCCAGTCTGATTCACAATACAAGTTATGCCCCAAATTAAAGTTTTAGATCAAGGTATAAATTATGCCCAAATCCCAATCATGTTTTAATATAAGTTATGCTCCAAATTTATCATTCCCAACCGTTCCCAATTTCGTGCGCTCGCATATTTTAACGATAGGCCCAGGCTTGAAGGTAGCCTGACTATAAAAATAAAAAAGAGAAAGAGTGAGAGAAAAGAACAAGAATAGGCATAATAACAAGACTGGAATATGATGACAGAAATAAGATTACTAACAGGATAGGCATATGGTGACATGATTAGGCATGTTAACAGAATAAGCATAATAAAGATAGGTAAGCAAGAACAAAATAGAGGATCATGTGTACAAGTACTGGCAGATCTGTTTAGTTATGATTCAAGTTATTAACAGGCACAGGTTTTAGATCCAACTTATAAACATGTCAAGATTACTACTAATTGTTTATATCTAAAAATAACATGAACTCACCGTGACTAGAACTAAAGAGCAGAGCATTGACTATTGATATTGTAGTAGGGATCCTTGTATGCTTATAAGTTGTTGTCGCAGAAGAATAGGCTAGTTTAATCTGAGTTAGGGCAGCACCTCGTTGTCTTCATTGTTTTGGTGAATAAAACAATAGAAATGAGGTCCTATTTATAGCCCAATGTCAACGAATTTGGTCAAGAAACGAGTCCACATTCATAGAACTGGATCTGCCCAGATCTTGCTGGGGTCGACCCAGGGGTCGACACAGGGGTCAACCCCCTTGTGTAGGGGTCGACCCATGGGTCAACACCCATGGGGCACAGGGTCGACCCCTAACGGACCGAATTTCCTCCTCTTCCCGCTTCTTTGATTTTTGATTTCTGGACATGATTTATTTATATATATTATGCTTATATGTATACAAACTTCAAACCTTAATATCTCCTTTATACGATGTCCGTTTTGCGCAAACTCAGAGTCTATCTTAAGTAGAATTTCGATACGAACGCAATGGCGTAGTCCATTTTACTTAATTCCTAATATTAAATTAAGTATTCTTTAGTTTATCATTATAGTGCTCTTTAAATTTATAGGGTGTTACATTCTCCCTTACTTAAAGGATTTCGTCCCCAAAATCTCCAAGTTAAGAAGAATGTATATCCTAACACCCATCATCCATCTACCCATCCACCAATCACAGGAATTCTTTGTCCTTAAAAGATTTCTAATGCTTTTATGAATATATTCAAAGGTGTGTGTATATGTCCCTATACTAATGCGAAAGATCAGGTGGCCCACTGATTCAGTTGACCTCCTTAATACAATGTATGTTAGTGCCATGAATCCAACATGTATGTAAATAATCCTAATATACCATGTAAAGGCTATATGTGTGCACAATCATCCATTCAAATGCAACATCCATATGATGATACACCCACTTTCATCCGTTAAAAGAAGAAAAATATGCACATGCATCCATATGTAGTATGAAAGTGATTGAGCCGATTTAGTGCCTAATGTGTGTGTATATGCATCCACGAGCAACCACTAGCAAACACTTGCATCCACTTGCATCCATCAAACATAACATGCTTCAAACACATGTTTACATCCATGGGTTCCCCACCTAAAGGTCGAAGATTCGATTGATAGGACATACTTAAATGACAAAAGCAAGTACGAATGAAAGCTTTGGAAAAAGAAGTTAAGAACACATGCTTGAAAAGAAAAGGGTACGAAGTGCGAATCTTGTCTTTAGTCTCCTAAGTTGCATTCTCTGGGTCTTCTCCCCATTGAACTTTCATCAACTTGTCCTCTCAGTTGCGTAGCTTCTTAACCTCTGATCAAAGAATACGGGTAGGAACTCGTCTAACTGTCGCCTCCCGTTCCACCTCTACTTCCTTAAGCATACTCAGCTTAACTACCTCTCCGGTATCATGCAAGCACTTCCGTAAATGAGAAACATGGAAAACATCATGAACACCGACCAGTCTCTCTGGTAATTTTAATATATAAGCCATTTGACCAATCCTTTCTGTTATGGGAAATGGCCCTACAAATCTTGATTCCAATTTCCCTATAGATCCAAAACGAACCACATTCCTCAAAGATGATACCTTGATGAAAATCATGTCTCCTACTTCAAACTCAATATCGGTCCTTCTCTTATCTGCGTAGGACTTCTTCCTATCCTGAGCTGTCTTCATGCGTCTGCGAACAAGATCAATTTTTTCTGAAGTTTCTCTAATCGTCTCAGGTCCAAGTAGAAGCCTTTTTGTAGACTCCCACCAACAAGTCGGTGATCTATAGGGTCGTCCGCACAATGCCTCGAAGGGTGCCATGCCAATACTAGCCTGATAACTGTTATGGTAGGCGAAATATACCAAAGGAAGATGCTCTTCCCAAGTCCCTCCGAAGTCTTGGATACAAAGTCTTAAAAGATCCTCAAGAACTCTATTCACCCTCTTCGTTTGTCCATCGGTCTTAGGGTGATAAGCGGTGCTCAAACACAACTGTGTACCTAATGCCTCTTGTAAGCTCCTCCAAAATTCACTGGTGAAAATGGGATCACGACCACTCACAATACTGGAAGGTACTCCATGTAAACGGACTATCCCACGAAGATGAACTGCTGCCAACCAGGCTGCCGTCCTCATACTCTTAACAGGAATAAAAATGAGTGCACTTAGTAAGCCTACCAACTATAACCCAAATATTGGTGTTGCCTTTCCTCGATCTAGGCAAACCATCAATGAAATCCACAGTGACGCTCTCTCACTTTCATTGTGGAACCTCTAAATGATGAAGTAAACCAACCGGCTTCCTTTCCTCAGCCTTGACTTGCTGGCAGATCAAACATCGAGAAACAAACTTCGCTACATCTTTCTTCATCCCGGCCCAAAAGAAAACCCTCTTCATATCTCTATACATCTTATCACCGCCTTGATGAATAGTCATCCTAGAATGATGGGCTTCCTCGAGGAATGTCTTTAAGAAATTCCCAACTCGGGGAACACAAAGCCTTCCATATCGTCGCAACCACCCTTTATCATCCGTGGAATATCTACCGAGGTGACTGGAAGTCTCCCCTCTACTGAGCCTATTCAAGATATATGTTATTTGTGGGTCCTCTCACTGCGAAGTTCCTATCTGATCCAACAGAGTAGGTCACACCTCTAATGATTCCAATAAACCAGGTGTGAACTCGATGGAGGGTTAAAAATCAAAAGTCGATATAAACACCAAGCTCTGCCTCTCTACAAATAGAGGACTCAAGGTCCTCTTCCTACTCAGTGCGTCCGCCACCACATTACCCTTGCCAGGGGTATAAGCAATCTCAAAGTCATAGGACGCTAGGAACTACATCCATCTTTGTTGCCTCAAATTAAGATCCTTATGCGAGAACAAGTACTTGAGAGATTTATGATCAGTGTACAACTCGAACTTCTCTCCAAGTAGATAATGGCGCCAAGTTTTAA
This sequence comes from Allium sativum, assembly GCA_030737875.1. Classification (NCBI taxonomy): domain Eukaryota; kingdom Viridiplantae; phylum Streptophyta; class Magnoliopsida; order Asparagales; family Amaryllidaceae; genus Allium; species Allium sativum. Next base: position 747,684,997 of record CM060918.1, read on the forward strand.
GCGCGAATACTATGGCAGCTAACTCTAAGTCATGGGTAGGGTAGTTCTTCTCATGAACTCTTAACTGTCTACCTCCATAACATACTACCTTTCCCTCTTGCATCAGAACCGCACCAAGCCCTGTACCACATGCATCAGTGTATACTGTGAACACCTTGTTTCCATCAGGCAAAGTCAAGACTGGGGTTGTTTTCAGAGCCCTCTTCAATCGTTGAAAAGCATCCTCATAGTCTATACCCCAAAAAAAGTCAGATTCTTCTTTCTCAGCCTAGTGAGTTGGGCTGATATCTTTGCGAAGTCCTTAATGAACTTCCTACAATAGCCCGCTAATCCAAGAAAACTTCTCACCTCCGTTGCATTCTTTGGAATCTACCAATCTTGAACTACAACTACTTTCACGGGATCTACTACTATCCCATCCTTAGAGACTACATGCCCTAGAAATCTCACTTCACTTCTCCAAAAATGACATTTGGAGAATTTTGCCTTAAGCCGGTGAGCACGGAGAGGTTTCAAAACCTCCCATAAATGTCGGACATGCTTTTCCTCGTTCTTTGAGAAAATCAAGATGTCATCAACAAGGACCATAACGAACTTATTTAGAAACTCCCGAAAAACCCTACTCATCATATCCACAAAATTGGCGGGTGCATTCGTCAGCCCAAAAAGCATGACGAGCCACTCGAAGAAATCATCTGGAGTTTTAAAAGCGGTCTTGTCTATACTGTCCTCAGCCTCCCTCAACTGATGAAACTCCATGGCCAAGTCTAACTGAGAGAAAACTAACGCACCAACAAGTTGGTCAAACAAATCATTTATCCTCGGAAGTGGGTGCCTGTTTTTCTTAGTGAGCTTATTCAACTCCCTGTAATCCACGCATAAGCGAAGCAACCCATCCGCCTTAGTGGAAAATACTAGTGGATCACCCCCATTCAGATATGCTTCACATAATAAATCATTTCTCAAGTAGCCTCTACTTGTTTGCTGAGCTCCTCCTTTCTCTCGGAGCCATATGGCGCACATGCAATGAAACTGGCTTTGCATTTTCCACCAAGTATATACGGAAATCAATCTCTCGCCTCGGAGGTAAGCCCTGAACCTCCTGAAAAACATCTGGATACTCACAAACTACTGGTATAGATTGTAGATCATCGATAGATGCATCAAGCGATTCTTGGAAACTAAGCGTGACAGACACTTACTTAAGTGGCAAAAACCTTTCTATTTGCATACTTTGCATGGCTTGAGAAAGAAACTTCATTCCGAATCTTTGTCGGAAATCATCCCAAGTCTCAACTGGACGCTCTGTGTGCGTCACTTCCCACCAGAACGAAGCCTAATCTTTCAGCTGCCAAACGGCCAACTGAATCTTCCTACGGCCATCAACCTCAAAAATCCCAAATAAATCCTCCATCTCTTTGAGTCAATTCCTTGCTTCTACAAAAGTCTCAGTTCCTCGGAATGGCTTTCCTCCCATAGCACAGAATTCCATGCATATCTTGGAAAATTATCCGCTCACGGAGGAGGAGAAACTGTAGCTAGGGGAGGGGAGTCTGCTTGGCCTCTGGTAGGTGCCGTAGCCTCAAGATACCTACGGAACCAAGCCGGTACCGTAACGCCCTCGGGAAGAATCGGCTCCCTAGACTTGCTGAGAAAGAAAAGAGAAAGGATTCAAACAGAGAATCGAAAGATATTCCATATGGCTTTGGGGAATATGTTTTCTAAAACAGAGTTTTCTTTTGAAAAATGCTTTCTTTTAAAACTTTTTTGAAAACAATTTTCAAAATCTTTTATTCGATCTGGTAACCTTTATTTCCGATACCAAATGTTACACCCCACGTCCATTAATGTCACTCTTTATTAGAATGCATTAAGTTTCGTGAAGCTTTATAGGTAAACAGAAACAAAAACATCACAAGATAGATAAAAAATAACAGCGGAATTTAAAACTTTATTTTCCAAATAGAAAACATCGTGGTCCAAATTCAGTTACAACATAAGTCTGAAATACAGAAAACCCATTACATCAATTTAAAGCATCTCACTAAAATCATCAGAGTACAGTAATATATAAAAAGCATAGTCCCCAAAATATAGTCATATCAGAGAAGGCAAGAAATCAAAGCGGTACATCTAATCAGCTCCAAGCAGAATGAAAGAGAGAATCCAAATCAAGCCTCAGTATTCCCACCCTGAGAACCTAGGGAGAACGGAAGAGAGAGGAGAAAAAACAAAATGGGTCTGACATAAAGTCTAGCGAGTCCAGTTACTTTTAGCATATAAATAAGTAAAAGCATCATGACAGGCATATAAACTGGATGAGAGAGATAATAGTATCATAAGGCAGGTATAGCAAACCGACCAGGATAAACAGAATAAACATGACAGAATATATTGCGCTTCTCAAGTACTTTTCTCTGCACCAATACTAGTATAACAAGATGATCCCAACAAAAACAAGGTGGTAGACTTAGGTGTACTTCTAGTGACGGGTTTTACCCCCAACAATAATAACAGGTAGCCTAATAGGAATGACAGGTTTTACCTCCAACAATAATAAAAGGCTCCCAAACAAGCAAGACTAGATGTACCCTCATTACTACCCCCAATCGATCGGCTCCCTACCCCGTAGATACCATGTGCTGGCCCAACAGTAGGATGTATCACTTCCTAAAGTGGCAACCCCGTTATTTTCAAGATGCACAACCATATCTACTAATGTCACAACGTCTTAATTTTCCCAAGAAACCCGGGCCTATGCATGCACATGATCCCATTGGAACGTGCCATCAACACCCTCACACAAGTGACCTCTTATAATCAGTTAATTAAGCGTTCCCCGACCCCGACCTAGTTTGGGTTCCCCGTTTGATACCAAGATGGGTTACTGATTGAAATGAATCCCACACAACAGATAATACAAGCTTCCCCCTAGGCTTTCATCCCCACTACTAGGATTTTGACAGGTTATGCCTAATGGTTTAACAAGGCTACATAACCCCCACATGTAAAACAGGTTAAGTTTGTCGAGTTTGTATATATAACTCGCCCCCACAGATTAAACAAGATTAACTTAATCCCCGCTGATTCAAGCAAGTTTACTTAATCCCTAATCAATTTAACATGTTCATGTAACCCCCTACAAATTTAAACAGTTTAAGTATTACAGGTTAACAAGTTATCCATTTATGGCTGTTAATGGACTAGACCTCTCACATTAAGTCTACTACTTGTGGATGTTGGATATGTCGGGAGGTTCTGGGCAGACTTCTATCAAAAGTCGGACTTAACCTCATGTCTTAACATCGTTACGTGTACATTTATGCACTCGACCCCTCACATTAGATTAACCACTTGTGGACGCTGGATTTGCCTGGATGATCCGGGCAGACTTCTACCACAAATGTAATCTAACCTCGTATCTAAGTGCGGTTACAGTTTCTAATTATTGTAAATCTAGGCATATTCATTATTAACCAAGTTTTCATGTTTGTCCAAGATTATGCCCCAAATCCCAGTCTGATTCACAATACAAGTTATGCCCCCAAATTAAAGGTTTAGATCAAGGTATAAATTATGCCCAAATCCCAATTATGTTTTAATATAAGTTATGCCCCAAATTTATCATTCCCAACCGTTCCCAATTTTGTGTGCTCGCTTATTTCAGCGATAGTCCTAGGCTCGAATTTAACCTGGCTATAAAAATAAAAAAGGGAAAGAGGGAGAGAAAAGAACAAGAATACGCATAATAACAAGACATGCATATGATGATAGAAATAAGCATACTAACAGGATAGACATATGGTGACATGATTAGGCATGTTACGAGAATAAGCATAATAAAGATAGGCATGCAAGAACTAAACAGAGGATCAGGTGTACAAGTAATGGAAGATCTGTTTAATTATGATTCAGGTTATCAACAAGCACAAATTTTAGATCCGACTTATAAACATGTCAAGATTACTATTAATTGTTTATATCTAACAATAACATGAACTCACTGTGACTTGAACTAAAGAACAGAGAATTGACTATTGATATTGTAGCAGAGATCCTTGTATGCTTATAAGTTGTTGTTGCAGAAGAATAGGCTAGTTTAATCTTAGTTGGGGCAGCAACTCGTTGTCTCCATTGTTTTTGGTGAATAAAACAATAGAAATGAGGTCCTATTCATAGCCCAATGTCAACGAATTTGGTCAAGAAACGAGTCCACATTCACAGAACAGTATCTGCCCCAAATCTAACTGGGGTCGACCCATGGGTCGACACCGATGGGGCACGGGGTCTACCCCTAACGGGCCGAATTACCTCCTCTTCCCGCTTATTTGATTTTTGATTTCTGGACATGATTTATTTATATATATTATGCCTATATGTATAAAAACTTCAAACCTTAATATCTCCTTCATACGATGTCTGTTTTACGCAAACTCAAAGTCTATATTAAGCAGAATTCCGAGACGAACTCAATGGCACAGTCTGTTTTACTAAATTCCTAATATTTAATTAAGTATTCTTTAGTTTATCATTATAGTGTTCTTTAAAATTACAGGGTGTTACAGAATTCGTTCCAATAGATTATAAAAATCCCATTTCACAACTTTAACTCAAATCGAGTTTTCTAGACTTTATTTAGATTATCGAACCTTACGAAAAGGTAATTTCTCAAATCGTTATCCCATTTCCGACCTATTCATTTCACGAAGAAAAACTTATGGCACTCCATATCTTACACTCCTCATGTTTCGATAAGTTTGATTACCTTCTTTCATTTTGAATCTAATTAAAGATCAAATCTTATCATTACATGAAAACATGCTTACTCAAATCCAATTCATTCATTAACCATCATAATGGTAAATCACTTTTAACTTTCCAAAATCATTTCTTTATCGCAAAATCGAATTGCGATTTATTATTCATATATTTGGGGAAAACTATTCATTAACCAGAATTGGTTCTCGATTGCATAATGACAAGAGGATAATCTATCAAGTGTATGACCCCGAAGACCTAAGCCAAAATCAGATCAAATACCCAACAGATCACCCAACTCAACAATAAACCATCGAGTTCCAACTTCTTTCTTTAAATCTTTATATTCAATTTAAATAAAGATTTCATTTCAACCAATCTTTGAAAATCATCTTTTCCTTTACAAGGGTTAAAGAACAAATGTTATTTAAACATCGTTCACGACAAAACCCAAAATCCATTTAGTATTAAATACAAGAATTCAAATAGAATTTACATCAACTTATATTCAACACAAATTCTCATACTCAACAAATACTATAAGCAGAATAATGATGTAAAACATCTTCCAAATTCCTCAAAATAGTAAACGTCTACATAATGGTAATCAGTACCAAATATCTAAGGACAATTTCCATTCAAATTTGATTTGCACATAATTCAAGATCTAACCGTTGGATCATTTAACTTCCTTTTCCGTTTGAAAATTCTTTTCATTACATACCCAACGCTACTTGTTTTAGGAGAATCCGATGGTCGGATCTCCTGGTACGTCAATATGAAGTCGACGTACGCGAACTATCGCTGTGCGACTAGTCCTACTCAGACCATTCTTTGACTTATATTTTAAATTCAAGTCGAATTACTTCCCAATTGATTTATTAATTTTATATGTCACACATAATAGCTTTTAAAAACTATATATTCCAGTATTCAACTTTAAACATCAAAAATAGTGTTCACCTATTCAGCTAGTTAGGCTGAAAACACAAATATCGAAATATAGTTCGGAACTTCATATTTCTATTCCAAGTCTCATTGGAATCATTAATTATGATTTATCGTAATTTTTCTATATTTTTAATAAGTTAAAAATAGATCATTTCATTAAAATCCGTTTTCGGGTTACTAACGGCATTAGCGTTGTTTTTATTCAAATTTGTTTTGAACTTATTTCAAAATCTAACCATTGAATTTAAAACTCCACATATCATTTTAAAGTCCTTTTCATTTCGAACCAAATGTTTTTCGTTTCCGGAAAATCCAACAGTTAAGTCTCCTAGTACATCTATTTGAAGTCCATGGTCGAAATTCGTGAACGGTCGTTGCGCGACACGTCCTATTCAAACCATATTATTATTTAAAATGAAATTCGTCAGTTCTGTTCAAACGAATTTTATAAAACATTTATAAACTCATTTCAAAATGATTTAAACTTAAAATTCTATTATATATTAAAATTGAATATTCTATATTATTATAATATTAAAATAATAATATTTCAAAATATAATATTTTAAAATCCAAACTTTCTTGAAATCCATTATAAAAATAAGTAAGTTCATTAGAACAATCCATTCGAGTTAATAGTGTCGTTTATATACCTAACTCGAAATCACTTTTTGAATTTACCATTCAAAGTCTATTTTGACTTAAAACAAGCCATTTTTAATCCAAATTTCTTTCAAATCCATTTCAGCCGTTTCAAAAGTTGTTTGAAATCATTTTAACTTCATATCCAAATCGTTTTGCATTTCCAATTTCCATTTTTACGCCTTTTTTAATTAAATGAATATAATATTCATTTAAATTTCCAATGGAACCCGACTCAATCAATTCCCAAATTATTTCATATTTGTGGTGTCAATTGTGTGAACAATAATAATAACACACATAACAGTTATCAATCATCAATCAAATGTCATAAGATAAGTGGTTTTTTCATCGCTTAAATGTACACTAAACAGTAAATAAACGTCCAGCATCCAGGAAGCAACCATGGCAATCACAGACAATCAATATATAATCAAATAGGATTATAATAACTTGTAAATTAGTTCAAGAAGTTCTCACAGTGATTTTTGTTAATCGTTGCAATAATGATCATTTTTAATAAAATTAAACAGCCGTTTAATTCAACCAAAAATTCCAACTAGCTCCAAATCGCTCTAAACCAGTTTCATTGCGTAGCCTATGTCCATACGATCCCAACGGATCCTGTTTTGTTAGATTTTGATAACGTATGGAAAAGTTACCACTTTTACAAATTTGAATACATTAAACGGTCATTAGCTTAATTAATATAATTAATTAATTACCCAAATAACTAATCCACTTTGCTAACCATCTTCTTCCTGTTTTAAAATTCCAGGAGCCGCTCATCTTTCATGTACATTCGCGCACGTTTATATCCACCTTTCTTCACTATTTCTCCATTAAATTCAAAATAAAGACCACCTACTTGCTTCTCGTCGCTTCCTCTCCGCGACCATCCCCATCACCTACCACTCGAGACTCCTCCCCAAAATGCGTCGAAGGCCTCTTCCTTGCTGCTCCATAGCAGGTTGCGACATGAATATGTCTAGAAACCCACAAAAATTTGCCACAACGTGCTATTTCACCTCATGATCTCCAAACCAATATCCATTTCACAAATCGAAGCTTCATTCTCCTCGTTTTCTCAACCCTAGGTCACGCCATATACTGACAACGAACAAAATGGGTTACGAACCCTACATAACTCATACCAAAATGAAGATCTAGCTACGAGGATTCCAAAGATCCTTATTATGCAATTTTTTGTCAAGTAGCTTTTGAGTTATTTAATTTTGAAGTTTTAATCTTTCCTTGTTTTTGTCTCATTGAACTCACGGCAAAAAGAAATGAGAGGTGAGAGAGTGATGTGTTGTCTAATTTTTAGAGGGGTGGAAGGGTTTTTATAGGGTAGGCTACCTTATAATGTAAGCTTCATATTTTTATTTTATTATTTTCTTAGTTATCACTACTCCGATCGTCGTTTAAAAATTCACATGGGTGCGTACGAACTTCGTTCAGGGTGAAAATTGACATGCAACTATTGTTTGTCATTACGGTCCTAATGAAACTTGTTTTCTCGAATTCCGGGTCCGTTTGCTCCAATAGTGCTAGTTCAAGTTCAAATTATTGATCGGTTCATATTTAAATTACACATATTCACAAAACAACTCCAACTGGCGCGAAATTCGGAATCTTACAATAATTTACTATTCCAGATCCAATGAAATTGGCTTCATAAAAAACGGAGGTCGTTTGCAAAATGACCATTTTTAAGGCCTATATAATATTATTATAATATTATTATTTAATTGCAAAACTATTCAATTAAATAATAAACTAATTATTATTATAATAAATATCAAAATAAACTTCATATAGCTTCAGGATAAACTATATTAGATTTTAAACTTGACATTTCAATTTTTTAGTTGAATGGATATTTGTTTTATAATAAAATCCTTTTATTTTATTTTATTTAAATAAAATGTTATGGTTTATAAACGATTCCATAACGACTATTTGGAAATTTTATTTGGGCATAACTTGCAATTTACAAGACGGAATCTCGAATTTTCACTTTCATTAGAAAGATATAGTTAAATGGATTCTAACGTTTCTTTGCTTCAACGAATTCTGACTTATAATAAATTTTGTATATTCATTTAAAGTTTGGAACATAGTATTACGAACTATTACGCTGTTGCGAGCTGGTTTTTAATTATATTATAAATTATACGTTCAAACATTAAATTAAATAAATTTCAAGTCGTTATTTTTTAAAATAAATCATTTTAAATATTTAATATCCATTAAATATTTCTTAATAAAATCTGGGTCGTTACACACCAGGATGCATCTTACCATCTTTCTCCATCGTACTTTTCGACTCTCCATTTTTGAAACACCCCACGTCCGTTAATGTCACTCACTAAGGGAATGCATTAAGTTTCGTGAACCGCTTATAGGTAAACAGACACAAAATAATTACAAGACAGATATAAATAAGATAGTAGCGGAAATTTTAAAATTTTATTTCAAACGTAAGTCATAACACCGTGGTCCACAATTTCATAAGTCACAAAAACCATTACAATAAAATAACTTCTGTCCTGCACCATCAGAATACATAAGCAAATAAAATGCATCATTCTCCAATTAAAAGAGTTAAGCCATAGCAAAGACAAGAACTTGAGCCATACTTCAGAAGTAGCTCCTAGCAAGATGATATCTGATTCCTGATTAAGTCTGAGTGTTTCCTCCCTGAGAACTTGGTGGGGGGGGGGGGACGGAAGAAAGAAGGAGAAAAACAGGGTTAGACATAAAGTCTGGCGAGTCTAGTTACTTTTGGCCAGTAGATAATTAAAAGCAACATGATAGGCATATAAAGTGGATAAGAGAGATCACTACATAAATGGCATGTGTGACAAGGTAAGCAAGTTAAGGTGTATATGTCTCACTAATGACTACTCTACATTATTACTAGTATAACTGAAATGAGATGGTCCCTTCCACTATAAGTTGGTAGGCTTAGGTCATACGTCCAAGTATACCCTAACTACTACCCTAATCGATCGGCTCCCTACCCTGTAGATATTCTGTGTTGGCCCCACAGTAGGAGGTATCACTTCCTAAAGTGGAAACCCATGGTGTGCACAACCATATCTACTGGTGTCACGGTCATCTTAGACCCCTCTGCCCGGCCCATGCACGCACATGTCCCCGGTCGGTTTGCGCCGCCCGCACCATCCACCTTGTTTGGATCTCTTACAATCAATCAGTAAGTGTGCCCCTTCTCCACCTAGTACAGAAGTCTTTACTTAATACCAACTTCGGGTTACTGACTAAAATGGGTCCCACACAATATGATACAAGCTCTCCCCCTTGTCATGTATCCACTAGGTTTTCCACTGACTATGTATACCCTTAGGTGTCTTTAATTACATAGCCCTATACTATTTATGCTTACCCTAAAGGGTGTCTTTAATTACATAACTTCATTACATTATCTACAGGTTATGCATACCACTAGTTGTCTTTAATTACATAACCTTATTGGGTTAAGTTCGTGGGCCTATATATATATTACCCACCCCTTCTAATTTACTTAACCCAGCACTACCCATCCAATTTTACTTAACACCAACTTAAGTCCATAGTCATATTAAATTAGGTCAAGTAGTCCATTTCATTACCATGTCCAATTATGGTTAAATTGGGCTAGACCTCCAACATTAGGCCTACAACGTGTGGATGCTGGATATGCCGGTCAGGTCCGGGCAGTCTTATTCCACAGTTGGGCCTAACCTTGTGTCTTAGCCCGATTCGTATTTGCGTACTTAGACCTCCCACATTAGGTTCAACATTAGTGGCTGCTGGATATGCCGGTCGGCTCCGGGTAGACTTCCGCCACTAATGTAACCGAACCTCGTGTCATAAGTACAATTTACAATTCCTAATTGTAAATTACTAAACATTCCAAATTAATCCAAATCTACCTATGTCATTATAGGTAACTATTTCTATGTTTCCCCATTTGAATTACATGTCCCATTTCATATTAAACATTACATAAATCATGCCAATTATAATCCCTTTTTCCCCGTTTCCTCTCTAACGTATTCATACGTATTTTGGCGGCATCTAGGCTATAAAGTAGCCTAGCTATAACTAAAAAAGGGAATATGACAAGGGTGATAGTTTCAACATGTCTTGGCATAAACGTGAACATAAACTGGCATAATAACAAAGTGAATGGACATGTGATTAACATCATAATAAAGTGGACATCAAACTAGTAACTTGTGGCAATCACTATGATGTTTAAGCAAGCATAATGAGGTCTAGATTAAACATTAGGTGTCCAATTACCTAGATCTAGCATAGTTAAGGTGACATAGTAACATGTTTAGATCAAAAGGTGGATTCACATGTCAAGTTTACAACATATCTCAATGTATGATAGATGAAAGGTGATTAACATAAAGATCTAGATCCAAGTAATGTCTCAATTATTCCAATTAATAGATGTACATCCACCATAACATGGTTACAGGTCAAGATCCACATAAGCATCATAATCGAATCACCACAATTTTATTAGATCTAGGAAATTAGATTTGTCATGACATAGGATAGAATTTCATATTAACACAGAATCATACTTTACAACATATCCAATTCATTGTCTATCACAATATACTTTTATTTATCTAAACCTAAAAGCAATCTAGAAACTCACAGCGTTAGGTTTAGAGAATTTAGGAAGAACTGATCTAGAATTTCTGAATTGGATTTGTATAATATGTTGTTGTAAAAATGGTTCAGTTCGCACTCCAGCAGCATGTGGCTTCCATGACTCCTAATGAAGAGAATATGAGAAATATGAGACATATATAGCTACCAGACCCCCTGAAAGTTCCACCTCGGCCCTAGCGGTGTCGACACCCCTGTGGGTGGGTCGACCCCTAGATCGACACCTCTCTAGGGGGTCGACCGCGTAGAGCGAGAATTTTGCCGCTCAGAGGAATTTTTCGAATTTGAATCCTCTAGATAGGATTCTTGTAACACACCGAGTTTTCTGTTACCGGTAACTTTACAAATTAAAGTATAATTAATTCTAAATGATGGAATTAAGGGAAATGGGTTACGCCATTGCGTTCGTCTCGAAATTCTGCTAGAGATAGAGTCCGATTTTGCGTAAAACGAATATAGTATGAAGAAGATATGGACGAACGAAGTTGGGCAGAAAAACCAGAAATGGGTCAGAATGCACTGGCGCACTTGGGAAGTGCGCCAGAATAAAATTGCACTGGCGCACTTGGGAAGTGCGCCGGTACAATTTAGCACTGGCGCACCTGCCAAGTGCGTCCAGGACAAAAACCCTGCTTGGTCAGGCCCTGGCTGGCCTGGTCAGGTTCTGGTCGATTTCTGAGGCTTGGCTGAGTCACTAGGGCTTACATGTCACTTTCTGATTGACTTCTATTGAGATGGATGGTCTGGATTCACTCTAGCTTCATCGACGACTCTAATCAGATTAAAATTCTATAAATACAACTCAAGTCTAACCCTAAATTCACACAAATAATATAATACTAAAGCCGTCATGCTGCTGGAAAGAAACTAGGAGTGGCCGTCAGTTGGAAATCTTAGAGACAAGCCAATACTAAAGTGAAACAAGAATCAAAACAACGTTAGTCTACCCAAAGGAAAGCATATCAAATTCAGAATTCAGAATCCATAATCCAAGTTCGTCGTTCTTTGTAAGTATAGTGATTTTTCCGAAGAGAATAAAACTAAGACTTGATTCGATGTAAATTGGAAGTGGAATTGTGCTATTATGTAACGACGATGTTAATTCATATCTATGTATTGAAATGATTGTGTTGCGAATGAAATTGGGATGTTTGTGGTATAATTAAGATTGATGTTGATCCTATTGTACTTTTAGAATGACAACAACATCACAAGCAAGTTGTATAGTTCATGTTTATGTGATTATATAGGTTGTTTGTGATCAAAACCTCATGTATATACTTTATACTAGAATCTTTATGCCTAAATGGTTATATTCATATACATGCCCCTATGTTTATACAAAAGTTGCAAGTTCCTAATTGGATCCATGTCAATATCCACTTTAGTACATGTTTTATGTTGTAATTAGATATGCGATTGGATCTAGTTCACACCCTTGTCATAAAGTTATACATATTTATGAAAAATATCGTATTCTTGTCATGTGCTAGTGATGTTCGATGTTATGCCTAGATCCAAAAACAAGTTTAGACTTATGCTGTCTAAATCATATGCTAATTCATATGACACCTATTTGGTTAGACCCTTATTTCAATGCAAATTCACATATATGTAAATCGATTTAGGCTATGTTGCAAATTCACATATATGTATAATGACTATTTTGCAAGTTCACATCTATGACATTCATGTTGGCTATTTTGCAAGTTCACACCTATGATGTTCATATTGACTATGCCAAAAATGCCACGTTTACACCTGTGTCATGTTTATGTTTATGAATTCCCTTATGCCTAACTATGTGCGCTAAATTAGGCTAAGTTTTTAGCCTAATATTATATGCTAAAACTATGCGAATGAAAATTAGGCTAAGATTGTTAGCCTAATGTTTAACGGGGTAACATTGGGGATATTAGTAAAACTTGACACAAAAATATATGAAATTGGCATGTTTGTCACATGCCAAAATTGGTGGCATTTAAACGGTATAAATTCTTATACCAAAAATGTTAAACTTGGAATGTGGGCCATAAAATTTAATTGTTGACAAATTTACATATATTCAGTAATAAAGACAAATATGTAAATTTAGAAAATATGAATATGCTTAACACGAGGTTGGATTGAGTTGTGATGTAAATCTGCCCGGACCCGCCCGGCTGTCCAGTAGTCACAACATTACCTATCCAATGTGGGTGGTTAAGCATTGAGCCCAATAAGGACCCGAGTTAGACTGAGTTACGGTGTAAATCTTCCCGGAACCGACCGACACATCCAGTAACTGTAACGATATCTGTCTAATGTGACTGGTCGGTGCTTTAAAAGGCTAAGGACAGACAAGTCAGGATGGTAGGGTTAAGTTAACTAAAACACTTAACCAATTCAACATGTTAATGAAATTGATAGGTGGGGTTAGGTAAATACAGACACTTAACCGCTTAACATGTTTAACTAGAAAACCCTAGTAACGGGAACCCATTTCAGCAATAACCCAATTAGGTATAATGGTACCCTGAAACTAGGCAGGGTAGGGCACAATTACTGGGCTGATTGTAAGCAGCCAAAATGACGGCGGTGGGTGCAACAGTGTGGGTTCTAACGGAGTGCGGGCGTGCACACACTTCGGAGCAGACAAATAGGGCACTAGGGGCACCAGTAGTATAACCTATGCATTCTAAGTATTGTGTCGGGTCGCCACCATAGGACTTGATACACCCCATGGTGGGGCCAGCATAGGTATCTACAATATTTGGGGGCCCTAAGACACATGTAATTATGCGAGTAGGAGCTGATCGTTAAAATAAGGGGATCACTTCACCCTCAGCATGGGGTGCCAGTTTAGAACTAATGCACGTAGGTGCAGAGATATAGTGTGGGGTGCGATAGTATCTTCGTTTCAAAACTACTTTATCTTAGTTTATGATACTCTCCTGTTTCCAGTTTATACCTATCATGCCCTTATTCTTATTCTCATACTGAAGAGTCACTAGACTTACCAGGCTTTATGTCTGACCCTATTTTCTTTCGTCTTCTTTTATTCCGTTCCCCCCCCCAGGTCCACAGGGAGGAAACAACCTAGCTTAGTCCGATTCTTTAAAAGCTTCAAGATAGTAGATGTACAGTTTGGACTCTCTTGCTTTGGCTATGGCTGTTGGACACAATCATGGGGATTTATGCAGTTTTAATTATTTTATTTGCTTCTTTATTTAATAACCAAGACAGAAATGATGATGTAATGTTTTGGGAGTTATTATGACAGTTATGGAAATGTTTTGTATGAACACGTATTTATGAAATAAAAAGTCCGTTGTTTTCCACTACTTATAAATATATGTATTTATATCTGTCTTGTGTTTTCTCTGTGACTTTTACTTACAAACCTCCACCAAAGTTAAGGCATTCCCTTTGTGAGTGACCTTAATGGAGGGTGGGGTGTTTCACTTGGTATTAGAGCATAGATTTACCAGACTAGATAAAAAATTTTGAAACTATTTTCAAAAAGAAGTTTAAAGAAGCATCTTTTTCAAGAAAAAGTGTTGTTTTTAAAAGGAATAATTCCCCCAAAGCCATACGCACTATCTCTCTATCCTTTTGTCTTGAATCTTTCCTTTTCATTTCAGCATGTCTGGGGACCTTACTCCCCAGCTACAGACGCTTTTACTCCTCCTCCTTTTCTACGTGAAACAGCAAGCGGAAGAATCGCAGAACGAGAAGACGGATAATAGTCAAGGAGGAAAGGGCCACAACAATAATAACAAGACACGTGAGAAAAGAAAATATTATTTCTGTGGCATTGTTGGGCATGTAGTCCAGGATTGTAAAAAGAAGATAATGAAGATGTGGGCATGCTTTCAGTTTGGTGATATTGGACATATCAGCAAGAACTGCCCTAAGAAGCAAGGGCAAGGCCCGCAAGCAGGACCTTCTGGGGGTACCTCTTTGACTTTTTCTCCTAGATGCTTTATTTTATCTTGCTTATCTTCTTAATCCTATCTTGAAAACCTTAGGTAGAAATATTTCTGTAGAAAGCTTAGTTTATCTGTATGATCATCCAGTTCGCACTCTCTTTGATTCTGGTGCATCACACTCCTTTATTTCATCTGCTTTAGTAGAATCTCTGCACCTAGACACTAGTATGGTAGAAGATCCCTTGGTTGTTTCAAATCCAATTGGGGTCTTGGCTTATTTGTCGATGGTTTGCTTGGATTTGAAAATCTCTATTCTAAGTGTTGAATTTAGATGTAGTGCCTTTGTTTTGGGCTTCTAAGGGTATGGACTGATCTTAGGCATGGACTGGTTATCCAGTAATGGTGCCATTCTTGATTGTGAGAAAAGAGTGGTTAGGCTCTTGACTTGGCTCGGTAACACTCTAGAAATTTCTTGTAATCCCTTGAATGCTGTTATGCTTAGTTATCTAGAGTCGCTTGACGCTTCTTTTGAGAATTTGCAGTCGGTTAGAGTAGTCCGGGAATATCCAGATGTCTTTGAAGAGGTGAAAGGCTTACCTCTGAAGCGGGAAATAGACTTCCGCATATATCTTATTGATAACGCAAAGCCCGTTGTTCTGCCTGTTAGACACATGGCTTCAAAGGAGAGAAAGGATCTCAGTAAGCAAGTTAAGGAGCTTCTCAAGAAGGGGTTTATAAGGCGGAGTATCTCGGAATGGGGTGCTCCAATGGTGTTCGCCACCAAAGCAGATGGTTCACTACATCTTTGTGTGGACTATAGGGAGCTAAACAAGCTAACTAAAAAGAATAGACACCCGCTTCCTAGAATAGACGATCTGTTTGATCAGCTTGTAGGTGCGTCGGTCTTCTCCCAATTTGATCTGGCTACTGGGTTCCATCAGCTAAGGGTAGCTGAAGATAGCATTGATAAAACGGCGTTTAGAACCCCAGACGGTTTCTTCGAGTGGCTTGTCATGCCTTTCGGTTTGACGAACGCACCCGCTTATTTCGTAGACCTAATGAGCAGGATGTTCAGAGAATTCCTCAATAAGTTCGTGGTGGTCTTCATAGATGATATTTTGATCTTCTCAAAGAATGAGGAAGAACATGCTCAGCATCTGAAAGAGATCATGGATACTCTCCGTGCACATCAGTTAAAAGCCAAATTCTCCAAGTGCCACTTTTGGAGAAAGGAAGTAAGATTTCTGGGGCATATAGTGTCCAAAGAGGGGTTGTCTGTGGACCCTGCGAAAGTGGTGGTAGTGCAAGATTGGAAGACACCAAGAAATGCATCTGAAGTTCGAAGCTTTCTTGGGCTAGCCAGTTTTTACCAAAAGTTCATTGAGGATTTCGCGAAAATCTCAGCTCCACTCACAAGGCTAACAAAGAAGAATCTGGCGTTCACTTGGGATTTGGATTGCGAGTTTGCCTTCTTACGATTAAAAAGGGCTCTCACAACAGCCCCAGTTCTGACTTTGCTAGATGGAAGCAAAATGTTCACAGTATATACGGATGCTTGTGGTACGGGGCTAGGCGCTGTTCTGATGCAAGAAGGTAGGGTAGTAGCTTATGGTGGGAGATAATTGAAGGTGCATGAAAAGAACTACCCAACCCATGATCTTGAGTTGGCCGCCATCGTCTTTGCGCTTAAGTCTTGGCGCCATTATCTCCTAGGTGAGAAGTTTGAATTATATACTGACCATAAATCGTTGAAGTATCTTTTCTCGCAGAAAGATCTTAACTTGAGGCAGCAAAGGTGGATGGAGTTCCTTGCCTCGTATGACTTTGAAATTTCTTATACTCCTGGCAAAGGCAACGTAGTAGCAGACGCGTTGAGCAGAAAGAAACTGACCCTAAGCCCTCTCTTTGTAGAAAGGCAAAGCTTGGAGTATATAGCCAGTTTTGACTTTAGGCCCTCCTCAGATTTTATACCTGGTTTGTTGGCATCCCTAGAAGTACGACCCACTCTTTTAGACTCGATAGGGGTCGCACAACGTGAAGACCCGCGGCTTGTGGATGTGATTGATAAACTAATTAGGGGTGAAACTTCTAGTCACCTCAATAGGTACTCCATCGATGATAAGGGTTGGCTGAGACGGGATGGAAGGCTATGCGCCCCACAAGCTAGGGATTTAGTGAAGAAGGTTCTCGAGGAGACCCATCATTCCAAGATGACAGTACACCCAAGTGGAGACAAGATGTACAAGGATGTAAAGAGAGTTTTCTAATGGAATGGCATAATGGACGTGGAAGATTTCGTTTCTAAGTGCGTAACATGCCAACAGGTCAAGGCGGAACAAAAGAAACCTGGAGGACTGCTTCATCCTCTAGAAGTCCCGCAATGGAAGTGGGATAGCATTTCAATGGACTTCATTGACAGGTTGCCTAGGTCAAGAAGAGACAATACTAGCATTTGGGTAATAGTGGACATGCTTACTAAAAGCGCCCACTTTATACCTATCAAGAGTAGAAGGACTGCCTCGTCTCTAGCTTCTCTTTATCTCAAGGAAATAATTCGACTCCATGGAATACCCTCCAGCATAGTGAGTGACAGAGACCCCATCTTCACGAGCGAAATTTGGTGGAGTCTGCAAGAAGTTGTCGCACACAGTTATGCTTGAGCACAGCCTATTACCCCCAAACTGATGGTCAGACAGAAAGGGTGAATAGAGTACTAGAAGATCTTCTAAGACTGTGCATTCTTGACTTCGGAGGGACTTGAGAGGATCACCTTCCTTTAGTGGAATTCGCCTATAACAACAGTTACCAAGCCACCATCGGTATGGCACCCTTCGAAGCTTTGTATGGAAGACCTTGCCGATCACCAACTTGTTGGTGGGAGTCCACTGACAAGATTATACTTGGGCCAGACATGATTAGAGAGACTTAAGAAAAAGTGGACTTGATACGAAGGAGAATTAAGACTGCCCAAGATAGACAGAAATCCTACGCCAACAAAAGAAGGACCGACCTTGAGTTTGAGGTTGGGGATAGGGTTTTCCTTAAGGTATCCCCTTTAAGGAACGTCGTTCGCTTTGGATCCGCAGGAAAGCTAGCACCAAGATTTGTAGGACCGTTCCCTATCATCGAGAAGGTTGGTAAAATGGCTTATAGAGTAGAGCTGCCTGAAAGATTGGTTGGAATTCACAACGTCTTTCATGTTTCTCATCTCCGGAAATGTCTACATGAATCAACGGAAGTGGTGGAGCCAAGCATTTTAGGAGAAGCCGAAGTGGAACGGAAGTGATGTTCGATAATATGCCTAGATCCAAAAACAAGTTTAGACTTATGTTGTCTAAATCATATGCTAATTCATGTGACACCTATTTGGTTAGACCCTTATTTCAATGCAAATTCACATATATGTAAATTGATTTAGGCTATGTTGCAAATTCACATATATGTATATTGACAATTTTGCAAGTTCACATCTATGACATTCATGTTGGCTATTTTGCAAGTTCACACCTATGATGTTCATATTGACTATGCCAAAAATGCCAAGTTTACGCCTATGTCATGTTTATGTTTATGAATTCCCTTATGCCTAATTGTGTGCGCTAAATTAGGCTAAGTTTTTAGCCTAATATTATATGCTAAAATTATGCGAACGAAAATTAAGCTAAGATTGTTAGCCTAATGTTTAACGGGGTAACGTTGGGGATATTAGTAAAACTTGACACAAAAATATATGAAATTGGCATGTTTGTCACATGCCAAAATTGGTGGCATTTAAATGGTATAAATTCTTATACCAAAAATGTTAAACTTGGAATGTGGGCCATAACATTTAATTGTTGACAAATTTACATATATTCATTAATAAAGACAAATATGTAAATTTAGAAAATACGAATATGCTTAACACGAGGTTGGATTGATTTGTGATGTAAATCTGCCCGGACCCGCCCGGCTGTCCAGTAGTCACAACAATACCTATCCAATGTGGGTGGTTAAGCATTGAGCCCAATAAGGACCTGAGGTTAGACTGAGTTACGGTGTAAATCTGCCCGGAACCGACCGGCACATCCAGTAACCGTAACAATATCTGTCTAATGTGAGTGGTCGGTGCTTTAAAAGGCTATGGACAGACAAGTCAGGATGGTAGGGTTAAGTTAACTAAAACACTTAACCAATTCAACATGTTAATGAAATTGATGGGTGGGGTTAGATAAATACAGACACTTAACCGCTTAACATGTTTGACTAGAAAACCCTAGTAACGGGGACCCATTTCAGCAGTAACCCAATTAGGTATCATGGTACCCTGAAACTAGGCAGGGTGGGGCACAATTACTAGGCTGATTGTAAGCGGTCAAAGCGACGGTAGTGGGTGCAACAGTGTGGGTTCTAACGGAGTGCGGGTGTGCACACACTTCGGAGCAGACAAATAGGGCACTGGGGGCACCAGTAGTATAACCTATGCATTCTAAGTATTGTGTCGGGTCGCCACCATGGGACTTGATACACCCCATGGTGGGGCCAACATAGGTATCTACAATATTTGGGGGCCGTAATACACATGTAATTATGCGAGTAGGAGCCGATCATTTAAATAAGGGGATCACTTCACCCTCAGTATGGGGTGCCAATTTAGAACTAATGCATGTAGGTGCAGAGATATAGTGTGGGGTGCGATAGTATCTTCGTTTCAAAAATACTTTATCTTAGTTTATGATACTCCCCTGTTTCCAGTTTATACCTATCATGCCCTTATTCTTATTCTCATACTGAAGAGTCACTAGACTTACCAGGCTTTATGTCCGACCCTATTTTCTTTCGTTCCCTCCCCCCCAGGTCCATAGGGAGGAAACAACCCAGCTTAGTCCGATTCTTTAAAAGCTTCAAGATAGTAGATGTACAGTTTGGACTCTCTTGCTTTGGCTATGGCTGTTGGACACAATCATGGGGATTTATGCAGTTTTAATTATGTTTTATGCTTCTTTATTTAATAACCAAGACAGAAATGATGATGTAATGTTTTGGGAGTTATTATGACAGTTATGGAAATGTTTTGTATGAACACGTATTTATGAAATAAAAAATATGTTGTTTTCCGCTACTTATAAATATATATATTTATATATGTCTTGTGTTTTATCTGTGACTTTTACTTACAAATCTCCACCAAAGTTAAGGCATTCCCTTTGTGAGTGACCTTATTGGAGGGTGGGGTGTTTCAATTCTGACTCATCTCTGACTCACCTCTGACTCATGCATATATATAAAATATTTCTGTGCGTATACAAACTTAAAACTCTCATAACTTCTTCATACGGTGTCCGTTTTACGCAAACGAATTGTCTATCTTGACCCGAATTTCGAGATGGACATCGTGGTCTAGTCCGTTTCCTCTAATTCTGAACATTAAATTAATTATTATTTAATTTATTCTCTTTAACGTCGTTAAAAATTCGGGGTGTTACAATTTCGTTAAGCTCGGTCGTAGGTAGGTCTCCATCTGCTTTGCAGGATCACCAACTTAATGTAGTTCTATTGGAATGGAGCCCAGTCGGATCATACTCCTCTTCTTCTGTAGTTCTATCCATTTGCTTTTTCGGGGCCTACTTCATTCTGTTTTCAATTCAAGTGGGGATCTCATCATTCCTTCATCCCTAAGGTGGTGGAATCTTGGGCTCTACCTGCTATTGGTAGTCTGTTAGTTATTTTCTCCCTAAAGCTCAAGCGCCTCAAATCGTGCCTGAGGGTTTGGAACACTCAGGTTCCACTACAACAGAGAACTAATTTTCCGATGCCAAAATGGCGTCGATGTGTCATCGAAAAATGGGTTTTTGAAGCCATTTTTGGCATCGGTAAAACCAACGTGGTAAAAAATTCAAACGTCTTGCCTATGACATGTGTTATGTGTTCCCCAACTAAAACGACCTGAAATCCCCTTAAATGAGGAGCTCGGATTGCTTTAAGAACACGACTCACTAGAACACAAACAGTAGAACATTTCATTGCTATTATAACAATTTACATCAGAGTACAAGAATATACCAGAGTATGAATAAATATTATACAGCAGAAAATATCAGATTTTTAAATTGCAAAGCAGCGGAAAAATAATACATAATAATGTACAGTGGGAATCATCTACAACCACAACTGAAAGAGATATACGGATACAAAGCTTTACGATTATAGCTCCAGTTGTAATCCAGAATCCTATGAAAAGAAGTATCTGCGAAAACCAAAATTACAAGCTGCCCGTGTGGAAAGTATGGGCACTCAGAGTTTAGGTTAAAATAATAAAGTCCGAGTCAGTCATGAGACTGGTGTGAGAACTAAAACAGTTATTAGCTTGATTTTAGAGTTAGGTAAGCATGGGACCATGCTGTATAACATGGAACGGGTTTATCCCCCATGGATACCAGTGCATAAAAATAAACAGCGCAATGCTAAAGAGAAAAATGAAGCTATTACAAGATTCAGGTCCCATCACACAATGAACGCAGTCAAGGATAGAGTTTTCCTTTAGAATAGCCAAATATGCTTGATACACGAAATTTCATCTTTTATTATTACTATAAGTGAAGAAATCAACTTCAAATATAAATGTATCAATAATAGGCGGCGTAGGTACCCTTGTATTACGTCGCCATATAGGTTTACAACTAAAACAGTAAAATCACGTATTGGAAATTGGGTTTCCATCTATGAACCGAGGCAAGGGATCTTCCTCACTGATTTCGAGACATTCTAACAAATACCTCAGGATCCCCCCAATGAACCCCTTGGATCTTCATGGCCGGTCATCTGTCGATGATTAATTATACCGTAAACTATATGTTAGCCGGTTCTACCGAACCTCCAAAATGGTCAGTCAAGTCGACCATCTAGAACCTTTTAGTCAGTTCTAGTACAAGAGTCACTAAGGACTCAAATCCAAGGTACCTCGCTTTCCATCAATAAAGTTTTCCGACATCCACATAAGTAAACAGTCTAGGCTCCATACCATGACGTTACTCGTAGCTAGAACTAACATATGTCCATTTCCATGCAGTCACAATCTCGTTTTTGGTTCATACCTGGGTGTGAAGCTCGCGAATTAACGCTACACAAAGCTATGATAATTAAAGTTGTGCTTTGATCATCAACCACAAAGCCTTGCTTTTCAACAAAAGCCTTGATCCATGCATCTCAGCATGCCACACTGTCAATCCATACAGTACCATTGATTTCCACCAATATATAACCTCTAAGCTCGTACATCTCAGAGAAGGGTGTTAAGCAAGAGAATAAATTCTCCGCCATCAAACATATATATATATATATATATATATAGCAGAGATCAACGAATACAGTATAAAGGAATACAATGTCAGATACACTATCCATTTGCAAGTCCGTTCCGTGTTTGAACGAAACCGGAGGCACCTTATTCCTCGTCCCATATGTCCAATACAGGAGAGAGGGCCTCGCATATTCAGTCGATCTCCAAGCACGTCTGGACGATTACCACTTATTACCTTGTCTTGGGTGTACATCCCAATCAAGACATCAGTAATCATCCAAACGATGTGAAGATCTCCGGTCTTTAACCACCATCTTCATATCATCGACATTTAGTCACCGTATCAGTTATTCAGAATGGGTTAAACCCGATCTTTCCGAATAACTGGCGTATCTTATAATCAAGTGCTACAAAAACATATCATACGCCTCATTCCAATTCAAAATATTATTTTATTCAAATATTCTTTTCACAATTTAAACCAAATCATACGCCTCATTACCACTTATTACCTTGTCGGGATTATCGAGCCTTACCGAAGTAATCATTTATTTTATTATTCAAATCCCAACCTATTCATCCCATGGAGCAAAACTGGTAGTACTCCATATCTAACACCCATTGTGTTGTTGGTAAAATTAATTACCTTTTCTCGTTTCAAATCTAATTAAAGATTTAACTATCGCGTGGAGTAAAATTGGTGGTATCCATTCTCACTCATTTCTCAAATTTGGCAAATTTAACTACCACATTATCATTTCAATCTAATTAAAGATTCATTAAAACTCTACTTAGTTTTAATCTCCAAAAATCATTATTTAATGATTATTCAAATTTAGGAAATAAATCATGTCTTTAACTGGGTTAAAGAACCAATGTCACTTAAAACACAGTTCATGATAAACCCCAAAATCATATTCCATCAAAATAGAATCTTCATGGAAATCAAATCATAATCAATATGAATTTCCATATCTGATTAATAAAATAAATGGAATAACAGCGAATCCTTTTAAATTCTGTATATAGCAACAGTCTTCCTTCACATAAGCTCGTCTCGATTATTACCAAATCAAATTCCATTCAATTCCAATTTAATATATTAAATTGGAAAACTTAACTCTGGAAAATTTCCATTAAATCTTAATAAAAAGACTTATAAATTCCAAATCATCTCTTCACTGTTAATTGGGTTAAAGAACAAATGTTATTTAAAACAGCGTTCACGATAAACCCAAAATACTATTTCAGTTCAATTCCAATTAAATATTAATTAATTGGTAAACTTCTCTAAATCTTATTTAAAAGATTTATTATTTTCTCATTGGGATTTTGAGAACAGTGTTATTTAAGACACCATTGACGACAAACCCAAAATCCAATTTGATATTAAATACAAGGCTCTAAATAGAAATTATATCGGCTTATATTCAGTATCAAATTCTGAAACCAACGGATATCGTATTGGGAATAACGATATCCGTATCTTCCAAATTCCTCACAATATCCGTATAATCACGGAATCCAATATCGAAATATTCAAAAGATTATTTCCGTTCAAATATTTTCCAATTCATATGTTGTAAAATTTTGCTTATATTAAAACCCTTTTCAATCCAATTTATTTATTTAAAAATATTGGATTTTTATTCTAGTTAATAACTAGTTCATTCAGATAAAATTGTCTTTTATCCTTTCAAATATGAATTTTTTCATCCAAAATCCATCCAAATCATTTATTATGATTTTACACAATTTTTCCATATTTTTAATAATTTTATTAAGGCCCTTACAGTCGGTTTCCAATAACGGTCGCCGAACTACATTCATAATGACCCTTTCTGAAATTGATTTGGACATAATTCCAAATTCAACCATTAGATTTGAAATCTCTTATAATAATCAGAAAGCACTTTTCGATACGAACCTAACGGTTCCAGTTTTAGGAGAATCCGATGGTCGGATCTCCCATAACATCCATTTGAAGTTAATGGTCGAAATTAGCGGACGGTCGCTGCGCGGAACGTTCTATTCAGGCCATTATATATATATATATAATATATATATATCGTCGATTTCCATATGAAACGTATTTTATAAATCATTTATAAATTCATTTTAAAATGATTTCAACTTCATTTTCAGTTTTAAATCAAAATTGAATATTCCATATCATTATAATATTAAAATGATAATATTTTCAAAATATTTGATTTTGAAATCACTTATTTTTGATATTCATTATAAAATGAATGTATCAATCGGTAAACCCGTTCGGGTTAAAATAGCGTTTACTACTTAACTCGGCTTTACATTTCAATATTTTCGTGCCCATCCAAAATCGGACTTCAAAATCACATTTTGATTATTCACTGAATATTATTTTAAAATATTCTTTATTTTAAAATATTCTTTAGTTTAAAATATTATTTATTTTAAAATATTTTTTATTTCTGAATCGGAATGCGACTCAATCAATTACCATATAATTTCTGTTATATGGATTTCATACATCGCATGTATTCAACCATAATGATAAATAATCATTAACCATTCAAACATCATCCAAAGTGCAATTTACAACTGTACAAGCGTTAAAATAAATAAATAACGCTCATCACAGCCTGTCAACCCATCGATTGACATACAACTAAATATTGGGATTATGTATGTCAAATATCATCCCAGTACCCGTGTAGGGGTTTCAAACAACAAATACTGATTATTATTTGTGCAGTTGGGCGATGTGTAAAATTTATCGTCCCAATCAATATCAGATAAATAGGTTTACATAAACAAGCCGTCCGACTTGCAAATGAATATTTATTCCAATTTCTTTTTATGAAAATTTTATATACAGTTTGTATAAATAATTTATATATTTTAGTTTCAGAAAAATTCGGCATTATAACGGCGCGATATTAGAACCGGAATAATGTATAGCATTATCCCTCTTCGTACTGGCACGCGCCATACACAACAATCAATCAATCCAATAATACCACAATACGATCAATTTTTCCTCAACACAATCATATCACACAAATCATCCAAGGTTTGTACAAAAAGTAGTGTCAGGAGCTACTAAGTCCCATCTGCAACCTGGGAGATAATGACATGACAAAAATGATTTGAGTGAGAGAGTTCTCACCTTGATTGGTTTGTCGCTAAATATCGCCAAATGATCGATTGATCAAATATGAAATTTTCCTCCACCAAAAATTGAGACGAGCTCCAAATTATTCCAAATCAGTTTCATCGCGAAGCTCTCGTCGATACGGTTCTAACGCATTTTGTTTTGTTGAATTCCGAGTTCCTATGAAAAAGTTATTCGTTTTATAAGGTTGTACATACATATATGTCATTAAACATTAATTAAATAATTAATTACCCTTAATAACTCCTAATCCTCCACTCTAATCTCTTCCTCCTCCATTTTCAATGTATACACCTGCTCATTCACCCTTCCATGACCGCAACTTCTCTCCCCTCTTCCTCCTTCATTTCTCAATGCTTTTACAAATGGTTTTCACTACCATTCATCTCTTTTGCTCCTCTTCCTTCTCCACACCATCATTCTCAAACTCAAGCTCCTCTTCAAAACATATCCACCGCCCTTACGCGCATGACTATGTGCAGCACCCAACACTTTTTGTCACCAAATCGCCCCAAAAATTCACACAACTTGCTATCTTATATGCCTAGTCCAAATACATACTCCAATTCGTGAACCGATGCTTCGATTGTCTACAAATTCCAACCCTAGCCTCACATAGCTCACGTTTCTTCACTGTAAAAAAAACGCAACCCCCAAATCATCACCAAACTCTTCCAATCGCATATATGTTGAAGCTAATCGCCATACGAACTCATATATATATATATATATATATATATATATATATATATATAGTGATTTTTAGCTTTTTATTTTGTTTGATTTTGATTTTAGAAGGGGAGGAAAACTCACGTTTTGGGCATTGAACATGGCTGCATGATTTTGGGTATTTAGGTTAGGATTAGGTTAGGTTGAGACAATTTATAGTGGAGCTAATTTAATTTTTTATTAGTTTTATATTTTATTATACTCAAATATCGCTTATTTTCATCATTTAAAAATCCATGTAATCACCTACGGATCCCGTTTTCAATGAAAATTGACATGCAACTACTCTCTGACATTACGGACACAACACTGGTTTCGTCGAATTCTGAATCCGTATGCACAAACAGCGAATTTTTAAAGTCAAAATACTAACTGTTTTTCACTTTAAAAATCACGCACGGACACATACTGATTTTAAAAATCATAGAACTTGGAATCTTACCATTATTCGACGCTGTGGATTCAATAAAAAATATTTCGTCGAATTACGAGGTCGTCTCTATAATGTTCCGTTGTAAAATTGCTCAAATTAGCTTCAAAAATGAGATTTTAGCATACATTTTCTTCTTGTACGCCGAAACGCTAACTCCAAAAATTAGGGACTTTTGGATTTAACCATTATTTGACGATACGAATCCAAAAAAAAACTGAATCGAATTCCGAGATCGTCTCAATAATGTTCCTTTGTAAACTGATCGCCTTTTTTACCTCAAACGGTTTTGCTTCCCATGGCCACATACTGACTCCGTTCGACATGCATTTTGGAACTCAACAATGATTTGTCATTATGAATCCAAATTTTTTTATCTCATCGAATTCTAAGCTTCCTAGCAAAATTTCACTTTTAAGGGCTATGCAATGATTTTAAAAATCGAATTTCAAAATTTTTAAAACAAAGCTTATAAATCAATTTAATAATTTTTCTGGGTTTGTTTTAAGTCAAATAAAATATAAAAACTACTTTTAAAATTATTCTCAAATTTTATTTAGCAAAATAAACAATTTACATTTCCGTATTTTTTAAAATAGCTTAAATCAAAATTTTAAATTGATTCTGAAAATGCGGGTTGTTACACCAATGCCATTCCGACGCCATTTTTTCGACGACATTTTTTCTATGTCATTTTGATGCCTTATTGACATTGTTTGTAATATATGATTTTTTAAAATTTCCATGCCTTTCCGATGCCAGTTCTAAATCATTTTTGCTATATATCCAACCCTCACTCTAAATATTGACTACATTCATTTCGACAATACTACAATACTCAACTTGCAATGAAACATGTATATCTCAAATAAACTAAATAATATTACATAAACATTATAAGACAAAAAAACAAGTAATATAACCAATAAAACATTCACATAACACCCAATACTCATAACATTATCCAATACAAACATAAACAGATATCTAAGCGAAAACAATGTTTACATAGTCAATAAGTTTATACATCACAATATATGAAGAAGAAAAAAGTCAAAAATGCATATGAAAAAAGCTTGACTTATTTTCTGCATGATTCTGTTTCATATATGGCTTGCCTGATTGTCCCTCCAATTTGCTTATTAACCATGGGACAATACATTCTTCTCATGACCTGCACACATTCTTTAAGCATTAACCTATATATAATAAATTCATTTTATATCCATATTGCAACCTAGATACTTTTTTAGGTCTTTCTAAATGAGGTTTCTAGTATATGTTTTTATTACATGTACAACATGTTTGTACAAAAAATGAGGTTTCTTAGGTCTTTCTAGACGAGGTTTCATATTGCAAACTGCATTTCAGCAATACAGTTGTACCAAAAATGTTATTGCATGTGTAAAACAAACTCAAAATTTTATTACATGTGCATCTTACAGGAACTTTAACACAAAACGTGCAATAGGAGTTCATACGTTATTGCGCATATTCCACATATTGAGTAAGCAGTGGTATACATATGCATCTCACAGTTCAACAGTGCACAGTCAAAAAAGATTTTCTAATATTATACAAAATAACTATGTTTAATTATATCAAACTTAAAGTATTAAGGTTCACCAAAAAATAATTCCAATACATTATTAAAACCGTACGTTAAGATACATTCTTCAAGACAACGCTGTAAATCGATTCATCAACTTATGATTCTAATGACATCAAGGCTTACTAGAATGACAATGATTGATTCATGCTAAAAATTATGAAAGAACATACAAAGTTTCATCACTTTTAATAACAGTCACATGTGATTCACTGTAGAAGTTATGGTGTTTAATTACATGCGATAATATTAGAGTCCATTTTATGCAGTAATTTCAAAATGCAATAGTGTAGCTTAATAAGAAATAATGATCATCTTAAATCCAAAAATAAAGCATGAAAAAGATATAACCGGATAGAGGAAAGGAAGCAATCCATCATCCAATTGAGCCCATGTAGGTGCGGAGTTGCATCTAATTGAGCAACTATATCTACAACAACAATAAATACCCACATTTTAGTTCAGAAGACGTTTAACTTTTCACATAATACAAATACACTGGAAAATAATTTTCTAAAATGGATAAGATCATCCATAATATCATTTGACCAATGGTTATTACCTCAAGCTACAAGATGTAAAAAAGGCAAGCTGCATCCCTCCTTTATGGCATCCAAAAATATCGTTCATTTTGTGTTCCACTTTTTTCCAAATAAGAAAATTTTATCAACCTAATCACATTTACCAATTAAATTAAGAACTGGAATTTTAAAATATAATTGAAAACAAATTACTTTATCAGAATTCAAAGTACAGAAAATAAATTGATAGACACATTACAAAATCAACAGTCCTTCAAACTCCAACTCCAAATTACCCGTTAAAAACAAAACAAGAAAATAACCTACAAATTATGCATTTTAGTTGAAATAGTGTAACGACCCAAAGATTTTCGGCTCTGAAAATTGACATAAATACATTTACCGTAACTCGTGTCGACCTTCCAAACACCGAAAACACCAGAACGTTTATAGAAAGAAATTAGAGGATGAGATAAGAGAGAAAGATATATTAGAATAGAAGAAGACGGGAAAAAACCAACACATCACAGAATCAGAGTCTCACATCGCAGCGGAACAAAATATAATATAGAAATAAATATTTATTGAGACATTTAAATAAAACTTACAATCATCAGAGTACACCAACACATATGGATAGTTATAATAACCTATCCTCATATACAACACACAGTGGAAAAATATTATATAATATCATACGTCTGAACTCATCCATCTCGTCTCTGGACTTCGCAGCATCCGATAATCCGGACCTATACAACCCGGTCTAACCCGAGCATTACAAATACCGGGTCAGTCTGGTGAACCAGAGTGAGAAAACTCTCAAAGTTTTAAGGAAAATCATCCAACTTGACTTTAAAGTTCAAAATCTTTCCGAAAGAAAAGGGATAGTCGTAAGTCCAAATCCACACATAAATATGGACAGTTTTTACCTTACGATAACCCAAAACATTTTTGAAAACAATATTATTCTGATATTATGATAGTGTTTAAATACAAATAAATATCAATCTAGTAGAACACTTGCATCTCACGCTCCACATATACAGTATACAATCAAAACCGCAGGCACTTATTGGAGATTGGATTTCGACTATGACAAGGTATGGAACCACCTGCCGATAATGTATCTCTAGAGGCGAATACACTGGGTTCAACAAGAACGTCTTGCAACCCAGCCCACACATGACTGACCACTCATTTCGCTTGAGTGTATCAACTGTATATCACCAACGGTTGGGATTAGCAACCATTTCCCAAAAAAAAGGGACAGCATCGAAATAGATTAAAGAAGGAAATGGAATTTCTCTATATAGATGATTATACACCCTAATGGGAGCGACCCACATAGCCATGCTGCCTGCCCGATTTCTGTCATTTGCCGGTTGATGAGGCTTGAGGTTTGAATTTACCTTTAGAACATCTGGCACCATTTACTTTGAATGCCACATTGTCAGATCCATCAAATCACTAATTGACGTCCAAAAAAATATTCTGCAGCTGATAGGAGTACGTTTGTAAAAATCAATGTACATGATTTTTAAGAAATACTCTGTCAAACATTCGTCCATACAAGTCATCCAGGGGCAGGATAAACCGAAGGCACCCTCCTGCCACATCCTTATATAGGAATCACCCAAGGATCGGTAGCAAGTAGTAATTGCAATCCATAGAGTCCAATCACGAAAGAATCACTGTCGAAATATCTCCGGCCACTAAACCAGAGAAATTCAATCAGTAGTTCTTCCGCTCATGAAGATCAACGGTCTTCAATTGCTCCATCTTCAATCAGCATCTTTGACGTATTTGCTGATCGGAATGGTTTTTGAATATATATTCGATCCTGGTCTTTCCGTACCAGCAATCATATTGGTCAGATTTAATAGTCGGTTATTTAACTATCAAATAAATAATCGTGAGAATAAAATAGGTTCATTGATTTAGTACTCGGTATTACTTGGATTTTTATTTTAAAAATGATTAACGAGTAAATTTTAAACCTTTAAATATCTTTACATTCCAAATATAGCTTTCCATTTTCTTATTTAACAAAAGGTTGTTTTATAAACTATTTATCTCCATACTTGGGAAAATATTCTATAATCATGTTCAATTTTATTCTACTATCATTTTCAAAACATTTCTAGCTCATTACTCATTATCTAAAATTTGGAAAATGATTCATCTTATCTTGCCCGTAAACCAACGTTACGGAATCTCTTTTATTTTATTACTTAAATACAATATCCAACTCTTATTCTATTAGAATAAACCATTCCCAAAACTCCATTTTTCATTTCCTTTCACCTCAAAAATAACGTTATAATTTCTCATAATCCCTTTTTTTATTTCCTTTGCTTCGGAGATATTATTACATACAATATATTCTCAAATCTTCTCATTTCCGTTACTCTGGAAATCCCATTATATTCTCAACTCCCTCAATTAACATTACGTTATTATTTCTCATATGGACATAATAAATTATCCCTACCCTCCTTCCCATTACAAACTAATATCATCCTTAGATAATCCTGCAGTCGTTCAAGTTGGGGTATTTATTTACCTCTCAAACCTTGGCCAACAACGATCTTATCTTTGGATAGACATGAGTTGTAATTCAAAAACCGATATTCATTCTAATATCAAACCAGATCCTATTTAACTATTTTGTTTAAAATATGATTTATAAAACCCTTTTTACTTCCAAAAATATCACTATTTATAAACCCTATTTACCAAACTCAGGTTTTATATGAAACCCCCTTTTTCATTATTCCCTTTACTTAATTCAAATATTAAGTATACATTTATTTTAAGCTATCTCCTTTGCTTAAAATTCCTTTCATAACTTTGTTATAAAACTCAGGTTTTAATATAAAAACCATTCATAAATTCCTTTCACAACGCAATTAGATTTCATTACAACTTCGATTAACTCCCATAAATGATTCTCGTTTAAATGGTAATCTCTTAAATTAAATTAATAATTCACTTCACCATTAACTATCCTATAATTAGTTAATTTCTTTATTTTCTAAATACATAATAAATTTCTTTTTCTAAAAAACTTATTAAAACAATTATTCGTTAAACCATTTCGTTATATTAATTCAAAACAAACAGATTTAATAATCAATCCAGTTAAATCGGATGACTTCGTCAATTCAAAACACGTTTACCTCATTAAGCAATTCCAACTAGTCCTTTATTTAAATAAATTAAAATAATATAATTAATTTAAATAATTCTATTTAATTATTTCTTAACAAAATCAATTATCTAATTCTTGACCATTAGGTTCAGTTTTGCTTATTTGCTTATAAATCTTCTTAATATGAGAATTTATTTTATAAAATCAATTAATAATTAATTATAAACTTTATTAATAAATAATAAATATCTATTTTCTTTTAACAAACTTTTAATCAAAAATACAGATTTAAAAATATGTCTTCAGTTATAAAATAAATTTTATAATTCCATTTCGTCGATTTCCTTAACGGTAAATCGATATTTATAAAACGATTTGTTTATAGGCCATATACTGCCAATTACTCAACCAATATTACCCATTGGTTAAAACAAAAAAAAATTGAATCCCAGGTCAATGATCAACAATCAAATCAATCATTCAATCAGAGCATCATATAGTGATGATATAAAAATAAACAACATTTCATATATTTGAGGAATCCCGTTGGATTCCTCCAACCTGTTCTTCCCTGCATCAAAATAGATTTTCCCACATAATTTCATTTAATAAGAATTATTAAAATTTAAACTGATAATTTTTATAACGATAAATAAAAATTCAACACACTAAATAATTCAAACAATTCAACACAACAAACACATTTATTTAAACATGACCAACAAGGTAAGTTACCTTAATTGGTTCCAATCGTTAAAATAACGATTTGGTTTTTCACTGAAACTAAACAACGTTTAACTTCAAAAATTCAACCAGTATATGAATATATATATATATCAACAAACAGACAACCATTAGCAACCATAACACACAAAAATAAAAACCCAACTTATATAAAATATAAATGGGAAGAGCTGAGTGAGTTTAACTCACCTTGATTACCATCCGTTGTTTTAATACCTCCAGGCTACGTTTTTATATTACTTAAAGGTATTATCTTAATATATATTTAACCAAATCCTACTTTACTTCTTATTAAAGCTCTATTAGGCAAAATTTAACACTTGTCTAAACGTAATTTGGGTATATTGAATGGTACTAAAAGAAACATTAATCTGGCACCATTTGATTCTCTTTTACACTAACAGGCCACGATAATGGTACTCGGTTATCATTAGCTCAAACTTTACTTAGGCTAATTAATTGGTGATTAGGCAGAAGGAAAACACGATTAGCCACTGTGTAATATTTATTAGGGAAAAATTGTTTCACTGTTTGACCTTCTCTCATCCAATTCTATTTCACTGAAACTGATTCCTGCTCACCGCGACACCATTTCACGAGCTACCCCCCATACTGACACCAACCCCGTCCCAGTCTCCGACCCACTTCACTCATACTCCACCGGAAATCTCTCCGTCATCAGGGAAGGTCAGCCCTCTCCCTAGTGTCGCTCCAGTTGATCCACGCACAACGCACAGGCAAGTCTTCGACTCAGCAACCCCAAACTGATGAGTCCCCCTCTTCATTTGGACCCAACGTCCATCCGCTGCTGTGTACAACAACACTTCACCATGCCCACACCCACCGAGTGCTTACTGCTTCCGCCATATTCGCTTGCTCGAAGCACTAACATTTTCTTCTCTTTCTAACTACCTAGTTTGTTTTTCTCTCTCGCTTTATTATTATTATTATCGACATTCTGGATGGAAGAAAAACGAATGAGTTTCTTGTGTGTATATAGATTTAGAGAGACTTGGCATCCAAGTGTTAGAGCAGTCGGTGCTTTACTGATGGGAGGTTATAACATGTGAATGCTAGGGTAGGTAAGGAAAGGAATTACATATAAGGTAGTTATTTTGAAAAGAAGTAACACTGCTGTGTTTTCAATTGAAAGAACTCAAGGTCGGCTGAAAGAATTCAAAGATAGGGTAGGCCTTTATATTATTATTAAGTTACATATATTATTCATTTGGTACGCGGTTAACATATTGGTATCGCTATTTACGCTACCGTTAAATATGCACACCGTCAAATACCAATTCCAAACTCGATGAAAATAAGTACACCTCTACGACTTGACGTTCCGGTCCCTACGAAATTAATTTCGTTGAAAAACGGACTCCGTTTGCACAACGTCGTAAATTTTAATTTATTGGTTCACCTTTAAATTGAACGTACCATCAAAACAACTCCAATTGGCTCCAAACTAGAAATCTAGCAATAACTAATCACACGTACTCCAATAAAACTCGTTTTGTCGAAAACAGAGGTCATTTTGGAAAAATAGCTATTTTAATACTATAAAAATATATCGATAAAATATTATAAAATTCCAAAACAATCCAATTTAGAAATAAATAAATTATTATTATCATATATATCCAAATAAAATATTATATCATTTCAAATATAAACGAATACAAAATTTATAGCTCAACAATAGTATTTTCGAATTAAATGATATCCAAATTCCTATTTAATAACTTAAATAAACGTTATAATTTATTAATGAGTCCATAGCGACTATTTTAAAATTTGAATTGGACATAACTAGCAGTCTATAAAATGAAATCCTGATTCTTCCACTTTCATAGGAAAATTATCACCAATTAGATTCCAACGTTTCTTGTTTCACAGAATTCTGACTTATATCGGATCCTGTATATTCAAGTGAAGTTCAAATTGTAACAACCCGTAAAATCTGAACCAATTTTTTTTTAATTGGCTATTTTAGTGGATTTTAAATATTTAAAATAAATATTTTAAATAATAACGACGAAAAGGTAGTTTGAATCGATGTTGAAAATGAATATAATTAATTTGAATTATAAACAAGGCCTGAAATGGCGCGGTAGTTTCAAAAATTGAATTCAAACTTTGACTGACTGTACCGGATGCAAAACAAAACGGATTTGAGTGAAACCAAAAATATTTAAATTTGTTAGTTAATATCTTTCTAACGAATATGAAAAATCGAAGTTTCATAGCAGGAGTCAAAAGTTATGGCCAAATGAATTTTCAGAAAGGTCGCTATAGAATTTATGTAGCCCATGAAAATAGACATTTTGCAAACAACCTCGGAATTCGACGAAACCACTTTTGTTGGATCCAGGATGTGAAGTTATGGCTAGATTTCAAATTTCATAATTTTTGAAGCTAGTATGTGAGCGTGGCAAAGGAAAATGTGTTTTGGTCAATTACAGTTAAATTGGATCGGCCAGAAAATGGCCATTTTTCAAACGGTCTCAGAATTCGACAAAACTAGTTTTGTTGGGACCGTATCGTCAAAACATAGCTAGATTTATTTTTCTGGAATTTTTCGAATCAGTATGTGGCCCCGGCAAATTGAAATGTACGTTCAAATTAAATATTGAATGTGTTATATTTTAATTTGAAAGAAAACTGACTCAAACAGTCAAACGGGCTTACAAAACATATCCCATTGTGTTCGGAATGGGGGTAAAACGCTAGGGAAGACATTCGTTGGGTTTGAATTGAAGTTCTTTGTAAAAACCCTAAATTTTGAAATTATAAAACCATCGGCCAATCAGAATTTTATATTCATAATAAAATAAAATAAAAATCTCAACCCCCCTCCCCCCCGTAAATGATCTCGACGGCGGAAGACCTGTCGCCGCTTCCCTGGTGATTACCGATCGCCACAGCCCGAGTTAGGCCCCCCTCCAGTTAAGCTTTTTGAAGCTCTACTCTCCAGCTCCAAATCGAAACCCGTCTCCCCCCTCCTCGCCTCATATTTCGCGCGAACCACCTCTCAAAAGTTCGGGTCTTTGAAGCGCCGCCGTGACCACCTGGCCCCACCGAATCGCCAGCCACCACCACGCGCCTGAAGCTCCCTCGACCCTCTTTCAAGTGGTACAACCCGATCCTCCTCCCGTGTAGTGAATCAAAAGATATCAGCAAACCTAGTTTTGAACGAGGAATAGAGGTAACGGCTTTGGCCAATTCAAACTGAAAATTACGCTTTTAAGTGTTGCAAACTTTGAAAAATCATATCTTTTTAGTGTATTGACGAAATTCGATGAAACAGGAAACATCGTGACCGTGTCGACGTCTTCTACATTCTAGGAGAGACCGGATATTTTTCTGAGCCTTCTACTATTTTTGGTGGAGTGGAACCCAATGTGAGATTCCTAATTTATAAACGATATGGAAAACAATGACGTTTGAATTATATAGTCGATGTATGAGTTATATAAGTGTTGTACACCTCATGTATAAGCGTTGTATAAGTTGTATGTTCGATGTATAAGTTATATATGCATTGTAAAAATTATATATATGATGAAATGAATTGAAGTAAATTGGAATATATTTATATACGAATATATATATATATGTATATACAAATATATATATATATATATATATATATATATATATATATACACTCCCCTCGTCCACAGACCATGGACGATATTTATTGGTTGTGATATTGTTTGGGATTTTTAGATTCACTGTGTGGTCGTACGGATTTTTAGAGTGAGAAACAATCAGTATTTCGACAGTTAAAAATACGCTGTGTGAGCAGACGAAGTCGGAATTTGACGAAACCAGATTCGTTGGGACCGTAATGTCAAACTCTAGTGGCATGTCAATTTTCGTGATTTTAGGAGATCGTTTGTTGTCACAGGAATTTTTAGAAGTTAAGTACAAACAGCGTTTGATTTTAATTAGATATTTAAAATGAAAATATCTAAATTCTAAATCCTATAAATACCCTACTTACCCCTTTAACCTAATTCTTTCATTTCCTTAGGTCAGAAATTTTCCACTGTCGGGGTTTTTCTTTTTGCAAAGGAGAAACCGATCTTAAGAAAATCATAGAAACTCAAAACAAATTCTATAAAATACAAAACAAGTGTCTTTGAGTTTGTGTTGATGAAAGCTTCAGCCTGGTACCCTTCTCCTTGGGTTCGATGTTCATTCGTATGGATTGGGGTTTTTACAGTAAACTTAGGGTTCGTTGGTTTGGGGTGTTGGTGCAACGATGTGAAAAATGGAGTTGATATTTGGGTTTAGCGAGTGGAGTAGCACCTAGTTGGGATTTTTGGTAGTATTTGGTGTTGATTTTGTCGATGCCTGCTGCTGTGTGGCCGAAGTCGACGGGGTTCCGGAGATGCATCGAGTTGTGTAATTTTGGTAGGGGGTAGTAGCGTGTGGGGAGAGAAGTTGTTCGGTAGCATTGGTTTGTGGATTTGTGGACGACAGAGGGAGAATGTGGGGTTCTAAGGTCTGTAATGGCCGTGTGAACAAGGAGGAGCCACAGCTGTGTTTTGAACGAGGGAGAAAGGGATTCGGGTGTGGGCTTGTAGGAGCGGTCATGGGCCTTATTAAATTAGTGAGCCTAATTAGATTTTTAATCCTAAGTTTATATTTAATTTAAATATCGTAATAACTTGTATAAGTGATAACTTGTTCATATATTATCGGAATTCAGCGAAACAAGATCCGACAGGATCGTATGGACGGAGACTACCCAATGGAATTGACGGGGAGTGAATCGAAGCTCGTTATAATTTACTGCAAAATAAATTGTCCGTCTGAATCAAAGACAGTTAATCGTTTTTAACGATAACAGTCCAATGTGAGTAAATCTCACTAATTATGAACAGTTTATAATTTCATGTTGCATTTTTAGAACTGTTAAATATTGGTTGATTGACTGTGTGTTGACTGTTTGATTGAACTGCTAGTCAGTTAGTTGAATTTCTATATTTGATTCTGTTTAACAGAATATATCATATGGAACTGAACGTGATGTTATCTATATTGTTTAACATCTGTGATGCAGGGAAACAGGTTGGAGGAATCCGCCTGGATTCCTCAACATTTATTTACTGCTTTAATATATTGTGATATATGATGTGATGTATATCTGTTATGGATTATGTGTGTTAGAATGATGTTAATCATTGTCATTCGATATTTTAGATATCATAAAAGACCCTGGGATGTAAAAAGAATTATTTCAATGTGTATTGAAATAAAGGGATTTTATAAAATCAATAGATTTTATAAAAGGAAATATTTCGAAAGTAAATAAAAGGGGAAAATGTTTTTAAAACGAATAGAGTTTTATAAAAGGGAAATCATTTGTAAAGTGAAGAACTGTTACTAAAAGTAAATCTTTATCAATGAATAGTTTAATTGAGTTAAAAGGAGTTAATCGATGTTAGTTAAATCGGAA
Source organism: Allium sativum (assembly GCA_030737875.1). Classification (NCBI taxonomy): domain Eukaryota; kingdom Viridiplantae; phylum Streptophyta; class Magnoliopsida; order Asparagales; family Amaryllidaceae; genus Allium; species Allium sativum. The sequence goes on from CM060918.1 coordinate 747,723,044, forward strand.
AAGAGTTAATCGATGTTAGTTAAATCAGAAGGAGTTAATCGAATATAGTTTATTCGAATAGAAAGTAAAAGGAGTTAATCGAATATAGTTTATTCGAATAGAAGCAAAAAGGAGTAAATCAAATATAGTTTATTCGAATAGAAAGTAAAAGGAGTTAATCAAATATAGTTTATTCGAATAGAAAGTAAAAGGAGTTAAACAAATATAGTTTATTCGAATAGAAAGTAAAAGGAGTTAATCGAATATAGTTTATTCGAATAGAAGCAAATGAGTTAATCGAATATAGTTTATTCGAAGAAAGTAAAAGGAGTTATCGAATATAGTTTATTCGAAAGGAGTTAAGTGAAATGAGTAAATCAATAGCGTTAGTCAAGTAGAGTTAATCCAATAGTGTTAGTCCAATAAAGTTAATTGATAAGGGTTAATCGAATAGAGTTAAGTGAAAAGAGTCAATCAAATATAGCTATTCGAAGGAGGGTTAAGTAAGGAAGTTAGTAAAAGGAATATAAAGTGAACTTTGCCTATTTCAAAGTTAGAAATGTTGTTCAGTTAAGGTCTGAGAGGTAGTTCTACCCCAACTTGATTGGCTTCGTTTTTAACTAAGGAATAGTTAAGGTTCGGCAGTAAAGGAAATGGTTTGAGTTGGCATAGCGATGTTTGTTTAAACATCTGTCTAAGTCCAATAAAGAAGCTTTGGAAATGTTTTCCAAATAAGAAACCAGAAATGTTTTCTAATAAAGAAAACAAGAAATGGAAATGTTTTCCATTGTTAATAACGTATATTTTCCAAATTTAGGAAATAAGAAATATTGAATCTAGGGAAACAGGAGATAAGTAAATTTATGAAATAAAGAGATAAATGTTGAATGATGTTTGATCGATATAAATTTCCATCTGGAAATAATATCTTTGTTTGCACACCTGTTTTTCTTCGATAGTTAAATCACAGACTATCGAAGTTTTGACCATTTTAATGTTGTTAATATGGAGAGACCGGTTGGATTATTATCCAAAGAACCACTCTGTATTGGCATAAGCGTTGTGAATCATGTATGCCAAAGGAAATTGAAGACGAAGTTATGCAAGGGCTATCCTGTTTACAGAATAGTGCCTTCGATTCATCCTGTTCCTGGATGACTTGTATGGACGGATGTCTGACAGAGTATTTCCAGACGATCACGTATATTGATTTCTCCAACCGTACCAAGAGTGGAAGCGGAGAAGGAAACTTCTTTTAGCTGACACGTAATGTATGGTAGTAGACGTCAATCGGTGATTTGATGGATTTGACGATGTGACATTCGAAGTGAATCTGATGTGATGATGAAGCGTAACCTCAAGCCTCATCAATCCGGTAAATGACAGAAATCGGGCAGGCAGCATGGCTAAGTCGGCCGCACCGAAGTAGGGTGTATAATCACCTGATCTAGAGTTTCATTTACTTCTAAAAATCTATTGTTGATGCTGTCCCATTCGGGAAACGGTTGCTGATCCCAACCGTTGGTGATATACATTCGATACACTCAAACGAAATGAGTGGTCGGTCATGTGTGGCCGGGTTGCAAGATGTTCTTGTTGAACCCAGTGTATTCCTCTCTAGAGTTACACTAGCGAAAGGTGGTTCCATACATTGTCATAGTTGGAAATCCATTACCCAATACGTGCTTGCGGTTTTGATTGTATACTATATATGTAGAACATGAGATGAAAGCGTTTCTGCTAGATGATTATTATACTGTGGTTGATAGACATTATTATAATATCAAAAGGTTTTTGATATAAAGATATTTGGATTCTCATAAGGGAAAAACCCGTTCCGTTATACGGCGTGGTCTTATGAGATATCGATTACCTGCTTGAATTGTTTTAAACTGTTTTACTCACACCAGTCCCATGACTGACCCGAAGTTTATTTTGTTGTTTTCCCTAAACTCTTGGGTGCCTAGTCGGGATTTTACAGATACACTTGAAGAGCTGGAGCAGGAGGCTTCAGGATCATATAGCTATAGTTTATTTCCGCTGTGTTGTAAGTGTTGTACTTTGATAATGATGTATATTCAAGTACAGATGTATGTTTCAAGTTATGTTATATATATATATTATATGTTTCGTTCCGCTGTGAGGTTCGTGTTACTCTGATGTTGTGTTCTTCTTCTTCTTCTATTCTAAGTTTCTATCTTATCTTTCCTCACCCTCTAATTTCTTTCATTTATGACCGGTATTTTTCGATGTTTGGTTAGTCATCATTGAGTTTATGGCGATAACCAAAGTCGTCAAAATCCCGGGTCATTACAGTTGGTATCAGAGCTTAAGTTAAGTGAATTACCTTGGCTCTGTGGCGTGACTCAGTAGAGATGGGGTTAGTAATACCCTAGATTGAGTTTGAGTGTATATATACTAGTGAACGTATTTGTTATTGGATATAAAAATTGTTTTATATTGTGGAGATTTATTGGTTGAGTCGTTTATGAGTTCTGGTCGATCAGTTTGATCCACTGTATCGGTAGGAGTTACTAAACACTCGAATACGATGGGTCGACACGATTTGTTTTGAAAAGAGGGTAAATTAAAATAAGTTTACCCATGGTATATCTTGATATAGAGAAGATATATATATATCAAAATTATAATATAGCGGATATATTGGTTGTTATTATAATCGAGTAAGATAATAAATTAAATGGTTATGTAAATAACCAATCAGAATTCATATAAGTGAAATACGTGAAATCAGATGAGTTAAATCTGAAATTTAAACCAAAAATTGAATTAAAACTCTGGAGAATTGAATAAGTGTTTGTAAATTGATTTGGATTAAAAATAAGGAAAATTTAAGATCCTGGCAGATTTTAAATTATTTTACAATAGTGTGAATTATATTTTGAAATGAATTTCAAAGTGGAAATGTTTAGAAATGGTTTTATAGTATTGAACTCACTTCGATCGCTAGAAAATAGATTCCGATGATGACAACTGCATCATCAGTATTCATTTTCGAGTTGTAAGTGACGAATTACTACCAGAGATACTGTTTTGAATTTGTTTTGGGAAACACAAGTTGTGTTGAATTTCAAAATGGAAGTGATATAGAATTTGAATATAGAATTGAAATAGAATTGAATATAGAAATTCAAAGGGAGTTTGAATATATGAAATTCAATGGAATTGAAATAGAATTTAAATAAGAAAATTCAAAGGGGATTTGAATATAGAAATCCAAATGAGATTTGAATAAAGAAGATTTGAATAATGGAAATTTGAATATAGAATAAAAATAGTTTGAAATGAAATTTGAATATAGAATTCAAATAGATTGAAATGGAATTTGAAAATAGAATTTCAAAATAGAATTTGAAATAGGAATTTGAATATAGAATTAAAATAGAGTTGAAATGGGAATTGGAATATAGAATTCAAATGGAATTCAAATATAGGATTTGAATATATAGAATTTGAATATAGAAATTCAAAATGGGATTTTTTTTAATATAGAATTTGAATAATAGAAGTGAAATAGATTTGAATAATAGAAGTGATGTAAAATTTAAATAGAAATTGAATAGATTTAACTAAGTCGAAGAGGAATTAGTTAATCGAGTTTTGAATTTGAAGTTGAACTTTGAAAGGTGAATTGGATTTGTAAATGGATATTCGAAATCGAATATAGAACTAAAATTTTAAATTTTGATTCAAATTAGTTAATAAGCAAGTTAAAATATATTTGAACATGTCATGTTCAAATATAAAAGTGAAATAGACTAAAAAGTTAATTAACAAATTGATTAACGAATTGAGTTAAAAAGATCAGGTATAGTTAAAATAGATTGGGCAGGTATAAATATACATGAGATATGTATGGATAAGGTATGAAGGTATATAAATAGAATGCTCGACAAAAGGTATGTATTTAATTCATATATGAGATTTTATGCGCCGTATCGGCTAGCCGCTTGGCTTTTTCTTTTTCTTTTTCTTTTGGATTGGTAAGGGCCATGGGAGGCTATTTGAAATATCCCGATGCTCCTAGTACAAAGGAGGTTATGGCGAATTTTTCCGGGAATTTAAGGAGTTAGAATATTTTTGAGATAATTTGATAGTTAGAAATCAACATATCGATATATATAGAAGTCGATAAGGAAACGAACTTAGAAATAGAATAGTAAAATCAAAAAAGGAAGTCTAAGAATAAAATCTAGTAAGAATAGAAAGCGGAAACGTATACGTGTTTAAAAGTGAATAAGTAGTTGTATGGTATTGATTTATTCGAGTAAGTAGTCATATCTGTTTTGACATTATAAATGTTATTCAGTCAAGGTCTGAGAGGTAGTTATACCCCAACTTGATTGATTTCATTATTAACAAATAAATAGTAAGATTTCAGGCTCGAAGATCAATGTTGAATAAGAGTTAGTTGGATATAGTATTTGGGTTGTCGTAACGATGTTTTACACGACATCCGTTTTAACCCAAATAAGTGTAAGCTTGGAAATATAATAAAGAATATTTCCTAAGTATAGAAATAAACGAGATCGGAAAAAAGATAAGTAATTGGAATATTTTCCAATTATAAATAGCATATATTTTCTAAAGTTTAGAAAATAAAGGAAGGCGATATTCGGAAATGTTTTCCAAATAACATAAAAGGCCAATATGGTTATTGAAAATATTTGGTTAACAAATATTGATAAAGAAATAGAGAAGTGATTTAACTAATGGAATATTAATTAAGGGCTCAGTGACATGTTCAAAAGGAAAATTTGTTTTTTGAAAAGAGTAAACTGTTTGAAACTCCCAGGGAAAGACTGTTTGAATTAAAAACAAATTTAACAGAAATTTGTGAAAGCAAATTTGAATTAAAAGTAAAGCCAATAAAGTGGTAACTGAGATTGAATTAGAATGATATCAAGACAAATTGGATTGTGATATTCAAATTTGAAGTGTAATGTGATAATCAAGTTAAGAGTTGGGAATCGAGAAGAAACTCGAGTTGAAATGATATTTGGCTCGGATATAAGCGAATGGTTGTGTTGTGGATAAAAGCAGATTAGAATTTGATTGGGATGACCCTTGTGTCCGCTGAATTGATAACGGGTGGAAAGGATATAATGATATGCCGATAAAAGGTACAAGTTTATATTTCATATGGTATGAGATTTTGATGAGCCGAATTGGAAAGCCATTTGGCTGTTTGATTTTCTTTTGGGTAGGGAAGGCCCAGAGAGGCGAGTTGGAGTTTGACGTATTGACCAGTACAAAGGAGGTGCTGGCGAAATTTTTCGAAAAGTTAAGGTGTTAGAAAATTTTCAGGATTTTTGAAAATTTTCGTTGATAAGAATTAATTAATAATTTAATTGAAAATTAAATTTGTTCAGTTGAAACTGAAGTTAAGAGTGAACAAATATGTTCTAACCAGTCGATAGGGTCGGCCTCTGCCTTTAGCAATTTCGAGGACGAAATTATTTTAAGTGGGGAAGATTGTAATGACCCGCATTGTCAGAGGTATTATAATTAATTTATTTAATTATATTAATAGTGATTTAGGGAATTAAATCGTCGTTAATTAAATTATAGTGAATATTTATGTGACGGCAAGGAATTTCGCTCGATCCTAATCAGTCGTTAAACCGATCTAGACCGTTCAAAACCCCTGATCGTTTGAGAACAGGACAAATCAGAGCACAAACAGAAGAACATTTCATTGCTATTACAACAATTCCATCAGAATACAAGAATATACAGAGTATAATTGAATAAATTGCATTCGATAAATATCAGAGATTACAATAAATTACATAGCAGTGGAAAATAATACAAAGCACAACTGAAGGTGATATACGGATACAGAGCTTTCCGGATATCATTCCAGCTGTAAACCAGGATCCTGTGAATATAAATCTGCAAAACCAAAACTACTAGCTGCCCGTGCAGAAAATAGGGGCACCCAAAGTTTAGGTTAAAACAATAAACTCCAGGTCAGTCATGTGACTGGTGTGAGAACTAAAACAGTTATTTAAACTTTACTTTAAAAGAGAGTAATTCAAGGGACCACGCCGTATAACACGGAATGGGTTTCCTCCCAAGATTACCAGTGCATAGAAAAGACAACGCAATGCTTTTCGAAAAATGAAGCTATTATAAGACCCAGGTCCCATCACACAATGCAACGCAAGCCGGAGGATAGGGTTTTACCTTATAACAGCCAAACATGTTTGGTACGTTTAAAACAAATCATTTGATACTATAATAAGTGTATAGTGTCAAAACAATTTCAATCATAAATATAAATCATAGACGGCATAAGTGCCCCATACCACTATGTCGCCATACTAGGCTCTACAAATAAAGCCAAAATACACGAATTGGAAATTGGATTTCCGTCATGAGTCGAGGCAAGGGGCAAGCTCCTCTCCTCTTTCGAGACACTCTAGCAAATGTCTCAGGACTACACACTCTGGGCAATCCTGGATCTTCAGGGCTGGTCCTCACTTATGTTAGAGGATTAGTTATGCCTGAACACACGTTTCCTGGTCCTTACAGACCTAAAATCGAGGCGTCTCATCCAACAACCACAAAGGTGAAAAGTATATAAATGTCAGGGCTGGTAAGTCACTGACACCACCAAAGCTAGAAAGAAACGTCGTGCTCTCCCTGCAGTCCGTATCCCGTTTTTGACTCATACTGAGGTGTGAGGCTCGCGAATTCACGTTATACACAAAGCTGCCACGTAGGCCGTGCTTTGATCATCAACCACAAGACTCTGCTTTTCAACAGAAGCCTTAATCCATGCAACTCAGCGTGCCACACAGGCAATTCATGCCATGCGATTGATATTTATCGATATATAACCTATAAGTTCGTATGTCTCAGAGAAGGGCGTTAAGCAAGAGAATAAATTCACCGCCGCCAAACAGATATATATTTAATAGAAATCAATCAACACAGAATAAAATCCAATGTCAGACACACCATCCATTTACAAGTTCGTTCTGGGTCTGAACGAAACCAGAGGCACTTTCCTCGCATATCCATCCATCTCCAAGTACGTCTGGACGACAACCAACTGATTCCCTCATCTTGGGTGTACAGCCCAATCAAGATCATCAGTAATCACCCAAACGATGTGAAGACTTCCGGTCTTCGACCACCGTCTTCATCTTCGACATATCGTCGAATCGGTTATTCAGAATGGGTATAAACCCGGACTTTCCGAACAACCCGCGTATATTAAAACAAATGTTACACAAACACAACATACGCCTCATTCCAATTCAATAGTCACTAACCGTAAATCAGTAAGAGAGCAATTCCCCAAATATTAACCCCGAAGGCCGAAACCAACATCAGATCAATACCCAGGAAACCATTCTTCTTAAATAACCTACAGTTAGTTTCTAAATTGCACATTCTTAAGGGAAGGTTCCCATTAATTTTATCCAAGATAAATTCTTTAAATTTATCCTTTAATCTTCCTTTGGATATCATTTCAAACCAGATTATGGTTTTCCAAAATAGTCGAGATTAGCGAACCACACCGAAGTAATTATTTGTTTTATTTCCCAATCCCAACCTATTCATCTCATGAAGCAAAACTGGTAATACTCCATATCTAATATCACAGTGTTATCGGTAAAATTAATTACCATTTCACGTTCAAATCTGATTAAAGATTTAACTATCGCTTTGGAGCAAAACTGGTGATACTCCATCCTCGCTCACATTCTAAATTTGATAATTTAAATGATCAATTCACATTTCAATCTAATTGCAGATTCATTAAAACTCCTTTTACTGGGTTAAAGAACTAGTGTTATTTAAAACATAGTTCATGACAAACCCAACAAATCAATTCTATTTAAAACCCATTTCAAATCCAATTTATTTATTTAAAATAAATGGGTTTTTATTTTAGTTCTAAACTAGTTCATTTCGATAAAAATCTATTTTTATCTTTTTAAATATGGAGTTTTTCATCCCAATTTTTCCTAAATCATTTCTTATGATTTTACACAAATTATTGATATTTTTAATAATTTTATCAAGGCCCGTACAGTCGATTTCCATCAACGGCCATCGAACTGCACTTACATCGACCTTTTCCAAATTTGATTTGGACGTATCTCCAAATCCAACCGTTAGATTTCAAATTTCTAATATTCGTTAGAAAGCTCTTCTCGATACGAACCCAACGGTTTCGGTTTTAGGAGAATCCGATGGTCGGATCTCCCGTAATGTTCATTTGAAATAAATGGTCGAAATTCACGAACTGCCGCGGCGCGGCGCGTTCTATTCAGGCCATTATATTATATATATATAATATATATTTCGTCGATTTCTATTTAAAACGAATTATATAAATAGTTTTAAATTCGTTTCAAAAACAATTTCAACTTCCATTTCAATTCAAATCAAGATTGAATTTTTCCTTATAAATTCGTTTTAAAATTCATTTCAATTCAATTCAATTTCAATTCATTTCAATTCGTTTTCAATTCAATTCAAATTCGTTTCAATTCAATTCGAAGTCGTTTTATATTCAATTCAAATCAAATTCGTTATATTTTCAATTCAAATCAAATTCGTTATATATTCAATTCAAATCAAATTCGTTATATATTCAATTCAAATCAAATTCGTTATATATTCAATTCAAATCAAATTCGTTATATATTCAATTCAATTTAAATTCGTTATATATTCAATTCAATTCAAATTTCGTTATATATTCAATTCAAATCAAATTCGTTATATATTCAATTCAAATCAAATTCGTTATATATTCAATTCAAATCAAATTCGTTATATATTCAATTCAAATCAAATTCGTTATATATTCAATTCAAATCAAATTCGTTCTATATTCAATTCAAATCAAATTCGTTGTATATTCAATTCAAATCAAATTTCGTTATATATTCAATTCAATTCAAATTTCATTATATATTCAATTCAAATCAAATTCGTTATATATTCAATTCAAATCAAATTCGTTATATATTCAATTCAATCAAATTCGTTATATATTCAATTCAATTCAAATTCATTATATATTCAATTCAATCAAATTCGTTATATATTCAATTCAATCAAATTCGTTATATATTCAATTCAAATCAAATTCGTTATATATTCAATTCAATCAAATTCGTTATATAATCAATTCAATCAAATTCGTTATATATTCAATTCAAATCAAATTCGTTATATATTCAATTCAATCAAATTCGTTATATATTCAATTCAAATCAAATTCGTTATATATTCAATTCAAATCAAATTCGTTATATATTCAATTCAAATCAAATTCGTTATATATTCAATTCAAATCAAATTCGTTATATATTCAATTCAAATCAAATTCGTTATATATTCAATTCAATCAAATTCGTTATATATTCAATTCAAATCAAATTCGTTATATATTCAATTCAAATCAAATTCGTTATATATTCAATTCAAATCAAATTCAATTCGAATATAATCGATAAAATATCGTTCGCGTCAAAATAGCGCATCTCTAATCAACACGGCTTTATATTCAACAAATGGATCTATATTTCTTTCAATACACGACTCTATATCTTTGTCAACACACGACTAATCTCAACGAATGAGTACTGTCCACGTGTGACTATTTTTGTTATTTAATATATCTTATAAAAATTAAGGTATCTATCGTTTGATATTAAATCAGACTCCAACCGCAAATTAGTAAGAGAACGATTCCCAGAATATTAACCCCGAAGGCCGAAACCAACATCAGATTAATATCCAAGAGACCACTCATCTTATCTATTTTCCAGTTAGTTTCAAATTTTATATATGATATAGATGTAAATTTTATTGTTAAAATATTTCGTTCAACACATGACTAATCTCAACGGATGAGTATGGTTAACACATGAACCTTTGTTTTATAATATTCTTTATTTTCTAAATTGGAATGAGGCCCAATCAATCACCATATAAAGTTAATTATATGGATTCCATACAACACATGTATATAATAGCAACGATAAATAATCAACCATCATCCAAAGTGCACTACACTGTATAAGCATCAAATATAGATATCTAACGCTTATAACAGCCTGCCAATCAATCAATCGACATACAACTAATTATTGCGAATAGTGTATGTCGTATATTATCCCAATACCTGTGTGGGGTTTCAAATCAACAAACACAGATTTTTATTTGTGCAGTTGGGCGATGTGTAAATTTTTTCGTCCCAATCAATGTCATTCAAATAGGTGTACATAAACAGACCGTCTGGTTTGTAAATGAATATTTATTTATTCACATTCACGTTAAAAATTATATTTTTAACGATAAAATATTTTACTTTAACACATGAATTTCTATTCAGTTCATTTACAAAATAAAAATGATGTTTTTATTTTTCTAACTTATTTTAGAAAATTTCGGCGGCATAACGACACGATACTAGAAACGGACAAGGCCTAGCCTTATCCCCGGTCTAGTGAAGGCCCACGCCATTCACACATCAATCTAATCCATTCCATTTCACCAAACAATTCAATTCAATTTCAAATAATCCAACTAATCTATGCAACCAAACAAACAAGTCCATGGTCTGTGGACGATTGTGTCGGGTGCTACTAAACACCGTCTGCATCCTAGTATATATATATATAACTAGAAAAAGGAATTTTGAAAGGTGAGAAGTTCTCATCGATAGCTATCCAACTTCACGACACTTCATTTATAGACATCTTCGCCGTTCTCGCCTCTTATCACTTTCGTCGCCCGTAGTCACTACATATGTAAAAATCACATTTTTACTTCGTTATTCAATATATAAAAATCGAATTTTTACTTCGCTATTCAATATATAAAAATCGAATTTTTACTTCGCTATTCAATATATAAAAATCGAATTTTTACTTCGCTATTCAATATATAAAAATCGAATTTTTACTTTGCTATTCAATATATAAAAATCGAATTTTTACATCGCTACTATATAGATAAAAATTCTATTTTTACCATGCTATTCTTTATAAAAAGATTTCGCCTTTTCAAATTCATCATTATAAAAATAACATTTTTATTTTACTACACATATAAAGATGATATTTCTAATATTCCTATCATGTAAAAATTATATTTTTAATTCTCTACATAAACAAAAATCATATTTTTACATCTTCTACATAGTAAAGATTATATTTTTAATACTTTAAAAATATAAAAATCATATTTTTATTACTATACTATATAAAGGTCATATTTTTAATCCATTACATACGTAAAAATCACGCCTTTCTCCATTTAAAAATATCGTCTTTCTTCCTTTTTAATGTGCAATCTCTACATATAAAAATCGTAATTCTATTTTAAATCTCCTTATATAAACATCGCCTTTTAATTTTATATAAATATGTAAAACTAATTTATGGTATACCATTATATAAAAATAAAACTGAAATTTAAAACCTATGTTTTATATATTAAAATCACCTTTCTTCCATCTCCAGGAACTGTCGAGCCAACCACCGAACACCGGCGCTCCAACCACAATCAGCTTCAGCTCGATTGGGGCCTCATGAAGGTTGCAGCGCTTGGATGAACTCCTGGTGGTGGTGGGATGCTGGGACTTCGGTGGAGGCTGTTCTAGGTTTGGGAGAGGAGGGCGAAATGGGGGGTTCAGCGCGTCGGTTTTTTGTGGCGGGGGGGGGGGGGGGGGGGAGGGGGGCTCATGTCGCGAGGCAGGGGGTTTCGGGGGGAAAAGGGGGTCGACGCGAGAGGAGGAGGTGACCGGGGGGGTCTCGCTTCCTGGCGGCGGCGACGATGGGAGGAGCGGCGGCTCCTCCCCTCTTCTTCTCCGTCGCCCTCTTCTTTTTTTTCTGGAAATGATTGGATCGAAAAATGGGGGGGGGCAGAGGAAATAAAGGAGAGGAAGGAAGGATTTTTTTTATTTAATTATTTAATTTGCAAAAAGTTGACTTTTACATACGACCGCTAAACGAGGCCCATCGCCTGTCGTCCATAGCTAATTACCAACATTCTGAACACAATGGGATACGTATCGTAGGCTGATTCGATAGTAACAATCAGTTTCCGTCAAAATCAACATATAACTCTATATATTGAATTTGAAAGCGCATTTCAATTTACTGGGGTCACATACTAACTCAAAAAATTACAGAAAAATATTTTCTAGCTTCGTATTGACGATACGGTCCTAACAAAACTAGTTTCGTCGAATTCTGAGACCGTTGGAAAAATGGTCATTTTCCAGTCGATTAAAATCAACTGAAAATGGTCAAACGCGTTTTCCTTTGCCACGCTCACATATTGATTCGAAAAATTATGAAATTTGAAACCTAGTAATAATTTGACATTACGGACCCAACAAAAGTGGTTTCGTCGAAATTCGAGGTCGTTTGCAAAATGGCTATTTTTAAGGGCTTGAATTCCATAGCGACTATTCAGAATTTTCAACTGGACATATCTTTTGATCCCCGCTATTAAATTTTGATTTTTCGAATTCGTTGGAAAGATATTCCCAATTAGATCCTAATGTTTTTGGTTTCGCTAAAATCCGGTTTATTTTGCACCCCGTACATTCAATTGAAGTTTGAAATCGAATTATCAAACTACCGCGCCATTTTCAATTCCTTTTATAATGATATATATATATTTATTTATATTCTAACGACGACGCGTATAAATATATATGTTTGAATTATATTCAAAATAAATTTCTCGTCGATATTATTTATAATAATCTATTTTAAATATTCAAAATTCGCTAAAATTGCCAAAATAAAAATTTTAAACTGGCCCATATTTTCGGGTTGTTACAATTTAATTAAATTAAATAATTAAACAATATATTTAATTCTGAAACAATCGAATTGGCTAAAACAACGATATGGTGTGAACTGGATCATCTGTGATATTTAATTCAGCTTGGAATTGGATTTGAATAACGAATATATTCAATCGTCGACAGTTGAGCGTATAGTTTATAATATAATTATAAACGAGCTCGAAATGGCGCTGCAGTTCGCTATTGGGCGATTTGAACTTCAACTGAATGTACATGATTCGTTTTAAGCCGGATTTCTGTGAAACAAGAAACGTGTGGAGCTAGTGGAGTATATCTTTCTAGTGGAAGAGAAAAATTGGGATTTCGTATTGTAGATTTTGATGTATGTCCAAATCAAATTTTAGAAAAGTCGTTGTGGCATACCTTTATAATTTATAAAGGAATTATTTATATTTTAAAAAGGAATTTCAATATAAATCGAACATCGGGTTGACCCAGATTGAAATATCAAGTTAGAAATTAATATAGGGATATTCTAGAGCTGTATGGCATTCCACTGTGAGTATATATGATAATATTTATTTATATTTTATTTAATTATATTTAAATATATTTATATATTTAAATGGGTCATCCAGAGCTTTAAAAATAGCCAGTTTTGCAAACGAAGTCGGAATTCGACGAAACCAGTTTCGTTGGATCTGCAATGTCAAATAGTTGTTAGATTTCCAGTTCCGTGATTTTTAGAGTCACTGTGTGGTCGTACGGATTTTTAGAGTGAGAAACAGTCAGTATTTCAACAGTTAAAAATACGCTGTGTGAGCAGACGGAGTTGGAATTTGACGAAACCAGTTTCGTTGGGACCGTAATGTCAAACTCTAGTGGCATGTCAATTTTCGTGATTTTAGGAGATCATATGTTGTCACAGGAATTTTTAGAAGTTAAGTACAAATAGCGTTTGATTTTAATTGGATATTTAAAATGAAAATATCTAAATTCTAAATCCTATAAATACCCTACTTACCCCTTTAACCTAATTCTTTCATTTCCTTAGGTCAGAAATTTTCCGCCGTCGGGGTTTTTCTTTTTGCAAAGGAGAAAACCGATCTTAAGAAAATCATAGAAACTCAAAACAAATTCTATAAAATACAAAACAAGTGTCTTTGAGTTTGTGTTGATGAAAGCTTCAGCCTGGTACCCTTCTCCTTGGGTTCGATGTTCATTCGTATGGATTGGGGTTTTTTACAGTAAACTTAGGGTCCGTTGGTTTGGGGAGTTGGTGCAACGATGTGAAAAATGGAGTTGATATTTGGGTTTAGCGAGTGGAGTAGCACCTAGTTGGGATTTTTGGTAGTATTCGGTGTTGATTTTGTCGATGCCTGCTGCTGTGTGGCCGAAGTCGACGGGGTTCCAGAGATGCATCGAGTTGTGTAATTTTGGTAGGGGGTGGTAGCGTGTGGGGAGAGAAGTGGTTCGGTAGCATTGGTTTGTGGATTTGAGGACGACAGAGGGAGAATGTGGGGTTCGAAGGTTTGTAATGGCCGTGTGAACAAGGAGGAGCCACGGCTGTGTTTTGAACGAGGGAGAAAGGGATTCGGGTATGGGCTTGTAGGAGCTGTCATGGGCCTTATTAAATTAGTGAGCCCAATTAGATTTTTAATCCTAAGTTTATATTTAATTTAAATATAGTAATAACTTGTATAAGTGATAACTTGTTCATATATTATCGGAATTCAGCGAAATAAGATCCGACAGGATCGTATGGACGGAGACTACCCAATGGAATTGACGGGGAGTGAATCGAAGCTCGTTATAATTTATTGTAAAATAAATTGTCCATCTTAATCAAAGACAGTTAATCGTTTTTAACGATAACAGTCCAATGTGAGTAAATCTCACTAATTCTGAACAGTTTATAATTTCATGTTGTATTTTTAGAACTGTTAAATATTGGTTGATTGACTGTGTGTTGACTGTTTGATTGAACTGCTAGTCAGTTAGTTGAATTTCTATATTTGATTCTGTTTAACAGAATATATCGTATGAACTGAAAGTGATGTTATCTATATTGTTTAACATCTGTGATGCTGGGAAATAGGTTGGAGGAATCCGCATGGATTCCTCAACGTTTATTTACTGTTTTCATATATTGTGATATATGATGTGATGTATATCTGTTATGGATTATGTGTGTTAGAATGATGTTGATCATTGTTATTCGATATTTTAAATATCATAAAAGACCCTGGGATGTAAAAAGAATTATTTCAATGTATATTGAAATAAAGGGATTTTATAAAATCAATAGATTTTATAAAAGGAAATATTTCGAAAGTAAATAAAAGGGAAAAATGTTTTTAAACCGAATAGAGTTTTATAAAAGGGAAATCATTTGTAAAGTGAAGAACTGTTACTAAAAGTAAATCTTTATCAATGAATAGTTTAATCGAGTTAAAAGGAGTTAATCGATGTTAGTTAAATCTGAAAGGAGTTAATCGATGTTAGTTAAATCAAAAGGAGTTAATCGAATATAGTTTATTCGAATAGAAAGTAAAAGGAGTTAATCGAATATAGTTTATTCGAATAGAAGCAAAAAGGAGTTAATCAAATATAGTTTATTCGAATAGAAAGTAAAAGGAGTTAATCAAATATAGTTTATTCGAATAGAAAGTAAAAGGAGTTAATCAAATATAGTTTATTCGAATAGAAAGTAAAAGGAGTTAATCGAATATAGTTTATTTGAATAGAAGCAAACGAGTTAATCGAATATAGTTTATTTGAAGAAAGTAAAAGGAGTTATCGAATATAGTTTATTCGAAAGGTGTTAAGTGAAATGAGTAAATCAATAGCGTTAGTCAAATTGAGTTAATCCAATAGTGTTAGTCCAATAGAGTTAATTGATAAGGGTTAATCGAATAGAGTTAAGTGAAAAGAGTCAATCGAATATAGCTATTCGAAGGAGGGTTAAATAAGGAAGTTAGTAAAAGGAATATAAAG
Organism: Allium sativum; assembly: GCA_030737875.1. Taxonomy (NCBI): domain Eukaryota; kingdom Viridiplantae; phylum Streptophyta; class Magnoliopsida; order Asparagales; family Amaryllidaceae; genus Allium; species Allium sativum. The sequence continues at coordinate 747,738,837 of CM060918.1, forward strand.
TGAACTTTGCCTATTTCAAAGTTAGAAATGTTGTTCAGTTAAGGTCTGAGAGGTAGTTCTACCCCAACTGGATTGGCTTCGTTTTTAACTAAGGAATAGTTAAGGTTCGGCAGTAAAGGAAATGGTTTGAGTTGGCATAGCGATGTTTGTTTAAACATCTGTATAAGTCCAATAAAGAAGCTTTGGAGATGTTTTCCAAATAAGAAACCAGAAATGTTTTCTAATAAAGAAAACAAGAAATGGAAATGTTTTCCATTGTTAATAACGTATATTTTCCAAATTTAGGAAATAAGAAATATTGAATCTAGGGAAACAGGAGATAAGTAAATTTATGAAATAAAGAGATAAATGTTGAATGATGTTTGATCGATATAAATTTCCATTTGGAAATAATATCATTGGTTGCACACCTGTTTTTCTTCAATAGTTAAATCACAGACTATCGAAGTTTTGACCATTTTAACGTTGTTAATATGGAGAGACCGGTTGGATTATTATACAAAGAACCACTCTGTATTGGCATAAGCGTTGCGAATCATATATGCCAAAAGAAATTGAAGACGAAGTTATGCAAGGGCTATCCTGTTTACAAAATAGTGCCTTCGATTCATCCTGTTCCTGGATTACTTGTATGGACGGATGTTTGATAGAGTATTTCCAGACGATCACGTATATTGATTTCTCCAACCGTACCAAGAGTGGAAGCGGAGAAGGAAACTTCTTTTAGCTGACCCGTAATGTATGGTTGTAGACATCAATCGGTGATTTGATGGATTTAACGATGTGACATTCGAAGTGAATCTGATGTGATGATGAAGCGTAACCTCAAGCCTCATCAATCCGGTAAATGACAGAAATTGGGCAGGCAGCATGGCTAAATCGGTCGCACCGAAGTAAGGTGTATAATCACCTGATCTAGAGTTTCATTTACTTCTAAAAATCTATTGTTGATGCTGTCCCATTCGGGAAACGGTTGCTGATCCCAACCGTTGGTGATATACATTCGATACACTCAAGCGAAATGAGTGGTCGGTCATGTGTGGCCGGGTTGCAAGATGTTCTTGTTGAACTCAGTGTATTCCTCTCTAGAGGTACACTAGCGAAAGGTGGTTCCATACCTTGTCATAGTTGGAAATCCATTACCCAATACGTGCTTGCGGTTTTGATTGTATACTATATATGTAGAACGTGAGATGAAAGCGTTTCTGCTAGATGATTATTATACTGTGGTTGATTGACATTATTATAATATCAAAAGGTTTTTGATATAAAGATATTTGGATTCTCATAAGGGAAAACCCGTTCCGTTATACGGCGTGGTCTTATGAGATATAGATTACCTGCTTGAATTGTTTTAAACTGTTTTACTCACACCAGTCCCATGACTGACCCGGAGTTTATTTTGTTGTTTTCCCTAAACTCTTGGGTGCCTAAATTTGTACGGGCAGTCAAATAGTCGGGATTTTACAGATACACTTGAAGAGCTGGAGCAGGAGGCTTCAGGATCATATAGCTATAGTTTATTTCCGCTGTGTTGTAAGTGTTGTACTTTGATAATGATGTATATTTCAAGTTATGTTATATATATTATATGTTTCGTTCCGCTGTGAGGTTCGTGTTACTCTGATGTTGTGTTCTTCTTCTTCTTCTTCTTCTATTCTAAGTTTCTATCTTATCTTTCCTCACCCTCTAATTTCTTTCATTTATGACCGGTATTTTTCGATGTTTGGTTAGTCATCATTGAGTTTATGGCGATAACCAAAGTCGTCAAAATCCCAGGTCATTACAGAGACTATGTTCATTTGTTGAATAGAAATCCATATATTGAGAAATAATCGTGTTTTGAAATAAATTGTTTTATAATAAAAATCACATTTTTATCACCTGTTTGAACTATATAAAAGTTTTGAAATAAATTGTTTTATAATAAAAATCACATTTTTATCACCTGTTTGAACTATATAAAATAATCGTGTTTTGAAATAAATTATTTTACAATAAAAATCACATTTTTATTATATATACAAACTATAGAGAACATTCATGTGTTGAATAGAAATTCATGTGTTGAATGGTACTCGTATTTTAAATCAATTGTTTTACAATAAAAATCACATTTTTATTATATATACAAACTATAAAGAACATTCATGTGCTGAATAGAAATTCATTCGTTGAATAGAAATTCATGTGTTGAATGGTGCTCGTATTTTTAAATAAATTGTTTTATAATAAAAATCATATTTTTATTATTTATATGAACTATATAAAATAGTCGTGTTTTTGAAATAAATCGTTTTACTATAAAAATTACATTTTTATGATATGCATGAATTATTAAAAACAGTGAAGGGTTGAAATAATGTCTGTTGGATAAAAATGTCATTTTTATCAAATGTATAACATGAATATGGTTTTAAAATCGAAGAATTGATTATATTTATATATGTATATAAATATAATTAAAATGAATCGAATAACGACGCTGCAGTTCGTATTTTGAAACCGTGATTTCAAACGATTAGTGCGGGGGATCCGACCATCGGATTTTCCCGAAACCACCACCGTTGGGTTCGCCTTGGAAATATCTTTCCAACGGCACCAACTTTGTAAAGATCCAACGGTTGGATTGTCTGGAATGTTTAATTCAAATCGGAAGAAAAACAGCGCCAGAATCGATTATATATATATATATAATTAAATTAAATCGAATAACGAAGCTGCAGTTCGTATTTTGAAATCATAACTTCAAACGAATAGTGCAAGAGATCCGACCGTCGGATTTCCCCAAAACTGAAACCGTTGGATTCGTTTTGAAAAGATCTTTCTAATGATATAAAATTTGTGAAGATCCAACGGTTAGATTTTCAGATATGTGTAAATCAAATCTGGAGAAAAACAGCGCTACGGCCGCGTTATGGCCTGAGGCGTTGTTTTGAATATATTAGCTATTTTTAAATAAATAAAAATAGCGATAAATCGGGATAAAATATTATAAACGATATGGAATGGAAATAAACTGAATTTGCTCGGTTTACGTGATATTTGATGGTTGAATGTGTTTAGCGCGAAAATTACACTAAAGGACAAAATTAGTGATATCGAATAATTTAACCATTGAAATGAATTGATTTGAAATTCTAAATATACGTGAATTATTTGAAAAGTCTAAGTTAATTCTCATTTCAAATAATTGATCGACGTTCGAAAGTCGAAGATATGAAGACGATGCAAAGCCGATGATCTTCACGTCGAATGAAGGGGTGCTACTGATGCTCATGATAGGAGTAGCTACCTAGAAGGGGTTGGAGTAGTAGCCGTCCGGACGTACATGTTGATTGTACGGATATGCGAGGAATAAAGATCCTCCGGTTTCGTTCAGACCCAAAACAGACTTGTAAATGGACTGTGTGTCTGACATTGGATTTCATTCTGTGTGATTGATAAACGTCAGTTACATGGCATGAATTTCCTGTGTGGCATGCTGAGATGCAATGATCAAAGCTTTTGTTGAAAAGCAGAGCTTTGTGGTGGATGATCAAAGCAACGCCTGTGTGGCATAGCTTTGTGTATAACGTGAATTCGCGAGCCTCACACCCCGGTATGAACCAGAAACGGGAGAGGATTGCACGGAGAACATGTGTTTCCTTCTAGCTAGGAGTTGTTTCAGTGTTTTTACACGGCCTGACATTTTACTTATGTGAATGATGGATAGTGAGGCGCCTCGGATATATCGGTCGTTCTCGAACCGATGGAGCCATTCGTTGGCTCATTTACGCCCCATAGGGCGGGGAGACGTAGTGTTCAGGATTTCGTCTAATCCACATCTGTGGACCGGCCCTGAAGATCCAGGGGTCGATGCGTTCTGATCCTGAGACATGGGCTAGATTGTCTCGAATTCGGTAAGGACTATCCTTTGTCTTGGTTCATGACGGAAATCCAATTTCCAAATGCGACATTGTGCGGTTTTGATTGTATATATATATATATATGGCGACATGATATATGGTACCCATGCCGTCTAGGATTGATATTTATGGTTGTATCTAAAATTAGAAACTAACTAGAAACGAGCTAGGACAGATGGTTTCCTGGGTATTGGTCTGATGTTGGTTTCGGCCTTCGGGGTTAATACTTCGAGAATCGTTCTCTTACTAGTTTATGGTTGGAGTCTGATTAAGAATTAAACGATAAAATTTGCATTTCAAATGATTTGTTTTGTGACGGCCCACCCCGTACCAACCAACATTTACTCCAAAGGTGCGCTGTACACGTCCAGTTAGCACGGAACGGGTCGTCAAAAGAAAAGGGAAGAAGGGAATGAACATACAAAGAACCTGTAGAATGTCTCACAGCGCATAGAATAAAATATAATAATAACATACTTGACATAAAACAGGAGAGACAGTGCATAAGCTGAAAATCAGAACTAAACATCATAGCAGCGGAAATCCAAAATACAGCTTATTACAACTTTCAAACTGTCTCAAAGCAAAAGTAAGATAAAGGAGGTACACTACTATTGCACAAGTAGCGACCACCAACGACACAGGGAGAATGTGCATATGTATATCATACGTGGGAGCCTCCTGCCCGCCTCCGAATCAGCTACTCGCGCATCACCAGCTAACCTGTCTCTAGTCTACTCGTGTGAGCACCCAGAGTAATAAGAGGAGACATAAAACTCTGGGTCAGACATAAAGCCTGGTATGAGCGATAAGCATCTAAAGTGAACAATAAAAGGTAGACTAAAACATACCTGAACCTGGACCTGCAACCAAAGAGTTAGCACTACATACTGTACAACACTCTAAGGTACCATATCAAACAGTGTAAAGATACGGAGGTGGGGGAGGTGTGATTGTCATAGTGATGGTAAACAATCAAACATAGCATCCATCCTCACATCTCTCACTCAGTGCGTAAAGCATACGATGTTCACCACTTCGATCACCCACCCTTGCTACGATCACTTTGCCCCATGAAGTCATAAATGGCTTCACTGCACTGATAACGTAGCCACTAATCCTTTGCTATGTCCACTTGCCCCATGGAGTTATTCACCCCATCTGCGCTGGCTCATAGCCTTACCAATCCTTACTATGTCCACTTGCCCCATGGAGTTATTCACCCCATCTGCGCTGGCTCATAGTCTTACTACGCATCACCTTGCCCCTCGAGTCATAATGACCCTACTGCACTGATAACGTAGTCTTGCACCATCACCTTGCCCCTCAGGTCATAATGACCCTACTGCACTGATAAGTAGCCATCATCCATTTTTAGTGGTGAATCGAAGTTATGAACGTCGACAACTCCTTAGCACATGTCCCGCAGCAAAGTCCAACAATGAAGTGAACTCATTGGTTCCCAGCTGGATCCTGAGCTCTAACTTCCCATATTGGACTACCTTTGCATCTCGGGTTATTGGTCAATACTGGGTCGGGTCGGATTCTCTTCAAGCCATCGGTTCGGGTCGGGTATCCTCCATCGGTTCGGGTCGGGTCTTCTTCTGGTACGGGTCGGGTGTTTCTTGTCGGGTCGGGTCGGGTGCTTCACTTCGGGTCGGGTCGGGTGCCATTCCCCCTCCAATTCGTGCTTCCACTCCGATCCGCCTCCTTATCTTTCACGTGCTACGATCCGATCCATCCTCCTTTATCCGCTCCGATCCCTCCTCTTTAATCCGATCCAATCCCAGTCCAGTTAGCGTGGCCTTACTTTTTGCCAATTTTCTCAAAGTGTCAGGCTCCGATCCGATCGGATTCCTTGCCCAGTTCAACATATCCGATCCGAGCCCCATATCCGATCCGAACCAAAACCTGCACTGTTTTCTGAAACTGTTCCAGCAAGTGTTTACGCCATTCGACGACGTTTTCGACCACTCTAACTATTGAAACCAATCACAAAGCATTTCATACAGTCATAGCAACATGCATAATCAACCACAAACATCAAAACATCAATATGATAGGTTAAAATGGATCAAACATACCCAAAATCCCATATTTCCCCTTAAGCATGTTTAGGTGAAACTAATGATAGGATTAGCAAAACATAACCAAATTAACCCAAATTCATATCAGAGGTCTAAAACATCATTTAAGAATTTATGAACATTTTTCCCGAATTTTATCATGTTTAAATTCACTAATTAACACTAATCACCCCTAATTAGCCATAATAAGTGCAAAACTATGCAAATCACTCACCTTAGCCACAAATAAACTAAGATATGAAATAAATATCTGATTTGATGTGAATCTCAATGCTAAACAAAAGCTCCAATGTTTCTTTGGTGTAGATCTTCCTTAATTAGAGGTTGCTAAGCCAAATCGTTGACCAAAAGGTGATTTGGAGGTGATTTAGAGGTTAGAAGCCATTTTTAGGGTTCCTTGGTGATAAGTGGAGGCTAGAAAACTGAAATGGAATGATCCTCTATCTCATTTCATCCTTCCCATAACCCTAATCCCGAAATGGGTTATGGGCCTACTCACTAATCACCCTATTTGGCCCAGTTAAGCAGTTTTTCACCCTCCAAACCTTATTTCAGCCATATCTCCCAAACAGTAAGTCCGTTTGGCTATTATGACCACTCTACGGAAAGGCAAACCATCAAACGAATCCAACGGAAGTGGTTTCAGGTCAAAGTTCCTTTCCAATCAAAAGTTATGGCTAAAGCAGTACCAACTAAGGGCAAAATGGTCATTTAAAAATCGACAAAAATCATGAACATGGGAAATGACTCTAATGGATGTTTCCCAAAGTTACATGACCATACGACTTCACATGGGAAAGAAATAAATATTCTACGATCCTATGATGTGTAGAATACGGGTCATTACACTCTCCCCCCCTTAAGAAATTTCGCCCCCGAAATTCCCTAACCAAAACACACACAAAGGTTCCCGCATGCCTATCAACCATAAAACTACCATCAAACATGCAAAAAAAGTAAAATAAGTCTATCCTAGCATGCAGAATAACTAAATCGCAAAGTAAATCTTACCAGGCAAAGAGTTCTGGATATGCCTTCCTAGTGCCCTCCTCTGTCTCCCAAGTACAATCATTTTCATTCTCGCCCCACTGAACCTTGGCTAGCTTCACCGCCTTCCTTCGAAGTTGCTTCGTATCGTGCCCCACAATACGAATCGGCTTACGGTTCCCAACTGCCTCGGGTTCTACTTCGAAGTCCTCTAACTGATTAGGTGAAATAGTCATATCTGAGTCGTGAATGAACTTCCTTAGTTGGGAAACATGAAACACATTGTGAACTCCTGCCATTTTCTCTAGTAAGCCGACTCTATATGCCAAATTCCCGACGAGTTCAAGAACAGGGAATGGGCCAACAAATCTTGGTGCCAACTTGCCTCTCCTGCCAAATCGTATCACGCTCTTCAACGGAGAGATCTTGACAAACACCAAGTCACCAACGGAGAATTTCAAGTCTCTTCTCCTCTTATCAGCATAACTCTTCTGCCTATCCTGGGCAGCTTTCATTCGTTGCTGAATGATCTTAATCTTATCCGAAGTTTCTCTCACCACATCTGGTCCAAGCACAAACTTCTCGCCAGTCTCTATCCAACATGATGGTGAGTTGCACGGTCTTCCGTACAAAGCTTCATATGGAGCCATACCGATACTAGATTGGTAGCTATTATTATATGCAAACTCTACTAGATGCAAATGGTCATCCCATGATCCACCAAAATCCAATATACAAGCTCTCAAGAGATCTTCCAATATACGATTCACCCTCTCCGTCTGACCGTCGGTCTGAGGATGATATGCGGTACTGAGATGTAACTCTGACCATATAGCCTCTTGTAAGCTCTTCCAAAACCCACTAGTGAACAACGGGTCTCGGTCACTAACAATGCTTTTGGGTACTCCACGAAATCTCACTACCCACTTCATATACAATTCCGCCAACTTGGCTGCCATTCTGGTCGATTTGACTGGTATAAATCTTGCACTTTTAGTCAATCGATCCACAATTACCCAAATGCTATCATATCCCGATCTAGTCCTTGGTAAGCCATCGATGAAATCCATCGAGACTTGCTCCCATTTCCATTCGGGAATTTCTAATGGTTGCAACAACCCACTAGGCTTCTTTTGCTCGGCTTTAACTAGCTAGCAATTCATGCATTTGGATATAAACTTCCCAACATCTCTTTTCATCCCTTCCCAGTAGTAAGTCTGTCTCATGTCTCGATACATCTTATTACCACCGGGATGTATAGTCAGTTTTGAGTGATGACAATCTCTAAGCACTTCATCTCTCAAACCATTCACGTTGGGCACAACTAGTCTTCCATTCTTCCGAAGCCATCCATCTCGATCAAGCCCATACACATTCATCTCCTCACTGTCGATGTTCATCTCTAACTTGGAGATGATTTCCAATAGGTTAGGATCGTCCCTCTGACTAGAGCCGATCCGCTCAATCAAAGTGGGTCTGATCGTCAAACTAGCTAGCATGACTGGATCCAATTCGCACCTTGGTCTGAAATCAAACCCCGCGATATACTCCAGTTGCTTCCATTCAAGAAACATTACCCCTAAGCTGGCATGTCTCCTACTCAAGGCATCGGCTACCGCATTACCTTTCCCAGGTGAATATGCGATATCAAAATCATACGAAGCCAAGAACTCTAACCATCTCTGCTGACGAAGATTCAGATCCTTCTGAGAGAAAAGATACTTTAACGATTTATGATCGGTAAACAACTCAAATCTTTCTCCCAAGAGATAGTGTCTCCACATCTTCAGCGCAAACATAATCGCTGCTAGTTCCAAATCATGGGTAGGATATTTCTTCTCATGCGGCTTTAGCTGTCGACTAGCATAAGCTACAACCCTACCTCCTTGCATCAATACAGCACCCAGTCCGGTACCACAAGCATCTGTGTATACCGTCATCTCTTCATTCCCTTTACGAATGACTAACACTGGCGCACGCGTCAACTTCTCTTTTAGACTTTTGAAGGCATCCTCACACACTCCGTCCCAGACGAAGGACTGATTCTTCTTAGTCAATTGAGTCAACGGTGCTGCTATCTTGGAGAAGTCCTAGATAAACTTACGATAATATCCAGCTAATCCCAAGAAACTTCTCACATCTGTTGCATTCTTCGGCGTAGGCCAATCCTGTACCGTAGCCACCTTCGCAGGGTCCACGGCAATACCACTCTCGGAAACAACATGACCCAAGAATCTCACTTCCCTTCTCCAAAAGTGACACTTAGAGAATTTCGCTTTCAATTGGTGTTTCCTCAACACCTCCATCACTATCCTCAAGTGTCCCTTGTGTTCCTCCTCTGTCCTTGAGTAAACAAGGATATCATCCACGAACACAAGAACAAACTTATTCAACTGATCTCTGAATACTCGATTCATAAGATCCACAAAGTAGGCTGGTGCATTGGTCAACCCAAACGGCATGACCAACCACTCATAAAATCCAGACGGCGTCCTAAATGCCGTTTTCGGAACACTCTCATCCGCTACTCGTAGCTGATGAAACCCTGTCGCGAGTTCCAACTGGGAGAACACTCTTGCTCCTTCCAGTTGATCAAACAAATCATCTATCCACGGTAGAGGATACTTATTCTTCCTCGTCACCTTATTCAACTCGCGATAGTCCACGCACAAACGAAGGGAACCATCTGCCTTAGTGGCAAACACAACTGGTGCTCCCCACTCGGAGACACTCCTTCTAATAAATCCCTTCTTCAAAAGATTGCTGACTTGCACCCCGAGCTCTCGCTGCTCCCTTGGTTCCATACGACGAAGTGGCATCACTATAGGTCTTGCATCTTTCACTAAATCAATACGGAACTCAATCTCTCGGTGTGGTGGAAGCCCGGTCACCTCCTCGAAGACGTCCGAATACTGGCCAACCACGGGCACATCTGACAACTCATCCTGCGGGATATCGAGGGAATTTACAAAACTAGCCATAACCCCATCACTAGGTAGACTACCAAACCCTACCCTCCGCCCATCATCCGCCCTAACTGTCACCAAAAAGCCCTCACAGTCTACCACCACCCCGTATCTTTGGAGCCAATCGACTCCCAATATAATGCCATACCCAGTAAAGCCCAAAACAAAGAAATCACAAACAAACATACATCCATGACTCGATAAGACCAAATTTCTGCAAATCATACTAAGGCTAGTCGAACCACCAATCGGGTTCGTCACAACCAATGGTCTATCGACTATCTCGGGTTCCAGTCCCAACCTATCTACCAGGTCACTAGATATGAAGGAACGGGAAGCCCCAGTATCAAACAAAACTCGAACTGGTACATCATAAATAGAAAGCATACCTTGAATAACAACATTCTTTCCTTTCTCCACCGCAGTTGGGGCATTCGACGAAGAAGGAACAGCATCAATAGCATATGCTTTCACAATCTGCTTCTCCTTAAGAGGTTGCGGACACTTATCCTTATGATGTCCCACTTGGCCACAGTTGTAGCACTTCCTTTCCGCTGGCTTGGCCCGACATTCTTTAGCATAATGGCCCTTCTTACCACAGCTGAAGCACTCAACCTCCTTCTTGCTCTTTTTCTGGCCACCTTTTGATTGGTCCTACTTCCTCTTATTCTGAGAGTTATTCTTACCTCCACCGCCTGCTTGCGGCTTTGGCCCTTCTGCAAATGCAGCCTCAGTCTTTGACTTAGGGTAAAGACTCTCTGATCTCAATGCTTTCCCCACGATCGATTCAAAAGTCTCATCGATGTGGTTGATAAGCCTTTCCCCCAAGTATCCATCCAAACCAGTAATGAACTTTTCATTCTTCTTCTCAGGAGTGTCGATAAGAGATAGCCCATACTTCGGCAAAGTGTCGAACTCAGCAATATAATCAGAAACTGCCCTCCCATTCTGCTTAAGTTCCAAGAATCTCTTGAACATCACTGACTTCTGGGCAGCTGGAATGAACTTCTCGCTAAAGCTAGCCTTGAACTGATCCCAAGTAACCTGATCCTCTGGAGTAGCTGTTCTAATGGCATTCCACCAATTCATCACTCGCCCTTGCAGCTGACGAGACGCTAGCCTTCTCTTCATCGCATCCTCAAGACCCAAGTCATCGAAGATACAGTCACAGCTATCCATCCAGTCTTGAACATCTGTGGCCGACTCCGTCCCATGGAACGACTTCCCACCAAGGTTAGTGTAATCCTTGCACAACTTGGCGAAATCGACCCTAGGCGCCTGCACTACTGGGCCAACACCAACTCCAGGATTGGGAACTGCCCCTTTCACTTCTCTAAGCATGTCTCTCATGAGGTTAGTAAACATCGCCCTCATGTCCGCGGCATTCCCATAGTTGGTCCCTCTACTAGCACCCCTCGTGTCTCGGCTCATCGTCAATCTGAAAAAGGGAAACGATTAACGACTCCATAGTGGTGCTAGTGCAGTGCGACTTCATCTTTATACTACTAATAGTATATATATACATAACTTTTGAAAACCAAAGTAATTACAAATACGCGCTCTCATATACGTACTATCTCTCCCTAGTGTCTTTCCCTAGGTTAACTACACAACCTAGAGCTCTGATACCAAGTGTGACGGCCCGCCCCGCACCAGCCAACATTTACTCCAAAGGTGCGTTGTACACATGTCCAGTTAGCACGGAACGGGTCGTCAAAAGAAAAGGGAAGAAGGGAATGAACATACAAAGAACCTATAGAATGTCTCACAATGCATAGAATAAAATATAATAATAACATACTTGACATAAAACAGGAGAGACAGTGCATAAGCTGAAAATTAGAACTAAACATCATAGCAGCGAAAATCCAAAATACAGCTTATTACAACTTTCAAACTGTCTCAAAGCAAAAGTAAGATAAAGGAGGTACACTACTAATGCCCAAGTAGCGACCACCAATGACACAGGGAGAATGCGTATATGTATATCATACGTGGGAGCCTCCTGCCCGCCTCCAAATCAGCTACTCACGCATCACCAGCTAACCTGTCTCTAGTCTGCTCGTGTGAGCACCCAGAGTAATAAGAGGAGACATAAAACTCTGGGTCAGACATAAAGCCTGGTATGAGCGATAAGCATCTAAAGTGAACAATAACAGGTAGACTAAAACATACCTGAACCTGGACCTGCAACCAAAGAGTTAGCACTACATACTGTACAACACTCTAAGGTACCATATCAAACAGTGTAAAGATACGGAGGTGGGGGAGGTGTGCATGTCATAGTGATGGTAAACAATCAAACATAGCATCCATCCTCACATCTCTCACTCAGTGTGTAAAGCATACGATGTTCACCACTTTGATCACCCACCCTTGCTACGATCACTTTGCCCCATGAAGTCATAAATGGCTTCACTGCACTGATAACATAGCCACTAATCCTTTGCTATGTCCACTTGCCCCATAGAGTTATTCACCCCATCTGCGCTGGCTCATTGCCTTACCAATCCTTACTATGTCCACTTGCCCCATGGAGTTATTCACCCCATCTGCGCTGGCTCATAGTCTTACTACGCATCACCTTGCCCCTCGGGTCATAATGACCCTACTGCACTGATAACGTAGTCTTGCTACCATCACCTTGCCCCTCAGATCATAATGACCCTACTGCACTGATAAGTAGCCATCATCCATTTTTAGTGGTGAATCGAAGTTATGAATGTCAACAACTCCTTAGCACACGTCCCGCAGCAAAGTCCAACCATGAAGTGAACTCATTGGTTCCCAGCTGGATCCTGAGCTCTAACTTCTCATATTGGACTACCTTTGCATCTCGGGTTATTGGTCAATACTGGGTCGGGTCGGATTCTCTTCAAGCCATCGGTTCGGGTCAGGTATCCTCCATCGGTTCGGGTCGGGTCTTCTTCTGGTACGGGTCGGGTGTTTCTCCTCGGGTCAGGTCGGGTGCTTCACTTCGGGTCGGGTCGGGTGCCATTCCCCCTCCAATTCGTGCTTCCACTCCGATCCGCCTCCTCATCCTTCACGTGCTACGATCCGATCCATCCTCCTTATTCCGCTCTGATCCCTCCTCTTTAATCCGATCCCAGTCCAGTTAGCGTGGCCTTCCTTTTTGCCAATTTTCTCAAGTGTCAGGCTCCGATCCGATCAGATTCCTTGCCCAGTTCAACATATCCGATCCGAGCCCCATATCCGATCCGATCCGAAACCTGCACTGTTTTCTGAAACTGTTCCAGCAAGTGTTTACACCATTCGACGACGTTTTCGACCACTCTAACTATTGAAACCAATCACAAAGCATTTCATACAGTCATAGCAACATGCATAATCAACCACAAACATCAAAACATCAATATGATAGGTTAAAATGGATCAAACATACCCAAAATCCCATATTTCCCCTTAAGCATGTTTAGGTGAAACTAATGATAGGATTAGAAAAACTTAACCAAATTAACCCAAATTCATATCAGAGGTCTAAAACATCATTTAAGAATTTATGAACATTTTTCCCGAATTTTATCATGTTTAAATTCGCTAATTAACACTAATCACCCCTAATTAGCCATAATAAGTGCAGAACTATGCAAATCACTCACCTTAGCCACAAATAAACTAAGATCTAAAATAAATCTCTGATTTGATGTGAATCTTAATGCTAAACAGCAGCTCCAATGTTGCTTTGGTATAGATCTTCCTTGATTAGAGGTTGTTAAGCCAAATCCTTGACCAAAAGGTGATTTGGAGGTGATTTAGAGGTTAGAGGCCATTTTTAGGGTTCCTTGGTGATAAGTGGAGGCTAGAAAACTAAAATGGAATGATCCTCTATCTCATTTCAGCCTTCCCATAACCCTAATCCGAAATGGGTTATGGGCCTACTCACTAATCACCCTATTTGGCCCAGTTAAGCAGTTTTTCACCCTCCAAACCTTATTTCAGCCATATCTCCCAAACGGTAAGTCCGTTGGCTATTATGACCACTTTACAGAAAGGTAAACCATCAAACGAATCCAATGGAAGTGGTTTCAAGTCAAAATTCCTTTCCAATCAAAAGTTATGGCCAAAACAGTACCAACTAAGGGCAAAATGGTCATTTAAAAATCGACAAAAATCATGAACATGGGAAATGACTCTAATGGATTTTTCCCAAAGTTACATGACCATACGACTTCACATGGGATAGAAATAAATATTCTATGATCCTATGATGTGTAGAATACGGGTCGTTACATGTTTTCCTCGTATCAAGGATATTTGGCCATTATAAGGTAAAACTCTATCCTCCGGTTTGTGTTGCATTGTGTAATGGGAACTGAGTCTTATAATGGCTTCATTTTTATAAAAAGCATTGCGATGTTTAAAAGATTTATTTGTTTTAAAGCACTGGCAATCCAATGGAGTAAACCCGTTCCGCGAAAGTGGCGTGGTCATGTGATTAGCCATATTTGAAAATGTGTTAAGTAGATTTCTCATACCAGTCCCATGACTGACTCGTAGTTTGTTTCACTTGCAAACTCGGGTGCCCCTTTTTCTACACGGGCAGCCTTGCATTTAGGTTTTAGCAGGCTCTTTCCGGATAGCTAGAACTGAAGATGGATTCTATCATTTATCTCTTTTTATGTTGTTCAGCTCCTGTTGTACATACTATGTTTTCTTTTCCGCAGTAGACATTAATGTATAGCTGAACTATATTTTGTGCTAAGTATGATCCTATATACTGTGTAACTCTGATGATTATATTTATCTTGTGTATTCTATTGTACATTATCTGGTGTATTTATTTATTTCTGTTCTGCTGTTATCTGTTTATGTGTTATATTCCAAAGATTACCCTTGCCACCGTCTTATCAGGTATGGGGTCGTCACAAACGTGGTATTAGAGCTTTGGTTAAGCTTAGTGCTGGGATATAACATATTAATGAACTCGTCAGAAATAGAACCAGTAGTGTTCTAGGACGGGTAACTCCTTACAGATAGGATCAGTAGTATCCTAGTATGAGTATAGCAGAATCAGAATAACTCGTTAGAGATGGGGTCAGAAGTGCCCCAGAACGAGTCGAGAGTTATATGTTTTTAAATAACGTATTTGTGATTATATTTGTAGTCTGGTTTTAGAAATATAATTTTTGAATATATAAAAGATATATATTTGAAAAGTAAAGGAATATACGAATCGATTAGTATATTTTTGAAAAGTTAAAAACAATTTGATTGTTGTTTGTGTTGTGTGATAGTGGATTTGATTAATTCAATTATTAAAATGATAGTTAATTTAATCAATAATAGAATGAATGGTAGAATTTATTCGATTATATCACACATTGAACTGATTTAAAAATAGATAGAAATATATACATGTGCATTACATATGTTTGAACAGGTAAATGGATTAGCTGTTGAGTAAAGAAATTATTTGCGTGCCCGACAAATAGGTAAACCTTAATGAGTTGGATGCGAAATATTATTATATCAAATCCTGTGAATGCCATTGGATGCGGAGTGCTGGTTTTTCTGTGTGAAAAAATTAATGTCGCCATAGGATAGTAACAATTAATTTTGAACTACACTACATGGCATACTTCTCGAAGATAGGCATACTTCATCATATACCACATAAGCATTTGGAGCTTGTGTGACGAGATAGAAGATTTACCGTACGAGCGAGAGGCTCGTATATCGATGACTATATTTTACAGGTTGAACTGATGACTGATATGGACCATATAAAATATACTGATAAATGGCCAGATTGATAAAAACCCCACACGGGTCTGGAGTTGACAATAATCACGTCTCTCTAGTCATTAGATACGGCACATGGATTATTTATTTCTCACACGGGACGAGGTGACGAGGATTTATCCTCTGGAGGAATTAAAAATACACACTCCCTCAGGCTTTGACAGGGTGGCGAGAATTTATTCTCTAGAGTTATTATCTATACACGCTCCCCTGTAAACACCAAAATATATCACTATAAATATGTGTATGCTTTATAGGATTTATTGGGTACCTAATACAGACCAATAAATTTCCAAACCTCTCCCCGTACAAAGGAGGTTATGGCGAAAATTTTCAAAAATTCCGGGTGTTAGCCAAATTTTTGAAGAATTTAAAAATTCTCAGAAACTGAAAAGTTGGAGAATGGAAGCCAGAATGAAAGTAGAGTTGATTAATCAAACCACTTTCGACTTTGTTCCTTTTCGGGGACGAAAAGGTTTAAGTGAGGGAGATTGTAACAACCCGTAAAATCTGAACTAATTTAAAAATTTTAAATTGGCTATTTTAGTGGATTTTAAAAATTTAAAATAAATATTTTAAATAATAATGATGAAAAGGTAGTTTGAATCGATGTTGAAAATGAATATAATTAATTTGAATTATAAACAAGGCCTGAAATGGCGCGGCAGTTTCAAAAATTGAATTCAAACTTTGACTGACTGTACCGGAGGCAAAACAAAACGGATTTGAGTGAAACCAAAAGTATTTAAATCTGTTAGTGAATATCTTTCTAACGAATCTGAAAAATCGAAGTTTCATAGTGCGAGTCCAAAGTTATGGCCAAATGAATTTTCAGAAAGGTCGCTATATAATTTATATAGCCCGTGAAAATAGACATTTTGCAAACGACCTCGGAATTCGACGAAACAACTTTTGTTGGATCCGGGATGTGAAGTTATGGCTAGGTTTCAAATTTCATAATTTTTGAAGCTAGTATGTGAGCGTGGCAAAGGAAAATGTGTTTTGGTCAATTACAGTTAAATTGGATCGGCCAGAAAATGGCCATTTTTCAAACGGTCTCAGAATTCGAAGAAACTTGTTTTGTTGGGACCGTATCGTCAAAACATAGCTAGATTAATTTTTCTGGAATTTTTCGAATCAGTATGTGGCCCCGGCAAATTGAAATGTACGTTCAAATTAAATATTGAATGTGTTATATTTTAATTTGAAAAAAAACTGACTCAAACAGTCAAATGGGCCTACGAAACATATCCCATTGTGTTCGGAATGGGGGTAAAACGCTAGGGACGATAGTCGTTGGGTTTGAATTGAAGTTCGTTTATAAAAACCCTAATTTTTGAAACTATAAAACCATCGGCCAACCAGAATTTTATATTCATAATAAAATAAAATAGAAAATCTCAACCCCCCCCCCTCCCCCCCCGTAAACGATCTCGACGGCGGAAGACCTGTCGCCGCTTCACTGTCGATTTCCGATCGCCACAGCCCGAGTTAGGCCCCCCTCCAGTTAAGCTTTTTGAAGCTCTCCTGTCCAGCTCCAAATCGATACCCGTCTCCCCACTCCTCGCCTCGTATTTCGCGCGAACCACCTCCCCAAATTTCGGGTCTTTGAATCACCGTCGTGACCACCTGGCCCCACCGAATCGCCAGCCACCACCACGTGCCTGAAGCTCCCTCGACCCTCTTTCAAGTGGTACAACCTGATCCTCCTCCCGTGTAGCGAATCAAAAGATATCGGCAAACCTAGTTTTGAACGAGGAATAGAGGTAACGGCTTTGGCCAATTCAAACTGAAAATTACGCTTTTAAGTGTTGCAAACTTTGAAAAATCATATCTTTTTAATGTATTGACGAAATTCGATGAAACAGGAAACATCGTGACCGTGTCGACGTCTTCTACATTCTAGGAGAGACCGGATATTTTTCTGAGCCTTCTACTATTTTTGGTGGAGTGGAACCCAATGTGAGATTTCTAATCTATAAACGATATGGAAAAAAATGATGTATGAATTATATAGTCGATGTATGAGTTATATAAGCGTTGTATAAGTTGTATGCTCGATGTATAAGTTATATATGCGTTGTAAAAATTATATATATGATGAAATGAATTGAAGTAAATTGAAATATATTTATATACGAATATATATATATATATATATATATATATATATATATACTCCCCTCGTCCACAGACCATGGACGATATTTATTGGTTGTGATATTGTTTGGGATTATTTGGTTGATGTGAAATTGGTTGATAAAATTGTTTGTGGTTGAGAATGAATGATTGATTGTGGTTGAAAAATACCTTCGTGGTTGAAAAATACCCTCTTGTGGTTGAAACAAATTAGAATAGGATTGTGGAAATGAAAATAAAACATGCTGCCTGCGTGCGA
The DNA here is from genome assembly GCA_030737875.1 of Allium sativum. Taxonomy (NCBI): domain Eukaryota; kingdom Viridiplantae; phylum Streptophyta; class Magnoliopsida; order Asparagales; family Amaryllidaceae; genus Allium; species Allium sativum. The sequence goes on from CM060918.1 coordinate 747,756,946, forward strand.
ACTAGATGCATGATTCCCCATTGTAAAAAACCGCGAGGTTTTAAGGTAGAGCGAGGAGCCATACTAGGGACGGTACCGGTTTTAACTACCCTGCCGTTATGCTGCTGAAATTTCCTGAAATCTTTCTGTGTTTGATTTATTTTCATTGGTTGAGACTATATTCATTTGTTGAATAGAAATCCATGTATTGAAAAATAATCGTGTTTTGAAATAAATTGTTTTATAATAAAAATCACATTTTTATCACCTATTTGAACTATATAAAAGTTTTGAAATAAATTGTTTTATAATAAAAATCACATTTTTATCACCTGTTTGAACTATATAAAATAATCGTGTTTTGAAATAAATTGTTTTACGATAAAAATCACATTTTTATTATATATACAAACTATATTGAACATTCATGTGTTGAATAGAAATTCATTCGTTGAATAGAAATTCATGTGTTGAATGGCACTCGTATTTTAATTAAATTGTTTTACAATAAAAATCACATTTTTATTATATATACAAACTATAGAGAACATTCATGTGTTGAATAGAAATTCATGTGTTGAATGGTGCTCGTATTTTTAAATAAATTGTTTTATAATAAAAATCATATTTTTATTATCTATATGAACTATATAAAATAGTCGTGTTTTTGAAATAAATCGTTTTACAATAAAAATTACATTTTTATGATATGCATGAATTATTAAAAATAGTGAAGGGTTGAAATAAATGTCTGTTGGATAAAAATATCATTTTTATTAAATGTATAACATGAATATGGTTTTGAAATCGAAGAATCGATTATATATATATAATTAAAATGAATCGAATAACGACGCTGCAGTTCGTATTTTGAAACCGTAATTTCAAATGATTAGTGCGGGAGATCCGACCATTGGATTTTCTCGAAACCACCACCATTGGGTTCGCCTTGGAAATATCTTTCCAACGGCACCAACTTTGTAAAGATCCAACGGTTGGATTGTCTGGAATGTTTAATTCAAATCGGAAGAAAAACAGCGCAAGAATCGATTATATATATATAATTAAATTAAATCGAATAACGAAGCTGCAGTTCGTATTTTGAAATCATAACTTCAAACGAATAGTGCAGGAGATCCGACCGTCGGATTTCCCCAAAACTAAAACCGTTGGATTCGTTTTGAAAAGATCTTTCTAATGATATAAAATTTGTGAAGATCCAATGGTTAGATTTTCAGATATGTGTAAATCAAATCTGGAGAAAAACAGCGCCACGGCCGCGTTATGGCCTGAGGCGTTATTTTGAATATATTGGCTATTTTTAAATAAATAAAAATAGCGATAAATCGTGATAAAATATTATAAACGATATGGAATGGAAATAAACTGAATTTGCTCGGTTTACGTGATATTTGATGGTTGAATGTGTTTGGCGTGAAAATTACACTAAAGGACAAAATTAGTGATATCAAATAATTTAACCATTGAAATGAATTGATTTGAAATTCTAAATATACGTGAATTATTTGAAAAGGCCGAGTTAATTCTCATTTCAAATAATTGATCGACGTTCGAAAGTCGAAGATATGAAGACGATGCAAGACCGATGATCTTCACGTCGAATGGAGGGGTGCTACTGATGCTCATGATAGGAGTAGCTACCTAGAAGGGGTTGAAGTAGTAGTCGTCCGGACGTACATGTTGATAGTACGGATATGCGAGGAATAAAGATCCTCCAGTTTCATTCAGACCCAGAACGGACTTGTAAATGGACTGTGTGTCTGACATTGGATTTCATTCTGTGTGATTGATAAACGTCAGTTACATGGCGTGAATTGCCTGTGTGGCATGCTGAGATGCAATGATCAAAGCTTTTGTTGAAAAGCAGAGCTTTGTGGTGGATGATCAAAGCAACGTCTGTGTGGCATAGTTTTGTGTATAACGTGAATTCGCGAGCCTCACACCCCGGTATGAACTAGAAATGGGAGAGGACTGCAGGGAGAACATGCGTTTCCTTCTAGCTAGGAGTTGTGTCAGTGTTTCTACACGGCCTGACATTTTACTTATGTGGATGATGGATAGTGAGGCACCTCGGATATATCGGTCGTTCTCAAACCGATGGAGCCATTCGTTGGCTCATTTACGCCCCATAGGGCGGGGAGACGTAGTGTTCAGGATTTCGTCTAATCCACATCGGTGGACCGGCCCTGAAGATCTAGGGGTCGATGCGTTCTGATCCTGAGACATGGGCTAGATTGTCTCGAATTCGGTAAGGACTATCCTTTGCCTTGGTTCATGACGGAAATCCGATTTCCAAATACGACATTGTGCGGTTTTTGATTGTATATATATATGGCGACATGATATGGTACCCATGCCGTCTAGGATTGATATTTATGATTGTATCTAAAATTAGAAACTAACTGGAAACGAGCTAGGACGGATGGTTTCCTGGGTATTGGTCTGATGTTGGTTTCGGCCTCCGGGGTTAATACTTAGAGAATCGTTCTCTTACTAGTTTACGGTTGGAGTCTGATTAAGAATTAAATGATAAAATTTGCATTTCAAATGATTTGTTTTCCTCGTATCAAGCATATTTGGCCATTATAAGGTAAAACTCTATCCTCCGGTTTGTATTGCATTGTGTGATGGGAACTGAGTCTTATAATGGCTTCATTTTTATAAAAAGCATTGCGATGTTTAAAAGATTTATTTATTTTAAAGCACTGGCAATCCAATGGAGTATACCCGTTCCACGAAAATGGCATGGTCCTGTGATTAGCCATATTTGAAAATGTGTTAAGTAGATTTCTCATACCAGTCCCATGACTGACTCGTAGTTTGTTTCACTTGCAAACTCGGGTGCCCCTTTTTCTACACGGGCAGCCTTGTATTCAGGTTTTAGCAGGCTCTTTCCGGATAGCTGGAGCTGAAGATGGATTCTATCATTTATATCTTTTTATGCTGTTCAGCTCCTGTTGTACATACTATGTTTTCTTTTCCGTAGTAGACATTTATGTATAGCTGAACTATATTTTGTACTAAGTATGATCCTATATACTGTGTAACTCTGATGATTATATTCATCCAATGTATTCTATTGTACATTATCTGGTGTATTTATTTATTTTTGTTCTGCTGTTATCTGTTTATGTGTTATATTCCAAAGATTGCCCTTGCCACCGTCTTATCGGGTATGGGGTCGTCACACAAATCGTAAATTACGAACTACCGCGCCGTTTCGAGTTCATTTTATAATTATATAGAAATTAAACGTTCAAACTTTGTTATATAAACGAAATATATATTATAAATTCATTTAAAATCCCAAATAAATATTTAAAATAATAAATTAAATTAGATATATGACTACCAAAATTACGGAATGTTACAAATAGTATAGTAATAAAATATATAAAAATTCAATTTGAGGATTTGAAGTTCCAAAATACAAAAAATGAGAAACAAAATATAGCACTACTTCATCAACATTCACAGGGTTTTTTCTCACGCTAGTTCATGTGGCTCTAAAGCTCTCGGATCTGCCATTTTCGTTTGGATTTGAAAATAAACAAATACAACAAAATTTTTAGTGATATACCTAAGTATCTGAAGCATCCACCCATGTTCGTGCGGATCTGAAGTGGAACCTACTTTTTGGATTTGAAAAGTGCGACCAAACCTGGTGCAGAAGTCTGGAATCGAATGGCAAGGGAGTCGAAACATTTGCAGGAACATCTAAGTGTATGCGGTTGAGCTGTGAAGGAGGCAGAGCGTTTGAGATGCTCACGCAAGCTGCGATTCTAAATTTTGATGAAAGAGATAAATATTGCAGTGGATGAAGGTAGCGGAGATTGTAGCGTCGGTCGGATCTGAAAATGATTTGGACGAAAATGGGATAGCAACAATTTTTTTTTTTTAAATTATTGGGAGGATGTGGGTACTAGATTATTCCATCGTCGTTTTAAAACAGTTTGGTTCAATTTGTCAATATTCTGACATAAGTGATTACTAGAATTTTTCTAACCAAAATCTAGAAATACAAGAAGAACTTTTCAAGAATTATTTAAAATACAAATGTGTTTTGAATATCCAGAATATTCATATATATATATATATTTGTACTTTGTTCACTCTTTCATTCTTTCTATGATTTACCTGAGATCATGGTTGGATCTATAAATTTTTTGGTTGAGAAAAATGAGCCTGTAATTATATCTTTTGTGCAACAATAAAAATCAGAGGTGCAAATAAAAAAAAAATCTATTACTGTAGGAAGCCCTTCTCAAAAAATATTCAAAACATAAGGTTAAGCCGAGTGAATAGATTTTACATATATGGCTATTTTGTTCTTATTTTTCTTTGTTTTTGACCATTGCTGGAGAAAAATGAGTCACCAGTTTAACCTTTTGTTTTATCAATTATTAGAGCAAAATTATCCAATCAAATTTAATGTTGAACGGTTCTTTCCAAAATAGAATGAAGATCTAATTTCCCCTTTCTTCTATACTTGTTTTAATAAAAAATAAAATCAAAGGTGTAATTAGAAATTTTTACTATCAGGTAGGTTTTCTCAAGTGATATTTCTAGCGCAAGTTTGTAGATGATTTCTAGCGCATGCGACTTAGGCCCTGTTTGTTTTTCTCAAAAAGCACTTTTTCAGTGCTGAATTTAAAAAGGTTGATTATATTCAGCTTTTTGGAACCGTTTGGTGGAAGAATCATTCTGCTGTGAATCAACAATGGTAGCTAAATGGTAAAAATCGGATTTTTTTTTTTAGCTTTTTGAGCTACTGATTGCTGATTTATAGTCGTGTTCTTCAGCAGCTGCAGCAACAAATCTTCATTTTAGGGCAACAATAGTCCTTCCTTTTAGATAACTCCCTATTCCATTTTTCATTAACAATTTCAGAAATGGATCTTTCTGTATCAACGTACAAATGCAGAAAATCATTTTTAATCATTCTATAGTTCAAAACTATAAATCGTTTAATGTTCACTATGAAGAAATTTCATACAATAGAATTTTCTGCCTATATGCTACTCAATAGTTCGAACTCTACTTTCATATTTGGTTCTCCTTTGGATTTTTACTCAGATCACTCAAGGCTACAAACTTCACTTGCGTCTATTTATTAAAACTGTAATTGCATGTATAACATCATTAGTATCTGGACAATAAAAACGAAGGGTGAATTTGAGAATTAAAAATTTCATACAATAACCTAGAATTTTAATAAACAAATAATCAATCAACATAAAAAGCATTCAGCAATAAGCATTTAGCATTTTCATTCAGCAATGAGCAATAAGCATTCAGCCATTTTAAACAAACGAAGCCTTAGCACCATTAGTCTGGAAGAACCATATAAAACCAAATAGTTCAAGATGGAAATGAGAAAGGAATAAAAACCAGATTGGATTAGAGGCGGTCCAAGGAAGGAGGCGTTCAATTTGAAGGAGGTGGTAGGCAGCATTCAATCTACGACATTCGATATGAGGGAGGTTGTAACAACCCTGAATTTTGGGGCCAATTTAAAATTTATTTTAAGTGATTTTAAATGAGTTTTGATATTTAAAATAATCTATTTTAAATAATAAGGATCACAAATTTGGTTCAAATCGAAGTTAGAATGAATAAATTAATTTTAATTATAAAAAGAGCTAGAAATAGCGCGGTAGTTTGAAAAGTCAAACTTGAACTTTGACTGACCATACAGGATGCAAAATTTAACGGATTTTAGCAAAACAAAAAAAATATTAGAATCTATTTAAAAATATCTTTTCAACGAATCCGAAAAATCGAAATTCCATAGCGGAAATCAAAAGTTATGGCCAATTCAATTTTTAGAAAGGTCGCTGGGTAATTTGCATAGGACAAAAATGCTACTTTTCACATATGTAGGAATTTGAACTCGAAACCACTTCCATTGGTTTCAGAATGACGTTTCTGCATTGAAAAACAGTAAACACTTATATGTTTTGAGTTTTAGAAAATATTTGTTTCAAAATGTAATTTTAATATTAAATATATTCGCCTTGAAAATAGTCATTTTTCAAAAAGTCTCAGAATTCAACGAAATAAATTTTGTTGGATTCGTATCATCAAAACAAAGCTAAAAATGATTTTTCGGTAATTTTTGGAATTAATATATAATTATAATTGATTTTTCAGTGTAAACTGACAATTTTTGACTTTAAAAATTCATTAAAAATTCATACGGGCTCAGAATTGAACGAAATTAATTTTCATAGGTCCACAGCATCAAAACATAGCTAAATATATTTTTCGAGAATTTTTGAAGTTAATTTGTGACCTCGGTGAATTTTCATGTACGGTATACATTAAAATATTAATAAAATAATATAATTATTCCAGAACTCATAATAAATTTCGGAATTGGGTCCTGTAACATAGCCCATTGTGTTCAGAAGGCCTCAAAACCTTAAGAACGACAGTAAGCAGGCTTGAATCGGGGTTCGGACCAAAACGGGCCTTAACGGGCTAATTACATAATTAGTTAACCCTAATATATTATTATAATATTCGGAATTACTGTTCATCCTTCTTCCTACAGCCGCATCTTCTTCATTTCTGAACCCATTCATGGCCGATTCTTCAAACCCTCATAACTCTTTCATTTCTCAACGAAATTTGGCGTGTGAGTACTCGTTTCGAAGCTCTCGCCGAGCTCTTCGATTTGGTACCAACCTCAGCCATTCTCGTGCCTCGATCCGCCCGCCCCGTCCCTCCAAAGGTCCGCCGGTCGCGCCCCCCTAGGCCCCACATGCCGCCGCCGCACCTCGCCACCTTCTGGCCGTGCGTAGCTCTCTCGTAGCCGGTCCTTCTCCAACAAACGGCTAGTCGTTTCGTCAACTACAACTCCAGAAAATCGAATTTGAAGTTTTGAACAAATTCTGAAAATAAGGTATGCTTCAGATTTTGCGACGATTTTAAGCATTGCTGCAGCAGTTGTTAAAAGTCAGAATTATTCAAACATTGATAACTAATGCGTATGAACCCTGAATCTGAAAATTTCAGATCCGATAGGACCGTGGCGACTAGTAGGCTTTGCTGAGACTGATTAGGGTGAGAATTTTATTTTTTAATTTAATTAATTATTATTTGCATGATTATTAACAGTAGAATTAATATGACACGATGTTTAAACATCGATCTAAACCGTTCATAACATATGATGTGGAATCTAAATTGCCTATAGTGCTATGTGATTATATCTGAAATTTTAGGCTTAAATCTGAATTCATAATTAATTAAAATTAATTATGTGTTATTTATTTAACCATGCCATGTTGATTTTATGTAACAACCCGGAAAATCTGGGCCAGTTTAAAATTTTTATTTTGGCAATTTTAGCGAATTTTGATTATTTAAGATAGATTATTTTAAATAATATCGACGAGAAATTTATTTTGAATATAATTCGAACGTATATAATATACGCGTCGTCGTTAGAATATAAATATTTATATATAATTATAAATAGAATTGAAAATGGCGCGGTAGTTCGATAATTCGATTTCAAACTTCAATTGAATGTACCGGGTGCAAAACAATCCGGATTTCAGTGAAACCAAAAATAATGGAATCTAATTGATAATATCTTTCCAACGAATGCGAAAAATCAAGATTTCATATCGGGAATCAAAAGATATGTCCAGTTGAAAATTCTGAATAGTCGCTATGGAATTCAGGCCCTTAAAAATGGACATTTTGCAAATGACCTCGGATTTCGACGAAACCAGTTTTGTTGGGTCCGTGGTGCCAAGTTATTGCTAGGTTTCAAATTTCATAATTTTTCGATTCAATATGTGAGCGTGGCAAAGGAAAACGCGTTTGACCATTTCAGTTGAATTTAATCGACTGGAAATTGGCCATTTTTCCAACGGTCTCGGAATTCGACGAAACTAGTTTTGTTAGGACCGTATCGTCAATACGAAGCTAGAAAATATTTTTCTGGAATTTTTCTAGTTAGTATGTGACCCCGGTAATTTGAAATGTACGTTTAAAATTCAATACAGTGATTTAAAATGTAAAATTCAACGGAAACTGATTCAAATGATCGAATCAACTTGTGACACATATCCCATTGTGTTCGGAATAGGGGTAATTAGCTAGGGATGATAGTCGGTGAGTTTCGTTTGGAGTTTAAAATAAAAAGTTGCTTTTTTGAAAATAAATGAAATTAAATATTATAATTTATATATAGCCCCCCCCCCCCTTATTTCTTTCCCTCTTCTCTCTCTTACTTTTCCCATCTGGAAAAAAAAAAGGATCGATCTTTCAAATCGATGGCATATCGCCATCGCTCCTCCACCGAAGACCACCGCGCCTCCACCGGAGAAGCCCCACCCCGTCGCCGCCTCCTCCCCATCGAACCCCCCTTCCTCTGCTTCTCTCTCCTCCAACTGTTCGAAACCGCCAGCGCCTGAGCACCCGCGACCCTCCCCCCTGCATCGATCCGTGAACCCGAAGCGCGCCCCCCCCCCCTCTTCAGGCGACAGCAAAGGTCCGCGTTTTTAGTTTTTTTTTTTTTTTTTACTTTTAATTCTGTAAAATACTGTTTTTTTCTCTGGGATTAAATACTAATTTGATTAAAAGTAAAAACAGATTTTTTTTTATATATATAAAAGTAAAAAACTGAATTTTGTAAAAAGAAAAAAACTGATTTGAACATGATTTTAAAACTGATTTATAAATAAAATTGAAACTGATTTAAACCTGTTATTTTAAAAATGTAAACCTGATTTTGTTTTAAAGTTTGAAAACTGATTATTTTATTTTTGTTTTGAAAACTGATTTATAAACTAAAAGGAGATTAGAAATTTAAAAATAAAAATAGGATTTTTATATATTGAACTTTGAAATAAAAATTCGATTTTTATGTATTGAACTTTGAACTAAAAATTCGATTTTTATGTATTGAACTTTGAACTAAAAATTCGATTTTTATGTATTGAACTTTGAACTAAAAATTCGATTTTTATGTATTGAACTTTGAACTAAAAATTCGATTTTTATGTATTGAACTTTGAACTAAAAATTCGATTTTTATGTATTGAACTTTGAACTAAAAATTCGATTTTTATGTATTGAACTTTGAACTAAAAATTCGATTTTTATGTATTGAACTTTGAACTAAAAATTCGATTTTTATGTATTGAACTTTGAACTAAAAATTCGATTTTTATGTATTGAACTTTGAACTAAAAATTCGATTTTTATATATTGAACTTTGAAATAAAAATTCGATTTTTATATATTGAACTTTGAATTAAAAATATAGTTTTTATATATTGAACTTCGATAGAAAAATATGATTTTTATATATTGAATAGCGAAGTAAAAATTCGATTTTTATATATGTAGTGGCTACGGGCAACGAAGATGACGAAAAGGCGAAACGACGAAGACTTCTGCAAATGAAGAGCCGTGGAGCTAGGATAGCTATATGTGAGAATTTCTCACCTTGCTATTTCTTTTCTAGATATATATTTATACTAGGATGCAGACGGTGCTTAGTAGCACCCGACACAATCGTCCACAGACCATGGACTTGTTTGTTTGGCTGTTTGGTTATTGATTGTGCTATTGGTTTGAATGTGGTTTGTGGTGTGAAAAATCGAATCGATAAATTGGTTAGGATTAGACGTGCGCCGTTATAAGGCGAAGGAGTAAGGCTAGGTTAGACCCTTACTCCAAATTTTGTGGTTTGCATAACGAAAGTGAATTTGATTGATGTGTGAATGGCGTGGGCCTTCACTAGACCGGGGATAAGGCTAGGCCTTGTCCCGTTTCTAGTATCGTGCCGTTATGCCGCCGAAATTTTCTAAAATAAGTTAGAAAAATAAAAATAGCATTTTATTTAAAGAATGAACTGAATAGAAATTCATATGTTAAAATAAAATGTGTTATCGTTAAAAATATAATTTTTAACGTGAATGTGAATAAATAAATATTCATTTACAAACCAGACGGTTTGTTTATGTACACCTATTTGAATGACGTTGATTGGGTCGATAAATTTTACACATCGCCTAACTGCACAAATAAAATATGTGTTTGATTGTTTGAAACCCCACACGGGTGTTAGGATGAAATTTGAAGTTCACTCATCCTGATTGATTAAATATGTCGATCGATTGATTGACATGCTGTTATAAGCGTTGAATATCTATATTTGATGCTTATACAGTGTAGTGCACTTTGCTTGATGGTTGATTATTTTCAATGCTATTATATACATGTGTTGTATGAAAATCCATATAATTAATTTTATATGGTAATTGATTGGGCCTCATTCCAGTTTTAAAATAGAAATATTTGAAAAAGAAATATTTGAAATAGAATATTTGAAAATAGAACTTTATGAAGCCGTGTTGATTAGATTGACGCCATTTTGACGTAAACGATATTTATATCGATCTTATTCATTTTAAAAATGAATATTGAAAAGTAATCTCGAAATCGAAGATTTCGAAATGAATTGAATTGAAAACGATTTCGAAATGAATTGAATTGAAAACGATTTCGAAATGAATTGAATTGAAAACGATTTCGAAATAAATTGAATTGAAAACGATTTCGAAATGAATTGAATTGAAAACGAATTCAAAATGAATTGAATTGAAAACGATTTCGAAATGAATGGAATTGAAAACGAATTCAAAATGAATTGAATTGAAAACGATTTCGAAATGAATTGAATTGAAAACGAATTCAAAGTGAATTGAATTGAAAGTGAATTCAAAATGAATTGAATTGAAAACGAATTCAAAATGAATTGAATTGAAGACGATTTCGAAATGAATTGAATTGAAAACGAATTCAAATTGAATTGAAAACGATTTCGAAATGAATTGAATTGAAAACGAATTCAAATTGAATCGAAAGTGAATTGAAATGAATTCAAATTGAATTGAAATTTGAATTGAATAGAAATGAAATTTGAAAACGAATTTATAAAGAAGAATTCAATTTTGATTTGAATTGAAAAGAAAGTTGAAATAGCTTTTGAAACGATTTTAAAACTATTTATATAATTCGTTTTAAATAGAAATCGACGAAATATATATTATATATATTATATATATAATATAATGGCCTGAATAGAACGCGCCGCGCCGCGGCAGTTCGCGAATTTCGACCATTTATTTCAAACGGACATTACGGGAGATCCGACCGTCGGATTCTCCTAAAACCGGAACCGTTGGGTTCGTATCGAAAAGAGCTTTCTAGCGAATGTTAGAAATTTGAAATCTAACGGTTGGATTTGGAATTATGTCCAAATCAAATTTGAAAAAGGTCGCTGTAAGTGCAGTTCGATGGCCATTGATGGAAATCGACTGTACGGGCCTTGATAAAATTATTAAAAATAGTAATAATTTGTGTAAAATCATAAGAAATGATTTGGGAAAAATTGGGATGAAAAACTCCATATTTGAAAAGATGAAAATAGATTTTTATCGAAATGAACTAGTTTTGAACTAGAATTATAATTCTATTTATTTTTAAATAAATAAATTGAATTGGAAAAGGGTTTTAAAAACAACCAAAATTTCCAATGATTGCATTGGAATGGATTTGAATCGAAATTGTCTTCGGAATATTTCGATGTTGGAATTCGTGATTATACAGATGTTGTTACGGAAATTTGAAAGATATATATTTATATCGTTATTTCCAATACGACATTTGTTAGTCGTAGAATTTGATATTGAATATAAGCCGATATATTTTCTATTCAGAGCCTTATATTGAATATCAAATGTGATTTGGGTTTGTCGTGAATGGTGTCTTCACTAACACTGTTCTTGAACCCAGTTGAGAAAAGATTAAATCTTTTTATTTAGATTTAATGAAGTGTACCAATTAAATGATATTTAATTGGAATTGAATGGATATTAATTTTTGGGTTTATCGTGAACAGTGTTTTAAACAATACTCGTTCTTTAACCCGATAATTAATGGAATGTGATTTGGGTTTATCGTGAACCGTGTTTTAAATGACACTGATTCTTTAACCCAGATAATGATTAAAACTAAGTGGAGTTTTAATGAATCTTTAATTAGATTGAAAAGATCGAGAATGGAGTATCACCAGTTTTGCTCCAGGCGATAGTTAAATCTTTAATTAGATTTGAACGTGAAATGGTAATTGAATTTACCGATAACACTGTGGTGTTAGATATGAAGTATTACCAGTTTTACTTCATGGGATTAATAGGTTGGGATTGGGAGATTAAAACAAATGATTACTTCGGTAAGGTTCGCTAATTCCGACTAGTTTGAATTGATATTCAAAAGTAGATTAAAGAATAAATTCAAGAATTTATCTTTGATAAAATTAATGGGAACCTTTCCCTATTAATGTGAAATTCAGAAACTAGCTGTCGGTTAGCTAAGCAGAATGGTTTCCTGGATATTGATCTGATGTTGGTTTCGGCCTTCGGGGTTAATATTTGGGAAATTATTCTCTTGATTAATTTACGGTTAGTAACTGATGAATTGGAATGAGGCGTATGTTGTGTTTGTGTAACACTTATTTAAAATATACGCGAGTTATTCGGAAAGTCCGGGTTTATCCCATTCTGAATAACTGATACGACGATAAGTCGAAGATGAAGACGGTGGTCGAAGACCGGAAGTCTTCACGTCGTTTGGGTGATAACTGATGATCTTGATTGGGTTGTACACCCAAGAAGATGGAAACAGTTGGTGATCGTCCAGACGTACTTGGAGATCGATGGATATGCAGGGTACTAGGTGCCTCCGGTTTCGTTCAGACCCAGAACGGACTTGTAAATGGACTGTGTGTCTGACATCGGATTTCATTCTGTGTGACTGATATCGGTTGCATAGGATGGTTTGCCTGTGTGGCATGCTAAGATGCAAATGATCAAGGCTTCTGTTGAAAAGCAAAGTCTTGTGGTGATGATCAAAGCACGGCCTTTGTGGCGTAGCTTTGTGTAACGTTTACCTCGCGTGTTTCACACCAGGTATGAACCAAAACGGGAGACGGACCTCAGGGAGGACTTGCGTTTCTTTCTAGTTAGAAGTGGCGTCAGTGGTTTTACACGCCCTGACGAGTTTGACTTATGTGGTTGTGGCTGTTGCGAGGCGCCTCGGTTATATCGGTTTCGGCCGAATGCATTCTGGTCGGCTGACGGACCAGACTTACACCCCATAGGGTGGGGAGACGTATTGTTCAGGTATAATAATCCACTCCGTGTGGACCGGCCCTGACGATCCAAGGGGCAGTTGCGGTTGTTCCTGTGGCTCGGGCTAGAGAGTCACGAATCGGTTGAGGACTATCCCTGGCCTCGGTTCATAGACGGAAATCCAATTTCCTAATACGTGACTTTGCGGTTTTATTTGTAAACCTATATATGGTGACATAGTGGGATGGGGCGCTCATGCCGCCTATGATTGATACTTATGATTTGAAGTGTTTTATACATTATGCACTTATAATAGTATCAAATGATTTGTTTTAAACGTATCAAGCATTCTTTGGCTGTTATAAGGGAAAACCCTATCCTCGGCTGCGTTGCATTGTGTGATGGGACCTGGGTCTTATAACAGCTTCATTTTTCTTTATTTAGCATTGCGCTGTTTGTTTTATGCACTGGTATTCTTGGGAGGAAACCCGTTCCGTGTTATACGGCGTGGTCCCTTGATTTACCTAATGATTTAAAATAAAGATTAATAACTGTTTTAGTTCTCGCACCAGTCACATGACTGACCTGGAGTTTATTGTTTTGACCTAAACTCTGGGTGCCCCTATTTTGACACGGGCAGCTAGTAGTTTTGGTTTTGCAGATTTATATTCACAGGATCCTGGTTTACAGCTGGAACGATATCCGGAAAGCTTTGTATCCGTATATCTCATTCTAGTTGTGTATTGTATTATTTTCCGCTGCTATGTATTTAAATGTAATTTAAATCTCTGATATTTCTGTGTAATATTCATTGTTACTCTGTATATTCTTGTAATCTGATGCATTGTTGTAATATACAATGAAATGTTCTTCTGTATGCGTTCTGTTTTGTCCTGTTCTCAAACGATAGGGCGTTTCGAACGGTCTGGATCGGTTTAGCGACTGGTTCGGACCGAGCGAGATTCCTTGCCGTCACATTTGGTATCAGAGCTTTGGTTTACAAAGCTAGAGAACAAGACACATTAGAACCATACGAAAGAATTCATCAGATATTGGATTAGTAATATCCAATGAGAATGACTCGTTAGAGATAGGATCAGTAGTATCCTAGAACGGGTGTGAAGAGTATATTTTTCTAATGAAAACAAACTTTTGTTTTGAAAATTTAAATCAATTATTCGTATTTGATTATCCATTTATATTGATGTGGACAATCCAGTATATATAGATTTTGCGTATACGTCTGATCCGCGTGTATTCGAAATTTTAATATATTGGATAGATATAGCATCACACTCTAGTCGCCCGAAGATGGTACTGATGATTGTCATGACATCATCAGTATTTATGTTCGTGTCTCGAAGGTGCGATTCTCTATATATTTCCATTAGGCTGGTGTGAGAACCCAAAACTTATATATAGCTAGAATTCATCGTTGTGATTTGGCATCAAAAACATGATTTTTGTATATATATCAAATTATGAATTTGAAACGTTAAATTCACTAATTGATTGATGTTTGTGTTGTTTGTTAAATTGTTTGATAATTTTTAACCAATTAGCCTGATTGAATCATATATTGACTTATATTGAAAATTGGTCGCAGTTGCTTGCATATACATATATATCATTGAACAGGTCATAGCAAGGAGGCTAGAGCAGAGAATAAAATTTGCTTGCCCGACAAATAGGTACATGTTTACTACATAATTTCCTGTTTTGTTTGGGTGATGATGATTTTATGAGCCTATTGGCTAGCCGCTTGGCTTTTTCTTTTTCTTTTTGAGATCTGAAGGACCGGGAACGCTATTTGCAATTTCCCGATGCTCCCATTGCAGGGGAGGTTATGGCGAAATTTTTCGAAAATTTAGGGTGTTAGCCAAATTTTTGAAATTTTGAAAATTCTCAGAAACTGAAAAGTTGGAGAATGGAAGCCAAATCGAACGTAGAGTTGAATTATCAAACCACTTTCGACTTTGTTCCTTTTCGGGGACGAAAAGTTTTAAGTGGGGGAGATTGTAACAACCCGGAAAATCTGGGCCAGTTTAAAATTTTTATTTTGGCAATTTTAGCGAATTTTGATTATTTAAGATAGATTATTTTAAATAATATCGACGAGAAATTTATTTTGAATATAATTCGAACGTATATAATATACGCGTCGTCGTTAGAATATAAATATTTATATATAATTATAAATAGAATTGAAAATGGCGCGGTAGTTCGATAATTCGATTTCAAACTTCAATTGAATGTACCGGGTGCAAAACAATCCGGATTTCAGTGAAACCAAAAATAATGGAATCTAATTGATAATATCTTTCCAACGAATGCGAAAAATCAAGATTTCATATCGGGAATCAAAAGATATGTCCAGTTGAAAATTCTGAATAGTCGCTATGGAATTCAGGCCCTTAAAAATGGACATTTTGCAAATGACCTCGGATTTCGACGAAACCAGTTTTGTTGGGTCCGTGGTGCCAAGTTATTGCTAGGTTTCAAATTTCATAATTTTTCGATTCAATATGTGAGCGTGGCAAAGGAAAACGCGTTTGACCATTTCAGTTGAATTTAATCGACTGGAAATTGGCCATTTTTCCAACGGTCTCGGAATTCGACGAAACTAGTTTTGTTAGGACCGTATCGTCAATACGAAGCTAGAAAATATTTTTCTGGAATTTTTCTAGTTAGTATGTGACCCCGGTAATTTGAAATGTACGTTTAAAATTCAATACAGTGATTTAAAATGTAAAATTCAACGGAAACTGATTCAAATGATCGAATCAACTTGTGACACATATCCCATTGTGTTCGGAATAGGGGTAATTAGCTAGGGATGATAGTCGGTGAGTTTCGTTTGGAGTTTAAAATAAAAAGTTGCTTTTTTGAAAATAAATGAAATTAAATATTATAATTTATATATAGCCCCCCCCCCTTATTTCTTTCCCTCTTCTCTCTCTTACTTTTCCCATCTGGAAAAAAAAAAAAAAGGATCGATCTTTCAAATCGATGGCAGATCGCCATCGCTCCTCCACCGAAGACCACCGCGCCTCCACCGGAGAAGCCCCACCCCGTCGCCGCCTCCTCCCCATCGAACCCCCCTTCCTCTGCTTCTCTCTCCTCCAACTGTTCGAAACCGCCAGCGCCTGAGCACCCGCGACCCTCCCCCCTGCATCGATCCGTGAACCCGAAGCGCACCCCCCCTCTTCAGGCGACAGCAAAGGTCCGCGTTTTTAGTTTTTTTTTTTTTTTTTTACTTTTAATTCTGTAAAATACTGTTTTTTTCTCTGGGATTAAATACTAATTTGATTAAAAGTAAAAACAGATTTTTTTTTATATATATAAAAGTAAAAAACTGAATTTTGTAAAAAGAAAAAAACTGATTTGAACATGATTTTAAAACTGATTTATAAATAAAATTGAAACTGATTTAAACCTGTTATTTTAAAAATGTAAACCTGATTTTGTTTTAAAGTTTGAAAACTGATTATTTTATTTTTGTTTTGAAAACTGATTTATAAACTAAAAGGAGATTAGAAATTTAAAAATAAAAATAGGATTTTTATATATTGAACTTTGAAATAAAAATTCGATTTTTATGTATTGAACTTTGAACTAAAAATTCGATTTTTATGTATTGAACTTTGAACTAAAAATTCGATTTTTATGTATTTGTGAAGACCCGCAACTTCCCCGTAAAGGAAAGCGTCGGATAGTTCGAGAACAAACCACAACAGAACGCATATAGAAGAACATTTCATTGTATATTACAACAATGCATCAGATTACAAGAATATACAGAGTATAAATGAATAAATATTACACAGAAATATCAGAGATTAACAATAAGTTACATAGCAGCGGAAAAATAATACAATACACAACTAGAAGAGATATACGGATACAAAGCTTTCCGGATATCGTTCCAGCTGTAAACCAGGATCCTGTGAATATAAATCTGCAAAACCAAAACTACTAGCTGCCCGTGTCAAAAATAGGGGCACCCAGAGTTTAGGTTAAAACAATAAACTCCAGGTCAGTCATGTGACTGGTGTGAGAACTAAAACAGTTATTAATCTTTATTTTAAATCATTAGGTAAATCAAGGGACCACGCCGTATAACACGGAACGGGTTTCCTCCCAAGAATACCAGTGCATAAAACAAACAGCGCAATGCTAAATAAAGAAAAATGAAGCTGTTATAAGACCCAGGTCCTATCACACAATGCAACGCAAGCCGGGGGATAGGGTTTTTCCTTATAACAGCCAAAGAATGCTTGATACGGTGAAAACAAATCGTTTGATACTATTATAAGTGCATAGTGTATAAAACAACTTCAAATCATAAGTATCAATCATAGGCGGCATGAGCGTCCCATGCCACTATGTCGCCATATATAGGTTTACAAATAAAACCGCAAAGTCACGTATTTGGAAATTGGATTTCCGTCTATGAACCGAGGCAAAAGATAGTCCTCAACCGATTCGAGACAATCTAGCCCATGTCTCAGGATCAGAGCTCGAGTGACCCTTGGATCGTCAGGGCCGGTCCACCGATGTGGATTAAAATGCCTGAACACTACGTTTCCCCGCCCTTTGGGGCGTAAACGAGCCAACGAATGGCTCCATCGGTTCGAGAACGACCGATCAATCCGAGGCGCCTCGCAACAGCAACAACCACATAAGTCAAACTCGTCAGGGCGTGTAAAACCACTGACGCCACTTTTTATCTAGAAGGAAACGCATGCCCTCCCTGAGGTCCGTCTCCCGTTTTTGGTTCATACCTGGTGTGAAACACGCGAGGTAAACGTTACACAGAGCCACGCCACAAAGGCCGTGCTTTGATCATCACCACAAGACTTTGCTTTTCAACAGAAGCCTTGATCATTTGCATCTTAGCATGCCACACAGGCAAACCATCCTATGCAACCGATATCAGTCACACAGAATGAAATCCGATGTCAGACACACAGTCCATTTACAAGTCCGTTCTGGGTCTGAACGAAACCGGAGGCACCTAGTACCCCGCATATCCATCGATCTCCAAGTACGTCTGGACGATCACTAACTGTTTCCATCTTCTTGGGTGTACAGCCCAATCAAGATCATCAGTTATCACCCAAACGACGTGAAGACCTCCGGTCTTCGACCATCGTCTTCATCTTCGACTTATCGTCGCATCAGTTATTCAGAATGGGATAAACCCGGTCTTTCCGAATAACTCGCGTATATTTTAAATAAGTGTTACCCAAACACAACATACGCCTCATTCCAATTCATTAGTCACTAACCGTAAATTAATCAAGAAAATAATTCCCCAAATATTAACCCCGAAGGCCGAAACCAACATCAGATCAATATCCAGAAAACCATTCTGCTTGGCTAACCGACAGTTAGTTTCTAAATTTCACGTTCAAATCTAATTAAAGATTTACTATCGCCTGGAGCAAAATTGGTGATACTCCATTTTCGATCTTTCAATCTAATTAAAGATTCATTAAAACTCCACTTAGTTTTAACCTTCGACTGAGTTAAAGAATCAGTGTCATTTAAAACACGGTTCACGATAAACCCAAATCACATTCCATTAATTATCGGGTTAAAGAACGAGTGTTGTTTAAAACACTGTTCACGATAAACCCAAAAATCAATATCCATTCAATTTCAATTAAAATCATTTAATTGGTACACTTCATTAAATCTAAATAAAAAGATTTAATCTTTTCTCAACTGGGTTCAAGAACAGTGTTAGTGAAGACACCATTCACGACAAACCCAAATCACATTCGATATTCAATACAAGGCTCTGAATAGAAAATATATCGGCTTATATTCAATATCGAATTCTACGACTAACAAATGTCGTATTGGAAATAACGATATAAATATATATCTTTCAAATTTCCATAACAACACCTGTATAATCCCGAATTCCAACATCGAAATATTCCGAAGACAATTTCGATTCAAATCCACTCCAATGCAATCATTGGAATTTTAGTTACTTTTAAAACCCTTTTCGAATTCAATTTATTTATTTAAAAATAAATAGAATTATAATTCTAGTTCAAAACTAGTTCATTTCGATAAAAATCTATTTTTATCTTTTTAAATATGGAGTTTTTCATCCCAAACTTTCACAAATCATTTCTTATGATTTTACACAAATTATTACTATTTTTAATAATTTTATCAAGGCCCGTACAGTCGATTTCCATCAACGGCCATCGAACTGCACTTACAGCGACCTTTTTCGAATTTGATTTGGACATAATTCCAAATCCAACCGTTAGATTTCAAATTTCTAGCCTTCGTTAGAAAGCTCTTTTCGATACGAACCCAACGGTTCCGGTTTTAGGAGAATCCGACGGTCGGATCTCCCGCAATGTCCGTTTGAAATAAATGGTCGAAATTCACGAACTGCCGCGGCGCGGCGCGTTCTATTCAGGCCATTATATTATATATATAATATATATAATATATACTTCGTCGATTTCTATTTAAAACGAATTATATAAATAGTTTTAAAATTCGTTTCAAAATCTATTTCAACTTCCATCTCAATTCAAAGCAAAATTGAATTCTTCTTTATAAATTCGTTTTAAAATTCATTTCTATTCAATTCGAATTTCAATTCAATTTGAATTTATTTCAATTCGCTTTCAATTCCATTTGAATTCGTTTTCAATTCAATTCATTTCGAAATCGTTTTCAATTCAATTCATTTCGAAATCGTTTTCAATTCAATTCATTTCGAAATCGTTTTCAATTCAATTCATTTCGAAATCGTTTTCAATTCAATTCATTTCGAAATCGTTTTCAATTCAATTTGAATTCGTTTTCAATTCATTTCATTCCGAATCGTTTTCAATTCAATTTGAATTCGTTTTCAATTCATTTCATTTCGAAATCGTTTTCAATTCAATTTGAATTCGTTTTCAATTCATTTCATTTCGAAATCGTTTTCAATTCAATTCATTTCGAAATCGTTTTCAATTCAATTTGAATTCGTTTTCAATTCATTTCATTTCGAAATCGTTTTCAATTCAATTTGAATTCGTTTTCAATTTATTTCATTTCGAAATCGTTTTCAATTCAATTCATTTCGAAATCGTTTTCAATTCAATTTGAATTCGTTTTCAATTCATTTCATTTCGAAATCGTTTTCAATTCAATTTGAATTCGTTTTCAATTCATTTCATTTCGAAATCGTTTTCAATTCAATTCATTTCGAAATCGTTTTCAATTCAATTCAAAATATTCGATTTCGAAATCACTTTTCAATATTCATTTTTAAGATGAATAAAATCGATATAAATATCGTTCACGTCAAAATGGCGTCAATCTAATCAGCACGGCTTCATAAATTTCTATTTTCAAATATTCTATTTCAAATATTTCTTTTTCAAAATAGTTGTTATTATCAAAATATTTCGTTCAACACATGACCAATCTCAATGAATGAGTACTGTCAACACATGAACTTTTATTTTATAATATTCTTTATTTTTCAAATTGAAATGAGGCCCAATCAATTACCATATAAAGTTAATTATATGGATTTTCATACAACACATGTATATAATTACATTGAAAAATAATCAACCATCAACCAAAGTGCACTACACTGTATAAGCATCAAATATAGATATTCAACGCTTATAACAGCCTGTCAATCCAACGATCGACATATTCAATCAATCGGGATGAGTGAACTTCAAATTTCATCCCAACACCCGTGTGGGGTTTCAAACAATCAAACACATATTTTATTTGTGCTGTTGGGCGATGTGTAAAATTTATCGACCCAATCAATGTCCTTCAAATAGGTGTACATAAACAAACCGTCTGGTTTGTAAATGAATATTCTATTCTATTCACTTTCACGTTAAAAATTATATTTTTAACGATAAAACATTTTATTCCAACATATGAATTTTTATTCAATTCATTTATTCAATAAAAATCATATTTTTATTTTTCTAACATATTTTAGAAAATTTCGGCGGCATAACGGCACGATACTAGAAACGGGACAAGGCCTAGCCTTATCCCCGGTCTAGTGAAGGCCCACGCCATTCACATATCAATTTTACTCAATTTCCAATTCAACCAATCAATCAAATCCAAAACAAATAATCTAACCAACTACACAACCAAACAAACAAGTCCATGGTATGTGGACGGGTGTCGGGTGCTTCTAATAAGCACCGTCTGCATCCTAGTATATATATATAACTAGAAAAATAGAATTTGAGTGAGAAGTTCTCACCTATAGCTATCCTAGCTCCACGGCTCTTCTTTTGCAGAAGTCTTCGTCGTTTCGCCTTTTTTTGTCACCTTCGTTGCTGCTTTCACTACATACGTAAAAATCACATTTTTACTTCGCTATTCAATATATAAAAATCATATTTTTAGTTCGAAGTTCAATATATAAAAATCGAATTTTTAGTTCAAAGTTCAATATATAAAAATCGAATTTTTAGTTCAAAGTTCAATATATAAAAATCGAATTTTTAGTTCAAAGTTCAATATATAAAAATCGAATTTTTAGTTCGAAGTTCAATATATAAAAATCGAATTTTTAGTTCAAAGTTCAATATATAAAAATCGAATTTTCAGTTCAAAGTTCAATATATAAAAATCGAATTTTCAGTTCAAAGTTCAATATATAAAAATCGAATTTTTAGTTCGAAGTTCAATATATAAAAATCGAATTTTCAGTTCAAAGTTCAATATATAAAAATCGAATTTTCAGTTCAAAGTTCAATATATAAAAATCGAATTTTTATTTCAAAGTTCAATAGATAAAAATCACATTTTTATTTATAGATTTCGCCTTTTCTAATATAAAAATCTAATCTATTTCATTTTCAAAATCTAATCTTTTTGACATATGAATTTCTATTTTTACTTCAATGCCCTATACATATAAAAATAAAAATTCTTTTCTATTAAAAATCTAAACTATATACTATATAAAATAAAAATCTAACTTCAGTTTTTTAAGTAGATAAAACTCAGTTTTTAAAATAAAACAAATTCAGTTTTTAAAATAAAACAAATTCAGTTTTTAAAATAAAACAAATTCAGTTTTTAAAATAAAACAAATTCAGTTTTTAAAATAAAACAAATTCAGTTTTTAAAATAAAACAAATTCAGTTTTTAAAATAAAACAAATTCAGTTTTTAATTTAAAACAAATTCAGTTTTTAATTTAAAACAAATTCAGTTTTTAATTTTATTTCTAAAAAAAAACATTTTCAAATTAAATAATATAAAACATAATATTCACCTGTAACTTATACGCTGCCTGGAACCTAAATCTAGCCGCCTTCGTTCAATAGGGTTTCAGTCCCCGCCTTCCGCTGATGACCGGAACGAAGTCCGAGGGCGCCACGAAGAGCATCGCTTGGGGGAGCCACCAATGTCGGCGCTAGTGGAGAACTCGGTGGTGGTCTGAGCATTGGGTGGCTGCTGTTCGAATTGGTGAATGGGGGCGCTTGGGGCTCGCTATTTTCTAGGGGAAGAGGGAGGACTCGAGAGGAAGGGAGCGCGAGGGAGGTGGAGATGGCGGCGTGGTGGGGGTGCGCGCCTGACGATAGCGGCGGCCGATGGTGAATGGCAGTCGCCATTTTCGATTGAAGAAATCAGAAAAGGAAGGGGGGTTATCGAATGGAAGAAAATTGAGGGGGGGGGGGTATATGTAAAGTTTATTTTAATTTATTTAATTAATTTTAATTTATTTTATCCCAAGGAGTTGACTTTTCATTCTACCTCGAAACGCGACTCAACGATTGTCGTCCCTAACGTATTACCCCCATTCTGAACACAATGGGATATGTATCGTAAGCCGGTTCGGTTGTTTCGATCAGTTTCCGTCAAAATCAAAATATAAATCAGTATATATTGAATTTTACGCACATTTCAATTTACCGGGGCCACACACTAACTCGAAAAATTATAGAAAAAATATTTCTAACTTCGTATTGACGATACGGTCCTAACAAAACTAGTTTCGTCGAATTCTGAGACCGTTTGAAAAATGGCCATTTTCCAGTCGATTAAAATCAACTGAAAATGGTCAAACGCATTTTCCTTTGCCACGCTCACATATTGATTCGAAAAATTATGAAATTTGAAACCTAGCAATAACTCGACACTGCGGACCCAACAAAACTGGTTTCGTCGAAATCCGAGGTCATTTGCAAAATGTCCATTTTTAAGGGCCTGAATTCCATAGCGACTATTCAGAATTTTCAACTGGACATATCTTTTGATTCCCGCCATGAAATTTTGATTTTTCGGATTCGTTGGAAAGATATTCACTATTAGATTCCATATTTTTTTGTTTCACTAAAATCCGGGTTGTTTTGCACCCGGTACATTCAATTGAAGTTTGAAATCGAATTATCGAACTACCGCGTCATTTTCAACTCTATTTATAATTATATATAATTATTTATATTCTAACGACGACGTATATAATATATACGATCGAATTCCATTCAAAATAAATTTTTCGTCGATATTATTTAAAATAATTCATTTTGAATATTCAAAATTCGCTATAATGGCCAAAATAAAAATTTTAAACTGGCCCAGATTTTCCGGGTTGTTACAATCTCCCCCACTTAAAACTTTTCGTCCCCGAAAAGGAACAAAGGCGAAAGTGGTTTGATTAATCAACACTACGTTCGATCTGGCTTTCATTCTCCAACTTTTTAGTTTCTGAGAATTTTCAAAATTTCAAAAATTTGGCTAACACCCTAAATTTTTGAAAAATTTCGCCATAACCTCCCCTGCACCGGGAGCATCGGGGAATTTCAAATAGCTTCCCCGGTCCTTCAGATCTCAAAAAGAAAAAGAAAAAGCCAAGCGGCTAGCCATATAGGCTCATAAAATCATCATCACCCAAACAAAACAGTAAATTATATAGTAAACATGTACCTATTTGTCGGGCAAACAAATTTTATTCTCTGGCTCTAGCCTCCTTGCTATGACCTGTTCAATGTAAGTATATATATATGCAAGCAAATGCGACCAATTTTCAATACAATTCAATGTTTGGTTCAATTAGGCATAATGGTTCAAAATTACCAAACAATAGAACAAACAACACAAACATCAATCAATTAGTGAATTTAACGTTTCAAATTCATAATTTTGATACATATACAAAAAATCGTGTTTTGGTGCCAAATCACAACAATGTATTCTAGCTATATTAGTTTTGGTTCTCACACCTGTCTAATGGAAATATATAGAAACCCCACCTTCAAAACACGAACATAAGTTCTGATGATGATCGATCAATCATCAGAACCATCTCCGGGTGTCTAGAGTGTAATCCTATATCTATCCAGTATATTAAAATTTCAAATACACGTGGATCAGACGTATACGCAAAATCTATATATACTGGATTGTCCACATCAATAAAAATAAATAATCAATTACGAATAATTGATTTTAAATTTTCAAAACAAATTTGACTTTCATTTTAAAAATATACTCTTCACACTCGTTCTAGGATACTACTGATCCTATCTCTAACGAGTCATTATCATTGGATATTACTAATCCGATATCTGATGAATTCTTTCGTATGGTTCTAATGTGCCTTGTTCTCTGAGCTTTGTAAACCAAAGCTCTGATACCAACTGTGAAGACCCGCAACTTCCCCGTAAAGGAAAGCGTCGGATAGTTCGAGAACAAACCACAACAGAACGCATATAGAAGAACATTTCATTGTATATTACAACAATGCATCAGATTACAAGAATATACAGAGTATAAATGAATAAATATTACACAGAAATATCAGAGATTAACAATAAGTTACATAGCAGCGGAAAAATAATACAATACACAACTAGAAGAGATATACGGATACAAAGCTTTCCGGATATCGTTCCAGCTGTAAACCAGGATCCTGTGAATATAAATCTGCAAAACCAAAACTACTAGCTGCCCGTGTCAAAAATAGGGGCACCCAGAGTTTAGGTTAAAACAATAAACTCCAGGTCAGTCATGTGACTGGTGTGAGAACTAAAACAGTTATTAATCTTTATTTTAAATCATTAGGTAAATCAAGGGACCACGCCGTATAACACGGAACGGGTTTCCTCCCAAGAATACCAGTGCATAAAACAAACAGCGCAATGCTAAATAAAGAAAAATGAAGCTGTTATAAGACCCAGGTCCTATCACACAATGCAACGCAAGCCGGGGGATAGGGTTTTTCCTTATAACAGCCAAAGAATGCTTGATACGGTGAAAACAAATCGTTTGATACTATTATAAGTGCATAGTGTATAAAACAACTTCAAATCATAAGTATCAATCATAGGCGGCATGAGCGTCCCATGCCACTATGTCGCCATATATAGGTTTACAAATAAAACCGCAAAGTCACGTATTTGGAAATTGGATTTCCGTCTATGAACCGAGGCAAAAGATAGTCCTCAACCGATTCGAGACAATCTAGCCCATGTCTCAGGATCAGAGCTCGAGTGACCCTTGGATCGTCAGGGCCGGTCCACCGATGTGGATTAAAATGCCTGAACACTACGTTTCCCCGCCCTTTGGGGCGTAAACGAGCCAACGAATGGCTCCATCGGTTCGAGAACGACCGATCAATCCGAGGCGCCTCGCAACAGCAACAACCACATAAGTCAAACTCGTCAGGGCGTGTAAAACCACTGACGCCACTTTTTATCTAGAAGGAAACGCATGCCCTCCCTGAGGTCCGTCTCCCGTTTTTGGTTCATACCTGGTGTGAAACACGCGAGGTAAACGTTACACAGAGCCACGCCACAAAGGCCGTGCTTTGATCATCACCACAAGACTTTGCTTTTCAACAGAAGCCTTGATCATTTGCATCTTAGCATGCCACACAGGCAAACCATCCTATGCAACCGATATCAGTCACACAGAATGAAATCCGATGTCAGACACACAGTCCATTTACAAGTCCGTTCTGGGTCTGAACGAAACCGGAGGCACCTAGTACCCCGCATATCCATCGATCTCCAAGTACGTCTGGACGATCACTAACTGTTTCCATCTTCTTGGGTGTACAGCCCAATCAAGATCATCAGTTATCACCCAAACGACGTGAAGACCTCCGGTCTTCGACCATCGTCTTCATCTTCGACTTATCGTCGCATCAGTTATTCAGAATGGGATAAACCCGGTCTTTCCGAATAACTCGCGTATATTTTAAATAAGTGTTACCCAAACACAACATACGCCTCATTCCAATTCATTAGTCACTAACCGTAAATTAATCAAGAAAATAATTCCCCAAATATTAACCCCGAAGGCCGAAACCAACATCAGATCAATATCCAGAAAACCATTCTGCTTGGCTAACCGACAGTTAGTTTCTAAATTTCACGTTCAAATCTAATTAAAGATTTACTATCGCCTGGAGCAAAATTGGTGATACTCCATTTTCGATCTTTCAATCTAATTAAAGATTCATTAAAACTCCACTTAGTTTTAACCTTCGACTGAGTTAAAGAATCAGTGTCATTTAAAACACGGTTCACGATAAACCCAAATCACATTCCATTAATTATCGGGTTAAAGAACGAGTGTTGTTTAAAACACTGTTCACGATAAACCCAAAAATCAATATCCATTCAATTTCAATTAAAATCATTTAATTGGTACACTTCATTAAATCTAAATAAAAAGATTTAATCTTTTCTCAACTGGGTTCAAGAACAGTGTTAGTGAAGACACCATTCACGACAAACCCAAATCACATTCGATATTCAATACAAGGCTCTGAATAGAAAATATATCGGCTTATATTCAATATCGAATTCTACGACTAACAAATGTCGTATTGGAAATAACGATATAAATATATATCTTTCAAATTTCCATAACAACACCTGTATAATCCCGAATTCCAACATCGAAATATTCCGAAGACAATTTCGATTCAAATCCACTCCAATGCAATCATTGGAATTTTAGTTACTTTTAAAACCCTTTTCGAATTCAATTTATTTATTTAAAAATAAATAGAATTATAATTCTAGTTCAAAACTAGTTCATTTCGATAAAAATCTATTTTTATCTTTTTAAATATGGAGTTTTTCATCCCAAACTTTCACAAATCATTTCTTATGATTTTACACAAATTATTACTATTTTTAATAATTTTATCAAGGCCCGTACAGTCGATTTCCATCAACGGCCATCGAACTGCACTTACAGCGACCTTTTTCGAATTTGATTTGGACATAATTCCAAATCCAACCGTTAGATTTCAAATTTCTAGCCTTCGTTAGAAAGCTCTTTTCGATACGAACCCAACGGTTCCGGTTTTAGGAGAATCCGACGGTCGGATCTCCCGCAATGTCCGTTTGAAATAAATGGTCGAAATTCACGAACTGCCGCGGCGCGGCGCGTTCTATTCAGGCCATTATATTATATATATAATATATATAATATATACTTCGTCGATTTCTATTTAAAACGAATTATATAAATAGTTTTAAAATTCGTTTCAAAATCTATTTCAACTTCCATCTCAATTCAAAGCAAAATTGAATTCTTCTTTATAAATTCGTTTTAAAATTCATTTCTATTCAATTCGAATTTCAATTCAATTTGAATTTATTTCAATTCGCTTTCAATTCCATTTGAATTCGTTTTCAATTCAATTCATTTCGAAATCGTTTTCAATTCAATTCATTTCGAAATCGTTTTCAATTCAATTCATTTCGAAATCGTTTTCAATTCAATTCATTTCGAAATCGTTTTCAATTCAATTCATTTCGAAATCGTTTTCAATTCAATTCATTTCGAAATCGTTTTCAATTCAATTTGAATTCGTTTTCAATTCATTTCATTCCGAATCGTTTTCAATTCAATTTGAATTCGTTTTCAATTCATTTCATTTCGAAATCGTTTTCAATTCAATTTGAATTCGTTTTCAATTCATTTCATTTCGAAATCGTTTTCAATTCAATTCATTTCGAAATCGTTTTCAATTCAATTTGAATTCGTTTTCAATTCATTTCATTTCGAAATCGTTTTCAATTCAATTTGAATTCGTTTTCAATTTATTTCATTTCGAAATCGTTTTCAATTCAATTCATTTCGAAATCGTTTTCAATTCAATTTGAATTCGTTTTCAATTCATTTCATTTCGAAATCGTTTTCAATTCAATTTGAATTCGTTTTCAATTCATTTCATTTCGAAATCGTTTTCAATTCAATTCATTTCGAAATCGTTTTCAATTCAATTCAAAATATTCGATTTCGAAATCACTTTTCAATATTCATTTTTAAGATGAATAAAATCGATATAAATATCGTTCACGTCAAAATGGCGTCAATCTAATCAGCACGGCTTCATAAATTTCTATTTTCAAATATTCTATTTCAAATATTTCTTTTTCAAAATAGTTGTTATTATCAAAATATTTCGTTCAACACATGACCAATCTCAATGAATGAGTACTGTCAACACATGAACTTTTATTTTATAATATTCTTTATTTTTCAAATTGAAATGAGGCCCAATCAATTACCATATAAAGTTAATTATATGGATTTTCATACAACACATGTATATAATTACATTGAAAAATAATCAACCATCAACCAAAGTGCACTACACTGTATAAGCATCAAATATAGATATTCAACGCTTATAACAGCCTGTCAATCCAACGATCGACATATTCAATCAATCGGGATGAGTGAACTTCAAATTTCATCCCAACACCCGTGTGGGGTTTCAAACAATCAAACACATATTTTATTTGTGCTGTTGGGCGATGTGTAAAATTTATCGACCCAATCAATGTCCTTCAAATAGGTGTACATAAACAAACCGTCTGGTTTGTAAATGAATATTCTATTCTATTCACTTTCACGTTAAAAATTATATTTTTAACGATAAAACATTTTATTCCAACATATGAATTTTTATTCAATTCATTTATTCAATAAAAATCATATTTTTATTTTTCTAACATATTTTAGAAAATTTCGGCGGCATAACGGCACGATACTAGAAACGGGACAAGGCCTAGCCTTATCCCCGGTCTAGTGAAGGCCCACGCCATTCACATATCAATTTTACTCAATTTCCAATTCAACCAATCAATCAAATCCAAAACAAATAATCTAACCAACTACACAACCAAACAAACAAGTCCATGGTATGTGGACGGGTGTCGGGTGCTTCTAATAAGCACCGTCTGCATCCTAGTATATATATATAACTAGAAAAATAGAATTTGAGTGAGAAGTTCTCACCTATAGCTATCCTAGCTCCACGGCTCTTCTTTTGCAGAAGTCTTCGTCGTTTCGCCTTTTTTTGTCACCTTCGTTGCTGCTTTCACTACATACGTAAAAATCACATTTTTACTTCGCTATTCAATATATAAAAATCATATTTTTAGTTCGAAGTTCAATATATAAAAATCGAATTTTTAGTTCAAAGTTCAATATATAAAAATCGAATTTTTAGTTCAAAGTTCAATATATAAAAATCGAATTTTTAGTTCAAAGTTCAATATATAAAAATCGAATTTTTAGTTCGAAGTTCAATATATAAAAATCGAATTTTTAGTTCAAAGTTCAATATATAAAAATCGAATTTTCAGTTCAAAGTTCAATATATAAAAATCGAATTTTCAGTTCAAAGTTCAATATATAAAAATCGAATTTTTAGTTCGAAGTTCAATATATAAAAATCGAATTTTCAGTTCAAAGTTCAATATATAAAAATCGAATTTTCAGTTCAAAGTTCAATATATAAAAATCGAATTTTTATTTCAAAGTTCAATAGATAAAAATCACATTTTTATTTATAGATTTCGCCTTTTCTAATATAAAAATCTAATCTATTTCATTTTCAAAATCTAATCTTTTTGACATATG
Organism: Allium sativum; assembly: GCA_030737875.1. Lineage (NCBI taxonomy): Eukaryota > Viridiplantae > Streptophyta > Magnoliopsida > Asparagales > Amaryllidaceae > Allium > Allium sativum. The sequence goes on from CM060918.1 coordinate 747,787,022, forward strand.
AATTTCTATTTTTACTTCAATGCCCTATACATATAAAAATAAAAATTCTTTTCTATTAAAAATCTAAACTATATACTATATAAAATAAAAATCTAACTTCAGTTTTTTAAGTAGATAAAACTCAGTTTTTAAAATAAAACAAATTCAGTTTTTAAAATAAAACAAATTCAGTTTTTAAAATAAAACAAATTCAGTTTTTAAAATAAAACAAATTCAGTTTTTAAAATAAAACAAATTCAGTTTTTAAAATAAAACAAATTCAGTTTTTAAAATAAAACAAATTCAGTTTTTAATTTAAAACAAATTCAGTTTTTAATTTAAAACAAATTCAGTTTTTAATTTTATTTCTAAAAAAAAACATTTTCAAATTAAATAATATAAAACATAATATTCACCTGTAACTTATACGCTGCCTGGAACCTAAATCTAGCCGCCTTCGTTCAATAGGGTTTCAGTCCCCGCCTTCCGCTGATGACCGGAACGAAGTCCGAGGGCGCCACGAAGAGCATCGCTTGGGGGAGCCACCAATGTCGGCGCTAGTGGAGAACTCGGTGGTGGTCTGAGCATTGGGTGGCTGCTGTTCGAATTGGTGAATGGGGGCGCTTGGGGCTCGCTATTTTCTAGGGGAAGAGGGAGGACTCGAGAGGAAGGGAGCGCGAGGGAGGTGGAGATGGCGGCGTGGTGGGGGTGCGCGCCTGACGATAGCGGCGGCCGATGGTGAATGGCAGTCGCCATTTTCGATTGAAGAAATCAGAAAAGGAAGGGGGGTTATCGAATGGAAGAAAATTGAGGGGGGGGGGGGTATATGTAAAGTTTATTTTAATTTATTTAATTAATTTTAATTTATTTTATCCCAAGGAGTTGACTTTTCATTCTACCTCGAAACGCGACTCAACGATTGTCGTCCCTAACGTATTACCCCCATTCTGAACACAATGGGATATGTATCGTAAGCCGGTTCGGTTGTTTCGATCAGTTTCCGTCAAAATCAAAATATAAATCAGTATATATTGAATTTTACGCACATTTCAATTTACCGGGGCCACACACTAACTCGAAAAATTATAGAAAAAATATTTCTAACTTCGTATTGACGATACGGTCCTAACAAAACTAGTTTCGTCGAATTCTGAGACCGTTTGAAAAATGGCCATTTTCCAGTCGATTAAAATCAACTGAAAATGGTCAAACGCATTTTCCTTTGCCACGCTCACATATTGATTCGAAAAATTATGAAATTTGAAACCTAGCAATAACTCGACACTGCGGACCCAACAAAACTGGTTTCGTCGAAATCCGAGGTCATTTGCAAAATGTCCATTTTTAAGGGCCTGAATTCCATAGCGACTATTCAGAATTTTCAACTGGACATATCTTTTGATTCCCGCCATGAAATTTTGATTTTTCGGATTCGTTGGAAAGATATTCACTATTAGATTCCATATTTTTTTGTTTCACTAAAATCCGGGTTGTTTTGCACCCGGTACATTCAATTGAAGTTTGAAATCGAATTATCGAACTACCGCGTCATTTTCAACTCTATTTATAATTATATATAATTATTTATATTCTAACGACGACGTATATAATATATACGATCGAATTCCATTCAAAATAAATTTTTCGTCGATATTATTTAAAATAATTCATTTTGAATATTCAAAATTCGCTATAATGGCCAAAATAAAAATTTTAAACTGGCCCAGATTTTCCGGGTTGTTACAGTATTGAACTTTGAACTAAAAATTCGATTTTTATGTATTGAACTTTGAACTAAAAATTCGATTTTTATGTATTGAACTTTGAACTAAAAATTCGATTTTTATGTATTGAACTTTGAACTAAAAATTCGATTTTTATGTATTGAACTTTGAACTAAAAATTCGATTTTTATGTATTGAACTTTGAACTAAAAATTCGATTTTTATATATTGAACTTTGAAATAAAAATTCGATTTTTATATATTGAACTTTGAATTAAAAATATAGTTTTTATATATTGAACTTCGATAGAAAAATATGATTTTTATATATTGAATAGCGAAGTAAAAATTCGATTTTTATATATGTAGTGGCTACGGGCAACGAAGATGACGAAAAGGCGAAACGACGAAGACTTCTGCAAATGAAGAGCCGTGGAGCTAGGATAGCTATATGTGAGAATTTCTCACCTTGCTATTTCTTTTCTAGATATATATTTATACTAGGATGCAGACGGTGCTTAGTAGCACCCGACACAATCGTCCACAGACCATGGACTTGTTTGTTTGGCTGTTTGGTTATTGATTGTGCTATTGGTTTGAATGTGGTTTGTGGTGTGAAAAATCGAATCGATAAATTGGTTAGGATTAGACGTGCGCCGTTATAAGGCGAAGGAGTAAGGCTAGGTTAGACCCTTACTCCAAATTTTGTGGTTTGCATAACGAAAGTGAATTTGATTGATGTGTGAATGGCGTGGGCCTTCACTAGACCGGGGATAAGGCTAGGCCTTGTCCCGTTTCTAGTATCGTGCCGTTATGCCGCCGAAATTTTCTAAAATAAGTTAGAAAAATAAAAATAGCATTTTATTTAAAGAATGAACTGAATAGAAATTCATATGTTAAAATAAAATGTGTTATCGTTAAAAATATAATTTTTAACGTGAATGTGAATAAATAAATATTCATTTACAAACCAGACGGTTTGTTTATGTACACCTATTTGAATGACGTTGATTGGGTCGATAAATTTTACACATCGCCTAACTGCACAAATAAAATATGTGTTTGATTGTTTGAAACCCCACACGGGTGTTAGGATGAAATTTGAAGTTCACTCATCCTGATTGATTAAATATGTCGATCGATTGATTGACATGCTGTTATAAGCGTTGAATATCTATATTTGATGCTTATACAGTGTAGTGCACTTTGCTTGATGGTTGATTATTTTCAATGCTATTATATACATGTGTTGTATGAAAATCCATATAATTAATTTTATATGGTAATTGATTGGGCCTCATTCCAGTTTTAAAATAGAAATATTTGAAAAAGAAATATTTGAAATAGAATATTTGAAAATAGAACTTTATGAAGCCGTGTTGATTAGATTGACGCCATTTTGACGTAAACGATATTTATATCGATCTTATTCATTTTAAAAATGAATATTGAAAAGTAATCTCGAAATCGAAGATTTCGAAATGAATTGAATTGAAAACGATTTCGAAATGAATTGAATTGAAAACGATTTCGAAATGAATTGAATTGAAAACGATTTCGAAATAAATTGAATTGAAAACGATTTCGAAATGAATTGAATTGAAAACGAATTCAAAATGAATTGAATTGAAAACGATTTCGAAATGAATGGAATTGAAAACGAATTCAAAATGAATTGAATTGAAAACGATTTCGAAATGAATTGAATTGAAAACGAATTCAAAGTGAATTGAATTGAAAGTGAATTCAAAATGAATTGAATTGAAAACGAATTCAAAATGAATTGAATTGAAGACGATTTCGAAATGAATTGAATTGAAAACGAATTCAAATTGAATTGAAAACGATTTCGAAATGAATTGAATTGAAAACGAATTCAAATTGAATCGAAAGTGAATTGAAATGAATTCAAATTGAATTGAAATTTGAATTGAATAGAAATGAAATTTGAAAACGAATTTATAAAGAAGAATTCAATTTTGATTTGAATTGAAAAGAAAGTTGAAATAGCTTTTGAAACGATTTTAAAACTATTTATATAATTCGTTTTAAATAGAAATCGACGAAATATATATTATATATATTATATATATAATATAATGGCCTGAATAGAACGCGCCGCGCCGCGGCAGTTCGCGAATTTCGACCATTTATTTCAAACGGACATTACGGGAGATCCGACCGTCGGATTCTCCTAAAACCGGAACCGTTGTGTTCGTATCGAAAAGAGCTTTCTAGCGAATGTTAGAAATTTGAAATCTAACGGTTGGATTTGGAATTATGTCCAAATCAAATTTGAAAAAGGTCGCTGTAAGTGCAGTTCGATGGCCATTGATGGAAATCGACTGTACGGGCCTTGATAAAATTATTAAAAATAGTAATAATTTGTGTAAAATCATAAGAAATGATTTGGGAAAAATTGGGATGAAAAACTCCATATTTGAAAAGATGAAAATAGATTTTTATCGAAATGAACTAGTTTTGAACTAGAATTATAATTCTATTTATTTTTAAATAAATAAATTGAATTGGAAAAGGGTTTTAAAAACAACCAAAATTTCCAATGATTGCATTGGAATGGATTTGAATCGAAATTGTCTTCGGAATATTTCGATGTTGGAATTCGTGATTATACAGATGTTGTTACGGAAATTTGAAAGATATATATTTATATCGTTATTTCCAATACGACATTTGTTAGTCGTAGAATTTGATATTGAATATAAGCCGATATATTTTCTATTCAGAGCCTTATATTGAATATCAAATGTGATTTGGGTTTGTCGTGAATGGTGTCTTCACTAACACTGTTCTTGAACCCAGTTGAGAAAAGATTAAATCTTTTTATTTAGATTTAATGAAGTGTACCAATTAAATGATATTTAATTGGAATTGAATGGATATTGATTTTTGGGTTTATCGTGAACAGTGTTTTAAACAATACTCGTTCTTTAACCCGATAATTAATGGAATGTGATTTGGGTTTATCGTGAACCGTGTTTTAAATGACACTGATTCTTTAACCCAGATAATGATTAAAACTAAGTGGAGTTTTAATGAATCTTTAATTAGATTGAAAAGATCGAGAATGGAGTATCACCAGTTTTGCTCCAGGCGATAGTTAAATCTTTAATTAGATTTGAATGTGAAATGGTAATTGAATTTACCGATAACACTGTGGTGTTAGATATGAAGTATTACCAGTTTTACTTCATGGGATTAATAGGTTGGGATTGGGAGATTAAAACAAATGATTACTTCGGTAAGGTTCGCTAATTCCGACTAGTTTGAATTGATATTCAAAAGTAGATTAAAGAATAAATTCAAGAATTTATCTTTGATAAAATTAATGGGAACCTTTCCCTATGAATGTGAAATTCAGAAACTAGCTGTCGGTTAGCTAAGCAGAATGGTTTCCTGGATATTGATCTGATGTTGGTTTCGGCCTTCGGGGTTAATATTTGGGAAATTATTCTCTTGATTAATTTACGGTTAGTAACTGATGAATTGGAATGAGGCGTATGTTGTGTTTGTGTAACACTTATTTAAAATATACGCGAGTTATTCGGAAAGTCCGGGTTTATCCCATTCTGAATAACTGATACGACGATAAGTCGAAGATGAAGACGGTGGTCGAAGACCGGAAGTCTTCACGTCGTTTGGGTGATAACTGATGATCTTGATTGGCCTGTACACCCAAGAAGATGGAAACAGTTGGTGATCGTCCAGACGTACTTGGAGATCGATGGATATGCGGGGTACTAGGTGCCTCCGGTTTCGTTCAGACCCAGAACGGACTTGTAAATGGACTGTGTGTCTGACATCGGATTTCATTCTGTGTGACTGATATCGGTTGCATAGGATGGTTTGCCTGTGTGGCATGCTAAGATGCAAATGATCAAGGCTTCTGTTGAAAAGCAAAGTCTTGTGGTGATGATCAAAGCACGGCCTTTGTGGCGTAGCTTTGTGTAACGTTTACCTCGCGTGTTTCACACCAGGTATGAACCAAAACGGGAGACGGACCTCAGGGAGGACTTGCGTTTCTTTCTAGTTAGAAGTGGCGTCAGTGGTTTTACACGCCCTGACGAGTTTGACTTATGTGGTTGTGGCTGTTGCGAGGCGCCTCGGTTATATCGGTTTCGGCCGAATGCATTCTGGTCGGCTGACGGACCAGACTTACACCCCATAGGGTGGGGAGACGTATTGTTCAGGTATAATAATCCACTCCGTGTGGACCGGCCCTGACGATCCAAGGGGCAGTTGCGGCTGTTCCTGTGGCTCGGGCTAGAGAGTCACGAATCGGTTGAGGACTATCCCTGGCCTCGGTTCATAGACGGAAATCCAATTTCCAAATACGTGACTTTGCGGTTTTATTTGTAAACCTATATATGGTGACATAGTGGGATGGGGCGCTCATGCCGCCTATGATTGATACTTATGATTTGAAGTGTTTTATACATTATGCACTTATAATAGTATCAAATGATTTGTTTTAAACGTATCAAGCATTCTTTGGCTGTTATAAGGGAAAACCCTATCCTCGGCTGCGTTGCATTGTGTGATGGGACCTGGGTCTTATAACAACTTCATTTTTCTTTATTTAGCATTGCGCTGTTTGTTTTATGCACTGGTATTCTTGGGAGGAAACCCGTTCCGTGTTATACGGCGTGGTCCCTTGATTTACCTAATGATTTAAAATAAAGATTAATAACTGTTTTAGTTCTCACACCAGTCACATGACTGACCTGGAGTTTATTGTTTTGACCTAAACTCTGGGTGCCCCTATTTTGACACGGGCAGCTAGTAGTTTTGGTTTTGTAGATTTATATTCACAGGATCCTGGTTTACAGCTGGAACGATATCCGGAAAGCTTTGTATCCGTATATCTCATTCTAGTTGTGTATTGTATTATTTTCCGCTGCTATGTATTTAAATGTAATTTAAATCTCTGATATTTCTGTGTAATATTCATTGTTACTCTGTATATTCTTGTAATCTGATGCATTGTTGTAATATACAATGAAATGTTCTTCTGTATGCGTTCTGTTTTGTCCTGTTCTCAAACGATAGGGCGTTTCGAACGGTCTGGATCGGTTTAGCGACTGGTTCGGACCGAGCGAGATTCCTTGCCGTCACATTTTACATATGCTGTGTGAAACCCAATCTTGCAGTTTACCTCGATGTTAGTATCGAATCTGATCCTATTGTTGTATTTGGATGTTGTTATGCGATGTGATGAGAATTTACAGTTTGTTTGATGTAAATAAGAACGCGACTTGTGATGAAATTTACATATTCTTTTTTTTTTTGTAAAATTGAAATAGGGAAAAATTGACATTTATTTTGATGTTAATAATAAGTAATTTACGTTGTATGAAAAATTGACATTTATTTTGATGTTAATAATAAGTAATTTACGTTGTATGAAAATTGACATTTATTTTGATGTTAATAATAAGTAATTTACGTTGTATGAAAATTAACATTTATTTTGGTGTTAATAATAAGAAATTTTCAATGCATGAAAAATTAACATTTTTAATGTTAATATTATAAAAATTCAACCGTATGTACATGAACATTTTTAATGTTAATATTATAAAAATTCAATCGTATGTACATTAACATTTTTAATGTTAATATTATAAAAATTCAACCGTATGTACATTAACATTTTTAATGTTAATATTATAAAAATCCAACCGTATGTACATGAACATTTTTAATGTCAGTATTATAAAAATTCAACCGTATGTACATTAACACTTTTAATGTTAATATTATAAAAATTCAACCGTATGTACATTAACATTTTTAATGTTAATATTATAAAAATTCAACCGTATGATGACATTAACATTTTTAATGTTAATATTATAAATTAAATATTGGACATGTAAAATTTCACATTTTTACTTATGTGAATAAAATAAATTATTAGGCATGTAACACATTTTCATTAATGTGAATAAATTGTAATGTGAATAAAATGGTAATTTTAACTGTATGCACAATATGCATTCTTATTAATGTAATATATATAAGAATTTACTCCGTAGGTGAAATTTAAATTTTTAGAAATGTAACTAAAGTTTACCTTTTATTTTATGTAAACAAATTGAGAATGTGAAATGTAACTAAAGTTTATGTTTTATTTTATTAAGAATGTGATATGTAAATAAAGTTTACATTTTTATTAATGTAATATATTCAAGGACTTCACCGTAGGAAAAAGATTACATTTTTATCAATGTAATTAAAGTAGGAATTGGTATTAACATTAAATTTACATTTAATTATGTAAAATTAAGGTATGAAATTTGGAATGACATAAATTTACATTTAATTATGTAAAACCAAAGTAGGAATTTGTGTTAACATGAAATTTACATTGAATTATGTAAAATTAAAGTGATGAGAAATTAACATTTTGTTTAATGTTAAATATAAGGAATTTACATGGTATGAGAAAGTAACATTATTTTTAAATGTTAATAATAAGAAACTACACCGCATGAGCAATTAACATTATTTTTAATGTTAATTAAATAGTAATTTCACCGCATGTGTAAATTAACATTTTTAATGTTAAAGATAACACCGTATGATGTAATTAACAATTTTAATGTTAATATAATAAAACTTTAACCGTAGGATGTCATTAATATTTTTAATGTTAATATAAAAGTATTTACAACGTATGATAAATTAACATTTTTGTGTCAATGTTAAAAATAAGTATTCACATCGAATGAAAATTAACAATTTTGTTAATGATACAAATAAGAATTTACGTTGTATGAGGAATTAATATTATTTTTGATGCTAAAAATAAGTAATTTACAATGCATGAAAAATGGACATTTTTAATGTCAATTAAATAGTAATTTTACCGTAGGATGAAATGGAGATTTTTAATGTAAATTAACTAGAAATTTCAACCGTAGGATTTAGTTAACATTATTTATAATGTTAATATGAAGAAAATTTAACCGTATGATAAAATTAACTTTATTTTTAATGTTAATGATGCGTAATTTAAACGTATGATAAGATTAAAATTATTTTTAATGTTAATAAAAAGAATTTACACCGTAGGATGGTTAACATTATTTTTAATGTTAAATAAAAAGAATTTACATCGTAGGATGATTAACATTATTTTTAATGTTAAAGTAAAAGAATTTCACCGTAGAAGGATTTAACATTATTTTTAATGTTTAAATAAAAGAATTTCACCATAGGGTAATTAACATTATTTATAATGTTAGTATATAAGGAATTTGACCGTAAGATGAATTAACATTGTTTTTTAATGTTAATATATAGTGAATTCCACCGTTGTATGAATTAACATTATATTTTGTTTATGTTAAAATAAAGGAAATTCAACCGTAGGTTGAATCAACATAATTTTAATGTTAAATTAAAGAGTAACTTAACCATAGGATTGAGCTACATTATTTTTAATGTAAAGTAATAAAGTAATTTAACATAGGATGAGATTACATTATTTTTAATGTTAATAAAGGATAATTTAACCATAGGGTTAATATACATTTATTTTTAATGTTAATATTAAGAGAATTACTTCGTAGGATAAAATTAACATTATTTTATAATGTTAACAGAAAAGAGAATTGACCGTAGGAATGTTACATTTTTTTATGAAATTAAGAAGGATAACACCATAGGGTGAGTTAACATTATTTTTAATGTTAATAAAGGGTAATTTAACCATAGGATAAGTCAACATTATCTTTAATGTTAAAATTAAGAAAATATGCATTGTAGGATGAGTTAACATTATTCTAAATGTTAATATAAAAAGTGTATATACCATAGGGAAAAATTTACATTATTTTAATGTTAAAATAAAGAGAATTGACCGTAGGAGGAGTTTACATTTTATTCGATGTAAATAAGTAAGAATGCGACATGTAAATGCAAGTTTACATTTTATTCAATGTAAATAGGTAAGAATGTGACATGTAATTGCAAGTTTACATTTTATTAAATGTAAAGAAAACAAGAATGCGACATGTAATGAAAGTTTACATTTTATTCAATGTAAATAAGTAAGAATGCGACATGTAATGAAAGTTTACATTTTATTCAATGTAAATAGGTAAGAATGCGACATGTAAATGAAAGTTTACATTTTAATTAATGTAAATAAAAATATGATTTTGAGAATGCGTCGTTAAATAAGAAGTTTGACTATTTTAAATAATTAAAATAGAATGAATTGTTAATAAAAATAATTATTAACAAATAAGAAGGATTTTCAAGATATATATATGTATATACATACGAGGATTGTCTGGGAAGTCCGAGATATTCTCATCCCAAATTAATCCAGCGGCGTTAAAGATCGAAGTAAGAAGACGACGTATGAAGACCGTAAATCTTCCCTCGAATGGACAGCGATCGAGATCCTGAATTGACTTGCTACCAATTCATGGGTCAAGGTCATTGCCCAGACGTACGCGTTGATTTCACGGATTTGACTTTCGTTCAGACCCAGAGCATAAGTTTAAATGGATGATGTGTCTGACAACGTACCCCGTTAAATATCATGTCGTTGATTTTCTGTTAATATATAAATGTTTGGTGGTGGGAATTTATTCTCTACTTAACACCCGTTTATACATTGACGGACGATCAATGGTATGGCATGGAGTGACAGTGTGGCATACTAAGATGCAATGATCAAGGTTTATTGTTGAAAAGCAGAACCTTGTGGAGACGATCAAAGCATGGCCTGTTTAGGCGTAGCTTTGTGTAACGTGACTTCGCGAGCCTCACACCCCGGTTGAGTCAAAAACGGGCGAAGGGAACGCAGGGAAAGAAGCACGTTTCTTTCTAGCTAGAAGTAGTGTCAGGGACCTCCCAGCGTTGATACTTTACTTATGTGGATGATAGAATGTGGCGCGCCTCGGATAGGTCCTATAGGACCGGGAAACGTGTGCTTAGGAATTGTCAATCCGCTAAGCTGTATTTGCGGACCGGCCCTGCCATTTCCAAGGGTTCTCCACGGGGAATCCTGAGGCACTAGCTAGAGTGTCTCGAATCGGTAAGGAGCTCCGCTCTAGCCTTGACTCATGATGGAAACCAAAATCCAAATACGAACCGACGAATTTGATTGTATTACTAGTATGGAGGCATAGTATATGGTACCTATGCTTCCTAAGATTAATACATTTACTTTGAAATGCTTTCATATACACTAATAATAATATTAGATGCGTATTTGCCGTATTTAGCATGTTTAATCACCATAAGGTAAAACCCTATCCTCTGGTGTGCGTTGCATTGTGTGATGGGACTTGGGTCTTATGGTGATTCCATTTTTTTCAAAAAAGCATTGCGTTGTTTACGATGTACTTATTTATTTGTTATGACACTTTAAACTATGCACGGCAATCCATTAGAGTAAACCCGTTCCGCGTTAGCGGCGTGGTCTTTGGATTTGCCTTATATCTAATAGTTATTTTACCTAAGAATTCTCACACCAGTCCCACGACTGACCCATAGTTTGTTTCACCTTTTTACAGACTTGGGTGCCCTCTCTTACACACGGGCAGCCAAGTAGACAGGTTCATTCCTTGCTTGGAGCTTTTCTTTGAAGCTGCTTATTTTCTATCTCTTGGATTTGCTTTTGTGGAGAGGTGATGACTTGGAGCTTGAAGACATTTATCTTTTGTTTCTATGGCATCTTTTCTTTCCTTTTTAGACATCAAACTTATTTCTTTTCTTCAAACTTGTTGTAATAGCTTAGATTCTGTGACTGTGGATTTTCTGTGATTGATGACATTATATTTTTCCGCTGCTATAATGTTATTACTCTATGAATTTCCTTTGCTATATTGTATCTGTGTTCTGTTTTATTGTATTTATGTTGTATTCCAAAAATGATTACTCCTACTTTCACTCGTGGAAGTTTGGGGTTATCACAGTTGGTATCAGAGCTTTGGTTTACAAAGCGGAATATAACATATTTATATTAATTCGTTTACGTAGAATCACTATATTCTACGGCGAACATTTCATGGGATACATAATAGCCAGTCACTTTATCGTCATCTTTTCATCCATCCTTCGATCTTTTCTATCTCCTAGAATCACCATTTCAGTTGTTTTGACTCTCCCCTTGATCGTGCATTCGAAGAAGACTAAGTGAAGTGGCGATGCTCAATTGGCACATGTTTACGAAGGAACGAAAGGACCAACTTCTTCGGTGGAAAGCCTGATGTTATAGACGATACCATCTCTGTTAAAAACATTCTCTGTGTTTATTCTTCCACTTCTATTTTTCTTTTTCCTTTTCGGGGACGAAAAGTTTTTAAGTGGGGGAGACTGTAACAACCCTGAATTTTGGGGCCAATTTAAAATTTATTTTAAGTGATTTTAAATGAGTTTTGATATTTAAAATAATCTATTTTAAATAATAAGGATCACAAATTTGGTTCAAATCGAAGTTAGAATGAATAAATTAATTTTAATTATAAAAAGAGCTAGAAATAGCGCGGTAGTTTGAAAAGTCAAACTTGAACTTTGACTGACCATACAGGATGCAAAATTTAACGGATTTTAGTAAAACAAAAAAATATTAGAATCTATTTAAAAATATCTTTCCAACGAATCCGAAAAATCGAAATTCCATAGCGGAAATCAAAAGTTATGGCCAATTCAATTTTTAGAAAGGTCGTTGGGTAATTTGCATAGGACAAAAATGCTACTTTTCACATATGTAGGAATTTGAACTCGAAACCACTTCCATTGGTTTCAGAATGACGTTTCTGCATTGAAAAACAGTAAACACTTATATGTTTCGAGTTTTAGAAAATATTTGTTTCAAAATGTATTTTTAATATTAAATATATTCGCCTTGAAAATAGTCATTTTTCAAAAAGTCTCAGAATTCAACGAAATAAATTTTGTTTGATTCGTATCATCAAAACAAAGCTAAAAATGATTTTTCGGTAATTTTTGGAATTAATATATAATTATAATTGATTTTTCAGTGTAAACGGACAATTTTTGACTTTAAAAATTCATTAAAAATTCATACGGGCTCAGAATTGAACGAAATTAATTTTCATAGGTCCAAAGCATCAAAACATAGCAAAATATATTTTTCGAGAATTTTTGAAGTTAATTTGTGACCTCGGTGAATTTTCATGTACGGTATACATTAAAATATTAATAAAATAATATAATTATTCCAGAACTCATAATAAATTTCGAAATTGGGTCCTGTAACATAGCCCATTGCGTTCAGAAGGCCTCAAAACTTTAAGAACGACAGTAAGCAGGCTTGAATCGGGGTTCGGACCAAAACGGGCCTTAACGGGCTAATTACATAATTAGTTAACCCTAATATATTATTATAATATTCGCAATTAATGTTCATCCTTCTTCCTACAGCCGCATCTTCTTCATTTCGGAACCCATTCATGGCCGATTCTTCAAACCCTTATAACTCTTTCATTTCTCAACGAAATTTGGCGTGTGAGTACTCGTTTCGAAGCTCTCGCCGAGCTCTTCGATTTGGTACCAACCTCAGCCATTCTCGTGCCTCGATCCGCCCGCCCCGTCCCTCCAAAGGTCCACCGGTCGCGCCCCCCTCGGCCCCACATGCCGCCGCCGCACCTCGCCACCTTCTGGCCATGCGTAGCTCTCTCGTAGTCGGTCCTTCTCCAACAAACGGCTCGTCGTTTCGTCAACTACTACTCCAGAAAATCGATTTTGAAGTTTTGAACAAATTCTGAAAATAAGGTATGCTTCAGATTTTGCGACGCTTTTAAGCGTTGCTGCAGCAGTTGTTAAAAGTCAGAATTATTCAAACATTGATAACTAATGCGTATGAACCCCGAATCTGAAAATTTCAGATCCGACAGGACCGTGGCGACTGGTAGGCTTTGCTGAGACTGATTAGGGTGAGAATTTTATTTTTAAATTTAATTTATTTAATTATTATTTGCATGATTATTAACAGTAGAATTAATATGACACGATGTTTAAACATCGATCTAAACCGTTCATAACATATGATGTGGAATCTAAATTGCCTATAGTGCTATGTGATTATATCTGAAATTTTAGGCTTAAATCTGAATTCATAATTAATTAAAATTAATTATGTGTTATTTATTTAACCATGCCATGTTGATTTTACATATGCTGTGTGAAACCCCATCTTGCAATTTACCTCGATGTTAGTATCGAATCTGATCCTATTGTTGTATTTGGATGTTGTTATGCGATGTGATGAGAATTTACAGTTTATTTAATGTAAATAAGAACGCGACTTGTGATGAAATTTACATATTCTTTTTTTTTTGTAAAATTGAAATAGGGAAAAATTGACATTTATTTTGATGTTAATAATAAGTAATTTACGTTGTATGAAAAATTGACATTTATTTTGATGTTAATAATAAGTAATTTACGTTGTATGAAAATTGACATTTATTTTGATGTTAATAATAAGTAATTTACGTTGTATGAAAATTAACATTTATTTTGGTGTTAATAATAAGAAATTTTCAATGCATGAAAAATTAACATTTTTAATGTTAATATTATAAAAATTCAACCGTATGTACATGAACATTTTTAATGTTAATATTATAAAAATTCAATCGTATGTACATTAACATTTTTAATGTTAATATTATAAAAATTCAACCGTATGTACATTAACATTTTTAATGTTAATTTTATAAAAATCCAACCGTATGTACATGAACATTTTTAATGTTAATATTATAAAAATTCAACCGTATGTACATTAATATTTTTAATGTTAATATTATAAAAATTCAACCGTATGTACATTAACATTTTTAATGTTAATATTATAAAAATTCAACCGTATGATGACATTAACATTTTTAATGTTAATATTATAAATTAAATATTGGACATGTAAAATTTCACATTTTTACTTATGTGAATAAAATAAATTATTAGGCATGTAACACATTTTCATTAATGTGAATAAATTGTAATGTGAATAAAATGGTAATTTTAACTGTATGCACAATATGCATTCTTATTAATGTAATATATATAAGAATTTACTCCGTAGGTGAAATTTAAATTTTTAGAAATGTAACTAAAGTTTACCTTTTATTTTATGTAAACAAATTGAGAATGTGAAATGTAACTAAAGTTCACGTTTTATTTTATTAAGAATGTGATATGTAAATAAAGTTTACATTTTTATTAATGTAATATATTCAAGGACTTCACCGTAGGAAAAAGATTACATTTTTATCAATGTAATTAAAGTAGGAATTGGTATTAACATTAAATTTACATTTAATTATGTAAAATTAAGGTATGAAATTTGGAATGACATAAATTTACATTTAATTATGTAAAACCAAAGTAGGAATTTGTGTTAACATGAAATTTACATTGAATTATGTAAAATTAAAGTGATGAGAAATTAACATTTTGTTTAATGTTAAATATAAGGAATTTACATGGTATGAGAAAGTAACATTATTTTTAAATGTTAATAATAAGAAACTACACCGCATGAGCAATTAACATTATTTTTAATGTTAATTAAATAGTAATTTCACCGCATGTGTAAATTAACATTTTTAATGTTAAAGATAACACCGTATGATGTAATTAACATTTTTAATGTTAATATAATAAAACTTTAAACGTAGGATGTCATTAATATTTTTAATGTTAATATAAAAGTATTTACAACGTATGATAAATTAACATTTTTGTGTCAATGTTAAAAATAAGTATTCACATCGAATGAAAATTAACAATTTTGTTAATGATACAAATAAAAATTTACGTTGTATGAGGAATTAATATTATTTTTGATGCTAAAAATAAGTAATTTACAATGCATGAAAAATGGACATTTTTAATGTCAATTAAATAGTAATTTTACCGTAGGATGAAATGGACATTTTTAATGTAAATTAACTAGAAATTTCAACCGTAGGATTTAGTTAACATTATTTATAATGTTAATATGAAGAAAATTTAACCGTATGATAAAATTAACTTTATTTTTAATGTTAATGATGCGTAATTTAAACGTATGATAAGATTAACATTATTTTTAATGTTAATAAAAAGAATTTACACCGTAGGATGGTTAACATTATTTTTAATGTTAAATAAAAAGAATTTACATCGTAGGATGATTAACATTATTTTTAATGTTAAAGTAAAAGAATTTCACCGTAGAAGGATTTAACATTATTTTTAATGTTTAAATAAAAGAATTTCACCATAGGGTAATTAACATTATTTATAATGTTAGTATATAAGGAATTTGACCGTAAGATGAATTAACATTGTTTTTTAATGTTAATATATAGTGAATTCCACCGTTGTATGAATTAACATTATATTTTGTTTATGTTAAAATAAAGGAAATTCAACCGTAGGTTGAATCAACATAATTTTAATGTTAAATTAAAGAGTAACTTAACCATAGGATTGAGCTACATTATTTTTAATGTAAAGTAATAAAGTAATTTAACATAGGATGAGATTACATTATTTTTAATGTTAATAAAGGATAATTTAACCATAGGGTTAATATACATTTATTTTTAATGTTAATATTAAGAGAATTACTTCGTAGGATAAAATTAACATTATTTTATAATGTTAACAGAAAAGAGAATTGACCGTAGGAATGTTACATTTTTTTATGAAATTAAGAAGGATAACACCATAGGGTGAGTTAACATTATTTTTAATGTTAATAAAGGGTAATTTAACCATAGGATAAGTCAACATTATCTTTAATGTTAAAATTAAGAAAATATGCATTGTAGGATGAGTTAACATTATTCTAAATGTTAATATAAAAAGTGTATATACCATAGGGAAAAATTTACATTATTTTAATGTTAAAATAAAGAGAATTGATCGTAGGATGAGTTTACATTTTATTCAATGTAAATAAGTAAGAATGCGACATGTAAATGCAAGTTTACATTTTATTCAATGTAAATAGGTAAGAATGTGACATGTAATTGCAAGTTTACATTTTATTAAATGTAAAGAAAACAAGAATGTGACATGTAATGAAAGTTTACATTTTATTCAATGTAAATAAGTAAGAATGCGACATGTAATGAAAGTTTACATTTTATTCAATGTAAATAGGTAAGAATGCGACATGTAAATGAAAGTTTACATTTTAATTAATGTAAATAAAAATATGATTTTGAGAATGCGTCGTTAAATAAGAAGTTTGACTATTTTAAATAATTAAAATAGAATGAATTGTTAATAAAAATAAGTATTAACAAATAAGAAGGATTTTCAAGATATATATATATATATATATATGTATATACATACGAGGATTGTCTGGGAAGTCCGAGATATTCTCATCCCAAATTAATCCAGCGGCGTTAAAGATCGAAGTAAGAAGACGACGTATGAAGACCGTAAATCTTCCCTCGAATGGACAGCGATTGAGATCCTGAATTGACTTGCTACCAATTCATGGGTCAAGGTCATTGCCCAGACGTACACGTTGATTTCACGGATTTGACTTTCGTTCAGACCCAGAGCATAAGTTTAAATGGATGGTGTGTCTGACATCGTACCCCGTTAAATATCATGTCGTTGATTTTCTGTTAATATATAAATGTTTGGTGGTGGGAATTTGTAATAACCCGGAAAATCTGGGTCAGTTTAAAATTTTTATTTTGGCAATTTTAGCGAATATTGAATATTTAAAATAGATTATTTTAAATAATATCGACGAGAAATTATTTTGAATAGAATTCAACGTATATATTATATACGCCGTCGTTAGAATATATATAATTATATATAATTATAAATAGAATTGAAAATGGCGCGGTAGCTCGATAATTCGATTTCAAACTTCAATTGAATGTACCGGGTGCAAAACAATCCGGATTTTAGTGAAACCAAAAATAATGGAATCTAATAGTGAATATCTTTCCAACGAATCCGTAAAATCAAAATTTCGTGGCGGGAATCAAAAGATATGTCCAGTTGAAATTTCTGAATAGTCGCTATGGAATTCAGGCCCTTAAAAATGGACATTTTGCAGATGACCTCGGATTTCGACGAAACCAGTTTTGTTGGGTCCGGGATGTAAAATTATTGCTAGGTTTTAAATTTCGTAATTTTTCGAATCAATATGTGAGCGTGGCAAAGGAAAACGCGTTTGACCATTTCAGTTGATTTTAATCGACTGGAAATTGGCCATTTTTCCAACGGCCTCAGAATTCGACGAAACTAGTTTTGTTAGGACCGTATCGTCAATACGAAGCTAGAAAATATTTTTCGAGAATTTTTAGAGTTAGTATGTGACCCCGGTAATTTGAAATGTACGTTTAAAATTCAATATAGTGATTTAAATGTAAATTCAACGGAAACAGATTCAAACGATCGAATCAACATATGATACATATCCCATTGTGTTCGGAATGGGGGTGGAACGCCATGGACGATAGGCGGTGGGCCTCGTTTAGAGGTCGTTTGTGAAAGTCAACTTTTTGCGATTAAAATAATTAAATAAAAAAAAACCTCTTTTCTCTTATCTTCTGCCCCCCCCCCCCCGATTTAATTAGAACTCGATTTCAAAAAAAAAAAAAAAAAGAGAGAGAGAGAGAAAGGGGAACGGAGCGAGCGGAGGGAGCCGCCGCCCCTGGCGCTGCACCCCCGGAGGTAGGCGATCGCGCCACCCCTCCCTCACCTTCTCTCCCTCCTCCGATCTATCAGCCTCCAGCACCGATACCCCCCCTTCGATTGAATCCCGCCCAAACCCACGACACAGAACCCCCTTCGAGCCGCCAGCCACCTCAGGCCCCACCTCCGACCTCCGAGCGCCCTCCTCGCGTCAGAGCCCCCCCCGACCTCGGCAGCGCTGCAGAAATTCTGCCCCCCCCCCTCTGTAAGTTTAAAACTGTTTTTTTTAAGTTGCATAAAAACTGATTTATATAGATTATAAAAACTGATTTATATAGATTATAAAAACTGATTTATATAGATTTTAAAAACTAATTTTATATAGATTTTTAAAACTGATTTATATAGATTTTAAAAAAACTGATTTATATAGCTTAGTAAAAAGTTTTTCAGATTTTTCACCATATAAAAATTTGATTTTTTATATGTAGGAATAGCGAATAAAATTTGGATTGTTATATATATCCATGCAAGATAAAAATAAGATTTTTATTTAGGTAGTAGTAAAATAAAGATTCGATTTTTGAAACCGGAAAGATTTGATTTTTCTAAATAAAAAGATATGATTTTTGTTTAGAAAAGTTGAGAGTTTAATTTATAAAAAGATTTCATTTTTAAAACAATGAAAAGATTTCATTTTTAAAACAATGAAAAGGTTTCATCTTTAAAACAATGAAAAGAATTCATTTTTAAAACAATGAAATGGTTTCATCTTTAAAACAATGAAAAGAATTCATTTTTAAAACAATGAAAAGGTTTCATCTTTAAAACAATAAAAAGATTTCATTTTTAAAACAATAAAAAGATTTCATTTTTAAAACAATGAAAAGGTTTCATTTTTAAAACAATGAAAAGGTTGGATCTTTAAGATTAAAACGGCGAGATTTTATAAATAGGTTAGGTGAGATTTTTTATCTATAAAAAGATATGATTTTTATTTCTAAGAATATGGTTTTTAATTTATAACAAGGTTAAAAATATAATTTTTATATAGTGGCGTTAATAAAAATATGATTTTTAAAAAGACAGAGAAAATAAAAATTCGATTTTTAAATATATGAAGTAATTATAAAAATATGACTTTAAAATTGAAAGTGAATAAATAAAAATGTAATTTTTATTTTGAAGACATCAAAATATAAAAATGTGTGATTTTTATATCTATAGTGACTACGGGCAACGAAGAGGACGAAGATGGGATAACGAAGAAGATTTCTATCAATGAAGTGCCGTGGAGCTAGGATAGCTATATGTGAGAATTTCTCACCTTTCAATTTAATTTTTCTAGTTATATATATATACTAGGATGCAGACGGTGTTTAGTAGCACCCGACACCCGTCCACAGACCATGGACTTGTTTGATTGGTTGTGTAGTTGGTTAGATTATTTGATTTGGATTGGATTGTTTTGGTGAAATTGAAATTGATATGATTGATGTGTGAATGGCGTGGGCCTTCACTAGACCGGGGATAAGGCTAGGCCTCGTCCCGTTTCTAGTATCGTGCCGTTATGCCGCCGAAATTTTCTAAAATAAGTTAGAAAAATAAAAAATATCATTTTATTTAAAGAATGAATTGAATAGAAATTCATAGGTTGAAATAAAATGTTTTATCGTTAAAAATATAATTTTTAACGTGAAGTGAATAAAATAGAATATTCATTTACAAACCAGATGGTTTGTTTATGTACACTTATTTGAATGACATTGATTGGGACGATAAATTTTACACATCGCCCAACTGCACAACTAAAATCTGTGTTTGATTGTTTGAAACCCCACACGGGTGTTGGGATGAAATATGAATTTCACTCATCCTGATTGATTAAATATGTCGATCGATTGATTGACATGCTGTTATAAGCGTTAGATATCTTTATTGGATGCTTATACAGTGTAGTGCACTTTGGTTGATGGTTGATTATTTTTCAATGCTATTATATACATGTGTTGTATGAAAATCCATATAATTAATTTTATATGGTAATTGATTGGGCCTCATTCCAATTTAGAAATAGAAATATTTGAAATAGAAATATTTGAAATAGAATATTTGAAAATAGAAATTTATGAAGCCATGTTGATTAGATTGACGCCATTTTGACGTGAACGATATTTATATCAATTTTAAACGATTTCGAAATGAATTGAATGGAAAACGAATTCAAAATGAATTGAATTGAAAACGAATTCAAAGTGAATTGAATTGAAAACGATTTCGAAATGAATTGAATTGAAAGTGATTTCGAAATGAATTGAATTGAAAGTGATTTCGAAATGAATTGAATTGAAAGTGATTTCAAAGTGAATTGAATGGAAAGTGATTTCGAAATGAATTGAATTGAAAACGATTTCGAAATGAATTGAATTGAAAACGAATTCAAATTGAATTGAAAGCAAATTGAAATGAATTCAAATTGAATTGAAATTTGAATTGAATAGAAATGAATTTTAAAACGAATTTATAGAGAAGAATTCAATTTTGCTTTGAATTGAGATGGAAGTTGAAATAGATTTTGAAACGAATTTTAAAACTATTTATATAATTCGTTTTAAATAGAAATCGACGAAGTGTATATTATATATATTATATATATAATATAATGGCCTGAATAGAACGCGCCGCGCCGCGGCAGTTCGTGAATTTCGACCATTTATTTCAAACGGACATTACGGGAGATCCGACCGTCGGATTCTCCTAAAACCGGAACCGTTGGGTTCGTATCGAAAAGAGCTTTCTAACGAATATTAGAAATTAGAAATCTAACGGTTGGATTTGGAATTATGTCCAAATCAAATTTGAAAAAGGTCGCTATAAGTGCAGTTCGATGGCCATTGATGGAAATCGACTGTACGGGCCTTGATAAAATTATTAAAAATAGTAATAATTTGTGTAAAATCATAAGAAATGATTTGTGAAGATTTGGGATGAAAAACTCCATATTTGAAAAGATAAAAATAGATTTTTATCGAAATGAACTAGTTTTGAACTAGAATTATAATTCTATTTATTTTTAAATAAATAAATTGAATTTGAAAAGGGTTTTGAAAATAACCAAAATTTCCAATGATTGCATTGGAGTGGATTTGAATCGAAATTGTCTTCGGAATATTTCGATGTTGGAATTCGTGATTATACAGATGTTGTTATGGAAATTTGAAAGATATATATTTATATCGTTATTTCCAATACGACATTTGTTAGTCGTAGAATTTGATATTGAATATAAGCCGATATATTTTCTATTCAGAGCCTTGTATTGAATATCAAATGTGATTTGGGTTTGTCGCGAATGGTGTCTTCACTAACACTGTTCTTGAACCTAGTTGTGAAAAGATTAAATCTTTTTATTTAGATTTAATGAAGTGTACCAATTAAACGATATTTAATTGGAATTGAATTGGTATTGATTTTTGGGTTTATCGTGAACAGTGTTTTAAATAACACTTGTTCTTTAACCCGATAATTAATGGAATGTGATTTTGGGTTTATCGTGAATCGTGTTTTAAATGACACTGATTCTTTAACCCAGTTAACGATTAAAACTAAGTGGAGTTTTAATGAATCTTTAATTAGATTGAAAAGATCGAAAATGGAGTATCACTAGTTTTGCTCCAGGCGATAGTTAAATCTTTAATTAGATTTGAACGTGAAATGGTAATTGAATTTACCGATAACACTGTGGTGTTAGATATGAAGTATCACCAGTTTTACTTCATGGGATGAATAGGTTGGGATTGGGAAATTAAAACAAATGATTACTTCGGTAAGGTTCGTTAATCCCGACTAGTTTGAATTGATATTCAAAAATAGATAAAGAATAAATTCAAGGAATTTTTCTTGGATAAAATTAATGGGAACTTTTCCCAAAGTATAGGAATATTTGAATAAAAGAATATTCTGAATTGGAATGAGGCGTATGTTGTGTTTGTGTAACACTTTTATAATATATACGCAAGTTATTCAGAAAGACCGGGTTTATCCCATTCTGAATAACTGATTCGACGTGGTGTCGAAGATGAAGACGATGGTCGAAGACCGGAAGTCTTCACGTCGTTTGGGTGATAACTGATGATCTTGATTGGGCTGTACACCCAAGAATATGGAAACAGTTGGTGATCGTCCAGACGTACTTGGAGATCGATGGATATGCGGGGTACTAGGTGCCTCCGGTTTCGTTCAGACCCAGAACGGACTTGTAAATGGACTGTGTGTCTGACATTGGATTTTAGTCTGTGTGATTGATTTCTATTAAATATATATCTGTTTGGCGGCGGAGAATTTATTCTCTTGCTTAACGCCCTTCTCTGAGACATACGAGCTCAGGGGTTATATACTGATGGATATCAAACACATAGAGTGAATTGCCTGTGTGGCATGCCTAAGTGGCAATTGATCGAGGCTTCTGTTGAAAAGCAAAGTCTTGTGGTGATGATCAAAGCACGGCCTTTGTGGCGTAGCTTTGTGTAACGTTTGCTTCGCGAGTTTCACACCCGGTATGAACCAAAAACGGGAGACGGACCTCAGGGAGGCCATGCGTTTCTTTCTAGTTAGAAGTGGCGTCAGTGGTTTTACACGCCCTGACGAGTTTGACTTATGTGGTTGTTGCTGTTGCGAGGCGCCTCGGATTGATCGGTCGTTCTCGAACCGATGGAGTCATTTAGTTGGCTCGTTTACGCCCCATAGGGCGGGGGAGCGCATGTTCAGGGTTTAAGTTTAATCCACATCGGTGGACCGGCCCTGTCGCTCCAAGGTCACTCGAGCTCTGACCTGTGGCTCGGGCTAGAGAGTCACGAATCGGTTGAGGACTATCTTTTGCCTCGGTTCATAGATGGAAATCCAATTTCCAAATACGTGACATTTGCGGTTTTATTTGTAAACCTATATATGGCGACATGATATATGGTACCCATGCCGCCTATGATTGATACTTATGATTTGAAGTTGTTTTATACACTATGCACTTATTATAGTATCAAATGATTTGTTTTAAACGTATCAAGCATTCTTTGGCTGTTATAAGGGAAAATCCTATCCCCCGGCTTGCGTTGCATTGTGTGATAGGACCTGGGTCTTATAACAGCTTCATTTTTCTTTATTTAGCATTGCGCTGTTTGTTTTATGCACTGGTATTCTTGGGAGGAAACCCGTTCCGTGTTATACGGCGTGGTCCCTTGATTTACCTAACTTTGAAAATAAAGATTAATAACTGTTTTAGTTCTCACACCAGTCACATGACTGACCTGGAGTTTATTGTTTTAACCTAAACTCTGGGTGCCCTTATTTTGACACGGGCAGCTAGTAGTTTTGGTTTTGCAGATTTATATTCACAGGATCCTGGTTTACAGCTGGAACGATATCCGGAAAGCTTTGTATCCGTATATCTTCTTCTAGTTGTGTATTGTATTATTTTTCGCTGCTATGTACTTAAATGTAATTTAAATCTCTGATATTTCTGTGTAATATTTATTCATACTCTGTATATTCTTGTAATCTGATGCATTGTTGTAATATACAGTGAAATGTTCTCTTATATGTGTTCTGTTGTGGCTTGTTCTCGAACTATCCGACACTTTCCTTTACGGGGAAGTTACGGGTTTTCACAGTTGGTATCAGAGCTTTGGTTTACAAAGCTCAGAGAACAAGACACATTAGAACCGTACGAAAGAATTCATCAGATATTGGATTAGTAATATCCAATGAGAATGACTCGTTAGAGATAGGATCAGTAGTATCCTAGAACGAGTGTGAAGAGTATATTTTTCAAATGAAAACAAATTTTTGTTTTGAAAATTTAAATCAATTATTCGTATTTGATTATCTCTTTATATTGAGTTGGACAGTCCAGTATATAAAGATTTTGCGTATACGTCTGATCCGCGTGTATTCGAAATTTTAATATACTGGGTAGATATAGAATCACACTCTAGTCGCCCGGGGATGATGCTGATAATTGTGATCACATTATCAGTATTCATATTCGAGTGACGAAAGTGAAATTTCTATATATTTCCTATTGAATGGTGTGAGAACCAAAATTTGATAGGGCTTATTGTTGTGATTTGGCATCAAAAATCTGATTTTTGTATATGTATTAAAATTATGAATTTGAGACACTAATTCACTAATTGATTGATGATTGTGTTGTTTGTTTAATTGTTTGATAAATTTTGAACCATTACGCCTAATTGTATCAAATAATGAATTGTATTGAAATTGGTCGCATTTGCTTGCATATACATGTATATCATTGAACAGGTCATAGCAAGGAGGCTAGAGCAGAGAAAAAATTTGTTTGCCCGACAAATAGGTACATGTTTACTACATAATTTACTGTTTTGTTTGGGTGATGATGATTTTATGAGCCTATTGGCTAGCCGCTTGGCTTTTTCATTTTCTTTTTGAGATCTGAAGGACCGGGGAAGCTATTTGAAATTCCCCGATGCTCCCGGTGCAGGGGAGGTTATGGCGAAATTTTTCAAAAATTTAGGGAGTTAGCCAAATTTTTGAAATTTTAGAAAATTCTCAGAAACTGAAAAGTTGGAGAATGGAAGCCAGATCGAATGTAGAGTTGAATGATCAAACCACTTTCGACTTTGTTCCTTTTCGGGGACGAAAAGTTTTAAGTGGGGGAGATTGTAATAACCCGGAAAATCTGGGCCAGTTTAAAAATTTTATTTTGGCAATTTTAGCGAATATTGAATATTTAAAATAGATTATTTTAAATAATATCGACGACAAATTATTTTGAATAGAATTCAACGTATATATTATATACGCCGTCGTTAGAATATATATAATTATATATAATTATAAATAGAATTGAAAATGGCGCGGTAGTTCGATAATTCAATTTCAAACTTCAATTGAATGTACCGGGTGCAAAACAATCCGGATTTTAGTGAAACCAAAAATAATGGAATCTAATAGTGAATATCTTTCCAACGAATCCGAAAAATCAAAATTTCGTGGCGGGAATCAAAAGATATGTCCAGTTGAAATTTCTGAATAGTCGCTATGGAATTCAGGCCCTTAAAAATGGACATTTTGCAGATGACCTCGGATTTCGACGAAACCAGTTTTGTTGGGTCCGGGATGTAAAATTATTGCTAGGTTTTAAATTTCGTAATTTTTCGAATCAATATGTGAGCGTGGCAAAGGAAAACGCGTTTGACCATTTTAGTTGATTTTAATCGACTGGAAATTGGCCATTTTTCCAACGGCCTCAGAATTCGACGAAACTAGTTTTGTTAGGACCGTATCGTCAATACGAAGCTAGAAAATATTTCGAGAATTTTTAGAGTTAGTATGTGACCCCGGTAATTTGAAATGTACGTTTAAAATTCAATATAGTGATTTAAATGTAAATTCAACGGAAACTGATTCAAACGATCGAACCAACATATGATACATATCCCATTGTGTTCGGAATGGGGGTGGAACGCCATGGACGACAGGCGGTGGGCCTCGTTTAGAGGTCGTTTGTGAAAGTTAACTTTTTGCGATTAAAATAATTAAATAAAAAAAAAACCTCTTTTCTCTTATCTTCTGCCCCCCCCCCCCCGATTTAATTAGAACTCGATTTCAAAAAAAAAAAAAAAGAGAGAGAGAAAGGGGAACGGAGCGAGCGGAGGGAGCCGCCGCCCCTGGCGCTGCACCCCCGGAGGTAGGCGATCGCGCCACCCCTCCCTCACCTTCTCTCCCTCCTCCGATCTATCAGCCTCCAGCACCGATACCCCCCCTTCGATTGAATCCCGCCCAAACCCACGACACAGACCCCCCTTCGAGCCGCCAGCCACCGCAGGCCCCACCTCCGACCTCCGAGCGCCCTCCTCGCGTCAGAGCCCCCCCTCCCCCGACCTCGGCAGCGCTGCAGAAATTCTGCCCCCCCCCTCTGTAAGTTTAAAACTGTTTTTTTTAAGTTGCATAAAAACTGATTTATATAGATTATAAAAACTGATTTATATAGATTATAAAAACTGATTTATATAGATTTTAAAAACTAATTTTATATAGATTTTAAAAACTGATTTATATAGATTTTAAAAAACTGATTTATATAGCTTAGTAAAAAGTTTTTCAGATTTTTCACCATATAAAAATTTGATTTTTTATATGTAGGAATAGCGAATAAAATTTGGATTTTTATATATATCCATGCAAGATAAAAATAAGATTTTTATTTAGGTAGTAGTAAAATAAAGATTCGATTTTTGAAACCGGAAAGATTTGATTTTTCTAAATAAAAAGATATGATTTTTGTTTAGAAAAGTTGAGAGTTTAATTTATAAAAAGATTTCATTTTTAAAACGATGAAAAGATTTCATTTTTAAAACAATGAAAAGGTTTCATCTTTAAAACAATGAAAAGAATTCATTTTTAAAACAATGAAAAGGTTTCATCTTTAAAACAATGAAAAGAATTCATTTTTAAAACAATGAAAAGGTTTCATCTTTAAAACAATAAAAAGATTTCATTTTTAAAACAATAAAAAGATTTCATTTTTAAAACAATAAAAAGATTTCATTTTTAAAACAATGAAAATGTTTCATTTTTAAAACAATGAAAAGGTTGGATCTTTAAGATTAAAACGGCGAGATTTTATAAATAGGTTAGGTGAGATTTTTTATCTATAAAAAGATATGATTTTTATTTCTAAGAATATGGTTTTTAATTTATAACAAGGTTAAAAATATAATTTTTATATAGTGGCGTTAATAAAAATATGATTTTTAAAAAGACAGAAAAAATAAAAATTCGATTTTTAAATATATGAAGTAATTATAAAAATATGACTTTAAAATTGAAAGTGAATAAATAAAAATGTAATTTTTATTTTGAAGACATCAAAATATAAAAATGTGTGATTTTTATATCTATAGTGACTACGGGCAACGAAGAGGACGAAGATGGGATAACGAAGAAGATTTCTATCAATGAAGTGCCGTGGAGCTAGGATAGCTATATGTGAGAATTTCTCACCTTTCAATTTAATTTTTCTAGTTATATATATATATATATACTAGGATGCAGACGGTGTTTAGTAGCACCCGACACCCGTCCACAGACCATGGACTTGTTTGATTGGTTGTGTAGTTGGTTAGATTATTTGATTTGGATTGGATTGTTTTGGTGAAATTGAAATTGATATGATTGATGTGTGAATGGCGTGGGCCTTCACTAAACCGGGGATAAGGCTAGGCCTCGTCCCGTTTCTAGTATCGTGCCGTTATGCCGCCGAAATTTTCTAAAATAAGTTAGAAAAATAAAAAATATCATTTTATTTAAAGAATGAATTGAATAGAAATTCATAGGTTGAAATAAAATGTTTTATCGTTAAAAATATAATTTTTAACGTGAAGTGAATAAAATAGAATATTCATTTACAAACCAGATGGTTTGTTTATGTACACTTATTTGAATGACATTGATTGGGACGATAAATTTTACACATCGCCCAACTGCACAACTAAAATCTGTGTTTGATTGTTTGAAACCCCACACGGGTGTTGGGATGAAATATGAATTTCACTCATCCTGATTGATTAAATATGTCGATCGATTGATTGACATGCTGTTATAAGCGTTTGATATCTTTATTGGATGCTTATACAGTGTAGTGCACTTTGGTTGATGGTTGATTATTTTTCAATGCTATTATATACATGTGTTGTATGAAAATCCATATAATTAATTTTATATGGTAATTGATTGGGCCTCATTCCAATTTAGAAATAGAAATATTTGAAATAGAAATATTTGAAATAGAATATTTGAAAATAGAAATTTATGAAGCCGTGTTGATTAGATTGACGCCATTTTGACGTGAACGATATTTATATCAATTTTAAACGATTTCGAAATGAATTGAATGGAAAACGAATTCAAAATGAATTGAATTGAAAATGAATTCAAAGTGAATTGAATTGAAAACGTTTTCGAAATGAATTGAATTGAAAGTGATTTCGAAATGAATTGAATTGAAAGTGATTTTGAAATGAATTGAATTGAAAGTGATTTCGAAGTGAATTGAATGGAAAGTGATTTCGAAATGAATTGAATTGAAAACGATTTCGAAATGAATTAAATTGAAAACGAATTCAAATTGAATTGAAAGCAAATTGAAATGAATTCAAATTGAATTGAAATTTGAATTGAATAGAAATGAATTTTAAAACGAATTTATAGAGAAGAATTCAATTTTGCTTTGAATTGAGATGGAAGTTGAAATAGATTTTGAAACGAATTTTAAAACTATTTATATAATTCGTTTTAAATAGAAATCGACGAAGTGTATATTATATATATTATATATATAATATAATGGCCTGAATGGAACGCGCCGCGCCGCGGCAGTTCGTGAATTTCGACCATTTATTTCAAACGGACATTACGGGAGATCCGACCGTCGGATTCTCCTAAAACCGGAACCGTTGGGTTCGTATCGAAAAGAGCTTTCTAACGAATATTAGAAATTAGAAATCTAACGGTTGGATTTGGAATTATGTCCAAATCAAATTTGAAAAAGGTCGCTATAAGTGCAGTTCGATGGCCATTGATGGAAATCGACTGTACGGGCCTTGATAAAATTATTAAAAATAGTAATAATTTGTGTAAAATCATAAGAAATGATTTGTGAAGATTTGGGATGAAAAACTCCATATTTGAAAAGATAAAAATAGATTTTTATCGAAATGAACTAGTTTTGAACTAGAATTATAATTCTATTTATTTTTAAATAAATAAATTGAATTTGAAAAGGGTTTTGAAAATAACCAAAATTTCCAATGATTGCATTGGAGTGGATTTGAATCGAAATTGTCTTCGGAATATTTCGATGTTGGAATTCGTGATTATACAGATGTTGTTATGGAAATTTGAAAGATATATATTTATATCGTTATTTCCAATACGACATTTGTTAGTCGTAGAATTTGATATTGAATATAAGCCGATATATTTCCTATTCAGAGCCTTGTATTGAATATCAAATGTGATTTGGGTTTGTCGCGAATGGTGTCTTCACTAACACTGTTCTTGAACCTAGTTGTGAAAAGATTAAATCTTTTTATTTAGATTTAATGAAGTGTACCAATTAAACGATATTTAATTGGAATTGAATTGGTATTGATTTTTGGGTTTATCGTGAACAGTGTTTTAAATAACACTTGTTCTTTAACCCGATAATTAATGGAATGTGATTTTGGGTTTATCGTGAATCGTGTTTTAAATGACACTGATTCTTTAACCCAGTTAACGATTAAAACTAAGTGGAGTTTTAATGAATCTTTAATTAGATTGAAAAGATCGAAAATGGAGTATCACCAGTTTTGCTCCAGGCGATAGTTAAATCTTTAATTAGATTTGAACGTGAAATGGTAATTGAATTTACCGATAACACTGTGGTGTTAGATATGAAGTATCACCAGTTTTACTTCATGGGATGAATAGGTTGGGATTGGGAAATTAAAACAAATGATTACTTCGGTAAGGTTCGTTAATCCCGACTAGTTTGAATTGATATTCAAAAATAGATAAAGAATAAATTCAAGGAATTTATCTTGGATAAAATTAATGGGAACTTTTCCCAAAGTATAGGAATATTTGAATAAAAGAATATTCTGAATTGGAATGAGGCGTATGTTGTGTTTGTGTAACACTTTTATAATATATACGCAAGTTATTCAGAAAGACCGGGTTTATCCCATTCTGAATAACTGATTCGACGTGGTGTCGAAGATGAAGACGATGGTCGAAGACCGGAAGTCTTCACGTCGTTTGGGTGATAACTGATGATCTTGATTGGGATGTACACCCAAGAATATGGAAACAGTTGGTGATCGTCCAGACGTACTTGGAGATCGATGGATATGCGGGGTACTAGGTGCCTCCGGTTTCGTTCAGACCCAGAACGGACTTGTAAATGGACTGTGTGTCTGACATTGGATTTTAGTCTGTGTGATTGATTTCTATTAAATATATATCTGTTTGGCGGCGGAGAATTTATTCTCTTGCTTAACGCCCTTCTCTGAGACATACGAGCTCAGGGGTTATATACTGATGGATATCAAACACATAGA
This sequence comes from Allium sativum, assembly GCA_030737875.1. NCBI lineage: Eukaryota > Viridiplantae > Streptophyta > Magnoliopsida > Asparagales > Amaryllidaceae > Allium > Allium sativum. The sequence continues at coordinate 747,817,536 of CM060918.1, forward strand.
GTGAATTGCCTGTGTGGCATGCCTAAGTGGCAATTGATCGAGGCTTCTGTTGAAAAGCAAAGTCTTGTGGTGATGATCAAAGAACGGCCTTTGTGGCGTAGCTTTGTGTAACGTTTGCTTCGCGAGTTTCACACCCGGTATGAACCAAAAACGGGAGACGGACCTCAGGGAGGGCATGCGTTTCTTTCTAGTTAGAAGTGGCGTCAGTGGTTTTACACGCCCTGACGAGTTTGACTTATATGGTTGTTGCTGTTGCGAGGCGCCTCGGATTGATCGGTCATTCTCGAACCGATGGAGTTATTTAGTTGGCTCGTTTACGCCCCATAGGGCGGGGGAGCGCATGTTCAGGGTTTAAGTTTAATCCACATCGGTGGACCGGCCCTGTCGCTCCAAGGTCACTCGAGCTCTGACCTGTGGCTCGGACTAGAGAGTCACGAATCGGTTGAGGACTATCTTTTGCCTCGGTTCATAGATGGAAATCCAATTTCCAAATACGTGACATTTGCGGTTTTATTTGTAAACCTATATATGGCGACATGATATATGGTACCCATGCCGCCTATGATTGATACTTATGATTTGAAGTTGTTTTATACACTATGCACTTATTATAGTATCAAATGATTTGTTTTAAACGTATCAAGCATTCTTTGGCTGTTATAAGGGAAAATCCTATCCCCCGGCTTGCGTTGCATTGTGTGATAGGACCTGGGTCTTATAACAGCTTCATTTTTCTTTATTTAGCATTGCGCTGTTTGTTTTATGCACTGGTATTCTTGGGAGGAAACCCGTTCCGTGTTATACGGCGTGGTCCCTTGATTTACCTAACTTTGAAAATAAAGATTAATAACTGTTTTAGTTCTCACACCAGTCACATGACTGACCTGGTGTTTATTGTTTTAACCTAAACTCTGGGTGCCCTTATTTTGACACGGGCAGCTAGTAGTTTTGGTTTTGCAGATTTATATTCACAGGATCCTGGTTTACAGCTGGAACGATATCCGGAAAGCTTTGTATCCGTATATCTTCTTCTAGTTGTGTATTGTATTATTTTTCGCTGCTATGTACTTAAATGTAATTTAAATCTCTGATATTTCTGTGTAATATTTATTCATACTCTGTATATTCTTGTAATCTGATGCATTGTTGTAATATACAGTGAAATGTTCTCTTATATGTGTTCTGTTGTGGCTTGTTCTCGAACTATCCGACACTTTCCTTTACGGGGAAGTTACGGGTTTTCACAGAATTTATTCTCTACTTAACGCCCGTTTATACATTGACGGACGATCAATGGTATGGCATGGAGTGACAGTGTGGCATACTAAGATGCAATGATCAAGGTTTATTGTTGAAAAGGAGAACCTTGTGGAGACGATCAAAGCATGGCTTGTTTAGGCGTAGCTTTGTGTAACGTGACTTCTCGAGCCTCACACCCCGATTGAGTCAAAAACGGGCGAAGGGAACGCAGGGAAAGCAGCACGTTTCTTTCTAGCTAGAAGTAGTGTCAGGGACCTCCCAGCGTTGATACTTTACTTATGTGGATGATGGAATGTGGCGCGCCTCGGATAGGTCCTATAGGACCGGGAAACGTGTGCTTAGGAATTGCTAATCCGCTAAGCTGTATTTGCGGACCGGCCCTGCCATTTCCAAGGGTTCTCCGCGGGGAATCCTGAGGCACTAGCTAGAGTGTCTCGAATCGGTAAGGAGCTCCGCTCTAGCCTTGACTCATGATGGAAACCAAAATCCAAATACGAACCGACGAATTTGATTGTATTACTAGTATGGAGGCATAGTATATGGTACCTATGCTTCCTAAGATTAATACATTTACTTTGAAATGCTTTCATATACACTAATAATAATATTAGATGCGTATTTGCCGTATTTATCATGTTTAATCACCATAAGGTAAAACCCTATCCTCTGGTGTGCGTTGCATTGTGTGATGGGACTTGGATCTTATGGTGATTCCATTTTTTCCAAAAAAGCATTGCGTTGTTTACGATGTACTTATTTATTTGTTATGACACTTTAAACTATGCACGGCAATCCATTAGAGTAAACCCGTTCCGCATTAGCGGCGTGGTCTTTGAATTTGCCTTATATCTAATAGTTATTTTACCTAAGAATTCTCACACCAGTCCCACGACTGACCCATAGTTTGTTTCACCTTTTTGCAAACTTGGGTGCCCTCTCTTACACATGGGCAGCCAAGTAGACAGGTTCATTCCTTGCTTGGAGCTTTTCTTTGAAGCTGCTTATTTTCTATCTCTTGGATTTGCTTTTGTGGAGAGGTGATGACTTGGAGCTTGAAGACATTTATCTTTTGTTTCTATGGCATCTTTTCTTTCCTTTTTAGACATCAAACTTATTTCTTTTCTTCAAACTTGTTGTAATAGCTTAGATTCTGTGACTGTGGATTTTCTGTGATTGATGACATTATATTTTTCCGCTGCTATAATGTTATTACTCTATGAATTTCCTTTGCTATATTGTATCTGTGTTCTGTTTTATTGTATTTATGTTGTATTCCAAAAATGATTACTCCTACTTTCACTCGTGGAAGTTTGGGGTTATCACAGAGGTGCTAGACGACCTTCGGTATGAAGGAGGCGACGTTTGATTTTTGAATGAAAGTTTTGCGGTTTTATTTTATGTATTTCCTATGCGATCTACGTTTGAGACGGGAAGTAAAATAAAAAGTTGGAGGGGCTTTGCTTAAACGATAAGAAATAAGCGATGAATTTGTACGAATCTTGAAATAGCAACAGTTTTCTTTTGTCCCTCAATTTTGGATAAAAGTGATTTACTTTGGAAAGGGATGGGCATATTGAGGGTGAAATTTGCAGTGGTTAAGATGGTGTCGAAAAGGTATCGTAAATACAGACATTTTTTTTAATACCTTTTGTTATATAATTGAGCGAAGGCGGCCACTTCGCGATATTATGCCAATTCAAGTTTTGAACTACCGCGGACTTGTTTCATAGTTTTCAACCATTGAATTAATTCAGGTTGTCGAAGTTGTGTCGATATTCTTCGATATCTTTTTGACACCTTGATAATGTTTACAACTTTCCGACGCCATTACGACACCTCGCTTTTCTGATGTTGAAATGGCATCAGAAATTTTTGTAGTTATTTTATGAGTTTTCTAGTAATGTTTTCAAGAATATCTTTGATAGGGTTTGTGCGGTGGAAGAAACTCTTACTCTAGAGGAAGCGTCTTATGATGAAGACCCTTTTACTACTCTCAGGGAGAAATGGACCCAGGCCCAAATCGCTTTTTCGAAGGGGTTGCAAATAGAGAATGTTTTCCTTCATCACAAGGAGAGAATCAAGTGGATGGTCAATGGTGACTCCAACTCAAAATTCTTTCATTCTACTATTAGAAAGAATAATTGTATCCTTTCTACTCGCCATATTCTTTGGGAGGAACATTCTACGATGTCTTCTCCTATGCAAGTCGAAGACACTACTGTAACAACCCGTAAAATGCTAGCCAGTTTGAAATTTTTATTTTGGCCATTTTAGCGAATTTTGATTATTTAAAATGAATTATTTTAAATAATATCGACGTGAAATTTATTTTGAATATAAATCGAACGTATATATTATACGCGTCGTCGTTAGAATATGAATATTTATATATAATTATAAATAGAATTGAAAATGGCGCGGTAGTTCGATAATTCGATTTCAAACTTCAATTGAATGTACCGGGTGCAAAACAATCCGGATTTTAGTGAAACCAAAAATAATGGAATCTAATAGTGAATATCTTTCCAACGAATCCGAAAAATCAAAAGTTCGTAGCGGGAATCAAAAGATATGTCCAGTTGAAAATTCTGAATAGTCGCTATGGAATTCAGGCCCTTAAAAATGGACATTTTGCAAACGACCTCGGATTTCGACGAAACCAGTTTTGTTGGGTCCGTGATGTGAAGTTATTGCTAGGTTTCAAATTTCATAATTTTTCGAATCAATATGTGAGCGTGGCAAAGGAAAACGCGTTTGACCAGTTTCAGTTGATTTTAATCGACTGGAAATTGGCCATTTTTCTAACGGTCTCAGAATTCAACGAAACTAGTTTTGTTAGGACCGTATCGTCAATACGAAGCTAGAAAATATTTTTCGAGAATTTTTAGAGTTAGTATGTGGCCCCGGTAATTCGAAATGTATGTTTAAAATTCAATATAGTGATTTAAATGTAAATTCAACGGAAACTGATCGAAACGACCGAATCAGCTGGCGATACATATCCCATTGTGTTCGGAATGGGGGTATTTCGCTATGGACGACAGGCGATGGGCCTCGTTTAGACGTCGTTTGAAAAAGTCAACTTTTTAAAATAAATAATTAAAAATATATATATATATATATATATATATATATATATATATATAAATATATCTCTCCTTATAACTACCTAGGCCCCCCCCCCCCCCCCGTTAAAAACTAAATTCAGAAAAAAAAGGGAAAAAAAGAGAAAATCGATCTCGCCCCCGCTATTCCACCGCCGACGCGACTGCCACCCACCGCCCTCCGCCACCGACGCCTCCTCCTCTTCCCTCCCTCCGTTCGAACCCTACAGCCCCCCCAAACCCTAACTCCACGAAGAAGCGACGCCCTAGATCCAAGCCCCCCCTCGTCGAAGTTAACGCGCCGCGCCTCAGGGTGGAGGAGCCACCAGTGCCGCACCAGCCCCAACCGCAGTCCCCTCCAGCGAAGTCCGCCACTGCCCCCCCCTCTGTAAGTTTTAAAAACTGATTTTTATTTACAGTTAAAAACTGATTTTTATTTAAAGTTAAAAACTGATTTCTGTTTTATATTTAAAGTTAAAAACTGATTTTTATTTAAAGTTAAAAACTGATTTTAAAGGGATATTAAAACTGATTTAAAAGGAATTTTAAAACTGATTTTATTTTTAAAAGGTTTAAACTTTAAAATAGAAAAGGCGGAATTTTTATTGAATAGAAGTAATAAAAATATGATTTTTATATTTTTAAAGTATTAAAAATATAATCTTTATAGGATAGAGAATATAAAAATATCATCTTTGTATGTGTAGCGAAATAAAAATCTGATTTTTATTTTATATACGTTGAGATAAAGTGGTAAATTTTATAAAGGTGAAAACTTTATTTTTATAAAAGCGAAAACTTTATTTTTATATATTGAACTTCAAAATAAAAATTCGATTTTTATATATTGAACTTTGAAATAAAAATTCGATTTTTATATATTGAACTTCGAAATAAAAATTCGATTTTTATATATTGAACTTTGAAATAAAAATTCGATTTTTATATATTGAACTTCGAAATAAAAATTCGATTTTTATATATTGAACTTTGAAATAAAAATTCAATTTTTATATATTGAACTTTGAAATAAAAATTCGATTTATATATATTGAATAGCGAACTAAAAATTCGATTTTTTATATATTGAGAAGTGAAATAAAAATTCGATTTTTATATATTGAATAACGAAGTCAAAATTCGATTTTTACATAGGTAGAGGATCCGGGCAACGAAGATGACGAAGATGCGATAGCGATGAAGATTTCTATCGATGAAGAGCCGTGGAGCTAGGATAGCTATAAGTGAGAATTTCTCACCTTTCAATTTATTTTTCTAGTTATATATATATATATACTAGGATGCAGACGGTGCTTAGTAGCACCCGACACAATCGTCCACAGACCATGGACTTGTTTGTTTGATTGTTTGGTGATTGATTGCGATATTGGTTTGAATGTGGTTTGTGATGTGAAAAATCGAATCGATAAATTGGTTAGGATTAGACGTGCGCCGTTATAAGGCGAAGGAGTAAGGCTAGGTTAGACTCTTACTCCAAATTTTGTGGTTTGCATAACGAAATTGATTTGATTGATGTGTGAATGGAGTGGGCCTTCACTAGACCGGGGATAAGGCTAGGCCTCGTCCCATTTCTAGTATCGTGCCGTTATGCCGCCGAAATTTTCTAAAATATGTTAGAAAATAAAAATATCATTTTATTGTGTAAATGAATAATAGAAATTCATATGTTGGAATAAAATGTTTTATCGTTAAAAATATAATTTTTAACGTGAATATGAATATAGTGAAAGTGAATATAATAAATATTCATTTACAAACCAGACGGTTTGTTTATGTACACCTATTTGAAGGACATTGATTGGGTCGATAAATTTTACACATCGCCCAACTGCACGAATAAAATCTGTGTTTGTTTGTTTGAAACCCCACACGGGTGTTGGGATGAAATATGAATTTCACTCATCCTGATTGATTAAATATGTCGATCGATTGATTGACAGGCTGTTATAAGCGTTGAATATCTATATTTGATGCTTATACAGTGTAGTGCACTTTGGTTGATGGTTGATTATTTTTCAATGCTATTATATACATGTGTTGTATGGAAATCCATATAATTAATTTTATATGGTAATTGATTGGGCCTCATTCCAATTTGAAAAATAAAGAAAATTTGAAAATAGAAATTTATGAAGCCGTGTTGATTAGATTGACGCCATTTTGACGTGAACGATATTTATATCGATTTTATTCATTTTAAAATGAATATTGAAAAGTGATTTCGAAATCGAATATTTTGAATTGAATTGAAAACGATTTCGAAATGAATTGAATTGAAAACGATTTCGAAATGAATTGAAAACGAATTCAAATTGAATTGAAAACGAATTCAAAGTGAATTGAAAACGATTTCGAAATGAATTGAATTGAAAACGAATTCAAAGTGAATTGAAAACGATTTCGAAACGAAATGAATTGAAAACGAATTCAAAGTGGATTGAAAACGGTTTCGAAATGAATTGAATTGAAAACGATTTCGAAATGAATTGAATTGAAAACGATTTCGAAATGAATTGAATTGAAAACGATTTCGAAATGAATTGAATTGAAAACGAATTCAAATGGAATTGAAACCGAATTGAAATGAATTCAAATTGAATTGAAATTTGAATTGAATAGAAAGAAATTTTAAAACGAATTTATAAAGAAGAATTCAATTTTGATTTGAATTGAAAAGGAAGTTGAAATTGCTTTTGAAACGAATTTAAAACTATTTATATAATTCGTTTTAAATAGAAATCGACGAAATATATATTATATGTATTATATATATAATATAATGGCCTGAATAGAACGCGCCGCGCCGCGGCAGTTCGTGAATTTCGACCATTTATTTCAAACGGACATTGCGGGAGATCCGACCGTCGGATTCTCCTAAAACCGGAACCGTTGGGTTCGTATCGAAAAGAGCTTTCTAATGAATGTTAGAAATTTGAAATCTAACGGTTGGATTTGGAGATACATCCAAATCAAATTCGAAAAAGGTCGCTGTAAGTGCAGTTCGATGGCCGTTGATGGAAATCGACTGTACGGGCCTTGATAAAATTATTAAAAATAGTAATAATTTGTATAAAATCATAAGAAATGATTTGTGAAGAATTGGGATGAAAAACTCCCTATTTGAAAAGATAAAAATAGATTTTTATCGAAATGAACTAGTTTTGAACTAGAATTATAATTCTATTTATTTTTAAATAAATAAATTGAATTTGAAAAGGGTTTTGAAAATAACCAAAATTTCCAATGATTGCATTGGAGTGGATTTGAATCGAAATTGTCTTCGGAATATTTCGATGTTGGATTTCGGGATTATACGGATGTTGTTACGGAAATTTGAAAGATATATATTTATATCGTTATTTCCAATACGACATTTGTTAATCGTAGAATTTGATATTGAATATAAGTCGATATATTCTCTATTCAGAGCCTTATATTGAATATCAAATGTGATTTGGGTTTGTCGTGAATGGTGTCTTCACTAACACTGTTCTTGAACCCAGTTGAGAAAAGATTAAATCTTTTTATTTAGATTTAATGAAGTGTACCAATTAAATAATATTTAATTGGAATTGAATCGATATTGATTTTTGGGTTTATCGTGAACAGTGTTTTAAATAACACTTGTTCTTTAACCCGATAATTAATGAATGTGATTTGGGTTTGTCGTGAATGGTGTCTTCACTAACACTGTTCTTGAACCCAGTTGAGAAAAGATTAAATCTTTTTATTTAGATTTAATGAAGTGTACCAATTAAATGACATTTAATTGGAATTGAATCGATATTGATTTTTGGGTTTATCGTGGACAGTGTTTTAAATAACACTCGTTCTTTAACCCGATGATTAATGAATGTGATTTTGGGTTTATCGTGAACCGTGTTTTTAAATGACACTGATTCTTTAACCCAGTCGAAGATTAAAACTAAGTGGAGTTTTAATGAATCTTTAATTAGATTGAAATGATCGAAAATGGAGTATCACCAGTTTTGCTCCAGGCGATAGTTAAATCTTTAATTAGATTTGAACGTGAAATGGTAATTGAATTTACCGATAACACTGTGGTGTTAGATATGAAGTATTCACAGTTTTACTTCATGGGATGAATAGGTTGGGATTGGGAAATTAAAACAAATGATTACTTCGGTAAGGTTCGCTAATCCCGACTAGTTTGAATTGATATTCAAAAGTTGATTAAAGAATAAATTCAAGAATTTATCTTTGATAAAATTAATGGGAACCTTTCCCTATGAATGTGAAATTAGAAACTAACTGTCGGTTAACTAAGTAGAATGATTTTCTGGATATTGATCTGATGTTGGTTTCGGCCTTCGGGGTTAATATTTGGGAAATTATTCTCTTGATTAATTTACGGTTAGTGACTGATGAATTGGAATGAGGCGTATGTTGTGTTTGTGTAACACTTTTATAATATATACGCGAGTTATTCGGAAAGACCGGGTTTATCCCATTCTGAATAACTGATACGACGATAAGTCGAAGATGAAGACGGTGGTCGAAGACCGGAGGTCTTCACGTCGTTTGGGTGATAACTGATGATCTTGATTGGGCTGTACACCCAAGAAGATGGAAACAGTTGGTGATCGTCCAGACGTACTTGGAGATCGATGGATATGCGGGGTACTAGGTGCCTCCGGTTTCGTTCAGACCCAGAACGGACTTGTAAATGGACTGTGTGTCTGACATTGGATTTTAGTCCGTGTGATTGATCTCTGTTAAATATATATCTGTTTGGCGGCGGAGAATTATTCTCTTGCTTAACACCCTTCTCTGAGACGTACGAGCTCAGGGGTTATATATTGATGGATATCAATCGCATGGAGTGAATTACCTGTGTGGCATGCTAAGGTGCAAATGATCAAGGCTTCTGTTGAAAAGCAAAGTCTTGTGGTTGATGATCGAAGCACGGCCTTTGTGGCGTAGCTTTGTGTAACGTTGATTCGCGAGTATCACACCCGGTATGAATCAAAAACGGGAGACGGACCTCAGGGAGGACATGCATTTCTTTCTAGTTATGAGTGGCGTCAGTGCTTGAACTGGCTGACGAGTTTGACTCATGTGGATGTTACTTATTATTACTTGCTGAAAAGCGAGGCGCCTCGTGATATCGGTTTCGGCCGATGCTTCTGGTCGGCTGACGGGCCAGGCTTACGCCCCAAAGGGTGGGGAGACGCATGTTCAGGCATTTTAATCCACATCGGTGGACCGGCCCTGACGATCCAAGGGTCACTCGAGCTCTGATCCTGAGGGGCGGACTAGAGCGTCTCGAATCGGTTGAGGATCTTGCCCCTAGCCTCGGTTCATACCATAAATGATAACCCAACTTCCAATACGACATTTGCGGTTTTATTTGTAAACCTATATATGGCGACATAGTGGCATGGGACGCTCATGTCGCCTATGATTGATACTTATGATTTGAAGTTGTTTTATACACTATGCACTTATAATAGTATCAAACGATTTGTTTTAAACGTATCAAGCATTCTTTGGCTGTTATAAGGGAAAACCCTATCCCCCGGCTTGCGTTGCATTGTGTGATAGGACCTGGGTCTCATAACAGCTTCATCTTTCTTTATTTAGCATTGCGCTGTTTGTTTTATGCACTGGTATTCTTGGGAGGAAACCCGTTCCGTGTTATACGGCGTGGTCCCTTGATTTACCTAATGATTTAAAATAAAGATTAATAACTGTTTTAGTTCTCACACCAGTCACATGACTGACCTGGAGTTTATTGTTTTAACCTAAACTCTGGGTGCCCTTATTTTGACACGGGCAGCTAGTAGTTTTGGTTTTGCAGATTTATATTCACAGGATCCTGGTTTACAGCTGGAACGATATCCGGAAAGCTTTGTATCCGTATATCTTCTTCTAGTTGTGTATTGTATTATTTTCCGCTGCTATGTATTTAAATGTAATTTAAATCTCTGATATTTCTGTGTAATATTCATTTATACCCTGTATATTCTTGTAATCTGATGCATTGTTGTGATATACAATGAAATGTTCTTCTGTATGCGTTCTGTTGTGGCTTGTTCTCGAACTATCCGACACTTTCCTTTACGGGGAAGTTGCGGGTCTTCACAACTACCCTTTCCCACTTTCGGTCTTTTTTACAGAGCCCTTCTGTAGAACAGGATGACTTGGGTCTCTTGTCGAATATCCCTTTCTTGGTTCTCTCGGATGAGGCTCTATCCCTTTGTGGTTCTCCTTCGGTTGAGGAGATTCATGCTTGTGTCTTTTCCCTGAACAAAGATAGTGCGAGCATCCCAGACAGTTTCAATGGAGTTTTTTTACAGGTGTTCTTGGCCGATCAATAACCATGATTTATCCTTGGTCATTCAATCTTTCTTCTCGGGGGGTATGCTCCACAAGGGGTGGACGTCCACCAATCTTGCTCTCATTCTAAGTGTGAGAATCCGTGTTCTTGCAGCGATTTCATATCTATCAGTCTGTGCAACTTCTCGAACAAGGTCATTTCCAAGATATTGTCATCTAGGCTCGCGCCTATTTTAGACTGCATTATCTCCTCTTCTCAGGCTAGCATTGTCAAAGGATGCCTGATTACCGATAATGTTCTCCTTGCTCAGGAATTTATCTCTCAAATAGATTGGAAGATTAGGGGGTCCTACGTGGTGATAAAACCTGACATGACAAAATCTTACGATGGCATGTCTTGGTATTTCATTCTCAAGGTTCTCCGTGCTTTTGGATTTCCTAATCCTCTAATTGATATTATCTGAAGGCTTATTTCGAATTGATGGTTTTTTGTTCTTATTAACGATGCAACCAAAGGTTATTTTCGATCGGAAAGGGGATTTCTCCAAGGTGATCCTCTTTCCCTTCCGTTATTTTTTGTCGTTCCGCAGGCTGTCATCCACATGATCTTACGATACCTGGTTTGGTATCCCTAGCGGTGCCTGGTTATTTCCTCTCCATCTTTTGCTGATGAGATTGTTATGTACACTAATGGGAACCATAGTTCCATACGTAGGCTCCTATCATTCCTTCGTCTCTACGAATGATGCTCAGGCCAGCTAGTTAATGCCATGAAGAGCTGTTTCATTCCTGCCAATTCCATGAACCCTAGAAGGATTTCTTGAATAGAGGCCTTTTTAGGGTTTTGGGTTGCCTCCCTCCCCTTGTCTTATATCGATATTGTTCTTTATCGAGGTCGTAAAATCAACTCGTTTTTCAATCCCCTAATAGATAAAGATAGGGGAAAATTCCTAGATGTAACTCTACTACCTTTCTCAGGCAGGAACACTTGTTATCATCAAATTGGTCCTCGATTCTCTTAGGTCTTATGTGTTTGCAGTTATAACGCCCACTTCTTCTTTCTTTTGTTCCTATTGCTCTTCGACCGCATCTTTTTCTGGGGTAATAAGGATATCACTAAGAAGCGCCATTGGTTTTCCCAGGATATCATATGTCTCCCTAGGCACGAGGGAGGTTTGGGTTTATGGAGTTCTTGCGATGTTTGTAAGGCATACGCATGTAAGCTACGGGTTAAATTCGGTTCAAACGACTCTCTTTGGGTGTCATTTCTCCATGCTAAGTATCAATGTCTTTTTCCATTGGTTTTCACAGGTCCCCTTCTTTCGCTAGTAAGACATGGAAATAGATGCAAGTAGTTAAGGCTTCGATGATGCTCACGGTCGGATTTTTGGATGAAATAAAGGTCCTTTCTCCCTTTAGGTTGCTTGGAATGCTATGAGAATTCTAGTTCCCATAATCTTTGTGTTAGCTTTTATTTGTGATCGGTGCATCCCTCCTAAGATTTCTCTTCTTATGTGGAAATTCCTACATAATGGGCTTCCACTTGATGATAACCTTATGAGGATTAACATCCTCTTGTGTCTCGCTGTCAATGCTTTAGTGTTGGGTCGTTGGAATCGGATGAACACTTACTCTTGACTAGTGAGTGTGCTAGTGTCGTCTGGTCTTTCTTTGAGAATTTGGTTGGTCACCGAGGGGGGCCCACGACAATGCTTGGCATGCTGCATGAATGGTGGTCTGGGAGGAACCGGAAGGACTCGTGTTCAATCATGTTCCATCTTATTTCTTGCCTCATCTGCTGGCATCTTTGGTGTTCTCAAAACAAGGTTGTTTTCGATGAGTCACGTATGTTACCTCTACCCATCATTCGTAGGGTTGGGGATAATGTTTATTTCTCCTCCAGATGTTAGCCTTTCATGGGAAACCTCCGCCCACAATCTATCTCTTTGGCTTGTGCATTCTCTGTTACCTAGGGCGTTCGTTCCAAAATCGGTGTAGGGAGAGTATTCTTATATATATAGTCTTTTATATAATTTTTTGTTGTTATATATATATATATTAGGACGAGGGTGAAGAAGTTTATACCTTTGTCTTGGAGTTTGGTGCTGATGGATGAAGCAACTTTATGGGGGAGCCAATGCTTCTTTGCGGAGTTTATTGCTAGTCTCCTATGTCTAGCAGTTGGTCCAGGTTCATTTTGGGAGATTAGAGCTTTCTCATCATGGTTTACGCGATGTCAGCCTTCACAGGTGCTTTATTATCTTTTGCTTTTGTGGTTCTTATAGGTTTGGCTTTGGTTCTGCATTGTTGTACCGGTATATCCATTGAGTTGCCTCGGGTTCTCCATGGTTTGTTGGAGGCCTTTTTGGGATGTCTTGTTTTGATTTCCATGTTTGTTGCATCTATATTATCGTCTTGGCTTTTTGCATGTGATTTTGTGTCATAGACTCGGTTGCTTGTATTGTGCTGTGGTTTCTGTTTTAGTGAGCCACTGAAAAAAGACATTTTTCCTCTTTCTTTTGCTATTTATTTTGCAGTTTATGTATTATATATATGTATATATATATATATGTATGTATATATGGATTTAAATAGTTAAAAGTGGGAAATACCCATTGAAACATTGCTCCAATTCCCAGATTAGTGGCTATTGTAATGCCCCACCCTGCGACCCACTCTAATGAAGAGCATGATGAAGTAATACTGTCTATTAGAGCGGAGAATAGGGATGGTTTGGGGAATCATTCGTAATTCTATATAGGACGAGTATTGAATACGCTGACTAGGTGTATAAATTTTCCTTTTCTTATTCCATGTGGATTGACGTACTCAATACTTCTAATATAGAATTACAATGGCTAAAGATCATATTCAAAACAAATTATGATACATCACAGAATATAATACACATGAATACAATCACAGAGTACAACTGATACATGTGCTACATATATGAATGGTTATACAGGTAAACATTTACTTATATAATATGATCCAATGAATGAATCCGCACAAGCCACAAATACAAGAATACACAACTGGAAAGCGGATTCAGGCGAGATAGTCTAAGGATAACACTGCTAAGCATGAGATAAAAGATCCTGTCCAGCAACTCGGTCTGACCGGAGGAACACATACATGGGTCAGTCTAACTTGAATCAGAGAATCAATAAAATGTGATGTAGAATAATTCTCTAAGGAAAACATTCTTTAAAACATAAAGGATTAAGGTGTCAAAGTTTATCACAAGGTTTAATTCTATAAACGATTTAGGAGTATCTTTGAAATCTATAAGATGAAATCACAAAATCTCATAAATCACAGATTCACTGAAATCACTGATACATGGATTCACAGAATCACGGAACTTCGATAAGAGTTTAAAACCACTAATGAAATCACCAATTTTAATAATCACTAGGAGAAATCAATAATAACACAAAATGACAAAGTATGGATCCATCACAGAGTGGCAAGCCAAAGCTATCCTGCATGTGCTATCACATAGGATGGCTTGAAGTCATAACCAGTACTATATCGCACGGAAGGGTACCCGAATGACTTGACGGTTCATAGAATTCACACGGGATTTCACATAGTATTGACCCGAAGGTCCACACGGAGTTCACATAGAATTGACCCGAAGGTCTAGTACTGGAGGGCATACATGAATGTGTCATAGACCCTCAAATAGTAACTCAAAATGTGATAATTGTGTGTCCCATATCACACGTTCTCACTTAACGGTTCACACACTGCAAGTCAGCTTCACACTAGAAAAACACCAAAAGTCACAGAAAATCATCAGAAAACACAGACAACACAAAGAACCTCAGAGGATCAACGAAACACCGAGAATCACTGAGTTTCATCGAGCCATAAGAATCGCTGAATATCACAAAGAATCATGGAGGATCGCTGAAATACTGAAAATCACCGAGATTCATAGCTTTGTTCGGATGGATCTGGGATTAATCAATATTGTATACCATCACGTCCCATACCGCGTGATTTACGATACCATTCAATCACCAACATGCCCTTTGGAAGAGAGCAATTTTGTTTTTAGATATACCAAAAATATTTTATTCAAGAAATTTTTATAAAATGATTTGGAAATCATGTGAATCATTTTTATAAAATCCTTTATAATTAGAAAATATATATTTATTAGTGGCTTGAGATGTTTATTTCAAACCAAAACTATGAAATCCTTTTATCTCAAAGCTACAAATATATATATATATATATATATATATGTATGTATGTATATGTATATGTAGTTGCTTGGAAATTTTTTAATAGAAATGTGCACGTGTCATAAATACACCAAATTCCAACATGAAAACATCATCCACAATGATATAAAATTGTAAATTTTAAATGAGAATTTGCACACAATATTGGTTTATCCAAATACGATCAAAGCCTATCAAAATCATTACAACAAAATATAATATTAATAACGCTATTTAATAACATGTTATGTTGAAGTGTTATTATTTATACTTAATTATTTGTTTTCCAAGTCATTTTGTTTTGACCACCTCGTGTAACGCTAACATTTTCTAACCCCTCACAAAATTATTCTGTCTCCCTCCAACTTCATGAATTCTTTTCCCTCTCCCTCCAAAACCAATTCACCTCCCTCCAAAAAGCAGAAGGTCTTTTCGCTCCAATCTCCTCACCTAATCGAAGAAAGCAGACTCCTTTTGTCTCCAATCTCCTTACCCAATCTATCGAAGCCGTGGCAGTTCACTCCTTTACGTTCCGAAACCCTGATCTTCAATTTCTATTCTGGTAAACAATTTCTATAACTGTACTTTGGACATGCAAGTGTATTGGTTATGGTAAATAATCGTGATTTACAATTTCTGTAACTGTACACTAATTCCATATTAAAAATATTTGGAAGGATAAAACTGTTGTTTTGATTGAATTATGTCCAACGTACAATATAGAATAATTTTAGAGGTCATCATGGTATGTTTTTTTCAATTTCCTATGGCAGAATACAGTTCAAAATCTTTAATTTTGTCACAGCTGATCCATGTGGTTGACTAGATATTACATTTGTGTTATATGCTAAATACTTTTCAGCTTATGTCAAAAGTATAAATCCAGCTATCACCAACTAAATGTGCTTGATGCTATTGTGTTTCTGGGACTTAAATGATTCAGGGTGTGCCAAATGATAGTTTACACCATTGAACATTTGTATATCCTTTAACTTTTTATTCTATTATTGTGTTTTATTTATAAAATAAATTTATATCTTCATCATGTTTGTATCAAAGTTTTTTACTTTCTGCAGATGATTATAGATTGTTTTGTGGACATCTTGGCAATGAAGTTAGTGATGATATTCTTACTAAATCTTTCTCCAGGTTTCCATCTTTCAACAAGGCCCGGGTAAGCATTTTTGAAATTCTTTCATATATATTACCCAATCACCTAACACAATATTGTGATTAAAATGTTTGAGAAATGTATGAATGTTTTCAGAAATTATTCCGTCTCCCTCCAATTATAATCTTATTGCCCAATTAACAATTAAAGAGCTGCAAAAGTATGTTAACCAATAACTAGGAATCTTAAGGTGACGTCTTCAATAAAACAGGGAGTATTATAGTTAAATGTGCAAGGATATTTACTTTTGCTTTTTGGTACTAGAAGGAAAAAGTTTCAATCATAGTGTACATACCTATTCATATGAATAAGATAATTTAAAGTTTGGGTCATTCCCACCAAAAACAGTTGTTAACTACAAAACAAAAATCGCTTGTTCAGTTTGATATAAAAGGATTAGCCAATGGTTCAACTCATTAAAGGTGTAGCATTTACAATAGTACTATAGTATAATATCAATAAAATCTGGGAATGCAAACATTCATGATGAAACCAGAGAGAGACTTGAGAAAATTTTGAACATGGGAGTGATCAGAGTTTAGTGGATGGTTTGGATGAAATAGGTTCAATTAAACAAATATAGCTAACACAACATAAAATATTACCAATAAGACAGGAAGGGGTCAACTGACCTTTTTGGGATTTATGTAGCTTCACCCCCTAATGCATGATCATCTTATCTTTTTTTTTTTTTTTTCCTTGCCTTTTTATTTATTTACGAATTACCACTATTAATTACATATCTTGCTTTATAATAACAATATGTTCAACTATACAATAAAATATATGGCCAATAACATATATTGTATATTGGAATTTGGTGACACAATATTTCCAAATATCAATTAGATTTTTGGAGATACTCATAGTAATTTCGTTACCCGTTTTGTGTAAGAAATGAATGGAAAGAAATGGAAGGAATATTAATGAATATGGGATATTGGAAATATTTGTCATTTAATTAGTTGCCATGTTTCATAGAAAAGAAACGGAAAGAAATTAAAATTGGAAAAGGGATTGATTGATGGAGAAAATGGAAAGTTATCAGTCAATCAATCATATGAAAATCAAATTAATGGGAATATTAGCCTTCCATGATTTGATTTATTTACATAAATCAAATTAATTCATCCCCAAGAAACGTTTTCCTCTATATAAAGAAAGGCATAGAGGATGTTATGAGATGATATGTGAGAACATTTGTATTCTTCATTTCTTTTGCTCTACTTTAAAAAACTTTGCAATCTCTTGAATATTAATAAAATCTCTTCCCCATTGAAGTGGACGTACACTATCTCGCGATAGTGGAACCACTATAAATTTGTGTGTTCTCTGTTGCCTTTATTTTTTTTCTGTGATCTGAGATTGATATTCATTTCAAGCTATTTGTTCTATCACATCATTGCAAGATCCTATTGAGGTTTTTCCGCTGAAAGGGATTGATCACCCCTTGCAACCGGTATCAGAGCTAAATTCGCAAAGAAGGTGTTTGGTAGAATGGCATGAGGAGATGAAAACAATACAAATAATATGTCAGTGACAGTAGTTGTTCCATACATCAGAGGCTCCTATGTGGCGTCAAGATAACAGTTGACGATAAAGAAGTGGAATGGTGAAGGAGATTTTGAAAAGTGGCAGTGGATGATGAAAGCAGTTTTGAGAAGAAATCACGTCCATCGAGTAGTATTTGATACAGAGACATTGCTTGCTGATATTTCATCAGTGGAATTAGAAGAGATGGAAGAATGAGCCTTTACTACTCTTCAGCTTGCTATGGGAAAGAATGTAATTTCTGAAATCAGTCAGGAGACAACAACTAGAGGCATTTGGAAGAAGTTGGAGGACCTCTACATGAAGAAATCCCTAACCAACCGTCTGATCCTATTGAAGACTTTCTTCACTTATAAGATGAAGGAAGGTTATTCAATTAAGACACATCTAAGTGTGTTTGATGACTTGTTGATGAAGATGAAGTCTGTTGAGTTGAAAATTAATGAAGAACAAAAAACAATGGTTCTGTTGTGTTTGCTTCCAGAGTGATACAATGGTTTCGCTAACAGCCTTATCTATGGTAGAGACGCATTGAAATTAGATGATGTGAAGATAGGTTTGCTCAGTGAAGAGTTGAGAGATCAGATGAAAGAGTTTGGTGGTGATAGTAGTGGAGGAAGTAGTAGTTTAGGCTTATTTGTTGAGAGAGGAAGAGCAGAAAAGAAAGGGAAGAATAATAGAGGGCGTTCCAATTCTAGGAAGCCTAATTCACTGAGTAAATCTAAACATGGAAAGTGCTATAATTGTAAGAAACCAGGCCATTGGGGAAGTGACTGTCCAGATTTGGAGAAGAAGACTGATGGTTCTTCATCTATTGCGATGGAGAAAGGCGGTAGCGATTTGTTGACAGCGGTTGTATCAGATGTTGTAGACCACTGGATTCTAGATTCTGGAGCATCATTTCACATGAATCCTAATAAGGATTATTTTTCTTTTTTCGATGCCAAAGAAGGAAGTTCTGTCCTTATAGGAAACGATGCTACATGCAAGTCTATGGGAGTTGGTTCAGTTCGCATTCGCATGTATGATGGGATTGTTCGCACACTTCCAAATGTTCGCTATGTCCCAGGTCTTCGGAAGTCTTTGATATCATTAGGCCAATTGGCATCATTGGGATGCAAGATAACCATTGTCAAAGATGGTTTGAGAGTTTCTAGAGAGGCACTTGTATTGATGAAGGGTGCTATGGTGCGAAATCTGTATTTGCTAATGGGTACCACTTTCCATGGAGAATTATGTGCTGGAGTCGATAGTTCTAAAAGTTTGGATGCTACCAAGCTTTGGCATATGAGATTAGGTCATACTTCGGAGAAGAACTTAGAGTTGCTTCGTAAGAAGAAAAAGATCAAGGGAGAAATCTTCAACAAGTTGGACTTTTGCAAGGAGTGTGTATTGGCAAAGCAAACCAGAGTTTCTTTTGGCGATGGCATGCATACTTCTAAGAGGGTACTTGATTATGTGCATTCACATGTTTGGGAACCATACTCTATAACTTCTATTGGTAGAGCTTACTATTTTGTTTCCTTCATTGATGACTACTCGCGCAAGATTTGGGTGTATGTAATGAAAGCTAAGTCGGAAGTATTTGAGAAGTTTAAGGTTTGGTTAGCTCTTGTTGGAAACCAAATCTGACAATGGTAGCGAATATGTCTCTAAAGAGTTCCTTGAATACTGTAGACAACGTGGTATTATAAGACATTTTACTACACCTGGTGATCCGCAATCCTAGGGGGTTGCTGAGAGAATGAATAGGACTCTACTTGAAAAGGCCCGTTGCTTGATATTGACTGCGGGTATGTCTAAGGGTTTTTGGGCTGAAGCTATTTCGACTACAACACATATTATTAATCGGATTCCATGCTCAACCATTGATGAGAAGATTCCAGAGGAGGTATGGAGATGTAAACACACTTTATTAAGCTATTTTCGTATATTTGGATGTCCAGTTTATGTTAACAAAACAGGATATGACAAGGTGGAGCCTTGGGCCTCCAAATGTGCTTTTCTTGGTTATACAGATGGCATAAAAGGATATAGAATTTGGAATCCAATTACGAAGAAAGTTATACATTCCAGACATGTGACTTTTGATGAGTCAGCAATGTTCAAATCTTTGGAAGGTTTATCAGAGGGTTCAGACTCAGTTGATGAGAAGCCTGAAAAGACCGAGATTCCTAGTTTTCAAACCCGAAGTAGAGTTATCACTATTGATAATAGTGACGGAGCAGTTGATGATACATCACATGATAGTCCACAGATTTCCTCTAGTAGTGATGGTCATGAAGCTATAGATGATTCAGCTCAAGGTGGAGCTCAAGGAGAGTTAGGCGATATAATCATTCGGGCTAGTCAGAGACCAAAGAGAGCTCCAATTAGATATGGAGATTGGCAGTATGCAAATTTGAGCCTTGATGATCAGTTTGAGTATGCTTTACATGTGATTCATGATGAACCATTGAGCCTTGAAGAAGCCATAAAGTCGAGTGACAACTCAAAGTGGAATTGCACTATGGAAGAGGAGATACGGTCTTTGCAAAAGAATAGGACTTGGGATTTGGTACCACTACCTCAAAGAAGCTGAGCCATAGGTTGCAAGTGGGTGTTTAAGGTAAAAGATGATGGTAGATACAAGGCAAGATTAGTAGCCAAAGGGTTTTAACAAATAAAGGGGTTAGAGTATGATGAAATATTTGCTCCGGTTGTTAGACAAACTTCAATTCGAATCCTACTTGCAATAGTTGTCGCTTATGATTTGGAGTTAGAACAACTTGATGTGAAGACCGCTTTCTTGCATAGTGACTTGGAGGAAACCATTTACATGAAGCATCCAGAAGGATTTATTGTAGATGGAAAGTCAGATTGGGTATGCAAGTTGAAGAAGTCTCTTTATGGTCTAAAACAGTCGCCTAGACAATGGTACAAAAGGTTTGATTCTTTTATGCTTTCACATGGTTTTAATCGTAGTATTAAAGATGCATATGTTTATTTCAAGCATTTAAAGAATAATAATTGGGTGTATTTGCTTTTATATGTGGATGATATGTTAAAGCTTCTAAGGATAAAGCTGAAATTGATGCATTGAAGTTGAAATCAAAAGCGAAATTCGATATGAAAGACCTTGGAGAAGCAAAGAAAATTTTGGGGATGGAAATCCAAAGAGATAGAAGGCTTGGACTTTTGAGACTTACTCAAAAGGAATATATTCAAAAGGTGCTTGCTCAGTTTAGCATGGATGGTGCAAAGGCTATCAGTACACCCATGCCTTTGCATATACAGCTTTCTAATCAGGGATTTCCGATCTTAGAAAAGGACAAGGCCTATATGAAGAAGATGCCTTATGCCAGTGTAGTAGGTAGCTTGATGTATGCTATGGTGTGCACTAGACCTGACATTGCTCAAGCCGTTGGATTAGTTAGTAGATATATGGCAAATCCAGGAAAATCACATTGGGAGGCAGTGAAGTACATTTTTAGATATCTTAGAGGAACATCAGATTATGGGCTTGTTTTTTGCGGCAGAAATAAGGATTTCAACTTGGTTGGATTATGTGATTTAGACTATGCCGGAGATAGAGATAGAAGGAAGTCAACCTCAGGCTATGTGTTCACACTTGGAGGTACAGTATTAATTGGAGAGCGAGGTTGCAGACTATATTTGCTTTGTCTACTACACAGGCAGAGTTGATAGCTGTAGTTGAGGCAGCTAAGGAGGCACTTTATTTAAAGAAGTTATTGTGTGATTTGGGCTTCATGCAAGATGCTTGTTTGGTGAATTGTGATAGTCAAAGTGTAATTCATTTAGCTGAAAATTTAGCTTTCAGTTCTAGAACAAAGCATATAGAGGTAAGAGAGTCCTTCCTTTTCTATGAATGAGGAGAAGTTAGTTCGTCTTCATAAGATTCACACAAATGAAAATGCAACAGACATGTTTACGAAGGCATTACCTGTTACTAAGTTCGAGCATTGCTCGACCTTGATTCACTTGATGAAGTGCTAGGTGCCACATGGTGGCACAATGGGGAAGAGAGTGACTTGGTTGAAATCAAGAGAAGATATGGTATTCTTCTTGTTTGAAGAGATAGGAGTTGGTTTCACAATGTTTACCTTGTTTTTGAATGCGTCCAACACTTTGTTGGTGGGCGGTGGCCTTGCTGGAGTTCACTGATAAAGTGCAATGAGGGGTAGCTTTTGTAGGAACTCATTGGGAAGCATTCACATTAGGGTCTGTAGGTTGCATGAGATATTGTATCAAGGTGGAGATTATTGGAATTTGGTGATATAATATTTCCAAATATCAATTAGATTTTTGGAGATATTCGTAGTAATTTCGTTACCCGTTTTGTGCAAGAAATGAATGGAAAGAAATGGAAGGAATATTAATGAATAGGGGATATTGGAGATATTCGCCATCTAATTTATTGCCATGTTTCATAAAAAAGAAATGGAAAGAAATTAAAATTGGAAAAGGGATTGATTGATGGAGAAAATGGAAAGTTATCAATGAATCAATCATATGACAATCAAATTTATGGGAATATTAGCCTTCCATGATTTGATTTATTTACATAAATCAAATTAATTCATCCCCAAGAAACGTTTTCCTCTATATAAAGAAAGACATAGAGGATGTTATGAGATGATATGTTAGAACATATGTATTCTTCATTTCTTTTGCTCTACTTTAAAAAACTTTGTAATCTCTTGAATATTAATAAAATCTATTCCCCATCGAAGTGGACGTACACTATCTCGCGATAGTTGAACCACTATAAATTTGTGTGTTCTCTGTTGCCTTTATTTTTTCTATGATCCGAGATTGATATTCATTTCAAGTTGTTTGTTCTGTCACATCATTGGAAGATCCTATTGAGGTTTTTCCGCTGAAAGGGATTGATCACCCCTTACATTGTACATATATCTGATATAATTACAGTCATTTCTTTATAGTGCAACATTATGATTATGAAATGTAATGCACTGTTGTTGAAGCTTTGGCCAGTTCATTGATGAGTCCATTCAACATATGCTTCTCCAGATCCTTTACGATTTGCCCTTTTGTTACATACAGAATAACCACATTATTCCAATAAGTGTCCCACATACAGTTGATATCGGGATTTCTATTCTCGATATCTTTCCTTATCATATATTACAGGTGCTCTGATATATTATTTTCGACTATGCACCATGGCTCCAAAGTTTTTAATTCATCATTCAACTTTCGAATGAGATTATGAAAGCATCTAACTTAGGTAAGTGGTGATGGTGTTTTAGTTGTAAAGAGGGCTTCATATCATTAACATTTATTTCTCATCGCTTCTTATCCACTATCAAAAATAAGTTTATTATTTTCATTCACACATGGTTTTTTAGTTGAATTCTTATGGTTATTTTAACTTTGAATCCCTACCAATGATTAAGAATTAGGAATCGTGGCATGTTTTTGTTTTTTATGGGCTTTTTAAAGTCCCAACCAGTTATTATTTCATGTTCTTTTATATTTCGTAACATTTCAAAGCTATAGAGGGTGTTGAGATGTGCACTTGAGTTACAATTTGAATCTAAACGTGTTCGTGATATGAGATATTTATAGGGATACAAGCCGTACATGTATGTTGTACGATATAAACTGGCTTTGATATAAGATATCTGTAGGAATATAGGCCGTACATGTATGTTTGCATAAGACAAACATGGCTATTTATATTTAATTAGAATCTTATCAGTTACCTTCTAATTTAACATTCTCGGGTAATAGAGGAAGCTCTTAACCTTTTACTGCATGCATCTCTGCCAAATGCGGACATGCAAAGTCCATAACAAATGTAGGTTGGCCTAGCATTGAGTTTCTACCAATTTCTTGTTGATCTACCATCGATAACATAAAATAACAACCATCGGGTAACATTAAAAATCATTTGTAATATTTTATTATCTCCTGAAACTTGAAGCTTCTATTATCTATTTTGATATATGATAGACAAAATGGTACTAAATGGCATGATTTTTGGAAATAAACATGTTCTGTGAAATAATTTTCATAAGTTTCATCTCAAGTTCTTGAAAGGCCAACAATTGCGTTCTGCTATGAATGTTTCTCGAACTTCATTGTGGGAGTTCTAGTGACGGGGCTAGGAATTGGACTTACCCCAGTCACTTTTGTCTTTATGTTTGAGAAAGTTAACAAATTTTTTGTGTTACTATCGTACTTGTCATTATTTTATTCATTAGCAGAATTGTAGCAAACCCCGGTCACTTTTGTCTTTATAGTTGGGAATACATTATTATCCATGCTTACCATATGGTTGGTGACATTTTTATGGTTATTCGTGCCTACCGTATGGTCTATGACATTTTTATCATATGTTAATGCCATTTTTGTAAAACATAGAGAGTTGACTTGAAGAAGCTTTTGTTTAATTGAATTTTGCAGGAAAGAGCAGAAAGCCACAGAAATGTGTGCGTTGTCCCTGTCTCCGATCATGGACAAACCCAGCAGGTATTTTTTTGAGGCACAGATGAATATATGACTGACATATCAAAAGTTGTAGTCTGTTAAAGAAGCAGAGAACTTAAACTCAAACTCATGTATTGAACTTATTTTCTGTTGGTTGATACTTTATTTTGTTATCATGAATATGCATTACATTTGCTGATTTTTTTCATTCATACATTGCTCTTCAAATTTTTATGAATATTCATTTTGATTGCTATTATTAAAATGTAATGTATAGGAATAGCTCTTGAAAAGCATTAATACTATAACATCATGATGTATAGCAGGATATAGCCGCTATTGAATAAACACGTTAGAGCGACTATACTTTGTTATAAAGATTATGTTATTTTCTTTAAGATTGAGATGTTCTATAGCAGTAATGATATGCTACTGTTTTTACATAATATAGCTGCAATTGTGGGCTACAAAATTATGCTCTTTTATAGCGACAATTTTGGTGTCATAAATATTCCAATATTGTAGCGAATCCACTTTAAAATCATTAAAATAACAAGGAAAACTCATTCGGATTCACAAAGAGTTATTGTCAATTTTTGCTCTCGAGACAATAGTATAAAAGTACAATTTTAACTAAGTAGCCTCAAAATTATAAAAAACTAAAAACATAAAACTTATAGAACTTATAGAACATTTTCTAAACTTTTAAGTACATCCAAGATAATCGAATTCGAATAAAAAATGAAAAAGTTGTGCTTAATTTCGTTTTAGAATTGACAAAATAGCTTCTGTCAATTGTTGTGCTCAAGACAGCGGTATAAAAGCACAGATTTGAACAAGTTATAATCAAAATTATATTAAACTAAAAACATGAAACTTATAGATAATATTATTAGTTTTTCAGAACATCCAAAATAAATGAATTCAGATAACAAACGAAAAAGTTATGCTTAATTTCGTTTCATATTTGACAAATTAGCTTCTATCAATTATTGCGCTCAAGGCAGCGGTATAAAAGCACGGATTTGAACATGTTATGATCAAAGTCATAAAAAAACTCAAAACATGAAACTTTATATTCCAAGATTTCCAAAACATTGAAGATAATAGAATTCAGATAAGAAAACAAAATGTTATGCTTAATTTTGTTTCAGATTTAACAAAATAGCTTCTGTCAATTTTTGCGCTCAGGGTAGCGGTATAAAAGCACATATTTGAACAACATATGTTCAAAATCATTTATGTCGAATGTTTTAAAAATAATTTATTTTTAGAAATTATATATTATATAAAATAGAATTTGACAAGGAAATTTATATTTGGTTCGAAATTAATAAATTATATTTGGATATGAAGGCGATATAGAATTGTAAACTTATTAGATAAAATGAACTAGAAAGTTGACGCGTAAACGAGATTGATAATAAAGTAAAATATAAATGAGAAGTTATAAAGTGACTCGATAGATGGAAATTTTAACCTGTGATGGTATTTATAAATAAATTCAAGATTGATTTGATAAAACGAGTCCAAATTCCTATGAGGGAACAATATTCACATTTTAAAGTGAATAATGTTTAAAAGCAAACGTTTTGCAGATTTGAATGGTTTTACGAGAAATTGGTAAGAAATTGGAAGTGATGAATTCAAAGACGAATTTTGAATGAAAGTAGAAATTATAGTTAACCTAAAATGATTAAATTATTCTGAAGTTCGGAACGCTGATCGAATAGAGATTAATCGAAGGAGAGTTATCGAATAGAGATTATTCGAAGGAGAGTTATATATTGAAATTCGACTATATCAAATTCAGGAATGTACAGTTTATTGTCCGTCTTAATCAAGATATAATTAATTTGTTATTATTTTGTTTATTCAAATGAAGTGAATGAAAGTTATATTTTAAGATTTAATACTTCGGAGCATGGATTATAACACTATTGTTATAATCAAGGATTTCCGTAAAGGAAGTGGATTCTTAAACTGAATCCGAGAGTTAGGTAAGAAATGTTATTTAAAATAGAAGTGCTAGACTTTGTCTATTTTATAGTTAAGAATGTTGTTCAATTAACGTCTGAGAGGTAATTATACCTTGACTTGATTGATTTCATTTTTACTAACGAATAGTTATGGTTCGGTAGCGAGGATTGGTTAGAGAAACGGTTGGTTAATGAGTGATTGATGGGTTGAGTTGTCGTAACGATGTTTTATACAACGTTCGTTTAAATCCAAGTAAATTAGTTCTGGAAACGTTTTCCAAATATAATCAGAGATATTTTCTAAATATAGAAAATGTAATGATTTGGTTAAATAAAATAAGGAATGTGAATAAGATATGGAAATGTTTTTCGACGTTAATAACGTATATTTTCTAGATATAGGAAATAAGAATTTGTGAATATATGGAAATGTTTTCCAATGTTAATAAGAGATATTTTTTGGAATATATAAAATAAATAGTTTATGAATATATGGAAATATTTTCTAAGAAACATGAGAGGCCAAACGGGTTTTGAGAAATATCTAGGGACATATATGGAAAGCAGGAAATGAGAAGTTGGGTAATGATAAGCTAATTAGAAATTAATTTAAAAGAGCTCAGTATTGCTTGATGCTTGACTAATAGAATTTACATTTGGAAATAGGATTGTAGGTTGTATGGATGTTTCCTTTGATACTTAAATAACCGACTATCAAAGTTTTTGGCTCATTTTATATTTCCATTGTCAATACGGAGAGACCATGATCATGTTTATTATCTGAAAACCACTCTGTATGGGCATAAGCATTGAGAATCAAATATGCTGAAGATAATTGAAGATGGAGTAAAGCGCAAGGGTTGTTCTGTTAATTATAGGTAGAAATTGCCTAAGATGGATTAATGGGATGGTGCCTTCAGTTTGTCCAGTCTCAGGACAACTTAAATGGATGAATGTCTGACAGGGTATGTCTAACAGAACATCTAAATTAATCTCTTCAAACGTATTACGTTTGGTGGCAGAGGAATTCATTTCTCTTAGCTTTATACCGTGATGTTTATGGGGAAACCAATAAATGGTTTGGCGGGTTTGACGATGTGGTATTCAAAGTGAATGATGATGTAGTATTAAAAAGGTAAATATAGGCTCAAGCTTGACAATCGAGAAATGACAAAAATCAGCCAGGCCTCATGGCTATGTGGATCGCTCCCATTGGGTATATTTTCACCTATCTAGAGAAATATTCACTTGCTTCTTTATTTTGTCGCTGCTATATGCTTCGATAATGGTTGTTGATCCCAACCGGTGGTGATAGTATATCTGGTACACTCAAGCGAAATGAATGGCCGGTCATATGTGGGACGAGTTGCAAGATGTTCTTCTTGAACCGAGTGTATTCCTCCCTAGAGATATACTATCGGAAGGTGGATCCATACCTTGTCATTGTTGGAAATCCATTACCCAATAAGCAACTGCGGTTTTGATTGTATACTATGTATGTGGAGCATGAGATGCAAGCATTCTGCTAGATTGCTATTTACTTGATTTAGACACTATTATAATATATGAATAGTATTTATTCAAAGAATGTTTTGGGTTATCGTAAGGTAAAAACCATCCTTGTTTATGTGTAGATCAGTCTTAAGATTATCCTCTCTTTAAAAAGGATTTTAAAATTAAACCAAGTGGATGGAGTTTACTCACACCAGTCTCATGACTAACCTAAAGTTTATTTTGTTTTGTTTTTCCCTAAACTCTTGGGTGCTTGGTTAGTCAACATGGTGTTTTGTATGGATGATCAGGACCAGAAATTTGTCGAGTGGTTACAATGGTATCAGAGCTTAAGGTTGAGTGATAACCTTGGATCTGTGGCATGACTCAATAGAGAAGGGGTTAGTAATATCCTAGATTGGGTATTGAGTGTATGTATATGAGAGTAATTTTGTAGATTGTATAAAAATGGATTTATATTGTGGAGATTTATTGGTTGAGTGGTTTATGAATTATGGTCGATCAGTATGATCCACTGTATCGATAGGGGTTTCTAAACACTTGAATACGTGAACCAACACAGTATGTCTTGAAAAGGGTAATGGAATAATTTTACCCAAAGTATATTTTGATATAAAAGAATGGTTGATATTGGAATTATTATAGTATATTGGATGTGTTGGTTGTTATTATAATCGAATGGAATTATAAAAATTGAGATGTTTATGTATATAACCAAATAAAATTCATACAAGTGTTAAAAAATGAACTAAATCGGGATTTAAACCGGAATATGGAATTAAAAATTCTGGAAACATGAAAAATGTTGAAATGAATTTTGGATTAAATACATGAAAATTTTAAAATCCTAGGAAATTTTAAAATGTTTTCCAAGCTGAAAGATATTTTGGAAATAACTTTCGAATGGAAGTGTTTAAGATTGAGTTTTGAAAGTGATATAGTATTGAAGTCACTTCGGTAGCTGGAAAATAATTCTGATGATGGATGGTCACATCATCGGTATTCATTTTCGAGTTTCTAAGTGAAGGATTACTACCAATGATATTGTTATGAATTATTTTGAAAAAGCAAGTTTTTCTGAATCCTGAAAAGGAATATATGATTGTAGAAAAGCTAAGCAGTTTAAAACTCATAGGAAGAGATTGTCTGAATTAAAATGGATTGATTTTTAGAATAAAAAATAACTTAAGGAAGTTAAATAAAAATTTGTGAGAGAAAATAGAATTTGAATTTAACTTGTAGTTAAGAGGAAATTAAAACGGATTGATTTTTGTAATAAAAAACAGATTTTGAATTCTGAAATAAAGATAAATGATTAGAGAAATTAATTAGTTAAGGGAATGTGGGAATGGAACTTAACTTTGTTAAGTAATTGGATCTGTAAGATAGGATTTTGAAATGGAATTGGACCGATGAGTTAAGAATTTGAAATTTGAGAATGGAACTTGAGTTTAAAATGGAATTTGACTTGGGTATAAGCGAATGATTGGGTTTGAAGATGAATTGATTGGAGATCAATTAGGAATGCATTTATATATGTTGAACTAGTAGCGAATGGAAGAGATAGACTGGTATGTCCGATAAAAAGGTACACGGTTAATTGAGTATGGGATTTTTATGAGCCTATTTTGTTGTATATAACAATTCTATGATTTTTGTTTGATGATAACAAACATATATTTATTATTATAAATGTGTTTACAGTTGTACTATTCTACTACATCACGGACAGAATTAAAATATTTATATTTAAATAAAATACTATTGCACAAGACTCAAATATTCAAACAGTATTTTATTAAAATATAATATTTTATTCTATATTTGAATAGTACAGATTTATGACTTCACTATATACATCTCAGTAATACAATAGATTTCAATTTCAATCTCATTTGTTACATTATTCCTCACTACAACACTCAGTTATACAGTCACTCATACATATACACTATTGCCTCACTACGGTTCTCTCTGTCACTCGGTTATAGATTTTCTTACACTCACTGGCACTCAATACTTGTCTTTACTACTTCACTGTTAGTCCAGTCTTTTACTTACCTATCACAGAAACACACACGATAATTTAGAAAAAAAACCTAGTAGATATAATTTTTATTTTAAAATTTTATTTGTCTAAGAATTTTGGTGTGTTTCTCATCATTTTTCATGACTTAATCTGATAGGCATATATATATATATATATACACATCCATCTGTGTCTAGACAGCTTGTGATATTCATAATGATTCACTGTAAATACCATAAGATAGACATTGTCTGTAGTGCTCACATATATTCTGCACGTGCACTATGCATGTATACACATACATGTGTATGTATATACACATATATTCAGTGCAGGGGCAATGTGGTTAGAAGGGACAAATATATCAAGCAATTTGTGTTCAGGTGAAGCCCGACACACATGCATGGTGCATGGGTCAAGTGTCCATAAACAACACAAGGGGGGCAATGTGGTGACAGCACAAACATATGTATATATACATACACAGTAAGTTCGTATATATATATATATATATATATATATATATACACACATGGTCAATCTGGTCCAAGTGTACAACTAAAATCCAGTGCCAAATGAAGCAACATACACAACAGTGCAATAGCAAGCAAATTGGTGTGGACATGCAAGTGACTCAACTGACCAAGACAGTAGTGCAAATTTCAAGACTAATGCACAGTTTTCATATGTGCATGCACAAAGTACACTGGCAAGCCAAAGTGATCATAAATGGTAGCATGATGGAAGCACAAGAGTATGGTGGATCTTCGGATTTCAAAATAACAAGTGTAATAAACAACAATGGAAGATGCAACTATCACAAGATTAAAACAACCATGATGTTATTGTCAATACATGGTCATGTAGTTAGTGAAGCAAGATCCAGAAATCAAAACATGGTCGAGCCAGTTACAAGATACAACCAAACAGGGATGTGCAGCATGAAACAATGGACATGCACACACAAAGCACTGCACAATAACATGTACACAAGGAGCAACATACACATTTCAAGTGATACACATATATATACACAACTGGGTGTATATTGTTAGGGAACGCGGAATGCGAATCTTACGACAAGACTAACACTAGAGGGGGTGAATAGTGTTTTCAAGGAATTTAAGAAAAACTAAAACTTATATGATCTACTATATGAATCACATAAAATAGAGATGATCACAGACACAGAATCAAACAAAAACACATAAAATAAATAAAAATAAAATGAAGAAAAGGGAAAGAACACACTGGATTTTATACTGGTTCAGATTACTTCTACGTCCAGTCCCACGCAACGCTGGACTACGCAGAGTTTTATTACTATATCAATATCCATGTACAATCCCCTTGATTTCCCCACTACAAGGTTAACACCGCTCCAAACACCATTGATTTCACTGCTACAAGGTTAACACTGCTCCGTTTGCTTGATTTCTGGGCTACAATGAACACACTCTTTCCCAAATACTTCCCAAAAGATTACAATAGCCCTATAACTCTTTAATACCACTTCGATTCAGAGAGTAATGGATAAAGAGTGAGAAAAGAAGAAGTTTTATGTAATTAGAACAGAAATCGGCAAAGTAGAAGTGTAAAAATCAATAAAATAAGAAATATTAATGGAGGGATGAAGAGGGGCGAAGATGGAGAAGAAAAATAGTTAAAAAAATTCGAATTCAATCCCTATTTATAAGATTTGAAAAGTTGCAACGCTTCTGGAACATTACAAATAATGAAAAGACGCTTCCTTTGAACATTGAAAAATGACAGTTGTAATATATGTATGTCGGCATATATACTTAAAATATTTGAATTTTGGACATTTTCAAGTGTTTAAGTATATATACTATTCTGGAAATTCTTGAATTAAAACATAGTGATATAAATGAGTATTATAAAGTATAAAATCATATGAAAACATAAATATAAATTATACAAACATATTTATAAAATTATAAGGTTTAAAACTATATAAATATAAAATTATAAAAGTATATAACTATATAAATATATATAAACTTTAAACTTATATTTGGAATCATAAGTAAGATTGAAAAACTATTTGAAATTAGAATTTGAATTTTGAAAACCAGAATTTTGAAAAACAGAATTTGAATTTAAACCTGGAATGCTATTCAGAGTCTTACATATAAACTAGACTCTATTACTAAATTTGTCTTGAACTTTCGAACTCTTGATAACTTGATTACTCATGAGTCTTAAATCTCCTTCTGAATCTAAAACTGTACAATTTTTTATATTAATTCCTGTATACAAATCCTGCATATAGGTATATATATATATATATATTCTAGATAAAGATGTTAGTAAATATTTTATAATCAATGATAACTGAAATAAGGTTGTTGTCATCAAAACTCCATTCTCTAATATATATATATATATATGTGTGTGTGTGTGTGTGTGTATAAATATATCCATGTATATGCACATGTTCATATGTACATAGCATGGAACAGGAGGTGCATGAAAATGCAAAAGGTTTTGGAAAAGTCACCAAGCACACAATCAGCAAGCATACACATATGATCTGATTCGTATAAACTGTGTTAAACTGGTCTGGATACACAAAGAGATTGCGTTGCAAGAATACCACATGGATGGACAATTTCATCTCAAATTGGATCATTCATTTATTTCTTGTTATCAGAAACATTTTCAGGTAATCACCAAGTTTTTGTTTGCATCAAGAATTGTACATATATGGCATGGTTCAAATCAGCATGTGTCAAAATTGGCAACCGAGTTATTGTGCAAATCAATTTATGGAAATCATCAATTCACCAAATGCATAGAAGTAAAAGAAATCGGCTAAGTTCATCACATAATTCATGCAAATATACTTCCAACAAATTCAAGTTTATTAGGATAAAATAGTTTTATTATGTTTCCAGATTTAAGCCTGGATTCACGGCTTTAAAACATTTCAAAAAATGAAAAAACAACTCATATTGTTTCAGAAATCATATGTGAATATAGAAATCACAGTTTTTGTTTTTGGTAAGAAAGGATTTTTTTTGTTCGAGAAATTTGCAACACATTTTTGACAAAAATTTCCTTTTACAAATCAGAGTATGGCAAGATTAATTCATAGTTTTTAAAAAAGTTTCAAGAAATCATTTTTAGCAAGTATCTATTCGAATTGTTTCCTGAAACCAACAAGATATTCACGGCAAATAATCGTCAAATCATTCTTGGCAACACATTCTTTCATGTAATCTTTTTTTAGGGGAAATTCAATCACAAAATGCACAGCGCTCAATAAAAAAAAGGGAATTCACAGCAATATACAAAGCAACAATCATGCAAGAAATCAGAGCAAGCCAATTTAATGAAATCAGAGCAAGCCAATTTAATGAAATCAGATAAGTATAGGATTTTCTATAACCATATATAAACCATTCATCATCGGCAAAGGGGAATTATCGAAAACGACAAGCTAAAAGTTCGAGAGCTCAAAGAAATCAAACCAAAAATACTTACTTTGTTTTCGATCATATGCAAATCGGCAAGCAAGAGAGGCAGAAGTATTCGATCACCAGAGAAACAATCCCTACAAGAAATTAAAGTCGTGATTTGGAGGAAGAATTGAAAAAACCCTAATTTTGTGAAGTTGGCCGACATTTTTTTCAAGACAAAGCTTTACAATGAAATAAAATAAAGGGTCGGCCTGCTTATTTGTTTTAAGGGCTTGGGGTTTTAGTTCCTATTCCATATTGTTTTGTTATACTTTGTTTTGTAAATCTTCCATTTGTTTTCTATTTTTACTATAAAAACTAGGATTTCTAGTTATAGGCATTTTAATTAGAATTTACAAGTTACGAGTCTATAATTTGGGAAAAAAAATCTGATTTTGGGTTAAAAATCAATACAGGATTTTGAGCGTAGGATTAAAACAGTTGTGAGCGGGTGTCACGAGTTTACAGGAATTTTGTAAGCGTAGAGATTTAATTCTAGTTAAAAACCATGGGGAATGCAGCCGTAGGTAGGGTTTGCCGAAGCTGGGCAAAATCTATGTTATTTATTTTCTGCATTTATTTTCACTGCTGCTATCTGTGTTCTGATATTTTTTAATATCATGTAAAAATCCAATAAAGACTATTCACCTCCATTCTAAGGTTAATCTAGATCCAATGTATTTGGCAGGCCGCTTGGCTTATGGTTTTATTTTGGATTGGAGAAGGCCTAGGGAGGTGAAACACCTCGTAATTTTACCAACACTAAAAGAAGATGAATTAAATAATAATTAATTTAATATTTAGAATTAAGGGAAATGGACTGCGCCATTGCGTTCGTCTTGAAATTCTGGTCAAGATAGACATTTGGTTTGCGTAAAACGGACACCGTATGAAGTAGTTATGAAGGTTTGAAGTTTGTATACACGCAAGAGAATTATATATATATATATATAATTAAATCATAAAAGTCAAATTTCGGTTTGAAATTCAAAACTTCGTGAGCGGAAAAAATCCCGCCTAGGGGTGTGTTGACCCCTCAAGGGGGGGTGTCGACCCATGGGTCGAGCCCCCTAGGGCAGATGTGGCAGTTAGGGTTTGGGGGCTGACGGCTATAAATATGCTCCATTTCTCTTGTTTTCTACACTGAAAAATAATGGAGGTCTAGATGCTGTCGGTGCCCAGACTGAATCAAACCTTTTTCCTTCTTCTACAATCAAGTTAGTCAAGTCATTCAAGTGTAGATCTGTGATTCAACCTCTGCTATTCTTCTTCTATCTTTCTAGATCCAAACACTGTGAGTTTAAGTTACTTTTAGATTTAAATAATTAAAAAGTAAAACATGATATGACTATAATTTGGATCTATGCCTGTAACTACTTGAATTATATCAGATATGTAATAACTTGTGAATCTACGATATTCAGGCATAACTATGACTTGGATCTTAACCTTTATCATGTCAGATCTACCTTTGATTTTAGATCTAATTCACTATTTAGATCACCTTATACCTATCATGTTTGTGGTTAAATTGGATCTGTTATTGGTTGGATATCTAAATTATTGTTTAGATCTTACCATGCCTATTATGACATCCCTACTATGTTAGGATCAGTTCTATTATTTCACCAGATCTGTCCCTATATGCCCATCTTATCATTATTCCACTATGTACTTATGTCAACCTTGTTAGTATAATCATTTCTATCATCTTCCCTTCACCCTTTCCCTTTTATTTTTATATAGCTAGGCTACTTTCGAGCCTAGGCATGCCGCTGAAATATGCGAATGTGTTAAATGGGGAACAAGGGGGAAAACATTGAAATTGGGCATAACTTGTAAATGGGGAATTCGGCATAACTTGAATAATGATTATGAATATGAGTTTAGGGCATATAATTCATTATGAACATAATTGGGAAAAAGTGGCATGAAAACCTATAACGACATAGGTAAAATTTGGCCAATAATGAAATGCCCAGGATTACAGTAAATAGAAACTGTAATTGTGCCCAGACACGAGGTTAGATTACACTAGTGGTGGAAGTCTACTCAGAACCGCCCGGCATATCTAGTAATCACAAGTGGTGAATCTAATGTGAGGGGTCTAGGTGCAAAAATACGAGACGTGCTGAGACACGAGGTTATGCCCGACTTGTGGAAGAAGTCTGCCTGGAACTGATCAACATATCGAGCATCCACAAGTGGTAGGCTTGATGTGAGGGTCCAGCACATTATAACCATAAATGGACATGGTAATGAATTGGAATACTTAACCTAGTGAATCCATAGGGATTTTATTAACATGAACCTGATTAGGGGTTAAGTAGAAAACAATGGGTGTGTAACACCCCGAATTTTTAACGACATTAAAGATAATAAATTAAATAATAATTAATTTAATGTTCATAATTAGAGGAAACGGACTGCACAATTGCGTCCGTCTCGAAATTCTGGTCAAGATAGACATTTGGTTTGCATAAAACAGACACTGTATGGAGAATTTATGAGAGTTTTAAGTTTGTATATGCACAGGAATAGTTTATATATACGCATGAGTCAGGGGTGAGTCAGAATCCTATCCAGAGGATTCCAATTCGAAAAATTCCTCTGAGCGGCAAAATTCCCACTCTAGGGGGTCGACCCCCCTAGAGGGGTGTCGACCTAGGGGTCGACCAACCCACAGGGGTGTCGACACCCCTAGGGATGAGGTGAAACTCGGTTTCAGGGGGTATGGCAGCTATATATATGTGTCATATTTCTCATATTCTCTTCATTGGGAATCATGGAGGCCAGATTCTGCTGGAGTGCGAAGTGAACCATTTCTACAACAACATACTCTACAAATCCAATTCAGAAATTCTAGATCCGTTCTTCCTAAATTCTCTAAACCTAACACTGTGAGTTTCTAGATTACTTTTAGGTTTAGATAAATAAAAGTATGCTTTGATAGACAATGAATTGGATATGTTATAAAGTATTATTCTGTGTTAATATGAAATCTTATCCTATGTCACGACAGATCTAATTTCCTAAATCTAATATAATTGTGGTGATTCGATTATGATATTTATATGGATCTTGACTTGTAACCATGTTATGATGGAAGTACATCTATTAATTTGGATAATTGTGACATTACTTGGATCTAGACCTTTATGTTAATCACCTTTCACCTGTCATATTATGATACATTGATACATGTTGTAAACTTGACATGTGAATCTACCTTTTGATCTAAACATGTTGCTATGTCACCCTAACTATGCTAGATCTAGGTAATTGGACACCTAATGTTAAATATGGATCTCATTATGCTTGCTTAAACATCATAGTGATTGCCACATGTTACTAGTTTGATGTCCACTTTATTATGATGTTAATCACATGTCCATTCACTTTGTTACTATGCCAGTTTATGTTCATGTTTATGCCAAGACATGTTGAAACTATCACCCTCGTCATATTTCCTTTTTATTATTATAGCTAGGCTACTTTATAGCCTAGATGCCACCAAAAATACATACGAATACGTTAGAGAGAAAATGGGGAAAAAGGGATTATAATTGGCATGATTTATGCAATGTTTAATATGAAAAGGGACATGCATTTCAAATGGGGAAAACATAGAAATAGTTACCTATAATGACATAGGTAGATTTGGATTAATTTGGAATGTTTAGCAATTTACAATTAGGAATTGTAAATTGTACTTGTGACACGAGGTTAGGTTACATTAGTGGTGGAAGTCTGCCCGAACCCGACCGGCATATCCAGCAGCCACTAATGTCGAACCTAATGTGGGAGGTCTAAGTACGCAAATACGAATCGAGCTAAGACACGAGGTTAGGCCCAACTGTGGAATAAGACTGCCCGGACCCGACCGGCATATCCAACATCCATACATTGTAGGCCTAATGTGGGAGGTCTAGCCCATTATAACCATAATTGGACATGGTAAAGAAATGGACTACTTAACCTAATTTAATATGACTATGGACTTAAGTTAGGATTAAGTAAAATTGGATGGGTAGTGGTGGGTTAAGTAAATTAGGGGGGATGGGTAATATATATAGGCCCACATACTTAACCCAATAAGTTTATGTAATTAAAAACACTTAGTGGTATACATAACCAGTAGATAGTGTAACAGGGTT
Organism: Allium sativum; assembly: GCA_030737875.1. Lineage (NCBI taxonomy): Eukaryota > Viridiplantae > Streptophyta > Magnoliopsida > Asparagales > Amaryllidaceae > Allium > Allium sativum. The sequence continues at coordinate 747,854,796 of CM060918.1, forward strand.
ATGTAATTAAAGACACCTAAGTGGTATACATAACCAGTAGATGATGTAATAAAGTTACGTAATTAAAGACACCCTTTAGGGTAAGCATAACTAGTATAGGATTATGTAATTAAAGACACCTAAGGGTATACATAGTCAGTAGAAAAACCTAGTGGGGATACAATACAAGGGGGAGAGCTTGTATCATATTGAGAGGGACCCATTTCAGTTAGTAACCCGAAGTGGTATCAAGTAAATACCTCCGTACTAGGCGGAGAAGAGACACGCTTACTGATTGATTGTAAGAGATCCAAACGAGGAGGATGGTGTGGGCGGCGCAAACTGACCGGGGACATGTCCGTGCATGGGCCGGGCAGAGGGGGCTAAGACGACTGTGACACCAGTAGATATGAATGTGCACACCATGGGTTGCCACTTTAGGAAGTGATACCTCCTACTGTAGGGACAGCACAGGATATCTACAAGGTAGGGAGCCGATCGATTAGGGTAGTGGTTAGGGTATACTTGGACGTATGACCGAAACCTACCCGCTTATAGTGGAAGGGATCAATTCATTTCAGTTATACTAGTAATAATGCAGAGTAATCATTAGTGAGGCACATATACCTTAACTTGCTTACCTTGTCACACCTGCCATTTATGTAGTGATCTCTCTCTTATCCACTTTATATGCCTATCATGTTGCTTTTAATTATCTACTGGCTAAAGTTAACTAGACTCGCCAGACTTTATGTCTGACCCTGTTGTTTATCCTTCTTTCTTCCGTCCCCCTAGGTTATCAGGGAGGAAACACTCAGACTTAATCAGGAATCAGACATCATCTTGCTAGGAGCTACTTCTGAAGTATGGCTCAAGTTCTTGACCCTACTATGGCTTAACTCTTTTTATTGTGGGAATGATGCTTTTTATTTACTTATGTACTCTGATGGTGCAAGACAGAAGTATTTTATTGTAATGGTTTTTGTGACTTATGAAATTGTGGACCACGGTATTATGACTTATGTTTGAAATAAAAGTTTAAATTTTCCGTTGCTGCCTTATTTATCTCTGTCTTGTAATTATTCTGTGTCTGTTTACCTGTAGCGCTTCACGAAACTTAATGCATTCCCTTAGTGAGTGACATTAACGGGCGTGGGGTGTTTCAGGGTGGGTTAAGTAAATCTAGGTTGGGTGGGTAATATTTATATATAGGCCCACAAACTTAACCTAATGGGTTTATGTAATTAAAGACACTGTTAGGTAAGCATAACCTGTGGAAATAATGGGGTTATGTAATTAAAGAAACCGTTAGGTATACATAGCCTGTGGAAATCCAAGTGGGGATACAAGACAAGGGGGAGAGCTTGTATCATCTTGTGTGTAGGACCCGTTTCAGTCAGTAACCCATATAATGGTATCGAACGAGTACTCCGCCTTAGGTCGGAGTAGGGACACGCTTACTGGGCTGATTGTAAGATATCCAAACGTGGAGGACGTTGTGGGCGGCGCAAACCGACTGGGACACGTGCGTGCATGTCCGGGCAGAGGGGGATAAGACGACCGTGACACCCGTAGATATGGTTATGCATATCAACGAAGGGTTGCCACTTTAGGAAGTGATGCCTCCTACGGTGGGGTCGACACAAGGTATCTACGGAGTAGGGAACCTATCGATTAGGGTAGTAGTTCGGGTACTTCTAGACTCTGGTAAAAAGTTTAGGAGCATGTTAGGTTTGGCTGCCTATGGATTGTATGGGGTTAAAATCTCTCACCAGAAGTACGCCTAAGTCTACCATCTTATAGTTGTTGGGATCATCTCATTCTGGTTATACTAGTATTAGTGCAGAGAATAAGAGTAATCATTAGTGAAGCATATACACTTTATCATGTTTACCTTATCATAACTGCCTTTTGTGATATTATCTTTCTTATCCACTTTATATGCCTGTCATGATACTTTTATTAATTTACTTGCTAAAAGTAACTGGACTCGCCAAAATTTATGTCTGACTCTTTTTTTTCCTCTTCTTCCTTCCGTTCCCCTCCCCCAAAGTTTCTCAGGGTGGGAATACTCAAGCTTAATCAGGATTCTGCTATCATTTTGCTGGAGCTGCTTAGATGTATTGTTCAAGCTCCTATCTTTGCTACTATGGCTATGTTTTTATTTGGGGATTTTGCTACTTTTATTTTGTACTCTGATATTTTTAAGTATAAGACAGAAGTTTTATGATGTACTGGTTTTTAAGTAATTCAGACATATGATGTTTTAAACCACAATGCTTTATGATTAATAAAGTTTTTTTTATTCCGCTGCTATTTTATATCTGTCTTGTAATGTTTCTGTTTCTGTTTACCTATAACGCTTCATGAAACTTAATGCATTCTCTCAATGAGTGACATTAACGGATGTGGGGTGTCACGCTTGGTATCAGAGCTGAAGGTAACCAGATTAGATAAAAGTTTTTGAAAATTATTTTCAAAAAGGTTTTAAAAGAAAGCATTTTCGAAAAGAAAAGTCTACTTTGAAAAACATATTGCCCAAAGCCATATGTACTATCTTTCGATCCTTGTCTGAATCTCTTTCCTTTTCTTTTCAGCATGTTTAGGGAACCTAAATTCCTGAGGACGTTACGATGCCAGGCTGGTTCTGTAGGTATCTAGAGGCCTCGGCACTTACCGGTGGTCAAGCTGACGTTCCTTCCCCAACTACACCCATCGTTCCTCCTCTTCCTCCTCCACGTGCGGACAACTTCTCTAAGATCTACAAAGATTTCCGTGCTATGGGAGGAAGGCCATTCCATGGAACCGAGACGTTCGTAGAGGCAAGGAATTGGATCAAGGAGACAGAGGACATGTTTGGAATTTTCGATGTGGAAGATCATAGGAAGATTCAGCTAGCCGCTTGACCACTGAAAGATGAAGCTTCGTTCTGGTGGGAAGTAACCCAAGCAGGGCGTCCGGTGGAAACATGAGATAATTTTAGACAGAATTTTGAAATGAAGTTTATTTCTCAAGTTGAGAAAAACATGCAAATGGAGAGGTTCTTGGCACTCAAACAAGGAAACATGACTGTTAAAGAATATGTGAACAAATTCAACCAGCTAGCAAGGTTTGGATTGGAACTGGTAGATACTCCGCATAAGAAAGCTTTGCGGTTTGCTAAAGGGCTGAATGAACCCCTTCATGGGTTAGCTATGTCCCATATTCCAATGGGAGCTACTTTTGAAAGGCTTGTTGATATGGCCTTGATGCATGAGGAAGACAAAGGAGAAAAGAAGGAAGTTAAGGCTGGGGAAACAACGCAAAACAAGAAGGTATGACCCAAGAAAGGACAACAACAACAACAACAGAAGAAGGGCGGAAAGAATGACAATGCTAAGGATAAGAGGAAGTGTCATAGTTGTGGACGAGAGGATCACTTGGTGAAGGATTACAAGAGAAGGAAGAATTCTTGCTTTAATTATGGAGAGGTCGGACACTTTTTTAAGGAGTGCCCGAAGAAACAGGGACAAGGTCAAAGGGCAGGTGCATGCTCTCACGACCAGTGCTCCGGATAGAGGTAGGAAAATTTCCGTGGAAGGTTTAGTTTATCTTTTCAGTCATCCTATAAGAACTCTTTTTTATTCAGGCGCTTCACATTCATTTATATCTAGTTCTATGGTTGAATCTCTGCATTTAAATACAAGTATGGTAGTGGATCCCGTAGTTGTCTCAAACCCCATTGGTGGTTCAGCTCATTTGTCTATGATTTGTCGGGGTTTGAGAATATTTGTGTTAGGCATCGAATTTGAGTGCGACGCATATGTGCTTGGTTTTATGGGCTACGATTTGATTTTAGGGATGGATTTGCTAACCATGTATGGTATCATCCTAGATTGTGAGAAGAGTGTTGCTAGACTTTTGACTTGCCATGGGAAGACCCTCGAGATTTCTTGTGACCCACAAGGGTCTGTTAGGCTTAGTTTCCTAGAGTCTCTTAATGCATCTATTGATGATCTACAACCTGTTCCAGTAATCCGAGATTATTCTGATGTTTTTGATGAGGTATAGGGCTTACCTACAAGGCGCGAGATCGATTTATATATTTTGTGGACAATGCAAAGCCAGTTGCATTACCTGTGCGCCATATGGCTTCGAGGGAAAGGAGGGATCTTAGCAAGCAAGTAGGGGAGTTGCTTGAGAAAGGGTTTATTAGGCGAAGCATATCTGAATGGGGTGCTCCAGTGGTATTTGTTAGAGTTTGAGCCCTAGAGGCAATTCATTTGATGAGATTGATAACACTATTGATGTTATTGTTTTATTTGGAATAAAATATTATTCTATTATATTGTATTTACTACGTAATATAAATAATAGTATAATAGAAGTCCTTAGAATAATAATACGGAATTATATAGTTCGAGTAAGACTGAACTTGAGATTATATAATATGATAAGTATTATAATTCTTAAATGTCCATAGTCGGGTTTTATTGTTTATATATGACAACAATAAAGCGTTGAGACTAGTATATTGATTGACTGATGATCACATCTCATTGATCATTAATATACGTGATATTAAAGTCAAGACATAAATACGTATTGGTGAATAGCGTATTGGGCTGACCCACCGTGAGATAACTCCATGGAATATAATTAACAGTATCATAAGTTATTCTCATAGTGAAGGTGATGTAATGGTCCTTAGACCTAAAATCATTATAATTTTATTCGAGGATATTTGTGTTTTGATATCAGCTAAAGTTATTCGTAACAGAGTAACGATAACGGTGATTATTGGATACATTTCGAATAGAATGGAAATTATGAATGATCTAGATGGAAATTTACCCTACGATACATTCGTAGTGATATCCATGGGCCTCTTGATTGAGTGAGACTGTGAAATGCATGGCCGTGCTCAAATATTGATTTGTTTTAAACAGTCTACTCATCGATCGAGAAAACGGATTAAATTATAACGAGGATGATACGATCCATGCCTCTAGTTTGATCCTGGATATATTGGTTAAAAGGATTATATTGCGTTGATACATTGGTCACCGAAAGGTTGTATCGAATCGATGATCTTATTATAGCTTGGGTAGCAGTGATGTATTGCTAGATACCAATCTCTGTTTATGATTTTAAATACAATTTAAAATCATTGCCAACGTTGTAATAACCTATAGGGTCACACACTTAGAGCGTTGTAAAGATGAAATCATACTTTGGATAAATAAAATATTAATATGTTAATATTTTATTAAACGTTGAAAAGGAAAAACGGACAATTCCATGATTGATGGTATACATTTGGTTTAAAAGGGACTACACTTTCCTTAGTAAACTAAGTGTTAAAAATCAACCCCTTATATATAGATATTTGATCGACTAAAAGGGGGTTAACCCTAAAAATTCATTTTCAATAGAAAATCTAAAGGAATGGCGGCGGCTAGCACCGCAACATCATATCTCCTCATCAATTCGATTAAAGAGGAAGACGCTTGTGTGGATTACTTGTAGAGGCTCTACACTTGGAGGGCTATTGATTCGATGCTTCAGCGGTTCATTTTGATTTCGAAGATGACCTAGATTCATTGATTCAACGAAGATCTGGTATGTTTTAATCTCGATTTACCTATATAATCGCAAGATCCATTAGTAAATAGATTAGATTTACAAATTATAGGCTTCGATTTGATCGAATTCCCTTTCAATGGTATCAGAGCACGGTTTTGCGATATTTGGTATTTTGATCTTTAATTTTCTGGTTCTGTGTGTTTGAATTTTTGTATAGTTCACTGTTTCATAACCATCGATTCCAGAATTAAACTCATAATGATTTCAGAAGTGAAATTGTTTCACTGTTATGAGAAATCTGTATTTGTTGCAAAATGTGAAATTGTTTTACTATAATTGAATTTTATATATGATATAATATTTCGAAATCAATTCAAAGTTGATTGTATAATTTCAATTTTATCTCATATTGTTGTATGATTAACAACTTTGGGACCCTATAGATTTATCAAAATCTAGTTTTAGTTGATCAAGGTTGTTGATTTAATTTTGGGTCAGATTTTGTACAAACCTTTAAATCTGGTAATATGCATGATTACAATGTTTATTCATATTTGGAATAATTTGCAAGAATTTTAAATTAATATTCGATATTGATAATGAAATATATATATATATAATCCGAATTTTAACCGTTAAAATATGAATACATATATTACTTTCAATGCCTGTGCATGTTTATATGCTAACATACATATATGTTTTAAATCTAAATTAAAATATGTTAGACAGAAATTCTAAGTATTGAAAGTCAATTCCATAGAATTGGTGTTTTAATCAGTTTCAAAACAGACCTTCATATATGTATATTAGATAATAATAATCTTGACTGGATTTTAAGGATCCAATGTTACAATCAGTCATTAGATAAAAGGGCATCGAGTTTTTGAGTGATGACAGATCTGATGCGTATAACATTGATTATTATATATATGATATGTTCATAATATCGATCAATGAACACTACTGATTTATAATCAAAAGGTTTGATTAAACTGAGAGCAAATGTTTTGACTCAGTTATACATGTATCTAACAGTAATTAAAATTTGTTTTAATAGTTTGATCTGTCAAGTTTTTGGTTTTAATAATATTTGATATGATGAAATTAATTATTATTAAAATATGTTTCCGTTTTATTTGTAAAATCAGAAAGCTTGACTTTTGATTTCTAAAATGAAACTGTCATATTTATTCAAGATTTTGTGCTTGAAATTAATTCAATTTTTTTGGATAATGCACAGGACAGTTCAAAAGTCATAACATATGTACCATGATTTATTAACTCTGTGAAATACATATATGATGTGATTTACATGATTACATAAATAACATATATGTATTGACATATAATGAACTGAACTGTTATGTGAAACTACATGCGGACTTATATAAAATAGCTGTATATTTATAATGATAAGTATACAATATATCTGTTTTTCAAAATACAAGAAATATGATTTCTTGTTAATTTCAGTTTGTGCTACTGTATGAGTTACTGTGATGAGTCTCAAAATTGAAATCAAAGCCAATTTTAACCGCTGCTAATACTCTTATGCTTTAGTGAATGACATGTTACAAATATATTTCGTAAATACTCTTGCAGAATGTTCGAATGTGTATATACATTGCTAATATTGTATATACATAGAATTATTTATTTTAACATGGCTTTGATTATATGTATGTACACATATAGTATGCATACTGCCTACACTGTAGTTGCATGTGATTCATATTAGTAATTAAGGCAGATTCATATTGTAAGATATTGACCATTTTATGCTGTATATAATATCTTACTTATATGTGATTTAAATACATCAGTCTGGGATATAAACATACATTCACAATGATGTCTGTTTCATACAAATATGATTTGTAGAATTTGATTTTGGAGTTAATGTTTTATGTATTACACCAACTATTGACTTCAAAAACCATTTTAAATCTGCAATGTGATGTTTATTCTGATATATATGTAATTTTGACATTAATGATTATGTCGAGATTATTAGGATCTGTCGATGAATATAATTCATTGTAATGCTACATCCATGTATGAATATGAATTAAAAACATGTTTTGATATTTGATACTCAAAAAATATTGATGTCTGCATTATTATTAACCATTTCCTTAACTCTGTTTTAAAAGGAATTGGAAATTTTGCATTATTAATGACCAAAGCCAAAACGTACTGATGCTGTTTTATTTGGATGATTTATATATTGTTTATCTTTATTGTAATATACCTACCATTGTAGTTACAAGCAACTTTAGTGATCTGGATCACTGAATGATATGGTTAGGAATTTGACCTGACCAGTAAGTATGCCAATACAAATAAATCAGTATAACGATACTGATCTGGCGGACTCCTATATATAGAGATATACATGTGCATACTGATACGCATAGTTAATCCTTTACAATGTTAATATATATGTATATATGTATATGATACATATATATATAATTCATTATTACATGCACTATTAATACTCAAAAAAAAAAGTGATATGATCAAATTACAGGGTACTGACCTATTCTAAGTATGCTGAAATTGTTTCAGCCGCTGAGTTTAGCATGAATCATTCAGAATGAGCCATTGCTTGGAGGGAAATGCTGCTGCAAGATTTGGGTTGACAAACTAGTAACTATTGTATAGGTTTTAGACATTACAGGGTATTGTTAGTAAGTACAAATTTATTAGTACTTATAGATTTTCTTTTAAACTGATGCAAAATGTGTTGTATCTATACATCAATTTTGATGATAATTGTATGTTTACAGGTTGGGTCATGAAAAAAAAGGGAAGATAACTGTTAATACTGGAATTATTTCAGTAGGAAAGCGCATAATGATGCACTGCAAAGAAACTGTTAGCAACTTCCATCATCACTGCTGAGAACAGTAATGGAAGTGCAGTCTTCCTGCTTTCAGCTCGTCCCACAGTCAGCCTTAGATTTGGATAAGTACTGAACATATATTTTGAATATATGTATAGACTATTTCAATATTTGTAATAAGGACTGATTGTAAATGTAAATATATATCATTGTATGGACTGTTTCAATATTTAATGGTTGCTGAAAACAAATCAGACCTGCGATTGATCATTACACAAAATTTGTGTATGATAAAGTAGTTTTAATACTGCAGTATGACTGCGAAATGTTATAATACTGTGTTCATATGTTGATGATATATGAGATGTTGTGTGTGTGTATATATATATATATAATATGAATTAGACTGGGTCCTTGAAATGAAGCCTACGGTTTTGGGTTTAATAGTTATTTATAAACTAGTTATATATATGACACATTCATGTTGAAGTGTTAGAATAGTTTTTGTAAGATGACGTTCAAAACCTGTATTGAAAAGTCCAACACCTTTTGTTGAATTCATCAAATCTGGTCATATTCATGTGATGTTCATGACCGTTTGTCTTGAAATGTTCAAAAGCAAATAGACTTGCAATCAATATACCACATTGAATTTATGTATATATATGATTAAAATATTTTATATAAATCCAATTTATATTACAAATATACATATATTTGATATATGTAAATAACTTTAATATCGTTTTCCACTACGAATTATAAATTCCCTCTAAAAGCAAATTATGTTATATTAAGTCATGGTGATGTCTTCCAATAATATACTCATCACTGTCCAAAATCACTGGATGTGACTAGCGCCAAAGCGTTGTGCACCTTTTATTTTGGTTATAAGCGATGGAGTAAAATGTGGTGTTCCAACCTATTATTGGGTCTGACTTAACTAGGCTGCATAATACGATTATGGCCTTAGAGACAGCAGCGTGAATTATTCTATATTTGAGCAAAAAAATAATAATACTCAACTAAATGTTCATCATGCGATCCAAGAATTATATATGATATAATTGACATAAGATGTCTACCTAAAAGGTTGTGTTTTGAGTTCAGCCAAAGCAGGGTCAAGGCATGACTAGATATGGATCTTGGAACACCATTATATGTATATAATGATATAGATATATAAACAGAGGGATGTTAATTTGAGTGGGAGCATATTTTAGTTTAGATTACACGTTTATGTTAGTATACAATTTTGAATATTAAAGAATCAGTTATTATTTATTATCTACTGTAGATATTAAATAATAAATAACTCCGATGATTTAAATTAATCCTTAAGAATGATAAATTGAATTGAATCAAATTTCTTGACTAACATTGAAATTTGGGGATTGTCCTCAAAGAAATTAAAACGTAATTGTTCTAACAAATATAGAGGATCTAAAATAAAAGTTAAAGTATGACTTTAACCAATAAAGATATAAATGTTATAAAATCTACTTATATATGTTTCTAGTATTAGATACTAGATATAAATCACATAAACGTATGTAAATTTAAAGAAATTACAGAATAAGTAGAAATCTGATAAAATGACAAGTGAACTTACGAATGGAAATGAAACAAAAGTTGCTAGATTATCCATAGAAAGTTGATTCTAGTTGTGTATATTGGCTTAATAAAATTAATAAAATAATTGTTATTATGAAATTCCACTTAAAATAAATGTTATAGTATATTTTGTTCAGACAAATTTTGAATTTCATTTGTAATAAAAGAATAATTGTTTTATTTAAATGAAATATCGTATGGAATTTTACAAATAGTTAATGATCTTTGTAAATCCTTAACTATAATGTACTTGACATTAATGATGAGTGGATTGAATTTAGAGATTTAAATCCAACATACCTTTAGTATTACCGGATAGCCCAATAAGCAAGTGTATATCAAAACTCCATAATGATGGAATTTTGAGATCATTTGATTTTGAATTATACGAAGAATACAGATCTTGTTTATTAGGCAAAATAACTGAATCACCTTTTACTTGAGATAGTGATTGAGTGACAAGTATTGGGTCTCGAACATATTGATGTATATGGAGCAACGAATACATATGCTAAAGGTAGGTTTTATTACTTCATTATATTTACTGATGATATCAGTAGATATAGATATGTATATCTTATGAAATACATATCAGAATCCTTTGAAAAGTTCAAAGAATTCAAAGTGGAGTTAGAAACCAATTTTAATAGAAAATAAATATTTTTCATACAGTTCGAAAGATAACATTTAAGCCAATAAATTTAATGACTATCTAAATGAGTTTGGAATTGTTTCACAACTCTGTCCACCTAGAACACCATAGTAGAGTGGTATGTCTGAACGGAGATATCGAACATGATAAGATATAGTACGATTAATGATAAGTCATATAGATCTTCTTATAAGTTAAATTTAGAACAATTATATTAAATCCCACTAAAACGATTTGAAGACGCCATATAAGATATGAACTAGGAAATGTCCTAGTGTGTCTAATACGAAGATTTGGGATGTAAGGCGTATGTTAAACATCCTTCCTATGATAAGATTGGACCCAAATCAGATAACTATTTTGTGGATATAAATTCTATGAGAATAAAATGCTTATTACTTGATTTGGTATCCTTGTGAAGGAGAGGCAGTCTCTAAGATACCGATGGGAATAACATAGAATTTGAGATATATCGAAAACCACAAGATACCATTAAATCTTGTATAGACAAGAAATTGAGTGGGAGTGGCACAATAACTCTAATGTTATTTGATAACACATTGATTATTGTAAATAATGTTAGTTTAAAAATAAGAAATAGATACCGATTCTAAGAAAGAAAATGTTTGGATTAAGAAGTTCATAATTGAACTTGATTCATTGTTGATCGAATGATACACATTGCGATAACAATATGGCTGTTGCTCAGGCCTAAAACATTAAACTCATCATTAATCCAAACATATATTTTAAGAAATATAATTCTTATGTGAAGTTGTTCACAGAAGAAATAAACATATCTGCAAAAGTTACAAAAGTTGTAATATTGCAGACCTACAGAATTAAACTCTATCGCAGCAGAAGTTTAATAGTCACACTAGTTTCATAAGTATACGATACATAAATGATTGACTCTAGTGCAAGTGGGAGATTGTTAGAGTTTGTGCCCTAGAGGCAATTCATTTGATGAGATTGATAACACTGTTGATGTTATTGTTTTATTTGGAATAAAATATTATTCTATTATATTATCTTTAATGCGTAATATAAATAATAATATAATAGAAGTCCTTAGAATAATAATACGGAATTATATAGTTCGAGTAAGACTAAACTTGAGATTATATAATATGATAAGTATTATAATTCTTAAATGTCCATAGTCGGGTTTTATTGTTTATATATGACAACAATAAAGCGTTGAGACTAGTATATTGATTGACTGATGATCACATCTCATTGATCATTAATATACGTGATATTAAAGTCAAGATATAAATACGTATTGGTGAATAGTGTATTGGGCTGACCCACCGTGAGATAACTCCATGGAATATAATTAACAGTATCATAAGTTATTCTCATAGTGAAGGTGATGTAATGGTCCTTATACCTGAAATCATTATAATTTTATTCGAGGATATTTGTGTTTTGATATCATCTAAAGTTATTCGTAACAGAGTAACGATAACGGTGATTATTGGATACATTTCGAATCGAATGGAAATTATGAATGATCTAATGGAAATTTACCCTACGATACATTCGTAGTGATATCCATGGGCCTCTTGATTGAGTGAGACTATGAAATGCATGGCCGTGCTCAAATATTGATTTGTTTTAAACAGTCTACTCATCGATCGAGAAAACGGATTAAATTATAACGAGGATGATACGATCCATGCCTCTAGTTTGATCCTGGATATATTGGTTAAAAGGATTATATTGCGTTGATACATTGGTCACCGAAAGGTTGTATCGAATCGATGATCTTATTATAGCTTGGGTAGCAGTGATGTATTGCTAGATACCAATCTCTGTTTATGATTTTAAATACAATTTAAAATCATTGCCAACGTTGTAATAACCTATAGGGTCACACACTTAGAGCGTTGTAAAGATGAAATCATACTTTGGATAAATAAAATATTAATATGTTAATATTTTATTAAACGTTGAAAAGGAAAAACGGACAATTCCATGATTGATGGTATACATTTGGTTTAAAAGGGACTACACTTTCCCTAGTAAACTAAGTGTTAAAAATCAACCCCTTATATATAGATATTTGATCGGCTAAAAGGGGGTTAACCCTAAAAATTCATTTTCAATAGAAAATCCAAAGGAATGGCGGCGGCTAGCGCCGCAACATCATATCTCCTCATCAATTCGATTAAAGAGGAAGACACTTGTGTGGATTACTTGTAGAGGCTCTACACTTGGAGGGCTATTGATTCGATGCTTCAGCGGTTCATTTTGATTTCGAAGATGACCTAGATTCATGGATTCAACGAAGATCTGGTATGTTTTAATCTCGATTTACCTATATAATCGCAAGATCCATTAGTAAATAGATTAGATTTACAAATTATAGGCTTCGATTTGATCGAATTCCCTTTCAGTATTCGGAACTAAGGCGGATGGTTTGCTTCGCTTATGTGTGGATTATAGGGAGTTAAATAAACTCACTAAGAAGAACAGGCACCCACTTCCGAGAATAGATGACTTGTTTAACCAGCTTGTTGGTGCCTTGGTATTTTCTCAGTTGGACTTGGCCACAGTGTTTCATCAGTTGAGAGTGGCTGAGGATATTATAGATAAGACCACTTTTAGGACTCCAGATGGTTTCTTTGAATGGCTAGTTATGCCTTTTAGGTTGACGAATGCACCGCCTATTTTTTTTGGTCTGATGAGTAGGGTGTTTCAGGAGTTTCTAAATAAATTTGTCGTGGTCTTTGTTGATGATATTTTGATCTTCTCAAAGAGCGAAGAAGAGCATGTTATTTTTGGAGAATAGAGGTGAGATTCCTAGGGCATGTGCTTTCCAAAGATGGGATAGCAGTAGATCCCGCAAAGGTAGTTGTAGTTCAATATTGGCAAATTCCGAAAAATGCAACGGAGGTGAGAAGCTTTCTTGTATTGGCAGTTTATTATAGGAAGTTCATTAAGGACTTCACAAAGATATCAGCCCCACTCTGTAGGCTGACGAAGAAGAATTTGGCGTTTTCATGGGATACAGATTGTGATGTTGCTTTCCAACGATTGAAGAGAGCTCTGACAACAACCCCAATCTTGACCTTGCCTGATGGTAATAAAGTGTTTACAATTTACACTGATGCATGTGGTATAGGGTTTGGTGCGGTTCTGATGCAAGAAGGAAAGTTTGTATGTTATGGGGGTAAACAGCTAAGAGTTCATGAGAAGAACTACCCTACCCATGATTTAGAGCTAGCTTCCATAGTGTTCGCACTTAAGACGTGGCGTCATTATTTGCTTGGAGAGAAGTTCGAATTGTACACCGATCATAAATCTCTCAAGTACTTGTTCTCGCAGAAGGATCTTAATTTAAGGCAACAAAGGTGGATGGAGTTCCTAGCTTCTTATGATTTTGAGATTGCTTATACCCCTGGGAAGGGTAATGTGGTGGAAGATACACTGAGTAGGCAGAGGATGGCCTTAAGTCCTCTGTTTATGGAGAGGAAAAGCTTGGAGTTCATATCGACTTTTGACATTAGACCCTCCACCGAGTTATTGCCTGATTTGTTTGCATCGCTAGAGATACGACCTACTCTTATTGATCAGATAGGAGCTTCACAGCAAGATGATCCACAAATTTCAGATATCTTGGATAGGCTCAGTATAGGGGAGACTTCTAGTCACCTCAATAGATGTTCCATTGACGATAAAGGGTGGTTGCGACGAGATGGAAGGCTTTGTGTTCCTCAAACTGGAAGTATGTTATAGGCAGTCCTAAAGGAAGCCCATCATTCTAAGATGAATATTCATCCAGGCGGTGATAAGATGTAAATGGATATGAAGAGGGTTTTCATTTGGGCTGGGATGAAGAAAGATGTGGCAAAGTTTGTTTCTCAATGTTTAGTTTGTTGGCAAATCAAAGCTAAGCAAAAGAAGCCCGGTGGTTTACTTCATCCTTTAGAGGTTCCGCAGTGGAAATGGAAGAGCGTCTCTATGGATTTCAAGATGGTTTTCCTAGATCAAAGAAAGTCAATACTAGTATTTGGGTTGTGGTGGATAAACTTACTAAGAGCGCTCATTTTATTCCATTTAAGATTAAGAGGACGACAGCTTAGTTAGCAGCAATTTACGTTCGTGAGATAGTCCGTCTTCATGGAGTACCTTCCAACATCATAAGCGATCGCGATCCCATTTTCACTAGTGAATTTTGGAGGAGCTTGCAAAAAGCATTAGGTACACAATTATGTTTGAGCACCTCTTATCACCCATAGACTGATGGACAAACGGAAAGGGTGAACAGAATTCTTGAGGATCTTTTGAGACTGTGTATCCTAAACTTCGGAGGGACTTGGGAAGAGCATCTTCCTTTAGTAGAGTTCACCTACAACAACAGTTATCAAGCTAGCATTGGCATGACACCCTTCGAAGCATTATACGGATGACCCTGTAGGTCACCAACATGTTGGTGGGAATCTACAGAAAGACTATTACTTGGACCAGACATGGTTAGGGAAACGTCCGAAAAGATTGATCTTATTAGACGATGAATGAAGACCGCTTAAGATAGGCTGAAATCCTACGCGGAAAAGAGAAGGACTGACATTGAATTTGAAGTAGAGACATGGTTTTCATTAAAGTATCACCTTTAAGGAATGTGGTTCGCTTTGGATCTACAGGGAAGTTGGCACCAAGATTCGTAAGGCCATTTCCCATAACGGAAAGAATTGGCCAAATGACCTATAATGCAAAGCTACCAGAGAGGCTATCCAGCGTTCATAATGTTTTCCATGTTTCTCATTTAAGGAAGTGCTTACATGATACCACAGAAGTAGTTGAGCCGAGTATATTGGAGGAAGTAGAGGTGGAACGGGAGGCGACAATCAAACGAGTTCCTACATGTGTTCTTGGATCAGAAGTTAAGAAGCTACGCAATAGAGAGGTCAAGTTGATGAAAGTTCAATGGGGAGATAACCCAGAGGATGCGACTTGGGAGACCGAAGACAAGATTCGTGCTTCGTTACCTTTTTTTCGAGGGTATGTTCTTAACTTCTTTTCCAAAGTTTTATCCATGCTTGTTTCTATCATTTGAGTATATCCTATCAATTGAATTTTTGACCTTTAGGTAGGAATCCCATGGATGTAAACATGTGTATAAGACATGTTATGTTTGATGGATGCAAGTGGATGCAGTTGTTTGCTAGTGGTTGCTCGTGGATGCATATACACACACGTTAGTCACTAGATCGGCTCAATCACTCTCATACTGCATATAGATGTGTGTGCATTTTTCTTCTTTTAATGGATGGAAATGGATGTATCATCATATGGATGTTGCATTTGGATGGATGATTGTGCACACATATAGAACTTACATGTTATAATAGGATTGTTGCATACATGTTGGATTCGTGGCACTAACATACATTGCATTAAGGAGATCGACTGAATCAGTAGACCGCCTGAACTTCGCATTAGTATTGGGACATATACACACACCTTTTCATATGTTCATATAAGCACTAGAAGTCTTCAAGGACAATGGATGCTTATGATTGGTGGATGAGTAGATGGGTGATGGATGGTAGGATATACATTCTTCTTAACTTGGAGATTTCGGGGACGAAATCCTCTGAGTAGGGGAGAATGTAACACCCAGGAATTTTACCAACACTAAAAGAGGATAAATTAAATAATAATTAATTTAATATTCAAATTTAAGGGAAACGGACTGTGCCATTGTGTCCATCTCGAAATTATGGTCAAGATAGACATTTGGTTTGCGTAAAACGGACACCGTGTGAAGAAATTATGAAGGTATGAAGTTTGTACACACGCAAGAGAATTATATATATATAATTAATCAGAAAAAACAAATTTATTTCGAAATTCAAAATTCCGTGGGTGGCAAAAATCCCGCCTTAGGGTGTCGACCCCTGGGTCGACCCCTCAAGGGTGGTGTCGACCCATGGGTTGACCCCGTAAGGGGTGTCGACCGCCCTAGGGCAGACGTGGCAGTTAGGGTTTGGGGGCTGGTGGCTATAAATATGGCTCCATTTCTCTTGTTTTCTACACTAAAAAATAATGGAGGTCTAGATGTTGTTGGTGCCCAGACCGAATCAAACCTTTTTCCTTCTTCTGCAATCGAGTTAATCAAGTCATTCAAGTGTAGATCTGTGATTCAACCTTTGCTATTCTTCTTCTATCTTTCTAGATTAAAACACTGTGAGTTTAAGTTACTTTTAGATTTAAATTACTAAAAAGTAAAACATAATATGACTTTAATTTGAATCTATGCCTGTAACTGCTTGAATCATATCGGATCTGTAATAACTTGTGAATCTAGGATATTCTGGCATAGCTATGACTTGGATTTTTAACTTTATCATGTCAGATCTACCTTTGATTTTATATCTAATTCACTATTTAGATCACCTTGTACCTATCATGTTTGTGGTTAAATTGGATCTGTTATTGGTTGGACATCTAAATTATTGTTTAGATCTTACCATGCCTATTATGACATCCCTACTATGTTAGGATTAGTTCTATTATTTCATATTCACCAGATCTCTCCCTATATGCCCATCTTATCGTTATGCCACTATGTACTTATGTCAACCTTGTTAGTATAATCATTTCTACCATCTTCCCTTCACCCTTTCCCTTTTATTTTTATATAGATAGGATACTTTCGAGCCTAGGCATGCCGTTGAAATAAGCGAACGCGTCAAACGGGGAACGTGGGGAAAACATTAAAATTGGGAATAACTTGTAAATGGGGAATTTGGCATAACTTGAATAATGATTATGAATATGAATTTTGGGCATATAATTCATTATGAACATAATTGGGAAAAAGTGGCATGAAAACCGATACCGACATAGGTAAAAATTGGCTAATAATGAAATGCCTAGGATTACAGTAATTAGAAACTGTAACTGTGCCAAGACACGAGGTTAGATTACACTTATGGTGAAAGTCTTCTCAGAACCGCCCGGCATATCCAGCAACCACAAGTGGTGAATCTAATGTGAGGGGTCTAGGTGCACAAATACGGGACGTGCTAAGGCACGAGGTTAAGCCCGACTTGTGGAAGAAGTCTGCCCAGAACCGACCGACATATCCAGCATCCACAAGTGGGAGGCTTAATGTGAGAAGTCCAGCACATTATAACCATAAATAGACATGGTAATGAATTGGAATACTTAACCTAGTGAATCCATAGGGATTGTATGAACATGAACCTGATTAGGGGTTAATTAGAAAACAGAGTGTGGGTTAAGTAAGTCTGAGTTGGGTGGGTAATATTTATATATAGGCCTACAAATTTAATCTATTGGGGTTATGTAATTAAAGACACCATTAGGTAAGCATAACCTGTGGAAATAATGGGGTTATGTAATTAAAGACACCGTTAGGTATATATAGCATGTGGAAATCCTAGTGGGGATACAAGACAAGGGGGAGAGCTTGTATCATCTTGTGTGTGGGACTCGTTTCAGCCAGTAACCCATAAAACGGTGTCGAACGAGTACTCCGCCCTAGGTCGGAGTAGGGACACGCTTACTGGGCTGATTGTAAGAGATCCAAACGTGGAGGACGGTGTGGGCGGCGCAAACTGACCGGGACACGTGCGTGCATGTCCGGGCAGAGGGGGATAAGATGACCTTGACACCTATAGATATGGTTGTGCACATCAACGAAGGGTTGCCACTTTAGGAAGTGATACCTCCTACGGTGGGGCCGACACAGGGTATCTACAGAGTAGGGAGCCTATCGATTAGGGTAGTAGTTAGGGTACGTTTAGACTATGGTAAAAAGTTTAGGAGCATGTTATGTTGGGCTGCCTGTGGATTCTATGGGGCTAAATTCTCTCACCAGAAGTACGCCTAAGTCTACCATTTTATAGTTGTTGGGATCATCTCATTCTGGTTATACTAGTATTAGTACAGAGAATAAGAGTAATCATTAGTGAAACATATACACTCTATCATGTTTACCTTGTCATACCTGCCTTTTGTGATATTATCTTTCTTATCCACTTTATATGCCTGTCATGGTACTTTTACTTATTTACTTGCTAAAAGTAACTAGACTCGCCAGACTTTATGTCTGACCCTTTTTGTTTCCTCTTCTTCCTATGGTTCCCCCCACCCCCAAGGTTCTCAAGGTGGGAATACTCAAGCTTGATCGGGATTCTGCTATCATTTTGTTGGAGCTGTGTTTTCACCAAAAATGGTTCAAACACCAAGGGTACAATGAATGTACTTCACCAATATGGTTAGAAAATAAGTGGGGCCGCACTAAACAACAATTGAAAGTAAAAACGCGAAGGAAAACAAAATGGAGACGAGGTTTTAGAGTGGTTCAGCCTTGTGTTAGGCCTACATCCACTGTGAATGGAGTTTGCATTATCATGATGATGATTACAAGACATATCAGCTCTTGTTCTTTGCACATCTTCTTATTCACTCAATATATTCTCACTTTTACATACAAATTTCGCTTACATTCACGAGATTCAGTGGAGGAATGGAAGGATCTATGATGGAGAAGGACAGATAGGCGATGGAGGAGGTCTTCAATCTTCCACATTTATCAGATTTTGGCGGACGCCATGGCCAAATGGATGAATGATCTTCGGATGGTGATGATGATCATGGCTGAAATGTTTAAGAAATGGCTAAGGACGGAATTTAGCTACACTTCGTAGTGGCCGGAGGTCCTATTTCTTGGTGAAGGGTGTGACCTATTTATAGGTGAGACCTTATGGAGGTTTGAACTTGAATTCATCCGAGTCACTTGTCCCACTAATTACTAAAATGCCACCGCCCGGTTGTAGCTAGCTGTCAGCGACCGTCCCTAGCTGTTCAAAGAAAGTGACTTTATAAGAGCGAGCGACTCTGTGAGAGTGAGCGACTTCCCAAGTCATGAACAGCTTTAGGTGAGCGATCCTATGCATGCGAGTGGGTTAGTTGAAGTGGTCGTGTTTGATTGTAGGTGGATGGGCGACCAGTACCTTAATTGGAGAAAAATGTCCGATTGAAATAGTAACGACAGATTGAGGAGCGAACGACTAGGGATGTAATATGTAAGTGGACACAGAGCGCGTGCGTGATCGCTGGTATCTTTGGACTCTTGTCTGATTGATGGGGCAGTTCTTCTCCTTGCTTTGTTCAATCAAACTTCTTGATACAAGGATGAGCGGAGCGACCCTTCCAGGATGTGTGAGCCTTTGGGTCGCGCTGTTCTTGGAGTGGTCTTGCATGCGCGACTTCTTTGTAAGATTAAACTATGTCGTGCGACTAACCCTAGCTGTGTTTGAGCGGACCCCCTGACCATTCTAGTATGTGTAACTTTCCCAGCCGTACTTAACCCTTCGTAGTGTGTGGTCGTCCTTGACCTTTCACAGACTGTCTGAGTATATTGAGAAGCATTTTACATGACCGATCCTAATGACGCCTGATCCATAATACTAATGCAGAATTAATAAACCAATATATGTGTGGTTTTTAAGGGAAAAACATTTGCCCCTCGAAGTTTGCTATTTTATTTTGCAAAAATTACTGGCTTCGAAATAACTGATCACAACATAGTTTGGTAAACTAAATCAAGTTTATCAAAGATCAGTCATGCAAGACTTAGGGTCATTCTTAGGGAAAAGAAACAGCTGAAATCGTTCCTCCTTGTGGGCGATAAATCTAAGTCATTCAGCTTATTTCAATCATTCAAATCATGGGGAAGCGTGCAAGATAGCTGGTCTTTGATTGGCCATGCACAATCAAGTATTGAGATGACGTGGCATGAAAGGTCTGGATGCATGTCCCTTAATCTTCCTTGTCGTTTTCTCACCCTTCATTTATTTGATTCTTATTTCCCTATATAAAACACATCGATAGCAGCTA
This sequence comes from Allium sativum, assembly GCA_030737875.1. Taxonomy (NCBI): domain Eukaryota; kingdom Viridiplantae; phylum Streptophyta; class Magnoliopsida; order Asparagales; family Amaryllidaceae; genus Allium; species Allium sativum. The sequence continues at coordinate 747,875,339 of CM060918.1, forward strand.
TTCCAGTTTCTAAAATCTTAACTTCTGCTTTAACTTCATTGTGACTAGATTCTCCCATTAAGGATTTTCATACTTTTTTAATTAGTGAAGTGCGGGTTTGCCATTCTTGCTTATTCTTGTTCTTCTTCTGAATCGATAATGCATGCTTTTAGTATGAATGGGTCCTTTTATGCTTTTTTTTGAACTGCTTTCCAAAATCTTTTATGATTGTTAGATACGATTCATGCTATTGCTGATCTTTTTGTGATGAGAATAGTCGAAATTTTGGAGTGGTTTCACTTCATTTTTGCACTCATCTTAGAGCTTCAATTCACCGCTCCTGCTGATTCCAAACTTTGTACATACAATACGCTTGTTAAAATGTTTAGGACAGGTTATAATCCCTAGTACCATAACCATGTGTTGACAATTTGTTCCCTGTCATTGGAATGCTTTAAGATATTTTGTCTTGATACTGTTACTATGATTTATACCTCTGGTTTAATTCTTGTGACCGCTCCAGTGTTCTTGGTGAAAGACCATTCCTGCTTTTCCCTTGAGTCGACTCTGGATGATTCTGACACGCGAGAATAAAATATCCTTACTGCACACGATCAGGATTGATGAAGTCGGCCATTCATATTTTTTTTCTTTTTGATTGCTTTACTTGTTTACCCTTGACTGACCCTTTAAATCCTGATTTGCACAATTATTCACCAATCCATCTTACAGGATGGACTCGTCTCCGGAACGTCGTTGGATAGAGAGGTTCTTTGATCTAGATGTTCAGATAGCTGACGTTCACTCGACAGGGCAGCCGTCTGTGGATTCTCCTCTCAGTCCCTCTTATTCAGAACTTCAAACTATTGTGAGTAGGCCATGCTATGATCCTGGATTGTGCAATCCCAAGCTTGCTAAGCGGCTTAAAGGCTGGAGCTTACAGGGTACATATTCTAATGCGGACATATCTCTGTCTGATCATCAGAATTTTTCTTGCGATATGATTGCTGCGAAGACCCAGATGCTGGCCCGCTTCGAGGCTATTATGTACCAATTTGGAAAGCAAATGGACTTTCTCAAGGACCATTCCACGAAGCAAATGAGCGGCTGGCACTCTCTAGCTTGTGACCTTTAAAAGCTCGATAAGGATAATCTTGAGCTCATTTCTGCTTTCGAGGGCGAGAAGGCGAAGCTGATTCAGGCTCTGAGGTCCAGAGATAGTGTAGTTGCTTCTTTTGTCCCAGGAGGTGTCGAGTCGGTAGCTTCAAAGCATGCTGATGAGGCTCCATCTTGCTCTGCTCTAGGTAAGAGGAAAGTTGGCAGGCCCAGGAAGAACAGAGGTCTGTAGCTTTCCTCTCTTGCTTTTGATTGTTCCTTTTGCAAACTATGTTCTTAGATCGGTTGTATAAGCGGGTGCCGATCCCCGCATCCGACTTTCTGTTTGTCTGCTTTGTGACTTGTGCACATTCTGTTGTTTTGGTGGTTTGGTGGATGACTTGTGATGATGCTTCTATGTTTTGTTTTGCTGGTGTGAGGCAGTGCTCGTACTTATTCCATTGTGATCCTCCACCCTATTTAATAGCATTTTTATTTGTGTCTTTGTGTTACAATTCCATGATGGTCGCACGTTAGTATCATATTTATGATGTGTATTTTAGTGCTACCAGCTTGTTTTTCGGTTTTAAAGCAGCTTACTTTAATTCTATTGAATTGGAAGCAGTCAGCTTCTTAAAATTTAGTTTAGTTAGTTAATCTTGTGCCACCCCTTCTCTTTTGAATTCACGTGTTCGTACGTTTGCGGACCCGGTAGCACAAGTCTTTTGGTCTTATATATATATACATATATATATATATATATTGTTGTTGTTGATTAGGATGTACTCAAATCCGCATCTCATTAGCTTGGGGACCCAAATTCTTTAGAGACTGGTTTTGAGTACGTGCCCCCATGGGAGGGATTGGGTTTCAAATTTCAATCCAATTTTGGTCTTGTTTGATCTGGTTATCAAAAAGACCTAAATTGGATACCCCCTTTCGGCTAGGATTTCTGTTACCCCCTTTCGACTAGGATTTCTTTTACCCCCTTTTGGCTAGGATTTCTGCTTGCGCTGGTCCTTCCAGGATGTTTTGTCGGTCCTTCCGGCATTAGGACTAGTGTTTCCAACCTAGGTTTTTTTTTTAATATCTTTATGCTTCGTCCCGGGAGGTGGACACTAGTTCTTCTTATCGAATTTTTGCCCGATTCAAAGAATTCGTGTCCTACACCCAACAAGGTGCCTCTTTTGGGATTGGCAAAAATAAATTCTAAATCCGTGGGACATGTTAAGTTGCCTTTGACTTGATGCTTTATCTTGGGAGGTGGACACTAGCTCTTCTCGTCGAGTTTTTGTTTAACTTAAAGAGTTCACATCCTGCACCTGAGAAGGTGCCTCTTTAATGGGATTTGGCAATCTTTTATCTGTGGGACATATTCAGTTGTTTCTGCCTTCGTATAGCTTGGTACCAATCCTTTTGCTGGATGCTTGCAGAAAGGGGCTAGTGTTTTTGCGATGAAAAGCAAAAAATTTTGACTTGGTACCCACTTGTCGCTCGTTTGCCTACACAAAGAAACCAATTTTTAGCATAAGTTTGCGAATATATGATTCGTGCATGCAAATGGAGCTCCTTACTCATTCGTTTTTTATGTACATAGCTCAAATGCGAATTTTTGAAAATATCTACAACTTTTCTTTTTAATAAATTTGTACGATGCATTAAAGAAAATAACGACGGATGTGGTCGCTATTCCAAGCTCGAGGAATTTGAACTCCATCTGTGGTGGTCAATTTGAAAGTGCCATTTTGAAGTTTTTAGTTTATAATATAAGGCCCTTCCTAATTTGTTTCAAAAACTCCGGTTCCGATCATTACTTTTTCAACACAAGATCTCTGATCTCGAAAGTCCTATGTCTGACTTTTGAATTAAAATGTCTGGCTACTCTCCTTTGATGTGCCGCCATTCTAAGTTTGGTTTCTTTTCTTTTTTCCTCTATTAGGTCGAGGGTCTCGATTTGTGACCTCTCATCTTCCTCCTGGTTAAAGTGAGTCCTCCTGTGAGTGGGAACTTCTAATTCCATAGGAATCATAGCTTCAGAACAGAAAGCTAAGGAAAAGGGGGTATGCCCAGTCGTAGTTTTATGAGTGGTATGGTATGCCCATAAGGCTAGTGGTAGTTCATCTGCCCAACCATCTTTGGATTTCTCTAACCGCTTCTTAATAGTTGTTTTAATGATTTTGTTTGCTGCTTCCACTTTCCCATTTGCTAGCGGATGAGCGACTGCTGAAAAGCTTTTCTGGATTTTATACTTGGCACAGAAATTTTTGAACTCTTCGCTCTCGAGCTGGGTTCCATTGTCTGTGATTATCTTTTGTGGCACCCCAGACCTGCATATGATATTTTTCAAGACAAATTTAATGACTTTCATTGAGGTTATGGTTGCCAATGGTTCTGCTTCAGCCCATTTTGTAAAATAATCAACAGCGACAATGGCATATTTGAAACCAGATTTTGCGGTGGGAAGCACCCCTATAAGATCAATGCCCCAGATAGTGAATGGCCATGGACTGACCATGTGGGTTATATCTGTGGGAGGCATCCTTGGGATCTTAGCGAATCTTTGACATCTATCGCACTTCTTAGTGTAAGCCACGGAGTCTTTATTTAGATCTGGCCAAAAATAACCGTATCGCGGAATTTTCTTAGCCAAGGTCTGACCACCAGTATTACCCCCGCATTCGCCTTCATGTAATTCTATCATGATTGCTTTCGATTCTCTTTTTGTAACACAACGAAGCAAGGGCGTAGAAAACCATCGTCTGTACAACCGTCCATCCTGAATGAGGTACATAGGAGCCTTTCGTAGGACTTTCTTTCTGTTCTTAATTTCTGCTGGGAGCGCACCAATCATGAGATATTCTTTGATTGGTGTCATCCATGAGTCTGGCTCATCGACAGCTTCCATGATCAAATCCATCTCAACTTGCTCCGTGCTGGAGGAGGAAAGGACTTCTACTGGAACCAATCCTATGAGTTGTGTGTCTCCTGTGCTTGCATATTTCGCTAGCAAATCCACCTTGGTATTTTCTTCCCTTGGAATATGGGATATGGTGTAATGTTCAAAGATTTCCAGTAGCTCCAATGCCTTGGTTAGATAAGTTGGCAAATTACCCATTTTGGCTAGGAACTCACCTTTGATTTGACACACCACTAACTAGAAATCACTGAAAATTTGAATGGTCTTTAGTTGTAATTCTCTCTCTAGCCTTATCCCTGCAATGAGGGCTTCATATTCAGCTTCGTTATTTGTTGACGGAAATTCTAGCCTTAGTGCGTAACATATGGATCTTCCTTCAGGGGTTTCCAGGACTACTCCTGCCTCGGAGCAATAATCATTTAATGCTCCATCAACAAATAATTTCCATTGAGTGTTGGTTTCAGTATCAGGTTCCTTTTTTATTTCTCCTCGGTCGGTAAATTCCGCGATAAAATCAGCAAGTGCTTGTCCATTGATTGCTTTTTGGGGGTGGTAAGTAATATCATATTGACTTAGCTCAATATTCCATTTCAGCAACCTCCCGGAAGTCTCTGGTCAAGACAAGACTGGCCTTAGAGGCTGATCCGTGAGAACCTTAATAGGGTGATCCTGAAAGTAAGGCCTGAGCTTCTTCGAGGCAATAAGTAAACAATAGGCTAGTTTTTCAAGCTTTGGATAATTAAGTTCTGCCCCAGTTAATCTTTTACTGATGTAGTAGACGAGCCTCTAAACCTTCAAGTCGTCCCTTACTAACGCTGCACTTAGAGCGGGGGCAGACACGGCCAGATACACACACAAATCCTCTTCGTCGTTAGGCTTTGACAACATCAGAGGTGTTGCCATGTTTTGGATTAATTCTTCGAAAGCTTTCTGGCATTCAGAAGTCCATTGTATCTCTTTCTTTCCTTTTCTAAGGGCGTCAAAGAATGGAAGACATCTGTCAGTTGCCCTGGATATGAAGCGATTCGCAATCCTTCCAATCAAACATTGAAGCTCTTTCTTGGTTCCTGGGGCACGCATTTCTATTAAGGCTGATATTTTAGCTGGATTGGCCTCTATGCCCCTGGCGTTGACCATAAACCCTAGGAACTTGCCTGAACCGACCCTAAAAGAACACTTTAAAGGATTCCGCTTCATGCCATATTGGCGTAGAATATTGAACATTTGGGCCAGATCTTTCAAGTAATCTTCTGCTCTTTTTGATTTTACCAACATATCATCGACATAGACCTCCATTGTCCTGCCAATCTGTTTTTTAAACATAGTATTTACTAATCGCTGGTAAGTTGCCCCAGTATTCTTTAGGCCAAATGGCATCAACTTGTAGCAATATAAGCCAAGATCAGTAATGAAACTTGTGTCTTCTTGGTTTGGTCCGTACATCATAATTTGGTTGTAACCAGAATACGCATCCATGAAAGACAACAACTCATGCCCAGCCGTGGAATCCACCAGTTGATCTATTCTGGGAAGAGGGAAAATGTCTCTTGGGCATGCTTTGTTAAGATCTGAATAGTCCACGCAGACTCGCCATTTACCGTTTGCTTTCTTTACCAGCATAGGATTGGAGACCCATTTTGGATAAGTAGATTTCTGAAGAAACCATTTTCCATCAACCTATCGACTTCCTCCTTTAAGGCGTGCGATCTCTCTGTCCCTTGAGTCCTCCTTTTTTGCTTGACAGGAGATACATGCGGATCAATGTTAAGTTTATGGACTGCGATTTCTGGAGATATGCCGCACATGTCGGAATGGTTCCATGCGAACACATCTAAATTGGCCTTCAAAAAGACAACCAACTGACTTTTTAGTTCTAGGCTCAATTGAGATCCAATATTCAACACACAGTTTGGATATTTTGGATTAACGTTTATAGGAATTGTGATCTCGGCTGGAGCCCCTCTTTCGTCCTCTGCACTAGCCTTCCTAGGGTCGATTTCCTTTCGCGCTCCGCTGTGCTCGCCAGTGCGGGGACCCTTCTTTAGTTGCTATATAGGAAGTGTATGAATGCGAAGAGTAGCCTCTGCATCCTTTCCAAAGTCTTTTCTCCTAGCCTCGCGCAGCTCTGTCACATAGCAATCCCTTGTAGTGATCTCGTCGCCTTTAATTACACCAATTCCCCTTTCAGTTGGAAACTTCATGGTCAAGCACCATGGGGCTAATGCGATCCTAAGGCTTGCGAGAGTCAGTCTTCTAAGAACGCATTGTAGGACAAAAACTCATCTATCAAGACAAAGGTTTGCACCATAGAGACCTTGCATTCTCCATCTGCCAGTTCCACGAGCAGGTATATTATACCGATGGGTTGCGTAGGTTGTCCAGTAAACCCGTGAAATTTATTTGGATAGGCCCGCACTTCTGTCATAGAGAGATTCATTTCCTGGAACATATTGATGAAGATCACATTAACGGATGCCCCCGTATCAACTAGGACTCTTTTCACAAATGCAAGACCAAGACCAATTGTAATCACCATGGCATCAATAGTTGGCGTAACTAATCCGTCAGCATCCCTATCTTTGAATACCACGTCATCGGTTGAGGTTCTTAGCATCTTCATTGGTAACTCATTATTTAGGATCATGTATCTTTCTTCTTTTGAAGCTCCTTTCAGCTCATTAGCATACTTTTCCATATCTGCCCAGCTGCTTCAAGCCGGATGAGGCCCTCCAAATATCATGTTGATTACTGGTCTTGAATAAACAGATATTTGAGCTTTCTCACTTGAGTCGGGTTGGCTAACGGTATTACCATATCCTTGTGCAGCTGGAGGGTTTTGGGGATTCTTTACATACTGTTGGTGCTGATTCTTTCTGATGAGCTCCTCGATTAAACTCTTCAGGTGTCGACATTCATTGGTGTTCTGCCCTAGTTGGTTACGAAACCGACAGAACTTGCCGTAGTTTGCTTGTTGCTCAGTAATCTTCTGAGGCTTCATCCGGGGAAAGATGCATGAATCCTTAGTGGCGGAGTAAATTCTCTCTGGAGTTTCATCTAAAAGAGTCAATTCCGAAAGATTGTAAAGTCGAGTCATCTTATAAGCTTTGATGTCCTTCTCATCACTCCCCCTCTTTTGCCCAGAATCATTTTTCTGCTTCGTTCGGAACTCGTTACTTTTTCCTTCTTTGGCAATGCTGTTTTCTGTGACCTTTTGAACATTTAGAGCATCATCTTCCACGCTCATATACTCCTCATCTTTCTTATAGAACTTTTTTAAAGTTTTGGGTTTCTTCATTTTGAGCCATATCCCAAATTCCGATTTCTTATCAATAGCACCTTTTAGGGCTGCTAGCAAATACCAGGGTTCTGACTCTACGACTTCAGCCGTCGCGGCATGGAATTGTGTAAGGAAAGCTTTAATGGTTTCTCCAGACTTCTACTCCATCTCGCTGAGCGACATTACATCTCTTGCTTTGGTAGTTTATAGGCGGAACTGGTCTTGAAACCTTCTTGCCAAAATCGGCAAATTGATCAACGAACTTAGGTGGGAGTCTGGTGAACCACAACGAGGCTACTTCCAGACACACAGGAAAGTATAAGCACTTTATATCATCGGTCGCCCTGGCTCCATTCATATGCTGATCATATTTGAACAGGAAGATGTATGGATCTCTAGTTCCACCATAAGGCGCTATAGTCGGAGGTGTGAGTTTCTTAGGAAATTTTGCTTGTCGGATCCTTTCTATAAACGGGTTTTTACTGGGTGAAAATTCCCATTCTTTTTCTTTATCCTCTCGGGTTGTTTTTTCTTTCATTATCCGCTGGATCATATCTGCAATGCGCTTCTCATCGTTCGCTCACTCCCCTGGACTGGCATCTAAGTTTTTGCTGGTGCGAACAAGGTTCGAGCTACGACGCCTTTTGTTTCTTTTGGGAGGACTTGCGGTACTTTGAGCCGCACGCTTCTCTGTAAGCTTCGGAGATCTGACCTTAGAGTCCTCAACGCTGGCCTCCCCCTTATCTCCCACTAAGAAGTGGAGTGGATTAGGGTCTGAGGCTGAAGAGTCCTCTCTTTCGTCAGCATTGTTCACAACATTTGGTGGTGGAAGATTGACTCGAGTATTAATCAAGGCATCAAGCCTTTCCATCATCATCTTGGTCATGGCATCCTTTTTTTCATTCAAACCGGTCATAGCCACATTCAATTCATCTTGTGTTACAGATGGCCTGGAGGATTCTTCAACTTCTCGATTCAAAGTCTGTGGTGTGGTTTCGTCACCGCGAACATCCCCAACAGCCGTGGTAGTTTTACTAGATTTGTTATTTTTCTTTGAACCGTCCATGGCTTCGAGAAAAGAGGGAAGTTCAGGATTTTGACGGTAGGCTGCTGAAATTTAGAGGAAAGTGTGAAGGAAGGATATGAGAATCGTCCCAACAGTGGGCGCCAAATGTTTTCACCAAAAATGGTTCAAATACCAAGGGTACAATGAATGTACTTCACCAATATGGTTAGAAAATAAGTGGAGCCACACTAAACAACAATTGAAAGTAAAAAATGCGAAGGAACACAAAATGGAGACGAGGTTTTAGAGTGGTTCAGCCTTGTGTTAGGCCTACATCCACTGTGAATGGTGTAACACCCCGTATTTTCTGTGAACATTATAATAACGAATTAAAGAATACTTAATTTTAAAAGTTGGAATTAAGGGAAATGGGTTAAGACATTACGTTCGTCTCAGAATTCAGCTTGAGATAGAGTCCAAGTTTGCGTGGATCGGACTCCGTATGAAGAAGTTATGGAGTTCAGAAGAATTCAAGTTTAATTCAGAATTAAACAAATAATTCAATAATCAAGATTCGAAATTCAAACCGGCAGGAATCAGTGGGCGGGAAATATCCCGCCATAGTGTGTCGACCCCCCAGGGGGTGTCGACCCCCCTATAGGGGTGTCGACATGGGTGTCGACCCCCCTGTAGGGGTCGACTCCTGTGTTCTGATCCGAACATTGACGATTTATGAGTCATTGCTGAGTCACTAGGGCATAGGTGGTGGTTTCTGGATAGCTCTATTTGGCTTGGATGGTTCTGATTACTCCTAGGTTGATCTGACGGCTCACATTAATCTAAACTTCTATATAAACAACCCCAACCCTCAACCTTAAACCACATAATTTCATTCCAAGGAGTCGTCATGCTGTCCATGGCCAACCTAGCATAGCCACCATTCTTCTCCAACTAGAAACCAAGCTAGGAAGCAAGTTAGAAGCCTCAAATCAAATCTAAACTAGAGAATCAACAGTCTACATCAAAGGATAGCTTTTCAGTTTCAGAAAACAGATCACAGAAAACAAAATTTGTCTTTGTTTTGTAAGTTCAGTTATTCTTTAGATTTGAACAAATAAAGGTCATGATTTGTAATAAAGCAAAACTAGAACTGTGCCTAGTTGTAAGATAATCATACTTTGATTCATGTTTATCCTTGTGGCAATTCTGAAATTACTTATGCCTTCGAGACTATTGTGATTGATACAATTTATCATGTTGTATATTAATTTGGTGATGAACCTATCATGTTGTATATTAATTTGGTGATGAACCTATCATGCATTATATAAATTTGGTGATTCTTTCATGTTATGTTACATGCAAGTTTATAAGCTATGTTGTATTCATATATGTCTATATGCCTAGATCTACACCCTTATATGTTTAGACCTATGTTAATTAGATCCAACCCAAATGCAAGTTCACATTTACATGCCTAATTAAATTTGTATAGTTCTATGTAAATTCTTGTTCATATGCTTAAGAGTCATGTTAATTGGATCTAAAATGCAAGTTCATAATTAAATGTATGTTGTTCTATGCTAAATTTATATGACACATGTTTAGTTGGATCCATATTATTTTATGCTTGTTGGAACGTTACATGTTCCTTTCTTTTCCCTTTTGTTTATGAGTTAGGCTAAGTTGCGAGCCTAACATTCTGTGTGAATTATGCGAACGTATAACAGGGGTAACTTTGGGGAAAAACATTAAATTACATGTTATTGGCATAGTTTGGCTCATAATCATGTAAATGATTAGTAGCATGAAATGGTATAATTTGTATACCAAGGAATTATGAACATGATTTAGAGGGTAAATGGGGCATGACATGAATGACAACGAATTGTGGGTAATTTACATATAAACATAAAAGGTAAATATGTAAATTAATTAAAAGATGAATATGCCTAACTCGAGGTTAGATTGAGTTATGGTGTAAGACTGCCCGGAACCGCCCAGCACATCCAGCAACCGTAACAATACAGATCTAATGTGAGAGGTTAGCGCATTAAGCCCAAAAACCCGAGGTTAGATTGAGTTGCGATGTAAGACTGCCCGGAACCGCCCGGCACATCCATCGACCGTAAGAATATAAATCCAATGTGAGACGTTGGTGCTTTAATGAATGAATTAAAGATGAGGAACAGGCAGGCTAAGAATGGTAGGGTTAAGTTAATTAAGGCAACACTTAACCAATACAACATGTTAACTAAACTGATGGGTGGGGTTAGGTTAATTTGAGAACACTTAACCATTTTAACATGTTGATTAGGAAACCCTAGTAATGGGGACCTATTTCAGTAGTAACCCACATAGATGTATCATGGTACCCTGAACTAGGCAGGGTGGGGCACGATTACTGGGCTGATTATAAGCGGTCAAAATAGCGGTGGGTGGTGCATTAGTGTAGGTTCTGACGGAGTACCGGCGTGCACGTACTCCGAAGTGGAAAAAGCAGGCATTGGGCATTAGTAGTTATACATTGTGCATCTTGAATTGTGTCGGGTTGCCACCATAGGATTTGATACACCCCATGGTGGGACTAGCACAGGTACCCACAATCAAGCGGGGCTAAATGACACGAGTAGTAAATGTATACGAGTAGGAGCCAATCGATAAAGGAATCACTTTGTTATGAACACGTGAGGCTGGTCGAAATAATAGCTAGTAGGTGCAGAGAAATAGAAATGGGTGCGATGGTATATTCAGTTTAACCTGCCTTATCTTGGCTTATGTTATCTTATTATTCTGGTATTGTCTTATTTTCAGTTTATTCATGTCATAATCCTTTTTCTTGTTCACGTGCTGAAAAATCACTGGACTTACCAGGCGTATGTCTGACCTATTTTCTTTCTCTTCTTTTCTTCCGTTCCCTCCCCCCAGGTCCGCAGGGAGGGAATACTTTAGCTTAGTTCAGACCCCCTTCCAGCTTGAAGAGAGTAGATGTATGGCTTGGATTCTCTTTTCTTGGGCTATGGCTGTGGTTGTACTCTTAATTGGGGATTTATGCTGTTTTATTATCGTCTTATGCTTCTTTATGTTTTAGTCAAGATAGAAGCTTTATTGTAATGATTTGGAAGTTGGTTTTTGAGACAGTTGTTGTAATGTTTTAACTGGACCACGTGCTTATGAAATAAACTTAGTTTTTCCGCTGTTTATATGCTTGTCTTGTAAATTATCTGTATCTTTTACCTATAATGCTTCACCAAAGTTAATGCATTCCCTTTGTGAGTGACCTTAATGGAGGTGGGGTGTTTCACTTGGTATCAGAGCAATGGTTTACCAGATCAGATAAAAGTTTTTGAAAACTATTTTTCAAAAAGAAGTTTAAATACGAATTTTTAAGAAAAGTGTTGTTTTATTTTAAAATGCATAATCCCCACATCCATATGGACTATCTTTTTATCCTTTGTTTTGAACCTTTTTCTTTTCGTTTTAGCATGTCTGGGGATCTTAATCTTCCTCAGGGTGTGCCGGTACCTTGCTGGTTCAGAAGGTACCTAGAGGCTAGGGCTAATGACGCAGGCCCAGCAGACATTCCTCCTCCCCCAGCTGCAGCCGTACCTCCTCCTCCTCCACGTGCAAATGCTTTCTCAAAGATATGTAGAGACTTTCGGGCCATGGGTGGAAAGAACTTTAATGGGACTGAGTCATTTGTAGAAGCAAGAAACTGGCTCAAGGAAACAAAAGATTTGTTTGTTATCTTCGAAGTGGACGACAGGAAGAAGATACAATTGGATGTATGGCTGCTTAAAGACAAAGCCTCTTATTGGCGGGAAGTTACTAATGCTGAGAGACCAGCTGAGATTGGGGAGGATTTCAGAATGAGGTTTGAAATGAAGTTCTTCTTGCAAGCTGAATGAAGCCTACAGGTGGAGAAGTTCTTAGCTCTTAAACAAGGAAGTATGTCGGTCAAGGAATATGTCAACCAATTCAACCAGTTGGCTAGGTTCGGACTGGATTTAGTGAACACTCCACATAAGAAGGCTTTCCGTTTCGTTAAAGGATTGAACGAGCCACTGCACAGCCTAGCTATATCCCATATACCTATGGGTGCGACTTATGAGAAACTAGTGGACATAGCACTGTTACAGGAGGAAGATAAGGATGGCAAGAAAGAGACAAAGGTGGAAGTACCTCAAGACAAGAAAGTGGAGGGATCACAGAACAAGAAGACGGATTCCAAGAAAGGCAGGAAGAATAACAAACCCCGTGACAAGAGGAAGTGTAATTTTTGTGGCATACCTAGACATCTGATTAAGGACTGCAGAACTAAGAAGAGGAAGATGGGTGGTTGTTTTCAGTGCAGCGAGAAAAGACACATGGCTAAGGACTTCCCAAGAAAGCAAGGGCAGAGGACTGGATCTACTTCTGGAGGGCAGGTTCACGCTCTCATAGCACCTCTGCAAGAACGAGGTAGAAATATTTCTGTTGAGAGTTTAGTTTGTCTTTTTGATCATCCTGTTCGTACTCCCTTTGATTCTGGAGCATCGCACTCTTTTATATATACTGCTTTAGTTGAATCTCTGCACCTAGACACCAATATAGTAGAACATTGCTTGGTTGTTTCAAATCCAATTGGGGGTTCAGCTTATTTATCAATGATTTGTTTGGATTTGGAAATTTCTATACTAAGCGTTGGGTTCAGATGTAATGCCTATGTTTTGGGCTTCACGGGCTATGGGTTGATTCTAGGCATGGATTAGCTATTCAGTAATGGTGCCATCCTCGATTGTGAAAAGAGAGTAGTTAGACTTATGACTCGCCTCGGTAACACTCTCGAAATCTCTTGTAATCCCATGAACTCTGTTATGCTTAGCTACCTAGAATCTCTTGATGCGTCTGTTGAAAACTTGCAGTCTGTTAGAGTAGTTCGTGAATACTCGGATGTCTTTGAAGAGGTGAAGGGTTTACCTCCGAAGCGAGAGATAGATTTCCGCATATACCTAGTTGATAATGCAAAACCAGTCGCTTTACCCGTCAGACACATGGCTCCAAGGGAAAGGAAGGAGCTCAGCAAGCAAGTTAAAGAGTTGCTCGAAAAGGGGTTCATAAGGCGGAGTATTTCTGAATGGGGTGCTCCAGTAGTGTTCGCAACCAAACCGGATGGTTCACTTCGCCTATGCGTGGATTATGGGGAGCTAAACAAGCTGACCAAGAAGAATAGGCACCCACTTCCAAGAATAGACGACTTATTCGATCAGCTTGTAGGTGCATCGGTTTTCTCCCAACTAGATCTAGCTACTGGGTTTCGCTAAGAGTGGCTGAAGACAGCATTGATAAGACCGCATTCAGGACTCCGGATGGTTTCTTTGAATGGCTTGTCATGCCTTTCGACTTGACAAACGCACCTGCCTATTTCGTTGACTTGATGAGTCGGGTGTTCAGGGAGTTCCTTAACAAATTTGTAGTGGTCTTCATGGATGACGTTTTGATTTTCTCAAAAAGTGAGGAAGAGCATGCTTTGCATTTAAGGGAAGTTATGGATACTCTTCGTGCACATCAACTGAAAGCCAAATTCTCCAAATGCCATTTCTGGAGAGAAGAAGTAAGGTTTCTTGGACATGTGGTATCCAAAGAAGGGATAGCTGTGGACCCCGCAAAAGTAGTTGTGGTGCAAGATTGGAAGGTTGCACGGAATGCAACCGAAGTCCGAAGCTTTCTCCGGCTAGCGGGCTTTTACCGAAAGTTCATTAAAGACTTTGCGAAGATCTCAGAACCACTTACAAGATTGATGAAAAAGAACCTAACTTTCGCTTGGGACTTGGATTGTGATGTTGCTTTCCAACGATTGAAAAGGGCTCTGACAACAGCCCTAGTTCTAACATTGCCTGATGGAAGTAAGATGTTTACAGTATACACAGATGCATGCGGTACAGGATTAGGCGTTGTCTTGATGCAAGAAAGCAAGGTAGTTTGTTATGGGGGAAGGCAATTGAAAGTACATGAGAAGAATTGCCCAACTCATGATTTGGGGCTAGCTGTCATTGTTTTCGCTCTTAAGTCATGGCGTCATTACCTACTAGAAGAAAGGTTTGAATTGTTTACTGACCATAAATCATTAAAGTACCTTTTCTCACAGAAGGATCTTAACTTAAGACAACAAAGGTGGATGGAGTTTCTTGCCTCATACGATTTTGAGATTGCTTATACTCCTGGCAAGGGCATTGTGGTAGCAGATGCCTTGAGTAGAAAGAAGCTGACCTTAAGTCCTCTCTTTGTAGAAAGGCAAAGCTTGGAGTACATAGAAAACTTTGACTTTAGACCCTCCTCTGAATTTGTACCTGGTTTGTTAGCATCGCTAGAGGTGCGGCCTACTGTTTTGGACTCAATAGGAATCGCGCAACGTGAAGACCCTCAGCTAGTTGATGTGATAGATAAGTTAATTAGAGGTGAGACTTCTAGTCACCTCAATAGATACTCCATCAATGACAAGGGTTTGTAACACCCTACCTCCGCCGATGTCACTCTTGCAAGCGCACTAGCTTTGGAGGGGCGTTAAACGAGGTAAACATGCATGCAGATATCACAAGACAGAACATATAAGTAAAAGCAGAGTAAATAAAGCAGCGGGTAAAAGCTAACATTTCAAAACCATAGTCAAGTTACATCAAAGTACTTGGTCATTATTTTCCCACAAAACAAAGTCTAGAAACATAAACTGAGACTGGAAAAAAAAACATAAAGTAACTATCCCCAAAGTAGAATAAAGCCATAGCATGCTCTCAAGTCCAAACCGTACATGAGCTATCCATAAAAGCAGCTAAAGATCCAAGCTAGGTGCTAGTATTCCCACCCTGTAAACCTGGGGGGGGGGGACGAAAGAAAAGAGGCGAAAGAAAATGGGTCAGTCAAAAGACTGGTAAGTCCTACCTACTATTAGTATAAAAACTAATAAAGTTAACTGGACATGTAAAACAGAGATGAAACATAGGTTGATAACTGGCATGGTGAAAAGTTAACAAGATAGATCAAGTGTGGCACCGCATATACAAGGTTAAGTTTTGCACCAAGTGTACTAGTATTTCCAACCCATGTCAAGTATAAACAAGAAGTGACCCCTTGGCCCAATCTTGGCCCAATATCACGAGATGACCTAAATCAAGGTCCAACAACACGGTCTAGTCGATCGGCTCCCTAAAAGCCTAACTCGTCAAGTGTCGGTGTCATACGGCCCAATCACGAAGTGTAGTCAAACTGTGCTAGGTCCACCCTAGGGTGTATCAAGCCCTAGGGTGCCAACCACAGACACGCATCAAGCACACACAGTCCAAACCTACTGGTGCCCGTGTCTGCTTTTTCAACTCCGGACTATGTGCACGACCATAGTCCGCCTGAACCTACACCGGCGCACCTACTCAGCCGTGTTTTGGTCGCTTACATGTCAGCCCAGTAACCGTGCCCCACCCTAGCCTAGTCCCTAGGGTACCATGATACAACCAAGAGGGTTACTGGTGAAAAGGACCACGTAACTAGGGTTTATAACGGGTTAAACGTGGTTAACCCTATCCAATCAAGTATCAAGTTGGTTAAGTGTACCCAAGGTTCATGACTTAACCCTATCAACCCATCGTGTTTAATTGATTAAGTATTCAAGTGGTCCATGACTTAACCCTATCATGTGGCATTAATTAATTTAATGCACCCAACTTCTCACATTAGACCTTGTTGTGGTTACTAGTTAAGTCGGGCGGGTCCGGGTAGCTTTACACCACAACTTAGTCTAACCTCGGGTTTCAAGTGCGACATGACCAACTACTCACATTGGGTCCTATTGCTTGTAGCCACTAGTTAAGTCGGTCGGTTCCGGGTAGATTTATGCTACAAACTCAACCCAACCTTGAGTTGGCCATTCTCATGTTTTCTAGAAGTCATGTCCAAGTTCATGTTCATGTTTCAAGCATAGTCACATGTCATATTTCGTGTCATCTTTTCAAGTCATGTTTTTATGTCATTTTAGTTTACCCATAACGTTTCCCCATCGCATGCAAGTTCGCATAAACGCAAATAGATTTCAAAGAGGGAACTTAGAAGCATGACATAATTAATAAGGCTTGGCCACAAGTTAAACGTGGTGGCATATGAGGCAAATGTGTTCATAAACTTGCATATTACATTATAAGCCTCAAAACATGCATGATATCAACTTTAGCAAAATAGGTGAAACATGGTCATAAATGACATAGGATGATAGCTAGTGATTCGCATATAACATCATATGCAAGATAACATAAGGGTTATGAGAGTTTCTATGTTGCTTTATGCAACATTCCAAATCAAAGCTCATAGCTTTCTATGCACAAAGTCAAGGTGATAGCTTTACAAACATGCATAGAATAAATCTATGCATAACATGATAGAATCAAAGCACAAATCATACTTAGGCCCAAACTAAAACTTGCAACATGTCATATTTAACTTCATAGTTAGAATCTAAGAGTAGAATAAGGCTTACAATGCTATGAAGACCTATAAAATAAAATAAGATTGAGACGAAGCCACTAGCAACTCTAAAAAACCCCAAATAATATAAGCTCCAAGTTGTCTTGAGAAACAAGAAGCTCCTTTGATTTGTATGAAGAAAGACCCTTGTTTTGATGAAGAAAGATTGAACTTTGGCCTTGAATCAAACTTAGAAACTCTCAAACAAGCTTAGGAACTCTCATATGAATGAAGATGGAGACTATGACAAGAGGGTGGAGGCCATGATTAAACATTTTGGCATAATCTAGTTGTAGGATTGATTTATGATGGTTTAGGCTAGGTATTAGGGTCCTTTTATAGAAGTTTAGGTTAGTTTAGGCCATAGGATTAACCCTAATTCAGATCTGAGCCTTTAAAATCCGTCACAAGCCTCTAAACATGTCTTGAGGAACAAGTCAGGTGCACCCAGGCCAAACTGGCCGGCCACCCAAGTCGACAGGGGTGTCGACTGGGCAGTCGACACCACCTGGGGTGTGTCGACTCCCAAGTCGACTCCCCAGTCGACTTGGGGGTGGCGGGAATTTTTTCCGCCTGCTCTGCTTGGCTGAATTTGAATTCTGAATTCAAATTTGAACTGTTTTTGAACTTGAAATTTTCTAAAAACTTTGACGGGCCATAACTTGGTCATACGAACTCCGATTTTCGAAAACTCGGACTCTATTTCGCGTATTCTTCCGAGACGAACGCAATGGCATAGCCCGTTTCCCTTGATTCAGATTTTATCATTTAATTCTGCCTTGGTTTATGTTATAACATGTTATTTAAAAATACGAGTTGTTACATTCTCCCCTCCTTAAAGGATTTCGTCCCCGAAATCTTCAAGTTAGGAAGAACATATCCCACCATCCATCATCCATCTACTCAAAACATCATCCACGTGCAGTCATTGTCCTTAAGAGATTCTAAATGCTGTATGTTCATATGCGAAAGGTGTGTGTATATGTACTTATCTAATGCGAAAATCAGGCGGTTACTGATTTAGTAAACCTCCTTAATGCAAAGTATGTTAGTGAAATAAGCCCATATGTATGCAAATTTCCTAACATAATTCATAATCTCTACATGAGTGCACATAACATTCATCCATATGCAACATCCACGTGATAGCATAACAAGTTTCAGTCATGAATAAGTGTAAGCACTCATGCATATGCAATATGAAAGTGTGTGAGCCGATCTTAGTGCCTAATGTGTATCATGCATCCACGAGTATCCACTTGCAAACACTTGCAACCACTTGCAAACATCAAGCATAACATGTTTCAAATATATGTTTCATCCAAAGGGTTTCTACCTAAGGTTCTCATGACAAGATAAACATGGATAGCAAAAGAAAGATATGTTAACTAGGAAAAGAGATTGAGAATGTACCCTTAAAAAGAAATGGATAAAGCCCACGCATCTTCTCCTCGGTTTCCCAAGTTGCATCCTCTTCGGCCTCACTCCACTGAACCTTCACCAATTTGACTTCTCGATTTCTTAGCTTCTTGATCTCCGTTCCCAAGATACGAATCGGTGCTCTCCTTAAGGTTTCCTCTTTCTCTATCTCCATGTCTTCAAGAATGCTAGGTTCAACCACCTCAGCAGACTCATGTAGGCACTTTCGGAGATGCGAGACATGAAAGACATTATGCACTCCGGCCAGCTTCTCGGGCAATTCCACCTTATAAGCCATCTTCCCAATTCTCTCTATGATAGGGAAGGGTTCTACGAACCTTGGTGCCAGCTTCCCAACTGCTCCAAAACGAACCACATTACGCAAAGGAGAAACCTTCATGAAAACCATATCTCCAACTTCGAATTCCAAATTTGTCCTTCGCTTGTCAGCATAGGATTTCTGCCTGTCTTGAGCCGTTTTCATCCGTCTTCTCACCAATTCAACTTTCTCGGAGGTGTCCCGTATCATATCGGGTCCAAGCATAAGTCTATCCGTTGTCTCCCACCAACAAGATGGTGACCTACACGGCGTCCCATACAAAGCTTCAAATGGTGCCATCCCTATGCTAGCTTGATAGCTATTATTATAAGCAAACTCTACAAGAGGAAGGTGGTCTTCCCAAGTACCACCAAAGTCAAGCACACAAAGCCTCAAAAGATGTTCTAGCACTCTATTCACCCTTTTGGTTTGGCCATCCGTCTGGGGGTGATAGGCCGTACTTAGATTCAATCGCGTACCCATCGCTTCTTGCAAACTATTCCAGAACTGGCTAGTGAAGATTGGGTCACGATCGCTAACTATGCTAGAAGGAACTCCATGCAATCGCACTATCTCTTGAAGATAAACAGATGCTAGCCATGATGCGGTCCTCTTGCTCTTCACTTGAATGAAATGAGCACTCTTCGTAAGTCTGTCAACTATGACCCATATGCTCGTATTCCCTTTCCTTGACCTAGGCAATCCATCCACAAAATCCATGGAGATACTTTCCCACTTCCATTGCGGGACCTCCAATGGATGTAATAGCCCACCGGGTTTCTTCGACTCGTCTTTCACTTGTTGGCACACCATGCACTTTGAAACATACTCTGCCACATCCTTCTTCATTCCAGCCCAAAAGAAAATGCGCTTCATATAACTATACATCTTATCTCCTCCAGGATGTATAGTCATCTTCGAGTGATGCGCTTCTTCGAGAACTTTATGCACCAAGTCTCCCACTTGTGGAACGCATAGCATTCCATCATGCCTTAGCCAACCCTTGTCATCAATAGTATATCTAGCAAGGTGACTAGACGTCTCACTACGAATCAACTTGTCCATGACCTCGACTATCTGCGGGTCTTCCTTCTGCGAAGTCCCTACTTGATCAAGAACTGTAGGTCTAAGCTCAAGAGATGCTAACGAACCCGTCATCGACTCAACAGCCGTTATGAAATCAAAGGTTGCCAAGAACTCTAGGCTCTTCATCTCCACAAACAAGGGACTCAAAGTCAACCTTCTTCTGCTTAGCGCATCTGCCACAACATTACCCTTGCCAGGGGTATAAGCTATCTCGAAGTCATATGATGCCAAGAATTCCATCCACCTTTGCTACCTTAGATTCAGATCTTTCTGCGAGAAGAGGTACTTGAGCGACTTGTGATCAGTATATAACTCAAACCTTTCGCCTAGAAGATAGTGGCGCCAGGATTTGAGTGCAAAGACGATCGCCGCCAACTCCAAATCATGAGTGGGATAGTTCTTCTCATGAATTTTAAGTTGCCTACCCCAATAACATATCACTCTTCCTTCTTGCATCAGAACAGCACCTAACCCCGTGCCACATGCATCGGTGTATATGGTAAACATCTTACCGCCATCGGGTAATGCCAAAACTGGAGCTGTAGTAAGGGCCCTCTTGAGCCTTTGAAAAGCAAGCTAACACTCTAAGTCCCATGCAAAGACTAAGTTCTTCTTCGTCAACTTAGTAAGAGGGGATTAAATCTTAGCGAAGTCCCTGATGAACTTCCTATAGTAGCCCGCCAAACCGAGAAAGATTCTTACTTCGGTTGCATTCCTAGGAGTCTTCCAGTCTTGAACTGCAACCACTTTCGCGGGATCCACCGCTATGCCTTGCTTAGAAACTATATGTCCAAGAAACCGAACTTCCCTTCTCCAAAAATGGCATTTGGAGAACTTGGCTTTCAACTGATGAGCTCTAAGCGTATCCATCACTGTTAGACCAAAAAGTGGTTCTAACACCCAAAATGACTAAAAGCAGAATAAAATAAGATCAAAAGTAAAATGAACACACAGGATTTATAGTGGTTTGGCGAAGAAATGCCTACGTCCACTTGTCTTTCACTATTTTCAATGATGTAGTTGCAATTACAATGAAATATTCACTGAATTTCTCTCACAACTCACTTACATTCACTCAATTGTCTAAAAACAAATAATGAAAGAAGATTTGGATTTTCCAGGAGTGCTGGAATTCGGGTTATGAAGGTGGTTGAACTCTCAAAGTGCCAGAAAAAAGATCCTTTTCTTTGTCTCCAGACAGGGTATTTATAGGTGAGAATTTGCTCAAAACCCGATCCGGATCGGAGCCACGTGTCATCCATCCCATCAGCCTCGGGTTTGGATGGATTTCTATGTTGACAACGCATCAGAGCAGTGGACGTTGTGGGTAGGAACTGGTCATAGCCGCTCCGAATAACCAGGCGCTCATGCAGGGGAGTGACGTGGAAGACAGGCTCGGATCGGAAGGGTGTGCACAAGGAGTTCGGATCGGAGTACCCGATCCGACCCGGATTAACTTAGGACTAATTCTTGTTTTTACTCTGCTCCGCTCCGATCTGTCTTTGTAGCAAGTTGCTCTCCGCTCCAACTGGAAGTAGGTTGCTCTCCGATCCGAACAGCCGTGCCTCTCTGATTCCAACAACAATAGTTCACCGATCCGAACAGCAGACTTTATCCGATCCGAACCGCTACACTGCTCTGATCCGACCCGCTTCAGTGTTTTTCAAGTTCTTCAATATTTCACATCTTGACTTTGTGTTGCCCAGTTCACAAAGTGGGCTAACATTTTGCCCCCTCAAAGGATGCTTCTGTTGGAGACGGAGCATGCTTTGACTATCATTGCACAGCGCTCTTCGAGGTAATTTTTCTTTTGACTTTCCTTGTGTTTTCATCTTTTTCTTCAAATTTCAATTTAATTCGTTGCTGAGCTAAAGAATTCGGTTCGGATTCCGATCCGAACAGACCC
Organism: Allium sativum; assembly: GCA_030737875.1. Lineage (NCBI taxonomy): Eukaryota > Viridiplantae > Streptophyta > Magnoliopsida > Asparagales > Amaryllidaceae > Allium > Allium sativum. The sequence goes on from CM060918.1 coordinate 747,896,830, forward strand.
CTTCTTCTTTCTATTTTTCATTGGACTATTGGGCCAAGCTTTGCTTCTGGACTGTCTGTCCGATCCGAACGGGGGTTCTGCCATTGGGCTGTCGGTCCAATCCGTATGGGGAGACGAATGGACACTCTACTCTTCTATATAAGCACTGCCTTCTTCCTTCTTTCATTTTTATTGTTTTATCGCTTTTGCTTCGGAACTCCAGGAAAAAGAAATAAGAACTTCTTACTTTTTTCGTGCAAATTTTCAAGCTACATACTCTGGTAGGTTTGAATCCGTCGATTAATTCTATATCAATAAGCTTCAATGGAAATTTGCGGTTAACTTTTAATGATTTGAACATGACTCCTCTCTCGCTTCGACATCATGTCTCTCTCCTCCTCTGCCGTCGTCGTGGGTGGTTCTACCACCGTCTCGAGGCGCTGAGAGGTTAAATGAAGCGTGCGTTCGTCATTAACTGGAGCTTTGGAGAGGGATGTGGATTTGACTATGGTTGAGGAAGGGGAAGAAGAAGAATAGAATTGAGGGGATCGGTTCGGGTTGGAGTATAGAAGATGGATGAGAGGGAAAAGCAAAGAGGTTCAGGAAGTCGGATCGGGTCGGGGCAAGTAGAGAAAGGGAAAAAGAAAAGAAGTCCAGGAGATCGGATCGGGTTGGAGCAAGCAGTTAAAGAAGGGGGAAAGGGAGCTTACCTAACCGGATCGGATCGGACCGTAAGATGAAGGAGGAGAAGTATAACTACGTGATCCGATCCGAACCGTTAGGGAACTCTACCTCCGAGCCGATCCGATTTTGATTTCTGAGTTTCAAGGTTTATCCGAGCCCAAGTCAAGGCCGCATCCCCGATCCGATCCCAATGAACATGCCCGAACCGATCCGAAGAGCAGTCCATCTTAATACATAAAAACTTGTTTAACTGGCCCAATCAACTTTTGGCATAATCTTCAACTTAATGGACAGTTAGGATAGTGCCTTGCAAACGTAACTGGACCTCAAGAACTACTTCAACTCTTTATAATTTGCCAAACTTTTTCATCGCACTTTTAAACATTTACTTTGCACTTTCCGCATACATTGTTTACACTTTAGTTTGCACACGTGCACAGGGGGATACGGGCTAATTTGCTCTAATTTGTGCTATTGCTTCTTCAATAGTTTTATGATCATGAGACCCAGACGCTCTTCTAGACTAGCTGAGAGAAAAGAAGCCCCGGAAACCTCCAGCAAAATTACTCTCGAGGACATATCTTCTCCGTGGATCCAGAATGGAATAATGAGGGTTTAGACTACGAGATTGGAAATCGTGAAAGTGACGAAGTGTCTTCAGAGAATGAAGTTTCTCTAGGTTTTGAAGAGGAAGGAGGGGTTGGTGACGACCGGGCTCCTGATGAGTTTGAATCGGCTGTCATATTGGAATCACCCCAAGATTCTGTTGAATCAACTATCGATAACGACCGACTTACCCGAATTTGTTTGAAATACGGGATAATGAAAAGGGACACTCTAGTGCCTTCGAGATCTGACCGTCCCCACAACCCTCCAGAAGGATATATGGCGGTCACTCGGTTGATGTGTATGGTCGGTGCTATCCCTCCATTTTCTCCCTTCATCGTTGATTTTCTAAGACAAATGCGGATTGCCCCCATGCAGCTGCATCCCAATTCTTATGCCTACTTGCACACTTTATACATAGCATACCGTGAGTTCTTAGGCATAGAGCTCACTTTCGATGACGTTCATTTCTTCTATAACTTCAAGCATCAGACTCGAGAGACTCCTTCTTTCTGCTATTTTGAGTCTGTTCCTAAGAGGAAGATAATTTCAGCGCCATTCAACAGTAAAGCTGGAGATTCCAGACTGGAATGGTTTTATGTAAAGCAACAGCCTGGGTGTGCCAGGAGATGGACGAAATCAAGTAAAGCACTGATTATCTACATCTTGGCTCTATACCTTCAAGTCATTGCCCTAACTCGTTTTTCTTTTTGTTTGCAGTCGACAATCCAAAACAAATATCAGATCAGGTGTTCTTTGACCGGATGCACCAGCTTCTTAATGGCGACCAGAAATTCCTGACTATTGATGAAGTCCTTAAGGACAAATATCTTCATTTTCATGGGCTGTTATCCATTTTTCGTAGTATCGGTTATGGGACGGCTCCATACGTATATATTCCTCCAGTGGATGTAGTCCCAGAGACAGGAGAAGGTTCGGAAGTTCCTGCAGTGCCTCTTCAAACTTCACCTTCTCCATCTTCTACTCAAGATGACGAATTGGCTAACCTAGCCAAAAAGCATCGTGAAGGATATACTGCCCCCGAGGAGGCTACTTCTCTGGAAAAGTCAACATCCTCCAAAGAGTCGCCACTTAATGCTTCCGAGGGAGATGTCCCTAGTACTGATGACCATTATTCTAGGGTTTGGGGGATCTCCCCTTACCTGAAACTATATACACTTCAGAGGATTTTAGGAAGGATCCTTTAGTCTTCACCTCTTCTGAAGAGACCACTCCTGCTAAGGCCAAAGAGCCTGCCCGTACTAGTCTAGCTTCGGACTTGGGTTGGTTGGGGGGAAACACACCACTTAGGACACAATTTATACAATAGCATTAGCATTCATTGCACTTCTCTTTCTGTGAAACTATTGATTCTGAATTTCATTTGTCTTATTGTGCAGGTACGATGTCCCGATCTTACTATGATATCAGGAAGCTCCGCCGCAACATGTCTAATCCACCTCAAGATATCGAGTATAATCGCTGTGATGATCGCGGTAGGGAGGATAGAAGGCCTTATGAACCCTATCGCTCTCGACCCTCACATTCTCGTTCTCCCGTTCGGTCGGACCAAGAGAAATATAAAGGTTATCAAAGTCGTAGGGAAGAGGACAGGCCACAATCGAAAGACTCCACTTCTTCCCACGAAAAGCGCAGCAGGGAGAAAAATCCTCCAAAAGATACTGAGTCTCGAAGTAAACGCAAGGTCCCTGCTACTAAACGACCTAGGACAGATAAAGAAACTATTGAATCCTCCACACGCAGGGACACTGAATTGACGATCCCCGCTCCTCCACCACTAGATGCGGAAACTGCAATCAAGCGGGCGTATTTGGAGGAGCAATTTCCCGAACATTACTTCGAGACTTTGACTTTTTTACCTGCCCTCGAACCTGTTTCTTCCAAGTGGGAAGATGAGGCCAAAGCAAAGATTGATGTGGTTGAAAAACAGTATTCTGAAATGTTCAAATATTCACGCAACCTTTCCAGAATTATCCGTACTCTAATCACGAATGCTGATTCAATGCAAAAAACCGCGGAAGAAGATGCAAAGGCCTTAAAGAACCTGGGAAAAGATTTGGAGGACACACAGGCCCAGCTTGCTATTGCTCAGAGGGACGCTACCAACTTCAAACAACAATTTGAAGATATGCAAAAACGTTATCATGACTTGCTTGAATCTCACACTCAAGAGCGTTTTGAGTTAAAAAAGCAAGCTGAAGATACTAAGTCAGATGTCGCTAAGACGCGCCTTGCTTACACTGACCTCGAACGGAAAAATGTCGAGTTAGCAAAGAGGAATGCTGAGCTAGAAAAGAAAAATGCTGACTTGGCTTCAAAGCTACTGGAGGCAGAGAACAGAGCTGCCCTGGCGGAGGGCAACGTTGAGTGTGCTATCAAATCTGCAGAGGAGGCCCGCAAACAACTGTCAGTGGCGGAGACAAAGATTCAGGGTTTCGGCGAATTAATGATTGAATTCTTCGCACATATCATCCGTCGCCGGAACATTTCTTGGATCGAGGATTACCCATCCACTCTAGTTCAAGTATGGAGTCAGATCGTTGAGTGGGAAAAAGAGGAGCTCAAGGTCGATTCCATCGATGAGGATAAGCTAATGGAGAAATACTTGAGGGATGATGAGCCAGACCGCCTAGCTGAAGGGCGCTGCCTCACTGCTGATGCTATGGAAGAAGAGAGGCGGAGGACTAAACAGAAGAATGTTCCCGAGGCTGGTTCCTCTTCTACTGCCCCCGCAACTTCGGAAGTAGAGGGGTATGATCCTGAAAACCCGGGAATTCCCCGAACAACTCTGCTATCCCCTATCCCTGAAATGGCATCAGAGACAGTAGTTACCCCTGCCGAGAAGTCTTCGGAAGGTATCCCTCCCTTTTCTCCTCAATTCGTCAAGGCTATTTCTACCTTTCGCCACGTGATTGAGCAATCAATGAAAAGCCCATTATTTTCTCCTGAGTTGATAACTGTTGCTTCTCACTCTGTAGGTATTGAGCCATCCGGAAAGACAGATGTGACTCAGGGAGCCGCTTCTGGGGCAGAGCCTACGGAAAAGGCAACAGGAGGGAAGGACAAGGCTGCTCCTATAGACTTGGGAGAAGGAAGTGAGCCGACTAAGGCTGACACTCCCCATGATGAAGAAATGATAGCAGCCTTGAAGGATGATGGCGGTGACGGAGGACATGAGGAAGATCCAGAGGTGGCAATAGTCGGGGAGTCGAAAAATGCTGATGATGTTACTTTGGCTGCAATGAAAGCTGATCAAGATAAACGCTTGCAGTTAAAAGCCGAAGACCTAGATCCTGAAGCCCTCAAGCCTCTCGCAGTTGTGGATGCGGGATCAAGGTTAGTTGTTAAGCTCTCAACTAGATCTATTACAGAGGAACTCGCTAAAAAATCTTCTCTTGATTCCAGCGCTCCGCCCTCCGGGAAGAAGGCAACCGGTTCCAGTACCGCATCTTCAGGAAAGAAAAAATCAAAGCGCATCTTGACTGAAGCCGAGAAAGAGGCAAAGGATGCGGAGAAAGCCGCCAAGAAGTCCAAGACTCACTCGAAATCTAAATAGTGGGTTGTCTTGCATTGTTTTAGTATTTGGTAGATCAATAATTGCTGCTGTAAGGGTGGCTCTTGCACCTTCTTTTTGGATGTTTTCCTGTACAAATTCATTCGTAAATAAATAAATAATTCGTTTTCTGCAATGTTTGTTTGTCAGTATTTCTGCACTTATGTAAAAATGCTTGTCATACTATAGTTATAAAATGAAGTTACGGAGGGAGGAAATATGTGTATACATATGTGCCCCTAGTCAATTCTTAAAAATTATTTAAGGCTTAATCAAGCAATCTGAATGCTTCCGATTTTCTGACGGGATAGCATTTTCTATGTCGTCAATGCCTGTCGTTTTTTCTGGCATTTCTTTTATACTCTCCTGTCTTATACTCAGGTTAGAGTTCTTACTGAGGCGGTCCCTTGTCTGGGTGTACCTTCATGCCTCAGAGGACGTCGTCTTCCCGTCCTTTTATACTCTCTCTCTCTCTGGAGAGTTAGAGTTCGAGCTCAGCAATCTATTCATTCCCCGGTCTTTCAGCGGGGAAGGATCTCTTTCTCAGCGCTCAGTCGGAGACGCTTTTATACTCTCTCTCTCTCTCTCTCTCTGGAGAGTTAGAGTTAAGAATGTCGTTTTCTCATTCTTTTATGCCTTGTCGCACAAATAGTCGTGCTTTTTCTTATGTTTAAACTGTTTTCAACCTTTTCAGGTTTTGAATCATCTTATATTCCATAATCACAACAGAATAGTCGATGAATGTATATATATAATGCATAAAAGTAAATAACACACGATATTTTTATAGTGGTTCGGCTAAGTCGTAGCCTACATCCACTTTATAGTCCTTTATTCATATCATCAGATTTTCCCAAGGCAAGTCGTGCCTTATTACAGAGTTCATAAGAAAAATAACAAAGAGTACAACATTTCTAATCCAAATATTGCATCAAGTGTTGGGCATTCCATGCCCTAGGGACTTCTTCGCCATCTACGGTCGTTAACTTGAAGGTTCCTTTTTCAAGTTTCCGTTGGATGACAAAGGGTCCTTCCCACTTTGGACCGAGGTGAGGAAGGGATGGAAAGACTCTCTTTAGCACCAAATCTCCTGGCTCAAAAGTCCTAAGGCGAACTTTTTTGTCGTAATAGCGTGCCATCTGACGTCGATGCCTTGCAGCACGCAAATCCGCTTCATCCCTTTTTTCTTCGATTTCATCAAGAGACTCGAGTAAGAGTGCCCGATTCGTCATCGGGTCATAATATGTCACCCGGTGGGAAGGGACTTCAAGCTCAACTGGAATTACTGCTTCTGAGCCGAAAGAGAGAGAGAAAGGGGTATGACCGGTAGCCGTCTTAAATGTTGTTCGATATGCCCACAAAGCTAAAGGCAGTTCGTCAACCCATTTTGCCTTTGCACGCTCTAACCGTTTCTTGAGGATGGATTTTATTAGTTTGTTTATTGCTTCAACCTGCCCGTTCGACTGCGGATAAGCAACCGCAGTGTATCGCTTGTCGATCTTATACTTTTGGTAGAAATTTTTGAATTCAATACCATCGAACTGGGTTCCGTTGTCAGTTATAATGGTCCTTGGGATCCCGAATCGGCATATAATATTTCTAACCACGAAACTTATCACCTTTCTCGCCGTGATTTTGGTCAGGGGCTCAGCTTCCACCCACTTCGTAAAATAGTCCACAGCGACTATTGCATATTTCGCTCCTCCTTTAGCAATCGGTAGAACTCCAATGATATCAATTCCCCACGTGGCAAACGGCCAAGGACTCACCATTGATTTGAGTTGGGTCGACGGTGCTCTGGGGATTTTGGCGAATCTCTGGCACTTATCGCAGCGTCGTGAATAATCAGCTGCATCTTTATTAATTGTGGGCCAGAAGTATCCATATCGCAATATCTTTTTTGCTAAAGTCTGACCTCCTGTATGATCTCCACACTCACCTTTGTGCACTTCTCTTAGTACACGTTTGATGTCGTCGTGTGCTATACATCGTAACAGGGGCATAGAAAATCCTTGCCTATAAAGAGTATCATCTTGCATAACATATCTGGTAGCCTTGCGAACTATAGCCCTTTTTTCACTCTTCTTTGATGGGAGTGTCCCATTCTTAAGGAAGTTCTTAATTGGGGTCATCCACGACTCCTTCTCCGGTTCCGCTTCGAAAGCGAACTCAATTTCCATTGACTCAAAGCTTGGCGATTCCAACGTTTCAATTGGAATTATTTCAGTTTCTTCTGGATTGTCGGAACTAGCTAGCTTTGCCAGCCTGTCTGCCTTCTGGTTTTCGGCTCTTGGGATATGTGTTATACTGTACCGCTCCAGGTTGCTCAATAGCTCTCTCACTTTCCCGAGGTAGGCTATAAGTCGAGGTCCCCGAGCCACAAATTCATCTCGCACTTGGCAAACAACGATCTTGGAGTCACAGAATATGTCCAACATTTTTACTCCGAGGTCTTTAGCAAGCTTCAGCCCGGCAATCAGGTCTTCGTATTCAGAGTCATTGTTAGTCGCCGAAAATTCTAATCGTAGAGCGTAATATAACGACCGTCCTTCAGGAGTGACTAAGACGATTCCAGCTCCGGACCTTCGGTCGTTCTTGGCTCCATCTGTGTATAGCTTCCATGGATCTATCTTTAACTCATCCTCGGACTTAACCACTCTGTCATCGATTACTTCCTCCTCTGGGATGGTGAACTCTGCAATAAAGTCTGCCAGAGCTTGCCCCCTGATCGACCTTCGTGGTTGAAAATTTAAATCAAACTGGCTTAATTCTATATTCCATTTGATCAACCTTCCCGATGCTTCGGGTCTCTGCAACACCTGCCTCAGGGGCTGGTCAGTGTATATGGTTATTAGATGAGCTTGGAAATAGTAACGAAGTTTTCGGGATGCGATTAGGAGGCTGTAAGCGAGCTTCTCAATCTTTGGGTAGTTGCGCTCTGCCGCTGCTAATTTCTTGCTTACATAATATACTGGCTTTTGCACTTTGTCTTCTTCTCGAACCAGGGCTGTGCTAACGGCGTGAGCCGAGACTGCCAAGTAAACAAACAATTCTTCGTGATCCACTGGTTTGACAAAATCGGCAGTTTTTCTAGTAGTTCCAATAAATTTCGAAAGGCCTCAACATAGTCCGGAGTCCACTCGAAGTTCTTCTTTCCCCTTTTAATCAAATCAAAAAACGGGACGCATTTGTCTGTGGCTTTAGAAATAAATCTACTCAACGCGGCTACTTTCCCTGCAAGACTTTGGACGTCTTTAATTCTCCTCGGCTCTTCAATGTTTCTAATCGCTGCTATTTGGCTTGGATTGATTTCAATTCCTCGGGAACTCACAATAAAGCCTAGAAATTTTCCCAATGCCACTCCGAATGAATATTTCAAAGGATTCAACTTCATCCGATACTTTCGCAGGATACCAAACATTTCCGCCAAGTCTTGCGTATGGCTGGAAGACTGTTTCGATTTGACAAGCATATCATCCACGTAAACTTCCATAGTCTTCCCTATTTGATTATAAAACATTCTGTTCACCAAGCGCTGATAAGTGGCTCAGGCGTTTTTCAATCCGAATGGCATTACGACACAACAATATAACCCCAAATTTGTAATGAAGCTCGTATGTTCTTGATCTGGCACGTGCATAGGAATTTGGTTGTACCCAGAATATGCGTCCATGAAAGAGAGAAGTTCATGACCTGCTATCGAATCTACAAGCTGGTCAATCCTGGGAAGTGGGAAACTATCTTTTGGGCAAGCTTTATTCAAATCTGAAAAATCAATGCAAGTCCACCACTTTCCATTCGGCTTCTTTACCAAGACGGGAATCGATATCCAGTCGGGATATGTCGAATCTCGAATAAATCCGTTCTGCTTCAGCTTCTCCACTTTCTCTTTGAGAGCAGCCAACCTCTCTGGGCCCAGCATACGTCTCTTTTGCTTCACAGGCGGATGTTTCGGGTTTACATTTAGTTTGTGACTTATAATGGATGGCGATATCCCACACATGTCAGCATGGGTCCAGGCAAACACGTCCAAGTTCGCCTTCAAGAAGTCCGTTAGTTCTTTGGCTCGACGTGGATCCAATTGAGAGCCAATCTTCAAAACTCTTGTTGGATCAACTTCATCAACGGGAATTTCCACTGTCGCTTCATTAGGAGTTGCATTTCTAATCTCTGGTTCCTCATCTTTTCTGGGATCCAGGTCTTCAGGTGTTCCTTTGGGCAACTCCTTTGGGGTCAATCTCTCTAATTGCTATGCCGAGCCCCCCTTTGGGGGAGGCGAGGCATCTTTACTCTCGATGCTAAGTCCTTTCATCAACATCTTTAATTCAGCAACATAGCTGGCCCGTCCGGAAACTTGATCCCCTCTCATTACTCCAGTTCCGGCTTCAGTTGGGAACTTAAGCAATAAACACCAAGGGGCGATACAAGCTCTGAACTCAGCAAGGGCAGGCCTTCCCAAAAATGCATTATAAGGCGAATCTATGTCCAACACTACGAATTGAAGCATCCGCACTCTTCGGCGTTCTCCTTGCCCCAAGGTCACGGGCAATTCTATGTACCCCATGGGAGCTGTTGACGCCCCGTTGAAGCCTCTGATCCATCCTTCACATGGCTTCAAATCTTCAGATTCAAGCTTCATCTGATCAAATGACTTTTTAAATAAAATATTGACAGAACTTCCGTTGTCTACTAACACCTTATGAACCAAGGCCGGCCCGATGGTGGTAGTAATGACCAACGGATCATCAGTGGGTGATTGGATCCCAGCATTATCTCTGCTGCGGAATACCACGTCGTCAAACATTGTCTTCTGTTGTTTTATGGGGGCGATATCTTCCAAATAATCACCTTCATTCACATCTACGTACTTGGCAGCGTTTACATATTGATCAATTGCTCTAAAGCTACGGATTGCTGGGTGAGGTCCACCCACTATGGAGTTGATAACAATTCCCTTGCCTTTTTGCTATGCTGTAGGCTTGGGAGCAGATTGAATCTGTTTTGGAGCCTACTCTCCTTGCCCCCTGTCCCTCGGGGCAACCTTATATTCATCCAGCTTCCCTTCGCGCAGCAGCTTCTCAATCACATCTCTCAAATGCTGACATTCATTGGTTGAATGCCCATGAGTTCCATGAAACAAACAAAACTTCCCAGTTGCCATTTCTTTCTCTGTCGAGTCACGAGGTGGCGGTCTTTTGTATTGCAAAACATTGTATGTATCCAGGTAAATATTCTCCAGAGTGTCGTTCAATGGTGTATAATTCTCATAAGTCTGGAATCGGGGCCTTTTGCTAGGATCACTTCCCCTATTTCTATTTCTTCTGTTACCGTTCGCATTACGGTTATTGTTGTTGCCCCCGTTTCCAGAATTGTCGTTTCCACTCTTGTTTCCCACATTCACTTCAACTTTTCCGGAACTTTCCCCAGACTGCTTCACGGCGACGTTACTCTGAACATTTTCTTTTGATGCCGCTTCAGACTTTCTCTTTCGGTTTGCCCTAGCCTCCTCTCGTCTTAAATAAATATCGGCCTTTTCATAGAATATCTCTCTCATGGAGGGTGTCTTCCCAGAAAGGTAATCTCCAAACTCGGATTCAGGGTCGACTCCTTCCTTTAATGCCATCAAGATGGTGGGCTCATGCGGGTCACTAACTTCAGTCACAGCTAAGTTAAAACGGTCAAGATATGATCTCAAAGACTCTCCTGGCGCCTGCTTAATTCTTGATAATTCAATAACACTTTTAGATTTTTGGGTATGGAGTCCGAAATGATTCATAAAACATTCGCTCAATTCCTTATAATTCGATACCGAACGAGGGGGAAGTCGGGTAAACCATAACAGCGCCACATCTTCTAAATAGATCGGGAATGCCTTACATTTCACTGCATCAGGAGCAGCAGCAGCATTCATGAGCCACGAGTATCGCATCAAATGTTGTCCTGGATCAGTTCTCCCATTGTACTTGTCCATCTGCGGCAGGTTAAAACGCTGGGGAAACTAAAAGTCGAGGATATCGTCAGTGAAAGGAGTATGGCTTCGCTCGATGCCATAATCTTCATTGGTATAGTTCCGGCTCTCGGACGTAATCTGGCGTACGATTGCCTGAACATCAGCATTAGTTAGGGGCCGTTCAGGTTCCCTGGCCCTGGTATCCGGGTTCCTTCTGGGCTCTTGTTCAGGAGATGCCCTTCTTCTTCGAGCTGCTTCTGCTCTATTTCGTTCCCTGCGTTCTCGGTCGATCTCAGGAGGAGGGGACTGGAGCCTTTTCCCCTGAGTGGGATCATTGTTTCCTAGTGCTCGTGCAATATCCTCGCGAGACCCCAAAGATCTGAATGTCAACTGCTCCAAATTCTGAGGTTGTTCGAGCGGCCTTCGTTCACGGGGCCGCTCTTCCTCGGAAGAAGAAGACTGATCCACTGGTGTGTGATGAACCGGGGATGGGGTTCTCTGTCTTCGGAGTTCGCTAATTTCCCTGCTCACGAGTCTCATATTTTCTTGCATCATGAGATTGGTGCGCTCGTGGATTTTCATAGCCTCCCTAGTACTCTCAAGCATGTCAAGTAGGCGCGAGAAATCTCCTTGAGTAATGGGCGCGGATGGATTGACCTGATCATTGACCCTGGTGGCTGGAATCGGAGCATTTGTAGGGGCTCGAGTAGAGGTTCCAACATCACCAAGCGACGGGTCGGTTCGGAGATGGGAAATCGGGTCGGGTCGGAGCTGGGAAGCCTGTTCGGGTCGGAGCTGGAAGGCCAGGTCGGGTCGGTGTAGGGCAAGTTGCTCGGGTCGGTTCAGGTTGGGGAAATGCACTGCTTCAGAATCTCCTACCCGGATCGGATCGGAGCTCTCCCCCTGAAGGTGGTTCGGGTTTCCTGTATCGGTTCGTCCTGCTGCTGAGCTCTGCCCACGAGACCTTGTCACAACCGCATTTTGCTGATCTTCGCCAGCTCCATTTCCTCGACCAGATTGAACTTCTTTGCCTTTTCCTTTGGCCATGGTTCTTCAACAATCAATTCAACAAATATCCAAGAGCTTCGAAACTTGAGGATTAACTTCTTTGAACTCAACGGTCCAAAAAGTAGAACGATAATCCCGAAAAACAAAGAATTCAGATAGTTCTCAGTGAAAGCACAAAAAATGTTAGACCAAAAAGTGGTTCTAACACCCAAATTGACTAAAAGCAGAATAAAATAAGATCAAAAGTAAAATGAACACACAGGATTTATAGTGGTTCGGCGAAGAAATGCCTACGTCCACTTGTCTTTCACTATTTTCAATGATGTAGTTGCAATTACAATGAAATATTCACTGAATTTCTCTCACAACTCACTTACATTCACTCAATTGTCTAAAAACAAATAATGAAAGAAGATTTGGATTTTCCAGGAGTGCTGGAATTCGGGTTATGAAGGTGGTTGAACTCTCAAAGTGCCAGAAAAAAGATCCTTTTCTTTGTCTCCAGACAGGGTATTTATAGGTGAGAATTTGCTCAGAACCCGATCCGGATCGGAGCCACGTGTCATCCATCCCATCAGCCTCGGGTTCGGATGGATTTCTATGTTGACAACGCATCAGAGCAGTGGACGTTGTGGGTAGGAACTGGTCATAGCCGCTCCGAATAACCAGGCGCTCATGCAGGGGAGTGAGGTGGAAGACAGGCTCGGATCGGAAGGGTGTGCACAAGGGGTTCGGATCGGAGTACCCGATCCGACCCGGATTAACTTAGGACTAATTCTTGTTTTTACTCTGCTCCGCTCCGATCTGTCTTTGTAGCAAGTTGCTCTCCGCTCCAACTGGAAGTAGGTTGCTCTCCGATCCGAACAGCCGTGCCTCTCTGATTCCAACAACAATAGTTCACCGATCCGAACAGCAGACTTTATCCGATCCGAACCGCTACACTGCTCCGATCCGACCCGCTTCAGTGTTTTTCAAGTTCTTCAATATTTCACATCTTGACTTTGTGTTGCCCAGTTCACAAAGTGGGCTAACAATCACTTCCTTGAGATGTCTAGCATGTTCTTCCTCATCCTTTGAGAAGATCAGAATATCATCCACGAAGACAACCACAAACTTGTTAAGGAACTCCCTGAACACCCTACTCATCAAATCTACGAAGTAGGAGGGTGCATTAGTCAAACCGAATTGCATGACAAGCCATTCAAAGAATCCATCTGGAGTCCTAAACGCAGTCTTATCAATACTATCCTCAGCCACTCTAAGCTGATGGAATCCGATGGCTAGATCGAGCTGAGAGAAAACAGAAGCACCAACAAGCTGGTCAAAGAGGTCAACAATCCTCGTTAACGGGTGCCTATTCTTCTTTGTCAGCTTGTTCAACTCTCGATAATCAACACATAGACGAAGCGAACCATCCGCCTTAGTAGCGAACACCACAGGAGCACCCCATTCAGAAATGCTTCGCCTAATAAAATTCTTCTCAAGCAACTCCTTGATTTGCTTACTGAGCTCTCTTCTTTCTCGCGGGGCCATGTGCCTAACGGGCAATGAAACTGGCTTGGCATTATCAACAAGATAAATGCGGAAATCAATCTCTCGTTTAGGGGGTAACCCCTTAACCTCTTCGAAGACATCAGGATATTCTCGGACCACCCTTACAGATTGCAGATCATCGATGGACGAGTCAAGAGATTCAAGATAACATAACATGACGGGATCCAGTGGGTTGCAAGAAATCTCTAGGGTATTACCGAGGCGAGTCAAGAGCCTCACCACCCTATGCTCACAATCGAGAATGGCTCCATAACTGGATAACCAATCCATGCCCCAAATCAACCCGTATCCCGTGAACCCGAGAACATAAGCATTACACGTGAATTCTACGGTCAAGATAGAAATCCTTAAATCCATACAAATCATAGATAGATGGGCAGAACCCCCAATTGGATTTGAAACACTAACGGGATCCTCAACTAGACTAGTACTTAGGTGCAAACTTTCAACAATGTCAGAAGAAATAAAAGTATGCGATGCGCCAGAATCAAATAAAGTGCGAACAGGAAAATCAGAAATGTAAACAAGGCTTTCTACAGAAATACTACCTCGGTCCTGAACTGGAACAGTGTTGAGAGCATGCACTTGCCCTCCAGAAGGTCCTGCACGCTGAGTCTGCCCTTGCCCTTGTCCTTGCTTCTTGGGGCAATCTTTGCTAAAGTGTCCAGTCTCTCCACAATGGAAGCATTCACCCAACTTCCTCTTCTTCTTCCTATAATCTTTGGCTATGTGCCCAACAATCCCACAGAAGTTGCACTTTCTTGGGTCCTTTGCCTTGTTGTTGTTGGCCTTATTACCCTTGTTGTTCTTGTTGTTCTGATTGCTCTAATTTCCTCCCCACTTGGAGTCCGTCCTCTTGGTTTGAGTCTCATTAGGCTTGACTTCTTTCTTGCCATTCTTATCGTCTCCTTGAAGCAATGCCATGTCCACTAGGCTTTCAAAAGTGGCCCCCATGGGTATATGAGACATGGCTAAACCTTGTAATGGCTCATTCAACCCTCGTGCAAAGCGTAAAGCCTTCTTCTGGGGAGTATTAACCATGTCCAAACCGAATCGAGCAAGCTGGTTAAACTTATTCACATACTCCCTCACTGTCATGTCCCCTTGCTTCAAAGATGTAAACTTCTCCAATTGCAGATTCGCCTCAGCAGATGATAGAAACTTAAGCCCAAACCTCGTCCTAAAGTCGGCCCAAGTCTCTATAGGCCTAGTAGCGTTGGTGACCTCCCACCAATAAGCAGCTTCCTCTTTCAATAGCCATACTGCCAACAGAACTTTTCTACGGTCTTCCACATCAAAGATGGCAAAGAGATCTTCAGTTTCTTTCAACCAATTTCACGCCTCAACAAAAGTCTCCGTCCCAATAAAATTCTTGCCACCCATCGCCTTAAAGTCTTTGCAAACCTTTGCGAAATCTGCTTGTGGATGCTGAGGAGGAGGAGGAGGAGGAACCTCAGTTACGGTGGGAGTGTTTGCTGGGCCCACATCGTTGGCCCTAGCTTCCAAGTACCTCCGGAACCATCCGGGAATGGTTACTCCCTCGGGAAGGTTAAGATCGGCCATGCTGAAAGAAGGGAAAAGATAGATTTAGAACGAGGAAACAAAGGATAGTGCTAATGGCTTTTGGGGAATAGCCTTTTAAAATAAACTAGACTTTTCTTGGAAAATACTTAATTGGTTTTGAAAATAGTTTTCCAAAAGGTAAGTTTTAAAAACCCTTTTGCTCAAATCTTGTAAACCTTATGCTCTGATACCAAATGTAACACCCCACCTCCGCCGATGTCACTCTTGCAAGCGCACTAGCTTTGGAGGGGCGTTAAACGAGGTAAACATGCATGCAGATATCACAAGACAACATATAAGTAAAAGCAGAGTAAATAAAGCAGCGGGTAAAAGCTAACATTTCAAAACCATAGTCAAGTTACATCAAAGTACTTGGTCATTATTTTCCCACAAAACAAAGTCTAGAAATATAAATTGAAACTGGAAAAAAAACATAAAGTAACTATCCCCAAAGTAGAATAAAGCCATAGCATGCTCAAGTCCAAACCGTACATGAGCTATCCAGAAAAGCAGCTAAAGATCCAAGCTAGGTGCTAGTATTCCCACCCTGTAAACTTGGGGGGGGGGACGAAAGAAAAGAGGCGAAAGAAAATGGGTCAGTCAAAAGACTGGTAAGTCCTACCTACTATTAGTATAAAAACTAATAAAGTTAACTGGACATGTAAAACAGAGATGAAACATAGGATGTTAACTGGCATGGTGAAAAGTTAACAAGATAGATCAAGTGTGGCACCGCATATACAAGGTTAAGTTTCGCACCAAGTGTACTAGTATTTCCAACCCATGTCAAGTATAAACAAAAAGTGACCCCTTGGCCCAATCTTGGCCCAATATCACGAGATGACCTAAATTAAGGTCCAACAACACGGTCTAGTCGATCGGCTCCCTAAAAGCCTAACTCGTCAAGTGTCGGTGTCATACGGCCCAATCACGAAGTGTAGTCAAACTGTGCTAGGTCCACACTAGGGTGTATCAAGCCCTAGGGTGCCAACCACGGACACGCATCAAGCACGCATAGTCTAAACCTACTGGTGCCCGTGTCTGCGTTTTCAACTCCGGACTATGTGCACGACCATAGTCCGCCTGAACCTACACCGGCGCACCTACTCAGCCGTCGTTTTGGTCGCTTACATGTCAGCCTAGTAATCGTGCCCCACCCTAGCCTAGTCCCTAGGGTACCATGATACAACCAAGAGGGTTACTGGTGAAAAGGACCACGTAACTAGGGTTTCTAACGGGTTAAACGTGGTTAACCCTATCCAATCAAGTATCAAGTTGGTTAAGTGTACCCAAGGTTCATGACTTAACCCTATCAACCCATCGTGTTTAATTGATTAAGTATTCAAGTGGTCCATGACTTAACCCTATCATGTGGCATTAATTAATTTAATGCACCCAACCTCTCACATTAGACCTTGTTGTGGTTACTAGTTAAGCCGGGCGGGTCCGGGTAGCTTTACACCACAACTTAGTCTAACCTCGGGTTTCAAGTGCGACATTACCAACTACTCACATTGGGTCCTATTGCTTATAGCCACTAGTTAAGCCGGTCGGTTCCGGGTAGATTTATGCTACAAACTCAACCCAACCTCGAGTTGGCCATTCTCATGTTTTCTAGAAGTTATGTCCAAATTCATGTTCATGTTTCAAGCATAGTCACATGTCATATTTCGTGTCATCTTTTCAAGTCATGTTTTTATGTCATTTTAGTTTACCCATAATGTTTCCCCATCGCATGCAAGTTCGCATAAACACAAATAGATTTCAAAGAGGGAACTTAGAAGCATGACATAATTAATAAGGCTTGGCCACAAGTTAAACATGGTGGCATATGAGGCAAATGTGTTCATAAACTTGCATATTACATTATAAGCCTCAAAACATGCATGATATCAACTTTAGCAAAATAGGTGAAACATGGTCATAAATGACATAGGATGATAGCTAGTGATTCGCATATAACATAATATGCAAGATAACATAAGGGTTATGAGAGTTTCTATGTTGCTTTATGCAACATTCCAAATCAAAGCTCATAGCTTTCTATGCACAAAGTCAAGGTGATAGCTTTACAAGCATGCATAGAATAAATCTATGCATAACATGATAGAATCAAAGCACAAATCATACTTAGGCCCAAACTAAAACTTGCAACATGTCATATTTAACTTCATAGTTAGAATCTAAGAGTAGAATAAGGCTTACAATGCTATGAAGACCTATAAAATAAAATAAGATTGAGACGAAGCCACTAGCAAGACTAAAAAACCACAAATAATATAAGCTCCAAGTTGTCTTGAGAAACAAGAAGCTCCTTTGATTTGTATGAAGAAAGACCCTTGTTTTGATGAAGAAAGATTGAACTTTGGCCTTGAATCAAACTTAGAAACTCTCAAACAAGCTTAGGAACTCTCATATGAATGAAGATGGAGACTATGACAAGAGGGTGGAGGCCATGATTAAACATTTTGGCATAATCTAGTTGTAGGATTGATTTATGATGGTTTAGGCTAGGTATTAGGGTCCTTTTATAGAAGTTTAGGTTAGTTTAGGCCATAGGATTAACCCTAATTCAGATCTGAGCCTTTAAAATCCGTCACAAGCCTCCAAACATGTCTTGAGGAACAAGTCAGGTGCACCCAGGCCAAACTGGCCGGCCACCCAAGTCGACAGGGGTGTCGACTGGGCAGTCGACACCACCTGGGGTGTGTCGACTCCCAAGTCGACTCCCCAGTCGACTTGGGGGTGGCGGGAATTTTTTCCGCCTGCTTTGCTTGGCTGAATTTGAATTCTGAATTCAAATTTGAACTGTTTTTGAACTTGAAATTTTCTAAAAACTTTGACGGGCCATAACTTGGTCATACGAACTCCGATTTTCGAAAACTCGGACTCTATTTCGCGTATTCTTCCGAGACGAACGCAATGGCATAGCCCATTTCCCTTGATTCAGATTTTATCATTTAATTCTGCCTTGGTTTATGTTATAACATGTTATTTAAAAATACGGGTTGTTACCGGGTTGGTTGAGACGGGATGGAAGACTATGCGTCCCACAAGCAAGGGATTTGGTGAAGACGATTCTCGAAGAAGCACACCATTCTAAGTTGACCATACACCCAGGTGGAGACAAGATGTATAAAAACATAAAAAGGGTTTTCTTTTGGAATGGCATGAAGAGGGATGTAGCTGAGTTCGTCTCTAAGTGCTTGATATGCCAGCAAGTCAAGGCGGAGCAGAAGAAGCCTGGTGGTTTGCTTCATCCTCTAGAAATCCCACAGTGGAAATGGGATAGCATTTCGATGGACTTTATTGATGGGTTGCCTAGGTCAAGAAGGGGCAATACCAGTATTTGGGTAATAGTGGATAGGCTCACTAAAAGTGCTCACTTTAGTCCTGTTAAGAGTAGGAGGACTTCCTCATCACTAGCATCCATTTATCTTAAAGAAGTAGTTCGACTGCATGGGATACCCTCTAGCATACTAAGTGATCGAGATCCTATCTTTACGAGCGAGTTTTGGAGGACTTTGCAAAAGGCTGTAGGCACACAGCTATGCTTAAGCACAACCTATCACCCTCAAACCGATGGTCAGACAGAAAGGATGAACAGAGTATTAGAAGACCTCTTGAGATTGTGCATTCTTGATTTTGGCGGAACATGGGAGTGTCATCTTCCTTTGGTAGAGTTCGCATACAACAATAGCTACCAAGCCACCATAGGTATGGCACCCTTCGAAGCTTTATATGGAAGACCATGTCGATCACCAACTTGTTGGTGGGAGTCTGCAGATTGGGCCAGACATGATCAGAGAAACTTCATAGAAAGTGTACTTGATACGAAGACGAATGAAGATTGCCCAAGATAGACAGAAGTCCTACGCAGATAAAAGAAGGACCGACCTTGAGTTTGAGGTTGGGGACAGTGTATTCCTTAAAGTATATCCTTTGAGGAATGTCATTCGCTTTGGGTCCATAGGAAAGTTGGCACCAAGAATTGTAGGGCCATTTCCTATCATTGAAAGGATTAGGACGATGGCTTACAGAGTAGATCTGCCCAAAAGACTGGCTGGAGTTCATAATGTTTTTCATGTTTCTCAAGTGCTTACATGAGTCTGCGGAAGTTGTGGAGCCAAGCATACTAGAGAAAGTAGAAGAGGAAGGAGAATTGACTGTGAGAAGAGTTCCAATTCGTATTTTGGGAACAGAAGTCAAAAAGCTACGCAACCGTGAAGTCAAGCTTGTTAAAGTTCAATGGAGTGACGCTGAGGAAGACGCGACTTAGGAGACTGAGGACAAGATACGCGTAGCCTACCCTTTTCTTTTTGAGGGTACATCCTTGATCTCTTTTCCATAAGTTTATGCATACTTATATCTATCTTTTAAGTATATCTCCTCGATCCTATTTTTGATCCTTAGGTAGAAACCAATGGATGTAAATATGTATTTGAAACATGTTATGATTGATGGTTGCAAGTGGTTGCAAGTAGTTGCTAGTGGTTACTCGTGGATGCATATACACACACATTAGGTACTAGATCGGCTCAGTCACTTTCATGTTGCATATGCATATATATATTTGTATATGGATTGAAACTTGATGTGCTATCATATAGACGTAGCATTTGTATGAATGATTGTGCACTCATGTAGAAAGTATGATTAGGAATAATTGCATACATGATGGACTCATGACACTGACATAATTTTCATTAAGGAGGTCAACTGAATCAGTAGACCGCCTGATTTTGCATTAGATAAGGACATGTACACACACTATGCATATGATCATGTAAGCATTAGAAGTCTTTTTAAGGACAATGGATGCATGTGTTTGATGGTTGAGTAGATGGACGATTGGATGGTAGGATATACATTCTTCTTGACTTGAAGATTTCGGGGACGAAATCCTTTAAAGGAGGCGAAAAAGTAACACCCCGTATTTTCTATGAACATTAAAATAACGAATTAAAAAATACCTAATTTTAAATTTTGGAATTAAGGGAAATGGGTTACGCCATTGCGTTCGTCTCGGAATTCTTCTTGAGATAGAGTCCGCGTTTGCGTGAATCGGACTTCGTATGAAGAAGTTATGGAGTTCAGAAGAATTCAAGTTTAATTCAGAATTAAACAAATAATTAAAAATCAAGATTCGAAATTCAAACTGGCAGGAATAAATGGGCGGGAAATATCCTGCCATAAGGTGTCGACCCCCCTATAGGGGTGTTGACATGGGTGCCGACCCCCCCCCCCCATAGGGGTCGATTCCTGTGTTCTGATCCGAACAGTGACGATTTATGAGTCATTGCTGAGTCACTAGGGCATAGGTGGCAGTTTCTAGATAGCTCTATTTGGACTGGATGGTTCTGATTACTCCTAGGTTGATCTGACAGCTCACATTAATCTAAACCTTTATATAAACAACCCCAACCCTCAACCCTAAACCACATAATTTCATTCCAAGGAGCCATCATTCTGTCCATGGCCAACATAGCATAGCCACCATTCTTCTTCAACTAGGAAGAAAGTTAGAAGCCTCAAATTAAATCTAAAATAGAGAACCAATAGTCTACATCAAAGGATAGCTTTTCATTTTCAGAAAACAAGATTTGTCTTTGTTTTGTAAGTTCAGCTATTCTTTAGATTTGAACAAATAAAAGTCATGATTTGTAATAAAGCGAAACTAGAACTGTGCCTAGTTGTAAGATAATCATACTCTGGTCCATGTTTATCCTTGTGGCAATTCTGAAATTACTTATGCCTTCGAGACTATTGTGATTGATATAATTTATCATGTTGTATATTAATTTGGTGATGAACCAATCATGTTGTGTATTAATTTGGTGATGAACCTATCATGTATTATATAAATTTGTTGATTCTTTCATGTTATGTTACATGCAAGTTTATAAGCTATGTCGTATTCATATATGTCTATATGCCTAGATCCACACCCTTATATGTTTAGACCTATGTTAATTAGATCCAACCCAAATGTAAGTTCACATTTACATGCCTAATTAAATTTGTGTAGTTCTATGTAAATTCCTGTTCATATGCTTAAGAGTCATGTTAATTGGATCTAAAATGCAAGTTCATAATTAAATGTATGTTGTTCTATGCCAATTTTATATGACACATGTTTAGTTGGATCCATATTATTTTATGCTTGTTGGAATGTTACATGTTCCTTTCTTTTCCCTTTTGTTTATGAGTTACGCTTAGTTGTGAGCCTAACATTCTACGTGAATTATGCGAACGTATAACGGGGGTAACATTTGGGAAAAACATTAAATTACATGTTATTGGCATAGTTTGGATCATAATCATGTAAATGATTAGTAGCATGAAATGGTATAATTTGTATACCTAGGAATTATAAACATGAGGGTAAATGGGGCATGACTTCAATGACAACAAATTGTGGATAATTTACATATAAACAAAAAAGGTAAATATGTAAATTAATTAAAAGATGAATATGCCTAACCCGAGGTTAGATTGAGTTACGGTGTAAGACTGCCCGGAACCGCCCGGCACATCCAGCAACCGTAACAATACAGATCTAATGTGAGTGGTTAGCGCATTAAGCCCAAAAACCCGAGGTTAGATTGAGTTGCGGTGTAAGACTGCCCGGAACCGCCCGACACATCCAGCGACCGCAACAATATAAATCTAATGTGAGAGGTTGGTGGTTTAATGAATGAATTAAAGCCGAGGAATAGGCAGGCTAAAAATGGTAGGGTTAAGTTAATTAAGGCAACACTTAACCAGTACAACATGTTAACTAAACTGATGGGTGGGGTTAGGTTAATTTGAGAACACTTAACCATTTTAACATGTTGAATAGGAAACCCTAGTAACGGGGACCCATTTCAGCAGTAACCCACATAGATGTATCATGGTACCCTGAACTAGGCCGGGTGGGGCACGATTACTGGGCTGATTATAAGCGGTCAAAATAACGGCGGGTGGTGCGTCAGTGTAGGTTCCGACGGAGTGCGGACGTGCACGTACTCCGAAGTGGAAAAAGCAGGCACTGGGCATCAGTAGTTATACACTGTGCATCTTGAATTATGCCGGGTTGCCACCATAGGATTTGATACACCCCATGGTGGAACGGTCGTTGCGCGTTCTATTCAAGCCATCAAATACATATAATATATATATATATATATGTCGTCGATTTCCATTTAAGATGTATTTTATTAATCGTTTATAAATTCATTTTAAAACGATTTCAACTTCATTTTTCAATTTTAAATCAAAATTGAATATGTCATATCATTATAATATTTAAAATGATAATATTTTCAAAATATATGATTTTGAAATTCATTTCCTTTTTGTGTTCATTATATAAATGAATCAAATCGATTTATAAACCCATTCGAGTTAAAATGGCGTTTAACTACTTAACTCGACTTCATATATATCTATATTTTCATGTCCATCCAAAATCGGACATCAAAATCATATTTTGATTCTTTACTGAATATTATTTTAAAATATTCGTTATTTCTGATTTGGAATCAGACTCAATCAATTACCATATAATTTCAGTTATATGGATTTCATACATCGCATGTATTCAACACTAATGATAAATAATCATTAAACATTCAAACATCATCCAGAGTGCATTTTACAACTGTATAAGCATTAAATAATTAAATAACGCTTACAACAGTCTATTAATCAATTTATCGACATACAACTAAATATTGGGATTAGTGTATGCCAAATATCATCCCAATACCGATGTGGGGTTTTCAAACAACAATAGTCTATTTAAATAAATCATTGGTTAATAAATTTAACTAATTCTAACACGGTTTAAATTATATTTCTATTTAACTAATTTTCAATGTTTAAATTATAAATAAATATTTATAATTTAATTTCAACTGCAAAATTAATATTAACATTATTTTAATATGTTAAACATTACAATCACAATACACAAATCGCCAAATCATCCATATAAATAAATACTCAACTACCCAATGCCATTTACGGCGCCACAAGTGGCCATCCGCGGAGTATGAAATGCGAGTGTCGCTAATATCCATACATCCCTTCTATTCAAATGATTTGTGTGAATTCGTGTGCTGAACTCCAAAAATAACTACATGATAAAATACTGAGTGAGAAGGAGTTCTCACTTTGGTTTCCACTCCGTCATTCTTTAATAGATAATTTTTATTTTTAAACTAAATTAAACGAGAGTTTAATTTAGCCCAAAAATAAACTTGCTCCATTTCCGTTCTGGTCAGTTCCATGATGTAGCTCTCTTTTCTGCGATTTTGACGGATCCGAAATCGTTTGATTCTGTTTCCATATTGATAAGATACAAAATTTTAAACTTTAATTACATTTTATAAACTAATTACATAATTAAATTAAATACTCTAATCCCTTCTCCTTACGCTGTAACCCTCCAGGAAATCGACCGAACCCAACAACCCATCATCGCCCTTTCTCTCTCTACTACCGCTCCCCAACCACGGCGCCGACACCTGGTCTGACCCCTCCACGTCGACGAGCTCACAGCCACGTCCCTCCACGTGGAAGCGCCGCCAGTTAGGTGGTCCAACCACCTCGAAAACCTCACCCAAAGCCGGCGACTTCACAACAAAAATTCACCTAAATTACAACGTTTTAATTGATCATGTCCGTTGATCTTAGAGATCTCGAGATGCTATTTCATTTTGTATTTGGAGATTTCAAAATCATTGAACTGATTTGGAGAATTTGTGGAGAATCGATTGTAGCTTTTCAGCCTTCGAAGAACAAGGGCCTGTGGAATTGGAATGAGGGCTAGGGGTGTGGTTTTTATATAAATAATAATATTTAATAATATTTAATTCGTAAAATAACTTGTTTAATCGATACAAACTCCCAATCAAACCCAACGACTGTCGTTCCTAGCTAAATACCCCATTTCGGACACAATGGGATATGTTTCGTAAGTTAATTCGACTGTTTTGATCAGTTTTTATCAAAATTAATATATAAATTAATATAATGGTCAACATTGAATTTGAACGTACAATTTTAATTTACCGGGGCCACATACTGACTCCAAAAATTACAGAAAAATAAATCTAGCTATGTTTTGACGATACGGTCCTAACAAAACTAATTTCGTCGAATTTGGAGACCGTTGGAAAAATGGCCTTTTTCCAGTCGATTAAATTCAAATTGAAATTACCAAACACATTTAACTTCACCAAGATCATATATTAATTCCAAAAATTATGAAATTTGAAACCTAACTATAATTTGACATTCTGGATCCAACAAAAGTGGTTTCGTCAAAAAAAGAGGTTGTTTGCAAAATGGCCATTTGTAAGGGTTATATATAATGTTAAAATATATACATAAATTCCATAGTGACTACCGCGCCATTTCAATTGAATCCGGTTTATTTTGAATTCTGTATATTCAATTGAAATTTAAAATCGAATTTTCAAACTACCGCGCCATTTTAGGCTCGTTTTATAATTAAAATAAATTTATACATTCTAACTTCAATTTAAATAAATTTTAAATCGTTATTATTTAAAATAAACCATATTAAACATTCAAAACCCACTAAAATAGCTAAAATAAAAATTTTAAATTGATTTAGAAATTCTGGGTTGTTACATGTTTGAATAGCACTAACCCTAGAATAATTGATATTTAAATACCATAAAAATATATTTGAATGAAAACAAAATGAATTTGAGTTCTTAAAGGAAACTTCTATTTTTTAAATAGAAATTGAATTTCGAATGGGCTAGAAAGATAAAACTTGTTCTAATAATAAAACAAAGGGTTTAAATCTATAAATGATGTTTATAAATAAAGAGAAATAATTATCGTTGGATAATTTGGGGATGTAAATTAAAAGGGAAATTGGAAATCGTTTAAAATGGAAACGATGGAATTTATTTCGATGTTCGTAATGTAAATAAAATTGAAATAAATCCATAAGGATTTATAATTAGAATTCGACTATGCGAACGTCTTAAAAATAATTTATTTTTAGAAATTATATATTATATAAAATAGAACTTGACAAGGAAATTTATATTTGGTTCGAAATCAATAAATTATATTCGGATATGAAGGCGATATAGAATTATAAACTTATTAGATAAAATCAACTAGAAAGTTGACATGCAAACAAGATTCATAATAAAGTAAAATATGAATGAGTAGTTATAAAATGACTAGATAGATGGAAATTTTAACCTGTGATGGTATTTATAAATAAAATCAAGATTGATTTGATAAAAACGAGTCCAGATTTCTACAAGCGAATAATATTCACAGTTTAAAGTGAACAATGGTTTAAAAGCAAATGTTTTGCAGATTTGAATGGTTTTAAGAGAAATTGGTAAGAAATTGGAAGTGATGAATTCAAAGATAAATTTTGAATGAAAGTAGAAAGTTTACCTAAAATGTTTAAATTATTCTGAATTTTGGAACACTAATCGAATAGAGATTAATCGAAGGAGGGTTATCGAAAAGAGATTATTCGAAGGAGAGTTATATATTGAAATTCGACTATATCGAATTAAGAACATTACTAATTATTTTCCGTCTTAATCAAGGTTTAATTACTTATAGATTAAAGGTATGCAGTCTAATCTCTTTGGTTATGATTCAATGGTCGAATGTATATGGAGTAAAAGAGCTTGGTTTAATGATAATTGTCCAAGAGAAAACATGTTGCAATGGAAAGTTATTAGAAGAGCTATGTTTACTAAAGACAAGTTGTATGAGATGGGTATGCAAACTGGTTTGTTGTGTGTGATGTGTGGAGTGCAAACATAAAGTTTGGATCATTTATACTTTGAGTGCATCAAAACATTTCCAGTATGGGCATAGCTGATGAATATTATTGGAAGAAGGGGAATAAGTCAAAGAAGTGAAACTAAATGGAGAAGTCTGGAAAAGAGAGTAGAAGGAAAAGATGTTTGGGTAAATTACTATGTTTAGACTCAAGAAGTTCATATCATCAGTTTGGAGGGAAAGAAATACAAGAATTTACAAACCAGAAGAGGCTAAAGATAGTTAATATTTCAAGAAATGTGTGAAAATGGACTTGAAGGATGGACTGAAGCAGTTAAGGTTTACTTTTGATCTTGGTATAATGAAAAACTTCTTTAGTCATTTGCATATAATTGTTGTTTGTGTTGTTTCTTCGTGATTGGTGTACCGTGTTTCTATGTCTTCTTGTGTATGTTACTTTTTTCTCTTCTCTTCGGTGCATTAATAAAGTGGTAGGGGTCCACTCGACCCCGTCGGTCTTGCCAAAAAAAAGATTTGATCACATATTTAATTAATTGGTTATTATTTTATTTATTCAAATGAAGTGAATAAAAGTTATAATTTAGATTTAATACTTCAGAGTATGGATTATAACAATATTGTTATAATCAATGATTTCCGTAAAGGAAGTGGATTCTTAAACTGAATGCGAGAATTACGTAAGAAACATTGTTTAAAATAGAAGTTGTGAACTTTGTCTCCTTCGAAGTTAAGAGTGTTGTTCAATTAAGGTCTGAGAGGTAATTATACCCCAAATTGATTGATTTCATTTTTGACTAAGGAATGGTTAAGGTTCGACGGCGAGGATCGGTTAAAGATACGGCTAGTTAATGAGTGAGTGATGGCATAACAATGTTTTATACAACGTTCGTTTAAATCCAAGTAAATGAGTTTTGGAAACGTTTTCCAAATATAATTAGAGATGTTTTCTAAACATAGAAAATGAAATGACTCTGTAAAACCCATCCGGAATGGACCTAAATTTCGACCCAGAAATGGCCCATCGAAACTTTGAACCATTCTAATTGGGTCGTTGGTTCCTGTAAGGAATTACAATTGCACATGTAACATATATACATACAATTCGAATGGAAATCTCACATAGCGGAAAGAGAAAGTATAACACTAAAATAAGATGTACCACTTTATTAAAAATCACAGAAATCCAAAACAATAGTCAAGATTACATCTGTTCCACGGGTACATCAATAAACTCATTCTCAAATGTTTCCATAAGAAGTACAGCAATAACCACTAATAATAGCATAACGACTTCGTCTTCAGCTCCCGTCATGACTTCGTCCGTAAACTTTACCCCATCTACTGACATGTTTGATATGTTATGGAGGGGCGTCAGAACATAAAGTTCTGTGTGACTGAAATATGGTGTTTACTTAAAGTCCATACCCTATTTTTTTAGCAGGTTACATATGTCAAGGTGTGTCCATGCGACACACAATATTCACACAAACACCAAGTGTCTAACCAATGAGGTGGATTTCTAAGTCAATCACTCATTAGTGTTTTTAGGGTAAAGACCCAATGAGGTGGGCATTCTCGGTCACTTATAGACCTATTAAAGGCGGATTCTTATGATCTCTTATAACCCTGAGGCGGACCCTAGCCCTATAAAATCCCGTCCTACGTCAACATTCTTAATTCTAGACTCTCAGTTGTAATATGAGAAGTGTAACACCCCACGTCCATTAATGTCACTCACTAAGGGAATGCATTAACTTTCATGGAGTATTATAAGAGTATAGAACAGAATATCATAAGACAGATGTATAAAATGGTACTTAAGAAAATTCAAAATTTATTCATTGCAGCGGAAAAGCAAAACATGTTTGATTACAACATCAAAACCACATACTAGAGTCAAGTACACAAATATCCATCTAGAACCAAATTATTATCAGAGTACATAAAAGTAAAACCATAATCCCACACCAAATAGCCATAATGAAAAAAAGATAAAGCTGGGCATTACTCCCAACACTTCCAAGCACTTCAAGAAGAAAGAAATCCAAGTCAAGCTCCACTAGTCCCACCCCAAGGACCTAGGGGGAAAGAAAGAAAAGAGGTGAAACAAAAAGGGTCAGACATACGTCTGGCGAGTCTAGTGGCTTTAACAATATAATTAGTAAAGTAACAGGATAAGAACATAAACTGGATATAAGAGATGACTGTAACATAAGCAGATATGACAAGGTAAACAAGATGAACGAGATATAACATTGATTGCGCTTCTAATCACTATAAGATAATTCCTACACTACACCAATACTAGTTCCATACTGAAAGTCGATCCCTCTTACTAACATAATAATAATAATAATAGTAATAATGGTAGTTTCTTGTACTCCTAGTTGTTGTCATAGGTGCCGCCTGCTCCTATCTCCACTAGTTGTACCCACTACCCTCCCCATTCAATCGGCTCCCTAACTCTTAGATACCCGCGCTGGTCCCACGGTAGGGTGTATCACTCCTTAAAGTGGCAACCCGATACTACTAAAATGCACGGCTTATACTTACACGATGCAACAACGCCTTACCTACCAGCCCGGACCCACGCATGCACATGACTCCGTTGGACTTGCGTTACCACCGCTCTTTACTCTTTTGACCTCTTACAATCAACCCAGTAAGCGTGTCCCATCCTCGACCTAGTTCGAGCTCATATAGATACTAAAATGGGCAACTGGTTGAAAAGGGTCCACCCACTTGACACAAGCTTCCCTCCTAAGCTCGGTCCCCACTAGGAATTCCCACTTAACCCCTCTTTATTTCCATGTCTAATCACATGTCTCACCTTGGTTAAGTGCTTTAATTGTGTTTCACATGCTACCCATGTTACCTACTTAACCCTTCTATCATACCCATGTCTTACCACATGTCTTATCCTGGTTAAGTGTTCATTAATTCATTATAATCATAATATTGCAAGACCTCCCACATTAGATTGCGTTTTGCGGTTGCTGGATATGCCGGGCGGTTCCGGGCAGGCTTATACCGCAATCCGAATCTAACCTCGTGTCCTTGCATTATTACGCATCTAATTTCTGCCTTTGACCTCTCACATTAGACTGCCGTCTGCGGTTGCTGGATATGTCGGGCGGTTCCGGGTAGACTTCTACCGCAAACCAGTCTAACCTCGTGTCTTAGGCGTTCATTATCTCTTCTTTTATTCAAACCCAATTTCAAGTTCTGAATTATAACATATATTCCAATTGCCTACAATTTCCAATTCAAGTTACGTTTATTATTCTAATCCAAGTTATGCCTATAATTCCATGTATACAAATTGTACCAATTATGCCCAAAATCAATTACATGATTACAAATCAATTTATGCCCAATTACATATTATTCAATATTTTCCCAAACTTTTCCCAATCTTCCCAATGTTATTTGTATGCAAAGCGCAATATGTTAGGCTCGAAGTTAGCCTAATCTCATAAAGAAAAAGGAAAAGAAGGAGGGAAGAGAATCATGACATCAAAACTAGCATATAATAGGCATATGAAATATGAACTGGCATAGAACAATAAAATGGATCCAATAGGCATATGGAATATGAACTGGCATAGAACAATAAAATAGATCCAATAGGCATATGGAATATGAACTGGTATATGATAACAGAAATTTGGGTATGAATAAGAATTTACACAACTCGATATGATTCATCTTACAGGCATGTTCATAAAATCCAATTTACAATCCTATCACAATCACTTTTTAATTAATTATATGTGAAAGTAACTTAGACTCACAGCGACAGAATTTAGAATAGAGAATAGATCTGAATTCTGAATTTGATTAGCTAAACCGTTGTTGTAGAATTTGATTCTTATCTTCCAATTTGAATAATCCTATTCTGATTTGCTATGGTAGAGAAGAAAGGCTAGGCTAGTTTAGACTTGAGCAGCATGGAGGCGCCATGGATTAGTGTAATGGAATCAGGGTTAGTTCTAGGTGTTTATTTATAGGAGTACTAGGTGAATTAGGACCTTTAGATTATATTAGGATCCATCTGAACCATCCAAACTAGAAAAACACGTCATCCAGCAAATCCAAGAAGGACACATCAGTCCTAGACCACAAAAATACGCCGCCTCAGATCTGGACAGATAGGGGTCGACACCCCTATTGGGGGGTCGACACCTATGTCGACTCCCCTAGGGGGTCGACACCCTAGAGCGGGAGACTTCCCGTTCACCAAGATTTAGTTTATTTTGATTTTTGAATTCGTTTTTGATTTATAATTTAATTATTATTAAATTCTGTTAATTCTTGAATTCTTCTAAACTTCATAGCTTCTTCATACTGTATCCGTTTTACGCAAACTCGGACTCTATCCCAAGCAGAATTCTGAGACGAACGCAATGGCACAACCCGTTTCCCTTAATTCTTATTATAAAAATTAAGTATTCTTTAATTATCCCTTATGTCATGTTTTAAAATTACGGGGTGTTACATTCTCCCCTCCTTAAAGGATTTCGTCCCCGAAATCTTCAAGTTAAGAAGAATGTATCCTACCATCCAATCATCCATCTACTCATCCATCATCCACAAGCATCCATTGTCCTTAAAAGATTTCTAATGCTATATGAACATATGCAAAAGTGTGTGTATATGTTCCTTATCTAATGAAAAGATCAGGCGATCTACTGATTCAGTTGACCTCCTTAATGCCAAACATGATAGTGCCATGCGTCCATTATGTATGCAAAAGAATTCTAATGATACATATCATTTCTATATGAGTGCAAAACCATTCACTCAAATGCAGCATCCATATGATAAAACATTCAATATACATCCATTAATTTAAATATGCACACTCATTAATATGCAATATGAAAGTGATTGAGCCGATCTAGTGCCTAATGTGTATGTAAATGCATCCACGAGCAACCACTAGCAAACACTTACATACACTTGTATCCACCAAACATAACATGTCTCAAACACATGTTTACAACCATAGGATTTTCTACCTAAAGGTCGAAGATTCAATCGAGAGGATACACTAAACGATAGAACAAGTATAAACAAAGCGGTAGAAAAAAAGGAGAAGTTAAGAACATACCCTCAAAAAGGAAAGCGTACGACGCGCGTATCTTGTCTTCAGTCTCCCAAGTTGCGTCTCCTTGATCATCTCCCCATTGGACTTTAACCAATTTGACCTCTCGGTTTCATAACTTCTTGACCTCCGATCCAAGTATGCATATAGGAGCTCGTCTAATCATGGCATCTCATTCCACTTCCACTTCCCTACGCATGCTCGGCTCTACTACTTCCGCGGTCTCATGTAAACACTTTCGCAAATGCGACACATGAAATACGTCATGAACACCACTAAGCTTCTCGGGAAATTTCACTCTATAGGCCATCTGTCCAATTCGCTCTGTAATGGGGAATGCCCTACGAACCTTGGAGCCAATTTCCCTACTGACCCAAAACGAACTACATTCCTCAACGGTAATACTTAAATAAAGACCATGTCTCCAACATTGAACTCAAGATCGGTCCTTCTCTTATCATCATATGACTTTTGTCGGTATTGTGCCATCTTCATACGTCTTCGAATCTAGTCTATCTTCTTCGAAGTTTCCCTAATCATCTCGGGACCAAGAAAAATCTTATCCGTAGACTCCCACCAACAAGTCGGTGATTGGCAAGGTTGTCCATATAGAGCTTCAAAAGGTTCCATGCCAATGATAGTCTGATAGTTGTTGTTGTAGGCGAACTCTACTAATGGAAGATGTTCCTCCCATGTCCCTCCAAAGTCCAAGATACATAACCTCAAAAGATCTTCTAGAATCTGATTCACTCTTTCTGTTTGGCCGTCCATCTGTGGGTGATAAGCGGTGCTCAAACACAATTGCGTTCCTACTGCCTCTTGCAAGCTCTTCCAAAACTCACTAGTGAAAATGGGATCTCGATTGCTTACGATACTAGAAGGTATGCCATGTAGACGAACTATCTCTCGGAGATAAACATATGCCAACCATGCCGCCGTTCTTTTACTCTTAATGGGAATGAAATGGGCGCTCTTGGTAAGTCTATCCACTACTAACCAAATCCTCGTATTACCCTTCCTTGACCTCGGCAACCCGTTAACGAAATCCATGGAAATACTTTTGCATTTCCACTGTGGAACCTCTAAAGGGTGAAGCAAACTACCAGGCTTCTTTTGCTCATCCTTGACTTGCTGGCACACTAAACATCTAGAAACGAACTCAGCCACATCCTTCTTCATTCTGGCCCAAAAGAAAATTCGCTTCATGTACCTATACATCCACTACTACAAAAGTGGGCATATTCGACACTATTTTTATGTGGCCGTAGATCAAAAAAGCGTTGTCGTAGGCCATTTTTCAAATAGGCAACACTAGGGGGCGTGGCATCCGCGGCCGTTGCATTATCCACCTAAGGCAACACTTTTGCCCATCTACGGCCACGGAAAGAAAGTGTTGCATTATAGCCATAATGCAACACTATTTGCACGTAATGCAACACTATTCAGCGTTGCCTTAAGCATTAGTTAGGGCCTGGCTTCCAGTGCCGCCACGTCAGCTTTCCACGTCAGCTGTCTACGTGTCACACGACACGTCATCTCTCCATGTCAGCACTCCACGTGTCACATGCCACACCAGCTATCCACGTCAGCTGTGGGGTCCACGTGCGACGGGTAAGCAATTATATTTAATGTAATGCAACACCACTACAATATGTAATGCAACACCATTACAATGAAATGCAATATCAATAAAAGCTAACGCAACAGTAGAAGAAGGAAAATGCAACACTAATTTGATAGAAATACAATGCTTTAATTAAATATTTTGCAATACAGGTTTTGTACAAGAAACTCATCCAAAGCAATTGTTTTAATTATCCAAGTATCAAAACTCAAAAATCAGCTACACCGTTTTGTTCATTGTATACAGTAAGCTCGAACTACTTCAAGAATAGGTGCACGGCATAAGGGACATTATCCTGATCCATTCCTGGCCAATTCTTTAGCGAATTCTGAACATGTACACATGTGTCCACACCTGCAAAATGTATTACTCATTTATATATATGAATCATATATATGCAGCAATCCGATTGCAATAGGAAATATATATGTATGTTAGTATGTACCTATATATGAATCATATATATGCAGCAATCCGATCTGCAAAATGTATCCCTCTGCCTTCCAGAATTAAATATGCACCTGATCAAATGATAACAAGTTATTTGAAAAGTGGTGGCATCGAATGGCCATTGGCCTTCTTAGTAAAATGTTATGAACACAATTATTACAATTGACTTACTGACCATTGGCGATTGGTCACTCATGCCAGCCAACAAATAAGCAATTTCATATGGCCATTCGTCTTCTGAGCAAAAAGTTTTCAGTTCCCATATTACTGCCACGTACAGTGTGTCACTTCATATCCTGTCAAGCTTCAGAAGCATATCGTCATCTACATCTTCAACTACTAAACAAAACTCCATCGTCAAAAGTAAAAAAAAAACAATGGAGGACTCTTCACTATGCATCACTGCCACTGTTCTTTCAGGACATTGGACTTACGAATTTGTGCATCTCACGCTTAGGCATACGCTAAAGCTTAATGAGGAGTGGACTATACGGGTTATACCCAAAAACTCTTTTCTAATAACATGCCCATCTTACAGTACGCGTGATCATGCGCTAATGTTGAAACTTTTTACAAAAATTGGAGGTGCTTTTTATGTGCAACAATGGTCTGCTGAAGAATTTGAGCCTGAACCAGCGTTCGAGGCAGAATCATGGGCCAGAGTTGTTGGCTTTCCCGAGTTCCTGAAGACAAATGTTCCTGCAATAAAAGAATTAATGATGCCAATGGGAAATGTGTGTGAAATTGACGACTGTCATTGGTCTCGAATTGACCATAGATCATTATACCTGAAAATGGAATTTTATGAAGGCATTGGCTTGGAGAATGTTTTTGCTGCTCGATTCGACAACAAGAAATACATCATTAGGGTTGAGCGCACCACACATACTCATCCTTTGACGAGGCCTGAAATTCTGTTTGTGAGAAATAGGGAGGAACCGGTGGTACCATTTTTTTGTGATCATAGGTAAATTTTACTTCCATCCACAGTTTCTTATAGTGAGACACAACCACACATGCACACACTCACATACATACATACAAGGTTATAATGCCCCACCCAAGATTCTGAAATAATAATACAAACTGGTGCTCTGTTAGTTGTACATAGATGTGGTTGTGTGGCTTGAATTTGAGACACTGTTATTGTATGGCTTGAATTTCCTTCAGATGTGGTTACATGTCAAATTGTTTGATAATTAAGGCATATAAACTCGTAGGTGGATCACATTATTTGAGAATTGAATCATATAATATATTAGGTGGATCACAAAATGTTTACAGAAATAGAAGTTTGATCATATAATATATTAGGTGGATCACAAAATGTTTACAGAAATAGAATTAACATACCTATTGAAGTTTGATCATCCAAAGATCATTTTGCCCTCCACAACAAGAAATTCTGGTTTGGTCGCTGACTATGCTCTATCCTTAACAGCCACTCTGACATAGACAATGACTCTGACATGGACAATGACTCTGACATGGATGCTGGTGCTGATGCTGGTGTGGATGCTAGTGATGATGCTGGTGATGACTGGTGATGTTTGTGGATGTTGGTTTTATTCTGCTGGTAATGATTTTTGGCTTGAAATTTTGTGAATATTTGTGAAACTTTGTGTGGTTGTGGAGGTTTGTGATGACTGGTGATGACTGATGATGGATGCTGGTGAATGTTTTTGAATGTTTGTGAATGGTACGTTGTTTTGTTTGTGAATGCTGGTGATTTTTTAAAATCTCTGCGTACGTCTCTGGTGTATACTTATGATACTTGTGCATGTATACTTGTGCGTGCCTTCATATGGCTGCCTTATGATACTTGTGCGTGCATGTATACTTGTGCGCGCGTGTATACTTGTGCGTGTCTACTTGAGCGTGTGTACTTGTGCGTGTATACTTATGATACTTGAGCTTGTATACTTGTGATACTTGTGCGTGTATACTTGTGCGTGTATACTTATGATACTTGAGCGTGTGTACTTGTGCGTGTATACTTATGATACTTGAGCTTGTATACTTGTGATACTTGTGCGTGTAAACTTGTGCGTGTATACTTATGATACTTGTACGTGTATACTTGTGCGTGCGTGTATACTTGTGAGTGTATATATGCACTGCGTGTATGATGTGTATTGTAATAAAACGAAAATGCTTGAGTGCCCGCTTCAGATTTTGTCAAAATCTGCGGTAAGAGGCTTAAAATTCGGATGTCACCGCAGTGCAAATTAACCTCAAGCATACAAATTAACCGCAGTGTAAGGTATGAACCTCAAGCAGTGCAAATTAACCGCAGTCCCCATTCCTTAACTAGCTCGACCTCTATAATAAACCAATGTCTTTTTCATGCCAGTAGCCCGGTTCTCATGGTTTATTGCTGGGTATAATTTTCGAATAAACCTCAGCATAATCCAAAATCCTAAATCAATAATAAGCGCAACTAATTACTCATAAGCGAATGGGTTTTCCAAAATGTAACAAATGAACTAATTACTAATTACTCATAATCCAATCTATAATAAGCGCAACTAATTCACAGTGCAATACAAACTGAACCTGAGGGAAAAAACTGGCGATGTCAGCGCCCTGAGCAATCAAAACTAGAAAGCGTTTCAAAGCTTCATCCTTTTCGGAATAGAATTTGCTGTCGAGGAGAGGATCGATACTGACGTGAATTTAGGTTTAAATTTTTGTCAATAGTAAAAAGGGGGGAAAACGATTAGATGATAGAGAAGAAAACGATTTCATGAAGGGAGAAGATCGCGCCAAAATTTCGTCAAAAGAATGAAATGACGTGGCTGTCAATGATTGGATGATGGCTAACATTAAGATCATCAGATCCATAGATGGTTTGAACCGTTGGATTAATCTTTCATCTACAGTTGGGGTTTTTATATGTTGATAACGCGGATAGCTGAGCTAGATTATATATACGTAATGCTACGCTTTTAACTGGTGTTGCACATTAGAACACTAAAATTCCCACCGCAACAGTGCATCCACGTATAATGCAACAACATATGAATGCTGTTGCAAAAGCTCGAAGAAATCATAGCTTTCGCCACACTTTTCATGCAACGCACACAAATTAGTGTCGAATATGCCCACTTTTGTAGTAGTGATCTTGTCACCACCGGGATGTATGGTCATCTTAGAACGATGTGCTTCTTCAAGGATTGCCCTTCTCAAACTCTCGTCTTAAGATACGCAAAGCCTCCCATCCCTACGAAACCAACCTTTGTCATCTATAGTATACCTACTAAGATGACTCCCCTCTTATGAGCTTGTCTACTATCTCTATTAACTGTGGGTCATCTCGCTCTGCCGCCCCCACTTGTCTCAAAAGCGTAGGTCGTACCTCTAACGATGCAAACAAACCGGGTACATAATCGACAGAGTGTCTAAAGTCAAAGGTAGAGATATACTCCAAACTCTGCAGCTCGACAAACAAAGGACTCAAAGTCAACTTCTTTCTACTCAAGGCGTCAGCTGCAACGTTACCCTTGCCAGGGGTATATGCAATCTCAAAATCGTAGGATGCTAAGAACTACATCCACCTCTATTGCCTTAAGTTTATATCTTTTTGAGAGAACAAGTATTTAAGTGACTTATGGTCTGTATACAACTCAAACCTCTCTCCAAGCAAATAGTGACGCCAAGACTTAAGCGCAAAAACTATGGCAGCTGATTCTAAGTCGTGGGTAGGGTAATTCTTCTCATGGGCCTTTAACTTCCTTCCACCATAGCATATCACCCTTCCCTCTTGCATCAAAACTGCGCCAAGCCATGTCCCGCAAGCATCGGTATATACTGTGAACGATTTACTCCCATCGGGCAAAACTAAAACTGGAGTTGTCGTCAATGCCCTCTTCAAACGTTGGAAAGCATCGTCACAGTCAACATACCAAGAAAAGGTCAAATTCTTTTTCGTCAACCGTGTAAGTGGGGCTGATATCTTAGTAAAGTCCTTGATAAACTTTCTATAATAGCCTGCCAAACCAAGAAAACTTCTTACTTCTGTAGCGTTCTTAGGAATCTTCCAATCTTGGATTGCTACCACCTTCGTTGGATCCACTACTATCCCTTCCTTAGAGACCACGTGCCCTAAGAACCTCACTTCCTTTCTCCAAAAATGACATTCGGAGAACTTAGCTTTGAGTTGATGTGCTCGAAGGGTCTCTAAGACTTCCCTAAGATGTAGGGCATGCTCTTCCTCGCTTCTAGAGAATATCAAAATATCATCCACAAAAACCACCACGAACTTGTTTAGAAACTCCCTAAACACCCTACTCATCAAGTCTACAAAATATGCGGGTGCATTTGTCAGACCAAAAGGCATGACAAGCCACTCGAAGAAACCGTCGAGAGTCCTAAAAGTAGTCTTATCTATACTATCCTAAGCTACCCTCAACTGATGAAATCCTGTAGCTAAGTCCAACTGCAAGAAAACCATAGCACCAACCAACTGATCAAACTAGTCATCTATTCTCGACAATGGATGTCTGTTCTTCAGCTTATTCAGCTCCCTATAGTCCACGCACAATCTAATCGAACCATCAGCCTTCGTGGAAAAAACAACTGGAGCACCCCACTCTGAGACACTTATTCTTATGAACCCTTTCTCAAGCAACTCTTTCACTTGTTTACTAAGATCCCTCCTTTCTCTAAGATCCATGGGGCGCATAGGCAATGCAACAGGCTATGCATTGTCCACCAAGTATATACGGAAATCTTTCTCGCGTTTTGGAGGTAAGCCCCTAACCTCCTCAAAGACATCTGCATACTCACGGACTACTCGAACAGATTGCAAATAATCAATAGAAGTGTCAAGAGATTCTAGGTAGCTAAGCATAACAGAACCCTTAGGGTCGCATGAGATATCGAGAGTATTACCCAAACTAGTCAACAGTCTAACTACCCTCTTTTCATAGTCGAGAATGGCACCATACCTGGCTAACCAATCCATTCCTAGAATTAACCCATAGTCCGTGAAACCAAGCACATAAGCGTTGCATTCGAACTCAGCGCCATACACACATATTCTCAAATCCCGACATAACATAGAAAGATGAGCCGTACCCCAAATAGGATTTGAGACAACCACGAGAACCATAACTAGACTAGTATTTAGGTGCAGTGTTTCAACTAACGAAGCAGATATAAACGAATGTGAAGCGCCAGAATCAAACAAAGTTCGAACAGGATGATCAAAAAGGAAAATCAAACTTTCGACAGAAATGTTTCTACCTCTCTTCTGTCCTGGTGCCATGAGAGCGTGAACCTGCCCTCCAGAAGTAGGTCCTGTCCTCTGCCCATGCCCTTTCCTCCTCGGGCAGTCTTTAATCATATGTCCTGCCTCACCACACTGGAAGCAACCTGTCTTCTTCTTATTCCTACAGTCCTTGCTTAAGTGGCCCGGTGTTTCACAATTAAAACACCTTTTCTTCCCTTGGCCCTTGTTATCCTTACCACCTTTCTTTTGTTGTTGCTGTGCTTTCTTCGGATCCACTTTCTTATCCTGTGACTTAACTACATTAGCACCTTTCTCCTCTTCATGCATCAGCGCCATATCAACAAGTTTCTCGAAAGTAGCCCCCATAGGAAGGTGGGACATAGCTAACCCGTGTAATGGTTCATTCAGACCCTTGGAAAATCTCAAGGCCTTCTTATGTGGTGTATTAAATAATTCCATACCAAATCTTACTAACTGGTTAAACTTGTTAACGTACTCCTTTACAGACAAACTCCCTTGTTTTTGATTTGGGTTCTGAATTAGATTTTCCGACTGTTTGTGTCGATGGAATTTATTTTTATACCTGCAATATTGCAGAAGTCCCTCCGTATAGGGGAGACTCTGCCAAATTTTGAAGTGTAAGAAAAATTTCTGCTCATTTTGGAAATTTTTGGAATTTATTTTCTATATACATTAATTGGTCTTTTCGAATTAAAACTGACTGGTTTGGTTTAAAAAGTTGAAGTAAAGTTTGATTAACTAGATTTTGGTAATATTATTGAGTTTGCAAGCATTTCTCCAACCTTAGTAATTTCGGGGACAAAATTCTTTTAAGGGGGAAGGTATGTAACGTCCTAGATTTTAACTGTATTATTTAATATTTAAATATGGTTTAAATATTGTTTTGGGGGTTTAAATAATTGAATTTAACGATCTAGAATAATTTATAGAATAACGATATAATTCCGAAATAGTCGGAATGGAATCGTTTATAAGCCGACCGTTTCGAATTTGGATAAGATTTTCAAGGCGTAGTTATAATTTAATTTTTAGAATTTTACTGTTATTTTTAATTCGTAAAATAAGCGCCTTTTTATTTAATGTATATTACACCCTATATGAGCATTTTGGAGTTTCACAAAAATAAGCTAACTAGTCCATTATATTATATTTTTGGGACTGTGATACATTGCTCGTCTCAACGGTATTTTCATTTTTGTTGATAGCGATCTGTAAACGGACGAAATTATATGCAACAAGTACCCTCAATAAATATCTAAAATAAAACAAAACATAGATGATAGCTTGCGTGTTCCTTCCCACTGAAGTAAACCCATTCCATACCCTACTACTAGTTATCCATAACACTCCCACGTTCTATTCACATCAGTGAAGTGACAACAATAAAAAAATTAAACAAAAATATCTGCGTGTTTTCCTTCCTTTGGAAGAATCAACAGCTATAAAACCATATCCTTCCTCTTAACATACAAAAAGCAACTTCCTTCTTCTCAATGCAGCTAACTCCTAAAACCAATCTCCCCATTCGAATACACTCAACAACAGTAACTGGAAATCAAACCCATCATTCAATAATTTACAACAAAACAAATAGTAAAACCCAAAATGAGTCGAGGAAAAATGCTAGAAATTCTAGATCTGATTGTCGTGAGTTGTATTGAGGTGTCCTTCGATTCAGGTATAGGGGGCGGATCATTTTCTGGAGGTTGACATAGTTCCAGTAGATATGAAGGCTCCGGTTAGTGATGCACTTAACACCAGAAAGCAAGTTCGAACAATGATATGTGGGGGTGATTTTCTTGGCGTTGGAGTGAGGACAAAATGAAGCTGT
Source organism: Allium sativum (assembly GCA_030737875.1). Taxonomy (NCBI): domain Eukaryota; kingdom Viridiplantae; phylum Streptophyta; class Magnoliopsida; order Asparagales; family Amaryllidaceae; genus Allium; species Allium sativum. The sequence goes on from CM060918.1 coordinate 747,936,814, forward strand.
GTGTCTTGAAAGGTTGACAGTAGTAAAATCAGTGGCTTGGGTAGTTTGTAAGCGTACTGGTGAGTGGTGATAGTAAGACCGGAGTTGTAGTGAGTGGCAGGATGAAGCTTGGAGCAGTGTAGGAAGTTGACCAGTGAAGTTACCGTCAAGGCAGATGACGTATGGATGCAAGTACAAGCTGAGGAGGTAGATGAGTGTAAATCTGAAAATCGTGATTACTATTTATTGGTAGTGCATGGTTGGTTATGACACAACGTAAAGTTGGATGAGGAGTCTACGCATTGGGTTCTTTTTGCATAAGGAATACTGTGAATGAAGGAAAGGGCGGATGTATGTTTTGTAGCGAAGTATGTCTTCGAACTGGATGGTGTTAAGAAGTGCTGACGAATGGGATCTGTTCGTTAGAAAACTGAGTGTGCATGGTTGTTTGAGGAGACATCAGGCTGACGTGGAGTTGAACGGTGACCATCGCTGGGAATTCTGCTGAGTAGATGAGAATGGTGGAAGCGTGTTTTCTGTTCTAGTCAAGGAAGTGATAACAGGAGCAATCAATTTGTAAAATAGTAAATTGAAAGGAGTTTTGGAGCCTTGTTAAAACATGAAATTTCTAGGCAACGTGAGGACTTTGGTGGTAAACTAGGTGGGGTGGTGTAGTTTTCTGCACGGAGGAGCTCAAAGGAAACGCGGTCACGAGTATTGTGGGTAGTTTTAATGGAGGTGGTTGTTTTCGTTTTGCATTGTAAAGACAGTAGGCGGAAGTTGGTATCAAGGAAGTTTGTTCTAGTTTTGTAAAGAAGGATCAGTCTATGGGGACTGGTGAACGTCCGGTGGTGTTCAGATCGAAACAGTGACGGTGGCGGAATAATATGAAGTGGCGGAGTGCGTATGGACTTGGTAGTCGGTGGCTCCATTATCCAGAACGTGAAAGAAGAATGACATATAACAGGAGAGGAAACCACGTGATAAAAATTAACGCAGCAAGGTAATTAAACATTTATTTACATTTTAAATAAGTAATTAGTTAGTAATAACGTTAGTTATAATAAATACGTTCAATTATATAAATTACATAGCTCGTTCGTATTTAACCAGAATCACGCGAAATTGGAAACGATGGGATTACAGTTCGGAACAATACGTTGCTGTGCTAATTCGGAATCGAACGGAAGCAACTGGATTTTCGTTTAATTTTAAACACCTGTTTAAAATTAAATGAAACAACGCAAATCGTCAACTGAAAATCAAAGGTGAGTTAACTCTCACACCTTCTGAAATGCTATGATGTGATTAAATTCATATAATTAAATTTAATCATTAATAATTGGATGTTTGGTTGCCTTGGATGGTCATCGTTGATTGAATGGTTGTCGTTAATTAGATTTTAGTTGTTTAAAATATATGCGCTGCTATTATAATCCGTGATGCCGGGAAGAACATGTAGGAGGAATCAAACCGGATTCCTCAAATGTTTTGTATGCTGTTTATATAATATTATTTACATATATGATATGATTGAACCCCATTGATGTTAAAATCCGTTCGATGGTTGATCGTTGAATTGAAATTCAACATTATTGTGATTTAAATCAATATACAGTATTGATTGAGGGATTAGCAGCAAATGGTCCAAAATCCACCATTTTGTTTAAACGTTAATTTGTCGTTAGGCGAATTAACAAAGTGAAGTTATAATATTTATTTTATAGCTGAAGTGGAATTTTATTCATATCTTATATGATATAATGATGTTAAAAATAAATAAATGTCAGGAAATGGGATTTTCATAAAATAGTATAAAAAGATTTTACGGTCAGGATTGGACGGTTAAATCAGTTTTATACGGGTTATTATTTGGAATAATTATATTTAAATAAACAATTTAGTAATATTATTAGATTAACTATATTAATCTAATAAGAAGAAGAAATTGAAAATGGTTAAGGAGTTAACCAATGATTTAAAGTTGACTAAATCAACTGTTGATCAAAAGTGGTTATAAACAATTAGTTGTTTAATTTAATAATATTTCTTTAATAAAATATTATTAATTAACGATATTTATATTATAATTATATATTGCTTAATAATTTAAAAAGGTGATTAACTGAGCGGTTTAGTTAATGAAGAAATAAATTGTTTTACTTCGGTAAATAATGATGTTGATTATAATTGAAGTAATTTCTTCTTAAATGAAATTATTTAAGAAGATAATCGAACATATAACATCGGCTAATTTTGAAAGGGATTTAGGAAGAGATCGAATAATATAAATGAAGTTATAAAAGGAAATTGGGCTAAGGAGATATGTACTAAAATAAATATTCTATTAAATAGTGAATCGAGATAAAGAGGGAAAGTTTCCAAATATAAACTACTTATAGATTGTTAAATGGACTGTTATAATAGGGGTAGGAAAGTGATTATTATTCTAATCATTAAAATAATTATTTCTTAAATGATTTTCATTTAAGAAAGTGACCGAGTTTGAAGCAGGGTTTAAATTGATATTGAAATTTTTGAAAAGAGGTTTCCTTCCTAACATTTTAGGAAGAATTTATCTAAGAATTAAGTTATAGTCTTAGATAAAGTGTTCACTTTAAATTGAATTAAGTAATTGATTAAATCGAAGGAGAAGGTCGGCAAGACAAAGAAAGGATGATGTTAATGGTTTATAGATCATTAAAGGGATTTTGATTTTAAAATCCTAATTAGTTTTATAATATGATATTCAATATTTAGGTTAAGAGTCGCAAGATTTTTACCAATTATAAAACGGTTTTGTATAACGAAGTGAAAAAGGTAATGTTAATATCAAATGGTCATAATTGACCAATTATCCAAAATAAGGTTATGGTTATAAAACCATGGATTATATAGAATAGGAAATGAGTTTGAGTTATGAACTATTATTCATCTCGAGATAAGAACGTTGTCGACCAAGGTCTGAGAGGTAAATAAAATACTCCAACTTGGACGGCTTCACTATTATTGAAGAATGGTATTAGTTTGTGATGGTAAGAGATGTCGAAATTAAGCTTATTATTCCAAAAAAAGAATATTTCGACAATATTTACAAGGTTGTTAAAATGCGATAAACATGTAGAGTTTTAAAGAATGATGTATATTTTAAACATTGATCACCAGATTTCGAAACATAATGATACGCATAAATAATGAAAAGAGTTTATAGAATTGTGGTGATATTTTCGAAATAAAGATGAACGGATAGGAGATTGGTATATATGTTAATTTAAGAAATTGGGATATAGATAATGTTTCCGAATTAATGGAAATAACTATGATTTGTCGAGATTAGTAAATGGAATTGATGTTAATCGAAGAAATGAGTTTTGAGATTCGATAAAAGAATTAATGAAATGATTTTAAGACCTGAGCTGCCAATATGCTCGACCGTACTGTTTTGAGATTGATAGTTAAAACACCAAACTATCAATGGAATCTATTACTTGACCTTTTTGACGTGTTGTTTCGAAGAGACCGAGATGGGAACTAGACCCAAAACCACTTCGAATCAGCGTTGCGTACGAAACAAATCTGCAAGGATAAAGATGGAGCATTGAAGACCAAAGATCTTTATAGAACGGAAGAATTACTTAAATTCTCTAGCTGTTCCCTAGAGATATACTGTGGTTCCATCGTGATTGAAATCTGTGGATTGCAAGGACGTCTCGCTATTGATCCTTTGGGTGATTCCTAGGATGCGGTAGGAGAGTTCCTTCGGTTCATCCTGTTCCTGGATGACTTGTATGGACGAATGTCTGACAGAGTATTTTCCGAAAACTCACGTACGTTGATTTTTACAAATATACCAAGTTTGGTGGCGGAGAAATCCTCTTGCTTAACACCCAAAGTGTATTTGTGGACGTCAATTAGTGAATTGACAGATCTGACGATGTGGCATTCAGAGTGAACGATGGCCAGATGTTATAAGAAGATAAACGTAGCTTCTAGCCTCATCAATTGGGAAATGACAAAAATCGGGCAGGCCGCATGGCTAGGTGGGTCATACCCAAGCAGGGAGTATTGTCATCAATCTAGAGAACATTCATATTTGTTGCTTCTTTTCATTTCTGTATCTCCCGGTAATTATGGCAGGCGCGCAATAAAAGCCATAAGGTGACAATATATTCGATACACTCAAGTTAAATGAGTGGTCGGTTATGCGTGGCCGGGTTGCAAGGCGTTCTTGTTGAACCCCAGTGTATATCCCTCTAGAGTACATTAGTTGGAAGGAGGTCCCATACCTTGTCGTAAACGGAGTCCAATCTCCAATAAGCGCCTTGCGGATTTTGATTATATAATAAATATGTAGAGCGTAAGATGCAAGCGTTCTACTATATGGTTATTTATTTGTGATATGATAGGCACTATTATAATATCACTGGATTTTGATATATCAAAACTGTTTTGGGTTAGTAGGGTAAAAACCGCCCATGTTTATGTGTGGATTGGTCTTACTATTATACTTTTCTTTCAAAGGGATTTCTAAAGTTAAACAAGTTGGTTGCTGTATGAATTTATCACTGAAAGTATTCCAGACTGATCCAGGTGAATTTTGCTTTGCTTCAAATGTGCTCGGGTTAGACCGAGTATATTTCCAAGTTAGTTTCCGCTTGGAGCTCCAAAGATGGAGTTGAATCGAGGCGTATTCCATATATTTACTGGTACTAGTTTATTTCCACTGTGTGTATTGATTGGAATGTATAGTCTGATGTTGTAATCACATATATATAGTCCTTTGTATAAGGTATTTTGATATATTATATTTTGTTCGTTCCGCTGTGAGACTCTGATCTTCTTATTCTTCTACTCTAATAGTTCTTTCTTTCTCTTCTCATCCTCTAACTTCTTTCTATTAACAGTCAGAGTTCGATACTTGGATTTTTGACAAGTAATACAGGATTTTGTGTTATTGTTGAAAATTTGAGCGTCGAATTTTTTCTGGCCGTCACAAGACCTCTCACATTAAACCGTATACCTGTAGATATTGGATATGTCGAGCGGTTGCAGACAGACTTCTACTACAAATGGGTTTAACCACGTGTCATAGTGTACTAAGTTTGAATGGCCCATGGCACCCAGGCCTCTCACATTAGTTGGGCCTACTTGTGGTTGTTGGATTTGTCGGTCAGTTCCGGGCAGTCTTCTACCACAAATGGAAACTAACCTCGTGTATGTGTGTCACTATTAATATATGTAAAGCCATTTTATACGCACACACAAGCAATCAATTATATATACGGTGACATTTCAAATTCGAATTCTATCCTAATCGCATTTGTTATATTAATATAACGTTAATTACGTTGATTACGTTTATATAAGTATAATAGTTATAATGCTTAATGCTCATATGAACGAGAGAATGTTGTAACGATACAAAAATTGTCAACTTGTCTAAATCAAGGTATACAAGTTAATTTTCCATATGTTTACCGTTACAATTTAGGCATGATGGCATAATAACACAATAACAAATAGCAGTGAATGGAAAATACACACGTACAAATTTCAACTTGCATCCTAGAATTATTGGAATGATTTCAATAATGGATCAACAATAGAGTATAACATACAAATATAATATATATACATGTATGTTTATATGCTCCACATTATCTAATTCACCCCTTTTTGGTGTTATGCACATAAAAATGTTTACATTTGATATATTTCAAGCATGAATACGTTTGGATTCAAAATAGAATCCAAACCTAATCAAATTATGAAATAACCAAGTTTAAACCCTTTTAGGTTACAATCAAATGTTTACATAAGGGTGGATTACACAAAGTAGAAACAACAACACCCCTTTCATCGTCAATCCAATATTGAGATCAAAAAATCCACAAACACAAATAACATGACAATTCTTACGCAAATATAAAATAGAGGATTTGAGGGTTTTTGTGTTGATGTTATCAATTTTCATACCCTCTTAGGCATAACTATCAACATATTAATCTATTAAAAAATAGAATATGCTTAAGAATACGATATTTCACTCACAGATCTAAGGAAGAACAAATAGGATTCTTGTTGTAGATTCAGATATGTGTTTAATCTTCCTGACAAATGTGCTCCAATCCTCCTAATATATATGTAAGAAACATCTTTTAGAATATTATATATATAACTAAATTCCAGAATTCATACTACAACTTATATGAATTTAAATTAGAGAGAAGATAAGAATAAAGGTTAGAAGAATTGAAGAGAAATTCTTAACCTTTTCTGGAATTCAGCAATGGTAGAAGGACAATATGGCGGCTGTAATAACCCGGAATTCTGAGCCAATTTAAAATTTTTATTTTGGCTATTTTAATGAATTTTGATTATTTAAAATGGATTATTTTAAATAATGACGAAGAAAAATTTATTTTGAATAGAGTTAGAACGTATATATTTATATACGTCGTCGTTAGAATATAAATATTTATTTATAATTGTAAAAGGAATTGAAAAGGGCGTGGTAGTTCGATAATTCAATTTCAAAATTCAAATGAATGTACAGGATTCAAAATAAACCGGATTTTAGTGAGATAAAAAATAATAGAATCTATTTGAGGATATCTTTCCAACGAATCCAAAAAAATCAAAATTTCATAGTGGGAATCAAAAGATATGCCCAGTTTAAAATTCAGAAAAGTCGCTATGGAATTTCGGCCCTTAAAAATGGGAATTTTGCAAACGACCTCGGTTTTCGACGAAACCACTTTTGTTGGATCCGTGATGTCAAGTTATTGCTAGATTCCAAAATTCGTAATTTTTCGATTCAATATGTGAGCATGCCAAAGGAAAACGCGTTTGACCAGTTTCAGTTGATTTTAATCGACTGGAAAATGGACATTTTTCAAACGATCACATAATTCGATGTAATTAGTTTTGTTAGGACCATATCGTCAATACGAAGCTAGAAAATATTTTTCGGGAATTTTTAGAGTCTGTATGTGGCCTCGGTAAATTGAAATGCGCGTTCAAATTCAATATATAGAGTTATATTTTGATTTTGACGAAAACTGGTCGTAACGATCGAATTGGCCAACGTGTTATATCCCATTGTGTTAGGAATGGGGGTAATTAGCTAGGGGCGACAGTCGTTGGGACCGATTTGGTGTTGGGATAAAAAAGTAACTTTATAGATATTAAATAAAATAATTAAATAAATAATATATAAACTATCTCCCTCTCTCTCTCTCTTCCCTTATATCGTTCAAAACAGAAAATCAAAAAGAAAATAAAAAAAACCTACATCCTCGATCGCGCCCTCTCCTCTCTGAACCGCCGCCGTCGACGCTTCCAGGGCGCCACCGCCCTTCGCCTCCTCAAAGCCCGCCACTGACGTCGCTTCCCCCTCCCTCTTCTAGTCCGCCGCTTCTCCGATTCCATCCTCCCCAAACACCCAATCCCGTTCAGAATTGACCACCGCCGCCTATGGCCTGCACCCTAACGGGAGCGACGCCCCACCACCACCTCAGAGCCCAGACCCGACCAGCATAGGCACCCTCCTCTCCGTTCAACGTCAACAGTACGTTTTCTTTTGTTTATTTTATCTTATTTCATTTAGTTGTTTTTATTTATTTAAAGGTCTAGATTTTCAAATAGAAAGGTTAATATATTTATATGAGAACGAATAAAGTTAGGATTTTTATTGATTTTAAAGTCTAGATTTTTATATTTTAGAAAGAATAAAAATTCGATTTTTAATTTATAGAAGATATAAAGATATGATTTTTATATGATTTAGATAATAAAGATATGATCTTTATACCATATGAAGGATAAAAATATGATTTTTATACTATAGAAAGAATAAAAATATAATTTTTATAAAGTAGAAGTATTAAAAATATGGTTTTTATATAATAGAGAATATAAAAAAATTATCTCTATATATGTAGCAAAATAAAATTATGATTTTTATTATATGTAGAGATTAAAGATATGATTTTTATGAGCTAGTGAATATAAATAAAATTATCTCCACAGGCCAAGGACGGCTTGTATGCTTGTTTGTTTGATTTTGATGTGTAGTTGATTGTGTGATGGGATGTGAAATGAAATAAAATATTTATATAGTTAAAAATATTTTATAGTTGAAAATAGAATTTTTAACGCATATTTAAAATAAAATAAATATAAACAAACCGGACGATTTGTTTATATACACCCATTTGACTGATATTGATTGGGACGATAAATTTTACACATCGCCCAACTGCACAAATAAAATATGTGTTCGATTGTTTGAAACCCCACACGGGTATTGGGATGATATATGACATACACCAATCCCAATAATTAGTTGTATGTCGATCGATTGATGGACAGACTGTTATGAGCGTTAAATATTTATATTTGATGCTTATACAGTGTAGAATGCACTTTGGATGATGGTTGATTATTTATCGTTGTTATTTTATACATGTGTTGTAGAAAATCCATATAATTAACATTATATGGTAATTGATTGGGCCTCATTCCAGTTTTGAAAAAGAAATATTTGAAAATAAATATTTGAAAAGAAATATTTGAAAAGAAATATTTGAAGAGAAATATTTGAATAAAATATTTGAGAAGAAATATTTGAAACGAAATATTTGAATAGAAATATATAAAGTCGTGTTGATTAATTATGCGCTATTTTGACGCGAACGATATCTATATCGATTATATTCATTTTTATAATGAATATTGAAATGTGATTTCAAAATCGAATATTTTGAAATGAAATTCGAATTAAATTGAGTTGAAACCAATTTGAATTGAAATCGAGTTGAAATGAATTTAAAATGAATTTATATTGAAAAGATTCAATTTTGATTTGAATTTGAGATGGAAGTTGAAATCCTTTTGAAAACTAATTTAAAACGATTTATAAAATTCGTTTCGAAAGGAAATTGATGAAGTATATATTATACATATTATATAATGGCCTGAATAGAACGCGTCGCGCCGCCGCAGTTCGCGAATTTCGACTGTTGACTTCGAATGAATATTGCGGGAGATCCGACAGTCGGATTCTCCTAAAAGCGGAACCGTTGGGTTCGTATCGAAAAGAGCTTTCTAACGAATATTAGAGATTTGAAATCTAATGGTTGGATTTGGAATTATGTCCAAATCAAATTTGGAAAAGGTCGTTGTAAGTGCAGTTCGATGGCCGTTGATGGAAATTGACTGTACGGGCCTTGATAAAATTATTAAAAATAGTAATAATTTGTGTAAAATCATAAGAAATGATTTGGGAAGAATTGGGATGAAAAACTCCATATTTGAAAAGATAAAAATAGATTTTTATTGTAATGAACTAGTTTTGAACTAGAATTATAATTCTATTTATTTTTAAATAAATAAATTGGATTTGAAATGGTTTTGAAAATAACCAGAACTTCCAATACGTGAATTGGAATGGATTTGAATTGAAATTGTCTTCGGAATATTTCGATGTTGGACTTCGTGATTATACAGATAGCGTTAGGGAAATTTGAAAGATATATAGATATCGTTATTTCCAATACGATATTTGTTGGTCGTAGAATTTGATATTGAATATAAGCTGATATATTTTCTATTCACAGCCTTGTATTTAATATCAAATGTGATTTGGGTTTGTCGTGAATGGTGTCTTCATTAACACTGTTCTTAAGCCCAGTTGAGAAAAAGATTAAGTCTTTTTATTTAGATTTAATGGAGTGTACCAATTAAATAATATTTAATTGGAATTGAATTGGTATTGATTTTTGGGTTTATCGTGAACAGTGTTTTAAATAACATTTATTCCTTAACCCGATAATTAATGGAATGTGATTTTGAGTTGTCGTGAATGGTATCTTCAAAAATACTGTTCTTATACCCAAAGGAGTTGAGAAAATCAGAAACTAACTGGAGATTAGTTAAGTTGAATGGTTTATGGGGTATTGGTTTGATGTTGGTTTCGGCCTTCGGGGTTAATACTTAGGGAATTGCTCACTTGCTGATTTACGGTTAGGGACTGATTGAAATGTGATGTGATTTTGGGGTTTATCTTGAACTGTGTTTTAAACAACATTGATTCTTTAACCCAGTCAAAGATTAAAACTAAGTGGAGTTTTAATGAATCTTTAATTAGATTGAAATGATCGAGAATGGAGTGTCACCAGTTTTGCTCCAGGCGATAATTAAATCTTTAATTATATTTGAACGTGAAATGGTAATTGACTTTACCGATAACACCGTGGTGTTAGATATGAAGTATTACCCGTTTTACTTCATGGGAAGAATAGGTTGGGGTGGGGAAATTTAACAATTGATTACTTCGGTAAGGTTCGTTAATCGCGACTAGTTTGGATAAACCAAAATTTGGTTTGAATTGATTTTCAAAGGATGATTAAAGAATAAATTTAAAGGAATTTATCTTTGATAAAATTAATGGGAACCTTTCCCTAAGAATGTGAAATTTAGAAACTAACTGTAGGTTAGCTAAGCAGAACGGTTTCCTGGGTATTGATCTGATGTTGGTTTCGGCCTTCGGGGTTAATATTTGGGGAATTATTCTCTTGCTAATTTACGGTTAGTGACTGGTGAATTGGAATGAGGCGTATGTTGTGTTTGTGTAACACATGTTTATTATATACGCGAGTTATTCAGAAAGACCGGGTTTATCCCATTCTGACTAAATGATTCGGCGTGGTGTCGAGGGTGAAGACGGTGGTCGGAGACCGGAAGTCTTCACGTCATTTGGGTGATTCCTGGTGATCTTGATTGGGCCGTACACCCAAGAGGAGGGAATCAATTAGTGGTAGTCCAGACGTACTTGGAGATCGATGGATATGCGGGGTACTAGGTGCCTCCGGTTTCGTTCAGACCCAGAACGGACTTGTAGATGGAATGTGTGTCCGACATTGGATATCATTCTGTGTGACTGATATCGGTTGCATAGAGTGGTTTGCCTGTGTGGCATGCTAAGATGCAAATGATCAAGGCTTCTGTTGAAAAGCAGAGTCTTGTGGTTGATGATCAAAGCACGGCTTGTGTGACGTAGCTTTGTGTGGCGTTGATTCGCGAGCCTCACACCTCGGTTGTGAACCAAAAATGGGAGAAGGACCTCAGGGAGGACAAGCGTTTCTTTCTAGCTAGAAGTGGCGTCAGTAGTTTTACATGCCCTGACGAGTTTGACTTATGTGGTTGTTGCTATTGCGAGGCGCCTTGGATATATCGGTGACTATGTGAAGCTGATGGAGTCATTCGTTGGCTCATTTATGCCCCAAAGGGCGGGAAAACGTAGTGTTCAGGCATAATAATCTACATCGGTGGACCGACCCTGACGATCCAAAGGGTTGATGCGTTCTAATCCTGAGACATGGGCTAGATTGTCTCGAATCGGTAGAGGACTATCTTTTGCCTCGGTTCACAGATGGAAATCTAATTTCCAAATACGTGACTTTGCGGTTTTATTTGTAGAGCCTAGTATTGGCGACATGATATATTGTACCCTTGTTGCCTATGATTGATACTTATGATTTGAAATTGTTTTGACACTATACACTTATAATAGTATCAAATGATTTGTTTTAAAATGTATCAAGAATTCTTTGGCTGTTATAAGGTAAAACCCTATCCTCTGGCTTGCGTTGCATTGTGTGATGGGACCTGGGTCTTATAACAGCTTCATTTTTCTTTACTTAGCATTGCGCTGTTTGTTTTATGCACTAGTATTCTTGGGAGGAAACCCGTTCCGTGTTATACGGCGTGGTCCCTTGATTTACCGAACTTTAAAAATAAAGATTAATAACTGTTTTAGTTCTCACACTAGTCACATGACTGACCTGAAGTTTATTGTTTTAACCTAAACTCTGGGTGCCCCTATTTTCCGCACGGGCAGCTAGTAGTTTTAGTTTTGCAGAGTTATATTCACAGGATCCTGGTTTACAGCTGGAACGATATCCAGAAAGCTCTGTATCTGTATATATCTTTCATTTGTGTATTGTATTATTTTTCCGCGGCTATGTAATGTAATTTAAATCTCTGATATTTTTCTGATGTATATTATTTGTTTATACTCTGTATATTCTTGTATTCTGATGAATTGTTGTAATATACAATGAAATGTTCTTCTGTTTGCGTTCTGATTGGTCTTGTTTTCAACTCAATCTGTGCTTTCCTTACTGGGGAAGTTCAGGTCGCTTCATTTGGTATCAGAGCTTCGGTTTACAAAGCTCGAGAACAAGACACATTAGAACCATACGAAAGAATTCATCAGAGATTGGATTAGTAATATCCAATGAGAATGACTCGTTAGAGATGGGATCAGTAACATCCTAGAACGAGTGTGAAGAGTATATTTTTAAAATGAAAATGATTTTTGTTTTGAAAATTTGAATCAATTATTCGTATTTGATTATTTATATTGATGTGGACAATCCAGTATATATAGATTTTGCATATACGTCTGATCCACGTGTATTCGAAGTTTTAATATACGGGATAGATATAAAGTCACACTCTAGTCGCCCGTAGATGATTCTGATGATTGTTGCTACATCATCAGAATTAGTATTCGAGTTTCGAAAGTGGGATTTCTATATATTTCCTATTGACTAGTGTGAGAACCAAAATTAGATAGGATATATTGTTGTGAATTGGCATCAAAAACGTGATTTTTGACTATATATCATTTTTGACTATATATCAAAGTTATGAGTTTGAAACGTTAATCAACTAATTGATTGATGGTTGTATTGTTTGATTAATTAAATATTGAACCTTTAGCCAAATTGAATCAAATAGTGTGTTGTATTGGAAATTTGTCGCATTTGCATACATATACATGTACTTACACTGAACAGGTCTTAGCAAGGAGGCTATAGAAGAGGAATAAAATTGTTTGCCCAACAAATAGGTATATGTTTATCATAATTTACTGTTTTGTTTGGGTGATGATGACTTTATGAGCCGATTGGCTAGCCGCTTGGCTTTTTCTTTTTCTTTTGGATTGAAGAAGGCCATGGGAGGCTATATGAAATAACCCAAGTCCCCGGTGCAGGGGAGGTTATGGCGAAATTTTTCAAAAATTTAGGGTGTTAGCCAAATTTTTGAAAAATTTGAAAAGTTATTAGAAACTGAAAAGTTGAAGAACTTAAGCCGTAAAGAAAATAAAGGAAGTTGAGTTGATTTATTAAACAACTTTCGGCTTCGTTCCTCTTCGGGGACGAAAAGTTTTAAGTGGGGGAGATTGTAATAACCCGGAATTCTGAGCCAATCTAAAATTTTTATTTTGGCTATTTTATTGAATTTTGATTATTTAAAATGGATTATATTAAATAATGACGACGAAAAATATATTTTGAGTAGAGTTAGAACGTATATATTTATATACGTCGTCGTTAGAATATAAATATTTATTTATAATTGTAAAAGGAATTGAAAAGGGCGCGGTAGTTCGATAATTCGATTTCAAAATTCAAATGAATGTACAGGATTCAAAATAAACCGGATTTTAGTGAAACCAAAAATAATAGAATCTATTTGAGGATATCTTTCCAAGAATCCGAAAAATCAAAATTTCATTGCGGGAATCAAAAGATATGTCCAGTTTAAAATTCAGAAAAGTCGCATGGAATTTCGGCCCTTAAAAATGGGAATTTTGCAAATGACCTCGGTTTTCGACGAAACCACTTTTGTTGGATCCGTGATGTCAAGTTATTGCTAGATTCCAAAATTCGTAATTTTTCGATTCAATATGTGAGCGTGGAAAAGGAAAACGCGTTTGACCAGTTTCAGTTGATTTTAATCGACTGGAAAATGGCCATTTTTCAAACGGTCACAGAATTCGATGTAATTAGTTTTGTTAGGACCATATCGTCAATACGAAGCTAGTAAATATTTTTCGGGAATTTTTAGAGTCTGTATGTGGCCCCGGTAAATTGAAATGCGCGTTCAAATTCAATATATAGAGTTATATTTTGATTTTGACGAAAACTTGTCATAACGATCGAATTAGCCTACGTGTCATATCCCATTGTGTTCGGAATGGGGGTAATTAGCTAGGGGCGACAGCCGTTGGGACCGATTTGGTGTTCAGGTCAAAAAGTAACTTTATAGATATTAAATAAAATAATTAAATAAATATTATATAAACTATCTCCTTCTTTCTCTTCCCTTATATCGTTCAAAACAGAAAATCAAAAAGAAAATAAAAAAAAACCTACATCGTCGATCGCGCCCTCCCCTCTCTGAACTGTCGCCGTCGACGCTCCCAGGGCGCCACCGCCCTCCGCCTCCTCCAAGCCCGCCACTGACGTCGCTTCCCCCTCCCTCTTCTAGTCCGCCGCTTCTCCGATTCCATCCTCCCCAAACACCCAATCCCGTTCAGAATTGGCCACCGCCGCCTATGGCCTGCACCCTAATGGGCGCGACGCCCCACCACCACCTCAGAGCCCAGACCCGACCAGCGTAGGCACCCTCCTCTCCGTTCAACGTCAATAGTATGTTTTCTTTTGTTTATTTAGTTGTTTTTATTTATTTAAAGGTCTAGATTTTCAAATAGATTGGTTAATATATCTATATGAGAACGAATAAAGTTAGGATTTTTATTGATTTTAAAGTCTAGATTTTTATATTTTAGAAAGAATAAAAATTCGATTTTTAATTTATAGAAGATATAAAGATATGATTTTTATATAATTTAGATAATAAAAATATGATCTTTATATCATAGGAAGGATAAAAATATGATTTTTATACTATAGAAAGAATAAAAATATAATTTTTATAAAGTAGAAGTATTAAAAATATGGTTTTTATATAATAGAGAATATAAAAAAATTGTCTCTTTATATGTAACAAAATAAAATTATGATTTTTATTATATGTAGAGATTAAAGATATGATTTTTATGAGCTAGTGAATATAAAAATACGATTTTCATATTATATAGATAGTAAAGATTTGATTTTTATTATACGAACACCGGTGTAAAAAAATAGAATTTTTATCTATATAGTAGCGATGTAAAAATAGAATTTTTACCCCTATAGCGTTGAAATAAAAATGTGATTTTTATATACATAGCAACAATATAAAAATGTTATTTTTATATATGTAGTGGTTACGGACAATAAAATTGACAAAAGGCGAGCACGGCGAAGATCTCTACATATGAAGAGTCGCGGCGTTTGGTTTAGCTAGTCGGTGAGAACTTCTCACTTTTAATTTATTTCTAGTTTGGAATATATACTAGGATGCAGACGGTGTTTAGTAGCACCCGACACCCGTCGTCCACATACCATGGACAGCTTGTATGTTCGTTTGATTTTGATGTGTAGTTGATTGTGTGATGGGATGTGAAATGAAATAAAATATTTATATAGTTAAAAATATTTTATAGTTGAAAATAGAATTTTTAACGTGTATTTAAAATAAAATAAATATAAACAAACCAGACGATTTGTTTATATACACCCATTTGACTGATATTGATTGGGACGGTAAATTTTACACATCGCCCAACTACACAAATAAAATCTGTGTTCGATTGTTTGAAACCCCACACGGGTATTAGGATGATATATGACATACACTAATCCAAATAATTAGTTGTATGTCGATCGATTGATGGACAGACTGTTATGAGCGTTAAATATTTATATTTGATGCCTATACAGTGTAGAATGCACTTTGGATGATGGTTTATTATTTATCGTTGTTATTTTATACATGTGCTGTATAAAATCCATATAATTAACATTATATGGTAATTGATTAGGCCTCATTCCAGTTTTGAAAAAGAAATATTTGAAAAGAAATATTTGAAGAGGAATATTTGAATAAAATATTTGGGAAGAAATATTTGAAATGAAATATTTGAATAGAAATATATAAAGCCTGTTGATTAGATATGCGCTATTTTGACACGAACGATATCTATATCGATTATATTCGTTTTTATAATGAATATTGAAAAGTGATTTCAAAATCAAATATTTTGAAATGGAATTCGAATTATGTTGAATTGAAACCAATTTGAATTGAAATGGATTTGAATTGAAATCGAGTTGAAATGAATTTAAAACGGATTTATAATGGAAAGATTCAATTTTGATTTGAATTTGAGATGGAAGTTGAAATCGTCTTGAAAACGAATTTAAAACGATTTAAAAAATTCGTTTCGAAAGGAAACCGACGAAGTATATATTATATAATATATATAATATAATGGCCTGAATAGAACGCGTCGCGCCGCGGTAGTTCGCGAATTTTGACCGTTGACTTCGAATGAATATTGCGGGAGATACGACCGTCGGATTCTCGTTAAACCAGAACCGTTGGGTTCGTATCGAAAAGAGCTTTCTAACGAATATTAGAGATTTGAAATCTAACGGTTGGATTTGGAATTATGTCCAAATCAAATTTGGAAAAGGTCGCTGTAAATGCAGTTCGATGGCCATTGATGGAAATTGACTGTACGGGCCTTGGAAAAATTATTAAAAATAGTAATAATATGTGTAAAATCATAAGAAATGATTTGGGAACAATTGGAATGAAAAACTCCATATTTGAAAAGATAAAAATAGATTTTTATCGTAATGAACTAGTTTTGAACTAGAATTATAATTCTATTTATTTTTAAATAAATAAATTGGATTTGAAATGGTTTTGAAAATAACCAGAACTTCCAATACGTGAATTGGAATGGATTTGAATCGAAATTGTCTTCGGAATATTTCGATGTTGGACTTCGTGATTATACAGATAGCGTTAGGAAAATTTGAAAGATATATAGATATCGTTATTTCCAATACGATATTTATTAGTCGTAGAATTTGATATTGAATATAAGCCGATATATTTTCTATTCAGAGCCTTGTATTTAATATCAAATGTGATTTGGGTTTGTCGTGAATGGTGTCTTCATTAACACTGTTCTTAAGCCCAGTTGAGAAAAAGATTAAATCTTTTTATTTATATTTAATGGAGTGTACCAATTAAATAACATTTAACTGGAATTGAATTGGTAATGATTTATGGGTTTATCGTGAACAGTATTTTAAATAACACTTGTTCCTTAACCCGATAATTAATGGAATGTGATTTTGGGTTGTCGTGAATGGTATCTTCAATAATACTGTTCTTATACCCAAAGGAGTTAAGAAAATCAAAAACTAACTGGTGATCAGTTAAGTTGAATGGTTTCTGGGGTATTGGCCTGATGTTTGTTTCGTCCTTCGGGGTTAATACTTAGGGAATTGCTCACTTGCTAATTTACGGTTAGGGACTGATTGAAATGTGATGTGATTTTGGGGTTTATCGTGAACTGTGTTTAAAACGACACTAATTTTTTAACCCAGTCAAAGATTAAAACTAAGTGGAGTTTTAATGAATTTTTAATTAGATTGAAATGATCGAGAATGGAGTATCACCAGTTTTGCTCCAGGCGATAGTTAAATCTTTAATTAGATTTGAACATGAAATGGTAATTGAATTTACCGATAACACCATGGTGTTAGATATGAAGTATTACCAGTTTTACTTCATGGGATGAATAGGTTGGGGTGGGGAAATTTAACAATTGATTACTTCGGTAAGGTTCGTTAATCCCGACTAGTTTGGATAAACCAAAATTTGGTTTGAATTGATTTTCAAAGGATGATTAAAGAATAAATTTAAAGGAATTTATCTTTGATAAAATTAATGGGAACCTTTCCCTAAGAATGTGAAATTTAGAAACTAACTGTAGGTTAGCTAAGCAGAACGGTTTCCTGGGTATTGATCTGATGTTGGTTTCGACCTTCGGGGTTAATATTTGGGGAATTATTCTCTTGCTAATTTACGGTTAGTGACTGATGAATTGGAATGAGGCATATGTTGTGTTTGTGTAACACGTGTTTATTATATACGCGAGTTAATCAGAAAGACCGGGTTTATCCCATTCTGAATAACTGATTCGACGTGGTGTCGAGGATGAAGACGGTGGTCGAAGACCGGAAGTCTTCACGTCGTTTGGGTGATTCCTGATGATCTTGATTAGGCCGTACACCCAAGAGGAGGGAATCAGTTAGTGGTCGTCCAGACGTACTTGGAGATCGATGGATATGCGGGGTACTAGGTGCCTCCGGTTTCGTTCAGACCCAGAACGACCTTGTAGATGGAATGTGTGTCCGACATTGGATATCATTCTGTGTGACTGATATCGGTTGCATAGAGTGGTTTGCCTGTGTGGCATGCTAAGATGCAAATGATCAAGGCTTCTGTTGAAAAGCAGAGTCTTGTGGTTGATGATCAAAGCACGGCCTGTGTGACGTAGCTTTGTGTAGCGTTGATTCGCGAGCCTCACACCTCGGTTGTGAACCAAAAACGGGAGAAGGACCTCGGGGAGGACATGCGTTTCTTTCTAGCTAGAAGTGGCGTCATTGGTTTTACACGCCCTGACGAGTTTGACTTATGTGGTTGTTACTGTTTCGAGGCGCCTCGGATATATCAGTGACTATGTGAAGCCGATGGAGTCATTTGTTGGCTCATTTACGCCCCCAAAGGGCGGGGAAACGTAGTGTTCAAGCATAATAATCCACAACGGTGGACCGGCCCTGACGATCCAAAGGGTTGATGCATTCTGATCCTGAGACATGGGCTAGATTATCTTGAATCGGTAGAGGACTATCTTTTGCCTCGGTTCACAGATGGAAATCCAATTTCCAAATATGTGACTTTGCGGTTTTATTTGTAGAGCCTAGTATTGGCGACATGATATATGGTACCCATGTCGCCTATGATTGATACTTATGATTTGAAATTGTTTTGACACTATACACTTATAATAGTATCAAATGATTTGTTTTAAAACGTATCAAGCATGCTTTGGCTGTTATAATGTAAAACCCTATCCTCCGGCTTGCGTTGCATTGTGTGATGGGACCTGGTTCTTATAACAGCTTCATTTTTCTTTACTTAGCATTGCGCTGTTTGTTTTATGCATTGGTATTCTTGGAAGGAAACCCGTTCCGTGTTATACGGTGTGGTCCCTTGATTTACCGAACTTTAAAAATAAAGATTAATAACTGTTTTAGTTCTCTCACCAGTCACATGACTGACCTGGAGTTTATTGTTTTAACCTAAACTCTAGGTGCCCCTATTTTCCGCACGGGCAGCTAGTAGTTTTGGTTTTGCAGATTTAGATTCACAGGATCCTGGTTTACAGCTGGAACGATATCCAGAAAGCTCTGTATCTGTATATCTCTTTCAGTTGTGTATTGTATTATTTTTCCGCTGCTATGTAATGTAATTTAAATCTCTGATATTTTTCTGATGTATATTATTTGTTTATACTCTGTATATTCTTGTATTCTGATGAATTGTTGTAATATACAATGAAATGTTCTTCTGTTTGCGTTCTGATTGGTCTTGTTCTCAACTCAATCCGTGCTTTCCTTACCGAGGAAGTTCGGGTCGCTTCAGGGGCAGAGATAAGAGATTAGATAGAGTTCTGTTATGTGATATAAGGTCCTATATATAGTTGCTCGTGTGAGCGTAGGCCGTTAGGTTATTTAGATGTAATCATGGCCATATATTTATATATATCCCTTTAGAAAACCCCAACCAAACATAGATTCATTGGGCTCCTCAACAGCCAGGCTGTCGACCTTCTGGCCGTTGAAACGTCCAATGAATTTATGTGCCGCTAAAGTGTCTAATTAATTAATACATTGCTTTATTTTCTTAATCTCTTTCCTTACTTAAAATATTCTTAGTACCCATAATCTTATCCTTTGTTTGAATTTCAAATTATCCCTTATTTATTTTAATATATTTTGGGCATATATATATATATATATATTACTCATCTAATTATATATATTTTCTACGTTTTATTGTCCAAATTCATTTACTTGTAACTTCTTCATACATTGACCATTTTCAGCATATTATATATGAAAGCAATTCAGAATTTCGCCACGAATCCAAATAAAAGATTTTTGTGGCCAAATTAATAAAGATGAAAAATCTCATTTTCCAGCCTTATTATTAAATTATTTATTTTTACTTTTATTTAATATTTATGTCTTTTACGGGGTGTTACAGATTCCATTAAAGCAAATAAGGAATATGAATAAGATATGGAAATGTTTTCTGATGTTAATAACTTATATTTTCTAAATATAGAAAATAAGAATTTGTGAATATATGGAAATGTTTTCCGATGTTAATAAGAGATATTTTCTGGAATATAGAAAATAAATAGTTTATGAATATATGGAAATGTTTTCCAAGAATCATGAGAGGTCAAACAGGCTTTGACAAATATTTGGGGATTGATATGGAAAGTGGGAAACGAGAAGTTGGGTAATGATAAATTAATAAGAAATCATTTTAAAAGGGCTCAGTATTGCTTGATGCTTGATCAACAGAATTTTCATTTGGAAATAGGATCGGCGGTTGTATGGATGTTTCATTTGATAGTTAAATAATCGACTATCAAAGTTTTTGGCCTATTTTATATTTCCGTTTTCAGTTGAAGAGATTGGGATCAAGTATATTATCTGAAAACCACTCTGTATGGCAATAAGCATTATGAATCAAATATGCTGAAGATAATTGAAGATGGAGTAAAGTGCATGGGTTGTTCTGTTAATCCTAGGTAGAAATTGCCTAAGATGGATTGATGGGATGGTGCCTTCAGTTTGTCCAGTCCCAGGACAACTTGTATGGACGAATTTCAGATAGAGTTTGCCTAACAGATCATCTAAATTGATCTCTTCAAACGTATTGTGTTTGGTGGTGGAGAATTCGTTTCTCCTAGCTTTATACTCGTGGTATTTTTGGGAAAATCAATAAATGGTTTGGCAGTTTGACGATGTGGTATTCAAATTGAATGATGACGTGGTATTAAAAAGGTAAATATAGGCTCAAGCCTCACAATCGGGAATTGACAAAAATCATGCAGGCATCATGGCTATGTGGATCACTTCCATTGGGGTATATTTTCACCAATCTAGAGAAATATTCACTTGCTTCTTTATTCTATCATTGTTGTATGCTTGGTAATGGTTGTTGATCCCAACCGTTAGTGACGATATATTTGATATACTCAAGCAAAATGAGTGGTTGGTCATGTGTGGATCGGGTTGCAAGATGTTCTTGTTGAACCCAGTGTATTCCTCTCTAGAGATATACTATCAAAAGTTGGATCCATACCTTGTCATAGTTGGAAATCTATTACCCAGTAAGTGCTCGCGGTTTTGATTGTATACTATGTATGTGGAGCGTGAGATGCAAGCGTTCTGTTACATTGCTCTTTACTTGATTTAGACACTATTATAATATTAAAATAGTATTAATTTAAATAATGTTTTGGGTTATCGTAAGGTAAAAACCATCTGTGTTTATGTGTGGATCAATCTTACGATTATCCTTTCTTTCGAAAGGATTTTTAAAGTTAAACCAAGTGGTTGGAGTTTACTCACACCAGTCCCATGACTGACCTAGAGTTTTTATTTGTTTTACCCTAAACTCCTGGGTGCCTAAATTTGTACGAGCAGTCAAGTAGTCAGGATTTTGCAGATATACTTGGAAGAGCTTGGAGCAGGAGGCTTCAGCATTTTATAGCTATTGTTTATTTCCGCTGTGTTGTAAATGTTGTGCTATGATAATGGTATGTATATACAGTTACAATTTGTAATACAAAAGTTATGTTATATAATATATTTTATTCGTTCCATTGTGAGATTCGTGTTTTACTCTTATGTTGTTGTATTTATATTCTTCTTCTATTCTAACTTTTCTCTTTCTATTCTCACCCAATAACTTATTTCTATTAATGATCCGGTAATTTTCGGTGCATGGTTAGTGGACATGGTGTTTTGCGTCGATGATCGGGATTGGGAATTTATCGGGCCGTTACAATAACATTTAACCCTTTACCTTTTTTCCACTATTAAAACTAATTAATATTTTAAAGTTCCCAAAATATTTATTTCACATCTAGAATCCTCATTTAAACAACTAATCACCAATTTGCATTTATTTACACTAAGCCTCAATTTATCACCTTTCCAATGGTTAGATTGCACAAATAAATGTTAACATGAATACTTCAGTCAAATAATCAATTTAATGATATTTTCAGCTCAATTATTCCCCAAATGTTTATATTTTAACGGTTATTTATATTGCAAGTAATAATCAAAACCCGGGTTGATACAAACTTCCTCCTTACAAAAATTGCATCCTCGCAATTTCCTTGGGGACATGTCATGTACAACCTAACCCATAACTTCAGTACATGAAAAAAACAGCGAATGAGATGAGCTTGAATTTAGAATTTCTTACCTCTAACCTCAGAAGAGTGGAAAAATTGGAATTCGGTGCACTCGATGGGCTGGTCAGTAGATACAGGCCCTAACAACGATAAGGCAAGAGCACCAAATTTTTTTAAAGGTGTTTATCCTTCGAAGAAAAACACCGAGGAATGCACCAAAGATCCATCATATGCACAACATCGAGAACTAGTACCAAATAGAAATATAGAAAACACTTCCATATAATAATTTATCACAACTGCTTCTTTCTTTCGCTTCTTCCGATCTTAGGCATCATCCTTTTTCTAGGGTAAAAAGGATGCTATCAATCGTCACCATTGGATTTCTTGGGATGTTATCTGTCGTCCCAAGAGAGAGGGTGGTCTTGGTCTTCGTAATCCTTCTGAAGTGTGCATAGCTTACATTTGTAAGCTCTGGGTCCGGTTTCGTACGAATGACTGCCTTTGGGCGTCCTTCCTCCATGCCAAATATCGGCGTCTCCTTCCTTTAGATTTTTCTAGCTCCCTTTCTTACGCTAGCGAGACTTGGAAAAGGATGCAGTCCATGAAACCTTTCTCTGATTCGCATGGAGGTGGACTTAGGTGGGATGGTGCTCCTTTCACTCTTAGGGCGGCTTGGAACTCTGCTAGGATATGTAGTCCGCCTTATTTGTCTTTTCGCTACATATGGGATCCCCGCATACCTCCCAAGGTTTTTGTCCTCATGTGGAAGACGCTTCACAGCGGACTTCTATAGATGACAACCTCAGGAGGATCGGTATTCATATTGTGTCTCGTTGTAGATGTTGTTCTTGGTCCAAGGTGGAATCTTCTGACCATCTTTTCTTCGCTGATTTCTGTTTTAGGGCTGTCTGGTCTTTCTTCGGGAATCTAGTAGATCTCCGAGGAACCGCCTCATCCTTTCTTGACCTCCATGGTCTGTGGCTAGTGTGGATGTCTGGGAAGTCCCTCAGAGCTTCCCTATTCCATCTGATTCCTTGCCTTATTTGTTGGCACATTTGGTGTGCGCGGAATAAGGCAGTTTTCGATGAAGTTCGCATGAACTCTGCCCCCACTGTGAGATGAGTGAAGAATGATGTCTTCCTAACCTTTCATGGTAGGCCTTTTCGTGGCGTCCTCCATGCTCGATGTCGGTATTTGGATCGCTGTTTCAACATCTGTAGCTGCTCTCTTCCACGTGCCAGCCAGTCTCGGATGAGTCAGCTTTGTCTTTGTCCTTGCTTATGCTTTTGCCTACTTTGGATTTATGATGTTTGTCAGTGACTTTATTATGCTCCATCCGTCCCCCCCCCCCTTTCTGATGTTTTATTTAGTGTATAGGCTTCAGGTTTCTTACTTTTGGAATGGGACTACTCCGCATTTCTCAACTGTGCTCATGCTTCTTTGGACCGCAGGAGTTGCTGCAGGACGCTTGTTGGGAGTCCCTCTTGTTGATCCTTTGGCTTTAGAGTGCTACCCTTCTTTCTATCTTTAGGTTGGGAGCGTACTGGCCTTACATCATCTGAGGTGGTTATCCCTTCTGTATTTTGCGTCCCGTTGGCCTTCTTATTGGTGCTTGTTGGTGTTGTTTATGTTTCGGAAGTGTGAGTGGTGTTTCATTGTATTTTTGGTTTTTGTATGGGTTGGTGTTCCGATGTTTATTTCTTACAGTTTTAGTTGTTACTATACAGTTTTTGTATGCCATTGGAGATTGGCTAATTATCTCCCTTTTGGTATTTATATATATTTCCTTTTTGTTAAAAAAAATAACTTATTTGCTAGTGCAAAAGATTTAACTTAATCTAATAGCCACAAAAACTTTGAACTCCTTTTCTTAACCACAACATAGCTCATTAAGTTTGAAAATTACAAATACTTAGCTCTTACCAAACACAAATTTTTATTCTAAATTTCAAGTCGCCGCAATTCAAAACTTATAACATCTTTTCCTAAAGCAGATCATTTAGAATACATACAATCTACATCAGATTCCAAGTTGATATAAATGCTGCCACACCATCATTTTTTCCCGACAAGGGATGCTGATTCGATTGTAATATCACATAGCCTTGCTATTTGTCGTTTTATATTTCCAACTTGATGGCTACAACCAATCCTTAACTTGACTATAAGAGCAAGTATTCTAAAAATACTGCTTTTGTTCAAGCTCGTTTTAAATTATAAAACATCTTTAATTTATGGGACACCAATATTCATTTGCTTTAGTCTTTTCAAAACTAAAATCTTTACCAAACAATTCTTTAATTTGTTTTGAATAATATCAAACCACTCATTCAATTTATCAAATTACTTGACTGCGAAGTCCACACCAAATTGTTATTGCCTCGCCATCCAACTATTATTCCCAATAACGTAGTGCTTTAATACCATTCGCGCGAATATTCTCCATTGTTATATTCAGAAATTTCATCCTGGACTTCTACAAAATAATATGTCCAATCATCTCGTATAAGCATTTAAGAAACTCTTATCGATAGCTTTGATCAGACGTACCGATTAGAACCTATTAAGTACTCAATGGACAAATCAACACTGAAGATAACCCTCAAATCTGTAACTCGTATATGGTTACTTCTATTAATTAATTTCTCATCACCAATAATTTAAATAAAAGCAACCCAACATTATACTTCCCAAATTATTTACTTGATTTATATTCCAAGAAAATTAACTTCTAAATATCCATTTAATCATTAATATTAATTACCATCCCTTAATCCTTCTTTTAGATTTATTAAAATCTTGCACAACCGAAGTAGTTCACCTATTTCTGCTGCGTATTCTGATTTAATATCAGAACAGCATTCCTCATCCTACATGAATATCAATTATAAAAATCCTAACCTTAATTTATTAAGCCATCCCAATTTAATTTAATTTCACAATAACTCACCATAATATAAAAGGATGGGGTTTAAAATTTTCCTCGAGAATTCTAAACCCAAGGATAAAACATCAAAAAGGGATAAAGTAACGAAATTTTTATCAAGATGGACTACAAAGAATATGGTACCACAAAAGGAATACTACGGAATAAAAATAATATATAAGGTATTCCATAAGCTTAGGGTTAAGCTCAACTCGACTAACAAGAATTAAGCGAAGGGATAACGTTGAGAGTTATAAAGTAGACACAAGTGTTATCCTTCTGCATTGTAACACATGTACAATTCATGTTCTGTTCTGTGTTTATTGTATTTTGTTCTGAACCTTTGCTATGATACCAAATGTAACACCCCACCGCGAAACCCACTCTAATAAAGAGCATTACGAAGTAGTACTGCCTAATATAGTGGATAATAGGGTTGGCTAGGGCTGACCATTCATAATTCTATATTAGACGAGTATTGAATACGTTGACTGGGTGTATAAATTTTCCTTTACTTATTCCTAGTGGATCGACATACTCAATACTTCTAATCTAAAATTACAATGGCTAAAGATCATATTCAGAACAAGTTACAATACATCACAGAACAAAATACACATGAATACAATCACAGAGTACAACCGATACATGTGCTACATATACGAATGGTTATATAGGTAAACATATACTTATACAGTATGATCCAATGAATTAATACACACAAGACACAAATACATGAATATACAACTGGAAAGCGACTTTAGGTGACATAGTCCAAGGATAACACTGCTAAGCATGAGGTAAAAGATCCTAATCTACAACTCGGTCTGACCTGAGGAACACACACACGGGTCAGTCTAAGTTGAATTAACAAATTAGTAAAATGTGATAAGGAACAATTCTCTAAGGAAAACATTCCTATAAACCATAAAGTAATAAGGTGTCAAAGTTTATCACAAGGTTTAATCCTATAAATGATTTAAGAGTATCTTTGAAATCCACAAGATGAAGTCACAAAATCTCGTAAATCAAGATTCACAGAAATCATTGAATAATGGATTTGCATAATCACGGAACTCCGAAAAGAGTTTAGAACCACTAATGAAAATCACCAATATTAATAATCATGAGGTGAAATCAATAATAAACACAAAACATAAAATCACAAAGTATGGATCCATCATAAGTGGCAAGCCGAAGTTATGCCTGCACGTGCTATAACACAGGATGGCTTGAAGCCATAGCCGATACTATATCACACAAAAGGGTACCTAAATGACCCGAAGGTTCATAGAATTCACACAGGATTGACCCGAAGGTTCACACAGAATCGACCTGAGGATCTAGAACTGGCGATCACATTGGAATGTGTCACAAACCCTCAGATAGTAACCCAAAATGTGATAATTGTGTGTGTCCCATACCACACGTTCTCACTTAACGGTTCACACACTGTAAGTCAGCATCACACTAGAAAAATACCAAAAGTCACATAAAATCACCGGAAAACACAGAATAACATAGAGAACCTCAAAGGATCACTGAAATACCGAGAGTCGCTGAGATTTATCGAATCACAAGAATCACCGAATATCACAAAGAATCATGGAGGATCACTGAAATACTGAAAATCACTGAGATTCATAGTTTCAATCGGACGGATCAAGGATTAATCAATATTGTATACTGTCTTTCCCTATACCGTGCGGTTTACAATACCATTCAATCACCAACACGCCCTTTGGAAGAGTGTTATTTTGTGTTTTAATATACCAAAAATATTTTGTTCAAGAAAACAAGTTTATAAAATGATTTCGAAATCATGTAAATCATTTTTATAAAATCCTTTATAATTGAAAATTACAGATTTATTATTTCCTTAAGATGTTTATTTCAAACAAAAACTATGAAAATCAATTTATCTCAAAGCTACAAAAATATATATGTATACATATATAGTTGCTTGGAAACCGTTTCAAAGAAATGTGCACGTGTCACAAATACACCAAATTCCAACACGAAAACGTAATCCACTTTAAAATCATCAAAACAACATGCAAAACTCATTCGGATTAACAAAGAGCTACAATCAATTTTTGCTCTCGAGACAGTAGTATAAAAGTACAAATTTGAATAAGTTAACCTCAAAATTATAAAAAAAACTCAAGACATAAAACTTGTAGCACATGTTCTAAGCTTTTTAGAACATCCAAGATAATCGAATTCAGATAAGAAAAGAAAAACTTACTCTCAATTTCATTTCAGATTTGACAAAATAGCTTTTGTCAATTGTTGTGCTAAGGACAGCGGTATAAAAGCACAAATTTGAACTAGTTACAATCAAAATCATATAAAACTCAAAACATGAAACTTGTAAATGATATTATTAGCTTTCCAGAACATCTAGAATAGTTAAATTCGGATAACAAAAGAAAATGTTATGCTTTATTTCGTTTTCGATTTGACCAACTAGCTTCTGTCAATTGGTGCACTCAGGGCAGCGATATAAAAGCACAGATTTGAACATGTTATCATCAAAATCATTGAAAACTCAAAATATGAAACTTGTAGATTATATTCCAAGCTTTCCGAAACATCCAAGATAATCTAATTTCGATAAGAAAACAAAAGGTTATGCTTAATTTCGTTTCAGATTTGACAAAATAGCTTTTGTCAATTGTTGCGCTTAGGGTAGCGGTATAAAAGCACAGATTTGAACAACTTATGATCAAAATCATAGAAAACTCAAAGCATGAACCTAGTAGACTATATTCTAAGCTTTCTAGAACATCTAGGATAATTGAATTCAGATAAGAAATGAAAAAGTTATGGCCAAATTTTTTTTCAGACCCTATGATTTGTTGTTGTTTCTAAAACGCACAGTAACTTTTGAATGAAATCTACCGAATTTAAGCTCAAATTTATACAGATATGTGCTGAAACAAGTTAGAAAGAGTGAGGGCTCCCTTACCTTTGATTTACCGCAAGAACGATGTTGAATTGAAGCTCTTGGAGGCTCAAATGCTAAGAAATTGAAGCTTTTACCCTTATATAGTCAACTGCTGTAAAATGGATTTAACAACTCAATTCAGTAATCAAAAGCTGATTGGAGTGGTAACGAAGCTCGAATTGAAATTTACAGTAAAGTTTCTAGGTTTTGAGAATAACGCCAAGGAGGAAGAAGTAATCTTTCCTCCTAAAAGTTACGTATATTCACTACATCTAGAAATTTCTCCCTTAAACTATGTCGTTAAGACCCAACATAGAGTAATTAAGTCTTTAACCAAGTAATTAAGCCTTTAAACACATGTCTAGACTATAATAACTCAATTAAACCAAATTTTACCACTTTTCTACACACAACAACCCAACTACAACACCACCATTAAAAAATTATAAACATCACTTTTTAAATATTTAAAAGCTTTTTAACACTAAAAATTTACCATTTACTACAAATTTTACATTTTATTCAAAATATAAATATTTTAACATAATTTATGTAAATTTTTACATAACACATGAGTTAAATACTTCACTATCCCAATTTTAATACACAAATCACCCAACACGCACCAAATTCATATTTCCTACATTTTATTAACATTTTCAACAACAAATTTCCTTTTTAACATTTTACTTTTACAAATTTCTCAAAATTCACATAATACACAAAACTTGACATCCAATTCATAAAACCATACTTGCTTTAAACAAATTTCGAAAGATATATTTTAAATGAGCTTAACTCCAGTGATTTCTCTCAATATAACATTTAACCCTTTACTTTTTATCCATTATTAATATTTTAAAGTTCCCAAAATATTTATTTCACACCCAAAATTTTCATTTAAACATTTGATCACCAATTTACATTTATTTACACCAAGCCTCGGTTCAATCGTTTTCCAATGGTTAAATTACACAAATAAATTTTAACATGAATAATTAAGTCAAATAATCAATTTAATGATATATTCGGCTCAATTATTCTCCGAATATTTATATTTTAACGGTTATTTATATAGCAGGTAATCGCTGAAATCCGAGTTATAACTATTCTCTTCGAGTATGCAATTTGACAAAGGTCGCCAAAACATTTGCTTCATATTCCAATTTCACATATGGATATCGGTGTCCACTACATCCCTCTTTCTTGCATTCACCGTAAGCCGCGATTCCATCATCGCACGCGTCCTTGAAACCTCAATGCCTTCCACGTTATACCTCCTCTCTTGCTCTCTCAGGCCGATGTTGGCTCCCTAATGTGCGCTCCATTCCTGTCGCCTTCAAAAGTTACGTGCCTAGGTTGCGGTAGTCCATATCGAGCGCGATTCGTTTGCGATTTTTCTTTTATTGTTTTTAATAGAAAAGGCTATTTTATGATGTGAGGAGGAGATTATGGTTAAATGAAAATAAAGAATCGGGTTCCAACCAGTTGAGTTTTATCCGATATAATTTGATTTACATTTCAATAATTAGACAATTTTATTATAGTCAACATTCGCTTATTTTATTTAACAATTCATTTTGCTACCATGAAATGAATTTATCTTCCAACGATTCCAATCGTATACAAGTTATTTAACATGTCAAAATATTTATATTCAATTAAAACAATTTTATTCAATTATTAAATTATTACAAATCAAAATTAAATCTTCTACCTTAAGTAAATACATTTATGATTACAACATAGTACACAGAGTTGTCACACCCCCCCTTTAAACACACACAAAAGCATAGCAACACCCCGAAGTTAAGATTACAAATTGATCATCCCATATTCCACTAAAGCAAATATCACGCACACTAGCTAGAGTAGGCGAAGATGGTGCAACGCGAATAAATGTCTACCTTTCTATATCGAGGATATTCAACGTTACTTTTGGGAAGTGCGTAGCATTACTGGTAGTTCAATTACACCCTAATTGTGCTTTTCTGCTGTACAAAAAAAACTCTTGCCATCAAACGTCAGCAACTCACTGTAAGAATTAACATCAACAACATATTTGGGCCACCAACAACTGACCAAAGCTAAAGGAGAAAAGGAAAGCAAAAATAATTATCACTATCAGACAGCATATTCTCCTCCACATCCTAAATATCTCAACAATCCACCGACTACACATAATATCGTATTTAAAACTTCCAAAAGATGGTTTCCAATAAATAGTTAATATTGTACAAAAAAACTTCACTAAGATTAATACATACAAACCAGCAATCGCCATCATATAAATAAAGACATCTCGGGTGGCTGAACAAAGGACAAAATTCGCTCCCCAAACAATTCAAACAGAGAGCTCAGTAGTTTCCCTGCATCGGCGTCTTCTTTCCAAGCTTGAGCTAGTGGGTTACGAACCTTATTATTATTAGCCATAACTTTAACATTTTTATCTCGTGCACTTCCAGTTGTATCAGCACCGTCGTTCGATATCTGGCCCGAAGGAGTAGCCGGCCCACCTCCTGATGTAGACGCCAATGTTCTATGTTTCTTTAGAGCTGGATCTTGAAATGTGTTATTGGAGTCTGCCTTCCGCTTATCTTCAAAATTTAAGATTTATTGTCAGTTTTCCAAACGTACGTGTTTTTTGTTCTTGAGCATGGAAGTATTATATCAAATACATAAACCATATCGTAGTTTCAACCAGGACTCTGTTATGGTAATAATAGCAGTTAGTGATATAGAAAACCATTATCATGCTGATTTATACTGGTAAACCGTTAGTAAAATGTTTGACGGTACAATTATGACAAACAATGGTAAATTTACGGATATAAAACTGTACTAAAATTTATCATATTAAGTCTTCGAAGACGGAAAAAATTGATATTGCTGATACTAATTCCATTAATGCATATCTTAAGATCTAGGAAAACAACTTTGAAATTTTCTTGCCAATGACTTAAATATTTTCTTACCACCATCCACCGTTAATTATATAGTTACATTATTATCTAGGAACAGACTGTTTTGGGTTCAAATACCTCCTCTAAGAATGGCTTGGATGACTAGACTTATCTGTTATCAAATGCTTTCTCCTGACTTTACGTAGTATAATTAATGTAATATTATCTGTTACTGGCACTATGCCAACCCTAGTTTCAAACCTCTACACATGATTAATATCTTAAAATCTTGCCTAAAACGTTTAAATAATAAACAATAAGCAAAACATGAAATGGTTGATGGTTAATTTAAAGAAAAGGTGACTATTCAACAACAAGAGAATAAGATACACAAACTCATAAACATAAAAGAGAGATTCGCTCAGTCTGTAAATTTCTATGAAGAGTCTTACATGGTATGGTAGTCACGGTTTTTCCATTAGTTTTCAAAACTGTTTGCTTTGGCGGGATCACCACTACTGGAAATGCCTTCAGCATATCATGCAAGCAATTGCCTGCAGCACACTGAAATGAAGATATAACATAAAATTTTCTTCAGCAGAAATCATCAACGCCATAAACTCATAATGGAGTAAGATGGACAGTAAATCATACCAGCAAGGCACCATAAACACGCCAAGCTTCTTTTCTCTTCATCTCATTCTTCTGCTTTTCCAGCAGCATCTCTGGTTCCAACAGTCGTAGATATGTCTCCAAATTAGGTAAAACTAGAAGACGTACCTACAAAGTCGAGATTTTTTTAGCAATGATGGATAATAAGGGAAAAGAACCACAATGAATTGCAGTAGTGACAATTACCACAGTAGGGCCAAACGCAGAAAGACCCTGAATGGCACCATAGTGCTGAGTCATTGCTTTGAATGGATCGAGAAAAGCATGAACAAGTGTTTTTGTGAGACGGGTCTGGAGGTTGTGGTACATGTTTCCAAATCTGTAACAGTTTGTCATGCCCCGTAAGCATGCAGAAAATGTAAATTGACATGCTAACAATAATACGTTGGTAAAACATCTGCTTATGAATTTAAAATCAAAAGTAGAAAGGATAAAAGAAATGAGAATTAATTTTAGGTTCAATGTATAAAAAGCTCAAACAGCAAATTAATTCCAAAAATAACAGAAAAAAATTAGGGGTAAAAAACATACTGTTTTTGCATACTTAAATGTTATTTAATAAACAACATAAAGTTATGCCCATCAATGGATAACTTCCAAATGCAGATAGTTTCGTATCTGCATCCGAAATCATTTTTCAAAAAACGAATGTTGATACCCGCGAATATGAACAGATATCAAATAATTATCCTAACTGTTGACAACCGATAAATCAAGAAACATAAATAGAAAATTTTGGTTTAACATAACTCTTTTTTCAATTCCATTCATTATAACTAAGTATGTAAAATCAAAAAATATAAGTAGTTAATTTGCATTTAATGCAGACAATATAACCTAATAAACTTAATAAAAAATTACATATTGCTTTGCCATTTTTTTATTTATTTTTTTACATATTTTCACTTATGTTAGAATACACACTAAAGAAACTGTTGATTTTATATATAACAACAGACGGATGATTTTCAAATGTGAACACTCTTCGTATCCACATTTGATCCGTTTATTTGAATATTTGATATTTATCTTAGAAACAGGTGCAGATGAATTTCAGATCTGAATATCCATTGACAGCCTTGCATAGAGCAGAAATTCTGACATAAAAGCATGTGTAATCATTAAAACATGAATCGATTGGAATCTGGATCATTGTATCATGATTTAAATCCAGTTTCAATTCAACATTTTAAACTAGATGAACTGAATGCTGCTCTAAAAAGATTGCAGATAGACACAGCTCTACTTTTAGTCTATTAGCAAACAAAACCTCCCACTTTCACCTCTTTATCTAACCGAAACAACAGTGCTGTCTAAAATGAAGTAAAAGGGAAAATAAATTTGAATATGTGAAAATTGTAAAATCATTGATGTAATGTGATACTTATGTCAATTAAATTGTTTCGCAGCAACAACAAACGAACATGGAAAACCAAGACATTGCATAAAAGAGCTAGCTACATCTACATATCTAACGAACTGAAAATATCTAAACAAAAGTTAATTCGCCATGCTCATTCTGAAACGGTACAGTACGTTAGCTGTGCTGAAATAATTTTGAATAGGAAAAACACGCTAAATTGTTTTTTATGCACCGTGCTTATCTTAATAATTTCACAAGTTTGACCTATTCACAATTATTTCACCACATCAGACTTGCTCACTCATGATCTCCAAAACCTTTATCAAACATCATACCACTAGAGCTAATGGTCCTCAAAGATAAGTGTGTTTTTTAAAGGAAGGAGTATAAGGCAGGGACTTGCTTGTACCTGCACTGTTTCCATATCCAATTCACATGCACAAATTCATTTACATAGAATGTCTAATCTGTATGAAGTGAACTGACAAAATAAACAAAATGTGTGCGCGTTTATGTGCGCCGTAGGCAATCTAGCGAAGTAACATCATCAACAAAAATAAAATGGATGTGCATAGCATGGGCAGATAAACTAAGCTAACATAAGAATAGGTTTCGCAAGTGCGTTTGGCACCTTGAGATTTGCAAGGAATAACCATACCATATATTGTAGAGTATTATTAAATTCAAAATAGAAAGAAAAAAATGTGAAAAGGATATTATGAATTCACGAATCACGATACACAACGAATGACCGATGATAAAAGTGAAACGAAATTTGACAATACGGACAAAAGTTTTGAATTTATTGAAACCCACAAGGCATGATATATAATAATCAAGTGCAAAATTACATATACACACGTACATACAAGCATGCATGCAAAATACACACACATGCCTCTGCGTGTGTACCGCCACACTCATAAGTATTCATGTTACGATAGTCATCTATTGAACTTTAAAACTATTACATGGATGACATACCAATTATTAAAAGAGCGTTTGTTTATCTTCGTTTTAAAAGAATCATAATCATCATCTACCATGTGGACAAGGTTTCGTGTCTGAATGGAATCTAAAATGGGTAAGTTGTACGCAGTCTTACCCCCTATTACTTTCCAAATTATTTCCGAAATTTGGACAATAAAACAAGCACCCAAAAAAATCAAATCAAACAATGCACACAGTTATAAATGGCGCACAGTGCAAAAAAGTGCAAAACCTTTCTGAAATCTTGGCACATGGTGCGGCAAATGGAGCGCGCTTTTCCAAATTACTGAGCAAGTTTAGAATATTTTTATAAATTTAGTACATGTAAATATAAATTCACAAAAAAAAATCAATATTCACGGGTCATGCACACACTTTTCGCAATATATATATATATATATATATATATATATATATAAACATCCAGAGATTATGAGTGTCATGATTTAAAATGTACAAACGCATTTAATTTTACTAATTCACCGGTTCACCTAGAGTATTCAAAAAAAAAAAAAAAAAAAAAAAAAAACGTGAACATATGCAACGAATATTTTTTAGGCATTTTGCAAATAATAATAATCATTAAATATAATATCATAAACATAGAATTTCAAGCATGATCGTTTCATCCAAAAATCCAATATAATTATAAATATCACGGATAAACTCAAAATCCGAATATGATTTATAAATTATATTTTCAAATCAATATTTGCATCATCAAATTCGTAACCTTCGTAATCTTCCTCATACATCTCATTTAATTTTGTCTTTTCTTTGTGAAAATGTTAAGAAGCTGAAACTGTGTTAAAAACCTTTTGATATGTATATTCTTCAACTCGAATATCTTGTTTTCTCCACATCTGCTGCTCTAGCAGTAACACCTTAAGTTAAGACATCATTATCATCAAGCACAAACTCATCTTTATCATTGGATGCATCATTCATATTTCCTGTTATTCAATTATTGCAAGCATCATATCCTTGCCAAAGATGTTGTACCTTCTTTTTAATGCTCCATAATATAATGAATACTAATTTTTATGCATTTTCAATTTAAAAAAAATTGAAAAACAAATAGAAAGGAAATAAAAAACAATAATATAATGAAAATGCACGTCAATTTACACCATTCGTCTCGCCTTTTCATGTGCACCGCATCACAAGAAAGGAAGGTGCAAAAGGCGCGCGCCTGTCGTAACTATGACAAAATACGAATGGAGTTCACATTATGCTTACATATTCAAAGCAAAATGTATCACATATAACATATGTTTTAATATAAGCCCATAAGCTGAGATGTTGAACTAATTATTATAATATAGAAATAACAAGCAAAATAACTTTACGATATCCCTAGTTCCTAAGAACATGAAAATATAAGAACTAAATACCAGTCAGGTGTAACTAAAAATAACGAACAAACCACACAAAGATGCTCTGGCATAAACATAACTATTGAAAATGA
Organism: Allium sativum; assembly: GCA_030737875.1. Lineage (NCBI taxonomy): Eukaryota > Viridiplantae > Streptophyta > Magnoliopsida > Asparagales > Amaryllidaceae > Allium > Allium sativum. The sequence continues at coordinate 747,972,338 of CM060918.1, forward strand.
TTATATTTAGTGTGGTCCTAAGCTCCCCAGGTAGTTAATAGCAAATAGCGTAAGGCTTACGCTATGCGTTATTTCGCACTACATGATATTTTGTTGAAATTTGTAAAAACTGCATTTTCCTTGCGCTATGCGCTATTTTGCACTACATGATATTTTGTTCAAATTTGTAAAATTTGCATTTTTATTTTTTACAACTTATCAAATATATCGTGTCTGATCGAAATGTAACGTTATCATTTGTAGATTTTGTGATGTAAAAATATAATTTTTAGAAAAAATAATGATTTCATATTGTTCATTCAAAATATTTAATAATAGTAGTAATATCTTTGGTAACTTTATTGATGTAAAAATGAACTTTCCAAAATATCTTTTAAATTCAAATTATATCTCAATACATCTAAATATACTCCTGCTTTAATAAAATAAATAAATTTTATATTATATTATTTGATCAATCATCTTATCTTTTAAATAAACTACCATACCTTAATTAAAATGCAACATTTTCGCATACTAAAACCGAGTCAATTGATTATATCTCAGTTAAATTTTAAATCAAAATGCCCTTACCATAATTCTAATGCAAATTTATATATAATAAAATTAAGTCAATTGGTTTTATACCTAAAACCTTATACCTCATTTGAATTGCAAACGTTTCTTTGGATAAAATGATAATTTCTAGTGTACGATAACCAAGTCAATCAATTATGTCTAACTTAAATTTTAAATTATATCTTAATATTGTGCATTTCCAGGGAGAAAAAAGATGCGTGAAGCGCATGTGCCATAAGATCTCGTAAGTGATAGGTATAATATACTTGTGTCTCACAGACTCGAAATTTATTCTTATAAGATTTTAGGGCACATGCATATAAAAGACCCTGTAGAAGTATTAAATTTGAAATTTTTATGTATTATTAATCTTTGATAAAAGTAAACTTAAAAATATAAAGAATAAAATTGTAACTATTTTCTCCATATAACAGGGTTTTGAACTTGAAAGCTTTATTTATGTTTCAAAATTTTCATTTAAAATAGATATTAATTTTTATTGTCAATGAGTTTCGAACTCCCGCTCTCTTGTGTAAACGCAAAAAGTGTGTTTCTATCCAACTATTAATAAAGAAATGCATCAAAAAAATTGTGTTTCTATTCCAACTATTAATAAAGAAACTTGTAAACTGTGTTGTTATAAGATTTTTCAAAAAAAAAAAAAAATGCATCAAAAGTACGATTTTGTATCAAATACATAAGATTTTCCAATGATAAAAAAGAAAAATTACAACATGAAGGTCTAACGAAAATAACATACCATTTCAGTTTACAATTATAAGTAAACTAAGTCAAACATGATTCAAGACCATATTTTCGAGATCTGAAACAGTGCCTATGGTAATAAAAACTTCAAAATTATGTTACATTTTAAGTTTCTAAAGCCCAATACTAATGGCATTCAAATCACCTTCAACTCACTGAAATCGATTTGTGGGGAAAATGAAGTTTTGCCCTATTCTGCATGCTATGGGCCATAGCGAATGCCATAATAACTCTGAAAGCTGAAGTATAATAAAATTCAGAAAGGGACCACCAAGCTCTTTACCAATTACCGTAACACTCTCCTTTTAAGAAAGTGTAGATGGTAATTTACGCGATAACAGGAAGTGTGATTATCATCCCTAAAATTTAATAGGCTGTATTTAAAGGAATACAATAAAAGAGCATATGTTCTACAAAAAGGATGAACTCAGAATAACTTACCTAACGAGTATGGTTTAACATACTAGTCTTATTCGCGATCAAAATGTACTTAAGTGTCGCAAAAATCTATGTAAGGCAACATAAGAATTTGCCCTGTGCACAAACCGGGTAATGGGTTATTCAACAGAATTAAGGACTTACTGCATCTTCTTTTTTTAAGTAAACCAGACATATAAATAACAAAAATGAAAAAAAAAACGTCTTTCTGCATCTAATAATCAGTTATTTTTTTCCTTTTTCTCAATAATTAAGAGTGGACAAACCAAGGTTCGGGATCTCTGGTATTGATCCCGGTTATGATCACCTGAAACTTTTATAGTTCTGGCTAATTTTGAAAGTTTCAGAAATTTTGGATTTGCTTTCAGTTCAGGTTTTTTTTTTTTTTTTTTAATTACGGTGAAAAAACACCAAGTTTTAGTTCAAGTTCCAAACGATTTGACAATTACACAGTTTAAACAGCTCATTTAAAGATTTAACATCAACAATTTACAAATCCTAATTATTTAGTCAACCCTTGTAACAATTAACAGCTGAATTAATGAATTTTAGACCCATATAACTTAACTAGCCCATTACATTCATTTCCAAACCCTAAATATTTACCCGGTCGATTGTCTAACGATTTTCAAACATTAAATTAATAATTTTGCAAGCCTTATTACTCCATAACCTTAGTTATTTTCAGAACCGATCCAAACGACACTTGTATCCATCATCTACAGTCCCCCACTTCATCATTTCATCTACTCAAATGAAAATTCTTAAATATAGGGATGGAATATTAAAAATTGAACAAGATCTTCCCTAGTCACTACTCAAGTTTGAAAGGAATGCTTGAATTCTTCACTCATGAAAGGCAAAAGGTTGATTTGAAAAGATAAAAGGTTGAAGCAAAATTTCATTTTCGTTTTTCTTACATTTTAGGCCTAAAAGAAACAATTAAGTCCATTCTCGCTGTTTCTTAACATTTTTGTTGCTTGAAGGTTATCGATTTGAGTAGTAATAATATTTGATTTCAAGCATTATTTTGGAATTTCTTGCTTTTTTGTCTAATTATCTAACTTCTACGGTTTCACCTAAAAACAATAATCGACTTTTACAACATTTTAACTGTTTCCTGCCAATATAGATTTTGCCTTTGATCCTGTTTCGACATCCGCTAGAACCGAACTGAACCGAACGGAGATGGCCGAAGCCTCAAAGTTCCACCAGGAATCTCGAGGTTCCGAACGGAATCTCATAGCTCGGCACAAACACAAAAATACGCGTATATGCATGTGCAAATGTTACAGGCGTAACTAGGAAAAGGGAGGGGGGGATCCTATATACTAATGAAAAATGCACGAGGTGATACTAGGAAAATATTGCCAATTCCTTTTGAACACCATACATATTTAGCGCTCATACTCCAGAAATTTTACAACTTTTAAATTTTTTACTCAACGGATTTTGTTTCATACCCTAATATTTTCCACTTTGGCTTTTAACAGCATTGTCAATGGTGGTTTGTTCAATTATTGAACACCTCACAAGGAGCAACCTATGACTGCTTAAAGCAGCCATGGAAGTTAATCCTTAAAACTGCATTGTGCTTGCTGTCTTAATGTCTATGCATTAAAATGGCAAGCATTACGTCGTTTAATGAAACCATGCACTAAAACGGCATTGTGTTTACCATTTTAATGCATAGGTGTTAAAACAGCGAACATAATACTGTTTTAATGGCCATCTATTTATCTGTAGATACATTTTTATTGATTTTTTATTTGGTTTGTGGCTTACTGAGTTGTTTCTAGGTGTGGTGTGGTATGTTGTGACAAGGTAAAAAGGTAATGAAAGTGAGCACCAACAATCAGGAATGTTCTAACATCACTCTATTCCACATAAAAAATAAATTAATTCAATAAATATGAAAACCAAAATCTACCACCTACTTTAAGTTCAAAACCAGTCAATAAACATATCTTTGGTAAATCATTTAAGAGATCTGTGGACATGATGCAAAAAATGATTTTTAAAATTTGTCTGTTTTCAGATTTTTTTTTTCCCCACAAAATGTTCGATTAACACGAGGCTGTAAACAATCATAATAAGAATGGCTGGGAGGAATCGGATACCTTGGAATTTCAGTATTTTTACCTAGGGATGCTCATGCCATGTCAGACTAATACATTAGTGTATGGAGAACCATAATCGTAGATGATAATGAAAACTCACATTTGACCTTCTACTTTATGAAGTTGAACTACACAATTTTATTGTGTAGGCACACAATTCTATTGTGTAGGTAATGAACTTCAATTAAAACATGTCGTTTTTAATGAAAATGAGAGGGAAATGAATATAATTTTGCACATTTCTGAATTCCAGATAATGGCATATTAACTGTAAATTATTGCAGTGACGTGGGAACATTTTGAGTTATTAGAGATCCAGATATTTGGTTATTAGAAATTAGAATTGAGTACGAGAATGAGAAAGTTGAGGAAGAGGATGTTTTGTAGTTGGAGAGTTTATAAATTTTACAAAATATAAAAAGCAGATTAGAGTTCAAATAGAACTGAAAATATGAGAACTTATTTTAAGGTTACAATAGAGTATATACTGCCAACAAAATCACCTGTCATGCAACAACCTACCCCAAAAAAAATAAAAATAAAAATCAAACCACTCAATCTTGCATCCTAATGTTCTTCATTTGGCATAAACTATTAAACTACAATGTTAGTATCAAAGATTCAAAACTATTAAACTACAAGACAAGCATTGATTGGTTTAGCCTAAGTAATATAATTAAAAAATACAATATGCTTGTCATTGATCACCTGACACATGAATGATATCCTGTGCCTATATCTTTGGCTAAACTATTCCATTTAAATATGAACAAGATTCTATTTTTAATTGTTCTAAAGGTTTTGGTTGAAACTGACGGTTAGGTAATCAAAGTCTGATTTACCGACCGTATAAACTGACTTCATATTACATAGAGGAGCTATAAAAATGTGCTGAAGTAGATATTTCATATATTTATGTTTACGTGAACTTTTTTATTAACTGAGTAGCCTGAAAATACAAAAAAATCTTTTGATATTTTAGAGTAGAAATTACCTTTTGCAAACTAAAGCCACAAGATGGGCTGAAAAATCCCTAAGCTCCCAGTGATTATCTGCAATCCTCTGTCCCAGCCTTTTTGCAACAATGCATGTTAACATAGAAGGCATGAACTGATGTAACTGAAAATAATATATCAATGGTGAGTGTTCTCAAACAGAAAGGAAGGCTGGAATACCAATGGGGTTGTTATAACTAACAAAAAAACATCTTACATAGTTCTCTATATGCAAGTGCGGATTACGTAACAAACTTCGAACCATACGCATCAACGCAAAGAGGACAGGAAGATTATTCAAACTTCGTGGCACCTATGAATTTGAGGGGGTAACAAGAGTGAAAAAATGATTAAAACTGAAACTGAAGCTTCTTGCAAATGAAAAATTAGACAAAACAAACCTGGTCGGCAATGAAAAATGAGAAATAAGGAACTAAAGGATTAAGTCCTGAATCTGTAGCCAAACTAGACAATGCTTTTTCAAAAAGCACGGTTTCGGGTTTTCCTACAGCAAGTTCAGTAATCTTATCCAAATATAGCTGCATCAAAAAAAAAGTAATGGGAACCGAATAACTGATCATTATTATTATTTGATGATGATTGTTATTATTTGAAGATTGAGTTCAGCGAATATGTTATATTTACAGCTAATAAACTCTATATGAAAAATTATTAATATGAAAATGATACCTGTAGCTCCCTTGATAACACATGCTTAACAGGAAGCTTTAAATCAACAGGAAGTCCATCTTCTTTATTTTGTTCTGGCCTTTTGGTTTTTGACAGAGTTGTAAAATCTTGGAACATGCATGTGAATACAATCATTATACTCATAATAATTGAATACTGCAGAATTCAGTGCTAGATACTATATACATTATTGTAACACATAAACACAAGTGTAAATGTATATTTTCCTAGCATTTACTGCACTAATACGCAGTAATAATTGCGACAAAAAATATTAGCATGATAACAAAGAAACAATAGTCATTGCTTAAACATATTATACAGTGTGGCCGGCTGTATATAAAGTGAACTATTTTATAATAAAATGATTTTTAGTGAAAAACATGTAAACAAAGCATAGATAATCACCATCGAGAGGAACGTTCTCTGGAACAGCAGGTTGAACCCCTTCAATTGCAAGCCAATGAGTCACAACTGAGGTGTCAAGTGGAGCTTTAGGTAAAGGAGCATTAATTATCTATAAGATATAGGAAATCGTCATAAACTAGTTATTATTAATGGTGGTCTAAAGTATTTGATGTAACTATTATAGCAAGCTTGATGCTTAGAACTCACATCCTTAAAATCCACCTCTCTGTCATCAAGGTAGAACAAATCTTTATGCCCTACAGCCTTCTTGAACCGCAAAGGATCCCCTGAGGCAAATCCATAGATAGGCTAAAATATTTAAGAAACAGACCAGTTAGCTTAGAATCATTATTTCTCTTGGATGTAGAAGACCAAATAATTTTATGAGACTAAGGTAAGGTAATTTACTTAGCAACGCAGATTCAATTACAACAGTTATTATTTCTTCCTTTGCTTGGGATGTGGCTCTAAGATGTTTAGACTGCACATGCTAAACCAATTGCAATATTTGTGTCATCAGTATGCAACTATAGAATTCAGCATTGCAACTAGCACCAATACATACATGCCTAGTCTACACTGATATACGGGCATTATATACTGCCTGAATCATACACTTACTACTGATTTGCCGTTTAATTCTTCAGGGTGAAATCTCAATCCAATTGAAGAAATTAACACTTGACCTCAAATTTACTAGTTGGAAACCTGCCTAAACTATGATTACTTCAAAGTTTGAAAACTAACATGGATGGTAGTCACAGTTTGTAGAGCCAAGCTTAGTCTATGACAAATTACACCATCACATATCCCAACCGTCAATAAAGGACATACATTTCATATGGCATATGCCTTCCTGAGATGACAAAATTATTTTTCAAATCTTCCATCTCTAACTACAACAGATATTGAGTTTCAACCTTTAAGTGGGTTATATGCACCTCACACCTCAGTATCTAATTTTATTATGTTGTTTTGTTAATTTGTATTTTTGTTATACACATATGATAAACAATTATTTATTTATTTCAAAATTATTGCTACCTGTTAAACATGTCTATGGTCGGAATTTCAACTAAGTGTGTGAGCCTGAAAAAATAATTATCTAAACAATAACAAAATACAGATCGATACACACACACACACACACACACATATATATATATATATATATATATATATATATATATATATATGTGTGTGTGTGTGTGTGTGTGTGTGTGTGCATGCGTGTGCGTTTTTTTAAGCGCATAGTTCATATTTTGATATAAAACCGAGTGAACTTACTTTCAATAACGTACTATACACTATTTACATAGACGCATGGCGTTCGCATCAATTTGGAATACCAATTCTATAACATAAACGTTACAGCACGTGCTTCGCGCATGATGATGGCTTATGTTTCGCGTGAATTGTTTCTCTACAAATTATATATGATTAGAACACTCAAGAAACATTTATTTGCATAAATATTTAGCCATGTTTTTTATATTGAAATCATATGTAGTTAATTTAAAATTTTATTTCTAAGTAGCAACATTTATTTTTTTTTGTTAGGTTGAATTTTATTTATGTTATTAATTAGTAAAAAATGAAATCATAAATACTATTTATTTGTTAGATCCTAATTTTATTCATGGAGGGATATTTTGAATTTGTAATATAATTTAACTATTGGATCCTATTTAAGCATAGAAGAATGTTCTAAAATTGTAAAGAAGTTTAACTGTTAGATCATATTTTTAAGGGATGTTTCGATTTGTTTATATCTAAGGGCACTCTCGGTAGTTTACGTTGATACCAAAAAAATATGATATCAATGGTATTACAATCATTAATAAAAAATTCAAGAGAAATTAATTTGCACAAATACTTAGTCGTGTTTTTATGTTGAAATCATGTTTAGTTAAAAAGTTAGATTCTCATTTCTAGGTTGCAACATCTAATTTTCCTTTAGTTTGGATTTTTATTTATATTATTAATTAGTAAACAACGAACTTGTAAATGATATTTATTTCTTAGATTTTAATTTTAAGCATCTAGGGATATTTTAAATGTGTAAATTACTTTACTGCTAGATCCTATTTTTAAGCATAGAGAGATTTTAAAATTGTAAAAAGTTTAGTTAATTTAAATTAGTTACTTCGACACAAAAAACGTGACATCAAAAGAATTACAACTATTAATAAAGAAAGTTGTTTGGCTTATGTATGAAGATAAGATGATTATAGCGGTCAACTCCCCTTAAGGCAAGATGATCAACCAGTAAAATGCTATCAAAAGGAACTTCAACAAAATAAAGAAATTAAACACAAATTTTGCAAAATAACACAAATAAAATCAGTTATTTAAATAACATAAGAATATCATTTTTAATATAAAGGACTAAAATTTTGAATTTCAAATAACATGTATTTGTTAATTTAATTAACTGCATAATTTTTTATTAATAGTTGGCTTTAAAGCGTAAACTTTTGGCATGACCGTGAATTTCCAATATTGCCTTCAGATATCTATATGTTTATATGTCATTTAAAGTTAAGATCTAGCAATTAAACCATTTTTGCAAATTTAACCCGAGTTTTTACAAATATTAACAAATTTTAGTATCATTTAAAAATGGCATGTAACAAATAAACATTATTTACAACATCATTCTTTATTACCTAATAACAAACATAAAAATTAGAACTAATAAAAAAATTAGATACTGCAATTAAGAATTTAGAAATAAAAATGCAAACTAACAATACATGATTTCAATACAAAAATATAATTAAAAATTCATGTGAAATATTTTCTCTTAAATGTGTTAAATAAATACAGTTTCTAAAAGCAAAATTCACGTGCAAAGTATGTATCATGTGTGCCGCAACGCTCATATTTATAAATATTTTATCATGCAAGCTTTGTGGATGTAGAACTAAAATGTTTTTCATGTACATACATTTTTGTGCCAGATTGGATAATACGTTCAAATATTCAAGGAAAATCAAATCACATAAACACGATCATCGGTTTCCAAAAGAAGAAAAAGAACAAGAAACCACTGATGCTGTATAAAAAATCATGTGAAAATAGTCCTGTATTTTTCATAGTAACAAATTGTTTTCTTAAAATAATGCAAAATGGTTTTTGTACCTTTATCGAAATTAATAACTCTAATTACTAATGCATTCTATGTATTATAGACTAAATGTAGAAGAATATTTTTATCATTCCCACCATGTATGTTAGCACTATAGTTTACAAAATTCAACTTTTTATTTTTGCATAACATAATGTGCTTGAATTATCAATTTTCTTGGCAGATTTTGCTTTCGTAGAAAGAAAAAAACTCTGAAGATGTGATAGTGCTAGTTTTTCTAAGGTAAATTATCATCTGGTGTTGTTGAAAGTAAGTTAGGGCCTTATTATGAATGCTCGATGACGTAGACAATAAAAAAATAATTTATCATACTTCTATTCTCAATAATAATGAATCCAATGAATAATAAAGTGTTCATTAAAAGAATGCTATAAGATTTTTGTCTTCATCGAAGTCCAATTACCGATGCATTAAATATATTAGACCAAACCGTGAAATGACTTTTGACTATTCACAACATGCACGGTACTATAATTTACAAATTGATCCTTTTACTTTTACATAACCTTATGTGTTTAAATTACCAAGTTTTTTGGCAGATTTTTGCATTCCAAGAAAGAAAGAAAAAAGATTCTAGGAAGTGACGGCCTTAGTTTTCTGAAAACGCAATTATATCATTTGGTGCTATTGAAGACGAGGTTAGAACCTTATCACGAACACTGGAACGCACAGAAAATATAAATGTTTCTCATACTTCTACCATGTATACAACGGCAAGATTTTGATGGAAAGGAGGAATATTTTTTGCAATTCAATTTGTACCCGGATTGGTGCTACAACATTTTATTGTTCGGAACTGAAGAGCAGGGAGTCGGAGAGTCTTGTGATTTGCGATACAAAAACACATTTAAAATAAGCAAATCTAGTACAAGAAAAACAAATACATGGACTTGCTAAAAAACAATATTGCATGTATGAATATATATATGTATATGTGTGTGTGTGTATCATAATAATGAAAAGATTTTACTCCTTTATATATATTTAATGTAACAATTCATTTGTTACCATATAAATGAATATTTCCCCTTTGTCATAAATAGACTTGTATTGGGCAATTGTGAGGTATGAGAAAAAGTTTATACCTCTAGAATTTTGAAAATTAAGATTTCTTCTTAATTTTAAGGTTCTCTTGTAATCTTTTTGATTAATTTAATAAAGATTGTCTTTATTATTGTTTTTCTTTACTTGTTATCTCTTCTTAAATCTAAATGTGTATGGATCCTTGAGAAAACTAACATCTTGTATCAAAGCTTACGTTACAAATTCATTAAAAGAGTGGTTACAGAAAAATACATGTTTGAAAAACTTAATGGGAAAATTTGAAGGGAATGGAAGGTAAAAATGAAGAACGATCTTTACCAACCATTGGAGAAAAAATGAAAGAGTGCAATATCTAAAGCAAAGGGATAAACTTCATATATGAAGGCTACAATACAAGGATTGAGGTATCGGCGGTGCCTCGATACCGACGCAAATCGAACTGAATTCAGAGTGAAAAATCAGTTTCGGTTGTCAACTTGAATTTGAGAGTAGCGCCTTCATCTTTAGGTATCTACCAGCGTCACGAAAATCAATTTTGAGAAAGCCAATTGGTTTTTAGAGCGATTTTGTTTTTTAAGATTCGGTAACTGATTTTAAAAGAGGCGTTTGTTATTTAAGAGCAACATTTGTTAATTGAAAATGACAGCAACTCTCAACAACGTGGTCTGTTTTGTTATCATGTTGATGAGCTGTTTTACTATTAGCTGGGCCATTTACTGTAGGGTTTCCTTTTGTGCTGGGATGGACTTTTTATTAAGTTTAAGCTCTTGTTTAATTGAGAATAATTTATTATTAAATTGAACCTATTGCTAATTTTGATTTGAATAGTATTTAGTAATATTTAAAAAAATACAAAAAAAATGTTATATTTTCATCAATAAACCATTAATAATCGAAATTGGAACCAAAACTTCTAAAATCGCCCGAAACTAAGAAAATTTCAAATGATAGAAATTGGTTTCTCGAACCTTGCTACAATGGTTTCTTTTCTTTCTTTCTTTCTTTCTCTCTCTCTCTTTTTTTTTTTTTAAGAATGTGGTGTTTCGTATCGTTTTTAGCAGAATATCTTCTTTTGAATTTTGGCAGAAATTGAAACCAATCTATGAACAGAATTCTGTAATAAACAAGACTCTTTTAATGTAAAGATCGATAAATTTAAACCTTAAGGAGTGCGGGCTAGCTGAAAAGCATCCTAATGATTTTCAAGCAATTATGATTCAATTGCTGGCCATGAATTGCAGTCTGGATGGTGAGACCAAATGTTGACGTTAATGAGTTCATCACTTGAGAGTTGGAAAATATTTGTGTTGGCATTAAACAGCTCAAATTCAAATGAAGTTATTTCAATGACATCGGTAGTTAATAGCCTGCTAAATTAGGATACCTGATTGAGGAAGTCTATCTTGTAAGGAGGGAAAACCATTCAAATATGAAAAGATGATCAAACAGATAGCATGTGCAAAGATATTTATGAAAATTTAATCACCAACTGAAATTTTGCAGCAAGCTTAAAAAGGATTAAAAAAATGATGGAATCATTAGGGAACGGTAACGACGAGCTCAAGGAAGGTAGCATTGATGAGGTGAATGTTTGTATTCGTAATAATACTGACTGTGTTGACAAAGTAACAGAAGATGAGTGGATGTTTGGTTCGAATGCATGTTTTCATATATACAATCAAAATGGAGCACACATTAACTATAAGGAGAAAAAAAAAAAACAAGATTAAGTCCTCTCATGGTGGAGATGTCGAGGTGATGGGTGTAGGTTTGATTAGGCTAAAGACGTATGACGAAAGAATGATGAAATTGAAGAGAGTTAGGCATGCCCTAGAAATTAAAAAGAATCTTATTTCAGTAGGACAATTGTAAGAAAATGACTACAATTTTTCAACTCGAAATGGAGTCACCACTTTGAAAAAGTAGTCAGGTGATATGCGTAAAAATGAGAAGCAACCATGTTTACAAATTCCTTAGGAGCACGGTGAAGAATGAACTTCTCAAAATGATGTTTGAGAGAGAATTCTTTTTGAAATCAAAATGGAGCCAGCAACGAAAAGCTGCAAAGACTGTATAAAGGCAATTGTAGTCTTACAAGCAACCATGAATTATTGATGATATGCATTTTCATTGGGGATACGCATATTTAAGTGATTTGTTGGTTCGTAAGTTTTCTCATGGAAATAGAAACATTTGTTCCCATTATGGTATTGGGAATTGTTTGAAGTTGTAGGTAGAATTTGAATGACATTTTAAGAAAATATAGTATTGAAGTGGAGATTGTTAGGATTTGTGCTATAATATTCCGTCGTTTGAAGTTGAAGAGTGTTCTAATTTATAATACAAAATCATATTTAGAAGAAACAAATATGATAAAAGAAAAAAAAAATACTTGGATTTGCTCAACACAAAATTGCATATATGGATATGGCATATCATAATTGAAAAAACGATTAATTATTTTAAATCAGATGCAATAATTTATTTGTCACCATATAATTGAGAATTTAAGCACCAAATAACCTTTTGTTATAAACAAGGCTTGTATTTGAATCACTATAAGTTGTGGGGGGTGGGGGGGATTGGGACTCTAAGGATTGAGATATTTTTCAATTTTAAGGTTTTCTATGGTAATCTTTTTGGTGAATTTGATAAAGGTTGTTGTCTTTTGTTGTTTATTCACTTGTTATTTTTTTCCCAAATCTAATAGTGTAGGAATCTTTAGAAAAAACTTAACAATCTGAAATTTTACCCAAAAGTTGTTTTTTACAATTTTGTATATTCTATTGTGTCAAAGGTCTTTAATTTTCCTCTTATGAATTCAGGGTTTAAATTATAAATCAGATCCAAATAAACTAAAATTATGATATAACAATTTATTTTTCCTCATCAATAAAGTGAAGCATTTATTATGTCTTGGAAATCATAACCAAGGCTTTCTTATAATCCTTTTTAAGTTGAATCCTGTAAATTAATATTGAGTATACTTTACGTTGGAAGACTCTTCAGTGGCTCTGGCCACCTGACTTATCTTTGCATGGTCACAGGCAGTCACAGTTGAAAATTTAATATCTTCGAAATTCAGAAGTACCAGTTGCATTGAAATCCATCAATATAATAACCATCATTTTCCTAATATAAAAGACATCATCATGAAAGGAAATACCTCAATGTTTCTCATACTCAAAGCACTATCCACATCCTCTGCAGTCAAAATTGTCCGTTTGGAATGGCGCATGCATTTTATCGCCTCCTGAATCAAATCAAAATACACATATATAACCCCTAATATTGTCGTAATCCAGAACTTCACAAGAAATAAATTTAAATAAGGGTTCAATTAGAAGTAGCACCTGCATAATTTCACGAAGGCGGTACTCAACATCTGGAGCGAGTGCAAGTGCCACTTCAGAAGACAGGTCTGAAATTCCGATGCTTTGCGCTATCACTTCGATCGTTTCTTTTGGGACAATACTCATATTATATTTCCTACTGGTGCATTAGTGATTGCAAAAATAGCAAGATCGTATGTCTCAAAATGTGATTTGGAAGGAATCACAGCCTTTCTGAAACAAGAGTTAAATGTACATCCTACTTCAGAACAAAAATATGAGGTCCGACACTGAATCACAAATTCAGTTTAAACATAGAACAGAAACAAAATTAAAAGAGATTTAGTTTAGCGTCGCAATCTCGATTCAGCAAATAATAACAGTAGTAGTTGTCAGTGCCGGCCCAAAGAATTTGTTGCCCAAGCCACATTATATTTTTGTTGCCCACTGCTAATTTAGTATATAAAATTTCAGCATTTTCCCTACGAATATTAATTATAAGATAACATAAACTACTGTAACATACAAAATATTCATTTTCTATTCAAAATGCGCTACATGAGGTAAGCTACAACATTCAATTCCCAAAAAAAAAAAAAAAAAAAAAAAAAAAAAAAAAAAAAAATCCAAACTAAACTAAGCTAAACATCAACTTTTTATACAAAATAACGGTCAACTTCCTTCAAATATGTCAAAGAAAAATGCTTCTTCTTGCTTTTTTTGTAGCAAATTCTTCAATTAAGCTTCTCTAAAAGCTCACTTTTTATTTCATTGACATAAACATCTTCCATGATATCGTCAACATTTTCATCCATAGCTTCACTTGTTTCTATGACTTGATTTGAACCAATTGATTGTTAGGCTATTGCAATAGTTTAGAAATTGAGCCAACCAACGATGCAAATATTGTTGCATTTTGACGTTGTTTCACCCTTCTATTATATGCATCCGAATTTCACTTTCCATTCTTCACCCATTTATTATCGTCTTCTTCTTTTGTCATATTTATCACTATCTAATAACAAATTTGATTTATGTTAACTCTTTTTAATCTGGAAAATGCAGTTTTAAAAAATATATGCAGCCTTAATGTAAAAAAAAAATGCAGTTTTTAATTTAGAAAAATATAGCTTTTAATCTAGATATATTAAACAACCAATTTTATCAATAAATAATTTATAAATCAATGAACTGACTTATAAATCAATGAGTTAACTTATAAATCAATGAGTTAACTTACAAATTTCTAATAAGTCCACCAATTTATTCAACGAATCATGAAACCAAGTTAATCAATTCCTACTTAAATTAATTTCAGAGTGAATTTTGATCAACCAATAAGTTTAAAAAAAATCAAGAATATCAACCAAATCTGAATTTCTTATCAAATAAATTTATTCCATAAATCAGTTTTAATTACCTCAGGCTCAGTCGCTACCTTGCAGCCTTGTAGGGGGAGATGGAGGCGAAGCACTGGAGGCTGGCGCCGAAGGTCGGAGATTAAGAGCGGCGATCACCACACTTTGGTGATTGCCTAATTCATCGATGTTCAATTTTCTGCCCTAGTTGTTGAACGGTGGTTTTCTATTTCGCGTGACCTGTAGAACATAAGGAGAAATAGGAAAAGCATATCAGGGTCATATCTGTCATTACAAGCAAAACATTATACATACATCACAATCACTTTTTTCTTCCCCAGATATTAATATTAGTCCAACATAAAGAGCAATCCGAGTTGCTTCACAATTAAGTCAAAGAACAAAGAAATATGATATATTTTTTAACACCTTAAAACAAAGTATTCATTTAAGAACCTAAATGTTATGTACAACTGTTGATTATAACTTATGAAAATGAAATTCCAAAGAGGAACAGTTCGGAAAAAAGCTATTTTAATACTACACATAGCAAAAGCGATATCAGTGGAAAAGTTTCAAGTTTAATTTAGAAAGCATTATGCATGTCATCCGAATATCGTACGAAGTAATATAAAACTAATCAGTCCCACAATAGAATCAGAACAATGATTACATATGACCTTACCAAAGGTGAAGAGCAATAAAATGTTTGCTTTTCTCCTTCATTCTTCGAACTAAAATTTGATCCATATTCCATATTTAGTATTGAATCTGTGAATTTCAAAGCACGATAGTTTACTTTGCATCTTAATTTCTGCAGACTTGTTGCCAGTTTATTCGAAAGCGTATAATCAAACTTAGTCAACTGAACAACATAAATTTCACAAATAAGCATCGCTAGAACAGAAAATGATTGTCTATTTCGCATCCACGGTAAACCTAAGTTTCACAAACCGCATGCCTTGAATTTCAACAGCAAAAAAAAAGGCAATTTCAACATTAAGCAAATGACTACTTTTATTCAATACGAATTGAAATATTTGAGAAACTCAAAATAATTTTCATATTAACCTTTTCAGGAGCGATTTGGGAAGCTGAGTAGCAACGACTGTCGATTTGACTAGCGATTTCAAGCGAAGCAACGACGAGCAAATTTGAGGACAGAGTAACGTTTACTAGGGCAAATTTGAGGACAGGGTAACGTTTTCTAGGGCAAATTTGAGGAGCGATTTGACAGAGCGAACTTGGGAGGTTGGAATTTAGAAGAAGTACCGTTAATGCACATCAAAAATGGTCCTTTTTCGCCAGTACAAATTTCGAAATCACATACATAAATCATGGAAAATGACCATTTTAGAAAATTAAGTTAACATATAAAACAAAAAACAAATTTTTTGTATTTTCCGTGTTTTCGGAAACAACGGATAAACGACACACAATTCATTTTTCCATTGTCCTCCAATTTCTCTGTCGTTCCCTTTACGTTTCTTCCATCCTCTTCGTCGTCCGTCAACTCTTACCATTTTGTGTAACTAATGTTGAAAACTCAAAATGCAAAACAAAAAATAAACCAAACGCCACCTAAATTAAACTATTATATATGGTATAAAAATAATGTGTTAAATATATTTAGAATATAATATATTATGTAATTTGTGCTGAAATTGTTAGGATAAATGAGATAAATTGAATTTAAAATATTTCTAAGTAACTTTTATATATGAATATAAATTAAATTCATTTTTATACAGTATATTTCTACATTTGAATAAAACTATATTATTGTTTCTTTAATAAAAATGAGTTTTATATTGTTTTGAAGGTTATATATCGATTTATTATTTTTCATGATTCAATATATGTGAAGAAAATAAATGAATATTAGTATCGTTAATTAATTTTAAAATTAATATTTTACTAAAAGCCATTTAGCTTTTGGTATATTTTACTAAAAGCTAAAATGTGTACATATTGAATTTAAAATGTTACTTGAGATAACGAAAATACCTAAATATTAGAGTGTATTATTAATGAATCAATATTTTATATGCATTTGATTTTTTTACAATACATATGACCAAAATGATTATATGATATTATCGAAGCGATAAATGAAATATTTGCTTAATAACTAAAAAGTATTTTAATAAAAATAAAATATGAAAAAATATGGATCATGTTGTTATTTTAATCATGTAAAAAAAGCATTTTTAATCTATTTCTATGTAACTTAGTAATTTTCATTTGTAATAGAACCTTTTAAATATATCTAGCATTCGCCTCAAAAAGACAAAGAAATACAAAAGAAAAATATTTTGAATCAAAATATTGTAAAATTTTGCCCATTGTTTAACAGAAATTACATATATAAATAATTAAAATTTCACTTTTTTACAAAAACACAATAAGTGAATCCATTTATTTATTTTCCAATATATTAAATACAACCTCTTATAATTTATTTAGAATAAATTTTGTTAATGACAAGGAATCCATTTTACATACCAATTTTGGAAAGAAAAAACATTTTATGTGTTTTTAGTGATATACCATTTTAGAAAGCAAATATTACATATATAGTCGTATGTAATGAAATTCGAACATTAAAATGAAAAAAAAAAACTTTGTATTAAATCCTAAATATAAGGAAGAAAAATTATGAACTTGAACGTAGAACGATATAAGATGATTAAAGACAACATTTTATATATTTTAGTTATGCAAACTTGAATGAAAAATTGATTTAACCATTTTTGTCCATACATATGTGGTGTAAACATAGTGAATTTAATTTTTGTGATTTATTAGTCAAAAGAATAGATATTTTTTGATTTGATTTGTTAAAATATTTAAATTTAAGATCACTTGATATATTCGTATATGAACATACATTCAAAACAATATAAGAAAACTTAGGAGAAGTGTAACGTCCCAGATTTTTAGCGATATAATAATTTATTTATTTAATTATTTGAATATTGAATTGGAAATTTAAATGGTCTTAATTCAAATATTTTGAATACTTAATTTAAATTTAAATAATGTGATAATATATTACTGAATGGTCGGGAACAGTGGAGTTGGCAATATTGTGTAGATTGCATAATATATGATATTTAAATTAGTTATGTCCAAGTTATAATAACAAAGATATGATTTAAACGATAGTTGAACGTAATAATTATAATATAATTATAATCGAGCTCGAAATGGCGCGGCAGTTCGTAATTTGACGATTCGAACTTTAAACGAATACACAGAAGCCGTTTTAAGTCGGATTTCTGTGAAACAAGAAACGTTAGGAGCTGGTGAAGTATATTTTTCTAGTGGAAGAGAAAAATCAGGATTTCATCGTATAGATTTTGATTTATGTCCAAATCAAATTTTCAAATAGTCGCTATAGAATCGTTTATCGACCGTAACGATTTATTTGAAATAACTGCATACTGGATTAGAATTTGGACAAGATTCTTTTGAGAGTAGTGATAATTTAATTTTTAGAAATTTTCTGTAATTTTTAATTAATTAAATATGCAACTTTTTATTTGAAGTATTTCGCACCCTATATTGATATTTCGGGGTTTCACAATATGAGTTAACCCACCGATATTATTATATTTCTGAGACCGTGACACATCACTTGACACAATCGTATTTTTATTTTTGTCTGTAGCAGCTTGTACATGAGCGGAGTTTTGTGTAATGGGGTACTGTTAAGCTTTTGTTTTAATCAAACCATGCAATCTTCACGTTTGACACTCACTATTACTATTAAATGCATAATCCTGAACAAAATTTGTCAAATAACCTCCAACATTATAAGGGAACTGTGACTTTGAATGGCATGAAAGGGAATTAAGGCACTGGCAATAACAAATGAGCAATATATTGCCATGCACCCAACGCCTTTTTTGTCCACATACCAACTATGTTAGTTGCCATATTTTCCTTGTACTTGTCAACGTAAGGTTATGGATTAATCTAACCAATTTCCATGTAAGCCAGAACGAAATTTGCTTTTAAGATTAGTTTCTACCGTATTCCATGCCTTTGTTCAAACTTGTTTAAAGTCCCAAAAGATTTAACCAAACAAAAAAACATATATGTTTATATTTATATTACCCAACGCAAACATAAAGCCAGATAGTACTCAAAACACATGACAGACAATTCCGTATGCTTAGCCGACCTAAGAACCATCAGCTACCCTAAATCCTAGATGCTGACCTACTTAAAGCTAATACAGCAACTTCTTCTTGCGGTGAGAAATTCCGAAAAAAACAAGGTTTTCCTATGACATAAATATGTATAAATAAAATAAAATGTTTAATATATTTACAAGAAAGATATAAGACATTAGATGGTATTCATCGATGAACCCATATGTTGTTTCAACGAAAACTGCAAAGTGCAAACAATGTGACACTGAATGTACAAACAGTGAAACTTAAATATATAAATACATTTCCTCTGTCAAGTATCATGGACAATTCACATCGATATTTCATGTCCCTTTCAAATAATGCAGACAATTCATTTCAGAACCTTCATGTACCTAATGTGTTTCTATCGCAGACATATTTTCCCAAATCCTTCCCCTCCAAGTAATAGCCTGTACTAGTGGCAACAGTGAAAACACATGAAAGCACCTACCCTAGAGTCCAGACTAATACTTGATAACAAAGGAAATGCAGCAAAGCTAAGAACTAGGTACGTAGGCCAAAAAGAAGATTGAAAGGGGCACATGCGAAGTACACTGAGCTATGCTTTCCTAATCTATATCCTACAGCTCAAAATCCTTGGGCATAAAGGAACCCATTCAATATATACACGCGATGTCTTCCACATTGATTCACAGAAAAGCTAAAACACTAAGGGTGTGTTCTTTGCAAGCGAAAGCGGAGAATTTGAGCGGAGTATTTGAGCGGAGAATTTAAGCGGAGAATTGTAGTTAGCGGAGAATGCGTTTAGCGCGTTAAGCGGAGTATTTAAGCGGAGCACTTAAGCGGACCATTTTATTTTTATTTCGTAATTTTTTAATTAATGGTTAATTAATTTATTACTTGTTTTTAGTAAATAATATATATCAATAATTTACACAAATAAATAAATTAATTAAAAAATTGAAAAATTATAAGTTGCTTCAATTCAGTTCAAACCAACTCCATAACGTAGAGCATTTCGATACGATTGCAACGCAAAAAACCGCGTCTTAAACGGATCTCGTATGCAAAAGTTATCATTTTTTAAAGTTATAAAAACTTAAATTAATTAATTAAATAAAAAATAAATATTTATACCCAACAGCTCTAAATTGGGTTGGTACCCGATGCGTCAGGGCCCAACAGCTCAATTTTGAGCCATTGGGCAAACAGGACATTTTGCCCCGTTATTAACGGACGCGTCCGACGCGTCCGTTAATGATCTCCTCCGTTTTGTCAAAAGAACGGAGCCTAAAGATAGAAAATGAGAAATCAGATCTTTAAAAATTCATATCTCCATCAATACTCAGCTAAAATTCACCAAACAAATTGCGTTGAAATCCTTAGATCGAGATCTCCGCGTCCATGGTTTCAGAATTGGGTACGGCGGAAGTTTGGGGAACACAAAGATGAACAGTGAAAGGGTTGTAAAATGGTGGACCTTTGAGAAGAGCAGCACGTGCACTTTACTGGAGTGGGAAGATCGGGATTGAGTTGTACGCGGCGGCCTGAAGTTCGTTGGTGATGGAGCCTGAAGTGGTGAAAGCTGGTCTGGGGCTTGCGGTCTTCTTCGGTGAAAGATGGAAAGAAACTGATGAAGCGCTGAACACCGGTGGGATTGCTTTTCGAATTCAACGGTTTTTGAAGGAAGAACAGGTGGTATGGAAGATCGATGATGGAAACGAGATTTGAGGAGCAGGCTACCAGAAGTAGGAGATGAAAACCGGCCAAGTAAAAAGAATGGGAATGGGCCGAATAGAGATGGTAAAGCCCAGTTAAAAATTTATATAAAGTTTAAATCTAAAATTTTAAATAAGTATATTAACTTGTAAATTCAATAACTATTCCATATGTTAACGGAATTCAGAAAAATAAGATCCGTTAGGATCGTATGAAAGAGAGCTCCACAATGGAACTGACCGGGAGTGAATTGGAGCTTGGTTGGATTTATGGTGAAATTAAACGCCTAAATCAAATCAATGACCAATTATCGTTATTTAACGATAACCGTCCAATGTGAGTAAATCTCACTAACTCTGCTCAACTTATTTTTTCATAGCGTATTTTTAGAACTGATAAATGATGGTTGTTTACTGTGTATTGGCTGTTTGGTTGAACTGCTAGTTAGCGGTTAAAATTATAGATAACGATATATATAACTCGTAATAGAATATTGTTTCTGTTTATCAGAATACTTCATATTCGTGTTATTCATATGATTAACATCTGTGGATGCAGGGAAATAGGTCAAAGGAATCCAACTGGATTCCTCAACATTTATTTTACTGTTTTCATATATTGTGATATATGATGTGATTTATAATCTGTTGTTGATTATGTGTGTTTGATCATGGTTATTTGGTACTTTTAAATACCAAAAGAAATACTAGAATGTGAAAAGGAAAATTTCAAACTAAAATTTGAAATAAAATATTTGTATATATAAAATTAAAGGATTTAATATAAAAAGGAAATTTGAAGTGGTTATAAAATTTTTGGAAGTTTATAAAATCAAAAGGGTTTTATAAGAAGGAATTTGTGAAGTGTATATTGAAAGAAGAATTGTATGGAATCAAAAAGATTTTTATCAAAAGAAGGGATATATGCAAATTAAACAAGAAACTTCTATATAAAATTATTGGCAGTTATATGGAATTTTAAAAGGCCGTTTTTGGGTACATTACTTAATAGAAGTAATAAGAAGTAAGTAAAGAAATATATAAAAGAAAGTGTTTATATGAAATCAAAGAACTTCATAAAAGGGAGTTTTTGAAGTAAATAGTGAATTTAAGGATTTTATAAAATCCATGGATTTTATAAAAAGAATTATTTAGAAAATGTATAGAATTATAAAAAGGAATGAGCGAGATATGAAGGAATTATAGGAAATTGATTTAAAGTAAATATTTAATAGAAATCTGTTTTTAACAGATAAATTGAGAAGAACAATTTATAAATGATGTTATAAATTAAGGAAATATGATTTTTTTTAAATGAAAATATAAGTCTAAATTTATATAGAGAAGTGGAAATCGGTTTCAACACCGATATTTTTAATAGAATGTGAACTTAACATTTTTAAAGAATTTATAAATGAAAATTTAGTGTTAGAAAAAAAAAGATTTCGTGTGAATAAATCTAAATAGAAGTTGGAATTGGGATATTGTTTTAAAATACAAAATCAAACTAAATGGATGGTACAAAAGGAATATTTTTCACCTTTGGTGTGGAAAATAGATTTAAGCAAAGATTTTGCAAATAAACACATTTATAAAGGAAAGTGGATTTTTGAAATAGAAATCAAACAGAAATGGAATTTCAAAGGGTTAGAAAGAAATAGCTTGTTTAATAATGAAAACAGGTATTGTGATTTATAAACAATGTTTATAAATGAACTAAAATATAATTATCAGTGGATAAGTGAGATGGAAAATTCAACAGTGAATATAAAATGGGAAATTCGGAGTTGTTTTAAAAAGGGAAAATGTTGAATGATGATTGATCGATAGAATTCCCATCTGGAAATAATATTGTTGGTTGCACACCTGTTTTTCTTTGATAGTTAAATCACCGACTATCGAAGTTTTTGACCATTTTATCATCGTCAATACGGAGAGTCCGGGATCAGATTCGTTATCTGAAAACCACTTTGTATGGACATTAGCGTTGCGATCAAATATGATAAAGATAATTGAAGACGGAGTTATGCAAGGACTATCATGTTTACAGAATAGTGCCTTCGGTTTGTCCAGTCCCACGACAACGTGAATGGACGAACGTCTGATAGGGTATATCTAACGGATCGCGTAAGTTGATCTCTTCAAACGTACTTACGTTTGGTGACGGAGGAATTCGTTTCTCTTAGCTGCATACCCGTGGTATTTTTAGGGAAATCAATTTGTGATTTGGCGGGTATGAAAATATGGCATTCAAAGTGAATGGTGGTCAGATGTGCCAAAAGATACGTAATGACCTCAAGCCTCATCAACCGGGAATGACAGAAATCGGGCAGGCAGCATGGCTATGTGGGTCGCTCCCATTAGGGTGTATATCACCTATCTAGAGAAAATCCATTTCATTGTTTTATCTATGTTCGATGTTGTCCCTTTTCGGGCAACGGTGGGTAGCTCCCAACCGTTGGTGATGTACATTCGATACACTCAAGCAAAATGAATGGTCGGTCATGTGTGGGCCGTGTTGCAAGACGTTCTTGTTGAACCCAGTGTATTCGCCTCTAGAGATACACTATCGGAAGGTGGTCCCATACCTTGTCATAGTCGGAATCCAATCTCCAATAAGTGACAGCGGTTTTGTTTGTATACTATATATGTAGAACGTGAGATGCAAGCGTTCTGCTAGATTGTTATTTACTTTTGATTAGACATTATTATAATATCAGAGAAGTATTGATTTCCAAAACTATTTTGGGTTATCGTAAGGTAAAAACCATCTGTGTTTATGTGTGGATCGGTCTTACGATTATCATTTCTTTTGAAAAGGATTCTGAAAAGTTAAACCAAACGATTTGAGTTTACTCACACCAGTCCCATGACTGACCCAGAGTTTATTTTGTTTTGGTTTCCCTAAACTCTTGGGTGTCCAAATTTGTACAGGCAGTCAAGTAGTTCAGATCTTTGCAGATATACTTGGAGGAGCTTGAAGCAGTAGGCTTCAGGATTATATAGCTATTGTTATTTCCGCTGTGTGTAAGTGTTGTACGCTGATAATGTTATTGTATGTATATATACTATTTTATTACAAAGTTACGTTATATATTATACTTTATTCGTTCCGCTGTGAGATTCGTATTACTCTGATTCTGTTCTGTAGTGATCTTCTTCTTCTTCTATTCTAATTTTCTATCTTATCTATTCTCACCCTCTAACTTCTTTCTATTAATGATCAGGTATTTCCGATGTTCGAATAGTCAACATAGCAGTTGTGTGTTGATTTTCAGAGTCGAAAATTCCCGGGTCGTTACAAGAAGTTAGCAAATAATTCTAATAGCCAGTGAATGTTGATATTTAAAGTAAAATGACAACATTGATATTTAAGGGTAAAACAATAACATTTTAATCGAAATTTTAAACTATAAGAATTTGAAATAAAAATTAGCTTACCATTTTGACAATATAAATGTGATATCCATGTTGAATTGTCACTTTTTAGAATTTATTAGACCAATTAACGAATATTTGTTCTTTATTGTTTATTTGAATAGTTTTAACCTAAGATCACCTAATTAATTTCTAAATATGTACTTAATTGTCAAATAGTATAAGAAAATGTAAAAGAAATATATTTACATTATAAAATTTATTATATGTTGGTATTTAAATGTAAAACAATAAAATAGGGAACCAAACATAAATTTGTAATAATTACAATTACGAATAAATATTGAAAATTTTAAGTAAAATACCTTGAGACAATCAAGGAAAGAATGAAAAACTTTAAGAATTAATAAGAGAGCAAAAGTTTCTTCTGCTGTTGAGTATTGAATCGACGACTTGGTAAAAAGTCACTTATTATTATGAGTATTACAGCACGCGCTTCGCATGTGATGATCATGTATGCTTCATACATGAATTATTGTTCTATAAATTAATATGATTAATGCTATGCCAAAAAAATAAATTAATATGATTAACACATTCAGGAGAATAATTTGCATAGATATTTAACCATATTTTTAGGTTGAAATCATGTATACTTAATTTAAATTTTTATTTCTAAGTTGCAACATTTATTTATTTTTTAGTTTGAATTTTTATCTATACAATTAATTAATAGACAACGACTTTGTAAATGATGTTTATTTGTTAGTAGATTCTATTTTTAAGAATTGAGACATTTTGAATTTACAAAGAAGTTTAATCGTTGGATCCTATTTTTAAGCATGAAGTGCTATTTTGAAATTGTAAACAAGTTTAACCGTTAGATTCTATTTTTTAAGAGATATTGAAATTTGTTAATATTTATTGAGATGTAGTTTTGATAGTTCACGTTGACAGCAAAAAAGTGTGGCGCTAAAGGTATTACAACTATAAATAAAAATAAAGATTTGTCTTTTTCCTAAAATATGATGTTAAATTTTGAATCCAATATAAAATAACTTGAGAGTTTTAAGCTGACTAGGGATAACATAGAGAATTAACGAGAGAGTTTTAAAAGGTTATGCTTTACTATTATTTAACTAGTGTGTAACCTGTGTGCGTTGCACACGATAATATTATTAAAAATTGTATTTATTATTTTAATTTTAAAATGAGAACTTTTTTATTCAATATGATAAATTTTGATGTGAAATACATAAACTATTAATTAACATTATTATTACGAGCGTCACGGCACGCGCTTCGCGCGTGGTAATAGCACGCGCTTCACGCTGATCGTGGCACGCGCTTCGCGCGTGGTCGTGGCACGCGCTTCGCACATGGTCGTGACACGCGCTTTGCGCGTGATAATGGTACACGCTTCGCGCGTGATATTGTGTATTTTAAACATGCAAGGAAAAATGATTTGTACTGATGTTGCATGACTAATAAATTACCACTCCAAAAAATAAAATAGTATACAATATAAATAAATTCAAATGTGATATCAATCATTAATAAATGCAAATGTAAATAAAAAAAGTCTAACCATAAAGCATATATTATGATAATACTAAAAATATACAATTGTCATACTAAAAAATGATAAAATTTATTTATTAATAAAATATTTCATCTTGATTATCTTCACTGTCACCATCCAGTTTCTTCCATATGCTTTACCTGTAAAGGAAAAAAATGATTAGATAATACAATTGAATAATGGATATTTTTTTATTTTATAAATTAAATAATTGTATGTAGCTTACCAACTTAGACATGAAACTTGCATCTCAGCCGTACTCATCTACTAACAGGATCTTTTGATTGCTGCACAGTTGCATGGTGCTGCGGATCGCATGAGCGTTTACAGTATTATATAGGTTCGGTGCAAACTATTGAAAACCAAATACTGATGCAAACCAAGCAGATAAATTCGGAAAGACACAACTGAATACTGATGCAAACTGTAACAACCCGTATTTTCAATAACCTGTAATAACATAAATCGAGGCAGAATTTAATTCTAAAATGGGAATCAAGGGAAACGGGCTATGCCATTGTGTTCGTCTCGGAAAAATACGCGAAATAGAGTCCGAGTTTTCGAAAATCGGAGTCCGTATGACCAAGATATGGCCTCGCGAAGTTTCACGAAAATTCCCAAATTAAAGTATACTTAATTAAGTGAAATGGGTTGTGTAGAGATATATATATATATATATATTGATATATATATATATATATATAATTGAAAATTTAATAAATAAATATGCAAAAATGCTCAAAACAGCGAATTGGGAGAGGGGAATAACCGAACCGGCCGATTTTTGAAGTCGACCCGAGCCCGCTGGGTCGACTAGGGGTTAATCCAGGGCGTTTGGCTGTCAACCCGTGGGCCGATTCGCTCAAGTGCAGATTTTGCATTTGAATGGTTCTCATGGTCCATCTTTAATCTAAAGGCCCTAGATGGTTCCTACACTTGACTTCTTCCCCAAGACATGCTTTGATGGCTTGGATTGAATCTAGGGTTAATCCTATGGCCTAAAACACTTGCCTAATCTATAAATAAGACCCTAACCTACCCTAATTCATTCATAATTAAACCTAGTGACTAAACTATGGCAAAATGCTAGCTCTCATGGCCTCCACTAATTTTATGAAGAGGGTTGCATACTAATCACTCTCTAATCAACTTCTAATCCCTTCTTAGCATCTTAATCTTCTTCATTTGGTGTTCAAAGTTGCTAGTTGTGAGTTTCTATCACTTTGATGATCTTTTGGTAAACTAATTAGATGAGATGTGATGAGATTTATGGTTTTGTATGTGGGTTAATGAGCTTTGAATCATATGATATGATGTTAGCATTAATCTTATGTTTATGCATGTTGAGTATGTAAGCTTATGCAAGTTTAATATGATGTATGTTATGTTTGCATGATGCTAAATATGCAAGTTGTGGGCTATGTAATCATATGCATGTTATGCAAGTTCATGGTAATATGCTATGCAAGTTACATGTTTGTTAATATGCAAGTTACATGTTTGTTAATATGCAAGTTACATGTATGTAAATATGCAAGTTACATGTTTGTTAATATGCAAGTTACATGTTTGTTAATATGCAAGTTACATGTATGTAAATATGCAAGTTACATGTTTCTTTATATGCAAGTTACATGTTTGTTAATATGCGAGTTACATGTATGTAAATATGCAAGTTACATGTTTATTAATATGCAAGTTCATGATGACACATTATGCAAGTCTATAAGCTAATATGCAAGTTTGTTATGCAAAATGAATATGTAAGTTATGTGACATATTATATGCAAGTTATGTGACATGTTATGCAAGTTCATATGCAAGTTATGTGTTTGTTAATATGCAAGATGGCACCTTTGAAACATGTTCATTCATATGCAAGTTGACACCTTTTATATGTGTTATATCATGAACGAAATTACGTGGGAACGATGGGGTAATTAAATGCATAAGTTAATAAGATTGTGTGAAATTAATATAATTATGCATAACTCAAAATAAATAAACATAGTATGGGAATTTGCCTATTTGGTTAGGTGTACCCATACTATGTGTTGGGAATTTACCTATTGAGTTAGGTCTACCCCATGGGAATTTACCTATTGAGTTAGGTCTACCCATGTTATGAAAAGCTTGACATTAATTAGGGATAATTAATATGGGGGTGATTAATTAGGTGTAATTAATCGACTAAGACACGAGGTTGGACTCATTTGTAGTGTAAAACTGCCCGGACCCGACCGGCTTAACCAGTTGCTACAAATGTCAGCCCAATGTGAGAGGTCTTGGCCATAAATTAAATACGTGATTAAGGTAAAGACACGAGGTTAGACTCTGTTATGACGTAAGACTGCCCGGATTCTACCGGCTTAACCAGGCGGTCATAACAGTCAGTCTAATGTGGGAGGTCTTTACGGGAGATCACGGTCTTAATTAATTAAGAAACACTTAACCATTATAGCATGTAGTGGGACATGAGGGGTTAAGTGGGTGCCTTGGGTGGCATGTGGAATCTTAAGTGGGTTGCCTTGGGTGGCAATAGAAAATACGATTAGAATACTTAACCAAGAGAAACATGTAATTAAACATGATTAAAGGGTTAAGAGGGATACACTAGATATTAGACAAGCTTAAGTGGGTAGCTTGTGGGGGCCCATTTCAACCAATATCCCAAACGTATCTTTGTGGGCTCGACCCATGTCGAGTGACGGGACACGCATATTGGGCTTGATTATAAGAGGCCAAAACGGGTTAGCGGTGGCAACGCAAGTCCAACGGGCTTCATATGCGTGAGTGGGCCCGGGTTGGTAGATAAGCCGTTGTTGCATCGTGTAGATATAAGCCGTGCACCGTTGATTATATCGGGTTGCCACGTTGGGGAATGGTACACCCCAAGGTGGGGCCAGCACGGGTATCTACGTTAGGGAGCCGATCGAATGGGGAGTAGTGTGTACACCTGGTGGATTGTAGGGCCCCGTGGTGCCTACTTGGTCACCTAGGGGTACGCAAGTACTATTAAAGTAATTCTATAAGTCCTTAGGTGGGATCAACCTTTAAGCTAGGAACGACTGGTGTGGTGCAGTTTAGTAATTTACCTTAGGAAGGGTAGATGCGTCTTTATCCTTTATCTTAGTTTAGTTAACTGCTTAGTATAGCCGTTCATCCCTATATGTTACCGTATATCAAGTTATGTCTTCTCTGGTTACTTTAACGATTGTATTGTTAAAGTTATAGGACTCACTCAGACTTATGTCTGACCCCGTTGTCTTTATCTTTTTCCCAACCCTCAGGTCCTGTGGTGGATCCTAGCAGTAGTGGAGCTTGATCGGATTGCTGTTCCAGTCTTTAGGAGCTTGGGTAGATGTAAAGCTCCAGTTATCTTTCCTTTTGTTTTGGCTATTGTATGAGAGTGGGATTATGTACTTCTTTATTTTGACGGATATTGTACTTGACTTTTATTGTGGGTTTATGATGTATCCAGACATGTTTTACTTCCGCTGTATAGAGATGATGTTTTTTAAAATTTTAAGTACTATTTATATCTGTCTTGTTGTAATTTTTCTGTTCTATATTCACTAAAATACTCCACCGATGTTATGGCATTCCCATTGTGAGTGATCATAGCGGGAGTGGGGTGTTACACGTGGTATCAGAGCTTAAGGTTACCAGAACAGATAAAATTTTTTAGAAAAACTATTTTCTAAGAGTATTTTCGAAGAAAGTATTTTCAAAAACATGTCTTTTAAAAGAAAAAGTTTTTGAAAAAGAAAAGCATAATCCCCAATAGCCATATCCTTATCTTTCGGAATCTCCTTTTTGAATCTTTCCTCTTTCGTTTCAGCATGGCTGAAGATCTTAACATCCCGGAGGGTTTAGTTATACCACTATGGTATAGGAGGTTGCAAGAGGCTAGGGCCGCGGCTGCGGGTCCGGCCAATGCTACTACACCAGAGACAACCGCTCCTCCTCCTCAGCCTAGAGTGGATAATTTTGCTAAGGTTTGCAAGGAGTTCAAGGCTATAGGAGGAAAACCTTTTCTTGGTTCAGAGACTTTCGTAGAGGCTAGAGATTGGCTTAAGGAAGTGGAAGAGTTGCTAGATATCTTTGAAGTGGAAGAGGGAAAGAAAGTCAAGTTGGCGGCTTGGTTAATGAAGGGAGAGGCCTCATTCTGGTGGGAGGTCACTAATGGAGAACGCCCTGTTGACTCTTGGGCAGATTTTAAGCAAAGGTTTGGGGCTAAGTTTCTCTCAAGGGCGGAAGAGAATCTGTTTATGGAGAAGTTCTTGAATTTGAAGCAAGGGAATCTCACGGTGAAAGAATATGTCAACAAATTCAATCAATTAGCAAGGTTTGGCATAGAGTTGGTGAATACACCGGAGAAGAAGGCTTTGAGGTTCGTTAGAGGCTTGAACGAACCATTGCAAGGAATAGCTATGACTCACATTCCTATGGGGGCCACTTTTGAGAAGCTTGTCTACATGGCACTTATGCATGAGGATGATAAGAATTCTAAGGCACCAGAGAAAAAGGGGGATCAGAAGAAACCGCAACAGCAACAACAAGGCAAGGGCGGAAAAGGCAATGGTGACAAGAAGAAGACGAAGAAGAAGTGCTTCAATTGTGGGACACCAGGGCACCTCAGTAAGGATTGTCGCAAAAAGAAGAAGACCGGTTGCTTTCATTGTGGTGAAGCAGGGCATCTTGTGAAAAACTGCCCAAAGAAGGGGCAGAAGACGGGGTCTACCTCAGGAGGCCAGGTGCAAGCTCTTATAGCACCACCTCAGTCAGGGGGGCAAGTTCAGGTTCTCTCAGTTCCACCGATTCAGCAGAGAGGTAGAACTATTTCCGTTGAAAGTCTGGTTTTTCTGTGTGATCATCCAGTTCGTACTTTGTTTGACTCTGGCGCATCGCATTCTTTTATCTCATCATCGTTAGTTGAGTCACTGCACTTAGACACCAGTCTAGTTGATGATCCCTTGGTTGTCTCAAACCCAATTGGGGGCTCCATATATCTGTCTATGATATGTTTGGGTTTGAAGATTTCTATACTTAGCGTTGAGTTTAGATGTGATGCTTTTGTATTGGGCTTCACGGGCTATGGGTTGATCTTGGGCATGGACTGGTTATCCAGTAATGGTGCCGTTCTTGATTGCGAAAGGAGAGTTGTCAGGCTCATGACCCGCTTGGGTAACACTCTCGAGATCTCTTGTAATCCCATGGAATCTGTTTTGCTAAGTTATCTTGAATCGCTCGATGCTTCGGTCGAGAGTTTGCATTCTGTCAGAGTGGTCCGGGAATATCCGGATGTGTTTGAAGAAGTGAAGGGTTTGCCTCCGAAGCGGGAGATAGATTTCAGAATTTATTTGGTGGATAATGCCAAACCAGTGTCTTTGCCAGTGCGCCACATGGCTCCTCGTGAGAGAAGAGAACTTCATAAGCAAGTAGGGGAGTTGCTTGAGAAGGGGTTCATAAGGCGAAGTATATCGGAGTGGGGAGCTCCAGTAGTATTTGCCACAAAGGCGGATGGGTCCCTCAGACTCTGTGTGGATTATAGAGAACTTAATAAGCTCACGAAGAAGAATAGACACCCATTACCAAGGATAGATGATCTCTTTGATCAGTTGGTTGGCGCCTCAGTATTTTCGCAGATGGACTTAGCTACAGGGTTTCATCAGTTGAGAGTGGCGGAGGACAGTATAGAGAAGACTGCTTTCCGGACTCCGGATGGTTTTTATGAGTGGCTAGTGATGCCATTTGGGTTGACAAACGCCCCCGCATACTTTGATGATCTCATGAGTAGAGTGTTCAGAGAGTATCTGAATAAGTTTGTAGTAGTTTTTGTGGATGACATCTTGGTCTTTTCCAAGAATGAAGAAGAGCATGCCTTACATCTCAAGGAAGTGTTGGAGACTCTTCGAGCGCATAGTCTTAAAGCTAAATTCTCTAAATGCCATTTTTGGAGAAGAGAAGTGCGATTCTTAGGGCATGTGGTCTCTAAGGAAGGGATAGCTGTGGATCCCGCAAAGATAGTATCTATCCAGGATTGGAAAGTTCCTAGAAATGCTACCGAGGTAAGAAGTTTCTTGGGGTTGGCAGGATATTATAGGAAGTTCATCAAAGACTTCGCGAAGATATCAGCCCCATTAACCCGCTTGACGAAGAAGAAACTGGTTTTCTCATGGGATGTAGATTGTGATGATGCTTTCCGACGGTTAAAGAGAGCTTTGACCACCGCTCCAGTTTTAGTGCTTCCAGATGGGAGTAAGCCGTTTGTTGTTTATACCGATGCTTGTGGAACAGGATTAGGCGCAGTCTTGATGCAGGAGGGAAGGGTAATAGCCTATGGAGGGAGACAATTGAGAGTGCATGAGAAGAATTACCCTACCCATGATCTAGAGTTGGCCGCGATTGTTTTCGCACTTAAGTCTTGGCGCCATTATCTTCTTGGTGAGAGATTCGAGTTGTTCACCGACCATAAATCATTGAAGTACTTATTCTCTCAGAAGGATTTAAACTTAAGACAGCAAAGGTGGATGGAGTTCTTAGCATCCTATGATTTCGAGATAGCGTATACCCCTGGTAAGGGTAACGTGGTGGCAGACGCCTTAAGTAGAAAAAGGCTATCTTTGAGTCCATTGTTCGTGGAACGGCGAAGCTTGGAGTTTCTTTCTTTGTTTGACTTCAGACCTTCTGTTGATTTTGTACCTGGTTTGTTGGCATCCTTGGAAGTTAGACCTACTCTTTTGAGACGGATTGGCGAGGCTCAGCGAGACGACCCACAGTTGGTTGTGTTGGTAGAGAAGCTTATAAGAGGGGAGTCGTCCAGCCATTTGGGTAGATACACCATAGATGATAAGGGATGGTTGCATAGAGACGGTAGACTTTGTGTACCGCAAGATGAGGGTTTGAAGAAGGCTATTTTGGATGATGCACATCGTTCAAGAATGACTATTCATCCCGGTGGAGACAAAATGTACCAAGACATGAAGAGAGTTTTCTTCTGGGCCGGTATGAAGAAAGATGTGGCCGAGTATGTGGCTAGATGCTTAGTGTGCCAACAAGTTAAAGTGGAGCAAAGGAAACCCGGTGGGTTGCTACACCCATTGGAAGTTCCACAGTGGAAGTGGGATAGTGTCTCGATGGATTTCATCGACGGGTTACCGAGATCGAGGAAGGGCAATACGGGAATTTGGGTTGTGGTAGACAGACTTACCAAGAGTGCCCATTTTATACCCGTAAAGAGTAAGAGGACCGCTCCATGGCTTGCTTCAGTCTATGTTAGAGAGATTGTTAGATTGCATGGCGTACCATCCAGCATTGTGAGTGATCGAGATCCTATTTTCACTAGTGAGTTTTGGAGAAGTTTGCAAGAGGCGGTAGGGACCCAGTTGTGTTTGAGCACCGCATATCATCCTCAGACGGACGGTCAGACCGAGAGGGTGAACCGTATCTTAGAAGATCTTTTGAGGCTTTGTATCTTGGATTTTGGAGGTACATGGGAAGAACATCTTCCTTTGGTGGAGTTCGCATATAATAACAGCTTTCAGTCCAGTATTGGTATGGCTCCTTTCGAAGCTCTTTATGGAAGGCCTTGTCGATCTCCTACATGTTGGTGGGAATCTACGGATAAGATCTTGCTTGGGCCGGATATGGTTAGAGAGACTTCAGAGAAGATTGATTTAATTCGAAAAAGGATGAAAGCAGCGCAAGATAGACAGAAATCTTATGCGGATCGGAGAAGGACGGATCTTGAGTTTGAGGTTGGGGACATGGTTTTTGTCAAAGTATCTCCATTGAGAAATGTTGTTCGCTTTGGGTCCGTAGGGAAGTTAGCACCGAGATTTGTTGGGCCGTTTCCTATTAAGGAAAGGATTGGACGGATGGCATATAGGGTGGAGTCGCCCGACAGACTTAGTGGTGTTCATGATGTATTCCATGTATCACATTTGAGGAAGTGCTTACATGAGACCGCGGAGGTGGTAGAGCCGAGCTTGCTTAAAGATGTAGAGGTAGAGCGTGATGCGACGATTCGACGAGCTCCTACTCGCATCCTTGGGTCAGAAACTAGGAAGTTGAGGAATAGAGAAGTTCTGCTAGTGAAAGTGCAATGGGGAGATGACGAAAGC
Source organism: Allium sativum (assembly GCA_030737875.1). Classification (NCBI taxonomy): domain Eukaryota; kingdom Viridiplantae; phylum Streptophyta; class Magnoliopsida; order Asparagales; family Amaryllidaceae; genus Allium; species Allium sativum. Next base: position 748,006,164 of record CM060918.1, read on the forward strand.
AATGCTACTTGGGAGACGGAAGCGAAGATGCGTTCTTTGTATCCATTTCTTTTTGAGAGTATGTCTTTTAACTTCTCCTTTATCGCTTGCCAAGTACTTATCTTTAGTATATCCTCTCGCTAGTACCTATGACCTTTAGATAGGGTAAAACCTATGGTTGAAACATGTGTTTGAAACATGTTATGGTTGATGGATGCATGTGGATGCAATTGATTGCTAGTGGTTGCTCGTGGATGCATATACACACACATTAGGCACTAGATCGGCTCAGACACTTCATGTTGCATATTGCATAAATGGATGTGGTAGTTAGAATTGATGGATGTATCATGGCTGTGTTATCATATGGATGATGCATTTTTGTGTATGGTTGTGCACGCATGTAGAAATTTGTATGTGTCAATAGGGTTTCGCATACATATTGGATGCATGGCACTATCATGGTTTGCATTAAGGAGGTCGACTGAATCAGTAGACCGCCTGATTTTGCATTAGTATACGGACATATACACACACTTTATGCATATGTTCATACATCATTAGAAGTTCTAAGGACAATGGTTGCTTGTGGTTGATGGTTTAGTAGATGGATGATTGGATGGTAGGATACGTTCTTCCTAACTTGAAGATTTCGGGGACGAAATCCTTTAAGGAGGGGAGAATGTAACAACCCGTATTTTCAATAACCTGTAATAACATAAATCGAGGCAGAATTTAATTCTAAAATGGGAATCAAGGGAAACGGGCTATGCCATTGTGTTCGTCTCGGAAAAATACGCGAAATAGAGTCCGAGTTTTCGAAAATCGGAGTCCGTATGACCAAGATATGGCCTCGCGAAGTTTCACGAAAATTCCCAAATTAAAGTATACTTAATTAAGTGAAATGGGTTGTGTAGAGATATATATATATATATATATATTGATATATATATATATATATATAATTGAAAATTTAATAAATAAATATGCAAAAATGCTCAAAACAGCGAATTGGGAGAGGGGAATAACCGAACCGGCCGATTTTTGAAGTCGACCCGAGCCCGCTGGGTCGACTAGGGGTTAATCCAGGGCGTTTGGCTGTCAACCCGTGGGCCGATTCGCTCAAGTGCAGATTTTGCATTTGAATGGTTCTCATGGTCCATCTTTAATCTAAAGGCCCTAGATGGTTCCTACACTTGACTTCTTCCCCAAGACATGCTTTGATGGCTTGGATTGAATCTAGGGTTAATCCTATGGCCTAAAACACTTGCCTAATCTATAAATAAGACCCTAACCTACCCTAATTCATTCATAATTAAACCTAGTGACTAAACTATGGCAAAATGCTAGCTCTCATGGCCTCCACTAATTTTATGAAGAGGGTTGCATACTAATCACTCTCTAATCAACTTCTAATCCCTTCTTAGCATCTTAATCTTCTTCATTTGGTGTTCAAAGTTGCTAGTTGTGAGTTTCTATCACTTTGATGATCTTTTGGTAAACTAATTAGATGAGATGTGATGAGATTTATGGTTTTGTATGTGGGTTAATGAGCTTTGAATCATATGATATGATGTTAGCATTAATCTTATGTTTATGCATGTTGAGTATGTAAGCTTATGCAAGTTTAATATGATGTATGTTATGTTTGCATGATGCTAAATATGCAAGTTGTGGGCTATGTAATCATATGCATGTTATGCAAGTTCATGGTAATATGCTATGCAAGTTACATGTTTGTTAATATGCAAGTTACATGTTTGTTAATATGCAAGTTACATGTATGTAAATATGCAAGTTACATGTTTGTTAATATGCAAGTTACATGTTTGTTAATATGCAAGTTACATGTATGTAAATATGCAAGTTACATGTTTCTTTATATGCAAGTTACATGTTTGTTAATATGCGAGTTACATGTATGTAAATATGCAAGTTACATGTTTATTAATATGCAAGTTCATGATGACACATTATGCAAGTCTATAAGCTAATATGCAAGTTTGTTATGCAAAATGAATATGTAAGTTATGTGACATATTATATGCAAGTTATGTGACATGTTATGCAAGTTCATATGCAAGTTATGTGTTTGTTAATATGCAAGATGGCACCTTTGAAACATGTTCATTCATATGCAAGTTGACACCTTTTATATGTGTTATATCATGAACGAAATTACGTGGGAACGATGGGGTAATTAAATGCATAAGTTAATAAGATTGTGTGAAATTAATATAATTATGCATAACTCAAAATAAATAAACATAGTATGGGAATTTGCCTATTTGGTTAGGTGTACCCATACTATGTGTTGGGAATTTACCTATTGAGTTAGGTCTACCCCATGGGAATTTACCTATTGAGTTAGGTCTACCCATGTTATGAAAAGCTTGACATTAATTAGGGATAATTAATATGGGGGTGATTAATTAGGTGTAATTAATCGACTAAGACACGAGGTTGGACTCATTTGTAGTGTAAAACTGCCCGGACCCGACCGGCTTAACCAGTTGCTACAAATGTCAGCCCAATGTGAGAGGTCTTGGCCATAAATTAAATACGTGATTAAGGTAAAGACACGAGGTTAGACTCTGTTATGACGTAAGACTGCCCGGATTCTACCGGCTTAACCAGGCGGTCATAACAGTCAGTCTAATGTGGGAGGTCTTTACGGGAGATCACGGTCTTAATTAATTAAGAAACACTTAACCATTATAGCATGTAGTGGGACATGAGGGGTTAAGTGGGTGCCTTGGGTGGCATGTGGAATCTTAAGTGGGTTGCCTTGGGTGGCAATAGAAAATACGATTAGAATACTTAACCAAGAGAAACATGTAATTAAACATGATTAAAGGGTTAAGAGGGATACACTAGATATTAGACAAGCTTAAGTGGGTAGCTTGTGGGGGCCCATTTCAACCAATATCCCAAACGTATCTTTGTGGGCTCGACCCATGTCGAGTGACGGGACACGCATATTGGGCTTGATTATAAGAGGCCAAAACGGGTTAGCGGTGGCAACGCAAGTCCAACGGGCTTCATATGCGTGAGTGGGCCCGGGTTGGTAGATAAGCCGTTGTTGCATCGTGTAGATATAAGCCGTGCACCGTTGATTATATCGGGTTGCCACGTTGGGGAATGGTACACCCCAAGGTGGGGCCAGCACGGGTATCTACGTTAGGGAGCCGATCGAATGGGGAGTAGTGTGTACACCTGGTGGATTGTAGGGCCCCGTGGTGCCTACTTGGTCACCTAGGGGTACGCAAGTACTATTAAAGTAATTCTATAAGTCCTTAGGTGGGATCAACCTTTAAGCTAGGAACGACTGGTGTGGTGCAGTTTAGTAATTTACCTTAGGAAGGGTAGATGCGTCTTTATCCTTTATCTTAGTTTAGTTAACTGCTTAGTATAGCCGTTCATCCCTATATGTTACCGTATATCAAGTTATGTCTTCTCTGGTTACTTTAACGATTGTATTGTTAAAGTTATAGGACTCACTCAGACTTATGTCTGACCCCGTTGTCTTTATCTTTTTCCCAACCCTCAGGTCCTGTGGTGGATCCTAGCAGTAGTGGAGCTTGATCGGATTGCTGTTCCAGTCTTTAGGAGCTTGGGTAGATGTAAAGCTCCAGTTATCTTTCCTTTTGTTTTGGCTATTGTATGAGAGTGGGATTATGTACTTCTTTATTTTGACGGATATTGTACTTGACTTTTATTGTGGGTTTATGATGTATCCAGACATGTTTTACTTCCGCTGTATAGAGATGATGTTTTTTAAAATTTTAAGTACTATTTATATCTGTCTTGTTGTAATTTTTCTGTTCTATATTCACTAAAATACTCCACCGATGTTATGGCATTCCCATTGTGAGTGATCATAGCGGGAGTGGGGTGTTACACAAACCAAAGTAGATAAATGCATAGAATAATATACAGTACCTGTCTTGTAATCAGAAGCTTTCCCACTGGAGTCAAAAGCTGGAGATCCTAAGAGTAGTAAATAGTTTAAATGACTATAGAGGAAAAGGGAAGAATGAAGAGGGTAATTGATTTTGTGAGGTATGGAAGGAAGATACAGTGTCATATTTATAACTAAGAAAGTGTACATATCAGCAAGATAAGATAGTGCATTTTAGGAATGCGATAAAATATGTGCACTATTAATTATCGAATTAAAGTACAAAAATCTAAATTAGATTATTTTATACATGATAATTTTAATGCTATATATACTACCAATTATATTTGAATGACATAGGGCATATAAAGTAATTATACAATCAAATGCAATTAGAGTAAAAAAAAAAAAGAGGAATGCAGCGTTTTACAAATTAAATCAACAATATATTTTCAATCTGTATATTGGAAATGTAGTTATATGTTCACAACTCAATTTTGGATGTGAGAATGCATTTACATGTAAATATAGTATGAAATAATCATAATTGGTAGAATTGGTATACATAAATCCCACCATAATTCTACCATAATAATACTGAAAATCTGTAATAACCTACAACTCAATTTAATTTGATTAAATATATGCACAACTCAGCATATTTGGATTATGGTACCAAATATGGTAGAATTTGTATTACCAACTATGGTAGAATTTGTATTACCAAATTTGTATTGCTGATTTAATTCTACCAATTATGAAACAATCCATTTATTCTATATTTGAATTGGTATTTCATATTATTTTTTAAATTCAAATATAGTATCAAAGGTTCACAACTCAATTATGTCTACCATATGAGAATCCATTTACAATCCTACCAATTTAAAAGGGGATTGTTAAAGGGACTCCAAATTTGGTTAAGGGGAGGATATTTTTAAGGGAACTCCAGCTTAATATTTTTTTGTTAAGGGGGGCCTGATTTATTTTAAAAAAAGAAAAAAAAAAGACCTAACTACCCTTGATTCGCCACTTATGTTGAACACTAACTTACTAAATTCAGCGCAACTAACAAACGTGCAAATTACAAAACATCTCAATTACAAAAAGGCTAATTCTATTCATACATCAATAACATCTTTACATACACCATAAAATAAAATAAACTACTATACACTAAAAATAACTTTTCGTACACTGTTTTTTTACAAAACTAGCCTTGTTTTTTTGTGACGGCCCGCCCCACACCAGCCGGCATTTCCTCCGAAAGTGCGCTGTACACATGCCCGACTAGCATAGAACGGTCGCCAAGGAAAGGAAAGAAGGGAATGAACTAATCAAGGAACCTATAGAATGTCTCACAGCGCATGGGATAAAATATAATAATAATAATATACTTGACATAAAACAGGTGAGACAGTGCATAAGCTGATAACTAAAACCAATATCAACATCAGAGTAGCGGAAATCCAAATACAGCTTATTACAACTTTCCAAATTTACTGTCTCTAAACAAAAGGAAGCTAAAATAGAAGATGCACCACCAATGCCCAAGCAGTGATCTTCAACAACACAGGGAGAATATCTATATCATACGTGGAAGCCTCCTGCTCGTCTCCGGATCAGCTACTCGTGCATACCTCCTAACCTGTCTCTAGTCTGCTCGTGTGAGCACCCAGAGTAATAAGAAGAGACATAAAACTCTGGGTCAGACAAAAAGTCTGGTATGAGCAATAAGCAGCTAAACAGAACAATAACAGGTATACTAAACCATACCTGAACCTGGACCTGCAACCAAAGAGTTAGTACCACATACCGTACAGTACTCTAGGGTGCCATAATGAATAGTGTAAAGAATACGGGGGTGGGGTGTGTATGTCATAATGATAGCAAACAAACCATCCATAGCAACCATCCTCACATCACTCACTCAGTACGTAAAGCATACGACATCTACCACCTTGGAATACTAGACAAATTGAGGTAACGACGGATCCCGACTTGTAGAAACCCTGCTGTGACCAAGCTAAACATATGGAGTCATGACCAAACATTTCAATGACCCATTTCATTGATCGTAGCCCTTGGTTCTACCAATGCCATAATGGCCCTGAATCCGCCTCCGTACCTCCTACCATAGTGGTCCAAAGCTATAGACATCGTAAACCCCTTAGCACGCGTCCCGCAGCAAAGTCCAACCATGAAGCGAACTCATTGGTTCCCAACTAGATCCTGAGCTCTAACTTCCCATTTGGACTTCCTTTGCATCTCGGGTTTTGATCGAGTTGGAGTTGGTCTTCAAAAGAGTCGTCGTGTAATCGCAGCTCCAATCCGGTTCGGTTCGGGTGTCTCCTCCTATCTGGTTCAGTTCGGATCTCCCCCTTCTATTCGGTTCGGTTCGGGTGTCTCCTCCTATCCGGTTCGGTTCGGATCTCCCCCTTCTATTCGGTTCGGTTCGGGTGTCTCCTCCTATCCGGTTCGGATCGGATGTTCTTCCTACTCGATTCGGTTCGGATCTCCTCCTCCTATCCGGTTCGGATCGGATCTCTTCCTTCTATCCGGTTCGGATCGGATATCCTCCTCCTATCCGGTTCGGATCGGATCTCCTCCTCCTATCCGGTTCGGATCGGGTGTTCTTCCTAACCGGTTTTGAAAATCTGCAACTTTTTCCAACAAGCTATTTTCGCCGAATGACGGCGTTTTCAACCATTCTAAACTTCCTATGACATTACAAAACATTCCAAATAGCAGTAACAACATATAGAATCAATCAAAAACATTAAAACATCATTTACATGAAATACTTTAGATCAAACATACCCAAAACTCATGTTTTCCCCTTAATCCTTCTTAATCATGTTTAAGCACATACTTAGTAAAACTTAATCAAATCGTCCAAATTTTCTAACAGAGGCATAAAATATTATTTAAGAATTTATAGACATTTTTCCATAATTTATTAGTGTGTAAATTCGCTAATCTTCACTAATTACCCTTAATTACTGTAATTAGTGCAAAAACTAAGCAAATCACTCACCTTTGCCACAACTAAATCCTCAAAACTGAAATATTCTCTGATTTGGCGTTGTTCCCAATCTTACACAGCAGCTCTACCTCGGTTCTCGTGCTAATACTCCTTGATTTGATGTTTGCTAAGCTTAATCTTCAATTAGAAAGTGATTAAGAGATGTTTTGAAGAGATTTAGAGGGTGGAGGCCATGGCTAGGTTAAGAGGAATGAATAGTGACGGCTGAAAAATGAGAAAAGGGTATTCTCCAAACCCTAACATCCCTTTTAGACTCCTAATCCCGAAATTCCCCTTTGGGCCTAGCTGTTAATCACCCGGTTAAGCCCAATTAAGCTGTTTTTCACCATCTGAAACTTGTTTCAGCCATATCTCCCAAACGGTGAGTCCGCTTGGCTATTATGACCACTCTACGGAAAGAGAAACCATCATCCGGAGTCAATGGAAGTGGTTTCAGGTCAAAATTCCTTTCCAGTCAAAAGTTATCGCCAAAACAGTACCAACTAGGGGTAAAATGGTCATTTAAAAATCGGGAAAATATCATGAACATGGGAAATGACCCTAATAGTCGTCTCCCAAAGTTACATGACCATACGACTTCATATGTGACAGAATTAAATATTCTACGATCCTATGATGCGTAGAATGCGGGTCGTTACACTCTCCCCCCCTTAAGAAATTTCGTCCCCGAAATTCCTTAACCCAAAACATACAAAGGATCCCGCATGCCTAACAACCACATACAACAATCAAACATGCAAAACAAGCAAACAAGCCTATCCTAGCATGCGGAAAACTAAATCGAAGTCAAAATCTTACCAGACAAAGAGTTCTGGGTGTGTCTTCCTAATGTTCTCCTCTGTCTCCCAAGTACAATCATTCTCGTCCTCGCCCCACTGAACTTTGACTAGCTTCACCGCCTTCCTTCGAAGTTGCTTCATGTCATGTTCAACAATACGGGCCGGCTTGCGGTTCCCAACCGCCTCGGGTTCTACTTCGAAGTCCTCTAACTGATCAGGTGAAATAGTCATGTCTGAGTCGTGAACGAACTTCCTTAGTTAGGAAACATGAAATACGTTGTGAACTCCTGCCATCTTCTCTGGTAAGTCAATTCTATATGCCAAATTCCCGACTAGTTCAAGAACAGGGAATGGGTCAACAAATCTTGGTGCCAACTTGCCTCTCCTGCCAAATCGTATTACGCTCTTCAACGGAGAAATCTTGACAAACACCAAGTCGCCAACGGAGAATTTTAAGTCTCTTCTCCTCTTATCAGCATAACTCTTCTGCCTATCTTGGGCAGCCTTCATTCGTTGTTGAATGGTCTTGATTTTATCTGAAGTTTCCCTCACCACATCTGGTCCAAGCATAAACTTCTCGCCAGTCTCTATCCAACATGATGGTGAGTTGCACGGTTTTCCATACAAAGCTTCAAACGGAGCCATACCGATACTGGATTGGTAGCTATTATTATATGCAAACTCTACTCGATGCAAATGGTCATCCCATGATCCACCAAAATCCAATATACATGCTCTCAAGAGATCTTCCAAAATACGATTCACCCTCTCCGTCTGACCGTCGGTCTGAGGATGATATGCGGTACTGAGATGTAACTCTGACCCTAGAGCCTCTTGTAAGCTCTTCCAAAACCCACTAGTGAACAACGGGTCTCGGTCACTCACAATGCTTTTAGGTACTCCATGAAATCTCACTACCCACTTCATATACAATTCTGCTAACTTAGCTGCCGTTCTGGTCGATTTGACTGGTATAAACCTTGCACTTTTAGTCAGTCGGTCTACAATCACCCAAATGCTATCATGTCCCGACCTAGTCCTTGGCAAACCATCAATAAAATCCATCGAGACTTGCTCCCATTTCCATTCGGGAATTTCTAAGGGCTGTAACAACCCACTAGGCTTCTTTTGCTCAGCTTTAACTAGCTGGCAATTCATGCACTTAGATATAAACTTCCCAACGTCTCTTTTCATCCCTTCCCAGTAGTAAGTCTGCTTCATGTCTCGATACATCTTATTACCACCGGGATGTATAGTCAGTTTTGAGTGATGACATTCTCTAAGCACTTCATCTCTCAATTCATTGACATTGGGTACAACAAGTTTTCCATTCTTTCTAAGCCATCCATCTCGATCAAGCCCATACTTGTTCATCTCCTCATCGGTACCCATCTTTAACTTGGAGATGATGTCCAATAGGTTAGGATCGTCCCTCTGACTAGAGCCGATTCGCTCAATCAAGGTGGGTCTGATCGTCAAACTTGCTAACATTTCTGGATCCAATTCGCACTTTGGTCTGAAATCATACCCAGCGATGTACTCCAGTTGCTTCCATTCTAGAAACATAGCCCCTAGGCTGGCATGTCTCCTACTCAATGCATCAGCCACCGCGTTTCCCTTTCCCGGTGTATATGCGATGTCAAAATCATAGGAAGCCAAGAATTCCAACCACCTTTGTTGCCGGAGATTTAAATCCCTTAGGGAGAAGAGATACTTCAACGACTTATGATCTGTAAACAGCTCAAATCTTTCTCCCAAGAGATAGTGTCTCCACATCTTTAATGCAAACACGATCGCTGCCAATTCTAAATCATGGGTAGGGTATCTTCCCTCGTGCGGTTTCAATTGTCGACTTGCATAAGCTACAACCCTACCGCCTTGCATTAATACAGCACCCAGTCCGGTACCACAGGCATCCGTGTATACTGTCATCTCTTCATTCCCCTTAGGAATGACTAACACTGGTGCGCTTGTCAACTTGTCCTTTAGACTCTTGAATGCATTCTCGCACCTTCCATCCCAGACAAAAGCTTGATTCTTCTTAGTCAACTGGGTCAATGGTGCTGCTATCTTGGAGAAACCTTGGATAAACTTACGATAATATCCAGTTAATCCCAGGAAACTTCTTACGTCTGTTGCATTCTTGGGCGTAGGCCAATCCTGTACTGTGGCCACCTTTGCCGGGTCCACGGCAATACCATTCTCTGATACAACATGGCCCAAGAACCTCACTTCCCTCTTCCAGAAGTGACACTTAGAAAACTTTGCTTTCAATTGGTGTTTTCTCAACACCTCCATCACTATCCTTAAATGTTCCTTGTGTTCTTCCTCTGTCCTCGAATAGACCAAAATATCATCAACGAACACAAGGACAAACTCATTCAACTGATCCCTGAATACCATATTCATAAGATCCACAAAATATGCTGGGGCATTGGTCAGCCCGAATGGCATGACCAACCACTCATAAAATCCAGACGGCGTCCGAAATGCCGTTTTAGCTATACTCTCAGCTTCCACTCTAAGCTGATGAAAACCTGTCGCGAGATCCAACTGAGAAAATACTCTCGCGCCACTCAACTGATCGAACAAATCATCTATCCGCGGTAGAGGATACTTGTTCTTCCTCGTCACTTTATTCAACTCGCGGTAGTCTACACACAAACGAAGGGAACCATCCGCCTTGGTAGCAAACACAACTGGTGCTCCCCATTCAGAAACACTCCTTCTGATAAATCCCTTCTTCAAAAGATCGCTGACTTGCACCTCGAGCTCTCGCTGCTCTCTTGGTGCCATACGACGAAGTGGCATCACTATAGGTCTGGCATCTTTCACCAAATCAATACGGAACTCAATCTCTCGGTGTGGTGGAAGTCCGGTCACTTCTTCGAAAACATCCGGATACTGGCCAACCACGGGCAAACCTGACAACTCACTATGCGGAATGTCAAGGGAGTTTAGAAAACTAGCCAATACCCCCTCACTGGGTAGACCACCAAACACTATCCTCCGCCCATCATCCGCTCTAGCTGTCACCAAAAAGCCCTCACAGTCTACCACCACCCCGTATCTTCGGAGCCAATCTACTCCCAAAATAATGCCAAACCCAGTAAAACCCAAAACAAAACAATCACAAACATGCATCCATGACTCGATAAGACCATGTTACGACAAATCATGCTAAGGCTAGTACAACCACCAATCGGGTTCGTCACAACTAAAGGTCTATCGACAATCTCGGGCTCCAATCCCAACCTATCTACCAGGTCACTAGATATGAAAGAACTGGAAGCTCCGGTATCAAACAAAACTCTAACAGGAACATCGTAAACGGAAAGCATACCTTGAATGACGACATTCTTTCCCTTCTCCGCCGCAGTTGGGGCATTCGACGAAGAAGGAATAGCATTAAGAGCGTAGGCTTTCACCATTTGCTTTTCTTTAGGGGGTTGCAGACACTTGTCCTTGTGATGTCCCAATTGGCCACAATTGAAGCACTTCCTATCCGCTGGCTTGGCCCGACAATTACTAGCATAATGGCCCTTCTTACCACAGCTGAAGCACTCAACATCTTCCTTATTCTTTTTCTTCTGGCCATCCTTAGTCTGGTTCTGCTTTCTCTTATTCTGGGAACCACCCTTGCCTTCACCACTTGCTTGTGGCTTTGGCTCACCTGCGGACGCAACCTCAGTCTTTGGCTTAGGGTAGAGACTTTCTGACCTCAATGCTTTCCCTACAATCGACTCAAAAGTCTCATCGATGTGGTTAATAAGTCTTTCCCCCAAGTACTGATCCAAACCAGTTATGAATTTCTCATTCTTTTTCTCGGTAGTATCAATAAGAGATAACCCATATTTTGACAAAGTGTCAAATTCGGCAATATACTCCGAGACAGCTCTGCCATTCTGCTTGAGCTCCAAGAATTTCTTAAACAACACTGACTTCTGAGCAGCCGGAATGAACTTCTCGCTAAAGCGAGCCTTAAACTGCTCCCAAGTAACCTGATCTTCGGGAGTAGCTGCCTTTATAGCATTCCACCAATTCATTGTCCGCCCTTGCAGCTGACGGGACGCTAGCCTTCTCTTCATTGCATCCTCGATACCCAAATCCTCGAAGATACGTTCGCAACTATCCAACCAATCCTGAACATCTGTGGCCGACTCCGTTCCGTGGAACGGCTTCCCACCAAGGCTAGTATAATCCTTATTCAGCTTGGCGAAGTCGACTCTTGGCGCCTGCACTATTGGACCACCATCATTTCCACCATTGGGAGCTGCCCTCCGTACATCTCTAAGCATCTCTCTCATGAGGTCAGTAAACATCGTCCCCATGTCAGCAGCATTCCCATTATTGGCTCCCCTACCAGCATCTCTAATATCTCGGCTCATCGTCAATCTGAAAAAGGAAACGATTAACGACTCCATAGTGGTGCTAGTGCAGTACGACTTCATCCTTATACTAGTAATAGTATATATATATATATATATATATATAGCTTTTAAAAACCAAAGTAATCACAAATACGCTCTCTCGTATACGTATATTATCTCTCCCTGATAACTTCCCTAGGTTAACTACGCAACCTGGCTCTGATACCAAGTGTGACGGCCCGCCCCACACCAGCCGGCATTTCCTCCGAAAGTGCGTTGTACACATGCCCGACTAGCATAGAACGGTCGCCAAGGAAAGGAAAGAAGGGAATGAACTAATCAAGGAACCTATAGAATGTCTCACAGCGCATGGGATAAAATATAATAATAATAATATACTTGACATAAAACAGGTGAGATAGTGCATAAGCTGATAACTAAAACCAATATCAACATCAGAGTAGCGGAAATCCAAATACAGCTTATTACAACTTTCCAAATTTACTGTCTCTAAACAAAAGGAAGCTAAAGTAGAAGATGCACCACCAATGCCCAAGCAGTGATCTTCAACAACACAGGGAGAATATCTATATCATACGTGGAAGCCTCCTGCTCGTCTCCGGATCAGCTACTCGTGCATACCTCCTAACCTGTCTCTAGTCTGCTCGTGAGCACCCAGAGTAATAAGAAGAGACATAAAACTCTGGGTCAGACAAAAAGTCTGGTATGAGCAATAAGCAGCTAAACAGAACAATAACATGTATACTAAACCATACCTGAACCTGGACCTGCAACCAAAGAGTTAGTACCACATACCGTACAGTACTCTAGGGTGCCATAATGAATAGTGTAAAGAATACGGGGGTGGGGTGTGTATGTCATAATGATAGCAAACAAACCATCCATAGCAACCATCCTCACATCACTCACTCAGTACGTAAAGCATACGACATCTACCACCTTGGAATACTAGACAAATTGAGGTAACGACGGATCCCGACTTGTAGAAACCCTGCTGTGACCAAGCTAAACATATGGAGTCATGACCAAACATTTCAATGACCCATTTCATTGATCGTAGCCCTTGGTTCTACCAATGCCATAATGGCCCTGAATCCGCCTCCGTACCTCCTACCATAGTGGTCCAAAGCTATAGACATCGTAAACCCCTTAGCGTCCCGCAGCAAAGTCCAACCATGAAGAGAACTCATTGGTTCCCAACTAGATCCTGAGCTCTAACTTCCCATTTGGACTTCCTTTGCATCTCGGGTTTTGATCGAGTTGGAGTTGGTCTTCAAAAGAGTCGTCGTGTAATCGCAGCTCCAATCCGGTTCGGTTCGGGTGTCTCCTCCTATCCGGTTCGGTTCGGATCTCCCCCTTCTATTCGGTTCGGTTCGGGTGTCTCCTCCTATCCGGTTCGGTTCGGATCTCCCCCTTCTATTCGGTTCGGTTCGGGTGTCTCCTCCTATCCGGTTCGGATCGGATGTTCTTCCTACTCGATTCGGTTCGGATCTCCTCCTCCTATCCGGTTCGGATCTCCTCCTTCTATCCGGTTCGGATCGGATCTCCTCCTCCTATCCGGTTCGGATCGGATCTCCTCCTCCTATCCGGTTCGGATCGGGTGTTCTTCCTAACCGGTTCTGAAAATCTGCAACTTTTTCCAACAAGCTATTTTCGCTGAACGACGGCGTTTTCAACCATTCTAAACTTCCTATGACATTACAAAACATTCCAAACAGCAGTAACAACATATAGAATCAATCAAAAACATTAAAACATCATTTACATGAAATACTTTAGATCAAACATACCCAAAACTCATGTTTTCCCCTTAATCCTTCTTAATCATGTTTAAGCACATACTTAGTAAAACTTAATCAAATCGTCCAAATTTTCTAACAGAGGCATAAAATATTATTTAAGAATTTATAGACATTTTTCCATAATTTATTAGTGTGTAAATTCGCTAATCTTCACTAATTACCCTTAATTACTGTAATTAGTGCAAAAACTAAGCAAATCACTCACCTTTGCCACAACTAAATCCTCAAAACTGAAATATTCTCTGATTTGGCGCTGTTCCCAATCTTACACAGCAGCTCTACCTCGATTCTCGTGCTAATACTCCTTGATTTGATGTTTGCTAAGCCTAATCTTCAATTAGAAAGTGATTAAGAGATGTTTTGAAGAGATTTAGAGGGTGGAGGCCATGGCTAGGTTAAGAGGAATGAATAGTGACGGCTGAAAAATGAGAAAAGGGTATTCTCCAAACCCTAACATCCCTTTTAGACTCATAATCCCGAAATTCCCCTTTGGGCCTAGCTGTTAATCACCCGGTTAAGCCCAATTAAGCTGTTTTTCACCATCTGAAACTTGTTTCAGCCATATCTCCCAAACGGTGAGTCCGTTTGGCTATTATGACCACTCTACGGAAAGAGAAACCATCATCCGGAGTCAATGGAAGTGGTTTCAGGTCAAAATTTCTTTCCAGTCAAAAGTTATCGCCAAAACAGTACCAACTAGGGGTAAAATGGTCATTTAAAAATCGGGAAAATATCATGAACATGGGAAATGACCCTAATAGTCGTCTCCCAAAGTTACATGACCATACGACTTCATATGTGACAGAATTAAATATTCTACGATCCTATGATGCGTAGAATGCGGGTCGTTACATTTTTCTTCCTCTTCCCTCTCTAAAACTTTAAAGTTATTTACATAAAATAGGAAACCTATTGCACTAAATAAAGTTTAAATTTAGTAAAATGGATTTTAATTTTTTTGAGCATATGGTATACAATTTATTATGCTACAAAAAATTCTTAATTTCAGCAAAAGAGACCCTGCTTTTAAGTTAAATAACTCTAAATTATCACTTACTTGTAAAAGTTATCGTAATTCAAATTTTAGGTTTCATGTTTAAAAATACATTATTTTCTTCAAATTATTTTACATAGATTTAATCAAATATCATTAATTACAATTATTTAGTTTGATGGATTATTAACTAAAAAGTAAAAAAAAGTGCAATAAAAAAGAAGGGTAATTTAGTAATATATATTTTTAGCAAAATAGTGGTATACATAAAGTAATTTTCAATGTATAAATAGAATTCGCCTTACAAAAATTCGATACAACATATTAGAATAAAATTTTCGTTTTTGCATTTAAAATTAATCATACCAATTCCAATATGAAATTCTAATTAATTACCTAATCCGATGCCTTCTGATTACCCATGAAATTTTCTTGTGTCTCTATTACATTAACTATATCCATTGTTTATTTTTATGTGCAACATTAAATTGTAACCATTAATTACGGTTTAGGCTTTATAGTTTATATTAGTGAGGATTATAAGGGGCTAATATTGGAATTTTAATTTATATGTTTAAGGGGAGGCTAATTCATTTTGTCCTCCCCATAACAATTACACAATAAATAAAAATTGGTCCTCCCCTTAACCAAATGTGGAGTCCCTTTAACAATCCCCACTTAAAATTATCACGTATAAAATAATCCATTTATTATATACCAATTGAGAATAAATCCTACCATAATTCTATTAAAATTAATAACCAAAAATGTTTAAAATTAAATGCATTTACACGTACCATAATTCTCGCCGCATGATTTATGATTTAATAGAAAAATGATCAGGGCGCTTAAAAGGTATTATGACAGGCAGATTCTTACATTAAAGGGCATTTTTGTCAGTTCAGGTGTACACAAAAAAAGTGTGACAACAAACTTATTCCGATTATTAGTAAAAATTGTTTGTGTTAAATTTATGTTTTATAGCTTACACAACAATATGTATGCAGGTGTATTAGAGAATTTTTTAATCATTTTTACATAGATATACACGTTGAAATTGGTATATGTTAGTAATTTATTCGCTGAATTAGCAATTATTATTCAATAAATTTTGTTTAAATAAGTTAAATGTAAATTTACGAAGTTAGTTTATCTGTACAACATAGCAGGAAAAAATAAAAAAAAATTGCAAAAAATGTATGAATCTATTGTGGAGTTATAGATGTTCAAAAAGAATTTTATGATATAATATATGGTAGATTCAATTCGTTATATAAATGAATCATAACCAATTTACAAATTAACTTTGTCATTATTATTGATTTACGTAGTTCATGTTATGTGATTTATAAATCTTTGTAGTTACATAAAAAACAACTTTTGATAATGTGAATATATATTTAAAATTAGCGTATATTTTTAAGAGATATTAGAAAAATGGATGAAATACTATCTCATATTCAAATGATTAGAATTTAAAATTTCATGAGTAGTTTAAAAATATGCCTTTGCGTCCTTTTTTCTTGTTGTGTATTCAATTTTGCTTCAAGGCCGAGAGCATGATATGTACCCCGAGTCTGTTTTTGTGAGCCATCAAAAAAAGATGGTTTTTCTCCTATTTTGGTTACATTCTATTTCTGTTAAAAAAAATGAGGATTGAAATATAAAATACCACGAAAGAATTAAGGAAGTTCAACAAATAATTGTAAAAATGTTATAATGCAGGTATTAAAAGCGGAAATTATTTCGTTCAATTTATGATAAATTTATTGAGATAAGTGTATAATATGTTGAATTTTTATTATTGTTTAAACTATGTGATTTATTTAACTTCGTATTTTGAAGAAAAATTGATTTTGTCATTTTTGTTGATACGAATATGGTGTATATTTTAAAACATTAACTTAACGTTAACTAGATTAATTAACAACAATTTATTAATATAATTCATTTATTTGTAATGGACAACGATTTTCGACCCCGAAAATCGACACAAAAACACCATGTTGACTATTCAAGCATCGAAAACACTAGAACATTAATTGAAAGAAATCAGAGGGGTGAGATAAGAAAGAAAGAAATATCAGAATAGAAGAAAAAGAAGAAGAACCAACACATCACTGAGTCTCAAATCGTAGCGGAACAAAATATAATATAGAAATAAATCTTTATTGAGAGCTTTAAAAATACTTACAATCATCAGAGTACACCACACATGTGGACAGTTATAATAATCTGTCCTCATAGACAACACACATCGGAATCACAACTATATAATATCATACATCTGAACTCTTTCAGCTCGTCTCTTCACTGAATTCGATAACCTGAACCCGTACAACCTGATCAAACCCAAGCACTACAAACGTTGGATCAGTTTGGTGAACCAGAGTGAGAAAAACACACTAAGTTTAAAGGTATCACACAACTTGATTTTAAAGTCAAAAAAATTTCGAAAGAAAAGGATAATCGTAAGACCAAATCCACACATAAATACGGACGGTTTTTACCTTACGATAACCAAAACATTTTTGAAATCAATATATTTTCTGATATTATAATAGTATCCAAATACAAATAAATATCAATCTAACAGGACGCTTGCATCTCACGCTCCACATATATAGTAACCAATCAAAATGCGAGCTCTTATTGGAAAATGGATTTCCTGGCAAGGTATGAGACCACCTTCTCGACAATGTATCTCTGGAGATGAATACTTTCAATAAGAACATCTTGCAACCCAGGCTAAACATGACCGACCCCTCACTTCGCTTGAGAGTACCGAATATATCATTACCATGGTTGGGGGCCAGCCAACCGAATCGATAACATACATATAAAAAAAGGGACAACCGAAGACATTTGATTTCACCCGATCAAGTAATGATATACCCTTTTGATGGGTGCGACCCACATAGCCATGCCACCTACCGGATTTTGTGCCATTTCCCATTTGATGAGGCTAGAGGTTAAGCTTATCCTTCAAAACAACACGTCTCCATCCACTTTGAATGCCACATCGTCAAATCCATCAAATCACTAATTGACGTACACAAAAATACTCTGCAGCTGACAGAGATACGTTTGTATAAATAAGCGTACGTGACTCTTAAGAAATACTCTGTCAAACATTCGTCCATACAAGTCATCAAGGAACAGGATGAACCGAAGGCACCCTCCTACCACATCCTATATAGGTATCACCCCAATGATCAGTAGCGAGTAGTCCTTGCAATCCAAAGATTTCAACCACGGCAGAATCACTGCCGAAATATCTCTGGCCACTAATGTAACTTCCCAGAATTTTAGCAATATAATAATTAATTAATTTAATTAATTTATTATATTGGTTTGATAATTTTAAATGATTTAAATTAAATAATTTTGATTATTTAATAAATATAAATCGTGGAGTGATATATTTAATTTTCGAAATGGTTAAATTGCAGTATAATGTAAATTGGATAATTTAACAGATTTAATTCAGTTCGGAATTGAATTATGATAACGAATTTATTTATAATGACCGTTGAACGTATAAATTATAATATAATTTAAATCGAGCCCGTAATGCCGCAGCAGTTCGTAATATGGAGTTTTGAACTTCAACTGACTGTACAAGATCCGTTATTAGTTGGATTTCTGTGAAACAAGAAACGTTGGAATCTATTAAACAATATTTTTCTAATGGAAGTGAAAAATCAAAATTTCGTATTATATATTGTAAGTTATGTCCAAATTAAATATTCAGAAAAGCAGCGGCATATTCGTTTATAGCCATAACGGTTATTTAAATAATATCGGATTCGAATTTGGATAAGATTCTTTTGAGACGTAGCTATAATTTAATTTTTAGAATTTTACTGAAATTTTTATTTCGTAAAATAAGCTACTTTTTATTTGAGGTATTTTGCACCCTATATCAGCATTTTGGGGTTTCACAATATAAGTTAACCTACCGATATTATTATATTTTTGGGATCATGGCACATCACTTGACATGATAGTATTTTTAATTTTGTCGATAGCGGTTCGTAATCAAACGGAATCTGTACGTAATGGAGTACCCTTAAATAAAGGTCTAAATTAATTCACTGAACCAATATTTTTCTTTACGACCATACACTGAAGTCCTAAACAAACTTCATGCCGAAGTAAATCCATGCATCTGTGTTTTCTAATCAATGATCCATCCTTCACTATTCGCACATGCCTAGTCTAAGGAGCTAAAACATGGTAAAACAGTACTGAAGCATTTTTATATGTATATGTTTGTTCCTTAGTTGTTAAGGAATGGTACAACCTAAATTGCTCTCATGTAGTGCTAGTTATAGGGTTATGGAAAGTTAAATCATGATGGGAAATTTCTGCAAACCTAAAACAATGAGGCATGTATGCCCTACTTCTACGATGCCTTGGCCATGAAGGTTCAGAATCCTATAAATAAAGGGGTGCTTTCTTTCTTTCGTCCATTTTCTTGAAACCAAAACGCAAATAGCCATCTTCTCAATGGCATATAAAATTCCTTTCCTTAATAAAATCAAGCGCGGTTAATTAGTTTTTTTCAAACTCCTCCTTCAACGTGCTTTGCGCTCACACTGGTTCTGCAACGCTCGACTTGGTTGTTTGGGAATTTGAAAGGGGTACAACGCCTCATAAGGCTGATCACAGTAACGTGAGGTTGCATGGTTTTAAGGCATGCGCAAGTGGGGTCATTTCGTGAAGTAAGTGAGGATGGATTATACATCTGGAGCGGATATTCTTATTCTAGGAAGGAGGAGCAGTAATAATAAAATGGGGAACGTAATTCATGTAGGAGAAGAAGGATTTAAAATAGAAAATGGAGCAAGGGCTTGCGGAAACACAAGGTGTGGAGGAAGATTTATTGCTGTTGCGATGAGGCGGGTTGAAGAAACTGATGGGTTGGGTTTTCCAAATGCGAAGCTCAAAAAGGGAAAGAAAAAAAAAAAAAAAAACGTGAGGTATTTCAGGGAAGAAGAAGTAGTAAGCGGGGTCAAGGAGACTAATCCTAGGATTAGAGTTTAATAGCGTTAGTTAACACGAGTGGTGGGATTGTTGTGAACGATGGAAATTGTGATAAAGAAGAAGAACGTGGGTCTATGACGAAAGGAGGTACAGACGATTATTAGCAGATACTTGTAGATGTTCGGTGATTTATAATGCTGAAATATATTTTGTTGCATTAAAGTGAACGGGGATAACAGGAGGAGGAAGATACTAGTATTAAGGGGGAGTTTGTGAGGAAATAAGTGGCATGACATTATATAGTGGCGTGAACTCTAGGATGTTAGCACGCAAATCAGTGGGGACGTAGAATGGGGAATTTGCGCATATGCCAGAGGATTATGAGATATTAATGGCAACTGGTGGCATATGGGGAGTTACACTTGCGAGGAGGAACACGTTGGTAAAAAGCAGAGTTTATTTTAGTAAAGAAGGGGGTGAGACTGTGCAGTTCAAAGATGTGGAAATGACCATTCGAAGTATGTACTTGAGTTTCAAAGTCGGGAAGAAGAAATGGCTACCAGAATGGACAACGTGTCTTTTTCACGTTTGGGAAAATGGAATTATTCTAGAATGGGTTTTGCTTTCATGGGCCAATGAATAATGACGCGGGTTAGGCTATAAAGTCGGTTTGGAGCAATTTGAAGCACGTTGAATTTATGGCAGTATTGAACGTCTGGTTTAATCGACTGACGCAAATCGTTATTTAACGGTTAACGCGCCAAGGTGAGTAAATTCACTAACTCTGTTCTATTTTGAAATATTATAATTAGATTTTTATAGTGATTAATAATGGTTGAATGTTGTGTGATGGTCGTTTAGGTAGATTACGATTAAATTGGTTGAAATATATATATATCGTTGCATATGTACACATCATTGGTTGGATATTGGTTCCATCGATTATAATATTCCCTAATATGGAATTAGTGTTAATTGTGTTGACTAACATATGTGGATGTAGGAAACCGGTTGGAGGAATCCAACCAGATTCCTCAATATTTATATGTACTGTTTGTTATATACGCACTATTTGAATCCAAATGACATTAAAACCCTGTGTGGATATTGATTTTGAATGAAAATTCAACATTATTTTGATTTAATCAATAGACGATATCGATTAAGAAAGTGGCAGCACCGACCGTAAACCCATCTCTTTGTTAAAAAGTTGATTTGACGGTAGGCAAATCAACGAAGTTAAGATATAAAAGTTATATTGTTATAATTAAAGCGAAGTCCTAGATTATAATAGAAGCTCTATTATAAACATTTTGTAGTTAATTTTTATTAAGAAATTGTAAGCGATTATTTTTAATCAGGTGAGGCTATAAATTGTCCTATGAGGATAATCATTTTAAGACAAAAAGAATTAAGCAATATTTTTAGATTAATTTTATTAATCTAATGGTAAGGAATAATTACGATCAGTTAACAAATTAACTGATGATTTGAAGTTGATTAAATCAACTGTTTTGTTAGAAATTGATTATTTGATTAACTAATCTTCAATTAATCAAATAATAATGGTTTAGAAATCAATTGTTTAAATAAATAGGATTCCTTAATTATTAACGACCTTTTCATTTAACGAAGTTTAAATGATTAATGGACTAATATAATTAGTTATTGTTTATTAAGTAAGCAACTAATCTATTTTTAAAATCAATAATGAAGTAAACTGTTTTACTTCAGCAACGATGAAGTTAATTATTATGGATTAAAGTAATTGTTTCTTAAAAGGAATTCGTTTAAGATAGCATTGAGTTTGTAATGAGATGTTACCTGAATAAGGTATAATGATTCAAATAGAAAGAGAAACGTCAAAAGACAAAGAGTGTTAATGGACTTGGGTAAAGAAGTTATAATTGGAATTATATAAGGAAGGTGAAGCGAAGAATTAATACTTGATCTAAATAATTATAAACAATCGAGTTTCCAAAATAAGGATATGGCGTCATAAAACCATATTTAAAATAAAGCAAGAAATACGATTTGATGGAGTATAGATAATAAGGAGTTAGCGTTACAGACTTATATCTACTCAAAGATAAGAACGTTGTCGATCAAGGTCTGAGAGGTAAATAAAATACCCCAACTTGAACGACTTCACTATTATCGAGGAATGGTATCGGTTTGTAACGGAAAGAGATGTCAAGATTAGTTATAAAGGGGATATTGCAGCGTATTGCAAGTTTTAAACTATAACGATAAATTAACGTTGTTGACTAAGCTTAAGCGTGATTTTTATATATAGCACTATTCCCTAGGAAATGGAAACAGTTTGGTTTTGAAATCCACTTATTCTAAAGTAATAAGTAACGATGTTTGTCCAAAGAAATATAAGAATGAGTTTAGAAAGAGAAATTGGAGAATCGTTTCAGAAAATGATGACATCATTTCGATGTTTGGAATATGATTAAAACTAAATAACACTATTAGGAATTGGAACTATAATTCGATGATGTCGAATGTATTAAAGTAAATTATTTTTAGGAATTATAATCTGATAGGATAGTTAATATTTAGTTTTAAACCAATAAATTATAATAGGAGATGAAAGCAATATTTAGTTATAAACTTAATATTGATTTAACAAGAAGTTGACTTAGAAACAGAGTTTATAAAGTGGAATGGGAATATAAAATGATAAAAGAGATTTCGGTAAACAAGATATGTACCCGTAAGGGTATTTATTACTTGAATGAAGAGTTATTTAATAAAGGTGTTCAGATTTCTATAATAAGGATGATATTCACATTTTAAAGTGAATAATGTTTTAAAAGTGAATGGTTGGTAGATTAAAATATTTATAATGAAATTGGAAATATTTTTCCAATGTAGATAGGGTATATTATCCAAGTGTAGAAAATAAAGAATGTGAAAAGAATGGAAATGTTTCGAACGTTAATAACATATATTTTCTGGAACATGGGAGAATAAGAGTTTATAATAACTGGGAATGTTTTCCAAGAAGTGTGAAAAGGCTAAAACGGGGTATGAGAAATATCTGGTAAGATATGGGAATTTGAATAATAAAAACAGATGTTAAATAAAAAGTGCCCGTGGTTGTGTGATGTTTAGTTGTACATTTGAATGAATGTTTGTTTTTACTTCGATAGTTAAATAACCGACTATCGAAATGTTTTGAACATCGTTGTCAATACGGAGAGACCGGTTGGATTTATTATCCGAAAACCATTCCGTATAGGCATAAGCGCTGCGAATTAGAATATGCTAAAGATAATTGAAGATGGAGTAAAATGCAAGGATTGTTATGTTCCAGAATGGTGCTTTCTGTTTGTCCAATCCCAGGACAACTTGTATGGACGAGTGTCTGACAGAGTATACCTAACCAATCACGTATGGTTGATCTCTTAAAGGTATTACGTCTGGTGGCGGAGGAATTCGTCCCTCTTAGCTTTTTATACCCGTGATATTTTTGGAAATCGATTAGTGAATTGACGGGTTTGACGATGTGACATTCAAAGTGAATGGTGATCAGATGTTCTGAAGATAGACATAGCCCCTAGCCTCACAATCAGGAAATGACAGAAATCGGGCGGGCAACATGGCTAGTTGGGTCATACCCAAGCAGGGTGTAGTGTCACCGATCTAGAGAAAATTCATATTTGTTCTTCTTTTCAATTCTGTATCTTCGGATTTCGGTTGGATGGACAACAACTGTGGGTGACAATATATTCGTTACACTTAAGCTAAATGAGTGGGCAGTCATGTGTGGCCGGGTGGCAAGACGTTCTTGTTGAACCCCGGTGTATACCCTCTAGAGTACACTGATCGGAAGGTGATCCCATACCTTGTCTGTTGGAATCCAATCTCCAATAAGCGCCCTATGTTTTTTAATTTTATATTATATATATGTGGAGCGTGAGATGCAAGCGTTCTGCTATTTGGATATCTATTTGATTAGACATTATTATAATATCATTGGATTTTGATATCAAAATATGTTGGGTTATAGTAAGGTAAAAACCGTCCAGGTTTATGTGTGGGCTGGTCTTACTATTATCCTTTTCTTTCAAAAGGATTTTCAAAGTTAAACAATATGGTTGGAGTTTACTCACACCAGTCCCATGACTGACCCAGAGTTCATTTTGTTTGTTTTCCCTAATCTCTTGGGTGCCCAAATTTGTATGGGTAGTCAAGTGTTTCAGGCTTTTACAGATTCATTTGGAGGAGCTTGAAGCAGAAGGCTTCACTGTTAGTTATTTAGATATTATTTCCGCTGTGATGTATATGAGATATACTCTGATATGGTATGTATATATACAAATTCAGATTGTATTTCAAAGTTATGTTATATGTGATATATGTTATTCGTTCCGTTGTGAGATTCGTGTTTTACTCTGATTCTGTTCAGTTGAGTTCTTCTTCTTCTTCTTCTTCTTCTATTTTATTAGTTCTATCTTATCTTTCTCATCCTCTCATTTCTTTCTATTAAAGATCTGTATTTTCGTGCACTTTAGGTTGAATGTGTAGAATATTAGTCAGCTCAAATTGGTACGGATTTACGAGCCTTTACAACTAAACTAGAGAAATTCAACCAGTAGATCTTCCGTTTATGAAGATCAACAGTCTTCATTGCTCCATCTTCAATATGCATATTCACGTATCTGCTGGTTCGAAATGGTTTTCGAATATAAATTCGATCCCGGTTTTTCCATACCAACAATCGTATTGACCAAATTTTGATAGTCGGTTATTTAACTATCAAATAATAATCGTGAGAATAAAATGAGTTCGCTGATTCAGTACTCGGCATACTTGGCCTCTTTAATTAAAAACAATTAACTAATGTTAATTTAAAACTCTCAAATCTTTCGATATTTAAAATACGATATTTGCTTCTTATTTTAAGGGGTATCGCAAAACTATCTCAATTACGTTAGAATTAAATCATATATATATATATTCTCAACTTTGGTTCTAACACATTTCACGTAAAACATTATTACTTGAAAAAAAATATCCAATTCCTATTCTTTCAAAACAAACTTATTTCAAAATCTTAACTTTTTATTTCCTTGTACTTTTGGAAACATCATTATATATATATTCTCAAATCTTCCCATTTCCGTTATTTCAACATTCATTAGTTTCAGACTGTAATTTGGTAAGCGAATAATTCTCTATGTATTAACCTCGAAGACCGAAATCAACATCAGATTAAGACTCATGGAATCACTCAACTCAACCAATCTCCAGTTAGGTTCCAATTCTTTAATTTCTTATCTTAACACCTTATCAACCCATATTATTCCACTTTCAATCCATTCACCCATTTCCTGCTTTGAAAATCTTGTTTCAATTCCATTCACTTCACTTAATTTTATTATTAAGTAAAGCTAATTTAAAATTAACGCTTTAACACCTCATCCCATTGTAAAAATTTCATTTAAATAACTCTGGTTTAATATAAACCTTTTTGTTCTCAATTCCCTTTTACTTAATTCAAATATTTAGTAAACATTTAATTTAAGCTCTCGTATTCGCTTAAAAATCCTTTTTATAACTTCCTTATACTCGGGTTTTAATATAAAATCTGTTCATAAACTCCTCTCACATTTCGATTAGATTCATTTCAACTTCGATCACTTTTTAAATGAATTCAATTAAAAAGTAATCTTCTAAATTATTATTAATTAAAATAATAATTTACTTCAATCATTAACTACTGTATCAGTAGCTAATTTCTTTATTAACTAAAGTAGATAGTAAATTCCCTTTTTAAAATCTTTTTAAAACTAAACAAATATTCGTTAAACTATTTCATTAGATTAATTCAAACCAAATAATTTAATAATTTTTCTCAATTAAAAAAAGTTGACTTAGCTAACTCAATACACGATTAATTCGTTAACCAATTCCAATTATAGTCCTTTCTTTAAATTAATTAATAACATAATTAATTTAAATATAATTCCATTTAATTATTACTTAAAAACAATTACTCAGTTCTCAACCGTCAGGTTAATTTATGTTCGTTTGCTTATAAATCTTCTTAACATAAGAATTTACTTTCTAAAAACACTTAATAATTAATTATAAACTTAATTAATAAATAATTATAAACTTAATTAATAAATAATAAATATTTATTTCCTTTTAACAAACTTTTATTCAAAATACAGATTTAAAAATCTATCTTCAGTTATAAAATAAATTTTATAACTTCAATATGTCGATTTACCTGACGGTAAATCAATATTTAGAAAACGATTAATTTATAGGCCATATATTACCAATTACTCAACCAATATTACACATTGGTTTGAACAAAGAAAATGTTGAATTTTAGTTCAATGGTCAACTACCAAATTAATCATCTTATCAGAACAGTTCATATAACGATAATATGAAAATAAATATCATTAACTATATTCGAGGAATCCCGTTGGATCCCTCCAACCTGTTCTTTGCATCAAAATAGATTCTCACTTATGATCATTTAATTTAATTGAAAGGTGATTTCTATAAATAATTAATAACAAACATTTCATTTAGTAATCAATCACGACAATTCAAACAATCCATTAAATTAAGCACGTTTATTTTATAAACGTGACCAGCATGGTAAGTTACCTCAATTTGTTCCAATCGTTAAAATAACGATTTCGTTTTTCACTGAAATTAAACAATGTTTAATTTTATCTGTTCAATCAATATATGCAATATATTTAACAACCAGTCAATCATTAGCAACCATAGCACACAAAATAAAAACCCGACTTATATAAAATATAAGTGGGAAGAACTGAGTGAGTTTAACTCACTTTTGATATGATTTGTTGTTTAAACCGTTCGTTTCTGTTATAACCCAATATTTCTGCTGCTTCCAATCCTGTCCAAAGTAGTTCCATAATGTTCTGCTCGAAAATACGATCCCGTTGTAACTTGTTTCATTCATTTCTGTTAACGGAATAAAGAGTTATTAGCATATTAATTTGTACGATTTTAATTTAAAATAATTAATTATGGTTAATATTTTTAAACAGCCGACCTTTTTATTTCCATACACTGAACAAATTTGTTTAGAAAAATAGATGAACTACTTAATTTAGTTTTAAACTTCAATAATCTCAAACTAATTATAATTAACTCATAATTAAGTTTAATTTAATGGATTACATTAGTTTTAAATGGGTCGATTGTTCTCCTTGCCATTTTGAAACTCAGACTTCCCTTTAATGTTCTTCCGGTTTGTTTTCAACTCAGTAAACATGCTTGGCCGACCCTGTATAATTAACTATATAAGTTTAAGTTAATAATCAATTCCTTAGTAATTAATTAAGTACTTAGTTTACTGGGTAAATTACTATTTTTAATTAGGTCGGATATGTTCCAATCCATCGTCTTCGCTCCCTGATGTTTTTTCCAAACTTGCGTGTTTTCTTTGTCTCGTTCAACACTGTCCCAACACTGAACTCACGCTGCCCAGGAATCGTCGATCACCGATCGAGCCTTCCACCATTGTTTGAACCCCGATCTGATGTCGCCGAGTCAATCGCCTGTCCCTGCTTAACCGACAAACCAACCCTCGAACAGCTCGGAGCCTACCTTCGCCACCAGTACTTCCTAAAATGTTGTGCCTTACAGACTGATTTCCGGTCGCCTCGAAGCCTATAACCCCATCATCACCAATCATCACAGAGTAATCGTGAAGCCTGACATGTTTGTTGTTTGGAGTTTTGAGTAATTATCATTGGATTATAAGTTAAAAGGGAGGTAAGTTCGGATGATTGCTGCTATTGGTTTCGTGTACGGAGGCTAGGAAAATTGACTAATGATCTAGGGTTTGACGCATAGTTGAGGGTTACGCGGAGACTATATATATAGTATAGGGTGGAAAACATTAATAATTTATTTTAATGATACTTCGCATTGAAGTAACCGGTAAAAACAACCACAAACAATCTCAAATCGAGATGAAACTCCTGATCCTAGCATAGAAAAATATTCCAGACTCAATGGGACAGGTTTCGTCGAATTCTGAGGTTGTTTGTAAAAAAGTCCTTTATAAATCACAAGCTAAAAATCACACGTTTAAAATTTCCCCAATCACAAAATAAATCCAATAAACTTGAAATTTTAAAATTATACTGTAACAACCCGGAAATTCTGAGCCAATTTAAAAATTTTTATTTTGGCAATTTTAATGAATTTCGAATATTTAAAATGAATTATTTTAAATAATAACGACGAGAAATTTATTTTGAATAAAATTAGAACGTGTATATTTATATAGATCGTCGTTAGAATATAAATATTTATTTATAATTATAAAAGGAATTAAAAATGACGCGGTAGTTTGAAAATTCGATTTCAAAGTTCAAATGAATGTACAGGATTCGAAATAAACCGGATTTTAGCGAAACCAAAAATATTAGGATCTATTTGAAAATATCTTTCCAACGAATCCGAAAAATCCAAATTTCATAGCTGGAATAAAAAGTTATGCCCAGTTGAAAATTCAGAATAGTCGCTATAGAAATATAGCCCCAAAAAGTAAAATTTTGCATACGGATGAATTTGGACTCGAAACCACTTCCATTGAGTTCAAAATGCCGTTTAGAACTCCGAAAAGTATAAGCTTCGATATATTCCGATATCCGGAATAGTGGCAATTGGTTGCAGCTTTTCGTTTAGCAAAACATAACCCTTAAAAAGTGAAATTTTGCATATGAGCTCAGAATTCGACGAGATAAATTTTTCTGGATTCACAATGACAAATTATTGTTGAGTTCCAAAGTGCGCGTCGAACGGAGTCAGTATGTGGTCGTCCGAAGCAAAACCATTTGTTTAAAAGCGGGCAGTCATTTTACAAAGGAACGTTATTGATACGACCTCGGAATTCGATTCTACTTTTTTTTTCTGGATTCGTATCGTGTAATAATGGTTAAATCCATAAGGGCATGATTTTTGGAGTTAGCATGTGAGCGTGCAAGAAGAAAAGGTGCGCCAAAATCGAATTTTTAGAGCTTATCTGAGCATTTTTGTGATTTTTAACAGACGGTCAAACGAACTCGGAATTCGACGAAACTTGTTTCGTTGGACTCGTCTTCTCGTCTACTATGTCATGTCCAAAATCCGCGGCGATTGGATATCGTCGGCGTTCGGACGATAGGCGAGAAATGAGCATATAATCACTTTTCCTCCTTTACATTTCTCACTTTCTTCTTCTTCCTCTTTCTTCCAAAAAGAAAATAAATGGCCTCCTCCTCCAAGAGGGCTACCGCCCCTCCTCCGCTGCCACCACCCACCGCCGCCGCTCCTCCTCCCCTCCGGCGCCACCTCCTCCTCCTCTCCCTCCTCCTCCTTCTCTCTCTCCTTTTCTACAAACCCATCTCCAAACCGTAGCTCCTCCGGCCACCACCACCACCTCCCGCGCCCCACCGCCACCACCAACGGCCTCCCCACCTCCAATTAGGTCCGGCGCCCCCCTCAGGCCCCCCACTTTCGGCCGTGGGCCCTGCTACACCCAAAAACTCATTTTCACCAAAAATCCCGTTTTGTAAATAACACCCTGTCACTGTTTTGCCCATAACTCCCAAACCTTGCGTTTATAGCCAAAGTTCTTCAAGACCAAAGTCGAAGAGCACAATTTTCTCTTCGATTTGGTATATGATAGTCCCATTTTGCATTGCGGAGTTGTCGGGAAAACGCGTCCATAGTCTGATGTCCAAACACTGTCAAAATGCTGTCTTTCCGCGATTTCCGGCAAAATGACACATTTTCGGAAGGAAGACCACTAGACGAAAGTTGTCCGAAATGGCGCGTTTAAGCTAGAAAAAAAGATGGTATAAAGATTGAAGCTCGTTTGCAAATTCTGGAACCTGAACAGCGAATCCGAGCATTATAAAAAAGTGAGTTTTCTCCGCTTTAGAGCTTCTATGGTTTTTGACTAATGAAGTATGTAAAAATATGTTTTTTATATAATAGAGAATATAAAAATATCATCTTTATATATGTAGCGAGATAAAAATATGATTTTTATCATATATGAAATATAAAAATATAATTTTTATAAAGTAGAAGTATTAAAAATATAATTTTTATATAGAGAATAGCGTGATAAAAATATGATCTTTATTATATGAACACCGTTGTAAAAACAGAATTTTTATCTATATAGTAGCGGTGTAAAAATAGAATTTTTATCCATATATAGTGAATATAAAAATGTGATTTTTATATATGTAGTGGCTACGGACAATGAAAGTGATAAAAGGCGAGCACGACGAAGATTTCTACAAAGAAGAGTCGTGGCGTTTGGTTTAGCTAGTCGGTGAGAACTTCTCACTTTGAGTCTTGTTTTCTAGTTAAAAATATATACTAGGATGCAGACGGTGCTTAGTAGCACCCGACACCCGTCGTCCACAGACCATGAACGGGTTGTTTGTTTAGTTGATTGTTTGGTGATTGATTCATTTGTTTGGTTGATTATTTGGATTGAATTTGTTTGAGATGTGAAATGGGATTGATTAAATTGGTATGTGTATGGCGTGGGCCATTATTAGACCGGGGATAAGGCTAGGCCTTTTCCCATTTCTAATATCGTGCCGTTATGCCGCCGAAATTTTCTAAAATAAGCTAGAAATATAAAAATATCATTTTATTGAATAAATGAACTGAATAGAATATTCATAGGTTGAATAAAATATTTTGGTCCTTAAAAATATAATTTTTAACGAGTATTTGAATAAAATAAATATTCATTTACAAATCGAACGATTTGTTTATGTACACTGATTTGACTGATATTGATTGGGACGATAAATTTTACATATCGCCCTACTGCACAAATAAAATCTGTGTTTGATTGTTTGAAACCCCTCATGGGTATTGGGATGATATATGACATACACTAATCTCAATAATTAGTTGTATGTCGATCGATTGATTGACAGGCTGTTATAAGCGTTAGATATGTATATTTGATGCTTATACAGTGTAGTGCACTTTGGATGATGGTTGATTATTTATCGTTGCTATTATATACATGTGTTGTATGGAATCCATATAATTAACATTATATGGTAATTGATTGGGCCTCATTCCAATTGGGAAAATAAAGGATAGAATAAATGTATATTCATGTGTTGAGTAAAATATTTTAAACAATAAAATTTACATCTTTATCAAAATTTTATAAAATATATTAAATAACAAAAATAGTCATGTGTTGACAATGCTCATGCGTTGAGAATTCATGTGTTGAAAGTGTATTCATGTGTTGAATAAAATATTTATACAATAAAATTTACCCTTTTATTGTAGGTAAGAATAAATGATTTGGGAAAAATTGGGATGAAAAATTCCACAATTGAAAAGATAAAAATAGATTTTTATCGAAGTGAACTAGTTTATAACTAGAAATAAAAATCCAATTATTTTTAAATAAATGAAATGGATTGAAAGTGGTTTTAAAAATAATCAAAATTTCCAATATACGAATTGGAATGGATTTGAATTGAAATTATCTTCGGAATATTTCGATGTTGGATTTCGTGATTATACAGATATGGTTGTGGAAATTTGAAAGATATATTTTATATCGTTATTTTCAATACGATATTTGTTGGTTTCAGAATTTGATATTTAATATAAGCCTGTATATCTTCTATTCAGAGCCTTGTATTTGATATCAAATGTGATTTGGGTTTGTCGCGAATGGTGTCTTCATTAACACTGTTCTTAAGCCCAGTTGAGAAAAAGATTAAATCTTTCTATTTAGATTTAATGAAGTGTACCAATTAAATAATATTTAATTGGAATTGAATTTAAATTGGTTTTGGGTTTATCGTGAATCGTGTTTTAGATGACATTGATTCTTTAACCCAGTTAAAGACAGGATATTGATTTCTGAAAAGATTAAAACTAAGTGGAGTTTTAATGAATCTTTAATTAGATTGAAATGTGAATTGATAATTCAAATTATTAAATCTGAAAGGTGATCGAGAATGGAGTACCACCAGTTTTGCTCCAAAGCGATAGTTAAATCTTTAATTAGATTTGAACGTGAAATGGTAATTAATTTTACCGATGACACCGTGGTGTTAGATATGGAGTATTACCAGTTTTGCTTCATAGGATATATAGGTTGGGGTTGGGAAATAAAATAAATAATTACTTCGGTGTGGTTCGCTAATCCCGGCTAGATTGGAAAACCATGATATGGTTTGAAATGCTATCCAAAGGAAGATTAAAGAATAAATTTAGAAGAATTTATCTTTGATAAAATTAATGGGAACCTTTCCCTAAGAATGTGATTTTGTGAATAAAAGAATATTCTGAATTGGAATGAGGCGTTTGTTGTGTTTATGTAACATTTGTTTATTATATACATGGGTTATTCGGAAAGGCCGGGTTTATACCCATTCTGAATAACCGATTCGACGATAAGTCGAAGATGAAGACGGTGGTTGAAGACCGGAAGTCTTCACATCGTTTGGGTGATTACTGATGATCTTGATTGGGCTGTACACCCAAGATGAGGGAAACAGTTGGTGATCGTCCGGACGTACTTGGAGATCGATGGATATGCGAGGAAAGTGCTTCCGGTTTCGTTTAGACCCAGAACGAACTTGTAAATGGATTGTGTGTCTGACATTGGATTTTATTCTATGTTGATTGATCTCTATTAAATATACATCTGTTTGGCGGTAGAGAATTTATTCTCTTGCTTAACGCCCTTCTCTGAGACGTACGAGCTCAGAGGTTGTATATCGATGGAGATCAGTCGCATGGAGTGAATTGCCAGTGTGGCATGCGTAAGTGGCAATTGATCAAGGCTTCTGTTGAAAAGCAAAGTCTTGTGGTTGATGATCAAAGCACGGCCTGTGTGGCGTAGCTTTGTGTATAGCGTGAATTCGCGAGCCTCACACCTCGGTATGAGTCAAAAACGGGATAGTGACTGCAGGGAGAGCACGACGTTTCTTTCTAGCTATGGGTGGTATCAGTGCTTAAACTGGCCGACATTTATATACTTTTCACCTGTGTGGTTGTTGGATGAGGCGCCTCGATTTTAGGTCTGTTAGGACCGGGAAACGTGTGTTCAGGAATAACTAATCCTCAAAAGTAAGAGAGGACCGGCCCTGAAGATCCAAGGATTGCTGTGTGCGGTCCTGGGACATTTGCTAGAGTGTGTCGAATCGGAGAGGAGCTTGCCCCTTGCCTCGACTCATGACGGAAATCCAATTTCCAATACGTGATAGTGCTGTTTTGTTTGTAGAACTAGTATGGCGACATGATATATGGTACCCATGCCGTCTATGATTGATATTTATGATTGAAATTGTTTTGACACTATACACTTATTATAGTATCAAATGATTTATTTTGAATGTACCAAGCATGTTTGGCTATTATAAGGGAAAACCCTATCCTCTGGCTTGCGTTGCATTGTGTGATGGGACCCGGGTCTTATAATAGCTTCATTTTTCGAAAAAGCATTGCGTTGTTTTGATATATGCACTAGTGTTCTTGGGAGGAAACCCGTTCCGTGTTATACGGCGTGGTCCCTTGAATTACTCTCTTTTAAAATCAAGTTTTAAATAACTGTTTTAGTTCTCACACCAGTCACATGACTGACCTGGAGTTTATTGTTTTAACTTAAACTCTGGGTGCCCCTATTTTCCGCACGGGTAGCTAGTAGTTTTGGTTTTGCAGATTTATATTCACAGGATCCTGATATACAGCTGGAAAGATGCTCGGAAAGTTCTGTATCCGTGTATCTTCTTCAGTTGTATTTTGTATTATTTTCCGCTACTATGTAATGTATTATAATCTCTGATATTTATCGAATGTATTTTATTCATTTATACTCTGTATATTCTTGTATCTGATGGAATTGTTGTAATTAACAATGAAATGTTGATCTGTTTGTGTTCCGATGTGGCTTGTTTTCATCTCAATCCGGGCTTTCCTTTACGGGGAAGTTTGGGTCGTTATAGAGTGGTATCGGAGCTTTGGTTTACAGAGCTCGAGAACAAGACACATTAGAATCATACGAAAGAATTCATCAGATATTGGATTAGTAATATCCAATTAGAATGACTCGTTAGAGATAGGATCGGTAGTATCCTAGAACGAGTGTGAAGGGTATATTTTTCAAATGAAAACAATTTTGTTTTGAAATTTAAACCATCTTATACGTATTTGAATAATTTATTTATATTGATTTGGACAATCTAGTATATAAATGTTTTGCATATACGCGTCATGAACGTATATTCGAAGTTTTAATATATTAAATAGATATAGAGTCACACTCTAGTCGCCCGGACATGGTCCTGATGATGAAGTATACCATCACCAGTATTTATTTTCGAGTGACGAAGGTGTGATATCTATATATTTCCATTAGACTGGTGTGAGAACCAAAAATAGATAGGTTTATTGTTGTGATTTGGCATCAAAAACATGTTTTTCTGTATATATATCAAATTATGAATTTGAAAAGCTAATTCACTAATTGATTGATGTTTGTGTTGTATGATTATTTATTTAAACCATTATGTGAATGAATGGTGAATTTAGGCCTAATTGAACTAAATATTGAATTGTATTGTAAATTATTTGCAAATGCATGCATATACATATATATGTTTGAACAGGTAAATGGATTAGCTGTTGAGTAAAGAATTTATTTGCGTGCCCGACAAATAGGTAAACCTTAATGAGTTGGATGCGCACTTTTATTATTATATCGACTCCTGTGAGTGCCATTGGATGCGGAGTGCTGGTTATTCTGTGTGTAATTAATAAATGTCGCCATAGGATAGTAACAATTAATTTTGAACTACACTGCATGGCATACTTCTTGAAGATGACATACTTCTAAATATCGCATACTTCATCGTATACCACACAAGCATTTGGAGCTTGTGTGACGAGGT
This sequence comes from Allium sativum, assembly GCA_030737875.1. Taxonomy (NCBI): domain Eukaryota; kingdom Viridiplantae; phylum Streptophyta; class Magnoliopsida; order Asparagales; family Amaryllidaceae; genus Allium; species Allium sativum. The sequence goes on from CM060918.1 coordinate 748,041,002, forward strand.
GGAAGATTTACCATACGAGCGAGAGGCTTGTATGGCGATGACTATATATTACAGGTTGAATTGATGACAGATATTGACTATATATTATAGGTTGAACTGATGACTGATATGGACAATATAAAATTGTAACGGTAAAATTGCCAGATTAATAAAAACCCCACACGGGTCTGGAGTTGACAATAATCACGTCTCTCTAGTCATTAGATACGGCACATGGATTATTTATTTCCCACACGGGATGAGGTGACGAGAATTTATTCTCTGAAGCAATTAAAATACACACTCCCTCAGGCTTTGACAGGGTGACGAGAATTTATTCTCTAGAGTTATTATCTATACACGCTCCCTCTAAACACCAGAATATATCACTATAAATATGTGTATGCTTTATAGGATTTATTGGGTACCTAATACGGCCCAATAAATTTCCAAACCCCTCCCCGTACAAAGGAGGTTATGGCGAAATTTTTCGAAAATTTCGCAAATTTTTGAAGAATTTGAAAATTCTCAGAAACTGAAAAGTTGGAGAATGGAAGCCAGAATGAACGTTGAGTTGGTTTTTAAAAAAAAACAACTTTCGGCTTCGTTCCTTTTCGGGGACGAAAAGTTTTAAGCGGGGGAGAATGTAACAACCTGGAAATTCTGAGCCAATTTATAATTTTTATTTTGGCAATTTTAATGAATTTTGAATATTTAAAATGAATTATTTTAAATAATAACGACGAGAAATTTATTTTGAATAAAATTAGAACGTGTATATTTATATAGATCGTCGTTAGAATATAAATATTTATTTATAATTATAAAAGGAATTAAAAATGACGCGGTAGTTTGAAAATTCGATTTCAAAGTTCAAATGAATGTACAGGATTCGAAATAAACCGGATTTTAGCGAAACCAAAAATATTAGGATCTATTTGAAAATATCTTTCCAACGAATCCGAAAAATCCAAATTTCATAGTGGGAATAAAAAGTTATGCCCAGTTGAAATTCAGAATAGTCGATATAGAAATATAGCCCCAAAAAGTCAAATTTTGCATACGGATGAATTTGGACTCGAAACCACTTCCATTGAGTTCAAAATGCCATTTAGTACTCCGAAAAGTATAAGCTTCGATATATTCCGATATCCGGAATAGTGGCAATTGGTTGGAGCTTTTCGGTTAGCAAAACATAGCCCTTAAAAAGTGAAATTTTGCATATGAGCTCAGAATTCGACGAGATAAATTTTTCTGGATTCACAATGACAAATTATTGTTGAGTTCCAAAGTGCGCATCGAACGGAGTCAGTATATGGCCGTGCGAAGCAAAACCATTTGTTCAAAAGCGGGCAGTCATTTTACAAAGGAACATTATTGATACAACCTCGGAATTCGATTCTACTTTTTTTTTTTGGATTCGTATCGTGTAATAATGGTTAAATCCATAAGGGCATGATTTTTGGAGTTAGCATGTGAGCGTGCAAGAAGAAAAGGTGCGCCAAAATCACATTTTTAGAGCTTATCTGAGCATTTTTGTGATTTTTAACGGACGGTCAAACGAACTCGGAATTCGACGAAACTTGTTTCTTTGGACTCGTCTTCACGTCTACTATGTCGTGTCCAAAATCCGCGGCGATTGGATATCGTCGACGTTCAGACGATAGGCGAGAAACGAGCATATAATCACTTTTCCTCCTTTACATTTCTCACTTTCTTCTTCTTCCTCTTTCTTCCAAAAAGAAAATAAATGGCCTCCTCCTCCAAGAGGGCTGCCGCCCCTCCTCCGCTGCCACCACCCACCGGCGCCGCTCCTCCTCCCCTCCGGCGCCACCTCCTCCTCCTCCTCTCCCTCCTCCTCCTTCTCTCTCTCCTTTTCTACAAATCCTTCTCCAAACCCTAGCTCCTCCGGCCACCACCACCACCTCCCGCGCCCCACCGCCACCACCAGCAGCCTCCCCACCTCCAATCAGGTCCGGCGCCCCCCTCAGCCCCCCACTTCCGACCTTGGGCCCCGCTACACCCAAAAACTCATTTTCACCAAAAAAATCCCGTTTTGCAAATAACACCCTATCACTGTTTTGCCCATAACTCCCAAACCGTGCGTTTCTAGCCAAAGTTCCTCAAGACCAAATTCGAAGAACACGATTTTCTCTTTGATTTGGTATATGATAGTCCCATTTTTCACTGCGGAGTTGTCGGGAAAACGCGTCCAAAATCTGCTGTCCAAACACTGTCAAAATGCTGTCTTTCCGCGATTTCCGGCGAAATGGCACATTTTCGGAAGGAAGACCACTAGACAAAAGTTGTCCGGAATGGCGCGTTTAAGTTAGAAAAAAAGATGGTGTGAAGATTGAAGCTCGTTTGCAAATTCTGGAACCAGAACAGCGAATCCTGGCGTTAGGAAAAAAGAGTTTTCTCCGCTTCAAAGCTTCTATGGTTTTTGACGAATTAAGTATGTAAAATTATGTTTTTTATATAATAGAGAATATAAAAATATCATCTTTATATATGTAGCGAGATAAAAATATGATTTTTATCATATATGAAATATAAAAATATAATTTTTATAAAGTAGAACTATTAAAAATATAATTTTTATATAGAGAATAGCATGATAAAAATATGATCTTTAGTATATGAACACCGTTGTAAAAACATAATTTTTATCTATATAGTAGCGGTGTAAAAATAGAATTTTTATCCATATATAGTGTATATAAAAATGTGATTTTTATATACGTAGTGGCTATGGACAATGAAAGTGATAAAAGACGAGCACGACGAAGATTTCTACAAAGAAGTGTCGTGGCGTTTGGTTTAGCTAGTCGGTGAGAACTTCTCACTTTGAATCTTGTTTTCTAGTTAAAAATATATACTAGGATGCAGACGGTGCTTAGTAGCACCCGACACCCGTCGTCCACAGACCATGGACGGCTTGTTTGTTTAGTTGATTGTTTGGTGATTGATTCATTTGTTTGGTTGATTAATTGGATTGAATTTGTTTGGGATGTGAAATGGGATTGATTAAATTGGTATGTGTATGGCGTGGGCCATTATTAGACCAGAGATAAGGCTAGGCCTTTTCCCTTTTTTAGTATCGTGCCGTTATGCCGCCGAAATTTTCTAAAATAAGTTAGAAAAATAAAAATATCATTTTATTGAATAAATGAACTGAATAGAATATTCATAGGTTGAATAAAATATTTTGGTCGTTAAAAATATAATTTTTAACGAGTATGTAAATAAAATAAATATTCATTTACAAATCGAACGATTTGTTTATGTACACTGATTTGACTGATATTGATTGGGACGATAAATTTTACACATCGCCCAACTGCACAAATATAATCTGTGTTTGATTGTTTGAAACCCCTCATGGGTATTGGGATGATATATGACATACACTAATCCCAATAATTAGTTGTATGTCGATCGATTGATTAACAGGCTGTTATAAGCGTTAGATATCTATATTTGATGCTTATACAGTGTAGTGCACTTTGGATGATGGTTGATTATTTATCGTTGCTATTATATACATGTGTTGTATGGAATCCATATAATTAACATTATATGGTAATTGATTGGGCCTCATTCCAATTGGGAAAATAAAGGATAGAATAAATGTATATTCATGTGTTGAGTAAAATATTTTAAACAATAAAATTTACATCTTTATCAAAATTTTATAAAATATATTAAATAACAAAAATAGTCATGTGTTGACAATGCTGATGCGTTGAGAATTCATGTGTTGAAAGTGTATTCATGTGTTGAATAAAATATTTATACAATAAAATTTACCCTTTTATTGTAGGTAAGAATAAATGATTTGGGAAAAAATGGGATGAAAAATTCCATAATTGAAAAGATAAAAATAGATTTTTATTGAAGTGAACTAGTTTATAACTAGAAATAAAAATCCAATTATTTTTAAATAAATGAAATGGATTGAAAGTGGTTTTAAAAATAATCAAAATTTCCAATATACGAATTGGAATGGATTTGAATCGAAATTATCTTCGGAATATTTCGATGTTGGATTTCGTGATTATACAGATATGGTTGTGGAAATTTGAAAGATATATTTTATATCGTTATTTTCAATATGGTATTTGTTGGTTTCAGAATTTGATATTGAATATAAGCCTGTATATCTTCTATTCAGAGCCTTGTATTTGATATCAAATGTGATTTGGGTTTGTCGTGAATGGTGTCTTCATTAACACTGTTCTTAAGCCCAGTTGAGAAAAAGATTAAATCTTTCTATTTAGATTTAATGAAGTGTACCAATTAAATAATATTTAATTGGAATTGAATTTAAATTGGTTTTGGGTTTATCGTGAATCGTGTTTTAGATGACATTGATTCTTTAACCCAGTTAAAGACAGGATATTGATTTTTGAAAAGATTAAAACTAAGTGGAGTTTTAATGAATCTTTAATTAGATTGAAAGGTGAATTGATAATTTAAATTATCAAATCTGAAAGGTGATCGAGAATGGAGTACCACCAGTTTTGCTCCAAAGCGATAGTTAAATCTTTAATTAGACTTGAACGTGAAATGGTAATTAATTTTACCGATGACACCGTTGTGTTATGTAATGACCCGCATTCTATGCATCGGGGGATCGTAGAATATTTATTTCCTTCCCGTATGAAGTCATATGGTCATGTAGCTTTGGGAAACATCCATTAGAGTCATTTCCCATGTTCATGATTTTTGTCGATTTTTAAATGACCATTTTGCCCTTAGTTGGTACTGTTTTGGCCATAACTTTTGATTGGAAGGGAATTTTGACTTGAAACCACTTCCATTAGATTCGTTTGATGGTTTACCTTTCCGTAGAGTGGTCATAAAAGCCAAACGGACTTACCGTTTGGGAGATATGGCCGAAATAAGGTTTGGAGGGTGAAAAACTGCTTAACCGGGCTAAATCGGGTGATTAGTGAGTAGGCCCATAACCCATTTCGGGATTAGGGTTATGGGAAGGCTGAAATGAGATAGAGGATCATTCCATTTCAGTTTTCTAGCCTCCACTTATCACCAAGGAACCCTAAAAATGGCCTCCAACATCTAAATCACCTCCAAATCACCTTTTGGTCAAGGATTTGGCTTAGCAACCCCTAATCAAGGAAGATCTACACCAAAGCAACATTGGAGCTGCTGTTTAGCATTGGGATTCACATCAAATCAAAGATTTATTTCAGATCTTAGTTTATTTGTGGCTAAGGTGAGTGATTTGCATAGTTTCACACTAATTATGGCTAATTAGGGGTGATTAGTGTTAATTAGCGAATTTAAGCATGATAAAATTCGGGAAAAATGTTCATAAATTTCTAAATGATGTTTTAGACCTCTGATATGAATTTGGGTTAATTTGGTTAAGTTTTGCTAATTCTATCATTAGTTTCACCTAAACATGCTTAAGGGGAAATGTGGGATTTTGGGTATGTTTGATCCATTTTAACCTACCGTATTGATGTTTTGATGTTTGTGGTTGATTATGCATGTTGCTATGATTATATGAAATGCTTTGTGATTGATTTCAATATTTAGAATGGTCGAAAACGTCGTCGAATGGCGTAAACACTTGCTGGAACAGTTTCAGAAAACAGTGCAGGGTTCGGATCAGATCGGATATGGGGCTCGGATCGGATATGTTGAACTGGGCAAGGAGTCTGATCGGATCGAAACCTGACACTTGAGAAATTGGCAAAAAGGAAGGCTACGCTAACTGAACTGGGATCGGATCGGATTAAAGAGGACGGATCGGAGCGGAAGCATGAAGATGGATCGGATAGGAGCATGTGAAGGATAAGGAGGCGGATCGGAGCGAAAGCACGAGCTGGAGAGGAATGACACCCGACCCGAGCCGAGGAGAAACGCCCGACCCGAACCGCACTAGAAGAAGACCCGACCCGAACCAATGAGGGACACCCAACCCGACCCGACGGCTTGAGGAGGAACCCGACCCGACCCAGTATTGACCAATAACCCGAGATGCAAAGGTAGTCCAATATGGGAAGTTAGAGCTTAGGATCCAGCTGGGAACCAATGGGTTCACTTCATGGTTGGACTTTGCTGCGAGACGTGTGCTAAGGAGTTGTTGACGTTCATAACTTCGATTCACCACTAAAAATGGATGATGGCTACTTATCAGTGCAGTAGGGTCATTATGACATGAGGGGCAAGGTGATGGTAGCAAGACTACGTTATCAGTGCAGTAGGGTCATTATGACCCGAGAGGCAAAGTGATGCGTAGTAAGACTATGAGCCAGCGCAGATGGGGTGAATAATTCCATGGGGCAAGTGGACATAGTAAGGATTGGTAAGGCTATGAGCCAGCGCAGATGGGGTGAATAACTCCATGGGGCAAGTGGACATAGCAAAGGATTAGTGGCTACGTTATCAGTGCAGTGAAGCCATTTATCACTTCATGAGGCAAAGTGATCGTAGCAAGGGTGGGTGATCGAAGTGGTGAACATCGTATGCTTTACGCACTGAGTGAGAGATGTGAGGATGGATGCTATGTTTGATTGTTTACCATCACTATGACATGCACACCTCCCCCACCTCCGTATCTTTACACCGTTTGATATGGTACCTTAGAGTGTTGTATAGTATGTAGTGCTAACTCTTTGGTTGCAGGTCCAAGTTCAGGTATGTTTTAGTGTACCTGTTATTGTTCACTTTAGATGCTTATCGCTCATACCAGGCTTTATGCCTGACCCAGAGTTTTATGTCTCCTCTTATTACTCTGGGTGCTCACACGAGCAGACTAGAGACAGGTTAGCTGGTGATGCGCGAGTAGCTGATTCGGAGGCGGGCAGGAGGCTTCCACGTATGATATATATATATATATATATATATATATATATATATATATATATACACACATTCTCCCTGTGTCGTTGGTGGTCGCTACTTGGGCATTAGTAGTGTACCTCCCTTATCTTACCTTTTCTTGAGACAGTTTGAAAGTTGTAATAAGCTGTATTTTGGATTTCCGCTGCTATGATGTTTAGTTCTGATTTTTAGCTTATGCACTGTCTCTCCTGTTTTATGTCAAGTATGTTATTATTATATTTTATTCTATGCGCTGTGAGACATTCTACAGGTTCTTCGTACGTTCATTTCCTCCTTTCTTTTTCCTTCTGACGACCCGTTCCGTGCTAACTGGACATGTGTACAGCGCACCTTTGGAGTAAATGTCGGTTGGTGCGGGGCGGTCCGTCACACTTGGTATCAGAGCTCTAGGTTGCGTAGTTAACCTAAGAAAAGACACCAGGGAGAGATAGTACGTATATGAGAGCGCGTATTTGTAATTACTTTGGTTTTCAAAAGCTATATATATATATACTATTGGTAGTATGAGAATGAAGTCGCACTGCACTAGCACCACTATGGGGTCGTTAATCGTTTCCTTTTTCAGATTTACGATGAGCCGAGACACGAGGGGTGCTGGTAGAGGGACCAACCAGGGGGATGCCGCTGACATGAGGGCGATGTTTACTAACCTCATGAGAGATATGCTTAGAGAAGTGCAAGGGGCAGTTCCCAATCCTGGAGTTGGTGTTGGCCCAGTAGTGCAGGCGCCTAGGGTCGATTTCGCCAAGTTGTGCAAGGATTACACTAACCTTGGTGGGAAGCCGTTTCACGGGACAGAGTCGGCCACAGATGTTCAAGATTGGATGGATAGCTATGATCGTATCTTCGATGACTTGGGTCTTGAGGATGCGATGAAAAGAAGGCTAGTGTCTCGTCAGCTGCAAGGGCGAGCGATGAATTGGTGAAATGCCATTAGAACAGCTACTCCAGAGGATCAGGTTACTTGGGATCAGTTCAAGGCTCGCTTTAGCGAGAAGTTCATTCCAGCTGCCCAGAAGTCAGTGTTATTCAAGAGGTTCTTAGAACTCAAGCAGAATGGGAGGGCAGTTTCTGACTATATTGCTGAGTTCGACACTTTGTCGAAGTATGGACTGTCTCTCATTGACACTCCTGAGAAGAAGAATGAGAAGTTCATTACTGGTTTGGATGGATACTTGGGGGAAAGGCTTATCAATCACATCGATGAGACTTTTGAATCGATCGTAGGGAAAGCTTTGAGATCAGAGAGCCTTTACCCTAAGTCAAAGACTGAGGCTGCATCTGCAGAAGGCCCAAAGCCGCATGCAGGCGGTGGAGGCAAGAAAAATTCTCAGAATAAGAGGAAGCAGGACCAATCTAAAGGTGGCCAGAAAAAGAGCAAGAAGGATGTTGAGTGCTTCTGCTGTGGTAAGAAGGGCCATTATGCTAAGGAATGCCGGGCCAAGCCAGCGGAAAGGAAGTGCTACAACTGCGGTAAAGTGGGACATCATAAAGATAAGTGTCCGCAACCTCTTAAGGAGAAGCAGATTGTGAAAGCATATGCTATTGATGTTGTTCCTTCTTCGTCGAATGCCCCAACTGCAGCAGAGAAAGGAAAGAATGTTGTTATTCAAGGTATGCTTTCTATTTATGATGTACCAGTTCGAGTTTTGTTTGATACTGGGGCTTCCCGTTCCTTCATATCTAGTGACCTGGTAGATAGGTTGGGACTGGAACCCGAGATAGTCGATAGACCATTGGTTGTGACGAACCCGATTGGTGGTTCGACTAGCCTTAGTATGATTTGCAGGAATTTGGTCTTATCGAGTCATGTATGTTTGTTTGTGATTGCTTTGTTTTGGGCTTTACTGGGTATGGCATTATATTGGGAGTCGATTGGCTCCAAAGATACGGGGTGGTGGTAGACTGTGAGGGCTTTTTGGTGACAGTGAGGGCGGATGATGGGCGGAGGATAGTGTTTGGTAGCCTACCTAGTGATGGGGTTATGGCTAGTTTTGTAAATTCCCTCGACATCCCGCAGGATGAGTTGTCAGATGTGCCCGTGGTTGGCCAGTATCTGGACGTCTTCGAGGAGGTGACCGGGCTTCCACCACACCGAGAGATTGAGTTCCGTATTGATTTAGTGAAAGATGCCAGACCTATAGTGATGCCACTTCGTCGTATGGCGCCAAGGGAGCAGCGAGAGCTCGGGGTGCAAGTCAGCAATCTTTTGAAGAAGGGATTTATTAGAAGGAGTGTCTCCGAGTGGGGAGCACCAGTTGTATTTGCCACTATGGCAGATGGTTCCCTTCGTTTGTGTGTGGACTATCGCGAGTTGAATAAGGTGACGAGGAAGAATAAGTATCCTCTACCGCGTATAGATGATTTGTTTGATTAACTTGAAGGAGCAAGAGTGTTCTCCCAGTTGGACCTCGCGACAGGATTTCATCAGCTACGAGTAGCGGATGAGAGTGTTCCGAAAACGGCATTTAGGACGCCGTCTGGATTTTATGAGTGGTTGGTCATGCCATTTGGGTTGACCAATGCACCAGCCTACTTTGTGGATCTTATGAATCTAGTATTCAGAGATCAGTTGAATAAGTTTGTTCTTGTGTTCGTGGATGATATCCTTGTTTACTCAAGGACAGAGGAGGAACACAAGGGACACTTGAGGATAGTGATGGAGGTGTTGAGGAAACACCAATTGAAAGCGAAATTCTCTAAGTGTCATTTTTGGAGAAGGAAGTGAGATTCTTGGGTCATGTTGTTTCCGAGAGTGGTATTGCCGTGGACCCTGCGAAGGTGGCTACGGTACAGGATTGGCCTACACCCAAGAATGCAACAGATGTGAGAAGTTTCTTGGGATTAGCTGGATATTATCGTAAGTTTATCCAGGACTTCTCCAAGATAGCAGCACCATTGACTCAATTGACTAAGAAGAATCAGTCCTTCGTTTGGGACAGAGTGTGTGAGGATGCCTTCAAGAGTCTAAAAGAGAAGTTGTAGCGTGCGCCAGTGTTAGTCATTCCCAAGGGAATGAAGAGATGACGGTATACACGGATGCTTGTGGTACCGGACTGGGTGCTGTATTGATGCAAGGAGGTAGGGTTGTAGCTTATGCTAGTCGACAGCTAAAGCCTCATGAGAAGAAGTATCCTACCCACGATTTGGAATTAGCAGCGATCGTGTTTGCGCTGAAGATGTGGAGACACTATCTCTTGGGAGAAAGGTTCGAATTGTTTACCGATCATAAATCGTTAAAGTATCTTTTCTCTTAGAAGGATCTGAATCTCCGTCAACAGAGATGGTTAGAGTTCTTGGCTTCGTATGATTTTGATATCGCATATACACCTAGGAAAGGTAATGTGATAGCCGATGCCTTGAGTAGGAGACATGCCAGCTTAGGGGAAATGTTTCTTGAATGGAAGCAACTGGAGTACATCGCGGGGTTTGATTTCAGACTAAGGTGCGAATTGGATCCAGTCATGCTAGCTAGTTTGACGATCAGACCCACTTTGATTGAGCGGATCAGCTCTAGTCAGAGGGACGATCCTAATCTATTGGAGATGAATGTGTATGGGCTTGATCGAGATGGATGGCTTCGGAAGGATGGAAGACTAGTTGTGCCTAACGTGAATGGTTTGAGAGATGAAGTGCTTAGAGAATGTCATCACTCAAAACTGACTATACATCCCGGTGGTAATAAGATGTATCGAGACATGAAGCAGACTTACTACTGGGAAGGGATGAAAAGAGACGTTGGGAAGTTTATATCCAAATGCATGAATTGCCAGCTAGTTAAAGCCGAGCAAAAGAAGCCTAGTGGGTTGTTGCAACCATTAGAAATTCCCAAATGGAAATGGGAGCAAGTCTCGATGGATTTCATCGATGGTTTACCAAGGACTAGATCGGGATATGATAGCATTTGGGTAATTGTGGATCGATTGACTAAAAGTGCAAGATTTATACTAGTCAAATCGACTAGGACGGCAGCCAAGTTGGCAGAATTGTATATGAAATGGGTAGTGAGATTTCATGGAGTACCCAAAAGCATTGTGAGTGACCGAGACCTGTTGTTCACTAGTGGGTTTTGGAAGAGCTTACAAGAGGCTCTAGGGTCAGGATTACATCTCAGTACCGCATATCATCCTCAGACCGACGGTCAGACAGAGAGGGTGAATTGTATATTGGAAGATCTCTTGAGAGCTTGTATATTGGATTTTGGTGGATCATGGGATGACCATTTGCACCTAGTAGAGTTTGCATATAATAATAGCTACCAATCCAGTATCGGTATGGCTCCATATGAAGCTTTGTACGGAATACCGTGCAACTCACCATCATGTTGGATAGAGACTGGCGAGAAGTTTGTGCTTGGACCAGATGTGGTGAGAGAAACTTCGGATAAGATTAAGATCATTCAGCAACGAATGAAAGCTGCCCAAGATAGACAGAAGAGTTATGCTGATAAGAGGAGAAGAGACTTGAAATTCTCCGTTGGTGACTTGGTGTTTGTCAAGATTTCTCCGTTGAAGAGCGTGATACGATTTGACAGGAGAGGCAAATTAGCACCAAGATTTGTTGGCCCATTCCCTGTTCTTGAATTAGTCGGGAATTTGGCATATAGAGTTGGCTTACCAGAGAAGATGGCAGGAGTTCACAATGTGTTTTCATGTTTCCCAACTAAGGAAGTTCGTTCACGACTAAGATATGACTATTTCACCTGATCAGTTAGAGGACTTCGAAGTTGAACCTGAGGCGGTTGGGAACCGCAAGCCGATTTGTATTGTGGGGCACGATACGAAGCAACTTCGAAGGAAGGCGGTGAAGCTTGTCAAGGTTCAGTGGGGCGAGAACGAGAATGATTGTACTTGGGAGACAGAGGAGAGTACTAGGAAGACATATCCAGAACTCTTTGCCTGGTAAGATATACTTTGCAATTTAGTTTTCCGCATGTTAGGGTAGACTTGTTTTGCTTGTTTGCATGTTTGATTGTTGTTTTATGGTTGATAGGCATGCGGGAACCTTTGTGTGTGTTTTGATTAAGGAATTTCGGGGGCGAAATTTCTTAAGGGGGGAGAGTGTAATGACCCGCATTCTACGCATCGGGGGATCGTAGAATATTTATTTCCTTCTCGTATGAAGTCGTATGGTCATGTAGCTTTGGGAAACATCCATTAGAGTCATTTCCCATGTTCATGATTTTTTTCGATTTTTAAATGACCATTTTGCCCTTTGTTGGTACTGTTTTGGCCATAACTTTTGATTGGAAGGGAATTTTGACCTGAAACCGCTTCCATTAGATTTGTTTGATGGTTTACCTTTCCGTAGAGTGGTCATAATAGCCAAACGGACTTACCGTTTGGGAGATATGGCTGAAATAAGGTTTGGAGGATGAAAAACTACTTAACCGGGCCAAATCGGGTGATTAGTGAGTAGGCTCATAACCCATTTCGGGATTAGGGTTATGGGAAGGCTGAAATTAGATAGAGGATCTTTCCATTTCAGGTTTCTAGCCTCCACTTATCACCAAGGAACCCTAAAAATGGCCTCCAACCTCTAAATCACCTCCAAATCACCTTTTGGTCAAGGATTTGGCTTAGCAACCCCTAATCAAGGAAGATCTACACCAAAGCAACATTGGAGCTGCTGTTTAGCATTGGAATTCACATCAAATCAGAGATTTATTTCAGATCTTGGTTTATTTATGGCTAAGGTGAGTGATTTGCATAGTTTCACACTAATTATGGCTAATTAGGGGTGATTAGTGTTAATTGGCGAATTTAAGCATGCTAAAATTCGGGGGAAATGTTCATAAATTCCTAAATGATGTTTTAGACCTCTGATATGAATTTGGGTTAATTTGGTTAAGTTTTTCTAATCCTATCATTAGTTTCACCTAAACATGCTTAAGGGGAAATGTGGGATTTTGGGTATGTTTGATCCATTTTAACCTACCATATTGATGTTTTGATGTTTGTGGTTGATTATGCATGTTGCTATGATTGTATGAAATGCTTTGTGATTGATTTCAATAGTTAGAATGGTTGAAAACGTTATCGAATGGCGTAAACACTTGCTGGAACAGTTTCAGAAAACAGTGCAGGGTTCGGATCGGATCGGATATGGGGCTCGGATCGAATATGTTGAACTGGGCAAGGAGTCTGATCGGATCGGAACCTGACACTTGAGAAATTGGTAAAAAGGAAGGCCAATCTAACTGAACTGGGATCGGATCGGATTAAAGAGGACGGATCGGAGCGGAAGCATGAAGATGGATCAGATGGGAGCATGTGAAGGATAATGAGGCGGATCGGAGCGGAAGCACGAGCTGGAGGGGAATGGCACCCGACCCGAGCCAAGGAGAAACACCCGACCCGAACCGCACCAGAAGAAGACCCGACCCGAACCGATGAGGGACACCCAACCCGACCCGACGGCTTGAGGAGGAACCCGACCCGACGGCTTGAGGAGGAACCCGACCCGACCCAGTATTAACCAATAACCCGAGATGCAAAGGTAGTCCAATATGGGAAGTTAGAGCTCAAGATCCAGCTGGGAACCAATGGGTTCACTTCATGGTTGGACTTTACTGCGAGACGTGTGCTAAGGAGTTGTCGACGTTAATAACTTCGATTCACCACTAAAAATGGATGACGGCTACTTATCAGTGCAGTAGGGTTATTATGACCTGAGGGGCAAGGTGATGGTAGCAAGACTACGTTATCAGTGCAGTAGGGTCATTATGACCCGAGGGGCAAAGTGATGCGTAGTACGACTATGAGCCAGCGCAGATGGGGTGAATAACTCCATGGGGCAAGTGGACATAGTAAGGATTGGTAAGGCTATGAGCCAGCGCAGATGGGGTGAATAACTCCATGGGGCAAGTGGACATAGCAAAGGATTAGTGGCTACGTTATCAGTGCAGTGAAGTCATTTATGAGTTCATGGGGCAAAGTGATCGTAGCAAGGGTGGGTGATCGAAGTGGCGAACATCGTATGCTTTACGCACTGAGTGAGAGATGCGAGGATGGATGCTATGTTTGATTGTTTACCATCACTATGACATGCACACCTCCCCCACCTCCGTATCTTTACACCGTTTAATATGGTACCTTAGAGTGTTGTACAGTATGTAGTGCTAACTCTTTGGTTGCAGGTACAGATTCAGGTATGTTTTAGTCTACCTGTTATTGTTCACTTTAGATGCTTATCGCTCATACCAGGCTTTATGTCTGACCCAGAGTTTTATGTCTCCTCTTATTACTCTGGGTGCTCACACGAGCAGACTAGAGACAGGTTAGCTGGTGATGCGCGAGTAGCTGATTCAGAGGCGGGCAGGAGACTTCCACGTATGATATATATACACACATTCTCCCTGTGTCGTTGGTGGTCGCTACTTGGGCATTAGTAGTGTACCTCCCTTATCTTACCTTCGCTTGAGACAGTTTGAAAGTGTAATAAGCTATATTTTGGATTTCCGCTGCTATGATGTTTAGTTTTGATTTTCAGCTTATGCACTGTCTCTCCTGTTTTATGTCAAGTATGTTATTATTATATTTTATTCTATGCACTGTGAGACATTCTACAGGTTCTTCGTATGTTCATTTCCTCCTTTCTTTTTCCTTCTGACGACCCGTTCCGTGCTAACTGGACATGTGTACAGCGCACCTTTGGAGTAAATGTTGGTTGATGCGGGGCGGGCCGTCACATGTTAGATATGGAGTATTACCAGTTTTTCTCCATGGGATATATAGGTTGGGGTTGGGAAATAAAATAAATAATTACTTCGGTGTGGTTCGCTAATCCCGGCTAGATTGGAAAACCATGATATGGTTTGAAATGCTATCCAAAGGAAGATTAAAGAATAAATTTAGAAGAATTTATCTTTGATAAAATTAATGGGAACCTTTCCCTAAGAATGTGATTTGTGAATAAAAGAATATTCTGAATTGGAATGAGGCGTTTGTTGTGTTTATGTAACATTTGTTTATTATATACGTGGGTTATTCGGAAAGGCCGGGTTTATACCCATTCTGAATAACCGATTCGACGATAAGTCGAAGATGAAGACGGTGGTTGAAGACCGGAAGTCTTCACATCGTTTGGGTGATTACTGATGATCTTGATTGGGCTGTACACCCAAAATGAGGGAAACAGTTGGTGATCGTCCAGACGTACTTGGAGATCGATGGATATGCGAGGAAAGTGCCTCCGGTTTCGTTCAGACCCAGAACGAACTTGTAAATGGATTGTGTGTCTGACATTGGATTTTATTCAATGTTGATTGATCTCTATTAAATATACATCTGTTTGGCGGCAGAGAATTTATTCTCTTGCTTAACGCCCTTCTCTGAGACGTATGAGTTCAGAGGTTATATATCGATGGACATCAGTCGCATGGAGTGAATTGCCAGTGTGGCACGCGTAAGTGGCAATTGATCAAGGCTTCTGTTGAAAAGCAAAGTCTTGTGGTTGATGATCAAAGCACGGCCTGTGTGGCGTAGCTTTGTGTATAGCGTGAATTCGCGAGCCTCACACCTCGGTATGAGTCAAAAACGGGATAGTGACTGCAGGGAGAGCACGACGTTTCTTTCTAGCTATGGGTGGTGTCGGTGCTTAAACTGGCCGACATTTATATACTTTTCACCTGTGTGGTTGTTGGATGAGGCGCCTCGATTTTAGGTCTGTTAGGACCGGGAAACGTGTGTTCAGGAATAACTAATCCTCAAAAGTAAGAGAGGACCGGCCCTGAAGATCCAAGGATTGCTGTGTGCGGTCCTGGGACATTTGCTAGAGTGTGTCGAATCGGAGAGGAGCTTGCCCCTTGCCTCGACTCATGACGGAAATCCAATTTCCAATACGTGATAGTGCTGTTTTGTTTGTAGAACTAGTATGGCGACATGATATATGGTACCCATGCCGTCTATGATTGATATTTATGATTGAAATTGTTTTGACACTATACACTTATTATAGTATCAAATGATTTGTTTTGAATGTACCAAGCATGTTTGGCTATTATAAGGGAAAACCCTATCCTCCGGCTTGCGTTGCATTGTGTGATGGGACCTGGGTCTTATAATAGCTTCATTTTTCGAAAAAGCATTGCGTTGTTTTGATATATGCACTAGTGTTCTTGGGAGGAAACTCGTTCCGTGTTATACGGCGTGGTCCCTTGAATTACTCTCTTTTAAAATCAAGTTTTAAATAACTGTTTTAGTTCTCACACCAGTCACATGACTGACCTGGAGTTTATTGTTTTAACTTAAACTCTGGGTGCCCCTATTTTCCGCACGGGCAGCTAGTAGTTTTGGTTTTGCAGATTTATATTCACAGGATCCTGATATACAGCTGGAACGATGCTCGGAAAGCTCTGTATCCGTGTATCTTCTTCAGTTGTATTTTGTATTATTTTCCGCTGCTATGTAATGTATTGTAATCTCTGATATTTATCGAATGTATTTTATTCATTTATACTCTGTATATTCTTGTATATGATGGAATTGTTGTAATTAACAGTGAAATGTTCTTCTGTTTGTGTTCCGATGTGGCTTGTTTTCATCTCATTCAGGGCTTTCCTTTACGGGGAAGTTTGGGTCGTTATATATACTAGACCTTTTCCTTATGGATCCAAAGAAATTTGTTTCATTAAAATCGGAGTTTGTTTGACCAGTCGTATATTCCTTTAAAGTTACCCCTGTCTAATATTGGCTAAAACAATATAATTGATTAAGGCGTTTATCGTTGCCACGATCAAATGGTAAGTCCGATTGACACGAAATTTGAAATCTTATAATAATTAATTAATACGAATCCAACGACACAAGTTTTGTCGCATTCCGAGACTGTTTCCCGATACGCTATTTTTATACACTAAACAATGTTATTTTGGACACCAAAATACCCGATGTCCAAAAATAACAAACTACCTGCCTATTCTGACTCTAAACGTTAATACGAACACAACGGAATTTGTTTCGTTGCTTAATTCGATCGTCTGCTCAAGTTATACACAAATATCCCTTTATTAAATTAATTTAATTACGCGCTATCGAAAATGATTGGGCGTTTACGGCTGCCGTTATCACATACGACATCGGTTTTCCATGAAATTTTGTACCGTACAATGATTTAACGTTACGGTTCCAATGAAACTAATTTCGTTGAAAACGGACTCTGTTTGCAAAACGACCACTTTTAAGCTTATAAAATATCGTTAAAATATTAGTTAAATTCCAAAACAATTTAATTAAATAATTATAAATTACTTTAATCATAAATACTCAACTGGAAATATCATATAGCTTCAAATATAAATTATATAACTCAATATCATCAATTTTGAGTTAAACAATGTCCAAATTATATAAAAACCCTATTATTTTATTTAATAAACGTTATCGTTTATTAAGGAATTCCATAGCGACTATTTTAAAATTTTATTTGGACATAACTAACAATATATAACATGAAATCTGGATTTTTCTCTTTCATTAGAAAATTATAATCAACAAGATCCAAACATTTCTTGTTTCACAGAATTCCGACTTAAAATGGATTATGTATATTCAATTGAAGTTCAAAACTCAAATTACGAACTACCGCGCCATTACGGGCTCATTCTAAATTATATATAAATTATAACGTTAAAACTTCGTTTTATAAACGATTTCAATATTTAAATTCATTAATATTCCAAATAAAATATTTAAAATAATAAAATAAATTAAATATTAGACCACCGAAAATACGGGACATTGCAATCTTCCCCACTTAAAAGAATTTCGTCCCCGAAATTACTAAGGTAGGAAAATGTTACAAACCCATTAATTTTAAACTCCAATTTATTATAAATCGAAAACCAAATCATTACAGTAAATAAAATCTTTTAAAACAAAAAATTTCTAACACGTTAAATTCCCAAAAAAATCGATAGTGTCTCCCCTATATGGAGTGACATCTGCAATATCGCAGGAACAAATAATATACATACATCGACCCACACGGTCGGAAAACAAAAACCAAAAACCCAAAAATTATATTTTCGTATAGGTGTACCTTTTACGAGCGCTATTGAGCATACTTGCTCAACTTATTTCAATTTACACAACCAAAATCATCTCTCAATCCTTCACCTACCTGTATTCAATTCAATATATAAGTAACATGTATATGAAATTCTTAAATAATATTTCACTAATCAACTAGTATAACTACACCAATCTCCAAAATTAACATGAAATATCAATCACTTGCAAATACAGGTTTAAATCATTAATTTCAGTTTATATGCAGTTTCATCCCAGTTTATAATTCTGGAATTTTATCCATTAGTTTATAATTCATTCAGCTCCGTTAAATTGTCGATTATTTCTATTCAAACAATCTACCATCCAAAAACAAACAATTCAAAATCAACAACCATACACAACTAAATCAGTTGAATTTTCGTTCAATATTAACATTTACTTTAATTCAACATAACTGAACACCAATCGATTAATATTCGATTGATTTCTATTTAATTATTATTCATTAAGATTCCAAATTCCAAATTTATTTAATTTAATTACAATATCCTAATTAATTTAATTTAACTTAACCAGGTTAAGTTTCAATTCAATTTAAATTCCATTCAAATCAATCAACACACAATATCTCAATAATTTAATAAAATTATTTCTTTTCCATATAAAAATATATTTTGGGTAAAATTATTTCATTTACCCTCTTTACAGAACAATACCGTGTTTATTTGCTAGTTCAATGCTTCTCAATACTTGAACCGATCAACCAACATAATACAAAACATTTGTATACAAATTTTACAAATACGCTCTCTCATATATATACACCAAACTCGATCCAGGGTATTACTAACCCAATCTCTATCAAGTTATACCACAGAGCCAACGTTATTACTAAACCAATATGTAACACCCCACCTCTGCCAGGGCCACACTCACGAGTGCTGGCACTAGCTTTGGAGGGGTGTTGTCTAGGTAAACATGCACAGAGATATTCACAAGACAGAACATAGATAAATAAATAAGTAAAGCAGCGGTAGAATTTAAAAACAATACTTAACCATTTCAAAACCAAATAGTCAACTTACATCAAAGTACTTAGTCATTATTTTCCAACTACCACAATTCTAGAAAACATAAACTGAAAATAACATAAAGTAAACTATCCCCAAGATAGAAGTGGTGAAGCCATAGCAAGCTCAAGTCCGAAACCGTACATGAGCTGTCAAGAAAGCAAGCCAACTGTCCAAGCTAAGCACTAGTATTCCCTCCCTGAGGACCTGGGGGGGGGGGGGGGGAAACGGAAGAAAAGAGGCGAAAGAAAAAGGGTCAGTCATAAAGACTGGTAAGTCCTACCTACTATTAGTATAAAAATTAATGGAGTTAATTAAACATGAGAAACTGAGATGAAACATAAAGGTGGTAACTAACTGGCATGATAAATAGATAACAAACTAGATCAAGTGTGGCATCGCATATACAAGGTTTAGTTTTGCACCAATAGTACTGGTAATCCAACCCATGTCAGGTATAAACAAGAAATGATCCCTTCGCCCAATATCATGAGATGACCCAAGTCGGGGCCCAACTACACGGTCTAGTCTATCGGCTCCCTATAAGCCTAACTCGTCGAGTGTCGGTGTCTTACGGCCCAATCACGGAATGTAGTCAAACTGTGCTAGGTCCACCCTAGGGTGTATCAAGTCCTAGGGTGCCAACCACTGACACGAATCAAGCATGCACAGTCTAAACCTACTGGTGCCCGTGCCTGCTTTTTCAACTCCGGACTATGTGCACGACCATAGTCCGCTTGAACCTACACCGGCGCACCAACTCAGCCGTCGTTCTAGTCGCTTACAATCAGCCCAATAATCGTGCCCCACCCTAGCCTAGTCCCTAGGGTATCGTTGATACATCCAAGAGGGTTACTGCTGAAAAGGACCACGTAACTAGGGTTTCTAACGTGTTAAGTGTGGTTAACCCTATCCAAACATGTATCAAGTTGGTTAAGTGTACCCAAGTGGTTCATGACTTAACCCTAACATGTGGCATTAATTAATTTAATGCACCCAACCTCTCACATTAGACTTTGTTGTGGTTACTGGATATGCCGGGCGGGTCCGGGCAGCTTTACACCACAACCTAGTCTAACCTCGGGTTTCAAGCGCGATGTGACCAACTTCTCACATTGGGTCCTATTGTTTGTAGCCACTGGATTTGCCGGGCGGTTCCGGGCAGGTTTACGCTACAAACTCAACCCAACCTCGAGTTGGCCACTTTATGGTTTTCTACATGTCATAACCATATTCAAATTTCAAGCATAATAAAGTTTCATGTCACATTTCAAGTCATGTTTTTCATGTCATTTCAAGTTTGCCTAACTACCCATAACGTATCCCCATCGCACGTAAATCCGCATCAACACAAGTGAATCAAGGAACATAAAAGTATGACCAAGGTGGGCATAAGGTGGTAAAGTTGGTTATAGGTTAAACATGATGATATTTGAGGCAAAGGTGTTCATCACAACTAGCATATAGGATTATTGGCCTCAAAAACATGCATAACATCAAACTTAGCAAATAAACTTGTGGGTAGCATGTATTTCAACATCATAGGCAAAGGTGATAACATGATAATAGTCGACATAGGGTGATAAACTTGTGGGTAGCATGTAGTTCAACATCATATGCAAGTTAACATCAAGGTTATGAGAGGTTCTATGTTGCATTATGCATAACTACCAAGTTCTATGTTGCATTATGCATAACCACCAAATAAAGCTAATAGCTTTCTACCCAAAAATCAAGGTAAATGGTACTAGGTTCATGATAGTGCCACAATCATAGATCAAAAGAGTCATAAATGGATCTATGCATACAAATATAGCCCCAAGACAAGTATTATACCCAAAAGTCCCATTTCAACTTGCTACATGATCATATTAACTTCATAGTTTAAATATAAGAGTAGAGTAGGGCTTACAAAGCGTGGCTATGAGAACTAGAAACCAAATAGAACAAGATAGAGACGTAGTAGAAGCTCTAGGAATGATGTAGCAGCACAAATAGCCTTGAGAATAAGTAGCTCCTTTGATAGAAAGAAGAAAGCTTGCTCCTTTTTGCCTTAGAAGCTCTCAAGATGAAGATGGAGGCCATGATTAGGGAGCATTTTGGCAGAATTTAGTTGTTAGGATGATTTGTGATGGTTTAGGCTAGGTATTAGGGTGTTTTTATAGGTGTAGAGACTAGTTTAGGCCATAGGATTAACCCTAATTTAGATCTAAACCATCAAATCCCGTCACAAGCCAAGCAAACAGACCAAAGGAGCAAACTGGTGCACCAGACCAACAGGGTCCGACCAGGGGAGGTCGACCCCCAGGTCGACTCCCCAGTCGACCGTGGGGGGGGGGGGGGGAGAGGGGGGGGCAGGTCGACTCCCCAGTCAACCCCCCTATCGACCTGGGGTAGGGCGGGAAAATTTCCCGCTCAATCTATTTCTGGCGGGATTTGAATTTCGGGCTGAATTCTGATTTTTCTGAAATCTTCTATGGGCCGTATCTTGGTCATACGGACTCCGATTTACGAAATTTCGGACTCGTTTTCAAGCAGAATTTCAAGACGAACGCGATGGCGTGACCCGTTCCCCATTGATTCTTAACTTATAATTTAATTATGCCCTGATTTCTTGTTCTAACATGTTATAAAAATTCGAGTTGATACATTCTCCCCCACCTTCAAGGATTTCGTCCCCGAAATCTCCAAGTTAGGAAGAACGTATCCTACCATCCATCATCATCTACTCAAACATCATCCACAAGTAATCATTGTCCTTAAAAGATTTCTAACGCTGTATGAACATATGCAAAAGTGTGTGTATATGCGCCTATCTAATGCGAAAATCAGGCGGTTACTGACTCAGTAAACCTCCTTAATGCAGAATATGTTAGTGAAATGAGTCCAAATGTATGCAAATTCCTAACATAATTTATAATCTCTACATGTGTGCACATAACATTCAATCATATGCAACATCCACGTGATAGCATAACAAGTTTCATCCATGAATAAGCATAAACACTCATGCATACGCAATATGAAAGTGTGTGAGCCGATCTTAGTGCCTAACGTGTATCATGCATCCACGAGTAACCACTTACAAACACTTGCAACCATTTGCAACCATCAAGCATAACATGTTTCAAATACATGTTTCATCCAAAGGGTTTCTACCTAAGGTTCTCATGACAAGATTAACGAGATAACAAGATAAACATGGATAGTAAAAGAAAGATATGCTGACTAGGAAAAGAGATCGAGAATGTACCCTAAAAAAGGAATGGATAAAGCCCACGCATCTTCTCCTCGGTTTCCCAAGTTACATCTTCATCGGCTTCACTCCACTGAACCTTTACCAACTTGACTTCTCGATTCCTCAGCTTCTTGATCTCTGTTCCCAAGATACGAATCGGAGCTCGTCTCAGGGTTGCCTCTTTCTCTACCTCCACGTCTTCAAGAATACTAGGCTCAACTACTTCGGCTGGTTCATGTAAGCATTTTTGGAGATGCGAGACATGAAAGACATTGTGCACTCCAGCCAACTTTTCGGGCAATTTCACTCTATAAGCCATTTGCCCAATCCTCTCGATGATAGGGAAGGGTCCTACAAACCTTGGTGCTAGCTTTCCAACTGCTCCAAAACGAACCACATTTCGCAAGGGAGAAACCTTCACAAAGACCATATCTCCAACTTCAAACTCTAAGTCTGTCCTTCGCTTGTCTGCATAGGATTTCTGTCTGTCTTGGGCCATTTTCATCCGCCTTCGAATCAACTCAACTTTCTCGGATGTGTCCCTTATCATGTCGGGCCCAAGTAAAAGCTTATCCGTCGTCTCCCACCAACATGTTGGTGACTTGCACGGCCTTCCATACAAAGTTTCGAATGGTGCCATCCCTATGCTTGCTTGGTAGCTATTATTATAAGCAAACTCTACGAGAGGAAGGTGGTCTTCCCAAGTGCCACCAAAGTCAAGAATGCATGGCCTCAACACATTTTCTAGTACCCTATTCACCCTTTCGGTCTGGCCATCCGTCTGTGGGTGATAGGCTGTACTTAGATTCAATCGCGTACCCATCGCTTCTTGCAAACTATTCCAAAATTGGCTAGTGAAGATTGGGTCACGATCACTCACTATGCTAGAAGGAACTCCATGCAATCGCACTATCTCTCGAAGATAAACAGATGCTAGCCATGATGCGGTCCTCTTGCTCTTCACTGGAATGAAATGAGCGCTCTTCGTGAGTCTATCCACTATGACCCATATGCTAGTATTCCCCTTCCTTGATCTCGGCAATCCATCCACAAAATCCATAGAGATACTTTCCCACTTCCATTGCGGGACCTCCAATGGATGCAGTAACCCACTGGGCTTCTTAGACTCGGCCTTTACTTGTTGGCAAACAATGCATCTAGAAACAAACTCTGCAATGTCAATTTACATCCCATCCCAAAAGAAAATGCGCTTCATATCCCGATACATATTATCCCCTCCGGGATGTATGGTCATCCTCGAGTGATGCGCCTCCTCAAGAACTTTATTTACTAAGTCTCCCACTCGTGGGACACATAGTCTTCCATCACGATTTAGCCATCCCTTATCATCAATAGTATATCTAGCGAGGTGACTTGACGTCTCACCACGAATCAGCTTGTCCATGATCTCGACTATCTGCGGGTCTTCCCTCTGTGAAGCCCCAACTTGATCAAGAAATGTTGGTCTAAGCTCAAGGGATGATAATGAACCAGTCATCGACTCAACAACAGGTGTAAAATCAAAGGTTGCCAAGAACTCTATGCTCTTTATCTCAACAAACAAGGGACTCAAAGTCAACCTTCTTCTATTAGCGCATCTGCCACAACATTACCCTTGCCAGGGGTATAAACTATATCGAAGTCATATGATGCCAAGAATTCCATCCACCTCTGCTGCCTTAGGTTCAAATCTTTCTGCGAGAAGAGGTACTTGAGCGACTTGTGATCAGTGTATAACTCAAACCTTTCGCCTAGAAGATAATGGCGCCAGGATTTGAGTGCAAAGACGATCGCCGCCAACTCCAAATCATGAGTGGGATAGTTCTTCTCATGAACCTTGAGTTGCCTACCCCCAAAGCATATCACTCTCCCCTCCTGCATCAGGGCAACACCTAATCCCGAGCCACATGCATCGGTGTACACGGTAAACATCTTCCCTCCATCGGGTAATGCTAGAACTGGAGCTGTGGTGAGGGCTTTCTTGAGCCTTTGAAAAGCAAGCTCACACTCTAAGTCTCATGCAAAGACTAAGTTCTTCTTCGTTAACTTAGTGAGAGGGGCTGAGATCTTAGCGAAGTCCTTAATGAACTTCCTATAATATCCTGCCAGACCGAGAAAGCTTCTCACCTCAGTTGCATTCTTCGGAACTTTCCACTCTTGTACCGCCACCACTTTAGCGGGATCCACAACTATGCCTCGCTTAGAAACTATATGCCCAAGGAACCGAACTTCCCTTCTCCGGAAATGGCATTTGGAGAACTTGGCTTTTAACTGATGAGCTCTAAGCATATCCATAACCTCCTTGAGATGTATAGCATGCTCTTCCTCGTCCTTAGAGAAGACCAGAATATCATCCACGAAGACAACCACAAACTTGTTTAGGAACTCCCTAAACACCCTACTCATCAAATCAACGAAGTATGCGGATGCATTAGTCAAACCGAACGACATGACTAGCCATTCAAAGAATCCATCTGGAATCCTAAACGCATTCTTGTCAATACTATCTTCAGCCACTCTAAGCTGATGGAATCCGGTGGCTAGATCGAACTGAGAGAAAACAGAAGCACCTACAAGCTGGTCAAAGAGATCATCAATCCTCGGTAATGGGTGCCTATTCTTCTTTGTCAGCTTGTTCAACTCACGATAATCAACACATAGACGAAGCGAACCATCCGCCTTAGTAGCGAATACCACAGAAGCACCCCATTCAGAAATGCTTCGCCTAATGAAATTTTTCTCAAGCAACTCCTTGATTTTCTTGCTAAGCTCCCTTCTTTCTCGCGGGGCCATGTGCCTAACAGGCAATGAAACTGGCTTGACATTATCAACAAGATAAATACGGAAGTCTATCTCGCGTTTAGGGGGTAACCCCTTCACTTCATCAAAAACATCAGGATATTCTCGGACCACCCTCACAGATTGAAGATTGTCAATAGACGAGTCGAGGGATTCAAGATAACATAACATGACGGGATCCAGAGGGTTACAAGAAATCTCTAGGGTATTGCCAAAGCGAGTAATAAGCCTCACTACCCTATGCTCACAATCGAGAATGGTTCCATAACTGGATAGCCAATCCATGCCCAAAATCAACCCGTATCCCATGAACCCGAGAACGTAAGCATTACATGTGAATTCTACGGTCAAGATAGAAATCCTCAAATCCATACAAATCATAGATAGATGGGAGGAACCCCCAATTGGATTTGAAACACTAACGGGATCCTCAACTAGACTAGTACTTAGGTGCAAACTTTCAACAATGTCAGAAGAAATAAAGGTATGCGATGCGCCAGAATCAAATAAAGTTCGAACAGGAAAACCAGAAATGTAAACAAGGCTTTCTACAGAAATACTACCTCGGTCCGGAGCTGGAGTAGTGTTGAGAGCATGCATCTGCCCTCCAGAAGGTCCTGCTCGCTGAGTCTGTCCTTGCCCTTGTCCTTGCTTCTTTGGGCAATCCTTACTGAAGTGTCCAGACTCTCTGCAATGAAAGCATTCTCCCAACTTCCTCTTCTTCTTCCTACAATCTTTGGCTATGTGTCCAGTGATCCCACAGAAGTTGCACTTCCTTGTCTCCCTTGCCTTGTTGTTGTTGGCCTTGTTACCCTTGTTGTTCTTGTTGTTCTGATTGCTCTGATTGTTCTAATTTCCTCCCCACTTGGAGTCCTCCTTCTTGGTTTGAGTCTCATTAATCTTAACTTCTTTCTTGCCATTCTTATCATCTCCTTGGAGCAAAGCCATATCCACTAAGCTCTCAAAAGTGGCCCCCATGGGTATATGAGACATGGCCAAACCTTGTAATGGCTCATTTAATCCTCGAGCAAAGCGTAGAGCCTTCTTCTGAGGTGTGTTAACCATGTCTAAACCGAATCGAGCAAGCTGGTTAAACTTATTCACATACTCCCTCACGGTCTTGTCCCCTTGCTTCAAAGATATAAACTTCTCCATTTGCAGATTCTCCTCAGCAGATGATAGAAACTTAAGCCCAAACCTCATCCTAAAGTCGGCCCAAGTCTCTATAGGCCTAGTAGCATTGGTGACTTCCTACCAATAAGCAGCTTCCTCTTTCAATAGCCATGCTGCCAACAGAACTTTCCTACGGTCTTCCACTTCAAAGATAGCAAAAAGGTCTTCAGTTTCCTTTAACCAGTTTCTTGCCTCAACATAAGTCTCTGTCCCAACAAAATTCTTGCCACCCATCGCCTTAAAGTCCTTGCAAATCTTTGGAAAATCTGCTTGTGGACGCTGAGGAGGAGGAGGAGGAGGAACCTCAGGTACGGGAGGAGGAGTGGGAGTGTTTGCTGGGCCAGCATCGTTGGCCCTAGCTTCCAAGTACCTTCGAAACCATCCGGGTATGGGTACTCCCTCGGGAAGATTAAGATCGGCCATGCTGAAAAAGGAAAAGATAGATTTAGAACGAGGAAACGAAGAATAGTGCTAATGGCTTTTGGGGAATAGCCTTTTAAAATAAACTAGACTTTTCTTGGAAAAATACTTAATTGGTTTTGAAAATAGTTTTTCAAAAAGGGTTTTAAAATCTTTTGTCCGGTCTAGTAAAACCTTATGCTCTGATACCAAATGTAACACCCCACCTCTGCCAGGGCCACACTCACGAGTGCTGGCACTAGCTTTGGAGGGGTGGTGTCTAGGTAAACATGCACAGAGATATTCACAAGACAGAACATAGATAAATAAATAAGTAAAGCAGCGGTAGAATTTAAAAACCATACTTAACCATTTCAAAACCAAATAGTCAACTTACATCTAAGTACTTAGTCATTATTTTCCAAATACCACAAGTCTAGAAAACATAAACTGAAAATAACATAAAGTAAACTATCCCCAAGATAGAAGTGGTGAAGCCATAGCAAGCTCAAGTCCAAAACCGTACATGAGCTGTCAAGAAAGCAAGCCAACTATCCAAGCTAAGCACTAGTATTCCCTCCCTGAGAACCGGGGGGGAGGGGGGGGGGGGAACGGAAGAAAAGAGGCGAAAGAAAAAGGGTCAGTCATAAAGACTGGTAAGTCCTACCTACTATTAGTATAAAAACTAATGGGGTTAACTAAACATGAGAAACTGAGATGAAACATAAAGGTGGTAACTAACTGGCATGATAAATAGATAACAAGGTAGATCAAGTGTGGCATCGCATATACAAGGTTTAGTTTTGCACCAATAGTACTAGTAATCCAACCCATGTCAAGTATAAACAAGAAATGATCCCTTGGCCCAATATCATGAGATGACCCAAGTCGGGGCCCAACTACACGGTCTAGTTTATCGGCTCCCTATAAGCCTAACTCGTCGAGTGTCGGTGTCTTACGGCCCAATCACGGAATGTAGTCAAACTGTGCTAGGTCCACCCTAGGGTGTATCAAGTCCTAGGGTGCCAACCACTGACACGAATCAAGCACGCACAGTCTAAACCTACTGGTGCCCGTGCCTGCTTTTTCAACTCCAGACTATGTGCACGACCATAGTCCGCCTGAACCTACACCGGCACACCAACTCAGTCGTCGTTCTGGTCGCTTACAATCAGCCCAATAATCGTGCCCCACCCTAGCCTAGTCCCTAGGGTATCGTTGATACATCCAAGAGGGTTACTGCTGAAAAGGACCACGTAACTAGAGTTTCTAACGGGTTAAGTGTGGTTAACCCTATCCAATCATGTATCAAGTTGGTTAAGTGTACCCAAGTGGTTCATGACTTAACCCTAACATGTGGCATTAATTAATTTAATGCACCCAACCTCTTACATTAGACTTTGTTGTGGTTACTCGATATGCCGGGCGGGTCCGGGCAGCTTTACACCACAACCTAGTCTAACCTCGGGTTTCAAGCGCGATGTGACCAACTTCTCACATTAGGTCCTATTGTTTGTAGCCACTGGATTTGCCGAGTGGTTCCGGGCAGGTTTACGCTACAAACTCAACCCAACCTCGAGTTGGCCACTTTATGGTTTTCTACTTGTCATGACCATATTCAAATTTCAAGCATAAAAAAGTTTTATGTCACATTTCAAGTCATGTTTTTCATGTCATTTCAAGTTTGCCTAACTATCCATAACGTATCCCCATCGCACGTAAATCCGCATCAACACAAGTGAATCAAGGAACATAAAAGTATGACCAAGGTGGGCATCAGGTGGTAAAGTTGGCCATAGGTTAAAAATGATGATATTTGAGGCAAAGGTGTTCATCACAACTAGCATATAGGATTATTGGCCTCAAAAACATGCATAACATCAAACTTAGCAAATAAACTTGTGGGTAGCATGTATTTCAACATCATAGGCAAAGGTGATAACATGATAATAGTTGACATAGGGTGATAAACTTGTGGGTAGCATGTAGTTCAACATCATATGCAAGTTAACATCAAGGTTATGAGAGGTTCTATGTTGTATTATGCATAACTACCAAGTTATATGTTGCATTATGCATAACCACCAAATAAAGCTCATAGATTTCTACCCAAGAATCAAGGTAAATGGTACTAGGTTCATGATAGTGCCACAATCATAGATAAAAAGAGTCATAAATGGATCTATGCATACAATATAGCCCCAAGACAAGTATTATACCCAAAAGTCCCATTTCAACTTGCTACATGATCATATTAACTTCATAGTTTAAATCTAAGAGTAGAGTGGGGCTTACATAGCGTGGCTATGAGATCTAGAAACCAAATAGAACAAGATAGAGACGTTGTAGAAGCTCTAGGAATGATGTAGCAACACAAATAGCCTTGAGAATAAGTAGCTCCTTTGATAGAAAGAAGAAAGCTTGCTCCTTTTTGCCTTAGAAGCTCTCAAGATGAAGATGGAGGCCATGATCAGGGAGCATTTTGGCAGAATTTAGTTGTTAGGATGATTTGTGATGGTTTAGGCTAGGTATTAGGGTGTTTTTATAGGTGTAGAGACTAGTTTAGGCCATAGGATTAACCCTAATTTAGATCTGAACCATCAAATCCCGTCACAGGCCAAGCAAACAGACAAAAGGAGCAAACTGGTGCACCAGACCAACAGGGTCCGACCAGGGGAGGTCAACCCCCAGGTCGACACCCAGGTCGACTCCCTAGTCGACCTGGGGGGAGGGGCAGGTCGACTCCCCAGTCGACCCCCCTATCGACCTGGGGTAGGGCGGGAAAATTTCCCGCCCAATCTATTTCTGGCTGGATTTGAATTTCGGGCTGAATTCTGATTTTTCTGAAATCTTCTATGGGCCATATCTTGGTCATACGGACTCCGATTTACGAAATTTCGGACTCATTTTCAAGCAGAATTTCGAGACGAACGCAATGGCCTGACCCGTTCCCATTGATTCTTAACTTATAATTTAATTCTGCCCTGATTTCTTGTTTTAACATGTTATAAAAATTCGGGTTGTTACACAATAGCTCTGATAGCATTGTAATGGACAACGATTATCAACCCCGAAATCGACACAAAAACAACATGTCGACTATTTAAGCATCAAAAACACTAGAACGTTAATAGAAAGAAATTAGAGGGTGAGAGAAGAAAGAAATATCAGAACAGAAGAAAAAGAAGAAGAACTAACACATCACAGAGTCTCACATCGCAGCGGAACAAAATATAATATAGAAATAAATCTTTACTGAGAGCTTTAAAAATACTTACAATCATCAGAGTACACCACACATTTGGACAATTATAATAACCTATCCTCATATACAACGCACAACGGAATCACAACAATATAATATCATATGTCTGAACTCTTCCAGCGCATCTCTTCACTGAATCCAATAACCTGAACCAGTACAACCCGGTCTAACCTGAGCATTACAAACACCGGATCAGTCTGGTGAACCAGAGTGAGAAAAACACACTAAGTTTAAAGGTATCACACAACTTGATTTTAAAGTCAAAATCTTTTCGAAAGAAAAGGAAAATCATAAGACCAAATCCACTCATAAATACAGACGGTTTTTACTTTATGATAACCCAAAACATTTTTGAAATCAATATCTTTTCTGATATTATAATAGTGTCTAAATACAAATAAATATCAATCTAGCAGAACGCTTGCAACTCACGCTCCATATATATAGTATACAATGAAAACCACAGGCTCTTATTGGAAAATGGATTTCCTGGCAAGGTGTGGGACCACCTTCCCAACAATGTATCTCTGGAGATGAATACGTTAGGGTTCAACAAGAACATATTGCAACCCAGGCTAAACATGACTGGCCCCTCACTTCACTTCAGAGTACCGAAGATATCATTACCACAGTTAGGGGCCAGCCAACCGAACCGATAGCATACATATAAAAAAGGGACAACTGAAGGCATTTGATTTCACCAGATCAGGTAATGATATACCTTTTTGATAGGTGCGATCCACATAGCCATGTGACTTACCGATTTTGTGCCATTTCCCGTTTGATGAGGCTAGAGGTTAAGCTTATCCTTTAGAACAGCATATCTCTATCCACTTTGAATGCCACATCGTCAAATCCATCAAATCATTAATTGGAATACACAAAAATATTCTGCGGTTGACAGAAATATGTTTGTATAAATCAACGTACGTGACTCTTAAAAAATACTCTATCAAACATCCGTCCATACAAGTCATCCAGGAATAGGATGAACCGAAGGCACCCTCCTACCACATCCTATATAGGTCTCACCCACAAGGATCAGTAGCAAGTAGTCCTTGCAATCCGAAAATTTCAACCATGATAGATTCACTGCCGAAATATCTTGTAACGACCCGCATTCTACGCATGCAGGATCGTAGGATATTTATTTCATTTACATACGGAGTCGTATGGTCATGTAACTTTGGGAGACTACTATTGGGGTCATTTCCCATGTTCATGATTTTTGCCGATTTTTAAATGACCGTTTTGCCCCTAGCTGATCTTGTTTTGACCATAACTTTTGACTAGAAAGGAATTTTAACCTGAGACCACTTCCATTGGCTCCGGATGATGGTTTACAAGAGTGGTCATATTAGCCAAACGGACTCACCGTTTGGGAGATATGGCTGAAACAAGTTTTAGATGGTGAAAAATAGTTTAATTGGGCTTAACCGGGTAATTAGCAGCCAGGCCCAAAGGGGATTTCGGGATTAGAGATGTATAGGGGCTGATTAGGGTTAGACAACATTTCTTTCAGCCGCCACTTTCATTCTTGGAACCCTAACAATGGCCTCCAACGCCCAAATCAACTTCTAATCACTTTCTAATCAAATTTTGGCTTAAACTACATCAAATTAAGGAGAAATAACACCAAAGCAAGGCTAGAGCTGTTGTGTTGCATTGGGAACAACGCCAAATAGAGAATCATTTTAGTTTTGGGGTTTTACTTGTGGCTAAGGTGAGTGATTTGCATAGTTTTGCACTAATTACGGTTAATTAAGGGTAATTAGTGAAGATTAGCGAATTTAAACATGATAAAATTATGGAAAAATATTTATAAAATTCGAAATAATGTTTTAGACATTTGTTAGAAATTTGGTTTGATTTGGTTAAGTTTTACTAATCATATCATTAGTTTTGCCTAAACATGCTTAAGGGGAAAATATGGGTTTTTGGGTATGTTTGATCCTTATAAACAAGTCATATTGTTGCTTTAGTGTTTGTGGATGATTATACATGTTGCTATGACTGTATGGTACGTTTTGTGATTGCATAGAAAAGTTAGAATGGTTGAAAACACCGTCGTTTGGCGAAAATAGCTTGCTGGAAAAACTTGCAGCAAACCGGATAGGAGCATTCAGATAGGAGCATTCAGATAGGAGCATCCGGATAGGAGCATTCAGATAGGAGCATCCGAATACGAGCAACCGGATAGGAGCAACCGGATAGGGGCATCCGATCCGAACCGGATAGGGGCATCCGATCCGAACCGGATAGGGGCATCCGATCCGAACCGAATAGGGGCATCCAAACCGAACAAAATAAGAGCATCTGAGCACCCGAATTGAACTAGAAAGGAGCATTTGAGTCGAACCAAGCAGGAGGGGGAGAACCGAACCGAACCGAACCGGAGGATCGAACACCAAGTAGACCTAAACCCGAGATGCAAAGGAAGTCCAAATGAGGAGTTATACCTCAGGATCTAGATGGGAACCAAGGAGGGAACTTCATGAGTTGGGCTTTGCTGTGGGACGTGTGCTAAGGGGTTGTCGTTGTCTGTAACTTTAGATCACTATGTGTAGGGGGTACGTGAACGGATTCAGGGCCACAGTGGCCTAGGTACGACTAAAGAGCTATAGACCAATGAAGTGGGGTCATTTGTAAAGATTTGTTCATGACTCCATGGTATAAGCTTGGTAGTAGCAGTAGTTGTACAAGTCAAACTTCGTCACTACTTCGATGGGTCTAGTGATTGACAGTGGTGGACATCGTATGCTTTACGCACTGAGTGAGAGATGTGAGAATGGTTGCTATGTCTGATTGTTTGCCTTCATTATGACATACACACCCCCACCCTCGTATTCTTTACAACATATGATAGTGGCACCTTAGAGTATTGTACGGTATGTAGTGCTAACTCTTTGGTTGCAGGTCCAGGTTCAGGTATGGTTTAGTATACCTATTATTGTTCTGTTTAGCTGCTTATCGCTCATACCAGACTTTTTGTCTGACCCAGATTTTTATGTCTCTACTTATTACTCTGGGTGCTCTCACGAGCAGACTAGAGACAGGTTAGCTGGGTATGCACGAGTAGCTGATCGGAGACGAGCAGGAGGCTTCCACGTATGATACATATAGATATTCTCCCCGTGTTGTTGAAGATCACTGCTTGGGCATTAGTAGTGCATCTTCTACTTTAACTTTCTTTTGATTTAGATACGATTTAAAGTTGTAATAATGATGTTGGATCATAAGCTGTATTTGGATCTCCGCTGCTATGTTGGTTTAGTTTTCAGCTTATGCACTGTCTCGCCTGTTTTATGTCAAGATTACGTTATTATTATATTTTGTTCCATGCGCTGTGAGACATTCTATAGGTTCCTTGTTAGTTCATTCTCTTTTTTTCCTTTCTTCTGACGACCGTTCCGTGCTAGTTGGGCATGTGTACAGCGCACTTACGGAGGAAATGCCAGCTGGTGCGGGGCGGGCTGTCACACTTGGTATCAGTGCTCTAGGTTGCGTAGTTAACCTAGGGAAAGACACCAGGGAGAGATAATACGTGTATGAGAGCGCGTATTTGTGATTATTTTGGTTTTCAAAAGCTATCTATATTATTAGTGTAGCTAAGGATGAAGTCGCACTGCACTGACACCACTATGGAGATGGTTAATCATTTTCTCTGTGCAGATTGAACGATGAGCCGATACGTAAGGGGTACCGGTAGGGGAGCCAATAATGGGAATGCTGCTGAGATGAGGACGATGTTTACTGACCTCATAAGAGAGATGCTTAGGGATGTGCAGAGGGCAGCTCCCAATGCTGGAAATGGTGGTGGTCTAGTAGTGCAGGTGCCTAGGGCCGATTTCGCCAAGCTGAATAAGGATTATACTAGTCTTGGTGGGAAACCGTTCCACGGAACGGAGTCGGCTATGGATGTTCAGGATTGGCTGGATAGTTGCAAGCGTATCTTCGAAGACTTGGGTATTGAGGATGCGATGAAGAGAAGGCTAGCATCCCGTCAGTTGCAAGGACGGGCAATGAATTGGTGGAATGCTATAAAGGCAGCTACCCCAGAGGATCAGATTACTTGGGATCAGTTTAAGGTTCTCTTTAGCGATAAGTTCATTCCAGCTGCTCAGAAGTCAGTGTTATTTAAGAGATTCTTGGAACTCAAGCAGAATGGCAGAGCTGTCTCGGAGTATATTGCTGAATTCGACACTTTGTCGAAATATGGGTTATCCCTAATAGATACTGCCGAGAAGAAGAATGAGAAGTTCATAACTGGCTTGGATGGATACTTGGGGGAAAGGATTATTAACCACATCGATGAGACGTTTGAGTCGATTGTGGGGAAAGCTTTGAGATCAGAGAGTCTTTACTCTAAGCTGAAGACTGAGGCTGCATCTGCAGAAGAATCGAAACCACAAGCAAGCGGTGGAGGCAAGAATGGTTCTCAGAATAAGAGAAAGTAGAATCAGGCCAAGGATGGCCAGTAGAAAAAGAATAAGCAAGATGTTGAGTGCTTCAGCTGTGGTAAGAAGGGCCATTATGCTAGTAATTATCGGGCCAAGCCAGCGGATAGGAAGTGCTTCAACTGTGGTCAAGTGGGACATCACAAGGACAAGTGTCCGCAACCCCCTAAAGAAAAGTAGATGGTGAAAGCATATGCCCTTAATGTTATTCCTTCTTCGTCGAATGCCCCAACTACGGAGGAGAAGGGAAAGAATGTCGTCATCCAAGGTATTCTTTCTATTTATGATGTTCCTGTTATAGTTTTGTTTGATACCGAAGCTTCCAGTTCTTTCATATCTAGTGACCTGGTAGATAGGTTGGGATTGGAGCCCGAGATTGTTGATAGAACTTTAGTAGTGACGAACCCGATTTGTGGTTCGACTAACCTTAGCATGATTTGTCGTAATGTGGTCTTATCGAGTCATGGATGCATGTTTGTTTGTGATTGCTTTGTTTAGGGCTTTACTGGGTTTGGCATTATTTTGGGAGTCGATTGGCTCCAAAGATACGGGGTGGTGGTAGACTGTGAGGGGTTTTTGGTGACAGCTAGAGCGGATGATGGGCGGAGGGTAGTGTTTGGTGGTCTACCCGGTGATGGGGTAATGGCTAGTTTTCTAAATTCCCTCGACATCCCGCATAGTGAGTTGTCAGGTTTGCCCGTGGTTGGCCAGTATCCGGACGTTTTCGAAGAAGTGACCGGGCTTTCACCACACCGAGAGATTGAGTTTCGTATTGATTTTGTGAAAGATGCCAGGCCTATAGTGATGCCACTTCGTCGTATGGCACCAAGGGAGCAGCGAGAGCTCGAGGTGCAAGTCAGCGATCTTTTGAAGAAGGGATTTATCATAAGGAGTATTTCTGAATGGGGAGCACCAGTTGTGTTTGCTACCAAGGCGGATGGTTCCCTTCGTTTGTGTGTAGACTACAGCGAGTTGAATAAAGTGACGAGGAAGAACAAGTATCCTCTACCGCGGATAGATGATTTATTTGATCAGCTGAGTGGCGCGAGAGTATTCTCTCAGTTGGATCTCGCGACAGGTTTTCATCAGCTTAGAGTGGAAGCTGAGAGTATAGCTAAAATGGCATTTCGGACGCCGTCTGGATTTTATGAGTGGTTGGTCATGCCATTCGGGCTGACCAATGCCCCGACATATTTTGTGGATCTTATGAATAGGGTATTCAGAGATCAGTTGAATAAGTTTGTCCTTGTGTTCATGGATGATATTTTGGTCTATTCGAGGACAGAGGAAGAACACGAGGAACATTTAAGAATGGTGATGGAGGTGTTGAGAAAACACCAATTGAAAGCAAAGTTTTCTAAGTGCCACTTCTGGAGAAGGGAAGTGAGATTCTTGGGCCATGTTGTTTCAGAGAATGGTCCGTGGATCCTGCGAAGGTGGCTATGGTACAAGATTGGTCTACGCCCAAGAATGCAACGTACATAAGAAGTTTCTTGGGATTAGCTGGATATTATCATAAGTTCATCCAAGATTTCTCCAAGATAGCAGCACCGTTGACTCGGTTGGCCAAGAAGAATCAAGCTTTCGTCTGGGATGAAAATGTGAGAATGCATTCAAGAGTCTAAAGGAAAAGTTGACACGCGCACCAGTGTTAGTCATTCCTAAGGGGAATGAAGAGATGACGGTATACACGGATGCCTGTGGTACCGGACTAGGTGTTGTATTGATGCAAGGCGGTAGGGTTGTAGCTTATGCAAGTCGGCAACTGAAACCGCACGAGAGAAGATACCCTACCCATGATTTGGAATTGGCAGCGATCGTGTTCGCGTTGAAGATGTGGAGACATTATCTCTTGGGAGAAAGATTCGATTTGTTTACTGATAATAAATCGTTAAAGTATCTCTTCTATCAAAAGGATCTAAATCTTCGACAGCAAAGATGGTTAGAATTCTTAGCTTCCTATGATTTCGACATCGCATATACACCAGGAAAGGGCAATGCGGTGGCTGATGCATTGAGTAGAAGACATGCCAATTTAGGGGCTATGTTTCTAGAATGGAAGCAACTGGAGTACATTGCTGGGTATGATTTTCATACCAAAGTGCGAATTGGATCCAGAAATGTTAGCAAGTTTGACGATCAGACCCACTTTGATTGAGCGGATTGGTTCCAGTCAGAGGAACGATCCTAATCTATTGGGAATCATCTCAAAGTTAGAGATGGGAATCGACGGAGAGATGAATAAGTATGGGCTTGATCGAGATGGATGGCTTAGAAAGAATGGAAGACTTGTTGTGCCTAATATCAATGGATTGAGAGATGAAGTGCTTAGAGAATGTCATCACTCAAAACTGACTATACATCCCGGTGGTAACAAGATGTACCGAGACATGAAGCAGACCTACTACTGGGAAGGGATGAAAAGAGACGTTGGGAAGTTTATATCCAAGTGCATGAATTTCCAGCTAGTTAAAGCCGAACAAAAGAAGCCTAGTGGTTTGTTACAACCATTAGAAATTCCAAAATGGAAATGGGAGCAAGTGTCAATGGATTTCATTGATGGGTTACCAAGAACTAGGTCGGGCCATGATAGCATTTGGGTGATTGTGGACCGATTAACCAAGAGTGCAAGATTTATACCCGTCAAGTCGAATAGAACGGCAGCTAAGTTAGCAGAGCTATATATGAAGTGGGTAGTGAGATTTCATGGAATACCTAAAGGCATTGTGAGTGACCGAGATCCATTGTTCACTAGTGGATTTTGGAAGAGCTTACAAGAGGCGTTAGGATCGGAATTACATCTCAGTACCGCGTATCATCCTCAAACCGACGGTCAAAAAGAGAGGGTGAATTGTATATTAGAAGACCTCTTGGGAGCCTGTGTATTGGATTTTGGTGGATCATGGGATGACCATTTGCATCTAGTAGAGTTTGCATATAATAATAACTATCAGTCGAGTATTGGTATGGCTCCATTTGAAGCTTTGTACCGAAGATCGTGCAACTCACTGTCATGTTGGTTAGAGACCGGTGAGAAATATGTGCTTGGACCAGATGTAATAAGAGAAATATCATACAAGATTAAAGTTATTCAACAACGAATGAAGGCTGCCCAAGATAGGCAGAAAAGTTATGATGATAAGAGGAGAAGAGAATTAAAGTTCTCCATTGGCGACTTGGTGTTTGTCAAGATTTCTCCGTTGAAAAGCGTGATACGATTTGGCAGGAGAGGCAAGTTAGCACCAAGATTTGTTGGTCCATTCCCAGTTCTTGAGCAAAGTGGGAATTTGGCATATAGAGTTGAATTACCAGAGAAGATGGCAGGAGTTCACAACGTATTTCATGTTTCCCAGTTAAGGAAATTTGTACACGACCCAGATGTGACTATTTCACCTGATCAGTTGGATGATGTCGAAGTTGAACCCGAAGCGGTTGGGAACCGCATGCCTATGCGTATTGTTGGGAACGATACGAAGCAGCTTCGAAGGAAGGCAGTGAAATTAGTCAAAGTTCAATGGGGGTGAGAATGAGAATGATTGTACTTGGGAGACAGAGGAGAACATTAGGAAGACGTATCCAGAACTCTTCGTCTGGTAAGATTTCAGTTTCGTTTTAGTCTTTCCGCATGCTAGGATAGGTTGTTTTGTTTGTTTTGCATGTTTGATTGTTATATATGATTGGTAGGCATGCGGGATCCTTTGTATGTTTTGGGGTTAAGGAATTTCGAGGACGAAATTTCTTAAGGGGGGAGAGTGTAACGACCCGCATTCTACGCATCACAGGATCGTAGGATATTTATTTCATTCACATACGGAGTTGTATGGTCATGTAACTTTGGGAGACTACTATTGGGGTCATTTCCCATGTTCATGATTTTTGCCGATTTTTAAATGACCGTTTTGCCCCTAGCTGATCTTGTTTTGACCATAACTTTTGACTGAAAAGGAATTTTAACCTGAAACCACTTCCATTGGCTTCGGATGATGGTTTACAATTCCGTAGAGTGGTCATATTAGCCAAACGGACTCAACGTTTGGGAGATATGGCTGAAACAAGTTTCAAATGGTGAAAAACAGCTTAATTGGGCTTAACCAGGTAATTAGCAGCTAGGCCCAAAGGGGATTTCGGGATTAGAGATGTATAGGGACTGATTAGGGTTAGAAAACATTTCTTTCAGCCGCCACTTTCATTCTTGGAACCCTAACAATGGTCTCCAACGCCCAAATCAACTTCTAATCACTTTCTAATCAAATTTTGGCTTAAACTACATCAAATTAAGGAGAAATAGCACCAAAGTAAGGCTAGAGCTGCTGTTTTGCATTGGGAACAGCGCCAAACAGAGAATCATTTTAGTTTTGGGGTTTTATTTGTGGTTAAGGTGAGTGATTTGCATAGTTTTGCACTAATTACGGTTAATTAAGGGTAATTAGTGAAGATTAGCGAATTTAAACGTGATAAAATTATGGGAAAATATTTATAAAATTCGAAATAATGTTTTAGACCTTTGTTAGAAATTTGGTTTGATTTGGTTAAGTTTCACAAATCATATCATTAGTTTTGCCTAAACATGCTTAAGGGGAAAACATGGGTTTTTGGGTATGTTTAATCCTTATAAACATGTCATATTGTTGCTTTAGTGTTTGTTGATGATTATACATGTTGCTATGACTATATGGTATGTTTTGTGATTGCATACAAAAGTTAGAATGGTTGAAAACGCCGTCGTTTGGCGAAAATAGTTTGCTGGAAAAACTTGCAGCAAACCGGATAGGAGCATTCGGATAGGAGCATTCGGATATGAGCATCCGGATAGGAGCATTCGGATAGAAGCATCCGGATAGGAGCATACAGATAGGAACAACCGGATAGGAGCAACCGGATAGGGGCATCCGATCCGAACCGGCTAAGGGCATCCGATCCGAACCGAATAGGGGCATCCGAACCAAAGCAAATAAGAGCATCTGAGCACCCGAATTGAACTAGAAAGGAGCATTTGAGCCGAACCAAGCAGGAGGGGGAGAACCGAACCGAACCGGAGGATCGAACACCAAGTAGACCTAAACTTGAGATGCAAAGGAAGTCCAAATGAGAAGTTGTACCTCGGGATCTAGATGGAAACCAAGGAGGGAACTTCATGAGTTGGGCTTTGCTGCGGGATGTGTGCTAAGGGGTTGTCGATGTCTGTAATTTTAGATCACTATGTGTAGGGGGTACGTGAACGGATTCAGGGCCACAGTGGCCTAGGTACGATTAAAGAGCTATAGACCAACGAAGTGGGGTCATTTGTAAAGATTTGGTCATGACTCCATGGGATAAGCTTGGTAGTAGCAGTAGTTGTATAAGTCGAACTTCGTCACTACTTCGATGGGTCTAGTGGTTGACAGTGGTGGACATCGTATGCTTTACGAACTGAGTGAGAGATGTGAGAATGGTTGCTACGTTTGATTGTTTGCATTCATTATGACATACACAACCCCACCCCCGTATTCTTTACACCATATGATAGTGGCACCTTAGAGTATTGTACGGTATGTAGT
The DNA here is from genome assembly GCA_030737875.1 of Allium sativum. Taxonomy (NCBI): domain Eukaryota; kingdom Viridiplantae; phylum Streptophyta; class Magnoliopsida; order Asparagales; family Amaryllidaceae; genus Allium; species Allium sativum. The sequence goes on from CM060918.1 coordinate 748,080,807, forward strand.
GCTAACTCTTTGGTTGCAGGTCCAGATTCAGGTATGGTTTAGTATACCTATTATTGTTCTGTTTAGCTGCTTATCCCTCATACCAGACTTTTTGACCCAGAGTTTTATGTCTCTTCTTATCACTCTGGGTGCTCTCACGAGCAGACTAGAGACAGGTTAGCTGGGTATGCACGAGTAGCTGATCGGAGACGAGCAGGAGGATTCCACGTATGATACATATAGATATTCTCCCTGTGTTGTTGAAGATCACTGCTTGGGCATTAGTAGTGCATCTTCTACTTTAACTTTCTTTTGCTTTAGAGACAGTTTAAAGTTGTAATAATGATGTTGGATCATAAGCTGTATTTGGATCTCCGCTGCTATGTTGGTTTAGTTTTCAACTTATGCACTGTCTCGCCTGTTTTATATCAAGATTATGTTATTATTATATTTTGTTCCATGCGCTGTGAGACGTTCTACAGGTTCTTTGTTAGTTCATTCTCTTTTTTTTCCTTTCTTCTGACGACCGTTCCGTGCTAGTTGGGCATGTGTACAGCGCACTTACGGAGGAAATGCCAGCTGGTGCGGGGTGGGCTGTCACATATCTCTAGCCGCTAAACCAGAGAAATTCAACTAGTTCTTCCATTTATGAAGATCAGCGGTCTTCAATCCTCCATCTTCAATCTGCATCTTTACGTATTTACTGGTTTGAAATGGTTTTCGAATGTAAATTCGATCCCGGTCTTTCCGTACCAACAATTGTTTTGACCAGATTTTAATAGTCGATTATTTAACAATCAAATAATAATCGTGAGAATAAAATGAGTTCACTGATTCAATACTCGACATTACTTGGCCTCTTTAATTAAAAACAATTAACAAATGTTAATTTAAAACTCTCAAATCTTTCGATATTTAAAATACGGTATTTGCTTCTTATTTTAAGTGGTATCGCAAAAATCTCTCAATTAAGTTAGAATTAAATCATATATATTCCCAACTTTGGTTCTAACACATTTCACGTAAAACACTATTACTTGAAAAAAATCCAATTCCTATTCTTTCAAAACAAACTTATTTCAAAAACTTAACTTTTTATTTCCTTGTACTTTTGGAAACATCATTATATATATATATTCTCAAATCTTCCCATTTCCGTTATTTCAACATTCATTAGTTCCAGACTGTAATTTGGTAAGCGAATAATTCTCTAAGTATCAACCCCAAAGACCGAAATCAACATCAGATTAACACTCATAGAATCACTCAACTCAACCAGTCTCCGGTTAGATTCTCTTTAATTTCTTATCTTAACTACTTATCAACCCATATTATTCCACTTTCAATCCATTCACCCATTTCCTGCTTTGAAAATCTTGTTTCAATTCCATTCATTTCACTTAATTTTATTATTAAGTAACGCTAATTTAAAATTAACGCTTTAACACCTCATCCCATTGTAAAAACTTCATTTAAATAACTCTGGTTTAATATAAACCTTTTTGTTCTCAATTCCCTTTTACTTAATTCAAATATTTAGTAAACATTTAATTTAAGCTTTCGTATTCACTTAAAAATCCTTTTTATAACTTCCTTATAAAACTCGGGTTTTAATATAAAATCTGTTCATAAACTCCTCTCACATTTCGATTAGATTCATTTCAACTTCGATCACTTTTTAAATGAATTCAATTAAAAAGTAATCATTTAAATTATTATTAATTAAAATAATAATTTACTTCAATCATTAACTACTGTATCAGTAGCTAATTTCTTTATTAACTAAAGTAGATAATAAATTCCCTTTTTAAAATCTTTTTAAAATTAAACAAATATTCGTTAAACTATTTCATTAGATTAATTCAAACCAAATAATTCAATAATTTTTCTCAATTAAAAAAAGTTGACTTAGCCAACTCAATACACAATTAATTTGTTAACCAATTCCAATTATAGTCCTTTCTTTAAATTAATTAATAATATAATTAATTTAAATATAATTCCATTTAATTATTACTTAAAAATAATTACTCAGTTCTCAACCGTCAGGTTAATTTATGTTCGTTTGCTTATAAATCTTCTTAACATAAGAATTTACTTTCTAAAAATACTTAATAATTAATTATAAACTTTTTTTTTTGCATAACAAGTGGGATTGAATGGCCCCTACCATCTTTATTAATAACCAAAACAGGAGTACACACTATTACAGATACAGCATCAAAAGGTTGAAGCAATAGAACGGATCAATACATGTTTAGGGGAAGAATTCCCGTTAAACACTCTATTGTTCCGTTCCAACCACAACAAATAAATACATCTTTTAAATAGCCTTAACTGTAAATTACAACTAATACTCTTCCACTGTGTTGCCTTAAAAACTATGTACCATTCTTCAGCAGAAACTGTAGAAGGGACGTGAAGACCATGTTGAGTAAGAATAGTCGACCAAATATCATATGTGTACGAACAATTAAAGAACAAATGGGGAATGGTTTCGGAGTGGGATGAGCAGAATACACAAGAGTCCTCATCAATAATCCTGCATTCTTTCAACCTGCACTTGGTGTGAAAGCCATTGCATAAAACTCTCCAAAGAAATACATTGACTTTAGGAATGTGTTTTGATATCCAAATCCTACTATGCCAAGGAAGGAATCCAGTATAATAACTTCTCATCAGACTGTCATAGATACTATGAATTGAGTGAGACCTCCCACTCCATAAAGCATGGTGACTTACAGCATGAATGTCCACGTTCCTTAATCTTTGCCAGATGCCATTGAACACTGCAGAACTGGTGTGAGGAAAATTGAGAGGCCCATTCACAATAACATTAGCTAAGGAAGCACATTCGCTAATACCAGACATATATCTAGTATTATAATCTATAGCATCAGCTAGGATTACACCAGGTTTAGACCATGGTTCAAACAAAAATGAAACATATTATTTAAATTTCAAACCAGTTTGAACAAAAGGAAGAAAAGCCGCCCTCTGCTTAAACACATTCCTCCATGTCCAACTACAGTCTGTAGGGCAGTCAATACTCCAGAAATGGCGATCTCGAACTAGATTGCGCCTACACCATGACGACCAAAGATTGCCATCAAAATTCATTAACTTTTCAATACGAGTGGAAGTCGTAGTAAGGTTCCAGACTTTCAACCTCATTATTCCCAAACCACCACTTTTAACCGGCCTGCAAACTTTTTTAAATGAAACATGAATCATCTTCTTGGAATAGGGACTGCCATGCCATAAAAATTGATTCAATGCAGAGGATATCATATCAATGAGCTTGCAAGGCAATATGAATAACCACGCATAGAAGATACACATAGAAAGAGCAGTTGATTCCACAATGACCAGACGACCAGCCCTTGAAAACTTAGATGCATGCCAACTCGATAACTTTGCAATAATCCTTTCAAACAGGGAAAACATAGAGCCGAAGATAACTTGGTAGAACACATCGGGATACCAAGATAACATTCATTATCAAGAAATGGAGATAACCCCGACATCACATAAATGGAGTCTTTCTCATCATTAGAGATTCCAGCAATCCGAATCCTAGATTTACTGCTATTAATGGACAGACCAGTTAGATCACCAAAAACCCGAAGAACACTCAAAATTCCCATTATTGATTTACCATTCGGCTTTGAAAAGAATAAAAGGTCGTCAGTGAAGAGAAGTGATACAATATTCGATCTCTTACAACTTGGATGGTAGTCTATATGCTTAGAGTATACAGCTAACTGAGAAAGGGAAGTAAACAGCTCCATCACATAGACAAATATATATGGAGAGAGCGAATTACCTTGTCTTAATCCTTTCCCCGCTTTGAAAAAACCAAAAGTTGAACCATTGAGCGATAATGAATAATGAACAGTTGAAATGCATGTATAGATCCAACAAAGGAACGGAACTGGGAAGTTCATCTTAAAGAGAATGTAAATAACCGATTCCCATTTAACATAATAGTATGCCTTTTGAATATCTAACTTGAGGACACATCTAGGGGATATTGCACTTCTATTGTACCCTTTAATCAGTTCGTTTGCCAATAAAATATTATCAGAGACGTCTCTATTAGGTAGAAAAGCACACTGGTTTCAAGAAATGATATCGGATATTGCAGTCCTCATCCTACTAGCCACAATTTTAGAAATGCTTTTGTAAATTACATTACAACATGCAATAAGACGGAACTGATTCACAGATGCAGGCATTTCAGTTTTAGGGATTAAATCCAACCTTGTAGCATTGATGTCGCGAATCATTTTACTGTGAGAGAAGAAGTTTTTAACTGTAGCAATAACATCCTTACCAATTACTTGCCAACAAACTTTATAGAAGTGTGCATTGAAGCCATCCGGACCCGGAGAGCTAGAAGACTTCAAAGAAAAAATGGTGTTGACAATATCCTCATCATTAACCTGACGAATAAGACCAACCTTATGCTCCTCAGTGATCGCAGGGAATTGGAAACCATTAAAATCTTCCAGTCTCGCATTAGAAGGAGAACAACTACCAAGAATGGAAGAGAAATAATGAAGAAAGGCCTCCTGAATAGAATCGGGATTATCACACAATCTATCATCAATGTCATAGATTGAAGTAATATTCTTTGCAGAATGTTGAATTTTTAAGGATTTGTGAAAAGTAGCCAAATTTTTATCCCCGTATAAATTCCATTTACACTTTAGCTTTTGTTTAGTCATCCTAGCTTCTTCAATGTTTGTCTTAGCAAAGTCAGTCTTCAATTTAGTTTCAATGTTAGAGAGCACTCCAATTTGATTAATGTCCTGGCATATCAGCAACTCGTTTTGAATCTTGAATAGCTCTCCTCTGATAGAACTTGAGAGGCTGCTGCCATTCCCATAAGTCACATGAGCCCACTGTCTAAGAACCACCTTTAATTTCTTGAGTTTTTCCTGTAAAATAAACATAGAATTACCACGAACATTAGCATTCCAACTAGCATTCACAATGGTTAAAAAATCAGGGTGATCGGTCCAGTTATAAAAAAAATGAAAAAGAGGAGTGTCTTCTCATGGATTTCTTGCCCCGATCCAGCACAAGGGGAGAGTGATCAGATAATGAGGGAGGGGGGATGAAACAACATAAGTTCGGCCAAGAGTTAATAGCATTGAAGTTCTGGTACGATCTATCCAGTTTTCAGTAAGTCCTAACTCCATTCCTAGACATATTATTCCAAGTAAAAGTCGAACCCGAAGCTGGGATAGGAATAAGGTTGGAGGACAGGATAGCTTGGTTAAGGGGCCTGGTCTGTCTGAAAGTTAAAGGATTACCCCTACTTTTGTCCGATGATAGTTGCATACAATTCCAGTCGCCCAAGCAGACCCAAGGGATAAAAGACTGCTGAAGTGAAGGAAGTAAGTCAAGAAAAGGCTGACGATTCACAGAGCTGTTAGCAACATAAACCACAGTTAAAAGAAAAGAGAATATGGGTGATTTTAGAGTGAATAAATTGCTTGTGAACAATAAGAGGTTTAAGAGAGAAAGAGGAAGGGTTCCACAAAATAAGGATTCTGCCAAAGGGTGCTTGTGCAAGATTATGGATGGAATTCCAAGAATTATTGATAATGCAGATTGCTTTAGTAGTGGTGGAGGTGATTGAGCTTTGTTTCGGTAATGGCCTTAAGATGGGTATTGAATGAGCGAATGAGATTAGCTATTTCAAGTTGCTTAGAAAGAGGATTTGCACCTCTTATATTCCAAAACACAATTTTATCTATCATTAAAAACTAGATAATGAAGAAGCTCTAGTTTTTACACCAGAGGAGGAAGGATTTAGAAGTTGTTGAGACGACAAGGAAAGAATAGCTTGGTCAAAAAGAAAAAACATTGCTCGCATCAAGGTCACCAGAAGAATCGTGGTCAATTGATTTAACTTTCTTTGGCCTACCTCTACTTCGCTTGACAACCCGGTTTCTTAGTAAACAGAAAGTAGGAGGTTTAGGGATTTTTGGCAACGATGAAGAGGAGTTTGAATTAGGACAAGGAGAGGTAGAATTTGGAGGAGATAGAAGGCTGTTAAGGTCACCAAATATATGATTGGGCAGAGAGAGGGAATTATAAGGCGACACAGATTGACTAGGGATAATTATAGGTGAAGGGGGATCATTTTCATGCACACTCATGTTTTGCACAGCACCATGCACAGAAGCACCGTGCAAATCAACTTCATCTGGAACATTAACATGAGAACTATCGCAATTGACCAAATCAGTATCAGAATTAAGGTTAAGAAGATTGAAAGGATTATTAACATGAAGGTGGTCATTAGGAGGAGGGGATTTGGACTTATGCAGAGTATCAGGGGTAGAAATGCGAGACGATATTAGATTATGAGGGGATTTAGATTGAGAAGAAAAGGTGAAAGGATGAGTTTGGTTGGTCTGCAAATTCAAATTGCCAATAGAGTTCAACTGAGAAGTTGAGGCAACATCACCAGCATCTCGCACATTATCATTGATCGTCATAGCACTAGTCAAGCCATCACTTTCTTTTCCAACATTAACTTTACGCTATAACTTTTTATTGGGCCTGCTTCTTTTTATTTGAACAACAGTATATCTATTAGAAACTTCATGATCTCATTCCCAATTTCCACCTACAATACCATTTTCTTCTTGATTAGGACCAGATTCATTCGCAAGCTTTCCTTTTTCAACAACATTCTTAACTTTTAGTTCTCACAATGAGCAATAGCATGTCCAAAAATTCTACATGTGGTGCATATCAGTGGTTTCTAGGTATATTCAACTTGGATGTTTGGGCAAGTATCATCTCTGACGACCAAAAAATCAGGTAATTCTTTCTCTGGACTCACTTCAACCAAGCACTCAGCGTACTCAAACCTTTTCATTCTCTCAGTATTCTCATCATAGCACAAGACTTTTCCTAGATGACAAGCAACCCAATTGATTCCTAGTAGTAACCAAAAAACCATGGGGATACGGTAAAAATGTATCCAAATTAGTACCGTTCTGACTGCAGCATTGGCAGATGAGAGAGAAGGAGACCATATAGAAATAATGAACATCTGTCCACGGATAAAAATTGGGTCTTTTTTAAGGACATTGAGCTTGTCTTCCAAGTTTGCAAATCTAAAAAAATAATTTTGGTTGTCAAAGAACATGTCATTGTCCCCACGAAGCTTCCAGACTCTATCTACGTGTTGTTTTACCGCCTTGTAGTTCACATTTCCAACCAAGAATGACCCAACAAGACAATCCGTCCAAGCTTTGGTACCTTCCTCCATCACAACATTAGGAGGCGGAACGGATTTACCCGAATGATTGACATTGAAGTGAATGGGGACATAGTTTCCAGAATTCCTAGGTTTTGAAGCAAAGAGCGATGAGAATTTCACCGCGGAAACAGTGGAAATTGGAGGCGGGATAGGTTGAGGAGGATGGAGAGGAGGTGGGGGAAGCAGATGAGGGGGAATGGGGGGCGGGTCTGACAAAGGGGGAGGGATTGGCGATGAAAGAGAAGGTGCGGCAGGGAAAGGAGGAGAAGCGGCTATGGCAGAAAGAAAAGGAACAGGGACGGCAGGGTTCGGCGCAAGGTCGCCATGAGAAGACATAGAAAAGACGAAACTCAATATGTCGATTTACCTGACGAAGCTTCCAGACTCCGTCTAAGTGTTGTTTTAACAAACTTAATTAATAAATTATAAATAACTCTATAATTAATTATAAACTTAATTAATAATTAATAAATATTTATTTCCTTTTAACAAACTTTTATTCAAAATACAGATTTAAAAATCTATCTTTAGTTATAAAATAAATTTTATAACTTCAATATGTCGATCCACCTGACGGTAAATCAATATTTAGAAAACGATTAATTTATAGGCCATATACTACCAGTTGCTTAACCAATATTACACATTGGTTTAAACAAATTAAATGTTGAATTTTAGTTCAACGGTCAACAACCAAATCGATCATCTTATCAGGACAGTTCATATAATGATAATATGAAAATAAATATCATTAACTATATTTGAGGAATCCCGTTGGATCCCTCCAACATGTTCTTCTCTACAACAAAATAAATTATCTCACTTATGATCATTTAATTTAATTAAAAGATGATTTCTATAAATAATTAATAACAGAAAATTAATAACAAACATTTCATTTAGCAATCAATCACGACAATTCATTAATTTAAACACGTTTATTTTATAAACGTGACCAACAAGGTAAGTTACCTCAATTGGTTCCAATCGTTAAAATAACAATTTGGTTTTTCACAGAAATTAAACGATGTTTAATTTCATCTGTTCAATCAATATATGCAATATATTTAACAACCAGTCAATCATTAGCAACCATAGCACACAAAATAAAAACCCGACTTATATTAAATATAATGAGAAGAACTAAGTGAGTTTAACTCATCTTTGATCTAATTTGTTGTTTAAACCATTCATTTTAGTTAAATTAAACCAAATATTTCTTCTGCTTCCAATCCTATCCAAAATAGTTCCATAATGTTCTGCTTGAAAATACGAACCCATTGCAACTTGTTTCTTTCATTTCTGTTAACGGAATAAAGAGTTATTAGCATATTAATTTATACGATTTTAATTTTAAATAATTAATTACGGTTAATATTTTTAAACATCCGGACGTTTTATTTCCAAACGCTAAACAAATTTGTTTAGAAAAACGAACTACTTAATTTAGTTTTAAACTTCACTAATCCCTAACTAATTATAATTAACTCAGAATTAAGTTTAATTTAAGGGATTACATTAGTTTTAAATGGGCCGATTGTTCTCCTTGCCATTCTAAAACCCAGCCTTCGCTTAATGTTCTTCTGGTTTGTTTTCAACTCGGTAAACATGCTTCGCCGACCCTGTATAATTAACTATATAAGTTTAAGTTAATAATCAATTCCTTAGTAATTAATTAACCACTTAGTTTAATGGGTAAATTACTGTTTTTAATAAGGCCGGATACCGTTCCAATTCATCATCTTCGCACCCTGATGTTTTTTTTCCAAACTTGCGTGTTCTCTTTGTCTCATTCAACACTGTCTCAACACCAAACTCACGCTGTCCAGGAATCGTCGATCACCGAGCCTCCCACTATTGTTCGAACCCAGACCTGATGCCGCCGAGTCAATCGCCTGTCCCTGCTTGACGGATGAAGCAACCCTCGAACAGTTCGGAGCCTCCCTTCGCTATGAGTACTTCGTCAAACGCCATGCCTTATAGACCGACTTCCGGTTGCCTCGAAGCCTATAACCCCATCATCACCGATCATCAGAGAGTGAAGCTTGGCATGTTTGTTATTTGGAGTTTTGAGTAATTATCATTGGATTAGAAGTTAAAGGGGAGGTAAGTTCGAATGATTGCTGCCGTTGGTTTCATGTATGGCGACAAGGAAAGTTGACTAATGATCTATGGTTTGACGCATAGTTGAGGATTACGCGGAGGCTATATATATAGTGTGGGGTGGAAAATATTAAAAATTTATTTTAATGATACTTTGCATTGAAGTAACTGGTAAAAACAACCACAAACAATCTCCAATTGAGATGAAACCCTTAATCCTAACGTAGAAAATATTCCAGACCCAATGGGACAGGTTTCGTTGAATTCTGAGGTCGTTTGTAAAAAGTCCTTTATAAATCATAGGCCAAAAATCACGCATTTAAATTTCCCACGATCACAAAATAAATCCAATCAACTTGAAACTTTGAAATTATACTAGACCTTTTCCTTACAGATCCAATGAAATTTGTTTCGTTAAAATCGGAGTTTGTTTGGCTAGTCGTCTATTCCTTTAAAGTTAACCCTGTCTAATATTGGCCAAAATAATATAATTGATTAAGGAATTTATCGTTGTCACGACCAAATGGTAAGTCCGATTGACATGAAATTTGAAATCTTATAATAATTAATCAACACGAATCCAACGGCACAAGTTTCGTCACATTCCGAGACTGTTTCCCGGTATGTTATTTTTATATGCTAAACAACGCTATTTTGGACGCCAAAATACCCTTTGTCCAAAAATAACAAACTACCTGCCTATTCTGACTCTAAATTTCGATACGAACACAACAGAATTGATTATGTGGGTTAATTCGATCGTCTGCTCGAGTTATACACAAATATCCCTTTATTTAGTTAAATTAATTAATTAAGCGCTATAGAAAATGACTGGGCGTTTACGGCTGCCGTTATCACATACGACATCAGTTTGCCATGAAATTTTATACCATACAATAATTTAACATTACGGTTTCAACGAAACTAATTTCGTTGAAAACGGACTCTGTTTGCAAAATGGTCACTTTTAAGGCTTATAAAATATTGATAAAATATAAATTAAATTCCAAAACAATTTAATTAAATAATAATAAATTACTATAATCATAAATACCGAACTGGAAATATCATATAGTTTCAAATATAAATTATACAACTTAATATCATCAATTTTGAGTTAAACGATGTCCAAATTATTTAAAAACCCTATTATTTTATTTAATAAGCGTTATCGTTTATTAAGGAATTCCATTGCGACTATTTTAAAATTTGATTTGAACATAACTAACAATCTATAACACGGAATCTGGATTTTTCTCTTTCATTAGAAAATTATAATCAACATGATCCAAATATTTCTTGTTTCACAGAATTTCAACTTAAAATGGATTTTGTATATTCAATTGAAGTTCAAAACTCAATATTACGAACCATCGCGCCATTACGAGCTCATCTAAAGTTATATATAAATTATAACGTTAAAACTTCGGTTTATAAAAAATTTCAATATTAAAATTCATTAGTATTCCAAATACAACATTTAAAATAATAAAATAAATTAAATATTAGACCACTAAAAATATGGAACATCACATTATTAAATTCAAAATCACCTAATTAATTTAAGCATATCGACTTAAATGTACAATGGTAAGTGATATTATGCAGTATTTTCTAAATAACTAAATTAATTTTAAAATGTGGGTGTTGACATTGATATTATAGTTCAATATACAGTAAATATATTAGTCAATAATTTATTTAAATTACTTAAATTTTGGATTTTTTAATTAATTTAAATATGTGGACTTAAATATAAGGTGCTAGGAGTTAATTGTTAATAAATAATTGTGTAAACTTTGAAATGTCCATATTGAAATACAAAATGATAGAAGAAGTAAAATAATAAATAAATGTAAAGTGATAAACTAATTTAAAAATAAAATATCTAGAGAGAATTAAGGAGAAGAGAGAAAACTCTTGAAATTAAGGAGAGAGCTTTAAAAGGTTCTGCTTTGCTATTATTTAATAGATTGTTAAGCAGGGCCAAACGCAATGGAAGAATAAATAATTCATTCAAATACGCAAAACATGGTAAAAATTGATAAGGACAAACCGAAACTCGGTACAAAGTTCGGAATAACATGTCGGAAATAGATTAACTGAAGAAAACTTAAAATCTTACATATTCGGCGATAGTACATTGGAAAACACGATTTTATTCGATGGTTCATCACCGAATTTTTGTTATTGTCATGACCTGATGAGTTCACCAAATTCAGCAAGTACATGTTGTTATAATTGTTTAACTTTGGCTCATTGTCAATGAATATAATGTTTATGGCCGAAAACGAGCCTTTTTTCCAGTAAATTGTTACATTTTCGGTGATTTTTCAACAAATTCAACATACCATTCGCTTTTTTAAGTAAAAACCATGTTTCTTCTTTTTAAAAGTTAGAAATTTCATTAGAAATTGGTTCCTTAATGAAAACAGTGATTAATTGTTTACTTTGAGTAGAAGAAGATAATTAATGTACCAACCTGAATTTTTCTGCCCTTCGAATCGACCGTAAGGAACTATCCGAAAGTCGGAAATCCTCGGATTATTAACTTTGGGCGCACAACACATCAAAACAAACAACAGAACACTTTTATAAACATCATAATAATGTTACATCAGAGTACAGAATATCGGAGTACATCAAATATTATACAGCGAAAGATAAATTTACAATAAATGTAATACACTACACAACGGAAGACTATCAATGCTCTAGACACAACTTTAAGCTTCAATCCAGAATCCTGCACAAAGAAAATATCTGCAAAACAAACAACTCGACTGTCCGTGTAGAAAATATAGGCACCCGAGTTTGCAAGGGAAAAACAAACTACGAGTCAGTCATGGGACTACTATGAGAAACTCTACAATTATAATTAACTTATATAAAATATGGCATATCACGGGACCACGCCATATAACACGGAATGGATTTACTCCACTAGATTGCCAATGCATAAACAATAACCAATAATAGATGTATGGATCTACAATGCATCATACAACATGCAATTCCTCAACCTACCCATTTAGGCTTAATCTCCAAATTTAGATTTTCAAAGTCCAATTCACTTTACAGAAATTATTTCTTTGGACTTTATTTCCCGATTTCTTATTTCAAATCATTTGAAATACATATCTAGCCTTTATATCAAAGTAGATTTCACTTCGGGATCTCAAACCAAAATCTTTGGAAATATGAATTCCAAAACATCACAATGCATACAAACAGTATGCAACCAAATATCGGGAGATTTCTCCCGTCAAACAAGGCAAAGGGCACACACCTTAGCAACTCGATACATACATATATATATATATATGTGCACCTCCCATTATGGAGCAGGCTACACTGACGATGCACCATCCCACGCCTTTGGGGAAGACTTACACCGCCATAATACCCATACTTTTAGTTTTCAGAGTTATCCGAGTCTTTAGCCACATACTAAATCATTTTAATATCCTGAAGTAGGGAAAATCATTTCACAACAGAATAATCACAAGTACTTTCAAACTATAGTACTTTACATTAGCATTTCACACATATGATCAGTCACTGTTAATCATATAACTAATCGGTTATGTGATGAACTACAATGTCAAACACATAATACTTTACCAAATCATTTCGGGTTTATCCCTCGAAATCTTTTCTGTTTTATAAAACATTCCCTGTCCAAAATCGGGAGAACATTTCTTTTCACTTAAGAAAATATCATTTCAAAATCATTCATTAAATTTGAAATGAATTCAACAACATCGCTAAACATCTCATAGTCAAATCGTGAAGTGTTTCACAAGATGTTAGCATATAAATATTTCTACCCAACCAAATGCTAAATGTAAAAGCATATCTTGCTCATAAACTGGTCGAGCACAATCCAAACAATCAATCAATCACAATCAATACTAACAACCAAGTATATTTTGTTTATATCACTTCTCATGTTTTGGTAAATTTAATTACCTTATATACATTTCTTCCAATCTAATTAAAGATTTCTTCAAACTCTTCTTAGTATAATCTCTGAAATTCATTACTTAATGATTGTTCAACTTTTAGGAAAATTAATCCTTCATTAACTGGGTTAAAGAAACAATGTCATTTAAAACACCATTCACGATAAACCCAAAATCATCTTCCATTTAATATGGAACTTTCATGGAAATCAAATCAGTCGTGATCTATATAAATTTCCGTATCAAACTAACACTATAACTAGAATAACGACAAGGCCTTTTAGATTCCATAAATAGTACGGTCTTCATTCACAGAAGTTCATCTCGATTATTATTAAATCAAATTCCATTCAATTCCAATTTAATTTATTAAATTGGAAATCTCTGTTAATTGCTGAAATTTATGAATTATCAAAACTGAAAAGTCACAAACGAAGGCCGAACGGTCCGGGCTCTGGCCGGGAAAGAGCCTAGATCAAACTGGACTATGGACTGAGGTCCTCTGGTCCACAGCAGTATACCAGTCGACTGGTCCATTTCTGACTAGTCGAATGGTCAGAAACTGGGTTTCTGCCAAGTTTGATACAAGTCGACTGGTCAGAAATGACCGGTCAACTGGTGGCTATTAATCAGCCCCATTTGCCTTTTTTCTTTTCTTATGTGAATCATTTTCGGCAAACTATGGAGGCTATGCACTTGATCTAGATGATAATAAGGCCTAATAAGCTCGTCGAAACAACTCACCAACACAAACAAACATGCGCAAACATCTATACATGAGATTGCAATGATTCTGGTTATAAATTCAAAAGTGAACCAAATTTTAAACCAAAGCAATCAAACGTAATACAAGCGAATTATGAAGTCTTAGAACTTGCCGGGGGCGACAACGGAGCTTCACAATATCACCAATTCAACTCATAGCATATAAATTAGATTGTATGGACAATTCTAATCATAATTTTCCAATTCAATGAAAACATGAGCACATGAAACTAACTAAGTAACACAAGCATACCCAGTTCACTTGTATATCATCAACCAACAATCATTCATCAACCCAAACTATTAACTAACAACAATTAATTAACTAGCCCTTTCATAAGTGAGTTGAGATTTCTCACCTTAGCTTGCTAAAGCAAGAAGTAGAATCAATGACAAGCTAAAGCAACCTCTCTTCCAATATTGCATGCAAATCTCCAATCTAAGCACATATAAATAGATTTACTAAGAGTTAGGTCATAGGAAATCTTAGAAATTGAAGAGAAAGCAAGAAGGAGAAGATGGAGAAGCTTACTCAAGTTGTCTCTCCAAATTTGTACTTGATTAGAGCTAGGAATCAAGAACCCTAGCTTAGGAATTTTAATTTCCTCTTCCTTTCCCCATTTTCTATTTTCTTTGAAGTGTTATAGTGAACGAGGGAGAATGGGCTGATGGGGCACTTAAAGGAAGTGGGCTAAGTTGGTTAACCAAGCCCTAACCAAGGTGCCAAAATTCCAAAGCTCGGAATATATTGAAGTTTATACTTTTTGAACACCTAAACGATGTTTTGAACTCAATGGAAGTGGTTTCGAGTCCAAATTCGTCCATATGTAAAAAATGATATTTTGGTCTTATTTCCAATGAAAAAGACCAAAATTTCTCCAACTCCAAAGGTTTCGATGATTATAGTTTTCGAACATGTAAACGACGTTTTGAACTCAATGGAAGTGGTTTCGAGTCCAAATTCGTCCGTATACAAAATGTGACTTTTAGGGCTATACAATGATTTAAAAATAGAATTTTTAAATTCTGATGGATTTTCCTATAAAATTATATTATAAGTAAAATTTAAGTTTGTTCCAAAATCTCAGGGATATGACACTTCTCTACTTGAAAACTTTTCATCCCCGAAAAGGAACGAAGACGTAAGTAAGTTTATTATTTGAAATATAACCTTTCAAATTCTATTTTGAAAATCTATTTTTTATTACAAATACACTCTCTCATATACGTAATACTCTTAACTCATTCTAGGGCATTACTAACCCCATCTCTAATGAGTTACACATTCTAGGATGCTACTGATCCTATCTCTAATGAGTATTCTTACAGGATGTTACTAATCCTATCTCTGATGAGTCTTTTATTATGTTCTAACAAGTTGTACCCCAAAGATTTGAGTTAACCAAAGCTCTGATACCACTTTGTAACAAACCCAAATTTCCCCGCCTTTCGAATCGACCGTAAGGCCCTATCTGAAAGTCGAAAATCCTCGGATTATTAACTTTGGGTGCACAACACATCAGAACAAACAATAGAAGACTTTTATAAACATCATAATTGTAACACCCCATGTCCGCTAATGTCACTCACAAAGGGAATGCATTAACTTTCATGGAGTATTATTAGTGTATAGAACGGAATATAACAAGACAGATACATATATTGGTACTTGAAAATTTTAAAATAGCTTTTATTGCAGTGGAGAAATAGTTTGATTACAACAACATCAAAAACCAACAATAAAACCAAGTACACTTAATATCCATCTTGACAAATTGTTTTCTGAGTACATAAAGTAAAAAAGCATAACCCTAACATAAGTAGCCATAAAAGAGATAAGCTGAACTTTACTTTCAGAAATCCAAGCACTTCCAAAAGAGAGAGAAAGAGATCCAAATCAAGCCCCACTAGCACTAGTCCCACCTTGAGAACCTGAGGGGGGGGGGAGGAAGAAAAGAGGCAAAAACAAAGAGGGTTAGACATAAAGTCTGGCGAGTCCAATAACTTTAACAATATAACTATTAATGTAATTAGGATAAGTCATAAACTGGTAAATAAGGAATGACTGTGAAACAAATGGGCATGACAAAACAAACAAGAGGATTAAGATAACGTTAATTGCATTTCTAATCACTATAGGATAATTACTATACTGCACCAATACTAGTACCCTAAAAGTTGATCCCGCCTACTGAACATAATAATCATAATAGTAGTTTCATGTATCCCTAGCTGTCTTCATAACTGTCTTCATAGGTGCCTCCTGCCCCTATCTGCCCACAGGGGTAGGTCGACCCCCAGGTCGACCCCTAGGTCGACCCCAGGCCGACCTGTATAGGGGAGGTCGACCCCGTGATCGACCTGGCCTGGGGCAGGAAAAATCCCGCCCAGCCCGCTTCTGTGTTTTCATTTGAATTTTGAATTTGAAGTCGAGCTGTTTTAATTTATTTTAAATTCCTGAAACTTCTGAGGACCACAAATTCCTCATACGAAGTCTGATTTACGATAACTTAAGCAGAATTCCGAGACGAATGCGACGGCGTAACCCATTTCCCTTAATTCTTATCCTAAAAATTAAATGTTCTTGAATTTGTTAATTTTAATATTTAAAATTACGGGGTGTTACATTCTCCCCTCCTTAAAGGATTTCGCCCCCGAAATCTCCAAGTTAAGGAGAATGTATATCCTACCATCCAATCATCCATCTACTCAATCATCAAACACAGGCATCCATTATCCTTAAAAGATTTCTAATGCCGTATGAACATATGCAAAAAGTGTGTGTATATGTTCCTTATCTAATGCACAATTAGGCGGTCTACTGATTAAGTTGACCTCCTTAATGCGAACCATGATAGTGCCATGCGTCCATTATGTGTGCAAAAGAATCCTAATGATACATATTATTTGTACATGCGTGCACAACCATTCATCTAAATGCAGCATCCATATGATAACACAACCATTATACATCCATTAATCTAAATATGCACACATATTTATATGCAATATGAAAGTGATTGAGCCGATCTAGTGCCTAATGTGTGTGTTCATGCATCCACGAGCAACCACTAGCAAACACTCTTATCCACTTGCATCCACCAAACATAACATGTCTCAAACACATGTTTACAACCATAAGATTGTTCCTAACTAAAGATCGAAGATATCATCGCGAAGACATACTAAACGATAGGACAAGTATAAACAAAGCGGTAGAAAAAGGAGAAGTTAAAAACATACCCTCAAAAAGGAAAGGGTACAGCGTACGCATCTTGTCTTCTGTCTCCCAAGTTGCGTCTCCTTGATTATCTCCCCATTGCACTTTGACCAACTTGACCTCTTTGTTGCGTAGCTTTTTGACCTCCGATCCAAGGATGCATGTAGGAGCTCATCTAATCGTGGTATTTCGCTCTATTTTGACTTCTTTGAGCATGCTCGGCTCCACCACTTTTGCCGTATCATGTAAACACTTACGCAAATGCGAAACATGAAACACATCATGAACACCACTGAGCTTCTCTGGCAACTTTACTCTATATGCCATCTGCCCAATCCTCTCTGTAATTGGAAAGGGTCCTACGAACCTTGGTGCCAACTTTCCTACTAATCCAAAACGGACTACGTTTCTCAACGGTGACACCTTAATAGAAACCATGTCCCCAACATCGAACTCAAGACCGGTTCGTCTCTTATCAGCATTTGACTTCTGTCGGTCTTGCGCCGTCTTCGTTCGTCGTCGAATCAAGTCAATCTTCTCCAAAGTCTCCCTAATCATATTGGGTCCAAGTAAAACCTTATCCGTAGATTCCCACCAACAAGTAGGTGATTGGCACGGTCGTCCATAAAGAGCCTCAAAAGTTGCCATGCTAATGCTAGCCTGAAAGCTGTTATTATAGGCGAACTCCACTAACGGAAGATGTTCCTCCCATGTCCCTCCAAATTCTAAGATGCATAGCCTCAAAAGATCTTCTAGAATTCGATTCACTCTCTTGGTCTGGCCGTCCGTCTGAGGGTGATAAGCGGTACTTAAGCACAATTGTGTTCCAACCGCCTCTTGTAAGTTCTTCCAAAACTCGCTAGTGAAAATGGGATCCCTATCGCTCACAATGCTAGAGAGTATGCCGTGCAAACAAACTATCTCTCGAAGGTAAACAGATGCTAACCATGTGGCGGTCCTTCTACTTTTAACGGGAATAAAATGGGCACTCTTAGTAAGCATGTCTACAACTACCCAAATCCCCGTATTACCCTTTCTCGATCTTGGCAACCCATCTACAAAATCCATGGAAGCACTTTCCCATTTCCACAGCGGAATATCTAAAGGGTGGAGCAAACCACCGGGCTTCTTTTGCTCCGCCTTGACTTGCTGGCACACCAAGCATCTAGAAACGAACTCAGCCACATCCTTCTTCATTCCGGCCCAAAAGAAAACTCGCTTCATTTCCCCATACATCTTGTCCTCACCGGGATGTATGGTCATCTTAGAGCGATGCGAGTCTTCAAGAATTGTCTTCCTCAAGCTCTCGTCTTGTGGCACGCAAAGTCTCCCATCTCTACGCAGCCAGTCTCTCTCATCTATAGCATATCTATTAAGATGACTCGAAGACTCCCCTCGTATAAGCTTGCCTACTATCTTAACCAACTGTGGGTCATCTCGCTGTGCCTCTCCAAGCCGACCCAAAAGTGTAGGTTGCACCTCTAGCGATGCCAACAATCCGGGTACATAATTGACAGAGGGTCTGAATTCAAAGGTAGATATGTACTCCAAACTCTGCCACTCTACGAACAAAGGACTCAAAGTCAACCTCTTTCTACTTAAGGCGTCAGCTACAACGTTACCCTTGCCAGGGGTATATGCGATCTCGAAATCATAGGATGCTAAAAACTCCATCCACCTCTGTTGCCTCAAGTTTAAATCTTTCTGAGAGAACAAGTACTTTAGCGACTTATGGTCTGTATACAACTCAAATTTTTCGCCAAGCAAATAATGATGCTAAGACTTAAGCGCAAAAACTATGGCAGCCAACTCTAAGTCGTAGGTAGGGTAATTCTTCTCATGGACTTTCAACTGCCTTCCACCATAGCATATCACCCTTCCCTCTTGCATTAAAGCTGCGCCAAGCCCTGTCCTGCAAGCATCGGTATATACTGTGAATGTCTTACTCCCATCTGGCAAAACTAAAACTGGAGCTGTCGTCAAAGCCCTCTTCAAACGCTGGAAAGCATCGTCACAGTCAACATCCCAAGCAAAAGTCAAGTTCTTCTTCGTTAACCGAGCAAGTGGGGCTGATATCTTCGCGAAGTCCTTAATGAACTTCCTATAATAACAAGCCAGCCCTAAAAAGCTTCTTACTTCTGTTGCGTTCTTAGGAATCTTCCAATCTTGGATTGCCTCCACCTTTGCGGGATCCATAGTTATCCCCTCCTTAGAGACCACGTGTCCTAAGAACCTCACTTCTTTTCTCTAAAAATGGCATTTGGAGAACTTAGCTTTGAGTTGATGCACTCGTAGGGCCTCTAAGACTTCCCTAAGATGTAGGGCATGCTCTTCTTCGCTTCTAGAGAAAATCAAGATATCTTCCATAAAGACTACCACAAACTTGTTTAGAAACTCCCTAAACACCCTACTCATTAGGTCAACGAAGTATGCGGGTGCATTCGTCAAACCAAAAGGCATGACGAGCCACTCGAAGAAACCGTCAGGAGTTCTAAATGCAGTCTTATCTATGCTGTCTTCAGCCACCCTTAGCTGATGAAATTCTGTAGCCAAATCCAACTACGAGAAAACCGAAGCACCAACCAACTGATCGAATAAATCGTCTATCCTCGGTAATGGGTGCCTATTCTTCTTGGTGAGCTTATTCAGCTCTCTATAGTCCACGCACAGTCTAAGTGAACCATCAACCTTCGTAGCAAAAACAACTGGAGCACCCCATTCCGAAATACTTCTTCTTATGAACCTCTTCTCAAGAAACTCTTTCACTTGCTTACTGAGTTCTCTTCTCTCCCTCGGAGCCATGTGGCGCACTGTTAATGCAACTAGATTTGCATTATGTACTAGCTATATACGAAAGTCTATCTCGCGCCTCGGGAGTAAACCCCGAACTTCATCGAAGACGTCACCATATTCACGGACCACACGAACAGATTCCAAGTCATCATTGGATGCGTCAAGAGATTCTAGGTAGATAAGCATCACCGGACCTCTAGGGTCACAAGAAATATCGAGGGTCTTTCCACAGCGAGTCAACAATCTAACTACCCTTCTTTCATAGTCTAAGATGGCACCGTATCTGGCTAGCCAATCCATGCCTAGAATCAAGACATAGCCCATGAAGCCAAGAACGAAAGCGTTGCATTCAAACCCAATGCCCAAGATAGACACTCTCAAATCCCGACAAATCATTGAAAGATGAGCCGAACCACCAATAGGATTTGAGACTACAATGGGATCCGTTACTAGACTAGTATTTAGGTGCAGTGTTTCAACTAACAAAGCAGATACAATCGAGTGTGAAGTGCCAGAATCAAACAAAGTACGAACATGATGATCAAACAGAAAAACCAAACTTTCAACAGAAATGTTTCTACCTCTCTCCTGTCCTGGTGCCATGAGAGCATGAACCTGCCCTCTTACCTGCCCTGGTGCCATGAGAGCCTGAACCTACCCTCCAAAAGTAGACCCTGTCCTCTGCCATTTCCTCAGGCAGTCTTTAATCAGATGTCCTGCCTCACCACAGTGGAAATAGCCAGTCTTTTTTTTCTTCCTACAGTCCTTGCTCAGATGGCCTAGTATCCCAAAATTAAAGCACCTTTTCTTTCCTTTGCCATTGTTAACCTTACCACCTTTCTTGTGTTTCTGTTGTGATTTCTTTTGATCCCCTTTCTTCTCCGGTGCCTTATTAGCATTAGTGCCTTTCTCCTCTTCATGCATAAGCGCCATATCAACCAATTTCTCAAAGGTAGCCCCCTATAGGAATGTGGGTCATAGCCAACCCGTGTAGCGGCTCATTCAAACCTTTAACAAATCTCAGGGCCTTCTTTTCAGGTGCGTTCACCAAGTCTAAGCCAAATCTCCCCAACTGATTGAACTTGTTGACATACTCCTTTACTGATAAATTCCCCTGCTTCAACGCCAAGAACCTCTCCATATATAAATTCTCTTCTGCTCGTGAGAGAAATTTCATCTCGAACCTATGCCTGTAATCCATCCATGTCTCCACTGGACGCTCTCCATTCGTGACCTCCCACCAAAACAAGGCTTCGTCCTTCATTAACCAAGCAACTAATTGGACCTTCCTTCCATCTTCTACCTCGAAGATACCAAACAAATCTTCCACCTCCTTAAGCCAATTTCGAGCTTCAACAAACGTCTCTGACCCATGAAAAGGTTTCCCGCCCATTGCCTGAAAGTACTTGCATATCTTCGAAAAAGTATCAACGCGGGGAGGGGGAGGAGGAGGGGCGGCTGCAGCTGGGGGAGGAGGAACGTCTACTGGGCCTGCGTTGTTAGCCCTAGCCTCTAGGTACCTTCTGAACCAGCCAGGTACCGGTACGCCCTCTGAAAGGTTAAGATCCCCAAACATGCTGAAAAAGAAAAAGGAAGAGATTCAAAACAGAGAATCGAAGGAAAGATATATGGCTCTTGAGGGTTATGTTTTTAAAATAAACTTTTCTCTTGAAAATACCCTCCTTAAAACATATTTTTGAAAGTATTTTTTTATAAAATGCTTTTGAAAATCACTTTTTCAAAATCTCTTATCTGTTCTGGTAACCTTCAACTCTGATACCACGTGTAACACCCCACGTCCAATAATGTCATTCATAAAGGGAATGCATTAACTTTCATGGAGTATTATTGGTGTATAGAACGGAATATAACAAGACAGATACATATATTGGTACTTGAAAATTTTAAAACAGCTTTTATTGCAGTGGAGGAATAGTTTGATTACAACAACATCAAAAACCAACAATAAAACCAAGTAAACTTAATATCCATCTTGACAAATTGTTTTCTGAGTACATAAAGTAAAAAGCATAACCCCAACATAAGTAGCCATAAAAGAGATAAGCTGAACTTTAATTCAGCAATCCAAGCACTTCCAAAAGAGAGAGAAAGAGATCCAAATCAAGCTCCATTAGCACTAGTCCCACCCTGAGAACCTAAGGGGGGGGGGGTAGAAGGAAGAAAAGTGGCGAAAACAAAAGGGGTCAGACATAAAGTCTGGCGAGTCCAATAACTTTAACAATATAATTATTAGAGTAATTAGGATAAGGCATAATTTGGTAAATAAGGAATGACTGTGAAACAAATGGGCATGACAAAACAAACAAGAGGAATAAGATAACGTTAATTGTGTTCCTAATCACCATAGGATAATTACTATACTGCACCAATACTAGTCACCCTAAAAGTTGATCCCGCCTACTGAACATAATAATCATAATAGTATTTTCGTGTACCCCTAGCTGTCTTCATAGGTGATGCCTGCCCCTATCTCCACTAGTTGTACCCACTACCCCTATGCGATCAGCTCCCTAACTCGTAGATACCTATGCTGGTCCCACAGTGGGGGTGTATCACCCCCCAAAGTGGCAACCTGATACCACTAAAGATGCACGACTTATACCTACACGATGCAACAACGTCTTATCTACCAGCCCGTGCCCACGCACGCACATGACCTCGTTGGACTTGCGTTGCCACCGCTAACCCGTTTTGACCTCTTACAATCAAACCCAGTAAGAATGTCCCGTCCTCGATCTAACTCGAGCTCACAAAGATACTTAATGGGTTACTGGTTTGAAAAGGGTCCCCATACTTGATACAAGCTTTCCACCTATGCTTGGTCCCCACTAGGATTTCCCACTTAACCCCTTCTTATCCATGTCTTCTTACATGTTTCAATTTGGTTATGTGTTTCTAATCATATTTCACATGTCACCCACTTAACCCCCATGTTCCACCACATGTTTATCTTTGCTAAGTGTTACTTAATTCATTATAAACGTAACCTTGTAAGACCTCCCACATTAGACTACCGTTTGTGGTTACTGGATTTCCCGGGAGGGTCCGGGCAGTCTTATACCACAAACGAGTCTAAACTTGTGTCTTAGGCGTTTATTATTACACATAATTATTTAACCCTAATTTGAATTAATATCCCTATTCAAATTGTCAATAATTTCCAAATTAATCTATGTCCATAATTGTCACCTAAATTATGTCCAAAATTTTCAGGTATATAAATTATACTAATTAATGTCTCAAATTAATTATATGCCTTTTAAGCCATTTTATGCCAATTCACAATATTAATATTTAATATTTTCGCAAATAGTCTAACTCATAAAAAAGAAAAGAAACATCACAACTTGCATAACACATAAAATAGATCTAATTTGCAAATAAGAATTATAACATAAATTTGCATAGCCAATAACTTGCATAGGCAATAGACATATAGAACATAAATTTGCATAAACTATGTACTGCCATGGATCTAAATATAGATCTAAACATGAAAATGCGAACTTGCATATATGAATATGGTTTTCACCTAAACTTGCATAGGTAATGGACATATAGAACATAAATTTTATAAACTATGTACTGCCATGGATCTAAATATAGATCTAAACATAAAAATGTGAACTTGCATATATAAATATGGTTTTCACCTAAACTTGCATATGGATTTCATACAAACTTGCATATGAATTTAAACATGTAGACTAACATCACATGTTTTACATATAAACTCACATATATATATATATACTTGATTCACATATAAACTTGTGTATAATTCGCATACAAACTTGCATATGATTCACATACAAACTAGCATATGATTTACATCTATACTTGCATATAAACTGATGTCATAAAATGAATCAAGTTAAACATATGTGATTGGGCATATGAAATGGATCCACTAACACAAGTTAACAAAAACTGGCATATGAACCAACATCATGAATCTATGTACATAAGACAACAACTAGCGTATATTCACAAAATAGACAATATCACATTGGTCAATGATTCAACAGGCATAATCTTGTAACCCAAATCATAACCCATCATAATTAATTTATTAATTATTTTGTGAAAGAAATTGTACTCACAAAGACGGGTTAGAGAAGAGAATAATTCATTCATCGTTTGTATTAGAATTCTGACTTGCAATTCCTAAGCTTTAAGAAGAAGAAGAACTACTCCAGCAGCAGCATGGCGACCAAGAGATTAATTTAGTTTAGGTTTAGAGCTTGAGTCTATGCGTGCTTATATAGAGTTTTAGATTAATATATGCCGTTAGATCAACATAGGAGCAATCAAAACCATCCAAACCCTTTAGAGTTATCCAGAAACAACCACCAATGCCCTAATGACTCAACAACGAGTCAGAAATCATCTCAGTTCAGATCTACCCGCGGGGGTAGGTCGATCCCCAGGTCGACCCCTAGGTCGACCCCAGGTCGACCTATATAGGGGAGGTCGACCCCTTGGTTGACTTGGCCTTGGGCGGGAAAAATCCCGCCCAGCCCGCTTCTGTGTTTTCACTTGAATTTTGAATTTGAATTCGAGCTGTTTTAATTTATTTTAAATTCCTGAAACTTCTGAGGGCCATAACTTCCTCATACGAAGTCCGATTTACGACAACTTGGACTCCATTCCAAGCAGAATTTCGAGACGAACGCAATGGCGTAACCCATTTCCCTTAATTATTCTCCTAAAAATTAAATGTTCTTAAATTTGTTAATTTTAATATTTAAAGTTATGGGGTGTTACAATAATCATGTTACATCAGAGTATAGAATATCAGAGTTCATCAAATATTATACAGCGGAAGATAAATTTACAATAAATGTAATACACTACACAGCAGAAAAAATATCAATGCTCTAAACACAACTTTAAGCTTCAATCCAGAATCCTGCTCAAAGTAAATATCTGCAAAACAAACAACTCAGCTGCCCGTGTAGAAAATATGGGCACCCGAGTTTGTAAGGGAAAAACAAGCTACGAGTCAGTCATGAGACTAGTATGAGAAACTTTATAGTTATAATTAATTTATATAAAATATGGTATATCACAGGACCACGCCGTATAACACGGAACGGGTTTGCTCTATTAGATTACCATTGTATAAACAATAACCAATAACATATGGATCTACAATGCATCATACAACATGCAATTCCTCAATCTACCCATTTAAGCTTAATCCCCAAATTTAGATTTTCGAAATCCAATTCACTTTACAAAAATTATTTCTTTGAACTTTATTTCCCGATTTCTTATTTCAAATCATTTGAAATACATATCTTGCCTTTATATCAAAGTAGATTTCACTTCACCAAAATCTTTGGAAATATGAATTCCAAAACATCACAATGCATACAGACAGTATGCAACCAAATATCGGGAGGTTTCTTCCATCAAACAAGGCAAAGGGCACGCACCTTAGCAACTCGATATATATATCTCTGTGCACCTCCCACTATGGAGCAGGCTACACTGATGATGCACCATCCCATGCCTTCGGGGAAGACTTACACCGCCATAATGCCCATACTTTTAGTTTTCAGGGTTACCCAAGTCTTTAGCCATATACTAAATCATTTTAATATCCCGAAGTAGGGAAAATCATTTCACAACGTAATGATCACAAGTACTTTCAAACTATAGTACTTTACATTAGCAATTCACAATATGATCAGTCTCTGTTAATCATATAACCTTTGAGCTTGTACGTCTCAAAGAAGGGTGTTAAGCAAGAGAATGAATTCTCTGCCACCAAACAGAGATATCATCAATAACAACTAATTAGTTATGTGATGAACTACAATGTCAAACACATAATACTTTTCCAAATCATTTCGGGTTTAGCCCTCAAAATCCTTTCTGCTTTATAAAACATTCCCTATCCAAAATCATGAAAACATTTTTTTCACTTAAGAAAATATCACTTCAAAATCATTCATTAAATTTGAAATGAACTCAACAACATCGCTAAACATCTCATAGTCAAATCGTGAAGTATTTCACAAGATGTTAGCATATAAATATTTCTACCCAACCCAATGCTAAATGTAAAAGCATATCTTGCTCATAAACTGGTCGAGCACAATCCAAACAATCAATAAATCACAATCATTACCAACAACAAAGTATATTTGGTTTAGAACACTTCTCATATTTTGGTAAATTTAATTACCTTCTATACATTCCTTCCAATCTAATTAAAAATTTATTAAAACTCTTCTTAGTTTTAATCTCTGAAATTCATTACTTAATGATTGTTCAACTTTTAGGAAAATTAATCCTGCCATTAACTGGGTTAAAGAACCAATGTCATTTAAAATACCGTTCATGATAAACCCAAAATCATCTTCCATTTAATATGGAACATTCACGGAAATCAGATTAGTCGTAATCGATATAAATTTCTGTATCAAACTAAAACTATAAGTGGAATAATGGCAAAGCCTTTTAAATTCCATAAATAGTACGGTCTTCATTCACAGAAGCTCATCTCAATTATTATTAAATGGAATTCCATTCAATTCCAATTTAGTTTATTAAATTGGAAATCTCTGCTAATTGCTGAAATCTGTGAATTATCGAAACTGAAAAGTCACAAACGAAGGCCAAACGGTCTGGGCTCCAGTCGGGAAAGAGCCTGGATCAAACTAGACTGTGGACCGAGATCCTCTGGTCCACAGTAGTATACCAGTCGACTGGCCATTTCTGACCAGTCGACTGGTCAAAAACTGGGTTTCTGCCCAGTTTGATACCAGTCGACTGGTCAGAAATGACTAGTCGACTAGCCGCGGTTAATCAGCCCCATTTGCTTTTTTTTTCTTATGTGAATCATTTCCGGCGAACCATGGAGGCTATGCACTTGATTTAGATGATAATAAGGCCTCATAAGCTTGTTGAAACAACTCACGAACACAAACAAACATGCACAAACATCTATACATGAGATTGCAATGATTCTGGTTATAAACTCAAAAGTGAACCAAATTCCAAACCAAAGCAATCAAACGCAATACAAGCGAATTATGAAGTCTTAGAACTTGCCGGTGGCGACAATGGAGCTTCACAATATCACCAATTCAGCTCATAGCATATGAATTAGATTGTGTAGACAATTCTAATCATAATTTTCCAATTCAATGAAAACATAAGCACATAAAACCAACTAAGTTACACTAGCATACCCAATTCACTAGCATATCATCAACCAACAATCATTCATCAACCCAAACTATTAGCTAACAAAAATTAATTAACTAGCCCTTTCATAGGCAAGGTTTTAAATCTCGGATATCGGTCGC
Organism: Allium sativum; assembly: GCA_030737875.1. Classification (NCBI taxonomy): domain Eukaryota; kingdom Viridiplantae; phylum Streptophyta; class Magnoliopsida; order Asparagales; family Amaryllidaceae; genus Allium; species Allium sativum. The sequence continues at coordinate 748,108,263 of CM060918.1, forward strand.
GTTTCGTCTCGGGGGTTTTATAGACTCGGTCTCGTATCGGGGGAGATCTCGGATGAGATGAGTCTAACTCGGGAGTTCGTCTCGGGTTTACATCTCGAGTCTGAAAGTTCATATCGGAACAATCTCGGGGTACATGACATGTTTAAAATGATATTTTAACAAAATGATTTTTATGAATGCTATTAAAAACATAGTAACTTAAAATGCAAAATAACTTTATTACTCTTTATTTTGTGAAAGATCATTCATGCTCTAAATTGTAATATGCTTAAAATAGAAATATTGTTAGCCAGGAAACATTAAAATGATCCAAAACATTAAAAAATTCAGCATAAATAGACCATAAAATACATAATTTCATAAGTAACATGTATTTAAAAAGGCAAATATGAAAATCATAAGCATTGTAAAACATATACGAACATACAATACAGTCATTTAACATGCAAAATGTAAAATAACAAAAGATTGTTATGGATAAATTTGAGTTTTTTGATTATTGTTCTAGTTCAGGCACATGTTTAAATTTTAACCAAAAAAAAACTAAGATCTCGGACGATATTTCAGTATTTCTTCTCAATCGATATATCGTTCGATATTGCAATATCTCGGGCGATATATTCGAAAAAGATTTAGAGTGATATTTGCTATATCGTTTCGGACGGAGCCCAAAACGAGATCTCGGAGGAGATCTCAGGCGATATTTGCGAGATTTGAAACAATGTTTATAGGTGAGTTGAGATTTCTCACCTTAGCTTGCTAAAGTAAGAAATAGAATTAGTGATAAGCTAAAACAACCTCTCTTCCAATATTGCATGAAAATCTCCAATCTAAGCACATATAAATAGATTTTCTAAGAGTTAGGTCATAGGAAATCTTAGAAATTGAAGAGAAAGCAAGAAGGAGAAGATGGAGAAGGAGATGGAGAAGCTTACTCAAGTCATCTCTCCAAATTTTCACTTGATTAGAGCTTGGAATCAAGAACCCTAGCTTAGGAATTTTAATTTCCTCTTCCTTTCCCCATTTTTTATTTTTTTGAAGTCTTAGAGTGAATGAGGGAGAATAAGGCTGATGGGGCACTTAAAGGAAGCGGGCTAAGTTGGATAACCAAGCCCTAACCAAGGTGCCAAAATCCCAAAGCTCGGAATATATCGAAGTTTATACTTTTTAAACAGCTAAACGACGTTTTGAACTCAATGAATGTGGTTTCGAGTCCAAATTCGTCCATATGTAAAAAGTGATATTTTGGTCTTATATCCAATGAAAAAGGCCAAAATTTCTCCAACTCCAAAGGTATCGATGCTTATAGTTTTGAACATGTAAATGACGTTTTGAACTCAATGGAAGTGGTTTCGAGTCCAAATTCGTCTGTATACAAAATGTGACTTTTAGGGCTATATGATGATTTAAAAATAGAATTTTTAAATTCTGACGGATTTTCCAATAAAATTATATTAAAAATAAATTTTAAATTTGTTCCAATGTCTCAGGGATGTGACAATTAGGGTATGACGAACTGTAAAATGTAAGTGTAAAATAATAAAAGGGAATTTTCGTCTATATTTTACAAATTGTTAAGGAGGCTATGTTAATTGATCATCCCCTTAGTAAATTTTAAAAATAACAAAAAAATGACCCCTCTTAAGCGATTTTATAGTGGCATTAACAATACTCTTTAGAAGAGACACCGAGAAGAAATAATTATACAGGGAAGAAATAGGCGGGAAATAATTAGGGTTACGAAGAGAACATATTTGAAAAAAGAGCATTTTTTTGGCAAAGCAAAGAGCATTTTTATTGGCTTCACAAATGTTGATTTTGGCCAAGTGATAGTAAGCAAACCTCCTTAATGGTCGGTTTGATGGCCAAGTGATAATAAGCAAACCTCCCTTAATGGTTAGTCTGATTAAGATTTAGGTCCATCTATTCGAAACCACTTTTGCACCATGTGAATTTAAAAATAAGCTTTATGATGTAATGTAAGATTAAACAAGATTACCTACAATATGAGATAAGTTTAATCACTAGCTTTAAGAGCTATACATATAAAAGAGCCAATGTAATAGAAATAAATAGCTAATATTTTTGTATGAATAAAAGTTTCTCTTTCTTCTCTCCATGATTCTAGTTTGTTTAGTTTATAACACGTTATCAACAAGATAATAGATCTGATTGATCGAATCTTTCATGTATATTCATGTTTAATTCTTCTCTCCAATGTAGATGTTAGATCTGATAATAAATCTTCAAAATGGCAAATTATTTTTCTGATCTGCTGATTATATCTTTCATATCTTATTTCGTTAGTTTTACTTATTTTATATCTCATTGTATCATTAACCATACTTATTCATATCTAGTTCCTTTTGTTCATCTTTTTTTGTTCCCGTATTTTAGATCTCGTTTTTTTTATATATTCTGATTTATATTTCTACAATAAAAAAATTCATTGTTTCTTGAAGAAACATATATATAAATAATACGAATCTAGAAGATTGTATTAAGTTTCGATCCAATAATGACATTGATTCAGCACAGCTGAAGTGAATAAAAATACGTTATAAACTTAATTTCTAGCATTTGAATTAGAAGTCGACAACCTGAAGTTCTTATATTGCAAAAAACGAGTTTCCATAAATAACTAATTTTAAGTTTCTTTGTAATAAAGGACAAAAGTCCTTATAAAAATTTATTAGAAATTCAAATTATTAAAGGGAAATATACAGGATCTATTGTTCATATTTATTTATAATATTAGATATTGCTTAAAAGACTCATTTTCTTAGTCAAAATTCCTTAGCATGATTTCCTTATAGCTACATAGTATGGTATTTATTAAGGATCTATAAAAAGTAAAGCTGTATGTTATTCGATTTCTTATAAGTCTGGTTTTATTGTTCATGTAAGATCGGAGAAAAAACTCTAGATGATTTAATTATGTTGAACCAGATAATCAAATGGTATCCAAGCAAATCATCAAATGCAACCAATTTGGATAAAAAAAATATGAAATAAAATTACGATGGAAATCAAGTCGACCCACTCTTTACGTTAATGAGGGCGGCCCACTCTTTAGCTGGGTCGACCCGAGGGTTGACCCAAACCCCAAGTGGGTCAACCCATTCCAGCAACGTGCGAACCCTAGTGCGTCACGTTTCTAGTGCAATTTGGGCCTTCGGGTGCATTTTCTAGAGACTTCTTCTAATCTAATGGCCTAAGTTTTTAACCTAAAATCTAGCGGTGCCAAATCCCCTAGCTCTGTTATAAATGTAGCTCTAAACATAACCGTATTTCTCCCTAGTCCATTTCCTTCATTTTCTACCTCCACTTTACACAACCTTCTTCTCAAATATTTTAATGGAGTACTATCATATTGAGACCTGGGTTTTTGCGCATATTTTTTAAGAATATTTATAATTAGAGATTTCCTATCGTGACTTATTGGATTTGCTTAAATTTGTGAGTATATTCAGTAATTACAAGATCAGAATGCATTGGGGTTTATTTTGACAGTATAATAGTTGTTGATTTCTTTAGATTTCAGTTTTCTTTTTGGTAGATAATCTATGTGTATCTTATTTCTGCTTATATCCTTTCTTCTGTCTATTTCAGTAATCTATTTCTTTTACTATAAATTTATTCAATTCATCTTTATCTCTTTTTCTTCGTATATAGTTTTATTTGTAGTTCAGATTCAGTCTTATTTTATTTCACATATGTTCTTATTTATCTTAGCTTAGGCCATGCAAGAACCTAGGCCATCATCCTTTTTATTTTTGCATTGAGTTTAGGCCTTTAAAGAGCCGAAACCATTATTGCTTTTGTTTATGTGCAGTTTGGGTTAAAAATATTAATTTGACAATAAAGTGCATTTGGAAAAGCATGAATTACACATAAAAAAGGATAAATCGGGCTTATTGAAATTATGCCATTAAAGATAATTGAAATGTAACTTTGATAAACTGAATAACTGACACTTGGGTAGATGCTAAATAGTGAGAGTTGGGTTGTATAATGAAATTAAACAAAAGTAATGTTTATAGACAACCTACAAATTGAAGTTTATATACAACCTATGATATGGCTAGAAGTTACATGAAGAAAGTTGATTTAATAATAAACTTAAATTGGGAACTAAGTTTAGAGTAAACAAATCAATAAGCATGAATGATAGTGGTCTGTTCTGATAGCATAAGCTGATTAGGGAAAATTAGTGGCTTGTTAAGAAAATGTGTAATAGGAGTCTGTTTTAGCAGCGACGGTTGACTAGGGGAAATAAGGGGCTCGCAGTAGTAGTCCATTCAGGCAGTATGGTTAGGCTAATATGGCAAAATAAAAGCCCAATTAAAATAATTAATTTATAGTGAACCTAGTTGTTTATTGACAAATCTTTGAGGGTCTGGAGTAGCTAGGCGGTCAACAATAATTCGATGTTGTCCTTAGTGCTAGTAAACTAAATTAGGGACTAAGTCTAGGGTGACTTAAGTCAAATTGCATTTTTGGTTTGGGATCTGTACCAGTCAGTATTCCTTTTTATCACACTACACCAAGGTCTCACAAGGAGGCAAAGGCACACTTATACTGTACTGGGTAGTAAGTGGTCTAAACAAGGTGGGTATGGGCATGTTCTGGCGGGGCGGTGAGAGTGCATCCCACCGATTATGGAAAATAAGATGTTATGACGTCGGTAATTTATACTATGTCCTTAGAGCTGATGGATTGAGTCTGATAAACCCGAAACCATAGTCGGCATAAGTTATCACAATTATGGTTTTAGAGATGATCGATGAGTGGAATTAGGTTATATCCTAATTACGAGTCGCAGCAAATGGTGCAGGAGATTTGACAATAGACCATATCCCTACTTATCTTCATGTTCTTTTTATTGTATTGTGCTTCGAATTATTATTCTGTCCAGATCTCCTCTTTTATCACTCATGCTAGTCATTATTGAACTCACCAGACTTTATGTCTGACTAGTTTTCTTTCTCTCTTCTTCCTTTCCATCCCCCTAAGGTTCTTAGAGTGGAGGATCTAGTAGATAATAAAGTTTTTTCCCAGCTTAGCCCTTTGGAAATTCTCATTTGTCTTATTCTCTGTTTGTCTAATTTATACATTTAACATTGAGAGGTATTTTTATTCTGGTACTCTGATTATGTTTCTTTCATAGGACAGTTGTGATTTTTATGATTTATTATGTAATAATGCTTTTATCCACTTAAAATAAGATTTTAAGTTTCGCTGTGATTTTCATATGATCTCTTGTGAATTTTAATCTTTGTGATGTTATCTTATACCTATATGCTTCATATTTCTTAACGAAATCCTAACATGGGTGACGTTAAGAAATTTGGGATGTTCATTTGGTATCAGAGCCTGTGGTTACAAGGTCAATAAAAAGTTTTGTTGTTTTAAAGAAGAAGTCTTTTAAAGAAAAGTGTTTTCAAAATAAAGAGTTATTTTTGAAAAACATCCACTCAAGTCAATTACAATGTTCCCTAGATTCTGTTCATGAATCCTTCTTTCTTTTCCGCTCGCAGTGTGTCTAGGGCTCTTAATTTTCTTGAGGGTATCCCCATTCCGACTTGGTTCTATAGGTACATGGAAGCTACGACGCCCGCCGAAGGACTAGAGAATGGCCAAGCTCCCACTTCAGCCGTGGTGGATCCTCCTAACCCTCCACCAATGACTAATTTCTATAAACTGTACAAAGATTACATTGCTCTTGGTGGCAAGACTTTCCTTGATTTAGAGAATTTTGTTGAGGCATGAGCTTAGCTTAGGAACACCGAGCGCATATTTGGAGTTTTGGTGCTTGATGATAGGAGGAGAGTTCGGTTAGCTGCATGGCAATTAAAAGGTGAGGCAAGCTGAGGTGCCAGAGCATGGTTTTGGGACTTGGAATGGTTTTAGGGAGAGGTTTGGAAGGAAGCAACTATCTCAGGCGGAAGAGGGTATGCAGAAAAGTTTCTAGTACCGAGGCAGGGTGATCTTTCTATGAAGGAGTATGTTAATAAATTCAATGAGCTTGTTAGGTTTGAGATGGATTTGGTGAATACAGCTCATAAGAAGACAGTGAGGTTTGCTAAGGGTCTAAATCGACCTCTACAAGGACTTGCTATGACTCATATTCCGATAGGTTCTATGCTTGAGAATCTTGTTAAGATGACGCTTATGCACGAGGAGGGAAAAGGTGATCCCAAGGAAATAAAGCTGAGGTGGCTAAGGATAATTTTGGGAAGAAAAAACGGTGGCCGAAGAAAGTTAATAAGAAAAAAGTTAAGAGGCCAAATAAAGAAGGATAATAAATTCCATTGATATGGCATAACGGGCTATTCTGTGAGTGACAACAAGAAGACTATTAAGAAATGGAGTTGCTTTAATTATGGACAGTCGGGTCATTATAGTAAGCAGTGTCCACAGAAGCAAGGGCAAGGAGGTAGTTCATATGGAGAGCGGACGCATGCATTAGAGGCGGCTCAAGCTAGTGTCGGTTAGGATAGAGAGAGAAAGGTCACAATCGAAGGTTTGATCTCTCTTTATGACTTTCTAGTTAGGACCTTATTTGATTTTGGTGCATTCGTTCATTTCTACTGCATTAGTCGATTGTCTACATCTTAGTATATATGTTGTTTCTGATCCTGTAACGACCCGGGGAATTCGACCCACGAATTTCGACAATAATACATAAACCCGTATTACGTGCCAAAACCCAAGTATCAAAAACATCAAATAGTTAATAGAAAGAAATTAGAGGGTGATAAAAGATTAGAAAGAAATATAAGAAAAGACGAAGAACCAACTTAACACAGATTCCCACAAAGCAGCGGAACAAGTATAATATAGAAATAAATCTTTATTGAGAGCTTGAAAAATACTTATAATCATCAGAGTACACAATTCATCTGGACAGTTATTATACCTGTCCTCATATACAACATACAACAAAATAAATACTAATATGTATCATACGTCTAAACTCCACCAGCTTATTTCCGGACTTCACAGCATCCAATAACCTAAACCTGTAAAACTCGGTCTGACCCGAGCATTACAAATGCAGGATCAGACTGGTGAACCAGTGTGAGAAAACTGGCTAAGTTTATATGTATCATCCAACTTGATTTTAAAGTTAAAATCTTTCCGAAAGAAAAGGATAAATGTAAGACCGAATCCACACATAAATACAGATGGTTTTTATCTTACAATAACCCAAAACATTTTTTGAATCATATCTTTTTTGATATTATAATAGTGTCTGAATCAAATAAATAAACATCTAGCATAACGCTTGCATCTCACGCTCTACATGCATAGTATATAATCAAAAACCGCGGGGTCTTATTGGATAATGGATTCTTACTATGGCAAGGTATGGAACCACCTTACGATAGTGTATCTCTATAAAGAAATACACTGGGTTCAATATGAACATCTTGCAACCCGGCTACACATGACCGGCCACTCATTTCCCTTGAGTGTACCGAATATATTGTCACCTTATGGTTCGCGAACCACCGCATTTTCGAGGAGATGGATAAACGAAAAGAAGAACAAAAATGAATATTCTCTAGATGGTGAAAATATACCCTAATGGGAGCGACCCACTTAGCCATGCTGGCTGCCCAATTTTTGTCATTTCCCGATTGATGAGGCTTGAGGTTATAATTACCTTTTAGAACATCTGGCCATCATTCACTTTAAACGCCACATCGTCAGATCTGTCAGAAAATCAGTAATTGATTTCCACAAAAATACTCTGGGTGTTAAGCTAAAGAAGTTTCCTTCTTCGCCACCAAACTTGGTACGTTTGAAGAAATCAACGTACGTGACCCTTTTGGACATAATCTGTCAGACATCCGTCCATACAAGTTGTCCTAAGACAAGACAAACTGAAGGCACCCTCCTAGCACATCTTAGGAATCACACTATGGATCAGTAGTAAGTAGTACTTGCAATTCGTAGATTCCAACCACGACAGAACTACAATTTACCTCTGGTTGCAAGTCAGAGATTATTAGTGGTTCTTACATTTTAGGAAGATCCACGGTCTTCAAATGCTCCATCTCGGTCATATTTTGATATCTTCCACATTCACGTATTTGTTGGTCGAAATGGTTTTCGAATATAAATTTGATCTCGGTCTTTCCGTACCAACAATCGTATAAGATATATTTGACAGTCAGTTATTTAAATATCAAATAAACAATCATTCATCCATGAAAATAAAACGAGTTCACTGGTTGAGTACTCAGCATCAATTGTCCTTTTTATTTTTTCATTCATTAATCAAACCCTTTAAATCTTCCAATATTTGCAACAAAGCTTTTTATATCTTATTTCACAAATAAAATTATACTCAAACACTTCTATTGAACTTGTAAAACTTCTCGAATTATAATTTATAATATCATTCTTGAAAATACAATTTTTGTTTCCTTTAAATGCTCTCGCTTCTAAACTAAAATCATCCTTAGATAATCATGTAGTCGTTCAAGTTAGGGTATTTTTTTACCACTCGGACCTTGAGTCAACTACATTCATATCTTCATAATAGATAAAAGTTTATTGTAATGGCCCAAAAATCCATACCAATTTGAGCTGACTAATATCCTACACATTCAACTCAAAGTGCATGAAAATATAGATCATTAATAGAAAGAAATTAGAGGGTGAGATAGAAAATATAGAACTAATATAATAGAAGAAGAAGAAGAAGAACTCACTGAACAGAATCAGAGTAAATACGAAACTCATAGTGGAACGAATAAATTGTATTCTAACATAACTTTGAATTACAAATCTGAATTTGTACTTACATATCATATCGGAGTCTAACTCATATACATCGCCGCAGAAATAATTTCTAAATAACTAAAGGTGAAGCCTTCTGCTTTGAGCTTCTCCAGACGTATTTGTAAAAGGCTGAAACACTTGACTGCCCATACAAATTTGTACACCCAAGAGTTTAGGGAAAACACAAACAAAAATAAACTCTGGGTTAGTCATGGGACTGGTGTGAGTAAATTCCAACTATATCGTTTAACTTTGAAAATCCTTTTGAAACGAAAAGATAATAGTAAGACCAACCCACACATAAACATGGACGGTTTTTACCTTACTATAACCCAAATCGTTTTGATATCAAAATCCAGTGATATTATAATAATGTTTAATCAAATAAATATCCAAATAGCAGAACGCTTGCATCTCACACTCCACATATATATAGTATAAAATCATAAACCGCAGGGCGCTTATTGGAGATTGGATTCCAACAAACAAGGTATGGGAGCACCTTCCGATCAGTGTACTCTAGAGGGTATACACTGGGTTTCAACAAGAATGTCTTGCAACCCGGCCACACATGACTGACCACTCATTTAGCTTGAGTGTATCAAATATATTGCCACCCACGGTTGTTGGCCATCCAACAATAATCCGAAGATACAGAATTGAAAAAGAAGAACAATATGAATTTTCTCTAGATCGATGACAATACACCCTGCTTGGGGATGACCCAACTAGCCATGCTGCCTAGCCCAACTTTTGTTACTTCCTGGTTGTGAGGCTAGAAGCTGCGTCTATCTTCAGAACATATGGTCACCATTCACTTTGAGTGCCACATCGTCAAACCTGCCAATTCACTAATTGATTTCCAAAAATATCACGGGTATAAAAAGCTAAGAGGAACGCATTCCTCTACCACCAGACGTAATACCTTTAAGAGATCACCATACGTGATTCGTTAGGTATAATCTGTCAGACACTCGTCCATACAAGTTGTCCTGGGACTGGACAAACAGAAAGCACCATTCTGGAACAGAACGACCCCTGCATTTCACTCCGTATTCAATTATTTTCAGCATAATCTAATTCACAGTGTTTATGACTATACAAAGTGGTTTTCTGATAATATATCCAACCGTCTTCTCCGCATTGACAACGATGGTCAAAACACTTCGATAGTCGGTTATTTAACTATCGAAGTAAAAACAAGATGCATTCGAATGTACAACCAAACATCACACAAACACTGGCCCTTTTGTTTAATACCAACTTTCTAGTTTCCCATATTTTTATAAACCCTTCTTTATTTCCCTTTATAACTAATGCAATACACTGCTATATTCCCCCTTTATAACTATTTCACTACACTGCCATATTTTCCTATATAACTAATGCAATACGCTGCTATATTCCCCTTTATAATTACTTCACTACGCTGCCATATTTTCCTTTATAACTAATGCAATACATTGCTATATTCTCCTTTATAACTACTGCAATACGCAACAATATTTTCCTTTATAACTATTTCAATACGCTGTCATATTTTCCTTTAAAACTAATTATTTCTAAATCTATAATCCAACTTCACTTCCTACCCTTCGATGTAGTTGAATTCAGATTATATATCCATATGGACTTATTTAATTTTAATCCCTTTCTGAACATCAAAATAAAATTCATTGTTTTCTTTTAAAACAATTTTCCATTTCTCTTTTATTTCTTATTCTTGAATTTACACTTCCACATTATCTAATAATAATTATTTCAATTTATTTCTTTTTTAAACCCAGCTGTTTGTTTTATATTCTTAAAACAAATTTATCGTTTTTCTAGCCAAATCCATATTAAATTTCTATTATTTAAATAAAATAAATAATAGATTTTACCCTTTTAAAACTTGAATTCCTTTACAATATATTTTACGGTACATAAATATCGGATATCCTAGGGCCAATGTGATTAACATACCAAACAATAATTAACAACATATTATTTAGCACATCCTATAATACAATATATGACAAACAACAAATATGATTATTTCAACCAATTCATTAGCAATTCATCCAAACAATCATCACGCATCATTTAACCACTCTTTATCAATATTAAATAACGATTATAATATTATAAAAAGGATCAGAGTTAGTGAGTTTACTCACCTTTGCGCGTTAACCGTTAAATAACGATTTGCGTCAGTTGATTATACCAGGCGTTCAATTCTGCCATAAATTCAACGTGCTTCAAATCTTTTCGAACTGGTTACAGTTTGTAGCCGGCGATCCTACGACCCCAACGCCGTTTGTTTGGTCCAATTTTGCAAATTTCCAAACCCGACTTCTTCTGTATGGTCAAGAACGCACTGACCTCATCTGCTTTGAAATGTTTGCTGCTTCCATTATTTGAAAATGCTTTTTAAGTGTTTATCAACTTCACGTAAACCCTTATAAACTCACAATCGTCCCAACGCCCTTCAAGAAATATAGCCCATGTACCATACTTAAAAAAATCTAGACCCACCTCATTTACAACCGATACTGTATATTGTCTTCCTTAAACTTCCTGTGCTCGCCACTTTCACCTGTCACTGTCTAAAACGTGACCACAACCGCACCTTACTTCTCCAACCACCCATGTTATTTCCTCCCTTAGCTGATGTTAATTCCTTCCTAGAAAAAAATAACCAACATGCATACTTTCTGTAACCTCCCATACATCTCCATTCAAATACTATACACGCACCATATTATCATTCTCTTTTCTATATGGCATTGCAATTACACCAACTTTACACGGCATGTACACTAATATGTATACACGCACAGGCACCTGCTCCATGTCCGCTCAACCACTGGAACCTCCTTAAGAGCACCTTCTTCCCTAAAAAACTCTCGTGCCCTGCTGTAATACATTCACTCACCATTTGCCGTGTTTTCAATCCCTTCCATTCATTAAAACGTATACTGCTATACCCTTCTTTGAATGTCTGCGCCCTTCCATGCGAGCTAGTCCATGCACAGCGTATCTTTCCAATTACCATTCGCATATCCCCCTTCCTAAATTTCTCCATGCACATGTACTTTAACAGTACATCTCTTCCTCACCAATATATCCCCTTCCCTCCATTTGAAAACGTTCACGTCCATATTCATGCCGTCCACTGTTCCTTTTAACCATCGAACAGTCCCCCATTGCTTATTTCCGCGTGCACAGACCCACTATCCACATTTTCACCACTCATGCGCCATGCTTCTCCGAACAAACCCGCACGTCTCCTTTTATCACAAACTGGAACTCCCTATAGCTACACCCTATCAAAACTTCCACTATTCTTCATGCTACCCCCATGCAAAAGTATACAGCCTCAATACTTCATCCACTCAACTACTACAAAGAAACTCCACCGTCAGTATACTCTTCCCGTGCACACTCTGTAGACCTCCCCCTGCTTTCATTACACCAATTCACATGGAACACCATCAACCCATGGACTGTTGAACAATACGCGCACCGATCACAAAAACCCATCTCTAGTCAACCTTCCCAATGCCGTGAGTTGAAGAGTGACTCGCCGGAGACCAAAGTGTTTTATTTGTTCATTTTCATGAGGTTTTGGATTTGATGGAAAGATCAAATGGCAGCGTGTGTATATTTATAAAGAGAAGTTTTCCTTAGTTGTTAAGAAATAGGGTTATAGCTTTTAGGTAGGTCTTGCGTCCTGAAAACTCATTGTGATTGGACAATATGATAGTGCTTCCTTCACTATGAAGTTATAGGAAGTAATATAGCTTTGTAGTCTGTGCGAAACAGGGTAGCTCTGCATTTTATATTCTTTGTTAAGGGATAACAACGCTGTTGACACGAGTAGGTAGGGCTAGTTACTGCGTAATATATTTGTTTGGTTACTTCGTCTTGAAGTATTTGGGTTATGGCTTCTGTAGAAATAGGTTGCAGGTGTACATCTTGTTTGCTTAAGAGGTAAGGTCTCTTTTTATTTGTATTTTTTTCAAAGGGAACGTGCATTACTTGTCTCAGTAATTCTAGATGGGGACAGAATAACTTGTTTCGATAATTTATCAATAGAGACAACCTGTTTCTATTTTAATTCTAGTTTAACTTATTCTATTTTCCAAGTGTTTTAGGTTAGAGCATGATAATTTTTAAAATTGTTTTACGTCGGATTTTTAGGGTAGATATTTGTGTAAGGGTATCTCGTTGCAGAAAATTTTGTTCGTATTCGAGTTGCTATTGATAGAAATAAAAATACAGTCGTGTCCAGTGAGGTGCCACGGTCCCAAAAATATAATAATATCGGTAGTTTGGCTTATATTGTGAAACCCCGAAATATCGATATAGGGTGCACAATACTCCAAATAAAAAGTTGCGTATTTAATTAATTAAAAATTATAGTAAAATTCTAAAAATTAAATTATCACTATGTCTCAAAAGAACCTTGTCTAAATTCGAAACCGATATCTAGTTATTTCGAATAAACCATTACGGTCGATAAACGATTCTATAGCTACTTTCTGAATATTTGATTTGGACATATATTGCCATCTATACGACGAAATCTTGATTTTTCACTTCTGTTAGAAAGATACAGTTCAACAGATTCCAACACTTCTTGTTTCGAAGAAATCCGACTAATAACGGATCTTGTACACTTAGTTGAAGTTCATAACGTTAAATTACGAACTGTCGCGATATTACGGGCTCGATTATATTTAATATATATTTTTATATGTTCAACTTCGTTTTTATTAATATATAAATCCACTTATAGTATGAATTCAATGTTTAAACTGATTTAAATATTCAAATACAACCCGATAAAAATGCGGGACGTTACATTCCTTCCCCCTTAAAAGAATTTCGTCCCCGAAATTACTAAGATAGGGAAAATGCTACAGTCCATATTATAACCCGGTTAAAAATCTTTTATTTAATTCCATAAATTCAGTTTCAGCAGAACCGATTAATTCTAATTAAAACTTTAATTCCTTCTTCCTAACGAATACTTTTAGAAATTCTGAAAATTTCCTAACAACTTAAATTTTCGGAGAATTTACACGGCTCATTCGGTACTACTACAACACGCCACTCTGGGACATCTCCAATCCAAAGGAAAATAAACAGCCAATTGGCTTGCCAAACATCTCAAAATTCTCATATCCAAATTAAACATTAACTTGTAACTTTTTGTTGGGCATTCAACTTTATCTCTTGCTACAAATTCATGCTATACTCCAGAATTCCAATTGATCTCCACTCAGTTTATCTTCTGTTTCCATCAATTCGCTTTTACCGAGCCAAATTTCATTTCAATCTCCAATTCCAAATGATCATTCAACAATCCAATTCCATAACCAAATTTGGTTCCGTTCCAAATCTTGTTTCACAAATTCAATTCTATTCCAATACGATTTTCACTTAACTGGCTTCAAATAAATTTCCCATTTACTAAGTTTTTAAGTTAAACTCAAATTTATCCACTTTTACCATTTCTTTATATTTATCTTCATAAGTTGAATTTAAATTTCAGAATTTAATTTCCTGGGTTTTATTTCAAATTAGTTTGAAATAGCAATTCAAAACATTTGAAAATAATGCAAATCAAAAACCTTGGCAGTAATCCATCACTTAGAAACTCGAAAATTAACACTGATGATGGTCGACTTCATCATCGGAATTTATTTTCCAGCGATCAAAGTGAGTTCAATACTGTATTACATTCAAAACTAATTTTTAAACTCTTTATGTTGAAATTACATCAAAATATTCTTTCAAAATGGTTGGATTTTTTTTTAAATTCCTAAGATTTAAAATTCCATATATTAATATTCAAATTCATTTACAATCCTTTTTCCAAGTTACTAGAGTTTTAGATTCCAAATCTGATTTAAATTCAGATTTAATTCATCTAATTTTGTATATTATACTTATACAATATTTCGATTGGTTATTTATATAACCAGTTCAATTATAATTTTATTTGATTATAATAATGATCACACATTCAATATATTATAATAATATCAAGATATATACTTCCTTTATATCAAAATATATTTTTGGGTAAAATATTTCATTTACCTAGCCTTTGTAAATAATATTATGTCGAATAACTCTGTTCAAGAGTTTAGAAACACCTATCGATACAGTTAGCAATCCGGTATCGACCAGAATTCATAAACCACTCGACAACCCAATCAAAACAATATAAAACAGTTTTTATACCAGTATACAAGTATCCGCTCATATATATACACTCAAACCCAATCTAGAGTATTACTAACTCCACCTCTATTGAGTTACGCCATAGAGCAAAGGTAATCACATAACCTTGCTCTGATACCAACTGTAATGGCCCGAAAATCCGTACCAATTTGAGCTGACTAATATCCTACTCATTTAACTCAAAGTGCATGAAAATTCAGATCATTAATAGAAAGAAATTAGAGGATGAAATAGAAAAGATAGAACTAATAGAATAGAAGAATAAGAGCTCACTGAACATAATCAGAGTAAATACGAAACTCACAGCGGAACGAATAAATTGTATTATAACATAACTTTGAATTACAAATCTGAATTTGTACTTACATATCATATCAGAGTCTAACTCATATACATCGCCGCAGAAATAATTTCTAAATAACTAAAGGTAAAGCCTTCTGCTTTGAGCTCCTCCAGATGTATTTGTAAAAGCCTGAAACACTTGACTGCCCGTACAAATTTGGATACCCAAGAGTTTAGGGAAAACACAAACAAAAATAAACTCTAGGTCAGTCATGGGACTGGTGTGAGTAAATTCCAACTATATCTTTTAACTTTGAAAATCCTTTTGAAACAAAAAGATAATAGTAAGACCAACCCACACATAAACATGGACGGTTTTTACCTTACTATAACCCAAATCATTTTGATATCAAAATCCAGTGATATTATAATAATGCCTAATCAAATAAATATCCAAATAGCAGAACGCTTGCATCTCATGCTCCACATATATATAGTATAAAATCATAAACCGTAGGGCGCTTATTGGAGATTGGATTCCAACAAACAAGGTATGGGAGCACCTTTCGATCAGTGTACTCTAGAGGGTATACACTGGGGTTCAACAAGAACGTCTTGCAACCCGGCCACACATGACCGACCACTCATTTAGCTTGAGTGTATCGAATATATTGCCACCCACGGTTGTTGGCCATCCAACCGTAATCTGAATATACAGAATTGAAAAAGAAGAACAATATGAATTTTCTCTAGATCAATGACAATACACCCTGCTTGGGGATGACCCAACTAGCCATGCTGCCTAGCCCAACTTTTGTTACTTCCTGGTTGTGAGGCTAGAATCTACGTCTATCTTCAGAACATCTAATCACCATTCACTTTGAATGCCACATCGTCAGACCCGTCAATTCACTAATTGATTTCCAAAAATATCACGGGTATAAAAAGCTAAGAGGAACGAATTCCTCCGCCACTAGACGTAATACCTTTAAGAGATCAACCATACGTGATTCATTAGGTATACTCTGTCAGACACTCGTCCATACGAGTTGTCCTGGGACTGGACAAACAGAAAGCACCATTCTGGAACAGAACGACCCTTGCATTTCACTCCGTCTTCAATTATCTTCAGCATAATCTAATTCGCAACGCTTATGCCTATACAGAGTGGTTTTCTGATAATATATCCAACCAGTCTCTCCGTATTGACAACAATGGTCAAAACACTTCGATGGTCAGTTATTTAACTATCGGAGTAAAAACAACATGCATTCACATGTACAACCAAACATCACACAAACACTGGCCCTTTTGTTTAATACTAACTTTCTAGTTTCCCTTATTTTTATAAACTCTTCTTTATTTCCCTTTATAACTAATGCAATACGCTACTATATTCCCCTTAATAACTATTTCACTACGCTGCCATATTTTCCTTTATAACTAATGCAATACGCTACTATATTCCCCTTTATAACTATTTCACTACGCTGCCATATTTTCTTTTATAACTAATGCAATACGCTGCTATATTCTCCTTTATAACTACTGCAATACGCTGCCATATTTTCCTTTATAACTATTTCAATACCCTGCCATATTTTCCTTTATAACTAATTATTTCTAAATCTATAATCCAACTTCCACTACACCAAAACAGGGGATTCCCAACAAGTATAGGTGTTACAAATAATTTCTGTAACACTTTTAAGTGTCACCAACGGCCTGTGAGGAATTTCCTGTAACACTAATAAGTGTTACAAACAGAGTAACTGCTAACACTTATAAGTGTTACAAACAGATTCAGTGCTAACACTTATAAGTGTTACAAACATATTCATTGCTAACACTTGTAAATGTTGGAACCAGAAGATATGGTAACACTTATGAGTGTTACAAACATATTCATTGCTAACACTTATAAATGTTGGAACCATAAGATACGGTAACACTTATAAGAGTTACAAACATATTCATTGCTAACACTTATAAATGTTGAAACTAGAAAATATGGTAACACTTATAAATATCAGTATCATAATCCTACTAAAACTTATATGTGTTACTAAGCAAAACTATATTTTTGCCTATTCTATTCACAATGTGTATTAAAATTCTCAAAACAAATGATATAACATATATTTATGTTTTCCAGACCTCATATATAATTCATCATACAAATCCAGTGGAAAATTAAAATGCCTCGCAGAAAACCAATAGTTTATCATAAACAATTATTAAATGTAACTCAAATACCATAATGTCATGTATTCATGTATTGCAAAAACATAAGTTACAAAAAATTCAATTTAAAACACACTTAAGGTATTTAAGGTCAACATAACGATCTGAATTGTCCAATCCAAACTCTAGCGGTTTTGCATATTTTTCAAAGTCTTGTACGAGAATTCAAAGCGTCCATCTACAAGTTCTTGCATTAATATAAACACTCAATAAAAAACTACAAACTTCAAAATGCAAAATAAGATAAATAAGTGGAAAACACAAGTGCAAGATAGTCTTTACGAGTCATAATTTCACACAAAAATAATCTCTTCAATTTTAGCTTTTTGGTCGTGCTTGCATGCTGCCCTTTCTACTCCATGTTTAAAAACAAACCATATGTAGCTCATTTGAAAGATCAGCCCAGTGTGGATTCAAGCATTGGATTACGCACGTGTTGAAGAGCATGTGCACAAGCTTGAATCTACACTTGCAGTAAGCTTAGAGTGCTTGTTGTTGCAAGCTTTGCACTTCCAATAGCGAATGCACAAGGTTGTAACAACAAGCGCTGCAAGCCTCTGCACTTGTATTTCTCTAAAGGGTAAAAATGCAATATTAATTAATTTAAAAGGAAAAAAAATGCTTCATTCATTTCCCTTAACTTTAATCTTCTGTCTTAGTAGTTAATACATAATTTCAAGTAATGTAGTAGAGATATAAGCCAGGAAATGATTCACTATTCTTTGTGATACATTACTAGTATATCACCAATCAAATTTTAAGCGATAGTATTTAAATGGTAGTTTATTTAACTATTTTAACTTAAGGTATCCAAAAAAAAAAACTTGAGAGTTTACATAACTGTTTCAAGTTGATCATCCACTATATAATATTCATTACTTACCTCAATTAAGATTAACCATGCACCATAATTTTGAAAACAACTTGAGAATAAAACTGTAGACATTAAATAAACATAAGATGGCATACATAATGCAACAAATATTAGAAGGAGAAAAGAAATCCTATCCAAACTTAAGATCATTCTTAACAGTAAGTTAAAAAACTTGGGAATCAAAAGCTGATGTAAACTTTGCCTCTCTATTTCCATAACCACCAAAGATAATAAATATCTCATTGTTTCCATATACTTCAGACCCTAATTCACCGAATAAATCAATTAAATACTCATTATTGAAGTTTGGATTCAAGAAAAGCAAGAATAGTTCTTTGTATGATGCCCTTTACTCCACCATAGTCTATAGTCAAGAAGGTTACGTCTTTCGTTCTCTCTTCAAAAACAATACAAGGGAGGAAAACCTAAAAATATACAACAAACACAATGAAATTGAAATCGATTTTTTCACCTATTATCGTGATTCCTTCTTGCCCCAATTCGAAGTCAAGGATTGAGAAACAAGTTGATAAACCCTAATTCCTAGGAGCCGTGATTCCGAGTAGCCCCAATTCCTAGAAGCCCCGATTTGAGAATCCCAAAAAATCGTTGGTATCGCTGATGTTGATATCGATTAGTGAGAGCTGATATCAATTCTTCGAAGTCCATTTTTTATTTGCTACAGACGCGTCCTTCAGAGGAATAAGCGTTGGGGAAAAAAATTGAGGCAGCGATTAGGTTATTGACAGCTTACCGTTTTGCCCTCAGAACATAAGGGTTGACCGGGCATAACAACACATAGAAGTGTTGGCACATTTTTGGTGACACATTTTTGCTACCGCAACACATATTAGTGTCACAAGTCTACAACACATATAAGTATTGGCAGTTGAAAAAAATAAGAGTTGCCAAATGGACATTATGGTGTAATGTTCACTTCCTACCCTTCGATGTAGTTGAATTCAGATTATATATCCATATGGACTTATTTATTTTTAATCCTTTTCGAACATCAAAATAAAATTCATTGTTTTCTTTTAAAACAATTTTCCATTTCTCTTTTATTTCTCGTTCTTGAATTTACACTTCCACATAATATAATAATAATTATTTCATTTTATTTCGTTTTTAAACCCAGCTGTTTGTTTTATATTCTTGAAACAAATTCATCGTTTTTCTAGCCAAATCCATATTAAATTTCTATTATTTAAATAAAATAAATAATAGATTTTACCCTTTTAAAACTTGAATTCCTTTACAATACATTTTACGGTACGCAAATACTGGTTATCCTAAGGCCAATGTGATTAACATACCAAACAATAATTAACAACATATTATTTAGCACATCGTATAATACAATATATGACAAACAACAAATATGATTATTTTAACCAATTCATCAGCAATTCATCCATACAATCATCACACATCATTTAACCACTATTTATCAATTTTAAATAACGATTATAATATTATAAAAAGGATCAGAGTTAGTGAGTTTACCCACCTTTGCGCGTTAACCGTTAAATAACGATTTGCGTTGGTTGATTATACTAGGCGTTCAATACTGCCATAAATTCAACGTGCTTCAAATCTTTTCGAACTGGTTACAGTTCGTAGCCGGCGATCCTACGACTCCAACGCCGTTTGTTTGGTCCAGTTTTGCAAATTTCCAAATCCGACTTCTTCTGTATGGTCAAGGACGCACTGACCTCATCTTCTTTGAAATGTTTGCTGCTTCCATTATTTGAAAATGCTTTTTAAGTGTTTATTAACTTCACGTGAACCCTTGTAAACTCACAATGGACCCAAAGCCCTTCAAGAAATATAGCCCATGTACCATACTTAAAAAAAAATCTAGATCCACCTCATTTACAATCGATACTGTATATTATCTTCTTCCTCAAACTTCCTGTGCTCGCCACTTTCACCTGTCACTGTCTAAAACGTGACCACCACTACACCTTACTTCTCCAACCACCTATGTTATTTCCTCCCTCAGCTGATGTTAATTCCTTCCTAGACAAAAATAACCAACATGCATACTTTCTGTAACGTCCCATACATCTCCATTCAAATACTATACACGCACCATATTATCATTCTCTTTTCTATATGGCACTGCAACTACACCAACTTTACACGGCATGTACACTAATACATATACACGCACATGCACCTGCTCCGTGTTCGCTCAACCGGAACCTCCTTAAGAGCACCTTCTTCCCCAACAAAATCTCGTGCCCTGCTGTAATACATTCACTCACCATTTTCCATGTTTTCAATCCCTTCCATTCATTAAAACGTATACTACTATACCCTTGTTTGAATGTCTGCACCCTTCCATGTGAGCTAGTCCATGCACAGCGTATCCTCCCATTTCCCATTCGCATATCCCCCTTCCTAAATTTCTCCATGCGCATGTACTTTAACAGTACATCTCCTCCTCACCAAGATATCCCCTTCCCTCCATTTGAAAACATTCACGTCCATATTCATGCCGTCCACTGTTCCCTTTAACCATAGAACAATCCCCCATTGCTTATTTCCATGTGCACAGACCCACTATCCACGTTTTCACAATTCATGCGCCGTGCTTCTCCAAACAAACCCGCACGTCTCCTTTTATCACAAACTGGAACTCCCTGTAGCCACACCCTATTAAAACTTCCACTATTCTTCACGCTACCCCCATGCAAAAGTATACAACCTTAATACTTCATCCACTCAACTACTACAAAGAAACTCCAACGTCAGTACACTCTTCCCGTGCACACTCTGTAGACCTCCCCCTGCTTTCATTACACCGATACACATGGAACACCATCAACTCGTGGACTGTTGAACAATACCCGCGCCGACCACAAAAACCCATCTCTAGTCAACCTTCCCAATGTCGTGAGTTGAAGGGTCACTCGTAGGAAACCAAAGTGTTTTATTTGTTCATTTCCATGAGGTTTTGGATTTGATGGAAAGATCAAATGGCAGCATGTGTATATTTATACAGAGAAGTTTTCCTTAGTTGTTAAGAAATAGGGTTGTAGCTTTTAGGTAGGTCTTGCGTCCTGAAAACACATTGTGATTGGACAATACGATAGTGCTTCCTTCACTATGAAGTTATAGGAAGTAATATAGCTTTGCAGTCTGTGCGAAACAGGGTAGCTCTGCATTTTATATTCTTTGTTAAGGGGTAACAACGTTGTTGACACGAGTAGGTAGGGCTAGGTATTGCGTAATATATTTGTTTGGTTACTTCAGCTTGAAGTATTAGGGGTATAGCTCCTATAGAAATAGGTTGCAGGTGTGCATCTTGTTTGCTTAAGAGGTAAGGTCTCTTTTTATTTGGATTTTTTTTCAAAGGGAACGTGCATTACTTGTCTCAGTAATTCTAGATGGGGACATAATAACTTGTTTCAATAATTTATCAATAGAGACAACCTGTTTCTATTTTAATTCTAGTTTAACTTATTCTATTTTCCAAGCGTTTTAGGTTAGAGCATGATAATTTTTAAAATTGTTTTACGTTAGATTTTTAGGGTAGATATTTGTGTAAGGGTATCTCGTTGCAGAAAATCTCGTTCGTATTCGAGTTGCTATAGATAGAAATAAAAATACAGTCGTGTCCAGTGAGGTGCTAGTCCTAAAAATATAATAATATCGGTAGTTTGACTTATATTGTGAAACCCCGAAATATCGATATAGGGTGCACAATACTCCAAATAATAAGTTGCGTATTTAATTAATTAAAAATTATAGTAAAATTATAAAAATTAAATTATCACTACGTCTCAAAAGAACCTTGTCTAAATTCGAAACCGATATCTAGTTATTTCGAATAAACCGTTACGGTCGATAAACGATTCTATAGCTGCTTTCTGAATATTTGATTTGGACATATATTGCTATCTATACGACGAAATCTTGATTTTTCGCTTCTGTTATAAAGATACAGTTCAACAGATTCCAACGCTTCTTGTTTCGAAGAAATCCGACTAATACCGGATCTTGTACACTCGTTGAAGTTCACAACGTTAAATTACGAACTGTCGCGATATTACGGGCTCGATAATATTTAATATATATTTTTATATGTTCAACTTCGTTTTAGTTAATATATAAATCCACTTATAGTATGAATTCGATATTTAAACTGATTTAAATATTCAAATACAACCCGATAAAAATGCGGGACGTTACATTTATCAACAAAACCCTATTCCAGTAATTATCGCACATATTCCATTTACTATCCGATAAAACATGGTTTTAATATCATACTCTCTCTTGGAAATCTTATTTCAATCTTAACACGTTTACTTAATTTAAGTATTAAGTGAATAATTATTTAAAACCTTCTTTATTAACTTTAATAATCCTCTAAAACATTATATACAAATCTTAATTTTATTATAAATAGAAACCTTTATAAACTTCTGATAAGTTTATTTCAAACCCATTTGGTTATATCTCGATAAAACCTCGTCTCTTTCTCAAAATAAGCGAATTTCGATCAAATCTTAATAACCTCATTCGCTTAACCACTTTAATTCAAATTTTGGTTTCCTGTTTCAATTTCTATTTTATACCTTCATCAGTCCCTGACAGTAAATCAATAAGAAAATAATCCTCTAAGTATCAACCCCGAAGGTCAAAACCAACATCAGATCAATACTCAGAAAATCATACAACCTAACAGATCTCCAGTTAGGGTTCCAATTCTTTAATTTCATATTTCAGACTATTTCATTCATAAGACACTTCTAATAACTCGTTTTACTAATTTAAATCATTTACACCATATTCCATAAACTCGATTTTTAACAATTTCGTTTGACTTGGATTTTTATAAAATCCAATTAAATAGAGTGCCAATAAGAATTTAGTTAAAACTTAAATTTAAACTTAACTTATATAACTATTAATATAATTCGCTTAAAAATATCATTTAATTATTAAATAGGCCTTATATTTTCATAAACCTCCATTAATACATTTTAAATCCCAAGATTACCACTTTGATTATTATTAAATAAATAATAACCAAATATCAACCTTTATTTAAAATAAAAATGGTTTACTTCACCATTAACTATTTCCATCAAATTAATAAACTAATTTAATACTTAATTTCAGTTAATGAAGTTGACTTAGTGAACTTAAACATGATTAATTCGCTAATCAATTCCCATTAGTTCCTTCTTTAAATTAATTAATAATATAATTAATTTAAATAATCCCATTCATTTTGATTATTACTAAATAATAATCACTTTCAATTAGTCCTCTCTTTAAATTAATTAATAATATAATTAATTTGAAAAATCCCATTTAGCTTTCTCAACAACTAATTAATACCACTTAGGTAGATTTCTTCCTACTTGCTTCTAAAATTTATTAACATTAAAATTTTCTTTATAAAACCATTCAATACTTACTTAAAAACTTAAACAGTAAATAATAAACATTTATTTCCTTTCTATAAATTTCCATTTAAAATAATAGATTTCAAAATCTATCTTCAGTTATAAAGTAAATTTTATAACTTCATTTCTATCGATTCACCTGATGGTAAATCAATCTTTATAAAACGATGAATATTTGTCCATCTGTTATTAATTCCTCAACCAATACTGCACATTGATTAATAACAAAACAAATGTTGAATATAGATTCAACAATCAATAACCAAATCAAAAATCCAATCATATTCATTAAACAGTTCATATAATAATATGAAAATAAACAATAAAATTAAAGAATTCACTTGGATCCCTCCAACCTGTTTTTCCCTGCATCTAAATAGGTTACCTCAAATAAAACAATCCATTCAATATGATAATATATTATCATATAATAAACATGTATAATTAATTCCACTGATATTGGTCAACTAATAACAACAATTCAAGCATCCAATTAAATTTTTGGGGCCGGCTATTTGAACACAAAATTAGACACAAAGAAAGAGACACAGAGCCTCAACCGTTGGATCTTTTTGTCTTTATATGGAGATGTGTAATTCACGGGGTGATCCAATGGTGCAAATCAATTGTGTCACCATTTGTGTTAAAATTTTGTGTCTCTATAGACTTTCCCTTAAATTTTATACATATATATTATTGTAAACGTGACCAACAAGGTAAGTTACCTCATTTGGAAATAATCGTTAAAAATAACGGTTGATTTCAATTAAATTAAACAAACGTTTAATTTAAATCAGTTATACAAAAATAATTAGCATATATTCATATAATCATCAAATCATCCAACAATTAACAAACATAACATACAACTATTAAACCCGACTTATACTAAATATAAGTGGGACAACTGTGCAAGTTAAACTCACCTTGAATTTATTCTACATTAAAACAATTTTTTTAATAAAATTAAACAGACGTTTAATTTTATTAAAAATTACGGCTTCTTGCGACTTACACGAGATCCTCCCACCGTCATTCCTTCACCATTCTCGAAACCAACGCCACCAACGATCGCCTCCTTCCCTCCTCTCTACGACGTAAATCACCAAACATCGTTCGCTTTCCTCCTATAAAGCGTGATAATGTGTTTCCCATGCCATCTACAATAAACACATCATCCATAATTTTCACCTACCCTCACCAGGTTTTACCAAAATGTGCGGAATCCCATTGTGATCATCCCCCTATGCTTCGAAGTTCGAATCGATAAACCCGCATTCCTCGAAGACCAAACCTAGGTCACAACAGTATATGACATCCATGAAAAAAAAGGTTTGCACCTCTAGAATTTAATATCAATTCGAAGCTCATGACACGCGAAAATAAAGGAGAATAGATTTCAGGTTTTAACAGTGTATACGAGTGGTTTTTATTTTTTTTGTTTAGGAAGTTGGGTTCGTTTTCACCATTACTGGAAGGAAGATAATGAATGGAGCAGCAGGTCATTTTATAAAAAGAACGATGTGGGAGCTAAGTTTTAGGATATAGGTTTGCAAAGAGAAATAAGGTAGTTGGATGCGTGGTGTGAACATTTCAGAACCTTGGTTGGCACAGTAAAGATGGATTGGCAATCAAGTGATGACAGTGTTTTGGCATGCAACATAGGATATAGTGGGGAAGATTTTATTAGTTTAAATATATATAATATCATACCCGACATTTAATTTTTGTATGGCCACACACAAACTCCAAAAATAACGAAAATAAATACACTGCTTTGTCTTGACGTTCCAGATACAATGAAATTAACTTCATTGAATTCTGACTCCATTTGCACAACGGCGTTTTTTTAATTTCAATTATACTCATCGGTTCACATTTAAATTTCATCCGCTGACAAAACAACTCCGATTGGCTCAAAACTAGAAATCTAACAATAATCAACTATACGTATTTCAATAAAATTCGTTTCATCGAAAACGGAGGTTGTTTGAAAAACAACTATTCTTAAGGCTTATATAATAATGATAAAATATTAAATAAATTCTGAAACCATTAAATTTAATAATAATGAATCATTATTGTCGAATATATCCAAATGAAATAATATATCACTTCAAATTCAACTAATATGGAATTATAACTCAATATTAACAAATTCGAGCTAAATGGTATTCAAATTATAATAAAATTCCTTTTAAACCGTATTAAATAAACGTTATCATTTACTAACGATTTCATAGCGACTATTTGAAGATTTGATTTGGCCATAACTAAAAATCTATAATATGAAATCTACATTTTTCTCTTTCATTAGAAAATAATCAACAAGATTCAAACGTTTCTTATTACATAGAATTCCGACTTATATTGGATCCTGTATATTCAATTGAAGTTCAAAACTTCATATTACGAATTACCGCGTAGGGCTGTAAATTTTGTACGAATGTCCGACATCCATTCATGTTCGCGACCGAAATACGTCCGTCCGATTTTCATTTAGGACACAAGTTAGGACAACAAAATTTGTACGAGAAAAAATCACGCCTGGTCCGGGATCGTCCGAATTCGTTGTAATTCGGTGTATAATTGAGAGAAAATCTAGTAAAATGTGATATAAATAGCCATGTCCGACTGAGTCCGAACGTGTCTGTGTCCGAAAAATATATGTATGTGTCCGACCGATTTTATTTAGGATACGAATTAGGACAACAAAATTTGTCCTAGAAAAAATTTGGTTCGATCCGATTTTTTTTAGGACAGAAACTGAACACACCTCCGTCTGGTCTGGTCCAACCGATTTACACCCCTATTACCGCGTTGTTTCTAGTTCGTTTTAAATTAAATATAGATTTATACATTTAAACTTTGCTTAATAATAAATTCTATATAAAAATTTCAAATGTATTTATAATATAATAGTTAAAACATATTTAAATATTCATATTTAAATGACTCCAAAATCCGAGTCGTTGCATTCTTTCCCCCTTAAAAGAATTTCGTCCTCGAAATTACCAAGTAAGAAGAATGCTCCTAACCCAACTATATTCAAAATAATTATTTTAAAATTTTCATCAAAAATTACTAAGTTTTAAAATTTACGAAAAATTCGCCCGTGTCTCCTCTATATGGCCAGATCGGAACAACTACAACCGCCACTCTGGGCCTCGCATCGATCAAACGAAAACAAAATCCAATTGGCAACCCAAATCAAGGGTATAAATCAATCGCCCAAACAATATAATTAAGGTTTACCTATTTGTTGGGAAATCAATCTCCAATGACCAAGCAAAGCAACTAACAGCTCTATCTTCTTCCAACCTGCGTTTAACTCAATTTTCAATGCACTAACAAATACTGGATTAAATCATTTAATTTCATTTCATATTCAAATTTTATTCAAATTCATTAAACTAGAATTCATCTCTTTTAATTTTTAATTCATTCAGCTTCTTATGAATTTTATTTCAATAAATTTAGCATCCAAACAATACAAAATCAACTTTACTAAGTTAATGTAATTTCCATATTCAATTAACCAATTGATTTTCTAATTTGTTCATTTTCATTAAAAAATTCAATTTGAATTTCATTCAAAATAAAACAACACTACTATAACTTAAGAAAGTTATTCTTTATCTATAAATATATGATTTGGATAAAATTATTTCATTTATCCGCTTTACAAAACAATACTGTGTTAATTATTAGTTCAAATGTTTCTCAACACCTCAATTGATCAAACAACACAATTTTTTTTTATAAAATTTACAAATACGCTCTCTTATATATATACACTCAAACTCAATCTAGGTTACTACTAACCCCATTACTATCAAGTTATACCACAGAGCCAAGATTATTACTAAACCTTACGCTATAATACCGCTCTAACGTCCCGAGGAATTCAACGCTAGAATTTTGACAATAATACATAAACCCGTATTACTAGCCAAAACCCAAGTATCGAAAACACAAAATAGTTAATAGAAAGAAATTTGAGGGTGAGAAAAGATAAGAAATAAATATAAGAATAGAAGAAAATAAGAAGAAACAACATAACACAGGTCCCATAACGCAGCGGAACAAATATAATATAGAAATAAATCTTTATTGAGAGCTTGAAAAATACTTACAATCATTAGAGTACATCAATTCATCTGGACAGTTATAACACATGTCCTCATATACAGACACAATGAAATAAATACTAATACGTATCATATGTCTGAACTCCTTCATCTTATCTTCGGACTTCACAACATCCGATAACCTAAACCTGGAAAACTCGGTCTTACCCGAGCATTGCAAATGCCAGGATTAGTCTGGTGAACCAGTGTGAGATAATTCACTGAGTTTATAGGTATCATCGAGACCAACTTGATTTTAAAGTTAAAATATTTTTGAAAGAAAAGGATAATTATAAGGCCAAATCCACACTAAATACGAACGGTTTTTATCTTACGATAACCCAAAACATTTTAAAATCATATCTTTTCTGATACTATAATAGTGTCCAAATCAAATAAATAAATATCCAGCAGAATGCTTGCATCTCATGCTCTACATACATAGTATATAATCAAAAACCACGGGTCTTATTAGATAATGGATTCCGACTATGACAAGGCATGGAACCACCTTTCGACAGTGTATCTCTAGAGAGAAATACACTGGGTTCAACAAGAACATCTTGCAACCCGACCACACATGACCAACCACTCATTTCCCTTGAGTGTACCGAATATATTGTCACCTTACAGTTCACAAACCACCGCATTTCCCGGGAGATACAGAAATGAAAAGAAGAATAAAATGAATATTCTCTACATGATGACAGTACACCCTAATAGGAGCATCCACTTAGCCATGTTGTCAGCCCAATTATGGTCATTTCCTGATTGATGAGGCTTAAGGTTATAATTACCTTTTAGAACATCTGGTCACCATTCACTTTGAATGCTACATCGTCAAATTAATCAAAAAACCACTAATTGATTTCCACAAAAATACTCTAGGTGCTAAGCTGAAGAAGTTTCCTTCTTCGCCACCAAACATGGTACGTTTGACGAAATCAACGTATGTGACCCTATTGGACATACTCTGTCAGACATCCGTCCATACAGGTTGTCTAGGGACTAGACAAACCGAAGGCACCCTCCTACCATAACCTAGGAATCACCCTCTGAAATAATAGTGAGTAGTCCTTGTAATCCATAGATTCCAACCACGATAGAACTACAGTTTATCTTTGGTTGCAAGTCAAAGACTACTAGTGGTTCTTCCATTTTATGAAGATCCACAGTCTTCATATGCTCCATCTCGATCATCTTCTGATATCTTCCACATTTACGTATTCGTTGGTCGAAATGGTTTTCAAATATAAATTCGATCCCGGTCTTTCCGTACCAAGAATCATATAGGCCGGATTTGATAGTCGGTTATTTAACTTTCAAATAAACAATCATTCATCCAAGAAAAAAACAAGTTCACTGGTTCAGTACTCAGCATCACTTAGCCTTTTTAATTTTCCATTCGTTAATCAAACCTTTTAAATCTTCCAATATTTGGAACAAATCTTTTTTATTTCTTATTTCACAAATAAAATTATACTTAACACATCTATTCAACTTATAAAACCTCTCAAATTATAATTTTTAATATCATTCTTTAAAATACAAATTTTATTTCCCTTAACTACTCTCGTTCAAGTTAGATTTTTATAATATCATTCTTGAAAATAAATATTTTTAATTTATAATATCATTCTTGGATAATCATGAAGTCGTTCAAGATGGAGTATTTTAATTACCTCTCGGACCTTGAGTCAACCACATTCTTATCTTCAGAATGGATAGAAGTTTATCAACAAAACCCTATTCCAGTAGTTATCCCACATATTCCATTTACTATCTGATTTAAAACATGGTTTTAATATCATACTCTCTCTTGGAAATCTTATTTCAATCTTAACATGTTTACTTAATTTAAGTATTAAGTGAATTATTATTTAAAACCTTCTTTATTAACTTTAACAATCTTCTAAAACATTATATACAAATCTTAATTCTATTATAAATAGAAGCCTTTATAAACTTATGATAAGTTCAAACCCATTTGGTTATATCTCGATAAAACCTCATCCCATTCTCAAAATAAGTGAATTTCGATCAAATCTTTATAACTTAATTCGCCAAACCACTTTAATTCAAATTTTAGTTTCCTTTTTTTATTTCCATTTTATACCTTCATCAGTCCCTGACCGTAAATCGATACGAGAATATTACTCTAAGTATCAACCCCGAAGGCCTAAACAAACATCAGATCAATACTCATAAAATAATATAATAACCGATCTCCAGTTAGGTTCCAATTCTTTAATTTCATATTTTGGACTTTATTTCATTCATAAGCCACTTCTAATAACTCATTCTACTAATTGAATCATTTACACCATATTCCATAAACTCGATTTTTAGCAACTTCGTTCGACTTGGATTTTTATTAAATCCAATTAAATAGAATGCCAATAAGAATTCAATTAACTTAAATTTAAACTTAACTTATATTACTACTAATATAGTTCGCTTAAAAAATCATTTAACTATTATATAGGCGTTATATTTTCATAAACATCCATTAATACATTTTAAATCCCAAGATTTACACTTTGATTATTATTAAATAAATAATAAACAAATATCAACATTTGTTTAAAATAAAAATGGTTTAATTCACTAGTAACTATTTCCATTAAATTAATAAACTAATTTAATACTCAATTTCAGTTAACGCGATTGACTTGGTCAACTCAAACATGATTAATTCGCTAATCAATTCCCATTAGTTCCTTCTTTAAATTAATTAATAACATAATTAATTTGAATAATCCCATTCACTTATTATTATTAACTAATAATCACTTTCAATTAGAGCTCTCCTTAAATTAATTAATAATATAATTAATTTAAATAGTCCCATCTAACTTTCTCTAAAGCCAATTAATTCCACTTAGATAGATTTCTTCCCACTTGCTTCTAAAACTTATTAACATAAGAATTTTCTTTATAAAACCATTCAATAGTTACTTAAATACTTAAATAGTAAATAATAAACATTTACTTCCTTTTTATAAATTTCCATTTAAAATAATAGATTTTAAATTTTATCTTTAGTTACAAAGTAAATTGTATAAGTTCATTTCTATCGATTCACCTGACAGTACATCAATCTTTATAAAATGATGAATATTAGGTCATCTGTTATTAATTCCTCTACCAATACCACCAAGTTGTTAATAACAAAACAAACGTTGAATTTGGATTCAATAATCAATAACCAAATCAAAAACCCAATCGTATTCGTTAAACAGTTCATATAATAATAACATGAAAATAAACAATAAAATTGAGTAATTAAGTTGGATTCCTCTAACCTGTTTTTCCCTACATCCAAACAGGTTACCTCAAATAAAGAAATTCATTCAATATGATAATATATTATCATAGAATAAAAATGAATAATTAATTCCACTCATAACGGTCAACTAATAACAACAATTCAAACATCCAATTAAATTTTATACGTTTATATTATTATAAACATAACCAACAAGTTAAGTTACATCGTTTGGAAGTAATCGTTAAAATAACAATTGGTTTCATTTAAATTAAATGAACGTTTAATTTAAATCAATTATATAGAAATATTCAGCACATATTCAAACAATCATCCAATAATTAGCAAACATAACATTCAAATATTAAACTTGACTTATATTAAATATACGTGGGACAACTGAGTGAGTTAAACTCACTTTAATTTATTCTACATTAAAACGATTTGTTTTAATAGAATTAAACAGACGATTAATTTTATTAAAAATTATGGCTTCTTCCGATGTTGACCAAACAAGCTCCATAACATAGCATTAGTCGATATGGTCCCAACGTGACCAACTGCGTTCAATTTCAATTCAATTCACATGGCCCAATTTAATTCCTCAGCCCACCCGTCTCTTATTTCTTCCCCATCTCCATGTTCTTCATTCGAAAAAAATAGGCTATAACTTCTCTCCAAGATCGCGACTTACACGAGATCATCTCACTATCATTCCTTCACCATTCTTGAAACCAGCGACACCAATGATCGCTTCCTTCCCTCCTCTTCGCGACGCAAATCACCAAACGAAGTTTAGTCTCCCCCTTTAAAACGCGACAGTGTGCTTCCCATGCCATATATAGTAAACCCAATGTCCATAATTTTCACCGGCCCTCGTCAGTTTTTACGAAAACATGAGAAATCCCATTTTGATCATCCCTCTTTGCTTCGAAATTCGAATCGATAAATCTACATTTCTTGAAGATCAAATCTAGGTCACGGCAGTATACGTCATCCACAAAAAAAGGTTCTCACCTCTGTAATTTAATATTAGTTCAAAGCTCATGGCATGCAAAAACAATGGAGAATAAATTTCAAGTTTTAACAGTGTATACGAGTGGTTTTTTTTTTATTTTTGTTGAGGAAGTTGGGTTCGTTTTCACCATTGTTGGAAGGAAGATAACGAATGAAGCAGCAAGACATTTTATAGGAAGAACAACGTAGGAGCCAAGTTTTAGGATATAGGTTTGCAGAGAGAAATAGGGTAGCTAGATGCGTGGTGTGAATATCTCAGAACCTTGATTGGCACGGTAAAGATGGATTGGCAATCAAGTAATGACAATGTTTTTCATGCAAGGAAGGATACAGTGGGGAAGATTTTATTATTTTAAATATGTATAATATTATACCCAACATTTAATTTTTTTGTGGCCTCACACAAACTCCAAAAATAACGAAAATAGATACATTACTATGTCTTGACGTTTCGGATCCATTGAAACTGATTTCTTGAATTCTGACTCCATTTACACAACGATGTTATTTTAATTTCAATCATATTCATCGGTTCACATTTAAATTTCGTCTGATGACAAATCAACTCTGATTGGCTCCAAACTGGAAATCTAACAATAATCAGCTATACGTATTCCATTAAAATTCATTTCCTCAAAAACGGAGGTCGTTTGGAAAAAGGCTATTCTTAAGGCTTATATAGTAACGATAAAATATTAAATAAATTCTGATGCCATTAAATTCAATAATAATAAATCATTATTGTTGAATATATCCAAATGAAATAATATATCACTTCAAATTCAACCAATATGGAATTATAACTCAATATTAACAAATCTGAGCTAAACGATATTCAAACTATAATAAAATTCCTTTTAAATTGTATTAAATAAACGTTATCGTTTATTAACGATTTCATAGCAACTATTTGAAAAGTTGATTTAGCCATAACTAACAACCTATAATATGAAATCTACATTTTTCTCTTTTGTTAGAAAATTATAATAAAAAAGATTCAAACATTTCTTGTTTCATAGAATTCCGACTTATATTGGATCCTGTATATTCAATTGAAGTTCAAAACTCCTTATTACGAACTAACGCGTCATTTCGAATTCGTTTTAAATTAAATATAAATTTATATTTTTAAACTTCTTTCAATAATAAATTCTATAATAAAATTTCAATTATATTTCCAATACAATATTGAAAACAGATTTAAATATTCAAATTAAAATGACTCAAAAGTTTGGGTCATTACAGATCCAATAGTAGTTTCAAACCGTATGGGAGGTTTGGCTTATTTTCTATGTGGTATGTAAAGATTTGAGACTTTCTATATTATGTGTCGAGTTCAATTGTGTCGCTTATTTATGGGTGTTTTCGATTAACCATGTATGGTGTCATTCTTGATTGCAAGAGGAGGATAGTGAGATTGATGATTTATTATGGTAGGTCCCTCGAGATATCTTGCGACCCCCGAGGGTCAGTCATATTGAGCTTCTTAGAGTCCTTAGATACTTCTATCGATGATCTTAGCTTGGTACCCGTGGTGAGAGAGGTTCTGGATGTATTCGAGGAAGTGAGAGGGCTACCTCCGAAACAAGAGATTAACTTCCAGATTTATTTAATAGAGAATTCTAAGCCTGTTTCTTTGCATGTGCGTCATATGGCTTCGAGGGAAAGGAAGAAATCGGGTAAGCAGATGGGTGAGCTGTTGGAGAAAGGCTTTATTAGACAGAGTATATCAGAGTGGGGAGCTCCAGTCTTTTTTTCAACTAAGGCAAATGGCTTTCTCAATCTATGTGTGTATTACGGAGAATTAAATAAGTTCACAAAGAAGAATTGACACCCACTCCCTCGGATAGGTGATTTATTTGATAAGTTGGCGGGTGCATCTGCTTCCTTTCAGTCAAATTTGTCGATTGGATTTTATTAGCTTCGAGTTGCAGATGAAAGTGCGTATAAGACCGCTTTTAGGACTCTAGATGGATTTTTTGAGTGGCTCGTTTAACCAATGCACCGACATATTATGTTGATTTGATGAGCCAAGTGTTTAGAGAGTTCCTAAATAAGTTTGTGGTAGTATTCATGGATGACATCTTGATATTCTCAAGAGATGAGGATGAGCAAGCATTGCATTTTAGAGAGGTTCACCATACTCTTCGTGCCCAGTAGTTGAAGGCATAACTTTTGAAGTGCCACTTTTGGCATAAGGAAGTGAGATTCTTGGGGCATGTAGCATTGGGAGATGGTATAGCGGTGGATCACGCTAAAGTGGTTGTTGTGCAAAACTGAAAGTCCCCAAAGAATGCGACGAAGGTGAGGAGCTTTCTTGGTTTGGCATGGTTTTATCAGAAATTTATTAAGGACTTTGTATGGATTTCAGCTCCACTTACCTGCCTTACAAAGAAGAACTTGGCATTCTCATGGGACATGGATTATTAGGATTTCTTTATGAGATTGAAGAAGGCACTTACAACCGCTCCAATATTAACTCTCTCGGACAGATTTAAGATGTTTCCAATGTATACAGATGCTTGTGGTACCGGATTGGATGCAGTCCTAATGCAGGAGGGTGGGGTTGTTTGTTACGGGGCAGACAACTAAGGGTACATGAGAAGAATTATCCTACCCATGATTTAGAGTTAGAAACTATTATTTTCTCCCATAATTCTTGGAGACATTACTTGTTGGGTTAGAGGTTTGAGTTGTATACCAATCATAAGTCTCTCAAGTATTTATTCTCAGAAAAGGAACTAAACATGAGACAACAACCTTGGATGGAGTTTCTAGCATCCTACGATTTCGAGATTTCTTATACCCTAGGGAAGGTGAATGTAGTGGTGGATGCTCTAAGTGGGAAGAAGATGACTTTGAGCCCATTATTCGTAGAGTGGAAGAATTTGGAGTTTATCTCATCTTTCGATTTCAGACCATCTACATATTATGCGTTAGGATTATTAGCATCGCTTGAGGTGCAACCTACTATATTGGAACAAATTGAATCCAGTTAGCATGATGATCAACATGTAACTGGTATTTTGGACCGACTAGGTAGAGGCGATACCTCTAGGCACTTTCTAGGTACTCGGTTGATGAGAGAGGATGGCTACATCATGATGGCAGGTAATGTGTACCCCGCACGGGTGAAATGACAAGGGCGGTATTATCAGAGGCCATCACTCTCAGATGACCATCCACCCAGGTGGAGATAAGATGTATAGGGATACAAAAAGGGTCTTCTATTAGAAAGGGATGAACAAAGACGTGGTAGACTTTGTGGCAAGATGCATATCATGTCAGAGAGATAAGGCTGAGTAAAGGAAGCCGGGTGGGTTATTTCAGCCCCTAGATGTGCCACAGTGGAAGTATGAGAGCGTCTCAATGGATTTCATAGATGGTTTACCTAGATCGAGGAAAGGAAATACCAAAATTTGGGTGATCGTGGATAGATTAACCAAGAGCGCTCATTTCATTCCAGTTAGGAATAAGAGGACTGGAGCTGGGTTTGCTTCGATATATTTGAGGGAGATCGTCCGACTTTACAAAGTTCCCACGAGCATCATTAGTGACAGAGACCCCATCTTTATCAATGAGTTTTGGAGAAGCTTGCATGAGGTGCTAGGGACACAACTGAACTTATTATTGCATACCACCCTCAAACGAATGGACAGACCGAGAGGGTTAATCAGATTCTTGATGTTTTATTACAGCTATGCATTTTGGACTTCGGAGGGAGTTGGGAGGATCATCTTTCCTTAGTTGAGCTTTGCTTATAACAATAACTACTAAACGGGTATTGGCATGACACCATTCAAAGCTTTATATGGACGGTGAAACACCCCACCTCCGTTAAGGTCACTCACAAAGGGAATGCCTTAATTTTGGTGGAGCATTATTGGTAAAAGACACAGAAAATTTACAAGATAGAAATATAAGCAGCGGAAAACAACATTCATTTCATACGTGTTTCATAACAAAAACATTATAGCAAACTATCTCCAAACAACTTCCAAATCATTACATCAAAATATCTGTCTTGCTTAAAACATAAAGAAGCATAAAACATAAATAAAATTGCATAAATCCCCAAGAATAGTGTGTCCAAAGCCATAGCCAAAGATAATAGGTTCCAAGCCATACATTACAGACTCTCCAAGCTTGGAAAGATGAACGGTGCAAATTAAGCTGAGCTATTTCCTCCTTGGCTACTTGAGTGGGAGGGGAATGGAAGAAAAGAGAGCGAAAGAAAAATGGGTCAGACATAAGTCTGAGTAAGTCCAGTGACTTTTCAGTGTGTGAACAAGAAAACGGGTCATGATAGGAATAAACTGAAAATAGGACAGTACCTGAATAACTAACTAACATAAACCAAGATAAGGCAGTTTAAACCGAATATACTATCGCACCCAATTCTACTTCTCTGCACCTATTTATACTTTTCCCAACTGGCACCCCATATACATGGTGAAATGTTCCCCTTTTATCGATCGACTCCTACTCGCATGCATTTATCACGTGTGTCATTCGGCCCCCGCTTGATTGTAGATACATGTGCTGGTCCCACCACGGGGTGTATCAAATCCTATGGTGGCAACCCGACACGATTCAAGATGCACAGTGTATGACCACTGACGCCCAGTGCCTGCTTTTTCCACTCCGGAGTACGTGCAAGCCCATACTCCGTCGGAACCTACACTGACGCACCACCTGCCACTGTTTTGACCGCTTATAATCAGCCCAGCAATCGTGCCCCACCCTGCCTAGTTCAGGGTACCATGATACATCTATGTGGGTTACTGTTGAAATGGGTCCCGGTTACTAGGGTTTTCTAATCAACATGTTTAAATTGGTTAAGTGTCTAAATTAACCCGACCCCACCCATCAGTTTAGTTAACATGTTGAATTGGTTAAGTGTTACCTTAATTGACTTAACCCTACCGTTCCTGAATTAGCTTTATTAAAGCACCAACCACTCACATTAGACAGGTATTATTGTGGTCACTGGATGTGCCGGTCGGTTCCGGGAAGTTTTACACCACAACTCAGTCTAAGCTCGGGTTCTTTTGGGCTCCATGCACTAACCACTCACATTAGATAGATATTGTTACGGTTGATGGATTTGCCGGGCGGTTCCGGACAATCTTATACTGTAACTCAATCTAACCTCGGGTTTGGCATATTCGTCTTTTACTAAATTTACATATTTATCCTTTTATGTTTATATGTAAATTTGTCAACAATTTATTGTCATGGCCCACTTTCCCTCTAAATCAGGTTCATAATTTAGGTATAAAAATTATACCATTTTCATGCCACTTATCATGATTATGCCAAACATGCCAATTACATGTAATTTCAAGTTTTTCCCAACGTTACCCCCGTTGTACGTTCGCAAAATTTCATAGAATGTTAGGCTCGATATTTTAGCCTAACTTATAAACTAAAAGGGGGAAAATAGGAACTTGAAACATTCCAACATCATACAAGATATGGATCTAACTACGCATGTGTCACATGAATTTGGCGTAGAACAATATACTTTAAATTTTGAACTTGCAAACTAGATCTACGCAACATGAATCATAAGATAAGAGTTTTACATAGAACTACCCAAAACTTAACTAGACATGTAGTTATGAACTTGCATAGGGATTGAATCAAGTTAACATAGATCTAACATAGAGGCATATGGATCTAACATAATAGGTTGTAGATCTAAACATATTGGTTTACATAATCATGTTTTATCCTATAAACTTGCATGTATTCATAACATGATAGCATCACCAAACTTGCATATAACAAAATAGTTTCTCATTTCCCAAATTCCTATACAACATCAATAGATTCATTCACCAATTTCTACATAGCATGATAGGTTCAATAAACCACAATAGTTCATAGGCATACATGATAGGATAGACATGAATAGACATGAATCAACATCACATACAACTTGGTACAAATTCTATTTTACAATTCATTACAAATCACGTCTTTAATTTATCCACATCTGAAAGATAACTAGATTTACAAACAAAAAGAACTTCTTGAGTTCTGGGATCTGCATTCTGAAACTGAATAGCTTTCCCTTGTTGTAGACGTTGAATTCTCTTAGTTGAATTAGATTTAGACTTGATTTTGATTTGATTCTTATCTTCTATCTTGCTTTCAAGTTGAAGGAGGATGATGGCTACTCTAGGTTGACCATTGACGGCATGACGACACTTGGTATGAATATTTGTGATTTAGGGTTGAGAGTCAGGTTGCTTTTATAGAGGTTTAATTAAATAAGAGCCGTTAGATCAACCCTAGATGCAATCAAGACCATCCAGACAAGATAGAATAGCTACATAAGCCCTAATGACTCAGCAGGGAGTCAAAAATCGTCATCTTTCAGATCTTCCCGGGGGTAGGTCGACCCCGAGATCGAACCCTAGGTCGACCCGCTGGTCGACCTGTATGGGGGGAGATCGACCCCCTGGTCGACCCGGCCTTGGGCGTGAAATTTCCCGCCCAACCCGCTTCTGCTTCTGAATTTGAATTTGAATTTTAATTCTGAACTGTTTGAATTTTAATTAAATTTTGAAACTTCTGAAGGCCATAGCACCTTCATACGGAGTCCGATTTACGCAAACTCGGACTCTATCTCAAGCAGAATTCCGAGATGAACGAAATAGCGTAACCCATTTCCCTTAATTCCCACATTTGTAATTAAATATTCTTTAATTCGTTACTTTAATGTTAACAGAAAATACAGGATGTTACATTATCCCCTCCTTAAAGGATTTCGTCCTCGAAATCTTCAAGTCAAGAAGAACGTATATCCTACCTTCCAATCGTCCATCTACTCAACCATCAAACACAGGCGCCCATTGTCCTTAAAAAACTTCTAATGCTTCATGATCATATGCATAGTGTGTGTACATGTCCTTATCTAATGCAAAATCAGGCGGTCTGCTGATTCAGTTGACCTCCTTAATGCAAATTATGTCAGTGCCATGCGTCCATTATGTTTGCAAGTTTTCCTACTCATAATTCTACATGAGTTTACAATCATTCATACAAATGCAACGTACATATGATAACACATCAAGTTTCAATCATATACAAATAAACCTATGCATATGCAATATGAAAAGTGACTGAGCCAATCTAACACCTAATGTGTGTGTATGTGCATCGACGAGCAACCACTAGCAACCACTTGCAACCACCAGTCATAACATGTTTCAAATACATGTTTACATCCATTGGTTTCTACCTAAGGATTAAGAATAGGACCGAGGAGATATACTTAAAAAGGTAGATACAAGCATAAACTTATGGAAAAAGAGATCAAGGATGTACCCTAGAAAAGAAAAGGGTAGGTTGCGCGTATTCTGTGCTCGGTTTCCCAAGTCGCTTCTTCCTCGGCGTCGCTCCATTGAACTTTAACGAGCTTGACTTCACGGTTGCATAGCTTTTTGACCTCTGTCCCCATGATACGAGTTGGAACTCTTCTCACAGTTGCTTCTCGTTCTACTTCCTCTAGCATGCTTGGTTCCACCACTTCTGTAACGACCCGAAAATTTGCGATCTTAGTTATCCGATATACAACACATATCGAACATCCAAGGATCGAAAATAACCGGAAAGTTATGAAAGAAATTAGAGGTTGAGAATAGATAAGATAGAAACTTAGAATAGAAGAAGAAGAAGAAGAAGACAACAACAACATCAGAGTAACACGAATCTCACAGCGGAACGAATAAAATATAACATAACTTTGAAATAAATGATTTTTACTTGAATATACATAACATTATCAAGTACAGCACTTACAACACAGCGGAATAACAATAGCTATATAAAATCCTGAAGCCTCCTGCTCCAGCTCTTCAAGTATCTGTAAATCCCGACTACTTGACTGCCCGTAAAAAATTGGGCACCCAAGAGTTTAGGGAAAACAAAACAAAATAAACTCCGGGTCAGTCATGGGACTGGTATGAGTAAAACAGTTTAAAACAATTTGAACAAGTAAACGATATCTCATAAAACCACGCCGTATAATGGAACGGGTTTTTCCCTTATGAGAATCCAAAATATCTTTATATCAAAAACCTTTTGATATTATAATAATGTCTATCAACCACAATATAATAATCATCTAACAGAAACGCTTTCATCTCACGTTCTACATATATAGTATACAATCAAAACCTCAAGCACGTATTGGGTAATGGATTTCCAACTATGACAAGGTATGGAACCACCTTTCGCTAGTGTACCTCTAGAGAAGAATACACTGGGTTCAACAAGAATATCTTGCAACCCGGTCATACATGACTGACCACTCATTTCGCTTGAGTGTATCGAATGTATATCACCAACGGTTGGGATCAACAACCATTTCTCGAATGGGACAGCATCAACAATAAATTTTTAGAAGTAAATGAAACTCTAGATCAGGTGATTATACATCCTAATAGATGCGACCTACATAGCCATGCTGCCTGCCCGATTTTTGTCAATTACCGGATGTGAGGCTAGAAGCTACGCTTATCTTTTACATGCCACATCTTCATTCACTTAGAATGTCACGTCGTCATACCCTTTAAATCACAAATTGATTTATCCAAAAATAACATGGGTATACAGCTAAGTGAAAAGAATTCCTCCGCCACCAAACGTGAATATGTTTGAAGAGGTCAACTTACGCAATCTATCAGATATACTCTGTCAGACCTTCGTCCATACAAGTTGCCCAGGGACTGGACAAACCGAAGGCACTATTCAGTACATCCATCTTAGGCAATTGTTATCTAAGATTTATACACAACAGCCCTTGCAATTTACTCCATCTTCAATTATCTTTGGCATATATGATTCGCAACGCTTATGCCAATACGGAGTGGTTCTTTAAATATTAATCCAACTGGTCTCTCCATATTAACAACGTTAAAATGGTCAAAAACTTCGATAGTCGGTGAGTTAACTATCAAAGAAAAACAGGTGTGCAAGCAACGATATTATTTCTAAGTGGAAATTATATCGATCAAATCATCATTTAACATTTATCTCTTTCGTTCATTAATTTACTTATCTCCTGTTTTCATATAATCTAAATTCTTATTTTCTATTATCAGAAAATAAATTATGATTCTTATTTGGAAATCATTTCCAAAACTTCTTCACGATCCATCCTTACCATTCGTTAGTTAAGAAGGAAGTCAATCAAGTTGGGGTATAATTACCTCTCAGACCTTAAATTAACAACGTTTTAACTTCGAAATGGTCAAAGTTTATCTTTTAAACCTTTAACAAACTTCTTTACTTCTCTCTCGGATTCAATTTATAAATCCACTTCTTTTATAAAAACATTGGTTATAACGATAACATTATAATCCCTACTTTCGAAATATCTAACTTTAATTATAACTTTTATTCTTTAATGTGAATAAATAAATAAATCTTG
Organism: Allium sativum; assembly: GCA_030737875.1. Taxonomy (NCBI): domain Eukaryota; kingdom Viridiplantae; phylum Streptophyta; class Magnoliopsida; order Asparagales; family Amaryllidaceae; genus Allium; species Allium sativum. The sequence goes on from CM060918.1 coordinate 748,149,982, forward strand.
ATTTAAACACCGGAAAGTATAAGTACTTTCCCAAATTCGATATAATCGAATTCGACGATTAACTCTCTTTGAATAACTCACTTCGAATAACTAATATTTGATTACTCTTTCTTTCAAATAAATGATATTCGATAATCTCTCTTTTCGAAGACTATATTCGATTACTCCTTTTCGAATAACTAAATTCGATTACTCCCTTCGATTAAACTAATCGATAACTCCTTTCGAATAACTAGATTCGATTAACTCCTTTTTATTAAACTAATCGATAACTCCTTTCGAATAACTAGATTCGATTAACTCCTTTCGATTAAACTAATCGATAACTCCTTTTAACTCGATTCGATTAAACTAATCGATAACTCCTTTCGAATAACTAAATTCTATTAACTCCTTTCGATTAAACTAATCGATAGCTCCTTTCGAATAACTAAATTCGATTACTCCTTTTAACTCGATTCAAATAACTAATATTCGATAACTCCTTTTAACTCGATTCGAATAACTAATATTCGATAACTCCTTTTTCGACTAACTCTAATCGATTTATTCTAATTCGATTAACTCTATTTAATTACTTTATTGGTTAACTCTAACTGGTTAACTCTAACTGATTAACTCTAACTAGTCAACCCTAGCTAATTAACTCTAACTGGTTAAATCTAACTTTAATTGGTTAACTCTAACTCCAACTGGTTAACTCTAACTGATTAACTCTAACTGGTTTTCTCTAATCAATTACTCTAGCTCGATTAACTCCTTTTCATTTACTTTAACTCGATTAACTTTAATCGATTAATTTTAACTCGATTAACTCTTTTCCATTAACTCTAATGGATTAACTCAAATCGATTAATTCTAACTCTAATCGATTAACTATCATTCTATTAACTCCTCTAAGTCATTTTGATTAACACATTCTGATTAACTTCTGTGATTAACTCTACGTCCATATTCAGTTTCAAATATCGATGTTCAAATCGATTCTTACTTCTCTATATAAGTCCTGACTTATATATTCCATTTATCCAATGGATAAATATTTTTCTTAATTTATAAAATATTATTCATAAATTAATCTTCCCAATTTATCTGTTAAAAACAGATTTCTATTTAATTTCACTTTAAATAAATCTTTTTCATGTATCTGTTAAAAACAGATTTCCATTTCCTATTCATTTTCTAAATATCCCTTTGATTAAATTCTATTTATTTCCAAATAAATATTCCCTTGATTTAATCCTATTTATTTAACAAATAAATATTTACTTTCAATTCTATTTATTTAACCAATAAATATTTCCTTTTAAATCCTTTTTTGTAAATATTTTACAAATATTTCCTTTCCAATTTCATTTATAAATGTTTTACAAATGTTTTCCCTTTTTATTTCTATTTTTAGTTGTTTTACAAATATTCCTTTATATTTATTTACTAATAATTTCCTTTATATTTGTTTAACAAATATATTCGTTTTAACTCTTTTGATTTTATAATTTATTTCCTTTTATAAAATTCTTTTTCCTTTTATATCTAAAATCCATTGACTTTATATAAATAAATTATTTTCAAAATATAATTTGAAAATCCCCTTTATCATTCTGGTATTTCTTATGGTATTTAACATACCATATAACAATGATCGGTATAATTCAAACATATAAAATCATCAACAGATTTCATATCACATCATATAGCACAATGTATGAAAAACAGTAAAATAAATGTTGAGGAACCCAGTTGGATTCCTCCAACCTGTTTCCCTGCATCCACAAATGTCACACAATATAAATCAACATCACTTTCAGTTCGGTATGAAATATTCTGATAACAGAATCAACACATAAGTATTTAATGGTTTTTTTATATATACATATACATATACATATACATACATACATACATATATATATATATATATATATATAAATTCACTATCTGACTAGCAGTTCAATCAATTAATCAATACACACCAATCAACCAGTTTTTAACAGTTCTAAAAATACATTACAGAAATATAAACGGTTCAGAGTTAGTGAGATTTACTCACATTGGCAGTTCATCGTTAAAGAACGATAAACTGTTGTTTGATTTGAATCAAACAGTTTATTTCGCAATAAATTCATATGAGCCCCAATCCACTTCCAGTCAGCTTCATTATGAAGCTCTCATCCATACGGTCCCAACGCAACTTACGGTTCGTCAAGCTTTTAAAACCCGCCGGCTCACTAGTCCAACCCATACTCGTTGCTACAGTGTTCTTCCCCAAACAACAAAAAACCCGATGCTCCAGTAAACACAAACCATGGCACAACTTTGACCTCCACATTCCCACTTCCTTCATCACTACAAAATCCCACAAAAATCTCCATTAAATCCTCCATCAAAATCTCATCATTTCCATGCCAAGAAGACCTCATTCGGTTGCTTCACCCAAATTGTGGTTCTCAACTTCACGCGTCAGTTCAGTGAAGTACCCGACTCCAAAAACCATCGCACACCCCAATACCTTGCCAACCCGTGCCATTTTCCACCCTAATTTCAACTACAACCTCGATTTCCACTCTAACCTCTCCTATGTTGCATGCGCCTCAGCCCTAGCTCACCGCTGTCACAAACCCATACACCCCAAACTTGATCGCAACCAACTATTTGTACACCAGCGAGAAGCTCTCACTTGTAGCATTTCAACGGATCCAGAGTTAAGGGATTTAGTGGAGAATCGTAGTTGATTTTATTAGTTGAAGAAATAAAAGTATTGCAGTCGCTTTTATTTTGTACAGAGGATTGAAGTTAGGTCTTAAGGATGTTAGGGGGGTTATTTATAGAGGATTAGAATTTAGATATTTGTTAAGATATTTTAGGATTTTTTATTTATTTATTATTTTATTGATTTTTCTCATTACTCTATAATGTACCTGCCTTCTAAAAATCGGTACGATCACATACGGTACTTAAAAATCACGAAACTGGACATGCAGCTACAGTTCGACATTACTGTCCTGACGAAACTGGTTTCATCGAATTCCGACTCTATTTGCTCACACAACGTATTTTTAACCATCGAAATATCGACTATTTTTCACTTTAAAAATCGGTACGGCCACATACTAACTTCAAAAATCACGGAAATTGAAACCTAACAATAATTTAATATTGCGGATCTAACAAAATTAGTTTCGACAAATTCTGAGGTCATTTGCAAAACTGGCTATTTTTAAAGTCCTAAATAACCCTTTTAAATATATAAATATATTTAAAAACAATTAAATATAATATTTAAAAATAAATATTATCGTATATATTCACAGTGAAATACCATACAACTCTAGAATATTCCTATGTGAATTTCTAGCTTGATATTTCAAATCCCGATTAAATCGATATTCGATTTATAATGAAATTCCTTTTTAAAATATAAATAATTCCTTTATAAATTATAAAGGAATTCCACAGTGACTTTTCTAAAATTTGATTTGGACATAAATCAAAATCTACACGACGAAATCCCGATTTTTCTCTTCCATTAGAAAAGTATACTCCACCAGCTCCACGCGTTTCTTGTTTCATAGAAATCCGGCTTAAAACAGACCCTGTATATTCAATTGAAGTTCGAATCGCCAATTTACGAACTGCAGCACCATTTCAAGCTCGATTTAATTATAATATAATTATATGTTCAAACTTCATTTATATAATATATTCTTTAATATAATTCAACTCTAAACTGAATTATATATTTTAAATAACCCAATTTACACAATATTGTGAATTCCACTATTTTTGATTATTTATGAATTATATATATGATTTAATTATTATATTAATTAAATATTCCTTATTATTTAATTCTGGTCATTTTAAATTACCAAACCTTTATTTAAATAATTAAATTAATTAATTATATCGCTGAAAAGTGTAGGTCATTACATTCTTCCCCACTTAAAATAATTTCGTCCTCGAAATTGCTAAGTTAGAAAACAAACCCTATCGACTGGTCAGACTTATTTATTCACTTCTCAACTTCAGTTTCCACTAGATTAATTTAATTTTAATTAAATTATTAATTCAATTCTATTAACGAATATTTTAAAATCCTGAAATTTTCTAACTCCCTAAATTTCTGGAAAATTTCGCCATAACCTCCTTTTTACAGCCCTATCGGTAAAACTACAACTCGCCTCTCTGGGCCATCTCCAACCCAATAAGAAAATCAAACAGCCAAGCGGCTTGCCAATCAGGCTCATCAAAATCTCAAACCATGTGAAATATAAACTTGTACCTTTTTGTCGGGCATATCGATATATCCTTTACATCTGCTGCTAATTCAGCATATACCAATGTCACTCCAATCAAACTCAAATCACTTTTATCTCCAATACAACCATTCACTTATCCAAGCCGAATTCAATTTCAAATTCGAGTATCAAATTCCAAACTCTTAACTTATCATCTCAATTCCATTCCAGATTATTTTCTAATCAAACCCAGTTTTATTTAACTTGGTTCAAGTTAAATTCTAATTTACTTATTTATCCTTAGCATCTCGATTTATTTCTAGAATTTAAATTCCTGGATTTATTTCAAATCAATTTGAAATCATAATATCAATTCAAGACCTTTGAATTTCTGTATAACTTGTTTTCGCAAAACAATTTTGTAAACAAAATCTTTGGTAGTAATCTGTCACTTACAACTCGAAAATGAACATCAGTGATGCAGCTGTCATCATCGGAATCTATTTTCCAGCGATCAAGTGAGTTCAATACTATACCACTTTCAATATCATTTCCACATACTTCCATTTTGAAATCAGTTCAAAACATCATTTCAATGCTTGTAGCAAATTTAAAATCCCCCAGGATCTTAAAATTCACGCATATTTAATCCATGTCCTTTTACAAACACTTCTCCAAATTTTCAGGTTTAAATTTCAATTTTGATTTAATTTCAGATTTAACTCATTCGTAACACTTATATGAATCTTAATTGGTTATTTATATAACCATTTCACTTTTTTAATCTTACTCGATTATAATAACAACCAACACATCCAATATATTAATATTTCAAATATTAATAATTCCTTATATCAAAATATAATATGGGCAAAATTATTCCATTTACCCTTTTTTTTAAAACATACCGCGTTGGTTCATCGTACTCGAGTGTTTAGAAACCCTTATCGATACAGTGGACCAAACTGATCGACCAGAATTCACAAACAACTCAACCAATAAATCTTCACAATATAAAATCATTTAAATATTGAATAACCAATACGCGCTCATATATATATATATATATACTCAAACTCAGTCTAAGGTATTACTAACCCCATCTCTACTGAGTCACGCCACAGAGCCAAGGTAATTCTTAACCTTATGCTCTGATACCAACTATAATGACCCGAAAATTTGCGATACTAGTTATCCGATATACAACACATATCGAAAATCCAAGGATCGAAAATAACCGGAAAGTTAATGAAAGAAATTAGAGGGTGATAATAGATAAGATAGAAACTTAGAATAGAAGAAGAAGAAGACAACAACAACATCAGAGTAACACGAATCTCACAGCGGAACGAATAAAATATAAAATAACTTTGAAATAAAAGATTTTTACTTGAATATACATATCATTATCAAGTACAGCACTTACAACACAGCGGAATAACAATTGCTACATAAAATCCTGAAGCCTCCTGCTCCAGCTCTTCAAGTATCTGTAAATCCCGACTACTTGACTGCCCGTACAAAATTGGGCACCCAAGAGTTTAGGGAAAGCAAAACAAAATAAACTCCGGGTCAGTCATGGGACTGGTATGAGTAAAACAGTTTGAACGAGTAAATGATATCTCATAAGACCACGCCGTATAACGGAACGGGTTTTCCCCTTATGAGAATCCAAAATATCTTTATATCAAAAACCTTTTGATATTATAATAATGTCTATCAACCACAATATAATAATCATCTAGCAGAAACGATTTCATCTCACGTTCTACATATATAGTATACAATCAAAACCGCAAGCTCGTATTGGGTAATGGATTTCCAACTATGACAAGGTATGGAACCACCTTTCGCTAGTGTACCTCTAGAGAGGAATACACTGGGTTCAACAAGAACATCTTGCGACCCGGCCACATATGACCGACCACTCATTTCGCTTGAGTGTATCGAATGTATATCACCTACGGCTGGGATCAGCAACCATTTCTCGAATGGGACAGCATCAACAATAGATTTTTAGAAGTAAATGAAACTCTAGATCTGGTGATTATACATCCTAATAGGTGTGCTGCCTGCCCTATTTTTGTCAATTACCGGATGTGAGGCTAGAAGCTACGCTTATCTTTTACATGCTACATCTTCATTTACTTAGAATGTCACATCGTCATACCCTTTAAATCAAAAATTGATTTATCCAAAAATAACATGGGTATACAGCTAAGAGAAACGAATTCCTCCGCCACCAAACGTGAATATGTTTAAAGAGATCAACTTACGCAATCTATCAGATATACTCTGCCAGACCTTCGTCCATACAAGTTGTCCTGGTACTGGACAAACCGAAGGCACTATTCAGTACATCCATCTTAGGCAATTGTTATCTAAGATTTATACAACAGCCCTTGCACTTTACTCCGTCTTCAATTATCTTTGGCATATATGATTCGCAATGCTTATGCCAATACGGAGTGGTTCTTTAGATTTTAATCCAACCGGTCTCTCCATATTAACAACGTTAAAATGGTCAAAACCTTCGATAGACGGTGAGTTAACAATCAAAGAAAAACAGGTGTGTAAACAATGATATTATTTCCAAGTGGAAATTATATCGATCAAATCATCATTTAACATTTATCTCTTTCGTTCATTAATTTACTTATCTCCTGTTTCCATATATTCTAAATTCTTATTTTCTATTATCAGAAAATAAATTATGATTCTTATTTGGAAAACATTTCCAAAACTTCTTCACGATCCATCCTTACCATTCCTTAGTTAAGAAGGAAGTCAATCAAGTTGGGGTATAATTACCTCTCAGACCTTAACTGAACAACGTTTTAACTTTGAAATGGTCAAAGTTTATCTTTTAAACCTTTAACAAACTTCTTTACGTATCTCTCAGATTCAATTTACGAATCCACTTCTTTTATAAAAACATTGGTTATAACGATAACGTTATAATCCCCACTTTCGAAATATCTAACTTCAATTATAACTTTTATTCTTTAATGTGAATAAATAAATAAATCTTGATTTAAACACCGGAAAGTATAAGTACTTTCCCAAATTCGAAATAATCGAATTCGACGATTAACTCTCTTTGAATAACTAATATTCGATTAACTTACTTCGAATAACTAATATTTGATTACTCTTTCTTTTGAATAAACGATATTCGATAATCTCTCTTTTCGAATACTATATTCGATTACTCCTTTTCGAATAACTAAATCCGATTACTCCCTTCGATTAAACTAATCGATAACTCCTTTTGATTAAACTAATCAATAACTCCTTTCGAATAACTAAATTCGATTACTCCTTTTAACTCGATTCGAATAACTAATATTCGATAACTCCTTTTAACTCAATTTGAATAACTAACATTCGATAACTCCTTTTTTGACTAACTCTAATCGATTTATTCTAATTTGATTAACTCTATTTAATTACTCTATTGGTTAACTCTAACTCTAACTGGTTAACTCTAACTGATTAACTCTAACTGGTCAACCCTAACTGATTAACTCTAAATTTAATTGGTTAACTCTAACTCTAACTGGTTAACTCTAACTGATTAACTCTAACTGGTTTTCTCTAATCAATTACTCTAACTCGATTAACTCATTTTCATTTACTTTAACTCGATTAACTTTAATCGATTAATTTTAACTCAATTAACTCTTTTCCATTAACTCTAATGGATTAACTCTAATCGATTAATTCTAACTCTAATCGATTAACTATAATTCTATTAACTCCTCTAACTCATTTTGATTAACACATTCTGATTAACTCCTGTGATTAACTCTACGTCCATATTCAGTTTCAAATATCGATGTTCAAATCGATTCTTACTTCTCTATATAAGTCCTAACTTATATATTCCATTTATCCAATGGATAAATATTTTTCTTAATTTATAAAATATTATTTATAAATTAATCTTCCCAATTTATCTGTTAAAAACAGATTTCTATCTAATTCCACTTTAAATAAATATTTTTCATTTATCTATTAAAAACAGATTTCCATTTCCTATTCATTTTCTAAATATCCCTTTGATTAAATTCTATTTATTTCCAAATAAATATTCCCTTGATTTAATCCTATTTATTTAACAAATAAATATTTACTTTCAATTCTATTTATTTAACCAATAAATATTTCCTTTTAAATCCTATTTGTAAATATTTTACAAATATTTCCTTTCTAATTTCATTTATAAATGTTTTACAAATTTTTCCTTTTTTATTTCTATTTGTAATTTTTTTACAAATATTCCTTTATATTTATTTACAAATAATTTCTTTTATATTTGTTTAACAAATATATTCTTTTTAACTCTTTTGACTTTATAATTTATTTCCTTTTATAAAATCCTTTTTCCTTTTATATCTAGAATCCATTGACTTTATATAAATAAATTATTTGCAAAATATACTTTGAAAATACCCTTTTATCATTCTGGTATTTCTTATGGTATTTAACATACCATATAACAATGATCGGTTTAATTCAAACATATAAAATCATCAACAGATTTCATATCACATCATAGAACACAATATATGAAAAACAGTAAAATAAATGTTGAGGAACCCAGTTGGATTCCTCCAACCTGTTTCCCTGCATCCACGGATGTTACACAATATAAATCAACATCACTTTCAGTTCGGTATGAAATATTCTGATAACAGAATCAACACATAAGTATTTAACGGTTTATATATATATATATATATATATATATATATATATAAATTCACTATCTGACTAGCAGTTCAATCAATTAATCAATACACAGCAATCAACCAGTTTTTAACAGTTCTAAAAATACATTACAGAAATATATGCTGTTCAGAGTTAGTGAGATTTACTCACATTGGCAGTTCATCGTTAAATAACGATAAACTATTGTTTGATTTGAATCAAACAGTTTATTTCACCATAAATTCATACGAGCCCCAATCAACTTCCAGTCAGCTTCATTATGAAGCTCTCATCCATACAGTCCCAACGCAACTTACGGTTCATCAATCTTGTATAACCCGCCGACCCACTACTCCAATCCATACCCGCTGCTACAGTGTTCTTCCCCAAACAAAAAAAACCCTATGCTCCAGTAAACACAAACTATGGCCGAATTTTGACCTCCACATTCCCACTTCCTTCATCACTACAAAATCCCACAAAAATCTCCATTAAATCCTCCATCAAAATCTCATCATTTCCATGCCAAGAAGACCTCATTCGATTGCTTCACCCAAATTGTGGTTCTCAACTTCACGCGTCAGTTCAGTGAAGTCCCCGACTCCAAAAACCATTGCACACCCCAATTCCACCTTGATTTCAACTACAACCTCGATTTCCACTCCGACCTCTCCTATCTTGCCTGCGCCTCAGCCCTAGCTCACCGTTGTCACAAACCCATACACCCCTAACTTGATCGCAACCAACTATTTGTACACCAATGAGAAGCTCTCACTTGTAGCATTTCAACGGATCCAGAGTTAAGGGATTTAGTGGAGAATCGAAGTTGATTTTATTAGTTGAAGAAATAAAAGTATGGCGGCCTCTTTTATTTTGTACAGAGGATTGAAGTTAGGTCTTAAGGATGTTAGGGGCTTATTTATAGAGGATTAGAATTTAGATAATTGTTAAGATATTTTAGGATATTTTTTTATTTTTTTATTGATTTTTTCTCATTACTCTATAATGTGTCTGCCTTCTAAATATCGGTACGATCACATGCAAAACCTAAAAATCACAAAACTGGACATGCAGCTACAGTTCGACATTACTGTCTCAACGAAACTGGTTTCGTCGAATTCCGACTCCGTTTTCTCACACAACGTATTTTTAACAATCGAAATATCGACTATTTTTCACTTTAAAAATCGGTACGGCCACATACTGACTTCAAAAATCACAGAAATTGAAATCTAACAATAATTTAATATTGCGGATCTATAGTTTTGTCGAATTCTGAGGTTGTTTGCAAAACTGGCTATTTTTAAAGTCCTAAATAACCATTTTAAATATTTAAACATATTTAAAAACAATTAAATATAATCTTTAAAAATAAATATTATCATATATATTCACAGTGGAATACCATACAGCTCTAGAATATTCCTATGTGAATTTCTAGCTTGATATTTCAAATCCCGATTAAATTGATATTCGATTTATAATGAAATTCCTTTTTAAAATATAAATAATTCCTTTATAAATTATAAAGGAATTCCACAACGACTTTTCTAAAATTTGATTTGGACATAAATCAAAACCTACACGATGAAATCTCGATTTTTCTGTTCCATTAGAAAAATATACTCCACCAGCTCCGCGCGTTTCGTGTTTTACAGAAATCCGGCTTAAAACAGACCCTGTATATTCAATTGAAGTTCGAATCGCCAATTTACGAACTGCAGCGCCATTTCAAGCTCGATTTTAATTATAATATAATTATACGTTCAAACTTCGTTTATATAATATATTCGTTAATATAATTCAACTCTAAACTGAATTATATATTTTAAATAATTCAATTTACACAATATTGTGAATTCCACTATTTTTGATTATTTATGAATTATATATATTATTTAATTATTATATTAATTAAATATTCCTTATTATTTAATTTTGGTCATTTTAAATTACCAAACCTTTATTTAAATAATTAAATTAATTAATTATATCGCTGAAAAGTGCAGGTCGTTACAACTTCCGCAGACTCATGCAAGCACTTTCGTAGGTGAGAAACATGAAAGACATTATGAACTCCAGCCAGCCTTTTGGGCAGCTCTACTCTATAAGCCATCTTTCCAATCTTCTCGATGATAGGAAACGACCCTACAAATCTTGGTGCTAACTTTCCTGCAGATCTAAAGCGATTTCCTTAAAGGAGATACTTTAAGGAAAACCCTGTCCCCAAACTCAAACTCAAGGTCGGTCCTTCTTTTGTCTGCGTAGGACTTTTGTCTATCTTGGGCAGTCTTCATTCTTCTTCGTATCAAGTCCACTTTCTCTGAAGTTTCTCTAATCATGTATGGTCCAAGTATGAGCTTGTCTGTAGACTCCCACCAACAAGTTGGCGATCGATATGGTCTTCCATATAAAGCTTCGAAGGGTGCCATGCCTATGGTGGCTTGGTAGCAATTGTTGTAAGCGAATTCCAGCAAAGGAAGGTGATCCTCCCATGTTCCTCCAAAGTCAAGGATGCATAGTCTCAAAAGATCTTCCAGTACTCTGTTCACCCTTTCCGTCTGACCATCAGTTTGGGGGTGATAAGCCGTGCTTAAGCATAACTGTGTGCCCATAGCCTTTTGCAAGCTCCTCCAAAATTCGCTCGTAAAGATAGGATCTCGGTCACTCACTATGCTGGAGGGTATCCCATGGAGCCGAACTATCTCTTTAAGATAAATGGATGCTAAGGATGAGGCAGTCCTTCTACTCTTGATATGTATAAAGTGAGCGCTTTTTGTGAGCCTGTCCACTATTACCCAAATACTGGTATTTCCCTTTCTTGACCTAGGCAACCCATCAATAAAGTCCATCGAAATGCTATCCCATTTCCACTATGGGACTTCTGGAGGATGAAGCAGACCACCACGCTTCTTATGCTCCGCCTTGACTTGCTAGCATATCAAGCACTTAGAAACGAATTCAGCTACATCCCTCTTCATGCCATTCCAAAAGAAAACCCTTTTGATGTTCTTGTACATTTTGTCTCCACCGGGGTGTATGGTCAACTTGGAATGGTGTGCTTCTTCGAGAACCATCTTCACCAAATCCCTTGCTTGTGGGATGCATAATCTTCCATCCCGCCTCAACCAACCCTTATCATCGATGGACTATCTATTGAGGTGACTCGAAGTCTCACCCCTAATCAGCTTATCTATCACATCAACTAGCTGAGGGTCTTCACGTTGTGCGGTCCCTGTTGAGTCCAAAAGAGTAGGCCGCACCTCTAGCGATGCTAGCAAACCAAGCACAAATTCTGAGGAGGGTCTAAAGTCAAAGTTGGCTATGTACTCCAAGCTTTGCCTTTCTACAAAGAGAGGGCTTAGGGTCAGCTTCTTCCTACTCAAGGCGTCTGCTACTACATTGCCTTTGCCAGGGGTATAGGAAATCTCAAAATCGTAGGATGCTAAGAATTCCATCCATCTTTGTTGCCTCAAGTTAAGATCTTTCTACAAGAAAAGGTACTTCAACGATTTATGGTCAGTATACAACTCAAACTTCTCACCTAGGAGATAATGGTGCCAAGACTTAAGCGCAAAAACGATGGCAGCCAACTCTAGATCGTGGGTTGGGTAGTTTTTCTCATGTACTCTCAACTGTCTTCCACCATAAGCTACTACCTTCCCTTCTTGCATCAAGACAACGCCTAGTCCCATACCGCATGCATCCTGTATACGGTAAACATCTTGCTTCCATCTGGCAATGTCAGAACTGGAGCTGTTGTCAGAGCCCTTTTCAAGCGTTGGAAAGCAATATCACAATCCAAATCCCAAGTGAAAGTTAGGTTCTTCTTTGTCAACCTTGTAAGTGGAGCCGAGATTTTTGCAAAATCTTTGATGAACTTTCGGTAAAAACCCGCTAGTTGAGAAAGCTTCGGACTTCGGTTGCATTCCGTGGAACCTTCCAATCTTGCACCGTAACTACTTTTGTGGGGTCCATGGCTTACCCTTCTTTGGACACCACATGTCCAAGAAACCTTACTTCTTCTCTCCAGAAGTGGCATTTGGAGAATTTGGCTTTTAGCTGATGTGCACGAAGAGTATCCATGACTTCTTTTAAATGCTGAGCACGCTCTTCCTCACTCTTCGAGAAAATCAAAATGTCGTTTACGAAGACCACCAAAAACTTATTGAGGAACTCCCTGAACACCCTGCTCATCAAGTCAGCGAAATAAGCGGGTGCGTTAGTCAAGCCGAAAGGCATAACAAGCCATTCGAAGAAACCATCCGGGATTCTAAACGTAGTTTTATCAATGCTGTCTTCAACCACTCTTAGCTGATGAAACCCGGTAGCCAGATCTAGTTGGGAGAAAACCGATGCACCTACAAGCTGATCGAACAAGTCATCTATTCTTGGACCTGTTTTTTTTAATCAGCTTGTTTAGCTCCCTATAATCAATGCATAGGCAAAGCGAACCATCCGCTTTGGTTGCGAATACTACTGGAGCACCCTATTCAGAAATACTCCGCCTTATAAACCCCTTTTCCAGCAGCTCTTTAATTTGCTTGCTGAGCTCTTTCTGCTCCCTAGGAGCCATGTGTCTAACGGGTAAAGCAACGGGTTTTGCATTATCAATGAGGTATATGTGGAAGTCTATCTCCCACTTCGGAGGTAAGCCCTTCACCTCTTCAAACACATCCGTGTATTCACGGACTACTCTAACAGACTGCAAATTCTCAACAGACGCATCAAGAGATTCTAGATAACTAAGCATAAAAGAGTTCATGGGATTACAAGAGATTTCAAGAGTGTTTCCGAGGCAAGTCATGAGTCTAACCACTCTCTTTTCACAATCGAGGATGGCACCATTACTAGATAGCCAATCCATGCCTAGAATTAACCCATAGCCCGTGAAGCCCAAAACATAGGCATTACATCTAAACTCAACGCTTAGTATAGAAATTTTCAAATCCAAACAAACCATTGACTAATAAGATGATCCCCCAATTGGATTTGAAACAACTAAGGGATCCTCTATTATACTGGTGTCTGGGTGCAGAGATTCAACTAAAGTAGTAGATATAAAAGAGTGCGATGCGCCAGAATCAAAGAGTGTATGAACAGGATGATCAAAAAGATAAACTAAACTCTCAACAGAAATATTTCTACCTCGTTCTTGCGGAGGTGCTATGAGAGCATGAACCTGCCCTCCAGAAGTATACCCAGTCCTCTGCCCTTACTCTTGCTTTCTTGGGCAGTCCTTAGCCATGTGTCTAGTCTCGCCGTAGTGGAAACAACCACCCATCTTCCTCTTCTTCTTTCTGCAGTCCTTAACTAGATGTCCAGGAATGCCACAAAAATTGTACTTTCTCTTGTCATGGGGTTTGTTGTTCTTCCCGCCTTTCTTTGAATCTGCCTTCTTGTTCTGTGATCCCTCCACCTTTTTATCTTGAGGTTCTTCCACCTTTACCACTTTCTTACCATCCTTGTCTTCCTCATGTAACAGTGCCATGTCTACCAGTCTCTCATAAGTCGCACCCATGGGTATGTGGGTCATAGCTAGGCTGTGTAGCGGCTCATTCAACCCTTTAACGAAGTGGACAGCCTTCTTATGCGGAGTGTTCACTAACTCGACTCCAAATCTGGCCAGCTGATTGAATTGGTTAACGTATTCTTTGCCCGTCATAATTCCTTGCTTAAGAGCTAAGAACTTCTCCACCTATAGGCTTCGTTCATCTTGTGAGAGGAATTTCATTTCAAACCTCATTCTGAAATCCTCCCAAGTTTCAACTGGTCTTTCAGCATTGGTAACTTCCCACCAATAAGAAGCTTCGTCTTTAAGCAACCACACCGCCAACTGTATCTTCTGCCCATCGTCCACCTCGAATATAACGAAAAAATCCTTAGTTTCTTTGAGCCAGTTCCTTGCTTCCATGAATGACTCAGTTCCACTAAAATTCTTTCCACCCATGGCTCTAAAGTCTCTATATATCTTTGAGAAAGCATTTGAACGAGGCGGAGGAGGAGGAGGAAACGCTGCAGTTGGGGGAGGAGGAATGTCTGTTGGACCTGCATCATTAGCCCTAGCTTCTAGGTACTTTCTGAACCAGCCAGGTACCGGTACACCCTCTGGAAGGTTAAGATCCCCAGACATGCTGAAACGAAAAAGGAAAGATTCAAAACAGAGGATAGAAAGATAGTGCATATGGCTTTGGGGGATTATGCCTTTTAAAATAAAATAACACTTTTTCTAGAAAAATGCTTCTTTATACTTCTTTTTGAAAAACAGTTTTCAAAAACTTTTATCTGATCTGGTAAACCTTTGATCTGATACCAAGTGAAACACCCCACCTCCATTAAGGTCACTCACAAAGGGAATGCCTTAATTTTGGTGGAGCATTATAGGTAAAAGACACAAAAAATTTAGAAATATAATCAGTGGAAAACAACATTTATTTCATACGTGTTTCATAACAAAAACATTACAGCAAACTGTCTCCAAACAACTTCCAAATCATTACATCAAAATATATGTCTTGCTTAAAACATAAAGAAGCATAAAACATAAATAAAACTGCATAAATCCCCAAGAATAGTGTGTCCAAAGCCATAGCCAAAGATAAGAGGTTCCAAGCCATACATCATAGACTCTCCAAGCTTGGAAACATGAACGGTCCAAATTATGCTGAGCTATTCCCTCCCTGGCTACCTGGGGGGGGGGACGGAAGAAAAGAGAGCGAAAGAAAAATGGGTCAGACATAAGTCTGAGTAAGTCCAGTGACTTTTCAGTGTGTGCACAAGAAAAAGGGTCATGATAGGAATAAACTGAAAATAGGACAGTACCAGAATAACTAACTAACATAAACCAAGATAAGGCAGTTTAAACTGAATATAATATCGCACCCAGTTATACTTCTCTACACCTATTTATACTTTTCCCAACTGGCACCCCATATACATGGTGAAATGATCCCTTTTTATCGATCGACTCCTACTCGCACGCATTTATCACGTGTGTCATTCGGCCCCCGCTTGATTGTAGATACTATGCTGATCCCACAATGCGGTGTATCAAATCCTATGGTGGCAACCCGACATGATTCAAGATGCACAGTGTACGACCACTGATTCCCAGTGCCAGCTTTTTCCACTCTGGAGTATGTGCACGCCCGTACTCTGTCGGAACCTACACTGACGCACCACCCGTCGTTGTTTTGACCGCTTATAATCAACCCAGTAATCGTGCCCCACCCTGCCTAGTTCAGGGTACCATGATACAACTATGTGGGTTACTGCTGAAATGGGTCCCCGTTACTAGGGTTTCCTAATCAACATGTTTAAATTGGTTAAGTGTCCAAATTAACCTAACCCCACCCATCAGTTTAGTTAACATGTTGAATTGGTTAAGTGTTACCTTAATTGACTTAACCCTACCATTCCTGACTTAGCTTTATTAAAGCACCAACCACTCACATTAGACAGGTATTGTTGTGGTCACTGGATGTGCCGGTTGGTTCTGGGCAGTTTTACACCATAACTCAGTCTAACCTCGGGTTCTTTTGGGCTCCATGCACTAACCACTCACATTAGATAGGTATTGTTACGATTGCTGGATTTGCCGGGCAGTTCTGGCAGTCTTATACTGTAACTTAATCTAACCTCGGGTTAGGCATATTCATATTTTACTAAATTTACATATTTATCCTTTTATGTTTATATGTAAATTTGTCAACAATTTATTGTCATGGCCTACTTTCCCTCTAAATCAAGTTCATAATTTTAGGTATAAAAATTATACCATTTTCATGCCACTTATCATGATTATGCCAAACATGCCAATTACATGTAATTTCAAGTTTTTCCCAACGTTACCCCCGTTGTACGTTCGCAAAGTTTCACAGAATGTTAGGCTCGATATTTTAGCCTAACTTATAAACTAAAAGAGGAAAAGGAGGAACTTGCAACATTCCAACATCATACAAGATATGGATCTAACTACGCATGTGTCACATGAATTTGGCATAGAACAATATACTTTAAATTTTGAACTTGCAAACTAGATCTATGCAACATGAATCATAAGATAAGAGTTTTACATAGAACTACCCAAAACTTAATTAGACATGTAGTTATGAACTTGCATAGGGATTGAATCAAGTTAACATAGATCTAACATAGAGGCATATGGATTTAACATAATAGGTTGTAGATCTAAACATATAGGTTTACATAATCATGTTTTATCCTATAAACTTGCATGTATTCATAACATGATAGCATCGCCAAACTTGCATATAACATGATAGTTTCTCTTTCCCCAAATTCGTATACAACATCAACAGATTCATTCACCAATTTCTAAATAGCATGATAGGTTCAACAAACCACAACAGTTCATAGGCATACATGATAGGGTAGACATGAGTAGACATGAATCATCATCACATACAACTTTGTACAAATTCTATTTTACAATTCATTACAAATCACGTCTTTAATTTATCCACATCTAAAAGATAACCACACTTACAAAAAATAAGAATTTCTCGAGTTCTGGGATCTGTATTCTGAAACTGAATAGCTTTCCCTTGTTGTAGACGTTGAATTCTCTTAGTTGAATTAGATTTAGACTTGATTTTGATTTGATTCTTATCTTCTATCTTGCTTTCAAGTTGAAGGAGGATGACAGCTACTCTAGGTTGACCATTGACCGCATGACGGCTCTTGTTATGAATATTTGTGATTTAGGGTTGAGAGTTAGGTTGCTTTTATAGAGGTTAAATTAAATAAGAGCTATTAGATCAACCCTAGAAGCAATCAAGACCATCCAGACAAGATAGAATAGCCACATAAGCCCTAATGACTGAGCAGGGAGTCAGAAATCACCATCTTTCCGATCTGCCCAGGGGTAGGTCGACCCCCAGGTTGTAACAAGTCGAATTTCGCTCGGTCCGAATCGATTGCTAAACCGACCAAGACCGTTCGGAACCCGGATTGCTTTGAGAACAAGACACATCAAAACGCAGACAGAAGAACATTTCATTGCTTATTATAACAATTCCATCAGAATACAAGAATGTACAGAGTATGGATAAATATTACACATCATAAAATATCAGAGATTTAAATACATTACTGTAATGGAAAAATAATACAAAACACAACTGAAGGAGATATACGGATACAGAGCTTTCCGAATATCATTCCAGCTGTAAACCAGGGTCCTGTAAGAATAAATCTACAAAACCAAAACTACTAGCTGCCCGTGCGGAAAATAAGGGCACCCAAAGTTTAGGTTAAAACAATAAGCTCCAGGTCAGTCATGTGACTGGTGTGATAACTAAAACAGTTATTAATCTTTATTTTTAAAGTTAGGTAAATCAAGGGACCATGCCGTACAACATGGAACGGGTTTCCTTCCAAGAATACCAGTGCATAAAACAAACAGCGCAACGCTAAATAAAGAACAATGAAGCTATTATAAGACCCAGGTCCCATCACACAATGCAACGCAAGCCGGAGGATAGGGTTTTTACCTTATAATAGCCAAAGAATGCTTGATACGTTTAAAACAGATTATTTTGATAGTATTATAAGTGTATAGGGTCAAAAACAATTTCAATCATAAGTATCAATCATAGGCGGCATGAATGCCCCATACCACTATGTCGCTAAATATAGGTTTACAATTAAAACCGCAAGACTCGTATATGAAGTTGGATTTCCATCTATGAACCGAGGCAAAAGATAGTCCTCACCGAATTCGAGACAATCTAGCCTACCCTGTCTTAGGCAAGCGCGCAGGCAAGCCTTGGATCGTCAGGGTCGGTCCACCGATGTGGATTATTATGCCTGAACAATGCGTTTCCCCGCACTATGGGGCGTAAATGAGCCAACGAATGACTCCATCGGTCCCGGATCAACCGATATAATCGAGGTGCCTCGCAATCCAACAATCACATAGGTGAAAATAATATAAATGTCAGCCAGTTTAAGCATTGACACCACCTCTAGCAAGAAAGAAACGCATGTCCTCCCTGATGTCCTCTCCCGTTTCTGGTTCATACCGGGGTGTGAGGCTCGCGAATCAACGCTACACAAAGCGATGCCACAAAGTCCATGCTTTGATAATCAACCACAAGACTCTGCTTTTCAACAGAAGCCTTGATCATTTGTATCTTAGCATGCCACACAGGAAAACCACTCTATGCAACCGATATCAGTCACACAGAATGAAATCCAATGTCAGACACACAGTCCATTTACAAGTTCGTTCTGGGTCTGAACGAAGCCGGAGGCACTTTCCTCGCATATCCATCGATCTTCAAGTACGTCTGGACGATCAACAACTGATTCCCTCCTCTTGGGTGTACAGCCCAATCAAGATCATCAATAATCACCCAAACGATGTGAAGACCTTCGGTCTTCAACCACCGTCTTCATCTTCGACTTATCGTCGTATCAGTTATTCAGAATGGGATAAACGCGGTCTTTCCGAATAACTCGCGTATTTTATAAACAAGTGTTACACAAACACAACATACGCCTCATTTCAATTCAGAATATTCTTTTATTCAAATATTCTTTTCACAATTTTAAACCATTTTAAAGTTTATCCAAACTAGTCTGGATTAGCGATCCTTACCGAAGTAATTATTTGTTAAATTTCCCAATCCCAACCTATACATCCCATGAAGCAAAACTGGTAATACTTCATATCTAACACCACGGTGTTATCAGAAAATTTAATTACCATTACACGTTCAAATCTAATTAAAGATTTAACTATCGCTTGGAGAAAAACTGGTGATACTCCATTCTCGATCATTTCCATCTAATTAAAGATTCATTAAAACTCCACTTAGTTTTAGTCTCTAACTGGGTTAAAGAACCGATGTTGTTTAAAACACGGTTCACGATAAATCCAAAATCACATCCCATTGTTAATCGGGTTAAAGAACAAGTGTTATTTAAAACATCATTCACTATAAACCCAAAAACCAATTTAAATTCAATTTCAATTAAATACTAATTAGCAGGACAATTTCACTAAATCTCAATTAAAAGATTTATTATTTTCTAAACTGGGTTCAAGAACAGTGTTATTTAAGACACCATTCACGACGAACCCAAAATCCCATTTGATATTAAATACAAGGCTCTGAATAGAAAATATATCGGCTTATATTCAATATCAAATTCTGAAAACAACAAATATCGTATTGGAAATAACGATATAAATATAACTTTCAAATTTCCACAACCATATCTGTATAATCATGAAATCCAACCTCGAAATATTTCGATGATAATTTCGATTCAAATCCATTCCAATATATATATTGGAAATTCTGATTATTTTTAAAACCCCTTCAAATTTAATTTGTTTATTTAAAAATATTGGATCTTAATTCTAGTTCATAACTAGTTCATTTCGATAAAAATATATTTTTATCCTTTCAAATAGGGGATTTTTCATCCTAGTTCTTTCTAAATCATTTATTATGATTTTACACAAATTATTGATATTTTTAATAATTTTATCAAGGCCCGTACAGTCGATTTCCAATAACGGTCGTCGAACTGCACTTACAACGACCTTTTCTAAATTTGATTTGGACGTATCTCCAAATCCAACAATTAGATTTCAAATTTCTAATATTCGTTGGAAAGCTCTTTTCGATACGAACCCAACGGTCCTAGTTTCAGGAAAATCCGACGGTCGGATCTCCCGCAACATCAATGTGAAGTCAATGGTCGATATTCGCGAACTACCGCGGCGCGGCGCTTTCTATTCAGGCCATTAAATATATATATAATATATATTATATATATTTCATCGATTTCAATTTGAAATGTATTTTATAAATCGTTTTAAATTCGTTTTCAAAACAATTTCAACTTCATATTCAATTTCAAATCAAAATTGAATATTCCATATCATTAATATATAAATGATAATATTTTCAAAACGTTATATTTTGAAATCACTTCTTTTCGATATTCATTATAAAAATGAATAAAATCGATATAAATATCATTCGCGTCAAAATGGCGCAAGTCTAACCAACACGGCTTTTATTCAACACATGAATATTGTTTAAATATTTTATTCAACACATGAATACTTTATATGGTTTATATCTTCAATAAAACTGATATTTTTATTGTTTAAATATTTTATTCAACACATGAAATTTTATTCAACACATAAATATTTATTTTATTCAACACATGAAATTTTCTCTGAATATTATTTTGAAATATTCTTTATTTTCTAAATTGGAATAGGACCCAATCAATTACCATACAAGGTTAATTATATGGATTCCATACAACACATGTATATAATTGCAATGATAAATAATCAACCATCATCCAAAGTGCACTACACAACTGTCTATCAACCCACAGATTGGCATACAACTAATTATCGGGATTAATGTACGTCAAACGTCATCCCAATACCCGAGTGGGGTTTCAAATCAACAAACACCGATTTTATTTGTGCAGTTGGGCGATGTGTAAAATTTATCATCCCAATCCATATCAGTCAAATGGGTGTACATAAACAAATCGTCTGATTTGTAAATGAATTTTCTTTTTATTTACATACGCGTTAAAAATAATATTTTCAACGATAAAATATTTTATTCAACCTATGAACATTCTATTCAGTTCATTTGTTCAATAAAATGATCTTTTTATTTTTCTAACTTATTTTAGAAAATTTCAATGGCATAACGACACGATACTAGAAACGAGATTAGGCCTAGCCTTATTCTCAGTCTAATAACAGCGCACGTCACACACAAACCACATTCTATCAATTCAACTCAACCAAACGACTAAACCCAAATAAATAATTCCATCAACCAAATAACCAAACAAACAAGTCCATGGTCTGTGGACGATGGTGTCGGGTGCTACTAAACACCGTCTACATCCTAGTATATATTTCTAACTAGGAAATAAAATAAAGTGAGAAGTTCTCACCATTGGGATCCACTCCTCTATTTTTTATTTTTGAATTTCAGAACCGTCTGGATTTGCCCAAACTTCCAACACAATCTTTTTTTTCCACGCTGTTCACATTAAAAATCACATTTTTACCTCACAATATATATAATAAAAATCAGATTTTTATTTCGCTACTCATATAAAAATCGAGTTTTTATATTCTATATCCTATAAAAATCATATTTTTATAGTCTTTACTATATAAAAATCATATTTTTATAATCCCTACTATATAAAAATCATATTTTTATAATTCTCTGCTATATAAAAATTATATTATTATTATCTCTGCTATATAAAAATTATATTATTATTATCTCTGCTATATAAAAATTATATTTTTATTATCTCTACTCTATAAAAATTATATTTTTATTATCTATATTATATAAAAATCATATTTTTATTATCTATATTATATAAAAATCATATTTTTAATATCTTTGCTATATAAAAATCATCTCTTTTTTAATGATAAAAATCGAATCTTTTTAATGATAAAAATCGAATCTTTTTAATGATGTTAGTTGTATAAAAATCCTAACTTCGTGTGCACAAAAATCTAAACTTTCCTTACATCAAAAATCAAATCTTTACGGTGTTCATATGTAAATAAAAATCACATCTTTACCATAATCACTTCATGTATAAAAACCCACTTTCTATATTAAAACCATATGTAAATATCATATTTCTAATGACATAAATGAATAAAACTGAAATAAATGCTCATCAGCGTTGTCGGGTAGCAGAGGAGGCTCGGAGAAGGGCTGAAATGAGTCGAGGATGGAAATGAATACGCCGTAAATGTTAAAAATTGGGTTTTTGAGGAAAGGGGGCCCCACGGGGTTGCTGACGTGGCGCAAAGGGGCGCTGGGGGTCGGGGAAGGTTCAGGGGGTGGCGCAGGGGGTCCGGCGATGGGGATTGGGCTGGGTGGTCTCGGGTTCAGTCAGAGAAAGGAGGGGGAGGGCGCGGAGGAAGAAGGAGAAGGAGGGGGAATTCCGATCGCCGTTGGTAGCCGAGGGGGGGGGGTCGTGTCGTGCGCAGGCGGAGAGGGGGAGAGAAGGTAGGCGACGAGTTTCTTTTGTGAATTGGGGGCGCGATTTGTCTGTGAAGTAAATTTAGGGTTTACACCCTTATCTATATATTTTATTTATTTAATTATTTATTTCTAAAAAAGCAACTTTTATTTTCGAATTCGAAATCAAACCCACCGACTGTCGTCCCTAGCTAATTACCCCCATTCCAAACACAATGGGATATGTCATATAGGCCAATTCGACCGTTACGATAAGTTTTCGTTGAAATTAAAATATAAATCTTTATATATTCAGTTTAAACGCACATTTGAAATTACCGGGGTCACATACTTACACCGAAAATTCCAAAAAAATATTTCTAGCTTCGTATTAACGATACGGTTCTAACAAAACTAGTTTCATCAAATTTTGAGACCGTTTGAAAAATGGCCATTTTCTGGTCGATCGAAATTGACTGAACTGTTAAAACACGTTTAACTTCGCCACGCTCACATATTGATTCAGAAAATTATGAATTTTGCAACCTAGCAATAATTTGACATCCCGGATCGAACAAAAGTGGTTTCATCGAAAACAGAGGTTGTTTGCAAAATTTCCATTTTTAAGTGCTTATATTTATATATATTAAAATATATATAAATTCCATAGTGACTTTTCTGAATTTTAAACTGGACATATCTCTCAACTTCTAAAGTGAAATCTTAGTTTCTTACATCCGTTAGAAAGATATAATTTAACAGATTCAAATATTTCTTGTTTCGTTCAATTCTGACTTAAAACGAATTCTGTATATTCATTTGAAATTCGAAATCGAATTTTCTAACTACCGCGCCATTCCAGGCTCGTTATATAATTAAAATAAAATTATTCGTTTTAACTTCGCCGAAAATAAATTTTTAGTCGTTATTATTTAACATAATCCATTTTCAATATCCAAAATTCATCAAAATCGCCAAAATAAAATTTTTAAATTGGCTCAGAATTTCCGGGTTGTTACACAGGTCGACCTCCTGGTCGACCTGTATGGGGGGAGGTCGACCCCCTGGTCCACACCCAGGTCGACCTGGCCTTGGCCGGGAAATTTCCCTCCTAGCCCGCTTCTGCTTCTGAATTTGAATTTGAATTTGAATTTTAATTCTGAACTGTTTGAATTTTAATTAAATTCTGAAACTACTAAAGGCCATAGCTCCTACATACGGAGTCCGATTTACGCAAACTCGGACTTTATCTCAAGCAGAATTCCGAGATGAACGCAATGGCATAACTTATTTCCCTTAATTCCCAAATTTGTAAATAAATATTCTTTAATTCGTTACTTTAATGTTAACAGAAAATACGGGGTGTTACAGACGACCCTACAAATCACCATCTTATTGGTGGAAGACTACAGATAGACTTCTTCTTAAACTAGATATGATTAGAGAAAACTAAGATAAGATTGACTTAATTTAAAAAAGGATGAAGGCAGCTCAAGACACACAAAAATCTTATGCGGACAGAAGAAGGTTAGATCTTGAGTTCAGCGTACGGATATGGATTTCATTAAAGTATCTTCCCTTAGAAACATGGTATGGTTTGGCTCGATTTGGAAATTAGCATTGAGGTTTGTTGGGCCATTTCCGATGGTAGAAAGGATAGGCCAAATGGCCTGTAAGGTTTGGCTACCAGAGAGGTTGCCAAGGGCTTACGATTTCTTTCGTGTCTCGCATTTGAGAAAATGCCTACATATTTCTACGGTAGTAGTGGAGCCAAGTACTTTAGAGGAGGATGAGTTCGAGAAGGATGGATTATATATTCCGAAATAAATAGGTTAAGGATTGGGGAAATTAGACTTGTCAAAGTTCGGTGGGGAGAGGATAGCAACGAAGCAACACGGGAACCAGAGGAGAGGATTCACACATCTTTTTCATTCCTTTTTGATAGTACGCTCTTAATCCTTTCTTAGTTTTGAATTTGAACCTAATTCATTTCATCATTTGAATTAGTGTGTCTTAGGAAAGCCTATGGATGGTAGGACATGGTTTAAACATGTTATTAGGACATGTTATGTTTAATGGATTCACGTGGATGCAAGTGTTTGCTAGTGTATGCATATACACAGTGATCGACAACTAGGACACTAACATAATTGCATATGAATGTATGTGCACTTTTAATTCACTTATAATACATGGATGAAAATGGGTGATTATCATATGGATGTAGCATTTTAATGGTGGTTGTAGCACGCATATAGAACTTTATGTACCATTAGGATTTGATTGCATATATTTTGGACACATGGCACTACATAAATTGCATAAAAGGAGGTCAACTGAATTAGTGAACCGCCTAGCTTCTTGCATTAGTTAGGAACATATAAACTACACTATTGTATATGTTCATGGTAAGCATTAGAAATCCTAAGAACAATGGATGCCTATGATTGGTGGATGAGTAGATGGATGTAGACGATGGTATGATAATTATTATGACATTCTTCTAGCCTTGGAGATTTCAGGGACGAAATCCTTTAAGGAGGGGAGAATGTAACAAACCAAAATTTTAACAAAATAAATATTAATAAAAAAATATTTATAAATAGGTAACGGGGGTTGGACCATTGGGTCCGTTACAAAATTCTGGCAAAGATAGGCATTTGGTTTGCTGAAATCAGACTTAAAACGAAGAAGATACGAGAGAAAGTAGTTTGAAATTAAAATTTGAAATTCGAATAAACAACGAATTACTAAGAAATTAAATCAACCAAAAATTACGTTAACTTGGGCGACCCAGCCTTTAGCTAGGTTGATCCGAGGTCGACCCAAAGCCCAAGTGGGTCGACCCATTCCAGCAACATGCGCAACCTAGTGCGCATGTTTTAGTGCGATTTGGGCTGACTTCGGGTGCGTTTTCTAGAGACCTATTCCAATCTGATGGTCTAAATTTTTAGCTTAAAATCTAGCGGTCCAAAATCCCCTAGCTCCTTTATAAATTTAGCTCCAAACCTCTTCCTTTGTTTCAACCTTGTGTCATAAAAGAACTAGGAAAGGAATATATAAAACGATTTTAAAATGTATCAGTCAACCCAGTCTACGAATTTATTCCAACTATAAAAAAAATTCCTAAGATTTTAGGTGGAATGGAAATTGTAATTCTTTCCAGTTCTGGAGGCATAATGACAGACTGAGAAGCTAGACTAGAAAAAATTGAAGGAAAAATTTTGTGTTATATATGGTGATCCTCCTATGGTATCCTACCCTATTTCTCCCTGCTCCATTTCATCCATTCCCTGTCTCCACTTTACACAACCTTCTTCTAAAATATTTTAATAGAGCACTAATACATAGGTTTATGAGCATATTTTTGAAGAATATTTATACAAAGAGATTTTCTACGTAGGCTTGTTGGATTTGCTTAAATTTATGAGTACTTTCAGTAATTACAAGATCAGTATGAATTGGGGTTTATTTTGGTAGTAATAGTTATTGATTTCTTCAGATTTTAGTTTTATTTTCTGTAAATAATCTATGTATATCTGATTTCTGCTTCTATCATTTCTTCTGTCAATTTCAGTAATCTATTATATTTTTGTAAATTTATTCAGTTCAATTTTATTTCAGATTTATTCTTATTTATTTGAGCCTAGGCCATGCGAGAGTCAAAGTCATTGTACTTTTAATTTTCCCGTTGAGTTTAGGCCTTAAAAGAGCCTGAACCATCATTCCTTTTGTTTATGCACAGTTTGGGGTAAAAATATGAATTTGACAATAAAAGCGCATTTGGAAAAAATATGAATTATATATAAAAAGGATAAATTGAGCTTATTGGAATTATGCCATAAAAGATAACTGAACTGTAACTTTGATAAACTCAATAAATGACACTTGGACAGATGCTAAATAGAGGGGGTTGGGTTGTATAATGAAATTAAACAAAAGTGACATTTATAGACAACCTATAAATTGAAGTCCATATGCAACCTATGATATGACAAGAAGTTACATGAAGAAGGTAGGCTTATTATAAACATAAATTGGGCATTAAGTTTAGAATGAACAAATTAATAAGCATGAATGGTAGTGGTCCGTTCCGACATCATAAGCTGATTAGGGAAAATAAGTGGTCTGTTAAGAAAATGTGCAGTAAGAGTCTATTTCGGCAATGACGACATATTAGGGAACATAAGGGGCTCGTAGTAGTGGTCCATTACGGCAGGAGGGATATACTGATTAGGGAAAATAAAAGGCCAATTAAAATAATTAATTTATAGTGACCTAGGAGTTTGTTGACAATTCTATGGGGTTCTGAGATAGCCGGGCGGTCAACAATAATTCTACGGTCATCTTGGCGTTAGTAAATTAATTTGGGGACTAAGTCTAGGGGTGACTTAAGTCAAATTGCATTTTTGATTGGGGATCCGTATCAGTCAGTATTCTTTTTTATCACACTTCACCGAGGTCTCACGAGGAGATGAAGCCACGCTTATGTTATACTGGGTAGTAAGAGGTCCAAACGAGGTGGGTAAGAGCGCGTTCCGACGGGGCAGTGAGCGTGCATCATGCCGATTAGGGAAAATAAGACGATGTGACATCAGTGATTTACATTATGTCCTTAAAGCTGATGGATCGGGTCTGATAAACCCGAGATCATAGTCAGCATAGGTTATCACAATTATGGTTTAGGAGCCGATCGATAGGTAGAATTAGGGTATATCCTAATTATGAGTTGCAGCAAATGGTCTAGAAATCGAATGATTTGATAGTCGACTATATCCCTGCTTATCTTCTTTTTCCTTTTCTTTTTACTGTACTATGCTTCAAATTATTATTCTGTCTAGATTTCTTCTTTTATCACTCATTCTAGCAAATATTGAACTCACCAGGCTTTATGTCTGACTAGTTTTCTTTCTCTCTTCTTCCTTTCCTTCCCTGTCCTCCCTCATCGCTCTTTCCCAGGTTCTCAGGCCAGGGTGGAGGATCTAGTAGCTGATAGAATTTTGGCCCAGCTTAGCCCTTTGGAGATTCTCATTTGTCTTATTCTCTGCTTTTACATGTATTTTTTGACACGACCCAAACTTCCCCGTAAAGGAAAGCCCGGATTGAGTTGAGAACATGACAAATCAGAACACAAACAGAAGAACATTTCATTGCTTATTACAGCGATTACATCAGAGTACACGAATATAACAGAGTATGAATAAATAATATACATTTGATAAATATCGGAGATTTAAATTACATTTAAATACATAGCAACGGAAAAATAATACAAAACACAACTGAAAGAAATACACGGATACAGAGCTTCCAGAATATCCCTTCAGCTATAAACCAGGATCCTATGAATATAAATATGCAAAACCAAAACTCCTAGCTGCCCATGTGGAAAATAGGGGCACCCAGAGTTTAGGTTAAAACAATAAACTCCAGGTCAGTCATGTGAGGTGTGAGAACTAAAACAGTTATTAATTCGATTTTAGAGTTAGGTAAATCAGGGGACCACGCTGTATAACACGGAATAGGTTTCCTCCCAAGAATACCGATGCATAAAACAAATAGTGCAATGCTAATTAAAGAAAATGAAGCTATTATAAGACCCAGGTCCCATCACACAATGCAATGCAAGTCGGATGATAGAGTTTTACCTTATAATAGCCAAATAATGCTTGATACGTTTAAAACAAATCATTTTGATATTATTATAGTGTAAAGTGTATGAAAACAACTTCAAATATAAATGTATCTATCATAGACGGCATAGTGCCCTATCCCACTATGTCGCCATACTAGGCTCTACAAATAAAACCGAAATGTCACGTATTGGAAATTGGATTTCCGTTATGAGTCGAGGCCAGGGATGGCTCCTCACCGCTTCGAGACACTCTAGCAAATGTCTTAGGATTCCCCGTAGAGAACCCTAGATCTTCAGGGCCGGTCCTCCCTTATGTTTGAGGATTGGTTATTCATGAACACATGTTTCCCTGTCCTATTGGACCTATCCATCGGCTCCATAGAGATCAATATATCCGAGGCGCCTCGCAATCCAACAACCACATAGGTAAAAATATAAAAATGCCAATCCAAACACCACCCATAGCTAGAAAGAAACGTCGTGCACTCCCTGCAGTCACGATCCCGTTTTTGACTCATACCGGGGTGTGAGGCTCGTGAATTAATGCTATACACAAAGCGATGCTATATTAAAGCTATGCTTTGATCATCAACCACAAGACTCTGCTTTTGAATAGAAGCCTTGATAATTTGCATCTCAGCATGCCATACAGGCAATTCACGCCATGCGACTGATGTCTATCGATATATAACATCTGAGCTCGTACGTCTCAGAGAAGGGCGTTAAGCAAGAGAATAAATTCTCCGTCGCCACACAGATATATATTTAATAGAGATCAATCAACACAGAATAAAATCCAATGTCAGACACACATCCATTTACAAGTTCGTTCTGGGTCTGAACGAAACCAGAGGCACCTTATTCTTCATCCCATATGTCCAATACAGGAGAGAGGCCCTTGCATATCCGTTGATCTCCAAGTACGTCTAGACGATCACCACTTATTATCGCGTCTTAGGTGTACGACCCAATCAAGGCATCAGTAATCATCCAAACAATGTGAAGACCTCCGGTATTCAACCACCCACTTTATCGTCGACTTATCGTCGAATCAGTTATTCAGAATGGGTAAAAACCCGCCTTTCCGAATAACTCGTATATATAATAAACAAGTGCTACACAAACACAACATACGCCTCATTCCAATTCAGAATATTCTTTTATTCAAATATTCACATCATTAGGGAAAGGTTCCCATTAATTTTATCAAAGATAAATTCTTGTAAATTTATTCTTTAATCTTCCTTTGGATATCAATTCAAACCAAATTAAGGTTTATCCAAACTAGTTGGGATTAGCGATCCTTACCGAAGTAATCATTTATTTCATTTCCCACTCCCAACCTATTCATCACATGAAGCAAAACTGGTAATACTTCATATCTAACACCACGGTGTTATCTGTAAAATTAATTACCATTTCACATTCAAATCTAATTAAAGATTTAACTATCGCTTGGAGCAAAACTGGTGATACTCCATTCTCGATTATTTCCCAAATTCGATAATTTAAATTATCTCATTCACTTTTCAATCTAATTAAAGATTCATTAAAACTCCACTTAGTTTTAATCTTCCCAAAAATCAATATTAATGATTATTTAACTTTGGGAAATCAAACATGTCGCATCGACAATATACACCGTACCATTGATTTCTGCCGATATATAACCTCTAAGCTCGTACGTCTTAGAGATGGGTCTTAAGCAAGAGAATAAATTCTCCGCCACCAAACAGATATATATTTAGCAAAGATCAACGAATACGGTATAAAGAAATCAATGTCAGACATGTAATCCTGTCTTTTAACTGGGTTAAAGAACCAATGTCATTTAAAACATAGTTCACAATAAACCCAAATCCTCTTCCATAAAAATGGAATCTTCACGGAAAAACAAATCAATATATAATCGATATCAATTTCCGTATCCGACTAATAATATAAATTGAATAACGACAAAGCCTTTTAAATTCCATATATATTAACAGTCTTCCTCCACAGGTGTTCATTTCGATTATTACCAAATCGAATTTCATTCCATTCCAATTAAATATTAATTGGAAAACTTTACTTTGGAAAATCCCATTAAATCTTAATAAAAGATTTATATATTCCAAATCACATTTTACTGTATATCGGGTTAAAGAACAAATGTCGTTAAAAACACAGTTCACAATAAACCCAATTCACATTCCATTTTAATTCCAATTAAATGTTAATTAATTGGAAACTCTAATAATCTTAATTGAAAGATTTATTCTTTTCACACGGGGTTTAAGAACAGCGTTATTTAAGACATCATTCACGACAAACCCAAAATCCAATATCAATTCAATTCCAATTAAATGTTAATTAATTGGTAAACTCCTTTAAATCTTATTTAAAAGATTTAATCTTTTCTCTGCTGGGTTTAAGAACAGTGTTAATGAAGACACCGTTCAAGACGAACCCAAAATCCCAATTGATATTAAATACAAGGCTCTGAATAGAAAATATATCGGCTTATATTCAATATCAAATTCTGAAATCAACAAATATCGTATTGGAATAATGATATATATATATATCTTCCAAATTTCTCCACAATATCTGTATAATCATGGAATCCAATATCGAAATATTCCGAAGATAATTTCGATTCAAATCCATTCCAATTCATATCTTGGAAATTCTGGTTATTTTTAAAACCATTTCAAATCCAATTTATTTATTTAAAAATATTGGATTATAATTCTAGTTCATAACTAGTTCATTTCGATAAAAATATATCTTTATCTTTTCAAATATAGAATTTTTCATCCCAATTCAAATCATTTGTTATGATTTTACATAAATTATTAATAATTTTAATAATTTTATCAAGGCCCGTACAGTCGATTTCAATAAACGGTCATCGAACTGCACATACATCGACCTTTTCCAAATTTGATTTGGAAATAATTCCAAATCCAACCGTTAGATTTCAAATCTCTTATATTCGTTGGAAAGCTCTTTTCGATACGAACCCAACGGTTCCGGTTTTAGGAGAATCCGACGGTCGGATCTCCCGTAACGTCGGCTCGAAGTTAATGGTCGAAATTCACGAACGATCGCAGCGCGGCGCGTTCTATTCAGGCCATTTAATATAATATATATATATATATATATATATATATGTTTTATATATTTCGTCGATTTCTATTTAAAACGTATTTTATAAATCGTTTTAAAAATGATTTCAACTTCATATTCAATTTTAAATCAGAATTGAATATGCCATATCATTAATATATGAATGATAATATTTTCAAAATATCAGATTTTGAAATCAATTCTTTTTTATATTCATTATAAAAATGAATAAAATCGATATAAATATCGTTCGCATCAAAATGGCGCAAATCTAATCAACATGGCTTCATATATTTAAATATTTTCGTGTCCATCCAAAATCGGACATCAAAATCCTATTTTGATCTTTTACTGAATATTATTTTAAAATATTCGTTATTTTAAAATATTCATTCTTTTTGAACTGGAATCAGACACAATTAATTATCATAGAATGTTATTTATATGGGTTCCATACAACACATGTATATAATAACAATGCTAACCAATCATCAATCATCCAAAGTGCATCACACAACTGCATAAGCATTAAATATAAATAATTAACGCTTACACAGTCTGTCAACCAATCGATCGAAATACAACTAAATAATTGGGATTAGTGTACGTCAAATGTCATCCCAATACCCGTGTGGGGTTTCAAACAACAAACACAGATTTTATTTGTGTAATTGGGCGATGTGTAAAATTTATCGTCCCAATCCATATCAGTCAAATGGGTGTACATAAACAAATCATCCGATTTGTTTATGAATATTTATTTTATTCATATACACATTAAAAATTATATTTTTTACGATAAAATATTTATTTCAAAATATGAATATTTTATTCAGTTCATTTATACAATAAAAAAAATGATATTTTTATGGTTCAAACATATTTTTAGAAAATTTTGGCAGCATAACGGCGCGATACTAGAACCGAGATAAGGTCAAGCCTTATCACTCGCCCAATAATGGCTCGCGCCATACACAAACCAAATCATATCCATTCATTCACATCTCAAACCAATTCAACCAAATAAATCAACTAAAGCAAACAATCAAACAAATCGTCCATGGTTTGTGGACGATCGAGAGCAGTTCATATATGCAGTTATAAAATAAATAAGTGTATAAGAAATTTTAGTGAGAAGTTCTCACCTTTGGGGTTTCCACTCCTCCATTCCTTATTTCTGAACGGTTTGGATTTGTTTCCAGTCGGTTCCATCGCAATCTGTTTCACA
This sequence comes from Allium sativum, assembly GCA_030737875.1. Lineage (NCBI taxonomy): Eukaryota > Viridiplantae > Streptophyta > Magnoliopsida > Asparagales > Amaryllidaceae > Allium > Allium sativum. The sequence goes on from CM060918.1 coordinate 748,182,925, forward strand.
CGATTTTTACATTAAAAATCCCCTTTTTTTAATATATCGCTACATGGATAAAAACCACATTTTTCTAATGCTACATATATAATAAAGATTATATTTTTATATCGATGTTTTTATTATATATAAAAGATCTCATTTTTATCACCTTAATACATATAATAAAAATCCTATTTTTATTATGTTATTCATATAATAAAAATCCTATTTTTATTAGCTAATACATATCATAAAAATCAAATCTTAATATGCTAATACATATCATAAAAATCGAATCTTTATATCACACAAATAAATAAATAAACTTACTTTGTTCATGAGGGTAGGGGGCGTCGGCCAATCAGAGGTGGAGGAGGGAAAGCATGCGGCGCGGGCGGTGGTCTCCGACGAGGAAGCGGTGCGGTTCAGGTGGTGGTTTCAGGTGGTGCTGGCTGTTTTGGTGGTGATGCGGTTTACACAGAGGAGGAGCGAGGGGGAACAAACGGTGGTGGCGGATGAGGCCAAGGGAGGCGGAGCTCGGTGGTGCGGCTAGGGGTGACAGGGACTGGAGAATTTAGGGTTCATGGATCAGATTAGAAGAGAGGAGGGAGGAGAGAGAGAAGGCGAGGGGGTGGCGGTCGTTGGGGAGGCGCGAAGGCCAGAAGGGGGAGGGCGATAGCCGCGGCGGCGCTGGAGGATAGGTAGCGGCGGCGGGTTTAGGGTTAAGCGGGGTTTTTTTTTCTGTTGAACGATGGAGAGAAAGTGAGGGTTAAGGGCTTAATATATTTATTTAATTTCTTTATTAAATTCCCTAAAAGTAAGTTTTAAATTCGAACCCTACATTGAAACCACTGACTGTCGTCACTATCTAAATACCCTCATTCCAAACGCAATGGGATATGTCATGTAAGCCAATTCTACTGTTACGATCAGTTTTGATTTAAATTAAAATATAAATCAATGTATATTGAATTTAAACGTACATTTTAATTTACCGGGGCCACATACTGACTCCAAAAATTCCAGAAAAATAAATCTAGCTATGGTTTAACAATACGGTCCTAACAAAACTATTTTAGTCAAATTTGGAGACCGTTTGAAAAATGGCCATTTTCTGGTTGATCCAAATTGACTAAAACTGTCAAAACACGTTTTCCTTTGCCACGCTCACAGATTAATTCCAAAAATTATGAATTTTGGAATCTAGCAAAAACTTGACATTCCGGATCCAACAAAAGTAGTTTCGTCGAAAATGGATGTCGTTTGTAGAATGGCTATTTTTAAGGGCCTTATATATATTAAAAAATATATATATTCCACAACGACTTTTCTGAATTTTAAACTGGACGTAACTTACAATTTATAAAACGAAATCTCAGTTTTTTACATCCATTAGAAAGATATACTTAATCAGATTCAAATACTTCTTGTTTCGTCCAATTCTGACTTATATTGAATTATGTATATTCATTTGAAATTAGAAATCGAATTTTCGAACTACCGCGCCATTTCAGGCTCGTTTTATAATTAAAATAAATTTATTAGTTTTAACTTCGTCGAAAATAAATTTTTAGTCATTATTATTTAAAATAATTCATTTTAAATATGCAAATTCATTAAAATAACCAAAATAAAAAATTTAAATTGGTTCTGATCTTCTGGGTTGTTACATTGTTCCACTTCTGTCTTATTTTTGTATTTGATGTTAAAAGATTTTTTATTCTGGTACTCTGATTATGTTGCTTTCATAAGACAATTGTGTTTTTTATGATCTATGATGTAATAACACTTATATTCTGCTTTAAATAAAATTTCAAGTTCGCTGCGATTTTCATATGTTGTCTTGTGAATTTTAATCTTTGTGATGTTATCTTATACATATATGCTTCATATTTACTAACAAAGTCCTCACACAGGCGACGTTAAGAAATTTGGGGTGTTACATTGCTCGTGTACACGTATATCAAAGGAGCACACTTTACTTTTGCAGAAGGAATGAACATTGTTAAAAGTAATAAACAGTTCAATATGATGCATTACAATGACACTAAAGACTGCTTGTTGTATGAGATAGATAGGCATCCATGGTACGAAAACAGGCTACCAAAAAGGTTATATCACAAGAGGTGGATCTAGTCGTTATGTTAACACGTAGGATGTAATTAAAAATGTCTTTCTATATTAATTATTTCTCCATTTTATCAACTGTATTTATCAACTTTTTTAAATAATATTATTGTATTTCAATTTTTATACTATAGTTTCATTTTTAGTTATATACATATTACAAAAAACAAATAATTAATTATCTAAAACACAACTAAACCATAAATCACAAATGAAAATACCTCATTTGAATGCTCCCGCAAATGCATTCCCCATTTAACGCCCAACCTCGTTTAGATGTCTCGTTTGATCTTATCGCAAACGCACCTTAAAAAATCTTTATATCTAAACATTGCTATTACAATATGAATGTCCGTTATTTTTAACTATGTAAGAATAAATCACAAAAATCCAGTTCGAAGTGTATATCTGCAATACTAATTACTCGTTACCAGTAAGCTGTTCATGCAATCATACAGACTTGAGAAAAAAAATTGAATTGACCACTTTACTCACATTGTTAATTCTTACATTATGATTACTATGTTTCACCTTGATTATATGTTTCTGCTTCGGAGAAATGGCGGTTCTTATCAAAACATCTATTGATTATTTATAGATCCAATCGGTAACCAATTGTAACAGCTTAACAATTTAAACAAGGATCCATGCAAGAATAGTAATCAAATTTCGATTAGGGTTCAATACATGCCGTGATGAGTCGATGAATAACCAGATGAACCTCGAACTCGAAGGAGCATAGAAGGATCGAATCAAAAGCACAACGTACACCGCACCACTATCGGTATCCACATGAATGAATTTCTTCTTTGATCGAATTGAAGAGGAAAAAGGTAATTGGTACTAGCCTCCGTTTTGGTTTTCATTGAAAAAGGGTATGCGATACAGTTTCTAATTTTTGATATGATATCAATATTGGTTCATGCGTTAATTTTAAAGGAATGAGTAACCCTTTATAAATTTAAATGTGTGCCATAAACTAAGGAAACAGTCGGCATACCATTTCAACGCTAAATAAAATATCAACAAACAGATACTTTATTTATTCAATGAATGATTTTCCCTTTATAACATTCTAAGTGTGTGACCTTATAGGTTACTATAACATTGGCAATAATTTTAAATCATATTCAAAGTTATAAATAGTGAGCGACATCTAGTAATACATCGCTACTACCCAAGTAATGATAAAATCAACGATTCGATACAACATTTTCTATGACCAGTGTTATAATGTAATTTAACCCTTTTAACCAATATATCCAGGATTAAACTCGAGGCATGGAATGTATCATCCTCTTTATAATTTAATCCTTTTATCTTAATCGATGAGTAGGCTATATAAAACAAATCAATATTTGAGCACGATCATTATTTCATAGTCTCAATTAAGAGGCCCATGGATATCTCTACTTATATAGGGTTAAATTACATCTAGATCATTCATAATTTTCAATCGGTTTGAATGTATCTGATAATCACCTTTATCGTCTACTCAGTTAAAAGTAACTTTTGATGATATCAAAACAAAAATATCCTCGAATAACAAATATCCTCGAATAAAATTATAATGATTTCAGTTTTGAGGACCATTACATTACTATCACTATGTGAATAACTTATGACACTAATAATTGTATTCCATGTAGTTTTCTCATGTTGGGTCAGCCCAATACACTATTCTCCAATACATATTTATGTGTTGACATTAATATAACATATATTAATGATCAATGAAATATGATCATCAGTCAATCAACACACCAGTCTCAATGTTTTATTCTTGTCCTATATAAACAAAAAAACTTGACTAGGGACATATAAGAACTATAATTTTGTTATTGTATTATATAATTGTTAACCCTGATAAAAACATGGGTCAGAAATAACCAGTCAAAAGCACGTGAAGTAAGACCGTTAATGTTTAAGAGTCAAGGACTGGTGTTATTTTAATATAGTGGTTCGGTCGGCCACTGCAAAGCTAGTCGGTCGATCACTAAAGAATTGGTTGGTCGTATTGCGTATCAGTGAGTCAGTCGGCATCAGATGGGTCGGTCGATCATCGCCAAAGCAATGTGGTCGGTCGGTAAACAACGCAATGGCATTCATGTAATAACAGTGGTCGACCATATTCTCATTGGAGCGCTCGACGGTAATTTGTGGCGTGGTCGGCCTCAGCAAATATATGGCATCAAGCAAACAAGTAATGAGTTGATTCATGTATATGTACAATGATGTACACGTGGTATTAATGCATGGATCATATATATATTTCATGCACCCAGATCGAATGAATTCACACATGTCAGGCTGTTGACCATTCATATCTCCTACTGCTGCATACATGGTAAACATGCATAGTAAAAGATGTATTGATATACACAACGTATAATAAGTATGGTAATACAATGATTTGTTAGAAAAATGCATGTATGGATATATACATGACTTGTTTACACTTATAACACTGGACTTGTATACAACGTACATGCAAAAGTATATGAAAAATGGGGAAAGTGCTTCTCTGTATGTAAATACTAAGTGCAAGTATAATTAGTGGATCAAGCTCTTATAGTATGCATGGATCAACAACCTTCTACTATACAAATATAAAAGTATGGCTTACAACAATGTGTATAAGTCTGGAAGCAATTTATGAGATGTTGGGACGGTCACAATTAAAGCATTTTAATGGGTCAGTCTGTGATTTATCTTCTTTGGATTGGCGGTGGCATATTTGTGATTAACACATAGTGCATATATAGTATAAACTATATGGCAACATGCGAAAGCCCCACGTGGCACAGTAGTGGGTCGGTGTCCAATTAAATAAAGGAAGCGGTGGCACATTACGTAAATAACAGGGACTGGCATCTTCCCATTTTTGAATCGGTCTGTAAACATCATGTAACTGATTGATATCAAGTGGAAAAGCACCAATCGATATCAAGTGGGAAAGCACTGATCAGATCAAAATTAAGGTGCCGATCGGCCTTATGGACTTAAGGACCGATCGGTATTAAAAGCATGACCGATCAGTACTGTAACGCGAACTGTGTACAGCTGTGCCAGTGGCAGTTCCATAAATATTTTTATGGTCGATCGGTACCCGACACACCATAATTACAACACTGCCACTACCCCCAAACTACACCTAAAAGTAGTCCACTTCTCCACCATTCAAGGAACGGATTTTTCCACCCCGAAGGGCTACCTAAATCATCCCCACTACTCTCAATCACTTCAAGCTCAATTAATGGCTTCTCCAACTTAATCTATCTTTCTCAATCAACAAATGGATCAAATCTTCTCCGAGCACGATTAATACTCTCTCGAAGTCGATTCAAGTGATCTCCAACTGCGATTAATCCTCTCTAAAGCCTAGATCTACCGCAAAATCACCATGGAATCAAGGAAGACCATTCAAGTGATCAAGTGTTGACCACCACACTTAGAGAAATCAAAGCTTCCATTGGTAGATTCAAGTGAAATCTAGATCAAAGAGAATGATAAAAGAGAGAAATAGCACAAATGAGTGAAGTGAATCCAATTATGTATTTTGTAAATTCAAATGAGATAATGAGAAGTGATTCCATAGTGGATGTAGGCTATTTCTAAGCCGAACCACTTTAAAAATCCTTTGTTCTTTACTTTCTGCTCTTGTTTTTATATTTCGTGGCTCCATTTTTTTAATTCATACCATTTGGTGAAGTGTTCTAAACACCTTTGGTGTTGTGACCATTTTTTGGTTTCAACATTTTGGTGCCCACCGTGGGGCTCGAATCCATGACCACAAAGTTAAGAGCCTTGTCTGAAATAACGACAAAATCAAAGAAAGCTGCATTTAAAGCCGTTGGGGAAACTGACAACGTTGCAAATGACGAAGCTACACCACTTGCCAACCGTTTTGGAGTTAGAGAAAACTCAATGGCCGAAGCTGAATTAGATGTCGTTGTCTCTAACTTGAGTCAGCGAATGGAAGCCTCCAATAAAACTTTAATCAAGGATAATGAAGCATTGATGGACGCTAATCAATCCCTTATTGATAAGATGAATGTTCTTTTGAAGGCCTAAGCGAACCCCACTCCTCCTCAAAGAGTTCACGTCAACCATGAGGATAACGCAAATTCGTCAGCCTCTGATCATCATCATAATGATAACATGGGAGGGCTTGATGGTTGGGAAAGCGAAAAAGTTAATGCTGATATCCAAGACTCAAGGCCGAAGACCAAAAGCCATTCCGATCCAAATACTCGACGAGTTGCAAGTCCCGCCAAGGGGGCACCTCCCATAGTGGAGGTAAAAGACCTAGATCCTCTAATCGTGATCGGTCGCCAAGACGAGCATCCGGAAAAGAGATCGAAGTTCGCTCTCCGGAACAACACAACTCGAAGAAGTATATCGCGGATATGGTAAAGCAAATCATGAAAGATGGCATGGCCCGCAATGACTGTGAAAGAGAACGGGACTTCTCCCCCAGCAAAAATCCATTCACAAAGAGGATCCGCAAAGCTGAGTTCCCTAGAAAGTTCACTCATCCTACTCTACCTTCATACAACGGGACTTCTGATCCGAATCACTTCGTGTATAGATATGAAAGTAGCCAAAGTGACAGGCGGGATCAAATGCATATGCTTCCCTCTCTATTTAGAAGGCGTCACATCATTATGGCTCACGAGGCTGCCTCCCAAATCTGTCGATCGATTCAATGAATTGACTCTGAAATTCAAGGAGCAATTCAGGCTACAAGCTACTAAGGCAATGGATGTCATTTCTCTAACATTAATGAAGAAGAATCCGAGAGAACCTGTTAAAGCTTTCCTCAAGAGGTTCAACGTTGCTTTGTCCGAGGTTGGGAATCCCGAACCCCGCATGATCTTAATCTCTAATCGACGCCATAAATGAGAAAAGAGTATTTGGTAGATGGATCAAAATGAAAGAACCAAACACGCTTGAAAAATTCTATAAAAAGGCAGAGGAGTATACGAGAGTGGACAATAATCCTGTCCTCTTCATATTATTGATGCTAAACAACTCCTTGAAGCTCCCAAAAATGCTGCTACTCAGTATAATCAGAAGAATAACCATGGGTAAAAGCGCGCCAACGATGGAAAGGACAACAAAGAATATAAGAAGATTCGCCTTTAAAACCCATCAGAGCTAACACCTTTGAATGACACCCCTGAAAACATCTATCTTGCAATGAAGAATTCTGAAGAATATGCGGAACCAAAACCAATGAGAATAGGCGACAAGGTAGCTAACTCGAAAAAGTTACGTAGGTTTCAAAATCAGCCTGGTCATAACACGAATGAGTGTAGGCACCTCAAAAGCTTGATTAGGAGTTGATTCAAAAGAACAGTCTACAACAGTATGTCAAAAATCCTCAAGCATCACACTTTGCTCCAGCTCTTCAAGGGCAGAGTGCGCCTACCAATCAAGCTGATCCAAGTAACCGAACTCCAGCACGGGTTGATACCAGGCCAGTGATCAACTAAGGACCAATGACTAGCACTCTAATTTTAATGGCTCAAAATAAGCGATCATCATCGCCACTGCTCTACTTCCTGCTTTATTTCCTGCTTTACTTCATGCTTTACTACATATTTTACTACTTGCTATGTTCGAAACTTATTATAAATAGTCTGTAATAATTTGCAAAGTGATGCACTGAGCATCACTTATGTGACTAAAAGCATATATGCCTGAGTAAATCTCTTACTTGCAATAATTTCGATAATTCAAAATTTGCTAAAAGACGATTTCTTACTACAGGCTATCCGATGAACGCTTGCTTCCTCGAAACCCGATGCAAAGTGGCAACCCCGATAACACCGACTCAAGCGTCGAGTGCAAAAAACATCAATACGCATAAATACAACAATGAAAAGCACCACCTTGGAGAATGAACAAGAGGAGTGGCCAAGAGTCACACGACGGAGAGTTCAGCAAGTGGATGTGAAGTCAATGCCAGAGCTTGCAAGTTCCAAGGGGCAACCCGCGCCCGGCTGTGATCACTTGCATAGTCAAGTGCATCCAGTAGGAGGACGACGTTCGCTCTGAGGAATGATGCAAACCCTTGCAAGTCCCAAAGGGCATCCTGCACCTGGCTGCGATCACTTGCCATTGTCAAGTGCATCCAGCAGGAGGAAGATGTTCGCTCTTCGAAATAACGCAAACCCCTGCCAGTTCTAAGGGGTTGCGACCTTTTAGTCTAGATGTGATCACTAACTATAACAAGGTGAATCCGACATGACAACTGATGTTCGAAAGAACCTCTCGGTCTGGCTACGATCGCCTACTATGGATAAGTGTATTCGACACACAAGGACTGATGTTCACCCTGTGGAATGACGCAAGCCCTGCAAAATTCTGTCAAGGGATCCTCTCAGTCCGGCCGCGATCTCTTGCCATAGTTAAGCGTATCCGACACGATGGCTGATGATCACCTTGCGGAACTACGCAAATCGAAATCCTCCCGCAGCAGAAGAAAAATTAAAAGTCCCTCCATAGCAAGGGCAATCCCTTTATAGCAAGGGAAGATTAAAAATCCCTCCTAGCAAGGGTAAAATTAAAGTCCCTCCATAGCAAGGGTAATCCCTCCTTAGCAAGGGAAAATCAAAATCCTTCGTGTCAGACCTTTGCGCCGACACAGAAGGTCCACCTCTCCACAGCAAGAGGCTTGGAAAGTCCCTCCAAAGCAAGGGAAAATCAACATCCTTCATGTCAAACCTTTGCACCGATACAGAAGGTCCACCTCTCCATAGCAAGAGACTAGGAAAATCCATTTGCGTAGCATCTGATTATCTCAGATGTGAAGAATGATGAAGATCATTTGCGTAGCATCTGATTATCTCATATTTGAAGAATGACGAAATTCATTTGCATAGCATCTGATTTCTCAGATGTGAAGAATGATGAAATCCATTTGTGTAGCATCTGATTATCTCAGATGTGAAGAATAAAAGTCCCTCAATAGCAAGGGCGAACTAAAAGCCTTGACCTCCCATAGCAGAGGCAAGATTAAAAGACCTCCTATAGCAGAGGCAAAAATATAAGACCTCCCCGAGCCAGGGCACTAAATCCCAAGACCTCCCCTAGCGGGGGCACTAAATCCCAAGTCCTCCCCGAGCGGGGGCTCTAAATCTCAAGACCTCCTCTAGCGGAGGCATGAAATATAAATCCTCCCCTAGCGGGGGCACTAAGTCCAAAGACCTCCCCGAGCGGGGGCATGAAATTTAAAATCCTCCCCAAGTGGGGGCATAACAACGAAAATCATTTTCATGGAGAAAGCAACCTTTCTACAACGGAGATCAATGATACTCACTGAAATCTAATGTTGATTCAATCGGCAAGAGAAGACGAACGTTAGGTTATAAACGACCTCTCTATGATAGGGGCATCCAATGGAGTCTCCGATGTCAGAACTAATCAACAAAACAGATAAGCATTGAGTAGTAAAAACTTCTTCCTACAGTGAAGAGTAATGACTACCTCCTAGCCAGGGTTACGAACATCCAGAGCTTCTCCAAAAAGAAGCATAAAATAAATCATAGATACGTATTTCCTAAATATGAAATATCGTACACTATCATATAAGTCGTTAAAATAATGACGCTTGGAATCCACAATTGGCTTGTATCGATAGTTGATCTAAAGCGTCAATGCGAATTCGAATTAGAATATCGTGTTTTTGCAGATAATATTTGACGGGTTATAAACTGTAGAATAAAACAATTCTACTGTGACAACAAGGAATTTCGCTCGATCCTAATCAGTCGCTAAACCAATCAAGACCATTCGAAACGCCTGATTGTTTTGAGAACACGACATAATGGAACGCAGACGGAAGAACATTTCATTGTATGTAACAACAATTCATCAGATTACAAGAATATACAGAGTAAGAATAAATATTACACAGTATAAAATATCAGATATTTAAATTACATTTAAATACATAGCAGCGGAAAATAATACAATACACAACTGAAGGAGATATACGGATGCAAAGCTTTCCGGATATCATTCTAGCTGTAAACTAGGATCCTGTGAATATAAATCTGCAAAACCAAAACTACTAGCTGTCCGTGTCAAAATAAGGGCACCCAGAGTTTAGGTAAGAACAATAAACTCCAGGTCAGTCATGTGACTAGTGTGAGAACTAAAACTGTTATTAATCTTTATTTTAAAGTTAGGTAAATCAAGGGACCATGCCGTATAATACGGAACAGGTTTCCTCCCAAGAATACCAGTGCATAAAACAAACAGCGCAATGCTAAGTAAAGAAAAATGAAGCTATTATAAGACCCAGGTCCTATCACACAATGCAACGCAACCGGGGGATAGGGTTTTCCCTTATAATAGCCAAACATGCTTAGTACGTTTAAAACAAATAATTTGATACTATTATAAGTGCATAGTGTATAAAACAACTTCAAATCATAAATATCAATCATAGACGGCATGGGTACCATATATCATGTCGCCATACTAGGCTCTACAATCAAAACCGCAAATGTCAGGTATTTGGAAGTTGGTTTTCCATCTATGAACTGAGGCAAAAGATAGTCCTCAACCGATTCGAGACAATCTAGCCCATGTCTCAGGCAAGCGCATAGTCAAGCCTTGGAGCGACAGAGCCGGTCCACCTATGTGGATTAAAATTCCTGAACACTGCGTTTCCCTGCCCTTTGGGGCGTAAGTCTGGTCCGTCTGCCGACCAGAATGCATTGGCCGAAACCGATATAACCGAGGCGCCTCGTAACAGCAACAACCACATAAGTCAAACTCATCAGGGCGTGTAAAACCACTGATGCCACTTCTAGCTAGAAAGAAACGCATGTCCTCCCAGAGGTCCTCTCCCGTTTTTGGTTCACCACCAGGGTGTGAGGCTCGCGAATCAACATTACACAAAGCTATGACACACAAGCAGTGCATGATCATCACCACAAGACTTTGCTTTTCAACAGAAGCCTTGATCATTTGCATCTTAGCATGCCACACAGGCAAACCACTCTATGCAACCGATATCAATCACACAGAATGAAATCCGATGTCAGACACACAGTCCATTTACAAGTCCGTTCTGGGTCTGAACGAAACCGGAGGCACCTAGTACCCCGCATACCCATCGATCTCCAAATGCATCTGGACGACCACCAACTGATTCCCCCCTCTTGGGTGTACTGCCCAATCAAGATCGTCAATAATTATCCAAACGATGTGAAGACCTCCGGTCTTCAACCACCGTCTTCATCTTCGACACCACGTCGAATCAGTTATTCAGAATGGGATAAACCCGGTCTTTCTAAATAACTCGCGTATATAATAAACAAGTGTTATGCAAACATAACATACGCCTCATTCCAATTCATCAGTCACTAACCGTAAATCAACAAGAGAATAATTCCCCAAATATTAACCCCGAAGGCTGAAACCAACATCAGATCAATACCCAGGAAACCGTCCTGCTTAGCTAACCTACAATTAGTTTCTAAATTTCACAATCTTAGGGAAAGGTTCCCATTAATTTTGTCAAAGATAAATCCTTTTAAATTTACTCTTTAATCTTTTTTTGAATATCAATTCAAACTAGTCGGGATTAAAGAACCTTACCGAAGTAATCATTTGTTTTAATTTCCCAATCCCAACCTATTCATCCCATGAAGCAAAACTGGTAATACTTCATATCTAACACCACGGTGTTATCGGTAAATTCAATTACCATTTCATGTTCAAATCTAATTAAAGATTTAACTATCGCCTGGAGCAAAACTGGTGATACTCCATTCTCGATCTTTTCAATCTAATTAAAGATTCATTAAAACTCCACTCAGTTTTAATCTTTAACTGGGTTAAAGAATCAGTGTCCTTTAAAACACGGTTCACGATAAACCCCAAAATCACATCACATTTCAATCAGTCCCTAACCGTAAAATAGCAAGTGAGCAATTCCCTAAGCATTAACCCCGAAGGCCGAAACCAACATCAGATCAATACCTCAGAAACCATTAAACTTAACTAATCTCCAGTTAGTTTCTGATTTTCTTAACTCCTTTAGGTCTAAGAACAGTATTATTGAAGATATCGCTCACGACAACCCAAAATCACGTTCCATTAATTATCGGGTTAAAGAACAAGTGTTATTTAAAACACTGTTCATGATAAACCCAAAAATCAATATCAATTCAATTCCAATTAAATATTATTTAATAGGTACACTTCATTAAATCTAAATAAAAAGATTGAATCTTTTCTCAACTGGATTCAAGACCAGTGTTAATAAAGACACCATTCACGACAAACCCAAATCACATTTGATATTAAATACAAGGCTCTGAATAGAAAATATACCGGCTTATATTCAATGTCAAATTCTACGACCAACAAATATCGTATTGGAAATAACGATATATATATATATATATATATATATATATATATCTTTCAAATTCCCATAACAATATCTGTATCATCATGAAATCCAACGTCGAAATATTCCGAAGACAATTTCGATTCAAATCCATTCCAATATAATTATTGGAAATTCTGGTTATTTTCAAAACCATTTCAAATCCAATTTATTTATTTAAAAATAAATAGAATTATAATTCTAGTTCAAAACTAGTTCATTTCGATAAAAAACTATTTTTATCTTTTCAAATATGGAGATTTTCATCCCAATTCTTCCCAAATCATTTCTTATGATTTTACACAAATTATTACTATTTTAAATAATTTTATCAAGTCCCGTACAGTCGATTTCCATCAATGGCCATCGAACTGCACTTACAGCGACCTTTTCTAAATTTGATTTGGACATAATTCCAAATCCAACCGTTAGATTTCTAATTTCCAATTTTCGTTAGAAAGCTCTTTTCGATATGAACCCAACGGTTCCGGTTTTAGGAAAATCCGACGGTCGGATCTCCCGTAATATTCGTTCGAAGTCAATGGTCGAAATTCACGAACTGCCGCGGCGCGGCGCGTTCTATTCAGGCCATTATATATATATATATGTATATATATGTATATGTATATATATATATATATTTCGTCGATTCCCTTTTAAAACGTATTATATAAATCGTTTTAAATTCGTTTTCAAAACGATTTCAACTTCTTTTCAAATTCAAATCAAAATTGAATTTTTCCTTATAAATTTGTTTTAAATTCATTTTAAATTGATTTCAATTCAAATTGATTTCTAATTCAATTTCAGTTCGTTTTCAATTCAATTCAATTTAATTTCGAATTTCAATTCTTTTCAAAATATCAGATTTTGAAATCACTTTCGATATTCATTATAAAATGAATAAAATCGATATAAATATCGTTCACGTCAAAATGGCGTCAATCTAATCAACACGACTTCATATATTTCTATTTTCAAATATTCTATTTCAAATATTTCTTTTTCAAATATTCTATTTCAAATATTCTATTTCAAATATTCTATTTCAAATATTTCTTTTTCAAATATTTCTATTCAAAACTGGAATGAGGCCCAATCAATTACCATATAATGTTAATTATATGGATTTTCTACAACACATGTATAAAATAACAACAATAAATAATCAACCATCATCCAGAGTGCATTCTACACTGTATAAGCATCAAATATAAATATTCAACGCTTATGACAGTCTGTCAATCAATCGATCGACATACAACTAATTATTGGGATTAGTGTATGTCATATATCATCCCAATACCCGTGTGGGGTTTCAATCAATCAAACACAGATTTTATTTGTGCAGTTGGGCGATGTGAAAAATTTATCGTCCCAATCAATATCAGTCAAATGTGTGTATATAAACAAATCGTTCGATTTGTTTATTTTTATTTCATTTTAAATACACGTTAAAAATTATATTTTTAACTATAAAATATTTTCCACAATAAAATATTTTATTTCATTTCACATCACATCACACAATCAACTATACAGCAAAATCAAACCAACAAGCATGCAAGCCGTCCATGGTCTGTGGGCGACGGGTGTCGGGTGCTACTAAACACCGTCTGCATCCTAGTATATATTTTAACTAGAAAATTATATTAAAAGTGAGAAGTTCTCACAGAGGGTTCCACTCCGCCGTGCTTTGCTTTTGAACTGCTGAACCGTCTGGGTCAGTTTGAAATTCCAATGCAATTCTTTTTATGTTATTCAAACAAAAATTATATTTTTATCATTTCATTTCAATAAATAAAAATCATATTTTTATTTCTACTTCATGTATATTTTTACAACGCTTCTTCCTATATAAAAATTATATTTTTATATTTCTATTTCCAATATAAATATCGAATTTTTATTTCTATACCATCTACATAAAATCTGATCTTTATATATTTCAAAACAAACTATTTTATATTTTAAAAACAAAGTATTTTATATTTTAAAAACAAAGTATATTCATATTTTTCATATTATCGTTACTTATATTTTCACATTATCAAAACAAAGTATATTTTCAGATTTTCAAAGCAAAGTAAAAATAATGCTATATTTTATTTTATAAACAATGCTATATTTTATTTTATAAACAAGAAATCTCATTTTTAAAACAATGCTATTTATATAATTAAAAATTATATCTACGACGTTTTAAAAACAAGAATAAAAACCGCTACCTTTCCACCCTAATCTTCCTCTATTAATCCCTTAATTAGTTGTAACCATCGTTTCCTTCTAGTTTGAAATCGAACCCTAAAGCTCCAAAAGAAACTCCCCGTCGCGCGCCCAGAGGTCCATCGGAGTTGGATCAGATGTTGTCATCTTGAAGCCCGTGCCCCCACGCCCCTGCGCCTCCCCATGGTGATGAACTCGAAGTGGCCCAGGCGCCGGAAAAGGCCCACGAACGGCAACGCTTTGCTCTCAAGATTACCGCTATACAGGCGACTATGATTGATCATGACCGTTGAAGTTGCTCATCTCTCTTAGCTCTTTGATTTCGTGGTGGTAGCTTCCTGAACGGTGGCGTGGATTTCGAGAATGAGGGGGGAGAAGGATTGAAGCTGCCGATCGTTCATTCTTTTTGATTGGGGGCGGCGGTTTCTAATTTATGAGGAATTAGGGTTTTGCTAGTTAGGGTTAATATATATATATATTAATATAATAATATTTTATTTGTAAATTTACTCGTTTAATACAACAAACTCCAAACGAGATCCAACGACTGTCGCCGCTAGCTAATTACCCCCATTCCGAACACAATGGGATATGTATCGCAGGCTGATTCGATCGTTTCGATCAGTTTTCGTCAAAATCAAAATATAACTCTATATACTGAATTTGAACGCACATTTCAATTTACTGGGGCCACATACTAACTAGAAAAATTCCCGAAAAATATTTTCTAGCTTTGTATTGACGATACGGTCCTAACAAAGCCAGTTTCATCGAATTCTGAGAACGTTTGAAAAATGGCCAATTTCCAGTCGATTAAATTCAATTGAAACTGGTCAAACGTGATTTCTTATGCCATGCTCATATATTGATTCGAAAAATTATGAAAATTGGAATCTAGCAATAACTTGACATCACGGATCCAACAAAAGTGGTTTCGTGGAAATCCGAGGACGTTTGCAAAATGGCTATTTTCAAGGGCCTGAATTCCATAGCGACTATTCTGAATTTTCAATTGGGCATATCTTTTGATTCCCGCTATGAAATTTCAATTTTTCGGATTCGTTGGAAACATATTCTCTATTAGATTCAAATAGTTTTGGTTTCGTTAAAATCCGGTTTATTTTGAATCCTGTACATTCACTTGAATTTTGAAATCGAATTATCGAACTACCGCGCCGTTTTCAATTCCTTTTATATATATAAATAAATATTTATATTCCAACGTCGAGCTATATAAATATATACGTTCGAATTCTATTCAAAATAAATTTCTCGTCGTTATTATTTAAAGTAACTCATTTTAAATAATCAAAATTCGCTAAAATTGCCAAAATAAATTTTTTTAAATTGGCTCGGATTTCCGGGTTATTGCAATCTCCCCCACTTAAAACTTTTCGTCCCCGAAAAGGAACGAAGCTGAAAATTGTTTAACTAATCAACTCAACTTTCATTATTTTGACTACGGCTTAAGTTCTTCAACTTTTCAGTTTCTAAGAACTTTTCAAATTTTTCAAAAATTTGGCTAATACCCTAAATTTTCGAAAAAATTCGCCATAACCTCCCCTGCACCGGGAGCACAGGGAAAATCCCGAAATTGCCATACAGGCCCTCTGATCTCAAAAAGAAAAAGAAAAAGCCAAGCGGCTCATAAAATCATCATCACCCAAACAAAACAGTAAATTATGGTAAACATGTACCTATTTGTCGGGCAAACAAATTTTATTTCTCTGCTCTAGCCTCTTTGCTATGACCTGTTCAATGTAAGTACATGTATATGCATGCAAATGTGACAAATCTTCAATACAATTCACTATTTGATATAATTTGGCTAAATGGTTCAAATTTTCAATTAAACAAACAATAATCAAACAACACAACCAGCAATCAATTAGTTGATTATCGTTTCAAACTCATAATTTTGATATATAGTAAAATATCACATTTTCGATGCCAAATCACCACAATAAGCCCTATCTAGTTTCGGTTCTCACACCAGTCAATTGGAAATATATAGAAATCCCACTTTCGCAACTCGAAAATAAATACTGGCGATGGTGCCCCGTCACCAGAATTATCCCCGGACAACTAGAGTGTGATTCTATAACTATCCAGTACATTAAAACTTCGAATACATGTTTGCAAGACATATATGCAAAATCTTTATATATTGGATTGTCCCAATTCAATATAAAATAAATAATCAAATACGAATAATTGATTCAAATTTTCAAAACAAAAATTGTTTTCATTTTTAAAAATATACTCTTCACACTCGTTCTAGGATACTACTGATCCCATCTCTAATGAGTCCCATTGGATATTACTAATCCAATTTCTGATGAATTCTTTCGTATGGTTCTAATGTGTCTTGTTCTCTGAGCTTTGTAAACCAAAGCTCTGATACCAAATGTGACAACAAGGAATTTCGCTCGATCCTAATCAGTCGCTAAACCGATCAAGACCGTTCGAAACGCCTAATTGTTTTGAGAACACGACAAAATGCAACGCAGACGGAAGAACATTTCATTGTATGTTACAACAATTCATCAGATTACAAGAATATACAGAGTAAGAATAAATATTACATAGTATAAAATATCAGAGATTTAAATTACATTTAAATACATAGCAGCGGAAAATAATACAATACACAACTGAAGGAGATATACGGATACAAAGCTTTCCGGATATCATTCCAGCTGTAAACCAGGATCCTATGAATATAAATCTGCAAAACCAAAACTACTAGCTGCCTGTGTCAAAATAAGGGCACCCAGAGTTTAGGTTAAAACAATAAACTCCAGGTCAATCATGTTACTGTTGTGAGAACTAAAACTATTATTAATCTTTATTTTAAAGTTAGGTAAATCAAGGGACCACGCCGTATAACACGGAACGGGTTTCCTCCCAAGAATATCAGTGCATAAAACAAACAGCGCAATGCTAAGTAAAGAAAAATGAAGCTATTATAAGACCCAGGTCCTATCACACAATGCAACGCAAGCCGGGGGATAGGGTTTTCCCTTATAATAGCCAAACATGCTTAGTACGTTTAAAACAAATAATTTGATACTATTATAAGTGCATAGTGTATTAAACAATTTCAAATCATAAATATCAATCATAGACAGCATGGGTACCATATATCATGTCGCCATACTAGGCTCTACAATCAAAACCGCAAATGTCACGTATTTGAAAGTTGGATTTCCATCTGTGAACCGAGGCAAAAGATAGTCCTCAACCAATTCGAGACAATCTAGCCCATGTCTCAGGCCATCACGTAGACAAGCCGTGGAGCGACAGGGCCGGTCCACCGATGTGGATTAAAATTCCTGAACACTGCGTTTCCCCGCCCTTTGGGGCATAAGTCTTGTCCGTCTGCCGACCAGAATGCATCAGTCGAAACCGATATAACCGAGGTGCCTCATAACAGCAACAACTACATAAGTCAAACTCGTCAGGGCGTGTAAAACCACTGACGCCACTTCTAGCTAGAAAGAAACGCATGCCCTCCCTGAGGTCCTCTCCCATTTTTGGTTCACCACCGGGGTGTGAGGCTCACGAATCAACGTTACACAAAGCTATGCCACACAGGCGGTGCTTTGATCATCACCACAAGACTTTGCTTTTCAACAGAAGCCTTGATCATTTGCATCTTAGCATGCCACACAGGCAAACCACTCTATGCAACCGATATCAGTCACACAGAATGAAATCCGATGTCAGACACACAGTCCATTTACAAGTCCGTTCTGGGTCTGAACGAAACCGGAGGCACCTAGTACCCCACATACCCATCGATCTCCAAATACGTCTGGACGACCACCAACTGATTCCCCCCTCTTGGGTGTACGGCCCAATCAAGATCATCAGTAATTATCCAAACGACGTGAAGACCTCCGGTCTTCAACCACCGTCTTCATCTTCGACACCACGTCGAATCAGTTATTCAGAATGGGATAAACCCGGTCTTTCTGAATAACTTGCGTATATAATAAACAAGTGTTACACAAACACAACATACGCCTCATTCCAATTCATCAGTCACTAACCGTAAATCAACAAGAGAATAATTCCCCAAATATTAACCCCGAAGGCCGAAACCAACATCAGATCAATACCCAGGAAACCGTCCTGCTTAGCTAACCTACAGTTAGTTTCTAAATTTCACAATTTTAGGGAAAGGTTCCCATTAATTTTGTCAAAGATAAATCCTTTTAAATTTGCTCTTTAATCTTCTTTTGAATATCAATTCAAACTAGTCGGGATTAATGAACCTTACCGAAGTAATCATTTGTTTTAATTTCCCAATCCCAACCTTTTCATCCCATGAAGTAAAACTGGTAATACTTCATATCTAACACCACGGTGTTATCGGTAAATTCAATTACCATTTCACGTTCAAATCTAATTAAAGATTTAACTATTTCCTGGAGCAAAACTGGTGATACTCCATTCTCGATCTTTTCAATCTAATTAAAGATTCATTAAAACTCCACTTAGTTTTAATATTTAACTGGGTTAAAGAATCAGTGTCCTTTAAAACACGGTTTACGATAAACCCCAAAATCACATCACATTTCAATCAGTCCCTAACCGTAAAATAGCAAGTGAGCAATTCCCTAAGTATTAACCCCGAAGGCCGAAACCAACATCAGATCAATACCTCAGAAACCATTAAACTTAACTAATCTCCAGTTAGTTTCTGATTTTCATAACTCCTTTAGGTCTAAGAATAGTATTATTGAAGATATTGTTCACGACAACCCAAAATCACGTTCCATTAATTATCGGGTTAAAGAACAAGTGTTATTTAAAACACTGTTCACAATAAACACAAAAATCAATACCAATTCAATTCCAATTAAATATTATTTAATAGGTACACTTCATTAAATCTAAATAAAAAGATTTAATCTTTTCTCAACTGGGTTCAAGACCAGTGTTAATAAAGATACCTTTCACGACAAACCCAAATCACATTTGATATTAAATACAGGGCTCAGAATAGAAAATATACCGGCTTATATTCAATATCAAATTCTACGACCAACAAATATCGTATTGGAAAAAACGATATATATATATATATTTCAAATTCCCATAACAATATCTATATCATCACGAAATCCAACATCGAAATATTCCGAAGACAATTTCGATTCAAATCCATTCCAATATAATCATTGGAAATTCTGGTTATTTTCAAAACCATTTCAAATCCAATTTATTTATTTAAAAATAAATAGAATTACAATTCTAGTTCAAAACTAGTTCATTTCGATAAAAATCTATTTTTATCTTTTCAAATATGGAGTTTTTCATCCCAATTCTTACTAAATCATTTCTTATGATTTTACACAAATTATTACTATTTTAAATAATTTTATCAAGGCCCGTACAGTCGATTTCCATCAACGACCATTGAACTGCACTTACAGCGACCTTTTCTAAATTTGATTTGGACATAATTCCAAATCCAACCGTTAGATTTCTAATTTCCAATTTTTGTTCGAAAGCTCTTTTTGATACGAACCCAACAGTTCCAGTTTTAGGAGAATCCGACGGTCGGATCTCCCGTAATATCCGTTCGAAGTCAATGGTCGAAATTCACGAACTACCGCGGCGCGGCGCGTTCTATTCAGACCATTATATATATAAATATATATATTATATATATTTCGTCGATTCCCTTTTAAAACATATTATATAAATCATTTTAAATTCGTTTTCAAAACGATTTCAACTTCTTTTCAAATTCAAATCAAAATTGAATTTTTCCTTATAAATTCGTTTTAAATTCATTTCAAATTGATTTAAATTCAAATTGATTTCTAATTCAATTTCAGTTCGTTTTCAATTTAATTTCAATTCGAATTTCAATTCTTTTAAAAATATCATATTTTGAAATCATTTTCGATATTCATTATAAAATGAATAAAATCGATATAAATATCGTTTACGTCAAAATGGCGTCAATCTGATCAACACGACTTCATATATTTCTATTTTCAAATATTCTATTTCAAATATTTCTTTTTCAAATATTCTATTTCAATTATTCTATTTCAGATATTTCTTTTTCAAATATTTCTATTCAAATTGGAATGAGGCCCAATCAATTACCATATAATGTTAATTATATGGATTTTCCACAACACATGTATAAAATAACAATGATAAATAATCAACCATCATCCAGAGTGCATTCTACACTGTATAAGCATCAAATATAAATATTTAACGCTTATGACAGTCTGTCAATCAATCGATCGACATATAACTAATTATTGGGATTAGTGTATGTCATATATGATTCCAATACCTGTGTGGGGTTTCAATCAATCAAACACAAATTTTATTTGTGCAGTGGGGCGATGTGTAAAATTTATCGTCCCAATCAATATCAGTGAAATGTGTGTGTATAAACAAATCGTTCGATTTGTTTATTTTTATTTCATTTTAAATACACGTTAAAAATTATATTTTTAACTATAAAATATTTTCTACTATAAAATATTTTATTTCATTTCACATCACATCACACAATCAACTATACAGCAAAATCAAACCAACAAGCATACAAGCCGTCCATGGTCTGTGGACGACGGGTGTCGGGTGCTACTAAACACCGTCTGTATCCTAGTATATATTTTAACTAGAAAATTAAATTAAAAGTGAGAAGTTCTCACAGAGGGTTCCACTCCGCCGTGCTTTGCTTTTGAACTGCTGAACCGTCTGGATCGGTTTGAAATTCCAATGCAATTCTTTTCACGCTGTTCAAACAAAAATTATATTTTTATCATTTCATTTCAATAATTAAAAATCATATTTTTATTTCTACTTCATGTATATTTTTACAATGCTTCTTCCTATATAAAAATTATATTTTTATATTTCTATTTCCAATATAAAGATAGAATTTTTATTTCTATACAATCCAAATAAAATCCGATCTTTATAAATTTCAAAACAAACTATTTTATATTTTAAAAACAAAGTATTTTATATTTTAAAAACAAAGTATATTCATATTTTTCATATTATCGTTACTTATATTTTCACATTATCAAAACAAAGTATATTTTCAGATTTTCAAAGCAAAGTAAAAATAATGCTATATTTTATTTTATAAACAATGCTATATTTTATTTTATAAACAAGAAATCTCATTTTTAAAACAATACTATTTATATAATTAAAAATTATATCTACAACGTTTTAAAAACAAGATTAAAAACCGCTAACTTTCCACCCTAATCTTCTTCTGTTAATCCCTTAATTAGCTGTAACCATCGTTTCCTTCCAGTTTGAAATCGAACCCTAAAGCTCTAAAAGAAACTCCCCGTCGCGCGCCAGGAGGTCCATCGGAGTTGGATCGGATGTTGTCATCTTGTAGCCCGTGCCCCCACGCCCCTGTGTCTCCCCATGGTGACGAACTCGAAGTGGCCCTGGCGCCGGAAAATGCCCACGAACGGCAACGCTTTGCCCCCAAAATTACCGCTATATAGGCGACTAAGATTGATCATGACCGTTGAAGTTGCTCATCTCTCTTAGCTCTTTGATTTCGTGGTGGTAGCTTCCTGAACGGTGGCATGGATTTCGAGAATGAGGGGGGAGAAGGATTGAAGCTGCCGATCATTCGTTCTTTTTATTGGGGGCGGCGGTTTCTAATTTATGAGGAATTAGGGTTTTGCTAGTTAGGGTTAATATATATATACTAATATACTAATATTTTATTTGTAAATTTACTTGTTTAATACAATGAACTCCAAACGAGATCCAATGACTATCGCCCCTAGCTAATTATACCCATTCTGAACAAAATGGGATATGTATCGCAGGCTGATTCGATTGTTTCGATCAGTTTTCGTCAAAATCAAAATATAACTCTATATATTGAATTTGAACGCACATTTCAATTTACTGGGGCCACATACTAACTAGAAAAATTCCCAAAAAATATTTTCCAGCTTTGTATTAACGATATGGTCCTAACAAAGCCAGTTTCATCGAATTCTGAGACCGTTTGAAAAATGGCCAATTTCCAGTCGATTAAATTCAACTGAAACTGGTCAAACGCGTTTTCCTATGCCACGCTCACATATTGATTCGAAAAATTATGAAAATTGGAATCTAGCAATAACTTGACATCACAGATCCAACAAAAGTGGTTTCGTCAAAATCCGAGGTCGTTTGCAAAATGGCTATTTTCAAGGGCCTGAATTCCATAGTGACTATTTTGAATTTTCAATTGGGCATATCTTTTGATTCCCGCTATGAAATTTCAATTTTTCGGATTCGTTGGAAAGATATTCTCTATTAGATTCAAATATTTTTGGTTTCGTTAAAATCTGTTTTATTTTGAATCCTGCAAATTCATTTGAATTTTGAAATCTAATTATCGAACTACCGCGCCATTTTCAATTCCTTTTATATATATAAACAAATATTTATATTCCAACGTCGAGCTATATAAATATATACATTCGAATTCTATTCAAAATAAATTTCTCATTGTTATTATTTAAAGTAATTCATTTTAAATAATCAAAGTTCGCTAAAATTGCCAAAATAAAAATTTTAAATTGGCTCGGATTTCCGGGTTATTACACCTACATCAACACTTCATTCAATTAATAACAAAAATTCGTTGTAATTAAAATCTTAACTGACTAATCTGTTATTGATATGGGCAGTCGATAGCAAAATATTAGCCCGGAAATGTGCCATGTTTTTTTTGTAAAAAAGGTTGTAGCATTGGAAAAGGCACAACCGTTGTTCGCTTAGAAAAGTGTTCTTTGTTTTGGTAAAAATCAATGACAAAACAAGTGCGTAAAACAAGCAATTTAGCACGGATTAGCCACAACCTTTCAATAAAAATCGAGTACGACCAATTCATCACAAAATTCACTTGTTCTACAAGCTCAAGTCTGAGTTAAACTGGGGTAATCACACACTAACACAATGCTATCAGCAACAAACACTCGAACTCAAAACTGGAGCATTTGCTAGTGAAACCAAATCCATGCAATAAAGCATTTCAAAAACGGATTTGAGTTCGGAATATCACCAATAAGATTTCAAGTTCTCGACATTGGAAACTCGACTAAGTTTGGGTCAAAGATGCAAGTTCCATATGCAATGCAAGTAGGCTTGAGTGTTCGAATCCAATAGCTTATATGCTAGAAAATAAAAACTCTCTGATCCAACTTAAATGTTTACGATCTACTCATGTGCATTTAACACAAAATATATTAACAATAATGTTCATTTAAAAGCATGTATTTTTCATAAGCAAAACATACAAGCTTCGAGGGGCAAATGTTAACCTTATTAAAAACACGGGTCAGAATAATCATTCAAAAGAACGTGAAATAAGATCATTAACGTTTAAGTGTTAAGGACTGCTGTTATTTTAATATAGTGGTTCGGTCGGTCACTGCAAAGCTGGTCGGTCGATCACTAAAGAATTGGTCGGTCGTATCGTGTCTCAATGAGTCGGTCGACATCAATTAGGTCGATTGGTCATCGCCAAAGCAATGTGCTCGGTCAGTAAACATGCAATGGCATTCATGTAATAATAGGGTCAGCCTTATTCTCATTGGAGCGCTCGACAGTAATTTGTGATGTGGTCGGCCTCAACAAATATATGGCATCAAGCAAACAAGTAATGAGTTGATTCATGTGTATGTACAATGATGTACACGTGGTATTAAGGCATGGAGCATATATATTTCATGCACCCAGATCGAATAAATTCATACATGTTAAGCTGCTAAGCATTCATATCTCCTGCTACTACATAAATGGTAAACATGCATAGTAAACAATGTATTGATATACACAACGTATAACAAGTACAGGTGATACATTGATTTGTTGGCAAAATGCATGGCTGGATACATACGTGACTTGTTTACACTTATAACATAGGACTTGTATACAACGTACATGCGAAAGTATATGGCAAATGGGGAAAGTGCTGCTCCATATGTAAATACTAAGTGCAAGTATAGTTAATGGATCAAGCTCTTATAGTATGCATGGATCAACAACCTTCTACTATACAAATATAAAAGTACGGCTTACAATAATGTGTATAAGTCTGGAAGCAATTTATGAGATGTTGCGACGCTCACAATTAAAGCATTTAAATGGGTCGGTCTGTGATTTATCTTCTTTGGATTGGCGGTGGCATATTTGCGATTAACACATAGTTCATATATAGTATAAAGCATATGGCAGCATGCTAAATCCCTACGTGGCACAGTAGTGGGTCGGTGTCCAATTACATAAAGGAAGCGGTGGCATATTATGTAAATAACAGGGACTGTTGTGACACCCCACGTCCGTTAATGTCACTCATTAAGAGAATGCATTAAGTTTCGTGAAGCTTTATAGATAAACAGAAACAGAAACATTACAAGACAGATATAAAAATAGCAGCGGAATAAAAACAAACTATATTAATGATAAAGCATCGTGGTTCAAGACATCATATGTCTGAATTACATAAAAACCAGTACATCACAAAAACTTTTGTCTTGCAGTTATAATATCAGGGTACAAAATAAAAGAAGCAAAATCCCCAAACAAAAACATAACCTTAGAAGCAAAGATAGGAGCTTGAGCAATACATCTAAGCAGCTCCAACAAATGATAGTAGAATCCTGGTCAAGCTTGAGTATTCCCACCCTGAGAACCTAGGGGGGAACGGAAGAAAGAAGAGGAAACAAAAAGGGTTATACATAAAGTCTGGTGAGTCTAGTTACTTTTAGCAAGTAAATAAGTAAAAGTATCATGATAGGCATATAAAGTGGATAAGAAAGATAACACCATAAAAGGCAGGTATGACAAGATAAACATGAGAGTGTGTATAGGCTTCTCTAAAGATTACTCTACACCGATACTAGTAAAACTATACTAAGATGATCCCAACCACTATAAGATGGAAGACTTAGGCGTACTTCTGGTGAGAGGTTTTGTAACAACCCTGAATTTTGGAACCAATTTAAATTTTTTTATTTTAGGAAATTTAATGGATTTTAATATTTAAAATAATTTGTTTCAAATAATGACGATGGAAAATTTATTTTAATCAAAGTTAAAACAAATAAATTTATTTTAATTATAAAAGGAGTTTGAAATGGCGCGACAGTTCGAAAATTAAATTTCTAATATCAATTTAATATACAGGATTCATTTTAAATTAGAATTGAACGAAACAAGAAATATTTAAATCTGTTTAATTATATCTTTCTAACGAATATAAGAAACTGAAATTTCACTTTAAAAGTTATGAGTTATGTCCAGTTTAAAATTCAGAAAAGTCGCTATAGAATTTATATATATTTTAAAATAATATATTGGCCTTAAAAATAGCCATTTTCCAAATGACCTCTGTGTTCGACGAACCACTTTTGTTGGAACCGGAATGTCAAAGTATTGCTAGGTTTCAATTTTCATAATTTTTAGAATTAATATGTGAGTGTGGCAAAGGAAAACGTATTTTGTCAGTTTCAGTCAAATTTAATCGATTTGAAAATGGCTATATTTCAAACGGCCTCGGAATTCGACGAAATTAGTTTTGTTAGGACCGTATCGTCAAAAGAAAGCCAGAAATAATTTTTTCAGGAATTTTGTAGAGTTTGTATATGGCCACAATGAATTTAAATGTAAGATCGAATTAATTAAATAAATGATTCAAATATTAAATTAAATAAAACAGGCTAAAGACAGTCGTTTGGGCTGACGAGACCTAGCCCATTGGATCCGGAACGGGGGCTATTGGGTAGGATCAACTTTAGTTGGACTAAAATCGGAGTTGTTAAGAACATATGGATTTATTTTCAAAATTTACAATAAAATATTACAAATATTCTTTAATTTCATTTGCACAAAACCCCAGCACTATTCACTTCAGCCGCCACCCTCATGAACGAATGGCCACCACGCTCCC
The DNA here is from genome assembly GCA_030737875.1 of Allium sativum. Lineage (NCBI taxonomy): Eukaryota > Viridiplantae > Streptophyta > Magnoliopsida > Asparagales > Amaryllidaceae > Allium > Allium sativum. Next base: position 748,209,630 of record CM060918.1, read on the forward strand.
AAATTCAATCCTTAATTTCTTCGCAATCCTCTCGAATTAAAACTCAACCCCAACACCAATTCGAAGAGCAAAGTAAGGCCTTTAAATTTATATGGGTATGATCTTCTCTCGATCCCTGTAGTGACCATGGCGGTGCTCCAAAGGGGCCACACACGTAGGCGTTTTCAGGATGGTGGGGGGTGCGAGCTGCACTAAACTCTGGGCGGTGGTGGTGGAGGATGCCGGCTACGAAGGGGGGATGTCTGATCGGAAGATTATGGCTTCTATGGGTTGCGAGCTCAAGCCCTAATGGCAAGCAGATGGGTTCAAACGAGATGCAGGGTTCCAGGAAGATGACGGCCGACCTTTTAGATCTATAAATGTAGATTCGTTTTATAATGAAAATTTCATCCTTTAGATCCATGGGCATTGTTTTGTTTTTATAATAAAAATATCATCGTTGTTATATTATGTTATGTTTAACATTGAAAATAACATTTTGTTAGAAGTTTGTTATGTAACTAAAATAACATTTTAGTTAGAAAATTTCATTTAGATTAGTAATGCCACTTTAGTTAGAAAAGTTTATTTATATTAAACATGTCACTTTTGTAAAACATGGTTAATTAGAATAGAAATGTTAATTTTGATTAAAAGGGTAGAATTAGAAATTATGTTTTTAATGTCATATTGAATACAATAAAATGTGTAGAATTAGAAATTATGTTTTTATTGTCATATTGAATACAATAAAAAGTGTAGAATTAGAAATTATGCTTTTATTTTCATATTGAATACAATAAAAAGTATAGAATTAGAAAATAACATTTTTTGCCAAAACATGATTATAGAAATAAGGATAACATTTAGTCAAAACATGATTATAAAAATAAGAATAACATTTTTGTCAAAACATGATTATAGAAATAAGAATAACATTTTTGTCAAAACATGATTATAGAAATAAGAATAACATTTTTTGTCAAAACATGTAAATTGAAATAAAAAAATTTTGTTTGTGTTAAAACATGGTATTGAAACAAATTTAACATTTGTGCCAAAAGATTAGAATAAAAAGAATTAGACGAAAATAAATATTTTTTTACATTGAAAAGTATTAGACAAAAATAGACATTTTTGTACATTGAAAAGAATTAGGCAAAAATAGATATTTTTGTACATTAAAAAAAGAACTAGACAAAAATAGACATTTTTGAACATTGAAAAGAATTAGATAAAAATATACATTTTTGGCCATTGAAAAGGATTACACCAAAATATACATATTTGGTAATTGAAAGGGATTACACAAAAGATATAAAAGTTAATATTTTTATTGTCGATTAGTTACAATAAAAAGATTAGAAATAAAAGTTCACATTTTTATGTAGTATTTATCTCATTAAAAAGAACTGAATTAAAAACATACATTTTTATGTAGTGCTAATCTCATTAAAAAGAATAGACATTTTTATGTAATATTATTCTCATTAAAAAGAATAGGATTAAAAGATTGTATTTTTATGTGACATGGTTTCAATAAAAAGAATTGAAAGAAAAGATTACATTTTCATTGTCACTTTGTTTCAATAGAAGGTTTATAATAAAAAGATTATATTTTTATTGTCACTTTGTCACAATAAAAATGCTGAAATAAAAAGATTATATTTTTATCGCCAATTTGTTAGAATATAAGTTCACATTTTGATTGTCTTTTGTTTGAAATAAAAAAGATTTTGCGATAAAATATCATTTTTATTGTAAGTCATTTTCATCAGGAAAAGAATTGACGATGAAAATTATATTTTCATTGTATGATTTTTGTAGTAAAAAGGATTAGATATTAAAATAGAATGTTGATATGTTAAAATATGTTGTTAATGATGTCTTGAAATGTATGTCTGTAATGTGGCAATCTTTGACGTATTAAAGATAATGGTAGTATATTCAAATTGAATATTACACTCCCATTTACAAGTTATCCGACTTGTTTATGTGATTGGGATGATAATTTTTACACATCGCCCAAGTGCACAAATAATTTATTATTTGTTTGTTGGATGAAAATCCCACACGGGTATTGGGGGGATATTGGACATACACTAGTTCCAATATATAGTTGTAGAATCCACTCTGGTTGTTATTTGGATGTTTGATAATTATTTATCAAGATTTTTTATTACATGCCATATATGGAAACCATATAACTGAAACTATATGGTTGTTGATTGAGTCACATTCCAACAAAGAATATTCTTAGAAAAAGAATATATTTTAGGAAAATATATTTTTATCGAATTGAACTAGTTATTAATTAGAATAAATCATTAGATTAATAATGAAGTTTTCCAATTTGTTAATATTTAATTGAAATTAATTTAATAAATTGGATTTTGGGTTTGTCGTGAATGGTGTCTTCAATAACACCTTTCTTAAACCTAGTTGAGAAAAGAATAAATCTTTTAATTAAGATTATTAAAGTTTTCAATTATATTTAGTAATTGGAATAAAATGAAGGGTGAGTTGGGTTTATTGTGAACTGTGTTTTTAAGCGACATTTGTTCTTTAACTCAATTGACAGTGAAAATATGATTTGGAATTTATAAATCTTTTATTAAGATTTAATGGAAATTTTTCCAAAGTAAAGTTTTCCAATTTAATATATTAAATTGGAATTGAATAGAATTCGAATTAACAATAACCGAGATAATCTTCTGTAAAAGAAGACCGATACTACATATGCAATTTAAGAGGCTTTGCCGTTATTCCATTTATTTTATTGGTCGGATACAGAAATTTACAACGATTATATATTGATTTGATTTATGTGAAGATTCCATATTTTATGGAAGAAGATTTTGGGTTTACGTGAACTGTGTTTTAAATGACATTAGTTCTTTAACCTAGTTAAAGATAAGATTAATTTCTTAAGTTTAAATAATCATTAAATAATGATTCTTGATATTTAAAACCAAATTGGAGTTTTAATAAATCTTTAAAAGAAAGATTTAAGAATAAATTTAAGGAATTTATCTTTAATAAAAAATGTGAATATTTTATTAGAAGAATATTCTGAATTGGAATGAGGCGTGGGATGTGTTTTTATAGCACTTGATTTTTTATTAATAAAATACGCAAGTTATTCGGAAAGACCGGGTTTAACCCATTCCGTATAATTACTACGACGATTAAGAGTCGAAGATGAAGACGGTGGTTAAAGACCGACGATCTTCAAATCGAATGGATGACTACTGATGCCCTAAATTGTGTCGCTCCTAGGAAAGGGTTAATAGTGGTAGTTTGTCCGGACGAACTTGTTGATTGTCCGGATATGCGGGAACTTAGTGTCTCCGGTTTCGTTCAGACCCAGAACGGACCTGTAAATGGATGTGTTCTGACATTGAATTTCATTCCATGTAAATTAAATTGATTTTTATTTAATATATATCCGTTTGGTGGCGGAGAATTTATTCTCTTGCTTAACACCCTCAGAGGGTATATATTGGTAGTTATTGATCGCATGGCGTGAATTGTCAATGTGGCGCGCCAAGATGCAAATGATCAAGGCTTTTGTTGAAAAAGCAGAGCCTTGTAGGATGATCAAAGCATAGCCTATTTCGGCATAGCTTTGTGTATAGCGTGACTTCGCGAACCTCACACCCCGGTATGAGTCAAAAACGGGATCAGGACCGTAGGGAGTGCACACGTTTCTTTCTAGCTAGAAGTGGTGTCAGCGACCTACTAGCCCTGACATTTTTACTTATGTGGTTGATGGATTGAGGCGCCTCGGATTATTTATAGGCCGGAAGTGGTCATATTAGAGGTTCAAAAGAACTGGGAAGCGTGTGTTCAGGCATAACTAATCCACTAACATAGGTGTGGACCGGCCCAACTGCCTCCAAGGGCTCGCCAGCGTCCGAATCCTAAGGCATTTGCTAGAGTGTCTCGAATCGGAGAGGACGATCCCATCCTCGACTCATGATGGAAACCCAATATCCAATACGACACCATTGGTTTTGATTGTAGAACTAGTATGGCGACATGATATGTGGTACCCATGCCGTCTTTGATTGATACATTATGATTGAAATTGTTTTGAAACATATATACACTAATAATAATATCAAATCCATTTTTACCGTATCAAGCATCTTTTGACCATTATAAGGTAAAACTCTATCCTCCGGTTTTTGCGGCATTGTATGATGGGACTTGAGTCTTATAATGGTTTCATTTTTCTAAAAAGCATTGCGTTGTTTAACGATTTACTTTATTTCATGCACTGGCAATCCAATGGAGTAAATCCGTTCTGCGTTAGCGGCGTGGTCCTGTGTTTTGCCTTATTATTAGATAAGTTAAGTAAGATTTCTCATACCAGTCCCATGACTGACCTGTGGTTTATTTCACTGGCAAACTCGGATGCCCATATTTTCCATACGGGCAGTCGAGTAGCTTTTTTGCAGATATATTTACAGGATCCTGGTTTACAGTTGAAGCGATATTCGAAAAGCTCTGTATCCGTGTATTCCTTTCGATTGTATATTTGTATTATTTTCCGTTGTTATTTAAATGTAATTTAAATCTCTGATATTACTATATTTCTATTGTGTAATAAGTATTCATACTCTGTTATATTCTTGTACACTGATGTAATTGTTGTAATTAGCAATAAAATGTTCTTCAGTTTGTGATCTGACGTGTGTTGTTCTCAAAGCAAACCAGGCTTTCCTTTACGGGGAAGTTTGGGTCGTTTCATTTGGTATCAGAGCCTTGGTTTACAGAGCTCGAGAACAAGGCATATTAGAACCGAACGAAAGAATTCATCAGAGATTAGATTAGTAATATCCAATGGGAATAACTCGTTAGAGATAGGATCAGTAGCATCCTAGAACGAGTGTGAAGAGTATTATTTTCTTTAAAAACAAATTTAGGTTTGAAATTTTATCTTAAAATACGTATTTGAGTATATTATTTTATTTTAATTTGGACAATCTAGTATTGGGAGATTTGGAGTATATGCCTGATGAGATGTATATTCGAAGCCTCAGATACCAGATAGATATAGAATCGCACTATAGTCGCCCGGAGATGATTCTGATGATTGATGCATCATCATCAGAGTTTATGTTCGAGTTTCGAAAGTGGGATATCTGTATATTTCCAATTGACTGGTATGATAACCAAAACTTAGTTATAATATATTGCTGTGGTTTGCACTAAAAATATGATTTTTGACTATATATAAAAGTTATATTTGAAAATTTAATCACCTAATTGATTGCTGGTTGTGATGTTTGATTATAAACTTAACTAATAAAATTATAAGAATGATAAATTCAGATAAATCGAATTTAATATTGAACTGAATTGAAAATTGAATAAAAATGAAAGTTGAGTTGGTTAGTTAAATCAACTTTTAGCTTCGTTCCTTTTCGAGGACGAAAAGATTTTAAGTGGGGGGATTGTAACAACCCGGTATTTTGGAACCAATTTAAAATTTTTTATTTTAGAAAATTTAATGGATTTTAATATTTAAAATAATTTATTTTAAATAATGACGACGGAAAATTTATTTTAATCGAAGTTAAAACGAATAAATTTATTTTAATTATAAATGGAGTTTGAAATGGCGCGACAGTTCGAAAATTTGATTTCTAATTTCAATTTAATATACAGGATTCATTTTAAATCAGAATTGAACGAAACAAGAAATATTTAAATTTGTTTAATCATATCTTTCTAACGAATATAAGAAACTGAAATTTCACTTTAAAAGTTGTAAGTTATGTCCAGTTTAAAATTCAGAAAAGTCGCTATAGAATTTATATATATTTTAAAATAATATATTGGCCTTAAAAATAGCCATTTTCCAAACGACCTCTGTTTTCGATGAAACCACTTTTTTTGGAACCAGAATGTCAAATTATTGCTACGTTTCAATTTTCTTAATTTTTAGAATTAATATGTGAGCTTGGCAAAGGAAAACATATTTTGTCAGTTTCAGTCAAATTTAATCGATTTGAAAATGGCCATTTATCAAACGGCTTCGGAATTCGACGAAATTAGTTTTGTTAGGACCGTATCGTCAAAAGAAAGGTAGAAATAATTTTTCTGGAATTTTTAAGAGTTGGTATGTGACCACGATGAATTTAAATGTAAGATCGAACTAATTAAATAAATGATTTAAATATTAAATTAAATAAAACAGGCTAAAGACAGTCATTTGGGCTGACGGGACCTAGCCCATTGGATCCGGAACGGGGCCTATTAGGTAGGATCACTCTAGTTGGACTGAAATCGGAGTTGTTAAAAACGTATGGATTTATTTGCAAAATTTACAATAAAATATTATAAATATTCTTTAATTTCATTTGCACAAAACCCTAGCACTATTCACTTCAGCTGCCACCCTCATGAACGAATGGCCACCACATTCCCAAATTCAATCCTTAATTTCTTCGCAATCCTCTCGAATTAAAACTCAACCCCAACTCCAATTCGAAGAGCAAAGTAAGGCCTTTAAATTTATACGGGTATGATCTTCTCTTGATCCCTGTAGTGACCATGGCGGCGCTCCAAAGGGGCCACACGCGCAGGCGTTTTCAGGAGGGTGGGGGGTGCGAGATGCACCAAACTCTGGGTGGTGGTGGTGGAGGATGCCGGCTACGAAAGGGCGATGTCTGATCGGAAAATTATGGCTTCTATGGGTTGCGAGCTTAAGCCCTGATGACAAGCAGATGGGTTCGAACGAGATGCAGGGTTCCAGGAAGATGACGACCGACATTTTTTACTAAGGGGTAATTCAAGGATTAGGGTTTAATTAATTAAATTAATTATGGTTTAATTTTCTTAAAATATTCCAATGTTTAAAATTAGATATATTCTTCGTGCTGAATCGAAATTCAGCGAAACTGAAAGCATTGGATTCGTCTTGACCAAATCTAGGCCGTGGAACAGACTAAAACTTAAACAGAGATTGTTTGAAATTCAGAAAAATCAAGGTGAGATTTCTATATTTAAAAATAATTAAAATATTAATTATTTCTCGCCATTTAAATTCCATGTGTGTATGTTAATTTATTCAGATCTGTGATGTATGGTATTTGAATTGTTGTTTGTTGGTTATGATGATTGTGATGCGTATGTTTCTTACATCTAAACCTATGATGAAAATTCTTTCTCTTAAATTTATAGTTTATTGTTAAACATGGATTTGAAATAAAAATCTTATTTTTATTTTAGATCTATAAATGTAGATTCATTTTATAATGAAAATTTCATCCTTTAGATCCATGGGCATTGTTTTGTTTTTATAATAAAAATATCATCATTGTTATATTATGTTATGTTTAACATTGAAAATAACATTTTGTTAGTAAGTCATTTTTATTGTAAGTCATTTTCATCAGGAAAAGAATTGGCGATGAAGATTATATTTTCATTGTATGATTGTTGTATTAAAAAGGATTAGATATTAAAATAGAATGTTCATATGTTAAAATATGATGTTAATGATGTCTTGAAATCTATGTTTGTAATGTGGCAATCTTTGACGTATTAAAGATAATATAGTATATTCAAATTGAATATTACACTCCCATTTACAAGTTATCCGACTTGTTTATGTGACTGGGACGATAATTTTTACACATCGCCCAAGTGCACAAATAATTTATAATTTGTTTGTTGGATTAAAACCCCACACGGGTATTGGGGTGATATTGGACATACACTAGTCCAAATATTTAGTTGTAGAATCCACTCTGGTTGTTATTTGGATGCTTGATAATTATTTATCATGATTTTTGATTACATGCCATATATGGAAACCATATAACTGAAACTATATGGTTGTTGATTGAGTCACATTCCAATAAAGAATATTCTTAGAAAAAGAATATATTTTAGGAAAATATATTTTTATCGAAATGAACTAGTTGTTAATTAGAATAAATCATTAGATTAAGATTTAATGAAGTTTTCCAATTTGTTAATATTTAATTAAAACTAAATTAAATAAATTGGATTTTGGGTTTGTCGTGAATGGTGTCTTCAATAATACCTTTCTTAAAACGAGTTGAGAAAAGAATAAATCTTTTAATTAAGATTATTAAAGTTTTCAATTATATTTAGTAATTGGAATAAAATAAAGGGTTAGTTGGGTTTATTGTGAACTGTGTTTTTAAGCGACATTTGTTATTTAACCCAATTGACAGTGAAAATATGATTTGGAATTTATAAATCTTTTATTAAGATTTAATGGAAATTTTTCCAAAGTAAAGTTTTCCAATTTAATATATTAAATTGGAATTGAATGAATTCGAATTAACAATAACGGAGATAAGCTTCTGTAAAAGAAGACCGATACTACATATTGAATTTAAGAGGCTTTGCCGTTATTCCATTTATATTATTGGTCGGATACAGAAATTTATAATGATTATATATTGATTTGATTTCTGTGAAGATTCCATATTTTATGGAAGACGATTTTGGGTTTACCGTAAACTGTGTTTTAAATGACATTAGTTCTTTAACCTAGTTAAAGATAAGATTAATTTCTTAAGTTTAAATAATCATTAAATAATGATTCTTGATATTTAAAACCAAATTGGAGTTTTAATAAATCTTTAAAATAAAGATTTAAGAATAAATTTAAGGAATTTATCTTTGATAAAAAAATGTGAATATTTTATTAGAAGAATATTCTGAATTGGAATGAGGCATTGGATGTGTTTTCATAGCACTTTATTGTCTATTAATAAAATACGCAAGTTATTCGGAAAGACCGGGTTTAACCCATTCCGTATAATTACTACGACGATTAAGAGTCGAAGATGAAGACGGTGGTTAAAGACCGACGATCTTCAAATCGAATGGACAGCTACTGATGCCCTAAACTGTGTCGCTCCTAGGAAAGGGTTAATAGTGGTAGTTTGTCCGGACGAACTTGTTGATTGTCCGGATATGCGGGAACTTAGTGTCTCCGGTTTCGTTCAGACCCAGAACGGACCTGTAAATGGATGTGTGTCTGACATTGAATTTCATTCCACGTAAATTAAATTGATTTTTATTTAATATATATCCATTTGGTGGCGGAGAATTTATTCTCTTGCTTAACACCCTCAGAGGGTATATATTGGTAGTTATTGATCGCATGGCGTGAATTGTCAATGTGGCGCGCCAAGATGCAAATGATCAAGGCTTTTGTTGAAAAAGCAGAGCCTTGTAGGATGATCAAAGCATAGCCTATTTCGGCATAGCTTTGTGTATAGCGTGACTTCACGAACCTCACACCCCGGTATGAGTCAAAAACGGGATCAGGACCGTAGGGAGTGCACACGTTTCTTTCTAGCTAGAAGTGGTGTCAGCGACCTACTAGCCCTGACATTTTTACTTATGTGGTTGATGGATTGAGGCGCCTCGGATTATTTATAGGCCGGAAGTGGTCATATTAGAGGTTCAAAAGAACTGGGAAGCGTGTGTTCAGGCATAACTAATCCACTAACATAGGTGTGAACCGGCCCAACTGCCTCCAAGGGCTCGCCAGCGTCCGAATCCTGAGGCATTTGCTAGAGTGTCTCGAATCGGAGAGGACGATCCCATCCTCGACTCATGATGGAAACCCAATCTCCAATACGACACCATTGGTTTTGATTGTAGAACTAGTATGGCGACATGATATGTGGTACCCATGCCGTCTTTGATTGATACATTATGATTGAAATTGTTTTGAAACATATATACACTAATAATAATATCAAATCCATTTTTACCGTATCAAGCATCTTTTGACCATTATAAGGTAAAACTCTATCCTCCGGTTTTTGCTGCATTGTGTGATGGGACTTGAGTCTTATAATGGTTTCATTTTTCTAAAAAGCATTGCGTTGTTTAACGATTTACTTTATTTCATGCACTGGCAATCCAATGGAGTAAATCCGTTCTGCGTTAGCGGCGTGGTCCTGTGTTTTGCCTTATTATTAGATAAGTTAAGTAAGATTTCTCATACCAGTCCCATGACTGACCTGTGGTTTATTTCACTGGCAAACTCGGATGCCCATATTTTCCATACGGGCAGTCGAGTAGCTTTTTTGCAGATATATTTACAGGATCTTGGTTTACAGTTGAAGCGATATTCGGAAAGCTCTGTATCCGTGTATTCCTTTCGATTGTATATTTGTATTATTTTCCGTTGTTATTTAAATGTAATTTAAATCTCTGATATTACTATATTTCTATTGTGTAATAAGTATTCATACTCTGTTATATTCTTGTACTCTGATGTAATTGTTGTAATTAGCAATAAAATGTTCTTCAGTTTGTGATCTGACGTGTGTTGTTCTCAAAGCAAACCAGGCTTTCCTTTACGGGGAAGTTTGGGTCGTTTCATTTGGTATCAGAGCCTTGGTTTACAGAGCTCGAGAACAAGGCATATTAGAACCGAACGAAAGAATTCATCAGAGATTGGATTAGTAATATCCAATGGGAATAACTCGTTAGAGATAGGATCAGTAGCATCCTAGAACGAGTGTGAAGAGTATTATTTTCTTTAAAAACAAATTTAGGTTTGAAATTTTATCTTAAAATACGTATTTGAGTATATTATTTTATTTTAATTTGGACAATCTAGTATTGGGAGATTTGGAGTATATGCCTGATGAGATGTATATTCGAAGCCTCAGATACCAGATAGATATAGAATCGCACTATAGTCGCCCGGAGATGATTCTGATGATTGATGCATCATCATCAGAGTTTATGTTCGAGTTTCGAAAGTGGGATATCTATATATTTCCAATTGACTGGTATGATAACCAAAACTTAGTTATAATATATTACTGTGGTTTGCACTAAAAATATGATTTTTGACTATATATAAAAGTTATATTTGAAAATTTAATCACCTAATTGATTGCTGGTTGTGATGTTTGATTATAAACTTAACTAATAAAATTATAAGAATGATAAATTCAGATAAATCGAATTTAATATTGAACTGAATTGAAAATTGAATAAAAATGAAAGTTGAGTTGGTTAGTTAAATCAACTTTTAGCTTCGTTCCTTTTCGAGGACGAAAAGATTTTAAGTGGGGGGATTGTAACAACCCGGTATTTTGGAACCAATTTAAAATTTTTTATTTTAGAAAATTTAATGGATTTTAATATTTAAAATAATTTATTTTAAATAATGACGACGGAAAATTTATTTTAATCGAAGTTAAAACGAATAAATTTATTTTAATTATAAATGGAGTTTGAAATGGCGCGACAGTTCGAAAATTTGATTTCTAATTTCAATTTAATATACAGGATTCATTTTAAATCAGAATTGAACGAAACAAGAAATATTTAAATTTGTTTAATCATATCTTTCTAACGAATATAAGAAACTGAAATTTCACTTTAAAAGTTGTAAGTTATGTCCAGTTTAAAATTCAGAAAAGTCGCTATAGAATTTATATATATTTTAAAATAATATATTGGCCTTAAAAATAGCCATTTTCCAAACGACCTCTGTTTTCGATGAAACCACTTTTTTTGGAACCAGAATGTCAAATTATTGCTACGTTTCAATTTTCTTAATTTTTAGAATTAATATGTGAGCGTGGCAAAGGAAAACATATTTTGTCAGTTTCAGTCAAATTTAATCGATTTGAAAATGGCCATTTATCAAACGGCTTCGGAATTCGACGAAATTAGTTTTGTTAGGACCGTATCGTCAAAAGAAAGGTAGAAATAATTTTTCTGGAATTTTTATGAGTTGGTATGTGACCACGATGAATTTAAATGTAAGATCGAACTAATTAAATAAATGATTTAAATATTAAATTAAATAAAACAGGCTAAAGACAGTCATTTGGGCTGATGGGACCTAGCCCATTGGATCCGGAATGGGGCCTATTGGGTAGGATCACTCTAGTTGGACTGAAATCGGAGTTGTTAAAAACGTATGGATTTATTTGCAAAATTTACAATAAAATATTATAAATATTCTTTAATTTCATTTGCACAAAACCCTAGCACTATTCACTTCAGCCGCCACCCTCATGAACGAATGGCCACCACATTCCCAAATTCAATCCTTAATTTCTTCGCAATCCTCTCGAATTAAAACTCAACCCCAACTCCAATTCGAAGAGCAAAGTAAGGCCTTTAAATTTATACGGGTGTGATCTTCTCTTGATCCCTGTAGTGACCATGGCGGCGCTCCAAAGGGGCCACATGCGCAGGCGTTTTCAGGAGGGTGGGGGGTGCGAGATGCACCAAACTCTGGGTGGTGGTGGTGGAGGATGCCGGCTACGAAAGGGCGATGTCTGATCGGAAGATTATGGCTTCTATGGGTTGCGAGCTCAAGCCCTGATGACAAGCAGATGGGTTCGAACGAGATGCAGGGTTCCAGGAAGATGACGACCGACATTTTTTACTAAGGGGTAATTTAAGGATTAGGGTTTAATTAATTAAATTAATTATGGTTTAATTTTCTTAAAATATTCCAATGTTTAAAATTAGATATATTCTTCGTGCTGAATCGAAATTCAGCGAAACTGAAAGCATTGGATTCGTCTTGACCAAATCTAGGCCGTGTAACAGACTAAAACTTAAACAGAGATTGTTTGAAATTCAGAAAAATCAAGGTGAGATTTCTATATTTAAAAATAATTAAAATATTAATTATTTCTCGCCATTTAAATTCCATGTGTGTATGTTAATTTATTCAGATCTGTGATGTATGGTATTTGAATTGTTGTTTGTTGGTTATGATGATTGTGATGCGTATGTTTGTTACATCTAAACCTATGATGAAAATTCTTTCTCTTAAATTTATAGTTTATTGTTAAACATGGATTTGAAATAAAAATCTTATTTTTATTTTAGATCTATAAATGTAGATTCATTTTATAATGAAAATTTCATCCTTTAGATCCATGGGCATTGTTTTGTTTTTATAATAAAAATATCATCATTGTTATATTATGTTATGTTTAACATTGAAAATAACATTTTGTTAGTAAGTCATTTTTATTGTAAGTCATTTTCATCAGGAAAAGAATTGGCGATGAAGATTATATTTTCATTGTATGATTGTTGTATTAAAAAGGATTAGATATTAAAATAGAATGTTCATATGTTAAAATATGATGTTAATGATGTCTTGAAATCTATGTTTGTAATGTGGCAATCTTTGACGTATTAAAGATAATATAGTATATTCAAATTGAATATTACACTCCCATTTACAAGTTATCCGACTTGTTTATGTGACTGGGACGATAATTTTTACACATCGCCCAAGTGCACAAATAATTTATAATTTGTTTGTTGGATTAAAACCCCACACGGGTATTGGGGTGATATTGGACATACACTAGTCCCAATATTTAGTTGTAGAATCCACTCTGGTTGTTATTTGGATGCTTGATAATTATTTATCATGATTTTTGATTACATGCCATATATGGAAACCATATAACTGAAACTATATGGTTGTTGATTGAGTCACATTCCAATAAAGAATATTCTTAGAAAAAGAATATATTTTAGGAAAATATATTTTTATCGAAATGAACTAGTTGTTAATTAGAATAAATCATTAGATTAAGATTTAATGAAGTTTTCCAATTTGTTAATATTTAATTAAAACTAAATTAAATAAATTGGATTTTGGGTTTGTCGTGAATGGTGTCTTCAATAATACCTTTCTTAAACCGAGTTGAGAAAAGATTAAATCTTTTAATTAAGATTATTAAAGTTTTCAATTATATTTAGTAATTGGAATAAAATAAATGGTTAGTTGGGTTTATTGTGAACTGTGTTTTTAAGCGACATTTGTTATTTAACCCAATTGACAGTGAAAATATGATTTGGAATTTATAAATCTTTTATTAAGATTTAATGGAAATTTTTCCAAAGTAAAGTTTTCCAATTTAATATATTAAATTGGAATTGAATGAATTCGAATTAATAATAACGGAGATAAGCTTCTGTAAAAGAAGACCGATACTACATATTGAATTTAAGAGGCTTTGTCGTTATTCCATTTATATTATTGGTCGGATATAGAAATTTATAATGATTATATATTGATTTGATTTCTGTGAAGATTCCATATTTTATGGAAGACGATTTTGGGTTTACCGTAAACTGTGTTTTAAATGACATTAGTTCTTTAACCTAGTTAAAGATAAGATTAATTTCTTAAGTTTAAATAATCATTAAATAATGATTCTTGATATTTAAAACCAAATTGGAGTTTTAATAAATATTTAAAATAAAGATTTAAGAATAAATTTAAGGAATTTATCTTTGATAAAAAAATGTGAATATTTTATTAGAAGAATATTCTGAATTGGAATGAGGCATTGGATGTGTTTTCATAGCACTTTATTGTCTATTAATAAAATACGCAAGTTATTCGGAAAGACCGGGTTTAACCCATTATGGATAATTACTACGACGATTAAGAGTCGAAGACGAAGACGGTGGTTGAAGATCGACGATCTTCGCATCGAATGGACGACTACTGATGCACTAAACTGGGTCGCTCCTAGGAAAGGGTTAATAGTGGTAGTTTGTCCGGACGAACTTGTTGATTGTACGGATATGCGGGAACCTAGTGTCTCCGATTTCGTTCAGACCCAGAACGGACTTGTAAATGGATGTGTGTCTGACATTGAATTTCATTCCATGTAAATTAAATTGATTTCTATTTAATATATATCCATTTGGTGGCGGAGAATTTATTCTCTTGCTTAACACCCTCAGAGGGTATATATTGGTAGTTATTGATCGCATGGCATGAATTGTCAATGTGGCATGCCAAGATGCAAATGATCAAGGCTTTTGTTGAAAAGCAGAGCCTTGTGGGATGATCAAAGCATAACCTATTTCGGCATAGCTTTGTGTATAGCATGACTTCGCGAACCTCACACCCCGGTATGAGTCAAAAACGGGATCAGGACCATAGGGAGTGCACATGTTTCTTTCTAGCTAGAAGTGTTGTCAGCGACCTACCAGCCCTGACATTTTTACTTATGTGGTTGATGGATTGAGGAGACCCAGATTATTTATAGGCCGGAAGTGGTCATATTATAGGTTTAAAAGAACCGGGAAGCATGTGTTCAGGCATAACTAATTCACTAACGTAGTTGTGGACCGGCCCTACGCATCCAAGGGTTCGCCACCGTCCGAATCCTGAGGCATTTTCTAGAGTGTCTCGAATCGGGGAGGACGATCCCAAGCCTCGACTCATGATGGAAACCCAATTTCCAGTACGACACCATCAGTTTTGATTGTAGAACTAGTATGGCGACATGATATATGGTACCCATGCCATCTATGATTGATACATTATGATTGAAATTGTTTTGAAACATATATACACTAATAATAATATCAAATCCATTTTTATCGTATCAAGCATCTTTTGACCATTATAAGGTAAAACTCTATCCTCCGGTTTGCGTTGCATTGTGTGATGGGAATTGAGTCTTATAATGGTTTCATTTTTCTAAAAAGCATTGCGTTGTTTAACGATTTACTTTATTTCATGCACTGGCAATCCAATGGAGTAAACCCGTTCCGCGTTAGCGGCGTGGTCCTGTGACTAGCCTTATTATTAGATAAGTTAAGTAAGATTTCTCATACCAGTCCCATGACTGACCTGTAGTTTGTTTCACTGTCAAACTCGGGTGCCCATATTTTCCACAAGGACAGTCGAGTAGTTTTTTTGCAAATATATTTACAGGATCCTGGTTTATAGTTGAAGCGATATTCGGAAAGTTCAATATCCGTGTATTCCTTTCGGTTGTATATTTGTATTATTTTCCGCTGCTATTTAAATGTAATTTAAATCTATGATATTATTGTATTTCTATTGTGTAATAAGTATCCATACTCTGTTATATTCTTGTACTCTGATGTAATTGTTGTAATTAGCAATAATATGTTCTTCAGTTTGTGTTCTTACGTGTGTTGTTCTCAAAGCAATCCAGGCTTTCCTTTACGGGGAAGTTTGGGTCGTTTCAGGTTTTAACCCCATACAATCCAAAGGCAGCCCAACCTAACAGGCTCCTAAACCTTTTCACCAGAGTCTAAACATACCCTAACTACTACCCTAATCGATCGGCTCCCTACTCCGTAGATACCATGTGTCGGCCCTATAGTAGGAGGTATCACTTCCTAAAGTGGCAACCCTTCGTTGATGTGCACAACCATATCTACTGGTGTCACGGTCGTCTTATCCCCTTCTGCCCGGCCTATGCACGAACATGTTCCCGGTCGGTTTACGCCGCCCACACCGTCCTCCATGTTTGGATCTCTTACAATCAGCCCAAAAAGCGTGTCCCAACTCCGACCTAGAGCGGAGTACTCGTTCGACATCGTTATATGGGTTACTGACTGAAACGGGTCCCACACACAAGATGATATAAGCTCTCCCCCTTGTCTTATATCCCCACTAGGATTTCCACCGGTTATGAATACCTATTGGTGTCTTTAATTACATAACCCCATCATTTCTACAGGTTATGCTTACCTAATGGTGTCTTTAATTACATAACCCCAACAGGTTAAGTTTGTTGGCCTATATATAAATATTACCCACCCTACCCAGATTTACTTAACCCACCCACTGTTCAACCAAGTTTACTTAACCCTTATTCAAGTTCATATTCATACAATCCTTATGGATTCAACTAGGTTAAGTATCCTGTTTCATTACCATGTCCATTTATGGTTATAATGTGTTGGACCCCTCACATTAAGCCTACCACTTGTGGATGGTCGATATGCCGGTCGGTTCCGGGCAGACTTCTTCCACAAGTCGGGCTTAACCTCGTGTCTCGGCACATCTCGTATTTGTGCACCTAGACCCCTCACATTAGACTCACCACTTGTGATTGCTGGATATGCTGGGCGGTTCCAGGTAGACTTCCACCACAAGTGTAATCCAACCTTATGTCTAGGCGCAGTTACAGTTTCTAATTACTGTAATCCTAGGCATTCCATTATTAGCCAATTTTACCTACGCCGTAATAGGTTTCATGCCCCTTTTCCCCAAATATATTCATAATGAATTATATGCCCTAAATTCATATTCATAAACATTATTCCAATTATGCCAAATTTCCCCTTTACAAGTTATGCCCAATTTCAATGTTTTTCCCCTCGTTCCCAAACTAACGCATTTGCATATTTTTAGCGGCCTGACTATATAAAATAAAAGGGAAAGGGTGAAGTGAAGATGACATAAATGATTATTCTAACAAAAATGACATAAACATATAATGGCATAATGTTGAGATGGACATATAAGAACAAATCTGGTGAACTTGTGATAATAAAACTAGTTCTAACATAGTAGGGATGTCATAATAGGCATGATAAACAAGGATTTAGATGTCCAACTAATGACAGATCCAAATTAACCACCAATATGATAGGTACAAGATGATCTAAATAGTGAATTAGATCTATAATCAAGAGTAGATCTAATATGATAAAGGTTAAGATCCAAACCATAGTTAATTCAGAATATCATGGATTCACAAATTACAATAGATCTGGTATGATTCAATCACAGGGATAGATCCAAATTACAGTCGTATCATGTTTTACTTTTAATTATTTAAATCTAAAGGTAACTTAAACTCACAGTGTTTGGATCTAGAAAGATAGAACAAGACTAGATGTTGACTCACAGATCTACACTTGAATCTCTAAACTTGATTGTAGAAGAAGAAAAGGATTTTATTTAGTCCAGGCACCGACAACATTTAGGCCTCGATTGATTTCAATGTGAGAAAACTAGAGAAATGAGGTCGTAAATATAGCTGCCAGCCCCCAGAACCGACCTTCCACATCAGCCCCAGGGGGGTCGACCCCCCTTATGGGGTCGATACATAGGTCGACACCCCCCCCCCCCCCCCGGTCGACACCCCCCTTAAGGGGTCGACTCCCCTAGGCGAGATTTTTCCAGTGAAACACCCCACCTCCGTTAGGGTCACTCTCAAAGGGAATGCCCTAATTTTGGTGGAGGTTTATAAGTACAAGTCACAGATATACAAGACAGATATAAGAACACATATTTGTAAACAGCGGAAGAACAACAAACTTTTATTTCATAAAGTCAAATACGTGTTACAACAACATCCTTTCCAAAAACATAACATAACACTTTCATAATCTGTCTTGAGTACATTATTTAAAGAAGCATAAATAAAACGTAGATAAACTGCAAAAGCCCCATAGTGGATTGTCCAAAGCCATAGTTCAAAACAGGAAAGTCCAAGCAATACATTTCTCTTCTTCAAGCTGGATGTTGAGGTAGGTCAAGCTGCTGTGTTCCCTCCCTGAGGACCTGGGGGGGGGGGGAAACGGAAGAAAGAAGACGAAAGAAAAATAGAGTCAGACATAAAGCCTGAGTAAGTCTAGTACTATTTTGTCTATGAATAAAGAACTGGGTATGATAAGTATAAACAAGAAATGGGCATGCACTATAAACTTGGTTAAGTTGTCTAGGGTCGAATATACTATCGTACCCCATGTTAATCTCTGAACCCATATAAACTAGTTTCCCACTGGCACCCCATAATCAGGGTGATGTGATCCATTCTATGATGATCGGCTCCTACTCGCATAGTTACATGTGTCTTACGGCCCCCGATGTCGTAGTTACCTATGCTGGTCCCACCATGGGGTGTATCAAGTCCCATAGTGGCAACCCGACACAACCTTAGAGTGCACAGGTATGCTACTGGTGTCCAGTGCCTTATTTTTCTGCGCCGGAGTGTGTGCACGCCCGCACTCCGTTAGAACCTACACTGCTACACCACCGCCGTCGATTTTTGACCTCTTACAATCAGCCCAGTAATCGTGCCCCACCCTGCCTAGTTTCAGGGTATCATGATACACCGTGTAGGGTTACTGCTGAAAAGGGTCCCCCGTTACTAGGTTTTCTATCTCTAGTCAACATGCTAAGTTGGTTAAGTGTTTTCTAACCTAACCCCACCAGTCCGTTTAGTTTAGCATGTTCCATTTTGATTAAGTCTTAGTCCACTTAATCCTAACAATCCTGATTCAGCCTTAATTGTCTTATTAAGGCCCTAACCTCTCACATTAGACAGGTATTGCTGTGGCTGCCTGTTGCCGGTTGGTTCCGGGCAGTCTTACGCCATAACTCAGTCTAACCTCGGGTCCTTATTGGGCTCCATGTTTAACCTCCCACATTGGATAGGTATTGTTGTGACTACTGGACAGCCGGGCGGTTCCGGGCAGGTTTACATCACAACTCAATCCAACCTCGGGTTAAACATATCGTATTTTCTACATTTATATATCTTGTCATTCTTCTTTATTTCTTATATGTAAATATTTGCGGCCCATTATTAAGTTAATGGTGTAAAGGTTACACCAATCATGGGCCCAACCCATACTTGAATTTGGGCCCTTCCACTTTAGTTTTCATTCATTAGTAATTTTAACCCAACATTATTTTCCCCCGTTTTACACGTCCGTTTATATATATTGGGCTTAGCCTTTTAAAGCCCAATTTAGCCATGCGAAAAGGGGAGGCTTAAAGCGTGATTACATACACAAAGAGGGGAAGGTGAGCGCATGAACTTGCATATGACGTTGGAAATACATAATAGAAACTGGTGTACTTGCATAGTGGTAACATAGGTGACATGAATCAAAGCATGTGAACTTGTAATTGAGATATCATTATTGACCCATGAACCTATATTTTTACTTAGGCATAATGTCAAACATAAGCATGGCATAAATACTTTTAGCATAAACATGGCATAATGTCAAACATGGCATAAATACTTCTAGCATAAACATGGCATAATGTCAAACATAAGCATGGCATAAATACTTCTAGCATAAACATGGCATAATGTCAAACATAAGCATGGCATAAATACTTCTAGCATAAACATGGCATAATGTCAAACATAAGCATGGCATAAATACTTCTAGCATAAACATGGCATAATGTCAAACATAAGCATGGCATAAATACTTCTAGCATAAACATGGCATAATGTCAAACATAAGCATGGCATAAATACTTCTAGCATAAACATGGCATAGGTATAGTTAAATTTGTTCATGGCATAAATATAAACAAGTCATGTTCATAAGGTTTCTACATGTTTACAAAGAGGATACTTTGTTACTAGCACAAAAGCATAGTTCAACTTAATTAAATTTAATCACATAACGATGGTATACTTATGCATAAATATTCCTAATCATGGTGTTTGCTTTTAACTTGCAAAAAAGGGATTTTTGTGTCTAACTTAGCCATGTCTCACATATGTCATCATATAATTCTTTTAAACAAGATAGACTTAATCATGAATTTCAATTATGCCCAATATCATTCATAGCCTAGCCATATTCATAAGTTTTGCAAAAGCATGACTTAATACATGGATTATGGTGTCAAAATTCCAACATAGTTTCATATGAACTATAACAACCAAACTTGTCTCAATTACTTGCAAAATGATTTATGCACAAAATAGACATCATGATGGCATAATAACAAAGCCCCAAACTTGCATGAATTTCAATCAACTACATACATGTAGCTTCAACATAGACTACATAATTTGCGCAATATTCCAAACGTATATTTGCATAGAACTACCGCATGTAGTTCTTTATAATTGAATGACATAATTCAGAATATCCAAAAGTATATAAATCGCACAAATACGAATTTCATTGCCACAATTCAAGCATACATATCTACACAATCATTTGTTCATACCAAAGTAATACTCTACTTACAATGGTTGCGGCAAATTCTCTAATTAAGAGATATGATTCCTTTGTTGAATTGATTAGCTTTAGGTTGCTTCAATTGCTTTAGGCCTTAGAACTTTCTCCCTAATCCTCTCTTTAGTTGGCGGCTACTCTTTGTCGTTCCTCAGCAACATGGCGGCTATAATCTTATTTTGAATGAATAGATTAGGGTTTAGTCTAGGGTTGTTTATATAGAGGTTAGGAATTTATTAGGACCCTTGATGTTGCTAGGTTAGATCATAGCCATTCATTAGGAAGAGAGACCAATAAAAACCCGCCACCTAGCCCTAATGACAAAGCAGACCACAGAAATTCGACCGCACACCGACCTGGCCAGCCAGGTTGACTGGGTTCGATTTTCAAAAATTAAACTTTAAATTGAGCTGTTTTAGTCTATTTGAATTTTATCTATTGTATACATATATTTTTGCATATATATATATATATATATTCTCATATATATACATATATTTTCTTTATTTCCTTATATGTACGTTCTTATCCTTTCAAAATTTGAATTTGTATACGTACATGTATTTGCATGCTCAGTTGGCCCTCTCTAAAACAGAGATAAAAATTATGTCGCCGCCGGGGTTCGAACCCCCGACCTCCATGCTACAAATCCAATGCCTTAACCAACTGAGCTACAGAGGCTTTTGTTAATAAGTCTTAGAATAATAATAATTATTGTCCTCTCCTTACTTCTCTTTTTTCATGTTTTGCTGTAATATTTAAATTAAAGATATCTTCTTCATACGTTATCCGTTTTGCGCAAACTCGGACTCTATCTCAAGAAGAATTCCGAGACGAACGCAATGGTGATGTCCGTTTCCCTTAATTTTTCTGTTACAATTTAATTATACTTTAATTTGTTAATTTACTGTTAACGGAAAAATCCGGGGTGTTACATTCTCCCCCACTTAAAAGGATTTCGTCCCCGAAATCTTCAAGTTTAGGAAGAATGTAAATCCTAACATTCAATCATCCATCTACTCATCCATCAAACACGAGCATCCATTGTCCTTAAAAGACTTCTAATGCTTCATGATCATATGCGAAGTGTGTGTGTTCATGAACTTATCTAATGCAAAATCAGGCGGTCTACTGATTCAGTTGACCTCCTTAATGCGAATCATGTAAGTGCCATGTATCCATTATGTATGCAGATTTTTCTTATTCATGATTCTACATGGGTGCACAATCTTTCATACAAATGCAACATCCATATGACAACACATTACAATTCAACCATATACGAGTGCAAACATATATGCATATGCAATATGAAGTGACTGAGCCGATCTAAAACCT
This sequence comes from Allium sativum, assembly GCA_030737875.1. Classification (NCBI taxonomy): domain Eukaryota; kingdom Viridiplantae; phylum Streptophyta; class Magnoliopsida; order Asparagales; family Amaryllidaceae; genus Allium; species Allium sativum. Next base: position 748,231,740 of record CM060918.1, read on the forward strand.
AGATTGTGTGTGTATATGCAGCCACGAGCAACTACTAGCAATCACTTGCAACCACTTGCAACCATCATACATAACATGTTTCAATTACATGTTTTCATCCAAAAGGTTTCTATCTAAAGGATAAGGTCGAGGAGATATTCCTAAAAAGATAGATAAAAGCGCAACTTAAGGAAAAAGAAAGATCAAGGACGTACCCTCGAAAAGAAAAGGGTAAGCAGTGCGTATTCTAGCTTCAGTTTCCCAAGTCGCGTCTCCCTCGGCGTCGCTCCACTGAACTTTGACGAGTTTGACTTCGCGGTTGCGTAGCTTCTTCACTTCCGTTCCTAGTATGCGGGTTGGAACTTTTCTTATGGTTGCTTCGCGTTCCACTTCGGCCTCTTCGAGGATATTTGGCTCTACCACTTCAGCAGACTCATGTAGACATTTTCGGAGATGTGAAACGTGAAAAACGTTGTGGACTCCGGCCAATTTCTCGGGTAGCTCTAATCTATAGGTCATTTTCCAAATTTTCTCAATGATAGGAAATGGTCCTACCTAAAGGTATAGTCGACTGATAGAAGCAAGTAAAAATTTTGTGCCCATTAGGCAATGTCAAAACTGGAAATCTATGCCACATATATATTGATTAGGAGAAGAACTCTCTAAGCATCAGCCCCGAAGACCGAAATCAACATCAGACTGACACCCAAAGAATTAATCAACCCAACCACCACATATGATTCTAGGAAACTAAGCATGATGGACTCCTTTTAGGTCACAAGGGAGTCCCTTCCTAAGTCCAACTATGTTGCCAAATGAACTTACTAAGGTGATTCTTTACAACTCATGCATAAGTGAAATGAACCTTCAGCCTTAGTGGCGAACACTCCTGGAGTGCCCTATTCTGAAATGCTCCACCTAATGAACCCCTTCTCTAGAAGCTCTTTAATCTGTTTACTGAGCTCTTTTCTTTCTCGTGGAGCCATGTGTCTAATGGGCAACGCAACGGGCTTTGCATTATCTACAAGATATATGCGGAAGTCTATTTCCCGCTTCGGAGGCAAGCCCTTCACCTCTTCGAAGACATCCGGATATTCCCGGACCACTCTAACTGATTGCAAATTTTCAACAGAGGCATCTAGCGACTCAAGATAACTAAGCATAACCGCATACGAGGGATTACAAGAAATTTCCAAAGTATTACTGAGCTGGGTTAGGAGCCTAACAACCCTTTTCTCACAATCAAGGATGGCCCCATTACTGGATAGCCAATCCATACCCAAAATCAAACCATACCCCGCAAAGCCCAAAACAAAGGCACTACATTCAAATTCTACACTTAGAATAGAAATTTTCAAATCCAAACAGATCATAGACAAATGAGCTGGGCCCCCAATTGGGTTTGAAACAATTAAGGGGTCCTCTACCATACTAGTTTTTAGGTGCAGAGATTCTACTAAAGCAGACGAGATAAAGGAGTGTGATGCGCCAGAATCAAATAAAGTGCGAACGGGTTGATCATAAAGATAAACTACACTTTCTACAGAAGTGTTTGTACCTCGCTGTTGCAAAGGTGGCGCTTCCAGCACATGAACCTGTGCCCCTGGAGTGGATCCAGACCCCTGCCCCTGCCCTCGTTTCTTTGGGCAGTCCTTAGCTCTGTGGCCTGTCTGACCGCAAGAAAAGCACCCACCATTCTCCTTGGCCTTCTTTTTCCGGCAGTCCTTTACTAAGTGCCCCACTTTGCCACAGAAATTACACGTCCTCTTCTCTTTGTTGCCTTCCCCGCCTTTCTTAAAGTCTGTCTTCTTAGGCTGCAAACCCTCTTTCTTCCCTTGAGAGCTTTCTGCCTTTGCCTCCTTCTTTCCCTTATCCTCCTCATTCAGCAATGCCATTTGCACCAATCTTTCATACGTGGCCCCCATGGGTATATGTGTCATGGCCAAACTGTGTAATGGCTCATTTAACCCTTTGACGAAACGGAGAGCCTTCTTGTGCGGGGTGTTGACTAGGTCAAGCCCAAACCTAGCCAGCTCATCAAACTGATTCACATACTCTCTAACAGTCTTGTCTCCTTGCTTAAGAAATAAGAATTTCTCCAACTGCAAACTTCTTTCCGCATCTTAGAGAAATTTGGTCTCAAACCTTGCCCTAAAGTCCTCCCATGTTTCTACTGGTCTTTCAGCATTAGTGACTTCCCACCAGTAGGAAGCCTCGCCCTTCAATAGCCACACCGCCAATTGTACTTTTTGTCTGTCCTCTACCTCAAAGATGATGAATAGATCCTCAGTTTCCTTCAGCCAATTTCTAGCTGCTACGAAGGACTCAGTTCCATGGAAATCCCTTCCTCCCATAGCTTTAAAATCCTTACATATCTTAGAAAACGCATTTCCTCGTGGAGGAGGTGGAGGAAGAGATGTTGCTGCAGCTGGATGATTCCCTGCAGCTGGGGGAGGAGGAACGGTAGGACCTGGTTGAGTGGCCCTAGCTTCTAAGAATCGTCTAAACCAACCAGGTATTGGTACTCCTTCCGGCAAGTTAAGATCTTCGGACATGCTGAAACAAAAGGGATAGATTCAAAACGAAGGATAAGAGATAGTACCTATGGCTTTGGGGAGTGGACTTTGCTTTTTTTAAAATAAAATAATATTTTTATCTTTTAAAAATGCTTCTTTAAATTTCCTTTTTGAAAATAAATTTCCAAAACTTTTTATCTTATCTGGTAAACCTATGCTCTGATACCAAGTGAAACACCCCACCTCCGTTAGGGTCACTCTCAAAGGGAATGCCCTAATTTTGGTGGAGGTTTATAAGTACAAGTCACAGATATACAAGACAGATATAAGAACACATATTTGTAAACAGCGAAAGAACAACAAACTTTTATTTCATAAAGTCAAATACGTGTTACAACAACATCCTTTCCAAAAACATAACATAACACTTTCATAATCTGTCTTGAGTACATTATTTAAAGAAGCATAAATAAAACGTAGATAAACTGCAAAAGCCCCATAGTGGATTGTCCAAAGCCATAGTTCAAAACAGGAAAGTCCAAGCAATACATTTCTCTTCTTCAAGCTGGATGTTGAGGTAGGTCAAGCTGCTGTGTTCCCTCCCTGAGAACCTGGGGGGGGGGGGGGAAACGGAAGAAAGAAGACGAAAGAAAATTAGAGTCAGACATAAAGCCTGAGTAAGTCTAGTACTATTTTGTCTATGAATAAAGAACTGGGTATGATAAGTATAAACAAGAAATGGGCATGCACTATAAACTTGGTTAAGTTGTCTAGGGTCGAATATACTATCGTACCCCATGTTAATCTCTGAACCCATATAAACTAGTTTCCCACTGGCACCCCATAATCAGGGTGATGTGATCCATTCTATGATGATCGGCTCCTACTCGCATAGTTACATGTGTCTTACGGCCCCCGATGTCGTAGTTACCTATGCTGGTCCCACCATGGGGTGTATCAAGTCCCATAGTGGCAACCCGACACAACCTTAGAGTGCACAGGTATGCTACTGGTGTCCAGTGCCTTATTTTTCTGCGCCGGAGTGTGTGCACGCCCGCACTCCGTTAGAACCTACACTGCTACACCACCGCCGTCGATTTTTGACCTCTTACAATCAGCCCAGTAATCGTGCCCCACCCTGCCTAGTTTCAGGGTATCATGATACACCGTGTAGGGTTACTGCTGAAAAGGGTCCCCCGTTACTAGGTTTTCTATCTCTAGCCAACATGCTAAGTTGGTTAAGTGTTTTCTAACCTAACCCCACCAGTCCGTTTAGTTTAGCATGTTCCATTTTGATTAAGTCTTAGTCCACTTAATCCTAACAATCCTGATTCAGCCTTAATTGTCTTATTAAGGCCCTAACCTCTCACATTAGACAGGTATTGCTGTGGCTGCCTGTTGCCGGTTGGTTCCGGGCAGTCTTACGCCACAACTCAGTCTAACCTCGGGTCCTTATTGGGCTCCATGTTTAACCTCCCACATTGGATAGGTATTGTTGTGACTACTGGACAGCCGGGCGGTTCCGGGCAGGTTTACATCACAACTCAATCCAACCTCGGGTTAAACATATCGTATTTTCTACATTTATATATCTTGTCATTCTTCTTTATTTCTTATATGTAAATATTTGCGGCCCATTATTAAGTTAATGGTGTAAAGGTTACACCAATCATGGGCCCAACCCATACTTGAATTTGGGCCCTTCCACTTTAGTTTTCATTCATTAGTAATTTTAACCCAACATTATTTTCCCCCGTTTTACACGTCCGTTTATATATATTGGGCTTAGCCTTTTAAAGCCCAATTTAGCCATGCGAAAAGGGGAGGCTTAAAGCGTGATTACATACACAAAGAGGGGAAGGTGAGCGCATGAACTTGCATATGACGTTGGAAATACATAATAGAAACTGGTGTACTTGCATAGTGGTAACATAGGTGACATGAATCAAAGCATGTGAACTTGTAATTGAGATATCATTATTGACCCATGAACCTATATTTTTACTTAGGCATAATGTCAAACATAAGCATGACATAAATACTTTTAGCATAAACATGGCATAATGTCAAACATGGCATAAATACTTCTAGCATAAACATGGCATAATGTCAAACATAAGCATGGCATAAATACTTCTAGCATAAACATGGCATAATGTCAAACATAAGCATGGCATAAATACTTCTAGCATAAACATGGCATAATGTCAAACATAAGCATGGCATAAATACTTCTAGCATAAACATGGCATAATGTCAAACATAAGCATGGCATAAATACTTCTAGCATAAACATGGCATAGGTATAGTTAAATTTGTTCATGGCATAAATATAAACAAGTCATGTTCATAAGGTTTCTACATGTTTACAAAGAGGATACTTTGTTACTAGCACAAAAGCATAGTTCAACTTAATTAAATTTAATCACATAACGATGGTATACTTATGCATAAATATTCCTAATCATGGTGTTTGCTTTTAACTTGCAAAAAAGGGATTTTTGTGTCTAACTTAGCCATGTCTCACATATGTCATCATATAATTCTTTTAAACAAGATAGACTTAATCATGAATTTCAATTATGCCCAATATCATTCATAGCCTAGCCATATTCATAAGTTTTGCAAAAGCATGACTTAATACATGGATTATGGTGTCAAAATTCCAACATAGTTTCATATGAACTATAACAACCAAACTTGTCTCAATTACTTGCAAAATGATTTATGCACAAAATAGACATCATGATGGCATAATAACAAAGCCCCAAACTTGCATGAATTTCAATCAACTACATACATGTAGCTTCAACATAGACTACATAATTTGCGCAATATTCCAAACGTATATTTGCATAGAACTACCGCATGTAGTTCTTTATAATTGAATGACATAATTCAGAATATCCAAAAGTATATAAATCGCACAAATACGAATTTCATTGCCACAATTCAAGCATACATATCTACACAATCATTTGTTCATACCAAAGTAATACTCTACTTACAATGGTTGCGGCAAATTCTCTAATTAAGAGATATGATTCCTTTGTTGAATTGATTAGCTTTAGGTTGCTTGAATTGCTTTAGGCCTTAGAACTTTCTCCCTAATCCTCTCTTTAGTTGGCGGCTACTCTTTGTCGTTCCTCAGCAACATGGCGGCTATAATCTTATTTTGAATGAATAGATTAGGGTTTAGTCTAGGGTTGTTTATATAGAGGTTAGGAATTTATTAGGACCCTTGATGTTGCTAGGTTAGATCATAGCCATTCATTAGGAAGAGAGACCAATAAAAACCCGCCACCTAGCCCTAATGAGAAAGCAGACCACAGAAATTCGACCGCACACCGACCTGGCCAGCCAGGTTGACTGGGTTCGATTTTCAAAAATTAAACTTTAAATTGAGCTGTTTTAGTCTATTTGAATTTTATCTATTGTATACATATATTTTTGCATATATATATATATATATATATATTCTCATATATATACATATATTTTCTTTATTTCCTTATATGTACGTTCTTATCCTTTCAAAATTTGAATTTGTATACGTACATGTATTTGCATGCTCAGTTGGCCCTCTCTAAAACAGAGATAAAAATTATGTCGCCGCCGGGGTTCGAACCCCCGACCTCCATGCTACAAATCCAATGCCTTAACCAACTGAGCTACAGAGGCTTTTGTTAATAAGTCTTAGAATAATAATAATTATTGTCCTCTCCTTACTTCTCTTTTTTCATGTTTTGCTGTAATATTTAAATTAAAGATATCTTCTTCATACGTTATCCGTTTTGCGCAAACTCGGACTCTATCTCAAGCAGAATTCCGAGACGAACGCAATGGTGATGTCCGTTTCCCTTAATTTTTCTGTTACAATTTAATTATACTTTAATTTGTTAATTTACTGTTAACGGAAAAATCCGGGGTGTTACATCCCGCTCATCCAGATTTTCGTGATTTGAGCGATTTTGAATTTTCTGAACCACTTTTTGAATTTCTGGACCCTATATGTATATATACATTCTTCTTGCGCGTGTACAAACTTCAAACCTTCATAACTCATTCATACGGTGTCCGTTTTATGCAAACCAAATGTCTATCTTGACTAGAATTTCGAGATGGACATAATGGCGCAGTCTGTTTTCCTTAATTTTGAATATTAAATTAATTATTATTTAATTTATCCTATTTAGTGTTGTTAAAATTACAGGGTGTTACATTATCCCCTACTCTAAGGATTTCGTCCCCGAAATCTCCAAATTAAGAAGAATGTATATCCTTCCATCCATCACCCATCTACTCATCCACCAATCATAGGCATGCACTGTCCTTAAAGATTTCTAATGCTTATATGAACATATGCAAAGATGTGTGTATATGCCCCAATACTAATGCGAAGATCAGGCGGTCTACCGATTCAGTCGACCTCCTTAATGCAATGTATGTTGGTGCCATGAATCCAACATGTATGCAATAATCCTATTATAGCATGTAAGTTCTATATGGGTGTACAATCATCCATCCAAATGCAACATCCATATGATGATACATTCAATTTCATCCATTAAAAGAAGAAAAATGCACACACATCCATATGCAGTATGAGAGTGGTTGAGCCAGTCTAGTGCCTAATGTTTGTGTATATGAATCCACGAGAGACCACTAGAAAACACTTGCATCCACTTGCATCCGTCAAATATAACATGTCTCAAACACATGTGTACATCCATGGGATTCCTATCTAATGGTCAAAAATTCAATCGATAGGATGTACTTAAATGATAGAACCAAGCATAGATAAAAACTTTGGAAAAGAAGTTAAGAACACACCCTTGAAAAGAAAAGGGTACGAAGCACGAATCTTGTCTTCGGTCTCCTAAGTCGTATCTTCTAGGTTATCTCCCCATAGTACTTTCACCAACTTGACTTCTTTATTACGTAGCTCCTTAACTTCTGGTCCAAGAATACAGGAAGGAACTCGTCTGACTGTCGCCTCCTGTTCTACCTCTACTTCCTCCAATATACTCGGCTCAAATACTTCTACGGTATCATGCAAGCACTTCCGCAAATGAGAAACATTGAAAACATCATGAGCCCCGGATAATCTCTCTGGCAGCTTTACTCTATAGGCCATTTGGCCAATCCTTTCTATTATGGGAAATGGTCCTACAAATCTTGGTGCCAATTTCCCTACAGATCCATAGCGAACCACATTCCTTAAAGGTGACACTTTAATGAAAATCATGTCTCCTACTTCAAATTCAATGTCAGTCCTTCTCTTGTTTGCGTAGGATTTCTGCCTATCTTGAGCGGCCTTCATTCATCGTCTAATAAGATCAATCTTCCCGGACGTTTCTCAAACTATATTTGGTCCAAGTAATAGCCTCTCTATAGATTCCCACCAACAAGTTGGTGACCTATAGGGTCGTCCGTATAATGCTTCGAAGGGTGTCATTCTAGTGCTAGCTTGATAACTGTTGTTGTAGGCAAACTCTACTAAAGGAAGATTCTCTTCCCAAGTCCCTCCGAACTCTAGGATACACAGCCTTAAAAGATCATCAAGAATTCTGTTCACCCTCTCCATCTGTCCATCATTCTGAGGATGATAAGCGGTGCTCAAACATAACTATAAACCTAATGCTTCTTGCAAACTCCTCCAAAATTCACTAGTGAAGATGGGGTCACGATCGCTTACAATGCTGGAAGGTACTCCATGAAGACGGACTATCTCTCTGACATAAAATGCTGCCAACCATGCTGCTATCCTCTTACTCTTAACCGGAATAAAATGAGCGCTCTTCGTAAGTCTATCTACTATGACCAAATACTGGTATTGCCTTTCTTTGATCTAGCCAAACCATCTATGAAATCCATAGAGACGCTGTCCCATTTCCATTGCGCAACCTCTAAAGGATAATGTAACACCCCGTTATTTTAAATATTAAAACTGACAAATTAAAGAATACTTAATTTTAGAAGAAGAACTAAGGGAAAAGGGTTGTGTCATTGTGTTTGTCTTGGAATTTTACTTGAGATAGAGTCCGAGTTTGCATAAAACGGATACGGTATGAAGAAGTTATGGAGGTTAGAAGATTTCAGTTTAAAACTAGAACTAAAATAAAATATTCAAATAGCGAAGGCGGGAAGAGGAAACGCGGAACCGACCATGTTTGAGGTGTCAACTCGAGAACCGCTGGGTCGACCCCAGTGTTGACTCAGGCTCTTTGGGGTCGACACCGGGGTCGACATAGGTGTCGACCCCCTTGTAGGGGTCGACCCCATCGACCAGATCTGGGCAGTGACGATTTTTGATAGATTAGGGCATATGTGGCATCCTCTGATTGGATGGGTGATGTGTCATTGTGAATTGGATGGTTTAGATTGATCCTAAACTAATCTAAGGGCTCTAATTAATCCTACACATCTATATAAGCACACATAAACCTAAACCCTAATCTAAACTAAATTCAGTCATAAGCCGTCGTGCTGCTGTATCCTAAACTAACCTAGCCTCCACCATAACTAATCAAATTCAAGATGAAAGATAAAGATCAAAGCCTAAGAATTGTGAAAAGGAGAACGATTCTACAAACGCCTAATTTTTCTTATTTAATCCATTCTCTGTGAGTGCAGTTACTTTCACAAGATAATTATTTAAATGTAATTATGATAAGTTGTGATCTGGACTGTATGAATATGCCTGTTGAATCATACGCTATTAGCCAATTCTGTTATCATCTATTTTGTTAAGGGTGCGTTTTTTAAGGTCCCTATTAAGTTTCAAAATATAAAAAAAGCCCGATGATAAAAATAATATAGAATACATCCCTATTTTTGAATTTCCGCAAAAAAAATTCCAGATCTACCCTTACACACCTAAAAAACTATCCAACAACTGTTTGTCCTCATTTACTCAGTCTGTCGCTCATATTATCTCGCTCATAAACCTAATCCTACAATTCTGGAAAACCGTTGATCACTCCAACAACGATTTTTTTATTACTTTTTTGATTTTTACTAAAAACTAGACAATTAGATACATATATTACGTAAAATTGCATACATTTATGCAACTAAGTGGAATAATTGCATACATATATTAATATTATGCAGAAAATAAATTATTAGTTTTGCGCAACAATGAAGTAGACGTGCATACATTAATATTATGCAGAAATAAATAATTACTTGAATGTAGGGACTACAATTTTTTTATTAAGATTTTTGATTTTTACGAAAAACTAGACAATTAGATACAAATATTAATTAAAATTGCATACATTTATGCAACTAAGGGAAATAATTGCATACATATACAGAACTGTACTGCATAATTGCTGAAACAAAAGAAATGACAAAAAAGTAAATACATATAATTATAACAAGATGCATATATATATATATATATATATATATATGTGTGTGCAAATAACAGAAATATGTGCATACTTACATGAAAAATATCATAACATTTACATGTACTACATCAAAAAATAAGTACAGACCACATTTACATGTACTACATCAAAAATTTCAGAACATTTACAAAGCAGAGATGATGGTCTTTTGAAGAACAAATAATTTTGTTAAGACCTAGCTTATTGCGCAAACCACATCTAGTAGTCTCTGTAGAAACAACTGCTGATTTCAATCATTTGGAAAAGGATGGAGGACCAAGCTTCAACAACACCACTACACCAATATCCGTTGGAACACTGTTATCAAAAAAAGAAAATCAACATTAATAAGCTTAATGTGCAGTAGCCTAAATTACAAAAACTACTTCAGAATAATATAAATACATGCGTACAATTTAGCAAAAAACAATAATTTCTGAATATTTATATGCAAGTATTCCAGATATATGCATAGAAATATGAATATATTTGTAAAATAATATGTTTTTCTGTTTGTTTGATAAAAAATTGCATACATATATGCATATATTAAGAATAGATGCATATTTGTCCGCAACTTTTTATCAAAAGTTCAGCAAGTCCTTATCATATGAAAAATCGTATATTTATCATAATAATACAAATACATGCGTACAATTCAGCAACTTTTTATCTACCGGAACACTGTTATCAAAAAAAGAAAATCAACATTAATAAGCTTAACGTGCAGTAACCTAACTTACAAAAACTGCTTCAGAATAATATTAATACATGCGTACAATTCAGCAAAAAACAATAATTTCTGAATATTTATATGCAAGTATTCCAGATATATGCATAGAATTATGAATATATTTGTATAATAATATGTTTTTCTGTTTGTTTGATAAAAAATTGCATACATATATGCATATATTAAGAATAGATCCATATTTGTCCGTAACTTTTTATCAGAAGTTCAGCAAGTCCTTATCATATGTTTTTTTACAAGTCCTTATCATATGAAAAATCGTATTTTTATGCTAATAAAAATCTTATATTTATCCTACAAATAATATCAGAAAGAAAAGAAAAAAAACTCACACAATTTTAGGTTTCAGATCGACAGAGCCAGAAAGGGTGGAGAGTTTGCCGTGGACGGTTTGAGAGGCCATCGACCTCCAGTGCTTGATGTCGATGCCTGCGCTGACAAGCTGAGGAGGAAAACTCACGATTAAAATCCGAATTAGCTCGGATCTGACTCACGAAGCTGGTTTTCAATGGTGAGTGAAGCAGAAACTCGCGTGAAGAAGCATATATCTTCGGACCTTGCGGATATCTTCGGATCTGGAAACAGGGGTTGCAGAGATGAACGAAGATGCCTGCTGTTGACGCCGAGATACGTGGAAGCCACTTATATTCGTGGAAGCCGCCTGGATTGATGTCGCTGCCTGGTTGATGCCGCTGCCTGATTGATTCGTTTGCTGAGATGAGGAAGATGCTGTAGATGAGGAAGATGTTGTAGATGAGGTTGCTGAGATGAGGAAGATGTTGTGAGTAACAGTAGAGGCCGAGAGTTGCTGAGATGAGTGAAAGATGGAGCCGCCGCCGCCATGGATTAGAAAATTTTGTTTCTGCAAAAAATAAAACCCTAATACGTAACCTATAAACAATCCCTACACCCTTAAAATTGAATGAGGGCATTTCCGGAAAAATAAAAGCTACGTTTTAAAAATAGGGATGAGATTTAAATGTTTCAAAAGGGGAGGATGTGAGCCTAGTTAACTTTATTTTTAAGGATGTGAGCCTAATATTCACTTTTGTTAATATATGCCAGTTTGTTATCATATGTAATTAGATTCATTTTATGATGTTAATTCCTATGTCTAATTACATATGCTTGATTAGATTCATTCTATGTAAGTTATGATCTATGCAAGTTTATATGCAAGTTATGATCTATGCAAGTTAAGATTTATGCAAGTTTATATGCAAGTTATGATCTATGCAATTTTATATGCAAGTTATGATTTTTGCAAGTTTATATGCAAGTTATGATCTATGCAAGTTTATATGCAAGTTATGTTCTATGCAAGTTTATATGCAAGTTATGATCTACGCAAGTTTATATGCAAGTTATGTTCATCTATGCAAGTTTATATGCAAGTTATGTTCATCTATGCAAGTTATGCAAGTTTATATTCATATGTTTAGATCCTTGCCAGTTCATATGTTTAGATCTATGCAAGTTTATGTTTATATGTTTAGATCTATGCTAGTTCGCATTCCATATGTTGATTGGATCTATCTTATATGCTAGTTCACATTTATATGCTTAACTAGATTTATGATGTTCTATGCCAAGTTTATGTTACCCATACTTAATTAGATCTATATTGTTTTATGCCAGTTATGATGTCATGTGTTTCTTCCCTTTTTCCTTTTTTATGAGTTAGGCTAATTGCGAGCCTAGCATATTACATGAATTATACATACGAACGATGTGGGTATGTTAGGGGAAAGTTTGGGTAAAAGTTGAATATTATGTAATTGGATAATTGACATACAAACTTGGACATGAATGGTAAATGTGTAAATTGGTTAAAAGATGAACATGCCTAACCCGAGGTTAGATTGAGTTGCGGTGTAAGACTGCCCGGAACCACCCGGCACATCCAACAACCGCAACAACAGGTCTAATGTGAGAGGTTAGTGCATCAAACCCAAAACCCGAGGTTAGAATGAGTTTACGGTAGAAGTCTGCCCGGAACCGCTCGGCACATCCAGCAACCGCAAACAACAGTTCTAATGTGAGAGGTTGGTGCATTAATAAATTAATGCTAATGAACAGACATGCTAAGAATGGTAAGGTTAAGTAACATATGAATAGCCGAGACTTAACCAATACAACATGTTAATTAAACAAATGGGTGGGGTTAGGTTAAATTGAGAACACTTAATCGTTATAACATGTTGGTTAGGAAACCCTAGTAACGGGGATCCATTTTAGTAGTATAGATGTATCACGGTACCCTGAACAAGGCAGGGTGGCGCACGATTACTGGGCTGATTATAAGCGATCAAAATAGTAGCAGGTAGTGCTCCAGTGTAGGTTCCGACGGAGTACGGGCGTGCACGTGCTTCAAAGTGGAAAAATCAGGCATTGGGCATCAGTAGTTATACACTGTGCATCTTGAATTGTGTCGGGTTGCCATCATAGGGACTGATACACCCATGGTGGGACCAGCACAGGTATCTACAAACAAGCAAGGCCGAATGACACAAGTAATAAATACATGCGAGTTAGGAAGGCGATCGAATGGGGAAGGCAATGGGTACAACTAGTGGGATAGGGGCAGACGGCACCTATGACAGCAGCTAGAAGTACAACTACCATTATTATTATCATCATTATGATTAGTGAGAGGGATCAATCTTTCAGTGTAAGTAGCATTGGTGCAGTGTAGGAATTATCTTATAGTGATTAGATGCGCAATCAACATTATATCTTGTTCATCTTGTCTGCCTTGTCATGCCTGTTTATTTTACAATCATTTCCTATTTTCCAGTTTATGTTCTTATCTTGTTACTTTAATGATTATATTGTTAAAGTCACTGGACTCGCCAGACTTTATGTCTGACCTCGTTTGTTTCGCCTCTTTTCTTTCCTCCCCCCCCCCCCCAGGTTCTCAGGGTGGGACTAGTGGAGCTTGACTTGGATCTTTTTCTCTCTTTCCTTGGAAGTGTTGAAAGTAATGTTCAACTTATCTCTTTTCATGGCTATTTGTATTGGGGTTATGCTTTTGTTTTATGTACTCAGAAAATAATTTGTCTAAGATGGATATTAGTGTACTCAGTGGTTTTGATGATATAACCAAACTATGTTTTGCTTTTTCGCTGCAAAGAAGTTGTTTTAAAATTTGAAGTACCGTTTTATATATATCTGTCTTGTGATTTCTGTTCTATACACTTATAATGCTCCATGAAAGTTAATGCATTCCCTTTGTGAGTGACATTAATGGATGTGGGGTGTTACACGTGGTATCAGAGCTGAAGGTTACCAGAATAGGTAAAATATTTTGAAAAAACTGTTTTCAAAGGCATTTTTATAAAGAATATTTTCAAAAAATGTTTTAAAGAAGGAGTTTTCAAGTGAAAGGTTTATTATGAAAAACATAATCCCCAAAAGCCATATATCTTTCTTTCGATTCTTTGTTTCGAATCTCTTCCTTTTTCCTTCTTGAGTCTCTTTCCCCGCGTGTAGATGCTTTTTCTAAGATATGTAAGGACTTTCGTGCGATGGGCGAAAAACCGTTTCATAGTACTGAGACGTTTGTCGAAGCTAAAATTGGCTCAAGGAAGTGGAAGACTCGTTTGGTATCTTTGAGATAGACGATGGAAGGAAGGTTCAGCTAGCTGCTTGGTCGATAAGGGAGTTTAGGCTAAGGAGCACAACCCAAGGATGAGGAATTTGTTGATATGGCTTTAATCCACGAAGAAGGTAAAGGAGAAAGTGGAAAGAATAATTAACCCTATGACAAAAGAAGGTGTCTTTATTGTGGTATAACGGGTCATGTAATTAAGGACTGTAGGAAGAAGAAGAAGCCTGGTTGTTTTCATTGCGGTGAGACAGTACATCTGATTAAAGACTGCCCGAGGAGACAAGGACAAGGGCAAGGGCAGAGGACAGGACCTACTTCTAGAGGACAGGTTCATGCTCTCATGGCACCAGGATAGGAGAGAGATAAAAGCGTTTTTGTTGAAAGTTTGATTTTCCATTTTGATCATCCTGTTCGAACTTTGTTTGACTCTGGCGCTTCGCATTCATTCATATCAGCTTTGTTGGTTGAAACACTGCACCTTAATACTAGTTTAGTTATGGTTCCCATTGTAGTATCAAATCCTATTGGTGGTTCGACTCATTTATCTATGCTTTGTCGGGATTTAAGAGTGTCTATCTTGGGCATCGTGTTTGAATGCAACGCCTACGTTCTTGGTTTCATGGGCTACGGCTTTATTCTAGGGATGGATTGGCTAGCTAGGTTTGGTGCCATCCTAGACTGTGAAAGGAGGGTAGTTAGATTGTTGATTCGTTGCGGAAGAATCCTTGATATTTCTTGTGACCCTAGAGGTCCGGCGATGCTTAGCTACCGAGAATCTCTTGACGCATCGATCAATGATTTGGAATTTGTTCGTGTAGTCCGTAAGTATGGTGACGTCTTTGATGTGGTTCGGGTTTACCCCCGAGGCGCAAGATAGACCTCAGTATATACTTAGTAGATAATGCAAAGCCAGTTGCATTACCAGTGCGCCACATAGCTCCGGGAGAGAGGAGGGAACTCAGTAAGCAAGTAGGGGAGCTACTTGAGGAAGGGTTCATAAGAAGAAGTATTTCAGAATGGAGTGATCCAATTGTTTTTGCTACGAGGGTTGATGGCTCGCTTAGATTGTGTGTGGACTATAGGGAGCTGAACAAGCTCACGAAGAAGAACAGACACCCATTGCCCAGGACAGATGACTTGTTCGATCAGTTGGTTGGCGCTTCGGTTTTCTTGCAGTTGGATTTAGCTATAGGATTTCATCAGCTAAGGGTGGCTGAGGACAACATAGATAAGACTGCTTTTAGGGCTCCCGACGGTTTCTTCGAGTGGCTCATCATGCCTTTTTGTTTGACAAATGCACCCGCATATTTTGTAGACTTGATAAGTAGGGTGTTTAGAGAGTTTCTAAACAAGTTTGTGGTAGTCTTTGTGGATGGTATTTTGATTTTCTCTAGAAGCGAGGAAGAGCATGCCCAACATCTTAGGGAAGTCTTAGAGACCCTACGAACGCATCAACTCAAAGCTAAGTTCTCCAAATGTCATTTTTGGAGGAAAGAAGTGAGGTTCTTAGGTCATATGGCCTGTAAGGAAGGGATAGCAGTGGATTCTGCAAAGGTGGTGGCAATCCAAGATTGGAAGGTTCCTAGAAAAGCAACGGAAGTAACAAGTTTTCTAGGGTTGGCGGGCTATTATAGGAAGTTCGTTAAGGACTTTGCGAAGATATTTGTAATGTCCCGTATTTTTCAAGTATAATAATTAATTTATTTAATTATTTAAAGTATTGGTTTGGAAATTTAAAAGTTGTTTAATTAAATAACTTTGAATATTTAATTAAATTGAATAATAAAATAATATGTTTGATTTCTGAAATAATCAGAAATTTTGAATTGACAATATAATGTGAACTGGACAATTTAAAGTATATAATTCAAGTTAGAGTTGAATTATATTCACGAATATATTATATAAACGAAGTTTGAATGTATAATTATATTATAATTATAATCGAGCTCGAAATGGCGCAGTAATTTGCGATTTGGCGATTCAAACTTTAAACGAATATATAGAAGCCGTTTTAAATTGGATTTCTGTGAAACAAGAAACGTTAGGAGCTGGTGAAGTATATTTTTCTGATGGAAGAGAAAAATCAGAATTTCGTCGTGTAGATTTTGATTTATGTCCAAATCAAATTTTCGAATAGTCGCCATGGAATCATTTATAAACCATAACGATATATTTAATTATAATTAAATATTGGCTTCGAATTTAGACAGGACCTTTGAGGCGTAGGTATAATTTAATTTTTTAGAATTTTACTGTAATTTTTAATTAATTAAATAAGCAATTTTTTTTGGTATAGTTTGCACCCTAAATAGGCTATTTTTGGGTTTCACAATATGAGTTAACCTACCGATGTTATTATACTTTTGGAATCGGGGCGCCTTTCTCGTCACAATAGTATGTTTATTTCTGTCGATAGAAATCCGTAAACGAGTAGAGTTGCATATAACGGTTATGTTAATTTCAAATGGGCACAAGCATGGATGGACTAACGAAGACCAGGCATTTATAAAGGTTATAAAACAAATTTTGTGAACATAAAGGAGCTACGTTGTTGATTTATCAGCCACCCCCTTCCACTATATAGTAACGTCATCGTTTTCTCCGATCAAAAGCAAGACGCCTCTCTTCTTTGAAAACCTTCAGCAAAAATGTGAAGAAAATGGTTTCAAAAACCCAAAACAATTCTAAACAAAATCTATAAATCAGGTTATATGTATAGTTGGAATTGGCAAGGGTTTTTCTTCAGCTCGATGAGGTTTTCACCGAACTCGAGATGGGTTCTGTTCGCTGTTATTTTACAGCGTTAGGTTAGGGTTCACAAATTCATCAAGTACTTGGTTCGATCCTTGTTTTGGGTCTTGTTTTGTGGTTCACGAAAGGAATTGGCATTATGTGGCCAAAGATAGGGTGGTTCGGCAAAGAAAAGCGTCGCTGCTTTCCCGATGCAGTGGTGAGAATCTGATACGACAAATTTTGGTAGGTTGGTTCGAGTTCAACCGTATGGGTTCGAAAAGAAAGAGGATGTGAAGAGAGGATTTTTGGAGATGTTGGTTTGATTTTTAGTAGAGATGAAGTGGAGAACGGGAGGCAAGAAGAGGGCGCAATGGCCATGATTTTCGGTTCGATGATTATTGCTGGAAATAGGGACGGGGAAGAAGAAGGGTATTCGCGGGTTGGTTTTTGTAGTGGACCAGATTGGATTAAGGTGGGGCCCAAAATATAAAAGAGCTGGTTAATTGTGTATTAAATGATGTGTTAATTTAGATTAAGCATATCTTTCTCATACTTGATCAAATTTCAACAAAACTAGATCTGTTGGGATCGTACAGACGAGCGCTACACAATGGGACTGACTGGGAGTGAATTGAGGCTCATTACAATTTATAGCGAAATAAATTGTCCGTCTGAATCAACAGACGCAAATCGTTATTTAACGGTTAACGCGAAATGTGAGTAAAACTCACCAACTCTGAAAGTTATATTTTTAAAACGTATTCTTAGAACTAATAAGTATCTGTTGATTGCTGTGTGTTAACTGTTTGGTTGAATTGCTTATGTATTGGTTGAAATTATAGATAACGATATCTATATAAATCGTTAATCAAATATTGATTCTGTTTAGCAGAATATTTCTTATTGAAATGAAATCGATGTTAGTTATATTGTTTAACATCTGTGATGCAGGGAAACAGGTTGGAGGGACCCAACTGGGTTCCTCAATATATAAAATACTGTTGTTTCATATATTGTGATATATGATGTGCTATATAATCTGCTGTTGATTATGTGTGTCTGAATGATATCGACCATTGTTGATTGGTATTGTAAATACCGTAAGACTGGAATGTAGAAAAGGGGATTTTTAAAGTATATTTTGAAAATAAATTAGTTATATAAAATCAATGGATTTTATATAGAAACGGAAAAAGGGATTTTATAGAAGAAAATAGTTATAAAATCAAAAGGGTTTTGAAAGGGAAATATTTATTGAAAATAAATGATATTATAAAAAGGAAAAATATTTATAAAATCAAAGGATTTTATAAAAGGGATATTCATTTATAAAATGAATTAGGATTTATTAAAGAGAAAATATTTATAAAATCAAGGGATTTTATAAAAAGGATTTATTTATAAAATCAAAGGATTTTATAAAGAGGAATATTAATCGGGATAATAAATAGAAGTATAAAAGGATTATCTATTTAGAAAATAAATAGATAAATATAAAAGGAGAATATTTGTAAAACAAATATAAAAAAGAGAAAGATTTGTAAAACATTTACAAATGGAATAGAAAGAGAAATATTTGTAAAACATTTACAAATAAAATAGAAAGGGAAATATTTGTAAAACATTTACAAATAGAATTGAAAAAAAAAGAATTATTTATTTAGAAAATAAATAAAGATAAAAGGGGAATTATTTGATAAACAAATGGAGATAAAAAGGAAATACTTATTTGGTAAATAAATAAAGTTGAAAATGGAAATACTTATTTGGTAAATAAATAAAGTTGTAAAAGGAAATATTTATTTAAGAAATAAATAGAATTATTAAAAAGAAAAGGGAATCTTATAAAGTAAAGAAACGTTATGAAAAGGAAATCTTATAAAGTAAAGAAACGTTATTAAAAGGGAATCTTTATAAGTGAAGAAACGTTATTAAAAGGAAGGGGAAATCTTTATAAAGCGTTATTAATTAATCGAATATTAGTTATTCGAGGAGTGTTAATCGAATATAAACTAATCGAGGAGAGTTAATCGAATAGAGTTAGATCGAATTAGAGTTAACCAATTAGAGTTAAATAGAAATATAGTTTACTCGAATAGAGTTAAAGGAAAGGAGTTAATCGATGTTAGTTAAATCAAAAGGAGTTAATCGATGTTAGTTTAATCGAAAGGAGTTAATCGATGTTAGTTTAATCGAAAGGAGTTAATCGATGTTAGTTTAGTCGAAAGTAGTTAATCGATGTTAGTTAAATAAAAAGGAGTTAATCGATGTTAGTTAAATCGAAAGGAGTTAATCGATGTTAGTTTAAAAGGAAACGAGTTAAATTGAGGTTAGTTAAATCGAAAGGAGTTAATCGATGTTAGTTAAATCGAAAGGAGTCAATCGATGTTAGTTAAATCGAAAGGAGCTAATCGATTATAGTTTATCGAAAGGAGTTATCGATTATAGTTTAATCGAAAGGAGTTAATCGATGTTAGTTAAATCGAAAGGAGTTAATCGATGTTAGTTTAATTTAAAGGAGTTAATCGATTATAGTTTAATCGAAAGGAGATTATCGAATATAGAATATTCGAATGAAAGAGATCGAATATAGTTTATTCAAAAGAGCGAGTTAATCAAATATAAGTTATTCGAAGAGAGATAATCAAATATAAGTTATTCAAAGAGAGATAATCGAATATAGGTTATTCGAAGAAGAGTTAATCAAATAGAGATTACTCGAAAGAGAGTTATACGTCAAATTCAATTATATCGAATTCGGGAAAGTACTTATACTTTCCGGTTTTTAAATCAAGATTTATTTATTTATAAATTAGGTGTTTATTTATTTATTCACATTAAAGAATAAAAGTTATAATTGAAGCTAGATATTTCTAAAGTAGGGATTATAACGTTATCGTTATAACCAATATTTTCAATAAAGAAGTGGATACGTAAATAGAATCCGAGAGTTACGTAAGGAAGTTTGTAAAAGGTTTAAAAGATAAACTTTGTCTGTTCCGAAGTTAAAACATGGTCAGTTAAGGTCTGAGAGGTAATTATACCCCAACTTTATTGACTTCCTTCTTAACTAAGGAATAGCTAAGGTTTGATAGTAAAGGATGGTTAAGTGAATTTAGTTAATGAGTGAAATGGTTTGAGTTGGCATGGCGATGTTTGATTTAAACATGAGTTTAAATCCAATGAAGGAGTTTCAGAAATGTTTTCCAAATAAGAATCAGAAATGTTTTCTGATAATAGAAAATAAGAATTTAGAATATATGGAAACAGGAGATAAGTAAATTAATGAACTAAAGAGATAAATGTTAAATGATGATTGATCGATATAATTTCCATCTGGAAATAATATCGTTGTTTGCACATGTGTTTTTCTTTGATAGTTAAATCATAGACTATCAAAGTTTTGACCATTTTAATGTTGTTAATATGGAGAGACCGGTTGGATTATTATCCGAAGAACCACTCCGTATTGGAATAAGCGTTGTGAATCATATATGCCAAAGATAATTGAAGACGGAGTAAAGTGCAAGGGCTGTTGTATAAATCTTAGGTAAAGATTGCCTAAGATGGATGTACTGAATAGTGCCTTCGGTTTGTCCAGCCCCAGGACAACTTGTATAGACGAATGTCTGACAGAGTATATCTAAAGGATCGCGTAAGTTGATCTCTTCAAACGTAGTTACGTTTGGTGGCGGAGGAATTCATTTCTCTTAGCTGTATACCCATGGTATTTTTGTGGAAATCAATTTGTGATTTGGCAGGTTGACGATGTGGTATTCCAAGTAAATGAAGATACGATATGTAAAAAGATAAGCGTAGCTTCTAGCCTCACATCCGGAAATGACAAAAATCGGGCAGGCAGCATGGCTATGTAAGTCGCACCTATTAGGGTGTATAATCACCTATCTAACGAATATTCATTTGCTTCTTAAATCTGTCAATGATGTCCCTTATCGGGAAACGGTTGCTGATCCCAACCGTTGGTGATATACATTCGATACACTCAAGAGAAATGAGCGGTCAGTCATGTGTGGCCAGGTTGCAAGATGTTCTTGTTGAACTCAGTGAATTCCTCTTTAGAGGTAGACTATCAGAAGGTGGTTCCATACCTTGTCATAGTTGGAAATCCATTATCCAATAAGCGCTCGCGGTTTTGATTATATACTATATATGTAGAACATGAGATGAAAGTGTTTCTGCTAGATGATTATTATATTGTGGTTGATAGACACTATTATAATATTAATGAGTTTTGATATAAATATTATTTTGGATTCTCATAAGGGAAAACCCGTTTCGTTATACGGCGTGGTCTTATGAGATATCGTTTAATGGCTCAAACTATTTTAAACTGTTTTACTCATACCAGTCCCATGACTGACCCAGAGTTTATTTTGTTTTGTTTTCCCTAAACTCTTGGGTGCCCAATTTTATACAGGCAGTCAAGTAGTCAGGATTTTACAGATATACTTGGAGAGCTTGGAGCAGGAGGCTTCAGGATTATATAGCTATAGTTATTTCCACTGTGTTGTAAGTGTTATACTCTGATAATGTTACTGTATACATATACTGATTTATTTCAAGGATATATTATCTATTATATGTTGTTCGTTCCGCTGTGAGATTCGTGTTACTCTGATGTTGTATCTTCTTCTTCTTCTTCTATTCTAAGTTTCTATCTTATCTACTCTCACCCTCTAATTTCTTTCATGGACTATCCGGTATTTTCCGACGCTGGGAGTGTTGACATTGAGTATATGTCGGTAACCAAGGTCGAAAAAATCCCTGGGTCGTTACAATATCAGCCCTAGTTTCAATTTTGCTAGATGGGAGCAAACTGTTCACAGTATATACCGGTGCTTGCGGGACAGGGCTTGGAGCAGTTTTCGATGCAAGAAGAAAAGGTGATATGCAAAAGGCGGTAGGTACGCAGTTATGTTTGAGCATTGCGTATCGTCCATAGACGGATGGACGGACAGAAAGGGTGAATATAATCCTTGAAGATCTTTTGAGGTTATGTATCCTAGATTTTGGAGGGACATGAGAAGAGCACCTTCCATTTATGGAGTTCGCTTATAACAACAGTTATTAAGCTAGTATTAGGGTTTTTATGGACGACCGTGTCGATCACCAACTTGTTGGTGGGAGTCTACGAATATGATTTTGCTTGGACCCGAGCTGATTAGAGAGAAACTTCGGGGAAGATGGACTTTATTCGAAGAAGAATGAAGAAAGCAAAGGACCGACAAAAGTCAAACGCTGACAAGAGACGAACCGATCTTGAGTTCGATGTTGGAGATATAGTTTTTATTAAGCGTCACCATTGAGGAATGTAGTTCACTTTGGGGAGTGTGGGGAAATTAGCACCAAGGTTCGTAGTACCCTTTCCCATTACAGAGAGGATTGGACAGATGGCGAGTGAAATTGTCGTGGTGTTCATGACGTGTTTCACGTGTCGCATTTGTAGAAGTGTTTACATGATACCGCGGAAGTAGTGGAGCCGAGCATGCTTAGAGAAGTGGAAGTGGAGCAAGATGCCACGATTAGACGAACTCCTACATGCATCCTTGGATCGGAGATCAAGAAATTACGCAACAGAGAGATCAAGTTGGTTAAAATCCAATGGGGAGATGATCAAGGAGACGCAACTTGGGAGACAGAAGACAAGATTTGTACGTTGTACCCTTTCCTTTTTGAGGGTATATTCTTAACTTCTCCTTTTTCTATCGCTTTTTTTATACTTGTTCTATCGTTTGGTATGTCCTCTCGATTATGTCTTCGATCTTTAGGTAAAAAACATGTGTTTGAGACATGTTATGTTTGGTGGATGCAAGTGAATCCAAGTGTTTGCTAGTGGTTGCTCGTGGATGCATTTACACACACATAAGGCACTAGATCGGCTCAATCACTTTCATATTGCATATGAATATGTTTGCATATTTAATTTAATGGATGTATATTGAATGTGTTATCATATGGGTGTTGCATTTGAATGTATGGTTGTGCACTCATATAGAAATGATATGTATCAATAGGGTTCTTTTGCATACATAATGGACGCATGGCACTATCATGAATTGCATTAAGGAGGTCAACTGAATCAGTAGACCGCCTGATTTTGCATTGGATAAGGAACACATACACACACTTTTGCATATGTTCATATGACATTAGAAATCTTTTAAGGACAATGAATGCCTGTGATTGATAGTTGAGTAGATTGATGATTGGATGGTAGGATATACATTCTTCTTGACTTGAAGATTTCGGCCGGGGACGAAATCCTTTAAGGAGGGGAGAATATAACACCCCGTAATTTTAAATATTAAAACTGACAAATTAAAGAATACTTAATTTTTAGAAGAAGAATTAAGGGAAATGGGTTGCGCCATTGCGTTCGTCTCGGAATTTTACTTGAGATAGAGTCCGAGTTTGCGTAAACGGATACAGTATGAAGAAGTTATGGAGGTTAGAAGATTTCAGTTTAAAACCAGAATTAAAATAAAACATTCAAACAGCGAAGGCGGGAAGAGGAAACGCGAAACCGACCATGTTTGGGTGTCGACCCAGGTCGACACCAGTGTCGACTCAGGCTCTTTGGGGTCGACACTAGGGTCGACATAGGTGTCAACCCCCACTGTAGGGTCGATCCCATCGACCAGATTTGGGCAGTGACGATTTTTGATGGA
Source organism: Allium sativum (assembly GCA_030737875.1). Classification (NCBI taxonomy): domain Eukaryota; kingdom Viridiplantae; phylum Streptophyta; class Magnoliopsida; order Asparagales; family Amaryllidaceae; genus Allium; species Allium sativum. The sequence goes on from CM060918.1 coordinate 748,255,421, forward strand.
TTAGGGCATATGTAGCATCCTCTGATTGGCTGGGTGATGTGTCATTGTGAATTGGATGATTTAGATTGATCCTTAACTAATCTAAGGGCTCAAATTAATCCTACACATCTATATAAGCACACATAAACCTAAACCCTAATCTAAACTAAATTCATTCATAAGTCGCCATGCTGCTGCATCCTAAACTAACCTAGCCTCCACCATAACTAATCAAATTCAAGATGAAAGATAAAGATCAAAGCCTAAGAATTGTGAAAAGGAGAACGATTCTACAAACGCCTAATTCTCTTCTTTAATCCGTTCTCTGTGAGTGCGGTTACTTTCACAAGATAATTATTTAAACGTAATTATGATAAGTTGTGATCTGGACTGTACGAATATGCCTATTGAATCATATGCTATTAGCCAGTTCTGTTATCATCTATTTTGTTAATATATGCCAGTTTGTTATCATTTGTAATTAGATTCATTTTATGATGTTAATTCCTATGTCTAATTACATATGCTTGATTAGATTCATTCTATGTAAGTTATGATCTATGCAAGTTTATATGCAAGTTATGATCTATGCAAGTTTATATATGCAAGTTATGATTTATGCAAGTTTATATGCAAGTTATGATGTATGCAAGTTTATATGCAAGTTATGTTCTATGCAAGTTATTTTCTATGCAAGTTATGATCTATGTAAATTTATATGCAAGTTATGGTTTATGCAAGTTTATATGCAAGTTATGTTCTATGCAGGTTTAAATGCAAGTTATGATCTACGCAAGTTTATATGCAAGTTATGTTCATCTATGCAAGTTATGCAAGTTATGTTCATCTATGCAAGTTATGCAAGTTTATATTCATATGTTTAGATCCATGCCAGTTCATATGTTTAAATCTATATGTTTATATGTTTAGATCCATGCCAGTTCATATGTTTAGATCTGTGCAAGTTTATGTTTATATGTTGGATCTATGCTAGTTCGCATTCCCTATGTTGATTGGATCTATCTTATATGCTAGTTCATGTTTATATGCTTAACTAGATTTATGCTGTTCTATGCCAAGTTTATGTTACCCATACTTAATTAGATCTATATTGCTTTATGCCAGTTATGATGTCATGTGTTTCTTCCCTTTTTCCTTTTTTATGAGTTAGGCTAATTGCGAGCCTAACGTATTACATGAATTATAAGTACGAACGACGTGGGAACGCTGGGGGAAAGTTTGGGTAAAAGTTGAATATTAGGTAATTGACATAAATTAGGTTGTAGTCGTATAATTAACTTGAATTGACTACACTTGTGGATAACTGACATATAAACTTGGACATGAAAGGTAAATATGTAAATTGGTTAAAAGACGAACATGCCTAACCCGATGTTAGATTGAGTTGCGGTGTAAGACTGCCCGAAACCACCCGACACATCCAGCAACCGCAACAACAGGTCTAATGTGAGAGGTTAGTGCATCAAACCCAAAACCCGAGGTTAGAATGGGTTTGCGGTAGAAGTCTGCCCGGAACCGCCCGGCACATCCGGCAACCGCAAACAACAGTTCTAATGTGAGAGGTTGGTGCATTAATAAATCAATTAATGCCAATGAACAGACATACTAAGAATGGTAAGGTTAAGTAACATATGAATAGGCGACACTTAACCAATACAACATGTTAATTAAACAAATGGGTGGGGTTAGGTTAAACACAAGTAATAAATACATGCGAGTTAGGAAGCCAATCGAATGGGGAAGGCAGTGGGTACAACTAGTGGAGATAGGGGCAGACGGCACCTATGACAGCAGCTAGAAGTACAACTACCATTATCATCATCATCATTATGATTAGTGAGAGGGATCAATCTTTCAGTGTAAGTAGCATTGGTGCAGTGTAGGAATTATCTTATAGTGATTAGAAGCGCAATCAACGTTATATCTTGTTCATCTTGTCTGCCTTGTCATGCATGTTCATTTTACAGTCATTCCCTATTTTCCTGTTTATGTTCTTATCTTGTTGCTTTAATGATTATATTGTTAGAGTCACTGGACTCACCAGACTTTATGTCTGACCTCGTTTGTTTTGCCTCTTTTCTTTCCTCCCCCCCTGGTTCTCAGGGTGGGACTAGTGGAGCTTGACTTGGATCTTTTTCTCTCTCTCTTTGGAAGTGCTGAAAGTAATGTTCAGCTTATCTCTTTTCATGGCTATTCGTAGTGGGGTTATGCTTTTGTTTTATGTACTCAGAAAATAATTTTTCCAAGATGGATATTAGTGTACTCAGTGGTTTTGATGATATAACCAAACTATGTTTTGCTTTTCCGCTGCAATGAAGTTGTTTTAAATTTTGAAGTACCATTTTATATATATCTGTCTTGTGATTTCTGTTTTATACACGTATAATGCTCCATGAAAGTTAATGCATTCCCTTTGTGAGTGACATTAATGGACGTGGGGTGTTACAGATAAAGTAAACCACCGGGCTTCTTTTGTTCAGCTTTGACTTGATGACAAACTAAACATTGAGAAACAAACTCTGCCACATCTTTCTTCATCCCAAACCAAAAGATACCCCTCTTCATATCCCTATACATCTGATCACCACCTGGATGAATAGTCATCTTAGAATGATGGGCTTCCTCTAAGACTTCCTTTAACAAACTTCCAGTTTGAGGAACACAAAGCCTTCCATTTCGTCGCAACCACCCTTTATCGTCAATGGAATATCTATTGAGGTGACTAGAAGTCTCCCCTTTACTGAGCCTATCCAAGATGTCTAAAATCTGTGGATCATATCGCTGCGAAGCTCCTATTTGATAAATAAGAGTAGGTAGTATCTCTGGCGATGCAAACAAACCATACAATGCTCGGTGCAGGGTCTAAAATCAAAAGTCGATAAGAACTCCAAGATTTTCCTTTCCAGAAACAGAGGACTTAAGATTATCCTCTGCCTATTCAGTGCATCTGCCACCACATTACCCTTGCCAGGAGTATAAGCAATCTCGAAATCATACAAAGCTAGGAACTCCATCCATCTTTGTTGCCTTAAATTAAGATCCTTCTACGAGAACAAATACCTGAGAGATTTATGATCGGTGTAACTCGAACTTCTCTCCAAGCAAATAATGACGCCACATCTTAAGGGCGAACACTATGGCAGCTAGCTCTAAATCATGGGTAGGGTATTTCTTCTCATGAACCCTTAGTTGTCTACCCCTATAACACACTACCTACCCTTCTTGCATCAGAAACTCACCAAGCCCTATACCACATGCATCAGTGTAAACTATAAACACTTTATTCCCATCAGGCAAGGTCAAGAGTAGGGCTGTTGTCAGAGCCCTTTTCAATCGTTGGAAAGCAACATCATAATCTATATCCCATGAAAATGCCAATTTCTTTTTCGTCAGCCTAGTGAGTGGGGATGATATCTTTGCGAAGTCTTTAATGAACTTCCTATAATAACCTACCAATCCAAGAAAGCTTCTCATCTCCGTTGCATTCTTTGGAATTTGCCAATCTTGAACTGCAACTACCTTTGCGGGATCTACTGCTATCCCATCTTTGGAAACCACATGCCCTCTCACCTCTTTTCTCCAAAAATGGCATTTGGCGAACTTTGCCTTAAGCTGATGCGCACAGAGAGTTTTCAAAACTTCTCTCAAATGTTGGGAATGCTCTTCTTCGCTCTTTAAGAAGATCAAGATATCATCAACAAAGACCATGACAAATTTATTTAGAAACTCCCGAAACACCCTACTCATCAGATCAACAAAATAGGCGGGTGCATTCATCAACCCAAAAGGCATAACTAGCCATTCAAAGAAACCATCTGGAGTCCTAAAAGAGGTCTTATCTATACTATCCTCAGCCACCCTCAACTGATGAAACCCCATGGCCAAGTCTAACTGAGAGAATATCGAGGCACCAACAAGAAGGTCAAACAAGTCATCTATCCTTGGAAGTGGGTGTCTGTTCCCCTTAGTGAGTTTGTTCAACTCTCTATAGTCCACAAACAAGCGAAGCAAACCATCCGCCTTAGTCGCGAATACTACTGGAGTACCCTATGTAGATATGCTTCGCCTAATAAACCCTTTTTCAAGTAGCTCCCCTACTTGCTTGCTAAGATCCATCCTTTCCCTTGGAGCCATATGGCGCACAGGTAATGCAAATGGCTTTGCATTGTCCACCAAATATATACGAAAATCGATCTCGTGCCTTGGAGGTAAGTCCCGTACCTCATCAAAAACATCAGAATAATCTCAGACTACTGGAACAGATTGCAGATCATCGATAGATGCATCTAGAGATTCTAGGAAACTAAGCATAGTAGGCCCTTGTGGGTCATAAGAAATATCGAGGGTCCTCCTATAGCAAGTCAAAAGTCTAACGACCCTCTTCTCACAATCTAGAACGACACTATACATGGTTAGCGAATTCATCCCTAGAATCAACCCTAGCCCATAAAACCAAGCACATACGTGTAGCACTCAAACTCGACGCCTAACACAGATATTATCAAACCCCGACAAATCATAGACAAATGAGCCAAACCACTAATGGGGTTTGAGACAACTACGGGATCCACTAACCATACTAGTATTTAAGTGCAGAGATTCAACAACAGAACTAGATATAAATGAATGTGAAGCGCCAGAATCAAAATGAGTTCTAATAGGATGACTGTAAAGAGAAATCAAACCTTCCATGGAAATTTTCCTACCTCAATCTGGAGCACTGGTCGCGAGAGCATGCACCTGCCCTCCAGAAGCTCCTGCCCTTTGACATTGTCCCTGTTTCTCCAATCACTCCTTAGCAAAGTGTCTGACCTCTCCACGATGGAAGCAAGAATTCTTCCTCCTTTTACAGTCCTTCACCAAGTGACCCTCACGTCCACAACTGTGACACTTCCTCTTATCCTTAGCCTTGTCATTCTTTCTGCCCTTCTTCTGTTGTTGTTGTTGTTGTCCTTTCTTATGCCATACTTTCTTGTTTTGAGTTGTTTCCTCGGCCTTTACTTCCTTCTTTTCTACTTTGTCTTCCTCATGCATCAAGGCCATATCAACAAGCCTTTCAAAAGTAGCTCCCATTGGAGTATGGGACATAGTTAACCCATGAAGGGGTTCATTCAGCCCTTTTGGAAAACCGCAAATCTTTCTTAGGCTGAGTATCTACCAGATCCAATCCAAACCTTGCTAGCTGGTTGAATTTGTTCATATATTCTTTAACAGTCATGTTCCCTTGTTTGAGCACCAAGAATCTCTCCATTTGCATGCTTTTGTCAGCTTGAGAAAGAAACTTCATTTCAAACCTCTGTCTAAAATCATCCCATGTCTCCACCGGACGCCCCGCTTGGGTTGCATCCCACCAGAACGAAGCTTCATCTTTCAGTAGCCAGACAGCTAGCTGAATCTTCCTACGATCATCCACATCGAAAATTCCAAACAAGTCCTCTGTCTGCTTGAGCCAATTCCTTGCCTCTATGAACGTCTCGGTTCCATGAAATGGCCTTCCTCCCATAGCCCTGAAATATTTGCAAAATTTAGAGAAGTTGTCTACACATGGAGGAGGAGAAGGAGGAACGATGGGTGCAGCTGGGGGAGGAACGTCAGCTTGACCACCGGCAGGTGCCGTGGCCTCTAAATACCTACGGATCAGCCTGGTATCGTAACGCCCTCTGCAATATTAGGTTCCCCAGACATGCTGAAATGAAAAAGAAACAGATTTAGACAAAGTATCGAAAGATAGTACATATGGCTTTTGGAGACTATGTTTTTCAAAATAGAGTTTTCTTTTGAAAATGCTTTCTTTTAAAACCTTTTTGAAAATAATTTTCAAAAACTTTTATCTAGTCTTGTAACCTTCATCTCTGATACCAAGTGTGACACCCCACGTCCGTTAATGTCACTCATTAAGAGAATGCATTAAGTTTCGTGAAGCGTTATAAGTAAACAAAAACAGAAACATTAAAAGACAGATATAAAAATAGCAACGGAATAAAAACAAACTTTATTAATGATAAGGCATCATGTTTCGAAACATCATATGTCTGAAATACATAAAAACCAGTACATCACAAAAACTTTTGTATTCCACTTGTAATATCAGAGTATGAAATAAAAGAAGCGAAATCCCAAAATAAAAGCATAGCCATAGCAGCAAAGATAGGAGCTTGAGCAATACATCTAAGCAACTCCAGCAAATGATATCAGAATCCTGGTCAAGCTTGAGTATTTCCACCCTGAGAACCTTGGGGGGGGAACGGAAGAAAGAAGAGGAAAAAAAATGGGTCAGACATAAAGTATAGTGAGTCTAGTTACTTTTAGCAAGTAAATAAGTAAAAGTATCATGACAGGCATATAAAGTGGATAAGAAAGATAACACCATAAAAGGCAGGTATGACAAGATAAACATGAGAGTGTGTATAGGCTTCTCTAAATATTACTCTGCACCGATACTAGTATAACTATACTAAGATGATCCTAACCACTATAAGATGGTAGACTTAGGCGTACTTCTGGTGAGAGGTTTTAACCCCATACAATCCACAGGCAGCCCAACCTAACAGGCTCCTAAACCTTTTTACCAGAGTCTAAACGTACCCTAACTATTAGCCTAATCAATTGGCTCCCTACTCCGTAGATACCCTGTGCCGGCCCCACAGTAGGAGGTATCACTTTCTAAAGTGGCAACCCTTCGTTGATGTGCACAACCATATTTACTGGTGTCACGGTCGTCTTATCCCCTTCTGCCCGGCCCATGCATGCATATGTCCCCGGTCGGTTTGCGCCACTCACACCGTCCTCCACGTTTGGATCTCTTACAATCAGCCTAGCAAGCGTGTCCCAACTCTGACCTAGGGCGGAGTACTCGTTCGATACTGTTATATGGGTTATTGACTGAAACAGGTCCGACACACAAGATGATACAAGCTCTCCCCCTTGTCTTGTATCCCCACTAGGATTTCCACCGGTTATGTATACCTATTGCTGTCTTTAATTACATAACCCCATCATTTCTACAGGTTATGTTTACCTAACGGTGTCTTTAATTACATAACCCCGACCGGTTAAGTTTGTGGGCCTATACATAAATATTACCAGCCCTACCCAGATTTACTTAACCCACCCACTGTTCAACCAAGTTTGCTTAACCCTTATTCAAGTTCATGTTCACACAATCCTTATGGATTCAATTAGGTTAATTATCCTGATTCATTACCATGTCCATTTATGGTTATAACGTGTTGGACCCCTCACATTAAGCCTACCACTTGTGGATGCTGGTTAAGCCGGTCGGCTCCGAGTAGACTTCTTCCAAAAGTTAGGCTTAATCTCGTGTCTCAGCACGTCTCATATTTGTGCACCTAGACCCCTCACATTAGAATCACCACTTGTGGTTGCTGGATATGCCAGGCGGTTCCGGGCAGACTTCCACCACAAGTGTAATCTAACCTCGTGTCTATGTGCAGTTACAGTTTCTAATTACTGTAATACTAGGCATTCCATTATTAGCCAATTTTACCTATGTCGTTATAGGTTTCATGCCCTTTTTCCCCAAATATGTTCATAATGAATTATATGCCCTAAATTCATATTCATAAACATTATTCAAGTTATGCAAAATTTCCCCTTTACAAGTTATGCCCAATTTCAATGCTTTTCCCCTCGTTCCTAAACTAACGCGTTCGCATATTTTTAGCGGCATTCCTAGGCTCGAAAGTAGCCTGGCTATATAAAATAAAAGGGAAAGGGTGAAGGGAAGATGACATAAATGGTTATTCTAACAAAATTGACATAAACATATAATGGCATAATGTTGAGATGGACATATAAGAACAGATCCGGTGAACTTGTGATAATAAAACTGGTTCTAACATAGTAGGGATGTCATAATAGGCATGATTAGATCTAAGCAAGGATTTAGATGTCCAACTAACGACAGATCCAAATTAGCCACCAATATGATAGGTACAAGATGATCTAAATAGTGAATTAGATCTATAATCAAAAGTAGATCTGACATGATAAAGGTTAAGATCTAAGCCATAGTTAATTCAGAATATCATGGATTCACAAATTACAATAGATCTGGTATGATTCAGTCACATGGATGGATCCAAATTACAGTCATATCATGTTTTACTTTTAATTATTTAAATCTAAAGGTAACATAAACTCACAGTGTTTGAATCTAGAAAGATAGAAGAAGACTAGAGGTTGAATTACAAATCTACACCTGACTCACTAAACTTGATTGCAGAAGAAGAAAAGGATTTGATTCAGTTCAGGCACCGATAGCATTTAGGCCTCCATTGATTTCAGTGTGAGAAAACAAGAGAAGCCGTATATATAGCTGCCAGCCCCCAGAACCGACTTGCCATGTCAGCCCTAGGGGGGTCGACCCCCCTCCCGTATGGGGTCGACACCCCCCTTAAGTGGTCGATTCCCTTAGGCGAGATTTTTTCTGCTCATCCAGATTTTCGTGATTTGAATGATTTTGAATTTTCTGAACCTCATTTTGAATTTCTAGACTCTATATGTACATATATATTTTTCTTGCGCATATACAAAATTCAAACCTTCATAACTTCTTCATACGTTGTCCGTTTTACGCAAACCAAATGTCTATCTTGACCAAAATTTCAAGACGAACGCAATGGCGCAGTCCGTTTCCCTTAATTATGAATATTAAATTAATTATTATTTAATTTATCCTATTTAGTGTTGTTAAAATTACGGGGTGTTACAACTGGCATCTTCCCATTTTTGAATCGGTCCATAAACATCATGTAACTGATCTGTATCAAGTGGAAAAGCAGCGATCAGTATCAAGTGGGAAAGCACTGATCAGTATTAAGATTAAGGTTTTGATCGGCCTTAAGGACTGAAGGACCGATCGGTATTAAAAGAATGACCGATCGGTACTGTAATGCCAACTTTGTATAGCTGTGCCAGTGGCAGTTCCGTAAATATTTTTATGGCCGATCGGTACCCTACACGCCATAATTACAACACTGCCACTACCCCCAAACTACACCTATAAATAGCCCACTTCTCCACCATTCAAGGGACAGATTTTTCCACCTCGAAGGGCTACCTAAATCATTTCTCCACCACTCGCAAACACTTCAAGCTCCATTAATGGCTTCTCCAACTCAATCCATCTTCCTCCATCAACAAATGGATCAAATCTTCTTCGAGCACGATTAATTCTCTCTTGAACTCAATTCAAGTGATCTACAACCACCATTAATCCTCTCTAAAGCCTAGATCTACCATAAAATCACCATGGAATCAAGGAATACCACTCAAGTGATCAAGTGTTGAAGATGTTCATCAATCTCCACCGCACTTAGAGAAATCAAACCGTTCCATTGGTAGATTCAAGTGAAATCTAGATCAAAGAGAGAGATAAAAGAGGGAAATAGCATAAATGATTGAAGTGAATCAAATCATGTATTTTGTAAATTCAAATGAGATAATGAGAAGTGATTCCATAGTGGATGTAGGCTATTTCTAAGCAGAACCACTTTAAAAATCCTTTGTTCTTTACTTTCTGCTCTTGTTTTTATATTTCGTGGCTCCTTTTTTCTATTTCATACCATTTGGTGAAGTGTTCTAAACACCTTTGGTGTTGTGACCATTTTTTGGTTTCAACAATAGTCTCATGTTCAACTCACTTATTTAAACTATATAATTCACTATTATTATTCTAAGGACTTTTATTGTGTTAATATTTATATTATGCAGTAAATATAATATAACGGAATATTTTATTCAAAATAAAATATAACATCAACAATGTTATTAATCACATTAAATGGAATGCCTCAAGGGCACAAACTCTAACAATCTCCCACTTTCGATAGAGTCAATCATTCATGTATCGTATACCTCTGAAACTAGTGTGACTATCATTTTTTTGCTGCGACAGAGTTTTAGTCTGTGGGTCTGCAACATTGCTAGCTATAAGTACCTTGCAGATATGTGTATATCCTCTGCGAACATTTTCATAGATGAAATTATGTATTTGGATCGGTATTTCAGAAATTTGTTCCCCCTTCTAAAGGGTACAAATTTGAGCATTAAACATTTTATTCTCAGAGGATTTATAGAAATGATATCCTTTTGCTTCTTCTGGATATTCCACAAAATAACACTTATCAGATTTGGGTCCGAGCTAGTCAGAGGCAAGACGTTTAACAAACGCCTCACATCCCAAATCTTCATAAAAGACACACTAGGACATTTTCTAGTGAATATCTCATATTATGCTTTTAGAATTGTTTTTGTGAATTGCAATTAAATATGAATGTAATTGTTTCAAAGGGATAACCCCAAAATTTATTTATTGGAAGATCTGAATGACTCATCATTGACCGTATAATATCTTATAAGGTATGACTTCTCCTTTTAGACACAACATTCTTTTATGGTGTTCTTGGTGGAGGGAGTTGTGATACAGTTCCATACTCTTTTAGATAGTCATTAAATTATTGGCTTAATTATTCTCCTGATCTATTTGAAAAGCCTTTATATTTTTTTCAAATTGGTTTTGAACTTCATTTTTGAATTCTTTGAACTTTTCAAATGATTCTGATTTGTGTTTCATAAAATAAACACAATCATATCTACTGACATCATCAATAAATGCGACGAAGTAATAAAACCTACCTCTAGCTTATGTATTCTTAGGTCCACATACATCATTATGTATGAGGCCTCAATTCATCACATGCATGTTCACTGTGTCCAATGAAAGGTGCTTAAGTCATTTTTCTTAATAAACACAAGATTTGCATTCTTCGTATGATTCAAAATCAAATGAGTTTAAAATTTCATTGTTATGGAGTTTTGATAAGCGTTTCTTGTTTATATAGCCTGAATGACAATGCCAAAGGTATGTTGGATTTAAATCATTACATTTAATTCGCCCAATATTTATGTTATAGTCAAGCATATTAAAGTTAAGAATTTATAAAATTCGCTAACCAATTGTGTATTTCCATAAGATATTGCATTTAAATAAAGTGAACTACAGCCGTCCTTTTATTATAAATGAATTTTAAAATTGTCTAAACAAGATACGGAATAACATTTATTTTAAACAGAAATTTCATGACATCAATATTTAGTTCTTCATTTAAGCCAATGGTCTGGACAAGAGGTGGCTTTCTACAGATAATGCAACAACATTTGCTTCATTTTCACTTGTAAGTCAATTTCTCCTTTTGCCAGATTTCTACTTCTTTTGCAATTCTTGCAAATTCACATACATATATGTGATCCATATCTAGTATATAGATACCAGATATGTATAAGTAGATAGTTATAACATTTATACCTTATACATTGAAGTCATACTTTAATTTACCCTTTTAGATCTTCTGTATTTGGAAAACAATTATGTTTCAATTTTGTTTGAGGACAATCCTCAAATTTCGAAGTTGATCAAGAAGTTTGATTTAATTCAGTTTATCCTTCCAAAGGATCAATTTTATTAACAATTATCGGAGTTGTTATTTAATATCTACAGTAGATAATAAATAATAAAACAATGATAAATGTTTCGCAACATATATATACACACAAAAAAAAAATTGATAATCAAAATTATATATAATATTGCATATTAATAATAAATGTATAATTTAAACTAAAATATGCTCCCACTCAGATCAACATCCCTTTATATATATATATATATATATATATATATATATATATATATCAGTATACATAAATCTTAGTGATTCAAGATCCATACCTAATCATGCCTTGAGTTAGCTTTGGCTAATCTTCAAAACACAATCTTTTAGATGGACATCTTATGTCAGTTATATCTAATATATAACTCTTGGATAAAATGGCGAACAATTTTGTTCATTTAAATATTAAACATTTCATGGTCTTTGTCTCTAAGCCCATAATTTTATTATGCAGCCTAGTTAAATCAGATCCAATTATACAGTTGAGTGTCATATTTACTCTATCGCATAAAGTCAAAATAAACAGTGTACTAATGTTTTGGTATTACCCACGTCTATTGATTCGGGCATTGATGGGTGTATTTATTAGAAGATGATACCATGACTTAATATAATTAGTTAGTTTAAAGAGATTTTATAATTCGAAGTGGCGAACACTATCAGTATCATTTATACACTTTAAAATAAACACATTTTATATTGGTAATTTTAGTTTCACATAAATGCAATTAAAAGAATATAAATCCACTTGAGAATATGGCATTTTAAACAACGCAAGTGTTAAAGAAGGAAATAAAATGTAGGTTGTCATTGTTTTGAACGTTTCAAAACATATTGCTTTTTAACTTTTGTACCACGGTAAAACATATTACATAACATTTGTAAAAGCAATTCATAAATCGTGTCCATCAGCATAAATAAAACCCAGGCCTTACTAAGCCCAGTCTTTTTCATGAAATATATATATATGTCGAGCCACATACATACAATCATATAGAAATATATGTAAACAAACCGCAGACAAGATTGACATACAATTCTTCAAGAATTCAAATACATTATCTCGTTCAGGCATATACACAAAATATACAAAGATTGCATTTGAATCAAACTGCCTGCATCTTATTTTGCATTATAACATATGCACATTTCAATTATGATAAAGCATTCATAGCATATATACAACACGTCATGTTTGCAAAATCCAATGCATAATATACAGACAGATTAGATTTTGTGACGTTTAATCATTATATTAAAATTCAGTGCACGTACTTAGTCTCTTATAGGCATCCAGACAAAATTAGGTTTCATAAAATTGATTCAATCTATAAATATACATATATCAATAAAGATACAAGTCACACTTGTCCCCTCAAAATAAATAAATTTGCAGCACGATCTGATCATACACCAGCAGCCTTTTGTTGTCCATCAGGCATAGCAGGGCACTATCTTATATTGGCCTGACATTCTGTTATGTAATCTTACCAAAATAGATGCATTACAAACCAGTAGATAAACAATTATCCAATTAGTTTCAATACATTGCATATGATTGCACAGACAATATAGAAGGAAAAAGGAATTCATACCCTTTTGCATACATCTTGCATGTATCCAACAGCTACCCTTTTGCTTATGTATTATATGTATACTACAGTTCATTACCAGAAAAAAATTATTCCCTCATGCATACATCTTATATGTATACAACGGTTCATAATTGCATTGTGATTCATGGGGATGAAATTACCAGTTTATATATAACATTAAACACATACATGTGGAGGTCATTTGACTATAAGTACATAAAACAAGTATACACACTGGTGTAATTACAAGTCAAACTTGTAAATACATCAATATGCATCTCAACAGTGTAGAAGATTTTGTTTTATTATCAACATAGTGATAAACACAACCATATATATGAGTTGAACTGCAGTCATTAGGGGTAAAGCAGATCATGGGTTAATATTTATACATACGAATATGTATACCCTGATCTGAGCATGGAACAAATCAGTCATATTGATTTTAGCTCAAAACAGATCAGGTCATATAAGATAATAATAATAATATACTGATTCATTCATGGAATCAATTATATATATATATATATATATATATATATATATATATATGGGATAGGATCAGGGAGCCCCCTGAATTTCAGCCCCCATTTGGACCTCAATTTCAACCACATATTTATGTTTTAAGAAAGTGAGTGAGAGGTGAGAGAATGAGTGGAAGGAGAGAGGGAGGAAATGTGTGGTGAAAAAGTGGTAGGCTAAAGGGGTGCCAAGTTTTTGGGGTGCCATTGAACCAGCCCTTATATATATGTATATATATATATATACATATATATATATATATATATATGAGGCAGGTTCAATGGCACCCCAAATACTGAGCACCCCTTTAGCCTACCACTTTTCCACCACTCATTTCCCACTAACTCCCCTTCTCTCTCCTTCCACTAACTCTCACTTCCCACTCGCTTTCTTTAACATAAATGAGAGGTGGAAATCAGGGGGCTTTTGGGGTGCTCCATTTTTAGGGTGCAACGGAACGCTTGCATATATATATATATATATATATATATATATATATATATATATATATATATATATATATATATATATATATATATATATATATATATATATATATATCATAGCAGCATATACCTTTAAATTTTGTACAAAAGTGCATCACTACCATAAACTAATTTATGCAAAGGTATTGATGCATAAGTACATAGCATTTATATCTACAAGAGATACATGAATGTGATCAGCAGTGTGTGTGTATACACACACATACACACACACACACACACATATATATATATATACACACACACACACACACACATATATATCACTATTGAAAAATATACAAGTCCTAGCATTGGTAATTAGGACAAGTATTAATTTAATGAATCACATTCATAACTAAATAGGCAGCCCCCCCCCCCCCCCCCAAAAAAAGGGGGGGAATGTATAAATAGATATTTGCACCAGAGACTGCAAATCAAATTTGCACCATAACATGCATTTGAGTGAGCACAACAGATTTATACATACTAACCCATTGATTAAGACAACATTTTGATATCAATAGGTATATGGTATCACATATGTATATATAGAATATGTTTCATGCACATAACTGTTATGTGTTTAACCAAGTATTAACAAAAATTGGTTTTTCATGAAACAATGAAATCAAATGCTAGCTCTCACTGTAAAGAATGCATAGCCACAAATATTAGCACAAGTTAATATATCTAGGTGAATTTAATACTATATATATATATTCAACAGAGCATAAAAGCATATATCATATATCATACATACGTACATACACACACACACACACACATATATATATATATGTGTGTGTGTGTGTGTGTGTGTGTGTGTGTGTGTGTGTGTGTGGGATAGGATCAGGGAGCCTCCCTTGAATTTCAGCCTCCCAATTGCACCTCAATCTCAGCCACTCATTTATATTTAAAAAGTGAATGGAAAGTGAGTGGGAAGTGAGAGAATGAGTAGAAGGAGAGAGGGAGGAAATGTGTGGTGGAAAAGTGGTAGGCTAAAGGGGTGCTCACTATTTGGGGTGCCATTGAACCTGCCTCTCTCTCTCTCTCTCTCTCTCTATATATATATATATATATATATATATATATATATATATATATATATATATATATTCAGGGTAAGCTTATATAGAATCATGCAACATTTCACTTAGAAACTCATTCAGTGTCACATTTTATTTCCTATTTAGTACATTCATCAAATTTGGATCAAGAATCCATATGAATCAGGTATTAGCACAAACTTAATGTTCAGATTCCATTATATACATACTCACATCCATTAAAAACAATTATGTAGATTTTTATGTACATGTAATTGCAAATCATATTTGCATTTGTTACAGATGTATAATTAATAGAAGCATGCAGGCTTATGTCATATAATAAATGGTGTAAACTGATGTGAATGTATAAATTTGACACTGATCATTTATAGTGCAGATTTTCACACACACACACACACAGAGGCCTAAATCATGTACAAATTGAAGATATAATATTGCAGATCATATTTGTAGATGACATTCATCAATGTGCATACAAATAAAAGATTCAAATGATTTATATAGATGTATGTATCTATGCAGCAATATATTAAGCAACCTTAAGATCGGTTTATTATTTTGATCCTATTATTTGTAAAAGTAGTATAAAACCAAAACAGAAAATCACATTTTCTGTAATTTTAAAATCAGATTATATTGTATATTTATCATTATAAATACAGGATTAGTAGATTAAAATCCAAATGCATCTGTACATATATGTCAATGCACATATGCTCACATAATTACATCATATAAAGTTTTTATAGAATGAACAAATCATAATACATTTGTTATGACTTGAACTTATTATAGTCATTATCAATATAATGTAAATGCAAAAACATGGAAATTTATGTATGAATTTCTAACTCAAGTTCTATGATCTAATAGACTAGTCTTGATCTGAATTCAAATTATAGTCCAGTGTTCTTATCTTATATCCAAGTATAAAGATCAAAATAAAATTTGTCTTAACAAATTTCCATATAATTTATTTCACTAAATCAAATATAATTTGAAAACCATCTTACTGATTTGTTAATCAGTAAAACCATTTTTGATCAAAAGAAGCAAATGCATAATAGAGTCAGGTCATTAATACTCATGAATCAAACAAATTTTGATTACAAGTTTTAGCATTGTTTACTCATATAAACAGATCCATACACTATTCAGACCAAATCCATATGTTCATGGTTTAATAGTCTAAGATCCAGTAAATAGATTAATGTCTGATATTATTTCGTATTTAAATTAAACAATTATATTTCAAAAATGTTGTAAATAATATACAATAAGAAAGCCATTAAAGGAGGAGAAAGAGTATACTTTTTATTCATTCATCAATTAGTACAGTATTTACAATACATGAGCTCCTTATATAAAGGCTTGGAAGCTTGGAGCAAAACTTATCCCACAATGTGGGACTAAACAGAATATGACAAAAGCATATTCATTCATATATGTTACAACACTCCCCCTTGAATATGCATATGTAAATATGATAAGATTAATTGCCTCATTAAAAACCTTTTTATGAAAAACCTTGTGGGAAAAATCATAAACAAGGAAAAAAGTACAATTTTTATTTCATCTCTAGGTAACATATTGACAATGTTCCAATTAGGGTTGATATTTCTGGATCAAAATAATGCCCCATTAAAAACCTTACTAATAAAACCCAATGGGAAAAATATTAGTGAAGGAAAAGAGTACATTACAGCATAATATATGCTCCCCCTGATTCGTATCGCATTATTTAAATAGTTTGGTGATGCAAGCGGCGCATACCAATTTTATATATCATTTTCTGCAACGTTGATTTAGGAAGTGCCTTCGTGAATGGATCTACTAGATTTTCTTGAGATTGAATTTGCTTCACTTCTATCTTATTGTCTCTTTTTGAAGCTCATGTGTGAAAAAGAATTTGAGAGAATTGTGTTTTGTCTTATCAGCCTTGATATATCCTGCTTGAATCTGAGCTACGCATGTTGCATTGTCTTCATAAATAATTGATCTTTATGTAGTTGAGGGAAGTTGGCATGTGCTTCAAATATGTTCAATTAATTATCTTAACCAAACACATTCTTGACTTGCTTCATGCAGTGCTAGTATTTCAGAATGATTGGATGATGTTACTACCAATGTTTGCTTTGTAGATCTCCATGAAATAATTGCATTGTTGTTTGTAAACACATATCCAGTTTGTGATTTTGCTTTATGTGGATCAGAAAGGTAACTTTAACACTCCTCCTTGAATATGTGTCTTCAAATTCTTGAATGCTCTTATAGTAGCTTGAAATTATCCCCTTTGAAAGATTATTGCTCCCCCTCATAGATATTGTCATATTAAAATGATATTTCTTCTAAGAGTTCGATACTTCAGGATCGATGTAATGCCTCATTAAAACCTTACTAAGAGAAACCCTATAGGAAAAATCTTAGTGAAGGAAAAAGAGTACAAAAATATATTTTCAATAATTTACTACATTAAATGTAGAATGATACTTCCGGATCAATATAATTCTTCAGTAAAAACCTTACAAAGGAAAACCCAGTACCTTAGTTAAGGATTAAAAAAAACAGATTAACTTAAATAACATATTTGAGATGTTATTCCTTGATGTGGTGCTTGATTCTTCTAGATCAAGATAATGCCGTGTTATAACTTTCAAATAATACTTTGAGGATGATACTTCTGGATCAATATAATACCTCATTAGAACTTTACTAAGAAAAACCCGGTGGGAAAAATCTTAGTTAAGGAAAAAGAGTGCATACATTTTGATATCTCAATTTCGTCATAGATACTTCTGGATCCATAAGTATGTATCTCATTGACAATATTACTTAAACAAATCTTGTATAGAAAATAAACTAAAGAGGTAATAATCTTTAGTCTTCATACTTCCGATGTTCGTCATTTATTAACATTTGCATCATTAAAACCTTCACAATGGAAAACCCTATGGGAAAAAACCAAAGTGAAGGAAAAAGAGTACAACATCACAAGAAAATTCTTAATGAACTTTTCTTTAAAGACTTTTGTGTGCATTTTCATGCTTCAGACATGTTTTCTTATTTAAAGCACCTTTTGTTTGCCCTTGCTTGCCATACACTTCGAGTGTTTACAATTTTGTGCTTCAATCAGGTTTGCACACTGCAATACATTTGAAATGAATAATAATAGTTTCATTATAGCAATACTTATAAGCAGGAAGTAATCTACTCCTCTTGAATTTTATTAAGATTTTCATTACAACAATACTTAGAAGCATGTTGTAATCTATCATCCATGTTCTTGGTATTCTTTATAATAACAAATGTTATTTATGTTCTTCAGGAACTTATATATTATAATAAGTTTTGCATATCGCAACTACCACTTCAATGGATATTAAGAGTTTCATTACAACAATTCTTGAAAGCAGGAAGTGATCTACTCATCATGAATTATTTCAAGATTTTCATCACAACAATACTTAAAAGAATGTTGTAATCTACATTTCTTGCGCTTTATCACTACCAAAGTTATTTAAATTCTTCTGGAATTTATATACTTTCATCGTTTATACCTTCAGGGTATTATAAGTGTTTTAAACACTTTCACCACTTTAATCAATTCAATTATCTCTGAAAATACAATGCTCATGGCACTTAACATGTTGTTGACACTCTATGATGCTTCAGTCATTATATATATTTCTATTTTTATCTTATGAACTACAGGTTCATATCTTATGGACTACAGGTCCATATATCTTATTTAGGAGAATTTCATGATGGTCAATCATGTTTCTCTCTAATATGGAATTTTTAATCAATTTATAAATATAAGCGCTTTATTATTTATTAATTTATCATCGATGATTATTTCTTGTCAGTTCTATACATAATTCATTGAGATCTCAAAACTTATCATGCTTTAGGTACCTAAACCACTTCTGGGGTTATTTTGACAATCATGTCATAGGTTTCTTTCAAAGTACCCTTAAGTGTTTCTTCAGGAACACTCACCTCCTTTATTTTGCATCTTTATGACTTACTCCAAAGATATTTTGAACTGACTTTTATACCACATTTTCAGCTATGATTTACACCTTTTGATCCTTCGGGGATTCAAATGTATATTGGAGAAAGTCTATTAGCGACATAATTGATAATTTATGCAAGTTACTTAATACTTTGCATAATTCTATATGTTAGCAAGTATTTAACATCGACGATTCCTTTATCCCCCCCCCCTCAATGTTGACAAACATTGTCACTTTAAATAATAAACCTACTTTGGATTCATTTTTGATCCATTATAGCATCATAGCTAGTAAATACATTAGATGTATTTCAATTGTAGGAGGATAATGCTCTTATTAGTTGATAAGATGTATTCATATTGTATTGCTTATTCCATTTCAATGATCTAATGACTTGGAGGAATTTTCTATCATTTGAATGCACATGACTTCAGGTCATTCAATATTGATGTCAATCGACTGCATAAATTATAATATGAGTTCATAACAACTTCAGGTTGTTAATTAAATATCGCATAATTGTGTATATACGTGCGTCCACGTATTACATATGTAATTGATTTGCATATTCTTTCTTATTTAAGTTATTGATTTTAGAAAAAATTGTTTATAATGTTCCAATCATTATTTTTTTTTTTTTTTTTTTTTTTGCTTATCAAGCAATGTCAACGTGAATCTTAAAGATCGTTTCATAATAACCAAAATATATGATTTGGAATTGTATTGAACTTCTGGTTCAAATGAAATATATGAACAACTTCGAGTTGTTAATCCATATTGAACTTCTGGTTCAAATAATATATAAACAATTTCAAGTTTGTTAAACTATATTGAACTTCTGGTTCCACTGTATTGAACTTATGATTCCACTGTATTGAACTTCTGGTTCCATTATACTGAACTTCTGGTTCAAATAAAATATGTAACTTCGAGTTGTTAAAATTTATTCTTCAATACAATATGTATATATAAATATATAAGCAAGATACAGCTCATTTTGAAGATTGTGGAATCTTTGGATGCATTACTATTGTTGCATATGATTTAACTTCTTTAAGAAGTGTAATGTTATTATTTCATACGGTTTGAATAAAGTTTCAGGCTTTTAAATTATGAAGTATTTCAAATTCACTGATCGAGGAACTTCGAGTTCCTATGCATATATATATATATATATATATATATATATATATATACACACACACACACACACATACATATGTATATCAATTTTATAAATTTATGATGAACTTATGGTTCTCAATCTTTTAACATACTTTTAATTTAGAGGTTTTTACATTCTTGCTAATTGTCAAGATTTCAGACTGTTGTAATAACCCGAAAATCTGGGCCAGTTTAAAATTTTTATATTGGCAATTTTAGCGAATTTTGAACATTTAAAATATATTATTTTAAATAATATCGACGAGAAAATTTATTTTCAATATAATTCGAACGTATATATTATATACGTCGTCGTTAGAATATAAATATTTATAGATAATTATAAATAGAATTGAAAATGGCGCGGTAGTTCGATAATTCGATTTCAAACTTCAATTGAATGTACCGGGTGCAAAACAATCCGGATTTTAGTGAAACCAAAAACATTAGGATCTAATTGATAATATCTTTCCAATGTATCCGAAAAATCAAAATTTCATAGCGGGAATCAAAAGATATGTCCAGTTGAAAATTCTGAATAGTCGCTATGGAATTCAGGCCCTTAAAAATTGAAATTTTGCAAATGACCTCGGATTTCGACGAAACCAGTTTTGTTGGGTCCGTGATGTCAAGTTATTGCTAGATTCCAAATTTCATAATTTTTCGAATCAATATGTGAGCGTGGCAAAGGAAAACGCGTTTGACCAGTTTCAGTTGATTTTAATCGACTAGAAATTGGCCATTTTTCCAACGGTCTCAGAATTCGATGAAACTAGTTTTGTTAGGACCGTATCGTCAATACGAAGCTAGAAAATATTTTTATGGGATTTATAGAGTTCGTATGTGACCCCGGTAATTTGGAATGTACGTTTAAAATTCAATATAGTGATTTAAATGTAAGTTTAACGGAAACTGATTCAAACGATCGAATCAGCTTGCGATACATATCCCATTGTGTTCGGAATGGGGGTAAAACGCTATGGACGACAGGCGGTGGGCCTCGTTTAGAGGTCGTATGTGAAAGTCAACTTTTTGAAAAATAAAATAATTAAATAAAAAAAAAAAGAAATTTAAATTTCCCCTTTAACCCGCTGCCCCCCCCCCTTCTCATTTTCAGAAACCAAAAAAAAAAACACCTCCGAATCGCAAATCGCCCCCCCCCCCCCCTCGATCGCCGCCGCCGCCGGGGGCGCGACGCCTCCCTGACTCCCCCCTCCGCTTCTTCTCCTTCCCCTGACCCTCATCTCCAAATCGCCCCCCCCCCCC
This sequence comes from Allium sativum, assembly GCA_030737875.1. Classification (NCBI taxonomy): domain Eukaryota; kingdom Viridiplantae; phylum Streptophyta; class Magnoliopsida; order Asparagales; family Amaryllidaceae; genus Allium; species Allium sativum. The sequence continues at coordinate 748,277,016 of CM060918.1, forward strand.
CTCAGACGCGAAGACCTACGCTGTCGTGGGACCCCCAGCCCCCTCCTCCGCCTGGAACGCAACCGCCGCTGCCCCCTCGAGTGCTGCGCCACCCACACGACCCCTCCAACCTCCGGCAACAGTGAAAACCGCCCCCCCCCCCCCCTCAGCAGTCGAACACTGTGAGCCCCTTTCTCCTTTTTTATTTTTATTTCGTTATGTTTAATTGATTGTAGGAGGATAAAAATACAATCTTTTATATTGTAAAAAGGTAAAAATATGATCTTTGCATAGTAGGAACTATAAAAATATAATCTTTATGAGATATAGATGTGAAAATAGGATTTTTGGTTAGGTAGAGAATTAAAAATATAATTTTTACATGATAGGAATATTAAAAATAGCATCTTTATATATGTAGCGAAATAAAGATTGATTTTTTTAAAAGAGGATATTTTCTTTTAAATATGAAAAGGCGAAAACTTTATTTTTATAAAGGCGAAATTTTTTATATATTGAATAGCGAAGTCAAAATTCGATTTTTATATATTGAATAGAGAAGTCAAAATTCGATTTTTATATATTGAATAGCGAAGTAAAAATATGATTTTTATATATGTAGTGGCTACGGGCGAAGAAAGTGATTAGAGACGAGAACAGTGAAGATTTCCTGCATTAGAAGTGCCGTGGAGCTAGGATAGCTTTCTGTGAGAATTTCTCACCTTTCAATTTCTTTTTTTTCTAGTTATATATATATACTAGGATGCAGACGGTGCTTAGTAGCACCCGACACAATCGTCCACAGACCATGGACTTGTTTGTTTGATTGCAAAAATTAGTTAGATTATTTGATTGAAATTGAATTGTGTGGTGAAATGAAATTGATTTGATTGATGTGTGAATGGCGTGGGCCTTCACTAGACCGGGGATAAGGCTAGGCCTTGTCCCGTTTCTAGTATCGTGCCGTTATGCCGCCGAAATTTTCTAAAATATGTTAGAAAAATAAAAATATCATTTTATTGAATAAATGAACTGAATAGAAATTCATATGTTGAAATAAAATGTTTTATCGTTAAAAATATAATTTTTAACGTGAATGTGAATAAATAAATATTCATTTACAAACCGGACGGTTTGTTTATGTACACCTATTTAAAGGACATTGATTGGGACGATAAATTTTACACATCGCTCAACTGCACAAATAAAATATGTGTTTGATTGTTTGAAACCCCACACGGGTGTTAGGATGAAATTTGAAGTTCACTCATCCTGATTGATTAAATATGTCGATCGATCGATTGACAGGCTGTTATAAGCGTTAGATATCTATATTTGATGCTTATACAGTGTAGTGCACTTTGGTTGATGGTTGATTATTTTTCAATGCTATTATATACATGTGTTGTATGAAATCCATATAATTAACCTTATATGGTAATTGATTGGGCCTCATTCCAATTTAGAAAATAAGGAATAATATAAAATAAAAGTTCATGTGTTGACTGTACTCATCCGTTGAGATTAGTCATGTGTTGAACGATATATTTTAATAATAAAGTTTACATCTTTATCAATATAAAATAAAGGTTCATGTGTTGACAGTACTCATCCATTGAGATTGGTCATGTGTTGAACGAAATATTTTGATAATAACAACTATTTTGAAAAAGAAATATTTGAAATAGAATATTTGAAAATAGAAATTTATGAAGCCGTGTTGATTAGATTGACGCCATTTTGACGTGAACGATATTTATATCGATTTTAAACGATTTCGAAATGAATTGAATTGAAAACGATTTCGAAATGAATTGAATTGAAAACGATTTCGAAATGAATTGAATTGAAAACGATTTCGAAATGAATTGAATTGAAAACGATTTCGAAATGAATTGAATTGAAAACGATTTCGAAATGAATTGAATTGAAAACGATTTCGAAATGAAATGAATTGAAAACGATTTCGAAATGAAATGAATTGAAAACGATTTCGAAATGAAATGAATATAAAACAAATTCAAATTGAATTGAAAGCAAATTGAAATGAATTCAAATTGAATTGAAATTTGAATTGAATAGAAATGAATTTTAAAACGAATTAATAAAGAAGAATTCAATTTTGATTTGAATTGAAATGGAAGTTGAAATTGCTTTTGAAACGAATTTAAAACTATTTATATAATTCGTTTTAAATAGAAATCGACGAAATATATATTATATATATATTATATATATAATATAATGGCCTGAATAGAACGCGCCGCGCCGCGGCAGTTCGTGAATTTCGACCATTTATTTCAAACGGACATTACGGGAGATCCGACCGTCGGATTCTCCTAAAACCGGAACCTTTGGGTTCGTATCGAAAAGAGCTTTCTAACGAATATTAGAAATTAGAAATCTAACGGTTGGATTTGGAATTATGTCCAAATCAAATCTGAAAAAGGTCGTTGTAAGTGCAGTTCGATGGCCATTGATGGAAATCGACTGTACGGACCTTGATAAAATTATTAAAAATAATAATAAATTGTGTAAAATCATAAGAAAAGATTTGTGAAGATTTGGGATGAAAAACTCCATATTTGAAAAGATAAAAATAGATTTTTATCGAAATGAACTAGTTTTGAACTAGAAATATAATTCTATTTATTTTTAAATAAATAAATTGAATTTGAAAAGGGTTTTAAAAATAACCAGAATTTCCAATGATTGCATTGGAGTGGATTTGAATCGAAATTGTCTTCGGAATATTTCGATGTTGGAATTCGTGATTATACAGATGTTGTTATGGAAATTTGAAAGATATATATTTATATCATTATTTCCAATACGACATTTGTTAATCGTAGAATTTGATATTGAATATAAGCCGATATATTTTCTATTCAGAGCCTTATATTGAATATCAAATGTGATTTGGGTTTGTCGTGAATGGTGTCTTCACTAACACTATTCTTGAACCCAGTTGAGAAAAGATTAAATCTTTTTATTTAGATTTAATGAAGTGTACCAATTAAATGATATTTAATTGGAATTGAATTGGTATTGATTTTTGGGTTTATCGTGAATAGTGTTTTAAATAACACTTGTTCTTTAACCTGATAATTAATGGAATGATTTTTGGGTTTATCGTGAACAGTGTTTTAAATAACACTCGTTCTTTAACCCGATAATTAATGGAATGTGATTTTGGGTTTATCGTGAACCGTGTTTTAAATGACACTGATTCTTTAACCCAGTTAACGATTAAAACTAAGTGGAGTTTTAATGAATCTTTCATTAGATTGAAATAATCGAAATGGAGTATCACCAGTTTTGCTCCAGGCGTTAGTTAAATCATTAATTAGATTTGAACGTGAAATGGTAATTGAATGTACCGATAACACCGTGGTGTTAGATATGAAGTATTACCAGTTTTACTTCGTGGGATGATTAGGTTGGGATTGGGAAATTAAAATAAATGATTACTTCGGTAAGGTTCGCTAATCCCGACTAGTTTGAATTGATATTCAAAAATAGATTAAAGAATAAATTCAAGAAATTTATCTTGGGTAAAATTAATGGGAACCTTTCCCTATGAATGTGAAATTCAGAAATTAACTGTCGGTTAGCTAAGCGGAATGGTTTCCTGGATATTGATCTGATGTTGGTTTCGGCCTTCGGGGTTAATATTTGGGGAATTATTCTCTTGATTAATTTACGGTTAGTGACTGATGAATTGGAATGAAGCGTATGTTGTGGTTGTGTAACACTTATTTAAAATATACGCGAGTTATTCGGAAAGACCGGGTTTATCCCATTCTGAATAATTGATACGACGATAAGTCGAAGATGAAGACGATGGTCGAAGACCGGAGGTCTTTACGTCGTTTGGGTGATTACTGATGATCTTGATTGGGCTGTACACCCAAGAAGATGGAAACAGTTGGTGATCGTCCAGACGTACTTGGAGATCGATGGATATGCGTGGTACTAGGTGCCTCCGGTTTCGTTCAGCCCCAGAACGGACTTGTAAATGGACTGTATGTCTGACATTGGATTTTAGTCCGTGTGATTGATCTCTATTAAATATATATCTGCTTGGCGGCGGAGAATTTATTCTCTTGCTTAACGCCCTTCTCTGAGACGTACGAGCTCAGGGGTTATATATTGATGGATATCAAACGCATGGAGTGAATTGCCTGTGTGGCATGCCTAAGTGGCAATTGATCGAGGCTTCTGTTGAAAAGCAAAGTCTTGTGGTGATGATCAAAGCAAGGCCTTTGTGGCGTAGCTTTGTGTAACGTTTACTTCGCGTGTTTCACACCCGGTATGAACCAAAAACGGGAGAGGATGTCAGGGAGGGCATGCGTTTCTTTCTAGCTAGAAGTGGCGTCAGTGGTTTTACACGCCCTGACGAGTTTGACTTATGTGGTTGTTGCTGTTGCGAGGCGCCTCGGATTGATCGGTCGTTCTCGAACCGATGGAGTCATTTAGTTGGCTCACCTACGCCCCATAGGGCGGAGAAACGCATGTTCAGGGTTTAAGTTTAATCCACATCGGTGGACTGGCCCTGAGGATCCAAGGGCCCACCTGAGTCTGGGTCCTGTGGCTCGGGCTAGAGAGTCACGAATCGGTTGAGGACTATCTTTTGCCTCGGTTCATAGATGGAAATCCAATTTCCAAATACGTGACATTTGCGGTTTTATTTGTAAACCTATATATGGCGACATGATATATGGTACCCATGCCGCCTATGATTGATACTTATGATTTGAAGTTGTTTTATACACTATGCACTTATAGTCGTATCAAATGATTTGTTTTAAACGTATCAAGCATTCTTTGGCTATTATAAGGGAAAACCCTATCCCCCGGCTTGCGTTGCATTGTGTGATAGGACCTGGGTCTTATAATAGCTTCATTTTTCTTTATTTAGGATTGCGCTATTTGTTTTATGCACTGGTATCCTTGGGAGGAAACCCGTTCCGTGTTATACGGCGTGGTCCCTTGATTTACCTAAATTTAAAAATAAAGATTAACTGTTTTAGTTCTCACACCAGTCCCATGACTGACCTGGAGTTTATTGTTTTAACCTAAACTCTGGGTGCCCTTATTTTGACACGGGCAGCTAGTAGTTTTGGTTTTGCAGATTTATATTCATAGGATCCTGGTTTACAGCTGGAACGATATCCGGAAAGCTCTGTATCCGTATATCTACTTCTAGTTGTGTATTGTATTATTTTCCGCTACGATGTAATTTAAATCTCTGATATTTCTGTGTAATATTTATTCATACTCTGTATATTCTTGTAATCTGATGTATTGTTGTAATATGCAATGAAATGTTCTTCTGTATGCGTTCTATTTTGTCCTGTTCTCAAACGATAGGGCGTTTCGAACAGCCTGGATCGGTTTAGCGACTGGTACCGACCGACCGAAATTCCTTCTCGTCACAGTTGGTATCAGAGCTTTGGTTTACAGAGCTCGAGAACAAGACACATTAGAACCGTACGAAAGAATTCATCAGATATTGGATTAGTAATATCCAATTAGAATGACTCGTTAGAGATAGGATCAGTAGTATCCTAGAACGAGTGTGAAGAGTATATTTTTAAAATGAAAACTAATTTTGTTTTGAAAGTTTAAATCAACTATTCGTATTTGATTATTTATTTATATTGATTTTGGACAATTCAGTATATAAAGAATTTGCATATACGCCTTGCAGACGTATATTCAAAGTTTTAATATACTGGATAGATATAGATTCACACTCTAGTCGCCCGAAGATGATTCTGATGATTGTAGCTACATCATCAGAATTAGTGTTCGAGTGTTGAAGGTGTGATATTTATATATCTCCTATTGACTGGTGTGAGAACCAAAATTAGATAGGGCATATTGTTGTGATTTGGAAATTTATGTATGAATTTCTAACTCAAGTTCTATGATCTAATAGACTAGTCTTGATCTGAATTCAAATTATAGTCCAGTGTTCTTATCTTATATCCAAGTATAAAGATCAAAATAAAATTTGTCTTAACAAATTTCCATATAATTTATTTCACTAAATCAAATATAATTTGAAAACCATCTTACTGATTTGTTAATCAGTAAAACCATTTTTGATCAAAAGAAGCAAATGCATAATAGAGTCAGGTCATTAATACTCATGAATCAAACAAATTTTGATTACAAGTTTTAGCATTGTTTACTCATATAAACAGATCCATACACTATTCAGACCAAATCCATATGTTCATGGTTTAATAGTCTAAGATCCAGTAAATAGATTAATGTCTGATATTATTTCGTATTTAAATTAAACAATTATATTTCAAAAATGTTGTAAATAATATACAATAAGAAAGCCATTAAAGGAGGAGAAAGAGTATACTTTTTATTCATTCATCAATTAGTACAGTATTTACAATACATGAGCTCCTTATATAAAGGCTTGGAAGCTTGGAGCAAAACTTATCCCACAATGTGGGACTAAACAGAATATAACAAAAGCATATTCATTCATATATGTTACAACACTCCCCCTTGAATATGCGTATGTAAAGATGATAAGATTAATTGCCTCATTAAAAACCTTTTTATGAAAAACCTTGTGGGAAAAATCATAAACAAGGAAAAAAGTACAATTTTTATTTCATCTCTAGGTAACATATTGACAATGTTCCAATTAGGGTTGATACTTCTGGATCAAAATAATGCCTCGTTAAAAACCTTACTAATAAAACCCAGTGGGAAAAATATTAGTGAAGGAAAAGAGTACATTACAGCATAATATATGCTCCCCCTGATTCGTATCGCATTATTTAAATAGTTTGGTGATGCAAGCGGCGCATACCAATTTTATATATCATTTTCTGCAACGTTGATTTAGGAAGTGCCTTCGTGAATGGATCTACTAGATTTTCTTGAGATTGAATTTGCTTCACTTCTATCTTATTGTCTCTTTTTGAAGCTCATGTGTGAAAAAGAATTTGAGAGAATTGTGTTTTGTCTTATCAGCCTTGATATATCCTGCTTGAATCTGAGCTACGCATGTTGCATTGTCTTCATAAATAATTGATCTTTATGTAGTTGAGGGAAGTTGGCATGTGCTTCAAATATGTTCAATTAATTATCTTAACCAAACACATTCTTGACTTGCTTCATGCAGTGCTAGTATTTCAGAATGATTGGATGATGTTACTACCAATGTTTGCTTTGTAGATCTCCATGAAATAATTGCATTGTTGTTTGTAAACACATATCCAGTTTGTGATTTTGCTTTATGTGGATCAGAAAGGTAACTTTAACACTCCTCCTTGAATATGTGTCTTCAAATTCTTGAATGCTCTTATAGTAGCTTGAAATTATCCCCTTTGAAAGATTATTGCTCCCCCACATAGATATTGTCATATTAAAATGATATTTCTTCTAAGAGTTCGATACTTCAGGATCGATGTAATGCCTCATTAAAACCTTACTAAGAGAAACCCTATAGGAAAAATCTTAGTGAAGGAAAAAGAGTACAAAAATATATTTTCAATAATTTACTACATTAAATGTAGAATGATACTTCCGGATCAATATAATTCTTCAGTAAAAACCTTACAAAGGAAAACCCAGTACCTTAGTTAAGGATTAAAAAAAACAGATTAACTTAAATAACATATTTGAGATGTTATTCCTTGATGTGGTGCTTGATTCTTCTAGATCAAGATAATGTCGTGTTATAACTTTCAAATAATACTTTGAGGATGATACTTCTGGATCAATATAATACCTCATTAGAACTTTACTAAGAAAAACCCGGTGGGAAAAATCTTAGTTAAGGAAAAAGAGTGCATACATTTTGATATCTCAATTTCGTCATAGATACTTCTGGATCCATAAGTATGTATCTCATTGACAATATTACTTAAACAAATCTTGTATAGAAAATAAACTAAAGAGGTAATAATCTTTAGTCTTCATACTTCCGATGTTCGTCATTTATTAACATTTGCCTCATTAAAACCTTCACAATGGAAAACCCTATGGGAAAAAACCAAAGTGAAGGAAAAAGAGTACAACATCACAAGAAAATTCTTAATGAACTTTTCTTTAAAGACTTTTGTGTGCATTTTCATGCTTCAGACATGTTTTCTTATTTAAAGCACCTTTTGTTTGCCCTTGCTTGCCATACACTTCGAGTGTTTACAATTTTGTGCTTCAATCAGGTTTGCACACTGCAATACATTTGAAATGAATAATAATAGTTTCATTATAGCAATACTTATAAGCAGGAAGTAATCTACTCCTCTTGAATTTTATTAAGATTTTCATTACAACAATACTTAGAAGCATGTTGTAATCTATCATCCATGTTCTTGGTATTCTTTATAATAACAAATGTTATTTATGTTCTTCAGGAACTTATATATTATAATAAGTTTTGCATATCGCAACTACCACTTCAATGGATATTAAGAGTTTCATTACAACAATTCTTGAAAGCAGGAAGTGATCTACTCATCATGAATTATTTCAAGATTTTCATCACAACAATACTTAAAAGAATGTTGTAATCTACATTTCTTGCGCTTTATCACTACCAAAGTTATTTAAATTCTTCTGGAATTTATATACTTTCATCGTTTATACCTTCAGGGTATTATAAGTGTTTTAAACACTTTCACCACTTTAATCAATTCAATTATCTCTGAAAATACAACGCTCATGGCACTTAACATGTTGTTGACACTCTATGATGCTTCAGTCATTATATATATTTCTATTTTTATCTTATGAACTACAGGTTCATATCTTATGGACTACAGGTCCATATATCTTATTTAGGAGAATTTTCATGATGGTCAATCATGTTTCTCTCTAATATGGAATTTTTAATCAAATTATAAATATAAGCGCTTTATTATTTATTAATTTATCATCGATGATTATTTCTTGTTAGTTCTATACATAATTCATTGAGATCTCAAAACTTATCATGCTTTAGGTACCTAAACCACTTCTGGGGTTATTTTGACAATCATGTCATAGGTTTCTTTCAAAGTACCCTTAAGTGTTTCTTCAGGAACACTCACCTCCTTTATTTTGCATCTTTATGACTTACTCCAAAGATATTTTGAACTGACTTTTATACCACATTTTCAGCTATGATTTACACCTTTTGATCCTTCGGGGATTCAAATGTATATTGGAGAAAGTCTATTAGCGACATAATTGATAATTTATGCAAGTTACTTAATACTTTGCATAATTCTATATGTTAGCAAATATTTAACATCGACGATTCCTTTATCCCCCCCCCCCCCTCAATGTTGACAAACATTGTCACTTTAAATAATAAACCTACTTTGGATTCATTTTTGATCCATTATAGCATCATAGCTAGTAAATACATTAGATGTATTTCAATTGTAGGAGGATAATGCTCTTATTAGTTGATAAGATGTATTCATATTGTATTGCTTATTCCCTTTCAATGATCTAATGACTTGGAGGAATTTTCTATCATTTGAATATGCACATGACTTCAGGTCATTCAATATTGATGTCAATCGACTGCATAAATTATAATATGAGTTCATAACAACTTCAGGTTGTTAATTAAATATCGCATAATTGTGTATATACGTGCGTCCACGTATTACATATGTAATTGATTTGCATATTCTTTCTTATTCAAGTTATTGATTTTAGAACAAATTGTTTATAATGTTCCAATCATTATTTTTTTTTATTTTTATTTTTTTGCTTATCAAGCAATGTCAACGTGAATCTTAAAGATCTTTTCATAATAACCAAAATATATGATTTGGAATTGTATTGAACTTCTGGTTCAAATGAAATATATGAACAACTTCGAGTTGTTAATCCATATTGAACTTCTGGTTCAAATAATATATAAACAATTTCAAGTTTGTTAAACTATATTGAACTTCTGGTTCCACTGTATTGAACTTATGATTCCACTGTATTGAACTTCTGGTTCCATTATACTGAACTTCTGGTTCAAATAAAATATGTAACTTCGAGTTGTTAAAATTTATTCTTCAATACAATATGTATATATAAATATATAAGCAAGATACAGCTCATTTTGAAGATTGTGGAATCTTTGGATGCATTATTATTGTTGCATATGATTTAACTTCTTTAAGAAGTGTAATGTTATTATTTCATACGGCTTGAATAAAGTTTCAGGCTTTTAAATTATGAAGTATTTCAAATTCACTGATCGAGGAACTTCGAGTTCCTATGCATATATATATATATACACACACACACACACACACATACATATGTATATCAATTTTATAAATTTATGATCAACTTATGGTTCTCAATCTTTTAACATACTTTTAATTTAGAGGTTTTTACATTCTTGCTAATTGTCAAGATTTCAGACTGTTGTAATAACCCGAAAATCTGGGCCAGTTTAAAATTTTTATATTGGCAATTTTAGCGAATTTTGAACATTTAAAATATATTATTTTAAATAATATCGACGAGAAAATTTATTTTGAATATAATTCGAACGTATATATTATATACGTCGTCGTTAGAATATAAATATTTATAGATAATTATAAATAGAATTAAAAATGGCGCGGTAGTTCGATAATTCGATTTCAAACTTCAATTGAATGTACCGGGTGCAAAACAATCCGGATTTTAGTGAAACCAAAAACATTAGGATCTAATTGATAATATGTTTCCAACGTATCCGAAAAATCAAAATTTCATAGCGGGAATCAAAAGATATGTCCAGTTGAAAATTCTGAATAGTCGCTATGGAATTCAGGCCCTTAAAAATTGAAATTTTGCAAATGACCTCGGATTTCGACGAAACCAGTTTTGTTGGGTCCGTGATGTCAAGTTATTGCTAGATTCCAAATTTCATAATTTTTCGAATCAATATGTGAGCGTGGCAAAGGAAAACGCGTTTGACCAGTTTTAGTTGATTTTAATCGACTAGAAATTGGTCATTTTTCCAACGGTCTCAGAATTCGATGAAACTAGTTTTGTTAGGACCGTATCGTCAATACGAAGCTAGAAAATATTTTTATGGGATTTATAGAGTTCGTATGTGACCCCGGTAATTTGGAATGTACGTTTAAAATTCAATATAGTGATTTAAATGTAAGTTTAACGGAAACTGATTCAAACGATCGAATCAGCTTGCGATACATATCCCATTGTGTTCGGAATGGGGGTAAAACGCTATGGACGACAGGCGGTGGGCCTCGTTTAGAGGTCGTATGTGAAAGTCAACTTTTTGAAAAATAAAATAATTAAATAAAAAAAAGAAATTTAAATTTCCCCTTTAACCCGCTGCCCCCCCCCCCCCCTTCTCATTTTCAGAAACGAAAAAAAAAAACACCTCCGAATCGCAAATCGCCCCCCCCCCCCTCGATCACCGCCGCCGCCAGGGGGCGCGACGCCTCCCTGACTCCCCCCTCCGCTTCTTCTCCTTCCCCTGACCCTCATCTCCAAATCGCCCCCCCCCCCTCAGACGCGAAGACCGACGCTGTCGTGGGACCCCCAGCCCCCTCCTCCGCCTGGAACGCAACCGCCGCTGCCCCCTCGAGTGCTGCGCCACCCACACGACCCCTCCAACCTCCGGCAACAGTGAAAACCGCCCCCCCCCCCCCCCAGCAGTCGAACACTGTGAGCCCCTTTCTCCTTTTTTATTTTTATTTCGTTATGTTTAATTGATTGTAGGAGGATAAAAATACAATCTTTTATATTGTAAAAAGGTAAAAATATGATCTTTGCATAGTAGGAACTATAAAAATATAATCTTTATGAGATATAGATGTGAAAATAGGATTTTTGGTTAGGTAGAGAATTAAAAATATAATTTTTACATGATAGGAATATTAAAAATAGCATCTTTATATATGTAGCGAAATAAAGATTGATTTTTTTAAAAGAGGATATTTTCTTTTAAATATGAAAAGGCGAAAACTTTATTTTTATAAAGGCGAAAATTTTTATATATTGAATAGCGAAGTCAAAATTCGATTTTTATATATTGAATAGCGAAGTCAAAATTCGATTTTTATATATTGAATAGCGAAGTAAAAATATGATTTTTATATATGTAGTGGCTACGGGCGAAGAAAGTGATTAGAGACGAGAACAGTGAAGATTTCCTGCATTAGAAGTGCCGTGGAGCTAGGATAGCTTTCTGTGAGAATTTCTCACCTTTCAATTTCTTTTTTTTCTAGTTATATATATATACTAGGATGCAGACGGTGCTTAGTAGCACCCGACACAATCGTCCACAGACCATGGACTTGTTTGTTTGATTGCAAAAATTAGTTAGATTATTTGATTGAAATTGAATTGTGTGGTGAAATGAAATTGATTTGATTGATGTGTGAATGGCGTGGGCCTTCACTAGACCGGGGATAAGGCTAGGCCTTGTCCCGTTTCTAGTATCGTGCCGTTATGCCGCCGAAATTTTCTAAAATATGTTAGAAAAATAAAAATATCATTTTATTGAATAAATGAACTGAATAGAAATTCATATGTTGAAATAAAATGTTTTATCGTTAAAAATATAATTTTTAACGTGAATGTGAATAAATAAATATTCATTTACAAACCGGACGGTTTGTTTATGTACACCTATTTAAAGGACATTGATTGGGACGATAAATTTTACACATCGCCCAACTGCACAAATAAAATATGTGTTTGATTGTTTGAAACCCCACACGGGTGTTAGGATGAAATTTGAAGTTCACTCATCCTGATTGATTAAATATGTCGATCGATCGATTGACAGGCTGTTATAAGCGTTAGATATCTATATTTGATGCTTATACAGTGTAGTGCACTTTGGTTGATGGTTGATTATTTTTCAATGCTATTATATACATGTGTTGTATGAAATCCATATAATTAACCTTATATGGTAATTGATTGGGCCTCATTCCAATTTAGAAAATAAGGAATAATATAAAATAAAAGTTCATGTGTTGACTGTACTCATCCGTTGAGATTAGTCATGTGTTGAACGAAATATTTTAATAATAAAGTTTACATCTTTATCAATATAAAATAAAGGTTCATGTGTTGACAGTACTCATCCATTGAGATTGGTCATGTGTTGAACGAAATATTTTGATAATAACAACTATTTTGAAAAAGAAATATTTGAAATAGAATATTTGAAAATAGAAATTTATGAAGCCGTGTTGATTAGATTGACGTCATTTTGACGTGAACGATATTTATATCGATTTTAAACGATTTCGAAATGAATTGAATTGAAAACGATTTCGAAATGAATTGAATTGAAAACGATTTCGAAATGAATTGAATTGAAAACGATTTCGAAATGAATTGAATTGAAAACGATTTCGAAATGAATTGAATTGAAAACGATTTCGAAATGAATTGAATTGAAAACGATTTCGAAATGAAATGAATTGAAAACGATTTCGAAATGAAATGAATTGAAAACGATTTCGAAATGAAATGAATATAAAACGAATTCAAATTGAATTGAAAGCAAATTGAAATGAATTCAAATTGAATTGAAATTTGAATTGAATAGAAATGAATTTTAAAACGAATTAATAAAGAAGAATTCAATTTTGATTTGAATTGAAATGGAAGTTGAAATTGCTTTTGAAACGAATTTAAAACTATTTATATAATTCGTTTTAAATAGAAATCGACGAAATATATATTATATATATTATATATATAATATAATGGCCTGAATAGAACGCGCCGCGCCGCGGCAGTTCGTGAATTTCGACCATTTATTTCAAACGGACATTACGGGAGATCCGACCGTCGGATTCTCCTAAAACCGGAACCTTTGGGTTCGTATCGAAAAGAGCTTTCTAACGAATATTAGAAATTAGAAATCTAACGGTCGGATTTGGAATTATGTCCAAATCAAATCTGAAAAAGGTCGTTGTAAGTGCAGTTCAATGGCCATTGATGGAAATCGACTGTACGGGCCTTGATAAAATTATTAAAAATAATAATAAATTGTGTAAAATCATAAGAAATGATTTGTGAAGATTTGGGATGAAAAACTCCATATTTGAAAAGATAAAAATAGATTTTTATCGAAATGAACTAGTTTTGAACTAGAAATATAATTCTATTTATTTTTAAATAAATAAATTGAATTTGAAAAGGGTTTTAAAAATAACCAGAATTTCCAATGATTGCATTGGAGTGGATTTGAATCGAAATTGTCTTCGGAATATTTCGATGTTGGAATTCGTGATTATACAGATGTTGTTATGGAAATTTGAAAGATATATATTTATATCATTATTTCCAATACGACATTTGTTAATCGTAGAATTTGATATTGAATATAAGCCGATATATTTTCTATTCAGAGCCTTATATTGAATATCAAATGTGATTTGGGTTTGTCGTGAATGGTGTCTTCACTAACACTGTTCTTGAACCCAGTTGAGAAAAGATTAAATCTTTTTATTTAGATTTAATGAAGTGTACCAATTAAATGATATTTAATTGGAATTGAATTGGTATTGATTTTTGGGTTTATCGTGAATAGTGTTTTAAATAACACTTGTTCTTTAACCCGATAATTAATGGAATGATTTTTGGGTTTATCGTGAACAGTGTTTTAAATAACACTCGTTCTTTAACCCGATAATTAATGGAATGTGATTTTGGGTTTATCGTGAACCGTGTTTTAAATGACACTGGTTCTTTAACCCAGTTAACGATTAAAACTAAGTGGAGTTTTAATGAATCTTTCATTAGATTGAAATAATCGAAATGGAGTATCACCAGTTTTGCTCCAGGCGTTAGTTAAATCTTTAATTAGATTTGAACGTGAAATGGTAATTGAATTTACCGATAACATCGTGGTGTTAGATATGAAGTATTACCAGTTTTACTTCGTGGGATGATTAGGTTGGGATTGGGAAATTAAAACAAATGATTACTTCGGTAAGGTTCGCTAATCCCAACTAGTTTGAATTGATATTCAAAAATAGAATAAAGAATAAATTCAAGAAATTTATCTTGGGTAAAATTAATGGGAACCTTTCCCTATGAATGTGAAATTCAGAAATTAACTGTCGGTTAGCTAAGCGGAATGGTTTCCTGGATATTGATCTGATGTTGGTTTCGGCCTTCGGGGTTAATATTTGGGGAATTATTCTCTTGATTAATTTACGGTTAGTGACTGATGAATTGGAATGAGGCGTATGTTGTGGTTGTGTAACACTTATTTAAAATATACGCGAGTTATTCGGAAAGACCGGGTTTATCCCATTCTGAATAATTGATACGACGATAAGTCGAAGATGAAGACGATGGTCGAAGACCGGAGGTCTTCACGTCGTTTGGGAGATTACTGATGATCTTGATTGGGCTGTACACCCAAGAAGATGGAAACAGTTGGTGATCGTCCAGACGTACTTGGAGATCGATGGATATGCGGGGTACTAGGTGCCTCCGGTTTCGTTCAGCCCCAGAACGGACTTGTAAATGGACTGTATGTCTGACATTGGATTTTAGTCCGTGTGATTGATCTCTATTAAATATATATCTGCTTGGCGGCGGAGAATTTATTCTCTTGCTTAACGCCCTTCTCTGAGACGTACGAGCTCAGGGGTTATATATTGATGGATATCAAACGCATGGAGTGAATTGCCTGTGTGGCATGCCTAAGTGGCAATTGATCGAGGCTTCTGTTGAAAAGCAAAGTCTTGTGGTGATGATCAAAGCAAGGCCTTTGTGGCGTAGCTTTGTGTAACGTTTACTTCGCGTGTTTCACACCCGGTATGAACCAAAAACGGGAGAGGATGTCAGGGAGGGCATGCGTTTCTTTCTAGCTAGAAGTGGCGTCAGTGGTTTTACACGCCCTGACGAGTTTGACTTATGTGGTTGTTGCTGTTGCGAGGCGCCTCGGATTGATCGGTCGTTCTCGAACCGATGGAGTCATTTAGTTGGCTCACCTACGCCCCATAGGGCGGAGAAACGCATGTTCAGGGTTTAAGTTTAATCCACATCGGTGGACTGGCCCTGAGGATCCAAGGGCCCACCTGAGTCTGGGTCCTGTGGCTCGGGCTAGAGAGTCACGAATCGGTTGAGGACTATCTTTTGCCTCGGTTCATAGATGGAAATCCAATTTCCAAATACGTGACATTTGCGGTTTTATTTGTAAACCTATATATGGCGACATGATATATGGTACCCATGCCGCCTATGATTGATACTTATGATTTGAAGTTGTTTTATACACTATGCACTTATAGTCGTATCAAATGATTTGTTTTAAATGTATCAAGCATTCTTTGGCTGTTATAAGGGAAAACCCTATCCCCCGGCTTGCGTTGCATTGTGTGATAGGACCTGGGTCTTATAACAGCTTCATTTTTCTTTATTTAGGATTGCGCTATTTGTTTTATGCACTGGTATCCTTGGGAGGAAATCCGTTCCGTGTTATACGGCGTGGTCCCTTGATTTACCTAATTTTAAAAATAAAGATTAACTGTTTTAGTTCTCACACCAGTCCCATGACTGACCTGGAGTTTATTGTTTTAACCTAAACTCTGGGTGCCCTTATTTTGACACGGGCAGCTAGTAGTTTTGGTTTTGCAGATTTATATTCATAGGATCCTGGTTTACAGCTGGAACGATATCCGGAAAGCTCTGTATCCGTATATCTACTTCTAGTTGTGTATTGTATTATTTTCCGCTACGATGTAATTTAAATCTCTGATATTTCTGTGTAATATTTATTCATACTCTGTATATTCTTGTAATCTGATGTATTGTTGTAATATGCAATGAAATGTTCTTCTGTATGCGTTCTATTTTGTCCTGTTCTCAAACGATAGGGCGTTTCGAACGGCCTGGATCGGTTTAGCGACTGGTACCGACCGACCGAAATTCCTTCTCGTCACAGTTGGTATCAGAGCTTTGGTTTACAGAGCTCGAGAACAAGACACATTAGAACCGTACGAAAGAATTCATCAGATATTGGATTAGTAATATCCAATTAGAATGACTCGTTAGAGATAGGATCAGTAGTATCCTAGAACGAGTGTGAAGAGTATATTTTTAAAATGAAAACTAATTTTGTTTTGAAAGTTTAAATCAACTATTCGTATTTGATTATTTATTTATATTGATTTTGGACAATTCAGTATATAAAGAATTTGCATATACGCCTTGCAGACGTATATTCAAAGTTTTAATATACTGGATAGATATAGATTCACACTCTAGTCGCCCGAAGATGATTCTGATGATTGTAGCTACATCATCAGAATTAGTGTTCGAGTGTTGAAGGTGTGATATTTATATATCTCCTATTGACTGGTGTGAGAACCAAAATTAGATAGGGCCTATTGTTGTGATTTGGAAATTTATGTGTGAATTTCTAACTCAAGTTCTATGATCTAATAGACTAGTCTTGATCTGAATTCAAATTATAGTCCAGTGTTCTTATCTTATATCCAAGTATAAAGATCAAAATAAAATTTGTCTTAACAAATTTCCATATAATTTATTTCACTAAATCAAATATAATTTGAAAACCATCTTACTGATTTGTTAATCAGTAAAACCATTTTTGATCAAAAGAAGCAAATGCATAATAGAGTCAGGTCATTAATACTCATGAATCAAACAAATTTTGATTACAAGTTTTAGCATTGTTTACTCATATAAACAGATCCATACACTATTCAGACCAAATCCATATGTTCATGGTTTAATAGTCTAAGATCCAGTAAATAGATTAATGTCTGATATTATTTTGTATTTAAATTAAACAATTATATTTCAAAAATGTTGTAAATAATATATAATAAGAAAGCCATTAAAGGAGGAGAAAGAGTATACTTTTTATTCATTCATCAATTAGTACAGTATTTACAATACATGAGCTCCTCATATAAAGGCTTGGAAGCTTGGAGCAAAACTTATCCCACAATGTGGGACTAAACAGAATATGACAAAAGCATATTCATTCATATATGTTACAACACTCCCCCTTGAATATGCGTATGTAAAGATGATAAGATTAATTGCCTCATTAAAAACCTTTTTATGAAAAACCTTGTGGGAAAAATCATAAACAAGGAAAAAAGTACAATTTTTATTTCATCTCTAGGTAACATATTGACAATGTTCCAATTAGGGTTGATACTTCTGGATCAAAATAATGCCTCATTAAAAACCTTACTAATAAAACCCAGTGGGAAAAATATTAGTGAAGGAAAAGAGTACATTACAGCATAATATATGCTCCCCCTGATTCGTATCGCATTATTTAAATAGTTTGGTGATGCAAGCGGCGCATACCAATTTTATATATCATTTTCTGCAACGTTGATTTAGGAAGTGCCTTCGTGAATGGATCTACTAGATTTTCATGAGATTGAATTTGCTTCACTTCTATCTTATTGTCTCTTTTTGAAGCTCATGTGTGAAAAAGAATTTGAGAGAATTGTGTTTTGTCTTATCAGCCTTGATATATCCTGCTTGAATCTGAGCTACGCATGTTGCATTGTCTTCATAAATAATTGATCTTTATGTAGTTGAGGGAAGTTGGCATGTGCTTCAAATATGTTCAATTAATTATCTTAACCAAACACATTCTTGACTTGCTTCATGCAGTGCTAGTATTTCAGAATGATTGGATGATGTTACTACCAATGTTTGCTTTGTAGATCTCCATGAAATAATTGCATTGTTGTTTGTAAACACATATCCAGTTTGTGATTTTGCTTTATGTGGATCAGAAAGGTAACTTTAACACTCCTCCTTGAATATGTGTCTTCAAATTCTTGAATGCTCTTATAGTAGCTTGAAATTATCCCCTTTGAAAGATTATTGCTCCCCCTCATAGATATTGTCATATTAAAATGATATTTCTTCTAAGAGTTCGATACTTCAGGATCGATGTAATGCCTCATTAAAACCTTACTAAGAGAAACCCTATAGGAAAAATCTTAGTGAAGGAAAAAGAGTACAAAAATATATTTTCAATAATTTACTACATTAAATGTAGAATGATACTTCTGGATCAATATAATTCTTCAGTAAAAACCTTACAAAGGAAAACCCAGTACCTTAGTTAAGGATTAAAAAAAACAAATTAACTTAAATAACATATTTGAGATGTTATTCCTTGATGTGGTGCTTGATTCTTCTAGATCAAGATAATGCCGTGTTATAACTTTCAAATAATACTTTGAGGATGATACTTCTGGATCAATATAATACCTCATTAGAACTTTACTAAGAAAAACCCGGTGGGAAAAATCTTAGTTAAGGAAAAAGAGTGCATACATTTTGATATCTCAATTTCGTCATAGATACTTCTGGATCCATAAGTATGTATCTCATTGACAATATTACTTAAACAAATCTTGTATAGAAAATAAACTAAAGAGGTAATAATCTTTAGTCTTCATACTTCCGATGTTCGTCATTTATTAACATTTGCCTCATTAAAACCTTCACAATGGAAAACCCTATGGGAAAAAACCAAAGTGAAGGAAAAAGAGTACAACATCACAAGAAAATTCTTAATGAACTTTTCTTTAAAGACTTTTGTGTGCATTTTCATGCTTCAGACATGTTTTCTTATTTAAAGCACCTTTTGTTTGCCCTTGCTTGCCATACACTTCGAGTGTTTTCAATTTTGTGCTTCAATCAGGTTTGCACACTGCAATACATTTGAAATGAATAATAATAGTTTCATTATAGCAATACTTATAAGCAGGAAGTAATCTACTCCTCTTGAATTTTATTAAGATTTTCATTACAACAATACTTAGAAGCATGTTGTAATCTACCATCCATGTTCTTGGTATTCTTTATAATAACAAATGTTATTTATGTTCTTCAGGAACTTATATATTATAATAAGTTTTGCATATCGCAACTACCACTTCAATGGATATTAAGAGTTTCATTACAACAATTCTTGAAAGCAGGAAGTGATCTACTCATCATGAATTATTTCAAGATTTTCATCACAACAATACTTAAAAGAATGTTGTAATCTACATTTCTTGCGCTTTATCACTACCAAAGTTATTTAAATTCTTCTGGAATTTATATACTTTCATCGTTTATACCTTCAGGGTATTATAAGTGTTTTAAACACTTTCACCACTTTAATCCATTCAATTATCTCTGAAAATACAACGCTCATGGCACTTAACATGTTGTTGACACTCTATGGTGCTTCAGTCATTATATATATTTCTATTTTTATCTTATGAACTACAGGTTCATATCTTATGGACTACAGGTCCATATATCTTATTTAGGAGAATTTCATGATGGTCAATCATGTTTCTCTCTAATATGGAATTTTTAATCAATTTATAAATATAAGCGCTTTATTATATATTAATTTATCATCGATGATTATTTCTTGTCAGTTCTATACATAATTCATTGAGATCTCAAAACTTATCATGCTTTAGGTACCTAAACCACTTCTGGGGTTATTTTGACAATCATGTCATAGGTTTCTTTCAAAGTACCCTTAAGTGTTTCTTCAGGAACACTCACCTCCTTTATTTTGCATCTTTATGACTTACTCCAAAGATATTTTGAACTGACTTTTATACCACATTTTCAGCTATGATTTACACCTTTTGATCCTTCGGGGATTCAAATGTATATTGGAGAAAGTCTATTAGCGACATAATTGATAATTTATGCAAGTTACTTAATACTTTGCATAATTCTATATGTTAGCAAATATTTAACATCGACGATTCCTTTATCCCCCCCCCCCCCCTCAATGTTGACAAACATTGTCACTTTAAATAATAAACCTACTTTGGATTCATTTTTGATCCATTATAGCATCATAGCTAGTAAATACATTAGATGTATTTCAATTGTAGGAGGATAATGCTCTTATTAGTTGATAAGATGTATTCATATTGTATTGCTTATTCCCTTTCAATGATCTAATGACTTGGAGGAATTTTCTATCATTTGAATATGCACATGACTTCAGGTCATTCAATATTGATGTCAATCGACTGCATAAATTATAATATGAGTTCATAACAACTTCAGGTTGTTAATTAAATATCGCATAATTGTGTATATACGTGCGTCCACGTATTACATATGTAATTGATTTGCATATTCTTTCTTATTCAAGTTATTGATTTTAGAACAAATTGTTTATAATGTTCCAATCATTATTTTTTTTTATTTTTATTTTTTTGCTTATCAAGCAATGTCAACGTGAATCTTAAAGATCGTTTCATAATAACCAAAATATATGATTTGGAATTGTATTGAACTTCTGGTTCAAATGAAATATATGAACAACTTCGAGTTGTTAATCCATATTGAACTTCTGGTTCAAATAATATATAAACAATTTCAAGTTTGTTAAACTGTATTGAACTTCTGGTTCCACTGTATTGAACTTATGATTCCACTGTATTGAACTTCTGGTTCCATTATACTGAACTTCTGGTTCAAATAAAATATGTAACTTCGAGTTGTTAAAATTTATTCTTCAATACAATATGTATATATAAATATATAAGCAAGATACAGCTCATTTTGAAGATTGTGGAATCTTTGGATGCATTATTATTGTTGCATATGATTTAACTTCTTTAAGAAGTGTAATGTTATTATTTCATACGGTTTGAATAAAGTTTCAGGCTTTTAAATTATGAAGTATTTCAAATTCACTGATCGAGGAACTTCGAGTTCCTATGCATATATATATATATATATATATATATATATATATATATATATATATATATATATATATATACACACACACATACATATGTATATCAATTTTATAAATTTATGATGAACTTATGGTTCCCAATCTTTTAACATACTTTTAATTTAGAGGTTTTTACATTCTTGCTAATTGTCAAGATTTCAGACTGTAAACTTCATCAAAAAAAATTCTTTTTTCATAATCCAAGACTTCAGGTCTTAGATCTGAGTTATACAACCTTTTCCATTACATTAGATATTAGTTGCCAAATTCATTGACTAATAATACATATGTCTATTCTTAATCCAAACACAAACATACATCATTTAACTTACAATAGCCAATGCTTTTAATACATTTATAATAATATGGTAATACAATATATATTACCATAACGATACATATAATGCATTTATTATAAAAATAACGGAAATAACCATTGTACTGTCTAAATATATAATCAAATAAATAAATTTTACTTAAATGAACAGAATAAAATTTTGATCTAGCTACAGAATTGGTCAACGACAAAACTGAAATAAATAATTTATAGTTGTACCGCATTTCTCAATAATCAAATTTTTTTAAAATATCGTATATATGCATAATATCTAATCAAGAATTGAGTAGAAATGCACAATTATAGGATCGAGATTTTATATTCTTTAATATAAATGGTTTGAAAAACTTGCAGATCTATACATAAAATTCACAACATAAAAATTACATGTTTCAAATTATACTATCCATATATAGATCTTTCTTTTTATATCAAAATTACTTCTTACCATCATAGAAACTGCAGGTTCTAAATTTTCCATTTTTATAACAAAAATTACTTTTGCATTCACCTCAGGTGTGCAAAATTAAGATCAATATTTAGATCTTAACTTAATATGATCTTCAGGATGCATATTTTCTTTATAAATGTTTTCCTAAGAAACAACAAAATATTTCTTCTAGAAATATAATATGTTCTAAAATGAATATAATAAAACTTCAAGTTTTATCATAATCCATATATTGTTATTGTATATTTTAAACTGAAGCATCTTTTCTAGAAAGTGCTTTTGTTCACATATAAGAGTCATTTTACTATTTTTCTTCAAGAAAATAGTATTTATTATAAGTAATGATCTCATCTAACAATAAATTTCTTTAAGAAATTATGTATAGCATAAAATTGGAATATAAGCTTTTTTCTTTTTATTGAAACTTTTCATTTCATTGCTTTTTCAAATCCTTTTCTATTACCTGTCATTTGCTATAAGCAAAAATTAAATGCAATTACATGCTTCGAGACTTTTATTTCATCTTTCTCATTTGCATATGAACTTCAGGTTCCTCATTTGCATATGAACTTCAGGTTCCTTATTTGCAAAATTTGTATACTATTTGCATATGAACTTCAGGTTCCTTATTTGCATAATTTGTTTACATCATGAGTTTTCAATTTCACTTCCGGTGATAAAATCAATATTGCTATTGAGTTTAAATGCTACATCATCATATTTTATACCCATAATACTGTTGGGTGTACATTAAAAAAAAACATACATATTTTATCTTCACTCTATCCAAAGGAATTACATGCAAAAAGTAATAGTAGATAGAAAAGGATAATCCTAGATTTACCTCTACATCATCAATAATGTAAATAATACATATACAATTGAATCTCCATCAAATTGGATTTGGAAAATTCAAAACTAGATCCGCAAAGAAATGAAGGAATACATCTACACATATTTAGGATCGACAAAAATAATTAGATCTAAAAAGTTAGATCCATTAGAATATAATCTAGTACTACAAAAAAAGAAAAAGAAAAAGAGATCTAGAAATTTGAGTCGGATCTAAAAGAACTGAAGATATGACAAATTCATAGATCCATTGATCTAATATTCTCAAAGAGAAAATAATTGTATAACAAATATATAAATTCATGAATTGATATCTTCAAATAAAAATTACTTACATGATAGATCCATAGATATAGATCTAGAATATTTCAAATAATAGCTCTAATAGAGCTTCGTGCTGATAACGTGTTGTAAATAATATACAATAAGAAAGCCATTAGAGGAGGAGAAAGAGGATACTTTTTATTCATTCATCAATTAGTACACTATTTACAATACATGAGCTCCTTATATAAAGGCTTGGAAGCTTGGAGAAAAACTTATCCCACAATGTGGGACTAAACAGAATATGACAAAAGCATATTCATTCATATATGTTACAACAAGAAACAAATTGATTCAATAGTCCTAACTAATTAATTCAGAATCAAATTCTCTTGTCTATATATCCAATATCTTCAATTATACAACGAATCAAACATCCATAAACCAAAATTATAGTTCAATGTACTATTTCTCGCAAGCCCTAAGCTCTGATACCACTATTGGTTATTTCTAGATTTAATCGATAACTAGTTGTAACAGTTTGACAATTTAAACAAGGATCTATGCAAGAATAGAATCAAAATTAATTTCGATTAGGGTTTAATACCTGCCGTGATGAATTGATAAATAACCAGACGAACCTCAAACTCGAAGGAGCATAGATGGATCGAATCGAAAGCACAACATACGCCGCGCCTCTATCGGTATCCACACGAACGAAATTCTTCTTTGATCGAATCGAAGAGGAAAAAGGGAATTAATACTAGCCGCCATTTTGGTTTTCTTTGAAAAAGGGGATGCAGTAGGGTTTCTAATTTTTGATCTGATATCAATACTGGTTCACGTCAGTTAATTCAAAGGAATTAGTCCCTCTTTATAAAATTAAACGTGTGCCGTAAACTAAGGAAACAACCGGCATACCATTTCAACGCTAAATAAAATATCAACAGATTGATATTTTATTTATCCAATGGATGATTTTCCCTTTATAACGTTCTAAATGTGTGACCCAATAAGTTACTATAACGTTGACAATAATTTTAAATCATATTTAAAATTATAAACAGTAAGCGACATCTAGTAATACATCGCTACTACCCAAGTTATAATAAAATCAACGATTCGATAAAACCTTTTCTATGACCAATGTTATCATGTAAGTTAACCATTATATCAAGATTAAACTCGAGGCATGGAACGCATCATCCTTTTATAATTTAATCATTTTATCTTGATCGATGAGTAGGCTATATAAAACAAATCAATATTTGAGCACAACCATGCATTTCATAGTCTCATTCGAAGAGACCCATGGATATCTCTACTTATATTGTAGGGTTAAATTACATCTAGATCATTCATAATTTTCAATCGATTCGAGTTGTATCCGATAATCACCTTTATCGTCTACCCAGTTAAAATTAACTTTTGATGATATCAAAACACAAATATCCTCGAATAAAATTATAATGATTTCAAATCCGAGGACCATTACATCACTGTCACTATGAGAATAACTTATGACACTATTAATTATATTCTATTAATTATATTCCATGTAGTTTTCTCATATTGGATCAGCCCAATACACTATTCTCCAATACGTATTTATGTGTTGACATTAATATCACGTATATTAATGATCAATGAGATGTGATCATCAATCAATCAACATAATAGTAACTAGTCTCAATGTTTTATTGTTGTACTATATAAACAATAAAACTTGACTAGGGACATTTAAGAACTATAATACTTATTATTGTATTATATAATCTCATGTTCAAGTCACTTACTTGAAACTATATAATTCAGTATTATTATTCTAAAGACTTCTATTGCGTTAATATTTATATTACGCAGTAAATATAACATAACAGATTATTTTATACAAAATAAAATATAACATCAACAATATTATTAATCACATTAAATGGATTGCCTCTAGGGCACAAACTCTAACAACATCGATTGGTAACCGAACTTCAGCTTTAGAAATACCTTCTCATTCCAATTTTGTCAGTAATCTGCAATACAAACGATAGAATTACTTAGAAACGTTGTATTATGCGAATTTAACCATAATTACAATGAAAATTAATAGAAAAGCATTGTTATTAGTGTTCTGGCTTTTACATACAAAAGCAACTTATGAACATACACATAAGTAAATGGCTACGTCGACAATTAACTAATTTTTCAAATTTTAACTCCATTATAGTCATTATGATGATAATGATAATGTATTATCTAGTCAGGTTTAATGAATCAGTTTGCATGAATATAAATTATTACCTAATAACCATTGAATATATTCAAGCAATAACTAAACTTAAGTCAAATATTACACACCAGTTATATATCTGAATCTTCCAAAGTTAGCTTGTAGTTTGTCTACAGTTGAGTTTTCCATCAACACTTTAGAATTAAAATATTATCTTGATCTCTACCAAATATTTTATACTAAAGATTAATTGCATGTTAAATATTCAAACAAGGGCGGAATAACTTAGATTAATAACTCAAAATTTAACCTAGTAAATTCACTGAAATATTAACCTTCCTACGCAATCTTAGTTCTTTGCTATATCCGTTTCTTTAATGTTATGCATGCACACGTGTGGGTTATCTGTGTGTACTAAAAAAAAGTTAACTTCACAAAACTTTGCGATTAAAAAGATTCCATCAATATGCAACCCCGCTATAAACAAATATTTTATGAAGCTTTATATTTTATCAACAAATAGCAATACCTTTTGTGATATTCAAGGATAGATTCTTGAAATAAGCTAGTCCAAATAACTTGCTAACAAAATGGTCCGCTTTCCAAACTTATTGTACATGTTTGGTTCTACCACATCAGCAGACAATTCAATGTTTTTCTAGCCGTCTTCAAAATGAACACTCTGAAGCACGTTACAATGCACAATTTTGAAATGCACACAAGGATGAGATATAGATTCACCAAATTAGCGCTACTTTGAGTTGCACTATGGTATAACGCCATGTATGGAACTTCGCGTTGCACTTGTCTATCTATCTATATACATAAAATGAAATTATGTAGCCCATTTCCATTTCCATTCTCTTAATCTACCTCAATAGCTCAACCAGAACAGCCACATTATCTCTAAAACCTCTGCCTCTCACCTAGTTCATCAATTTTCTCATAGAGATATAAACCTTCAATGAATAGTATCCACGGAAATATAAACTTAGTGGAAAGGGATTCATCTTCGACGCAACATGAAATTGATAATTTCTAAAACCTCAACATTATTTATGTTTTTGTTGTTGTGCAGATATGCTATTTTTATACTACTGTCAACGTGAATCTAAAATCCCTATTTTTGTAGTTTAGTTTCATTTTAATTTGAAGTCTATTGCAGACTAACTAACGTGAATGCACAGTACCCCTTGATTTTCAGATTATTTTTCATATACATAACAGGGGACTAGTGTATTTATTATATTGCGAACCGAACATTAAATGGATGGCTTGGAGTTTTTGAAAGGTCCAAAGATTATTACTAGTTAAGGCATCAATGGCACATACATTTCACCAATTAGATATTTACTTCTACAAATGACATGTACGGGGATATAAAGAGAAATGAAAAAATAGTGTTCCAATTGCATGAATTATGATTATCCAAAGGTTTAATCTTACCAAGTGACGAGTAACTGATGCACACGGACATGATTATATGAGGAACACTAACAACATTTGCAAGTGTTCATGCAATATTACCATGCTACATTTCATATGATCACATGTATTAGTTGCAAATGAGGTGCACAAAAAGCATATCATGATCTTGTTTCATCATGGTTCACAATAGTAAAATACAGAGGTACTTATGCACTGATTTTTCATTCTGTACCTAACACTGGATGTTCGGATATGCATGAAGGACCAATCGTATAACCATCTCTGGCTCAAATCTACGGAAGACAACGATCTACAAGCATTAAGGGTGGCACTAATAATAGGTAGCTGACAAGAAAGATGTGGCCAATGTGTTAGATTTGGGCCATAAAAGATGGTATGGAGGGAAGAAAAAAATTAGCGAACTTGTTTGTTTGACCATGGTGTTAATATAAGTGAAAATAAGCCACACGTCCCTAAAATGTTTAGTAATGCAAACGGCATCCTCCCCTAACTTACCAATCAAAGCGGGTCCCTAAAATGTTTAGTAATGCAAACGGCATCCTCCCCTAAAACGCTTATAAATGCTGAAATGCAAGCAATAATGCTTAAAAATGGCATACGGTTAAAAAAACAGGCAGGGAATGATTTATTGCATTAAATGATGCAATTATTGCAGTATTACTGCATACATTTCAGCAGTAATACTGCAGTTTGATGCGTAACTGCAATTGTTGCTGAAATGTATGCAGCAATTGTAAATAATTGCATCGTTTGATGCAATATACCGGAGGTTCACTGTTTTTTGTTTTTGATGCCTTTTTTTGTGGTTTTAATGCCTAAATTTGATGATGATTAGTTGTATTTAATTATGAATTTACGTGCTTTTTTTATGATTTTTCGAAAAATAGGGACCTAATTCATAAAAAGTTAAGGGAGGGATGTGACGTGAATTTTGAAAACTATTGGGGACCTGAAACAAACTGGCCCTTTATATAATACATAATAGTTTAATCGCACTTAACCTTAAGTACTAACAGTTTAATTACACTTAAGTACTAACTGTCCTTTGTTTGAGTATGTACGGAGCTTATGCTTGTATAATATTGAACTTTGATTCAATGTGTTGTGTGTTGACGAATTATGTTACGTATGATGTAAAGTTGTTACTCTAATACGTGGTTAACACATTTCTGATATAATAGAGTATTAAGATGTTTTCGTAATATGAAGAGTTATTATTCTAACATGCGGTAAATACATTATTTGATATATCATAATGTATTACGTGATTTTGATTGATACTTCACATCTTTAGTAATTGAAACACACAATTATGGGAAATTTCTAATTGCGCAAAGAAATACTGCACTACTTGCAATTATGATAGTCTGTAAATATCATTCTATGTCCCCGCTTAGGTGCTAGGCAAGTCTTAGTCATCCGTCTAAGTAAGGCTTACTACCTTATCTAACATCTAAATAAATATATAGACATTGTTTAGGCATTACTTGAGACTTAATGTCTCATACGAGCATATCTACGTTTAGATGGTCTTGCCTTACTTGGCTACTCCTAAACCCATCAGAATCCCCAGTTCTCAATTCAGATTGGTTAATAATAAACTGAATACTAAGCTTTAATTGAATATACATTAGTTTATCAAAAACTGTTAGCAGCGATTAATCCCTACATTGACAAGTAATCTCTAATCTGTACTGATCGTCTGGTGTTCATCTAGCATCCGCCTAGTGATTTCTAGTTTCTACAACCTTGAAGTTGTCGTGTATGTAAACAAGAACCAAGTTATGCACAACTAATAGTTGTGCATCTCAATGTCGTGCAAATAGCAGAATCACTTATGTGGATCTTGGTTGTGCTATACTGGAGATAGTTACAAAAAATTAAGTTGAATGTTGACATGGCTAAACCAACCAGCGCAAATATTAAGTTTGGAAAGCAACATATTTTGTCACTAAGCTATTTTGATTATCTTAATAAAAGAATCTGCCCTTATGTATTTCAGTAAAATCATTAGAAACGGTATATTATATGATGAAATTTAGGCCAAATTAATTACTTATACTGTCATTATTGTACCTTTTTTTGAATTTTCATGGGTATTATTTTCCAAAATTGAATTATGAGATAATATTTCAAACTACTGAAAGGCAACAAAATAAAATAATTTACCAATACATTGGTACATGCCAAAATACTACTACACACACGCATGCGAATGTGCGCTGTAACAGTTGTAATACCTTTGATGTCACTTGTTTATAGTGGTAAATGCAGCTTCCCAAAATGCTCCATGTCAGCACAAGTTGACATGGGTCAAATCTTGCTCTAAACAAAAATATCATTTTATTCTTCATGGGGTTGAGAATCCAAATTCCACTCTTAACAAGAGTAATTTTTTATTTTAAGGTAATGCATTTGAACCCACATCCAAAAAGCTGCATTTCTTAAATGTTTACGATATTCTTTTTATAATCTTAAAACCGTAAAATATATTTAAATATGTTTGCCTCATGGTGTTACTTCACAATTATATACTTAAATATTTTATTTTATTCGCTTTTCTTCATAAATAATAATTAGAAGAAAAAAGAACTATTCTTGGTTCATCGACCTTCTCAGCTTTTAGTTTCAGATAGAATTTTAAAATTTAAGTATTGTGTACATTTATTTTATTTCTAAAACAAGACGGTTAAATCATTCATAAAGATTCTTGTATTCCTTTCTATCTTGAGATTCTACAACTTTACTTCCAATTATACAAATTTTATAATATTGAAACAGGATAAACTAAAGGTTATTTCAACTATACAACCCCTACATTATTACTTTACAAGACTGAAATAATCTTTTTTCTTAACAATAGCCATAACTCATAATACCGTCGGTGTTGCATTTTTTGGAGTGAAAACTTACAAAAACATCTGACCGAAAATGAGAATATTAAATAAAACAGGTAGATTCACAAAGAGCAGAACAAGAATGGGAAAATTAAATTGTTCAAAATAAACATATTAATAAAATTCAAAATGGAAAGAGATAAATAGGCTATAAAAATAATCCAACATTTACAAATATAAAAGAACATACAAGGATTCATAAGTAATCATGTTAAAAATTAGCTTGTATTAAAAAAAAAAAAAAAGTGTAACAAAAAATAGTAATTTTCTTCCCAACTGAGTTTTAGTGGTTTGAAGTTTTAGTGGTTCACAATGGTTCACAAATTCCACTCAATGTTTGAAGTTTTAGTGGTTCAACCGGTCATACCATCGGAACCGGACTTTTCTTTCTTTCTTTCCTTTTTTTTTTTTTGAAACTTACACATTCAACTACAAGATATATGCAAAAACATCAACACAAAATGCTACGTAAATGAGTTATAAATGGTCCTTCAGGTCTACAATCGAAATTGTTTATTGTTGTAGTGCACTATTGCACCACCATAAACATAGTTATTTAGACAAATCAGCAGTTAACAATCACAGAGTTAAAAGATGCCAAACTTGACAACTCTTGCAGTAGTCTTGAAGGAGCTTGCAACGCTGAAGAATATAATGGTTGAATCTGTTGTTTAGATTTTGAATTGATGATTTTTGCAACATATATTTATTTACTTCCGTTTACATGGTGAGAAAGTAGGGAAAATAAAAGAACCATGGTTCAACCTGATAATATTGAAGGTCGATCCACTGATTTGAAGGTTTGACTAGGTCCATGTGCGACTGAAGTCTGATTGAGTTCCAACTTCCAAACCGTAATGGTTTATGGTTTAGGGCTATTCGATGTCGAACCAAGTTGGGTAGGGTCATGCAAAACATTTATGTTAAGGACTCGTGCATTTGTGTATGATAAAGGATTTAGGGCCTTGATAGATTTATGCGGTGCAGGTTATATATATATATATATATATATATATATATATATATATATATATATATATATATATATATATATATATGCGAGCGTTCAATGACATCCCAAAAATGGAGCATCCAAAAGCCCGCTGAGAACAGCCCCGCATTTAAATTAAAATAAGTGAGTGAGAGAGTGAGTGGAAGGAGAGAGAAGGGGAAATGAGTGGTGGAAATTAAGGGGCAAATGGGGTGTTACACTGTTACGGCCCCAAATAGGTGTAGCACCCCTATGCCATCTGATTTCCACCATACATTCTTCTTTCTCTTTCTTCCTACTAACTCCCCCCCCCCCCCCCCCCCCAAAAAAAACTTATTTAATTATAAATGAGTGGTCACCACTGGGGTGCAAAAGGGGTGCCAAGAAATATAACCTTCATCTCTCTCTCTCTATATATATATATATACACACATAATATATATATATATATATATATATATATATATATATATATATCTTTTGCATCATCATTATATCCATCCTCTAATTTTTGAAATCCAGTGGTCTGTCTCGAACACAGAACACACATATCATCCACGGTACACACAAATCACTAAACAGTACCCCACATATCATCATCCAATGGTAGATTTATGCAGGGTGGGAAGGGTGGCAATGGGGCTAGAAACAAAGGAGCTATGGATCTGTCTCACACACAGTACACACATATCACTAAACCAGCTACTGAAACAAAGAACAAAAAGTATTCATTGCAGGTACTTTTTCTTTGTATGAATTGTACATCTTACATGTGACCAAAATTCACATGTTGAAGATCAAACTAATAAGATACAGAGTATTTGCTTACTTTAGTTTGATATTTGTGGAATTCTCTTATGTATATACTATATAGGGTTGGTCTAACAAATTCAGTCACCTCCTCCTAATGATCTTCCTTGTGAGCTCTCATACTTCCAAGTTCAACTTCGTATTACCTTGACGGGTAGTCTTATTTCTCCAAAGTTAAATTTTATTCATGGCCAAGTTTTTTTTTTTTTTTCAGTTAAATAAAAAGTAGGGGGGGGGGGGGGGGGGGGGGTGATGAGATAAAAGTATAGTGTTACTCTTCTACAACAGAAAACATCCTGGAAATTATAACGTATGCGTATTATTTAATGTTGGTTTGGATTAGTCGTATTATCGCAGTTGCAATAATTGACATTTGCAGGCTTATATTTTTGGATGCCTCCAGGTCAAGAGGTCGGTGCCTTCGAATGTATATGCTTTTAGAGGATATTGTATATAGATATCAAATGTATCATTAGCCTGGTTAAAATATAGTTATAGCTCATATTCTAACATGGAATGTACCCAAGGAAAGCATAAAATAAATCAAAATTTTTACTGGCCTCAAGTATAGTGATATGTAGCACAGAACAATGACAGACTAAAACCTCACCTAGAAGACTATACCAATCGAGGACACCAATTACTGACCAGCAATCTTGCCCTCCCCTCAACCCTCCCACCCCCACACAAAACCCCAAAAAAAAACTCTCCTCCCTCCCACCCCCTCTAGCGTGTGTGTTTGTGTGTGTAACATGAAGTTTCTACTGATTCTTGGAAAGCATTTTTTGCAACATAATGGAATTACCAATAAATTTGAAATAGATGTAGTCAACCGATATTAGCAAGTGCATACCATTCATCCATTTGCTCTCCTCCTTGGTTCTCTGTCTCTTCCTCTTGGCTCTCTGTCGCATCCTCTTCGTATGCCGGAGGTGGCAAAACATCAAGTGCTAATTGAACAAGTTCTTCAACCTTAGACGTTTCTTCCCCAGCATCAGGATATCTCTTGTCAATTCTTTCAATGATCTGTGATTGAACAATTAAAGGAACTTAATGAAATAAAGTTAACTGTATAAACCACTTCCATTTCTTTTAATTTTTGAAATCACGGCATATGACTATCTCCATTTTTGGTACTACAGTATTTTTTTTTTTTCAACTGCTAAGCAAGCAAAACTTGTGGGTTAGTTGAAAATTAGTTAAAACTTTGAATGTATACACGTGCGCATGCGCACATACCCAAAAAAAAAGCAGCAGCAATGGTGAATGTTTCCAGAACTAAAAACCACTGAGAAATCAAATTTACTGTGGAACACGAAAACTTTTATTGGCGACAGATTTCATTCTGTAGACAGTAATCTCTTTGACCTGGATTTGCAATGAAAACATGCAATCAGCAATGATCTATATCCCTTTCTCTGAATAATAATTTTCGTTTCTGTCTTAAACTGCTGAAGTCTGCTGTAGAAAACCTGTTGTATATAAAAAGTTACTTTCATAACAGTGTACAAGGTCAATGTACCAATGTAAGAGGCTGCTGTTGCATCCTAAAAACAACAATTCGACATTCGTATTCCAGAGCATAATGGGACAAGTTTCAAAGTAGACGGGTAACACGTTTTCAAGTAGATATCAAAACAATACCAAAATTTTAAATGAAAGCAATATTTAAGAAAAACTTAGAAACAATATTATTTCGTATTTATTGGTACCATGTGATGTAAATCAATTTTCCACCGGCTTTTATTATTACGGGAAATGGGTGAAAAAAATTCTACATTCTTCAGTGTGTATGTGCCTGAATTTTTCGAGGCAGTAAGGTTTGCACTACGAGATCCCACATTGGCTCTCAGAGAATGTGCCGTGGATGCTTTGCGAGCTTGCCTTGGTGTTATTGAGAAACATGTTGGCGTTTGCAATGGTTGTCTACTGAACCATGCAAATTTCAATCTATCATCTTAAAATAAAGTATTATTTCATGTATCAAGTTTATTACAAAATGTTTCACCCGACTGGTTATTATATTTATTCCAGTTTCTTCCTCATGATGTTGCAGTTTCGCATTATGTGTGACATAAGCAGCTATTTGTGAAAGTATGCAAGGCTAAGTGATTTTGATTACTTGAAACATCCAAGGTCTGCTAGTCATGTGTTTAATCGACTTATTTAGCTTTTGTATGTGTTTCTTGTTGATAATGTAGTCTCACATTGGCGGTGTTTCAAGTTTTTTTTTTCTTTTCCTGTGGACCCTCTGGTACACAATCTTCGAACTAGCAAATGTGGTTCAAAGGTACTAAAGAAGTGGGATGGCGGTTGCCATCTTAGGATGTAATGTACCTGTAGGCTATATTGGAAAATGAAGCACTATTTTCATCTGCTGTAATATCTTCTGATCATGTGCTAAGTTATGTCTTTCTTATGACATTAGGTAGTGGTTGCTGTCTAGTTATCTGATTAGGTGATTCTAGTCATATGCAGTTGTTTATCCATCTTAGTATTTTATCCATAATTTCTTAGGTTCCAACCTTGAAGTATCACCTCTTCTGTTGCTTGTTATTTACTAGTTGTCATGCCATCATATGTATAACCTTCACCATTTACTCATTACAACCGTTTTACAGTATCGAACCACCTGGTGTCCTTTTTAGGTATTATTAAATGTGTGAAGCAGCCCAAGTTGGATTAGAGAAATATTCTTCAGTTCATAGCACCATTGTTCATCGCTTGCGGTTGGTGAACTCTTGAGGTACAACAGCTGTTGAGCTGTTGGAGGATTTTTTTTTTTAATTTTTTTTTCCCTCCTCCCTTTTTTGACAGATTTAGGCTTATTTATACCTTTTGTTGTCATCTCAATCTTATGTGCTTGAGTTGAAAAACAAAGTACATTTCTTTCTTTAGATATATTTGGTTTCATCCCCATAACTGCTAGTTCATCAGATGCATCAATGTAAAAATTATCTTGTTCGAATGCCCCAAATGATTCTCTAATGTCTAAAATCACAAAAACCAATGTATTTAGCCTAATCCTTATAACAAACAAATTAAAGTAGGGAGAAGGTGCATTGTAGGTGAATGTACGAAGTATTTACGATTTGTACTATACCAAGTATCTATTAATATAGTAAAATACCAAACCTATCTGCATATCTTGTTCCAAGTATGTTATCATGCCCCCATAGACCAACAAACATGTTATCATGCCACATACATACAGCAAATGTGGCAGCCCAATTTGGCCCCAAGATAGCATTACATATCTTTTTAGGCAAACCATTAGCATGATATCATCTATGTTCTTGTGAAGTATCTTTTGGAGCTAATGTGAAATAGTATGACCATCTGTTTACATTATAATTCTGAAACATCAGCACTTCTTTACATCGCCGGGCTGGCTAAGGGAAAAATGAAAAACCTGAACCAACCTTGTATTGGTTTGATCAAACAAGAAGCAGGAGTGAACAAAACATTTGCAATATACCTTAGTACATCAGCATCAGTTGGATAATGAGCTTTGCATCATCTTTACATGTCACACACATCAATAGCTGATAAGCAACCTTTAAATGGTCATGGTTAAGTGGAGTGAGATGAAAATGAAGAGGTTATGTGCAAACATAATTTCAATACTTTAGGGATGATGGACAAGAATACAGAGTTGGTTTTGTATAACAACCCGTAATTTTAAGATACGGTAATTGATTAATGAATTAATTAATAAAATAATAAGTTGTGACATTACCAAAATTTGATAACGGAAGTTGCACCATTGGATCTGTGGCAATTTTCTGATCAATTTGCATATTTGGTTCATCGGAAACGGAGTCAAAACAAAGAAGTTACCGCCAAATTAAAATTGAAAAAGATATATATATATATATATATATATACACACACGGGCGGGTCAACCCATCTAGGGTTGGGTCGACCCGATTGAAATCCTAGGCAATAAATCGCCCAAGCACTAGATAGTGATGAACATTTTTATTAAAAGGCTAACGTGGCCTAATTTGATTTCTTGGTTTTGAAAAAAAATGTTAACGTGGCGAGTTCCTATTGGTTGCATGACGTAGCTGGCCTGGATTTAATCTAGAAATCCAACCGTATAAGATACCTAGCACTGTTTCAAATCTCGAAAATATCGTCCGAGATCTCGTCCGCGATCACGTTTTGGGCTCATTCTGAAACGATATTACAATATCACCGAAGATATTACAATATCGAGCGATATATCGATCGAGACGAGATACTGGAATATCGCCCGAGATCTTGGTTTTTCTGTTTAAAATTTAAATTGTTCATAAACTAGAACAATAATTAAAAAACTCAAATCTAGCTACGATAACCTCCTGCTATTTAACATTTTGCATGTTAAATGACCATATTGTATGCTCATATGTATTCTACAATGCTTATGATTTTCATATTCGTCTTTTTTTTACGTACATGTTACCTATGAAATTATCTATTTATGTTTTAATTATGCTGAATTTTTTAACATTTTAGATCTTTTTTATGTTTTATGTCTATGAGTAATTCATGTTCATGGATCATATGTTGTAAGCACTAACTTATTTGCATTGTGTTATATTTCTATTATAAACATATTTCGATTTAGAGTATGAATGATCTTTCATAAAATAAGAATCATAAAGTGATTTTGCAATTCAAATTTAAGTTACTATGTTTATAATAGCATTCATAAAAAACATTGCGTAAGATTATCATTTTTTAACATATCACGTACCTCGGGATTGTTCTGATATGAACTTTTAGACCCGAGATGGAAATCTGAGACGAACCCCCGAGTTAGACTCATCTCATCCGAGATCTCCCCGATACTAGATCAAATCTCTAAAATTTCCAAGATGAAAAGCGATCGATATCCGAGATTTAAAACCTTGATACCTAGTCTAACCTATAAATAGACTCCTAGACCTAGTTAATTCATCACAACGCAATCCCTTCCCGTTAGGTTTCTTTCTTTTTTTTTTTTTCTTTTTTTTTTTTCTTTTTTTTTTTTTGAGACGGACCTAACTTGAAATATTTAGAAGAGAAGATTTATTAAAATATATATATATATATACCCTTTTGAAGGCGGGATCTACAGAGGCCACGGAGGAGCGCTTTGTACCAGAGTTTGTAATTATTAAGATTTTCGATAATTTAGAAATATAGGCTTTCTATTAGTTGTAATTTTGTTTGTAGTTTTTCTTACAATATTTTTATAGTTTCTTTTAAAGTTTTTATTAGTTTTCTGTAAGTCGGTATTTTTTGTAAGTTCCTTTTCTACAAGTTCTTTTCAACGGTATTTTTCAATCTTTTTCTTACAGATTTATTTTATTCAAGTATTGTACGTTATTCTTTCAGTCTTCTTCCCTCTTGCTGTATTTATGTTTGTCAGTAATTTTACAGTTTCTATACCTATATACATATTTGTGGTTGATGCATAAAACATGCCTAGATTTGTAAATGTTATATTTTGATGACTGATGTAATCCATTTTATTTTGCGCGCGAAAAAATAGAATTAAAGAAATAATTATGCAAATGTGGATTAAATATATGAGACTAAATTTACAGAAAAGTGCGCATAAAATATAGATCTGTAATTTAAAAAGAATTAGACTGAAATAGGAAAATTAATGTAAATTTGCAATTAAATTATGACATGGATTGTAAATGGAAAAGACAAACATATATTTACATAAGTAATATTATGATAAATTGTATACATATATAGAAATCATAATGGATAGATTGGGCTTATTTGCAAATACAATTATAACATGAAGGTTATAGTTAAATGAAATGGTGGAAATACTTATTATTGGCATAAACTTAAATCTAAGGTTAAGTTTAATAAACATATACTAGTTATGGTCCGTTCCAACAGCATTGGGTGGATTTGAGAAAATAAGTGATATAAGTTAATAAGCATATACTTGTTGAGGTCCGTTCCGACAGAACAGGGGCTGATTGGGGAAATAAGTAACCAAAAGATAAAGCCTAAATCATGGGAGATCTGGACCATACTAGTTAAGGCGCAAGAGTTGAGCCTTAGGCTTTTTTGTGCAACTTTTATACAAGCGTCATTTTTTATTTTATTTTTGGCTTAAAAAACTGCACTACAAAATGCTAATAAAAATGATAAATTTAGTGATAAAAAACATAAATTAGTAGGTATTTAGTCACAAATGCAATTCCGAAACTAAAACAATCACAAATTCAAGTTTCAACACAAAAAACATGGAAGTTATAAGTCATAAACAACACAAAAATAACAAAAGGCTAGAAATGATAAAGAAATTCAAGTTTAACTTCTACTAATCCCAACTATCATCATCATCCTCCGAACCATCCTCCAACTCTAAGTCGCAGTTTTCCTTCTCCTTCGAATCATATTCAAAATTCTCATCCTCCGAATCATCATCAATGGTAGCTTCTTCTTCAAATTCAACATTTCAAAATTCTCATCCTTCGAATCATCAATGGTAGTTTCTTCTTCAAATTCAACATAGCTACGTCGAGTAGTAGAAGTTGAAGCCTTTTCTTTTCCTTTTGACTTGGCAGCGACATGTTGTCTACTCATGTGCAACCTTTCTCCGGCTTCGAAAGCGTGTGTCACATCTCCTCATGTCAATGTATCTCCTTCGAAAACCAACTCATCCTCAACTTCAACATCCGAATTATCTCCTTTCATCATGTGGTCAGTCATCCACTCATTTGAAGCATCAAAATTTACGTAATAACTAATAAATTTAAAACATAACTCTTTAAACTTAGAATTTTAAAATTAAAACATAACTCGTTAATTTTTTTAAAAACATAACTAAATTAGTAAATTTTAATTTAAAACATAACTAACTTTAAATTTTAAAACATAAGTAGCAAACTTAATTATTTAAAACATAACTCTTTTAAACTTTTAAAACATAACTCGTTAAATGTTGAAACATGTCTAAATTTTAATTTAAAATTTAAAACATAACTCAGTAAATTAACTAACAAGTTTAGATTAAAGTTTAACATTTTAAACTAATTAATTTAAATTATTAACATTTTAGAGAAAATTTGTTATAGATACCCCCAGTACCGAAGGCTCCCGTACTCAAGCGTGAGGACTTCCTAGACAGTCTCTCATCTGGTACTATTCTCATGGCTTTCCGGGCTCTGGGGGTGGTCGATTAGCGCGCGCAGCTTTTCCCTCACATTATGTGATCAAATACCTCCTCAATAAAGAAACCTTTTTTTAAGAATAGACGTATATTTCGTGATCAAATACCTCCTCTAAGAATAGTTTGGATGACTAGACTTATCTGTTATCGACTGCTTTCTCTTGACTTTACGTAGTATATTTAGTGCTGATCACGAAGAATTTGAATGCGAACTAAGCTAAGTAAGATTAACATTCGATACCAGATAATTGGTTAATATGAGACTAATGTATTTGGAAAAAAAAGTATACCTGACGGCAGGCGGCAACAGTAGAGGAGGCGACGGAAGAGGCGATGGCAACGGAGGTAGAGGCGGCAGCAGTCGAGCTAGCATTAGTTTTTGTTGTCTTGAATGTGTTAAAACGAAAGGGAAAACCCTAAACTTGAACAGTTTTGTTACCTTAAGAGATGAGAGTCGGGTCGGGTCTAAACGAATAAAATGAATTATTTTACGAGACGCGCTTATTTGAGCCTCAGCGCCTCGAGAAAAAGCACCAAAGTCATGCTTTATTTGCGTCTCCGTTAGTCGAGGTGCCTCGAAGACCAGCGAGGCGCAAAGCTTGCGCATGCGCCTTAGGCGCAGGGTCGGCCCTGAGCTGGACGAGGCCCTAGGCGGAAAAAAAATTGGACCTTAAATTTTTTGGTAAAATATGAACAAAAAATATGAACTCATAAGATGTATGAGCCAGGAATTGAACCTGGGTTCCATGAGACACAAACAGCAATGTTACCACTACACCAACTTGGGATTTTGTAAGTAATGTTAACTGTACATATTTTCTAATATGAAAAACCGAAAGCTTGAGGCCCCAAACTTCCTTGCTCCTCCTCCACCCGGACCTGAGGCCCTAGGCGACCGCCTGGGTCGCCTTACCCCAGGGCCGGGCCTGCTTAGGCGTACGCCTTAACAACTATGATTTGGACTGAAGTGCAAATTAAAATATTTACTTGCTACAATTTGTACCGACAACATTCTCTTTTCAAGTTTATCACTGATGGTCTCACAATCGATGGTGGTAGAGCTGGGAACGCTTATGCTGATTATGGTAAATAAGGCATCAACGGAAACAGAACTGTGTAGGTGTGTTTCGATGGTGCAATGAGCATGCATATGCATCGACGAGGGAAAATAATCACTACTGCGTCAAACAGTGATTAAGTTGTCTTCACTGATGGGTCCGACCGAAAAAAAACCGAGATCCATAGTGACATAAGCTACCATGTAAGATGGTAGATTAGTAGTTGATCGATGGGTAGTACTCATCCTGATCATGTTTATCAGCTCAGTAATCGAGTAAGTGCAAACAATCGAACAAATCTCTACTTGTATAGTTCAAATATATTTCATTGTATATCGTTCCAGTATGATCACCTTTTTGTAGTTGTACACGGACACTTAACCTATCTGATAGTAGAA
Source organism: Allium sativum (assembly GCA_030737875.1). Lineage (NCBI taxonomy): Eukaryota > Viridiplantae > Streptophyta > Magnoliopsida > Asparagales > Amaryllidaceae > Allium > Allium sativum. Next base: position 748,317,648 of record CM060918.1, read on the forward strand.
CTATTATTAAGTTTATTTTTCCTAATTACTCAATCATGTTAGTAATTTCATCACTCACTAGCCTTTATGTCTGACCCAGTTCTCTTTCTTCCCCACCAGGCTCGCTGGTTCGAGATGAATAGTTCAGACTTCTTGGAAGAATGTTCTCGGAGATTCATTCTTGTTGCAAATGTATTCATCTTATTTATTTTATCTTATTTAATGGAGTTAGTTGTATTGTTGGCTATTTTGAGGGATATTCATATTTTATTCTGATTTGTGAGTAAGATGTTATTTTAATGAGAAATATAGTTTGAAACTGAAATAATATGTGATTTTTGAAATAAATGTTATGTTTCAGTTTTAAAAAAGTTTTCCGCTGAATTTATTATTTTATATTCTATGAATCTTAGTCTCTGTGATGTATATCTTTATACCTATAATGTTTCACGTTTCTTAACATAACCCTACTTTGGAGAATGTTAAAGGGTGTGGAGTGTTTCATTTGATATCAAAGCCTAATGTTCAATGATTCCTAAAATTTGTTTTTGAAAGATTTTTTTTCAAAAGAAAGTAAATTTTCAAAACAAAACAATTTTTGAAAATAAAATTTTATTATTTCAAGTACAACGTTCCTTTAATTCCTTTGAAATCTTAAAGCTATCTTTTCTCTTGCGTAGTAAGCCGGGAACCCCGAATCTTTCTGAGGGTGTCCCAGTTCCAGTTTGGTTTCGTAAATATCTTGAGGCTACGGCACCAGCCGAAGAGCAAGAGCATGTGCAAGATCCAGCATCCGCAGCTGTGGTTCCTCTTAATCCACTGGCAGCTATCAACTTCTCTAAGCTTTGATTTCTCGAATCTTGACGGTAAGACTTTCTCAGACACAGATACTTTTGTGGAGGCATGTACTTAGCTAAGAAGTACGGAGTGGATTTTTGAAGCTCAGGGATCGCCAAAGAGTTCAGCTGGCCACTTGACAGTTAAAAGAAGAGGCATTTCCCTGGAGGGAGATCGTTACGGCGGAGGGTAGAGACATTGATTGGGTTGGGTCCAGACACTGATTCGAAAGGATTTTTTGTCACAAGCCGAGGAAGGGATGCAGGTAGAGTGATTTCTTGGACTAAAGCAAGGAGACCTTATTGTAAAGGAATATATCAATCATTTCAATGAGTTGTCGAGGTTTGAAAATGGATCTAGATAATACAACTCATAAGAAAGCTGTCAGGTTCGCGAGAGGATAGAACCAACATCTCTAAAGATTGGCGATGACACATATACAATGGGGCGACATTCGAGTTATCAGAGGAGATAGCTCTTATGCATGATGAAGCAAAGGAAGAGGTTAAAGAGGAAGTTTCTAAGTTTGCGAGCTCAAAGAAAAAGTGGTGGAAAGAAGAGCATGACAACGAGTAGAATACTAGAGGGTCTTAAAAAGGGTAAATCAAGAAGGATACAAGTGCCATGTTTGTGGACTGTACAAGTTAAAACATCAAGAATTGTAGGAAGACTGCGATAAAAGGTAAGTGCTATAATCGTGGACAACCCGGACGTATTAGTAGAGCATGTACCCAGAAGACAAGGCGGGGAGCTAGTGTATCAATGACTCAGGTACAGATCTTGGAGACAGCTTCGTCTAGTGTGGACCAGATAGAGGTAGAAAAGTCATGGTGGAAGGTTTAATTTCTACTTCTGACTTTTTCATTCATGCTCTTTTTGACTCAGGAGCATCTCATGTTTTATCTCTAACGCATTAGTTGATTGTCTTTTGCCACTGATCTCGTAGTTGTTTCAAACTTCATAGATGGTTTTGCACATTTGTCTATGATTCGTAAAGGTTTGGAAATTTTGATTGAGCTTGACTGTGATGCCTACGCATGGAATTTTCGGGGTATGGGATGATCTTACACATGAATTGGCTAGCCATGCATGTAGCTACCTCGGATTGCGAGAGGATTCGATTAGTGTCATGTAGTGGTCGGACCCTCGAGATTTCTTGCGACCCACGGGGATCAGTCATGCTGAGTTTTCTTTATTCCTTAGATTTATGTATCGACGATACTGATTTTGTACCCGTAGTGCGTGAGTTTTCGGATATGTTTGATGAGGTGAGAGGACTACCTCCGAGGAGAGATTGATTTTCAAATTTATCTCAGGGAGAACGCGAAGCCTGTAGCCCTCTCAATGAGAATGTGTTTGAGGAGGCTTCACATTCTCACTGAGATAAAAGTTTGAAAATCAATTTATCTCCTAGGACGTAGCTCTCACACCTCCTCAAACACATTCAGAAACTCTCGCACTACGTGTATAGATCCGGTATCGTCGATAAATGAATCCATGGAATAAAGAAAACTCAGCATGACTGACCCCGTGGGTCGCAAGAAATCTCGAAGGTCCGACCACTACATGACACTAGTCGAACGACCTTCCTCTCGCAGTGCAGGATTTCCCCATATATGGCTAGTCAATCCATCCCTAAGATTTCCCTATACTACAAGAATTCCAATACGTAGACATCATAGTCAAACTCAACGCCTAATATCAAAATTTTCAAACTTCTACAAATCATAGATAAATGCGCAGAACCACTTATGGGGTTTGAAGAAACTATGGGATCAGTGACAAAATCGACTAAAGCGCTAAGGATAAAAGAATGAGATGCTCCTGAATCAAAGAGAATACGAATGAGAAAGCCAGAAATAAAGATCAAACCTTCCACCATGACTTTCCTACCTCTGTCTAGTCCACCACTAAACGGGGTTGTCTCCAAAAGCTATACCTGAACCACTGATGCACTAGCCCCTTACCCTGTCTTCTAAGGACATGCCCTGCTAATATGTCTGGATTGTCCATGATTGTAGCAATTTCCTTTAACCGTAGTCGTCCTACAATCCTAGATGTAGTGACCCATCAATCTACAACCAAGACTATCTCCCACAAATGACTCGAAAATCGTCCCATTGGTATATGCATCATCAACCTTTGGAGTGGTTGGTTCAATCCTCTCGCGAACCCGACAACTTTCTTATGGGATGTATTGACTAGATCCCTTCCAAACCTCGACAGCTCATTAAAGTGATTGATATATTTCTTTACAGTAAGGTCTCCTTCAATCCAAGAAATCGCTCTACCTGCATCTCTTCTTCAGCTTGTGACAAAAATCTCCTTTCGAATCGGTCTCTGAACCCAACCCAATCAACGTCCTTACCCTCCGTCTCGATTATCTCCCACAAAATAAGATGTCTCCTCTTTCAGCTGCTAAGTGGCTAGTTGAACACTCAGATGATTCCCAAGCTTTAATAATCTAAAAATCCACTCCCTACTTAGCCAAGTACGAGCATCCACAAAAGTCTCCATGCTTGAAAAAGTCCTACCGTCAAGATTCAAGAAATATGTTCAAAGCTTAGAGAAATTGATAGCTGGTGGTGGATTAGAAGGAATCACAACAGCATGTGTTGGATCTTGCGCATGCTTTTTCTCTTTGGCTGGTGTTGTATCCTCAAGGCATCTATGAAACCAACCTAGAACTGAGACACACTCGAGAAGAATTGGGACTCTCAACATACTGCGCAAAAGAAAAGATAGACATTTAAGATTTCGAAGGAATCAAAGGAAGGTTGTACTTGACTTGAGCAACTTTTATTTTCAAATTTTGCTTTTGTTTTAAAAATCTACTTTCTTCTAAAAAATATTTTCTTTTAAAAAAAATAAGAATCTTATAACTTTAAGCTATAATACCAAATGAAACAATTTGCACCTCTTAACATTCCCCAAAGTAGGGTCATGCTAAGAAATGTGAAGCGTTATAGGTATAAAGACATACATCACAGAGACTAATATTCACAAAACATAAAACAATAAATACAACGGAAAACATTTTTGAAACTAAAGCATAACATTTATTTCAAAATCACATATATTTAATTTCAAACCACATGCCTCATGAAAATAACATCTCAGTCACAAATCAGAGTACAATATGAATATCTCTCAAATAGCCAACGGTACAACCAACTCCATGAAATAAGATAAAACAAAATGATGAATACGTCTGCAGTAAGAATGAATCTCCAAGAACAATCCTTCAAGAAATCTAAACTAATTACATTCACCTTGCAAGCCTGGTGGAAAAGAAAAAAAAGAAAGAGGAATGAGTCAAACATAAAGCCTGGTGAGTGATGTAGTTAGTAGGATGGTTGAGTAAGTAGGAAAGCTAGACTTAATAATAGTTCTAGTATCAAATATGGTAAGTGTCTGTTGGCTCGCTTTTTGACCAAGCCATCCAGGATCATTCATAAAAGGAAAACAGGAAACCAAGTCCCCCAAGAAATTGGAGGAAGGGATCGCACGCCATCGTCTCGCCCAGGAATGGATCGCACGCCATCGTCTCGCCCAGGAATGGATCGCACTCTATCGACTCGCCTAGGAACGGATCGCTCCCATCTCGTCAACAAACGGCACCTCCAAGCGATCCGATCCAAACTTATATACTGTTGCCCAGAACGATCCGATCCGATCCCTTGGTACGAACCGAACCCTCTGACCCGTTCAACCACGAGCTGGTCCTCAGCGATCCGAATCGCACGGATCTGGCGACACGTGTTCCTAACCGTCATCTGGACCAATTCTCCCAATCTCCACGATCCGATTTTCAAGCAAGTCACGACACCTGTTCACAACGGCTAGTTTGACTGTTTCTTCAATGGTGGCGATGCGCTCTGATGATCTCGGGATTCGTGCCACGTGTCCGCGATCCGCCTGGCAAAATCAGCTATAAATAGCCCAGAGCTTGGCATTTTTGGGATCTTTTTGGCAATAGTGAGTACTGAATCCGCCATTGTTGTCAAACCACTGAAATATTGAGAGAAATCACTGCTGTACTAGCTTTTAAAGTATAATCAATAAGATATAAAGTGGACGTAGGCTCGTTAACGCCGAACCACTATAAATTCTGAGTGTTATTTTCTTTTTCCTTGTTCCTCATTTAGAATTCTCTACAGTTTATAACAATTTGGGTGTTAGGTCCAAATTTCGATCTAACATTTTTGGTGCTTTTCACTGAGAAACTCAGTCTTAAAGTTTCGTCATTCGTTTCCTTGAAGATTCCAGCGATTCGGATATCATGGCTGGAAAAAGATCTAAAGTTTCGCAGACCAACGAAACGATTGAGGAGAGTGTACACGAACTGGGCAACGAAGAGACTCTGGATCGTGGAGCGCAGGGGGCGATCCGATCCGACGAAGACGCCTCGTTGCGAGTCGATGAGAACGAGACGATCCGTGCTACTGAAGGGGTTGTTACTCGATCCCGGGGCAACACCTCGCAGCCTCCGCGCACCACGACCACGAGTCGATCTCAGGGGGGCGCAGCGAACCGTCCTCCACGAACCACAGCTACCCGAACTGATGGTCAGAACACAACTCGACCTGGAAAAGAACCTATGACCCACTCCTATCGTCCTGGAACCTCTGCTCGACCCGGTTCAAGCTCTTTGCGCGTAAGAGAGAGTGGTGATGACCACTATGATCCTGCCGCTCCTGTCACTGAGGGGGATCTCTCTCGCTTCATCGAAATGTGGGATAGGTTGTTTGATGAGTTGGCCGCCCAAAGGCAGGAAAGTTCTATCCTACGGCAAAACCTGACGGCTATGGATAGAAGACTTGATGAGCTAGCAAGGCAAAGAACATCGCCGGTTCGTCCACTCACCCCAGCATATTCCTCTTCATCTGAAGAATCGCCGAGACCTCCGCGGCGACCGTATGAAAGAGCCGAAAACATAGAACAGCTTCGGTTCGGGACCCTGCCCGCACAAGAAGAGGCAGATCTAGGGGCAAGACCCGCAAACCGTAATATGGATGGTCAAGCAACGACCCTCAGGACTCGAGGTGTGAACAGTCCTGTGCATGACAGACCACCTCAGCCCCGTCGCCGTACGCATACTCATGATAACAGGGGGCAGCGAAGCCCCGTCCGAGCCCCGGATTTTGTGGCTACTCCCCGAGGAGAGATCAGAGAACCTCGTCGGACCAGAGGCACCGACTCTGAACCTCCTTTGACTAGTGCAAACGTTGCAGCCATGGTTCACCAGATTTTGACCGACAGCCGTGGACAGCGGAACGAAGATTGGGGGATTGACCGCAGTCATACCCCTTTTACTGACAATATTTTGGATGCAACTTTTCCAAGGCGTTTCAATATGCCACAAATGAACCGATATGCAGGAAGATCTGATCATGTTCAGCACCTAATGAGATACTCTTGGTCGATGACTGCTGCTGCCGCTTCTGACGCGGTTAAGTGTAAAGCGTTTCCTATATTCCTGGAGGACGTGGCTTTGCTATGGTTTACTCGCCTGCCGGCGAGATCGATTTCTAGCTTCAGGGAACTAAGCGAGAAGTTCGTAGAGCAATTCCGTATCTACGCACAGAAGACGAAAAGCGTGATCGATCTATTCCTTGTCAAACAACGACCAGGCGAAAGTCTAAAGACGTACCTGGATCGTTTCAATTTGGCCGCCACTGAGGTCAAAGATCCTCATGAGCCGACCATTGTCGCAGCACTAATTGATGGAGTGGATAAGGACACTGAATTCGGGAGGTACTTGGCAGGCAAACCACCCCACACCAGAGAGTTATTCTATGAGAAAGCCAATGTACATCTACGCCGGGAAGAGGTATACGCAAACCGAAAGCTTAAAACAACTGATAAGGAAGAAGTTCAGAGCAATGTCGCCATCAAACAGACTGGAGACAGCTCGGTGAAAGTTGAGGTTAACGTCGGAAATCAGAACCAGGGTGGTCGCCGACCAGGTAACAACAATAACAATGCTAACGGCAACAGCCGGAAGAGGGGCCGAGGGAACGACTCCCAGAGAAGGACTCGTCCCAGGGCCTTTGAAAGTTATACACCCATAAATGATACTCTGGAAAATATCTTCATGGATGCGTATGAAGTCCTCCAGAATAAGAGGCCACCTCCTAGAGAGTCGACAGAAAAAGAGCGTGAGACAGGGAAGTTTTGCCTCTTTCATCAAATCCACGGCCATTCGACGAATGAATGTCGTCACCTGAGGGACGTAGTCGAAAGGCTGCTTCGAGAAGGGAAGCTAGACGAATACAGAGTAACGCCTAGGGACAAGGGGCAAGCAGTGCAGGCCCCGAATCAGAATCAAAATCAACTTGCTGCTAGGCCAACTGCTCAGCAAAAGGGAAAGAATATTGTAATCGACACCGTGATCGGTGGACTTTACCTTGCTGGGCACAGTTCCAAAGCTTTAGATCAATATGTCAACACAGCCAAACAACACCTCGAAGTGGGGGAATGTAGCAAACCCGAGGACAGTGTCCCGGTGAAGCAGCAGAAGATGATGACTGATGACGTTATTTTCCGAGAACGAGAAAGCATCGGAGTCCATGCTCCAACTGAAGATCCACTTGTAATAACGATACCCATTGGGCCAGCCACTGTTCATAAGGTTCTGGTGGACAACGGGAGTTCCGTTAATATTCTTTTCAAAAAGGCCTTTGACCAGATGAATCTTGAGATAAAAGACTTGAAGCCCTGCCAAGGATGGATTCGTGGATTCAACGGAGCATCCACCGCACCTATGGGTTATGTAGAATTGCCAGTTACACTTGGGGAAGGAGAACGCCAGAGAGTGAGAATCCTTCCCTTTGTGGTTTTGGATGTCGAATCGCCATACAATGCCTTCTTGGGCCGACCGGCCCTCGCAAAATTCAGAGCCTGTATAGCCCCCTGGTGCTTGCTATTGAAGTTCCCCACAGAAGCTGGCATAGGCATCGTCAGAGGGGATCAAGTTGATGCGCGAGCATGTTATGTTGCCGAATTAAAGTTGCTTCGCAACGGCGGGGATATCGAAACTAAAGGCACTCCTCCCCCTTTGGGGGCGGAAACCCTATAGCAACCAAAGAGGATGATTGTTGGGGAGTTACCTAGAGTGATGCCCGAGGATATAGATCCCAGAGAGGATCAAGATTCCGGGGGCAGAACGGCGACTCCCAACGAGGCAACTGTGGATGTGCCAATCGATGACAGTGACCCGGAGAAGGTCCTTAAGATTGGATCCCAGTTAAGTTCAACTCTTGCCGAAGAATTGACGACTTTCTTAAAGAACAACTTGGATGTATTCGCTTGGACCCACGCGGACATGTGCGGGATATCCCCATCAATCATGAGCCATTCTTTGAGCATTAACCCCAAACATCCTCCAGTAAAGCAAAAAAGGCGAATGCTGGGCCCAGAGAGGTCCGCTGCCTTGAAAGAAGAGGTTGGGAAGCTAAAGAGTAATGGATTTATCAGAGATTCAACTTACCCAGATTGGATTTCGAACCCAGTCCTGGTAAAGAAAGCCAACGGGAAGTGGCGAACGTGTATCGACTTCTCGGATTTAAACAAAGCTTGTCCCAAAGATAGTTTCCCATTACCTCGAATTGACCAGTTGGTAGACTCGACGGCAGGCCACGAGCTTCTCTCATTCATGGATGCTTATTCAGGATACAACCAAATTCCAATGCATGTTCCGGATCAAGAGCATACTAGTTTTATCACTGATCTGGGATTATATTGTTACGTAGTAATGCCCTTTGGTTTGAAGAATGCGGGCGCTACGTACCAACGTTTGGTCAACAGAATGTTTTATAACCAAATCGGGAAAACAATGGAAGTATACGTCGACGATATGTTGGTTAAATCCAAGCGATCCTCTCAACACACTACTGACTTGGCAGAGATGTTCGGCATACTTCGAAAGTATGGGATGAAACTCAATCCCACCAAATGTTCATTCGGTGTTGCTTCTGGAAAATTTTTAGGATTCATTGTCAGTTCGCGCGGTATCGAGATTAATCCAGACCAGATCACGGCAATCAGGAATATCCAGGAACCTAGACAAATTAGGGATGTGCAAAGCCTTGCCGGAAAAGTGGCCGCACTAAGCAGATTTATCTCCAGGGCTACGGATAAGTGCATCCCATTCTTCGAATTAATAAAACGAGGAAAACGCCACTTTAAATGGACACCTGACTGCGTAGAAGCGTTTCAGAGTCTGCTCAGACACTTGGAGAGACCTCCAATTCTATCTAAACCAATAGACCACGAGGATTTATTCGTGTATTTGGCAGTATCACCTCACGCAATCAGTTCAGCGTTGGTAAGGGAAGAGGAAAAGGTCCAAAGACCTGTGTATTACGTGAGCAAAAAATTGACAGCAGCAGAGCGTAATTATCCACGGATAGAAAAATTGGCATATAGTTTACTGATTGCTTCCAGAAAACTTCGGCACTACTTTCAGGCACATCCTATTACCATATATACTGATCACCCACTCAAGCAAGCTTTACAGAGACCGGAGGCATCTGGAAGGTTACTCAAATGGAATATTGAGTTAAGTCAATTTGACTTGAACTTTCAGCCCAGACGATCAATTCGGGGACAGGTGATAGCTGACTTCATAGCAGAGTTCACTGTTCCTGAAGAAGACATAGCAAACGAAGAAATGGAACCCTCAAAGTTACTTTTCGACCCTAATGTCTGGAGATTATATACTGATGGTGCTAGAAACAACGAAAGATCCGGCGCTGGAATAGTGCTTGAAACCCCCGAGAAACGATTGATAACTTACGCCATCCGAATGGAGTTTCAGGCCACTAACAACGATTCTGAATATGAAGCTCTGATAGCCAGATTAAAGATTGCAAAGGTGCTAGAAGTCACAAAACTGAACATCTTCTGCGATTCCAAGTTAGTTGTGAACCAAGTTACTGGGAGATTCCAAGCTAAAAGTGCAAGATTGATTCTATACTTAAAGAAAGTGAAAGAACTGCTGAATGAGTTTGATCACTACAGCATATCTCATATTTCGCGGTCAGAAAATCAGCAGGCAGACAAGTTGGCAAAGATGGCTAGTTCTAACGATCCTGAAGTGATAGGGCTAGCCCCCGTTGAAGTACTTCGGTCTCCCAGCATTGATCAGATGGAAATCGACCTAGTAATAGAGACGGAATCAGAAAAGGAGTCGTGGATGACCCCTATAAAGAATTTCCTAATGGATGGAGCGCTTCCGACCAGGAAAAGCGAGAGGCGTAAAGTGATTCGTAAAGCCGCCCGATACGTACTGCAAGGCGGAGTCCTTTATAGACAAGGGTATTCAATGCCTCTCCTTCGGTGTATAGCCCACGATGACATCAAACGTGTGCTGCAAGAAGTCCACGAAGGCGAATGTGGCGACCACACTGAGGGGCAAACTTTGGCGAAAAAGATATTGCGGCATGGTTACTTCTGGCCTACCATAAACAAGGATGCAGAAAGATATGCACGACGATGTGATGTGTGTCAGAGATTTTCAAAGATACCTAGAGCGCCTCCAAGTCAGTTAAAAACAATGATGAGTCCATGGCCTTTCGCTATGTGGGGAATTGATATCATAGGGAGTCTCCCCATAGCGAGGGGCGGAGCAAAGTTCGTCATTGTGGCCGTAGATTATTTCACTAAGTGGGTCGAGGCAGAACCACTAACTACAATCACAACTAAACGGGTGATCAACTTCATCGTGAGAAACATCATCTGTCGATTCGGGATTCCAAATATTGTGATAACAGACAACGGAACTCAATTTGATAGTGCTGAATTCAGAAACTTCTGCCAAAAATACCACATCGAGAATCGATACACCTCCGTGGCACACCCACAATCGAACGGGCAAGTCGAAGCTGCAAATAAAGTAATTAAGTCCATTCTGAAAAGAAGAATGAAGCGGGCTAGAGCCATGTGGGCTGATGAATTGCCCTTGGCACTATGGGCCTACAGGACGACATATAAATCAGCGACAGGACATACCCCGTTCTCCCTTGCTTTTGGAACGGAAGCAGTCATCCCGATTGAGATAAAGGTACCTTCTCATCGGGTGACCTATTATGATCCAATGTCCAATAATGAATTGCTCCTTGAGTCCCTGGATATGATCGAAGAAAAGAGGGATGAAGCCGACCTGCGTGCTCTGAGATGCAAACAACAGGTCGCCCGATATTACAACAAAAAGGTCCGAGCTCGGACGTGGGAACCCGGAGACTTGGTTCTGAAACGTGTCTTTCCACCCCCAACTCATATGGGAGCGAAGTGGGAAGGACCGTACTCTATTCTCAGCAAGCTTGATAATGGAACCTTCAAGCTGGCAACCGTAGATGGAAAGGAAATCCCCAGAGTGTGGAATGCCCAACATCTACGGCCATATTTAACATGAGAAGCTTCAAATTTATTCTTTTGCTTTATTAAAAAAAAAAAAAAAAACTATGTACAGGGCATGACTTGCCTAGAACAGTCTGATTCCTTAAAGCAAGAGATTATAAAGTGGACGTAGGTCATGATTCGACCGAACCACTATAAAAATACTGTGTGTCATTTACCTTTATTGCATCTTTATTTATTTGCCTATGAAAATCAGTGTGAATAATGCAGGTACCCGAAGTCCGGTGCCAACAGTTCCTCTCGTAAACTAATCAGAGGAACCCAAAGCCTTGGTAAATACTCCAACTGCCTATCCGACTGGTTTTAATCCTCGGAGCTTGGATTAAGATGTAAACCTAAGACGAGTTTGATAAGCGTGCATGATTGCAGACTGCCGAGTCCCAACTCTAACTCTCCAGAGAGAGAGAGAGTATAAAAGCGTCTCCGATTGAGCGCTGAGAAAGAGCTCCTTTCCCGCTGAAGGATCGGGGAGCGAATGAATCGCTGAGCTCGAACTCTAACTCTCCAGAGAGAGAGAGAGTATAAAAGCGTCTCCGATTGAGCGCTGAGAAATAGCTCCTTTCCCGCTGAAGGATCGGGGAGCGAAAGAATCGCTGAGCTCGAACTCTAACTCTCCAGAGAGAAAGAGAGTATAAAGGCGTCTCCGATTGAGCGCTGAGAAGTAGCTCCTTCCCCGCTGAAGGATCGGGGAACGAACGAATCGCCAAGCGTAAAACTCTAACAATTGAGTAGGGGCATCACGCGCTCCTATGCAAACACTAAACTTTGATATAACAGTGTAACATAGCATGAACATTCTTCTTCCTGTTGATTGACTAACTTATAATTGTTAATAGTTGGCTAACGACTAAACGTGGAAAGTTTCTATGAATACAGGTACGCAATGATGTAAGAAGAATCAAATCTTTGTTTATGTACTGCAAATCAACAAAGTGAAAACAATTTAGAAACAAAAGTGAGGACCAGTCTCACAATTACACTTCCTGGCCAGTGGGAAACCTAAAAGACAAAATATCAACAAACATCCTATTTATGCTTTGATTTCTTCTCTCGCTTCTGCCTCTCCAGCCTCTCCTTGTCGGCTTCAGATGGATCCTCCTTCTTCCTTTTCCGCTTGTCCACAAGGGGAGCATCTGACTCCTCTGAGGTCTCCTCTTCCCCTTCTTTTCCCTTGCTTCTGCTGGAGAGGGAAGCCGGGAAGTCATCGGGGTTTGCAAAGTGAAGTTGCCGGCTGATGGACTTGGACTGGATTTTCATAATCATCCCAGTTTTGGGATCGAACTCCGCAAGAGGGACCACGTCCAAAGCCTCATCCCCCACCTTCTTTGAAGCCAACTCTTTCTCTTGTCTGGCTTTTCGGCTGGCCAGGGGTTCCTCATCATCATCATCATCGTCGACCTTTTTGGTGCCGGTAGTATCCTCTTCGTCATCCACATGGTGACCATCCATGTCTTTTAAAGCTTCGATAGTCTCGGCATCCTTGAGTACATCGGGACCAGCACCCGGCAGGACGGTCTCCTCCTCCACTTCTCTCTCTTTTCCAACACCCTTGTCGACGGGCTCGCCACCTGCATTACGAGAGACACACATTACTAATTCAATGGGTTGTCCTGTTAGACGACGACAATTCGCAATCGCTTTAGCAAATTGCGGGGAAAAGAGAGAGATACCTTCAGCAGATACTCCCTCTTGAGTAGATCCGGATGCTCCAACAACCACGGGAGTTAGACCTAAGGGGATTAGCGGATCGTCAGGATGGTATTCCTCAACTTCGGAGGTTTTAGACTTCGCGGCGGAGCTGGAACCTTCGTCAATTTTGCTTTTACCTTTAGCCATGGTTCTCTCCTTCTCCATTTCCGCCAGGATTAAGTGACGTCCCTCTGCCAGATCCTCAGGCTCGTTGTCCCTTAGGATGCTCTTCATCAATTCATCTTCATTGATCTCTTCGACCCCCAGTCTATGTTTTTCGCCCTCCACGATGGCATCCCATAAGTTGGCCAAAGTAACATGATAATCCGGGATCCATGAGATATTGCGAGTTTTGAGAACCTGGCCAAGGAAATCAAAAATCATCTCCTCAAACCCCTCGATTTCTTTCTCTCTTTCAAGGAGTTTGTTGTTGGAGGCAGTGGCCATTTCAATGGCGCTATCAACGTTCTTTTCGGCAAGAGCTGCCCGTCTCTCCGCGTCTGCCACCTGATCATTCAAGATCACTTTTTCCGCCTCTGCTAGAGCCAACCTTTCTTTTAGACTCGCTTTTTCCGCCTCCCAAGCAGCCTTCTCCGTCAAAAAATGGCCTTGTGCCGTTACCAATTCGATGTTGGCCATTCTGAGGTCTTCAACCTCCTTTTTTAAGGCCATTTTTTCCTGGCTATTGGAATCCAGTTCTGAATGAAAGCGCTGCTTGGCATTTTCTAATTCAGTTTTATAGTTTGCAGCATCTCTCTGTGCCAAAGCGAGCTGGGCTTGAGCGTCTTCCAGGTCCTTCTCTAATTTAGTCCTAGCCCTTTCGTTATTTTCAAGTTTTGCTTTAGACCTGTGAGCTTCTATTTCAAGTGTTCGGATGACTTCCGAAAGATTAAGTGCGTGCTTTTTCATCATCTCGTACTGCTTGGCCACGTGACGGATATGCCCGATAACTTCTTTATCCCAGTTTTTAGGGACCGGTTCCAAGGCAGGAACAAAGACCATCCTATCAAAGAACATTCCTGGAAATTGTTCCCGTAGCTTTTCCAGCCTACCTTGGATTTCAGGACCGTGAACGTAATCCCGTGAACCGGAGGCAGCTAACTCTGGTTGGCTGGTGGGGACAATGTTACTTCTCTCTTGCTCAGTTTCTTTGCATGAATCTCTGTCCCCATCTTTGGATTCGTAGCGCCTTTTGGACGACCGACTGTGGGAAGGCGCACTCTTTGGAGGAGTCAACTCTTTTGGAAGTGTCTTCCCCCCGGTCGGAATTGTCGGATGACTCAAAGGCCTGATAGAAGTTGATTTGGGTGGAGATCGAGGTTGCGAAGAGCTCGGCCTATGAGGGGGACCGCGAGGGCGCTCGGTACCCGGACGAAGGCTGGGGGTGCCTTCGCGAAGAGAACGGTACGAATAGGATTTCCTGCGAGACATCGCTCCTGCAAAAAGAAAAGAAGAGCATATTATAACTTTGAATATCCACGATATAATAGTGCACGGTCAGGCGGTGTGTGTAAGATGTGCATCCCATATAATTCCCCCTAACAGACCCGGGCCTGGAGACAGGCTCATTTGACCCGCTTCCTGTCCCCTTGTTGAATCAGTCGCCTCTTCGGGAGCAGAAAAGAAAGGCTCCTCGCCGAAGTCTTTTTCCGTGTATTCAATGTCGGGTAGAGGGATTTTATTCAGCTCGTCGAATAATTGTTCTTCTGTCAAGTCGTCGTCACCAACAGTTTCCATTGGAGCAGAGGTAGGGATTTCCTTGGACGCATCACCGCGGGACTCATCCCCTCTGTATATATTCAAGTCTTCGTCGTCTTGGATGACTATCGGAGAAGGACTTTTGCGAAGTCTAGTTGTTTCCATCGCTCGTGAAGTTCCCTCTCCTTCCGTTGGGGGCACATATTTATAAGGTTTGCCGCCGGTCCCAAGTCCAAATTTTATATCCAAAAGGCGATGCTTATGAAGGTTGTCATCAGTAATGCATTTTTTAATCCTTAAAAAGTCGGATCTGCTTTGCAAAAGAATGGACAACCGGTTGTTGTATAATGCACCCTCTGTTTTCGAGAAGACATGATCTGTTTAAGACAAAGGAAAAAAGCGGAAGAATGTTATTACTTAGACTCCTTAAGCAAGATATTCGACTAGGCGATCAAAGTTTACTTGATTTGAGCCATCTCCGTGAGCACCCAGCCTGTTTTCTTATGTAAAACCAATCGGACTTAGGATCCCCGATGTTGCTGTATCCGTCGTACAGAACTTTCTTGTTCGCCACTGATTCAAAAAAGGAAAAGTTGGGAGTTGCAGAAGAACGGTGCTTGAAGAGAAAGAAGAACACCAGATCTCTGAATTTAAGTTCAGCATGCAAGATCTCCGCATAAGCAACATATAAAGAGTATAGAGATGCGTAGGCGTTTGGATGAAGCTGCATCGGGGCAATGCCTAATCGTCTCAGAGTTTAAATGACAATTGGAGGGAACGGAGGAATAGCTCCTACTAGACACATTGTTCGGCAGATCGACATGTACCCTTCCGGTGCTAGATGGGGTCTATCTTCGCTTCTAGGTGTCAAGACATCGTCCCAAGGAATGTCGTGTCTTAAGCAGATTCTCTTGAGTTTTATCTCATCAAGCTTGGACGCTAAGGAATCAGAGAATTTATCTATCCCGACTGCGCCTGGAATTTCGTCCGGAGCTCGCTCGTCAGACTCGGAGTTGTTACTGGATGAAGTACTTTCTGTCGGATCTGATTCTGTAGCTTCATACTCAGATCCAGAATCTTCACCTCCTGGATTGATTGGAGAAATTTGAGGATTACACTGTTCAGGAGTCTCGGATTCCGTTTCGGCGACAGATCTTAGGGAAGAATGATCGTTCGACATTGCTGCTAGGACGAGAAAATATGAACGATAAGCTTAACACTACCCGTTCCCCGTGTGTGCAAGTGCCGGTGTGTGTGCTTGTGTGTGTGCATTATTAAAAACAATAATAAAGCATGAAAGCAGTCAAGGTTATCAGAAGTCGTTAGTCGTCATATGCAGTCAAATCATGAGGTCATTTAGTCCAGAAAGACCAACATCAAGGCTCTATCCTAACTGTTCAGAGTTTTGTGGCGACAAGGCGTTGATTAAAGTCTGAAATTTCTTCGTATCACCAGCCGTGAGACGGATCGCATAGCAGAGGGATCGCCCCCTTCGACTCGCATGACAGAGGGATCGCCCCTTTCCGGATCGTAGGGCAAGGAGATCGCCCCTCATCGAATCGCCGGACGAAGGGAAGGCTCCCTCACGAACCGTTGCGACTGCCACGATACGATCCTTTGTTGCCACCGCAATCTTTCGTCTCGCCACTTGCTTTCGTCTTCAATCCTTGACCACGATCCGAGTCGGCCTTCCTTCCCCCTCTGCATCCTTCTTCTTCCTCTTCTCCTTCCCATCCTCAAGTTCTGAGCTCCACGCTCAATGGCCATGGCGACTTGGTAATTTATTCAGAAAGTCGCGGATTTATATTGTTTCTCCCTCGAATCAGCCGTAGAAATTCAGGAAAGTAATATGAGAGTGCTTTCTATAAAGTTACCTTTCTAAAAACTGAGAGAATACTTAGATTTTCGAAAGTTTTAAAAGGATTCGTTTTTCAATGGCTCACGCGAGACGATTCGGCAGAGAGAAAGAAGAAGGAGAATGAAGAGGGGAGCGTCGGCTTATATAGGCAAAGAAGGTGACCGTTTGTCTCCCCTCCTTTGTCTTATTCGGTCCACGAAGCACCATACAGGCCACGATCCAAAGATGGAATCGCAAAGAAGCCCACGGACCGCTTTGAAATGATGGCCCACAAAACTCAAAACCCGACACGACTCGAAGGAAGATATGCCCCGTTTCGCACAAGAGCCTAGGAACTCGGCACGAGACGAGCAGATGACCAAATCGGACCGTGTCGTCCTATGGCGATCCGACTCATACATGTGTCGATTTGAACCAATGCGACTGTTGACTTACATCCCTTCAGGAGAGGGTAAATAAGAATCTTCGAAGCATGTTTCATCATCAATAAAACATACTTCGAGGGGGCAAAATGTTGGCTCGCTTTTTGACCAAGCCATCCAGGATCATTCATAAAAGGAAAACAGGAAACCAAGTCCCCCAAGAAATTGGAGGAAGGGATCGCACGCCATCGTCTCGCCCAGGAATGGATCGCACGCCATCGTCTCGCCCAGGAATGGATCGCACTCTATCGACTCGCCTAGGAACGGATCGCTCCCATCTCGTCAACAAATGGCACCTCCAGGCGATCCGATCCAAACTTATATACTGTTGCCCAGAACGATCCGATCCGATCCCTTGGTACGAACCGAACCCTCTGACCCGTTCAACCACGAGCTGGTCCTCAGCGATCCGAATCGCACGGATCTGGCGACGTGTTCCTAACCGTCATCTGGACCAATTCTCCCAATCTCCACGATCTGATTTTCAAGCAAGTCACGACATCTGTTCACAACGGCTAGTTTGACTGTTTCTTCAATGGTGGCGATGCGCTCCGATGATCTCGGGATTCGTGCCACGTGTCCGCGATCCGCCTGGCAAAATCAGCTATAAATAGCCCAGAGCTTGGCATTTTTCGGGATCTTTTTGGCAATAGTGAGTACTGAATCCGCCATTGTTGTCAAACCACTGAAATATTGAGAGAAATCACTGTTGTACTAGCTTTTAAAGCATAATCAATAAGATATAAAGTGGACGTAGGCTCGTTAACGCCGAACCACTATAAATTCTGAGTGTTATTTTCTTTTTCCTTGTTCCTCATTTAGAATTCTCTACAGTTTATAACAATTTGGGTGTTAGGTCCAAATTTCGATCTAACAGTGTCTATGTACAACTACAAAAGGATGATCATATTGGAATAATATACAAAGAAATATACTTGAACTGTATAAGTAAAGATTTATTTGATTGTTTACACTTTCTCAATTATTGAACCTAATAAACATGATTAGGATGAATTCCTAATACTACCCATCGACCGGCTACTAATCTATCATCTTACATGGCATATTATGTCACCATATATCTCGGATTTCATCCGACCCGACCCATCAGTAAAAACAACATAATCGATGTTGAACGCGGCAGTGACTTATTTTCCCTAGTCGATGCACATGCACGCTCATTGCACCGATGGAACATGCCTACACATGGCCTTGTCTCCGTTGATCCCTTGTTTACTCTAATCAGCATAAGCGTGCCAGCCTCCACCACCATTGATTGTGAGACTATCAGTGATAAACCTGAAAAGGAAATGTTACCGGTACGAATCCAAGCAAACAAATATTCTAGTTTGTTCCTCAGTCCGAATCCCTCTTGATCTAGGCCTTACCCTCCGATCATTTATTTTCCCCAATTAGCCTTAGTGTTGTCGGAACATACCACAAATATATGTTTAACTCATGTCGCTTATTTTTTCAAATCAATCCTATACTGCTGGAACGAACCGTATGTACATGTTTATTAAACTTGACATCGGATTTAAGTCTATGTCAACAATAAACATTTCCATCATTTAGTTCAATTATCACCCTCATATTCTAATTATGTTTGCAAATAAGCTCAATCCGTGACTCTGTCCATTATGATTTCGATGTGTGTCTGTACAATTTATCATAATATTACTTTTGCCAATATGTTCAGTCTTTTCCAATTACAACCCATGTCATAATTTTAACCACATTTGCACGATTATTTCTTTAATTCCTTTTTTTTTTTTTTTTTTTTTTTGCGCACGAAATAAAAAGGATTACATCAGTCGTCAAAATACTAACATTTACAGATCTAGGCATGTTTTAGGCATAAACTACAAATAGGTATAGAAACTGTAAAATAACTGACAAGCATAAACACAAAAGGAGGGAAAAAGGCTAAAAGAATACCTTATAAAACTGTTTAAAAAAAAGATTGAAACACTACAGAAAATAACTTACGAAAAAAGGCTTACAGAAAACTCTATCTTGCATAAAACTAATAAAAATGTAAAGAAAAACTAGAACTATTAGAAACCATATTTTCTTAGATTATCAAAAATCTAAATAATTACAAACCCTGTGGTCCAAAGCATTCCTCCATAGCCTCTGTAGATCCCGTCCCCAAAAGGGTGTGTATTTGTGTGTGTTGATCATTGGGTCATGCAGGTTCTCCATAATAATTATGCCCCATCCCTTTGGCCAATTTAGCTCTTAATACAGGATCGTTCAAGTCAGATTTCTTTGTTATTGGGATAGGTGAATTCTTAAGGATCCATCCCCCGAAAGAACCGGACATGATAATTTTTCTTGGATAGTTTGAATTCCAATAAGTAGCGTATGATTGTTTACGATGGATTAAACCTGAGGTCCCCGTAGGAAGGATACGACTTGGTCTAATGTGAGCAGAAACCCTGGCCAAATAATCATCTTCTCGTCTTACCGAACTGGGCGTTCACAGATACCACTTCTTATGAAAAACCGGGTTCGGTAAGGCGGGCGATGGAGGAATCAGACAGGAAAGATTTCTTGGATTCAACAACAATAGAACAGCTGCGCTACCTCCCGCTCACAATTAATATACTGGCGCCTTTCTTTTCAACGACATGACAGTTTCCACACGTTCTACTAGCTCTACCAAAGACTGAACCAAAGAAGGGATGGGATAGACGTAGCCATCTCTCCCTCACCTCGCAGCTCAAACTCCGCATCCTGATCCAGATCCAGCTACGGACTTACTAGAGCTACTACGCATCTTAGAATTGGGGCACTGTAGTTGTTTTCAAGTCAGGGAGAGCTCGGCTCAAAAGATTAACTCTCCTTATTCTTAGCTAGTGGAATTGAAGCTTCACTCTTTCCTATCCATTTTGCCGCCTAAGCATCACATAAGAGTAAGTGATTATTTATGCACCTGATCCTATATATATACCCATTCAGGTAATCTTCTATACGGCTATCGATTCGTCATACCAGGTATTCAATACCATATTAGCCTCATATGCAATTAAATGGCGAAAGCTAGGAAAGAAAATTGGATTAGATACCCATGTAGTCCTAGCCGTAAACGATGGATACTAGGCAACAACCAACAAGGCCAGTATATTAATTGGGTGGCTCATCAAGTGAATGTGAGTCCGCCTGCCACTACAATAGATAGGTCTTCCAGAACCTCATTTTCGGAGTCATATTAGTAAGAATCCGAACTTGCACACCAACTTACTCACATAGGGCATGAGTCTATCCTGCCCAGCCAACAAGTTGAACCGAGCGAGAACTACAATGAGCGGTCTAAACTTCAACCCTTCTTCATTTTAGAGAGCAAAGCCTATTTTTTGCTCCCTTTATTGATAGATCAGGGGCGACGTCAGGGAGCATGGTAGACTGCAAGCAAACCATGGAGCATCCTGCTCACTACGCTCGGACGTAATAACATAGGCTAGCCAGCCCAATCGCCTCATATGTAGTTGGTTGAGCTTGAAGCTAGTCAACCTCCTGCTCACTACGCTCGGACGAGGTGTGAACCCAATTAATATACTAAAGGTCTCCTCGCTTCGCTCGCCTGCCCCTTTGGCTAGAGTGAAAGCTTCTACGAATCACTTGAGAATAGGAGAAAACTATAATGAAAGAAAATGAAGTTCGCATTCCTCTCATACCAGCTTGCCAATGGATTCTATTGTTTCTTTCCTAACTTCACTCGCTTGAGCCAAGGCGTAAGGTGCCCTTTACGTGTGCAAGGCTAGCGAAGTGAGTGGGAGGACCGATCCCCAAACTATTCTTACTCTACGGTGAATTACAGGTTTATGAAATTTGCTGTGGAAAATGATCTTCCTACTTGTAAACAAAACCATCAACGTCTTAAGTTTCACTTGCTCGAGAAAGGGGTCTCCTGAATATTGGGTATCTGTTGTTAAACCCGATCGAACACTTTACGAAATGGGCTGAGCCTCAAAAATTGTAGCCACAGCAGCAATTTCAATAGCTGCATGCAAAATGCCTTCGTGAGGAATTAACCAGACTAGAGATCAAATTATAGGTAGGATAAAGATCTTAGACAGTTGGATTCTTAATTAAATGTAGGCCAACCACGTCATTCAAGCAATAGGAGCTCGCAACGTCGGTTAGAAATTTAAAATCAACGAATAAAATCAAGCTACGTCAGGCCAAAATGAAACTAATACGTCTTGCTCCCTCATTTGGACACTATTGCGTTCAGGAAATGTGGTGGGCCGACCCATCCGCGTTTTTGGGACGACCTAAATTCGTCCTGGCACGAGACAGTGACGAACGTTTTTATTAAAAGGCTGATGTGGTCTAATTTGATTGGCTGATTTTGAAAATTTAACTAACGTGGCGAGTTCCTATTAGTTGTGTGACGTGGTTGACCTAAATTTAATTTATAAATCAAACGGCCTAAGATCCCTACCATAACCTATAAATAAACCTCTAGACCTAGCTAATTCTTCAAAACACAATCTCTTCCCCGTTGGGTTCTCTCCTTTTGAAATGGATTTGACTTAAAAATTAATAGGTAAATGATTCATAAAAACACACACACACACAATCTCTTCCCTTCTTGGTTCTCTCTTTTTGAAACGGACCTGGCTTAATTTTTTTATGGGGAAAGGGTTTATAAAATTAAATATTTATATAATCTATTAAATAATAGTAAAACGGAACCTTTTAAAACTCTCTCTTTAATTCTATAAGTTTTCTCTTTTCTCCTTCATTCTTTCCAGATAATTTTGTTTTTAAAGTAGTTTATCACTTTACACTTATTTACTATTTCTCTCACATTATTTACCTCTTTCGTCGTTTTACATTTTAATATCGACATTTCAATGTTTACACAATTATTTATTAACAGTTAGGTCTTGACATTTTATACTTAAGTCTATATATTTAAATTAAATAAATTTAATTAACTAATATTTCTTTAAATATTAAAAAATTGACAAAATTAGGTTTTTCAGCTCTAAACACCTGCATTTCAAAAAAAGTATAATCATTTAAATCTCTCTCAATTCTTTTCTAATATTTTATATTTAGTACTATATTTTACAATTAATTACATAATATTAAAACTAATTAAATAACTTTAGTAAATTATTATTCATTGATTCTCCTAATAAATCACATCAGGACTAACCATTAACAAAAATAAAAAAAATAAAATATATAAACATGTTTATCACATAAGATAAATTATACACATAAATGAGTTAAACTTTGAACTTGTAATTGTTATTTATGTGTATAATTTATGTTATGTGATAGACATGTTTATAAATTTATATTATGTAGTGTTTTGTAAGCAACTGAATAAATTTTAAAATGAGAGAGATTTAATTGATTTAAATATAAATGAGTTAAAATGTATATCATGTTTGTATCGATAAAAATGACAATTAGTTTTTCTTTCAAATATAAAATTAAATAAGCCGCGTAGTTTAACTAATATATGTAAACAATAATAAAAATAATAATATATTATACACTTATCTCACTAAATTTATCATAAATTGAAGAAAACAATTTGCGCTTTAGATACTTGTATTTTAACATTTCTACAATTATTTGTTGAACCTCCTTAATTATTTCATGTTATTTTATATTTCAATCCAAAATGTTTAAACCACTCATGAAATCTTAAATTTCAATTATTTAAATAATCTTAAAGGGTATTTAGTCTATTTGCTAATAGCTCTTAAAAATATATGCTAATTATACTATATATTTTCATACTAAAAAAAAGGTAGCTTTCTATGCGACTATAAAGATGTACAAATCACATAAGAAGACCTCACATATCAACAATAATAACAAAATTAATTTGTAAATTAGTTATGATTTATTTATATCAAGAATTTACCATAATATTATATCATAAAATTCTTTTTGAACATCAATAACTCCACAACAAATTTATACTTTTTTGTAAATATTTTTCAATTTTTGCTGCTATGTTGTGCAATTAAACTAACTTCGTAATTTTACATTTGACTTATTTAAACAAATTCTATTAAATAATATTTGCTAATTCTTCAAATAAGCTACATCAATTTCAATATGTATATCTATATTAACAAAAATAATTAAAAAAAATCTCAAATACACACGTACATATTGTTTGTGTAAGCTAAAGAACATAAATTGCACAAACAAGAATAATAAATTTAACTAATAGTTTATGTATTTCACATCAAAATTTATCATATACTGCATAACAAAGCTCTCATTTTAAAATTCAAATAATAAATACATTTTTTAATAAAATTGTCGTCTATAACGCGCGGGTTGCACACTAGTATATCAAATAGTAAAGCGAAAGAATTTGAAGCTCTCTCATTAATTATAGGAGTTTTCTCTCTTATCCTTATTCATCTATATATGTTTTATTTTCAAATTAGTTTATCTTTTATACGTATTTACTAATTCTCTTCTATTATTTTATATTTACCAATGTTTTACATTATGATAGGAACATTTTAAAGTTTATACAATAATTTCCATATAATATTACATTAGCAATTTAGCTCCTAACATTTTATATTTAAATCCACATATTTAATTTAATTACCTAACCCAAAATTTAAGTAATTTGAATAAATTTTATCAACTAAGATTTTCTTTAGATACTAAAGAAATACAAAACTATTATTTTTTGGCTTCAAATATTTACACTTCAAATTTTCTACGATCATTGAAATCCCTCTCAATTTTATTCTAATGTTTTACATTTAATACCGTATTTTATAATTAATCACATAATATTAAAACTATTTAATAATTTTAGCAATCTATTATTGATTGATTCACTTAATAAATTAGATCAAAATTAATCATATTCATATTAATATAAATGAGAAAAAACATTCAAATATATTACGTTAATCACATAACATAAATTATACACAAAAATAACAATTGCAAGTTTAATTCATTTACATCAATATATTTACTGTGTATTGCATCGTAATATTAACGTTAAAGGTCCACATTTCAAAATTTATTTAGTTGCTTAAAAAACAGTCCATAGTATCACTTAGAATTGTACACTCAAATCAACATGTTTAAATTAATTATGTTATTTGAATTTAATAAATAAATTCAATTGATAAATTGCTGTTAATTCGTATAATTAGTGTTAAATATGATGTTTTTAAATACATACCATGTTCATATCTACAAAGGAGAAAAAAATTAGTTTTCCTTTCAAATACAAAATTAAATAAGTCGTGTAATTTAAGTTATATAAGTAAACAATAATAGAAATTTTAATATATTATACATTTATCTTAATAAATTTATCGTAGACTTAAAAGGAAAAAAAATAGTTTCAAATACCTGCATTTTAACTTTTCTACAATTATTTACTCAACCTCCTAAATTTTTTCATGATATTTTTAGATTAAAATACATATGTTTATGCTATTCATGAAATCTTAAATTCAAATTATTAAATAGTCTTACTGAATAATTATTCCATTTTTCTAATAGCTCTTAAAAATATAAAGGTGGAACCCAGTGCACGAGGCTTCCCGTACAAGAACGGGCTCTGGGAAGGTCGATAGTATGCAGTCTTTCCCTCGCACTGCGAAGAGCCTATGCCACATTATATATATATATATATATATATATATATATATATATATATATATAAAAAAGGTATTTTTCATTCAACTATAAAGATGCATAAATGGGATAACATGAATTATGTACATTAACAATAATAACAAAGTTAATTTGTAAATCAGTTATGATTCATTTACATCAAGAATTTAACATACATTATACCACAAAATTCTATTTTAATGTCAATAACTCCACACAAAAAAACTATTCTTCCTACCATAAGTCAATATAGTTAAACTAATTTCATAATTTTACATTTAATTTATTTAAACAAATTATATTAAATATTATTTGCTAATTCATCGAATAAATGACTAACATACATTAGCACCAATATTTATTTTATATTAATATTGAAAATATGATACAATTATTTTGATTCTTGAAAACACAAATAATACATATTGTTTGAGCAAGTCATAGAACATAAATTACACGCAAACAAAAATAATACTTTTAGTTTATAATTTACATATTTCACCTCAAAATTTATGATATATTGCATAAAAATGTTCTCATTTAATCATTTTAACATTAAAACAATAACTATTATTTCTAATAATATTAGCGTAGCAACGCACGGGTTACACATTAGTCCTATTAGAGGCGAGATCTGCAGCAGCTAAGGATAAGAGATTAGAATGACAGAAGAGTTGATTTGAATTATATCTTTTAATAATGGTATATAGTATCGTTTAGTTCCTGTTATAATTTAGCATAAGTTTGATTTAGAACAATTTGCAGTGGTTTATTTCCCGTTATACTTAGGTATAATTTATTTAGGATTATTTACAGTAGTTTAATTCTTATTAGTTAGGAATAGTTTAGATTGGTTGGTTAAGAAAAAAGGATGTATTCTCATAGTTCAGAATCTTTGGATTGTAAGTAAAGCAACAAATGTAATTGCAAGAATAAAAGAAAATGAATTAGTGTGAAATAAGGATTTAGCCGTATTTTGCACAAATCAGTAGCTCAGAAATAATTAAAAGAAATATCTTATAACTACGGATTCTTGTTTATGGGATTGTTCTATATTAGACTATGAAATAAATTTTAGTACAGTTTCAGTAACCAATCAATTAATTAGGAATAAGTATAACTTCCTAAAAGATAAACTTACAAAGACGGTAAATGAAAGAGAAATATAATTGAAAGATGTTATGAAAAGAAAAGAAATAAGGAATCAAGTTTAAACACTTGATAGCGAGAAAAGAATGTAACATATCATGATTAAAAAAAAAAAAATCGTAAACTTGGGCTAAGAATTGAGTCAATAGGTTAGGCTCAGATCTAGGATTTGCCTAAAAAGAAAGAAAGAAAGATTAAGCAAAAATCTTAATGTTAAGCGAGTAAAATTATAACACGAGGGTTGTAATTGAATAGAAAAGAGAAATAAAGTGAGAAAGACTTCTTATAAATAAAACTTAGATCTGAGATTAAGTTTAGTAAACATGTAACAGTAGTGGTTCATTCTGACGGCAAATGCTAATTGGGAAAATAAGTGACCAGTAAAGTTAATAAGCAAGTAAATAAGGTTCAGATTATTCGGAACTGAGCTGATAACGATAATCGGTGTTATAATAAAAGAAATGAAATATTAGCTAAATGCACAATGAAAGATTAGACACATGATCTAATAAAATAACGAGGTGCGTTTGAAGCGGTCCGGATGAAGGGCCAAACAAAGCAGATCATCGCAGACAGTGAGAGCACGTCCAACACATTGTTTAACAAGACTGGAAGCAAGTTCGAGACTTCCATGGGATGTGAGGATACTCTAAGATGACACTCTGGGGTGGCCCTAACAAAGATGCACCCGTGGAGGCAGATCCGTAGTGGTTCCATTAAGAGAGTATACCTTAACTTCATTTATATCGAGGACGGTTAGAAGACTGATGGATGACTTTAGGATTTGGCGGTTACCTCGGCTCTGAGAGCAGGCTTCGTGGTCAGAACCCAATAAGCATAGTAATTGTTTGGATACATGTCATCATCGGTCGGACCAAGAATGGGAAAGACTGGAGCTAAACCAACATGTCAATGATCTTTCACTATCGGGACATTGATGAGGGACAACACCAATTGTATGTTTAGATTATTTGTTGTAGGGTACGGTATTTCAGCTCTTGAGGAGTCTTTCAACTAGTTGAGGGAGGATGCGTGGAGCCATAGCCACAGGGAAAGAGACGTACCAAATAGAATATTTGTATTGTAGGCCTGACGAAGTTGTCCTTTGCAGATATAGAAATCACCAATCGAGTTCTGTATAGGAATAAGCCTTGTGAGCGAAAATCAAATAGTAGACAATACAATTACATGTAAGTCCTCGATGTACGCACTGGGTGGTACATCGTGGATGTCCGAACATTGGAGTGAGTTGATGCGAACGCGGTTTCACGTTTTCTTATCGGACAATGGAACATATGTACTGTAGGCCTCACAAAGTTGTTCTTTACAGTTGCAGCTGTAATACTCTTTTGTAGCGTGACAACGGAGTCCTATCGAGAAGGATAGGGAGAATATTGGGTAGTTACTAGGACCAGGAAGGTAGATTGAGCATATAGCCATATATATAGATTACTAGGTTTGATCTATTAGGGAATAGATGAGTACGATTTACGCACAGAGGCAAGAGTATTATGAAACCTAATAACCTAATAAAAAGTAAATCAGCGATCGAACAGTATATGTAGTGTTATTCTTATAAAGTGTAATTTGTTCATTCACTAGAACTTTAGTTCTGACCTCCTCCTCATAGCAAACCCGCAGGTTAGATAGATGG
Source organism: Allium sativum (assembly GCA_030737875.1). Classification (NCBI taxonomy): domain Eukaryota; kingdom Viridiplantae; phylum Streptophyta; class Magnoliopsida; order Asparagales; family Amaryllidaceae; genus Allium; species Allium sativum. The sequence continues at coordinate 748,344,994 of CM060918.1, forward strand.
TAGAGACTTTTCGACTTAGAAATATTGTCATTATTATGGTAAGTATTTATTATCATATTTTATTCAGTTTAGCTGTACTTATCTTTGCCTTTCTACAGGGTACCAAATAACCAACTCGAGTTTTAGTGGATTTGGATTTTAGCATTTACAAAATATTCAAATCCGTTGGAATTTGGATTGTTACGTTTGATATTAGAGCCAATATCCAGCCTGAATTATGTAATGCTACGGATCTCGGTCGGTGTGGTACTGATGTAGGTTACATGAACAATGTCTGGATGGTGAGTGATATGGACCAACGAGGACGTTGGTTTTTTTAAGCAGGGTAGTCTGTAACATCCATTTCGAAAAGTTTAACAAGAAGCAAGGTTCAAAATTTTGCCCGGCACGCCGGATTTCCGGCCATCCCAGTCCAGTTCTGGCGATGGTCGTGCCGGAATTCAAAAAAATCCGTTCTGGCAATGAGCTTGCGCTGGTGCTTTGAAGCACTCAACCTTTCAATTCTTCCTCCTGCCATCAAGCGCAACTTGCGTTTTCTTCTTCTTTTTGATATAGAAATCGCGAATTTCTATTTTGGGCCCACTTGAAGAGCTGTTTGGACCCACTTGAAGAGCTGTCTAATTTGTACAAGGCCGGTATACTACATTGCGAATCTAGAGGAGATAATTTAGCTGTTAATTTCAGCAGAGAATTGGCAAATAACATAATTTATATAATTGATGTTTCTAGTGGAGACAAAATTCCAAGATAAGGCGGCCCTAGAATAACACAAGCAGATGTCCTGGATCAATAAAACATACCTCGCACAAGCAGTTGGGGCCGACTTAATGCATATTTATTTATGTATTTATAAAAACCATACCAGAATTATCAAATCGGAGTTAAACCGAAATTTCTGAAATTTCCGAAACGGGACCAGATTCTTAAATTTTCTATGTAACCAGAACGGAACCGAAAACCGGGATTTCGAACCTTGACACAAAAATCTTTTACACAGTGGTTAATGCGTGGTCTTGTTTTCCTAGAGGCCAGGGGTTCGAGTCATGCGGTTGTCACATTTGGTCCATATCAATTTGTTTGCTATAGGTACGAAGGTAGATATCTCATTTGATCACTTATTTTATTCAAGGCATTATGGTTCTTGGCACCATTTTCTCCTTTAAAGGTTTATTTGTACATTACAATATTTCTTCCTTCGGGTAAGTGTTTTTGCATTACAATTTTGGTAAATTGTTATTGGATTTGCAGAAACACTGGGCAATTTAAGATGTCTAGACACGGAGAGTTAGCAAACATCGTTCTTAAATATTTAGAACACAAGGATCACCTTGTCCACCTAAGCATTACTTCCTCATATTGCTTGCTTTGAGATCGCTTTGTATCAAATTATCTAAAGGTTTGGTTATTTATTATAAAAAAAATTGGCATAATTTTCCTGATATTTGGTTGTCCTCTTTTAACTGCGGAACATTTGCTTTTTTGGTAATGTTAGTATAAGCAATATTTTGTTTGTATAAGAGGTGCTGCATCTAACATCATTGTGATCACACACACTTTTGTTGGAAGTATAGTTATAATATTTGGCATGATATTCGCCTTTGCATGATTTTGACAGAGGTATAGTAAGTTAATCTTATTTGGTTTGATATTCACCTTAAACGATGTATCAATTCTAAGTCGAGGTATGGAATCTTATTTCAGTTATAATTATTACAAGAGAATTCAGTTTTTTATCGTAACTACCATACACAATCATTGTTTGTACTAATTATATGCCGCTAAATATGCAATTTCACTCTGATAAAATGTGTTAACCAAAGCACAATTGCTCTCTATTTTACCAAGGCCCCAATTTCTAAGACGTTTCGCTTTAAGAATATCCAAATGCAGTGCTTAGACTGAGACCCATTACATCTCTAGGAATCCAGCACATTTAGCTGAAGATGGAAAAATATCATTAGCATGAGAAATTAGCTTTAACCTTTTAACTTCAAATTATTGCAATGTGTACCTCACAAGACTTTTCCCATCTACAGATATGCATAGATCAAATAATAGCAGTTCTACGTGTACCACGTGAAAGGGCTATTAGTTTTATTGCTCTCAGTGAAATGGCTGGTGCTTTAGGTTTCGAACTTGTTCCTTATCTTCTTATGCCACACTTGCGTGAAGCAATATGTACATCAACCTTCCTCATTTTAGCAATCTGCTTCTAATCATATTAACTGGAGGGGGTTTTTAATTGTTTTTTGTTTCTTATTGTAATTTTAATACATATTGCACCACGTCGAGGGAGACTATTGCCTGAAGCCTTGGCTTCTGGTGGTAGTTTTGCGACAGCCAAGAGCTAAGCTATGGAACCTCGTATTCACCGTCTATTGGATTCCATGTTTTCTTCTGGTCTATCTCTGATCCTTATAACCAAACTCGAACAAATAACTATCAACTGCTGATGTAGCTTCTGTTCTATGTTTTTTACTACAATTCTTTCTTTTGTTGTGTATTTCTGAATGTTGGAATCACCCTAACATATGCAGTTTTCAGTATCTCATCTATACAACCTACAATACAACAACTGCTTCTTAATTGTATTTCAAATGTTCTCTCCAAAAGCAAGGGAAAGTCTGTTGTAGCTGTAACTAGAGCAATTACTGCAAGTAATATCCAACATATTACATATATCAGTGGATCAAGTCTTGTGCAGCTTGCTTTGAGAACTCAAGCTCATTTCAATTTTACGGAGAGTTGCCTTTCCTTATAAGAATTTTGAGATTTACATATCTCAAATTCCATAAACGAGGCAAAGGGGTAAACTAGCAGTATACTTGATGGCGCTTAAGCGCTGCTTAATTTTTAAGGCTTAAAACTTGTATGTATTATTTCTACCAAAATCATACATCATGCTTAAATAGAGTCAAATTAGAAGTTGAATTTAATGTTTATTATATTTCTAAGCCAGTATTCAAGTCACAATAGAAATCAAAGGTGTCAGCACCAAAGTGCTTAATTTCTAAAAACAAACATATTCTTTCATCATCTAAGCAGAATTAAGTGCTGCCTAAGTGCAACACTTTTTTGGCTGTGGCATCAGATTTTCATAACACAATTTTTAATTTATTTTTTTGTCATTGTGAATGGATGAAACATTAAATGTATAGAGCCCACCATGGTTTGTCTGGTTATGTGACTCTTAAGCAAACTGAACTTACAAAAAAGAGAAATCACTGTGGATTTTGGTCCATAAACATGATGCGTTTAGAATATCTTCATGTCAGATACGATTTGTGGAGGGCATCTGTTACCTTAATTTGAATTTGATATTGTACGGAAATGAAAATCCATTTTTCACAAATATAGAAAAGAAATAAGTAGTTAACGCCTGAACATCAGACTAAAAGAATAACATTATTCATATTTATAACAAATATAAACTAAAATATTTTAAAATAAGCAATGATAACAATATCAACAGGGCTATTTCTCAGTTTGAAATTTTATGTAGTTATACAATAATTTTCCAAAAAAACGTTATGAATGTGCAAACAAACAATTTATATAAATCAACTCATGGGACATTTTTTTTAATGTACATGTCCATCATGTTCCGAGCATCAAAGGCCAGCTTAGTTTGAGCTGTGAACTTTGAGTTTTGCGTTTTGTGTTTGTAACATGTATTTCAAAAGGCAGGATTGAGCAAGAGGGGTGTAAAACAGCCAATTTAGGAAACCGTTTTAGCATAAAAAAATTGAAAACTGCTTTTTCCTGTTTGCCACCTTTTGGAAAGTATCAAAACCATTTTCTTGTGTATTCTTATCTACTTTGTTGTAATAGCTAAGATTTCTAATCCTCTCCCATCTATCATGCCTTTTGCAGTATATATTGAAAAAGCCATGCAAATTTCAAATTAAACAAGGTCTAAATTTTTTTTGAAACAGTTTCCCTGTTTGTTGTACCCACTTACCCTTTGGTCTTTAAAAATAGAAATCAACAGCAAAGTCAACAAAATAGCACACTCACAATGAACCCAATATATCTCAAATTTGTTTCGAGCGATGATTTAGCCCAGCGTCTACTTTGTTGCTAATAATTAAGCTCTTTACCATGTGCAGCCAAAGAGTATTTACTATTTAGTATTATCTTCGAATAATCAAGATTATTTTCTCTAAATCCAATATATTGGCAGTAATCGACAATTATGTACCAACCCCCCCCCCCCCCCCCTCCCTCCTCCCTCCCTCTTTTCTTTCCCTCCAACACACAAACCACCAGACACCCCCACCAACACGTGGAAGAAAAAAATTAGCATTTGACTCTGATGCAGAATATGACCGACATGAGAGCCGTGGCAGAGATGATTTGAGGAACCGACCCCCTCAGCCTTATCGGTCTTCTCGCTCTCGATCTGACAAGATATAATTCGCAGAAATTCCTGCTTAATTAAATAATCAGCAACAGGGGATATGGCGTGTATACCCCCCTCTATCGATGATCATAGTAGCTAAATATTCACACACTCAACATGTCGAAGGGAAAAGAAATTGAATAACAATAAATTAGCACATTGAATCAATTATTGGGTGATCATTATAACATAATAGCATACCGGATACAAAGCCGCTTGATTAGTTGGTCTCTCATTGACAATATTCAGAATCTCTGCTTTCGCAAGCTGGAATCTCTCACTTCTCTTCAAAAATTCATCAATGTTTGCTTTTGTTTGATTACAAGCAGGACTTTGGATAAGATAATCATATACCTGGAAAACAAAGTTATACAACCCTATAACATAGAAGGAACGATGAAATACGACTTTAATGCAAAATCGCAGAAATGGAGGGGAAAAAATAGAAAATCATGGTAAAACCTTGCACTCAGATGCTGAAGCCATGCCAATGCATCCCAATGGATCACTAGTTGCTCCTTTTGATTTCAGGAAATCGAGAACTTCGCAATTCGTTAGCGCCCCATCATTTTTCTTCAATCTGCACAGTTCCCGATTGTCAATGGGAAAGTAATCAACAAAAAGGAACAGCGCATAAAATAAATAACTAATTGTATTAAATGGAAGAGAGCTCCACTGACTAACACTTTCATGATTTTGTGATTAGAGAGGAATTCGAAGATCCAGAGGTAAATACTCTATTTTAACAGTTTTGGGCTTAGTGAACTCATACACTTTAATTCGGCGAAGAACGGCCGTCGCATAAAATACGGGCCGGGTTGTGTTTTGATTGTTGAAGAAAATGGACATCGGCTGCTAAGGGTTAGTCCCGCTGCCGCACGCAAGCCGTTTAATTAATGTTACCCAAAAATCTAAAATTGGTGGGATATAGGCACATCAGTATCGAAAATTATCTATTCGCTTTTTTTCATGATTATAGCTTAAATTATGTGTATTTTAATATAATTAAATATACTGATTTATTATTTTGTAAAATTGAAAGTCTACTTTAAGCATGCTAATTGTTCAAGATTGTATATTATCATCGTATTTATTTATGTTTAGCACTTCAGTAATCCACTGGGTTGAAAAAGCTTAATATCATGCTAAAGAAGTTCATTTATGTTCATTGATTTATCAATAGTTGGCAGAACGGATGATTATCCAATATCCGAAAATGCGGATGCCAATATGACATTATCCGCATCCGAAAGTATTTGTTGACAGCCCTAGCTGGGAGGACCGACAAATGAGAAACAACTTGTGTATGTGACCTTGAATTCACGTATATTGGATTCAGCAATACTTAGGTAGTGTTTGGTTTATTTTGTGTTTTAAGTTTTTAGCGTTAATTAGGAAGTTGCGAAGATTTGAAGTATAGCGGAGGTGACGCATCTAAGGCGGAGGGAGTGACGGAGGAGACAAAAGGATGATGGATGAAATAATTTGTTATCGTCCTTTTGTTGTTACTTAAAATATGGAAAATAATAAAAATTTGTTTTTGGTTTTGTGTTTTAACTTCGTTTTGTAAAACGGTCGTTTTTCACGATATGTGTGTATGTCGTTCGTACTTTTGTATGTGCGAACACTCAAATTAAAAACTATAAACCGAATGCACCCATAGCCCCAAAAATGATGCTAAGAAATGAGCCCCATTCAATTTTAACCGCTGATTAATTTAACGTCCCCATAAAATAGATAATCAATCAATTCGACTATGAATTGTAAGATCACGGGGGTGTTGTTTCTTAGTCCCAAAAGATAATAAAATTTGGCTATCTTCGTGACATGTTCTTCTATGAGTAGTGACTGAGTTTTTTTTGTGGCTATAAAAAAAAATGAGTTCAGGAGAGGGATTTACATGTGTATGAAGAGTCACGATGGTTTCAGATCGAACTGGTAGCGTGTGCATGTGCACCAGTGTGTGTGTGTATGATAATGGAAAGAGATAGGAGAAGAATGGGAGGCAAAACAGTAGACAAGGGAAAGAGAAGAGAAGAGCAAGTTGGTGTGCATCATGCGTGACAGTATCGGTAATGGTATGGTGAAGGGATTGGAGCAGGTTCAGTCGAGATTGTTTGGGGTGGAGCGAAGAAGGAACAGAAGAGAAAGAAAAGAGGCGCAGGAAGAAATGAAAACCAACGAAATAAGGGAGATAGGCCGACCTGGACGTGTTGTGTAGAAAATATCGAAAGAGAGAAATAAAGGAAAGGAATAAAAAGAAACAGGGAGCAAACATAAAAGGTGAAAACGTTGGAAAAGGGAGTGGGATGACGTGGGCCTTTGTGGGCTAGATAAGAGAAAAGAAAATAGAATTAAAGAATGTAATAAAGTAAGGGAAAATGGGAAGTAAAGGGAAGAAAAAGAGCGAGAAGGGGAGACATGATCTTCTGGGAAAGTAAAGAAGAACGGTGGCAGTAGGAAACAAAGGGAAAGCGTGTGGAGCTAGGGCTGTTGGGCCTTGTTTGGGTCAGAGAAATATGTGAGGAAATAAAAGAATAAAAGAAAAGAAAGAATGGGGAAAAGGTATTTGGGCCTAAAATTGTGGGCTCCGGATGTAACATAGGAAGGAAAGAAAAATGGGAAGTAAAAAAATAAAAGGAATGAAATCTAGAAATTTAAATTATAAAAGATTTCTTTTTAAGTATGAACTAATATAAGAAATTAAGGAAAGAAGCGTTCATATGGACGAGGAAATCTAAAAGGCAGACGGTAGACGATCAGTATATGATCGAAATAAATGGAGATGTACTTCATCAGAAAATTAACGAAGTTATAATAACTAGAATTAATTTATTTCTGAATTAATTAAAATAATTAAATATGAATCCACTTATCTCAAAAATCTAGATAATTGGTTCAAGTCAGATTAGTTGAAAAGTAATCAACAAAATGAAGTGATCAATGGATGGTGACTAATCATCAGTAATATTGTGTGTAATTAACGCAAATGATTTGAAGCGAATATTATTTTAAACTTAATTGACTTACGTCGATAACTATAAGTTAATCGAGAAATGATTTCAAAATCGAATTAACGGTGATTAATATAAACGTTGAGAATCATGTGAAATTTTATAATAACTAGATGAACGGAATTTAGCGCTATACTTGTATTGATTAATGAGATCAAGTTGATTTGATAAACGAGTCTAGAAGGAACGATATTCAAAATCCAAAGTGAAAAATGTTGAAAGCAAATGTTTTGTAGATAAGAATGGTTGTGGGATATTGGTAAGTGGTTGATCGATAACGATGGGATTATTCTGGAGTTTCGAAAATATTTGGAATAATGATAAATCAGAACAGGCGTTGAATTGGTAATCAACTAAGTTGAATTCAAGGGAAGTATCATTCACTTTCCGTTTTAAAAAAAAAGAAGGTTCAAATTTAATTTAATTATATTATTTATCCATCTATAGACATATAATAATAGTTATATTTATAAGTCGTATATATATTGAAATATGGGTTATGACAACGCTATTATAATCGATATAAATAAATGGAATTCTTAAACTGAATTATATCTTATTTAGATATGACTTGGGAATATTATTTCCTAAGGTCGACTGATTCATGAATGAGGATTATTTGAATTATTGAATTGTGATGTATCTATGTGATAGTTGTTTGTTTGATTATAATGTTGTGGTATGACCCAATAGACTTGTTCAGTTTAATTAAATCGCTTACATGTCTTATTTAGATAATATTAAACTATGGTTGAAGTATGGAATTTTGTAGATAAGTCCTGAAAATAAAAATAAATATTTGTTTGAATATGGTAACCTGATCCTTTAAGTATCACTTGGCCCTAAAAGATATTAACATTCATCGATTCAAAGAGATCGGGATTGGTTTTCTCAATGAAATCCAAGTACCACTTTGTTTCGACCTAGGCGTTGATTAAATTGAAGACAAGTTGAACACCATTGAAGATGAAGTTTATGCAAGGGTTTCTCTATTTATCCTAGGTAGAAATTGCCTAAGATGGATTTACTGAATAATGACTTCGGTTTGTCCAGTCCTAGGACAACATGTATGGAAGAATGTCGGACAGAATATGCCTAACAGATTGCGTAAGTTAATCTCTTAAAAACTATGTTGGTGGCGGAGAAATTCGTTTCTCTTAGCTTTATACCCGTTGTTTTGGGGAAATCAATTTGTGATTTGATGGGTTTGACGATGTGGCATTCAAAGCGAATGAAGACATGATATATCTAATGGTAAGTTTTGCCCTCATGCCTCACAACTGGGAAATGACAAAAATCGAGCAGGCAGCATGGCTAAGTGGGTCGCTCCCAATTAGGGTGTATTGTCACCATCTAGAGAATATTCATTTTGTTACTTCTTTCGTTTTTGTATCTCCCGAGAACGGTTATGTTGGTACCAACCGTAGGTGACAATATATTCGATACACTCAAGAGAAATGAGTGGTCGGTCATGTGTGGTCGGGTTGCAAGATGTTCTTGTTAAACCCAATGTATTTGTGACGACCCAAATTTCCAGTACCTTTTGAGATGAGCAAATAATACCAGTCCAACCCAAATTGTACTGGAAACTCATATGTCAATAGAAAGAAATTAGAGGGTGAGATAAGGAAGAAAGAATTATTAGAATAGAAGAAGAAGAAGAACCAACACAACACAGAATCAGAGTCTCACATCGCAGCGGAACAAAATTTAATATATAAATAAATCTTTATTAAGAGCTTTAAATAAAACTTACAATTATCAGAGTATATTATCACATCTGGACATTTATAATAACTTGTCCTCATATACAGTCACACAACGGAGAAATACTGAATTTCGTACGTCTGAACACCTCCAGCTCGTCTCTAGATTTCGCGACATTCAATAACCTGGACCTGTACAACCCAGTCTAACCCGAGCATTACATATACTGGGTCAGTCTGGTGAACCAGAGTGAGAAAAAACACACTAAGAGGAATCATCCAACTTGATTTTTAAGTTCAAAATCTTTTCGAAAGAAAAGGATAATCGTAAGACCAAATCCACACATAAATACGGATGGTTTTTACCTTATGATAACCCAAACATTTTTGAAAATAATATATCTTCTGATATTATAATAGCGTCTAAATACAAATAAATAGCAATCTAGCAGAATGTTGCCATCTCACGCTCCACATATATAGTATAAAATCAAAACTACGGGCTCTTATTGGAGAATGGATTCCGACTATGACAAGGTATGGAACTACATGCCGATGGTGTATCTCTGGAGGCGAATACACTGGGTTCAACAAGAACGTCTTGCAACCCGGCCATACATGACCGACCACTCATTTCGCTTGAGTGTATCGAATGTATATCACCAACGGTTGGGATCAGCAACTGTTTCCCAAAAGGGACAACATCGATAAATTAAAGAAGCAAAAGGAATTTCTCTGGATAGGTGATTATACACCCTAATGGGTGCGACTCACATAGCCATGCTGCCTACCCAATTTTTGTCATTTCCCGGTTATGAGGCCTGAGGTTATAATTCTTCTTTCCCAGATAGCACACAACCATTCACTTTCAATGCCACATCATCAGATCCATCGGAAATCACTAATTGATTCCACAAAAATACTCAGATTGTTAATTCTAACACTTACTTTAAGCTATCGTTTTGGCTTAAAATATCTTTTATAACTTAGTTATAAAACTCGGTTTTAATATAAAACCGTTCATCAACACTTTTCAAAAATCCAATTGTGTTCCAATATCAACTTTGATTACTTACCTTAAAGAATCCCATTTATGAATTGACCACTTAAATTATTATTCATAAAAAATAATAGTTTACATCATCGTTAACTATTATAGAAATAGTAAATTTCTTATTTGACTAAATTAAACAGTAAATTTCCTTTTTAAAATCTTATTAAAGTAAAAACAAATATTTGTTAAACTATTTTATTTGATTAATTAATCAAATAACAAATTCCAATTAAATTAGTTTACTTCATCAGCTCAAACCATGCTTTTCTTGTTAATCAACTCCATTTAGTCCTTCTTTTAATTTAATTAATAATATAATTATTTTAAATAAATCTCATTAAATTTTCATTGATAAATAATTATTCTAAGTCTAAACCATTAATTTAATTTCTTCTCGTCTGTTATAAATTTTATTAACAAAAGAATCTGTTTATAAAATCATTTAATAATTACTTAAAAACTTGAAAAATAAATAATACATTTTAATTTCTTTATTCAAAACAATAGATTTAAAATCTATCTTTAATTATCAAATAAATTCTACAATTTTATTGTCGTCGATTTACTTGGAATCAACATTTGTAAACCGATTTATTCTTTGGCCAACTGGTGCCAATTACTCAACCAATACTGCCAATTGGTTAATATCAACAAATGTTGAATTTAGATTCAACAAATCAATAATCCAATCAATCATCCAATCACATTAGTTAAACAGTTCATATAAATGAAAAAAAACAATAAATTTGAGTAATCCAGTTGGATCCCTCCATTTCCCTGTATCCAAATATGTTATTTCAACAATATCATTTATTTCAATAAACAGATATAATATTCAAAAATCAAGCAATATAGCAATCCAAACATTCATCTATAAATTCAACACGTTTATATTATTATAAACGTGACTAATGAGGTAAGTTACCTCCATCGGTTACAACCGTTAGAAATAATGATTGATTAAAATTAAATTAAACGAATGTTTAATTTAATCGATTCAGTCACCGATATATATTCAGCATCCATCAGCTTAATAACAACCATAGCACACAAATATTTAAACCCGACTTATATGAAATATAAGTGGGATACAAATGAGTGAGTTGAACTCACCTTGGGTTTCCATTTGTTGTCAGAACGGTTCGTTTTACTTGTTTCCAGCTACGTTCAACTCCGTCCGTTCCAGTTCTATAATATTACGCCCATTGACACGGTTCCACGCTTCTTGTTTGGTCTCATTCCGTTACTGTACGACCATGCTATAAATTTAATACGGTATACACATTATAGTTTAATATTATTAAAACTTAATTATTTAATCTAACCGATACCTAAGTTAGTTTAAAACCCGATTTTTCACGTCCTAAACAGAACTCTGGCATTTTCGAAACTGAATCATGCAAGGTATAAAAATACTTGGGAACATCATTGTATACAGGCCACGTTCTACCAATAGTTTAGGTGCATATAACCTATTCAATACTTAGGCTATTTTAACAAGGATTAGTCACATGTCAATTGTAATTAGGCAAGTTTCGAAATATCTGGTTAGGACGTTAAAGACAATTTAATTGGTGCATACACAAGTCATATATTCACGTTACAAGGTCACATAATTGCGTTAGTTTCAATATTGGGTTAGGCAAATTCAAATATATTCATGCAACGTTATATATAAATGTTTTCAGCGCCCTATATTTCAGTCCATGTGTAACGTCATATATATAATTAACTAAATTCTAAGTAGGATTAGGCATGTTATAAAGATAGATTTAGCACGTTCAATATATTTTAATTGGGTACTTTTGAATGGAAGACACCATACGGGCACATGCCACCTTATAAATACCCTTGATACGTTATTGTAAAGGCCCAGCGATTTTCGACCCCGAAAATTGACACAAAAGCACCATGTCGACATTTAAGCATCGAAAACACCGGAACATTATGAGAAAGAAATTAGAGGGTGAGATAAGAAAAGAAAGAAATAGTAGAATAGAAGAATAAGAAGAAGAACACATCAGAATCTCACAGCGGTACGAATAAAATATAATATATAAAATCTCTTTATACAAAAAGAAACTGTATACACATACCAATCATCAGAGTATATCATATATCAGACACAGCGGGAATGAACTCTAAATAACTAACGGTGAAGCCTCCTGCTTCCATCTCCTGAACTCCAAGCGGAACCTAACCTGAAAATATACTCGATCTGACCCGAGCACATTGAAGCAAAGCAAAATTCACCCGGATTAGTCTGGAATACTTTCAGTGGTAAATTCATAACAAACAACTTGCTTAGCTTTAGAAATCCTTTTTGAAAGAAAGTATAATAGTAAGACCAGCCCACACATAAACACGGACGGTTTTTACTTTACTATAACCCAAAACATTTGAAATCAATATCTTACTTAGATATTATAATAGTGTCTAAATACAAATAAATAGAATCTAGCGGAACGCTTGCATCTCACGCTCCACATATATAGTATACAATCAAAATCGCGGCGCTTGTTGGAGATTGGATTCCGACTATGACAAGGTATGGATCCACATGCCGATAGCGTATCTCTAAAGAGGAATACACTGGGTTCAACAAGAACGTCTTGCAACCCAGCCACACATGACCGACCACTCATTTCTCTTAAGTGTATCGAATATATTGTCACCTACGGCTGGCGCCAACATAACCGTTTCCCGGGAGATATAGAAGCGAAAGAAATAACAAAATGAATATTCTCTAGATGGTGACAATACACCCTAATGGGAATGACCCACATAACCATGCTGCCTGTCTGATTTTTTTCATTTTCCGATTGAGATGCTTAAGGTTTTAATCTTTTCCAGAACTTCTGACCACCGTTCTCTTTGAATGCCACATCGTCCATACATGTTGTGTGACGACCCTGATTTTCAGAACCAATTTAAATTTTTTATTTTAGTTATTTTAATGAATTTTGAATATTTAAAATGATTATTTCAAATAATAACGACTAAAAATTTAGTTTAATCGAAGTTAGAACGTATAAATTTATTTTAATTATATAACGAGCCTGAAATAGCGCGGTAGTTTGAAAATTCAATTTTTATTTTCAAATGAATGTACAGGATTCAAAATAAATCGGATTTCAGTTAAATTGGAAATATTAGGATCGTATTAACGATATCTGTCTAATGAATGTAAGAAACTGGGATTTCACTTTATAAACTGAAAGTTATGTCCAGTTTAAAATTCAGAAAAGTCGCTATGGAATTTATATATATTTTAATATAATATAAAGCCCTTAAATATAGCCATTTTGCAAACGACCTCCGTTTTCGACGAAACCACTTTTGTTGGATTCGAAATGTCAAATTATTGCTAGATTTAAATTTTCAAAATTTTTGGATTTAATATATAAGCGTGGTAAATTTAAACGTGTTTGTTCAGTTTCAGTTTGAATTGGATCGACCAGAAAATAACCATTTTTCAAACGGACTCAGAATTCGACGAAATTAGTTTTGTTAGGACCGCATCGTCAAAACATAGCTGGATTTATTTTTCTGGAATTTTTGGAGTCAATATGTGGCCCTAGTAAATTAAAATGTACGTTCAAATATAATATATATATATTGATTTATATTTTAATTTAAAGAAAAACTGAATGAAATAGTCGAATTGGTTTACGGGACATATTCCATTGTGTCCGGAATGGGGGTGTTTGGTTGGGGGCGACAGTCGTTGGGTTTCATTTAGAGTCCGGACGAAAATTTCCCTTTTTAGAATTTAATAATAATAATAATATTTCTATATAAATAGCAAAAGGAAAGGTCAAACCCTACAAAATTATCATTCATTGGTCAAAACTTGTCAACTAAAATGTTTAACGCCTCCAGATAAATTGAAACGTGAAAATTAAAGTTTCTAAAAATCAAAACAATAGAAATAAAATTCTACAAATCAAGAGATATTTATATTTCGGATCTTGGAACGGTTCTCTTCGTTTCTACATATGTTTTGGGGAGTTTGAACACGAACTGGTTTGCTGCCATAACCAAGGCGTCGGCTAGGGTTGAGAGCCGCCAGAGATGGAAGGGTTAACAAGGCGAACGGAGGGTGGCATGATGATCAGTGGAGCCAGACGCCTCTTTCGGTGTAGCTTGGTGGAGTTCCGACATGAATAATGTCGCACCTGACATTGTCGATGTCGGAGTCGCGGTTGCCTAGGGGAGGTGCGAGTTGGGATTAAAGGGGTCGGGGTGTAGGAGATTTCGAAGAGGAGTACGTTGGTGAAATCCATTTGTGAATTCATTGGCTAGAGGAGGAGAACGTATAGAAGGAAGGGGTGTTAATGGCTGTTGAAGGCTACAGGAGGCGTGTACATAATTGAAGAAGGAGGAAGGTTGTCATGCGGGTTTTGGATATGGGCTGAGGTAATTAGTATGGCCCAATAGGATTTAAATTAAATAAAATTGCAAATATATGTATGTAGCAACTTGTAATGATAATATTTAATTCATACGTTGTTAGATTTGTGAACCGTTTGTCACGTTGGGATCGTGACAATGTGTACTACAACGTGGAACTGACCAGAACAAAAAAGGAGCAAATGAAAATTTAAGGCAAATTCAAATTCAAACGAATGTGAGTTTTCTCACACTGCAAAAATATTCACATTTTTGTGAAATTGAAATCTGTGATTGATTTGATTATTTGTTTAGTGACTGCTATTTAGATGGACAACAAATTTAAACTGTTAGAAATTAAATTGCCAGTTAGTTTATTTTTGAATTAAATTTGTAACGACTCGGATTTTTGAGCCAGTTAATTCTTAATATTTAAATTGGTTTTAAATATATTTTTTGAACTATAAAACAATTTTTATAAGGAATTTATTTAATTATATATATATATATATATATACACACGTGGGATACACGTTACCCTCTGTCCATTTTCTTTTGCATAGTATTATAAAATCAACCCTAGTCTTTGAAGGGGAGAAGCTTCTTCCCATGTGAACTCATGCTTACAGTTCTGTACATATCACAAGAAATCTCCATTAGATAATCATAATATAAAAGGGACACTTAGTGAATGATTTGGCCAACCGGGCAAATCCATTTTGATTATAAAAAAAAGCCTATCCATGAAAGTATTTGCATAGTTTGAAATCGAATAGGTTCCAATATAATTTGGTTTATATACATATAAATCTACTTATATAAAGGAAGTCCTTCAGAACATAAATCAAAATTCACAAAAGGAAAAATATATGTATATATTCCACCATACTGTGTAAACTGAGCTAAATTTCTACCACCTTTTTTTCGATATAGTGGTTGCCAAGCTTATTAGAACCGTGCTCTCCACACATATTATACCCGTTCCTGCCAAACTTTCAGAACCGTGCCTTCCAAGCTGTTACAAACCGTGAGTACCAAGGCATTTTTTCTTATAAATTCACGGTTCACCGTCAAAATCCCTAAGCTCCAATTCTTTTCTTCCCGTACCCATTCTTGCTCCAAGCCGTATTCCATTTCTTTCAGAAAATTAGCAAACGAGAAAATCCCCAATTAAAAATTTAACAACAATTCAAATCAAAATTTATAAATCCTAAAACTGAATTCAGGATACTGCTCTTGGCAATAGCTTCACATTGGTACCCATATTGGCAAACTCGATCACCCTTTCCTACTGCTCGATGTTGAAGAGCGCAACTATGGCATAAGATTTTGGGGTCGTTCTTTTGACAATCGAACGCTGGAATTACGTTCGTAGTATGGATCGACATAAGTTTTGATTTCTTTTAAATGAAATTTAGGGATTAAAATTGTCGTGTGTCTCTGTAGACTTTCGCTACAGGTCGCGAATCCGGGATGTAGCTACAGGATCAGCTCGAAGTCCTAACGATGAGAGGGGGTTGAGTTCAAAGGTGATGGTTCTCATTTGACTGAAGAATGAAGTGGCGAAGGCAGGGGAAATTGTAGTTTTTGTCTGAGTCGCGGTAAGGAGGAGAGGGAGAGCTCGGTTTTTGTTCAGCAAGTTGTTTGCAGGGAGTTACTGTAGGGTTGCTGTGTGTAAATGAAGTGTGGAGGAAGGTTGATGGGTTGGTGTACTGGGCATGATGGGAAGGAATATTGGAGTACTGCTCGTGTTGATATTAATGTGGTGAAGTTCGGTTATGACATTATAAAAGGAGCAGCAGTTGAAATTAATAGTGTACGTGGTTTGGTGTGAGGGACAAGATTAGGAAGAGTTGATGAGGAGTTTTACTGTGATGATGCTTGGGGACTTCTTAGGACAGTGAAGAAACAGGGTGAGCATGGTAATAAACATTTAAAAATAATCAAGGAAACCTGGTTAACGTGAATTTCTTAGTGATGATTTTGAGTGGGTTTGTGGGATGGAAGTTTTGAATCCGGGAATTTGTAAGGTTGATGAAATAGGAAAGGGAGTTGATGGTGGTTAATGGTTTTGGAATTGTGGAGTAATAGGAGAGGTGTATGCGATTGAAGTAGTCGACTAAGGGGGAAGTTGTTGTGTCCAAATTCCTGGTGGAAGGAAGATTAAACGGGGATTAGGCGTATAATAATAATAATAATAATAATAATAATAATAATAATAATAATAATAATAATAATGGTGGAGTGGTTAGCTGTTGGTTCAGTGAAGGAACGATAGAGCAAGCAGTATAGAAACAAAGATCGGCATGGTATTGTTTTGGGAAAGTTCCAGCATTGGATTACGAGAGGAGGCGACGACTTTAATCTCCTATATCAGGTAAAGGTGTGGTTTGAGATATTTTAAACGTTAATTAATATTTAATTACATGGTTAGAAATAGTTAATTATATACAAGATTATAAAATGCACCAATTTTTGCATACATTAACAGAATTAGACGAAACCGGTCATGTTGGAATCATCACGACCAGATCTTCGTTGTGGAACTATTGTGGCAGAGAATAGAAGTACTGGAATTTCATGAATATCTGTTTGAGTTTCATTGAAACAAAAGCAGTACCGTCAACTGTGAACCAATGTGAGTAACCTCACTAAACTCTGACTCATTTATATTTTTATATAAATGAGTTTTAAATTTATTTATAGTAATTTGTACTGTGTGATGTTTGTTTGGATGAATGGTTGATAAAATTGGTTGAATTGGTTGATATAGTTATACCATTGATCGTTTAATAATTCTGTTCACCATGATATTTCGTATTGATGTGAAAATAATATTATTGATGTTGATTAACATATATGGATGCAGGGAAACAGGTTAGAGGGATCCAACTAGATTTCTCAACATTTGTATTACTGTTTTATATTATGTGATGTGTTATATAATCCATGATTGGATATGTTGTGTTTGATTTACCCTGGCCCTAGAAACTTGGTATTTTAGATACTGTAAAATATTTTCGAATGTGGAAAAGGAAATTGGAATTTAAAAATAGAATTTATTTCCAAAATAGAAATAAAATTTCGAATAAACTTAAAATAGAAACTTGTTTAAATAAAACAAGAAGTTATTTATAAAACGATGTTTATAGATTTGCAAAAATATTATCTTGAGATAAAGTAAAATATAAATTCAAGTTTGAATTCATATTGGAAAAGTGGAAATCGGGTTTGAAAACGATATTTGTAATGGAAAATGGAATGTAGCAATTATAAAGGAAATTATAAGCATGACTATAAATGGATGAAATTAAAGTAATTCTTCCTATGAATAAATTCTGAATAGACGTTATAAATGGAAATTTGATTTGAAATGTTGTTTACAAGTATAATATTCAAATAGATTTGATTGTATATAAAAGAAATATATTCAAGATTTAGTGAATAATTGTTTGAAGGAGTTTGGGAAATGAAATATCTCTAAAGGAAATTCAGATTTGAAATATGAATCTAGATTGGAAATTGAATGAAAAAGGAAATGGATAATCGTTTTAAGAAACGATGAGTTTTATTCCAACATTTGGAATATAGAATAAATTGGGATAATGTTTTGTAGACTGAAATGGGTACAAAGGATTTTGGTAAGAATTTAGAGAGAGTAAATTCAAAAGTGAAATTTGGGATTTTGGATTACCCTAAATGGTAGATAAATTACGAAGTTCAGAATATAATCGAATATAGTTTATTGAGAGATAGTTATTTATTGGAATTCGATTATATCGAATTTAGGGAAGCAGTATTTTTACTTTCCGGTTTGAATCAAATTTAAATATTTATCTGTTTTCTTATTAATTTATTTATTGAAATGAATGAGTACAAGTTATATTGTTATAAACCAAATATTTGGAAACAGCGATTATAACGCTATCGTTATAATAAATGTTTTGTAAGTCTAAACAGTGATTATAACGCTGCTGTTATAATAAATGTTTTGTAAATCTAAACAGCGATTATAATGCTACCATTATAATTTATATTTTATAAATCAGATACAGCGATTATAACGCTACTGTTATAATCAATGCTTTTCCGTAAAAGAAGTGGATTCTTAGATTGAATCTAAGAGTTGCATAAGCGATGTTTTGTTTGAAGTTGTGAGCTTTGACTATTTCAAAGTTGATAATGTTGTTCAATTAAGGTCTGAGAGGTATTTATATCCCAACTTGATTGACTTCATGATTGATGGAGAAATGGTTAAGGTTTGATAGTGAAGATTGGTTAGCAATATGGTTAGTTAATAAATGATTTATAGTTTGAGTTATAATAACCATGTTTTATAACATCGCGTTAATTTAAAGGATTTTGAAATGTTTTTCCCCAAATAAAATGAGCGATATTTTCTACGCGTAATGGATTGGTCAACAAGGAATTAAGAAATTGAATATGGAAATATTTTCCGATATTAATAAGGAATACTTTCTAAATATAGAAAATAAGGATTCGTGAATATATAGAAACGTTCCTAATTGGAATAAGAAATATTTTCTGGAATAAAGGAATTTTGATATAGGAAATGTTTTTCCAAGAATCAAGAAAGACAATTGAATTTTAAAAGAATTTAGAAGAGGGAAAAAGGGAATTTGGAATTGATAATATAATAAGGAATTAATATAAAAAGAGGTCAGTGTTGTTTGATGCTTGATCAGTAGGATTTCCAATTGGAAATAAGACCTTTGATTGTATGTATGCTTCTTTGATAGTTAAATCACCGACTATCAAAGTTTTAATTTATTTTATACCTCCGTTGTCAATATGGAGAGACCGGGATCAGATTTAATATCTGAAAACCACTCCGTATTGGTATAAGCATTATGAATCAACTTATGCTGAAGATAATTGATGATGGAGTAAAATGCGAGGGCTGTTCTGTTAACCCTAGGTAAAAATTGCCCAAGATGGATTAATAGAATGGTGCCTTCGGTTTGTCCAGACCCAGGACAACTTGTAAGGACGAGTGTCTGACAGAGTATTTCCAAAGGGATTACGTACGTTGATTCCTTCAAACGTATGAAGTTGGTGGCAAAGAAGAGAAACTTCTTTATCCTAACAATCTGAATATTTTTGTGGGAATCAATTAGTGATTTCGATGGATCTGACGATGTGGCATTCGAAGTGAATGGTGGCCATATATTCTGGAAGATAATTCAAACCTCAAGCCTCAAAACCGGGAATTGACAAAAATCGGGAGGCAGCATGACTATGTGGGTCGCTTCCATTAGGATGTATAATCACCTATCTAGAGAAATTCCATTTGCTTCTTTAATCTATCGATGCTATCCCTTTTGGGAAACGATTGCTGATCCCAACCGTTGGTGATATACATTCGATACACTCAAGCGAAATGAGTGGTCGGTCATGTAACAACCCGGAAATTCTAAGCCAATTTAAAAATTTTATTTTGGTTATTTTAACGGATTTCGAATATTTAAAATGATTTATTTTAAATAATAACGACGAAAAATTTATTTTTGACGAAGTTAAAATGAATAAATTTATTTTAATTATATAACGAGCCTGAAATGGCGCGGTAGTTTGAAAATTCGATTTCGAATTTCAAATGAATATACAAAATTTGTTTTAAGTCAGAATTGGATGAAACAAGAAATATTTGAATATGTTTGATGATATCTTTCTAACGAAGTTAAGAAACTGAGATTTCACTTAATAGAGTGTAAGATATGTCCAGTTTAAAATTCAGAAAAGTCGCTGTGGAGTCTATATATATATTATATAAAGCCCTTAGAAATGGAAATTTTTGCAAATGACCTTCGTTTTCAACGAAACCACTTTTGTTGGATCCGGGATGTCAAATTAGCGCTAGGTTTCAAATTCATTAATGTCTGAATCAATATGTGAGCGTGGCGAAGTTAAATGTGTTTTAACAGTTTCAGTCAATTTTGATCGGCCAGAAAATGGTCATTTTTCAAACGGTCTTCAAATTTGACGAAATTAGTTTCGTTAGGACCGTATCGTCAATGCGAGGCTAGAAATAATTTTTCTAGGATTTTTAGAATCAGTATGTGGCCCTGGAAAATTAAAATGTACGTTCAAATCTAAAATTAAATGTTTATTATTTTAATTTGTAGAATAACTGACCGTAACAGCCGAATTGGGTTACGAAACATATCCCATTGTGCTCGGATTGGGGGTATTTAGTTAGGGGTGACAGCGTTGGGTTTGAATTGGGGTTCGTATGGAGCGAGGGGTATTTCGGATTTAAGTAAATTAAAAATAAATATAAAATATAGGGACCAATCCCCTTTCTTCTCTCACTTTCCTCACTGACCAAATCAAACCCATAAACCTCCAGCGCACGACGGAAACCACTCCACACCTTCTCTCTTCGTTTTCTCCTCATCCACTCATTAAAATCGCTCCACCTAGTTAAGGTTTTTGTAGAGGACTTTGAGAGCTTCGAATCCATACCTGGAGCACCTCGTATAGTGGCGCGAGTCTCGAGAATCACCTCGCTGAAGGTCCGGACTACAACTCACCGCCGGTGATGATTCAGACCACCGAAGTGGACCCCCTTCCTGGCGCACATGCGCCTCTCCGGGCTCTACCACGCTGTGCAATCTGATCGTCTTGGAATAACACAGATTTGGTGCAAATCGGTGACCTAGTTTCGAACCTCATCTTAAGGTATACGGTTTATTAACTTTAAACTGTTTTCAACATTTAAAAGTGTCGCAAAGTTGGTTAAACTTCTAAAAATCATATCTTTTTGCTATGAGGTCGAAATCCAGTGAAACAAGAGATATCGAGACCGTGACGTCGTCCTCTACATTCTAAAAGAGACCGGATAATTTTTAGAGCTCGCTACAATTTTAGGCGAAGCCGGAACCAATGTGAGAACTTCTCACTTGAATTTATTTTTATAGTTAAAAATATATACTAGGATGCAGACGGTGCTTAGTAGCACCCGACACCGTCGTCCACAGACCAAGGACGACTTGTTTGTATGATTGTGTTGTGAAAATTGTTTGTGATGTGAAATGACTGTGTTAAAATATTCATGTGTTGAATAAAAATATTTGAATAATAAAAATATCATTTTTATTATATAACCGAGCTGTAGAAAATATTCATGTGTTGAATAAAATGTTTGAACAATAAAAATCACATTTTATTGTATATACGAACGGTATAAAATAGTCATGTGTTGAAATAAATATCTATAAACAAATCAGACGATTTGTTTATGTACACCGATTTGACTGAAATGGATTGGGACGATATATTTTACACATCGTCCAACTGCACAAATAAAAGTCTGTGTTTGTTGATTTGAAACCCCACATGGGTGTTGGGAGGATATTTGGCGTACACTAATCCCAATTATTTAGTCGTATGTCGATTGATTGGTTGACAGACTGTGTAAGCGTTAATTATTTATATTTAATGCTTATGCAGTTGTGTGGTGCACTCTGGATGATGGTTGATTATTTATCGTTGCTATTATATACATGTGTTGTATGGAATCCATATAAATAACATTATATGGTAATTGATTGGGTCTCATTCCAATTTAGAAAATAAAGAATATTTTAAAATAATATTCAGAGCAGGAAACTAAATATCCGTGTGTTGAATAAACAAAATAGTCATGTGTTGACAACACTCATGTGTTGAGAATATTCATGTGTTGAAACCCTTCATGTGTTGTAGTAAAATCTCTAAACAATAAAATTTACATCTTTATCATATATAAAATTAGAAACTAACTGGAAACTAGTTAAGAGGAATGGTTTCCTGGGTATTGATCTGATGTTGGTTTCGGCCTTCGGGGTTAATACTCAGGGAATCGTTCTCTCACTAATATACAGTTAGAGTCTGATTAAGAATTAAACGATAAAATTCATAATTTTATCAAATATATTAAATAACAAAATAGTCATGTGTTGAGAATATTCATGTGTTGAAACTATTCATGTGTTGAACGAAATATTTTACACAATAGAACTCACCTTTTTATTGTAAGTAAGATTTAATAAATATTCATGTGTTGAATAAAATATATATTCATGTGTTGAAGAAAATATTCATTTGTTGAATATAATAACGAAGTTATTGAAATATATAAAGCCGTGTTGATTAGATTTGCGTCATTTTGACGCGATCGATTTTATATCGATTTTATTCGATTTTATAATGAATATCGAAAAGGAAATGATTTCAAAATCAAATATTTTGAAAATATTATCATTTATGTATTAATGATATGGAATATCCAATTTTGATTTGAAATTGAATATGAAGTTGAAATCGTTATGAAAAACGAATTTAAAACGATTTATAAAATATGTTTTGAAAGGAAATCGACGAAATATATTTAACATATATTATATATATTTAATGGCCTGAATAGAACGCGCCATGCCGCGGTAGTTCGTGAATTTCGACCATTGACTTCGAATTGACGTTACGGGAGATCCGACCGTCGGATTCTCCTAAAACTGGAACCGTTGGGTTCATATCGAAAAGAGCTTTCCAACGAATATTAGTGATTTGAAATCTAACTGTTGGATTTGGAGTTATGTCCAAATCAAATTTGGAAAAGGTCGCTGTAAGTGCAGTTCGACGACCGGTTATGGAAATCGACTGTACGGGCCTTGATAAAATTACTAAAAATATTAATAATTTGTGTAAAATCATAAGAAATGATTCAGAAAGAACTGGGACGAAAAATCCCATATTTGAAATGATAAAAATAGAATATTATCGAAATGAACTAGTTATTAACTAGAAAGATAATCCAATATTGTTAATTAAATAAATTGGATTTGAAGTAGTTTTGAAAATAACCAGAATTTCCAATATACGAATTGGGATGGATTTGAATCGAAATTATCTTCGGGATATTTCGATGTTGGATTTCGTGATTATACAGATATGGTTATGGAAATTTGAAAGATATATCTATATCGTTATTTCCAATACAATATTTGTTGGTTTCAGAATTTGATATTGAATATAAGCCGATATATTTTCTATTCAGAGCCTTGTATTTAATATCAAATGGGATTTTGGGTTCGTCGTGAATGATGTCTTAAATAACACTGTTCTTGAACCCAGTTTAGAAAAGAATAAATCTTTTAATTAAGATTTAGTGAGATTTTCCAATTGATTAATATTTAATTGGAATTGAATTGAAAATTGGTTTTTGGGTTTATATTGAATGGTGTTTTAAATAACACTTGTTCTTTAACCCGATTAACAATGGGATGTGATTTTGGGTTTATCGTGAACCGTGTTTTAAAAGACATTGGTTCTTTAACCCAGTTAAAGATAAGATTAATTTCTTAACTTTGAAAAATCATTAAGTAATGATTTTTGGAGATTAAAACTGAATTAGAGTTTTAATGAATCTTTAATTAGATTGAAATGATCGAGAATGGAGTATCACCTGTTTTGCTCCAAGCGATAGTTAAATCTTTAATTAAATTTGAATGTGTAATGGTAATTAAATTTACCGATAACACCATGGTGTTAGATATGAAGTATTACCAGTTTTGCTTAATGGGATGTATAGGTTGGGATTGGGAAATTTAACAAATAATTACTTCGGTAAGGATCGCTAATCCCGATTAGTTTGGAAAACCATAATACGGTTTAAAATGACATTCCAAGGAAAATTAAAGAATAAATTTTAAAGAATTTATCTTTGATAAAATTAATGGGAACCTTTCCCTAGTGATGTGAATATTTGAATTAAAGAATATTTTGAATTGGAATGAGGTGTATGTTGTGTTTGTGTAACACTTGTTTATAAAATACGCGAGTTATTCGGAAAGACCAGGTTTATCCCATTCTAAATAACTGATACGACGGTAAGTCAAAGATGAAGACGGTGGTTGAAGACCGGAGGTCTTAACATCGTTTGGATGATTACTAATGATCTTGATTGGGCTGTACACCCAAGAAGAGGGAATCAGTTGGTGATCGTCCATACGTACTTGGAGATCGATGGATATGCGAGGAATAAGGTTCCTCCGGTTTCGTTCAGACCTTGAACGAACTTGTAAATGGACTGTGTGTCTGATATTGGATTTCGTTCTGTGTGACTGATATCGGTTGCATAGAGTGGTTTGCATGTGTGGCGTGCTAAGATGCAAATGATCAAGGCTTCTGTCAAAAAGCAGAGTCTTGTGGTTGATGATCAAAGCACGACCTTTGTGGCATCGCTTTGTGTAGCGTTAATTCGCGAGCCTTACACCCCGGTATGAACCAAAAACTAGAGAGGACATCAGGGAGGGCATGCGTTTCCTTCTAGCTAGAAGTGGGGTTAGTGGTTTACAAGACCTGACGAGTTTGACTTATGTGGTTGTTGGAATGCGAGGCGCCTCGGTTATATCGGTCGATCTGGGACCGATGGAGTCATTCGTTGGCTCATTTATGCCACATAAGGCGGGGAAACGCATGTTCAGGCATTTTAATCCACTCTGTGTGGACCGGCCCTGACGATCCAAAGGCTTGACTGAGTACTTGCCTGAGGGGCGGGCTAGAGCGTCTCGAATCGGTGAGGACTATCTTTTGCCTCGATTCATGGATGGAAATCCAACTTCCAAATACGTGATTTTGCGGTTTTAATTGCAGAACTAGTATGGCGACATGATATATGGTACCCAAGCCATCTATGATTGATACATTTATATTTGAAGTTGTTTTCTTCACATATAGTAATAATAAAAGATTAAATTTCACGTATCAAGCATTTTTGGCTATTATAAGGTAAAACCCTATCCTCCATATTGCGTTGCATTGTGTGATGGGACCTGGGTCTTATAATAGCTTCATTGTTCTTTATTTAGCATTGCGCTGTTTTTTTATGCACTGGTATTCTTGGGAGGAAACCCGTTCCGTGTTATACGGCGTGGTCCCTTGATTTACCTAACTTTAAAATTAAGATAAATAATTGTTTTAGTTCTCACACAAGTCACATGACTGACCTGGAGTTTATTGTATTAACTAAACTCTGGGGTTCCCTTATTTTCCACACGAGCAGCTAGTAGTTGGGTTTTGCTGATATTATATTCACAGGATCCTGGTTTATAGATGAAGGGATATTCAGAAAGCTCTGTATCCGTGTATTTTTTCCAGTTGTGTATTGTGTTATTTTTCCACTGCAGTAATGTATTTAAATCTCAGATATTTTCTGATGTCTAATATTCAGTCATACTCTGCATATTCTTGTATTCTGATGGAATTGTTGTTGTAAGCAATGAAATGTTCTTCTATTTGAGTTCTGATCTGTCGTGTTCTCAAAGCAATCCGTGCTTTCCTTACAGGGGAAGTTATGGGTTCTTATATTAGGTATCGGAGCTTTGGTTTACAGAGCTCGAGAACAAGACACATTAGAACCGAACGAAAGAATTCATCAGAGATTGGATTAGTAATATCCAATGGGAATGACTTGTTAGAGATGGGATTAGTATTATCCTAGAATGAGTGTGAAGAGTATATTTTTAAAATAAAATAGAAAACAAATTTTTGTTTTGAAAATTTAAATCTTATTTTACGTGTTTCAATATTATTTTTATATTGATTTTGGACAATCGAGTATACTGAAATTTTGCGTATATGCCAAGCTAGCGTGTATTCGAAGCCTCAAATATATTGGATAGATATAGAATCACACTCTAGTCGCCCGGAGATGATTCTGATGATTGAGTACTCATCATCAGAGTTTATGTTTGCGTTTCGAAGGTGGGATATCTATATATTTCCATTGACTGGTGTGAGAACCAAAACTAGATAGGGTTTTGTTGTGATTTGGCACCAAAAACATGATTTTCTGTATATATATATATATATATATATATATATATATATATATATCAAAATTATGAATTTGAAACGATAATCCATTAATTGATTGCTGATTGTGTTGTTTGATTGTTAGTTTCATTTTTTAAATTTTGAACCATTTAGCCTAATGGAACCAAATTTAGAACTGAATTGAAAATTGGTTGCATTTGCATATATGCACATGTATATACATTGAACAGGTCATAGCAAGGAGGCTAGATTAGAGGAATAAAATTGTTTTCCCGACAAATAGGTACATGTTTATTGTATTTCTTAGGGATTTGATTATTTTATGAGCCAATTGGCTTTTTTCTTTTTCTTTTGGATTGGTGAGGGCCATGGGAGGCTATTTGAAATATCCCGGTGCTCCCCGTACAAAGGAGGTTATGGCGAAATTTTAGGGTGTTTGCCAAATTTTTGAAAAATTTGAAAAGTTTTTAAAAACTAAAAAGTTGAAAAACTTAAGCCATAATTAAAATAATGAAATTTGAGTTGATTAGAAAACAACTTTCAGCTTCGTTCCTTTTCGAGGACGAAAAAATTTTAAGTGGGGGAGAATGTAACAACCCGGAAATTCTGAGCCAATTTAAAATTTTTATTTTGGTTATTTTAACGGATTTCGAATATTTAAAATGATTTATTTTAAATAATAACGACGAAAAATTTATTTTTGACGAAGTTAAAATGAATAAATTTATTTTAAATATATAACGAGCCTGAAATGGCGCGATAGTTTGAAAATTCGATTTCGAATTTCAAATAAATATACAGAATTCGTTTTAAGTCAGAATTGGACGAAACAAGAAATATTTGAATCTGTTTGATGATATCTTTCTAACGAAGTTAAGAAACTGAGATTTCACTTTATAGAGTGTAAGATATGTCCAGTTTAAAATTCAGAAAAGTCGCTGTGGAATTTATATATATATATATATATATTATATATATAAAGCCCTAAGAAATGGAAATTTTGCAAATGACCTTCGTTTTTGACGAAACCACTTTTGTTGGATTCGGGATGTCAAATTAGTGCTAGGTTTCAAAATTCATAATTTTCTGAATCAATATGTGAGCGTGGCGAAGTTAAACGTGTTTTAACAGTTTCAGTCAATTTCGACCGGCCAGAAAATGGCCATTTGTCAAACTGTGACAACAAGGAATTCCGCTCGATCCGAATCAGTCGCTAAACCAACCCACCGTGAGAAACGCTTGATTGTTTGAGAACACGACAAAATAGAACGCAGACGGAAGAACATTTCATTATTAATTACAATATTTCCATCAGAATACAAGAATATACAGAGTATGAATCAATATTACACATTTACCAAATATCAGAGATTACAATAAATTACATAGCTGCGGAAAATAATACAATACAAAACTGAAGGAGATATACGAATACAAAGCTTTCCGGATATCATTCCAGCTGTAAACCAGGATCCTGTGAATATAAATCTGCAAAACCAAAACTACTAGCTGCCCGTGTCGAAATAAGGCCACCTAGAGTTTAGGTTAAAACAATAAACTCCAGGTCAGTCATGGGACTGGTGTGAGAACTAAAACAGTTATTAATCTTTATTTTAAAGTTAGGTAAATCAAGGGACCACGCCGTATAACACGGAACGGGTTTCCTCCCAAGAACACCAGTGCATAAAACAAACTGCGCAATGCTAAATAAAGAAAAATGAAGCTATTATAAGATCCAGATCCTATCACACAATGCAACGCAAGCCGGGGGATAGGGTTTTCCCTTATAGTAGCCAAACATGCTTAGTACGTTTAAAAACAAATCATTTGATACTATTATAAGTGCATAGTGTATAAAACAACTTCAAATCATAAATATCAATCATAGACGGCATGGGTACCATATATCATGTCGCCATACTAGTTCTATAATTAAAACCGCAAAATCGTGTATTTGGAAATTGGATTTCCGTCATGAACCAAGGCAAAAGATAGTCCTTACCGACTTCGAGACAATCTAGCCCATGTCTCAGGGTCAGAGCGCATCGACCCTTGGATCGTCAGGGCCGGTCCACCGATGTGGATTAAAATGCCTGAACACTGCGTTTCCCCGCCCTTTGGGGCATAAACGAGCCAATGAATGACTCCATCGGTTCGAGAACGACCGATATATTTGAGGCGCCTCGCAACAGCAACAACCACATAAGTCAAACTCGTCAGGGCGTGTAAAACCACTGATGCCACTTCTAGCTAGAAAAAAACGCATGTCCTCCCTGAGGTCCTCTCCCGTTTCTGGTCCACTACCGGGGTGTGAGGCTCGCGAATCAACGTTACACAAAACTATGCCACACAGGCGGTGCTTTAATCATCACCACAAGACTTTGCTTTTCAACAGAAGCCTTGATCATTTGCATCTTAGCATGCCACACAGGCAAACCACTCTTTGCAACCGATATCAGTCACACAGAATGAAATCCGATGTCAGACACACAATCCATTTACAATTCCGTTCTAGGTCTGAATGAAACCGGAGGCACCTAGTACCCCGCATATCCATCGATCTCCAAGTACATCTGGACGACCACTAACTGATTCCCTCCTCTTAGGTGTACGGCCCAATCAAGATCATCAGTAATTATCCAAACGACGTGACGACCTCCGGTTTTCGACCACCGTCTTCATCCTCGACACCTCGTCGAATCAGTTATCCAGAATGGGATAAACCCGGTCTTTCTGAATAACTCGCGTATATAATAAACAAGTGTTACACAAACACAACATACGCCTCATTCCAATTCATCAGTCACTAACTGCAAATTAGAAAGAGAATAGTTACCCAAACATTAACCCCAAAGGCCGAAACCAACATTTGATCAATATCCAGGAAACCATTCATCTTAGCCAACGTACATTTAGTTTCTAAATTTCACATTCTTAGGGAAATGTTCCCATTAATTTTATCAAAGATAAATTCCTTTAAATTTATTCTTTAATCTTCCTTTGAATATCACTTCAAACTAGTCGGGATTAGCGAACCTTACCGAAGTAATCATTTGTTTTAATTTCCCAATCCCAACCTATTCATCCCATGAAGTAAAACTGGTAATACTTCATATCTAACACCGCGGTGTTATCGGTAAACTCAATTACCATTTCACGTTCAAATCTAATTAAAGATTTAACTATCGCCTAGAGTAAAACTGGTGATACCCCATTCTCGACCTTTTCAATCTAATTAAAGACTCATTAAAACTCAATTTAGTTTTAATCTTTAACTAGGTTAAAGAATCAGTGTCATTTAAAACACGATTCACGATAAACCCCAAAATCACATCACATTTCAATCAGTCCCTAACCGTAAATTAACAAGAGAATAATTCCCTAAGTATTAACCCCGAAGGCCGAAACCAACATCAGAACAATACCCCAGAAACCATTCAACTTAACTAATCTCCAGTTAGTTTCTGATTTTCTTAACTCCTTTGGGTCTAAGAACAGTATTATTGAAGGTACCGTTCACGACAACCCAAAATCACATTCCATTAATTATCGGGTTAAAGAATAAGTGTTATTTAAAACACTGTTCACGATAAACCCAAAAATCAATACCAATTCAATTCCAATTAAATATTATTTAATTGGTACACTTCATTAAATCTAAATAAAAAGATTTAATCTTTTTCTCAACTGGGTTCAAGAACAGTGTTGATGAAGACACCATTCACGATAAACCTAAATCACATTTGATATTAAATACAAGGCTCTGAATAAAAAATATATCGGCTTATATTCAATATCAAATTTTACGACCAACAAATATCGCATTGGAAATAACAATATAAATATATCTTTCAAATTCCCATAAAAATATCTGTATCATCACGAAATCCAACATCGAAATATTCTGAAGACAATTTCGATTCAAATCCATTCCAATATAATTATTGGAAATTCTGGTTATTTTCAAATCCAATTTATTTATTTAAAAATAAATAGAATTATAATTCTAGTTCAAAACTAGTTCATTTCGATAAAAATCTATTTTTATCTTTTCAAATATGGATTTTTTCATCCCAAATCATTTCTTATGATTTTACACAAATTATTACTATTTTTCATAATTTCATCAAGGCCCGTACAGTCGATTTCCATCAACGGCCATCGAACTGCACTTACAGCGACCTTTTCCAAATTTGATTAGGACATAATTCCAAATCCAACTGTTAGATTTCTAATTTCTAATATTCGTTAGAAAGCTCTTTTCGATACGAACCCAACGGTTCTGGTTTTAGGAGATCCGACGGTCGGATCTCCCGCAATATCCATTCGAAGTAAATGGTCGAAATTCACGAACTACCGCAGCGTGGCGCGTTCTATTCAGGCCATTATATTATATATATATATATAATATATACTTCGTCGATTTCCTTTTAAAACGTATTATATAAATCATTTTAAATTCGTTTTAAAAACGATTTCAACTCCTTTTCAAATTCAAATCAAAATTGAATTTTTCCTTATAAATTCAATTTAAATTCTTTTCAACTTGATTTCAATTCAAATTGATTTCTAATTCAATTTCAATTCGTTTTCAATTCAATTCAATTTCAATTCGAATTCGTTTCTATTCAATTTCAATTCGAATTCATTTCTATTCAGTTTCGGTTCAAATTTCAGTTCTTTTCAAAATATCAGAATTTGAAATCACTTTCGATATTCATTATAAAATGAATAAAATCGATATAAATATCGTTCACGTCAAAATGGCGTCAATCTAATCAACATGGCTTCATATATTTCTATTTTTAAATATTCTATTTTCAAATATTCTATTTCAAATATTTCTTTTTCAAATATTTCTATTTTCAAATATTCTATTTCAAATATTTCTTTTTCAAATATTCCTATTTTCAAATATTCTATTTCAAATATTTCTTTTTCTAATATTTCTATTTTCAAATATTCTATTTCAAATATTTCTTTTTCAAATATTCCTATTTTCAAATCTGGAATGAGGCCCAATCAATTACCATATAATGTTAATTTTATGGATTTTCAACCACAAGTATCTAACAGCAACGATAAATCATCAACCATAATCCAAAGTGCGTTCTACACTGTATAAGCATCAAATGTAAATATTCAACGCTTATAATAGTCTGTCCATCAATCGATCGACATACAGCTAATTATTGGGATTAGTGTATGACATATATCATCCCAATACCCGTGTGGGGTTTCAAACAATCAAACACAGATTTTGTTTGTGCAGTTGGGCGATGTGTAAAATTTTATCGTCCCAATCAATATCAATCAAATGTGTGTATATAAACAAATCGTTCGATTTGTTTATATTAATTTATTTCATTTCATATACACGTTAAAAATTCTATTTTTAACTATAAAATAGTTTTAACTATATAAATATTTTATTTCATTCCACATCACATCACACAATCAACTACACATCAAAATTAAACAAACAAGCATACAAGCCGTACATGGTCTGTGGACGACGGGTGCTACTAAACACCGTCTGCATCCTAGTATATATTTTAACTAGAAAGTTAAATTAAAAGTGAGAAGTTCTCACATTGGGGTTCCACTCCGCCATTTCATTTCTGAATTTCCGAACCGTTTGAATTCCTTTTTGATTTCAATCTGTTCCATCGCCCTCTGTTTCACGCAGTTGATATTAAAAATCACATTTTTAATAACGGTTTCCATACATAAAAATCATATTTTTCAATGCTATACGAATATATAAGAATCATATTTTTCAATGCTATACGAATATATAAAAATCATATTTTTCAATGCTATACGAATATATAAAAATCATATTTTTCAATGCTATACGAATATATAAAAATCATATTTTTCAATGCTATACAAATATATAAAAATCATATTTTTCTATTGCTATACGAATATATAAAAATCATATTTTTCTATTTATAAAAATCAAATCTTTTTTTTAAAGCTCTTGTCTTTTTATTTTTAAAGATCTAAACTTCTTCATTTAAAAATTGAAATTAACAAGGTTTTTATCTCTAAATTAACTACACAAAAGTAAATAAAATAAATGAATAAAGAAGACTTACAACATTTTTTTTTAAAAAGGGGAGGGTCTTCATCGTCCGGCGCTGCACTGGGGGGGTGGGGGAAGCGCCGTCATTGGTGGCGGAGGCTCGAGAGGGTTGCTGAGGTGGTGGCTCGCGATTAGGGTTTCGGGCCTAAGGATTCACGGTTTTGGAGCGAGCTCTAGAGAAGGTCGGAGGGAAGGCTGACGCAGCGGAGGGGGGGTCCTCCTTGGTGGCGGCTGGCGCCAGGAATCCCGGCGGTGGCGCGGTCCTCCGCGAGATGGATTTTCCATCGTGTTGTTGTTGTTGTTTTTTCTTTTAATTCGATTTCAGTTCGAACGATAATTGGGGGTTGACTTTAGATAAAGGGAAGGGAGGGGTTTTTATTATATTTTATAATTTAATAATATTTTAATTCATCACTTAATTGTTTAACACCACAAACTCCAATCGAATCCCAACGACTGTCGCCCCTAGCTAATTACCCCCATTCCGAACACAATGGGATATGTGTCGTAAGCCAATTCAGCTGTTTCGATCAGTTTTCGTTTAAATTAAAATATAAATCTATGTATTCAATTTTAAACTTACATTTCAATTTACTGGGGTCACATAAGGACTTTAAAAATTCCCGAAAAATATATTCTAACTTCGTATTGATGATACGGTCCTAACAAAACTAGTTTCATCGAATTCTGAGACTGTTTGAAAAATGGCCATTTTCCAGTCGATTAAAATCAACTGAAAATGGTCAAACGCGTTTTCCTTTGCCACGCCCACATATTGATTCGAAAAATTACGAAATTTGAAACCTAGCAATAACCTGACATCGCAGATCCAACAAAAGTGGTTTCATCGAAATCCGAGGTCGTTTGCAAAATGGCCATTTTTAAAGGCCGAAATTCCATAGCGACTATTCTAAAATTTCAACTGGACATATCTTTTGATTCCCGCTATGAAATTTTGATTTTTTGATTCATTGGAAATATATTCTCAATTAGATTCAAATATTTTTGGTTTCACTCAATTCCGGTTTAATTTGCACCCTGTACATTCAATTGAATTTTGAAATCGAATTATCGAACTACCGCGCCATTTTCAATTCCTTTTATAATTTAAAATAAATATTTATATTCTAACGACGATCTATATAAATATATTCGTTCGAATTCCATTCAAAATAAATTTCTCGTCGTTATTATTTAAAATAATTCATTTTAAATATTCAAAATTCGCTAAAATTGCCAAAATAAAAATTTTAAATTGGCTCGGATTTCCGGGTTATTACAATCTCCCCCACTTAAAACTTTTCGTCCCCGAAAAGGAACGAAGCCGAAAGTTGTTTTACAAAACAACTCAACTTCCAGTATTTTCACTACGGCTTAAGGTCTTCAACTTTTCAGTTTCTAAGAACTTTTCAAATTTTTCAAAAAATTGGCTAACACCCTAAATTTTCGAATTTTTTTGCCATAACCTCCCCTGCACCGGGAGCACCGGGAAAATCCCAAAATTGCCATACAGGCCCTCTGATCTCAAAAAGAAAAAGCCAATCGGCTCATAAAATCATCATCACCCAAACAAAACAGTAAATTATGGTAAACATGTACCTATTTGTCTTGCAAACAATTTTATTCTTCTGCTCTAGCCTCCTTGCTATGACCTGTTCAATGTAAGTACATGTATATGCAAGAAAATGCGACTAATTTTCCAATACCATTTACTATTTGGTTCAAATTGGTTATATGGTTCAAATTTTAATTACTCAACCAATAATCAAACAACACAACCATCAATCAATTAGTTGATTATCGTTTCAAATTCATAACATTGATATATAGTCAAAAATCATGTTTTTGGTGCCAAATCACAACAATAGGCCCTATCTAATTTTGGTTCTCACACCAATCAATAGGAAATATATAGAAATCACAC
Organism: Allium sativum; assembly: GCA_030737875.1. Taxonomy (NCBI): domain Eukaryota; kingdom Viridiplantae; phylum Streptophyta; class Magnoliopsida; order Asparagales; family Amaryllidaceae; genus Allium; species Allium sativum. Next base: position 748,379,415 of record CM060918.1, read on the forward strand.
TTTCGTCACTCGAAGATAAATTCTGACGACGAGTACTCAACCATCAGAATCATATTCGGGCCACTAGAGCATGATTCTATATCTATCCAGTATATTAAAACTTCGAATGCACGCGGATCAAACGTATACGCAAAATCTTTATATACTGGATTGTCCAAATTCGATATAAAATAAATATTCAAATACGTATAAAACGATTTAAATTTCAAAACAAAATTGTTTTCATTTGAAAAATATACTCTTCACACTCGTTGTAGGATACTACTAATCCTATCTCTAACGAGTCATTCTAATTGGATATTACTAATCCGATATCTGATGAATTCTTTCGTTTGGTTCTAATATGTCTTGTTCTCTAAGCTTTGTAAACCAAAGCTCTGATACCAAATGTGACAACAAGGAATTCCGCTTGATCCGAATCAGTCGCTAAACCGACCCAGGCCGTTCGAAACGCCTGATTATTTGAGAACACGACAAAATAGAACGCAGACGGAAGAACATTTCATTGTTAATTACGACAATTCCATCAGAATACAAGAATATATAGAGTATGAATCAATATTACACATTTACCAAATATCAGAGATTACAATAAATTACATAACAGCGGAAAATAGTACAATACACAACTGAAGGAGATATACGGATACAAAGCTTTCCGGATATCATTCCAGCTGTAAACCAGGATCCTATGAATATAAATCTGCAAAACCAAAACTACTAGCTGCCCGTGTCGAAACAAGGGCACCCAGAGTTTAGGTTAAAACAATAAACTCCAAGTCAGTCATGGGACTGGTGTGAGAACTAAAACAGTTATTAATCTTTATATTAAAGTTAGGTAAATCAAGGGACCACGCCGTATAACACGGAACGGGTTTCCTCCCAAGAACACCAGTGCATAAAACAAACTGCACAATTCTAAACAAAGAAAAATGAAGCTATTATAAGACCCAGGTCCTATCACACAATGCAACGCAAGCCGGGGGATAGGGTTTTCCCTTATAATAGCCAAACATGCTTAGTACGTTTAAAAACAAATCATTTGTTACTATTATAAGTGCATAGTGTATAAAACAACTTCAAATCATAAGTATCAATCATAGACGGCACGGGTACCATATATCATGTCGACATACTAGTTCTACAATTAAAACTGCAAAATCGCATATTTGGAAATTGGATTTCCGTCATGAACCAAGGCAAAAGATAGTCCTTACCAACTTCGAGACAATCTAGCCCATGTCTCAGGGTTAGAGCGCATCGACCCTTGGATCGTCAGGGCCGGTCCACCGATGTGGATTAAAATGCCTGAACACTGCGTTTCCCTGCCCTTTGGGGGCGTAAATGAGCCAATGAATGACTCCATCGGTTCGAGAACGACCGATATATCTGAGGTCCCTCGCAACAACAACAACCACATAAGTCAAACTCGTCAGGGCGTGTAAAACCACTGATGCCACTTCTAGCTAGAAAGAAACGCATGTCCTCCCTGAGGTCCTCTCCCGTTTCTGGTCCACTAATGGGGTGTGAGGCTCGCGAATCAACGTTACACAAAGCTATGCCACACAGGCGGTGCTTCGATCATCACCACAAGACTTTGCTTTTCAACAGAAGCCTTGATCATTTGCATCTTAGCATGCCACACAGGCAAACCACTCTTTGCAACCGATATCAGTCACACAGAATGAAATCCGATGTCAGACACACAATCCATTTACAATTCCGTTCTAGGTCTGAATGAAACCGGAGGCATCTAGTACCCCGCATATCCATCGATCTCCAAGTACGTCTGGATGACCACTAACTGATTCCCTCCTCTTAGGTGTACGACCCAATCAAGATCATCGGTAATTATCCAAACGACGTGAAGACCTCCGGTTTTCGACCACCGTCTTCATCCTCGACACCTCGTCGAATCAGTTATCCAGAATGAGATAAACCCGGTCCTTCTGAATAACTCGCGTATATAATAAACAAGTGTTACACAAACACAACATACGCCTCATTCCAATTCATCAGTCACTAACCGCAAATTAGCAAGAGAATAATTCCCCAAACATTAACCCTGAAGGCCGAAACCAACATCAGATCAATATCCAGGAAACCATTCATCTTAGCCAACGTACATTTAGTTTCTAAATTTCACATTCTTAGGGAAAGGTTCCCATTAATTTTATCAAAGATAAATTCCTTTAAATTTATTCTTTAATTTTCCTTTGAATATCACTTCAAACTAGTCGGGATTAGCGAACCTTACCGAAGTAATCATTTGTTTTAATTTCCCAATCCCAACCTATTCATCCCATGAAGTAAAACTGGTAATACTTCATATCTAACACGGGGGTGTTATCGGTAAATTCAATTACCATTTCACGTTCAAATCTAATTAAAGATTTAACTTTCGCCTGGAGTAAAATTGGTGATACCCCATTCCCGATCTTTTCAATCTAATTAAAGACTCATTAAAACTCCATTTAGTTTTAATCTTTAACTGGGTTAAAGAATCAGTGTCATTTAAAACACGATTCACGATAAACCCCAAAATCACATCATATCTCAATCAGTCCCTAACCGTAAGTTAACAAGAGAATAATTCCCTAAGTATTAACCTCGAAGGCCGAAACCAACATCAGATCAATACCCCAGAAACCATTCAACTTAACTAATCTCCAGTTAGTTTCTGATTTTCTTAGCTCCTTTGGGTCTAAGAACAATATTATTGAAGATACCGTTCACGACAACCCAAAATCACATTCCATTAATTATCGGGTTAAAGAATATGTGTTATTTAAAACACTGTTCATGATAAACCCAAAAATCAATACCAATTCAATTTTAATTAAATATTATTTAATTGGTACACTTCATTAACTCTAAATAAAAAGATTTAATCTTTTTCTCAACTGGGTTCAAGAACAGTGTTGATGAAGACACCATTCATGACAAACCTAAGTCACATTTGATATTAAATACAAGGCTCTGAATAGAAAATATATCGGCTTATATTCAATATCAAATTTTACGACCAATAAATATCGCATTGGAAATAACGATATAAATATATCTTTCAAATTCCCATAACAATATCTGTATCATCATGAAATCCAACATCGAAATATTCTGAAGATAATTTCGATTCAAATCCATTCCAATATAATTATTGGAAATTCTGGTTATTTTCAAAACCATTTCAAATCCAATTTATTTATTTAAAAATAAATAGAATTATAATTCTAGTTCAAAACTAGTTCATTTCGATAAAAATCTATTTTTATCTTTTCAAATATGGAGTTTTTCATCCCAATTCTTCCCAAATCATTTCTTATGATTTTACACAAATTATTACTATTTTTCATAATTTTATCAAGGCCCGTACAGTCGATTTCCATCAACGGCCATCGAACTGCACTTATAGCGACCTTTTCCAAATTTGATTTGGAAATAATTCCAAATCCAACCTTTAGATTTCTAATTTCTAATATTTGTTAGAAAGCTCTTTTCGATACGAACCCAACGGTTCCAGTTTTAGGAGAATCCAACGGTCGGATCTCCCGCAATATCCATTCGAAGTAAATGGTTGAAATTCACGAACTACCGCAGTGCGGTGTGTTCTATTCAGGCCATTATATTATATATATAATATATACTTCGTTGATTTCCTTTTAAAACATATTATATAAATCGTTTTAAATTCGTTTTCAAAACGATTTCAACTCCTTTTCAAATTCAAATCAAAATTGAATTTTTCCTTATAAATTCGATTTAAATTCTTTTCAAATTGATTTCAATTCAAATTGATTTCTAATTCAATTTCAGTTCGTTTTCAATTCAATTCAATTTCAATTCGAATTCATTTCTATTCAATTTCAATTCGAATTCATTTCTATTCAGTTTCAGTTCAAATTTCAATTCTTTTCAAAATATCAGATTTTGAAATCACTTTCGATATTCATTATAAAATGAATAAAATCGATATAAATATCGTTCACGTCAAAATGGCGTCAATCTAATCAACACGGCTTCACATATTTCTATTTTAAAATATTATATTTCAAATATTTCTTTTTCAAATATTTCTATTTTCAAATATTCTATTTCAAATATTTCTTTTTCAAATATTACTATTTTCAAATATTCTATTTCAAATATTTCTTTTTCAAATATTTCTATTTTCAAATATTCTATTTCAAATATTTCTTTTTCAAATATTCCTATTTTCAAATCTGGAATGAGGCCCAATCAATTACCATATAATGTTAATTATATGGATTTTCTACCACACGTATCTAACATCAACGATAAATCATCAACCATCATCCAAAGTGCGTTCTACACTGTATAAGCATCAAATATAAATATTCAATGCTTATAACAGTCTATCCATTAATCGATCGACATACAGCTAATTATTGGGATTAGTGTATGTCATATATCATCCCAATACCCGTGTGGGGTTTCAAACAATCAAACATAGATTTTGTTTGTGCAGTTGGGCGATGTGTAAAATTTTATCGTCCCAATCAATATCAGTCAAATTTGTGTATATAAACAAATCATTCGATTTGTTTATATTAATTTATTTCATTTCATATACACGTTAAAAATTCTATTTTTAACTATAAAATAGTTTTAACTATATAAATATTTTATTTCATTCCACATCACATCACACAATCAACTACACATCAAAATCAAACAAACAAGCATACAAGCCGTCCATGGTCTGTGGACGACTGGTGTCGGGTGCTACTAAACACCGTCTGCATCCTAGTATATATTTTAACTAGAAAATTAAATTAAAAGTGAGAAGTTCTCACATTGGGGTTCCACTAAGCCATTTCATTTCTGAACCGTTTGAATTCCTTTTTTATTTCAATCCGTTCCATCGCCCTCTATTTCACGCAGTTGATATTAAAAATCACATTTTTAATAACGGTTTCCATACATAAAAATCATATTTTTCAATGCTATACGAATATATAAAAATCATATTTTTCAATGCTATACGAATATATAAAAATCATATTTTCAATGCTATACGAATATATAAAAATCATATTTTTCAATGCTATACGAATATATAAAAATCATATTTTTCTATTGCTATACGAATATATAAAAATCATATTTTTCTAATTACAAAAATCAATTTTTTTTAAAGCTCTTGTCTTTTTATTTTTAAAGATCTAAACTTCTTCATTTAAAAACTGAAATTAACAAGGTTTTTATCTCTAAATTAACTACACAAAAGTAAATAAAATAAATGAATAAAGAAGACTTACAACAATTTTTTTAATAAAAAGGGGAGGGTCTTCATCGTCCGGCGCTGCACTGGGCGAGGGGGGGGGGAGCGTCGTCGTTGGTGGCGGAGGCTCGAGAGGGTTGCTGAGGTGGTGGCTCGCGATTAGGGTTTCGGGCCTAAGGATTCACGGTTTTGGAGCGAGCTCTGGACAAGGTCGGAGGGAAGGCTGACGCATCGGAGGGGGGGTCCTCCTTGGTGGCGGCTGGCGCCAGGAATCCCGGCGGTGGCGCGGTCCTCCGCAAGATGGATTTTCCGTCGTGCTGTTGTTGTTCTTTTTCTTTTAATTCGATTTCAGTTCGAACGATAACTGGGGGTTGACTTTAGATAAAGGGAAGGGAGGGGGTTTTATTATATTTTATAATTTAATAATATTTTAATTCATCACTTAATTGTTTAACACCACAAACTCCAATTGAATCCCAATGACTGTCGCCCCTAGCTAATTACCCTCATTCCGAACACAATGGGATATGTGTCGTAAGCCAATTCAGCTGTTTCGATCAGTTTTCGTTTAAATTAAATTAAAATATAAATATATGTATTCAATTTTAAACTTACATTTCAATTTACTGGGGTCACATAAGGACTTTAAAAATTCCCGAAAAATATATTCTAACTTCGTATTGATGATACGATCCTAACAAAACTAGTTTCATCGAATTCTGAGACCGTTTGAAAAATGGTCATTTTCCAGTCGATTAAAATCAACTGAAAATGGTCAAACGCGTTTTCCTTTTCCACAGTCACATATTGATTCGAAAAATTACGAAATTTGAAACCTAGCAATAACCTGACATGGCGGATCCAACAAAAGTGGTTTCGTCGAAATCCAAGGTCGTTTGCAAAACGGCCATTTTTAAAGGCCGAAATTCCATAGCGACTATTCTAAAATTTCAACTGGACATATCTTTTGATTCCCACTATTAAATTTTGATTTTTTTGATTCGTTGGAAAAATGTTCTCAATTAGATTCAAATATTTTTGGTTTCACTCAATTCCGGTTTAATTTGCACCCTGTACATTCATTTGAATTTTGAAATCGAATTATCGAACTACCGCGCCATTTTCAATTCCTTTTATAATTTAAAATAAATATTTATATTCTAACGACGATTTATATAAATATATTCGTTCGAATTCCATTCAAAATAAATTTCTTGTTGTTATTATTTAAAATAATTCATTTTTAATATTCAAAATTCGCTAAAATTGCCAAAATAAATTTTTTAAATTGGCTCGGATTTCCTGGTTATTACACAAACGGTCTTCAAATTTGATGAAATTAGTTTCATTAGGACCGTATGTTACGAGAAGGAATTTCGCTCGGTTCGAACCAGTCGCTAAACCGATCCAGGCCGTTCGAAACGCCCTATCGTTTGAGAACAGGACAAAACAGAACGCATACAGAAGAACATTTCATTGTATATTACAACAATGCATCAGATTACAAGAATATACAGAGTATAAATGAATATTACACAGAAATATCAGAGATTTAAATTACATTTAAATACATCGCAGCGGAAAATAATACAATACACAACTAGAAGGAGATATACGGATACAAAGCTTTCCGGATATCATTCCAGCTGTAAACCAGGATCCTGTGAATATAAATCTGCAAAACCAAAACTACTAGCTGCCCGTGTCAAAATAAGGGCACCCAGAGTTTAGGTTAAAACAATAAACTCCAGGTCAGTCATGGGACTGGTGTGAGAACTAAAACAGTTAATCTTTATTTTAAATCATTAGGTAAATCAAGGGACCACGCCGTATAACACGGAACGGGTTTCCTCCCAAGAATACCAGTGCATAAAACAAACAGCGCAATGCTAAATAAAGAAAAATGAAGCTGTTATAAGACCCAGGTCCCATCACACAATGCAACGCAGCCGAGGATAGGGTTTTCCCTTATAACAGCCAAAGAATGCTTGATACGTTTAAAACAAATCATTTGATACTATTGTAAGTGCATAGTGTATAAAACAACTTCAAATCATAAGTATTAATCATAGGCGGCATGGGTACCATATATCATGTTGCCATACTAGTTCTACAATTAAAACCGCAAATGTCACGTATTTGGAAATTGGATTTCCATCTATGAACCGAGGCAAAAGATAGTCCTCAACCGATTCGAGACAATCTAGCCCATGTCTCAGGCAAGCGCGCAGGCAAGCCTTGGATCGTCAGGGCCGGTCCACCGATGTGGATTATTATGCCTGAACAATACGTCTCTCCGCCCTTTGGGGCGTAAATGAGCCAACGAATGACTCCATCGGACCCGGATCGTCCGATCAAACCGAGGCGCCTCGCAACAGCAACAACCACATAAGTCAAACTCGTCAGGGCGTGTAAAACCACTGACGCCACTTCTAACTAGAAAGAAACGCATGCCCTCCCTGAGGTCCGTCTCCCGTTTTTGGTTCATACCGGGTGTGAAACACGCGAAGTAAACGTTACACAAAGCTACGCCACAAAGGCCGTGCTTTGATCATCACCACAAGACTTTGCTTTTCAACAGAAGCCTCGATCGATTGCCCCTTAGGCATGCCACACAGGCAATTCACTCCATGCGTTTGATATCCATCAATTTATAACCCCTGAGCTCGTACGTCTCAGAGAAGGGCGTTAAGCAAGAGAATAAATTCTCCGCCGCCAAACAGATATATATTTAATAGAGATCAATCACACGGACTAAAATCCAATGTCAGACACACAGTCCATTTACAAGTCCGTTCTGGGTCTGAACGAAACCGGGGGCACCTAGTACCCCGCATATCCATCGATCTCCAAGTACGTCTGGACGATCACCAACTGTTTCCATCTTCCTGGGTGTACAGCCCAATCAAGATCATCAGTAATCACCCAAACGACGTGAAGACTTCCGGTCTTCGACCATCGTCTTCATCTTCGACTTATCGTCGTATCAGTTATTCAGAATGGGATAAACCCGGTCTTTCCGAATAACTCGCGTATATATTATAAAAGTGTTACACAAACACAACATACGCCTCATTCCAATTCATTAGTCACTAATCGTAAATTAATCAAGAGAATAATACCACAAATATTAACCCCGAAGGCCGAAACCAACATCAGATCAATATCCAGGAAACCATTCTGCTTAGCTAACCGACAGTTAGTTTCTGAATTTCACATTCATAGGGAAAGGTTCCCATTAATTTTATCAAAGATAAATTTCTTGAATTTATTCTTTAATCTATTTTTGAATATCAATTCAAAACTAGTCGGGATTAGCGAACCTTACCGAAGTAATTATTTGTTTTAATTTCCCAAACCCAACCTATTCATCCCACGAAGTAAAACTGGTAATACTTCATATCTAACACCACAGTGTTATCGGTAAATTCAATTACCATTTCACGTTCAAATCTAATTAAAGATTTAACTATCGCCTGGAGCAAAACTGGTGATACTCCATTCTCGATCATTTCAATCTAATTAAAGATTCATTAAAACTCCACTTAGTTTTAATCTTCGACCGGGTTAAAGAATCAGTGTCATTTAAAACACGGTTCACGATAAACCCAAAATCACCTTCCATTAATTATCGGGTTAAAGAACAAGTGTTATTTAAAACACTGTTCACGATAAACCCAAAAATCAATACCAATTCAATTCCAATTAAATATCATTTAATTGGTACACTTCATTAAATCTAAATAAAAAGATTTAATCTTTTCTCAACTGGGTTCAAGAACAGTGTTAGTGAAGACACCATTCACGACAAACCCAAATCACATTCGATATTCAATACAAGGCTCTGAATAGAAAATATATCGGCTTATATTCAATATCAAATTCTACGACTAACAAATGTCGTATTGGAAATAACGATACATATATATATCTTTCAAATTTCCATAACAACACCTGTATAATCACGAATTCCAACATCGAAATATTCCGAAGACAATTTCGATTCAAATCCACTCCAATGCAATCATTGGAAATCATGGTTATTTTTAAAACCCTTTTCAAATTCAATTTATTTATTTAAAAATAAATAGAATTATATTTCTAGTTCAAAACTAGTTCATTTCGATAAAAATCTATTTTTATCTTTTCAAATATGGAGTTTTTCATCCCAAATCTTCACAAATCATTTCTTATGATTTTACACAAATTATTACTATTTTTAATAATTTTATCAAGGCCCGTACAGTCGATTTCCATCAACGGTCATCGAACTGCACTTACAACGACCTTTTTCGAATTTTATTTGGACATAATTCCAAATCCAACCGTTAGATTTCAAATTTCTAATATTCGTTAGAAAGCTCTTTTCGATACGAACCCAACGGTTCCGGTTTTAGGAGAATCCGACGGTCGGATCTCCCGCAATGTCCGTTTGAAATAAATGGTCGAAATTCACGAACTGCCGCGGCGCGGCGCGTTCTATTCAGGCCATTATATTATATATATAATATATATAATATATATTTCGTCGATTTCTATTTAAAACGAATTATATAAATAGTTTTAAAATTCGTTTCAAAAGCAATTTCAACTTCCATTTCAATTCAAATCAAAATTGAATTTTTCTTTATAAATTCGTTTTAAAATTCATTTCTATTCAATTCAAATTTCAATTCAATTTGAATTCATTTTAATTCACTTTCTATTCAATTTGAATTTGTTTTCAATCCAATTCATTTCGAAATCGTTTTTCAATTCAATTCATTTCGAAATCGTTTTTCAATTCAATTCATTTCGAAATCGTTTTCAATTCAATTCATTTCGAAATCGTTTTCAATTCAATTCATTTCGAAATCGTTTTCAATTCAATTCATTTCGAAATCGTTTTCAATTCAATTCATTTCGAAATCGTTTTCAATTCAATTTCATTTCGAAATCGTTTTCAATTCAATTTCATTTCGAAATCGTTTTCAATTCAAATTGGAATGAGGCCCAATCAATCACCATATAATGTTAATTATATGGATTTTCATACATTACACACATATAATAGCATTGAAAAATAATCAACCATCAACCAAAGTGCACTACACTGTATAAGCATCAAATATAGATATCTAACGCTTATAACAGCCTGTCAATCAATCGATCGACATATTTAATCAATCAGGATGAGTGAACTTCAAGTTTCATCCCAACACCCGTGCGGGGTTTCAAACAATCAAACACAGATTTTATTTGTGCAGTTGGGCGATGTGTAAAATTTATCGACCCAATCAATATCAGTCAAATCAGTGTACATAAACAAACCGTCCGGTTTGTAAATGAATATTTTATTTTATTCACTTCACGTTAAAAATTATATTTTTAACGATAAAATATTTTATTTCAACACTTGAATTTCTATCCAGTTCATTCTTTAAAAATGATATTTTTTTTATTTTTCTAACTTATTTTAGAAAATTTCGGCGGCACAACGGCACGATACTAGAAACGGGACAAGGCCTAGCCTTATCCCCGGTCTAGTGAAGGCCCACACCATTCACACATCAATCAAATCAATTCATTTCACCACACAATTCAATTTCAATCAAATAATCTAACCAATTTTTGCAATCAAACAAACAAGTCCATGGTCTGTGGACGATTGTGTCGGGTGCTACTAAACACCGTCTGCATCCTAGTATATATATATATATAACTAGAAAATAAATTGAAAGGTGAGAAATTCTCACCGAGGGATCCACTCCTCCAGTTTTATCTCTGAATTTCTGAACATCTGAATTTGCCCGTACATCCATCATATTCTTTGCCACGCTGTTCACATTAAAAATCATATTTTTAATATGATGTTCATTTTAAAAATCACATTTTTTTTATACCAATTTCATTTGTATAAAAATCATATCTTTTTGGTAAACAAAGATTGTATTTTTACTTCTCTACAAATATGAAAACCATATTTTTAATATCTCTACTTTATAAAACTTATATTTTTACCTCGCCTCCCATATAAATAAAATCACATTTTATATGTTAAAAAAAATCGGATTTTTACATAACTAAAAACCTCCTTTTTATAATCTAAAAACCATTCTTTTATATCGCTAAAAATCTATTCTTTCACTTCAGAAAAATCTCTTCTTTTACTTAAGAAAAATCTCTTCCTTTTGATTAACAAGATTCAATCTTTTTTATTTTCGAAAATCAAATCTTTTCGATTTCAAAAATATAATCTTTTCGCTAATGTTCATATAGGAAAAATCAAATCTTTCTTCCTATGAAACATCTATATTTTTATGACAATAAAAATTATAATTTTGAATAATAAAAATCATATTTTTCTAATCTATTTATATATATATATATATATATATATATATATAATTACATTTTAAAACAATGTTTCTTACATTTTGAATAAATGTTTTTCATATAAAAAAAAACTGAAAATAAATCGGATCTAAAGACAATAAAATAAATAAAAATAAACAAATAGGAAGACTCACGTTTTCACTTATCAGCGGGGAGGGGGGGTCTTCTGGTCGTTGCGAGGAGCGCTGGAGGGGTGGCACCATCGCGGCGTTGTCGAGGTGGAGCAGGCGTGGTGGGACGGGGGCGGTCGGAGGCGGCTGGGCAGTGGGGTACGGCGGTATAGGGTTCGCGGTGGGTTAGGGGTTCTGGCGACTTCGATTTGGATGGAGGAGGGCGTAGAGAGAGAGGAGAGGAAGGGAGGCCGTTGGTGGGAGATCGGAGGTGGGAAGCCCGCCTGGAAGCGGCGGCGATAGCATCGCATGGGCGACGGGGTTCGTGGGTTGGAGGTCAATGGGGTTTTTTCTTTTTTTTTTTATTTTAATTTAATTCTGAATGAAGAGAGAAAGAGGGGTGTAGGGGTATTAGTTTATATATTATTTTAATTTAAATTTTAAAATCCAAAAGTAACTTTTATTTTCGAACTCGAAATCGAACCCACCGACTGTCGCCCCTAGCTAATTACCCCCATTCCGAACACAATGGGATATGCCACGCAAGCTGATTCGATCGTTTCGATTAGTTTTCGTTAAATTCACATTTAAATCACTATATTGAATTTTAAACGTACATTTCAAATTACCGGGGTCACATACTAACTAGAAAAATTCCAGAAAAATATTCTCTAGCTTCGTATTGACGATACGATCCTAACAAAACTAGTTTCGTCGAATTCTGAGACCGTTAGAAAAATGGCCAATTTCCAGTCGATTAAAATCAACTGAAACTGGTCAAACGCGTTTTCTTTTGCCACACTCACATATTGATTCGAAAAATTATGAAATTTGAAACCTAGCAATAACTTTACACTGCGGACCCAACAAAAGTGGTTTCATCGAAATCCGAGGTCGTTTGCAAAATTTCAATTTTTAAGGGCCTGAATTCCATAGCGACTATTCAGAATTTTCAACTGGACATATCTTTTGATTCCCGCTATAAAATTTTGATCTTTCAGATTCGTTGGAAAGATATTATCAATTAGATCCCATTATTTTTGGTTTCACTAAAATCCGAATTATTTTGCACCCGGTACATTCAATTGAAGTTTGAAATCGAATTATCGAACTACCGCGCCATTTTCAATTCTATTTATAATTATATATAAATATTTATATTCTAACGACGACGCGTATAATATATACGTTCGAATTATATTCAAAATAAATTTCTCGTCGATATTATTTAAAATAATTCATTTTAAATAATCAAAATTCGATAAATTGCCAAAATAAAAATTTTAAACTGGCCCAGATTTTCGGGTTATTACAATCTCCCCCACTTAAAACTTTTCGTCCCCGAAAAGGAACAAAGTCGAAAGTGGTTTGATTATTCAGCTCTACGTTCGATCTGGCTTTCATTCTCTAACTCTTTAGTTTCTGAGAATTTCCAAAAATTTCAAAAATTTGGCTAACACCCTAAATTTTTGAAAAATTTTGCCATAACCTCCCCTGCGCCGGGAGCATCGGGGAATTTCAAATAGCTTCCCCGGTCCTTCTAATCTCAAAAAGAAAAAGAAAAAGCCAAGCGGCTAGCCAATAGGCTCACAAAATCATCATCACCCAAACAAAACAGGAAATTATGTAGTAAACATGTACCTATTTGTCGGGCAAACAAATTTTATTCTTCGGCTCTAGCCTCCTTGCTATGACCTGTTCAATGATATATATGCACATGCAAGCAAATGCGACCAATTTTCAATATAATTCAATATTTGATTCAATTAGGCATAATGGTTCAAAATCATCAAACAAATAAACAAACAACACAAACATCAATCAATTAGTGGATTAGCGTTTCAAATGCATAACTTTGATATATAGTCAAAAATCAGATTTTTGATGCCAAATCACAACAATAAGCCCTATCTAATTTTGGGTTCTCACACCAGTCAATAGGAAATATATAGAAATCTCACTTTGGTCACTCGAACATAAATTTTAATGATGGAGCTCCATCATCAAAATCATCTTCGGGCGATTAGAGTGTAATTCTATATCTATCCAATATATTAAAATTTCAAATACACGTGGATCAGACGTATATGCAAAATCTTTATATACTGGACTGTCCAACTCAATATAAATAGATAATCAAATACGAATAATTGATTTAAATTTTCAAAACAAAATTTGTTTTCACTTTTATTTATCAAAAACACTACTCTTCACACTCGTTCTAGGATACTACTGATCCCATCTCTAACGAGTCTCTCTCATTGGATATTGCTAATCCAATATCTGATGAATTCTTTCATATGGTTCTAATGTGTCTTGTTCTCTGAGCTTTGTAAACCAAAGCTCTGATACCAACTGTTACGAGAAGGAATTTCGCTCGGTTCGAACCAGTCGCTAAACCGATCCAGGCCGTTCGAAACGCCCTATCGTTTGAGAACAGGACAAAACAGAACGCATACAGAAGAACATTTCATTGTATATTACAACAATGCATCAGATTACAAGAATATACAGAGTATAAATGAATATTACACAGAAATATCAGAGATTTAAATTACATTTAAATACATCGCAGCGGAAAATAATACAATACACAACTAGAAGGAGATATACGGATACAAAGCTTTCCGGATATCATTCCAGCTGTAAACCAGGATCCTATGAATATAAATCTGCAAAACCAAAACTACTAGCTGCCCGTGTCAAAATAAGGTCACCCAGAGTTTAGGTTAAAACAATAAACTCCAGGTCAGTCATGGGACTGGTGTGAGAACTAAAACAATTAATATTTATTTTAAATCATTAGGTAAATCAAGGGACCACGCCGTATAACACGGAACGGGTTTCCTCCCAAGAATACCAGTGCATAAAACAAACAGCGCAATGCTAAATAAAGAAAAATGAAGCTGTTATAAGACCCAGGTCCCATCACACAATGCAACGCAGCCGAGGATAGGGTTTTCCCTTATAACAGCCAAAGAATGCTTGATACGTTTAAAACAAATCATTTGATACTATTGTAAGTGCATAGTGTATAAAACAACTTCAAATCATAAGTATCAATCATAGGCGGCATGGGTACCATATATCATGTCGCCATACTAGTTCTGCAATTAAAACTGCAAATGTCACGTATTTGGAAATTGGATTTCCATCTATGAACCGAGGCAAAAGATAGTCCTCAACCGATTCGAGACAATCTAGCCCATGTCTCAGGCAAGCGCGCAGGCAAGCCTTGGATCGTCAGGGCCGGTCCACCGATGTGGATTATTATGCCTGAACAATACGTCTCTCCGCCCTTTGGGGCGTAAATGAGCCAACGAATGACTCCATCGGACCCGGATCGTCCGATCAAACCGAGGCGCCTCGCAACAGCAACAACCACATAAGTCAAACTCGTCAGGGCGTGTAAAACCACTGACGCCACTTCTAACTAGAAAGAAACGCATGCCCTCCCTGAGGTCCGTCTCCCGTTTTTGGTTCATACCGGGTGTGAAACACGCGAAGTAAACGTTACACAAAGCTATGCCTCAAAGGCCGTGCTTTGATCATCACCACAAGACTTTGCTTTTCAACAGAAGCCTCGATCGATTGCCCCTTAGGCATGCCACACAGGCAATTCACTCCATGCATTTGATATCCATCAATATATAACCCCTGAGCTCGTACGTCTCAGAGAAGGGCGTTAAGCAAGAGAATAAATTCTCCGCCGCCAAACAGATATATATTTAATAGAGATCAATCACACGGACTAAAATCCAATGTCAGACACACAGTCCATTTACAAGTCCGTTCTGGGTCTGAACGAAACCGGGGGCACCTAGTACCCCGCATATCCATCGATCTCCAAGTACGTCTGGACGATCACCAACTGTTTCCATCTTCTTGGGTGTACAGCCCAATCAAGATCATCAGTAATCACCCAAATGACGTGAAGACTTCCGGCCTTCGACCATCGTCTTCATCTTCGACTTATCGTCGTATCAGTTATTCAGAATGGGATAAACCCGGTCTTTCCGAATAACTCGCGCATATATTATAAAAGTGTTACACAAACACAACATACGCCTCATTCCAATTCATTAGTCACTAATCGTAAATTAATCAAGCGAATAATACCACAAATATTAGCCCCGAAGGCCGAAACCAACATCAGATCAATATCCAGGAAACCATTCTGCTTAGCTAACCGACAGTTAGTTTCTGAATTTCACATTCATAGGGAAAGGTTCCCATTAATTTTATCAAAGATAAATTTCTTGAATTTATTCTTTAATCTATTTTTGAATATCAATTCAAAACTAGTCGGGATTAGCGAACCTTACCGAAGTAATTATTTGTTTTAATTTCCCAAACCCAACCTATTCATCCCACGAAGTAAAACTAGTAATACTTCATATCTAACACCACAGTGTTATCGGTAAATTCAATTACCATTTCACGTTCAAATCTAATTAAAGATTTAACTATCGCCTGGAGCAAAACTGGTGATACTCCATTCTCGATCATTTCAATCTAATTAAAGATTCATTAAAACTCCACTTAGTTTTAATCTTCGACCGGGTTAAAGAATCAGTGTCATTTAAAACACGGTTCACGATAAACCCAAAATCACCTTCCATTAATTATCGGGTTAAAGAACAAGTGTTATTTAAAACACTGTTCACGATAAACCCAAAAATCAATACCAATTCAATTCCAATTAAATATCATTTAATTGGTACACTTCATTAAATCTAAATAAAAAGATTTAATCTTTTCTCAACTGGGTTCAATAACAGTGTTAGTGAAGACACCATTCACGACAAACCCAAATCACATTCGATATTCAATACAAGGCTCTGAATAGAAAATATATCGGCTTATATTCAATATCAAATTCTACGACTAACAAATGTCGTATTGGAAATAACGATACATATATATATCTTTCAAATTTCCATAACAACACCTGTATAATCACGAATTCCAACATCGAAATATTCCGAAGACAATTTCGATTCAAATCCACTCCAATGCAATCATTGGAAATCCTGGTTATTTTTAAAACCCTTTTCAAATTCAATTTATTTATTTAAAAATAAATAGAATTATATTTCTAGTTCAAAACTAGTTCATTTCGATAAAAATCTATTTTTATCTTTTCAAATATGGAGTTTTTCATCCCAAATCTTCACAAATCATTTCTTATGATTTTACACAAATTATTACTATTTTTAATAATTTTATCAAGGCCCGTACAGTCGATTTCCATCAACGGTCATCGAACTGCACTTACAGCGACCTTTTTTGAATTTTATTTGGACATAATTCCAAATCCAACCGTTAGATTTCAAATTTCTAATATTCGTTAGAAAGCTCTTTTCGATACGAACCCAACGGTTCCGGTTTTAGGAGAATCCGACGGTCGGATCTCCCGCAATGTCCGTTTGAAATAAATGGTCGAAATTCACGAACTGCCGCGGCGCGGCGCGTTCTATTCAGGCCATTATATTATATATATAATATATATAATATATATTTCGTCGATTTCTATTTAAAACGAATTATATAAATAGTTTTAAAATTCGTTTCAAAAGCAATTTCAACTTCCATTTCAATTCAAATCAAAATTGAATTCTTCTTTATAAATTCGTTTTAAAATTCATTTCTATTCAATTCAAATTTCAATTCAATTTGAATTCATTTCAATTCACTTTCTATTCAATTTGAATTTGTTTTCAATCCAATTCATTTCGAAATCGTTTTTCAATTCAATTCATTTCGAAATCGTTTTTCAATTCAATTCATTTCGAAATCGTTTTCAATTCAATTCATTTCGAAATCGTTTTCAATTCAATTCATTTCGAAATCGTTTTCAATTCAATTCATTTCGAAATCGTTTTCAATTCAATTCATTTCGAAATCGTTTTCAATTCAATTTCATTTCGAAATCGTTTTCAATTCAGTTTCATTTCGAAATCGTTTTCAATTCAAATTGGAATGAGGCCCAATCAATCACCATATAATGTTAATTATATGGATTTTCATACATTACACACATATAATAGCATTGAAAAATAATCAACCATCAACCAAAGTGCACTACACTGTATAAGCATCAAATATAGATATCTAACGCTTATAACAGCCTGTCAATCAATCGATCGACATATTTAATCAATCAGGATGAGTGAACTTCAAGTTTCATCCCAACACCCGTGCGGGGTTTCAAACAATCAAACACAGATTTTATTTGTGCAGTTGGGCGATGTGTAAAATTTATCGACCCAATCAATATCAGTCAAATCAGTGTACATAAACAAACCGTCCGGTTTGTAAATGAATATTTTATTTTATTCACTTCACGTTAAAAATTATATTTTTAACGATAAAATATTTTATTTCAACACTTGAATTTCTATCCAGTTCATTCTTTAAAAATGATATTTTTTTATTTTTCTAACTTATTTTAGAAAATTTCGGCGGCACAACGGCACGATACTAGAAACGGGACGAGGCCTAGCCTTATCCCCGGTCTAGTGAAGGCCCACGCCATTCACACATCAATCAAATCAATTCATTTCACCACACAATTCAATTTCAATCAAATAATCTAACCAATTTTTGCAATCAAACAAACAAGTCCATGGTCTGTGGACGATTGTGTCGGGTGCTACTAAACACCGTCTGCATCCTAGTATATATATATATATAACTAGAAAATAAATTGAAAGGTGAGAAATTCTCACCGAGGGATCCACTCCTCCAGTTTTATCTCTGAATTTCTGAACATCTGAATTTGCCCGTACATCCATCATATTCTTTGCCACGCTGTTCACATTAAAAATCATATTTTTAATATGATGTTCATTTTAAAAATCACATTTTTTTTATACAATTTCATTTGTATAAAAATCATATCTTTTTGGTAAACAAAGATTGTATTTTTACTTCTCTACAAATATGAAAACCATATTTTTAATATCTCTACTTTATAAAACTTATATTTTTACCTCGCCTCCCATATAAATAAAATCACATTTTATATGTTAAAAAAAATCGGATTTTTACATAACTAAAAACCTCCTTTTTATAATCTAAAAACCATTCTTTTATATCGCTAAAAATCTATTCTTTCACTTTAGAAAAATCTCTTCTTTTACTTAAGAAAAATCTCTTCCTTTTGATTAACAAGATTCAATCTTTTTTATTTTCGAAAATCATATCTTTTCGATTTCAAAAATATAATCTTTTCGCTAATGTTCATATAGGAAAAATCAAATCTTTCTTCCTATGAAACATCTATATTTTTATGACAATAAAAATCATAATTTTGAATAATAAAAATCATATTTTTCTAATCTATTTATATATATATAAAAAATTACATTTTAAAACAATGTTTCTTACATTTTGAATAAATGTTTTTCATATAAAAAAAAACTGAAAATAAATCGGATCTAAAGACAATAAAATAAATAAAAATAAACAAATAGGAAGACTCACGTTTTCACTTATCAGCGGGGAGGGGGGGTCTTCTGGTCGTCGCGAGGAGCGCTGGAGGGGAGGCACCATCGCGGCGTTGTCGAGGTGGAGCAGGCGTGGTGGGACGGGGGCGGTCGGAGTCAGCTGGGCAGTGGGGTACGGCGGTATAGGGTTCGCGGTGGGTTAGGGGTTCTGGCGACTTCGATTTGGATGGAGGAGGGCGTAGAGAGAGAGGAGAGGAAGGGAGGCCGTTGGTGGGAGATCGGAGGTGGGAAGCCCGCCTGGAAGCGGCGGCGATAGCATCGCATGGGCGACGGGGTTCGTGGGTTGGAGGTCAATGGGTTTTTTTTTTTTTTAATTTAATTCTGAATGAAGAGAGAAAGAGGGGTGTAGGGGTATTAGTTTATATATTATTTTAATTTAAATTTTAAAATCCAAAAGTAACTTTTATTTTCGAACTCGAAATCGAACCCACCGACTGTCGCCCCTAGCTAATTACCCCCATTTCGAACACAATGGGATATGCCACGTAAGCTGATTCGATCGTTTCGATTAGTTTCCGTTAAATTCACATTTAAATCACTATATTGAATTTTAAACGTACATTTCAAATTACCGGGGTCACATACTAACTAGAAAAATTCCAGAAAAAATATTCTCTAGCTTCGTATTGACGATACGGTCCTAACAAAACTAGTTTCGTCGAATTCTGAGACCGTTAGAAAAATGGCCAATTTCCAGTCGATTAAAATCAACTGAAACTGGTCAAACGCGTTTTCTTTTGCCACACTCGCATATTGATTCGAAAAATTATGAAATTTGAAACCTAGCAATAACTTTACACTGCGGACCCAACAAAAGTGGTTTCGTCGAAATCCGAGGTCGTTTGCAAAATTTCAATTTTTAAGGTCCTGAATTCCATAGCGACTATTCAGAATTTTCAACTGGACATATCTTTTGATTCCCGCTATAAAATTTTGATCTTTCAGATTCATTGGAAAGATATTATCAATTAGATCCCATTATTTTTGGTTTCACTAAAATCCGGATTATTTTGCACCCGGTACATTCAATTGAAGTTTGAAATCGAATTATCGAACTACCGCGCCATTTTCAATTCTATTTATAATTATATATAAATATTTATATTCTATCGATGACGCGTATAATATATACGTTCGAATTATATTCAAAATAAATTTCTCGTCGATATTATTTAAAATAATTCATTTTAAATAATCAAAATTCGCTAAAATTGCCAAAATAAAAATTTTAAACTGGCCCAGATTTTCGGGTTATTACACCGTATCGTCAATGCGAGGCTAGAAATAATTTTTCTAGGGTTTTTAGAATTAGTATGTGGCCCTGGCAAATTAAAATGTACGTTCAAATCTAAAATTAAATGCTTATTATTTTAATTTGAAGAATAACTAACCGTAACAGCCGAATTAGGTTACGAAACATATCCCATTGTGTTCGGAGTGGGGGTATTTAGTTAGGGGCGACAGTCGTTGGGTTTGAATTGGGGTTTGTATGGAGCGAGGGGTATTTTCGGATTTAAATAAATTAAAAATAAATATAAAATATAGGGATCAATCCCCTTTCTTCTCTCACATTCCTCGTTGACCAAATCAAACCCGTAAACCTCCAGCACACGACGGAAACCACTCCACACCTTCTCTTTTCGGTTTCTCCTCATCCACTCATTAAAATTGCTCCACCCAGTTAAGGTTTTTGTAGAGGACTTCGAGAGCTTCGAATCCATACCTGGAGCACCTCGTATAGTGGCGCGAATCTCGAGAATCACCTCGCTGAAGGTCCGGACTTCAACTCGCCGCCGACGATGATTCAGAAAACTGAAGTGGACCCCTTTCCTGGTGCACGTGTGCCTCTCCTGGCTTTACCACGCTGTGCAATCCGATCGTTTTGGAACAACATGGATTTGGTGCAAATCGGTGACCTAGTTTCGAACCTCATCTAAAGGTATACGGTTTATTAACTTTAAACTGTTTCAACATTCAAAAGTGTCGCAAAGTTGGTTAAACTTCTAAAAATCGTATCCTTTTGCTATGAGGTCGAAATCCAGTGAAACAAGAGACACTGAGACCGTGACGTCGTCCTCTACATTCTAGAAGAGACCGGATAGTTTTTAGAGCTCGCTACAATTTTAGGCGAAGCCAGAACCAATGTGAGAACTTCTCACTTGAATTTATTTTTCTAGTTAAAAATATATACTAGGATGCAGACGGTGCTTAGCAGCACCCAACACCGTCGTCCACAGACCATAGACGACTTGTTTGTTTGATTGTGTTGTGAAAATTGTTTGAGATGTGAAATGACTGTGTTAAAATATTCATGTGTTGAATAAAAATATTTGAATAATAAAAATATCATTTTTATTATATAACTGAGCTGTAGAAAATATTCATGTGTTGAATAAAATGTTTGAACAATAAAAATCACATCTTATTGTATATACGAACGTTATAAAATAGTCATGTGTTGAAATAAATATCTATAAGCAAATCATATGATTTGTTTATGTACACCAATTTGACTGATATGGATTGGGACGATATATTTTTCACATCGCTCAACTGCACAAATAAAAATCTGTGTTTGTTGATTTGAAACCCCACACGGGTGTTGGGAGGATATTTGGCGTACATAATCCCAATTATTTAGTCGTATGTCGATCGATTGGTTGACAGACTGTGTAAGCATTAATTATTTATATTTAATGCATATGCAGTTGTGTGGTGCACTCTGGATGATGGTTGATTATTTATCGTTGCTATTATATACATGTGTAGTATGGAATCCATATAAATAACATTATATGGTAATTGATTGGGTCTCATTCCAATTTAGAAAATAAAGAATATTTTAAAATAATATTCAGAATAGGAAACTAAATATCCATGTGTTGAATAAACAAAATAGTCATGTGTTGACAATACTCATGTGTTGAGAATATTCATGTGTTGAAACCCTTCATGTGTTGAGTAAAATCTCTAAACAATAAAATTTACATCTTTATCATATATAAAATTAGAAACTAACTGGAAACTAGTTAAGAGGAATGGTTTCCTGGGTATTGATCTGATGTTGGTTTCGGCCTTCGGGGTTAATACTTAGGGAATCATTCTCTCACTAATTTACGGTTAGAGTCTGATTAAGAATTAAACTATAAAAATCATAATTTTATCAAATATATTAAATAACAAAATAGTCATGTGTTGACAATACTCATGTGTTGAGAATATTCATGTGTTGAAACTATTCATGTGTTGAACGAAATATTTTACACAATAGAATTCACCTTTTTATTGTAAGTAAGAATTAATAAATATTCATGTGTTGAATAAAATATATATTCATGTGTTGAAGAAAATATCCATTTATTGAATAGAATAATGAAGTTATTGAAACATATAAAGTCGTGTTGATTAGATTTGCGCCATTTTGAGACGAACGATATTTATATCGATTTTATTCGATTTTGTAATGAATATCGAAAAGGAAATGATTTCAGAATCAAATATTTTGAAAATATTATCATTTATATATTAATGATATGGAATATCCAATTTTGATTTGAAATTGAATATGAAGTTGAAGTCGTTTTGAAAAACGAATTTAAAACGATTTATAAAATACATTTTGAAAGGAAATCGACAAAATATATAATATATATAATATATATATTTAATGGCCTGAATAGAAGGCGCCATGCCGCGGCAGTTCGCGAATTTCAACCATTGACTTCGAATTGATGTTACGGGAGATCCGACTGTCGGATTCTCCTAAAACCGGAACCGTTGGGTTCGTATCGAAAAGAATATTAGAGATTTGAAATCTAACGGTTGGATTTGGAGTTATGTCCAAATCAAATTTGGAAAAGGTCATTGTAAGTGCAGTTCGACGACCAGTTATGGAAATCGACTGTACGGGCCTTGATAAAATTATTAAAAATATTAATAATTTGTGTAAAATCATAAGAAATGATTCAGAAAGAATTAGGACGAAAAATCCCATATTTGAAAAGATAAAAATAGATTATTATCGAAATGAACTAGTTATTAACTAGAAGGATAATCCAATATTTTTAATTAAATAAATTGGATTTGAAGTGGTTTTGAAAATAACCAGAATTTCCAATATATGAATTGGAATGGATTTGAATCGAAATTATCTTCGGGATATTTCAATGTTGGATTTCGTGATTATACAGATATGGTTATGGAAATTTGAAAGATATATCTATATCGTTATTTCCAATACAATATTTGTTGGTTTCAAAATTTGATATTGAATATAAGCCGATATATTTTCTATTCAGAGCCTTGTATTTAATATCAAATGGGATTTTGGGTTCTTCGTGAATGATGTCTTAAATAACACTGTTCTTGAACCCAGTTTAGAAAAGAATAAATCTTTTAATTAAGATTTAGTGAGATTTTCCAATTGATTAATATTTAATTGGAATTGAATTGAAAATTGGTTTTTGGGTTTATAGTGAACGGTGTTTTAAATAACACTTGTTCTTTAACCCGGTTAACAATGGGATGTGATTTTGGGTTTATCGTGAACCGTGTTTCAAAAGACATTGGTTCTTTAACTCAGTTAAAGATAAGACTAATTTCTTAACTTTGAAAAATCATTAAGTAATGATTTTTGGAGATTAAAACTGAATTAGAGTTTTAATGAATCTTTAATTAGATTGAAATGATCGAGAATAGAGTATCACCTGTTTTGCTCCAAGCGATAGTTAAATCTTTAATTAGATTTGAACGTGTAATGGTAATTAAATTTACCGATAACACCGTGGTGTTAGATATGAAGTATTACCAGTTTTGCTTCATGGGATGTATAGGTTTGGATTGAGAAATTTAACAAATAATTACTTCGGTAAGGATCGCTAATCCCGACTAGTTTGGAAAACCATTAAATGGTTTGAAATGACATTCCAAGGAAAATTAAAGAATAAATTTTAAAGAATTTATCTTTGATAAAATTAATGAGAACCTTTTCCTAGTGATGTGAATATTTGAATAAAAGAATATTCTGATTTGGAATGAGGCGTATGTTGTGTTTGTGTAACACTTGTTTATAAAATGCGCGAGTTATTCGGATAGACCGGGTTTATCCCATTCTGAATAACTGATATGACGGTAAGTCGAAGATGAAGATGGTGGTTGAAGACCGGAGGTCTTCACATCGTTTGGATAATTACTGATGATCTTGATTGGGATGTACACCCAAGAGGAGGGAATCAGTTGGTGATCGTCCAGACGTACTTGGAGATTGATGGATATGCGAGGAATAAGGTTCCTCCGGTTTCGTTCAGACTTAGACCGAACTTGTAAATGGACTGTGTGTCTGACATTGGATTTCATTCTGTGTGACTGATATCGGTTGCATAGAGTGGTTTGCCTGTGTGGCATGCTAAGATGCAAATGATCAAGGCTTCTGCTGAAAACCAGAGTCTTGTGGTTGATGATCAAAGCACGGCCTTTGTGGAATCGCTTTGTGTAGCGTTAATTCGTGAGCCTCACACCCCTGTATGAACCAAAAACTGGAGAGGACATCAGGGAGGGCATGCGTTTCCTTATAGCTAGAAGTGGCGTCAGTGGTTTAGAAGCCCCGACGAGTTTGACTTATGTGGTTGTTGGAATGCGAGGTGCCTCGGTTATATCGGTCGATCCGGGACTGATGGAGTCATTCGTTGGCTCATTTACGCCCCATAGGGCGGGGAAATGCATGTTCAGGCATTTTAATCCACTCCGTGTGGACCAGCCCTGACGATCCAAAGTCTTGACTGAGTACTTGCTTGAGGGGCGGGCTAGAGCGTCTCGAATCGGTGAGGACTATCTTTTGCCTCGGTTCATAGATGGAAATCCAACTTCCAAATACGTGATTTTGCTGTTTTAATTGTAGAACTAGTATGGCAACATGATATATGGTACCCATGCCGTCTATGATTGATACATTTATATTTGAAGTTGTTTTCTTTATTTATAGTAATAATAAAAGATTAAATTTCACGTATCAAGCATTATTTGGCTATTATAAGGTAAAACCCTATCCTCCGGCTTGCGTTGCATTGTGTGATGGGACCTAGGTCTTATAATAGCTTCATTGTTCTTTATTTAGCATTGCGCTGTTTGTTTTATGCATTGGTATTCTTAGGAGGAAACCCGTTCCGTGTTATACGGCGTGGTCCCTTGATTTACCTAACTTTAAAATAAAGATAAATAACTGTTTTAGTTCTCACACCAGTCACATGACTGACCTGGAGTTTATTGTTTTTACCTAAACTTTGGGTGCCCTTATTTTCCACACGGGCAGCTTGTAGTTGGGTTTTGCAGATATTATATTCACAGGATCCTGGTTTATAGCTGAAGGGATATTCAGAAAGCTCTGTATCCGTGTATTTCTTTCAGTTGTGTTTTGTGTTATTTTTCCGCTGTAGTAATGTTTTTAAATCTCTGATATTTTTTGATATATAATATTCATTCATACTCTGTATATTCTTGTATTCTGATGGAATTGTTGCAATAAGCAATGAAATGTTCTTCTGTTTGAGTTCTGATCTGTCGTGTTCTCAAAGCAATCCATGCTTTCCTTACCGGGGATGTTACAGGTTCTTATAGGTCATGTGTGGGTCGGGTTGCAAGATGTTTTTGTTGTACCTCAGTGTAACCCCTCTAGAGTACACTGATCGGAAGGTTGTTCCATAACTTGTCATGTTGTAAATCCAATCTCCAATAAGCGCCCTGCGGTTTTTGATTTAATATTATGTATGGAACGTGAAATGCAAGCGTTCCACTAGATTTCCATTTATTTGATGTAGACACTATGATAATATCACCGGATTTGATATCAAAAATATTTTTGGTTATCGTAAGGTAAAAACCATCCGTGTTTATGTGTGGATCGGTCTTACGATTATCATTTCTTTCGAAAGGATTTTGAAAGTTAAACAAATGGTTGGAGTTTACTCACACCAGTCCCATGACTGACCCAGAGTTTATTTTTTTTTCATTTTCCCTAAACTCTTGGGTGCCCAAATTTGTACGGGAAGTCAAGTAGTCGGGATTTTTCAGATTCACTTGGAGGAGCTCGAAGTAGAAGGCTTCATCAGTTAGCTATAGACTATCATAATTTCCGCTGTGTACTATGTTGTATCTGGAAACAGATGTTTATAACTGTTCCAGAAATAGCTGTTGTTCTCTAATGGTGGTATGTATATAATAAGTTACCGAATTGTATTTCAAAGTTTATATTATCTAATATATTTTATTCGTTCCGCTGTGAGTTTGTGATCTTCATTTTCTTTTATTTTAATATTTCTTTCTTTCTATTTCTCATCCTCTAACTTCTTTCTAATAATGATTCGTATTTCTATGCAATTTGGGTTGGACATGTGGTGTTATTAGTCAACTCAAAGGGTATGGAAATTCGGGCCATTACATTTGGTATCAGAGCTTAAGGTTGAATAGTAATCTTGGCTCTGTGGCGTAACTTAATAGAGATGGGGTTAGTAATACCCTAGATTGAGTTTGAGTGTATATATATGAGCGCGTATTTGTATATTTGATGTAAAATTGTTTTATATTGTCTTGGTTGGTTTATGTATTTCTAAACACTCGAACAAAGCAATTTGATACAATATTGTTTTAAATGGGTAAATAATTTTGCCTAAAAATTATTTTGATATAAAAGATAATTTATGAATTAATATATATGAATGTGTTGATTGTTATTATAATCAAATGGAATATAAAATAATGAAATGGGTATATATAACCAAATATAACTTGTATATGGGAAATATACATAAATAAGATGAACTGAAATTAAATTCAAACCAGAATTTGGAATTTAAATCCCAGAGGATTAGAAATATTTTTCGAAGTATTTTTAAAAGTAATATAACATTACTTTGAAGAATTTTTGAATAAGAATGATTTTAAATGGATTTTAAAAGTGATTAAGCATTGAAATCACTTCAGTGGTGAGAAAATAATTCTGATAATGGATCGCGACATTATCGGTGTTCATTTTCAAGTTTTGAGTGACTGATTGCTACCGTAGTAATTTGGGAATGAAAATTTTTTATTTGAAAGGGACAAGATATTTTAGAAATTCAAATGTTTTGAATTGAGTTGACTATAAATATGTATATATGATTTCAAACTAATTTGAAATAAAACCCGAGAATTTGAATTCTGAAATTAAAATTTAACTTGTATAAGTTGAATAGATTGAAATGGTAAAAATGTATCAAATAAATTGAAATTTAAGTTAAGTTAAATAAAATTGGGTTGAATTGAAAATAATTCCAAATGAAATTAAATAAAGAAAAATGTTGAGATTCGAATTATTAATATGAATTCGACTTATTAATAAGCAAGTTGAATATATATTAGATGTTGTTAATTTAAATTGAATTGTGATTAAAGTATAATAAGTGGATTGACTTAAATAAAAATCAGTTTTGAATTGATAGAATGGAAGTGGACTAATCAAAAGTTGATTAAAGGGTTAAAAACTGGAAGTGGATTAATTTGAAACCAACTGGAAATGGATATATATATATATATATATATATATATACTGAGCAGATATTGTATGGAAGCAAATGCAAGAGATAGAATTTATGCCTAACAAAAAGGTACATGTTTACAATATTACTTGGGTTTGATGATTTTATGAGCCTATGAGGCAAGACGCTTGGCTTTTTGATTTTCTTTTGGATTGGAGAAGGCCTAGAAAGGCGAGTTGTGGTTGTACCGATTGAGCCGCGTAAGGAGATGTTGGCGAAATTTTTCGAAATTTAAAAAGTTGGAAAATTTTCAAGAAAATTTTTGATAATTTAAAATCGAATTGTTAATTGTAATTGAAATAAGAAAACTAGAATTGATTAATAAAATTTCAGGTGGAAATTGATAAATGGATTTAAAATCAATTGGAATAGGTGTGAATATGCAGAAGAGCATATGGATTGAAGGCAAGAATGCGATGATGGATTGTCCAAAAATGGTGGACAGATCATTTGGAAAGAATTATGAATGGTCAAGTTTGGGTATGAGAATTCGAAGATCGGTAAAAACTTGGTTATGAAGATATGGAATATAAGATTTCAACTAAATAAGTGATGAGGAGTTAGAGTTATAGCATTATTACTGCTTAGCAATTTCGCGGACGAAATTATTTTAAGAGGGAAGGATTGTAACGACCCGAAATTTTGAGCCAGTTAATTCTGAATATTAAAATTGGTTTTAAATATATTTTTTGAATTATAAAACAATTTTTATTATGAATTTATTTATATATATATATATATATATATATATATATACACACACGTGGGATACACGTTACCCTCTATCCAATTTCTTTTGCATAACATTATAAAATCAACCCTAGTCTTTGAAGGGGAGAAGCTTCTTCCCATGTGAACTCATGCTTACAGTTCTGTGCATAACACTAGAAATCTCCATTAGATAATCATAATATAAAAGGGACACTTAGTGAATGATTTGGCCAACTGAGAAAATCCATTTTGATTATAAAAAAAAGCCTATCCATGAAAGTATTTGCATAGTTTGAAATAGAATAGGTTCTAATATAATTTGGTTTATATACATATAAATCTACTTATATAAAGGAAGTCCTTCAGAACATAAATCAAAATTCATAAAAGGAAAAATATATGTATATATTCCACCGTACTGTGTAAACTGAGCTAAATTCCTACCACCTTTTTTTGATACAGTGGTTGCCAAGCTTATCAGAACCGTGCTCTCCACACATATTATACCCGTGCCTACCAAACTTTCAGAACCGCGCCTTCCAAGCTGTTACAAACCGTGAGTACCATGCATTTTTTCTTAAAATTCACGGTTCACCCTCAGAACTCCTAAGCCCCAATTCTTTTCTTCCCGTGCCCATTCTTGCTCCAAGCCAACGAGAAAATCCCCAATTCAAAATTTAACAATAATTCGAATCAAAATTTATAAATCCTAAAATTGAATTCGAGATACTCCTCTTGGCAATAGCTTCACATTGGTACCCATATTGGCAAACTCGATCACCCTTTCCTACTGCTCGACGTTGAATAGCGCTGCTATGGCACAAGATTTTGGGGTCGTTCTTTTGACAATCGAACGCTGGAATTACGTTCGTAGTATGGATCGACATAAGTTTTGATTTTTTTATGAAATTTGGGGATTAAAATTGTTGTGTGTCTCTGTAGACTTTCGCTACAGGCCGCGAATCTGGGATGTAGCTACAGGAGCAGCTCAAAGTTGCAACGATGAGAGGGGGTTGAGCTCAAAGGTGACGGTTCTCGTTTGACTGAAGAATGAAGTGGCGAAGGCAGGGGAAACTGTAGTTTTTGTCTGAGTCGCGGTAAGGAGGAGAGGGAGAGCTCGGTTTTTGTTCAGCAAGTTGTTTGCAGGGAGTTAATGTATGGTTGCTGTGTGTAAACGAAGTGTGGAGGAAGGTTGATGGGTTGGTATACTGGGCATGACGGGAAAGAATATTGGAGTACTGGCTCGTGTTGAAATTAATGTGGTGAAGTTTGGTTATGACATTATAAAAGGAGCAACAGTTGAAATTAATATTGTACGTGGTTTGGTGTGAGGAACAAGATTAGGAAGAGTTGATGAGGAGTTTTACTATGATGATGCTGGGGAATTCTTAGGACAGTGAAGAAACAGGGTGAACACGGTAATAAACATTTAAAAATAATCAAGGAAACCTGGTTAACGTGAATTGCTTAGTGATGATTTTGTGTGGGTTTTGTGGGATGGAAGTTTTGAATCAGGGAATTTGTCAGGTTGATGAAATAGGAAAGGGAGTTGATGGTGGTTAATGGTTGTGGAATTGTGGGGTAACAGGAGAGGAGTATGCGATTGAAGTAGTCGACTAAGGGGGAAGTTGCTGTGTCCAAATTCCTGGTGGAAGGAAGATTAAACGAGGATTAGGCGTATAATAATAATTATTATTATAATATTAATAATGGTGGAGTGGTTAGTTGTTGGTTCAGTGAAGGAATGATGAAGCAAGTAGTATAGAAACAAAGATCGGCATGGTATTATTTTGGGAAAGTTCCAGCATTGGATTACGAGAAGAAGCAACGGCTTTAATCTCCTATATCTGGTAAAGGTGTGGATTAAGATATTTTAAACGTTAATTAATATTTAGTTATATTGTTAGAAATAATTAATTATATACAAGCTTATAAAATGAACCAATTTTTGCATACATTAACAGAATTAGATGAAACCGGTCATGTTGGAATCATAACGACCAGATCTTCGTTGTGGAACTATTGTGGCAGAGAATAGAAGTACTGAAATTTCGTGAATATCTGTTTGAGTTTCATTGAAACAAAAGCAGTACCGTCAACTGTGAACCAATGTGAGTAACCTCACTAAACTCTGACTCGTTTATATTTTTATATAAATGATTTTTAAATTTATTTATAGTAATTTATACTGTGTGATGTTTGTTTGGATGAATGGTTGATAAAATTGGTTGAATTGGTTGATATAGTTATATCATTGATCGTTTAATAATTCTGTTCACCAAGATATTTCGTACTGATGTGAAAATAATATTATTGATGTTGATTAACATCTGTGGATGCAGGGAAACTGGTTGGAGGGATCCATCTGGATTCCTCAACATTTATATTACTATTTTATATTATGTGATGTGTTATATAATCCATGATTGGATATGTTGTGTTTGATTTACTCTGGCACTAGAAACTTGGTATTTTAGATAATGTAAAATATTTTCGAATGTGGAAAAGGAAATTGGAATTTAAAAATAGAATTTATTTCCAAAATAGAAATAAAATTTCAAATAAACTTAAAATAGAAACTTTTTTAAATAAATCAAGAAGTTGTTTATAAAACGATGTTTATAGATTTGTAAAAATATTATCTTAAGATAAAGTAAAATATAAATTCAAGTTTGAATTCATATTGGAAAAGTAGAAATCGGGTTTGAAAACGATATTTGTAATGGAAAATGGAATGTAGCGATTATAAAGGAAATTATAAGCATGATTATAAATGGATGAAATTAAAGTAAATCTTCTTATGAATAAATTATGAATAGACATTACAAATGGAAATTTGATTTGAAATGTTGTTCACAAGTATAATATTCAAATAGATTTGATTGTATATAAAAGAAATATATTCAAGATTTAAGTGAATAATTGTTTGAAGGAATTTGGCAAATGAAATATCTCTAAAGGAAATTCATATTTGAAATATGAATCTAGATTGGAAATTGAATGAAAAAGGAAATTGATAATCGTTTTAAGAAACGATGAGTTTTATTCCAGCATTTGGAATATAGAATAAATTGGGATAATGTTTTGTAGACTGAAATGGGTATAAAGGATTTTGGTAAGAAGAGAGTAAATTCAAAGGTGAAATTTGGGATATTGGAATACCCTAAATGGTACATAAATTCTGAAGTTCGGAATATAATCGAATATAGTTTATTGAGAGAAAGTTTTTTTTTTGGAATTCGATTATATCGAATTTAGGGAAGAAGTATTTTCACTTTCCGGTTTGAATCTGTAACACCCCGTGTTTCATTTTAACATTAAATTAACGAATTAATGAATAATTAATCCTAAATGTGAGAATTAAAGGAAACGGGTTAGGCCATTGTGTTCGTCTCGGAATTCTAGTTGAGATAGAGTCCGAGTTTGCGTGAATTGGAATTCGTATGAAGAAGTTATGGCTATCGGAAGTTTTCAGAAATTTAAAAATATAAAAACAGCCCGTTCAGAAATTCAAAATTCAAACCAAAAGAGCAGAAGCGGGCTGGGCAGGAAAATTCCAGCCTAGACCCAGGTCGACCAAGGGGTCGACCCTAGTGTCGACCTCCCCCCTACAGGTCGACCTGGGGGTCGACCTATGGGTCGACCTGGGGTCAACGTGGCCCCTCGGGCAGATCTGAAAAATGCCCAATTATGACCTATTGCTGAGTCATTAGGGCTGAGGTGGCTTTTTGGATGGTTCAGGTTGCTTCTGGGTTGATCGGATGGCCTAAATTAATCCTAATCTCTATATAAACACATGTAGACTAAAACCTTAAACCTAATCAAAATTAGATCAATGGCCGTCATGCTGTCACTCCAAAACCTTGAGTAGCCGCCACCAATTGGAAGCGAAGTGAAGCAACTCAATTCAATTCAACTCAAGTCTATAACAACAACAACAACGAATTTGTCTACTTCAAAGGCGAGCTAATTCAACTACATAATTCAGATCCCAGAACTCAAGACCTTCTTTGAGTTGTGAGTTCAATTTCTTTAATAAGATAATTAACAAGTTAATTAGGTTGAGTTATAATTTGGGTTATAGGGCTATGTTGTGAATCATGGGAAAGTGTGATATTATGTGAATATATGCTAGTTGAATCTTATGCAAGTTTGTGAGGTTGAATTATATATGTGAAATTCTATGCAAGTTTGGGATATTGAATTATATGTTCTTATGCAAGTTTGGGATGTTGAATTATATGTTCTTATGCAAGTTTGGAATGTTAAAACCTATGTGAACCATGTATATACATATGCTAGTTTATGTGACCTTAATCTACATGTTTAGAACCCTATGCAAGTTCACATCTTTATGTTTAGACCCATATGCAAGTTCATATCTTTATGTTTAGATCCCTATGCAAGTTTACACCTTTATGTTTGATCCATGATATAAATAGTTTATGTCAGTTTTGTGACTATTGCCTATGCAAGTTTGAGTTAAAACCATATTCATACATGCAAGTTCATACCTTTTAGGTAGTTTAGATTCATGACAATACAAAATATTTGCAAATTAGATCTATTTTTGTGTTATGCAAAATTAGTGATGATTTCTTCCCTTTTTATGTGTTAGACTATTTGCTAGTCTAATATATAAATATGTCATGTTAAGCGAACGAACAACGTGGGGACGATGGGGATAATTTTGAATATACACATATTAAGAATCAGCATGTAATGGCCTTAAAAGGCATAAAATCAATTTGAGGCAATAATTGGTATAATTTGTGTACCTAAAATAAATGGACATAATTTAAGTGACAATTATGGACATAAGTATATTTGGAGTTGATTGACAAATTTGAATAGGGATATTAATTCAAATTGGGGTAAAAGATTATGTGTAATAATCAATGCCTAGGACACGGGGTTGGGCTCATTTGTGGTGTAAGACTGCCCGGACCTGCCCGGCAAATCCAACAACCACAAATGGTAGCCCAATGTGAGAGGTCATAGGCCCAAATTAATTGCGTGACAATTGTACGAACACGAGGTTAGGCCCATTTGTGGTGTAAGACTACCCGGAACCGCCCGACAAATCCAGCAACCACAAAGGGTGGCCTAATGTGAGAGGTCCTACAAGGTTGCGGTAGTAATAAGCTAAGTAACACTTAACCAAAGTAAACATGTGGTGGGACATGGGGGTTAAGTGGGTGACATATGGAAATACGAATAGAAACACTTTACCAAATTGAAACATGTAAGTGGACATGAACAAGAAAGGGGTTAAGTGGGATGTACTAGAGGGGACCAAGCATAGGTGGAAAGCTTGTGTTAGGCAGGGGGGCCCTTTTCAGACCAGTAACCCATTAAGTATCTTCGTGGGCTCGACCCAAGTCGAGGACGGGACACGCATACTGGGTTTGATTGTAAGAGGCCAAAAACGGGTTAGCGGTGGCAACGCAAGTCCAATGGGGTCATGTGCGTGCGTGGGCTCGGGCTGGTAGGTAAGACGTTGTTGCATCGTGTAGGTATATGCCGTGCATCCTTGAGTTGTATCGGGTTGCTACCTTGGGGAGTGATACACCCCACTATGGGGCCAACACGGGTATCTACGAGTTAGGGAACCGATCGCATGGGGGTAGTGGGTACACCTAGTGGAGATAGGCGCAAGTGGCACCTATGTAGACAGCTAGGGGTACACGAAACTACAATTATGATTACTAAGTTTAGTAGGTGGGATCAACCTTTGGGGTGTTTGGTGTGGTGCAGTGTAGTAATTACCCTATAGCGATTAGATGCGTAGTTAGTGTTATACTTGTTCATCTTATTTCCTCAGTTGCTTAGTCTTGGTTGTTATTCACAGTCATTTCCTTATTTTCCAGCTTATGGCTTATCCAAGTTACTTTAATAATTATATTGTTAAAGTTATCGCACTCTCCAGACTTTATGTCTGACCCCTTTTGTTTCCACCTATTTTCTTCCTCCCCCCCCCCAAGGTGCTCTGGGTGGGACTAGCACTAGTGGAGCTTGATTTGGACCGCTTTATCTCTTTCTTTTGGAAGTTGCTTGGATTGCTGAAGTAAAAGTTCAGCCTATCTTACTTACGGCTATTTTATGTTGGGGTTATGTCTTTTATTTTATGTACTCATAACTTATTTGTCAAGATGGATAATAAGTGTATTTGGTTTTGTAGTTGGTTTGATGTGCTGTATCCAAACTATTTCTCCGCTGCAATAAAAGTTGTTTCTTTTCATTTCCAAATACCAATATATTTATCTATCTTGTTTACTTTTCTGTTCTATACACAATAAACGCTCCACCAAAGTTAAGGCATTCCCTTTGTGAGTGACCTTAATGGAGATGGGGTGTCACACGTGGTATCAGAGATGAAGGTTACCAGAACAGATAAGATATTTTAAAAAACTATTTTTCAAAAATCATTTTTATAAAGAATATTTTCAAAGCCATGTTTTAAGGAGAGTATTTTCAAAACATAACCCCCATGAGTCATATATCTTTCCTTCGATTTCTTGTTTTGAATATTTCCTTTTTCGTTCCAGTATGTCTGAAGATCTTAACCTTCCTGAGGGCGTGCCGATACCTGGCTGGTTCAAAATGTACCTTGAGGCTAGGGCCAACACTCCAGGCCCAACAGACGTTCCTCCTCCCCCAGCTGCACCCACTCCTCCTCCTCCCCCTCCTCGTGTTGATACTTTCGCAAAGATATGTAAGGACTTTCGGGAAATGGGCGGAAAACCTTTTCAAGGGTCAGAGACGTTTGTGGAAGCCCGAAATTGGCTTAAGGAGGTAGAAGATTTGTTTGGTATTTTCGAGGTAGAAGATGGAAGGAAAGTCCAATTAGCTGCTTGGCTAATGAAAGATGAGGCCTTATTTTGGTAGGAGGTCACTAATGGAGAGCGTCCTGTTGAGACATGGACGGATTTCAGATTTAGGTTCGAGGCTAAATTTCTCTCAAGGGCTGAAGAAAATCTATACATGGAAAGGTTTTTGGCGTTGAAGCAAGGGAATCTATCAGTAAAAGAGTACGTCAACAAGTTCAATCAGTTGACGAGGTTTGGCTTGGACTTGGTGAATACACCCGAAAAGAAGGCCCTGGGATTTGTTAAGGGTTTGAATGAGCCGCTCCATGGGTTGGCTATGACCGACATCCCTATGGGGGCCACCTTTGAGAAGCTGGTTGACATGGCGCTTATGCACGAAGAAGAGAAAGGCGCTAATGCTAATAAGGCACCCGAGAAGAAAGGGGATCAAAAGAAACCACAACAGCAACAACAGAGCAAGAAGGGTGGTAAAGACAACAATGGCAAGGGAAAGAAAATATTCTTTAACTGTGGGACACCAGGCCATCTGAGCAAAGACTGTAGGAAGAAAAAGAAGACTGGCTGTTTCCACTGTGGCGAAGCGGGACATCTGATTAAGGACTGCCCAAGGAAAGGACATAGGGCAGGGTCTACTTCTGGAGGGAAGGTTCAGGCTCTCATGGCACCAGGGCAGGCAAGAGGGCAGGTCCAGGCTCTCATGGCCCCACCGCTGCAAGAACGAGGTAGAACAATTTCCGTTGAAAGTTTAGTTTATCTTTTTGATCATCCTGTTTGCACACTCTTTGATTCTGGCGCATCGCACTCTTTTATATCTACTGCTTTAGTTGAGTCACTGCACCTAGACACCAGTATAGTGGAAGATCCCGTAGTTTTTTCGAATCCAATTGGAGGCTCAGCCTATTTTTCGATGATTTGTTTGGATTTGAAAATTTCTATACTTAGTGTTGGGTTTAGATGTGATGCTTATGTTTTGGGCTTCACGGGCTATGGTTTAATTCTAGGCATGGACTGGTTATCCGGTGCCATCCTCATTTGTGAAAGGAGAGTGGTTAGACTCATGACTCGCCTCGGTAACACTCTCGAAATTTCTTGTAATCCCATGAATTATGTTATGCTAAGTTATCTAGAATCGCTTGATGCGTCTGTTGAGAATTTGTAGTCTGTTAGAGTGGTCCGTGAATATTTGGATGTCTTTGAGGAAGTAGAGGGCTTGCGTCCGAAGCGAGAAATAGACTTCCGCATATATCTAGTTGATAACGCAAAACCCGTTGCTTTACCCATTAGACACATGGCTCTAAGGGAGAGAAAGGAGCTTAGCAAGCAAGTTAAGGAGCTGCTAGAAAAAGGGTTTATAAGGCGGAGTATTTCTAAATGGGGTGCTCTAGTGGTGTTCACAACCAAAGCGGACAGTTCACTTCGCCTATGTGTCAATTATAGGGAGCTAAACAAGCTGACCAAGAAGAATAGGCACCCACTGCCAAGAATAGACGATTTGTTCGATCAGCTTGTAGGTGCAACCGTTTTCTCCCAATTAGATCTGGCTACCGGGTTTCATCAGCTAAGAGTGGCTTAAGATAGCATTGATAAGACCGCATTCAGAACACCGGATGGTTTCTTCGAGTGGCTTGTCATGCCTTTCGGCTTGACAAACGCACCTGCTTATTTCGTTGATTTGATGAGTAGGGTATTCCGGGAATTCCTCAACAAATTTGTGATGGTCTTCGTAGACGACGTTTTGATTTTCTCGAAGAATGAGGAAGAGCATGCTTTGCATTTAAGGGAAGTCATGGATACTCTCCATGCACATCAGTTGAAAGCAAAGTTCTCCAAGTGCCACTTCTGGAGGGAAGAAGTAAGATTTCTTGGACATGTGGTGTCCAAAGAAGGGTTAGTCGTGGACCCCGCAAAAGTAGTTGCGGTGCAAGATTGGAAGGTTCCAAAGAATGCAACCGAAGTCCGAAGTTTTCTTGGACTAGCAGGCTTTTATCGCAAGTTCATTAAAGACTTTGCGAATATCTCAACTCCACTTACAAGGTTAACGAAGAATCTGACTTTCACTTGGGATTTGGATTGTGAAGTCGCTTTCCAACGTTTGAAGAGGGCTCTAACAATAGCCCCAGTTTTGACATTACCAGCTGGGAACAAGATGTTTACAGTACACACTGATGCATGCGGTACAGGACTAGGCGCTATTTTGATGCAAGAGGGGAAGGTAGTAGCTTATGGTGGAAGGCAGTTGAAAGTGCATGAGAAAAACTACCCAACCCACGATCTTGAGTTTGCAGCTATCGTTTTTGCACTTAAGTCTTAGCGCCATTATCTCTTAGGTGAGAAATTTGAATTGTATACTGACCATAAATCGTTGAAGTACCTTTTCTCGCAGAAAGACCTCAATCTAAGGCAGCAAAGATAGATGGAGTTTCTTGCCTCATACGACTTTGAGATCTCTTATACTCCTGGCAAGGGCAATGTAGTAGCGGACGCCTTGAGTAGAAAGAAGCTGACCTTGAGTCCTCTCTTTGTAGAAAGGCAAAATTTGGAGTACATAGCAAATTTTGATTTTAAACCCTCTGTTGATTATGTGACTGGCTTGATGGTGATGCTAGAGGTGCGGCCTACTTTGTTAGACTCAATAGGAACCGCGCAACGTGAGGATCCTCAGCTAGTTGAGGTGATAGAAAAGCTGATTAGGGGTGAGACTTCTAGTCACCTCGGTAGATACTCCATCGATGAAAAAGGTTGGTTGAGAAGGGATGGAAGACTATGCATCCCACAAGCAAGGGATTTGGTGAAGATGGTTCTCGAAGAGGCACACCATTCCAAAATGACCATACATCCCTGTGGAGACAAGATGTATAAAGCCATCAAAAGAGTTTTCTTTTGGAGTGGTATGAAGAGGGATGTAGCTAAATTTGTTTTGAAATGCATGATATGCCAGCAAGTCAAGGCGGAGCAGAAGAAGCCTAGTGGTTTGCTTCATCCTCTAGAGGTTCCGCAATGGAAATGGGATAGCATCTTAATGGATTTTGTTGATGGGTTGCCTAGGTCGAGAAGGGGCAATACCAGTATTTGGGTAATAGTGGACAGGCTCACAAAAAGCACTCACTTTATACCCGTCAAGAGTAGGAGGACTGCTTCATCATTAGCATCTATTTATCTTAAAGAGGTAGTTCGACTTCATGGGATACCCTCCAGCATAGTGAGTGATCGAGACCCTATCTTTACGAGCGAGTTTTGAAGGAGTTTACAAGAGGCTGTAGGCACACAACTATGTTTAAGCACGACCATCACCCCTCAAACCGATGGTCATACGGAAAGGGTGAACAGAGTACTGGAAGATCTTTTGAGATTGTGCATTCTTGACTTTGGAGGATCTTGGGAGGATCAACACCCTTTGGTGGAATTTGCTTATAACAATAGCTACCAAGCCACTATAGGCATGGCACCCTTCGAAGCTTTATATGGAAGGCCATGTCGATCACCAACCTGTTGGTGGGAGTCCACCGATAAACTCATACTTGGGCCAGACATGATTAGGGAGACTTCAGAGAAAGTGGATTTGATACGAAGAAGAATGAAGATTGCCCAAGATAGATAGAAACCCTACGCAGACAAGAGAAGGACCGACCTTGAGTTTGAGGTTGGAGACAAGGTGTTCCTTAAGGTATCACCTTTGAGGAATGTCATTCACTTTGGGTCCATAGGAAAGTTGGCACCACGATTTGTAGGACTGTTTCCTATCATTGAAAGGATTGGGACGATGGCTTACATAGTAGAATTACCCAAAAGACTGGCTGGAGTTCATAATGTTTTTCATGTCTCTCAGCTACGAAAATGCTTACATGAGTCGGCAGAAGTTGTGGAGCCAAGCATACTAGAGGAAGTCGAAGTGGAACGTGAAGAGACTGTGAGGAGAGTTCCAACTCGTATCTTGGGGATGGAAGTCAAAAAGTTACGCAACCGTGAAGTCAAGCTTGTTAAAGTTCAATGGAGCAACGCCGAGGAAGATGCGACTTGGGAGACTGAGGCCAAAATACGTGCGTCCTACCCTTTTCTTTTTGAGGGTACATCTTTGATCTCTTTTTCCTTAAGTTTACTCAAATCTGTATCTACCCTTTTAGTATATCTCCTCGGTCATACTCTTTACCCTTAGGTAGGAACTAATGGATGTAAAGATGTATTTGAAACATGTTATGATTGATGGATGCTAGTGGATGCAAGTGGTTGCTCGTGGATGCATATACACACACATTAGGCACTAGATCAACTCAATCACTTTCATACTACATATGAATTTGTGTGCTTATTTAGGTTAATGGATGTATAATGGTTGTGTTATCATATGGATGCTGCATTCGGATGAATGGTTGTGCACGCATGTAGAAATAATATGTATCATTAGGGATCTTTTGCATACATAATGGACGCACGTCACTATCATGATTTGCATTAAGGGAGTCAACTGAATCAGTAGACCACCTGATTTTGCATTAAATACAGACATGTACACACACTATGCATATAAACATGAACGCATTAGAAGTCTTTTAAGGACAATGGGTGCCTATGTTTGATGGTTGAGTAGATGGACGTTTGGATGGTAGGATATGCATTCTTCTTGACTTGAAGATTTCGGGGTCGAAATCCTTTAAGGAGGGGAGAATGTAACACCCCGTGTTTTTTTAACATTAAATTAACGAATTAATGAATAATTAATCCTAAAGGTGAGAATTAAAGGAAACGGGTTACGCCATTGTGTTCGTCTCGGAATTCTGGTTGAGATAGAGTCCGAGTTTGCGTGAATTGGACTTCGTATGAAGAAGTTATAGCTACCGTAATTTTCCAGAAATTTAAATATATAAAAACAACTCGTTCAGAAAATCAAAATTCAAACCAAAAGAGCAGTAGCAGGCTGGGTTGGGAAATTCCTGTCCAGACCCAGGTCGACCAGGGGGTCGACCCTAGTGTCGACCTCCCCCCTACAGGTCGACCTGGGGGTCGACCTTTGGGTCGACCTGGGGGTCAACCTGGCCCCTCAGGCAGATCTGAAAAATGCCCAATTCTGACCTGTTGCTGAGTCAGTAGGGTTGAGGTGGCTTTTTGGATGGTTCAGGTTGCTTCTAGGTTGATTGAATGGCCTAAATTAATCCTAATCTCTATATAAACACATGTAGACTCAAACCTTAAACCTAATCAAAATTAGATCAATGGCATCATGCTGCCACTCCAAAACCTAGAGTAGCCGCCACCAATTAGAAGCGAAGTAAAGCAACTCAATTCAATTCAACTCAAGTCTATAACAACAACAACAAATTTGTCTACTTCAAAGGCGAGCTAATTCAGCTACATAATTCAGATCCCAGAACTCAAGACCTTCTTTGAGTTGTGAGTTCGATTTCTTTAATAAGATAATTAACAAGTTAATTAGGTTGAGTTATAATTTGGGTTATAGGGCTATGTTGTGAATCATGGGAAAGTGTGATATTTTGTGAATATATGCTAGTTGAATCTTATGCAAATTTGTGAGGTTGAATTATATATGTGAAATTCTATGCAAGTTTGGGATGTTGAATTATATGTTCTTATGCAAGTTTGGGATGTTGAATTATATGTTCTTATGCAAGTTTGGAATGTTAAAACCTATGTGAACCATGTATATACATATGCTAGTTTATGTGACCTTAATCTACATGTTTAGAACCCTATGCAAGTTCACATCTTTCTGTTTAGACCCATATGCTTGTTCATATCTTTATGTTTAGATCCTTATGCAAGTTTACACCTTTATGTTTGATCCATGATATAAATAGTTTATGCCAGTTTTGTGACTATTGCCTATGCAAGTTTGAGTGAAAACCATATTCATACATGCAAGTTCACACCTTTTAGGTATATGTTTAGATTCATTACGATACAAAATATTTGCAAGTTAGATCTATTTGTGTGTTATGCAAAATTTGTGATGATTTCTTCCCTTTTTATGTGTTAGACTACTTGCTGTTCTAATATATAAATATGTCATGTTAAGCGAACGAACAACGTGGGGACGATGGAGATAATTTTGAATATACACATATTAAGAATTGGCATGTAATGGCCTTAAAAGGCATATAATTAATTTGAGGCAATAATTGACATAATTTGTGTACCTAAAATAAATGGACACAATTTAAGTGACAATTATGGACATAAGTATATTTGGAGTTGATTGACAAAT
The DNA here is from genome assembly GCA_030737875.1 of Allium sativum. Classification (NCBI taxonomy): domain Eukaryota; kingdom Viridiplantae; phylum Streptophyta; class Magnoliopsida; order Asparagales; family Amaryllidaceae; genus Allium; species Allium sativum. The sequence goes on from CM060918.1 coordinate 748,420,981, forward strand.
TTGAATAGGGATATTAATCCAAATTGGGGTAAAAGATTATGTGTAATAATCAATTCCTAGGACACGAGGTTGGACTCATTTGTGGTGTAAGACTCCCCGGACCCGCCGGGCAAATCCGGCAACCACAAATGGTAGCCCAATGTGAGAGGTCATAGGCCCAAATTAAACGCATGACAATTGTACGGACACAAGATTAGGCCCATTTGTGGTGTAAGACTGCCCGGAACCGCCCGGCAAATCCAACAACCACAAAGGGTGGCCTAATGTGAGAGGTCCTACAAGGTTGCTGTGACACCCACGTGATTCGAACCCCTGACCTCTCGGAAAGAAACACCACGGACTAACCACTATCCTAAAAGATCTTTGTGTTAGCTTTTCGAGAGGGGTGTTACAGACTACCCTCCTTAAAGAGCCCAACGTCCTCGTTGGCTCATATCACTCATCACCCAGGCGTTGTGCGTGTAACCCGCATCAGTACCACACCGACCGACATCCGCGACATTACACACACAATTCCGGCTGGGTATAGGCTCTGATACCAAATGTGACACCCACGTGATTCGAACCCCTGACCTCTCGGAAAGAAACACCACGGACTAACCACTATCCTAAAAGATCTTTGTGTTAGCTTTTCGAGAGGGGTGTTACAGTTGCAGTAATAATAAACTAAGTAACACTTAACTAAAGTAAACATGTGGTGGGACATGGGGGTTAAGTGGGTGACATGTGGGTGACATGTGGAAATACGAATAGAAACACTTAACCAAATTGAAACATGTAAGTGGACATGAACAAGAAAGGGGTTAAGTAGGATGTACTAGAGGGGACCAAGCATAGGTGGAAAGCTTATGTCGGGCAGGGGGCCCTTTTCAGGCCAGTAACCCATTAAGTATCTTTGTGGGCTCGACCCAAGTCGAGGATGGGACACGCATACTGGGTTTGATTGTAAGAGGTCAAAAACGGGTTAGCGGTGGCAACGCAAGTCCAATGGGATCATGTGCGTGCGTGGACCTGGGCTGGTAGGTAAGACGTTGTTGCATCGTGTAGGTATAAGCCGTGCATCCTTGAGTTGTATCGGGTAGCCACCTTGAGGAGTGATACACCCCACTGTGGGGCCAGCACGGGTATCTACGAGTTAGGGAGCCGATCGCACGGGGGTAGTGGGTACACCTAGTGGAGATAGGCGCAGGTGGCACCTATATAGATAGCTAGGGGTACACGAAACTACAATTATGATTACTAAGTTACGTAGGTGGGATCAACCTTTGGGGTGTTTGGTGTGGTGCAGTGTTGTAATTACCCTATAGCGATTATATGCGTAGTTAATGTTATACTTGTTCATCTTATTTCCTCAGTTGCTTAGTCTTGCCTGTTATTCACAGTCATTTCCTTATTTTCCAGCTTATGTCTTATCCTAGTTACTTTAATAATTATATTGCTAAAGTTATCGCACTCGCCAGACTTTATGTCTGACCCCTTTTGTTTCCACCTCTTTTCTTCCTTTCCCCCCCCCCCCAAGGTGCTCAGGGTGGGACTAGCACTAGTGGAGCTTCATTTGGACCGCTTTATCTCTTTCTTTTGGAAGTAGCTTGGATTGCTAAAGTAAAAGTTCAGCCTATCTCATTTACGATTATTTTATGTTGGGGTTATGTCTTTTATTTTATGTACTCAGAACTTATTTGTCAAGATGGATAATAAGTGTATTTGGTTTTGTAGTTGGTTTGATGTGTTGTAACCAAACTATTTCTCCGCTGCAATAAAAGTTGTTTCTTTTCATTTCCAAGTACCAATATATTTATCTGTCTTGTTTACTTTTCTGTTCTATACACAATAAACGCTCCACCAAAGTTAAGGCATTCCCTTTATGAGTGACCTTAATGGAGATGGGGTGTCACAGAATCAAATTTAATTATTTATCTATTTACTTATTAATTTATTTATTGAAATGAATGAGTACAAGTTATATTGTTATAAACCAAATATTTGGAAACAATGGTTATAACGCTATCGTTATAATAAATGTTTTGTAAGTCTAAACAGCGATTATAACGCTGCTATAATAATAAATGTTTTGTAAATCTAAACAGCGATTATAATGCTACCATTATAATTTATGTTTTATAAATCAAATACAGCGATTATAACGCTACCGTTATAATCAATGCTTTTCCGTAAAAGAAGTGGATTCTTAGATTGAATCTGAGAGTTGCATAAGCGATGCTTTGTTTGAAGTTGTGAGCTTTGACTATTTCAAAGTTGAAAATGTTGTTCAATTAAGGTCTAAGAGGTAATTATACCCCAACTTCATTGACTTCATGATTGATGGAGAAATGGTTAAGGTTCGATAGTGAATATTGGTTAGCAATATGGTTAGTTAATAAATGATTTGTAGTTTGAGTTATAATAACCATGTTTTATAACATCGCGTTAATTTAAAGGATTTTGATATGTTTTCCCCAAATAAAATGAGCGATATTTTCTACGCGTAATGGATTGGTCAACAAGGAATTAAGAAATTGAATATGGAAATATTTTCCGATATTAATAAGGAATATTTTCTGAATATAGAAAATAAGGATTCGTGAATATATAGAAATGTTCCTAACTGGAATAAGAAATATTTTCTGGAATAAAGGAATTTTGATATAGGAAATGTTTTTCCAAGAATCAAGAAAGACAATTGAATTTTGAATGAATCTAGAAGAGGGAAAAAGGGAATATGTAATCTATAATATAATAAGGAATTAATATAAAAAGAGGTCAATGTTGTTTGATGCTTAATCGGTAGGATTTCCAATTGGAAATAAGACCGTTGATTATATGGATGTTTCTTTGATAGTTAAATCACCGACTATCAAAATTTTAATTTATTTTATACCTCCGTTGTCAATATGGGGAGACCGGGATCAGATTTAATATCTGAAAACCACTCCGTATTGGTATAAGCGTTATGAATCAACTTATGCTGAAGATAATTGAAGATGGACTAAAATGCAAGGGCTGTTATGTTAATCCTAGGTAGAAGTTGCCCAAGATGGATTAATAGAATGGTGCCTTCGGTTTGTCCAGACCCAGGACAACTTGTAAGGACGAGTGTCTGACAGAGTATTTCCAAAGGGATTACATACGTTGATTCCTTCAAACGTACGAAGTTGGTGGCAAAGAAGGGAAACTTCTTTAGCCTAACAATCTGAGTATTTTTGTGGGAATCAATTAGTGATTTCCGATGAATCTGACGATGTGGCATTCAAAGTGAATGGTGGCCAGATATTCTGGAAGATAATTCAAAGCTCAAGCCTCACAACCAGGAATTGACAAAAATCGGGCAGGCAGCATGGCTATGTGGGTCGCTCTCATTAGGATGTATAATCACCTATCTAGAGAAATTCCATTTGCTTCTTTAATCTGGCAATGCTGTCCCTTTCAGGAAACAATTGCTGATCCCAACCGTTGGTGATATACATTCGACAAGCGAAATGAGTGGTCGGTCATGTGTAGGCTGGGTTGCAAGATGTTCTTGTTGAACCCCAGTGTAACCCCTCTAGAGTGCACTGATCGGAAGGTGATTCCATACCTTGTCATGTTGGAAATCTAATCTCCAATAAGCGCCCTACGGTTTTTGATTTAATATTATGTATGGAGCGTGAGATGCAAGCGTTCCGCTAGATTTCTAATTATTTGATGTAGACACTATGATAATATCACCGGATTTGATATCAAAAATATTTTTGGTTATTGTAAGGTAAAAACCATCCGTGTTTATGTGTTGATCGGTCTTAGATTATTATTTCTTTCGAAAGGATTTTGAAAGTTAAACAAATGGTTGGAGTTTACTCACACCAATCCCATGACTGACCCAGAGTTTACTTTGTTTCGTTATCCTTAAACTCTTGGGTGCCCAAATTTGTACGGGCAGTCAAGTAGTCAGAATTTTTCAGATTCACTTGGAGGAGCTCGAAGCAGGAGGCTTCATCAGTTATCTATAGACTATCATAATTTCCGCTGTGTACTATGTTGTATTTGGAAACAGGAGTTTATAACTGTTCCAGAAATAACTGTTGTGCTATGATGATGGTATGTATATAATAAGTTACCGAATTGTATTTCAAAGTTTATATTATCTAATATATTTTATTCGTTCCGCTGTGAGTTTGTGATCTTCGTTTTCTTCTATTCTAATATTTCTTTCTTTCTATTTCTCATCCTCTAACTTCTTTCTAATAATGATTCGTATTTCTGTGCAATTTGGGTTGGACATGTGGTGTTATTAGTCAACTCAAAGGGTACGGAAATTCGAGCCATTACAAAATTGCTAGTTAAACCCCGACACATATAAATCAGTTAATTATTGCAAATTGAACTGTTTTGGACGATGGTTGTGATGGATGTCTATTTATGGATATATTGAACTGTACGGATGTTGTTTATATTTTTATATCAGTGTTATCACCTTGGATGTTACAGGCATCATTGGAAATAAATTGAAAAGATATAAATTGAATTATACGTTCGAATTTGAATTTGAATTTGAAATGTTGAAATTGAATTATTTCAAAGGTTTAAATCTTTATTTAAACTTTGAAATAAAATTCGAATTGAAATGATCTAAAATTTGTTATTTGAAATTTGAACTAAAATTGATTATAATTTAAATTATTTCAAAGGTTTAAATCTTTATTGATAAATTCGAAATGAAATGATCTAAAATATGTTATTTTGAAATTTGAACTAAAATTGATTATAATTTAAATTATTTCAAAGGTTTAAATCTTTATTTAAACTTTGAAATTAAAATTCGAATTGAAATGATCTAAAATTTGTTATTTTAAAATTTGAACTAAAATTGATTATAATTTAAATTATTTCAAAGGTTTAAATCTTTATTTAAACTTTGAAATTAAATTCGAACTAAAATGATCTAAAATTTGTTATTTTGAAATTTGAACTAAAATTGATTATAATTTAAACTATTTCAAAGGTTTAAATCTTTATTTAAACTTTGAAATTAAAATTCGAATTGAAATGATCTAAAATTTGTTATTTTGAAATTTGAACTAAAATTGATTATAATTTAAATTATTTTAAAGGTTTAAATCTTTATTTAAACTTTGAAATTAAATTCGAATTGAAATGATCTAAAATTTGTTATTTGAAATTTGAACTAAAATTGATTATAATTTGAATTGTTTCAAAGGTTTAAATCTTTATTTAAACTTTGAAATTAAATTTGAATTAAATGGTTTAAATAAATATTATGAACTTGAACTTGAACTCGGATTTGATTTGAATCGAATAGATTCAAATAATATTTCAAAATTGGAAGTTATCCTTTAAAATGGATTGTTCTCAAATAAATTTGATTTTGGGAATCCATTTGGACTGGATATTGGAAATCGATTTGGTTTGTTTGATATTTGAACTTAGGTTCATATTTATTAAAAATGGAAAGAAACAGTTGATTTGAAAATATTTCTGTATAAACTAATTTATGTATAAATATTTTATGAAATGTATTCCTTTGATATGGACTACTTTATATAAATTGTTTTTCAAAAACCTATTCTTTCTATATATATAAAAGTAGTTTATTATATAAAATATTTTAATATACATAAAACCATTTCCAATACTCAAGCTGTTTTGATTTCCAAACTATTCCAAATCTCCCAATTATTTACAATTATTCAAAAATCTATTTAAACCCCAAAATTATTTCAAACTTATAAACTGTTTTAGAAGTGGCATTGTTTACATTTAAATCTCTGATTTAAAAGTAAATACGATTATTTTGATGTTAAAATCAAAAATGAATTCAAAAATATTGTTGAAGTAAACCGAATGATTCGAATGAAATGTGGTTAATTGAAGTTATAACCAATTATTGAATTTGAAATTTATCTCAAAGTGAATATGAATTTTGAAAGTAAATATTACTGTGATTAAAATAATATGATATTTTAAAGTGAAATTTGTTTAGGTGAATATGATATTTTGATATCATAACGATTCACTTTTGAAATATAAAAGTACCAATCGGTGTGTAACATGACGTTGGTTGTTAAAGAGACCAGGGCCTCTTATTGACGTACTCTCTGTCAATATTGGAACCACTTTAACAACTATGTACGTGGTGGGGTTCCTGAAAAGAAGTAGGATGGTTTTGGAGGCGATTACCCAGACCAAATGAGGCTTGACTACCTCTTAGTGGACATCTGCTCTTCGATTTTCCTGGGCCTCGGGTCCATACTATTACTATTCAGTTGTTGTTGTTTTGTTGGTGCGCACCCTTGATGGGTTGTATTTCCCTTTGATTCGATATGGGGCGGATGTCTACGGTGGGCCGTTAGGGGTAACCACCAGTCTGGACCAGGCAAACTGGTAGCATACTACCTTGGGTATTGCCTCATGTGCGTTGTCATATGTTTATCCTTATGCGAGACAACTACGATTTTGATATTGGCATAGGTCAATAGGGGACTCACTGGCTACCGACGTTCTACTAGTTGTGTTACAGGACCTGCATAGACCATGTGCTTGTAAACCGTGTAAGGGTAATCAATGTAATCCCGCTTACATTATTTTGATATTTACTTTACTGATAGACACTATTATAATAGCAAAATTATATTATATAGTATCTAGTTTGACGGATCCTTAGGAGATGGAAATTCCCGTAACATCTCTTGAGTTATGTGTGTGCATGTTCATATGATGTCGATTTGACTTAGATGAGAATATTTTTGCCTGATTCGAGCTTGTTTTATTTTCATGCTATTACGCTCGGGTCAGACTTGAGCATCCCAGTTTCAAAGGTTATCTTTTGAAGGATGAAGACGAAGACGGTATACTATTATTACTATTGTATTTCACTACTATTCTACTTCATTACTCTATATTATCAGTTATGTATATAAATTGTGTAACTCTAATGATAATGTATAACTCTGATAAATGTTGTAAAATGATCAAATGTTTATTTTAAAACAGCTTCATGAACTGTTATTTGATTATTATATTTTGTTCATCTCGTTGCGAGATTCTGTGCTGGTTTTCTTCTTTCTTTCTAATTCTAAATTAAAACCCTAGATCATCTATATTTTTGACTACAATGGTTAAAGATGTGGTTCGTCATTTAATAATCTGTAAATATGTACAGTTTTGAGATAGACATGTGTGGATTATTGTTATTCAAAAGGTACAGATTTCCAGGTCGTTACACGTTGTCCTGGGACTGGACAACCGAAGGCACCCTCCTACCACATCCTGGGTATCACCCTATAGATCAGTAGCGAGTAGTCCTTGCAATCCATAGACTCCAACCACGATAGAATCACAGTTTATCTCTGGGAGCTAACCAGAGAGTATAAGCAATACTTCCGTTTTATGAAGATCTATGGTCTTCAAATTCTCCATCTCGATCATCGTCTGATTTCTTTCACGATTATGTATGTGCTAGTCGGAATGGTTTACGAATATAATTTCGATCCCGGTCTTTCCGAACCAACAATCGATAATTGGTCAGATTTGATAGTCGGTTATTTAACTATCAAATAAACAAAACATATAAAATAAATTTACTGATTTAGTGTTCAGCATCATTTAGGCTTCTTTGATTTAACAAACTTTAGTTTAAAACCTTTATATTTCCAATATTAGGAAAACATTTCCTATTCTTATTTAATTTAAGTATATTTCATTATCGTCTCACTTGTACTCTATTAGCTTCTCATTGTAAATTGGTAAGTGAATAATCCTCTTAGTATCAACCCTGAAGGCCGAATCCAACATCAGATTGATACCTCGAAAATTACTCAACCAACCAACGTACAACATGTTCTAATGCCATACCCCTTATCATATTCAGTATATCATTTTAACATTTTAAATAAGCCATTGATTCAAATAGAACTCAAATATTATATAAAAACTTTATTAAAAACTTTCTTTAAACCTTTTTCTAATTATATCTTAGTCCAACTTTATTACTTGTTTAAAAATGCGCGATTTTAGATCTTAACCCATCCAACCTATTTCAGATCACTTTAGTTCTATTTCCATTTCATACCTTATATTTAACCTTTCATTTATTTCCTAAATCATCTCAAAGTCATAATTTTATAACTTGTTTCAATATTTGCAATCATTTATAATGCATTCAAATAAACTTGGTTTTCAATATCTTCGTTCAACTGGGATTTTATAAAATAGGATTTCTCAAAGAATCCAATTTAACTTATATATATATTTATTGTATTTATTCACTTAACATTCATTTAACTTTAAACAGTACCTTATGGTTTAATCAAACTCCATTGATTTAATTCCAAAATCATTACTTTAACTATTATTAAATAAATAATAAAAACTTCAGTATTAAAAAAATGTTTTACTTCCTTATCATTAACAATTTTGTTTAAAACAAATTTACTAATTGATCCCATTTAAACAGTTGTCTTATTCAACTAACTCGTTAGTCCATTCCAAATAGCCCTTCCATCTAAATTAATAATTATAATATAATTAATTTAAATAAATCCCAATCACTTTGATTATTATTAATTAAATATTCAATTCCAATATAATCCCAATTTTTATTATTTCTCTAAACAATTTATTCCTGTCATGAATCGCTAGGTAAATCTCTGCCCGCTTGCCTTTAAATCTTATAATCATAAGAATTTACTTCTTACAGCCAATAAATATTTCCTTATAAAACTAATTTATAAATAATAAATATTAATATCCTTTTAATTCAAAATAATATATTTCCAAACTATCTTCAGTTAAAAATGTATTTTATAACTTCATTGTGATTGATTCACCTGACGGTAAATCAATATTTATAAAACAGTGTATTCCAAGGCCATCTGCTATCAACAACTCAACCAATACTGTAACACCCCGAATTTTCTATTAACACTAAAGTTGCTAAAATATTAATAAGTGTGTAAGAGAGGGGATGTATCTAATATGAATATAAAAATATTAATAAGTGTGTAAGAGAGGGGATGTATCTAATATGAATATAAAAATATTAATAAGTGTGTAAGAGAGGGGATGTATCTAATATGTATATAAAAACAATAATAAGTGTGTAAAAGGGGGGGATGTATCTAATGTGTACATTGTAGAATATATATATATATATTGCTGAGTGTTTGCTGAGTCACTTCTGACTCATTGCTGAGTCAACAAGATAAACCCCATCTTGTCTGAACGGCTGCGGTTATTTCTAGGTTAAATCTAATGGCCTAAATGAATTCTAAAATCTATAAATAAGTGGGTAGACCCTAGACCTAAATCACTTGTAAAATTAGAGAAGCTACCGTCATGCTGCTGCCATGGAGTTCAGCATAGCCGTCACAAACTAAGAAGAGGAAGCCTAATCATCTACAACTAAATCTACACAAATCAAATCAAAAGATCTCTCTTTCTCTAATTCTTTTCTTTTGTTGGTGAGTATGATGATTCTCACAAGACTATTACAAACTAATTTGACTCAGTTATGAATGGATCACAAGAAAGTGATGTGATTTGTAATTGTAAATTCTATATATTGTGGATCTCTTATTATGTTATTATGTTGTCGTATGATGTAAATTATATATGCTATGTCATGCTATGTTGTAAATTCTCTTATGCTATGTCGTGCTATGTTGAGAATCATGTCAAGCTATGTTATACTATCATACTATGCCATGTTATAAATCATGCTATATTATGTTGAAAAATCATGATGTTGTTGGAACATGCTTAAAGTTATGTTTTTTTTTCTTAATTTAAATGGATCTTGTTTATGGGAATTTGCCTATTAGGTTAGGTGTACCCATAAACTTGAAACTATAATTAAATAAAACTTGATTATGGGAATTTGCCTATTGAGTTAGGTGTACCCATATAAAACCATGTTGTTAAAAAAATTAGATGATGTTGATTCACACATGTTCATATGTAAGTTTATGAAAATTGATTGAGATCATATTAGGTGAATTTTGAACAAGTTGACACCTTTAGATCCATGACATGTATAATCAATGCAAGTTGGACATATGCAAGTTTCACCCCTTATTATGATTCATTTGGTCACATATACATGTTGTTATTATGATAATCTCTTTTATGCTACGAGTTAGGCTATTCGAGTCTAACATATATTTTGCGAATAAACGTTCAAACGTGGGGTAGGGGTAATATTAGGAATTAATAAATTGGGTGCAATTTTGTAAGATGTTGCATACCATGAATGAATGTCCATAATTGAGTCAATTATGGACATTGTTAAAAATTGGAAGTAATTAATAATTCAAGTAGGGAATTATTAAAATTGGGGGAAAGTGGATTATTATTAATAATCAATGCTTAGGACACGAGGTTGGACCCGTTTGTGATGTAAACCTGCCCGGACCCGCCCGGCAAATCCAGTAGTCACAAATGTCGGCCCAATGTGAGAGGTCCTAGGCCCAAACTAAAGCATAACAGTTGTAAAGACACGAGGTTAGACTCTTTTATGGTGTAAGACTGCCCGGACCCGCCCGGCAAATCCAGCTGCCATAAATGCCAGTCTAATGTGAGAGGTCTTTATGAGGTTATGGCCTTAATGAACTAAGAAATACTTAACCAGATAATCATGTAAGGTGGGACATGGGGGTTAAGTAGGTGCCTTGGGTGGCATGAGGAATCTGGTGGTTGCCTTTAGAGGCATTTGAAATACGATTAGACTTAACCAAACACACATGTAAATGAACATGACTAAGTGGGTTAAGTGGGATGGACTAATGGGGACAAGCTTAGGTAGAATGCTAGTGGTAAATAGTGGGGGCCCATTTCAACCAGTATCCCAAAACGTATCTTTGTGGGCTCGACCCAAGTCGAGGACGGGACACGCATACTGGGTTTGACTATAAGAGGCCAAAACAGGGAGCGGTGGCAACGCAAGTCCAACGGTTTCATATGCGTGTGTGGACCCGGGCTGGTAGGTAAGACGTTGTTGCATCGTGTAGGTATAAGCCGTGCATGTCCGTTGTATCAGGTTGCCACTTTAGGGGAGTGATACACCCCACTGTGGGGCCAGCACGGGTATCTACGAGTTAGGGAGCCGATCGAATAATGGGAAGTAGGGTACACCTAGTGGAGATAGGGGCAGGCGGCACCTATGTAGTCAGCTAGGGGTACGTAAAGCCATTGGGAAAGTTTCTAAGTGAAGCTAAGTGGGATGAATCTTTAGGGTGACTGGTGTGGTGCAGTATAGTGTTTATCCTTTAGTATTTAGGAGCGCCTATAACGTTGCTTTAGCGATTGTCTATGTCCTTAATCTGCTCTTCATAGACATTTTCTTGTTTTCCAGCTTATGCCTTAGTCCAGTTATTTTGGTAATAGTATTGTAGAATTATCATATTCACCATACTTTATGTCTGACCCCCTCTTTTCCATCCTTTTTCCCCCTTCAGGTCCACAGGTTGGGCCAAGTTCTAGTGGAGTCTAGTTGGATCGCTTATCTTCTGGAAAGCTTGGACTGCTGAAGTAAAGTCCAGCTTGTTATCTTTCTTTTTAATGGCTATTCATGTAATGGGATTATGTACTTGTTTTATCAAGATAGATATTGTACTTGACATTGAATATGGTGTTATGATGTAATCAAACATGTTTTGACTTCTGCTACAATGAAATAAAGTTTTTGAATTTCCAAGTACTATTTTATATCCGTCTTGTTGTAATTTTACTGTTCTATATTCACTTAAAACCTCCATGGAAGTTAATGCATTCCCTTTGTGAGTGACATTAATGGACGTGGGGTGTTACACGTGGTATCAGAGCATAAGGTTACCAGAACAGATAAAATTTTTTTTTTAGGAAAATATTTTTTTCTAAAGTATTTTTGGAAGAAGTGCTTTCAAAAAAAAAAACATGTTATTTAAAGAGAGTTTTTATGAAAAACATAATCCCAAATAGCCACATCCTTATCTTTATCTTTCGAACTCTCCATTTTGAATCTTTCCTTTTTCGTTTCAGCATGGCTGAAGATCTTAATCTCCCAGAAGGTGTGACGATTCCAGGGTGGTTTAGGAGATACTTGGTGGCTAGGGCCACCACTGCAGGCCCAGCGGATACTCCTCCACCCCTAGTTGCACCCATTCCTCCTCCTCCTCCTCGTGTTGACACTTTTGCAAAGACGTGCAAGGAATTCAAGGCTATGGGAGGAAAAACTTTTCAAGGGACTGAGACGTTTGTGGAGGCCAGAGATTGGCTTAAGGAGACTGAGGAATTGTTGGATATCTTTGAAGTGGAAGATGGGAGGAAAGTCCGTTTAGCTGCTTGGTTAATGAAGGGAGAGGCCTCGTTTTGGTGGGAGGTCACTAACGGGGAACATCCAGTTGATTCATGGGCGGATTTCAGATGAAGGTTTGAGGCAAAGTTTCTTTCAAGGGCAGAGGAGAACTTAAATATGAAAAAATTCCTGGCACTAAAGCAAGGGAGCTCATCAGTAAAGGAATATGTCAATAAATTTAATCAGTTAGCAAGGTTTGGCTTGGAGTTGGTGAACACGCCAGAGAAGAAAGCTTTGAGGTTCGTTAGAGGCTTGAATGAACCGTTGCAAGGGTTGGCTATGACCCACATCCCTATGGGAGCCACCTTTGAAAAGCTAGTAGAAATGGCACTTATGCATGAGGATAAGGCAGTTGAAAAGAAAGGGGATCAGAAGAAACCCCAACAGCAAAATAAGAAGGGTGGTAAAAACAATAATGGCAAAGGGAAGAAGAAATGCTTCAATTGTGGGACGCCTGGCCATCTCAGCAAAGATTGTAGAAAGAAAAAGAAGACTGGTTGTTTTCATTGTGGAGATGCGGGACATTTAGTGAAGGACTGTCCAAAGAAGGGGCAGAGGGCAGGGTCTACCTCGGGAGGACAGGTGCAGGCTCTTATGGCACCATGGCAGGCAAGGGGGCAAGTTCAGGCTATTGCGGCCCCACCGCTGCAAGAAAGAGGTAGAACAATTTCTGTTGAAAGCTTAGTTTTTCTGTTTGATCATCCTGTCCGTACCTTATTCGATTCTGGCGCATCTCATTCGTTTATCTCTGCATCATTAGTTGAATCACTGCACTTGAACACCAGTTTAGTAGAGGATCCCTTGGTCGTTTCAAATCCAATTGGGGGTTCGGCTCATTTGACCATGATATGTTTGGATTTGAAAATCTCTATACTTAGCGTTGAATTTAGATGTGATGCTTATGTATTGGGCTTCACGGGCTATGGGCTAATTTTAGGAATGGATTGGTTGTCTAGAAATAGGGCCATTCTTGATTGTGAAAGGAGAGTAGTTAGGCTTGTGACTCGCCTTGGTAATGCTCTCGACATCTTTTGTAATCCCATAAATTCCGTTATGCTAAGTTATCTTGAATCGCTTGACGCGTCTGTAGAGAACCTGCGATCGGTAGAAGTGGTCCGGGAATATCCGGATGTGTTTGAGGAGGTGAAGGGCTTACCTCCAAAGCGGGAGATAGACTTTCGAATTTATCTTGTGGATAATGCTAAACCCGTATCTTTGCCAGTGCACCACATGGCTCCTCGTGAAAGGAGGGAACTCAATAAGCAAGTAAAGGAGTTGCTTGAGAAGGGGTTCATAAGACGTAGTATATCGGAGTGGGGTGCTCTAGTAGTTTTTGCCACAAAGGCGGATGGGTCTCTTAGACTTTGTATGGACTATAGAGAACTAAACAAGCTTACTAAAAAGAACCGACACCCACTGCCGAGGATTGACGATCTCTTTGATCAGTTAGTTGGCGCCTCAGTGTTTTCGCAGTTGGACTTAGCCACTGGCTTTCATCAACTGAGAGTGGCTGAGGATAGTATAGATAAGACTGCTTTTAGGACTCCTGACGGATTCTATGAATGGCTAGTGATGCCCTTTGGTTTGACAAACACCCCTGCATATTTTGTTGATTTGATGAGTAGGGTGTTTAGGGAATACCTTAACAAATTCGTGGTAGTCTTTGTGGATGACATCTTAGTCTTTTCTAAGAATAAAGAAGAGCACTCCCTACATCTTAGGGAAGTGTTGGAAACCCTTCGAGCGCATAACCTTAAGGCAAAATTTTCTAAGTGTCACTTCTGGAGGAAGGAAGTACGGTTCTTAGGGCACGTGGTTTCCAAAGAAGGGATAGCAGTGGATCCCGCAAAGGTGGTGGCCATCCAAGATTGGAAGGTCCCTAAAAATGCAACCAAAGTAAGAAGTTTCTTGGGGTTGGCTGGCTATTATAGGAAGTTTATCAAAGACTTCGCAAAAATATCATCTCCATTAACACGGTTAACGAAGAAGAACCTGGTTTTTACGTGGGACAAAGATTGCGATGATGCGTTCCAACGTTTAAAGAGAGCCTTAACTTCAGCCCCAGTCTTAGTGCTGCCAGACGGGAATAAACCGTTTACCATCTATACTGATGCTTGTGGGACGGGACTTGGCGTGGTCCTCATGCAAGAGGGAAGAGTAATAGCCTATGGTGGAAGGCAGTTGAGGGTTCATGAAAAGAATTACCCCACGCATGACTTAGAGCTAGCCGCAATTGTTTTCGCGCTTAAGTCTTGGCGTCACTATCTTCTTGGTGAGAAATTCGAACTGTTCACTGACCACAAATCATTAAAATACTTATTCTCTCAGAAGGATTTGAATTTAAAGCAGCAACGGTGGATGGAATTCTTAGCCTCCTACGATTTTGAAATAGCATATACCCCGGGCAAGGGTAACGTGGTGGCAGACGCCTTAAGTAGGAAAAGGTTGTCCTTGAGTCCGTTGTTTGTTAAACGACAAAGCTTAGAATTCATCTCTATGTTTGACTTTAGACCCTCCGTTGACTTAGTACCTGGTCTGTTAGCATCCTTGGAGGTTAGACCTACACTTCTAGGACGGGTTGGTGAGGCACAACGAGACGACCCACGGTTGGTTGAGATAGTAGAAAAGCTCAAAGGGGGGAGTCGTCAAGCCATCTTCGTAGGTATACACTAGACGATAAGGGTTGGTTACAAAGGGATAATAGACTTTGTGTACCACAAGACGAAGACTTAAGGAAGGCCATTCTTGATGATGCTCATCGCTCAAAAATGACCATTCATCCCGGCGGGGATAAGATGTACAAAGATATGAAGCGGGTTTTCTTTTGGGCCGGTATGAAAAAGGATGTGGCCGAGTACGTCGCTAGATGCTTGGTGTGCCAACGAGTTAAAGCAGAACAAAAGAAACCCGGTGGGTTGCTTCACCCATTAGAAGTTCCACTATGGAAATGGGAAAGCATCTCAATGGATTTTGTGGATGGATTACCAAGATCAAGGAAGGGTAACACGGGGATTTGGGTTATAGTAGATAGACTTACTAAAAGCGCCTATTTTATTCCCGTGAAAAGTAAGAGGACTGCTCCGTGGTTGGCTTATGTATACATTAAGGAGATAGTTCGTTTGCACGGTATTCCTTCTAGTATAGTAAGCGACCGTGACCCCATCTTTACTAGCGAATTTTGGAAGAGTTTA
Source organism: Allium sativum (assembly GCA_030737875.1). NCBI lineage: Eukaryota > Viridiplantae > Streptophyta > Magnoliopsida > Asparagales > Amaryllidaceae > Allium > Allium sativum. The sequence continues at coordinate 748,436,497 of CM060918.1, forward strand.
CAAGAGGTGGTAGGGACTCAGCTATGTTTGAGCACCGCATATCATCCTCAGACAGACGGCCAGACCGAGAGGGTGAATCGCATTCTAGAGGATCTTTTAAGGCTTTGTATCCTAGACTTTGGGGGTACATGGGAAGAGCACCTTCCGTTAGTAGAATTCGCATATAATAATAGCTTTCAGTCTAGTATTGGCATGGCACCTTTCGAAGCTCTTTATGGAAGGCCTTGCCGTTCGCCTACATGTTGGTGGGAATCTACCGATAAAATCCTACTTGGGCCCGATATGGTTAGGGAAACCTCGGAGAAGATTGAGTTGATTCGAAGGAGGATGAAAGCAGCACAAGATAGGCAAAAATCGTATGCTGATAAGAGGAGGACAGATCTTGAGTTTGACATTGGGGACATGGTTTTTATCAAAGTATCTCCGTTACAGAATGTTGTTCGCTTTGGGTCCGTGGGGAAATTAGCACCAAGGTTTGTAGGGCCGTTTCCTGTAAAAAACAGGATTGGGAAGATGGCATATAGGGTGGAGTTGCCTGAGAAACTTAGTGGAGTACACGACGTATTCCATGTATCACATTTGAGGAAGTGTTTGCACAAGACCGCGGAGGTGGTAGATCCGAGCTTGCTTAAAGAGGTGGAAATAGAGCGTGATGCAACAATTAGACGAGCTCCTACATGCATTCTTGGGTCGGAGATCAAAAAGTTGAGGAATCGAGAGGTCAGACTGGTTAAAGTGCAATGGGGAGATCATGAGAGCAACGCAACTTGGGAGACAGAAGAGAAGATGCGTTCGTTGTACCCTTTTCTTTTTGAGGGTATGTCTTTTAATTTCTCCTTTATCGCTTAGCTTATCTTATCTTATCTTTAGTATGTCCTCTCATTAGTATCTTTGACCTTTAGTTAGGATAATCCTATGGTTGAAACATGTGTTTGAGACATGTTATGTATGATGGATGCAAAATGGATGCAAGTGTTTGCTAGTGGTTGCTCGTGGATGCATATATACACACACTTTAGGCACTAGATCGGCTCAGTCACTACATATTGCATATTGCATATTGCATATATATGGATGTATTTAGTAAAATGGATGAACGATGGTTGTATTATCATGTGGATGCTGCATTCAGATGATGGTTGTGCACGCATATAGAAGTATTATGTAGCATTAAGAATCTTTTGCATACATAATGGATGCATGGCACGATCATAGTTGCATTAAGGAGGTCAACTGAATCAGTGGACCGCCTGATTTTGCATTAGATACGGACATATACACACACTGTGCATTTAAACATGAAAGCATTAGAAGTCTGTAAGGACAATGGATGCCTGTGTATGATGGATGAGTAGATGGACGTTTGGATGGTAGGATATACATTCTTCCAGACTTGAAGATTTCGGGGACGAAATCCTAAAAGGAGGGGAGAATGTAACACCCCGAATTTTCTATTAACACTAAAGTTGCTAAAATATTAATAAGCGTGTAAGAGAGGGGATGTATCTAATATGAATATAAAAATATTAATAAGTGTGTAAGAGAGGGGATGTATCTAATATGAATATAAAAATATTAATAAGTGTGTAAGAGAGGGGATGTATCTAATATGTATATAAAAATAATAATAAGTGTGTAAAAGGGGGGGATGTATCTAATGTGTACATTGTAGAATATATATATATATATATTGCTGAGTGTTTGCTGAGTCACTTCTGACTCATTGCTGAGTCAACAAGATAAACCCCATCTTGTCTGAACGGCTGCGGTTATTTCTAGGTTAAATCTAATGGCCTAAATGAATTCTAAAATCTATAAATAAGTGGGTAGACCCTAGGCCTAAATCACTTGTAAAATTAGAGAAGCTACCGTCATGCTGCTGCCATGGAGTTCAGCATAGCCGTCACAAACTAAGAAGAGGAAGCCTAATCATCTACAACTAAATCTACACAAATCAAATCAAAAGATCTCTCTTTCTCTAATTCTTTTCTTTTGTTGGTGAGTATGATGATTCTCACAAGACTATTACAAACTAATTTGACTCAGTTATGAATGGATCACAAGAAAGTGATGTGATTTGTAATTGTAAATTCTATATATTGTGGATCTCTTATTATGTTATTATGTTGTCGTATGATGTAAATTATATATGCTATGTCATGCTATGTTGTAAATTCTCTTATGCTATGTCGTGCTATGTTGAGAATCATGTCAAGCTATGTTATACTATCATACTATGCCATGTTATAAATCATGCTATATTATGTTGAAAAATCATGATGTTGTTGGATCATGCTTAAAGTTATGTTTTTTTTTTCTTAATTTAAATGGATCTTGTTTATGGGAATTTGCCTATTAGGTTAGGTGTACCCATAAACTTGAAACTATAATTAAATAAAACTTGATTATGGGAATTTGCCTATTGAGTTAGGTGTACCCATATAAAACCATGTTGTTAAAAAAATTAGATGATGTTGATTCACACATGTTCATATGTAAGTTTATGAAAATTGATTGAGATCATATTAGGTGAATTTTGAACAAGTTGACACCTTTAGATCCATGACATGTATAATCTATGCAAGTTGGACATATGCAAGTTTCACCCCTTATTATGATTCATTTGGTCACATATACATGTTGTTATTATGATAATCTCTTTTATGCTATGAGTTAGGCTATTCGAGTCTAACATATATTTTGCGAATAATCGTTCAAACGTGGGGTAGGGGTAATATTAGGAATTAATAAATTGGGTGCAATTTTGTAAGATGTTGCATACCATGAATGAATGTCCATAATTGAGTCAATTATGGACATTGTTAAAAATTGGAAGTAATTAATAATTCAAGTAGGGAATTATTAAAATTGGGGGAAAGTGGATTATTATTAATAATCAATGCTTAGGACACGAGGTTGGACCCGTTTGTGATGTAAACCTGCACGGACCCGCCCGGCAAATCCAGTAGTCACAAATGTCGGCCCAATGTGAGAGGTCCTAGGCCCAAACTAAAGCATAACAGTTGTAAAGACACGAGGTTAGACTCTTTTATGGTGTAAGACTGCCCGGACCCGCCCGGCAAATCCAGCTGCCATAAATGCCAGTCTAATGTGAGAGGTCTTTATGAGGTTATGGCCTTAATGAACTAAGAAATACTTAACCAGATAATCATGTAAGGTGGGACATGGGGGTTAAGTAGGTTCCTTGGGTGGTGAGACGACCCGATTTCCTGTTCTCACGGAAACAAGGTTATCTTTGGAATATAACACAGAAACATACAATAGCAGAACAGAATTAAATACATACACCAGATAATGAACAACAAAATATACTGGATAAAAGTAATCATCAGAGTTACACAGTATACAGGATCTTACTTAGTACAAATACAGTTCAGCTATACATAAATGTCTACAGCGGAAATAAACAAAATATGTACAATAGGAGCTGAACAGCATAAAAAGAAATAAATGATAGAATCCATCTTCAGCTCCAGCTATCCAGAAAGAACCAGCTAAACCTGAATACAAGGCTGCCCGTGTAGAAAAAGGGGCACCCGAGTTTGAAAGTGAAACAAACTACGAGTCAGTCATGGGACTGGTATGAGAAATCCACTCAACACATATATAATTGGCTAATCACAGGACCACGCCACTTTCGTGGAACGGGTTTACTCCATTGGATTGCCAGTGCTTTAAAACAAATCTTTCTTTTAAACATCGCTATGTTTTTTATAAAAAATGAAGCCGTTATAAGACTCAGTTCCCATCACACAATGCAACGCAAACCGGAGGATAGAGTTTTACCTTATAATGGCCAAAATATGATTGATACGAATAAAACAAAGGCATTTGATATTATTGCTAGTGTTAATATGTTTTGAAAACAATTTCAAATCATAACTATCAATCATAGACGGCATGGGTACCATATATCATGTCGCCATATATATATACAATCAGAACCGCACGATGTCATATTTGGAAATTGGATTTCCGTCATGAACCAAGGCAAAAGATAGTCCTTACCGAATTCGAGACGCTCTAGCCCGCCCCTCAGGAACAGCCGCAACTGCCCCTTGGATCGTCAGGGCCGGTCCACCGATGTGGATTATTATGCCTGAACACTACGTCTCCCCGCCCTTTGGGGCGTAAACGAGCCAACGAATGACTCCATCGGACCCGGATCGTCCGATCAAACCGAGGCGCCTCGCAACAGCAACAACCACATAGGTGAAAAGTATATAAATGTCAGGGCTGGTAGGTCACTGACACCACCCTAGCTAGAAAGAAACGCAGGCCCTCCCTGATGTCCTCTCCCGTTTTAGGTTCATACCGGGGTGTGAGGCTCGCGAATTCACGTTATACACAAAGCTACGCCACACAGGCGGTGCTTTGATCATCACCACAAGACTTTGCTTTTCAACAGAAGTCCTGATCACTGCATCTTAGCATGCCACACAGGCAATTCATGCCATGCGACTGATGTCCATCGATATACAACCTCTGAGCTCGTGCGTCTCAGAGAAGGGCGTTAAGCAAAAGAATAAATTCTCCGCCGCCAAACAGATGTATATTTAACAGAAATCAATCAACACAGAATAAACTCCAATGTCAGACACACAGTCCATTTACAAGTCCGTTCTGGGTCTGAACGAAACCGGAGGCACTAAATACCTCGCAAACCCTTCGATCACCACGTACGTCTGGACGATCACCACTCATTATCCATATTTCGGGATGCCTCCAAATCAGGACCTCGGTTACCATCCAAACGAGGTGAAGATCTCCGGTCTTCGACCATCGTCTTCATCTTCGACTTTCAATCGTCGGCCAATTATTTGAAATGAGAATTAACTCGGCCTTTTCAAATAATTCACGTATATTTAGAATTTCAAATCGATTTATTTCAATGGTTAAATTATTCGACAACACCAATATTGTTCTTTAAGGTAATTTTCACACCAAACACATTCAACCATCAAAAGCCACATAAATCGAGCAAATTCAGTTTATTTCTATTCCATATCGCTTATGATATTTTATAACGATTTATCGCTATTTTTATTTATTTTAAAATAGCCATTTTATTCAAAACGACGCTTCGGGCCATAAGGCGGCCGTGGCGCTGTTTTTCTTCAGATTTGATTTACACATATCTGAAAATCTAACCGTTGGATCTTCACAAAATTTACATCATTAGAAAGGTCTTTTCAAAACGAATCCAACGGTTCCAGTTTCGGGAAAATCCGACGGTCGGATCTCCCGGTACAATCGTTTGAAATTTCGATTTCAAAATACGAACTGCAGCGTCGTTATTCGATTAAATATAATTCTATTTATATTTATATATAAATAAAATCGATTTTGGTGCTGTTTTTCTTCAAATTTGAATTAAACATTCCAGACAATCCAACCGTTGGATTTTTACAAGGTTGGTGCCGTCGGAAAGATTATTCCAAGGCGAACCCGATGGTTGAGGTTTCGGGAAAATCCAATGGTCGGATTTCCCGCACTAGTTGTTTGAAATCACGGTTTCAAAATACGAACTGCACGGCTTCGTTTCGTTTTAATTTTATTTATATTTATATATTTATATAAATATAGTTCATTCAACAATTTCCATATCGTTTTCACTTCAAATATTTTTCTAACGCCTTAAATTTTGGAAAAATTTCGCCATAACCTCCCCTGCACCGGGAGCATCGGGAAATCGCAAATAGCGTTCCCGGTCCTTCTAATCTCAAAAAGAAAAAGAAAAAGCCAAGCGGCTAGCCAACAGGCTCAAAATCATCACCCAAACAAATCAGTAAACGTGTACCTATTTGTCGGGCACAAAATTTTATTCCTCTTCTCTAGCCCCTTTGCTATAACCTGTTCAATGAATATTGCATGTACATATATATACAGTTCTTATCATTTATCAATTTCTATTCGACTTCATATTTGATTTCTATTTGGTTTAAAAACTCCATTCGTTCCAATGTTACATAAATAGGTGCAAATCATTTCATTAGCTAATTAATGAATATTTCAACTCATATATGTTTATTTTGAACAAGTGGCTATTTTTAATACTTCACATTTCAACGATTTATGCATACAATAAAAATGTGATTTTTATTGTAAAACAGTTCATTTCAAAACACTACTTTTCTATATAGTTCATATAGTCGATAAAAGGTGATTTTTTATTATCAAATAATTTATTTCGAAATATGAATACCATTCAACACATGAATTTCTAAACAACGAATGAATATCAATTCAACACATGAATGTTTTCTATAGTTTCTATATATAGATAAAAATGTGATTTTTATTATCGAACAATTTATTTCAAAATATGAATACCATTCAACACATGAATTTCTAAACAACGAATGAATATCAATTCAACACATGAATGTTTTCTATTCAATGAATAAATATAGTTTAAGCAAATGAAAATAATTCAAACACACGAATATTATTCAAAATTTCGGCAGCATAACGGCAGGGTAGTTAAACCGGCACCGTCCCTAGTACGGCTCCTCGCTCTACCTTAAAACCTCGCGGTTTTTGACAATGGGGATCATGCATCTAGTTCGCACGCAGGCGGCATGTATATATTTATTTCATTTCCACAAACTAATCCTATGTGGTTTCAACCAAATATTTTCCAATCACAAACGGGTATTTTTCAACCACAATCAACCAATATCAATCACAAACAATCCCAAACAATCAATTGCCATCAATCAATTTTCACAACGATTTCAACCAATAAATATCGTCCATGGTTTGTGGACGAGGGGCGTATATATATATATATATATATAGATATTTATATATAGCAATTCACCTTCATTTTCAACACATATATATAATTTTTAAATCAGAAATCTCACCAATAGCTATCCAACTTCACTTAGAGAAATCTTCGCCTTTCTGTCGCTTTCTCCCGTATTCTCTACACATGTAAAAATCGAACTTTTACGATGCTATTCAATATATAAAAATCTGATTTTTCTTTCGACTTTCAATATATAAAAATCTGATTTTTACTTCGACTTTCAATAAATAAAAATATGATTTTTACTTTTTAAAGAAATCAGTTTTCAATACCTTTTAAAAATCAAAATCAGTTTTTACTCTTTTTATAAAATCAGTTTTTAACTTTTAATAAAATCAGTTTTTAACTTTTAATAAAATCAGTTTTTAACTTTTAAAAACCAAATCAGTTTTTAACTTTTAAAAACCAAATCAGTTTTCAATTCTTTTTATAAAATTCAGTTTTTATCTTTTTATAAAAATCAGTTTTAAAATTCAGTTGTTAAACCTTTTTCAAAAAACTGTTTTTAATCCTTTTTAAAAATCAATTCAGTTTTAAACCTAATTAAATTTCAGTTATAATTCTAATTAAATTTCAGTTATAATTCTAATTAAAATAGAACAGTTTTAAAATCATTAAAATAAAATAACAAAACAAAACAAAAATAAAAAAAACTTACATTTCTGCGAAGAGGGGGGGGGGGGGGGAATCAGTGGCTGTCGGCGGTGGAAAGATCGTCGGCTGGGGGGGGGGGTTTCTGGTGGCGGTTGGCGGTGGAAAGACCGAACAGGGAGGCGATGGCTTCGGGGGCTCGCGATGGCTTCGATCGAATGGGGGGAGCGAGAGCAAGGAAGAGGGGGGGGGGGGGGGGAAGAAGATCGGAGGGCGGTGGGGGTTCGGCGGTCGTGGGTTGTCGGGGGGCGGTGGCGTCGATGTCTAGGTTTTCTTTTTTTTTATTTTTTTTTATTTTTTTGTTTAACTGAATCGGGGGGGGGGGGGGGGGCAGAAGGAGATAAAGGAGGGAAGAGTATTTTTTTTATTATTTAATTATTAAATTTCGCAAAAAGGTTGACTTTTATCCACGACCTCGAAACGAGGCCCACCGCCTGTCGTCCATAGCGTTTTACCCCCATTCTGAACACAATGGGATATGTATCGCAAGCTGATTTGATCGTTACAGTCAGTTTCCTTTTGAATTTTCATTTAAATCATTATATTGAATTTTAAACGCACATTTCAAATTACCTGGGTCACATACTAACTAGAAAAATTCCAGAAAAATATTTTCTAGCTTCGTATTGACAATACAGTCCTAACAAAACTAGTTTCGTCGAATTCTGAGACCGTTTGAAAAATGGCCAATTTCCAGTCGATTAAAATCAACAGAAACTGGTCAATCGCGTTTTCTTTTGCCACGCTCACATATTGATTCGAAAAATAATGAAATTTGAAACCTAACAATAACCTGACACTGCGGATCTAACAAAAGTGGTTTCGTCGAAATCCGAGGTCATTTGCAAAATGTCCATTTTTAAGGGCCTGAATTCCATAGCGACTATTCAGAATTTTCAACTGGACATATCTTTTGATTCCCGCTATCAAATTTCGATTGGTCGGATTCTTTAGAAAGATATCATCAATTAGATTCCATTATTTTTGGTTTCACTAAGATTTGGATTGTTTTGCACCCGGTATATTCAATTGAAGTTTGAAATCGAATTATCGAACTACCGCGCCATTTTCAATTCTATATATAATTATAATTAATTATATTCGTCTTCAAATGTCGATTCCAACTCAGTTTTCATCGCCATTATTTAAAATATTTATTTTAAATAATTAAAATCCATTATTTTAGCCAATTTAAAATTTTTAAATTAGTTCAGATTTTCTGGGTCGTTACAATCTCCCCCACTTAAAACTTTTCGTCCCCGAAAAGGAACAAAGTCGAAAGTGGTTTAATAAATCTACGATCACACAACACAACAACCAATCCAATTGTTTTTAACCTTCTAAACTTTTCAAATATATATCTTTTATATATTCAAAAATTATATTTCTAAAACCAGACTATATATAAATATAATCACAAATACGTTATTTATAAACATATTACTCTCGACTCGTTCTGAGGCACTTCTGACCCCATCTCTAACGAGTTGTTCTGATTCTGCTATACTCATACTAGGATATTACTGATCCTATCTGTATAGAGTTACCCGTCCTAGAACACTACTGGTTCTATTTCTGACGAGTTCATTCAAATGTTATATTCCAGAACTAAGCTTAACCAAAGCTCTGATACCACGATGAGACGACCCGATTTCCCGTTTTCACGGAAACAAGGTTATCTTTGGAATATAACACAGAAACATACAATAGCAGAACAGAATTAAATACATACACCAGATAATGAACAACAAAATATACTGGATAAAAGTAATCATCAGAGTTACACAGTATACAGGATCTTACTTAGTACAAATACAGTTCAGCTATACATAAATGTCTACAGCGGAAATAAACAAAATATGTACAATAGGAGCTGAACAGCATAAAAAGAAATAAATGATAGAATCCATCTTCAGCTCCAGCTATCCAGAAAGAACCAGCTAAACCTGAATACAAGGCTGCCCGTGTAGAAAAAGGGGCACCCGAGTTTGAAAGTGAAACAAACTACGAGTCAGTCATGGGACTGGTATGAGAAATCCACTCAACACATATATAATTGGCTAATCACAGGACCACGCCACTTTCGTGGAACGGGTTTACTCCATTGGATTGCCAGAGCTTTAAAACAAATCTTTCTTTTAAACATCGCTATGTTTTTTATAAAAAATGAAGCCGTTATAAGACTCAGTTCCCATCACACAATGCAACGCAAACCGGAGGATAGAGTTTTACCTTATAATGGCCAAAATATGATTGATACGAATAAAACAAAGGCATTTGATATTATTGCTAGTGTTAATATGTTTTGAAAACAATTTCAAATCATAACTATCAATCATAGACGGCATGGGTACCATATATCATGTCGCCATATATATATATACAATCAGAACCGCACGATGTCGTATTTGGAAATTGGATTTCCGTCATGAACCAAGGCAAAAGATAGTCCTTACCGAATTCGAGACGCTCTAGCCCGCCCCTCAGGAACAGCCGCAACTGCCCCTTGGATCGTCAGGGCCGGTCCACCGATGTGGATTATTATGCCTGAACACTACGTCTCCCCGCCCTTTGGGGCGTAAACGAGCCAACGAATGACTCCATCGGACCCGGATCGTCCGATCAAACCGAGGCGCCTCGCAACAGCAACAACCACATAGGTGAAAAGTATATAAATGTCAGGGCTGGTAGGTCACTGACACCACCCTAGCTAGAAAGAAACGCAGGCCCTCCCTGATGTCCTCTCCCGTTTTAGGTTCATACCGGGGTGTGAGGCTCGCGAATTCACGTTATACACAAAGCTACGCCACACAGGCGGTGCTTTGATCATCACCACAAGACTTTGCTTTTCAACAGAAGTCCTGATCACTGCATCTTAGCATGCCACACAGGCAATTCATGCCATGAGACTGATGTCCATCGATATACATCCTCTGAGCTCGTGCGTCTCAGAGAAGGGCGTTAAGCAAAAGAATAAATTCTCCGCCGCCAAACAGATGTATATTTAACAGAAATCAATCAACACAAAATAAACTCCAATGTCAGACACAGTCCATTTACAAGTCCGTTCTGGGTCTGAACGAAACCGGAGGCACTAAATACCTCGCAAACCCTTCGATCACCACGTACGTCTGGACGATCACCACTCATTATCCATATTTCGGGATGCCTCCAAATCAGGACCTCGGTTACCATCCAAACGAGGTGAAGATCTCCGGTCTTCGACCATCGTCTTCATCTTCGACTTTCAATCGTCGGCCAATTATTTGAAATGAGAATTAACTCGGCCTTTTCAAATAATTCACGTATATTTAGAATTTCAAATCGATTTATTTCAATGGTTAAATTATTCGACAACACCAATATTGTTCTTTAAGGTAATTTTCACACCAAACACATTCAACCATCAAAAGCCACATAAATCGAGCAAATTCAGTTTATTTCTATTCCATATCACTTATGATATTTTATAACGATTTATCGCTATTTTTATTTATTTTAAAATAGCCATTTTATTCAAAACGACGCTTCGGGCCATAAGGCGGCCGTGGCGCTGTTTTTCTTCAGATTTGATTTACACATATCTGAAAATCTAACCGTTAGATCTTCACAAAATTTACATCATTAGAAAGGTCTTTTCAAAACGAATCCAACGGTTCCAGTTTCGGGAAAATCCGACGGTCGGATCTCCCGGTACAATCGTTTGAAATTTCGATTTCAAAATACGAACTGCAGCGTCGTTATTCGATTAAATATAATTCTATTTATATTTATATATAAATAAAATCGATTCTGGCGCTGTTTTTCTTCAAATTTGAATTAAACATTCTAGACAATCCAACCTTTGGATTTTTACAAGGTTGGTGCCGTCGGAAAGATTATTCCAAGGCGAACCCGACGGTTGAGGTTTCGGGAAAATCCAATGGTCGGATTTCCCGCACTAGTCGTTTGAAATCACGGTTTCAAAATACGAACTGCACGGCTTCGTTTCGTTTTAATTTTATTTATAATTATATATTTATATAAATATAGTTCATTCAACAATTTCTATATCGTTTTCACTTCAAATATTTTTCTAACGCCTTAAATTTTGGAAAAATTTCGCCATAACCTCCCCTGCACCGGGAGCATCGGGAAATCGCAAATAGCGTTCCCGGTCCTTCTAATCTCAAAAAGAAAAAGAAAAAGCCAAGCGGCTAGCCAACAGGCTCAAAATCATCACCCAAACAAATCAGTAAACGTGTACCTATTTGTCGGGCACAAAATTTTATTCCTCTTCTCTAGCCCCTTTGCTATAACCTGTTCAATGAATATTGCATGTACATATATATACAATTCTTATCATTTATCAATTTCTATTCGACTTCATATTTGATTTCTATTTGGTTTAAAAACTCCATTCGTTCCAATGTTACATAAATAGGTGCAAATCATTTCATTAGCTAATTAATGAATATTTCAACTCATATATGTTTATTTTGAACAAGTGGCTATTTTTAATACTTCACATTTCAACGATTTATGCATACAATAAAAATGTGATTTTTATTGTAAAACAGTTCATTTCAAAACACTACTTTTCTATATAGTTCATATAGTCGATAAAAGGTGATTTTTTATTATCAAACAATTTATTTCGAAATATGAATACCATTCAACACATGAATTTCTAAACAACGAATGAATATCAATTCAACACATGAATGTTTTCTATAGTTTCTATATATAGATAAAAATGTGATTTTTATTATCGAACAATTTATTTCAAAATATGAATACCATTCAACACATGAATTTCTAAACAACGAATGAATATCAATTCAACACATGAATGTTTTCTATTCAATGAATAAATATAGTTTAAGCAAATGAAAATAATTCAAACACACGAATATTATTCAAAATTTCGGCAGCGTAACGGCAGGGTAGTTAAACCGGCACCGTCCCTAGTATGGCTCCTCGCTCTACCTTAAAACCTCGCGGTTTTTGACAATGGGGATCATGCATCTAGTTCGCACGCAGGCGGCATGTATATATTTATTTCATTTCCACAAACTAATCCTATGTGGTTTCAACCAAATATTTTCCAATCACAAACGGGTATTTTTCAACCACAATCAACCAATATCAATCACAAACAATCCCAAACAATCAATTGCCATCAATCAATTTTCACAACGATTTCAACCAATAAATATCGTCCATGGTTTGTGGACGAGGGGCGTATATATATATATATATATATATATATATATATATATATATAGAGATATTTATATATAGCAATTCACCTTCATTTTCAACACATATATATAATTTTTAAATCAGAAATCTCACCAATAGCTATCCAACTTCACTTAGAGAAATCTTCGCCTTTCTGTCGCTTTCTCCCGTATTCTCTACACATGTAAAAATCGAACTTTTACGATGCTATTCAATATATAAAAATCTGATTTTTCTTTCGACTTTCAATATATAAAAATTTGATTTTTACTTCGACTTTCAATAAATAAAAATATGATTTTTACTTTTTAAAGAAATCAGTTTTCAATACCTTTTAAAAATCAAAATCAGTTTTTACTCTTTTTATAAAATCAGTTTTTAACTTTTAATAAAATCAGTTTTTAACTTTTAATAAAATCAGTTTTTAACTTTTAAAAACCAAATCAGTTTTCAATTCTTTTTATAAAATTCAGTTTTTATTTTTTTATAAAAATCAGTTTTAAAATTCAGTTGTTAAACCTTTTTAAAAAAACTGTTTTTAATCCTTTTTAAAAATCAATTCAGTTTTAAACCTAATTAAATTTCAGTTATAATTCTAATTAAATTTCAGTTATAATTCTAATTAAAATAGAACAGTTTTAAAATCATTAAAATAAAATAACAAAACAAAACAAAAATAAAAAAAAAACTTACATTTCTGCGAAGAGGGGGGGGGGGGGAATCAGTGGCTGTCGGTGGTGGAAAGATCGTCGGCTGGGGGGGGGGGGGGGGTTTCTGGTGGCGGTCGGCGGTGGAAAGATCGAACAGGGAGGCGATGGCTTCGGGGGCTCGCGATGGCTTCGATCGAATGGGGGGAGTGAGAGCAAGGAAGAGGGGGGGGGAAAGAAGATCGGAGGGCGGTGGGGGTTCGGCGGTCGTGGGTTGTCAGGGGGCGGTGGCGTCGATGTCTAGGTTTTCTTTTTATTTTATTTATTTTTTTGTTTAACTGAATCGGGGGGGGGGGGGGGGGGCAGAAGGAGATAAAGGAGGGAAGAGTATTTTTTTTATTATTTAATTATTAAATTTCGCAAAAAGGTTGACTTTTATCCACGACCTCGAAACGAGGCCCACCGCCTGTCGTCCATAGCGTTTTACCCCCATTCTGAACACAATGGGATATGTATCGCAAGCTGATTTGATCGTTACAGTCAGTTTCCTTTTGAATTTTCATTTAAATCATTATATTGAATTTTAAACGCACATTTCAAATTACCTGGGTCACATACTAACTAGAAAAATTCCAGAAAAATATTTTCTAGCTTCGTATTGACAATACAGTCCTAACAAAACTAGTTTCGTCGAATTCTGAGACCGTTTGAAAAATGGCCAATTTCCAGTCGATTAAAATCAACAGAAACTGGTCAATCGCGTTTTCTTTTGCCACGCTCACATATTGATTCGAAAAATTATGAAATTTGAAACCTAACAATAACCTGACACTGCGGATCTAACAAAAGTGGTTTCGTCGAAATCGAGGTCATTTGCAAAATGTCCATTTTTAAGGGCCTGAATTCCATAGCGACTATTCAGAATTTTCAACTGGACATATCTTTTGATTCCCGCTATCAAATTTCGATTGGTCGGATTCGTTAGAAAGATATCATCAATTAGATTCCATTATTTTTGGTTTCACTAAGATTTGGATTGTTTTGCACCCGGTATATTCAATTGAAGTTTGAAATCGAATTATCGAACTACCGCGCCATTTTCAATTCTATATATAATTATAATTAATTATATTCGTTTTCAAATGTCGATTCCAACTCAGTTTTCATCGCCATTATTTAAAATATTTATTTTAAATATTTAAAATCCATTATTTTAGCCAATTTAAAAATTTTAAATTGGTTCAGATTTTCTGGGTCGTTACAATCTCCCCCACTTAAAACTTTTCGTCCCCGAAAAGGAACAATGTCGAAAGTGGTTTAATAAATCTACGATCACACAACACAACAACCAATCCAATTGTTTTTAACCTTCTAAACTTTTCAAATATATATCTTTTATATATTCAAAAATTATATTTCTAAAACCAGACTATATATAAATATAATCACAAATACGTTATTTAAAAACATATTACTCTCGACTCGTTCTGAGGCACTTCTGACCCCATCTCTAACGAGTTGTTCTGATTCTGCTATACTCATACTAGGATATTACTGATCCTATCTGTATAGAGTTACCCGTCCTAGAACACTACTGGTTCTATTTCTGACGAGTTCATTCAAATGTTATATTCCAGAACTAAGCTTAACCAAAGCTCTGAAACCACGATGAGACGACCCAATTTCCCGTTCTCACGGAAACAAGGTTATCTTTGGAATATAACACAGAAACATACAATAGCAGAACAGAATTAAATACATACACCAGATAATGAACAACAAAATATACTAGATAAAAGTAATCATCAGAGTTACACAGTATACAGGATCTTACTTAGTACAAATACAGTTCAGCTATACATAAATGTCTACAGCGGAAATAAACAAAATATGTACAATAGGAGCTGAACAGCATAAAAAGAAATAAATGATAGAATCCATCTTCAGCTCCAGCTATCCAGAAAGAACCAGCTAAACCTGAATACAAGGCTGCCCGTGTAGAAAAAGGGGCACCCGAGTTTGAAAGTGAAACAAACTACGAGTCAGTCATGGGACTGGTATGAGAAATCCACTCAACACATATATAATTGGCTAATCACAGGACCACGCCACTTTCGTGGAACGGGTTTACTCCATTGGATTGCCAGTGCTTTAAAACAAATCTTTCTTTTAAACATCGCTATGTTTTTTTATAAAAAATGAAGCCGTTATAAGACTCAGTTCCCATCACACAATGCAACGCAAACCGGAGGATAGAGTTTTACCTTATAATGGCCAAAATATGATTGATACGAATAAAACAAAGGCATTTGATATTATTGCTAGTGTTAATATGTTTTGAAAACAATTTCAAATCATAACTATCAATCATAGACGGCATGGGTACCATATATCATGTCGCCATATATATATACAATCAGAACCGCACGATGTCGTATTTGGAAATTGGATTTCCGTCATGAACCAAGGCAAAAGATAGTCCTTACCGAATTCGAGACGCTCTAGCCCGCCCCTCAGGAACAGCCGCAACTGCCCCTTGGATCGTCAGGGCCGGTCCACCGATGTGGATTATTATGCCTGAACACTACGTCTCCCCGCCCTTTGGGGCGTAAACGAGCCAACGAATGACTCCATCGGACCCGGATCGTCCGATCAAACCGAGGCGCCTCGCAACAGCAACAACCACATAGGTGAAAAGTATATAAATGTCAGGGCTGGTAGGTCACTGACACCACCCTAGCTAGAAAGAAACGCAGGCCCTCCCTGATGTCCTCTCCCGTTTTAGGTTCATACCGGGGTGTGAGGCTCGCGAATTCACGTTATACACATAGCTACGCCACACAGGCGGTGCTTTGATCATCACCACAAGACTTTGCTTTTCAACAGAAGTCCTGATCACTGCATCTTAGCATGCCACACAGGCAATTCATGCCATGCGACTGATGTCCATCGATATACAACCTCTGAGCTCGTGCATCTCAGAGAAGGGCGTTAAGCAAAAGAATAAATTCTCCGCCGCCAAACAGATGTATATTTAACAGAAATCAATCAACACAGAATAAACTCCAATGTCAGACACACAGTCCATTTACAAGTCCGTTCTGGGTCTGAACGAAACCGGAGGCACTAAATACCTCGCAAACCCTTCGATCACCACGTACGTCTGGACGATCACCACTCATTATCCATATTTCGGGATGCCTCCCAATCAGGACCTCGGTTACCATCCAAACGAGGTGAAGATCTCCGGTCTTCGACCATCGTCTTCATCTTCGACTTTCAATCGTCGGCCAATTATTTGAAATGAGAATTAACTCGGCCTTTTCAAATAATTCACGTATATTTAGAATTTCAAATCGATTTATTTCAATGGTTAAATTATTCGACAACACCAATATTGTTCTTTAAGGTAATTTTCACACCAAACACATTCAACCATCAAAAGCCACATAAATCGAGCAAATTCAGTTTATTTCTATTCCATATCGCTTATGATATTTTATAACGATTTATCGCTATTTTTATTTATTTTAAAATAGCCATTTTATTCAAAACGACGCTTCGGGCCATAAGGCGGCCGTGGCGCTGTTTTTCTTCAGATTTGATTTACACATATCTGAAAATCTAACCGTTGGATCTTCACAAAATTTACATCATTAGAAAGGTTTTTTCAAAATGAATCCAACGGTTCCAGTTTCGGGAAAATCCGACGGTCGGATCTCCCGGTACAATCGTTTGAAATTTCAATTTCAAAATACGAACTGCAGCGTCGTTATTCGATTAAATATAATTCTATTTATATTTATATATAAATAAAATCGATTCTGGCGCTGTTTTTCTTCAAATTTGAATTAAACATTCCAGACAATCCAACCTTTGGATTTTTACAAGGTTGGTGCCGTCGGAAAGATTATTCCAAGGCGAACCCGACGGTTGAGGTTTCGGGAAAATCCAATGGTCGGATTTCCCGCACTAGTCGTTTGAAATCACGGTTTCAAAATACGAACTGCACGGCTTCGTTTCGTTTTAATTTTATTTATATTTATATATTTATATAAATATAGTTCATTCAACAATTTCCATATCGTTTTCACTTCAAATATTTTTCTAACGCCTTAAATTTTGGAAAAATTTCGCCATAACCTCCCCTGCACCGGGAGCATCGGGAAATCGCAAATAGCGTTCCCGGTCCTTCTAATCTCAAAAAGAAAAAGAAAAAGCCAAGCGGCTAGCCAACAGGCTCAAAATCATCACCCAAACAAATCAGTAAACGTGTACCTATTTGTCGGGCACAAAATTTTATTCCTCTTCTCTAGCCCCTTTGCTATAACCTGTTCAATGAATATTGCATGTACATATATATACAATTCTTATCATTTATCAATTTCTATTCGACTTCATATTTGATTTCTATTTGGTTTAAAAACTCCATTCGTTCCAATGTTACATAAATAGGTGCAAATCATTTCATTAGCTAATTAATGAATATTTCAACTCATATATGTTTATTTTGAACAAGTGGCTATTTTTAATACTTCACATTTCAACGATTTATGCATACAATAAAAATGTGATTTTTATTGTAAAACAGTTCATTTCAAAACACTACTTTTCTATATAGCTCATATAGTCGATAAAAGGTGATTTTTTATTATCAAACAATTTATTTCGAAATATGAATACCATTCAACACATGAATTTCTAAACAACGAATGAATATCAATTCAACACATGAATGTTTTCTATAGTTTCTATATATAGATAAAAATGTGATTTTTATTATCGAACAATTTATTTCAAAATATGAATACCATTCAACACATGAATTTCTAAACAACGAATGAATATCAATTCAACACATGAATGTTTTCTATTCAATGAATAAATATAGTTTAAGCAAATGAAAATAATTCAAACACACGAATATTATTCAAAATTTCGGCAGCATAACGGCAGGGTAGTTAAACCGACACCGTCCCTAGTAGGCTCCTCGCTCTACCTTAAAACCTCGCGGTTTTTGACAATGGGGATCATGCATCTAGTTCGCACGTAGGCGGCATGTATATATTTATTTCATTTCCACAAACTAATCCTATGTGGTTTCAACCAAATATTTTCCAATCACAAACGGGTATTTTTCAACCACAATCAACCAATATCAATCATAAACAATCCCAAACAATCAATTGCCATCAATCAATTTTCACAACGATTTCAACCAATAAATATCGTCCATGGTTTGTGGACGAGGGGCGTATATATATATATATATATATATATATAGATAGATATAGATATTTATATATAGCAATTCACCTTCATTTTCAACACATATATATAATTTTTAAATCAGAAATCTCACCAATAGCTATCCAACTTCACTTAGAGAAATCTTCGCCTTTTTGTCGCTTTCTCCCGTATTCTCTACACATGTAAAAAATCGAACTTTTACGATGCTATTCAATATATAAAAATCTGATTTTTCTTTCGACTTTCAATATATAAAAATCTGATTTTTACTTCGACTTTCAATAAATAAAAATATGATTTTTACTTTTTAAAGAAATCAGTTTTCAATACCTTTTAAAAATCAAAATCAGGTTTTACTCTTTTTATAAAATCAGTTTTTAACTTTTAATAAAATCAGTTTTTAACTTTTAATAAAATCAGTTTTTAACTTTTAAGAAAAATCAGTTTTTAACTTTTAAAAACCAAATCAGTTTTCAATTCTTTTTATAAAATTCAGTTTTTATCTTTTTATAAAAATCAGTTTTAAAATTCAGTTGTTAAACCTTTTTAAAAAAACTGTTTTTAATCCTTTTTAAAAATCAATTCAGTTTTAAACCTAATTAAATTTCAGTTATAATTCTAATTAAATTTCAGTTATAATTCTAATTAAAATAGAACAGTTTTAAAATCATTAAAATAAAATAACAAAACAAAACAAAAATAAAAAAAAACTTACATTTCTGCGAAGAGGGGGGGGGGGAATCAGTGGCTGTCGGCGGTGGAAAGATCGTCGGCTGGGGAGGGGTTTTCTGGTGGCGGTCGGCGGTGGAAAGATCGAACAGGGAGGCGATGGCTTCGGGGGCTCGCGATGGCTTCGATCGAATGGGGGGAGCGAGAGCAAGGAAGAGGGGGGGGGAAGAAGATCGGAGGGCGGTGGTGGTTCGGCGGTCGTGGGTTGTCAGGGGGCGGTGGCGTCGATGTCTAGGTTTTCTTTTTCTTTTTTTGTTTAACTGAATCGGGGGGGGGGGGGGTGGGGGGGCAGAAGGAGATAAAGGAGGGAAGATTTTTTTTTTATTTAATTATTAAATTTCGCAAAAAGGTTGACTTTTATCCACGACCTCGAAACGAGGCCCACCGCCTGTCGTCCATAGCGTTTTACCCCCATTCTGAACACAATGGGATATGTATCGCAAGCTGATTTGATCGTTACAGTCAGTTTCCTTTTGAATTTTCATTTAAATCATTATATTGAATTTTAAACGCACATTTCAAATTACCTGGGTCACATACTAACTAGAAAAATTACAGAAAATATTTTCTAGCTTCGTATTGACAATACGGTCCTAACAAAACTAGTTTCGTCGAATTCTTAGACCGTTTGAAAAATGGTCAATTTCCAGTCGATTAAAATCAACAGAAACTGGTCAATCGCGTTTTCTTTTGCCATGCTCACATATTGATTCGAAAAATTATGAAATTTGATACCTAACAATAACCTGACACTGCGGATCTAACAAAAGTGGTTTCATCGAAATCCGAGGTCATTTGCAAAATGTCCATTTTTAAGGGCCTGAATTCCATAGCGACTATTCAGAATTTTCAACTGGACATATCTTTTGATTCCCGCTATAAAATTTCGATTGGTCGGATTCGTTAGAAAGATATCATCAATTAGATTCCATTATTTTTGGTTTCACTAAGATTTGGATTGTTTTGCACCCGGTATATTCAATTGAAGTTTGAAATCGAATTATCGAACTACCGCGCCATTTTCAATTCTATATATAATTATAATTAATTATATTCGTTTTCAAATGTCGATTCCAACTCAGTTTTCATCGCCATTATTTAAAATATTTATTTTAAATATTTAAAATCCATTATTTTAGCCAATTTAAAAATTTTAAATTGGTTCAGATTTTCTGGGTCGTTACAGGTGGCATGAGGAATCTGGTGGTTGCCTTTAGAGGCATTTGAAATACGATTAGACTTAACCAAACACACATGTAAATGAACATGACTAAGTGGGTTAAGTGGGATGGACTAATGGGGACAAGCTTAGGTGGAATGCTTGTGGTAAATAGTGGGGGCCCATTTCAACCAGTATCCCAAAACGTATCTTTGTGGGCTCGACCCAAGTCGAGGACGGGACACGCATACTGGGTTTGACTATATGAGGCCAAAACAGGGAGCGGTGGCAACGCAAGTCCAACGGGTTTCATATGCGTGTGTGGACCCGGGCTGGTAGGTAAGACGTTGCATCGTGTAGGTATAAGCCGTGCATGTCCGTTGTATCAGGTTGCCACTTTAGGGGAGTGATACACCCCACTGTGGGGCCAACACGGGTATCTACGAGTTAGGGAGCCGATCGAATAATGGGAAGTAGGGTACACCTAGTGGAGATAGGGGCAGGCGATACCTATGTAGTCAGCTAGGGGTACGTAAAGCCATTGGGAAAGTTTCTAAGTGAAGCTAAGTGGGATGAATCTTTAGGGTGACTGGTGTGGTGCAGTATAGTGTTTATCCTTTAGTATTTAGGAGCGCCTATAACGTTGCCTTTAGCGATTGTCTATGTCCTTAATCTGCTCTTCATAGACATTTTCTTGTTTTCCAGCTTATGCCTTAGTCCAGTTATTTTGGTAATAGTATTGTAGAATTATCATATTCACCAGACTTTATGTCTGACCCCCTCTTTTCCATCCTTTTTCCCCCTTCAGGTCCGTAGGTTGGGCCAAGTTCTAGTGGAGTCTAGTTGGATCGCTTATCTTCTGGAAAGCTTGGACTGCTGAAGTAAAGTCCAGCTTGTTATCTTTCTTTTTAATGGCTATTCATGTAATGGGATTATGTACTTATTTTATCAAGATAGATATTGTACTTGACATTGAATATGGTGTTATGATGTAATCAAACATGTTTTGACTTCTGCTACAATGAAATAAAGTTTTTGAATTTCCAAGTACTATTTTATATCTGTCTTGTTGTAATTTTACTGTTCTATATTCACTTAAAACCTCCATGGAAGTTAATGCATTCCCTTTGTGAGTGACATTAATGGACGTGGGGTGTTACAAATACTGTACATTGGTTAATAACAAGGCAAATGTTGAATTTAGATTCAACAATCAATTATCAAATCGATCATCCAATCAAACAGGTTAAATAGTTCATATAATTGTGATATGAAAGTAAATAATAAATTTGAGGAATCCAGTTGGATTCCTCCAACCTGTTCATCCCTGCATTACAGATCATAATACTTGATAAAAATATATAAAAAATTATTTAAATTAAAATAATCCAATACGACAAATATAATTGTTGATAATCAATCAAGCAAGGCATGCAATCATCCAATCAACGATAAATTATTCTTATATGAATTTAACACATCATAGTACTCCAGAAAAGTATGAGTGTTAACTCACCTTGATTTTAATTCACGGTTCCCGCGTTGTTTTATTCAATTTTAAATCGACGTTTAAAATTAAATAAAAACCCGACAGCTTCCAAACCCTTCTTAATCAGCTCAGCGGCGTAGCCCTCGACGATACGATCCCAGCAGATCCAATTTCGCGTGATTCCGATAATGTACGAACAAGTTATACCTATTTCAAGTTTTAATATATTAATCTATTATTAATTTAAACTAATTATAAATTAATTAAATGTTTTAAAAATTAGTTACCTTATAAAATAAACCACGTTAGTAGTTTTATAGTGCACTGGTTTCTTCCTGAGACCAACAATTTCATTCCTGACATTTCCTTCTTTCCGCAATGCATTGAGAACCCCATGCCATCTATTTTCGATTCTTACCCTTCTCTTTTTGGGCCTCGATTTAATTTTTTTTCTATAATTGGGCCAAGCCCATCTGAAAGCAACCCGTCTCCTATTTTTGTTCTTCACATCCAAAAGATAAGTATGCTTCCAAATCACCATCCCGCTTGTTCCTTTCTCCATGCTCACGCGAACCAAAGCGCTGCTACTGACCACCACAGTTACCACCAGTCGCCTCCAGGACCGATGCCCCCATCTCGTTCAAACCGTCTCCACTCCTCCAGTATACCCCTCACTGCTTTACACTAACCCACTTTATCTATGTGCCTGCTGTTGAAGACCACTCCTTTACTGTCTCTTCGTTTATCACCGCTACCATGGAAAAACATGCGATCCTCCTCCTGACAATAAAAGTTGTGACTCCAGTTGAATACGCATCAAACCCAACTTCTCAACACATCTTTACGTAACCTTTCCCATGATCGATCCAAAACTTCTAGCCTCCCTTGTTTTAAACTTTCCCCATGTATGATATCATCACTCCAACATAATACCACGAACACAACACAGCTCTAATTATGATACGCAGATGCCATGCTTCCTCCACATATCCCCATGCCAAGCCACACTTCTCTCAGCTCTTTTGTTCCTTTTTCCAATCAAGGCAACCACGCAACATAACTTTCAGCTGAAGCATAGTCAAAGACCACAAGTGCTTGCAATGACATCCCATTCAAACCGTGTTGTGCCTCCCATCATTCACTGGATTCGGTGCCGCAACCACTGTCGTGCGCTTCTATATGTCAGAACCCGACGTGACTTCACCCAGTGATCAGAGCTCCACCCGAGACCATCACCAATGTGCGGGCCTCTTCTCCACCGAATCCTCCGCAACACCATCGCTTCGTATCGCTGCATCCTTGGCGTCCACGCACTGTTCAGTTCCACTGTTCCCTACCACCTTTCGAATGAAATACACATCAACTCAGACCGCTCCACTGTCTCACTCCTACCCTTTCTAACTCATGCCAAACCACCACTCAACACATATAGCTCACCATCAGACTCCCTCTTCGCATCGACTCAACCTCCACATGCTTCCCCATGCCACACTAAGCAACCCCATAGTTCATCGTACCTACAGTCTACTACGGCAACAGGAACCGTCACCACACCATGAACGCTGCGCCATCTCCTTTGTTATTCCAGGAGACTAAGTCCTTTCTTTTTCTTGTTTTAGTCGTTAGTTTTTAAAATGAGAAGGAATGGGCATGCAATGTTGGAAGTATTGAATTCGTGGTGCTTGTGATTCACTGTTTCAGACAGGAAAATAATGAAGAAGAATTAGAACGAGGTAGCGACTATGTTTTCTTTTCTTTTTTTTACGTATGTGTACTTATTGGTTTATATGGTGTGGAGCAGTATAATTAAAGCAAGAAAAAAAATTGACATTTTACTTTGCTGGAAGAATGGACGAGAGCGTCTCTATTTATAGAAGAAGAGAAAGAGCGGATAAGCACAAAACACTGTTTCATATTATGTAGAATAGAATAGGTTAGTAGGTAATGTAAACATTTAATATAGGGCATGCGTTGATTAGGACAAATGAAGGCAGGGTGTCGTCTTTTCAACATAGCTGCATGCGGTTAGTGTTAGGGTAGGATGTTTGCTCAGAGATAACATGGGTGCTCTTGAATTTGAAAAGAAGTTTGCGTTGGCGTGTGGTGAGGAAGGTAGATATGTGGAATTGATTTACTTAGGGAGTTAGGGTAGTTTTATTTTGCACGGTAAATTTTATTACATTGCTATTTAACGTTACCACTACATATGCACACCGCCATATCCAAACTCCAAAAATGACGAAGATGGATATCATGGTAAAATTTGACGTTACACTCATAATAAAACTAATTTCGTTAAAAACAGACTCCGTTTGCACAACGATGTTAATTTTAATGTACTGGTTCACCTTTAAATTTTGTCTACAGGCAAAACACTCCATTTAGCTCCAAAATGGAAATATAGCAATAATTAATTATATGCATTCCAATAAAGTTTGTTTCGTCGAAAACGGAGATCGTTTGGATAAACGATTAATTTTAAACCATATGAAATATCGGTAAAATAATATTAAATTAAAAAACAATTCAATTTAAGAAAATAAATCAATATCATCGCATATATATTTAACAGAATTTTATACAACTTCAAACTCGGCCAATATAGATTTTAAAACTCAATATTCAGAAATTTCATTTAAGACGGTACCCAAATATAGAGAATTCCTTTATATTTTTAATTAAATCGTTATAAATTTATTAACGATTCCATAGTGACTATTTGAAAATTTAAATTGGACATATCTTACAATTTATACGATGAATTCTCGATTTTTCTCTTTCATTGGAAAAATATAATCACATAGATTCAAGCGCTTCTTGTTTCGCAGAAATCTGACTTATATCGGACCCTGTATATCCAATTAAAGTTCAAAACTCCATATTACGAACTACAACGTAGTTTCGATCTCGTTTTAATTAATTTATAAATATATAAATTCGAACTCCATTTTCAGATAAATAAATTCGATATATAATCCATTAACATCACCAAATCGTTATTTAAACCGACTTAATTATTCGTAATTAACGTTCAAAAATCTGGGTCGTTACAGTTATAATACTTTACATATTATATTAAATTAAAACTTTACTTGCACTCATTAAACCCGCAATTTGTCATGTTAAATCCTTGTTAGGCAAACAAATATACCTGCCCATGAAATCTACTATACATCTTCTTCGATGTTACCACGCCTCATCTCCTCTTTATCACCTTTCTTTGTCCTCTGTCATTTCTTATTCTTACAACCAAGACTATACCCACTGACACTTCTGTTCCCAGCGCATGCCATAACTCCTTCCATCGAGATTCTACCCAGCGCTTCCCACCACACACGTGAGGTCACGCCTTCTTCTTCTCACTTCCGTAAGCCAAGCTCACGTTTTTAGATAGCCCATTCACACGTTTCCTTTTTCATATCCCACCTGACACTTTGCCCATTTTCGCCACAGCTCACTCCACTATTCCCGCAACCTTTCACCACTGTTCTACGACAACCCCTACCATCGAACTCTTCTTCTCGTCAATACCAACTATCACCATTTCCATTCTCCAGAGCCTCACTCTCCTTCATGATACTGCTTTCCATTTTACCCACCTCCCCCACTGATAACCGCACCCACGTGCTCGGCGTCAGGGGATCCACCAGCTCAACGAACGCGCGCCGCCCTCGCTCGTCAGTCTTCACTACCCTTGTTCATTTCCAATTCATTCGACACCCCAATATTTCTACCCAACTATTTCATTTTAAACCACACCCATTTTATACTTCTATACGGGACTGGAGTTGAGTTTTGTTTTCATGAAGCGAGAGTTGGGTTTGTTGAAGAAAATGGCTTGATTTTGACTGAAAGAACATAAATGCATTTTGTGCCCATATATATAGTTGTAGAGCAACTTGGGTGCCACGTTCTAGAGTAGTAGATTCCAGTGTAGTATAGGTCTGCTGCAACGAGTTTTCATTTCTCTATTGTGGTGATGGTGAAATTTTAGCGCGAGTACATTGTAGAAGGTAGGAAAGATGGATTAGAGTAGCTGACTGAAGTGAAAACACACTGTGTTAAAGGGGACATGGTATGAGTTGTGTGATGACAAAGATGTAGGATGGGAAAGCTCATTTCAAAAATGAAGCTGTACACAATTTCTTACATATGAAGTTAAACCAAGACAGAAGATGGGATGGTATAGCTGTGTAACACCCCACCTCCGCCAGGGTGGCTCTTGCAAGCACTCTGACTTTGGAGGGGCGTTTTTACCGGGTAAACATGCATAATGATATATCAAGGCAGAACAAGAACATATGTATATATGTAAACAGAGTAAATAAGATAAGTAAAACAGTGGAAGATTTCAAACTATTTCAAAACAAGTCTGGTACAACGTAATGTTAACTTTCCAAATACACAAGTCTAGATAAAAACAACATCACTGAAAAACTGAAATACATAAGTACTATCCCCAAAATAAGTGATAACCATAGCTAGCTTCATGTCAAGACCGTACATGAGCTAAAATCCCACAAGCAAGCGATCAGAAATCCAAGCTAAGCTCCAATATTCCCACCCTGAGAACCTGGGGGGGGGGGGGGGGGGGACGGAAGAAAAGAGGCGAAAGAAAAACAGGTCAGTCAAAAAGACTGAGTAAGCCCTACTACAATCAATGTAAACTGATAAAGTTAACTGGCATGATGAAAACTGAGATGAACATAAGGATAACTACATACTGGCATGATAGATAAAAGGTGTCATCGCATAATCAGGTTTAAGGTTTTGCACCACAGGTGTACTAGCAAACTAACATGACTTGAATAAACACGTATTGATCCCTTAGCCCAAGCTTTGACCCAATAACATGAAATGACCCTAATATGAGGTCCAATAACATGAAATGACCCTAATACGAGGTCCAACCAAACGGTCTAGTCGATCGGCTCCCTATAAGCCTAACTCGTCACGTGTTGGTGTCAATGCAGCCCAAACATAATTGTAGTCGGACTGTGCCGGGTCTCCCGTCGGGTGTATCAAGCCTTAGGGTGTCAACCCCTGGACACCATAAACATAAGTGCACAGTCTCGATCTACTGGTACCCATGCTTGACTTCTCCAAATACGGACTACGTGCACAACCATAGTCCGTCCGGAACTACATCGGCGTACCACTCTGCCGTCGTTTTTGGTCACTTACCTCAAGTCCAGTAATCGTGCCCCCACCCTAGCCTAGTCCTTAGGGTCTTAATGATACAAACTTGGGATTACTGCTGGAGTGGACCCCCATTGCTAGGATTTTCTAGTGGGTTAAGTACGGTTTAAACCCTCTTGCTAATCATGGATTAACTTGGTTAAGTGTAACGATGAGTTCACGACTTAACCCTGATTAATCTACCAAGCCCAAATTGGTTAAGTATTAAGTGGACCATGACTTAACCCTAATCATGAGGCATTAATTAATTAATGTGCCTTAACCTCTCACATTAGACTTTGTTGCGGTTACTAGTTAAGCCGGTCGGTTCCGGGTAGCTTTATACCACAACTTGGTCTAACCTCGGGTTCAAGGTACAACATGACCAACTTCTCACATTGGGTCCTATTGTTTGTAGCAACTAGTTAAGCCGGTCGGTTCCGGGTAGGTTTACGCTACAACTCAACCCAACCTCGAGTTGGTTACACTTATATTTTCTAAGTGTCATGTCCATTATGTTTCCAAAACATATTACAAGTTTTCAAGCATTTGGGTAGACCTAACTTAATAGGTAAATTCCCAATGGGTAGACCTAACTTAATAGGTAAATTCCCAATCTTATGTTTTTATGTCTTTTAAGTTTACCCAACCCCAAACGCAATCCCATCGCTTACATATCGCAATAGCGGATAAAGGATAGAAAGAGGGAACTTGGCATAATCATGACATAAAGGTGTTGAAGCCACAAGTTTAACATGGTGGCATATGAAATGTACATATGTCCATATACTTGCATATTGCATCATTAGGCCTCAAAAGTATGCATAAAACAAAACTTAGCATATAAGTGATACATGGTGATAAATGACATGTAGAAGTTGCCATAAGTTCGCATTTAGCCTCACATGCAAGTTATCATAAGGGATATGATAACTTACATGTTGCCAAAATGCAACCTTTAGCATAAAGCTTGAAGCTTTAAGCTCATAAACCCAAGATAAGCTTGCATAACATGATAACATGAGCAAAATGATCAACCCAAACTTGCATAACATAACTTGCATATCATATGGCAAACTTGCATATCAAAACATAGCAAACTTGCATAACATAACATGATAAACTTGCATATCATAACATGGCAAACTTGCATAACATAACATGATAAACTTGCATATCATAACATGGCAAACTTGCATAGCATAACATGGTAAACTTGCATATCATAACATGGAAAACTTGCATAGCATAACATGGTAAACTCGCATATCATAACATGACAAACTTGCATAGCATAACATGGTAAACTTGCATATCATAACATGGCAAACTTGCATAACATAACATGATAAACTTGCATATCATAATGATCAAACACAACTTGCATCATTCATTAAATTTAGAGTTTAAATATGAAAGTAGAAAAGGGTTTACAATGCTTATGAAGACACAAAAATATATATAGATTGAGACAAAGCCCTTATGCAATCAAATAAACCCAAAATGCAAGCTCCAATAGAAAAACCCTTGAGCCAAAATGATCAAAACTCTTGCTTTATGATGTAAATATGGAAACTTGACTTGAATGCAAGATAATGATGCTCATACAAGCTTGAAAACACTTATATGCATTGAAAATCTCTCATAGAAATAACTTAGGAATTTTTATGAAGAGAGTGGAGGCCATGAGAGGAATGATTTTGCCATAGTTTAGTTACTTGAATGAATAATGATGATTTAGGGTTAGGTTAGGGGCTTATTTATAGAGATTAGGATTAGTTTCAACCTTAGTATTAAACCCTAATTCCAATCTCAGCCCTTAAAACCGAATCTGGCCCCAAAACCTAACCAAAACCCCAAAATGGTGCACTAGGCAAAACTGCCCGGCTGAGCCAAGTCGACACCCAAGTCGACAGGGCTGTCGACTTGGGTCCAACCAAGTCGACTCCCAAGTCGACAGGGCTGTCGACTTGGGTGCTCTGGCGGGAATTTTCCCGCCTGGCCCAATCTGACCATTTTTCGAATTTTGAACCCGAAATTCGAAATCTGTTTTGAACTTGAAATTTTCTGAAAACTTCATTGGGCCTTAATCGGGTCATACGGACTCCGATTTTCGAAAACTCAGACTCTATTTCGCGTATTTTTCCGAGACGAACGCAATGACATAGCCTGTTTCCCTTGGTTAAGATTTATAAATTAAATTCTGCCTCGATTTACGTTATAACAGGTTATTGAAAATACGGGTTGTTACATTCTCCCCTCCTTAAAGGATTTCGTCCCCGAAATCTTCAAGTTAGGAAGAACGTATCCTACCATCCAACATCCATCTACTCAAAACATCATCCACGAGCAATCATTGTCCTTACAAGATTCTAAATGTTGTATGAGCATATGCAAAGGTGTGTGTATATGTACTTATCTAATGCAAATATCATTAATGCAAATTATGTTAGTGAAATGAATCCATATGTATGCAATTCCTAACATAATGTATAACATCTATATGTGTGCACATAACATACATCCATATGCAACATCCATGTGATAACACAAAAATTTTCATCCATGAATAAGCATAAACACTCACGCATATGCAATATGAGGAGTGTGTGAGCCGATCTAGTGCCTAACGTGTATAATGCATCCACGAGTAACCACTTGCAAACACTTGCAACCACTTGCAAACATCAAGCATAACATGTTTCAAACACATGTTTCATCCAAAGGGTTTCGTTCTCATGACAAGATTAACACGATATAGATAGCAAAAGAAAGATATGCTACAAAGAGATCGGGAAGATAAGCAGGATATACCCCTTTCGGATTACAAGAAATCCCTTCCTAACCCAACCCGTATTCTATAAAAGCCCAAAAGGTTTAGTCAACCTAACGGACCCCTTTAAACCTTGACATGTATTACTAACCAATGAGTCATACCCCCTTATGGAGTTTACAACAGAAATGGGATCGAGAATGGGACCGAGAGGATATATGTAAAAGATAACATGCAAGTAAGTTCCACAGGAAAACAAGGATCAAGGATATGCTCTTAAAAAGAGATATGATGCGCGTATCTAGCCTTCAGTCTTCTAAGTCACGTTTCCTTGAGCTTAACTCCACTGTGCTTTGACCGTCTTTTACCTCATGATTTCTTAGCTTCTTAACTCTTATTTCCAAATATGAGTTGGAACCCATTTCATTGTCGCCCCTCGTCTTCCTCTTTCACTTACTCTTCTATCATTCTTGGCTTAAACATAACTATGACCTCATGGTTTCATGCAAGCTCTCCAAAATTCACCAGTGAATCCTGGATCTCGTTTACTTACTATAGAGTATTCCACGCAGCAGAACTTTTCTTGAAAATACCAATCCACTTGCCAATTGCTCTTACTAACGTGATTTTCTATAACTCATGCTTGAACGAAATGAACCATCCGCCTGTGAATGATAGGCCGTACTTAGATTCAGTCGCTTGCCTATGACTTCCCGTAGACTATCCCAAAACTGGCTAGTGAAGATTGAGTCATGGTTACTAACTATACTTTAGGGAACCTAGTGCAACCGCTTTATTTCTTGAAAGTGATCCGTTGCTAGCTATAATGCAGTCCTTTCGCTCTTTACCGAAGTGAAATGAGCACTCTTCGTGAGTCTACCTACTATGACCCACATGCTCGTATTCCCTTTTCTTGATCTAGGCAGTCCATCCACGAAATCCTTCGTGACGCTCTATTACTTCCATTGCGGGGACCTCCAATGGATGTAATAGCCCACCGGGCTTTTTATGACTCGGCCTTAATCTGTTGGCACAACATGCACCTTGGGACAAACTCGGCCACCTCCTCGAGTGATGTGCATCTTCAAGAGCCTTCTTTCTCTCATTACGTCGTAGCCATCCCTTGTCATCTATAGCGAGGTGTCTTAACATCTCGCCTCGAATCAACTTGTCCATGATCTCGACTAACTGCGGGTCTTCTTTCTGTGAAGTCCCTACTTGATCCAGAAGGGTAGGTCTAAGCTCAAGGGACGCTAACTAACTAATTAAACTGAGAGAACTTCTTACTTTAATTGTCCTCGTCGGAGCTTTTCGGTTTTGAACCGCGACCACTTTAGCGGGATCCACCGCTAAGCCTTACTTAGTAACTATGTGCCCAAGAAATCTAACTTCTTTTCTCCAAAATGACATTTGAAGGACTTGGCTTTCAACTGATGGGCTCTAAGCGCATCCATCACCTCCTTGAGATGTCTAGCATGTTCTTCCTTGTTCTTTAAGAAAGTCAGGATATCTTCTACAAAGACTACCACAAACCTGTTCAGGAACTCCCTAGGCACCCTACTCATCAAGTCCACGAAGTAGGCGGGTGCATTAGTTAAACCGAATGGTATGACCAACCATTCTAAGAATCAATCTGGAGTTCTGAACGCAGTTTTGTCTATACTATCCTCAGCTACTCTGAGCTGAAGGGATCCAGTAGCAAGATCAAGAGAAAACAGATGTTCCTACAAGCTGATTAAAAAAATCATCGATCCTTGGCAATGGTTGTCTATTCTCTTTGTTTAACTCACGATAATCAACACAAAGTCGAAGAGAACCATCTGCCTTGGTAGTAAATACTACAGGCGCTCCCCATTCAGATATACTTCGTCTAATGAAGTTCTTCTCAAGCAACTCCTTGACTTGCTTTCTTAACTCTCATCTTGCGGGGCCATGTGCCTAACCGGCCATGAAACTATCTTGGCATTATTAACCAGATAAATGCGGAAATCTATCTCTCGTTTAGGGGTAACCCCCTTCACTTCACCCAAGATATCAGGATATTCTCGGACCACCCTCACCGATTGCAAACTATCGATAGACGAGTTGAGGGATTCAAGATAACACAACGTGACGGGACCCATAGGGTTACTAGAAAATTTTAGGGTATTACCGAGGCGAGTCATGAGCCTCACAACCCTATGCTCAAAAATCAAGGATGGCTCCAAAACTGGACAATCGATCCATGCCCAAAATCCACCCATACCCCATGAAATCGAGAATATAAGCATCACACGAGAACTCTACACTAAAGATAGAGATGTTCAAATCCACGTAGATAATAGACAAATGGGCGGAAACCCCAATTGGATTTGGAACACACACGGGATCATTAACTAGACTAGTACTTAGGTGCAAACTTTCAACTAGATCAGATGAAATAAAGCTATGCGATGCACCAAAATCAAACAAGGTACGAACTGGAAAATCAGAAATATATACAAGGCTCTCAACAGAAATACTACCTCGATCGGGAACTGGAGCGGTATTGAGAGCATGAACTTGCCCTTCTGAAGGTCCAGCACGCTGAGTCTGACCCTGGCCTTGCCCTTGCTTCTTCGGGCAATCCTTACTGAAATGTCCAGTCTCACCGCAGAAAAAGCATTCACCATTCTTCCTTTTCCTCTTCTTACAATCCTTAATAAGATGCCCAATTGAACCGCAATAATTGCACTTCCCCTTGTTGTTCTTGCCCTTGTTGTTGTTCCCCTTGTTGCCTTGACTCTTGTTCTTGTTCTTGTTCTGATTGCCTTGACTGCTCTGACCACTTGGATTACCCTGATTTCCTTTCCACTGGGAATCAGTCTTCTTGGCTTGAGTATCATTCATCTTGATCTCTTTCTTGACATCTCCCTGAAGTAACGCCATATCAACCAAGCTCTCAAACATGGCCCCATGGGGAATATGTGACATAGCCAATCCCTGCAACGGCTCATTCAATCCTCTAGCAAAACGAAGAGCCTTCTTCTGAGGAGTATTCACCATATCCAAGCCAAAACGAGCTAACTGATTGAACTTGTTCACATATTCTTTGACAGACATATCTCCTTGTTTCAAAGTTATGAACCTCTCCATTTGCAGATTCTCCTCAGCAGAAGATAGAAACTTAAGCACGAACCTTGCCCTGAAATCGGCCCAAGTCTCAACAGGCCTAGTACCATTAGTGACTTCCCACCAATAAGCGGCTTCATCCTTCATAAGCCAAACCGCCAACAAGATCTTCCTCTGATCGTCTAACCCAAAGATAGCAAATAGATCCTCGGTCTCTTTCAACCAATTTCTGGCCTCTACAAAAGTCTCAGTGCCTTGAAAGTTCTTGCCACCCATTGCTTTGAAATCTTTGCAAATCTTTGCGAAGTCAGCTTGAGGATGCTGAGGGGGAGGAGGAAGAGGAGCCTCAGCGACAGGAGGAGGAGGAACATTAACTACCGGAGGAGGAGGAGGAACATCTGCGGGGCCGGCTTCGGTCGCCCTAGCCTCCAAAAGTCTCCTATACCAAACAGGTACGTGTACTCCCTCCGGAATGGCAAAGTTATTGGCCATACTGAAAACGAAGAAAAAGATAGATTCAGAATGGAGAAAAACGAAGGAATTTTGCTAATGGCTTTTTGGGGAATAGCCTTTAAAATAAACTAGACTTTTCTTTTGGAAAATACTTTATACTTGGTTTTGAAAATAGTTTTCCAAAAGTTTCAAAAACCTTTTTGTTCCTTCTCGTAAACCATATGCTCTGATACCAAATGTAACACCCCACCTCCGCCAGGGTGGCTCTTGCAAGCACTCTGACTTTGGAGGGGAGTTTTTACCGGGTAAACATGCATAATGATATATCAAGGCAGAACAAGAACATATTTATATATGTAAACAGAGTAAATAAGATAAGTAAAACAGCGGAAGATTTCAAACTATTTCAAAACAAGTCTGGTACAACGTAATGTCAACTTTCCAAATACACAAGTCTAGATAAAAACAACATCATTGAAAAACTGAAATACATAAGTACTATCCCCAAAATAAGTGATAACCATAGCTAGCTTCATGTCAAGACCGTACATGAGCTAAAATCCCACAAGCAAGCGATCAGAAATCCAAGCTAAGCTCCAATATTCCCACCCTGAGAACCTGGGGGGGGGGGGGGGAGGGGAACGGAAGAAAAGAGGCGAAAGAAAAACAGGTCAGTCAAAAAGACTGAGTAAGCCCTACTACAATCAACGTAAACTGATAAAGTTAACTGGCATGATGAAAACTGAGATGAACATAAGGATAACTACATACTGGCATGATAGATAAAAGGTGTCATCGCATAATCAGGTTTAAGGTTTTGCACCACAGGTGCACTAGCAAACTAACATGACTTGAATAAACACGTATTGATCCCTTGGCCCAAGCTTTGACCCAATAACATGAAATGACCCTAATACGAGGTCCAATAACATGAAATGACCCTAATACGAGGTCCAACCAAACGGTCTAGTCGATCGGCTCCCTATAAGCCTAACTCGTCACGTGTTGGTGTCAATACGGCCCAAACATAATTGTAGTCGGACTGTGCCGGGTCTCCCGTCGGGTGTATCAAGCCCTAGGGTGTCAACCCCTAGACACCATAAACATAAGTGCACAGTCTCGATCTACTGGTACCCATGCTTGACTTCTCCAAATACGGACTACGTGCACGACCATAGTCCGTCCGGAACTACATCGGCGTACCACTCTGCCGTCATTTTTGGTCACTTACCTCAAGTCCAGTAATCGTGCCCCCACCCTAGCCTAGTCCCTAGGGTCTTAATGATACAAACTTGGGATTACTGCTGGAGAGGACCCCCATTGCTAGGATTTTCTAGTGGGTTAAGTACGGTTTAAACCCTCTTGCTAATCATGGATTAACTTGGTTAAGTGTAACGATGAGTTCACGACTTAACCCTGATTAATCTACCAAGCCCAAATTGGTTAAGTATTAAGTGGACCATGACTTAACCCTAATCATGAGGCATTAATTAATTAATGTGCCTTAACCTCTCACATTAGACTTTGTTGCGGTTACTAGTTAAGCCGGTCGGTTCCGGGTAGCTTTATACCACAACTTGGTCTAACCTCGGGTTCAAGGTACAACATGACCAACTTCTCACATTGGGTCCTATTGTTTGTAGCAACTAGTTAATCCGGTCGGTTCCGGGTAGGTTTACGCTACAACTCAACCCAACCTCGAGTTGGTTACACTTATATTTTCTAAGTGTCATGTCCATTATGTTTCCAAAACATATTACAAGTTTTCAAGCATTTGGGTAGACCTAACTTAATAGGTAAATTCCCAATGGGTAGACCTAACTTAATAGGTAAATTCCCAATCTTATGTTTTTATGTCTTTTAAGTTTACCCAACCCCAAACGCAATCCCATCGCTTACATATCGCAATAGCGCATAAAGGATAGAAAGAGGGAACTTGGCATAATCATGACATAAAGGTGTTGAAGCCACAAGTTTAACATGGTGGCATATGAAATGTACATATATCCATATACTTGAATATTGAATCATTAGGCCTCAAAAGTATGCATAAAACCAAACTTAGCATATAAGTGATACATGGTGATAAATGACATGTAGAAGTTGCCATAAGTTCGCATTTAGCCTCACATGCAAGTTATCATAAGGGATATGATAACTTACATGTTGCCAAAATGCAACCTTTAGCATAAAGCTTGAAGCTTTAAGCTCATAAACCCAAGATAAGCTTGCATAACATGATAACATGAGCAAAATGATCAACCCAAACTTGCATAACATAACTTGCATATCATATGGCAAACTTGCATATCATAACAAAGCAAACTTGCAAAACATAACATGATAAACTTGCATATCATAACATGGCAAACTTGCATAGCATAACATGATAAACTTGCATATCATAACATGGCAAACTTGCATAGCATAACATGGTAAACTTGCATATTATAACATGGCAAACTTGCATAGCATAACATGGTAAACTTGCATATCATAACATGGCAAACTTGCATAGCATAACATGGTAAACTTGCATATCATAACATGGCAAACTTGCATAACATAACATGATAAACTTGCATATCATAATGATCAAACACAACTTGCATCATTCATTAACTTTAGAGTTTAAATATGAAAGTAGAAAAGGGCTTACAATGCTTATGAAGACACAAAAATATATATAGATTGAGACAAAGCCCTTATGCAATCAAATAAACCCAAAATGCAAGCTCCAATAGAAAAACCCTTGAGCCAAAATGATCAAAACTCTTGCTTTATGATGTAAATATGGAAACTTGACTTGAATGCAAGCTAATGATGCTCATACAAGCTTGAAAACACTTGTATGCATTGAAAATCTCTTATAGAAATAACTTAGGAATTTTTATGAAGAGAGTGGAGGCCATGAGAGGAATGATTTTGCCATAGTTTAGTTACTTGAATGAATAATGATGATTTAGGGTTAGGTTAGGGGCTTATTTATAGAGATTAGGATTAGTTTCAACCTTAGGATTAAACCCTAATTCCAATCTCAGCCCTTAAAACCGAATCTGGCCCCAAAACCTAACCAAAACCCCAAAATGGTGCACTAGGCAAAACTGCCCGGCTGAGCCAAGTCGACACCCAAGTCGACAGGGCTGTCGACTTGGGTCCAACCAAGTCGACTCCCAAGTCGACTCCCAAGTCGACAGGGCTGTCGACTTGGGTTCTCTGGCGGGAATTTTCCCGCCTGGCCCAATCTGACCATTTTTCGAATTTTGAACCCGAAATTCGAAATCTGTTTTGAACTTGAAATTTTCTGAAAACTTCATTGGGCCTTAATCGGGTCATACGGACTCCAATTTTCGAAAACTCGGACTCTTTTTCACGTATTTTTCCGAGATGAATGCAATGGCATAGCCCGTTTCCCTTGATTCAGATTTATAAATTAAATTCTGCCTCGATTTACGTTATAACAGGTTATTGAAAATACGGGTTGTTACAAGCTGTGTGTACTCTAATTCTTAGCTATGAAGTTGTGTACATGGTTCGGTTTGCGTTTTCTTTTCTCTAGGCTCCGCATGAATTTTTTAGTCTGGGTAGTTGTTGTTCACTTTCTTAAAGTTAAATTTATATATATTTACATTATTATTTTATTTTTTAGTATTCTTTTACGGTATTTGACTTTACCGCTAACCGCTGTAATCCTTAACCGTTTAATATACACACCACTATATTTGAACCCCAAACACAACGAAAATGGACACACAGTTAAGTCTTAACGTTCCGGTCCCAATGAAATTAATTTCGTTGAAAAAGGACTCCGTTTGCACAACGTCGTTATTTTGAATTATTGGTTTACCTTTAAATTGCACGCATAGATAACTGGAAATTTAACAATAATTAGCAATACGTATTGTAATAAAACTCATTTCGTCGGAAACAGAGATCATTTGAAAAAAACTATTTTTAAGGCCTATTTAATATCGATATAGTACAATTAAATCCAAAACAATTCAATTTAAATAATAATAAATTATTATTATTGTATATCTCAAAATAAAATATCACACAGTTTCAAAATAAACTAATGTATATTTTAAACTCAATATTTACCAATCCGGGCTAAATGATATTCAAATTATATAGAGATTTCTTATATAAATCGCTATAATTTATAAACGATTTCCATAGCGACTAATTTTAAAAGTTGAATTGGACATAGTTAAAATTTATAAGCTAAAATCTCCAATTTTCTCTTTTACTAGAAAATTATAATCAAATCGATTCAAACGTTTCTTGTTTCATAGAATTCCGACTTATATCGGATCATGTATATTCGATCGAAGTTCAAAACGAAATTTATGAACTACCGCGACGTTACGAGCTCGATTTATATTTATATAATTTAACCTTCAAAATACGTTTAATAAATGAATTATATGTTATAAATCCATTAAAAATTCCAAATCGATATTTAAAATAGTGAAATATATTAAATATCTAACTACCAAAAATGTGGGACGTTACAGTATTCCTCTCTAGAGATACACTATTGGAATGTGGTTCCATACCTTGTCATAGTTGGAAATTCATTACCCAATAAGCACCCGCGATTTTGATTATATATTATATATGTAGAATGTGAGATGCAAGCATTCTGCTAGATTGTTATTTATTTGTTTTATACACTATTATAATATCAGAAGAGTTTTGATATAAAAATGTTTTGGGTTATCGTAAGGTAAAAACCATCCATGTTTATGTGTGGATTGGTCTTACGATTATCTTTTCTTTCAAAACGTTTTGAAAGTTAAATCAAGTATTGTGAGTCTCATAAGGGAAAAACCCATTCTGTGTTATACATCGTGGTCTTATGATATATATCTTTTAATTATCAAGCTGTTTTAAAATGGTTTACTCACACCAGTCCTATGACTAACCCAGAGTTTATTTTTCTATGTTTTCCCTAAACACTTGGGTGCTCAAATTTGTACGAGCAGTCAAGTAGTTTCAGGATTTTAGGGGCTTGGAGTAGCAGGCTTCAACGATAGATATTTAGAGTTTAATTTCTGTTGTGTTGTATATGTGATGTACTCTGATAATGTATGTAAGTTCAAATACAGTTTTTCTTTCAAAAGTTATGTTATATAATATATTTTGTTCATTCCACTATGAGAACGTATATGTTCTGTTGTTTTGTTTTTGTGTTATTCTTTTTGTTCTATTCTAACTTTTCTATCTTATCTTTTCTCATCCTCTAATTTCTTTCTTTGACATCTAAGTTTTAGTGTTCTTTGAGTTGGACTTGGGTTGTATTTGGTCGACTCAAAGGGTACTGAAATTTTGGTCGTCACAGATATTGATACGTTTCCTATATCACATATCCACTAATCAACCATCAGATATTACCAGATCGTTAATAGAAAGAAGTTAGGGGGTGAGAAATAGAAAGAAAGTTAGAATAGAAGAAAAAGAAGAACTGAACACCACTGAATTAGAATATAACGAATCTCACAGCGGAACTGGATTAAATATATTATATAACATCTAGAAATACAAAACTATTTATAATTACGTACATCATCAGAGTACAACATGTATACAACGCAATGGAAATAAAATCTATATATCTAATGTTGAAGCTTCCTGCTCCAAGCTCCTTCCGGTAAATCTGTAAAATCCTGAAACCACTTGACTGCCTGTACAAATTTAGACACCCAAGAGTTTTGGGAAAATATAGAAAAATAAACTCTAGGTCAGTCATAGGAGTGGTGTGAGTAAATGATTTTAAAACAGCTTGATTTAATGTTTAAAAATCATTTTGAAAGAAAGGATAATCGTAAGACCGATCCACACATAAATACGAATGGTTTTTACCTTACGATAATCCAAAACATTCTTGATATCAAACTATCCTGATATTATAATAGTGTCTAAATCAAGTAAATAACAATTCAGCGGAACACTTGCATCTCACACTCCACATATATGGTATATAATCAAAACTGCTAGCGCTTATTAGGTAATGGATTTCCAACTATGACAAGGTATGAAACCACCTTCCGATAGTGTATCTCTAGAGGGAAATACACTGGGTTCAACAAGAACATCTTGCAACCCGATCACACATGACGGACCACTCATTTCGCTTGAGTGTACCGAATTTATATCACCAACGGTTATGTACGACAACCGTTTCCCGAAAAGGGACAACATCGATAGATTTAATAGGGAAATGAATTTTCTCTAGATAGGTGATAATACAACCTAATTGGGAGCGACCCACTTAGCCATGCTGCCTTCACGATTTTTGTCATTTCCCGGTTGATGAGGCTTAGGGTTAGAATTTACCTTTAGAACATCTGGCTATCTTTTTCTTTGAATGCCACATTATCAGATCTATCAAATCACTAATTAACGTTCACAAATACACTCTAGTTGTTAACTAAAAGAAGTTGCCTTCTTCGCCACTAAGTGGTTTATTTGTAAAAAATCAACGTACGTGGTTTTTATAAAATACTCTGTCAGACATCCGTCTATACAAGTCATCCAGGAACAGGATGAACCGAAGGTACTCTCCTACTGCATCCAATATAGGAATCACCCCGTGGATCAGTAGCGAAAAATCCTTACAATCCAAATATTCCAATTACGTTAGAATCACAATTAAAATATCTATGAGAGCTAACCAGAGAAATTCAACAAGTAGTTCTTCCATTCATGAAGATCTACGGTCTTTAATTCTTTAAATTGTAAGATCATCCCTGCAAGTTAGTTTACGTGAAGTTGGTTCGAAGTGGTTTTGGGTCATGTTCCCATCCTGGTCTCTTCGAACTAACACATAAGGAATATTTATTTAATACTCAGCGTTTTAACTATAAATTTAAACCGTGTAGACGAGTAAAACTATTTATGCAAATTATTTCCTATCTAATTTACATTACTTGTTAATTCAATTTATTTTACTCGTACAAATTCAGAATAACAATCAGTACAAGATGATTAAAAATAAAATTCGTCAACGTCTATTTTAACTAATTAAGATTTATTTAGTTATTTCAAAGCATTACAGATAAATTAACCACCACATTAACATTCAACAATAGTTCTCATTTTATTAAAACTTATAATGGTTTGAAATATTTGATTTTGATAACAATCTATTTCACATGATTAAATTATCCATGATCTTTGGAAACAAACAAATCAATTTTTTATTTGTACTTCATATTCTTTTTAATAGACTATATATACATACAAATACTAACATTGCAGATTCGTCTCAGCTCTACATGATAACATGAATTCTGAATTTATGAAAAAATTTAGTAACTTCCCGATCCTTCTTCCCTCTTTTTAATTTGTTTATTTATTTCCTATCTACTTCTATTAAAATCAATAATATTTAAATTTGAAAAGGAAACTCAAGTTTTTAAAATAAAATCAATTAAATTTTATTTATAGTCAGGCCCGAAGGCCCAAAACTCGCAACAGCCTACAATAAAGCGCCCTACCCTTCATTCTTTCCTTTTCACGCATATACCAGTGATCCCAAAAAAAAAAAACTTGTACCTAGCATATAAAATCTACAGCAAAATGCATGCTTCGTTTACCCCATATTCTTTTTTTTTCCTTGGCCCATAGGCTCAATACTCGACCCAATACCCCAATTGAAACTCTTTCTTCTTTACCTATGCAAAACTATTGCCACACTTTCTTCTATCCCCTCTTTCCTTCGGTTCTGCTGCCTACCCCAACTTCTTTACTTTCCATGAATTCTCTGATGCGTACTCCCTTCTTCACCTCTTCCTTTTTCTTTTTGCTTGTTTTTTTTCTTTTCTCTGGGCAGAAGTCCATGATGCTTACACACCAGCTACCCCTTGTTTCTTATTTCTTATGCTGCTCCATTTAACGACCGCCTCTCCCTTCCCTTCTCCACTAGAAATGCACGTCTGTGCACTTGTGTGTATACACCAATATTTCCACAACAGTTGTTCGATCACGATGCAAACGCATTCGGCCCATCTCTCTTTCTCCTCTTCTTCTTTATCTTCTTCTTCTCCACAAGTTTTATTTCATTTACTATTTCTTGTGCACCATGCACGTTGTACACGTATTCTACCATTGCCTTTTTCCACGTTCCAGCATTCGGTGCATTCTCGTCCATTAGGTGTCCGCATTCGGGCATGCTTCTTTCTTTTAAGTGCTTCCATGCCTCAGTTATACCCAAAAGCTCACGTATTATATATTGTCACACATTTTGATGCATGACCATGGCTGCTGTCACAAAGCATTTCTGCTGGTGCATTCTTTGCTGATAGTATCATATATACGTCCTTATTACATTCCTTACCTTACACCTGCAGTCTAACATCATGTTCATATCCTTTGATAGTTTCATATCAATATGGCTTGCTTTTAGGCATTACCTTGTCAAACGGTAATCATTGGTGGTCTTCTCTACTAAACCTTACTAGACGTGAATCTTAATTCAGTCCACCTAATTCTTTGATTCCAGCTGTTCTCATTAACTCTTGTAATTGTTCATGATATCATTTCTGGCAATTTACATTTCAGTTTAGTAATTTCAAATTCCATTGTTAGATTTAAATTTTCATTTAAGCTCTTTATATTGTTGTTTGACTCTACCAATAACCACCCATTACTTTGTAAATTTATTTCTTTATTAAGTAGTCACCTATACGTACCAGTACACACCTAAACGAGTACTGTACACCACCCTTCAATGCCATGTACAAATACTGTGCACCACCCTTCAAAACAACTAACCCTATTCATCTACATCTGCCCAACAAACTGCAGAAACCATGCAGTTTACCTCGTACAAGAAATCCCAATGGAGTATCCCATCCAATCATCAAAGTAGAACATTGCTGTAGTTTCCTCTCTGATTTTTAGTCATACTCTTTGCACAAGTGAGGGAGACATGCGACCAATCTACTACATCCATCTGCTCTTGCGCACAACAATGTAAACCACTTAGAATTTGCATGCATAATATGCATACCGACCTTGCTCCAATCCAAAAATTCAATTCAATATGTAAAAACCATAAACTAGTATTATAATCACATCCCCTATCTGCGCATACACAACAATGCATTGCACTAAGGTGTTTCCTATGGCGAGTTGCTAATAATGCTTACTTCTGTTGCTTGTCCAAATTACCCCATGCGCAAAATGCTGCTTAAATTGTTTACTGCCTCTTGTATATATTTTCACTGTCATTGCCATTTTATTTTTGGTTTCCAGGTTATTTAAACTAACTATTTTCCTAGATTGAACAATTATATTGAATATAAGATAATGGGTACTTATCACCAAATAATTTTAATATAAACTGGAAAAAAAGTTGAAGTGTTCACTCACCAGTTTACAGTGCTTCTTGTTTTTGTTTCTCAGATTGTTCAGACCCTTAAATCTGAAGCTAACTACCTTTAAACAGTAAATTATTGCATTCAATACAATAGGAACATACCAGCATACATATAGTTTAAAATCACAAGAGTTAAACATAAAATTGCATAGAAATTTATAAGTGTTTACTCACATGGTTAATCCCCTGTCTTACCATTTGCTTCTCAGGTTTCCTGGTCTATGTTTTAATTCATGTTTTTTGTATACGTTTTCCTTTCTCTTCAGTTTTTTATTACAGTTGAATTGTGTTCGCAGTCTTGGCCATTGTCTCACAGTTTTAGATCCATTGTATTTTTCTCTCTTTTGTTTCACACTGTTTTTTCATACATTCACTCATCCTCTGTTTTCATTTGTTTTTTTCTTCCAGTTACATTTTCTGTTTTCTTTTCTTTCTAGTGATCATATGTGTGAATTGGTAGAGTTTCCATGGGTATTTATAGGTGCAAGAGTTTGAGGCTTAAGTCGGCTAGGCTTTGAAGTAGGAAGAGCGCTATATGTAGTGTTGAGTGGAAATGATGTGTGTGATTTAACAATTCTATCATAGTCTTTACTTTGCTCCTAAGAA
Organism: Allium sativum; assembly: GCA_030737875.1. Lineage (NCBI taxonomy): Eukaryota > Viridiplantae > Streptophyta > Magnoliopsida > Asparagales > Amaryllidaceae > Allium > Allium sativum. The sequence goes on from CM060918.1 coordinate 748,479,965, forward strand.
ATTTAATATCCCATGTTCTTGCTGTCGAATTTGTACATGTATGTACCTCATATCTATTAACAAAACAACTTAGCACTTAATCAAACAAACTCCTCAATGTCATTGATCAAATCTCTTGTACTAGGCTGGCATTTCTCTTTTCAGATCTAAACTAGGCTGTTACTAGTCCTTGCACATGGCTACTCTATTTTGAACTCATATCCTTCTTTCAACTATTACTTGACATTACAGGGTTGTTCTTTATTGCTAATGTTGTCTTACCTATAGGATATCTTATCTAGCAGATCTGCCTCTTTTCTTATGTGATATGTTCCTAGGCTTTCTTTTCTAATAAATGCCAAGGTTCCTATTTGAACATTAGTACACTAGCAGTCTTGTTTTCTTTCCTGTCACATTAATTTCATTTCAGATTTTGCTTATATTTCCAATCTTATTTCATTCATGTTTTTAATAACTTCATGTATATATTTTAAATTGATACTTGTCTTATATATTCACATACACATACTGCACTTATATTTATATGCAAGTATATAAATAAGTTTAAATCCTATGCTTACTTATGTAACTCGATATTTTCTTGAATTCAAAGCAAGTTCAAAGGTAACAAAAAGGGTTAAATTAACATATACTTGATTTTACATACTCATATCTAAAAAGTTAATATGATTATTCTAAATCAAGTGAATTCGATCGCATTAACTGTTAGAGTTTATGCCCTAGAGGCAATCCATTTGATGAGATTATTAACACTATTGGTGTTACTATTTTTTTGGAATAAAGTAATATTCTATTATATTATATTTATTGCGCAATATAAATATTTAATATATATTAGAAGTCCTTAGAATTATAATACGGAATTATATAGTTCAAGTAAGTGACTTGAACTTGAGATTATATAATATACTGAGTATTATAATTCTTAAATGTCCCTCGTCAAGTTTTATTGTTTATATAAAGGACAACAATATAACGTTGAGAATGGTATGTTGATTGACTGATGATCACATCTCATTGATCATTAATATATGTGATATTAATGTCAAAACATAAAAACGTACTGGAAAATATCGTATTGGATTGACCCACCTTGAGATAACTACATGGAATATAATTAACTGTATCATAAGTTATTCTCATAGTGACAATGATGTAATGGTCCTCAGACCTGAAATCATTATAATTTTATTCAAGGATATTTGTGTTTTGATATCATCTAAAGTTATTCGTAACAGAGTAACGATAACGGTGATTATTGGATACATATCAAATCGAATGAAAATTATGAATGATCTAGATGGAATTTAAACCTATGATATATTCGTAATGATATCTATGGGCCTCTTGATTGAGTGAGACTGCGAAATGCATGGCCGTGCTCAAATATTGATTTGTTTTAAACATTCTACTCATCAATCAAGAAAAACAGATTAAATTATAAAGAGGATGATACAATCCATGTCTTGAGTTTAAACCTTGATATATTGGTTAAAAGGATTATATTACATTGATACACTGATCACGGAAAGGTTGTATCGAATCTTTAATTGATCTTATTATGACTTGGGTAGCAGCAATGTATTACTAGATGCCACTCACTGTTTATAATTTAAATATGATTTAAATTATTGCCAATGTTGTAATAACCTCTATAGGGCCACACAACAAGAACATTACAAAGGAGAAATTAGTTTCTTGGGGGTAAAATAAAACATTAATTTGTTGATATTTTTTTTGAAGTTGGAATTAGTATTTCGGTTGGTTAAAATTTATAGTTAACATTTGATTTTAAAAGGAGATATTTTATATTTTATTTCCTTTTAAAATAAAATGGCTAACCATATATATAATAAAGCTTAGTCATCCGATATATTATTATTTATTGATTTCCATCGACCGACCTAATTTCTAATTCCAAAACCCTAAGAAACTAATGGCAGCGGCTAGTACTACCTTCCCTTCTTCCTCTTCGATTTGATTCAAGAGGGAAATCGTTCTTGTGGATACATATAGGGGCACGACAACACGTTGTGCTACTTCGATTCGATGTTTCAACATTTTTGATTTCGAGATCGATCAGATCATTTTCTATTCGACAAGTCAGGTATGATTTCGTAGCCTAGTTAATTCGATTTACCTTTTATTGCTAAGATCCTGGATTTAATTTGTTAAATCGTCAAATTCGGGTGTCGATTAGATCTATCTAACCCAACAGTGGTATCAGAGCGTAGGTTATGCAATAAATTGTTCTTTGAATTGAGTTTTAGGTTTGTATTAGTTTGAAATCCCAATTACTCGATAATAGGATGTAGAAATTAAGGGTTTGGTTTTGGATTGATGAATCTAATTAATTAGGAACAATTCCTGAAGCAGATCTTAATTGTATGAATCACAATCGCCTTTTAAAATCTGTTATCATTTTGATCGAAGGATATAATTTTGATTATTGATCAAATGATTGCATTATAAATTCACTGGTAATTCCTTATTTTGGTTTTGAATCATCATAATGTTTATCATGAATAAGTTGTGACTTTCAAGTCATAATATATTTATGTTATGATCTATATAAATTTTGGTTTTAATCTTTATATTCACTGATATCAGTATTTAGTGAAAATTCACTTATAAAATGAAATTGTTTCATTGAGATTAAATTCCTTGATTATATACAGAAATTAAAATATGATACAGGATTTCAAATGAGGTTTTCATGCTTAACTCTGAAATGTTCAGTAATATATATATATATATAGCTATTAAATTCTCTGCTGAATTAAGGAATTCAGTAGATTTATCAAAAACAGTTTTGATGAATCTAAGATGTGAATACATTGTAAATCTGAATTCTGTTTTATTAAGAAAACCCAGAAATGATTTAAAATTTAGTAAATATGATTTGCTATTTTACATATGTGAATTACAGCCACCGGAACACTCGTCTATTTCTAATATATGTTTTTGAAGCATATGTGACTTACAATTTTGATACTTCTATTATCATATATTCACTCTATACATGTTTTAATCCGTAAGAATAGAAATGAACAGGGGAGGGACTTGGTTGCCTATATATATTTTATATAAAGTTAGATCATATTATATGAACATGGATCTAGTAGTTTAGAATTGTTTTAAACTGAATTCGTTTATTGAATTACATTCGAATACCCAGTCATAAAGTACATATTATATATACCCACTAGTTTTGTGTATAAACTTATATACTTATATATGATATTATGAACAATAGTCATTTTACGAAACAACTGTTACTAATGTCCTTATACCAATCTATAAATGTATAGTATTGGTTATATATTGCATAAAAACATAAAGACTCAAGCACGGATTATTTAAATTGAAATTGTTTAATTGTTAAATTTGTGAAAATGTTTCACAGTAATAACTTAATCGGTATTTGATACATAATATAAAATTGTTTTACAACATATAATTGTATATATGATATAGAATCATGAAATGTATTCAAATTAGGTATATTAACTTAGATTAATATTCCTATTCGATGAACCAAGGAATCTGGTAGAATATTCAAAATCCAATTTTGATTAATAAGGAATATCAAATTATTTTGATTAGATTTATTATTATTTTAAATCTGTTTATCTTGTGTAAATACCATTTTGAATGGATCTTATTTCTTTTTATGAACATATCAGTTTGACTGAATCTGTGTGTTAACCCATAAAAGGGTAAGAGAGTCATGTCGCTTTAACTAAGTCATTCGAGTCATGTCGCAAGGGAGGAAATCCAGTCATATTGCACTATTCATGTTGTGCAAGCAAGACATTAAACATCCAGCAATCATGACGTTTTGATATCATGGCGGAGTTCTCTTTATATCGCAAGTCAGTATGGCGTCGCCGGTTCATACAATGTAGACCATGTCGCTCAGATTCTAAAGGGTAAGGCAAGAACTACGCCATAGCGTTCTATGTCGTATAACAATATGAAATAGGTCGTTGTAAAGTCATGTCGTGCCCCACTTATAGCATCAAAGCTAAAACAAGTCGTCATCCGACATGGCGTCGTGACGTGCCATAATCCCAAGGCGCTAAGAAGCATAGGGGCGTGCGACATGAGTCATGCCGCCCTACCTCCATATCGTTCTACGATATAAAGGGTAAGTCGTTGTTCAAGATCTAGAGCTAAACCATGTCGCGAGAGCTAAGTCAAGCTCAGGAAACACGCCATGCCATCTTACCCTTATGTCGTAACCTACTCATGCTGCATCCAGTTATCATCCGAATGACATACTGTCATGTCGTGTCGTGTCACAAGCTCAAGGCGTTGAACGACATAATGTTGTGGTATAAGTCATGACGTCCCAGCGGCGTGAGTCAAGGCGATCTCAGAAGGATAAGATTCATGCCGATCAGTGACATGATGTTACGTTATTGATATCGTCCATGTCGTTCAGCGACATGATGTACAAGTCGTAGAAGGAGTATGATATGGAGATGGGATTAGCGTTATGTCGTGACCGAGACAAGTTGTGCCCCATCATACCATAGCCATTTCAGAGGCGCGCAGAAGCTTTAAGTCGAAGGAACCAGTTATGTCGCGTCAAATCATGTCACCATACGACTTGACCCATGGCGGTTTTTGTCAGCTAATTACGAAACTGCCATCTAGTCTGGAAATCTCCTATAAATACCCCCCACACTTCTTCATTTGAGGGGAGGAAGTCTTGAGACGACGAAGTGCTGCCGAAAATATTCTACAACAATTCCAACATCATAAATTAAAGATTAATCCATGGATCATGATATCTATCAAATGCATCCAAATGATTCGAGAATTGAAGATTGATTAAGCGAGCTTATACACAAGAAGGAACTCTTCCAATTCTATAACATCTACATCATATCTCCACGGATTGATACGTTTTCCTATTGATTTTCAATAGATTTAAGTGTGGTTCATGTGTAGGAAAGTGATGAAAATATTGTAAGAGAGAAGTTAATCTTGTAATCCTCATATTGATAATGGAATTTCTTATGAAAGTGGACGTAGATCCTTATTGGATTGAACCACTATAAAGGCTTGTGTCTTCTACTTGCATTTCAATCGTTGTGTGGCTCCACTTTTTACATATTTATGAGATGTTTTCTTCACATTTTTTGGTGTTAAGCCTAATTTAAGGGAAAACATTTGGCGCCCATCGTGGGGCCCAGATTATCAATCTACTACTCGCTCTCTCACAAGGTAGAAGGCCTTGCATTGGATTTTTGATTACACTCCGATCATCTAAGTTGTCCGAATTGAAATACTTATCTCTAAAGCCATGGGTAAGCCAGGTAGACCATCAAAGAAAGCTACAAGTAAAAGCGTCGAAGATGTCGATAATGCCATTAACATGGAAAACACTCCGCCTACTAATCAATTTGAAGTCGGTGAAAGTTCTAAAGTCGGAACCGCCGTAACAAGGAGGGAATTGGATAAAGTGGCAGCAGGACTGAAAAGTTGAATTGATATTGCGAATGAGTCCATGATGAAGAAGCTTGAAGCCACGTTCGCCATGCAAGCCATAACGGCCAAAGTCACCATGAGTGCAACCCATCTTAAAACTGCTAAAACCATGGGAACGGAAGATACTGGATCTTCTTCCTCAAGCCCGAATAAAGGAAATTCTGTCCAAGAGGTTGCAAATCCTAGTCATAAGGGAATGAAGCCACCTACTCATAACCACTCTGGAAAAGCTACTCCTCAACAAGCGTTTGGTTCCACGCACTTCCCCATACGGGAGGTCTAGGGCCCCAGAATCTGAAACGCGACCGTTTGCGCAGGCAAACATCCGGTAAAAAGGAAGGCGTCCGCCCCATGCACCAACTCAACGAGGAAGAGCGTATATTTGGGATGGTACAAAAGATCATGAATGAGAGCTAGAAAAAGGTGGACGATGAGAAGGAATGGGGATTTTCTCCTACAAAAACCCCACTTACAGAAAGAATAAAAATGGCGCCAAATACAAATAAATTCAAACCCCCGATTTTGCAAGCTTATAATGGGACTGGCGATCCCAGCGTGTTCCTATTCAAGTATGATCAGCACATGGATGGGGCACGTGCTACTGATGAGCTCAAATGTCTATACTTCCCTACTTACTTGGAAGGGGTAGCTTCACTCTGGTTCACAAAGCTCCTACCAAAATCTGTGGATGACTTTGCCACCTTGGCCACGCTGTTCAGACAATAATTCAGGCTTCAAACAACTAAGGTGTGTGATGTGATGGAACTGAATGAGTTGGAACAAGGGCGAGGAGAATCCATTAAAGCCTTCCTTTCTCGTTTTAACACAGCTGCGACCGAAGTTGGGAACTATGAGCCACGTTTGGCCTTGATGGCACTAAAAGGAGGTATACATAAAAGGACCAAACTTTAGCGGTGGATCAAGAAGAAGAAGCCAGCCACTCTTGAAGAGCTATTTGATAAGGAAGAGGAATATATAGGCGTGGATGAGGATCCGGCCTATACATTGGAAGCTACAGAAGATAATGAGCCATCAGAGAGAAAAGACGTAAACGTGCAAGGAGGACAAGAAAACGTTGGAGGAAATCGGAAAAGGGGGAATGAAGGGAAAGATAGCCGAAACAGCAAAAAGCTTCGTTTCTTCAAGAATTCTGAAATGACTCCCCTTAATGATACCATAAAAAACATTTATATGGCGACCAAAGACACCGAGGAATACCCAGAACCAGGGAAGTTAAGAGTCACTGGTAACGCAATAAAGTCCAGCAGGTTCTGCCGATTTCATAACCAGCCGGGGGCATAACACGAACGAATGTAGACATTTGAAAAGCTTAACTGAAGAACTGATAATGAAAAACAAGCTTCAGCAGTACACAAAGAACTCCCAGAATGCTCAGGGAGCTCAGGACCAAGGAGCCTCTACAGGACAGCTAAATAGAATGAGAACGCTTCGGTTGCCACTATATCAAGGATGATCATAAACACCATTTCAGGAGGCCCATACCCAGTTGGGAAAAGCTGGGGAGACATGGTGAAGTATGCTCATGAGGTAAAGGACTTTTCGAAAAAAGGTGAACTCATGATCATGGATGAGGTTTTATCAGCAAAAATACCGAGACTCCTGCGAGACAACATCACATTTAAAGATGAATATCCAACTGGGATCATAACACCTACAGAGGATCCAATGGTGATAACCATTGGTCTGGGCCCAGCCATAGTTAGGAGGGTGTTAGTCAATAGCGGAGCATCTGTTAATATCCTTTTCTTTAGCGCATTCCATAGGACGACGTAAAAGCCTGTCAGAAAAAGGTCCACGGATTCACTGGTCAAGCCATTCAGCCAATTGGTGTTATCAGTCTACTAGTGGAGCTCGGAGAAGGAGAGCAGAAAGCTGCACTGGTACAAGACTTTGTTATAATTAATGAACCCTTTGCTTACAATGCCTTCCTGGGAAGACCTACTCTTGCAGCATTCAGAATAACTATGGCTCCGTGGCACCCCATTATGAAATTCCCAACAGAGAACGGAGTTGGCACAGTTATAGGTGATCAACAGTAGCAAGAGAATGTTATTTGGCTGAATTAGCAGAGGCAAGGAAGAAGGAAACAAAAAAGGATGTAGAGCCATCGCTCCGCATCCAAAAACCCCTCTTATAGCAATTAAAGCAAAGCCCCCATACCGGCGAGCATAGTGGCACCCGAAAAGCAATTGATCCAAGGAAAAACGGTATGGGGGAAAATAGAGCAGCGCCGGCCGAAGACACAGTCCCCGTTCCAGTATCCGACAAAAATCTTAACCAGGTCTTGAAAATAGGATCCCAGCTAGGTATGAAGCTGCAAAAGGAATTAATCTTGTTTTTGAAAGCAAATCTAGATGTATTTGCCTGGGAACACTCAGATATGTGTGGGATCCCATCGAATGTAATTGTTCACAAGTTGAATATAAATCAAAAATTGGCTCCTGTAAAACAAAAAAGGCGATTGTAGGGATTTGAAAGATCCAAGGCTCTAAAAGAAGAAGTAGATAGACTACTCAAAAATAATTTCATACGAGAATCTACATATCCAGATTGGGTTTCTAACCCAGTCCTTGTCAAAAAGTCCAATGGAAAGTGGAGAGTGTGTACAGACTACTCAGACCTTAATAAAGCGTGCCCAAAAGATAGTTTTCCTTTGCCTCGGATTGACCAGCTAGTAGATGCTACAACGTGGCATGGGTTACTATCTTTTATGGACGCGTATTCCGGATATGATCAAATTATGATGCACAAGCCAGACGAGGAGAACACGAGTTTCATAATGGATAGAGGACTATACTGCTATAAAGTCATGCCGTTTGGACTGAAAAATGCAGGAGCAACTTACCAATGTCTTGTAAACTCCATGTTTAAATCTCTAATATGGAATATGATGGAAGTATATGTAGACGATATGCTAGTCAAATCAAAGAAGGTCGAAGATCATCTCGAGGATCTGGCAGAAATGTTCCACATACTCAGGAAATACGGGATAAAACTAAACCCGTTAAAATGTTCGTTCGAAGTCTCTTCAGGTAAATTTCTCGGGTTCATCGTCAATGCTAGGGGCATCAAAGAGAATTCCTCTCAAATTGCGGCTTTAAGGGAAATACGGGCCCCAAGGATGAAAAAGGAACTCCAAAGCTTAAATGGAAAGGTAGCAGCATTAAACCGGTTCGTTTCCAAAGCAACAGATCGATGTATTCCGCTTTTCGATGCTTTGAAAAAAGGAAAGAAGGACTTCCAGTGGACCTCAGAGTGCCAGAAGGCTTTCGAGGAATTGATAAGACATATGGAATCACCGCTAATGTTATCGAAACCTAAAGATGGGGAGGATCTATTTTTATATCTGGCAGTTTCATCACATGCCTTGAATGCAGCACTAATCTAAGAAGAAGCAGGGGTGCAATTGCCAGTATATTACATCAGCAAGAAGCTCGCCGAGGCAGAATTAAATTACCCTAAGCTGGAGAAGCTCGCATATTGCCTCCTCGTTGCCTCAAAAATGTTGGGACCGTATTTCAAATCTCACCCTATCAAGGTCCTTACCGATCAACCATTAAGGCAAATTCTCTTTCGCCCAGAGACTTCAGGAAGGTTACTAAAATGGAACATTGAGCTAAGTCAATATGACATCACTTACCATCCTCGAAGAGCCATTAATGGCCAAGCCCTAGCAGATTTTATTGCTGAGTTTACAGACAGAGGAGAAGAGGTCAAGGAACCAGCGGAAATAGAGGCTACTTGGAAACTATACTTCGATGAATCCAGAAACGACTATTGTTCAAGGGCTGGGATTGTCTTGGAATCCCCAGAAGGTCACTCCTTATGTTATGCCTTGAGATGGGAATTTCCATCAACCAATAATGAGGCCGAATATGAAGCGTTAATAACAGGGTTAAACCTGGCAAAAGAGCTAAACCTAAAAACTTTGCAAATTCTTAGCGACTCTCAGTTGGTGGTGGGTCAAGTACGCGAAGAGTTCCAAACCAAAACCGGGAACCTCCCTACTTATCTAATCAAAGCTATGGAACTTCTAAACAACCTTGATCACTATGTTATATCTCACATCCCGAGAGAACTAAACTCAAACGCGGATTCTCTTGCCAAGTATGCTAGTCCATCAGATGCTCAACTGCTGGGTTTAATTCCCTCGTAGTCCTTTCTACTCCAACCATTGAGGAAGAGATTGTTGACTGGATAATGGAAACCGCTGAAGAACCTATGTCATGGATGACTCCAATCAAAGAATATATCCTCAGTGGGATACTTCCTGAAGAGCAGAAAAACAAAAGGAAGATATTGCACATGGCCCCTTTGTACCTCATTCAAGACGGAAGGCTGTACCGACGAGGATTCTCCATGCTATTGCTGCGATGTGTGACTAAGAAGGAATCTAGAGCGATTTTGGCAGAGTTGCACGAAGGAGAATGCGGTGGACACACTGGTGGTCAAACGTTAGCCAAGAAGATTCTGCGATATGGCTATTTCTGGCCTGATGTAAATCTAGATGCCATGACCTATGTAAAGAAGTGTGACAAGTGCCAGAGATTCGCTAAGATTCTGAGAGCACCTTCCACAGAGCTAACTCAAATGGTTAGCCTATGGCCATTTGCCGTCTGGGGCATAGATTTAATTGGGATATTACCTACCGCAAAAGCGAATATGAGATACGCTATAGTAGCTGTCGACTACTTTACCAAATGGGCGGAAGTAGAACCTTTGGCTACTATCACGTCAAAGAAAGTGATTAATTTCGTTTTAAAAAACATCATTTGCAGGTTTGGAGTGCCACAAAAGATCATTACCGACAATGGAACCCAGTTTGAAAGCAATGAATTCCTAGACTTCTGCGCTAAATATAAGATCAAAAAGAGTTTTGCAGCTGTGGCCTATCTGCACGCAAACGGGCAAGTGGAAGCCATCAACAAAATACTAAAGTCAACTATCAAGAAGCGTCTTGAAAAAGCCAAAGGCAACTGGGTTGATGTACTTCCTTTTGCGTTATGGTCATACCGGATAACACATAAAACTGCTACGGGGCACACCCCATTCTCACTTGCATTCGGGTCAGAAGCTATGATCCCAGTGGAACTAGAAGTACCAACTCACCATAGAATCCACTTTAACCAGAAGGAGAATGAAATGCTGCAATTGGAGGCACTTGATTTACTCGAGGAAAAGCGAAAAGAAGCAGAGCTTAAAATAGCGGCCCATCAATGGAAAGTAGCCAGATATTTCAATACAAAAGTCAAGCAAAGAACTTTTCAAGTCGGGGACCTCGTCCTGAAGAGAATTATGACATGAACCGGGGTATTCGGACCCAATTGGTAGGGGCCGTACATGATAAGCCAGAAATTTGCAGATGGCACTTTTGAGCTAAAAACGATAGACGGAATCGCACTCCCTCGAGCATGGAACAACATTCACCTCCGCCTTTATTTTGTTTGAAGTTTCTTTCACATATTTCGCATTATACTTACATCATGAATTATAAATATATCATGCATGGTGAGTATCGTGCAAAGTTTGTACAAATTAATGAAAGAAACTACTTTACCTGTCTAAAATCGTACATTTGCAAGTTTTTGATTTCAAGCTGCTAACATTGATTTTAATTACATGCTTTTTAAGTAGACAAAAGCGCAATTAAAACCAAATAGAGCTTGATGAATGCTACAACACATCCCCAACAGGGAGAGTTCAAGCACCCGTTGCTTAATACTCAAACATCCTCGCATTTCATGTCACAAAGGGTATAAAGTACAAAGCCATAAATAAGGGGCATCAAGAACTCTAAACCTAAAACGACGTGAAATCCAGACTACAGACCAAGTTTTGAATTTCATCGTAGGGGCACATTCTTAATAACAGACTTCAGGGTTCTAGTTTTAACAAGTCACAACGAGAATCTGACAAATAAACTAGCGTCATCCCCCTGAAAAAATGTGACAGTAAACCCAAGACCTCCCCGAGGGGCACTCGGTTCATCGCTAACGCCATTAAGATATGGCTGGATTTCTATACAAACACCGAGCTTTTAAACCCAAGACCTCCCCGAGGGGCACCCGGTTCATCGCCAGCGCCATTAAGATATGGCTGGATAGAGATACAAACACCGGGCTTTTAAACCCAAGACCTCCCCGAGGGGCACCCGGTTCATCGCCGACGCCATTAATACATGGCCGGATAGCGATATAAATACAGGGTTTTCAGAGACCTCTTTGGAGACATCCGCTTAGATGCTGGATCTTCCAAATATGCTATTGATTCTGGGTTCTTCAAACCCAGTTACTGACGGACCCAAAGAACTCCTCGGAGGCATCCGACAAATTTAACAAGCGTCTGAATTATTCAGGCTCAATGAACAACGGATCAAAGATCCTTTCGAGGGCCACCGATTATGAGCCAAAATTTCCAAATTCGGTTAGTGACGGAACCAAACACTTTCCTCAAAGTCATCTGATAAAAACCACAAGTAACTGGCCCACTCAATTACCAGGAATAACAGATTTCTTGATCTAAATATAAAAACCATGCCTAACTTTCAAAATATTGAAACCGATTGTGGTATGGGGGCATTACCATCGCATTAATGAAATCTAATAATGCTCTCTTAAACATACCACAATCCGGCTATAATTTCATGAAAACCCGACATTAGATCATTCAAACCAACAAAACTAGATTTTCTGAAATAATTGAGGTGAAATCAAAGATCCTAATAAAATGGTTATCCATGCGAAAGGATTTTGGACATCATCTTAGTCAAGGTCGGGAAAATCCAATCTTGTTGGTCAGATTTGTTGGAAACTATATTGTTGGATTTTGATGGCAACAACTATACTGTTATATCAAAGAACTTCTGAGCTAACTTACAGGTACATGGGTATCAAAAAGAGAAAAGAAAATAAGTTCAACATGAAGATACACAGTACAAAAGAGGATAAAACGTATACATGAAGGATGCTAATCAATTATGTAGTGTTCAAGCATTTGAATATCTATTATGTGATTGAAAATCTATTTGGACTCTAACGATGGAAGAAGACAAGAAGAAACAGACTCAAGAGCTTCAGAAGAATGCATATCATGAGTTGAGTGTACATAAAGTCATTATAGTCTAGAATTGTTAAAGCCCCACAAATTAACTTCAAATCACCTAAAATTTCTACATAACATCTAATATATCATAAAGCATTTTTCATAGTTTTTTGGAATTTTTTATTGCAAGAAAAGCGATAAAAAAAGTCAAAAAATGTTGAATATAGAAGGCTATTTTTGCAGAATTTTTCGCAGCAGAAAACCGTAGCATTTTGTCTAGAAACACTATTAAAGGTTATAACGGCTATATCCCGAAACGCTATGAAAGGGTATAACGGCTATATTTTGAATAGACATATGATAGCGTTTTTGGGCCTAACGCTACTGTTCAGTGCTGTCTTAAGTACTGTAAATAACGGCTATATTTTATGAAAAGACACTTCGTTTTTCACCAAATCTTTTCAGTTTTTTGATCTTTCAGAAGGGTTGTGACTATTCTAATGACATCCCTTCATCATTATATAAGCCCCAAACATCTCCATTGATTTCACAACAACTACTTTGATCAAATCTATTGATTTTGCTCTAAAATTGCTCTACAACTATCATTCTCTCAAATTCTATTAAAAAGATCGATTATTTTCATTCACATCCTTTATAATCGATCTAATATTAATCCTAGCCTTTGTACATCCACTAAAATACCATTTGTGAGGGCTATAGAAGTGTGGTACTATATTGTGACTACTCAGTGTTGTTTGGAACACATTCAAAAGTCAAAAACCTTTGTAATAGTGAAGACCTCTTCAGTGGTTGAGGCAAGAAATCCCGTTCAGTGGTTCGGGTAATTGTGAACCTATTCCTCCGGGTGAAGTGAGGGTTTTAGTGTTAGTGAAATACCAGAAGTGAGTCTGGGACTGGACGTAGGACAGTGGTCCGAACCAGTATAAATCGACTGTGTGATTTACTGCTTTCTACTCTGCAATATAGATATTATATCCTATTCTCCACACTACACGATCCTATACTGCTGCATAGCCTCTTTCAGTTGGTAAAATTCATGTATATATTAATAGAGGGAGATGTTATACTTAAAGGGAGCTTTGGTAATAATGATATTTTATAGAATGAATATATATATATATATATATATATATATATTTGTAAATTGTATAGTTGTCATCATCAAAAAGGGGGAGAATGTTGGTAACTATATTGTTGGATTTTGATGGCAACAACTATACAATTATATCAAAAAACTTCTGAGCTAACTTGCAGGTACATGGGTATCAAAAAGAGAAAAGAAAATAAGTTCAACATGAAGATACATAGTACAAAAGAGGATAAAAGCGTATACATGAAGGATGCTAATCAATTATGTAGTGTTCAAGCATTTGAATATCTATTATGGTGATTGAAAATCTATTTGGACTCTAACGATGGAAGAAGACAAGAAGAAACAGACTCAAGAGCTTCAGAAGAATGCATATCATAAGTTGAGTGTACATAAAGTCATTATAGTCTAGAATTGTTAAAGCCCTACAAATTAACTTCAAATCACCTAAAATTTCTACATAACATCTAATATATCATAAAGCATTTTTCATAATTTTTTGGAATTTTTTATTGCAAGAAAAACGATAAAAAAGTCAAAAAATGATGAATATAGAAGGCTGTTTTTGCAGAATTTTTCGCAGTAGAAAACCATAGCATTTTGTCCAGAAACGCTATTAAAGGTTATAACGGCTATATTCTGAAACGCTAAGAAAGGGTATAACGGCTATATTATGAATAGACATATGATCGCGTTTTTGGGCCAAACGCTACTGTTCAGTGCTGTCTTAAGTGCTGTAAATAACGGCTATATTTTCTGAAAAGACACTTCGTTTTTCACCAAATCTTTTCAGTTTTTTGATCTTTTAGAAGGGTTGTGACTATTCTAATGACATCCCTTCATCATTATATAAGCCCCAAACATCTCCATTGATTTCACAACAACTACTTTGATCAAATCTATTGATTTTTCTCTAAAATTGATCTACAACTATCATTCTCTCAAATTCTATTAAAAAGATCGATTATTTTCATTCACATCCTTTATAATCGATCTAGTATTAATCCTAGCCTTTGTACATCCACAAAAATACCATTTGTGAGGGCTATAGAAGTGTTGTACTATATTGTGACTACTCAGTGTTGTTTAGACCACATTCAAAAGTCAAAAACCTTTGTAATAGTGAAGACCTCTTCAGTGGTTGAGGCAAGAAATCCCGTTCAGTGATTCGGGTAATTGTGAACCTATTCCCCCGGGTGAAGTGAGGGTTTTAGTGTTAGTGAAATACCAGAAGTGAGTCTGGGACTGGACGTAGGACAGTGGTCCGAACCAGTATAAATCGACTGTGTGATTTACTGCTTTCTACTCCGCTATATAGATATTATATCCTATTCTCCATACTACATGATCTTATACTGCTGCATATACACTTTCTGGATTAACTCAGCCTATAATAACAAACAATTTGTGATGCAGAATCTATATTACAAATGTGAAACAGGCATGAAATGCAAAATAAAGAAGTATAGCGAGATTAAAAGCGAAATTTAAAGCATGAAAAGCAGGACACAATTTCCTGACAACAAAGCAGAACTTTACCATAAAGTCACAAATTAAAGTGCAAAATATCAGATGTCAGAGTGCATAAAGACGACAAGTACAAGAGTAATAAGCGGGGACAAGCGCCCGCATATACAACCGGCCTGAATACAACATACAAAAGAAAATAGTTAACAACCAGATTAAGCTACTACTAAGCATGATCATTTCTTCCTGTCACTTGATCTCAAAGTAGGCGTGTTAGCTAAAGGTGGAGGGGTCTCTTCCACGTTACTCTGATCCTCTTGGGAAGATAAGGTGATAGCCTCCATGTCTTTCTTCTTCGTTTTCTTCTTTGACGATGAGGACTTGATAGTCTTCTTCTTTTTACCCTTGACAATATCTTGGGAACCTTTGTCTGCTTCGATGGCCTCAATGTCATCAGTAAGGATGTAGTCAACATCATCAAAACCCAGGAGGGCACCGATTGTTGCATCTTGTGACCCAGGAGCTGTAATAAGTAAGGGTGCGTTACTAGGAGGAGGAGTAACGAAAGAAGTAAGAGGGAAAGTTGCCAATGGCGAATCAATCCTGGTAGCTCCAGTAGTCATTGTATTGCCTATGGCAGGAGAAGACAAGGGCGAAATTAAACTCAAAGTATTGAAACATCGAGCATAATAAGCAAGGGACCCAGGCGAATCGAAAATGGACTCTAAGCACAATAAGGTATAGCTGGTTTCAATTTTGCCTGTATCTAGAAGGTTTTCTGGGGGATCCCTGTGCTCAATTCTCCAATGATCAGGATTGTCATCATCAGCCTCGTCGTCTCCATCGTGCTCTTCAATAACATTCTTTGTATTGATATTCCCCTCAGTAACGACATCTTTCTCTTTGGGAGCATCGATTGGGTTAGCTAGTGTCTGTGAGCCAGAAGCTTTGAGGGCCGAAGGATCAGTAGGAGGGTTGACATCAGGTTGGGTTTGAACTTGCTCACCAGAAGTACTGGCCCTCTCGTCTATTAATTGTGCCTTTCCCTTTGCCAAAGCCTCTCTGGACCTATCATCTAGGAGTTTGTTTATGAGTTCGTCCTCACTACAATCATCACCATTGATTTCAAGCATTCTCTCCCAAACAAGCGGTAAAGTACGCGCAAAACTATCTCCTAAGTAATGCAAACTCCCATGGCTCATGACACTGTATACGTAGAAGCGGAACATGTCATCATCAACTTCGTCCATGGCCTGTTTATGAGCTTCTTCTGCAGTTATCTTGTCTTTCTCAAGCAACTCGACCCTGTCCATCAATGTTTGGTTGGAAGCCTTTAGGGATTTAACTTCCTTACGAAGATTAGCGGCAACCTCCCGATATTGTTTGGAGAAATCTTTCTCTATAGCTAATGCGGCATCAAC
This sequence comes from Allium sativum, assembly GCA_030737875.1. Taxonomy (NCBI): domain Eukaryota; kingdom Viridiplantae; phylum Streptophyta; class Magnoliopsida; order Asparagales; family Amaryllidaceae; genus Allium; species Allium sativum. The sequence goes on from CM060918.1 coordinate 748,496,528, forward strand.
GTTGCTCTTGGCAGTTATAACATCCTTTTCTTTTTGCTTGGCAGCATCGAGTTCTTCTTGGAGCTTCTTGATCTCGTTATTTGATGCTTCCAACTCTGCAACTCTTTTATTGAGAATAACAATGGTAGCCTCACGATCGTCCAAAACTTTTTCCCATTTGACTTTATCACCTTTCAGCTCTGCAGTTTTTGCAAGATAGGAATCATGGCGCTTCTGGAGATCATCACCAAGCTTCTCCCATCCGCGTAGCTTTTGTTAAAAACTATCTCTTACGATGCTCCACTTTGTGTCGAGTTGACTCCTAGCAGTATCAAACCGGGTGTGTGTTTGGCTTATGACCGCATCCACCTCTTTAAGAGAATCGTCGGCATTGGTTATACTTACTCCACGATCAAACGTAAGCCCTTTCAAGTTCCAATCTGGAAGCCTTTCGGAGAGAGAGATATTCTTTGAGCCAGGATTATGGCGAGGTTTATTAATAATTGAATGGATCTCGGATAAAGGACCGGGAGGGCCAGAGAATGAAGGAAGTCGGGGCCTAATAGGCAGCTTTTCTACTTGGGAATGCTTATAAGAGCCATCTCTTCCTCGTTTCTTCCCTCGATCTCCTTCATCGGGAGTGTCTTCTCTTAGCCATCTGCGTCTTCTAGCTTCTTCCTCCTCTTCCTCCCGTATCTTCTTCCTTTGTTGCTTCGTCATGTTAGAATCTGATGCAAGTAAAATCTGAGAAGAGGATTTCGACGGCGGAGGAGGATGGAGTTGCTTGTGGTGATGCGATGATTACTGAGGTTCAGATCGTAGTAAATGCTTTGGATCGATAGCTTTGCTCCTTTTACTGAAATCTGATCTGATTCCTGACAAGCGTCTTCCATGCATGTCTAAACCTGAAATGAGATATGGATGAGTTTTCGATACTTGAAACTACAAAGTATCTAAAAATGTTAAAGCAAGATACAAGTACAGAAAAGGAATTAGAATGCACAAGATGAATTTCTTTAAAGGACACTGTTATTAACATACCAGTTTTTTCCCTTAGGTCTAAGGGGATTCCTAAAGATTTAAGATGCCCTTCTAACTCGGTTGAGGCTGCATCCCTAAGTCCAGTTTCTATGGTTTGAGGGTTGAGAGGCTGAGTAACCGCACCATCCTGACTAAGATATCTAGCGGAGTTGAGATCACTCAAATTGTCAAATGTACCTGCAGAATCTTCCTTAGCTGCATTTTCAGTAGGGGAATCTCTAGTTATTGTCTCAATATTTGGATCAATTTCTAATGCAATTACATCTTCCCCATCATGTTCAGTCCCGCGCTTGGGTTCAGAAGGATTCACTTCCCTATTATCTCTATTAACCTATTCGGAATCTGATTCTGGCTCAGAATGCGGGGAAGTGTTCTCTTTCTCAGTCAATTCGGCCGATGTTGTAGGATCCTCGCCCCTACGACGGTTAGAATCTTCAACCTTGTTCAAAGTCATTGACAAGGGCAACGTTCTTCCACTAGTAGGCCCTGAACATCTTTTTAAAGAAGGGTCAGTAATAGGGTTTTCATTGGCCCGAATTACATTTCTGTCATCACAGCAGCCGACGTTCGACTCTACAGGGTTAGGTTTAGGAGTGGAAGGTCCAACCTTGCACAAAAACTTTCTCAAGGGGTGAAATAGTTCATATTGGCGAAGAATATTTTTAGTAACTAAAAGTTTTCTACTTCTCTTAGCCTCGTTAATGGCCTTCAGTGTTTCGTATGTGGCTTTAAGAGAAGAGGATGCTTTGTTGTCCTTAATCAGGGTAGGGAGTACTGCATTTCAAAAGAAATAATGTAAGAACGTATAACTCATAGGAAAGTAAAGTCAAAGCTGCTCAGTAAACTGTACATACCTCCGTCTGTCCACTGCCCTCGAAATGGTTCGGGCACCTAAAAAAGAAGAATTGGTTTAAACATCCTGAAACACTGTCCGGTAATTCGAGAACAAGCTTCCGATTTCTGGCACCTTTAGCATGCATAATAGAGGGGGTGTCCTTCCTAATCTTAAAAGAACACAGGTAACGAAGTTCTTGGAAAGTAGGCTCTTGCTTTGTCGTATCCATGAAAAGAACATAAAGGCCTAGTGGAACAGTGTAACCATTAGGGTGAAGTTGGAAAGGTGCAATGCCTAGACAGTTTAGGATTCGCCCTAAAAAAGGATTAAACGAGGGGATAGCCCCAGCTGATAGCATTTGTTTATTTACAGCAACATATCCAACAGGAGGGTCGTCAGCAAAGACACCATCTTTTGGTAATATTGCATCCATAAGAGGAATTCCATATTGACCACACAATAGTTCGTATTGCTCCTGAGTTAGGGTGGTAGACTGTCTCTCTTGATCCCTAGCTTTAATCGAGTGGAGATCCAAAGGAAGGGGGCAAAAACTTGGCTAGAGGTTATGGTTGTTTCAGTTTCGGAAGCTTTGTTTAAGGAAGGATCGGTTTGAGCCAAGGAGGTCTCTTTACTTTGAGGGAGAACATGCTTTTCAGTAGTCATTCTACACAGATATACTAGAGTACATTTCAGTTTTCTAGCAACAAGATTCGAAGAATAAAAGTGTGAAAACACATCAAAGCATTAAAACAAAGGTGACAGACACCGAGGCATGGCGTTTGTTGACATTAGAATCAAGTCATCGCGGCATGGTTGCCCATGCCGTAGGAGCAAGACAGTTTGCTCATGTCACTGAAACAGTTTGGGACTCAAGTTAGTGCACGACATGGGATTCATGTCGGTTCACGGCACGATGCTCATGTCGGTTCATAGCATGATACTCATGTCGATCCATGAACTTGATGCTCATGTCAACTCACGATTTGAAACTCCTGTAGGTCCACGACATGAGACTCATATTAGTTTGCAACTTGGAGTCTTAAAAGTAACTCAACTTCAGCACAGAGGTTCTGACATTAAATGGAGGTGTTCAAACACTATCACAAGTTGAGATTCACATTATTATTACGTAGTTACGGACAATATGTCATCCTCAACGGCTTGGTTTAAAAGAAAAATTTTATGCCAAAGGAAACAATTCAATAAAGGCATAATTTATTAAGAATCGATATCCTTTTATGGTTTGGGTGGAACAAGGACGTAGGCACCAATCCGCAGTCTTAAATTAAAGTCAGCAAGAGGTCAACTCATTCAAACCGATTCCGAGACTCAAGTCGTTCATGCGACATGTCACCTCGAATGACTTAGATTACGATTACAAATTGGTAACTCATATAGGCTTAACGACATGAATTTTTTATCATGACTTTATGGTGGGATTGTCAAATAAACACAATTCAGAGCATGCCACAAACCTACCTTGAAGCAACACAGAAAGAAATCATATAATAGCTATGATAAAGCAATAAAAATTCATGGTGTAGGCATTTCAGTAAACAACTGGTGTGCAGTATAACGAAGTCCTAAAAAACAGTTCATATGATCATCACAGTGTCAAAGGCCAAAACAAGGCATTTTAAGGTATTAAAGTTATGTCGTTCAAGCATGTTCATTCAAATCGTATGAACAAGTCGTGGCAACTGTGTGAATACTCAAGATTAAGTGACAACCAAGTCGTTAGAGAAATTTAAGTCAGATTAGCATGGTTTGAAACTCATGTCGTTGGAGCGACATAAAGCTCAAGTCGTGTGTATTACATAAAAAACCAGAGCTCAAAGAAGATCAAAGAATGTCAAAACCCTTATACACAGTATACCCATTCTAATTTAACTCGTTTTTTATTCACAAATATCCCAAAAACACAAAACAGTCAAAGTCAATTCGCGAGATCATCACTTTATCAAAAATGAGTGAAAATCCCCAAATTCTATACAAGTCCAAGTATTCAAAAGAACAAAGAGGAATTTAGATCTAACAATTACTTGCAATAACTTCTGAATGGTCGTCGAAGGAAGGATTCTTCAAAATCGAGAGTATAGGTAACGAATCAGATTGATGGAGCTCGTCGAAATCAGTTAGAATCCAATCGCGATGATCTTGATGAAGGCGTCGGCTTGGTTAGACAAGTCGCTTATGAGAGAGGCGATAATATTTCTCTGACCCGATCCATCATTAACGAGGTAAAGCTTCAAAACGACATGCGACATGAAAACATTCGGTATAAAGATGGCATATACGACATGCGACATGAGCTAGGGGACAACTTGTCCCACTTCGTAAGAGCACTCATCGACTTAACACCCATGGAATGCATATATAAGAGTCGAAGTCAGCATTATTATCAATAACGCCAACTTCGAGGGGAAAATGTTAATCCATAAAAAGGGTAAGAGAGTCATGTCGCTTTAATTAAGTCATTAGAGAAATCCAGTCATATCGCACCTATTCATGTTATGCAAGCAAGACATAAAACATCTAGCAATCATGACGTTATGATATCATGGCGGAGTTCTCTTCATATCACAAGTCAGTATGGCGTCGCCGGTTCATACAATGAAGACCATTTCGCTCAGATTCTAAAGGGTAAGGCAAGAACTACGCCATAGCGTTCTATGTCGTATAGCAATATGAAATAGGTCGTTGTAAAGTCATGTCGTGCCCCACTTATAGCATCAAAGCTAAAACAAGTCGTCATCTGACATGGCGTCGTGACGTGCCATAAGCCCAAGGCGCTAAGAAGCATAGGGGCGTACGACATGAGTCATGCCGCCCTGCCTCCATATCGTTCTACGATATAAAGGATAAGTCGCTGTTCAGGATCTGGAGCTAAACCATGTTGCGAGAGCTAAGTCAGACTCAGGAAACACGCCATGCCGTCTTGCCCTTATGTCGTAACCTACTCATGCCGCATCCAGTTATCATCTAAATGGCATACCGTCATGTCGTGTCGTGTCACAAGCTCAAGGCGTTGAACGACACAATGTTGTGGTATAAGTCATGATGTCCCAGCGGTGTGAGTCAAGACGATCTCAGAAGGATAAGATTCATTCCAGTCAGTGACATGACGTTATGTTACTGATATCATCCATGTCGTTCAGCGACATGATGTACAAGTCATAGAAGGAGTATGATATGGAGATAGGATTAGTGTTATGCCGTGACCGAGACAAGTCGTGCCCTATCATACCATAGCCATTTCAGAGGCGCACGGAAACTTTAAGTCGAAAGAACCAGTTATGTCATGTCAAATCATGTCGCCACACGACTTGACTCATGGCGGTTTTTGTCAGCTAATTACGAAACTGCCATCTGGTCTGGAAATCTCCTATAAATACCCCCCACACTTCTTCATTTGAGGGGAGGAAGTTTTGAGACCACGAAGTGCTACCGAAAATATTCTACAACAATTCCAACATCTATTCAACATCATAAATTGAAGATTAATCCATGGATCATGATCTCTATCAAATGCATCCAAATGATTCGATAATTGAAGATTGATTAAGCGAGCTTATGTACAAGAAGGAACTCTTCCAATTCTATAACATCTACATCATATCTCCATGGATTGACACGTTTTCCTATTGTTTTTCCATAGATTTAAGTGTGGTTCATGTGTAGGAAAGTGATGAAAGTATTGTAAGAGAGAAGTTAATCTTGTAATCCTCATATTGATAATGGAATTTCTTATGAAAGTGGATGTAGATCCTTATTGGATTGAACCATTATAAAGGCTTGTGTCTTCTACCTGCATTTCAATCGTTGTGTGGCTCCACGTTTTACATTTTTGTGAGCCGTTTTCTTCACATTTTTTGGTGTTAAGCCCAATTTAAGGGAAAACACTGTGGATACAGCAGATTAAACAAGATTACATGAATTTATTGTATTTGATACATGTTGTATTATGTACTACTATGATTGTAATAACCCGGAAAATCTGGGCCAGTTTAAAATTTTTATTTTGGCCATTTTAGCGAATTTTGAATATTTAAAATGAATTATTTTAAATAATAACGACGAAAAATTTATTTTCGACGAAGTTAAAACGAATAAATTTATTTTAATTATATAACGAGCCTGAAATGGCGCGGTAGTTCGAAAATTCGATTTCTAATTTCAATTGAATATACAGAATTCGTTATAAGTCAGAATTGGACGAAACAAGAAATATTTGAATCTGATGAACAAGATATTTCTAACGAAGTTAACAAACTAAGATTTCACTTTAGAAATGATAAGATACGTCCAATTGAAAATTCAGAATAGTCGCTATGGAATTTATATATATTTTATATAATATATAGCCCTTAAAAATAGCCGTTTTGCAAACGACCTCGGATTTCGATGAAACCAGTTTTGTTGGGTCCGTGATGTTAAGTTATTACTAGATTCCAAATTTCATAATTTTTCGAATCAATATGTGAGCGTGGCAAAGGAAAACGCGTTTGACCAGTTTTAGTTGATTTTAATCGACTGGAAATTGGCCATTTTTCCAACGGTCTCAGAATTCGACGAAACTAGTTTTGTTAGGACCGTATCGTCAATACGAAGCTAGAAAATATTTTTCTGGAATTTTTCTAGTTAGTATGTGACCTCGGTAATTTGAAATGTACGTTTAAAATTCAATATAGTGATTTAAATGTAAATTCAACAGAAACTGGTCGAAACGATCAAATCAGCTTACGATACATATCCCATTGTGTTCGGAATGGGGGTAATTAGCTAGGGACGACAGTCATTGGGTCTTGTTAGGAGATCGAATAAAAAGTCAACCAATATGGAATTAAAATAATAATTAAATAAATTAATATATATACACTCTCCTTTCCAAACCTATTCCCCCAAATCAAAACCCAATGCCCTCACTCAGGCAAACCCACGCACCGCCCTTCACCACTGTCGCTGCGCCCCTCGCCGCCTTCCCCCCTCACCGCTGCGCCGCTCTCTCCCTGGTCGTCCCCTCCTTCTCGTCGTTCTCTCTCTCTTCTCCCCTAAGCTCGAGGAAACCGCTCGAAAAACCCACGCCCCGACCACCGTGGCCCGCCTCCGACCTCCCTCGCCTGCGCCGATCAACCAGGACCCTCTCCGACCCACGGACGTCAGCCAACCTCCCCCATTCCGACGCCAAAAACCCCCTGCAGCACCCGCACGCCCAATTCGTCGCCCTCCCTCATCGAAGACCGCATCGGACGCCCTCTGCGCCACCCGTGGCCACCGCTCCGACCTTAGATCCGACTGTAAGTAATTTATTTATTTTATTCAGTTATTTACTGATATTTATTAAAAGTAATTAGTTTTTAAATTATAAAATCAAATTTTTTTATATAAAAGTAGGATTTTTTACGTTTTAGTTTGACGAAAAATATAATTTTTATATTAGAGAAAGGATAAAAATATAATTTTTATATTAGAGAAAGGATAAAAATATAATTTTTATATTAGAGAAAGGATAAAAATATAATTTTTATATTAGAGAAAGGATAAAAATATAATTTTTATATTAGAGAAAGGATAAAAATATAATTTTTATATTAGAGAAAGTATAAAAATATAATTTTTATATAAAAAGAAGCGTTGTAAAATATATGAAATTGAAATAAAAATATGATTTTTATTGATTGGGATAAAGCGATAAAAATATGATTTTTACTGTGAACAGCGGGAAAAGATGGCAATGGTATCGACTTAAGTCAAAGCGAAACCCGATCAGCAAAGCACGGCGGAGTGGAACCCTCGGTGAGAACTTCTCACCTTTCAATTTAATTTTTCTAGTTATATATATATATATATACTAGGATGTAGACGGTGTTTAGTAGCACCCGACACCCGTCATCCACAGACCATGGATGGCTTGTTTGTTAAATTGTTTGGTTGTGTAGTTGATTAGATGATTTGATTTGAATTGAATTGTTGGGTGAAATAAATTGATTTGATTGATGTGTGAATGGCGTGGGCCTTCACTAGACCGGGGATAAGGCTAGGCCTTGTCCCGTTTCTAGTATCGTGCCGTTATGCCGCCGAAATTTTCTAAAATATGTTAGAAAAATAAAAATATCATTTTTATTGTGTAAATGAAATGAATAGAAATTCATGTGTTAAAATAAAATATATTATCATTAAAAATATAGTTTTAACGTGAAAGTGAATAAATAAATATTTATAAACAAATCGGCCGATTTGTTTATATACACTGATTTGACTGATATTGAATGGGTCGATAAATTTTACACATCGCCCAACTGCACAACTAAAAATCTGTGTTTGATTGTTTGAAACCCCACACGGGTTTGGGATGAAATTTGAAGTTCACTCATCCTGATTGATTAAATATGTCGATCGATTGATTGACAGGCTGTTATAAGCGTAAGATATCTATATTTGATGCTTATACAGTGTAGTGCACTTTGGTTGATGTTTGATTGTTTATTATTGCTATTATATACATGTGTTGTATGGAATCCATATAATTAACGTCATATGGTGATTGATTGGGCCTCATTCCAATCGGGAAAGTAATGAATATTATAAAAGAAAATTCATGTGTTGAATATAAAAATAGTGATGTGGTGACAGTACTCATGTGTTGAGATTAGTCGTGTGTTGAAATAAATATAGATTCATGTGTTGAATGGGATAATATTCATTTGTTGGATAGAATAAAGAAGTTTTGAAAATATAAAGCCGTGTTGATTAGATTGACGCCATTTTGACGTAAACGATGTTTATATCGATTTTATTTGATTTCGAAATGAATTGAATTGAAAACGATTTCGAAATGAATTGAATTGAAAACGATTTCGAAATGAATTGAATTGAAAACGATTTCGAAATGAATTGAATTGAAAACGATTTCGAAATGAATTGAATTGAAAACGATTTCGAAATGAATTGAATTGAAAATGATTTCGAAATGAATTGAATTGAAAACGATTTCGAAATGAATTGAATTGAAAACGATTTCGAAATGAATTGAATTGAAAACGATTTCGAAATGAATTGAATTGAAAACGATTTCGAAATGAATTGAATTGAAAACGATTTCGAAATGAATTGAATTGAAAACGATTTCGAAATGAATTGAATTGAAAACGATTTCGAAATGAATTGAATTGAAAACGATTTCGAAATGAATTGAATTGAAAACGATTTCGAAATGAATTGAATTGAAAGCGATTTCGAAATGAATTGAATTGAAAGCGAATTCGAAATGAATTCAAATTGAATTGAATAGAAATGAATTTTAAAACGAATTTATAAAGAAGAATTCAATTTTGATTTGAATTGAAATGGAAGTTGAAATTGTTTTGAAACGAATGAAGAACTATTTATAAAATTCGTTTTAAAAAGGAAATCGACGAAATATATAATATATATATATATACTATATATATATATAATGGCCTGAATAGAACGCGCCGCGCCGCGGCAGTTCGTGAATTTTGACCATTTATTTCAAACGGACATTGCGGGAGATCCGACCGTCGGATTCTCCTAAAACCGGAACCGTTGGGTTCGTATCGAAAAGAGCTTTCCAATGAATATTAGAAATTTGAAATCTAACGGTTGGATTTGGAGTTATGTCCAAATCAAATTCGAAAAAGGTCGCTGTAAGTGCAGTTCGATGGCCGTTGTTGGAAATCGACTGTACGGGCCTTGGTAAAATTATTAAAAATATCTATAATTTGTGTAAAATTATAATATATGGATTGGAAAGAGTTGAGCTGGAAAATTCCACATTTGAAAAGATAAAAATAGATTTTTATCGAAATAAACTAGTTTTGAACTAGAATTAAAATCAATTTATTTTTGAAATAAATAAATTGAATTTGAAAGTGATTTTAAAAATAATCAATACTCCCAATACGTGGATTGGACTGGAGTTGAATCGAAATTATCTTCGGGATATTTCGATGTTGGATTTCGTGACTATACAAATATCGTTATGGGGATTTGAAAGATATATTGTATATCGTTATTTCCAATACGATATATGTTGGTTTCAGAATTTGATATTGAATGTAAGCCGATATATTTTCTATTCAGAGCCTTGTATTTAATATCAAATGTGAATTGGGTTTATCGTGAATCGTGTTTTAGAAGACATTGGTTCTTTAACCCAGTTAAAGGCAAGATATCGATTTTCGAGAAGATTAAAACTAAGTGGAGTTTTAATGAATCTTTAATTAGATTGAAAAATGAATTAATTATTTAAATTATCAAATCTGAAAGGTGATCGAGAATGGAGTACCACCAGTTTTGCTCCAAAGCGATAGTTAAATCTTTAATTAGATTTGAACGTGAAATGGTAATTAATTTTACCGATAACACTGTGGTGTTAGATGTGGAGTATTACCAGTTTTCTCCATGGGATATATAGGTTGGGATTGGGAAATAAAATAATAATTACTTCGGTGTGGTTCGCTAATCCCGACTAGTTTGGAAAACCATAATATGGTTTGAAATGATATCCAAAGGAAGATTAAAGAATAAATTTAGAAGAATTTATCTTGGATAAAATTAGTGGGAACCTTTCCCTAAAAATGTGATTTTGTGAATAAAAGAATATTCTGAATGGGAATGAGGCGTTTGATGTGTTTGTGTAACATTTGTTTATCATATACGTGGGTTATTCAGAAAGGCCGGGTTTACACCCATTCTGAATAACCGATTCGACGAGATGTCGAAGATGAAGACGGTGGTGGAAGACCGGAAGTCTTCACATCGTTTGGATAATTACTGACGATCCTGATTGGGCTGTACACCCAAGAGGATGGAAATAGTTGGCGGTCGTCCAGACGTACTTGGAGATGGATGGATATGCGAGGAAAGTGCCTCCGGTTTCGTTCAGATCTAGAACGGACTTGTAAATGGATGGTGTGTCTGACATTGTATTCCTTTATATTGTATTTGTTGATCTCTGCTAAATATATATCTGTTTGGCGGCGGAGAATTTATTCTCTTGCTTAACGCCCTTCTCTGAGACATATGAGCTCAGAGGTTATATATTGGCAGAAATCAGTGGTACGATATGGATTGATAGTGTGGCATACTGAGATGCAGTGATCCAGACTTTTGTTGAAAAGCAAAGTTTGGTGGTTGATGATCAAAGCGCAGCTGAGATAGCATGGCTTTGTGTATAGCGTTGATCCGCGAGCCTCACAGCCCGGGATGGTGGTAAACTGATGGTTTGATCAGTATACATTTTTAGTGTAGTGGATTCGGTCGACCGATATTGAGCTTCGTGCTCGGAGGGATAGAGTAAGCGGTGTTTTCTCTTGCTGGGACGTAAGCCGCGGTGATACTTGAGTCCCAAAAGTGCGGATGTGCACAGCGGTGTTTTCTCTCGCTGAGACGTAAGCCGCGGTGATTTGTACTACGCGATCGATCTTTCGAATCAGGAGCCACCATGATGGAAATCCAATTTCCAATACGTGTATTTCGGCTTTATTTGTAGAGCCTAGTATGGCGACATAGTGGGATGGGGCACTCATGCCGTCTATGATTTATATTTATGATTGAAATTGTGTTTGACACTATACACATATTATAGTATCAAATGATTTGTTTTAAACGTATCAAGCATGTTTGGCTGTTATAAGGTAAAACCCTATCCTCCGGCTTGCGTTGCATTGTGTGATGGGACCTAGGTCTTATAATAGCTTCATTTTTCGAAAAAGCATTGCGCTGTTTATTCTATGCACTAGTATTCTTGGGAGGAAACCCGTTCCGTGTTATACGGCGTGGTCCCTTGAATTACTCTCTTTTAAAGTAAAGTTTTAAATAACCGTTTTAGTTCTCACACCAGTCACATGACTGACCTGGAGTTTATTGTTTTAACCTAAACTCTGGGTGCCCTTATTTTCGACACGGGCAGCTAGTAGTTTTGGTTTTGCAGATTTATATTCACAGGATCCTGGTTTACAGCTGGAATGATATCCGGAAAGCTTTGTATCCGTATATCTCTTCTAGTTGTGTATTATATTATTTTCCGCTGCTATGTACTTAAATGTAATTTAAATCTCTGATATTTCTGTGTAATATTCTTTTATACTCTGTATATTCTTGTAATCTGATGCATTGTTGTAATATACAATGAAATGTTCTTCTGTTTGTGTTCTGATTTGTCTTGTCCTCACAGTAATTCATTCTTTCTCATCTCTTCGGAGACCGGGGAAGTTTCGGGTCGCTTCATTTGGTATCAGAGCTTTGGTTTACAAAGCTCAGAGAACAAGACACGTTAGAACCATACGAAAGAATTCATCAGATATTGGATTAGCAATATCCAATGGAATGACTCGTTAGAGATGGGATCAGTAGTATCCTAGGACGAGTGTGAAGAGTGTATTTTTAAAATGAAACAAATTTTTTTTTGAAAATTTAAAATCAATTATTCGTATTTGATTATTTAGTTTATATTGATTTGGACAGTCCAGTATATAAAGATTTTGCATATACGCCTTGCAAACGTATATTTGAAATTTTAATATACTGGATAGATATAGAATCACATTCTAGACACCCGGAGATGGTTCTGATGATTGATCGATCATCATCAGAATCTATGTTCGTGTTTTGAAGATGTGGTATTTATATATTTCCTATTGACTGGTGTGAGAACCAAAATTAGATAGGGCCTATTGTTGTGAATTGGCATCAAAAACAAAATTTTTGTATATGAATCAAAATTATGAATTTGAAACTCTAATTCACTAATTGATTGATGTTTGGGTTGTTTGTTTATTTGTTTGATAATTTTGAATCATTATGCCTAATTTGATCGAATAATGAATTGTATTGAAATTAGTCGCATCTGCTTGCATATACATATACTTATATTGAACAGGTCATAGCAAGGAGGCTAGAGCCGAAGAATAAAATTTGTTTGCCCGACAAATAGGTACATGTTTATTACATAATTTCCTGTTTTGTTTGGGTGATGATGATTTTGTGAGCCTATTGGCTAGCCGCTTGGCTTTTTCTTTTTCTTTTTGAGATCTGAAGGACCGGGGAAGCTATTTGAAATTCCCCGATGCTCCCGGTGCAGGGGAGGTTATGGCGAAATTTTTCGAAAATTTAGGGTGTTAGCCAAATTTTTGAAAATTTGAAAATTCTCAGAAACTAAAGAGTTGGAGAAAGGAAGCCAGATCGAGCGTAGAGTTGATTAATCAAACCACTTTCGACTTTGTTTCTTTTCGGGGACGAAAAGTTTTAAGTGGGGGAGATTGTAATAACCCGGAAAATCTGGGCCAGTTTAAAATTTTTATTTTGGCCATTTTAGCGAATTTTGAATATTTAAAATGAATTATTTTAAATAATAACGACGAAAAATTTATTTTCGACGAAGTTAAAACGAATAAATTTATTTTAATTATATAACGAGCCTGAAATGGCGCGGTAGTTCGAAAATTCGATTTCTAATTTCAATTGAATATACAGAATTCGTTATAAGTCAGAATTGGACGAAACAAGAAATATTTGAATCTGATGAACAAGATCTTTCTAACGAAGTTAACAAACTAAGATTTCACTTTAGAAATGATAAGATACGTCCAGTTGAAAATTCAGAATAGTCGCTATGGAATTTATATATATTTTATATAATATATAGCCCTTAAAAATAGCCGTTTTGCAAACGACCTCGGATTTCGATGAAACCAGTTTTGTTGGGTCCGTGATGTTAAGTTATTGCTAGATTCCAAATTTCATAATTTTTCGAATCAATATGTGAGCGTGGCAAAGGAAAACGCGTTTGACCAGTTTTAGTTGATTTTAATCGACTGGAAATTGGCCATTTTTCCAACGGTCTCAGAATTCGACGAAACTAGTATTGTTAGGACCGTATCGTCAATACGAAGCTAGAAAATATTTTTCTGGAATTTTTCTAGTTAGTATGTGACCTCGGTAATTTGAAATGTACGTTTAAAATTCAATATAGTGATTTAAATGTAAATTCAACAGAAACTGGTCGAAACGATCAAATCAGCTTACGATACATATCCCATTGTGTTCGGAATGGGGGTAATTAGCTAGGGACGACAGTCATTGGGTCTCGTTAGGAGATCGAATAAAAAGTCAACCAATATGGAATTAAAATAATAATTAAATAAATTAATATATATACACTCTCCTTTCCAAACCTATTCCCCCAAATCAAAACCCGATGCCCTCACTCAGGCAAACCCACGCACCGCCCTTCACCACCGTCGCTGCGCCCCTCGCCGCCTTCCCCCCTCACCGCTGCGCCGCTCTCTCCCTGGTCGTCCCCTCCTTCTCGTCGTTCTTTCTCTCTTCTCCCCTAAGCTCGAGGAAACCGCTCGAAAAACCCACGCCCCGACCACCGTGGCCCGCCTCCGACCTCCCTCGCCTGCGCCGATCAACCAGGACCCTCTCCGACCCACGGACGTCAGCCAACCTCCCCCATTCCGACGCCAAAAACCCCCTGCAGCACCCGCACGCCCAATTCGTCGCCCTCCCTCATCGAAGACCGCATCGGACGCCCTCTGCGCCACCCGTGGCCACCGCTCCGACCTTAGATCCGACTGTAAGTAATTTATTTATTTTATTCAGTTATTTACTGATATTTATTAAAAGTAATTAGTTTTTAAATTATAAAATCAGTTTTTTTTATATAAAAGTAGGATTTTTTACGTTTTAGTTTGACGAAAAATATAATTTTTATATTAGAGAAAGGATAAAAATATAATTTTTATATTAGAGAAAGGATAAAAATATAATTTTTATATTAGAGAAAGGATAAAAATATAATTTTTATATTAGAGAAAGGATAAAAATATAATTTTTATATAAAAAGAAGCGTTGTAAAATATATGAAATTGAAATAAAAATATGATTTTTATTGATTGGGATAAAGCGATAAAAATATGATTTTTACTGTGAACAGCGGGAAAAGATGGCAATGGTATCGACTTAAGTCAAAGCGAAACCCGATCAGCAAAGCACGGCGGAGTGGAACCCTCGGTGAGAACTTCTCACCTTTCAATTTAATTTTTCTAGTTATATATATATACTAGGATGTAGACGGTGTTTAGTAGCACCCAACACCCGTCATCCACAGACCATGGATGGCTTGTTTGTTAAATTGTTTGGTTGTGTAGTTGATTAGATGATTTGATTTGAATTGAATTGTTGGGTGAAATAAATTGATTTGATTGATGTGTGAATTGCGTGGGCCTTCACTAGACCGGGGATAAGGCTAGGCCTTGTCCCGTTTCTAGTATCGTGCCGTTATGCCGCCGAAATTTTCTAAAATATGTTAGAAAAATAAAAATATCATTTTTATTGTGTAAATGAAATGAATAGAAATTCATGTGTTAAAATAAAATATATTATCATTAAAAATATAGTTTTAACGTGAAAGTGAATAAATAAATATTTATAAACAAATCGGCCGATTTGTTTATATACACTGATTTGACTGATATTGAATGGGTCGATAAATTTTACACATCGCCCAACTGCACAACTAAAAATCTGTGTTTGATTGTTTGAAACCCCACACGGGTTTGGGATGAAATTTGAAGTTCACTCATCCTGATTGATTAAATATGTCGATCGATTGATTGACAGGCTGTTATAAGCGTAAGATATCTATATTTGATGCTTATACAGTGTAGTGCACTTTGGTTGATGTTTGATTGTTTATTATTGCTATTATATACATGTGTTGTATGGAATCCATATAATTAACGTCATATGGTGATTGATTGGGCCTCATTCCAATCGGGAAAGTAATGAATATTATAAAAGAAAATTCATGTGTTGAATATAAAAATAGTGATGTGGTGACAGTACTCATGTGTTGAGATTAGTCGTGTGTTGAAATAAATATAGATTCATGTGTTGAATGGGATAATATTCATTTGTTGGATAGAATAAAGAAGTTTTGAAAATATAAAGCCGTGTTGATTAGATTGACGCCATTTTGACGTAAACGATATTTATATCGATTTTATTCGATTTCGAAATGAATTGAATTGAAAACGATTTCGAAATGAATTGAATTGAAAACGATTTCGAAATGAATTGAATTGAAAACGATTTCGAAATGAATTGAATTGAAAACGATTTCGAAATGAATTGAATTGAAAACGATTTCGAAATGAATTGAATTGAAAACGATTTCGAAATGAATTGAATTGAAAACGATTTCGAAATGAATTGAATTGAAAACGATTTCGAAATGAATTGAATTGAAAACGATTTCGAAATGAATTGAATTGAAAACGATTTCGAAATGAATTGAATTGAAAGCGAATTCGAAATGAATTCAAATTGAATTGAATAGAAATGAATTTTAAAACGAATTTATAAAGAAGAATTCAATTTTGATTTGAATTGAAATGGAAGTTGAAATTGTTTTGAAACGAATGTAGAACTATTTATAAAATTCGTTTTAAAAAGGAAATCGACGAAATATATATAATATATATATATTATATATATAATGGCCTGAATAGAACGCGCCGCGCCGCGGCAGTTCGTGAATTTCGACCATTTATTTCAAACGAACATTGCGGGAGATCCGACCGTCGGATTCTCCTAAAACCGGAACCGTTGGGTTCGTATCGAAAAGAGCTTTCCAATGAATATTAGAAATTTGAAATCTAACGGTTGGATTTGGAGTTATGTCCAAATCAAATTCGAAAAAGGTCGCTGTAAGTGCAGTTCGATGGCCGTTGTTGGAAATCGACTGTACGGGCCTTGGTAAAATTATTAAAAATATCTATAATTTGTGTAAAATTATAATATATGGATTGGAAAGAGTTGATGTAATGTACCGGATTTTTCGATGATTTAAATTCGAATATTTAAAGTTGTTTATATATTACAGTTGAAATATAATGGATTTTAAATTGAATTTATTTACTTAAATTAGAGTTCGAGTATTATGTTATATCATTTTAAACGAGTTGGAAACATCGCGGTAATTTTCAAATAAACGCTGTGAAATCGTTATTAAACGATAACATTATTAAATTAAATATTTACGATTTTATATATATTCGAATATTTGTTAAGCCAAAATTTTGAATGTCGGATTTGAAATACATTTTGGCCTTAATTGAAATTATAAGATATTTCGCTTACATGTTTTCGATAATATCGTTCTATTGGTTTTCAATTCAACTACTTTGGCATTTAATTCATACTTTAACTATATTACATAAGATTTAAAATGATTACAAACTTTTTGAAATCAATTTGATGGATAGTATTCGCATTACACTTCAATTACAGACCACAACATCAAATATAACCTTAATTGCCCGCAATTTGAATTGGTCCATTTATAGGGTGAAAGGAATAACATGTTTTAACCATGCTAATAAACATTGATGCTTAATATAAAGCTGGAGTTGCACTTTTTAGATATCTTATATATGAGGTGCAAAGCTACTGAAATTGAGTGTTGTACTTTCTCGCTGGAAATTTTTAGAAACTATAAGTGAATGGAAAACATTTGTAATTTTGCTACAATAAACAATGGGACAAGCATAAGGCACTTTTGAATCTACTCCACAGTCAAACTGGAACATTTAAAATCTAAAATACAGAACAGAAAGGAAAAGAAAAGAAGAAAGGAAAATGTAAGCAATGTTTATATTAAATTTAAGTTACAAAAGTAAACCATCACCACTCGAACAAGAAACCCAAGGAAAAGTCCCACAAATCAAACATGTTAGATGTAAGTTAAAAAAAAAAAACTATCAATCTGAGAAACACAGTAAATGAACAGCTAAAGTAAAGGATATGACAATTCAAAATTCGTACTATGTCCATACAAACAGTATATTTATATATATACAATGAACTTTATAAATAAATGTTTGAACATTTATAACCACAGATCTTGACAGGAATAAAACAGAACAAAAAGGATTTATTATCTAATATCAGAAGATCTTTGTCGCTTTTGAGAATTAGTGAATCCACCTCGATCAACCTTGATCTGCGAAAAGAAAAAAGGAAACAGAAAACCTATTAGTCTAAATAAAATAAGAGAAAAAAATTCTGTTTTCAGAATACACATGAGAGAACATGCTAAATAGTACAACCATAGGGACCTGTACAAATGCATACATCTTTGCCTACGACAAAAATGGTGACAGGACTCAAAATAAGACCAATGTTGATATATCAATCTCAAACAGATATGAACCGCAAGAAAAAACAAATGAGATCATCGAATCTATAATACAGCCACAAGGAAAAGATATGAAAAAGGGTTGAAAATGAAAACCAGCAAAAGGAAAGTACAAAGACAACAGCATAAGAAAAGAAAAGAAAAAAGAAAATATAACAGCTAAAGCATAGGCTTTGCGTAGCAAGAACAGTGGGTATGATACATCAAGTCAGTACGAAATCAGACAGCTAATGTACAGTGGAATTCTGATACAATAATTTACTATTTACTTATATAAAAAAATGGAAATCAAATCTATGATTCAGTTCAGAAAATCTCATTGAAAATACCAAGCAAGAAATCCAATTTACAGGTTCTAAATCTCTGAATGAATCGACAATTCATAGCCATGATCCTAGCCTAAACTAACACAGCAATATATATATATATATATATTCGCAATCAAATTAGCTAATATACAGTATGATCCACTTCGAAACTCACTATTTTCGTGCACTAGAAAACCCAACTCAGAATCAGAACAGTCCCAAAACCTTGAATTCGATTTAACAAGTCGTGGCCGAAATCTAAGCTAACCAATACAAGGTCAGTCACTGTTTTCGAACATATCAACAAGTGCTGGAAAAAGCCTAGACCAAAAATCCGAACGCAGAATCTAAGTACAGATCTGAATATTGATTGAAATAACAACTCGTAACCATTGATAGACAGTGATCCTATCAACAATCAAACCGCAAGTATAAATACGCTAGCATACAAGGTGTTTTATCAACCAATTCGCAAAACACAGTAAACCAGAGAAAAAATCAAATAAAATAAATACAACATAGAAGAATCAAGTGGAAAACTTAGCTCAATTCGAAGGGGGCTTTGACCTGGTTCGCTCAACACTCGGAGGTTGAAGTCACGGTGGTGGCTGAGAG
The DNA here is from genome assembly GCA_030737875.1 of Allium sativum. Lineage (NCBI taxonomy): Eukaryota > Viridiplantae > Streptophyta > Magnoliopsida > Asparagales > Amaryllidaceae > Allium > Allium sativum. The sequence continues at coordinate 748,515,531 of CM060918.1, forward strand.
GATGTAAAGGTCTGCAGAACCATCGGGGTGAGGGTTAAAGGCGGATCGAAGGGCGGAAGAGGGGTTGCGACCTCGTTCACCTCGAATTGACAGAAGGAATTGGGGATTAGGGTTCGGTTTCGTCTGAAGCAAATTGTGGAGGCGGCTTGCTAATGAAATTAAGGGTTACGAGGGAGGGGTTTAATAAGAGGCGGGTCGGGTTTGGTTGTGTGGGCCGATGATTAGAAGGTAAAGCCCAAAGTTTATATTCAAAATAAATTCCATGTTATAATTTAAATTCTAAACTTGTTTAAACGATTTCCAACTCATACGTTATCAGATTTTGACGCGGTCAGTCGCGTTGGAACCGTGGAGACGAGTACTTCGAGATGGAGCAGGCCTAGTCCAGATCTGAAGTGACTGGAATTTTTATTCAATTAAAACGTCAGTTAATTTGATCGAACAGACTGCTCATCGACGGATTTAAAATCAAGGTGAGTTAAACTCACTCAGCTCTTCCCATTTATATTTTTTATAAATTGGGTTCTTGATTTTGCGTGTTCTGTTTGTTAGTGGTTGACTGCTTGCTAGTTATTATTGATTTAATTTCTGGAAATTAAACGGTCGTTTAATTTCAGAAGAAATACAAATCGTTTTGATTTGACCCGAATAAGGGAGTTTCCCTTGATTGGTCACATTCATAAACGTGCTTGAATTATTTGAGTTGTGTGAATTGGCCGTTAATTGATTGATTATTATTGTTGATGGTTGAACTGTATTTCAACAGTTACTCTGATATGAACCAATGGATAGTATTGGTTGGGAATTGGCATCACCTGGCCTAGAAAATCAATCGATTTTTAAATATAGATTTCATCGACTGTGAATCCACAGTATTGAAGTTATAAATATATTTTAACGATAAAAGGTTTTGAAAGTTAGTACGATTAAATGGAGTTATTTAAATTAATTATGTTTTAATTAATTTAAAGAAGGAATTAACTGGAGTTGGTTAATAAAATCGTGTTTTGAAGTGACCGGGTTGAACATGGTAACAAAGTTATACTTTTTATTAGTTTGTTGATAATGAACTAAAATAAATGACCCGACGGGTGAATTGGTAAATTTTAAGAGGGTTTTAAAAGAGATTTTTATTACTTATCTTTGTAAATACAACTGATTTTTTACAAATGTAAAAGTAAACTATTTGTTTAGTTTAACTTTATTACTTCTTAAATGAGATATATTTGAGTAAGGGTTTTGGAAATATGAAGGGGTTTAGGTTAAACCTGAGAGGTATAAACATAGTATAAAGGGAATGTGAGATTTAAGCGTCGTTTTGAATTGAGAATACTTGAATTTAGTTAAGGGAATTGAAAAAGGATTTCCCAAAAGAAAGGAAATTTGAAAAAGGGGTTTAAGTGTGAGCTTGGTAAGCGAGTTTGGAAAGAGGAATTAAAATATTAATATCGGGTTTTTGAATTACAACTCGTATTTATCTGAAGATAAGAACGTTGTTGATCAAGGTCTGAGAGGTAATTAAAATACCCCAACTTGAACGGCTTCGGGATTATCCAAGGGTGATACTAGATGGTAATGTCAGGAATGAGTGATAAGATTTCTAAAGTAAAGGAAATAATATGAGATTATAGTTTCCCTATTAACGGAATTAAAAGAAGATTGGGCGATAAGTTTTAAAAGCCAAGTGATGCTGAGTACTAGACCAGTAAATCTATTTTTGTGTTTTCATGGATGTTTACTTGATAGTTAAATAACCGACTATCAAGTCTGACCTTTACGATTGTTGGTATGGAAAGACCGGGATCGAATGAATATTCGAAAACCATTCCGACCCACAAATACGAATATATAAAGAAGAGATCAAGCGACGATCGAGATGGAGCATGTGAAGACCATTGATCTTCATGAAGCGGAAGAACCACTTACAATCTCTGATTCGACCCGGAGATATACTGGGGTTCTGTCGTGGTTGAGACTGTGGATTGCAAGGACTATCGCTACTGATCCATGGGGTGATGCCTATATTGGATGCAGTAGGAGGGTACCTTCGGTTCATCCTGTTCCTGGATGACTTGTATGGACGAATGTCTGACGGAGTATTTCCTTAAAACCACGTACGTTGATTTTTACAAATATACCGAGTTGGTGGCGAAGAATGGCCCTTCTTTAAAACCCGGAGTATATTTGTGAACGTCAATTAGTGATTTGACGGATCTGACGATGTGGCATTCAAAGTGAATGGCGACCAGATGTTAAAGGTAAATTCTGACCTCAAGCCTCATCAACCGGGAAATGACAGAAATCGGGCAGGCAGCATGGCTATGTGGGTCGCTCCCATTAGGATGTATAATCACCTATCTAGAGAAATTCCTTTTGTTTCTTATTCTATCGATTCTGCCCATTCGGGAACGGTGGTTTGAGTCCAACCGTTGGTGATATACATTCGATACACTCAAGCGAAATGAGTGGTCGGTCATGTGAGGGCCGGGTTGCAAGACGTTCTTGTTGAACCCAGTGTATTCGCCTCTAGAGATACACGTGCGGAAGGTGGTCCCATACCTTGTCAAGTTGGAAATTCAATATCCAATAAGCGGCCGCGGTTTTCGATTGTATACTATGTACAGGGAGCGTGAGATGCAAGCGTTTCTCTAGATTTGTTAATTATTTGTATCTAGACATTATCATAATATCAGATCAAGATATTGATTTCGAAAACTATTTTGGGTGATCGTAAGGTAAAAACCGTCCGTGTTTATGTGTGGATTGGTCTTACGATTATCTTTTTCTTTCGAAAGGATTTTAACTTTAAAATCAAGATGTGTGATACCTTAATGCTGTGCGAGTTTTTCTCACTCTGGTCCACCAGACTGACCCGGTGTTTCGTAAATGCTCGGGTTAGCCCGGATGTACAGGTTCAGGTTATCAGGTATTGCGAAGTCTAGAGACGAGTTGAAGACGTTCAGATGAATGTTGGTCCGCTATGTGGTTATATATATGAGGACAGATTATCAAAACTATCCAGATGTGTGTTGTACTCTGATATTGTAAGTATTTTTAAAAGCTCTCAATAAAGGTTTATTTCTGTATTATATTTTGTTCCGCTGCGATGTGAGACTCTGTGTTGATTCTTCTTCTTCTTCTATTCTAATATTTCTTTCCTTCTTATCTCACCCTCTAATTTCTTTCTAAACATTCCAGTGTTTTCGGTGCTTGGAGGATCGGCATGAGTACGGTAAATGATATTTATGTCGATTTTCGGGGCCGAAATCTGCTGGGCCGTTACAGTGGTATCAGAGCTATTGGTTGAGTAGAAACCTTGGCTCTGTGGCGTAACTCGATAGAGATGGGGTTAGTAACACCCTAGATCGAGTTTGAGTGTATATACGAGATAACGTATTTGTAAATTTTATATAAAAATGTTTTGTATTGTGTTATTTGACTGGTTCAAGTGTTGAGAAGCATTGAACTAGCGAATGGATACAATATTGTTTTGAAAACGGGTAAATGAAATAATTTTACCCAATTGATATTTTGTATAGAAAAAGAAATAATTTTCTATATCATAGTAATGTGGGTTGTTTGTTTGATCTGATTGATTGGAAATCAAATTTGGAATAGGAAATAAGGTTGAACTGATTAGAAAATCAACTCGTCGATTGAATCGGATATGGAAGTGGAACTGAACCTAGTTAAGAAAAACCAATTTAAGAATAAATTCAAAAAGAGTGAATTTGAATAAATTGGGATTTAAAAATGTAATGGATAAATAGATTGGGATTCAAATAAAGGGATTTCCATTTGGAATTTGAATTTTCATTTCGAAGAAGTTGAGGCCTAGAGTGGCAGTGGTAGTCGTACCAATCAGAAGAGATACTGGCGAATTTCCCGAAAATTTTTAGAGTTCGAATTTATTTTGAATTTAATTCAAAAGTAAGGATTTTAAAATAATTTGGTTCGGAATATTCTTCTTACCTTGCAATTTCGAGGACGAAATTATTTTAAGGGGGGAAGAATGTAATGTACCGGATTTTTCGGTGATTTAAATTCGAATATTTAAAGTTGTTTATATATTACAGTTGAAATATAATGGATTTTAAATTGAATTTATTTACTTAAATTAGAGTTCGAGTATTATGTTATATCATTTTAAACGAGTTGGAAACATCGCGGTAATTTTCAAATAAACGCTGTGAAATCGTTATTAAACGATAACATTATTAAATTAAATATTTACGATTTTATATATATTCGAATATTTGTTAAGCCAAAATTTTGAATGTCGGATTTGAAATACATTTTGGCCTTAATTGAAATTATAAGATATTTCGCTTACATGTTTTCGATAATATCGTTCTATTGGTTTTCAATTCAACTACTTTGGCATTTAATTCATACTTTAACTATATTACATAAGATTTAAAATGATTACAAACTTTTTGAAATCAATTTGATGGATAGTATTCGCATTACACTTCAATTACAGACCACAACATCAAATATAACCTTAATTGCCCGCAATTTGAATTGGTCCATTTATAGGGTGAAAGGAATAACATGTTTTAACCATGCTAATAAACATTGATGCTTAATATAAAGCTGGAGTTGCACTTTTTAGATATCTTATATATGAGGTGCAAAGCTACTGAAATTGAGTGTTGTACTTTCTCGCTGGAAATTTTTAGAAACTATAAGTGAATGGAAAACATTTGTAATTTTGCTACAATAAACAATGGGACAAGCATAAGGCACTTTTGAATCTACTCCACAGTCAAACTGGAACATTTAAAATCTAAAATACAGAACAGAAAGGAAAAGAAAAGAAGAAAGGAAAATGTAAGCAATGTTTATATTAAATTTAAGTTACAAAAGTAAACCATCACCACTCGAACAAGAAACCCAAGGAAAAGTCCCACAAATCAAACATGTTAGATGTAAGTTAAAAAAAAAAAAAAAAAAAACTATCAATCTGAGAAACACAGTAAATGAACAGCTAAAGTAAAGGATATGACAATTCAAAATTCGTACTATGTCCATACAAACAGTATATTTATATATATACAATGAACTTTATAAATAAATGTTTGAACATTTATAACCACAGATCTTGACAGGAATAAAACAGAACAAAAAGGATTTATTATCTAATATCAGAAGATCTTTGTCGCTTTTGAGAATTAGTGAATCCACCTCGATCAACCTTGATCTGCGAAAAGAAAAAAGGAAACAGAAAACCTATTAGTCTAAATAAAATAAGAGAAAAAAATTCTGTTTTCAGAATACACATGAGAGAACATGCTAAATAGTACAACCATAGGGACCTGTACAAATGCATACATCTTTGCCTACGACAAAAATGGTGACAGGACTCAAAATAAGACCAATGTTGATATATCAATCTCAAACAGATATGAACCGCAAGAAAAAACAAATGAGATCATCGAATCTATAATACAGCCATAAGGAAAAGATATGAAAAAGGGTTGAAAAGGAAAACCAGCAAAAGGAAAGTACAAAGACAACAGCATAAGAAAAGAAAAGAAAAAAGAAAATATAACAGCTAAAGCATAGGCTTTGCGTAGCAAGAAACGTGGGTATGATACATCAAGTCAGTACGAAATCAGACAGCTAATGTACAGTGGAATTCTGATACAATAATTTACTATTTACTTATATAAAAAAATGGAAATCAAATCTATGATTCAGTTCAGAAAATCTCATTGAAAATACTAAGCAAGAAATCCAATTTACAGGTTCTAAATCTCTGAATGAATCGACAATTCATAGCCATGATCCTAGCCTAAACTAACACAGCAATATATATATATATATATATATATATTCGCAATCAAATTAGCTAATATACAGTATGATCCACTTCGAAACTCACTATTTTCGTGCACTAGAAAACCCAACTCAAAATCAGAACAGTCCCAAAACCTTGAATTCGATTTAACAAGTCATGGCCGAAATCTAAGCTAACCAATACAAGGTCAGTCACTGTTTTCGAACATATCAACAAGTGCTGGAAAAAGCCTAGACCAAAAATCCGAATGCAGAATCTAAGTACAGATTTGAATATTGATTGAAATAACAACTCGTAACCATTGATAGACAGTGATCCTATCAACAATCAAACCGCAAGTATAAATACGCTAGCATACAAGGTGTTTTATCAACCAATTCGCAAAACACAGTAAACCAGAGAAAAAATCAAATAAAATAAATACAACATAGAAGAATCAAGTGGAAAACTTAGCTCAATTCGAAGGGGGCTTTGACCTGGTTCGCTCAACACTCGGAGGTTGAAGTCACGGTGGTGGCTGAGAGGATGTAAAGGTCTGCAGAACCATCGGGGTGAGGGTTAAAGGCGGATCGAAGGGCGGAAGAGGGGTTGCGACCTCGTTCACCTCGAATTGACAGAAGGAATTGGGGATTAGGGTTCGGTTTCGTCTGAAGCAAATTGTGGAGGCGGCTTGCTAATGAAATTAAGGGTTACGAGGGAGGGGTTTAATAAGAGGCGGGTCGGGTTTGGTTGTGTGGGCCGATGATTAGAAGGTAAAGCCCAAAGTTTATATTCAAAATAAATTCCATGTTATAATTTAAATTCTAAACTTGTTTAAACGATTTCCAACTCATACGTTATCAGATTTTGATGCGGTCAGTCGCGTTGGAACCGTGGAGACGAGTACTTCGAGATGGAGCAGGCCTAGTCCAGATCTGAAGTGACTGGAATTTTTATTCAATTAAAACGTCAGTTAATTTGATCGAACAGACTGTTCATCGACGGATTTAAAATCAAGGTGAGTTAAACTCACTCAGCTCTTCCCATTTATATTTTATATAAATTGGGTTCTTGATTTTGCGTGTTCTGTTTGTTAGTGGTTGACTGCTTGCTAGTTATTATTGATTTAATTTCTGGAAATTAAACGGTCGTTTAATTTCAGAAGAAATACAAATCGTTTTGATTTGACCCGAATAAGGGAGTTTCCCTTGATTGGTCACATTCATAAACGTGCTTGAATTATTTGAGTTGTGTGAATTGGCCGTTAATTGATTGATTATTATTGTTGATGGTTGAACTGTATTTCAACAGTTACTCTGATATGAACCAATGGATAGTATTGGTTGGGAATTGGCATCACCTGGCCTAGAAAATCAATCGATTTTTAAATATAGATTTCATCGACTGTGAATCCACAGTATTGAAGTTATAAATATATTTTAACGATAAAAGGTTTTGAAAGTTAGTACGATTAAATGGAGTTATTTAAATTAATTATGTTTTAATTAATTTAAAGAAGGAATTAACTGGAGTTGGTTAATAAAATCGTGTTTTGAAGTGACCGGGTTGACCATGGTAACAAAGTTATACTTTTTATTAGTTTGTTGATAATGAACTAAAATAAATGACCCGACGGGTGAATTGGTAAATTTTAAGAGGGTTTTAAAAGAGATTTTTATTACTTATCTTTGTAAATAAAACTGATTTTTTACAAATGTAAAAGTAAACTATTTGTTTAGTTTAACTATATTACTTCTTAAATGAGATATATTTGAGTAAGGGTTTTGGAAATATGAAGGGGTTTAGGTTAAACCTGAGAGGTATAAACATAGTATAAAGGGAATGTGAGATTTAAGCGTCGTTTTGAATTGAGAATACTTGAATTTAGTTAAGGGAATTGAAAAAGGATTTCCCAAAAGAAAGGAGATTTGAAAAAGGGGTTTAAGTGTGAGCTTGGTAAGCGAGTTTGGAAAGAGGAATTAAAATATTAATATCGGGTTTTTGAATTACAACTCGTATTTATCTGAAGATAAGAACTTTGTTGATCAAGGTCTGAGAGGTAATTAAAATACCCCAACTTGAACGGCTTCGGGATTATCCAAGGGTGATACTAGATGGTAATGTCAGGAATGAGTGATAAGATTTCTAAAGTAAAGGAAATAATATGAGATTATAGTTTCCCTATTAACGGAATTAAAAGAAGATTGGGCGATAAGTTTTAAAAGCCAAGTGATGCTGAGTACTAGACCAGTAAATCTATTTTTGTGTTTTCATGGATGTTTACTTGATAGTTAAATAACCGACTATCAAGTCTGACCTTTACGATTGTTGGTATGGAAAGACCGGGATCGAATGAATATTCGAAAACCATTCCGACCCACAAATACGAATATATAAAGAAGAGATCAAGCGACGATCGAGATGGAGCATGTGAAGACCATAGATCTTCATGAAGCGGAAGAACCACTTACAATCTCTGATTCGACCCGGAGATATACTGGGGTTCTGTCGTGGTTGAGACTGTGGATTGCAAGGACTATCGCTACTGATCCATGGGGTGATGCCTATATTGGATGCAGTAGGAGGGTACCTTCGGTTCATCCTGTTCCTGGATGACTTGTATGGACGAATGTCTGACGGAGTATTTCCTTAAAACCACGTACGTTGATTTTTACAAATATACCGAGTTGGTGGCGAAGAATGGCCCTTCTTTAAAACCCGGAGTATATTTGTGAACGTCAATTAGTGATTTGACGGATCTGACGATGTGGCATTCAAAGTGAATGGCGACCAGATGTTAAAGGTAAATTCTGACCTCAAGCCTCATCAACCGGGAAATGACAGAAATCGGGCAGGCAGCATGGCTATGTGGGTCGCTCCCATTAGGATGTATAATCACCTATCTAGAGAAATTCCTTTTGTTTCTTATTCTATCGATTCTGCCCATTCGGGAACGGTGGTTTGAGTCCAACCGTTGGTGATATACATTCGATACACTCAAGCGAAATGAGTGGTCGGTCATGTGAGGGCCGGGTTGCAAGACATTCTTGTTGAACCCAGTGTATTCGCCTCTAGAGATACACGTGCGGAAGGTGGTCCCATACCTTGTCAAGTTGGAAATCCAATATCCAATAAGCGCCCGCGGTTTTCGATTGTATACTATATACGGGGAGCGTGAGATGCAAGCGTTTCTCTAGATTTGTTAATTATTTGTATCTAGACATTATCATAATATCAGATCAAGATATTGATTTCGAAAACTGTTTTGGGTGATCGTAAGGTAAAAACCGTCCGTGTTTATGTGTGGATTGGTCTTACGATTATCTTTTTCTTTCGAAAGGATTTTAACTTTAAAATCAAGATGTGTGATACCTTAATGCTGTCCGAGTTTTTCTCACTCTGGTCCACCAGACTGACCCGGTGTTTCGTAAATGCTCGGGTTAGCCCGGATGTACAGGTTCAGGTTATCAGGTATTGCGAAGTCTAGAGACGATTTGAAGATGTTCAGATGAATGTTGGTCCGCTATGTGGTTATATATATGAGGACAGATTATCAAAACTATCCAGATGTGTGTTGTACTCTGATATTGTAAGTATTTTTAAAAGCTCTCAATAAAGGTTTATTTCTGTATTATATTTTGTTCCGCTGCGATGTGAGACTCTGTGTTGATTCTTCTTCTTCTTCTATTCTAATATTTCTTTCCTTCTTATCTCACCCTCTAATTTCTTTCTAAATGTTCCAGTGTTTTCGGTGCTTGGAGGATCGGCATGAGTACGGTAAATGATATTTATGTCGATTTTCGGGGCCGAAATCTGCTGGGCCGTTACAGTTGAGCTGGAAAATTCCACATTTGAAAAGATAAAAATAGATTTTTATAGAAATAAACTAGTTTTGAACTAGAATTAAAATCAATTTATTTTTGAAATAAATAAATTGAATTTGAAAGTGATTTTAAAAATAATCAATACTCCCAATACGTGGATTGGACTGGAGTTGAATCGAAATTATCTTCGGGATATTTCGATGTTGGATTTCGTGACTGTACAAATATCGTTATGGGGATTTGAAAGATATATTGTATATCGTTATTTCCAATACGATATATGTTGGTTTCAGAATTTGATATTGAATGTAAGCCGATATATTTTCTATTCAGAGCCTTGTATTTAATATCAAATGTGATTTGGGTTTATCGTGAATCGTGTTTTAGAAGACATTGGTTCTTTAACCCAGTTAAAGGCAAGATATCGATTTTCGAGAAGATTAAAACTAAGTGGAGTTTTAATGAATCTTTAATTAGATTGAAAAATGAATTGATTATTTAAATTATCAAATCTGAAAGGTGATCGAGAATGGAGTACCACCAGTTTTGCTCCAAAACGATAGTTAAATCTTTAATTAGATTTGAACGTGAAATGGTAATTAATTTTACCGATAACACAGTGGTGTTAGATGTGGAGTATTACCAGTTTTCTCCATGGGATATATAGGTTGGGATTGGGAAATAAAATAATAATTACTTCGGTGTGGTTCGCTAATCCCGACTAGTTTGGAAAACCATAATATGGTTTGAAATGATATCCAAAGGAAGATTAAAGAATAAATTTAGAAGAATTTATCTTGGATAAAATTAGTGGGAACCTTTCCCTAAAAATGTGATTTTGTGAATAAAAGAATATTCTGAATGGGAATGAGGCGTTTGATGTGTTTGTGTAACATTTGTTTATCATATACGTGGGTTATTCAGAAAGGCCGGGTTTACACCCATTCTGAATAACCGATTCGACGAGATGTCGAAGATGAAGATGGTGGTGGAAGACCGGAAGTCTTCACATCGTTTGGATAATTACTGACGATCCTGATTGGGCTGTACACCCAAGAGGATGGAAATAGTTGGCGGTCGTCCAGACGTACTTGGAGATGGATGGATATGCGAGGAAAGTGCCTCCGGTTTCGTTCAGACCTAGAACGGACTTGTAAATGGATGGTGTGTCTGACATTGTATTCCTTTATATTGTATTTGTTGATCTCTGCTAAATATATATCTGTTTGGCGGCGGAGAATTTATTCTCTTGCTTAACGCCCTTCTCTGAGACATATGAGCTCAGAGGTTATATATTGGCAGAAATCAGTGGTACGATATGGATTGATAGTGTGGCATACTGAGATGCAGTGATCCAGACTTTTGTTGAAAAGCAAAGTTTGGTGGTTGATGATCAAAGCGCAGCTGAGATAGCATGGCTTTGTGTATAGCGTTGATCCGCGAGCCTCACAGCCCGGGATGGTGGTAAACTGATGGTTTGATCAGTATACATTTTTAGTGTAGTGGATTCGGTCGACCGATATTGAGCTTCGTGCTCGGAGGGATAGAGTAAGCGGTGTTTTCTCTTGCTGGGACGTAAGCCGCGGTGATACTTGAGTCCCAAAAGTGCGGATGTGCATAGCGGTGTTTTCTCTCGCTGAGACGTAAGCCGCGGTGATTTGTACTACGCGATCGATCTTTCGAATCAGGAGCCACCATGATGGAAATCCAATTTCCAATACGTGTATTTCGGCTTTATTTGTAGAGCCTAGTATGGCGACATAGTGGGATGGGGCACTCATGCCGTCTATGATTTATATTTATGATTGAAATTGTGTTTGACACTATACACATATTATAGTATCAAATGATTTGTTTTAAACGTATCAAGCATGTTTGGCTGTTATAAGGTAAAACCCTATCCTCCGGCTTGCGTTGCATTGTGTGATGGGACCTGGGTCTTATAATAGCTTCATTTTTCGAAAAAGCATTGCGCTGTTTATTCTATGCACTAGTATTCTTGGGAGGAAACCCGTTCCGTGTTATACGGCGTGGTCCCTTGAATTACTCTCTTTTAAAGTAAAGTTTTAAATAACCGTTTTAGTTCTCACACCAGTCACATGACTGACCTAGAGTTTATTGTTTTAGTTCTCACACCAGTCATGTGGACGTCTTCTACCTTCTAGAAGAGACCGCATATTTTTCTGAGGCTTCTGCTATTTTTGGTGGAGTGGAACCCAATGTGAGATTTCTAATTTATAAACGATATGGAAAACGACGATGTATAAATTATATAGTCGATGTATGAGTTATATAAGCGTTGTACACCTCTTTTACAAGCGTTGTATAAGTTGTACGTTCGATGTATAAGTTGTATATGCGATGTAAAAATTATATATGTGCTGAAATAGAAGTGAATTGCTATATATAAATATATAAATATATAAATACGCCCCTCGTCCACAAACCATGGACGATATTTGTTGGTTGTGATTGGTGTGAAAATTGATTGATAGCGAATGGTTGATTGGAATTGTTTGTGGTTATTGATTGATTGTGGTTGAAAAATACCCATTTGTGGTTGAGAAATATTTGGTTGAAACCACATAGGATTAGTTTGTGGAAATGAAATAAATATACATGCCGCCTGCGTGCGAACTAGATGCATGAATCCCCATTGTCAAAAACCGCGAGGTTTTAAGGTAGAGCGAGGAGCCGTACTAGGGACGGTCCCGGTTTTAACTACCCTGCCGTTATGCTGCCGAAATTTTGAATAATATTCATGTGTTTGAATTATTTTCTTTTGTTGAAACTATATTTATTCGTTGAATAGATAACCTTCATGTGTTGAATCGATATTCATTCGTTGAATTAAAATTCATGTGTTGAATGGTGTTCGTGTTTTAAATATAAAAATCACATTTTTATCATCTATATGAACTATATAAAATAATCTCCTTTTAAAAGAAATTGTTTTATAATAAAAATCCTATTTTTATTACCTATATGAACTATGTAAAATAATAGTGTTTTGAAATGAATTGTTTTACAATAAAAATCACATTTTTATTATATACATGAATTGTTAAATATAGTAAAGTGTTGAAATAGAAGACAGATAGATAAAAATATCATTTTTATCAAATGTATGAAAAGAATATAGCTTTGAAATCGAAGAATGGATATATATATAGAACTGAAATATATCGAATAACGACACTGTAGTTCGTATTTTGAAACCGTGATTTCAAACGATTATACCGTTAGATCCGACCATCGGATTATCCTGAAATCGCAACCGTTGGGTTCGCTTTGGAAATATCTTTCCAACGGCACCAACTTTGTAAAAATCCAACGGTTGGATTGTCTGGAATGTTTAATTCAAATCTGAAGAAAAACAGCGCTAGAATCGATTATATTTATATATATATATAAAAATATAATTATATTTAATCGAATAACAACGCTGCAGTTCGTATTTTGAAATCGAAACTTCAAACGATTATACCGGGAGATCCGACCGTTGGAGTTTCCCGAAACTGGAACCGTTGGATTCGTTTTTGAAAAGATCTTTCTAATGATGTAAATTTTGTGAAGATCCAACGGTTAGATTTTCAGATATGTGTAAATCAAATCTGAAGAAAAACAGCGCAACGGCCGCGTTATGGCCTGAAGCGTCGTTTTGAATAAATTGGCTATTTTAAAATAAATAAAAATAGCGATAAATCGTTATAATATTATAAACGATATGGATGTGAAATTTAGAAATTAATTGAAGGTTGGCTAAGTCGAATGGTTTCCTGGGTATTGATCTGATGTTGGTTTCGGCCTTCGGGGTTAATATTTGGGAAATCGTTCTCTCACTGATTGACGGCTAGTGACTAATGAATTGAAATGATGCATGTGTATGTCAGTGTTGCACTTGTTTATTATATACGCGAGTTGCTCATAAAGACCGGTTTTATCCCATTCTGAATAACTGGATCGACAATAAGGAATCGAAGATGAAGACGGTGGTCGAAGACCGGAGATATTCACCTCGTTTGGATGATAACCGAGGTCCTGATTGGGAGGCATCCCGAAATATGGATAATGAGTGGTGATCGTCCAGACGTACGTGGTGGTCGATGGGTTTGCGAGGTATATAGTGCCTCCGGTTTCGTTCAGACCCAGAACGGACTTGTAAATGGATTGTGTGCCTGACATTGGATTTTATTCTGTGTTGATTGATCTCTATTAAATATACATCTGTTTGACGGCGGAGAATTTATTCTTTTGCTTAACGCCCTTCTCTGAAACGCACGAGCTCAGAGGTTGTATATCGATGGACATCAGTCGCATGGCATGAATTGCTAGTGTGGCATGCCTAAGTGGCAAATGATCATGGCTTCTGTTGAAAAGAAAAGTCTTGTGGTGATGATCAAAGCACCGCCGGTGTAGCGTAGCTTTGTGTATAACGTGAATTCGCGAGCCTCACTCCCCGGTATGAACCAGAAACGGGAGAAGGACCTCAGGGAGGGCATGCGTTTCTTTCTAGCTAGAAGTTGTGTCGGTGTTTTTACACGGCCTGACATTATACTTATGTGGATGATGGATAGCGAGGCGCCTCGGATATATCGGTCGATCCGGGACCGATGGAGTCATTCGTTGGCTCATTTACGCCCCATAGGGCGGGGAAACGTAGTGTTCAGGAATTTTAATCCACATCGGTGGACCGGCCCTGTCGCTCCAATGGGTCACTCGAGCTCTGACCTTGAGACATGGGCTAGATTGTCTCGAATTCGGTAAGGACTATCTTTTGCCTTGGTTCATGACGGAAATCCAATTTCCAAATACGTGACTGTGCGGTTTTGATTTATATATATATGGCGACATGATATATGGTACCCATGTCGCCTATGATTGATAGTTATGATTCAAATTGTTTTTGAAACATATAAACACTAGTAATAATATCAAATGCTTTTGTTTTAGTCGTATCAATAATATTTTGGCCATTATAAGGTAAAACTCTATCCTCCAGTTTGCGTTGCATTGTGTGATGGGAACTGGATCTTATAATGGCTTCATTTTTATAAAAAGCATTGTGATGTTTAAAAGAAAGATTTGTTTTTAAAGCACTGGAAATCCAATGGAGTAAACCCGTTCCACGAAAGTGGCGTGGTCCTGTGATTGGCCATATTATAAATGTGTTGAGTAGATTTCTCATACCAGTCCCATGACTGACTCGTAGTTTGTTTCACTTTCAAACTCGGGTGCCCCTTTTTCTACACGGGCAGCCTTGTATTCAGGTTTAGCTGGTTCTTTCTGGATAGCTGGAGCTGAAGATGGATTCTATCATTTATCTCTTTTTATGCTGTTCAGCTCCTATTGTACATTATATTTGTTTTCCGCTGTAGACATTTATGTATATCTGAACTATATTTGTACTAAATATGATCCTGTATACTGTGTAACTCTGATGATTACTCTTATCCAGTATATTCTATTGTTCATTATCTGGTGTATTTATTTATTTCTGTTCTGCTATTATCTGTTTATGTGTATATTCCACGGATTACCCTTGCCACCGTCAATACGGGGTTTGGGGTCGTCCCATTTAGTATCAGAGCTTTGGTTAAGCTTAGTTCTGGAATATAACATATTAACGAACTCGTCAGAAATAGAACCAGTAGTGTTCTAAGACGAGTAACTCTATACAGATAGGATCAGTAATATCCTAGTATGAGTAAAGTAGAATGAAATTACACCTTGATAGACACATTTACATTTGAAGTATTTATTTCTATGTTTTAAAATATCTTTTCTGTGACCTGACACTTGATCTGCTATTTGCAGAAGTACTAGAAAATGAGTGTCAGAAACAGAAGGAATGCAAAACCGGATATTGAGGCCCTATTAATCAAATATCGAAATATGGGTGGAATACTGTTCTCTGGTGAAGAATCTATTATGAAGACGCAGGCTTGGATTCGCTCTGCTGAGAAAATCTTTGATGGTTTAAAACTGAGGGATGACCAGAAAAGATTACTGGTATCCTGGGCACTCAAAGATGAAGCTTTGTTCTGGTGGGATTCGGTTATTGAGAATAATCCCGAAGGTGATATCACCTGGGACAGATTCAAAGTGATTTTCCTAGAAAGATTTACTCCTTCAGAAGCAACCGAGCGATTATGCGACGAATTTTCTTATCTGATACAAGGTGATATGACCATCCCAGAATATCATAAGAAATTCAACGAACTTTCTCACTTTGCTCCTCGTCTGATTAAAGACCTAAAGAGGAAAAATCTGAGATTTATTCAGGGACTGCAAAGAAAATATCAGAATATTGTGATGAGGAATGTGAAGCTTCCTTTTTCAGAAATGATAAACATGGCTTACCAATACGAGGATCTCGACAAGAAAGGTATGTTACAGTACGAAGAGGAAGTCAGCTCTAGTAATAAAAATGAGTCTGAAACTGATCGTCCTGGGGCCAGTACAACGTCTGAGGTCAGTAAGAAGCCCAAAGTCAATCGAAAAAGGGCCAAATCTGAAAGGGAACCAACAACGACTGCCCTATGCAATAACTACCATAAGCCAGGGCATTTTCAGGGAAATTCCAAACCCTCGGAGAAGAAAATAAAGAGTGGATCTAAATCCGGTAAGAAGTTTCAAGAAAATAGAAAGTGCAGTCAATGCCATGAGGCCGGTCATCTTTCAAAGGCCTGCCCGCTATTCAGAAAACCTGAAGCAGTACATGTAAATGAAGTGGTAGAAGTACCTGCATCTTCGACTGCTCAGGAAAGGTCTGATGTTTTAGAAGGTACGCTCAACGTCAAGAACATTCCAGTTAAAGTGCTATTTGATACAGGCGCGTCGCGAAGCTTTATTGCAAAGAGTGCAGTCAAGAAGTTGGATTTGAAGTTGAAGAAGCTCAAAGAACCAATGACTGTCTGAAATCCAGTTGGGGGTTCCATCAATCTCAGTTGGGTTTGTGGGGTGCCTGTCTCTTTTTCCTGCTATAAATTCCCTACTATCTCTATTATCATGAATTTTAATGAATTCGATCTTATTCTGGGATTGGATTGGCTAACCAGATATGAGGCAGAGGTTATGCGCCAAGAGAGTGGTTAAGGCAAAGGCCCAATCAGGGAATTATATAACCATACCTTGTGAAGGCCCGAATTCAAATAGAAAAGACTTCTAGGCAGCTTTGGATGTTTCTTCAGCTCAAATAGAAAATATCCCTGAAGTCACAGAGAATATTCCTGACCTCATCAAACACATTCCTGTCGTCAAGAATTATGCGGATGTGTTTGAAAAAGTTGTTCACTTACCTCCGCAGAGAGAAATAGATTTCAAGATTGCTTTGATTCCTAATGCGAGGCCAGTAGTTCATGTTATTCGAAGAATGTCCTTGAAAGAGAAAGAAGAACGTGACAATAAAAAACGACAGCTAGTATGGAAGCGTCTGATCAGGCCTAGTTTCTCTGATTGGGGTGCAGCAGTGGTGTTTGTCCCAAAATCTGACGGTACTCTATGGCTATGTGTGGATTATTGTGATTTGAACAAGCAAACAATAAAGATCAAATATCCATTGCCGTGAATCGACGACTTATTGGATCATATTAACGGAGCACAGGTATTCTCAAGGATGGACCTAGCTACAGGCTTCCTTCAACTTCGAATTGCCGAAGAGTTTGTTCCAATGACAGCATTCAGAGGTCCCGACTTATTCTACGAGTGGTTAGTAATGTCGTTCGGCTTATGTAACGCTCCAGCTTACTTCGTCGATCTGATGAATACAGTGTTCAGAGGGGTTTTGAATAAATTTGTTATGGTTTTCATTGACAATATTCTAATCTTCTCTAAATTAAAGGCCGAACATGAAAAGCATTTGGAACAGGTTCTGGAAATCCTCAGAAGGAATGTATTAAAAGCCAAACTATCCAAATGTATATTCTGGCAAGATGAAGTAAAATTTCTGGGCCATGTCATATCAAAAGAAGGAATTGCTGTGGATCCAAGTAAAATCACAGCTATTCAGAATTGGAAACAGCCCAGTACTCCTAGAGAAGTCCGCAGTTTTCTCGGATTGGCTAGTTATTACCGGAAGTTCATTAAAAACTTTTCGAAGATATCTGGTCACTTAACGAAGCTTACAAAGAAGCACTCTAAATTCAAATGGACTCTAGAAAGTGAAGAGGCTTTTGAAGAGCTAAAGTTAAGATTAACGATAGCTCCAGTGTTAACCATCATAGATGGCAATCAGGATTTAAAGGTCTGGACTGATGCTTCTAGAGAAGGCCTTGGCGCAGTGTTGATGCAAAGGGGTCAAGTGATTGCTTATGCTAGCCGTCAGCTGAAGCCGCATGAGAAAAACTACGTCACTCATGATCTTGAGTTATTGGCAATAGTATTCGCTTTGAAAACTCTGGAGGCACTATCTTCTGGGTGAGAGATTTGAACTGTTTACAGATCACCAGTCATTAAAGTATCTGTTCACCTAGAAAGATTTGAATCTGAGGCAGCAACGTTGGCTGGAGTTTCTTACAACATATGACTTTGAAATTATATACACTCCAGGGAAAGTCAATGTCGTGGCAGATGCGTTAAGCCGAAAGAATGAAATGATCGCCAGTTTTATTATCACGACTTCATTGATAGATAAAATATCTGCTCTTCAGAAGGATGATCACTTCATTCAGAAGATCAGAGAGATAATTCAGAAGGGCGAACCCTCGAGTTTCCAAGTTGATAATGAGGGGATTCTAAGGCTGAAAGGTCGAATTTGTGTTCCTAACATTCCTGAGCTCCGGAAGGAAGTACTGGATGAATGCCACAAGTCAAAACTTAGTATCCACCCGGGAGTAAGCAAAATGTATAATGACATCAAACGCACTTTCTAGTGGAAGTCGATGAAGAGGGACATTTCTTTATATGTTAGTCGATGCCCTACTTGCCAGCTAGTCAAGGGCGACCAACAGAAACTGGCTGGATTGTTGCAATCGCTATACGTTCCTGGTTGGAAGTGGGAACATATTTCCATGGACTTCATTGATTGTAACGACCCTGAATTTTGGGGCCAAGTTAAAATTTATTTTAAGTGATTTTAAATGAGTTTTGATATTTAAAATAATCTATTTTAAATAATAAGGATCACAAATTTGGTTCAAATCGAAGTTAGAATGAATAAATTAATTTTAAATATAAAAAGAGCTAGAAATGGCGCGGTAGTTTGAAAAGTCAAACTTGAACTTTGACTAACCATACAGGATGCAAAATTTAACGGATTTTAGTAAAACCAAAAATATTAGAATCTATTTAAAAATATCTTTCCAACGAATCCAAAAAATCGAAATTTCATAGCGGAAATCAAAAGTTATGGCTAATTCAATTTTTAGAAAGGTCGGTGGGTAATTTGCATAGGACAAAAATGCTACTTTTCACATATTTAGGAATTTGAACTCGAAACCACTTCCATTGGTTTCAAAATGACGTTTCTACATTGAAAAACAGTAAACACTTATATGTTTCGAGTTTCGGAAAATATTTGTTTAAAAATGTATTTTTAATATTAAAAATATTCGCCTTGAAAATAGCCATTTTTCAAAAAGTCTCAGAATCGAACGAAATAAATTTTGTTGGGTTCGTATCATCAAAACAAAGCTAAAAATGATTTTTTGGTAATTTTTAGAATTAATATTTAATTATAATTGATTTTTCAGCATAAACGGGCAAATTTTTGATTTTAAAAAATTCATTAAAAATTCAAACGGTCTCAGAATTGAACGATACGAATTTTGTTGTGATCGTATCGGCTTAAGAAAGCCAAAAATAATTTTCCGGATTTTTCTGACTTCGTATGTGGCCCCGGCAAAATTATATTTACGTTCGAATTTAAAATAAAAGAATTATTTTAAAATAAAAGTAAACCACACTGTAACTTCAGAATTAGACCATGGGGATAGCACCATCGCGTTCAGAAGGCATGAAAATGTTAAGATCGACAGTCGTTGAGCGCGAATCAGAGATCATATGAGAGAATGGTAATTTCTCGAATAAATAAATAAATAAATTAATTAATAATTAGAAAACCCTAGAAAATACCCCCGTATAAATACCCGTATATTGGAACAGTGCTTCTCCTTCTTCCTCCGTATATTTGAGCCGCCGAAACCCATAGAACACCAAAACTTTGAGATCCATTTTCTCTCTCGTTCCTCAACGATTCTTAGCAAACTTTACACCGTTTCGAAGAGGAGACAGAGACCTTCAAGCTCCGACCAGTTGCACCCGCTCTCGTCCACCGTACAGGCCGCCACCTCCTCCTGAAGCGCCGCCGCACGCACGGCCGTGGGCCCCACCACGTCCAGCCGCACCCCCTCCCCTTTCCGGCGCGCGTAGCTCTCTCGTAGCCGGTCGACGTCCAACAAACGGCTCGCAATTTCATCGCCTGTAGCTCGCGAAAACTGGATCCAAAGATTTGAACGAATTCTGAAAATTCAAAGGTATATTTTAGTTCAGATTTTGTAACGCTTTTAAGCGTGGCAGAAGCAGTTGTTAAAAATCAGATTTATTAAAACATTGATAACTTTTTCGTATAAACACCGATTCTGAAAATTTCAGATCCGATGGAACCGTGACTTCGAATACAACTTTAATACAGAGCAATTGGGAACAAACTCTAATATAATTGAGGTGAGAATCCTATTTATTTTATTTAAGTAATTATGTTTTACTTATGGATGTTCGCATTCATAATCATATATGTATGTGAATCTGCTAAGATATAAACTGTATGTGAATCTGCTATGACTTAATCTGTATGCGTATGATAGGACAAAACCCACTGTATGTTGAGATGTTACAATATAAAATTAAATATATTAAAATCGTTCATGTATGTTGTGTGACATGTTGATATGTAAAAATTAAATATATTAAATTCGTTCATGTATGTTGTGTGACATGTTTATATGTTAAAATTTAATATATCAAAATTGTTCATTGTATGTTATATTAACATTTTTATATATTAAAAATAAGAAAATGAACACCGTATGTAAATTGACACTTTTGTCAATATCAAAATAAGAAAATGAACACCGTATGTAAATTGACACTTTTGTCAATATCAAAATAAGAAAATGAACACCGTATGTAAATTGACACTTTTGTCAATATCAAAATAAGAAAATTAGCACCGTATGTTGAATGAACAAATTTGTGTTATAATAGAATACAAGCACCGTATGTTGAATGAACAAATTTGTGTATTTATAAAATAGAATTGGTCGTTATATGTGAATGATTATATTTTGTTCATTTATAAAATAAGAAAGCACTATATGTTAAAGAATTATATTTTGTGTCATTAACAAAATAGAATTTGTCGCTATGGTAAAGAATTATATTTTGTGTCATTATTCAAAATAAAATTTGTCGCTATGTGAAACGAACCATTTTTTGTTCGTTAATAAAAATAGAATTAGTCGCTATATGTAATGAACTAATATTTTGTTCATTAGTAACAATAAGCAAGCACCGTATGTTGAATGAATATATTTTGTTCATTATCAAAATAGGAAAACATCGTATGTAAGTGAATATATCTTGTACATTATCAAAAGAAGAAAGCATCGTATGTTAATGAACTATATTTTGTTCATTATTAAAAATAAAAATAGCATAGTATGTTAATGAACTATATTTTGTCCATTATATAAAATAGAAGATGGCACTATATAAAAATAGCATATTTGTCATGTTATCAAATAGAAAAAATATAGTACATTGTATGTATTGCATATTATTTTTGTTAAAATAGAAAAAATAATGCATTGTATGCATAGCATGCTATTTTTGTCAAGTTAGAAAAATAGAAAATACATTGTATGCATATTATTTTTGTCAAGTTAGAAAAATAGAAAATACATTGTATGCATATTATTTTTGTCAAGTTAGAAAAATAGAAAATACATTGTATGCATATTATTTTTGTCAAGTTAGAAAAATAGAAAATACATTGTATGCATATTATTTTTGTCAAGTTAGAAAAATAGAAAATACATTGTATGCATATTATTTTTGTCAAGTTAGAAAAATAGAAAATACATTGTATGCATATTATTCTGTCATGTTAGAAAAATAGATAAATGCATTGTATGAACATATTATTCTGTCATGTTAGAAAAATAGATAAATGCATTGTATGAACATATTATTCTGTCATGTTAGAAAAATAGAAATGCATTGCATAAAATACTATTTCGTCATGTTAGAAAAATAGAAATGCATTGCATAAAATATTATTTTGTCATGTTAGAAAAATAGAAATGCATTGTATGAATATATTATTTTGTCATGTTAGAGAAATAGAAATGCATTGCATAAAATATTATTTTGTCATGTAGAGAAATAGAAATGCATTGTATGAAACTATTATTTTGTTACGTTAGAAAATAATAAATGCATTGTAGGTAAAAGAATATTTTTGTTATGTTAAAATAAGACATGCATTGTATGAAAAATAATATTTTGTCATGTCAACAATATAGAAAATGCATGTCATGTAAATATACATTATTTATAATGTTTATTAAAAGAGAATTTACATTGTAAGATAATAAGCATTATTTATAATGTAAATAAAAAAGAGAATTCACCCCGTAGGAAGAATTAACATTTATTTTATGTTAAATAAGAGAAATGAAACTATATGCAAGAATTAACATTATTTTTAATGTTAAGCAAAAGAAATGGAACTGTATGAAAAGAATTAACATTATTTTTAATGTTAAATAAAAAAGAAATGAAATGGAGGAAAAGATTTACATTATTTATAATGTATAAAGAGAGTTTACACCATGGAAAAATGTTCATTGTTCATAATGAAATGGGAAAAGAAATATATAAAGAAATTAATGGAATGGTATGTTATAATTTTCATTTTCGAATGTAAATTATAAAATATGAAAATAAATAATAATGAATTAAAAGGGAAGAATTATCGTCTAATTCTAAATTATATTGTCATGTAAGTAGAAAAGTAAAAGATAAGAGAAACGACAGTTATATATAGGAGCGACGAGTTAAACGAACTATTCATGTATATATATATTTATATATATTTATATATATATATATATAATTATAATATAACGAATTGAGCGCGGTAGTTCGCGTTTTGGAATCGAACTTTTAATCGAATATACCGGAAGATCCGACCGTCGGATTTTCCCAAAACTGAAACCGTTAGGACCGTCTTGGAAAAAATCTTTCCAACGATATATGCTACGCTAAAATCCAACGGTTAGATTTTGAGGAAAGTGAAAAACAAAATTGATGGAAAACAGCGCCAAGGTCGCCCTTGACCTGAAGCGTCGTTAAATAAGGAATTAATTATATTAAATAATTAAGGCAAGAATTAATCGTTATAAAATAAAATAACGATATGAAATATGTTTTTCTCAAAATATATGAATGCGAGATTATTTGGAAAGACCGGGTTAATCCCATTCCAAATGATCGTACGATTTCAAGAATTCAAGTATGAAGACGGCGCATGAAGACCGTAAATCTCCCCTCGAATGGACAACGATCAAGACTCTGAATTGGTTTGCTCCCAATTCAAGGGTCGGGGTAATTGCCCAAACGTACGTGTTGATTTCACGGGTTTGACCCTAGTTCAGACCTAGAGCATGGGTATAAATGGATAGTGTGTCTGACATCGTACCCCACAAAATATTATGTTGTTGATATTCAGTTAATATATAAACGATTGGTGGTAGAGAATTTATTCTCTACTTAACACCCGTTTATATAGTGACGGACGATCAATAGTACGGTATGGAGTGACGGTGTGGCATACTAAGATGCAATGATCAGGGTTTCTTGTTGAAAAGCAGAACCTTGTGGTATGAAGAACATGACTTCACGAGCCTCACAAACCGGCAGAGTCTAAAAAGGGGGAAGGGAACGCAGGGAAAGTAGCACGTTTCTTTCTAGTTAGTAGTCATTTTACTTTTGGAGGATGATGAAATGAGGCGCCTCGGATAGGTCCTATAGGACCGGGGAACGTGTGCTTAGGAATTGCCAATCCTCTAAGCTGTATGTGAGGACCGGCCCTGCAGGATCCAAGGGTTAACTGCGGGTAATCCTGAGACGTTAACTAGAGCGTCTCGAATCGGTAAGGAGTCCTCCCTAGCCTAGACTCATGATGGAAACCCAAATTTCCAATACGACCCCGACGGATTTGATTGTATTACTAGTATTGGAGGCATAATATATGGTACCTATGCTTCCTAGGATTAATACATTGCTTTGAATTGTTTTAAAACATATACACTAATAATAGTATTAGTTACGTATTTGGCGTATTTAGCATGTTTAACCACCATAAGGTAAAACTCTATCCTCTTGGTGTGCGTTGCATTGTGTGATGGGACCTGAGTCTTATGGTGGTTCCATTTTTCAAAAGACATTGCGTTGTTGACGACTTATTTAATCATTTATTATGACACTTTAAATTATGCACAGCAATCCCTTAGAGTAAACCCGTTCCGCGTTGGCGGCGTGGTCTTTTGGATTTGCCTTATTTTTATTAGGATAAGTTATTTAAGAATTCTCACACCAGTCCCACGACTGACCCATAGTTTGTTTCACCTTTTTGCAAACTTGGGTTCCCTCTCTTCTACACGGGCAGCCAAGTAGACAGGTTCATTCTTTGCTTGGAGTTTTCTTTGAAGCTGCTTATTTTCTCTCTCTTGGATTCTGCGTGGGAGAAGAGGTGATGACTTGGAGCTTGAAGACTTTTTGTTTCTGTTGGCATCTTTTCTTTTCTTTTTAGACATCAAACTTATTTCTTTTCTGCAAACTTGTTGTAATAATCTTAGTTTTCTGTGACTGTGGATTTTCTGTGATTGATGACATTATATTCTTCCGCTGCTATAATGTTATTACTCTATGAATCTCCTTTGCTATATTGTATCTGTGTTCTGTTTTATTGTATTTATGTTGTATTCCAAAATGATTTCTCCTGCTTTCACTTGTGGAAGTTTGGGGTCATCACATTGATGGTTTACCCAGAACCAGAAAATGAAATGACAGTATTTGGGTGATTGTAGATCTCTTCACGAAGACCGCCCATTTCATACCTGTCAGATCAAGCAGAACTGCTCAGAGTCTGGCTTAGATATATTTCAAGGAAATAGTACGACTACATGGAGTGCCACTCAGTATAGTCAGTGATAGAGATACAATATTTACTAGCAAATTCTGGGAGGCATTTCAAGTCGAGCTGGGAACGAAGTTGAACTTGAGCACCGCTTATCATCCTCAGACAGACGGTCAGACTGAGAGGGTGAATCATATTTTAGAAGATCTATTGCGGGCTTGTGTTCTAGATTTTGGTGGATCGTGGGAAGACCATCTGCATTTGGCTGAATTCTCATATAATAACAGCTACCAGGCGAGCCTGACAATGTCGCCATTCGAAGCATTATATGGTAGACCGTGCCGATCTCCTGCTTGTTGGATCGAACCCGGAAATAGACTTGTGTTGGGGCCAGATATGATCCGAGAAGCTGCCGACAAAGTAGACTTTATTAAGAAGCGATTACTCGCCGATCAAAGTCGACAAAAGAGCTATGCCGATAGGAGAAGAAGAGATATATCCTTTGCTGTTGGCGACTATGTATATCTGAAAGTATCGCCGATGAGAGGAGTTATCCGGTTCGGTAAAACTGGAAAGTTGGTGCCTAAATTCATTGGTCCGTTTCCTATTCTGGAACGGATCGGGACTCTCGCTTATAGGGTTAAATTGCCAGATTGGTTGCCTGGAGTTCATGATGTATTTCACATATCTCAACTTCGAAAGCACGTTCATGATCCAGACTTGATCGTGGAAGAAGCGGCTCGACAGGATATTGAAATTACTCCAGAATTAGCTGTGAGAAGAGAGCCGCTCAAGATTATCGGCAAAGAAACCAAAGAACTGAGGAACAAGAAGGTTCACTTAGTCAAAGTGCAATGGAGTGGAGATCCGCGAGATTGTACTTGGGAAACTGAGGAGAGCATTCATAAAGCCTATCCTAGATGCCGAGTGGATATCTCTGATTGACTCCGGTGCAAGGTACATTTACCATACTTTGCATTACAAATTAGTTCTCTATTTTGTTGTTATTTTCTTTCCATGGATGTGCACTTTTAATTCTATAGTCTGAATGATTTTAAAAGAATATAGAAATTGATTTGTATGATTTTGAAAAGTTAAAAACAATTTGATTGTTGTTTGTGTGGTGTGATAGTAAATTTGATTAATTGAATTATTGAAACAATAGTTAATTTAATCAACAATAGAATAATGGTAGAATTTATTCATTTAAATCACACATTGAACTGATTTAAAAATAGATAGAAATATATATACTCGTGCATTATATATGTTTGAACAGGTAAATGGATAGCTGTTGAGTAAAGAATTTATTTGCGTGCTCGACAAATAGGTAAACCTTAATGAGTTGGATGCGAAATATTATTATATCAACTCCTGTGAATGCCATTGGATGCGGAGTGCTAGTTATTCTGTGTGTAAAAATAAATGTCGCCATAGGATAGTAACAATTAATTTTGAACTACATTACATGGCATACTTCTGAAGATAGGCATACTTCATCATATACCACATAAGCATTTGGAGCTTGTGTGACGAGGTGGAAGATTTGCCATACGAGCGAGAGGCTTGTATGGCGAGGACTATATTTTACAGGTTGAACTGATGACTGATATGGACTATTTAATTTGTAACGATTAAATTGCCAGATTAATAAAAACCCCACACGGGTCTGGAGTTGACAATAATCACTTCTCTCTAGTTATTAGATACGGCACATGGACTATTTATTTCCCACACGGGACGAGGTGACGAGGATTTATCCTCTGGAGCATTTAAAATACACACTCCCTCAGGCTTTGACAGGGTGACGAGAATTTATTCTCTGGAGTTATTATCAATACACGCTCCCCTGTAAACACCAGAATATATCACTATAAATATGTGTATGCTTATTAGGATTTATTGGGTACCTAATACGGCCCAATAAATTTCCAAACCTCTCCCCGTACAAAGGAGGTTATGGCGAAAATTCTCGAAAATTCCGGGTGTTAGCCAAATTTTTGAAGAATTTGAAAATTCTCAAAAACAGAAAAGTTGGAGAATTGAAGCCAGATTGAACGTAGAGTTGATTAATCAAACCACTTTCGACTTTGTTCACTTTCGGGGACGAAAAGTTTTAAGTGGGGGAGATTGTAACGACCCAGAAAATCTAAACCAATTAAAAAATTTTAAATTGGCTAAAATAGTGGATTTTAAATATTTAAAATAAATATTTTAAATAATAGCAATGAAAACTGAGTTTGAATCGACAATTGAAAACGAATATAATTAATTCTAATTATAAACAAGGCCTGAAATGGCGCTGCAGTTTCAAAATTTGAATTCAAACTTTATCGGACTGTACCGGGTGCAAATAAAAACGGATTTGAGTGAAACCAAAAATATTTAAATCTGTTAGTGAATACCTTTCTAACGAATCTAAAAATTTGAAGTTTCATAGCAGAAAGCAAAAGTTATGGCCAAATGAATTTTCAGAAAGGTCGCTATGGAATTTATATAGCCCGTGAAATTGGCCATTTTGCATACGACCTCGGAATTCAACGAAACCACTTTTGTTGGATCCGGGATGTGAATTTATTGCTAGGTTTCAAATTTCATAATTTTTGAAGCTAGTATGTGAGCGTGGCAAAAGAAAACGTGTTTTGGTCAATTATAGTTAAATTGGATCGACCAGAAATGGGCCTTTTTGCAAACGGTCTCAGAATTCAACGAAACTAGTTTTGTTGGGACCGTATCGTCAAAACATAGCCAGATTTTTTTTTCTGGAATTTTTCGAATCAGTTTGTGGCCCTGGCAAATTGAAATGTACGTTCAAATCAAATATTGAATATTCTATATTTTAATTTGAAGGAAAACTGACTGAAATAGTCAAATGGGCCTACGAAACATATCCCATTGTGTTCGGAATGGGGGTAAAATGCTAGGGACGACAGTCGTTGGGTTTAGATTGGTGGTCGTGTCAGAAAACCCCTTTTAAAACCCACCGGCCAATCAGAATTTAATATAAAAAAAAGAGAAGACTCTTTCTCTCTCCCCGACGTCGAAGGCGGAAACCACTTTAAACCTTCCCCCTCATTTTTCGATCAATCCACGCAGAATTAGCTCGTGCGACAGTTGAGCTTTTTGAATATCTTCTCGAGATCTTCAAATCCATATAAAGTTTGGAATTTTTCGTGGCCTGTGGAGTGCGAATCGACGCCAGGAAGTATGGCCATTCAAACCGCCGTCGCTGTCAACCAGGGCCACCGAAGTGGACCCCGCTCTAGGTGCCAGTGCGCCTCTCTCCACTCTTTCTCGCTGCGCTGGCCGATCGACGAATAGCTTTACAAATCGAAAGAAAATTCAAAACCTAGCTTTGAACAAATCAGCTGATGTACAGACATATTTAATTTCAACAGTTTTAACACCTTTAAACCATTGCAAACTTTGAAAAATCATATCTTTTTCGTGTATTGACGAAATTCAGTGAAACAAGAGACAGTGGACTCGTGTGGACGTCCTCTACCTTCTAGAAGAGACCGCATATTTTTTTGAGCTTTCTGCTATTTTTGGTGGAGTGGAACCCAATGTGAGATTTCTAATTTATAAACGATATGGAAAACGACGATGTATAAATTATATAGTCGATGTATGAGTTATATTAACGTTATACACCTCTTGTATAAGCGTTGTATAAGTTGTACGTTCCATGTATAAGTTGTATACGCGTTGTAAAAATTATATATGTGCTGAAATAGAAGTGAATTGCTATATATAAATATATATATATATATATATATATATATATATATATATATATACGCCCCTCGTCCACAAACCATGGACGATATATATTGGTTGTGATTGGTGTGAAAATTGATTAATAGCGAATGGTTGATTGGAATTGTTTGTGGTTGATATTGATTGATTGTGGTTGAAAATAACCCATTTGTGGTTGAGAAATATTTGGTTGAAACCACATAGGATTAGTTTGTGGAAATGAAATAAATATACATGCCGCCTGCGTGCGAACTAGATGCATGATTCCCCATTGTCAAAAACCGTGAGGTTTTAAGGTAGAGCGAGGAGTCGTACTAGGGACGGTCCTGGTTTTAACTACCCTGCCGTTATGCTGCCGAAATTTTGAATAATATTCATGTGTTTGAATTATTTTCATTTGTTGAAACTATATTTATTCGTTGAATAGAAAACCTTCATGTGTTGAATCGATATTCATTCGTTGAATTAAAATTCATGTGTTGAATGGTATTTGTGTTTTAAATATAAAAATCACATTATTATCATCTATATGAACTATATAAAATAATCTCCTTTTGAAAGAATTTGTTTTACAATAAAAATCCAATTTTTATTACCTATATGAACTATATAAAATAATAGTGTTTTGAAATGAATTGTTTTACAATAAAAATCACATTTTTATTATATACATGAATTGTTAAATATAGTGAAGTGTTGAAATAGAAGACAGATAGATAAAATAATATCATTTTTATCAAATGTATGAAAAGAATATAGCTTTGAAATCGAAGAATCGATATATATATAAATAGAATTGAAATATATCGAATAACGACACTGTAGTTTGTATTTTGAAACCGTGATTTCAAACGATTATACCGGGAGATCCGACCATCGGATTTTCCTGAAATTGCAACCGTTGGGTTCTCTTTGGAAATATCTTTCCAACGGCACCAACTTTGTATAAATCCAATGGTTGGATTGTCTGGAATGTTTAATTCAAATTTGAAGAAAAACAGCACCAGAATCGATT
Source organism: Allium sativum (assembly GCA_030737875.1). Taxonomy (NCBI): domain Eukaryota; kingdom Viridiplantae; phylum Streptophyta; class Magnoliopsida; order Asparagales; family Amaryllidaceae; genus Allium; species Allium sativum. Next base: position 748,545,053 of record CM060918.1, read on the forward strand.
ATATTTATATATATAAAAATATAATTATATTTAATCGAATAACGATGCTGCAGTTCGTATTTTGAAATTGAAACTTCAAACGATTATACTGGGAGATCCGACCATCGGATTTTCCCGAAACTAGAACCGTTGGATTCGTTTTGAAAAGATCTTTCTAATGATGTAAATTTTGTGAAGATCCAACGGTTAGATTTTCAGATATGTGTAAATCAAATCTGAAGAAAAATAGCGCCACGACCGCGTTATGGTCCGAAGCGTCGTTTTGAATAAATTGGCTATTTTAAAATAAATAAAAATAGCGATAAATCATTATAAAATATTATAAACGATATGGATGTGAAATTTAGAAATTAACCGAAGGTTGGCTAAGTCGAATGGTTTCCTGGGTATTTATCTGATGTTGGTTTCGGCCTTCGGGCTTAGTATTTGGGAAATCGTTCTCTCACTGATTGACGGCTAGTGACTAATGAATTGAAATGATGTGTGTGTATGTCATTGTTGCACTTGTTTATTATATACGCAAGTTGCTCAGAAAGACCGGGTTTATCCCATTCTGAATAACTGGATCGACGATATGGAAACGAAGATGAAGACGGTGGTCGAAGACCGGAGATCTTCACCTCGTTTGGATGGTAACCGAGGTCCTGATTGGGAGGCATCCTGAAATATGGATAATGAGTGGTGATCATCCAGACGTACGTGGTGGTCGATGGGTTTGCGAGGTATATAGTGCCTCCGGCTTCGTTCAGACCCAGAACGGACTTGTAAATGGACTGTGTGTCTGACATTGGATTTTATTCTGCGTTGATTGATCTCTATTAAATATACATCTGTTTGGCGGCGGAGAATTTATTCTTTTGCTTAACGCCCTTCTCTGAAACGCACGAGCTCAGAGGTTGTATATCGATGGACATCAGTCGCATGGCATGAATTGCTAGTGTGGCATGCCTAAGTGGCAAATGATCAGGGCTTCTGTTGAAAAGAAAAGTCTTGTGGTGATGATCAAAGCAACGCTGGTGTAGCGTAGCTTTGTGTATAACGTGAATTCGCGAACCTCACTCCCCGGTATGAACCAGAAACGGGAGAAGGACCTCAGGGAGGGCATGCGTTTCTTTCTAGCTAGAAGTTGTGTCGGTGTTTTTACACGGCCTGACATTTTTACTTATGTGGATGATGGATAGAGAGGCGACTCGGATATATCGGTCGATCCAGGACCGATGGAGTCATTCGTTGGCTCATTTAAGCCCCATAGGGCGGGGAAATGTAGTGTTCAGGAATTTTAATCCACATCAGTGGACCGGCCCTGTCGCTCCAAAGGGTCACTCGAGCTCTGACCCTGAGACATGGGCTAGATTGTCTCGAATTCGGTAAGGACTATCTTTTGCCTTGGTTCATGACGGAAATCCAATTTCCAAATACGTGACTGTGCGGTTTTGATTGTATATATATATATGGCGACATGATATATGGTACCCATGCCGCCTATGATTGATAGTTATGATTCAAATTGTTTTTGAAACATATAAACACTAGTAATAATATCAAATGCTTTTTTTTAGTCGTATCAATAATATTTTGGCCATTATAAGGTAAAACTCTATCCTCCGGTTTGCGTTGCATTGTGTGATGGGAACTGAGTCTTATAATGGCTTCATTTTTATAAAAAGCATTGCGATGTTTAAAAGAAAGATTTGTTTTTAAAGCACTGGCAATCCAATGGATTAACCCGTTCCATGAAAGTGGCGTGGTCCTGTGATTGGCCATATTATAAATGTGTTGAGTAGATTTCTCATACCAGTCTCATGACTGACTCGTAGTTTGTTTCACTTTCAAACTCGGGTGCCCCTTTTTCTACACAGGCAGCCTTGTATTCAGGTTTAGCTGGTTCTTTCTGGATAGCTGGAGCTGAAGATGGATTCTATCATTTATCTCATTTTATGATGTTCAGCTCCTATTGTACATTATGTTTGTTTTCTGCTGTAGACATTTATGTATATCTGAACTGTATTTGTACTAAGTATGATCCTGTATACTGTGTAACTCTGATGATTACTCTTATCCAGTATATTCTATTGTTCATTATCTGGTGTATTTATTTATTTCTGATCTGCTATTATTTGTTTATGTGTATATTCCACGGATTACCCTTGCCACCGTCAGTATGGGGTTTGGGTTCGTCCCAGGTGCACCCAAATCAATTATAATAGTCATAGAGATGGTATCGAAGAAGCGTGTCCGATCAAAGGTGCTACCTTAGTTAGTCACGGTATAGCTCCTGTTTTAGTCATTTTAATTATGACCCGAAGGTCAAGGCCATTTCGTTAACGTTCTCCATCTTCGATCCAATGGTCGCCTCCGAGTCATCTTGCTATCGTTCCGATACTCCATCATGTACACAGTTGTTAAAGTGGTATCGGCACTGACAGAGAGTATGCCACTTACCGACTCCGGTCTCTTTAACAACTAATGCTTACATTTTCCACCATGGCCATTAGATTTGAACTCATTTCTTTAAGTATAGCAAATCGATTTATTTTAAGTCTTGCCCCAAAATCAATTACACAAATCATTGTTCATCGGTTCGAATGTAAAGCCCATATTCCCTCTTCTTAGTCAATTAATGTTTTAACTTCCAAATTCCATGAAATATTGTCATTACTAGAAAATCCTGTACTTCATCCTTTGCATTCGCTAAACTAGATTGGACATAAGTTTATAAATTAAAAAGAATATAAATACATTTAGAAAAGTTGAGTATTGAAAATAGTATAAGTAGGTCGAAAGTAATATAAACATATATATAGTTAGAAAAGTATATGTATATTTTATTGAAAGAATGTATAAATATTTATAGTTGGAAAAATATGTATATTAATTTGGAAATATTGCATAAATAGATATAGTTGGAAAAAAATATTATAAATTTCATATATTTAAAGTAATCAAACTATTCTATAGAAAATATTTATTAAAAAAAATCAAGAAATGAGGAAAATTGACTTCTATGAAATTTGAAATTCTATAAAATAATATTGACCAATCCAAATTCAAATCCATGTCTCAGAATTTCTTTTTCCATCAAAATTTCACGCTTAACAAATTCCCATTCATTTGGTTCAATTTCAACATTTCATGGTTAAAATAATTTCCAAACCAATGTTTACTTTGGGTTCGACATATCCATTCCATATAATAAGTCCCAAACAACCTTTACCGCTAGTTGTTAATCGAATTGTGATTTATTAAATTCCAAACTCATATCCACCATGACTTAGAAAATCGTATTCTTTTACATTTGAACTTAAGCCCTTCCCATTTTTGATGAAATCCTCCTTATATTTCATGGCGGAAAAATTCATTAACTTATATCCAAATAAGTTTGGGGAAATTTATCAAATCTTTGTAAATCCCTTGGATTAAATTATTAAATTCAAGATTTGTCACATTATTAGATTCATGTTATTAACATAAAGTTTGAAGAATTCACTTAAATAAATTTAACTTGGTGTTATCTTGCAAAATTACTTTAAAACTTACTTTAATACAAATTGGATTCCATAAAATTTCAAGTAAATATTCAAACCAAATTTACTTTTAAAACCTTCCTTTTGCTATAAGGGATTTCATTAAAATTTCAACATACAAAACCGATAAAATAATTTAAAAATATTTTTAATTTATTGACCACGGTGTTCATATAAAATTTTCTATCCTATGGTCAAGTGGTACGGATATTTATCATTTCAATCCGTTCTTTAAAAATGTTGATTCCCAGGTATGTATCATTTCAACCCGCATCCCAAATCGGTCTGAATACACAAGGATTTCGGGTATGTATCATTTCAACCCGTAATGGTTTCAAATCAGAAGGGGAACTTGCATGGTGAGAAAATAAACATAGCATGTCAATCATACATCCATAGTGTCATATAACAGTGTGTATCGCAAGTGCACATCCACGAAGCAAACAATCTAGAGCACCATAACATCTCATTCAACATTTCAAATATTTGATTCACTTAATAAAAAGTCTATGAGTGAGAAAAACTCACCTTCCGAAGCTTGTAGATGAATACAAATTTAACTCGAAAGTGAGGATAAGACTTCATAGCCAAGCGACAACATACACCCACTAAATTTGTATACATATATACACATGTATATATGTACACAAAATTCGATATTGGAGGAACACGAACCCATTCCAACTTGATTCTTGATGAATTTGACAAATGAATCCAAGTCCTTTCAAATTAGTTAACAAAAGCGAAATCAAAACGATGTTTTGAAAGGGAACGATGACATGCAAAGGAGTATTTAAAAATCAAACTAAAATCACACTTCGAGGTGACGCAGACGAATATGGAATCGACAAAAAGGTCTGAAGCAAATTTGATATCCAATATGACGAATTCAAATTAGTTTATATACATATACACATATGCATATATGCACATAAATATAATCTTCTTATTCCCAAGCACTACGAGACTCAACTTGATTACGAATCCTAACCAAAATATCAACGAACACCAAATCAAATCCCAATCGTATTACATACGCGTATATTTCTTTTATAATATATATTTGAGAACAAATGGAGGTTAAGAAATGTACTTACGCTTCAACTAAGTACCCAACAACTGTTTATCAACCAAATCCCGGTAGTGGCAGCATCAGACAAGGCGACAGACCAACGACTCGGCCCAGCTCCACAAGACAGCCTTTCAGGCATTTCCCCGAACATCTGGAGTGTACGCTGTTTAGAACGTAGTTAAGGTGATCAACTTCACATCCACTCAGCAATCGAAACTCAACACGCTAGGGAGGCACCAGATCTCGGTTGGTGACTGCACTACTGGCTTCTGACCTCAGGCTGTTAAGGTGAGCCCATGGAAGTTTGCGTGGAGGGTAGAGTTTGGGGATAAAATAAGGTTCGGATTGGTACAGGGAGAGGAGGTCAGAGGCCGCTTCACTGGTCGTTGGCAAGAGCACAGAGCAACCAAGATCGGTTTGCATGGATTATGGGTGATGCTGGACTACCGGTGGTTCTAAAGCTTCCCGGTGCCGGATTTCGAAGGAGCGACAACAGGCAACGTGCAAGGGAAATCAGCGATGGCGAAGGGTTTCTAAGACAAGGAAGTGGTGACGTGGATGGCCCTGGTGGCGATGCGCCGTTCGATTTCAATTTGGGGGAAAGAAAGGAAATCGAGATATTTGATTTCCCGTTGTCTGCCTTGGTTCGATTTTGCCTTCAATTTTTTCCAATTAGAATAGAAAAAAAAAAAAAGAGGAACAAGAAGAAAAAAATGGAGAGTTCGACAATCATCAGTATTCCCATTTTGATTTTTTTCAGTTTGGAGGAGTGACACCTTTTTAGTGAACGAAGGGAATAATGAACAAAGAAATGGGAAAGAAGGATACGCGCTAATTGTTTCAGAGGAAATTTGACAGGTGTTTGTCATGCGAACAAATTAACAAGGGAAGGATACCAGGTGTTGTTCGTACATTGTCAACTTCCCACTTTTATTGACTAGTTTGATTGAATTTTTTCAAGTTGTTGACTGATATATATTTTCCATTATCGTTGTCTTACCATTTAAGTGATGAAACAATTGCATGCACGTTCAAGAACGGACGGAGATACCTGTAACAACCTGAAAATCTGGGCCAGTTTAAAATTTTTATTTTGGCAATTTTAGCGAATTTTGATTATTTAAAATGAATTATTTTAAATAATAACAAAGAGAAATTTATTTTGAATATAAATCGAACGTATATATTATATAGTTCGTCGTTAGAATATAAATAATTATTTATAATTATAAAAGGAATTGAAAATGGCGCGGTAGTTCGATAATTCGATTTCAAACTTCAATTGAATGTACCGGGTGCAAAACAATCCGGATTTTAGTAAAACCAAAAACATTGGGATCTATTTGAGAATATCTTTCCAACAAATCCGAAAAATTGAAATTTCATAGCGGAGATCAAAAGATATGTCCAGTTGAAAATTCTGAATAGTCGCTATGGAATTCAGGCCCTTAAAAATGGAAATTTTGCAGACGACCTCGGATTTCGATGAAACCACTTTTGCTGGGTCCGTGATGTCAAGTTATTGCTAGGTTTCAAATTTCGTAATTTTTCGACTCGATATGTGAGCGTGGCAAAGTAAAACGCGTTTGACCAGTTTTAGTTGATTTTAAATCGACTGGAAAATGGCCATTTTTCCAACGGTCTCAAAATTCGATGAAACTAGTTTTGTTAGGACCGTATCGTCAATACGAAGCTAGAAAATATTTTTCTGGGATTTATAGAGTTAGTATGTGACCCCGGTAAATTGAAATACACGTTCAAATTCAATATATAGAGTTATATGTTGATTTTCACGGAAACTGGTCGAAATGTTCGAATCAACTTACGATACATATCCCATTGTGTTCGGAATGGGGGTAATTAGCTATGGACGACAGGCGGTGGGCCTCATTTAGAAGTCGTATGAAAAAGTTGCTTTTTGAAATTAAATAAATTAAAAATAAAATTCCTCACTCTCTCTCCTCTCTTTAATCCCTCTGCCCCCCTTTTCTTCAGTCGACTAACAGAAGAAAGGAAAAGAAAAAAAACGACGAAGGACGGAGCCCTCCATCGAACCGCCACCCTCCATCGTGGGCCCCCGGCCTGGCGCGCCACCGTGGCGCATCACCCCAGCACCCCCTTCCCTCCAGCCTCCTCCCTCTCTCCTTTGTTCCCTCTTCTTCCCCTAAACCAGAACGATGCCGCCCACCGCCAGTAAAGCCACCGCGCATCCCTCCCGACCTCCGACCCACCAGCTTCCACCCCTCCGACGAACTCAGCCACCTCCACGACTTCGGGTTCAAGGAAAATAAAAGGAAATAAGGTGAATTGCATTTTCTGATTTTTATTTATAGGAAATGCAAATGAAAATATGATTCTGATGATAATGAGGTTCGGATTTTTATGTTAGTGAAGATATGATTTCTAACATAAAGTAAAGCTATGATTTTTGTTTATATGAAATACGGTTTTTATTTTAAAATAGAAAAGATTAGATTTTTAAAATAGAAAAGATTAGATTTTTAAAATAGAAAAGATTAGATTTTTAAAATAGAAAAGATTAGATTTTTAAAATTGAAAAGGCGAGATTTTTCTATATTGAATAGCATAGTAAAAATTCGATTTTTATATATTGAATAGCATAGTAAAAATTTGATTTTTATATATTGAATAGCAAAGTAAAAATTCGATTTTTATATATTGAATAGCAAAGTAAAAATTCGATTTTTATATATTGAATAGCAAAGTAAAAATGTGATTTTTATATTTGTAGAGGATACGGGCAAAGAAAGTGATGAAAGATGAAACGACGAAGATATCTACAAATGAAGAGTCGAGGCGTTGGATTAGCTATTCGGTGAGAATTTCTCACCTTTTATTTTATTTTCTAGTTATAAATATATACTAGGATGCAGATGGTGTTTAGTAGCACCCGACACCCGTCGTCCACAGACCATGGACGGCTTGTATGCTTGTGTGTTTGATTTTGATGTGTAGTTGATTGTGTGATGTGATGTGAAATGAATTAAAATATTTTATAGTTAAAAATAGAATTTTTAACGTGTATATAAAATTAAATAAAAACAAACAAATCGGACTATTTGTTTATATACACACATTTGACTGATATTGATTGGGACGATAAATTTTACACATCGCCCAACTGCACAAATAAAATCTGTGTTTGATTGTTTGAAACCCCACATGGGTATTGGGATGATATTTGACGTACACTAATCCCGATTGTTTAGTTGTATGTCGATCGATTGATTGACAGACTGTTATGAGCGTTAAATATTTATATTTGATGCTTATACAGTGTAGAATGCACTTTGGATGATGGTTGATTGTTCATCATTGTTATTGTATACATGTGTTGTAGAAAATCCATATAATCAACATTGTATGGTAATTGATTGGGCCTCATTCCATATTTGAAATAGAAATATTTGAAATAAAAATATTTGAAATAGAAATATTCGAAATAGAATATTTGAAAATATGAATATATGAAGCCGTGTTGATTAGATATACGCCATTTCGACGTGAACGATATTTATATCGATTTTATTCATTTTATAACGAATATCGAAAGTGATTTCAAAATCTGAAATTTTGAAAAGAATTGAAATTCGAATTAAATTAAATAGAAATGAATTGAAATTGAAATTGAATAGAAATGAATTCGAATTGAAATTGAATAGAAATGAATTCGAATTAAACTGAATAGAAGTGAATTCGAATTAAATTGAATAGAAATGATTTCGAATTGAAATTGAATATAAATGAATTCGAATTGAATTTGAATATAAATGAATTCGAATTGAAATCGATTTGAAAAGAATTTAAAATGAATTTATATTGGAATATTCAATTTTTATTTGAAATTGAATATGAAGTTGAAACCATTTTGAAAAAAGAATTTAAAACGATTTATAAAGCACGTTTTGAATTGAAATCGACGAAGTATATATTATATATATTATATATATAATATAATGGCCTGAATAGAATGCGCCGCACCGCGGCAGTACGCGAATTTCGACCATTGACTTCGAACGGATATTGCGGGAGATCCGACCGTCGGATTCTCCTGAAACCGGAACCGTTGGGTTCGTATTGAAAAGAACTTTCTAACGAATATTAGAAATTTGAAATCTAACGGTTGGATTTGGAATTATGTCCAAATCGAATTTGGAAAAGGTCGCTGTAAGTGCAGTTCGATGGCCATTGATGGAAATCGACTGTACGGGCCTTGATAAAATTATTAAAAATAGTAATAATTTGTGTAAAATCATAAGAAATGATTTGTGAAGAATTGGGATGAAAAACTCCATATTTGAAAAGATAAAAATAGATTTTTATCGAAATGAACTAGTTTTGAACTAGAATAGTAATTTATTTATTTTTAAAATAAATAAATTGGATTTAAAATGGTTTTGAAAATAACTAGAACTTCCAATAATTGCATTGGAATGGATTTGAATCGAAATTGTCTTCGGAATATTTTGATGTTGGATTTCGTGATTATACAGATGTTGTTATGGAAATTTGAAAGATATAGATATATATATCGTTATTTCCAATACGATATCTGTTGGTCGTAGAATCTGATATTGAATATAAGCCGATATATTTTCTATTCAGAACCTTGTATTTAATATCAAATGTGATTTGGGTTTGTCGTGAATGGTGTCTTGATTAACACTTTTCTTGAACCCAGTTGAGAAAAGATTAAATCTTTTTAGTTAGATTTAATGAAGTGTACCAATTAAATAATATTTAATTGGAATTGAATTGATATTGATTTTTGGGTTTATCGTGAACCGTGTTTTAAATAACACTTGTTCTTTAACCCGATAATTAATGTGATGTGATTTTGGGTTTATCGTGAACCGTGTTTTAAATGACAATGATTCTTTAACCCAGTCACAGATTAAAACTAAGTGGAGTTTTAATGAATCTTTAATTAGATTGAAATGATCGAGAATGGAGTATCACCAGTTTTGCTCCAGGCGATAGTTAAATCTTTAATTATATTTGAACGTGAAATGGTAATTGAATTTACCGATAACACCGTGGTGTTATATATGAAGTATTACCAGTTTTACTTCATGGGATGAATAGGTTGGGATTGGGAAATTAAAACAAATGATTACTTCGATAAGGTTCGTTAATCCCGACTAGTTGAATCGAAATTCAAAAGAAGATTAAAGAATAAATTCAAGGAATTTATCTTTGATGAAGTTAATGGGAACATTTCCCTATGAATGTAAAATTTAGAAACTAACTGTCGGTTAGCTAAGCAGAATGGTTTTCTGGATATTGATCTGATGTTGGTTTCGGCCTTCGGGGTTAATATTTGGGGAATTATTCTCTTGATTAATTTACGGTTAGTGACTGATGAATTGGAATGAGGCGTATGTTGTGCTTGTGTAACACTTATTTAAAATATACGCGAGTTATTCGGAAAGACCAGGTTTATCCCATTCTGAATAACTGATATGACGATAAGTCGAAGATGAAGACGGTGGTCGAAGACCGGAAGTCTTCACGTTGTTTGGGTGATTACTGATGATTTTGATTGGGCTGTACACCCAAGAAGATGGAAACAGTTGGTGATCGTCCAGACGTACTTGGAGATCGATGGATATGCGGGGTACTAGGTGCCTCCGGTTTCGTTCAGACCCAGAACGGACTTGTAAATGGACTGTGTGTCTGACATTGGATTTTAGTCCGTGTGATTGATTTCTATTAAATATATATCTGTTTGGCGGTGGAGAATTTATTCTTTTGCTTAACGCCCTTCTCTGAGACGTACGAGCTCAGGGGCTGTATATTGATGGATATCAATCGCATGGAGTGAATTGCCTGTGTGGCATGCCTAAGTGGCAGTTGATCAAGGCTTCTATTGAAAAGCAAAGTTTTGTGGTGATGATCAAAGCACAGCCTGTGTGGCACAGCTTTGTGTAACGTGAATTCGCGAGCCTCGCGCCCCGGTTGTGAACCAAAAACGAGAGAGGGCCTCAGGGAGGGCATGCGTTTCTTTCTAGCTAGGGTGGTGTCAGTGACCTACCAGCCCTGACATTTATATACTTTTCACCTGTGTGGTTGTTGCTGTTGCGAGGTGCCTCGGTTAGATCGGACGATCCGGGTCCGATATAGTCATTTATTGGCTCACTTACGCCCCAAAGGGCGGGGAAACGCAGTGTTCAGGCATTTTAATCCACATCGGTGGACCGACCCTGACGATCCAAGGGCCCACCTGATTCTGGGTCCTGAGGCTCGGGCTAGAGAGTCTCAAAGACGGTGAGGACGATCCCTAGCCTTAGTTCATAGATGGAAATCCAATTTCCAAATACGTGACATTTGCGGTTTTATTTGTAGAACTAGTATGGCGACATGATATATGGTACCCATGCCGCCTATGATTGATACATATGATTCGAAGATTGTTTTATACACTATACACTGATAATAGTATCAAATGATTTGTTTTAAAACGTATCAAGCATTCTTTGGCTGTTATAAGGGAAAACCCTATCCCCCGGCTTGCGTTGCATTGTGTGATAGGACCTGGGTCTTATAACAGCTTCATTTTTCTTTATTTAGCATTGCGTTGTTTGTTTTATGCACTGGTATTCTTGGGAGGAAACCCGTTCCGTGTTATATGGCGTGGTCCCTTGATTTACCTAACTTTAAAAACAAAGATTAATAACTGTTTAAGTTCTCACACCAGTCCCATGACAGACCTGGAGTTTATTGTTTTTAACCTAAACTCTGGGTGCCCTTATTTTGACACGGGCAGCTAGTAGTTTTGGTTTTGCAGATTTATATTCACAGGATCCTGGTCTACAGCTGGAATGATATCCGGAAAGCTTTGTATCCGTATATCTCTTTCAGTTGTGTATTGTATTATTTTCCGCTGCTATGTATTTAAATGTAATTTAAATCTCTGATATTTCTGTGTAATATTCATATATACTCTGTATATTCTTGTATTCTGATGCATTGTTGTAATATACAATGAAATGTTCTTCCGTCTGCATTCTGTTGTGGCTTGTTCTCGAACTATCTGCTCTTTCCTTTACGGGGAAGTTACGGGTTTTCACAGTTGGTATCAGAGCTTTGGTTTACAAAGCTCAGAGAACAAGACACATTAGAACCATACGAAAGAATTCATCAGAAACTGGATTAGTAATATCCAACGGGAATGACTCGTTAGAGATGGGATCAGTAGTATCCTAGAACGAGTGTGAAGAATATATTTTTAAAGTAAAAACAAATTTTGTTTTGAAAATCTAAATCAATTATTCGTATTTGATTATTTATTTGTATTGATTTGGACGGTCCAGTATATAAAGATTTTGCATATACGCCTTGCAAACATGTATTTGAAGTTTTAATATACTGGATAGATATAGAATTACACTCGAATCGCCCGGAGATGATTTTGATGATGGAGCTCCATCATTAGAATTCACGTTCGAGTGACGAAAGTGGACTTTCTATATATTTCCTATTGACTGGTGTGAGAACCAAAATTAGATAGGGCTTATTGTTGTGATTTGGCCTAAAAAATCTGATTTTTTGGCTATATATCAAAGTTATGCATTTGAAAAGCTAATCAACTAATTGATTGATGTTTGTGTTGTTTGTTTATTTGTTTGATAATTTTGAACCATATAGCCAAATTGAATCAAATATTTAATTGTATTGAAAATTAGTCGTATTTGCTTGCATATACTTGTACTTACATTGAACAGGTCATAGCAAGGAGGCTAGAGCAGAGTATAAAATTTGTTTGCCCGACAAATAGGTACATGTTTATTATATAATTTACTGTTTTGTTTGGGTGATGATGATTTTATGAGCCTATTGGCTAGCCGCTTGGCTTTTTCTTTTTCTTTTTGAGACCAGAAGGCCTATATGGCAATTTCGGGATTTTCCCGTGCTCCCGGTGCATGGGAGGTTATGGCGAAATTTTTCGAAAATTTAGGGTGTTAGCCAAATTTTTGAAATTTTGAAAAGTTCTTAGAAACTGAAAAGTTGAAGAACTTAAGCCGTAATAAAAATAATGGAAGTTGAGTTGAATTGTTAAATAACTTTCGGCTTTGTTCCTTTTCGGTAACGAAAAGTTTTAAGTGGGGGAGATTGTAACAACCCGAAAATCTGGGCCAGTTTAAAATTTTTATTTTGGCAATTTTAGCGAATTTTGATTATTTAAAATGAATTATTTTAAATAATAACGAAGAGAAATTTATTTTGAATATAGATCGAACGTATATATTATATAGTTCGTTGTTAGAATATAAATAATTATTTATAATTATAAAAGGAATTGAAAATGGCGCGGTAGTTCGATAATTCGATTTCAAACTTCAATTGAATGTACCGGGTGCAAAACAATCCGGATTTTAGTGAAACCAAAAACATTGGGATCTATTTGAGAATATCTTTCCAACGAATCCGAAAAATTGAAATTTCATAGTGGGGATCAAAAGATATGTCCAGTTGAAAATTCTGAATAGTCGCTATGGAATTCAGGCCCTTAAAAATGGAAATTTTGCAAACGACCTCGGATTTCGACGAAACCACTTTTGTTGGGTCCGTGATGTCAAATTATTGCTAGGTTTCAAATTTCATAATTTTTCGACTCGATATGTGAGCGTGGCAAAGGAAAACGTGTTTGACCAGTTTCAGTTGATTTTAAATCGACTGGGAAATGGCCATTTTTCCAACGGTCTCAGAATTCGATGAAACTAGTTTTGTTAGGACCGTATCGTCAAAACGAAGCTAGAAAATATTTTTCTGGGATTTATAGAGTTAGTATGTGACCCCGGTAAATTGAAATACGCGTTCAAATTCAATATATAGAGTTATATGTTGATTTTAACGGAAACTGATCGAAATGTTCAAATCAGCTTACGATACATATCCCATTGTGTTCGGAATGGGGGTAATTAGCTATGGACGACAGGCGGTGGGCCTCGTTTAGAGGTCGTATGAAAAAGTTGCTTTTTGAAATTAAATAATTAAATAAATTAAAAATAAAATTGCTCACTCTCTCTCCTCTCTTTAATCCCTCTGGCCCCCCCTTTTCTTCAGTCGACTAACAGAAGAAAGGAAAAGAAAAAAAATGATGAAGGACGGAGCCCTCCGTCGAACCGCCGCCCTCCATCGTTGGCCCACCGGCCTGGCGCGCCACCGTGGCGCATCACACCGGCACCCCCTTTCCTCCAGCCTCCTCCGTTCCCTCTTCTTCCCCCAAACCAGAACGACCCCGCCCACCGCCAGTAAAGCCGCCGCGCATCCCTCCCGACCTCCGCTCCACCAGCTTCCACCCCTCCGACGAACTCAGCCACCTCCACGACTTCGGGTTCAAGGAAAATAAAAGGAAATAAGGTGAATTTCATTTTCTGATTTTTATTTATAGGAAATGCAAATGAAAATATGATTCTGATGATAATGAGGTTCGGATTTTTATGTTAGTGAAGATATGATTTCTAACATAAAGTAAAGTTATGATTTTTGTTTATATGAAATACGGTTTTTATTTTAAAATAGAAAAGATTAGATTTTTAAAATAGAAAAGATTAGATTTTTAAAATGGAAAAGATTTGATTTTTAAAATAGAAAAGATTAGATTTTTAAAATAGAAAAGATTAGATTTTTAAAATAGAAAAGATTAGATTTTTAAAATTGAAAAGGCGAGATTTTTCTATATTGAATAGCATAGTAAAAATTCGATTTTTATATATTGAATAGCGTAGTAAAAATTCGATTTATATATATTGAATAGCAAAGTAAAAATTCAATTTTTATATATTGAATAGCAAAGTAAAAATTCTATTTTTATATATTGAATAGCAAAGTAAAAATGTGATTTTTATATCTGTAGAGGATACGGGCAAAGAAAGTGATGAAAGATGAAACGACGAAGATTTCTACAAATGAAGAGTCGAGGCGTTGGATTAGCTATTCGATGAGAATTTATCACCTTTTATTTTATTTTCTAGTTATAAATATATACTAGGATGCAGACGGTGTTTAGTAGCACCCGACACCCGTCGTCCACATACCATGGACGGCTTGTATGCTTGTGTGTTTGATTTTGATGTGTAGTTGATTGTGTGATGTGATGTGAAATGAATTAAAATATTTTATAGTTAAAAATAGAATTTTTAACGTGTATATAAAATGAAATAAAAATAAACAAATCGGACGATTTGTTTATATACACACATTTGACTGATATTGATTGGGACGATAAATTTTACACATCGCCCAACTGCACAAATAAAATCTGTGTTTGATTGTTTGAAACCCCACACGAGTATTGGGATGATATTTGACGTACACTAATCCCGATTGTTTAGTTGTATGTCGATCGATCGATTGACAGACTGTTATGAGCGTTAAATATTTATATTTGATGCTTATACAGTGTAGAATGCACTTTGGATGATGGTTGATTGTCCATCGTTGTTATTGTATACATGTGTTGTAGAAAATCCATATAATCAACATTGTATGGTAATTGATTGGGCCTCATTCCATATTTGAAATAGAAATATTTGAAAAAGAAATATTTGAAATAGAAATATTTGAAATAGAAATATTTGAAATAAAAATATTTGAAATAGA
The DNA here is from genome assembly GCA_030737875.1 of Allium sativum. Lineage (NCBI taxonomy): Eukaryota > Viridiplantae > Streptophyta > Magnoliopsida > Asparagales > Amaryllidaceae > Allium > Allium sativum. The sequence goes on from CM060918.1 coordinate 748,560,275, forward strand.
AATATTTGAAATAGAATATTTAAAAATATGAATATATGAAGCCGTGTTGATTAGATATACGCCATTTCGACGTGAACGATATTTATATCGATATTATTCATTTTATAACGAATATCGAAAGTGATTTCAAAATCTGAAATTTTGAAAAGAATTGAAATTCGAATTAAATTAAATAGAACTGAATTCAAATTGAAATTGAATAGAAATGAATTCGAATTGAAATTGAATAGAAATAAATTCAAATTAAATTGAATAGAAGTGAATTCGAATTAAATTGAATAGAAATGAATTCGAATTGAAATTGAATATAAATGAATTCGAATTGAAATCGATTTGAAAAGAATTTAAAACAAATTTATATTGGAATATTCAATTTTGATTTGAAATTGAATATGAAGTTGAAACCATTTTGAAAAAAGAATTTAAAATGATTTATAAAGCACGTTTTGAATTGAAATCGATGAAGTATATATTATATATATAATATAATGGCCTGAATAGAACGCGCCGCGCCGCGGCAGTTCGCGAATTTTGACCATTGACTTCGAATGGATATTGCGGGAGATCCGACCGTCGGATTCTCCTGAAACCGGAACCGTTGGGTTCGTATCGAAGAGATCTTTCTAACGAATATTAGAAATTTGAAATCTAACGGTTGGATTTCAAATTATGTCCAAATCAAATTTGGAAAAGGTCGCTGTAAGTGCAGTTCGATGGCCATTGATGGAAATCGACTGTACGGGCGTTGATAAATATATTAAAAATAGTAATAATTTGTGTAAAATAATAAGAAATGATTTGTGAAGAATTGGGATGAAAAACTCCATATTTGAAAAGATAAAAATAGATTTTTATCGAAATGAACTAGTTTTGAACTAGAATAGTAATTTATTTATTTTTAAAATAAATAAATTGGATTTAAAATGGTTTTGAAAATAACCAGAACTTCCAATAATTGCATTGGAATGGATTTGAATCGAAATTGTCTTCAGAATATTTCTGTGACGATCCCAAAATCCGAGGGGCGGTATTAAGGATAATCATCGGAATATAACACATTAATCATCATAGCAGAGTACAGATAATAGCAGAAACAATAAATAGAATAATTTACATGGATATGACAGCGGAATCACAACATGTAACCACATCAGAATAGCATAGCGTAGGAAATAACTTAGTAAATAAAAGGGAAGTGATCAGTCATCATCGCTAGAGGCGGAATACATACATGCAGTGAGACATAATAAGGGTATCAGTATACATCGCCGAAGGCGGTACATATACATACAATAAGAAGTACTGAAAGTAAAGCAGTCTGCATCGCCAGTGGCGGAATCATAATATAAGTACAATAATGGCGGAAAATGTCAAAGTCGTCTCTATGAAGTCAGCCTCGCCATGAGCCAAAATGCACTCTATGCAACAGTGCAGAGCCAAAAACAACCTGTCACCTGTGAACTAGGCTGCCCGTGTGAAAATAAGGGCACCCGCGTTTGCAAAGTGAAACAAACAACGAGTCAGTCATGGGGACTGGTATGAGGAATCTATTTAACAGTTTAAACAACAGTAATAAGCGAATCATAGGACCACGCCACTTTCGCGGAACGGGTTTACTCCAGTGATTGCTAGTGCATTTAAAACAAAGTAAATTCTTTTAAAACAACGCAATGTTTTTAAAAAGAATGAAGCCATTATAAGACTCAGGTCCCATCATACAATGCAACGCAAGCCGGAGGATAGAGTTTTACCTTATAATGGCCAAATATGCTTGATACGTATAAAGCAAAATCAATTGATATTATTACTAGTGCATATATGTTTCAAAAATGAATAGCATCATAAATATCAATCATAGGCGGCATAAGTGCCCCATACCACTATGTCGCTGTACTAGTTCTACAATCGAGTTCGTCATTTCGTATTGGAAATTGGATTTCCGTCATTAGTCGAGGCAAGGGGAAAGCTCCTCTCCGCTTCGAGACATTCTAGCAAATGCCTCAGGACTACGCACTATGGGTAACCCCTGGAAGCTTCAGGGCCGGTCCTCTCTTACGTTTGAGGATTAATTATGCTTGAACACACGTTTCCCGGTCCTTACAGACCTATAATCGAGGCGCCTCGCATTCCAACAACCACAAAGGTGAAAAGTAGATATATATGTCAGGGCTGGTAAGTCACTGACACCACCATAGCTAGAAAGAAACGTTGTGCTCTCCCTGCAGTCCGTATCCCGTTTTTAACTCATACCGGGGTGTGAGGCTCGCGAATCTACGAAATACACAAAGCTAGACCACGTAGACCGTGCTTTGATCATCATCAACAAGACTTTACTTTGCAACAGAAGCCTTGATCACAGCATCTTGGCATGCCACATAGGCAGTCCACTCCATACGATTGATTTCCATCGATATATAACCTCTGAGCTCGTACGTCTCAGAGAAGGGCGTTAAGCAAAAGAATAAATTCTCCGCCGCCAAACTGATATATATTTAACAGGGATCAATCAGTATAGAACAAAATCCAATGTTAGACACACAGTCCATTTACAAGTCCGTTTTGGGTCTGAACGAAACCGGAGGCGCCAAATTCCTCGTATATCCGTACAACCAACGTATACGTTCAGACGGCTACTACTTCCGTCCCTTCACGGTAGCTACTCCGGTCAGGAACCTCAGCAACGCCCATCCAACCGATACGAAGATCGTCGGTCTTGAATCGTCTTTGCATTTTCCAATTCGAATCGCTTGATAAATTATTTGAAATGAGGGTTAGCTCGACCTTTTCAAATAATTCACGTCATTAGAATTTAAATCGATTCTTTCCATGGTTATATTATTCGACATCCATATTTCAGTTCTTTAGTGTTATTTTCGTGTCAAGCACATACAACCATCAAATATCAAACAATTCAAGCCCAATTGGTTTATTTGCAATCTATGTCGCTTATAATATTTTATAACGATTTTTCGCCATTTTTATTTATTTAAAAATGGCCATATTTAATTTAACGACGTTTCAGGTCGTGTCGTGGCACTGGCACTGTTTTTCCCCTAATTTGTTTTACACATATCGGAAAATCTAACCGTTGGATTTCTACAAAGTCTATATTAGTGGGAAGATATTCCCAAAGCGAACCCAACGGTTCCAGTTTCGTGAGAATCCGACGGTCGGATCTTCCACACTAGTCGTTTGAAGTTAAGGTTTCAAAATTCGAACTGCAGCGTCGTTATTCGATTTAATTTAATTATATTTATATATAAATAAAAACGATTCCGGCGCTGTTTTCTTTAGATTTGAATTAAACATTCCGGACAATCCAACCGTTCGATTTTTACAAGGTTGGTGCCGTTGGGAAGATATTTCCAAGGCGAACCCAGCGGTTGCGGTTTCGGGAAAATCCGATGGTCGGATTTCTCGTACTAATCATTTCAAATTACGATTCCGAAACACAAACTGCACGGCTTCGATTCCTTTTAATTATATTTATATTTAAATATATATATATATATAGTTCATTTTATAATTCCAACTATAATTCATTCTATATTTTCAACTTCGTTTTCACTTCAAATATTTCACTAACGCCTTAATATTTCGAAAAATTTCGCCATAACCTCCTTTGTACGGGGAGGGGTTTGGAAATTTATTGGGCCGTGTTAGGTACCCAATAAATCTTAAAAAGCATTCACATATTTATAGTGATATATTCTGGTGTTTACGGGGGAGCATGTATAGATAATCACTCCAGAGAATAAATTCTCGTCACCCCGTTTCCGTGTGGAAATAAATGGTCCATGTGCCGTATCTAATAACTAGAGAGACGTGTTTATTGTCAACTCCAGACCCGTGTGGGGTTTTTATTAATCTAGCGATTTGTCGTTATATTTTCTATAGTCTATATCAGTCATCAGTTCAACCTGTAGTATATAGTCATCGCTATACAAGCCTCTCGCTCGTATGGTAAATCTTCCACCTCGTCACACAAGCTCCAGTTGCTTATGTGGAATATGATGAATTATGCCTATCGTCAAGAAGTATGCCATGTAGTGTAGTTCAAAATTAATTGTTACTATCCTATGGCGACGTTTATTATTTCACACAGAATAACCAGCACTCCGCATCCAATGGCATTCACAGGAGTTGATATATAAATAAAATTGCACAGCCAACTCATCAAGGTTTACCTATTTGTCGGGCACGCAAATAATTTCTTTCCTCTACAGCTAATCCATTTTTCCTGTTCAACACATGTATATATATGCAGAACAAAGCTAATAATAATATTTCTAGCAAACTATTATTTATTTCAACACGTGTGTATTTTTATCAAAGCGTATACATGATAAAAGAAATATTTTTATCATCAAAAATATTTATTCAGCACGTGAATGTTTTTAACACTTCATATTCACAATAAAAAAGTAGTTTTTATTGTCGCTTCATTTTATTTTAAAATACGATAACATTCAACACATGAATTTCAACTCGACGAACGAATTTCAAGTCAACACATAAATATTCTCTATAGTTTGTATATATATAAAAATGTGATTTTTATCGCTAAAGCTATTTGTTTAAATTCAAATAATATTCAATACATGAATTTTGATTCAACGAATGAATTTCAACTCAACACATGAATATTCGCTATAGTTTGTATATATATAAAAATGTGATTTTTATCGCTAAAGCTATTTGTTTAAATTCAAATAATATTCAACACATGAATTTTGATTCAACGAATGAATTTCAACTCAACACATGAATATTCACTATAGTTTGTATATATATAAAAATGTGATTTTTATCACTAAAGCTATTTGTTTAAATTCAAATAATATTCAACACATGAATTTTGATTCAACGAATGAATTTCAACTCAACACATGTATATTTCAGAAAATTTCGGCAGCATAACGGCAGGGTAGTTAAAACCGGGACCGTCCCTTGTACGGCTCCTCGCTCTACCTTAAAACCTCGTGGTTTTTGACAATGGGGATCATGCATCTAGTTTGCACGCAGACGGCATGTTTTATTTTCAATTTCACAATCCTATTCTAATTTGTCTCAAACACAAGAAGGTATTTTTCAACCACAAAGGTATTTTTCAACCACAATATCAACCACAAACAATTATTTCCAACCATTCGTCATACCATATAATATCACGTCAATCACAAGCAATAAATATCGTCCATGGTCTGTGGACGAGGGGAGTATATATATATATATATATATATATATATATATTATATAATTCACTTGCATTTCATCACAATTCAAAGCATATATGTTTCATACAATGCTTGTATAATTTATACATCGCTAATATAATTTATACAACACATGTACATGAGGTATACAATGCGTATATAATTTACACTTTGCTTATATAATTTATACAACACGATTCCATTCACACAATTCAGTTTAGATTCCTCACCTTGGTTTCTGCAGTGCTAAAAATCGTAGGAAGATCAGAAAAATCCGCGGCTTCTTCTAGAATGTAGAGAGCCTCCTTGCGGTCACGGTGTCTCCTGTTTCATCGAATTTCTTTAAAGAACGAAAAAGATATTATTTTTCGAAGTTTTGCAACGCTTTATAGTGTTATTTTCATTTCTGAATAATAAAGGTCGTACCTTTATTTTTGATTCAAAACTAGGTTAGCAAAATCCGTGAAATCCGTCGATTGTTGCTTCGATCAGGTAGTGCCACGTGGAAGGGCTACGAATCAACTCCCTGTCGGTGGTGGTGCGGTTCCCTTCGGTGGTCGGAGGAAGGCGGCACGGCGCTGGGAAGTCGACGACTTCCTCGATGTCGTTCAGGCGATTCCGACGAAGGTGGAGGGCGGCGTTTGGTCGGATGTGGAGAGGAGGCGAAGGCGAGTCGACTGGTAGCGGCGGCGCGGCCTAGCGTCGCCTATGGCAGTCGGAAAATGGAGGAGAAGGTTCGAGCTCCAGGAACCGTCGAAATCGTCTAAGGCGACTAGGGTTTTTCGATTTTTTTTTAAAGAAAAATTCCTATTGGTCGAAGCTATACAGGAAATTTTAAATAGTGTTTTCACAAACGGACTTGAAATCAAACCCAACGACTATCGCCCCTAGCTAAATACCCCCATTCTGGACACAATGGGATATGTTTCGTTGGCCAATTCGACTGTTACAGTCATTTATTTTTCAAATTAAAATATAAAACATTCAATATTTAATTTGAACGTACATTTCAATTTTTCAGGGCCACAAACTGAATCGAAAAATTCCAGAAAAATAAATCTAGCTTTGTTTTGACGATACGGTCCTAACAAAACCAGTTTCGTCGAATTCTGAGCTCGTTTGAAAAACGGCCATTTTAGGTCGACACATTTTAACAGAATTTGACCAATCACATTTTCTTTTGCCCCGCTCACATACTAGCTTCAAAAATTATGAAATTTGAAACTTAGCAATTATTTGACATCCCGGACCCAACAAAAGTGGTTTCGTCGAATTCCGAGGTCGTATGCAAAATATCAATTTTCAAGGGCTATATATGCTATATAACGACCTTTCTGAAAATTCATTTGGCCATAACTTTTGATTCCCGCTATGAAACTTCGATTTTTCAGATTCGTTAGAAAGGTATTCATAAACAGATTTAAATATTTTCAGTTTCGCTAAAATCTGTTATATTTTCCACTCGGTACAGTCATACAAATTTTGTATTCAAACTTCAAACTGCAATACTATACCCAATTCTTTATTTTATTGAAATAGGCTATTTCAACTATTCAAATTCTTTGGTAATAACCAAATTTAAAAATTTTAAATTGGTTCACATTTTCCGGGTTATTACAATCTCCCCCACTTAAAACTTTTCGTCCTCGAAAAGGAAATAACAGCTAAGTAGGAAATAAAATGTAAATGCAAAGTATTGTAAAGGTACCTTGCACCGGAGTTAGTCAGAAATGTCCACTCTGCATTTGGGGTAGGCTTGTTTAATGCTTTCCTCAGTCTCCCAAGTACAGTCTCTAGGATCACTACTCCACTGCACTTTGACTAAATGAATCTTTTTGCTCCTTAGCTCTCTAGTTTCTTTGCCAACTATCTTTAATTGCTCTCTTCTGAGCGCTAATTCTGGAGTTATGTCTACATCCTATTGCGCTGCTTCTTCTACAACAAGATCTGGATCATGAACATGTTTTCTGAGTTGAGACATGTGGAACACATCATGTACACCAGGCAACCAATCAGGTAATGAAACCCTTTATGCAAGAGTTCCAATCCGTTCAAGTATAGGAAAGGGACCAATAAATCTCGGTGCCAACTTCCCAGTCTTGCCAAATCTGATTACTCCTCGCATTGGAGAAACTCTTAAATAAACATAATCGCCAACGGCAAATGATAAGTCCCTTCTTCTCGCATCAGCATAACTTTTTTGTCGGCTCTGTGCGGTTCTCAATCGCTTCTTAATGAAATCGACTTTATCCGATGCTTCTCGAATCATATCGGGCCCTAACACAAGTCTGTTGCCAGGTTCTACCCAACATGCGGGAGATCTGCACGGTCTACCGTATAATGCTTCAAATGGAGACATTCCCAGACTTGCTTGATAGCTATTGTTATAAGAGAATTCAGCTAAATGTAAGTGATCTTCCCATGAGCCTCCAAAATCGATGACGCAAGCTCGCAGTAAATCTTCTAAAATTCTGTTCACACGCTCAGTTTGGCCGTCTGTCTGAGGGTGATAAGCGGCACTTAAATTCAATTTGGATCCCAATTCTGTCTGGAATGCTTCCCAGAATTTGCTAGTAAACAGGGGGTCTCTATCACTGACTATATTGAGCGGCACTCCATGTAGTTTAACTATTTCTTTGAAGTAAATCTGTGCTAAGCTTTGAGCCGTTCTGTTGGATCGGACAGGTATCAAATGGGCAGTCTTCGTGAAGCAATCTACGATTACCCATATGCTATCGTTTCCTTTCCTAGTTCGAGGCAAGCCATCAATGAAATCCATCGAAATTTGCTCCCACTTCCATCCTGGAATTTCTAATGGTTGTAATAGTCCAGCCAATTTCTGCTGATCGCTCTTAACTAGCTGACATGTGGGGCATCTACTAACATATAATGAAATATCTCTTTTCATCGCCTTCCACCAGAATGTGCGCTTGATATCGTTATACATTTTGCTCACACCGGGATGGATACTTAATTTGGACTTGTGGCATTCATCTAGCACTTCTCTCTTTAGTTCGGAGATGTCGGGAACACAAATTCTTCCTTTTAATCTCAGAACCCCCTCACCATCCACTTGGAAGCTGGAGTCTATGCCGTCATTGATTCTTTTGATCATCACTTTTACAAAATTATCCTCTTTTTGAAGGGTCGAGATTCTGTCAACTAATGAAGACATGATGACAAAACTGGCGATGATTTCATTCTTTCTGCTGAGCGCATCTGCTACAACATTGGCTTACCCTGGAGTGTATAGAATTTCAAAATCGTATGCTGCAAGGAATTCTAACCAACGCTGTTGTCTCAAGTTTAGATCCTTCTGAGTGAATAGATATTTCAAGGATTGATGATCCGTGAATAGTTCGAACTTCTCGCCCAGTAAATAATCCCTCCAGATTCTTAAAGCAAACACGATAGCTAATAACTCCAGATCATGAGTTGCATAGTTTCTTTCATGCGGCTTTAGCTGATGGCTGGCATATGCGACCACTTGGCCTTTTTGCATTAATACTGCGCCTAGCCCTCTAATAGAAGCATCTGTCCATACAGTCAAGTCTTGGTTGCCTTCTATAATTGTCAATACCGGAGCGGTTGTCAACTTCAGTTTCAGCTCCTGGAAAGCTTCTTCACATTCGGGAGTCCATTTGAATTTCTCATGCTTCTTTGTAAGCTTTGTCAAAACACCAGATATCTTTGAAAAATCCTGAACGAATTTCCGATAGTAACTAGCCAATCCAAGGAAACTTCGAACTTCTGTGGGGGTAGTAGGTTGTTTCCAGTTCTGAATCGCTGTAATTTTGCCTGGATCTACAGCAATCCCTTCTTTTGATACGACATGGCCTAGGAATTTAACTTCATCCTGCCAGAAGACACACTTAGAAAATTTAGCTTTCAAGACATTTCTACTCAGAATTTTCAACACTTGTTCTAAATGGTTTGCATGTTCGTCTTCCGACTTGGAGTAGATTAAAATGTCATCGATGAAGACTAGAACAAATTTATTCAACACACCTCGGAACACTCTGTTCATAAGATCGACGAAGTATGCCGGAGCGTTACACAAGCCGAACGGCATTACTAACCATTCGTAGAATAAATCGGGACCCTTGAAGGCTGTCAAAGGAACACAGTCTTCGGCTATACGTAATTGGTGGAAACCTGTAGCTAGGTCCATTTTGGAGAATACTGTTGCTCCATTTAATTGATCTAACATATCGTCTATTCGGGGCAAGGGATATTTGTTCTTAAGTGTCTGTTTATTGAGATCTCGGTAATCAACACAAAGTCTTAGGGTACCGTCTGATTTCGGGACAAATACTACTGCTGCTCCCCAAGCTGAAAAGCTCGGTCTGATCAGACCTTTCCAAAGCAATTCTCGGGTTTGACTACCCAATTCTTCTTTTTCTTTTGGGGCCATCCTTCTAATTGGATGTACTACTGGTCGGGCATTCGGAATTAGATCTATTCTAAATTCAATTTCTCTTTGCGGCTGTAAGTTTTCTACTTCTTCAAACACATCCGCATAGTTTTTAACGACCGGTATCTTTTCTAATGAATGGGGAGTAACTTCTAAAGAAGACCAAAATTCTGTTCTATTAATTTCTGAATCGTGGCATGGTATATATATAGGTCCGAGCTTCGTTTCGACTTTAACGATTCTTTCGGCACATCTAACTTCGGCCCTATATTTGGTTAACCATTCCAAACCGAGAATAACATCGAATTCCGATAAATCCATGACGATTAAGTGGATGGGAAACTTGTAACATGCATAAGAGATAGGCACTCTGCAGTACGAACTGAGACTAACAGAACCTCCTATCGGGTTTTGAACTTTAATTGGTTCTTTAAGTTTTCTTTGTTTCAATTTTAACTTGTGAACAGTGTTACCAGAAATGAAGCTACGTGATGCACCAGTATCAAAAAGTACAGAAACAGGAATATTTTTAATGGTAAGGGTACCTCCCAAGACGTCGGGTTTACCTGATCCATCGGTGGTAGCTGGCGGGGTCTTCCCGTCATACACATGAGCCACTTGTGCATTCTGCTTCAGAGGACAGTTCCTGCTATAGTGCCCCTTCTTATGGCAGTTGTAGCATTCGGCTGAGTCTGGATTTTCCTTTGGCTTCCTCGGGGCTTTGCATACATTAGAAAAATGACCTGACTTCCTGCAGTTGTAGCAATTTCCTTTCGGGATCTTTCCAGGTTTCAGAGTAGTGGCCGCTGTAATGCTAGACTCGGGCTGATCTGTTGAAGCCTTGCGCTTATTTCCCGCTTGGCTTTTGGTGCGGTCTTGGCTGGCGTGCCTTTCATCCATATCTTCATAGTTGCAAGCCATTTCCACCAATTCTGAGAAGGAGAGTTTGATGTTGCTCATAGCTCTGTCATGGTACTTGCTCTTTAGCCCAAATATAAATCTCTTGTTCTTTGCTTTGTTGGTCATAATAAGCTCTGGAGCATAGCGCGACAACTGGGTGAATTTATTGAGGTAATCCCGGATAAAGAGATCTCCTTGCTGGAGATTAGCAAACTGCTCTCGCATCCTCTCTAAAGCCTGTTCAGGTACAAACTTCTCGTTGAACATGGTTTTGAATTGCTCCCAGGTCCTGACAGTACCTGCTGCATCCTCTGAGGTGATGGCATCCCACCACAGCTCTGCTTCCTCCTGTAGGAGCCAAACACCTAGTCTTGCTTTGTTGTTGGTTCCCAAACCCATGCCTTCAAAGATTTTCTCATAGGTCTTCAACCAAGCTATAGCCTCGGTCACTGTACCAGTGCCAGAAAAAGGTTTTCCCCTAAGGTTCCTATACATCTTCGCTACTCTGTCTAGCTCAAAGTCCTCGGGTGCTGGTGGCTGAACAATAGGGCCTTCCACAACAACGGGGATATTCCCCCGTCCTCCTGCTACTCGGCCTCCACGGCCTCCTCTAGCTGCTGCTGCTCGTGTAGCCATCAGAAAGAGTACTGTATAAGCAAGAAAAGAGTCAAGCTCATAGATTTGATAATTTTCATATATGATAAAGCAGGGGAACATAAGGAAAGGTAACGATGCACTGATCAAATTGTTTTGCTAATCTGCTTAGCTCATTCTAGGACATTGCTAATCCTATCTCTAATGAGCTACTCGCCTTAGAACCCTACTGATTCTATTCTGACGAGGTGTTTAATGTGTTAGATCCCTGAACTAAGGTTAACCAAAGCTCTGATACCAACTGTGACGATCCCAAAATCCGAGGGGCGGTATTAAGGATAATCATCGGAATATAACACATTAATCATCATAGCAGAGTACAGATAATAGCAAAAACAATAAATAGAATAATTTACATGGATATGACAGCGGAATCACAACATGTAACCACATCAGAATAGCATAGCGTAGGATATAACTTAGTAAATAAAAGGGAAGTGATCAGTCATCATCGCCAGAGGCGGAATACATACATGCAATGAGACATAATAAGGGTATCAGTCTACATCGCCGAAGGCGGTACATATACATACAATAAGAAGTACTGAAAGTAAAGCAGTCTGCATCGCCAGTGGCAGAATCATAATATAAGTACAATAATGGCGGAAAATGTCAAAGTCGTCTCTGTGAAGTCAGCCTCGCCATGAGCCAAAATGCACTCTATGCAACAGTGCAGAGCCAAAAACAACCTGTCACCTGTGAACTAGGCTACCCGTGTGAAAATAAGGGCACCCGCGTTTGCAAAGTGAAACAAACAACGAGTCAGTCATGGGGACTGGTATGAGGAATCTATTTAACAGTTTAAACAACAATAATAAGCGAATCATAGGACCATGCCACTTTCGCGGAACGGGTTTACTCCAGTGATTGCTAGTGCATTTAAAACAAAGTAAATTCTTCTAAAACAACGCAATGTTTTTAAAAAGAATGAAGCCATTATAAGACTCAGGTCCCATCATACAATGCAACGCAAGCCGGAGGATAGAGTTTTACCTTATAATGGCCAAATATGCTTGATACGTATAAAGCAAAATCAATTGATATTATTACTAGTGCATATATGTTTCAAAAATGAATAGCATCATAAATATCAATCATAGGCGGCATAAGTGCCCCATACCACTATGTCGCCGTACTAGTTCTACAATCGAGTCCGTTATTTCGTGTTGGAAATTGGATTTCCGTCATGAGTCGAGGCAAGGGGCAAGATCCTCTCCGCTTCGAGACATTCTAGCAAATGCCTCAGGACTACGCACTCTGGGTAACCCCTGAATGCTTCAGGGCCGGTCCTCTCTTACGTTTGAGGATTAATTATGCCTAAACACACGTTTCCCGGTCCTTACAGACCTATAATCGAGGCGCCTCGCATTCCAACAACCACAAAGGTGAAAAGTAGATATATATGTCAGGGCTGGTAAGTCACTGACACCACCATAGCTAGAAAGAAACGTCGTGCTCTCCCTATAGTCCGTATCCCGTTTTTAACTCATACCCGGGTGTGAGGCTCGTGAATCTACGAAATACACAAAGCTAGGCCACGTAGACCGTGCTTTGATCATCATCCACAAGACTTTGCTTTGCAATAGAAGCCTTGATCACAGCATCTTGGCATGCCACATAGGCAGTCCACTCCATACGATTGATTTCCATCGATATATAACCTCTGAGCTCGTACGTCTCAGAGAAGGGCGTTAAGCAAAAGAATAAATTCTCCGCCGCCAAACAGATATATATTTAACAGGGATCAATCAGTATAGAACAAAATCCAATGTCTGACACACAGTCCATTTACATGTCCGTTCTGGGTCTGAACGAAACCGGAGGCGTCAAATTCCTCGTATATCCGTACAACCAACGTATACGTTCAGACGGCTACTACTTCCGTCCCTTCACGGTAGCTACTCCGGTCAGGAACCTCAGCAACGCCCATCCAACCGATACGAAGATCGTCGGTCTTGAATCGTCTTTGCATTTTCCAATTCGAATCGCTCGATAAATTATTTGAAATGAGGGTTAGCTCGGCCTTTTCAAATAATTCACGTCATTAGAATTTAAATCGATTCTTTCCATGGTTATATTATTCGACATCCATATTTCAGTTCTTTAGTGTTATTTTCGTGTCAAGCACATACAACCATCAAATATCAAACAATTCAAGCCCAATTGGTTTATTTGCAATCTATGTCGCTTATAATATTTTATAACGATTTTTCGCCATTTTTATTTATTTAAAAATGGCCATATTTAATTTAACGATGTTTTAGGTCGTGCCGTGGCACTGGCGTTGTTTTTCCCTTAATTTGTTTTACACATATCGGAAAATCAAACCGTTGGATTTCTACAAAGTCTATATTAGTGGGAAGATATTCCCAAAGCGAACCCAATGGTTCCAGTTTCGTGAGAATCCGACGGTCGGATCTTCCACACTAGTTGTTTGAAGTTACGGTTTCAAAATTCGAACTGCAGCATCGTTATTCGATTTAATTTATTTATATTTATAATTATATATAAATAAAAACGATTCTGGCGCTGTTTTTCTTCAGATTTGAATTAAACATTCCTAACAATCCAACCGTTGGATTTTTACAAGGTTGGTGCCATTGGGAAGATATTTCCAAGGCGAACCCAGCGGTTGCGGTTTCGGGAAAATCCGATGGCCGGATTTCTCGTACTAATCATTTCAAATTACGATTCCGAAACACGAACTACAAGGCTTCGATTCCTTTTAATTATATTTATATTTAAATATATAAATATAATTCATTCTATAATTCCAACTATAATTCATTCTATATTTTCAACTTCGTTTTCACTTCAAATATTTCACTAACGCCTTAATATGTGACGAGAAGGAATTTCGCTCAATCCGAATCGATCGCTAAACCGACCCAGACCGTTCGAAACGCCCTATCGTTTGAGAACATGACAAAATAGAACGCATACAAAAGAAAATTTCACTGTATATTACAACAATGCATCAGAATACAAGAATATACAGAGTATAAATGAATAAATATTACACAGAAATATCAGAGATTTAAATTACATTTAAATACATAGCAGCGGAAAATAATACATTACACAACTAGAAGAGATATACGGATACAAAGCTTTCCGGATATCATTCCAGCTGTAAACCAGGATCCTGCGAATATAAATCTGCAAAACCAAAACTACTAGCTGCCCGTGTCAAAATAGGGGCACCCAGAGTTTAGGTTAAAACAATAAACTCCAGGTCAGTCATGGGACTGGTGTGAGAACTAAAACAGTTATTAATCTTTATTTTTAAAGTTAGGTAAATCAAGGGACCACGCCACATAACACGGAACGAGTTTCCTCCCAAGAATACCAGTGCATAAAACAAGCAGCGCAATGCTAAATAAAGAAAAATGAAGCTGTTATAAGACCCAGGTCCTATCACACAATGCAACGCAAGCCGGTGGATAGGGTTTTCCCTTATAACAGCCAAAGAATGCTTGATACGTTTAAAACAAATCATTTGATACTATTATGAGTGTATAGTGTATAGAACAACTTCAAATCATAAGTATCAATCATAGGCGACATGAGCGTCCCATGCCACTATGTCGCCATATATAGGTTTACAAATAAAACCGCAAATGTCACGTATTTGGAAATTGGATTTCCGTCAGTGAACCGAGGCCAGGGATCGTCCTCAACCGATTCGAGACAATCTAGCCCATGTCTCAGGAACAGCCGCAACTGCCCCTTGGAGCGACAGGGCCGGTCCACCGATGTGGATTATAGTGCCTGAACAATACGTTTCCCCGCCCTTTGGGGCGTAAATGAGCCAACGAATGACTCCATCGGACCCGGATCATCCGATCTAACCGAGGCGCCTCGCAACAGCAACAACCACACAGGTGAAAAGTATATAAATGTCAGGGCTGGAAGGTCACTGACACCACCCTAGCTAGAAAGAAACGCATGCCCTGCCTGAGGTCCTCTCCCTTTTTGGTTCACAACCGGGGTGCGAAACTCGCGAAGTAAACGTTACACAAAGCTACGCCACAAAGGCCGTACTTTGATCATCACCACAAGACTTTGCTTTTCAACAGAAGCCTCGATCAATTGCCACTTAGGCATGCCACATAGGCAATTCACTCCATGCGTTTGATATCCATCAATATATAACCCCTGAGCTCGTACGTCTCAGAGAAGGGCGTTAAGCAAGAGAATAAATTCTCCGCCGCCAAACAGATATATATTTAATAGAGATCAATCGCACGGATTAAAATCCAATGTCAGACACACAGTCCATTTACAAGTCCGTTCTAGGTCTGAACGAAACCGGAGGCACCTAGTACCCCGCATATCCATCGATCTCTAAGCACGTCTGGACGATCACCAACTGTTTCCATCTTCTTGGGTGTACAGCCCAATCAAGATCATCAGTAATCACCCAAACGACGTGAAGACCTCCGGTCTTCGACCATCGTCTTCATCTTCGACTTATCGTCGTATGGGTTATTCAGAATGGGATAAACCCGGTCTTTTCGAATAACTCGTGTATATTTTATAAAAGTGTTACACAAACACAACATACGCCTCATTCCAATTCATCAGTCACTAACCGTAAATTAACAAGAGAATAATTCCCCAAATATTAACCCCGAAGGCCGAAACCAACATCAGATCAATATCCAGAAAACCATTCTGCTTGGCTAACCGACAGTTAGTTTCTAAATTTCACATTCATAGGGAAAGGTTCCCATTAATTTTATCCAAGATAAATCATTAAAATTTATTCTTTAATCTCCTTTTGAATTTCGATTCAACTTGTCGGGATTAACGAACCTTACCGAAGTAATTATTTGTTTTAATTTCCCAATCCCAACCTATTCATCCCATGAAGTAAAACTGGTAATACTTCATATCTAACACTACGGTGTTATCGGTAAATTCAATTACCATTTCACGTTCAAATTTAATTAAAGATTTAACTATCGCCTGGAGCAAAACTGGTGATACTCCATTCTCGATCATTTCAATCTAATTAAAGATTCATTAAAACTCCACTTAGTTTTAATCTTTAACTGGGTTAAAGAATCAGTGTCATTTAAAACACAGTTCACGATAAACCCAAAATCACATTCCATTAATTATCGGGTTAAAGAACGAGTGTTATTTAAAACACTGTCCACGATAAACCCAAAAATCAATATCAATTCAATTCCAATTAAATATTATTTAATTTGTACACTTCATTAAATCTAAATAAAAAGATTTAATCTTTTCTCAACTGGGTTCAAGAACAGTGTTAGTGAAGACACCATTCACGACAAACCCAAATCACATTTGATATTCAATACAAGGCTCTGAATAGAAAATATATCGGCTTATATTCAATATCAAATTCTACGATTAACAAATGTCGTATTGGAAATAACGATATATATATATATATATATAAATATATATATATATATATATCTTTCAAATTCCCATAACAATATCTGTATCATCATGAAATCCAACATCGAAATAATCCAAAGACAATTTCGATTCAAATCCATTCCAATATAATTATTGGAAATTCTGGTTATTTTCAAAACCATTTCTAATCCAGTCTATTTATTTTAAAAATAAATAGAATTATAATTCTAGTTCAAAACTAGTTCATTTCGATAGAAATCTATTTTTATCTTTTCAAATATGGGGTTTTTCATCCCAATTCTTCACAAATCACTTCTTATGATTTTACACAAATTATTACTATTTTTAATAATTTTATCAAGGCCCGTACAGTCGATTCCCATCAACGGCCATCGAACTGCACTTACAACGACCTTTTTCAAATTTGATTTGGACATAATTCCAAATCCAACCGTTAGATTTCTAATTTCCAATATTCGTTAGAAAGCTCTTTTCGATACGAACCCAACGGTTCCGGTTTTAGGAGAATCCGACGGTCGGATCTCCCGCAAAATCCGTTCGAAGTCAATGGTCGAAATTTGCGAACTGCCGCGGCGCGGCGCGTTCTATTCAGGCCATTATATTATATATATAATATATATATATATAATATACTTCTTCGATTTCAATTCAAAACGTGCTTTATAAATCGTTTTAAATTCATTTTCAAAACGGTTTCAACTTCATATTCAATTTCAAATCAAAATTGAATATTCCAATTTAAATTCATTTTAAATTCATTTCAAATTGATTTCAATTCAAATTGATTTCTAATTCAATTTCAGTTCGTTTTCAATTCAATTCAATTTCAATTCGAATTCATTTCTATTCCATTTCAATTCGAATTAGTTTATATTTCGAATTCGTTTATATTCAATTTAAATTCGAATTCATTTATATTCAATTCTTTTCAAAATATCAGATTTTGAAATCACTTTCGATATTCATTATAAAATGAATAAAATCGATATAAATATCGTTCACGTCAAAATGGCGTCAATCTAATCAATACGGCTTCATATATTCCAGTTTTCAAATATTCTATTTCAATTATTTCTTTTTCAAATATTTCTATTTTAAAACTGGAATGAGGCCCAATCAATTACCATATAATGTTAATTATATGGATTTTCTACAACACATGTATATATCAACAACGACGAATAATCAACCATCATCCAAAGTGCATTCTACACTGTATAAGCATCAAATATAAATATTCAACGCTCATAACAGTCTGTCAATCAATCGATCGACATACAACTAAACAATCGGGATTAGTGTACGTCAAATATCATCCCAATACCCGTGTGGGGTTTCAAACAATCAAACACAGGTTTTATTTGTGCAGTTGGGCGATGTGTAAAATTTATCGTCCCAATCAATGTCCTTCAAATAGGTGTACATAAACAAACCGTCTGGTTTGTAAATGAATATTTATTTATTCACATTCACGTTAAAAATTATATTTTTAACGATCAAACTATTTTATTCAACCTACAATATTCTATTCGGTTCATTCATTAAATAAAATGTTATCTTTATTTTTCTAACTTATTTTTAGAAAATTTCGGCGGCATAACGGCACGATACTAGAAACGGAACAAGGCCTAGCCTTGTCCTCGGTCTAGTGAAGGCCCACGCCATTCACACATCAATCAAATCAATTTCATTTCACCAAACAATTAAATTTCAATCAAATAATCTAACCAATTCTTGCAATCAAACAAACAAGTCCATGGTCTGTGGACGATTGTGTCGGGTGCTACTAAACACCATCTGCATCCTAGTATATATATATAACTAGAAAAAAAGAAATTGAAAGGTGAGAAATTCTCACAGATAGCTATCCCATTATCTTGACTCTTCTTTTGTAGAAGTCTTCGTCGTTCTCGCCATTTGTCGCTTTCGTTGCCCGTTGCAACTACATATGTAAAAATCAAATTTTTACTTCGCTATTCAATATATAAAAATCGAATTTTTACTTCGTTGTTCAATATATAAAAATCGAATTTTTACTTCGTTGTTCACTATATAAAAATCGAATTTTTTCTTTGTTGTTCAATATATAAAAATCGAATTTTTACTTCGTTATTCAATATATAAAAATCGAATTTTTACTATGCTATTGAATATATAAAAATCGTATTTTTACTATGCTATTCAATATATAAAAATCGAATTTTTACTATGCTATTCAATATATAAAAATTGAATTTTTACTCATTCTAAAATATAAAAATTATATTGCTAATCTTTCTACATTATAAAAATTATATTTTTTTTATAGAGAAAAAAAATCATACCTTTCTCTACATTAAAAATATCGCCTTTTCTACTTTTAATTATAAATACCTTGAATAAATTAAAATAAATCTCTAAATAAAATATAATTAAAGACTTACAGTCTTTGTTTGAAGAAGGGGGCGTTCTTGTCAAGAGGAGGGAGGTCAGCGCATCTCTGCGGTCATGGGGCTTCACTGTGGGACCCGAGAAGAAGGGAAGGCGGACGAAGGTGGCTCAGGGGGGGGGGGGGGGGTGCGGTGGGTTTTCAGGGCAACTAGGGTTTGCGGGGGATTGGGCGACGGCTCAAATCAGAAGAGAGGGAGGAAGCAGGGTCGCCGATCGAGACGGGGGGGTCGGAGGAGGAGTTGCTGGAGATGGGGGAGGGAGAGCGCGCCGATTGAGGGCGCGATGGTCGGCGAGGCGCAGTGCGAGATCGACGCTCGCCCCCCTTTTATATATATATATATATTTTTATTTTTTTTCTCTGAATGAATAAAAACGGGGGGCACAGATAAAAGGATGAGGGAGAGAGAAAAAAGGAAGTTTTTATTTAATTATTTAGATTTCATAAAGTTGACTTTTTATGTCGACCTCAAAACGAGACCCACCGCCTGTCGTCCCTAGCGTTTCACCCCCATTCCGAACACAATGGGATAAGTATCGTAAGCTAATTCGATCATTTCGATTAGTTTCTGTTGAATTTAAAATATAATTCTTTATATATTCAATTTAAACGTACATTTCAATTTACCGGGGGCACATACGAACTCTATAAATCTCAGAAAAATATTTCCTAGCTTCGTATTGACGATACGGTCCTAACAAAACTAGTTTCGTCAAATTCCGAGACCGTTGGAAAAATGGCCATTTTCCAGTCGATTAAAATCAACTGAAACTGGTTAAACACGTTTTCCTTTGCCACGCTCACATATTGATTCGAAAAATTATGAAATTTGAAACCTAGCAATAATTTGACATCACGGACCCAACAAAAGTGGTTTCGTCAAAATCCGAAGTCATTTGCAAAATGTCTATTTTTAAGGGCCTGAATTCCATAGCGACTATTCAGAATTTTCAACTGGACATATCTTTTGATTCCCGCTATGAAATTTCAATTTTTCGGATTCGTTGGAAAGATATCATCAATTAGATCCTAATGTTTTTTGTTTCATTAAAATCCGGATTGTTTTGAACCCGGTAAATCCAATTGAAGTTTGAAATCGAATTATCGAACTACCACGCCATTTTCAATTCTATTTATAATTATATATAAATATTTATATTCTAATGACGACGTATATAATATATACATTCTAATTCCATTCAAAATAAATTTTTTGTCGATATTATTTAAAATAATTCATTTTAAATAATCAAAATTCGCTAAAATTGCCAAAATAAAAAATTTAAACTGGCCCAGATTTTCGGGTTGTTACAATCTCCCCCACTTAAAACTTTTCGTCCCCGAAAAGGAACAAAGTCGAAAGTGGTTTGATTAATCAACTCTACGTTCGATCTGGCTTCCATTCTCCAACTTTTCAGTTTTTGAGAATTTTCAAAATTTTCAAAAATTTGGCTAACACCCTAAATTTTCGAAAAATTTCGCCATAACCTCCCCTGCACCGGGAGCCACGGGAAAATCCCAAAATTGCCATACAGGCCTTCTGATCTCAAAAAGAAAAAGAAAAAGCCAAGCGGCTAGCCAATAGGCTCATAAAATCATCATCACCCAAACAAAACAGTAAATTATAGTAAACATGTACCTATTTGTCGGGCAAACAAATTTTATTCTCTGCTCTAGCCTCCTTGCTATGACCTGTTCAATGTAAGTATATGTATATGCAAGCAAATGCGACAAATTTTCAATATAATTCAATATGTGATTCAATTAGGCTAAATGGCTAAAAATTAGCAAACAAATAAACAAACAACACAAACATCAATCAATTAGTGAATTATCATTTGAAATTCATAACTTTGATATATAGTCAAAAATCTCATTTTTGATGCCAAATCACAACAATAAGCCCTATCTAATTTTGGTTCTCACACCAGTCAATAGGAAATATCAAGAAATCTCACTTTCGTCACTCGAATATAAACACTGATGATGAGGCCTCATCATCAGAATTATCTCCGGGCGAATAGAGTGTGATTCTATATCTATCCAATATATTAAAATTTCGAACACACGCTTGCAAGACGTATATGCGAAATCTCTATATACTGGACTGTCCTAATTAATACAAATAAATAATCAAATACGAATAATTGATTTAAATTTTCAAAACAAAATTTGTTTTCATTTTTTAAAAATATACCCTTCACACTCGTTCTAGGATACTACTGATCCTATCTCTAACGAATCATTCCCATTGGATATTACTAATCCAATATCTGATGAATTCTTTCGTATGGTTCTAAAGTGCATTGTTCTCTGAGCTTGGTAAACCAAAGCTCTGATATCACGTGTGACGAGAAGGAATTTCGCTCAATCCGAATCGATCGCTAAACCGACCCAGACCGTTCGAAACGCCCTATCATTTGAGAACATGACAAAATAGAACGCATACAAAAGAACATTTCACTGTATATTACAACAATGCATCAGAATACAAGAATATACAGAGTATAAATGAATAAATATTACACAGAAATATCAGAGATTTAAATTACATTTAAATACATAGCAGCGGAAAATAATACATTACACAACTAGAAGAGATATACGGATACAAAGCTTTCCGGATATCATTCCAGCTGTAAACCAGGATCCTGCGAATTTAAATCTGCAAAACCAAAACTACTAGCTGCCCGTGTCAAAATAGGGGCACCCAGAGTTTAGGTTAAAACAATAAACTCCAGGTCAGTCATGGGACTGGTGTGAGAACTAAAACAGTTATTAATCTTTATTTTTAAAGTTAGGTAAATCACGGGACCACGCCGCATAACACGGAACGAGTTTCCTCCCAAGAATACCAGTGCATAAAACAAACAGCGCAATGCTAAATAAAGAAAAATGAAGCTGTTATAAGACCCAGGTCCTATCACACAATGCAACGCAAGCCGGGGGATAGGGTTTTCCCTTATAACAGCCAAAGAATGCTTGATATGTTTAAAACAAATCATTTGATACTATTATGAGTGTATAGTGTATAGAACAACTTCAAATCATAAGTATCAATCATAGGCGACATGAGCGTCCCATGCCAATATGTCGCCATATATAGGTTTACAAATAAAACCGCAAATGTCACGTATTTGGAAATTGGATTTCCGTCAGTGAACCGAGGCCAGGGATCGTCCTCAACCGATTCGAGACAATCTAGCCCATGTCTCTGGAATAGCCGCATCTGCCCCTTGGAGCGACAGGGCCGGTCCACCGATGTGGATTATAGTGCCTGAACAATACGTTTCCCCGCCCTTTGGGGCGTAAATGAGCCAACGAATGACTCCATCGGACCCGGATCGTCCGATCTAACCGAGGCGCCTCGCAACAACAACAACCACACAGGTGAAAAGTATATAAATGTCAGGGCTGGAAGGTCACTGACACCACCCTAGCTAGAAAGAAACACATGCCCTCCCTGAGGTCCTCTCCCGTTTTTGGTTCACAACCGGGGTGCGAAACTCGCGAAGTAAACGTTACACAAAGCTACGCCACAAAGGCCGTGCTTTGATCATCACCGCAAGACTTTGCTTTTCAACAGAAGCCTCGATCAATTGCCACTTAGGCATGCCACACAGGCAATTCACTCCATGCGTTTGATATCCATCAATATATAACCCCTGAGCTCGTACGTCTCAGAGAAGGGCGTTAAGCAAGAGAATAAATTCTCCGCCGCCAAACAGATATATATTTAATAGAGATCAATCGCACGGACTAAAATCCAATGTCAGACACACAATCCATTTACAAGTCCGTTCTAGGTCTGAACGAAACCGGAGGCTCCTAGTACCCCGCATATCCATCGATCTCCAAGCACGTCTGGACGATCACCAACTGTTTCCATCTTCTTGGGTGTACAGCCCAATCAAGATCATCAGTAATCACCCAAACGACGTGAAGACCTCCGGTCTTCGACCATCGTCTTCATCTTCGACTTATCGTCGTATAGGTTATTCAGAATGGGATAAACCCGGTCTTTCCGAATAACTCGCGTATATTTTATAAAAGTGTTACACAAACACAACATACGCCTCATTCCAATTCATCAGTCACTAACCGTAAATTAACAAGAGAATAATTCCCCAAATAATAACCCCGAAGGCCGAAACCAACATCAGATCAATATCCAGAAAACCATTCTGCTTGGCTAACCGACAGTTAGTTTCTAAATTTCACATTCATAGGGAAAGGTTCCCATTAATTTTATCCAAGATAAATCATTAAAATTTATTCTTTAATCTCCTTTTTAATTTCGATTCAACTTGTCGGGATTAACGAACCTTACCAAAGTAATTATTTGTTTTAATTTCCCAATCCCAACCTATTCATCCCGTGAAGTAAAACTGGTAATACTTCATATCTAACACTACGGTGTTATCGGCAAATTCAATTACCATTTCACGTTCAAATTTAATTAAAGATTTAACTATCGCCTGGAGCAAAACTGGTGATACTCCATTCTCGATCATTTCAATCTAATTAAAGATTCATTAAAACTCCACTTAGTTTTAATCTTTAACTGGGTTAAAGAATCAGTGTCATTTAAAACACAGTTCACGATAAACCCAAAATCACATTCCATTAATTATCGGGTTAAAGAACGAGTATTATTTAAAACAATGTCCACGATAAACCCAAAAATCAATATCAATTCAATTCCAATTAAATATTATTTAATTGGTAGACTTCATTAAATCTAAATAAAAAGATTTAATCTTTTCTCAACTGGGTTCAAGAACAGTGTTAGTGAAGACACCATTCACGACAAACCCAAATCACATTTGATATTCAATACAAGTCTCTGAATAGAAAATATATCGGCTTATATTCAATATCAAATTCTACGATTAACAAATGTCGTATTGGAAATAACGATATATATATATATCTTTCAAATTTCCATAACAATATCTGTATCATCACGAAATCCAACATCGAAATAATCCAAAAACAATTTCGATTCAAATCCATTCCAATATAATTATTGGAAATTCTGGTTATTTTCAAAACCATTTCTAATCCAGTCTATTTATTTTAAAAATAAATAGAATTATAATTCTAGTTCAAAACTAGTTCATTTCGATAAAAATCTATTTTTATCTTTTCAAATATGGTGTTTTTCATCCCAATTCTTCACAAATCACTTCTTATGATTTTACACAAATTATTACTATTTTTAATAATTTTATCAAGGCCCGTACAGTCGATTTCCATCAACGGCCATCGAACTGCACCTACAGCGACCTTTTTCAAATTTGATTTGGACATAATTACAAATCCAACCGTTAGATTTCTAATTTCCAATATTCGTTAGAAAGCTCTTTTCGATACGAACCCAACGGTTCCGGTTTTAGGAGAATCCGACGGTCGGATTCCCCGCAAAATCCGTTCGAAGTCAATGGTCGAAATTCGCGAACTGCCGCGGCGCGGCGCATTCTATTCAGGCCATTATATTATATATATAATATATATATATATAATATACTTCATCGATTTCAATTCAAAACGTGCTTTATAAATCGTTTTAAATTCATTTTCAAAACGGTTTCAACTTCATATTCAATTTCAAATCAAAATTGAATATTCCAATTTAAATTCATTTTAAATTCATTTCAAATTGATTTCAATTCAAATTGATTTCTAATTCAATTTCAGTTCGTTTTCAATTCAATTCAATTTCAATTCGAATTCATTTCTATTCCATTTCAATTCGAATTAGTTTATATTTCGAATTCGTTTATATTCAATTTAAATTCGAATTCGTTTATATTCAATTCTTTTCAAAATATCAGATTTTGAAATCACTTTCGATATTCATTATAAAATGAATAAAATCGATATAAATATCGTTCACGTCAAAATGGCGTCAATCTAATCAATACGGCTTCATATATTCCTGTTTTCGAATATTCTATTTCAATTATTTCTTTTTCAAATATTTCTATTTTAAAACTGGAATGAGGCCCAATCAATTACCATATAATGTTAATTATATGGATTTTCTACAACACATGTATATATAAACAACGATGAATAATCAACCATCATCCAAAGTGTATTCTACACTGTATAAGCATCAAATATAAATATTCAACGCTCATAACAGTCTGTCAATCAATCGATCGACATACAACTAAACAATCGGGATTAGTGTACGTCAAATATCATCCCAATACCCGTGTGGGGTTTCAAACAATCAAACACAGGTTTTATTTGTGCAGTTGGGCGATGTGTAAAATTTATCGTCCCAATCAATGTCCTTCAAATAGGTGTACATAAACAAACCGTCTGGTTTGTAAATGAATATTTATTTATTCACATTCACGTTAAAAATTATATTTTTAACGATCAAACTATTTTATTCAACCTATAAATATTCTATTCGGTTCATTCATTAAATAAAATGTTATCTTTATTTTTCTAACTTATTTTTAGAAAATTTCGGCAGCATAACGGCACGATACTAGAAACGGGACAAGGCCTAGCCTTATCCCCAGTCTAGTGAAGGCCCACGCCATTCACACATCAATCAAATCAATTTCATTTCACCAAACAATTAAATTTCAATCAAATAATCTAACCAATTCTTGCAATCAAACAAACAAGTCCATGATCTGTGGACGATTGTGTCGGGTGCTACTAAACACCGTCTGCATCCTAGTATATATATATAACTAGAAAAAAAGAAATTGAAAGGTGAGAAATTCTCATAGATAGCTATCCCATCATCTTGACTCTTCTTTTGTAGAAGTCTTCGTCGTTCTCGCCATTTGTCGCTTTCGTTGCCTGTAGCCACTACATATGTAAAAATCGAATTTTTACTTCGCTATTCAATATATAAAAATCGAATTTTTACTTCGTTGTTCATTATATAAAAATCGAATTTTTACTTCGTTGTTCAATATATAAAAATCGAATTTTTACTTCGTTGTTCAATATATAAAAATCGAATTTTTTCTTCGTTGTTCAATATATAAAAATCGAATTTTTACTATGCTATTCAATATATAAAAATCGAATTTTTACTCTTTCTAAAATATAAAAATTATATTGTTAATCTTTCTACATTATAAAAATTATATTTTTTTTATAGAGAAAAAAAATCATACCTTTCTCTACATTAAAAATATCGCCTTTTCTTCTTTTAATTATAAATACCTTGAATAAATTAAAATAAATCTCTAAATAAAATATAATTAAAGACTTACAGTCTTTGTTTGAAGAAGGGGGGCATTCTCGTCGAGAGGAGGGAGGTCAGCGCATCTCAGCGGTCATGGGGCTTCACTGTGGGACCCGAGAAGAAGGGAAGGCGGACGAAGGTGGCTCAGGGGGGGGTGCGGTGGGTTTTCAGGGCGACTAGGGTTTGCGGGGGATTGGGCGACGGCTCAAATCAGAAGAGAGGGAGGAAGCAGAGTCGCCGATCGAGACAGGGGGGGTCGGAGGAGTTGCTGGAGATGGGGGGGAGAGCGCGCTTGAGGGAGCGATGGTCGGCGAGGCGCGGCGCGAGATCGACAGTCGCCCCCCTTATATATATATTTTATTTTTTTTCTCTGAATGAATAAAAACGGGGGGGGGGGGGGGGGGGCTCAGATAAAAGGATGAGGGAGAGAGAAAAAAGGAAGTTTTTATTTAATTATTTAGATTTCATAAAGTTGACTTTTTATGTCGACCTCAAAACGAGACCCACCGCCTGTCGTCCCTAGCGTTTCACCCCCATTCCGAACACAATGGGATAAGTATCGTAAGCTGATTCGATCATTTCGATCAGTTTCTGTTGAATTTAAAATATAATTCTTTATATATTCAATTTAAACGTACATTTCAATTTACCGAGGGCACATACGAACTCTATAAATCTTAGAAAAATATTTCCTAGCTTCGTATTGATGATACGGTCCTAACAAAACTAGTTTCGTCAAATTTTGAGACCGTTGGAAAAATGGCCATTTTCCAGTCGATTAAAATCAACTGAAACTGGTTAAACGCGTTTTCGTTTGCCACGCTCACATATTGATTCGAAAAATTATGAAATTTGAAACCTAGCAATAATTTGACATCACGGACCCAACAAAAGTGGTTTCGTCGAAATCCGAGGTCATTTGCAAAATGTCTATTTTTAAGGGCCTGAATTCCATAGCGACTATTCAGAATTTTCAACTGGACATATCTTTTGATTCCCGCTATGAAATTTCAATTTTTCGGATTTGTTGGAAAGATATTATCAATTAGATCCTAATGTTTTTGGTTTCATTAAAATCCGGATTGTTTTGCACCCGGTACATCCAATTGAAGTTTGAAATCGAATTATCGAACTACCGCGCCATTTTCAATTCTATTTATAATTATATATAAATATTTATATTCTAACGACGACATATATAATATATACGTTCTAATTCCATTCAAAATAAATTTCTCGTCGATATTATTTAAAATAATTCATTTTAAATAATCAAAATTCGCTAAAATTGCCAAAATAAAAATTTTAAACTGGCCCAGATTTTTGGGTTGTTACATAATATTTCGAAAAATTTCGCCATAACCTCCTTTGTAAGGGGAGGGGTTTGGAAATTTATCGGGCCGTGTTAGGTACCCAATAAATCCTAAAAAGCATTCACATATTTATAGTGATATATTCTGGTGTTTACGGGGGAGCATGTATAGATAATCACTCCAGAGAATAAATTCTCGTCACCCCGTTTCCGTGTGGAAATAAATGGTCCATGTGCCGTATCTAATAAATAGAGAGACGTGATTATTGTCAATTCCAGACCCGTGTGGGGTTTTTATTAATCTGGCGATTTATCGTTATATTTTCTATAGTCTATATCAGTCATCAGTTCAACCTGTAGTATATAGTCATCGCCATACAAGCCTCTCACTCGTATGGTAAATCTTCCACCTCGTCACACAAGCTCCAGTTGCTTATGTGGAATATGATGAAGTATGCCTATCGTCAAGAAGTATGCCATGTAGTGTAGTTCAAAATTAATTGTTACTATCCTATGGCGACGTTTATTATTTCACACAGAATAACCAGCACTCCGCATCCAATGGCATTCACAGGAGTTGATATATAAATAAAATTGCGCAGCCAACTCATCAAGGTTTACCTATTTGTCGGGCACACAAATAATTTCTTTCCTCTACAGCTAATCCATTTTTCCTGTTCAACACATGTGTATATATATATATATATATATATATATATATGCAGAACAAAGCTAATAATAATATTTCTAGCAAACTATTATTTATTTCAACACGTGTGTATTTTTATCAAAGCGTAAACATGATAAAAGAAATATTTTTATCATCAAAATTATTTATTCTGCACGTGAATGTTTTTACCACTTCATATTCACAATAAAAAAGTAGTTTTTATTGTCGCTTCATTTTATTTTAAAATAACATTCAACACATGAATTTCAACTCGACGAACGAATTTCAATTCAACACATGAATATTCTATATAGTTTGTATATATATATAAAAATGTGATTTTTATCGCTAAAGCTATTTGTTTAAATTCAAATAATATTCAACACATGAATTTTGATTCAACGAATGAATTTCAACTCAACACATGAATATTCGCTATAGTTTGTATATATATAAAAATGTGATTTTTATCGCTAAAGCTATTTGTTTAAATTCAAATAATATTCAACACATGAATTTTGATTCAACGAATGAATTTCAACTCAACACATGTATATTTCAGAAAATTTCGGCAGCATAACGGCAGGGTAGTTAAAACCGGGACCGTCCCTAGTACGGCTCCTCGCTCTACCTTAAAACCTCGCGGTTTTTGACAATGGGGATCATGCATCTAGTTCGCACGCAGGCGGCATGTTTTATTTTCATTTCCACAATCCTATTCTAATTTGTCTCAAACACAAGAGGGTATTTTTCAACCACAAAGGTATTTTTCAACCACAATATCAACCACAAACAATTATTTCCAACCATTCGTCATACCATATAATATCATGTCAATCACAAGCAATAAATATCGTCCATGGTCTGTGGATGAGGGGAGTGTATATATATATATATTATAATTCACTTGCATTTCATCACAATTCAAAGCATATATGTTTCATACAACGCTTGTATAATTTATACATCGCTAATATAATTTATACAACACATGTACATGAGGTATACAATGCGTATATAATTTACACTTTGCTTATATAATTTATACAACGCGATTCCATTCACACAATTCAGTTTAGATTCCTCACCTTGGTTTCTGCAGTGCTAAAAATCAAGATCAGAAAAATCCGTGGCTTCTTCTAGAATGTAGAGAGCCTCCTTGCGGTCACGGTGTCTCCTGTTTCATCGAATTTCGTTAAAGAACGGAAAAGTTATTATTTTTCAAAGTTTTGCAATGCTTTATAGTGTTATTTTCATTTCTGAATAATAAAGGTCGTACCTTTATTTTTGATTCAAAACTAGGTAAGCAAAATCCGTGAAATCCGTCGATTGTTGCTTCGATCAGGTAGTGCCACGTGGAAGGGCTACGAATCAACTCCCCGTCGGTGGTGGTGCGGCTCCCTTCGGTGGTCGGAGGAAGGCGGCGCGGCGCTGGGAAGTCGACGTCTTCCTCGACGTCGTTCAGGCGATTTCGGCGAAGGTGGAGGGCGGCGTTTGGTCGGATGTGGAGAGGAGGCGAAGGCGAGTCGACTGGTAGCGGCGGCGCGGCCTAGCGTCGCCTGTGGCGGTCGGAAAATGGAGAAGAAGGTTCGAGCTCCAGGAACCGTCGAAATCGTCTAAGGCGGCTAGGGTTTTTCGATTTTATTTTTTAAAGAAAAATTCCTATTGGTCGAAGCTATATAGGAAATTTTAAATAGTGTTTTCACAAACGGACTCGAAATCAAACCAAACGACTGTCGCCCCTAGCTAAATACCCCCATTACGGACACAATGGGATATGTTTCGTTGGCCAATTCGACTGTTACAGTCAGTTATTTTTCAAATTAAAATATAAAACATTCAATATTTAATTTGAACGTACATTTCAATTTGTCAGGGCCACAAACTGAATCGAAAAATTCCAGAAAAATAAATCTAGCTTTGTTTTGACGATACGGTCCTAACAAAACCAGTTTCGTCGAATTCTGAGCTCGTTTGAAAAACGGCCATTTTTAGGTCGACACATTTTAACAGAATTTGACCAATCACATTTTCTTTTGCCCAGCTCACATACTAGCTTCAAAAATTATGAAATTTGAAACTTAGCAATTATTTGACATCCCGGACCCAACAAAAGTGGTTTCGTCGAATTCCGAGGTCGTATGCAAAATATCAATTTTCAAGGGCTATATATGCTATATAACGACCTTTCTGAAAATTCATTTGGCCATAACTTTTGATTCCCGCTATGAAACTTCGATTTTTCAGATTCGTTAGAAAGTTATTCATAAATAGATTTAAATATTTTCAGTTTCGCCAAAATCCGTTATATTTTCCACCCGGTACAGTCAGACAAAGTTTGTATTCAAACTGCAATACTATACCCAATTCTTTATTTTATTGAAATAGGCTATTTCAACTATTCAAATTCTTTGGTAATAACCAAATTTAAAAATTTTAAATTGGTTCACATTTTCCGGGTTATTACAATTTCAATGTTGGATTTCGTGATTATACAGATGTTGTTAGGGAAATTTGAAAGATATAGATATATATATCGTTATTTCCAATACGATATATGTTGGTCGTAGAATCTGATATTGAATATAAGCCGATATATTTTCTATTCAGAACCTTGTATTTAATATCAAATGTGATTTGGGTTTGTCGTGAATGATGTCTTGATTAACACTGTTCTTGAACCCAGTTGAGAAAAGATTAAATCTTTTTAGTTAGATTTAATGAAGTGTACCAATTAAATAATATTTAATTGGAATTGAATTGATATTGATTTTTGGGTTTATCGTGAACAGTGTTTTAAATAACACTTGTTCTTTAACCCGATAATTAATGTGATGTGATTTTGGGTTTATCGTGAACCGTGTTTTAAATGACACTGATTCTTTAACCCAGTCACAGATTAAAACTAAGTGGAGTTTTAATGAATCTTTAATTAGATTGAAATGATCGAGAATGGAGTATCACCAGTTTTGCTCCAGGCGATAGTTAAATCTTTAATTAGATTTGAACGTGAAATGGTAATTGAATTTACCGATAACACCGTGGTGTTAGATATGAAGTATTACCAGTTTTACTTCATGGGATGAATAGGTTGGGATTAGGAAATTAAAACAAATGATTACTTCGGTAAGGTTCTGTAATAACCCGGAAAATCTGGGCCAGTTTAAAATTTTTATTTTGGCAATTCTAGCGAATTTTGATTATTTAAAATGAATTATTTTAAATAAAATCGATGAGAAATTTATTTTGAATAGAGTTCGAACGTATATATTATATGCGTTGTCGTTAGAATATAAATATTTATATATAATTATAAATAGAATTGAAAATGACGCGGTAGTTCGATAATTCGATTTCAAACTTCAATTGAATGTACCGGGTGCAAAACAATCCGGATTTTAGTGAAACCAAAGATAATGGGATCTAATTGATAATATCTTTCCAACGAATCCGAAAAATCAAAATTTCATAGCGGGAATCAAAAGATATGTCCAGTTGAAAATTCTGAATAGTCGCTATGGAATTCAGGCCCTTAAAAATGGACATTTTGCAAATGACCTCGGATTTCGACGAAACCAGTTTTGTTGGGTCCGTGACGTCAAATTTTTGATAGGTTTCAAATTTCATAATTTTTCGAATCAATATGTGAGCGTGGCAAAAGAAAACGCGTTTGACCAGTTTCAGTTGATTTTAATCGACTGGAAATTGGCCATTTTTCCAACGGTCTCAGAATTCGACAAAACTAGTTTTGTTAGGACCATATCGTAAATACGAAGCTAGAAAATATTTTTCGAGAATTTTTAGAGTTAGAATGTGACCCCGGTAATTTGAAATGTACGTTTAAAATTCAATATAATGATTTAAATGTAAATTCAACGGAAACTGATCGAAACGATCGAATCAGCTTACGATACATATCCCATTGTGTTCGGAATGGGGGTAATTAGCTAGGGACGACAGGCGGTGGGCCTCGTTTCGGGGTCGTATGCAAAAGTCAACTTTTAGAAATTAAATTTTTGGGTTCCTCCTTTATACGTTGCCCCCCCCCCCTTATTCTTCGAATTCATCAGAAAGAAAAAAGCAAACGAAATAAAAAAAAAAGTATTGGGGAGGAGCTCGTCGCTCCTCCGAAGGAAGCGCCGCCGCGCCAGAGACCCTCGTGACCCCCTCACCTCGACCTCTTCTCTCAGCCCCCCCCTCGATCGAAGTCCGAACCCCTACCTCGCAGCGAAGCCCCAAATCGAACCGCGCCACCTCGCCGGAGACTGCATCGCCGCACCCCCTTTTTCTCAGCCGGCACCGCCACTCTCTCCCCTCCCTTGGACCTCCGGCGGCTGCCACATCACCCCCCCCCCCCCGATCCAGAGATTTTACTGTAAGTTTTTGGTAAATTTTATTTATTTAAATAAAAATCTGATTTTATTTACATAAAATCCGATACGTGAGTATATGAAGTTTAGAAATTTATTTACAGAAAGTTAGATATCTTCTTTTTGTATATAAAGTTGAAATTTTTATCTTACATATAGTTTGAATTTTTATCATGAAAAAGAAGTGATTTTTACATGAAAAAAAGATGAGATTTTTGTTCGTATGACGACGAGGTTAAAAATAGGATTTTTGTATGTTGAACTTCGAAATAAAAATAGGATTTTTATATGTTGAACTTCGAAATAAAAATAGGATTTTTATATGTTGAACTTCGAAGTAAAAATGTGATTTTTAGATGTTGAACTTCGAAGTAAAAATGTGATTTTTATATGTTAAACTTCGAAATAAAAATAGGATTTTTATATGTTGAACTTCGAAATAAAAATAGGATTTTTATATGTTAAACTTCGAAGTAAAAATGTGATTTTTATATATTGAATAGCAAAGTAAAAATGTGATTTTTATATATTGAATAGCAAAGTAAAAATGTGATTTTTATATATTGAATAGCAAAGTAAAAATTCGATTTTTATATATTGAATAGCGAAGTAAAATTCGATTTTTACATATGTAGTGAAAGCGGACAACGTAAGCGACAAAAGGCGAGTTGGCGAAGATTTCCTGCATTAGAAGTGCCGTGGAGCTAGGATAGCTATCGGTGAGAATTTCTCACCTTTCAATTTCTTTTCTAGTTATATATATATACTAGGATGCAGATGGTGTTTAGTAGCACCCGACACGATCGTCCACAGACCATGGACTTGTTTGTTTGGCTGTTTGGTGATTGATTGCGATATTGGTTTGAATGTGGTTTGTGGTGTGAAAAATCGAATCGATAAATTGGTTAGGATTAGACGTGCGCCGTTGTAAGGCGAAGGAGTAAGGCTAGGTTAGACTCTTACTCCAAATTTTGTGGTTTGCATAACGAAAGTGATTTGATTGATATGGGTATGGCGGTGGCCATTATTAGACCGGGGACAAGGCTAGGCCTTATCCCGTTTCTAGCATAGCGCCGTTATGCCGCCGAAATTTTCTAAAATATGTTAGAAAAATAAAAATATCATTTTTATTGGAAATGAATAAAATAATATATTCATTTACAAATCAAAACGATTTGTTGATGTACACCCATTTGACTGATATGGATTGGGACGATAAATTTTACACATCGCCCAACTGCACAAATAAAATATTTGTTTGATTGTTTGAAACCCCACACGGGTGTTAGGATGAAATTTGAAGTTCACTCATCCTGATTGATTAAATATGTCGATCGATCGATTGACAGGCTGTTATAAGCGTTAGATATCTATATTTGATGCTTATACAGTGTAGTGCACTTTGGTTGATGGTTGATTATTTTTCAATGCTATTATATACATGTGTTGTATGAAATCCATATAATTAACTTTATATGGTAATTTATTGGGCCTCATTCCAATTTGAAAAATAAAGAATATTATAAAATAAAAGTTCATGTGTTGACAGTACTCATCCATTGAGATTGGTCATGTGTTGAACGAAATATTTTGATAATAACAACTATTTTGAAAAAGAAATATTTGAAATATAATATTTGAAAATAGAAATATATGAAGCCGTGTTGATTAGATTGACGCCATTCTGACGTGAACGATATTTATATCGATTTTTAACGATTTCGAAATGAATTGAATTGAAAACGATTTCGAAATGAATTGAATTGAAAACGATTTCGAAATGAATTGAATTGAAAACGATTTCGAAATGAATTGAAATGAAAACGATTTCGAAATGAATTGAATTGAAAACGATTTCGAAATGAATTGAATTGAAAACGATTTCGAAATGAATTGAATTGAAAACGATTTCGAAATGAATTGAATTGAAAACGATTTCGAAATGAATTGAATTGAAAACGATTTCGAAATGAATTGAATTGAAAACGATTTCGAAATGAATTGAATTGAAAACGATTTCGAAATGAATTGAATTGAAAACGATTTCGAAATGAATTGAATTGAAAACGATTTCGAAATGAATTGAATTGAAAACGATTTCAAAATGAATTGAATTGAAAACGATTTCGAAATGAATTGAATTGAAAACGAATTCAAATTGAATTGGAAGCGAATTGAAACGAATTCAAATTGAAATTTGAATTGAATAGAAATGAAATTTGGAAACGAATTTATAAAGAAGAATTCAATTTTGATTTGAATTGAAATTGCTTTTGAAACGAATTTAAAACTATTTATATATAATTCGTTTTAAATAGAAATCGACGAAATATATATTATATATATTATATATATAATATAATGGCCTGAATAGAACGCGCCGCGCCGCGGCAGTTCGTGAATTTCGACCATTTATTTCAAACGGACATTACGGGAGATCCGACCGTCGGATTCTCCTAAAACCGGAACCGTTGGGTTCGTATCGAAAAGAGCTTTCTAACGAATATTAGAAATTTGAAATCTAACGGTTGGATTTGGGATTATGTCCAAATCAAATTTGAAAAAGGTCGCTGTAAGTGCAGTTCGAGGGCCGTTGATGGAAATCGACTGTACGGGCCTTGATGAAATTATTAAAAATAGTAATAAATTGTGTAAAATCATAAGAAATGATTTGTGAAGATTTGGGATGAAAAACTCCATATTTGAAAAGATAAAAATAGTTTTTTATCGAAATGAACTAGTTTTGAACTAGAATTATAATTCTATTTATTTTTAAATAAATAAATTGAATTTGAAATGGTTTTGAAAATAACTAAAATTTCCAATGATTGCATTGGAATGGATTTGAATCGAAATTGTCTTCGGAATATTTCGATGTTGGATTTCGTGATTATACAGGTGTTGTTATCGAAATTTGAAAGATATATATTTATATCGTTATTTCCAATACGACATTCGTTAGTCGTAGAATTTGATATTGAATATAAGCCGATATATTTTCTATCCAGAGCCTTATATTGAATATCAAATGTGATTTGGGTTTGTCGTGAATGGTGTCTTCACTAACACTGTTTTTGAACCCAGTTGAGAAAAGATTAAATCTTTTTATTTAGATTTAATGAAGTGTACCAATTAAATAATATTTAATTGGAATTGAATTGATATTGATTTTTGGGTTTATCGTGAACAGTGTTTTAAATAACACTCGTTCTTTAACCCGATAATTAATGGAATGTGACTTTGGGTTTATCGTGAACCGTGTTTTAAATGATACTGATTCTTTAACCCAATTAAAGATTAAAACTAAGTGGAGTTTTAATGAATCTTTAATTAGATTGAAAAGATCGAAAATGGAGTATCACCAGTTTGGCTCCAGGCGATAGTTAAATCTTTAATTAGATTTGAACGTGAAATGGTAATTGAATTTACCGATAACACCGTGGTGTTAGATATGAAGTACTACCAGTTTTACTTCATGGGATGAATAGGTTGGGATTGGGAAATTAAAACCAGTGATTACTTCGATAAGGTTCGTTAATCCCGACTAGTTTGAATTGATATTCAAAAATAGATTAAAGAATAAATTCAAGGAATTTATCTTGGATAAATTTAATGGGAACCTTTCCCTATGAATGTGAAATTTAGAAACTAACTGTCGGTTAGCCAAGCAGAATGGTTTTCTGGATATTGATCTGATGTTGGTTTCGGCCTTCGGGGTTAATATTTGGGGAATTATTCTCTTGATTAATTTACGGTTAGTGACTGATGAATTGGAATGAGGCGTATGTTGTGTTTGTGTAACACTTTTATAATATATACGCGAGTTATTCGGAAAGACCGGGTTTATCCCATTCTGAATAACTGATTCGACGTGGTGTCGAAGATGAAGACGGTGGTCGAAGACCGGAAGTCTTCACGTCGTTTGGGTAATTACTGATGATCTTGATTGGGCTGTACACCCAAGAAGATGGAAACAGTTAGTGATCGTCCAGACGTGCTTGGAGATCGATGGATATGCGGGGTACTAGGTGCCTCCGGTTTCGTTCAGCCCCAGAACGGACTTGTAAATGGACTGTGTGTCTGACATTGGATTTTAGTCTGTGTGATTGATTTCTATTAAATATATATCTGTTTGGCGGCGGAGAATTTATTCTCTTGCTTAACGCCCTTCTCTGAGACGTACGAGCTCAGGGGTTATATATTGATGGATATCAAACGCATGGAGTGAATTGCCTGTGTGGCATGCCTAAGTGGCAATTGATCGAGGCTTCTGTTGAAAAGCAAAGTCTTGTGGTGATGATCAAAGCACGGCCTTTGTGGCGTAGCTTTGCGTAACGTTTACCTCGCGTGTTTCACACCCGGTATGAACCAAAAACGGGAGACGGACCTCAGGGAGGACTTGCGTTTCTTTCTAGCTAGAAGTGGCGTCAGTGGTTTTACACGCCCTGACGAGTTTGACTTATGTGGTTGTTGCTGTTGCGAGGCGCCTCAGATTGATCGGTCGTTCTCGAACCGATGGAGTCATTTAGTTGGCTCACTTACACCCCATAGGGTGGGGAGACGTAGTGTTCAGGCATAATAATCCACATCGGTGGACCGGCCCTGACGATCCAAGGGGCAGTTGCGGCTGTTCCTGAGGGGCGGGCTAGAGCGTCTCGAATCGGTTGAGGACTATCTTTTGCCTCGGTTCATAGACGGAAATCCAATTTCCAAATACGTGACATTTGCGGTTTTATTTGTAAACCTATATATATGGTGACATGATATATGGTACCCATGCCGCCTATGATTGATACTTATGATTTGAAGTTGTTTTATACACTATGCACTTATAATAGTATCAAATGATTTGTTTTAAAACGTATCAAGCATTCTTTGGCTGTTATAAGGGAAAACCCTATCCCCCGGCTTGCGTTGCATTGTGTGATAGGACCTGGGTCTTATAATAGCTTCATTTTTCTTTATTTAGCATAGCGCTGTTTGTTTTATGCACTGGTATTCTTGGGAGGAAACCCGTTCCGTGTTATACGGCGTGGTCCCTTGATTTACCTAACTTTAAAATAAAGATTAACTGTTTTAGTTCTCACACCAGTCCCATGACTGACCTGGAGTTTATTGTTTTAACCTAAACTCTGGGTGCCCTTATTTTGGCACGGGCAGCTAGTAGTTTTGGTTTTGCAGATTTATATTCACGGGATCCTGGTTTACAGCTGGAATGATATCCAGAAAGCTTTGTATCCGTATATCTCTTCTAGTTGTGTATTTTATTATTTTCCGCTGCTATGTATTTAAATGTAATTTAAATCTCTGATATTTCTGTGTAATATTCATTTATACTCTGTATATTCTTGTAATATGATGCATTGGTGTAATATACAATGAAATGTTCTTCTGTATGCGTTCTGTTTTGTCTTGTTCTCAAACGATAGGGCGTTTCGAACGGTCCGGGTCGGTTTAGCGACTGGTTCGGATCGAGCGAAATTCTTGCTCGTCACAGTTGGTATCATAGCTTTGGTTTACAGAGCTCGAGAACAAGGCACGTTAGAACCATACGAAAGAATTCATCAGATATCGGATTAGCAATATCCAATGGAATGACTCTTTAGAGATGGGATCAGTAGTATCCTAGAACGAGTGTGAAGAGTATATTTTTAAAAATGAAAACAATTTTTGTTTTGAAAATTTAAATCAATTATTCGTATTTGGTTATTTATTTATATTGATGTGGACAATCCAGTATATATAGATTTTGCGTATACGTCTGATCCGCGTGTATTCGAAATTTTAATATACTGGATAGATATAGAATTACACTCTAATCGCCCGGAGATGATTTTGATGGTGGAGCTCCATCATTAGAATTAATGTTCGAGTGACGAAAGTGGGCTTTCTATATATTTCCTATTGACTGGTGTGAGAACCAAAATTAGATAGGGCCTATTGTTGTGATTTGGCATCAAAAATGTGATTTTGACTATATATCAAAGTTATGAATTTCAAATGCTAATCAACTAATTGATTGATGTTTGAGTTGTTTGTTTATTCGTTTGATAAATTTTAACCATTATGCCTAATTGAATTAAATATTGAATAATAATTGAAAATTGGTCGCATTTTCTTGCATATACATGTACTTACATTGAACAAGTCATAGCAAGGAGGCTAGAGCGAAGAATAAAATTTGTTTGCCTGACAAATAGGTACATGTTTACTACATAATTGACTGTTTTGTTTGGGTGATGATGATTTTATGAGCCTATTGGCTAGCCGCTTGGCTTTTTCTTTTTCTTTTTGAGATCTGAAGGACCGGGGAAGCTATTTGAAATTCCCCGATGCTCCCGGTGCAGGGGAGGTTATGGCGAAATTTTTCGAAAATTTAGGGTGTTAGCCAAATTTTTGAAATTTTTGAAAATTCTCAGAAACTAAAGAGTTGGAGAATGGAAGCCAGATCGAACGTAGAGCTGATTAATCAAACCACTTTCGGCTTTATTCCTTTTCGAAGACGAAAAGTTTTAAGTGGGGGAGATTGTAATAACCTAGAAAATCTGGGCCAGTTTAAAATTTTTATTTTGGCAATTCTAGCGAATTTTGATTATTTAAAATTAATTATTTTAAATAAAATCGACGAGAAATTTATTTTGAATAGAGTTCGAACGTATATATTATACGCGTCGTCGTTAGAATATAAATATTTATTTATAATTATAAATAGAATTGAAAATGATGCGGTAGTTCGATAATTCGATTTCAAACTTCAATTGAATGTACCGGGTGCAAAACAATCCGGATTTTAGTGAAACCAAAGATAATGGGATCTAATTGATAATATCTTTCCAACGAATCCGAAAAATCAAAATTTCATAGCGGGAATCAAAAGATATGTCCAGTTGAAAATTCTGAATAGTCGCTATGGAATTCAGGCCCTTAAAAATGGACATTTTGCAAATGACCTCGGATTTCGACGAAACCAGTTTTGTTGGGTCCGTGACGTCAAATTATTGCTAGGTTTCAAATTTCATAATTTTTCGAATCAATATGTGAGCGTGGCAAAAGAAAACGCGTTTGACTAGTTTCAGTTGATTTTAATCGACTGGAAATTGGCCATTTTTCCAACGGTCTCAGAATTCGACGAAACTAGTTTTGTTAGGACCGTATCGTAAATACGAAGCTAGAAAATATTTTTCGAGAATTTTTAGAGTTAGAATGTGACCCCGGTAATTTGAAATGTACGTTTAAAATTCAATATAATGATTTAAATGTAAATTCAACGGAAACTGATCGAAACGATCGAATCAGCTTACGATACATATCCCATTGTGTTCGGAATGGGGGTAATTAGCTGGGGACGACAGGCGGTGGGCCTCGTTTCGGGGTCGTATGCAAAAGTCAACTTTTAGAAATTAAAATAATTAAAAAAAAAACCCTTCCTCCTTTATACGTTGGCCCCCCCTTATTCTTCGAATTCATCAGAAAGAAAAAAACAAACGAAATAAAAAAAAGTATTGGGGAGGAGCTCGTCGCTCCTCCGAAGGAAGCGCCGCCGCGCCAGAGACCCTCGTGACCCCCCCACCTCGACCTCTTCTCTCAGCCCCCCCCCCTCGATCGAAGTCCGAACCCCTACCTCGCAGCGAAGCCCCAAATCGAACCGCGCCACCTCGCCGGAGACTGCATCGCCGCACCCCCTTTTTCTCAGCCGGCGCCGCCACTCTCTCCCCTCCCTTGGACCTCTGGCGGCTGCCACATCACCCCCCCCCCCCCCCCGATCCAGAGATTTTACTGTAAGTTTTTGGTAATTTTTATTTATTTAAATAAAAATCTGATTTTATTTACATAAAATTCGATACGTGAGTATATGAAGTTTAGAAATTTATTTACAGAAAGTTAGATATCTTCTTTTTGTATATAAAGTTGAAATTTTTATCTTACATATAGTTTGAATTTTTATCATGAAAAAGAAGTGATTTTTACATAAAAAAAGATGAGATTTTTGTTCGTATGACGGCGAGGTTAAAAATAGGATTTTTATATGTTGAACTTCGAAATAAAAATAGGATTTTTATATGTTGAACTTCGAAATAAAAATAGGATTTTTATATGTTGAACTTCGAAGTAAAAATGTGATTTTTAGATGTTGAACTTCGAAGTAAAAATGTGATTTTTATATGTTGAACTTCGAAATAAAAATAGGATTTTTATATGTTGAACTTCGAAATAAAAATAGGATTTTTATATGTTGAACTTCGAAGTAAAAATGTGATTTTTATATATTGAATAGCAAAGTAAAAATGTGATTTTTATATATTGAATAGCAAAGTAAAAATGTGATTTTTATATATTGAATAGCAAAGTAAAAATTCGATTTTTATATATTGAATAGCGAAGTAAAATTCGATTTTTACATATGTAGTGAAAGCGGACAACGTAAGCGACAAAAGGCTAGTTGGCGAAGATTTCCTGCATTAGAAGTGCCGTGGAGCTAGGATAGCTATCGGTGAGAATTTCTCACCTTTCAATTTATTTTCTAGTTATATATATATATACTAGGATGCAGACGGTGTTTAGTAGCACCCGACACGATCGTCCACAGACCATGGACTTGTTTGTTTGGCTGTTTGGTGATTGATTGCGATATTGGTTTGAATGTGGTTTGTGGTGTGAAAAATCGAATCGATAAATTGGTTAGGATTAGACATGCGCCGTTATAAGGCGAAGGAGTAAGGCTAGGTTAGACTCTTACTCCAAATTTTGTGGTTTGCATAACGAAAGTGATTTGATTGATATGGGTATGGCGGTGGCCATTATTAGACCGGGGACAAGGCTAGGCCTTATCCCGTTTCTAGCATAGCGCCGTTATGCCGCCGAAATTTTCTAAAATATGTTAGAAAAATAAAAATATCATTTTTATTGGAAATGAATAAAATAACATATTCATTTACAAATCAAAACGATTTGTTGATGTACACCCATTTGACTGATATGGATTGGGACGATAAATTTTACACATCGCCCAACTGCACAAATAAAATATTTGTTTGATTGTTTGAAACCCCACACGGGTGTTAGGATGAAATTTGAAGTTCACTCATCCTGATTGATTAAATATGTCGATCGATCGATTGACAGGCTGTTATAAGCGTTAGATATCTATATTTGATGCTTATACAGTGTAGTGCACTTTGGTTGATGGTTGATTATTTTTCAATGCTATTATATACATGTGTTGTATGAAATCCATATAATTAACTTTATATGGTAATTTATTGGGCCTCATTCCAATTTGAAAAATAAAGAATATTATAAAATAAAAGTTCATGTGTTGACAGTACTCATCCATTGAGATTGGTCATGTGTTGAACGAAATATTTTGATAATAACAACTATTTTGAAAAAGAAATATTTGAAATATAATATTTGAAAATAGAAATATATGAAGCCGTGTTGATTAGATTGACGCCATTCTGACGTGAACGATATTTATATCGATTTTTAACGATTTCGAAATGAATTGAATTGAAAACGATTTCGAAATGAATTGAATTGAAAACGATTTCGAAATGAATTGAATTGAAAACGATTTCGAAATGAATTGAATTGAAAACGATTTCGAAATGAATTAAATTGAAAACGATTTCGAAATGAATTGAATTGAAAACGATTTCGAAATGAATTGAATTGAAAACGATTTCGAAATGAATTGAATTGAATTGAAAACGATTTCGAAATGAATTGAATTGAAAACGATTTCGAAATGAATTGAATTGAAAACGATTTCGAAATGAATTGAATTGAAAACGATTTCGAAATGAATTGAATTGAAAACGATTTCGAAATGAATTGAATTGAAAATTATTTCGAAATGAATTGAAATGAAAACGAATTCAAATTGAATTGAAAGCGAATTGAAACGAATTCAAATTGAAATTTGAATTGAATTGAAATGAAATTTGGAAACGAATTTATAAAGAAGAATTCAATTTTGATTTGAATTGAAATTGCTTTTGAAACGAATTTAAAACTATTTATATATAATTCGTTTTAAATAGAAATCGACGAAATATATATTATATATATTATATATATAATATAATGGCCTGAATAGAACGCGCCGCGCCGCGGCAGTTCGTGAATTTCGACCATTTATTTCAAACGGACATTACGGGAGATCCGACCGTCGGATTCTCCTAAAACCGGAACCGTTGGGTTCGTATCGAAAAGAGCTTTCTAACGAATATTAGAAATTTGAAATCTAACGGTTGGATTTGGGATTATGACCAAATCAAATTTGAAAAAGGTCGTTGTAAGTGCAGTTCGAGGGCCGTTGATGGAAATCGACTGTACGAGCCTTGATGAAAT
Source organism: Allium sativum (assembly GCA_030737875.1). Classification (NCBI taxonomy): domain Eukaryota; kingdom Viridiplantae; phylum Streptophyta; class Magnoliopsida; order Asparagales; family Amaryllidaceae; genus Allium; species Allium sativum. Next base: position 748,603,235 of record CM060918.1, read on the forward strand.
TATTAAAAATAGTAATAAATTGTGTAAAATCATAAGAAATGATTTGTGAAGATTTGGGATGAAAAACTCCATATTTGAAAAGATAAAAATAGATTTTTATCGAAATGAACTAGTTTTGAACTAGAATTATAATTCTATTTATTTTTAAATAAATAAATTGAATTTGAAATGGTTTTGAAAATAACTAAAATTTCCAATGATTGCATTGGAATGGATTTGAGTCGAAATTGTCTTCGGAATATTTCGATGTTGGATTTCGTGATTATACAGGTGTTGTTATCGAAATTTGAAAGATATATATTTATATCGTTATTTCCAATACGACATTGGTTAGTCGTAGAATTTGATATTGAATATAAGCCGATATATTTTCTATCCAGAGCCTTATATTGAATATCAAATGTGATTTGGGTTTGTCGTGAATGGTGTCTTCACTAACACTGTTCTTGAACCCAGTTGAGAAAAGATTAAATCTTTTTATTTAGATTTAATGAAGTGTACCAATTAAATAATATTTAATTGGAATTGAATTGATATTGATTTTTGGGTTTATCGTGAACAGTGTTTTAAATAACACTCGTTCTTTAACCCGATAATTAATGGAATGTGACTTTGGGTTTATCGTGAACCGTGTTTTAAATGACACTGATTCTTTAACCCAATTAAAGATTAAAACTAAGTGGAGTTTTAATGAATCTTTAATTAGATTGAAAAGATCGAAAATGGAGTATCACCAGTTTGGCTCCAGGCGATAGTTAAATCTTTAATTAGATTTGAACGTGAAATGGTAATTGAATTTACCGATAACACCGTGGTGTTAGATATGAAGTACTACCAGTTTTACTTCATGGGATGAATAGGTTGGGATTGGGAAATTAAAACCAGTGATTACTTCGGTAAGGTTCGTTAATCCCGACTAGTTTGAATTGATATTCAAAAATAGATTAAAGAATAAATTCAAGGAATTTATCTTGGATAAATTTAATGGGAACCTTTCCCTATGAATGTGAAATTTAGAAACTAACTGTCGGTTAGGCAAGCAGAATGGTTTTCTGGATATTGATCTGATGTTGGTTTCGGCCTTCGGGGTTAATATTTGGGGAATTATTCTCTTGATTAATTTACGGTTAGTGACTGATGAATTGGAATGAGGCGTATGTTGTGTTTGTGTAACACTTTTATAATATATACGCGAGTTATTCAGAAAGACCGGGTTTATCCCATTCTGAATAACTGATTCGACGTGGTGTCGAAGATGAAGACGGTGGTCGAAGACCGGAAGTCTTCACGTCGTTTGGGTAATTACTGATGATCTTGATTGGGCTGTACACCCAAGAAGATGGAAACAGTTAGTGATCGTCCAGACGTGCTTGGAGATCGATGGATATGCGGGGTACTAGGTGCCTCCGGTTTCGTTCAGCCCCAGAACGGACTTGTAAATGGACTGTGTGTCTGACATTGGATTTTAGTCTGTGTGATTGATTTCTATTAAATATATATCTGTTTGGCGGCGGAGAATTTATTCTCTTGCTTAACGCCCTTCTCTGAGACGTACGAGCTCAGGGGTTATATATTGATGGATATCAAACGCATGGAGTGAATTGCCTGTGTGGCATGCCTAAGTGGCAATTGATCGAGGCTTCTGTTGAAAAGCAAAGTCTTGTGGTGATGATCAAAGCACGGCCTTTGTGGCGTAGCTTTGTGTAACGTTTACCTCGCGTGTTTCACACCCGGTATGAACCAAAAACGGGAGACGGACCTCAGGGAGGACTTGCGTTTCTTTCTAGCTAGAAGTGGCGTCAGTGGTTTTACACGCCCTGACGAGTTTGACTTATGTGGTTGTTGCTGTTGCGAGGCGCCTCGGATTGATCGGTCGTTCTCGAACCGATGGAGTCATTTAGTTGGCTCACTTACACCCCATAGGGTGGGGAGACGTAGTGTTCAGGCATAATAATCCACATCGGTGGACCGGCCCTGACGATCCAAGGGGCAGTTGCGGCTGTTCCTGAGGGGCGGGCTAGAGCGTCTCGAATCGGTTGAGGACTATCTTTTGCCTCGGTTCATAGACGGAAATCCAATTTCCAAATACGTGACATTTGCGGTTTTATTTGTAAACCTATATATATGGCAACATGATATATGGTACCCATGCCGCCTATGATTGATACTTATGATTTGAAGTTGTTTTATACACTATGCACTTATAATAGTATCAAATGATTTGTTTTAAAACGTATCAAGCATTCTTTGGCTGTTATAAGGGAAAACCCTATCCCCCGGCTTGCGTTGCATTGTGTGATAGGACCTGGGTCTTATAATAGCTTGATTTTTCTTTATTTAGCATTGCGCTGTTTGTTTTATGCACTGGTATTCTTGGGAGGAAACCCGTTCCGTGTTATACGGCGTGGTCCCTTGATTTACCTAACTTTAAAATAAAGATTAACTGTTTTAGTTCTCACACCAGTCCCATGACTGACCTGGAGTTTATTGTTTTAACCTAAACTCTGGGTGCCCTTATTTTGGCACGGGCAGCTAGTAGTTTTGGTTTTGCAGATTTATATTCACAGGATCCTGGTTTACAGCTGGAATGATATCCAGAAAGCTTTGTATCCGTATATCTCTTCTAGTTGTGTATTTTATTATTTTCCGCTGCTATGTATTTAAATGTAATTTAAATCTCTGATATTTCTGTGTAATATTCATTTATACTCTGTATATTCTTGTAATCTGATGCATTGGTGTAATATACAATGAAATGTTCTTCTGTATGCGTTCTGTTTTGTCTTGTTCTCAAACGATAGGGCGTTTCGAACGGTCCGGGTCGGTTTAGCGACTGGTTCGGACCGAGCGAAATTCTTGCTCGTCACAGGTTCGTTAATCCCGACTAGTTGAATCGAAATTCAAAAGAAGATTAAAGAATAAATTCAAGGAATTTATCTTTGATGAAGTTAATGGGAACCTTTCCCTATGAATGTAAAATTTAGAAACTAACTGTCGGTTAGCTAAGCAGAATGGTTTTCTGGATATTGATCTGATGTTGGTTTCGGCCTTCGGGGTTAATATTTTGGGAATTATTCTCTTGATTAATTTACGGTTAGTGACTGATGAATTGGAATGAGGCGTATGTTGTGTTTGTGTAACACTTATTTAAAATATACCTACCAGCCCTGACATTTATATACTTTTCACCTGTGTGGTTGTTGCTGTTGCGTGGCGCCTCGGTTAGATCGGGCGATCCGGGTCCGATGGAGTCATTTATTGGCTCATTTACGCCCCAAAGGGCGGGGAAACGCAGTGTTCAGGCATTTTAATCCACATCGGTGGACCGGCCCTGACGATCCAAGGGCCCACCTGAGTCTGGGTCCTGAGGCTCGGGCTAGAGAGTCTCGAAGACGGTGAGGACGATCCCTAGCCTCAGTTCATAGATGGAAATCCAACTTCCAAATACGTGACTTTTGCGGTTTTATTTGTAGAACTAGTATGGCGACATGATATATGGTACCCATGCCGCCTATGATTGATACTTATGATTCGAAGATTGTTTTATACACTATATACTGATAATAGTATCAAATGATTTGTTTTAAAACGTATCAAGCATTCTTTAGCTGTTATAAGGGAAAACCCTATCCCCCGGCTTGCGTTGCATTGTGTGATAGGACCTGGGTCTTATAATAGCTTCATTTTTCTTTATTTAGCATTGCGTTGTTTGTTTTATGCACCGGTATTCTTGGGAGGAAACCCGTTCCGTGTTATACGGCGTGGTCCCTTGATTTACCTAACTTTAAAAACAAAGATTAATAACTGTTTTATTTCTCACACCAGTCCCATGACTGACCTGGAGTTTATTGTTTTTAACCTAAACTCTGGGTGCCCTTATTTTGACACGGGCAGCTAGTAGTTTTGGTTTTGCAGATTTATATTCACAGGATCATGGTCTACAGCTGGAATGATATCCGGAAAGCTTTGTATCCGTATATCTCTTTCAGTTGTGTATTGTACTATTTTCCGCTGCTATGTATTTAAATGTAATTTAAATCTCTGATAGTTCTGTGTAATATTCATTTATACTCTGTATATTCTTGTATTCTGATGCATTGTTGTAATATACAATGAAATGTTCTTCCGTCTGCGTTCTGTTGTGGCTTGTTCTCGAACTATCCGCTCTTTCCTTTACGGGGAAGTTACGGGTTTTCACAATACCTTTAACAATGCTAACATTTTTTTTAACTCAAAATTAAATATTCGAGACAACAAACTCTGAATTTATCGAAGTGAAAAATAACGTTTTTGTTACAATACTATCTAATATCTTTAGTCTGAATTCGTCCGGGTTCTGACAATGTTTAATTTTTTTCCATTTTATAAATATTTACTTCCAACATTAAATCTAACCAATTTTTATTTTATTTTTTTATATTTTTTTGTTTTTAAGACGTCAAAATTTCTGGTTCGTTACATTCTCCCCCACTTAGCGCTTTTCATCCTCGAAAAGGAAACGTCTACGCATATAACTAACCTACTTTTTAGTTTATCGAACTCTTCTCTCTTTTTTTCCTATTAGAAAGTATGTAGATTTTAGAATTTTAAAACTCAAAAATTTTCTAACACCTAGATTTACGGAAAATTTCGACAGCATCTCCCCTGCATGGTTCGATCGGGAAAATTTTCCCGTACACAAATAATAAAAACACAAAATATACATCTCATCTATACGATGAGCATCCCAAATTAGGGAAACCAAGACAAAACAACCCAAAAGCGTAATGCGAGATACGTACCTTTTTATAGTGTTTTAAAGCATATTTTCTTATTTTTCTTAGCATTTTGCGCAGAAGCGAGCTCCATCAAACAAGCGCACCATTGCACCTACTAAGACACTCGACAGATAATGAGAATCAAACATGTTTATAGTAAAATTAGTGTACATAACAATAAACGGTATATCCTAACTTACTTGACATTTTTGACAAATTGTAAATGGAACGATGCATATATATAACTGTATGCAAAACATGTCGTAGATTAAAATAGCCTTTTGGCAAATTGCGAATAAATCTTAATAATGTACACAATCTTGTAATATGCAAACATATGTTTCATTTTATTAACCTATCCTTTCCACGAGTATTCTCATTTTGATTAACTTACCTTTTGCTTCCACAAAATTTGTTCATTTCCGACTTGAATGTTTGTTATGTTAAGAGTGTGAATGTTTCATAATTTATTATACATGCAAGCTATGGTAAGTTTGGTAAAGCGACTCTCATCTTGCTTCATGTATACTTATCATACATACATGTTGTTTATTTGCTTGCGGTTTTATTTCACTCATGTTACTTCCTTTATTCAACTCATTTCAGTCTTTTTTTCGCGTTGTTACAAGTAGCAGCCACTGCTAGTGTTTCGTGCAGTGGCAACCACTGCTGCTGCTATATGCAGCAGCACCTTGCCGCAAATTTTTTGCAACAGTACTCAACTTAATATAATTACTTAAGCACTACTTTATATTCATTCTTCCACTTAGAATATAAAAATCCCAGTTATTATATTTTTATCATCTTAGAAGTCGTTTTATTTTTAGATTTTAATTTACGAGTCTTATTTGTATATAACTACTTCAATGTAACTTTATAAGTGCAAAAATCATTGAAATTTAAATGGCAGGCAAGTGGTGACACTCAACTATATCACTCAATAAGGCATGTCAACATGTCAGGTATGTATTTGTTGAGATAAGGCACATTTCCAATTTCAAGTTTAATAACCCAGTTACCATTTCATATATTTAGTATTCCACCCACTTAATATTACCAATGCCAGTTTCTAAGCTGCTATTATTTTGTTTACTACCGTTCCATGGTTTTTGATTTCAGAATATTAACTTTGTAGCTTTATTTTTAAGTATTGATGTTTGTATCGCCTGACATGGAGGGTTTTTAGACAATTAGAAAATGTACACTTTGAAATGGAACTTCCTTGTATCAGTACGTTGTCTTTCCATTTGATTTGTTCAAAGTTAGGATTATATCCCTTCCTCTTTTCTCTCTTTCTCTTTTTTTTTCTTTTCTCTTGAAATAGCACGCCCTTAGAATATGGAATAAACTTCAAAAACGGAGAACTACAGTATAACCTCACAAGTAGGGGAAACCCTTAAGTGTTATAAATCATACAGAGGTTTGCCTGCTACTTTTAAATTTGCAGACAATTCAAGTACTGAGCTTCGCTTATTATTCACCACTCCATTTTTTCCATTGCATATACAAAAGCATGATCATACTAAAATCTTCCTCTTCATAATAATAAGTATTGCAATAATGTAAATTTAACACTCTCATTCTTTCTTAGATATTTACAAAATAGAATTTTAAGTACAAATTTGATGTCTTAATTGGAACTATACATCTTCCTCACTTTCAAAACTTGAAAATGAACATCAGTGATATTGCAACAACCACTGGATTAATTTTCAAGAGACTATAGTGTGAATCCATATTTATCTAGTACGCAGAAAATTTAGTACATACGTTAGCTAGGCGTATGTGCAAAAATCTTCACGTACCAGATACTCCAATCTTAACGTCAAAATAAAATACTCGAAACCCTTCCCTTAAAATTGAAGTTATATTCAAATTTCCTATATACAAACTTTCTAAATATATGCTGGAATAGTACATCTTTTCTTTTCCCAAAACGTATCTTATCATAAATTTTCAAGTGGGGAAATTATACCTCCGCCACTTATTTTCTTTATCAAATTTTGACTTTGTTTATAAACAAAATTACAATGGGAGAAAAAAAATATTGTTCTCAAAACATATACTATAGGATTTCTTTTAGCATTTTTACGTTTAAACACATATCATTTTTCAAAACCTTAACTTAATTATTTGCTTTCTTCATACTTATTGAATCTCAATATAAGTTGCTATTTTAAATTTCACATTATTTAGTTCCAAAAATACCCTTACAAGTTCTGTTATAATTTATCTTGTTATAGTTTTAGGTGTACACAAATACATTAATCTATGAAATTTTCTTAATATTTAGTTAAAGTTCACATATAACTCAATACTATTGGGTTTTTTTTTCTCAATTCATTCAATAACCCAGTGTTTAACACTTAGTTGTTTATTTAAGTTTTACATTCAATTCTCATGCCTTTAATTCGAGTTGAGTTAAGTTGGAATATAAGTTAGGGTTGAACCCTTGGACGAACAAAAATTAATTGGGTAAACGGGTCAAAGCAATAGGATTTTTACCAAGCATTAGGGTAAATAGACTGGGGAAGGTCCAGGATATAGAAAGCGACAAATTAAAAATTCCTAAGACAGAACAAAGCAAGATTGAGACTTAGAATCAGAAAACTCAACCTAAGAGAAATCTAACTAAAAGGACGAGTTCGAAGGAATGAAATGCAAAACAAGAATATGTTATTTTAAAACAAGGCTAAACTTTCAAATTATTTTCATATATAAGAAATCCTTTTAAAAATCCCATAAAATAATTTAAAATATTTTTATCTTCAAAATACGCTCTCTCAGACATGATTCTAAGATGATTTCACTCATTCTAAGATATTACTAACCTATCTCTAATGAGTGTTTCAACCTCATAAGCTAAGCTTTGTATAAACCAAAGCTCTGATACCACATGTAACAACCTTCCTTTTTGACCGCCCCATGTCGGTAATTAAACCAACTCGAACTGTTCAAAACGATAGATTGTTATTGCTTATGAACTTGAGATATAAATCATCACAGAATCACAGACACAGAACATAGAGTATCTCACAGCGGAAGTAACAATTTATACAATATTACAAATTCTTTTAAATTTACATGATATCAGAGTACCGAAATAAACATACATACAGCGGAAGAATAAATATAGAATCATACTAGCATTCGGTAATCAGCAGAGATGGGCATAAATCGAATATGGTACACGAACGGCTGGATCTCCAACGAATCACAAGCTCTAACAGATATATCTACAAGCTGAAATACTAGGTCTGACCCAAGCAATTGCAAGAATAAACAAACAAAGTACTCGAGTCAGGACTAACATCCTCATATAAGTGAATTAAATCAAATGAAGTGTTAACTGAAAGGTAACAGTAACTTAAGGGATGTTTGGGATTCACATCCCCTAAGGATCCGTGAAACTAATACATATAGTATAATACGATATTATGATAATGTCTATTCAGTAAAATAAATATATCAAAATAGCTTAAGTGGGATTACATTTTTACCCTTACACCGTTTATAATACCGCAATCTATACAGTACCGTAAACCTACCGTAAACCGATGGCATCAGAGGGCACTCCATAGGTACGATACAAATCAAAATCATAGAGGCTCGATAAGGATAAATATGACAAGGCACTCGAGGCAATACCCAGGATAGGATTCTACTAGCTGCACTCCAGGACCGGTGGTAACGCATAGCAGCCACTACCGCCCACCTCGGAACACACTCCCAAAATCAAAAGGGTGCACCCAAATCAATCACAATAGTCATAGAGATGGTATCGAAGAAGCGTGTCCGATCAAAGGTGCAACCTCTATTAGTCACGGTATAGCTCCTGTTTTAGTCAATTTAATTATAACCCGAAGGTCAAGGCCATTTCGTTAACATTCTCCATCTTCGATCCAGTGGTCGCCTCTAAGTCATCTTACTGTCGTTCCGATACTCCATCACGTACACAATTGTTAAAGTGGTATCGACACTGACAGAGAGTATGCCACTTACCGACTCCGGTCTCTTTAACAACTGACGCTTACATTTTCCACCGTGGCCATTAGATTTGAACTCACCTTTTTAAGTATAGCAAATCGATTTATTTTAAGTCTTGCCCCAAAATCAATTACACAAATCATTTGTCATCGGTTCGAAAGTAAAGCCCATATTCCCTCTTCTTAGTCAATTAATGTTTTAACTTCCAAATTCCATGAAATATTGTCATTACTAGAAAATCCTGTACTTCATCCTTTGCATTCGCTAAACTGGATTGGACATAAGTTTATAAATTAAAAATAATATAAATACATTTAGAAAAGTTGAGTTTTGAAAATAGTATAAGTATGTCGAAAGTAATATAAACATATATATAGTTAGAAAAGTATATATATATTTTATTGAATGAATGTATAAATATTTATAGTTGGAAAAATATGTATATTAATTTGGAAATATTGCATAAATAGATATAGTTGGAAATAAAATATTATAAATTTCATATAGTTAAAGTAATCAAACTATTCTATAGAAAATATTTATATATAAAAAAAATCTCAAGTAATGAGGAAAATTGACTTCTATGAAATTTGAAATTCTATCAAATAATATTGACTAATCCAAATTCAAATCCATGTCTCAGAATTTCTTTTTCCATCAAAACTTCACACTTAACAAATTCCCATTCATTTGGTTCAATTTCAACATTTCATGTTTAAAATAATTTCCAAACCAATGTTTACTTTGGGTTTGACATATCCATTCCATATAATAAGTCCCAAACAACCTTTACCGTTAGTTGTTAATCGAATTGTGATTTATTAAATTCCAAACTCATATCCACCATGACTTAGAAAATCGTATTCTTTTACATTTGAACTTAAGCCCTTCCCATTTTTGATGAAATCCTCCTTATATTTCATGGCGGAAAAATTCATTAACTTATATCCAAATAAGTTTGGGGAAAATTTATCAAATCTTTGTAAATCCCTTAGATTAAATTATTAAATTCAAGATTTGTCACATTATTAGATTCATGTTATTAACATAAAGTTTTAAAGAATTCACTTAAATAAATTTAACTTGGTGTTATCTTGCAAAATTACTTTAAAACTTACTTTAATACAAATTGGGTTCCATAAAATTTCAAGTAAATATTCGAACCAAAATTACTTTTAAAACCTTCCTTTTGCTATATAAGGATTTCATTAAAATTTCAACATACAAAACCGATAAAATAATTTAAAAATATTTTTAATTTATTGACCACGGTGATCATATAAAATTTTCTATCCTATGGTCAAGTGGTACGGATATTTATCATTTCAATCCGTTCTTTAAAAATGTTCGAATCTCGGGTATGTATCATTTCAACTCGCATTCCAAATCGATCCGAATACACAAGGGTTTCGGGTATGTATCATTTCAACCCGTAATGGTTTCAAATCAAAAGGGGAACTTGCATGGTGAGAAAATGAACATAGCATGTCAGTCAAACATCTATAGTGTCATATAATAGTGCGTGTTGCAAGTGCACATCCACGAAGCAAATAATCTAGAGCACCATAACATCTCATTCAACATTTCAAATATTTGATTCACATAATAAAAATATTAGTCTATGAATGAGAAAAACTCACCTTCCGAAGCTTGTAGATGAATGCAAATTTAACTTGAAAGTGAGGATAAGACTTCATAGCCAAGCGACAACGTACACCCACTAAATTTGTATACATATATACACATGTATATATGTACACAAAATTCGATATTGGAGGAACATGAACCCATTCCAACTTGATTCTTGATGAATTTGACAAATGAACCCAAGTCCTTTCAAATTAGTTAACAAAAGCGAAATCAAAACGATGTTTTGAAAGGGAACGATGACATGCAAGTGAGTATTTAAAAATCAAACTAAACTCACCCTTCGAGGTGACGCAGACGAATATGGAATCGACAAAAAGGTCTGAAGCAAATTTGATATCCAATATAACGAATTCAAATTAGTTTATATACAAATACACATATGCATATATGCACATAAATATTATCTTCTTATTCCCAAGCACTACGAGACTCAACTTGATTACGAATCCTAACCAAAATATCAACGAACACCAAATCAAATCCCAATATTATTACATACGCATATATTTCTTTTATAATATATATTTGAGAACAAATGGAGGTTAAGCAATGTACTTACGCTTCAACTAAGTACCCAACAACTGTTTATCAACCAAATCCCGGTAGTGGCAACATCAGACAAGGCGACAGACCAACGACTCGGCCCAGCTCCACCAAGACAGCCTTTCAGGCATTTCCCCGAACATTTGGAGTGTACACTGTTTAGAACATAGTTAAGGTGATCAACTTCACATCCACTCAGCAATCGAAACTCAACACGCTAGGGAGGCACCAGATCTCGGATGGTGACTGCACTACTGGCTTCTGACCTCGGGTTGTTAAGGTGAGTCGGTGGAAGTTTGCGTGGACGGTAGAGTTTGGGGATAAAATAAGGTTCGAATTTGTACAGGGAGAGGAGGTCAGAGGCCGCTTCATTGGTCGTTGGCAAGAGCACAGAGCAACCAAGATCTGTTTGCATGGATTATGGGTGACGCTGGACTACCGGTGGTTCTAAAGCTTCACGGTGCCAGATTTCGAAGGTGCGGCAACAGGAAATGCGCAAGGGAAATCAGCGATTGCGGAGGGCTTCTAAGACAAGGAAGTGGCGACGTGGATGGCCCTGGTGGCGATGCGCCGTTCGATTTCAATTTGGGGGAAAGAAAGGAAATCGAGATTTCTGATTTCCCTTTCCCGTTGTCTGCCTTGGTTCGATTTTTCCTTCAATTTTTTCCGATTCGAATAGAAAAGGAAAAAAAAGAGGAATAAGAAGAAAAAAAAGGGAAAGTTCGACAGTCGTCAGTATTCCCATTTTGATTTTTTTTCAGTTTGGAGGAGTGACTCCTTTTTAGTGAACGAAGGGAATAATGAACGGAGAAATGGAAAGAGGGATATGTGCTAATTGTTTCAGAGGAAATTTGACAGGTGTTTGTCATGCGAACAAATTAACAAGGGAAGGATACCAGGTGTTGTTTGTACGTTGTCAACTTCCCACTTTTATTGACTAGTTTGAGTGAATTTTTTCAAGTTGTTGACTGATATATATTTTCCATTATCGTTGTCTTACCATTTAAACGATGAAACAATTGCATGCGCGTTCAAGAACGGACGGAGATACCTTTAACAATGCTAACGTTTTTTTTAACCCAAAATTAAAAATTCAAGACAACAAACTCTGAAGTTATCGAAGTGAAAAATAACGTTTTTGTTAGAATACCATCTAATATCTTTAGTCAGAATTCGTCTGGGTTCTGACAATGTTTAATTTTTTTTTCCATTTTATAAATATTTACTTCCAACATTAAATCTAACCAATATTTTTTATTTTTTTTGTTTTTAAGACGTCAAAATGTCTGGTTCGTTACATGTTTGCTTAAAGGTTATGTAGTATGACTGTACATAAATTTGGGTGGGTACTAAGGTAGGCGTGCAGATGGTCTTATTTTATTTTAGGTAGTCATTTCATCTTATTATTAATACTAATCCAGGCTACTGTAATGGCCCGAATTTCCGTACCCTTTGGGTCGACTAATTACACTACACATCCAACCCAAATGATACAGAAATACGAATCATTATTAGAAAGAAGTTAGAGGATGAGAAATAGAAAGAAAGAAATATTAGAATAGAAGAAAACGAAGATCACAGCGGAACGAACAAAATGTATTAGATAATATAAACTTTGAAATACAAATCAATAATTTTATATACATACCACTATCAGAGCACAACGGTTATCCCTGGAACAGTTATAAACACCTGTTTCCAGATACAACATAGTACACAGCGGAAATATGATAGTCTATAGCTAACTGGTGAAGCCTCCTGCTTCCATCTTTTCCAAGTGAATCTGAAAAATACCGGCTACTTGACTGCCCGTACAAATTTGGGCACCCAAGAGTTTAAGGGAAAACAAACAAAATAAACTCTGGGTCAGTCATGGGACTGGTGTGAGTAAACTCCAACCATTTTATTTAACTTTCAAAAATCCTTTCGACAGAAATGATAATCGTAAGACCGATCCACACATAAACACGGATGGTTTTTACCTTACGATAACCAAAAATGTTTTTGATATCAAATCTAGTGATATTATAATAGTGTCTACATCAAATAAATAGAATCCGGTAGAACGCTTGCATATCACGCTCCATATATAATATAAAATCAAAAACCGCAGGGCGCTTACTGGAGATTGGATTTCCAACATGACAAGGTATGGGACCACCTGCCGATAGTGTATCTCTAGAGGCGAATACACTGGGTTCAACAAGAACGTCTTGCAACCTGGCCCACTCATGACCGACCACTCATTTCGCTTGAGTGTATCGAATATATATCACCAACGGTTGGGATCAGCAACCGTTTCCCGAAAGGGACAGCATCATTAGATTAAAGAACAAATGGAATTTCTCTAGATAGGTGATTATACATCCTAATGGGAGCGACCCACATAGCCATGCTGCCTTCCTGGTTTTTGTCTATACCCGGTTGATGAGGCTTGAGGTCATTACGTATCTTTTAGAACACCTGACCACCATTCACTTTGAATGCCACATCGTCATACCCGCCAAATCACAAATTGATTTCCCCAAAAATACCATGGGTATAAAGCTAAGAGAAACGAATTGCTCCGCCACCAAATGTAAGTATGTTTGAAGAGTTCAACTTACGTGATCCGTTAGATACACTCTGTCAGACATTCGTCCATTCACATTGTCCTGGGACTGGACAAACCGAAGTCACTATCCCGTAAACAGGGTAGCCCTTGCATAACTCCACCTTCAATTATTTTCATCATATTTGATCGCAACGCTAACGCCCATACGGAGTGGTTTCCAGATAATAAATCTGATCCCGGTCTCTCCGTATTGACGACGGAAAAATGGTCAAAAACTTCGATAGTCAGTGATTTAACTATCAAAAAAAAATATGTGTGCAAACAACAATATTATTTCCAGATGAAAGTTCTATCGATCTATCATCATTCATTTTTCTCTTAATTTCACTTATCACTAATTTTCACTATCGAACCTTAATCGTTCCTTAGTTAAAACTGAAGTCAATCAAGTTGGGGTATAATTACCTCTCAGACCTTAACTGAATAACAATTCTAACCTCGAAATGGTCAAAGCTCACAACTTTAAACAAACCTCGCTTACGCGACTCTCGGATTCAATCTAAGAACGCGCTCCCTTTACGGAAAAACACTGATTATAACGGTAGCGTTATAATCGCTGTATTCAAATATTTGATTTCTAAAACATTACTTTTAATAACAGCGTTACAATCGCTGTCTAGAATTTTAGAACCTTTATTTTCACAATGGCATTAAGACTGCTATTAAGATTTACAAAACATTTATTATAACGACAGCGTTAAAATCGCTGTTTAGAATTTACAAAACATTTATTATAATGACAGCGCTAAAATCGCCGTTTCCAAATATTGGATTTATATTTCAAATCTAAATTTCCTTTGCAAAATATTTCCTTTAAACCATTATTCACTTAAATCGTGAATATATTTCTTTTATATACAATTTGATTTCATGCTTGTAAACATTTCTTGAATCCAAATTCTATTTATAACCTTTATTCAGAATTATTTATATCGAATCTCATTTTATTCCAACCACTTATAATCCCCTTTTATAATTTCCTTTATAATTACCAAGTTCGAATCTCATTTCAAATATTGGTTTAAAAACCGATTTCCACCCTTATGCAAATTCAATTTGAAATTATAATTTCGTTTATCCAATGATAAATAGTTCACTTAAGTTACAAACTCATTTATAAACAACTTCATGTTTATTCATTTAAAACAGATTTCTACTTTCAAATTTATTTCAAACTAAATTTCTATTTTTGAAAATAAATTTTCTTTTTAAATCCCAAACTCCTTTTCCCATATTCGAAAATATTTTATGGTATTCAGAATACCAAGTTTCTAGGGCCAGGATAACATATCCAATCATGGGTTTATATAACACGTCATATCTCATAATCAAATAAAAATAGTAATATAATTGTTGAGGAATCCAGTTGGATCCCTCCAACCTGTTTCCCTGCATCCACAGATGTTAATGAACATCAATAACATTAATTTCACATTAATATGAAATATCATGGTGGACAGAAGTAACAATCGATTAATGATATAACTATATCAAACAATTTTATCAACTATGCAACCAAACAACCATATCACGGTATAAAATTCTATAAATGAATTTAAAACTCGTTTATATAAAAATATAAACAAGGCAGAGTTAGTGAGTTTACTCACCTAATTTTGCAGTTGACGGTTCTGCCATTATTTCGTTTACAATCAAACAAGCGTTTGATTTTATCACGAAATTCCAATTGCTCAATTCTCAACCCCCTCAGTTCCATACCATGGATATCTTTGTTACGACCCCAACATGATTGATTTTGTCAGATTCTGTTAACATGTCTCCAAGTTATACACATGATAAATTATCATTAACTTAATTTAATAATAATAATTAGCCTTTAACATAATTATATTACTTACATTAATAATGTTTTTATAATCTTTCTCCTTCCTATTAGTTTGAAATGGATGCACAGACTCCTCCTCTTCACTATATACATATCCAGCATATTGATTTTCCTACTTGTCAATGCGCCGTTGTTATCCATACTCATCACCTTACCAAAGGAAATTTCAACATAATAGTCTGCATAATCTTGATGGAATTTTGGTTTTTCCTTTTCTTTATGCAATTATTTCCATGCAACATTGGGTTAAAGAAAATATACCCGAATTTGAACAAAGACAAAAACCTTCCTCTTACAAACCAATCACAGCTCCTGACCAAGGCCATAAATCCACTTCCCCTCCAGGTCTAACGTTCACCTTCATTTCCGTAAAAATGATGTCTGAGGCCTATTTACTTTCATTGATTCTTACACGTGATTTTCACTTCCCAGACAAGAATTTTGAATGCAAGTTTTTAACTTTTCATGTCCACTACTGTAAGATGCTCCACCTACCCAATACTGTCGAGGTTTCTTCTTCATTCTAAAAATTGGACGCCTGCTCCATCCTCTATCAGTGACATTACTGTGCACCATCGACCAACCCACCGAGCCACCCTCCATGATTTCATAAACTGACTTTGCCACTTCTTTTATTTCAGAAAATAACAGACCACTCACCCCTCCTTTTCTTTACTGATCTCCTTTATTAATCCTTCTTCACAGTTATGCAAATGTATCACACGTTTATTTCCGCCTATAACCCCATATATCAACCTGCTGTTTCAACAATTGATTCACTCCAACAACTGCCAAACCATTTTTTCCTCTACGATTTGCTTCTAACTCAAACAACCAGAAACGCTGCTTTCGTCCATTTCTGAATTCACCTCCAACAATGCACGGACCCACCTACTTCACCCATAACATCACGCCCTCCCAACGTCCAACCACCAGAGGTCACTTTCCACCTCCACTTCTCTCCCGCTTTATTCACTCCTTTCACAAACATCCCTGCTAACCCTTTATGGAAAAATAAAACAACTCCACCTCATTATGTTTTTCATCCCCCGTTCTACTTCCTTAAAACTCCTTGGTAACCTCACCTGTTCCATTTGAACCCTTATACATCTGTGTCAGTTTAAGCCACATCCTGTCTAACTGAGGAATCTGATTGCTCAATGCACCAATAGCTGATAAAGACATTCAATCTATAGTACATACTATGTCCGTGCATGGTTTGTTTACTAACTTCAGGAAAAACCATTTGTTTAAATATATATTTACCTTAAAAATCGCTTGACCCACATTTCAGAACTTTCCTTAATCCCCTGCTTCTCTTCGTAATATTTGCTTCCCACACAAACTAGCTACATCGCTACCTTCCATTATCATCCCCATCTGAATGCCTTAACCACGTTCAATACCCACTGCCTTGCCTTATCAACAAACAATATATATCAACCTCCCCATATTCTCCTCCAACAATACACAAAATCACCTACTTCTACAACAACCATCTCACACAATCTCCCAATCAACACGCACGAACAAAGAACCGCAGCCTCCTCCAACATTAAAATACACGAATCCTCCCTGTTAATAGAAAATCAAAATCTGCTGATGTAAAGATCCCAAATTCGAACTCAAAATCCATATTGTTGACCGATTTTCCCATAAAGTAATGCCCTACTTTCATCGCCCTAAATCGAACGCCTTGAAATGATGGAGATCGCACTTGACACTAAGGATGCTGGAGTGGAGAATCCAACCATGCGAGGCCATCCTTCAGTCATGACGTCGAACCATGCCTGTATAGGCTGCAAACAGTATATATTTTATATTTTTTTAATTTGTCAAATGGAGCTTTCGGTCTGCTTATGTTTTTCTTTTTTTTCTTTTCTTTATTTTCTTCTGAGGCAAAGGAGAAGGACAGGGAGTACCAGTATTTAAAAAAACATAGCTTGGGTAGCACGACTTGAGTTGGTTTGGCATGCAAGTTTTCTAAAATACTTGGCAAACACGAAAGGCAAAAGTTTGGACAGGATGTCCTTGAAACTTGGAGCTATTCAAAGTGTAAAACCCACATAGAATATTATCAATTTAAATATCTGTATTAGTTGCTCATTCTCCTTTTAAATACTTTGCTGTTTGGTAAAATAAAATAACGTGAACTGCATCCATTCATAGAACCCGAATTAGGACAGAGCATTTACTAGCTTAGTTGCGTAGGTTTAAAAGAAAAAGAGAAAATTGCTCAGCATCAAAGCACCATTTTGACGCATTTGTTGGCGTTTTGAAGAACGTTCTGGTTTCTTGGCTCAAGTTGTATATTCTTTTGGGTTAATTAATTAGTTTATTCATATGTATGTCGGTTGCTTATAAACTCATTTAAGTGAACATGTAGGATAAAGATTTTATTTACATTCGAGCTGCTATAGACAGAAGCAAGAATACGGTCGTGTCCAGCGAGGTACCACGATCCCAAAAATATAATAATATCAGTAATTTAACTTATATTATGAAACCCCAAAATATTGATATAGGGTGCAAAATACTCCAAATAAAAAGTTGCGTATTTAATTAATTAAAAATTACAGTAAAATTTTAAAAATTAAATTATAACTACGCCTCAAAAGAACCTTTTCCAAATTCGAGACCGATATTTAGATATATTTAAATAACCGTTATGGTTTATATACGATTCTATAGCGACTATTTGAAAATCGATTTGGATGTAACTTACCATCTATAAAACGAAATCTCGATTTTTCACATCCATTAGAAAGATACAGTTCAATAGATTCAAACGTTTCTTGTTTCAAAGAAATCCGACTTATTTTGAATCCTGTATATCAAATTGAAGTTCAAAACGTTAAATTACAAACTGCCGCGACTTTACGAGCTCATTTTAAATTATATTATAAATTATACGTTAAATATCGTTTTATTGAATAAATTCATTATAAATTCCTATATATAATTCAAATAAAATATTTATACCAAAATAAATATTCAGAATTCAGTGGCTAAAAATCCGGGTCGTTACATTCCTTCCCCCTTAAAATAATTTCGTCCTCGAAATTGCTAAGGTAGGAAAAAATGCTACATACCCTATTAACTAGGTCCAAAAATCCTTTTTTTACTTCTTAATTTCAGTTTAACTGGGCCAATTTATTTCAATTAAAATATTAATTTTTCTTATTAACGAAAATTTTCAAAAATTCTGAAAATTTTCTAACACTTTAAATTCTGAAAAATTTCGACAGCATCTCCTCTGCACGACTCAATCGATACAACCACAACTCGCCTTTCTAGGCCTTCTCCAATCCAAAAGAAAATCAAAAAGCCAAGCGGCTTGCCCCATAGGGTCATAAAACCATCAAACCCAAGTAATACTGTAAACATGTACCTTTTTGTCGGGCACAAATTCTATTTCTTGCACTTGCTTCTATTCAATATCTGCTCAGTATACCTATATCCATTTTTGGTTGGTTTCAAATCAATCCAACTTCCAGTTTTGAAACCTCTAATCAACTTTTGATTAGTTTACTTCCATTCTGTCAATTCCATTTGATCTTTATTTCAGAATCAATCCACTTATTCAGTTTGAGTTTTCAATTCCCATTTAACTTAAGTTAAATTTCAATCCATTTGGTTTACTTCCACCATTTCAATTTGTTTAACTTATACATGTTAAATTTTAATTTCAGAATTTAAATTCCTGGTTTTTATTTCAAATTGTTTGAAATCATATAACCATACTCATATATTTAAAATCTTTTTGCAAAATCAAAACACTTGGACTTTATAGAAATAACTTGCTCTTTTCAAACCAATTTCCAATCAATGAATTTCCATGGTAGCAATCCACCACTCAGAAACTTGAAAATGAATACCGATAATGTCGCGATCCGTTATCAGAATTATTTTCTCGCCACTGAAGTGATTTCAGTGCTTAATCCCTTTAAAAATCCATTAAACCATTCTTATTCAAGAATACTTTAAAGTAATGTTATATTACTTTAAAAATACTACAGAAAATATTTTCAAACACCCGGAATTTAAATTCAAATTTTGGTTTGAATTTAATTCTAGTTTATCTTGGTTATATAACCATTTCAATATTTTATAACTCCATTTGATTGTAATAACAATCAACACAACCCTATATTATAATATTTCAAAAATTAATCCTTTTATACCAAAATAATCTTTGGGAAAATTATTTCATTTACCCACTTTAAACCAATACTACGTCGAATTGTTCTGTTCGAGAGTTTAGAAACACCTATCAATACAGTTGTACATCCTGTATCGACTAGAATTCATAAACCACTCAACAAACCAGCCAACACAATATAAAATAATTTTCATATCAAATCTACAAATACGCGCTCATATATATACATTCAAACTCAATCTAAGGTGTTACTAACCCTATCTCTATTGAGTCACGCCACAGAGCCAATGTTACTTCTCAACTTCAGCTCTGATACCAACTGTAATGGCCTGAATTTCTGTAGCAACCCAATTTTCAGTACAATTTAGGTTGACATTTAACTACCACAGCCAACCTGATTTATACAGAAAAGTGGGTCGTTACAGTTGGTATTAGAGCTATTGGTTTAGTGATAACCTTGGCTCTGTGGCTTAATTCAATAGAGATGGGGTTAGGAACACCCTAGATTGAGTTTGAGTGTATATATATGAGTGCATGTATTTGTAATTTGAATATAAAATTATTTTTAAATTATTTTGTAAAGAGGGTAAATGGAATAATTTTACCCAAATCATATTTTTTAGAACTAAATAAATGATTCTTTCAAATTGTTGACTATTTGTTGGAACATGTATTGCCTTGTTTGATTGATTGACATGTGTTTGATTATGAGGTTGGATTGGATCAATCCAAGAACATTTCAAATTTGAAATGTGAATACGGAAATTTAACTCATGTTGGGTTAAATAATCACATAAGGTAAATTTAAACTTGAATATTGAAATAAAATATAACTTAAGTCCACACTGATTTGACTTGGGTTGAGAAATATAAATTCCAAATGGAATGCTCTGGGATTATCTGGTTTAGATTATAGATATGGATTTAAAGTCAGATGAACTTGATTGAAACCTTTATTGAATAGAATTGATCTAGTGAGATAAATCCAAGATGGTATGGATTTAAATTTTACAGGTATTGTTTTAAAACTAATGAAGTTCTTTAGAGTTGAGGACAGGTGCAGAAGAGGTAATATATCTTTAAAATATGCCCAAGAGGATTCTGAAGTTAACTGAATCCAGTATGATTGGAGCTGCATAGTAATTGAGCAGGCTCGCTTATCGTATATCCCTTATTGCGTAATAACGCTCGCAAAAAGGTATGCTTGCGCGAAATAGGAATTTTTTGTTTTTGTTTGGGTTTTTGAATTGGATTTTTCTTTTTTCGACCATGTTAGTCGAGGTATATATATTTTTTGAACCTACAATATTGCAGATGTTCCTCCGTACAGGGGAGACTCTGCCAAAAAATTTCAAAAATTTAGGGTGTTAGAAATTTTCGAAATCTTTTGGAAATTTTTTATTGGAAATAATAAATTTGATTTTTCGATTGAAATTATTTGGAATAGTATTGATTAGAAATTTAGAAAGTAATGATTTTAACTAAAATAGATTTTTGAAATATAATGGGTTTGCACCATTCTTCTTACCTTAGCAATTTCAAGGACGAAATTATTTTAAGGGGGAAGAAATGTAACGAACCAGATTTTTTTTACTGTTTAATTTAACATTTAAAATGGTTTTAAGTGTTGTTTTGAATATTCTAATAAAATAAATAATATAATAATAATGTATATCTTATTTATTTTAAATGTTTCAGCGGTGCAAACGTCGTTTAATAAATACTACGAATTCGATCATTTTAGTCCAAACATGATTGTTAAGTGTAAGTGTTTATATTGAATCGATATTGCAAATTTTGGTGATATAAAACAATATTTGCACCTTAATATGAGGAACTAAAGGTTGCACGTAGACCTTGATTGGCTGAAGGAGCACAGTCACAATATCAAAAAATTTACAAAAACTTTATTGCATATCATGTACAAATTCAATGTTATAAAACTACAAGTTCAAAACTCAATCTTAAATAGCGAACTCAGCATTTTGAGTTACAGGCTCAATCTAAGAACCCAGATAACAAGGATGAAGTCAAAGAATTCACATAATATTCTGACATATTTATTTGTAACCAAAAGTTGTACATAGTTTACAAGCCAAGTAAATGATAAATTAATATTTTTGGATTGTACCTTCGTTCAAAAGTCTTGGCAAATATTTTTGTCTGTACTTGGACCGACATTACAAGACAGGGAAAAATATATCCCTGTGCCATACCCTATTCTCGTCTGCATCCTACATCTGCCACACATGAATTAACCAACAGAAACCATGTGAGAAAAAAAACAGGATGTGGATGTAATATAAAGGCGATTATGTCCTAGATTTAAAAAATTAAATCTATACGTTCAATCACATACATGAACCAAAGTCAGAATAGTATTTAAATACATTTCACCTAAAAACTAAAGCCACTAACAAACCAAGTTGTATAGGAGATTCATTGTCACGTAAAAATCAAAATTTGAAACCAATTAATCCTACAACCAACAGAACAAATGAAAATAGGGAAGGAAAAGGTTATTTGTATATTTTTTAATTAGAATTCTCATTCACTACACCACATTGATCAAAATCTTAGCGCTAGCATGGACATTGAAAATCGGTTTGCACAAAATCCTTGCGAAATCTCTATACAAATCTTAGCAAAATCTCAAAGAAAATCAGTTAGAATCTATGGAAATTCTAAAACAAATTTCACACCCTAAAATCTCAGCCATGCGCAGCATATCTATTCGACCATACGCAAATTCAGCTGAAAGATCGGATCAAAATCTTATTCAAATCTCGTTCAGTATGTTTACAAAACATGTGCAAACATCTTAGTATATCTTGACAACATGAACAAATCTTATTAAAAAAAAGAAATCACTGCAGCATTTCTTTTTGCAGATCGCTGTGTAAACTGCAGAAAACTTACTATACCATGTGAAAACTGAAATTCATCTGTACCATGCCATGAGCACCAAGTTTATTTATCCTATATAATGCTAACCACTCCAGGCTTCTCCATTCACATAGCTGAATTAAGCTGAACCTTTTATTCAAAACTATTTTTCCATTCTGCCTTGTTCCTATTCAAACACCCTGAACCCATTTTCCATCCTTACTTCGAGCACGCTGAGACCACAACACAATCAAAACCGAATACTTCGAAAATCATCATTGAATCAAAACCAAATGAAATCTCTCCATTCGATGAAATGCATTCACGTGAACACAAGGAAAGGCATAACAATTGGCCAGCACATGGGTTCCATTATACATGCACGGAAGCCATCCAGTGATGGAGTTCGTGCAAGCGTTGGAGTAGTTAGAAGAGATGGACGGAGAGTGTTTCCTATGTTGTATATTTTTGGACCTGAGTCAGTTTTTGGTTGGACTGAGCGGAGCACCGGAGTTGTTGAAAATTGATGGTCTGTGGGGGCATCAGAGGCGAATGCGAGGACGGTTTCAGTGTGTATGACCTACACGGTGGGTGCAGCGGATGACCGGAATGGCAAGAGTGAAGGAGGACGGACAGGCGGCGCTGATGGTAGCTGTGAACGACGAGGTGCGCGGTCTGTAGGGTGGCACCGGAGGCAAAAAAGAAGAAAGGTTTTAGTAAACTTGAGTGGAGAAGAAAGAAGATTGGGGAAAAGTGAAGATTTTGAAATCAATTTGGGAAGAAGTCGGTTTTAGAAAGGGATGGCATAAAAGTTTGTACAGAAGGTAAAAAAATGAAAAGGGATGGTGTAACACCCCGTATTTTCTATGAACGTATAAGTAACAAATCAGAGAATAATTAATTTTTAAAATAAGAATCAAGGGAAACGGGTTGCGCCATTGCGTTCGTCTCGAAATTCTGCTTGGAAACGAGTCTGAGTTTTCGAGAAACGGAGTCTGTATGAGGGAGATATGGCCCTCCGAAGATTCAGAGATTTTCAGAATCGAAAACAGCTCGAAAATTCGAATTCAAATTCAAAATCCCAGAACAGGCTGGGCGGGAAAATTCCCGCCCATGGACCAGGTCAACCTGGGGGTCGACTATAGTGTCGACCTTCCAGGGGCTAGGTCGACCATAGTGTCGACCTGGGGGTCGACCTGCTCCCGAAACCCAGGTACCTGATTCAATTTGATGTTTCTGGTCTCGTTTTCAGCCTAGATTCGTCCACCTAATCCTATATAAACAGCCCCCTAGCCTCATTTTCTCTACTCAATTTCATTCTGTCTATACTCTGCCTCTGTTCTAATTAAAAATAAAAATGGCGTCGCTACTCTGCTGGAATCAAAACTTGGACTGATGCATCTTCTTCCAACCTGAATAGAATTAAAAGCTAAATCAAATCTCAAATCAAAGTTTAGAGCTACAACAACAATTAAAGAAGAGTAATTCAACCTTTCTACATCAGCACTAGTTTATTTCCTTTCTTAAACCACGAAAGGCAAGTACAGTTATTTTTCGATATAAACGTTAATTATGATTGTGACATGAATTGTAAATCTGAATCTGAGGTTATGTCTGTTCTGTTTAGATCTATCTTATTCTGTATCTCTTTCTTCTTTCTGTTCTATAGCCAGGCTACTACGAGCCTGAGCCAAATCTCATAAGAGATTAACGCACGAACGCTAAAATGTTTGGGACAAATAATGAATGATGCATAATTGGACAGGACTGATTCGAGGACATGACATAAAATCTAAGGCATATAATTGGACATGTGGCATATTTAACATATGACTTGAGATTGAGGCATAAAATATATTGGACATACGACTTGGGATTCGGGGCATAGATTTAACCTTAAACATGAAACTAATTTAGATACATAGTACATGTTGTAATCTAGATCTGTAGTTAATTTGAGAAATAAACATATATTAGATCTAGATCTGTTCATACTAGGTACGATGATCTGTGATTTGGGAGAAGGGGAATTATAGGACAACTTGAAACTTGGGGACATAATGCATGTTTTAAATCAAGGTCTAATGTTAGAGTTTAAAGATAATTTACAACATGTTATGCATGAATGATAATGAATGTTGAGGACATACTACATGTTACAGTTTAAAAATCTAGATTTTTGGACATATTCTTTTATGTAAAAATTCATGACTTGAAAAAAGAATATGTGACTTAGGCGTAAAGACCTATACAAAAACAGGATAACTATTAATGTGAATGCGCCTAAATAAGGGTTTTTGGATATCTGGAATCATAGGATATAATTTGGCATAATTCATATTGTTTATCATGATTTATGGAGAATATTCTGTACTGTTTACTGTTTAACTAAAAATTAGGAGCATATGTGGTATTATGAATTATGACCATGATTTGGCAAGTGAGTTTAGGCTAAATTAATGATTAGGCAAGATATGATATATATATATATATATATATATCTGCTAAATCTGTTATCTGCTAAATCTGTTAAATTGCCTAATCCATTATCTGCTAAATCTGTTGAATTGCCTAAACTGCTAAATCTGTTATCTTCAAAATCTGTTGAATCGCTTAAACTGCTAGATCTGCCACCTGTTGAATTGTCCGATCTGTTGAAAACTAGATAATGGTAAACTGGGTATGGAAATCCATAGGCTCGACCTAAGATTTAGTAAACCATGGAAATTTGATTAATCTGTTGTATCCTGTGAAGAAGTTTAATCTGTTAAATAAACAGAATTAGTCTGATATATGAAAAATCTGTATTGGAATGAATGGCTATGACACGAGGTTAGGCTCTGTTTGCGGTAGAAGCCTGCTCGGAACCAACCAGCTTAACCAGCGACCGCTGTAATAACCCGGAAAATCTGAGCCAGTTTAAAAAATTTATTTTGGCAATTTTAACGAATTTTGAATATTTAAAATAGAATATTTTAAATAATATCGACGAAAAATTTATTTTTAATATAATTCAAACATATATATTATATAGATCGTCGTTAGAATAT
The DNA here is from genome assembly GCA_030737875.1 of Allium sativum. Classification (NCBI taxonomy): domain Eukaryota; kingdom Viridiplantae; phylum Streptophyta; class Magnoliopsida; order Asparagales; family Amaryllidaceae; genus Allium; species Allium sativum. The sequence goes on from CM060918.1 coordinate 748,628,730, forward strand.
AAATAATTATTTATAATTACAAATAGAATTGAAAATGGCGTAGTAGTTCGATAATTCGATTTCAAACTTCAATTGAATGTACCGAGGGCAAAACAATCCGGATTTTAGTGAAACAAAAAACATTAGGATCTAATTGTGAATATCTTTCCAACGAATCCGAAAAATCGAGATTTCATAACGGGAATCAAAAGATATGTCCAGTTGAAAATTCTGAATAGTCGCTATGGAATTCAGGCTCTTAAAAATAGACATTTTGCAAACGACCTCGGATTTCGACGAAACCACTTTTGTTGGGTTCGTGATGTCAAATTATTGCTAGGTTTCAAATTTCATAATTTTTCGAATCAATATGTGAGCGTGGCAAAGGAAAACGCGTTTGACCAGTTTCAGTTGATTTTAATCGACTGGAAATTGATCATTTTTCAAACGGTCTCAGAATTTGACGAAACTAGTTTTGTTAGGACCGTATCGTCAATACGAAGCTAGAAAATATTTTTTTGGAATTTTTCGAGTTAGTATGTGACCCCAGTAAATTGAAATACGCGTTCAAATTCAATATATAGAGTTATATGTTGATTTTAACAGAAACTGATCGAAACGATCGAATCATCCTACAATACATATCCCATTGTGTTCGGAATGGGGGTAATACGCTATGGACGACAGGCGGTGGGCCTCGTTTCGAGGTCGAAATAAAAAAGTCAAATTTTTGGTAAATAAAATAATTAAATATAAAAAGAGAAATCCCCCTTTCTCTCCTTTCCTTATATTCTGCCCCCCCCCCCCCCCCGTTCAAAATCATTTTACAGAAGAAAAAAAAGCGGAGAGGAGCGTCGCCCCCCCTTAAACCGCCGCCACCTCGAAGAGACCCCCCCTCCTCGTCAGATAGGAGACCCCCCCCAAGCGCCAGAGGCTCCGCGAACCTCCCCCCCCCCCCCCCCCCCCGCGCCAGACCGCGACGCGATACCCCCCCCCCCTCTGCCTTGCGCCAACACCCTCTTCCTCCCCTCGCGACCCTTCTCCTCCGCGCCCAAAACCCCAAGGCCCCAATCGAAACCGCAGCCCTGGCCTTCCACCGCCGCCCGTGACTCCGGCGCACCCCCTTGCCTTCTCCGACCCTCAGTTCCAGTTCGGCGCAGCAGACATTGATTAACAGTGAGCCTCTTTATCTATTTATTATTTTAATTAGTTTAATTAGGCTGAAAATCTGATTTTTATAAATATTATTGCATAGGAAAAATCTGATTTTTATATATATTATTGCATAAAAAGATTAGCTTTTTGTTTGAATAGAAAAAATTAGATTTTGTTTGTAGAAAAAATATGATTTTTATATTTTTAAAAGTAATAAAAATATGATTTTTATATTTTTAAAGTATAAAAAATATAATCTTTACTATATAGAAGATGTAAAAATATGATTTTTGTTTATGTAGAGGATTAAAAATATAATTTTTACATGATAGGAATATTAGAAATATCATCGTTATATGTGTAGCAAAATAAAAATGTGATTTTTATAATGATGAAATTAAAAAGGCGAAATCTTTATATTTGAAAAGGAGAAATCTTTTTAGTAAAAATTCAATTTTTCTATATTGAATAGCGTAGTAAAAATTTGTTTTTTCTATATTGAATAGCGTAGTAAAAATTCGATTTTTCTATATTGAATAGCGTAGTAAAAATTCGATTTTTCTATATTGAATAGCGAAGTAAAAATTCGATTTTTATATATTGAATAGCGTAGTAAAAATTCGATTTTTCTATATTGAATAGCGTAGTAAAAATTCGATTTTTCTATATTGAATAGCGTAGTAAAAATTCGATTTTGCTATATTGAATTGCGTAGTAAAAATTCGATTTTTTTATATTGAATAGCGAAGTAAAAATTCGATTTTTATATATGAATAACGAAGTAAAAATGTGATTTTTACATATGTAGTGACTACGGGCGACGAAAGTGATAAGAGGCGAGAACGATGGAAATTTCTATGAAGGAAGTGTCGTGGAGTTGGAATAGCTATTGGTGAGAATTCCTCACTCTTTAATTTCTTTTTCTAGTTATATATATATATATACTAGGATGCAGACAGTGTTTAGTAGCACCCGACACCCGTCATCCACAGACCATGGATGGCTAGTTTGTTTAATTGTTTGGTTGTGTAGTTGGTTAGATTATTTGGTTTGAATTGAATTGTTTGGTGAAATTAAATTTATTTGATTGATGTGTGAATGGCGTGGGCCTTCACTAGACCGGGGATAAGGCTAGGCCTTGTCCCGTTTCTAGTATCGTGCCATTATGCCGCCGAAATTTTCTAAAATAAGTTAGAAAAATAAAAATATCATTTTATTGAATAAATGAACTGAATAAAAATTCATGTGTTGAAATAAAATATTTTATCGTTAAAAATATAATTTTTAACGTGGAAGTGAATAAAATAAAATATTCATTTACAAACCGGACGGTTTGTTTATGTACACCTATTTGAAGGACATTGATTGGGACGATAAATTTTACACATCGCCCAACTGCACAAATAAAATCTGTGCTCGATTGTTTGAAACCCCAAACGGGTGTTGGGATGAAATTTGAAGTTCACTCATCCTGATTGATTAAATATGTCGATCGATTGATTGACAGGTTGTTATAAGCGTTAGATATCTACATTTGATGCTTATACAGTGTAGTGCACTTTGGATGATGGTTGATTATGTATCGTTGCTATTATATACATGTGTTGTATGGAATCCATATAATTAACTTTATATGGTGATTGATTGGGCCTCATTCCAATTTAGAAGATAAAGAATATTATAAAATAAAGGTTCATGTGTTGACTGTACTCATCCGTTGAGATTAGTCATGTGTTGAACGAAATATTTTAACAATAAAATTTATATCTTTATCACTATAATGTAAAGGTTCATGTGTTGACTGTACTCATCCGTTGAGATTAGTCATGTGTTGAACGAAATATTTTAACAATAAAATTTACCTCTTTATCATATATAGAATTAGAAATCAACTGGAAAATAGATGAGATGAGTGGTCTCCTGGATATTAATCTGATGTTGGTTTCGGCCTTCGGGGTTAATATTCAGGGAATCGTTCTCTTACTAATTTACGGTTGAAGTCTGATTTAATATCAAACAATAGATACCTTAATTTTCAAAAAATATATTAAATAACAAAAATAGTCACACAAGGACAGTACTCATTCGCTGAGATTAGTCGTGTGTTGACAAAGATATAGAGTCGTGTATTGAAAGAAATATAAATCCATTTGTTGAATATAAAGCCGTGTTGATTAGTGATGCGCTATTTTGACGTGAACGATATTTATATCGATTTATACTCGTTTTTGAATTTAAAACGAATTTGAATTGAATTGAAAACGAATTCGAAATGAATTGAATATACAACGAATTTGAATTGAATTGAAAACGAATTCGAAATGAATTGAATATACAACGAATTTGAATTGAATTGAAAACGAATTCGAAATGAATTGAATATACAACGAATTTGAATTGAATTGAAAACGATTTCGAATTGAAAGAAAACAAATTTATACACACACACACACACGTCTATATACAAAATAGATGGGCAGGCTATTGTATGAATCAAAGATGCATAAAGCATTGGCTTAGGAATAGGTAGAAGATGATGGGAGAAGCTAACACGTGAGAAGAGGGTGAGAGGGTTAACTTTTAAATTTAATTAAGCTAATGATGTTCTGATTCAAATTAAATCTTATAAGACGCGTAATTATTTCATGCGTTATCTGATTCGAGCAAAACAAAAGGCGTTGGAATTGCAGGAACGAAGGCTACGCAGTCCAGCTAGTTTGGTTGGAATCAGAAGCGGTTGGAATTTCGTTAGTTTCTAAACGCTTGTTTAAAATTTAATGAAATAACATGAATCGTCGAATCAGAAACGAAATGGTGAGTTAACTATCGCACTTTCTAGAATTCTGTGATGTTGTTAAATTCATATCACCAAAATTTATCATTGATAATATAAATTGGATGATTGGATGATATGGGTGACTATTGGTAGTTATTGATCGATGTTTGTTAATATTTATAATTCTGTCGTTTAAATGTTTTATGCTATTATCATATAATATTATGAACTGTGATGCAAGGAAGAATAGGTTGGAGGAATCGAACTGGATTCCTCAAATAAATTATATATTAGTTGTTTTCACATTATTCATATGTGAATTGTTTGTCCCAAATAACGTTAATCCTGATTGGATGTTGATTTTTGAATTTAAATTTAACGATTGTTGTATTTTCAATCAATAGACGGTATTGACTAAGTGGTTGACAGTGAATGTCCTAAAACCCGTCTTTTCAGACATTGATTGCCGTCAGGCAAATTAACGCAATTGAAGTTATAAAATTTATTTTTATAACTAAAGCAAGATTTTGAATTGTATTTTATATATAAGATTTATAAATGAATCAATATTTATAATCAAATTTTATAAAAAAATCTTATAAAATGATTTTAGCAAATTCTTATGTTTTATGGGCTTTATAAGCAAGCACGGTTAGAAATTAACCTTATGATTAATAGTTTGGGTAAAAATTTTTATAAGACAATTTAAGCGATATTAGTGAGTTAATTAAGTTATTAATTAATTCAAGAAAAAGGGATTAGTTGACATCTGTTAATAAGTTAACTAATGGTTTCAAGTTGACTGTAACAACCCGGAAATGTGAGCCAATTTAAAATTTTTATTTTGGCAATTTTAGCGAATTTTGAACATTTAAAATGAATTATTTTAAATAATAACGACGAGAAATTTATTTTGAATAGAAATAGAACGTATATATTTATATACGTCGTCGTTAGAATATAAATAATTATATATAATTATAAATAGAATTGAAAATGGCGCGGTAGTTCGATAATTCGATTTCAAACTTCAATTGAATGTACCGGGTGCAAAATAAACCAGATTTTAGTGAAACCAAAAATAATAGGATCTAATTGAGGATATCTTTCCAACGAATCCGAAAAATTGAAATTTCATAGCGGGAATCAAAAGATATGTCCATTTGAAAATTCTAAATAGTCGCTATGGAATTTAGGCCCTTAAAAATGGGAATTTTGCAGACGACCTCGGATTTTGACGAAACCACTTTTGTTGGATCCGTGATGTCAAGTTATTGCTAGATTCCAATTTTCATAATTTTTCGAACCAATATGTGAGCGTGGCAAAGGAAAACGTGTTTGACCAGTTTCAGTTGATTTTAATCGACTGGAAAATGGCCATTTCTCTAACGGTCTCAGAATTCGATGAAACTAGTTTTGTTAGGACCGTATCGTAAATACGAAGCTAGAAAATATTTTTCTGGAATTTTTCTAGTTAGTATGTGACCTCGGTAAATTGAAATGCACGTTCAAATTCAATAAATAGAGTTATATGTTGATTTTGATGGAAACTGATCGAATCAGCTTACGATACATATCCCATTGTGTTCGGAATGGGGGTAATTTGCTATGAACGACAGGCGGTGGGCTTGATTTCAAGTAAGTATGAAAAGTCAACCTTTTGAAATAAAATAATAATAATAAAATATAGAAAACCCTCTCTCTCGTTATATTGCCCCCCCCCCCCCCCCCCGGTCAGTTTTCCTAAATCGAAAATTAAAGAGAAAAAAAAAGAGAAGACGAAGAAGGGGGAGGAGCCGCCGCTCCTCCCAGCAGCGTCGCCACGCACCGCCACCAGGGCGGAGCCCCCTCCCACCAGTCCACCGCGCCTCCTTCCTCCTCTCCCTCTCTTCTCTCTCCACCTAGCACGCGAGCCCCTCTACCTAGAAAAACCCACCGCCTGTATTCTCCCCCCCCCCCGAAACCCTAGACACCACCCAACCGCCTCCAGCACCTCCCCGATGTGACGAAAAGGAATTTCGCTCGGTCCGAACCAGTCGCTAAACCGACCCAGACCGTTCGAAACGCTCGATCGTTTTGAGAACACGACAAAATAGAACTCATACAAAAGAACATTTCACTGTATATTACAACAATGCATCAGATTACAAGAATATACAGAGAATAAATGAATATTACACATAAATATCAGAGATTGAAATTACATTAAATACATAGCAGCGGAAAATAATACAATACACAACTGAAGGAGATATACGGATACAAAGCTCTCCGGATATCGTTCCAGCTGTAAACCAGGATCCTGTGAATATAAATCTGCAAAACCAAAACTACTAGCTGCCCGTGTCAAAATAGGGGCACCCAAAGTTTAGGTTAAAACAATAAACTCCAGGTCAGTCATGTGACTGGTGTGAGAACTAAAACAGTTATTAATCTTTATTTTAAAGTTAGGTAAATCAAGGGACCACGCCGTATAACACGGAACGGATTTCCTCCCAAGAACACCAGTGCATAAAACAACAGCGCAATGCTAAATAAAGAAAAATGGAGCTATTATAAGACCCAGGTCCTATCACACAATGCAACGCAAGCCGGGGGATAGGGTTTTTACCTTATAATAGCCAAGAATGCTTGATACGTTTAAAACAAATCATTTGATACTATAATAAGTGCATAGTGTATAAAGCAACTTCAAATCATAAGTATCAATCATAGGCGGCATGAATGCCCCATACCACTATGTCGCCATATATAGGTTATACAATCAAAATCGCAAAGTCACATATTTGGAAATTGGGTTTCCATCTATGAACCGAGGCAAAAGATAGTCCTCAACCGATTCGGGACGCTCTAGCCCGTGTCTCAGGAACAGCCGCAACTGCCCCATGGATCGTCAGGGCCGGTTCACCGATGTGGATTATAATGCCTGAACAATACGTTTCTCCACCCTATGGGGTGTAAATGAGCCAATAAATGACTCCATCGGACCCAGATCGTCCGATCAAACCGAGGCGCCTCGCAACAGCAACAACCACATAAGTCAAACTCGTCAGGGCGTGTAAAAACACTGACGCCACTTCTAGCTAGAAAGAAAACGCATGTCCCCCCTGAGGTCCGTCTCCTGTTTTTGGTTCATACCGGGTGTGAAACTCGCGAAGTAAACGTTACACAAAGCTACGCCACAAAGGTCGTGCTTCGATCATCAACCACAAGACTTTGCTTTTCAACAGAAGCCTTGATCAATTGCCACTTAGGCATGCCACACAGGCAATTCACTCTATGCGTTTGATATCCATCAGTATATAACCCCTGAGCTCGTACGTCTCAGAGAAGGGCGTTGAGCAAGAGAATAAATTCTCCGCCGCCAAACAGATATATATTTAATAGAAATCAATCACACAGACTAAAATCCAATGTCAAACACACAGTCCATTTACAAGTCCGTTCTGGGTCTGAACGAAACCGGAGGCACCTAGTACCCCGCATATCCATCGATCTCCAAGTACGTCTGGACGATCACCAACTGTTTCCATCTTCTTGGGTGTACAGCCCAATCAAGATCATCAGTAATCACCCAAACGACGTGAAGACTTCTAGTCTTCGACCACCGTCTTCATCTTCGACTTATCGTCGTATCAGTTATTCAGAATGGGATAAACCCGGTCTTTCCGAATAACTCGCGTATATTTTAAATAAGTGTTACACAAACACAACATACGCCTCATTCCAATTCATTAGTCACTAACCGTAAATTAATCAAGAGAATAATTCCCCAAATATTAACCCCGAAGGCCGAAACCAACATCAGATCAATATCCAGAAAACCATTCTGCTTGGCTAACCGACAGTTAGTTTCTAAATTTCACATTCATAGGGAAAGGTTCCCATTAATTTTATCCAAGATAAATCATTAAAATTCATTCTTTAATCTACCTTTGAATATCAATTCAAACTAGTCGGGATTAGCGAACCTTACCGAAGTAATCATTTGTTTTAATTTCCCAACCCCAACCTATTAATCCCATGAAGTAAAACTGGTCCTACTTCATATCTAACACCTCAGTGTTATCGGTAAATTCAATTACCATTTCACGTTCAAATCTAATTAAAGATTTAACTATCGCCTGGAGCAAAACTGGTGATACTCCTTTCTCGATCATTTCAATCTAATTAAAGATTCATTAAAACTCCACTTAGTTTTAATCGCTAACTGGGTTAAAGAATTAGTGTCATTTAAAACACAGTTCACGATAAACCGAAAATCACATTCCATTAATTATCGGGTTAAAGAACGAGTGTTATTTAAAACACTGTCCACGATAAACCCAAAAATCAATATCAATTCAATTCCAATTAAATATTATTTAATTGGCATACTTCATTAAATCTAAATAAAAAGATTTAATCTTTTCTCAGCTGGGTTCAAGAACAGTGTTAGTGAAGACACCATTCACGACAAACCCAAATCACATTTGATATTAAATACAAGGCTCTGAATAGAAAATATTTATGCTTATATTCAGTATCAAATTCTACGACCAACAGATATTGTATTGGAAATAACGATATATATATATATCTATATCTTTCAAATTTTCATAACAACATCTGTATAATCACGAAATCCAACATCGAAATATTCCGAAGACAATTTCGATTCAAATCCATTCCAATGCAATCATTGGAAATTCTGGTTATTTTCAAAACCATTTCAAATTCAATTTATTTATTTAAAAAATAAATAGAATTATAATTCTAGTTCAAAACTAGTTTATTTCGATAAAAATCTATTTTTATCTTTTCAAATATGGATTTTTTCATCCCAATTCTTTCTAAATCATTTCTTATGATTTTACACAAATTATTACTATTTTTAATAATTTTATCAAGGCCCGTACAGTCGATTTCCATCAACGGCCATCGAACTGCACTTATAGCGACCTTTTCCAAATTTGATTTGGACATAATTCCAAATCCAACCGTTAGATTTCAAATTTCTAATATTCGTTAGAAAGCTCTTTTCGATACGAACCCAACGGTTCCGGTTTTAGGAGAATCCGACGGTCGGATCTCCTGTAATGTCCGTTTGAAATCAATGGTCGAAATTCGCGAACTGCCGTGGCGCGGCGCGTTCTATTCAGGCCATTATTATATATATATATATATAATATATATTTCGTCGATTACTATTTAAAAACGTATTTTATAAATCGTTTTAAATTCGTTTTTCAAAATGGTTTCAACTTCATATTCCATTTCAAATCAAAATTGAATATTCCAATATAAATTCATTTCAAATTCATTTCAAATTGATTTCAATTCAAATTGATTTCTAATTTAATTTCAGTTCGTTTTCAATTCAATTTCAATTCGAACTCATTTCTATTCAATTTCTATTCGAATTCATTTTAAAACGATTTCAATTCTATTCGAATTCATTTCAAAACGATTTCAATTCTATTCGAATTCATTTCAAAACGATTTCAATTCTCTTTAATATTCACTTCAATTTGAATAAAATCGATATAAATATCGTTCACGTCAAAATGGCGTCAATCTATCAACGCGGCTTCATATATTTCAATTTTCAAATATTCTACTTCAAATATTTCTTTTTCAAATATTTATATTCAAATATTTCATTTCAAATATTCTATTTCAAAACTGGAATGAGGCCCAAACAATTACCATATAATGTTAATTATATGGATTTTCTACAACACATGTATATATCAACAACGATGAATAATCAACCATCATCCAAAGTGCATTCTACACTGTATAAGCATCAAATATAAATATTCAACGCTTATAACAGCCTGTCAATCAATCGATCGACATACAACTAAACAATCGGGATTAGTGTACGTCAAATATCATCCCAATACCCGTGTGGGGTTTCAAGCAATCACACACAGATTTTTATTTGTGCAGTTGGGCGATGTGTAAAATTTATCGTCCCAATCAATGTCCTTCAAATAGGTGTACATAAACAAACCGTCCGGTTTGTAAATGAATATTTATTTATTCTCATTCATGTTAAAAATTATATTTTTAACGATAAAATATTTTATTCAGTTCATTTATTCAATAAAATGATATTTTTACTTTTCTAACTTATTTTAGAAAATTTCGGCGGCATAACGGCACGATGCTAGAAACGGGACAAGGCCTAGCCTTATCCCCGGTCTAGTGAAGGCCCACGCCATTCACACATCAATCAAAATCACCAAACAACCAAATTCAAATCAAATCATCTAACTAATCTATGCAACCAAACAAACAAGTCCATGGTCTGTGGACGATTGTGTCGGGTGCTACTAAGCACCGTCTGCATCCTAGTTTATATATATAACTAGAAAAGAAATTGAAGAGTGAGAAATTCTCACCGATAGCTATCCAATCATCTTGACTCTTCTTTTGATAGAAATCTTCATCGTTATCGTATCTTTGTCATCTTCATTGCCATAGCCACTACATATATAAAAATCGAATTTTTACTTCGCTATTCAATATATAAAAATCAAATTTTTACCTTGTTATTCAATATATAAAAATCAAATTTTTATTATACTATTCAATATTTAAAAATCTCGCCTTTTCTATTTTTAAAAAATATCGTCTTTTCACTTTTAAAAATATCGTATTTTCACTTCTAAAAATATCGTCTTTTCACCTTACACTTTTTTCACTATAAAAATCACATTTTTATTTTGCTACCTATATAAAGATGATATTTTTAATATTCCTATCATGTAAAAATTATATTTTTAATTCTCTGCATAATAAAGATTATATTTTTAATACTTTAAAAATATAAAAATCATATTTTTAATTGAATAAAAATCTTATTTTTAATTGAATAAAAATCTTATTTTTAATTGAATAAAAATCTTATTTTTAATTGAATAAAAATCTTATTTTCATACGACAAAAATCTCGCCTTTAACCCAAAAAAAATTCGATCTTTATTATATTAAAAATCTAATCTTTAACATCCTAAAAATTTTTGTTTTTAACCATTTAAAAATTCAGTTTTTAACACTATAAAAATTCAGAATTAAAATAAATAGAAACGAACTTACTGTAATCTGCGAAGAAAAAAAAGGGGGGGTGAGGCATCGTCGGTCTTGGACGGGAGGAGGGGTCGCTGGAGCTCTGGTGCGGTGGCGGGTGTTTGGGTGGTCGCGATTTCGATTTTCAGGTGAGGTGGAAATGGGGCTTGCGGTGGAGCTCCCAACGATGGAGGAGGGGACGGAGGAGGAGGAAGGGAGGAGTGGAGAGCGACGAGGTGCAGGAGAGGTTGGACGCGGAGGAGGGCGTCGGCGAGAGGGCTGGTGGCGCGGTGGAGGTCTGGACGTGGGTGGCGGCGTCGATCTCTTCTTCTTCTTCTTTTTTTGATTTGAAAATCGATTGTAACAGGGGGGGCAGAGATAAAGGAAGAGGGTTTTATTTTTATTTTTTTAATAATTTTATTTTGCAAAAAGTTGACTTTTTCATACGACCTCGAAACGAAACCCACCGCCTGTCGTCCTTAGCGTTTTACCCCCATTCTGAACACAATGGGATATGTATCGTAGGCTGATTCGGCTGTTACGATCAGTTTCCGTTAAATTTACATTTAAATCACTATATTGAATTTTAAACGTACATTTCAAATTACTGGGGTCACATACTAACTCTAAAAATTCTCGAAAAATATTTTCTAGCTTCGTATTGACGATACGGTCCTAACAAAACTAGTTTCGTCGAATTCTGAGACCGTTTGAAAAATGGCCAATTTCCAGTCGATTAAAATCAACTAAAACTGGTCAAACGCGTTTTCCTTTGCCACGCTCACATATTGACTCGAAAAATTATGAAATTTGAAACCTAACAATAATTAGACATCACGGACCCAACAAAAGTGGTTTCGTCGAAATCCGAGGTCGTTTGCAAAATTTCCATTTTTAAGGGCCTGAATTCCATAGCGACTATTCAGAATTTTCAACTGGACATATCTTTTGATTCCTGTTATGAAATTTTGATTTTTCGGATTTGTTGGAAAGATATCATCAATTAGATCCTATTATTTTTGGTTTCACTAAAATCCGGGTTGTTTTGCACCCGGTACGTTCAATAGAAGTTTGAAATCGAATTATCGAACTACCGCGCCATTTTCAATTCCTTTTATAATTATATATATAATTATTTATATTCTATCGTCGACCTATATAATATATACGTTCGAATTATATTCAAAATAAATTTCTCTTCAATATTATTTAAAATAATTCATTTTAAATAATCAAAATTCGCTAAAATTGCCAAAATAAAAATTTTAAACTGGCCCAGATTTTCGGGTTGTTACAATCTCCCCCACTTAAAACTTTTCGTCCCCGAAAAGGAACAAAGTCGGAAGTGGTTTGATTAATCCACTCTACGTTCGATCCGGCTTCCATTCTCCAACTTTTCAGTTTCTGAGAATTTTCAAAAATTTCAAAAATTTGGCTAACACCCGGAATTTTCGAAAAATTTCGCCATAACCTCCCCTGTACCGGGGGCCACGGGAAAATCCCGAAATTGCCATACAGGCCTTCTGATCTCAAAAAGAAAAAGCCAAGTGGCTAGCCAATAGGCTCATAAAATCATCATCACCCAAACAAAACAGTAAATTATGTAGTAAACATGTACCTATTTGTCGGGCAAACAAATTTTATTCTCTGCTCTTGCCTCCTTGCTATGACCTGTTCAATGTAAGTACATGGATATGCAAGCAAATGCAACTAATTTTCAATACAGTTCAATATTTGGTTCAATTGGCTATATGGTACAAATTTTAATTAATCAACCAATAATCAACAACACAACCATCAATCAATTAGTTGATTAGCTTTTCAAATTCATAACTTTGATATATAGTCAAAATATCAGATTTTTTGATGCCAAATCACAACAATAGGCCCTATCTAATTTTTGGTTCTCACACCAGTCAATAGGAAATATATAGATATTACACGTTCGTCACTCGAATATAAATTCTGATGAAGATATATCAATCATCAGAATCACCCCCGGGTGGCTAGAGTGTAACTCTATATCTATCCAATATATCAAAACTTCGAATACACGCTAGTTAGGCGCATACGCAAAATCTTTATATAATGGATTGTCCTAATCAATATGTAATAAATAATCAAATACGAATAATTGATTTTAAATTTTCAAAACAAAATTCGTTTCATTTTAAAAAATATACACTTCACACTCGTTCTAGGATACTACTGATCCTATCTCTAACGAGTCATTCTCGTTGGATATTACTAATCCAATATCTGATGAATTCTCTCGTATGGTTCTAAGGTGCCTTGTTCTCTGAGCTTTGTAAACCAAAGCTCTGATACCAACTGTGACGAAAAGGAATTTCGCTCGGTCCGAACCAGTCGCTAAACCGACCCAGACCGTTCGAAACTCCCGATCGTTTTGAGAACACGACAAAACCGAACTCATACAAAAGAACATTTCACTGTATATTACAACAATGCATCAGATTACAACAATATACAGAGAATAAATGAATATTACACAGAAATATCAGAGATTGAAATTACATTAAATACATAGCAGCGGAAAATAATACAATACACAACTGAAGGAGATATACGGATACAAAGCTCTCCGGATATCGTTCCAGCTGTAAACCAGGATCCTGTGAATATAAATCTGCAAAACCAAAACTACTAGCTGCCCGTGTCAAAATAGGGGCACCCAGAGTTTATGTTAAAACAATAAACTCCAGGTCAGTCATGTGACTGGTGTGAGAACTAAAACAGTTATTAATCTTTATTTTAAAGTTAGGTAAATCAAGGGACCACGCCGTATAACACGGAACGGGTTTCCTCCCAAGAACACCAGTGCATAAAACAACAGCACAATGCTAAATAAAGAAAAATGGAGCTATTATAAGACCCAGGTCCTATCACACAATGCAACGCAAGCCGGGGGATAGGGTTTTTACCTTATAATAGCCAAGAATGCTTGATACGTTTAAAACAAATCATTTGATACTATAATAAGTGCATAGTGTATAAAGCAACTTCAAATCATAAGTATCAATCATAGGCGGCATGAATGCCCCATACCACTATGTCGCCATATATAGGTTATACAATCAAAATCGCAAAGTCACGTATTTGGAAATTGGGTTTCCATCTATGAACCGAGGCAAAAGATAGTCCTCAACCGATTCGAGACGCTCTAGCCCGTGTCTCAGGAACAGACGCAACTGCCCCATGGATCGTCAGGGCCGGTCCACCGATGTGGATTATAATGCCTGAACAATACGTTTCTCCACCCTATGGGGTGTAATGAGCCAATAAATGACTCCATCGGACCCAGATCGTCCGATCAAACCGAGGCGCCTCGCAACAGCAACAACCACATAAGTCAAACTCGTCAGGGCGTGTAAAAACACTGACGCCACTTCTAGCTAGAAAGAAAACGCATGTCCCCCCTGAGGTCCGTCTCCCGTTTTTGGTTCATACCGGGTGTGAAACTCGCGAAGTAAACGTTACACAAAGCTACGCCACAAAGGTCGTGCTTCGATCATCAACCACAAGACTTTGCTTTTCAACAGAAGCCTTGATCAATTGCCACTTAGGCATGCCACACAGGCAATTCACTCTATGCGTTTGATATCCATCAGTATATAACCCCTGAGCTCGTACGTCTCAGAGAAGGGCGTTGAGCAAGAGAATAAATTCTCCGACGCCAAACAGATATATATTTAATAGAAATCAATCACACAGACTAAAATCCAATGTCAAACACACAGTCCATTTACAAGTCCGTTCTGGGTCTGAACGAAACCGGAGGCACCTAGTACCCCGCATATCCGTCGATCTCCAAGTACGTCTGGACGATCACCAACTGTTTCCATCTTCTTGGGTGTACAGCCCAATCAAGATCATCAGTAATCACCCAAACGACGTGAAGACTTCTGGTCTTCGACCACCATCTTCATCTTCGACTTATCGTCGTATCAGTTATTCAGAATGGGATAAACCCGGTCTTTCCGAATAACTCGCGTATATTTTAAATAAGTGTTACACAAACACAACATACGCCTCATTCCAATTCATTAGTCACTAACCGTAAATTAATCAAGAGAATAATTCCCTAAATATTAACCCCGAAGGCCGAAACCAACATCAGATCAATATCCAGAAAACCATTCTGCTTGGCTAACCGACAGTTAGTTTCTAAATTTCACATTCATAGGGAAAGGTTCCCATTAATTTTATCCAAGATAAATCATTAAAATTCATTCTTTAATCTACCTTTGAATATCAATTCAAACTAGTCGGGATTAGCGAATCTTACCGAAGTAATCATTTGTTTTAATTTCCCAACCCCAACCTATTAATCCCATGAAGTAAAACTGGTCCTACTTCATATCTAACACCTCAGTGTTATCGGTAAATTCAATTACCATTTCACGTTCAAATCTAATTAAAGATTTAACTATCGCCTGGAGCAAAACTGGTGATACTCCATTCTCGATCATTTCAATCTAATTAAAGATTCATTAAAACTCCACTTAGTTTTAATCGCTAACTGGGTTAAAGAATTAGTGTCATTTAAAACACAGTTCACGATAAACCGAAAATCACATTCCATTAATTATCGGGTTAAAGAACGAGTGTTATTTAAAACACTGTCCACGATAAACCCAAAAATCAATATCAATTCAATTCCAATTAAATATTATTTAATTGGCATACTTCATTAAATCTAAATAAAAAGATTTAATCTTTTCTCAACTGGGTTCAAGAACAGTGTTAGTGAAGACACCATTCACGACAAACCCAAATCACATTTGATATTAAATACAAGGCTCTGAATAGAAAATATATCGGCTTATATTCAGTATCAAATTCTATGACCAACAGATATTGTATTGGAAATAACGATATATATATATCTATATCTTTCAAATTTTCATAACAACATCTGTTTAATCACGAAATCCAACATCGAAATATTCCGAAGACAATTTCGATTCAAATCCATTCCAATGCAATCATTGGAAATTCTGGTTATTTTCAAAACCATTTCAAATTCAATTTATTTATTTAAAAAATAAATAGAATTATAATTCTAGTTCAAAACTAGCTTATTTCGATAAAAATCTATTTTTATCTTTTCAAATATGGATTTTTTCATCCCAATTCTTTCTAAATCATTTCTTATGATTTTACACAAATTATTACTATTTTTAATAATTTTATCAAGGCCCGTACAGTCGATTTCCATCAACGGCCATCGAACTGCACTTACAGCGACCTTTTCCAAATTTGATTTGGACATAATTCCAAATCCAACCGTTAGATTCCAAATTTCTAATATTCGTTAGAAAGCTCTTTTCGATACGAACCCAACGGTTCCGGTTTTAGGAGAATCCGACGGTCGGATCTCCCGTAATGTCCGTTTGTAATCAATGATCGAAATTCGCGAACTGCCGCGGCGCGGCGCGTTCTATTCAGGCCATTATATTATATATATATAATATATATAATATATATTTCGTCGATTACTATTTAAAAACGTATTTTATAAATTGTTTTAAATTCGTTTTTCAAAATGGTTTCAACTTCATATTCCATTTCAAATCAAAATTGAATATTCCAATATAAATTCATTTCAAATTCATTTCAAATTGATTTCTAATTCAATTTCAGTTCGTTTTCAATTCAATTCAATTTCAATTCGAATTCATTTCTATTCAATTTCTATTCGAATTCATTTTAAAACGATTTCAATTCTATTCGAATTCATTTCAAAACGATTTCAATTCTATTCGAATTCATTTCAAAACAATTTCAATTCTATTCGAATTCATTTCAAAACGATTTCAATTCTATTTGAATTCATTTCAAAATGATTTCAATTCTCTTTAATATTCACTTCAATTTGAATAAAATCGATATAAATATTGTTCACGTCAAAATGGCGTCAATCTATCAACGCGGCTTCATATATTTCAATTTTCAAATATTCTACTTCAAATATTTCTTTTTCAAATATTTCTATTCAAATATTTCATTTCAAATATTCTATTTCAAAACTGGAATGAGGCCCAAACAATTACCATATAATGTTAATTATATGGATTTTCTACAACACATGTATATATCAACAACGATGAATAATCAACCATCATCCAAAGTGCATTCTACACTGTATAAGCATCAAATATAAATATTCAACGCTTATAACAGCCTGTCAATCAATCGATCGACATACAACTAAACAATCGGGATTAGTGTACGTCAAATATCATCCCAATACCCGTGTGGGGTTTCAAGCAATCACACACAGATTTTTATTTGTGCAGTTGGGCGATGTGTAAAATTTATCGTCCCAATCAATGTCCTTCAAATAGGTGTACATAAACAAACCGTCCGGTTTGTAAATGAATATTTATTTATTCTCATTCACGTTAAAAATTATATTTTTAACGATAAAATATTTTATTCAGTTCATTTATTCAATAAAATGATATTTTTACTTTTCTAACTTATTTTAGAAAATTTCGGCGGCATAACGGCACGATGCTAGAAACGGGACAAGGCCTAGCCTTATCCCCGGTCTAGTGAAGGCCCACGCCATTCACACATCAATCAAAATCACCAAACAACCAAATTCAAATCAAATCATCTAACTAATCTATGCAACCAAACAAACAAGTCCATGGTCTGTGGACGATTGTGTCGGGTGCTACTAAGCACCGTCTGCATCCTAGTATATATATAACTAGAAAAGAAATTGAAGAGTGAGAAATTCTCACCGATAGCTATCCAATCATCTTGACTCTTATTTTGATAGAAATCTTCATCGTTATCGTATCTTTGTCATCTTCGTTGCCCATAGCCACTACATATATAAAAATCGAATTTTTACTTCGCTATTCAAATATTTAAAAATCTCGCCTTTTCTATTTTTAAAAAATATCGTCTTTTCACTTTTAAAAATATCGTCTTTTCACTTCTAAAAATATCGTCTTTTCACTTTACACTTTTTTCACTATAAAAATCACATTTTTATTTTGCTACCTATATAAAGATGATATTTTTCATATTCCTATCATGTAAAAATTATATTTTTAATTCTCTACATAATAAAGATTATATTTTTAATACTTTAAAAATATAAAAATCATATTTTTAATTGAATAAAAATCTTATTTTTAATTGAATAAAAATCTTATTTTCATATGATAAAAATCTCGCCTTTAACCCAAAAAAAATTCGATCTTTATTATATTAAAAAATCTAATCTTTAACATCCTAAAAATTTTTGTTTTTAACCATTTAAAAATTCAGTTTTTAACACTATAAAAATTCAGAATTAAAATAAATAGAAACGAACTTACCGTAATCTGCGAAGAAAAAAAAAGGGGGGGTGAGGCATCGTCGGTCTTGGACGGGAGGAGGGGTCGCTGGAGCTCTGGTGCGGTGGCGGGTGTTTGGGTGGTCGCGGTTTCGATTTTCAGGTGAGGTGGAAATGGGGCTTGCGGTGGAGCTCCCTACGATGGAGGAGGGGACGGAGGAGGAGGAAGGGAGGAGTGGAGAGCGACGAGGTGCAAGAGAGGTTGGACGCGGAGGAGGGCGTCGGCGAGAAGGCTGGTGGCGCGGTGGAGGTCTGGACGTGGGTGGCGGCGTCGATCTCTTCTTTTTTTTTTTTTTGATTTGAAAATCGATTGTAACGGGGGGGGGGGGGGGGCAGAGATAAAGGAAGAGGGTTTTATTTTTATTTTTATTTTTTTAATTATTTTATTTTGCAAAAAGTTGACTTTTTCATACGACCTCGAAACGAAACCCACCGCCTGTCGTTCATAGCTTTTACCCCCATTCCGAACACAATGGGATATGTATCGTAGGCTGATTCGGCTGTTACAATCAGTTTCCGTTAAATTTACATTTAAATCACTATATTGAATTTTAAACGTACATTTCAAATTACCGGGGTCACATACTAACTCTAAAAATTCTCGAAAAATATTTTCTAGCTTCGTATTGACGATACGGTCCTAACAAAACTAGTTTCGTCGAATTCTGAGACCGTTTGAAAAATGGCCAATTTCCAGTCGATTAAAATCAACTGAAACTGGTCAAACGCGTTTTCCTTCGCCACGCTCACATATTGACTCGAAAAATTATGAAATTTGAAACCTAACAATAATTAGACATCACGGACCCAACAAAAGTGGTTTCGTCGAAATCCGAGGTCGTTTGCAAAATTTCCATTTTTAAGGGCCTGAATTCCATAGCGACTATTCAGAATTTTCAACTGGACATATCTTTTGATTCCTACTATGAAATTTTGATTTTTCGGATTCGTTGGAAAGATATCATCAATTAGATCCTATTATTTTTGGTTTCACTAAAATCCGGATTGTTTTGCACCCGGTACGTTCAATAGAAGTTTGAAATCGAATTATCGAACTACCGCGCCATTTTCAATTCCTTTTATAATTATATATATAATTATTTATATTCTATCGTCGACCTATATAATATATACGTTCGAATTATACTCAAAATAAATTTCTCATCAATATTATTTAAAATAATTCATTTTAAATAATCAAAATTCGCTAAAATTGCCAAAATAAAATTTTTAAACCGGCCCAGATTTTCGGGTTGTTACACACGAGCACCTACGTCGCCCCCTGCTACCACCAGCGCCCCTTCCGACGATCCTTCACCTTCCTCCGATCAATAAAAAGTGAGTTTCCCCCTTTAATTATTTATTTAGTTTGTTTCCTTTATTTAAGCATCAAAAATCTGATTTTTCTACGCTATAAAATTCTGATTTTGGTAGATATAAAGTTATAATTTTATTTAGAGAGAGTTATAATTTTTAAACAAAGAAAAGATAGATTTTTTATTCGTGTAAGGATTAGATTTTTAACGATATAAAGAAGTGATTTTTAATCTAGGAAAGACGATATTTTTATATGTTGTGAAGGTTAAAAATATAATTTTTATATAGTAGAAATAATAAAGATGTGATTTTTATATAGTAGAAATAATAAAGATGCAATTTTTATAGTGATGTAATAAAAAGATTAAATCTTTATATTTGAAAAGGCGAAATCTTTATATTTGAAAAGGCGAAATCTTTATATTTGAAAAGGGAAATCTTTATATTTGAAAAGGCGAAATCTTTATATTTGAAAAGGCAAAATCTTTATATTTGAAAAGGCGAAATCTTTATATTTGAAAAGGCGAAACCTTTACGTAGAGAAAAGCGTGATAAAAATATAATCTTTATTATAGGAACATTGATGTAAAAATAGGATTTTTATCTATATAGTAGCGTTATAAAAATAGAATTTTTATCCATATGGAATGATTAAAAAAAATATGATTTTTAAATTGAAAGTGAACAAATAAAAATGTGATTTTTATTTTAAAGACAATAGTATAAAAATGTGATTTTTATATATGTAGTGACTACGGGCAACAAAAGTGACAAAAGGCGAGAACAGTGATGATTTCCTACAATAGAAGAGTCATGGAGTTGGGATAGCTTTGGTGAGAACTTCTCACTATAAATTTCTTTTTCTAGTTATATATATATATACTAGGATGTAGACGGTGCTTAGCAGCACCCAACACCCGTCGTCCGCAGACCATGGACGGCTTGTTTGTTTGATTGATGTGTTGTGAAAATTGGTTGTGTTGTGGAATGATTGAATAATAAAATATTCTTGTGTTGAAAGGAAATAAAATATTTATATAGTTAAAAATATTTTATTGTTAAAAATATAATTTTTAACATGAAAGTGAATTAATAAATATATATAAACAAATCAGCCGATTTGTTTATATACACTGATTTGACTGATATTGATTGGGTCGATAAATTTTACACATCGCCCAACTGCACAAATAAAAATCTGTATTTGTTGATTTGAAACCCCACACGGGTGTTGGGATGATATTTGGGTACACTAATCCCAATTATTTAATTGTATGTCGATCGATTGGTCGACAGGCTGTGTAAGCGTTGATTATTTATATTTGATGCTTTTGCAGTTGTGTGGTGCACTATGGATGATGGTTGATTGTTTATCGTTGCTATTATACACATGTGTTGTATGGAATCCATATAATTAACGTTATATGGTAATTGATTTGGCATCATTCCAATTGGGAAAATAATGAATATTATAAAAGAAAATTCATGTGTTGAATACAAAAATAGTCATGTGTTGACGATGTTCATGTGTTGAAACTATTTACGTGTCGAGTAAAATATTTTAATAATAAAATTTACATCTTTATCATATTTAAAATTAGAACTACTTCACGGTGGAGTCTAATTAAAAATCAAACGATAGATACCATAATTTTATAAAATATTTTACATAACAAAAATAGTCTTGTATTGACAGTACTCATGTGTTAAGATTAGTCGTGTGTTGAAAGAAATATAGATTCATGTGTTGAATAGAACAAATATTCATTTGTTGAATAGAATAACGAATTTATTGAAATATATAAAGCCGTGTTGATTAGAGTTGCGCTATTTTGATGTGAACGATATTTATATCGATTATATTCGTTTTTATAATGAATATAGAAAAGGTAGTGATTTCGAAATATAACGTTTTGAAAATATTATCATTTATATAGTAATGATATGAAATATTCAATTTTGATTTGAAATTGAATATAGAGTTGAAATGGTTTTGAAAACGAATTTAAAACGATTTATAAAATACGTTTTAAAAAGGAAATCGACGAAATATATATAATATATATATATATATATATTATATATATAATGGCCTGAATAGAACGCGCCGCGCCGCGGCAGTTCGTGAATTTCGACCATTGACTTCGGATTGACGTTGCGGGAGATCCGACCGTCGGATTCCCCTAAAACTAGAACCGTTGGGTTCGTATCGAAAAGAGCTTTCCAACGAATATTAGAAATTTGAAATCTAACGATTGGATTTGGAATTATGTCCAAATCAATTTTTAAAAAGGTCGCGGTAAGTGCAGTTCGATGGCCGTTGATGGAAATCGACTGTACGGGCCTTGATAAAATTATTAAAAATATTAATAATTTGTGTAAAATCATAATATGTGAATTGGAAAGAACTGGGATGAAAAACTCCATATTTGAAAGGATAAAAATAGATTTTCATCGAAATGAACTGGTTTTGAACTAGAACTAAAACCAATTTATTTTTGAAATGAATAAATTGAATTTGAATTGGTTTTGAAAATAACCAGAATTTCCAATATATATAAAGTGGAAGTGGATCTGAATCGAAATTGTCTTTGGAATATTTCGATATTGGATTTCGTGACTATACAGATATTGTTATGGGAATTTGAAAGATATATTTTATATCGTTATTCCCAATACGATATTTGTTGGTTTCAGAATCCGATATTGAATATAAGCCGGTATATTTTCTATTCAGAGCCTTGTATTTAATATCAAATATGAATTGGGTTTATCGTGAATCGTGTTTTATATGACATTGGTTCTTTAACCCGGTTAAAGGCAGGATGTTGATTTTTGAGAAGATTAAAACTAAGTGGAATTTCAAAGAATCTTTAATTAGATTGAAATGTGAATTGATAATTTAAATTATCAAATCTGAAAGGTGATCGAGAATGGAGCACCACCAGTTTTGCTCCAAAGCGATAGTTAAATCTTTAATTAGATTTGAACGTGAAATGGTAATTAATTTTACCGATAATACTGTGGTGTTAGATATGGAGTATTACCAGTTTTGCTCCAGGGGATGAATAGGTTGGGATTGGGAAATAAAATAAATAATTACTTCGGTGTGGTTCGCTAATCCCGACTAGTTTGAAATGATATCCAAAGGAAGATTAAAGAATAAATTTAGAAGAATTTATCTTGGATAAAATTAATGGGAACCTTTCCCTAAGAATGTGATTTTGTGAATAAAAGAATATTCTGAATTGGAATGAGGCGTTTGTTGTGTTTGTGTAACATTTGTTTATCATATACGTGGGTTATTCAGAAAGGCCGGGTTTATACCCATTCTGGATATCCGATTCGACGAGATGTCGAAGATGAAGACGGTGGTTGAAGACCGGAAGTCTTCACATCATTTGGGTGATTACTGATGATCTTGATTGTGTTGTACATCCAAGATGAGGGAAAAAGTTGGTAATCGTCCAGACGTACTTGGAAATGGATGGATATGCGAGGAAAGTGCCTCCGGTTTCGTTCAAACCCAGAACGAACTTGTAAATGGATTGTGTGTCTGACATTGGTTTTTATTCTGTGTTGATTGATCTCTATTAAATATACATCTGTTTGGCGGTGGAGAATTTATTCTCTTGCTTAATGCCTTCTCTGAGACGTATGAGCTCAGAGGTTGTATATCGATGGACATCAGTCGCATGGCATGAATTGCCAGTGTGGCACGCGTAAGTGGCAATTGATCAAGGCTTCTGTTGAAAAGCAAAGTCTTGTGGTTGATGATCAAAGCACGGCCTGTGTGGTGCAGCTTTGTGTATAACGTGAATTCGCGAGCCTCACACCTCGGTATGAGTCAAAAACGGGATAGTGACTGCAGGGAGAGCACGGTGTTTCTTTCTAGCTAGGGTGGTGTCGGTGACCTACCAGCCCTGACATTTATATACTTTTCACCTGTGTGGTTGTTGGATACGAGGCGCCTCGGATATAGGTCTGTAAGGACCGGGAAACGTGTGTTCAGGAATAATTATTCCTCAAAAGTAAGAGAGGACCGGCCCTGAAGATCCAAGGGTCATAGTGGGGTCCTGAGGCATTTGCTAGAGTGTCTCGAATGCGGAGAGGAGCTTGCCTCTTGCCTCGACTCACGACGGAAATCCAATTTCCAATACGTGATATTGCGGTTTTATTTGTAGAGCCTAGTATGGCGACATGATAGATGGTACCCATGCTGCCTATGATTGATATTTATGATTGAATTGTTTTGACACTATATGCTTATTATAGTATCAAGTGATTTGTTTTAAATGTACCAAGCATGTTTGGCTATTATAAGGGAAAACCCTATCCTCCGGCTTGCATTGCATTGTGTGATGGGACCTGGGTCTTATAATAGCTTCATTTTTCCAAAAAGCATTGCGTTGTTTATTCTTTGCACTAGTATTCTTGGGAGGAAACCCATTCCGTGTTATACGGCGTGGTCCCTTGAATTACTCTCTTTTAAAGTAAAGTTTTAAATAACTGTTTTAGTTCTCACACCAGTCACATGACTGACATGGAGTTTATTGTTTTAACCTAAACTCTAGGTGCCCCTATTTTCCACACGGGCAGCTAGTAGTTTTGGTTTTGCAGATTTATATTCACAGGATCCTGATTTACAGCTGGAACGATGCTCGGAAAGTTCTGTATCCGTGCATTATTTCTAGTTGTGCTTTTGTATTATTTTCCGCTGCGATGAATTTAAATGTAATTTAAATCTCTGATATGTGTTGAATGTAATTTATCCATTTATACTCTGTATATTCTTGTATCTAATGGAATTGTTGAAATAACAATGAAATGTTCTTCCGTCTGCATTCCGATGTGTGTTGTTCTCAAAGTATCCACTCTTTCCTTCACGGGGAAGTTACGGGTCCTTACAGTTGGTATTAGAGCTTTGGTTTACAGAGCTCGAGAACAAGACACATTAGAACCATACGAAAGAATTCATCAGATATTGGATTAGTAATATCCAATTAGAATTACTCGTTAGAGATAGGATCAGTAGTATCCTAGAACGAGTGTGAAAAGTATATTTTTCAAATGAAAATAATTTTGTTTTGAAAATTTAAATCGTTTTATACGTATTTGAATATTTATTTATTTTGAATATGGACAATTGAGTATATAAAGATTTCGCGTATACGCATCATGAACGTATATTCGAAGTTTTAATATACTAGATAGATATAGGATCACACTCTAGTTGCCCGGGGATGGTTCTGATAATGCTGCAGCATTACCAGTATTTATTTTCGAGTGATGAAGGTGTGATATCTATATATTTCCATTAGACTGGTGTGAGAACCAAAACTTATATAGATAGATTTATTTTTGGGAATTGGCATCAAAAACATGGTTTTCTGTATATATGTATCAAAATTATGAATTTGAAGCTCTAATTCACTAATTGATTGATGTTTGTGTTGTTTGTTTATTTGTTTGATAATTTTGAACCATTTAGCCTAATAGAATCAAATATTGAATTGTATTGAAAATTAGTCGCATTTGCTTGCATATACATGTACTTACATTGAACAGGTCATAGCAAGGAGGCTAGTGCAGAGAATAAAATTTGTTTGCCCGACAAATAGGTACATATTTACTATAATTTACTGTTTTGTTTGGGTGATGATGATTTTATGAGACGATTGGCTTTTTCTTTTTCTTTTTGAGATCAGAAGTCCTATATGGCAATTTGGGGATTTTCCCGTTGCTCCCGGTGCCGGGGAGGTTATGGCGAAAATTTTCGAAAATTTAGGGTGTTAGCCAAATTTTTGAAAATTTTGAAAAGTTCTTAGAAACTGAAAAGTTGAAGAACTTAACCCGTAAAGAAAATAATGGAAGTTGAGTTGATTTGTTAAACAACTTTCGACTTCGTTCCTTTTCGGCCTTTGATTTAGAGAAGAGTAGAATATCATCAATAAAAACCAGAACAAATTTATTCAATTAAATCACACATTGAACTGATTAGAAAATAGTTAGAAATATATACTTGTGCATTATATATGTTTGAACAGGAAATTGGATAGCTGTTGAGTAAAGATTTTATTTGCGTGCCCGACAAATAGGTAAACCTTAATGAGTTGGATGCGAAATATTATTATATCAACTCCTGTGAGTGCCATTGGATGCGGAGTGCTGGTTATTCTGTGTGTAATTAATAAATTTCGCCATAGGATAGTAACAATTAATTTTGAACTACACTGCATGGCATACTTCCTGAAGATGGCATACTTCTTAATATCGCATACTTCATCATATACCACACAAGCATTTGGAGCTTGTGTGACGAGGTGGCAGATTTACCATACGAGCGAGAGGCTTGTATGGCGACGACTATATATTACAGGTTGAATTGATGACAGATATGGACTTTATATTACAGGTTGAACTGATGACTGATATGGACTATTTAAATTGTAACGATAAAATTGCCAGATTAATAAAAACCCCACACGGGTCTAGAGTTGACAATAATCACGTCTCTCTAGTTATTAGATACGGCACATGGAATATTTATTTCCCACACGGGACGAGGTGATCAGGATTTATCCTCTGGAGCATTTAAAATACACACTCCCTCAGGCTTTGACAGGGTGACGAGAATTTATTCTCTGGAGTTATTATCAATACACGCTCCCCTGTAAACACCAGAATATATCACTATAAATATGTGTATGCTTATTAGGATTTATTGGGTACCTAATACGGCCCAATAAATTTCCAAACCTCTCCCCGTACAAAGGAGGTTATGGCGAAATTTTTCGAAAATTCTGGGTGTTAGCCAAATTTTTGAAGAATTTGAAAATTCTCAGAAACTGAAAAGTTGGAGAATGGAAGCCAGATCGAACGTAGAGTTGATTAATCAAACACTTTCGACTTTGTTCCTTTTCGGGGACGAAAAGCTTTAAGTGGGAGAGATTGTAACAACCCGGAAATGCGAGCCAATTTAAAAATTTTATTTTGGCAATTTTAGCGAATTTTGAACAATTAAAATGAATTATTTTAAATAATATCGACGAGAAATTTATTTTGAATAGAAATAGAATGTATATATTTATATACGTCGTCGTTAGAATATAAATAATTATATATAATTATAAATAGAATTGAAAATGGCGTGGTAGTTCGATAATTCGATTTCAAACTTCAATTGAATGTACCAGGTGCAAAATAAACCGGATTTTAGTGAAACCAAAAATAATAGGATCTAATTGAGGATATCTTTCCAACGAATCCGAAAAATTGAAATTTCATAGCGGGAATCAAAAGATATGTCCAGTTGAAAATTCTGAATAGTCGATATGGAATTCAGGCCCTTAAAAATGGGAATTTTGCAAACGACCTCGGATTTCGACGAAACCACTTTTGTTGGATCCGGGATGTCAAGTTATTGCTAGATTCCAATTTTCATAATTTTTCGAATCAATATGTGAGCGTGACAAAGGAAAACGTGTTTGACCAGTTTCAGTTGATTTTAATCGACTGGAAAATGGCCATTTCTCTAACGGTCTCAGAATTCGATGAAACTAGTTTTGTTAGGACCGTATCGTCAATACGAAGCTAGAAAATATTTTTCTGGAATTTTTCTAGTTAATATGTGACCCCGGTAAATTGAAATGCGCGTTCAAATTCAATATATAGAGTTATATGTTGATTTTGACAGAAACTGATCGAAACGATCGAATCAGCTTACGATACATATCCCATTGTGTTCGGAATGGAGGTAATTAGCTATGAACGACAGGCGGTGGGCTTGATTTCGAGTTAGTATGAAAAGTCAACTTTTTGAAATAAAATAATAAAAAATATATATATAGAAAACCCTCTCTCTCCTTATATAGCCCCCCCGGTCAGTTTTCCCAAATCGAAAATTAAAGAAAAAAAAGAGAAGACGAAGAAGGGGGAGGAGCCGCCGCTTCTCCCAACAGCGCCGCCGCGCACCGCCACAAGGGCGGAGCCCCCCCCCCACCAGTCCACCGCGCCTCCTTCCTCCTCTCCCTCTCTTCTCTCTCCACCTAGCACGCGAGCCCCTCTGCCCAGAAAAACCCGCCGCCTGTATTCTCCCCCCC
The DNA here is from genome assembly GCA_030737875.1 of Allium sativum. Lineage (NCBI taxonomy): Eukaryota > Viridiplantae > Streptophyta > Magnoliopsida > Asparagales > Amaryllidaceae > Allium > Allium sativum. The sequence continues at coordinate 748,656,489 of CM060918.1, forward strand.
GAAACCCTAGACACCACCCAACCGCCTCCAGCACCTCCCCGAGCACCTGCGCCGCCCCCGCTACCACCAGCGTCCCTTCCGACGATCCTTCACCCTCCTCCGATCAATAAAAAGTGAGTTTCCCCCTTTAATAATTTATTTAGTTTGTTTCCTTTGTTTAAGCATCAAAAATCTGATTTTTCTACACTACAAAATTCTGATTTTGGTAGATATAAAGTTATAATTTTTATTTAGAGTGAGTTATAATTTTTAAAAAAAGAAAAGATAGATTTTTTATTCGTGTAAGGATTAGATTTTTAACGATATAAAGAAGTGATTTTTAATACAGGAAAGACGATATTTTTATATGTTGTGAAGGTTAAAAATATAATTTTTATATAGTAGAAATAATAAAGATGTGATTTTTATATAGTAGAAATAATAAAGATTCGATTTTTAGAGTGATGTAATAAAAAGATTAAATCTTTATATTTGAAAAGGCGAAATCTTTATATTTGAAAAGGAAAAATCTTTATATTTGAAAAGGCGAAATCTTTATATTTAAAAAGGAGAAATCTTTATATTTGAAAAGGCGAAATCTTTATATTTGAAAAGGCGAAACCTTTATGTAGAGAATAGCGTGATAAAAATATAATCTTTATTATAGAAACGTTGATGTAAAAATAGGATTTTTATCCATATAGTAGCGTTATAAAAATAGAATTTTTATCTATATGGAGTGATTATAAAAAAATGATTTTTAAATTGAAAGTGAACAAATAAAAATGTGATTTTTATTTTAAAGACAATAGTATAAAAATGTGATTTTTATATATGTAGTGACTACGGGAAACGAAAGTGACAAAAGGCGAGAACAGTGATGATTTCCTACAATAGAAGAGTCGTGGAGTTGGGATAGCTTTGGTGAGAACTTCTCACTCTAAATTTCTTTTTCTAGTTATATATATATACTAGGATGTAGACGGTGCTTAGCAGCACCCGACACCCGTCGTCCACAGACCATGGACGGCTTGTTTGTTTGATTGATGTGTTGTGAAAATTGATTGTGTTGTGGAATGATTGAATAATAGAATATTCTTGTGTTGAAAGGAAATAAAATATTTATATAGTTAAAAATATTTTATCGTTAAAAATATAATTTTTAACGTGAAAGTGAATGAATAAATATCTATAAACAAATCAGCCGATTTGTTTATATACACTGATTTGACTGATATTGATTGGGTCGATAAATTTTACACATCGCCCAACTGCACAAATAAAAATCTGCGTTTGTTGATTTGAAACCCCACACGGGTGTTGGGATGATATTTGGGTACACTAATCCCAATTATTTAATTGTATGTCGATCGATTGGTCGACAGGCTGTGTAAGCGTTGATTATTTATATTTGATGCTTATGCAGTTGTGTGGTGCACTTTGGATGATGGTTGATTGTTTATCGTTGCTATTATACACATGTGTTGTATGGAATCCATATAATTAACGTTATATGGTAATTGATTGGGCCTCATTCCAATTGGGAAAATAATGAATATTATAAAAGAAAATTCATGTGTTGAATATAAAAATAGTCATGTGTTGACGATGTTCATGTGTTGAAACTATTTATGTGCCGATTAAAATATTTTAATAATAAAATTTACATCTTTATCATATTTAAAATTAGAACTACTTCACGGTGGTGTCTAATTAAAAATCAAACGATAGATACCATAATTTTATAAAATATTTTAAATAATAAAAATAGTTGTGTATTGACAGTACTCATGTGTTGAGATTAGTCGTGTGTTGAAAGAAATATAGATTCATGTGTTGAATAGAACAAATATTCATTTGTTGAATAGAATAACGAATTTATTGAAATATATAAAGCCGTGTTGATTAGAGTTGCGCTATTTTGATGTGAACGATATTTATATCGATTATATTCGTTTTTATAATGAATATAGAAAAGGTAGTGATTTCGAAATATAACATTTTGAAAATATTATCATTTATATAGTAATGATATGAAATATTCAATTTTGATTTGAAATTGAATATAGAGTTGAAATGGTTTTGAAAACGAATTTAAAACGATTTATAAAATACGTTTTAAAAAGGAAATCGATGAAATATATATAACATATATATATATTATATATATATGATGGCCTGAATAGAACGCGCCGCGCCGCGGCAGTTCGTGAATTTCGACCATTGACTTCGGATTGACGTTGCGGGAGATCCGACCGTCGGATTCCCCTAAAACCAGAACCGTTGGGTTCGTATCGAAAAGAGCTTTCCAACGAATATTAGAAATTTGAAATCTAACGGTTGGATTTGGAATTATGTCCAAATCAAATCTGAAAAAGGTCGCTGTAAGTGCAGTTCGATGGCCGTTGATGGAAATCGACTGTACGGGCCTTGATAAAATTATTAAAAATATTAATAATTTGTGTAAAATCATAATATGTGAATTGGAAAGAACTGGGATGAAAAACTCCATATTTGAAAGGATAAAAATAGATTTTCATCGAAATGAACTGGTTTTGAACTAGAACCAAAACCAATTTATTTTTGAAATGAATAAATTGAATTTGAATTGGTTTTGAAAATAACCAGAATTTCCAATATTTATAAAGTGGAAGTGGATCTGAATCGAAATTGTCTTTGGAATATTTCGATACTGGATTTCGTGACTATACAGATATTGTTATGGGAATTTGAAAGATATATTTTATATCGTTATTTCCAATACGATATTTGTTGGTTTCAGAATCCGATATTGAATATAAGCCGGTATATTTCTATTCAGAGCCTTGTATTTAATATCAAATATGAATTGGGTTTATCGTGAATCGTGTTTTATATGACATTGGTTCTTTAACCCAGTTAAAGGCAGGATGTTGATTTTTGAGAAGATTAAAACTAAGTGGAATTTCAAAGAATCTTTAATTAGATTTAAATGTGAATTGATAATTTAAATTATCAAATCTGAAAGGTGATCGAGAATGGAGCACCACCAGTTTTGCTCCAAAGCGATAGTTAAATCTTTAATTAGATTTGAACGTGAAATGGTAATTAATTTTACCGATAATACTGTGGTGTTAGATATGGAGTATTACTAGTTTTGCTCCAGGGGATGAATTGGTTGGGATTGGGAAATAAAATAAATAATTACTTCGGTGTGGTTCGCTAATCTCGACTAGTTTGAAATGATATCCAAAGGAAGATTAAAGAATAAATTTAGAAGAATTTATCTTGGATAAAATTAATGGGAACCTTTCCCTAAGAATGTGATTTTGTGAATAAAAGAATATTCTGAATTGGAATGAGACGTTTGTTGTGTTTGTGTAACATTTGTTTATCATATAAGTGGGTTATTCAGAAAGGCCGGGTTTATACCCATTCTGAATAACCGATTCGACGAGATGTCGAAGATGAAGACGGTGGTTGAAGACCAGAAGTCTTCACATCGTTTGGGTGATTACTGATGATCTTGATTGGGCTGTACATCCAAGATGAGGGAAACAGTTGGTGATCGTCCAGACGTACTTGGAAATGGATGGATATGCGTGGAAAGTGCCTCCGGTTTTGTTCAGACCCAGAACGAACTTGTAAATGGATTGTGTGTCTGACATTGGGTTTTATTCTGTGTTGATTGATCTCTATTAAATATACATTTGTTTGGCAGCGGAGAATTTATTCTCTTGCTTAACGCCCTTCTCTGAGATGTACGAGCTCAGAGGTTGTATATCGATGGACATCAGTCGCATGTCATGAATTGCCAGTGTGGCACGCGTAAGTGGCAATTGATCAAGGCTTCTGTTGAAAAGCAAAGTCTTGTGGTTGATGATCAAAGCACGGCCTGTGTGGCGCAGCTTTGTGTATAACGGGAATTCGCGAGCCTCACACCTCGGTATGAGTCAAAAACGGGATAGTGACTGCAGGGAGAGCACGACGTTTCTTTCTAGCTAGGGTGGTGTCAGTGACCTACCAGCCCTGACATTTATATACTTTTCACCTGTGTGGTTGTTGGATACGAGGCGCCTCGGATATAGGTCTGTGAGGACCGGGAAACGTGTGTTCAGGAATAATTAATCCTCAAAAGTAAGAGAGGACTGGCCCTGAAGATCCAAGGATCATAGTGGGGTCCTGAGGCATTTGCTAGAGTGTCTCGAACGCGGAGAGGAGCTTGCCCCTTTCCTCGACTCATGACGGAAATCCAATTTCCAATACGTGATATTGCGGTTTTATTTGTAGAGCCAAGTATGGCGACATGATAGACGGTACCCATGCCGCCTATGATTGATATTTATGATTGAATTGTTTTGACACTATACACTTATTATAGTATCAAGTGATTTGTTTTAAACGTACCAAGCATGTTTGGCTATTATAAGGGAAAACCCTATCCTCCGGCTTGCGTTGCATTGTGTGATGGGACCTGGGTCTTATAATAGCTTCATTTTTTCAAAAAACATTGCGTTGTTTATTTTATGCACTAGTATTCTTGGGAGGAAACCCGTTCCGTGTTATACGGCGTGGCCCCTTGAATTACTCTCTTTTAAAGTAAAGTTTTAAATAACTGTTTTAGTTCTCACACCAGTCACATGACTAACCTGGAGTTTATTGTTTTAACCTAAACTCTGGGTGCCCCTATTTTCCACACGGGCAGCTAGTAGTTTTGGTTTTGCAGATTTATATTCATAGGATCCTGATTTACAGCTGGAACGATGCTCGGAAAGCTCTGTATCCGTGCATTATTTCTAGTTATGCTTTTGTATTATTTTCCGCTGTGATGAATTTAAATGTAATTTAAATCTCTGATATGTGTTGAATGTAATTTATTCATTTATACTCTGTATATTCTTGTATCTGATGGAATTGTTGAAATAACAAAGAAATGTTCTTCCATCTGCATTCCGATGTGTGTTGTTCTCAAAGTATCCGCTCTTTCCTTCATGGGGAAGTTACAGGTCCTTACATTGACTAATCACTGTTTGAATTAGAATCGGTTATTATATCAATTCATTAATCTAATTAAATGGTTTTAATGAACGATTCTTAAACTTAACAAGTATGCTTAAAATTAATTAATCTTTTGATTAACTATGTTTAAAGATGATTATCGAGTTATTATTCAAATGAAAACGATGTTTGACTTATCATTTAAGTGAAGTAAAATTGATTTTAAGTTGGAACGAAACATTCTAGTTTGCAAAGAAAGGATGCCTAAATGGATTTGGATTTAAGTGATAAGATCTAAAGTTAAGCGTTTAAACCAGATGTTGAATGATTTTTGAGTAATAAATTAGAAAATAGATTTGTAGTTAAACAAATTTGTTTAAAGAAGGTTTAAGGATAAGGATTCATATTTTAGTAAGTATTTATAAAAGGATTTAAATAAAGGGTATTATAATTGAAGGTGAATCTTTAGAGGCAAGAGATGGTTATTTAAACCATATTTTGAATTAAATAGTAAATGGGATTTTGAGGTATCAAAATTAATATCAGTTTTCAAGTTACAAACTATCTGAAGATAAGAATATTGTCGATTAAGATCTGAGAGGTAAATAAAAAAACCCAACTTGAATGACTTAAGGAATATCTGAGGATAATATTAGCTTGTAATGGTAAGATTTTGTAATTATTTTATTGTTTCCATAAGGTAATAATATTGCAGCTTTGTTTGCAAAGTTTAAGAAAATAAAATAAAACTATTGGGTTATATAATGAACAATGTATTATATGACATTATTTGGATTAAACATAAAGTGTGACCGTACTTATACCATATGGCTAACTAAATGGTATTATTCCCAAGGTAATAGAAATAAAATGTTTATAAATACACTTATTTAATTAAATAAGCAGATGTTTGGGATTTTGAAAAGATGGAATAAGAAGTTACGTAGCTTTGAGACGAATTAAATATTGGAAATTAAATGAAGCGGTATTGTTAAATCTAGTCTAAAAGGTTTGAAAGATAAATATACTATTTGGAGTTATATTTTAAACAATGTGTAAATTGACATCGTTGTGATCCACATATAACAACGGTAATTAGATTATACCGTTTGGTTAAGTTAATAGAACATTATTTTCGAAGTAAAGGAAATAAAAGGAAATTTTGATAGTATATATACAATGATATTTCCAAAGCAAAGGAAATACAAAAAGGGTTTGAAAAATACAAAACAATATTTCCAAAGTAAGGAAGTATAAATGGGTTTGAGAAATATAGTGATATTTTCACAGTAAAGAAATATAAAAAGGTATATGGAATTCCCTTATTATAAAAGGTATAAGATATAGTTTTGATTCAATGTTGTTTTTCGAGAAAATGAGAATAAGAAGTTATATTTGGAATTAAATGTTGGAAATAGAATTTTAATTTCCATAACCGAGATTGTTACCTATTATTGACAAAGTTTTAAAGTGAACGAAACTGTTTTAGGTTATATTATAAAGAGTACGTCGCTTGACGTTATTTTGGCCATATAAGATTGGAAATTAAACCTTTATCGATTTTAATGTATATATAATGATATTCCAAGATAAAGGGAATATAAGAGGTTTTTATGAAATATAGTGATAATTTGGGATAAAAGAAATAAAGGAAGGAGTTTGGTAAATATGTTTATTTTAAAAGTGTAAGTATTGATTACTGTTTCAAAGGAACGAAAACAGGAGAGATGTTTTGTGAAAAATATATAAAATCGATTTGTAAGAATCGATAAATTGATTTTAATAAAAAAGGGTCTGAGATGTGGATATACTTATCGATACTGTTGGATTTGATAGTTAAAGAACCGACTATCAAATCGATAACTTTTTGACTGTTGACAAGTTAATTCGAAGAGACCAGGATGGGAAGTAGACCCAAAACCACTTCGAACCGACTGTGCGTTCGAGTCTAACTTGCAGGAATACGTATAAAGATGGAGCATTGAAGACCATGAATCTTCATGAGCAGAAGGACTACTCGTTGAATTTCTAAGGTTAGCTCCCGAAGATATTTGACTTGTGATTCTATCGTGATTGAAATCTTCGGATTGCAAGGACTTCTCGCTACTGATCCTTTGGTGATTCCTATATAGGATGTGGTAGGAGGGTGCCTTCGGCTCATCCTATTCCTGGATGACTTGTATTGACGAATGTCTGACAAAGTATTTCCAAATGATCACGTACGTTGATTTTTACAAATATACCGAGTTTGGTGGCGGAGAAGACACCTTCTCTTAGCTTAACAACTAGAATATATTTGTGGACGTCAATCAGTAGTTTGATGGATCTAACGATGTGGCATTCAAAGAAAATGTGATTTTCTCTAGAAAGATAATCGTAACCTCAAGCCTCATTAACCGGGAAATGACAGAAATTGGGCAGGCAGCATGGCTATGTGGGTCATTCCCATTAGGTGTATTGTCACCATCTAGACAAAGTTCATTTGTTTCTTCTATCAGTTCCGTATCTTACGGGAAATGGTTTGGTCTCATGACTAACTGTGGTGACAATATATTCGATACACTCAAGTTGAATGAGTGTTCGGTCATGTGTGGTCGGGTTGCAAGATGTTCTTGCTGAACCCTAGTGTATTGTTCTCTAGAGGTACAATATTCGAGAGGTGGTCTCATACCTTGTCATGTTGTAAATCCAGACTCCAATACGAGCCATACGTTTTTAGTTGTATACCAATTATGCTGGAAAGTGAGATCTAAGCTTTCCGGTTATATTCTTATTTATTTGTGGGTTGATAGACATTATTATAATATCATCAGATTTTGATATAAAAAGTGATTTGGGTATCATAAGGTAAAAACATGTGCCATGTTTATGTATGGTCGTGTCTTACGAGAGTTCCATTCTTCCAAAGGATTTTCTAAAGTTAAATGAGTTGGTTGTGTTATGAATTTATCACAAAAAGTATTCCAGACTGATCCAGATGAATTTTTCTTTGCTTCAAATGTGCTCCGGTTAGACCGAGTTTATTATCAAGTTAATTTCGCTTGAAGCTTCAGAAGGGAACTGGAGTCAAGATGTATATCCGTATTCTCCAGTAATAAATTATTCTGCCGTGTGTGTGTTGTATTGAAATGAATGTATACTCTGATGTTGTAATTATATATATATAGTTTCTTTTTGTGTAAAGGGTTTTGGTATATTATATTTTTTTCGTTCCGCCGTGAGACTGTAATCTTCTTATTCTTCTATTCTAATATTTCTTTCTTTCCTCACCTTCTAACGTCTTTCTATTAACAATTTGGGTTTTCACTACTTGGGTTTTGACAAGTAATACATGATTATGTATTATTGACAAAATTTGAGCGTCGAATTTTCCAGATCGTTAAATTTTATTCAAGGATGTTTATTTATAATATCGTCAAAAGTTACTTTTAACCGAGTAGATGATAAAGATGATTATCGAATACATCTCGAATTGATTAAGTAATATGAATTATTTAGATGGAATTTAATCCTACAATATAAGTAGAGATTTCCATGAGCCTCTTGATTGAGTATGATTATATAATGCATAGCTAAGTTCAAATATTGATTTGTTTTATATAATCCGCTCATCGATCAAGATAAAAAGATTAAATTATGAAGAGGATGATACGTTCCATGCCTCGAGTTTTATCTTAGATATATTGGTTAAAAGGATTAAATTACGTTGAAACATTGATCATAAAAAGAATGTATTGAATAGAATGATGTATATATTTTGGATTGAAATAAGTTAATGTATATATAAAATGTTAAATATCATATTTATTATATTTTATCGCTGCGACTGACTGTGAACTTTGTATTTCTGTATATTATGTATTATTCTATCCTGGAGGCACACGTGTTATTGTTTTGTACTAATACTGCGTACGAAAGTGTAAGTTGTATTTCCAGAAAATTTTAGTATGTACCAGTGTTGGTCCAAGAGAATTTGCACGTATATGCCCCTACAGCCTCATTCTCGATTTTATCTAATAGTATTACTTAGTGATACTCTTGGATAATATGGGTATAGAGGTAAGGAGTTACAAATTGGTATTAGAGCCAATCGTTGATTCTATTATAACTTGGGTAACTGAAACAACCCGTATCTTCCCCACCTAAAATATTTTCCTCCTCGAAAAGGAACGAAGCTGAAAGTTGTTTTATAATCAACTCAACTTTCTATATTTTAATTATGGCTTAAGTTCTTCAACTTTTCAGTTTTTAAGAACTTTCAAAATTTTCAAAAATTTGGCTAACACACTAAATTTTCGAAAAATTCGCCATAACCTCCCCTGCACCGGGAGCATCGGGAAAATCCCCAAACCACCGCACAGGCCTCTCCAATCAAAAAGAAAAAGAAACAGCCAAGCGGCCAGCCAATCGGCTCATAAAATCATCAAAACCCCATGAAATACAATAAACATGTAACTATTTGTTGGGCAAACAATTTTATTCCTCTGCTCAAGCCTCCTTGCTATGACATGTTCAATGGATATGCATGTATATGCATGCTATTGTAATCATTTTTCAATACAGTTCAATATTTGGCTCAATTTGGCATAATGGTTCAAAATTTTAATTAATCAAACCAACAATCAAATTACACAACCAGCAATCAATTAGTTGATTATCTTTTCAAATTCATAATTTTGATATGTATAAAGAAAATCATGTTTTTGATGTCAAATCACAACAATAAACCTATCTAATTTTGGTTCTCACACCAGTCTAATGGAAATATATAGATATCTCACTTTCGAAACTCGAACATAAATACTGATGATGCAGCTGTCATTATTAGTATCATCTCTGGGCGACTAGAGTGTGATTCTATATCTATCCAGTATATTAAAACTTCGAATATACGTTTGCAAGGCGTATATGCAAAATCTTTATATATTGGATTGTCCAAATTCAATACAAATAAAATATTCAAATACGAATAAAATGGTTTCAAAATTTTCAAAACAAAGTTTGTTTTCCATTTTTATTTTAAAAATAACACTCTTTTGACTCGTTCTAGGGTACTAATGATCCCATCTCTAACGAGCCATTCTCATTGGATTTTACTAATTCAATCTCTGATGAATTTTTTCGTTTGGTTCTAATGTGTCTTATTCTCGAGCTTTGTAAACCAGAGCTCTGATACCAAACGAAACAACCCGTATGTAACAATGATGTATTACTAGATGTTGCTCACTGTTTATAATTTAAATATAATTTAAATTATTGTCAACATTGTAATAACCTATAGGATCATACAATAAAACGTTTGAAAATGGGGAGAACCATTCTTAACAGAAAAAAAATGTCAAACATTGATATTTTATACGTTTGAAATGGTATACCACGGTTTTCATTATCTCTATGTGTTTCTCATTTATAAAAGGGTTCCGACCCTTCTTCCTGAACACAGAAATTTGATATCGTAAATGGGAAAAATGTAATCCAACGTTGTTGGCTAATAGCATCGCTCCTCCTTCCTCGTTTTCATTTGACGATCTCAAGGGCACGTTCATGGACAACGTAGAGGCGTCGAATCCATCAACGCTATGAAGGTTAGATTTTTTTCAGATTTGTTTGAGTTTGCAAATCTACAAAAGCCAAAAATACACAAATTACTCGATTAACTAATTATTTTGCATGGATCTTGATTTTGAATTGTTAAATTATTGAAATTTGTTGTGTTTTGCTTGAATCAACCCAAAATGGAATAAGAGCTCGGCATGCAAATGGGATTTATGGAGTTAAATATGTAATTGATTTTGTATGTATGTATGTATGTATGTATGTATGTGTGTGTATGTGTATATATATACTTGCGACGATTTACAATGTTATGAACACTGATGCAAGCTTTAATCAGGATTGTAATATATACATATTTCTGAAATGAAATTTTTTTCGTTGTAAACATGAGTTATATTAGATATTAATTATGTTTGTATATTACTTGATCCTAGGCTGTTAACCTATGAACATGTTGATTAATCTGTTAACTATATGTGTGGATCAATTGGTATAAAAGAACTCTGTTAAACAAATAATCAAAGGTGTTTGATTGCTGGAAATATGACTCTGTTAGTTTATTATGGATCAAAACCCTAATTTTTTTCTTTCTGATGATCGAATATTAAGTCCTTTTGAATCATTGCAAAAATTTTGGCAGTATCTTTATTATGGTTTTGAACTTGACTTGGTATAATGTATTGAAGATTAATTTGATTAGATTCTTCAATTTGTTAAAGTCTTGAAATGCATACTTATATGTAAGCATAATGCAACCTGACTTACAATCTTTCCTATTAAAAAAAATTTGAGTGTGTGTATATATATATATATGTATGTATGTATTTTCTAAGCCGTCCTGATGGATGTAGTGTAATACATGTATAAAAATCTGAAAAGTTTTTATAAGTAGATGGGCTGTAGTTTAACCAAAATAAGTATATGACCATCTACAATAAGTTGTTGGTGTCTAAGTTGAATTGTGATGCAATTCCTTTTATAAACAAGCATGACTTGTTTCTCTGTCAACATATATCTGGATATTGAATTAGCTGTGTGAAAGTTAATATTACTTGAATGCTTGTAACAGACTATATATGTGCACTGAATGTTATCAAATATCAATTTTTCTCTGTCAACATATATTGAGTTTTCACTTATCAATCATGTTTGGCTATTATGAGGTAAAACTCTATCCTTTGGTTTGCGCTTGCACTGTGTGATGGGACTTTAGCCTTATAATAGCTTCATTTTTCAAAAAGCATTTCGAGTGTTATAATTGGTATTCATGTGGAGAAAACCCATTCTGTGTTATACGGCGTGGTCCCGTGATCTACCCAACTGTAAAATAAAGATGTAGAAATGTTTTGGTTCTCATACTAGTCCCATGGCTGACTCGGAGTTTATTGTTTCCCACCTAAACTCTAAGCGCCCAGATTTTCCACACGGGTAGTCAGTAGTTTTGATTTTGTAGATATTTATTAAACATGATCCTGGATAATGGCTAGAGCTATACTTTGGATTATTTCATGGTCTTCCGCTGACTGTGTATATTTATATTTTCGTTGTATCATAATTTAATATTCTCTGATATTTTTCCACTGTGATTCAATTATCTGTAAGTTGATATATTCTTGTTTTCTGATGTAAAATTGTTGTAATAACAATGAAATGTTTCTCTTGTGCTTTGTTTTGATGTGTTGTACCCTTAACAATTCACCTTTGAGAACGTTTCGAGTGGGCTGACTGCCAGCTTGAAGCGGGCTCAGGGTCAGGTCGTCACACCAAGGGTAAAGGCATGAAAAAGCATTAAGAAGACTACTGCCAGAACATATTTCAAAAAGGCACCGAAGACTAAAGGAGGGACTCCAAAAGAGTGTGATTTTCACTATTGTGGAAAGCTAGGTCATTGGAAACACAATCGTTATGCTTATTTAGAAAATCTGAAAAAGATCTCAAAAAGTCAGATAGTACATATCCGTACATCAGCAACTCAAGCCCTTTTAAATTAAAACAATTCATTAAAACTCTTTCATTGATTCTTACAAATCAATTCCATATACATATCTCAACAAATCTCTCATGTTTTCGTTACTTTGAAAATAATAGCATATATTTATATCTTTTAGAATAAACGTATTCACCAAACTACTCTTTATTTCCTTTACTTTGAAAATATCGCTATATATTCACAAAACCTCTTTTTATTTCCTTTACTTGGAAATATCGCTATATATTCACAAAAATCCCTTTTTAAAAAGTTAATAAAATAATAATTAACTTTAATAATAACTATTAACTCGATAATACACAGTTAATTAAAAGATTAATTAACTTTCAAGAAATCTTATTAAGTTAACCCATCTATTTGTTAAAACTATATTTATTAATTTAATTGAAAAAAAAATTAGTCTAATGATTAAATTCAAATTAAACAGTTGACTTAGCCGACCTGAAATACAGTTAACTTGTTAACCAAATTCCACTAATCCTTTCTCTAAACTAATTAATAACTTAATTAATTTAATATAACCCCATTTAATTGTTTCTTAGAAACAATTATACCAAATTATTAACCTTTAGGTTAATTTCTGACTTCGTTGCTTATAAAACTTATTAAAACACATAAAATTTGCTATATAAAACAATTATAACTATATGATAAAAACCAATTATAAATATCGATTTACTTACAAAAACCTTTATTTTGGAAAACTTAGATATATATAATATAAAATCTCGCTTCAGTTATAAAAATTAATTTTATAACTTTAATTACGTCAACTCGCCTGACAACAAATCAACATCTTAAAAAGATTGATTTTTGGCCATCTGTTGCCAATCACTTAACCAATACTGTAACAACCCGCTCATTCGACGATTTTAGATTTAAATATTTTACTTAAATATATCGTTGTATCTCATGTATCACTCAAAAAGTCATTTTTCACAAACGATAAAATTTTGATTCGGGACCACTTCCATTGAGTCCGGATCATCGTTTCCGACCTTTTTGACTATAAGCATCGATATGTTCCGAGCTTCGGAATTTTGGTACTTTCGGCTTGGTCTTGGTTAAGCTAACCTAGCTCATCATATAACCCCAAGCCATCCTCCTACTCCTCATTCATTCTCCAAACACTTAATAGAAAACAAAAATGGGGAAGGAAGGTGGAAATTAAAACTTAAGAGCTAGGGTTCTTGATTCCAAGCTCAATTCATGTGCTAATTTGATTTCAATACATGGGTAAGTTCTCTCTACTCGTTCTCTACCATTCTCTCCTCTCAATTGAGGATTTTTAGTGTGCCCTAACACTCATGTGTCTTCATTTGTGTTCATGAGGTTATTACAGAGGAGTGATTGAAGAAAGAAAGCTTCTTTGCTTGGATATGTGCTTGTTCTTCCTTATTGGAGCTTGTTCTTGTCATTCAAGAGCCAAAGGTGAGTTCTTTATTGAACTCACATCTATGCCGCAAGTTTATGGCTTGCACAAGTGTAATTTAGTGTCCATATGAGTTTGCATGTGCTTGTGAATTTGTTAGGTTAGTGTAACTTAGCCGATTTTATGTATTTATGCTTCATTGAGTTGAAAATTATGATAAGGATTGTTTATACGATCTAATGCATATGATATGAGTTGACTTGGTGATGTTGTGAAGCTCCGTTGTCCCCCGACAAGTTCTAAGTCTTCATAAGTCACATGAATCACTTTGGTATGCTTTGCTTTGGAATTTAGTTCACCTTTGAACTTATAATCAAAACCATTGCAAATCTCTTGTATGAATGTTTGTGCATGTGAATTTGGTGTTATGAGTTGCTTCGGTGAGTTATAGAAGCCTCGTTTGCATGTATATAACATCATAGACCTTCGGGTATTGGCCGGTATCATTTAGAATGTGAAAATGTAAAAAATTTGGGGGGAAAACAGCCGTTCGGCCATTAATGGCCGTGGGAATGGATCTTGGTTGGCCATTAATGGCCGAACAGAAAAAAAAGTTCAATCTTTAAACGGCCATAACTTCTTCATACGAACTCGGAATTGAGCGAAATCAGATGCATTGGAACCGTCCCTGATGAGAGCTTTCCAGTGAAACTAATTTGGAATGATTTGGAGTTAATGGGAGTTTTTGGTGGAGGAAAACATCCAATGTAAATAACCGAACAGTGAAAAACTAAGGGTGAAATAATTATCCACTTTAATATGCTCATAACTTTTTCGTACGAACTAGAAATTGAGCAAAATCAGGTGTGTTGGAACCGTCTCGACGAGAACTTTCCAATGAAGCTAATATTAGAGTAATTTACACCATTTGAGATCAATTGTACCCTTTTATGATTTCATAAACCTTTTTCACGACTCTAAAACATTAATTATCGACTCGATATCCTTCGGGTCTATTCCGATGTAGTTTAAAACCTTTGGGGTACTAGTTTGGGATTTCGATTCGTTCGTTGATCGAAATTATAACCGTTATCCCTTGAATCCTTGTATGTTGTTGTAATGTGAGTTTATGATTTATGATGTTTGTGTTCTATTCGCTACGGCGACGGTTTCCATGAATATTTGAACCACAATGGGTAATGGGGTTTTATATTGTCAATGGGCATCGAACCAATGTTTAATCAGTTTTTAAATTCAAATCCTTTTAAAATAAATTCGGTTTCCAAACCCGATTCTGATTTTATTGATTTATGTATGATTCCATATCCTATCAATCAGACGAGAAATTTAGTTTATTTACCTTCGTAAAACTGAGGACTATGACCCCTTATACGCTTACTTCGGCGAATAACTCTTGGACTCGTTCGCTTGAACATATGTGGTGATTTTCTTTGTTTTGAATAGATACCAACTATGGGTTCGTAAATATTCGAGAATAGCATGTGGTTATGGGACATGTTGCTATTTCCTTATATCAACTAGCTCGGAGTTATTTCTATTCACCTGGATCGATGTGATCCCTTATGACTTGTGTTTTGTGGTCCTCGATCGCCCTAGTGGGATTTACGATTCTTGGATTTCACCTATGGGACTTCGGTCCAACCACTATGATTTATGTTTTGAGGATGAACCAACAATGGGTTCGTAAATATTCGAGAATAGCGAGTGGTTATGGGACATTTAGCTGCTTTCTTATATTAACTACCTCGATGTAATTCATACTCACCCGGATCCATGGTATCTGCTTTTATGACTTAGTTGTTTGGTTCGCGATCGCTCGAGTGGGAATATATGATTTGTGACCTTCATCTATGGGACTTCGATCCAACTTTCTATGATTTTCTATGACCTATGTTTTCCTCTCTCCAGGGTCACAACCCGGGCACAGTGGGGACCTTCGGCTCCCGGCACTGTGGATTTATGTTTTCCTCTCTCCGAAGTCACAACCCGGGCACAATGGGGACCTTCGGCTCCCGGCACTGTGGATTTATGTTTTCCTCTCTCTGGGGTCACACTCGGGCACAGTGGGGACATTCGGCTCCCAGCACTGTGGATGGGTTTGCTACCCAGAGATCTCATCTCATCTATGAACAGGCCTGCCCCTTTATGATTTATGACTTATGATTTATGACTACCTTGATTATCTATGATTACTTGATGATCTATGATGATTTATGATTACTTGATGATTAATGATTACCTTAATGATTTATGATTACTTGATGATTTATGATTATTGGAATGTTGCATTCTACATTAGCTAGGAGATTAATTAGAGATAGTTGTGTTGACATGCCATGTTTCATATTTAGTTATGATTAGATGTTATTAGTATAATCATGTCATCCTTTGTTATATCTCTTTTTATCTCGGTTTATTTGATAAGTACAGCTAGACTGATCCGTTTATTGTTTATTTTATTATAAATAATACTCGGGTCAGACCGAGTCATTTTAGGTACTCCTCGCAGGATTGATCTTTCGCTTTCAGTTTACTACTCTGCCTCTGCAGCTTTATGTACTTTTGTACCTATGATATTATCTTTCGTTGTGTACATAGTCTTTTATTTAGATCATGGTACATGTATTAGTGGATCTTTGTTGACCACTAGCATGTTGTACACATTTTGGGTTTATTCATATCTATTCTGCCTTTATGATATGATTATTCCTTATCTGGCTTTGAGATGTACCATATTTATATTATTGTTGTTGTCTATTTTATACTGCTTTCCGGATTGCATATTGTCGTTGTGTAGTTGCCCTATGTACCAAATGGTCATGTCGAAATTTTAATCGGTATTAGAATTCGATGTGCATTCCTCACATGGAGGAATCATACAATCGGTCGCCCTTCACAAACCTCATTCTCCGTTATGGTCTACGACATTTCTCTGAAATGAACTGGACGATAGTGGGTATAGAGGAGGGGCGTGACAGTTGGTATCAGAGCAACTTTTCGGAACAGTGTAAGATAGTATGATGATGGTATTGTCTTGAGCCTCCCTCCGGAATCGTGCTTTAGGGTTTTAGTTAGAGTCTTAAGACCCGTCATAGCTTATGTTCTTATACGATTCCATTTTGATTGAATTCGCATCGTTTGAATTCAACTTGAGAGTAACTTTTTCCTCCTTCTTTTTCCATAAAGAAGCGGAATAGTTGGTCGCAGCCGTGCAAGTGCCGGTTCACCCAGTGTACCTCTTACGGGAGGGGTGATTATGTATCTAGTGACCTATTTTTGATCCTTTAGAATAATTATCGACTCGTTCTCGTTTGGGTTGATTTCTATATTCCATCTAGGGCCCATATGCTCTAGTGGTACTTCTGTTTCATTCTTTGACTCGAGTTGCTAATCGATGTCTGTTTAGCTTATTGTGTATCACACTTATCTTGTTGATCATTTATGATCCTTGTAGTTGATTGATCATTGGATATCTTGCCCGTGCGTCGTTACGCATGTCTTAAGCGCCTTTGATCCTGATATTTCTTGATTTCTAGTTAAGATTGTTTCGTACGCTGTTACGTACCTAGCATGGTCTATTGATCACTTGTCGGTCGGTATGGAGATACCATGTCTTGGTGACTAAAACTACTCCCTTGTTGTTAGCTATATAGTTCTAGTTCGGTGTGAGATCACCAAGCTCTTGGGCTAAAACAATTCATTTGTTACCTCGTTGTGCCGGTGTGAGTCACCAATCATTTGTGCTAAATTAACTCAACAAATGTATTGTTGCATTCCAAACTCAAGATCAAGAATGAGGGAAAGCATCCCACTTCTTATGATCCCTCTTCTTGAGTCAGGATGTGTGTCATTAATTCCTTAATGTCATTTACCTTGTTCAGAGGTTATTTTGTTTATGTTCTTTTGATATACGTCGACCGTGTTCTTCGTTATCAAAAGATATCAATTGCGTTTTATTTGTAAGTTGATAAAGGAATTTTATTTCCTTTATGCCATCCCGAATGATTTATTGAAGTTTTATATTTTCACGAGATCTACGTGAACGTTAGAAATTGTGAGGACTTTCTTGTGTTAACTTGTCCATCGGGTGCGTTAAGGGTCTCGAACCAGATATGGGACGCCATGTTGTAGTTCGGAATTCCTAAACACCATTATGTGACAATCCGACATTTGAAATGATCCCTAAAATTAAATTAACCATTAATAAGTTAATCAAAATAATAAAATTTTGAGGTTTTTGCGATTTTTCGTAATCGCTTGTTATTTTTCTAGATAATTTATTTCTAGACTTCCTTGAAGTAATTCCAAGAATTCGCGTGGTTCAAGATTTTTAATTCAAAATTATCTTGAATCTTTTCTTTGAGTAAATAAACAACTCCAGGATTGGGAGTCCCATATTATTCCTAATCCTTGTTTTTGAGTGGTTCAAAATTGTTTATTTATGTCTCTAATTTCTGGATTTCAGTTCTTTGATTCTCGGAAATTCTTAGTGATTGAGAATCACGCCTAATTCTTAATCCTTGTTTCGCTTTGCTAAAGAGAGTTTAGTATTCTTGTGATTCCTTGGGTCTTCTTATTTTCCCTAGTGAACGATCACTCGAGAGGATGGGAGTTCCCGTTGGGGAGGGAAGTTTTGAGTTTTGCGATCCACGACAAACTCAATAATTCTTTTCTTCAAATCTATGATCTAGTTGATCATCCGGAAGTGCTATAGTCAATTCACTTATGGACTAGCCTTGCGTTGTCCTTAGAAATGAATATGGAAAGGATGAGCTCTTTTGGTATTCATCCCTCATTTGTTTGAATCATTTGGGTCGACAATTGTCTCCGCAGGTTTGTTAACCCTTGTCAATCAAATCTTTGGGGATTATGACCTCTTTGGTTTAATCTCATCTTGTTAGAGAAATTGTTTATTGCTTCTTTGATTAATTGTTGATGTTTTTACGATTTGAGATTTTTGGCAGAAAATTATCTTAAATCCTATTATTCCGAAGTGGTAAGTTGTGCACTACTTATCCATCATCCTCTCAATGTTTCCGATTTCCTAAGATTGATACTCAAGTTTCTGAATATTGGGAATTCCGTATAATTCCTAATGATTCATCCTTATGGTTACTAAATGAGATTTAGTACCTGGTTAGAAATCGATTTCCCCGAATAGTTCATTGGTATTCCATTACTAATACTAGTTATCGATTTCTAGCTCGTTGGTATTTCGTACCAACTTGGGATCATTGATTATTCCTTCGAGAATTGCTCTCTTTAGCTAACTTCGTTGGAATCTCTGAGTTGTTCTATTGTGGGAGTCAACCACCTTGTTGCAAGACTAAAATGCTGAAGTTCGGTGTTTGCTACATCATCGTGATTGAGATTTGGGAATGGATTAGTCAACCATCGTAAATTCTCATTTCATATCCTAAGAGAAATATCTATTATCGATATTCCGCGTCTGTAGGACGCCATCCTGTTGCTTTTTGAAAATTCCGGATTTGATTTGCAAGGTTCGTATGTATTATACAATTCTCATTCCTTTGAGAATTGTAACAAGAGAGCCAAATCAATACGAATTCATAGCATTTATGAATTTTTCTGGAATTACTTTACCCGTTTGGGATGACTACCTTCGTGGGTAATGAAGTTCGAGATTTAACTCTAGTTTTTATGATCTTGCGAGACGAAATTGGGATATCACCTAGCCGTTGGTGTGATCTTTTCATTTCGTGTCGGTTCTTATGGTACCACTCCGTGGTATTGTTTTTGGTTGTTACTTATTACTTCATTCTTAAGGAATTGCGGGGACGCAATTCTTCTAAGGGGGGAAGTCTATAACAACCCGCTCATTCGACGATTTTAGATTTAAATATTTTACTTAAATATATCAGTGTATCTCATGTGTCACTCAAAAAGTCGTTTTTCAAAAACGATAAAATTTGGATTTAGGACCACTTCCATTGAGTCCGGATCATCGTTTACGACCTTTTTGACTGTAAGCATCGATATGTTCCGAGCTTCGGAATTTTGGTACTTTGGGCTTGCTCTTGGTTGAGCTAACCTAGCTCATCATATAACCCCAAGCCATCCTCCTACTCTTCATTCATTCTCCAAACACTTAATAGAAAACAAAAATGGGGAAGGAAGGTGGAAATTAAAACTTAAGAGCTAGGGTTCTTGATTCCAAGCTCAATTCATGTGCTAATTTGATTTCAAGACATGGGTAAGCTCTCTCTACTCGTTCTCTACCATTCTCTCCTCTCAATTGAGGATTTTTAGTGTGCCCTAACACTCGTGTGTCTTCATTTATGTTCATGAGGTTATTAGAGAGGAGTGATTGAAGAAAGAAAGCCTCTTTGCTTGGATATGTGCTTGTTCTTCCTTGTTGGAGCTTATTCTTGTCATTCAAGAACCAAAGGTGAGTTCTTTATTGAACTCACATCTATGCCGCAAGTTTATGGCTTGCACAAGTGTAATTTAGTGTTCATATGAGTTTGCATGTGCTTGTGAATTTGTTAGGTTAGTGTAACTTAGCCGATTTTATGTATTTATGCTTCATTGAGTTGAAAATTATGATAAGGATTGTTTATACGATCTGATGCATATGATATGAGTTGATTTGGTGATGTTGTGAAGCTCCGTTGTCCCCCGACAAGTTCTAAGTCTTCAAAAGTCACTTGAATGACTTTGGCATGCTTTGCTTTGGAATTTAGTTCACCTTTGAATTTATAATCAAAACCATTGCAAATCTCTTGTATGAATGTTTGTGCATGTGAATTTGGTGTTATGAGTTGCTTCGGTGAGTTATAAAAGCCTCATTTGCATGTATATAACATCATAGACCTTCGGGCATTGGCGGGTATCATTTAGAATGTGAAAATGTAAAAATTTTGGGGGAAAAACAGCCGTTCGGCCATTAATGGCCGTGGGAATGGCTCCTGGTCGGCCATTAATGGCCGAACAGAAGGGAAAAAATGTTCAATCTTTAAACGGCCATAACTTCTTCATACGAACTCGGAATTGAGCGAAATCAGGTGCATTGCAATCGTCTCGACGAGAGATTTAAAATGGAACTAATTTGGAATGATTTGGAGCTAATGGGAATTTTTGGTGGAGGAAAACATCCAACGTAAATAACCGAACAGTGAAAAACAAAGGGTGAAATAATTATCCACTTTAATATGCTCACAACTTTTTCATACGAACTCGAAATTGAGCGAAATCAGGTGCGTTGGAACCGTCTCGACGAGAACTTTCCAATGAATCCAGTATTAGAGTAATTTACACCATTTGATATCAATTGTACCCTTTTATGATTTCATAAACCTATTTCATGACTCTAAAACATTAATTATCGACTCGATATGCTTCGGGTCTATTCTGATGTAGTTTAAAACTTCGGGTACAAGTTTGGGATTTCAATTCATTTGTTGATCGAAATTAAAACCGTTATCCCTTGAATCCTTGTATGTTGATGTAATGTGGGTTTACGATTTATGATGTTTGTGTTCTATTCGCTACGGCGACGGTTTCCATGAATATTTGAACCACAATGGGTAATGGGGTTTTATATTGTCAATGGGCATCGAAACAATGTTTAATCAATTTTTAAATTCAAATCCTTTTAAAATAATTTTGGTTTCCAAACCTGGTTCTGATTCTATTAATTTATGTACGATTCCTTATCCTATCAATCAGACGAGAAATTTAGTTTATTTACCTTTGTAAAACTGAGGACTATCCTTATACGTTTACTTCGGTGAATAACTCTTGGACTCGTTCGCTTGAACATATGTGGTGATTTTCTCTGTTTTGAATAGAAACCAACTATGGGTTCGTAAATATTCGAGAATAGCATGTGGTTATGGGACATGTTGCTATTTCCTTATATCAACTAGCTCGGAGTTATTTCTATTCACCTGGATCGATGTGATCCCTTATGACTTGTGTTTTGTGGTCCTCGATCGCCCTAGTGGGATTTACGATTCTTGGATTTCACCTATGGGACTTTGGTCCAACCTCTTTGATTTATGTTTTGAGGATGAACCAACAACGGGTTCGTAAATATTCGAGAATACCGAGTGGTTATGGGGCATTTAGCTATTTTCTTATATTAACTATCTCGGTGTAATTCATACTCACCCAGATCCATGGTATCCGCTTCTATGACATAGTTGTTTGGTTCGCGATCACCCGAGTGGGAATATATGATTTGTGACCTTCATCTATGGGACTTCGGTCCAACTTTCTATGATTTTCTATAACCTATGTTTTCCTCTCTCCGGGGTCACAACCCGGGCACAGTGGGGACCTTCGGCTCCCGGCACTGTGGATTTATGTTTTCCTCTCTCCGGGGTCACAACCTGGGCACAGTGGGGACCTTCGGCTCCCGCCACTATGGATTTATGTTTTCCTCTCTCCGGGGTCACACCCGGGCACAATGGGGACCTTCCGCTCCCGGCACTGTGGATGGGTTCGCTACCCAGAGATCTCATCTCATCTATGAACAGGCCTGCCCCTTTATGATTTATGACTTATGATTTATGACTACCTTGATGATCTATGATGATTTATGATTACTTGATGATTTATGATTACCTTAATGATTTATGATTACTTGATGATTTATGATTATTGGAATGTTGCATTCTACATCAGCTAGGAGATTAATTAGAGATAGTTGTGTTGACATGCCATGTTTCATATTTAGTTATGATTAAATGTTATTAGTAGAATCATGTCATCCTTTGTTATACCTCTTTTTATCTCGGTTTATTTGATAAGTACAGCTAGACTGATCCGTTTATTGTTTATTTTCTTATAAATAATACTAGGGTCAGACCGAGTCATTTTAGGTACTCCTCGCAGGATTGATCTTCCGCTTTCAGTTTGCTACTCTGCCTCCACAGCTTTATGTACTTTTGTACCTATGACATTATCTTTTGTTGTGTACATAGTCTTTTATTTAGATCATGGTACATGTATTAGTGGATCTTTGTTGACCACTAGCTTGTTCTACACATTCTGGGTTTATTCATATCTATTCTGCCTTTATGATATGATTATTCCGTATCTGGCTCTGAGATATGCCATATTTATATTATTGTTGTTGTCTATTTTATACTGCTTTCCGGATTGCATATAGCCATTGTGTAGTTGCCCTATGTGCCAAATGGTCATGTCGAAATTTTAATCGGTGTTAGAATTCGATGTGCATTCCTCACATGGAGTAATCATACAATCGGTCACCCTTTACAAACCTCATTCTCCGTTATGGTCTACGACATTTCTCTGAAATGAACTGGACGATAGTGGGTATAGAGGCAGGGCGTGACAAATACCATCTATTAATTAATAACGCAACAACGTTGAATTTCAATTCAACCATCAACACCCAAACAAATTCAATGTCAATTGGGTCAAACAGTTCATATATAAATAATATGAAAAACAAGCAACATATAAAGTATTAAGGAATCCAGTTGGATACCTCCAACCTATTATCCCTACATCATAGCTCATCGTATCATTTAATAAATGCATATAAGATAAGAATTTTAATGTAATGCATTTAAAATGATGGAAATATAAATAACGTCATTCAACAACAAACAACAAGCATCCAAGGCATCCGAATCATCCTATTTATACTATCAACGATGAATATAATTTATATGAATTTAACCATGTCATATAATTTCAGAAGGTGCGAGAGTTGACTCAAAATTTGTTTCGATCTACAATTTCAGATCGTTTTATCTAATTTAAAACTAGCGTCTAAAATCAGATAAAATTCTAGCTAGCTCCAGATCATTCTGAATCAGCTTGTATGTGTAATGTTCGTCCATATGATTCCAACGAATCTTATTTCTTTGAATTCTGTTCACGAACAAAATATATACATATGTTATAAATTTTTACTTTAATTAAACATCATTAACTAATATAATTGCTTAATTAAGTTCTTAACCCACATTCTAAAGGCCTGAATTCTTCTTCCTTGCTAAAAAACACGCTTCCATCTTCATCTCTTTCTCAAGCCACTGCTGAAACTTCCAATCATCCCCAAGCATCCATTTGTCAACGAAATCGCTCACCAATACTTGCAATGAATTACCCTCCTCGAACAGCACCTCCCCCACATCACTACCTCAAGACTAAATCTCCCCAATAATTTTTGTCTAGACCCTCTTCTCGTAGCTCACAGTGGAAGTTCGACATATGTATACCCGGAAAATTACCAGAAATCTCACCCAGGTGCCGACCGACCTCAGGAGTACAAAAACAACCTTTAAATCATCAAACGATGCCTCTATTCAAAGAATTGGTCAACCCCAGATTAATGCCTTGAACTCACTTTGGTAAAACTTAAGGTTGCACTAGCAAATATCGGTATGTGTCTGAAGAGGAAGTCCATGTAAACTCAAGGAGATTGTTTTTTGGAATTTTTCATTATGAAATTGAATTGATTTTATTTTCAAAGATCACAATTTTCCTTTGTGAAAGAATGAAATGGCGGCTTGGATTCATATTGACTAGAGAAAGAAAATGTGAAGGGTTTGAGGGAGTTTAGCGATTATTTATAATAAGGGTTAGGAATATTCTATTTCTACTTCCGTTTGACGATTCTTTGTTTGCATGATCCCATACGAAACCTAATCATGATAAAAAAATTACACCCCAGTATAGCTTGACATTCCAGACCCAAGGAAACTGTAATGTCCCATATTTTTTGTGGTCAAATATTTAATTTAATTTATTATTTTAAATATTATATTTGAAATATTAATGAATTTTAATATTTATTTCGTTTATTAAAAACGAAGTTGAACGTTAATTTATGTATAATTATAAGTCGAGCTCGAAACGGCGCGGTAGTTCATAATATTGAGTTTTCCATTTCAATTTAATATACCGGATCCGATATAAGTCGGAATCCTGTGAAACAAGAAACGTTTGAATCTTGTTGATCATAATTTGCATATGGAAAAGAAAAATCCAGATTTCGTGTTATAAATTGTTAGTTATGCCCAAATCAAATTTTAAAATAGTCACTATGGAAATTGTTATTAAATTATAACATTTATTTAATATATTTAACATAGTTTTAATATAATTTGAATCTCGTTTAGCGCAAAATTAGTGATGCTGAGTTATAAGTCCATATTGATTTATATTTCGAAGTAATATTTTATTCTATTTGGGTATCTGTGACGATAATAATTTATTATTATTATTATTATTAATTGTTTTGGAATTAAATTAATAGTATATCGTTATTATATGAGCCATAAGAATAATTATTTTTCAAACGATCTTTGTTTTCAATGAAACAAGTTTTACTAGAACACGTATATTTAATTATTGTTAGATTTCCAGTTTGGAGCTAATCAGAGTTGTTTTATCTATGCGTGCAATTTAAAAGGGAACCGATAATTTAAAATAATGACGTGCAAACGGAGTCGGTTTTCAGCGAAATTTATTTTATTGGGATCAACACGTTAAGATGTAGCGGTGTGTCCATTTTATTATGTTCGGAGTTAGTATGTCGTGGTGCATCCTACTCTTAAGTAAAAGGGGTGCATCCTACTCTATCTCTACGGCTTATCATCACGCAAGAGCCATATTTGAAATTGACAACTCCTTTTGTGCCGACACATTAGGATTTGATAGCACCATACCCTATTTTCATCAGCCGTATGCTTTTCTTCCCTGTTAAGTTCCTACAGGCCTATTCTTCCTACCTCATATCAGTATTACTCTTTAAGGCAAAGCAATGAAAACACATGCAAACTTTACTTTCTCTACGCAGCTAAACACTACTCTAGCTAATCCTCTACATGGCCACGCACATGCCATCCTTGTAGCACTTGAAGTTGACGTGGTTCTTATCCCATCTGGTTGCTCTATAAATACCATAACATGCGAATATCATCTTCATTTCTTCTCTTTACAAGATAATCAAACCAAAAGCTTCATTTTTGTTCCGCATATATTGTAATCAGAATATTCATTGAGAAAAATAAATTAAAAACTCCTCAATGGTTTCAAACCAGCAAGGGTCATCAACTGAAGAATCGTCGGATGCGGTGAGGAGGAGGCACGGGCAGGGTCTGGCCATGATCGGCGACTGCGTGTGGTGGCTCGGAAAGGAGTAAACGGGGTTGACCGGTCAGTGCGGAGAAGGAGATGAGAAGTTCTGACATCAGATGCACTGGTGGTGCGAGGTAAGAAGGTAGTTGTCGCAGTACAAGGTGACGTGGATGATGGGGCTAGAGTGGCGATTAGTAGCAGCGAACAGAAAAAGACAATGTATGGGGAAAGGATTGGTGCAAACGGGTTTGATCTGGAACCCGGAAGGAATTTCTATCGGGTTCGATCAGGTCATGGCAGTGCAACGATGCGAGGTGGGTCTTGAGTAACGAGGTGGTCTGTTTCCAATGATGGGTACAGGCATTGTTTTGAATAAACGATGGGGGATAATTGAATTTAATTCGGTAGTTTGTTAACAGTTAATACAGCAGCTTTCGAAAGTGTTGAGGTGGAGAGAAGCAGAGGCATTGGTCAAGTTTCTGAGTGGACGCGGTGAGTAGGAAGAAGCATCAGAAAGGGGAAGTAAAACAGACAGTGCAAAGTGGCAGAATGAAGGTGCAAAAACGAGCACAATAAAGGACAGAAGTTAGACAAGGGAGGTTCTATAAAATGGATGAAGCAGATGAATGAGAGGTGGACGATATTTACTCAGGGAGGGTGGCATTCAAAGTCGGTTTGATGATAGTTGAGGACGTTGGGTTGGGTGGGGTTGCGGGCGGAGGACGGTGGGCGTGCGGTGCGTGCTCCGGCATCACCGGATGGTGCTCCGGTCAGTGTATGGTGGCGTGTTGTCAATGTTCAGGCGGTGTAAGGTACTGAGCAGAACGAAGTCAGCTTTGTTCCCAGATTTTAAATCCTAACCAACGTAAATTTAATTACCCAAGTATTAGTTAATTAGAGAGTAATTATACAATTAAGATTATATTAACTAAGTCATATAATTGTGTACAAGCATGTTGGTGATATCCGAAACCTGAAGGATGAAGGGGTGTTGACCGTGTTTTTCTTAAACTCAAAATGTAGGCCGCCAGTGGTTTTAATATAATATAGCGTATGGGTAGAGTGGGGGATTGAGTTGAAATCATTGAAGGAAGGTATAGCGTGAGAAAGAAGCGTGAGAAAGAAATATCTGCCAAGTTCGTTAGGAATTAAATTAAGTTAACATATTAATTAAGGTCAATTATTATAATTAATAATGTATTAATTTAAAACGTGTATGGATGTAGGCACACTGTTGGGCCCTAAACGAAGGTGTTAAATGAAAAAAAAACCTGAATGAATGAATGAATGCATAGGAATGGAACTATCGAATCCATATTTTACTTAATGTAATTAAACTAATTAAGTGATTAATTTAATAATTAAACTGTACTGACTTATAGATATTATAACTCATTCATTTGTGATCAGAATTGAGCCAAACAAGAGACGTTGGGCTCGTCTCAACGAACTCTACTTCATGGAGCAGAACTGGACGTAATTGGAGTTAACTGGATTTTTAGTTAAATTAAACACTAGTTTAATTTAACTGAAATGAGCCATTTTAACCACAAATGAAATCAAAAGTGAGTTAAACTCACTCAGTTCTCCCCACTTATATTTTATATAAGTTGGGTTATATTGTTTGTGTGCTATGGTTGCTAATGATTACTAATGATTGACCGTTAGTTAAAAATATTCCCATATATTGAACTAATGAAATTAAACGTTTGTTTAATTTTAGTGAAATACCAAGTCATTATTCTAACGATTTGACCAAATCAAGGTAACTTACCTTATTGGTCACGTTTTATAACATAAACGTGTTTAGTTAAATAAATTGTCTGAACTGTTCAAATTGTTTGTTATGATAATTAAATTGGTTGATATTGAATTATCGTTATTGACTGTTATGAGGCCCTTATTTATTGGAATCGAATTATTATATTGAGATAACATTTTTGACGCAGGGAAGAACAGGTTGAAGGGATCCAACCAGATTCCTCAAATTTATTGTTTATTTATGTTACCATTATATGAACTGTTAACCCATTATGGTTGAATGTTTGATTATTGTTGGTTGTTGAATCGTATTTCAACATTTTTTACGACATTAACCAATGGATGGTATTGGTTGGGTAATTGACATCACATGGTCTATAAATCAATCATTATACAAATATGGGGTTTATCGTCAAGTAAATCGACCGTAATGAAGTTATAAATTTTTTATAACTGAAATAGGTTTTAACCGGATAGAGAATTTTTTTAAAAGAAAACAAATACTTATTATTTATTAGTTAAAGGTTTATAGGTAGTTATTAATAAATTAAATTCTTATGTTAATAAGAATTGTAAGCAGAGGAGCAGGAAATAACCTAACGGTTAAGAATTTGATTGATTATTATAAGAAATAATTAATCAAAGTTATTAATTATATTATAAATTGATGCAAAGGAGGATTAAATTGGAATTGATTAACGAGATAATCTTGGGATTGAATCAGTTGACCGTTCCAACTGGGATCGAATATCAGATTAGTTTATTGTTAAATAATTCTAATGAAACTGTTTTAATGAATATTTGATTAATTTTAATAAGATTTAAAATAAGGAAATTTATTATTTATTTTAGTAAATAACGCAGTTAACTGATTTTACAATAGTAAATGTTGAAGTAAATTATTTGTTTAAATTACTTCTTAAATGAAATACACTTAAGTAAGTAATCGATTTGGAATGGAATATAGTTAAGTTTGAAAAGAGGTTATGAACGAGTTTTATACTTGAACTCAAGTTTTATAATGTAATTATAAAGAGTTTAAAGCAGAGACAATAGCTTAAATGGAAGGTTTACTTAACGTTTGGATTAAGTAAGGAGAAATAGAGATATAAAGGGGTTTATATTAAACATGAGGTTTGATAAACAAGGTTTATAAAAGGAATGTGAGTTTAAAAAGGTCGATCTGGAATTGGTAATACTTAATAAGGAAATTAAGTTAAATTAATGGAATTAAAATAAGATTTCTTGAAAGGAAAGGGGATTGGTTAAAAGGGATTGTAATTGAGTTTGGTAAAAGAAGTTGGTGATAGGATTTGTAATGATAATCCAGTTTAGAAAACAAAGTTATTTAAATGAGTTGAAAGTTAAAGAGTGATGCTTAGTAAACAATTATTAATCAACGAATTAAGTAGTATTAGTTATATTTTAAAACTTCCAAAAGATAAGAAGAAGTATAAAGCTATATTTTAATAAACTAGTTAAATGAAATGTGTTTTGATATTAGAATGAATACGGATTTTTCAATTACAACTCGTATTTATCTAAAGATAAGAACGTTGTTGATTAAGGTCTGAGAGGTAACTATAATACCCCAACTTGAACGATTTCGGGATTATCCAAGGATGATATTAGTTGGTAATGGTAAGAGCGTTAGAATAATTTATTATTTCCATAAAGAAATAATAATGCAACATAGTTGAATGAGTTGAGAATATGTAAAAAGAATTTCCAAAGGAAAGGGAAAGGGGGGGCTTGAGTTCATATATATGAGATTTCCAAAGTAACGGGAAAAAAAATAAGAGAAGGTAAAATGGGATTTCCAAAGTAACGGAAACGATAAGGACTTGAGAATATGGGATGGTATTTCCAAGGTAACGGAATTAAAAAGAGATTGGGCGATATTTCCAAAGAGTAAAGTAAACAGATAAGTTGAATGAGGTTATAATAATAAGTAATGGGTATTGTTTCAAGTAATGAACCGAAAGTGTTTGCGCAACGTCGTTTTTACGAATAATAAGTTAAACTGATTTCTCAGTTATAGATAATGTATAATGCTATATTAAAGGTTATGAAAATGATAGTCAAATGGAATATTGGATATTATTATAATATATGTTTCTAAATATTAAAAAGAAATGGTTTTGCGAATGCTAGCATACTAAAATAATAAGTGAAATGTTGTTTTTCCCAATATTGGAATGTTTAATTTAAATATCGTTTAATTATTTTAAATAAAATAATCCAAGTGATGCTGAATACTGAACCAATAAATTTTTTTTATGATTGAATGGTTGTTTTATTTGATAGTTAAATAACCGACTATCCAATCTGACCTTTACGATTGTTGGTACGGAAAGATCGGGATCAAATTATATTTTAAAACCATTCCGACCAGCAAATACGTTAATGTAGAAGTTATCAGATGCTGATCAAGATGGACAATTAAAGACCGTTGATCTTCATGAGCGGAAGAACTACTTGTTGAATTTCTCTGGTTTAGCGGTCGGAGATATTATGACTTGTGATTCTATTGTAAGTGAAATCTACATATTACAAGGACTGCTCGCTACTGATCTATAGGGTGATACCTAGGATATGGTAGGAGGGTGCCTTCGGTTTGTCCAGACCTAGGACAACTTGTATGGACGGATGTCTGACATAGTATTTCCAAAGGGGTCACATATGTTGATTTCTTCAAACGTATTTCTGTTAATGGCGGAGAAGGCCGTACATCTTCTCTTAGCCAAACCGCAGAGTATTTTTGTGGATGCCAATTAGTGATTTTCTGTTGGATCTGATGATGTGGCATTCAAAGTGAATGGTGATCAGATGTTCTAAAGGTGAATTCAAACCTCAAGCCTCACAACTGGGAAATGACAAAAATTGTGCAGGCAGCATGGCTATGTGGGTCGCACCCATTAGGGTGTATAATCACCTATCTAGAGAAACTCCTTTTGCTTCTTTAATCTATCGATGTTGTCCCTTTCGTAGAACGGTTGCTGATCCCAACCATTGGTGGTATACATTCGATACACTCAAGAGAAATGAGTGGTCGGTCATGTGTGGGCCGGGTTGCAAGACGTTCTTGTTGAACCTAGTGTATTCGCCTCTAGAGTTACACTATCGGCAGGTGGTTCCATACCTTGTCATAGTCGGAATCCAATCTCCAATAAGCGCCCGCGGTTTGGATTGTATACTATATATGTGGAGAGTGAGATGCAAGCGTTCCGCTAGATTGCTATTTACTTGTATTTAGACACTATTATAATATCAGAGAAAAATATTGATTTAAAAAATGTTTTGGGTTATCGTAAGGTAAAAACCATCCGTATTCATGTGTGGATTTGGTCTTACGATTATCCTTTTCTTTCTAAAAGTTTTTGAACTTCAAAATCAAGTTGGATGATTCCCCTTAAACTTAGTGTGCTTATCTCACTCTGGTTCACCAGACTGACCCGGTGTTTGTAATGCTCGGGTTAGACCGGGTGTACGTGTTCAGATTATCGGATGCTGCGAAGTCCAAACATATTAAAAAATTTCCGTTGTGTGTTGTATATGAGGACAGGATATTATAACTGTCCAGATGTGATGATGTACTCTGACAATTGTAAGTTTTATTTAAAGCTCTCAATAAAGATTTATTTCTATATTATATTTTGTTCCGCTGCGATGTGAGGCTTTGATTCTGCGTTGTGTTAATTCTTCTTCTTCTATTCTAATATTTCTTTCTCTCATATCTCACCCTCTAATTTCTTTCTATAAACTTTCTGGTGTTTTCGGTGTTTGGAAGGTCGGCATGAGATATGGTAATGGATTTATGTCGATTTTCGGGGCCGAAAATTCTCGGGTCGTTACAGAATAGTCAAATTCTGAGTCCATTTGCAAAAGTAGCACTATTTTAAATTGCTAACCGATTCACGTTAATTTCTCATATGCTCACATAAAAACTCTGGTTGTCTCAAAAATTGAAATCCTACAATAACTTAATATTCTAGACATGGTGGAACCGGTTCATTGAATTTCATGATTGTTTGATAAACTCCAATTTTAATTTCACAACGTAAATCGATACACATTTATATCACGCACTATCGCATAATAACTCCAATTGACTTGAAATTGGAAATCTTACAATAATTCACCACTACAGATTTTATGAAATAGGTTTCATTGAAATTCGAGGTCATTTGAAAATTGGTATTCTTAAATTTCATATTAAATCGATATAATATAAGCCGATTCCAAAATAAACAAATATATTGATAATAAATTATTATTATCATATATATTCAAAAGGAATTTTTACATAACTTCAATATAAACTTAACTCGATTTCAAAATTCAAGATTTTAAAGTTCAAGTTAAAACGATATTCAATTTATTTAAAATCCTATCGTTTTATTTAACAAATCATTATGGTTCATAAATTATTCTATAACAACTTTTTGAAAATTTGATTTTGACATAACCCAAAATCTACAAGATAAACCAAACTCTACAAGAAGAAATCTCGATTTTTCCCTTTTATTAGAAAACTATAATCCAGTAGATCCTAAAGATTCTTGTTACAAAGAATTCCGGCTTATATTGGATCCTATGCACTCAATTGAAGTTCAAAATGTAAAACTACGAACTACCGCGACGTTGTGAGCTCATTTTTAATTAAATTATATTTATACGTTCAAACTTCATTTTAAAAATTCCTTATTATAATTCAAATTTGAACTTAATTGGGTCTAAATTAATTATCAAATTCATACTATACCTCGAATCTAATTTATTCTCATTCATTTCAGACTTAAATTTATTATTATATTATTCAAATTAACTTAATACTCAAAATTGTTGATTTTTTGTTATATAAATTTCCAAATCAACAATTAACACCAATTTAAATATTCAAACTTAACAGCTAAAAATCCTGGTCGTTACAATATCCTCCCTTATCAAAGAATAACCAAATCAAAATCCAGAATGCACACTAAAAAAGGATGACGAAGAATAGGATGCCATTAAAGCTGATCCAATCTTTGGCAAAGACGAATGGGTTGAAGTTCTTAGAAATATTTCAATAGGTTTTAGTTTAATATTTTGTGATTTGTATTTAAATTGTTTGATTGTATATGGTTTGAAATACTTGGGTTTGAAGGTATGATTTTGTTTGGATTGATTTGATTTAAATTATTTAATTGTATATATATATATAACCTGGATTTGTATGAATGGATAGTTTGAATATATAAAACAAGTTTGATTCAATCGAATTTAATACTTTTTTGTATTGGATTGAAATGTTTGAAATGTAATACTTGGATATAATTCAAGTCCAATAGTATTAGAGTATAATCAATCAGAAGGAGTTACTATTGGGAATTATTATTACTTCTCTTTATTTGAATTTTTTGATGGATGAAAAAGGGTAGAAATGAAATATGGTGTTGGAGAATGGGGGAGTTTCTGTAGTGAAGGGGAGCCATCGAAGTAAAGGGGAGTTTGGAAATATATTTTATAAAAAAAGGTTGTCAAAATAAAAAAGGGGAAGATAGTTAGTGCAATAAAAGGATGTTTTGATGATAACAATAACAAGTATAACATGTATTGGTATAAAATTTACTTACAATTATTGATAACACTTATATATATAGTGTATAGTACAGCCTTTATAATAGGTGTTAATAATTAAGACTGTATAGTAACAAGACCATTCGTGATGATCTAAAGAGATGCTATGGACATGCTAACCAAGATTGGTGATAAAAAACAAGATTCATAAGTTATCAAGGGTTCAAGAATTTAAGAAATATGAAGATAAGTATTTGAATCTAAGTTATATATGTTAAAACTTGATTGCACTCATCTAATCCTTTTTCAAATGATTTTTAAAATAGATTTTTACTTATTAAAGTATTTTTTAAAGCATATATTATAATTGTATATAAGATTTAAATTAATTTTGATGTTTTATGTTTTATGTTTTATGTTTCAAGTTTCAAATCTATTTACTATTTCAATTCTAATTATATTTGGCATTTGTGATATTTGATATTATATTTTATTTTTTGATAATGCATCCTTTACATTTTGTAATTTGATACATTTTATATTATTTGTGTTATATATATTACTATTTTAATCTTTATTGTTTCAAATATATAGTTTTGGGTTTTAGTTTTAATTTATGTATTGATTTTGATTATATAATATATATTTAAGTTTAAATCATTTAAAACAATTTTGATAATTTTCTTAAGTATTTGTATGTCTAAAACTCTCTTATACAATGTTAAATAGTTTTCCAAAGTTTCAAATTAAATTACATAGATTTTTATTTTCAAAACAATTATTAAAATAACTATTTCAAAAGACCATGTCGACTTGGCCAAATTTAGTATGTCGACATACTAGTCTGTTTTTTCAAATTTCAAATTTGAATTAAAGTGCCTTTTCGTAATTCCTTTTCGCAAATAGACATTTCTCTTCTTTTCTGTAAATATGTAGTTCTTATTTCAAAATTTAATTAATTATTCATCTTCTTCTTCACTCCTTTTCTTCTCCACCATTTCTAATCAAAATCATAACTATATTCTACCGAATTTTTCAAGTAAATCATTCTAGCAACTCTGTTTTTGATTCTCCATCATCTTCTCCCCAATCTATCAAGATTAGAGTGAAAATCAGAGTTATAGGGCTATTGTAATCATGATTGCAAGATAAGGTCTGCATTCTGTTGTAAAATCTACACAAATATACTCAAAAGGGTGTGACTTGTTGGCTCGTAAATAAACTTGGATTTGATTGTACCTAGAAAGAAATTAAGTGTGATTTGTTGGTCCGAAAATAAATAGGCTGCGCCTAGAGGACGAGATTCTATAGGGTGTCACCTTGTAGCCTTGAAATCAAGGAGTGTGATATATTTTGAAGTGATTAAAAATCCGTGTAGGTTTTAGTGTAGGACTGGATGTAAGGTAACTTCGAACCATTATACAATCTAGTGTGTTCCTTCCTTTTCTTTACTGCTTTTTACTATTTTTGATTCTGTTGTGATTTCTGTGATAAATTTGTGATAATTTGCTTATATACATGTATTACTGAAGTAATTCAAAAAAAACATATAAATCTCATAAACACTATTCACCCCTCTAGCATTAGGTTTGCCCTAAGATCTATTTCCGTTGCACCCATGGCAACCGAATGGTAATATTAAACACCGAAAAAGGAATGAAAATGTGACAACAAAGAATTTCGCTTGATTCGAATCAGTCGCTAAACCGACCCAGACCGTTCGAAACGCCTGATTGTTTTGATTACGGCTTAAGTTCTTCAATTTTTCAGTTTCTAAGAACCTTTCAAATTTTTCAAAAATTTGGCTAACACCCTAAATTTTCGAAAAATTTCGCCATAACCTCCCCTGCACCGGGAGCACAGGAAAATCCCGAAATTGCCATACAGGCCCTCTGATCTCAAAAAGAAAAAGCCAAGCGGCTAGCCAATCGGCTCATAAAATCGTCCTCACCAAAACAAAAATGTAAATTATGATAAACATGTACCTATTTGTTTGACAAACAATTTTATTCTTCTGCTCTAGCCTCTTTGCTATGACCTGTTCAATGTAAGTACATGTATATGCAAGCAAATGCGACCAAATTTCAATACAATTCACTATTTGGTTCAATTGGGCTATATGGTACAAATTTTAATAAATCAACCAATATTCAACAACACAACCATCAATCAATTAGTTGATTATCTTTTGAAATTCATAACTTTGATACACAGTCAAAAAATCAGATTTTTGATGCCAAATCACAACAATAAGCCTTATCTAGTTTCGGTTCTCACACCAGTCAATTGGAAATATATAGAAATCTCACTTTCATCGCTCGAAAATAAATACTGGCGATGGTGCCCCATCACCAGAATTATCCCCGGGCACTAGAGTGTGATCCTATAACTATCCAGTACATTAAAACTTCAAATACACGTTTGCAAGACGTATATGCAAAATCTTTATATATTGGATTGTCCAAATTCAATATAAAATAAATAATCAAATACGAATAAGTGATTTAAATTTCAAAACAATTCTTCATTTTTAAAATATACTCTTCACACTCGTTCTAGGATACTACTGATCCCATCTCTAACGAGTCATTCCCGTTGGATATTACTAATCCAATTTCTGATGAATTCTTTCGTATGGTTCTAATGTGTCTTGTTCTCTGAGCTTTGTAAACCAAAGCTCTGATACCAACTGATTATATAAATGCTAATTATATAAAATAAATTAAAAACAAACTTACATATATCGAAGGAGGAAAGAAAAGAATGAGCTTCGTTGTTGTCTTGTGGCTCAAAGAGGAAAAGAGAGGAGCTGGGGTCTTCACGTCAGTCGGGGAGCACGAGGGGAGGTCGGTGCTGAAGAGGGGGGGTACGCGTCGCTCAGGTGGAGAGAGGGGGGGTGTAGCACGTCAGCAGCAGGAGGGGGGGCGCGTCAGCAGAAGGAGGGGGTTGCGCGTCAGCAGCAGGAGGGGGGTGCGCGTCAGCAAAGGGGGGGAGGGGTAAATCGCGGCGCCGCCGGCACTTGGGGGGGGGTCGCGATCGATTAGGTTTTTTTTCTTGTTTGACTGTAATGAACGGGGGGGCCTGAGAGGGTAAGGGGATGAAGAGAGAGGTTTTTTTTTATTTTTATTTAATTATTTTAAATTTCAAAAAGGTACTTCAAAACACGAACTCGAAATGAGACCCACCGACTGTCGTCCATAGCTAATTACCCCCATTCCGAACACATTGGGATATGTATCGCAGGCTGATTCGACTGTTTCAATCAGTTTTCGTCAAAATCAAAATATAACTCTATATATTGAAATCGAAGGCACATTTTAAATTACCGAGACCACATACGACCTCTAAAAATTCAAGAAAAATATTTTCTAGTTTCGTATTGACGATACGGTCCTAACAAAACTAGTTTCGTCAAATTCTGAGACTGTTGGAAAAATGGCCATTTTCCAGTCGATTAAAATCAACTAAAACTGGTCAAACGCGTTTTCCTTTGCCACACTCACATATTGATTCGAAAAATTATGAAAATTGGCATCTATCAATAACTTGACATCACAGATCCAACAAAAGTGGTTTCGTCGAAATCCGAGGTCATTTGCAAAATTTCAATTTTTAAGGGCCTGAATTCCATAGCGACTATTCTGAATTTTCAACTGGGCATATCTTCTTATCCCCGCTATGAAATTTCAATTTTTTGGATTCATTGGAAAGATATTATCAATTAGATTCCATTATTTTTGGTTTCACTAAAATCCGGATTATTTTGAATCCTGCACATCCATTTGAAGTTTGAAATCGAATTATCGAACTACCGCGCCATTTTCAATTTCTTTTATAAATATAAATAAATATTTATATTCTATCGTCGATTCAAACGAATATATATGTTCAAATTATATTCAAAATAAATTTCTTGCTCTTATTATTTAAAATAATTCATTTTGAATAATCAAAATTCGCTAAAATTGCCAAAATAAAATTTTTTAAATTGGCCCAGATTTCCGGGTTATTACAGAAAAACAAAATAGATTAACTAAAATATCAAAACAAAGCTTCGATCATCCACACATGAATCTATGGTAAAAAAAATGAACGATCAATTCGAATCGATCGAAAGTCCACAAATTGCAGCAACTCTATAGCATACTTAAGAAATAAAGAAAAATCAACTCATTTCTGCTTTTTTCTTTAGACGTTATCAAATTCTCTTTTAACAGTAACTGCTTCTTCCTTGTTTTGCCATTGAGATTGTTGACTTTTTTGTTGTTATCGAGACTATCATTTTCTTTTTTATGGACTCACTCTTGCTTTTATTTTGTCGTGACTCGAAAATTGAAATTTAAAGTTGAGAAAAGCATGAATAATAATTAGAGGGAGATCACAGGCTAGGTTGAAATGTTAAACTGGTTTAATTAAGCATCATAATTGGTTGTTGGACTAAAAGGGGGAAGTAGTTGGGTAGGGATTGGGCTGCTTTTGTACATTTAATAATTTATTTAAAGCATTGTTTAATTTAGCTTCAGTTGGCTAATAGTGATAGTTTAATTCATACTTTCATATTGCTCACAATTCATAAATGCGCTATGGAAAACCAAACTACTAGAAATCGAAATCTGGATTGAAACTAAAACAAAACTTAAACTTCCAAAATTTACAAAATTACAAATAACTGAAACCGATTTCTCCATCTTTGTTTCTAATGCATGACATTTCCAGCATATTTGAATTTTCTTTATTTTGATTTTACCATGGGATTGCTCTTTCCCTATATTCTTTTTACTGGTTTTCCTTTAAAAATATCATTACATTTCTCTTTTTGGATATTTAAGCTTTTGTATAATTTCCATTTGGAAGATTTGTTTGCTTTTTCTCATTATTTATCGGTCTAGTGGGTAACAACCTAATTTGTTCACTGAAATATCCTAGAATCATTTTTTCAATGATCCTCTCATTGTATTTGCTCAAGTATTTTTATTTCATTACATAAAGATATATCTTCCGCAATAATTTTTAAATCGTATTCTCCATTAATATAATGGTATAGGGAATAATATCTTAATGTTTATATTTATTACGAATTTTAACTCCTTCAGTGAAAAAAAATGAGATAGTCCTGCTAAAAACTTTTTTTTTCCAAAATTAATGTCAACTATCTTCCCTTCTAAAGATTTTAGGAAAGAAAACATTTTTATACCATTTATACTATTAATAATTATGACATTTTTATTTCATAAGTTGTTTTAGTGTACTATCAAATTGTAATGAAACGACTCCATTAAAATTCTTTGCGATGGTACAAAGGAGTTTATTAACATAATCACCGACCTAAGTATTATTTTCTTATTTTATGACATCAAATATATGTGCATTAGCTTCATTTGTAAGATGAAAATCCCACTCATCTTTAAGTTGGTCAGTAAAAATCCATATAATAGCTAATGTTGTTTCTTTATTGGAAATTCTTTTCATTCTACAAGTCATAGAATACATGGTTGTATATCGCAATTTAATTTGAATTTGACATTCTGCACGATAATCTAGGTTCCATTCATGATAGAAGTTCCACCAAATGACGCTGTTAGAAAATTATCTTGTTCTTCAAACAAAATGCCAGCTGGGGTAAGCCTACAGCATCAAGCCTTTTCATGTGAAATGCTTTCATGATTACTATTATTAATTTCATGCTGCACATCTTGACTTTCAGATAAAAACATCTCGTATAACTAATCAACCTCTTATTAAGAATTTTGATTTGAAAAACTTCAAGCTTATATTTTATGCGGTTGAAGGTACTGTTTCTTAATTTTTAATCGAAGACCTTTTAATCATCATTATTTCATCAAGCATTTCAAAAAAATAATCATACTTTTACAAATGTTAAATATTTTCATAAGGCGATTGTTTAAATATAACTTTATTTCTATCAATATTTATCCAAATAATTAGCATAATTATTTCTAGTACTAAGTAAATCAAAATTTTCTTTTATTAAGCTTTTATTAATGTTATGCTTAATTCAAGTGAGATCTTTTTTACCATCGTTTGTGAAGTTAATTTTGTTCAATGAACGCTTCAATTTGCCACCTTTTATTAAGGTGTGGTTGGTACTTCTTTATCTATTTTAGTAGACAAGTTAGTTTTAGAAGGGCGTATGCTTCGAATTATTTTTTCTCCTTTTCAATAAAATTTTGATAGGCCCAATCTATAGTAGCAAAGGTTATTTCATCAATAAAGTCGATAAAAGAAAATTTGGTTCTTTTGATTTTTATGAAAAAATCTATAACTTTAAGAAAGTATGTACCTTTCCTTCATTCTTATTTAAAAACTGTTTATGTATTATAAACCATTTTTTGGACTTTCTACTGTTTCTAAATAGAACTATTTTATTCTTATTTCATTTTCTTTAGAATAAATAATTTTCTTATATTTCCCTGAAATGGAAATTCTAATATGTTCACTTTCAGATTTCACTACTACAAAAGTGGGCATATTCGGCACTAATTTGTGTATGTTGCATGAAAAGTGTGGTGAAAGCTATACTTTCCTTGATCTTCTGCAACAATATTCATATGTTGTTGCATTAGACGTGAATGCCCTGTTGCGGATGGAATTCTTGTGCTGTGGCGTGCAACACCAGTTCAAAGCATTGTGTTACACTAGTTAAAAGTACACCTCATCAATCCACGCCCTCATAAATGAAAAATCACAACCGTTCATCCACGTTGATCAATCTACCTTTCACCTCCCCTATTTCCCACTAAGATTTTCAATCCCGCTACCGCAAAACTTCTTTTCATTTCTTTCCCGCCAAACCTCATATTCCCACCCTAGTCTAATTTGTCGCACCACTAAATTTCCCCAAATCCTCAAATCGAAAACCCTAATGATTTATAAAATATTTTGAATCGAAGTCCAGGTGCATGGCAAATACCTCAGGGTGGTGTAGATGATGGCAAGAACGCTTAGGCAAGCCAACGACCCACGTTAACCAATATCCAACTAAGCAGCTCCATCTGCTGGAAGCCTTCATCTTGGCGAAGGCGACAGCTAGGTCTCAAGGCTTCAATTTATCTTGGAAACTGCAGCTATCATGTAGGGCAGGTATCATCCAGCTCCGGCTATTGATTCAAGTATTAATAATTTGGATTTTATATGATTTGAACTTTAAATTGTTATTTACTGGGGGAAATTTAGTTACTTTATTGTACTTTGTATTATTCGACAATCTATAAAATGATTCAAGTTACTTCTACAGTCTACAGTCAACATACATGTAACTTCGTGGCTTAAAAAATCTTAGCAAAATGCAATGGGGAAGATTGTTGTTTACGCTGAATTCTATAGTGATGGTATTGCGTGTTTTTTACTGCAAAAGTTCCGAGTCTTCAGGTTTGTTACACTATCTTTTGGCAAAGGTCGTCTCAACACGAATTTCTATCATCTGGAACGACTCAAGACTTGGGTGTAGACTGGCAATCACTTGGACGAAGTGGCGGAGCGTTGCTAGAATGGAGTTTGTGTCATTTCTCACCCTTCTGGATCGGTTCGCCCCCCTAGGAGTCGCACCCCTAGGTCGCGGTCTGATCCTAGGGGTCGCCCCCTAGGTCGCGATCCGATCCTAGGGGTCGCACCCCTAGGTTGCGATCCGATCCTAGGGGTCGCACCCCTAGGTCGCGATCCGTTCCTTGGGGTCGCACTCCTAGGTCGCGATCCGTTCCTAGGGGTCGCACTCCTAGGTCACGATCCGATCGCGGAGCGCATAGGGACCACGATCCGACCCCCGAACCTGCTCCTGGACAGCCTGTTCTGACCTATTCTCAAGGATATTTTTACTCCAACTTGCATGGATCTGATTACACATGTCACGTGACGATTTGGAGATGATGTCTGGACGTTTTCCACCACATTTCGAGATTTTTAGGATGCATGCCATGTGTCCCATGAACCGCCTTCAGGAAACAGCTATAAATACACCATTTGAAGGGATTTTCAAGGATCTTTTGGCCATTCTTCTTCACTTCCTCCACCATTACTGAAGTGCAAGGACTTTGCACCTTCATACACTCAAATCCTTCTCTTTTCAATACAATTAACACACTGATTGTGTGCTTGCATGTAACTGATTCTTGTAATCTATCAGTATAACAATAAGATTATAAAGTGGACGTAGGCTACATCTATAGCCGAACAACTATAAAAACCTTGTGTGTCTCCTCTTTATTTACTCTTTTCTGCATTTTGTGATCTGAGATCTGCATTTGGGTGTTAGGCCCAATTTTTGGTCTAACATTTTGGCGTGCCAGGTAGGGGGCACACAAAAAACTTCAACTTCTAGCTTGAAAGGAAACTCAATGGCGAACAAAAGGAAGAAGACTGGAACTTCTTCTCATGCTGATGAAGCTGATGCTGAAGGCACAAGGAACGAATCAAGCCAGGAGGCTTCCTCTCATGGAGATCCTTTTGCATACTTGACCAGAGACGAGATGGATGGAGTTCTTGCTGAACTGAGAGATCAGATGGCATGACAAGATGATCTCCTCCAGAAACAACAGGAAATGATCAACCAATTCTTCGCTCGGATGGATGCAAGGCCGGGCAACATTCAGCTCGCTGGAAACAATGCAGAAGTTGATCCAGCAATTGACCAGAATCGGGTCGAATCGCCCTCTTCACGAAACCCTCAGATCGGGCTCACCACGACTCGCGTCACAGATGGATTCGGAGGCGCTCAACCTCCTCCTGCTAGTCTCCAACATGCTACTCATCCGCAATCAACTCGTGATGGACCAGAACCAGCTCGCGACGGTGACCCACGATCCGATCGGGTTGCACCCTTCCAGCCACGATCCGCGTACCACGAGCCCATGGACTATGATCCGTCATGTGATGCACATCATGATCCGCGATCCGTGACCCGCGGTCCACTTCTGGCAGCCCACCGACAGCTTCCAACCTCTCCTGCATTCAACGCTGGGGGCACCAGCTCTGATTTTGGCAATTTGCAACAACTTTTTGAAGGAAATCGACTAGCAGATCTCATTCAACGCTTCTCGAGAGGCCACACCTATCAGAATGACGTGGACAACGTCAATCACAATCCGTTCACTTAGGAAATCAGGAATTCACGCAATCCCCTAGATTTCAAACTTCCACAACTGGAGCCATACAACGGCAGGACAGATCCTACCGTGCATCTCATGCGTTACAAACGGCATATGGAGGTTCAATCGGCATCGGAAAACGTCATGGCTAAATGTTTTCCCCTCTTTCTGACTGATATAGCAGCCATGTGGATTCGGCAGTTGGAAACAGAATCGATCAGCAGTTGGAACATGTTGGTCGCACGCTTCCTTGAACAGTTTCGGGTCTACATCGCTCGACCCAAGAATGTCATGTCACTCACTACAATCAAGCAGAGGCCCAGAGAAACTCCGCGTTCTTTCCTGGAAAGATTTAATGTTGCAGCAGCATTAGTTGATCGTCCTGAACCATCGATGGTACTGATGGCAGCAGTATCCGGCGTTCTAGATAACTCGGAGTTCAAAAAATCTTTGTACCGAGATCCACTGCGAAATCTCGGCGAATTCTACCTTAAAGCAGATAGATTTCTGCGGGAAGAAGATGCAACTTCCGAGAAGAAAACCCTCGAAGTCAACATGCTCGGAGATGGAGAACCACCCAATCCTGGAAAAGGCAATGACAAGGGTAAAGGAAAGACCCCTGCTACAAATGATCGTAATGCTCCACCCCGGAGAGGGTCCAGATACGACAAATACACTGAACTGAATGATACTCTGAGCAACATATACATGGATACAGGAGGTGCTGCCTCCTATCCAAGACCTCCCAAGAGGGAGCCGACGCTAGCACAACGTAGCAGACATTGCATATTTCATGACATAGACGGTCACAACACTGATGATTGCAGACATCTGCGAGATCTTATTGAGGATCGGGCCAGACGAGGAGAGCTACCCGAATATGTCACTCGACCAACAACGCCTACACTTGCGTTGCCACCACCTATTCCCTAGAGAGGGAAAGATCCTGGATCGAGCAATCGCGGGATTATCATTCGCTGATCCCACTCAGCGGATCTCTTCAGTTTGCTGAACTCCGGTTCACAGTTCATGTTTTTAGGTTTATAGGCGACTTCTCGCCCTTGTTTTCCCTGCAT
Source organism: Allium sativum (assembly GCA_030737875.1). Taxonomy (NCBI): domain Eukaryota; kingdom Viridiplantae; phylum Streptophyta; class Magnoliopsida; order Asparagales; family Amaryllidaceae; genus Allium; species Allium sativum. The sequence goes on from CM060918.1 coordinate 748,699,968, forward strand.
GTAATAAGAGCCTTCACATCAGCCCACATGCACGGAACCTACTTGTGGTCTCCAGTCGTGTCCGGCAAACGACCGCTACGTTTTCATGAATTAGCAATAAACATGAGCTCCGGCTTCCAACTGGATCTGTCCAGTACAAACATGAGCTCCGGCTCCCAACTGGATCCGTCCAGTACAAACATGAGCTCTGGCTCCTAACTGGATCCGTCCAGTATAAACAAATCTTCATGTGCTTTTCCTTGGTCGTCTTACTCCGGTAAGGCCGTCTTGGAACCTTCATGTGCTTTTCCTTGGTCGTCTTACTCCAGTAAGGCCGTCTTGGAACTTTCATGGCATTTCCTTGTTCGTCTTACTCCGGTAAGGCCGTCTTGGAACCTTTATTGCTTTTCCTTGGTCGTCTTACTCCGGTAAGGCCGCCTTGGAACCCCTCTAACATCTTCTCAGATGGTTTACTCCGGTAAGGCCATCTAGGAAATATTCTTGCATTATTTGTTTTATCTTCTTGCAGGTACAAACTTCTGGCCTTCTTGGATTTCTCAGATTATCCAGAACACATCTTCCTTCAATCAGCAAGATATGTTCTGGGGGGCAACTTGTTACACTATCTTTTGGCAAAGGTCGTCTCAACATGAATTTCTATCATCTGGAACGACTCCAGACTTGGGTGTAGACTGGAAATCACTTGGACGAAGTGGCGGAGCGTTGCTAGCATGGAGTTTGTGTCATTTCTCACCCTTCTGGATCGGTTCGCCCCCCTAGGAGTCGCACCCCTAGGTCGTGATCCTAGGAGTCGCCCCCCTAGGTCGCGATCCGATCCTAGGGGTCGCACCCCTAGGTCGCGATCCAATCCTAGGGGTCGCACCCCTAGGTCACGATCCGTTCCTAGGGGTCGCACTCCTAGGTCACGATCCGATCGCGGAGCGCATAGGGACCACGATCCGACCCCCGATCCTGCTCCTGGACAGCCTGTTCTGACCTATTCTCAAGGCTATTTTTACTCCAACTTGCATGGATCTGATTACACATGTCACATGGCGATTTGGAGATGATGTCTGGATGTTTTCCACCACATTTCGAGATTTTTGGGATGCGTCCCATGTGTCCCATGAACCGCCTTCAGGAAACAGCTATAAATACACCATTTGAAGGCATTTTCAAGGATCTTTTGGCCATTCTTCTTCACTTCCTCCACCATTACTGAAGTGCAAGGACTTTGCACCTTCATACACTCAAATCCTTCTCTTTTCAATACAATTAACACACTGATTGTGTGCTTGCATGTAACTGATTCTTGTAATCTGTCAGTATAACAATAAGATTATAAAGTGGACGTAGGCTACATCTACAGCTGAACCACTATAAAAACCTTGTGTGTCTCCTCTTTATTTACTCTTTTCTGCATTTTTTGATCTGAGATCTGCATTTGGGTGTTAGGCCCAATTTTTGGTCTAACAAGGTTCAACATATATATACTTGATTTTTGCTTCTTCCACATGCACACATTGTACTGCAGTCCAAAGCATTAGGTGTATATGATAGTAGCACTACAAACACTCTCTGCTCTTCTTCAAACATATGGTCACATTGTACTATAGTCCAAATCATTAGGTGTATATGATAGTAGCACTGTAAACACCCTACTACTCTTCTTCAACTATATGGTTTATTATTTGTATTTCCATCTTCTGACGTATATCTTCGAGTTTTTGTTTTTACATTGCATTTTTTTCATACTACGTTTTTGTATAGAAATTTTGCAATTTGAACTTCAACCCTTAATGTAACGACCCGGTATATGTCGACTTTGGTTATCGCCATAAACTCAATGATGATTAACCGAACATCGAAAAATACCAGAAAGTTAATAGAAGAAGTTAGAGGGTGAGAATAGACAAGATATAAACTTAGAATAGAAGAAGAAGAACCTACAACATCAGAGTAAACACGAATCTCACAGCGTAACGAATAAAATATAACATAACTTTGAAATAAAAGATTTTACTTGAATATACATATCATTATCAAGTACAACACTTACAACACAGCGGAATAACAATAGCTATATACAATCCTAAAGCCTCCTACTCCATCTCTTTAAGTATCTGTAAATCCCGACTACTTGACTGCCCGTACAAAATTGGGTACCCAAGAGTTTAGGGAAAACAAAAAATAAACTCCGGGTCAGTACGCAACATGGACTGGTGTGAGTAAAACAGTTTAAATCAGTTTGAACAAGTAAACGATATCTCATAAGAACACGCTGTATAAGGGAATGGGTTTTTCCCTTATGAGAATCCAAAATATCTTTATATCAAAAACCCTTTTGATAATATAGTAATGTCTATCAACCACAATATAATAATCATCTAGCAGAAACGCTTTCATCTCACGTTCGACATATATAATATACAATCAAAACCGCAAGCACGTATTGAGTAATGGATTTCCAACTATGACAAGGTATGGAACCACCTTACGCTAGTGTACCTCTAGAGAGGAATACACTGGGTTCAACAAGAACATCTTGCAACCCGGCCACACATGACCGACCACTCATTTCGCTTGAGTGTATCGAATGTATATCACCAACGGTTGGGATCAGCAACCGTTTCCCGAATGGGACAGCATCGACAATAGATTTAGAAGTAAATGGAACTCTTGATCAGGTGATTATACACCCTAATAGGTGCGACCTACACAGCCATGCTGCCTGCCCGACTTTTGTCATTTCCGGATGTGAGGCTAGAAGCTAAGCTTATCTTTTTACATGCCACTTCTTCATTCACTTTTGAATGCCACATCATCATACCTGTAACAACCCGGAATTTTGGGGCCAATTTAAAAATTTTATTTTAGAAATTTTAATGGATTTTAGATATTTAAAATTATTTATTTTAAATAAGAATGACTAAAAATTTATTTTAATTCAAGTTAAAACGAATAAATTTAATTTAATTATAAAAGGAGTTTAAACGGCGCTGCAGTTTGAAAATTTGAATTTAAACTTTAACTGAATGTACAGGATTCAAAATAAATCAGAATTTAGTGAAACAAGAAATATTTAATTCGGTTTAACAATATCTTTCTAAAGAATATAAGAAACTGATGTGGAGAGGGGGGAAAGGGCTGTCGAACGGCGGTGGTGGCGCGGCCTAGCTACGTCGAAGGTGGTCGGAAAATGGAAGAGAAGGACGGAGCAACGAGGAACGTCGATATCACCGGGCGGCTAGGGTTTCTCGCGATAATTTTTTTTTTATAAAGGAAAAATCCTATTGGTCGAGGCTTTATAGGAAATTTTAAATAGTGTTTTTACAAACGAACTCGAAATCAAACCCAACGACTGTCGCCCCTAGCTAAATACCCCCATTCAGGACACAATGGGATATGTTTCGTTGGCCAATTCGATTGTTACAGTCAATTATTTTTCAAATTAAAATATAAAACATTCAATATTTAATTTGAACGTACATTTCAATTTGCTAGGGCCACAAACTGAATCGAAAAATTCCAGAAAAATAAATCTAGCTTTGTTTTGACGATACGGTCCTAACAAAACCAGTTTCGTCGAATTCTGAGCTCGTTTGAAAAATGGCCATTTTTAGGTCGACCCATTTTAACAGAAATTGACCAATCACATTTTCTTTTGCCCCGCTCACATACTAGCTTCAAAAATTATGAAATTTGAAACCTAGCAATAGTTTGACATCCCGGACCCAACAAAAGTGCTTTCGTCCAATTCCGAGGTCGTATGCAAAATATCAATTTTCAGGGGCTATATATGCTATATAGCGACCTTTCTGAAAATTCATTTGGCCATAACTTTTGATTCCCGTTATGAAACTTCGATTTTTCATATTCGTTAGAAAGGTATTCATAAACAGATTTAAATATTTTCAGTTTTGCTAAAATCCGTTATATTTTCCACCCGGTACAGTCAGACAAAGTTTGTATTCAAAATTTCGAACTGCCTTACTATACTCAATTCTTTATTTTATTGAAATATGCTATTTCAATTTTTCAAATTCTTTGGTAATAACCAATTTTAAAATTTTTAAATTGGTTCACATTTTCCGGGTTATTACAGATGGGACTTGAGTCTTATAATGGTTTCATTTTTATAAAAAGCATTGCGTTGTTTAACGATTTACTTTATTTTATGCACTGGCAATCCAATGTAGCAAACCCGTTCCGCGTTAGCAGCGTGGTCCTGTGATTAGCCTTATTATTAGTTTAGTTTAGTTAGATTTCTCATACAAGTCCCACGACTAACCTGTAGTTTGTTTCACTGGCAAACTCGGGTGCCCTCTTTTCCACACGGGCAGTCGAGTAGCTTGTTTGCAGATATCTATTCTTTTAACTGGATCCTGGATCGAAGCTTAAAGCTGTGTCCAGAGCATAGAAAGTCTTCCGCTGAGCATTGTATTGAATTCTTTGTTATTTAATTCTTCCGCTATATTATTTCTTTATTTCGATGTACTCTGATATTCTGTACTCTGATGTAACATTATTGTAATGTAGTAAAAGTTTGTTGTTATTTTTTTAATGTGTTGTATTCCCAAAGTTAACGTATGCGGGAATTGAACGGTCTTGGTCGATTTTGCGATCGATTAGGCCCGGGCAAAATCCGTGTCGTTACAATACCCTTCAAATCACAAATTGATTTCCCCAAAAATACAACGGGTATACAGCTAAGAGAAACAAATTCTTCCACCACCAAACGTATATACGTTTGAAGAGATCAACTTACGCGATCCTTTAGATATACTATGTCAGACATTCGTCCATACAAGTTGTCCGGGGACTGGACAAATCGAAGGCATTATTCCGTACATCCATCTTAGGCAATCTTTACCTAAGATTTATACAACAGCCCTTGCACTTTACTCCGTCTTCAATTATCTTTGGCATATATGATTCGCAATGCTTATGCCAATACGGAGTGGTTCTTCGGATAATAATCCAACCGGTCTCTCCATATTAACAACGTTAAAATGGTCAAAAACTTCGATAGTCGGTGAGTTAACTATCAAAGAAAAACACGTGTGCAAACAACGATATCATTTCCAAATGGAAATTATATCGATCAACCATCATCTAACATTTATCTCTTTAGTTCATTAATTTACTTATCTCCTGTTTCCATATATTCTAAATTCTTATTTTCTATTTTCAGAAAACATTTCTGATTCTTCTTTGGAAAACATTTCCAAAACTCCTTCACGATAAAACCTTACCATTCCTTAGTTAAGAAGGAAATTAATCAAGTTGGGGTATAATTAGCTCTCAGACCTTAACTGGACAACGTTTTAACTTCGAAATGGTCAATGTTTATCTTTTAATCTTTAACAAACTTCCTTACGTAACTCTCGTATTCTATTTGCAAATCCATTTCTTTATTGGAAACATTGATTATAACGCTAACGTTATAAACCCTACTTCTGAAATATCTAACTTAACATCTAACTTTTTATTTCTTACTTTGAATAATTAACCCACTCTAATTTATTTATAATTAAATAAATCTTGATTTAAAAACTGGAAAGTAAATAATACTTTCCCGAATTCGATATAATCGAATTCGACGTAAAATTCTCTTTCGAGTAATCTCTATTCGATTAACTCCTTCGAATAACTAATATTCGATTAACTCCCTTCGAATAACTTATATTCGATTATCGCACTTTGAATATCTTATATTCGATTTTCACACTTCGAATAACTTGTATTTGAATATTGCACTTCGAATAACTAATATTCGATTTTCACACTTCGAATAACTTATATTCGATCATCTCTCTTAAAATAACTTATTCGATAACTCCTTTCGAATAACTAAATTCGATTAACTCCTTTCAATTAAACTAATCGATATCTCCTCTCGAATACGCTATATTCAATAACTCTACTTCGAATAAGTGATATTTGATAACTCTACTTCAAATAAACTACTATTCGATTATCTTAACTCGATAATCTTAACTCGATTACTCAACTCGATAATCTTAACTTGATAACTTAACTCGATTACTTAACTCGATAATCTTAACTTGATAACTTAACTCGATTACTTAACTCGATAATCTTAACTCGATAAATCTTAACTTAATTATCTTAACTCGATAACTCGGTTATCTTAACTCTAATCGATTAATTTAATTTGATTAAATCTGATTGATTAACCCTAACTGGTTAACTCTAACTGATTAACTTAACTGATTAACTCTAACTGGTTAACTCTAAGTGGTTAACTCTAACTGAATAACTCTAACTAGTTAACTCTAAGGGATTAACTCTAACTGGTTAACTCTAAGTGATTAACTCTAACTGGTTAACTCTAACTCATTTTGATTAACACATTTTGATTAACTACTTTGGTTAACTCTACGTCCATATTCAGTTTCAAATATCGATGTTGAAATCGATTCTTACTTCTCTATATAAGTCCTGACTTATATATTCCATTTATCCAATGATAAATATTTTACTTATTTATAAAATATTGTTTATAAATTAATCTTCCCAGTTCATCTGTTAAAAACAGATTTCTATTTTCTATTCATTTGCTAAATATTCCTTTGATTTAATTCTATTTATTCTCTCAAATAAATATTCCTTTCAATAACTTATTTATTCTCCTAAATAAACCCTTTATAGTTCTATTTGTAAATGTTTTATAAATATTTCCCTTTCTATTTTATTTGTAAATGGTTTACAAATATTAACTCTAATATCTGTTTCACAAATATGTCCTTGTATATTTGTTTTCACAAATATTTCCTTGTATATCCTTATTTATTTTCTAAATAAATAATTCGTTTATAATATCATATTTATTTACTAAATTAATAATTCGTTTAATATCTCCTATTTATTTAACAAATAAATATCTCATTTATAAAATCTTATGATTTTATAAATATTTCCATTTATAAATATTCCATTTATAAAGATTTTCCTTTATTTATAATTCCACTTAAAAATATTTCCTATTTATAAATATTCCATTTATAAATAAATTCCTTTTATAAAATCTTCTTTGATTTCATAAATCCTTCCTCTTTTATAAAATCTTTTGATTTTCTAAATAATTTATTTTCAATATTCGTTTTGAAAATTCCTTTTTTAACCTTCCGGTATTATGGTATTTACCATGTCAAATCACGATGGCCAATATCGTCTAAACACACACATAATCGACAACAGATTTTATATCACATCATATATTATAATATATGAACATAACAGTATTATAAATATTGAGGAGTCCAGTTGGACCCCTCCAACCTGTTTCCCTGCATCACAGATGTTAAACAACACAAGTATAAAATATTCTGATAAACAGAATCAATATTCGATTAACGATTTATACATATATCGTTGTCTATAATTTCAACCAATACACAACCAATTCAACCAATCAGTTAACACACAGCAATCACAGATGATTAACAGTTCTAAAAATATGTTATATAATAATATAACTGTTCAGAGTTGGTGAGTTTTACTCACTTTGGCGGTTCATCGTTAAAGAACGATAAACTGTTGTTTTATTTGAATCAAACAATTTATTTCACCATAAATTCAAACGAGCACCAATCCACTTCTAGTCAGTTCCATTGGGTAGTGTCCGTCCATACGATCTCAACGGATCCTGTTTTACTGAATTCCGATATCATATGCATACGTTACGATAATAACAAGTTAATACGGTATAAAATTTATACTTAAACTTAATAATATTAGTTGGGCCTTACATTTCTTATACGGCCCATCCACTCCCGTAAAGACCAGTACCACACCTCACTCTTCTTCCCCGTCCTCCAGTATTTTCCCTGCTATTGAAATGGACATTAGCGGTCATTCACACTCCACGTCTTCCTTTATTCCTCCACCATCCTCAAAACCAAAATCACCAAAATACTCCACTTTGAATCCTCTATCTACTCATCGCCATCACCCAACACTCGCGACCTCCTGTCAATTTGCGTCGCCAGGTAACTCGCACCACCTACAGGACAAGTGCGACATCAACATTCACCAAATTCATCAGTAATTTTCCAAATCACTCCACTCAATTCCAGCAACCCAAAAACAACACCCAATCCGCACATTGAAGCTCCTATTTAACTCGGACCTTAACCCTAGGTTCAAACGATGCTGTGTTGAACTCCACAATGATTGTCGAGCGGCGTGAAATGGGTATAGGATTGAAGAGAATCCTTCCCTGAATCCAACTACATACATATTTTTATTTATAACATTTTATTTTGATTTCCATGGTTTATTTGAGGATTGAATTTTATTACTGTGGAAATGCTGGAGGCGCCTTTGTTGTTGACTTCGGGAAAACTGAATTAGGTTTAAGGGTTGGATGGTGTATTTATAGAGAAGAGAAATGGTTTTTTTATTGATTATTTAATTTTATTCTAAGAAAATGCTATATTTACTTATTGTTCAAAATTCTTATAATCACATACGATACCCAAAAATCACGAAACTGGACATGGAGCTAGAGTTCGACATTACGGTCCCAACGAAACTGGTTTCGTCGAATTCCGACTTCGTTTTCTCACACAACGATTTTTAATCGTCAGAATACTGACTATTTTTCACATTAAAATCTCGTATGGTCACATATTAACTCTAAAAATCACGAAACATGACATCTAGCAATTATTTAGCATTGCGGATCCAACAAAATTAGTTTTGTCAAATTCTGAGGTCGTTTGAAAAACTGGCTATTTTTAAAGCTCTAAATAACCCTTTTAAATATAGAAATATATTTAAATATAATTAAATTAAATATTTATAAATAAATATTATCGTATATATTCACAGTGGAATACTGTAACAACCCGGAAAATCTGAACCAGTTTAAAATTTTTAATTTGGCTATTTTAATGAATTTGGAATATTTAAAATAAATTATTTTAAATAATAATGACCAAAAATTTGTTTTGATCGAAGATGTAGCGAATATATTTATTTTGAAATATAAACAAGGCCTGAAATGGCGCGGTAGTTTGAAAATTTGAATTCAAACTTTGACTGAATGTACAGGATGCAAAATAAATCGGATTTCAGCGAAACAAGAAATATTTAAATCTGTTTGAAAATATCTTTCTAACGAATCTGAAAGATCGAAATTTCATAGCAGGAATCAAAAGTTATGGCAAAATCAATTTTCAGAAAGGTCGCTGTGAAATTTATATAGCCCTTGAAAATGGTGATTTTGCAAACGACCTCAGAATTTGACGAAACCTCTTTTGTTGGATCCGGGATGCCAAATTATTGCTAAGTTTATTTTTCCAGAATTTTTGAAGTCAATATGTGAGCATGGCAAAGGAAAACGTGTTTTGTTGATTTCAGTCTAATCGGGTCGACCAGAAAATGGCCATTTTTCAAACGGTCTCAGAATTCGACGAAATCAGTTTTGTTGGGACCGTATCGTCGCAACATAGCCAGATATAATTTTTCTGGAATTTTTAGAAGCAGTATGTGGCCCCGGCAAATTAAAATGTATGTTCAAAATAGAATTTGAATATTTTATATTTTAATTTGAAGGATAACTGACTGTAACAGTCGAATTGGCCTACGAAACATATCCCATTGTGTTCGGTATAGGGGTTTTTAGCTGGGGACGACAGTCGTTGGGTTTGAATTGAAGTTCGTATGGTCAAAGTGGTATTTTCCAATTTAAATATACACGGGCCAATAGAATATTTCCTTTATTATTTTTAAAATTCAGGAAATTCCCTTTTTCTCTCTCCCCATAACCGATAATAGGCGGAACCCCTTCGCCACCTTCTCTCCTCCTATCCAGCCGCCACGCTCACCATAACCACCACCTCCAGTTCAACTTTTTGTAGATCTCGATCTCCACTTCAGATCCATACATGTTGCACCTCCTCTCGTCTCTCCATCGCCGAGAACCATCGCCCCAAAGTCATGAACTTCGAGCCGCCGCCCCTCCTTCCTGTCGCCGTCGCACCTGGCCGGACCACCACGCGCGGAGGCGCCCTTCTCCCCTCTACGACGCTGTACCCTCCGATCGTGTCAACGTGCTACAGATTTGAAGATAAATGGGACCCTAGTTTTGAACATCGAAGCGAGGTAATGGCCTTGTAATTTCTGAACTGATTTCAACACCTTTAAAGTGTCGCAAACTTTGATTTCACGATAAAAATCATATCTTTTTCGTTTCTTGTCGAAATTCAGTGAAACAAGAGACACCGGGACCATGAGGACGTCTTCTACATTATAGAAGAGACCGGATATTTTTCGGAGCCTTCTACAATTTTTGGCAATGCGAAAAGCATTGTGAGATTTCTTAATTATAAACGATATGGAATGACGACGTATAAATTATACGGTCGATGTATGAGTTATATAAGCGTTGTACACCTCATGTATAAGCGTTGTATAAGTTGTATGTGCGATGTATATGTAACGACCCGGATTTTCGGCGACTTTGGTTATCGACATAAGCTCGATGTCGATAACCAAAACATTGAAAAATCCCGGTAATTAATGAAAGAAATTAGAGGGTCAGAATAGATAAGATAGAAACTTAGAATAGAAGAAGAAGAAGAACACAACATCAGAGTAACACGAACCTCACAGCAGAACGAATAATATATAACAGATAACATAACTTTGAAATATAACAGTTTTGTATACAATAGCACTTATCAGAGTACAACACTTACAACACAGCAGAAATAAACTATAGCTATTTGATCCTGAAGCCTCCTGCTCCAAGCTCTCCAAGTATATCTGTAATTTCCTGACTACTTGACTGCCCGTACAAATTTAGGCACCCAAGAGTTTAGGGAAAACAAGAAAGTAAACTTCGGGTCAGTCATGGGACTGGTATGAGTAAAACAGTTTAAACAGGTATTATGAACAAGTAAACGATATCTCATAAGACCACGCCGCAGAACGGAAAGGGTTTTTCCCTTATGAGAATCCAAAATATCTTAATATCAAAAACCTTTTGATATTATAATAATGTCTTACAAATAGATATCAACTAGCAGAAACGCTTTCATCTCACGTTCTACATATATGGTATACAATCAAAACCGCAAGCACGTATTGGGTAATGGATTTCCAACTATGACAAGGTATGGAACCACCTTCCGATCAGTGTACTCTAGGAACGATACACTGGAGTTCAACAAGAACATCTTGTAACTCAGCCACACATGACCGACCACTCATTTTGCTTGAGTGTATCGAATGTATATTACCAACGGTTGGGATCAGCAACTGTTCCCGTATATATATGGGACAACATTGATAGATGTAAGAACAAATGAATATTCTCTAGATAGGTGATTATACACCCTACTTTGGTGCGACCGACTTAGCCATGCTGCCTGCCCGATTTCTGTCATTACCGGATGATGAGGCTAGAAGCTACGCTTTATCATTACATCAGATTCACTTCGAATGCTACATTGTCAAATCCATCGAAATCACTAATTGACGTTTACAATAGTACATTACGTGTCAGCTAAAGAAGTTTCCTTCTCCGCTTCCACTCTTGGTACGGTTGAAGAAATCAATGTACGTGACCGTCTGGAAATACTCTGTCAGACATTCATTCATACAAGTCATCCTCATTCACTTAGAATGTCACATCGTCATACCCGCCAAATCACAAATTGACTTATCCAAAAATAACATGGGTATACAGCTAAGAGAAACGAATTCCTCCGCCACCAACGTGAATACGTTTGAACAGATCAACTTACGCGATCCATTGGATATACTCTGTCAAACCTTTGTCCATACAAGTTGTCCTGGGACTGGACAAACCGAAGGTACTATGCTGTGAACAGGATAGCCCTTACATTTTACTCCGTCTTCAATTTTCTTTGGCATATATGATTCGCGACGCTTATGCCAATACAGAGTGGTTCTTTGGATAATAATCCAACCGGTCTCTCCATATTAACAACGTTAAAATGGTCAAAACTTCGATAGTCTGTGAGTTAACTACCAAAGAAAAACAAGTGTGCAAACAACGATATTATTTCCAGATGGAAATTATATCAAACAAACATCATTTAACATTTATCTCTTTAGTACATTTTACATCTCCTGTTTCCCTATATTCAACATTTGCTATTTTCTATATTTAGAAAATATATGTTATCAACACTGGAAACATTTCCATTCCTTGTTTTCTATATTTAGAAAACATTTCTGATTCGTGTTTGGAAAACATTTCCAAAACTCCTTTACGATCAAACCTTACCATTTCTTAGTTAAGAAGGAAGTCACTCAAGTTGGGGTAAAATTACCTCTCAGACCTTAATTGAACAACGTTATAACTTCAAAATGGTCAAAGTTTATCTTTTAATCTTTAACAACTTCTTTACGCCTTTCTCGGATTCAATTTTACTAATCTACTTCTATATTTAAAACATTGGTTATAACGATAACGTTATAATCCCTACTTTCGAATTATCTAACTTTAATTATAACTTCTATTCTTATTAGTGAATAATTAACCTAACACTTATTTATTTATAAATAAATAAATCTCTATTTAAACACTGGAAAGTATAAGTACTTTCCCGAATTCGATATAATCGAATTTGCCGATTAACTCTCTTCGAGAAATCTCTATTGGATTAACTCTTCTTCGAATAACCTATATTCGATTAACTCCTTCTCGAATAAACGATATTCGATAATCTCTCTTCGAATAACTAATATTCGATAACTCTTCCTTTTCAAATATCTCATATTTGAAAATCTCACTTCGATTAAACTATAATCGATAACTCCCTTCGATGAAACTAACATCGATAACTCCTTTCGATAAAACTAACATCGATAACTCCTCTAGCTCTATTCGAATAAACTATATTCGATTAACTCCTTTAACTCTATTCGAATAAACTATATTCGATTAGCTCCTTTCAAATGTCTAGATTCGTAACTTCTTCTCGAATAACCAATATTCGATTATCCTACTTCGAATAACTTATATTCGATTATCTCACTTCAAATAACCAATATTCGATAATTCTTCTCGAATGAACTATATTCGATTTCTCTTCTCGAATAAACTATATTCGATTACTCTTCTCTTCGAGTACACTATATTCGATAAATCTACTTTGAATAAGTGATATTCGATAACTCCACTCGATTAACCCTACTGGTTTACTTGACTTACCTAACTCAACTGGTTAACTTGACTTATTTAACCCTACTGGTTTACTTGACTTACCCAACTCAACTGGTTAACTTGACTTATTTAACCCTACTGGTTTACTTGACTTACCTAACTCAACTGGTTAACTTGACTTATTTAACCCTACTTAACTCAATTGGATTAACTCCTATCGAATAAATAATATTCGATTTACTTCCATTCGCTTGACTCTAGAGCGCAACGATCACAATGGTTACGCCTGATTCCCTCAGGAAACATCCGACCGCCGTAGGCTATTTACAGCCCTGCGAATTACGCTAGCAGTCGTACAAGATGGCAACTTACCCTGAATACTATGTTTGACTAACTCTGTCTCAAATAACTATATTTGATTAACTCTAGTTTGTTTTAACTCTAATCGATTAACTCTAACTAATTAACTCCAACTGGTTAACTCTAACTGATTAACTCTAACTGGTTAACTCTATTTGACTAACTCGACTTGACTAACCCCTTTCGAATAACATATTCGATTAACTAACTTTCGAATACCATATTCGACTAACTAACTTCGAATACCATATTCGATTAACTCCTTTCGAATGTCTATATTCGATTAACTAACTTCGAATACCATATTCGATTAACTAACTTCGAATACCATATTCGATTAACTAACTTTGAATACCATATTCGATTTCTCCTTTTTATAATGTTCCCTTTCCAATTCTATTTGTAAATGGTTTACAAATATTTCCTTTTCAAATTTATACTTGAAATATTCTAACTCCTTAAATTCCCGGGAAATTTCGCCATAACCTCCTTTGTATCGGGAGCATCGGGAAAATCCCCAAACTCGCCACACAGGCCTTTCCATTCAAAAAGAAATGTTTTGAATTTATTTCCTTTTCAAATATCTCCTATTTATAAATATTCCAATTTATAAACATTTCTTATTTATAAATATTCCACTTTATAAATATCTCTTATTTATAAATATTCCATTTTATAAATATTCTAATTTCAATATCACTTTGAAAATCCCCTTATCAACATTTCGGTATGTTATGGTATTCAATCATATCAAATCATGATGTTCAATATCGTCCAAGCACATATAATCGTCCACAGATTTTATATCACATCATATAACAATATATGAAAAACAATAAAATAACTACGGAGGAATCCAGTCGGATTCCTCCAACCTGTCTCCCTGCATCCACCGATGTTAAACAACATAAATAACATCACTTTCATCTTAACATGAAATGTTCTGATAACAAAGATCAATATTTGATTGTCGATATATATATATATATATTCAATCAACTCTATTTAACAGTCCAATAATCAGTACACAGAAATCAATCATTTTCTATCACAAATAAAGTACAGTTTATAGAAACATAAACTGAGCAGAGAATGTGAGTTTTACTCACATTTGCAGTTCATCGTTAAAGAACGATAAAATGTTGTTTGATTTGAATCAAATAGTTCAATTCGCCGTAAATTCAAACTAGCTCCAATCCACTCCCAGTCAGTCTCATTGTGGAGCTCTCGTCCATACGATCCCATTGGATCTTGTTTCGCTAAATTCTGACATCGTATGTAGAAGTTACGACAATTCTAAGTTATTATACATTTTAAACTAAACTAAAACAAAATTAATATATTCCGTTGGGCCTTACCACAATTACCCGGCCCAATTCCCCTTTGATCATAAGTACCACGTTGGCCCTTTATCCCTCTTCTTCACCGATCATACCCCAACGAACCTGCTCCTCTTCACAGCCATTTTCGTCATTACAACTTCAAGACGATTCTTCATTTCACCATCGAACTCAAAACCGACCACACCACTTCGATCCTCATCTAAATCTCCTCCTTCCTATTTCCTCCTTGTTCATCTTGAGCTCATGATGCCGACCACGACTCCAGGGATCGTGCCGCACCACTACAGGAGACAGCGACAATTTTTTTTTATTAAAAATCCAAAAAATTCAAATCCAACTCCACTCGCCCTCTTGAATCCAACTACGATCCCGAAATCATCAATTTCAGCTTCTGTTTGCAAACACGATCAACCCTATACTAACGCTGAAAAGAGAACAACGATGACAGTGTAGTTCGAATGCTTCCAAACTCATACAGGATGACGATGATGATCCCAGATACTCAAAGACACATACTATGGGATTTATACATTTTTATTCGAATTCCTTTCATTTTACAACTCGTGGATTTCCTTGCTGTAAGAAAAGAAAAGAACGGCGGAAGGAACTGAGGAATTAGGTCTTAAGAAATTGGTTAAGGGCTATTTATAAGGAGGGAAGATAATTTCCCATCCATTATTATATTCGTTTTTAATCCATAGTTATTTGTATTCGTTGTTAAAAATTCCTGAGGTCACATACTATACCCAAAAATCACGAAAATTGACATACATCTTCAGTTCGACATTACGGTCCCAACGAAACTGGTTTCGTCGAATTCCGATTCCGTATGCTCACACAGCGTATTTTTAACTGTCAAAATACTGACTGTTTTACACTCTAAAAATCCGTACGGCCACACAGTGACTCTAAAAGTCACGAAACTGGAAATCTAACAACTATTTGATATTGCGGATCCAACAAAACTGTTTTCGTCGAATTCCGACTTTGTTTGCAAAACCGGCTATTTTTAAAGCTCTGGATGACCCATTTAAGTATATAAATATATTTAAAAATTATTAAATTAAATATAAATAAATTTATATTATCGTATATCTTCACATATGACATCGTCCGGCTCCATAATATCACCTCAGATTTTATGACTTGATTTCCAGACTCTACATTATCCCGATATTCAGTTCGTAACGAAAAATCGATTTATAACGAAATAAAGCGTCGCAATTTATAAAGGAATTCTACAGCGACTTTTCTGAAATTTGATTTGGACATAAATCAAAATCTACACGATGAAATCCCGATTTTTCTCTTCCATTAGAAAACTATTATCTAATCGGTCCTGACGGTTCTTGTTTCACAGAAATCCGACTTAAAATGAATCCTGTACATTCAGTTGAAGTTCAAATCGCCAAATAGCGAACTGCCGCGCCATTTCAATCTCTATTTTAATTATATTATAATTATACGTTCAAACTGTCGTCGATTGAATATATTCGTTATTATATTTCGAATCGAAACTCCACCAAATCTCGCATGCTATTCAATTCACATGATATTGTGAGTTTCACTATTTCCGACTATTTCGACATTATAATATATTATTATATTATAATTATTAATTAAATATTCAATATTATTTAATTAAACGATCATTAACTTCTCTAAATCACCAATTATATAATTAAATAAATAAATTATATATATCTAAAAATGCGGGTCATTACATTCTTCCCCACTTAAAATAATTTCGTCCTCGAAATTGCTAAATTAGAGGACGACCCTGTCTATTGGAATTCCTAAGACTTGTTTACCCCTTATTTCTGATTTTAACTGAACCAATTAATATCGACTAAAATATTTATTCATTCCGACTAATTAAAATTTTCAAAAATTCTGAAAATTTTCTAACACTTTAACTTTTCAAAAAAATTCGCCATAACTTCCTTTGTACAGCCCTATCGGTAAAACCACAACTCGCCTCTCTAGGCCTTCTCCAACCCAAAAGAAAATCAAACAGCCAAGCGGCTTGCCAATTCGTCTCATAAATTCCAAACTCATATAAAATATAAACTTGTACCTTTTTGTCGGGCATATTAACCTTATCACTTTCACCTGCTGTCAATTCAGCATATACCAATATCAATCAAATCAAACTCTGATCTGTTTATCCTCAACACACCCATTCATTTGTCCGAGCCAAATTCAACTTTTAAATCAAAGTTCTATTCTCGATTCCAAATCCATAACTCCCCAACCAAATATCGTTTCAAATCCCTATCTTATAAATCCAATTTTATCTTGATAATTTCTATTACAATTCAAATTCCACTTAACTGGATTCCATTCCAGTTTGTCTCCACGAATTTTTATTCAATTGCTTTTGAATTCAAACTGCCTTTTTCCTGGGAGTTTTAAACCGCTTGGTTTTTCTCAAAACCCAAACTTTCCTTTGCAGGATTCAAACAATTTTGTTTTTCTCAAAACAATTAAAAATCAAAATCCTTGGTAGTAATCTGTCACTTACACACTCGAAAATGAACACCGATGATGTCATGATCAACATCGGAATCTATTTTCCAGCTATCGAAGTGAGTTCAATACTATAGCACTTTCAAAACCATTACTAAATACTTCCATTTGAAAACATTTCAAAATCTCCCAGGAACTTAAAATTTCCTTATTTTAATTCCAAATCTGATTTAAATTCAGATTCAATTCATCTTATTTCATACACTTTACTTATATGATTCTGATTGGTTATATATAACCATTTCACTTTATAATCTCATTCGATTATAATTACAACCAATATATCTAATATATGATAATATACTACATATCCATACTGTGTCGGTCCGTCGTATTCAAGTGTTTATTTACTCCTACCGATACAGTGGATCAAACTGATCAACCAGAACTCATAAACAACTCAACCAATGAATCTCCACAATATAAAATCATTTTTTTATCAAATACAAATACGCACTCGTATATATACACTCAAACTCAATCTAGGGTATTACTAACCCTATCTCTACCGAGTCACGCCACAGAGCAAAGTAATTCTTAACTTAAGCTCTGATACCAACTGTAACGACCCGGATTTTCGGCGACTTTGGTTATCGACATAAGCTCGATGTCGATAACCAAAACATCGAAAAATCCCGGTAATTAATGAAAGAAATTAGAGGGTGAGAATAGATAAGATAGAAACTTAGAATAGAAGAAGAAGAAGAACACAACATCAGAGTAACACGAACCTCACAGCAGAACGAATAATATATAATAGATAACATAACTTTGAAATATAACAGTTATGTATACAATAGCACTTATCAGAGTACAGCACTTACAACACAGCGGAAATAAACTATAGCTATTTGATCCTGAAGCCTCCTGCTCCAAGCTCTCCAAGTATATCTGTAATTTCCTGACTACTTGACTGCCCGTACAAATTTAGGCACCCAAGAGTATAGGGAAAACAACAAAGTAAACTTCGGGTCAGTCATGGGACTGGTATGAGTAAAACAGTTTAAACAGGTATTATGAACAAGTAAACGATATCTCATAAGACCACGCCGCAGAACGGAACGGGTTTTTCCCTTATGAGAATCCAAAATATCTTTATATCAAAAACCTTTTGATATTATAATAATGTCTATGCACAAATAGATATCAACTAGCAGAAACACTTTCATCTCACGTTCTACATATATGGTATACAATCAAAACCACAAGCACGTATTGGGTAATGGTTTTCCAACTATGACAAGGTATGGAACCACCTTCCGATCAGTGTACTCTAGGAACGATACACTGGAGTTCAACAAGAACATCTTGTAACTCAGCCACACATGACCGACCACTCATTTTGCTTGAGTGTATCGAATGTATATCACCAACGGTTGGGATCAGCAATCGTTCCCGTATATATATGGGACAACATTGATAGATGTAAGAACAAATGAATATTCTCTAGATAGGTGATTATACACCCTACTTCGGTGCGACCGACTTAGCCATGTTGCCTGCCCGATTTCTGTCATTACCGGATGATGAGGCTAGAAGCTACGCTTTATCATTACATCAGATTCACTTCGAATGCTACATTGTCAAATCAATCGAAATCACTAATTGACGTTTACAACAGTACATTACGTGTCAGCTAAAGAAGTTTCCTTCTCCGCTTCCACTCTTGGTACGGTTGAAGAAATCAATGTACGTGACCGTCTGGAAATACTCTGTCAGACATTCATTCATACAAGTCATCCTCATTCACTTAGAATGTCACATCGTCATACCCGCCAAATCACAAATTGACTTATCCAAAAATAACATGGGTATACAGCTAAGAGAAACGAATTCCTCCGCCACTATCGTGAATACGTTTGAACAGATCAACTTACGCGATCCATTGGATACACTCTGTCAAACCTTCGTCCATACAAGTTATCCTGGGACTGGACAAACCGAAGGCACTATGCTGTGAACAGGATAGCCCTTACATTTTACTCCGTCTTCAATTTTCTTTGGCATATATGATTCGCGACGCTTATGCCAATACAGAGTGGTTCTTTGGATAATAATCCAACCGGTCTCTCCATATTAACAACGTTAAAATGGTCAAAACTTCGATAGTCTGTGAGTTAACTATCAAAGAAAAACAAGTGTGCAAACAACGATATTATTTCCAGATGGAAATTATATCAAACAAACATCATTTAACATTTATCTCTTTAGTTCATTTTACATCTCCTGTTTCCCTATATTCAACATTTGCTATTTTCTATATTTAGAAAATATATGTTATCAACACTGGAAACATTTCCATTCCTTGTTTTCTGTATTTAGAAAACATTTCTGATTCTTGTTTGGAAAACATTTCCAAAACTCCTTTACGATCAAACCTTACCATTTCTTAGTTAAGAAGGAAGTCACTCAAGTTGGGGTAAAATTACCTCTCAGACCTTAACTGAACAACATTATAACTTCAAAATGGTCAAAGTTTATCTTTTAATCTTTAACAACTTCTTTACGCCTTTCTCGGATTCAATTTTACTAATCTACTTCTATATTTAAAACATTGGTTATAACGATAACGTTATAATCCCTACTTTCGAATTATCTAACTTTAATTATAACTTCTATTCTTATTAGTGAATAATTAACCTAACACTTATTTATTTATAATAAATAAATCTCTATTTAAACACTGGAAAGTATAAGTACTTTCCCGAATTCGATATAATCGAATTTGCCGATTAACTCTCTTCAAGAAATCTCTATTTGATTAACTCTTCTTCGAATAACCTATATTCGATTAACTCCTTCTCGAATAAACGATATTTGATAATCTCTCTTCGAATAACTAATATTCGATAACTCTTCCTTTTCAAATATCTCATATTTGAAAATCTCACTTCGATTAAACTATAATCGATAACTCCCTTCGATGAAACTAACATCGATAACTCCTCTAGCTCTATTCGAATAAACTATATTCGATTAACTCCTTTAACTCTATTCGAATAAACTATATTCGATTAGCTCCTTTCAAATGTCTAGATTCGTAACTTCTTCTCGAATAACCAATATTCGATTATCTTACTTCGAATAACTTATATTCGATTATCTCACTTTGAATAACCAATATTCGATAATTCTTCTCGAATGAACTATATTCGATTTCTCTTCTCGAATAAACTATATTCGATTACTCTTCTCTTCGAGTACACTATATTCGATAAATCTACTTTGAATAAGTGATATTCGATAACTCCACTCGATTAACCCTACTTACTTAACCCTACTGGTTTACTTGACTTACCTAACTCAACTGGTTAACTTGACTTATTTAACCCTACTGGTTTACTTGACTTACCCAACTCAACTGGTTAACTTGACTTATTTAACCCTACTGGTTACTTGACTTACCTAACTCAACTGGTTAACTTGACTTATTTAACCCTACTTAACTCAACTGGATTAACTCCTATCGAATAACTAATATTCTATTTACTTCCATTCGCTTGACTCTAGATCGCAGCGATCACAATGGTTACGCCTGATTCCCTCAGGAAACATCCGACCGCCGTAGGCTATTTACAGCCCTGCGAATTACGCTAGCAGTCGTACAAGATGGCAACTTACCCTGAATACTATGTTTGACTAACTCTATCTCAAATAACTATATTTGATTAACTCTAGTTTGTTTTAACTCTAATCGATTAACTCTAACTAATTAACTCCAACTGGTTAACTCTAACTGATTAACTCTAACTGGTTAACTCTATTTGACTAACTCGACTTGACTAACCCCTTTCGAACAACATATTCGATTAACTAACTTTCGAATACCATATTCGACTAACTAACTTCGAATACCATATTCGATTAACTCCTTTCGAATGTCTATATTCGATTAACTAACTTCGAATACCATATTCGATTAACTAACTTCGAATACCATATTCGATTAATTAACTTCGAATACCATATTCGATTTCTCCTTTTTATAATGTTCCCTTTCCAATTCTATTTGTAAATGGTTTACAAATATTTCCTTTTCGAATTTATTCTTGAAATATTCTAACTCCTTAAATTCCCGGGAAAATTCGCCATAACCTCCTTTGTATCGGGAGCATCGGAAAAATCCCCAAACTCACCACACAGGCCTTTCCATTCAAAAAGAAATGTTTTGAATTTATTTCCTTTTCAAATATCTCCTATTTATAAATATTCCAATTTATAAACATTTCTTATTTATAAATATTCCACTTTATAAATATCTCTTATTTATAAATATTCCATTTTATAAATATTCTATTTCAATATCACTTTGAAAATCCCCTTATCAATATTTCGGTATGTTATGGTATTCAATCATATCAAATCATGATGTTCAATATCGTCCAAGCACATATAATCGTCCACAGATTTTATATCACATCATATAACAATATATGAAAAACAATAAAATAACTGTGGAGGAATCCAGTCGGATTCCTCCAACCTGTCTCCTTGCATCCACCGATGTTAAACAACATAAATAACATCACTTTCATCTTAACATGAAATGTTCTGATAACAAAGATCAATATTTGATTGTCGATATATATATATTTTCAATCAACTCTATTTAACAGTCCAACAATCAGTACACAGAAATCAATCATTTTCTATCACAAATAAAGTACAGTTTATAGAAACATAAACTGAGCAGAGAATGTGAGTTTTACTCACATTTGCAGTTCATCGTTAAAGAACGATAAACTGTTGTTTGATTTGAATCAAACAGTTCAATTCGTTGTAAATTCAAACTAGCTCCAATCCACTCCCAGTCAGTCTCATTGTGGAGCTCTCGTCCATACGATCCCATTGGATCTTGTTTCGCTAAATTCTGACATCGTATGTAGAAGTTACGACAATTCTAAGTTAGTATACATTTTAAACTAAACTAAAACAAAATTAATATATTCCGTTGGGCCTTACCACAATTACCCGGCCCAATTCCCCTTTGATCATAAGTACCACGTTGGCCCTTTATCCCTCTTCTTCACCGATCATACCCCAACGAACATGCTCCTCTTCACAGCCATTTTCGTCATTACAACTTCAAGCCGATTCTTCATTTCACCATCGAACTCAATACCGACCACACCACTTCGATCCTCATCTAAATCTCCTCCTTCCTATTTCCTCCTTGTTCATCTCGAGCTCATGATGCCGACCGCGACTCCAGGGATCGTGCCGCACCACTACAGGAGACAGCGACAATTTTTTTTATTAAAAATCCCAAAAATTCAAATCCAACTCCACTCGCCCTCTTGAATCCAACTACAATCCCGAAATCATCAATTTCAGCTTCTGTTTGCAAACACGATCAACCCTATACTAACGCTGAAAAGAGAACAGCGACGACAGTGTAGTTCGAATGCTTCCAAACTCATACAGGATGACGATGATGATCCCAGATACTCAAAGACACATACTATGGGATTTATACATTTTTATTCGAATTCCTTTCATTTTACAACTCGTGGATTTCCTTGCTATAAGAAAAGAAAAGAACGGCGGAAGGAACTGAGGAATTAGGTCTTAAGAAATTGGTTAAGGCCTATTTATAAGGAGGGAAGATATTTTCCCATCCATTATTATATTCGTTTTTAATCCATAGTTATTTGTACTCGTTAAAAATTCCTGAGGTCACATACTATACCCAAAAATCACGAAAATTGACATACATCTTCAGTTCGACATTACGGTCCCAACGAAACTAGTTTCATCGAATTCCGACTCCATATGCTCACACAGCGTATTTTTAACTGTCAAAATACTGACTGTTTTACACTCTAAAAATCCGTATGGCCACACAGTGACTCTAAAAATCACGAAACTGGAAATCTAACAACTATTTGATATTGCGGATCCAACAAAACTGTTTTCGTCGAATTCCGATTCGTTTGCAAAACCGGCTATTTTTAAAGCTCTGGATGACCCATTTAAATATATAAATATATTTAAAAATTATTAAATTAAATATAAATAAATTTATATTATCGTATATCTTCACATATGACATCGTCCGGCTCCAGAATATCACCTCAGATTTTATGACTTGATTTCCAGACTCTAGATTATCCCGATATTCAGTTCGTAACGAAAAATCGATTTATAACGAAATAAAGCGTCGCAAATTATAAAGGAATTCTACTGCGACTTTTCTGAAATTTGATTTGGACATAAATCAAAATCTACACGATGAAATCCCGATTTTTCTCTTCCATTAGAAAACTATTATCTAATCGGTCCTGACGGTTCTTGTTTCACAGAAATCCGACTTAAAATGAATCCTGTACATTCAGTTGAAGTTCAAATCGCCAAATAGCGAACTACCACGCCATTTCAAGCTATATTTTAATTATATTATAATTATACGTTCAAACTGTCGTCGATTGAATATATTCGTTATTATATTTCGAATCGAAACTCCACCAAATCTCGCATGCTATTCAATTCACATGATATTGTGAGTTTCACAATTTTCGACTATTTCGACATTATAATATATTATTATATTATAATTATTAATTAAATATTCAATATTATTTACTTAAACGATCATTAACTTCTCTAAATCACCAATTATATAATTAAATAAATAAATTATATATCTCTAAAAATGCGGGTCATTACAGTATAAGTTATATATGCGTTGTAAAAATCATATATGTGTTGAAATGGAAGTTAAATATACTTATATAAATATATATATATATATATATATACGCCCCTCGTCCACAAACCATGGACGATATTTATTGGTTGTGATTGGTGTGAAAATTGGTTGATAGCAAATGGTTGATAGGATTGTTTGTGGTTGAAAAATATTGGTTTGTGGTTGAAAATAAAATTGGAATTGGCTGTGGAAAAATTCCTTATGACCTGAAAGATGGTCAGAATATTTAGGTCCTTAGAATACGCCCCTTAGGGAAAGCAGCGATGCTTAAGGTAGCGCGAGGAGCCGTACTTCGCTACGGTGCCGGTTTTAAACCCCCTACCGTTATGCTGCCGGAATTTCCTGAAATATTCATGTGTTTGATTTATTTTCACGTGTTGAATTATTTTCATGTGTTGAATAAATTGTTTAGATAATATAAATCACATTTTTATTATATGTATGACGTATATGAAATACTCATGTGTCGAAATATTCACGTGTTGAGATATTCGTGTGTTGAATGAGATTCATATGTCAAATAAATTGTTTTAACATTAAAAACATCATCTTTACTTTATATATGAAGTATATAAAATAATGGTGTTTTAAAAAAATTGTTTTAACCACAAAAATATCATTTTTATCTTATGTATGAAGTATATAAAATATCCTTATTTTAAATAAATTGTTTTAACGATAAAAATAACACCTTTACTATATGTATGAACTATATAAAATATTCATGTGTTGAATAAATTCTTGGAACGATAAAAATCACTTTTTTTATCAAGTATATGAAGTGTTAAAAATATTCATGTGTTGAAATAAATATGTATAAGTTAAAAATAATGTTTTTAACATGTATATGAAGTGAAATTGGTTTAGAAATCGACGAACGAATTATATTTATATAAATATATATAAATATAAATTAAATAAAATGAATCGAGCCCCTACAGTTCGTATTTTGAAACCGTGATTTCAAACGATTATTATGGGAGATCCGACCGTCGGATTTTCCCGAAACCGAAACCGTTGGGTTCGCTTTGGAAATATCTTTCCAACGATACCAACTTTGCAAAGATCCAACGGTTAGATTTCTAGATATATGTAATTCAAATTTGAATAAAAACAGTGCCAGAATGAATTATATATATATATAATTAAAATAAAATGAATAACGACGATGCAGTTCGTGTTTTGAAATTGTAACTTTAAACGATGATACAGGGAGATCCGACCGTAGGATTTTCCCAAAACTGGAACCATTGGGTCCGCCTTGAAAAGATCTTTCCGACGGTATAAAACTTGTAAAGATCCAACGGTTATAATTTCAGATATGTGTAAATCAAATTTGGAGAAAAACAGCGCCATGGCCGCCTTATGGCCTGAAGTGTCGTTTAAATAAAATGGGCTATTTTTAATTAAATAAAAATAGAGAAAAATCGTTATAAAATATTATAAACGATATGGAATGAAAATGAACTGATTTAAATTCTAAATATACGTGAATTATTTGAAAATGCCGAGTTAAATCTCATTTCAAATAATTGGTCGATGATAAGAAGTCGATGATGAAGATGGTGGTCGAAGACCAGAGAGATTCACGTTGTTTGGATGATTACTGATGTCTTGATTGGGAGGCATCCCAAGATATATATAATGAGTGGCAATCGTTCCGATGTACTTGGAGATCGACCGGATATGCGAGGTACTTGGTGCCTCCGGTTTCGTTCAGACCCAGAATGGACTAGTAAATGGACTGTGTGTCTGACATTGGATTTCATTCTGTGTGATTGATAGCTATCAGTTGCATGGCGTGAATTGCCTGTGTGGCATGCTAAGATGCAGTGATCAAGGCTTCTGTTGAAAAGCAAAGTCTTGTGGTTGATGATCAAAGCACCGCCTGTGTGGCATAGCTTTGTGTATAACGTTAATTCGCGAGCCTCACACCCCGCTATGAACCAGAAACAGGAGAGGGCATCAGGGAGGACATGCGTTTCTTTCTAGTTAGGAGTGGCGTCAGTGCTTAAACTGGCTGATGAGTTTGACTCATGTGGTTGTTGGAATTGGAGGCACCTCGGATATATCGGTCATTCTCGAACCGATGGAGTCATTAGTTGGCTCATTTACGCCCCAAAGGGCGGGGAAACGCAGTGTTCAGGCATAATAATCCACATCGGTGGAACGACACTGACGATCCAAGGGGCAGTTGCGGCTGTTCCTGAGACCCGGGCTAGACAGTCTCGAAGCGGTGAGGACTATCTTTTGCCTCAGTTCATAGATGGAAATCCAATTTCCAAATACGACATCGTGCGGTTTTGATTTTATACCTATATATGGTGACATAGTGGTATGGGGCACTTATGCCGTCTATGATTGATATTTATGATTGTATAGAAAATTAGAAACTAACTGTAAACGAGCAAAGATGGGTGGTTTCTTGGGTATTGGTCTGATGTTGGTTTCATCCTTCGTGGTTAATACTTAGGGAATCGTTCTCTTACTAATTTACGGTTGGAGTCTGATTAAGAATTAAATGATAAAATTTACTTTTTAAGTGATTTTTCTTTACACGTATTAAGCATATCTTTGTCGATATAAGGTAAAACTCTAGCCTCCGGTTTGCGTTGCATTGTGTGATGGGACTTGAGTCTTATATCGGCTTCATTCTTTCCAAAAATCATTGCGTTGTTTAAAAAGATTTGCTTTGTTACCTGCACTGGCAATCACTGGAGTAAACCCATTCCACGAAAGTGGCGTGGTCCTATGATTTGCCGTATTACTATTGTTTAACCAGTCAAGTGGATTTCTCATACCAGTCCCATGACTGACTCATAGTTTGTTTCACTTGCAAACTCGGGTGCCCTTATTTCTGCACGGGCAGCCTTGTATTCAGGTTTTACTGGCTCATTCTGGATAGCTTTGGAGCTAGTGATGGACTTATCATTTCTATTTACTGTTTCAGACTCTATTATGTATATTATGTTTGATTCCGTTGCAAACATTTTATATTACTCTGGAACTGTATTTTGTACTAAGTATGATCCTGTTATACTGTGTAACTCTGATGTTGTTATGTTTATCCAGTATATTTTGATGTTCAGTATCTGGTGTATTTTTATATTTCTATTCTGCTAGTACTGTTTCTGTGTTATATTCCAAAGATTACCCTTGCCACCGTGGATACGGGTTTGGGGTCGTCACAATTACCATACAGCTTCATAATATTCCTATATGAATTTCTAACTCGATTTTTCCAATCCCGGTTAAATCGATATTCGATTTATAATGAAATTCCTTTTATATATCATTACAAATTATAAAGGAATTCCATTGCGACTTTTATAAAATTTGATTTGGAAATAAATCAAAATCTACACGACGAAATCCCGATTTTTCTCTTCCATTAAAAAAATATACTTCACCAGCTCCTAACGTTTCTTGTTTCATAGAAATCCGATTTAAAATGGACCATGTATATTCAGTTGAAGTTCAAATCGCCAAATTGCGAACTGCCGCGCCATTTCGAGCTCGATTATAATTATAATATAATTATACGTCCAAACTTCGTTTATATAATATATTCGTTAATATAATTCAACGCTAAACTGAATTATACTTTATATATAATCCAATTCACACTGTTTGTGAATTCCACTATTTTTTATTATTTCTAAATTAAATATATTATTTAATTACTATATTAATTAAATATTCCTTATTATTTAATTAAACAACGATTAAATTCCCTAACTCACTGTTTTAAATAGTTAAATACATTAATTATTATACCGAAAAATATG
Organism: Allium sativum; assembly: GCA_030737875.1. Taxonomy (NCBI): domain Eukaryota; kingdom Viridiplantae; phylum Streptophyta; class Magnoliopsida; order Asparagales; family Amaryllidaceae; genus Allium; species Allium sativum. The sequence goes on from CM060918.1 coordinate 748,727,844, forward strand.
GGTCGTTACATTCTTCCCCACTTAAAATAATTTCGTCCTCGAAATTGCTAAGGTAGGAAATAGACCCTATTGACTGGTAAGAACTTATTTGTTCACTTCTTAACTTCATTTTTAGCTGAACCAATTTAATTTCAATTAAAATATTAATTAATCCTTATCAACAAAAAATTTCTAACACCTTAACTTTTTGAAAAATTTCGCCAGCACTTCCTTTGTACTGGTCAATAGGTCAAACTCCAACTCGCCTCTCTGGGCCATCTCCAATCCAAAAGAAAATCAAACAGCAAAGTGGCTTGCCAATTCGGCTCATAAATCTTATATCCAATAGAAATATAAACTTGTACCTTTCTGTCGGCATATCATTATATCCTTTCCACCTGTTATCAATTCAGCAGATACAAGGGTCATCCCAATCAAATTCCAATCCGTTTTTATCCACAAATCCAACCATTCGCTTATACCTAAGTCGAATCCAAATTTCAAATCAAAGTTCCATTTTCGGTTTTTTTATTCTTAACTCATCAATCCAATACCATTTCAGATTCTATCTCACAATTCAAAATCTGATTCTACTTGATATATCGTATCCAATCCAATTCCCAGTTAATTGGTTTCAATTCAGTTCCAGCTTGGTTCCACACATTTGTATTTAAATTTGTTTTTAATTCAAACAGTCTCTTCCTGGGAGTTTTAAACAGCTTTGCTTTTCTAAAACCAAATATTCCTTTTTGGATTTCAACAACTTGTTTTTCTAAACAATTTCAAAAAAAAAAATCTTTGGTAGTAATCCGTCACTTAGAACTCGAAAATGAACACTGAGGATGTAGCCAGCATCATCAGAGTTATTTCCCAGCGATCAAAGTGAGTTCAATACTATATAACTTTTCAAACCCATTTTCAACATTTTCACTTTGAAATACATTCAAAATACTATTTCCAATGTTGGTAAAACAATTTAAAATCTCCTAGGATTTTAAAATTCTTATATATTTAAACCAAATCCAGTTATAAACACTTTTCCAACTTTCCAGAGTTGTAATTTCCATTCTGATTTAAATTTCAAATTTAATTCACTTCGTAATACTTATACGAATTTTATATGTATAACCGTCTCCATTATAATCTTATTCGATTATAATATCAACCAACACATCCAATATATTATAATTCCTCTATATCAGGATATAATTTGTGTAAAATTTATTTTCATTTACCCACTTTTCAAAACATATCTTGTTGGCTCATCGTATTCAAGTGTTTAGAAATCCCTATCGATATTGTGGTGCCCCACTATCAACCAGAATTCATAAGCCACTCAACAAATAAATCTCCACAATATAAAACCATTTTATATTAAATAACAAATACGTTCACTCGTATATATACACTCAAACTCAATCTAGGATTTTACTAATCCTATCTCTACTGAGCTATGCCACAGAGCCAAGGTAATACTTAACCTTTGCTCTGATACCAACTGTAACGACCCGGAAAAAGTCGATCTTGGTTATCCGATATACAACACATATCGAACATCCAAGGATCGAAAATACCAGTAGTTAATGAAAGAAGTTAGAGGGTGAGAATAGATAAGATAAAAACTTAGAATAGAAGAAGAAGAAGAACCTACAACATTAGAGTAAACATGAATCTCACAGCGGATCGAATAAAATATAACATAACTTTGAAATAAAAGATTTTACTTGAATGTACATATCATTATCAAGTACAGCACTTACAACACAGCGGAATAAAAATAGCTATATAATATCCTGAATCCTCCTGCTCCAGCTCTTCAAGTATCTGTAAATCCCGACTACTTGACTGCCCGTACAAATTGGGCACCTAAGAGTTTAGGGAAAACAAAACAAATAAACTCCGGGTCAGTACGCAACATGGACTGGTGTGAGTAAAACAGTTTAAAACAGTTTGAACAAGTAAACGATATCTCATAAGACCACGCCGTATAACGGAACGGGTTTTTCCCTTATGAGAATCCAAAATATCTTAATATCAAAAACCCTTTTGATATTATAGTAATGTCTATCGACCACAATATAATAATCATCTAGCAGAAACGCTTTCATCTCACGTTCTACATATATAATATACAATCAAAACCGCAAGCACGTATTGGGTAATGGATTTCCAACTATGACAAGGTATGGAATCACCTTACGCTAGTGTACCTCTAGAGAGGAATACACTGGGTTCTACAAGAACATCTTGCAACACGGCCACGCATGACCGACCACTCATTTCGCTTGAGTGTATCGAATGTATATCACCAACGGTAGGGATCAGTAACCGTTTCTCGAATGGGACAACATCGACAATAGATTTTTAGAACTAAATGAAACTCTAGATCAGGTGATTATACACCCCAATAGGTGCGACCTACATAGCCATGCTGCCTGCCCGACTTTTGTCATTTCCGGATGTGAGGCTAAAAGCAACACTTATCTTTTTACATGCCACTTCTTCATTCACTTTTGAATGCCACATCGTCATACCCTTCAAATCACAAATTGATTTCCCCAAAAATACAATGGGTATACAGCTAAGAGAAACGAATTCCTCCGCCACCAAACGTATATACGTTTGAAGAGATCAACTTACGCGATCCTTTAGATATACTCTATAAGACATTCGTCCATACGAGTTGTCCGGGGACTGGACAAACCGAAGGCACTATTCAGTACATCCATCTTAGGTAATCTTTACCTAAGATTTATACAACAGCCCTTACACTTTACTCCGTATTCAATTATCTTTAGCATATATGATTCGCAACGCTTATGCCAAAACGGAGTGGTTCTTCGGATAATAATCCAACCGGTCTCTCCATATTAACAACGTTAAAATGGTCAAAAACTTCGATAGTCGGTGAGTTAACTATCAAAGAAAAACACATGTGCAAACAACGACATCATTTCCAGATGGAAATTATATCGATCAACCATCATCTAACATTTACCTCTTTAGTTCATTAATTTACTTATCTCCTGTTTCCATATATTCTAAATTCTTATTTTCAATTTTCAGAAAACATTTCTGATTCTTCTTTGGAAAACATTTCCAAAACTCATTCACGATCAAACCTTACCATTCCTTAGTTAAGAAGGAAGTCAATCAAGTTAGGGTATAATTACCTCTCAAACCTTAACTGAACAACGTTTTAACTTCGAAATGGTCAAAGTTTATCTTTTAATCTTTAACAAACTTCCTTACATATCACTCGTATTCTATTTGCAAATCCATTTCTTTATTGGAAACATTGATTATAACGCTAACATTATAAACCCTACTTCTGAAATATCTAACTTATCATCAAACTTTTATTTCTTACTTTGAATAATTAACCTACTCTAATTTATTTATAATTAAATAAATCTTGATTTAAAAATCGGAAAGTAAATAATACTTTCTCGAATTCGATATAATCGAATTCGACGTAAAATTCTCTTTCGAGTAGTCTATTCGATTAAATCCTTTGAATAACTAATATTCGATTAACTCCCTTCGAATAACTTATATTCGATTATCGCACTTCGAATAACTTATATTCTATTTTCACACCTCGAATAACTTATATTCGATTATCGCACTTCAAATAACTTATATTCAATTTTCACACTTCGAATAACTTATATTCGATCATCTCTCTTCGAATAACTTATTCGATAATTCCTTTCGAATAACTAAATTCGATTAACTCCTTTCGATTAAACTAATCGATAACTCCTCTTGAATAAGCTATATTCGATAACTCTACTTCGAATAAGTGATATTTGATAACTCTACTTCGAATAAACTATAACTCGATTATCTTAACTCGATAATCTTAACTCGATTACTCAACTCGATAATCTTAACTTGATAACTTAACTCGATTACTTAACTCGATAATCTTAACTTGATAACTTAACTCGATTACTTAACTCGATAATCTTAACTCGATAAATCTTAACTCGATAAATCTTAACTTGATAAATCTTAACTCGATTATCTTAACTCTAATTTATTAAATTAATTTGATTAAATCTGATTGATTAACCCTAACTGGTTAACTCTAACTGATTAACTTAACTGATTAACTCTAACTGGTTAACTCTAAGTGGTTAACTCTAACTGATTAACTCTAACTGGTTAACTCTAGGTGATTAACTCTAACTGGTTAACTCTAAGTGATTAACTCTAACTGATTAACTCTAACTCATTTTGATTAACTACTTTGGTTAACTCTACGTCCATATTCAGTTTCAAATATCGATGTTGAAATCGATTCTTACTTCTCTATATAAGTCCTGACTTATATATTCCATTTATCCAATGATAAATATTTGACTTAATTTATAAAATATTGTTTATAAATTAATCTTCCCAGTTCATCTGTTAAAAACAGATTTCTATTTTCTATTCGTTTGCTAAATATTCCTTTGATTTAATTCTATTTATTCTCTCAAATAAATATTCCTTTTAATAACTTATTTATTCTCCTAAATAAACCCTTTATAGTTCTATTTGTAAACGTTTTATAAATATTTCCCTTTCTATTTTATTTGTAAATGGTTTACAAATATTATCTCTAATATCTGTTTCACAAATATGTCCTTGTATTTTCACAAATATTTCCTTGTATATCCTTATTTATTTTCTAAATAAATAATTCGTTTATAATATCCTATTTATTTACTAAACAAATAATTCATTTAATATCTCCTATTTATTTAACAAATAAATATCTCATTTATAAAATCTTATGATTTTATAAATATTTCCTTTTATAAATATTCCGTTTATAAAGATTTTCCTTTATTTATAATTCCACTTAAAAATATTTCCTATTTATAAATATTCCATTTATAAATAAATTCTTTTTATAAAATCTTCTTTGATTTTATAAATCCTTCCTCTTTATAAAATCTTTTGATTTTATAAATAATTTATTTTCAATATTCGTTTTGAAAATTCCTTTTTTTAACCTTCCGGTATTATGGTATTTACCATATCAAATCACGATGGCCAATATCGTCCAAACACACACATAATCGACAACATATTTTATATCACATCATATATTACAATATATAAACAGAATAGTATTATAAATATTGAGGAGTCACGTTGGACCCCTCCAACCTGTTTCCTTGCATCACAGATGTTAGACAACACAAGTATAAAATTTTATGATAAACATAATCAATATTTGATTAACGATTTATATATATATCGTTATCTATAATTTCAACCAATACACAACCAATTCAACCAATCAGTTAACACACAGCAACCACAGATGATTAACAGTTCTAAAATACGTTATATAAAAATATAACTATTCAGAGTTGGTGAGTTTTACTCACTTTGGCAGTTCATCGTTAAAGAACGATAAACTGTTGTTTGATTTGAATCAAACAATTTATTTCGCCATAAATTCAAACGAGCTCCAATCCACTTCCAGTCAGTTCCATTGGGTAGTGTCCGTCCATACGATCCCAATGGATCCTGTTTTACTGAATTCCGAAATCGTATGCATACGTTACGATAATAACAATTTAATACGGTATAAAATTTATATTTAAACTTAATAATATTAGTTGAGCCTCACTTTTCTTATACAACCCATCCACTCCCGTAAAGCCCAGAACCTTTAACATATATATATACACTATATAAAATTGTCATGTATATGAAAAATTCGAATTGAATTGAATAGAAAATGAATTCGAATTGAATTGAATAGAACGCGCCGCGCTGTAGTAGTTCGTGAATTTCGACCATTGACTTCGAACAGACATTACGGGAGATCCGACTGTCGGATTCTCCTGAAACCGGAACCGTTGGGTTCGTATCGAGAAGAGATTTCTAATGAGTATTAGAAATTTAAAATCTAACAGTTGGATTTGGAATTATGTCCAAATCAAATTTGGAAAAGGTCGCTGTAAGTGCTATTCGATAGCCGTTGGTGGAAATCGACTGTACGGGCCTTGATAAAATTATTAAAAATATCGATAATTTGTGTAAAATCATAATAAATAATTTAGAAAGAATTGGGATAAAAATTCCATATTTGAAACGACAAAAATAGATTTTTATCGAAACGAACTAGTTATTAACTAGAAAAATAATCCAATGGTTATAAATAAATAAATTGGATTTGGGGTTTGTCGTGAACTGTGTTTAAATGACATTAGTTCTTTAACCCGCGTAAAAGCAGGATTAATTTCCAAAATGTAGAACAATCAATATGAAATGATTTTAGAGATGAAACCAATTGGTGTTTGAATAAATCTTCAATTAGATTTGGATGAATGAATGGTGATTAAATTCACCAAAACACGTGATGGGATTAAACCAAATTTTCTTAGTTGTTGATATTGATTGTGGTTGATTGATTGTTTGGATGGTGCTCGACCAGTTTATGAGCAGAATATGCTTTTACATTTAGCATTGGGTTGGGTAGAAATACTGGTATGCTAACACCTTGTGAAATACTTCAGGATTTGACGATAAGGTGTATAGCGATGTTGTGTTCATTTCAAATTTAATGAATGATTGTGAAATGATATTTTTCTTAAGTGAAAAGAAATGTATTCCCGATTTTGGATAGGGAATGTTTTATAAAAATGTTTTATAAAACAGAAAGGGTTTCGAGGCCCAAAACCCGATGATTTCTAAAATGATTTAGAAATGTATTATGTGTTACAATCTGGTTCATCGCATATTCGATTAGTTGCTATTGATGATGTATCTGTTTGGTGGTGGAGAATTTATTCTCTTGCTTAACACCCTTCTTTGGGACGTACGAGCTCAAAGGTTATGTGATTAATAGTGATCGATCATATGTGTGAATTACTGATGTGAAGTACTATATTTTGAAAGTACTAGTGATTATTGTGTTGTGAAATGATTTTCCCTACTTCGGGATATGAAATGATTTAGTGTGTGGCTAAAGATTCGGGTAAACTGAGACTGAAAAGTTTTAAGTGGGGGAGACTATAACAACCCGCAAAATCTGAACCAATTTAAAAATTTTAAATTAGCCATTTTAGTGAATTTTAAATATTTAAAATAAATATTTTAAATAATAACAATGAAATATAGGGTTAAATCGATGTTGAAAATGAATATAATTAATTTGAATTATAAACATGGCCTGAAATGGCGCGGTAGTTTCAAAAATTGAGTTCAAACTTTAACTGATTAGGTCCGGGCGAAATCCGTATCGTTAAAAAACCACACCTCACTCTTCTTCCCCGTCCTCCAGTATTTTCCCTGCTATTGAAATGGACATTAGCGATCATTCACACTCCGTGTCTTCCTTTATTCCTCCACTATCCTCAAAACCGAAATCACCAAAATACTCCACTTTGAATCCTCTATCTACTCATCGCCATCACCCTACACTCGCGGCCTCCTATCAATTTGCATCGCCAGGTAACTCGCACCACCTACAGGACAAGTGCGACATCAACATTCACCAAATTCATCAGCAATTTACCAAATCACTCCATCGATTCCAGCAACCCAAAAACAATACCCATTCCGCACATTGAAGCTCCTATTTAACTCGAACCTTAACCCTAGGTTCAAACGATGCTGTGTTGAACTCCACAGTGATTGTCGAGCGGCGTGAAATGGGTATAGGATTGAAGAGAATCCTTCCATGAATCCAACTACATACATATATTTATTTATAACATTTTATTTTGATTTCCATGATTTATTTGAGGATTGAATTTTATTACGGTGGAAATGCTGGAGGTGCCTTTGTTGTTGACTTCGGGAAAACTGAATTAGGTTTAAGGGTTAGATGGTGTATTTATAGAGAAGAGAAATGATTTTTTTATTGATTATTTAATTTTATTTTAAACAAATGCTATATTTACTTATTGTTCAAAATTCCTATAATCATATACGATAACCAAAAATCACGAAACTGGACATGCAGCTAGAGTTCGACATTATGGTCTCAACGAAATTGGTTTCGTCGAATTCCGACTTCGTTTGCTCACACAACGTATTTTTAACCATTAGAATACTGACTGTTTTTCACATTAAAGTATAGTACGGTCACATACTGACTCTAAAAATCACGAAACTTGACATCTAGTAATAATTTAACATTGCGGATCCAACAAAATTAGTTTCATCGAATTCTGAGGTCATTGCAAAATTGGCTATTTTTAAAGCTCAAAATAACCCTTTTAAATATATAAATATATTTAAATTAAATATTTATAAATAAATATTATCGTATATATTCACAGTGGAATACCATACAGCTTTAGAATATTCCTATATGAATTTCTAGCTCGATATTTCCAATCCCGATTAAATCGATATTCGATTTATAATGAAATTCCTTTTATATATCGTTATAAATTATAAAGGAATTCCATAGAGACTTTTCTAAAATTTGATTTGGACATAAATCAAAATCTACACTATGAAATCCCGATTTTTCTCTTCCATTAGAAAAATATACTTCACCAGCTCCTAACGTTTCTTATTTCACAGAAATCCGATTTAAAACAGACCCTGTATATTCAGTTGAAGTTCAGATCACCAAATTGCGAACTACCATGCCATTTAGAGCTCGATTATAATTAAAATATAATTATACTTTCAAACTTCGTTTATATAATATATTCGTTAATATAATTCAACTCTAAACTGAATTATACTTTATATATAATCCAATTCACACTGTATTGTGAATTCCACTATTTTTGATTATTTCTAAATTAAATATATTATTTAATTATTATATTAATTAAATATTCCTTATTATTTAATTAAACAACGATTAAATTCCCTAACTCACTGTTTTAAATAGTTAAATACATTAATTATTATACCGAAAAATATGGGTCGTTACACTTAAAGTTTAGGAAAAAATCGCCGTTGAAGAAAAGAAATGAAAACCTTGATCAGTTCTTAAAAAAAAGTTATTTCAGCATATAGATTCGAACATCGCCTTTATACTGAAGTTCTGGCTGCTGCCCTTACAAAAGTAAATTGATGAATTTTTATCAGACTTTGAACCTGGTTTATGCTTTATATTCCCTATCTTCAAAGCTTACCTTCTTTTAAGCAGAAATTCCAGTTAAATATCAATGGACTTCTAGGTATATATTCTGTCATTAGCCATGGAAACAATGAGAATGAGAAGCCGTTAAATAACAGGCATATAATTTTGATTCTTAACTGTTAATATCCATGTAAAATGATAGCAACAAATAACCTATTTTATCCAGTCATTACGTTATGTTCCAAATGCCATAATGTTACTTGAATTCAGCAACAAATATCTTGCTTGAAATTGATGTTAGTTTCACATACCCTTACATAGTTCAAGGCATCAATTACAGTGGAGAAGAGTTTGAAGTTCATGTGTGATATGAATATAAGCCAATACCTTGTGATAATTGTACTGTTTTCGGGCACAACACTCGAAATTGCACCGCTGTTTTCTCAAAAGTTTGACAACAAAAGCATGATGCATGTACATTTCCGTTGCAAATAAATGAAGTACATGCAAAAGTTTCAAATAAGAAACATGAAGAGGAAGGAATAGTGCATGGTATAAGTAGTGAGCATCATAATAAAATGGGAAAAGGTAAGACAAGGATAGTATGACAACTAAAACGGAACAGTCTGTTCCATCCTGAACAACTGGAAAAGCTACATATGCTGCTAATAAGGAACACTCTCAGACAGATTGACATATCCCTAGGAGTACAAGGAAAGAACAGCAAGTCAAACAAGTTGATGTTGCTATGCATAATAAGTTCGACTGCTTGCGGACATGCGATGATGCTAAAACAGATACCAATTTTGATCCGAATGAAGACCGCATGTTAGTGGAAGATGTTCATGCTGTTAATTCAAGCTCCGAGGAGGACACAGGCGACTTTTTAAGCGACCCTCAACAGTTCATATAAAGTATAACAGCGCACATTCAGGAGACTCTGATGCTTCTAGAAAACATATATTTTTCAAAGATGGTTACTTCAAACCCTGAATAGAAGAAAGCTACCAAACATACTACAGCTCCGCCGAAAACACACTTGCTACATGTTTGGAAATACAAAGAGACAGGTGGTATTTTTGTTTGAATGATGCGTAGGTAGAAGAGAATTTTGTTCCAAACCCATAATGAAAGCATTGACATGATATTTGGATAATGCTGTTGATATTCATGTAGAGTTGATGATACTGGCGCATGCTGATCTTATCCATATATTAGGTACTTAGATTTTCTTTTTCTTTTTCCCAGACTAGTAGTTAGTTTTAGGGGTTTGCTTCAGGGTTGTTTCTGGAAGATATGGGTTAGTGTATGTGCGGCGAGGTTATTGTTAGATTTTGTGCTATACTTGTACATATTTGTGAATAAAAAAAAGAACCAAGTTTCAACTTTTTACAGGTGTAGTGATTTCTTCAACATTGACTATTGCTGCATCTCTACCAGCATACTTCGAGTCACCCTTGCTATACTCTTTCCAAAGTTCAGCAAGGTATGGTGTCTTCTTGTAAAAATATGAAGTGAAAGATATTGCCTGAACAAAACTGTATGTAAATCTGCTTAGTTAAGTCATCTATTGTAACACCCCACGTCCATTAATGTCACTCACAAAGGGAATGCATTAACTTCCATGGAGGTTATAAGTGAATATAGAACAGAAAAATTACAACAAGACAGATAATAAATAGTACTTGGAAATCTAAAACTTCATTTTATTGCAGCGGAAATTAAACATGTTTGTTACATCATAAAACCATAGATCATAACCAAGTACAATATCCATCTTCATAAAAACAAAATATATAATCCCATTACATAAATAGCCATTAAAAAGATAACAAGCTGGACTTTACTTCAACGGTCCAAGCTTTCCAAAGAGAGATGAAGCAATTCAATCAAACTCCACTAGAGCTGGGCCCAACCTGAGGACCTGGAGGGGGAAAAGGATAGAAATAGAGGGGGTTAGACATAAAGTCTAGCGAGTATGATAATTCTAACAATACTATTATCAAAATAACAAGACTAAGGCATAAGCTGGAAGACAAGTAAATGTCTATGAACTCTCAGGAAGATAAAGATAGCGTTTAAGATAACGTTAAAGATAACGGTAAAGGCACACCTAATTACTAACGAATGATTACTATACTGCACCGCACATTACTACACTGCACCACACCAGTCACCCTATTGTTTGATTCCACTTGCTTCACACAGAAACTTTATAAATAGCCTTACGTACCCCTAGCTGACTACATAGGTGCCGTCAGCCCCTATCTCCACTAGATGTACCCCACTACCCACTTTCGATCGGCTCCCTACTCGTAGATACCCGTGCTAGCCCCACAGTGGGGTGTATCACTCCCCTAAAGTGGCAACCCGATACAACTTGAGAATGCACGGCTTATACCTACACGATGCAACAACGTCTTACCTACCATCCCGGGTCCACACACGCATACGAAACCCGTTGGACTTGCGTTGCCACCGCTCCCCGTTTTGGCCTCTTACAGTCGAACCCAGCATGCGTGTCCCGTCCTCGACTTGGGTCGAGCCCCACAAAGATACGTTTGGGATACTGGTCGAAATGGGCCCCCACAAGCTACCCACCTAAGCTTGTCACTAGTATATCCCACTTAACCCTCTTAGTCATGTTCATTTACATGTGTGTTTGGTTAAGTCTTACTAATCGTATTTCACATGCCACTAAGGGCACCCCCTAGATTCCTCATGCCACCCAAGGCACCTACTTAACCTGCATGTCCCACCTTACATGTTTATATGGTTAAGTATTTCTTAATTCATTCAGGCCATAACCTCATAAAGACCTCTCACATTAGACTGGCATTTATGGCAGCTGGATTTGCGGGGCGGGTCCAGGCAGTCTTACACCATAAACGAGTCTAACCTCGTGTCTTTACAACCGTTATGCTTTAGTTTAGGCCTAGGACCTCTCACATTGGGCTGACATTTGTGACCATTGGATTTGCCGGGCGGGTCCTGGCAGGTTTACGTCACAAACGAGTCCAACCTCGTGTCCTAAGCATTGATTAACACTTAAAATCTTTTACCCCAGTTTTAATAATTCCCTATTCAAATTATTAATTAAGTCAAATTTTAATGATGTCCATAATTGACTCAATTATGGCCATCCACTTATGGCATGCAAAATCATATCAATTGCACCCCAACTTTTTAATATTAAATCCTTAATATTACCCCTACCCCACGTTTATATGTTCGCTTATTCAACGCATAATATAGGCTAGACTTGTATAGTCTAACACCTAGCACAAAGATAAATTATCACAACATATAGACAATTAAAATAAATCTAATCATAATAGGGGTGAAACTTGCATAAACTACACAAGTTAAGGATCAAAAGGTGTCAACTTGTTAAATGTCTCAATTTACATGATATGATCATAGCCCAAATCTATACATAAACTTGCATATGGGGTTTTTAGGCAACATAATGATGGTGTGAACTAGCATAGGATATCACATATGTCATAGCATAATTCTAGATGTCATAATATATGTCTTGGCATATGTTCATAACTTTTCTAATCAATCTAACTTGCATATGTGACTTGTCATATAGATTATCATAACCCAAACATGATGATTTAATTAATATGAACTAACTAGCATAGATGGTAACATCGTGGCCTTTTTAACATGTATGATTCATCACAACTTAGCATAGAAACTTTCAACATACATAACATCATCATAGCATGATTTACAACATATAAGATATCATCATCACATAACATTGGATTTACAATATACATGGTAGCAAAAGGGGTTTACAACAACATATATGATAATTCACATCATCTACTCATAATCCATTCATAACTCAACCTAATTAAAATGATAATAATCTTGTTAAGATCATCGTACTCACAATTTAGAGAAGAAAAGAGAGAGTTTTGCTTTGCTTTAGGGTTGAGAGAATTAGAATTGAATTTGCTTCCATTGATTTCCATGGCGATGGTATGACGGTAACTATTCTATTTTAATTAGGTTTAGGGTTAGCATTAGGATGTATTTATAGGTGTAGGAAGTTATTTAGGACCATTAGATTAACCCTGAACCATGAGAACCAATCAAATGCAAAATCTGCATTTGAGCGAATCGGCCCACGGGTTGACAGCCAAACACCCTGGATTAACCCCTAGTCGACCCAGCAGAGCTTGGGTCGACGTCAAAAATGGGCCGGTTCGGTTATTTCCCCTCCCAATTCGCTGTTTTGAACTTTTTCGCATATTTATTTATTTAATTTTTAATTTATATATATATATATATATATCAATATATATATATTTCTCTGTGCAACCCATTTCACTTAATTCTTTTCTAAAAATTAAGTATACTTTAATTTGTGAATTTTAATGTTATAAAATTACGGGTTGTTACATTCTCCCTTCCTTAAAGGATTTCATCCCCGAAATCTCCAAGTCAAGAAGAATGTATATCCTACCATCTAATCGTCCATCTACTCAACCATCAAACACCAGCATCCATTGTCCTTAAAAGACTTCTAATGCTTTAATGTTTATATGCACAGTGTGTGTATATGTCCATATCTAATGCAAAATTAGGCGGTCTACTGATTCAGTCGACCTCCTTAGTGCAATTCATGATAGTGCCATGCGTCCAATATGTATGCAAAAGATTCCTAATGATACATATTAATTCTATATGTGTGCACAACCATCCACCCGAAAGCAGCAACTATATGATAATACAACCATTATACATCCATTTTACTAAATACATCCATATATATGCAATATGCAATATGAAGTGACTGAGCCGATCTGGTGCCTAATAGTGTGTGTATATGCATCCACGAGCAACCACTAGCAAACACTTGCATCCACTTTGCATCCACCATACATAACATGTCTCAAACACATGTTTCAACCATAGGATTATCCTAACTAAAGGTCAAAGATACTAGCGAGAGGATATAATAAAGATAAGATAAGTACTAGCTAAGCGATAAAGGAGAAATTAAAAGACATACCCTCAAAAAGAAAAGGGTATCGTTACACCGTCGGGTAGATTAAGATCTTCAGCCATGCTGAAACGAAAAAGGAAAGATTCAAAATGGAGAATTCAAAAGATAAAGATATGTCTCTATTGGGGATTATGTTTTTCTTAAAAACTTTTCTCTTTAAATTTCTCATTAAAACATGTTTTTGAAAACACTTCTTCCAAAAATAACTATTTTTCTAAAGTATTTTTATCTGTTCTGGTAACCTTAAGCTCTGATACCACGTGTAACACCCCACGTCCATTAATATCACTCACAAAGGGAATGCATTAACTTCCATGGAGGTTATAAGTGAATATAGAACAGAAAAATTACAACAAGACAGATAATAAATAGTACTTGGAAATCTAAAACTTCATTTTATTGCAATGGAAATTAAACATGTTTGTTACATCATAAAACCATAGATCATAACCAAGTACAATATCCATCTTCATAAAAACAAAATACATAATCCCATTACATAAATAGCCATTGAATAGATAACAAGCTGGACTTTACTTCAACGGTTCAAGCTTTCCAAAGAGAGATGAAGCAATTCAATCAAACTCCACTAGAGCTGGGCCCAACCTGAGGACCTGGAGGGGGAAAAGGATAGAAATAGAGGGGGTCAGACATAAAGTCTGGCGAGTATGATAATTCTAACAATACTATTATAAAAATAACTAGACTAAGGCATAAGCTGGAAGACAAGTAAATGTCTATGAACTCTTAGGAAGATAAAGATATCGTTTAAGATAACGTTAAAGATAACGGTAAAGGCACACCTAATTACTAACGAATGATTACTACACTGCACCGCACATTAATACACTGCACCACACCAGTCACCCTATTGTTTGATCCCACTTGCTTAACACAGAAACTTTATAAATAGGCTTACGTACCCCTAGCTGACTACATAGGTGTTGTCTGCCCCTATCTCCACTCGGTGTACCCCACTACCCACTTTCGATCGGCTCCCTACTCGTAGATACCCGTGCTAGCCCCACAGTGGGGTGTATCACTTCCTAAAGTGGCAACCCGATACAAGTTGAGAATGCACGGCTTATACCTACACGATGCAACAACGTCTTACCTATCAGCCCGGGTCCACACACGCATACGAAACCCGTTGGACTTGCGTTGCCACCGCTCCCCGTTTTGGCCTCTTACAGTCGAACCCAGCATGCGTGTCCCGTCCTCGACTTGGGTCGAGCCCACAAAGATACGTTTGGGATACTGGTCGAAATGGGCCCCCACAAGCTACCCACCTAAGCTTGTCACTAGTATATCCCACTTAACCCTCTTAGTCATGTTCATTTACATGTGTGTTTGGTTAAGTCTTACTAATCGTATTTCGCATGCCACTAAGGGCACCCCCTAGATTCCTCATGCCACCCAAGGCACCTACTTAACCCCCATGTCCCACCTTACATGTTTATCTGGTTAAGTATTTCATAATTCATTCAGGCCATAACCTCATAAAGACCTCTCACATTAGACTGGCATTTATGGCAGCTGGATTTGCCGGGCGGGTCCGGGCAGTCTTACACCATAAACGAGTCTAACCTCGTGTCTTTACAACCGTTATGCTTTAGTTTAGGCCTAGGACCTCTCACATTGGGCTGACATTTGTGACCACTGGATTTGCCGGGCGGGTCCGGGCCGGTTTACGTCACAAACGAGTCCAACCTCGTGTCCTAAGCATTGATTAACACTTAAAATCTTTTACCCCAGTTTTAATAATTCCCTATTCAAATTATTAATTAAGTCAACTTTTAATGATGTCCATAATTGACTCAATTATGGCCATCCACTTATGGCATGCAAAATCATATCAATTGCACCCCAACTTTTTAATATTAAATCCTTAATATTACACCTACCCCACGTTTATACGTTCGCTTATTCAACGCATAATATAGGCTAGACTTGTATAGTCTAACACCTAGCACAAAGATAAATTATCACAACATATAGACAATTAAAATAAATCTAATCATAATAGGAGTGAAACTTGCATAAACTACACATGTTAAGGATCAAAAGGTGTCAACTTGTTAAATGTCTCAATTTACATGATATGATCATAGCCCAAATCTATACATAAACTTGCATATGGGGTTTTTAGGCAACATAATGATGGTGTGAACTAGCATAGGATATCACATATGTCATAGCATAATTCTAGATGTCATAATAGATGTCTTGGCATATGTTCATAATTTTTCTAATCAATCTAACTTGCATATGTGACTTGTCATATAGATCAACATAACCCAAACATGATGATTTAATTAATATGAACTAACTAGCATAGATGGTAACATCATGGCCTTTTTAACATGTATGATTCATCACAACTTAGCATAGAAACTTTCAACATACATAACATCATCATAGCATGATTTACAACATATAAGATATCATCATCACATAACATTGGATTTACAATATACATGATAGCAAAAGGGGTTTACAACAACATATATGATAATTCACATCATCTACTCATAATCCATTCATAACTCAACCTAATTAAAATAATAATAATCTTGTTAAGATCATCATACTCACAATTTAGAGAAGAAAAGAGAGAGTTTTGCTTTGCTTTAGGGTTGAGAGAATTAGAATTGAATTTGCTTTTCTTATTTCTTAGTTGGCGGCAGCTCCATTGATTTCCATGGCGATGGTATGACGGTAACTATTCTATTTTAATTAGGTTTAGGGTTAGCATTAGGATGTATTTATAGGTGTAGGAAGTTATTTAGGACCATTAGATTAACCCTGAACCATGAGAACCAATCAAATGCAAAATCTGCATTTGAGCGAATCGGCCCACGGGTTGACAGCCAAACACCCTGGATTAACCCCTAGTCGACGCAGCAGAGCTCGGGTCAACCTCAAAAATGGGCCGGTTCGGTTATTTCCCCTCCCAATTCGCTGTTTTGAACTTTCTCGCATATTTATTTATTTAATTTTTAATTTATATATATATATATCAATATATATATATATATATATATATTTCTCTGTGCAACCCATTTCACTTAATTCTTTTCTAAAAATTAAGTATACTTTAATTTGTGAATTTTAATGTTATAAAATTACGGGGTGTTACATCTATATTCAATTCTACCGGCTATTAAGGACATCCGTCTGATGTTATGTCCGATGCTATTCTGAACCTCGGCAGTAAACATTACGACGGTGAGATCATATTTTCGACATATTTCACAATTTATGTTCACAATTCATTAATATAATGTGATTTCACAATTTATATAATCCTACTGTTTTGGTCCTTAATGCAGAAACATTTTTCGCTTGTTGTGGTAACTGGAAAACATATGAAGTCTGGTTCTGTCAAGCATGGTTATGAACTACTTGGTAAGTTTTACTTGTTTTTTAGTTTCAATACCATATAAATTTAATATTTACCTGCATTAATTTTTGGTAAGATTAGATTTGTTCATTTCTTGCAATGCAATTTTGTATTCTTGTCAATGGTTGATTAGTTGGTAACACCGGTACAAGTCTAAAAAGCAAAATAAAAGCTATACAGATGTTTACTTTTTGCGTACACCTTTTGATATTTGGTGCTTCTGTCTATCTATCAGGATAGTGTTAAAAAAGATAGTATTAAAAAAGGGTAGTTCATTATTGGTTACTGGCCTATCTCTTCTGTATGAAGCAGTTTCATACTTTTCGAGTTTGTGACCTGTTTGCTTTTTTATTGGCTAGGCAATTCACAAAAAATATATTTTATTTTATTTGTTCTCCAACTAAATTGTGCTCCATTTTGTGTTCACTGCATAATTTATATTTGTTCATTTTTTGCGTATTTGTTCGACTAAGATTGCTATCATACTCATAATTTAGAGATTTCATGAAATATAAATGCATGCTGCTTTCATTTTAAAGCGATTGTTGTAGCTTGCTTCTTATTGTATATATGCATCCCTTATGTGCACCACCAATATTTGACATAATGCGATGAGGATTCAGCAAAAGCAATTGGATTCATTGGAAAAAATGATCAATTACTCTACACTAATGCTCCATTGCAAAAGGAACTTTCAGTTGGTAAGAAAATTGATATGGCTTCTTAGTTATATTTGATAAATAAGTCATAAAATATTTTGATTTTGATTTAAAAATGTAAAAAATCTGAAATATACAGATGATAGTTGTTATAATAGCTAAGAGTATATTAAGATAATTTACTGCTAAATTTGGTTAAGTGAAGCAGCATGGCTATGGTCTTATTCTAGATATAAAATCACGAATCCTGACGTATAGTCAGTTTGCCATTAATAATCCAAATATTTCCATTGAGATAGGGCTTTGATACATATACAAGTTAGAAAGTCATTCCAAGTTTCGATCATACTTCTCTACTTGCTCAAATAAGTAAAACAAAATTTCTTTTGCAGGGATCAACCATACCTTTAGTTGTTAAGTGGACTGATACAAAGAAAGAAAGGCATGCTCGAAGAGCTCAATCTCATGATCCAAATTCCATGCAACGACATTCAATCGTATGTGTTGGCACTTGTATTGAAGGTGGTATGTGTTGGCACTTGTGGTATGTAGAATATTTGAATTGTACTTTTAAATTATGTATTTGATCATGTGCATTGGCACTTATGGTATATTTGATGAATTGATATGGTATGTAGAATATTTTGGAAAGTTTGAATGTGATGATTAATGTTTTGGATGGTTTATTCTATGTACAAAGATGGTACTCCAGAATTTTTAATTAAAGCGTTGTAACACCCCGTATTTTCTGTGAACGTATAAGTAACAAATCAGAGAATAATTAATTTTTAAAATAAGAATCAAGGGAAAGGGTTGATCCATTGCGTTCGTCTCGAAATTCTGCTTGAAAACGAGTCCGAGTTTTCGAAAAACGGAGTCCGTATGACCAAGTTATGACCCTCCGAAGTTTCAGGAATTTAAATAAAATAAAACAGCTCGAAAATAAAGCTAGAAATTCGAAATTCAAACCCAGAGAAGGCTGGCGGGAAAATTCCCGCCCATATACCCAGGTCGATTGGGGAGTCGACCGCCCCCTCCCCCCCAAACCAGGTCGACTGGGGAGTCGACTGGGGTGTCGACCTACCCATGACCAGGTCGATTGGGGAGTCGACCTGGGGGTCGACCTGCTCCCGAAATCCAGTTTTTGAACCTGGTTCATTCTGATGTATCCGGTCTCGTTTTCTGTCTAGATTCGTCTGCCTAATCCTATATAAACAGCCCCCTAGCCTCATTTTCTCTACACAATTTCATTCTGTCTATATTCTGCCTCTATTCTAATTAAAAATAAAAATGGCGTCGCTACTCTGCTGGAATCAAAACTGGGACTGATGCATCTTCTTCCAAATTGAATAGAATTAAAAGCTAAATCAAATCTCAAATCAAAGTTTAGAGCTACAACAACAATTAAAGAGGAATAATTCAGCATTTCTGCATCAACAACAGTTTATTATCCTTTCTTAAAACCACGAAAGGCAAGTACAGTTATTTTCCGCTCGAAACTGTAACTATAATTGTGACATGATTGTAAATCTGAATTTGAGGTTATGTACATTCTGTTTTGATATTTTTATTCTATATCTCTTTCTTCTTCTTTCTGTTCTATAGCCAGGCTACCACGAGCCTGTGCCATATCTCATAAGAGATTAACGCACGAACACTAAATTTTGGGACAAATAATAATGCATAATTGGATATGAAACTGTTTCCTATGAGACTATTGCCTATGACTATGATTTGTTGACTATGAGACTATTGCCTATGACTATGATTCATTGACTATGAGACTATTGCCTATTACTATGGTTCATAACTATGAGACTATTGCCTATGACATTGAATAAGAAACTATTGTGATTAGTCGCCCATGACTATTGTGGTTAGTTGCCTATAACTATTGTAGTTAGTTTCTTATGCCTATTCCCTTAATGATGTTAGATCTCATATTTAGTATGTAACTTTTCTAGTTTGTTCCCATTCACTGTTATGTACATCGAGCCTATAGGGCCATTTCATGAGTATTTAGAGAACTTATGGAAACATATTATACGGGGATTGGGCGTAGCTTAATTAAGTAAACCTGGCATAGCAAATATGTTGGCATAATCTGAGTTGGCTATAATAGAGAATGATTTACATGTGTATTGGTCTTGGACATAAATGGTGAACTAGAATATTAAATCTAGTTTTGACATGAACTGTAAATGGGAATATTAAGGCTAAAATTTGGGGCATATATTGTATTATGAATTATGACCTTGATTTAAACATGTAAGTTTAGGCTAAATTTATGATTGGGCAAGATATGTAAATAGAGTTTTAGATATATATAATCTGCTAAATCTGTTAAATCGCCTAATATGTTATCTGCTAAAACTGTTGAATTGCCTAAACTGCTAAATCTGTTATCTGCTAAATCTGTTGAACCGCATAAATTGCTAGATCTGCTACATGTTGAATTGTCTGATCTGTTGAAACTAGATTATGGTAATCTAGGTATGGAAATCCATAGGCTTGACCTAAGAATTGGTAGAACATGGAAATTTGATGAATCTGTTATATCCTATGAAGAAGTTTTAAATAAACAGAATTAGTCTGTTATCTGAAAAATCTGTATTGGAATGAATTGGCTATGACACGAGGTTAGACTCTGTTTGCGGTAGAAGCCTGCCCGAAACCAACCGGCTAAACCAACGACCGCAAACTGTCAGTCTAATGTGAGAGTTCGTAGGCATAACTAAAGTATGCTTAGACACGAGGTTAGGTCTGGCTTGTAGCTGAAGTCTGCCCGGAACCGCCCGGCAAATCCAACGGCCACAAGCCACCGACCTAATGTGAGAGGTCTGTGCATTAATATTTAATTAATGAAAATCTGGGATAAATATGATGTTTAAATCGTGTTGGGTGGATAGCGTTAAACCAATTGGACTAATGAATTTAACAAACCCGTTTTGTGAATCTGTAGGCCCAATTACAAAGTTAGACAAATCTGTAAATCTGTTAAATCCATATATCTGATCCATTAGTCTGAAAACTTGTCTGATCTGTGAACTAGTTGATCTGAACTAGTAAACAAGTTAATCTGTAATCTGTTAGTCTGGGGACACAAGGTTAGGAGGGAAATTACTTGTGTCATCTGTTGTTTAGGACCCATTTTAGTCAGTAACCCTTTCTGGTATCAAAACTTTGAACCAACAGTAGGTAGGGTCCGGGCATGATTACTGAACTAATTACAAGTGGTTCATTCTGATAATGGCGAGGGGTGTCAATGGTGTGTTCCAATCAGGTCATGTGTGTGCATGGATCCCGGTCTGCCTCTGAGGATGTAAGATGCTGTGACATCTGTAAATAGGTCTGTGCCAATTGGTTGTCAATTTAGGGAGTGATACACCCTACTGTGGAGCCGACACAGGGTATTTATTTATTAGGGAGCCGATCGCTTGGGGTAGGGTTTTAGGGTACACTTAGTTCTATCTGTTTCTGTTGGTACCGTCTATTTCTGTTGGGTGGCAACACCTGTCTGTTTCTGCGTGGTACCGTCTGTTCGGGTGGTAAAGGCCCATTTACTAGTGTACACCTAATTCTACATTCTGTTTCCGTAGGGATTAATCTGTTTCTGTACCTTCTGTTCGGGTGGTTAAGGCCCATTATTAATACTCTGTTTCTTTCTGTTTCTGTTCGGGTGGTAAAGGCCCATTATTAGCATTATGTTTCTGTCTGTTTCTGTACGGGTGGTAAAGGCTCATTATTAGCGTTCCGCTTCTGTGAAAATTATTCTATTCCCGTTTCTGCTTCAGTTTAGACATTAGGGTGACACCTAATCCTGTTATACTAGTATTAGTGCAAAGAAATAAAAAGTGATATTATTCTGTTTCTTCTGTTTAACCTAAGTACATCTGCTGCTCCTGTTACTGTTATCTCTTGTCCAGCTTATTTTCATGTCATAATTATTATTATCTGTTCATATGCTGAAAGTCACTGGACTTTCCAGACTTTATGTCTGACCTTGCTTGTTTTCGCCCCTTTTTCTTTCGTTCCCCCCCAGGTTTTCCAAGGAGGGAACACTTTAGCTTGATTCGGATTTCTTCTGCTTGATGTACTTAGAGTGCTTAAAGTATGGCTTGACTCCTTACGGCAGCTTCTGTGGGGATTATGATTTTAAAGTTTTGTACTCTGATGATTTTCTGAACAAGATTGATATTTATGTACTTGAGTTTTTGGTAAAGATGTAACCAAACTAATTTCTGTTTTCCGCTATAATAAAGTTATAATTTCTCAAGTATTGTTTATCTGTCTTGTTAATTTCTGTTCTGTCTACTAAAACGCTCCACCAAAGTTAAGGCATTCCCTTTGTGAGTGACCTTAATGGAGGTGGGGTATTACACTTGGTATCAGAGCTGAAGGTTACCAGATTTGATAAAAAGTTTTGAAAACTATTTTCAAAAAGGTTTAAAAAAAGAAGTATTTTCAAAAGTAAAGCTTATTTTCGAAAAACATAATCCCCAAAAAGCCATATATCTATCTTTTCAGTTCTCCGTTTTAAATCTTTTTCTTTCATTCCAGCATGTCTGGGAATCTTAACTTTCCAGAGGGCGCCCCAATACCTGGCTGGTTCAGGAGGTACTTAGAGGCTAGGGCCAACGATGCAGGCCCAGCAGATATTCCTCCTCCAATTGCAGTGATTCCTCCTCCTCCGCCCCCTCCTCGTGTAATTGCTTTTTCAAAGATCTGTAAAGATTTTAGAGCCGTAGGTGGAAAGGATTTCAAGGGAACAGAATCATTCATAGAAGCGAGGAGCTGGCTCAAAGAAACCGAGGATCTGTTCATTATATTCGAGGTGGACGATAGGCAGAAGGTACAATTGGCGGTATGGTTGCTCAAGGACGAAGCTTCCTATTGGTGGGAAGTCACTAACGCCGAGAGGCCGGTTGAAACATGGATGGATTTCAGAACAAGGTTCGAGACGAAATTCCTCTCGCAAGCTGAACGAAATCTACAACTGGAAAAGTTCTTATCTCTTAAGCAAGGAAGTATGACGGTCAAGGAATACGTCAACTAGTTCAACCAACTGGCTAGGTTCGGACTAGATTTAGTCAACGCCCAATATAAGAAGTCTCTCCGCTTTGTTAAAGGATTGAACGAGCCACTGCACAGCCTAGCCATGACCCATGTATCCATGGAAGCGACTTACGAGAGATTGGTGGATATGGCAGTGTTGCACGAGGAAGACAACGGCAAGAAAGAGGCAAAGAAGGAAGAACCACAAAACAAGAAAGCATGGCCCAAAAAGGAAACACAAAAGAAGGGTGAAAAGTCTGAAGATAAGAAGGAGAAAAAGTGCTTTACATGTGGAAGCTCGACTCATTTGAACAAGGATTGCAGAAAAAGAAAAGGCACTTGCTTCAACTGTGGTGAGATGGGACACTTCACTAAGGACTATCCGAAGAAATGAGGGCAAGGGCAAAGGGCAGGACTAACTTCTGGAAGGCAGGCGAACACTCTCGAGGCTAGTGGATAGAATAGAAATAGGAAAACTTTCTATATGAAGTATAATTTCTTTATCTGATTTATGAGTTAAAACTCTATTCTGATTCTGGCATTTCGATTCTCTAATCGATACTCTGCACTTGAATACTAGTATTATTTCTGATTCCGCTGTAGACTCTGACCCATAAGGGTTATGACTCATCTAAGCGTGGTAAGTTGGGTATCTGTGTTGAGCGTTAAGTTGACTATAACGCATACATTCTGGGTTTTTATCATGCTTAGTTTCCTAAGAATCATTTAGTAATCTGCTCTGTACCAGTAATCTATAAATATCTGAATATTTCTGATAAGGTTGAGATTTCCAGTTTTGACATTGTCTAAAGAGGGTAATCCTCTGGGTATCAGTATGATGTTGATTTCGGTCTTCGGGGTTGATACTTAGGGTAAATTTGTCTCTCAACCAAGGTCTAATGGAAACCAAGTTTTTGTTTATCTACACTCGCTCCCATCACTCGACTGTATCCTATCAATCGAGTCTTCGACCTATAGATAGGAATCCTATGGATGTAAACATGTGTTTGAGACATGTTATGTTTGATGGTTGCAAGTGGATGCAAGTGGTTGCTAGTGGTTGCTCGTGGATGCATATACACACGCTAGGCACTAGATCGGCTCGAAAACACTCTCATACTGCATATGGATGTGTGAGCATTTTCAATTTATGTGGATGCAAAATGATTTACTCATCACATGGATGTTGCATATGAATGAATTGTTGTCTCTCATATAAGAATAATATGTTTCAAATAGGAAAATTGCATACTTGTTGGACTCATGACACTGACATAGTTCGCATTACGGAGGTCAACTGAATCAGTGGACCGCCTGATCTTTGCATTAGATAAGGAACATATACACACACTTTTGCATATGTTCATACAACATTAGAAGTTTTCTAAGGACAATGGATGCTTGTGGATGATGGTTGAGTAGATGGATGATTGGATGGTAGGACACATTCTTCTTAACTTGAAGATTTTGGGGATGAAATCCTTTAAGGAGGGGAGAATGTAACACCCCGTATTTTCTGTGAACGTATAAGTAACAAATCAGAGAATAATTAATTTTTAAAATAAGAATCAAGGGAAACGGGTTGCGCCATTGCGTTCGTCTCGAAATTCTACTTGAAAACGAGTCCGATTTTTCGAAAAATGGAGTCCGTATGACCAAGTTATGACCCTCCGAAGTTTTAGGAATTTAAATAAAATAAAACAGCTCGAAAATAAAGCCAGAGATTCGAAAATCAAACTCAGAGAAGGCTGGCGGGAAAATTCCGGCCCATATACCCAGGTCGACTGGGGAGTCGACCGCCCCCTCCTCACCAAACCAGGTCGACTGGGGAGTCGACTGGGGTGTCGACCTACCCATGACCAGGTCGACTGGAGAGTCGATCTTAGGGTCGACCTGCTCCCGAAATCCAATTTTTGAACCTGGTTCATTCTGATGTATCCGGTCTCGTTTTCTGTCTAGATTCGTCCGCCTAATCCTATTTAAACAGCCCCCTAGCCTCATTTTCTCTACACAATTTCATTTTGTCTATATTCTTCCTCTGTTCTAATTAAAAATAAAAATGGCGTCGCTACTCTACTGGAATCAAAACTGGGACTGATGCATCTTCTTCCAACCTGAATAGAAAAAGCTAAATCAAATCTCAAATCAAAGTTTAGAGCTACAACAACAATTAAAGAGGAATAATTCAGCATTTCTGCATCAACAACAGTTTATTATCCTTTCTTAAAACCACGAAAGGCAAGTACAGTTATTTTCCACTCTAAACCGTAACTATAATTGTGACATGATTGTAAATCTGAATTTGAGGTTGTGTACGTTCTGTTCTGATATATTTTATTCTGTATCTCTTTCTTCTTCTTTCTGTTCTATAGCCAGGATACCACGAGCCTGCGCCACATCTCATAAGAGATTAACGCACGAACACTAAATTTTGGGACAAATAAAAATGCATAAAATGGATATGAAACTGTTGCCTATGAGACTATTGCCTATGACTATGATTCATTGACTATGAGACTATTGCCTATGACTATGATTCATTGACTATGAGACTATTGCCTATGACTATGATTCATGACTATGAGACTATTGCCTATGACATTGGATAAGAAATTATTGTGATTAGTCGCCCATCACTTTGTGGTTAGTTGCCTATAACTATTGTAGTTAGTTTCTTATGCCTATTCCCTTATTGATGTTAGATCTCATATTTAGTATGTAACTTTGCTAGTTTATTCCCATTCACTGTTATGTACATCGAGCCTATAGGGCCATTTCGTGAGTATTTAGAGAACTTGTGGAAACATGTTATACGGGGATTGGGCGTAGCTTAATTAAGTAAACCTGGCATAGCAAATATGTTGGCATAATCTGAGTTGGCTATAATAGAGAATGATTTACATGTGTATTAGTCTTGGACATAAATGGTGAACTAGAATATTAAATCTAGTTTTGACATGAACTGTAAATGGGAATATTAAGGCTAAAATTTGGGGCATACATTGTATTATCAATTATGACCTTGATTTAGGCATGTAAGTTTAGGCTAAATTTATGATTGGGCAAGATATGTAAATAGAGTTTTAGATATATATAATCTGCTAAATCTGTTATCTGCTAAATCTGTTAAATCGCCTAATCCGTTATCTGCTAAAACTGTTGAATTGCCTAAACTGCTAAATCTGTTATCTGCTAAATCTGTTGAATCGCTTAAACTGCTAGATCTGCTACATGTTGAATTGTTTGATCTATTGAAACTAGATAATGGTAATCTAGGTATGGAAATCCGTAGGCTCGACCTAAGAATTGGTAGAACATGGAAATTTGATTAATCTGTTATATCCTATGAAGAAGTTTTAAATAAACAGAATTAGTCTGATATCTGAAAAATCTGTATTGGAATGAATTAGCTATGACACGAGGTTAGACTCTTTTTGTGGTAGAAGCCTGCCCGGAACCAACCAGCTTAACCAGCGACCGCAAACTGTCAGTCTAATGTGAGAGGTCGTAGGCATAACTAAAATATGCTTAGACACGAGGTTAGGTCTGGCTTGTGGCAGAAGTCTGCCCGGAACCGCCCGGCATATCCAACGGCCACAACCCACCGACCTAGTGTGAGAGGTCTGTGCATTAATATTTAATTAATGCAAATCTGGGATAAATATGATGTATAAATCGTGTTGGGTGGATAGGTTAAACCAATTGGACTAGTGAATTTAACAAACTCGTTTTGTGAATCTGTAGGCCCAATTACAAAGTTAGACAAATCTGTAAATCTGTTAAATCCGTATACCTGATCCATTAGTCTGAAAACTTGTCTGATCTGTGAACTAGTTGATCTAAACTCTGTATGTCTGAACTTTTAAACAAGTTAATCTGAAATCTGTTAGTCTGGGGAAACAAGGTTAGGAGGGAAATTACTTGTGCCATCTGTTGTTTGGGACCCATATTAGTCAGTAACCCTTTCTGGTATCAAAACTTTGACACAACAGTAGGGAGGATCCGGGCACGCTTACTGAACTAATTATAAGTGGTTCACTCTGATAATGGCGAGGGGTATTAATGGTGCGTTCCAACCGGGTCATGTGCGTGCATGGATCTCGGTCTGCCTCTGAGGATGTAAGACGCCGTGACATCTGTAAATAGGTCTGTGCTAATTGGTTGTCACTTTAGGGAGTGATACACCCTACTGTGGAGCCGACACAGGGTATTTATGTATTAGGGAGCCGATCGCTTGGGGTAGGGTTTTAGGGTACACTTAGTTCTGTCTGTTTCTGTTGGTACCGTCTATTTCTGTTGGATGGCATCACTAGTCTGTTTCTGCATGGTACCGTCTGTTCGGGTGGTAAAGGCCCATTTACTAGTGTACACCTAATTCTACATTCTGTTTCCGTAGGGATTAATCTGTTTCTGTACCTTCTGTTCGGGTGGTAAAGGCCCATTATTAGTACTCTGTTTCTTTCTGTTTCTGTTCGGGTGGTAAAGGCCCATTATTAGCATTATGTTTTTGTCTGTTTCTGTTCGGGTGGTAAAGGCCCATTATTAGCGTTCTGTCTCTGTGAAAATTATTCTGTTCCCATTTCTGCTTCAGTTTAGACATTAGGGTGACCCTAATCCTGTTATACTAGTATTAGTGCAGAGAAATAAAAAGCGATATTATTCTGTTTCTTCTGTTTAACCTAAGTACATATGGTGCTCCTGTTACTGTTATCTCTTATCCAGCTTATTTTCATGTCATAATTATTATTATCTGTTCATATGCTGAAAGTCACTAGACTTGCCAGACTTTATGTCTGACCTTGCTTGTTTTCGCCCCTTTTTCTTCCGTTCCCCCCAGGTTTTCCAAGGAGGGAACACTTTAGCTTGATTTGGATTTCTTCTGCTTGAAGTACTTAGAGTGCTTAAAGTATGGCTTGACTCCTTATGGTAGCTTCTGTGGGGATTATGATTTTAAAGTTTTGTCCTCTGATGATTTTCTGAACAAGACTGATATTTATGTACTTGAGTTTTTGGTAAAGATGTAACCAAACTGATTTCTGTTTTCCGCTGTAATAAAGTTATAATTTCTCAAGTATTGTTTATCTGTCTTGTAAATTTCTGTTCTGTCTCCTAAAACGCTCCACCAAAGTTAAGCCATTCCCTTTTTGAGTGACCTTAATGGAGGTGGGGTGTTACAAGCGTTGTATTTGTCTTCTTCTAATGTAGCATTTGCCTTCTTCTACTGTTGCATTTGTTTTTTTTCCTGATATTGCATTTCAAGATAACGGTGTTCCATTACATAATATAGTGGTGTTTCATTAAATAAAATATTATTAATCCCACATGGCACGTGGGCCCCATCGCTGACGTAGCATGTGACACGTGGGCAGCTGACCGGATAGCTCACGTGGCGTGTGACACGTGGGCATCTTACGTGGAAGTTGAGCCAAGCTGTAACTTATGCTTAAGGCAACGCTGTATATTGTCTCATTACTTGCAAGTACAGTTGCAATAGGGGTCTAATGCAATACTTTGTTTCCATGGCAGTAGATGGGAAAAAGCATTGTCTTAGAGGGCAACGGCCGTGGATGTCATGCTCCTCTAGTGCTGCCTATTTGAAAAAATGGCCTAAGGCAACGCTTTTTTGATCTACGGCCACATAAAAATAGTGTCGAATATGCCCACTTTTGTAGTAGTGTTTTACTAAGAGTAAAGGAATATTAATAAAAACACTTTAGTCCTCATCATATCCAATATCTATGGGCATAGGAAATCTATATCTGTATGAGAGAAACCTAATTTTATATTGTGACAAGCCAATATCCAGAGTGTTTCTAATTATAGCATCTTCCATTTCATGTTTTAAAGGAGTGAAGCTTTTATTAGATGATGTTTCCTCGTTTTAAGGGGCCAAACCTAAATCAAGGTGAGTATTTCAATATTAGAAAAATTGAATATCTACATCTCCATCTTGATATCACTAATTTCATCTACCTTCTTATTTTCATGTTTTATTGGTCTATTAGCTTCTTCAACTACCCATTTAATGAGTAATCTTATCTCATCCTCGATTATTATCCTAGAGACAATAAGATTACTTTTAGCTACGAATATAATGAACGTGGTAGTGTTATCTATTGGTTACCTTGAATTTTTCTATGTCTAGGATCCATTATATTATAACAAATTCTAAAAATTAGAAGTACATTCTAACTACTTGATTTCATATCGAAACCTTCATATCTAAACATAGAGTTTGACATTATGAAAAAACTAATTTTTGTCAAAATGAGAGAATGGTGTATCTGGGGGAATTCCCCTAAAATTATGTATTTATTGTAAGATTTCACACAAAAAAATTGCCATAGTAGATGTTAGCAAAAATTTATTACTTCGGATAGACAGGGCGAAAGAAGGCCAAAGCAAAAAAAGGAAGCTTTCGGAAGGAGTAGGACAAAGACGGGTGCTTTAGAAGTTAATCAAAATAAAGAATTTCAAATAAATCAAGGGCTTTGTGCAAGAGCCAAAAGACTTATTGTCATTATGCAAGGCAACAGTAAAGAGACAGCCTCCGATGCAGTGATGAAAAATCCCTTTCAGTTACACCGAAGCAGAAAACATGAACCTAAAAAGCTCGAAAGAAGAGGGTTTTGGATAGTTATACATCAGAAAACAACCTCATATTCAATAAAGGTTCATCATGCCAAAGAGAGTTTCGTTCACAGATAAGCTGTTACCACAAGTCGGAAGCTTGCATGAACACATGCCTCCCTCAACAATCAAACTCGCTTCTTGGAAGATATTTTCTGAAAGTACCATAAACACTATCCGTATCCGTTTTCTAGCAAAGATGCCTTCTGGAACTCTTGGGAGTTCCTCCGAAAAACATACGGACCAAGCCAAATGAGGGAAAGGGGGCCACCTTGCACCTATAGATACAACACAAAAGGTCCATAATCGAGGCAAGAAATTTCATTTTAAAAGCTATAATCAAATTACGTAGTGTGACCCAAATTTCAAAATCTAATTTGGGATTTCCTTCTTTTTCTGTAATCTTATTTGGCAATTTATAATAAACGAAGGAGAATTGTGGTTCTAAATTATGGAGTTTAATTTTATGAGAAGGGGCTTAATCATTTTGGTTATTAACTTGCTTAATAGGTGATTGCACATGGGTTTAACTCTAATTTTCTTAGGTTCATTCAAAATCAAGTTACAGAACATAGGAGGATGGGTAAAGAATCCAGGGACGAAAGTAATAAACCCTATCTGTAAGGTGTAGGGGAAGTTATCACCAACGAAACCTGATTCCCTTGAGGAAATATAATCAAAGTCCTCCCTTGTTTGATGGGCTCCGCAACATAAAATTCTTTATTTACTAAGTTGTAAAATGGAACCTTCCTAGTAGAAAATCTTTCAGAAGGGAAAAGAGTTTTAGCAGTGCCTAAGGCTTCGATCTGACATGACTTACGAAACCTTAGCCTTATAAGCCTTCGGTAAACCGGGACCTAAAAGTTGGAAATGTCTGTTTTCCTCAAGCAAAAGCTTTCGAGGGCAACAAAGGCTAAAAAATGAGCCTTTCGAAACCATTGACAACAATAAGACCTATACGAAGGTGTTTGCTTTCGGAATTTTCCTCTCGTAGACTACTTTAGCGTGTTAACCATTTTTATGGCTAACATTTTTGGCGTTAGAAAGAGGGTTTGAACCTCCGATCTTTTGGTTAATTTAAACTATTTTTTTTGTATTTGAATGTATATAGGAAAAATGAAGACTAAATCAAAAAAGTTGGATATAATCAACGAGGATGTGATACATACATTTAAGCTAGAAGAAGGGATAATGTCATCCTTCAATCTGGAAAATATTATGCAAGGAGAGCCTGCTATCTCAGAGTTGCAATAAGCAAGTGCGGAGTATATCAAGCAAATGGAACAAGAAATTTCTGAACTAAAATCAATGCTTCATGAAGTGTTCCCTCAAAAGCCTATCAGAATGCAAGAACGAATAAAGTGGTGGAATCCTAGAAGAAAGGGTCCAAATCCATACAATCAGAAAATAGGAGCAAAAATGTACCTTCAGCACTCAAACTTAAAAGGATGAAGGTTGAGGCTACGAAGGATGATTATTAAGGAAATTTTCAAAAGAAAGAATATCAATCTGAAAACTTTATTACCAAAGGATACGACCCGCATTGGGTGAATATCCCAATAAAGACGTTTATACCAAGGACTTAATAGCGAAAGCGATTAAGGATTTGCTTAATTTCAAAAGGAAAAGAACTTTCGATGCACATGTAAATGGCAACGAGAGGATTGCCCCCATTTACTTAGGAGATTATGTGTGTCGTCGTTCCATCCCAGGTAAAGATCCCTGCTATCAAATATCAAGGAACTACATACCCTGATGATCACTTAATGGCTTTCGACAATCAAATGGATTTGTATAATGCTTCCGGAGTGGCCCGATATAGATTGTTTCCCGTAATACATCAAAGAGCCACTACCGAATGGAATTGGAAATATTGAGAGAAGACTATATACTCATGGAAACAACTATCCTATGAATTTGCTGCACAATTTTGCATCAAGAAAGAACCCACTATTCATTATACAATGGTTGCTAACATTAAGCAGCAGCCAGGGAAACCTCTGGTAGAATACTTCCTGAGATTCAATATCATAGAGATAAGAGCAAAAGGAATAAATGATTTAGAAAAATTGATTGTTGTTCACCTCGGACTTCAAGAGAATACTCCTTTCTGAAAGGATCTTATCATAAATGAATGTGAACCTCTTCAGGAATTTCACTTTCGTTTTGAAAAATTCATATGTATGGATGAGATTTATCATGCCAGGAAGCAAGGACCCATTCGTAAAGAGGGAGCGAATCCTGGCTTCAACCAAAACTTGAAACGAACACGATGAGTGATGCTAACAATAACTCGACGGCAATGAAAAAACCAATTTCCTTCATTTACCTAACGATGAAGGGTTAAATAAACTTACCCATCCCACTCAAGGCTCATACTAATCTAGAGGCTAAAAAAGGTGACAGCTACTGTATTTATCACAAGACGAATGACTATAAAGCTAACGAATGCAAGGTCTTAACCAATATCATTCAGGGGCTTATACGAGATGGTTAGCTATAGGAATTTGTTTAAAATGCTTGGAACATCTCCTAGGATAACAAAGAATTCCAAAAGCCCTCCGACAGGGCTACAGTTAATGTTGTTGAGGAGGAGGAGGACGTCTTGGAAATGGGTCCGCCTCTTAACCATATTAATGTAATCCATGTTATGCAGTTAAAGCCCCACTAAAGCCCCGTAATATCCCCGCTATAACCCATAGCACTCTTCAACTGCTATGCTATTTCAATTTAGCGCTAATGAATAGTAGATACGCTTTTAGCCTCGCTATTTTCCGCTGCATCAAGCAAAATCAAGGATTTATTGCATTCGCTTTAGCAATATTAATATATAGAGCTTAATTTGATTAGTTCCCTTTTAAAAATATCGGTAGCGTAAAGGTCAAGATTTAAGGCATAAGTGCTTAATATATGGTAACAAACAATTACACTCATCAAATTTAGCATGCATAACTACGATATTCCGTGATTTTGTCATATAAGATTAATGAATATTAGTTTCTTGTACACATATAATGTGAGAGAGATGAATAATTAATTTTCAAATATTTGGTTTTACATCTAATGAATCTTTTTGCATCTCCGCTATATCCCTGCTACACCTTTTTGCACCTCCACCGCTATATAACCGCTAAGCGCTTTAACTCCACAGAATCCATGAAGGCCCACATATTGCAAGAAGTAGCCAAAGGGAAAAGTCACTACATAAGAGAAGCCAGGGATGGAGTTTTCTTAGTCCACGAGAGGGTGTCGGATCATCCTCCGAGGAGGATCCACATGCATACTTTAGTAGTGACTCCGCAAGAGAACCATAAAAGGATTCATCACTCTCATAACGACCCATTAATGATCACTACTTAAATAGGACAATCCATGGTTGCTAAAATCTTGGTCGACCCTAGAAGCACTGTCAATGTTATCTTTAAACATGCTTTCAATTGAATGAATATTCCGAAAGGGAAGCTGGAACCTAGTCCAAAACCAATCTTTGGATTCAACAACAAGGGTTTTACCCCTGTCAGTTAAGTGAAGCTAAAAGTGTAGATGAGACTCCCTCCATGCTATCGTACTTTTGAAGATCTTTTTGTAATCATCGACCAACCTTCCTTCTAATATGAGTTCTTTAGACGGCCAGCAATAGATGAGGTTGACGCTTTCGTCTCCCTTGAATTCTTAATGGTCAAATTCTTAATGAAGAAGGGTTGCAAAACCATTAAATGTAGGCCAGAATATTCGAACAATTTATTTTAAATATTTAATATGGTTTCAAATATTGAGTTGATAATATAAATGATTTTTTATATTTTATCGATTTCAAAATGATTTTGATTTAATATAGAATATATTAAATTATCATAATACGAAAATGAATTTAATTGAATTCAAAGTTAAAACTGAATTGACAACAGTTCAGATGATCAATACAAAATTCTATTTGAATTAGAATAATAATATTAATTTATTTTCGAGGAATTAATTCTTTTGAATTTAATTTATATTAGTTTAAATTAATATCCACTCCATATGATCGAATGAGGCGATGAAACCTATCCCATTGTGTTCAGAATAGCGGTTTAATTGTAGAAGTGTCAGTTGTTGTGATTCGATTGGGGTTCAGAACCCTTAAATATATTATTATAAAATTTAAATGGATAAGAAAAAAATCAAATCATATTAAATCGAAGATCAAATCGAATTTAATTACATGTACTATACATAGACAAATTACTTAATAGTGAAGTATTCTCTACTTATATAAACGGACTACCCTCCCTCATTTCCTTTCTTCTGGAAAATCAAAATAGAAATGGCTATGACATTTCCTTTTCATTTCAACAAAATCCACATCAATAAACAAAATGGTCGCTCCCTTCTCTAACTTCAAAATCGCGAACCCCTCTTTTGAAACAAAATCGAAATCATTCCCGTGAAAATAAAATAAAATATACGAATCGAAATCATTCAATTTGAGGACCGAGAAGAAGCAAATCGTGATTCAAGGGGGGGACATCTCGGTCGATCATCACGAGCTAAAAGGGGGTCAGGCCAAAGTCAAGAGCTCGGCTTATGCTCCAGATTTGACGTCGATGCTAGTCCGAGTTTGAATCTGCTGGAGGAGAGAAGGATGGGGTCAGTGTGTTGATTGAAAATTGGGTAGTCTGTTGTTCAGAGCAGTTGACTTTGAATTTGCGATAGGGGTTCAAATTACTAGCGAAGTAAAATTTGACATCGCGTGAGGAGTCTCCGATCCACTGAGACGGGTCCGACAGGTTGTAGTGGTGATAGGAGATGGCGACAGTAATTGAATTGGAGTGCGAGATTTAGAGCTGAACTTTCAGCAGTGTTCGATTCATGGGGGAAGACACGGGATTAGGCATGAGGTGGAATTAGAAGTTGTTGTGATGGTTTGTGGGGGTGGATGCGACAGTGGGTGATGAGGTGATACCACAGCAGTGCGAGCTTCAGGTGTATATCCGAGGGATGACTGAATTCGAACAAAGCGGGAGCAACTTACTGGTAATGCACAGGGGAGACGAAGTTAACCGGCATGCTTGTAGTTGCAAATACATTTTTCCACTGTGGTTCCATACCCAATGAATTAGCCTTCTTCAGTCATTTACATCCTTCAAATTGGAAGCTAACATTTTCCACATTAGTGTCTTCCACTAAAACGAGATGCACCAGCTTCATATCATCAAATACTATACACTAGAATTAATTCGAAGTGATTTGGAACCAATGAGGATTTTTGGTTAAATTGAACTTTTGTTTAATTTAATCGAAATAAATCGCTATTCCGTCAGATAAATATCATGGTGAGTAAATCTCACTCATATTTTTATTTAGAATTATTTTATTCATTAAAATAATTGTTCGTTGGTTGTTTGCATGCATTGAAATATTATTGTGGCTATTAAATATATTAGTTATTTAGGATTAGTGTTTGTGGTTATTATATATATTGATGATTGGATAGTTCTCGCGGTACCATTAGCTATGCCCGCAGTATCGTTAGCGGATGACCTTATACGCTCCACGCTATGATAGTGGATGACCTTCTATACCGCGATATCCTACCTCGTAGTAGGAAGGGTATTATTTATGATGGCTAACGTCTGTGGATGCAGGAAAAACAGGTTGGAGGAATCCAACTGGATTCCTCAAAATTTATTATTGTTTGTTCATATATACATTATCATATATGATGTGTTGATTGATATTTGGGTGGTTTGATTGTTTAAATATCAGTGGGCCCAAAATGTTGATTTATAAAAATACCGTGAAAAGGATATTTCGGGATTTAAAATGGAAAATCTATTTTTCAAAAATAGAATTTGAATTGTGGGCTATGAAGATATTAACTTGTTTTGAATAAATAAAACAAGTATTGAATTTATAAACGATGTTTATAAATTAAATAATATAGGAAATTGAGGTGGTGAATTTATAATGATGTTTATAAATTGAATAATGTAGGAAATTGAAGTAAGTTTATAATCGGTGTTTATAAAAAATATGGAATGATTATCATTAGATAATTTGAATATTTAAATTCAAATGTGAATTTAAAAATGGAAATTTGGATTCGTTTGAAAGAAGTAAAAGATGAAGTTTATTATGATGTTCAGAATATAAATTGAACTAAAATAAATCCGTATGGATTTATGGTTTGAATTCGATTAGTTCGAATTTATCTAAATAAAATATGTGTAGAAAAAATATTAGGATTGTATTAAATAGAAGTTAAATTTAAATATGAAAATAGATTCTATGTTATATATGGAGAAGTTAAAATAAATAGAATATTCCAAAATAAGATTATGGTTTTTAATAGATTTTTAAATGGAACTTGTTTTAATCTATAAAACAAATTTATAAACGATGTTATAATTGTAGCAAACTAATTACCAAAGGATAATTTGAAATTTTAAATTCAAGTTTGAATTTAAAAATAGAATGTTAAAATCATTTCGAAAAGGGAACGACGGTTTTTATTCCAGAATTCGGAGTTTAAAAGGAATGGAGTTTTAAAATTGATTTTTGAAATGGAAACTTGTTTTAATATATAAAACAAGGAAGTTAAATTTATAAACGACGTTTATAAATTGAGTGAGATAATTATCATTTGGATAACTTAAATATTTAAATTCAAATATGAATTTAAAAGTGAATTGGGAGTGTTTTGAAACAGAACGATTGATTATATTTCGAAATTCGAAATATAAGCTGAATTGAGAGAAATCCAACGTGTTTATAATTGAAATTCGATTATATCAAATTTTATAAATAATTTATTTGTAATAGGAATTGGAATTAAATATAGAAGATCGAAGTATAAGTAAATTTATAACTGAGTTACAAAATAATTGACGATTAGGAATAAATGAAATATTTAGTTAGAATAGGTAAACGGGTTTAATTTATATTTAATATTTAAGAAATGGAATTGAAATTTATATAATAAATGAAATTTAATGTTTATATTTAAATATAATTAAACCTAACTGGCCGCAGCGCGGTAGTTCGTAAATTGGTGTTTTAAGCTTCAATTGAGTATATATAACTCAATTTAAGTCGGAATTCCTTGAAATAAAAATCGTCAGGACAGATTGAATAATAATTTTCTAATGGAAGAGAAAATTTTGGATTTCGTCTTATAGATTTTGAGTTATGTCAAAATCAAATTTTCCGGAAAACAGCGCCATAACCAATATAAAACCATAACGGTTTATTAAAAAAATAAAAGGATTTTAAACAAATAAAATTCGAATTTCCATTTGAAAAATTCAGACTTGAGATATAAAATACATATGAACTCAAGTGGAGTAAGTGAACTGACTTTGAAACATAAAATCAGACTTTTAACTGTTAAATAGAATTAACTAATTTGAAGAATAATTAGTTAATGGAATTTTGAATCAAAATTGGACTTTGGATAAGAAAAAGGGGTTTGTAAATTTATATTTGAAATCAAATATGAAACTTGAGTTGAAAAGAGAATTCGATTAGTTTATAAGTCAGTTAAATTATATTTGAACGTGATATGTTCAAATAAAATTATGAAATAGGCAAAAGTGCTAATTAAAGATAAATTAGCAAATTGAGTTAGAATAAATTATAAATGGACGCATATGTGTTAAACAGGCATGGAATGAAGAGAATGAAGTTTATAAATTTAGTGCCCAACAAAAAGGTACATGTTTAAATTCCATATGAGTTTTTATGCGCCGAATCGGCAAGCCGCTTGACTTTTTAATTTTCTTTTTCAATGGGAAGGGCCTAGGGAGGCGTTTTGTAGTTGTACCGAGTGACCCATACAAAGGAGGTTATGGTGAAATTTTCTGGAAATTTAAGGAGTTAGAATATTTTTAAGAAAATTGGATAACTAGGAAATCAATATATCAATATATATTGAATTCGATAAGGAAATGAATTTAAAATAGAATATTATAAACAAAAAGGAAATCGATAATCTAGTAATAGAAAGAGAAACATATATTCGTTTTTAAAATGAATAATTGATTTTTGTGGTGTTGATTATTCGGGAATAATGGTCTTGTCTATTTTGAAGTTATGGATGTTATCAGTCAAGGTCTGAGAGGTAATTTTACCCCAACTCGGTTGTTTTCATTAGTAACCGATAAATAGCAAGATTCAATCTCGAAGATCAATATTTGAATAAGATTTAGTTGAATACAATATTTTGGGTTGTTGTAACGATGTTTTACACAACATTCGTTTTGACCCAAATAAGTGGAATTTTGGAAATATAACAATAAATATTTTCTAAGTATAGAATTAAATGAGTCGGGAAAGAGATAAGTAATTGGAATGTTCTCCAATTATAAATAGATATATTTTCTAAGTACAGAAAATAAAAGAAGGCGATATGTGGAAATGTTTTCCAAATAGCAAGAGGCCAAGATGATTACTGAAAATATTTAGTTAATAAATATTGGTAAGAAAATGAAAAAGTGATTTAATTAGTGAAATATTAATTAAGGGGCCCAGTGATTATTTGATGTTATGAATGAATGTTTGTTTTTCTTCGATAGTTAAATAACCGACTATCGAAGTATTTGCCAATGTCAATATGGAGAGATCAGTTGGATTATTATCCGAGAACCACTCCATATTGGCAGTAGCGTTGCAAATCAGATTATATAGAGATAATCAAAGATGGAGAAAAGGGCAAGGGCTTTCTCTAATCCAAAGATAGAAATTGCCTAAGATGGATTAATGGAAATTGTGATTTTGGTTTCGTTCAGTCCCAGAACAAAGTGTATGGACGAATGTCTGACAGAGTATTTCTAATGATTGTATATGTTGGTTTGCATAAATATATGTGGTGCCGGAGAATTTATTCTCTTAGCATAATATCCAGAATATATTTGTACAATCAATTAGTGATTAACAGATTTGACAATGTGGCATTCAAAGTGATTGTGCTATCAATGAAATGTAAGTAATCGCAGCCTCAGGCCTCAACAATCGGTAAATGAAAAAAATCGGGCAGGCAGCATGGCTAAGTGGGTAGCTCCCAAATAGGGTGTATTATCACCTATCTAGAGAAAATTTATATTCCTTCTTTATTCTATTCGATGTTGTCCCATTCGGTCGTGTGTGGCCGGGATACAAAATGTTCTTGTTGATCCCATTGTATTCCTCTCTAGAGATACACTATCGGAAGGTGGTTCCATACCTTATCATAGTTGGAAATTCATTTCCCAATAAGTGCTCGCGGTTTTGATTGTATATTATTTATGTGGAGCGTGAGATGAAAGCATTCCACTAGATTTCTATTTATTTGATTTAAACACTATTATAATATCAAAAGAGTTTTGATATAAAGATTATCGTTTCCTTCAAAAGGATTTTGAAAGTTAAATCAAGTGTTTTGGATTCTCATAAGGGAAAACCCCGTTCCGTGTTATACGGCGTGGTCTTATGAGATATCGTTATTTTCTCAACTGTTTTAAATTGTTTACTCATACCAGTCCCATGACTGACCCGGAGTTTATTTTGTTTTTTTACCTAAACTCTTGGGTGCCCAAATTTGTACGGGTAGTCATGTAGTTCAAGATTTTACAGATTTATCTAAAGGAGCTTGGAGCAGGAGGCTTCAGCGTATTTAGTTATTGTTTTTCCGCTATGTTGTAAGTGTTGTACTTTGATGATGATATGTATATATAGAAAAAAAATTGTACTCCAAAAGCTGATATATATATATATATATATATATATATTTTATTTTATTTTTTTCCGCTGCGATGTGAAATTCTGTATTGTTATTTTCGTTCTTCTTCTACCTTTTTCTTCTTTATTAATAATGATTTGTATTTCTGTGCAATTTGGGTTTGACATGTGGTGTATTTAGTCAACTCAAATAGTATGGATTTGTGAGCCGTTACATTAAAGGAGAACAATTCAACTTGAGGGAAATGTATTTTTCGATGCTTGATCAATACAAGAAAGAATATTTCACTTATTTTTATTCCTCTACTAAACTGCAACCTTTGGATGAGGGTTTCATAAACCCAACATTCGAAGAAAAGGTAAGAAGTAATCAATCTATTAAACATAAAAAGAATGATTGCAGATCAAAAAACAGAAAGAGAAAAAAGCAAGAGGTCAATAGCATTGATGAAGAAGAGATCGTGATTGACTTAGACTATTGGGAGAGGTTGGAAGGATTGAAACTTCCGAAGAAGTTAAAGAAGAAGGTATAGATCCTACCGATCCAGGAAAAACTCTTAAAGCGGGAAAAACTTTGGAATCAAATGTAAAAAACTGAATTATTTCACTTCCTCAAGGAAAGTAAAGATATTGTTGCATGTACACACTCCGACATGATAGGAATTGACCCTTCGATCATGTGTCATCTGCTCAATATTGCCCTAAGCATAACCCTATTCGGCATAAGACTAGGCAATTCGACAAGGTGTGATCTGAACCCTTAAAGGAGGAAGTGGAGAAATTGCTTGAGAATACATTGATCCCTGAAATCTTTTACCCAAAATGGTTAACAACCCCTATTTTGGGAAAGAAATCTAATGGAAAACGGACAACATGTGTTGACTATGTTGATATAAATAAAACAAGTCCAAGAACTACTATCCCTTACCCAGAATCGTTCAACTTGTGGATGCCACAAGTCGCTACATCTCATGGATGTCTATTCTAAATATAAAAAAATACCTATGTTCAAGCTGTATGAAGAGCATACAAGCCTCATCACCGATAACGAACGTACTGCTATAAAGCTATGCTCTTCGGTCTAAAGAATGCTGGAATGACGTATCAAAGGCCGGTCAAAAGGATGTTCTACGAAAATCGAAAGGAACATGGAGGATTATGCAGATGACATGTCGATCAATTCATTAAAAGTAGAAAACTATTTGAAAGATTTTGAAGAAAGGTTTAAGGTTATGAGAAAATATCATATGAAATTGAATCCTCAAAAGTGTCACTTCGGAGTCCAATTAGGGAAATTATTAGGCAATAATTTAAATAAACAAGGGATAAAAGCAAATCCCACACAAATAAAAGCAATAAGAGAAATGATTGAGCCTAAACCAAGAAAAGATGTAATGAGTCTTAATGGAAAGGTGGCGACATTAATAAGATTCATTTCAAAGGCCATCGATAAGTGCATGATATGCTTCAATGTGATTAAAAAGAAGAATTTTGAATGGGGAGAAGAATGCCAAAGTGCATTCCAAGAATTGAAAGATCATTTGGAGAAAACCACATATCATGTCATCTCTAAAAGATGAGAAAACATTATATTTTTATATGGCAATTTCGGAACATGCCATCAGCTTAGTTTTAATACAAGAGGATATCGAAACCCAGCTCATGTTTATTAGGTAAGCCGAAAGTTAAGAGATATCGAAACCTGCTATTCAATTATTGAGAAATTGGCCTACGGACTAATCATAACTGCCTAAAAGCTATGTTCATACTTCCAAGCACATCCGATTAAGATTCTAACCAACTTATCCTTTAAATAGATTTTTAGTAAGCCAGAATCCACTGAATGACTTATGAAATGGGGGGATTGAGCTAATCCAATACAAAACTGAGTACAAACCTAGGATGACTACCAAGGGCCAAGCTTTAGCATATCTTTTAATTGAATGTATTAGATTTATTGAGAAAAAATCAGAAAGGAAAAAGGAATTAGATCCAGAATGGAAATCGTTTGTTGATAAAGCATTTAATGAGTAAAGAGAAGGCGTAGGATAGGTCATCATAACACTGGATGGGCATTGTCCACATCAATCCATGAAATTGGGTTTCCCTGCAGCGAATAAGGTGGCAAAATACGAGTCTATGGTTGCCGAATTAACCCTAGCGAAACAGCTTAAAATTCCACAAATCCGGATTTTCAATGATTCTCAACTAATGGTAAGTCAACTCAAGCAAACGTATCAGACAAAGAATCCGAAGCTATCAGTATTTTAAGAAAATATTAGAAGTGTTGGTGGTTTTCTAAGATTTCTCGATACATCAGATCCCGAGAGGAGAGAATTCTCAAGCGGATTCTTTGGCTAAGTTTGTCAGCTCAGAAGGAGCTCCGAACAGTCGAATAGTCTCTGTCAGATATTAGGTGACGCCAAATATTGAGGAATAAGAAATTGAAAAAGAAAAAGAAACTTTGGTACTGACTTGATCCCAAGAAAAATCCCAAATAGAAACTTAGAAAGAGATAAGTCAAGGAATTCCAGCAGAAAAGGAAAAACCTTTTCGAGATAATAACGAAAGCTACTGGATGACTTTAGTCCTTGAATATCTGAATGATGACATATTTCCTACAGATAAAACGAAGGCCTGGAAAATCAAGAAGCAATCCTTGAATTTTATTATTTAGGATGGAATTCTATATAAGAAAGGCTATGCAATGCCATATCAAAGATGTGTAAACCCTGAGGATGGGTTAAGGTTGCTAAAAGAGGACACGAAGGGTTCTGTAGGGACCACTCT
This sequence comes from Allium sativum, assembly GCA_030737875.1. Taxonomy (NCBI): domain Eukaryota; kingdom Viridiplantae; phylum Streptophyta; class Magnoliopsida; order Asparagales; family Amaryllidaceae; genus Allium; species Allium sativum. The sequence continues at coordinate 748,770,140 of CM060918.1, forward strand.
AACGGAATAAAATATGCTAAGAGGATAGTGTGATGATTCTTCTATCCACAGATGACTGAGCAGGCCATCGACCTGGTTAAAAGATGTGATAAGTGATAAAGATACTCTAAGATTCCTCGCCTACCCCCAAGAAATTTAACATCCACAATGAGTCCGTGCCCATTTGATGTGTGGGGAATAGACTTTATTGGCCCGCTACTTATTTTGAAAGGAGATGCCATTGTAGTAGAAATTAACTATTTTACCAAAAGTGTAGAAGCGGAACCTCTTCCGAAAATCACTTCCGAAAAAATTCTATGATTTTTCATCAAGAACATAGTCACCCGATTTGGAATACAATGGAACTCAATACCAAAGCGAGGATTTCTTGTGATTTTGCTATGATAATGGTATAATTAAAATTTTCTCTTCCATAGCATACTCAAAGGAAAATGGTGTCGTAAAAGCCGCAAACAAGAACATAAAAAACCTTATTAAAGAAATGATTAAACAGAGCAAAGGGAAATTGGATAGAAGAATTACCCTTAGTATTCAGGGCTTACCGGACATCAGCAAAAACAGCGATAGGCCATACGCCTATTCTTTGACGTTTGGATGGGAAGAAATGCTTCCAATCGAAATATAAATTCCATCCCACTGAAGGGTTGCCTATGCTTTCAATAAAAATCCCTAACAAAAGAAGGAATCTTTAGACTTACGGTTTCAAGGACAAGGCTGTTGTTCGAACAACGAAATATCAAAGGAGAATGACCCAATATTATAATACGAAAGTAAGATCAAGAGCATTTAGGGAATGAGACCTAGTATCCCAAGGATAATAACTAATACCAAAAAATCTTAAAAACGGACAAATACAACCAAATTGGGAATGTAACACCCCATATTTCAAAAACACGGAAATTATATAGTGAAGAAAATAAAATGGATATTATTTAATTAGATATTCAAAATTAGGTAAAACGGACTTTACCATTGCGATCGATACGGAATTTTGGTTTGGGTAGACTCTTCGTTTTCGTAAATCGAACTAAATATGAAGAAGTTATGCATATAAGAAGATTGAACTAAAAACAGTATAAAATATAATATAAAAACAAACAATGTAGAAAGCAATGGTTACTGCGCGACCCATCCTGACCGGGTCGACCCATGGGTTGGCCTGTGTCTAAGGCAGGTCGACACAGGTAAATGTGGGCCGACCCACTGGCATGTAAAGGCAGGTTCCTGAGACTATACCTGGACTATTTTATTTACAAGATGCATACGCTAACGCAGCATTGGTTGTACGATTGGATTTGTAAACCTAAAATCTAAGGGTTTAGGATTGTTCTGGCTAATCCATAAATAGGCTAGCAGCCTCAATGATTTCAACACACAAAAATTCTTCATTTCTTCTTCCTCTAAGCTATATTATAAATAAAAATATGAAGATGCTGAGGTGTTACCAAAACATAGATTAAATAGAACAATTCTAATTTTTCTACAACAACAAATCTAAAGGGGACTTTCTTCAACAACAAAGAGATATTTTTCTGAACTTTAATCCAACCACTATGAGTTCTAGTTATTTTCATATTTGATATTTAAACAATATTCTGACGGTAAATAAATCAGAATCTGAGATTATATAGTAATTATATGTTTATATGTCATTGTTTTACTATCAGTTATCTATTAAGTTTTCAGTTGTTTATTGTTACATGTATATCCCTATTATCTCTTTTTCTGTTTTAGATTTATTTACAGTCTTATGCCTATTTTATCCACTTTATATGTTTCTGAATCAGATATGTATTTTATCCTTTTCCTTTTTATTTTGCTCTATACCTAGGCCATCATATGCCTAGGTTATTCACGTTAGAATTGCATAAATTGGGTTAAAATAGAATGACTTGAAATGACAAAAGGGAGAATTAGGCATATTTAAACATGAAATCCAATTACTATATAATTGGGATAATATGCAAAACATGTTAATCTAAATAGGTGAAACTTAATTTAATAATTAAGTAGAACATGTTAGGGAGTATCAGATGTAATTAAGTAAAATAGTTAACTTAATCTATATATATACATCTGAGAAGGTGCTTGTTTCGGGGAAGGGGTTATACATAGAATAACATTTATAGGAAATTTCCTTTACAATCATGCTTATTAATAAATTTAAACCTGCTAAGTTATTACTTGATAATTAATAAGCTCAGAGGTCTCACGTCTTGTTGTTGGTATCCGGCTTTAGGACTCTTAAAATCCTAGTTAAGGGCCATAAGCCTAGGGGTGGCTTGGGTCAATCTTGTTGTGTGGAACCCATATCAGTCAGTATCCCTATTAGTATCTTAGAGAGGGGTCTCGCAAAATGTAGGGGCTAGGGTACGCGTTACTGGTTTGGATAGTAAGAGGATCAAAGGTAAAAGGTGAGTACGGGCATGTTGCGGTGGAGTCATGAGAGTGCATGGATCCGATGGGGGAAACCAAACCGCTGTAACACTAGCGAATAGGTCTGTGTCTTATAGTTGATAGGTTAAGGACTGATATCACTTACAACCATAGCTGGCACAGGATATTTGCTTAGTAGGGAGCCAATCGCATGGGTAGTAATTACGGTAACACCTAATCTTGACATTTTAATAGTGGTCCAGTAACTTGATTCTTAGGATATGAATGAGAAGCATGCATAATCTTTACCTTGCCTTGTTATCTTGTTATCTCGTTTACTTCCTACTTGTCTATTTTACTGTTGTTTCATATTCAACATTATTTATCTGTCTTGATACTTTTTATCATATACTATTACTGAAAATCACTGGAACTCGCCAAACTTTATGTTTGACCTATTTTTCATTTCCTTCTCCCTCTTCCTTCCCCCCTCAGGTTCTCAGAGTGGTGGTGGGCACCAGCTAGACCGTGATTCTATTCTTCGACTTGGATTTCTTCTGACTCAATGTATTGCTTTGACTTTCGTTCTACTTTGTTATGGCTTTTGAGGAGGGATATGATTTTACAGTTTTGTACTCTGATGTTTTGTGTTATGAGATAGATGGTTATGGATATTGTTTTTGGTATTTGAATTTGTAACGATGAAATGGTTATTTTATAAAAATAAAAAAAATTCCGCTGCATATTTACATTCTATCTTGTGAATTTTAGCTACTGTTTACCTATTGCACTTCACAGAACTTAATGCATCATCATATGGGTGACATTAAGGGACGTGGGGTGTCACATTTGGTATTAGAGCCTAAGTTTACGACAGTAAAGAAAAGTTTTTGAATATATTTTTTTTAAACAAAAGATTTTCAAATAAAAATAATTTTTGAAAAACAAATATCCCCTCAAGTCATTTAACAATATTCCTTCGTTCTCTTTCGGAATCCTTGTTTCGTTCTTTTTCAACATGTGTGGGGATTTAAATTTCCCCAAGGGAATTCCCATTCCGACATGGTTTCATAGATACGTAGAAGCTACGATGCCAGTTGGAGTGCAAGAAATTGTCCCTTCCCCAGCTGCAGCAGCTGTAGCTCTATCTCCTCCTGTAGTCAACTTTTCTAAGCTTTGTAAGGACTTCTACACGTTGGAAGGCAAGCCATTTCTTGGTACTGAGTGTTTTGTCGGGGCGTGCAATTGGCTTAGAGAAATTGAGAATGTGTTCAACTTATTAGAGCTCGATGATAGGAGAAAAATTTAGTTGGTCGCTTGGCAACTGAAGGACAAAGCAACATATTAGTGGGAAATGGTTCAGGCTAGACAGATGGTGGCTACTTGGGATGAATTTAAGACTAGATTCGAGATGAGATTCTTATCACAAGCGGAGGAAGGAATGCAAATGGAAAGATTCTTGAACTTGAAGTAAGGAAGCATGACTATAAAGGAATATGTTAACATCTTCAACCAACTAGCGAGGTTTGGGTTAGAATTAGTAAACACTCCTCATAAGAAGGCCTTGAGGTTCGCAAAAGGATTGAACCAACCGCTCCAAGACTTAGCATTGACGCATGTACCGATGGGAGCGACTTTCAAGAGGCTTGTTGTCATGGCTTTGATGCAAGAGGATAGTAAAGAGAAGAAGAAAGAGGTTAAGGCTGAGGAAGAGAAACCCAAGGCTGAGAAAAAGAAATGGTGGCTCAAGAAGGGCATAGCTAAGAAGGGAGACAAGCCCGATAAAGATCAGATCAAGATAGAGGTTAAAATCCATGGGTGTGAGGCTTTGGGACATTTTTTGAGAGATTGTAAGAAGACGAAGAATGCTTGTTTTACTTTTGATCAAATTGGACATTTTAGAAGATAATGCCCTAACAAGCAAGGACAAATTTGCTGGATCATCTAGAGGGCAAGTGCATGCGCTCGAGGCTGGTGGACCGGATCATGGTAGGAAAGTCGCAGTGAAAGGTTTAATTTATCTTTTTGACTACCCTATTGGAACTCTCTTTGACTCCAGTGCTTCTCATTCATTCATATCCAGCTCTGTGGTGGATAATCGGCACCTCGATACTAGTATTATTTCTGATTAGTCTCAAGCCCCATAGGAGGAACGAGTCATTTATCTATGATATGTTGGGGTTTGAGAATCTCTATTATGGGGGTCGAATTTGAATGCGACACATATGTTCTTGGCTTTATGGGTTACAGATTAGTACTAGGAATGGATTGGCTAGCCATGTATGGTGCCATCCTTGATTGTGAAAGGAAAGTTGTTAGACTTCTAACGTACCAAGGTAGAACTCTCGAAATTTCTTGTGACCCACGAGGGTTAGTTATGCTCAGTTTCCTGGACTCTCTTGACGCTTCGGTTAATGATCTTCAATTAATACCCATAATTAGCATTTTTCCGGACGTATTTGACGAGATTAGAGGATTTCCTCTTTGACATGAGATAGATTTTCAGATTTACTTGGTGGAGAATGCGAAACCAGTCGCTTTACCAGTGTGTCACATGGCTCCTAGGGAGAGGAGGGAGCTTAGCAAACAAGTAGGTGAGTTATTTGAGAAAGGATTCATTAGACAGAGATTTTTGAGTAGGAAGCACAAGTCGTATTTGCATCTAAGGCAGACGGCTCTCTCTGTCAATGCATGGACTATAGAGAGTTGCATAAACTCACCAAGAAGAATAGGCACCTACTTCTGAGGATTAATGACTTGTTTGATCAGCTAGTAGGTGCTTCAGTTTTCTCATAGTTAGATTTAGCCACGGGATTTCATCAGCTTAGGGTAGCGGATGATAGTATTAATAACACAACTTTGAGTACTCCGGGCGATTTCTTTGAGTGGTTGGTCATGCCTTTTGGGCTGACCAATGCACCCGCATACTTCATGGATTTAATGGGTCGGGTGTTTAGAAAGTATCTGAATAAATTTGTGGTTGTTTTCATGGATGACATTCTGGTTTTCTCGAGGAGCGAGGAAGAGCATGCCAGACACTTAGAGGAGGTTCTCAGTACGCTCAGATCGCATCAACTCAAGGCTAAATCTTCTAAGTGTCATTTTTGAAGAAAGAAAGTAAGATTCCTAGGGCATGTAGTCTACAAGGATGGAATAGCGGTGGACCCACTAAAGTTTTCGCAGTTCAAGATTGGAAATCCCCTAAGAATGCGATGGAGGTTAGGAGTTTCCTTGGATTGTTAGGTTATTATAGAAAGTTCATTAAGGACTTTGCTCAGATATCAGCTCCGCTCACCCGTCTAATGAAGAAGAACTCGATTTTCGCTTGGAACATTGATTGCGAGGATGAATTCCAGAGGTTAAACAGGACTCTGACATCATCCCCTGTTCTGACTCCTCCCGATGGTAGAAAGGTGTTTACGGTCTACACGGGTGCTTATGGCACGGGATTAGGTGTTGTGTTGATGCAAGAGGGTAGGGTAGTCTGCTATCGAAGTAGGCAATTACGAGTTCACGAGAATAACTACCCCACCTATGACTTGGAGTTGGCTGCAATAATGTTTGCACTTAAGTCTTGTCGATACTATCTACTTGGAGAAAGATTTGAGCACTACACAGATCATAAGTCATTCAAATATTGGTTCTTTTAGAAGGATCTTAATTTAAGGCAGCAATGATGGATGTAGTTCCTTGCGTCCTACGATTTTAAAATAGCTTACACCCTAGGCAAGGGTAATGTAGTTGCAGATGCATTGAGTAGGCAAAGGATGACCTTGAGTCCTTTTTTCGTAGAGAGGCAGAGGTTGGAGTTTATCTCGACGTTTTATTTTAAGCCATTACAAATTTTACGCTTGGTTTGTTGGCGTCATTAGAGGTGATACCTACTCTTATGGAGCGCATTGGATCAACGCAGCAAGAGGATCAATAGTTAGTAGACATCTTGGATAGACTTGGTAAAGGAGAGACCTCTAGTCACCTAGTTAGATATTATGTGGACGAGAAAGGGTGGCTAAGACGAGATAAGAGATTGGGTGTTCCCGGAATTAAGGATTTGCTAAGATCGGTTCTTGAGGAGGATCATCACTCTCGGATGACTATCCATCAAGGCGGTGATAAGATGTACCGAGACATGAAGTGATTTTTTCATTGGACTGGCATGAAGAAAGATGTGGTAGAATTCGTGGCTCGATGTTTGACATGTCAACAAGTAAAAGTTGAACGAAAGAAGCCTGACGGATTGCTTCAGCCTTTGGGTATCCCATAATGGAAATGGGAAAGCGTCTCTATGGACTTCACTGATGGACTACTCCGATCGAGGAAGTGCAACACAAGTATATGGGTGATAGTGGACAGACTTACTAAGAGCGCTCACTTTATCCTGGTAAAGAGCAAGAGGATGGCAGCTTGGCTACCATCGGTTTACCTTAGAGAGTTCGTCCGACTTCATCGGGCACCTTCCAGTATAGTAAGTGACCATGACCCCATCTTTACAAGAGAATTTTGGAGGAGCTTGCAAGAAAACATAGGTACACAGTTAAGACTTAGCACAACTTATCACCCTCAGACCGACGGACAGACTGAGAGGGTCAATAGAGTTCTCTAGGATCTATTAAGATTGTGTGTCCAAGATTTCAGAGGGACTTGGGAGGAGCATCTTACATTGGTTGAGTTCACCTACGATAATAGTCATCATTCGAGCATTGGTATAGCACCCTTCGAAGCACTTTATGGACGACCGTGCAGATCATCGACATGTTGGTGAGAGTCTATAGATAGACTTCTACTTGGACCTAAGATGATTAGAGAGACTTCTGAGAAGATAGACCTTATTCGAAGAAGGATGAAAGCATCTCAAGGTAGGCAGAAGTCATATGCCGATAAGAGAAGGACTGACTAGAAATTTGAGGTAGGAGATATGGTCTTCATCAAAGTATCACCTTTAAGGAACGTAGTTCAATTTGGCTTGGTAGGGAAATTGGCACCAAGATTTGTATGACCATTTCCATAGTTGACAGGATAGTCTAGATGGCCTACAGAGTTAGACTACCGGAGAGGCTGGCGGAAGTTCACGATTGTTAGATCCAAAATTGGGTCTAACACCCGAGTTGTTCTGATCTACGAAGAATTATAACTACAATATGAAGAAAAAGCAGAAAAACACATGAAATTTAGAGTGGTTCGGCGTTAACGAGCCTACGTCCACTTTATAGGTAGTTGATTATATGCTGAATGCAAGTACAATCAATAGTTTCACTCGGTCTCACTCTTACAATTATGATTCTCTCAATAATTTCATGATAACTCTAAGCAGAAACAATGGAGAGATGATAATGGTGGAGTCAGATCTCTCAATTGCCAAAAGAACCTTAAAATGTCAAGTTCTGGGATATTTATAGCCGATTTCTTCAGACGGATCGCGGTCATACGTGGCACACATCCAGAGGATCTCGTACTGGTTCATATCTTGATGAAGAAATTTTCAAATTAGCCATTGTGGACAGGTGTCGCGAGATCCATACATTTCGGATCGTGGTTGAACAGGTCGTGATCTTCATTTTCTAGCTTCTGGAATTCGATCGGGTCGAGCTAGTGTTGGACGGATCGGATTGCGAGACATGGGGCGATTGCGATTGTGGTGATGTAGGGAAATCCGATCGGGTCTTCGACGACCAGAGGAGTGAAGTTCCATATTTTCTTCCTGTGTGTAGACCTTGGTGGTTTGGTCAAAAAGCTAGCCAACATTTTGCCCCCTCGAAGTATGTTCTATTGAGGATGGAACATGCTTCGAAAGTTCTGAGTTGTCTTTTTACGAAGTGGCGCAAATCAAAGGTCGTGTCTGCCCGTCTGTATCGTCGCGTCATTTTTAAAGAGTCGCATCCCTCGACTGGTATAAATATCCAATAAAACCTTCAATCTTTTCTCCGTTTATCAGATGATTTCTATCTCTGGAATTTTGGAGGAAGTAAAAATCAGCTTATCGAGTATGTTTTCAAATCCTTACGCGTATTTTCACCTCTTTTGTTTCATAATTGTTTTCGAGTTCGGTTCCGCGTGGTTCGCTACAAGAGTGGATACCACGTGCTGATCAAATGAAGGGATTTGATCGTAAGCCCCGATGGGCCTTTTCCAACGACCGCGACCCGTGGGCTTCCATGGATCGAATCGCGACAAAGAAAGGGAGACAAAGATCACCTCCTCCTCTATATAAATCGGGCCCCTCCCCATATGTTCCCTTCTTTTTCTTGCTATCGCCGCCGCCGCCTATTTCTTCTCCTACTCAGTCCCTACGCCGTAAATTTTGAAGAATTAAATCATTTCTTTGCTCAAATCGAAGAGGTAATTACATTAGGTGTGTTTACATGTGATTTCTTCTTCGCTTGTCTTGAGTTTACACTGATTTGAGAGGAAAGGACGACGGTGTTTTGTGGTGTTCGAGGCTTGGGAGGCAACTTGATTGATGGGTTCATCGGTTTGAGTTCGGAGATGGAGGGATGATGAGGGAGAAACGAGGAAGAAGAAGAGAAGTGGGTTAGGTCGGATCATGGGTGAGGAGGAAAGAGGAGAAAGATGAAGGAGAATGGCAAGGCAGTGGATCATGGCGATGGCCTGGGAGCAGATCGTGGTTGGAGGAAATAGGAGGAGTAGGATTTGGAGAACGGATCGGGTCGTGGTCATGAAGAGGGTCACTGGTTCACGAGAGGACAAGGGATTGTGGATCGCGAGAGGTCATCGCGATCCGTTCCGGTGTTCATGATCCAATACTCTTCCATGAGTCAGTTTTTTTTTCTTTGAATCCATACCCGTTCCGCGATTTAGAGATGTACCATGATCCGACATCGCGTCACGATCCAGATGATGAACGATCCGATGAACCTTAAACAAACAATGCAACTTAACTTTGGTATATCAATGGACAGTTAGACTAGAGCCCTTGAAACTTTCTGAACTGGACACAGCATAACTTGACTGCATATGACAACTAACACTTCGATGATCTTGCTAATTTTCATGCTTTCTTCCTATGCATGCACAAACACACACTTGCACTTGCACACACGGGGGACGGGTAATTATATTCTAATTTCTCATGTTTACTCGCCTAAACAGTAAGGTTGGATAATCGTTCTCCTTCAAGATCTGAATCAGAGACGGACCCCGAGAGGTCTGAGCATCGCAGCCCCAAGGTTCTTCCAATTAACCCAGAAGGTGAGGACTCTGAATCCGAATACGAGGCAGAAACAAAATCGGATTCGTCTGAGAGTACCTCGCTTGATGAGGAGTCCGAGGTAGATGACCGAGCTCCCGATGAGATTCCTGGTGCACTAGAAATAGAGCAATTCACTGACTCTTTAGCTTCCAAACTAGATGACATAAAACTTAAGAAAATCAGCTTGAAACACGGGATCCCCTGGGATGATGTGAGAACACCTGGAAGCGAAGATAGACCTCATCTAGCTCCGGAAGGGTATATGACAGTCAGCCGACTCATGTGCTGGGAAGGCGCTATTCCTCCGTTTCCTCCAATCGTCATTGAAACCTTAAAACGATTGGGTATTGCTCCGATGCAGCTTCATCCCAATACCTACGCAGCCCTATACACTTTATACATCGCGTATGCGGAAATCTTGCAAACTGAGCTCACATTTAAAGACTTGAAATTCTATTACCTTTTCAAGCATCGTTCTACAGCAACCCCAAATTTTTCTTTCTTCGAGTCGGTAGTGAATAAGAAGGTCTTGTCTGATGGTTACAGCAACATAAGGGATCCCAAGGCCGATTGGTTCTATATAAAGAGACAGGCTGGGTGTGCGAGAAGATGGCTTAAATCAAGTAAATTTTAAACCTTTGAACGAATAACCTGTTTAAGAAATAGAAACGCTAACATACTTCTTTCCTCTATGCAGATTACACCTTTCCAAATACGGAAGGCTCGGTGTATAGTAATCGACTATCCCTTCTTCTGAAAAGCAAATCTGACTTCCTAAGAATTAAGAAATGTATTACTGACGAGAATCTTCACCGGCACCGCCTTCTGGACATAAGATTTGGACTTGGCGCGGGTGGCAAACCTTACAAATATGTGCCCCCGGCCGAGGGAGAAGGAAAGTGACAGGCAGCAGAGAAAAATAAACCTCATAAGAGTCCTTCACCGATGATTAACCAGGACGATGAAGATTTAAATGTATATAGAGGAGATGAGACCCGTGCTGACGAGCTTAAGGAAATCCCAGCCTCTCCGAGGGATTCCCCCTCAAGGGCCTCTCTACCGGTTGAGCCTGCCGCTCCCGATGATTTAACAGAGGAGCAGTTATTCAAGGAATTGAACAAGATTCCTATACCCGACGATGTATATACACAGGAGGATTTCGAAGGGGAGCCATTTTTTCCTATCTCTGAGGAAACAAATGCTCCAGTTGAAGAAAGAGAAACCACCCCGACGAGCCTAACTTCGGGCCCTGGTCTGTTATGGGGAATTATATGGGATGCACAGATCACATGCACTGTCTGACTCCACACTTTTATACCAACTGTATTCAAAGTTTTAATGTGTACTTGTTTCTCCTGCAGGAAAGATGACTCGCAAACGATCTTATTCTTATCGCTCCCTTCGTGAAGGCACATCTAGTCTTCATTCAAATCCAAATCCTGCTCGCAGTGATAGTCGGGGAAGGGATAGTTATCGGCCTCGCGACCCTCCTCAAACCTATCCTACACGATCCTGGTCTCCTTCCAGGTATGGTTCCGAGAAACCTCACAGTCGCCCACTGCCACCAGCTGGGGGTAAGCAGCTTCCTAGGGACTTAACCCCTCTAAAAAGTACGCCTTTTCACGTCCAATCTTCCAAGAAACAGCGCGAGTCAGAGGACAAAAATAAAGACGAGGGCAAGATCGTGAAGAAAGGAAAAGAAGCTCTGGTCTCTCCTGACGATCACGACTCCGACAGTCTCGTTGCACGAGATGCTATCCATGGCCCCAAAAATTAGGCTAGATTGGCGCGCTTGCGCAAGGAATTCCCCGATATTTTCTTTGAGAGGATGATATTTGTACTGGATCTTGAGCCGGTTCCCAGGGACTGGGTTACTGAGGTGATAGGATATGTGTGTCATGTAGCCAAACAGTACGAGGTAATGAAAAAGCACGCCGTTAACCTCTCAGATGCCATTCGTCGCCTAGAACGGACGCAGCCAGATCCAAGGTGAGAATTGAGAATAACGACAGGGCCAGGAGCAAAATGGAAAAAGACTTAGAAGACACGCAGGCCCGTCTGGCTTTAGGTCAGCAAGATGTAGAGAACTACAAGACAGATCTGGAGGAAGCTAGAAAGCGTTTTCGTAGCGAGCTAGATTCTAACAGCCAAGAACGATTATCTTTGAAAAAGGAAATAGAGGATCTTAGAATGGCCAATGCTAATTTTAGGACAGTACAGAGTCATTTTGATGCTGAGAAGGCTGCTTGGGAGATGGAGAGAGCGGACTTGAAAAACAGTCTTGCGGCTGCTGAGAAAGAAAAGGAGGCCTTGAGTGACCGACTTGTTCAGGCTGAGGAGCGAGCGGTTCTTGCTGAGACTAATGCCGACAACATCCTTGAATCAGCTTCCACCACTGCTGACAAGCTTGCCGAAGCCGAAAAAGAAATAGAAGGTTTTGGGGAGCTGATATTTGACTTCTTAGGCCAAGTCATCAAACTCGAGATATTTCTTGGATCCCATACTACCACGTTACTCTTGCCAACATATGGGATGCAATTGTCGAGGATGAGAAGCAGCGATTGAAGGTCAATGAGATTGACGAAGGCCAGCTAATGCAGAGACTCCTCAAAGGAAAAGAACCCAAGAATTTGGAGGAGGGGAGACGCCTAATCCAAGAAGAGGTGGAATGGGATAAGACTGAGGCCAAAGGCAAAAACAAACTTGACGAAGGCTCGAGCTTAGTGGCGGAACCGAAAGCCTCTGAAGTAGAGGAGTATAGTCCTAACGATCCGTTGATTCCTTTTCTCCCAACCCCTCTGGTTGTCGGAGCTCTTGCTGTAAGCTTGGATGAAAAGTCAGATGAAGGTATTTCCGTATTTTCGCCGCAATTTGTCAAAGCAGTTATGACTTTTCACCGTTCTACGGAGCAGCCCGTTGAGTTACTAACATGTGCCTCTCATAACACAGGTGACACATTGACCAAAAAAAGGGGAGAAAAGAAGGCGGAGGCAGAAAAAGATGACATCCCCTCAGGCACTGATGCTGAAGGGGCAACCGTGGCACCTGTGGTACCCAACACTAATGTTCTTGTAGACGCCGAGGTTATTGCTGCTTTGAAAGACACAGACGGCGGTCACGGGGATGAAGAGGATGACGTTGTTGTTACAGATGAAATCAAGGGTGGTGGTGATGAAACCTTGGCTGATCAACAGGCTGAGGAGCAGAGGCAGTTGCTTCTTATGAAAGGGGAATAGGACCCAGTATATGTGCCCCCTATCTCTAAAATCGATCCCAAAACTGGGTTGGTCATAAGATTTTCCTCCCGATCAATAACATCACAACTCGCCTCTCAATCTTCTAGTTCTTCGCCAGAGCGTCTTGTTGACAAGAGGAAGAGGGAAAATGTGATCGTTCGGATGTTGACAAGGAGGAGTTGGGGAAGCAGAAGAGCAAGAAGCCAAAATAACCCCCAAGCATGAGTAGGATGCAGATATTAGTTCATATTTTGTTCTTAGTATTTTTAGACATTCCACTGGCCAGAAAATGTAATTGTGAGAATGGCCCTCACTTTTGTTTAGCTATCTTATCTAGTATCCCTGCATCTTAGTAAATAAAAGTTGATTTTTGTTGCCTTTAATTTAATATGCAATGTAGTGATTCCAAGTTCCTTGCATCTCTGTGCAACTTCCTGAGTAGCCAACATAACGGCATGGGGGATGATCCGTCTTAGTCGACCTTGACTTTCATCCTTGTCGTGATATGAAAAAGAGTTTCCTTTCAAGACAAATTAGTCACAGAAAAAGGGGAACTAGACCTGCGAACCTGGAATTTTAATTTATCGCATTAGCCACAAATATTTAAACTATAACTAATCGAAAATTAATTCATGGATCGTATTAGCAAAATTTTAAAATTTCTGTGCAGAGATGTGATGTGTGTGTATATGCCCCCAATCAATCATGTAATATGATGCCTGGCCAGGGCATATTAATGATTGATTTGAGTCATGTGTGTTGCCCCCTATTGTGAGAGGTGGGGGGAAAGTATTCTTTGAGCGCTAAATTTCTAACAATTTTATATTCTCCCGATCCTTCAGCGGGTTAGAGTTTGAGCTCGTTTCAGGTCTGCTCTCCGATCCTTCAGTGGGGAAGAAATTCTGGGGGTGCTAAATCTCTGGCGCCTTTATACTCTCCCGATCCTTCAGCGGGATAGAGTGGTGGCAAGGCGGTTTTATCATGGTGCACCTTCACGCCTTGCGGACGTCATCTTCGCGTCCTTTATACTCTCTCCTGATTCTGGGGAGTTAGAGTTTGATCGTGGGGTGATTAACTTTGCCGCACCATGTGGTCCTCGATTATGGTTCCTCTTTCACCTAGTGGCATAGTGCATTGGGTGTTCTAATATTGCTGCATAATCTGTGACAGACTCAAAAATTAACAATAGTTTATATTAATCGAGATAAAGCAAATAGGTAATGGTGCAGTAAAGGTAAATGACACATAATATTTTATAGTGGTTCGGTCGAATCATGACCTACGTCCACTTTATAATCTTTTGTTCAAGTAACCAGACTATTCTAGGCAAGTCGTGCCTTTTTACATGGTCCTAAAAACAAAAGAATGAAACTGACGATTTCATGTCAGGTAAGGCCGCAAATGTTGGGCGTTCCACACTCTGGGGATTTCGTCTCCATCTATGGTTGCTAACTTGAAGGTTCCATTATCAAGTCTTCGCAGGATGGAATATGGTCCTTCCCATTTCGGACCCATATGCTCTGAGTATGGGAAGACACGTTTTAGAACCAAGTCTCCGGGTTCAAAGGTTCGTGCTCGGACTTTCTTGTTGTAATATTGAGCTATCTGCTGCTTATGTCTTAAGGCACGTAAATCGGCTTCGTCCCTCTTCTCTTCGATCATGTCCAAGGATTCAAGGTGCAACTCATTGTTGGTCATCGGGTCGTAATGGGTGACTCGGTAAGAAGGTACTTCTAACTCGACCGGGATGACCGCTTCAGTTCCAAAGGCGAGAGAAAATGGTGTATGGCCCGTTGCCGATTTATAGGTCGTTCTATAAGCCCATAGTGCCAAGGCAATTCATCGACCCACATGGCCTTGGCCCACTTCAATCTCTTCTTCAGGATAAATTTAATCGCTTTATTTGCCGCCTCCACTTGGCCGTTAGCTTGCGGATATGCCACAGAGGTGTACCTTTTCTCGATGTGATATTTACGGCAAAAATCTCTGAACTCGGTACTGTCAAAATGAGTTCCATTATCCATTATGATGATTCTTGGGATCCCAAATCGGCATATAATGTTTCTAACAATGAAGCTGATTACTCGATTGGTTGTTATTGTGGTTAATGGCTCTGCTTCTACCCATTTGGTAAAATAATCCATGGCTACAATAGCGAACTTTTCTCCACCCCTTGCTATGGGGAGGCTTCCAGTGATATCGATTCCCCACATAGCGAAGGGACACGGACTCGTCACCATCTTCAGCTGGGTTGATGGGGCCTTATGGATCTTAGAAAATCTCTGGCAGGCGTCACAACGTCGCGCGTATTTGGCCGCATCCTTATTTACCTTGGCCAGAAATAACCATACCGTATTATTTTATTTGCCAATGTTTGGCCTCCCGTGTGATCTCCACATTTGCCTTCATGTACTTCTTGCAATACGCGTTGAATATCACTGTGGGCAATACACCGGAGGAGGGGCATTGAAAATCTTTGCCTATATAGGTCTCCCTCTTGCAACAAATACCGTGAGGCCTTCCGAATTATTGCACGCCTCTCACTTTTCTTCGCAGGGAGCATTCCATACATTAGGAAATTCTTCAAAGGAGTCATCCATGACTCCCTTTCAGGTTCAACATCTAGTACCAGATCAACTTCCATCTGATCTATACTAGGTAACTGTAAGATTTCCATCGGGACCAGTTCTGTATTTTCAGGACTATCAGAACTGGCCATTTTCGCCAATTTATCTGCTTTTTGGTTCTCTGTTCAAGGAATGTGGGATATGGTGATGGTCAAAACCATCCAGCAACTTTTTCACTTTTTCTAAATATGATATCAGCCAAGGACTTTTGGCCTGGAATTTTCCTATGACCTGGTTCACAACTATTTTGGAGTCGCAAAAGATGTCTAACTTCGGAATCTTCAACTCCTTTGCGAGTTTCAAACCAGCAATTAGGGCTTCGTATTCTTAGTCGTTGTTAGTGGCGCGAAACTCCAACCTGAGAGCATAGTACATCAGCCTTTTTCTGGAGTTTCGAGCACCACTCCGGCACCAGATCGTCTATCGTTCTTTGCTCCGTCAGTGAACAACTTCCAGGCACTGGGATCGAGGAGTAGCCTTGGCGGATCGACTTCTTCGCTTATTGTGTCATCTTCTGGGATGGTAAACTCTGATATGAATTCTGCCAGCACTTGCCCCTTTATTGATCGTCGGGGTTGAAAATTCAAATCGAACTGACTTAGTTCAATGTTCCACTTAAGTAATCTTCCCGAAGCCTTTGGCCTTTGAAGAACTTGTTTTAACGGGTGATCAGTGTGATCAGTGTATATAGTAATCGGGTGAGCTTGAAAATAGTGGCGAAGCTTCCTTGATGCAATCAATAAACTGTACGCAAGCTTTTCTATCCTTGGATAATTTCGTTCAGCTGCCGCCAACTTCTTACTCACATAATATACTGGTCTTTGCACCTTATCTTCTTCTCTAACCAAAGCCGAACTGATCGCATTGGATGACACCGCTAAATATACGAATAACTCTTCATGATCTACGGGTTTGGACAAAATCAGGGGTTTTTCTAAATGATTCAAGAGATTCTGGAATGCTTCAACACAATCAGGGGTCCGTTCGAAGTTGCGATTCCCTCGCTTTATTAATTCGAAGAACGGGATACATTTATCTATAGCTTTGGAGATAAATCTACTCAATGTTGCTACTTTCCCTGCGAGGCTTTGCACATCTTTAATCTGTCTAGGTTTCTGAATATTTCGGATTGCTGCGATCTGATCTGGATTAATCTCGATCCCACGCGAATTGACGATAAATCCTAAAAAATTTCCCGATGCTACTCCAAATGAACATTTCAAAGGGTTCAATTTCATTCCATATTTTCAGAGAATTTCAAACATTTCCGCTAAATCGGCAGTATGGTCGGATGATTGTTTAGACTTCACTAACATGTCATCGACATACACCTCCATCGTCTTCCCAGTCTGGTTGTAAAACATCCTATTGACCAATCGCTAATATGTAGCACTGGCGTTTTTCAAACCAAAAGGCATCACTACATAGCAATACAATCCCAAATCTGCAATGAAGCTCGTGTGCTCTTGGTCTGGGACATGCATAGGGATCTGATTGTACCCTGAATAAGCATCCATGAAAAAGAGGAGTTCGTGGCCAGCCGTCGAATCCACCAGCTGGTCAATTCTTGGCAACGGAAAACTGTCCTTTGGGCAAGCTTTATTCAGGTCCGAGAATTCAATATAGGTGCGCCACTTTCCATTAGCCTTCTTAACCAAGACCGGGTTGGAAATCCAATCAGGATATGTCGAGTCTCTGATGAACCCATTACTTCTCAATTCCTCAACTTCCTCTTTCAAAGCAGCCGACCTCTCTGGGCCAAGCATTCGCCTTTTTTGTTTGAAAGGAGGATGCTTCGGGTTGATGCTTAGCGAATGACTCATGATCGAAGGAGATATCCCACATATATCCGAGTGGGTCCAAGCGAATACATCTAAATTGGCTTTCAAGAAATCCGTTAGCTCTCCAGCTCGAATAGGGTCTAACTGGGATCCAATCTTCAGGACCTTCTCTGGGTCTCCATCATCGATTGAAATATCCACAGTTGTTTCATTGGGAGTCGCCATTTTGCCCCCAGGCTCTTCGTCCTCTCTGGGATCTATGTCCTCGGGCAGTTCTATGGGCGACTCTCCCATGGTTATTTTCTTTAATTGCTATAACGTTTCCTCCCTTGCCGGGGAGGAAGCGCCTTTGGTCTCTACATCTTTTCTTTTGCGGAGCATCTTCAATTCTGCAATGTAGCATGCTCGGGCCATGACTTGATCTCCTCTTATTATACTTATACCATCTTCAGTCGGGAACTTCATTAATAAACACTAAGGGGTTGTACAAGCTCTGAATTTTGCTAGGGCCGGTCGGCCTAGAAATGCATTGTATGGGGATTCGACATGCAAAACCACAAAAGGAAGGATTCTTATTCTCTAGCGCTCCCCTTCCCCAAGGGTTACCGACAACTCTACATATCCCATTGGAGAAGTTGAGGATCCATTAAATCCATGTATCCACCCTTCACATGGTTTTAAATCCTTCGGCTCAAGTTTCATTTGGTCGAACGTTTTCTTGAACAAAATGTTGACCGAGCTTCCGTTATCTACCAGAACATTATGGACTATGGCCGGACCAATTGCGGCTGTGATTACTATTGGATCTTTGGTTGGGGAGTGAACGCCAATGCTATCTCTATCGTGAAAGATGATGTCATCAGTCATTGTCTTCTGTTGTTTGACTGGAGCAATGTCCTCAGGGTTACTGCCTTCCCCTGCCATGAGGGGTTATTTAGCTGCGTTGACATACTGGTCCATTGCCCTGAAGCTATGCTTGGCTAGATGAAGCCCTCCTACTATGGTGTTAATGACAATGTTCTTCCCTTTTTGCTGAGCAGTCAGTCGGGGAGTAGGCTGGCTCTGATTCTGATTCTGGTTTTGATTTTGGTTTGGGGCAGATGCGGCTTGCCCCCTGTCTCTAGGTGTGACCCTGTACTCATCGAGTTTTCCTTCTCGGAGTAGCCTCTCGACCAAGTCTCTCAGATGACGGCATTCATTTGTGGAATGACCGTGGATTTGGTGAAATAGACAGAACTTTCCGGTTTCGCGCTCTTTGTCTGTCGACTCTCTCGGGGGAAGCCTTTTATAAGGAAGGACATTATAGGTATCCAGGAAGATATTTTCCAATGTATCATTTAGCGGTGTAAAACTCTCAAATGGCCTGGGTCGAGATCTTCTCTGAGAATCATTTCCTCGGTTTCTCTTCCGATTATTGCTATTATTGTTTCCCGGTTGGCGACTATTTCCTTGATTTTTATTCCCAACATTGACTTCAACCTTTCCTGAGCTATCTCCTGTCTGCTTGATGGCCACATTGCGCTGGATATCTTCCTTATCAGTAGCCTTCCTTTTTCGATTAGCATATATCTCTTCCTATCGTAAACGGACATTAGTTTTTTCATAAAATATTTCTCTGGTCGGAGGTGGTTTGCCAGACAGATATCTTCCAAACTCGGTGTCCTTATCGACACCGTCAATTAAGGCCATTAACACAGTTTGCTCATGAGGATCTTTAATTTCTGTGACTGCTAAATTAAAACGATCCAAGTACGACCTTAAGCTTTCGTCCGGTCGCTGCTTAACAAGAGACAGCTCAATCACATTCTTAGATCTTTGAGCGTGAAGGCGGAATTGGTTTAAGAACTTCTCACTCAATTCCTTGAAACTGGATATCAACCGAGTTGGCAAGCGGGTAAACCACACTAATGTCATATCTTCCAGAAATATAGGTAATACCTTATACTTTATCTCGTCTGTACCTGCGGCGGCATTCATGGACCAGGAATATCGCATCAGATGCTGGATTGGGTAAGATTTACCCGTATAGCGATTCATTATCGGCATATTAAAACGTCTCGGGAATGTGACCTCCAATATATCATTGGTAAAAGGCGTATGACTGCGATCTATGCCCCAATCTTCATCCTTATACCCTCGGCTAGCTATCATGTTTTCCTTGATCATTGCTTCAACATCAGCCTGGGTCAAGGTGGACTCAGGATCGGCACTTCGTGCCTGATGCGCTTCTTCATCATTTCTTTGACGTGCAGCTACAAAGTCTGGGATTCAGGCGGAGCTTCCTTGCCCCCTGTTGCCGAGGTCAACTACACGACGAGCGGGGGGATTGGGTCGATTCTGAGCAGGGTCAACAACGTTTCCATTCCTCAGCGGTAAAGCAGGTTCATTCAAGTTACGATTGCTAGTTCCCTGGTTAAGCACTTCTTCTTCCCGAGATCGAAGTTGCTCTATGTTCTCAGCTCTTTCTAGCGGAGGCCAACGTCGGTTTCTCCGGGGCTCCTCAGACGAGGATGTGTGTTGGGGGGAAGGAAGACGGGTTGGTGAGGAAACCCTCTGCCTTATGAGGTCGTCAATTTGCCTGTCCATAGCAGTCAGATTCTGTCGCAATACTGAACTCTCTTGCCGCTGAGCAGCTAAATCGTCAAATAATCTTTCCCACATGTCAATAATGCGAGAGAGATCCCCTTCAGTAGCCGGGGAAGAAGGGTCAAATTGGTCGCCAACATTCTCTCTTATATGTAAAGAGCTTGTGCCAGGTCGAGAAGATGTGCCAGCACGGGAGGATCGAGCCATAACCTCCTTTCCGGGTCGGGTTGTAGTCTGCTTGTCTTTTTGGATCGCGGGATCCTTACCTCGATGGCTCGGAGCGCCCCCCCCAGGATCGGATCGCGGAAGAGTTATAGGGATGGTTCGAGACGTGGTCATGGGAGCATGTGGCAACTCCTTCAGCTGGTTGGGTCGCGACCCCCTCAATGGATCGGTTCGCCCCCTCCTCTAGGCGATCCGTGACCTCCTCCTCGGGCTGCTCGTGCACACTTTCTTCAATTGCTTCATTTTCAGCTTCGTGCCTGCGAAGCTCGTACTTCCTGAGACTTCTTTCCAGCCATGATATCTGAATTTCACTAAAATCTTCAAAAACTGAAACTGTGGAGTTTGGGCCTGTTTTCTTCGGAATTGACTATCTGTAACGACACGGATTTCGCCCGGACCTAAACGATCGTTAAACCGACCAAGACCGTTCGAATCCCGCATACGCTAACTTTGGGTATACAACACATCAGAACAAATAACAGAAGACTTCAATAAACATCATAATAATGTTACATCAGAGTACAGAATATCAGAGTATATCGAAATATAATACACAGCGGAAGATAAATTTACATAAATGTAAAACAGTGCACAGCGGAAATATAAACTACACAGCGGAAGACTGTAAATGTCTGGACACAGCTTAAAGCTTCAATCCAGAATCCTGCTCAAAACATCTGCAAAATAAAACTACTCGACTGCCCGTGTGGAAAATAGGGGCACCCGAGTTCGCAAGGGAAAAGCAAACTACGAGTCAGTCATGGGACTGGTGTGAGAACTCAAAAACAGTTGTTAACTTTGTTCAAAAATAAGGCAAATCACGGGACCACGCCACTTTCGCGGAACGGGTTTACCCCCATGAAAGCCAGTGTATAAACAACAATCAATATAGATATATGGATCTACTATGCATCAATCAACATGCAATATCCCAATCTACCCATTTAGATTAATCACCACACTTAGATTTTCCAAATCCAATTCAATTTACAGAAATTATTCCTTTGGATTTTATTCCCGATTTCTTATTTCAAATCATTTGAAATACATATCTAACTTTCTATATCAAAGTAGATTTCACTTCGGGATCTCAAATCAAATCATTTGGAAATATGAATTCCAAAACATAACAATGCATACAAACAAGTATGCAACCTAATATCGTGCTCCCCATCGACAAGGCAAAGGGTACGCACCTCGCAACTCGATATATATATGTGCACCTACCCCACATAGGAGTAGGCTACACCGACGATGCACCTCCCACTCATGGAGAGCATACACCGCCCTCTCACCCATACTTTTAGTCTCAGGGTTACCCGAATCTTTAGCCACATACTAAATCATTTCATATCCCGAAGTAGGGAAAATCATTTCACAACGTAATAATCACAAGTACTTTCAAAATATAGTACTTCACATCAGTAATTCACGCATATGATCAGTCACTATTAATCACATAACCTTTGAGCTCGTACGTCTCAAAGAAGGGTGTTAAGCAAGAGAATAAATTCTCCGCCACCAAACAGATACATCATCAATAGCAACTAATCGAATATGCGATGAACCACAATGTAACATATAATACATTTTCTAAATCACTTTAGAAATCATCGGGTTTTGGGCCTCGAAATCCTTTCTGTTTTATAAAACATTTTTATAAAACATTCCCTGTCCAAAATCGGGAATACGTTTCTTTTCGCTTTAAGAAAAACATCATTTCACAATCATTCATTAAATTTGAAATGAACACAATATCGCTAAACACCTTATCGTCAAATCGTGAAGTGTTTCACAAGGCGTTAGCACACAGATATTTTCAACCCAACCCAATGCTAAATGTAAAAGTATATTTTGCTCATAAACTGGTCGAGCACAATCCAAACCATCAATCAATCAAATTTGACATTAAATATAAGGTTTTAAATAGAGAGAGTATTGACTTATATTCAACATCAAATCCTGAAACCAACAGATATCATATCGGGAATAACGATATCGATATCTTCCAAATTCCCATCACGATATCTGTATAATCACGGATTCCAATATCGAAAATATCCAAAGATAATTTCAATTCAAATCTAATCCAATTTATTTATTTATAACCATTGGATTATTTTTCTAGTTAATAACTAGTTCATTTCGATAAAAACCTATTTTTATCTTTTCAAATATGGAGTTTTTCATCCCAATCCTTTCTAAATCATTTCTTATGATTTTACACAAATTATTACTATTTTTAATAATTTTATCAAGGCCTGTACGGTCGATTTCCATCAATGGCCATCGAACTGCACTTACAGCGACCTTTTTCAAATTTGATTTGGACGTAATTCCAAATCCAACCGTTAGATTTCAAATTTCTAATATTCCTTAGAAAGCTCTTTTCGATACGAACCCAACGGTTCTGATTTCAGGAGAATCCGACGGTCGGATCTCCCGTAATGTCCGTTCGAAGTCAATGGTTGAAATTCGCGAACTGCCGCAGCGCGGCGCGTTCTATTCAGGCCATTTATTATATATATAATATATATAATATATATTTCGTCGATTTCTATTTAAAACGAAGTTTATAAATAGTTTTAAATTCGTTTCAAAAACATTTTCAACTTCCTTTTCAATTCAAATCACAATTGAATTCTTCTTTATAGATTCGTTTTAAAATTCATTTCTATTCAATTCAAATTTCAATTCAATTTGAATTCGTTTTCAATTCAATTCAATTCGAATTCGTTTTCTATTCAATTCAATTTGAATTCGTTTTTTATTCAATTCAATTCGAATTCTTCATATACATTGTTTTCAATTCGAATATTTCATATACATTGTTTTCAATTCGAATATTTTCACTTTCAATATATCCGATATTTTCACTTCGCTATATATATAAATTTCACTTTTCATATATTCGATATTTTCACTTCGCTATATATATAAATTTCACTTTTCATATATTCGATATTTTCACTTTGCTATATATATAAATTTCACTCTTCATATATATGTTATTTCACTTCGCTATCAATCAATTTTCACAACAATTCCAACCAATAAATATCGTCCATGGTTTGTGGACGAGGGGCGTATATATATATATATATATATATATTTATATATTTATATATAGCAATTCACTTCCACTTTCAACACATATATAAAATTATAAAAAGAAATTGAAGAGTGAGAAATCCTCACCAATAGCTATCCACTAACACGATTTTTCCTTAATAGAAACTTCGCCTACTTCGCCTTCTTGTTGCTTTCGTTGACTGTATCCTCTACATAGGTAAAAATCGAATTTTTACTATGTTATTCAATATATAAAGATTGCATTTTGACTTCGCTATTAAATATAAAGATTATATTTTTATTATTCTTATGATGTAACAATTATATTTTTATTGCTTTAAAAATATAAGAATCATACCTTACTACTTCTACTTAACAAAAATTCCATCTTTTCTATCTTTAAAAATATGATCTTTATTTTCAAGTTCAAATCTTTTTTTATTAAAAGATCAAACCCTTTTTCTATTTCAAAGTTTAAACCTTTTTTTTTCTTCAAAGTTTAAACCTTTAAAATAAAACCAGTTTTTATTTTCTTATCAAATCAGTTTTTAAAATCTTTTCAAAAATTCTGTTTTTACATTCATTTATAAAAAATGCAGTTTTTATCTTTTTTTTTTAAATGCAGTTTTTTTATCTTTTTCAAAATGCAGTTTTTTTTATCTTAAAACTAAAAGACAGTTTTAAAACTTTATAAAAAAAACAGTTTTTATAACTTAAAATAAAAATTCAGTTTTATTCTTTTCTCTTTTTTTTCCAGTTTTATAACTTTAAAAAAATTCAGTTTTATTCTTTTTAAAAACAAAACAGTTTTTAAATTATATAAAAAATACAGTTTTCAATTCACTGTTAAAACAAAAATAAAAACAAAACAAAATAACTTAAACACTCACCGAGATTTCGAATGGGAGGAGGAGTCGGCGGTGGCTCGTTGGTGCTTGCGATGAGGCGTTCGTGGAGGTTCGCGGCAGGGGTTCGAGGGTTGCTTCGATTCGATGTCGGCGGTGTCTGGAGGGAGGAAGTCGCGAGGGTGGTGGGGCGGCTCCTTCGATTGTCGGCGGCAAGGATAAGGGTCAGGCGGCGCGATGAACTTAGGGTTAGGGTTTTTTTTTTTATTTCGTTCTGGTATAATGAAACGGGGGGGGGCCAAACAGATAAGAAAAGGAGGGAAGGTAGATTTTTTTTATTTATTTTATTATTATTTAATTATTAAATTTTGCAAAAGGGTTGACTTTTACTTATGACCTCGAAACGAGGTCCACCGCCTGTCGTCCATAGCGTTTTACCCCCATTCCGAACACAATGGGATATGTATCGTAAGCTGGTTTGATCGTTACAATCAGTTTCCGTTGAATTTACATTTAAATCCTTATATTGAATTTTAAACGTACATTTCAAATTACCGGGGTTACATACTAACTAGAAAAATTCCAGAGAAATATTTTCTAGTTTCGTATTGACGATACGGTCCTAACAAAACTAGTTTCGTCGAATTCTGAGACCGTTTGAAAAATGGCCAATTTCCAGTCGATTAAAATCAACTTAAACCGGTCAAATGCGTTTTCCTTTGCCACGCTCACATATTGACTCGAAAAATTATGAAATTTGAAACCTAGCAGTAGTTTGACATCACGGACCCAACAAAAGTGGTTTCGTCGAAATCCGAGGTCATTTGCAAAATGTCCATTTTTAAGGGCCTGAATTCCATAGCGACTATTCAGAATTTTCAACTGGACATATCTTTTGATTCCCGATATGAAATCTTGATTTTTCGGATTCGTTGGAAAGATATTCACTATTAGATTCCACTATTTTTGGTTTCACTAAAATCCGGATTGTTTTGCACCCGGTACATTCAATTGAAGTTTGAAATCGAATTATCGAACTACCGCGCCATTTTCAATTCTATTTATAATTATATATAAATATTTATATTCTAACGACGACGCGTATAATATATACGTTCGAATTATATTCAAAAATAAATTTCTCATCGATATTATTTAAAATAATTCATATTAAATAATCAGAATTCGCTAAAATTGCCAAAATAAAAATTTCAAACTGGCTCGCATTTTACGGGTTGTTACAATCTCCCCCACTTAAAACTTTTCGTCCCCGAAAAGGAACAAAGTAGAAAGTGGTTTGATTAATCAACACTACGTTCGATCTGGCTTCCATTCTCCAACTCTTTAGTTTCTGAGAATTTTCAAAATTTCAAAAATTTGGCTAACACCCTAAATTTTTGAAAAATTTCGCCATAACCTCCCCTGCACCGGGAGCATCGGGGAATTGCAAATAGCTTCCCCGGTCCTTCAGATCTCAAAAAGAAAAAGAAAAAGCCAAGCGGCTAGCCAATAGGCTCACAAAATCATCATCACCCAAACAAAACAGTAAATTATGTAGTAAACATGTACCTATTTGTCTGGCAAACAAATTTTATTCTCTTCTCTAGCCTCCTTGCTATGACATGTTCAATGATATATATGTATATGCAAGCAAATGCGACCGATTTTCAATACCGTTCAATATTTGGTTCTATTAGGCATAATGGTTCAAAATTAGCAAACAAATAAACAAACAACACAACATCAATCAATTAATTGATTATATTTTCAAATATATAATTTTATATATTTAAAATCATATTTTCTAAAACCAGATTATATATATAATCACAAATACGTTATTTATAAACAAATAATTCTCGACTCATTCTGGGGCATTTCTAACCCCATCTCTAACGAGTCACTCCCATTGGATATTACTAATCCAATATCTGATGAATTCTTTCGTATGGTTCTAATGTGCCTTGTTCTCTGCTTTGTAAACCAAAGCTCTGATACCAACGTTGTAACGACACGGATTTCGCCCGGACCTAAACGATCGTTAAACCGACCAAGACCGTTCGAATCCCGCATACGCTAACTTTGGGTATACAACACATCAGAACAAATAACAGAAGACTTCAATAAACATCATAATAATGTTACATCAGAGTACAGAATATCAGAGTATATCGAAATATAATACACAGCGGAAGATAAATTTACATAAATGTAAAACAGTGCACAGCGGAAATATAAACTACACAGCGGAAGACTGTAAATGTCTGGACACAGCTTAAAGCTTCAATCCAGAATCCTGCTCAAAACATCTGCAAAATAAAACTACTCGACTGCCCGTGTGGAAAATAGGGGCACCCGAGTTCGCAAGGGAAAAGCAAACTACGAGTCAGTCATGGGACTGGTGTGAGAACTCAAAAACAGTTGTTAACTTTGTTCAAAAATAAGGCAAATCACGGGACCACGCCACTTTCGCGGAACGGGTTTACCCCCATGAAAGCCAGTGTATAAACAACAATCAATATAGATATATGGATCTACTATGCATCAATCAACATGCAATATCCCAATCTACCCATTTAGATTAATCACCACACTTAGATTTTCCAAATCCAATTCAATTTACAGAAATTATTCCTTTGGATTTTATTCCCGATTTCTTATTTCAAATCATTTGAAATACATATCTAACTTTCTATATCAAAGTAGATTTCACTTCGGGATCTCAAATCAAATCATTTGGAAATATGAATTCCAAAACATAACAATGCATACAAACAAGTATGCAACCTAATATCGTGCTCCCCATCGACAAGGCAAAGGGTACGCACCTCGCAACTCGATATATATATGTGCACCTACCCCACATAGGAGTAGGCTACACCGACGATGCACCTCCCACTCATGGAGAGCATACACCGCCCTCTCACCCATACTTTTAGTCTCAGGGTTACCCGAATCTTTAGCCACATACTAAATCATTTCATATCCCGAAGTAGGGAAAATCATTTCACAACGTAATAATCATAAGTACTTTCAAAATATAGTACTTCACATCAGTAATTCACGCATATGATCAGTCACTATTAATCACATAACCTTTGAGCTCGTACGTCTCAAAGAAGGGTGTTAAGCAAGAGAATAAATTCTCCGCCACCAAACAGATACATCATCAATAGCAACTAATCGAATATGCGATGAACCACAATGTAACATATAATACATTTTCTAAATCACTTTAGAAATCATCGGGTTTTGGGCCTCGAAATCCTTTCTGTTTTATAAAACATTTTTATAAAACATTCCCTGTCCAAAATCGGGAATACGCTTCTTTTCGCTTTAAGAAAAACATCATTTCACAATCATTCATTAAATTTGAAATGAACACAATATCGCTAAACACCTTATCGTCAAATCGTGAAGTGTTTCACAAGGCGTTAGCACACAGATATTTTCAACCCAACCCAATGCTAAATGTAAAAGCATATTTTGCTCATAAACTGGTTGAGCACAATCCAAACCATCAATCAATCAAATTTGACATTAAATATAAGGTTTTAAATAGAGAGAGTATTGACTTATATTCAACATCAAATCTTGAAACCAACAGATATCATATCGGGAATAACGATATCGATATCTTCCAAATTCCCATCACGATATCTGTATAATCACGGAATCCAATATCGAAAATATCCAAAGATAATTTCAATTCAAATCTAATCCAATTTATTTATTTATAACCATTGGATTATTTTTCTAGTTAATAACTAGTTCATTTCGATAAAAACCTATTTTTATCTTTTCAAATATGGAGTTTTTCATCCCAATCCTTTCTAAATCATTTCTTATGATTTTACACAAATTATTACTATTTTTAATAATTTTATCAAGGCCTGTACGATCGATTTCCATCAATGGCCATCGAACTGCACTTACAGCGACCTTTTTCAAATTTGATTTGGACGTAATTCCAAATCCAACCGTTAGATTTCAAATTTCTAATATTCCTTAGAAAGCTCTTTTCGATACGAACCCAACGGTTCTGATTTCAGGAGAATCCGACGGTCGGATCTCCCGTAATGTCCGTTCGAAGTCAATGGTCGAAATTCGCGAACTGCCGCAGCGCGGCGCGTTCTATTCAGGCCATTTATTATATATATAATATATATAATATATATTTCATCGATTTCTATTTAAAACGAAGTTTATAAATAGTTTTAAATTCGTTTCAAAAACATTTTCAACTTCCTTTTCAATTCAAATCACAATTGAATTCTTCTTTATAGATTCGTTTTAAAATTCATTTCTATTCAATTCAAATTTCAATTCAATTTGAATTCGTTTTCAATTCAATTCAATTCGAATTCGTTTTCTATTCAATTCAATTCGAATTCGTTTTCTATTCAATTCAATTCGAATTCTTCATATACATTGTTTTCAATTCGAATATTTCATATACATTGTTTTCAATTCGAATATTTTCACTTTCAATATATCCGATATTTTCACTTCGCTATATATATAAATTTCACTTTTCATATATTCGATATTTTCACTTCGCTATATATATAAATTTCACTTTTCATATATTCGATATTTTCACTTTGCTATATATATAAATTTCACTCTTCATATATATGTTATTTCACTTCGCTA
The DNA here is from genome assembly GCA_030737875.1 of Allium sativum. Classification (NCBI taxonomy): domain Eukaryota; kingdom Viridiplantae; phylum Streptophyta; class Magnoliopsida; order Asparagales; family Amaryllidaceae; genus Allium; species Allium sativum. Next base: position 748,798,751 of record CM060918.1, read on the forward strand.
TCAATCAATTTTCACAACAATTCCAACCAATAAATATCGTCCATGGTTTGTGGACGAGGGGCGTATATATATATATATATATATAGATATTTATATATAGCAATTCACTTCCACTTTCAACACATATATAAAATTATAAAAAGAAATTGAAGAGTGAGAAATCCTCACCAATAGCTATCCACTAACACGATTTTTCCTTAATAGAAACTTCGCCTACTTCGCCTTCTTGTTGCTTTCGTTGACTGTATCCTCTACATAGGTAAAAATCGAATTTTTACTATGTTATTCAATATATAAAGATTGCATTTTGACTTCGCTATTAAATATAAAGATTATATTTTTATTATTCTTATGATGTAACAATTATATTTTTATTGCTTTAAAAATATAAGAATCATACCTTACTACTTCTACTTAACAAAAATTCCATCTTTTCTATCTTTAAAAATATGATCTTTATTTTCAAGTTCAAATCTTTTTTTATTAAAAGATCAAACCCTTTTTCTATTTCAAAGTTTAAACCTTTTTTTTTCTTCAAAGTTTAAACCTTTAAAATAAAACCAGTTTTTATTTTCTTATCAAATCAGTTTTTAAAATCTTTTCAAAAATTCTGTTTTTACATTCATTTATAAAAAATGCAGTTTTTATCTTTTTTTTTTAAATGCAGTTTTTTTATCTTTTTCAAAATGCAGTTTTTTTTATCTTAAAACTAAAAGACAGTTTTAAAACTTTATAAAAAAAACAGTTTTTATAACTTAAAATAAAAATTCAGTTTTATTCTTTTCTCTTTTTTTTCCAGTTTTATAACTTTAAAAAAATTCAGTTTTATTCTTTTTAAAAACAAAACAGTTTTTAAATTATATAAAAAATACAGTTTTCAATTCACTGTTAAAACAAAAATAAAAACAAAACAAAATAACTTAAACACTCACCGAGATTTCGAATGGGAGGAGGAGTCGGCGGTGGCTCGTTGGTGCTTGCGATGAGGCATTCGTGGAGGTTCGCGGCAGGGGTTCGAGGGTTGCTTCGATTCGATGTCGGCGGTGTCTGGAGGGAGGAAGTCGCGAGGGTGGTGGGGCGGCTCCTTCGATTGTCGGCGGCAAGGATAAGGGTCAGGCGGCGCGATGAACTTAGGGTTAGGGTTTTTTTTTTTTTTATTTCGTTCTGGTATAATGAAACGGGGGGGGCCAAACAGATAAGAAAAGGAGGGAAGGTAGATTTTTTTTTATTTATTTTATTATTATTTAATTATTAAATTTTGCAAAAGGGTTGACTTTTACTTATGACCTCGAAACGAGGTCCACCGCCTGTCGTCCATAGCGTTTTACCCCCATTCCGAACACAATGGGATATGTATCGTAAGCTGGTTTGATCGGTACAATCAGTTTCCGTTGAATTTACATTTAAATCCTTATATTGAATTTTAAACGTACATTTCAAATTACCGGGGTTACATACTAACTAGAAAAATTCCAGAGAAATATTTTCTAGTTTCGTATTGACGATACGGTCCTAACAAAACTAGTTTCGTCGAATTCTGAGACCGTTTGAAAAATGGCCAATTTCCAGTCGATTAAAATCAACTGAAACCGGTCAAATGCGTTTTCCTTTGCCACGCTCACATATTGACTCGAAAAATTATGAAATTTGAAACCTAGCAATAGTTTGACATCACGGACCCAACAAAAGTGGTTTCGTCGAAATCCGAGGTCATTTGCAAAATGTCCATTTTTAAGGGCCTGAATTCCATAGCGACTATTCAGAATTTTCAACTGGACATATCTTTTGATTCCCGATATGAAATCTTGATTTTTCGGATTCGTTGGAAAGATATTCACTATTAGATTCCATTATTTTTGGTTTCACTAAAATCCGGATTGTTTTGCACCCGGTACATTCAATTGAAGTTTGAAATCGAATTATCGAACTACCGCGCCATTTTCAATTCTATTTATAATTATATATAAATATTTATATTCTAACGACGACGCGTATAATATATACCTTCGAATTATATTCAAAAATAAATTTCTCGTCGATATTATTTAAAATAATTCATATTAAATAATCAGAATTCGCTAAAATTGCCAAAATAAAAATTTCAAACTGGCTCGCATTTTACGGGTTGTTACACTATCCAAACAACGGAACAACAATCCAACGTACTAAAAATTTGCTCTTAGTGAAAGCACCAAAATGTTAGATCCAAAATTGGGTCTAACACCAGAGTTGTTCTGATCTACAAAGAATTATAACTACAATATGAAGAAAAAGCAGAATAACACACGAAATTTATAGTGGTTCGGCGTTAACGAGCCTATGTCCACTTTATAGGTAGTTGATTATATGCTGAATGCAAGTACAATCAATAGTTTCACTCGATCTCACTCTTACAATTATGATTCTCTCAATAATTTCAGGATAACTCTAAGTTGAAACAATGGAGATATGACAATGGTGGAGTTAGATCTCTCAATTGCCAAAAGATCCTTAAAAATGTCAAGTTCTGGGCTATTTATAGGTGATTTCTTCAGACGGATCGCGGTCATATGTGGAACACATCCCGAGGATCTCGTACTAGTTCGTATCTTGATGAAGAAATTGTCAAATTAGCCGTTGTGGACAGGTGTCGCGAGATCCATACATTTCGGATCGTGGTTGAACATGTCGTGATCTTCATTTTCTAGCTTCTGGAATTCGATCGGGTCGAGCTAGTGTTGGACGGATCGGTTTGCGAGACATGGGGCGATCGCGATTGTTGTGATGTAGGGCGATCCGATCAGGTCTTTGACGGCCAGAGGAGTGAAGTTCCACATTTTCATCGTGTGTGTAGACCTTGGTGGCTTGGTCAAAAAGCTAGCCAACAACGACGTATTCCATGTTTTCCACTTAAGAAAATGTCTACATGATTCACTGGAGGTAGTAGAGCCAAGTACTCTTGAGGATGTTGAAGTCGAGAAGGATGCATCAGTCCGGAACGTTCCTACCCGTATTCTTGAATCGGAAGTTAAGAGGCCACACAACAAAGAGGTCAAGTTAGTGAAGGTGCGATGGGGAGAAGATCGAGACGAATGGGAATCCGAAGACAAGATTCACACTTCTTACCCTTCTCTCTTTGAGAGTACGTTCTTAATTTCCTTTCTAAGCTTTTGAGTTTGAATTTGTTTATCCCATCGTTTGAATCATCGATCCTTAGGTTAGAAACCTATGTTTGAAAACATGTGTTTGAGACATGTCATGGTTGATGATTTCAAGTGAATGCAAGTGGTTGCTAGTGGATGCACGTGGACACATATGCACACATTAGGCACTAGATCAGCTGAAGCACTTACATATTGCATATGGATGTGTGCGCATTTTAAATCTTCAATGGATGAAAATGGTTGAATCATCACATGGATGCTGCATTTTGGTGAATGGTTGTGCACACATATAGAACTTATATGTATTAGGATTCTTCTGCATCCATGTTGGATACATGGCATAGATATATTTTGCATTAAGGAGGTCAACTGAATCAGTCGACCGCCTGATTTTCGCATTAGTGTAGGGACATATACACATAACACCTTCGCATATATTCATATAAGCATTAGAAATTTTAAGGACAATGGATGCCTGTGGACGATGGACGAGTGATGGGTGTAGGTTTTAAGTAATAACATTCTTCTTAACTTAGATATTTCGAAGACAAAATCCTTTAAGAAGAGAAGAATGTAACACCCCCATATTTTAAAAACAAAGTAATTATATAGTGAAGATAATAAAATGGATATTAATTAATTAAATATTCAGAATTAGGTAAAATGAACTTTACCATTGTGACTGTTACGAAATTTTGGTTCAGATAGACTATTGGTTTTCGTAAATCGGATTAAATATGAAGAAGTTATGCATATAAGAAGATTGAACTAAAAATAGTATAAAATATAATATAAAGACAAACAGCACAAAAAGAAATGGTCACTGGGTGACCCAGCCTGACCTGGTCGACTCATGGGCCGACTCATGTCTAAACCAGGTCGATCCGAGGGTCGACACAGGTAAAGGTGGGTCGACCCACAAGCATGCAGAGGAAGGTTCCTGAAACTTGTAACATCCCTTATTTTTTTTCACTTAAGATTTGAATATTTAAATTAGTTTAAATGTTGAATTGGTAATATAAATGGATATTTATATCAATTAAACGTAGTTGAAAGTGTAAATATATATATATATATATATATTAAATATAAACGAGCTCGAAATGGCGTGGTAGTTCGTAATATTTAGTTTTGAACTTTAATTGAGTGTACAGAATTCATTATAAGTTGGAATACACTAAAACAAGGAATATTCGAATCTGTTTAATTATAATTTTCTAATGAAAGAGAAAAACAAAGATTTTGTATTTTATATTTTAAGTTATGGCCAAATCAAATTTTGAAGTAGTCGCTATGGAATTATTTGTAAAATAATAACGATTTATATAATAAAATAAATCGATTTTAAATCAATTGGGTAATTGTTTAACTAGAGAATGGAATATTGAGTTTAGATTTCAAGATAATTTATTCAGGAATTTTTATGAATTCAATTTGTGTATATATCAAAGTTTGCAATAAATTTTTAGTTTATCCTTATAAAACATTGATTTGTATGTTTCCCTCCTCTCTTTTATCTTAATCCAACTCTTCCAAACAAATCACATTAGTTTCCCACCACACACACGCATGTGTGTGCATCTTCCATGAATCAGGTTTCATTTATCACTAGAAATGGATATAAATGCACAACTTTGATAATTTATAAAAAAAATTAAGGTTTATACATTATCATATGCTAACAATGCCTTTACAACATAGAGTTCATGATCAATAATCATATTAAACATGACATCAAACAAAAGGGCAGGAGACGCACTTCTTTGCAAGGAGAAAATGGAGATCGGTATACTTGCAGGAAAAAATACAGTTGATATAAATTGAGAGGTAAAAACGTGATCAAAACAAAATATTGTTACTCTGTAAAATAAGAAACATAGGGGACGACCTAAATATTCAAGCACATGCTACTCTATAAAAATTACAGCGTCTTCTCCTTTCACTTTGATGTACAAATTTATTTCCTTCTACCCTAATCTATACAGGACGTTCCTTTCCAACGCAAGACTACCCTTAGCTAGAGTTGCCCTACCCTTTCAGTTCGCGTACGAATTCATTTTCTTCTCCATAAGGACTCTGCTGAAACCTACGCTACTTCAATACTGCCACCATCTTTAATTTTCACGTCTAGATTTGATTCCTTCCCAAATCTTCGTACACTGCAAATCTATAGCTACTCCTAATCCTATAAGAAAACGATGTGATCCTTATCATTCTCCTTCGCTTTTATAAATAAAGGTTACCGCCTTTGTAATTTCTCCATCCTCAAAACTGATTAAATTCATTTCCTTTTTCCTCTTCTGTTAATCGCAGAAAAAACATCCACTAATTCAAAATAAAAATGGAAACCTGAATTGATTCAACCTTTTTCTTCTGTTCTTTTACTCCACTCAATCGAAATCTAAAACCGCTCTTCTTCCTTAAAAACGAAAATCGATTACAGAAGAAAAAAAGGTAAGTGAAATAAAATCTCGATTTAATTTCTCACAGTATCCTTTGAAGCTCGAATCAAATTGGAGATAGTCGCAAATCAAAAAAAAGGGTGTGTCACCAGTTTGTTGTCGGGTTTTGTTGTGGTAATCCAACCTTTGGAGTGCGAAATTGGATTATGGAGGATCGACAGTGGGTTGAACAACTATGAAATGGGATTTGCGCGATGAACTGGAGTCATGCGCAGTGAAGTTCAATTCAGTGGAAACTGGTGAGTGCGAATTTTTAAGGAGCGAACTGTTAATTTGGGATTGGTTTGTTGATGTTTAACATGAGGATCTAGGTGATGAACTTGGTACGACAGTGAGGATGTGGGGATTGCGATCAGCATTGTTTTCGCAGAAGGTGAATGTAGCTAACAAGGAGGAGGAGCAGTAGTTGCCTGCGAGGTGTTTGAAGGAATGTCCAAGTGGAGAATCACTGTTTTGGGTTGTTGACTATGGGGAAACTGGTGCGATATTAGGGTGATGGTAGATGCATTATAACGTTGTATTCAGTGGTGTAGTAGCAGCAAGGATGTGGCTTCAACTATTATAGAAGAAGACGACGTCCGTAAGATGTTTGACGAAATGCCATAGTAGAACTGGAAGCAGTTTTGGGACTGTTCAGGAATGGTTTCGTCGATGATCGAGTAATTTAAAAGACAACAAGGTATATGTTCACCAAAATTTAAATTTACATAGAAATTTACATATTCATTTACGTAGTAGGTATAAATAAATATTTAATCGATAAATAAAATGAATAAATCGTAGGTGATAAAGTATTTGAGACGAGTCGAATAGATGTGTGGTTGAGGCGATATGGAATTTTAATCAGATATTCAACAAAAGAAAATCGAGGTGAGTTAAACTTACTCAGTTAAATTATTGGGAACTATTTTTAATAGTTCAAAATTTATTTATTGCTTGGTGGATGATAAACCGATTGATATAAAATGATAATATAATATATTATTGGTGATTGGTGACTGGATATTCCCGCAGTACCATTAGCGGATGATTTCCCTATGCACCCCATGATATATATAGTGGATGACCTTCTATACCGCGATATCCTGCCTCAAATCAGGATGGGTATTATTATTGTTGACTAACATCAGTGGATGCAGGAAAATCAGGTTGGAGGGATCCAATTGGATTCCTCACATTTAAATTATTTGTTTTCTATATATGCTTATATATGATGTGTTCTAGAACCTGTGTCAGTTTATAGTATATTTGGATGTGTTAGTGGCACCGATTGTTGATTTTGAATATTTTAAATATCCTAAATAATAATAATATATGGATTTCAAAACAGAAATTGAAATATAAAAAGAGTTTTAACATATTTATTTCCAAATAGAAATGGTTAATTAGAATCCAAATTAAATAGGATTTAATAATAAATATTTGTTTAAACAAATATCATGAAGAGGCGATTTTAGAAGTGACATTTTAAGTGAAATTGTTTTTATTGAGGGATTAAAGGAAAATGTAAATTGTGTGAGATGTGAATTAGAAATAGAACTCGGATAATATGCCGATATTTTGAAATGGATTTAAAATTTTCCAATTGCAAGAAAAATTATAAAAGGGGTTATATGAAATAAATTTATAATTAGAAATTATAAATTATAAATAGACTTTAAACTTGAAGTTACAAGTATGAATTCAAGTTGACGAAATAAGTCAAGTAAGAATTGTATTAAGGAATATTATTCAACGTTGAATAAGGGGTAAGGCAAATAGTTGCAAATGGGAATCGTTAGAAGGAAGAGTCTTCTCTAATTCAATTTAAATTAAACAAGTATAACAATATAGATTTTATTAAAGAATTTATATGAGATTTTGGATAATAAATATAAATAGTAAGGAATTTACAAATAATATTTATATACATGTATTTTGAATATGGAATGCCTTTTTTAGAAATGAAGCTGAATTAAGTCGTAACTAAAATATAAAAGTATGTAAAGGAAATTTTATTTTCAAATGAAATATTCATTTAGTAACTAAATAATAAATATTATTGGACAACAAGGATTTACTTTAACATGTAAGTCGAGAGGTTGATTTTGTAAGCGACGTTCATAAAGAAGGGACATTATTATTTTTATTCAGAAAATATAACCTGAGTATGAAGATAAAAGGGAAATTAGGTTTAAAATCAGTATTGTTAAAGGATTTGAATTTCCGAAGTTCAATGGAAATTATAAGTTGGATTATATGATATAACTCTATATTAGAAGTTATAATGGGATTGAAAACTTGAAATCTGATTTATGAAATCAGGTCTAGTATGGATTTGTAGTGAAATTATTATTCACGATTAAGGTGAATAAAGAAAATAAAGTAAGTGGTTGAAAAATAGAAATTTATAAAGGGTTTTTGAAATATTAAATTCTAATTGAATTTAGGTAGAATTAATTTGAATAATACAATATAAATTATATTAAAGAATTTTACATATGGTTTATAAATAGTAAATATTAATAGAATTTGCAAATGATAGGTAAATACAGATATTTTAGAATAGAAGTTATAATTAGAATGGAGTGAAGTTTTAAACATATTTAAATGTTTATAAAAATTATTTATGGAATAAAGACTTGATATAGGACTTGGTTTATGAAGATTAAAATGAAATGGAATTGGAAAATGAAAGTATATCATTATAAGAAAAATCCTGTTTCGGTTTAGAAATAAATATTTGGAAAATGTGTTGCAAATCAAATCCGTAAAGGGATATCGTATAAATATTGTAGTAATGTTCTGTAAATATTATTTTTAAGTTAAATATTTTAATGGTCAAAAATTTGAGATAACATCTCATATAAAAATGGTAATTAATATTGGGAATTCTCGTTTAAAAATTTAAAATGAATTATAGGAAATTAGGAACTGACTGGAGATTGGTGAGTTGAGTGGTTTTCTGAGTATCGATCTGATGTTGGTTTCAGCCTTCTGGGTTGATACTTAGGGAATTATTCTCTTACTAGTTTACGTTTAGAGACAAATGACCGAGATGAGAGATACGTGCTTAAAAAGATTTTAAAATGGAATGGGCATTTGAATATTCTTATATATATAAATATAAGATTAGAAATGAGTATTTCAATTATTGAAAAAATGGAGTTGTTTTGAATTAACGAATGATTAATCAAAAAGAGGCTAAAGTGGGGAAAAATATTAAAATAGTGAATTCAATTTTCTTTTATGGATGAATGGTTATTTTATTTGATAGTTAAATAACCAACTATCAAATATGGCCTAGTACGATTGTTGGTACGGAAAGACTGGGATCGAATTTATTCGAAAACCATTCCGAACCAAATAGTACGTAAACATGGAAGATGCTGATTAAAGATGGAGCAATGAAGACCGTAGATCTTCAAAAGAGAAAGGACTACTTGTCGGAGTCTCTGGAGTCGCGCCCGGAGATATTCTAATGGTGGTCCTGTTGTGATTGAAATCGACGGATTGCAAGGACTACTTGCTACTGATCCATAGGGTGATTCCTAGGGTGTGGTAGGAGAGTGCCTTCGGTTTGTCCCGTCCTAGGACCCAGTCCTAGGACAACTTGTATGGACGAAATGTCTGACAGAGTATTTCCAAAGAATCACGTACGTTGATTTTTTATAAACGTATTTCTGTTGATGGCGGAGAAGACACCTTCTCTTAGCTTGAACACTTGAATATTTTTGTGGACGTCAATTAGTGATATCTAACGGATCTAACGATGTGGCATTCAAAGTGAATGATGGCCAGATGTTCTAAACGAGTAATTTTAAACCTCAAGCCTCACAACTGGGAAATGACAAAAATCGGGCAGCCAGCATGGCTATGTGGGTCGCACCCATTAGGATGTATTGTCACCATCTAGAGAATATTCATAATTGTTCTTCTTTCGCTTATGTATCACCCAGGAACGGTTATGTTTGATCCAACCGTAGGTGACAATATATTTGATACACTCAAGAGAAATGAGTGGTCGGTCATGTGTGGGCCGGGTTGCAAGACGTTCTTGTGGAATCCAGTGTATTCCTCTCTAGAGATACACTATCGGTAGGTGGTTCCATACCTTATCATAGTCGGAATCCAATCTCCAATAAGCATTTTTCTAGATTCTATTTATTTGTATTTAGAAAATATTATAACATCACAACAAGATGTTGATTTCAAAAATGTTTTGGGATATCGTAAGGTAAAAACCGTCCGTGTTTATGTGTGGATTAGTCCTACGACTATCCTCTTCTTTCGAAAGGATTTTTAACTTTAAAATCAAGTTGGATGATACCAATAATTTAGTGAGTTTTTCTCATGTTGGTTCACCAGACTGACCTGTGGCGTTTGTAATGCTCGGGCCAGACCCAGTTGGGTCAGATCGAGTTGTACAGGTTCAGGGTAAGATGATACAGACTTCCGGAGACAAGCTGGAGAAGTTCAGACATATATGTAGATATTATTCCGATGTGTGTTGTAAACGAGGACAGACTATTATAACCACCCAGCTGAATTGAATGGCCGTTGTACTATGTTAAATTGTAAGAATTATTTCAAGTTTTCAGTAAAGATTTATTTCTGTATTATATTTTATTCCGCTGCGATGTGAGACTCTGATATTGTGTTTAGTTCTTCTTCTTCTCCTATTCTAACATTTCTTTCTTTCTTATCTCACCCTCTAACTTCTTTCTTTAACATTCTTGATTTTCGATATTCGAGTTTGGACACGGGATATATTTGTGTTGAAAATTCGACCATCGAATTTTCTCGTTCGTTATTGTGGTATCAGAGCAATGGTTTAGGAATAACCTTGGCTCTGTGGTATAGCTCGATAGAGATGGGGTAAGTAACACCCTAGATTGAGTTTGAGTGTGTGTGTGTGTATATATATATATATATGAGAGTGTGCATTTGTATACTGTATAAAAATTGTTTTGTATTGTGTCACTTGTTCGGTTCAATTTTGAACTAGAATCTGATACAATATTATTTTGTGAAGCTGGTAAATGAAATAATTTTTCCCAAAGTAATATTTTTATATAGAAAAGAAATAATTTTATCAAATTATTATTGATATTTGATTGCTTGATTGATTTGAATGGAATTCGATTGGTATTATGGAATTGAGCTGGTTTAATATAACCAGAGGAAGATGAAATGATTGGTTTTTGAAATAAATATCAAACCTTGGGTATAAACTGGAAGATAAGGAAACAAATCCCAATATAAATGAATTGTATGGATTAATACTTGGCTGAAAAGTAAGTTAAACATATTTGGATTGAATTTGAAACCTTATTGAACTAGAACGAATTATTAAATCAATATGGAATAAAATTTCTTGAATTCAAGTTGAAGTATAAATAAAATGGATGCTGATAATCTAAATCGAACCTGACACATACAGTTTGAATGTAGTGAGTGAAATAAGAATTGAATAGCAATAAATCCAAGCCGAGTAGTAATAATTGAATGTGACTTAAAATATTATCCAGTTGAGTTGGACTATGAAATTGAGTCGTGAAATGGAACTGAATATGTGTATATTGAATAATGAATATTAAACTTGGATTATAAACTTAAGTTGAATAGAAATGAATGAAGTATGAATCAAGTTAAGTTTGATTGAGATTGAAATTTTAACTCAAAATTTATATGGGTTGGTAAATCAAAAATAAAACTTGAAACTCAAGTGAAAATTTAATTGAAAGTGTAAATTGAAAATAAAAACTGTAAGTTGGGCTATAATTGAAACTCAACTTGTTGTAAGTAAGTATATACATATTTGAACATAATTGTTTAAAATATCATGTGTTGAGCGAAAGAACCAATTAATGGATAAACTGGCAAAGTGGAAGTAAAAAGTTAAATTGATTGTGATTGAATAGGAATGGATATGTAAGGGATTATGCAGGTTTATTGGATAGGAGCAAGTGCGGAAGAATAAATATGAGATGTCCGACAAAAAGGTACATGTTTAATTCAATATGGGATTTTTTGAGCCTATTTGGCAAGCCGCTTGGCTTTTTAATTTTTTTTTTTTTTTTTGATTAGGGAAGACCCAGAGAGGCATTTTGTAGTTGTATCAATCAGCCCGTACAAAGGAGGTGCTGGTGAAATTTTTCGAAAATTTAGGGAGTTAGAAAAAATTTCAACAGTTTTGAAAATTTTTGTTAACAAAAAGTTAATCGAAGTTAAGGATTTTTGAATGGGATTGGAAACTAGCGAGTTGGTTGAGTAGTAAGAGAATTGAGGTGAGTATTGAGTTGGATGAATGGATTGGGAGAAGTTAATAAGGCATAGCTATTTTTCCTACTTAGTAATTTCGGGGACGAAATTCTTTTAAGGGGGAAGGAATGTGTTAGACCAAAAATTGGCTCTAACACCCAAATTAGATATGAATTCAACAAAATAGAATCAAAAAGCAGTAAAGAACATGCAAATTATAGTGGTTCGGCGTTAACGAGCCTACGTCCACTTTGTTTTCTTTGATTTGATAATTTGAATATGAATACAGCAAGAATTCTCACTCAACCTCACGATTACAATTCATAAACTCACTCAAATCTCTCAAAAATGGGATTTAAGAGATGATTTTAGTCTGACTATGATTGTAGAATTCGGCTATGGAGGAAGTATGGACTGAGAACTTGCCAAAAGATCCTTTCAAATGCCTCTAGGTGGTGTATTTACAGGTGAAAAATCTCCTCGAAGTGGCTCCGGTTCGGAATTGCGTGGCACTCATCCCTTGAGAGTCGGGTTCGAAAGCTCTAAGATGGCTACAGCGCATTCATTCAGTAGAAAATCGTGGGAGAAATGGTCAAATTTTTTCCGAGTCTTCAGGAGATATACGCAGGAACGGTTGCGGGTTTGGATAGGAGAAGGGGTTCGGATCGGGGCCTCCGATCCGATCCGATGATGCAACTTGTTGTCCTTTGATGCTGCTGACGTATTCATCCGATCCGAACCGTTTTGATCGCTTGCTTCCTTCTGATGCCACTGAAGTGTCCCTCCGATCCGAACCGCCGAAGCCACTTGCTTCATGATGCCAATGCCATTCCGATCCGAATCATTATTGGTCTTTACTTACCTCCTGCGCTATCTTCATCCGATCCGAACCCACTGATGACTTTTTCGTTGTTTCCTCTTTGTGTAGTCTAGTTCACAAAGTAGGCTAACATTTTGCCCCCTCGAAGTACACTCTTATTTAAGATAAAGTGTGCTTCGAAGCGGTTTACAAAACATCTTTTGAATTAGAACCATTGAATGGTCACTACCATCCACTTATAACAGCGTGTCGCTTCATAACAACGTGGCTTTTGCTGCTTATATATATATCAATAATCGATATGAGTTACCTCCTTCATTTTCAAACAACTTTGATAGCTTTTATTTAACGTCCAATGATTCTTCCAGGTAAGCTTTTTCTTTATTTTTCCTCAAATTCACCCCATGTGTCAGATTAGTGTACAAAACCTCTTTCTGTTCGGATTCCGATCCGGATGGGTTTCCTCTTATGGCACACCCGAGCAGACGCATCAATCCAATGACTTCCTCTAGCGGATCAATAGGCCATGGGGCCTTGGTGAGCTTGACCTCCGGTCCGAACGGGCTGAGGGATTCCAGGAATACGAATAGTCACCGCGACTTCATATAAATACCCCCTGGTCTTCTTCTTCCTCTTCCTTTCTTATTATCCTTTTCCAGCGAAATTTACATCCAAACCCTAGAATTTTAAAAACTATGAAACTCCTTCCGTTATAATCTCCGAATTCAACACATAGGTAGTCTTATAATCTCGAATCACCTTGCTATAGTTGTTTTCAGTTTGGACTTGCAGTTAAATCGAACAATATGAGCATGGTATTTACATAATTCTGACATCGCGGCGCATTCCACCCTCCGCCATCGTCGTTAATGGCGTCAATCGCCATCTCGAGACAGCGATGGAGAGCATTAGGGTCCTTCTTCGAATATTTGAACACACGAGCACTCGATTTCAATTGGGGCTCCTGGCACGGAAGTGGGTTCGATGTTAAGGAGGAGGTAGAATAAGAGTATGGGGAACCGGTTCGGGTAAAGAAGCGTGGGAGTGGAGATGGGAATTGAATTCGCTTGATCAGATCGGAACGGACTAAAAAGCAAATAAGAGGGAGAGGGCTCACTTGATCGGATCGGGTCGGAGCAAGAAATAAGGAGAAAAGTTGTAAGATCACTCTAGTCGCTCTGATCCGTTCCAAGTGCTTTTTCCGAACCGATCCGGCTTTCCTGTCGGGTGCCAATTTTTCTTCAAACCAAGAGGAGGCTCTGCCCCCCGATCTGATCCCACGCATGCACTCGAACCGAACCGGAGCAACATGACTTAATGAGCAAGAATCTATTTGACTAACTAAATCAACATTCAACACCATCTTCAACTTAATGGACAGTTAGGATAGTGCCTTGCGAACATAAACGAATATCAAGAACCGTTCCGAACATTACTGCTTCCTTGGACGTTTACATTATACTTTCATGTATTTGCTTTGTATCTTTGTTACACGTAGCACACACTTTAGTTCACATGCACACACGGGGGTCACGGGCAACTTTACTCTAATCCTTGCCATTGTTTCTTCAATAGTCTAGCGATCATGGCCGACAGACGTTCTTCTAGATTAGCAAAGAAGATGGAAACTGCAGAAATTTCCGAGAAATATACTCTCGATGACATATCTTTATCTTCAGACCTTGAATGGGATGACGAGGGCTCAGATTATGAAATAGGAACGCATAGCAACGAAACATCCTCGGACAGCGAAGCTTCTCTGGGCTATGAGGAGGAAGGAGGGATTGGAGACTGCCGAGCCCCTGACGAATTTGAGTCTGCCATTATCTTTGAATCACCGAAGGACTCTATTGAATCAACAATCAACAATGATAGACTTGCTCGCATATATCTAAAGCACGGTATATTAAGAAAGGATACTCTGGTACCATCGAAAACTGACCGTCCTCACAGTCTTCCAGAAGGGTTTATGGCAATCACCCGATTAATGTGCATGGTTGGGGCTATCCCACCATTTTATCCTTTTGTTGTCGACTTCCTAAGACAGATGCGGATTGCCCCCATGCAGCTGCATCCTAACTTTTATGCTTACCTATATACCTTATATGTAGCATACTTTGAGATCTTAGATACAGAGCTCACTTTCGACGATGTTCATTTCTTTTATAACTTCAAGCATCGGACTCGAGAAACTCCTTCTTTCTCTTACTTCGAGTCAGTCCCAAAAAGAAAAATAATTTCGGCGCCGTTCAGCAGCAAGGCCGGCGACTCCAAACTGGAATGGTTTTATATAAGGCAACAGCCGGGATGCTCTAGGAGATGGACAAAATCAAGTAAAGCATTGGTTTTCTAAATCTCAACTTTGAGTGTCCATGCCAATACATTAATCCATTTTCCTTTTGTTTGCAGTTGATAATCCCAAACAAATATCGGGTCAAGTGTTTTTTGATCGGAAGCATCATCTCCTCAATGGTGACCAAAAATTTCTAACTATCGACGAGGTCCTCAAGGACGAATATCTTCATCACCACGGGCTACTGTCCATTACCCGTAGCATAGGTCACAGGTCAGGTCCATATGTATATATCCCTCCGTTGGATGTAATTCCAGAAATGGGCGAGAGCTCGAAAGGTCCCACCATGCCACTTCGAACTTCACCTTCTCCAACTTTGACTCAAGACGATGAGCTGGCTAACATACCTGAAAAGCACATAGAAGGGTACATCACCCCTGGGGATGCTATTTCTCCTGAAAAATCGTTGTCTCCTAAAGAACTGCCAGCAGACGCTTCCCAAGGAGATGCCCCTACTACTGATGATCCTATATTCCAGGGCTTGGGAGATCTCCCCCTACCTGAAACTATTTACACCTCCGAGGATTTTGGCACAAATCCTTTAGTTTTTACTTCTTCAGAGGAGACTACTCCTATCAAGGCCAAAGAGCCCACTCGTGCTAGCTTGGCTTCGGACTCTAGTTTGTCGGAGGGGGGACACCATTTAGGATGCACTTAACACAATAGCACCCCACTTCACAGCACTTTCTTCTTATGAGAATACTGATTCTGAATTCCACTTACATTGTTGTGCAGGTACAGTGTCTCGTGCTCACTATGACATTAGGAAACTACGCCGCAGTATGACCAGACCCCTTCATGATGTTAAGCATGATCGCCGTGAAAGCCGCGGTAGGGAGGATAGAAGGCCTTATGATTCTTATCAGTCGCGGACCATTCGGTCGGATCCAGAGCTATACAAAGGCTACCAAGGTCATCGAGGAGATGACACGTCACAGTCAAAAGATCAAATCTCTTCTCAAGAAAAACGCAGTAGGGAAAGGAGCCCGCCGAGAGATACCGACCCGCGAGGCAAGCACAAGGTTCCTGGTAAGCGGCCTAGAAAGGGTGAGGAGGCCATTGAGCCCTCCACACATAAGGTTACCGAGCTGACATTCCCCGCACCTCCACCATTGGATGCTGAAACTGCAGTTAAGCGAGCATACCTGGAGGAGTAGTTCTCCGATCACTATTTTGAGAACCTAACTTTCTTACCTGCCCTCGAGCCCATTTCCTCAAGGTGGGCGGACGAGGCCAAGGCGAAAACTGACACAGTCGAGAAACAATATTCAGAGATGTTCAAGTATTTTCGTAACCTTTCTAGAATTATCCGAACTCTAATTACGGATACTAACTCGATGAAGAAGACTGCAGAAGCTGACGCAAAGGCCTTGAAAAATTTGGGGAAAGACCTTTAGGATACACAGGCCCAACTTGCTATCGCTCAACGGGATGCTGCTAGCTTCTAACAACAATTTGAAGATCTACAAAAACGTTATCATGACTTGCTCGAGTCTCACAGCCAAGAGCGCTCGGAGCTGAAGAAGCAAGCAGAAGACGCTAAGTCAGATAACGCCAAAATGCAACTTGCTTACGCTGCCCTTGAGCGAGAAAAGGTCGAGTTAGCGAAGAAGAACGCCGAATTGGAGAATAAAAACACTGACTTGGCTTCCAAGTTGATGGAGGCCGAAAACAAGGCTGCCCTAGCGGAGGGTAATGTTGAAAGTGTCATCAAGTTGGCCGAAGAGTCCCGTATGCAGCTGGGAGAGGCCCAGGAGGATGTGCAGGGCTTCGGTGAATTAATGATCGAATTTTTTGCACATATAATTCGTCACTGAAACATCTTTTGTATCGACGATTATTCGACCACCTTGGTTCAAGTGTGGAGCCAAATTGTTGAATAGGAGAAAGAAGAACTCAAGGTAGATTCCATCGACGAGGACAAGCTCATGGAAAAATATCTAAGAGATGACGAGCCGGCACGTCTAGCTAAGGGGTGTCGCCTGATCGCTGCTGCCATGGAGGAGGAAAAGCAGAAGGCTAAACAAAAGGACATCTCGGAGGCCGGTTCTTCTTCCACTACCGCTGAAACATCTGAAGTAGAGGGATATGACCCCTAAAACCCGACGATCCCTCAGGCATCTCTTTTATTCCCTATTCCTGAGTCGGTGTCAGAGACGGCAGTTACTCAAGCTGAGAAATCATCGGAAGGTATTTCTACCTTTTCACCTCAATTCGTCAAAGCTGCCTCCACTTTCCATCATATAGTCGGGCAATCGATGAAGGACCCTTTATTTTCTCCCGAGTTGATAACTATTGCTTCTCATTCCGCAGGTGCTGATCCGTCCGAGAAGACAAACTTGCCTCAGGGGACCACCGCTGGAACAGAATTTGCGGAGAAGGCCGAAGGAGAAAAAGATAAGGCTAATGCTCCCCATGATGACGAGATGATAGCCGCCTTGAAAGATGATGGCGGTGGCGAGGAGCATGAGGAAGACCCTGAGATGGATATAGTTGGGGAATCAAGAACCACTGATGACATCACTTTAGCTGCATTGAAAGCCGAACAAGACAAACATATGCAGCTTAAAGTTGAAGACCTGGACCCTGAAAGCCTTAAGCCTCTCGCAGAGATGGATGCTAGATCAAGGTTAGTTGTTAAGCTTTTGACAAGGTCTATTACAGAAGAGCTTGCTAAAAAGTCTTCTCTTGATTCTAGCGTTCCAACTCTCGGGAAAAAATCAACCGATTCCAACACTTCAGTCACAGGAAGGAAAAAGCCATGGCGCATTTTAACTGAGGCTGAAAGAGTGGCGAAGGATGCTCAGAAGGCTGCTAAAAAATCCAAGTCCACTTCAATGTCTAAGTGATGAAGTGTTTTTCTTTTTTTTAGTGTTTAATTGGCCCACAATTGTTGCAGCGAGTGTGGCCCTCGCATCTTCTTTTTTGCTTGTTTTCCTGTTCAAACTCACACGTTTGTAAATAAAAATAATCCATTTCCTGCAATGCCTGTTAGTCGTTAGTTCAATACTTATGTAAAAGTACAAATGCATATCATACTAAAGTCATGTGACGAAGTCATGGTGGAGGGGAATATGTGTGTACATGTATGCCCCCAGTCAATCTTGAGTAACTGAAGGAGGATTATTCAAGGTTAAATTAAAAAGTCCGAATGTCCCCGATTCTCTGACGGGGATCACATTCCTTTCGTCGTTGATGCCCGTTCTTTTCCGGCATCTTTTATACTCTCCTGTCTTATAGCCAGGTTAGAGTTCTTGCTGAGGCGGTCTCTCATCTGGGTGCACCTTCACGCCTCAGAGGACGTCGTCTTCCCGTCCTG
Organism: Allium sativum; assembly: GCA_030737875.1. NCBI lineage: Eukaryota > Viridiplantae > Streptophyta > Magnoliopsida > Asparagales > Amaryllidaceae > Allium > Allium sativum. The sequence continues at coordinate 748,817,091 of CM060918.1, forward strand.
TATACTCTCTCTCGATTCTTGAGAGTTAGAGTTAAGAATGTCGTCTTCCCATTCTTTTATGTCTTATTGTACAAACAGTCGTTTTGTTTGTCCCCGCATATAGGTCACCTTCAACTTTAGTTTAACATCCGTGTTTCACAGTCATAATAGAATAATAGTTGAAGATATAAATAATGCAGGAAAGTAAATGACACACGATATTTTATAGTGGTTCGGCTAAGTCGTAGCCTACATCCACTTTATAATCTTTTGTTCACATAAACAGACTTTTTAAAGCAAGTCGTGCCTTTTTACATAGCTTATGAAAACAAAAGAAATGACATTTCATATTTAGCTCAGATATCGTCGTAAATGATGAGCATTTCAGTCTCTGGGAATCTCTTTACCATCCATGGTTGTTAGCTTGAATGTTCCTTTATCAAGCTTCTGTTGGATGGCGCACGGTCCTTCCCATTTGGGACCCAACCGGGTTGAAGGCGGGAAGACTCGCTTCAGTACTAGGTCTCCTGGTTCAAAGGTTTTGAGGCGAACCTTTGTGTCATAATAACGTGCCACTTGATGTCGATGTCGTGATGCATGCAAGTCGGCTTCATCTCTTTTTTCTTCAATCATATCAAGAGACAATAGGAGGAGCGCTTTATTCGTCATTGGGTCATAGTACGCGACTCGATGAGAAGGAACTTCCAATTCTACCGGGATCCGCTTCAGACCCGAATGAAAGTGAATAGGGAGTATGGCCAGTAGCCGTCTTAAAGGTCGTCCTGTATGCCCATGAGGCTAATGGCAACTCATCTACCCATCTGGCTTTGGCCTGTTTCAGTTGCTTCTTTAGAATTGATTTAATGACTTTATTTACGGCCTCGACCTGTCCATTTGACTGCGGATGAGCTACTGCAGTGTATCTCTTATCAATTTTGTATTTCTGGCAAAAGTTTCTGAACTCTATGCTGTCAAACTGCGTCCCATTGTCAGTTATGATGGTTTTCGGTATCCCAAATCGACAAATAATGTTTCTCACAACGAAACTGATCACTTTCCTTGTCGTGATGGTTGTTAAAGGTTCAGCTTCCACCCATTTCGTGAAGTAATCAACGGCAATGATCGTATACTTGGCTCCTCCTCTGATAATGGGTAGCACTCCAATAATGTCAATTCCCCACATGGAAAACGGCTATGGACTTACCATTGACATGAGCTGAATAGGAGGCGCTCTGGGAACTTTGGCATATCTTTGACATCTGTCGCAACATCGTTAATAAGCAGCTGCATCTTTGTTCAAGGTAGGCCAAAAATATCTGTACCGTAACACTTTCTTTGCCAGGGTTTGGCCCCTAGTGTGATCTCCACACTCACCGTCATGCACCTCTTGCAGTACACGATGTCGTCGTGTGCGATACACCATAACAGGGGCATTGAAAACCCTTGACGATAAAGGACGTCGTCCTATAAAACGTATCTTGTGGCCTTACGTCTTACAGCTCGTCTTTCTCTCTTTTTCAATAGGAGAGTTCCGATTTTGAGAAAGTTCTTAATTGGTGTCATCCAGGATTCTCTTTCTGGTTCAACTTCCAAGGCTAGCTCTACTTCCATCAGGTCGAAACTGGGTGAATCTAACACCTCTATCGGAACCATTTTGGATTCTCTAAGACTATCTAAACTTGCTAGCTTCGCCAATCGATCTGCTTTCTGATTTTCTGCTCTTGGAATGTGTGTTATGCTATAACGCTCCAAACCTTCCAACAATTCTTTTACCTTCTTGAGGTAAGTGATGAGTCGAGGTCCTTTAGCAGCAAATTCTTCCCGAACTTGACATACCACTATTTTAGAATCGAAATATATATATCTAGTGTCTTCACTCCCAAATCTTTGGCGAGTTTCAGTCCGGTAATCAGGGCTTCATACTCTGAGTCATTATTGGTAGCAGCAAACTCTAACCGCAATGCATAGTAGATAGATCGTCCTTCAGGAGTTATTAAAACAACTCCGGCGCCGAACTTCCTATCATTCTTGGCTCCGTCCGTATATAATCTCCACGGACTAAGCTCTAATTCTTGATCCAAAGTAACTGTCTTGTCACCCACCGTTTCTTCTTCAGGAATTGTAAATTCAGCTATGAAGTCAGCCAAGGCCTGCCTCCGTATTGATCTTCACGGCTGAAAATTCAAATCAAACTGGCTCAGCTCGATATTCCATTTGAGTAGCCGCCCTGATGCTTCATGTTTCTGCAACACTTGTCTCAAAGGTTTGTCGGTATACACAACTATTGGATGTGCCTGAAAATAATGGCGGAGTTTGCGGGAAGCAATCTGGAGGCTATAAGCAAGCTTCTCTATCTTTGGGTATTTGCGTTCTGCAGCAGCTAGTTTTTTGCTTACGTAATACACAGGCTTCTGGACTTTTTCCTCTTCACGTACTAGTGCTGCACTGACGGCGTGAGATGATACAGCCAAGTAGACGAACAAATCTTCATGTTGCACGGGCTTTGATAATATTGGAGGCTTTTAAAAGAAGTCTAACAGATTCTGGAATGCCTCCACACAGTCGGGGGTCCACTCAAAATTTCGCTTTCCCCGTTTTATGAGATCGAAGAAAGGAACACACTTGTCTGTTGCTTTGGAGATGAACCTGCATAGTGCTGCAACTTTTCCAGCTAAGCTATGAACATCCCTAATCTTTTGCGGCTCCTCTATATTCCGAATTGCTGCTATTTGGTCTGGGTTGATTTCAATTCCTCTGGAGCTCACGGTAAAGTCCAAGAACTTGCCTGATGCCACGCCAAAAGAGCACTTCAAAGGGTTCAACTTCATCCCATACCTTCGTAGTATGCCAAACATTTCTGCTAAGTCTTTTGTGTGATCAGAAGATTGCTTGGACTTCACTAGCATATCATCTACATAAACTTCCATAGTCTTCCCAATTTGATTGTAAAACATGCGGTAGACCAGGCGTTGATATGTGGCTCCCGCATTTTTTAATCAAAATGGCATTACGACGTAACAATACAACCCCAGGTCTGTAATAAAGCTTGTATGCTCTTGATCTGGTACGTGCATGGGAATTTTATTGTACCCGGAATAAGCGTCCATAAAGGATAAGAGTTCGTGCCCGACAGTTGAATCTACTAATTGATCAATCCTGGGGAGAGGAAAACTATCCTTCGGGCAAGCCTTGTTCAAATCAGAGAAGTCGATGCATGTTCTCCATTTCCCATTTGACTTTTTGACCAGGACGGGATTCGATATCCAGTCGGGAGACTTTGAATCCTTAATGAATCCGTTATGTTTTAACTTTTCTACTTCTTCTTTCAAAGCTGCTGACCGCTCTGGGCCCAACATCCATCTCTTCTGCTTGACTGGTGGGTGCTTTGGATTAATGCACAAGGAGTGACTCAAGATGACAGGCAAAATCCCACACATGTCAGCGTGGGTCCAGGCAAACACATCCAGATTTGACTTCAAAAAATCAGCCAATTCTTTTGCTCTAACTGGATCTAGTTGCGAGCCAATCTTTAGTACTCTTGTTGGGTTAGTTTCATCAATAGATATGTCGATCGTTATTTCATTGGGATTCGCTTTCATGTCCCCAGGCTCTCTATCCTCTCTGGGATCTATATCCTCGAGCACGTCTGAGGACGACTCTCTCGGGGCAGGGCTCCTTAATTGCTATGCTGAGGCCCCCTTTAGGGAGGCGGAATCGTCTTTAGCACCTAAATCCAGCCCCTTCATCAGCATCTTTAACTCTGCAACATAACAAGCCCGTCCCGTGGCTTGGTCGCCTCTTATTGTTCCAACTCCCGAGTCAGTCGGGAATTTTAGCAGTAAACACCAAGGCGCAATACATGCCCTAAATTCAGCAAGGGCTGGTCGGCCTAGAAAGGCATTATAAGGCGATTCCAAATCCAGTACTACAAACGGCAGGATCCTTACTCTCTGGCGATCCCCCTGCCCTAGTGTGACTGGTAGTTCCACAAAACCCATTGGAGCCTAGATACTCCGTTAAAACCACGTATACATCCTTGACATGGCTTTAAGTCTTTTGCTTTGAGTCTCATTTGTTCGAAGGCTTTCTTGAAGAGGATATTGACCGAGCTTCCGTTATCCACTAACACCTTATGAACCAGAGCGGGATCAATCATCGTGGTTATCACCAGCGGATCGTCGGTTGGGGATAGAACTCCAAACTCGTCTCTGTTGCGGAATACGACATCATCGGACATCGTTTTTTGCTGCTTTATCGGAGCGACGTCTTCAAGACTTCTGCATTCTCCCACTTCATAATGCTTGGCGGCATTGATGTACTGGTCCATTACTTTTAAACTTCGACCAATCAAATGAGGCCCGCCTATAATGGAGTTAATGACGATCCTCTTACTCTTTTGCTGAGCCATGGGTTTTGAAGTGGGTTGTTCTTGATTTGGGGCTTGTCCCCCTTGCCCTCTGTCCCTTGGGGCAACTTTGTACTCATTCAACTTCCCTTATCGTAGCAATTTTTCGACGATGTCCCTCAAATGACGACACTCATTGGTGGAATGACCGTGTTACCATGAAACAGGCAAAATTTTCCTGTCTCAATCTCTTTCTCTGTAGAATCTCTGGGTGGTGGCTTTTTGTATTGCAATACGCTGTATGTGTCTAGATAGATGTTCTCCAACATATCATTTAACGGCGTGTAATTTTCAAAACTCTGGAATCTGGGTCTTTTATTGGAGATGTTCCCACGGTTTCTATTTCTTTTATTGCCGTTTCCATTCCTGTTGCTATTACCGCAACTCTGGTTGCCAACATTTACTTCTACTTTTCCTGAACTGTCACCAAACTGTTTCACAGCGACATTACTCTGAACACCTTCTTCGAGGTCCCTTCGGACTTTCTCTTCCGATTTGCCCTAGCTTCTTCTCACCTCAGGCAAACATTATCCTTTTCATAGAATAACTCTCTTGTGGGAGGTGGTTTTCCAACCAAGTAATCCCCGAACTCTGTGTCGGGATCTACTCCTTCTATCAAGGCCATCAGGATAGTGGGCTCATGGGGGATCAGTGACTTCGGTGACGGCCAGGTTGAAGTGATCCAAATATGATTTCAAAGATTCTCCTGGGCCCTGTTTGATCCAAGACAACTCTATGACGGTCTTGGACTTTTGGGCATGGAGTCGGAACTGATTCATGAAACGCTCACTCAATTCTGTGAAATTGGACACCGACCGAGGAGGAAGTCGAGTGAACCACATTAATGCTACATCTTCAAGATAAATGGGAAAAGCTTTGCACTTTACAGTATCGGGAGCTGCTGTCGCGTTCATAAACCATGCATATCTCATTAGGTGCTACCCTGGGTCTGTCCTTCCTCAATATTGATCCATCAGAGCCAAATTGAATCGTCAGGGGAACTGGTAATTCAGGATGTCATCTGTGAAAGGGGTATGACTTCGCTCAATGCCCCAGTCCTCATTAGTATACCGCCGGCTTTCCAACATAATCTGTCACACCATCGCCTGTACATCGGCGTTGGTTAGTGTCTGGACAGGCTCTCTAGCTCTGATTTTCGGGTTACCCCTGGGTTCCTGATCAGGGGATAACCTTCTATTTTTGGCGGCAGCTGCTCTACGTTGCTCTCTATGCTCCCGGTCAATCTCTAGAGGCAAAGGTTGGAGAAGTTGTTGCTGTGTGGGGTTAGTAATATTGGGATCCCTAGGTAAGACGTGGGATCCACGCATAGGCAGCAACATAGGCTGTTGCAGACTTGGGTCATCAGGACCCAATACACGGGCAGCATCTTCTCGGGATCCTAAAGATCCAAAGGTCAATTGGTCAAGGTTCTGTGGTCATTCAAGCGGCCTTCTCTCGCGAGGACGTTCCTCCTCCAAAGAAGACGAATCATCTATAGGAATGTGGCATGGTGGGGGAGGAGTTCTCTGCCTCCGGAGCTCTTGTAATTCTCTACCCATGGTGATCATGTTTTCCTGCAGGCGAAGGTTGTCACGCCTTTGGGCTTCCAATGCTTCTTTAGTGCTCTGAAGCATATCAAGAAAACATGAAAAATATCCCTGAGTAATGGGTGCAGATGGATCAGGCTGGACATTGGTCATTGTGGCTGGAATTGGAGCGTCGGATGGAGCTCGAGTAGAAGTTCCAGCTTCATTTTGATTCGGATCGGATCGGCCCATAGCAGCCTGGTCGAGGCGGTTCAGATGGAGAAAGTGAGAGCCCCCAGCACCTTCGGTTCAGATCGGGTCTTCTGATCGGATCAGTGTTAACACAATCCGGTTCGCTTCCTCTCGATTTGGATCAGCTCCTCCGATCCGATCCGGATTCTCCTGGTTGGTGTAATCTGCTCCAGAGCTTTGAGCGCATGACCTTGTTAACACAATAGCATGCTGATTTTCTCTAGCATCATTTCCCCTAGCACCTTGCACTTCTTTTCCCTTGGTCTTAGCCATAATGCTTGGTTCTTCAATGATTAGGCAATGAGTACTGAAAGTTGTCGAAAAAGGGGATTAACTTCTTTGAACTTGAGGGTCCAAACAGTAGAATGATAATCCCAAAAAAGGCCTAGAATTCGAGATTTCTCAGTGAAAGCACCAAAATGTTAGACCAAAAATTGGCTCTAACACCCAAATTAGATATGAATTCAACAAAATAGAATCAAAAAGCAGTAAAGAACATGCAATTTATAGTGGTTCGGCATTAATGAGCCTACGTCCACTTTGTTTTCTTTGATTTGATAATTTGAATATGAATACAGCAAGAATTCTCACTCAACCTCACGATTATAATTCATAAACTCACTCAAATCTCTCAAAATGGGCTTTAAGAGATGATTTTGGTCTGAATATGATTGTAGAATTCGGCTATGGAGGATGTATGGACTGAGAACTTGCCAAAAGATCCTTTCAAATGCCTCTAGGTGGTGTATTTATAGGTGAAAAATCTCCTCGAAGTGGCTTCGGTTCGGAATTGTGTGGCATTCATCCCTTGAGAGTCGGGTTCGGAAGCTCTAAGATGGCTACAGCGCATTGATTCAGTTGAAAATCGTGAGAGAAATGGTAAAATCTTGTCCGAGTCTTCAGGAGATATACACAGGAACGGTTGCGGGTTCGGATAGGAGAAGGGGTTCGGATCGGGGCCTCTGATCCGATCCGATGATGCAACTTGTTGTCCTTTGATGCTGCTGACGTATTCATCCGATCTGAACCGTTTTGATCGCTTGCTTCCTTCTAATGCCACTGAAGTGTCCCTCCGATCCGAACCGCCGAAGCCACTTGCTTCATGATGCTGATGCCATTCCGATCCAATCCCTATCATTCTTGGTCTTTACTTACCTCCTGCGCTATCTTCATCCGATCCGACTGATGATTCCTCTTCATGTAGCCTAGTTCACAAAGTAGGCTAACAGGATCTAACGTCCCGTATTTTTTTTTCACAGAAGATTTGAATATTTAAATTAGTTTAAATGTTGAATAGGTATTATAAATGGATATTTATGTTAATTAAACGAAGTTGAACGTGTAAAAATATATATATATATATATATCAAATATAAACGAGCTCGAAATGGTGCGGTAGTTCGTAATATTTAGTTTTGAACTTTAAGTGAGTGTACAAGAATTCATTATAAGTTGGAATTCACTGAAACAAGAAATATTCGAATCTGTTTAATCATAATTTTCTAATGAAAGAGAAAAACCAAGGTTTTATTTTATATTGTGTGTTATAACCAAATCAAATTTTGAAATAGTCACTATGGAATTATTTATAAAACAATAATGATTTATATAATAAAATAAATCGATTTTAAATCAATTGGGTATTTGTTTAACTAGAGAATGGAATATCGAGTTTAGATTTCAAGATAATTTATTCTGGAATTTTTATGAATTCAGTTTATGTATATATCAAAGTTTGCAATAAAGTTTTAGTTTATCCTTATAACACATTGATTTGTATGTTCCCTCCTCTCTTTTATCTTAATCCAACTCTTCAAACAAATCACAATAGTTGCCCACCACACACGCACACGTGTGTGCATCTTCCATGAATCATGTTTCATTTATCACTAGAAATGGATATAAACGCACAACTTTGATAAGTTATAAAAAATCAAAAATAAGGTTTATACATTATCATATGCTAATAATGCCTTTACAACATAGAGTTCATGATCAATAATCGTATTAAACATGACATCAAACCAAAGGGAAGGAGACGCACTACTTTGCAAGGAGAAAATGGAGATCGGTATACATATAGGAAAAAATAAAGTTGATATAAATTAAGAGGTAAAAACAATATCAAAACAAAATACTGTTACTCTGTAAAATAAAAAACATAGGGGACGACCTAAATATTCAAGCACATGCTACTCTGTAAAAATTACAGTGTCTTCTCCTTTCACTTTGATGTACGAATTTATTGAAGGAATTTAGGGTTTATTAGATCTAATCGAAAGCCCTAAATTAATATCATTTTAACACATAAAATATGTGTATCTATGCAAATCAATAAATCGAAAAGTTCATACCTTGCTTGAGTCTAAAAATCCCCAATTTTGAACCATTTGAATTGTTCGAATCTATTGCGAGATCTTCGAATACGCTGATGATCAGAAGCATCGAATCAGGAGCTCTCCAAGTGTAGAGCCTCTACAAGTAATCCAACAAGCGTTCTCTTCTTCAATTGAATCGAAGAAGAAAGAGTGCACAGTGCTAGCCGCTGCCATTGATTTTGATTTTTGTTCTTTGAAAAAGTGAGTCGAGTTCAGTTTTTTTACTTTCTTATCTCATAGATATATATTGAATCACGTGCTTATGAAAGAGAACATTTTCCTTTCTATTAAATCCAACGTGTACCAAGATAGTAGAAAACCACCGTGTACCATTTCAACGCGATATAAAATATCAACATATTGGTATTTTATTTTATCTAAATAATGGCCTTCCTCTTGTAACGTTCTAAGTGTGTGACCCTATAGGTTATTACAATGGTTGCAATGATTTTAAACCGTATTTAAAATCATAAACAATGATTGGCATCTAGCAATACGTCGCTGCTACCCAAGTTATAATAAGATCAACGATTCGATACAACCTTTCCGTGACCAATGTATCAATGTAATATAATCCTTTTAACCATTATATCCAGGATTAAATTAGACGCATGGATCGTATCATCCTCGTTATAATTTAACCCAAATTTCTTGATCGATGAGTATACTGTTTAAAACAAATCAATATTTGAGCACGGCCATGCATCTCACAGTCTCACTCAATCAAGAAGCCCATGGATATCACTACGAATATGTGTTGTAGGGTTAAATTCCATCTAGATCATTCATAATTTTCATTTGATTCGAGATATATCCAATAATCACCGTCATCATTACTCTGTTACGAAATAACTTTAGATGATATCAAAATACAAATATCCTCAAATAAAATTATAACGATTTCAGGTCTGAGGACCATTACATCACTGTCACTATGAGAATAACTTATGATACTGTTGATTATATTCCATGTGGTTATCTCACGGTGGGTCAGCCCAATACGCTATTCTCCAATACGTATTTATATCTTGACTTTAGTATCACGTATATTAATGATCAATGAGATGTGATCATCAGTCAATTATATACTAGTCTCAATGCTTTATTGTTGTCCTATATAAACAATAAAACTCGATTAGGGACATTTAAGAATTATAATACTTATCACATTATATAATCTCAAGTTCAGTCTTACTCGAACTATATAATTCCGTATTATTAGTCTAAGGACTTCTATTAAATTATTATTTATATTACGTAGTAACTATAACATAATAGAATATTTTTATTCCAAGTAAAAAAATAATGTTATTAATCACGTCAATTGGATTGCCTCTAGGGCATAAACTCTAACAATCTCCCACTTGCACTAGAGTCAATCATTCATGTATCATATACTCATGAAACTAGTGTGACTATTAAACTTCTGTAGCGACAGTGTTTAATTCAGTAGGTCATCAACATTACAGCTTTTGCAACTTTACAGATATGTTCATATCCTCTGTGAACAATTTCACATAAGAATTATATTTCTTAAATATATGTTTGGATCGATTATGAGTTTAACGTTTTAGGCCTGAGCAATAGCCACATTGTTATCGCAATCTAAATCATTGGATCAACAATGAATTATGTTCAATTATGAACTTCTTAATCCAAACATTTTCTTTCTTAGAATCAGTATCTATTTCTTGTTTTAAAACTAACATTATTCATAATAATTAATGTGTTATCAACATATAACTTTGTAATTATTGTGTCACTCCCACTCAGTTTCTTGTCTATACAAGATTCAATGGTATTTTGTGGTCTCCGACATTTCAGATTCTATTTTATTCTCATCAGTATGTTAGAGACTGACTCTCCTTTATAAAGACACCAATTTGAGCAATAAACATTTTACTCTCAGAGGATTTATAGAATTAGTATCCATTTTCTTTTTTTGGGTATTCCAAAAAATATTTATTTGATTTGGGTCCGATCTTATCAGAGGAATGACGTTTAACAAGCGCCATACATCCCAAATCTGTGCATTTAGACATATTAGGACATTTCCTAATCCATATCTTATATGGCATCTTTAGACTTGTTTTAGTAGGATTAATTTAATTGTTCTCAATTTAATTTATTGGAAGATCTATATGACTTATCTTGGTCGTACCATATCTTGTCAGGTGTGATTACTCCTTTCAGGCACACCATTTCAACATGGTGTTCTAGGAGGTGTGTAACAACCCAGAAAATCAGGGCCAATTTAAAAATTTTATTTTAAATATTTTGGTGGAAAAATGTGCCAGAATTTAAAATTTTCATTTTTAAATAATATTAAAGCAGGTGAAAATAGCCAATTTTCAAACGACCTCTGTTTTCGACGAAACCACTTTTGTTGGAACCAGAATGTCAAATTATTGCTAGGATTCAATTTTTAGAATTTTCCGAGTTAGTATGTGAGTGTGGCGAAGGAAAACGTGTTTTATTCAATTCGGTCAAATTTAATCGACTGAAAAATAGCCATTTTTCAAACGGTCTCAGAATACGATGAAATTAATTTTGTTAGGACCGTATGGTCATAACGAAGCCAAATATATTTTTTCTGGATTTTTCTGACTCCGTATGTGGCATCGGTGAATTTATTTATGCGAACGAATTAATTTAATAAAGGATTTAATTATTAAATTAAATAATTCAGGCCACAGACAGCCATTTGGGCTGACGGGACCTGGCCCGTTGGATCCGGAACATGGGCTATTGGCTAGGGTCGCCTTCGGTTGGACTGGAATTGGATTTGTTAAAGAGTTATGGATTTTTTTTGAAAAATTACATCTTAAATATTATAAATAATAGGATGAAAACCCTAACACTATTCACTGTTAACATCAGTCGCCGCCTGTTCTTTCAATCCATGGCCAGAAAACTCTCGACTTCCCCCCTTAAATTCTTCCAATCCACAGCGAACTAGATTCCATTCTTCACACCATATCGAAGCCCCCTTCCTCCTCTACCGATCCGTACGGTGAGATCCCCTAAAGTTCCACCGTTCCCTCGCACCGACCCCAGAAACCCGCGCCGCTTCAAGCTCCGCCCCTCCTTGCCTAAGCCACCGAGTTCATCGGCGAACTGGCCGTGGGTGCGCTGCTCCAAGGCCGCCAATTCCCCTCTGTCCGACCTGAAAACCATCGCTCCGATTGAAGGATTTTTGGAACTGAAATTTTGAACAAAAACAGAAATATAGGGAAAGGTCTGAAGGTAAAATCTAAAACATTGCAACACTAATAAGTGTCGCTAAATTTTAATTTAATTTATAAAATTGATAACTTATTCATACGAGATCCGAATTTGAAAATTTCAGATCCGGTTGGACCCTAACGTCGAATAGAACTTGTTGAAACTGATTGGAATGATTTCTGAATTTGTTGGGATTTTTAAAACTGCTTCAATCGATGTGAGAATTCTGATTTACATAATTAATTTTAAATTAATTATTATTTTCTCTTGTGAAACCATGATATGTATGTTATTGTTTCTGATCTGTGATGATCGTGATTATTGTATTTGTAACAACCCGGAATTTTGGGGCTAATTTAAAATTTTTATTTTTAGAAATTTTAATGGATTTTAATATTTTAAAAAAAATTGATAATAATGACGGAAAATTTATTTAAATCAAAGTTAAAATGAACAAATTTAATTTAATTCTAAAAGGAGTTTAAAACAACGCTGCAGTTCGAAATTTTGAATTTGTACTTTAACTGACTGTACGGGATTCATTTTAAATCAGAATTGAACGAAACAAGAAATATTTAAATCTGTTTAATCATATCTTTCTAACGAATCTGAAAAACTGAAATTTCACTTTATAATTTAAAAGTTATGTCCAGTTTAAAATTTAGAAAGGTCGCTATAGAATTTATATATATTTTAATATAATATATAGCCCTTGAAAATAGCCATTTTGCAAACGACCTCGGTTTTCGACGAAACCACTTTTGTTGGAACCGGAATGTCGAATTATTTTTAAGTTTAATTTTCCAAAAAAATTCGAATTAATATGTGAGCATGGAAAAATAAAATGTGTTTTGACCATTTCAGTTAAATCGGATCGACCAGAAAATGACCATTTTTCAAACAGTCTCGGAATTCAACGAAATTAGATTTGTTAGGACCGTATCATCAAAACATAACTAGAAATAATTTTTCTAGAATTTTTAGAGTCCGTATATGGCCCCGGTAAATTTAAATGTATGACAAAATTAAATGATTTAAATATTAAATTAAATTAAAACTGATCGTAACAGCCGAATTGGGTTAAGAAACATGTTCCACTGCGTCCGGGACGGGGGTTATTAGCTAGGGGCAACACTCGTTGGGTTTGATTTGGAGTTCGTGGCATTAAATAAGAATTATCAGAATCAAAAAGAAATTAAATAAAATAGAAAATACGCTATAAATACCACTCAAATACGGTTAGTACACGCAAACACTAATTTCATTCTAGGCCGCCGCTGTTCTGAAAACCGATGGCTGGAATACATTCTCGTTCCTCCTTCTTTTTCTTCAAATCCAAGCCAAATTAACTAGTGAAATCAAAACAGAGATTCAAGAGATTTCAGCGAGCTTTGATTGTGACGAGAAGGAATCTCGCTCGATCCGAACTAGTCGCTAAACCGATCCAGGCCGTTCGAAACGCCCTATCGTTTGAGAACAACACAAAATAGAACGCAGACGGAAGAACATTTCATTGTATATTACAACAATGCATCAGATTACAAGGATATACAGAGTATAAATGAATATTACACAGAAATATCAGAGATTTAAATTACATTTAAATACATAGCAGCGGAAAATAATACAATACACAACTAGAAGTAGATATACGGATACAAAGCTTTCCGGATATCGTTCCAGCTGTAAACCAGGATCCTGTGAATATAAATCTGCAAAACCAAAAGGGAAAAAAATTGATAAGGACAAAAAATATAAATTATTTATCCAAAAGGACAGGTCTTTAAAAAAATTATGTGAAGGACAAAAGCCCAGTCCAGTAACACAATTCAATCAAAAAACACATCCGTCCGTTCTCTCAAAAAACTCTCTGCATTCCGTTTTACTTCACAAAATTGGTCGTTCGTACTTTCAAAATTTCATACAAAAATGTCATCCGAAAACCCTACGAATTTGATTGTTGAAGAAGAGCAAACTAAATCGCCAGACATTCAATCTAAATCGGCACAAGTTGATTCGGCGGAAAATCAACCCGAAATACCTATTGATCAAGTTCAGACGGAAGCTGAAACCCTAGAAATGGGAAAAAATCAAGCCGATTTGAATCGTACCAAAACCATGGAAATCCCAACTAATCAAGCCGCTGGAACCCTAGAAATCGACGAGCCAGAAGGATAGGTCAGTCTGAGTACGGAAGGGCAAAAGTCGATGACTAACCCTACAAAAACAGAAAAAGATGACGAAACCCTAGCACAAATGCAACAAAAAGTAGTTCAACAAAGAGAGAGAAGAAGCAAAAAAAGAAATGATAGAGAAAGTGCTATGAAAGATCAGAGAACTACTAGAAAGAAGATTGAAGAGGCTAAAAGCGGAGAAGAAAACTCAGTATAAATATTTTAAAAACTCTGATATCAGTTTTTTTTGAATGCTAATTAAATTTATTTGTTCAGCAGCATAGTATCAGTTTTATTAGGATGGTAGTATCTGTTTTTGTTTTTCTTAACTAAAATTTAATTAGGATGGTAGTATCAGTTTTATAAGGATGGTAGTATCGGTTTCATTCTGAAGTGTCTTGTGGTATTAAAACTTATAGTTAGCATGTTGTTTTAGAAATGATACCACAAATTTTTAAAACTATGATACCAGAATGCTTTGGAAATTGCTAGATTACCTTCAGTATCAAACTGATACTACGTAATTTGGAAAACTGATACCATAATCATAAAAATAAGAATTGTAGTATCATAACTGGGAACAATTAACTAGTGAGCTTTAATGTTGTAGTATAATAACTGATACCTGGTATCTGTTATGGAATCACACTAGTATCAGTTATGGTAATAAAAATTTGTTTATGTGTATGTGGTATCAGTTCTTCCAGTTAACTGGTATCAGTTTTGAAATTTAGATTAATGGTTCAATTTTTGAAAGCATTTTGTTATCAGTTTTGAATCCAATATGGTATCAGTATTATTACTGAAATTTTATTTACATGAATATAGTGTCATTTTGTTATCTAAATAGTAATTTATTAGTTTTCAATAATGTTTCTATTTTACATTAGGACGATGATTTTGCTAATCCTCGGCCACGAGAACCAAAAGATAAAACAACCGCAAAAGCCGAAAAAGATAAAACTGAATCTGCGTATAGATGTGGGCTACAACCTTCTTATAAAATCATAAAGCTTGTGAAGGAGAAAAATGCATTAAGCAAAAAACAACTAGAACTATTGAAAAGATCACCATTCTTCAACCTTTTCAATGTTTTCTATGAAGGAAAAATAAGTTTGAAGGAATGTAAGAAATATACGGAAAATTTGGATGCGATTTATAAGTGTTATTCAGCGGATGAAGGAGCTTTTATCTTTGGCAAAAAAAAAATGACAGTAACGGCCAAAGATATTAGCTTACTTTTTGGGTTGCCAATGCTTGGAAATAATATAGAGCCTCCCAAAATGATGACTAGCAAAACAATTCCATCAGCTTGTAAAAGTTACGCTTTACGGAATTTTGGATCATCGACATATATCACAAGACCTGTGATTGAAGATAGAATAAAGAAAATAATAGATAAAGAGAAGGAGTACAAGATGGAAGACTTGCCTACTCTTCTCATCATGGACATTGTAGTTACTTTTTTCTTCCCAAATAATCAACAAAAATTGAGATGGGGACTTCTGCAGTACTTGTGTGATATGGAGAAAATGAAAACAGTTTCTTGGCCATTGACCATTGAAAAGAATTTCCATAAATTTGTTAAAAGTTTCATTCATAATCCAAGGAATATGTCTGGATGTGCAATGCTTCCGTTGGTAATTTATTTGTTTTTTATTTGATTTTTTCTAACATTTGTGAATTTGGCACAACTTTTATTAACTTTTTTTTTTTAACAAAGTATTGCATATGTGAGAAAATGAAGATAATAAAGCCACGATGCTCAGTTAGCGAGAAATACCCAAGATTTGCTAGATGGGATCTACGAGGCTTGAAGGAATATGTTACCGAAAAGTTCCTGAATGACATCAATGAAGGAGAGGTATATGTTTTTTAATTTCAGTTGTATCAGTTTTAGGATTATGGTAGTATTATTTCTTATGATTTCGTGTATAAATAAAATTTTCAGGTCTTTATGTAGTATCAGTTTTACTGGACTGGTAGTATCAGTTTTAGTTAAAATTTAATTTTGCATTTTCTTGGAATCAGTTATAGGAGACTGGAGTATCAGTATTTTTAGTCCTGCTTAAAAATTATTTTTCCCAGTATATTGATATCAGTTTTATTAGCCTGGTGGTATCAGTTTTTTTGGGTGCTAGCCTGGTGGTATCAATTTTACTAGCCTAGTGTTATCAATTTTCCCAGTATATTTATTTGTCCAGTAGCATAATATCAGTTTTATTAGGATGGTAGTATCTGTTTTTCATTTTGTTAACTGAAATTTAATTTTTCACATTCACGGTTTCATTCTAAAGTGTCGAGTGGTATTAGAACTTTAACATTATTATTATCAAAACTGATGTTATCAAAACAAATTTATTTTTTTAGGTTCATGAAATTTCAGACATGCAGCCACATGAATTGAAAAAATTGGAAACAGCAGATGAAATTTCTTCTAAATCAAAGAGATCAGAAGAACGCCCAGCATCAAAAAAAAAGAAAATGTCGAGAACAGCAAACACAAATGGATTCTTTTGAGGACAATGTGGGTATGAGAGTGTTGAAAATTCATATTGACAAAATTGAAGCTGAAAACAAGAAACTGAAAAAAGATTTGACAAATGAAAGATTTTTGAGAAGAGAAGCAGAAAAAAAGGTTGTTAGTTTGGAACAACAGTTGCAAGGAAGAATTAAAGTTCAAACGGAACTTCCGGAATCCGATTCAGAAAAGACTAAAAGTGATTCACATTCTCAACATAATGATGAAGGAGGAAAAAGCGACAATGAGAATGTTGACAATGACAATGAGAATGTTGAGAATGAAAATGAAAATTTTGAAACTGCAGAAAAAACAAATCCAGATGAACAAAGCTCAGAAATCAGAAAAAATGTATCGGTTGAAGTCAATCCACCCAACTTCGACTTTGGTATCACACAAATAATTAAGGAAATACAAGAAGAAAGAAAATCGGCCGAGCAACAAGAAAAAAAAATGCCATCAAAAGACGATCCGCCATCATATGTAAACAGAATAAAAAAGAGAGAAAGGAAGAAGACTAGAAGAGATTCATTTGACTATCCTACAATTTCAAAAAAAAAAGGAAAAAAAACAAGTATTGAAGCAGGAAAAAACAGGGAAGATCAACCTAGAGAAGAATCAGAAAAAGGAAAAAACGAAGAGCAGCAGCATGAAGAAAAACAAAGTGAGAAAACAGAGAAAAATGTAGAGCAAGAACCAATTAGAGTTGAAAAGCCACTAGCTATTGTGGAAGCATCATGGGCAGAATTGAATTTGTCGCATTGCGACAGTGTTAAATATCTGAATAAAAAACAAGCAGCCTTGGTTAAAGAAAAATTCTCTGTTGCAAAAGCAAGAAATTTGTAAGTACACCTTTTTTCTATCGATATTACTAGAGATTCGTTCAAAACTTAACTATAATTTTCATTTCTACATAACAGGGATGTTATGATAAATGATGACACAATTTTAGGTGGTTGCGTCATAACGAAACGTATGCTTGTTAATGTTCTGGAAGGGACCTTCACGGACGGACAGGTACCATATATATGCTTGTTAGTATCTATTTTCAATGCCTGCTAGTATCATTTTTTTTTTGAGTTATAGTAAATTTTATTTTTGCAGTTTCTTGGTATCTGTTTTAATAGCCTGTTAGTATCAGTTTTTTTAATTTCTGGTAAAAATTTATTTGCAGTAAATTTTAACTAGTGAGCATCTCTGTTTTTGATACTGATCTACTTGTACATGCATTGTGTGCATGTTTGATTGTGCACGTGTTTAAGTTGAAATGATGGACATTTATGTGTACACTCACAGACATAAATCTGAACTTGTCATGTCTGTGTGTTGTTGCACCTGTGTCAGATTGTGATGCTTTACCACCCTGTTTTCAATATTGCATACTCTTGCTGCACTCTGGTTCACACTTTAACTAGACCTAGCTGTTTCGTTACGCAATTGAATTATAGGTGTCCATACTGTTGAATTGCTTGGTCCATCTTGTACTTTACATAAATTTTAACTAGACCTGTATCAGTTTTAACATATCAGATTTCATAGACTGGTAGTATCAGTTTTTTTGATTACTCGGTAAAAATTATTTTTCCAGTATCGTGGTATCAGATTTCATAGACTGGTAGTATCAGTCTTTCTGATTACGCGGTAAAAATTATTTTTCTAGTATCGTGGTATCAGATTTCATAGACTGGTAGTATCAGTTTTTTGATTACATGGTAAAAATTATTTTTCCAGTATCGTGGTATCAGATTTCATAGACTGGTAGTATCAGTTTTTTTGATTACATGGTAAAAATTATTTTTCCAGTATCGTGATATCAGATTCATAGACTAGTAGTATCAGTTTGTTTTTATTTCTAGTTAAAAATTATTTTACCAGTATCTTGATATAAGTTTTCATAGCCTGATAGTATCATATTTATTTCGCAATATCATATGACTTCTTATACACATATGTATGTATATTACAGATTATCGACTGGTTTACAAGGTATTGTGCTTTAACAGAAAACAATTATGCAATGCCGACGATGGGAACGGTAAGTAAAATTTCAGGTCACTTTTGTGCAATAATATTTCTTAAAATTAGTAAATAACAATAACAATATTTTTTATGAATAGAAAGCACTGGCTGACAAAATCGAATCACTTATAAAGGCAATAGTTGTTCCCATTTTAGAAAAGGCTGTGATAAACGAGATGACGGAGATTATTTACTTTCCATTGCATTGTGAAGATCCCTGGACGCTAGTGACTTTATCATATGCAAATATGCAGTGGGCACATTTCGATTCCAATCGGCCTAGAAGATCAACCACGAACACTAATGGAAGTTTGAAAGCCGCACTAGCATTGGTACGAAGTCACTACTTGTATATGTTTGAAACTACTGCTGTAGTTATATCACTAACATATAACCTGCTTATGTTTTACAGAGAGCTGTAGTTGAGGAATTACTGCCGCAGTTATGGCAAAAACATAATGTTACAAATAAGCAACTCAGCACATCTGAAATGCTTCAAGAAAAATGCGCACAACAAGACTGTAACACGTAATTCTTTACCATATATTAATTTTAATACTCAGCATGAATGAGTATTTATACAACTAACATCATGATTTCCTTTGTACAGGCTTGACTGTGCGATATATGTTATGGTTTTTATAATATCAATGAACAAAACAGCTATTCCTCTAACGGTTGCTCCGAAGAACATGTTGAAATGTAGAGCGCAGCTAGTGTATGAAATTTTGGCAAGTAATGGTTATTGTTGGGATTTAGCAGACTTTATGTCTAATCTTTCTTAGGAGGAAAAATGATTGTAGTTGGTAGTCGAAATTGGTTGGTTGTTAGAAATGTATATATGATGATATTTGTTTCAAAACTACATGTTTTTAGCTATTGTAATGGACGTCAAATGTTGCAAATGTTCAACATTTCTTGTGGGAATTATTTTTTATATCATGATATTATATTAGTTTGAAATTGCTGTGATGTTACAAATGAGTTTTATGCTGTCAAAATGCATTGAATCACGTGTTGTGAATTGTTTTATGGTTGTATCTATGAAACTGATATCTCATTTTTTCCAAATTGACATGTATATGTAAAAAAAAAACTGATACCAGATTTAACACAAAACTGATACCAAATTACTATAATTTTAACAAAACATGATAAAAGATGAAATAGCTCAAAACAGATACCCTACTGATGTTAAATATAAATATCCCAAACTGATACCAGCATGAATGAAAAACTGATACTAGAAAACTACTAACTATACCATAACTTATACCACCACGTGATTTGTTATATGCTTAACCATGCACTTGGTCATGTGCTCGATCATGTGCTTGGTTATGTGTTCGGTTATGTGCTTGGTTATGGGAAAAGTCATGGGCTTGGTCATGTAATTTGTCGCGTTCTCGATCATATCCTCAGTCAAGTGCTCAATAATGTACCAGCTCAAGGGTTCGATCAAGTGTCTGATCATAGACTCAGTTATGGGCTCCGTTAAGGGCTTGGTTATGTTCACAATCATGTGCTCATTCACATGCTCGGTCAACTGTCCAGTCATGAACTCGATTATGAGCTCGGTCATACCATATTAATGTATACATAGTTTCAGAAACAAATCTGATACCATGTTAATGTATATATAATTTAATACCATGTTAATGTATACATAAATTCAGAAAGAAATCTGATACTATATTATTAACGTGCTTCCAAAAGTAATACCTTGACTATGTTATTACAACATATAATAGCCCATGATTGAGAACAAAACCATACCTCATAGGAATTCTTAAACCAAGTACATACCTATCGCACATAAAATATGTCTTATAGAAAAAGCTAATCAAGTAACTATGGCTTTAAAATTCATATACCAACCTATTTTTATATCAAAAGGATGCCTTAATCATGTAAATAAAGTCACAGTCAAAAAATGATACCAGATTTCGTTCAAAACAGATACCAGGTAATTTGACAAAAATTTACCATATTAACATAAACAAATCTCACTATCAAAACAGATATCAGTTAGCTTGAAAGTCTGATACCACATTGGTGTAAACATAATCACAGTACCAAAACTGATACCATTATGATTCAAAACTGATACCAAAAACAGTATATTACAACATTGAATGATACCAATATCATCACAGTACCAAAACTGATACCATTATGATTCAAAACTGATACCAGAAACAGTATATTACAACATTGAATGATACCAATATCATCACAGTACCAAAACTGATACCATTATGATTCAAAACTGATACCAGAAACAGTATATTACAACATTGAATGATACCAATATCATCACAGTACCAAAACTGATACCATTATGATTCAAAACTGATACCAGAAACAGTATATTACAACATTGAATGATACCAATATCATCACAGTACCAAAACTGATACCATTATGATTCAAAACTGATACCAGAAACAGTATAATACAACATTGAATGATACCAATATCATCAATAATTGACATCTACAAAACAAGCAACATAAAATAGACACAGAACAAACAAACATATATACATATACATATATATATACGTATATATATATATATATATATATATATATATATACACATATATATATAAGCATCAACTAAAACATGATAGTAAACGAAAAATTCAATGAATACTCACAACTAATCTCAAATTTATTACATTTCCAAATTTGAATGCATAAAGTGAAGGAAAAAACTATAAAATCTGTAATACAATTGTAAGAAAATATCAATTCTTCAAAGCTTGGCAGTTGCGCTTGTTGTGGCCATATTGCTTACACATACCACACTGATTTTGTTTATTCTGAAAAAATGCGAATCCACCTTTTCGTTTGGTAGAAGGTCTACCAGCACCACGTTTGTCTTTAGGAGGCTTAATGAAATCTTCTTTGCAAGGATCAACAATGGGCTTATCATAGTTCGGAATTGGATTCACTGGATTAGCATAAGAAGATCGATAAGCATCTACGGTGAAATAGTGTTCAACAAAATCGTATACCCGAAGTTTAGATTTAGTAATGCACTTGATAGCATGAGCACAAGGAAATCCGGTAACTTTCCATTGATTGCAAGTACAACTTCGATTTTGAAGATCAACATGATGCGAAGATGGAGACTTGACTTCAAATATGAATTCCGAAGATTTATAAACAACCCAACCAAACCCTTCATCAATCAACCCTTTTAACCTATGCTCCATAGATGGACAAAGAATGGTAGTCCACAAATGACACTCCTCTCTCCTTTTAGCCATTTGTTCCATAATTTTAATCCTAATTCCATCTAAGCATGTAGTAATTGGCAACGCTCTTTCCTGTATAATCTAACTATTAAAACTATCAGCTACATTTGAACTATACTCTCCATATCGTTTACCCTTAAAAAACAAATTAGTCCACTTATCAAACGGTTTATCCTTTAAAAAGTTCATAGCTGCAGTACCTCCAACATCCAAAAATTTAGAATATGCAGCTTCAAATTCATTTAAATTTGAAGCTCGAGAACACAACTTAAACAAGTCAACAATCGAAACATTTGTATTCTTTGACTTAATAGCTGAAAGCAAGTTTTGTTCCATATGAAGATAACAAAAACTATGAAATGCGTTAGGGAAAACTTCACGAATACCCAAAACTAACCCTTGATGACGATCTGAAATAAAAACCAAATCACGAGTTTCTTCAAGCATTTTCTTCAAGTGCCTTAAAAACCATCTCCAATTATCCACATTTTCAATGGAGACTACACCCATAGCTAAGGGGAAAAAGCCTGCAAATTAAATAACAGCCAAATAGACAATCAAATTACATGTAAAAAAAACTGATACTATCAGGAACATAAAACTGATACCGGAAAACTGGAAATTAAATTTGTTACAAGAATCATAAAAACAGATACTACCAGGATATGAAAACTGATATCAGGAAATTGGAAAAAATAATTATTAAGTAAAAAATTAAAAAACTGATACTGCCAGACACATAAAACTGATACCTGAAAACTGGAAAATTATTTTTTTAACAAGACATCATAAAAACTGATACTATCATGATATGAAAAGTGATACCAAGTAACTGCAAAAATAAACATTAACTAATACTTAAAGAAACTGATACTATCAGGCTTCTAAAAATGATACATAAAAACAATTTAAAATAAGACTTAACATAAGCGAATACTACATGTCACCTAACACCAATATGTAAGAAAATAAAAAAAACTTGAACACATAAAACAAAACAAAAAATACCTTGATTACCATTCTTTGTAGTAGCTCCCATCAGTACACCTGGTCGTCCCTTTAAGTGAGTAGCATCCAAAAAAATCATGGGTCGGCAATACTCAAACCCACGTATACATGTAGAAAGAGCAATAAACACTCTCTCAAACTGGTTAGTACTGGCATTAACCTCTAAATCAACATAACTACCAGGGTTATGATGTTGTAGTGCCTCCAAATACCATCTCAAGTCATCATAAGACATAGCATCATTATCATACAATTCAGCCAAAGCAAGTTTTTTTGCAGAGTAAACAACCGGATAATTCAACTCAATATTATATTCTCTATGAAAATCATCTATGATATCCTTAGGCTTCTTGCTTGGATGATCACGAATTTCATCTATAATCAATAATTTAATAAACGAGCTAGAAATATTCGGATTGCTCAAATTTTTAAGTCCACCACCACAAGAATGCTCACTAACTAAATTCCGTATGAAAAACCTATTAAGTTGGGTGGAATCACAAGTAGCATGAGCTTTAAATTGACATCCAGTAGACGAAAAAGAAGAGCAAACAACTGTTATCCTAGAAGAAGTATTCTTTAAAAAAATTAGTTCATATCCTGTCTGAATTTGATATGCCATCAATAATCCCCTAAAGTCAATAGCACTACCAAAACAGAACCCTTTAAAATCAGAAATGGAAAGATTAGATCCTTTCTTCATCATGTCTTTTAAGTAACTTTTTCCATGTACAACAATTGTAGAACACAAAGATGCATTAGACGAAACTTCAGATGCAGTTGAATGAGAACTTGTATCAATATTTTGGAGATGACAATCCTTCCGCTTAATAGTGAAAGAAAAGAAAGCACTCTTTTTATATAGTTGAAAGCAGATTGCACTTTGAAGATCGGAATTAGTATCAACAAATGTTATTTTGTTCTCAAGTAAATAACTAATCTCGATTGAATCAGGAGTAAGTTGAGACCAATGATGGCATAATTCATTCTTTAAATCATATAATGAACTTTTAACGGTCAACCGAGTACTGAAGGTAAGATTGTTGAACAAAAACAAAACCAAAAGACTATCATCACCACTGGAAAAAAAAAGAAAAAAAGGAAAAAAAAAGAAGTCAGCAAATTATTATATAACTGTTACAAATTTTGATTCAAAACTGATACTGTATTGTTGTACACTTAACAACAGATAATAAACTGATACCATCAATGACATAAAACTGATACTGCATTGCTGTACACTTAACAACAGTGAACGAACTGATACCACAAATGACATAAAACTGATATTGTAATGCTGTACAATTAACAACAGAGAACAAACTGATACCACCAATGACATAAAACTGATACCCTGATATAAACATAATATTTATGAACATAACACCAATACAACATGCCTTAAGAGATTGCAATATAGAGCTACTACAACTTATAATATTTGACAGAATAAAACTGATAGCATATCCATTAACCACATAGCATAACACATTACAAATATCGTAATCTACATGAAAACAACCAAAAAGTGAGGACAATTTGATACATCTATGAACACAATGTAAAGGAAAAAAAAATTGCTGAGAGTAAAACATATAACCTGCTGGTGCTACTAATCGAATCCATTAATCAACCAATTCAAATCAATCCGAGAAAACCTGAAGAGAATCGATCACATAAAAAAAAAACTGAAAAAGATCGCGCAAAGGAATTTCAGAACAGGGAAAGCAAAAAATAATCGCTCAAAAGAAAATCGCACGTAACAAATAGCCCAATCGCGCACAGGAAAATTATAATCGCTCAAAAGAAAATCGCACCTAACAAATAGCCCAATCGCGCACAGGAAAATTGATTTTGCAAAGGTGCCTGAGTAATCGCGTCTGAAAATCTGAATTGGAGAAGACGCGCACAGAATTTTCAAACGCAAATTTGCAAATCGATTTTCTCTTGAAATGATGCGAAATTAGGGTAACGAGAATGTTTCTTAAAGAGGTAATTGCGCGCGCTAGATATGCGAGAAAATCTTATATATTGTCCTGGAGAAAAAAAAATGGACTGTCCTTATGAACAAAAAGCCCAATATTTTTGTCCTTCATGATATTTTCCTGAAACCAAAACTACTAGCTGCCCATGTCAAAATAAGGGCACCCAGAGTTTAGGTTAAAACAATAAACTCCAGGTCAGTCATGGGACTGGTGTGAGAACTAAAACAGTTATTAATCTTTATTTTAAAGTTAGGTAAATCAAGGGACCACGCCGCTAACGCGGAACGGGTTTCCTCCCAAGAACAACAGTGCATAAAACAAACAGCGCAATGCTAAATGAGGAAAAATGAAGCTATTATAAGGCCCAGTTCCCATCACACAATGCAACGCAAGTCAGAGGATAGGGTTTTTACCTTATAATAGCCAAGAATGCTTGATACGTTTAAAAGAAATCATTTGATACTATTATAAGTGTATAGTGTATAAAACAACTTCAAATCATAAGTATCAATCGTAGACGGCATGAATGACCCATACCACTATGTCGCCATATATATAGGTTATGCAATCAAAATCGCAAAGTCACGTATTTGGAAATTTGGTTTCCATCTATGAACCGAGGCAAAAGATAGTCCTCAACCGATTCGAGACTGTCTAGCCCGAGCCTCAGGACCCAGACTCAGGTGGGCCCTTGGATCGTCAGGGCCGGTCCACCGATGTGGATTAAAATGCCTGAACACTGCGTTTCCCCGCCCTTTGGGGGCGTAAATGAGCCAACGAATGGCTCCATCGGACCCGGATCGTCTGATCTAACCGAGGCGCCTCGCAACAGCAACAACCACACAGGTGAAAAGTATATAAATGTCAGGGCTGGAAGGTCACTGACACCACCCTAGCTAGAAAGAAACGCATGCCCTCCCTGAGGTCCTCTCCCGTTTTTGGTTCACAACCGGGGTGCGAAACTCGCGAAGTAAACGTTACACAAAGCTACGCCACAAAGGCCGTGCTTTGATCATCACCACAAGACTTTGCTTTTCAACAGAAGCCTCGATCAATTGCCACTCAGGCATGCCACACCGGCAATTCACTCCATGCGTTTGATATCCATCAATATATAACCCCTGAGCTCGTACGTCTCAGAGAAGAGCGTTAAGCAAGAGAATAAATTCTCCGCCGCCAAACAGATATATATTTAATAGAGATCAATCACACGGACTAAAATCCAATGTCAGACACACTGTCCATTTACAAGTCCGTTCTGGGTCTGAACGAAACCGGAGGCACCTAGTACCCCGCATATCCATCGATCTCCAAGCACGTCTGGACGATCACTAACTGTTTCCATCTTCTTGGGTGTACAGCCCAATCAAGATCATCAGTAATCACCCAAACGACGTGAAGACTTCCGGTCTTCGACCATCGTCTTCATCTTCGACTTATCGTCGTATCAGTTATTCAGAATGGGATAAACCCGGTCTTCCCGAATAACTCGTGTATATCGGTAAATTCAATTACCATTTCACGTTCAAATCTAATTAAAGATTTAACTATCGCCTGGAGCAAAACTGTTGATACTCCATTTTTGATCATTTCAATCTAATTAAAGATTCATTAAAACTCCACTTAGTTTTAATCGTTAGCTGGGTTAAAGAATCAGTGTCATTTAAAACACGGTTCACGGTAAACCCAAAATATCATTCTATTAATTATCGGGTTAAAGAACAAGTGTTATTTAAAGCAATGTCCACGATAAACCCAAAAATCAATATCAATTCTATTCCAATTAAATATTGTTTAATTGGTACACTTCATTAAATCTAAATAAAAAGATTTAATTTTTTTCTCAACTGGGTTCAAGAACAGTTTTAGTGAAGACACCATTCACGACAAACCCAAATCACATTCGATATTCAATACAAGGCTCTGAATAGAAAATATATCGGCTTATATTCAATATCGAATTCTACGACTAACAAATGTCGTATTGGAAATAACGATATAAATATATATCTTTCAAATTTCCATAACAACACCTGTATAATCACGAATTCCAACATCGAAATATTCCGAAGACAATTTCGATTCAAATCTACTCCAATGCAATCATTGGATATTCTGGTTATTTTTAAAACCCTTTTTAAATTCAATTTATTTATTTAAAAATAAATAGAATTATAATTCTAGTTCAAAACCAGTTCATTTCGATAAAAATCTATTTTTATCTTTTCAAATATGGAGTTTTTCATCCCAATTCTTTCTAAATCATTTCTTATGATTTTACACAAATTATTACTATTTTTAATAATTTTATCAAGGCCTGTACAGTCGATTTCCATCAACGGCCATCGAACTGCACTTACAGCGACCTTTTTCAAATTTGATTTGGACATAATTCCAAATCCAACCGTTAGATTTTGAATTTCTAATATTCGTTAGAAAGCTCTTTTCGATACGAACCCAACGGTTCTGGTTTTAGGAGAATCCGACGGTCGGATCTCCCGCAATGTCCGTTTGAAATAAATGGTCGAAATTCACGAACTGCCGCGGCGCGGCGCGTTCTATTCAGGCCATTATATTATATATATAATATATATTTCGTCGATTTCTATTTAAAACGACTTATATAAATAGTTTTAAAATCGTTTCAAAAGCAATTTCAACTTTCTTTTCAATTCAAATCAAAATTGAATTCTCCTTTATAAATTCGTTTTAAAATTCATTTCTATTCAATTCAAATTTCAATTCAATTTGAATTCATTTCAATTCGCTTTCAATTCAATTTGAATTCGTTTTTAATTCAATTCATTTTGAAATCGTTTTCAATTCATTTCATTGCGAAATCGTTTTCAATTCATTTCATTTCGAAATCGTTTTCAATTCAATTCATTTCGAAATCGTTTTCAATTCATTTCGAAATCGTTTTCAATTCAATTCATTTCGAAATCGTTTTCAATTCAATTCATTTCGAAATCGTTTTCAATTCAATTCATTTCGAAATCGTTTTCAATTCAATTCATTTCGAAATCGTTTTCAATTCATTTCATTTCGAAATCGTTTTCAATTCATTTCATTTCGAAATCGTTTTCAATTCATTTCATTTCGAAATCGTTTTCAATTCATTTCATTTCGAAATCGTTTTCAATTCAATTCATTTCGAAATCGTTTTCAATTCATTTCATTTCGAAATCGTTTTCAATTCAATTCATTTCGAAATTGTTTTCAATTCAATTCATTTCGAAATCGTTTTCAATTCAATTCATTTCGAAATGAATAAAATCGATATAAATATCGTTTACGTCAAAATGGCGTCAATCTAATCAACACGGCTTCATAAATTTCTATTTTCAAATATTCTATTTCAAATATTTCTTTTTCAAAATAGTTGTTATCAAAATATTTCGTTCAACACATGACCAATCTCAATGGATGAGTACTGTCAACACATGAACTTTTATTTTATAATATTCTTTATTTTTCAAATTGGAATGAGGCCCAATCAATTACCATATTAAGTTAATTATATGGATTTTCATACATTACACACATATAATAGCATTGAAAAATAATCAACCATCAACCAAAGTGCACTACACTGTATAAGCATCAAATATAGATATCTAACGCTTATAACAGCCTGTCAATCAATCGATCGACATATTTAATCAATCAGGATGAGTGAACTTCAAATTTCATCCCAACACCCGTGTGGGGTTTCAAACAATCAAACACATATTTTATTTGTGCTGTTGGGCGATGTGTAAAATTTATCGACCCAATCAATGTCCTTCAAATAGGTGTACATAAACAAACCGTCTGGTTTGTAAATGAATATTTATTTATTCACATTCACGTTAAAAATTATATTTTTAACGACAAAACATTTTATTCCAACATATGAATTTTATTCAGTTCATTCCTTAAATAAAATGATGTTTTTATTTTTCTAACATATTTTAGAAAATTTCGGCGGCATAACGACACGATACTAGAAACGGGACGAGGCCTAGCCTTATCCCCAGTCCAATAATGGCCACCGCCATGCCCATATCAATCAGATCACTTTCGTTATGCAAACCACCAAATTTGGAGTAAGAGTCTAACCTAGCCTTACTCCTTCGCCTTATAACGGCGCACGTCTAATCCTAACCAATTTATCGATTCGATTTTTCACACCACAAACCACATTCAAACCAATATTGCAATCAATCACCAAACAGCCAAACAAACAAGTCCATGGTCTGTGGACGATTGTGTCGGGTGCTACTAAACACCGTCTACATCCTAGTATATATATATATAACTAGAAATTTAAATTGAAGAGTGAGAAGTTCTCACCGATAGCTATCCAATCATCTCGACACTTCTTTTAGAGAAATCCGCATCGTTATCGCATCTTCGTCATTTTCGTTGCCCGTAGTCACTACATATGTAAAAATCAAATTTTTTCTTCGCTATTCAATATATAAAAATCGAAATTTTATTATGCTATTCAATATATAAAAATCAAATTTTTATAACGATGTTATATAGATAAAAATTCTATTTTTATCTCGCTATTCCTTATATAAAGATTTCGCCTTTTCAAAAATATAGATGTCGCCTTTCTATAATATAAAAATCATAATTTCCTCGAAGTAAAAATCATATTTTTACTTCACTACTCATCTCAAAATATCGTCTTTTCATATTTAAAAATATCGTCTTTGCTTTATAAAAAAAATCTCGTCTTTGCTTTATAAAAAATCTCGTCTTTGCTTTATAAAAAATCTCGTCTTTGCTTTATAAAAAAAAATAGTTTTAGCTTTATAAAAAAATAGTTTTAGCTGTAAAATAAAATAAAATAAAACATAAACGAAAATTGGAAAACTGACCTTGCTTTAAGGAGGGGGGGTGGGGTAGCTGCGCGTCGGAGGTTGCTCGCAGGGGGGGGCGAGGCTCGTGGGAGGCGGAGGTTGACGAGGGGGTGCGGGTTCGGGTCTGGGTGCAAGGGGAGGGTCCGACGAGGGTTTGTGGGTGGCTCGCTGGGGAGAAGAGGGGAGACTACGAGGTTGGGGAAAAGAAGGAGGAGTTGAAGCGAGGAAGGGGGTTCGAGAGAGGGGGGGTCGCAGGTCGGTGAGGGCGTGCGCCAGGCGATGGCGGAGGATTGGAGGTTGGGGGTGGGACGGCTGGTGGCGGCGCGCAGTTTCGATTTGGTTCTCTTTTTTTTGTTTTTTTATTCGATTTGAAAAAGTGAATGGGGGGGGGGGCCAGAGAGGATAAGAAAGGTTTTTTTTATTTAATCATTTAATTTGAAAAGGTTGACTTTTACATACGACCTCGAAACGAGGCCCACCGCCTGTCGTCCATAGCGTTTCACCCCCATTTCGAACACAATGGGATACGTATCGTAGGCTGATTTGATCATCTTGATCAGTTTCCGTTGAATTTACATTTAAATCACTATATTGAATTTTAAACGTACATTTCAAATTACCGGGGTCACATACTAACTAGAAAAATTCCAGAAAAATATTTTCTAGCTTCGTATTGACGATACGGTCCTCACAAAACTAGTTTCGTCGGATTCTTAGACCGTTTGAAAAATGGCCAATTTCCAGTCGATTAAAATCAACTGAAACTGGTCAAACGCGTTTTCCTTTGCCACGCTCACATATTGAATCAAAAAATTATAAAATTTGAAACCTAGCAATAACTTGACATCCCGGACCCAACAAAACTGGTTTCGTCGAAATCCGAGGTCGTTTGCAAAATGTCCATTTTTAAGGGCCTGAATTCCATAGCGACTATTCAGAATTTTCAACTGGACATAACTTTTGATTCCCGCTACGAAGTTTCGATTTTTCGGATTCGTTGGAAAGATACTATCAAATAGATCCTATGATTTTTGGTTTCACTAAAATCCGGATTGTTTTGCACCCGGTACATTCAATTGAAGTTTGAAATCGAATTATCGAACTACCGCGCCATTTTCAATTCTATTTATAATTATATATATAAATATTTATATTCTAACGACGACGTATATAATTATATTCGTTCGAATTATATTCAAAATAGATTTCTCGTCGATATTATTTAAAATAATCTATTTTAAATATTCAAAATTCGCTAAAATTGCCAAAATAAAAATTTTAAACTGGCCCAGATTTTCGGGTTGTTACAATTATTTATCTCTTTTTATGCTGTTCAGCTTCTATTGTACATGTTTTGTTTGTTTCCGCTGTAGACATTTATGTATAGCTGAACTATATTTGTACTAAGTATGATCCTGTATACTGTGTAACTCTGATGATTACGTTTATCCAGTGTATTCTATTGTACATTATCTGGTGTATTTATTTAATTCTATTCTGCTATTATATGTTTCTGTGTTATATTCCAAGGATTACCCTTGCCACCGTCAGTACGGGATTTGGGGTCGTCTCATTTGGTATCAGAGCTTTGATTAAGCTTAGTTCTGGAATATAACATATTAACGAACTCGTCAGAAATAGAACCAGTAGTGTTCTAGGACGAGTAACTCTATACAGATAGGATCAGCAATATCCTAGTATGAGTATAGCAGAATCAGAACAACTCGTTAGAGATGGGGTCAATAGTGCCTCAGAACGAGTCAAGTGTAATATGTTTTTAAATAACGTATTTGTGATAATATATATAGTCTGGTTTTAGAAATATAATTTTTGAATATATAAAAGATATATATTTGAAAAGTTAAAAAGTTAAAAATAATTTGATTGTTGTTTGTGTTGTGTGATAGTGGATTTGATTAATTAAAATTATTAAAACAATAGTTAATTTAATCAATAAGAGAATGAATGGTAGAATTTATTCGATTAAATCACACACTGAACTGATTAGAAAATAGATAGAAATATATACTTGTGCATTATATATGTTTGAACAGGTAAATGGATAGCTGTTGAGTAAAGAATTTATTTGTGTGCCCGACAAATAGGTAAACCTTAATGAGTTGGATGCGAAGTATTATTATATCAACTCCTGTGAATGCCATTGGATGCGGAGTGCTGGCTGTTCTGTGTGTAATAATAAACGTCGCCATAGGATAGTAACAATTAATTTTGAACTACATTACATGGCATACTTCTGAAGATAGGCATACTTCATCACATACCACATAAGCATTTGGAGCTTGTGTGACGAGGTGGAAGATTTACCATAAGAGCAAGAGGCTTGTATGGCGATGACTATATTTTATAGGTTGAACTGATGACTAATATGGACTATTTAAATTGTAACGATAAAATTGCCAGATTAATAAAAAAAACGCCACACGGGTCTGGAGTTGACAATAATCACGTCTCTCTAGTTATTAGATACGGCACATGGACTATTTATTTCCCACACGGGATGAGGTGACGAGGATTTATCCTCTGGAGCATTTAAAATACACACTCCCTCAGGCTTTGACAGGGTGACGAGAATTTATTCTCTGGAGTTATTATCTATACATGCTCCCCTATAAACACCAGAATATATCACTATAAATATGTGTATGCTTATTAGGATTTATTGGGTACCTAATACGGCCCAATAAATTTCCACCTCTCCCCGTACAAAGGAGGTTATGGCGAAATTTTTCGAAAATTCCGGGTGTTAGCCAAATTTTTGAAGAATTTGAAAATTCTCATAAACTGAAAAGTTAGAGAATGGAAGCCAGATTGAACGTAGAGTTGATTAATCAAACCACTTTCGACTTTGTTCCTTTTCGGGGACGAAAAGTTTGAAGTGGGGGAGATTGTAACGACCCGGAAAATCTGAACCAATTTAAAATTTTTAAATTGGCTAAAATAATGGATTTTAAATATTTAAAATAAATATTTTAAATAATAGCAATGAAAAGTGAGTTTGAATCGACATTTGAAAACGAATATAATTAATTCTAATTATAAACAAGGCCTGAAATGGCGCTGTAGTTTCAAAAATTGAATTCAAACTTTGTCGGACTATACCGGGTGCAAAACAAAACGGATTTGAGTGAAACCAAAAATATTTAAATCTATTAGTGAATACCTTTCTAATGAATAGCGGAAAGAAAAATTTATGGCCAAATGAATTTTCAGAAAGGTCGCTATGGAA
This sequence comes from Allium sativum, assembly GCA_030737875.1. Lineage (NCBI taxonomy): Eukaryota > Viridiplantae > Streptophyta > Magnoliopsida > Asparagales > Amaryllidaceae > Allium > Allium sativum. Next base: position 748,849,928 of record CM060918.1, read on the forward strand.
CTTATATAGCCCGTGAAATTGGCCATTTTGCATACGACCTCGGAATTCGACGAAACCACTTTTGTTGGATCCGGGATGTGAAGTTATTGCTAGGTTTCAAATTTCACAATTTTTGAAGCTAGTATGTGAGCGTGGCAAAGGAAAACGTGTTTTGGTCAATTACAGTTAAACTGGATCGACCAGAAATGGGCCTTTCTGCAAACGGTCTCAGAATTCAACGAAACTAGTTTTGTTGGGACCGTATCGTCAAAACATAGCTTGATTTAATTTTCGGGGATTTTTCAAATCAGTTTGTGGCCTTGGCAAATTGAAATGTACGTTCAAATTTAATATTGAATGTTTTATATTTTAATTTGAAGAAAAACTAACTGAAACATTCGAATGGGCCTTCGAAACATATCCCATTGTGTTCGGAATGGGGGTAAAACGCTGGGGACGACAGTCGTTGGGTTTGGATTGGGGTTCGTGTGTTAAAGAGGGTATTTTTGAGAATTTAAAAATATATAAATAAAAAAAAATGATTGGTCAGCCTCACTTTCTCTCTCCCCGTCTTTTTCCTCTGAAGCCCTGATCGACGACGAAAATTCTTCAATCCTTCCCGACCCTTTTCCCGCCGCCTCGGCCATCTACCAGAACCGCCACCACCCTACCTCGACAGCGCCGACCCTCCTCTTCAAATCCGACCCACCACCGCCTTCTCCCTCCTCCCCATCGACGAGAAGTCGACGACTTCACCGCCGTCCATCTCCTTCCTCCGACCACCGAACAGGCTGCGACCACCACCCCTAGGAGCGCCTCTCGAAGCTCTTTCGTGTGGCGTAGCCCGATCACCTTCTCGCTTCAAGGATTCGCCGAAAACCTTAAACCTAGTTTTGAACATCAAGTTAAGGTAACGGCTGGTTAATTTTAAATTGATTTTTACACTTTTAAGTGTTTGCAAACTTGTAAAAATCATATCTTTTTCGTTCTTTGTCGAAATTCAGTGAAACAAGAGACAGTGGACTCGTGTGGACGTCTTCTACATTCTAGAAGAGACCGCATATTTTTCTGAGCCTTCTGCTATTTTTGGTGGAGTGGAACCCAATGTGAGATTTCCAATTTATAAACGATATGGAAAACGACGATGTATAAATTATATAGTCAATGTATGAGTTATATAAGCGTTGTACACCTCTTGTATAAGCGTTGTATAAGTTGTACGTTCGATGTATAAGTTGTATATGCATTGTAAAAATTATATATGTGTTGAAATAGAAGTGAAATGCTATATATATATATATATATATATATATATATATATATATATATACACGCCCCTCGTCCACAAACCATGGACGATATTTATTGGTTGTGATTGGTGTGAAAATTGATAGATAGCGAATGGTTGATTGGAATTGTTTGTGGTTGAAATTTACTGATTGTGGTTGAAAAATACCCGTTTGTGGTTGAGAAATATTTGGTTGAAACCACATAGGATTAGTTTGTGGAAATAAAATAAATATACATGATACCTGCGTGCGAACTAGATGCATGATTTCCCCATTGTCAAAAACCACGAGGTTTTAAGGTAGAGCGAGGAGCCGTACTAGAGACGGTCCCGGTTTTAACTACCTTGCCATTATGCTGCCGAAATTTTGAATAATATTCATGTGTTTGAATTATTTTCATTTGTTGAAACTATATTTATTCGTTGAATAGAAACCTTCATGTGTTGAATTGAAACTCATTCGTTGATTAAGAATTCATGTGTTGAATGGTATTCGTGTTTTAAATATAAAAATCACATTTTTTTCTCTATATATATAAACTATAGAGAACCTTCATGTGTTGAATCGATATTCATTCGTTGAATTGAAATTCATGTGTTGAATGGTATTCGTGTTTTAAATATAAAAATCACATTTTCATCTATATATATAAACTATAGAAAACCTTCATGTGTTGAATCGATATTCATTCGTTGAATTGAAATTCATGTGTTGAATAGTATTCGTGTTTTAGATATAAAAATCACATTTTTTATCTATATATATAAACTATAGAAAACTTTCATGTGTTGAATCGAAATTCATTCGTTGAATTAAAATTCATGTGTTGAATGGTATTCATATTTTGAAATAAATTGTTTTAAAATAAAAATCTAGTTTTTATCATCGATATGAACTATATAAATTAATCTTATTTTAAATAAATTGTTTTATAATAAAAATCCTATTTTTATCACCTATATGAAATATATAAAATAATCGAGTTTTGAAATAAATTGTTTTACATTAAAAATCACATTTTTGTTATATACTTGAATTGTTAAAAATAGTGAAGTGTTGAAATAGAAGACAGTTTGATAAAAATATCATTTTTATCAAAAGTATGGAAATCATATAGTTTGAAATCGAAGAATCCATATATATATATATATATATACATATATATATATATATATAGAATTGAAATATATTGAATAACGACGCTGAAGTTCGTATTTTTAAACCGTGATTTCAAACGATTAGTACGGGAGATCCAACCATCAAATTTTCCCTAAATCGCAACCGTTGGGTTCGCTTTGGAGATATCTTTCCAATAGCACCAACTTTGTAAAAATCCAACGGTTGGATTGTCAGGAATGTTTAATTCAAATCTAAAGAAAAACAGGGCCAGAATCGATTATATATATATATATATATATATATATAATTATATTTAATCGAATAACGACGTTGCAGTTCGTATTTTGAAATCGAAACTTCAAACGATTATACCGGGAGATACGACCGTCGGATTTTCCCGAAACTGAAACCGTTGGATTCATTTTGAAAAGATCTTTCAAATGACCTAAATTTTGTGAGGATCCAACGGTTAGATTTTCAGATATGTGTAAATCAAATCTGAAGAAAAACAGCGCCACGGCCGCTTTATGGCCCGTAGCGTCGTTTTGAATAAATTGGCTATTTTAAAATAAATAAAAATAGCGATAAATCGTTATAAAATATTATAAACGATATGGATGTGAAATTTAGAAACTAACTGAAGGTTGGCTAAGTCGAATGGTGAGACGACCCGAAATCCCGTTCAGATGGAAACAAGGGTTATCTTTGGAATATAACACAGAAACAGATAATAGCAGAACAAAATTAAATAAATACACCAGATAATGAACAATAGAATATACTGGATAAAAGTAATCATCAAAGTTACACAGTATACAGGATCTTACTTAGTACAAATACAGTTCAGCTATACATAAAAGTCTACAACGGAAATAAACAAAATATGTACAATAGGAGCTGAACAGCATAAAAAGAGATAAATGATAGAATCCATCTTCAGCTCCAGCTATCCAGAAAGAACCAGCTAAACCTGAATACAAGGCTGCCCGTGTAGAAAAAGGGGCACCCGAGTTTGAGAGTGAAACAAACTACGAGTCAGTCATGGGACTGGTATGAGAAGTCTACTCAACACATATATAATATGGCAAATCACAGGACCACGCCACTTTCACGGAACGGGTTTACTCCATTGGATTGCCTGTGCCTTAAAACAAATCATTCTTTTAAACATCGCTATGCTTTTTATAAAAATGAAGCCATTATAAGACTCAGTTCCCATCACACAATGCAACGCAAACCGGAGGATAGAGTTTTACCTTATAACGGCCAAAATATGCTTGATACGAACAAAACAAAGGCATTTGATATTATTGCTAGTGTTTATATGTTTTGAAAACAATTTCAAATCATAACTATCAATCATAGACGACATGAGCGTCCCATGCCACTATGTCGCCAAATATCTATACAACTGAAACCGCACGATCACGTATTTGGAAATTGGATTTCCATCATGAACCAAGGCAAAAGATAGTCCTTACCGAATTCGAGACCGCCTAGCCCGAGTCTCAGGATTAGAGCTTGAGTGACCCTTGGATCGTCAGGGCCGGTCCACCGATGTGGATTAAAATGCCTGAACCATGCGTTTCCCCGCCCTTTGGGGCGTAAACGAGCCAACGAATGACTCCATCGGACCCGGATCGTCCGATCAAACCGAGGCGCCTCGCAACAGCAACAACCACATAGGTGAAAAGTATATAAATGTCAGGGCTGGTAGGTCACTGACACCACCCTAACTAGGAGGAAACGCAGGCCCTCCCTGAGGTCCTTTCTCCCGTTTCTGTTTCATACCGGGGTGTGAGGCTCGCGAATTCACGTTATACACAAAGCTACGCCACACAGGCGGTGCTTCGATCATCACTATAAGACTTTGCTTTTCAACAGAAGCCCTGATCACTGCATCTTAGCATGCCACACAGGCAATTCATGCCATGCGACTGATGTCCATCGATATACAACCTCTGAGCTCGTGCGTCTCAGAGAAGGGCGTTAAGCAAAAGAATAAATTCTCCGCCGCCAAACAGATGTATATTTAATAAAGATCAATCAACATAGAATAAAATCCAATGTCAGACACACAGTCCATTTACAAGTCCATTCTAGGTCTGAACGAAACCGGAGGCACTAAATACCTCGCAAACCCTTCGATCACCACGTACGTCTGGACGATCACCACTCATTATCCATATTTCGGGATGCCTCCCAATCAGGACCTCGGTTACCATCCAAACGAGGTGAAGATCTCCGGTCTTCGACCATCGTCTTCATCTTCGACTTTCAATCGTCGGTCAATCATTTGAAATGAGAATTAACTCGGCCTTTTCAAATAATTCACGTATATTTAGAATTTCAAATCAATTTATTTCAATGGTTAAATTGTTCGACAACACCAATATTGTTCTTTAATGTAATTTTCACACCAAACACATTCAACCATCAAGTACAACATAAATCAAGCAAATTCAGTTTATTTCCACTCCATATTGTTTATGGTACTTTATAATGATTTATCGCTATTTTTATTTATTTTAAAATAGCTAATTTCTTTAAAACGACGCTTCGGGCCATAAAGCGGCCGTGGCGCTGTTTTTCTTCAGATTTGATTTACACATGTCTGAAAATCTAACCGTTGGATCTTCACAAAATTTACATCATTAGAAAGGTCTTTTCAAAACGAATCCAACGGTTCCAGTTTCGGGAAAATCCGAAGGTCGGATCTCCCGGTACAATCGTTTGAAATTTCGATTTCAAAATACGAACTGCAGCGTCGTTATTCGATTAAATATATAATTATATTTATATATATATAAATATAATCACTTCTGGCGCTGTTTTTCTTCAGATTTGAATTAAACATTCCAGACAATCCAACCGTTGGATTTTTACAAGGTTGGTGCCGTTGGAAAGATTATTCCAAGGCGAACCCGACGGTTGAGGTTTCGGGAAAATCCAATGGTCGGATTTCCCGCACTAGTTGTTTGAAATCACAGTTTCAAAATACGAACTGCACGGCCTCGTTTCGTTTTAATTTTATTTATATTTACATATTTATATAAATATAGTTCATTCAACAATTTCAATATCGTTTTCACTTCAAATATTTCACTAACGCCTTAAAATTTTGGAAAATTTCGCCGTAACCTCCCCTGCACCGGGAGCATCGGGAAATCGCAAATAGCTTTCCCGGTCCTTCTAATCTCAAAAAGAAAAAGAAAAAGCCAAGCGGCTAGCCAACAGGCTCATAAAATCATCACCCAAACAAAACAGTAAATGTGTACCTATTTGTCGGGCACAAAATTTTATTCCTCTTCTCTAGCCCCTTTGCTATAACCTATTCAATGAATATGCATGTACATATATATACAGTTCTTATCATTTATCATTTTCTATTCAACTTCATATTTGGTTTCTATTTGGTTTTAAAACACCATTCATTCTAATGTTACATAGGTGCAAATCATTTCATTAGCTAATTAATGAATATTTCAACTCATATATGTTTATTTTGAACAAGTGGCTATTTTTAACACTTCGCATTTCAACGATTCATGCATACAATAAAGATGTGATTTTTATTGTAAAACAATTCATTTCAAAACACTATTTTTATATATAGTTCATATAGGTGACAAAAATAGGATTTTTATCATAAAACAATTTCTTTTAAAACGAGATTATTTTACACAGTTCATATAGTCGATAAAAGGTGATTTTTATATTTAAAACGCGAATACCATTCAACACATGAATTTTTAATCAACGAATGAATATCAATTCAACACATGAAGGTTTTCTATTCAATGAATAAATATAGTTTAAGCAGATGAAAATAATTCAAACACACGAATATTATTCAAAATTTCGGCAGCATAACGGCAGGGTAGTTAAAACCGGGACCGTCCCTAGTACGGCTCCTCGCTCTACCTTAAAACCTCGCGGTTTTTGACAATGGGGATCATGCATCTAGTTCGCACGCAGGCGGCATGTATATATTTATTTCATTTCCACAAACTGATCCTATGTGGTTTCAACCAAATATTTTTCAACCACAAACGGGTATTTTTCAACCACAATCAACCAATATCAACCAAAAACAATCCCAAACAACCATTCACTATCAATCAATTTTCACAACAATTTCAACCAATAAATATCGTCCAGGGTTTTGTGGACGAGGGGCGTATATATATATATATATATATATAGAAATTCACTTTTATTTCCACACATTTATAATTTTTAAATAAGAAATCTCACCGAATAGCTAATTCAATCCCACGACTCTTCTTTGCATAAAATCTTCACCGATCTTGCCTTTTGTCGCTTTCGTTGCCCGTATTCACTACATATGTAAAGATCGAATTTTTACTTCGTTATTCAATATATAAAAATTGCATTTCAAAAATATAGATTCCGCCTTTTCAAAAATAAAGATTATATTTTTAATATTCCTATGATGTAAAAATTATATTTTTATTACTTTAAAAATATAAAAATCATATCTTACTTCTTCTACTTAATAAAAATTCCGTCTTTTCTATTTTAAAGATCTGATCTATTCTATTCTAAAAATCTGATCTTTTCTATCCAAGTTCAAATCTTTTTCTTTTTAAAGTTCAAATCTTTTTATTTTTAAAGTTTAAATCTTTTTCTTTTTATGTCTTAAAATAAAATCAGTTTTTAAACCTTTTGAAAATCAGTTTTTAAACCTTTTAAAAATCAGTTTTTAAACTCTTTTAAAAATCAGTTTTTAAATACATAAAAATCGAAATTTTCAGAATTAAAATAAAAATAAAATAAAATAAAAACAACTTACTTTAATCTGCGAAGAAAGGGGGCCGATGGCCAGGCTCGGCGGCAGAGTGGTGGTGCAGTCGGCGGTGGGAGGCTAGGGCACGGCGGAGGGTTCTTCGAGGTGGGCGCGGGTCTGGGGTTCCACGCGAGAGAGAGGAGGAGAGGCGGTGGGAAGAAGGAGGAGGATCGGGAGGCGGAGGTGAGATGGGGTGGGCGGCGCTCCGGTGGTGGGCGACGAGCGGGAAGGCAGCGAGGTTTTTTTTTTCTTTTCGAGTCTGAACGAATTGAATGAGGGAGAGAGAGGAAAAAAGGGTGTGGGGGTTATTATATTATATATATTTAATTATTTAAATTATCAAAAAGGTTGACTTTTTATTTGACCTCGAAACGAGAGCCAACGACTGTCGTTCCTAGCGTTCTACCCCCATTCCGAACACAATGGGATATGTATCACAAGCTGATTTGATCGTTTGAATCAGTTTCCGTGGAATTTACATTTAAAATCATTATATTGAATTTTAAACGTACATTTCAAATTACCGGGGTCACATACTAACTAGAAAAATTCTAGAAAAATATTTTCTAGCTTCGTATTGACGATACAGTCCTAACAAAACTAGTTTCGTCGAATTCTGAGACCGTTTGAAAAATGGTCAATTTCCAGTCGATTAAAATCAACTAAAACCGGTCAAACGCGTTTTCTTTTGCCACGCTCACATATTGATTCAAAAAATTATGAAATTTGAAACCTAGCAATAACTTGACACTGCGGATCCAACCAAAGTGGTTTCGTCGAAATCCGAGGTCGTTTGCAAAATGTCTATTTTTAAGGGCCTGAATTCCATAGCGACTATTCAGAATTTTCAACTGGACATATCTTTTGATTCCCGCTATGAAATTTCGATTGGTCGGATTCGTTGGAAAGATATCATCAATTAGATCCTAATGTTTTTGGTTTCACTAAAATCCGAATTATTTTGCACTCGGTATATTCAATTGAAGTTTGAAATCGAATTATCGAACTACCGCGCCATTTTCAATTCTATATATAATTATAATTAATTATATTCGTTTTCTAATGTAGATTCAAACTCAGTTTTCATCGCCATTATTTAAAATATTTATTTTAAATATTTAAAATCCATTATTTTAGCCAATTTAAAAATTTTAACACAAAGCTACGAGAAAGTGAGGAGGCTTTTGAGGAGCTAAAGTTAAGATTAACAACTGCTCCAGTGTTAACCATCATCGATGGCAACCAAGATTTAAAGGTCTGGACGGATGCTTCTAGAGAAGGCCTTGGCGCAGTGTTAATGCAAAAGGGTCAAGTGATTGCTTATGCTAGCCGTCAACTGAAGCCGCACGAGAAGAACTACGTAACTCATGATCTTGAGTTATTGGCTATAATATTCGCTTTGAAAATCTGGAGACACTATCTTCTGGGTGAGAGATTTGAACTATTTACAGATCATCAGTCATTAAAGTATCTGTTCACTCAGAAAGACCTGAATCTGAGGCAACAGCGTTGGCTGGAGTTTCTTGCAGCATATGATTTTGAAATTCTATACACTCCAGGGAAAGCAAATGTTGTGGCCGATGCGTTAAGCCGAAAAAATGAGATGATCGCCAGTTTCATCATTGCGACTTCGTTGATTGATAAGATATCGGCTCTCCAAGAAGACGACCAATTTATCAAAGGAATGAGTCAGCGAATTCGTGAAGGCAATACTTCGGATTTCCAGCTAGATAGCGAAGGGATTCTGAGGTTAGAAGGGAGAATTTGCGTTCCAGATATTCCTGAACTCAGAAGTGATGTACTGGATGAATGTCACAAATCTAAGCTCAGTATCCATCCAGGTGTGAATAAAATGTATAACGATATCAAACGCACATTCTGGTGGAAGTCGTTAAAAAGAGACATCTCGATATATGTTAGTCGATGCCCTACTTGCCAACTAGTCAAGAGCGACCAACAGAAACTAGCTGGATTATTGCAACCGCTAGAAGTTCCTGGTTGGAAGTGGGAACATATTTCTATGGATTTCATTGATGGTTTGCCCAAAACCAGAAAAGGAAATGACAGTATTTCGGTGATCGTAGATCGTTTCACAAAGACCGCCCATTTTATACCTGTCAAATCAAATAGAACCGCTCAGAGTCTGGCGCAGATATACTTCAGGGAAATAGTTAGACTGCATGGAGTGCCGCTCAGTATAGTAAGTGATAGAGATACAATATTCACTAGCAAATTCTGGGAAGCATTTCAAGTCGAGCTCGGAACGAAGTTAAACTTGAGCACCGCTTATCATCCTCAGACAGATGGTCAGACTGAGAGGGTGAATCGCATTTTAGAAGATCTATTGCGGGCTTGTGTTCTAGATTTCGGTGGATCATGGGAAGACCATCTGCATTTGGCTGAATTCTCTTATAACAACAGCTACCAGGCGAGTCTGACAATGTCGCCATTCGAAGCATTGTACGGTAGACCGTGCCGATCTCCTGCTTGTTGGGTCGAGCCTGGAAATAGACTTGTGTTGGGTCCCGATATGATTCGAGAAGCTGCCGACAAAGTCGATTTTATTAAGAAGCGATTACTCGCCGCTCAAAACCGACAAAAGAGCTATGCCGATAGAAGAAGAAGAGATATATCCTTTGAAGTTGGCGACTACGTATATTTGAAGGTATCGCCGATGAGAGGAGTTATCCGGTTTGGTAAAACTGGGAAGTTAGCGCCCAAATTCATTGGTCCATTTCCTATTCTGGAACGGATCGGAACTCTCGCTTATAGGGTCAAACTGCCTAATTGGTTACCTGAAATTCATGATGTATTTCACATATCTCAACTTCGAAAGCACGTTCACGATCCAGACTTGATCATGGAAGAAGCAGCTCAACATGACATTGAAATAACCCCAGAATTAGCTGTGAGAAAAGAGCCGCTAAAGATTATAGGCAAAGAAACCAAAGAGCTGAGGAACAAGAAGGTTCGCTTTGTCAAAGTGCAATGGAGTGGAGATCCGCGAGATTGTACTTGGGAAACTGAGGAGAGCATTCAGAAAGCTTATCCTAGATGCCGAGTAGATATCTCTGATTGACTCTGGTGCAAGGTACATTTACCCTACTTTGCACTACCATTCAATTCTCTACTCTATTGTTATTTTCTTTTCATAGATGTACACTTTTAATTATATAGTCTGAATGATTTTTAAAGAGTATAGGATTTGATTAGTATATTTTTGAAGGTTAAAAACAATTGGATTGGTTGTTGTGTTGTGTGGTTGTAGATTATCAAACCACTTTCGACTTTGTTCCTTTTCGGGGACGAAAAGTTTTAAGTGGGGGAGATTGTAACGACCCAGAAAATCTGAACCAATTTAAATATCGTTTTCACTTCAAATATTTCACTAACGCCTTAAAATTTTAGAAAATCTCGCCATAACCTCCCCTGCACCGGGAGCATCGGGAAATCGCAAATAGCTTTCCCGGTCCTTCTAATCTCAAAAAGAAAAAGAAAAAGCCAAGCGGCTAGCCAACAGGCTCATAAAATCGTCACCCAAACAAAACAGTAAATGTGTACCTATTTGTCGGGCACAAAATTTTATTCCTCTCCTCTAGCCCCTTTGCTATAAAATGTTCAATGAATATGCATGTACATATATATACAGTTCTTATCATTTATCATTTTCTATTCAACTTCATATTTGGTTTCTATTTGGTTTTAAAACACCATTCATTCTAATGTTACATAAATAGGTGAAAATCATTTCATTAGCTAATTAATGAATATTTCAACTCATATATGTTTATTTTGAACAAGTGGCTATTTTTAACACTTCACATTTCAACGATTCATGCATACAATAAAGATGTGATTTTTATTGTAAAACAATTCATTTCAAAACACTATTTTTCTATATAGTTCATATAGGTGACAAAAATAGGATTTTTATCATAAAACAATTTCTTTTAAAACGAGATTATTTTACACAGTTCATATAGTCGATAAAAGGTCATTTTTATATTTAAAACGCGAATACCATTCAACACATGAATTTTTAATCAACGAATGAATATCAATTCAACACATGAAGGTTTTCTATTCAATGAATAAATATAGTTTAAGCAGATGAAAATAATTCAAACACACGAATATTATTCAAAATTTCGGCAGCATAACGGCAGGGTAGTTAAAACCGGGACCGTCCCTAGTACGGCTCCTCGCTCTACCTTAAAACCTCGCGGTTTTTGACAATGGGAATCATGCATCTAGTTCGCACGCAGGCGTTATGTATATATTTATTTCATTTCCACAAACTGATCCTATGTGGTTTCAACCAAATATTTTTCAACCACAAACGGGTATTTTTCAACCACAATCAACCAATATCAACCACAAACAATCCCAAACAACCATTCACTATCAATCAATTTTCACAACAATTTCAACCAATAAATATCGTCCAGGGTTTTGTGGACAAGGGGCGTATATATATATATATATATATATATATATATATATATATGTATATGTATATATATATATAGCAATTCACTTTTATTTCCACACATTTATAATTTTTAAATCAGAAATCTCACCGAATAGCTAATTCAATCCCACGACTCTTCTTTGCATAAAATCTTCACCGATCTTGCCTTTTGTCGCTTTCGTTGCCCGTATTCACTACATATGTAAAGATCGAATTTTTACTTCGTTATTCAATATATAAAAATTGCATTTCAAAAATATAGATTCCGCCTTTTCAAAAATAAAGATTATATTTTTAATGTTCCTATGATGTAAAAATTATATTTTTATTACTTTAAAAATATAAAAATCATATCTTACTTCTTCTACTTAATAAAAAATTCCGTCTTTTCTATTTTAAAGATCTGATCTATTCTATTCTAAAAATCTGATCTTTTCTATCCAAGTTCAAATCTTTTTCTTTTTAAAGTTCAAATCTTTTTCTTTTTAAAGTTTAAATCTTTTTCTTTTTATGTCTTAAAATAAAATCAGTTTTTAAACCTTTTAAAAATCAGTTTTTAAACCTTTTAAAAATCAGTTTTTAAACCCTTTTAAAAATCAGTTTTTAAATACATAAAAATCGAAATTTTCAGAATTAAAATAAAAATAAAATAAAAACAACTTACTTTAATCTGCGAAGAAGGGGGGTGATGGCCAGGCTCGGCGGCAGAGTGGTGGTGCAGTCGGCGGTGGGAGGCTAGGGCACGGCGGAGGGTTCTTCGAGGTGGGCGCGGGTCTGGGGTTCCACGCGAGAGAGAGGAGGAGAGGCGGTGGGAAGAAGGAGGAGGATCAGGAGGCGGAGGTGAGATGGGGTGGGCAGCGCTCCGGTGGTGGGCGACGAGCGGGAAGGCAGTGAGGTTTTTTTTTTCTTTTCGAGTCTGAACGAATTGAATGAGGGAGAGAGAGGAAAAAAGGGTGTGGGGGTTATTTTATTATATATATTTAATTATTTAAATTATCAAAAAGGTTGACTTTTTATTTGACCTCGAAACGAGAGCCAACGACTGTCGTCCCTAGCTTTCTACCCCTATTCCGAACACAATGGGATATGTATCACAAGCTGATTTGATCGCTTGAATCAGTTTCCGTGGAATTTACATTTAAAATCATTATATTGAATTTTAAACGTACATTTCAAATTACCGGGGTCACATACTAACTAGAAAAATATTTTCTAGCTTCGTATTGACGATACGGTCCTAACAAAACTAGTTTCGTCGAATTCTGAGACCGTTTGAAAAATGGCCAATTTCCAGTCGATTAAAATCAACTGAAACCGGTCAAACGCGTTTTCTTTTGCCACGCTCACATATTGATTCGAAAAATTATGAAATTTGAAACCTAGCAATAACTTGACACTGCGGATCCAACCAAAGTGGTTTCGTCGAAATCCGAGGTCGTTTGCAAAATGTCTATTTTTAAGGGCCTGAATTCCATAGCGACTATTCAGAATTTTCAACTGGACATATCTTTTGATTCCCGCTATGAAATTTCGATTGGTCAGATTCGTTGGAAAGATATCATCAATTAGATACTAATGTTTTTGGTTTCACTAAAATCGGGATTATTTTGCACTCGGTATATTCAATTGAAGTTTGAAATCGAATTATCGAACTACCGCGCCATTTTCAATTCTATATATAATTATAATTAATTATATTCGTTTTCTAATGTCGATTCAAACTCAGTTTTCATCGCCATTATTTAAAATATTTATTTTAAATATTTAAAATCCATTATTTTAGCCAATTTAAAATTTTTAAATTGGTTCAGATTTTCTGGGTCGTTACAAATGGTTTCCTGCGTGTTGATCTTATGTTGGTTTCGGCCTTCGGGGTTAATATTTGGGAAATCGTTCTCTTATAGATTGACGGTTAGTGACTAATGAATTGAAACGATGCGTGTGTATGTTAGTGTTGCACTTGTTTATTATATACGCGAGTTGTTCAGAAAGACCGGGTTTATCCCATTCTGAATAACTGAATCGAGGATAAGAAATCGAAGATGAAGCCAGTGGTCGAAGACCAGAGATCTTCACCTCCTTTGGATGGTAACCGAGGTCCTGATTGGGAGGCATCCCGAAATATGGATAATGAGTGGTGATCGTACAGACGTACGTGGTGATCGATGGGTTTGTGAGGTATATAGTGCCTCCGGTTTCGTTCAGACCCAGAACGGACTTGCAAATGGACAGTGTGTCTGACATTGGAATTTATTCTGTGTGATTGATAGCCATCAGTTGCACGGTGTGAACTGCCTGTGTGGCATGCTAAGATGTAGTGATCAGGGCTTCTGTTGAAAAGCAAAGTCCTGTGGTGATGATCAAAGCCCCACCTGTGTGGCGTAGCTTTGTGTATAACGTAAAATCGCGAGCCTCACACCCCGGTATGAACCAGAAACGGGAGAGGACATCAGGGAGGGCCTGCGTTTCTTTCTAGCTAGAAGTGGCGTCAGTGGTTTTACACGCCCCGTTTGACTTATGTGGTTGTTACTGTTGCGAGGCGCCTCGGTTAGATCGGACGATCCGGGTCCGATGGAGTCATTCGTTGGCTCGTTGACGCCCCCAAAGAGCGGGGAAACGTAGTGTTCAGGCATAATAATCCACATCAGTGGACCGGCCCTGACGATCTAAAGGGTTGATGCGTTCTGATCCTGATACACGGGCTAGAGCGTCTCAAATTCGGTGTGGACTATCTTTTGCCTTGGTTCATGACGGAAATCCAATTTCCAAATACGTGACCGTGCGGTTTTGATTGTATACCTATATATGGCGACATAGTGGTATGGGGCATTAATGCCGTCTATGATTGATACTTATGATTTGAAACTGTTTTTTGAAATATATAAACACTAGTAATAATATCAAATGATTTTGTTTTATTCGTATCAAGCATATCTTGGCCATTATAAGGTAAAAACTCTATCCTCCTGTTTGCGTTGCATTGTGTGATGGGAACTGAGTCTTATAATGGCTTAATTTTTATAAAAAGCATTGCGATGTTTAAAAGAAAATTTTGTTTTTAAAGCACTGGCAATCCAATGGAGTAAACCCGTTCCACGAAAGTGGCGTGGTCCTGTGATTAGCCATATTATAAATGCGTTGAGTAGATTTCTCATACCAGTCCCATGACTGACTCGTAGTTTGTTTCACATTCAAACTCGTGTGCCCCTCTTTCTACACGGGCAGCCTTGTATTCAGGTTTTAGCTGGCTCTTTCTGGATAGCTGGAGCTGAAGATGGATTCTATTGTTTATATCTTTTTATGTTGTTTATCTCCTATTGTACATATTTTGTTTGTTTCCGCTGTAGACATTTATGTATAGCTGAACTGTATTTGTACTAAGTATGATCCTGTATACTGTGTAACTCTGATGATTACGTTTATCCAGTGTATTCTATTGTACATTATCTGGTGTATTTATTTAATTCTGTTCTGCTATTATCTGTTTCTGTGTTATATTCCAAGGATTACCCTTGCCACCGTCAGTACGGGGTTTGGGGTCGTCTCATTTGGTATCAGAGCTTTGGTTAAGCTTAGTTCTGGAATATAACATATTAACGAACTCATCAGAAATAGAACCAGTAGTGTTCTAGGACGAGTAACTCTATACAGATAGGATCAACAATATCCTAGTATGAGTATAGCAGAATCAGAACAACTCGTTAGAGATGGGGTCAGAAGTGCCTCAGAACGAGTCAAGTGTAATATGTTTTTAAATAACGTATTTGTGATAATATATATAGTCTGGTTTTAGAAATATAATTTTTGAATATATAAAAGATATATATTTGAAAAGTTAAAAAGTTAAAAATAATTTGATAGGTTGAACTGATGACTGATATGGACTATTTAAATTATAACAATAAAATTGCCAGATTAATATAAAAAAACGCCATAAGGGTCTGGAGTTGACAATAATCACGTCTCTCCAGTTATTAGATACGGCACATGGACTATGTTTTTAAATTGTCTGTTTCTGTGTTATATTCCAAGGATTACACTTGCCACCATCAGTACGGGGTTTGGGGTCGTCTCAACTAACGAGAATTGAAACCGAGCATGTTGAAAATTCAGGAAATTTCAGATCTGAATTAAAAGCAATGTGAGAAATCCTATATTTTCTTTTTGTAAATAATTGGAAATTGATTATTGTTCTCGCCTGTTAAATCGCTATATATATGTCATTCTGTGCTTTGGTAATTTAGAATTTATTTATATCTTTATTGCTGTTGTGGTTAATATATCCGTTTGGTTGATACATCGAAATCTCATCTTCATTGAGATTCAAAATTTATGTTCTAAATTTGCGATGAAATTTATTCTTAATTCCAGATCAAATATTTCAGATCTGATGTTGCGATGTTATTTTCCTCCTTGTTTCAGTTCCATTATTTCAGATTTGTCAATACGATCAGAATCTCATTTTTATTGAGATTTATATATATACGATTGGTTCCTTAGATTTCAAATTCAAAATTTTGCAATTGTGTAAATTAGGAACAGTTAAACAAAATTCATCATATTTGGTTATTGAATTTGTTGGGAAAATTTTTATATCGTTTTGTTCATATTTAAAAAGATCACCTTTTTAATTTCGTTTTGTTCATATTTAAAAGATCACCTTTTTAATATCGTTTAGTTCATATTAAAAAGATCACCTTTTTAATGTCATCTTGTTTCAAAATAAAAAGAGTAAATTCGTAGCGTCATTTTATTTCAAATAAAAGAACATTTTTTTAACGTTATAAAATGAACATATTTTTAGCGTGATTAAAAAGAATATATTTTAGCGTTAAATTGTTTACGCTAAAAGAATATATTTTTAATGTGAATTTGTTTACATTAAAAAGAATGGATTTAAAAGAATATATTTTTAATATGAAATTGTTTCATTAAAAAGGATGAAAATAAAAGATTACATTTTATGTAAAAATATTTTTCAATAAAAAAAAGCTACGTGAAAGATTATATCTTTATTGTTCATTGTTTTCAATAAAAAGATGTTACATTAAAAAGAATGAAGTAAATTCATTCATTTTTTGTCACTCTAGAGAAATGAATTAGAAAACATTCATTTTGTCACTTTTAAAAAGGAATGAATTAGAAATGTATATTTTTATACATTAAAAAGGAATGAATTAGAAATGCATATTTCTATACATTAAAAAGAATGAAGAGACAAAAATTCACATTTTTGTTTATTTAAAAAGATTAGACAAAAATTCACATTTTGTTCACATAAAAGGGATTAAACAAAATCATCATATTTTGTTTACATTAAAAAGAGTTAAACAAGATAATCATTTTTGTTTACATTAAAAAGAGTCAAACAAGATAATCATTTTTGTTTACATTAAAAGAATTAGATTAGATTATCGTTTTTGTACCTTAAAAGGAATTATACAAAAATGAATATTTTTGTACTTTGAAAAGAATGAGATAAAAAGAGAGATTTTGTCACATAATAAAAAAGAATGAATTAGAAATGGACATTTTGTCATTTAAAAGGAATGAAACAAAAACATTTACTTTTGGTCATTTAAAAGAATGAAGTAAAAATATTCATTTTGTCACTTAAAAAGAATTAAACCAAAATATACATTTTTGGTTATTAAAAATGATTAAACAAAAAATATCCATTTTTGGTCATTGGAAGGAATTAGATCAAAATTAAAATTTTGTTTAGAAATGTTTAATGTGATAAAACGTACATTTTTGTTTAGAAATGTTAAATAGGATAAAAAGGACAATTTTTGTTTAGAAATGTTTAATGTGATAAAAAGTACATTTTTGGTTTAGAAATGTTTAATATGATTAAAGGAACATTTTTGTTAGGCAATGTTTCTTAGGATTAAAGATATCATTAGAAGAGAATAGAGTTAGAAGATTACATTCTCATGTAATATTGTTTTCAATTGAAAGAATAGATTTCATTTGTCATTTGTTTACAATAACAAGAGTTGGAATAAAAGATAGATTTTTATTGACATTTTATATTCAATAAAAGACCGGATTTATAAGTTACATTTTTATTGCCATTTTAGGGACAATAAAAAGATTAGAAATAAAAGTTAATATTTTTATTGTCGATTAGTTACAGTAAAAAGATCATATGTTAAAAATATGATGTTAGCGATGGCTTGATATATATATCTATGATGTTGAAATGTTTGATGTGTTAAATATATTGTTAGTATTTTCAAACTGAATATTACACTTCCATTTACAAATCATCCGACTTGTTTATGTGATTGGGACGATAATTTTTACACATCGCCCAAGTGCACAAATAATTTATTACTTGATTGATTGGATGAAACCCCACACGGGTATTGGGATGATATTTGACAGACACTAATCCCAATATTTATTTCTAGAATCCACTCTGGTTGGTTGGATGTTTGATAATTATTTATCACAATGGTTGATTTCATGCAATATATGGTTGTTGTTTGAGTCACATTCCAGTAAAGAATATTCTAGAAAAGAATATTTTAGAAAATATCTTAGAAAAAGAATATATTTTAGAAAAAGAATATATTTTAGAAAAATATATTTTTATTGAAACGAACTAATTATTAACTAGGATCAATCATTAAATTTAGAGTTAATGAAGTTTTCTAATTTGTTAATATTTAATTGAAATTAAATTAAATAAATTTGATTTTGGGTTTGTCGTGAATAGTGTCTTAAATAACACTGTTCTTAAAACCCCGTATGAAAAGAATAATCTTTTAATTAAGATTATTAAAGTTTTCAATTATATTTAGTAATTGGAATAAGATGAAATGTGAGTTGGGTATATTGTGAGCTGTGTTTTTAAGTGACATTTGTTCTTTAACCCAACTGACAGTGAAAATATGATTTGGAATTTTTAAATCTTTTATTAAGATTTAAATGGAAATTTTTCCAAAAGTAAAGTTTTCCAATTTAATATATTAAATTGAAATTGAATGGAATTCGAATTAATAATAACTGAGATAAGCTTCTGTAAAAGAAGACTAATACTACATGTGGAATTTAAGAGGCTTTGCCATTATTCCATTTATATTATTGGTAAATTTATAATGATTAGATATTGATTTGATTTCTGTAAAGATTCCATATTTCATGGAAGATGATTTTGGGTTTACCGTGAACTATGTTTTTAAATGACATTAGTTCTTTAACCCGGTTAAAGATAAGATTAATTTCTTAAATTTAAATAGTCATTGAATAATGATTTTTGATATTTAAAACCAAATTGGGGTTTCAATAAATCTTTAAAAGAAAGGTTTAAGAATAAATTTAAAGAATTTATCTTTGGTAGAATAATGCGAATATTTTATTAAAAGAATAATTCTGAATTGGAATGAGGCATTGGATGTGTTTTTATAGCACTTGATTTTTAATTATAAAAATACGCGAGTTATTCGAAAAGTCCAGGTTTAACCCATTCTGAATAATCACTACGACGATGAAGAGTCAAAGTTGAGGACGGTGATTGAAGACCGATGATCTTCACATCGAATGGACGTGTTGCTACTGAGATCCATGATGGGAGTAGCTACCTTGAAAGGGCTTCAGTGGTAGCCGTCCAAACGTATTGTTGATTGACCGGATGTGCGAGGACCTCTCAGGTGTCTCCGGATTCGTTCAGACCCAAAACGCACTTGTAAATGGATGCGTGTCTGACATTGGATTTCGTTCCATGTGAATTAAATTGATTTTTATTAATGTATAACTGATTGGTGGTGGAGAATTTATTCTCTGCTTAACACCTTGGTACATATTAATAGTGATTGATCGCATGGCGTGAATTGTCAATGGGGCACGCCAAGATGCAATTGATCAGGGCTTTTGTTGAAAAGCAGGGCCTTGTGGGATGATCAAAGCATTGCCTATTACGGCATAGCTTTGTGTATAGCGTGACTTCACGAGCCTCACACCCTGGTATGAGTCAAAAAAGGGATATGGACCGTAGGGAGTGCACACGTTTCTTTCTAGCTAGAGTGATGTCAGGGACCTACCAGCGCTGACATTTTACTTATGTGGATGATGGATTTTGAGGCGCCTCGGATTCATAGGCCGTTAGTGGTCATATGGAGGTCCAAAGGGACTAGGAAGCGTGTGTTCAGGAATTGCCAATCCACTACCGTTAGGTGGGGACCGGCCCTACCGCTCCAAGGTTTTCCCATAGGTGTGATCCTGAGGCATTTGCTAGAGTGTCTCGAATCGGAGAGGACGATCCCTAGCCTCGATCTCATGATGGAAAACCAACTTCCAATATGACCTTGCAGTTTTGATTGTAGAACTAGTATGGCGACATGATATATGGTACCCATGCCGTCTATGATTGATATATTATGATTGAAATTGTTTTTGAAAACATATACTCACTAATATTAAATCCGTTTTATCGTATCAAGCATCTTTTGACCATTATAAGGTAAAACCCTATCCTCCGGTTTGCATTGCATTGTGTGATGGGACTTGGGTTTTATAATGGTTTCATTTTTTTTCTAAAAAGCATTGCGTTGTTTAACGATTTACTTTATTTTATGCACTGGCAATCCAATGGAGTAAACTCGTTCTGCATTAGCGGCGTGGTCCTGCGATCAGCCTTATTATTAGATAAGTTAAGTTAAGATTTCTCATAACAGTCCCATGACTGACCCGTAGTTTGTTTCACAGGCAAACTCGGGTGCCCATATTTTCTACACTGGCAGTCGAGTAGCTTTTCACAGATATATTTACAGGATCCTGGTTTACAGCTGAAGCGGTATTCGGAAAGCTCTGTATCCGTGTATTCCTTTCAGTTGTATATTTGTATTATTTTTCACTACTATTTAAATGTAATTTAAGTCTCTGATATTAATGTATTTTTATGGTGTAATAAGTATTCATACTCTATTATATTCTTGTACCCTGATGTAATTGTTGTAATCAGCAATAAAAATGTTCGTCGGTTTGTGTTATGATGTGTGTTGTTCTCAAAGCAATCCAGTCTTTCCTTTACGGGGAAGTTTGGGTCGTTTCATTTGGTATCAGAGCCAGGTTTACAGAGCTTGAGAACTAGACACATTAGAACCGAACAGAAGAATTCATCAGAGATTGGATTAGTAATATCCAATGAGAATAACTCGTTAGAGATAGGATCAGTAGTATCCTAGAACGAGTGTGAAGAGTATTATTTTCTTTAAAATAAAAATGAAAACAAATTTTGTTTTGAAAATTTTATCTTAATATATGTATTTGAGTATATTATTATATTTTCATGTGGACAATCGAGTATATAAAGATTTTTAATATACGAGTAATTAACGGATATTCGAAGTTTTAATATACTGGATAGATATGGTATCACACTCTAGTTTCCCGGAGATAATTCTGGTGATAGGTCGACCATCACCAGTATTTATGTTCGAGCTTCGAAATTGGGATTTCTATATATTTCCATTGACTGGTATGAGAACCAACACTTAGTTAGAATATATTGCTGTGATTTGCACTAAAAATATGATTTTTGACTATATATGAAAGTTATATATATTTAAAAAGTTAATCAACTAATCGATTGCTGGTTGTGATGTTTGATTATTGATTTAACTAATTGAAACCGATAAATAAATAATAAAATTTAAAGTTGAGTTGGTTAAATTAAACAACTTTTAGCTACGT
Organism: Allium sativum; assembly: GCA_030737875.1. NCBI lineage: Eukaryota > Viridiplantae > Streptophyta > Magnoliopsida > Asparagales > Amaryllidaceae > Allium > Allium sativum. The sequence goes on from CM060918.1 coordinate 748,871,295, forward strand.
TCCTTTTCGAGGACGAAAAGATTTTAAGTGGGGGCGATTGTAACAACCCGGAATTTTGGGGCCAATTTAAAATTTTTATTTTTAGAAATTTTAATGGATTTTAATATTTAAAATAATTTATTTTAAATAAATACGACGGAAAATTTATTTAAATCGAAGTTAAAATGAATAAATTTAATTTAATTCTAAAAGGAGTTTAAAACAGCGTTGCAGTTTGAAATTTTGAACTTTAACTGACTGTACAGGATTCATTTTAAATCAGAATTGAACGAAACAAGAAATATTTAAATTTGTTTAATCATATCTTTCTGACAAATCTGAAAAACTGAAATTTCACTTTATAATTTAAAAGTTATGTCCAGTTTAAAATTTAGAAAGGTCGCTGCAGAATTTATATATATTTTAATATAATATATAGCCCTTGAAAATAGCCATTTTGCAAATGACCTCGGTTTTCGACGAAACCACTTTTGTTGGAACCGGAATGTCAATATTGTTAAGTTTAATTTTCCAGAATTTTTCGAATTAATATGTGAGCGTGGCAAAAGAAAATGCGTTTTGACCATTTCAGTTAAATCGGATCGACCAAAAAATGACTATTTTTCAAACAGTCTTAAAATTCGATGAAATTAGTTTTGTTAGGGCCATATCGTCAAAACATAACTAGAATAATTTTTCTGGAATTTTTAGAGTCTGTATGTGGCCCAGGTAAATTTAAATGTACGATAGAATTAAATAATTAATTGATTTAAATATTAAATTAAATAAAAACCGATCGTAACAGCCGAATTGGGTTATGAAACATGTTCCACTACGTCCGGGACAGGGATTATTAGCTGGGGGCGACACTCGTTGGGTTTGATTCGGAGTTCGTGGCATTAAATAAGAATTATCAGAATCAAAAAGAAATTAAATAAAATAGAAAATACGCTATAAATACCACTCAAATACAGTTAGTAAACGCAAACCCTAATTTCATTCTAGGCCGGCGTAGTTCTGAAAACCGATGGCTGGAATACACTCTCGTTCCTCCTTCTTTTTCTTCAAATCCAAGCCAAATTAACCAATGAAATCAAAACAGAGATTCAAGAGATTTCAGCGAGCTTTGATGCTATACGGTTTTGATCAGTTATTGATAAGTGGTTTGGGAGAATTCCCTTCTCAAAGTCATCGACTTCGCAACGGGTTCCAGAGCTGGAGGGGGCGCCTAGGTGAATGCCATCACTGGCAGCGGAGGAGTTCGTATGGGGCTTCATCGTGGCCTACTTGGATCGACTTCTGGCGCTTCAGATTCCGTGCGCAATGGAGGATTTAAACTCGACCCTGGGTTTTGTTTGTTCCAGAAACAACGAACATAGGAGGAAGATGATCCCCGGATCAATTGTCAACTAAAGAAAATTAAGGGGTATAATTAATCAATTAATAAATTAATTATTCTAAATTATAATCAATTTTTAAATTACTGTAACTCTTTCGTACGAGGTCCATTTTAGAAACTGTCAGAAGCGTTGGAATCATCTTTCAGAGATCTACGACATGACACTAACGAGAACTGAAACTGAGCATGTTGAAAATTCAGGAAATTTCAGATCTGAATTAAAATCAATATGAGAAATCCTATATTTTCTTTTTATAAATAATTGAAAATTGTTCTCGCCTGTTAAATCGCTATATATATGTCATTCTGCGCTTTGGTAATTTAGAATTTATATATATCTTTATTGCTGTTGTGGTTAATATATTCGTTTGGTTGATACATCGAAATCTCATCTTTATTGAGATTCAAAATTTATGTTCTAAATTTGCGATGAAATTTATTCTTAATGCCAAATCAAATATTTCAGATCTGATGTTCGATGTTATTTTCCTCCTTGTTTCAGTTCCATTATTTCAGATTTGTCAATAAGATCAAAATCTTATTTTTATTGAGATTTTTACACACACACACATATATATATATATATATATATATATATATATATATATATACGATTGGTTCCTTAGATTTCGGATTCAAAAATTTGCAATTGTGTAAATTAGAAACAGTAAAACAAAATTCATCATATTTGGTTATTGAATTTGTTGGGAAAATTTTAATATCGTTTTGTTCATATTTAAGAAGATCACCTTTTTAATATCGTTTTGTTCATATTTACAAGATCACCTTTTTAATATCGTTTAGTTCATATTAAAAAGATTACCTTTTTAATGTCTTCTTGTTTCAAAATAAAAAGAGTAAATTCATAGCGTCGTTTTATTTCAAATAAAAGAACATTTTTTTAATGTTATAAAATGAAATATTTTTAGCGTGATTAAAAAGAATATATTTTAGCGTTAAATTGTTTACGCTAAAAGAATATATTTTTAATGTGAATTTGTTTACATTAAAAAGAATAGATTAAAAATAATATATTTTTAATATGAAATTGTTTCATTAAAAAGGATGAAAATAAAAGATTACATTTTATGTAAAAATAGTTTTCAATAAAAAGAAGCTACGTGAAAGATTATATCCTTATTGTTCATTGTTTTCAATAAAAAGATGTGACATTAAAAAGAATGAAGTAAATTCATTCATTTTTTGTCACTCTAGAGAAATGAATTAGAAAACATTCATTTTGTCACTTTTAAAAAGGAATGAATTAGAAAATTATATTTTTATACATTAAAAAGGAATGAATTAGAAATGCATATTTTTATACATTAAAAAGAATGAAGAGACCAAAATTCACATTTTTGTTTATTTAAAAAGATTAGACAAAAATTCACATTTTGTTCACATAAAAGGGATTAAACAAAATCATCATATTTTGTTTACATTAAAAAGAGTTAAACAAGATAATCATTTTTGTTTACATTAAAAAGAGTTAAACAAGATAATCATTTTTGTTTACATTAAAAGAATTAGATTAGATTATCATTTTTGTACCTTAAAAGGAATTATACTGAATATTTTTGTACTTTGAAAAGAATGAGATAAAAAGAGAGATTTTGTCACATAAAAAAAAGAATGAAATAGAAATGGACATTTTGTCATTTATAAGGAATGAAACAAAAACATTTACTTTTGGTCATTAAAAGAATGAAGTAAAAATATTCATTTTGTCACTTAAAAAGAATTAAACCAAAATATACATTTTTGGTTATTAAAAATGATTAAACCAAAAATATCCATTTTTGGTCACTGGAAGGAATTAGATCAAAACTAAAACTTTGTTTAGAAATGTTTAATGTGATAAAAAATACATTTTTGTTTAGAAATGTTAAATAAGATAAAAAGGACAATTTTTGTTTAGAAATGTTTAATGTGATAAAAAGTTCATTTTTGTTTAGAAATGTTAAATAGGATAAAAAGGACAATTTTTGTTTAGAAATGTTTAATGTGATAAAAAGTACATTTTTGGTTTAGAAATGTTTAATATGATTAAAGGAACATTTTTGTTAGGCAATGTTTCTTAGGATTAAAGATATCATTAGAAGAGAATAAAGTTAGAAGTTTACATTCTCATGTAATATTGTTTTCAATTGAAAGAATAGATTTCATTTGTCATTTGTTTACAATAACAAGAGTTGGAATAAAAGATAGATTTTTATTGACATTTTATATTCAATAAAAGGCTGGATTTAAGTTGCATTTTTATTGTCATTTTAGGGACAGTAAAAAGATTAGAAATAAAACTTAATATTTTTATTGTCGTTAGTTATAGTAAAAAGATCATATGTTAAAAATATGATGTTAGAGATGGCTTGATATATATATCTGTAATGTTGAAATGTTTGATGTGTTAAATATATTGTTAGTATTTTCAAACTGAATATTACACTTCCATTTACAAGTCATCCGACTTGTTTATGTGATTGGGACGATAATTTTTGCACATCGCCCAAGTGCACAAATAATTTATTACTTGATTGATTGGATGAAACCCCACATGAGTATTGGGATGATATTTGACAAACACTAATCCCAATATTTAGTTGTAGAATCCGCTCTGGTTGTTTGGATGTTAGATAATTATTTATCATGATGGTTGATTTCATGCAATATATGGTTTTTGATTGAGTCACATTCCAATAAAGAATATTCTAGAAAAGAATATTTTAGAATATATTTTAGAAAAAGAATATATTTTAAAAAAATATATTTTTATTGAAATGAACTAGTTATTAACTAGGATCAATCATTAAATTTAGATTTAATGAAGTTTTCCAATTTGTTAATATTTAATTGAAATTAAATTAAATCAATTGGATTTTGGGTTTGTCGTGAATAGTGTCTTAAATAACACTGTTCTTAAAACCCCGTATGAAAAGAATAATCTTTTAATTAAGATTATTAAAGTTTTCAATTATATTTAGTAATTGGAATAAGATGAAATGTGAGTTGGGTTTATTGTGAACTGTGTTTTTAAGTGACATTTGTTCTTTAACCCAACTGACAGTGAAAATATGATTTGGAATTTATAAATCTTTTATTAAGATTTAAATGGAAATTTTTCCAAAAGTAAAGTTTTCCAATTTAACATATTAAATTTGAATTGAATGGAATTCGAATTAATAATAACTGAGATAAGCTTCTGTAAAAGAAGACTGATACTACATATGGAATTTAAGAGGCTTTACCGCTATTCCATTTATATTATTGGTCGGATACAGAAATTTATAACGATTAGATATTGATTTGATTTCTGTAAAGATTCCGTATTTCATGGAAGATGATTTTGGGTTTACCATGAGCTATGTTTTTAAAAGACATTAGTTCTTTAACCCGGTTAAAGATAAGATTAATTTCTTAAATTTAAATAGTCATTGAATAATGATTTTTGATATTTAAAACCAAATTGGGGTTTTAATAGATCTTTAAAAGAAAGATTTAAGAATAAATTTAAAGAATTTATCTTTGGTAGAATAATGCGAATATTTTATTAAAAGAATAATTCTGAATTGGAATGAGGCATTGGATGTGTTTTTATAGCATTTGATTTTTAATTATAAAAATACACGGGTTATTCGGAAAGTCCGGGTTTAACCCATTCCGAATAATCACTACGACGATGAAGAGTCAAAGTTGAAGACGATGATTGAAGACCGACGATCTTCACATCGAATGGACGTGTTGCTACTGAGACCCATGATGGGAGTAGCTACCTTGAAAGAGCTTCAGTGGTAGCCGTCCAGACGTATTGTTGATTGACCGGATGTGCGAGGACCTCTCAGGTGTCTCCGGATTCATTCAGACCCAAAACGGACTTGTAAATGGATGCGTGTCTGACATTGGATTTCGTTCCATGTGAATTAAATTGATTTTTATTAATGTATAACTGATTGGTGGTGGAGAATTTATTCTCTGCTTAACACCCTGGTATATATTAATAGTGATTGATCACATGGCGTGAATTGTCAATGTGGCACGCCAAGATGCAATTGATCAAGGCTTTTGTTGAAAAGCAGGGCCTTGTGGGATGATCAAAGCATTGCCTATTACGGCATAGCTTTGTGTATAGCGTGACTTCGCGAGCCTCACACCCCGGTATGAGTCAAAAAAGGGATATGGACCGTAGGGAGTGCACACATTTCTTTCTAGCTAGAGTGATGTCAGGGACCTACCAGCGCTGACATTTTACTTATGTGGATGATGGATTTTGTGGCGCCTTGGATTTATAGGCCGTTAGTGGTAATATGGAGGTCCAAAGGGACCGGGAAGCGTATGTTCAGGAATTGCCAATCCACTACCGTTAGGTGGGGACCGGCCATACCGCTCCAAGGGTTGCCCATAGGTGTGATCCTGAGGCATTTGCTAGAGTGTCTCGAATCGGAGAGGACGATCCCTAGCCTCGATCTCATGATGGAAAACCAACTTCCAATATGACCTTGCGGTTTTGATTGTAGAACTAGTATGGCGACATGATATATGGTACCCATGTCATCTATGATTGATATATTATGATTGAAATTGTTTTTGAAAAACATATACTCACTAATATTAAATCCGTTTTATCGTATCAAGCATCTTTTGACCATTATAAGGTAAAACCCTAACCTCCGGTTTGCGTTGCATTGTGTGATGGGACTTGGGTCTTATAATGGTTTCATTTTTTTTCTAAAAAGCATTGCTTTGTTTAACGATTTACTTTATTTTATGCACTGGCAATCCAATGGAGTAAACCTGTTCCGCGTTAGCGGCGTGGTCCTACGATCAGCCTTATTATTAGATAACATAAGTTAAGATCTCTCACACCAATCCCATGACTGACCTGTAGTTTGGTTCACTGGCAAACCCGGGTGCCCATATTTTCTACACGGGCAGTCGAGTAGCTTTTTGCAGATATACTTACATGATCCTGGTTTACAGCTGAAGCAGTATTCGGAAAGCTCTGTATCCGTGTATTCCTTTCAGTTGTATATTGGTTTTATTTTTCTTCTGCTATTTAAATGTAATTTAAGTCTCTGATATTAATGTATTTCTATGGTGTAATAAGTATTCATACTCTGTTATATTCTTGTACTCTGATGTAATTGTTGTAATCAGCAATAAAAATGTTCTTCAATTCGTGTTATGATGTGTGTTGTTCTCAAAGCAATCCAATCTTTCCATTACGGGGAAGTTTGGGTCGTTTCAGTATTGTTGTTGAGATGTATTGTGATGTTGTAACGACCCGGAAAATCTGAACCAATTTAAATTTTTTAAAATGGCTAAAATAGTGGATTTTAAATATTTAAAATAAATATTTTAAATAATAATGATGAAAAGTAAGTTTGAATCGAAGTTGAAAATAAATATAATTACTTTGAATTATAAACAAGGCCTGAAATGGCGCGGTAGTTTCAAAATTTGAATTCAAACTTCGACTGACTGTACCAGGTACAAAACAAAACGGATTTGAGTGAAACCTGAAATATTTAAATCTGTTAGTGAATACCTTTCTAACGAATCTGAAAAATCGAAGTTTCATCGCGGGATGCAAAAGTTATGGCCAAATGAATTTTCAGAAAGGTCGCTGTGGAATTTATATAGCCGTGAAAATGGCCATTTTGCATACGACCTCGGAATTTGACGAAACCACTTTTGTTGGATTCGGGATGTGAAGTTATTGCTAGGTTTTAAATTTCATAATTTTTGAAGCTAGTATGTGAGCGTGGCAAAGAAAAACGTGTTTTGGTCAATTATAGTTAAATTGGATCGACCAGAAATGGGCCTTTTTGCAAACGGTCTCAGAATTCGACGAAACTAGTTTTGTTGGGACCGTATCGTCAAAACATAGCCAGATTTATTTTTCTGGAATTTTTCGAATCAGTTTGTGGCCCTGGCAAATTGAAATGTACGTACAAATCAATTATTAAATGTTTTATGTTTTAATTTGAAGGAAAACTGACTGAAACAGTCGAATGGGCCTATGAAACATATCCCATTGTGTTCGAAATGGGGGTAAAACGCTAGGGACGACAGTCGTTGGGTTTGAATTGGAGTTCGTATGTGAAGAGGGGTATTTTGGAATTTTGAAAATATATAAATAAAATAAAAATATATGATTGGCCCTAACTTTTCTCTCTACCCATCTTCTTCCCAGATTTGAAACGCGCGACGGCGTCTACACTCTGAAACTTCTCTCTTCCTTTTCTCTTTCATTTCTCAATGAAATCAAGTGAGGTTGGATCCATTTTGAAGCTCTGATCGTCCTCTTCAAATCCATGTGAAGTTTGGCAACTATCGTGCAGTACTCCTCGAGTTGCGAGCCCGGGAAGTGCTCGACTTTCGAGCTCCACCGTGGGTGACTGGGGCCACCGGAGTGGGTCCCCCTTCCTGCACAGGTACTCCTCTCCATCCTCTTCGATGCAGCGCCCTCCGATCTACTTCATATTTCACGGATTTGGTGAAAATCTAGACCCTAGTTTTGAACACTAAACGAAAGGTAACAGGTTTTATTTTCTGAAGTGATTTCAACATTTAAAAGTGTCGCAAAGTTTGCTTATCGAATAAAAATCATATCTTTTTCATGTGTGATCGAAATTCAGTGAAACAAGAGACAGTGGACTCGTGTGGACGTCTTCTACCTTCTAGAAGAGACCGCATATTTTTCTGAGCCTTCTGCTATTTTTGGTGGAGTGGAACCCAATGTGAGATTTCTAAATTATAAACGATATGGAAAAGAACGATGTATAAATTATATAATCGATGTATGAGTTATATAAGCGTTGTACACCTCTTATATAAGCATTGTATAAGTTGTACGTTCGATGTATAAGTTGTATATGCGTTGTAAAAATTATATATGTGTTGAAATAGAAGTGAATTGCTATATATAAATATATATATATATATATAAATATATATATATATATACGCCCCTCGTCCACAAACCATGGACGATATTTGTTAGTTGTGATTGGTGTGAAAATTGATTGGTAGCGAATGGTTGATTGAAATTGTTTGTGGTTGAAATTGATTGATTGTTGTTGAAAAATACCCGTTTGTGGATGAGAAATATTTGGTTGAAACCACATAGGATTAGTTTGTGGAAATGAAAAAAATATACATGTCGCCTGCGTGCGAACTAGATGCATGATTCCCCATTGTCAAAAGCTGCGAGGCTTTAAGGTAGAGCGAGGAGCCGTATTAGGGACGGTCCCGATTTTAACTACCTTGCCGTTATGCTGCCGAAATTTTGAATAATATTCATGTGTTAGAATTATTTTCCTGTGTTGAAATTATATTCGTCTGTTGAATAGAAAACCTTCATGTGTTGAATAGAAATTCATTCATTGAATTGAAATTCATGTGTTGAATGGTATTCGTGTTTTAAATATAAAAATCACATTTTTATCTATATATAAACTATAGAAAACCTTCATGTGTTGAATAGAAATTCGTTCGTTGAATTGAAATTCATGTGTTGAATGGTATTCGTGTTTTAAAATATAAAAATCACATTTTTATCTATAAATATAAACTATAGAAAACCTTCATGTGTTGAATAGAAATTCATTCGTTGAATTGAAATTCATGTGTTGAATGGTATTCGTGTTTTAAATATAAAAATCACATTTTTATCTATATATATAAACTATAGAAAATCTTCATGTGTTGAATCGAAATTCATTTGTTGAATTGAAATTCATGTGTTGAATGGTATTCATATTTTGAAAGAAATTGTTTTATAATAAGATCCAATTTTTATCATCGATATGAACTATATAAAGTAATCTTGTTTTGAAATAAATTGTTTTATAATAAAAATCCTATTTTTATCACCTATATTAACTATATGAAGTAGTCGAGTTTTGAAATAAATTGTTTTACCTTAGAAATCACATTTTTATTATATACATGAATCGTTAAAAATAGTGAAGTGTTGAAATAGAAAACAGTTAGATAAAAATACCAGTTTTGTCAAATGTATGAAATTCATATAGTTTTAAAATCGAAGAATCGATATATATATATGGAATTGAAATATATCGAATAACGACGCTGCAGTTCGATTTTTGAAACCGTGATTTCAAATGATTAGTGCGGGAGATCCAACCATCGGATTTTCCTGAAATCGCAACCGTTGGGTTCGCTTTGGAAATATCTTTCCAATGGCACCAACTTTGTAAAAATCCAACGGTTGGATGGTCTGGAATGTTTAATTCAAATCTAAAGAAAAACGGCGCCAGAATCAATTATATTTATATATATAAATATAAATATAATTATATTTAATCGAATAACGACGCTGTAGTTCGTATTTTGAAATCGAAACTTCAAACGATTATTCCGGGAGATCCGACCGTCGGATTTTCCCGAAACTGGAACCGTTGGATTCGTTTTGAAAAGATAATTCTAATGAAGTAAATTTTACGAAGATCCAATGGTTAGATTTTCAGATATATGTAAATCAAATCTGAAGAAAAACAGCGCCACGGCCGCGTTATGGCCCGAAGCGTCGTTTTGAATAAATTGGCTATTTTAAAATAAATAAAAATAGTGATAAATCGTTATAAAATATTATAAACGATATGGATGTGAAATTTAGAAACTAACTGAAGGTTGGCTAAGTCGAATGGTTTACTGGGTGTTGATCTGATGTTGGTTTCGGCCTTCGGGGTTAATATTTGGGAAATCGTTCTCTTACTGATTTACGGTTAGCGACTAATGAATTGAAATGATGTGTATGTGTATTTTTGTTGCACTTGTTTATCATATACGTGAGTTCCTCAGAAAGACTGGGTTTATCCCATTCTGAATAATTGAATCGACGATAAGAAATCGAAGATGAAGACGGTGGTCGAAGACCGGAGATCTTCACCTCGTTTGGATGGTAACCGAGGTCCTAATTGGGAGGCATCCCGAAATACAGATAATTAGTGGTGATCGTCCAGACGTACGTGGGGGTCGATGGGTTTGCGAGGTATATAATGCCTCCGGTTTCGTTCAGACCCAGAACAGACTTGCAAATGGACAGTGTGTCTGACATTGGAATTTATTTTGTGTGATTGATAGCTATCAGTTGCACGGTGTGAATTGTCTGTGTGGCATGCTAAGATGCAGTGATCAGGGCTTCTGTTGAAAAGCAAAGTCTGGTGGTGATGATCAAAGCACCGCCTGTGTGGCGTAGCTTTGTGTATAACGTGAATTCGCGAGCCTCACACCCCGGTATGAACCAGAAACGGGAGAGGACATCAGGGGGGACGTGCGTTTTCTTTTTAGCTAGAAATGGCGTTAGTGGTTTTACACGCCCTGACGAGTTTGACTTATGTGGTTGTTACTGTTGCGAGGCGCCTCGGTTAGATCGGACGATCCGGGTCCGATGGAGTCATTCGTTGGCTCATTTACGCCCCAAAGGGCGGAGGGACGCATTGTTCAAGCATTATAATCCACTTCGTGTGGACCGGCCCTGACGATCCAAGGTATGATTGCGGCTGTGCCTAAGACATGGGCTTGATTGTCTCGAATTCGGTAAGGACTATCTTTTGCCTTGGTTCATGACCGAAACCCAATTTCCAAATACGTGACTGTGCGGTTTTGATTGTATACCTATATATGGCGACATAGTGGTATAGGGCATTAATGTCGTCTATGATTGATACTTATGATTTGAAATTGCTTTTGAAACATATAAACACTAGTAATAATGTCAAATGCTTTTGTTTTATTCGTATCAAGCATATTTTGGCTATTATAAGGTAAAACTCTATCCTCCGGTTTGCGTTGCATTGTGTTACGGGAACTGAGTCTTATAATGGCTTCATTTTTTATAAAAAGCATTGCGATGTTTCAAAGATTGATTTGTTTTAAAGCACTGGCGATCCGATGGAGTAAACCCATTCCACGAAAGTGGCATGGTCCTGTGATTAGCCATATTATAAATGCGTTGAGTAGATTTCTCATACCAGTCCCATGACTGACTCGTAGTTTGTTTCACTTTCAAACTCGGGTGCCCCTTTTTCTACACGAGCAGCCTTGTGTTCAGGTTTAGCAGGCTTTTCTGGATAGCTGGAGCTGAAGATGGATTCTATTATTTATCTCTTTTTATGTTGTTCAGCTCCTATTGTACATTATGTTTGTTTTCCGCTGTAGACATTTATGTATAGCTGAACTGTATTTGTACTAAGTATGATCATGTATACTGTGTAACTCTGATGATTACGTTTATCCAGTATATTCTATTGTGCATTATCTGGTGTATTTATTTAATTTTGTTCTGCTGTTATCTGTTTCTGTGTTATATTCCAAGGATTACCCTTGCCACCGTCAGTACGGGGTTTGGGGTCGTCTCATTTGGTATCAGAGCTTTGGTTAAGCTTAGCTCTGGAATATAACATATTAACGAACTCGTCAGAGATAGAACCAGTAGTGTTCTAGGGCGAGTAACTCAGTATAGATAGGATCAACAATATCCTAGTATGAGTACAGCAGAATCAGAACAACTCGTTAGAGATGGGGTCAGAAGTGCCTCAGAACGAGTCGAGCGTAATATGTTTATAAATAACGTATTTGTGATTATGTATATAGCCTGGTTTTAGAAATATAATTTTTGAATATATAAAAGAAATATATTTGAAAAGTTAAAAACAATTTGATTGTTGTTTGTGTTGTGTGATAGTAGATTTGATTAATTAAAATTATTAAAACGATAGTTAATTTAATCAATAATGGTAGAATTTATTCATTTATATCACACGTTGAACTGATTAGAAAATAGATAGAAATATATACGTGTGCATTAAATATGTTTGAACAGGTAAATGGATAGCTGTTGAGTAAAGAATTTATTTGCGTGCCCGACAAATAGGTAAACCTTAATGAGTTGGATGCGAAATATTATTATATCAACTCCTGTGAATGCCATTGGATGCGGAGTGCTGGTTGTTCTGTGTGAAATAATAAACGTCGCCATAGGATAGTAACAATTAATTTTGAACTACACTGCATGGCATACTTCATCATATACCACATAGGCATTTGGAGCTTGTGTGACGAGGTGGAAGATTTACCATACGAGCGAGAGGCTTGTATGGCGATGACTATATTTTACAGGTTGAACTGATGACTGATATGGACTATTTAAATTGTAACGATAAAATTGCCAGATTAATGAAAAAAACCACACGGGTTTGGAGTTGACAATAATCACGTCTCTCTAGTTATTAGATACGGCACATGGACTATTTATTTCCCACACGGGACGAGGTGACGAGGATATATCCTTGGGAGCAATTAAAATACACACTCCCTCAGGCTTTGACAGGGTGACGAGAATTTATTCTCTGGAGTTATTATCTATACACGCTCCCCTGTAAACACCAGATTATATCACTATAAATATGTGTATGCTTATTAGGATTTATTGGGTACCTAATACGGCCCAATAAATTTCCAAACCTCTCCCCGTACAAAGGAGGTTATGGCGAATTTTTCGAAAATTCCGGGTGTTAGCCAAATTTTTGAAGAATTTGAAAATTCTCAAAAACTGAAAAGTTGGAGAATGGAAGCCAAATTGAACGTAGTGTTGATAAATCAAACCACTTTTGACTTTGTTCCTTTTCGGGGATGAAAAGTTTTAAGTAGGGGAGATTGTAACGACCCGGAAAATCTGAACCAATTTAAAAATTTTAAAATGGCTAAAATAGTGGATTTTAAATATTTAAAATAAATATTTTAAATAATAATGATGAAAAGTAAGTTTGAATCGAAGTTGAAAATAAATATAATTACTTTGAATTATAAACAAGGCCTGAAATGGCGCGGTAGTTTCAAAATTTGAATTCAAACTTCGACTGACTGTACCGGGTGCAAAAAAAACGGATTTGAGTGAAACCAGAAATATTTAAATCTGTTAGTGAATACCTTTCTAATGAATCTGAAAAATCGAAGTTTCATCGCGGGATGCAAAAGTTATGGCCAAATGAATTTTCAGAAAGGTCGCTATGGAATTTATATAGCCGTGAAAATAGCCATTTTACATACGACCTCGGAATTCGATGAAACCACTTTTGTTGGATCCGGGATGTGAAGTTATTGCTAGGTTTCAAATTTCATAATTTTTGAAGCTAGTATGTGAGTGTGGCAAAGAAAAACTTGTTTTGGTCAATTATAGTTAAATTGGATCGACCAGAAATGGGCCTTTTCGCAAACGGTCTCAGAATTCGACGAAACTAGTTTTGTTGGGACCGTATCGTCAAAACATAGCCAGATTTATTTTTTTGGAATTTTTCGAATCAGTTTGTGACCCTGGCAAATTGAAATGTACGTTCAAATCAAATATTAAATGTTTTATGTTTTAATTTGAAGAAAAACTGACTGAAACAGTCGAATGGGCCTATGAAACATATCCCATTGTGTTCGGAATGGGGGTAAAACGCTATGGACGACAGTCGTTGGGTTTGGATTGGAGTTCGTATGTGAAGAGGGGTATTATGGAATTTTGAAAATGTATAAATAAAATAAAAAATATGATTTGCCCTCACTTTTCTCTCTCCCCGTCTTCTTCCCAGATCTGAAACGCGCGACGGCGACTACACTTCAAAACTTCTCTCTTCCTTTTCTCTTTCGTTTCTCAATGAAATAAGTGAGGTTGGATCCATTTTGAAGCTCTAACCGTCCTCTTCAAATCCACGTGAAGTTTGGCAATTATCGTGCAGTATTCCTCGAGTTGTGAGCCCGGGAAGTGCTCGACTTTCGAGCTCCGCCGAGGGTGACTGGCGCCACCGGAGTGGGTCCCCCTTTCGGTGCAGGTACTCCTCTCCGTCCTCTTCGACGCAGCGCCCTCCGATCCTCTTCGTACTTCACGGATTTGGTGAAAATCTAGAGCCTAGTTTTGAACACTAAACGAAAGGTAACGGGTTTTATTTTCTGAAGTGATTTCAACATTTAAAAGTGTCGCAAAGTTTTCTTATCGAATAAAAATCATATCTTTTTCATGTGTGATCGAAATTCAGTGAAACAAGAGACAGTGGACTCGTGTGGACGTCTTCTACCTTCTAGAAGAGACCGCATATTTTTCTGAGCCTTCTGCTATTTTTGGTGGAGTGGAACCCAATGTGAGATTTCTAAATTATAAATGATATGGATAACGACGATGTATAAATTATATAATCGATGTATGAGTTATATAAGCGTTGTACACCTCTTGTATAAGCGTTGTATAAGTTGTACGTTCGATGTATAAGTTGTATATGCGTTGTAAAAATTATATATGTGTTGAAATAGAAGTGAATTGCTATATATAAATATATATATACGCCCCTCGTCCACAAACCATGGACGATATTTATTGGTTGTGATTGGTGTGAAAATTGATTGATAGCGAATGGTTGATTGAAATTGTTTGTGGTTGAAATTGATTGATTGTGGTTGAAAAATACCCATTTGTGGTTGAGAAATATTTGGTTGAAACCACATAGGATTAGTTTGTGGAAATGAAAAAAATATACATGCCGCCTGCATGCGAACTAGATGCATGATTCCCCATTGTCAAAAGCTGCGAGGCTTTAAGGTAGAGCGAGAAGCCGTACTAGGGACGGTCCCGGTTTTAACTACCCTGCCGTTATGCTGCCGAAATTTTGAATAATATTCATGTGTTAGAATTATTTTCCTGTGTTGAAATTATATTCGTCTGTTGAATAGAAAACCTTCATGTGTTGAATAGAAATTCATTCGTTAAATTGAAATTCATGTGTTGAATGGTATTCGTGTTTTAAATATAAAAATCACATTTTTATCTATATATATAAACTATAGAAAACCTTCATGTTTTGAATAGAAATTCATTCGTTGAATTGAAATTCATGTGTTGAATGGTATTCGTGTTTTAAAATACAAAAATCACATTTTTATCTATATATGTAAATAGAAAACCTTCATGTGTTGAACAGAAATTCATTCGTTGAATTGAAATTCGTGTGTTGAATGGTATTCGTGTTTTAAATATAAAAATCACATTTTATCTATATATATAAACTATAGAAAATCTTCATGTGTTGAATCGAATTTCATTCGTTGAATTGAAATTCATGTGTTGAATGGTATTCATATTTTGAAAGAAATTGTTTTATAACAAAATCCAATTTTTATCATCGATATGAACTATATAAAGTAATCTTGTTTTGAAATAAATTGTTTTATAATAAAAATCCTATTTTTATCACTTATATTAACTATATAAAATAGTCAAGTTTTGAAATAAATTATTTTACCTTAAAAATCACATTTTTATTATATACATGAATCATTAAAAATAGTGAAGTGTTTAAATAGAAAACAGTTAGATAAAAATATCATTTTTATCAAATGTATGAAATTCATATAGTCTTGAAATCGAAGAATCGAAATATATATAAATGGAATTGAAATATATCGAATAACGACGCTATAGTTCGAATTTTGAAACCGTGATTTCAAACGATTAGTGCGGTAGATCCGACCATCGGATTTTCCTGAAATTGCAACCGTTGGGTTCGCTTTGGAAATATCTTTCCAACGGCACCAACTTTGTAAAAATCCAACGGTTGGATGGTCTGGAATGTTTAATTCAAATCTGAAGAAAAACAGCGCCAGAATCGGTTATATATATATATATATATATAATTATATTTAATCGAATAACGACGCTGCAGTTCGTATTTTGAAATCGAAACTTCAAACGATTGTACCGGGAGATACGACCGTCGGATTTTCCCGAAACTGGAACCGTTGGATTCGTTTTGAAAAGATCTTTCTAATGACCTAAATTTTGTGAGGATCCAACGGTTAGATTTTCATATATGTGTAAATCAAATCTAAAGAAAAACAGCGCCACGACCGCGTTATGGCCCGAAGCGTCGTTTTGAATAAATTGGCTATTTTAAAATAAATAAAAATAGCGATAAATCATTATAAAATATTATAAACTATATGGATGTGAAATTTAGAAACTAACTGAAGGTTGGCTAAGTCGAATGGTTTACTGGGTGTTGATCTGATGTTGGTTTCGGCCTTCGGTGTTAATATTTGGGAAATCGTTCTCTTACTAATTTACGATTAGCGACTAATGAATTGAAATGATGCATATGTGTATTTGTGTTGCACTTGTTTATCATATACGCGAGTTGCTCAGAAAGACCGGGTTTATCCCATTCTGAATAATTGAATCAACGATAAGAAATCGAAGATGAAGACGGTGGTCGAAGAGTGGAGATCTTCACCTCGTTTGGATGGTAACCGAGGTCCTGATTAGGAGGCATCCCGAAATATGGATAATTAGAGGTGATCGTCTAGACGTACGTGGAGGTCGATGGGTTTGCGAGGTATATAATGCCTCTGGTTTCGTTCAGACCCAGAACGGACTTGCAAATGGACAGTGTGTCTGACATTGGAATTTATTCTGTGTGATTGATAGCTATCAGTTGCACAGTGTGAATTGTCTGTGTGGCATGCTAAGATGCAGTGATCAGGGCTTCTGTTGAAAAACAAAGTCTTGTGGTGATGATCAAAGCACCGCCTGTGTGGTGTAGCTTTGTGTATAACGTGAATTCGTGAGCCTCACACCCCGGTATGAACCAGAAACGGGAGAGGACATCAGGGGGTACGTGCGTTTTCTTTCTAGCTAGAAGTGGCGTCAGTGGTTTTACACGCCCTGACGAGTTTGACTTATGTGGTTGTTACTGTTGCGAGGCGCCTCGGTTAGATCGGACGATCCGGGTCCGATGGAGTCATTCGTTGGCTCATTTACGCCCCAAAGGGTGGAGGGACGCATTGTTCAGGCATTATAATCCACTTCGTGTGGACCGGCCCTGACGATCCAAGGTACGGTTGCTGCTGTGCCTGAGACATTGGCTAGATTGTCTCTAATTTGGTAAGGACTATCTTTTGCCTTGGTTCATGACGGAAACCCAATTTCCAAATACGTGACTGTGCGGTTTTGATTGTATACCTATATATGGCAACATAGTGGTATGGAGCATTTATGCCGTCTATGATTGATACTTATGATTTGAAATTGCTTTTGAAACATATAAACACTAGTAGTAATGTCAAAAGCTTTTGTTTTATTCGTATCAAGCATATTTTGGCTACTATAAGGTAAAACTCTATCCTCCGGTTTGCGTTGCATTGTGTGATGGAAACTGAGTCTTATAATGGCTTCATTTTTTTATAAAAAGTATTGCGATGTTTCAAAGAATGATTTGTTTTAAAGCACTGGCGATCCGATGGAGTAAACCCGTTCCACGAAAGTGGCGTGGTCTGTGATTAGCCATATTATAAATGTGTTGAGTAGATTTCTCATACCAGTCCCATGACTGACTCTTAGTTTGTTTCACTTTCAAACTCGGGTGCCCCTTTTTCTACACGGGCAGCCTTGTGTTCAGGTTTAGCAGGCTTTCCTGGATAGCTGGAGCTGAAGATGGATTCTATTATTTATCTCTTTTTATGTTGTTTAGCTCTTATTGTACATTATGTTTGTTTTCGATGTAGACATTTATGTATAGCTGAACTGTATTTGTACTAAGTATGATCATGTATACTGTGCAACTCTGATGATTACGTTTATCCATTATATTATATTGTGCATTATCTGGTGTATTTATTTAATTCTGTTCTGCTGTTATTTGTTTCTGTGTTATATTCCAAGGATTACCCTTGCCACCGTCAGTACGGGGTTTGGGGTCGTCTCAAATGTCATGGGAAAATAGATCTACGAAGAAATCTTATTTAGTTACATTTCTAGTTGCGATAAATTCAGATCTGAAATCGTATATTGGTTTATATACATAAATGTTGATTAAAACCAATATATTTTGGAAAAAAAAATATATAGGATCATGCTTTCCCCTAGATCCATGCGTACCCTTTGGATTGAAGTAAAAGTCTCAAATTTTATTTTGATTCGTAAAATTTGGATTTGATTCATTTATAGAAATTTGGCAAACAAAAAAAGAACATTTCTTTTATTTACATCTAGTTGTAAATAAAATATTCATTATAGAAATTTGGCGAACAAAAAGGAACATTTCTTTTATTTACATCTAGTTGTAAATAAAATATTTGTTATAGAAATTTGGCGAAAAGAAAGAAAAAAAAAGAGAATGAACATATTTATAGTGAAAAATCTATTTACATTTTCCATGTAAATAGAATGAACATATTTATAGTGAAAACTCTATTTACATTTTCCATGTAAATAGAATGAAGATATTTATAGTGTAAATTTTATTTACATTTTCTATGTAAATAGAATGAACATATTTATAGTGAAAACTTTATTTACATTTTCTTTGTAAAGAGAATGAACATATTTATAGTGAAAACTTTATTTACATTTTCTATGTAAATAGAATGAAAATGGACATATGTATAGTGAAAACTTTATTTACATTTCTATGTAAATAAAATGAACGTATTTATATTGATGATTTTATTCACATTTCTTATGTGAATAAAAAGAACAAATTTAGCGATAAGATTTTATTCACATTTCTTATATGAATAACAAGAACAAATTTAGCGATGATATTTTATTTACATTTCCTTGTGTAAATAAAAAAGAGCAAATTTTGCAATAACATTTTGTTTATATTTTCTGTATAGAAAAAGGAAGACTTTATTTACATTTAGTGTAAATAAATATGAATAGAAAAGAGAATACATTTATTTACCTTTAGAGTAAATAAATAAGAAAAAAGGTACAAGATACATTTATTTACATTTAGAGTAAATAAATAAGAAAACGTAAAAGATACATTTATTTACATTTAGAGTAAATAAATAAGAAAAAGTAAAAGATACATTTATTTACATTTAGAGTAAATAAATAGGAAAAAGTAAAAGATACATTTATGTACATTTAGTGTAAATGAATAAGAAAAAGTAAAAGATACATTTATGTACATTTAGTATAAATAAATAGGAAAAAGAAAAAGAGACATTTAGATCACATTTATGTACATCTAGTGTTGATAAACATAAAAGGAAAAACAAGACATTTATTTACATTTAGTGTAAATAAAAATATGACATAGAAAAGAATTACATATTTTGTTTGCATTTTTATATGCAAACACTTTTTTATGCAAACAAGCCATAGAAAAAGAATTATACTTTTTATTTGCATTTTTAGATGCAAATAAACCATATAAAGGTATTATGTTTTCATTTTCAAATTAGTTGCAAATAAAATACATGAATATGTCAAGTATATTTTTATTCATTTTCTTTAGATATAAAATGAGAAAAAAAAGTACATTTTTATTTGCATCCCATATGTAAATAAAAACACCATTTTAAAAAGTGAATTTTTATTTGCAAACTAGTTGCAAATATAGACATGAAATTAAGACTGTACACTTTTACTTGTAATTTAGTCACGAATAAAATATAGCATTGAAAAATATATTTTTATTCACATTTTAGATGTGAATAAAAACATGAAATTAAAGGGAGTATTTTATTCACATTTTAGATGTGAGTAAAAACATAAATTATAAAAAGGTACATTTTATTTATATTTTAGAGATAAATAAAAACAGAGATATAAAGTGACATTTTTATCATCATGGTAGATGCGATAAAAAGAGTAGAAATTAAAAGTAATATTTTTATCGTCATTTTAGAGGCGATAAAAAGAATGGATTTTTGTAGTTGAATCGCCAAACGATTTATATATATATATATATATATATATATATAATTAAATGAAATGTGCGCGGCAGTTCGCGTTTCAACAATCGTGCCTATAAACGATTATACCGAGAGATCCAATCGTCTGATTTTCCCAAAACTGGAACCTTTAGGACCGCTTTGGGAAGAGCTTTCCAACGATAAGAATTTCACCAAAATCCAACGAATAGATTTCAAGATATGTGTAAATCAAAATTTTGTAAAAACAGCGCCAGGGCCGCCCACGGACCCGAAGCTTTGTTTATTTATTTTGAGCTATTTTTGAATAAATAAAAATAGCGATAAATCGTTATAAATAGATATTAATGATATGGAATGATTTAAAAGATAATTATGCGAATAATTATTCGAAAAGACCGAGTTCAACTCATTTCAAATAATTACACGACGATTAAGTCAAAGATATAGAAGACGACGATAGAAGACCGGCGATCTACGCGGCGAATGGATGGCGACTGATGCCCTCAAATGACTTGCTCCTAGGAAATGGTTAAAAGTGGTAGTTGTCCGGACGTTACGTGTTGGTTGTTCGGATAGGCGAGAACCTCTCAGGTGTCTCCGGTTTCGTTCAGACCCAGAACGGACTTGTAAATGGATGCGTGTCTGACGTTGGAATTCATTTCATGTAATTAAATCGATTTTTATTAATGCATATCTGATTGGTGGTGGAGAATTTATTCTCTTCTTAACACCCTGGTGTATATAAATAATTATTGATCGCATGGCATGAATTGTCAATGTGGCACGCCAAGATGCGGATGATCAAGGCTTTTGTTGAAAAGCAGGGCCTTGTGGTTGATGATCAAAGCATGGCCTGTTTAGGTGTAGCTTTGTGTATAACGTGACTTCGCGAGCCTCACACCCCGGTAGAGTCTAAAACGGGACAAGGGAACGCAGGGAGTGCACACGTTTCTTTCTAGCTAAAGTGATGTCAGTGACCTACCAGCCCTGACGTTTTTACTTATGTGGAAGATGGATTTTGAGGTACCTCGGATTTATAGGTTGTTAGTGGTCATATGGAGGTTCAAAGGAACCGGGGAATGTGTGTTCAGGCATAATTAATCCACTTTCGACAGGTGTGGACCGACCCTGCAGATATCCAAGGGTTGCCCATAGGTATGATCCTGAGGCATTTGCTAGAGTGTTCTCGAATCGGTAAGGAGACCGCCCCTAGCCTTGACTCTTGATGGAAACCAATTTACAATACGACATTACGGTCTTGATTGTAAACTTATATATGGCGACATAGTATATGGTAGCAATGCCGTCTAGGATTGATACATTTACTTTGAAGTACTTTAATACTGCTTAGACACTGATAATAATATTAAAATATTGTTTTATACGTATTAAGCATATTTGATCGTTATAAGGTAAAACTCTATCCTCCTGTTTGTGCTGCATTGTGTGATGGGACTTGAGTCTTATAATGATTTCATTTTTCAAAAGTCATTGCATTATTTTGTATCAAATCTATTTAATTATGCACTGGTAATCCAATGGAGTAAACATGTTCCACGTTAGCGGCGTGGTCTTGTGATTCGCTATATTATTAGATAATGTAGTATAAGATTTCTCATACCAGTCCCATGACTGACTTGTAGTTTGTTTCACTTTGCAAACTCGGGTGCCCTCTTTCCACACGGGCAGCCAAGTGACAAATTTCTAGGTGATATTTTCTTGAGGGAGCTTGCTTAGGCAAAGGCGTAGACGAAGACTTTCTCTTATCTTTTATTCTGCTTTGAGACTTTATTTCATCTTTGGGTTTGATGTATGTAATAAAATTTGAGACCTATTTCCTTTTGCATTTAGACTTACTATTTTGCTAAGTGGATCCTGTAAAACTGCATACTTTGTTGTCTTGGATATTATGATGCTGATGACATTTTATTTCCGCTGAAATGTTTTATGTGCTATGATATTCTCTGAGATCTGTTTAGTGTTGTAATTATGTTATATTCCAAAAGATTATCCTTACTTTCGGTCAATGGAAGTTTGGGGTTATCACATGGTGTGAGTCGTGAAACAATTTCAAACTCATCTGGATAGTCATTAAATTTATTGGCTTAAATATTCTCTTTGATCCTTTCAAAGAGAATTTATTTTCTATCATATTGGTTTCTAACTTCACTTTGAATTCTTTGAAATTTTCAAAGGGTTCTGGTATGTTTGTTAAGATACACATATCTGTATCCACTGATATCATTAGTAAATATAATGAAGTAATAAAACCTGCCACTAGCTTATGTATTCATTGCTCGAATTACATCATTATGCATGAGACCCAGTACTTATCACTCATTCACTATGTCAAGTGAAAGGTGATTCACTTATTTTGCCTAATAAACAAGATTTGCATCCTTTGTATGATTCGAAATCAATTGATTTCAAAATTCCATCATTATGGAGTTTTGATATACTTTCTTGTTTACTGGGATAACTGGTAATACTAAAGGTATATTGGATTTAAATCACTAAATTTAATCCAGTCATTATTAATGTCAAGTACATTATAGTTAAGGATTTACAAATATCATTAACTAAATTTGAAATTCCATACGATATTTCATTTAAATAAAATGAATAACAATTATTCTTTTTATTACAAATGAAATTCAAACTTGTCTAAACAAGATATAATATAACATTTATTTTAAGTGGAATCTCGTAATAACAATTATTTTATTTATTTATGTAACGTCCCGTATTTTTGGCCATCAAATATTTAATTTAATTTATTATTGTGAATATTTTATTTGGAGTATTAATGGATTTTAATACTTAATTCATTATTTAAAATGAAGTTTTAACGTTAATTTTATTTATAATATAAATCGAGCTCGAAATGGCGCGGCAGTTCGTAATATTGAATTTTGAACTTCAACTGAGAATACAGGATCTGATATAAGTCGGATTTCTGTGAAACAAGAAATGTTGGGAGCGTATTGATGATAATTTTCATATGCAAGAGAAAAATTCAGATTTCGTGTTGTAGAGAGTAAGTTATGGCCAAATCAAATTTTGAAATAGTCGCTATGGAAATCGGTATTAAAATATAGGCGTTTAAAATAGCCGTTTTGCAAACGGACTTCATTTTCGACGCAATCAGTTTCATTAGAACTGTAATGTTAAATTATTGTACAGTGGTGAATTGTGTGGCAAACCGATGTCGTATGGGACCACGGCAGCCGCAAACGCCCATTCAATTTCTATAGCTCGTAATTAATTCAATAAAGGGTTATTTGGGTATAACTTGAACAGGCTATCGAATTAGGCCACGAAACCAATTCCGTTGAGTTCGTATCGTCGATTACCGTCAGGATAGGTATATAGTTTGTTATTTTTGGAGACCGTCTAAATTGGTGTCTAAAGTGGCATTGCGGTGCACGTAAAAATGGCCTACCGGGGAAACAGTCTCAGAATGCGACGAAACTGGTGTCGTTGGGTTCGTATCGATTAATTATTGTAGGATTTCAAAGTTTCAAGTTTATTTGATTTATCTAGTGATCGTGAAAAATTTAAACGCGTGTTTATTTCTGGTTTTATAAAGGAATTTTTTTCAAACGATGTCGGATTTCGACGAAACTTGTCCCATTGGGTCCGGAATATCTTTTTACACTAAGATTAGCCTTTTTATCAGAAGACAGAAGCCGTCTGTAGGGGTTTTACCGCGTTACTTTACGACGAAGTTTCGCTAATATTATTTTATTTAATTTTCCACACTATATATATTCTTCTAACTTACGGCTAACCCTAAATTCAAATCTGCTCGGTCAAAACAAGTCCAAGCCGCCATACGCATAATCAATGGCTGAAAATAATGATCGTTCCCCCTTCATTTTCCTCAAAACCTCTCATTTATCCTATAATCAATTAATAGCAAAGTTAAAGAGCTCGTCAGGCTCTATGTTTTGACCGGTGATGATCGGGTTCCACGAACTCTGGTGACCGGAAACTCCCTTGAATACCGCCGGCTTTCGAGGTGGTTTGGGGAAAATACAGGACACTGTGTGGGAAGCTGTGAAGGCCGATGATGGTGGGGGCTCAGGCGGGTTTTTTTGATGCTGAAGGATCGAATTCTGATGACCAGAGTTGGGCCAGGTTTTGAAGAAATGTCGGTGAAGTATGGTGTCTGAGTTTTTTTGTGAAGCACCTGGAATTTAAACTTACGAAGGGTGAAGAACACGATTTGCAAAAGGAATTGGCCCTGGAGGTTGCGATCAAAGAAGAAATTAAAGGACCGTGAGCAAAAGGGATTGGTCCTGTGTCTGACTTTCTCTTCATGGCGTAAAACTAACATGGTTTTAAAATGTTTAAGTAAAAACATAATTAGCTAGTTCATTAAATTAAAGTTTATTAACTTGAGACTCTTTTCCAGCTAAGAGAGTAAGCACCGCTAAACAAAAGGAACAGTGAAGAGTAGTTGAGCCCTTAATCTTATCACTGTAATTACGTATGAACTAATATATATATATATATACCTTAATTTTTTTTAAACATAATTAGGGTTGTAGTTTAATGAAATCACATAAACCTTTAAAACATAAATACTTAGTTGATTTTTGAACAGGGGCGATGTATTCTGAAATAGTGCAGGAAGATATTTGTTGGCCGTGTCTTCTCAGTATAAACAAAAGTAATTTAAAACAAATGATTAGTTTAATTATAAAGGTTCATTATATAATTTGATCGTTTAATTATAAAATGTATAACTTCTTGGTAGGGTGTTAGAATGAAACGAAACAAGTGGCTCGGAATCATGGTGACGAATGCCGCAGTATGAGACTAATTTGGACATGTTCGGAGTCAACCGGATTTCAGTTAAATTAAACTTTTATTAATTTAACTAGAAACGAACTGCTTCAACAATAAATCAGCTCAAGGTGAGTTAAACTCACTTAGTTTTCCCATTTATATTTATTATAAATTGGGTTTTTATTTTGTGTGCTCTGTTTGCTATGGTCGACTGTTTGCTAGTATTATTATTATTTGTTGATATAAATGATGAAATTAAACCGTCGTTTAATTTCCATGAAATACCAAATCGTTATTTTAACGATTAGTTCCAATAAAGGTAAATTACCTTATTGGCCACGTTTATTTATAAACGCGTTTAGTTGTTTGAATTGTTTGAATTGCTTGTGAATTGGTTGATGTTGAATAGTCGCTATTTAATGTTATCAGTTAAATGAAACTCGATGATCTGGTTTGTGACAACCGTTTTGAATACAGGGAAGAATAGGTTGGAGGGATCCAACTGGATTCCTCAAATATATTATTTATTTCATATTATCAAATATGAATTGTTTTGATTTGGGTAATTGATTAGATTATTGATTTGGACTGGGAACTCAACCTGTGTTGTGTTTAAACCAATGGGTGGTATTGGTTGAGTACTTTGCAGCGTATGGCCTATAAAATCAATCGTTTTATAAATATGGATTCACTGTCAGGTGAATCGATATAGATGAAGTTATAGAATTTATTTTATAACTAGAGTTAGATTTTGAAATATATATTTTGAATAAAAGTTATTAAAGGGAAATAAATAAATATTTTATTTATTAAAGGCTTTGATTTATTATAAATTGATTTTACAATGAAAATCTAAGATTAATCAAATTTATAAATATGGGGATTGAAATTAAACGTAACGGTTAAAATGTGGATAATTGGTTTGTTAAGAATTTATCTAAATGAGATTATTTAAATTAATTATATTATTAATTAATTTAAAGTGGAAACGAATGGGAATGGGTTAACAAGATAACCGCGCCTTGAGTTGACTAAGTCAACCATAGTAATTGGAATTGATTTTAAATTAGTTTTGATTTGAATTAATCTAATAAAATTGTAAATGAATATTGTTTTAATTTTAATAAGGTTTTAAAAAGGGATTTACCATTTATTTAGTTAATAAAGAGATTAACCACTTCTACAGTTGTTAATGGTTGAATAGATTGAAAGGAGATTGGTAAAAGTGTATTTGAGGCAAAGAAGTGGGTTATAGGTTGTATAACCAAATCCAATTGATAATGGGATTTGTTTTGAATGGAATATTGGTTTTTGATTACAACTTTCATTTATCTGAGGATGAGAACGTTGTTGATCAAGGTCTGAGAGGTAATTAAAATACCCCAACTTGAACAACATCAGGATTATCTGAAGATGATATTAGTTGGAAATCGTAAAGGAGGTCAGTGATAATTTATTATTTCCATTTGTGAAATAATATTGTATAGTTTAGTGTAAATCTGAAAAATATATAACAAGAGATTTGAAGTTAAGGAAATTAGTAAGAAGAAAATGCAAAGTTGAGTTTTATGTTATACTAATAAATATGTGTTATTGTTTTAAGAATTTAATAAAAAGATATTACGTACGCTATTACGAATAATAAGTTGAAGGGGTTTCCCAAGTTAAATAATAAAGAATGAAGTAACATATGTTTGAAAGGAGAATTAAGTGAGTATTGAATAGGGTCATAAGTTACTTCACTAAATATTTAATGAAATGGTTTTGAGAACATTAATATATTAGTTAAGGATCAAACATCGTATTTTTAAATATTAAAAGAGTTAGAAGTTTTAATTAAGCAGAAGTGAATAAGTTCGTTTTAATTAAAAGGCCAAGTTATGTAGAATACTGAATCAATAGACTCATTGGAGTGTCATGATTGAATCACTATTTATTTTGATAGTTAAATCACTGACTATCAAATCTGTCCAATACGATTGTTGGTTCAGAAAGTTCGGGATCGAATTTATATTCGAAAACCATTCTGACCAACAAATACGTGAAGATACCAGAAGATGATCGAGATGGAGCATTGAAGACTGTGGATTTTCATAAACGGAAGAACCACTAATAATCTCTGGGATTGCAACTAGAGATAAACTGTGGTTCTGTCGTGGTTGGAATCTACGAGATGCGAGGACTTCTAGCCACTGATCCTTGGGGTGATTCCTATATGAGATGCGGTAGGAGAGTACCTTCGGTTCATCCTGTTCCTGGATGACTTGTATGGACGGATATATGACAGAGTATTTCCAAAGGAATTACATGCGTTGATTTCTTCAAACGTACCATAGTTGATGGCGGAGAATTGGTTTTTCTCTAGTCAAATAACTAGAGTATTTTTGTGGACGTCAATCAATGTGATCTTGCGGATCCGATGATGTGGCATTCAAAGTGAATGGAGACCAGGTGTTCCAAAAGTTAATCTAAACCTCAAGCCTCATCAACCGAGAAATGACAGAAATTGGGCAGGCAGCATGGCTATGTGGGTCGTTCCCATTAGGGTGTATAATCACCTATCTAAAGAAATTCCATTTGTTTCTTTAATCTATATTCAATGCTATCCCTTTTCGGGAGGCGGTTGCTGATCCCAACCATCGGTGATATACATTCGATACACTCAAGCGAAATGAGTGTTCGGTCATGTGAGGGCCGGGTTGCAAGACGTTGTTGTTGAACCCAGTGTATTTGCCTCTAAAGATACACTATCGGCAGGTGGTCCCATACCTTGTCAAAGTCGGAAATCCAATCTCCAATAAGCACCCGCTGTTTTGATTGTATACTATATATGTGGAGCGTGAGATGCAAGCGTTCCACTAGATTCTATTTGCTTGTATTTAGACATTATTATAATATCAGAAAAGATATTAGTTTCAAGACTATTTTGGGTTATCGTAAGGTAAAAACCGTCCGTGTTTATGTGTGGATTTGGTCTTACGATTATCCTTTTCTTTTGAAAAGATTTTGACCTTTAAATATCATATTGGATGATTTACCCTTAATACTATGCGAGTTTATCTCACTCTGGTTCACCAGACTGATCCGGTGTTTTGTAAATGCTAGGGTTAGCCTGGGTGTACAGGTTCAGGTTATCGAATGTTGTGAAGAGACGAGCTGGAGATATTCAGACGTATGATATTATATAGCTATTGTTCCGTTGTGTGTTGTATATGAGGACAGGTTATTATAACTGTCCAGATGTGTGTTGTACTTTGATATAGTAAGTATTTCTTAAAAGCTCTCAATAAAGATTATTTCTGTATTATATTTTGTTCCGCTGCGATGTGAGACTCTGATTCTGTGTTGTGTTAGTTCTTCTTCTTCTTCTATTCTAATATTTCTTTCTTATCTCGCCCTCTAAATTCTTTCTAATAATGCTCTTGTGTTTTTCGGTGCTTGAAGGATCGGCATGAGGTACGGTGAAGGTATTTATGTCGATTTTCGGGCCGAAAATCCCTGGGTCATTATAGTGGTATCAGAGCTATTGGTTTAGTGATAACCTTGGCTCGTGGCATGACTCAATAGAGATGGGGTTAGCAATGCCCTAGATTGAGTTTGATTATATATATGAGAGCGCGTATTTGTAATTTGATATAAAATTATTTTTGAAACTATTTCTGCCCAATTTATTTTATAAAATAATAAAGTAATGATTTTTCTCAAATTATTATAATATGGGCAAATTATTTGGATTTGTTAATGTGATTGTGTGATATGTTTGGATGGTGTGCTCGATCTCATGGATATAAACCTGAACATGAATCGACTTGGTTAAAACCAATATGATATGAATAAATTTGGATAAATCAATCCAAATCTAATAAATATGAATGGATAATTATAAGAAATAAATAATTCGAATAAATCAATCTAGATAAATAAATTTGAATGGATAATAAAGAGATAAACGGATTGTTAAGACTTGGTTATTAACCTCGTATGGATTGAATTGTGTGTAAAATTGGTTGATGTGAATGATATGGATATTTTTGAACATAACTGATTTTGATTTGATGACTAATGAGTTTAGTGAAGTTGAGAACAGGTGCAGAAGTGCCAATTCAGCTTTAAAATTCATCTAAGAGAATTCTGGAGTAAATTGAATCCAGTTTGAATAAAGCTGCCTTATAATTAAGCAAGCTCGTGTATAATATATCGTTTATCGCGTAATATCGCTCGCAAAAAGGTACGCCTACGCAAAATACGAAATTTTGGTTTTTATTTTGGTTTTGAGTTTGGTTTTTGAATTTTTCCGACCCTATTGGTCGATGTATATATATTTCTTGAACCTGCGATATTGCAAATGTCCCTCCATACAGGGGAGACTCTGCCTAAATTTTTCCAAAATTTAAGGTGTTAGAAAATTTTTGAAGATTTTTGGAAAATTCTTTTATTTGAACTAAATTGGTTTTAAAACCAATTAGATTAGTTTGGAAAATAAAATTGAGTTTTGATTATTATTTTTATAAAGTTAACGGGTTTATAACGTTCATTTCGAGGATGAAATTATTTTAAGGGGGGAAGAATGTAACGTCCCGTATTTTTGGCCGTCAAATATTTAATTTAATTTATTATTTTAAATATTTTATTTGGATTATTAATGTATTTTAATATTTAATTCGTTATTTAAAACGAAGTTTTAACGTTAATTTTATTTATAATATAAATCGAGCTCGAAATGGCGCAGCAGTTCGTAATATTGAATTTTGAACTTCAATTGAGAATACAGGATCCGATATAAGTCGGATTTCTGTGAAACAAGAAACATTGGGAGCATATTGACGATAATTTTCATATGGAAGAGAAAAATTCAGATTTCGTATTATAGAGAGTAAGTTATGGCCAAATCAAATTTTGAAATAGTCGCTATGGAAATCGCTATTAAAATATAGGCCTTTAAAATAGCTGTTTTACAAACGGACTTCATTTTTGACGAAATCAGTTTCATTAGAACCGTAACGTTAAATTATTGTACGGTGGTGAATTGCGTGGCAAACCGATGTCGTATTGGACCACGGTAGCCGCAAACGCTCGTTCAATTTCTATAGCGCGTAATTAATTCAATAAAGGGTCATTTGGGTATAACTTGAACAGACGATCGAATTAGGCCGCAAAACCAATTCCGTTGAGTTCGTATCGTCGATTAGAGTCAGGATAGGTATATAGTTTGTTATTTTTGGAGACCGGCTAAATTGGTGTCTAAAGTGGCATTGCGGTGCGCGTAAAAATGGCCTACCAGGGAAACAGTCTCAGAATGCGACGAAACTGGTGCCGTTGGGTTCGTATTGATTAATTATTATAGGGTTTCAAAGTTTCAAGTTGATTTGATTTATCTAGTGATCGTGGAAAATTTAAACGCGTGTTTATTTTTGGTTTTATAAAGGAATTTTTTTCAAACGATGTCGAATTCGACGAAACTTGTCCCATTGGGTCCGGAATATCTTTTTACACTAAGATTAGCCTTTTTATCAGAAGACAGAAGCCGCCTGTAGGGGTTTTACCGCGTTACTTTACGACGAAGTTTCGCTAATATTATTTTATTTATTTTTCCACACTATATATATTCTTCTAACTTACGGCTAACCCTAAATTCCAATCTGCTCGATCAAAACAAGTCCAAGCCGCCATCCACATAATCAATGGCCGAAAACCAATGATCATTCCCCCTTCATTTTCCTCAAATCCTCTCATCTATCCTATAATCAATTAATAGCAAAGTTAAAGAGATCGTCAGTCTCTATGTTTTGACCGGTGATGAACGGATTCCACGAACTCTAGTGACCGGAAACTCCCTCGAATACCGCCGGCTTTCGAAGTGGTTTAGGGAAAAAACAAGACACCGTGTGGGAAGCTGTGAAGGCCGATGATGGTGGGGGCTCAGGCGGGTTTTTTTGATGATGAAGGATCGAATTCTGATGACCAGAGTTGGGCAAGGTTTTGAAGAAAAGTCAGTGAAGTATGGTGTCGGAGTTTTTTTGTGAAGCACCTGGAACTTAAACTTACGAAAGGTGAATGTGACGACCCAAACTTCCCCGTAAAGGAAAGACTGGATTGCTTTGAGAACAACACACATTAGAATACAAACTGAAGAACATTTTATTGCTGAATACAACAATTATATCAGAGTACAAGAAAATCACAGAGTATGAATATATTTACACAATAGGAATACAATAATATCAGAGATTTAAATTACATTTAAATAGCAGCGGAAAAATATTACAAATATACAACTGAAAGGAATACACGGACACAGAGCTTTCCGAATAACGCTTCAGCTGAAAACCAGGATCCTGTAAATATATCTGCAAGAAGCTACTCGACTGCCCGTGTGGAAAATATGGGCACCCGAGTTTGCCAGTGAAACAAACTACAGGTCAGTCATGGGACTGGTATGAGAAATCTTAACTTAACTATCTAATAAATAGGCTAATCACAGGACCACGCCGCTAACGCGGAATGGGTTTACTCCATTGGATTGCCAGTGCATAAAATAAAGTAAATCGTTAGACAACACAATGCTTTTTAGAAAAATGAAACCATTATAAGACCCAAGTCCCATCACACAATGCAACGCAAACCGGAGGATAGGGTTTTACCTTATAATGGTCAAAAGATGCTTGATACGATAAAACGGATTTAGTGTTAGTGTGTATATCTATGAGTATATATATTTCAAAAACAATTTCAATCATGATGTATTAATCATAGACAGCGTAGTACCCCATCCTACTATGTTGATTGACATTGAAAACTGTTTATTTTATGACTCTTATGCTTTATCTTTTGTAAATAAATAAATGATACTTTGGGTATTTTTTATGTGTTTTTACAGATTTCAAGCGTTGCCTCCTTCAATTCAAATCAAAGGCCAACTACAAGAAAGAGCTACTTCCTCACATCAAATTCATTTCAATTGCAAAAGAAGTAGTAGCTCACTGGTAAAGGCATAGGAATTGGTGCTGAGAGACCCGAGTTCGAACCCCATCAAGCTCACTTTTTGCCAAAGAAACGGAGCGTGTTCACACTGGCCCTTTGCTTTGAGAAATATTTGGACTAGTGTTATGTTATATATATATACATACACATATTCATGTGTATGTATTTATGATGTGCACCAATTAACATTTCAGCAATAGCCATATTCTTATCATGGAATTAAATTCAAATCATTCAATTTCAATTAGAAGAATTTCTGATTGAATTGCTGCCAAGAAAAGATCAATTGTGAAGATTTTATCCTTTGTTGCCTTTGGAGTCTAAATAAGCATCCTTGTTTGGAAGAATTAATTATATGCAATCTTTTATCAATCAATTAGCCACATGGGAGAATTGAGAGATATGGAAAATATTTACCATGATATGCCCAGATTTTCTCCAATCAAGCTGAGTCAAGGAAGGCAAGAGATATTCATGAATTAGGAGACCCATTTATTCATAGACCTAATTATGGTTTTCCCATTCTCATCTATAAATATGTGTTGTAACCATTGTAAAAATCATTCATTCTTCTGTACTCTCTTTTAGTTTTAATAAAGCCTTCTTTTCTTTAGTTTCTGCATTTTATTTCATGGCAAATTGTGTTGTCTAGTCAATTAGATTTGCTAGAACACAATTTGCTATTGCTTCTATTTTTCTTACTGGTGATTGACCGTCTGATTAGATTCAGCGGTAATCCTAGTTTTTATTTTCTGTTCGTTTAATTCTGTTTTGCAATTTTATTTCCAGTGTTCTATTTTATTTTAATCATTGAATTTATTACAGATCCGATTAGATTCGAATCTGTAGTGAATTTAATTGCATCTTTTATTCGTAGTTTCACCTTCTATTTTGTTTTGCAAAAAAATCAACCTCTAAGCTGTGTCTAACTTGCCCAAAAGATTAGATAAATAATTGATTTAATTCACCTCCCTGTGTTCGACCTGTATGCTACACACCTGTATGCTTGCAGAATTTATTACAAATGTCGCGCTTTTCTAATTCATAGATTAGCGACGATCAAGTTTTTGGCGCCGTTGCCGGGGAGGCAATATTGAATTTTGTTATTTATTTAATTTCTGATTCGTGCTAGTTTTTATTTTAAAGTTTTTTTTTTCTTTCTTTTGTTTTGTTGCAAAAAAAAACTCTTGTTTGTGATTTGATATATCGATTTCATTGGTACAATCATCCACTAATCAAAAAAAAAAACTTGCCAGTCTTTTATTTAGTTTCTTTCCTTTGCACTTTCTTTCCTCTTTTCACTAGATTGATTTCTTCTTTTCTAAATTTCAAAAAAAAAAGAAGAAAAAAAAAATCTTGCCAATTTCCACCATTCTATCTCCCTTTTCTCATCTATTTCTTTCCAACTTCTCACCTTCTTCCTTTACAAACCTTCTAAAAAATATACAAATTTCTTTCCTTCTTTCTGCTAATTCTTTTCCCCAACATCTCAGAACTTCAGTCAATACCTCATCACCCCCCCTACTAAACCAGACATCATTCCCCTTTCCCATTTATTTATTTTCTTTTTGTTCAAATTCTCTTTTTGTTTACAAATGCATAGAAAAAAATTGCTTTTCTTCTTTAACTTCTTTCCTTTTCCTTTTATACTCCTTTTCAATTTTATATAACTTGCCAAATTCTTGTATTTCTCTTTTACAAGTAAAAAAAACACTTTTCTTTTTTGTTTTATTTCTTTCCTTTTTTTTCTCATCCTCTTTTCTTTTACAATTCTGATAGATAAAAAAAAGAAAAGAAAAAGAAAAAGAAAGAAAGAAAATCATAAAAACATTCTTCTTTTGCAATTTCTTTCCTCAACTTTGATTCCTTGCCTTCTGTTTCATCTCCACCTACATACAACCTACCGTCCATTATCTCACGCCAATTTCATAACCAAAGCATACTGAATTTTCATACCATTATTGTCGCAACCCTACCATCTGCATCTCACACCAATTGCAGTTTGCCTCTTCTCCATCACACAACCCCTTTCCTCCAACCGACTACAACAGCCTCCGAACCCACCAATTCATCTTCACAAAAACCCGACTTTCCCATACCACCCACATCACAAGCCATTACCAAACTCCTGCTATCCATCAATACCCCCAATCACCAAGCACAGACCCTCCTAGTTGCTTACGCCTGCAAATCCCATTAATCCCACAACCCTTCTACCATATCAACCCCACGTTCAACAGTCACCAACCCCACACCGTTCATCGGTATTTTGCTAATAAAAACACAAGTATCACGTCCAAGCAATTCATCACCAGTCCGCATTTTAAAAAAAAAAAAATCCACTCCATCACCATGTCAACAGTCACAAGCCTCCTTCCTCTCCTAACCAACTTCTTCTTCCAACTTTAAACCATATCCTGCGTCCAGAATCTGCCCCTTCATCACCCGTAACACCCCAAAGCCGCAGTTCATCCACCCAATTTCCGCACTATCTGAACACAGCACAACAGTTCCCCTCGCCCTCTCAAACCAATTCAACTGCACTTGAATTTCCTCAAACCCGTACTCAAAACCGCAATCCATACCCAAACGTCATCCCTGTACAACCCCCCCCCCCCCCCCCACCGTAATTATCGCACCCTACCACAACCAAGCAATCCCCTATTTCAGACCAAACTCTACACTCCCCCTCTGCCAAATTTTTCCAATCGAATTCCGTACAGCGTTCACCCCATGCCACTGTCCAAGTCATTCTACCACTCCAAACGCTGATCCAGATCCGAGAAGAAAAAAAATCACATCTTGCCCATTCAAACAGCCAAACTCTCCGTTCAGCAACCAGAAACCCCTACTTCGATCTGAAAATCATATGTGAATCGAAACACCCTGTTACGAATTGAAAACCTCCATGTGCTTTTAGGAAAAGAATAAAGGGTTTGAGAGCTTATTTCGTGGGTTCGATTTACAAAAAAAGGGGGCAATCTTGTGGGTTTCCATTGAAAATTGATAGAGAGGCAGCGTGCCCTCTCAGATCTGATTTTGGTCTTATTAAAGCAATTTTTGTTGTTAGAAATAATAGAGGGTTCGTTGGCTTGGGAAAACAAAGAAGGGGGCGTGTGATTGGGAGTCTAGAGCCTGGTGGTGTAGAGTTTGCCTAAATGGATTTGTTTCCTTTTATTTTTCTTCTTGATTGGGAGTGGGGCACGACTTGGTATTAAAAAAAAATTATATAAAAAGAAGGGAGAGTTCTGGTCTGTAGTTTGTTGCCTTTGCCAAGTTAAAGTTTTCCTTTTTGTATTTCCAAGTACCAATTTCTTTGCTTTCATTCTTTTCTAAAAAAAAAAAAAGAGAGAGAGAGAGAATTTTTCAAAAATAGGTACATCTGTGCCGCAGCGCAGTCAAGCAATTTATAGAAGGGGACAACAACAGAAAGCAGCGGACGATTCAAACGGGTTGGAGCGGTTGCACACCAAGTGGGGTGTGAACGCGCTAGCGCTACCCAATTTCACTGGAGGACTGCCGATCAAGGTGAAAACTTTTAAAACTCTACAGGTGCTCTGCCGCAAAGAAAAAAAAATATAGACAATTGTTGTAAAAAAATTCTGCAAGGGAAGCGGCTTTGAATGTACAATTTTTAATTTCTGCAATTATTTTGTGTGATTGCTGTTATTTCTGCATCTTTTATTCATTCTATTAAGGGCAATACCCCAATTCACATAAGTTGAGGGATTTCATCACCCTTTCCTTAGCCCACAAATTGCATTTCATCGTATAATCTGACTAATAATAACAGTTAGACATTGGACTTAAGGGAGTCACGGGCTCATCTAGGGCTTAATTATATTGTGATAGTTGATTCATTTGGAACGAATTATTTCTTGGTGTCTAGACTACGGCAGAGAAATAACCGTTTATAAATATTACGGTGATTCGTAAATATTATATCGGTTGTTACTCTGAAGGTACTTAAACCTTCGGCTGCATTGCTAGGGTGATTCCTGGTGCACTGATAACTCCTGTCCGTTAACTGGCTGAGAAATCTTTTGATCTAAGTAATCAAACGCATCACTTTATAATTTTGGGTTAAGAGCCAATAAGGACAGAAAACTTCATTATAGCTAATTTCTGTGCTTGCATTTAACAACAATGAGTGAAAAAAGTGTTAGCCAACAAAATTCTCCTAGGGGTTCTCGAATCAACCAAAATTTTCCAACCGAATTAGATCAAAATCGAGTGAATCAAAACCTTCCAAACTTTGGGGATCAAAACCAAATAAATCAAAATTTTCAAAATCTCAATATCCAAGTGGACAGACCCTTATCTCTTCGTGGTCGATGTTATCCTACTAGGACCGTTCAACCCTCTGTCATCGTGTTCCCACCAGCTGAAGGAAACAATTTTGAGCTAAAACATTCTTTTATCCAAGGGGTACCAAAATTTACTGGGTCTGAAAATGCTTATGAATTTCTGAGTGAATTTGAATTGTATGCTTCCACAACAAAAATTCAACAACTATCTAACGAATCGATCAAGCTAAGGCTAATTCCATTTGCACTACTTGAAAGCGCTAAAAGATGGCTAAATTCTCTTCCACGACATTCCATAAGAAGTTGGGATGAATTTGTCACTGCATTCTTAAAAAAGTTTTTCCCTTTCCATAAAACTCTAAAAATCCGAACCGAGATAAATCAATTTTGTCAAAACGAGGGGGAAACTTTTTCAAAATACTTTGAGAGATTCAACCAGCTATTATATAGTTGTCCTCATCATGGAATTCTAAAAGATCACTTATGTCAAATTGCATATAAAGGGCTAAACTATTAGACTAGAACTCAACTAGAATCAATGTGTGGAGGAGACTTTATGTCTAAAACAGCCGATGAAGCTTGGCAGTTTTTAGAAGAATATTCTGAAAAGGACATGCAGTGGGAATCGATTCGTGTTCCCATTCGTACTTCTACTAGAGGAGTACATGTCGTGGACCCAAGTCAAATTCCCTTAGAAAATCAAACTCCTCAGGCCGGAGAAGGGTTACCCCACTATTACTCTCAAGACCAAGCCAATGCCATAGCTCAAAATAATCCTTACTCATCCACGTACAACCCTGGTTGGAGGAACCACCCAAATTTTTCCTGGTCGAACCCCAATAATTCGGCTAACCCATCTCACTTTGTTCCCAACCCGAATTACCAAGGTCCACCCCCCAATTCTCAAACCTCTCAAGCTACACCTCAATCCAAACAACCTTATAGGCACCCCAATTTTCAATCATCAAACCAATCATCTCAATCTTCTCAACCATCACAAGATATTGGGCGTCTAGAAAAACAGATGAACTCTTACGAAGCTAAAATAAACTCACAAGACGCTAAAACGGACCAAATGTTTAATATGATGAAGGAATTTATGAAAACTCATGAGAAGGGAAAGTTGCCGAGTCAACCTGAGGTAAATCCAAAATATAACTCTCATGCTGTAAATTCTTGTGAGGACGAAAATCATAATCCAGTCAACGCAATTACAACCCTTCGATCTGGTAAGAGGATTGATAATAACGTGGACGACCCTGACGAACCTTCTAACTCGACCCCAATCCCTAATCTTGAGGAACACCCATTGGCTTCGAATGCCAATTCTTCTAAACCTCAAATTCCCTTAAATGTTGGCAATCCCAACAGTTCTTCTCCTTGTGTCGGCAAACCCGACCCACCTTTGAAAACCAATGTTGGCAATCCCAACATTTCATCTTCTACACCCCTACCACCTTTTTCCTCGAATGATGAAACTGATCGTAGAGTCGAAAAACCAGTTGCACCTTTTCCCCATAGACTCAATAATAAGAAGAAAGCAGCAAATTTCGATAAAATTCTGGAAATTTTCAAACAAGTCCGTGTGGACATTCCTCTTTTAGACACCATTGAACAAATTCCTCAATATGCTAAATGTCTTAAGGAATTGTGTACACAAAAACGTGCGACCAATGTCCCAAAAACCGCCTTTCTAACTGCGAATACAAGCTCTGTTCTTTCGAATCTTGCCCCAGTCAAGTATAAAGACCCTGGCTGCCCTACGATTGATTGTAAAATAGGAAACACTCACATCTCTCGTGCCCTACACGACCTTGGTGCCAGTGTCAACCTTCTCCCTTATACTGTCTATCGCCAACTTGGACTAGGGGAGATTAAACCAACAAACATCACACTTCAACTAGCCGATCGATCTGTCAAAAAGCCATTGGGAATTATCGAAGACGTCTTGATACAGATCGAACAGTTTTACTTCCCTGTCGATTTTATAGTTCTAGAAACAGAGCCTGTCTCAAATCCCAACGTTCAAATACCATTGATCTTAGGACGGCCTTTCTTAGCAACCTCTAATGCTGTCATTAATTGTAGGAATGGTCAACTTTGACTTTCCTTCGGGCACCTAACCATTGAGCTAAACATCTTTAATCTCAACAAACAACCTAGGGATTTTGAGATCGATGAAATTGACATGATCCAAACCACAGTTGATGAAACCTCTAGTGACACTTCTGAAGCCTTGAAAATTTGTCTTGACCATTTCGACTCGACGAACTCGAATACATTTCTGAACTAAACAAAATTCTTGACTCCGACACTTCATCACCTGAATCTAACCAGGGAATGTTGACCAATGTTGATACACAAGAACTTCCTAATTTAGACCTCAAACCCTTGCCAACAGACCTTAAGTACGCATACTTAGACTCTTCAGAAACTCTTCCCGTAATCTTGGCTTATGATCTTACCAAGGACCAAGAAGAAAAACTCTTAGAAATTTTGCGGGAAAATAAAGATGCTTTGGGGTGGGAACTGAGCGATATAAAAGGAATTAGCCCATCAATTGTGGAACATCGCATACACTTAGTTGATGAGGCTAAACCCACCCGTGAGGCTCAAAGGCGATTAAACCCGAACATGAGAGAAGTGGTCAAGGAGGAGATAATCAAATGTCTAGACAATAACATCATCTATCCCATCTCTGATAGTACTTGGGTGAGTCCGGTACAAGTTGTACCAAAGAAGTCGGGAGTCACAGTGATCAAAAACGACAGTAATGAACTCGTCCCAACAAAAATCAAAACCAAATGGCGTGTGTGTATCGACTATCGAAAGCTTAACTCAGCCACACGAAAAGACCATTTTCCCTTGCCTTTTATTGACCAAATGCTCGAACGTTTAGCAGGACATGAGTACTACTGTTTTCTCGATGGATACTCTGGCTATAACCAAATTCCTGTTGCTTTAGAAGATCAACATAAGACCACCTTTACTTGTCCCTTTGGAACCTTTGCTTATCGTCGCATGCCTTTTGGTCTTTGTAATGCCCCCGCGACTTTCCAAAGGTGTATGATGAGTATTTTCTCTGATATGGTGGAAGAATTCTTGGAAATATTCATGGACGATTTTTCAATATATGGATCATCTTTTTCCTAATGTCTCACTCATTTAGAACTCGTCCTTAAGCGTTGTAAGGAGAAATCACTCGTGCTTAATTGGGAAAAATGTCACTTTATGGTGAAAAGGGGGATAGTTCTAGGTCATGTCGTCTCCAAAGATGGCCTAGAAGTCGATAAATCAAAAATCGATTTGATTGCTAATTTACCTCCTCCTAAGTCTGTCAAAGATGTTCGTTCATTTCTTGGCCATGCAGGATTCTATAGAAGATTCATTAAGGATTTCTCAAAAATTTCAAAACCTCTCTCGAATTTACTTGCCAAAGACGTAAAGTTTGAATTTTCCAATGATTGCAGAACATCTTTTGAAACTCTTAAATCACTCTTGACCACAACTCCCATCATTCAACCTCCTGATTGGACTCAACCCTTTGAACTTATGTGCGACGCTTCTGACTTTGCAATTGGAGCCATCTTGGGTCAGCGAATTGATAAACTCCCTCGAGTCATTTACTACGCTAGCAAAACCTTAAACGAGGCCCAATTGAATTACTCAACTACTGAAAAGGAATTTTTGGCAGTTGTCTTCGCTCTTGAGAAATTCAGACCATATCTCATAGGATCCAAAGTCATACTTTACACTGACCATGCTGCCCTACGATATTTTCTTTCTAAGAAGGATGCCAAGGCCCGCTTGATTCGTTGGATTCTTCTTCTTCAAGAATTCGACATAGAAATACGAGATAAAAAGGGTTCTGAAAATGTCGTAGCTGATCATCTCTCTCGAATTGTGCATGAAAATGATAACGACACCCAAATCGATGACTATTTTCCTGACGAACAACTCCTTTCGATCTCTAACACCCCTTGGTACGCTGACATTGTGAATTATCTTATCACACAACAAATGCCCGCTGAATGGTCGAAACAAGATAAACAAAAATTTCTCTCGAAAGTTCGAAACTTCTATTGGGACGACCCATATCTTTTCGAATACTGTCCAGACCAAATCATTCGAAGGTGTGTGCCTGATCATGATCACCAAAGTATTCTCTCCTTCTCACATGACCATGCTTGTGGCGGTCATTTTGGAGCAAGAAAAACTGCTGCAAAAGTTTTGCAAAGCGGTTTTTATTGGCCCACACTCTTCTGTGACGCTTTCGAATTTTGCTCTAAATGTGAGCGATGTCAAAGAACGAGTCGAATCTCTAAGCGAAACATGATTCCTCTCAACCTAATTTTAGTGATTGAGTTATTCGATGTTTGGGGCATCGACTTCATGGGACCATTCCCCAATTCATTTGGGAATCTTTACATCTTGCTTGCGGTAGATTATGTCTCAAAATGGGTTGAAGCCATTCCGACCAAAACCAACGACAACAAGGTTGTTGTCAAATTCCTCAAAGAAAACATCTTTTCACGCTTTGGCACACCTTGAGCTATCATTAGCGATAATGGCACTCACTTCTGTAATCGTGCTTTTGAGTCCTTGCTCAAGAAATACTCAATCACACACAAGCTGTCGACCCCCTACCATCCACAAACGAGTGGGCAAGTAGAAGTTTCCAATAGACAAATCAAACAAATTCTTGAGAAAACCGTGAATTCCATTAGAAAAGATTGGTCCGTAAAACTGATTGATACACTTTGGGCTTTTCGCACTGCTTATAAAACCAATCTAGGGATGTCACCATATCGATTAGTCTTTGGAAAGGCCTGTCACTTACCTCTTGAATTAGAGCATCGTGCTCTTTGGGCCATAAAATTTTTGAACTTTGACTTAGAAAAAGCCGGCTCACACAGGAAGTTACAAATTTCTGAATTAGAGGAATTAAGAAATGAGGCGTATGAAAATGCGAATATCTACAAAGAAAGAACCAAAGCCCAACACGACAAAAACATACTTCGTAAGGAATTCAACGTAGGTCAAAAAGTTCTTTTATACGACTCTAGACTTCACTTGTTTCCAGGAAAACTCAGATCTCGATGGACTGGACCTTATGTCGTGAAAACAGTATACCCTCATGGAGCAGTTGAAATTGAAAATCCTAGGGATGGAAAAGTCTTCAAAGTAAACGGTCAACGACTGAAACCATTTTTGGAATTCGAGCAATATGATGAAGATGACTCTCTCGATCTGCATGATCATCCACCATGAAATCAGGTGGTACACGTTCTTTTTCTTTTATTTTTCTTTTTCATTTTTTTTATTTTTCTGCCTTAGACAGTTGGGACACTGTCTCAATCAAGTGTGGGGGGGAGTCTGCATTTCATCCATTTTCATTTTTCTTTGTTTTTATTTCCTTTTATTTTCAGCCATTTAAGTAGGACCATCATACATTTTAGATTGTAGTAACATACCATAAATTTTTTTTTTTAAATACGACTCGTTTTCAATTGATACAACAAAATAAGTTTACAATTTTTAGCCAGTTGATAGTATTTTTCTCTCTCAGCTAAGTTCGAATTTGAAATATAATGAAAAGTTTAATTTTGAGGGATAATAGTGTAACCGGTACATAGGGAGATTCTTAGGTGATGGCCATGAAATCTATTCTATATTGTAGACTTTGTTTAAATAAGTGGAAGACTTAAAATACTTATATTGGCTTTTCAAATCTTTAAAACTAAGTTGTGTTAAGTTGAATTCGCGTAACTCTCTTTTGTGCTTATATTTTCGATAATAATAATAATAATAGTATTCCAAGGGTATCCAACATTGCTTGTATATCAAGCGTTGGTGTGCAAACCCGCCAAGCTCTATCCGACACGTTGTTGACAAAGTCAAAGTTGGAATATCTTGGTCTCATTTTATGAGATTGGACACCTAAGGATTACCGACACGTTTTTGACAAAGTCAAAGTCGGCCTGCACAATCCGCCAAGCTCTTTACCCACTCTCCGTTAGTCCGCGAGGCAGTGCATGGGTGGTAAACCTTGGTCTTTTTAGTTAGGTGTATGTACTTAATCATAAATCTTAAAATTTTATAGAATAAAGAATAAGCGATGATACCCAAACACTTCTTGACCTTATTGATTTGACTAGCCATACATGAGAAAATTAGAATACTACTTTGCAAACTGTGCCAAGCAAACTAAGAATTTATTTCATGGCTACACTATGTTATCAACCGAACTAACTGGCCAAACTGGAATTTAACATTTGAAAACTTGATTTATATTGAAAATTTGTGACAAGTCGAGGTATCTAAAATAAAATCAACTGACTAGAAATTGTTAACTTAATTTGTTGTACCACTTTCTTGAAACAAGTCGTGTTTTCATTTTTCGTCTTTATTTGCACATGTCCATTGCATTCATGTAGTTTCATTAGAATCATAGCATACTGCATTTGGATTTTGTGGGTAGTATCTGCTGAAAACCCTCACGAGACACCACTCGTCCTACTAGGGACACCTAGAGGTTTAACGGCTTGTTGCATACGCTCAATGCAATCGTGTTTCCTACGAAAGTGTGACCTATCTAGTTTAGTTTTTCATTTTTTTTGTTTTACTCGAGGACGAGTAAAAGATAAGTGTGGGGGTATTTGATTGACATTGAAAAGTTTTTATTTTATGACTCTTATGCCTTATCTTTTGTAAATAAATAAATGATACTTTGGGTATTTTTTATGTGTTTTTACAGATTTCAAGCGTTGCCTCCTTCAATTCAAATCAAAGGCCAACTACAAGAAAGAGCTACTTCCTCACATCAAATTCATTTCAATTGCAAAAGAAGTAGTAGCTCACTGATAAAGGCATAGGAATTGGTGCTGAGAGACCCGAGTTCGAACCCCGTCAAGCTCACTTTTTGCCAAAGAAACGGAGCGCGTTCACACTGGCCCTTTGCTTTGAGAAATATTTGGACTAGTGTTATGTTATATATATACATACACATATTCATGTGTATGTATTTATGATGTGCACCAATTAACATTTCAGCAATAGCCATATTCTTATCATGGAATTAAATTCAAATCATTCAATTTCAATTAGAAGAATTTCTGATTGAATTGCTACCAAGAAAAGATCAATTGTGAAGATTTTATCCTTTGTTGCCTTTGGAGTCTAAATAAGCATCCTTGTTTGAAAGAATTAATTATATGCAATCTTTTATCAATCAATTAGCCACATGGGAGAATTGAGAGATATGGAAAATATTTACCATGATATGCCCAGATTTTCTCCAATCAAGCTGAGTCAAGGAAGGCAAGAGATATTCGTGAATGAGGAGGCCCATTTATTCATAGACCTAATTATGGTTTTCCCATTCTCATCTATAAATATGTGTTGTAACCATTGTAAAAATCAT
This sequence comes from Allium sativum, assembly GCA_030737875.1. Taxonomy (NCBI): domain Eukaryota; kingdom Viridiplantae; phylum Streptophyta; class Magnoliopsida; order Asparagales; family Amaryllidaceae; genus Allium; species Allium sativum. Next base: position 748,914,898 of record CM060918.1, read on the forward strand.
TCATTCTTCTGTACTCTCTTTTAGTTTTAATAAAGCCTTCTTTTCTTTAGTTTCTGCATTTTATTTCATGGAAAATTGTGTTGTCTAGTCAATTAGATTTGCTAGAACACAATTTGCTATTGCTTCTATTTTTCTTACTGGTGATTGACCGTCTGATTAGATTCAGCGGTAATCCTAGTTTTTATTTTCTGTTCGTTTAATTCTGTTTTGCAATTTTATTTCCAGTGTTCTATTTTATTTTAATCATTGAATTTATTACAGATCCGATTAGATTCGAATCTGTAGTGAATTTAATTGCATCTTTTATTCGTAGTTTCACCTTCTATTTTGTTTTGCAAAAAATTCAACCTCTAAGCTGTGTCTAACTCGCCCAAGAGATTAGATAAATAATTGATTTAATTCACCTCCCTGTGTTTGACCTTTATGCTACACACCTGTATGCTTGCAGAATTTATTACAAATGTCGCGCTTTTCTAATTCATAGATTAGAGACGATCATATGTCGCCATACTAGTTCTACAATCAAAACCGCAAGGTCATATTGGAAATTGGATTTCCATCATGAGTCGAGGCTAGGGGAAAGCTCCTCTCCGATTCGAGACACTCTAGCAAATGCCTCAGGATCCCCCGCAGTGAACCCTTGGATCTTCAGGGCCGGTCCCCGCCTATCGGCAGTGGATTGGTTATGCCTGAACACACGCTTCCCGGTCCCTTTGGACCTATAGTATGACCATTAACGGCCTATAAAAATCCGAGGCGCCTCAAAATCCATCATCCACATAAGTAAAATGTCAGCCAGTTTAAGCACTGACACCACTCCTAGCTAGAAAGAAACGTGTGCACTCCCTGCAGTCCTAATCCCGTATTTGACTCATACTGGGGTGCGAGGCTCGCGAAGTCACGATATACACAAAGTTATGTCGTAATAGGCTATACTTTGATCATCCCACAAGGCCCTGCTTTTCAACAAAAGCCTTGATCATTTGCATCTTGGCGTGCCACATTGACAATTCACGTCATGCGATCAATCATTATTAATATATACCAGGGTGTTAAGTAGAGAATAAATCCTCCACCACCAAACAGACATACATTAATAGAATCGATTTAATTCACATGGAACGAAATCCAATGTCAGACACACATCCATTTACTAGCTTATGCTCTGGGTCTGAGCGAAAACCAAATCCGAACAATCAACCATAGTCCGGACGGCCACCACTGAAGCCCCTTCAAGGTAGCTACTCCCATCAAGGGTCTCTGTAGCAACACATCCATTCGATATGAAGATCATCGGTCTTCAACCACCGTTTTCATCTTCGACTCTTCATCGTCGTAGCAATTATTCGGAATGGGTTAAACCCGGTCTTTCCGAATAACTCACGTATTTTATAATTAAAAATCAAGTACTATAAAAACACATCCAACGCCTCATTCCAATTCAGAATATTCTTCTAATAAAATATTCGCAATATTTTATCAAAGATAAATTCCTTAAATTATCCTTAAATCTTTTCTTTAAAGATTTATCAAAACTTCAATTTGGTTTTAAATACCAAAAATCACTATTCAATGATTATTTAAATTTAAGAAATTAATCTTATCTTTAACTGGGTTAAAGAACTAATGTCATTTAAAACATAGTTCATGGTAAACTCAAAATCATCTTCCATAAAATATGGAATCTTCACAGAAATCAAATCAATATATAATCGTTATAAATTTCTGTATCCGACCAATAATATAAATGGAATAAGGGCAAAGCCTCTTAAATTCTATATGTAGTACCGGTCTTCTTTTACAGAAGCTTATCTCGGTTATTATTAATTCGAATTCCATTCAATTCCAATTTAATATATTAAATTGGAAAGCTTTACTCTTGGGAAAAAATCCCCTTTAAATCTTAATAAAAGATTTATAAATTCCAATTCATATTTTCACTGTCAGTTGGGTTAAAGAACAAATGTCGCTTAAAACACAGTTCACAATAAACCCAACTCACATTTCATCTTATTTCAATTACTAAATATAATTGAAAATTTAATAATCTAAACTAAAAGATTATTCTTTTGATACGGGGTTTAAGAACAGTGCTATTTAAGACACTATTCACAACAAACCCAAAATCCAAATTATTTAATTAAATTACAATTAAATATTTACAAATTAGAAAACTTCATTAAATATAAATTAAATGATTTGTTCTAGTTAATAACTAGTTAATTTCAAATAAAAATATATTTTTCTAAAATATATTCTTTTTCTAAAATATACTTAAAATATTCTTTCTCTAGAATATTCTTCCTTGGAATGTGACTCAATCAACAACCATATATTGCATATAATTAACAATCATGATGAATAATTATCACACATCCAAATAATCAACCAGAGTGGATTCTACACTAAATATTGGGACTAATGTAGGACAAATATCATTCCAACACCCATGTGGGATTTCATCCAACAAACAGATAATAAATTATTTGTGCACTTGGGCGATGTGTGAAAATTATCGACCCACTCACAAAAACAAGTCGGATGACTTGTAAATGGAAGTGTAATATTCAGTTTGAATATACTAACAATATATTTAACACATCAAACCTTTCTCATCACACACACATATTTCAATTCTTTTTATTGTGTACAAATGACAATAAAAATCTTAACTTTTATTTCAATTCTTTTTATTGTTAACAAATGAAAATAAATTCTTAACTCTTAATTTTTTGACCAAAAAGTATATTTTTGGTCTCATTCATTTTTAATGACAAAATGAATATTTTTCTTCATTCTTTTTAATTTGACAAAATATGATAATTTTGTCTAACTCTTCTTTAATGTACAAAATATGATTATTTTGTCTAACTCTTTTAAATGCAACAAAATATGATAATTTTGTTAAATCTTTTCAGTGCAAACAAATATGATTATTTTGTTAATCAAGTTTTGACAAAAATGTTGATTCTATTTTTCACAAATCAAGTATTCACCAAAAATGTGATTTTATATTTCTATAATCATTTCTAAACAAGGTATCCCTTTTTATCTTTCTAATGTACATTTTAACAAATTGTTCTTTTTAATCCTTTTTAACATTTCTAACCAAAATGTCCTTTTTATCCATTCTTCTAAATATGATAAAATGTGTATTTCACATTTATTCTACTAAATATGATAAAATTGTGCTTTTTATTCATTTTTCTCAAAGTGACAGAATGTCCATTTTTAATTTATTCTTTCTAATGTATAAAATATACATTTTCCAATTTATTCTTTCTAATGTATAGAAATATACATTTTCCAATTTATTCTTTCTAATGTATAGCCAATTTATTCTTTCTAATGTATAGAAACATACATTTTCCAATTTATTCTTTCTAATTGCCAAGAATATTAATTTTTGTCCTATACAATCTAATTAACAAAAATGTTAATTTTATTCTTTATAATCTAATTGACAAAATGCTAATCTTTTTCTTTATAATATAATTAACAAAAGATGTTAATCTTCTTCTTAATATGTAAAGAAAATATGTATTTGTCATTCTTTCTTATATGTAAACAAAATATGTTAATTTGTCTAATATTTCTATGTAAACAAATATTTCTTTTTATTTATAAAACACACTTCAGTTCAAAAATGTTATTTTTATTTGCAAAACATATTTCAAATAAAAAGGTTGTCTTTATTCACAAGGTAACATTTATGGAAATGTGGTTTTATTCCACTGTAACATTTATAAGAAAATGTTATTTTATTTCAAGTGACAAAAATACATTCTTTTATTTCAAGTGACAAATTTTTTTTTTTTTATTTCAAGCGATAATAATATATTCTTTTATTTTAAGTGTACATTTTCTACCCAAAACTGTTCTTTTAATTCTAATAAGAATATTACGCTATGCTTTTTATTCTTAAAAAGGTATATTACGCTAAAATTGTTCTAATAACACATAAAAGAATATTTTATGTGTTTGCATTTTTCCATGTATTCTAATAACCTATAAAAACATATTCTACCAGTTAACATTTTCTATATTTTCTAATAACATAAAAAAGGATATTTCATATGTTAACAAATTTCTATGTTTCTATTTGCATTTTAAAATGCAAATAAAAAAATGCAGTTCTTTTCCTATGTTTTAAAAATGTTATTTTTCTAACTTTACACTTTTGTCTTTTCTAATTCTAAGTTTCTCATATTACATTAAAATGTGTTTTAATGAAAAACATGTTTCCTAATGAAACATGAATCTTTTTAGTTGAACAATTCGATACTAAAAATGTGTGCTTTTTTGTTGAAAACAAATCGACTCTAAAAATATGTTCCTTTATATGCTAACATAAAAATGGGATATTTATGATAACATGATTCTAGTCATAAATTTGTTAATTTCTAATATAACATAAAAATGTAACTTCGGGTTTCATTCTTTAAAGTGACAAGAATGAATGTTTATATATATATATATATATATATATATATATATATATAAATATAAAATAAAATTGTGATTTTATTTTATACCCAAATTCTTGGCACACACGAAAATAACGTATTCTAGATATACGATAATATATAATTTTATCGTATACACAAATTCTAACAAACATGAACACACAATCACAAATACAGTACAATCAACATTTAAATAAATACTTACGTACAACATGAATTTCATACTGAATGAATGCAATAAAATAAATAATTAGTTTTAAAAAAATTAAAAAAAATAGAAATCTCACCGATAGCTTTTAATTCTGAACAGCTCAGATCTAGAATTTGACCAAAATCTAATATGAGCTGTTTCAACTCTAGTCTGCCCCATAAGGTAGTGTTTTCTGATACGAATCCAACGCGACTGATTTCGCAAAATTCCGACGCTGTTCGAAAAAGTTACAGTTATTCAAAGATTCGATTATATAAATTAATAATTAAATTATATAATTAAACTAATTACATTTCCTTTTCCTTTAATCCTTCCTCTGTTGGTACCCGTCGTTCTTCTACCTGCTACCGTCGAACTAAACCGAACCCATCACTCAGATCAAACCCGCTAAAACCCACGCCTCCTCATACCTCCTGCCGCCGATCGGAAATGCCCAACGGAACCGCCTCCGTCGACTCTCCCATCGCCGATGAATTCGGCCTCCCCTGGACTGACGAAAATCCATGTGAACACGCTGACTTTGAGCGTAAAAAACGAAGAGAATTATCCACTATAATCGATCTCGTCTGTATAAAAATGAAGATATGATCTTTCTCTTTGATTTTGCTTTGGATTCATGTTTCAATTTATAATGGATCGTGATATTTTAATGAACTAAAGAGGGAGCATTTCGGCCATTCGTTGGCAAAGAACCGCGGCTGCATAAATTAGAATTAGGGTTGAGTATAGTACGGTGTATTTATACCGTATGTGAAGCATATTTTATTTTATTTTAATTTATTTAATTTCCAAATTTTTCTATATGTTGCTACCAACTCCAAATCAAACCCAACGATTGTCGTCCCCAGCTAATAACCCCCGTCCCGGACACAATGGAATATGTTTCGTAACCCAATTCGGCTGTTACGATATGTTTTTCTTTAATTTAAAAATATAAATCAATTTATATTTAATTTGAACGTACCATTTAAATTACCGGGGCCACATACGGACTCTAAAAATTATAGAAAAATTATTTCTAGTTATGTTTTGTTGATACGGTTCTAACGAGACTAATTTCGTCGAATTCTGAGACTGTTTGAAAAATGGCCTTTTTCTAGTCGATTAAATTTGACTGAAACAGTCAAAACACATTTTCTTTCACCACGCTCACATATTAATTCGAAAAATTATGAAAATTGAAATTTAGCAATAATTTGACATTCCGGTTCCAACAAAAGTGGTTTCGTTGAAAACAGAGGTCATTTGCAAAATGGCTATTTTTAAGGCCAATATTTAATATTAAAATATATATAAATTCTGCAGCGACTTTTCAAAAATTTAAACTGGACATAACTTTCAAAATATAAAGTGAAATTTCAGTTTTTCAGATTCATTGGAAAGATATGATTAAACAGATTTAAATATTTCTTGTTTCGCTCCATTCTGATTTAAAATGAATCCTGTACAGTCAGTCAAAGTTCAAATTTTCAAACTGCAGCGCTGTTTTTAAACTCCTTTTATAATTAAATTAAATTTATTCGTTTTAAAATAAATTTTTACTCATTCTTAGTTAAAATAAATTATTTTAAATATTAAAAATCCATTAAAATTTCTAAAATAAAAATTTTAAATTGGCTCCAAAATTCTGGGTCGTTACAATCGCCCCCACTTAAAATATTTTCGTCCTTGAAAAGGAACGAAGCTAAAAGTTGTTTAATTTACTAACTCAACTTTATTGGTTTCCATAATTTTGTTAGTTAAATTAATTATCATTTCTATACTTTTATTAGTTAAACTAATAATCAAACATCACAACCAGCAATCCATTAGGTGATTAACTTTTCAAATATATATAACTTTTATATATAGCCAAAAATCATAATTTTAGTGCAAATCACAACAATGTGTACTAACTAAGTGTTGGTTCTCATACCAGTCAATGGAAATATATATAGATATACCACTTTCGAGACTCGAACATAAATACTGGTGATGGTCGACCTATCACCAAAATTACCTCAGGGCGACTAGAGTGTGATTCTGTATCTATCCAGTATATTAAAACTTCGAATATCCGTTAATTACTCGTATATTCGAAACCTTTATATACTCGATTGTCCACATAAAAGTATAATATACTTAAATACGTATATTTAGATAAAATTTTCAAAACTGAGTTTGTTTTTATTTATTTTTAAAAAAGTAATACTCTTCACACTCGTTCTAGGATACTACTGATCCCATCTCTAACGAGTTATTCTCATTGGATATTACTAATCCAATCTCTGATGAATTCTTTCGTTCGATTCTAATGTGTCTTGTTCTCGAGCTCCGTAAACCAAAGCTCTGATACCACATGTAACGACCCAAACTTCCCCATAAAGGAAAGACTGGATTGCTTTGAGAACAACACACATTAGAACACAAACTGAAGAACATTTTATTGCTGATTACAACAATTACATCAGAGTACAAGAAAATCACAGAGTATGAATATATATTACACAATAGGAATACAATAATATCAGAGACTTAAATTACATTTAAATAGCAATGGAAAAATATTACAAATATACAACTGAAAGGAATACACGGATAAAGAGCTTTCTGAGTAACGCTTCAGTTGTAAACCAGGATCCTGTAAATATATCTGCAAAAAGCTACTCGACTGCCCGTGTGGAAAATATGGGCACCCGAGTTTGCCAGTGAAACAAACTACAGGTCAGTCATGGGACTGGTATGAGAAATCTTAACTTATCTATCTAATAATAAGGCTAATCACAGGACCACGCCGCTAACGCGGAACGGGTTTACTCCATTGGATTGCCAGTGCATAAAATAAAGTAAATCGTTAGACAACGCAATGCTTTTTAGAAAAATGAAACCATTATAAGACCCAAGTCCCATCACACAATGCAACGCAAACCGGAGGATAGGGTTTTACCTTATAATGGTCAAAAGATGCTTGATACGATAAAATGGATTTAGTATTAGTGTGTATATCTATGAGTATATATATTTCAAAAACAATTTCAATCATGATGTATTAATCATAAACGGCATAGTACCCCATCCTACTATGTCGCCATACTAGTTCTACAATCAAAACCGCAAGGTCGTATTGGAAATTGGATTTCCATCATGAGTCGAGGCTAGGGGCAAGCTCCTCTCCGATTCGAGACACTCTAGCAAATGCCTCAGGATCCTCCGCAGTGAACCCTTGGATCTTCAGGGCCGGTCCCCGCCTATCGGCAGTGGATTGGTTAAGCCTGAACACATGCTTCCCGGACCCTTTGGACCTATAGTATGACCACTATCGGCCTATAAAAATCCGAGGCACCTCAAAATCCATCATCCACATAAGTAAAATGTCAGCCAGTTTAAGCACTGACACCACTCCTAGCTAGAAAGAAACGTGTGCACTCCCTGCAGTCCTAATCCCGTTTTTGACTCATACCGGGGTGTGAGGCTTGCGAAGTCACGATATACACAAAGTTATGCCGTAATAGGCTATACTTTGATCATCCCACAAGGCCCTGCTTTTCAACAAAAGCCTTGATCATTTGCATCTTGGCGTGCCACATTGACAATTCACGTCATGCGATCAATCACTATTAATATATACCAGGGTGTTAAGTAGAGAATAAATCCTCTACCACCAAACAGACATACATTAATAGAATTGATTTAATTCACATGGAACGAAATCCAATGTCAGACACGCATCCATTTAATAGCTTATGCTCTGGGTCTGAGCGAAAACCAAATCCGAACAATCAACCATAGTCTGGACGGCCACCACTGAAGCCCCTTCAAGGTAGCTACTCCCATCAAGGGTATCTGTAGCAACACATCCATTCGATGTGAAGACCATCGGTCTTCAACCACTGTTTTCATCTTCGAATTTTCATCGTCGTAGTAATTATTCGGAATGGGTTAAACCCGGTCTTTCCGAATAACTCACGTATTTTATAATTAAAAATCAAGTACTATAAAAACACATCCAACACCTCATTCCAATTCAGAATATTCTTCTAATAAAATATTCACATTATTTTATCAAAGATAAATTCTTTAAATTATCCTTAAATATTTTCATTAAAGATTTATCAAAACTTCAATTTGGTTTTAAATACCAAAAATCACTATTCAATGATTATTTAAATTTAAGAAATTAATCTTATCTTTAACTGGGTTAAAGAACTAATGTCATTTAAAACATAGTTCATGGTAAACTCAAAATCATCTTCCATAAAATATGGAATCTTCACAAAAATCAAATCAATATATAATCATTATAAATTTCTGTATCCGACCAATAATATAATTGGAATAATGGCAAAGCCTCTTAAATTCCATATGTAGTATCGGTCTTCTTTTACAGAAGCTTATCTCGGTTATTATTAATTCGAATTCCATTCAGTTCCAATCTAATATATTAAATTGGAAAGCTTTACTCTTGGAAAAAAATACCCTTTAAATCTTAATAAAAGATTTATAAATTCCAATTCATATTTTCACTGTCAGTTGGGTTAAAGAACAAATGTCGCTTAAAACACAGTTCACAATAAACCCAACTCACATTTCATCTTATTTCAATTACTAAATATAATTGAAAATTTAATAATCTAAATTAAAAGATTATTCTTTTGATACGGGGTTTAAGAATAGTGCTATTTAAGACACTATTCACGACAAACCCAAAATCCAAATTATTTAATTAAGTTACAATTAAATATTTACAAATCGGAAAACTTCATTAAATATAAATTAAATAATTTATTCTAGTTAATAACTAGTTCATTTCAAATAAAAATATGTTTTTCTAAAATATATTCTTTTTCTCAAATATTCTTTCTCTAGAATATTCTTTCTTGGAATGTGACTCAATCAACAACCATATATTGCATATAATTATCAATCATGATGAATAATTATCACACATCCAAATAATCAACCAGAGTGGATTCTACACTAAATATTGGGACTAGTGTAGGACAAATATAATTCCAACACCCATGTGGGATTTCATCCAACAAACAGGTAATAAATTATTTGTGCACTTGGGCGATGTGTGAAAATTATCGACCCACTCACATAAACAAGTCGGATGACTTGTAAATAGAAGTGTAATATTCAGTTTGAATATACTAACAATATATTTAACACATCAAACCTTTCTCATCACACACACATATTTCAATTCTTTTTATTGTGTACAAATGACAATAAAAATCTTAACTTTTATTTCAATTCTTTTTATTGTTAACAAATGAAAATAAATTCTTAACTCTTAATTTTTTGACCAAAAAGTGTATTTTTGGTCTCATTCATTTTTAATGACAAAATGAATATTTTTCTTCATTCTTTTTAATTTGAAAAAATATGATAATTTTATCTAACTCTTCTTTAATGTACAAAATATGATTATTTTGTCTAACTCTTTTAAATGCAACAAAATATGATAATTTTGTTAAATCTTTTCAGTGCAAACAAATATGATTATTTTGCTAATCAAGTTTTGACAAAAATGTTGATTCTATTTTTCAAAAATCAAGTATTCACTAAAAATGTGATTTTATATTTCTATAATCATTTCTAAACAAAGTATCCCTTTTTATCTTTATAATGTACATTTTAACAAAATGTTCTTTTTAATCCTTTTAAACATTTCTAACCAAAATGTCCTTTTTATCCATTCTTCTAAATATGATAAAATGTGTATTTCACATTCATTCTACTAAATATGATAAAATTGTGCTTTTTATTCATTTATCTCAAAGTGACAGAATGTCCATTTTTAATTTATTCTTTCTAATGTATAAATATACATTTTCCAATTTATTCTTTCTAATGTATAGAAATATACATTTTCCAACTTATTATTTCTAATGTATAGCCAATTTATTCTTTCTAATATATGGAAACATACATTTCCAATTTATTCTTTCTAATTGCCAAGAATATTATTTTTGTCCTATACAATCTAATTAACAAAAATGTTAATTTTATTCCTTATAATCTAATTGACAAAATGTTAATCTTTTTCTTTATAATATAATTAACAAAAGATGTTAATCTTCTTCTTAATATTTAAACAAAATATGTATTTGTCATTCTTTCTTATATGTAAACAAAATATGTTAATTTGTCTAATACTTCTATGTAAACAAATATTTCTTTTTATTTACAAAACACACTTCAATTCAAAAATGTTATTTTTATTTGCAAAACATATTTCAAATAAAAAGGTTGTCTTTATTCACAAGGTAGCATTTGTATGGAAATGTGGTTTTATTCCACTGTAACATTTATAAGAAAATGTTATTTTATTTCAAGTGACAAAAATACATTCTTTTATTTCAAGTGACAAAAATATTTTTTTTTATTTCAAGCGACAAAAATATATTCTTTTATTTCAAGTGTACATTTCTAACCAAAACTGTTCTTTTAATTCTAATAAGAATATTACGCTATGCTTTATATTCTTAAAAAGGAATATTACGCTAAAATTGTTCTAATAACACATAAAAGAATATTTTATGTGTTTGCATTTTTCCATGTATTCTAATAACCTATAAAAGCATATTCTACCAGTTAACATTTTCTATATTTTCTAATAACATAAAAAAGGATATTTCATATGTTAACATATTTCTATGTTTCTATTTGCATTTTAAAATGCAAATAAAAAAATACAATTCTTTTTCTATGTTTTAATAATTTTATTTTTCTAACTTTACACTTTTATCTTTTCTAATTCTAAGTTTCTCATACTACATTAAATTGTGTTTTAATGAAAAACATGTTTCCTAATGAAACATGAATCTTTTTAGTTGAACAATTCGATACTAAAAATGTGTGCTTTTTAGTTGAAAAACAAATCGACTCTAAAAATATGTTCCTTTATATGCTAACAAAAAAATGGGATATTTATGATAACATGATTGTAGTCATAAATTTGTTAATTTCTAATATAACATAAAAATGTAACTTCGGGTTTCTTTCTTTAAAGTGACAAGAATGAATGTTTTTTTTTATAAAATAAAAATGTGATTTTATTTTATACCCAAATTCTTGGCACACATGAAAATAACGTATTCTAAATACACGATAATATATAATTTTATCGTATACACAAATTCTAACAAACATGAACACACAATCACAAATACAGTACAATCAACATTTAAATAAATACTTACGTACAACATGAATTTCATACTGAATGAATGAAATAAAATAAATAAATAATTTTAATTTTTTTTAAAATAGAAATCTCACCAGTAGCTTTTAATTCTGAACAACTCAGATCTAGAATTTGGCCAAAATCTAATATGCTCTGTTTTAACTCTAGTCTGCCCCATAAGGTAGTGTTTTCTGATACGAATCCAACGCGACTGATTTCGCGAAATTCCGACGCTGTTTGAAAAAGTTACAGTTATTCAAAGATTCGATTATATAAATTAATAATTAAATTATATAATTAAACTAATTACATTTCCTTTTCCTTTAATCATTCCTCTGTTGGTACCCGTCGTTCTTCTACCTGCTACCATCGAACTAAACCGAACCCATCACTCAAATCAAACCCGCCAAAACCCACGCCTCCTCATACCTCCTGCCGCCGATCAGAAATGCCCACCGGAACCGCCTCCGTCGACTCTCCCATCGCCGATGAACTCGGCCAACTCGGCCTCCCCTGGACTGACGAAAATCCATGTGAACACGCTGACTTTGAGCGTCCAAAACGAAGAGAATTCTCCACTATAATCGATCTCGTCCGTATAGAAATGAAGATATGATCTTTCTCCTTGATTTTGCTTTGGATTCATGTTTCTAATGGATCATGATATTTTAATGAATTAAAGAGGGAGCATTTCGGCCATTTGTTGGCAAAGAATGGCGGCTGCATAAATTAGAATTAGGGTTGGGTATAGTACGGTGTATTTATACCGTATGTGAAGCATATTTTATTTTAATTTAATTTATTTAATTTCCAAATTTATCTGTATGTTGCTAGCAACTCCAAATCAAACCCAACGAGTGTCGCCCCTAGCTAATAACCCCCGTCCCGGATACAATGGAATATGTTTCGTAACCCAATTCGGCTGTTACGATATGTTTTTCTTTAATTTAAAAATATAAATCAATTTATATTTAATTTGAACGTACCATTTAAATTACCGGGGCCACATACGGACTCTAAAAATTATAGAAAAATTATTTCTAGTTATGTTTTGACGATACGATTCTAACGAGACTAATTTCGTCGAATTCTGAGACTGTTTGAAAAATGGCCTTTTTCTAGTCGATTAAATTTGACTAAAACGGTCAAAACACATTTTCTTTCACCGCGCTCACATATTAATTCGAAAAATTATGAAAATTGAAAGTTAGCAATAATTTGACATTCCGGTTCCAACAAAAGTGGTTTCGTCGAAAACAGAGGTCATTTGCAAAATGGCTATTTTTAAGGCTAATATTTAATATTAAAATATATATAAATTCTACAGCGACTTTTCAAAAATTTAAACTGGACATAACTTTCAAAATATAAAGTGAATTTTCAGTTTTTCAGATTTGCTGGAATGATATGATTAAACAGATTTAAATATTTCTTGTTTCGCTCCATTCTGATTTAAAATGAATCCTGTACAGTCAGTCAAAGTTCAAATTCAAATTTTCAAACTGCAGCGCTGTTTTAAACTCCTTTTATAATTAAATTAAATTTATTCGTTTTAAAATAGAGTTTTAGTCGTTCTTAGTTAAAATAAATTATTTTAAATATTAAAAATCCATTAAAATTTTTAAAATAAAAATTTTAAATTGGCCCCAAAATTTCGGGTCGTTACAGTGAAGAACACGTTTTGCAAAAGGAATTGGCCTTGGAGGTTGTGATCAAAGAAGAAATTAAAGGACCGTGAGCAAAAGGGATTGGTCGTGGGTCTGATTTTCTCTTCATGACGTAAAACTAACATGGTTTTAAAATGTTTAAGTAAGAACATAATTAACTAGTTCATTAAATTAAAGTTTATTAACTTGATATGTGACTCTTTTCCAGGTAAGAGAGTAAGCACCGCTGAACAATAGGAACAGTAAAGAGTAGTTGGGCCCTTAATCTTATCACTGTAATTACGTATGAACTCATATATATTTATACCTTAATTTTTTTTAAACATAATTAGGGTTGTAGTTTAATGAAATCACATAAACCTTTAAAACATAAATACTTAATTGATTTTTGAACAGGGGCGATGTATTCTGGAATAGTGCAGGAAGATTTTTGTTGGCCATGTCTTCTCAGTATAAACAAAAGTAATTTCAAACAAATGATTAGTTTAATTATAAAGGTTCATTATATAATTTGATCATATAATTATAACGTGTATAACTTCTTGGTAGGGTGTCAGAATGAAACGAAACAAGTGGCTCGGAATCATGGTGACGAATGCTGCAGTATGAGACTAATTTGGACATGTTCGGAATCAACCGGATTTCAGTTAAATTAAACGTTTATTAATTTAACTGGAAACGAACCGCTTCAACAATAAATCAGCTCAAGGTGAGTTAAACTCACTCATTTTTCCTGTTTATATTTTATATAAATTGGGTTTTTATTTTTTGTGCTCAGTTTGTTATGGTCGACTGTTTGCTAGTATTATTATTATTTGTTGATATAAATGATGAAATTAAACCGTCGTTTAATTTCAATGAAATACCAAATCGTTATTTTAACGATTAGTTCCAATACAGGTAACTTACCTTATTGGCCACGTTTATTTATAAACGTGTTTAGTTGTTTGAATTGTTTGAATTTCTTGTGAAATGGTTGATGTTGAATAGTCGCTATTTAATGTTATCAGTCAAATGAAACTCAATGATCTGGTTTGTGATAACCGTTTTGATTACAGGGAAGAACAGGTTGGAGGAAACCAACCGGATTCCTCAAATATATTATTTATTTCATATTATCAAATATGAACTGTTCTGATTTGGGTAATTGATTAGATTACTGATTTGGACTGGGAACTCAACCTGTGTTGTGTTTAAACCAATGGGTGGTATTGGTTGAGTACGTGGCAGCGTATGGCCTATAAAATCAATCGTTTTATAAATATGGATTCACTGTCAGGTGAATCGATAGAGATGAAGTTATAGAATTTATTTTATAACAGGAGTTAGATTTTGAAATATATATTTTGAATAAAAGTTATTAAAGGGAAATATTTTATTTATTAAAGGCTTTGATTTATTATAAATTGATTTTACCATGAAAATCTAAGATTAATCAGATTTATAAATATGGGGATTGAAATTAAACGTAACGGTTAAAATGTGGATAATTGGTTTGTTAAGAATTTATCTAAATGAGATTATTTAAATTAATTATATTATTAATTAATTTAAAGTTGAAACGAATGGGAATGGGTTAACAAGATAACTGCGCCTTGAGTTGACTAAGTCAACCATTGTAATTGGAATTGATTTTAAATTAGTTTTGATTTGAATTAATCTAATAAAATTGTAAATGAATATTGTTTTAATTTTAATAAGGTTTTAAAAAGGGATTTACCATTTATTTAGTTAATAAAGAGATTAACCACTTCTACAGTTGTTAATGGTTGAATAGATTGAAAGGAGATTGGTAAAAGTGTATTTGAGGCAAAGAAGTGGATTATAGGGTTGTATAACCAAATCCAAATGATAATGGGGTTTTTTTTAATGGAATATTGGTTTTTGATTACAACTTGCATTTATCTGAGGATGGGAACGTTGTTGATCAAGGTCTGAGAGGTAATTAAAATACCCCAACTTGAACAACATCAGGATTATCTGAAGATGATATTAGTTGGAAATCGTAAAGGAGGTCAGCGATAATTTATTATTTCCATTTGTGAAATAATATTGTATAGTTTAGTGTAAATCTGAAAAATATATAACAAGAGATCCGAAGTTAAGGAAAATAGTAAGAAGAAAATGCAAAGTTGAGTTTTATGTTATACTAATAAATATGTGTTATTGTTTTAAGAATTTAATGAAAGATATTATGTATGCTATTACGAATAATAAGTTGAAGGGGTTTCCCAAGTTAAATAATAAAGAATGAAGTAACATATGTTTGAAAGGAGAATTAAGTGAGTATTGAATAGGGTCATAAGTTATTTCACCAAGTATTTTATGAAATGGTTTCGAGAACATTAATATATTAGTTAAGGATCAAACATCGTATTTTTAAATATTAAAAGAGTTAGAAGTTTTAATTAAGCAGAAGTGAATAAGTTTGTTTCAATTAAAAGGCCAAGTTATGCTGAATACTGAATTAGTAGACTCATTAGAGTGTCATGATTGAATCACTGTTTATTTTGATAGTTAAATCACCGACTATCAAATCTATCCAATACGATTGTTGGTACGGAAAGTTCGGGATCGAATTTATATTCGAAAACCATTCCGACCAACAAATACGTGAAGATACCAGAAGATGATCGAGATGGAGCATTGAAGACCGTGGATTTTCATAAACGGAAGAACCACTAATAATCTCTGGGATTGCAACTAGAGATAAACTATGGTTCTGTCGTGGTTGGAATCTACGGGATGCGAGGACTTCTCGCTACTGATCCTTGGGATGATTCCTATATAAGATGCAGTAGGAGAGTACCTTCGGTTCATCCTGTTCCTGGATGACTTGTATGGATGGATGTCAGATAGAGTATTTCCAAAGGAATTACATGCGTTGATTTCTTCAAACGTACCATAGTTGATGGCGGAGAAATGGTTTTTCTCTAGCCAAATAACTAGAGTATTTTTGTGGACGTCAATTAGTGTGATCTGGCGGATCTGATGATGTGGCATTCAAAGTGAATGGTAACCAGTTGTTCCAAAAGTTAATCTAAACCTCAAGCCTCATCAACCGGGAAATGACAGAAATCGGGTAGGCAGCGTGGCTATGTGGGTCGCTCCCATTAGAGTGTATAATCACATATCTAGAGAAATTCCATTTGCTTCTTTAATCTATATTCGATGTTGTCCCTTTTCGGGAGGCGGTTGCTGATCCCAACCATCGGTGATATACATTTGATACACTCAAGCGAAATGAGTGGTCGGTCATGTGAGGGCCGGGTTGCAAGACGTTCTTGTTGAACCCAGTGTATTCACCTCTAGAGATACACTATCGGCAGGTGATCTCATACCTTGTCAAAGTCGGAAATCCAATCTCCAATAAGCGCCCGCTGTTTTGATTGTATACTATATATGTGGAGCGTGAGATGCAAGCGTTCCGCTAGATTCTATTTACTTGAATTTAGACATTATTATAATATCAGAAAAGATATTGGTTTTAAGACTGTTTTGGGTTATCGTAAGGTAAAAACCGTCCGTGTTTATGTGTGGATTTGGTCTTACGATTATCCTTTTCTTTTGAAAATATTTTGAACTTTAAAAATCATATTGGATGATTTACCCTTAATACTTTGCGAGTTTATCTCACTCTGGTTCACCAGACTGACCCGGTGTTTTGTAAATGCTTGGGTTAGCCCAGGGTGTACAGGTTCAGGTTATCGAATGCTGTGGAAAGATGAGATGGAGATATTCTGACGTATGATATTATATAGCTATTGTTCCGCTGTGTGTTGTATATGAGGACAGGTTATTATAACTGTCCAGATGTGTGTTGTACTCTGATATAGTTAGTATTTCTTAAAAGCTCCCAATAAAGATTAATTTGTATTATATTTTGTTCTGCTGCGATGTGAGACTCTGATTCTGTGTTGTGTTAGTTCTTCTTCTTATATTCTAATATTTCTTTCTTTCTTATCTCACCCTCTAAATTCTTTCTAATAATGCTCTTGTGTTTTTCGGTGCTTGGAGGATCGGCATGAGGTACGGTGAAGGTATTTATGTCGATTTCCGGGCCGAAAATCCCTGGGTTGTTACAATTTAATTAAGCCAGTATATTCAACAAGAATCAACTTACTATGAATAATCTATCAACATTTGCTTCATTTCCAATTGTAAGTCCACTTGTTCTTTTATCAGATTTCTACTTGTTCTGCAATTTCTGTAAATCAACATACATTTTTGTGATTTATACCTAGTATATAATACTAGAAATGTATAAGTAGACTATTATAACATTTATATTTTATTCAGTTGAAGTCATACTTTAACTTATTTTAGATCCTCTCTTTATATCTAAAACAATTACGTTTAATTTATTTGAGGACAATCCACAAATTTTGATGTTAGTCGAGAAATTTGATTTAATTTAATTTAATTTGTCCTTCTCAAGGATTAATTTAAATTATCGGAGTTGTTTTTGTTATTTAATATCTATAGTAGATAAAAAAATAATAACTGATTCTATAATATTCATTTAATATAAATTCAAAAGTTTGAAAATCAAAATTTATATTAACATAAATATAATATTTAAACTAAATTACGCTCCCACTCAAATTAACATCGCTCTGTTTATATATACATATTGGTATACATATATAACGGTGTTCCAAGATCCATATCTAGTCATGCCTTGACCTAGCTTTGGCTAAACCCAAAACACAACCTTTTAGGTAGACATCTTATGTAACACCCCACCTCCGCCAATGCCACTCTTGCAAGGACATTAGCTTTGGAGGGGCGTTAAACAAGGTAAACATGCATGCAGATATCACAAGACAGAACATATAAGTAAAACAGAGTAGTAAAGCAGCGGATAAAACTTAGCATTTCAAAACCATAGTCATGTTACAACAAAGTACTTGGTCATTATTTTCCAACAACAAAGTCTAGATAAAAGCATAAACTGAAAAACTAAAATACATAAAGTACTATCCCCAAAATGAAGTGATAAACCATAGCTAGCTCAATGTCCAAAACCGTACATGAGCAAATCCAGTAAGCAAGCTGTAAAGATCCAAGCTAAGCTCCAATGTTCCCACCCTGAGAACCTGAGGGGGGGAACGGAAGAAAAGAGGCAAAAGAAAACAGGTCAGTCAAAAAGACTGGTAAGCCCTACTACTATCTGCCTATGAACTAGTAAAGTTAACTGGCATGAGAAGCTGAGATGAACATAAGGATAACAACATACTGGCATGATGATTAACTAACAAGATAGATAAAGGTGTCATCGCATAATTAAGGTTAAGTTTTGCACCACGGGTGTACTAGCATTCTAACATGTCAAGTAAAAACAAGAATTGATCCCTTGGCCCAAGCTTGGCCCATCATCATGAGGTGACCAAAATTAAGGTCCAACTACACGGTCTAGTCGATCGGCTCCCTATAAGCCTAACTCGTCAAGTGTCGGTGTCATACGGCCCAAACATGAAATGTAGTTAAACTGCGCTAGGTACACCCTAGGGTGTATCAAGTCCTAGGGTGTCAACCTCAGACACGAATCAAGTATGCGCAGTCTAGATCTACTGGTACCCGTGCCTGATTCTCCAACTCCGGACTATGTGCACGACCATAGTCCGCCTGGACTTACACCGACGTACCTACTCAGCCGTCGTTTTGGTCGCTTACATGTCAGCCCAGTAATCGTGCCCCACCCTAGCCTAGTCCTAGGGTCTTATGATACTGTCAAGAGGGTTACTGCTGAAAAGGACCACGCAACTAGGGTTTCCTTAACGGGTTAAATGTGGTTAACCCGATCCAAACGTGGATTAAATTGGTTAAGTATACCCAAGGTTCGTTACTTAACCCCGATTAACCCATCCAGCCCAAATTGATTAAGTATTAAGTGGACCATGACTTAACCCTAATCAGGAGGCATTAATTAACTTAATGTGCTTTAACCTCTCACATTAGACTTTGTTGTGGTTACTAGTTAAGTCGGGCGGGTCCAGGTAGCTTTACACCACAACTTGGTCTAACCTCGGGTTCGAGCACAACATGACCAACTTCTCACATTGGGTCCTATTGTTTGTATCCACTAGTTAAGTCGGGCGGGTCCGGGTAGATTTATGCTACAAACTCAACCCAACCTCGAGTTGGCCACACTCATATTTTCTAAGTGTCATGTCCATTATGTTTCCAAAACATAACTACAAGTTAACATATCACGTTATGTTATAAAAATCATGTTCATGTCATAATTTTACCCAACCCCAACGTAATCCCATCGTTTACATAATCGCAACAACGCATAAAGGGTAAAATAGGGAACTTGGCATAATCATGACAAAAAGGTGTTGAAGCCACAAGTTTATCATGGTGGCATATGAGATGTACATATGTTCATATACTTGCATATTGCATTGTTAGGCTTCAAAAGCATGCATAAAACCAAACTTAGCATATGAGTGATACATGGTGATAAATGACATGTAGAAGTTGCTAGAAGTTCGCATTTAGCCTCACATGCAAGTTATCATAAGGGATATGATAACTTTCATGTTGTCAAAATGCAACCTTTGATATAAAGCTTGGAGCTTTATGCTCACAACATCAAGTTTAACTTGCATAACATAGCAATATGTGTCATACATAATGATTAAACCAACTTGCATAGCATAATGATTAACCAAACTTGCAT
Source organism: Allium sativum (assembly GCA_030737875.1). Taxonomy (NCBI): domain Eukaryota; kingdom Viridiplantae; phylum Streptophyta; class Magnoliopsida; order Asparagales; family Amaryllidaceae; genus Allium; species Allium sativum. The sequence continues at coordinate 748,935,101 of CM060918.1, forward strand.
ATCATAATAATCAACCAAACTTGCATATCATAATGATCAACCAAACTTGCATATCATAATGATCAACCCCAAACTTGCATCATTCATTTAACTTTAGAGTTCAATAAAAAGAAAGTAGAAAAGGGCTTACTACGCTATGAAGACACAAATGAATATTTATTATAAAGATTGAGACGAAGCCCTTATGCAAGCACCAAAATATGAAAGCCCCAACTGAAAAACCCTTGCGCCAAATCAATAAAAATCCTTGCTTTGAAATAGAAATGTTGCAACTTGACTTGAATGCAAACTAAGAACACTCATACAAGTTTGAAAGCACTTGTATGAACTCACAATCTCTCATAGAAATAGGCTTAGGAATTTTAGCATGAGAGTGGAGGCCATGAGAGGAACAAATTTGACATAGTTTAGTTGTAGGATTGAATAATGGTGATTTAGGCTAGGTTTAGGGGTCTTTTTATAGAGGATTAGGATAGTATTAGCCATAGGATTAACCCTAGATTCAATCCAAGCCATCAAAGCATGTCTTGGGGAAGAAGTCAAGTGTAGGAACCATCTAGGGCCTTTAGATTAAAGTTGAACCATGAGAACCATTCAAATGAAAAATCTGCATTTGAGCGAATCGGCCCACTGGTTGACAGCCAAACACCCTGGATTAACCACTAGTCGACCCAGCGGGCTTGGGTCGACCTCAAAAATCGGCCGGTTCGGTTATTCCCCTCTCCCAATTCACTGTTTTGAACATTTTTGCATATTTATTTATTTATTTTTCAATTATATATATATATAAATATATATCAATATATATATATTTCTCTGCGCAACCCATTTTACTTAATTAAGTATACTTTAATTTGTGAATTTTTATGTTCAAATTACGGGGTGTTACATTCTCCCCTCCTTAAAGGATTTCATTCCCGAAATCTCCAAGTTAGGAAGAATGTATCCTACTATCCATCATCCATCTACTCAAAACATCATCCACGTGCAGTCATTGTCCTTAAAGGATTCTAAATGTTGTATGATCATATGCAAAGGTGTGTGTATATGTACTTATCTAATGCAAAAATCAGGCGGTTATTGATACAGTAAACCTCCTTAATGCAAAATATGTTAGTGAAATGAGTCCATATGTATGCAAATTCCTAACATAATTTATAATCTCTACATGAGTGCACATAATATTCATCCATATGCAACATCCACGTGATAGCTCAACAAGTTTCATCCATGAATAAGTATAAGCACTCATGCATATGCAACATGAAAGTGTGTGAGCCGATCTTAGTGCCTAATGTGTATCATGCATCCACGAGTATCCACGTGCAAACACTTGCAACCACTTGCAACCATCAAGCATAACATGTTTCAAATACATGTTTCAACCAAGGGTTTCTACCTAAGGTTCTCATGACAAGATCTACGAAACAAGATAAACTAGATAAACGCGGATAAAAAGAAAGATATGCTAATTAGGAAAAGAGATCGAGAATGTACCCTCAAAAAGAAATGGATAAAGCCCACGCATCTTCTCCTCGGTTTCCCAAGATGCATCTTCGTCGGCTTCACCCGACTGAACTTTCACCAACTTGACCTCTCGATTCCTTAGCTTCTTGATCTCTGTTCCCAAGATACGAATCGGAGCTCTTCTCAAGGTTGCTTCTTTCTCTACCTCAATGTCTTCAAGAATGCTTGGTTCAACCACCTCAGCGGACTCATGTAGGCACTTTCGGAGATGCGAGACATGAAAGACATTATGCACTCCGGCTAGCTTCTCGGGCAATCCCACCTTATAGGCCATCTTTCCAATTCTCTCTATGATAGGGAAGGGTCCTACGAACCTTGGTGCCAGCTTCCCCGCTACTCCAAAACGTACCACATTTCGCAAAGGAGAAACCTTCACGAAAATCATGTCTCCCACTTCGAATTCCAAATCTGCCCTTCGCTTGTCAGCATAGGATTTCTGTCTATCTTGGGCCGCTTTCATCCTTCTTCTTACTAATTCAACTTTCTCGGATGTGTCTCGTATCATATCGGGCCCAAGTATAAGTCTATCTGTTGTCTCCCACCAACAAGATGGTGACCTACACGGCCTCCCATATAAAGCTTCAAATGGTGCCATCCCTATGCTGGCTTGATAGCTATTATTATAAGCAAATTCTACAAGAGGAAGGTGGTCTTCCCAAGTACCACTGAAGTCGAGAACACAAAGCCTCAAGAGATCTTCTAGCACTCTATTCACCCTTTCGGTTTGGCCATCCGTCTGGGGGTGATAGGCTGTACTCAAATTCAATCGCGTACCCATCGCTTCTTGCAAACTGTTCCAGAACTGGCTAGTGAAAATCGGGTCACGATCGCTAACTATGCTAGAAGGAACTCCATGCAACCGCACTATTTCTCGGAGATAAATAGACGCCAGCCCTGATGCGGTCCTCTTGCTCTTTACTGGGATGAAGTGAGCACTCTTCGTAAGTCTGTCAACTATGACCCATATGCTTGTGTTCCCTCTCCTTGACCTAGGCAATCCATCCACAAAATCCATAGAAATACTCTCCCACTTCCATTGTGGGACCTCCAATGGATGTAATAGCCCACCTGGTTTCTTTGACTCGGCCTTCACTTGTTGGCACACCATGCACCTTAAAACATACTCTGCCACATCTTTCTTCATTCCATCCAAAAGAAACTGCGCTTCATATCTCTATACATCTTATCTCCTCCCGGATGTATAGTCATCTTCGAGTGATGCGCTTCTTCAAGAACTCTATGGACCAAATCTCCCACCCGAGGAACACATAATCTCCCATCACGCCTTAGCCATCCTTTATCATCAATAGTATATCTGGCAAGGTGACTAGACATCTCACCCCGAATCAACTTGTCCATAACTTCGACTATCTGTGGATCTTCCCTCTGCGAAGCCCCAACTTGATCAAGAAGTGTGGGTCTAAGCTCAAGGGATGCTAATGAACCCGTCATCAACTCAACAGCCGTCGTGAAATCAAAGGTTGCCAAGAATTCCAAGTTCTTCATCTCAATGAACAAGGGGCTTAAAGTCAATCTCCTTCTGCTTAGTGCATCCGCCACAACATTACCCTTGCCAGGGGTATAAGCTATCTCGAAGTCATAAGATGCCAAAAATTCCATCCACCTTTGCTGCCTTAGATTCAGATCTTTTTGCGAGAAGAGGTATTTGAGTGATTTGTGATCAGTATACAACTCAAACCTTTCGCCTAGAAGATAGTGGCGCCAGGATTTGAGTGCAAACACGATCGCCTCTAACTCCAAATCATGAGTGGGATAGTTATTCTCATGAACTTTAAGTTGCCTACCCCCATAACATATCACTCTTCCCTCTTGCATCAGAACAGCTCCTAACCCCGTGCCACATGCATCTGTGTACATGGTAAACATCTTACCACTATCGGGTAATGCCAAAACTGGAGCTGAGGTAAGGGCTCTTTTGAGCTTTTGAAAAGCAAGCTCACACTCCAAGTCCCATGCAAAGACTAAGTTCTTCTTCGTCAACTTAGTGAGAGGGGCCGAAATCTTAGCGAAGTCTCTGATGAACTTCCTATAGTAGCCCGCCAAACCGAGAAAGCTTCTTACTTCGGTCGCATTCCTAGGAGTCTTCCAATCTTGAACCACAACCACTTTCGCGGGATCCACCGCTATGCCTTGCTTAGAAACTATATGTCCAAGAAACCGAACTTCCCTTCTCCAGAAATGACATTTGGAGAACTTGGCTTTCAACTGATGCGCTCTAAGCGTATCCATCACTTCCTTGAGATGTCTAGCATGTTCTTCCTCGTCCTTTGAGAAGATCAGAATATCATCCACGAAGACAACAACAAACTTGTTGAGGAACTCCCTGAACACCCTACTCATCAAGTCTACGAAGTAGGCGGGTGCATTAGTCAATCCGAATGGCATGACAAGCCATTCAAAGAATCCATCCGGAGTCCTAAACGCAGTTTTATCAATGCTATCCTCAGCTACTCTAAGCTGATGGAATCCGGTGGCTAGATCGAGCTGAGAGAAAACAGAAGCACCTACAAGCTGGTCAAAGAGATCATCAATCCTCGGTAACGGGTGCCTATTCTTCTTTGTCAGCTTGTTCAACTCTCGATAATCAACACATAGACGAAGCGAACCATCCGCCTTAGTAGCGAATACCACTGGAGCACCCCATTCAGAAATGCTTCGTCTAATAAAACCCTTCTCAAGCAGCTCCTTGATTTGCTTACTGAGCTCCCTTCTCTCACGAAGGGCCATGTGCCTAACGGGCAATGATACTGGCTTGGCATTATCAACTAGATAAATGCAGAAATCTATCTCTCGTTTAGGGGGTAACCCCTTAACTTCTTCAAAGACATCAGGATAGTCTCGGACCACCCTTACAGATTGCAGATCATCGATGGACGAGTCGAGAGATTCAAGATAGCATAACATGACGGGACCTCTAGGGTTACAAGAAATTTCTAGGGTATTACCGAGGCGGGTCATGAGCCTCACCACCCTATGTTCACAATCGAGAATGGCTCCATAACTGGACAACCAATCCATGCCCAAGATTAACCCATATCCCATGAATCCGAGAACATAAGCATTACACGCGAATTCTACAGTCAAGATAGAAATCTTCAAATCCACACAAATCATAGATAGATGGGCGGAACCCCCAATTGGATTTGAAACACAAACGGGATCCTCAACTAAGCTAGTACTTAGGTGCAAACTTTCAACAATGTCAGAAGAAATAAAACTATGCGATGCGCCAGAATCAAATAAGGTGCGAACAGGATAATTAGAAATATAAACAAGACTTTCTACAGAAATGCTACCTCGATCCTGAACTGGAGCGGCGTTGAGAGCATGCACTTGCCCTCCAGAAGGTCCTGCACGCTGATTCTGCCCTTGCTTCTTGGGGCAATCCTTGCTAAAATGTCCGGTCTCTCCACAATGAAAGCATTCGCCCGACTTCCTCTTCCTTTTCTTACAGTCTTTAGCTATGTGCCCTACATTCCCACAGTAGTGGCATTTTCTTGGGTCCTTTTCCTTGGCCTTGTTGCCCTTGTTGTTCTTGTTGTTTTTGTTGTTCTGATTGCTCTGATTTCCTCCCCACTTGGAGTCTGTCTTCTTGGCTTGGGTCTCATTAGCCTTCACTTCCTTCTTGCCATTCTTATCGTCTCCTTGAAGCAATGCCATGTCTACTAGACCTTCGAAAGTGGCCCCCATAGGTATATGAGATAGGGCTAAACCTTGTAGTGGCTCATTCAACCCTCGTGCAAAGCGCAAAGCCTTCTCCTGGGGAGTATTAATCATGTCCAAACCAAATCGGGCGAGCTTGTTAAACTCATTCACGTACTCCCTCACTGTCATGTCTCCTTGCTTCAAAGATATAAACTTCTCCAATTGCAAATTCGCCTCAGCTGATGATAGAAACTTAAGCCCAAATCTTGTCCTAAAGTCGGCCCAAGTCTCTATAGGCCTCGTAGCATTGGTGACCTCCCACCAATAAGCAGCTTCTTCTTTCAATAACCATGCTGCCAATAGAACCCTTCTATGATCTTGCACATCAAAGATGGCGAAGAGATCTTCAGTTTCTTTCAACCAATTTCTTGCCTCCACAAAAGTCTCCATCCCAATAAAGTTCTTGCCACCCATCGCCTTAAAGTCTTTGCAAATCTTAGCGAAATCTGCTTGCGGGTTCTGAGGAGGAGGAGGAGGAGGAGGAACCTCAGTTATATTGGGGGTATTTGTTGGGCCCACATCGTTGGCCCTAGCTTCCAAGTATCTCCGGAACCATCCGGGAATGGTCACTCCCTCGGGAAGGTTAAGATCGGCCATACTGAAAAAGGAAAAGATAGATTCAGAACGAAGAAACGAAGGATAGTGCTATGGCTTTTGGGGAATAGCCTTTTTAAAATAACTAGACTTTTCTTGGAAAATACTTAATTGGTTTTGAAAATAGTTTTTCAAAAGGTAAGTTTCAAAAACACTTTTGCTCAAATCTTGTAAACCTTATGCTCTGATACCAAATGTAACACCCCACCTCCGCCAATGCCACTCTTGCAAGGACATTAGCTTTGGAGGGGCGTTAAACAAGGTAAACATGCATGCAGATATCACAAGACAGAACATATAAGTAAAACAGAGTAGTAAAGCAGCGGATAAAACTTAGCATTTCAAAACCATAGTCATGTTACAACAAAGTACTTGGTCATTATTTTCCAACAACAAAGTCTAGATAAAAGCATAAACTGAAAAACTGAAATACATAAAGTACTATCCCCAAAATTAAGTGATAAACCATAGCTAGCTCAATGTCCAAAACTGTACATGAGCAAATCCAGTAAGCAAGCTGTAAAGATCCAAGCTAAGCTCCAATGTTCCCACCCTGAGAACCTGAGGGGGGGGAAACGGAAGAAAAGAGGCGAAAGAAAACAGGTCAGTCAAAAATACTGGTAAGCCCTACTATTATCTGTCTATGAACTAGTAAAGTTAACTGGCATGAGAAGCTGAGATGAACATAAGGATAACAACATACTGGCATGATGATAAACTAACAAGATAGATAAAGGTGTCATCGCATAATTAAGGTTAAGTTTTGCACCACGAGTGTACTAGCATTCTAACATGTCAAGTAAAAACAAGAATTGATCCCTTGGCCCAAGCTTGGCCCATCATCATGAGGTGACCTAAATTAAGGTCCAACTACACGGTCTAGTCGATCGGCTCCCTATAAGCCTAACTTGTCAAGTGTCGGTGTCATACGGCCCAAACATGCAATTTAGTTAAACTACGCTAGGTACACCCTAGGGTGTATCAAGTCCTAGGGTGTCAACCTCAGACACGAATCAAGTATGCGCAGTCTAGATATACTGGTACCCGTGCTTGATTCTCCAACTCCGGACTATGTGCACGACCATAGTCCGCCTGGACCTACACCGGCGTACCTACTCAGCCGTCGTTTTGGTCGCTTACATGTCAGCCCAGTAATCGTGCCCCACCCTAGCCTAGTCCTAGGGTCTTATGATACTATCAAGAGGGTTACTGCTGAAAAGGACCACGCAACTAGGGTTTCCTTAACGGGTTAAATGTGGTTAACCCGATCCAAACGTGGATTAAATTGGTTAAGTATACCCAAGGTTCGTGACTTAACCCCGATTAACCCATCCAGCCCAAATTGATTAAGTATTAAGTGGACCATGACTTAACCCTAATCAGGAGGCATTAATTAACTTAATGTGCTTTAACCTCTCACATTAGACTTTGTTGTGGTTACTAGTTAAGCCGGGCGGGTCCGGGTAGCTTTACACCACAACTTGGTCTAACCTCGGGTTCGAGCACAACATGACCAACTTCTCACATTGGGTCCTATTGTTTGTAGCCACTAGTTAAGCCGGGCGGGTCCGGGTAGATTTATGCTACAAACTCAACCCAACCTCGAGTTGGCCACACTCATATTTCCTAAGTGTCATGTCCATTATGTTTCCAAAACATAACTACAAGTTAACATATCACGTTATGTTATAAAAATCATGTTCATGTCATAATTTTACCCAACCCCAACGTAATCCCATCGTTTACATAATCGCAACAACGCATAAAGGGTAAAATAGGGAACTTGGCATAATCATGACAAAAAGGTGTTGAAGCCACAAGTTTATCATGGTGGCATATGAGATGTACATATGTTCATATACTTGCATATTGCATTGTTAGGCTTCAAAAGCATGCATAAAACCAAACTTAGCATATGAGTGATACATGGTGATAAATGACATGTAGAAGTTGCTAGAAGTTCGCATTTAGCCTCACATGCAAGTTATCATAAGGGATATGATAACTTTCATGTTGTCAAAATGCAACCTTTGATTTAAAGCTTGGAGCTTTATGCTCACAACATCAAGTTTAACTTGCATATCATAGCAAGATGTGTCATACATAATGATTAAACCAACTTGCATAGCATAATGATTAACCAAACTTGCATATCGTAATAATCAACCAAACTTGCATATCATAATGATCAACCAAACTTGCATATCATAATGATCAACCCCAAACTTGCATCATTCATTTAACTTTAGAGTTCAATAAAAAGAAAGTAGAAAAGGGCTTACTACGCTATGAAGACACAAATGAATATTTATTATAAAGATTGAGACGAAGCCCTTATGCAAGCACCAAAATATGAAAGCCCCAATTGAAAAACCCTTGCGCCAAATCAATAAAAATCCTTGCTTTGAAATAGAAATGTTGCAACTTGACTTGAATGCAAACTAAGAACACTCATACAAGTTTGAAAGCACTTGTATGAACTCACAATCTCTCATAGAAATAGGCTTAGGAATTTTAGCATGAGAGTGGAGGCCATGAGAGGAACAAATTTGACATAGTTTAGTTGTAGGATTGAATAATGGTGATTTAGGCTAGGTTTAGGGGTCTTTTTATAGAGGATTAGGATAGTATTAGCCATAGGATTAACCCTAGATTCAATCCAAGCCATCAAAGCATGTCTTGGGGAAGAAGTCAAGTGTAGGAACCATCTAGGGCCTTTAGATTAAAGCTGAACCATGAGAACCATTCAAATGCAAAATCTGCATTTGAGCGAATCGGCCCACGGGTTGACAGCCAAACACCCTGGATTAACCCCTAGTCGACCCAGCGAGCTTGGGTCGACCTCAAAAATCGGCCGGTTCGGTTATTCCCCTCTCCCAATTCGCTGTTTTGAACATTTTTGCATATTTATTTATTTATTTTTCAATTATATATATATATATATATCAATATATATATATATATATTTCTCTGCGCAACCCATTTTACTTAATTAAGTATACTTTAATTTGTGAATTTTTATGTTCAAATTACGGGGTGTTACATCTTATGTCAATTATATCGTATATAATTCTTGGATTGCATGATGAACATTTTGTTCAGTATTATTCATTTGCTCAAAATATAGAATAATTCATGCTATTGTCTCTAAGGCCATAATCGTATTATGCAGCCAAGTTAAGTCAGACCCAATAATAGGCTGGAGCACCACATTTTACTCCATCGCATATAACCAAAATAAAAGATGCACAACGCTTTGGCGTTTGTTACATCCAGTGATTTTGGACAGTGATGAGTATATTATTGGAAGACGCCACCATGACTTAATATAACAAAAAATTGCTTTAGAGGGAATTTATAATTCGTAGTGGCAAACAATATCAGAGTTACTTACATATATCTAAATTTATGCATTTTATATTCATAATATTAAATTGGATTTAAATAACATATATGAAATACATATGTAACGGCTGAGGATTTTGCCCGACCCGATCGATCGCAAGATCGACCAAGACCGTTCAAATCCCGCATACGTTAACTTTGGGAATACAACACATTAAAACAAATAACAGCAGACTTTTATAAACATTATAATAATGTTACATCTGTAACGACCCATCTTTTTGCCCGATTTTCGCCGGTAATTAAACCGACTCGAACGGTTCAGAAAGACGAATTGTTATGGGTACATACATATATTGAACAAAAACAACATGACTTTTATTTCATTACAAAATATTACATCAGAGTTATTAGGAATATATCAGAGTACATCGATTTTCACAGCGGAAGAAATACTAAACAAAATCTCAGCGGAAGAACAAAACACAGCGGAAGCTTCAACTCTATCGTGGACTCCAACTCAGAAAGCGCTCCCAATCTTGCTCCACGAACTAAAACTGCAAAACTAAACTACTGACTGCCCGTGTGAAAATTAATGGGCACCCAGAGTTTAGGAAGGAACAATAAACTCCAGGTCAGTCGTGGGACTGGTGTGAGAACTCAAAAACAATATCTTTTAAGATTTATTTTAAAGTTGGGAAATTCACCGGACCACGCCGCTAACGCGGAACGGGTTTACTCCATGTGAATACCCGTGCATATGAATTTGCAATGACTTTGGGAAAATGAAGCTATCATAAGCTCGTCCCATATCACACAATGCAAGCGCACACCAGATGGGCGAGTTTTATCTTATGATAACCAAACAGGCTTTCATACGTGAAAATTCTCTTTAATATTATCATATAGTGTGGAAAACAATTTCGCAAATAAATGTATTAATCCTAGATGGCATAATACCCATAATATTATGTCGCCATATATATATATATATATATATATATATATACAATCAAAATCGTATGGCTCGTATTGGAGATTGGATTTCCAACTTGATGATTCCTGGCACGAAAGATCAATCAGGGATACAAAACGAAGTGCCTCAATGGCTTTTTCGTCCATACGCGGACACCAACTACACATCGTCAGGGAAGATCAACGGTTTTCGACCAGACACGGCCCCCCGAACATACCCAACTTCCCCAGGTTCATAAGTGGTTTCCCACTGCTGCACAGCTTCATCATCAATTCATATATAAGTATAAAACCTAACCGCCAGTTTCTCATCAATCCGGGGTATGAGGTTTGTCGATGTCACGTCATATGCCTCGATAAGCCATTCTTTGATCATCACTAGCTCGTTTCATAACTCGTGTATGCCACATTGACAATTCACGACATATCACTGATTTCAATCAATGCATACCCTCTAAGTTCATATGACTTAGAGACGAGGATAATATATTGCCACAAATCCGATATACATTAACAGAAATCAGTGCTATGCGGTCAATTTCAACGTCAGACACACCATCCATACAAATCCGTTCTGGGTCTGAACGGAACAACAACCCGAAAATACTTGAATATGTTCAGGTCTCATGCAACCCATACCTTGTATTGGGTGGCCTACCCAACCAAGACATAAATCAACAATCAATCTAAACAATTCAAATATCCCCGGTCTTCATTCGTCGTTACCAAGTCTTGAATTGCTTCATAACGTCGTATTATTACTTGGAATGGTTTTCGAACATATATTCGATCCCGGTCTTTCCAAGTAACGAGCGTACTTTAAAACAGTAGCTATGGTTTACACAGGCTTTTTGATTCAAATCTCCTTCTAAATGATTATCAATTCATATATAACTCAGGATTTGAATTATTTTAAATTTCATACATCTCATTATCATTTAAAAATCTTCTTTGAAATCCAAGATTTTTAACTTCGCTTCAATTTCTTATCTCAAATCCAAGATTTGATTAAATCTCCAATTTCGATATGAATTTCCACTATTCAATCTCATCGGTTTTCAAGAATGATATTATTGAAGATATGATTCACGACAAACCCAAATCAATCGATATTGAATCATAAATTACACAGAAATTTTTATCCACTCATATTTGATATAAATCCTCATAATCGACGAATACCATAAGTGGAATAACGATATAATAATATCTTCCAAATTCCCAGATAGTATTCATTTACACCATGAAATTTATACCAAATATCGAAGATTTATTTCTATCTAACTTATTTCAATCAGGTGGAGAAATCCATATCTTTAATTAAAAGATTTATTCAATTCTTCGACATTCGATCTGGATAGAAATACCGTCAACTTATATTCAATATAAATTTCTGTATCCAACTCATATTATAAGCGGAATAACGGTGAACTACCTTTTAAATTCCTCCAATAGTAAGAGTCATCATCTACCGGATTAATATCAAACATCCGAAGATTTATCTCCAACCATACCCAATTATTAAAAACCCGTTTTAATATTAAATAAATCAATTTGAATTCCATATAAAGTATTTCCAATACTTTTGAACTTTTGAAAACATTCCACCAATCATTTAAAAATGATTACTTATAGTTCATAAAATAATTTGCAGGTTAAAACTTCAAAATAGATTATTTTCGAAGGAAGCGTTACAATAGCATTTCAAAAGCATTACAAAACAGTTATCTTAACTATTTTGATCAAAATATCATTTATCTTAGCCAAAACTTAAACTTTACAATTCAAAATACCTTCTCATAATTTGTAATGATTTTACAAATTTTTTTCCATATTTTTAAAACATTTAAAAATAGTTGTTTATAGTTATGGTCAACAATTGTTCTTACATCGATCTTTTCCAAAACGGTTTCAAACATAACTTGAAAATTATAACTCGAATTTAAAATCTGCTTTCACTCATTTGAAAGTTCTTGTTAATATAAATCAAATGTTTTTCGTTTCATGGAAATCCGATTTAGATTGCAAAAGTTATAAGCGTTTAAAGTTTGCATCTAAAATACGTAAATTGTCGTTATGCGACAAGCTCTATTTTTACCATAATAACCATTATTCTATGATACTTCAAAATATCTTAGAAAATCATTATATCCTTATATAACCCTTTAAAAATCATTTAAATTTACTTTCCAAATTATTTTGGATCTAAAATTCAACTTTCATAAATTCCAATTCATTTCTGAATTCAAATAACTTCAAATTAACCTTCCCATTCGTCGGATCAGTTAGGGATAGCCAGGGAGAGCAGGAAACTTCATTTCCAAACCCAAGCCTAGACACTATCCTCTCTGTCATCCTAGAACGTTCTGGTATATATTCTATTATTAATATAAAGAGACATCGTTCATATTCAAATTTCAAAATCTCATTTCGAATTTAAATTGAAAATAATTTTTTTTTACCAAATCTAGTTAAAGATCGTTATACAAAATCAATACATAATTCAAATAAATTTCAAATCCTAATTCAATATTTAAAAAGTTGATATTTAATTCAGAACTAACAATTAAATATTATTCAATAATTAAATAAAATCGTATATAGAAAGGAGATTCTAAATCGATCACCCATATATTTCCACAACCACGGTGTGTTTGTGTGTGTGTGATATCATACAATGCAATCATATTTATCCAAATGAACCATACGATCAGATGGATATGAATTTATTCATCACAAACAACATTTTTACTGTGCACAAGCGTTATAGACAATAACGCTTACTAGTGTTCAGTGTATTATCTAATTCATGAACAACCATTCAAACATCAACATCCATCACACAATCATCATCAACTAATTATAATTAATCTCAGCAAATTATAATTAACTAATTTAAATAAATATTTAAATTAGAAGTTCTCACCTAACAGCTCTCCAAATTTTCACGGTAGGCGAGCCTAGTGAATCGTCGGACAGTATTTCGGCGCAACGTCTTCTTCACGAAAATATATATAATATAATATACACTAATCTCTCTTATATTATAAGAGGAGGAGGAGAATGACGAACTTTGGCAAGGTGGTGGTGGAAAAGAGGAAGACTTATGCCATGGAAACCATGGCCATAAGCTTTAAGAAGAAGGTGGAAAGGAGGAAATGGAAATGGAATGGTAAAAATGGAGAAAGGGCCTCCTTACATAGGAAAGGAGGAGTAAGGAGGTAAAGACACATAAGGGGCAAGTGGCAATCATGCATGAAAGGGAGCATGCATAAAGACATGTGTCTTAACACTTGTCTTAAGAAGAGAAGGTGAACTTTTGGTAGCATTTTCCCTTAAATGCTATGAAAACTAAAGGTAACACTTAATTCTAACGCTACTAATTCATGTTATAGTTTGACAAATCCGATCGAACGACAAGTAGTATCAATATATCCAAACTTATTAATAATCATTCTCATTTATAATTCAATTAAAACTTATCATATAGCTTATCAAAATAAATAAAATTAATAATAATTATTCTTGTAAAATCATAAAATAAATAATCCTTTACCAAATTCATATTTTACAAATCAATATTATCAAAATCAGAAAATATCATTACTTAAACATAAATCTTATAATTATAATTTTCAAAATAAGTTTTCTTATAAAAATCATAATAAATAAAACAAAATACTTATACAAAGTTAAAATTCATATTTAAACCTAATAAAATCAATTTATATTCAGAAAATCCAAAATTATATAAATAAAAATCCAAATCAAACATAGTTAAAATTCTGGGATGTAACATTCACCCCCCCTTAGAAACTTTTCGTCCTCAAAAAGGAAGTCGAGTAAATTTAAACTCCTTCACAAATTTTAAATTCCAATTTCTCCCTCAACCTATCAGGACGAACAAGCCAACGATCACTGACTCCGCTACTCGAACTATTTTCTTCCTCCAATCCCATTTCTCTCTTAACATATCGGAAATGTAATGATCAGAACCAAAGCTCATATCATTCTCAGGCTACTCTATCAAATTCTCACTAAAGGTAGAGTCTAAGGAACTTCTATAACCTTGTGATTACTAGGGTCGTCACCGGTCTTGTTCAAAATCGAATTCTTTGATTTAGACTCAGAGCTGCTATCCTACCACTAAGGAGAGCTAGGATAGATACTGTCTAATACTTAGAGGTTTATGACCATAAGAAAATCTTAAAGTTTGGAAATTATCATCCTAACTTACTCTTACGGAACCCATGATTTTCTTATCAATTCTAAGACCAAGTGCTTAAATTAGAAATTTAAATCTAAATTCTCAAATAATTTTTCCTTTAAATCATCTTGCAAAAATAACATCTTGGCTAAATTTAGTATTAGAAATTCTATTGCTCTCAATACAAAATTCAAGTTCAATTTAAGAGATAATTTAAAAATACTGGTTCCAAATCCAAATTATTTCACTGGTCCATGGCTTTATCAGAGCAGGACAAAAGGAAGAATTCAGAAACAAAGTTGGATAGTTAAATTTCAAACACGACAATTCGAGGTGATATTCAAAAGATGACAATGGGTCGAGCAAAACCCAGCGACAAAGAAAGCGATGGAATTATATTTCGTCCTATTTCAATTTTTTTCCAATCGTTTCCAATTTCCTATTAACCCATTTATAAGTTAAATTAATACTCATTTGATATTCATATTTTGGTTATCATATTCACCTAATCGAATAACACTTTTTCTAAATTCACTTTGAAATATCAAATCTTGTTTAGAAGATTTTTCTTACTCAACTAGCCAGAAAGACTCTTAAAGCAGTTTTATTAAAAGAACCATCACGCTTCCTCTGCGCACTCTGATTATGCTTACACATGTTCAACCTAGGTTTGCTTCAAATATTAATCTTAATATTTTCAGACCCCACTTCTTCAAATTTAATATTTCAAAGATCTAAATCTTCCTACTTCGATGTTTGTTATGATTTAAATTAACTTTTTAAACTCATTCCTAACTTAAGTCAAAATCATCTCTTTAAACAAATTCTTAACTTAAGTCTAAGTCATCTTCAGATTTCTTAAGGGGTTTTGATAGCTAAGATATTCTTGGATATTCTCATTTACAATTCATGTTAAGGATTTATCCAAATCAATTGCTTACATTAACATTCTTTGAGAAATATAATATCTTTCTGGTTACAACTTATTAGATCATATTCAAACATTAGTTATGACTTGTTTAACTTGAAGTATGGGCGCTGTTTTTGATACAATTTCTTAATGTATTATCTTATTTCCCCACATTTGTTTCCAAATCCTTCTGGTCATTAAAATAGTTTGATTTGTATTTATAACATATTAAATTCCCTCTTAATAGTTCCAACCTATCGAAATAATTCAAGTATCCCTTGACGTCTTAACTGGAGTCATATAGTCATCCCACTTTCGAAACCCGAAAATGAGTACTGATAATGTTGCAATCATCATCAGATCATCCCCGGGCGACTAGAGTGTGACTCTATATCTATCTAGTATATATTAGCTTCGCATATACGTTGATCAGACGTATATTTAAAACTCTTACATACTCGATAGTCCAATCGTGATGTCCAATAAATACCCAAAGATTTCTTACTAAAGCTATCATTAAAAATGATTTTGTTCTGTAAAACACTTTATTTTCAGAGTACGCTCTCTCGATCATAATATTCCAAAATCTCATTCTAGGGTATTTCTAACCCTATCTCTAATGAGATAATATAACTCTGAGGAGTCGTATTCTTTTGTCCAAATATGTACGTACCCCATAGCATTGTATAACCAAAGCTCTGATACCAACTGTAACGACCCATCTTTTTGCCTGATTTTCGCCGGTAATTAAACCGACTCGAACGGTTCAGAAAGACGAATTGTTATGGGTACATACATATATTGAACAAAAACAACAGGACTTTTATTTCATTACAAAATATTACATCAGAGTTATTAGGAATATATCAGAGTACATCGATTTTCACAGCGGAAGAAATACTAAACAAAATCTCAGCGGAAGAACAAAACACAGCGGAAGCTTCAACTCTATTGTGGACTCCAACTCAGAAAGCGCTCCCAATCTTGCTCCACGAACTAAAACTGCAAAACTAAACTACTGACTGCCCGGGTGAAAATTAATGGGCACCCAGAGTTTAGGAAGGAACAATAAACTCCAGGTCAGTCGTGGGACTGGTGTGAGAACTCAAAAACAGTATCTTTTAAGATTTATTTTAAAGTTGGGAAATTCACCGGACCACGCCGCTAACGCGGAACGGGTTTACTCCATGTGAATACCCGTGCATATGAATTCGCAATGACTTTGGGAAAATGAAGCTATCATAAGCTCGTCCCATATCACACAATGCAAGCGCACACCATATGGGCGAGTTTCATCTTATGATAACCAAACATGCTTTCATACGTGAAAATTCTCTTTAATATTATCATATAGTGTGGAAAACAATTTCGCAAATAAATGTATTAATCCTAGATGGCATAATACCCATAATATTATGTCGCCATATATATATATATATACAATCAAAATCGTATGGCTCGTATTGGAGATTGGATTTCCAACTTGATGATTCCTGGCACGAAAGATCAATCAAGGATACAAAACGAAGTGCCTCAATGGTTTTTCGTCCATACGCGGACACCAACTACACATCGTCAGGGAAGATCAACGGTTTTCGACCAGACACGGACCCCGAACATACCCAACTTCCCCAGGTTCATAAGTGGTTTCCCACTGCTGCACAGCTTCATCATCAATTCATATATAAGTATAAAACCTAACCGCCAGTTTCTCATCAATCCGGGGTATGAGGTTTGTCGATGTCACGTCATATGCCTCGATAAGCCATTCTTTGATCATCACTAGCTCGTTTCATAACTTGGGTATGCCACATTGACAATTCATGACATATCACTGATTTCAATCAATGCATACCCTCTAAGTTCATATGACTTAGAGACGAGGATAATATATTGCCACAAATCCGATATACATTAACGGAAATCAGTGCTATGCGGTCAATTTCAACGTCAGACACACCATCCATACAAATCCGTTCTAGGTCTGAACGGAACAACAACCCGAAAATACTTGAATATGTTCAGGTCTCATGCAACCCATACCTTTTATTGGGTGGCCTACCCAACCAAGACATAAATCAACAATCAATCTAAACAATTCAAATATCCCCGGTCTTCATTCGTCGTTACCAAGTCTTGAATTGCTTCATAACGTCGTATTATTACTTGGAATGGTTTTCGAACATATATTCGATCCCGGTCTTTCCAAGTAACGAGCGTACTTTAAAACAGTAGCTATGGTTTACATAGGCTTTTTGATTCAAATCTCCTTCCAAATGATTATCAATTCATATATAACTCAGGATTTGAATTATTTTAAATTTCATACATCTCATTATCATTTAAAAATCTTCTTTGAAATCCAGGATTTTTAACTTCGCTTCAATTTCTTATCTCAAATCCAAGATTTGATTAAATCTCCAATTTCGATATGAATTTCCACCATTCAATCTAATCGGTTTTCAAGAATGATATTATTGAAGATATGATTCACGACAAACCCAAATCAATCGATATTGAATCATAAATTACACAGAAATTTTTATCCACTCATATTTGATATAAATCCTCATAATCGACGAATACCATAAGTGGAATAACGATATAATAATATCTTCCAAATTCCCAGATAGTATTCATTTACACCATTAAATTTATACCAAATATCGAAGATTTATTTCTATCTAACTTATTTCAATCAGGTGGAGAAATCCATATCTTTAATTAAAAGATTTATTCAATTCTTCGACATTCGATCTGGATAAAAATACCGTCAACTTATATTCAATATAAATTTTTGTATCCAACTCATATTATAAGCGGAATAACGGTGAACTACCTTTTAAATTCCTCCAATAGTAAGAGTCATCATCTACCGGATTAATATCAAACATCCGAAGATTTATCTCCAACCATACCCAATTATTAAAAACCCGTTTTATTATTAAATAAATCAATTTGAATTCCATATAAAGTATTTCCAATACTTTTGAACTTTTGAAAACATTCCACCAATCATTTAAAAATGATTACTTATAGTTCAGAAAATAATTTGCAGGTTAAAACTTCAAAATAGATTATTTTCGAAGGAAGCGTTACAATAGCATTTCAAAAGCGTTACAAAACAGTTATCTTAACTATTTTGATCAAAATATCATTTATCTTAGCCAAAACTTAAACTTTACAATTCAAAATACCTTCTCATAATTTGTAATGATTTTACAAAAAAAAATCCATATTTTTAAAACATTTAAAAATAGCTGTTTATAGTTATGGTCAACAATTGTTCTTACATCGATCTTTTCCAAAACGGTTTCAAACATAACTTGAAAATTATAACTCGAATTTAAAATCTTCTTTCACTCATTTGAAAGTTCTTGTTAATATAAATCAAATGTTTTTTGTTCCATGGAAATCCGATTTAGATTGCAAAAGTTATAAGCGTTTAAAGTTTGCATCTAAAATACGTAAATTGTCGTTATGCGACAAGCTCTATTTTTACCATAATAACCATTATTCTATGATACTTCAAAATATCTTAGAAAATCATTATATCCTTATATAACCCTTTAAAAATCATTTAAATTTACTTTCCAAATTATTTTGGATCTAAAATTCAACTTTCATAAATTCCAATTCATTTCTGAATTCAAATAACTTCAAATTAACCTTCCCATTCGTCGGATCAGTTAGGGATAGCCAGGGAGAGCAGGAAACTTAATTTCCAAACCCAAGCCTAGACACTATCCTATCTGTCATCCTAGAACGTTCTGGTATATATTCTATTATTAATATAAAGAGACATCGTTCATATTCAAATTTCAAAATCTCATTTCGAATTTAAATTGAAAATAAATTTTTTTTACCAAATCTAGTTAACGATCGTTATACAAAATCAATACATAATTCAAATAAATTTCAAATCCTAATTCAATATTTAAAAATTTGATATTTAATTCAGATCTAACAATTAAATATTATTCAATAATTAAATAAAATCGTATATAGAAAGGAGATTCTAAATCGATCACCCATATATTTCCACAACCACGGTGTCTTTGTGTGTGTGTGATATCATACAATGCAATCATATTTATCCAAATGAACCATACGATCAGATGGATATGAATTTATTCATCACAAACAACATTTTTACTGTGCACAAGCGTTACAGACAATAACGCTTACTAGTGTTCAGTGTATTATCTAATTCATGAACAACCATTCAAACATCAACATCCATCACACAATCATCATCAACTAATTATAATTAATCTCAGCAAATTATAATTAACTAATTTAAATAAATATTTAAATTAGAAGTTCTCACCTAACAGCTCTCCAAATTTTCACGGTAGGCGAGCCTAGTGAATCGTCGGACAGTATTTCGGCGCAACGTCTTCTTCACGAAAATATATATAATATAATATACACTAATCTCTCTTATATTATAAGAGGAGGAGGAGAATGACGAACTTTGGCAAGGTGGTGGTGGAAAAGAGGAAGATTTATGCCATGGAAACCATGGCCATAAGCTTTAAGAAGAAGGTGGAAAGGAGGAAATGGAAATGGAATGGTAAAAATGGAGAAAGGGCCTCCTTATATAGGAAAGGAGGAGTAAGGAGGTAAAGACACATAAGGGGCAAGTGGCAATCATGCATGAAAGGGAGCATGCATAAAGACATGTGTCTTAACACTTGTCTTAAGAAGAGAAGGTGAACTTTTGGTAGCATTTTCCCTTAAATGCTATGAAAACTAAAGGTAACACTTAATTCTAACGCTACTAATTCATGCTATAGTTTGACAAATCCGATCGAACGACAAATAGTATCAATAAATCCAAACTTATTAATAATCATTCTCATTTATAATTCAATTAAAACTTATCATATAGCTTATCAAAATAAATAAAATTAATAATAATTATTCTTGTAAAATCATAAAATAAATTATCCTTTACCAAATTCATATTTTACAAATCAATATTATCAAAATCAGAAAATATCATTACTTAAACATAAATCTTATAATTATAATTTTCAAAATAAGTTTTCTTATAAAAATCATAATAAATAAAACAAAATACTTATACAAATTTAAAATTCATATTTAAACCTAATAAAATCAATTTATATTCAGAAAATCCAAAATTATATAAATAAAAATCCAAATCAAACATAGTTAAAATTCTGGGATGTTACATTCACCCCCCCTTAGAAACTTTTCGTCCTCGAAAAGGAAGTCGAGTAAATTTAAACTCCTTCACAAATTTTAAATTCCAATTTCTCCCTCAACCTATCAGGACGAACAAGCCAACGATCACTGACTCCGCTACTCGAACTATTTTCTTCCTCCAATCCCATTTCTCTCTTAACATATCGGAAATGTAATGATCAGAACCAAAGCTCATATCATTCTCAGGCTACTCTATCAAATTCTCACTAAAGGTAGAGTCTAAGGAACTTCTATAACCTTGTGATTACTAGGGTCGTCACCGGTCTTGTTCAAAATCGAATTCTCTTAGTTAGACTCAGAGCTGCTATCCTACCACTAAGGAGAGCTAGGATAGATACTGTCTAATACTTAGAGGTTTATGACCATAAGAAAATCTTAAAGTTTGGAAATTATCATCCTAACTTACTCTTACGGAACCCATGATTTTCTTATCAATTCTAAGACCAAGTGCTTAAATTAGAAATTTAAATCTAAATTCTCAAATAATTTTTCCTTTAAATCATCTTGCAAAAATAACATCTTGGCTAAATTCAGTATTAGAAATTCTATTGCTCTCAATACAAAATTCAAGTTCAATTTAAGAGACAATTTAAAAACACTGGTTCCAAATCCAAATTATTTCACTGGTCCATGGCTTTATCAGAGCAGGACAAAAGGAAGAATTCGGAAATAAAGTTGGATAGTTAAATTTCAAACACGACAATTCGAGGTGATATTCAAAAGATGACAATGGGTCGAGCAAAACCCAGCGACAAAGAAAGCGATGGAATTATATTTCGTCCTATTTCAATTTTTTTCCAATCGTTTCCAATTTCCTATTAACCCATTTATAAGTTAAATTAATACTCATTTGATATTCATATTTTGGTTATCATATTCACCTAATCGAATAACACTTTTTCTAAATTCACTTTGAAATATCAAATCTTGTTTAGAAGATTTTTCTTACTCAACTAGCCAGAAAGACTCTTAAAGCAGTTTTATTAAAAGAACCATCACGCTTCCTCTGCGCACTCTGATTATGCTTACACATGTTCAACCTAGGTTTGCTTCAAATATTAATCTTAATATTTTCAGACCCCACTTCTTCAAATTTAATATTTCAAAGATCTAAATCTTCCTACTTCGATGTTTGTTATGATTTAAATTAACTTTTTAAACTCATTCCTAACTTAAGTCAAAATCATCTCTTTAAACAAATTCTTAACTTAAGTCTAAGTCATCTTCAGATTTCTTAAGGGGTTTTGATAGCTAAGATATTCTTGGATATTCTCATTTACAATTCATGTTAAGGATTTATCCAAATCAATTGCTTACATTAACATTCTTTGAGAAATATAATATCTTTCTGGTTACAACTTATTAGATCATATTCAAACATTAGTTATGACTTGTTTAACTTGAAGTATGGGCGCTGTTTTTGATACAATTTCTTAATGTATTATCTTATTTCCCCACATTTGTTTCCAAATCCTTCTGGTCATTAAAATAGTTTGATTTGTATTTATAACATATTAAATTCCCTCTTAATAGTTCCAACCTATCAAAATAATCCAAGTATCCCTTGACGTCTTAACTGGAGTCATATAGTCATCCCACTTTCGAAACCCGAAAATGAGTACTGATAATGTTGCAATCATCATCAGATCATCCCCGGGCGACTAGAGTGTGACTCTATATCTATCTAGTATATATTAGCTTCGCATATACGTTGATCAGACGTATATTTAAAACTCTTACATACTCGATAGTCCGATCGTGATGTCCAATAAATACCCAAAGATTTCTTACTAAAGCTATCATTAAAAATGATTTTGTTCTGTAAAACACTTTATTTTCAGAGTACGCTCTCTCGATCATAATATTCCAAAATCTCATTCTAGGGTATTTCTAACCCTATCTCTAATGAGATAATATAACTCTGAGGAGTCGTATTCTTTTGTCCAAATATGTACGTACCCCATAGCATTGTATAACCAAAGCTCTGATACCAACTGTAACGACCCATCTTTTTGCCTGATTTTCGCCGGTAATTAAACCGACTCGAACGGTTCAGAAAGACGAATTGTTATGGGTACATACATATATTGAACAAAAACAACAGGACTTTTATTTCATTACAAAATATTACATCAGAGTTATTAGGAATATATCAGAGTACATCGATTTTCACAGCGGAAGAAATACTAAACAAAATCTCAGCGGAAGAACAAAACACAGCGGAAGCTTCAACTCTATTGTGGACTCCAACTCAGAAAGCGCTCCCAATCTTGCTCCACGAACTAAAACTGCAAAACTAAACTACTGACTGCCCGGTGAAAATTAATGGGCACCCAGAGTTTAGGAAGGAACAATAAACTCCAGGTAAGTCGTGGGACTGGTGTGAGAACTCAAAAACAGTATCTTTTAAGATTTATTTTAAAGTTGGGAAATTCACCGGACCACGCCGCTAACGCGGAACGGGTTTACTCCATGTGAATACCCGTGCATATGAATTCGCAATGACTTTGGGAAAATGAAGCTATCATAAGCTCGTCCCATATCACACAATGCAAGCGCACACCAGATGGGCGAGTTTTATCTTATGATAACCAAACATGCTTTCATACGTGAAAATTCTCTTTAATATTATCATATAGTGTGGAAAACGATTTCGCAAATAAATGTATTAATCCTATATGGCATAATACCCATAATATTATGTTGCCATATATATATATACAATCAAAATGGTATGGCTCGTATTGGAGATTGGATTTCCAACTTGATGATTCCTGGCACGAAAGATCAATCAGGGATACAAAACGAAGTGCCTCAATGGCTTTTTCGTCCATACGCGGACACCAACTACACATCGTCAGGGAAGATCAACGGTTTTCGACCAGACACGGACCCCGAACATACCCAACTTCCCCAGGTTCATAAGTGGTTTCCCACTGCTGCACAGCTTCATCATTAATTCATATATAAGTATAAAACCTAACCGCCAGTTTCTCATCAATCCGGGGTATGAGGTTTGTCGATGTCACGTCATATGCCTCGATAAGCCATTCTTTGATCATCACTAGCTCGTTTCATAACTCGGGTATGCCACATTGACAATTCACGACATATCACTGATTTCAATCAATGCATACCCTCTAAGTTCATATGTGAGACGACCCGATTTCCCGTTCTCACGGAAACAAGGTTACCTTTTGGAATATAACACTGAAACAGATAATAGCAGAACAGAATTAAATAAATACACCAGAATGAACAACAAAATATACTGGATAAAAGTAATCATCAGAGTTACACAGTATACAGGATCTTACTTAGTACAAATACAGTTCAGCTATACATATATGTCTACAGCGGAAATAAACAAAATATGTACAATAGGAGCTGAACAGCATAAAAAGAAATAAATGATAGAATCCATCTTCAGCTCCAGCTTTCCAGAAAGAACCAGCTAAACCTGAATACAAGGCTGCCCGTGTGGAAAAAGGGGCACCCGAGTTTGAGAGTGAAACAAACTACGAGTCAGTCATGGGACTGGTATGAGAAATCCACTCAACACATATATAATTGGCTAATCACAGGACCACGCCACTTTCGTGGAACGGGTTTACTCCATTGGATTGCCAGTGCTTTAAAACAAATCTTTCTTTTAAACATCGCTATGCTTTTTATAAAAATGAAACCGTTATAAGACTCAGTTCCCATCACACAATGCAACGCAAACCGGAGGATAGAGTTTTTACCTTATAACGGCCAAGATATGCTTGATACGAATAAAACAAAGGCATTTGATATTATTGCTAGTGTTTATATGTTTTGAAAACAATTTCAAATCATAACTATCAATCATAGACGGCATTAATGCCCCATACCACTATGTCGCCATATATAGGTATACAATCAAAACCGCACGATGTCGTATTTGGAAATTGGTTTCCCGTCATGAACCAAGGCAAAAGATAGTCCTTACCGAATTCGAGACGCTCTAGCCCGCCCCTCAGGATCAGAGCTCGAGTGACCCTAGGAGCGACAGGGCCGGTCCACCGATGTGGATTAAAATTCCTGAACAATACGTTTCCCCGCCCTTTGGGGCGTAAACGAGCCAACGAATGACTCCATCGGACCCGGATCGTCCGATCAAACCGAGGCGCCTCGCAACAGCAACAACCACATAGGTGAAAAGTATATAAATGTCAGGGCTGGTAGGTCACTGACACCACCCTAGCTAGAAAGAAACGCATGTCCTCCCTGAGGTCCTTCCTCCCGTTTTAGGTTCATACCGGGGTGTGAGGCTCGCGAATTCACGTTATACACAAAGCTACGCCACACAGGCGGTGCTTTGATCATCACCACAAGACTTTGCTTTTCAACAGAAGCCCTGATCACTGCATCTTAGCATGCCACACAGAATAAATCCTATGTCAGACACACAGTCCATTTACAAGTCCGTTCTGGGTCTGAACGAAACCGGAGGCACTAAATACCTCGCAAACCCTTTGATCAACACGTACGTCTGAACGATCACCACTCATTATCCATATTTCGGGATGTCTCCCAATCAGGACCTCGGTTACCATCCAAACGAGGTGAAGATCTCCGGTCTTCGACCATCGTCTTCATCTTCGAATTTCAATCGTCGGTCGATTATTCGAAATGAGAATTAACTCGGCCTTTTCAAATAATTCACGTATATTTAGAATTTCAAATCGATTTATTTCAATGGTTAAATTATTCGACAACACCAATTGTGTTCTTTAATATAGTTTTCACACCAAACACATTCAACCATCAAACATCACATAAATCAAGCAAATTCAGTTTATTTCCATTCCATATCGCTTACGATATTTTATAACTATTTATCGCTATTTTTATTTATTTTAAAATAGCCATTTTATTCAAAACGACGCTTCGGGCCATAAGGCGGCCGTGGCGCTGTTTTTCTCCAGATTTGATTTACACATATCTGAAAATCTAACCGTTGGATCCTCACAAAATTTACATCATTAGAAAGGTCTTGTCGAAACGAATCCAACGGTTCCAGTTTCGGGAAAATCCGACGGTCGGATCTCCCGGTACAATCGTTTGAAATTTCGATTTCAAAATACGAACTGCAGCGTCGTTATTCGATTAAATATAATTATATTTATATATATAAATAAATATAATCGTTTCTGGCGCTGTTTTTCTTCAGATTTGAATTAAACATTCCAGACAATCCAACCGTTGGATTTCTACAAGGTTGGTGTCGTTGGAAAGATTATTCCAAGGCGAACCCGACGGTTGAGATTTCGGGAAAATCCAATGGTCGAATTTCCCGTACTAGTCGTTTGAAATCACGGTTTCAAAATACGAACTGCACGGCCCCGTTTCGTTTTAATTTTATTTATATTTATATATTTATATAAATATAGTTCATTCAACGATTTCAATATCGTTTTTACTTCAAAAAATTTCTAACTCCTTAAATTTTGGAAAAATTTCGCCATAACCTCCCCTGCACCGGGAGCGTCGGGAAATCGCAAATAGCGTCCCGGTCCTTCTAATCTCAAAAAGAAAAAGAAAAAGCCAAGCGGCTAGCCAACAGGCTCAAAATCATCACCCAAACAAATCAGTAAATGTGTACCTATTTGTCGGGCACAAATTTTATTCCTCTTCTCTAGCCCCTTTGCTATAACCTGTTCAATGAATATGCATGTACATATATATACAGTCCATATCATTTTTCATTTTCTATTCAACTTCATATTTGATTTCTATTTGGTTTAAAAACACCATTCATTCTAATGTTACATAAATAGGTGCAAATCATTTCATTAGCTAATTAATGAATATTTCAACTCATATATGTTTATTTTGAACAAGTGGCTATTTTTAACACTTCACATTTCAACGATTTATGCATACAATAAAAAGGTGATTTTTATTGTAAAACAATTCATTTCAAAACACTATTTTTCTATATAGTTCATATAGTCGATAAAAGGTGATTTTTATTATCAAACAATTTATTTCAAAATATGAATACCATTCAACACATGAATTTCTAAACAACGAATGAATATCAATTCAACACATGAATGTTTTCTATAGTTTCTATATATCGATAAAAATGTGATTTTTATTATCGAACAATTTATTTCAAAATATGAATACCATTCAACACATGAATTTCTAAACAACGAATGAATATCAATTCAACACATGAATGTTTTCAATAGTTTTTATATATAGATAACAATGTGATTTTTATTATCGAACAATTTATTTCAAAATATGAATACCATTCAACACATGAATTTCTAAACAACGAATGAATATCAATTCAACACATGAATGTTTTCAATAGTTTCTATATATAGATAAAAATGTGATTTTTATTATTGAACAATTTATTTCAAAATATGAATACCATTCAACACATGAATTTCTAAACAACGAATGAATATCAATTCAACACATGAATGTTTTCAATAGTTTTTATATATAGATAAAAATGTGATTTTTATTATCGAACAATTTATTTCAAAATATGAATACCATTCAACACATGAATTTCTAAACAACGAATGAATATCAATTCAACACATGAATGTTTCCAATAGTTTCTATATATAGATAAAAATGTGATTTTTATTATCGAACAATTTATTTCAAAATATGAATACCATTCAACACATGAATTTCTAAACAACGAATGAATATCAATTCAACACATGAATGTTTTCAATAGTTTCTATATATAGATAAAAATGTGATTTTTATTATCGAACAATTTATTTCAAAATATGAATACCATTCAACACATGAATTTCTAAACAACGAATGAATATCAATTCAACACATGAATGTTTTCAATAGTTTCTATATATAGATAAAAATGTGATTTTTATTATCGAACAATTTATTTCAAAATATGAATACCATTCAACACATGAATTTCTAAACAACGAATGAATATCAATTCAACACATGAATGTTTTCAATAGTTTCTATATATAGATAAAAATGTGATTTTTATTATCGAACAATTTATTTCAAAATATGAATACCATTCAACACATGAATTTCTAAACAACGAATGAATATCAATTCAACACATGAATGTTTTCAATAGTTTCTATATATAGATAAAAATGTGATTTTTATTATCGAACAATTTATTTCAAAATATGAATACCATTCAACACATGAATTTCTAAACAACGAATGAATATCAATTCAACACATGAATGTTTTCAATAGTTTCTATATATAGATAAAAATGTGATTTTTATTATCGAACAATTTATTTCAAAATATGAATACCATTCAACACATGAATTTCTAAACAACGAATGAATATCAATTCAACCCATGAATGTTTTCAATACAATGAATAAATATAATTTAAGCATATGAAAATAATTCGAACACACAAATATTATTCAAAATTTCGGCAGCATAACGGCAGGGTAGTTAAACCGGCACCGTCCCTAGTACGGCTCCTCGCTCTACCTTAAAACCTCACGGTTTTTGACAATGGGGTTCATGCATCTAGTTCGCACGCAGGCGGCATGTATATATTTATTTCATTTCCACAAACTAATCCTAAGTGGTTTCAACCAAATATTTCACAACCACAAATGGGTATTTTTCAACCACCATCAACCAATATCAATCACAAACAATCCCAAACAATCATTCGCTATTAATCAAATTTTCACAACAATTTCAACCAATAAGTATCGTCCATGGTTTGTGGACGAGGGGCGTATATATATATATATATATATATATATATATATATATAGCAATTCACTTTTACTTCACACATATATATATAAATTTTAAATCAGAAATCTCACCAATAGCTATCCAACTTCAAGACTCTTCTTAATAGAAATCTTCGCCAATTTGTCGCTTTCACCCGTATTCTCTACATATGTAAAAATAGAATTTTTACTATGTTATCCAATATATAAAAATCGAATTTTTGACTTCGCTATTCAATATATAAAAAATATGATTTTTACTTTTGCTTTCAACATATAAAAATATGATTTTTACTTTTGCTTTCAACATATAAAAATATGATTTTTACTTTTGCTTTCAACATATAAAAATATGATTTTAACTTTTGCTTTCAACATATAAAAAATATGATTTTTACTTCGCTTGAAAGTTCAAACCTTTCCTCCCATTTTAAAGCTTTTACCTTTAAAACTAAATCAGTTTTTATTTTTTATAAAATTCAGTTTTTATTCTTTATTTCAAAAACAGTTTTATTTCTTTTAAAAAAAACAAATCAGTTATATTTTTAACAAAATCAGTTTATTATTTTTATAAAAATCAATTCAGTTTTTATCTTTATAAAAATCAATTCAGTTTTAATCCTTTTTAAAAAAAAATCTGTTTTAATCTTTATAAAAACAAAATCAGTTTTAATCTTTATAAAATCTGTTTTAATCCTTTTAAAAACAGAATCAGTTTTAATCTTTTTTTAAAAAAAATCTGTTTTAATACTTTTATAAAAAAAATTCCAGTTTTTATTCTTAATAAAATCTGTTCAAAATTCATAAAAAAAAATAGTTTTGAATTCTAAAAAGACAGTTTGAAATCAAAATAAATAAAAAAAAAAAACAGTCTTTAAACCTAATTAAAAACTCAGTTTTAATTTCTTTTATAAAATCAGTTTTTATTTCTATAAATAAATCAGTTTTTATACTTTATAACTAAATCAGTTTTTATTTTGAAACTAAATCATTTTTACAGATTAAAATAAAAAAAGAAAATAAAATAATAAAAAAAAGAAAATGCTCACCGAACTGCGAAGAAGGGGAGGGAGAAGATGTCGTCTGCGGCTTCTTCAGGGGGGGTCGGAATTTGATCAGAGTGTGCCACGGTGTCGAGCTTCGAGGCGCCTCTCCCCCGCCTGCCATCTTCGGAGTCGCGATGGCCACCCTCGCCGTGGCTCAACGCTCGAACTGGCGGTGCTCAGGCTCGAAGTTCGAGCTTGATTCTTCATGATAACCCATCGAACAAACATGGATTTGAAGAGCTACCGAATCTCTTCGATTTTTCGCTGAAGGACCGTATGCTAATTCGAATTGTGGTGGAAGAGAATGGGGATCAAAATCAGGGCAATTTCAGCCCTTAATTGGACCGACGGCGGCTTGAAAGGAATTAGGGTTTTTGTCCACGTTTGACCCTATATTTATATGAATATCTATTTTATTTATTTCAAAAATAATTTGTTTTAGTCTCCGAACTCCAAATCGAACCCAACGACTATCGTCCCTAGCGTTTTACCCCCATTCCGAACACAATGGGATATGTATCGCAAGCTGATTTAATCGTTACAGTCAGTTTCCTTTTGAATTTACAATTTAAATCCTTATATCGAATTTTAAACGTACATTTCAAATTACCGGGGTCACATACTAACTAGAAAAATTCCAGAAAAATATTTTCTAGCTTCGTATCGACTATACGGTCCTAACAAAACTAGTTTCGTCGAATTCTGAGACCGTTTGAAAAATGGCCAATTTCCAGTCGATTAAAATCAACGGAAACTGGTCAAACGCGTTTTCCTTTACCACGCTCACATATTGATTCGAAAAATTATGAAATTTAAACCTAACAATAACTTGACACTACGGACCTAACAAAAGTGGTTTCGTCGAAATCCAAGGTCATCTGCAAAATGTCCATTTTTAAGGGCCTGAATTCTATAGCGACTATTCAGAATTTTCAACTGGACATACCCTTTGATTCCCGCTATCAAATTTCGATTGGTCGGATTCGTTAGAAAGATATCATCAATTAGATTCTATTATTTTTGGTTTCACTAAGATCCGGATTGTTTTGCACCCGGTACATTCAATTGAAGTTTGAAATCGAATTATCGAACTACCGCGCCATTTTCAATTTTATATATAATTATAATTAATTATATTGGTTTTCAAATGTCGATTCAACTCAGTTTTCATCTCCATTATTTAAAATATTGATTTTAAATATTTAAAATCCGTTATTTTAGCCAATTTAAAAATTTTAAATTGGTTCAGATTTTCTGGGTCGTTACAATCTCCCCCACTTAAAACTTTTCGTCCCCGAAAAGGAATAAAGTCGAAAGTGGTTTGATAAATCTACTATCACACAACACAACAACCAATCCAATTGTTTTTAACCTTTTTAACTTTTCAAATATATATCTTTTATATATTCAAAAATTATATTTCTAAAACCAGACTATATATAAATATAATCACAAATACGTTGTTTAAAAACATATTACTCTAGACTCGTTCTGAGGCACTTCTGACCCCATCTATAACGAGTTGTTCTGATTCTGCTACTCATACTAGGATATTACTGATCCTATCTGTATGGAGTTACCCATCCTAGAACACTACTGGTTCTATTTCTGACGAGTTCGTTCAAATGTTATATTCCAGAACTAAGCTTAACCAAAGCTCTGATACCACGTTGAGACGACCCGATTTCCCGTTCTCACGGAAACAAGGTTATCTTTTGGAATATAACACTGAAACATATAATAGCAGAACAGAATTAAATAAATACACCAGAATGAACAACAAAATATACTGGATAAAAGTAATCATCAGAGTTACACAGTATACAGGATCTTACTTAGTACAAATACAGTTCAGCTATACATAAATGTCTATAGCGGAAATAAACAAAATATGTACAATAGGAGCTGAACAGCATAAAAAGAAATAAATGATAGAATCCATCTTCAGCTCCAGCTTTCCAGAAAGAACCAGCTAAACCTGAATACAAGGCTGCCCATGTGGAAAAAGGGGCACCCGAGTTTGAGAGTGAAACAAACTACGAGTCAGTCATGGGACTGGTATGAGAAATCCACTCAACACATATATAATTGGCTAATCACAGGACCACGCCACTTTCGTGGAACGGGTTTACTCCATTGGATTGCCAGTGCTTTAAAACAAATCTTTCTTTTAAACATCGCTATGCTTTTTATAAAAATGAAACCGTTATAAGACTCAGTTCCCATCACACAATGCAACGCAAACCGGAGGATAGAGTTTTTACCTTATAACGGCCAAGATATGCTTGATACGAATAATACAAAGGCATTTGATATTATTGCTAGTGTTTATATGTTTTGAAAACAATTTCAAATCATAACTATCAATCATAGACGGCATTAATGCCCCATACCACTATGTCGCCATATATAGGTCTACAATCAAAACCGCACGATGTCGTATTTGGAAATTGGTTTCCCGTCATGAACCAAGGCAAAAGATAGTCCTTACCGAATTCGAGACGCTCTAGGCCGCCCCTCAGGATCAGAGCTCGAGTGACCCTAGGAGCGACAGGGCCGGTCCACCGATGTGGATTAAAATTCCTGAACAATACGTTTCCCCGCCCTTTGGGGCGTAAACGAGCCAACGAATGACTCCATCGGACCCGGATCGTCCGATCAAACCGAGGCGCCTCGCAACAGCAACAACCACATAGGTGAAAAGTATATAAATGTCAGGGCTGGTAGGTCACTGACACCACCCTAGCTAGAAAGAAACGCATGTCCTCCCTGAGGTCCTTCCTCCCGTTTTAGGTTCATACCGGGGTGTGAGGCTCGCGAATTCACGTTATACACAAAGCTACGCCACACAGGCGGTGCTTTGATCATCACCACAAGACTTTGCTTTTCAACAGAAGCCCTGATCACTGCATCTTAGCATGCCACACAGAATAAATCCTATGTCAGACACACAGTCCATTTACAAGTCCGTTCTGGGTCTGAACGAAACCGGAGGCACTAAATACCTCGCAAACCCTTTGATCAACACGTACGTCTGAACGATCACCACTCATTATCCATATTTCGGGATGCCTCCCAATCAGGACCTCGGTTACCATCCAAACGAGGTGAAGATCTCCGGTCTTCGACCATCGTCTTCATCTTCGAATTTCAATCGTCGGTCGATTATTCGAAATGAGAATTAACTCGGCCTTTTCAAATAATTCACGTATATTTAGAATTTCAAATCGATTTATTTCAATGGTTAAATTATTCGACAACACCAATTGTGTTCTTTAATATAGTTTTCACACCAAACACATTCAACCATCAAACATCACATAAATCAAGCAAATTCAGTTTATTTCCATTCCATATCGCTTACGATGTTTTATAACTATTTATCGCTATTTTTATTTATTTTAAAATAGCCATTTTATTCAAAACGACGCTTCGGGCCATAAGGCGGCCGTGGCGCTGTTTTTCTCCAGATTTGATTTACACATATCTGAAAATCTAACCGTTGGATCCTCACAAAATTTACATCATTAGAAAGGTCTTGTCGAAACGAATCCAACGGTTCCAGTTTCGGGAAAATCCGACGGTCGGATCTCCCGGTACAATCGTTTGAAATTTCGATTTCAAAATACGAACTGCAGCGTCGTTATTCGATTAAATATAATTATATTTATATATATAAATAAATATAATCGTTTCTGGCGCTGTTTTTCTTCAGATTTGAATTAAACATTCCAGACAATCCAACCGTTGGATTTCTACAAGGTTGGTGCCGTTGGAAAGATTATTCCAAGGCGAACCCGACGGTTGAGATTTCGGGAAAATCCAATGGTCGGATTTCCCGTACTAGTCGTTTGAAATCACGGTTTCAAAATACGAACTGCACGGCCCCGTTTCGTTTTAATTTTATTTATATTTATATATTTATATAAATATAGTTCATTCAACGATTTCAATATCGTTTTTACTTCAAAAAAATTCTAACTCCTTAAATTTTGGAAAAATTTCGCCATAACCTCCCCTGCACCGGGAGCGTCGGGAAATCGCAAATAGCGTCCCGGTCCTTCTAATCTCAAAAAGAAAAAGAAAAAGCCAAGCGGCTAGCCAACAGGCTCAAAATCATCACCCAAACAAATCAGTAAATGTGTACCTATTTGTCGGGCACAAATTTTATTCCTCTTCTCTAGCCCCTTTGCTATAACCTGTTCAATGAATATGCATGTACATATATATACAGTCCATATCATTTTTCATTTTCTATTCAACTTCATATTTGATTTCTATTTGGTTTAAAAACACCATTCATTCTAATGTTACATAAATAGGGGCAAATCATTTCATTAGCTAATTAATGAATATTTCAACTCATATATGTTTATTTTGAACAAGTGGCTATTTTTAACACTTCACATTTCAACGATTTATGCATACAATAAAAAGGTGATTTTTATTGTAAAACAATTCATTTCAAAACACTATTTTTCTATATAGTTCATATAGTCGATAAAAGGTGATTTTTATTATCAAACAATTTATTTCAAAATATGAATACCATTCAACACATGAATTTCTAAACAACGAATGAATATCAATTCAACACATGAATGTTTTCTATAGTTTCTATATATAGATAAAAATGTGATTTTTATTATCGAACAATTTATTTCAAAATATGAATACCATTCAACACATGAATTTCTAAACAACGAATGAATATCAATTCAACACATGAATGTTTTCAATAGTTTTTATATATAGATAAAAATGTGATTTTTATTATCGAACAATTTATTTCAAAATATGAATACCATTCAACACATGAATTTCTAAACAACGAATGAATATCAATTCAACACATGAATGTTTTCAATAGTTTCTATATATAGATAAAAATGTGATTTTTATTATCGAACAATTTATTTCAAAATATGAATACCATTCAACACATGAATTTCTAAACAACGAATGAATATCAATTCAACATATGAATGTTTTCAATAGTTTTTATATATAGATAAAAATGTGATTTTTATTATCGAACAATTTATTTCAAAATATGAATACCATTCAACACATGAATTTCTAAACAACGAATGAATATCAATTCAACACATGAATGTTTTCAATAGTTTCTATATATAGATAAAAATGTGATTTTTATTATCGAACAATTTATTTCAAAATATGAATACCATTCAACACATGAATTTCTAAACAACGAATGAATATCAATTCAACACATGAATGTTTTCAATAGTTTCTATATATAGATAAAAATGTGATTTTTATTATCGAACAATTTATTTCAAAATATGAATACCATTCAACACATGAATTTCTAAACAACGAATGAATATCAATTCAACACATGAATGTTTTCAATGGTTTCTATATATAGATAAAAATGTGATTTTTATTATCGAACAATTTATTTCAAAATATGAATACCATTCAACACATGAATTTCTAAACAACGAATGAATATCAATTCAACACATGAATGTTTTCAATAGTTTCTATATATAGATAAAAATGTGATTTTTATTATCGAACAATTTATTTCAAAATATGAATACCATTCAACACATGAATTTCTAAACAACGAATGAATATCAATTCAACACATGAATGTTTTCAATAGTTTCTATATATAGATAAAAATGTGATTTTTATTATCGAACAATTTATTTCAAAATATGAATACCATTCAACACATGAATTTCTAAACAACGAATGAATATCAATTCAACACATGAATGTTTTCAATAGTTTCTATATATAGATAAAAATGTGATTTTTATTATCGAACAATTTATTTCAAAATATGAATACCATTCAACACATGAATTTCTAAACAACGAATGAATATCAATTCAACCCATGAATGTTTTCAATACAATGAATAAATATAATTTAAGCATATGAAAATAATTCAAACACACAAATATTATTCAAAATTTCGGCAGCATAACGGCAGGGTAGTTAAACCGGCACCGTCCCTAGTACGGCTCCTCGCTCTACCTTAAAACCTCGCGGTTTTTGACAATGGGGTTCATGCATCTAGTTCGCACGCAGGCGGCATGTATATATTTATTTCATTTCCACAAACTAATCCTAAGTGGTTTCAACCAAATATTTCACAACCACAAATGGGTATTTTTCAACCACCATCAACCAATATCAATCACAAACAATCCCAAACAATCATTCGCTATTAATCAAATTTTCACAACAATTTCAACCAATAAGTATCGTCCATGGTTTGTGGACGAGGGGCGTATATATATATATATATATATATATATATATATATATATAGCAATTCACTTTTACTTCACACATATATATATAAATTTTAAATCAGAAATCTCACCAATAGCTATCCAACTTCAAGACTCTTCTTAATAGAAATCTTCGCCAATTTGTCGCTTTCACCCGTATTCTCTACATATGTAAAAATAGAATTTTTACTATGCTATCCAATATATAAAAATCGAATTTTTGACTTCGCTATTCAATATATAAAAAATATGATTTTTACTTTTGCTTTCAACATATAAAAATATGATTTTTACTTTTGCTTTCAACATATAAAAATATGATTTTTACTTTTGCTTTCAACATATAAAAATATGATTTTTACTTTTGCTTTCAACATATAAAAATATGATTTTTACTTTTGCTTTCAACATATAAAAATATGATTTTTACTTTTGCTTTCAACATATAAAAAATATGATTTTTACTTCGCTTGAAAGTTCAAACCTTTCCTCCCATTTTAAAGCTTTTACCTTTAAAACTAAATCAGTTTTTATTTTTTATAAAATTCAGTTTTTATTCTTTATTTCAAAAACAGTTTTATTTCTTTTAAAAAAAACAAATCAGTTATATTTTTAACAAAATCAGTTTATTATTTTTATAAAAATCAATTCAGTTTTTATCTTTATAAAAATCAATTCAGTTTTAATCCTTTTTAAAAAAAAAATCTGTTTTAATCTTTATAAAAACAAAATCAGTTTTAATCTTTATAAAATCTGTTTTAATCCTTTTAAAAACAGAATCAGTTTTAATCTTTTTTTAAAAAAAAATCTGTTTTAATACTTTTATAAAAAAAAATTCCAGTTTTTATTCTTAATAAAATATGTTCAAAATTCATAAAAAAAAATAGTTTTGAATTCTAAAAAGACAGTTTGAAATCAAAAAAAAAAAAAAAACCAGTCTTTAAACCTAATTAAAAACTCAGTTTTAATTTCTTTTATAAAATCAGTTTTTATTTCTATAAATAAATCAGTTTTTATACTTTATAACTAAATCAGTTTTTATTTTGAAACTAAATCAGTTTTACAGATTAAAATAAAAAAAGAAAATAAAATAATAAAAAAAAGAAAATGCTCACCGAACTGCGAAGAAGGGGAGGGAGAAGATGTCGTCTGCGGCTTCTTCAGGGGGGGTCGGAATTTGATCAGAGTGTGCCACGGTGTCGAGCTTCGAGGCGCCTCTCCCCCGCCTGCCATCATCGGAGTCGCGATGGCCACCCTCGCCGTGGCTCAACGCTCGAACTGGCGGTGCTCAGGCTCGAAGTTCGAGCTTGATTCTTCATGATAACCCATCGAACAAACATGGATTTGAAGAGCTACCGAATCTCTTCGATTTTTCGCTGAAGGACCGTATGCTAATTCGAATTGTGGTGGAAGAGAATGGGGATCAAAATCAGGGCAATTTCAGCCCTTAATTGGACCGACGGCGGCTTGAAAGGAATTAGGGTTTTTGTCCACGTTTGACCCTATATTTATATGAATATTTATTTTATTTATTTCAGAAATAATTTGTTTTAGTCTCCGAACTCCAAATCGAACCCAACGACTATCGTCCTTAGCGTTTTACCCCCATTCCGAACACAATGGGATATGTATCGCAAGCTGATTTAATCGTTACAGTCAGTTTCCTTTTGAATTTACAATTTAAATCCTTATATCGAATTTTAAACGTACATTTCAAATTACCGGGGTCACATACTAACTAGAAAAATTCCAGAAAAATATTTTCTAGCTTCGTATCGACTATACGGTCCTAACAAAACTAGTTTCGTCGAATTCTGAGACCATTTGAAAAATGGCCAATTTCCAGTCGATTAAAATCAACGGAAACTGGTCAAACGCGTTTTCCTTTACTACGCTCACATATTGATTCGAAAAATTATGAAATTTGAAACCTAACAATAACTTGACACTACGGACCTAACAAAAGTGGTTTCGTCGAAATCCGAGGTCATCTGCAAAATGTCCATTTTTAAGGGCCTGAATTCCATAGCGACTATTCAGAATTTTCAACTGGACATACCCTTTGATTCCCGCTATCAAATTTCGATTGGTCGGATTCGTTAGAAAGATATCATCAATTAGATTCTATTATTTTTGGTTTCACTAAGATCCAGATTGTTTTGCACCCGGTACATTCAATTGAAGTTTGAAATCGAATTATCGAACTACCGCGCCATTTTCAATTTTATATATAATTATAATTAATTATATTGGTTTTCAAATGTCGATTCAACTCAGTTTTCATCTCCATTATTTAAAATATTGATTTTAAATATTTAAAATCCGTTATTTTAGCCAATTTAAAAATTTTAAATTGGTTCAGATTTTCTGGGTCGTTACAATATGACTTAGAGACGAGGATAATATATTGCCACAAATCTGATATACATTAACGGAAATCAGTGCTATGCGGTCAATTTCAACGTTAGACACACCATCCATACAAATCCGTTCTAGGTCTGAACGGAACAACAACCCGAAAATACTTGAATATGTTCAGGTCTCATGCAACCCATACCTTGTATTGGGTGGCCTACCCAACCAAGACATAAATCAACAATCAATCTAAACAATTCAAATATCCCCGGTCTTCATTCGTCGTTACCAAGTCTTTAATTGCTTCATAACGTCGTATTATTATTTGGAATGGTTTTCGAACATATATTCGATCCCGGTCTTTCCAAGTAACGAGCGTACTTTAAAACAGTAGCTATGGTTTACATAGGCTTTTTGATTCAAATCTCCTTCCAAATGATTATCAATTCATATATAACTCAGGATTTGAATTATTTTAAATTTCATACATCTCATTATCATTTAAAAATCTTCTTTGAAATCCAGGATTTTTAACTTCGCTTCAATTTCTTATCTCAAATCCAAGATTTGATTAAATCTCCAATTTCGATATGAATTTCCACCATTCAATCTCATCGGTTTTCAAGAATGATATTATTGAAGATATGATTCACGACAAACCCAAATCAATCGATATTGAATCATAAATTACACAGAAATTTTTATCCACTCATATTTGATATAAATCCTCATAATCGACGAATACCATAAGTGGAATAACGATATAATAATATCTTCCAAATTCCCAGATAGTATTCATTTACACCATGAAATTTATACCAAATATCGAAGATTTATTTCTATCTAACTTATTTCAATCAGGTGGAGAAATCCATATCTTTAATTAAAAGATTTATTCAATTCTTCGACATTCGATCTGGATAGAAATACCGTCAACTTATATTCAATATAAATTTCTGTATCCAACTCATATTATAAGCGGAATAACGGTGAACTACCTTTTAAATTCCTCCAATAGTAAGAGTCATCATCTACCGGATTAATATCAAACATCCGAAGATTTATCTCCAACCATACCCAATTATTAAAAACCCGTTTTATTATTAAATAAATCAATTTGAATTCCATATAAAGTATTTCCAATACTTTTGAACTTTTGTAAACATTCCACCAATCATTTAAAAATGATTACTTATAGTTCAGAAAATAATTTGCAGGTTAAAACTTCAAAATAGATTATTTTCGAAGGAAGCGTTACAATAGCATTTCAAAAGCGTTACAAAACAGTTATCTTAACTATTTTGATCAAAATATCATTTATCTTAGCCAAAACTTAAACTTTACAATTCAAAATACCTTCTCATAATTTGTAATGATTTTACAAATTTTTTTCCATATTTTTAAAACATTTAAAAATAGCTGTTTATAGTTATGGTCAACAATTGTTCTTACATCAATCTTTTCCAAAACGGTTTCAAACATAACTTGAAAATTATAACTCGAATTTAAAATCTGCTTTCACTCATTTGAAAGTTCTTGTTAATATAAATCAAATTTTTTTTGTTTCATGGAAATCCGATTTAGATTGCAAAAGTTATAAGCGTTTAAAGTTTGCATCTAAAATACGTAAATTGTCGTTATGCGACAAGCTCTATTTTTACCATAATAACCATTATTCTATGATACTTCAAAATATCTTAAAAAATCATTATATCCTTATATAACCCTTTAAAAATCATTTAAATTTACTTTCCAAATTATTTTGGATCTAAAATTCAACTTTCATAAATTCCAATTCATTTCTGAATTCAAATAACTTCAAATTAACCTTCCCATTCGTCGGATCAGTTAGGGATAGCCAGGGAGAGCAGGAAACTTCATTTCCAAACCCAAGCCTAGACACTATCCTCTCTGTCATCCTAGAACGTTCTGGTATATATTCTATTATTAATATAAAGAGACATCGTTCATATTCAAATTTCAAAATCTCATTTCGAATTTAAATTGAAAATAAATTTTTTTACCAAATCTAGTTAAAGATCGTTATACAAAATCAATACATAATTCAAATAAATTTCAAATCCTAATTCAATATTTAAAAAGTTGATATTTAATTCAGAACTAACAATTAAATATTATTCAATAATTAAATAAAATCGTAT
The DNA here is from genome assembly GCA_030737875.1 of Allium sativum. Lineage (NCBI taxonomy): Eukaryota > Viridiplantae > Streptophyta > Magnoliopsida > Asparagales > Amaryllidaceae > Allium > Allium sativum. The sequence continues at coordinate 748,975,218 of CM060918.1, forward strand.
ATAGAAAGGAGATTCTAAATCGATCACCCATATATTTCCACAACCACGGTGTGTTTGTGTGTGTGTGATATCATACAATGCAATCATATTTATCCAAATGAACCATACGATCAGATGGATATGAATTTATTCATCACAAACAACATTTTTACTGTGCACAAGCGTTACAGACAATAACGCTTACTAGTGTTCAGTGTATTATCTAATTCATGAACAACCATTCAAACATCAACATCCATCACACAATCATCATCAACTAATTATAATTAATCTCAGCAAATTATAATTAACTAATTTAAATAAATATTTAAATTAGAAGTTCTCACCTAACAGCTCTCCAAATTTTCACGGTAGGCGAGCCTAGTGAATCGTCGGACAGTATTTCGGCGCAACGTCTTCTTCACGAAAATATATATAATATAATATACACTAATCTCTCTTATATTATAAGAGGAGGAGGAGAATGACGAACTTTGGCAAGGTGGTGGTGGAAAAGAGGAAGACTTATGCCATGGAAACCATGGCCATAAGCTTTAAGAAGAAGGTGGAAAGGAGGAAATGGAAATGGAATGGTAAAAATGGAGAAAGGGCCTCCTTATATAGGAAAGGAGGAGTAAGGAGGTAAAGACACATAAGGGGCAAGTGGCAATCATGCATGAAAGGGAGCATGCATAAAGACATGTGTCTTAACACTTGTCTTAAGAAGAGAAGGTGAACTTTTGGTAGCATTTTCCCTTAAATGCTATGAAAACTAAAGGTAACACTTAATTCTAACGCTACTAATTCATGCTATAGTTTGACAAATCCGATCGAACGACAAATAGTATCAATAAATCCAAACTTATTAATAATCATTCTCATTTATAATTCAATTAAAACTTATCATATAGCTTATCAAAATAAATAAAATTAATAATAATTATTCTTGCAAAATCATAAAATAAATTATCCTTTACCAAATTCATATTTTACAAATCAATATTATCAAAATCAGAAAATATCATTACTTAAACATAAATCTTATAATTATAATTTTCAAAATAAGTTTTATTATAAAAATCATAATAAATAAAACAAAATACTTATACAAAGTTAAAATTCATATTTAAACCTAATAAAATCAATTTATATTCAGAATATCAAAAATTATATAAATAAAAATCCAAATCAAACATAGTTAAAATTCTGGGATGTTACAACATCAGAGTACAGAATATCAGAGTACATCGAATTATATTACAACAGAAGATAAATTTTTACATTAAATAAATACAATGCACAGCGGGAGACTTCTATGCTCTAGACACAGCTTTAAGCTTCGATCCTGCTAAACATATCTGCAAATAAGCCACTCGACTGCCCGTGTGGAAAAGAGGGCACCCGAGTTTGCTAGTGAAACAAACTACAGGTCAGTCATGGTACTGGTATGAGAAATCTACCTAACTTATCTAATAAATATGGCTAATCACAGGACCCCGCTGCTAACGCGGAACGGGTTTACTCCATTTGATTGCCAGTGCATAAATAAAGTAAATCGTTAAACAACGCAATGCTTTTTAGAAAAATGAAACCATTATAAGAACCCAAGTCCCATCACACAATGCAATGCAAACCGGAGGATAGGGTTTTACCTTATAATGGTCAAAATATGCTTGATACGATAAAACGGATTTGATATTAGTGTGTATTCTATTTAAAACATTTCAATCATAATGTATTAATCATAGACGGCATAGTACCCCATCCTACTATGTCGCCATACTAGTTCTACAATCAAAACCGCAAGGGTCGTATTGGAAGTTGGATTTCCATCATGAACCAAGGCAAAAGATAGTCCTTACCAAATTCGAGACTCTCTAGCCCGAGCCTCAGGATACAGTCGCAACTGCACCTAGGAGCCATAGGGCCGGTCCCCAACTTAAGTTGGTGGATTATATATAATTCCTGAACAATACGTTCCTCCGCCCTTTGGGGCATAAATAGAGCCACTAGGGACTCAATAACCGAGGCGCCTCAAAATCCAACAACCACATGAGTCAAACTCGTCAGCCAGTTCAAGAACTGAAGCCACTCCTAGCTAGAAAGAAACGTATGTCCTCCCTGGATCCTTCTCCCGTTTCTGGTTCATACCAAGTGTGAGGCTCGCGAAGTTACGCTATACAAAGCTATGCTAATTAAAGCTGTGCTTTTACCTTCAACCACAAGGCTCTTCTTTTCAACAAAAGCCTTGATTCATGCATCTTGGCATGCCACATTGTCAATACATACCATACCATTGATTTCTGCAAATATATAACCTCTAAGCTCGTACGTCTTAGAGAAGGGTGTTAACCACCAAACAGATATATATTAAACAGAGATCAACGAATATAATATAAAGGAATACAACGTCAAACATACAATCCATTTACAAGTCCGTTTTGGGTCTAAACGAAACCGGAGGCACCTTATTCCTCGCATATCCGAACAATCAACAATACGTCCGGACAACTACCACTTCAACCCTGTCCTGGGCATGAATCAGTCCAGTGCATCAGTAGTCCTCATCCACTCGATGTGAAGATCGCTGGTCTTCTACCACCATCTTCATCTTCGACTCTTGATCGTCGTATTAATTATTCAGAATGGGTTAAACCCGATCTTTCTGAATAACTCGTGTATTTTATAATTAAAATCAAGTGTTATAAAAACACATCATACGCCACATTCCAATCCAGAATATTCTTTTAATAGATATTCACATTATTCTATCAAGGATAAATTATTTAAATTTACCCTTGAAATCATTTCATTATCTCATTCCATTTCAAACTAATTAGGAATTCATTAAAACTCAAGTCTGGTTTTAATCACATAAATCATTACATAATGATTATTCAAATTTAAGAAATTAATCTTAATTTTAATTGGGTTAAAGAACTAATGTCATTTAAAACATAGTTCACGATAAACCCAATATCATTTTCCATTAAATATGGAATTTCACAGAAATCAACTCAATATACAATTGATATAAATTTCTATATCCAACCAATAATATAAATGGAATAACAGCAAGGCCTCTTAAATTCCATTTATAGTAACAGTCTTCTTCTATAGAATCTCATCTCGATTATTATTAAATCGAATTCCATTCAATTCCAATTTAATATATTAAATTGGAAAACTCTACTTTGGAAAAGTTCCATTTAAATCTTTAGTTAAAGATTTATAAATTCCAAATTATATTCCTACTGTAAATTAAGTTAAAGAACAAATGTCGTTAAAAACACCGTTCACGATAAACCCAATTCACATTTCATTTTATTTCAATTATTAAATATAATTGAAACTCTAAAAATCTTAAATAGAAGATTTGTTCTTCTCACAACTGGGTTTAAGAACAGTGTTATTGAAGACACCATTAACGACAAACCTAAAATCCAAATTATTTAATTTAACTCCAATTAAATACTAGTTAATTGAAACTTCATTAAATCTTAATTTGATGATTTATTCTAGTTAATAATTAGTTCATTTTGATAAAAATACATTTTTATCTTTACGAAATTGGAATTTTTCATCTAAATTCTTTTTAAATCATTTATTATGATTTTACATAATTTTTCCATATTTTTAATAATTTTATTAAGGCATGTACAGTCGATTTCCAATAACGGTCACCGAACTGCACTTACATCGACCTTTTCCAAATTTGATTTGGACATAATTCCAAATCTAACGGTTAGATTTCAAAACTCTTATATTCATTGGAGAGCTCTTTTCGATACGAACCCAACGGTTCTGGTTTTAGAAGAATCCGACGGTCGGATCTTCCGTTATGCCAATTTAAAGTTAATGGTCAAAATTCGCGAAGGTCGTTGCGCGGCGCGTTCTATTCAGACCATTAAATATATATAATATATATTGTATATTTCGTCGATTTCTATTTAAATCGTATTTCCTAAAATATTTATAAATTCATTTTAAAATGATTTTAACTTCATTTTCAATTTTAACTAAAAATTGAATATTCTGTATTTTTATCATATTAAAATAATAATATTTCAAAATATTATATTTTTGAAATCACTTCTTTTTATATATTCATTATAAAATGAAATAAATCGATCGATAAACCCGTTCGGGTTAAAATGACATTTCTACATAACACGGCTTCATATTTTTATATTTTCTTTTTCACTGAATATTATTTTGAAATATTTGTTATTCAAAAATATTCTTTATTTTTAAAAGACTGTTTATTTATGAATATTCTTTATATCAAATATATTCTTAATCGGTATGCGACTCAATCAATTACCATACAATTTCAGTTGTATGGATTTCATACATCGCATATATATAACGATAATGATAAATAATCAAACAACAATCCATTCATAACTAGAGTGAAATTCATAATTGTGTGAGCATTAAAATAAATAAATAAATAAATAACGCTCAACACAGACTGTCAATCCATCGATTGACATACAGTTAAATATTGGGACTAGTGTATGTCATCCCAACACTCGTGTGGGTTTTCAAACAACCAACAGTTCATCTAAATAAATCATTGGTTAATGAATTTAACCGGTTATAATTCGATTTTGAATCATTTTCTATTTACTAAATTTTTCCATTGTTTAAATTATAAATAAATCTTTATAACTGAATTTCAACAGGACATATATTTGGACAAGTAATTTTTCTTGTCTAACAAGATGACATTTCTATTTAAATGACATTATTCAACATAAATAACATTTATTCTAATATGACATTACTCTACATAAATGACATATTAATTCTAATATAACATTTCTAATCAAAATGACATTTTAAATCTAATATAACTTTTCTTATCAAAATGTTATTTTTATTCTAATGCCACATTTTCTACTAAAATGTAACTTTATTTCTAATGCAACATTTTTGACTAAAAATGTTATTATTTTTCTAGTGCAACATTTTGACTAAAAATGTTCTTATTTTTCTAATGCACATCTTATACTAAAAATGTTAATTTCATTTTAGTGTACCATTTTATATAACAAAAATGATTATTTTTATTCTAATCTAACCTTTTTAAACCAAAATGTCAATAGTTTTCCAATGTCACATTTGTAACAAAAATGATATTTTTACTAATGTTACAATTTTATACCAAAAGTGATATTATTTTTTTAATGTCATATTTTATACCAAAATGATGTTATTTTTCTAATATCACATTTCTATATAAAATGTTATTTTTATCTAATGCATCATTTTTAACAAAATGAACTTTTATAACTTAAGCAACATTTTTATCAAAAATGAACTTTTATAAGTCATGCGACATTTTTACCAAAAATGTACTTTTATAACTTATACAACATTTTTATCAAAAATGAACTTTTAATCTAATGTAACACTTATAACTAAATTGACAATTTTATTTGACAAATCCTATGTTTTCTAATGTAAATGAAAAGAACATTTTTTTTATATACCTAAGACGAATCCTATATTACATGGATATATTTTTATTCTAACTTAACATTTTTAACTAAAATGGTGTTTATATATCTAGTGACAAAATAAGAGTTAATTTTGTTTTCATACCATCTATTGCAACAAAAATTATGTGTTTGTTTTCATACGATCTATTTCACAAGATGATAACTTTATTTGTCAACTTTGATTTCAACAAAAATGACAATTTTGTATTTTATATTTCTAATTCAATAAAATGACAATCTTATATTTTACATTTCTAATGTATAAATAAAAGAATATTTATTTATCTTAACATGTTTTACCTTTCTAATGAAAACGATGTTTTTATTCTAATATTACACTTCTAAGAAAAGCGATGTTTTTATACGAATATCTCTAATCAAAAAGACATTCTTAATATAATTTAACATTTCAAATCAAAATGTTATTTTTAATTTAAACTAACATTTTTAATCAAAATGTTATTCTTAATGTAATGACAATTTTTGTTTATCACGTCGAAGATTCTATTTTTATCATTTAACAATACAACTCCGCAAATCACCACAACCAAATTCAATATATCAAACACATGAATTTTTAATAGTGAATACAGGTAAATTTCATAACGAAATTAAAAATTAAATTTAATTTAAATTAGATATCTCACCTTGGTTTTTTTGTTTAGTTCAGATCTGAATTTTACCTAAAATCCGATTTGCTCCTTTTCAAATCTGGCCAGTCAATCATCTAGATCTCATCTTCACGATTTCAATGCTTTCAGTTTCGTTCGATTTCGTCGCTGTATAAAAGAGTTATGCTGGTTTTAATATTAATTACAAAATTTCATAATTAATTAAATAATTAAATCATTAATTAACAACGCTTAACTCAAGCGCTACTGTTCCCTCTCCATCCTTATCCTGCTTCTTACTGGACCGTAAAAGAACCCATCGCTCGCTTTCAAAACTCCTCCGTCGCATCCGCCTGGCACCACCGTCTGCCGATCGACTACCACCATCATCGAACCCTTCGCAGCCTCGTCCAGCGCCATCCACCTTGCACGATTCGGTGGTCCCATGCTCTCCAGAAAGCACTCCAAAGTCGGCGAGTTACCTGTCAAAATCCGAACGCCTGAAGCCATGGTCGATCATCACCACCGTTGGATGGTTGGAGCTCGGTCTGGGCTTTGATTTCTAGTTGAAATGATTCGAAAATATTAAGGGGATTGAGGGATTAAAGAGGAAGAGGGTCAGAGCTTTTCAGCCATGGAATAGCTTAGGCGGCGGCTGTACAGTATTTGAATTAGGGTTTACTATTGCAATACGTGTATTTATAATGGTATATATAGAGTATTTTATATTATTTAATTAATTAATTCAAGAAATTAACTTGTTAGACCATCCGAACTACAAACGAGACCCAACGAGTGTCAGCCCTAGCTAATAACCCCCATCCCGGACACAATGGAACATGTTTCGTAACCCAATTCGGCTGTTACGATTAGTTTTTATCTAAATTAAAATATAAATCAATATGTATTAAATTTAAACGTACATTTTAATTTACCGAGGCCACATACTGACTCTAAAAATTACAGAAAAAATATATTTAGTTATGTTTCGACGATACGGTCCTAACAAAACTAATTTCGTCGAATTCTGAGACTATTTGAAAAATGGTTATTTTTGAATCGATTAAATTTGACTGAATTGAACAAAACACATTTTCCTTCGCCACGCTCACATATTAATTCGAAAAATTCTAAAAATTGAAACCTAGCGATAATTTGACATTCCGGTTCCAACAAATGTGGTTTCGTCGAAAACAGAGGTCATTTGTAAAATGGCTATTTTTAAGGGCTATATATTATATTAAAATATATATAAATTCTATAGCGACTTCTCTGAATTTTAAACTGGACATAACTTATTATTTATAATATGAAATTTCAGTTTTTCAGATTCGTTAGAATGATATGATTAAACAGATTTAAATATTTCTGGTTTCACTCTGATGAGTCTTTTGTTCAGTTCTAATGAGTTGTACCCCAAAGATTTGAGCTAACCAGAGCTCTAATAGCAACTGTAACGACTGAGGATTTTGCCCGACCCGATCGATCGCAAGATCGACCAAGACCGTTCAAATCCCGCATACGTTAACTTTGGGAATACAACACATTAAAACAAATAACAGCAGACTTTTATAAACATAATAATAATGTTACATCGTAGTACATAATATCAGAGTACATCGAATTATATTACAGCAGAAGATAAATTTTTACATTAAATAAATACGATGCACAGCAGAAGACTTCTATGCTCTGGACATAGCTTTATGCTTCGATCCTGCTAAACATATATGCAAATAAGCCACTCGACTGCCCGTGTGGAAAAGAGGGCACCCGAGTTTGCTAGTGAAATAAACTACAGGTCAGTCATGGTACTGGTATGAGAAATCTACCTAACTTATCTAATAAATATGGTTAATCACAGGACCCCGCTGCTAACGCGGAACGGGTTTACTCCATTGGATTGCCAGTGCATAAATAAAGTAAATCGTTAAACAACGCAATGCTTTTTAGAAAAATGAAACCATTATAAGACCCAAGTCCCATCACACAATGCAACGCAAACCGGAGGGTAGGGTTTTACCTTATAATGTTCAAAATATGCTTGATACGATAAAACGGATTTGATATTAGTGTGTATTCTATTTAAAACATTTCTATCATAATGTATTAATAATAGACGGCATAGTACCCCATCCTACTATGTCGCCATACTAGTTCTACAATCAAAACCGCATGGGTCGTATTGGAAGTTGAATTTCCATCATGAACAAAGGCAAAAGATAGTCCTTAACGAATTCGAGACTCTCTAGCCCGAGCCTCAGGATACAGCCGCAACTGCACCTTGGAGCCACAGGGCCGGTCCACAACTTAAGTTGGTGGATTATATATAATTCCTGAACAATACATTCCTCCGCCCTTTGGGGCATAAATAGAGCCAGTAGGGACTCAATAACTGAGGCGCCTCAAAATCCAACAACCACATGAGTCAAACTCGTCAGCCAGTTCAAGCACTGACGCCACTCCCAGCTAGAAAGAAACGTATGTCCTCCCTAGATCCTTCTCCCGTTTCTGGTTCATATCGGGGTGTGAGGCTCGTGAAGTAACGCTATACAAAGTTATGCTAATTATAGCTGTGCTTTTACCTTCAACCACAAGGCTCTGTTTTTCAACAAAAGCCTTGATCCATATGCATGCCACATTTTCAATGCATACCATACCATTGATTTCTGCAAATATATAACCTCTAAGCTCGTACGTATTAGGGAAGGGTATTAACCACCAAACAGATATATATTAAACAGAGATCGACGAATATAATATAAAGGAATACAACGTCAGACATATAATCCATTTACAAGTCCGTTCTAGGTCTGAACGAAACCGGAGGCACCTTATTCCTCGCATATCTGAACGATCAACAATACGTCCGGACAACTACCACTTCAACCCTGTCCTGGGCATGAATCAGTCCAGTGCATCAGTAGTCTTTATCCATTCGATGTGAAGATCACCGGTCTTCAACCACCGTCTTCATCTTCGAATCTTGATCGTCGTATTAATTATTCAGAATGGGTTAAACCCGGTCTTTCTAAATAACTCGCGTATTTTATAATTAAAATCAAGTGTTATAAAAACACATCATACGCCACATTCCAATCCAGAATATTCTTTTAATAAGATATTCATATTATTCTATCAAGGATAAATTCTTTAAATTTACCCTTGAAATCATTTCATTATCTCACTCCATTTCAATATAGTTAGGAATTTATTAAAACTCAAGTCTGGTTTTAATCACATAAATCATTACATAATGATTATTCATATTTAAGAAATTAATCTTAACTTTAATTGGGTTAAAGAACTAACGTCATTTAAAACATAGTTCACGATAAACCCAATATCATTTTCCACTAAATATGGAATTCCACAGAAATCAACTCAATATACAATTGATATAAATTTCTGTATCCAACCAATAATATAAATGGAATAACGGCAAGGTGTAAAAACCCGTAACTTCCCCGTAAAGGAAAGCGTCGGATAGTTCGAGAACAAACCACAACAGAACTCATACAGAAGAACATTTCATTGTATATTACAACAATGCATCAGATTACAAGAATATACAGAGTATAAATGAATATTACACAGAAATATCAGAGATTTAAATTACATTTAAATACATAGCAGCGGAAAGTAATACAATACACAACTAGAAGTAGATATACGGATACAAAGCTTTCCGGATATCGTTCCAGCTGTAAACCAGGATCCTATGAATATAAATCTGCAAAACCAAAACTACTAGCTGCCCGTGTCAAAATAGGGGCACCCAGAGTTTAGGTTAAAACAATAAACTCCAGGTCAGTCATGTGACTGGTGTGAGAACTAAAGCAGTTATTATTCTTTATTTTAAAAGTTAGGTAAATCAAGGGACCACGCCGTATAACACGGAACGGGTTTCCTCCCAAGAATACCAGTGCATAAAACAAACAGCGCAATGCTAAATAAAGAAAAATGAAGCTGTTATAAGACCCAGGTCCCATCACACAATGCAACGCAGCCGAGGATAGGGTTTTCCCTTATAACAGCCAAAGAATGCTTGATACGTTTAAAACAAATCATTTGATACTAGTATAAGTGCATAGTGTATAAAACAATTTCAAATCATAAGTATCAATCATAGGCGGCATGAGCGCCCCATCCCACTATGTCGCCATACTAGGCTCTACAAATAAAACCGCAAAGTCACGTATTTGGAAATTGGATTTCCGTCTATGAACCGAGGCAAAAGATAGTCCTCAACCGATTCGAGACAATCTAGCCCATGTCTCAGGTCCCAGACTCAGGTGGGCCTTGGATCGTCAGGGCCGGTCCACCGATGTGGATTATTATGCCTGAACAATACGTCTCTCCGCCCTATGGGGCGTAAACGAGCCAACAAATGACTCCATCGGACCCGGATCGTCCGATCAAACCGAGGCGCCTCGCAACAGCAACAACAACATAAGTCAAACTCGTCAGGGCGTGCAAAACCACTGACGCCACTTCTAGCTAGAAAGAAACGCAAGTCCTCCCTGATGTCCTCTCCCGTTTTTGGTTCATACCGGGTGTGAAACTCGCGAATCAACGTTACACAAAGCTACGCCACACAGGCCTTGCTTTGATCATCACCACAAGACTTTGCTTTTCAACAGAAGCCTCGATCAATTGCCACTTAGGCATGCCACACAGGCAATTCACTCCATGCGTTTGATATCCATCAATATATAACCCCTGAGCTCGTACGTCTCAGAGAAGGGCGTTAAGCAAGAGAATAAATTCTCCGCCGCCAAGCAGATATATATTTAATAGAGATCAATCACACGGACTAAAATCCAATGTCAGACACACAGTCCATTTACAAGTCCGTTCTGGGTCTGAACGAAACCGGAGGCACCTAGTACCCCGCACATCCATCGATCTCCAAGCACGTCTGGACGATCACCAACTGTTTCCATCTTCTTGGGTGTACAGCCCAATCAAGATCATCAGTTATCACCCAAACGACGTGAAGACCTCCGGTCTTCGACCACCGTCTTCATCTTCGACACCACGTCGAATCAGTTATTCAGAATGGGATAAACCCGGTCTTTCTGAATAACTCGCGTATATATTATAAAAGTGTTACACAAACACAACATACGCCTCATTCCAATTCAGAATATTCTTTTATTCGAATATTCCTATACTTTGGGAAAAGTTCCCATTAATTTTATCCAAGATAAATTCTTTAAATTTATTCTTTGAATATCAATTCAAACTAGTCGGGATTAGCGAACCACACCGAAGTAATCATTTATTTTATTTCCCAATCCCAACCTATTCATCCCATGAAGTAAAACTGGTAATACTTCATATCTAACACCACAGTGTTATCGGTAAATTCAATTACCATTTCACGTTCAAATCTAATTAAAGATTTAACCATCGCCTGGAGCAAAACTGGTGATACTCCATTTTCGATCATTTCAATCTAATTAAAGATTCATTAAAACTCCACTTAGTTTTAATCTTTTTAACTGGGTTAAAGAATCAGTGTCATTTAAAACATGGTTCACGATAAACCCAAAATCACATTCCATTAATTATCGGGTTAAAGAACAAGGGTTATTTAAAAACACTGTTCACGATAAACCCAAAAATCAATACCAATTCAATTCCAATTAAATATCGTTTAATTGGTACACTTCATTAAATCTAAATAAAAAGATTTAATTTTTTCACAACTAGGTTCAAGAACAGTGTTAGTGAAGACACCATTCGCGACAAACCCAAATCACATTTGATATTCAATACAAGGCTCTGAATAGAAAATATATCGGCTTATATTCAATATCAAATTCTACGACTAACAAATGTCGTATTGGAAATAACGATATAAATATATATCTTTCAAATTTCCATAACAACATCTGTATAATCACGAATTCCAACATCGAAATATTCCGAAGACAATTTCGATTCAAATCCACTCCAATGCAATCATTGGAAATTTTGGTTATTTTCAAAACCCTTTTCAAATTCAATTTATTTATTTAAAAATAAATAGAATTATAATTCTAGTTCAAAACTAGTTCATTTCGATAAAAATCTATTTTTATCCTTTCAAATATGGAGTTTTTCATCCCAAATCTTCACAAATCATTTCTTATGATTTTACACAAATTATTACTATTTTTAATAATTTTATCAAGGCCCGTACAGTCGATTTCCATCAATGGCCATCGAACTGCACTTATAGCGACCTTTTTCAAATTTGATTTGGACATAATTCCAAATCCAACCGTTAGATTTCTAATTTCTAATATCCGTTAGAAAGCTCTTTTCGACACGAACCCAACGGTTCCGGTTTTAGGAGAATCCGACGGTCGGATCTCCCGTAATGCCCATTTGAAATAAATGGTCGAAATTCACGAACTGCCGCGGCGCGGCGCGTTCTATTCAGGCCATTATATTATATATATAATATATATAATATATACTTCGTCGATTTCTATTTAAAACGAATTATATAAATAGTTTTGAATTCGTTTCAAAAACCTTTTCAACTTCCTTTTCAATTCAAATCACAATTGAATTCTTCTTTATAGATTCGTTTTAAAATTCATTTCTATTCAATTCAAATTTCAATTCAATTTGAATTCGTTTTCAATTCAATTCATTTCGAAATCGTTTTCAATTCACTTCATTTCGAAATCGTTTTCAATTCACTTTGAATTCGTTTTCAATTCAATTCATTTCGAAATCGTTTTCAATTCACTTCATTTCGAAATCGTTTTCAATTCACTTTGAATTCGTTTTCAATTCAATTCATTTCGAAGTCGTTTTAAATTCACTTCATTTCGAAATCGTTTTCAATTCACTTTGAAATCGTTTTCAATTCACTTTGAATTCGTTTTCAATTCAATTCATTTCGAAATCGTTTTAAAATCGATATAAATATCGTTCACGTCAAAATGGCGTCAAACTAATCAACACGACTTCATAAATTTCTATTTCAAATATTTCCATTTCTAAACTGGAATGAGGCCCAATCAATTACCATATAAAAATTAATTATATGGATTTTCACACAACACATGTATATAATAACATTGAAAAATGATCAACCATCAACCAATGTGCACTACACTGTACAAGCATCAAATAAAGATATCTAACGCTTATAACAGCCTGTCAATCAATCGATCGACATATTTAATCAATCAGGATGAGTGAACTTCAAATTTCATCCCAACACCCGTGTGGGGTTTCAAACAATCAAACACATATTTTTTTTTTGTGCTGTTGGGCGATGTGTAAAATTTATCGTCCCAATCAATGTCATTCAAATAGGTGTACATAAACAAACCGTCTGGTTTGTAAATGAATATTTATTTATTCATATTCACGTTAAAAATTATATTTTTAACGATAAAACATTTTATTCCAACATATGAATTTCGATTAAGTTCATTCTTTAAATAAAATGATATTTTTATTTTTCTAACACATTTTAGAAAATTTCGGCGGCATAACGGCACGATACTAGAAACGGGACAAGGCCTAGCCTTATCCCCGGTCTAGTGAAGGCCCACGCCATTCACACATCAATCATATCAATTTCAATTTCACCAAAACAATCCAATCCAAATCAAATAATCTAACCAACTACACAACCAATCAAACAAGTCCATGGTCTGTGGACGGGTGTCGGGTGCTTCTAATAAGCACCGTCTGCATCCTAGTATATATATATATATAACTAGAAAAGTAGAATTTGAGTGAGAAGTTCTCACCTATAGCTATCCAAGCTCCACGGCACTTCATTGATAGAAATCTTCATCGCTATCGCCTTTTTGTCACTTTCGTTGTCCGCTTTCACTACATATGTAAAAATCGAATTTTTACTTCGCTATTCCATATATAAAAATCATATTTTTATTTCAAAGTTCAATATATAAAAATCGAATTTTTTATTTCAAAGTTCAATATATAAAAATCGAATTTTTATTTCAAAGTTCAATATATAAAAATCGAATTTTTATTTCAAAGTTCAATATATAAAAATCGAATTTTTATTTCAAAGTTCAATATATAAAAATCGAATTTTTATTTCAAAGTTCAATATATAAAAATCGAATTTTTATTTCAAAGTTCAATATATAAAAATCGAATTTTTATTTCAAAGTTCAATATATAAAAATCGAATTTTTATTTCAAAGTTCAATATATGAAAATCGAATTTTTATTTCAAAGTTCAATATATAAAAATCGAATTTTTATTTCAAAGTTCAATATATAAAAATCGAATTTTTATTTCAAAGATTCCGCCTTTTCCATTTCAAAGATCAAATCTTTTCTTTTTCTTTTTAAAGTTTAAATCTTTTACCTTTCAAAATTCAAATCTTTTACTTTTCAAAATTCAAATCTTCCTTAATTACTTAAAACAAAACTGAATTTAAAGATAATTTCAGTTTTCAAAATCATATAGACTTCAATTTTAAAATCATATAAACTATAAATAAAAACTAAATCAACTAAGGTTTAAACGAAACTCACGGTTTTTAGATGAAGAGGGAGGAGGAGGGGTGGAGCGGCTTCCAGTGCGGTGGCGCGGGGATGAAGTGGTTGCGTCGGGCTATTACGAGGGGGAAAGGGGAGTAACGGGACTGCGGAGGAGAGGGGGGTTCGATTGGGGGTTGCGGCTGGTGGGAGGAAGCGGCGCCGGAGGTGGGGCGCCTCCGATGGGCTTCGGCGGCGATCCCCCCCCTCCGTCGATCGCATTTCTTTTTTTTTTTTTTTTGATTCTGAGGAATGAACGGGGGGGGCAGAGATAAGGGGAAAGGGTTTTTTTATTTTTTATTTTTTTATTTAATTATTTATTTCAACTTAAAGTTGACCTTCACATACGACCTCTAAACGAGGTCCACCGCCTGTCGCCCATAGCGTTTTACCCTCATTCCGAACACAATGGGATATGTATCGCAAGCTGATTTGATCGTTTGAATCAGTTTCCGTTTAATTTACCCTTAAATCATTATATTGAATTTTAAACGTACATTTCCAATTACCGGGGTCACATACCAACCAGAAAAATCCCAGAAAAATATTTTCTAGCTTCGTATCGACGATACGGTCCTAACAAAACTAGTTTCGTCGAATTCTGAGACCGTTTGAAAAATGACCAATTTCCAGTCGATTAAAATCAACTGAAACTGGTCAAACGCGTTTTCTTTTGCCACGCTCACATATTAATTCGAAAAATTATGAAATTTGAAACCTAGCAATAACTTTACATCCCGGACCCAACAAAACTAGTTTCGTCGAAATCCGAGGTCGTTTGCAAAATGTCTATTTTTAAGGGCCTTATATATATAAAAATATATATAAATTCCACAGCGACTATTTCTAATTTTAAACTGGACATATCTTATCATTTCTAAGATGAAATCCCAGTTTGTTAACTTCGTTACAAAGATATAGTTATACAGATTCAAATATTTCTTGTTTCGTTCAATTCTGACTTATATTGAATTCTGTATATTCATTTGAAATTAGAAATCGAATTTTCGAACTACCGCGCCATTTTCAATTCTATTTATAAATATAAATAAATATTTATATTCTAACGACGACGCGTAAATAATATATACGTTCGAATTATATTCAAAATAAATTTTCGTCGATATTATTTAAAATAATTCATTTTAAATAATCAAAATTCGCTATAATTGCCAAAATAAAAATTTTAAACTGGCCCAGATTTTCCGGGTTGTTACAATCTCCCCCACTTAAAACTTATCGTCCCCGAAAAGGAACAAAGTCGAAAGTGGTTTGATTAATCAACTCTACGTTCGATCTGGCTTCCATTCTCCAACTCTTTAGTTTCTGAGAATTTTCAAAACTTCAAAAATTTGGCTAACACCTTAAATTTTTGAAAAATTTCGCCATAACCTCCCCTGCAATGGGAGCATCGGGGAATTTTAAATAGCTTCCCCGGTCCTTCAGATCTCAAAAAGAAAAAGAAAAAGCCAAGCGGCTAGCCAATAGGCTCATAAAATCATCATCACCCAAACAAAACAGTAAATTATGTAGTAAACATGTACCTATTTGTCGGGCAAACAAATTTTATTCTCTGCTCTAGCCTCCTTGCTATGACCTGTTCAATATAAGTATATGTATATGCAAGCAAATGCGACCAATTTTCAATACAATTCAATATTGTTCCAATTAGGCTAAATGGTTCAAAATTAGCAAACAAATAAACAAACAACACAAACATCAATTAATTAGTGAATTAGAGTTTCAAATTCATAATTTTGATACATAGTCAAAAATCAGGTTTTTGATGCCAAATCACAACAATTAGCCCTATCTAATTTTGGTTCTCACACCAGTCTAATGGAAATATATAGAAATCTCACTTTCGTCACTCGAATATAAACACTGATGATGAGGCCTCATCATCTGAATCATCTCCGGGCGACTAGAGTGTGATTCTATATCTATCCAGTATATTAAAATTTCGAATACACGCGGATCAGACGTATACGCAAAATCTATATATACTGGATTTTCCACATCAATATAAATAGATAATCAAATACGAATAATTGATTTAAAATTTTCAAAACCAAAATTGTTTTCATTTTAAAAATTTACTCTTCACACTCGTTCTAGGATACTACTGACCCCATCTCTAACGAGTCATTCTCGTTGGATATTACTAATCCAATATCTGATGAATTCTTTCGTATGGTTCTAATGTGTCTTGTTCTCTAGCTTTGTAAACCAAAGCTCTGATACCACGTGTAAAAACCCGTAACTTCCCCGTAAAGGAAAGCGTCGGATAGTTCGAGAACAAACCACAACAGAACTCATACAGAAGAACATTTCATTGTATATTACAACAATGCATCAGATTACAAGAATATACAGAGTATAAATGAATATTACACTGAAATATCAGAGATTTAAATTACATTTAAATACATAGCAGCGGAAAGTAATACAATACACAACTAGAAGTAGATATACGGATACAAAGCTTTCCGGATATCATTCCAGCTGTAAACCAGGATCCTGTGAATATAAATCTGCAAAACCAAAACTACTAGCTGCCCGTGTCAAAATAGGGGCACCCAGAGTTTAGGTTAAAACAATAAACTCCAGGTCAGTCATGTGACTGGTGTGAGAACTAAAGCAGTTATTATTCTTTATTTTAAAAGTTAGGTAAATCAAGGGACCACGCCGTATAACACGGAACGGGTTTCCTCCCAAGAATACCAGTGCATAAAACAAACAGCGCAATGCTAAATAAAGAAAAATGAAGCTGTTATAAGACCCAGGTCCCATCACACAATGCAACGCAGCCGAGGATAGGGTTTTCCCTTATAACAGCCAAAGAATGCTTGATACGTTTAAAACAAATCATTTGATACTAGTATAAGTGCATAGTGTATAAAACAATTTCAAATCATAAGTATCAATCATAGGCGGCATGAGCGCCCCATCCCACTATGTCGCCATACTAGGCTCTACAAATAAAACCGCAAAGTCACGTATTTGGAAATTGGATTTCCGTCTATGAACCGAGGCAAAAGATAGTCCTCAACCGATTCGAGACAATCTAGCCCATGTCTCAGGTCCCAGACTCAGGTGGGCCTTGGATCGTCAGGGCCGGTCCACCGATGTGGATTATTATGCCTGAACAATACGTCTCTCCGCCCTATGGGGCGTAAACGAGCCAACAAATGACTCCATCGGACCCGGATCGTCCGATCAAACCGAGGCGCCTCGCAACAGCAACAACAACATAAGTCAAACTCGTCAGGGCGTGCAAAACCACTGACGCCACTTCTAGCTAGAAAGAAACGCAAGTCCTCCCTGATGTCCTCTCCCGTTTTTGGTTCATACCGGGTGTGAAACTCGCGAATCAACGTTACACAAAGCTACGCCACACAGGCCTTGCTTTGATCATCACCACAAGACTTTGCTTTTCAACAGAAGCCTCGATCAATTGCCACTTAGGCATGCCACACAGGCAATTCACTCCATGCGTTTGATATCCATCAATATATAACCCCTGAGCTCGTACATCTCAGAGAAGGGCGTTAAGCAAGAGAATAAATTCTCCGCCGCCAAGCAGATATATATTTAATAGAGATCAATCACACGGACTAAAATCCAATGTCAGACACACAGTCCATTTACAAGTCCGTTCTGGGTCTGAACGAAACCGGAGGCACCTAGTACCCCGCACATCCATCGATCTCCAAGCACGTCTGGACGATCACCAACTGTTTCCATCTTCTTGGGTGTACAGCCCAATCAAGATCATCAGTTATCACCCAAACGACGTGAAGACCTCCGGTCTTCGACCACCGTCTTCATCTTCGACACCACGTCGAATCAGTTATTCAGAATGGGATAAACCCGGTCTTTCTGAATAACTCGCGTATATATTATAAAAGTGTTACACAAACACAACATACGCCTCATTCCAATTCAGAATATTCTTTTATTCGAATATTCCTATACTTTGGGAAAAGTTCCCATTGATTTTATCCAAGATAAATTCTTTAAATTTATTCTTTGAATATCAATTCAAACTAGTCGGGATTAGCGAACCACACCGAAGTAATCATTTATTTTATTTCCCAATCCCAACCTATTCATCCCATGAAGTAAAACTGGTAATACTTCATATCTAACACCACAGTGTTATCGGTAAATTCAATTACCATTTCACGTTCAAATCTAATTAAAGATTTAACCATCGCCTGGAGCAAAACTGGTGATACTCCATTTTCGATCATTTCAATCTAATTAAAGATTCATTAAAACTCCACTTAGTTTTAATCTTTTTAACTGGGTTAAAGAATCAGTGTCATTTAAAACACGGTTCACGATAAACCCAAAATCACATTCCATTAATTATCGGGTTAAAGAACAAGGGTTATTTAAAAACACTGTTCACGATAAACCCAAAAATCAATACCAATTCAGTTCCAATTAAATATCGTTTAATTGGTACACTTCATTAAATCTAAATAAAAAGATTTAATCTTTTCACAACTAGGTTCAAGAACAGTGTTAGTGAAGACACCATTCGCGACAAACCCAAATCACATTTGATATTCAATACAAGGCTCTGAATAGAAAATATATCGGCTTATATTCAATATCAAATTCTACGACTAACAAATGTCGTATTGGAAATAACGATATAAATATATATCTTTCAAATTTCCATAACAACATCTGTATAATCACGAATTCCAACATCGAAATATTCCGAAGACAATTTCGATTCAAATCCACTCCAATGCAATCATTGGAAATTTTGGTTATTTTCAAAACCCTTTTCAAATTCAATTTATTTATTTAAAAATAAATAGAATTATAATTCTAGTTCAAAACTAGTTCATTTCGATAAAAATCTATTTTTATCCTTTCAAATATGGAGTTTTTCATCCCAAATCTTCACAAATCATTTCTTATGATTTTACACAAATTATTACTATTTTTAATAATTTTATCAAGGCCCGTACAGTCGATTTCCATCAATGGCCATCGAACTGCACTTATAGCGACCTTTTTCAAATTTGATTTGGACATAATTCCAAATCCAACCGTTAGATTTCTAATTTCTAATATCCGTTAGAAAGCTCTTTTCGACACGAATCCAACGGTTCCGGTTTTAGGAGAATCCGACGGTCGGATCTCCCGTAATGCCCGTTTGAAATAAATGGTCGAAATTCACGAACTGCCGCGGCGCGGCGCGTTCTATTCAGGCCATTATATTATATATATATAATATATATAATATATACTTCGTCGATTTCTATTTAAAACGAATTATATAAATAGTTTTGAATTCGTTTCAAAAACCTTTTCAACTTCCTTTTCAATTCAAATCACAATTGAATTCTTCTTTATAGATTCGTTTTAAAATTCATTTCTATTCAATTCAAATTTCAATTCAATTTGAATTCGTTTTCAATTCAATTCATTTCGAAATCGTTTTCAATTCACTTCATTTCGAAATCGTTTTCAATTCACTTTGAATTCGTTTTCAATTCAATTCATTTCGAAATCGTTTTCAATTCACTTCATTTCGAAATCGTTTTCAATTCACTTTGAATTCGTTTTCAATTCAATTCATTTCGAAGTCGTTTTCAATTCACTTCATTTCGAAATCGTTTTCAATTCACTTTGAAATCGTTTTCAATTCACTTTGAATTCGTTTTCAATTCAATTCATTTCGAAATCGTTTTAAAATCGATATAAATATCGTTCACGTCAAAATGGCGTCAAACTAATCAACACGACTTCATAAATTTCTATTTCAAATATTTCCATTTCTAAACTGGAATGAGGCCCAATCAATTACCATATAAAAATTAATTATATGGATTTTCACACAACACATGTATATAATAACATTGAAAAATGATCAACCATCAACCAATGTGCACTACACTGTACAAGCATCAAATAAAGATATCTAACGCTTATAACAGCCTGTCAATCAATCGATCGACATATTTAATCAATCAGGATGAGTGAACTTCAAATTTCATCCCAACACCCGTGTGGGGTTTCAAACAATCAAACACATTTTTTTTTTGTGCTGTTGGGCGATGTGTAAAATTTATCGTCCCAATCAATGTCATTCAAATAGGTGTACATAAACAAACCGTCTGGTTTGTAAATGAATATTTATTTATTCACATTCACGTTAAAAATTATATTTTTAACGATAAAACATTTTATTCCAACATATGAATTTCGATTAAGTTCATTCTTTAAATAAAATGATATTTTTATTTTTCTAACACATTTTAGAAAATTTCGGCGGCATAACGGCACGATACTAGAAACGGGACAAGGCCTAGCCTTATCTCCGGTCTAGTGAAGGCCCACGCCATTCACACATCAATCATATCAATTTCAATTTCACCAAAACAATCCAATCCAAATCAAATAATCTAACCAACTACACAACCAATCAAACAAGTCCATGGTCTGTGGACGGGTGTCGGGTGCTTCTAATAAGCACCGTCTGCATCCTAGTATATATATATATATAACTAGAAAAGTAGAATTTGAGTGAGAAGTTCTCACCTATAGCTATCCAAGCTCCACGGCACTTCATTGATAGAAATCTTCATCGCTATCGCCTTTTTTGTCACTTTCGTTGTCCGCTTTCACTACATATGTAAAAATCGAATTTTTACTTCGCTATTCCATATATAAAAATCATATTTTTATTTCAAAGTTCAATATATCGAATTTTTTATTTCAAAGTTCAATATATAAAAATCGAATTTTTATTTCAAAGTTCAATATATAAAAATCGAATTTTTATTTCAAAGTTCAATATATAAAAATCGAATTTTTATTTCAAAGTTCAATATATAAAAATCGAATTTTTATTTCAAAGTTCAATATATAAAAATCGAATTTTTATTTCAAAGTTCAATATATAAAAATCGAATTTTTATTTCAAAGTTCAATATATAAAAATCGAATTTTTATTTCAAAGTTCAATATATAAAAATCGAATTTTTATTTCAAAGTTCAATATATAAAAATCGAATTTTTATTTCAAAGTTCAATATATAAAAATCGAATTTTTATTTCAAAGATTCCGCCTTTTCCATTTCAAAGATCAAATCTTTTCTTTTTCTTTTTAAAGTTTAAATCTTTTACCTTTCAAAATTCAAATCTTTTACTTTTCAAAATTCAAATCTTCCTTAATTACTTAAAACAAAACTGAATTTAAAGATAATTTCAGTTTTCAAAATCATATAGACTTCAATTTTAAAATCATATAAACTATAAATAAAAACTAAATCAACTAAGGTTTAAACGAAACTCACGGTTTTTAGATGAAGAGGGAGGAGGAGGGGTGGAGCGGCTTCCAGTGCGGTGGCGCGGGGATGAAGTGGTTGCGTCGGGCTATTACGAGGGGGAAAGGGGAGTAACGGGACTGCGGAGGAGAGGGGGGTTCGATTGGGGGTTGCGGCTGGTGGGAGGAAGCGGCGCCGGAGGTGGGGCGCCTCCGATGGGCTTCGGCGGCGATCCCCCCCCCCCTCCGTCGATCGCATTTCTTTTTTTTTTTTTTTTTGATTCTGAGGAATGAACGGGGGGGCCAGAGATAAGGGGAAAGGGTTTTTTTTATTTTTTTATTTTTTTATTTAATTATTTATTTCAACTTAAAGTTGACCTTCACATACGACCTCTAAACGAGGTCCACCGCCTGTCGCCCATAGCGTTTTACCCTCATTCCGAACACAATGGGATATGTATCGCAAGCTGATTTGATCGTTTGAATCAGTTTCTGTTTAATTTACCCTTAAATCACTATATTGAATTTTAAACGTACATTTCCAATTACCGGGGTCACATACCAACCAGAAAAATCCCAGAAAAATATTTTCTAGCTTCGTATCGACGATACGGTCCTAACAAAACTAGTTTCGTCGAATTCTGAGACCGTTTGAAAAATGACCAATTTCCAGTCGATTAAAATCAATTGAAACTGGTCAAACGCGTTTTCTTTTGCCACGCTCACATATTAATTCGAAAAATTATGAAATTTGAAACCTAGCAATAACTTTACATCCCGGACCCAACAAAACTAGTTTCGTCGAAATCCGAGGTCGTTTGCAAAATGTCTATTTTTAAGGGCCTTATATATATATAAATATATATAAATTCCACAGCGACTATTTCTAATTTTAAACTGGACATATCTTATCATTTCTAAGATGAAATCCCAGTTTGTTAACTTCGTTACAAAGATATAGTTATACAGATTCAAATATTTCTTGTTTCGTTCAATTCTGACTTATATTGAATTCTGTATATTCATTTGAAATTAGAAATCGAATTTTCGAACTACCGCGCCATTTTCAGTTCTATTTATAAATATAAATAAATATTTATATTCTAACGACGACGCGTATATAATATATACGTTCGAATTATATTCAAAATAAATTTTCGTCGATATTATTTAAAATAATTCATTTTAAATAATCAAAATTCGCTATAATTGCCAAAATAAAAATTTTAAACTGGCCCAGATTTTCCGGGTTGTTACACAAGGCCTCTTAAATTCCATTTATAGTATCGGTCTTCTTCTATAGAATCTCATCTTGATTATTATTAAATCGAATTCCATTCAATTCCAATTTAATATATTAAATTGGAAAACTCTGCTTTGGAAAAGTTCCATTTAAATCTTTAATTAAAGATTTATAAATTCCAAATTATATTCCCACTGTAAATTAAGTTAAAGAACCAATGTCGTTAAAAACACCGTTCACGATAAACCCAATTCACATTTCATTTTATTTCAATTATTAAATATAATTGAAACTCTAAAAATCTTAAATAAAAGATTTGTTCTTTTCACAACTGGGTTTAAGAACGGTATTATTGAAGACACCATTCACGACAAACCTAAAATCCAAATTATTTAATTTAATTCCAATTAAATACCAGTTAATTGAAACTTCATTAAATCTTAATTTAATGATTTATTCTAGTTAATAACTAGTTCATTTCGATAAAAATACATTTTTATCTTTACAAAATTGGAATTTTTCATCTGAATTCTTTTTAAATCATTTATCATGATTTTACATAAATTTTCCATATTTTTAATAATTTTATTAAGGCATGTACAGTCGATTTCCAATTACGGTCACCGAACTGCACTTACAACGACCTTTTCCAAATTTGATTTGGACATAATTCCAAATCTAACCGTTAGATTTCAAAACTCTTATATTCATTGGAAAGCTCTTTTCGATACGAACCCAATGGTTCCGGTTTTAGAAGAATCCGACGGTCGGATCTTCAGTTACGCCAATTTAAAGTTAATGATCGAAATTCGCGAACGGTCGCTGCGCGGCCGTTCTATTCAGGCCATTAAATATATATAATATATATTGTATATTTCTTCGAGTTCTATTTAAATCGTATTTCCTAAAATATTTATAAATTCATTTTAAAATGATTTTAACTTCATTTTCAATTTTAAATAAAAATTGAATATTCTATATTTTTATCATATTAAAATAATAATATTTCAAAATATTATATTTTTGAAATCACTTCTTTTTATATATTCATTATAAAATGAAATTAATCGACCGATAAACCCGGTCGGGTTAAAATGGCATTTCTACATAACACGGCTTCGTATTTATATTTTTTCTTTTTCACTGAATGGTATTTTGAAATATTCGTTATTCAAAAATATTCTTTATTTTTAAAAGACTGTTTATTTATGAATATTCTTTATATCAAAAATATTCTGAATCGGTATGCAACTCAATCAATTACCATTCAATTTCAGTTGTATGGATTTCATACATCGCATATATATAACGATAATGATAAATAATCAAACAACAACCCATTCACAACCAGAGTGAAATTCATAATTGTGTGAGCGTTAAAATAAATAAATAAATAACGCTCAACACAGACTGTCAATCCATCGATTGACATACAGTTAAATATTGGGACTAGTGTATGTCATCCCAACACCCGTGTGGGGTTTTCAAACAACCAACAGTTCATCTAAATAAATCATTGGTTAATGAATTTAACCGGTTATAATTCGATTTTGAATCATTTTCTATTTACCAAATTTTTCCGTTGTTTAAATTATAAATAAATCTTTATAACTGAATTTCAACAGGACATATATTTGGATAAGTAATTATTCTTGTCTAACAAGATGACATTTCTATTTAAATGACATTATTCTACATAAATAACATTTATTCTAATATGACATTACTCTACATAAATGACATATTAATTCTAATATAACATTTCTAATCAAAATGACATTTTAAATCTAATATAACTTTTCTTATCAAAATGTTATTTTTATTCTAGTGTCACATTTTCTACTAAAATGAAACTTTATTTCTAATGCAACATTTTTGACTAAAAATGTTATTATTTTTCTAGTGCAACATTTTGACTAAAAATGTTCTTATTTTTCTAAGGCACGTCTTATACTAAAAATGTTAATTTCATTTCTAATGCACATCTTATACTAAAAATGTTAATTTCATTTCTAATGTACATCTTATACTCAAAATGTTAATATCATTTTAGTGTACCATTTTATATAACAAAATTGATTATTTTTATTCTAATGTAACCTTTTTAAACCAAAATGTCAATATTTTTCCAATGTCACATTTGTAACAAAAATGATATTCTTACTAATGTTAAAATTTATACCAAAAGTGATATTATTTTTCTGATGTCACATTTTATACCAAAATGATGTTATTTTTTAATATCACATTTCTATATAAAATGTTATTTTTATCTAATTCATCATTTCTAACAAAATGAACTTTTATAACTTAAGCAACATTTTTATCAAAAATGAACTTTTATAACTCATGCGACATTTTTACCAAAATTGTACTTTTATAACTTATACAACATTTTTATCAAAAATGAACTTTTAATCTAATGTAACACTTATAACTAAATTGACAATTTTATTTGACAAATCCTATGTTTTCTAATGTAAATGACAAGAACTTTTTTTTTTATATACCTAAGACAAATCCTATATTACATGGATATATTTTTATTCTTACTTAATATTTTTAACTAAAATGGTGTTTATATATCTAGTGACAAAATAAAAGTTAATTTTGTTTTCATACCATCTATTGCAACAAAAATGATATGTTTATTTTCATACGATCTATTTCACAAGGTGACAACTTTATTTGTCAACTTTGATTTCAACAAAAATGACAATTTTGTATTTTATATTTCTAATTCAATAAAATGACAATCTTATATTTTACATTTCTAATGTATAAATAAAAGAATATCTATTTATCTTAACATGTTTTACCTTTCTAGTGAAAACGATGTTTTTATTCTAATATTACACTTCTAAGAAAAGCGATGTTTTTATACGAATATCTTTAATCAAAAAGACATTCTTAATCTAATTTAACATTTCAAATCAAAATGTTATTTTTAATCTAAACTAACATTTTTAATCAAAATTTTATTCTTAATGTAATGACAATTTTTGTTTATCACGTCGAAGATTCTATTTTTATCATTTAACAATACAACTCAGCAAATCACCACAACCAAATTCAATATATCAAACACATGAATTTTTAATAGTGAATACAGGTAAATTTCATAATGAAATTAACAATTAAATTTAATTTAAATCAGATATCTCACCTTGGTTTTTTTCGTTCAGTTCAGATCTGAATTTTCTCTAAATTTCGATTTTCTCCTTTTCAGATCCGGTCAGTTTCATCATCTAGATCTCATCTTCACGATTTCAACGCTTTCAGTTTCGTTCGATTTCGTCGCTGTATGTAGGAGTTATGCTGGTTTTAATATTAATTACAAAATTTTATAATTAATTAAATGATTAAATCATTAATTAACAACGCATAACTCAAGCGCTACTGTTCCCTCTCCATCATTATCCTGCTTCTTACCGGACCGTAAAAGAACCCATCACTCACTTTGAAAACTCCTCTGTCGCATCCGCCTGGCGCCACCGTCTGCCGATCGACTACCACCATCGTTGAGCCCTTCGCAGCGTCGTCCAGCGTCAGCCACCTTGCACGATTCGGCGATCCCATGCTCTCCAGAAAGCACTCCAAAATCGGCGAGCTCCCTGTCAAAATCCGAACGCCTGAAGCCATGGTCGATCATCACCACCGTTGGATGGTTGGAGCTCGGTCTTGGCTTTGATTTCTAGTTGAAATGATTCGAAAATATTAAGGGGATTGAGGGATTAAAGAGGAAGAGGGTCGGAGCTTTTCAGCCATGGAATAGCTTAGGCGACAGCTGTACAGTATTTGAATTAGGGTTTACTATTGCAATACGTGTATTTATAATGGTATATATAGAGTATTTTATATTATTTAATTAATTAATTCAAGAAATTAACTTGTTAAACCATCCGAACTCCAAACGAGACCCAACGAGTGTTGGCCTTAGCTAATAACCTCCATCCCGGACACAATGGAACATGTTTCGTAACCCAATTCGGCTGTTACTATTAGTTTTTATCTAAATTAAAATATAAATCAATATTTATTAAATTTAAACGTACATTTCAATTTACCGAGGCCGCATACTGACTCTAAAAATTATAGAAAAAATATATCTAGTTATGTTTCGACGATACGGTCCTAACAAAACTAATTTCGACGAATTCTGAGACTATTTGAAAAATTGTCATTTTTGAGTCGATTAAATTTGACTGAATTGAACAAAACACATTTTCCTTCGCCATGCTCACATATTAATTCGTAAAATTCTAAAAATTGGAACCTAGCGATAATTGGACATTCCGGTTCCAACAAAAGTGGTTTCGTTGAAAACAGAGGACGTTTGTAAAATGGCTATTTTTAAGGGCTATATATTATATTAAAATATATATAAATTCTATAGCGACTTCTCTGAATTTTAAACTGGACATAACTTATGATTTATAATATGAAATTTAAGTTTTTTAGATTCGTTAGAAAGATATGATTAAACAGATTTAAATATTTCTGGTTTCGCTCAATTCTGACTTATAATGAATCCTGTATATTCAGTCAAAGTTCAAATTGAAATTTTCAAACTACAGCGCTGTTTTAAACTCCTTTTATAATTGAATTAAATATATTCGTTTTAACTTTGATTAAAATAAATTTTAATCGTTATTATTTAAAATAAATTATTTTAAATATTCAAAATCCATTAAAATTTCTAAAATAAAATTTTTAAATTGGCCCCAAAATTCCGGGTTGTTACAACATACATATATATGTATATATATACATTTAAATTCAATGTTATAAAAGAACCAATTTTATTTTATTTGAACGTTTCAAAAGGTCAACTTTGATTCTTTCAAGTAGTGGAACAAAAAATTTAAATTAAATTTCATGTTTCCACATTCATTTCCTGTTTTATACATCATCCAAGCCCAAACGATTTAAGACCCGGTTTTTGTTTAGCGTGGATGTTGAGCCCATACAGTTACCAAAATTATAAATACACAAATTTACAGGCCCAAAAAACCCATGGTTATATATATGAAATCAGGGTTATATTAATAACAAGGCCTAATATGTTACAAAATAAAATGAACTAAACCAA
This sequence comes from Allium sativum, assembly GCA_030737875.1. Classification (NCBI taxonomy): domain Eukaryota; kingdom Viridiplantae; phylum Streptophyta; class Magnoliopsida; order Asparagales; family Amaryllidaceae; genus Allium; species Allium sativum. The sequence continues at coordinate 749,003,476 of CM060918.1, forward strand.
ACATTTTGACCATATAACCATGACAATAAGGGTAATCTTAATGGTTCAAATATGACAATATAATTCCTGAATTATAAATATATCTACTCTACTACAGATTAAAGAATAGAATAACTATATACAAAACAATGGAACTCATACTGTCACATTCAGAATTATAATATAGCAGATCGATACAGTGTAATAAATCAATACATGATAATCTGCATATACAAATACAGTTTATAACTTATACGGCATATAAAACTTCATTAGCCACACTATATATACAATCATTCACACATACAAACATATTTGTATTGTGTTACTTATAACATTTATACAGTCCACTTTACATTTATACAGTCCATATAGCACTTGTACAGTCTACACTGTCAAGGTTATTTAAGCTTGCTTCAGTAAATTCATTCCTTTATACCCCAACATATCCATCCATTTGCACACATTTGCTCAGTCAAACTGATTTATGTCACAGGGAAACATCTGCAAGTATTTATCAATATAAATAAATGCAGGTGAAATATTAATTCGAAATAAATAGAGCATCATTTATGCGGTGTGTGTGTATATAATATATATATATACATATCAAATATATATATATATATATATATATAATATAACATGGTTTAAACTCAATTATATATGTATATATCAAATATATATATATATATATATGTGTGTGTGTGTGTGTGTTAAACAATACAATCAGACATTGTATGCTTGTAAATGAGTATATGTTTTAGATGTTCATAGATGGAGGGTTTAATGTCATATGATATATATATATGTGTGTGTGTGTGTGTGTGTGTGAACTGGTTCAAAACAGTTTTAAGTATTAATTCTATATCCAAGACATTTATCCACAGCTTTGAAGTATATTATACAAATTATACATACATAATTTGTATTAAAACTTATCTATATATATATATATGATCAGTTTTATATTGCCCAGTACCTTGCCTTGTATCAAATACAATTATTTAAGTACCTTGCAATTACTTTAAACTTAGTATATAAATATGATCCAGGCAATGTCTGTATATAAATCAATATTTATAAATGCCTGGATTCATACAACTAACATGTATCTAATTTTATTGATACATAGCAAGTATTGTATCAATTGCAAGTTACAATTGCTAAAGCTATCACATTTGCAACATATATATATATATATATATATATATATATATATATATATTTGTTAATATGAACATAAACACTACTTTTGTAGTTAATCTGCAAATGTACTTTATATTCAAACAACGCAGCGTGAAACTATTTATTCAATCAATGCAGTTCTACTTGAGAAAATTATAATGACTCAAGTATTTCTGCTTATACATCAACATTTGATTTAGTGCTTACAAATACATTTATATATGTATTTACAGTATGCATTTATATCAAATATATAGATGCGTCAGTACATGTTGGACCCAAAAAAAATTCAGGTATTTTAGTTTACATTATATTATGTAAAACCAACAAGTCGTACTTGATTTGTCACGTGCATCTAAACAATATAGTATTACATGTATCTAGATACATTATATACTACACTGGTTTCAACTGCAAACCAGATATACAATGTTGTTATCTGGTATGAGCAGTATGAAAAATGTGCATAAATAAATCAAATATATTTATACTTTCATGTAAACCAAATTCTAATTTTAAAATGAAGCCTATGATAACTTATTTATGATCATGAAATCACACGTATATGCATACAAACATATGTACAGATATGACATATCAAAATTGCAATATGTTTGTATCATTGCATCTTATGCAAAGGGAGACCAGGTGGAGCAAAATACAAGTTACAAGTTGCATGATTAATTCGATATGATCGAACTTTTGCTGATTGGTGATGATAAAGCTTATAGCTAGTTCAAAATGACTAACTATTCAGGCATGTATGTATAAATATTCAGCTCCTTACAAGAACGGTTCTTTCAATAAAATTAGTCAACAACTATGTTTGATCATATGCACTCATGATTATACATGATTTCATGAAAATATGTTTAAACTAGGGAGTTAATGATACAACCATATCTGCAAGAGATTAGTTTATCAAGTATCCATCATAAAGCTATGTTACTGGTTCATCAATCAGTAAAGCTTTTTCAAACAAAATAATTTCTATCAAACATTTTGATAATGGATATGGCATCTTAAATACCCAATCAAGCTTGTGGTGACCTTTCTAATATGTATATATATATACATTCAGGTCTAATTTTATGCAAACGAAATACAAACTCAAAATTATTGACTTTCAATTTTAAAGTTTGTCTAGCAGTTTCATATTAGTACAAAATTATGTATAATAGTACATGAAACCATATGTAGGCAATGATTAATCAATATACATATATCGATCCTGAAAATAAGTGTCTCGTAACACTAATAATTTCCCACATTTTAAGTCATACTTATATTAACCAAGCATGTTACACTTCCCAAAATGTATGTGAATATAAATATATATATATATACATATCAAATTTAAATCAATACTGCATTCAATTATATTGATCCATAACTCGAGTGAAGTGATACAGATCGAAAATCATGAATACAGAATTTAGCAGGCAAGGAAAAACACAATATTAAACATACTTAATATCATGTACTAACTATGAATATTTTTAACTCATGTTTTTATCAAATATAAAACTCATGTATAGTAAAACAATTTTAATTCTGTATCGAATAAGAATTAACAACAGCAATATAACTTCATCCGTGTTATGATCTTACCTAAAATATCACATCCGAATTTTAATACTGCATTCATCAATACACTACAGATTGCTAGGTTGTTATCTTATTTAAACAGATCAATCCATTGATTTGAACCAAAACTCAAATAAACAAATCTAAATCAAGTATGTATGAAGTTATATCAGAAAAAAATATACATACTAACCCATTCGATCATTTCAAACAATTACAACCGGTTAATCAGTTGAATGACTCCTATGTTGATTAACAAAGTAGCAACATATTGTAAGTTAGTCGATCTTCAGTCTAAACCAATAAAGCTTCATTTCTAAGTTTTATATCAAAATTATTTAATCACAGTAAAACGTTTTACAGTATGTATCAAATACAATCTTAATGTTCAGTGAAACAATTTCACCGATAAATTGATTTTTCGTTTAGATCTAGAATCCAAGCTTTTCAAATAATCAATAATACCAGAATTCTAACATCAGAACCCAAAAACAATGATCAATTTATCAATTTCCGCAAAACCTAGCTCCAATACCAATGAAGGAATTTAGGGTTTACTAGATCTAATCGAAAGCCCTAAATTAATATCATTTTAACACTTAAAATATGCGGATCTATGCAAATCAATAAATCGAAAATTCATACCTTGCTTGAATCTGAAAATCCCCAATTTTGAACCATTTGAATTGTTCGAATCTGTTGCGAGATCTTCGAATACGCTGATGATCGGAAGCATCGAATCAGGAGCTCTCCAAGTGTAGAGCCTCTACAAGGAATCCACACGAGCATTCTCTTCTTCAATTGAATCAAATAAGAAAGAGTGCGCGGTGCTAGCCGCCGCCATTGATTTTGATTTTTTTTCTCTTTGAAAAAGTGAGTCGGGTTCAATTTTTTTTTTTTTTACTTTCTTATCTCATAGATATATATTGGTTCACGTGCTTATGAAAGGGAACATTTTCCTTTCTATTAAAATGCAACGTGTACCAAGATAGTAGAAAACCACCGTGTACCATTTCAACGCGATATAAAATATCAACATATTGGTATTTTATTTTATCTAAATAATGGCCTTCCTCTTATAATGTTCTAAGTATGTGACCCTATAGGTTATTACAACGTTGGCAATGATTTTAAATCGTATTTAAAATCATAAATAGTGATTGGCATCTAGCAATACGTCGCTACTACCCAAGTTATAATAAGATCAACGATTCAGATACAACCTTTTCGTGACCAATGTATCAATGTAATATAATCCTTTTAACCATTATATCCATGATTAAACTAGAGGCATGGATCGTATCATCCTCGCTAAAATTTAATCCGATTTTCTTGATTGATGAGTAGACTGTTTAAAACAAATCAATATTTGAGCACGACCATGCATTTCACAGTCTCACTCAATCAAGAGGCCCATGGATATCACTACGAATATGTATTGTAGGGTTAAATTCCATCTAGATCATTCATAATTTTCATTCAATTTGAGATATATCCAATAATCATCGTTATCATTACTCTGTTACGAAATAACTTTAGATGATATCAAAATACAAATATCCTCGAATAAAACTATAATGATTTCAGGTCTGAGGACCATTACATCACTGTCACTATGAGAACAACTTATGATATTGTTGATTATATTCCATGTAGTTATCTCACGGTGGGTCAGCCCAATACGTTATTCTCCAATACGTATTTATATCTTGACTTTAATATTACGTATATTAATGATCAATGAGATGTGATCATCAATCAATCAATATACTAGTCTCAACGCTTTATTGTTGTCCTATATAAACAATAAAACTCGACTAGGGACATTTAAGAATTATAATACTTATCCCACTATATAATCTCAAGTTCAGCCTTACTCGAACTATATAATTATGTACTATTATTCTAAGGACTTCTATTAAATTATTATTTATATTACGCAGTAAATATAACATAACAGAATATTTTTATTCCAAATAAAATAATAACGTTATTAATCACATCAAATGGATTGCCTCTAGGGCATAAACTCTAACATTTATTTCCTTCTACCCTAATCTATACAGCAAGTTCCTTTCCAACGCAATACTACCCTTAGCTAGAGTTTCCCTGCCCTTTCAATTCGCATACGAATTCATTTTCTTCTCCATAAGGCCTCTTCTGAAACCTACGCTACTTCAATAGCTGCCATCATCTTTCATTTTCACGTCTGGATTTGATTCCTTCCTAAATCTTCGTACACTGCAAATCTATGGATACTCCTAATCCTACAAGAAAACGACGTGATCCTTATCATTCTCCTTCGCTTCTATAAATAAAGGTCACAGTCTTTGTTAATTTCTCCATCCTCAAAACTAATAAAATTCATTTCCTACGTTTCCTTTTTTCTATTCTGTTAATCGCGGAAAAAAAACATCCACTGATTCAAAATAAAAATGGAAACCTAAATTGATTCAACCTTTTTCTTCCGTTTCTTTTACCCCACTCAATTGAAATTTAAAACCGCGCTTCTTCCTTAAAATCGAAAATCGATTACGGAAGAAAAAAAAGGAAAGTGAAATAAAATTGCGATTTAATTGCTTGCAGTATCCATTGAAGCTCGAATCGAACTGGAGATAGTCGTGAATTAGAAAAAAGGGGTCTGTCGCTAGTTTGTAGTCAGGTTTTGTTGAGGGAACCCGACCTTTGGAGTGCGAAATTGGATTATGGAGGATCGACAATGGGTTGAACAACGATGAAAAGGGAGTTGTGCGATGAACTGGAGTTATGCGCAGTGGAGTTCGATTCAGCGGAAGTTGGTGAGTGCGAATTTATTAAGGAGCGAACTGTGAATTTGGGATTTGGTTTGTTGATGTTGAACGTGAGGATCTGGGTGATAAACTTGGTACGAAAGTGAGGATGAGGGGAGTGCGATCAGCGTTGTTTTGGCAAAAGGTGAATGTAGCTAGCAAGGAAGAGGAGCAGTAGTTGCTTGTAAGGTGTTTGAAGGAATGTCCAAGTGGAGAATCACTGTTTTGGGCTGTTGACTGTGGGGAAACTAGTGCGATATTAGGGTGATGGTAGATGCATTGCAGCATTGTATTCAGTGGTGTAGTAGCAGCAAGGAGGTGGCTGCAATTATTATAGAAGGAGACGACGTCTGTAAGATGTTTGACGAAATGCTGTAGTAGAAATGGAAGCAGTTTTGGGACTGTTTAGGAATGGTTTCGTCGATGATCGAGTAATTTTAAAGACAACAAGGTATATGTCCACCAAAATTTAAATTTACACAGAAATTTACTTATTCATTTATGTAGTAGATATAAATAAATATTTAATCGATAAATAAAATGAATAAATAGTAAGTGATAAATTATTCGAGATGAGTCAAATAGATGCGTGGCTGAGACGATATGGAATTTTAATCAGATATTCAACAAAAGAAAGTCAAGGTGAGTTAAACTCACTCAGTTAAATTATTGGGAACTATTTTTAATAGTTCAAAATTTATTTATTGCTTGATAGGTGATAAACTGATTAATATAAAGTGATAATAATATAATATTATAATATAATATTGGTGATTGGTGACTGGATATTCCCGCAGTACCAGTAGCGGATGATTTCCCTATGCTTCCCACAATATATATAGTGGATGACCTTCTGTACCGCGATATCCTGCCTCGAAGCGGGATAGGTATTATTATTGTTGACTAACATCTGTGGATGCAGAAAAAACAGGTTGGAGGGATCCAACTGGATTCCTCACATTTAAATTATTTGTTTTCATATATATGCTTATATATGATGTGTTCTAGAACCTGTGTTAGTTTATAGTATATTTGGATGTGTTAGTGGCACTGATTGTTGATTTTGGATATTTTAAATATCCTAAATAATAATAATATATGGATTTCAAAACAGAAATAGAAATATAAAAAGAGTTTTAAAATATTTATTTCCAAATAGAAATGATTAATTAGAACCCAAATTAAATATGATTTAGTATTAAATATTTGTTTAAACAAATATCGTGATGAGGTGATTTTATAAGTGACATTTTAAGTGAAATTATTTTTATTGAGGGATATAAGGAAAATGTAAATTGTGTGAGATGTGAAATAGAAATGGAACTCGAATAATATGTTGATATTTTGAAATAGATTTAAAATTTTCCAATTGCAAGAAAAATTATAAAAGGGGTTATATGAAATAAATTTATATTTAGAAATTATAAACAGACTTTAAACTTGAAGTTACAAGTATGAATTCAGGTTGACTAAATAAGTCAAGTAAGAATTGTATTAAGGAATATTATTCAATGTTGAATAAGGGGTAAGGCAAATAGTTGCAAATGGGAATCGTTAGATGGAAAAGTTTTCATTCTAATTGAATTTAAATTAAACTAGTAAGAACAATATAGATTTTATTAAAAAAAATAAGATTTTGGATAATAAATATAAATAGTAAGGAATTTACAAATAATATTTATACACATATATTTAGGATATGGAATGCGTTTTTTTAGAAATGAAGCTGAATTAAGTTGTAACTAAAATATAAAAGTATGTAAAGGAAATTTTATTTTCAAATGAAATATTCATTTAGTAACTTAATAATAAACATTATTGGACAACAAGGATTTATTTTAACAAGTAAGTCGAGAGGTTGATTTTGTAAGTGATGTTTATGAAGAAGGGAAATTATTATTTTCATTCAGAAAATATAACCTGAGTATGAAGATAAAAGGGAAATCAGGTTTGAAATCAGTATTGTTAAAGGATTTGAATTTCCGAAGTTTAATGGAAATTATAAGTTGGATTATATGAAATAACTCTATAATTAGAAGTTATAATGGGATTGAAAACTTGAAATCTGATTTATGTAATCAAGTCTAGTATGGATTTGTATTGAAATTATTATTCACGATTAAGGTGAGTAAAGAAAATAAAGTGAGTTGTTGACAAATAGAAATTTATAAAGGGTTTTTGAAATATTAAATTCTAATTGAATTTAGGTAGAATTAATTTGAATAATACAATATAGATTATATTAAAGAATTTTACATATGGTTTATAAATAGTAAATATTATTAAAATTTGCAAATGATAGGTAAATACATATATTTTAGAATAGAAGTTATAATTAGAATGGAGTGAAGTTTTAACATATTTAAATGTTTATAAAGATTGTTTATGGAATAAAGACTTTATATAGGACTTGGTTTATGAAGATTAAAATGAAATGGAATTGGATAATGAAAGTATATCATTATAAGAAAAATCTTGTTTCAGTTTAGAAATATATATTTGGCAAATGTGTTGCAAATCAAATCCATAAAGGGATATCGTATAAAGATTGTAGTAATGTTTTGTAAATATTATTTTTAAGTTAAATATTTAAATGGTCATAAATTTGAGATAACATCTCATATAAAAATGGTTATTAATATTGGGAATCCTCGTTTAAAAATTTAGAAATGAAGTTAAGAAAATTTGGAACTGACTGGAGATTGGTGAGTTGAGTGGTTTTCTGAGTATCGATCTGATGTTGGTTTCGGTCTTCGGGGTTGAAACTTAGGGAATTATTTTCTCACTAGTTTACGGTTAGAGACTAATGACCGAGATGAGAGATACATGCTTAAAAAGATTTTAAAATGAAAGGGGAATGTGAATATTCTTATATATTTAATTATAAGATTAGAAATGAGTATTTCAATTATTGAAAAAATGGAGAAGTTTTGAATTAACGAATGATTAATCAAAAAGAGGCTAAAGTGATGGAGAATATTAAAATAGTGAATTCAATTTTCTTTTATGGATGAATGGTTGTTTTATTTGATAGTTAAATAATCGACTATCAAATCTGGCCTAATACGATTGTTGGTACGGAAAGACCGGGATCGAATATATTCGAAAACAATTCTGAACCAACTAATACGTAAATATGGAAGATGCTAATTAAAGATGGAGCAATGAAGACCGTAGATCTTCAAAAGCGAAAGGGCTACTTGTCGGAGTCTCTGGAGTCGCGCCCGGAGATATTCTAATGGTGGTCCTGTCGTGATTGAAATCAATGGATTACAAGGACTACTCGCTACCGATCCATAGGGTGATTCCTAGGATGCGGTAGGAGAGTGCCTTCGGTTTGTCCAGTCCTAGGACAACTTGTATGGACGAAATGTCTGATAGAGTATTTCCAAAGAATCACGTACGTTGATTTTTACAAACGTATTTTTGTCGATGGCGGAGAAGACACCTTCTCTTAGCTTGAACACTTGAATATTTTTGTGGACGTCAATTAGTGATATCTAACGGATCTGACGATGTGGCATTCAAAGTGAATGATGGCCAGATGTTCTAAAAGAGTAATTTTAAACCTCAAGCCTCAAAACTGGGAAATGACAAAAATCGGGCAGGCAGCATGGCTCTGTGGGTCGCACCCATTAGGGTGTATTGTCGCCATCTAGAGAATATTCATATTTGTTCTTCTTTCGCTTCTGTATCTCCCGGGAATGGTTATGATGGATCCAACTGTAGGTGATAATATATTTGATACACTCAAGAGAAATGAGTGGTCGGACATGTGTGGGCCGGGTTGCAAGACGTTCTTGTTGAACCCAGTGTATTCCTCTTTAGAGATACATTATCGGCAGGTGGTTCCATACCTTGTCATAGTCGGAATCCAATCTCCAATAAGCGCCTGCGGTTTTGATAGTATACTATATATGTAGAGCGTGAGATGCAAGCGTTCTGCTAGATTCTATTTATTTGTATTTAGACACTATTATAACATCACAACAAGATATTGATTTCAAAAATGTTTTGGGTTATCGTAAGGCAAAAACCGTCCGTGTTTATGTGTGGATTGGTCTTACGATTATCCTTTTCTTTCGAAAGGATTTTTAACTTTAAAACCAAGTTGGATGATTGTAACACCCCGCCTCCGCTAGGGTCACTCGCAAAGGAATGCACTAGCTTTAGAGGGGCATTATTGGTAAACATGCACAGAAATATCACAAGACAGAACATATAAAACAGCGGAAGTAAAATCGAACTTTCATAAACATTAATAATTAAGGTCTAAAGCCTTTTACATCAGAGTACATCAAAACCTGTCTTGCAATAGTAAAGAAGCATAAAGACTTTTTCCAAAATTATTCCCCAAGTAAAACAGTCAAGTAGCCATAGCCAAGAAAAGTCCAAGCCATCTATGATGACCTTCAAGCAGAAGAAGTCCGAACTAAACCACAGTATTTCCTCCCTGTAACCTGGGGGGAAACGGAAGAAAAGAGGCGAAACAAAACGGGTCAGTCAAAAAGACTGAGTAAGCCCTATCTACTATTAGTATAAAAACTAGTAAAGTTAACTGACATGAGAAACTGAGATGAACATAAGCATGATAACAAGATAGATAAGCTAAATCAAAATAACAGGATGAACTACTGAACTCAGATAAACTAAGATGTCATGATAAATTACGATGTCAAGACAAAACAAGGTATCACATCGTCAGGTTCCTATCAAGTATAATATCCCAAGATATCTATCACGTATAACGTCCCATGGTATCTATCCTGTATATCTGCTCTGCACCTACCGTACTAGTATCCCAACTGTATTACGTGTTATCCGTGAATGACCCTTACTCAAAAGTCGTGTAATGGTCCCTGTCAACCTAATATGCCGCATATATAGGTTACCCAACTCATATGTTTCTTTCCATGTATAAGTTCAGTTCTTTGCCGTAGGCTGTACGGGCTTTCCCATGTAAACGGTTTATCCTTGAAGTTGTTTTGGACTGCAACCCTTGATCTAGTTGTGTTTCCTTACCATGAACTATCGCGCGTCCACTTAGGATTTATGCCACCTAGGACCGCTAGGGATTATGCTACCTAATGAACGTTTCCGTGTCTCGGTTTGAGTTTTGGCCACCTAGGACCACTAGGGATTACGCCACCCGTCAATCGCGCCCTTGATCCCACGTATGTATCGTTAATCATTTTCCATGTCTAGATGCACATGTTCCCCAATGTGCCATCCGAGTTCCATGCCAGGGCAAATCAAGAAATACGGAACTCGGTCGGGAGCTTTAAATCGTCTGCCGATGCAGATATCAAGGTCTGTTTTTTGTACCCGTGGCTATGGTCCCACGTGACCCCTCCCTCAACTACTGAAAGGCAATCCAAGAAAAATCATGTATAAGAACCACTCCACGGCCCCACTATAGCCCACTTTCCTACGGGCCAACCTCACCCATGACTCGATAGCAAGCACATGGTCTATTGGGGGTTCCCTGCCTTTCCGCACGTACACGATTGACTAAAGATGGTAGGTAGTCGGTGATTGACATAGAAATGTGTTTATTTTATGCTCTTATATCTTATCTTTTGTATATAAATAAATATTACTTGGGTATTGTTTTGTTATTTTTACAGATAGTCCAACCTAGCCCGCATGCAACCAGAAATGTAGAGAAATAGAGTTCAATTTGCTGTGTATTTGCATTTTGAAGAATTGTAGATGAAGATATCACATCTAGTTGCTGTTGGACAAGAAAAGGAGTGATAAAAAGGCTTTGCACATCACAAATCAATGAAGAAATATCAAGGAAGCAAGAGGAAAAAGAGAAAAGGCCCAAATTTGCTTTATTTATCTAAGGCCCATTTATGTTTCTCATTGTAAACTAATTAGTGGTCTAATGACCAGGCCCATTTACCGTTAGGGTTAGGGTTTGGCTATCTATCCTATAAATACCCTTGTAATGCCCTTGTAGCCACCATCATATATCTCATTCTATTCTCTTCTTCATTAATAAAACTCATTTTTCTTTATTTTATGCAATTTTCTATTTCTTAGCAATTAGTGTTGTCTACACGATTAGATTCGGTAGAACACTATTTGTATTTTGCATTTCTTTTCATTAGTGATTGACCGTCTGATTAGATTCAGCGGTAATCCTAATTTTATTTTCTGTTATTATTTATATTCTGCACTTTTATTTTCTGCATTTTAATCGCGTTCATAGGTTAAATTGGATTTGATTAGATTTGAATCTGATTCATAGTTTCATTGCTTTTCCATTGAAATTGTGATTTGATCGTCGGTTCAGTTAGATCTGTTCTGAATCAAATTATAGTTTTAATTTTGTTTTGTTTTATTTTCAAAATCAACCTCCAAAGTTCGTCTAACACGCCCACGAAACATATAAATAATAAAATTTAACTTTCCTCCCTGTGTTCGACCTGTATGCTACACACCTGTATGCTTGCAGAATTTATTACAAATGTCGCGCTTTTCTAATTCATAGATTAGCGTCGATCAAGTTTTTGGCGCCGTTTTCGGGGAGGTAACGATTAAATTTTATTATTTATTTAATTTCCGATTCGTGTTAGTTTTATTTTATTTTGTTTCCTTTCATTTTCTTGCATATAAAAAAATTCTCAATTAGTTGATTTGGTATTAATTATTGATGCTGTAATCATCTAACAAGAGAAGAAAAAAAATAATCTTTCCATTTTTCTTTTAATTCTTTCCTGTTTTCAACTTCTTTATCCTTTCTCCTTTCTCCTTTCTTTCATTTATCTGTTTCCCTTTTTACATATTCAATTCTTCTTCTACAAGTCTGAAAAAAAAAATCTTGCCATTCTTTTTCTTTTATTTCTTTCCATGTTCTGCTTCTTTTCCAAATTCTCTTTACAATTATTTCCTTTTCCCTAAAAAAAAAAGATAAAAATAAAAATCTTCCTAAATCTTCTCTCCCTTTAACACAAACCGTACACCGTCCAACAATCCACAACTCCACACCAATCAACAAGCCTAACCAAGCTACCGTGTTCTGCAAACACTACCCCACCATCCACAGTGTCATCATCTTCTTGCCTCATCCCCACCAACTACTCTGTTCCTCAAGCACCAAATCACCGCTCATCACAGTTCCTCTTCATTACGCAGTCCTCACCTTGTTCCAGCGTCACTCTACATCACCACAAAAAAAACTCCCTGTTCCCAATTCCCGGACTCCCTACCTTTTCCCCATCACCATACCAAAGTTCAACGTTCAAACCAGTCTCACCGAAACTCTTGCAGACCTCTACCAAACCTGCGTTTACCATCCCGATCACTTCAGCATACAAACTCGTCTACCACCTTCACCACTCAGTTCATCTTCATATCGCACCTTACCCACTCAAAAACCCCAAGTCCTCCACTCATTTTTCAAACAACACCGTTGTCTACATATTTCAGTCATCTCCTATCTGCCGCCATACATTTACCACCAACTCGCAACTCCCTGAAGCACCACCGTACCCAACCATCGTGACCTCAATCGACAACCAGGCATTCACCCTACCTGCCGCAAGTTCCACCGTCCCCAACACCTGAACACAGATCCACGTCCATCTTCATCAACCACCCTTTATCCAAATATCATTCACAACCTCGTCATCCCCCTACAGTAGATCATCTGTCATACCGCATCACAGACCAACATCATCACGTCCCTGGTCATCCGTTCCCTTACCCCCTTCGAACAACAAATTCGCATCAAGTTCAAAATCAAAATCCGTGAAATCATCGAACCACATCCTCAAAACCCTTGTCCAAATCGAAGATCCACCTTCACCATCGCAAAAACCAATTCGAAATCGCAACAAAATTTCTTCAGCCCTTCATCATCTCGGCTGCTTCCTACAACACCCCCATCTCTAATCACAAACGCTAACAGGTTCTCCTTGCCAAACCGTAGTCATCCCACCAAATCGGATCCAAAAACTGCCATCAATCTTCACGCACGACTGTCACCGATTCAAAGGCCACAGCTTGGATCAACTCAACACGTTGTTTCTGCTTTTGCTGGGATTTGGTTTTCGTAGAGAGGGGTTGCGTGTAATAGAAGAGGGGGCTTGATTTCATTTTTTTGTAATAGTTGATTTGTGTTTGGAGAACAAGGAAAAGGGGAATTTTGCTTGAATTCTTTTTTTTACTGTGTTTGGGAAAATAAAGGAAATAAGGGGCGTGGATATTTCTGTCTTAATTTGAATTAGTGCGTGGTACTTACCTGATTTATTTACTCCTTTTTTTTCTTGGCTTTGTTCACTTAGGGTTCTCTAGTCTATTATTTTGTCATTTTTTCCCCTTTGTTCGAGTTTCGTTTTGGATTTGCAACCATTTATTTGTTTCAATGGTTTCTCTTATGTAGGGTAGGTTAGTTCAAATCTCAGTTTGTTTTCAGTTTTTTTTCTTCTTTTCAATTTGCTTTCGAAAAAGAAAAAAAGAAAAAAAAAGCAAAGAGAAAGACCAAATTCAAACCAAAGCAAGAAAAGAATTCAAGAAATCAAACAAGGAAATTCAGAAGTTAATCGAGCTGCTAATAGTTGATTTGAATTTTCGGTGCTACTCAATTTTCTCTGGACGGACCGCCATACCCCTCTGTAATATTTTCTAAACTCTACAGGTGCTATGCTGCTTTGAAAATATAGAAATTGCTTGTAAAAATCTTTTGCAGGGGCAGCGGCTTGCTTGTACAATATTTTAATTTTATGTTCTGTGACGGTTCTGTTCTGTGATTATTCTATGACTGTTGTGTTGTTGATATTTCTGAATCTGTGGTGAGGACTGATTTTCCATTACTAATCACTCTCGTCGAGTTTCAATTTTAACACGTGATTTTGATTTTCAAAATAACATAACTGAAAAGTGGTGCTTTGTGAAGTTGACTGTCTCGTACAATTGGATCGCGGATATATATTAGTTCAATTTATTGAACTTTTAGCAAAAGAGGTTGCATACTACCCGTAAAACATTGGTCGTATCCCTTAGTTTTATACTATACGTGAACGGCCATAAGACCCTCTTCCCCCTTCCAATTGAGTCAGTTACTTAATAGAGCACAACTCACTATTTTATATTATTTTGAATTGAGAATAATTTCTTTCTTGCCGTGATTTCATTTCAAATGTCTAATTCAAAAAAATCATTGAGAGAAATGTGGGATAATAATCGAAGTAGACGTCCTCTTGAAGAGTATGAGTATGAATTACAACTCATGAAACAAGATTTTCCAAAATTTCGTGAGCCCAATGTCAACAATTTTCAAAATTTTCCAACTGACCAACATTTTCAAAATCATAGATATAATCGAAATGATGATTTTAATTTAAATTTCAATAATTTCGATTATGGGTCACATCCACATCAAAACGGTTTTGAATCGCAAAATAGCTTTGATCCACATCAATATGGGGTTGGAAACCAATTCGAAAATAATTTTGAAAATGATTTTCAAATCGATCAAAATTTTCACAACTACAACCCATATCAACATCTTGAAAATGACCAAAATTGCAATATTCACTCGACTTTTAACAGTTTTGGTTATGAACAAAATTTCTATGATCAAAATGATTTCCAATATCATTTTCAGTTTTCTGAAAATTCAAACAACTACCACATTGGAAATAATATTGATTGTGAAATTGATGTGGATTATAATTTTGAAAATCAGGAAATTCCAAACGAGAGCTCGCAAATCAACGATCGTCTTAACATTTTTAGAGAGAGGGTAGAAAGGCTAGATAGACAGCTTAATGAAAAAGATAGAAAGATGGATGAACTTCTTTGTTTAATGACAGCTTTGAAAGAACAGCGAGAGCAACAGAATCAAATTCAAACAAGCGATGAATCAGAAAATAGTCCATTCTTCACTGATGGTGAAAATTTTCAAATAACAACTTTCGAAATTGAAAATAACAATCTAAATGAAGTTGTTCAAAATTCAACGAATGATCTGGACTTCGATTCTTTTCAAGAAAAAGATGTAAGCTTAGATTTTGATCGTCCTCTTTCGGGCTGCGAGAAACTTGAATTCCTTGAAATTGAACAAACTGAAAATGTTGAATTTTTCGAAAACTCAAACTTGGAAATGGATTTGGACGAACATGAATTCCTTGGATTGTACGAGAATGAGTTGCCAAATGAGGAAGAAGTAGATTCAAGTCACGAGTTTGAAAATTTTGATTTTGAGGTTTCAAGTAAGCTTGAAATTGTCAGTGTCGAAAACAAATTGTCAATTAATGATGAGCAATGTGATCACATATTCTTGAACAACACTCAGAATTCAAATTTCACTGAATTTATATACGATCACAACTTTTTGAAAAATTACACTGACAAATTTGTTGAACACATGAACTATCTTTGGAATGCTGGCTTGGTTGAAAAACTTCATGTTAGGACGACCCTGGATATTTATCTCCTGGACTATAAATCTAGGTTCAAAGATGAGATGGTTTTCAAAAACTCTTGCTTGTTAAAAAACATGTCTAGACACAGTGGGAATGGTACTCCTAGGGCAAGAACCAAGTGTAGGGGAAAAAGTTGGTGGAATTCTTTGCATCGCATGCATCGTAAACACATATATCATTGTACATATGATCCATTTCTCCATATAGTTAGATTGCATTTCATTTTACAGATCATTTTGCATCTCATTCACCTTTGGGTGCGATCTTTCAAATTTAGGAAACGTTCACAGTGTGGACACTGTTTAGTTCTAGCGTGGGGGGGAGTATGCATTGCATTCTTTTGATTTTTCTTTAATTTTTCTTTCTTTCTTTTCATGTAGGACCATCATACATTTTATATCGTAGTAACATACCAATTTTTTTTTTATAAATACGACTCAGTTTCAATTGATACAGCAAAATAAGTTTACAATTTTTAGCCAGTTGATAGTATTTTTCTCTCTCAACTTAGATCGAATAGGAAATATAATGAAAAGTTTAATTTTGAGGGATAATAGTGTAACCGGTACATAGGGAGATTCTTAGGTGATGGCCATGAAATCTATTCTATATTGTAGACTTTGTTTAAATAAGTGGAGGACTTAAAATACTTATATTGGCTTTTCAAATCTTTAAAACTAAGTTGTGTTAAGTTGAATTCGCGTAACTCTCTTTTGTGCTTATATTTTCGATAACAATAATAATAGTATTCCAAGGGTATCCAACATTGCTTGTACATCGAGCGTTGGTGTGCAAACCCGCCAAGCTCTATCCGACACGTTGTTGACAAAGTCAAAGTTGGAATATCTTGGTCTCATTTTATGAGATTGGACACCTAAGGATTACCGACACGTTGTTGACAAAGTCAAAGTCAGCCTGCACAATCCGCCAAGCTCTTTACCTACTCTCCGTTAGTCCGCGAGGCAGTGCATGGGTGGTAAACCTTGGTCTTTTTAGTTAGGTGTATGTACTTAATCATAAATCTTAAAATTTTATAGAATAAAGAATAAGCGATGATACCCAAACACTTCTTGACCTTATTGATTTGACTAGCCATACATGAGAAAATTAGAATACCACTTTGCAAACTGTGCCAAGCAAACTAAGAATTTATTTCATGGCTACACTATGTTATCGACCGAACTAACTGGCCAAACTGGAATTTAACATTTGAAAACTTGATTTATATTGAAAATTTGTGACAAGTCGAGGTATCTAAAATAAAATCAACTGATTAGAAATTATTAACTTAATTTGTTGTACCACTTTCCTGAAATAAGTCGTGTTGTCATTTTTCGTTTTTATTTTTGCACATGTCCATCGCATTCATGTAGTTTTATTAGAATCATAGCATACAGCATTTGGATTTTGTGGGTAGTATCCGCTGAAAACCCTCACGAGACACCACTCGTCCTACTAGGGACACCTAGAGGTTTAACGGCTTGTTGCATACGCTCAATGCAATCGTGTTTCCTACGAAAGTGTGACCTATCTAGTTTAGTTTTTCATTTTTTGTTTTACTCGAGGACGAGTAAAAGATAAGTATGGGGGTATTTGATTGACATAGAAATGTGTTTATTTTATGCTCTTATATCTTATCTTTTGTATATAAATAAATATTACTTGGGTATTGTTTTGTTATTTTTACAGATAGTCCAACCTAGCCCGCATGCAACCAGAAATGTAGAGAAATAGAGTTCAATTTGCTGTGTATTTGCATTTTGAAGAAATGTAGATGAAGATATCACATCTAGTTGCTGTTGGACAAGAAAAGGAGTGATAAAAAGGCTTTGCACATCACAAATCAATGAAGAAATATCAAGGAAGCAAGAGGAAAAAGAGAAAAGGCCCAAATTTGCTTTATTTATCTAAGGCCCATTTATGTTTCTCATTGTAAACTAATTAGTGGTCTAATGACCAGGCCCATTTACCATTAGGGTTAGGGTTTGGCTATCTATCCTATAAATACCCTTGTAATGCCCTTGTAGCCACCATCATATATCTCATTCTATTCTCTTCTTCATTAATAAAACTCATTTTTCTTTATTTTATGCAATTTTCTATTTCTTAGCAATTAGTGTTGTCTACACGATTAGATTCGGTAGAACACTATTTGTATTTTGCATTTCTTTTCATTAGTGATTGACCGTCTGATTAGATTCAGCGGTAATCCTAATTTTATTTTCTGTTATTATTTATATTCTGCACTTTTATTTTCTGCATTTTAATCACGTTCATAGGTTAAATTGGATTTGATTAGATTTGAATCTGATTCATAGTTTCATTGCTTTTCCATTGAAATTGTGATTTGATCGTCGGTTCAGTTAGATCTGTTCTGAATCAAATTATAGTTTTAATTTTGTTTTGTTTTATTTTCAAAATCAACCTCCAAAGTTCGTCTAACACGCCCACGAAACATATAAATAATAAAATTTAACTTTCCTCCCTGTGTTCGACCTGTATGCTACACACCTGTATGCTTGCAGAATTTATTACAAATGTCGCGCTTTTCTAATTCATAGATTAGTGTCGATCAAGTTTTTAATAAATTCTATAAATAGATACACACCTGTATCCCCGGCAACGGCGCCAAAAACTTGATCGACGCTAATCTATGAATTAGAAAAGCGCGACATTTGTAATAAATTCTGCAAGCATACAGGTGTGTAGCATACAAGTCGAACACAGGGAGGAAAGTAAAATTTTATTATATATGTTTCGTGGGCGTGTTAGACGAACTTTGGAGGTTGATTTTGAAAATAAAACAAAACAAAATTAAAACTATAATTTGATTCAGAACAGATCTAACTGAACCGACGATCAAATCACAATTTCAATGGAAAAGCAATGAAACTATGAATCAGATTCAAATCTAATCAAATCCAATTTAACCTATGAACGCGATTAAAATGCAGAAAATAAAAGTGCAGAATATAAATAATAACAGAAAATAAAATTAGGATTACCGCTGAATCTAATCAGACGGTCAATCACTAATGAAAAGAAATGCAAAATACAAATAGTGTTCTACCGAATCTAATCGTGTAGACAACACTAATTGCTAAGAAATAGAAAATTGCATAAAATAAAGAAAAATGAGTTTCATTAATGAAGAAGAGAATAGAATGAGATATATGATGGTGGCTACAAGGGCATTACAAGGGTATTTATAGGATAGATAGCCAAACCCTAACCCTAACCCTAACCCTAATGGTAAATGGGCCTGGTCATTAGACCACTAATTAGTTTACAATGAGAAACATAAATGGGCCTTAGATAAATAAAGCAAATTTGGGCCTTTTCTCTTTTTCCTCTTGCTTCCTTGATATTTCTTCATTGATTTGTGATGTGCAGAGCCTTTTTATCACTCCTTTTCTTGTCCAACAGCAACTAGATGTGATATCTTCATCTACAATTCTTCAAAATGCAAATACACAGCAAATTGAACTCTATTTCTCTACATTTCTGGTTGCATGCGGGCTAGGTTGGACTATCTGTAAAAATAACAAAACAATACCCAAGTAATATTTATTTATATACAAAAGATAAGATATAAGAGCATAAAATAAACACATTTCTATGTCAATCAGTCGGCGATGCGCTATCCAGGGCAAAAACAAGAATCGTCGACTCCACGCTAATCCATCCCAGTCTTTAGGTTGCTCGCATAGCAACCAAGGCATACTCTTGGTCCTTCTAACGCAGACCTTAACCTCTCATGGGCCTAGTATAATTACCTGGCAGCTCACAGAGGGATCCCAAGAATATCCTCACGTCCCCCGAAGCTTCCACTTCGGCACCCAGTGCGCTGGAGCTTTTATCCAAGTCAGATAACTTGCTCCCCCTCGTATACTAAGCGATGACCTACCGTATCAGGTTACTCATCGTTTTGAGAATTAGTCCTATGTCCTTAGCTAAGAATTATTACTTAGTTACCCTTAACTAAGGTTTACCACTTAGCTTCCTTTCCCGTTATCCTTGATTAACCACGGTTTTCTACCTAGTTCTTCTAGCTAGGGTTTGTCTATTGGGTTAAGTGTTATCATTCAAGTCCATGACTTAACCCGCCCACGAATCACGTCAAAGATTGGCTAAGTATTTAAGTTCAAGACTTAGTCCCACAAGTTGGTTAAGTGTACCCAGAGGCCCATGGCTTAACCTTATCAAGTCAAATTGGTCAAGTACTAGCTTACCTTAACCCTATCGGATTATCTTGCTAGATCGATTAAGCATAGATTATCTTAATCCCATCAAATTATGGAGTCGGATTGGTTAAGTATAGGTTGGCTTAACCCCATCCTCTAATCGTACTATAATGGTTAAGTATATTCTAAAAAGGTCTTGTGACTTAACCTTATCAGGTCCGCGTATTAGATTGGTTAAGTGTAAGTTACTTAACCCCATCAAATCATCATGTATAATTGGTTAAGTATAAGTTGCTTAACCCCATTAAATTGTCACGTTAAGTTGGTTAAGTATTGGTTACTTAACCTCATTGAATTACCGAGTTTAAATTGGTTAAGTGTTTAACTTAACCCCATCGAATTGCCGTGTTTAGATTAGTTAAGTGTGGATTACTTAACCCCATCTAATTACCGTGTCGGATTAGTTAAGTGTAAATTACTTAACCCCATCCCCTAATCATCTTGTATGGTTAAGTGTCATTAAGAAAACTTACTTAACCTTGTCAAATTATCATGTTGGATTGATTAAGTGTTGGTTAACTTAATCCCCGTCCACTAGTCGTATAAAAATGGTTAAGCGTCATTAGGCAAATCAAATCACTTAACCTACCCAACCTTGTCATGTTTTGTTAAGTATCATTAGCCTAACCAATTTACTTAACCCATTTACCCATGTCATATTTGGTTAAGAGTCATTAATCAAATTAACTTAACCCTATCATGTGGCATTAATTACTTAATGCACCCCAACCTCTCACATTAGACTTTGTTGTGGTTACTAGTTAAGCAGGTCGGTTCCGGGTAGCTTTACACCACAACTTGGTCTAACCTCGGGTTCAAGCACAACATGACCAACTTCTCACATTGGGTCTTATTGTTTGCAACCACTAGTTAGGCCGGTCGGTTCCGGGTAGTTTTACGTTGCAAACTCAACCCAACCTCGAGTTGGCCACTTTCATGTTTAGTCTAGTGTCATGTTCATAGTCAAGTTTTCAAGCAATTGGGTAGACCTAACTTAATAGGTAAATTCCCAATGGGTAGACCTAACTTAATAGGTAAATTCCCAAGCTTATGTTTTTATGCATACTTACATGTCAACTTCCATGTTATATTTCAAGTCATGTTTTCAAGTATAAACACATGTCATATTTAACGTTACATGTTGTCATATTTATACCCATTTACCCAAGTCATATTCATGTCATTATGTTTCCCCATAATGTGACCCCAACGCTTTTTAAACTAGCATATACGTTCGCAACAACGTGATGGATTAAAAGAAGAGACTTGGAAAAGGAATGACAAAAATGGGTATTAAGCCACAAGTTAATCATGGTGGCAAATGAGGCACAAATGTGTTCATTAGCTTGCATGTTACATTCTTAAGCCTCAAAAGCATGCATAAACCCAAACTTGGTACATAAGCGAATCATGGTGACAAAAGACATGGAATGATGGCTAGAAACTCGCATATATCATCATATAAGGATTATGACTTCATATGCAAGTTGACATAATGATTATGAAGATTCTCATGTTGCATAATGCAACATTTCAACATAAAGGTTGTGGCTTTTTGCTCACAAGATCAAGATAATGACTTCATAAACTTGCATGACATGATAGCATGTATCATACTCAATGATCAAACCCAAACTTGCAACATGAACATTTAACTTCATAATTAATATCTAAGAGTAGGGAAAGGGCTTACATTGCTATGAAGGCCTAAATCGATTAAACTAAAGCTTGTGATGAAGCTTATGCATGCCATCATCCAAAAACCCAAAGATGGATGCTCCAAATCAACAAATACACCATCTTTATGAACAAAGACCAAAACTTTTGCCTTGAAATCAACTTGAGGAGCTCTCATACTAACATAGGGACTCTCTAATACTCTCATGATCATGAAACCTCTCATAGAAATGAAGATAGCATTTTGGCAAGAGGATGGAGGCTAGGGTTTTGAGTGGAGGCCATGATCACTAGAAATTTTGGCATAGTTTAGTTGTAGGATCAATTAATGAGGGTTTAGGCTAGGTTAGGGGTCTTTTTATAGAGATTAGGGGTAGTTTAGGCCGTTAGATTAACCTTAGGATAGATCCCAGCCCTCAAAAATCGTCACAAGCCTCCAAAACAAGACCAAGGGCCAAAACAGGTGCACCAGGCCAGCCAGGGTCAAGCCAGAAGGCTGTGCAGGTTTCTGGCTCGACACAGGCGCACTTCCCAAGTGCGCCAGTGTATTTTTGTGCTGGCGCACTTCACAAGTGCGCCAGTGCATTCTGGCTTGTTTTCGGTTTTTCTGCCTAACTTCGTTCGTCCATATCTTCTTCATACGGACTCCGATTTACGAAATTTCGGACTCTATTTCGCGTATTTTTCCGAGACGAACGCAATGGCGCAACCCATTTATCCTGATTCAGATTTTATAATTTAATTCTGCCTTGATTCTTGTCTTAACACGTTGCTAAAAATTCGGGTTGTTACAATGATACCAATAATTTAGTGAGTTTTTCTCACGCTGGTTCACCAGACTGACATGTGGCGTTTGTAATGCTCGGGTCAGACCCAGTTGGTTCAGACCGAGTTGTACAGGTTCAGGGTAAGATGATACGGACTTCGGGAGACAAGCTGGAGAAGTTCAGACATATGATATATATGTAGATATTATTCTGCTGTGTTTTGTAAATGAGGACAGACTATTATAACTGCGCAGCTGAATTGAATTGCCGTTGTACTCTGATAAATTGTAAGTATTATTTCAAGTTTTCAACAAAGATTTATTTCTGTATTATATTTTATTCCGCTGCGATGTGAGACTCTGATATTGTGTTTAGTTCTTCTTCTTCTTCTATTCTAACATTTCTTTCTTTCTTATCTCACCCTCTAACTTCTTTCTTTAACGTTCTGGATTTTCGGTACTCGAATTTGGACATGGGATATATTTGTGTCGAAAATTCGAGCCTCGAATTTTCTGGTTCCTTACAAAACTGTATCTGGGCTATTTTCTTTTCTGGATGCATATGCTGACTCGGCAATGGGTGTACGGTTGGATTTGTAAACCTAAAATCTGCGCGTTTAGGATTGTTCTAGCTAATCTATAAATAGGTTAGCAGCCTCATTGTTTTCTACACACAAACATTCGTCATTTCTTCTTCCTCCAAGCTATATTTATTCTAAATAAAAATATGAAGATGCTGAGGTGCTGCCTAGACATAGATTAAAGAGGATAACTCTAATTTTTCCACAACAACAAATCTAAAGGGGACACTCTTCAATAAAAAAGAGATATTTTTCTGAACTTCAATCCAACCACTATAAGTTCTAGTTATTTTCAGATTCGATAACTAAACAATATTCTAACAGTAAATAAATCTGAATCTGAGATTAAACAGTAATTATATGTTTATATGTCATTGTTTTACTTTCAGTTATCTATTTAGTTTTCAGTTGTTTACTGTTACATGTATATCCCTATTATCCCTTTTTCGGTTTTAGATTTATTTACAGCCTTATGCCTATTTTATTTAGTTTATATGTTTCTAAACCAGATCTGTATTTTCTCATTTTCGTTTTTATTTTGCGTTATACCTAGGTCATCAAATGCCTAGGCAATTCACCTTAGAACTGCGTAAATTGGGTTAAATTGGAATGACTTGAAATGACAAAAGGTAGAATTAGGCATATTGAAACATGAAATCCAATTATTGTATAATTGGGTTAATATGCAAAACATGTTAATCTAAATAGGTTAAACTTAATTTAATAATTAAGTAGAACATGTTGGGAGTATCAGATGTAATTAAGTAAAATAGGTAACTTAACATATATATATATATATATATATATATATATATATATATATAAACACATCTGAGAACGTGCTTGTTTTGGGGAAGGGGTTGTACATAGAATAACATTTATAGGAAATGTCATCTACAACCATGCTTATTAATAAATTTAAACCTGCTAAGTTATTACTTGTTAATTAATAAGCAAAGAGGTCCCACATCTTGTTGTTGGTATCCGGTTTCGGGACTCTTAAAATCCTAGTTTGGGGACACAAGCCTAGGGGGTGGCTTGTGTCGATCTTGTTGTGTGGAACCCATATCAGTCAGTATCCTTGTTAGTATCTTAGAGAGAGGCCTCGCACTAGGTAGGGGCCCGGGCACGCTTTACTGATTTGTATAGTAAGAGGTTCAAAGGTGGAAGGTGTGTACGGGCGCGTTCCGGCAGAGTCATAAGCGTGCATGGGTCCGATGGAGGAAACTAAGCCGTTGTAACACTAGGTTTGTGTCTTATAGTTGACGGGTTTGAGACTGATACCCCTACTGACGTACCTGGCACATGATATTTGCATAGTAGGGAACCAATCGCATGGGTAGTAATTACGGTAACACCTAATCTTGACATTTTACTAGTGGTGCGGTAACTTGATTCTTGGTATATGAATGGGAAGCATACATAATCTTTACCTTACCTTGTTATCTCATTTACTTCGTACTTGTCTATTCTACTGTGTTTCATATTCAGCATTATTTATCTGTCTTTACACTTTTTATCCTACCTTATTGCTGAAAATCACTGGAACTCGCCAGACTTTATGTTTGACCTATTTTTTTTTTCCTTCTCCCTCTTACTCCCCCCCCCCCTCAGGTTCTCAGAGTGGTGGTGGACAATAGCTGCACCTTGATTCTATTCTTGGACCTGGATTTCTTCTGACTCAATGTATCACTTTGAGTTTTGTTCTACCTTGTTATGGCTTTTGAGTGGGGATATGATTTTACAATTTTATACTCTAATGTTTTGTGTTATGAGACAAATGGTTATGGCTATTATTTTTTGTATTTGAATTTGTAACGATGAAATGGTGATTTTATAAAAATAAAAGTTTTTCCATTGCATATTTACATTATGTCTTGTGAATTTTAGTTATTGTTTACCTATTGCGCTTCACAGAACTTAATGCATACTCATATGGGTGACATTAAGGGGCATGGGGTATCACAGGGAAGGACCCCTAATTATTTATACAGTAGTATCGCCGAGGACTTAACCCTTATGTCACCCCGATGGCAACAAGGTTGCGAGAACATGGAACGAGGAACACTTGAGACCATAGTTTCCCTCCATAAGTGAATAAAGTAAATCCATCAAGGAAAATATTTCCAACAAGTATTAGGAAATTTAGTCCCGAGGCTAGTCTGGCACTTTTCCAAAGCGAAAAAAGAAATCGCTTAGGGCCTCAAATAACCTTGGACACTAATTCATCGATGCACTACCGTAGGGAAAAAAACAAGAATCACGATTCGCAAATCACGATCTATGAGTGAATCGAGCCAGACGAGCGAATAGCGACTCCAACTCAAGAAGACAAACGAACAAAAACATTGCATAAACTCAATTCACGCAGTGCAAATTCGGATTGAACCGATTGTTGAAGGTACAAATTTTGATTGCACTCGAATTTGGTTGAAGGTATAAATTTTGATCTTATATTTAAATTTTAGGTTAGCCGTCGTATATTAATTTAAAAAGTAATTTGTAATTTTGGACATTTTAGGATAATTAATAAGAGTTGCTTTAAATTCGTATATTCAAATGGACATCTTATAAAATTGATAATTTATAACAATAATTTATTTGACAGCAATTAGTGAATTTTTTAATGGCTAGTTAACAAACAATTTATCGATAAATAACTATATTTTCATAGAAAGTTGGTGTTAGAGTTTTTTTAGTCCATTCAGTTAGTTAAAAAGAATTTTTGCTTCAAATTATCGCTGACAATATTTCTTATAAATTATAACTAGTATAATACGCATTCAAAATTTAACTTTTTTGTTTTGTTATTATAATAATCATTAATTTGATAATATCAATGTTTGTAAGTAATTAGCATTTATTTTGTTGTATTACTTGAACTATTATTACGAAAGTTATTTTCTTTATTTCCTCTTCTTGTTATTTATAAACAATTTAAATTATTTTGATGTAATACATTTATTTTGACATAATACATTAGCTTTTGTATAAGGGCTTCGTTTTCGCTTTTTTCTGTTGGCATCAAAACTCCTAGAACCGGCCATGTCCCGAAGGCAAGCAAAAGGATAATAAGACTCAAAGAAGTTATGTCAAATTCATCTACACGGATAAAAATAATGGATACTTCCAATGGAAAACCAAAATAAGAAATTCTACTTGGTTGGGGGTATAAAGCCCTTTTTAATGGTTTAACCATAAAAAGTCTTTGACGTAGTCAAGTCGTTTCCCGAAAGGGAGGAGAGGTAATCCCGAGAATGTGCCTGACACACATTAAATTCCTTGGTATACCAAGGTTCGTCCCCAAAGAGGGAGGGAGGTATGCGTAGAGAAAATGTGCCTGGCTCCATGCCCCAAGTATACCTAGGCGCATCCTGGAGGGAGGAGGGTAAGCCTGGCACCGACAAGACCTTGATGCAATCAAGGCTCCCTTAAGGAAGGACGAGTAATCGCTGGTGCACAAGCCCAATTCCGAATGAAGCACACTCTTCTTCTGCTTTGGCATAAGTACGCCCTGCCTCTGCTCCAAAGCTCAGCACGCTGCGCCTCTGCTTATGTCTCATCTCGCAGAAGGGAACGAAAGCTCAAAAGGAACACCTAAAGCATGCCAAGCCTTTGCTTTAGAAAATGCCTATAAATGGAAAAGATAACGTTAAAACCAAAAGCATTTTTGTATCCATCATTTTTGAAAGAAGAATTCTAGTTTTCTACTATCTTATTGCCCAGAGAAGGATTGCGGAATTTCTATGAGCCAAAAGAGGCTTCGTGCATATTAATTGCCTCTAGATAAGGGTTTTCTAGACTTCTAATATCCAATACCCGAATTTGGGTTTCGGGTCTTTTATTAAGCCGACGGAGACTTCGAATCTATTATACCCGAAAGAGGGTGTCTGGATTTCCATAATCTTATTACCCGAAACTGTGTTTCGGGTCTTCTATTAAGCCAAAGGACGCTTCAAATCTAATATATTTGAAAAAGGATTTCTGGATTTCCATTATCTTATTACTCAAATATGGATTTCAGACCTTCTATTAAGTCAAAGGAGACTTCGAATTTATTATATCTGGAAGACAGTTTCTGGATTTCCATTATCTTATTACCCAAATATGGGTTTCGAGTCTTTTATTAAGCCAAAGCGGCTTCATATTTATTGTATTCATAGAAAGGTGAGACTTCGAATTTATTATATCTGGAAGACAGTTTCTGGATTTCCATTATCTTATTACCCAAATATGGGTTTCGAGTCTTTTATTAAGCCAAAGCGGCTTCATATTTATTGTTTTCATAGAAAGATTTTCTGAACTTCTAATATTCTAATCCTGAATCCGGGTTTTCGGTTATCTATTTAGTTGGAAATGGCTTCGTATCCATTACTTTTTTATAATGGTTTCTGAACTTCTATCATTTCCATGTCAGAATATAGGTTACAGGTCTTCTATTAAGCCGAAAGGGGCTTCGCATTCATTGTTTCCAAAGATAAAAGAAGATTTTAGAGTGTCTATTACTTAATTTCCTGAATATGAGCTTTGGGAATAAAACTGAGCGAAAATTAGTTTAGTATTTAGAAAAGATCTCAGAACTACTATTATTTCTGATATACGAATCTAGGCTTTAGATCTTCTCGAATACTGGAAAATATCCCTATCCTCTATTAATTTTGGTCTTCATTAAGGTAGGGGTTGCTTCACTCATGGTCAATTAATTCCAAAAATGATTTATTTTTTTAATTTTTATTTTTTTAGCAATCTAATACCTGAATCTAGATTTTGAATTTCCTACAGCTGAAATGGTTTCATTCATACTAACCTCATCGAGGAAGGGATTCTCTAGTTTCCATTACCCAAAATTGGGGTTTATTTAAATCCAGAAGAAGCTTCGTTCATGACAATCGATCCTAAAAATGGATCGTTGAGTCTTTACTCAATTAATAATCATTTAGGGTACGGTTTTAGACCAAAATAGATTTTGATTCTATACTATTGCCAAAAAAATTGATATTCTACCTTTCTAGCTAAATTAGACGAACTTACGCACATATGCTATCTTTAAATGCTAACACCAATAAGCTTGTAGGTGGGAATAAGACGGTAGCATTCATAACATTTGTACTAAATAATAAAAGCTTCTTTCACACTTGGAAGGGGGCTAATTGTTAGTCTAAATTTATTTCTTTGGATAAACAAGGTGAAAGAAGACCAAGGAAGGAAGCTTCCGGAAGGAGTAGGAGAAAGTAGAGTGCTTTAAATGTTAAGCAAAACAAAAACTTTCGGATAAATCAAGAACTTCGTACAACAGCGAAAATAAAGAAGGCCACGGAACTTCGTACAATCAAGAAGCTTCTTTCACACTTCAAAGGGGGCTAAATGTTAACCCAAAATTATTCCTTTGGGTAGACGTGGTGAAAAAAGGCCAAGGAAGAAAGCTTCCGAAAGGAGCAATAGAAAGCAGAATGCTTTAAAGGTTAAGCAAAATAAAGACTTCCGGATAAATCAAGAACTTCGTACAACAGCCAAAATACTTATTGTCAACGGTAAAGAGGTAGGCTTCTGGTGCAGTGAAGAAAAGCCTCTTTCGGTTACACCAAAGGACAATTCCCTTAAAAAGTATGTTCCGGATCCAACCAGCAAAGCATGGACCTAAAAAGCTCGAAAGAAGCGGGTTCCGGATAGTTATACATCAATAAACAACCTTATATTCAACAAAAGGCTCATCATACCAAAGGGAGTTTTGTTCACAAGTAAACTATTACCACTAGCCAAGATCTTGCATGAACACATGCCTCCCACAACAATCAAACCCGCTTCCTGGGAGATACTCTCTGGAAGTACCCTAAACACTACCCGCTTTCCAGCAAAGATGTCTTCGCATAGCTCTCAGGACTGCTTATGGAAAACACATAGACAAAGCTTATCGCGCGAAATGGGGCCAACCAGCACCTATAAATACAACTTCACGGGTCCATAATCTGGACAAGTAATTTCATTCCAAAATCTGTAATCAATTTGCGAAGTGTGACCTTAATTTCAAAATCAAACTCGGTATTTCCTTCTTTGTTTGTAATCTTATATGTCAGTTTAAAATAATTGAAGGAGAATCGAGGATCTGAGCTTGTGGAGTTTAATTTTAATATAAGGGGCTTAATCATCTTGGGTATTAACTTTCTTAATAGCCGATTGCACACGATTTTAACTCGTACTTTCTTAGTTTTATCTGGAACCATGTCACAGAACACACGAGGCGAAGTAAAGAACCTAGGGCCGAAAGTAGTAAATGTTATCTGAAATGTGTAGGGGGAGTTACTACCAATGAAACCTAATTCACTTGAGGAAATATAATCATATTCCTCCCTTCTTTGATGGGCTTCGCGACATAACATTATTTATTTACTGAGTTCCAAAAATAGAACCTTTCCAGAAGAATTAATGATCTTTTAGAAGGGAAAAGAGTTTTAGCGTTGCCTAAGGCTTTGGTCAGACTTAACATATGAAATCTTAGCCTCATTTACCTTCATTAACCCATAACCTAAAGCCGAAAATGTCTGTTTTCCTCAAGCAAAGGCTTCTAGGGACACCAAAAGCTAAAAAAATGACCCTTTCGGAACCGTCGACAACGATGAGACCGATATGAAGGTGTTTTTCTTTCGGAATTTTCCTCTCGTATACTACTTCAGAGTGGTAATCATTTTCGTGGCTAACAGTAGCATTTTTGTTAAACATAAGGCCTTAAAGAAAGTATGAAGTTTTGAAAACACAAGAAGTAAATTGGTCCATCACAAAGACTTGATCCAACCATTCCTAGTAAGGATCCGTGAAATTTATTATGTCTTTTAACCCTAATAGCAACAATGGTTGAGGTATATAAACATAATTATGTTGCAGGTTTCTAGTGCTACTTGAGCCGTGCCTATGTGAAGAAATTTGTATTTTTCTTTATGCAGAACCATAAGCCTATTATAGAATAAACAAAATGGACTATAACCTTTCGTTAATGGAAAGAATAGATTGTTTTAATCACATGTCCAAAATAACACTTAAATGGATTTGGATATTTACTAATGTTTAGTCACTATAGTGGGATAACACTAAAAAATACGAAACTAAAATATTTGCAGTCAGATGTTTCACTGCCTATTTGGTGATTTCTATCATTTTACATAAGCTATTATTAACGAAAAATGAAACATGTCAAATAAGAAATCATAGTCTGAAATCCTAATAAATGTTTTCAACGTTTTTTCCCCTAGGGTTGAGGTGATTAGTTTGGGAGAAGGGGGTGGTTAAGAGGAGTTCGTGTGGTAACAACAATGAAACCAAGAGGTAAAGCTGTAATTTGCAGCATAAAATACTAACACCGGCCCTCTTGGGCTTTGACTAGATCTGTACATGTATCGGAAGAAAAATCACAGTGAAGGAAAAAAAACGTACAATGACATATTTTAATATCTCATTTCATCTAATGAAGATTGCTATGTCTGAATCAGTATAGTGCCCCATTAAAAACTTTACTAAGAAAAACCCTATGGAAAAAATCTTAGTGAAGGAAAAAAGAGTACAATATAATGCAACATATTTCAATAATTTACTACATCAAATAGAGTTTGATACTTTCAGATAAATGTAATGCCTCGTTAAAACCTTAGTAAGAAAAATCCAGTAGGAAAAAACTTAAATAAGGAAAAAAGAGTACATTATAACTTATTTTCATATGTTATTTTTTGGGTTGATACTTCTAGGTCGAGATAATGCCTCATTAAAACCTTACAAAGAAGCCCAATATGAAAAATCTTAATTAAGGAAAAAGAGTGCATTATAACATACTTATGATGCTCCTCCTGATTTAGTAATTTCCTCCGAATTCGTATTCAACTTTCGATAACTCAAACTGTTTATAGATACTTCTTAATGAACAAAAACTTCATGTGCATTTCCATGCTTTAGGCATGTTTTTTATTTAAAGCGTCTTTTGTTTGTGCTTTGTATGCTATTAGTATCTATTTATGAATAAAATTTATGTGTTTACAATTTTGTGCTTCAATCAGGTTTTCATATTGCAATATACATTTAATGAATAAGTCAAGTTTCATTACAACAACACTAAAAAGAAGAAAGTAATCTACTTATCTTAACGTATATCAAGATTTTTATTGCAATAATATTTTGAAGAATGTTGTAATCTGTCGTCCATGTTCTTAACACTCTTTATAACCACAAGTGTCATTTATATTATTCAGAAACTTGTATATTTTAATAAGTTTTGCATATCACAACTACCACTTCAATGGATATTAAGAGTTTCATTATAACATTTCTTGAAAGTAGAAAGTAATGTACTCATCATGAATTATATCAAGATTTCGTCAAAACAATACTTAAAAGAATGTCGTAATATACATTTCTTGTTCTTTGCATTTTTATCACTACCAAAGTTATTTACACTCTTCCGAAATTTGTATAATTTCATTTTTATATCATCAGAGTATTCTAAATATTTCGAACATTTTCACTACTTTAATTAATTCAATTATCTCTGAAAGCATAATGCTCAGGACATATAACATGTTATTGACACTGTATGGTGCTTCGGTAACTTTGGTGTGTTTTTCCTTTTTATACACATGTTTTTAATTATATTTTGCAGATTACAGTTCCACATTTCTCATTTAGGAAAGGATCCATGATGGCCAATCATGTTCTCCCCTAATTCAAGGTTTTTAACCTATTAGTTAACATAAGCGCTTCATTATTTACAAATTTATCATTGATGATTATCTATTGTCAGTTCTCGATATGATTTATTGAGATCTCTTTATTTATCGTGTTTTGGGTACTTAAACCACTTCTAGGGTTATTTGACAATCAAGTCATGGGTCACTTTTAAAGCACCCTTAAGTGTTTCTTCAAGAACACTCACCCCTTTATTTGGCATCTTTATGACTTCAAAAATATTTTGAACTGACTTATATACCACATTTTAGCTATGGTTACACCTTTTAATCCTTTAGGGATTCAAATCTATACGGGAGTAAGTCTACTAGGAATATAATTGATAATTTATTCAATTCACTTTAAATTTTGCACCATTGTATATGTTAATAAATATATAACACTAATGATCAACATGAATAATCCCCCCATCCCTCCTCAATGTTGGCAAACATTGTCACATTAAATAATAACCCTTTTTGGATTCTCATTTTTGATCTATTATCATATTATTACTTGCAAATACATTATATGTATTTCAATTGTACGAGGATAATACTTTTATTATTTGATAAGATGCATTCATATTATATTACTTCTTCTATTTCATTGAACTAGTAACTTGGAGGAATTATTTTATTATATAGATCATTTGAAAACATACATGACTTCAGGTCATTTAATAATTATGGATCGACTTTTTGAATTACTAAATAATATCTGTGCGTAATCTAAAAGATGAGCTTATAACAAATTTCAGGTTGTTGGTTGAATATTTACGTATACTGGTATATACATGCGTACATGTATTATAAATATATTATAAATTTGCATATTCTTTCTCGTTTGAGTCAGTGATTTTTAAAACAAACTATCACAAGAATCCAAACTATTAATTTCTTTTTTATGAATCAATGTCAACATGAAACCTTTGAGACTGCATGATAATGTTCAAAAATATATGGTTTGCAGCTATACTGAACTTCAGATTCAAATAAAATATATAAACAACTTTAATTTGTTGAATTTTATTCCTCCATTGTACCACAAATATCACTTTTGAACATTAATTATGGTAACTTATAAGAGAATTAAATAAATGTGATATACTTGTAACAAAGTAAGAACAACTTCCAAACATTTAGCATTTTATAAAAATAAATTAGTTGCACATACATATATTTCAAGAAGATATTTATAGCTTTCACAGAAGTATGATATGACATATCCATGATCTCTTCAAGAGAACATATAAAGATATTTCTTCAAGAAATAGCTACAAATATGATATGCAATTCATAGAATATTTTCGAAAAAACAATAGATCACTGATCACTATTTGCTCTTAAAATTATCTAATGGAGCTGCAGGTCCACAATAATGATAGACTGAATTTTATAAATATATTTTATACCCATTTTTAATAGTTGTATTTTAATTTACAAGTTCTTTGGGTTATTTATTGTCATATCACTTTTTAAAGTGTTGTATCATATGTGAAAACATTTCATAAAAATTATTTTATAGTGCTATAAGAAGAGATAATAACACTTTTGAAGATACATTATAAACATCACTTCTAGAGTGTTGCATATCTCTTCAGGCAATTCAATAAAAATAGTTTTCTATAACATCTGTTCTAGGATATTGGATTTTTCAATACAAATAGATAAACACAACTTTAAAACATCTCTTCAAGAGATTAATATATAAACAGAAACATGCATAAACATACACAATATTGCAAATGAGTTATCTATTTTGAAGAATATTATAATGTATTTCTCTAACTATATAGCTAAACATATGCACACAAAGATAATTTATCAAAACTTCAGGTTTTATAACATAACATGACTAGTAAAATTCAAGTTTACTAAGTTTTTATAGTACTCACTTAAACTTCCAGTTTAAGTTATATTAGATGTATAAAAAAACATCAAAGAAAAAAATCAAGTTTTTTTCCAAAAAAAAAAAAAAAAAAAAAAAAAAAAAAAAAAAAAAAAAACAACTATTCAAGTGATTTTTCCTTGATTTGGACGACAACATGTCAAGCGTATCATTATATATATTTAATGTAATCAATGCTAAATGCACATAAATAAACTAATCTTTAATGGTATTTACAATTTAGCAAAATCAAAAAATAAATAAAAACTAATTCAACATTTTTACTAAATCATGTCAGCAATATGTAATAATAATGCAAAGAGTAAATAATCATGGACATAAACCCTTTTATCTCTTCTGGAGATTTTAAATTCAATGGCAGTTTTTCTCAACTTTAGGAAAATAAGAAAAATCTCTTCCAGAGATTTAAATAAACATAAAAAATCAATTTTTTTTCTCTCATTGTTTTTTATTTATTTAATGGTTATTTTATCAATAAACTATTTCAATATACAAATCTTTTGGGTTTCAATTCAATCAAATTAATGATTGGAGCATGAATTATTATTACTCATTGATCTTTTGGCCAATCAAGCGATTACATTAATAGTTATTTTTATATAACTTTGATGATATCATTGATGCTTACCTCCAACATTAACTTGATTTCCATCATAAATTTATATCATATTTTTTAATTCAAATTTGTTGCATTTGATGATTTGTTTGGATACTATTCGATTATCTGGTTCAACTTAATTACCTCCACTGGAGTATTATTCTGATTTTACATAAACAATAAAACCAAATATATAAGCAATTAAATAAAATGCAACTTCCCTTTTTATATATCTTTAGTAAATGTCATACCATATAGCTGTAAGGTAATCATGCTAATGAATTTTGATTAAGAAAATAATAGTCTTATATATATATATATATATATATATATATATATATATATATATATAAAAAGGAGCGTTCCTCTACACCTCTTATATATACTATTCGATTATCTGATTCAACTTAATTCACCATCCATTTTCCCACTCATTCTCTCTCTTCCCACTAAGAAATAATATTGAAATGGAAAGAGAGAGAATGAGTGGTAAATGAGTAGTGGAGATTAAGAGGACGAGTTCACGTGCAAAATAAGAGATGTTGCGGAACCCTCCTTTATATATATATATATATATATATATATATATATATATATATATATATATATATATATATATATATATATATATATATATATATATTGAAAATTGGTACGTTTTATTATCTACTAGAAATACAGTACAAAAGTCAGGTTAGCATACTAACCGTTACAAACAAAACGTAAGGAAATACAAGCAAAATAAAACCCAACATAAATTCAGCCCATGATGAGGCCTACATCCCACTATTACGTGCATCTCACTGCACCACACGTGCATTAAACTTCACCTCTCTTCCACATGCACTATGAAATTCGAATCAGACTGCGAGCCAGCAGCTCCAACTTATGCTCATAACTGATTTCCATTCTTTGTATTAACATTCAAAAAAAAAAAAAAAAAAAAAAAAAAAGAACAGTATTCATGAAATCTGCAGCTTGCAAATATGGACATATCTAACTGCCTCCCATCCATAACCAGTCCATGATCATTTGCCTTATATTACAGCAAATGGCATTGAAATACCATTAACTCCTACATGCAGATCCGTTCCATTCTAATCACCCATTCTATTATCAGTAGGAGCAACATTGAAATCATATCAAGAGTTCATTGGATACATTGAAAACCATGATATAGGAGACAGTAAGAAATCACATTAACAATAAAGCGGCCAACAGTATCATTAGATCTCCTATTGACCTATCCATTGAAATCCAAATACCAGATTCCGTCACCCATACATATGCTAAAGAAACACATCACCCAAGTGTATTCACCATACCCTTCCAGTACATGTTTTGATGGTCAAACATGTGTCTGCCCTCTTTCATATCATTAACCAGCAACAACCCCCTCACATGAATCAAATTCAGAAAAAAATTCACCATAATTCTGTTGCTGCTGCAAATAAACATTTAGTGGCATTGTATACAATACAGTTTCATCACCATCCTCATGAAACTGGATTCGAGCAGGACATAATATAGAAACATTTTTTTCTTTTCCTAGGTGAAAACAATATCGACCAGGCAGTTTGTAAATAACAAGCCATATACAAAAGACTGGGACCCAAATTCAACAAGAAAAGCCGACTGCAACACTATCTCTCAGTATATGAATAAAAGAAGTAAATCAGTTTGCACTTTTTGGATCAATAATACGGTACCCCTCACACTAATAGATTACATTCTCTGTTTTAAGCCCATTCATAGATGTGAAGATACTGATTACTCATCAAACATAGGCTCAAATACCAAATACCATTGCGTGTAAAATTAACATAAAAGAACTACAACAGGTCATTGGATGTAATAGCCTACTGGAATCAATGAACTAGGAGACAGGAAGAAATCTCTGGAAACCATTAACAAAAAAGAGGCCAACAACATCTTTAAAATTACTAAAATCATATCGCCTATTGACCAATTCATTGAGATCCAAATATTGCATAGATTCAGATCTAAACAAACCGCATACAGAAAAAAAAAAAAAAAACCATAGGAAAACAACTAAAGAGAAGGCATGCTGTATGCAGAAAGTGTCTAAATCTACTTTGCTAAATCTGATCGGAAATCAAATACTCAGAGACCAAAACCCAAGACCGTAACCAAAAATAATCTTACCCAGTACAAAACTGAATCTCAATCAACCTCAAAATTGGAAGATCGGTTGGAAAGCTTGGAACTGAAGCTATTCAGTTGCGCCGGCAATGCCGAAATCCAAACTAGCGATGGCTTGATAATCCAATCTCAACCTGATTAGATCCATAAAGATTGGATAGCCGAAAATTAAACCGGCATACAGACCTCGAGATGGATTATTAGATCTGGAGCTTTGTGGAAATTAGGGTTAGAAGGTGAAGTAAATTTTGGGTTATCAACGAATCGAGATTCGTTGAAGGTTGATAAAAATCGCTGTGCGGTTTGTTTCAGAAAGAAATCATCCCAAAAAGGGGTTAAAAAAGGTGAAATAAATTTTTTCAGATCTTAACTTTAATCGTGAAAATCAGACGGAAATCAAAAGTTTTATCAACGCAGATTATCGTTGAAGGTTGCTGAAGATTATCAGCTAGAAAAATCAGAATAGGAAGAAGAGAAAGGAGAAACTCACACATGAACGAAAGTAGGCGATAAAGCCTGTCGCCATGGACAAGTTCTCACTCCATCCTCTCTCTCTCTCTCTCTCTCTCTATAAATATATATATATATATATATATATATATATATATATATATATATATATATATATATAATATCGCATATATTTCCCCCAAAATGATTTGAATTTCGAAAAAAAAATCTTGAGACTTTTGGTCCTTTATTACAAAGAACCTTAAAATTAATTATTTGTGGAAACAACAGGTTCTCAACTTCTAATTTAAATGTTATAAATTAAGTTTATAATGTATTTCCACTCACTTCAGATGTGCTTAATCAATATCAATATTGGATCTAAACTTAATATAATCTTCTAGATTTGTATTATTCTTGTATATGTTTCTTCAAGAAACAATAAAAATTGGACGAATTTTCAAAAGAGACTAGTTATTAAAAGTAATAGCACAAATAGCCTGGTTCCAAAGCTATTTGCAAATGGCTATTTCTATTTCAACCCATAAATTTGAGTAGTAGCCCCCCTAAAAACAAAAATTCTTGCGTACCCAGAAATTTAATTAATACCCCCCCCCCCCCCCCCCCAACCAACGCTTTCAACAATTACCCTTCACGTTCAAAAATCAATTCACTTCTTCTCTTTCACCAATCAATCACGTTCTAAAATAAATTGCGTTTGAAAATCAAACATCCTCGTCTTCTCAAACAAGAGCAGCATCTCCATCCTTACAACATATGAATTTAAACAAGAAAAATAAACTGAACTAGTACGCAAAAAATTTCGTGAATAATAAGTAAACCACGCAGGAAGCCTACATGGTTTACATGTCTTCCACGCTGAAACTCAGCATGGTCAGCTCATAAAGCACGCATAAATACTGCTAGGTCGGATATAGAACTTAGTATGGTGGCTACATGAATACACATGAAATCACACAATTTTCGAAACATCCGTTGTTCTTATCAAAACTAAAAAAAGTGAAAAAATAAAAATTGATTACCTACTGTGATTGAGATAAAAAATCGTCTCCTTCTTCAGAATCCATCATATACTTGTTTGTAAATGATTTTTTTTAAATGATTTAAAAATTAGGGTTTTGGAAGTTCGATGTTTTAGGGGATCGTGGAAAACTACGTAATATTCAAAACAGATGAGAAAGCTTCCCAAGGGTAATTTTGTCTTTAAAATTTTAAAGTTTTTAGAGGGGGCTACTACCTAAAAACTCGGGTTGAAATAGAATTAGCCTTTGCAAATATAGGCTGATTTTGGGTAGTTCAGCACTGAGTTGGCCTTTTTTTTAAAATACGGGCGCACTTTAGAAGTGTGCCCCTTTAAATCTGAACTGCCGCACTTGGCAAGTGCGTCAGTACATCTCTGCCATTGGAGATACAGAAACGTTTCTATGAATAGGTCGGTTGCCTTCTGAAAATGCTAGGGTTGCGGTTGCCTTCTAAAATGACTACTAATTGTTTTCTTAGCTTAATTACAAGTTGTGTTAGAATGGCAGCAGAAAACTTATAAACTACAAATTCTACGCTTTAAAAATTGAAATGCTTGTAAATGAATAATCTGGACTTTTAAGTATGTTTTTTTATGCTATACATGACGCCCAAACACACGTGCACTCGACCTAATAATCTCGTGCGCAACTTGCATTCAAAGATTCGATGATTCATGAGATTCTGCAATTCACACAAAGTGTCGCAAATTTTTAAATATGTTGAACACGAAAACTTGTTGAAAAAGCAACCAAATAATCTGGATGTTATGCCAACAAACGACCATCTTGAATAGCTGTTAAATTTGTTAATTTGGGATATATGTAAAATTTAATTGAAGGAACGATAACAAATACAATGAAAATAGTGATAACGTTATTATTATAAACAAAGTTTTGGAGCTTAAAAATCGAGCTATCGTGTTTCATGTTAAAAACACATTATTCTACAAAGCTGTTAGTTTATGTAGGGTCCGAGAAATCGAAGCATAAGAACAAAGCATGAAGTCAATACAATCAATTCATGTGCCAATTGCCTTGACGTAGCACCTCAAGTTGTTAGTTTCTTTATCTCCAATTCATTATGACATAGATGTACTGGTGCACTTGCCAAGTGCGCTAGTTCAAATTTATGGTGTGCCCCGTATTTAAAAAAAAAAAAACCAATTCAGCACTAAACTGGTCAAAATCAGCATATATTTGCAAATAGTTTTGGAATCAGCCTAGTTGTACTATTAGTTTTAAAAACTAATCTCTTTTGAAAATTTATCCATAAAAATTTCTTCTAGAAATTTAAATCAAAATAAAAAATTAAAATCTACAACAAAACGAGATCTAAAATACGAGGATAAAATAAAAATAAGATGTGCAAAAGGAATCAAATATGGATAAATAGATCAATGGTACAATGAGATGTAAAAGACCTAAAATTAATAAAATAAGATCTGAAAGATTTGATCTATCAGATCAGAAAAATAACTTATCGCTTTGAACATCTATTATCAAATTTGAAATGTACATTGAAAAGAAGAAATAAACATGAACATACATGAAAGATTTGATCAATATGTTATCGTACCGATAACATGTTATAAAATAAAGAAATTAGAATCCATTGAAAAGAAGAAGAAAATATAGAATTTTATTCATTTCAGATATTAGTTCTCTATTTCTATTATACTTACTCCTTTATATATAAGTCTTGGAACTAGTGAGCAAATTTATCCCATGATATGGGACTAAAAGAAAAATACAAAAATGTGTTCACTTATATATTACAACAAAATCATAAACTAAATCGTTTATATTCAGTTTTTTATACTATTTCCTGTTGTTTTAGTGTGCTAACTCATTGACAAAACTTTAAATTGAAATGATTATTTTCACAAGAAGTTTATTTACATTACAAAATATTCTAGCATCTTAGTATGCTAATGTTTAATCTTACAAATAACCTTTAATGATCGTATAATGATTGATTCAGCTTTAGAATATAAATAAACCATATACATATAGTTCCCAACGTTACTCCACTTTTTTTTTTTTTTTTTAATGTCTCTAACGTCATCTTTGTGTACAGCTAAATATGAAAAGCTAACAATGTCACAAATACAAATGATATATTTTCAGGTGTTTTGTGACTTTTTTTGTGTTGATTGTGCTTACAATACCACGGTTTTGAATCTCTGGATTCAATCACATCTCATCTCAAAGATTTTATAGACACGATCTTGTAAGTGTACTTCGTACGATCATCTCAGATTTACATCTCAAATCTAAAATTCATTTCGGGGTAATTTCATAGTATATGATATATGCCTAATACTGATTTGCATACAACTGAATTTAGTAAATACTAATTACCAAAAAAATGATTCAATGAATTTGAAGTAGCTTAGGACTGGTAAAAATGAAATTGCAGCATTTTTATCTATGGAAAAACCAATTACGTTCAAACTACACCAAAACATATCAGAATTAGCTAGAAAAGGAATCTGCACCAGTTTAAAGGTAGATATTTGGCTGAAAAGATCAATAAAGACAAGCGGCAGTGAATTTGAAAATTTGCTCACCGGAATGAGAAGCACCATATCTGCTATGGAATCACAGTAAAACAAAATAAATAAAGCACAAGAGCTTTTCCTGCTTGGAAGGCAAGAAACTGAAATAAACCATCAACATAACCCTTCCATCCAAAAAGAAGTTGTAGAAGATATCAGCTCCACCTAGATCTCGCAAACACGAAATACATACGAGATTACAACCGAGGTCGAAGATATAAATCACCTTTACCTCGCCTGAGATCCCCATTCTGCACTTGGTTGAGACAAAATTTCAAACATATGTTTTGGTTTGTTTCATTGTTTGACACGGATCTCAATCCCAAGATGCTACAATCTTTAACCCGAGATGGTGGTCTGAGATTTCATCTGAAATCTGCGAACTAAAAGCATGGCTAAGATTTCCAAATCTCCGTCATGATTTATATAGGGCATCGTTATTGACACTCCAAATATTGTTAAGGGGAGGTCAAATTTTAAAAACACTCCAGTCATAAAAATAATGTTAAAGGGGGTCACACACTTAATTTTTTACATTCCATTTTGCCCTCGTAATAATGTCTAGTAATAACATCAGTTACCATCCTAAATCCAAATCAATTTCAAATGCAAAAAAAAAAAACAAATCCCTAAATTATTTGAAAACAAAAAAAAAAGCGATTGTTTGAGGAGAAATAATGGTATAAACAAAGAATGTAATACTGTATTAAAAAATAATTGTTCGATATATGTATATCGATTTTCTATCAATGATATTTTTTCATCTAACCTGACAAATGAAATTTTTGATATAAAAATCTGATGTAGTTGACTAATATATTGTATAATTTATTTATTTTATTAACAAATAAAAAAGAGATTATTGTAAAGAAGACTAATTTGGTAAAATAAAGTTTATTTGTTAAGGGGGTGCTCTCTCCATTGATACTCCCCTTAACAAATTTTATTTTTAAAAAAAATTGACCTCCCCTTAACAATATTTGGAGTGTCAATAACAACTCCCTTTATATAAACCAAAATGTACATGAAATTAGATGTCCCACGTCACTTGTCCCAAAAAGATCTCTCTGTCCATTGAGGTTTAAAACCTTGACAGTACTAATGGAAAATATGGAGACAAAAACTCTTTGACCATGAGAGCATAACTAACTTCCACGTTTAAACAAAATATAAAAAATGTTAGTACTGCATTCTATGATATTGAATGGGTTCCGTCAAATTGTTGCGCTTCTTATGAAAATTAAAAGTTTCTACAAAAATAATTGAAAGACTGATTCTACTGCTTTTAAAACATTGGAGAAAAAAAAACCTACTCAAATACTTTTTGACATGTAAGAAGTATTAAGCCTTGAAAAACATCATTATTATTTATGCCTGTTATTTTCATAAATGTCGAAATCAACTCCAAAATAAATATCATTGATGTGAAATGTAGATAAAAACATTAAATGCCTAAATCCATAATTGACAATTTTGACATTAAACAGATGATTCAATGCATCTCAGAAGTTGTGAATTACCTTACTAACCAAATCACTATTGCGCAAGCAAAATTTCTGCTGTTTATATTGAAGTAATATTGTGGAAGAAAAAAATTATGTTGTTGACATTAAAGTAGTAGAAATAGTTGAAAAGAAAAAATAACTCTATTCATATCAAGTTTTGAGGTTTCAATCAAGGACTGCGAACTTGGTTTCTATCATTCGAAATTTTGTTAGTTTCGGAGGATTTCGCAAATTTCGAAAGGTTTGGTTTTGTTTTGGTTTCGGTTTTCAACAGTTTGTTAATAAACTAAAATAAATTAGAGCTTACACAGTTCTAACAAAATTCAACCTAAAATTAAAAAAAAATCCAATAACAGCAGACATTTAAATCCCATGATAATACTGCACTGACCATTAAACCTACACTAGTATTCAATAATTCACTGCCGTTCCCTTTCCATGTACAAAGGCTTAAATTAAGCATGGTGCTAAAAAAGCACCCACTTTTGTGCTAATGGCCACCATGGACCACCGGCTCGGCGGTTTACCGCCGAACGAGTTGGAAAAAATATCAGCGGTGGTACAAACTAAGGCAATTCGAAAGTTGAAAAAAAGAACATGCAGATTTATAAAATAAAACAAAATATAAACTTCAGTGTGTAGTCCGACTCTGATTACTTCACCATCGCTGATTGCTGCCAAAACTTCACTACTCTTCCGATGACTGCACTGGTGATAATTTTTTTGCTTCTGTCGAGAAAATTAAGGCACTGCTGTAATTTTTTCCGGTTATTTCTTACACAGATTTCAATTTAATTTATAGATGATAATTTTAATCTTTTTCTTTTGATGATTAAGTTTACATATACAGCCAGTTTTGCCCTAATTTCGACTTGCTGATGGCCAGCACCGGTATGGTAAACCAAAAATGTTGGGGGTACCAGTGGATAAATTAAACCATGGTTTGAATATTGAAACATACAAGATTTTTAGATTTTATGCTTGTTTGACAGTATCAAATTCTCATTATACATTTCAGTTTGAATTGTGTTGGTTCATACGATACAGTAACAGCAAAAACATTTGACTAAACAAAGGGTTTTGTTCAAGTTTTTCTAGGCAGCCGAAAATAGAAAAATAAATCAAATGATACTTTTGTAAATTTAAGCCCATATAAATTCGTCTCTTGTTGCCTAGTGATGTTAACATTTCCCTGAACTAAAATATGGATTATAGTACTATAAACATTACATCATACCCAAAATGCCTCTCTCCCTCTTCCCCTCTCCCTCCCTCTCCCTCTCTCCCTCCCCCTCCCCCTTCCCCTTCCCCCCTCTCTGCCGAAAATAGAAAAATAAATCAAATGATACTTTTGTAAATTTAAGCCCTAATAGATTCGTCTCTTGTTGCCTAGTGA
Organism: Allium sativum; assembly: GCA_030737875.1. Taxonomy (NCBI): domain Eukaryota; kingdom Viridiplantae; phylum Streptophyta; class Magnoliopsida; order Asparagales; family Amaryllidaceae; genus Allium; species Allium sativum. The sequence continues at coordinate 749,047,050 of CM060918.1, forward strand.
TGTTAACATTTCCCTGAACTAAAATATGGATTATAGTACTATAAACATTACATCATACCCAAAATGCCTCCCTCCCTCCCTCCCTCCCTCCCTCTCTCTCTCTCTCTCTCTCTCTCTCTCTGTAGAGAGAGAGAGAGAGAGAATAAACAAATTAGAAACTAAATTCTGCGAATAGTTCAATTGCTTTTCTAATTACTAACCCAAATCCGTAATTGAGGTAAATATTATGTTTCTGTCCATATCTACTTTAAGGGTGTTATTTTAAAATACTTCTCTCTTAATTTTATTACATTTCAAAATTGGCCAAAACTGAAACCGCATAAGCAAATTTCATACCTCGATCCATACAGATAGCAAATGAATAATTAATTGTTGGAAATTTTGATATCCATCTTATAATTATGAAAACTAAGATTTAGGTTCTTCGCAGTTTTCTTTTATAAAACGTATCACTAATATCAGGGAAAATAGCTGTAATTTAGGGGAATCCGAGTATTTTTATTAACCTTACCATATGCTCTCAACTAATCATTTTTCATAACTCATAACAGCATGCAATACACACATTGGCAGCAACTTTTGAATTAGGAAACAAGAGATGTAAAAGAGAAAAATAATAAAAAGGAGGATGGAATTATAAAATAGTGTCCGAATGGGAGGAATATGGATAAATAAGTTTTAGAAAGAGGGATGTATCCTAACTTCCTCCAGAAGTTTTATGTTACAGTTAAACAAATAAGATTTCTTATGGAACAATTAAGAGAATATTGCAGAATTCTACTGGAAAAAAAAATACCTCTTTACATGACCCCAGTTAAACTCATTGTTACTCCAAGCGAAGTCTATCCCCAGAACTCTTCTCCTTCACATTTTCTTCATTAAGTAGCGCACTCAGATCACTTCCATTCGCCAAACTGTTGAACTCAACCGACTTGGATGGAAGTGCAGGGTACCTTCTTTGACAAAACGTCATAAGCCTCTTCACGGATTGTAGATACTTGCGAGTAGTCTCATCATTCATGATGTGAGCCACACTGCTAGTGTGAATCTTCTCACGAGCAGAACGCTCGTGAATACCAACCATAGTAACTCCTATAGGCCATGGTGCGTTGCCTATGGCCATTTTGATGTATTGATCCATTGCAGCAAGGTAGTCACGAATCATGCAGCGGCGTACCATGTACATTAAACCTTGACGGATGTCATCGGGTAGAACCTAAATTGGTATGGGAACATACACAGTTAACTCATCCACTATAATATATATGCAAAAATAAAGAAGAGCTGGACCAGAAAAAAACAAGGGTATGTTCATAGTCACAGAAGACTTTTTTTTCATCAAATGGTGCGATATCAAGGTGTAACAAGTGGAAAAGAGCTCTTAGATACAGTTGTCGCAAAACAAGAATATATCATATATTTTCAAATTCAGTTACCGAAAAGCTTACTTGGATGAACAACAAGAATATATCATATATTTTCAAATTCAGTTACCAAAAAGCTTACTTGGATGAACAACGAAATAGTAAAATGCAGGTCAAGATTTGATGACTTTATTACTTCCATACGAAATAGTAAAATGCAGGCCAACATATAGAGCAGCACTACCCACAACTCAAAACGAGAGGAAACTATTTTCTCACTGTTGGTTCATATTTAACAAATAAAGTAACGATTATCGATATATATCAAAATGGCAAGACTCAAAAACTGATTATAAAGAACGAAAAAAACGTCACTCCTTACTACTGTCTATCCATAACCAAGACCACAAACTATATAACAAAAGCTTAAGCACTGGAAAGCACCTTATATCTCATAATGAACCAATCAAAACCCTTTTTCCATGGTACAGATATGTTAGATGTTAATTAGCCATCCGTATAAAATAGAAATCCAACAGTAACCTAGTGAATTCTCTCTTAACCCATTCAATATCTAAGATGAAACACATGGTTGCTTGAATGTTAAGAAGTAAAATATGGAAGCACTACAGTCGTTCTCCCTACAAAACTTGAACTGATGAAATATGCATGTACCATTCACACTGCTTGTGTAAGTATCCAACTCTCGTAATGAAACATATCAATCATACTTTGTGATACAACCATACATGATATGTTGAACATTAACAGTCAATTTCCTGAATTTCAACCAAAAATAACTCTCCAAAACAAGTAACACATAAAATGAGACACATGGTTGAATAAGAAACTAAAAAATGGCAGATTTTTTCTTCCTACAAAACTTAGATGATAATGCAATGGTCAGAGTTGTCTTGCATGTGGCAAACAGAAATGATGGTTTGAAATTGGAATGGCCTCGCATAGCTAAATAACTTGAAAAAATAGTGTACAAATATGGTTGATAGGCACGCAACATTTGGAATTCTTTTTGTTGCAAATAAGTGTGCGACAAATCGTATTTGGACATCATGTGATGGAGATTGGAAGCTTGTTCCGACGGTCGTCACATCACAGCAACTAGTACTCACACTAGGTTGCACACAAATATAACTCTCATAGTGATAAACAACACATTGTACTCCTAATAGACAGTAACTGGCCATCTAAAAGGCCCGAAATTGTTTTAGTCATTTTGTGCGAAAAGTAGATCTAACGGATACTGTACATTTTCTCCCCAACTTCCCCTTGAAATCGCACATTCCTCCGTGAATTGCGGGACTTCTGCACATTTTGACACCCTCTTTTTCGGGCCTCATAGCAGCGCTCTTCTAAAATTCAACCAACTACTAAATCATTGCTAGTACGATCAACATATAAGACAGAATACATGATTACCTTAATAATAAGAAACTAAAAATAAAAGCACTACAAGCATGTTTGCTATTTACTGATAAGTAGCCAAAGAAGCTTCTAAACTACTTAGCAAGTTGCACCACGTGTAACTCAAATGTCTGGCAACAAAACTAAGGGGAAAACATTAGTTTCTTAACTTGATAATCTTAAATTTCAACAATTTAAAAGGTCTATATGCCTAAAATAATTGAAAGTGAAATAAATGGGTAAGATATTTGTAAAAAAATCCAGAACTAAATCAGCACATACCTTCTTCCTACAGAACTTGAACAATGGATGCAAATACCGCTCACACTGCTTATATTTAGCAACCATTGACTTCCCTGCAGCAGTCCTCTTTTCTGTCTCTGGCATCTCCTCCAACTCCCTGCCCCACTCATTCAGCAACCTCTTGAAAAACACCAAAATCTTATCTTCATCACACAACTCCTCAAATTCAGCCGCCATCTTCTTCGCATCCTTATCCTCCTTCTCGTTCACATCCTTCTCCTCCCCATCTCCTTCATTTCCCTTCTTCTCCTTCTTCCTATCGTTCATGCCACTCTTCTGCCTTTTTTGCAGCAAGTATATATCTCTTAAGAAATCGTTGGTCTGCCCTTCAGTCATGTCGCTATCAATTTCCAGAACGCCAGATTTCATTGTCGTTTTCAACCGCTCCAACCTCGCAGCATCGTCTTCACCGAAAAGCGTGATGGGTTGCTTTAGGAAGCGTAACCGGCGAACTACCTCTTGTTTTGGAAGATCGAGGTTTTCAATTCGCTGCTCTTCGGTTAGGGTTTCGACGGATTTGGGTTTGGGTTGAAGAGCAGGAGGGAGGGAGGATGAGCTGTTAGGATCAGAGTTTTGGGATTGCGAATTGGTATGGTTTACCGATTGGGATGTGTTAGGGTTTTGGGAGAGCTTTGAATGTTGTTGTTCGATTTCGCGGAGCTTCTGCATATTCTTATGTTCAATTTCAGAGCGTTTTAGGAGCTTTCTGCCATCGAAATCTGATTGGAGAGCCTGGCGCTTTTTCTGGAGCTCTTGTTTGAGAATGTCCATGGCGGATTTGAGGATAACTGAGCGCAACAGATGAAGGATATTAAAGTGTCGCAAAAATGCATTACACGACGGACTCGGTGGGTTGGACATCACTAATTCTAACGGGCCCGAGAATCCTTGTAAGACATTGAAAGCCCGATATATCTTGACCGCTAAAGTGGAAATAACCCCTTAGAACATCTTCAATGCGGATGTTATTAGAGTGTAATGTCAATGACACATCAGCACATAACAACAATTTTGTTTTTCCGGTCTCCAATGCAATGTTGATCTCAAAGTGGAATCTGACGTGTGCCACTTTTTTTTTTCACATTGTGAAAGCCGATGTCCAGCTTCAGACATTTAGCTTGACAATTTCAAACATACATATCATTGATCACTTGCCTTTTTCTTCTTCCTTTGTCTTCATCCTACTCAATCCGTCCTCATCCTACATCAATCGACGTATATTTTCTTTTCGTTTTTAATTGTTTTCAGACCAATTTTACCTCAATTGCAGTTTGACGAGTCTTTCTCCAAATCGTTGAGCTTCAGGAGCATTTCGAAAATTATCAATCTCGATTTTCCCCCTTCGCAGATCTCAGAAAACACAAACGATGACCCCCATCGTTGCACCCTAATGTCGCAAAATCCCCTCACGCAAGCTTTTCCAGAACGTGGTCGGCTTTAGGCTTTCGCGATATTAAATCGCGATTCCGATTTTATTCTCTTTTTTTTTTTTTTTTTTTTTGCTTTATTTTATACACGGATAAACAAGTCATACTGTGATACGACAATAATAATAAAGATCGTATGATATATACTGCTAGTATATTGACTACTTTATTCTTCGTTGAATTTGGAAAAGATAAAAGTTAGAAGAGAAGGCTGTGTTGATTTGGTGCAATTTGCAATAATGTGCTACTTATTTTTTAAGTTTCCTACAACTTGCAGTCTAGTTTCTTCCTCCTCCTTTTTTTGCCTGCGTGTTTGTTTTTTTTTTTTTTTTTTTTTTTTTTTTAACCGCCATTTTTTCAGCTAATCAATTATGCCACAAAGATTAGTTTAACTTTTCTACCATGTTTGCATTAGACTCGGTTTTCTTATATATATAATGTTTGTTGACACATAGGCTTCACATTGTAAAGTTTTTGTCTCCACATAATCTTTTGAAGACATTACATTGCTTGATGATTGGAGATGCTCTTAGGCCTCAGCAATCCATGATTGCATCCCATGAATTCTGTCAATTTCGATAGAAACCTGGCTTCTTCCATTTGCAAAGATGACAATGTTAGTTTCAAATAGATCAAAATTTTAACCCTAATCAACTGTAGAGAAATCAGAACGATATATAAATAGAAATTAGCGGAAGCATATCAGAATCCATTGAATCGATTTATGTGAAGATTACGATCTTCCAAGGTTACAGTTCTTCTTCTCTGAATTATTTCTCTCTGACAGGGAAGAAGAGAAATAAAAAAAGAGCATATTGTTTCTCGGGAACCCCAACCATTTATATTAGCGGAAGCATATTGTTTCTCGGGAACTCCAACTGAACCATAATATCTCTAGCAATATAACATTCATATGAGCAGTGTGCTCATGAAAGACCTTGGATGGTAAACCTTTTGTGATCGAATCCACTATCATTAAGTTTGTTACAATATGCTCTACATAAATCTGTCTACTCTGCACTCTCTCTTTCACAATTAGGAATTTTATGTCAATATGTTTTCACTTAGTTGAGCTTCTATTATTGTTAGAATATAGCACTACTAATTATTATGACAATATAATTTCAGTGGTCTTTCTATGTAGTCCAAAATGCCCTACAAAGTTGCACAGCCATATTCCACGGTTTGATGCCTCAAAACTTGCTACATATTCTGCTTCCATAGTGGAAGAAGTTACAAGTACTATGTTTAACACTTTTCCAGGATATAGCTCTTCCAGCTAATAGATAAATATAGTCTGATGTAGACTTTCTTGGCATCTAGCAAAGTTAGAAACAAAATACCCTACGACCTCCAAATGATATGATCTTCTATAAGTGAGCATGTAATCCTTTGTTCTCTGAAGATACCTTATAACCTTCTTGGCTACTTTTCAATGGTCTATACTGAGGTTGCTTAAGTATAAGCTTAACATCCAAACAATATACGCAATATCATGACGCGTACATACTTGAGCATACATTAGACTCCCAGTAGCTGAGGTATAAGGAATCTTTTGTGTTTCTTTAATTTCAAGAATACTTTTTGGGCATTGACTAAGACTGAATTTATCTCCTTTAAAAACATGGGTATCTCCTAGTCTACAATCTTGCATGTTAAACCTTTTAATACTTTATCAATATAGCTCTTTTGTGATTATCCAAGAATACCTCGAGAACGATCTAGAAGCATTTGAATATCTAATACAAAAGAGGCGTCTCCAAGATCTTTCGTCTCAAAATGTTTAGATAGAAATTTCTTGGTTTCGTGCAATAATCTTTTACCATTAGTAGCAAGCAAAATATCATCAACATGTAGAACTAGGAATATATATTTACTTCCACTGAACTTGTGATATACACAATCATCAACAATATTCGTCTCAAAACCAAACGAGATGATTACTTGATGAAATTTATGGTATTATTTATGAGAAACTTGCTTAAGTCCATAGACGAATTTTGTTAATTTGCAAACCATATTCTTTGAATCTCCCGACACAAAGTTTTCTGTTGTACCATATAAATTGTCTCATCAAGAAACGTCGTCATAACATCCATCTGATGTAACCCAAGATCAAAATGAGCTACAAGTGTCATTATCCTAAAAGAGTCTTTTGATGAAACTGGATAGAAAGTCTCTATAAAATCGAAGCGTTCTTTCTGAGTATAGCCTTTTGCTACAAGACGTGCCTCAGTTGGACATCCCCAAATGTGAATGTGTTTTAGACCAGGCTTTCAACCTGTCCAAAGCTCATACAGTGTTTCTACAGCTGCTTTAGTTTGTACTCTATTGAGAATATGAGCTGTTGTCTTTAACGCTTCTCCCCAGAGAGATTCGGGTAAGGTGGAATTAGCAAATATGCTCTTTACCATATTCTTAAGAGTCTAATTTCATCTTCCAGCAACACCATTCTTGCCAGTGATCCTGGCATGGTGTATTGTGGGACAATACCGCATTCCTCTAGGAATTTAGCGAATGGTCCTGGAAGTTGTTCTACTAAGCCATTATATTGACCGTAGTACTCCCCACCACGATCAAATCTGACACTTTTAATCCTTTTGTAGAGTTGATTTTCAATTTCAACTTTATAAGCTTTGAACACATCTAGTGACTTTTCATGAATGAGATATAGGTACCCATAACAAGAGTAATCATCAATGTTATGAATATTGTTGGCATTCCAAGATAACGTAGGGAAAGATCCTCATATTATATATATATATATTAGAAGACCTCTGAAGATCTATTAGCATCCACTGTTTTCCCTTGATGCAATCTACATAAACATTAAAGTTTGTGAAGTCGATAGAATCTAAAATTTCATCAGATACTAAGCGCTTAACTCTACCTTTTGAGATATGACCCAAGCTCTTATGCCATAAAGATGCTAAATTTTCTTTATTTAATTTACGTTTAGTACCACATGATTCTACATGCAACGTTTCATTATAGGATGCAACTATTTCTAACAACAACATTTAAGTAACTAGTTCCAACAACATTTGAATTCAAGGAAAGTAAACTGATTATTTCCAAATGAACAGCAATATCCAAATTTGTTCAACATAGAAACAGAAATCAAATTTGGTCTAAATGACGGTACAACAAAAGTGTCTTTTAAATCTAAATAAAAGCTAGTTCCTAATGACAATCTAAAATGTCTAATTGCTTCCACTTTTACCAATTGTCCATCGCCCACAAAGATGTGTCTTTCACCATCATTTGGCTTTTGGTAGCTCAGGCAACCCTACATAGAAACACCTATGTGAGTAGTAGCACCATAGTATATCCATCAAGTGTTTCTAGGTACTGAAGATAAATTAACCTCGGAACTGACCAAAGTAACAAACATACCTTTCTTTTCACAATATGCATGATATTTGGTACATTCCTTCTTCATATGCCCAGATTTATGATAAAAGAAACAACCATTTTTTCTTTTGTTGTTTCTTTTGATCTAGATCCTTAGCAGCTTCATTTTTAAATTTTCTTTTCTTGCTCTTAACTTTAGAGATGCTTGCCAAATGAGCACTCTTAGTCTTGTCCTGCTTTAATCTTTTTTTCCTCTTGAACACAATATGAAATGAGCTCATTAAGAGTCCATTCCTTTTTTTGATAGTTGCAACTGACCTTGAATGGACTGAATTGTGTATGAAGAGAGATAAGCATTAATGCTCAAGCAATCATCCAAAAACATAAGCTTTGGTGCCTTCAATTTTGAAGCAAGGTGGGACATTTCCATAATGTACCCCTTATGTTTTCCTAGCCTTTGAACCTCTTGAAAATAAGCTTCTTTAAAAGAGTACCTGTTTCCGCCTTATCGCTTTTTGCAAAGCGTTTCTCAATTTCTGCAAGGAAAGTCGTGGCATCGATGATCTCTTCGAATACCACACCCCTAAAAGCCTCAGTTATGCCACATTAGGTGATCATAAGACTCATGCGATTTGAACAGTTCCATTTCTCAAAAATCCTCCTTTCCACGGAGGTACTAGCATCTGTAAGAGAAAAAGGGCAACCCATCCTTAATGCAAGGTCAAGATCCATGCAGCAAAGAATTATTAATATGTTCTTCTTCCAATCCTTAAAGTTATTACTATTAAGGACTGATACTGGATTAAAGTTAGCGGATACAATAGCAACAGCTGAACAAGAAAACAAACATTGCAATTATATAAATTACATGCTCTTATAAACTTCATATAAAACAATAAATTCAAATAATGGTTAATCATATTTTAAGATACCAAACACATTATTAATATCAAGTCTTTAGACAGTGATATTAACTGTAAGCAGTAATCTTTTTTGTAGCAATCAAACGTCGTTAATAAATTATGTAATGACCCGCATTTTACGTACCAGAGGATCGTATAATATTTTTATTTAATTCCCTGAGGATTGGATCATTCTCATATTTTGATATGTTTGTTATGGCGATGTGAGACATGTCCATAATTTTTACCAATTTTATTTGTGATCGTTTTGCCCCAATCAATTTTGTACAGGGCATAATTTTTTATTGGGATCGAATCAGGTGCCGAGATCTATTTCATTGGAAAGGAAATGGTGTTGCAAATTCCGTAGCGTAGTCACATTAAAGATTTGGTTCAGCGGTTTGGAAGGACGTTATTTTAGTGCTACACAATTTCTGGACAGACTAATTAGTCACTAGTGGGCTGATTAGTAAGGCCTATTAGTGGGCTGATTATTTGGCTATAAATGGAGGGTTAGAGGTAAGGAGAATGGTTTAGTTTCTTCATTTCTTGCATTTGGTTGAGCTCGTGATCCTCCTAGCTCAATCAAATACCTCTCTCCTCCATTAAAATTATAGATCTATATTAGAAGATCGAATATTAGCATCGAAGAAAGGTAGATCGCATCAAAGTGATTGATTCGAAGGTCGTTCTTCATTGTTCTTCGCTGTCCGGATTAGAGATTAGTGGTTTTCAAGCTATTTTGAAGAATTGATGAGTGATAAGCATCTCTCACACGGATTCAATTAAGTATATGAGTTGTTTGATCTTATTTTTCATCATTTCAAGTTGTTTTCACCTAGATCTACATCATGGTAAATATGTTTCCATTCGAATCACCGTAGGATCTAATCTAGCAACTTAACTCGGTAAATTCATATGTTTATGCAAAATTAGATCCACTATTTTGTTCATTCATTGTTTTATCATGATTTGGTGAATTATATAGGAATGTATGATGATATTTGTTGTGATCATGTTGTTTGATGATTGCACAAAGTGTTGCTAATTGAATTGTTGAAGTTGATCAACTTGAATGAGTTGTGTGCATCGATGTTGTCGTTTGGTGATGGATTGGTTGAGATTGGAGATGGATCGGTCAAGTCTAGAGTCGGAGTGTTTGGAGTCAGGTCGTTTGACTTATTGCCCAAGAATTGATATTGGGTCGGCCAAGTCTTCAGGTCGTTGGTGCATCAGGTCATTAGTGCATCGGGTCATTGGTGCTTCAGGTCGTTGGCGCTATGGGTCGTTGGTGCATTGTGTCGTTGGTGCATCGGGTCGTTAATGCATTGGGTCGTTGATGCATCGGGTCGTTGGTGTTTTAGGTCGTTGGTGCATCGGGTCGTTAGTGCATCAGGTCGTTGGTGCTTTGGATCGTTGATGAGTCAGGTCGTTCAGAGACCTAATGAGTCTGGTCGTTTTTATGGATCGAGCAGAAGATGCTACAACGTTTAACAAACGCTATGGATGGAAATTTAAATGCTATGGTATGTTTTTCATGGCGGAAAGGCTGAAGTTGTAACACCCCACCTCCGCTAGCTAGGGTCACTCACAAAGGGAATGCACTAGTTTTGGAGGGGTATTATCGAGATAACATCACAGAATTATCACAAGACAGAACATTAATAAAAAAAGTTTAAGTAAACAGCGGAAGAATTTATGAGCAAAACAGAACTTCATTTTATTCCAAAATAAACCATGTCTCTTACAAACATTTCAAATAACTTCATTACAACTGTCTTGTAATAATAGCCAAAGAAATAATAACTTAAAAAAAGAAAAACAGCTTATTCCCCAAGTGCAGTAAAAAGAAGCAGCCATAGCAAACCGTACATGCCGAGCCAAAGCAAGTGATATCCAAGCTAAGAGCTAGTGTTTCCTCCCAGAGAACCTAGGGGGGAACGAAAGAAAAAGAGGCGAAAGGAAAAGGGTCAGTCATAAAGACTGAGTAAGTCCTAGTGACTTTCAATGTAAAAGCGGTTAAAACAACCTGTCATGTATGAACTGGAACTAAACTTAAGAATGGTGTCAAGGTGAACAAGATAGACTAAGGTGATCAGGATAAGTCAAGACAAGTCAAATAAAGCATCACATGTTCGAGATTCGTTGCATCGACTGTACTAGTATACTAAGCCCATATCATAAGTTAATCACGAAATAAATCCCACGGCCCAATATCATGAAATGACCTTGAAACGGGGTCTGACCCAAGTACGGGGTCCTACGGAGCGATTATCTAGTCGATCGGCTCCCTACAAGTTCTAGCTCGTCAAATCTCCGTGTCATACGGCTAATCACGAATGTAGTCACCTGTGCTGGGTTCACCTTCGGGCGTATCAGCCCTAGGGTGTCAACCCCTGACACGATTCAAGATGCACAGATAAATCTACGGATACCCAGTGCCTGCCCCGGAATACGTGCACGGCCGTAGTCCACCGAACCTATACTGGCATACCCCACTGCCATCGTTCACCTCTTACAATCAGCCCAGTAATCGTGCCCCACCCGGCCTAGCCCCAGGGTACCTTAATACATCTAGAGGGTTACTGCTGAAAAGGGTCGTGTCTAGGGTTTCGCCTAACAAATTAGGTCATGTAATTTGTGACCTAACCCGCCTAACCGATTAAGTCATGTAATTCGTGACTTAATCCTTTTCCAGTCTAGTCGTGTCAAGATGGTTAAGTATGTCATTTAAATTCGTGACTTAACCCGCCTACGTGTCATGTCAAGTTGGCTAAGTGTTGTCGTTTCAAGTTCATGACTTAGCCCTACAAATCGTGTTCAAGTTGGTTAAGTTGTCTTTTCATGTTCATGACTTAACCCTAATTGGCATTAATTGATTCGTTAATGCACCGAACCACTCACATTGGATCCTATTGTTCGTAGCCACTGGATTTGTCGGGCGGTTCCGGGCAGGTTTACGCTACGAACTCAATCCAACCTCGGGTTTCAAGCGCGATGTGACCAACTACCCACATTGGATCCTATTGTTTGTAGCAACTGGATTTGCCGGGCGGTTCCGGGCAGGTTTACGCTACGAACTCAACCCAACCTCGAGTTGACCACTTTCTTGTTTTCTAAAGTCATGCCCATGTTCTTATCAGATTCGTGCTATTTTCATAGCATGTTCATATGTCAATTTCGTGCCCAACTAAGGCATGTTTCAAGTCAAGTTATGGCATGTTCAAGTCGAGTTTTCGTGCCATATTTCATGTTCTACTTATGCCAAATTTCACGGTTTATGATCATAATCAATTCAAGTTTTGCCTATTCTACCCAATCGTATCCCCAACGTATATAAACGTACTTCGTTCACAAGCATAAACAATTCAAGAGATAAAGGGGAATAACACCAAACATGTGATAGGCATACGTGACAATTCCAACATCACTTGCATAATAAACAGGCTATAACATATCATATGGTTTCAATACTAGCATGATGATAACTTGGCATAGTAATGGTTCCAACTTAGTTCAACATGATGAATTCAACTTTACATCCTAGGCATAATAATCATTGCGGGCATAATAATAATTTTATTACAAACATGAAACATTAAAGGCATGGTAATTCTAATAGGCATAGTGGATTCCAATTTAGTATTTTTAACATAATGATTCTCATCTAGCATTATAAACATAATGATTCCAACTTTTCATCATGACCTAGCAATTTCCAATTTTTCATTAGCATGATAGGTATATTAACATCACAGGCATAGTTTCATTAATATCATAGACATGGTTTAATTATCATCATAGGCATGGTTTAATCAACATGAGGATTTCAATGAACATAATGATTCCATAGACATGTATTTGTTCAACTTGCAATAAAATTAAGCCCATGTGATTCATAACAACATCAACATCATGATAAGTTTAACTTGCAACATTAGCATAGCAATATTCCCAAATTTTGATTCAAAGTTAAACAATATAAACATGGATTAATAATAGTTCCTAAATCCGGTTTCAATTCATAGCATGTCCATGTTAATTCAGCGTTTTTGCCTAAAAAGTGACATAGAACTTACAATATGAAGCAAGCAATCCAAATCAAAACTTTAAATCAAATAGCCCCAAATCCGTTGTCTAAAGCGTCGTAGTTGTTGTAGCTTCTAGTTGTAGCCTTCAAGAATCATCCTTTGTCTTCTTTAATTTTGTTCTTTGTATTTTTAATTTAGAGTTCTAGGTTTAATGGCGGCTGCATGAGGCTAAAATGAAATAGTATGATTTAAGCTAGGTCTTAGGGTCTTTTTATAGTGTTTAGGATTAGTTTTGGCCATAGGACAAACCCTAGGATAGATCTGAGCCATCTAAAATCGTCACAAGCCCCCAAAACAAGACCCAGGAGCCAAAACAGGTGCCCCAGGCCGACCTGGCCGACTAGGGAGGTCGACCCCCAAGTCGACACCCAGGTCGACTCCCCAGTCGACCTGGTGGGAGGTCGACACACAGGTCGACCCCCAGGTCGACTCTAATGTTGACCTGGTTGGGGGGAGGTCGACCCTAGTGTCGACCCCCCTGTCGACCTGTCTGGGCGGGATTTTTCCCACCTACCCTGAATTCTGAAAATTTGAATCTGTTTTTGAATTTGAATTTTTCGTGAAACTTTGCGAGGCCATATCTTGATCATTCGGACTCCAATTTACGAAATTTCGGACTCTATTTCGCGTATTTTTCCGAGACGAACACAATGGCGCAACCCGTTTTTCCCTGATTCAGATTTTAACATTTAATTCTACCCTGTTTTAAGTTATAACGTGTTGTTTAAAATACGGGTTGTTACATTCTCCCGTCTTTAAAGGATTTCGTCCCCGAAATCTTCAAGTTAGGAAGAACGTATCCTACCATCCATCATCCATCTACTCAAAGCATCATCCACAGGCAGTCATTGTCCTTAAAAGATTTCTAATGCTGTATGAACATATGCAGGAAGTGTGTGTATATGTTCCTTATCTAATGCAAATGATCCGGCCTGATTGATCTTCTCAAATGCAAAATATGTTTAGTGAAATGAATCCAATATGTATGCAAAAAAATTCCTGTTATAATTCATAATTTCTATATGAGTGCTCAAACATTCAATCATATGCAACAACCAAATGATAGCACAACCAAGTTTCCAAAATAAACACTCATGCATATGCAAGTATGAAACTGTGACTGAGCCGATCTAGTGCCTAATGTGTATTCATGCATCCACGAGCAACCACTTGCAACCATTTTGCAATCATAACATGTTTCAATTACATGTTTACATCCAAAAAGATTCTACCTATGGTTCTCAAGATAGGATCGAGGAGATAACAAGATAAAACAAAGCATCTAGAAAAAGAAGTTAAAGATGTACCCCCGGAAGGTCCGGTCTGCTTCTTAGGGCAGTCCTTGCTGATGTGTCCAGTCTCCCCACAATGAAAACATTCACCTTGCTTTCTTTTCCTCTTTCTACAATCCTTGGCTATGTGCCCTTCCGTACCACAGAAATTGCATTTCCTTTTATCACGTGAGTTGTCGTTCTTGCCTCCTTTCTCGGGGTCTACCTTCTTATTCTGAGAATCGTTGGGCTTGACCTCTTTCTTGCCTTTCCTATCTTCCTCATACAGTAGGGCCATATCCACCAAGCTTTCAAAGGTCGCCCCCATGGGCACATGAGTCATGGCCAAACCATGTAGTGGCTCGTTCAAGCCTCGTGCAAAACGTAGCGCCTTTTCTGAGGAGTGTTGACTAACTCCAATCCGAAGCGAGCAAGCTGATTGAAACGGTTCGCATATTCTTTAACTGTCATATTTCCTTGTTTAAGGGCCAGAAACCGTTCCATTTGGAGACTCTCCTCTACCGATGACAAGAACTTAAGCCCAAATCTCCCTCTAAAGTCCGCCCAAGTCTCAATGGGCCTAGTAGCATTGGTGACTTCCCACCAATAAGAAGCTTCCTCTTTCATGAGCCACGCCGCCAACTGTACTTTCCTATTGTCCTCTACCTCAAAGATAACAAACAAGTCTTCGGTTTCCTTTAACCAATTCCGTGCCTCAACAAAAGTCTCAGTTCCTAGGAAATCCTTTCCGCCCATGGCCTTAAAGTCCTTGCATATCTTTGAAAAAGCGGTTTCTCGCGGAGGTTGAGGAGGATGAGGAGGAGGATTGGCTGGGCCTGCCACATTAGCCCGAGCCTTGAGGAAATGATGGAACCAAGTGGGTATATTGACACCCTCGGGAAGATTAAGATCGTCGGCCATGATAAGCTGAAAACGAAAAAGGAAAAGATTCAAACGAGGAAACAAAGATTGTGCTAATGGCTTTTTGGGGAATAGCCTTTTAAAATAAACCAACTTTTCTTGAAAAGTGCTTCTTTGTAAATGGTTTTGAAAAAAAATTCAAAAGGTTTTCAAAACTTTTGCCCAGTCTTGGTAACCTTCTGCTCTGATACCAAATGTAACACCCCACCTCTGCTAGGGTCACTCACAAAGGGAATGCACTAGTTTTGGAGGGGTATTATCGAGATAACATCACAGAATTATCACAAGACAGAACATTAATAAAAAAAGTTTAAGTAAACAGCGGAAGAATTTATGAGCAAAACAGAACTTCATTTTATTCCAAAATAAACCATGTCTCTTACAAACATTTCAAATAACTTCATTACAACTGTCTTGTAATAATAGCCGAAGAAGCAATAACTTAAAAACAGGAAAACAGCTTATTCCCCAAGTGCAGTAAAAAGAAGCAGCCATAGCAAACCGTACATGATGAGCCAAAGCAAGTGATATCCAAGCTAAGAGCTAGTGTTTCCTCCCTGAGAACCTTGGGGGGGGGGAAGAAAGAAAAAGAGGTGAAAGGAAAAGGGTCAGTCATAAAGACTGAGTAAGTCCTAGTGACTTTCAGTGTAAAAGCGGTTAAAACAACCTGTCATGTATGAACTGGAACTAAACTTAAGAATGGTTTCAAGGTGAACAAGATAGACTAAGGTGATCAGGATAAGTCAAGACAAGTCAAGTAAAGCATCACATGTTCGAGATTCGTTGCATCGACTGTACTAGTATACTAAGCCCATATCAAAGTTAATCACGAAATAAATCCCACGGCCCAATATCATGAAATGACCCTGAAACGGGGTCTGACCCAAGTATGGGGTCCTACAGAGCGATTATCTAGTCGATCGGCTCCCTACAAGTTCTAGCTCGTCAAGTGTCTGTGTCATACGGCTAATCACGAATGTAGTCACCTATGCTAGGTCCACCTTTGGGTGTATCAGCCCTAGGGTGTCAACCCCTGACACGATTCAAGATGCACAGATAAATCTACGGATACCCAGTGCCTGCCCCGGAATACGTGCACGACCGTAGTCCACCGAACCTACACTGGCATAGCCCACTGCCGTCGTTCACCTCTTACAATCAGCCCAGTAATCTTGCCCCACCCGGCCTAGCCCCAAGGTACCTTGATACATCTAGAGGGTTACTGCTGAAAAGGGTCGTGTCTAGGGTTTCGCCTAACAGATTAGGTCATGTAATTCGTGACCTAACCCGCATAACCGATTAAGTCATGTAATTCGTGACTTAATCCTTTTCCAGTCTAGTCGTGTCAAGATGGTTAAGTATGTCATTTAAATTCGTGACTTAACCCGCCTACGTGTCATGTCAAGTTGGCTAAGTGTTGTCGTTTCAAGTTCATGACTTAGCCCTACAATTCGTGTTCAAGTTGGTTAAGTTGTCTTTTCATGTTCATGACTTAACCCTAATTGGCATTAATTGATTCGTTAATGCACCGAACCACTCACATTGGATCCTATTGTTCGTAGCCACTGGATGTGCCGGGCGGTTCCGGGCAGGTTTACGCTACGAACTCAACCCAACCTCGGGTTTCAAGCGCGATGTGACCAACTACCCATATTGGATCCTATTGTTTGTAGCAACTGGATTTGTCGGGCGGTTCCGGGCAGGTTTACGCTACGAACTCAACCCAACCACGAGTTGGCCACTTTCTTGTTTTCTAAAGTCATGCCCATGTTCTTATCAGATTCGTGCTATTTTCATAGCATGTTCATATGTCAATTTCGTGCCCAACTAAGGCATGTTTCAAGTCAAGTTATGGCATGTTCAAGTCGAGTTTTCGTGCCATATTTCATGTTCTACTTATGCCAAATTTCACGGTTTATGATTATAATCAATTCAAGTTTTGCCTATTCTACCCAATCGTATCCCCAACGTATATAAACGTACTTCGTTCACAAGCATAAACAATTCAAGAGATAAAGGGGAATAACACCAAACATGTGATAGGCATACGTGACAATTCCAACATCACTTGCACAATAAACAGGTATAACATATCACATGGTTTCAATACTAGCATGATGATAACTTGGCATAGTAATGGTTCCAACTTAGTTCAACATGATGAATTCAACTTTACATCCTAGGCATAATAATCATTGCGGGCATAATAATAATTTTATTACAAACATGAAACATTAAAGGCATGGTAATTCTAATAGGCATAGTGGATTCCAATTTAGTATTTTTAACATAATGATTCTCATCTAGCATTATAAACATAATGATTCCAACTTTTCATCATGACCTAGCAATTCCCAATTTGTCATTAGCATGATAGGTATATTAACATCACATGCATAGTTTCATTAATATCATAGATATGGTTTAATTAGCATCATAGGCATGGTTTAATCAACATGAGAATTTCAATGAACATAATGATTCCATGGACATGTATTTGTTCAATTTGCAATAAAATTAAGCCCAAGTGATTCATAACAACATCAACATCATGATAAGTTTAACTTGCAACATTAACATAGCAATATTCCCAAATTTTGATTCAAAGTTAAACAATATAAACATGGATTAATAATAGTTCCTAAATCCGGTTTCAATTCATAGCATGTCCATGTTATTTCAGCGTTTTTGCCTAAAAAGTGACATAGAACTTACAATATGAAGCAAGCAATCCAAATCAAAACTTTAAATCAAATAGCCCCAAATCCGTTGTCTAAAGCGTCGTAGTTGTTGTAGCTTCTAGTTGTATCCTTCAAGAATCATCCTTCGTCTTCTTTAATTTTGTTCTTTGTATTTTTAATTTTGAGTTCTAGGTTTAATGGCGGCTGCATGAGGCTAAAATGAAATAGTATGATTTAAGCTAGGTCTTAGGGTCTTTTTATAGTGTTTAGGATTAGTTTTAGCCATAGGATAAACCTTAGGATAGATCTGAGCCATCTAAAATCGTCACAAGCCCCCAAAACAAGACCCAGGAGCCAAAACAGGTGCACCAGGCCGACCGGGCCGACCAGGGAGGTCGACCCCCAGGTCGACACCCAGGTCGACTCCCCAGTCCACCTGGGGGGAGGTCGACACACAGGTCGACCCCCAGGTCGACTCTAGTGTCGACCTGGTTGGGGGGAGGTCGACCCTAGTGTCGACCCCCCTGTCGACCTGTCTGGGCGGGATTTTTCCCGCCTACCCTGAATTCTGAAAATTTGAATCTGTTTTTGAATTTGAATTTTTCGTGAAACTTTGCGAGGTCATATCTTGATCATACGGACTCCAATTTACGAAATTTCGGACTCTATTTCGCGTATTTTTTCGAGACGAACACAATGGCGCAACCCGTTTTTCCCTGATTTAGACTTTAACATTTAATTCTTCCCTGTTTTAAGTTATAACGTGTTGTTTAAAATACGGGTTGTTACAGAAGTGCTATGGATTGAATGTCGACCAAAGGCCATGATTATTTTGGTTCGAGAATGGACGTGGCTTCGAAATGAACTGAAGGAGGAATATTCGAAGTGATATGAAGTGTTTGTTGATTGGCAAAATGCAACAAATATGTAGACGACTCAAGCGTGTTTGGAGCTCGTAGATAATGGTTGCTCAAATGTGTTTTGAGCTTATGGATAGTCGCCGGTGATGACGACTAGAGTTATGGAGGCCAAGGAATTATCATTATCATAGGTTCTCGCGGAATTAAAGCAGGGGTATAATAGGGACGCCTAAAAGACCGGTTGAATGGTCGAGTACACTAGGCAGTCATGATGGGCCTAGAGATACGAGTCACGATGGCTTATCAAATTTTTTCTAGAACCAGGGTTTACCATCAGCCCTTGACGGACGACATGATGTTGAGACAGTCATACGATTAACGTTGGTTTCAAAGCAGGATTGGCTGTGATAGCCAGAGTCATGGATGATGATTGTTTTGCTTGTATCGTCTTTTGTAGATCATACGACGTCGAAGGAGATATCTCTCGATTGGTTATCTAATGTTGGTTTAGGCCTTTGGGGCTTGTTCTTAGGTGATGTCAATATTGATTAGGATGATCTATGCTTGATAACTGATTGCCATGAATGTACTATTGGTTTCTACCTGATTGTTCTAACGGTTATCACTGTAGGATGCGGGGAAAACGGGTTGGGTTCTTCTCTGGTGTGTTGGTAGATTAGTTGATTGATCTACCTATTTCTCATATACTTTATAGATGATGTTAGATAGTTGATTTATCACTCATTAAGACTATTGTATGACTCAAGGTTTTATGTTTCCTCTTATTACCTTAGGTTGTTCATCCATGTGTTGGATGGTTAGACTGAGTAGTAGGTGACAGGTAGTTGATCTTGATGAGGACGATGCTCCTGAGCGATGACGAGCTGAGGGATTATGTATTAGTTTTCTATTATCTACTATTTGTTGTTTTTTGCTGTTATGTTGATGTATTTTCTGAGTGACTTGTAGTGAGGTACCTTGTACAGACACTTATAGTGTTATCCAATGTTGTATGGATATTGCATGGTGATATGAAAAGTTTAAGATTCTGCTCAATTCTGCTTCACTTTTGTTGTCTGTTGTATATGTTCTATTATATTTTATCCTTGCATTGTGAGTTATACGACAGGTTTCTCTTGTGTTTATCTACCCTGTTCATCGTCCATAGCTGCCTGACAAGTCTTTCAGCGCATTACCTCCCTTGTTAAGTGTAAGAGTTATGGGCGGTCGTCACATTTGGTATCAGAGCTCTGGTTAATCGATTTTACCCAAAGTTCGAATTACGAATGAGAGACGTATTTGTAGATTTCTGATGGATGTATACTATATATTAGTGTATAATATAATAGCGTTTGTACTCCATTTGTACTTTTTCTTGTGTGTGGACTAATCATTCTATTTTTCAGATTTAGAATGAGTTGTCGAACGTCGAGACACATTGCTAGGGAGGAGACTGTTCCTGTAGGGAGTGATGACGATATACCAAATTACCCAGCTATGTTCGAGGGCATGATGACAGTGATCATGAGGAGGGTACCTGCTCAGAAGACAGCCACGGTAGATGTAGGAGTTCAAGTGCAAGTGCCTAGGGCTGTGGACTTCGCGAAGCTATGCAAAGACTTCACTACTCAAGGAGAGAAGTCGATTAAAGGGACAAAGCCGATTGTAGAGATTCAAGGGTGGCTTGATACTTGCATTCAGATCTTTGGAGACTTGAGAATTGATGATGCGACCAAGAGGAAGCTTGCATCGAGACAACTACAAGGAAGAGCTATGGATTGGTGGAACTCTATCGCTCTAGAAACCCCCGAAGATGATATTTCATGGGAGCAGTTCCAAGTAAAGTTTGAAATGAAGTTTATCTCTATCGTTCAGAAGTATTAAGAGGTTTGTTGAGCTTAAGCAAAATGGTCAACCAGTGCTGGAGTATGTTTCTGACTTCGAAGCCTTATCAAAGTATGTCCGCTCATTGTCGAGACTCCTATTTAGAAGAACGAGAAGTTTGTCATGGGCTTGTACAAGTACCTAGGGAATTAGATGGTTGATCACTTGGATGACTCTTACGAGAGGATCGTGGAAAAAGCTTCGAGGCATGAGAGTTTGTTTCCCAAGGAAGAGACTGTTGTTGCAACCGAAGAGGAACCGAAGCCACAACAGGGTGGTAATAACAAAAGGAGAAAACAACAACATCGTAAAGAAAAAGTTGGCCAGAAGAAACAGAAAGGCGAAGTGACTTACTACAACTGCCAGTAGAAGGGCCATTATTCCAAGGATTGCAAGAATTCGAAAGCCGAGAAAAAGTGTCGCAACTGTGGCAAGCCTGGGCATCTCAAGAAAGACTGTCCAGAACCAGGTAAGGGAAAGCAGATTGTGGAGGCGTATGCTTTGGACATTGTGTCATCGTCTTCAAGGGATCCTAAGGTGGAGGAGAAAGGGAAGAGTGTCATCATTCAAGGATTTCTTTTCATTAGATATGTTTCAGTTCGCGCGTTGTTTGATACTAGAGCATCCCATTCTTTCATTTGTAATGAGCTTGTGTGTCGCTTGAGTTTGGAACTCGATATTTGTGATAGACCATTGATTATGACTAATCCAGTTGGGGGTTCGTCCATTTTGTGTATGATTTGTCGTAGTCTAGTGTTATCGAGTCATGGTTGCTACTTTGTGTGTGATTGCTTTGTTTTGAAATCGCTGGGTTTGGGATTATTTTGGGTATGGAGTGGTTCAAGAGGAATGCGACAAAAGTAGATTGCGAGAAGCTGGAGGTGACAGTCAGGAATGTGGAAGGGCGAATGGTTGTGATTCGATGTAATCCCATAGGTGGTGTCTTCGTGAACTATTTATATTCGTTTGTGATTCCATGGGAAGACTTGTCATCAGTGTCGATCGCAAGTGAGTTTAATGATGTCTTTGACGAGGTCAAAGGGTTGTCGCCGCATCGTGAAATTGAGTTCAGAATCGATTTAGTCGAAGGAGCTAGACCTATTGTCATGCCTCTTAGGCGGATAGCGCCTAAGTAACAGCGATAGTTAGAGGTGCAAGTACGTGACCGTTTGGGAAAAGGATTCATTCGGAGAAGTGTATCTGAATGGGGTGCTCTAGTTGTGTTTGCAACCCAGGCAGATGAATCTTTGAGATTGTGTGTGGACTATCGTGATTTGAATAAAGTGACCAAGAAGAACAAGTATTTGTTGTCGTGGATAGACAACTTGTTCGATCAGCTTCACGAGGCCAAGATGTTTTCTCAAATGGATTTGGCAACGGGATTTCATCAGTTGACGGTGGCAAAGGATAGTGTGTCGAATATTGCTTTTAGGACACTATCCGGGTTCTTTTAATGGTTGGTGATGCCATTTCGGTTGACTAACACGCCAGCGTATTTCATGGATATTTTGAGTAGGGTATTCAGGTATCAGTTGCTTGTGTTCGTGGATGATATTCATGTTTACTCCTGGAATGAGGAAGAGCATAAGACGCATTTGAGAGTTGTTTTGGAAATCTTGTGAAAGCATTAGCTAAGAGCTAAGTTTTTGAAGTTTCACTTCTGGAAGAGAGAAGTGAGATTCTTAGAAAATTGTGTTTCTGGGAATGGAATAGCGGTTGACCCCGCTAAGGTGGCAGCAATCCAGGACTGGGATAGACCTAATAATGCGATGGATGTTCGGTGTTTCCTTAGGTTAGCGGGATATTATATCCGTTTTATTAAGGATTTCTCCAAGACAAATGCACCATTAACAGGATTGACGAAAAAAAATCAGTGTTCACATGAGATGCGAAGTATGAGCAAGCTTTTGGAATCTTGAAAGAGAGCCTGACGAGTGCTCCTATTTTGACCATTCCGAGTGGGAATGAATAGATGGTGGTATACACCGATGCATGTGGTACTGGACTTGGAGCAGTACTAATGCAGAAGAATAGAGTTGTGGCCTACGTGAGTCGACAGCTGAAGCCGCATGAGAGAATTATCCGACTCATGATTTGGAGTTGGCAGCGATCGTATTTGCTCTGAAGATGTGGAGACATTACCTGTTGGGAGTTCAATTCGAGTTGTTTATGGATTACAAGTCATTGAAATATCTTTTCTCCCAAAAGGATTTGAATCTTCGGTAGCAATGGTGGTTAGAGTTTCAGGCATCGTATGATTTTGGTATAGCCTATACTCCTAGTAAAGGTAACGCAGTGGTGGATGCATTGAGTCGGAGACACGCAAGTTTGGGAGCGATGTTTTCGTAATGGAAGCACCTCGAGTACTTGCAGGATTTGATTTCAGGCCTCGGTGTGAGTTAAAACCTGAAATGTTGGCAACCTTATCGATAAGACCTACTCTCATCGAAAGGATTGGCGAGAGCCAAAAGCGTGATGAAAAACTTGTTGAGATTATCCGAAAGTTGGAACCAGAGGATAAGGAATTCGAGGTCGATCGAGTAGGTTGGCTTCGAAAGAAAGGACGACTAGTTGTTCTTGATATCGATGGGTTGAGAGATAAGGTTCTGAATGTCAGCATTCAAAGTTGACGATTCATCCTTGTGGTAATAAGATGTATCAGGATATGTAGCGAGCCTACTGCTGGGAAGGAATGAAAAGGGATGTTGGAAAATTCATTTCCAAGCGTATGAATTGTTGGTTAGTAAAAGTTGAACTGAAGAAGCCGAGTGGATTGCTTCAGCCATTGGAAGTTCCCACGTGGAAGCGGGGGAAGATATCAATGGATTTTATTGATGGATTACTTAGAACTAGGGCAGGAAACGAAGGCATTTGGGCCATCGTGGATCGTTTGACCAAGAGAGCAAGGTTTATTCCTGTTAGATCGACTAAGACAACATCGAAGTTGGCTGAGCTATATATAAAGTGGATAGTTTGATTCCATGGTATCCCGAATAGCATAGTGAGTGATCGAGATCCATTGTTCGCGAGTGGATTTTGGAAAAGTTTTCAAGAGACTTTGGGAACCGAATTGTGCTTGAGTACGACTTATCATCCCCAAACTGATGGTCAAACCGAGAGGGTTAACCGAGTTTTGGGAGATCTCCTTAAAGCTTTTGTATTGGACTTCGGAGGACCATGGGAAGACCATCTACATCTAGTTGAGTTTGCGTATAACAACAATTACCAGTCGAGCATTGGGATGACACCATACAAGGCATTGTATGGGAGACCATGTAATTCCCTGTCATGTTGGTTAGAAACTGAAGATAAATTGGTACTTGGGCAGAGATGATAAGAGAGACCTCAGATTGTATCGAGATCATTCACCAAAGAATGAAGGCGGCTCAAGACCGTTAGAAGAGTTCTGCTGATAAGCATCAAAAGAATTTGGAATTCGACGTTGGCGATATGGTTTTCGTGAAGATTTCGCTGTTGAATAATGTTGTTCGGTGCAGAAGTAAAGGAAAGTTAGCTCCAAGATTCGTTGGACCGTTTCAGATAGTCGATCGGATTGGAAAGCTCGCATATAAATTGGATTTACCCAACAAGATGTCGAGTGTGAACAATGTTTTCAATGTGTCGTTTCTACGGAAGTGTGTGCATGATTCGAATGTGGTGGTAACTCCGGGACAGTACGAAAACCTAGAAGTTGACTCCGTAGATACGAGACCACGTAAGCCGCTTCACGTTGTGGGGAATGACACGTAACAGCTTAGGAGGAAGAGATTAAGCTACTCAAGGTGCAGTAGAGTGAGGATGATGACGATAGTACATGGGAAACAGAAGAGAGAATGAAGATGATCCATCCAGAAGTCTTCTTTGGCATGACCCATTAATATCATGTCACCTTACATCATTGTAGCTTGTACTATTCGTTAGAATTCTGCATGTTAGGTTAAGGCTACGGATGCATGGATTGATGGATGCTAGTTTGGATGGTAAAATTGGTTCTCGTGGATGATAGACATGCGAAATTATTTTGGTTCCTTGTATTTGCTTGGGATTTCAGGGGACAAATTCCTAATGGGGGTATGTACCGACCCGCATTTTACGTATTGGAGGATCGTAAAATATTTTTATTTATTCCCTGAGTGTAGGATCATTCTCATATTTTGATATGTTGGTTATGGGGATGTGAGGCATGTTCATAATTTTTACCAATTTTATTTATGATCATTTTCCCTGTCAGTTTTGCACAGGGCATAACTTTTGATTGGGATCGAATCAAATTCTGAGATCGATTTCATTGGAAAGGAAATGGTGTTGCCAATTCCATAGAGTGGTCACATTAAAGATTTGATTTTGCGGTTTGGGAGGAATCGCTGTTTTAGTGCTACACAATTTCTGGACAGACTAATTAGTCATTAATGGGCTAATTAGTGAGGCCCAATAGTGGGCTAATGGTTTGGCAATAAATAAGGGGTTAGAGGTAAGGAGAATGGTTTAGTTTCTTCATTTCTCTCATTTGGTTGAGCTCGTGATCCTCCTTGCTCCGTCAAATACCTCTCTCCTCCATTAAAATCATGGATCTAGATTAGAAGATCGAAGATATCAACATCGGAGAAAGGTAGATCACATCAAAGGGATTGATTCGAAGGTCGTTCTTCATCGTTCTTCATTGTCCGGATTAGTGATTATAGGTTTTCAAGCTATTTTGAAGATTTGGTGAGTGATAAGCATCTCTCACACGGATTCAATCAAATATATGGGTTGTTTGATGTTATTTTTCATCGTTTCAAGATGTTTTCACCTAGATCTACATCATGGTGAGTATGTTTCCATTTGAATCACTATAGGATCTAATCTAGCAACTTAAATCGGTAAATTCATATGTTTATGCAAATTTAGATCCACTATTTTGTTCATTCATTGTTTTATCATGATTTGGTGAATTATATAAGAATGTATGGCGATACTTGTTGTGATCATGTTGTTTGATGATTGCACAAAGTGTTGCTGATTGAAACATTGAAGTTGATCAACTTAAATGAGTTGTGTGCATCAATGTTGTCGTTTGGTGATGGATTGGTTGAGATTGGAGATGGATCGGTCAAGTCTGGAGTCGGGTCATTCGGAGTCGGGTCGTTTGACTTATTGCCTAAGAAATGATGGGTCGGCCAAGTCTTCAGGTCGTTGGTGCATTGAATCGTTGGTGCATCGGGTCATTGGTGCTTTGAGTCATTGATGAATCAGGTCGTTCAGAGACTTGATGAGTCGGGTCGTTTTTATGGATCGAGCATAAGATATTATAGCGTTTGACAAACGCTATGGATGAGAATTTAAATGCTATGGTATGTTTTTCATAGCTAAAAGGTTGAAGTGCTATAGATTGAATGTCGACCAAAAGTGATGATTATTTTGGTTCGAGAATGGACGTGGATTCGAAGTGAATTGAAGGAGGAATATTCGAAGTGATATGAAGTGTTCGTTGATCGGCGAAATTTAACGAATATGCAGACGACTCAAGCGTGTTTAGAGCTTGTGGATAATGGTTGTTCAAATGTGTTATGAGCTTATGGATAGTCGCCGGTGATAATGACTAGAGTTATGTAGGTCGAGGAATTATCGTTATCGTAGGTTCTAGCGGAATCAAAGCAGGGGAATAATAGGGACGCCTAAAAGACCGGTTGAATGGTCGAGTACCCTAGGCAGTCATGATGAGCCTAGAGATACGAGTCACAATGGTTTGTCGAGTTTTTGCTAGAGCCGGGGTTTACCATTAGCCCTTGACGGACGACATGATGTTGAGCCGGTCATACGATCAACGATGGTTTCATAGCAGGATTGGCGGTGATAGCCAAAGTCATGGATGATGATTATTTTGCTTGTATCGTCTTATGTAGATCATTCGAAGTCGAAGGAGATATCTCTTGATTGCTTGTCTGATGCTGGTTTAGGCCTTCGGGGATTGTGCTTGGGTGATGTCAATATTGATTAGGATGATAAATGCTTGATAATTGATTGTCATGAATGTACTATTTGTTTCTACTTGATTGTTTTAAAGCTTGTCACTGTTGGATGTGGGGAAGACGAGTTGGGTTCTTCTATGATGAGTTGGGTTCCTCTTATTACCTTGGATTGTTCATCCATGTGTTAGATAGGCAGACTAAGTAGCAGGTGACAAGTAGTTGACTTTGATGAGGACAATGCTATTGAGCGATGACGAGCTGGAGGCTTACGTATTAGTTTTATATTATCTACTATTTGTTGTTTTTTGCTGCTATGTTGATGTATTCTCTGAGTAACTTGCAGTGAGGCCCCTTGTATAGACACTTATAGTGTTATCCAATGTTGTATAGATATTTCATGGTGATATGAAAATGTTTAAGATTCTACTCAATTCTTCTTCACTATTATTGCCTATTGTATGTGAATAATTATATTTTATCCTTGTGCGGTGAGTTATACGACAGGTTCGCTTGTGTTTATCTACCCTGATGATCGTTCATAGCTGTCTGGCACGTGTTTCAGTGCATTACTTCGCTTGTTAAGTGTAGGAGTTATGGGCGGTCGTCGCAGTTGGTATTAGAGCTCTGGTTAATCGATTTTACCCAAAGTTCGAAGACATAATTATGTACGAGAGAGGTATTTGTAGATTTCTAATGGATGTATACTATATATTGGTGTATAGTATAATAGCATTTGAATCCCGTTTGCAGTTTTTCTCATGTATGGACTAATCATTATATTTTTCAGATTTAGAATGAGTTGTCAAACGTCAAGACATGTTGCTAGGGAGGAGACTGTTCCTGTAGGGGATGATGGCGGTATACCAAATTACCAATCTATGTTCGAGGCCATGATGGAAGCGATGATAAGGAGGGAACCTACTTAGAAGACAACCGCGGTAAATGTAGGATTTCAAGTGCAAGTGCCTAGGGATGTGGACTTCACGAAGCTATGCAAAGATTTCACAACTCTAGGAGGGAATCGTTTAAAGGGACAGAGCCAGTTGTAGATATTTATGGGTGGCTTGATACTTGCATTCAGATCTTTGGAGACTTGGGAATTGATGATGTGACCAAGAGGAAGCTTGCATCGAGACGACTACATAGAAGAGCTATGGTTGGTGGAACTCTATCACTCTAGAAACCCCCATAAGAAGATATCTCGTGGGAGCAGTTCCAAGTCAAGTTTGAGACAAAGTTTATTTCTACCGTTCAGAAGTCTTTTTTTTAAGAGGTTTGCTGAGCTTAAGCAGAATGGTCGACTAGTGTTGGAGTATGTTTCTGGCTTCGAAGCCTTGTCAAAGTATGCTCGCTCATATGTTGAGACTCCTTATCAGAAAAAGGAAAAGTTTGTCATGGGCTTGGACATGGACCAAGGTAATCAGCTGGTTTACGAGAAGATCGTGGAAAAAGCTATGAGGCATGAGAGTTTGTTTCCCAAGGAAGAGACTGTTGTTGCAACCAAAGAGGAACCGAAGCCACAACAGGGTGGTAATAACAAAAAGAGAAAGCAGCAACATCAGAAAGGAAAAGATGGCCAAAAGAAGCAAAAAGACGAAGCGACTTGCTACAACTACCAGTGGAAGGGCCATTATTCCAAGGATTGCAAGAATTCAAAAGCCGAGAAAAAGTGTCGCAACTGTGGCAAGCCTGGGCATCTCAAGAAGGATTGTACAAAACCAACTAAGGAAAGCAGATTGTGAAGGCATATGCTTTGGAGGCTGTGCCGTCATCTTTAGGGGGCCCTACAGCGGAGGAGAAAGAGAAGAGTATCTTCGTTCAAGGTATTCTTTCTGTTAGAGATGTTTCAGTTTACATGTTTTTTATACAGGAGCATCGCATTCTTTCATTTGTAATGAGCTTGTGTGGCGCTTGGGTTTGGAACCCGAGATTTGTGGTAGACCATTGATTGTGACTAAGCCAGTTGGGGGTTCATCTAGTTTTTGTATGAGTTGTCGTGCTCTAGTGTTGTCAAGTCATTGTTGCTTCTTTGATTGCTTTGTTTTGAACTTCGTTGGGTTTGGGATTATTTTGGGTATGGACTGGCTCATGAGATATGCGGCAAAAGTAGATTGCAAGAAGCTGGAGGTGACAGTCGGGAATGTGGAAGGGCAAATGGTTATGATTCGATGTTACCCCAAAGATGGTGTCTTCGTGAGATATTTATATTCGCTTGTGATTCCACGGGAAGACATGTCATTGGTGTCGATCACAAGTGAGTTTAATGATGTCATTGACGAGGTCAAAGGGTTGCCACTGCATCGCGAAATTGAGTTCAAAATCTATTTGTTCAAAGGTGTTAGTGTAACACCCCGTATTTTAAACAACACGTTATAACTTAAAACAGGGCAGAATTAAACGTTAAAATCTGAATCAGGGAAAACGGGTTGCGCCATTGCATTCGTCTCAGAAAAATACGCGAAATAGAGTCCGAAATTTCGTAAATCGGAGTCCGTACGATCAAGATATGGCCTCGCATAGTTTCACGAAAAATTCAAATTCAAAAACAGATTCAAATTTTCAGAATTCAGGGTAGGCGGGAAAAATCCCGCCCAGACAGGTCGACAGGGGGGTCGACACTAGGGTCGACCTCCCCCAACCAGGTCGACACTAGAGTCGACCTGGGGGTCGACCTGTGTGTCGACCTCCCCCCAGGTCGACTGGGGAGTCGACCTGGGTGTCGTCCTGGGGGTCGACCTCCCTGGTCGGCCAGGTCGGCCTGGTGCACCTGTTTTGGCTCCTGGGTCTTGTTTTGGGGGCTTGTGACAATTTTAGATGGCTCAGATCTATCCTAGGGTTTATCCTATGGCTAAAACTAATCCTAAACACTATAAAAAGACCCTAAGACCTAGCTTAAATCATACTATTTCATTTTAGCCTCATGCAGCCGCCATTAAACCTAGAACTCTAAATTAAAAATACAAAGAACAAAATTAAAGAAGACGAAGGATGATTCTTGAAGGCTACAACTAGAAGCTACAACAACTACGACGCTTTAGACAACGGATTTGGGGCTATTTGATTTAAAATTTTGATTTGGATTGCTTGCTTCATATTGTAAGTTCTATGTCACTTTTTAGGCAAAAACGCTGAAAGAACATGGACATGCTATGAATTGAAACCAGATTTAGGAACTATTATTAATCCATGTTTATATTGTTTAACTTTGAATCAAAATTTGGGAATATTGTTATGTTAATGTTGCAAGTTAAACTTATCATGATGTTGATGTTGTTATGAATCACTTGGGCTTAATTTTATTGCAATATGAACAAATACATGTCCATGGAATCATTATGTTCATTGAAATCCTCATGTTGATTAAACCATGCCTATGATGCTAATTAAACCATGTCTATGATATTAATGAAACTATGCCTGTGATGTTAATATACCTATCATGCTAATGACAAATTGGGAATTGCTAGGTCATGATGAAAAGTTGGAATCATTATGTTTATAATGCTAGATGAGAATCATTATGTTAAAAATACTAAATTGGAATCCACTATGCCTATTAGAATTACCATGCCTTTAATGTTTCATGTTTGTAATAAAATTATTATTATGCCCGCAATGATTATTACGCCTAGGATGTAAAGTTGAATTCATCATGTTGAACTAAGTCGGAACCATTACTATGCCAAATTATCATCATGCTAGTATTGAAACCATGTGATATGTTATAGCCTGTTTATTATGCAAGTGATGTTGGAATTGTCACGTATGCCTATCACATGTTTGGTGTTATTCCCCTTTATCTCTTGAATTGTTTATGCTTGTGAACGAAGTACGTTTATATACGTTGGGGATACGATTGGGTAGAATAGGCAAAACTTGAATTGATTATAATCATAAACCGTGAAATTTGGCATAAGTAGAACATGAAATATGGCACGAAAACTCGACTTGAACATGCCATAACTTGACTTGAAACATGCCTTAGTTGGGCACGAAATTGACATATGAACATGCTATGAAAATAGCACGAATCTGATAAGAACATGGGCATGACTTTAGAAAACAAGAAAGTGGCCAACTCGAGTTGGGTTGAGTTTGTAGTGTAAACCTGTCCGGAACCGCCCGGCAAATCCAGTTGCTACAAACAATAGGATCCAATGTGGGTAGTTGGTCACATCACGCTTGAAACCCGAGGTTGGGTTGAGTTCGTAGCGTAAAACTGCCCGGAACTGCCCGGCAAATCCAGTGGCTACGAACAATTGGATCCAATGTGAGTGGTTCGGTGCATTAACGAATCAATTAATGCCAATTAGGGTTAAGTCAAGAACATGAAAAGACAACTTAACCAACTTGAACACGATTTGTAGGGCTAAGTCATGAACTTGAAACGACAACACTTAGCCAACTTGACATGACACGTAGGCGGGTTAAGTCACGAATTTAAATGACATACTTAACCATCTTGACACGACTAGACTGGAAAAGGATTAAGTCACGAATTACATGACTTAATCGGTTAGGCGGGTTAGGTCACGAATTACCTGACCTAATCTGTTAGGCGAAACCCTAGACACGACCCTTTTCAGCAGTAACCCTCTAGATGTATCATGGTACCCTGGGGCTAGGCCTGGTGGGGCATGATTACTGGGCTGATTGTAAGAGGTGAACGACGGCAGTGGGGTATGCCAGTGTAGGTTCGGTGGACTACGGTCGTGCACGTATTCCGGGGCAGGCACTGGGTATCCGTAGATTTATCTGTGCATCTTGAATCGTGTCGGGGGTTGACACCCTAGGGCTGATACACCCGAAGGTGGACCCAACGCAGGTGACTACATTCGTGATTAGCCGTATGACACGGACACTTGACGAGCTAGAACTTGTAGGGAGCCGATCGACTAGATAATCGCTCTGTAGGACCCCGTACTTGGGTCAGACCCCGTTTCAGGGTCATTTCATGATATTAGGCCGTGGGATTTATTTCGTGATTAACTTGTGATATGGGCTTAGTACAGTCGATGCAACGAATCTTGAACATGTGATGCTTTTCTTGACTTGTCTTGACTTATCCTGATCACCTTAGTCTATCTTGTTCACCGTGACACCATTCTTAAGTTTAGTTCCAATTCATACATGACAGGTTGTTTTAACCGTTTTTACACTGAAAGTCACTAGGACTTACTCAGTCTTTATGACTGACCCTTTTCCTTTCGCCTCTTTTTCTTTCATTTCCCCCCTCCCCCCAGGTTCTCAGGGAGGAAACACTAGCTCTTAGCTTGGATATCACTTGCTTTGGCTCAGCATGTACGGTTTGCTATGGCTGCTTCTTTTTACTGCACTTGGGAAATAAGTTGTTTTTCTGTTTTTAAGTTATTGCTTCTTTGGCTATTATTACAAGACAGTTTTAATGAAGTTATTTGAAATGTTTGTAAGAGACATGGTTTATTTTGGAATAAAATGAAGTTCTGTTTTGCTCATAAATTCTTCCGCTGTTTACTTAAATTTTTTTTATTAATGTTCTGTCTTGTGATAATTCTGTGATGTTATCTCGATAATACCCCTCCAAAACTAGTGCATTCCCTTTGTGAGTGACCCTAGCGGCGGTGGGGTGTTACATTTGGTATCAGAGCAGAAGGTTACTAAGACTGGGCAAAAGTTTTGAAAACCTTTTGAATTTTTTTTTTTCAAAACCATTTACAAAGAAGCAATTTTCAAGAAAAGTTGGTTTATTTTAAAAGGCTATTCCCCAAAAAGCCATTAGCACTATCTTTGTTTCCTCGTTTGAATCTTTTCCTTTTTCGTTTTCAGCTTATCATGGCCGACGATCTTAATCTTCCCGAGGGTGTCAATATACCCACTTGGTTCCGTCGTTTCCTCGAGGCTCGGGCTAATGTGACAGGCCCAGCCAATCCTCCTCCTCAACCTCCGCGAGAAACCGCTTTTTCAAAGATATGCAAGGACTTTAAGGCCATGAGCGGAAAGGATTTCCTAGGAACTGAGACTTTTGTTAAGGCACGGAATTGGTTGAAGGAAACTGAAGACTTGTTTGTTATCTTTGAGGTAGAGGACAATAGGAAAGTACAGTTGGCGGTGTGGCTCATGAAAGAGGAAGCTTCTTATTGGTGGGAAGTCACCAACGCTACTAGGCCCATTGAGACTTGGGCGGACTTTAGAGGGAGATTTGGGCTTAAGTTCTTGTCATCGGCAGAGGAGAGTCTCCAAATGGAATGGTTTCTGGCCCTTAAACAAGGAAATATGACAGTTAAAGAATATGTGAATCGTTTCAATCAGCTTGCTCGCTTCGGATTGGAGTTAGTCAACACTCCTCAGAAAAAGGCGCTACGTTTTGCACGAGGCTTGAACGAGCCACTACATGGTTTGGCCATGACTCATGTGCCCATGGGGGCGACCTTTGAAAGCTTGGTGGATATGGCCCTACTGTATGAGGAAGATAAGAAGGGCAAGAAAGAGGTCAAGCCCAACGATTCTCAGAATAAGAAGGTAGACTCCGAGAAAGGAGGCAAGAACGACAACTCACGTGATAAAAGGAAATGCAATTTCTGTGATACGGAAGGGCACATAGCCAAGGATTGTAGAAAGAGGAAAAGAAAGCAAGGTGAATGTTTTCATTGTGGGGAGACTGGACACATCAACAAGGACTGCCCTAAGAAGCAGACCGGATCTTCCGGGGGTACATCTTTAATTTCTTTTTTCTAGATGCTTTGTTTTATCTTGTTATCTCCTCGATCCTATCTTGAGAACCATAGGTAGAATCTTTTTGGATGTAAACATGTAATTGAAACATGTTATGATTGCAAAATGGTTGCAAGTGGTCGCAAGTGGTTGCTCGTGGATGCATGAATACACATTAGGCACTAGATCGGCTCAGTCACAGTTTCATACTTGCATATGCATGAGTGTTTATTTTGGAAACTTGGTTGTGCTATCATTTGGTCGTTGCATATGATTGAATGTTTGAGCACTCATATAGAAATTATGAATTATAATAGGAATTTTTTTGCATACATATTGGATTCATTTCACTAAACATATTTTGCATTTGAGAAGATCAATCAGGCCGGATCATTTGCATTAGATAAGGAACATATACACACACTTTCTGCATATGTTCATACAACATTAGAAATCTTTTAAGGAAAATGACTGCCTGTGGATGATGCTTTGAGTAGATGGATGATGGATGGTAGGATACGTTCTTCCTAATTTGAAGATTTCGGGGACGAAATCCTTTAAGGAGGGGAGAATGTAACAACCCGTATTTTAAACAACACGTTATAACTTAAAACAGGGCAGAATTAAATGTTAAAATCTGAATCAGGGAAAAGGAGCTGCGCCATTGCGTTCATCTCAGAAAAATACGCGAAATAGAGTCCGAAATTTCGTAAATCGGAGTCCGTATGATCAAGATATGGCCTTGCAAAGTTTCACGAAAAATTCAAATTCAAAAACAGATTCAAATTTTCAGAATTCAGGGTAGGCGGGAAAAATCCCGCCCAGACAGGTCGACAGGGGGGTCGACACCAGGGTCGACCTCCCCCAACCAAGTCGACACTAGAGTCGACCTGGGGGTCGACCTGTGTGTCGACCTCCCCCCAGGTCGACTAGGGAGTCGACCTGGGTGTCGACCTGGGGGTCGACCTCCCTGGTCGGCCAGGTCGGCCTGGTGCACCTGTTTTGGCTCCTGGGTCTTGTTTTGGGGGCTTGTGACGATTTTAGATGGCTCAGATCTATCCTAGGGTTTATCCTATGGCTAAAACTAATCCTAAACACTATAAAAAGAGCCTAAGACCTAGCTTAAATCATACTATTTCATTTTAGCCTCATGCAGCCGCCATTAAACCTAGAACTCTAAATTAAAAATACAAAGAACAAAATTAAAGAAGACGAAGGATGATTCTTGAAGGCTACAACTAGAAGCTACCATAACTACGACGTTTTAGACAACAGATTTGGGGCTATTTGATTTAAAGTTTTTATTTGGATTGCTTGCTTCATATTGTAAGTTCTATGTCACTTTTTAGGCAAAAACGCTGAAATAACATGGACATGCTATGAATTGTAACCGGATCTCGGAACTATTATTAATTCATGTTTATATTGTTTAACTTTGAATCAAAATTTGGGAATATTGTTATGTTAATGTTGCAAGTTAAACTTATCATGATGTTGATGTTGTTATGAATCACTTGGGCTTAATTTTATTGCAAGTTGAACAAATACATGTCCATGGAATCATTATGTTCATTGAAATGCTCATGTTGATTAAACCATGCCTATGATGCTAATTAAACCATGTCTATGATATTAATGAAACTATGCCTGTGATGTTAATATACCTATCATGCTAATGACAAATTTGGAATTGCTAGGTCATGATGAAAAGTTGGAATCATTATGTTTATAATGCTAGATGAGAATCATTATGTTAAAAATACTAAATTGGAATCCACTATGCCTATTAGAATTACCATGCCTTTAATGTTTCATGTTTGTAATAAAATTATTATTATGCCCGCAATGATTATTACGCCTAGGATGTAAAGTTGAATTCATCATGTTGAACTAAGTCGGAACCATTACTATGCCAAGTTATCATCATGCTAGTATTGAAACCATCTGATATGTTATAGCCTGTTTATTATGCAAGTGATGTTGGAATTGTCACGTATGCCTATCACATGTTTGGTGTTATTCCCCTTTATCTCTTGAATTGTTTATGCTTGTGAACGAAGTACGTTTATATACGTTGGGGATACGATTGGGTAGAATAGGCAAAACTTGAATTGATTATAATCATAAACCGTGAAATTTGGCATAAGTAGAACATGAAATATGGCACGAAACCTCGACTTGAACATGCCATAACTTGACTTGAAACATGCCTTAGTTGGGCACGAAATTGACATATGAACATGCTATGAAAATAGCACGAATCTGATAAGAACATGGGCATGACTTTAGAAAACAATAAAGTGGCCAACTCGAGGTTGGGTTGAGTTTGTAGTGTAAACCTGCCCGGAACCGCCCGGCAAATCCAGTTGCTACAAACAATAGGATCCAATGTGGGTAGTTGGTCACATCGCGCTTGAAACCCGAGGTTGGGTTGAGTTCGTAGCGTAAACCTGCCCGGAACCGCCCGGCAAATCCAGTGGCTACGAACAATAGGATCCAATGTGAGTGGTTCGGTGCATTAACGAATCAATTAATGCCAATTAGGGTTAAGTCATGAACATGAATAGACAACTTAACCAACTTGAACACGATTTGTAGGGCTAAGTCATGAACTTGAAACGACAACACTTAGCCAACTTGACATGACACGTAGGCGGGTTAGGTCACAAATTTAAATGACATACTTAACCATCTTGACATGACTAGACTGGAAAAGGATTAAGTCACGAATTACATGACTTAATCGGTTAGGCGGGTTAGGTCACGAATTACATGACCTAATCTGTTAGGCGAAACCCTAGACACGACCCTTTTCAGCAGTAACCCTCTAGATGTATCAAGATACCCTGGGGCTAGGCCGGGTGGGGCACGATTACTGGGCTGATTGTAAGAGGTGAACGACTGCAGTGGGGTATGCCAGTGTAGGTTCGGTGGACTACGACCATGCACGTATTCCGGGGCAGGCACTGGGTATCCGTAGATTTATCTGTGCATCTTGAATCGTGTCAGGGGTTGACACCCTAGGGTTGATACACCCGAAGGTGGACCCAGCACAAGTGACTACATTCGTGATTAGCCGTATGACACGGACACTTGACGAGCTAGAACTTGTAGGGAGCCGATCGACTAGATAATCGCTCCGTAGGACCCTGTACTTGGGTCAGACCCCGTTTCAGGGTCATTTCATGATATTGGGCCGTGGGATTTATTTCGTGATTAACTTGTGATATGGGCTTAGTATACTAGTACAGTCGATGCAACGAATCTCGAACATGTGATGCTTTACTTGACTTGTCTTGACTTATCCTGATCACCTTAGTCTATCTTGTTCACCTTGACACCATTCTTAAGTTTAGTTCCAGTTCATACATGACAGGTTGTTTTAACCGTTTTTACACTGAAAGTCACTAGGACTTACTCAGTCTTTATGACTGACCCTTTTCCTTTCGCCTCTTTTTCTTTCGTTTCCCCCCCTCCCCCCAGGTTCTCAGGGAGGAAACACTAGCTCTTAGCTTGGATATCACTTGCTTTGGCTCAGCATGTACGGTTTGCTATGGCTGCTTCTTTTTACTGCACTTAGGGAATAAGTTGTTTTTCTGTTTTTAAGTTATTGCTTCTTTGGCTATTATTACAAGACAGTTGTAATGAAGTTATTTGAAATGTTTGTAAGAGACATGGTTTATTTTGGAATAAAATGAAGTTCTGTTTTGCTCATAAATTCTTCCGCTGTTTACTTAAATTTTTTTTATTAATGTTCTGTCTTGTGATAATTCTGTGATGTTATCTCGATAATACCCCTCCAAAACTAGTGCATTCCCTTTGGGAGTGACCCTAGCGGCGGTGGGGTATTATAGTTAGACCTATCGTCATGCCTCTTAGGAAGATGGTGCCTAAGGAGCAGCGAGATTTAGAGGTGCAACTACGTGACCTTTTGGGAAAAGGATTCATTCGGAGAAGTGTATCCAAATGGGGTGCACTAGTTGTGTTTGCAACCAAGGCAGATGGATCTTTGAGATCGTGTGTGGACTATCATGAGCTGAATAAGGTGACCAAGAAGAACAAATATTTGTTGCTGAGGATAGACGACTTGTTCGATCAGCTTCACAAGGCCAAGCTGTTTTCTCATATGGATTTGGCAACGGGATTCCACCAGTTGGGGATGGAAAAGGATAGTGTGCCGAAGACTGCTTTTAGGACACCATCCGGTTTCTTCGAATGGTTGGCGATTCCATTTGGGTTGACAAACGTGCTAACGTATTTCATGGATCTTATGAATATGGTATTCAGGGATCAGTTAAACAAGTTTGTGCTTGTGTTCGTGGATGATATTCTGGTTTACTCCCGGAATAAGGAAGAGCATAAGACCCAGTTGAGAGTTGTTTTGGAAATCTTGCGAAAGCATTAGTTGAGAGCTAAGTTTTCGAAGTGTCACTTCTGGAAGAGTGAAGTGAGATTTTTAGGTCATGTAGTTTCTGGAAATGGAATAGCGGTTGACCCCACTAAGGTGGTAGTAATCCAGGACAGGGATAGACCTAAGAATGCGATGGATGTTTGGAGTTTCCTTGGGTTGGCGGGATATTATCGCCGTTTTATAAAGGATTTCTCCAAGATAGCTGCACCACTAACAGGATTGACGAAAATAATCGAGTGTTCACATAGGATGCAAAGTGTGAACAAGCTTTTGGAATCCTGAAAGAGAGACTAACGAGTGCTCTAGTTTTGACCTTTCTGAGTGAGAATGAAGAGATGGTGGTATACACCGATGTATGTGGTACTGGACTTGGACCATTACTAATGCAGAAGGATAGAGTTATGGCCTATGCGAGCCGACAGCAGAAGCTGCATGAGATGAATTATCCGACTCACTATTTGGAGTTGATGGCGATCGTGTTTTCTTTGAAGATGTGGAGGCATCACCTGTTGGGAGTTCGATTTGAGTTGTTTACGGATCACAAGTCGTTGAAATATCTTTTCTCCCAAAAGGATTTCAATCTTCGGCAGCAACGGTGGTTAGAGTTTCAGGCATCGTATGATTTTGGTACAGCTTATACTCCTGGTAAAGGTAACACAGTGGCGGATGCATTGAGTCATAGACACACAAGTTTTGGAGCGTTGTTTTCAAAATGAAAGCACCTCGAGTACTTGGAAGGATTTGATTTTAGGCCTTGGTATGAGTTAGAACCTGAAATATTGGCAAGCTTGTCGATAACACCTACTCTCATCGAAAGGATTAGCACAAGCCAAAATGTGATGCAAAGCTTGTCGAGATTATCCAAATGTTGGAACCAGAGGATAAGGAATTCGAGGTTGATCAAGAGGGTTGGCTTCGAAAGAAAGGACGACTAGTTGTTCCTGATATCAATGGGTTAAGAAATGTGGTTCTGAGGGATTGTCATCACTTGAAGTTGATGATTCATCCTTGTGGTAATAAGATGTATCAGGATATGAAGCGAGCCTACTACTGGGAAGGAATGAAAGTGGATGTTGGAAAATTCATTCCCAAGTGTTTGAACTGTTAGTCAGTGAAAGCTGAACAGAAGAAGCCGAGTCGATTGCTTCAGCAATTGGAAGTTCCTGCGTGGAAGTAGGAGCAAATATCGATGGATCTTATTGATGGACTACCTAGAACTATGGCAGGAACGAAGGCATTTGGGTCATCGTGGATCATTTGACCAAGAGTGCAAGGTTTATTCCTATCAGATCAACTAGGACAACATCGAAGTTGGCTGAGATATATATATAAAGTGGATAGTATGATTCCATGGTGTCCCGAAGAGCATAGTGAGTGATCGAGATCCATTGTTCATGAGTGGATTTTGGAAAAGTTTGCAAGAGACTTTGGGAACCGAATTATGTTTGAGTACAGCTTATCATCCCCAGACTGATGGTCAAACCGAGATGGTTAACCGAGTTTTTGAAGTTCTCCTTAGGGCTTGTGTAGACTTCGGAGGATCGTGGGAAGACCATCTACATCTGGTTGAGTTTTGCGTATAACAACAACTACCAGTCGAGCATTGGGATGGCACCATACGAGGCATTGTATGGTAGACAGTGTAATTCTTCGTCATATTAGTTAGAAACTGAAGACAAATTAGGTCTTGGGCCAGAGATGATAAAAGAGACCAGGTATTCTATCGAGATCGCTCGACAACGAATGAAGGAAGCCCAAGACCGTCAGAAGAGTTATGCTGGTAAGCGTCGAAAAGATTTGGAATTCGACGTTGGCGATATGGTTTTCATGAAGATTTCGCCGTTGAAGAATGTTGCTCGGTTCGGAAGTAAAAGAAAGTTAGCTCCAAGATTCGCTGGACCATTTCCAATAGTCGAGCGGATTGGAAAGCTCGCATATAAATTGGATTTACCCGGGAATATGTCGAGTGCACACAATGTTTTCCATGTGTCGTTTCTACGGAAGTGTGTGCATGATTCGAATGTGGTGGTATATCCAGAATAGTACGAAGACCTAAAAGTCGAGTCCGCAGATACGAGACCTCGTAAGCCGCTTCGCGTTGTGGAGAATGACATGAAACAGCTTAGGAGGAAGACGGTTATGCTAGTCAAGGTACAGTGGAGTGAGGATGATATCGATTGTACATGGGAAACGGAAGAGAGAATGAAGACAATCCATCCAGAACTCTTCGTTGGTATGACCTATTAATATTGGTCACCTTACATCATTATAGCTTGTACTATTCGTTAGAATTCCGCATGAGCTGGTTTGCTCGGTTAATTCGATTTGAACCGAATATTGCTCACCCGTAAAATCAACTATTCTTAAATTAAAATATTAATAAAATCATTTCATGTTATCTTTTGTTAATTAAAATAAAAACTAATTTTGATTCAACCTATCAGTGATGTATAAAACAACTAATATCAATTGAGTAGTCCTATCTTTGAACTTGTCATCAGAAAGCCAACATCTTACTTGTTATTTATTTATAAAGTATAAAAAACCAAATAAAAAACTAAATTACTTTTCGTGGATGAGAAGAATCCACACACACCAACATGATTTAGTATGATTTTTTATGCAATATATGCATGTACGAAATTATACATTTTAAGCATGTTTGATATTTGACTTTTCAACCATTGTTATTTTTTATCAAACTTCGAGTCACAACATTTCTTAGTTTACTTAGTAGGGGCCATAATTAAAGTTGGTAGAAAACTGGAAAGACCAACCACTAGATCTTATAGGAATAATAACATCTAAGTTACATGTTTATATCAGGTAAAATAAAGTCAGTAATGCACATACATGTAACATGGACTGACTGATCAAACCGTGGTTCAATCTCCAGGTTTACCTTATAGAATTACATTACAAACAGAATCCATACGTACATAAAAGTGTGATATCATAACAAAAAAATTGTTTCAGTAACGGAGTGCATTTATAAATACGGGCAGACAGATGAATTGGCAAATGATCGAAATAAAAGGAAACACGGTTTTGCTAAATTGAAATGTATCCTTAAATTGTATGATTTATCACACGGATTGTTAATCCTCAAGAACTAATTTAGGGATGCTCCAATACCAATTGTTAGTTTCAAATAGATCTGAATTTTAACCCTAATCAATTCAAGAGAAATCAAAATGATATACAAACAGAGATTAGCGGAAGCGTACAAGAATCCATTGAACCGATTTGCTTGAAGTTTACAATCTTCCAAGAATACAGTTCTCCTTCTCTAGACTGTTTCTCTCTGACGGGGAAGAAGAGAAATGAAAAAAGTATGTATTATTTATCGGGGACCCCAACCATTTTTATTAACGGATGAAAAAACTCAGTTATGTAATATTCACTATTCACAATTTGGCCCCTCATCAATTGTAAATACAACTTGTTGTTCTCTACCTTAATTATAATAGCAATGTACATTTTAACATATGTCCCCACAATAGAATTTTAATCCAACAGACAATGCCCACGACACTCGAATTTCTACTAGAAAACGTCTTTCATCGCACAAATTTAAAACTTGCTAGGATGACCAAAAACAGTCGCACATAAATTTGAGGATAGTAACCAAGCTGGAGATAATGTAAAGATTGTAAACTACACAGACGTTAATGGTTCTCGGATAAAGCCGTGTGAATTTTTTCGAGTAAACTAGATTTATCCCACAAATTTTCAACCTCTAAATCCGACAGTTGAATCAAATCCACCTTTTATCCCCACTTCATGCGTACTACAACAAATTTCATTTGTTATGGTAGCTCCAACAGTAGGGACTAACTTTGAATGTTAAAGCTTGGATTGAAAATTTTAGTTTCAGAATTTTAGTTATATAAAATTATTACGCACGACACATGTATATTATTAAAAACAACCAGTTCAGAAAATGAAAGTAACATACAAAACAGAAACATTTTTTTTCATATATTGGAAAATGACAAAGCATGAGAAATAATTCATCATTTTATCATTCTTTTATCCCCTCTGTTTTCCTTTCATCCTCCATCGTCCCTTCATTCTTCTCAAGTTTGTAACTGAAAGGAAAATCATAAATTCAAAATACCTTTTGAGACTTTTTTCTCTAAAATTCTAGATGTCCATTTTCTTAACATCTTGATCGTTTATTTTTTAATCTAAAAATTGGGTTTCGTTTCATTTTTAAGCAGGGAAATCCAGCGAAGCTAATTGGATACTTTGACCCATGTTCATTTACTAGCTAGGTATCTCGTCGTATTTTCTTTTGTTGGAGAGACCATGTAGTTTAAATTTGTAGGATTTCTAAGGACAAATAATTTGGCATCTATGTTAAAATTTTGATGCAATCCCTTCAAATTTTGCAAAGTAAACTAAAAATTCACATTTTAATAAATATTTTCATTTGCCCTTATTGTGTACACAGTGAAATTCCAAATGCGTCATATCAAAGTGTTTTCCAGTCCAGGCTTCGCGGCTTTACGGTTCAAAATAACATCGATGTGGATCTCATTTACATAGTATTAATTGAAAGATACATAACTAAAAAACAAAAGTTACCCAATTAATGGGCCAACTTTCCAACTACTCCTTTTTCAAGTGAGCAAAAGTAATTAATCTCTTAGAATTGGGCATTTATTTTCCGTTCTCTAAAATTACAACTGCATTGACCGATAAAATTTGGTAGCATTTAATTAACATGGATTGGATATTGATGTTTCATCCGAGTATGTACACCAAAATGCACGTGCGCGCACACACACACACGTGTGTGTGTTTGTGTGTATATATATGTGAAATGAGTAACCAGTTAGCATAAAAAGAAGTACACAAAAGCTCGATGATATAAATATATGTGTAACAACCCATACTTTTCTAAGCCCCGGTTTTGATAAAAATCGAAACTTGAATCAACCAAAGCATAGATCGTGTTGATTTGGTTTCTACAATAATGAACATGAGCAAAATTAGAGTATTATAATAACTAACTCACAATGGAAATAAAGTAAGATAATAAGTATTGACTAGATAGTTACCTTAAAAATGAATCGCCACATCTATACCGGGAGGAGAGAACAATCGGAAAACCAAACACAACAACTCTCACAGACCTGTTTCCCCTAAGGCAAACTTTAAGAGTTGTTATGAGGATGGTGTAACGACCTGGATTTTTCGACTATTTGATTCGAATATTTAAAATTATTTTAAATATCTTATTTGAACTATTTATGGAATTCAATATCGAATTCATTTATCAAACGACGACTAAGCATTTATATCTATATTTTAAATTATAAAACGAACTCGAAACAACGCGGTAGTTCATAAAATTTAATTTCAACTTCAATTGATTATACTGAATCCGTGTAAAGTCAGATTTCGGTGAAACAAGAAGCGTCTGAATCTAGTTGATAATATTTTTCTAATGGAGGAGAAAAATCAAGTTTTCGTATTATAGATTTTGTTTTATGTCTAAATCAAATTTCCAAATAGTAGTTATAGAATCGTTTATCGACCGTAACGGTTTATTTGATATAACTGGATATCGGTTTCGAATTTAGACAGGATTTTTTTGAGATATAGTGATAAATTAATTTTTAGAATTTAACTGTAATTTTTTATTTATAAAATAAGCAACTTTTTATTTGGAATATTTTGCACCCTATATCTATATTTTTGGGGTTTCACAATAGAAGTTAAACTACCGATATTATTATATTTTTTGGATCATGGCACCTCGTTCGACACGACCATATTCTTATTTTTGTCCATAGTGGCTTCGACATGAACGTAAATTTTACGGAAGGCGGTACACATGAACTTTATAACATAAACATATATTGACGCCAGAACTAAACGTTCAGGCATTACTTGCCTACCCAAACCTAGCCAATTGTTTACACAGCAAGTTTTCAACCCATTCCCTGTAGTAAACCCATTTCCTATAGTAAAGTACATAGTCTATATCCAAATCTTTCTTTTCCCGATGAACATGTGGACATGCTGAAAACATCTACCCACTAACTTCTGCATGCCTACGCATAGCCTTCAGATGGACCTTCCCCATACAAATTTATCGCCTTGTGAATCATCTTAAAAAACACATCAACTTAGTATTATCAGTAAGCTACACCCTATGTGATGCAATAAGACAAGTGCATGCAATCCGGTCTCTGCTCCATCAAACAGCCTACCAAATCTCTGTAGAAACGACGCATGCATAGTACAATGGATACATTTCATTGATGCACAGCTATGTAACGCTCCTACAAGTGAAATGGACATATCTCACTGTGCCTACCTATCACCCTAACTTCTCCACGTCGACGTACCCATTTAATTTCAACATACCAACCTATTTTCAACATCTGCAGCTTGCACATGGCTAAAACTGTCATCAGACTGTGAAAAGAAAATACCTCACAGCCATAGCAATACACTATAGATCCATGCCTACCCTATGGCTTTCACGAACAGCTATTCTACATTTCCATCATCCTGCCAACGAAGAGAAGGATCAGCACAGCTACTCTGGCTATTCACATGGCTACTACCCTACGTGACATTACTTTGATCTTATCTGCCCATATATCTTCTATAAATACTACACTGGGTGGTTTCTTCTCTTTGCCTTTTCATTATAACCAAGATTTGCTTTCAAGACCTTCAAACTATATGGTATAAAACATTTCTACATTTATTTCGAGCAGTCTGAAATAAAAATGTAACTATCAAACTTCTTTTCAAAGGCCAGGGAAGCACCTGCGTGAGCACACTAGACTGATCGGAGGGGGTCGAGCACTGGAGACGCGGTTGCTGG
Source organism: Allium sativum (assembly GCA_030737875.1). NCBI lineage: Eukaryota > Viridiplantae > Streptophyta > Magnoliopsida > Asparagales > Amaryllidaceae > Allium > Allium sativum. The sequence goes on from CM060918.1 coordinate 749,091,432, forward strand.
TGACCGGCATGACTTGCGAGTGGGTGGCAGGACGGAGCTATGGTCATCACAGATGGGTGGCGGGTTTGGTGAGTTTTTGGTTGCGGAAGTAGAAGGTTTCGTTAATGGTGAAGTTTACAAACATATGAGGGAGGAAACGAGTAAGCTACAGGGTTTTTTTGGGAAGCTGCGTCTTTTGTAAGTGGGTGCAAGTTCTGGTTACTGAAAGGAAGGCGTGTGTACAGTGGATGCGTGGAAATGATGTATTAGAGAGTTTGGCTGTTTGCTCCAGGAGGTTCTTGCGTATAAAGAAGGAGCTGTAGTGGTGAAAATAAATGAGGATGTGGGCCTTAACGCTTTGGGCTTCCGCGAAAAAAAAAGGGAAATGGAAGGTACAGGCTTGGACCTTGCGGAAAGGAAAAATGGTATGTGGTCATAGCAACATTGTCTTATTTCTCTTGTGAGGGATGACATGGCAAAGGGTATCAAGGGAGATGGTGGTTTCATGTGCGTGCAGAATGGACCGTGGATCATTAACGGAAAAAGGTAATTTAGGTAAAGTTAATTAACCTAATTATATAATTAGTATATTAAGTTGACTAAACTATATTTTTAAGGTTAATCTAATGCTAATTTGAATCAAAGATTTTTAATAATGATAATTATATGTCATCAGAATTGCGCGTAACCAGTCGCTTTGGAGTCGCAGGAAAGAGCGCTACGCTATTGTGCTGATTCAGAAAGGAATGCGAGCAACTGGATTTTTTCAGTTAGGTATAGACATTGGTTTAAAATTAAACCAAGCGACGCGTGAACCGTCGATCGAAATAAGGTAAGTTAATTCTCACACATTTCTGAAATACTAGGATGTGCTAAATTCATATAATTAGATTAAATCGTTGATAATTGGTTGATTGGTTGATTGGATGCCTATGGTTGCTTTAATGGTTGATGTTAATTATACTATCGTCATTCAAAATACTATATGCTGATATGAAAAATTATAATAATCTCAGTTGCAGGGAAGAACGGTTAGGAGGAATCAAAACGGTTCCTCAAATATTTAATATGCTGTTATTTCATATGTTATGAATTGTTTAAAACCCCATTGACTTTAAAACCCTGTTGGTTGTTGATTGTGGTTGAGCTTTGAATCAATATATGATATTGATTACTGAATAAATAGCAGATGGCCTAGAAATACACCGTTTATAAAGATCGATTCACCGTTAGGTGAACTGCTAGAAATAAAATTTATTTATAACCGAATATATATTTTTGATGAAGTTTCTAAAAAGGGGGTAAACCAACCACATCTATACATCGATTGGTTTAACCAAATTCAACCGTGCGCGTGCTTATTAAGTAATTATTAAAAACGATCTTATTTAGCTAACTTAAGTGATCAAAGCTAACGTAACAATTAGAATGGGTTTATATTGATATAAATCAAAATGAATAGTACTATTTAGATTAATTAATTATTAATTAATTTATATGGCAAGATCAATAACGATTAACAAGTAAGTTAATCAAGTTTAGAGATGAACCAGTTAACGACGTTAACTGAAATTATTTATTAAATGGGTTCGTTAATTTAAAGAAAGTAGTTAATGGTTAAGAAACCCAGTTCCATTTTAGTAAATGTTGAAATTTGATTATTTGTCATTTATTTATCGAAGTGATAATATGAAATGATACCCCTATAATAAAAGAAATAAAAAGGGAGATTGGTAAAGGTTTAATGAAATTTTCAAAGTATTGAAATTAGATTTAAATTGGTTTATTCTAAAAGAGATGGGTAGTGGTTTTAGTGTTCAAATAACGAAGCCAAAGAAGATGTCGTAATGATCGTTTTACGAATGATAAGTTAATCGATAAGATAATAAGAAACGTCTGCAATTTTAGTTGAAGGTTAAATTAGACATGATTTTAAGATATTTTCTAGGTATATAAGTAAAAGGATTTGAGTATAATTATATATTAAACCAATATATTATAATGGCCAAGTGATGTTGTGTATAAACCTATGGATTTGTTTATTTTTATGGTTGTTTATTTTGATAGTTAAATAACCGACTATCAAAATCTGACCCAACGTTATTGGTACGGAAAGACCGGGATCGAATTTATATTCGAAAACCATTCCGACCAATAAATACGAATACGTCGAAGATGCTGATCGAGATGGAGCAATTGAAGACCGTAAATCTTCATGAGCGGAAGAACTATTGTTAAACATCTCTGGCTGATCTCCAGAGTTAACGATGATTCTGTCGTGATTGGGATCTACGGATTGCAAGAACTTCTCACCACTGATCCATGGGGTGATTCCAATTTTGGATGCAGTAGGAGAGTACCTTCGGTTCATCCTGTTCTTGGATGACTTGTAGGGACGATGTGAATGGTGGCCAGATGTTTCAAAAGTCGATTATAATCTCAAGCCTCACAACTGGGAAATGACAAAAATCGGGCAGGCAGCATGGCTATGTGGGTCGCACCCATTAGGGTGTATTGTCACCATCTAGAGAATATTCATATTTGTTACTTCTTTTCATTTCTGTATCTCCCAGGAACTACGGTGGTCGCGACAAAAGCCGTAAGGTGACAATACATTCGATACACTCAAGAGAAATGAGTGGTCGGTTATGTGTGGGCCGGGTTGCAAGACGTTCTTGTTGAACCCAGTGTATTCGTCTCTAGAGATACACTATCGGCAGGTGGTACCATACCTTGTCATAGTTGGGAATCCAATCTCCAATAAGCACCCGCGGTTTTGATTGTATACTATATATGTGGAGCGTGAGATGCAAGCGTTCTGCTAGATTCTATTTATTTGTATTTAGACACTATTATAATATCAGAAGAAGATATTGATTTCAAAACGTCTTGGGTTATAGTAAGATAAAAACCGTCTGTGTTTATGTGTGGACTGGTCTTACTATTATCCTTTTATATCAAAAGGATTTCAAAAGTTAAACAACTTGGTTGCTGTAAGAATTTATCACTGAAAGTATTTCAGACTGATCCGGGTGAATTTTGCTTTGCTTCAAATGTGCTCGGGTCAAACCGAGTATATTATCAGGTTAGGTATTGCTTGGAGCTTCAGAAGAGGAGTCGAAGTCGAGGCTTATTCCATATATATCCCGGTACTAGTTTATTTCCGCTGTGTGTTGTACTGATCTGAATGTATACTCTGATGTTGTAATATACAGTTCTTTTATAAAGTATTATTGATTATTATATTTTGTCCATTCCGCTGTGAGACTCTGATCTTCTTATTCTTCTATTATAAATTTTTTTCTTTCTTCTCTCATCCTCTAACTTCTTTCTATTAGCTTTCTGGGTTTTCGGTACTTGAGTTTGGACACGGGGCGTGTTAGTGTCTGGATTCGAGCGTCCGAAATTCCCGGGTCGCTACAGATGGGGTCGTGTTTGGTTTTCCAGTCTCGCTCTTTCATGCTCGGTACTGATGCGCCGACTCACTTTTAAGGTAGTTGTCATACGTGATACTTATTATATTATTGTGTTTCAACAACGAATTAGTTTTTACAATACTTGATTTTGCTAATGATTATTATTGTAGGTACCAAATCAACACAACCCGTGCTTGGATGAGTTTGGATTTTGATTTTTGTCAAAATTCGGATTTAAAAAAGTGCAGGTTGTTACATTTGACATCAGAGCCTAGGTTTATATGATCAAAGGAATTTTTAATTAAGATTTAGTGAGAGGAAGTATTCAAGCTTTCTTTCGATTTAGTGAGAGAAAGTATTCAAGTTTTTAATAATATTTTCATATGTCAACGTTCAATTTAGTTCATTTGTATATGTTAATCTGTGTTCATGACATAAATCTAAAAGGAATAAATCCATATTTAGATATTTAAAATAATTTAAATATCCTTAATTGATCATCAAATTCCGGGTTATCTTATAGGAACATGAGGAGGGTAAAATGATAAAGATCATATTTCCTAAATTTAAACCCTTATCCCCTCACTCCATTCTCACATAAACAAATAGAGCACTAAAGACAATAAGGTCTTACAGTAGAAGAACAAAGACAAAAATTCTAGAAGATTAAGAATCGCATAGGAATCAAACCATAATTAGATCCCATCTTCTCTTATCCGTGTCAAAGTAAATAACATTATCGTCTCCATTTTAACTATGTGTTTCTTAGATGTAATGGTATATTTGAATCAGAATAATATTTATATCATGTTTAATTGTTATATGCTGATACATATGTTTACTGATAGTTTATATGAATTAATTGTATTTATCATGTAGATTTAAGTTAGAAATGTTATTATATGACACTCAATTGACTTGAAATATTTGTATGATGTGGAAAATATTAATTAGGAGGTGGGTTTTAAATTTCATAATTTTCTAGCAAGTATGAATATTTGGTGAATTTTTAAGTTGGAAGTGCCTTTATTTTGGATTTTAATTATTTAAATTAACCAAATAATGTTTTTGATTTTTCATATGATTTAAATGATATAAAAAGGGACTTATGGTGCTTTTAAGGAACCCATATTATGAATTGATGCAAATTTTCAAGCTTATGTAAAAAATTAGTTTATTAAAATAATTAAGGGGTTTGTAAATATTTATGCATTCAAATTTTAGATCTATGAAAAAAATCTAAAACTATTTGATCAAAGGATTTTTCAACTAACTAAATTTCGACGTATATGAGTGGTTGGAAAAAAATATTACTTCAAATAGAAAAATAAAAGTTTTTGTACAAATTGCGGTTATACCCGCTGCCTAAACAGTTTATAGCCTTTGCCACTTGTGTCGCATCGCCTCCACATGTGTCGCCCTTCGGAAGAAGAGCATTGGTACCAAAAACTTGTTGAATAATAAATTTAAATGTAGATTTTCTATCGATTAAAAAAACACCAAATTCGCTATAAAATTGTAATATCGCAAGAGCATGACATACCATCGTAGTACTATGCAATGCTGATCGATCCAAAGGGAAAACAATAATTATAATTATTACTCATTCATATCAAATCAAGCGTGAATTTGTTTTTAAGTAAAAAACATTGAAATTGGATAAATTTTTGAATAAAAATAGGATATTAAAAGGAAATTTTAAGGTAAATCCTCTCTCATGACATACAAATAAACATTAAATAAAGTTATGATCTCTTTTATAAATCAATTATGGAATCAACTGATACGTTTATTATAAGTATGACCTAATTGTGTTATTAACTAACATGACTTAAACAATCAAACTATAATACACCCTCAAATTCATTTGTCAACTCTCACAAAATTAAAACAAAAATCTACTATATCCATGATCAATTTACTAATTGAACTAGTAACATAGAACAATAAATTTTGTTTCTAATTTCAATTTTTTTTGAAAATGGGTAAACCGCCTCGTTAGAAACCTAAACTAGTGCTCAGAGTAAGAACTAGATAGGAAAAAAGAGTGCGGCGCTTTATTGACATCGCATTAATAAAAACTGTATATAGTTAAGAGTATATAGGGCAATAAACAAAAAATACAACAATTTGCTCGGCCCAAAGAATTAAATCAAAGCCTACAATATGGCTCAAACATCAACTTCAAATCAGAAATCACACACGATAAAAGAAAATGGCCCAAGTAGGTAGGCCCAAAAGTTGCGTCTAGCTGTATATTCGTGACGTCCCCTTCTAGAAGGTATCTAAAAGTAGTTCAATGGAAATTTTCCCCAATTGCAAAAGATTATTAATGCCCGCCGCCTGTGTCAACAAAATCAACCGCAACCATAACCTTATCTGGATGAAAAGGTAGCTTGGGTTTTTCTATGACTAAGCATAAGCAACTTGTTTTGAAAAACATAAGCTATCAAATTTAATATTGAACAACCATCTTAGGTAAACATTCAATTTCCATTAAGCATAAAAGAGAAGAACGTAAATGAGATCATTATGTTAATTTCATATGATTCATGAAAGATTTATTACCGCTAATTAAAGGGGTTTAAGTACTCCTATTTGAATGCATATTAGCATAAGAAAATTTTAGCATATACACAAAAGAAATGTAAGAAAATTGATAAAAAAAACCCAGATCTAACTACTTACATAAACTAAAACTAAGCTACTTACATGAATTAGAAAGAAGGCATAAAAGAAATTAACATAAAAGAGCATAACATGAAAGCATAAACATGAACAAAGTTGCATAAAAATAAAAAGAGTAAAAGTAAAAAAAAAAAACAAATTAACAAGGCCAAAATGCCATTAAAAGCTTTTATTACTTTGATTTTTCTTACAACTACTCATAAAAGTTATAAACTCCTTTTACATGAATATAAGAATGTTATTTACACATGTTTTTAAACTTAAACTTTTGGGAAATACCAAAAATACCCTTGAGATTATATGGCCTCAAAATCATTATTAGGAATTAATTAATCCTTCACTAACTTATGCTTTTGCTTTTAGATGTGGTCCATAAGTAAGTGGATAGGTATATTTTTAGGAAGCATGAATTTTTCTTTCTTTACTTCTTTAGTCTTCAACATATATGCATGAATAATTTAATGAATCCACTTCTAACACACACTAAAATTCCTAGAAAACAAAAAGGAAATGTGAAAATAAATTATGTCTAAATTAATACATACAAAAATGACCATTTTACTCTCATGTAGATGAGTGAATGATGACTTGAAAATATTTTTGTTCTTGATTTAAGACATGTAAAGACACTATAATGCGACATTTACTTAAATAAAAGAATATAACATAAAAATATACCATTTTATGTGCACATCAGGTAACAATGAACCTTGATATGGAATGCTTGGGCTAAGGATGATAAAAAAGGGAATTTTTTTGAAGCGATACATCTGCTTTGACACAGGATGCCATATTTGTTCCCCAATCCTTTTTCGCATGATTTTGGTGTCAACGACGATCATGCCCCTTCCTTTAATTGTTTGTTTGCAAATCGATTTTCATGTCTGTTGACGCCAAAAAGTGGTCATCAACGACCAAAAGTCAGATATAAGCATGATATATGAAGAAATATCAAAAAAATGAGAAAAAGCAAGACAATAGCATTTTTATAGTGGTTCGGCGTTAACGAGCCTACGTCCACTTTATAACCTCATAATAATATCGTAAATTCGGAGATACAATGAATGAGATTGTCAGGATCTCTATTACATAGTCGTTTTTGAGGAATATAGCAAGTATTTCGTGATGAAAGTGGTTGGCAGCCATGATTGAGTCATTCATGGGCCAAAGAGTTCAACTCTAATATGAGCTGAAGAAGATCCCCTCTTTGTTGTATTGCTTGGTGTATTTATAGGCAGTAGGCTTCAATAATTGGAGGTTCCATGTGTCGGTTGATCCATATGAATAGCAAATAATGGAGTTAAGTCTTGATTACGTGGAGAAGTTCCCTTCAATATGTGGCATCATAAATGTAGTTCGATCCGAGTTTATAGGCTTTAGAATAGGTAGTTGGACCAAGTAAATAGGCTATGAAATATATCTCATGACCAAGTCATTGCTATAGTGTAAGCTGATCTCATGACCACCGAGCCTAGGTCTATAGGGCTGAAGTGCTTCTATCCGAGATCCCTCGAGCCAAGGAGCCTCGGGCCAAAAATGTATGGGCTTGTCCAGGCCCTGCTCGAGTCCTGAGTGACCCTATGATGGGTCCATGGGTTGACGGCCTTGCCAAAAGGCGGGTCAACACTTTGCCCCCCAAAGTACATCGTGTGGCGGACAGGATGTACTTTGAGTAAGTCGAACTGTATCTCTTTGAAATATCATTCATCTTCGAGAAAGCAATGTTGAATTGTCATGTCTTTGAGAATAGTCTTGAATCTTGAATTCTTTTTCCTTTTCTCTATGCAAATAGGTGTCATGTATCACATCACCATCTGTGGTACCCATCGAGCCAAAGTTCGAGGTGGGAGTAGTTGAGATGAACATGTAATCATTTACGCCTCGTCGAGTCAAGAGGTCGAGTGATATCATCATAGGTCAAGCTGGGTCGTTGGCTTCTGTACATGGTTGTTTGTAAAGAGTCTTCGCCAATTGGTGTCATCTTCTTATGCGAGTCGAGGACATGGTCAAGTGTAAGGTCAAGTAATTTCGAACTCATAAGCAGTCTCGCTAGAATGAGTGAGTCCAGTCATGTCGAACACATAAGCAGTCTCTCTTGAACATGTGAGTAAGACAAATCGTGTCATGGTCCGAAGGTATAGTATATATCATTCGAATCACGTGTCAAGTCAAGGACGTGTTCAAAGTCAGTCTGTAAGCTGACGCTCATGTCCACAGCGTCGGTGGGGAATAAATGAAGCCAGTGCTCATGCCCCCGGTGTCAGTGTGGGTCGAGCTAAGTTAGTCGGGCATCCAGCCCTTAAGCCTTTATACTCTCCATCATTGTTTCTGGTTAGAGTTGCAGGTTTGGTAGTCTTAGCCAACTCAAATCGTTTTATACTTTCTCTCTTGAGTCGACGAGAGTTATAGTTGAACATATGAGCAGTAGAATCACACACGTCTAGGCATTGTTCCTTTACCTTAGTCGAAAAGTGAGGATCGCCTCATCGAGCATCAGTGGACTTGGTTACTCTTATATGAATAGTCGCAAAATCTAGTAAGTTCATCAAAATGCAAGCGAATGAACGTTGCTAGGGTGTTAGTCGAACCCCTTTGTTCATGTTTTAACATAATCCAAAATGGTCATCATTCTCTTGTTGAGTTTGTTCTTCATGCTTAGTTCCATTGAGGTCATCATTTCTGTTGTAGTTTGGGATCCCGTGAAACTTTAAGAAGTTGAAAATGTGGATAGAGTAGTCGAGTAGTAGATTCATGCTTTTCATGGCTCGCACTCTTCGTCCGTAGTCATTGGGGGCTTGACTGAGTAGTGGACTTCAAATCCATGTATTCTTAGGATTCATACTTCCTCATCATGTCGTGAATTAGAGTAGGATGCAAAATGATTTGTTAGTACTCAGCCCATACTGGTTTCTGCTCTCCCATCCAAGCTTTGAGGATCGAAGTTGGGCTGCGAGAGGTCAGACTGTAGTCACTTTCGAATGCTCTCATTCTTCCCCTTCCAATTGGGAAGTAGGTTGGGATCAGACAATGGATGGTCACTCTGCACCCCTTTCGTGGTCCACATGCAGCCTGTCAGGACCAAAGCATAAGTCATGTACATGCAAATAAGTCATGCCGTTTGTAAATACTTTCAATGGTTATGCCCCCGGTCCGGGGGTAATGGCAAAAGACAGGTGGTTGGACCACACCCATTTCAAATTTAGACATGTATGTATAAAAAGGCGTGGCTTTCAAAGCTTAAGTGCTTGTGTTGTCCAAGTGCTCAGGCTATTGCATTTTCCATTCAGTGTACTTGTAATGTGAAAACCGTTGTTGCACGTGGGCTATAGTTAGTCACATATGGATATATGCGTCGATTTAAGATATCACTCTTAAGGCCCTCTTTCGGTCGCTGCCTTAAGTCGCGTGATGTGTTATTGAACATCTCACTCTCAAGTTCTCATTTCGGTCATTGCATTGAGTTGTGTGGTTAGTTTAGCATTAGTACTCGACGTCAGTCCTTCAAACACGACCCCTTTGTTGTTATATGCGAGTGTGTCCCTCGTGTCTTTGCTTTGTATCTGTACATAATCCTGCAATTTGAATAGGACAATTCGTTTAATTTGCAAGTTACTAAGTTAACCTTTATGAAACAAGTCTAGCTTGAAACGAAAATGTGTTAAGTGCTAAGCTATCTAGCATAGAAACTATTAAATGTCAAAAGTGTCAGGTGTCGTAGTTTGGAGGTATAATGTGTATAGCTACCGTTTAACTTTGAAACATGGGTCGCGTCCGAAGCGTGTTTGAAGTTAATTCAGAAGTCTATGTCCGTGCCCCCAGCGCTAGTGGGAACCAGGTTAAGTTGTTCGGTCGTCTGGTCCGTAACTCTTTTATAATCCCATCCTCGATCGGAGGGAGATGGAAATTGCATGCACGTCACAGCATTGTCCTTTATACTCTCTCCCAAGTCGTGAGAGTTAGAGTTATGGGTTTAGCGGTCTTAAGTCGTGGTGCACCATTCACACTAACCCAACAAATTTATACTCTCTCTCAAGTCATGAGAGTTAGAGTTGTGGACGTCGTAGCTCGTCCTTTATACTCTCCCTTCGTCAATTAGGGTTAGAGTTGTGGATCGAGTGGTCTTAAATCCTGGCGTGCCCGTCACACTCGTCCTAGGTTTATACTCATATCCAAGCTCCGAGGATTAGAGTTAGTCGGGCAAACAGTCGGGTCACATTTGCCTTGGCATCGTCCCTTTGCTCCCTCGTCAAGGGCAAAGGTCGCCATCAGGGATGATCGGTTCACGTCCCTGTTGAGTTTAGACTCCTCCCGTCGTAAGCATGGGAAGGAGTTAAAGTCCTCATTGGAGAGCGGTCGAGTCATACTCATCCTCGTCTTAACATTTCTCTTTTGCCCCTACATCGAAGAGCAAAGTTATGTCGTTCATGGGATTATACCCATCACTATTGCACTCTTCCCATTAGATCAAGGGAGAGAGTCGTCGGTCTACTGAATAGTTATGTCACACCCAAATACATCTCTGTCTTTCCTGGCGAATCAAAAGCTAGAGGTTGAGGAGGCCTCATTAGTATGCCCATGTAAAAATAACACACGTCGAACTCATGTGCGTTTATTTTGTTGCCACCTATGTCAAGGGCAAAAAGTCAGCGAATTAATGGTCAAACTTCATTTATGTTAGAATGTTGGCGTTAGGCCAATAATAAGCAGGTGAATAGTTGAATCACGTTCGCCAAAGCTTTATGTTCCTCCGATCAAACTATGGAAGGAGCGATTGGTACCAGACCTCGGGTACCTGCATCATTCATATACAAATTCATATGAGTTAATCACATCAGTAACTCATAAAGCATGCAAAGATAAGAAATATGGGTAAAAAATAATCCTGTTAATGGAATGAATATTATTCAGAATGAGAATGGTATCGCATATCCTTTGCCAGTCCATTCTGCTTTGTCCTATCTCTGACGATTGCTGAAGTTTTAGTTGATGGAGGAAGTCTTTTTCAGATCCTTATGTGGCGGCAATGCAAGAATGACTACACCTTGATCGAGCTATTGGGATAATAAAGGCGGTCGAGCAGCCTTTGTGGGTGAATGATGAGGTTATGATTCCCTTGAATCGCTTTCTTTGTCCCCACGTCAAGGGCAAGGAATAAGGGTCAGGTAGTTAGATCAGAATCGCTAATGGTGGCATCTCATCTTGTTGATGCTAAGACGGTGATAGACAAGAAAACAATGGATCCATGCTTATAAAAATCTTTCCCTTTACATGTCAGGAAGTGGGATACGGAGGCTAGAAATGTAGACATGCCTCGTCCATCCGTAGTTATGTCTTTGATCCCTTTTCGACGAATGAGAGCCGATGTATAAATAATCAACCAGCCTCATGGCTTGAGTGTTTCAAACTTTTAAGTCATCGATCTTCAGGCAAGACCGAAGCAGTTGATCAGGATTGAATAACCTCAGTAAATAGGGGTGATGGCTCTTGGAAGAATCCGAATCGTTTCCATATTGCTGTTGATATTCTCGGACCATCCGTCAAATCTTGGATGATAAGTCTTTACAATTATTATTGGCCAAAGTATATGCCGAGCCGAAGGCGAGCCATGCTCCGAGCCGAAGGCGAGCCGTCAAGTGGGTCCGGGCGCAGCGCCGGTGGGGGTCCGGGGCCACACAGGCCCGGCGGCGATTGACCTAGTCGGTTAGGTCGAAAATGTGGGCACCGCACGATTTTAGAAGATGGAGCCTTTTCTGAAACGATCAGAAAAATGCATTTTTTCTGAAAATGACCCTGTCTGGGGTCGATGTGCAGGGCTTTTAGAAATGGCTAGTAAACTGGGCCGGTATATCTGGAAAAGTTGGTTCGAAGCAGGTCGACCTGGAGTGCTTCGAAGGGATCGATCGATCTGAAGTTGGTCGACCTGGAGAGCTTCGACATCACTATGATAATGGTTGTTCGAACCGATCTCACCCAGACCCAAGATCTGTATCGAGCCAAGCTGCACACAGGGAGCCTTCCAAAATACAATTATTGCTGGCTGGTCTTCTGGTCGGTTCGAACCCAGGACTGGGAAAAATCAGTTTTTTTTATGTAGATGTTGCTGCTTTGGCTTTCCAAAGCATGTGTAGAAGTATTGGAAACAATGGCTGCTGAAGATGAATGAAACTAGGATTTCGTCTTGGACTTGGTGATCCAAGAGTTGAGCAAAACCCTTAAGATGTTGAAAATTAATTTCTCAGTGAAAGCACCAAACTGTTGACGCCAAAAAGTGGTCATCAACGGCCAAAAGTCAGATATGAGCATGATATATGAAGAAATATCAGAAAAAATGAGAAAAAGCAAGACACCAACATTTTTGTAGTGGTTCGGCGTTAACGAGCCTACGTCCACTTTATAATCTCATAATAATATCGTAAATTCGGATATACAATGAATGAGATCGTCAGGATCTCTATTACATAGTCATTTTTGAGGAATATAGCAAGTATTTCGTGATGAAAGTGGTCGGCAGCCATGATTGATTCATGCATGGGCCAAAGGGTTCAGCTCTAATCTGAGCCGAAGAAGATCCCCTCTTTATTGTATTGCTTGGTGTATTTGTAGGCAGTAGGCTTCAATAATTGGAGGTGCTATGTGTCGAATGAGAATAGCAAATAATGGAGCTAAGTCATCATTACGTGGAGAAGTTCCCTTCAATATGTGGCATCATAAATGTAGTTAGATCCAAGTTTATAGGCTTTAGAATAGGTAGTTGGACCAAGTAAATAGGCTATGAAATATATCTCATAACCAAGTCATTGCTGTAGTGTAAGCTGATCTCATGACCACCTAACCTAGGTCTATAGGGCTGAAGTGCTTCTATCCAAGATCCCTCAAGCCAAGGAGCCTCGGGCCAAAAATGTATGGGCTTATCCAGGCCCTTCTCGAGTCCTGAGTGATCCTGTGATGGGTCCATGGGTTGACGGCATTGCCAAAAGGCGGGTCAACAGTGTCGATACAAACCATGTTATCTCCGCATTGTTTCCAAATATGTTTCTCCCTAACTGTTTTAATGGAAAGATAACCCTTGATTAAATAATACTGACACCGTAAGGGTGTAGAGCCCATTTTTTTAAGCTTTTAAATCATATCATAGCCTATATCTAGATGGAGGACGAAGCAACTGAGTCGACATACCTACATCGCGCCTCTTGCTTTATAGTCTACTTTTGAAGGATTTGGCTTTATGGCATTAAGTTTTTAAGTATGTTCACTTCTAAATAGTATATATTATCATTAACAAATGCTTTTAGGCATATATGTTTTATTATAACGATTTGTATGGTAAAGTGTTATAAAGTTTCCTTGTTTTGTAGATAATTTTCAACAAATTGAAATATTTTCAGAGGCCTATGTTTTTCAAGGAGAAGTATTTAGGGTATCTAACCCAGTATTTTACTAAAGTAAATAGCATTACTACCACTATTAGATAAATGGGATACGTATAAATTTGATTCAAATGATCAGAAAACTAGATAGGATCGGTGTAAGATCGCACTCTATATTTCATCTATCATTATGTGAAATAATTCAACTTTTCCAGTGCGTAAGGCGGAGTTAGGATAAAAATAAAAATTAATAAATGAATACTAATTGGTGAGCCCACAATACTATTAGGTCCTTGGTCATCCTTGTAAAACTATGAGTTAGAAGGAAGTCAAAAAAGAGTTTATGTTGAGACAGGCCATTCAGGTTTCTTCTAATAACCCATAATACATTTATATCTGGTACGCCTAAATCATCTGTATAGATTTCTTATCATCTTGTTAAAACTATGAAATAAAGACAAATTGTCATAATTATCCATATAACATGCATACAATTATTTGATTATGATTATTGTGTTTAGTAACTAATGAGATTGCATAAAAAGAATTTAATTAATATAACCAAGAATACTAGTGAGGGGAAACCTATTTTACTTAGTTGTTAATCTAACTACATATTCATTTATCGAGATGATATGCTATTATTTTGTAATAATCCTGCTTTTAGGTATTTGGGTTAATACGATTTGTAAATTTAGATTAGATAAAATGAAATATGAGTTCAAAAAGGGAGAACTCATATCATCATCTAAGTTGTATAAGCAAGAGATTTTGGAGATTATATGAATAACGCTATTGAACTGAGGATATATCAAGTTTAAATAAAAGATTAAATTCAACACTTATTTGTTGAATACACTTAAATAAAAAAATGAAGTTTTGGGAATCCCATAATTTGAGTCAATAGTAAAGAGATGTGTTAAAAGACTTATTTTTTCAATTGTAATAATTGTATAAAATTATTTTTACATAATGATTTTGTTGTTAAATCTGATGTTTAAATGAAATTGGGTTATAAATGTAATAACCCGGAAAATACGAGTCAATTTAAAATTTTTAAATTGATTATTTCAAAGGAATTTGAACCATTGAAATAGAATATTTCAATATAATAGTAAGTTAGGAATAGTGAGTCAGTTTGAAAATTTGAATTCAAACTTTGACTGACTATGCAGGGTGGAAAATATAACGGATTTTAGCGAAACCAAAAATATTTAAATTTGTTAGTCAATACCTTTCTAACGAATCTGAAAAATCGAAGTTTCATAACGGGAATCAAAAGTTATGGCCGAATGGATTTTCAGAAGAGTCGGTATATAGAATATATAGCCCTGGAAAATTGATATTTTGCATACGACCTCGGAATTCGACGAAACCACTTTTGTTGGGTCCGGGATGTCAAACTATTGCTAGGTTTCAAATTTCATAATTTTTGAAGCTAGTATGTGAGCGTGGCAAAAGAAAATGTGTTTGGTCGATTTCTGTTAAATTGGATCGACCAGAAAATGGCCATTTTTCAAACGACCTCAGAATTCGACGAAACTAGTTTTGTTGGGACCGTAGCGTCAAAACATAGCTAGATTTATTTTTCTGGAATTTTTCGAATCAGTTTGTGGCCCTGGCAAATTGAAATGTGCGTTCAGAGTTAAAAATTAAATGTTTTATACTTTAATTTGAAAAATAACTGACTGTAACAGTCGAATCGGCCTACGAAACATATCCCATTGTGTCCGGAATGGGGGTATTTAGCTAGGGACGACAGTCGTTGGGTTTAAAAAGGAGTTCGTTTGAGAAAACACTATTTAAAAATTTAATATAATCCTCGGTCAATCATATTTCTCCATTCATAATTTTAAAATAAAAAAAAAAGAAACCCCCCCCCCCCCCCCGTTCAACGGCGACCCGAGCTCCCCACCTTCTCTCCTCAATCGCCGCCGCCTCAGGCGCTTCCAGACTTCGCCACCCCCCTACCTCGACGCGCCTCAGCCCCCTCTCCAAATCCGACTAAGCATCGCCGCCCCTCATCGCCTGTGCCGCCCGTGCCGACGCCTCAAAGTCCCGACCTTCCCAGCGCCGCCGCCGCTCCGATCTGCCACCGCACCCCCTCAAACCACTACCGATTTAAAGCCCTCTCTTCCCTCTTCCACGTCCAACTCCCTGATCGTCCCCACGTGCCACGGATTTCTCGAAAATTGTAAACCTAGTTTTGAAGCTCGTGAAAGTGAGTTTTTCTTTGATCTTTACACTTTGAAAAATCATATCTTTTTGGTGTGTTGACGAAATTCGATGAAACAGGAAACGTCGAGAGCGCAAGAAGCTCTCTACCCAATAGAAGAAGCTGCGGATTTTTCTGACATCGTATCGATTTTTAGCGCTCAGAAAACCAAGGTGAGAAATCTAAATTAACGTGAAATTCAAAGAAAAATGTCGTGTATAATTTATATAAGCGAAATATAAATTACATACGTGTTGTATACCTCATGTACATGCGTAGTGTAAGCTATATAAGCGAAGTATGAATTTTTACATGCATAGAATAATTGATATATGTGTTGAAATGAAAGTGAAATATTGAAAATATATATTATATTATCTATATATATACTCCCCTCGTCCACAAACCATGGACGATATTTATTGTGGTGAATTGGTGTGAAATATTGGATGAAAAATACGAACGGTTGAATAATTGTTTGTGGTTGATATTGTTTGGTTGTGGTTGAAAAATACCCATTGGTGGTTGAAATGAATTGAAAATATTTGTGGAAATAAAAATAAACATGCCGCCTGCGTGCGAATTAGATGCATGAATCCCCATTGTCAAAAACCGCGAGGTTTTAAGGTAGAGCGAGGAGCCGTACTAGGGACGGTGCCGGTTTTAACTACCCTGCCGTTATGCTGCCAAAATTTTGAATAATCTTTGTGTGTTAGAATTATTTTCATATGTTGAAATTATTTTCATGCATAGAAATTAAAGTTATATATTGAAACTATATCCATGTGTGGAAATTGTTCATGTGTTGAAAAGTGTTGTGTGAAAATAAAATTCATTCGTGGATGAGTGAAGTGTTTAAACAACAAAGATCATATTTTTATATATATATATGAAGTATGAAAAATATTCGCCTTATATAAATAATTTCAATCATAAAAATCCCATCTTTCTAATATGAACAACATAAATAAATTGTCCATGTGTGGAAATACTCATTTGTTGAGAAATGTGTGTAGCGGAAAAGTTCATGTGTTGAATAAAAAGATTGAACAATAAAAATTACATTTTTATTGAAACTATGAAGTGTTGAAACCATACATTGGTTGAATAAATATTTTAAATGATAAAAATATCATTTTTATCATATGTGTGATATGCTAAAGATATGCGGACGTTGAAACAAATATTTGTGATAGAAATATTATTTTTAACATGCATAAGAACTAAATAAAATAGTCATGTGTTGAAATCTATTTTAGTTCGCCAAAATTATCATCTTTGAAATGTGAAGTGTTAAAAATAGTCACTTGTTCTAATAAACGTGCATGAGTTGAAATATACGTTAACTAGCTAATGATATGATTTTAGCCTATGCATGCAACATTAGAATGAATGGTGTTTTTAAACCAAAGCAAATATGAAATTGAATGGAAAATGGTAAATGTTAGGAATTGTATATATGTACATGCATATCTATTGAACAGGTTAAAGCAAAAAGGGGCTAGAGAAGAGAAATAGAATTTTGTGCCCGACAAATAGGTACACATTTACCGCTTTGTTTGGATGATGATTTTATGAGCCTGTTGGCTAGCCGCTTGGCTTTTTCTTTTTCTTTTTGATATGAGACGCCCGTGTGGCTATTTGGGAATTTTCCCAGACCCTCCCGTACAAAGGAGGTTATGGCGAAATTTTCCAAAATTTAAAGGCGTTAGTGAAATAATTGAAGTGGAAACGATATTGGAATTTTTGAATGAACTATATTTATATAAATATATAAATATAAATGGAATTAAAACGAAACGTGGCCGTGCAGTTCATATTTTGAAACCGTGATTTCAAATGACTACTGCGGAAGATCCGACCATTGGATTTTCCCGAAACCTCAACCGTTTGGTTCGCCTTGGAAATATCTTTCCAATGGCACCAACTTTGTGAAGATCCGACGGTTGGATTGTCTGGAATGTTTAATTCAAAACTGAAGAAAAACAGCGCCAGAAACGACTATATTTATATATATATAAATATAATTAAATTAAATCGAATAACGACGCTGCAGTTCGTAAATTGAAATCGTAACTTCGAATGGTTAGTGTGGAAGATCCGACCGTCGGATTTTCCCAAAACTGGAACCGTTGGATTCGTTTTGAAATGACCTTCCTAATGATGTAAAATTTGTGAAGATCCAACGGTTAGATTTTCAGATATGTGTAAAACAAAATTAGTGGAAAGCAGCGCCAGTGCATCGACACGACCTGAAACGTCGTTTAATTAAATATGGCCGTTTTAAATTAAATAAAAATGGTGATATATCGTTATAAAATACTATTGACGATATAGAGGGGAAATAAACCAACTTTGTTGTGTTTGCTTGATATGTGATGGTTGAATGTATTTGACATGAAAATTATAACTAAATAACTGAAATGTGATAGTTGAATAGTCCAACCATGTGATTGATGGATTTGAAAATCTAAATATATGTGGGTTATTTGAAAAGGCCGAGTTTATCTCATTTCAAATAATCGATCGACGTTGAGAAGTCGAAGAGTCGAAGACGGTTGAAGACCGACGATCTCCACATTGGATGGATGGGCGCTACTGATACTCGTGATTGGAGTAGCTACCATGAAGGAATTGAAGTAGTAGTCGTCCAAACATATTGTTGATTGTACGGATATGCGAGGAATTGGTGCCTCCGGTTTCGTTCAGACCCAGAACGGACTTGTAAATGGACTGTGTGTCTGACATTGGATTTTGTTCTGTGCTGATTGATCTCTGTTGAATATATATCTGTTTGGCGGCGGAGAATTTATTCACTTGCTTAACGCCCTTCTCTGAGACGTACGAGCTCAGAGGTTATGTATTGACAGAAATCAGTCGCATGGAGTGGATTGCCTGTGTGGCACGCCTAAGTGGCATGTGATCAAGGCTTCTGTTGCAAAGCAAAGTCTTGTGGTTGATGATCAAAGCATGGTCTGTGTGACGTAGCTTTGTGTATAACGTGAATTCGTGAGCCTCACACCTCGGTATGAGTCAAAAACGGGAGACGGACCGCTGGGAGTGCACGACGTTTCTTTCTAGCTATGGTGGTGTCAGTGACCTACCAGCCCTGAGATTATATATACTTTTCACCTGTGTGGTTGTTGGAATGCGAGGCGCCTCGATTATAGGTCTGTAAGGACCGGGAAACGTGTGTTCAGGAATAACTAATCCTCAAAAGTAAGAGAGGACCGGCCCAGCCGATTCCAAGAATCATAGTGGGGTCCTGGGACATTTGCTAGAGTGTCTCGAACGGAGAGGAGCTTGCCCCTTGCCTCGACTCATGAAGGAATCCAATTCCCAATACGATATATGCGGATGTGATTGTATTACTAGTGCGGCGACATAGTAGATGGTAGCTATGCCGCCTAGGATTGATATTTATGATTGAATTTGCTTTTGAAACATATATGCACTAGTAATAATATCAAACACTTTGTTTTATTCGTATGAGGCATCTTTGGCCATTATAAGGTAAAAACTCTATCCTCCGGCGTGCGTTGCATTGTGTGATGGGACCTGAGTCTTATAATGGCTTCATTTTATAAAAAGCATTGCGTTGATTTAATCATTTATTTTATTTCATGCACTGGCACTCATTGGAGTAAACCCGTTCCGCGAAAGTGGCGTGGTCCTTTGATTTGCCTTATTATTGTTATTAATAAGTTGAGTAGATTTCTCATACCAGTCTCATGACTGACTCGTAGTTTGTTTCACCTTGCAAACTCGGGTGCCCTCATTTTCACACGGGCAGCCTAGTTACAGGTTTCTGACGCACCTTTTGGCTCATGGCGAGGCTTGAATACACCGTGCTGACTTGGATTTTCTCCGCCATTATTGTATCTATATTATGATTCCACCACTGGCGATGTAGACTGATATTCCTTTTGTGTACTCTTTATGTATGATTCCGCCTCTGGCGATGGTGACTGATTATGTATCATTATGCACTAAGTTGTATCCTGTACTGTGCTTCTCTGATGTGATGATATCTATATGATTCCGCTGTCATATGTGTGTAAATTATTCTGTTTTCTGTTTATGCTATTATCTGTGATCTGCTAATGATGATTTATGTGTTATATTCCAATGATTATCCTTAACACCGTGTCACGGGGTTTTGGGATCGTCACAATAAAGTTGTGTTAAGCAAAACAAAGAATGTTTTGAAAAATCTGGTGTTTAAAACGCTAGTTTCAAACATAATAATAATGGGACAAAATTGTTGAAAGTTAATGTTTTAGGTATAAAAATATTTTAACATGATTTGTATGTTAAATTAAATAAGAATGCAAATTTGTTTATAATAACAATATATATTTTAACAATTGAAAGTGTGAAATAAGTGTTTAATTAAAAGTGTAAATTTGAATGGAAGTTATATATTGAAATTCATAATTAAACCAATTAAAGTGATAATTAAACATATTGTTAATAATTTTGTATAGATGGAAAAATGTAAAACATGTAAATTACAATGTTGTTAACTTGGTTCTAGATCCAAAAAGGGTACGTACAAAAAACTCATGTAGAGTCAAGACAATATGATCCAAGAACCGGCCCAAACTCAATTAACATGATCTAAATTGTGACCAAAAGACACACAAGAGGTTTCAAAGCTTAATCGTCTAAGTACATAGACCAATACTGGTACACGCCCTATGGACCGATACCCGTCCATTCCCTATGGACCAGTACCAATCCATAGGTACAAAGTGTTTTGACTCGGTACTTGCACTATTGTGACTCCAAGCATCCATCTAGCCTATTGTTAGGGAGTTATAAGTCAATCAAATCAACTTGGTTTCGATGGACATAAGAGGAAAACATGCGCAATGAGGCGATGAATCACCAAAGCTAACCAAACCAAATCCAATTTGTACCAAACTCAGTAGGAGGACTCACAAGAACTTAGGGAAGTCAAAAGAAGACAAAATCAATAGAAAATTTAAGCTCATGGAGTGGTAACGATCCATAGGCCATGGACTAGTAGCAATCCATGAAGTTAAGTCGTACGAGAGTGAAATTTAAGGCTCTCTTCCTTATGATTTTTTGGGTTATATGTAACATGACTTGGTACAATACCTCCTAAAACCCTATAAATACCCTACCTGTTGCTACAAGAGGGGGATTTGATCTTTTCCCGCCAGAGCTCTACTAGAATTCATCTTCAGCCATCTCTCAACTCCAAGAATAACAAGCAACCTTCAACTAAGCAAGTTATCAAGATTTACTCCATTAGATGGTAGTATGTGTGATTCTTACTTGTCTACTTACAGTGGTGATCATTGCATTGAAACCTATATTTATTGTAATATGGCATGACAAATATAATAATGAAGTTATTTAAAATGGATGTAGGCCTTTCTCTTGGCTGAACAACTCTAATAATTAATTATTTTCTCTTTAATTTTCTTTTCTTTCATTTTTCATGGTGTGTTAGTGCCATTTTTTACGTTAGCATTTGGTGCTTTCACCGAGAAATTGATCAACGGAATAGGCCTGTGTTGTTACTTTAGATGCTCACGATCTAAAAGGCATACCCACGGATAAAGTTGCATTGAGAACTGGGAGGCTGAGTGATATTGTGGCTCCTTCAAAGAAGAAGACTAGCAAATCCGGAATAGTTGTGGCTTCCAAAAATGCAGTAGATGATACTCTAGTTATGCTACTACCAATAATCATGGAACTGCTCAAATCCCAGAGGAAGTTATAACGCAAAGAGAACTTGATACCGTTGTAGAGAATCCGAACAAACGCTTAGAAACCACAAATGAAGCTTTAATGGAAAAGTTGGATGTGTTATTGGTTGTAAGGACTAATAAGGGGAGCAACACAGAGCTACATATTGTTAATGTTAATTAAGCTAATGTGCGAAGAAACGGAATTGTTTCCCTAGAAATTTGAATACTGGGAATAATCCAGATTACCAATTCAATGTCGCTAATAAGTTGGATAGAATGTCAGTTTCCGGAGATGATTGTTAGAAGAAAATGGAAGACTCCAAGGTTAATGCTAAGTTGCTTGGAAGAAACTAACCAAATTTAGCTCCGTCCGTGAGCCCATCTTCTTAAAATTTAGCAAGCACCACTAAAAGGGAACCTCCACATGTTGGAGGAACATGACGAAGTTCCCTAACCGAGATGGCATCCATAGTCAAACACTTGGAAATGCAACTGGCCTTTGGTCCTTGGTGTAACACAATAATGAGGAGTACATCTCTGGCATGATTGAGCAGATAATAAAGGAAAGCATGGCAAGGAACAATGTTGACGAGGACTGGGGATTCATTACTAGTTGGACTCCTTTCATAGAAAAGATACTAGACGCTGAATACCCTAAAAAATTCAACCATGGCATCATATAATGGAACAATCGATCAAAATTTATTCCTCTTCAAGTACGATTGGCACATAAATGGTGCTCAAGCAACAAATGAACAAAAGTGCCATTATTTTCCTATCAATTTAGATTGGGTCAGGTCACTTTGGTTAACGAACTCAATCCAAAATCTATCGATCGATCTAGAGATTTGGCATGCAAAATCAAAGAACAGTTTCGGCTCTATACCTCAAAGTTGAAAGATATCTTGCCTCTATACAAAATGACTCAAGGTCCTCGAGAATCGTTGAAATCCTTTTTGAACCGTTTTAATATTGCTGTGACTAAAGTCGACAACCCTGAGTCAAAAATAGTGTTAATGGCTTCGGTACGTGCCGTTGATAAGGAAATAAAATTTAGAAGATGGGTGAAGATGAAAAAGTCCAATTCACTGCTAAATTTCTATAAAATACTGATGATCTCATTAAATTGGGGGACACAACTTTAACTGTTGGAAGTGTTGTTGTTAATGTTCAGAATCATGATACTATCGATTTGAAGAAGGATAATGACATCTAAGATAATCGGAAGAAGTCAGGGAATCGAAAAAGGGGAAACAAGAACAACGGCAAAGGAGGAAAGGATAACTTCAAAATGGAACTCTAGAGAACATCTTTCTAGCCGCGAAAGACAAGGAACATTTCCCGAAATTGGCTCCCCTAAAGGTTAGAGAGAACCAAATTTTTTTTGGAAGGTTCTATCACTTTCACAATGCCCCAGGACATGACACTAATGACTATTGCCACCTGAAGAGCATGATAGAAGAGCTCATCAGATAGAACAAGTTCCAACAATATGTCAGAAAACCGCAAGCAGCAGACCCGTCTCCAAAAACATAAGGACATGTCGTTCCGTATTGCCAACCAGATACTAGAAATCAAGCTGGTAGACAAAGTAATGGAAAGATCATCATTAACACTGTATCTGGAGGACATACCCAACATATAGAAGTTAGGGAGAGATGGAGCTATACCCGAGTGCTCTGAAACATTCTCTAAAGGAGGAAAGATGTTTAATCCTAGAGGATGCTAGCCTAGCTAACCAGTAAAGGACATTTAACAACGATGTTGTCTACATAGCAAGAGATTCTGAGGGCACAGAAGCTCCAATGCTCAATCCAATATTGATAACAATAGGAATCAGTCTTGCGATAGAAAAGCAATAGATTCTGAGGGCACAGAAGCTCCAATGCTCAATCCAATATTGATAACAATAGGAATCAGTCTTGCGATAGAAAAGAGAGTGCTCGTGGATTGTTGATCATCAGTGAACATCCTTTTCAAATAGAAAAGAGAGTGCTCGTGGATTGTGGATCATCATTGAAAAGGTCCTTTTCAAATAGAAAAGAGAGTGCTCGAGGATTGTGGATCATCAGTGAACATCCTTTTCAAAAAGATTTTAATCAAATGAAATTATCCATGACGGACATATCTGCATAGCAAATAAAAATCCAAGGATTCTCGGGCGAACCCAAGCGGCCAATTGGAACTACTATTTTTCCTGTTGAACTTGGAGAAGGAGAAAGAAGAGTGATGTTGATCCAGGCTTTTGTTATTATGAATGAAATTTCCGTTCATAACGCTTTCCTAGGAAAACCGACCCTAATGGATTAGATCGCCTTGGCCCATGGGGTATCGTGATGAAGTTCCCCATGGAAAATGGAGTTGGCATAATAAAGGGAAATAAAAATGCTACTTGCGAATGTCATGTGATAGAGTTGAGAGAAGAAAAGAAAAAAGAGAAGGGCAAGAGTGAGGGGGATCCCTCCGATTTAAGAACCCATCTTATAGAAACTAAAGAAAAACCCTTGCACTAGGGAACATAGTCGTGCTTGGAAGGCTATGGATCCTAGGAAAAAAAGTGTAGGGGATATTAGGGTAGCGCTAGCAGAAATTAGTGCCTGTCCCAGTAGATCCGAAAGATCCAACTCGAGTTTTAAATATTGACTCGCAGCTTAGTCAAAGAATGTAGAGAGAGTTAGGCGTCTTCCTCAAATCTAATCTGGATGTATTCGCATGGATTCATGAAGATACGTATGGAATTTCACCAAAATTGGCGAGATATGCATTGAACATAGATCCAAGTTACACCACAGTAAAGCAGAAGAGACAGGCTCTGGGTCCAGAAAGATCAGCGGCCTTAAACGATGAAGTTGACAGATTAATGGAGAATGGGTTCATTAGGGAGTCGACATATCTAGATTAAGTTTATAATCCAATATTGGTAAAGAAAGCAAATGGTAAATGGTGGGTCTATATATATATTTCTCTGATCTCAACATGGCATGCCCTAAGGGATAGTTTCCCATTGCTCCGGATTAATCAACTTGTACATGGAACGGTGGGACATGAACTATTATCGTTTATAGATGCTTACTTGGGATACAATCAAATTATGATGCATGAGTCAGATCAGGAAAGTACAAGTTTGGTCACTAGTTTAGTACTATAACGCTACAGAATAATGCCATTTGGACTAAAAAATGTTCGGGCAACCTATCAACGGCTTGTCGATATGATGTTCAAATCCCAAATTGATAAAACCGTGGAGGTTCATGTTGATGATATGTTATTCAAATCGCGGGTCTTGGAAAATCACATGGATAGTCTAGTTGATATGTTCGAAATTTTGCAAAAATATGGCATGATGCTCAATCCTCTGAAATGCTAGTTTGGAGTTTCATCTGGAAAGTTTATAGGATTCACGGTAAGTGCTAGGTGTATTAAAGCAAACCCGATGAAAATTACAACTTTAAGAGAATTGTGATCCCCAAGGAATAAAAGGGAATTCTAGAGATTGAATTGTTGGAGAATGGAGTTTTGCTGACAACAACCTTATTTCAATATTAACTGATTATAAAATATATACTAACATCTCTATCTAGAATATATATATACACACACACACACACACATATATGCAGGAGTTGTATACGGGAATTAATACTGAAGACTATATGGTTTAGGAGATCCAAGAGATTTAGAATTCAAAGAAGATTTAAGACTCATGAGTAATCAAGAAATCAAGAGTTCAAGATAAATATAGTAATAGAGTCTAGTTTATATGTAAGACTCTGAATAGCACTCCAGGTTCAAATTAAAATTCTATTTTACAAATTCTGATTTTCAAATTTCAAATTCTATTTTCAAAATTAAAATTCTAATTTTAATTAATTTTTTCTATCTTACCTTTGATTTTAAACTTGAGTTTTAAAGTTTATTTTTTTAATATTTATATAGTTATATACTTTTATAATTTTATATTTATATAGTTTAAACTATATAATTTTATAAATATGTTTATATAATTTGTATTTATGATTTCATATGATTTTCTACTTTATAATACTTATTTATATCACTATGTTTTAATTCAAGAATTTCCAGGATTATATATATATATATATATATATATATATCAAAACACTTGAAAAATATTCAAATTTCAATTTTTCATACACATTTGTCGACATATATATGTGGGGATGTCGACATACAACTGTCATATTTCAGTTTTGGAAGGAAGTGTCTTTTCACCATTTGTAACGTTCCAGAAGCACTGCAACCTTTCAAATAAATAGGGGTTGATTTCGATTTTTTTATTAATTCTTCTTCTCTATCTTCATCCCTTTTCATTCCTTCATTATTATTTCATATTTTTATGATTTCTACACTTATACTCTGCTGATTTCTATTAAAATACATAAAACTTCTTCTCTTCTCACTTTCTACTCATTACTCTATGAATCGAAGTGCTATTGAAGAGTTATAGGGTTGTTGTAATCATTTGGAATTGTTTTGGGATAGTTTGTAAGCGGCGTGTTCCTTGTAACTGTGAAATCAAGGAGAGGAAACAGTGTTAACCTTGTAGCTGGGAAAGGGTGGTGGAAACGGTGTTAACCTTGTAGCCGTGAAATCAAGGGGAATGTACTAAGATTTTGATCTAGTAATAAAACTCTGTGTAATCAAGCGTTGCGTGGGACTAGACATAAGAGCAATCCGAACCAATATAAAATCTGATGTGTTCTTTCCTTTTCTGCATTTTATTTTTGTTTATTTTTGTGTTTGTGTTCGATTATGTGTCCGTGATTATCCCTATGGTGTGTTATTCATATAGTAGATCATATTAGTTTTAGATTTTTCTTAAATTCCTTGAAAATACTATTCACCCCCTCTCTGGTGTTAGTTTTTCCTTAAGATCCATTCCGCATTCCCTAACATGAATGGGAAGATTGCAGTGCTAAGTCGATTCATCTCGAAAGCGATTGACAGATGCATCACTTTCTTCGATGCTCTGAAACAAGGGACAAATATTTCTGAATGGACAACAAATGCCAAGCAGCTTTTGATGAGTTGATAAGGCATATGAAGGCTCCGGTAATGCTCTCTATGCCTACTGATGGGGAAGATTTATTTGTGTATTTGGTAATGCCCTCTCATGCTTTAAGCACCGCACTAGTACGATAAAAATTGTGTGCCCAATGGACTGTTTATTACATTATAAAAAGATTCACTTGAGTAGAAAGGAACTATCTCAAACTCAAAAAACCCGTGTATTGCTTGTTGATTTCATCAAGAAAGTTGTTCAAGCTCACCCTACCAAGGTAATCACCGATAATCCATTGAAGCAAGTCCTGTTTCGTCCTGAAACTTCGGAAGGACTGTTAAAATGGAACATTAAGCTAAGGCATTATGATGTAACATATTTTCTCCAAAGAGAGATCTATAGACAAGCTTTGGAGAACTTTATCGTTGAGTTCACCATTAGGAATGACAATGAGGAAAAGATGACTGAAGTTGTTTTTCAATGGAAACTATATGTTGATGGAGCAATGAATGGGTAATGTTATGGTGCAGGACTGGTTTAGAAACTCCAAAGGGCGCTCAGTATGCTATGCACTAGATTGGAATTTCTTCCTACTAATAATGAAGCAGAATACGAAGATCCCATTGTAGAGTTAATGATAGCGAAGGAGCTAAATCTCTGAAGTCTAGAATCTTTAATAATTCGCGACCGTGGTGTGCTAGGTTCGAAGACAATTTTAGGAGAAAGGAGGAAACTAAGCTCCATACTTGTCAAAGGAATGAGAGATGCTGAACGATTTCAACCACTACAAATATGAAGGCTGATTTTTGCTAAGTATGCCAGTTTTGGAGAAGCACAACTTTGGCCTCGTACCAATGGAGGTTCTCTCCAACTCGAGCATCGATAATATGGAGGTAAAATAGATCACGGAGGTAGCTAAGGAGCCAGAATCATGCATGACCCCAATCAAGGAATATTTGGTTCATGGAACACTTCCCACAAATCCGACAGAGCAGAAGAAGCTAATCAAGAAAGCCCAGAGGTTCATCATGCAGGACGAATAACTATATAGACGAGCATTCTCTATGCCACTGTTGCGGTGCGTGACCCGGAATGAAGCTAAAAGGATTCTAGCTAAAGTGCATAAGGGTGAGTGTGGAGACCATTTTGGAAGGCAAACCCCAGCCAAGAAGGTGCTTCAAAACAGCAACTTCTGACCTGAATTGAATAGAGATGATGCCGATCACACAAAATAGTGCGATAGATGTCGAAAGTTTTCTAATATTCCAAAATCCCCATCTATAGACTTAATGAACATTGTCAACCCATGACCATTTGTTGTATGGGGAATTGATTTAATTGGAATATTGCAAATGGAAAAAACAGGCACCGAATACATAATTATGGTCGTTGACTAATTTACGAAATGGGCTGAAGTGGAACCGCTGGCCACATTACTACTAAGTGGGTTATTAACTTCGTGACTAAAAATATTATCTGTAGGTTCGGAGTGCCACATAAGATAATCACTAGTAATGGGACCCAGTTTGAAATTGTTTAATTCCAAATCTTCTAGAAGTGGAACCAGATTCAAAAGAATTTTGAAGCTGTAGCGCATCCGTAGGCAAATGGATAAGTGGCGGCAGTGAACAAGATCATCAAGTCTACCATCAAGAAAGGTATGGGTTGATGAATTTCCACTTGCACTATTGACTTACCGTACGGCACATAAATCTGGGACTGGACACACACCGTTCTCTCTGGCATTTTATTTGAAAGCAATGATACCCGTGGAGTTGGAAGTTCCCACTCACTAGAGAATCCATTTCAACCAAGCCGAGAACGGGAAACAAATAAGAGCCCTTGACCAGCTAAACAAAAGAAGAGAAGAGGCGGAATTCAGAATTGCGGCACACTAGAAAAACATGGCGAGACATTTTAACTCAAAACTCCACCATTGAGTCTTTAAAGTTGAGGATCCTGTTGTGAAGCGAGTAATGACTAGCACTAGAGTATTTAGGCCAAATAGGGAAGGACCGTATGTGATCAACTAGAAGTTGTTTGATGGCACATTCAAGCTGACAAAAGTAGATGGAGTATAAATTCCCCGAGTCTGGAACAGTAACCATTTATGCCTTATTTTACTTAATCTTTGTTTGGAGTTTGAATCTTTTTGTTATTTCTTAGCAAGAATAGGCCACCCATTGTTCAGGGGGCATTGTATCTAAAATTACGTTGTTTATGTTATTAATATAGCCTTCCTTTGAAGTACTTTGATTGTGTACTTACAAAATTCTGTAGTCAGCTTAAATAGCAAAATTCTAAAGTTGATTTAAATTTGCAAATTTATGAGCTTAGTTGTCTAATTACGTTATGCAAAAGTGTAGCTATTCCTAAAAGTCGCTTCTAAAGCATTCCAAACGAGGAAGAGCATAATAAAGGGATTAAATCTTGTATATGCAAAATTGTAAAGCATAATTATGGTCCTCAGAATAAGTTCAAGGGGATCACTAAACATCACGCCAAGATTAAGAGGAAAACAAGTGAACCCACTATCAAGACACATGACAAGGGCAATCCACACAATCCATAGCATAGAAGAGACCTTACTACGACAAGGCACGAGCTCGATCAATGTCAAAAACACCTGGCCTTTGAGAACAAATTCAGCTAAAGCCAATTGTGAACTTTAGATCGAGAAAAAATGCTATTCAGCCGTGTATTGTTAAATAGGGGAACGAGGTAACCAAAATAGTCGAGCCCTCGAGGAAACACTTCCAAAGCTGAGCTTATAGCACCAAAGCAGGCACCCAAGTCTCTACATGAGGAAAAGTGCCAAACAATTGAGCTCGTGACTCTAAAGGAAAGGATCACTCGTTTTCCACCGAGGTTGGCACTTCCAAAGTTGAGATTGTAGCTCCAAAGTAGGCACTCTCATCTCTACATGAGGAGAAGAGCCAAATTGCTGAGCTCATGACTCTAAAGAGAAGGCTCCCTTACTTCCCTTCGAGTTTGGCACTTTCAACGCTGAGCTCATAACTCCAAAGTAGGCACCCTTGTATCTCCATGAGGAGAAGCGACAAACTGTTGAGCTCACGACTTCAAAGAGAAGGCTCCCTCACTTCCCCCCAAAGTCAACACTTCAAAGCTGAGCTCGTACCTCCATAGCAAGCACCCACATCTCTAAACGAGGAGAAGCAACGAACCATTGAGCTAATGACTCTAAGGAAAAGGACCTTTCATTGCCGCTCGAGGTCACTACTTCAAAAGCTAAGATTGTAGCTCAGAAGCATGCACCCTCATCTCTAAACAAGGAAAAGCGCCAAACCACGAAGCTTACGACCCTAAAGAGAAGGCTCCCATATCTCCATTCGAGGATAAAATCCCCATACCGATGAGACCAAGCATCTCTAATGAGAGGATATCCTCAACCCTAGTCGAGGAAAGAATACGTCTATAAGCAGACTTAAAGCCTCCAATGAATGGCCTCCCTTGATCCTAATTCATTAAGGATTTTTTTTGAAGACAGTTGACTCCACTACTACGGATCAAACCTGAAAGGTCACTGAGGGTTCCTCGCCTCACAGAATTTGGCTAAGCAACACATGAAAGATGAGGAATGTAATTTAACTCAAACAAAGGTAAAAAAATGGAAAATCTATAAAAAGAGGTCGTGGAACACCCTACAAGGACGATTCCAGACTCAAAACGTCGAGATGGCTATAAATTGGTAAAAACAAGGGTAGTCACTGTTTGCGAACAAATTAAACAATTGTAAACAACTGTTAAATTCGTTCGGCTTTCCTAAACAACAAGGTTTGTTGTAGATGGTGTCGAACTCTAGGACCAAAAATTATTTTAACAATAAATCCAATCAAGTTATTCCGAAATTGTGATTGGTAGAAAACACAAAAATAACAGAAATTAAATAAAATAGAGTTTTATATGATTAAAGAAAACAATTAGGGGATAATGACATAGATAGGATTCATACTCATCAATAGCCAACAAATAAATGTAGATCTAATTTATGTTTTTGTCACAAACATGAATCAACGATAATTAGGTTCATAGGAACAAATAAGTGAATAACGACGAGCATATCCTATGCAGGAGCTGAGCTCTTAAACAACCATAGGCTATCAGGACAGATTCACTAATTAATTTCTAAAACCCTAAAATTAGATCTAAAACTGATAAATGTTTAGATCGAACACGAATATATCCTATGAAGGAGCATAGCTCTTAAACGACACAGAATATGAAGGTTCAGATCAAACCCTTGATTTAGATCCAAATCTACATGTATAAAGTCCTCATCTTTTGGCTATGTGATTCATATTGTATCATATCTATTAGCGTCATCACCCCCTAATCAAAGGGGATTAGCTAGATATAGCAAAAGAAGAAGAGAAAAAGAAAATAAATAACATGAACATAAATAAAATAAAATAACAACTAAGAAGAGAAGGAGAAGAATTTTATTCCAATAGATGTTGTACAGAATAAAACCCAGTGTGTTTTTACATGAATGAGATATAATGAATTTATAGTTGCATTGGCCAAGACTAAGAGGCTCATTACACAATGTGGGAAAAAAGATTTATCTTAAATAACACATAAGCCAGTGTGAACGCAGCTGTAGAATGAGAGGCCCTGCAAATGAGCTAATGTGAACGCAATGTGAATGGATTTACAATTGGCATAGTTTGCGGGCATTAAATGACATCAAATTCAATTGTTTTGAACATGAATAGGAACTCCATAACATCTCTGACAAGCTATCTTTATGAAAAGGCATTGAATTATTAAAATATGCATTAGAAGGTGGTTGAACTGCAACATTTCTTCAAGCTTTAATCTAGCCCTCAAAATCAACACTCTTCGTATACTGTTAGCCTACTTTGTGAACTAGGCAACACAAAGTCGAGATGTCAAGCGTTGAAGAACGTTTCTTCTTAAAAAGCATCGGGTCGGATCAGAGGGCTACTACCCAGTCGGATCGGAGGGCTACTACGCAATTGGATCGGAGGGCTACTACGCAATCGGATCGGAAGGCTACTACCAGTTCGGGATGGAACATAGCAAAATGGACAAGGACTCAGGTTCAGCTCAGGTCGGGTTGGATCGGATGCCCCGATCCGAACCCCTTCTGCTCGCTCTTCCGAACCGAAACCAACATACCATATCGCTTCCCCCCACGATCTCATGGATGTTCGGGGTAGTTATGACCATTTTCTACCCATGACGACCACTAATCTGGTGCGTTGTCAACACTGGAATCCATCTGAGCCCGAGAACGATGGGATGAAAGCCACGTAGCTCCGACCCGAACCGGATTCTGAGTGAATTTCCACCTATAAATACCCCGTCAAGAGACATTTGAAAGGATCTTTTTGGCACTCTGAGAGTTCAAACACCTTTGAGAACCGAATTCCAGCATTCCCAAACAATCCAAATCATCATTTAAAGTATATTTTGAGATAATTGAGTGAACGTACATGAAAAGTGAGTGAAATTGAGTGAATATCTCATTGTATTTACATCTATATCATCGAGGAAAGTGATTATAAAGTGGACGTAGGCTTTTCGACGCCGAACCACTATAAATTCTATGTCTCCATTTTATTTTTTGATCTTATTTTATTTCGATTTTAGTCAATTTGGGTGTTAGAACCACTTTTTGGTCTAACATTTTGGTGCTTTCACTGAGAACCATTTGAATTCTCTGTTTTTCTGGATTATCGTTCTACTTTTTGGACCATTGAGTTCAAAGAAGTTAATCCTCAAGTTTCGACGCTTTTGAATATTTGTTGGTTGATTGTTGAAGAACTATGGCCAAAGGAAAAGGCAAGGAAGTTCAAACCAGTCGAGGGAACGGAGTTGGTGAAGATCAGCAAAACCCGGTTGTGACAAGGTCTCGTGGGCAGAGTTCGGGAGCGGATCAGACAGGTTCAGGAAATCCGAACCGAACTCAAGGAGAGAGCTCCGATCTGATCCGAGTAGGAGAATTTGAAGAAGTGCACTCCCCTAACCCGAACCGATCCGAACAAGCTGCTCCGATCCAATCCGAACAAGTTTCCCAGCTCCGCCCCGAACAGATTGCTCAGCTCCGATCCGATCCGTCACTAGGTGATGCTGGAACCTCTACTCAAGCTCCTCCAAATGCTCCTACTCCAGCCACCAGGATCAACGATCAGATCAATCCATCTGCGCCTATTACCCAAGGAGATTTTTCGCGCCTTCTTGACATGCTTGAGAGTACTAGGGAGGCTATGAAAATCCACGAGCGCACCAATCTTATGATGCAAGAGAATATGATAATCATGAGTAGGGAAATTTGCGAACTCCGTAGACAGAGAACCCCATCCCCGGTTCATCACACTGCAATGGATCAGTCTTCTTCTTTTGAGGAAGAACGGCCCCGTGAAAGAAGGTCGCTCGAACGACCTCAAAATTTGGAGTAAATGACGTTCGGATCTTTAGGGTCCTGCGAGGACGCTGCACGGGTACTAAGACCCAATGATCCGAGCTTGAGAGAGCCTATGCTGTTATTAATGCGGGGATCCCATATATTGCCTAGAGACCCTAACCTTACCAATCCCACTCAGGGACAAATGCTCCAGCCCCTTCCTCCCGAGATCGACCGGGAACATAGGGAACAAAGCAGAGCAGAAGCGGCTCGAAGAAGGAGGGCGTCCCCTGATCAGGAGCCCAGAGGAAACCCGAACATCAGAAGGACGGAGTCCCCTGATCAAGAGCCCAGAGGAAACCTGAACATCAAAGCCAGGGATCCTGAACGGCCCTTGACCAACGCTGACGTATGGACTATGGTACGCCAGATCATGTCTGAGAGTCGGAACTACACCAATGAAGATTATGGCATTGAGCGAAGCCATACTCCCTTTACTGATGACATCCTCAACTTTCAGTTTCCCCGATGTTTTAACCTGCCGTAGATGGACAGGTACAATGGGAGAACCGACCCGGGACAACATTTGATGCGATATGCATGGCTTATGAATGCTGCTGCTGCCCCTGACGCAGTGAAGTGTAAAGCTTTCCCGATCGACTTAGAAGACGTGGCGCTGCTATGGTTTACCCGACTTCCTCCTCGGTCAATATCGAATTTTAGGGAATTAAGCAAATGTTTTATGAAACAATTCCGACTTCACGCCCGAAAGTCTAAGAATGTTATTGAATTATCAAGAATTAAGCAAGCGCCGGGTGAGTATTTGAAGTCATATCTAGACCGTTTCAACTTAGCTGTAACAGAAGTCAGTGACCCGCACGAGCCCACCATCTTGATGGCTTTAATGGAAGGAGTCGATCCTGATTCCGAGTTTGGAGATTATCTTTCTGGGAAGCCACCTCCCACAAGAGAGTTATTTTATGAAAAAGCCGATATTCATTTAAGACGAGAGGAAGCAAGGGCAAATAGAAAGAGAAAGTCTGGAGCGGCTTCAAAAGAAACTGTTCAGAGTAATGTCGCCGTGAAGCAGTTTGGAGAAAGTACCGGGAAAGTCGAAGTGAATGTGGGAAACAAGAATGGAAACGACAATAATGGAAACAGGGGAAACAACAACCGTAATGCGAATGGCAACAGAAGAAATATGAACCGAGGAAGTAATTCTGACAAAAGACCCCGGTTCCAGACCTATGAGAATTATTCACCGCTGAACGACACTCTGGAGAACATTTACTTGGATACATACAATGTTTTTCAATACAAAAGACCGCCACCTCGAGACTCAACGGAGAAAGAAATCGCAACTGGAAAATTTTGTTTATTTCATGGAACTCATGGGCATTCAACGAATGAATGTCGACATTTGAGAGATGTGATTGAGAAGATGCTACGCGAAGGAAAATTGGATGAATATAAGGCTGCCCCAAGAGACAGGGGGCAAGGAGAACAGGCCCTAAACCAGAATCAATCTACTCCCAAGCCTACCGCGCAGCAGAAAGGCAAGGGAATTGTTATTAACACCATAGTAGGTGGACTCCACCCAACTATTCACAGTTTTAGAGCAATGGACCAATACGTTAATGCAGCTAGGCACGTAGATGTGGATGAGTGTGATGATTTGGAAGATACCGCCTCTGTGAAACAGCAGAGGACAATGTTTGATGACGTGGTGTTCCGTAGCAGGGACGATACCGGAATCCAGTCACCTACCGAGGATCCGTTGGGCATTACCACCACCATTGGACCGACATTGGTTCATAAGGTGCTAGTGGACAATGGAAGCTCTGTTAATATTTTGTTTAAAAAGTCATTCGATCAGATGAAACTTGAGTCTGGAGATTTGAAGCCATGTGAAGGTTGGATCCGAGGCTTCAACGGGGCATCGACAGCTCCAATGGGGTATACAGAATTGCCCGTAACATTGGGGCAAGGGGAACGTCGAAGAGTACGAATGCTTCAATTCGTAGTGTTGGACGTAGATTCGCCCTACAATGCATTTTTGGGAAGGCCTGCCCTTGCAGAGTTCAGGGCTTGTATCGCCCCGTGGTGTTTATTGCTTAAGTTCCCCACTGAAGCCAGAACAGGAGTAATGAGAGGAGATCAAGTCTCCGGACGGGCTTGCTATGTCGCCGAATTAAAGATGCTGATGAAGGGACTCAACATCGAGAGTAAAGGTGCCTCGCCTCCTCCAAAGGAGGGTTCGACGTAGCAATTAGAAGGATCAGCCCCGAAGGAGTTGCCCAAGGGAACGCCTGAAGACTTGGATCCCAGAGAAGATGAGGAACCAAAGGCTAGAAATGCAACTCCTAATGAAGCGACAGTGGATATACCCATTGACGAAGCTGATCCAGCAAGAGTTTTGAAGATTGGATCCCAGTTGGATCCACATCGAGCCAAAGAACTAACTGACTTCCTGAAGGCAAACCTGGATGTGTTTGCCTTGACCCACGCCGACATGTGTGGGATATCGCCATCCATCATGAGTCATTCACTGAGTATAAACCCAAAACACCCGCCTGTAAAGCAAAAGAGACATGTGCTGGGTCCAGAGAGGTCGGCAGCTCTGAAAGAGGAAGTGGAGAAGCTGAAAGAGAACGGATTTATTAGAGATTCAACATATCCCGACTGGATATCGAATCCTGTTTTAGTAAAGAAGTCAAACAGAAAGTGGCGGACATGCATTGATTTTTCAAACTTGAACAAAGCTTGCCCGAAAGATAGCTTCCCACTCCCCAGAATTGACCAGCTGGTAGATTCGACAGCGGGACATGAACTTCTTTCTTTCATGGACGCATATTCCGGGTACAACCAGATTCCTATGCACGTGCCAGATCAAGAGCACGAGCTTCATTACAAATTTGGGGTTGTATTGCTATGTGGTCATGCCGTTCGGATTGAAAAACGCTGGAGCTACCTACCAACGCTTGGTGAACAAGAAGTTTAACCAAATAGGGAAGACTATGGAAGTTTATGTGGATGATATGCTTGTCAAATCGAAACAGTCCTCCAGCCATACACGAGACTTGGCAGAGATGTTTGGTATCCTGCGAAAATATCGGATGAAGTTAAATCCATAGAAATGCTCATTTGGAGTGGCATCGGGAAAGTTTCTAGGTTTCATTGTGAGCTCTCGAGGGATTGAAATCAATCCCAGCCAATTAGTAGCAATAAGAAACATTGAAGAACCGAGGAGAATCAAAGATGTCCAAAGTATTTCAGGGAAAGTAGCCGCGTTGAGTAGATTTATCTCCAAAGCAACGGACAAATGCGTCCTATTTTTTGACTTGATAAAAAGGGGAAAGAAGAATTTCGAATTGACTCCGGACTGTGTTGAGGCCTTTCGAAATTTATTGGAATTACTAGAGAAACCACCAATTTTGTCAAAGCCAGTGGATCATGAAGAGTTATTTGTTTACCTAGCGGTTTCGGCTCACGCTGTTAGCACAGCCTTGGTCCGAGAAGAAGACAAAGTGCAAAGGCCGGTATATTATGTAAGCAAGAAATTGGCAGCTGCAGAACGCAACTACCCAAGGATTGAGAAGCTTGCTTACAGCCTCCTGATCGCCTCCCGAAAATTTCGCCACTATTTCCAAGCTCACCCAATAACCATATACACTGACCAGCCACTGAGGCAGGTGTTGCAGAGACCCGAAGCATCGGGGCGTTTGATCAAATGGAATATTGAATTAAGTCAGTTTGATTTAAATTTTCAGCCGCGGAGATCGATCAGGGGGCAAGCTCTGGCTGACTTTATAGCAGAGTTCACAATTCCAGAGGAGGAAACGGTCAATGACAAGGCGGTCAAGTCAGAGGAGGAGTTAAAATTAGATACATGGAAGCTGTACATAGACGGAGCCAAGAACGACCGAAGGTCCGGAGCTAGAGTCGTCTTAGTTACTCCTGAGGGACGATCGTTATATTATGCTCTACGATTAGAATTTTCAGCGACTAATAACGACTCTGAATATGAAGCCCTGATTGTCGGGCTGAAACTTGCTAAGGAACTCGGAATAAAGGCGTTGGATATATTCTACGACTCCAAAATAGTCATCTGCCAAGTGCGAAAGGAGTTTGTGGCTCGGGGACCTCGACTGATCGCTTATCTCGGGAAAGTGGAGGAGCTGTTAAGCAGTTTGGAACGGTATAACATAACGCATATCCCAAGAGCCGAAAACCAGAAGGCAGATAGGCTAGCAAAGCTAGCTAGTTCCGACAACCCGGAAGAAACCGAAATGATTCCAATTGAAACGTTGGGATCGCCAAGCTTTGAGTCGATGGAAATTGAATTTGCTTTCGAAGCAGAACCGGAGAAGGAGTCGTGGATGACCCCAATTAAGAATTTCCTTAGAATTGGGATACTCCCGTCAAAGAAGAGTGAGAGGCGGGCTATAGTTCGCAAGGCTACCAGATACATCCTTCAAGATGATACTCTTTATAGACAAGGATTTTCTATGCCCCTGTTACGATGTATAGCACACAACGACATCAAGCGTGTACTAAGAGAAGTACACGAAGGTGAGTGTGGAGATCATACGGGAGGTCAGACCTTAGCAAAGAAGGTATTGCGGTATGGATACTTCTGGCCCACAATTAATAAAGATGCAGCTGATTATTCATGACGCTGCGACAAGTGCCAGAGATTCGCCAAAATCCCCAGAGCACCACCGACCCAACTCAAATCGATGGTGAGTCCTTGGCCGTTTGCCATGTGGGGAATTGACATCATCGGAGTTCTACCAATTGCTAAAGGAGGAGCGAAATATGCAATAGTCGCCGTGGACTATTTTACGAAGTGGTGGAAGCTGAGCCCTTAACCAAAATCACAGCGAGAAAGGTGATAAGTTTCATGGTTAGAAATATTATATGCCGATTTGGGATCCCAAGGACCATTATAACTGATAACGGAACCCAGTTCGATGGTGCCGAATTCAGAAATTTCTGCCAGAAATATAAGATCGACAAACGGTACACTGCAGTCGCTCATCCACAGTCAAATGGGCAAGTAGAAGCAATAAACAAAGTCATAAAGTCCATCCTCAAGAAGCGATTAGAACGTGCAAAGGCAAAATGGGTGGATGAATTGCCCTTAGCTTTATGGGCATATCAGACAACGTTTAAGACAGCTACCGGTCATACTCCTTTCTCTCTCTCATTTGGTTCAGAAGCAGTAATTCCAGTAGAGCTTGAAGTTCCCTCTCGCAGGGTAACATATTATGACCCGATGACGAATCAGGCACTCTTACTCGAGTCTCTTGATGAAATCGAAGAAAAAAGGGACGAGGCAGACTTGCGTGCATCAAGACGTCGACGTTAGATGGCACGCTATTATGACAAAAAAGTTCGTTTTAGGACTTTCGAACCGGGAGATTTGGTGCTAAAGCGAGTTTTTCCATCCCTTCCTCACCTCGGTCCAAAGTGGGAAGGACCCTTTGTCATCCAACGGAAACTTGAAATAGGAGCCTTCAAGTTAACGACCGTAGATGGCGAAGAGGTACCTAGGGCTTGGAATGCCAACACTTGATGCGATATTTGAATTAGGGATGTTGTACTCTTTGCTGTTTTCCTTATGAACTCTGTAAAAAGGCACGACTTGCCTTAGAAAAGTCTGTTGATATGAACAAAGAACTATAAAGTGGATGTAGGCTACGACTTAGCCGAACCACTATAAAAATATCGTGTGTCATTTACTTTCCTGCATTATTTATACCTTCAACTACTATTCCGTTATGATTATGGAATATAAGATGATTTAAAACCTGAAAGGTTGAAAACAGCTTATACGCAGGGACAAGCACAACGACTGTTTGTGCGATAAGACATGAAAGAATGAGAAGACGACATTCTTAACTCTAACTCTCAAGAATTGAGAGATAGTATAAAGGACGGGAAGACGACGTCCTCTGAGGCGTGAAGGTGCACCCAGACAAGAGACCGCCTCAGTAAGAACTCTAACCAGAGTATAAGATAGGAGAGTATAAAAAAT
This sequence comes from Allium sativum, assembly GCA_030737875.1. NCBI lineage: Eukaryota > Viridiplantae > Streptophyta > Magnoliopsida > Asparagales > Amaryllidaceae > Allium > Allium sativum. The sequence continues at coordinate 749,130,274 of CM060918.1, forward strand.
GCCAGAAAAAAGGACAGGCATCAACGACACAAAGAATGTGACCCCGTCGGAGAATCGGGGACATTCAGACTGTTTGACTAAATCTTGAATAGTTTTTCAAGATTGACTGGGGGCATATATGTACACACATATTTCCCCCTACCATAACTTCATTACACAACTATAGTAGGACATGCATTTTTACATAAGTACAGAACTGATAACTAACAGACATTGCAGAAAATGAATTATTTTTATTTACAAATGAACGAATTTGTACAGGAAAACAAAAAAAAGAAGGTGCGAGGGCCACACTTGCAGCAATGATTATGGGCCAATCAAATGCTAAAATAAAGCAAGACACTCCATCATTTAGATTTTGAAGCGGGCTTGGACTTCTTAGCAGCCTTCCCCGCATCCCTCGCCTCTTTTTCGGCATCCGTCAAGATGCGCTTTGACTTTTTCTTCCCTGAAGCTGAAGCGCTGGAATCAGTTGACTTTTTCCTGGAAGGCGGAACGCTGGAATCAAGAGAAGACTTTTTAGCAAGTTCTTCTGTAATAGATCTAGTCGAAAGCTTAACAACTAACCTTGATCCCGCATCCACTACTGCGAGGGGCTTAAGGCTTTCGGGGTCTAAGTCTTCAACTTTAAGCTGCATGCGTTTATCTTGTTCGGCTTTCAGTGCAGCTAAAGTAACATCATCGGTGCTTTTCGACTCCCCGACTATAGCCACCTCAGGGTCTTCCTCATGTCCACCGTTGCCTCCATCATCTTTAAGGGCATCTATCATTTCGTCATCATGAGGAATATCAGCCTTAGACGGTTCAGTTCCTTCTCCCGAATCTATGGGGACAGCCTTGTCTTTTCCCCCTTTAGCCTTCTCCGTAGGTTCTGCTCCAGAGACAGTTCCCTGGGACACGTCTGTCTTTTCGGACGGTTCAATACCTACAGAATGAAAAGCAACAGTTATCAACTCAGGAGAAAATAACGGGTTCTTCATTGATTGCCCAATTACGTGATGAAAGGTAGAGATAGATTTGACGAATTGAGGTGAAAAGGTAGAGATACCTTCCGATGACTTCTCAGCTGGAGTGACCGCTGTCTCCGACGCTGTTTCGGGTATGGGGGGCAAAAGAGATGCCCGAGGTTTCCCAGGGTTTTCAAGATCATACCCCTTTACTTCAGATGTTTCAGAGGCAGTAGAAGAAGAACCAGCCTCAGGAATGTTCTTTTGCTTAGCCTTCCACCTCTCTTCGTCCATAACAGCAGCAATAATGCGGCGTCCTTCGGCTAGGCGTTCTGGTTTCATCATCTCATAGATATTTCTCCATAAGCTTGTTCTCGTCAATGGAATCAACCTTGAGCTCCTCTTTCTCCCATTCAACGATTTGACTCCATACTTGGACTAGAGTAGATGGATAATCTTCAATCCAAGAGATGTTCCGGTGGTGAATGATATGCGCAAAGAATTCAATCATTAATTCGCCGAAACCATGCACCTCTTCCTCGGCCTTTGACAGTTGCTTGCGGGCCTCTTTGGTGGACTTGATAGCACATTCGACGTTACCCTCTGCTAGGGCAGCCCTGTTCTCCACCTCTACCAGCTTAGAAGCCAAGTCAGTATTTTTCTTCTCCAATTCAGCATTCTTCCTCACTAACTCGGCCTTCTCCCGCTCAAGGTCAGCATAAGCAAGTCGCATTTTGGCAGCATCTGACTTGGCATCTTCGGCTTGCTTTTTCAATTCCGAACGCTCTTGGGTATGGGACTCAAGCAAATCATGGTAGCGCTTTTGTAGATCCTCAAATTGTTGCTTGAAGCTGGCAGCATCTCGTTGAGCAACAGCAAGTTGAGCCTGTGTATCCTCCAAGTCTTTTCCTAAATTTTTTAAGGCCCTTGCATCGTCTTCTACGGTTTTTTGCATCGAGTCAGCATTCGTGATTAAAGTTCGGATGATTCTGGAAAGGCTGCGCGAATACTTGAACATCTCTGAATACTGTTTCTCGACCGCGTCTATTTTTGCTTTGGCCTCATCTGCCCACCTCGAAGAAATAGGCTCGAGAGCAGGTAAAAAAGTCAAGTTTTCGAAGTAATGTTCAAGAAATTGCTCCTCTAAATACGCCCGCTTAACTGCAGTTTCAGCATCTAGCGGTGGAGGTGCGGGGAATGTCAGCTCATTATCCCTGTGCGTGGAAGGCTCAATGGCCTCTTCATCCTTTCTAGACCGTTTAGCGGGAACCTTACGCTTGCTTCGTGATTCGGTATCTCTTGGCGGACTCCTCTCCCTACTGCGGTTTTCTTGAGAAGAGGTTGAGTCTTTTGATTGCGGTCTGTCCTCTTCCCGACGACCTTGGTAACCTTTATACCGCTCTAGATCTATCCGGACAGGAGAGCGAGAGCGCGAGGACCGCAAACGATAAGGATCATAGGGCCTTCTATCCTCCCTACTGCGATCTTCGCGACGATCATACTCAGTATCGTGGGGCGGATTAGACATGCTGCGGCGGAGTTTCCTGATATCATAATAGGATCGGGACATCGTACCTGCACAACAAGACAAATGAAATTCAGGATCATTATTTTCACAAAAAGAAAAATGCTGTGAATTGTGGTGCTATTGTGTTAAGTGCGTCCTAAGTGGTGTTTTCCCCCCGACAAACCTGAGTCCGAAGCCAGACTAGTACGAGCGGGCTCTTTGGCCTTAGCAGGAGTGGTCTCTTCGAAAGAAGTGAAAACTAAAGGATTCTTCCCAAAATCCTCTGAAGTGTAAATAGTTTCAGGTAAGGGGAGATCCCCCAAACCCTGAAATAGTGGGTCATCGGTACTAGGGACATCTCCCTCAGAAGCATCAATCGGCAGCTCTTTGGAAGACGTTGACCTTTCCGGAGAAATGGCATCCTAGGGAACAATATACCGCTTGTGGTGCTTTTCGGCCATGTTAGCCAATTCATCATCTTGAGTCGAAGACGGAGAAGGTGAAGTCTGAAGAGGCACTGTAGGAGCTCTCGAACCTTCGCCTGTTTCTGGGATTACGTCCACTGGGGGAATATATACATATGGACCCGTTCCTTGACCAATGCTACGGGTAATGGACAGCAACCCATGAAGATGAAGATATTCGTCCTTAAGGATGTCATCAATAGTTAAAAACTTTTGATCACCATTAAGGAGCCGGTGCATCCGATCAAAGAACGCTTGATCCGATATTTGTTTTGGGTTATCAACTGCAAACAAAAAGAAAAACGAATTAATGCGGTGGTTTGGATGTACAGAGTCGAGATTTAGAAAACCGGTGCTTTACTTGATTTTGTCCATCTCCTAGCACACACTGGCTGTTGCTTTACATAAAACCATTCCAGCCTGGAGTCACCCGCTTTACTACTGAACGGTGTTGGAATTATTTTCCTCTTAGGGACAGACTCGAAGTAACAGAAAGAAGGAGTTTCTCGAGTCCGGTGCTTGAAGTTATAAAAGAAATGAACGTCATCAAAAGTGAGCTCTATGCCTAAGATCTCATGGAACGCAACATATAGGGTGTACAAGTAAGCATAGGAATTGGGATGCAACTGCATGGGGGCAATCTGCATTTGTCTTAGAAAATCGACGACGAAAGGAGAAAATGGAGGGATAGCCCCGACCATGCACATCAATCGAGTGATTGCCATAAATCCCTCCGGAGGGTTGTGAGGACGATCAGCTTTTGATGGCAACAAGGTATCCCCCTTGGGTATCCCGTACTTCAGGCGTATTCGAATAAGTCTGTCATTGTCGATCGTCGATTCAACGGAATCTTGAGGTGATTCCAGTATGATGGCAGACTCAAATTCGTTAGGAGCTCGATTATCTCCAATCCCTCCTTCCTCTTCACAACCCAGGGAAACTCCACCCTCAGAAGACACATTATCGCTTTCGTGAGTTTCTACCTCGTAGTCTGAGCCCTCATCATCCCATTCTGGATCTGAGGAAGAAGATATGTCTTCAAAAGTAATTTTGTTGGATGTCTCTGGAATCTCTTTCTTTTCTGCTAATCTAGATGAACGTCTGGATGTCATGGTCACTAAACTATTGAAGAAGCAATAGCACAAGTTAGAGTAAATTAGCCCGTATCCCCCCGTGCATGTGTATAAACTAAAGTGTGAACAGTGTATGCAGAAAATGTAAAGTTAACGCTCGAAAGTGCGACGCAAAATCTTGGCAAAGTAATAATGCTCAAGGCAGTTCTTGATGTTCATTTATGTTCGCAGGGCACTATCCTAACTATTCATGAAGTTGGAAGTTATGTCAAGTATTGATTTGGCCAATTAGACAAACTCTTGTGTATTAAGTTGGGGCTGCTTCGGATCGGTTCGGGTATAAATGATTGGATTGGATCAGAGGTAAGGCTTTGTTTTGGTCAGAAGTGGGCATCTAATCGGACCGGTTCGGGATTGTGTGTTCGGAGCGGATCGGATGGACTTGAGTCCCAACACCCCTTCTTCCTTGATCCACATTCCGACCCATTCGGGCTAGGTAGACTTCACCTTCCCTCTTTCAAATTTAACTCCGACCCGATCCGGTACCAAAAACCTCGTATCCTTTTCTTCTCCTACATCCCCCATACTTCTCCACCCGAACCGATCCTCCACGTTCTATATCTTCTTCTTCATCCTCAACCACAGTTGGACCCAATTCGATTTCCAAAACTCCATATAGGGATGAGCATATATCCTCTCCAACCTCCCAGCGCCTCGAGGTGGTGGCGGAGCCACCAACGACTACGTCGAGGAAGGAGGTAACCACGGCGTCGAAGCCATGCCATGAATATGCCCAATTTGTTCAAATTAACCGCAAAATCTTAATTAAAGGTAGTTACAACGATAAGATTCAGGGTTTCGAGACTACCTATATGTTTATTTCAAGAATCGAAGCGAGAATTTTGGGATTTTTTGAGGATTGGGGTTTCGGTATGTGAATTAGGAAACGAGAATAATAGAAAAGAAAGAAAGAAAAAGGGTGATGGATTTATATATATAATAGAAATAACCCCTTGTATTCCTTCCCTATCTTCCCGCTCGGACCGGAACAAGAGACCAACAGCGCAGTTTGGCCTGCTAGCCCAATACAAAACAGAGAAAGAGAGGAGCCATTCGGGTCGAAGCCCAAACCGAACAGAATTTCATATGTCAACTTGGCATTTAAATTGAATTAAAATTCGAAGAGGAAATAAAAGCACAAGAAAAATCAAAAGGAAAGTTACCTGGAAGGATAATCGAATGTTAACAAGAGTTCTCCAAGCTGTTTGAAAATAAAGAAAGGGATTTACATACTATGCGAAGTACATATATAAACACCAAAAGATGCAACTCCCTGAAGCAACGTGTCTCTATATGTCAATAGGAACGACTTTTCAACGATTCAACTTCAGGAAGGCACTGTGCAATGACAATCAAAGCATGCTCCGTATCCAACAGAAGCATCCTTTGAGGGGGCAAAATGTTAGCCTACTTTGTGAACTAGGCAACACAAAGTCGAGATGTCAAGCGTTGAAGAACATTTCTTCTTAAAAAGCATCGGGTCGGATCAGAGGGCTACTACCCAGTCGGATCGGAGGGCTACTGCGTAATCGGATTGGAGGGCTACTACCAGTTCGGGACAGAACAGAGCAAAATGGACAAGGACTCAGGTTCAGCTCAGGTCGGGTCGGATCGGATGACCCGATCCGAACCCCTTCTGCTCGCTCTTCCGAACCGAACCCAACATACCATATCGCTTCACCCCACGATCTCCTGGATGTTCGGGGTAGTTATGACCATTTCCTACCCATGATGACCACTAATCTGGTGCGCTGCCAACACTGGAATCCATCTGAGCCCGAGAACGATGGGATGAAAGCCACGTAACTCCGACCCGAACCGGATTCTGAGTGAATTTCCACCTATAAATACCCCGTCAAGAGACAATTGAAAGGATCTTTTTGGCACTCTGAGAGTTCAAACACCTTTGAGAACTGAATTCCAGCATTCCCAAACAATCCAAATCATCATTTAAAGTATATTTTGAGATACTTGAGTGAATGTACATGAAAAGTGAGTGAAATTGAGTGAATATCTCATTGTATTTACATCTATATCATCGAGGAAAGTGATTATAAAGTGGACGTAGGATTTTCAACGCCGAACCACTATAAATCCTGTGTCTCCATTTTATTTTTTGATCTTATTTTATTTCGATTTTAGTCAATTTGGGTGTTAGAACCACTTTTTGGTCTAACATATACCAATTCTTCAAGCTTTTCGACAATTAAGTGCATTAATGTATTCATCATAAATAATCTGAAAACACAACTATAAATACACAATATCAATTATTTTAAATATAAAATAAGATAAATAAGCGGATAAAATATACACATTTAGGTGTATATCAAATACCCCCACACTTATCTTTTTATTCGTCCTCGAATAAAATAAACTAAGATATGTCACACTTTCGTAGGAAACATGATTGAATTTAGCGTATGCAACAAGCCGTTAAACCCCTAGGTGTTCCTAGTAGGACGAGTGTTGTCTCGTGAGTGTTTTCAGCGGATACTACCCACAAAATCCAAAGCGTCTTATGTACGCGGATTAATCAAACAATATATTTAAGGTCTTTCACATTCCAAGGATTTCACCTAACTTCAATAATAACAGTTTAATCCCAAAATGTCCATCCCATAATTGGTACAAAAATGAATAAAAAAATTTCAAGCTGAATCGTAATTCCTTGATAACACTATAATTGTCTTGAAGGTTAAGAGCGTGGTGTCAACCAAAGTTCTACACATCGACAATGTGCATCCAATCATTTATTCAATTTTTTTTTGAATAATTTTGCACCAGTGTAACTGTAATTTATTGAATGTGAGTTATGCATAGATGAAGGAGAATTTTTGTAAGTTCTAAAAATATTTTAGATAAGAGGGCAAGTGTATTAGTTGAACTTCAAGCTACAAAAGACAAAGTAATACTAAGGCACATATAGACATTTTTGTTTCCTTTCATCTCCTCTACTAACCGAATCCTCACTTCTAAGTACGGTATGATGGATGCGGATGGAATGGAAATGAATGCTTCACAGTCAAGAATGATGACTGACTATTTTATTCTCAGAGATTTTCTCTTTATTGCATTTTTTCCTCTTTTTTTCTTTTTCTTTTTTTTTCCTTTGTTCTTTTTTTTCTTTTTCTTTTCTTTTTGCATGATGAATGGTGAGTGGAGATGGAATGGAATGATACCGTACATTATTTCATTTGATTCCTCCTCTACTAAGCGAATCCTAACCAACACTTCATGAAAGGAAAGTTTTGTGCCCTAGTTACTTTACTTCTATAACCCTAATTCAACACATAAGTTTAGATTGATGTTATATAAAAAGCTGAAAGGAAAGATAAACAACGTTTCATAAGATAGATAACCCATATAAAATAAGATGTGGTATATGGTTATCCTACCCTAAAACAAGTACGGAGTGGGTAGTGTAATATTGGTATAAAAAGTAACGTTTTTGAACCTGTGAAAATAAATCAGTACAAGGTTCTTAAGTATACCAATATAAGAAAACTTGTCGAAACATGGGTGTAATTCGACTAAAACTTAGATTTGAATAATGTGGGGTATCGAATAAGAACGCTACAATGAGTCATTTCTCCTTAATTGGGCCAAGTGGATTTTAGAACTTACGAGTTTGAAATATTGAGTGAGAAAAAATATTATGCATGAAAACGAACTCAGAAAATCCAGCAAATGTAGGTGCAAAATCATTTTTATTTAATGATTTTTTATTATTATTTTTACTTGCACATTCTAACATGTATAACAAGGGTTCACATGCTTACTCCAGAACACGACTAACGTCTGCATAGTCACAAGCTAGCATCTTAAAAAGACACATTACGACTCAATGAATAAATAATGTTCATTCCCACAACCCAACAATTCAACTTATCAAACAAGAACCAAGGTGTTATTTATGAATTTAAGTTAATCCTTGTTCAATGAATGACCTAGTTCATAAAATTTGATTGTTGATGTAATGTAAATTCCCCACACACTTGAGTGTGACTGCGTCCTCACAGTCATTAATCAGACATATCTTAGTGAAAGGGAAATAAAATAAGAGGGTCAACACGGCTTACCGGGTACACGTGCAGAAAATACGCAGTCATCGAATAGATGAACCGATCCACAATGGACCAATGGATCAGCCTCATTAAGATTATGATATACAGCTGAAGTATTGAAAACCAAATCATAAAGGATTTTATGTTACGTGTCAGATTTGGAAAAACAAAATTTGTTTTTTCAAAAGTTTGAGTTGCTAATTTTAAAATTTTGAGCTTACAATTGATCCTAAAATCAAATTGAATTTCTGTAGCAACTAAAGAGAGATCATCGAGCTGGGGTTCAATAAAAGTTTCAAAAACAAAATTTGATTTGTTCAGATGATGTATAAATTGAGAGACGTGCGCATCACTCTCACACTTACACTTGTTTTGAGAAATATTGTCCGGTTTTTCTTAGATATTTGAAAATTTGTTAACTAAAGGCTCATCCATAAACCTAAAGTCAAAACCAAACAAATGAATTTTCAGTAAATTTCGAAATCATGTTTTCTCAAAAACAGTGTTATTCCAGAAAGAGTTCATATAATGCAGAAATTTATCATTGAAAAACAAGTGATCACAGTGAGGTTCGGTTGAAGAGATCAAGTCGCAAGGAGTTTCAACAGTTTCAGAAAAATTGTCATTGTGTTTAAGATCACATTCAGTAGTTTCATTGTTATCAAACTCAAGAATTTCAAAGTTTTCAAATGTTTCATTTTCAATTTCAGACCTAACAACATTATCGTCAATCAATTCAAGAAGTTTTCGGTCATCAAAGTCGTCCTCACCTAAACAGTTGTTACCAACTTCATCATTTCTTTCAAGTTGACAATCTAAAGTTGCTAAAATTTCAAAATTTTCAGAATATGAGAGAGGAAGATCAAATCGAAGATTGACGTCTTTGTTTTCAAGAGAAATTAAATTCAAATCAATTACCGAGATTTCAACAACTTCATTAAGGTTTTCATCAATTTCAAAAGTTGTTAGTTGAAAATTTTCGATTTCAGTAAGAGTTGAATTTTCAGAAGAAGCATCAGTTTGAGTTTGAAATTCAGTTTCATAGAAATCATTGTTTTGAGCCAGATATTTTTCAAAATTTTCATTTTCATCGATAGTCATATCGTCAGAATCATCAATAATCGTTATACAATGTTGTGACGAAGTTAATGGCTGATTATTTGTTTCAAAAGAAGCATTGGCAGAAACTTGTTTGTTATTAGATTGGGATTTATAGTTGTTGACAAAATTTATAACTTCAGTTTGAAGAGAAATTTGATAAACAGTCCTATAAGATACACTTAGTTTGCTATCATCCATTCTTTGAGCCAATTCTTCGGCGTAAGTCAAGCCAAGTTTCATGGAATCCTCAAAGTCATCAACATCATCAATTCCCTCAAGTAATAACTTTTCTAGGTTTAGCCAAAATTCAATAGTGTATTGAGCCATTTGTTCAATGATACGCATGTTTTCGATATCTTTATTTTCAGAAGCTTGTTTTTCATCTAAAGTTTGAGCCCATTCCTTGATTTCCTAGCGACAATTCCAAATTTCATGCATTAAGTGGTCAATTTCACTCAGGCTGTCTTCAATAAAATTGGTAGACACACCAGATTTCAAAATGTTGTTTTTTAGAGTCATCGTTTCTATGTGTTCCTCACTGGTTGACCTTAAAAATTCATCCACCTCATCTTTTAGAAGTCGTCCATTATGTATTTTCCACAACCGACATTGCCAAAAATTTGGCTTGTTCGCAACACATTTTTCATATTCGATAACCAAAATTCTACCTCCACTCGTATTACGAAAATCATTTTGGTTTTCAAAATTTTCGTTAAAACCCATGTTGAAATTGTTTTGAAAATCAGCACTTTGCTTAGCCATTTGCGCTAACAACCACCTTGCCTCAGATAAATTCTCATTAATCATAGAATGACAATTTTCATATTGGGGTACAATCGTCTGATGAGACTGGTGGGAATTATTCGAAAAAAATTCAGCTTGAAATTCATTTTGATTTGAATTGAAATCAAAATCAATTAAATTTTGAAAAGAATTGCAATTTTGGCTGTACAAGGGGCAAGCGCGCATGTACTAGAAGAAGAGAGTTTTTCGTCAAAAAATCAGTTGCAAAAGTTGTGGCTCTAAAGAAGCTCTTAAAAAAAATGTTAAAATTAACAACTTTGGATTATATGAATACAAGTCCAGGCCAGGTTCGGACAGGGGTTATCAGTGTGCCACGAATCACCATAGAAACACGACTGAAGGTTTAAGAACCTGTTTGAGTTCGAGACTCTACCGTTCCTTAGACACCTTAGAGAGTATCAATCCTAATTGTCAATTTAACAAATATTTGTCTTATGAGCTTTGGGGAATCTTCGATTTAATTTCAAAAATAATTTATTTCAAAACCAAACTTTTCAATTTACCCCACATTTGTTTTAAAATTTCCAACCACAAATCAACAAGCAAAATAATCAATCATACAGCAGTCACAGAATAATAAATTGCAGAAATAAAAAATTTCTTTTACAAGCAAGTCGTTGCCTCTGCAGAAGATTTTTACAAGCAATTTCTATATTTTTCAAGTAGCAGAGCACCTGTAGAGTTTAGAAAATTCTCACTTAGATCGACAGTCCGTCTAGTGCAACTGAGTAGCGCTAGCGCGTTCACACCCCACTTGGTGTGCAATCGCTCCAACAATTCAAATTCTGCTATTTGCAAATTGCTTGACCACTGAATTCATTGATTGATGCTTGAATGTCTGTTCTTTTGATTCCTCCCTGTTTGATTGCTTGAGTTCTTTTCTTCCCTTTTTTTTGAACTAAGGGAAGCGGAAAAAAAAAAAGAAAAAAAAAAGCGAATACCAATAAAAAAACTAGATTGAAAATTAAAATAAAAACTAAATCAAACTCGACAACTTAAAAAAAAACTAAGCTAAGCTAAAAAATAAAAATAAAAATCAAAAGAATTGGCTCGACTACTGCAGAAGCGAATCAGAAAACAATTGGCTTCGACTCTAATCCAAACAGGAACAAAAGGAGGCGAGTTCACCCAATATAAACCTCAAGCATCCAAATGTCAATATACCAAGTCAACGAGCTTCCTTTTCATAAGGAAATAAATCAAGCCTATGCTTTATAAATAAAAACAAACCACGCCCTTTGACAAAACGCACATCTTCCTTTTCTTGCTTTTTTTCTTCTGGAAATCAAAATAAAAAATCAGATTCTGATTCGAATTCCAATTGGAGTGGGAATTTGAATTGATTCCCAGTTTCTTGCTTTCGGGTTCAGGAGTTTCGAGTGCGATTTTTTGGATCTGGAACGGATTGCTCGTGGTGATTTCACAAGTAATTGGGTGAGGAAAGCGTCAGGTGGAGGTGCAATTTCGGGTTGAAGGGTTTATCGCGATGGCGCGACTTATGGTTGGGTTGGAGGCGTTGTTGTATACGCTGGGAAGTTGTGATTTTAGCAGTGCGTGAGGCTATTGAAAGCACTGAAGTTGACGAGGCCGATAAGCAGAGAACAAGAGGCTGTTTAACTGACAATAATGGTTTTGTTTGAGGAGTATGGTTGAAGCCTTGAAGGTGTGAAATGAAGTTAGGGTTTGTGATTTGGGGAAGCGCTGAAGTGATTAGAGTATTGAGGCGATTTCAAGTTCTGGAGTTTAGGGACTGGTTAGCGGGTTATGGTGATTCGGTGGACGGCGAACCTTGTCTGTGGTGTGCGGTTTGGGAAGTAGTATGTACGATCTTGGTGTTTGTGGTAGAAGAATGGAACCAAGAATTGGTGATTGCGAGTTTTTGTTCGAAAGGGGGTGATGTGCGAAGTTTGCGTGGATTTTGTGGCTGCTGGAAATATGGACGTGATTGGTATTGAAGGCCAGGGGGTGTTCAGGGTATGTTTGTGAAGGAGTTTCGGAAAGGCTGCTATGGGTTTGGTGATGGACTTTTGGAAGGGGATGTTTGTAGTTTGTGGTATGTGGATGTTGTGGAGGAGGTGAACGTGATGGTGGTTGCGTACTGCTGTGAAAATTTGGATGTGGCGATGATATGTACGGTGGAGTGTGAAGATGAAGAATAATTGAAGTGATTGTGGCCGACGCAGTTTTATATGGTAAAGGGAAGGTTGAGTGTTTGGAGTTGGTGGTGAGTACGCATTGCAGTTTTGTGAATGTCTTTGCGTGAAGAAGGGGATTGATACAATTGAGGAATGGTTGTGAGTTGATCGTCTCGTTGTAAGCTCGGCAGAATGGTAGTTTGACAGTCCAGCAGTTTGGCAGTGGGTAATGAGTGGTCTGTTGGATTTAGTATGGTATGTGAACGATGTAGAAGAAGATGTGGTATAGTTGGGTAGTCGGAGAGTGTACGTGTGAATGTGTTTGAACTGTTGAAGTGGAGGGTGGTTATTGCGTGAAAGGGTGGAACAGTTGTTTTTCCGTGGTAGATGAAGATGGATTGTTGTCGGAGAGTAACAATGGTGCTTTTGTTGAAGAAGGATGGTTGTGGTGTTATGGAGTAGAAATCTGCTGGTACTGCGGACTGCAGTGATGGTTTGTTGACAGAGAAGAATGTATGGGGTCTGTTGAATGGGTGTTGAAGATCAGGGTGAATTGCAGTGAGCAGTTTGTATGGTTAAATGACGGTGTTAATTTTTGAGGAGGTAAGTGGTGATGTTTGTGGTATGTGATCAGAAGTTGAGTGCAGGCTGATGTAGAGTGGTGGAGCAGATGGTTTTTGGTTGATGAGAAGGATTGACGCTTTGGAAAGTTGTGGGTTCTGGGATTTTGCGAATTCTGGTTTAGGGAGGTTTAGATGCGGTCTGAAGTACTGTGAGGACTGGCGTTAGACGAGGGATGTTTTTGCATGAGGAATATAGAGGCGATGGCTGATGAAAATTGGGCAGTTGGGTGGGGTGAAGATGCGTGGATTGGGTTAATTGTTGGTTATATACAGGAAGTTTGTGGAAACGTGGATTTTTGGAGTGGAAGAAGAAATATATATAGCAAGGAGAGAGTATTTGGACATATTTTTTTTTTTAAATTGCAGAAACTTGGGAAAGAAATCAATGAATAGGGGGAAAGAAATTGTATGAAAATCAGGAAAGCAATATTTTTTTTTTAACAAAAGAGAAACTAGAAATAATCAAAGGAAAACTGCAATGAAAGGAAGAAACATAAGAGAGAAGGAAAGAATAAAAGGAAACCAAGTTATTATTACTATTATTGTAAAAGTAGAGGTGTGAAAAGTTGGAAAGAAATTTGAAAGAAAAAGGAAAGAGACCACAAAAACTATTGGAAAGAAACCGAAAATTTGGGCAACTATTTTTTTATTTTTTATTTGGATGATTACGGTATCACTAAATAATACCAAATCATACCAATAAAGAATTTCTCTATATACGAAACTAAATACAAGGAAAATAAAAATATTTTTGTTTTTTTATAAAGGAAAAATAAAGAGAGAAAAATAAAATAAAAAATAAAAATATAACCCGAAGGATTTACAAATAAAAATGATTTTGATCCCCGGCAACGACACCAAAATTTGTTTGCGAACAAATTAAACAATTGTAAACAACTGTTAAATTTGTTCGGCTTTCCTAAACAACAAGGTTTGTTGTAGAGGGTGTCGAACTCTGGAACCAAAAATTATTTTACTAATAAATCCAATCAAGTTATTCCGAAATTGTGATTGGTTGAAAACATAGAAAATAACATAAATTAAATAAAAGAGAGTTTTATATGATTAAACAAAGCAATTAGGGGATAATGAAATAGATTGGATTCATACTCATCAATAGCCAACAAATAAACATAGATCTAATTTATGTTTCTATCACAAACATGAATCAATGATAATTAGATTCTTAGGAACAAATAAGTGAATAACGACAAGCATAGTCTATGCATGAGCTGAGCTCTTAAACAACCATAGACTATCAGGACAGATTCACTAATTAATTTCTAAAACCCTAAAATTAGATCTAAAACTGATAATTGTTTAGATTGAACATGAATATACCCTGTGAAGGAGCATAGCTCTTAAACGACACAGAATATGAAGGTTCAGATCTAACCCTTGATTTAGATCCAGATCTAAATGTATAAAGTCCTCATCTTTTGGCTATGTGATTCATATTAAATCGCGTCATCACCCCCTAATCAAAGGGGATTAGCTAGACATAGCTAAATAAGAAGAGAAAAAGAAAATAAATAACATGAACATAAATAAAATAAAATAACAACTGAGAAGAGAAGGAGAAGAATTTAATTCCAATAGAAGTTGTACAGAATAAAACCCATTGTGTTTTTAAATGAATGAGATACAATGTATTTATAGTTGCATTGGCCAAGACTAAGAGGCTCATTACACAATGTGGGACAAAAGATTTATCTTAAATAACACATAAGCCAGTGTGAACGCAACTGTAGAATAAGAGGCCTTGCAAATGAGCTAATGTCAACGCAACGTGAATGGATTTGCAATTGGCATAGTTTGCGGGCATCAAATGACATCAAATTCAATTGTTTTGAACATGAATAGGAACTCCATAACATCTGCGACAAGCTATCTTTATGAAAAGGAATTGAATCATTAAAATATGCGGTAGAAGGTGGTTGAATATCAACATTTCTTCAAGCTTTAATCTAGCCCTCAAAATCAACAATCTTCGTACACCAATTCTTCAAGCTTTTCAACAATTAAGTGCATTAATCTATTCATCATAAATAATCTGAAAACACAACTATAAATGCACAGTATCAATTATTTTAAATATAAAATAAGATAAATAAGCAGATAAAATATAAACATTTAGGTGTATATCAGTCACTCTGAACCGAGGGCAACACAATTAGGGAGCGAGAGCGTTCCAGCTCGTGATGACCCATGGTATGGGGTAACACCACCCATATTAGCTACAACTGCCATCGTAGTGAAAAATAACATGGGTCTACCATGGCGAACAGGAAATGCAACAAGATAATAGAGCGCTAAAATAAAATGCTACAGAGAAAAAGAATAAATGCTGAAAGTTGTGAAGTATAAATAATGCAAACTCATTCAAAAAGCAAAAATGATTTCATTTCCATATATAACATCTATTTACAAAGGAATAATCAATCCAAAAGCGGGGGCCAGTACATGCAGAACTCTGGCAAAAAAAGGAAAACACAAGAGTAACGCTATACGAAGATCAAAAATCAATGTACTATTCTTTCTTCTCTCTACCTTTGGAGGCGCTGCTGGTCTTTATCGTTAATTTCACATGCCTACTTGATTGAGCAGTAGTCAAGCTGGGCACCAAGAATCATAGGGGTCTCCTCAGTACTGCTAGCGGTTATTCGCTTGGCGGGAGAGACTTCGATTTCCTTCATGCCCTACGCCTCCGGACAAGGTTCCTCGTCAGCTTCATTCCACTTTCGGACGAGGGCTCTTGGTGTTCAGCAACAATTTCCCCCTCCTCAACTTCTCTTTCCTTGGGCTCTTGTTCCTTCTCCTCAATGCTTTCTAGATAGGGCCTACCATGCTTGCACATGCATCAATGCCTCTAAAATTTTGGCTTAATTCTTTTGCCACAATAGTGTTTTTATCAATATACTTCCAACCAAGTTACTACAACATAAAAGTTCAACAAATATGTTATTCAACCATAAATCTAATTATAAAAATTTTAAAATATTTGGTTGTTTATGTTTTCCTTGTTTAAGAATGTACAAATCACACAAGTTATACTTTAGATCATCACCTTATACATTCGTAGGGTATGCCCATAATATCTAGAGATATAAATGTCTTGATAGTAATGGCAAAGTATTCACCCCTAGACATGTCATCTTTAATGAACGTGTCTTTCCTTTTAAAGAGGAGAAGATAAAAACAACCAATAAAATTTATAGTGTAAAATTTTCTATTCCTCCTTTACCTCTATATGATGAACTTAACCTTAATGAAAATAATCAAAGTTGTTTGAATGATTCAGAGCCATGGCCTATAGATCAAGAGATTGAGCATAGGCAGTTTGAATCCTTCAAAAGCACTGTTTACCATTCTATCTCACAAAATATTACTAAAAGTGAGAATATATCAAGTTCTCAAGAAAGAAATGAGTATAACAAATTACATATCTAGTTGCACCTCAACAAGTTGGTCATCCAACGATGATAAGAGCTAAGTGTGAAATTTTTAAATAAAAAGCATATACTGTGAAATGGATAGTGAAGAACCATGCAATTATCAGCAAGCTATTCAAAATGATAAGTGGAAAGCTTCCATGGCTAAGGATTAAAGGCATTCATTAACAATAATACATGGAACTTAGTCTTGTTACCGAAACACATAATTTATTTGGATGCAAACAGACTTATAAATTAAAGAGAAAATGCAGATGGAATAGTTCACAGACACAAAGCGAGGCTAGTTACAAAAGGGTTCTCACAACAATACAAATTTGTTTTCAATGAAACATTCTCTCTAGTTGTTAAACCAACAACAATAAGAATTATTCTGCCCATAGCCCTTCATAAAATTTGGAACATTAGACAATTGGATGTTAACAATGCATTTCTTAATGGTATACTCCAGGAAGAAATATTCTTGGAACAAGCCTTGGGTACGCACAGAAAGTGAGCACAGAACTTGTGTGCAAATTAAATAAAGTTTTCTATGGCGTCAAACAAGCACCAAGAGTGTGGTCTGAAAAACCGAAGTCAACTCTAATCAAGCCGAAATTAAATCCATTAAAACTAGACATCTCCCTATTCATAAGAATAAACAATGGAACAGTAACTTATGTGTTGGTTTATGTAGATGACTCCATTATCACTGGCAACAACAACAATGAGATCAGCATACTTGTTGAACAACTAAACAGAGAGTTCTCCATTGAAGATTTGGGTCAACTTTGTTATTTACTGGGGATTGAAGTCAAAAGAGTTTCAGATTCAACAATCCTACTAAGTCAGAAAAAGTTCATTTTAAAATTCCGACGGAGACAAATATGGATCAAGTAAAAAGTTTATATACAACTGTAACTGTCAACTTACATTTATCGAAATATCAAGGATAATCGGTCCAAAATGTAAAACAGTATAGAAGTACAATTAGGGCTCTTCAATATGTAACCATCACAAAACCACAAACTACTTATAGTGTAAATAAAATTAGTCAGTTTATGCAAAATTCTTTAGATTATCATTGAAAGACTGTAAAGAGGATTTAAGATATTTAAAAGGATCATTAAATCATGACCTAACTTTAAAATCATGTACTAATATCAGTATAACTGGTTTTGCAGATACTGATATGGGAATTGACCCAGATGATAAAAGGTCAACAACTGGGTATTGCATATTTCTTGGTCAAAATCTCGTCTCATGGTGTTCAAAGAGATAGTCAAATGTATCAAGATCGAGTACAGAAGTTGAATTTAGAAGTGTAGCAAGTGCAACTGCACGGATAATATGGATTGAATCTCTGTTGAGTGAATTAAAAATCAACATTATCACTTCAATATTTTGGTGCGATAATCTCAGTACAATGTCTTTAATTGCAAATCCTATTCTACATTCACAAACCAAACATACCGAACCAAACTTATTATTTATTAGAGAAAAGGTGCATGAAAAAAAAAACCACATTAATCACTTACCAAGTGCGTACCAAAAGGCATATATCCTTATCAAAGCGCTTTCAATAACAAACTTCAACCGACTCAATAAAGATCTGTGCATCAATGAACCAGTATCAATATCTGATGATCAGAAGTGTATCAGACAAGAAGAGTACCCATCAACGAAATCAAGTCAGAACATATCCAAAATGTTCATATCAAAGCGACAAAATCATCCATTTGAAGAATACTCTTAGAATCATCTCTTTTAATTTGATCCGAAAGCTCAGATCTACTCCTTCCCTCTTAAACTTTCTCAAAGTCGAAGCTTACTCCTTGGATCTCATCTTATCAGTTGCCAACTGGAGATAAACTTATTTTAAGTCACAATCACTCAGAAGAGTTAATTTATTGAAGAGATCTGAAGAGCTTTCTGAAGTTATTTGAAAATTTATAGAAATTCAATCTCTCGAGATAAATGGTAGAAACCCTAGCATAGTTTGAGGCAGAGAGTTAAAGGAAATAATGCTTCTATAAACTGTTTTATATATTATGAACGTAACAAGCGGGTATTAAACCTGATACCCGAGATCCCACACTTAACATGTGCGGCTGTATATAAGACCATTACCAAAAATCCGTTATGTTCGCTGCATTCTCTCTCATCGTCGGTGCTGAAGAACGGGTCAAGCGACCAGGAAAAGGGACCAGCCATGGGGTTGAATTTACGACGACAAAAAATTTGTCGTTATAAACTTATAGTGGTAATCTTTTAACCGTTATAAGTTTATAAAGGCAAACACTTTGCCTTTATAAACTTATTAAAGCAAAATGTTTGTCGTTATAAAACATTTCCCTTTGTCTGTTGGTATAATGACAAACTTTTTGCTGTTATACCAATATAACGGCATAATTTATAAGGGCAAAGTTTTAAGAGATTTTATTGTGCATGACAAACTTCATAACTTTGTCAAGTCTAAAGACAACCCATCAAAAATTTGTTCTTAATGACAATACACACTATAATACTGATACCATACACACCGTAAAACTGATACTTAAAAACTGATGACTAAATTTTGATCCAATACACATTGTAAAAGTGATACTTAAAAACTGGTAGTCAGATTCTGATACTATGCACACTGTAAAACTGATACCTAAAATCTAATGTTTTGCCCTTTAGGGTTAAATTTTAGTCAGTCATCCTTACGGTTGATAGTCCGTAACTTTGTCTTTAATACTATTTTTCTGAATTCTTTACCATTATATCCTACCAACCTTTGTTAATCCAACCAGCCACAAAACTAGTTCGAACTAGCCACCAACTAGCAACGTCTGAATGCTCTATGACTTGTTTGGTAACTGAACAAGTCATTGTTGGTTGATTTTGTGCTAAGCCACTTTTATCACTCTGTATCTATGTAAATAATCCTTCATGAAATAATAAAATTTACAATTTTACTCATTTCCATCTCGCTGCAATCACACAAGTAAATATCAAATCAACTACAATCGGAAATCTAACACTTTAACTGTTTGTAAGAAAAGTAAGAAAGTCTGGGAAGAATATACCAAACAGTAATTCTGTATGTTGGGAACAAGCCGTCTTAAATCAGCAGCAAATTAGTACTATATATTTTGTCCCAAATCCTTCTTCGGTTCAGTCATAGTTGTACTGTGCTGTGTAATCAAAATGAGCCGTCCAATCAACCACTGTTAGTTGCTCTTATAATTACCAATGAATTAACAAGTATCTTACGCATATAGACAGTGACTTGCTGCTAAACAACAATTAGAACTAACATAACAAAAGATTATGCTTTAAAGCCTCACTTTCAGGGAGATTTAAGCTTACATATACTAGCTAAAAGCTATTTAGAAAGTTAAGCATTTATTTACTTGCAAATTCATTGCCTTAATAACCTTGTTAATTAATCATACCAAAAAGGCAGCGTATATAACACAGGTACAATGTGCTGCCTTTAATGTGATATTCAAAACTGTTGTTGTGGTCCTGCTGAGTTGCATTCGTTTCGAAGTAGTTTCAAAGAACAAGGACTAATCTCGATATTTCATTATCCAAGAAGAGGTTAAGATATCTCAATATGTTAGATCTGATAAGCCATGCAAATCAACTAACACCAACCAATATGTCTAGCAACAATTGAAATAGGACTTTAAGTGCAGTGTACTATAATTTCCAAATCAGTTTGACTTTAAATTTTGAATTTAAAACATTACAATATACCACACGTGCAGGATCAATATGTGAAAATTGGGTATGACAGTGAATGAATTAACTATATCCATCTCTCCGGTGAATTATCAATTCTGAAGCAACATGAAATAACAAGCAAAGTTTTTTCAAATTCAAACATTCTTCAAAGATTTCAAGATTCTTCCTTGTAAAATGAATCCGTACCCTTTTTTGTAATATGTTTGCAAGTAAGTATACAACAATTTTTTTGCTCTAAAGCTATGGTTAAGATAGACCTTATATTTGCTTAAAGTGATATTTCTCACAAGAGAATATGGTGGAATGGTTAAAATGGAAAAGGACTAGGTACCATTCATTCAAAAGGAACCATGAAATAGACCTCATCCAATAATAAAGCAAACCGACAGTAACTTCCTCTCCCATTATAAAGTGCCCTTATTCATTGTATCTTCCCTATTCATTTCATTCCAATTCATCAAAAAGATCACATATTCAAATATAGCATAGAAAGGAAAAGAGTTCTATCAAGGCTACTAAATATGGGTTGGCTTTGATACCTCTTATCACCATTAAAGAGACTCTGGGTTCGCAATCATTCTACCCCGAAAAAGAGTAAGATTTTCACTTAGTAAAATTATTTTCACTTGTTTTTAATCTTACCTAATGGTAGCACAATGCAATGTAGGCAAAGGAATATACATACTATACGAAGATATGAAGGCATGCCAGTATGAAGATGTGCAGGTGCTTTGGTCGATCCTCGTAGAGTCTAACCGATTCTCATTTCCACATGAAAAGCTCTGATCAAGAATTTCCATGTATTTTCAAACATACTGGTTAATAATTATAGTTATTGTTATACATGCGCTTTTGGTGTACATATACTAGTATTTTGGCAATAACTGTGTATGTGTACTCTGGTCTCTGTTTGGTGAGTGATCATGGTCAATAGCCCTAAATTAGAGCAAGCGTGTGATGTCTTTGATGCTGAGAGTAAACTTGTTATTGTAGAGAAACAGAATACATGCTTAACACGAAAATTTAAAAGATGCTTTCTTTCTTACATTTAGACATGTCAAAATATGACCCTACCCTTTTACCCAACCCATTTTACCCTAATTACAACCCCGTTGGGTCAACCCTTTTATAATTTTTTATTAAATGGGTCATAAAAGGGTTGACTCATTTTTAAAAGGGTTACAAAAGGGTAACCCACTTACCCAAATAGTAAAAAAGTAATACTTTAAAATAACGATTTTTAAATGTAAAAATGTTAAAATTACGAAAATACCCTTTATTTTGGAAAAAGTGAAAAAAAAGAAAAAATGTAGAAAATTATGAAATGAAAATAAAAAAAAATGAAGTATTCGAAAATAATGATTTTTAAAGCTAAAAGGACCAAAATTACGAAAATGCCCTTCATATTGGAAAAAGTGAAAAAATGAAAAAAATCCAGAAAATCACGAAATGGAAAATAAAAAAAGAATTATTTTAAAATAACGATTTTTAAAGCTAAAAATGTTAAAATTACAAAAATACCCTTCATTTTGAAAAAAGTGAAAAATAAATAAATTTCAAAAAATCCAGAAAATTACGAAATGAAAAGTGAAGTAGGAATTATTTTAAAATAACGATTTTTAAGCTAAAATTATTAAAATTACAAAAATACCCTTCATTTTGAAAAAAGTGAAAAAAACAAATAAATTTCAAAAAATCCAGAAAATTACGAAATGAAAAGTTAAAAAAGAATTATCCGAAAATTTCGATTTTTAAAGCTAAAAATGTAAAAATTACGAAAACACTCTTCATATTGGAAAAAGTGGAAAAAAATTCAAAAAATTATGAAATGAAAAGTAATAAAAGAATTATTCGAAAACAATAATTTTTAAACTTAAAAAGGCCAAAATTACGAAAATGCCCTTCATGTTGAAAAAAGTGAATAAAACAAAATAAATTTTAAAAAAATCCAAAAAATTACTAAATGAAAAGTAAAAAAAGAATTATTTTAAAATAATGATTTTTAAAGCTAAAAATTACGAAAATACCCTTTATTCTGGAAAAAGTGAAATTTATTACAAGTTTGGCTAAAATTACTAAATGAAATACCCTTTATTTTCGTAATTTTGACATAATTAACTTTAATAATCGTAATTTTCAAATAATTATCATTTTAGTTTTCATTTCGTAATTTTCTGTTTTTTTTGAAATTTATTTTTTTTTTCACTTTTTTCAAAATGTAGGGTATTTTCGTAATTTTGGCATATTTAGCTTTAATAATCGTTATTTTCAAATAATTTTTTTTACTTTTCATTTCGTAATTTTCTGGATTTATTTATTTATTTTACTTTTTTCAAAATGAATGGTATTTTCGTAATTTTACCAATTTTAGGTTTAAAAATTATTATTTTAAATTAATTCTTTTTTTACTTTTCATTTCGTAATTTTTTGGATTTTTTGAAATTTATTTATTTTTTCACTTTTTTCAAAATGAAGGGTATTTTCGTAATTTTAGCATTTTTAGCTTTAAATATCGTTATTGTAAAATAATTCTTTTTTAACTTTTCATTTCGTAATTTTCTGGACTTTTTGAAATTTATTTGTTTTTTTCACTTTTTTCAAAATGAAAGGTATTTTCGTACTTTTAGCTTTAAGAATCGTTATTTTAAAGTAATTCTTTTTTTACTTTTCATTTCGGAATTTTCTGGATTTTTTAAAATTTATTTTGTTTTTTATCACTTTTTTCAACGTGAAGGGTATTTTCTTAATTTTGGCCTTTTTAACTTTAAAAATTATTATTTTCGAATAATTTTTTTATTAACTTTTATTTTCGAATAATTCGACACTTGAATTTCAAATTTTGAAAATTCAAAATTTAATGGAATATTTTGAAAATAAAAAAATTAACATTTGTTTTAATTAAATAAATCAAATTTAAAAACTTTTATTTTACTATTAGTGTTTTAAGGGTTGTAATGGGTTAACCCTTTAATCAAGAAAGTCAAAAAATGGTCAAACTATTGTATATAGCTAAAGGATCGGATCAAATTTTAGTTGACCTTTATATATGAATACTTCACCCTTTTCACACCTGTATGCTTACCCCTTTGGAGTTCCCTGTCGCCTACTCGTCTTTCCCAGCCTCTTTCGTTTGCCGATTTAATTTGCCTTCACAAAGGAAATTCACGCATGGTATGCTGATTGCTGAAGCTGAACCTCTGCTGCTGCAACGTGCCTACTGCCTACCCTCCATCCTCCTCCATCATCGTAGATAAAATTATATTTTCAGGAAAATTCACCGCTTGGGATTTCTACCATCTTTTGTAAATGGTAGATGGAATTCTCTCGCTCCCGCTTACTCCATAAACCCTTGAAAATCATATTATCCTCACCTTCCACACTCAAAAACCCTACTCATCCCGGTTTCTCAAGCTCTTTTAAAACCCTAGGCTACATTTCTCCCTCCCTATGTTCTTCTTCTAAGATTCTGGCTATCTTCTCCTCCTTCCTCCGCCCTGTACCCAACAATCGCTACGTTACCATTCGCCGCCTCTCTTCATCCAGTCAGGATCTTGATTATAATGCTAGTAGTATTGTTAGTGACAACCGGCAGATTGAGAGTGATGACATCTCGTGTTCAGGAGAGGAGGATAGCTACCAGGAGCATTTGAACGAAGTGCAGCAGCATAAATTTAGCAGATTCATCCCTGTGAAAGCCTTTTTCTTGTGCACAAGGTTTATTCATTATTGATTTATTGCAGATCTGTGACTTGTTGGTTGCTGATTTTGGAGTATGTTGTGCAGTATAGACTTGAAGAGCCTGCAGCTGCAAAATGCATATCATGTGATTCCAGCAAATTCTAGGGCACCTAATTATATTGTGCTGAGGTATTATGATGCCAAAGGGGATCAACAGGTGACTTTTCTTTTTTGTTGGGCACAAGTATTTATTTCATGTATAGCTTGTTCTAAGGACCGGGAAATATTCACTTTACTTGCAATATTATCTGCAAGGGAAAACAGAAGAAACCTACAGACTATTGTCTCTAGTAACTATTTTGTTGGATTAAAAAGTTAAACAAAAGTGGTTTATTTAAACTTTAGTAACTATTTTGTTGGATTAAAAAGTTAAACAAAAGTGGTTTATTTAAACTTTAGTAACTATTTTGGTGGATTAAAAAGTGAAGCAAAAGTGATATCTTTAAACTTGACCAAAAACCCTGAATCACATGCCAGTTTGTGTAGGGGTATTGTCCTCACTATTGAAAGCAAAATGTTATATTTGCATAATTTTTCAAACAACAATTAGAAAATATTGAAATATTACACCTTCAAAATTTAACATAACTAAAATTGTGTACTGATATCTTTCAATCTGTTAGGTGTTAGCTGATATCTTAACAATGAGTCATTTGAAGGGGAAAATAATAATACTGATATCTATTGTTAGCTGAATAATTCAAATGGGTACAAGGACCAATATTTTCCTTTTTCATAGTTGTATGGCTCTCATCCATCTTTAAATTTTTGATAAATTTATTAAAGGACCACTCATCATGAGCAAAGAAATATAAATATAGCGACTTTCGGGAAAAAAGTTTATTTCGTTAATAATGTTCCTAGAAAGTTTGGAAATCCGTTACTAAATATTTGTAAAGATTTCCACAAGAGCATTTACTGTTTGATTCTACGAATGTTATCGAGAAAACTAACAATTTAATATTCATTTATTTTATTTTTAAAAACTTAGATTTTGAATCACAGAGTTTTTCAACGAAGTGTCTTACGTTATGTTAAAACAAAAATACGTAATGTTATGATTTTTCATTAGGATTTTTTTGGAGAACAATTGAAACAATTTGGACACATTTTTTTGTTTTTTCTTTAATCATCTGAATGATATTTTTAAATGTCATTAAACTACTTGATTTTTTCATTATTTTTGAATGTTTATATGTTTTAAACTATTTATTGGTTTCTGAGAACTCGAGAAATTATATTTTAAACATTTGTATCATTTAAACGAAATCAATATTTTTTTGGTTTCTTAGATGTATTTTATATTGATAGATTGGTTTCTAATCGCTGCCGTTCTAAACATCTTGAAAACTTCAATTTTGGAATACAATTATGATTTTGAAAACGTTTAATCTTTCAGCGTCCAAATGATAAACAAGTGGTTGAGGCACTAGGTTGAGAAAGAAAGGATGTGGAGTTCAAGTTGTAATAAGCAAGCAGTTATGACACTGGCTCCTTAGACTCTTATTGTTATTATGTTTATAGTCACACAACCTCAAATTTTAAATGAAATTTGATTAAATCTTCAATTTAATTCTTGTCATCTTTTATCAATATTTTCATTTTCAGTTTTTTTTTTTTTTTTTTGATTCACCAGTTTGCTTTTAAATTCTTTTCTATAAGATTTTTGTTGACATACCTATATTGAATGTAATGAACTTTTCGACAATTTTGAGAACTTTTGAAGTTTGTTGAAAAACTTAGGTATAAACTGTGCATATTCGTGTGATTTGTTTATAAATTTCTTCAGCTTTGTTGCTCAATTCAGCTTTGTTACTCAGTATCTTCAAGTTCTTTCTAATTTGTTGGGTAGTTTTTTAATTTGATTAAATGTCTAATTTTTCTGTTATTTTCATAGAAATGTATTATTTTTGATTAATTTAAAATGGTTGGTTTGAAATTTGAATATATTAGCTTTTATGGAGTGCATTTTGACTCAGAAATATCAGTTGGAGGCGACAGCATCATATTTTGTAAAACTATGCTTACATATGTTTTTTCTGTTTAGTAAAATAAGTGTTAGTGGTTTATGGCATATGTCAGAACAATCATGTTATTAAAATAAAGATAACTGGATCCTTCAAAAGGAAGAAACAATAGTTTTTTAAGCACCTGGGAAAAATGGGTAGATAGAGAATGCTTTAGTTCATAGATCCCCCCTTTCTCCTCATTATGATATGATAAACATCTTTCCAAAATTTTGTTATTATTACGTTGTTTCATAGTTGTTAAGGCGCGCGCTTAAGCGCGCCTAGGTGCGCCTAAGGCTCAGGCGCAGGCTTTGCGCCTCGCTAGCCTTCAAGGCTCCTCGGCTAACTGAGGCGCAAATAAAGCGCGCCTTTGGCGCTTTTTCTCAAGGCACTGAGGCTCAAATAAGCGCGCCTTGAGATATAATTGATTTTATGCCAAGCCAACTTTTGTTTGGACCCGATCCGACTCTCAACACTCAAATTTGACCAGTTTTGTTTGATTTTTAGGGTTTTCCCTTTCGTTTTAACGCATTGTACATTGAAAAAATTTATCGCGCCTACGCTGCTGCTGCCACCGTCAGGGGGGTGTGTGTGTGTGTGTGTGTGTGTATATATCAAATACCAGCAGCAGTTTTTTAAACTGGTTCTCATTTAAATTATTTAGTTTAAAGGTTTAAACTTTAATCTAAACTTCTTGGTTAATTTACTAAGTTATATTTTAAATTAAAATTTAGATATGTTTTAAAATTTATTGAGTTATGCTTTAATTTTAATGTTTAAAGAATTATGTTTTAAATAATTAAATTTATTGAATTTGTGAACGTTTTAGTTTTCGAAATTGCATTTGTGACTTCGTACCTACTAATCTATGTTTTTTATCACTAAATTTATCATTTTTAGTAGCATTTTGTAGTACAGTTTTTTTCTAGAAAAAGAACCCACACTTGTATAAAAGTCACACAAAAATGCCCAAGGCTCAAAAAAGCTCAGGGCTCAAGCTTTGCGCCTTTTTGCGCCTTTGCGCCTTAACTACTATGCGTTGTTTATCGCTCAAGCAAGGAAAATCTCATTTAGCTGGAGTTATCATTATTTATAATGGATGCGATTATTTCTCAGTGTTATATGTTAGTGAGAATGGAACCATAGGACGTATGTGGATATTTTTTATTTTTATTTTTTTAACATATTATTAAAGAAGGTGCATATTTGTGAAAGGCGCGCATGGCGCGACGTTTGCACTATTTTTGCTTGTGGCGCACCGCATATGAAAAGGCGCGCGGCGCGGAAATGATGCACAACGCGAAATGGCGCGCCTTTTCTTTATTTTATGTTTTTTTTTTTTTTTTTTTTTTTTTTTTTTTTTTTTTGCATTTCAAACTGCTGTGTATTATTATTTTGGAATTGAAAACTGCTGTGCTTGAAATTGCTTTATGTTTTTTTTTTTTTTGGTAAAATGCATAAAAATCTTTATTGCATATGTTTTAGCAAAAAATGTAGATTTTTTTTTCAATTTTTTTGTTAAAATATTAAATTTATTAAAAAAATTAAACATGGCAGTAAATTAAAAAGGCGTACACCATTTGCCGCGCTGTGCACCAAGGCTCTAGAGAGGGTTTGCGCATTTTTGCGCCATGTGCCATTAATAACACTGAGAAGGTGAATATATCTTGTATAAACATGGGTGCAACAAATAAATTAAAAAAGTCAAAGTAGATAGTCCAATCATCGATGCCGTCTCTAGTGTATTGGCCAAAAATAGCTAGCTAAGCTATATCACGTAGGGAAATTTAGGAGGTCATCCACGTTTAATTTAGTTTTTATCATACTATTGCATCAAACTAGCTATGTTTGGCTAGCAAAGGTTTGTTACGCGTGTATGTACACACATATCCATAAACAAGTACATTTTGCATAATATAACATTTGTTTAAGCCATACTATCATCTAGATAGTTTTCTTTTTCATAAATAATATCATGCAATCAATGAGACAAGATAAACATAACTCCAATATGAAATCAATGATGGACAAATGATGTTTCAAACTTGATGCTATATCGCCGTACAGTCGTACACCCCCAAGAATGTGTCTGCTAAGTTGGCACAAGATAGCAATATATCAATTAAATTAATATACGATTTTTACCTTAAGGGATCAATTAAATCTCTTTATTAAGAACTTCAAGAGTTACAGACGTTTATCCCCGAAATTGATTTACAAATTAGGGTTTACAACTTGATTTTAATAATTTAAGGTTGAGAATGAGCACTTGGTCCCTTATTCTGGACCTCTAGGGTCGTATTTATATGTGCGGTCTGGCCTTTCTTCTGACTTATGGGTTTTGCCTCAGTCCTTTGGTAGAAGCGCCTGCGAAAGCTTCGTAGGGGCGGTTGCCGCCTTTCCTTGCAAGGGGACTTACTACTGTAAAGTTCTTTGAAGGGGAACCTCCAAATGCTTTGGCTTTGACTGAGTGTCTGAAGGAGCGGATCTGCTGGAGCTTCTGGCCTTTCTCCGTCTATGCCCGATGTTTGTTCATGCAGAGCTTAATTGGTGGAAGCTTAACGTTTTCCTGTACTTCTTTTTCGGGCAAACCGAAAAGAATACCACACTTAGTCCTTCTCGCTTTGAGACAGTAATTCCGAAGACATTGCCCTTCGGGTTATGCCGATAAGGGCTTTCTCGACCGAAAATAGATTCTTTTATTCTCCTTTTTTAAGGCTCCGAAAGCAAATGTGAAAGCTCAGTATTATCCTTTCCGATGTGCTGCTGGTTCTTACACTCCTTCGCCCTTGTTCTTTCTATTGATTAATCTTTGTTTTTTTTGGTGCTAACACATATGAACATAAAACTTAAATTTCTCTCTAGTTACATTTCTATTTTATTTTTAAAATATAGACTCACACAAATATATAGATTTTTTTTTTCAGTCTAAGACCAATTAAAGCTTCCCTATTTTTATTTCAGTCATGTTCGTGTCAGAAATTGAGAATCAAATCGAAAAATTCAGAATAAAACATCAAAACAGTACACTTCACTTAACAAACAGCAGGCTCCAATGGATAAAAAGCGGTTGGAAAAAAAAACATTTCTTTTTTTTTTTTTTCCTTCTTTCATTGATTTCCCATTTCTTTTTTTTTTCAAACAAATTTAACAGTTCATTATTATTTGTTTAATCTACTTTTAAACCGATCAAACCCTTGTCCTATCGATGTAGTATAGCAGGAAGATAAATAAACTGCTATAAATTATGACTGCTAGAGATTAGGTTTAATATTACTGGATATTGGACTGTTGTTTTGTATCGGGCTGAAACTGTAGGGCTATTATAGTACATAAAATTCGTACTGTTTTCAGTCTTTATTTTTAATTTAGGTGCATCGTAGCTGTACGAAGATAATTATCTACTGAATTTCCAAGTCAAAATTACAATTGGAAAATTTGATACTGATCGAAAACTATAAATTCCAAATGTCTTAAAACTGAAGCGAACCCCGAAACCTTAAACATAGATAATATATTCCGATGCAAAATTTTAAGAAAAAAAAATTTATTTGAAAAAATATTTATTTTTCTTTGAGAAATAGTGATTTGAGGGTCATCAAAAACATCCTCCACCTAATAGCAACTTACAGCTAACACGACGTTTGAAATTTCATGTGACATTGAAATGAGGAAATTCTTCTATTTAGCTTTACTTAAACCAATATCAATAACAGGTCGATCAAAGGCTGATATGTGATGTTTTGGAAATATCAGATTAATATGGAGTGATCAATGTAATGTTAACATATTTGTTATATGGCATTAATTATTATTTTATGTCCTTTTTTAGCACTTTCAGCAATAGCATACAGGTGTTTTGAGCTGAAAAGCGATACAAATATAGAACGAACATTTTTACTTCACAATATTGTTGAAATATAAGATGCATATTTTGTGTGCAATTTGGTGATGTTTGATTATTTTAACAGAGACAGAGACAGGGAGGGAGGGGGAAGGGGAGAGGGAGGGGGGGGGGGGGGATGTTTTATCCGATATGTTACCTGATATTAAAAAAAGATCATTTGAGTTTGGTATGGGATGTAGAGTGATACATTGATGGTATATCACCGATATCATTTGATATTAGCTAGATAACTATAATGATGCTGTACTGTTGAAGTTCATAGGTTTGATATTGCAAGTCAATAACTAGAATAGTATTGTACTCATGTATTTATCTAATAAGATGTAGCTAACTTAAATTATCATAGACTGGTTATATAAATAAAAACAATATCAAATGATTGAAAAAATGTTTCATCGAAGTATAACCTTTGAAAATGATTTGAATATATCACTTACAGAATCCTTTTCTTTTTTTGAATTGGCCACATTTCAAGGAAATTTGAACCTATAAAGATGTATGGTTGTCACAATTTTTTTATTTCGACACAGTAGTTCCAAAAACAGATCGAATTATTTGCAAAAATTGATATCTGGCTTTTTTTTTTAATTTATAAATAATTTACTGTAAAATGGTAAAGTTATACTTAATAATAAATTTCTTGATTGCGGATTTTGTTGTATCTGTGTCCATATTTGGAACTTTTTTCAACAGCTGCACATTTCTATTTCTAAATACCAGATAAATATAGAATTTTCAGGTGTATGCTAACAGTTGATAAGTTCATTACATAAATAAATAATTATGACTTAATCGAGTTCTGTGTCAATGTCAATTCTTAAAAATATACAGGAAATTAACAGTATGGTAAAAAACAATAACGCTAACAATTTTTTCCCATGTAAAGCACAATATACAACACAATTTTCAGTCATCTGTTTTCTAAAATATACATGATATATATTATCATCTTGATATAAACAAATATTTTGGAAATTCAGATCGGTCTCCACTTTTCGGATGAGTGGAGGCTTGGATTCTTATATTAGGTGGAATTTTGAGCTCATTGCGATTTGAACTGGTCTTAATGCTTCCTACTTCCTTACTTGAGAAAAAAAAAAAAAAGACCCCCGGGGGTGGGGGGGGGGGGGGGTGTTGTAGGGGAGATGATACCACTAATTTTTTGTATGTGTTTAGAGTTGTGGGGAAGGGAGGGAGAGGGATGATTCCACTAATGATCTCAGTTTTCAGAATTTCTTATTTGAAATTTTTAAAAATTCCTTATTTGAATTTTTCTTAGTTTCGGATGATTTTGGATGTTTTGATTTTGGTTTCGGTCCCAATTTCAACTTCCAGTAGTTTGTTAATGGAAATGTAATAACAATTGGTGTAAATTAAGCATAAAATATAATCTAACCTGATATATTTATACTAAATTAAATATTTCTAAATTAGAATTTGAAATATACTAAATTAAATTACTCTTAACAAAATTAAATGAAATAAAACAGTCCAACTCGCCGATATATCTCATTAAGTCAGTCCTAATTTTATAGAATTATTTAGTTGGTTAATTTCAAAGCTCCAGCTTAGAAGGCCATCCCAATTCACGTCTTCACCTTCAATCCCCTCAGCCGTCTTCCCCTCCCTTCTGCATTGGCGTCTTTAAATTCCTTTAATCCTAAAACGATTTTTGCCCATCAGCCCTAAATCGTTTTTTTTTTTCAGCCGTGGATGACTGCATCAATATGCTCTGAAATTGACGACTTACATTGCTGTTATGAAATCGATAACAATGATGCTCTTCTAATTTTGCATCTCAATTTCGATTGGTAATTTACTCTTTTCTTTTTAACTGCAAGTCAGCGAGATGGGATTCTAGCATTATCCTGTCCGGCCACTAGCCGGAACCAAACCAAGGCGTCTGGAATCTCGGTTTTCCGGCCGAAACCTTAAATCATGGTTTAAAGTCTCCTTCTGTTCATAGATAAATACTGTTATGCATGGTGCTAAGGAGCAACAGAACAAATAATGAAGTAGATATACCAGTTTTTCTGTTTTTCATCTTTACCTTTTGTGATGTATATTCTGTTAAACTTGTTATGTAATGATAAATTATCTTTTTCCAGTCTCTCGAATCCGGTTTGATGAATGAGAGTCACTGCCACTATATGGTGGTGTTTCACTATGGTTCCATTGTCCTGTTTAATGTCTCTGATCATGAGGCTAGTGGATACCTGAAGATAGTAGAAAAACATGCTACTGGCTTGCTAACAGAGATGAGAAAGGATGGTAAGTGGTGCCTAGTTATTACAATCATATAACTTGTTTATGTTTTGAAATTTTGTCATATATCCGGTACACATAATTGCATATAACTTTACAATTCATAAATGCAATATTTGCTCTGAAATCTATCTTATCATGTGGATATAGTACACACTGTATAATATTGAATTCCAAGTTGTGAAGCCAACGACTTCTGAATTAATCTGCAAAGAAATAGGGAAACATAATAACATTCTGTAGTTCTTGGTATTCGTTGGCTTGTTGCATTATGAAAGGAGGCTTTGAAAAATAATTGATATACAGGGTCGAATTTGTGGATAATGGCAGTTGCTTATGTTATAGGACTGTAAATGATAGTTTGTCGAGTGCAACAAAATGACCATATTATCCTTATCTTTCAAGTTTTTTGAAGGTTTTATTTTCTTCTTTGGGATGGGATTGGTTTCTTCTGTGTTCAATAGGCAGATTTTGTAGACTTAAAAGACATTTACTAACATTATATATATGCATTAAATACAGAATATGCAGTTGTAGAGAAGCCGACTTTGGAATCCTGGATGCTGGGAGGGGTTGATTACATAATTCTTAAGAATCTGAGCATTGATGGGATTCGTACCATTGGAAGTGTCCTTGGTCAAAGCATTGCTCTAGACTACTATATCCGGCAGGTGTGTGATAAAGGAAGGACAAAATTTTACAGTGTATGATTTTTCATGATTGGATAAAGATATACTTTCAACTCTGAATTGCATAGGTTGATGGGATGGTTGCAGAATTCACAGATATCAACCGTGAAATGGAGAAAACGGGTAATTTTACCATGCAAAGGAAAAAGCTATTTCAATTAGTGGGCAAGGCAAACTCAAATTTGGCTGATGTCATCCTTAAACTTGGGCTCTTTGAGAGGTAACTATATCTTGTGGACTTCACCATCCTTATTCCTTTTGTTGAGGTAGGTTGCTACAAAATAATTTAACTGCTATCGCCGTCAGAATTACAATAGCTAACTGTTACTATACAATTATAAATATGGGATGTCATTATGAAATCAGCTTGAAGGCTGCAAAAGAATAAAATCACTACAGCAATAGAACAGTTCAACTTAACTGATGTGGCTGTCAAAATTACAGTCGCTAACTGTAACTAAATAGCTATAAATACTGCTTGTCATTATAAAATAAGCTTCAAGGCTGCAAATGTCACCCACAAATAAAATCACTACAATTGTAAAACAATTCAAACTATGCATTTGTGATCCATCAGGGCCAAGCCATTGTGTGATCCATCAAGGCCAAGCCATTACGCATATAGGACAAGTATATGAAGCAACTTACAAGTAAATATTAATTTTCATGGTTGAGAATAAGCCATTAATGTGTTTTTATTTATTTATTTATTTTAATCACATATAGGTATTTTATGTGCTTTAAAATGATGACGGAAATCACTTGAGCTGAAGTTCTGCATTAAAATGATAAAATCAGCATCTAGGTCCATATATGGCTGAAGCAACATCTTATTTTCTGTTATTGTGTATCAAATGAATTATTATATATCAGGTCAGACATTGCTTGGAAAAATGCCAACTATGCTCAAATTTGGGAGTATCTCCGTGATGAATACGAGCTTACCCAAAGATTTGGCAGTCTAGATTTTAAGTTGAAGTTTGTTGAGGTTTGTTTTGCTCATATTTTGTTTAGTTGCAGAGTAATCATTTTTAGAACCAGTATGTTTATAATGTATCTAAACATTGTTTATTAACCTACTGAACCGTACTCTTCTTCCCTGAATTTACAGCATAATATCCGCTTCCTTCAAGAGATTCTCCAAAACCGAAAATCCGACTTTTTGGAATGGCTTATTATTGTTCTAATCAGTGTTGAGATCCTCATCTCTGTCTTCAACATCGCCCGTGAATCACCAATGACTTCCCTATAGCATCACAGAACTCCAATATAAAATAAAGCTAAAAGGTTGTCCTTGTTTCACTTTCCTTCTCTGCCAATCAAGATAGAAGTAGAGTCAGTTGTCTTGCATTTTAGATTAGTCGTAGGATATAATTGAAAGTTTTAAATTATTGATGACAAAGGGGAGATGCTCGTCTGGAAACTGACGACCCTGCAACGAGTGCTTGGAGTATGCATTTGCACCTAAAGCGCTTAGTGAGTTTATAACGGTGAAGTTGCAAACGCTTACAACGGGGATAATGCTTGGATATAGCAGAAAATAACGGAGGTGCAAAGACTTCATTGGATATAAAGTCAAATATTCAAAGTTAATTTATTCACATGGAATCATCATTTGTGTAGGGAAAGAACGTGGGTTAAGCTTTATATCATAAAATCAAAAAATATCATGATTTATATTCTATATTTGGTGACTGTAATATATTTTTAACATTTCGAACATTTTTAGCCTTAAATGTAGGTCTATTTCCTTTTTTGTTATTTGCATTAAAAGAGAACCAACTAATCGTTTTATGTTAATGTTGCAAAAATGAATGCTTGAAAAAAAAAAAAAAAAACATTGATTTAGTGCGTGTACTGAAAAATGAGGTGGGTTAAAGTGGATCTACTCTAAAGTTACCTGGATCTTATCTAACTTTTGTTTTAAATGACAGGAATATTAATTTATGGACAAATTTTCTCTTAAGGCTTGTTTTAAAAACTATTTCGCGTTTAATGCTGGTTTGCAAACTTATTATCAAAAGAGGCTTGTTTCTGCCAACTCAGCCGACACATCAGCATTTTCTAACTGTCAGATGCAGCGCAACTATGAGTTGCTCTATCTTTTTTTTTTTTTTTTTTAATTTCCACAAGTATGAGTTGCGCATACAAAAAAGAAAAGAAAATACGCATACAAAAAAAAAGCGCAAGGATGAGTTGCGCCGGACAAAATTTGTTTTAAGCGCAACTAAGACTCGAGCTATAGGGAATACTCTAAATTAAACTTGCATCCTATGGAAATAATAAAAAAAAAAAAAAATTAGAGCAACTCATAGTTGCGCTGCATCCGGCAGCTAGAAAATGCTGATGTGTCAGCTGAGTTGGCAGAAACAAGCCCCTTTTGATAATAAGTTTGCAAACCAGCCTTAAACGCGAAATAGTTTTTAAAACAAGCCTTAAGAGAAAATTTGTCCTTATTTTATTAATAAATGGTTTATTTAATCTTATTCTGTATTGTATTGCATAATATATATACATTGTGTATATGTGTATGTGCACGTGCAACATAATATGGTCTAAATTGTTTAATATGCTCGTACGTAATCGAATGTTGGAACTTACAACGAAACATACATATTAGCCTCTTTGTACATACACGCACGCGCGCGCACACACACATATACACACACAGAAAAAATTATTTATTATAAAAATTAGTTGAAAAGTGTAAAATGCTACAAAATAGCAAATTGTATGTATGCATTAGATTAAAATTGTTTAATGAGATAAAATTAATTATAAATATTTACTTTACTGTAAAAACCATTTTAAATTTATTATAATAAATTAGATTAATATTTATATGTGTACTCTTAAAATGAATTTAGAGATACATATAAAAAATTTATTATACACGTGCACCCCCCTCCCCTCCATATATATATATGTATATAAGTATACACACGCTCGCGCTCTCTCTCTCTCTCTCTCTCCTCCCCCCCCCCTCTCCCTCCCCCTCCCCCTCTCCCTCTCTCTGAATGTTAGGTCCTTAAAAACAAATTTAGTACACAAAAACTTCTTTACAACAGAGATTGTAAATTAGGTCTATAATTTAATTATTAAATAATTACATAAGATTATGCAATTATTAGTGAATGATTGCAGACAATTATGCAATTATATCAAAAAATTGCATAAATGTCTGCAAATTTCGGAAATTTCCGCAACTTCGGATTGGTTCGGGTTCAGTTGGATAGTAACACTAAAAACATATGTATCTCAATGTTTTTTGGTCGGGTTTGTATTTTTCATCACCTAGACCCAATCCGAGACCCGTCGGGTTCGGTTCAGGTTCGATTCTTTTTGGGTCGGTTTGGTTTATCAGCCCTTTTACGTAAAACCCTCCCTAGTGCACCTAGCCCGGTCCGCGAGCACGCGCGCGCACACACACACACACACACACACACACACACACACACACACACACACATATATATATATAAGGAAAGTTCTAGAGCACCCCTGTTTTGTAGCACCTCATTTGCCCTTGATAAGAGCCACTTATTTATATTTAAATAAATTAGTGGGGGAAGAGAGAGTTAGTGGGAGAAGAGAGAAACATAAATGTGTAGTGGAAATCAAGGGGCTATGCTATAGAGGTGTGCACTGTTTGGGGGGGGGGGTGCACTTGATCTCTCTCTCTCTCTCTCTCTCTCTCTCTCTCTCTCTCTCTTTTAACGATCCGAAATCCCCGGTCTCCGAAGAGACGGGAAACACCGGATTGCTTTGAGAACACGACGCATCAGAACACAAACAATAGAACTTTTCATTGCTATTACAATGATTTACATCAAAGTACAAGAATATCAGAGAATAAATGAATAATATACAGCGGAAAAATAAATATCAAAGATTTACAAATTGCAAAGCAGCGGAAAATATATATACATAAATATAATGCACAACGGGAATACATCAACTAGCACAACTGAAAGAAATACACGGATACAAAGCTTTCCGAATATAGCTCCAACTGTAAACCAAGATCCTGGAAAAAGAAATATCTGCGAAAACCAAAACTACTAGCTGTCCGTGCGGAAAATATGGGCACCCAGGGTTTAAGTGAAAACAATAAACTTCGAGTCAGTCATGGAACTGGTGTGAGAACTAAAACAGTAATTAAATTAGCTTTTAATTTAAAATATGGTAAATCACGGGACCACGCCGCATGTCACGGAACGGGTTTACCCTATGAATACCAGTGCCTAACCAATAACCAATAATAGATATATGGATGTACAATGCATCATACAACATGCAATTTTTCAATCTACCCATTTAGGCTTAATCCCCAAATTTAGATTTTTCGAAATCAAATTCACTTTACAGAAATTATTCCTTTGGACTTTATTCCCGATTTCTTATTTCAAATCCTTTGAAATACATATCTAGCTTTATATCAAAGTAGATTTCACTTCGGGATCTCAAACCAAAATCATTTGGAAATATGAATTCCAAAACATAACAATGCATACAAACAAGTATGCAACAAAATATCTGGCTCCCCTTAGACAAGGCAAAGGGTACACACTTCACCAACTCGATATATATATGTGCACCTCCCAAATTTAGATTTCACAACATAATAATCACAAGTACTTTCCAAAATATAGTACTTCACATCAGCAATTCACACATATGATCAGTCACTATTAATCACATAACCTTTGAGCTCGTACATCTCAAAGAAGGGTGTTAAGCAAGAGAATAAATTCTCCGCCACCAAACAGATACATCATCAATAGCAACCAATCGATTATGTGATGAACTACAATGTAACACATAATACATTTCTAAATCATTTCTCAACATCGGGTTAGCCCTCGAAATCCTTTCTGTTTTATAAAACATTTCATGTCCAAAATAGGGAATACATTTCTTTTCACTTAAGAAAAATATCATTTCAAAATCATTCATTAAATTTGAAATGAACTCAACAACATCGCTAAACATCTCATAGTCAAATCGTGAAGTGTTTCACAAGATGTTAGCATACAAATATTTCTACCCAACCCAATGCTAAATGTAAAAGCATATCTTGCTCATAAACTGGTCGAGCACAGTCCAAACAATCAATCAATCACATTCAATACCAAAAACCAAGAATATTTGGTTTATACCACATCTCATATTTTGGAAAATTTAATTACCATTCTTTCATTCCGATTTAATTAAAGATTTATTAAAACTCTTCTTCGTTTAATCTCAAAAATCATACTTAATGATTATTCAACTTTCTGGAAATTAATCCTGCTTTTAACTGGGTTAAAGAACCATTGTCCTTTAAAACACAATTCACGATAAACCCAAAATCATTTTACATCAAAATGGAACCTTCACGGAAATCTGATCAATATAAATTTCCGTATCAGACTGATACTATAAGTGGAATAGCGACAAAGCCTTTTAAATTCCATAAATAGTCTTCCTTTACAGAAGTTCATCTCGATTATCACCAAATCGAATTCCATTTAATTCCAATTTAATATATTAAATTAGAAAACTTTACTTTGGAAAATTCCATTAATCTTAATTAAAAGATTATAAATTCCAAATCATATCTTTACTGCTAATTTGGGTTAAAGAACAAATGTCGTTTAAAACATCGTTCACAATAAACCCTAAAATCAACTTTCATTTAAATTAATTAATTGGTGAATTTCTCTAAATCTTAATTAAAAGATTTATTCCTTTCTCAACGGGGTTTAAGAATGGCGTTATTAAAGACGCCATTCACAACAAACCCCAAAATCCAATTTGATATCAAATCCAAGGCTCTGAATAGAAATTATATCGGCTTATATTCAGTATCAAATTCTGAAACCAACGGATATCATATTGGGAATAACGATATCTATATCTTCCAAATTCCTCAACAATATCCGTATAATCACGGAATCCAATATTGAAATTGTAATGTCCCGGTTTTTGCCGAGTCTTTGTTAATGGTAAATATTGATTTAATAAGTAATTAAATCATAAAATAGATTTACTAAACAAACCTAAGCGACTTAAGAACTTATGTATATATATATATATATACAAATATATATATGGATGTATATACTTATATACATATGTTGAGTCATGTTTTGACATAGATTCATATTAAAAACCTTGCAAATAAACCTTAAACCTTCACATGAAAATGATAACATAAATCATATATGTAAAGAGGCATTCCATTTCTTTAGACATATAAATGGATCATGGAAACAAGTAAGGACAGTAAGGGATAAACAAATGCAAGAGAAACAAGTCGGCACAAAACATGTATATATATATATATATATATATATATATAACATATAAAG
The DNA here is from genome assembly GCA_030737875.1 of Allium sativum. Taxonomy (NCBI): domain Eukaryota; kingdom Viridiplantae; phylum Streptophyta; class Magnoliopsida; order Asparagales; family Amaryllidaceae; genus Allium; species Allium sativum. Next base: position 749,169,185 of record CM060918.1, read on the forward strand.
GACATGCACAGGACATGTTTGGAAAATTTACCAAGTGAAAATACCAAGGGTAAATGAATGTAGAAGCAAACAAAAGCAAACAACCAAAGTCAAATATCTTAATGGTGAATAGTATAGCTAAAAATAGGCTTAGGTCATCACCTAAGAAGCCAATGCAACTTGCAATTATAAAATCCATTTTTGCAAAAATATCAAGCACTTAAACCATTTTATATTACAAATGAAATCTGAAAATATATGTGGCAAATCGGCAGCATATTTGAAGTACGGCCTTGAAAGATTTAGTTTCTATAAGATGAAACATAAGACAATATGAATGGTAATATCTCAATTAAACAAATCTTTCCTTCTTCAATAAGCAAATCAAATAGGGCTTAGGAGAGGGGTAAGCCTAAAGATATGCTTACTGTAACATTAAATTTGGAGAGATCGAAATCCCTGAAATAAAGGAGAAGACATAAATTGTTTAATGAGAAAACTTAGCTATAAATAGCACTTGAACCCATGCATCTCTCACAAACAAAAATGCTGAAGTTCAAGCGGAAATTACAAAGAGGAAAGGGAAAGCAATAAGGTGAGTAAACATTCCCCTCCATTTAGTTATTGATTTCCATAGTATGATCTAGTTATATACTTGCATACATGTTTTTGATAAAGTAATGATATATTAGGTAGTAGATCTGGAAATATTATCATAGAAAAACCAGTAAACCAAGCTTAAAAACATGGAACTGTGCATATATGTGTGTAAATCTTCCCTTCCCCCTTGTTGTTGATTATATACATGTGTTGATATTGTTTTCATATTGGGCTAAAATGTGAAGAAAAAGCTGGAGACAAAAAGACTTAACAGAGAACTAAACAATATACATATGTGAATAACTTACTTGACATTTTGGTTTGGTAAATGCTGAATGCAAGTTGGGGGGGGGGGGGGGGGTATATTTGTTTGAATGTTGATAGCTTGTCCATACTTCAAGTTTTGACAAGTTTTAAGAACAGAGCTTTTAGAGTTCAATTATAAAACATATGATAAATGAAGTAAGTAGGATATCTTAAACCCTTAACTTGAAGTCATGTTATGTATATTTATACCCCCACGACTTCATCATAAATGGATCATAAGTCTGGAATGGACAAAAGCCTAGAATCTGAAATTAAATAAAGCAAAGAATAATATGGAAATATGGTTTACTTATTCATTTCCATAACCAAGGTCGAAATAATAAATTAAAAGAGCCGCTTAAAGTACTTGACAAGGTTGCTATAACAGAGAAATTGCATCCTTTCGTAGCTTTCTTCATTCATCATTTTGGTGAGGACGGTAAGTGTTATGAAATGATTTAGCTAACCTCGTACGATGACAATACGGTGCCGCTAGCTTATACGCAGTGCGAATGTGTGCCTGAAATCGATGCAAGTCACTGGATGGAGTTGGAAGGTGGTGTGACATATGGCAACGCTGCGGCGAGATACGGGTGGTAGACGATGAGGGGTTTGGATGTGTACGTGCACAAGTGCACTGTGCACTGTGTTTAAACAAGAAGAAACAGGAGATAAGAAGGGAATCAATGCTTACAATAGCTCATAGCTTTTGATGGGTTTGTATGAGATGTATACACTGAAACTGGGTGGAAGGAATCAACAGGAGGATACACAAAAGAAAGAAATGGGATGTTCAAGACAGTAACTGGTGTTAAAGGGTGAAATTGGGAGGAAGGGCTTTAATGACTGGAACAGCTGGTCGGTAGGGATCTGGAACAGCAGCCTGACTTGCGAGTGGGGTTGGGGTGGCTCAACGATCATCGGAGAAGTGGTTGAGGTGCACAGCTAGGATATGCACAAGACTGTGCACTAGGAGAGAGAAGACAACGGTTTAAAAATGGGTTGAACGATTGGCGCAACTGGGTCGTGCGATCAAACAACAAGGGGTGTGCATCCATTTGGATATATATACTTATATGGATTCATGGACGGATGGCAGGCCACGTGAGTTAACTAAGTGGTGGGATCTGCGTCATCAGAAATGAAGGAAGATGGTTCACGTCAGGAGAGGAAGGAAGCATCGAATAGGAAGTGGGTAAATGGCGATGAATCGTAAATTCAGAGAAGAAGAGGGACTGGGATCGGTATAGCCTGTCGTTCGCAAATCATGGGTAGAGAGGTGTAGTCATTTAAGGAATTACTGTCAGTATTCTCGGGTTTGAGTAGTAGCATCAGGGTAGTAGTGTTCAAAATTGTTATGTATGCATGTCTTTTTGGTTCTGTTCTCACCTGTGATGTCTTTCATGGGCGCATGGCAACATAGGAGAAGTAGAAGGGCAGCCGCAATGCAGAAGTAGGAAAGAACAACTATAGAAAGATGCAGGTAGGAAGGGATCAATGCATGGTGGTGTGTACTGTGTACGATTTATGTATAGGCAACATTAGATATATTCAACTTCAATATTGTGTGCTGTAAGATTTAGTTCAACTCCAATATTGTGCTTTGATCAGAACTTAGTTATTAATACAGGGGCAGAATACATAATATAACTAGAAAATAAGCCTGATATAAGACAACACAAACAAAAATCGCTACAGTTGGTATCACCGTAGTTGAAGGAATAGATGAAGTTGCCACAGAAGAAATAGAGGAGACGTGCGTGGTAGGGTGCATTTGTAGTTCTGACATCCTGCATTTTTTCAAACATTGTTAAAGAGAAATAAAGAAAAGAATAAGGGAATAAAAAAGGGATTTGTACTTAAATAAAAATCTAAAACAAAATACATAGACATAAGTATATTAATGCAAGAAAATAGACCAGTCATATGCCAATGCGCTCACACGGTTATAATGCAAGTGTGTGGATTCCTGAAGAGATACGAACGCATGTTTTTCATTTGGACTCGGTTTCCTAAATCAGACCTGCGATGGAGATGGTACTTGCGACGGAGATGGTATTTGCGAAGAGGTACTGGCGAGGCGGTGTTTGCGAAGTTAGCGAAGCGGTGCTTGCGAAGTTGGCGAAGCGGTGTTTGCAAAGTTGACGAAGCGGTGTTTGCGAAGTTGGCGAAGTTGGCGAAGTTTGCGAAGTTGGCACCTTGTTAAAACCGGTACTTTGGTAAAAGCGGTACTTTGGCGCTTTGGTAAAAGCGGTACTTTGGCGCTTTGGTAAAACCAGTACTTTGGTAAAACCGGCACTTTGGCACTTTAGAAACTGGCACTTTGGCACTTTAGAAACTGGCACTTTGGCAAGTGAAGAAAAAGAAGATAATTATAAATTTAGATATTTATAATTATTTAGAAATAAAAAAAAGAAATTGTATGTGACGCATACGCCTTAGTAGATCATTTACAAAGGATAGTCAAAACTGAATAAATTACCGTGTGCGAAGCACGTGCCTTAGTTGTTCATTTATAAAAGACATTACGCTGATCATTTCGAAGAGTTCGTAATTTATATATTCCACTTCGATTTGATTTATGCGTCACGTGTCAGAGATTATTGAAGATAATTGAAGCCGGAGATATGCAAGGGCTATTTTTATAGTGCCTTCGGTTTGTCCAGTCCCAGGACAACTTGTATGGACGAGTGTCTGACAGAGTATTCCTAATAGATCACGTAAGTTGATCGTTTCATGGTATTTTGTCTGGTGGCGGAGAAATTCGTTTCTCTTAGCTTTTATACCCGTAATATTTTTGGAAGATCAACTAGTGATTGACGGGTTTGACGATGTGGCATTCAAAGTAAATGGTGACCAGATATTCTGGAAGATAAACATAGCCTCAAAGCCTCATCAGCCAGGAAAGACAGAAGTTGGGTTAGGCAGCATGGCTAGTTGGGTCATTCCCAAGCAGGGTGTATTGTCACCAATCTTGAGAAAATTCATATTTGTTACTTCTTTTCATTTCTGTATCTCCCGGGAATTATGGCAGGCGCGCAATAAAAGCCATAGGGTGGCAATATATTCGATACACTCAAGCTAAATGAGTGGTCGGTCATGTGTGGCCGGGTTGCAAGACGTTCTTGTTGAACCCCAGTGTATACCCTCTAGAGTACACTGATCGGAAGGTGCTCCCATACCTTGTATGTTGGAATCTAATCTCCAATAAGAACCCGTGGTTTTCGATTTTATATTATATATATGTGGAGCATGAGATGCAAGCATTTCCGCTAGATGGTTATTTACTTGATACGAGCTATTATAATATCAGACGAGTTAATATCAAAGATATTTTGGGTTATAGTAAGGTAAAAATCGTCCATGTTTATGTATGGGCTGGTCTTACTATTATCTTTTCTTTCAAACCGTTTTTTTTGAAAAGTTAAACCACTTGTTCCGTATCTCATGAGGGAAAAACCCGTTCCGTCTCTACGGCGTGGTCTTATGAGATATACTGTTCTAATCAAGTTGTGTATTTAAAATCGTTTACTCACACCAGTCCCCTGACTGACCCAGAGTTTATTTTCTGTGTTTCCCTAAACTCTTGGGTACTCATAACACTTGTTATAGGTAGAAAGTGATCCATGTATCTTATGGAATCTTTTGAAGTATTGTGGAGTACAAGACCAAGGACCATTCTAGTAGCGATATCTATCTCTGAGTATCTAGTTGGAGTATCTGTATCAAACCCTGTTATGAAGTTGTATTCTAATGATATATTATATGATGTAACAGACTCTGATATGTAATTTGTGAAATTCCGCTGTGAAATTCTGATATTCTTCTTACTCTTCTATTCTATTAGTTCTGCCTTTTCTATCTCATCCTCTAACTTCTTTCTATTAACAGTCAGAGTTCGATACTTGGGTTTTTAACAATTAATACGGGATTTTGTGTTACTGTTGAAAATTCGAGTGTCGAATTTTTCTGGCCGTTACAGAAATATTCCGAAGATTATTTCCATTCAAATCCATTCCAATTTTTATATTCGAAAATTCTGGTTATTTCTAAAACCATTTACAAGTCCAATTTATTTATGTAAAAACATTGGATTATTATTCTAGTTAATAACTAGTTCATTTTGATAAAAATATTTTTTTATCTTTCCAAATATGTATTTTTTCATCCAAAATCTTTCCAAATCATTTATTATGATTTTACACAATTTTTCCATATTTTTAATAATTTTATTAAGGCCCTTATAGTCGGTTTCCAATATCGGCCACCGAACTACATCCATAGCGACCTTTTTCAAAACTAATTTGGACATATCTTAAAATCTAACCGTTAGATTTCAACTTCATTTTTCAATTTTAAATCAGAATTGAATATTCCATATCATGACAACTTTATACATTGCATATATATGTTTAAAATTATATTTTTAACAATCCAATAATTATTCCATTTCATGACAACTTTATACAGTGCATATATATGTTAAAAATTATTTTTTAGCAATCCAATAATTATTCCATATCATGACAATTTTATACATCGCATATATATGTTAAAAATTATATTTTTAACAGACAAATAATTACTTCATAGCATGACCATTTTATCCATTTCATATATAGGCTAAAATTTATATTTTTAGCAAACAAATATTTATTTCATTACATGAAAATTTTATATATCGCATATATAAGCTAAAAATAATATTTTTAGCGAACAAATATTTATTTCATTACATGACCATTTTATATATCGCATATATAAGCTAAAAATAATATTTTTAGCTAACAAATATTTATTTCATTACATGACCATTTTATATATCGCATATATAAGCTAAAATAATATTTTTAGCAAACAAAATATTTCATTTCATTGCATAATTAGAATAATAAAAAAATATTTATTTCCTTAATTACAAATTTAATAACTAATTACGCTTAAACAGTCAGCCTCTTCTTTCTTCCAGGTGAAGTCACGCATTCAAACCCATAGCCCTCATCACCAACATCCACCTGCGCTGATCATTACAGGCCATCGGCCGCTCATCGACAACCGCCACTTTGTAGCCGCCAACACCCTCTCCTTGCGCCTTGAATATCGCTCATCTCGGTGGTGCCATTGGCCAACAATTGGCTCTCGAACGCTGGCTTCTTCAGGCGAGATTCCGGTCGCCAGAGCATGTTAACCCCAATCACCACCGTTGAATACCCTCTCCTCGCCGAGCTCTTCAATTTTGTTGTATCAATTTCTAAATTTATTGATTAGATTTCGAGAAAATTGGGGGGATTGATCGGAGTAATTTCCGCCCTTGTTCTTGTAGCTAGCGGCTTCAACTAGGGTTGACTGTATTTTATGTTTGACTAGGGTTAGAGAAATAAGGGCCTTCATAGTTTATTTATTTTTTATTTAATTCTCCAATTACTTGTTTAACGTCACGAACTCCAAAAGAACCCCAACGACTATCGCCCTCAACTTAATACCCTCATTCCGGACACAATGTGATATGTTTCGTAAGCCAATTCGACTATTTTGATCAGTTTTCCTTTAAATTAAAATATAAATCAATATATATTGAATTTAAACGTACATTTTAATTTACCAGGGCCACATACTGACTCCAAAAATTACAGAAAAATTATATCTAGCTATGTTTTGACAATACGGTCCTAACAAAACTAATTTCGTCGAATTTGGAGACCGTTTGAAAAATGACTTTTTTCCAGTCGATTAAATTCAAACTGAAATTACCAAACACGTTTAAATTTACCACGCTCTCATATTAATTCCAAAAATTATAAAATTTTAAACTTAACAATAATTTGACATTTCCAGATCCAACAAAAGTGGTTTCGTCGAAAACGGAGGTCGTTTGCGAAATGACTATTTTTAAGGGCTATATATACTATATAAATTCCATAGCGACTATTTTGAATTTTAAACTGGGCATAACTTTTAATCTATAAAGTGAAATCTCAGTTTTTTACTTTCGTTAGAAAATTACAGTTCAAAATATTCCAACGTTTCATGTTTTACTGAAATCCGATTTATTTTGAATTATGTACATTTAATTGAAGTTTAAAATCGAATTTTTATACTATCGCGCCATTTCGAGCTCGTTTTATAATAAATATAAATTTATACGTTCCAACCTCGATTTAAATAAATTTTTAGTCGTTATCATTTAAATTAAATCATTTAAATATTCAAAACCCATTAAAATAGCTAAAATAAATTTTTTTGAATTGGTTCAGAAATTCCGGAATTTCTGAACCAATTTAAAATTTTATTTTAGCTATTTTAATTAGGGATGAGCATGGTGCGGTTTGGTGCGGTTTTGACTTAAAACCGCACCCGGAACCGCTAAAGTGCGGTTTTCAAAAGTAGGAGCCGGAACCGGACCAAAAACCGTTGGTGCGGTTTGGTTTTAAAAGTGCAGTTTCGGTTTTTAAAACTGCGGTTTCGGTTTTAAAACCAATTAACAAAAAAAACATCGTTCCCTTAGATGATGATGCACATGAAATGTTTAAAGCTGAGGCAGGGGCTTTTTTATTTGTCCAGTGTGTGATATTGATCTTCACATGCAAATGAAAACTCTTTTACTGTAATGACCAATCGGTCCAATCCTAATACCATCTTACTATAAATGACATCAAGGCAATGGATGTAATCCAAATCATAATTCTAATGGACCGAAAGCAGTATGTAGAACTTGTTCTAGATACTTCTCAGCAGTAGCATACCGCCTCTTTTTAACCTCTATAGCTAATACAATAAGAGCTTTGTCTGGTGGTAGGTCTTGATAGCTTCTCAAGGTGTTCAATATTATTTTTCTTTTCTTTTGTAGATCCTTTCTATGATCAGACATTTCCATCAACACGTCATGATTAATCTTGGCAACTTGAGTCAATATAGCCGTGCAGTTAGAGTGCTGCAACATGTATTGCTTCTCTTTTGCTTCCATGATTGCCAAGTAGTGAACATGCAGATTTGTCTGAAGCTAAATTTGAGAAGGTAGCGTTAAAATCTACGTATAAGTAACATTCGGTGCGGTTTCGGTTTTGCGGTTTGAAAAAGGATGAAAACCGAACCCGGACCATACTAATGGTGCGGTTTCATCGGTTTTGCGGTTTTACTTCGGTGCGGTTTTTTAAGATGCGGTTTCGGTTCGGTTTCAGTTCATAATCGGTTTTCCTGCTCATCCCTGATTTTAATGGGTTTTGAATATTTAAAATGATTTATTTTAAATAATAACGACTAAAAATTTATTTAAATCGAAGTTATAAAGTATAAATTTATTTTAATTATAAAACGAGCTCGAAATGGCGCGGTAGTTTGAAAATTCGATTTTAAATTTCAATTGAATGTATAGGATTCAAAATAAATCGGATTTCACTAAAAACAGAAACATCTGAATCTGTTTAATTATATCTTTCTAACGGATGTGAAAATTTCAGATTTCATAATATAAATTGAAAGTTATGTCCAGTTTAAAATTTAAAATAGTCGCTATGGAATTTAATAAATTTTAAATATATATATATAGCCCTTAAAAATAGCCATTTTGCAAACGACCTCCGTTTTTGACGAAACCACTTTTGTTGGATCTGGAATGTCAAATTTTTGTTAGGTTTCAAATTTCATAATTTTTTTAATTAATATGTGAGCGTGGTGAATTAAACGCGTTTGGCAATTTCAGTTTGAATTTAATCGACTGGAAAAGGCCATTTTTCAAACGGTCTTCAAATTCGATAAAGTTAGTTTTGTTAGGACCATATCGTCAAAACATAGCTAGATTTATTTTTCTGTAAGTTTTGGAGTCAGTATGTGGCCTCTGTAAATTAAAATGTAAGTTTAAATTTAATATATATTGATTTATATTTTAATTTTGATAAAAACTGATCGAAACAGCCGAATTGGCTTACGAAACATATCCCATTGTGTCCGGAATGGGGGTATTTAGCAAGGGGCGGCAATCTTTAGGTTTGATTTGGAGTTCGTGGGAATAGACAAGTAAATTTGGAATTTAATATTATTAAAATAATATATATATATATATATATATATATATATATATATATTTCACTCATACCCTAGCAAACCCTAATCAGTTCCCCGACCCGCCGTCAGAAAGAATTAAATGGTTGAAATCGTCCTAAATTTCCCCTTTAATTTCTCAAAATCCAAGTATAATTGTTTGAAAGTTTCAACACATGAATGAAAGAGAATTCCTTGATCTTTATTTTGATACGGCGGTGATCGATTATTGATCACCATAGAGGCCGAGGCGACGTTGCAATGTCGCGGCGTTCAAATGGAGTTATGGTGCGATGGGAGGCGTCAGCCTCTCTGCTGGTCAACGAGTAGAGTGAGGGTGGTTGCGGCTTCGTCGTGGTGGGTCCCGATGGTCCTCTGGTCGCTTATGGAGGCGGGTGGTGAAGCGATTTGGGGTGCGAAGGTTTGGATTCTCGTGAATACTGGACGTCGTGAAGAAATGGGCTGGAGGAAGCAACGATTTAGGTTAATTAAGAAAACAATTAAATTAGTTAATATTATTAATTTAATTAATGCAATTCAAATCTTCAAACTGCCATAGCTTTTGCATATGGAAACGAAATCAGACGATTTAAAGTGCGTTGGAATCGTGTCGTAGAGCACTACAACATAAAACTGACTCAGACAAAAACGGAGTAAATTAGAAATTGAGACAAATTCAAATTCAAACAATACTAAAATCGACAATAAAAGACTGACGGAGTGGAAACTAATGCGAGAACTCTCTCACTAAATTTTTTTATAGTTATTTATTTTATAACTGTAAATGTATAGAAATTGCCAGTAACTGTAAATGTATAAAAATTGCCAGTATTGATTTTTATCTGTTGTATGGATTTCAACACACGAATTCGCACAAATCACATAAATTGGAAGCGATGTATGGATATTAGAGACACTCGCATTTCATACTCCGCGAATGGCCACTTATGGTACCGTAAATGGCATTGGGTAGTTGAGTATTTATTTATTTGGATGATTTGTGTATTGTGGTGATTATTTTGTGATATTAACATGTTAGAAATGTTAATATTAAACCGATAGATAAAAATGGACAAAATAATCATTTATATATTGAACAGTGAAAATTGGTTAATTAGAAAAATAATTCAAACTCAATTTGAATTGGTTAAATTTAGTAACCAATGATTTATATAAATCGACTGTTGTTGTTTGAAAACCCCACACGGGTATTGGGATGATATTGGACATACACTAATCCCAATATTTAGTTGTATGTCAATCGATGGGTTGACAAACTTTGATGAGCGTTATTTATCTATTTTGATGCTTATACAGTTATAGATTGCACTCTGGATGATGTTTGAATGTGAAATGATTATTTATCATTATTGTTGAATACATGCGATGTATGAAATCCATATAACTGAAATTATATGGTAATTGATTTAGTCGCATTCCGATTCAGAAAATAACGAATATTTTAAAATAACGAATATTTAAAATTAACGAATATTTTAAAATAACGAATATTTTAAAATTAACGAATATTTTAAAATAACGAATATTTAAAAAAAATATTCAATGAATAATCAAAATATGATTTTGATGTCCGATTTTGGATGGACACGAAAATATAAAAATATATGAAGCCTGGTTAAGTAGTAAAACGCCATTTTAACCCAAACGGGTTTATCGATCGAATTATTTTATAATGAATACGAAAAGAAATGATTTAAAGTTGAAAATGAAGTTGAAATCGTTTTAAAACGAATTTATAAATATTTTATAAAATACATTTTAAATAGAAATAGATGATATATATATAATAATGGCTTGAATAGAACGAGCCGCGCAGCGACCGTTCGTGAATTTCGACCATTAACTTCAAATTGATGTAACAGGGGATCCGACTGCCGGATTCTCCTAAAACCAGAACCGTTGAGTTCAAATCAAAAAGATCTTCCCAATGAATATATGAGATTTAAATTTGCATGGTTCGATTTCAAATTATGTCCAAATCAATTTTAGAAAAGGTCGCTATGGATGTAGTTCGGTGGTCGATACTGAAACCGACTGTAAAGGCCTTAATAAAATTATTAAGAATATGAAAAAATTGTGTAAAATCATAATAAATGATTTGGAAAGATTTTGGATGAAAAATTCCATGTTTGGAAAGATAAAAATATATTTTTATCAAAATAAACTAGTTATAACTGGAATAAAAATCGAATGATTTTTAGAAATAAATAAATTGGATTGAAAAATGGTTTTAATATAACTAGAATTTTCCAACGTATAAATTGGAATGGAAATAATCTTCAGAATATTTCGATATTGGATTCCTTGATTGTATAGATATTGTGAGGAATTTGGAAGATACAAATATTGTTATTCCCAATATGATATCCGTTGGTTTCAGAATTTGATATTGAATATAAGCCGATATAATTTCTTTTCAGAGCCTTGTATTTGATATCAAATTGGATTTTGGGTTTGTCGTGAATGGTGTCTTTATTAACACTGTTCTTAAACCCAGTTGAGAAAAGAATAATTCTTTTTATTAAGATTAATGAAGTTACCAATTAATTAATTTAATTGGAATTGAATGAAAATTGGATTTTGGGTTTATCTTGAACTGTGTTTTAAATAACATTCGTTCTTTAACCCAATTAACAGTGAAGATATGATTTGGAATTTATAATCTTTTAAATAAGATTAATGGAATTTTCCACGGAAAAGGTTTCCAATTTAATTTATTAAATTGGAATGGAATGGAATTCGATTTGGCAGTAATCGAGATGAGCTTCTGTGAATGAAGACCGTTACTATATATGGAATTTAAAAGGCTTTGCCGCTGTTCCATTTATATTATTAGTCTGATACGGGAATTTATATCGATTATACACTGCCATCATTTTAGTATAGATTCCATTTTGATGGAAGAAGGTTTTGGGTTTATTGTGAACGATGTTTTAAAGGACATTAGTTCTTTAACCCACTTAAAGACGGGATTTATTTCCTAAATTTGAATAATCATTAAATAATGATCTTTGGAGATTAAAAGTAGGTGAAGTTTAAATGAACCTTTAATTAGATTGGAATGGGAATGAGGTAATTTAATTCACCGAATTCAAGAAATGATCGAGAATGGATTACCACCAGTTTTACTCCAGGCGATAGTTAAATCTTTAATTGGATTTGAACATGAAATGGTAGTTAATTTTATCGTAACACAGTGGGTGTTAGATATGTAGTATTACCAATTTTTCTCCATGGGATGAATAGGTTCGGATTGGAAAATAAAATAAAGGATTGCTTCGGTAAGCATCGATAATTCCGACTAGTTTTATAAACCTTAATTTAGTTTAAAATTGTGGATAAATAAAATAATATCTTTGGAAATGGATATCCAAACGAAGATTAAAGAATAATTTTAAAAGAATTTATCTTTGATAAAATTAATGGGAAACTTTCCCTAAAGATGTGAATATTTGAATAAAAGAATATTCTGAATTGGACTGAGGCGTATGATGTGTTTTTATAGCACTTGATTATTGATTATAAAATACACGAGTTATTCGAAAATACCGGGTTTATCCCATTCTGAATAACTGATACGGCGATTAAAAATCGACGATGAAGATGGTGGTTGAAGACCAGAGATCTTCACATCGTTTGGATGATTACTGATGTCTTGATTGGGCTGTACACCCAGGACAAGGTAATAAGTGGTGATCTTCCAGATGTACTTGGAGATCGACCGGATATGCAAGGACCTCTCTCCTGTATTGGACATATGGGACGAGGAATAAGGTGCCTCCGGTTTCGTTCAGACCAAGAACGGACTTGTAAATGGATATGTGTCTGACAGTGGATTTCATTCTATGTTGATTGATTTCTATTAAATATATATCTGTTTGTTGGCGGAGAATTTATTCTCTTGCTTAACTCCCTTCTCTGATACGTATGATATTAGAGGTTATATATTAGTAGACATCGGTTGTATGGCGTGAATTGTCAGTGTGGCATGTTGAGATGCAAATGATCAAGGCTTTTGTTGAAAAGCAGATTCTTGTGGATGATGATCAAAGCACGCCTTTAAATTGCATAGCTTTGTGTATAGCATTGATTCGCAAGCCTCACACCTCGGTATGAGTCAAAACGGGATAAGAGACGCAGTGAGTGCACGACGTTTCTTTCTAGCTAGAAGTAGTGTCATGGTATGGAGCCCAGACATTTCTATTTATGTGGATGATGGAATGCAAGGCGCCTCGGATATGGGTCCCTGTGGCTCAGAGATAGGTCTGATAGGACCGGAAACGTGTGTTCAGGAATAACCAATCTAGTAAAGTAAGTATGGGCCGACACTGCTGGATCAAAGGGTTGCCCGTAGGTGTGATCCTGGGTAATCTTGCTAGAGGTTATCCGAATCGGTAAGGAGACCATCCCTTGCCTTGAATCATGATGGAAATCCAATTTTTAATATGATACTTTTCGGTTTTAGTTGTTAACCTATGTATGGCGGAATAATATATGGTACTTATGTCGTCTATGATTGATACATTTATATTAAAGTTGATTTTGATACTATGCACTTATAGTAATATCAAAATGATTTGTTTTAAACGTACCAAGCATGTTTAGCTATTATAAGGGAAAACTCTATCCTCCGGCTTGCGTTGCATCGTGTGACGGGACTTGACTCTTATAATAGCTTCATTTTCCAAAAAGCTTAACGTTGTTTTATTTTAAACTGAGATTCATGTGGAGTAAACCCGTTCCGTGTTATAAGGCGTGGTCCTATGATTTTCCAACTTTTAAAGTAAAGTTTTAATAACTATTTTAGTTCTCACACTAGTCACATGACTGACTCGGAGTTTATTATTTCTACCTATACTTTGGGTGCCCATATTTACCACATGGGTAGCTTGTAGTTTTGGTTTTCACAGATATTACTTTTCCTAGGATCCTGGTTTGCAGCTAGAGCTATATTCAGAAAGCTTTGTATCCGTGTATTTCTTTCAGTTGTGGTAGTTGATGTTTTCCGCTGCACATTATGTTTATGTATTTAAAATGTAATTTTAATCTCTGATATTGTATTTCTGCTGTGTAATATTTATCCATACTCTGATATATTCTTGTACTCTGGTGTAATTGTTGGACTAGTAATGAAATGTTCTATTGTTTGTGTTCTGATGCGTCGTTTTCTCAAAGTAATCCGGGCTCCTCCGTCTCTTCAGGGAAGTCTAGGTCATTTCAGATGGTATCAGAGCTTTGGTTTATAGAGCTCGAGAACAGGACACATTAGAACAAACGAAAGAATTCATCAGAGATAGGATTAGTAATATCCTATGAGAATGACTCGTTAGAGATAGGATAAGCAGCATCCTAGAATGAGTTTGAAGGGTATTATTTATGAAAATGAATTTAATTTTGAAAATTAGATTATATTATACGTATTTGAGTATTTTATTTTATATTGATTTTGGACTATCGGGTATTAGAAGATTTTGCATATACGTCTGATCCACGTGTATTCGAAGTCTCAAATATACGGGGTAGATACAGAATCACACTCTAGTCGGCCGGAGATGATTTTGATGATTGACATGTCATCATCAACATTTATGTTCGAGTTTTGAAAGTGGATATCTATATATTTCCAATTGACTGGTGTGAGAAGAAAAACCCAATTAGAATTTATTGTTTGCGATTTGACACTAAAAAAATATAATTTTTAAATATATATAAAAGTTATATATTTGCAAGCTAATAATTAATTGATTGCTGGTTGTGTTGTGTAATTATTAGTTGAACTAATAAAAATATTGGAATGATAAATCTAATATGAGAATGAAATTTAATTTAAGCCAAATCAAATATTGAATTAAATTGAAAATTGGTTGGAATTGCATAAATATATATGTATATATATTTGTTGAACAAGTTATGGATTTACTGTTGAGTGGAGAATTAATTTGCGTGCCCGACAATAGGTACACCTTAATGAGTTGGTTGCGCAATTTTATTTATATAAACTCCTGTGAATGTGTAACGACCCGATTTTTGTCGACTTTGGTTATCGCAATAAACTCAATGACGACTAACCAAACATCGAAAAATATCGGAAAGTTAATAGAAAGAAGTTAGAGGGTGAGGAAAGATAAGAAAGAAACTTAGAATAAAAGAAGAAGAAGATAGAACATCAGAGTAACACGAATCTCACAGCGGAACGAACAACATATAATAGATAACATATCCTTGAAATAAAATTAATATATGTATACAGTAACATTATCAGTGTACAACACTTACAACACAGCGGAAATAACTATACCTATATAATCCTGAAGCCTCCTGCTCCAAGCTTTCCAAGTACATCTGTAAAATCCTGACTACTTGACTGCCCGTACAAAATTGGGCACCCAAGAGTTTAGTGAAAACAAAACAAAATAATCTCTGGGTTAGTTGTGACGGCCGGGAATTTCGCTCGATCCGAATCAGTCGTTAAACCGATCTAGACCGTTCGAAACCCCTGATCGTTTGAGAACAGGACAAATGAGAACACAAACAGAAGAACATTTCATTGTTATTACAACAATTCCATCAGAATACAAGGATATACAGAGTATAAATGAATAAATTACATTCGATAAATATCAGAGATTACAATAAATTACATAGCAGCGGAAAATAATACAAAGCACAACTGAAGGTGATATACGGATACAGAGCTTTCCGGATATCATTCCAGCTGTAAACCAGGATCCTGTGAATATAAATCTGCAAAACCAAAACTACTAGCTGCCCGTGCGGAAAATAGGGGCACCCAGAGTTTAGGTTAAAACAATAAACTCCAGGTCAGTCATGTGACTGGTGTGAGAACTAAAACAGTTATTTAAAACTTTACTTGAAAAGAGAGTGATTCAAGGGACCACGCCGTATAACACGGAACGGGTTTCCTCCCAAGAATATCAGTGCATAGAATAAACAGCGCAATGCTTTTTCGAAAAATGAAGCTATTATAAGACCCAGGTCCCATCACACAATGCAACGCAAGCCGGAGGATAGGGTTTTCCCTTATAATAGCCAAACATGCTTGGTACGTTTAAAGCAAATCATTTGATACTATAATATGTGTATAGTGTCAAAACATTTCAATCATAAATATAAATCATAGACGGCATGGGTATTATATATCATGTCGCCATACTAGGCTCTACAAATAAAACCGAAATACACGTATTGGAAATTGGATTCCGTCATGAGTCGAGGCAAGGGGCAAGCTCCTCTCCGCGTTCGAGACACTCTAGCAAATGCCTCAGGGTTACGCACACTGGGTAACCCCTGGATCTTCAGGGCCGGTCCTCACTTACGTTAGAGGATTAATTATGCCTGAACACACGTTTCCCGGTCCTTACAGACCTATAATCGAGACGCCTCATCCAACAACCACAAAGGTGAAAAGTATATATATGTCAGGGCTGGTAAGTCACTGACACCACCAAAGCTAGAAAGAAACGTCGTGCTCTCCCTGCAGTCCGTATCCCGTTTTTAACTCATACCGAGGTGTGAGGCTCGCGAATTCACGCTATACACAAAGCTACGCCACAAAGGCCATGCTTTGATCATCAACCACAAGACTTTGCTTTTCAACAGAAGCCTTGATCATTGCATCTCAGCGTGCCACACAGGCAATTCATGCCATGCGACTGATGTCCATCGATATACAACCTCTGAGCTCGTACGTCTCAGACAAGGGCGTTAAGCAAAAGAATAAATTCTCCGCCGCCAAACAGATGTATATTTAATAGAAATCAATCAACACAGAATAAAATCCAATGTCAGACACACAATCCATTTACAAGTCCGTTCGGGGTCTGAACGAAACCGGAGGCACTTTCCTCGCATATCCATCCATCTCCAAGTACGTCTGGACGACCACCAACTATTTCCATCCTCTTAGGTGTACAGCCCAATCAGGATCGTCAGTAATTGCCCAAACGATGTGAAGACTTCCGGTCTTCGACCACCGTCTTCATCTTCGACTTATCGTCGAATCGGTTATTCAGAATGGGTATAAACCCGGACTTTCCGAACAACCCGCGTATTAAAAACAAATGTTACGCAAACACAACATACGCCTCATTCCAATTCATTAGTCACTAACCGCAAATTAGCAAGAGAACAATTTCCCAAACATTAACCCCGAAGGCCGAAACCAACATCAGATCAATACCCAGGAAACCATTCTTCTTAGCCAACCTACAGCTAGTTTCTAAATTCCACATTCTTAGGGAAAGGTTCCCATTAATTTTATCCAAGATAAATTCTTTAAAATTTATCCTGTAATCTTCCTTTGGATGTCATTTAAAACCAAATTATGGTTTTTCCAACTAGTCGAGATTAGCGAACCGTAACGAAGTAATTATTTATTTTATTTCCCAATCCCAACCTATTCATCCCATGAAGCAAAACTGGTAATACTCCATATCTAACACCGTGGTGTTATCGGTAAAATTAATTACCATTTCACGTTCAAATCCAATTAAAGATTTAACTATCGCTTTGGAGCAAAACTGGTAATACTCCATTCCCGCTCATTTCTAAATTTGATAATTTAGATTATAGATTCACATTTCCATCTAGTTGCAGATTCGTTAGAACTCCTTTTACTGGGTTAAAGAACTAGGTGTTATTTAAAACACAGTTCACGACAAACCCAAATCACATTCTATTTGTTATCGGGTTAAAGAACTAGTGTTATTTAAAACACTGTTCACGATAAACCCATTTCAAATTTAATCAAATATATTAGAAATTCGATTATTTAAAACCCCTTTTTAAATCTAATTCATTTATTTAAAAATAATTGGGTTTTAAATTTAGTTCAAAACTAGTTCATTTCGATAAAAACCCATTTTTATCTTTTCAAATATGGAGTTTTTCACCCCAATTTTTCTCAAATCATTTCTTATGATTTTACACAAATTATTACTATTTTTAATAATTTTATCAAGGCCCGTACAGTCGATTTCCAACAACGGCCATCGAACTGCACCTATAGCGACCTTTTTCGAATTTGATTTGGACGTATCTCCAAATCCAACCGTTAGATTTCAAATTTCTGATATTCGTTAGAAAGCTCTTTTCGATACGAACCCAACGGTTCCGGTTTTAGGAGAATCCGACGGTCGGATCTCCCGTAATGTCCGTTTGAAATGAATGGTCGAAATTTACGAACTGCCGCGGCGCAGCGCGTTCTATTCAGGCCATTATATTATATATATAATATATATAATATATATTTCGTCGATTTCTATTTAAAACGAATTATATAAATAGTTTTAAATTCGTTTCAAAAGCAATTTCAACTTCCATTTCATTTCAAATCAAAATGGAATTCTTCTTTATAAATTCGTTTTAAAATTCATTTCCATTCAATTCAAATTTCAATTCAATTTGAATTCATTTCAATTCGCTTTCAATTCAATTTGAATTCGTTTTCAATTCAATTCCAAAGTCGTTTGCTATTCGATTCAATTCAAATTGGTTTCAAAGTCGTTTTCTATTCGATTCAATTCAAATTGGTTTTCTATTCGAATCAAATTCGTTATATATATATTCAATTGAAATCAAATTCGTTTTCTATTCAATTCATTTCGAAATCGTTATATATTCAATTCATTCCAAAATCGTTATATATTCAATTCATTTCGAAATCGTTTTATATTCAATTCATTTCGAAATCGTTATATATTCAATTCATTTCGAAATCGTTATATATTCAATTCATTTCGAAATCGTTATATATTCAATTCATTTCGAAATCGTTATATATTCAATTCATTCCGAAATCGTTATATATTCAATTCATTCCGAAATCGTTATATATTCAATTCATTTCGAAATCGTTTTATATTCAATTCATTTCGAAATCGTTTTATATTCAATTCATTTCGAAATCGTTTTATATTCAATTCATTTCGAAATCGTTTTATATTCAATTCATTTCGAAATCGTTATATATTCAATTCATTTCGAAATCGTTATATATTCAATTCATTTTGAAATCGTTATATATTCAATTCATTTCGAAATCGTTATATATTCAATTCATTTCGAAATCGTTATAAATATCGTTCGCGTCAAAATGGCGCATCACTATTCAACACGGCTTTATATATTTTATTTCAAATATTTCTTTTTGTCAACACACGACTAATCTCAACGAATGAGTACCGTCCATGTGTGACTATTTTTGTTAAAATACTTCGTTCAACACATGACTAATCTCAACGGATGAGTACAGTCAACACATGAACCTTTATTTTATATTGATAAAGATACAAATTTTATTATAAAAATATTTCGTTCAACACATGACTTATCTCACGAATGAGTACAGTCAACACATGAACCTTTATTTTATATATTCTTTATTTTTCAAATTGGAATGAGGCCCAATCAATCACCATATAATGTTAATTATATGGATTTTCATACATCACATGTATATAATAGCATTGAAAAATAATCAATCATCAACCAAAGTGCACCACACTGTATAAGCATCAAATATAGATATCTAACGCTTATAACAGCCTGTCAATCAATCGATCGACATATTTAATCAGTCAGGATGAGTGAACTTTAAATTTCATCCCAACACCCGTGTAGGGTTTCAAACAATCAAACACAGATTTTATTCGTGCAGTTGGGCGATGTGTGAAATTTATCGTCCCAATCAATGTCAGTCAAATCAGTGTACATAAACAAACCGTCCGGTTTGTAAATGAATATTTTATTTTATTCACTTCACGTTAAAAATTATATTTTTAACGATAAAACATTTTATTTCAACATATGAATTTCTATTCAGTTCATTTATTCAATAAAAATGATATTTTTATTTTTCTAACATATTTTAGAAAATTTCGGCGGCATAACGGCATTATACTAGAAACGGGACGAGGCCTAGCCTTATCCCCGGTCTAGTGAAGGCCCACGCCATTCACACATCAATCAGATTTATTCCATCTCACCAAACAATTCAATTCAAACCAAATAGACTAACCAACTACACAATCAAACAATTTAACAAACAAGCCATCCATGGTCTGTGGATGACGGGTGTCGGGTGCTACTAAACACCGTCTGCATCCTAGTATATATATATATATATAACTAGAAAAAAAAAAGAATTTTGAGTGAGAAGTTCTCACCGAAAGCTATCCACTCATCTTGACTCTTCTTTTATAGAAATCTTCTTCATTCTCGCCTTTTTATCACCTTCGTTGCCCGTAGTCACTACATATATAAAAATCACACATTTTTATATTTCGATGTCTTTAAAATAAAAATCACATTTTTATTTATTCGCTTTCAATTTAAAAATCATATTTTTATAATCACTTCATATATTTAAAAATCGAATTTTTACTATGCTATTCAATATATAAAAATCAAATTTTTACTATCACGCTCTATGGATAAAAATTCAATTTCTACATTGCTACTATATAGATAAAAATTCCATTTCAAAAATATAGATTTTGCCCTTATAAAAATATAGATTTCGCCTTTTCTAATATGAAGTTTTCGCCTTTATAAAAATAAAGTTTTCGCCTTTATAAAAATAAAGTTTTCGCCTTTATAAAAATAAAAAGATTTCATCTTTATAAAAATAAAATGATTTCATCTTTATAAAAATAAAAAGATTTCATCTTTCTAAAAATCTCATTTTTATTTTTCTACACATATAAAGATGATATTTTTAATATTCCTATCATGAAAAAAATTTATATTTTTAATACTTTAAAAATATAAAAATCATATTTTTAACTCTCTATAACCATAAATAAAAATCGTTTCTTTATCTCCTAAAAATCAAATCTCTTTTATAATCAAAGATCTTTTCTTTTTATATGTAAAGTTCTCGCCTTTTCTATTTTTAAAGTTCAACCCTTTTTATCTCATATACATAGCCAACAAGACTAATTTTAATCATGAAAAAAAAACGATTTTTCTAAATTTATAAAAGCTATTACATAATAAATAAATAAAGAAATGAATAAAAATAAAACATTAAAAACTTACAGGGGTTTGGGGTCTGAAATCGAGGAGGGAGGAGCCTAAGGGGGGGGGCGGTGGGGGTTCGCTGTGGGGCGTGAGATGCTGGTGGCGGCCTCGAGATGGAGGGAGGTGGCGCAGCGTTCGATTGGGGGGGGCTCGAGGTCGTGGGGTGGCTCGGGTGGGCGGCGATTGGCTGCGCGATGGGTTTCAGGGTTCGGGGCGATGGGGTCTTCATCGCGTCAGAGGGGTGGTGGGCGGCTCCGTTCGTGGGCGAGGAGGGAGAAGAAGGGGAGGGCGGTGAGCCGAGGGAGGGGGTCTGTGTCGATGGTGAGGCGGCGCGGTGGTTTAGGGGGGGGGCAGCGAAATCGATCTCCCCCTTTTTTTTTTTTTTTTTTTCTTGTCGGTTTTCTGGTTTGAAAAATAAGAGGTGGGGGGGGCAGAAGATAAGGGAAAAAGGGGGGTTTCTTTTTTTATTTTATTTATTTAATTATTTAATTCAACCTAAAGTTGACTTTTTTATACGACCTTGAAACGAAGCCCACCGCCTGTCGTCCATAACGTTTTACCCCCATTCTGAACACAATGGGATATGTATCGCAAGCTGATTTGACCGTTTGAATCAGTTTCCGTTTAATTTATATTTAAATCATTATATTGAATTTTAAACGTACATTTCAAATTACCGGGGTCACATACTAACTCTAAAAATTCTCGAAAAATATTTTCTAGCTTCGTATTGACGATACGGTCCTAACAAAACTAGTTTCGTTGAATTCTGAGACCGTTGGAAAAATGGCCAATTTCCAGTCGATTAAAATCAACTGAAACTGGTCAAACGCGTTTTCCTTTACCACGCTCACATATTGATTCGAAAAATTATGAAATTTGAAACCTAGCAATAATTTGACATCACGGATCCAACAAAAGTGGTTTCGTCGAAATCCGAGGTCGTTTGCAAAATGTCCATTTTAAGGGCCTGAATTCCATAGCGACTATTCAGAATTTTCAACTGGACATATCTTTTGATTCCCACTATGAAATTTTGATTTTTCGGATTCGTTGGAAAGATATCCACAATTAGATCCCATTATTTTTGGTTTCACTAAAATCCGGATTGTTTTGCACCCGGTACACTCAATTGAAGTTTGAAATCGAATTATCGAACTACCGCGCCATTTTCAATTCTATTTATAATTATATATAAATATTTATATTCTAACGACGACGTATATAATATATACGTTCTAATTATATTCAAAATAAATTTCTCGTCGATATTATTTATAATAATTCATTTTAAATAATCAAAATTCGCTAAAATTGCCAAAATAAAAAATTTAAACTGGCCCAGATTTTCCGGGTTATTACAATCTCCCCCACTTAAAACTTTTCGTCCCCGAAAAGGAACAAAGTCGAAAGTGGTCTGATCAATCAACTCTACGTTCGATCTGGCTTGCATTCTCCAACTTTTCAGTTTCTAAGAATTTTCAAATTTTCAAAAATTTGGCTAACACCCTAAATTTTCGAAAAATTTCGCCATAACCTCCCCTGCACCGGGAGCATCGGGGAATTTCAAATAGCTTCCCCGGTCCTTCAGATCTCAAAAAGAAAAAGAAAAAGCCAATAGGCTCATAAAATCATCATCACCCAAACAAAACAGTAAATTATGTAACAAACATGTACCTATTTGTCGGGCAAACAAATTTTATTCTCTGCTCTAGCCTCCTTGCTATGACCTGTTCAATGTAAGTATATGTATATGCAAGCAAATGCGACCAATTTTCAATACAAATCAATATGTGATCCAATTAGGCTTAATGGTTAAAAATTAGCAAACAACTAAACAAACAATACAAACATCAATCAATTAGTGAATTAGAGCTTCAAATTCATAATTCGATACATATACAAAAAATCATGTTTTTGATGCCAATTCACAACAATGTGTTCTAACTATATAAGTTTTGGTTCTCACACCAGTCTAATGGAAATATACAGGTATCACACCTTCGAAACACGAAACTAATTACTAATGATGATGCGTCAATCATCAGAATCAGGTCCGGGCGACTAGAGTGTGATTCTATATCTATCCAGTATATTAAAACTTCGAATATACGTTCATGACGCGTATATGAAAAATCTTTATATACTCGATTGTCCATATTCAAAATAAATATTCAAATACGTATAAAATGGTTTAAATTTTCAAAACAAAATGGTTTTCATTTGAAAAAATATACCCTTCTGTAACACCCCGTAAATTCTATAACTGTGAAATTAACAAATTAAAGTATAATTAATTTTAATCAAAGAACTAAGGGAAACGGGATACGCCATTGCGTTCGTCTCGGAAAAATACGCGAAATAGAGTCCGAGTTTTCGAAAAACGGAGTCCGTATGAAGAAGATATGGCCTTCGGAAGTTTTGAATTAAATTTAAAATTCAAACAGAATAAAACAATTAAAAATTCCGAAGTGGGGCCCAATGGGCCAGGCCCGCCTGACGCACCCAGGTCGACTGGGCTGTCGACCTGGTCTAACCAGGTCGACAGGCCTGTCGACAGGGCTGTCGACAGGGGTGTCGACCTGGTCCAGACCAGGTCGAACCCAGTCCAACCCGGCTGGCCTATTCTCTGTTGGTCGATTTTCTGTGGTCTGCTTTGTCATTAGGGCTAGGTGGCAGGCTCTAATTGGTCTCTCCTTAGGATGAATGGCTACGATCAATCCAAGCAACATCAGTGGTCCTAATCAGTTCATTTCCCCTATAAATACAACCCTAGACTAACCCTAATCTATTCATTCAAAAATAAGAACAAAGCCGCCATGTTGCTGAGGAACGACTAGGGGTAGCCACCAATTGGAGAGAGGATTAGGAGGCAAAATTCTAAGGCATAAAGCAACTCAATCAAATCCAAACCGCATCTTCAAATCCCTAAATTAGAGAATTCGCCACACCATTGTAAGTAGAGTATTACTTTGGTATGAACAAATGATTGTGTAGATATGTATACTTGATTTGTGGCGATAAAGTAATTCATATTTGTGCGTTGGAATATTGTATACGTTTGGACATTCTTGAATTATGTTGTTCATTATGAAAAACTACATGCGGTAGTTTTATGCAAGTATGACGTTTGGATATTCGCAAATTATGTAATCCATGTTGAAGCTACATGTATGTAGTTGATTTAAATTCATGCAAGTTTGGGGCTTTGCTACTATGCCATCATAATGTGTATTTTTATACAAACGTCATTTTTATGAAGTAATTGGAATAGGTTTGGGTTATCATAATCCATATGAAATTATGTTGAAAATTGGGCATCATGTATTAAGCCATGCTTTTGTACTAGAAAACCTATTTGCAAACTTATGAATATGGCTAGGCTATGAATGATATTTGGCATAATTGAAATCCATGATTAAGTCTATCTTGTTTACAAGAATTTTATGATGACATATGTGGTACATAGCTAGGTTAGGCTCAAAAATCCCTTTTTGTAAGTTTACATGACTAAAGTAAGAATCATGATTTCATGTTAGAAATATTTATGCCATGCTTATGTTTGATATTATGCCATGCTTATGTTTGACATTATGCCGTGCTTATGTTAGAGATATTTATGCCATGCTTATGTTTGACATTATGCCTAAATAAAAATATAGGTTCATGTGTCAATAATGATACCCAATTTAGATTCTTATCTCAATTACAAGTTCACATGCTTTGATTCATGTCACATATGCTTTATGACCAAAATATATATGCAAGTACACCAGTTTCTATTTTGTATTTCCAACGTCATATTGAAAGTTCATGCGCTCACCTTCCCCTCTTTGTGTATGTAATCACGCTTTAAGCCTCCCCTTTTCGCATGGCTAAGTTGGGCTTTAAAAGGCTAAGCCCAACATATATATAATAAACGGACGTGTAAAACGGGGGAAAATCACGTTGGGTTAAAATTATTAATGAATGGAAATATAAAATAGAAGGGCCCAAATTCAAGTATGGGTTGGGCCCATGATTGGTGTAACCTTTACACCTTTAACTTAATAATTGGCCGCAAATATTTACATATAAGAAAATAAAGAAGAAAGACAAAATATGTAAATGTAGAACATACGATGTGTTTAACCCGAGGTTGGATTGAGTTGTGATGTAAACCTGCCCGGAACCGCCCGGCTGTCCAGTAGTCACAACAATACCTATCCAATGTGGGAGGTTAAACATGGAGCCCAATAAGGACCCGAGGTTAGACTGAGTTGTGGCGTAAGACTGCCCGGAACCAACCGGCAACAGGCAGCCACAACAATACCTGTCTAATGTGAGAGGTCAGGGCCTTAATAAGACAATTAAGGCTGAGTCAGGATTGTTAGGATTAAGTGAACTAAAAACTTAATCAAAATGGAACATGCTAAACTAAACGGACTGGTGGGGGTTAGGTTAGAAAACACTTAACCAACTTAGCATGTTGGCTAGAGATAGAAAACCTAGTAACGGGGGACCCTTTTCAGCAGTAACCCTAGAAGGTGTATCAGGATACCCTGAAACTAGGCAGGGTGGGGCACGATTACTGGGCTGATTGTAAGAGGTCAAATCGACGGCGGTGGTGTAGCAGTGTAGGTTCTAACGGGGTGCGGGCGTGCACACACTCCGGCGCAGAAAAATAGGGCACTGGACACCAGTAGCATACCTGTGCACTCTAGGATTGTGTCGGGTTGCCACTATGGGACTTGATACACCCCATGGTGGGACCAGCATAGGCAACTACAACATCGGGGCCCGTAAGACACATGTAACTATGCGAGTAGGAGCCGATCATCATTGAATGGATCATATCACCCTGATTATGGGGTGCCAGTTGGAAACTAGTTTATATGGGTTCAGAGATTAACATGGGGTACGATAGTATATTCGACCCTAGACAACTTAACCAAGTTTATAGTGCTTGCCCACTTCTTGTTTATACTTATCATACCCAGTTCTTTATTCATAGACAAAATAGTACTAGACTTACTCAGGCTTTATGTCTGACTCTACTTTTCTTTCGTCTTCTTTTCTTCCGTTTCCCCCCCCAGGTCCACAGGGAGGGAACACAACAGCTTGACCAGCCTTAACATCCAGCTTGAAGAAGAGAAATGTATTGCTTGGACTTTCCTGTTTTGAACTATGGCTTTGGACAATCCACTATGGGGACTTTTGCAGTTTATCTATGCTTTATTTATGCTTCTTTAAATAATGTACTCAAGACAGATTATGAAAGTGTTATGTTATGTTTTTGGAAAAAAGATGTAAGACAATCATGGTGATGTTTTGTAACACGTATTTGCTTTTATGAAATAAAAGTTGTTGTTTTTCCGCTGTTTACAAATATGTGTTCTTATATCTGTCTTGTATATCTGTGACTTATACTTATAAACCTCCACCAAAATTAGGGCATTCCCTTTGAGAGTGACCCTAACGGAGGTGGGGTGTTTCACTTGGTATCAGAGCATAGGTTTACCAGATAAGATAAAAAGTTTTGAAAAATTATTTTCAAAAAGGAAATTTAAAGAAGCATTTTTAAAAGAAAAATGTTATTTTATTTTAAAAAGGCAAAGTCCACTCCCCAAAGCCATAGGTACTATCTCTTATCCTTCGTTTTGAATCTATCCTTTTTGTTTCAGCATGTCCCAAGAACTTAACTTGCCGGAAGGGGTACCAATACCTGGTTGGTTTAGACGGTTCTTAGAAGCAAGGGCCACTCAGCCAGGTCCTACCATTCCTCCTCCCCCAACTGCGGGAAATCATCCAGCTGCAGCAGCACCTTTTCCTCCACCTCCTCCTCGGGGAAACATGTTCGCTAAGATATGTAAAGATTTTAAAGCTATGAGAGGAAGGGATTTCCATGGAACTGAGTCCTTCGTGGCAGCCAGAAATTGGCTGAAAGAAACTGAGGACCTATTCATCATCTTTGAGGTAGAGGATAGACAAAAAGTACAATTGGCAGTGTGGCTATTGAAGGGCGAGGCTTCCTACTGGTGGGAAGTCACTAATGTTGAAAGACCAGTGGAGACATGGGAGGACTTTAGGGTAAGGTTTGAGACTAAATTTCTCTCAGATGCAGAAAGAAGTTTGCAGTTGGAAAAATTCTTATTTCTTAAGCAAGGGGACAAGACAGTCAGAGAGTATGTGAATCAGTTTGATGAGCTGGCTAGGTTTGGGCTTGACCTAGTCAATACCCCGCACAAGAAGGCTCTCCGTTTCGTCAAAGGGTTGAATGAGCCATTACACAGTTTGGCCATGACCCATATACCCATGGGAGCCACGTATGAAAGATTGGTGCAAATAGCATTGCTGAATGAAGAGGATAAGGGCAAGAAGGAGACAAAGGCAGAAAGCTCTCAAGGGAAGAAAGAGGGTTTGCAGCCTAAGAAGACAGACTTTAAGAAAGGCGGGAAAGGCAACAAAGAGAAGAGGAAGTGCAATTTCTGTGGCAAAGTGGGGCACTTAATAAAGGACTGCCGGAAAAAGAAGGCCAAGGAGAATGGTGGGTGCTTTTCTTGCGATGAGACAGGCCATAGGGCTAAGGACTGCCCAAAGAAACGAGGACAGGGGCAGAGGGCTGGATCCACCCCAGGGGCACAGGTTCATGTGCTGGAAGCGCCACCTCTGCAACAACGAGGTATAAATACTTCTGTAGAAAGCGTAGTTTATCTTTATGATCACCCCGTTCGCACTTTATTTGATTCTGGCGCATCACACTCCTTTATCTCGTCTGCTTTAGTAGAATCTCTGCACCTAAAAACTAGTATGGTAGAGGACCCCTTAATTGTTTCAAACCCAATTGGGGGCCCAGCTCATTTGTCTATGATCTGTGTGGGATTGAAAATTTCTATTCTAAGCGTAGAATTTCAATGTAGTGCCTTTGTTTTGGGCTTTTCGGGTTATGGTTTGATTTTGGGTATGGATTGGCTATCCAGTAATGGGGCCATCCTTGATTGTGAGAAAAGGGTTGTTAGGATCCTAACCCAGCTCGGTAATACTTTGGAAATTTCTTGTAATCCCTCGTATGCGGTTATGCTTAGTTATCTTGAATCGCTAGATGCCTCTGTTGAAAATTTGCAATCAGTTAGAGTGGTCCGGGAATATCCGGATGTCTTCGAAGAGGTGAAGGGCTTGCCTCCGAAGCGGGAAATAGACTTCCGCATATATCTTGTAGATAATGCAAAGCCCGTTGCGTTGCCCGTTAGACATATGGCTCCACGAGAAAGGAAAGAGCTCAGTAAACAGATTAAAGAGCTTTTAGAAAAGGGGTTCATTAGGAGGAGCATTTCAGAATGGGGCGCTCCAGTGGTGTTCGCTACAAAGGCGGATGGTTCACTCCGTCTATGTGTTGACTATAGGGAGCTCAACAAGCTAACGAAAAAGAATAGGCACCCTCTCCCTAGAATTGATGATTTATTCGACCAGCTTGTAGGAGCGTCTGTTTTCTCCCAACTCGATTTAGCAACCGGTTTTCATCAGCTAAGGGTGGCTGAAGATAGCATCGATAAAACGGCGTTCAGAACCCTAGACGGCTTCTTTGAATGGCTTGTCATGCCTTTCGGCTTGACAAATGCACCTGCTTACTTCGTGGACCTGATGAGTAGGGTATTTAGAGATTTCCTCAACAAATTCGTAGTGGTCTTCGTAGATGATATCCTTATCTTCTCAAAGAGTGAAGAGGAACATGCTCAGCACTTAAGGGCAATCATGGAAACTTTGCGAGTCCATCAACTAAAAGCCAAATTCTCCAAATGCCACTTTTCGAGAGAAGAGGTGAGGTTCCTTGGGCACATAGTATCCAAACAAGGGTTAGCAGTGGACCCTGCTAAGGTAGTGGCGGCACAGGATTGGAAGACACCAAGGAATGCAACTGAGGTCCGAAGCTTCCTAGGACTAGCAGGTTTCTATCGAAAGTTTATAAGGGATTTTGCGAAAATCTCAGCTCCGCTCACGAAATTAACTAAGAAGAATCTAGTATTCAATTGGGACTTGGATTGCGAATTTTCTTTCCAACGACTGAAAAGGGCTCTCACAACAGCCCCAGTTTTGACGCTGCCAGATGGGAGCAAGATGTTCACTGTTTATACGGATGCATGTGGGACAGGGCTAGGCGCCGTCTTAATGCAAGAAGGAAGGGTAGTAGCTTATGGCGGGAGGCAGTTGAAAGTGCACGAAAAGAACTACCCAACACACGATCTTGAGTTAGCCGCCATCGTCTTTGCACTCAAGTCTTGGCGACACTATCTCCTAGGTGAGAAGTTCGAACTTTACACTGACCATAAATCGTTGAAATATCTTTTCTCGCAGAAGGATCTTAATTTGAGGCAACAAAGATGGATGGAGTTTCTTGCCTCGTACGATTTCGAAATCTCCTATACTCCGGGCAAAGGCAACGTAGTGGTAGACGCGTTGAGCCGAAAGAAATTGACCCTAAGCCCGTTGTTTGTTGAAAGACAAAGCCTAGAGTTTATAGCCAGCTTCGACTTTAGGCCTTCCTCCGATTTCGTACCAGGCTTGCTAGCATCTCTCGAAGTGCGCCCAACTTTAGTGGATTCGGTAGGGGCAGCACAACGCGAAGACCCTCAGCTTGTGGAAACAATTGATAGGCTAATTAGGGGTGAGACTTCAAGTCACCTCAACAGATACTCCATCGACGATAAGGGTTTGCTAAGGCGAGACGGAAGACTATGCGTCCCACAGACAAAAGATTTAATAAAGAAGGTTCTCGAGGAAGCACATCACTCCAAGATGACGATACATCCAGGCGGAGATAAAATGTACAAAGATATAAAAAGGACTTTCTTCTGGAACGACATGAAAAAGGACGTGGCAGAGTTCGTTTCTAAGTGTATGGTGTGCCAACAGGTTAAGGCGGAACAGAAAAAGCCTGGCGGGCTGCTACATCCTTTGGAGGTCCCGCAGTGGAAGTGGGATAGCATCTCAATGGACTTCATCGATGGGCTGCCTAGGTCTAGAAGAGGCAACACTAGCATTTGGGTAATAGTGGATAGGCTTACTAAAAGCACCCACTTTTTACCTGTCAAAAGTAAGAGAACTGCCTCATCCCTAGCATCACTTTACCTTAGGGAAATCGTTCGACTCCATGGAATACCATCTAGCATTGTTAGTGACCGAGACCCCATCTTCACCAGTGAGTTTTGGCGGAGTCTGCAAGAAGCAGTAGGAACGCAGTTATGCTTGAGCACAGCCTATCATCCCCAAACCGACGGCCAAACAGAGAGAGTGAACAGAGTTTTGGAAGACCTTTTAAGACTATGCGTCCTTGACTTCGGAGGGACATGGGAAGACCACCTTCCTTTGGTGGAATTTGCCTACAACAACAGCTATCAAGCAACCATCGGAATGGCGCCCTTCGAAGCTTTATATGGAAGACCGTGCCGATCGCCCACTTGTTGGTGGGAGTCTACTGATAAGCTCATACTTGGACCAGATATGATCCGAGAGACTTCAGAGAAAGTAGACTTAATACGAAGAAGGATGAAGACGGCCCAAGACAGACAGAAGTCCTATGCCGACAAGAGAAGGACCGACCTTGAATTTGAGGTTGGAGACAGAATTTTTCTCAAGGTATCACCGCTAAGGAACGTTGTTCGTTTTGGAACCACAGGAAAACTGGCACCAAGATTCGTAGGGCCATTCCCTATCATCGAGAAAATTGGGAAAATGGCCTATAGATTAGAGCTACCCGAGAAGTTGGCTGGAGTCCACAACGTTTTTCACGTTTCTCATCTCCGAAAATGTCTTCATGAGTCCGCTGAAGTGGTAGAGCCAAATATCCTCGAAGAGGCCGAAGTGGAACGCGAAGCAACCATAAGAAAAGTTCCAACCCGCATATTGGGAACGGAAGTGAAGAAACTACGCAACCGTGAAGTCAAGCTCGTCAAAGTTCAGTGGAGCGACGCCGAGGGAGACGCGACTTGGGAAACTGAAGCTATAATCCGTACAGCCTACCCTTTTCTGTTCGAGGGTACATCCTTGATCTTTCATTTTCCTTAAGTTGCGCTTTTATCTATCTTTTTAGGTATATTTCCTCGACCTTATCTTTTAGGTAGAAACCCTTTGGATGGAAACATGTAATTGAAACATGTTATGGATGATGGTTGCAAGTGGTTGCAAGTGATTGCAAGTGGTTGCAAGTGATTGCTAGTGGTTACTCGTGGTTGCATATACACACACAATCTAGGGTTTAGATCGGCTCAGTCACTTCATATTGCATATGCATATATGTTTGCACTCGTATATGGTTGAACTTCAATGTGTTGTCATGTGGATGCTGCATTTGTACTGAATGATTGTGCACTCATGTAGAATCATGAATAGGAAAATTTGCATACATAATGGATTCATGGCACTTACATAATTCGCATTAAGGAGGTCAACTGAATCAGTAGACCGCCTGATTTTGCATTAGATAAGTACATGTACACACACACTTCGCATATGATCATGAAGCATTAGAAGTCTTTTAAGGACAATGGATGCTCGTGTTTGATGGATGAGTAGATGGATGATTGGATGTTAGGATATACATTCCTCCTAACTTGAAGATTTCGGGACGAAATCCTTTTAAGTGGGGGAGAATGTAACACCCCGTAAATTCTATAACTGTGAAATTAACAAATTAAAGTATAATTAATTTTAATCAAAGAACTAAGGGAAACGGGATACGCCATTGCGTTCGTCTCGGAAAAATACGCGAAATAGAGTCCGAGTTTTCGAAAAACGGAGTCCGTATGAAGAAGATATGGCCTTCGGAAGTTTTGAATTAAATTTAAAATTCAAACAGAATAAAACAATTAAAAATTCCGAAGTGGGGCCCAATGGGCCAGGCCCGCCTGACGCACCCAGGTCGACTGGGCTGTCGACCTGGTCTAACCAGGTCGATAGGCCTGTCGACAGGGGTGTCGACCTGGTCCAGACCAGGTCGAACCCAGTCCAACCCAGCTGGCCTATTCTCTGTTGGTCGATTTTCTGTGGTCTGCTTTGTCATTAGGGCTAGGTGGCAGGCTCTAATTGTTCTCTCCTTAGGATGAATGGCTACGATCAATCCAAGCAACATCAATGGTCCTAATCAGTTCATTTCCCCTATAAAAACAACCCTAGACTAACCCTAATCTATTCATTCAAAAATAAGAACAAAGCCGCCATGTTGCTGAGGAACGACTAGGGGTAGCCACCAATTGGAGAGAGGATTAGGAGGCAAAATTCTAAGGCATAAAGCAACTCAATCAAATCAAAACCGCATCTTCAAATCCCTAAATTAGAGAATTCTCCACACCATTGTAAGTAGAGTATTACTTTGGTATGAACAAATGATTGTGTAGATATGTATACTTGATTTGTGGCGATAAAGTAATTCATATTTGTGCGTTGGAATATTGTATACGTTTGGACATTCTTGAATTATGTTGTTCATTATGAAAAACTACATGCGGTAGTTTTATGCAAGTATGACGTTTGGATATTCGCAAATTATGTAATCCATGTTGAAGCTACATGTATGTAGTTGATTTAAATTCATGCAAGTTTGGGGCTTTGCTACTATGCCATCATAATGTGTATTTTTATACAAACGTCATTTTTATGAAGTAATTGGAATAGGTTTGGGTTATCATAATCCATATGAAATTATGTTGAAAATTGGGCATCATGTATTAAGCCATGCTTTTGTACTAGAAAACCTATTTGCAAACTTATGAATATGGCTAGGCTATGAATGATATTTGGCATAATTGAAATCCATGATTAAGTCTATCTTGTTTACAAGAATTTTATGATGACATATGTGGTACATAGCTAGGTTAGGCTCAAAAATCCCTTTTTGTAAGTTTACATGACTAAAGTAAGAATCATGATTTCATGTTAGAAATATTTATGCCATGCTTATGTTTGATATTATGCCATGCTTATGTTTGACATTATGCCGTGCTTATGTTAGAGATATTTATGCCATGCTTATGTTTGACATTATGCCTAAATAAAAATATAGGTTCATGTGTCAATAATGATACCCAATTTAGATTCTTATCTCAATTACAAGTTCACATGCTTTGATTCATGTCACATATGCTTTATGACCAAAATATATATGCAAGTACACCAGTTTCTATTTTGTATTTCCAACGTCATATTGCAAGTTCATGCGCTCACCTTCCCCTCTTTGTGTATGTAATCACGCTTTAAGCCTCCCCTTTTCGCATGGCTAAGTTGGGCTTTAAAAGGCTAAGCCCAACATATATATAATAAACGGACGTGTAAAACGGGGGAAAATCACGTTGGGTTAAAATTATTAATGAATGGAAATATAAAATAGAAGGGCCCAAATTCAAGTATGGGTTGGGCCCATGATTGGTGTAACCTTTACACCTTTAACTTAATAATTGGCCGCAAATATTTACATATAAGAAAATAAAGAAGAAAGACAAAATATGTAAATGTAGAACATACGATGTGTTTAACCCTAGGTTGGATTGAGTTGTGATGTAAACCTGCCCGGAACCGCCCGGCTGTCCAGTAGTCACAACAATACCTATCCAATGTGGGAGGTTAAACATGGAGCCCAATAAGGACCCGAGGTTAGACTGAGTTGTGGCGTAAGACTGCCCGGAACCTGTAACACCCCGAATTTTAGTTAATACTAAAATTCACTAATTACAGGATAAATAATCTCAGATGTGGGAATTAGGGGAAACGGGCTGCGTCATTACGTTCGTCTCGGAAAAATACGCGAAATAGAGTCCGAGTTTTCGAAAATCGGAGTCCGTATGGCCCAGTTATGGCCCGATGAAGTTTGCAGAAAATTCAAAACTAAAACAGATTTAAAAATTTAAAATATGCAGATTTGGAATGGGCCAGGCGGGGTCAGGCGGGAAGCTTCCCGCCCAGCCCATGTCGACAGGGCTGTCGACAGGCCTGTCGACAGGGGTGTCGACATGCCTGTCGACTTGCCTGTCGACAGGGTCCAGGCGCCCAGTGAACCTGGGTGCACCAGGTTGCACCAGGTTGGGTTTCAGGCTGGCTAGGAGGGCTGGTTCTAGAGATTTCCTAAATCTAAGGGTCCTAACCTAATCTAGGGTTAATCTAAGGGCCTAAAACACTCACCTAATCCTATAAATAAGACCCTAACCCTACCCTAATTCATTCATAATTAAATCTAGTAACTAAACTATGGCAAATTGAAACTTGAGAGAGCCTCCACCAAAATTAGAGAAGGGATAGCATTCCAAATCAACTTCTAGCCTCTTAATCTTCTTCATTAGCTTGCTAATTGTGTTTTGGTGAGCTTCTATCCCCTTAATAATCAATTGTTAAATTGATTAAGATAGGATATGATGATGTATGGTTATGTTTGTGGATCAATGTGTTTATGCAAGCTTAATATTGTATATGTCATGTGTTTTGCAAGTTATATGCTCTATGTCATGCAAGTTTAGTATATGTGTTCATAACATTTTTATGCAAGTTTAATGTTATATCTTTATGCAAGTTTGGTGCTATGTTTCATGATGATTATGATGCAAAACAATAAGTTGGACATTGATCTATTATGCAACATGTTATGCATGCATATGAAGTTATGTGAATAAACATGCAAGTTAGGTGTATGCTCAAATGCAAGATTGATATGTTATGCATGCATATGAGGTTATGTGAATGATTATGCAAGTTATGTGTATGTTCAAATGCAAGGTTAATATGTTATGCATGCATATGAGGTTATGTGAATGATTATGCAAGTTATGTGTATGTTCAAATGCAAGGTTAATATGTTATGCATGCATATGAAGTTATGTGAATAAAGATGCAAGTTATGTGTATGTTCAAATGCAAGATTAACATGTTATGCATGCATATGAAGTTATGTGAATGATTATGCAAGTTAGTTGTATGCTCAAATACAAGATTACCATGTTATGCATGCTTATGAAGTTATGTGAATAAATATGCAAGTTATGTAGATGCTTAAGAGCAAGTTGGGTTAATATGTGTTCATATATGCAAGTTGGCATCCTCTTAACCCATGACAAAGTTATATGTTAAACCCATGATATGTGTGATGGATCTTCCCCTTTTATATGTCATGAAATGAGAACGATTTACGTGGGGAACGATGGGGTGGGTAAATATGTTAATAAATGGATGATTGGGTATGATTAAGCATACCATAAAGAAATAAATTACCATAAGTGGGAATTTACCTATTGAGTTAGGTCTACCCCATGGGAATTTACCTATTGAGTTAGGTCTACCCATGTTATGGTAAACTTGATATTAATTAGGGATAATTAATATGGGGGTGATTAATTAGGTGTAATTAATCGACTAAGACACGAGGTTGGACTCATTTGTAGTGTAAAACTGCCCGGACCCGACCGGCTTAACCAGTTGCTACAAATGTCAGCCCAATGTGAGAGGTCTTAGCCATAAATTAAATACGTGATTAAGGTAAAGACACGAGGTTAGACTCTGTTATGACGTAAGACTGCCCGGATTCTACCGGCTTAACCAGGCGGTCATAACAGCCAGTCTAATGTGGGAGGTCTTTACGGGAGATCACGGTCTTAATTAATTAAGAAACACTTAACCATAATAGCATGTAGTGGGACATGAGGGGTTAAGTGGGTGCCTTGGGTGGCATGAGGAAATTTTGTGGTTGCCTTGGGTGGCATGTGGAATCTAGTGGGTTGCCTTGGGTGGCAATAGAAAATACGATTAGAATACTTAACCAAGTGGAAACATGTAACTAAACATGATTAAAGGGTTAAGTGGGATACACTAGATATATGACAAGCTTAAGTGGGTAGCTTGTGGGGGCCCATTTCAACCAATATCCCAAACGTATCTTTGTGGGCTCGACCCATGTCGAGTGACGGGACACGCATATTGGGCTTGATTATAAGAGGCCAAAACGGGTTAGCGGTGGCAACGCAAGTCCAACGGGCTTCATATGCGTGTGTGGGGGCCCGGGCTGGTAGATAAGTCGTTGTTGCATCGTGTAGATATAAAGTCGTGCACCGTTAGTATTGGGTAGCCACTTTAGGGGAGTGATACACCCCACTGTGGGACCAGCACGGGTATCTACGGTAGGGAGCCGATCGATGGGGAGTAGTGGGTACACCTAGTGAAGATAGGGGCAGACGGCACCTATGTAGGGGTACACGAAACTACTGGGTAAGAATTACCGAGTACACCTAGTGGAGATAGGGGCAGACGGCACCTATGCAGTGAGCTAGGAGTACATGAAATTATTGGGGAAATTTTCTAAGTCCTTGGAAGGGATCAACCTTTAAGTAGGTATGACTGGTGTGGTGCAGTTAGTAATTATCCTTGGGTGGGTAGATGCGTCCTGACGGTTATCTTAGTTCATCTTATGTTGTTGGCTACTTAGTGTAGTTATTATCCCCAAAGGTACCGTACCGAGTTCATGTCATACCCTAATTACTTTAATAATTGTATTGTTAAGGTTATAGGGCTCACTCAGACTTATGTCTGACCCCGTTGTTTTTATCTTTTTTTTTCCAACCCTCAGGTCCTACGGTGGATCCTAGCGGTAGTAGAGCTTGATCGGATTGCTGTTCCAGCCTTTGGGAGCTTGGGTAGATGTAAAGCTCCAGTTATCCAGTTATCTTTTCTTTTGTTATGGCTATTGTATGAGAGAGTGGGATTATGTACTTCTTTATTTTGACGGATATTGTACTTGACTTTTATCATGGCTTTATGATGTAACCAGACATGTTTATTTCCGCTGTTATGAGATGATGTTTTAAAAATTTCAAGTACTATTTATATCTGTCTTGGTGTAATTTTTCTGTTCTATATTTACTAAAATACTCCACCGATGCTATGGCATTCCCTTTGTGAGTGACCATAGCGGGTGTGGGGTGTTACACGTGGTATCAGAGCAAAGGTTACCAGAACAGATAAAATTTTTAGAAAACTATTTTTCTAAAACATTTTTGGAAAAGATATTTTCAAAAACATGTCTTTTAAGAGAAAAGTTTTTGAAAGAAAAGCATAATCCCCAATAGCCATATCTATATCCTTCGAATTCTCCGTTTTGAATCTTTCCTTGTTCGTTTCAGCATGGCCGAGAATATTAATCTTCCGGAGGGTGTAGCGGTACCAGTATGGTATAGGAGATTGATGGAGGCTAGGGCCACCACTACGGGTCCAGCAAATATTCCTCCACCAACCGTAGCACCCGATCTTCCTCCTCCCCCTCCTCCTCGCACGGATACTTTTGCTAAGACTTGCAAGGAATTTAAAGCTATGGGAGGGAAACCTTTCCAAGGATCTGAAACTTTTGTGGAGGCTAGAGATTGGCTTAAGGAGGTGGAAGAGTTGATAGATATTTTTGAGATGGAAGAAGGGAAGAAAGTCAAGTTGGCTGCTTGGTTAATGAAGGGAGAGGCCTCATTCTGGTGGGAGGTTACTAATGGAGAACGCCCCGTTGACTCTTGGGCGGATTTTAAGCAAAGATTTGTGGCAAAGTTTCTCTCAAGGGCGGAGGAGAACTTGTATATGGAGAGATTCTTGACTCTAAAGCAAGGAAATCTTTCGGTGAAAGAATATGTTAACAAGTTTAATCAATTGGCAAGGTTTGGCCTAGACATGGTGAATACACCGGAGAAGAAGGCTTTGAGGTTCGTGAAAGGCTTAAA
Organism: Allium sativum; assembly: GCA_030737875.1. Taxonomy (NCBI): domain Eukaryota; kingdom Viridiplantae; phylum Streptophyta; class Magnoliopsida; order Asparagales; family Amaryllidaceae; genus Allium; species Allium sativum. The sequence continues at coordinate 749,206,876 of CM060918.1, forward strand.
TGAACCGATGCATGGGTTGGCTATGACTCACATCCCTATGGGGGCCACCTTTGAGAAGCTAGTTGATATGGCACTCATGTATGAGGAAGAGAAGGGTCCTAATGCTAATAAGGCACCCGAGAAGAAGGGAGATCAAAAGAGACCTCAACAACAACAAAGCAAAGGTGGGAAAGGCAACGGTGGCAAGGGCAAGAAGAAGAAGTGTTTCAATTGTGGGACACCTGGCCACCTAAGCAAGGATTGTCGCAAGAAGAAGAAGACCGGTTGCTTCCATTGTGGCGAAGCAGGGCACTTAGTGAAGGATTGCTCTAAGAAGGGGCAAAGGACGGGATCTACCTCAGGAGGACAGGTGCAAGCTCTTATGGCACCGGGTCAGGCTAGGGGGCAAGTACAGGCTCTCGCGGTTCCACCAATTCAGGAGAGAGGTAGAACTATTTCCGTTGAAAGTCTGGTTTTTCTATTTGACCATCCTGTCCGTACATTGTTTGATTCAGGCGCATCGCATTCGTTTATTTCATCATCATTAGTTGAGTCACTGCACCTAGACACCAGTCTGGTAGATGATCCCTTGGTTGTTTCAAACCCAATTGGGGGCTCCACTTATTTGTCCATGATATGTTTGGGTTTGAAGATTTCTATACTTAGCATTGAGTTTAGATGTGATGCTTTTGTGTTGGGCTTCACGGGCTATGGGTTGATTTTGGGCATGGACTGGTTATCCAGTAATGGTGCCGTTCTTGATTGCGAAAGGAGAGTTGTTAGGCTCACGACCCGCTTGGGTAACACTCTCGAGATTTCTTGTAATCCCATGGACTCTGTTATGCTAAGTTATCTTGAATCGCTTGACGCTTCGGTCGAGAGTTTGCAATCTATGAGAGTGGTCCGGGAATATCCGGATGTGTTTGAGGAGGTGAAGGGCTTACCTCCGAAGCGGGAGATTGACTTCCGAATATATTTGGTGGATAATGCTAAACCGGTATCTTTACCAGTGCGCCACATGGCTCCTCGTGAGAGGAGGGAACTCCATAAGCAAGTAGGGGAGTTGCTTGAGAAGGGGTTCATAAGACGGAGCATATCGGAGTGGGGTGCTCCAGTAGTATTTGCTACGAAGGCGGATGGATCTCTCAGACTTTGTGTAGACTATAGAGAACTCAACAAGCTCACAAAGAAGAATAGACACCCATTGCCGAGGATTGATGATCTTTTTGATCAGTTGGTTGGCGCTTCAGTATTTTCTCAGTTGGACTTAGCCACGGGGTTTCATCAGTTGAGAGTGGCTGAGGATAGCATAGACAAGACTGCCTTTAGGACTCCAGATGGTTTCTATGAGTGGTTGGTGATGCCATTTGGGTTGATGAACGCCCCTGCATATTTCGTTGATTTGATGAGTAGGGTGTTCAGGGAGTTCCTTAATAAATTCGTGGTGGTCTTTGTGGATGATATCTTAGTATTCTCTAAGAGTGAAGAAGAGCATGCCCTACATCTTGGGGAAGTATTGAAGACTCTTCGAGCACATAGCCTTAAGGATAAATTCTCTAAATGTCACTTCTGGAGGAAGGAAGTGCGGTTCTTGGGGCACGTGGTCTCCAAGGAGGGGATAGCTGTGGATCCCGCGAAGGTAGTATCGATTCAGGATTGGAAGGTTCCGAAGAATGCTACCGAAGTAAGAAGTTTCTTGGGGTTAGCGGGTTATTATAGGAAGTTTATCAAAGACTTCGCGAAGATATCAGCCCCATTAACCCGCTTAACAAAGAAGAATCTTGTTTTCACATGGGACGTAGATTGTGATGATGCGTTCCGGCGGTTAAAGAGAGCTTTAACCACGGCTCCAGTTTTAGTATTGCCAGATGGGAGCAAGCCATTTGTTGTCTATACCGATGCCTGTGGAACAGGACTTGGCGCAGTCTTAATGCAAGAGGGAAGGGTAATAGCCTATGGTGGAAGGCAGTTAAGGCCACATGAGAAAAATTACCCTACCCATGATCTAGAGCTGGCCGCTATTGTTTTTGCGCTTAAGATTTGGCGCCATTATCTTCTTGGTGAGAGATTCGAGCTGTTCACTGACCATAAATCTTTGAAGTACTTGTTCTCTCAGAAGGATCTAAACTTAAGACAGCAAAGGTGGATGGAGTTCCTAGCATCTTATGATTTCGAGATAGCGTATACCCCTGGCAAGGGTAACGTGGTGGCGGACGCCTTGAGCAGGAAGAGGTTGTCCTTGAGTCCATTGTTCGTGGAACGGCAAAGCTTGGAATTTATCTCGATGTTTGATTTCAGACCTTCCATTGATTATGTACCCGGTTTGCTAGCTTCCTTGGAAGTTAGGCCTACTCTTTTGGGGCGGATTGGGGAAGCCCAGAGGGACGACCCACAGTTGGTTGAGTTGGTAGAGAAGCTCATAAGGGGGGAGTCGTCCAGCCATTTGAGTAGGTACACCCTAGACGATAGGGGGTGCTTGCGTAGAGACGGTAGACTTTGTGTACCGCAAGATGAAGGGTTGAGGAAGGTTATTCTTGATGATGCACACCGTTCTAGGATGACCATTCATCCCGGTGGGGATAAGATGTACCAAGATATGAAGAGGGTTTTCTTCTGGGCCGGTATGAAGAAAGATGTGGCCGAGTATGTAGCTCGATGCTTGGTATGTCAGCAAGTGAAGGCGGAGCAAAGGAAACCAGGTGGGTTGCTTCACCCATTAGAGGTTCCGCAATGGAAGTGGGATAGCGTCTCAATGGATTTTATTGACGGGTTACCCAGGTCGAGGAAGGGTAATACAGGAATCTGGGTGGTGGTAGATAGACTTACTAAGAGCGCCCATTTCATACCTGTGAAGAGCAAGAGGACTGCTCCATGGCTAGCTTCAGTATATCTTCGAGAGATAGTTCGATTACATGGGGTACCCTCTAGCATTGTAAGTGATCGAGATCCTATCTTCACTAGCGAGTTCTGGAGAAGTTTGCAAGAAGCAGTGGGGACTCAATTGTGTCTGAGCACCGCATATCATCCTCAGACAGACGGCCAGACTGAGAGGGTGAATCGTGTTCTAGAAGACCTTTTGAGGCTTTGTATCTTAGATTTTGGAGGTACATGGGAAGAGCATCTTCCATTGGTGGAGTTCGCATATAATAACAGCTTTCAGTCCAGTATTGGTATGGCTCCTTTCGAAGCTCTCTATGGAAGGCCTTGTCGATCACCTACATGTTGGTGGGAATCTACGGATAAGATCTTGCTTGGGCCTGATATGGTTAGGGAGACTTCAGAGAAGATTGACTTGATTCGAAGAAGGATGAAAGCAGCGCAGGATAGGCAAAAATCTTATGCGGACAAGAGAAGAACGGATCTTGAGTTTGAGGTTGGAGATATGGTTTTTGTTAAGGTATCTCCGTTAAGAAAAGTTGTTCGCTTCGGATCCGTTGGGAAGTTAGCACCGAGGTTTGTTGGGCCATTTCCTATTAAGGAAAGGATTGGACGGATGGCATATAGGGTGGAGTTGCCCGACAGACTTGGCGGTGTTCATGATGTATTCCATGTATCACATCTGAGGAAATGCTTACATGAGACCGCAGAGGTGGTAGAGCCGAGCTTGCTTAGAGATATGGAGATAGAGCGTGATGCGACTATTAGACGAGCTCCTACTCGCATCCTTGGGTCAGAGACTAGGAAGTTAAGAAACAGAGAGGTTCAACTAGTCAAGGTGCAATGGGGAGAAGATGAGAGCAACGCAACTTGGGAGACGGAAGCGAAGATGCGTTCATTGTACCCATTTCTTTTTTAAGGGTATGTCTTTACTTTCTCCTTTATCGTTTGTCTAGTACTTATCTTATCTTTGGTATGTCCTCTCGCTAGTACCTTAGACCTTTAGATAGGGTAAACCTATGGTTGAAACATGTGTTTGAGACATGTTATGGTTGATGGATGCAAGTGGATGCAAGTGTTTGCTAGTGGTTGCTCGTGGATGCATATACACACACTCTAGGCACTAGATCGGCTCAGTCACTTCATATTGCATATTGCATAAAATTGTGTATAGGAAAATATATTTATGGATGTATAATGGTTGTGTTATCACATGGATGATGCATTTTGGTGAATGATTGTGCACTCATGTAGATATTGTATGTGTCGATAGGGTTTTCTCGCATACATAATGGATGCATGGCACTATCATGGTTTGCATATGTTCATACATTAGATAGGGAACATATACACACACTGTTTGCATATGCTCATACATCATTAGAAACTGTTTAAGGACAATGGATGCCCGTTGTTGATGATTTGAGTAGATGGTTGTTTGGATGGTAGGATAGGCATTCTCCTTAGCTTAGAGATTTCGGGGACGAAATCCTTTAAGGAGGGGAGAATGTAACACCCCGAATTTTAGTTAATACTAAAATTCACTAATTACAGGATAAATAATCTCAGATGTGGGAATTAGGGGAAACGGGCTGCGTCATTACGTTCGTCTCGGAAAAATACGCGAAATAGAGTCCGAGTTTTCGAAAATCGGAGTCCGTATGGCCCAGTTATGGCCCGATGAAGTTTGCAGAAAATTCAAAACTAAAACAGATTTAAAAATTTAAAATATGCAGATTTGGAATGGGCCAGGCGGGGTCAGGCGGGAAGCTTCCCGCCCAGCCCATGTCGACAGGGCTGTCGACAGGCCTGTCGACAGGGGTGTCGACATGCCTGTCGACAGGGTCCAGGCGCCCAGTGAACCTGGGTGCACCAGGTTGCACCAGGTTGGGTTTCAGGCTGGCTAGGAGGGCTGGTTCTAGAGATTTCCTAAATCTAAGGGTCCTAACCTAATCTAGGGTTAATCTAAGGGCCTAAAACACTCACCTAATCCTATAAATAAGACCCTAACCCTACCCTAATTCATTCATAATTAAATCTAGTAACTAAACTATGGCAAATTGAAACTTGAGAGAGCCTCCACCAAAATTAGAGAAGGGATAGCATTCCAAATCAACTTCTAGCCTCTTAATCTTCTTCATTAGCTTGCTAATTGTGTTTTGGTGAGCTTCTATCCCCTTAATAATCAATTGTTAAATTGATTAAGATAGGATATGATGATGTATGGTTATGTTTGTGGATCAATGTGTTTATGCAAGCTTAATATTGTATATGTCATGTGTTTTGCAAGTTATATGCTCTATGTCATGCAAGTTTAGTATATGTGTTCATAACATTTTTATGCAAGTTTAATGTTATATCTTTATGCAAGTTTGGTGCTATGTTTCATGATGATTATGATGCAAAACAATAAGTTGGACATTGATCTATTATGCAACATGTTATGCATGCATATGAAGTTATGTGAATAAACATGCAAGTTAGGTGTATGCTCAAATGCAAGATTGATATGTTATGCATGCATATGAGGTTATGTGAATGATAATGCAAGTTATGTGTATGTTCAAATGCAAGGTTAATATGTTATGCATGCATATGAGGTTATGTGAATGATTATGCAAGTTATGTGTATGTTCAAATGCAAGGTTAATATGTTATGCATGCATATGAAGTTATGTGAATAAAGATGCAAGTTATGTGTATGTTCAAATGCAAGATTAACATGTTATGCATGCATATGAAGTTATGTGAATGATTATGCAAGTTAGTTGTATGCTCAAATACAAGATTACCATGTTATGCATGCTTATGAAGTTATGTGAATAAATATGCAAGTTATGTAGATGCTTAAGAGCAAGTTGGGTTAATATGTGTTCATATATGCAAGTTGGCATCCTCTTAACCCATGACAAAGTTATATGTTAAACCCATGATATGTGTGATGGATCTTCCCCTTTTATATGTCATGAAATGAGAACGATTTACGTGGGGAACGATGGGGTGGGTAAATATGTTAATAAATGGATGATTGGGTATGATTAAGCATACCATAAAGAAATAAATTACCATAAGTGGGAATTTACCTATTGAGTTAGGTCTACCCCATGGGAATTTACCTATTGAGTTAGGTCTACCCATGTTATGGTAAACTTGATATTAATTAGGGATAATTAATATGGGGGTGATTAATTAGGTGTAATTAATCGACTAAGACACGAGGTTGGACTCATTTGTAGTGTAAAACTGCCCGGACCCGACCGGCTTAACCAGTTGCTACAAATGTCAGCCCAATGTGAGAGGTCTTAGCCATAAATTAAATACGTGATTAAGGTAAAGACACGAGGTTAGACTCTGTTATGACGTAAGACTGCCCGGATTCTACCGGCTTAACCAGGCGGTCATAACAGCCAGTCTAATGTGGGAGGTCTTTACGGGAGATCACGGTCTTAATTAATTAAGAAACACTTAACCATAATAGCATGTAGTGGGACATGAGGGGTTAAGTGGGTGCCTTGGGTGGCATGAGGAAATTTTGTGGTTGCCTTGGGTGGCATGTGGAATCTAGTGGGTTGCCTTGGGTGGCAATAGAAAATACGATTAGAATACTTAACCAAGTGGAAACATGTAACTAAACATGATTAAAGGGTTAAGTGGGATACACTAGATATATGACAAGCTTAAGTGGGTAGCTTGTGGGGGCCCATTTCAACCAATATCCCAAACGTATCTTTGTGGGCTCGACCCATGTCGAGTGACGGGACACGCATATTGGGCTTGATTATAAGAGGCCAAAACGGGTTAGCGGTGGCAACGCAAGTCCAACGGGCTTCATATGCGTGTGTGGGGGCCCGGGCTGGTAGATAAGTCGTTGTTGCATCGTGTAGATATAAAGCCGTGCACCGTTAGTATTGGGTAGCCACTTTAGGGGAGTGATACACCCCACTGTGGGACCAGCACGGGTATCTACGGTAGGGAGCCGATCGATGGGGAGTAGTGGGTACACCTAGTGAAGATAGGGGCAGACGGCACCTATGTAGGGGTACACGAAACTACTGGGTAAGAATTACCGAGTACACCTAGTGGAGATAGGGGCAGACGGCACCTATGCAGTGAGCTAGGAGTACATGAAATTATTGGGGAAATTTTCTAAGTCCTTGGAAGGGATCAACCTTTAAGTAGGTATGACTGGTGTGGTGCAGTTAGTAATTATCCTTGGGTGGGTAGATGCGTCCTGACGGTTATCTTAGTTCATCCTATGTTGTTGGCTACTTAGTGTAGTTATTATCCCCAAAGGTACCGTACCGAGTTCATGTCATACCCTAATTACTTTAATAATTGTATTGTTAAGGTTATAGGGCTCACTCAGACTTATGTCTGACCCCGTTGTTTTTATCTTTTTTTTTCCAACCCTCAGGTCCTACGGTGGATCCTAGCGGTAGTAGAGCTTGATCGGATTGCTGTTCCAGCCTTTGGGAGCTTGGGTAGATGTAAAGCTCCAGTTATCCAGTTATCTTTTCTTTTGTTATGGCTATTGTATGAGAGAGTGGGATTATGTACTTCTTTATTTTGACGGATATTGTACTTGACTTTTATCATGGCTTTATGATGTAACCAGACATGTTTATTTCCGCTGTTATGAGATGATGTTTTAAAAATTTCAAGTACTATTTATATCTGTCTTGGTGTAATTTTTCTGTTCTATATTTACTAAAATACTCCACCGATGCTATGGCATTCCCTTTGTGAGTGACCATAGCGGGTGTGGGGTGTTACAGAACCAACCGGCAACAGGCAGCCACAACAATACCTGTCTAATGTGAGAGGTCAGGGCCTTAATAAGACAATTAAGGCTGAGTCAGGATTGTTAGGATTAAGTGAACTAAAAACTTAATCAAAACGGAACATGCTAAACTAAACGGACTGGTGGGGGTTAGGTTAGAAAACACTTAACCAACTTAGCATGTTGGCTAGAGATAGAAAACCTAGTAACGGGGGACCCTTTTCAGCAGTAACCCTAGAAGGTGTATCAGGATACCCTGAAACTAGGCAGAGTGGGGCACGATTACTGGGCTGATTGTAAGAGGTCAAATCGACGGCGGTGGTGTAGCAGTGTAGGTTCTAACGGGGTGCGGGCGTGCACACACTCCGGCGCAGAAAAATAGGGCACTGGACACCAGTAGCATACCTGTGCACTCTAGGATTGTGTCGGGTTGCCACTATGGGACTTGATACACCCCATGGTGGGACCAGCATAGGTAACTACAACATCGGGGGCCGTAAGACACATGTAACTATGCGAGTAGGAGCCGATCATCATTGAATGGATCATATCACCCTGATTATGGGGTGCCAGTTGGAAACTAGTTTATATGGGTTCAGAGATTAACATGGGGTACGATAGTATATTCGACCCTAGACAACTTAACCAAGTTTATAGTGCTTGCCCACTTCTTGTTTATACTTATCATACCCAGTTCTTTATTCATAGACAAAATAGTACTAGACTTACTCAGGCTTTATGTCTGACTCTACTTTTCTTTCGTCTTCTTTTCTTCCGTTCCCCCCCCAGGTCCACAGGGAGGGAACACAGCAGCTTGACCAGCCTTAACATCCAGCTTGAAGAAGAGAAATGTATTGCTTGGACTTTCCTGTTTTGAACTATGGCTTTGGACAATCCACTATGGGGACTTTTGCAGTTTATCTATGCTTTATTTATGCTTCTTTAAATAATGTACTCAAGACAGATTATGAAAGTGTTATGTTATGTTTTTGGAAAAAAGATGTAAGACAATCATGGTGATGTTTTGTAACACGTATTTGCTTTTATGAAATAAAAGTTGTTGTTTTTCCGCTGTTTACAAATATGTGTTCTTATATCTGTCTTGTATATCTGTGACTTATACTTATAAACCTCCACCAAAATTAGGGCATTCCCTTTGAGAGTGACCCTAACGGAGGTGGGGTGTTTCACCTTCACACTCGTTCTAGGATACTACTGATCCTATCTCTAACGAGTCATTCTAATTGGATATTACTAATCCAATATCTGATGAATTCTTTCGTATGGTTCTAATGTGCCTTGTTCTCGAGCTCTGTAAACCAAAGCTCTGATACCAAATGAGACGGCCGGGAATTTCGCTCGATCCGAATCAGTCGTTAAACCGATCTAGACCGTTCGAAACCCCTGATCGTTTGAGAACAGGACAAATGAGAACACAAACAGAAGAACATTTCATTGTTATTACAACAATTCCATCAGAATTCAAGGATATACAGAGTATAAATGAATAAATTACATTCGATAAATATCAGAGATTACAATAAATTACATAGCAGCGGAAAATAATACAAAGCACAACTGAAGGTGATATACGGATACAGAGCTTTCCGGATATCATTCCAGTTGTAAACCAGGATCCTGTGAATATAAATCTGCAAAACCAAAACTACTAGCTGCCCGTGCGGAAAATAGGGGCACCCAGAGTTTAGGTTAAAACAATAAACTCCAGGTCAGTCATGTGACTGGTGTGAGAACTAAAACAATTATTTAAAACTTTACTTGAAAAGAGAGTGATTCAAGGGACCACGCCGTATAACACGGAACGGGTTTCCTCCCAAGAATATCAGTGCATAGAATAAACAGCGCAATGCTTTTTCGAAAAATGAAGCTATTATAAGACCCAGGTCCCATCACACAATGCAACGCAAGCCGGAGGATAGGGTTTTCCCTTATAATAGCCAAACATGCTTGGTACGTTTAAAACAAATCATTTGATACTATAATATGTGTATAGTGTCAAAACATTTCAATCATAAATATAAATCATAGACGGCATGGGTACCATATATCATGTCGCCATACTAGGCTCTACAAATAAAACCGAAATACACGTATTGGAAATTGGATTCCGTCATGAGTCGAGGCAAGGGGCAAGCTCCTCTCCGCGTTCGAGACACTCTAGCAAATGCCTCAGGGTTACGCACACTGGGTAACCCCTGGATCTTCAGGGCCGGTCCTAACTTACGTTAGAGGATTAATTATGCCTGAACACACGTTTCCCGGTCCTTACAGACCTATAATCGAGGCGCCTCATCCAACAACCATAAAGGTGAAAAGTATATATATGTCAGGGATGGTAAGTCACTGACACCACCAAAGCTAGAAAGAAACGTCGTGCTCTCCCTGCAGTCCGTATCCCGTTTTTAACTCATACCGAGGTGTGAAGCTCGCGAATTCACGCTATACACAAAGCTACGCCACAAAGGCCATGCTTTGATCATCAACCACAAGACTTTGCTTTTCAACAGAAGCCTTGATCATTGCATCTCAGCGTGCCACACAGGCAATTCATGCCATGCGACTGATGTCCATCGATATACAACCTCTGAGCTCGTACGTCTCAGAGAAGGGCGTTAAGCAAAAGAATAAATTCTCCGCCGCCAAACAGATGTATATTTAATAGAAATCAATCAACACAGAATAAAATCCAATGTCAGACACACAATCCATTTACAAGTCCGTTCTGGGTCTGAACGAAACCGGAGGCACTTTCCTCGCATATCCATCCATCTCCAAGTACGTCTGGACGACCACCAACTATTTCCATCCTCTTAGGTGTACAGCCCAATCAGGATCGTCAGTAATTGCCCAAACGATGTGAAGACTTCCGGTCTTCGACCACCGTCTTCATCTTCGACTTATCGTCGAATCGGTTATTCAGAATGGGTATAAACCCGGACTTTCCGAACAACCCGCGTATTAAAAACAAATGTTACGCAAACACAACATACGCCTCATTCCAATTCATTAGTCACTAACCGCAAATTAGCAAGAGAACAATTTCCCAAACATTAACCCCGAAGGCCGAAACCAACATCAGATCAATACCCAGGAAACCATTCTTCTTAGCCAACCTACAGCTAGTTTCTAAATTCCACATTCTTAGGGAAAGGTTCCCATTAATTTTATCCAAGATAAATTCTTTAAAATTTATCCTGTAATCTTCCTTTGGATGTCATTTAAAACCAAATTATGGTTTTTCCAACTAGTCGAGATTAGCGAACCGTAACGAAGTAATTATTTATTTTATTTCCCAATCCCAACCTATTCATCCCATGAAGCAAAACTGGTAATACTCCATATCTAACACCGTGGTGTTATCGGTAAAATTAATTACCATTTCACGTTCAAATCCAATTAAAGATTTAACTATCGCTTTGGAGCAAAACTGGTAATACTCCATTCCCGCTCATTTCTAAATTTGATAATTTAGATTATAGATTCACATTTCCATCTAGTTGCAGATTCGTTAGAACTCCTTTTACTGGGTTAAAGAACTAGGTGTTATTTAAAACACAGTTCACGACAAACCCAAATCACATTCTATTTGTTATCGGGTTAAAGAACTAGTGTTATTTAAAACACTGTTCACGATAAACCCATTTCAAATTTAATCAAATATATTAGAAATTCGATTATTTAAAACCCCTTTTTAAATCTAATTCATTTATTTAAAAATAATTGGGTTTTAAATTTAGTTCAAAACTAGTTCATTTCGATAAAAACCCATTTTTATCTTTTCAAATATGGAGTTTTTCACCCCAATTTTTCTCAAATCATTTCTTATGATTTTACACAAATTATTACTATTTTTAATAATTTTATCAAGGCCCGTACAGTCGATTTCCAACAACGGCCATCGAACTGCACCTATAGCGACCTTTTTCGAATTTGATTTAGACGTATCTCCAAATCCAACCGTTAGATTTCAAATTTCTGATATTCGTTAGAAAGCTCTTTTCAATACGAACCCAACGGTTCCGGTTTTAGGAGAATCCGACGGTCGGATCTCCCGTAATGTCCGTTTGAAATAAATGGTCGAAATTTACGAACTGCCGCGGCGCAGCGCGTTCTATTCAGGCCATTATATTATATATATAATATATATAATATATATTTCGTCGATTTCTATTTAAAACGAATTATATAAATAGTTTTAAATTCGTTTCAAAAGCAATTTCAACTTCCATTTCATTTCAAATCAAAATGGAATTCTTCTTTATAAATTCGTTTTAAAATTCATTTCCATTCAATTCAAATTTCAATTCAATTTGAATTCATTTCAATTCGCTTTCAATTCAATTTGAATTCATTTTCAATTCAATTCAATTCCAAAGTCGTTTGCTATTCGATTCAATTCAAATTGGTTTCAAAGTCGTTTTCTATTCGATTCAATTCAAATTGGTTTTCTATTCGAATCAAATTCGTTATATATATATTCAATTGAAATCAAATTCGTTTTCTATTCAATTCATTTCGAAATCGTTATATATTCAGTTCATTCCAAAATCGTTATATATTCAATTCATTTCGAAATCGTTTTATATTCAATTCATTTCGAAATCGTTATATATTCAATTCATTTCGAAATCGTTATATATTCAATTCATTTCGAAATCGTTATATATTCAATTCATTTCGAAATCGTTATATATTCAATTCATTCCGAAATCGTTATATATTCAATTCATTCCGAAATCGTTTTATATTCAATTCATTTCGAAATCGTTTTATATTCAATTCATTTCGAAATCGTTTTATATTCAATTCATTTCGAAATCGTTTTATATTCAATTCATTTCGAAATCGTTTTATATTCAATTCATTTCGAAATCGTTATATATTCAATTCATTTCGAAATCGTTATATATTCAATTCATTTCGAAATCGTTATATATTCAATTCATTTCGAAATCGTTATATATTCAATTCATTTCGAAATCGTTATAAATATCGTTCGCATCAAAATGGCGCATCACTATTCAACACGGCTTTATATATTCTATTTCAAATATTTCTTTTTGTCAACACACGACTAATCTCAACGAATGAGTACCGTCCATGTGTGACTATTTTTGTTAAAATACTTCGTTCAACACATGACTAATCTCAACGGATGAGTACAGTCAACACATGAACCTTTATTTTATATTGATAAAGATACAAATTTTATTATAAAAATATTTCGTTCAACACATGACTTATCTCACGAATGAGTACAGTCAACACATGAACCTTTATTTTATATATTCTTTATTTTTCAAATTGGAATGAGGCCCAATCAATCACCATATAATGTTAATTATATGGATTTTCATACATCACATGTATATAATAGCATTGAAAAATAATCAATCATCAACCAAAGTGCACCACACTGTATAAGCATCAAATATAGATATCTAACGCTTATAACAGCCTGTCAATCAATCGATCGACATATTTAATCAGTTAGGATGAGTGAACTTTAAATTTCATCCCAACACCCGTGTAGGGTTTCAAACAAACAATCAAACACAGATTTTATTCGTGCAGTTGGGCGATGTGTGAAATTTATCGTCCCAATCAATGTCAGTCAAATCAGTGTACATAAACAAACCGTCTGGTTTGTAAATGAATATTTTATTTTATTCACTTCACGTTAAAAATTATATTTTTAACGATAAAACATTTTATTTCAACATATGAATTTCTATTCAGTTCATTTATTCAATAAAAATGATATTTTTATTTTTCTAACATATTTTAGAAAATTTCGGCGGCATAACGGCATTATACTAGAAACGGGACGAGGCCTAGCCTTATCCCCGGTCTAGTGAAGGCCCACGCCATTCACACATCAATCAGATTTATTCCATCTCACCAAACAATTCAATTCAAACCAAATAGACTAACCAACTACATAATCAAACAATTTAACAAACAAGCCATCCATGGTCTGTGGATGACGGGTGTCGGGTGCTACTAAACACCGTCTGCATCCTAGTATATATATATATATAACTAGAAAAAAAAGAATTTTGAGTGAGAAGTTCTCACCGAAAGCTATCCACTCATCTTGACTCTTCTTTTATAGAAATCTTCTTCATTCTCGCCTTTTTATCACCTTCGTTGCCCGTAGTCACTACATATATAAAAATCACACATTTTTATATTTCGATGTCTTTAAAATAAAAATCACATTTTTATTTATTCACTTTCAATTTAAAAATCATATTTTTATAATCACTTCATATATTTAAAAATCGAATTTTTACTATGCTATTTAATATATAAAAATCAAATTTTTACTATCACGCTCTATGGATAAAAATTCAATTTCTACATTGCTACTATATAGATAAAAATTCCATTTCAAAAATATAGATTTTGCCCTTATAAAAATATAGATTTCGCCTTTTCTAATATGAAGTTTTCGCCTTTATAAAAATAAAGTTTTCGCCTTTATAAGAATAAAGTTTTCGCCTTTATAAAAATAAAGTTTTCGCCTTTATAAAAATAAAGTTTTCGCCTTTATAAAAATAAAGTTTTCGACTTTATAAAAATAAAGTTTTCGCCTTTATAAAAATAAAGTTTTCGCCTTTATAAAAATAAAAAGATTTCATCTTTATAAAAATAAAAAGATTTCATCTTTCTAAAAATCTCATTTTTATTTTTCTACACATATAAAGATGATATTTTTAATATTCCTATCATGAAAAAAGAATTATATTTTTAATACTTTAAAAATATAAAAATCATATTTTTAACTCTCTATAACCATAAATAAAAATCGTTTCTTTATCTCCTAAAAATCAAATCTCTTTTATAATCAAAGATCTTTTCTTTTTATATGTGAAGTTCTCGCCTTTTCTATTTTTAAAGTTCAACCCTTTTTATCTCATATACATAGCCAACAAGACTAATTTTAATCATGAAAAAAAAACGATTTTTCTAAATTTATAAAAGCTATTACATAATAAATAAATAAAGAAACGAATAAAAATAAAACATTAAAAACTTACAGGGGTTTGGGGTCTGAAATCGAGGAGGGAGGAGCCTAAGGGGGGGGGGGCGGTGGGGGTTCGCTGTGGGGCGTGAGATGCTGGTGGCGGCCTCGAGATGGAGGGAGGTGGCGTAGCGTTCGATTGGGGGGGCTCGAGGTCGTGGGGTGGCTCGGGTGGGCGGCGATTGGTTGCGCGATGGGTTTCAGGGTTCGGGGCGATGGGGTCTTCATCGCGTCAGAGGGGTGGTGGGCGGCTCCGTTCGTGGGCGAGGAGGGAGAAGAAGGGGAGGGCGGTGAGCCGAGGGAGGGGGTCTGCGTTGATGGTGAGGCGGCGCGGTGGTTTAGAGGGGGGGCAGCGAAATCGATCTCCCCCTTTTTTTTTTTCCTGTCTGTTTTCTGGTTTGAAAAATAAGAGGGGGGGGAGGGGGCAGAAGATAAGGGAAAAAGGGGGGTTTCTTTTTTTATTTTATTTATTTAATTATTTAATTCAACCTAAAGTTGACTTTTTTATACGACCTTGAAACGAAGCCCACCGCCTGTCGTCCATAACGTTTTACCCCCGTTCTGAACACAATGGGATATGTATCGCAAGCTGATTTGACCGTTTGAATCAGTTTCCGTTTAATTTATATTTAAATCATTATATTGAATTTTAAACGTACATTTCAAATTACCGGGGTCACATACTAACTCTAAAAATTCTCGAAAAATATTTTCTAGCTTCGTATTGACGATACGGTCCTAACAAAACTAGTTTCGTTGAATTCTGAGACCGTTGGAAAAATGGCCAATTTCCAGTCGATTAAAATCAACTGAAACTGGTCAAACGCGTTTTCCTTTACCACGCTCACATATTGATTCGGAAAATTATGAAATTTGAAACCTAGCAATAATTTGACATCACGGATCCAACAAAAGTGGTTTCGTCGAAATCCGAGGTCGTTTGCAAAATGTCCATTTTTAAGGGCCTGAATTCCATAGCGACTATTCAGAATTTTCAAATGGACATATCTTTTGATTCCCACTATGAAATTTTGATTTTTCGGATTCGTTGGAAAGATATCCACAATTAGATCCCATTATTTTTGGTTTCACTAAAATCTGGATTGTTTTGCACCCGGTACACTCAATTGAAGTTTGAAATCGAATTATCGAACTACCGCGCCATTTTCAATTCTATTTATAATTATATATAAATATTTAAATTCTAACGACGACGTATATAATATATACGTTCTAATTATATTCAAAATAAATTTCTCCTCGATATTATTTACAATAATTCATTTTAAATAATCAAAATTCGCTAAAATTGCCAAAATAAAAATTTTAAACTGGCCCAGATTTTCCGGGTTATTACATTAGTCATGGGACTGGTATGAGTAAAACTGTTTAAAACAATTTGAACAAGTAAACGATATCTCATAAGACCACGCTGTATAATGGAACGGGTTTTTCCCTTATGAGAATCCAAAATATCTTTATATCAAAAACCTTTTGATATTATAATAATGTCTATCAATCACAATATAATAATCATCTAGCAGAAACGCTTTCATCTCACGTTCTACATATATAGTATACAATCAAAACCGCAAGCACGTATTGGGTAAAGGATTTCCAACTATGACAAGATATGGAACCACCTTTCGCTAGTGTACCTCTAGAGAGGAATACACTAGGTTCAATAAGAACATCTTGCAACCTGGCCACACATGACCGACCACTCATTTCGCTTGAGTGTATCGAATGTATATCACCAACGGTTGGGATCAGCAACCGTTTCCCGAATGGGACAGCATCGACAATAGATTTTTAGAAGTAAATGAAACTCTAGATCAGGTGATTATACTCCCTAATAGGTGCGACCTACATAGCCATGCTGCCTGCCAGATTTTTGTCATTTCCCGGTTGTGAGGCTAGAGACCACGCTTATCTCTGACAGATCACACGTTTATTCACTTTGAATGTCACATCGTCATACCCGCCAAATCACAAATTGATTTCCCCAAAAATACCACGGGTATACAGCTAAGAGAAACGAATTCCTCCACCACCAAACGTAAATAGTTTGAAGAGATCAACTTACGCGATCTATTAAATATACCCTGTCAGACATTCTTCCAAACAGGTCGTCCTGGGACTGGACAAACCGAAGGCACTATTCAGTACATCCATCTTAGGCAATCTTTACCTAAGATTTATACAACAGCCCTTGCACTTTACTCCGTCTTCAATTATCTTTGGCATATATGATTCGCAACGTTTATGCCAATACGGAGTGGTTCTTCGGATAATAATCCAACCGGTCTCTCCATATTAACAACGTTAAAATATTCAAAACTTTGATAGTCTGTGATTTAACTATCAAAGAAAAATATGTGTGCAAACAACGATATTATTTCCAGATGGAAATTATATCGATCAATCATCATTTAACATTTATCTCTTTAGTTCATTAATTTACTTATCTCCTGTTTCCATATATTCTAAATTCTTATTTCCTATTATCAGAAAACATTTCTGATTCTTATTTGGAAAACATTTTCAAAACTCCTTCACTATCAAACCTTACCATTCCTTAGTTAAGAAGGAAGTCAACCAAGTTGGGGTATAATTACCTCTCAGACCTTAACTGAACAACGTTTTAACCTCGAAATAGTCATCAACAGATTTCATATCACATCATATAACACAATATATGAAATAAAACAGTATTTTATATATTGAGGAACCCGGTTGGGTCCCTCCAACCTGTTTCCCTGCATCACAAATGTTTAACAATATAATCAACATTGATTTCATTCAAAATGAAATATTCTGCTAAACAAAACCAATATTTGATTATAGATTTATATATATATCGTTATCTATAATTTCAACCAATACACAAGTAATTCAACCAAACAGTTAACACATAGCAATCAACAGATGATTAACAGTTCTAAAAATACATTATAAAAATATAACTGTTCAGAGTTGGTGAGTTTTACTCACATTGGACGATCATCGTTAATAACGATAACCATCGATTGATTCAGACAGACAATTTATTTCACTATAAATTATAACGAGCTTGAATTCACTCCCAGGCAGTTCAACTGTGTAGCCGCCGTCCATACGATCCCAATGGATCTTGTTTCGCTGAATTTCGATAATATATGACAAAGTTATGATAAATTAAAAATTAATATACTATTTTGAATTTAAAATAAACTTCATCTATTTTTAATTGGGCTTAACTTCTTTTCTCCACTTCCTCAAAACCGAACACCCCAGCAACCAACATACACAACCTTACATCGTCCTCTGCAACTACTTATCTATAAACCCACTACATACTTCACATCAAACTCCATAGTACCAAACAACCTCCCACCTTCCTCAAACTTCGATATTCATTCAACAAACCACAAGACCAAAACTGCTTTCTTCACACTTCCCCAAGTTCAACCACGCCTCACAGCCTTCATTACACAAACTTCGGCCAAAACAACTGCAACTACTTCACCATACTTCACACCAGTTACACTTTCCCTTCACTTGACGAACCACTCCACAAAAACCCCCATCAACTCCTTCTCCCATCAGCACACAGGAACACCTGCTCATCACTCATCCCTGTTATAAACACGCAAGCCCTCCCTGCACATCAGCTTCAGCGAACTGAAACAACTTTTCTGTCTAAACAACCCAATACTATTTACTTATTCTCAAATTTGTTGTGATGTTTAAAAAATATAGTTTGAACTCCTCCTCATACCTTTCCAAACCGTCGTTCAACAAACGCAGGTCATCAGTGTGCTCCACAATTCGAAACTGCTGCCTCCACTAATTTAACGTGATGCCTGCTTCTTCCCCACTATTCCCGTCTCCATGTTCAAGACCACTAAACTTCTCAACGCCGAAATCTCCATCAGCCCTAATCAGTTCTAACTACTCCGATCCTGTCTATCCACTTCCATCCTTACCTCCTCCACGTCTGACACACTTTGCCAGTCGAACACCAATATCGTATACGCAAGCTTCCAAAGGGGCATAGCTTCGATGAGGAAGCAAAACCAAGTTCAATCGCCTTTGAATTTCATATTCCTGATCATTTTTATTTGAATTTTTGAGAGGATTAATGAATTCGCGTTTTGGCTTTAAAGAATGAATCGGTGGCGGCTGTTAAAAGGGGTGTGTGGACTCTGTAATGAAATTAGGTCATAACTTAAGGATTTATTTATAGGGATATTTTCTTTGAATTGGTGGAGGTTGGGTCTCCACATTGCTTAACAGTGGCACCATTTTTGACGATAAAAAATGAAGAAAAAATTTGTTTTAAGTTATAAAGCTTAGTGTACCTCGCTATGTAATATTTCGTTTCCATACGAGTCGTTATGGAAAGATATAAAAATACCGTTGTGACCAGTAAGGTACCACGATTTCAAAAATATAAAAATACCGGTGGGTTAACTCATATTGTGAAACCCCAAAATCGCTGATTAAGGGTGCAAAATACTCCAAATAAAAAGTTGCCTATTTAATTAATTAAAAATTACAGTAAAATTCTAAAAATTAAATTATCACTATGTCTCAAAAGAATCTTGTCTAAATTTGAAACCGGTATCTAATTATATCGGATAAACCGTTACGGTCGATAAACGATTCTATAACGACTATTTTAAAATTTGATTTGGACACAACTCACAATCTACACGACGAAATCCTAATTTTTCTCTTCCATCAGAAAAATATACTTCACCAGCTCCTAACGTTTCTTGTTTCACAAAAATCCGATTTAAAACGAATCTTGTACATTCAGTTGAAGTTCAAATCGCCAAATAACGAACTACCGCGCCATTTCAAGCTCGATTTTAATTGTAATATATTTATACGTTCAACTGTCGTTCGAATAATATATTCGTTATTCTAATCAAATTCTAAACTGAATTATATCTTATAAATAATCCAATTCACACGATATTGTGAATTCCACCATTTTTGATTATTTCTGAATTAAATATATTATTTAATTATTATATTAATTAAATATTCCTTATTATTTAATTCTGGTCATTTTAAATTACCAAACCTTTATTTAAATAATTAAATAAATTATTTAAAATACCGTAAAATATGGGTCGTTACATTCTTTCCCCCTTAAAATAATTTCGTCCTCGAAATTGCTAAGGTAGAAAACAAACCCTATCGACTGGGTTAAACTTATTTGTTCATTTCTTAATTTCAATTTAACTGATTCAATAAACTTCAATTAAAATATTAATTAATTCTTATTATCGAAAATTTTTAAAAATTCTGAAAATTTTCTAACACCTTAACTTTTTTGAAAAATTTCGCCAGCACCTCCTTTGTACTGGTCAATAACTCAAACTTTAACTCGCCTCTCTGGGCCATCTCCAACCCAAAATTAAATCAAACAACCAAGTGGCTTGCCAATTCGTCTCATAAATCTCATATCCATATAAAATATAAACTGGTACCATTTTGTCGGGCATATCGTTATATCCTTTACACCTGCTACTAATTTAGCATATACCAAAGTCCTTCCGGTCAAACTCCAATCACTTTTATCTCAATACAACCATTCGCTTTTAACTAAGCCAAATTCCATTTTCAACTCAATCGTTTGGTTTTATCCAAACCAAACTTCATTTCAAATTCAAGTATTATCCTTGATTCCAAATTCTTATCAATCCAACTTACTTGATATCATTCTAATCCAATTTAGTTACCACTTAACTGGCTTTATTTTTAATTCCAATTTGCTTTCACAAATTTCTGTTAAATTTGTTTTTAATTCAAACAATCTTTCCTGGGAGTTTTATACAGTTTACCATATCAGAAATCAAACTTCCCTTTTCAGGATTCAAAACAACTCATTTTCCCAAAACAATTCGAAATCAATATCTTTGGTAGTAATCCGTCACTTACAAACTCGAAAATGAACACTGATGATGTCGCGATTCATCATCAGGATTATTTCCCAGCTATCGAAGTGAGTTAAATACTATATCACTTTTCAAAATCATTTCTAAACACTTCTATTTTGAAATATATTTCAAAATACCATTCCCAATGCTTGTAAAACAATTTAAAATCTCCCAGGATTTTAAAATTCTTATATATTCAATTCAAATCCATTTACAAACACCTTTCCATTTTCCAGGGTTTTAATTTCAATTCTGATTTTAATTTCAGATTTAATTCATCTGATTTCACGTATTTTACTTATATGAATTCTGGTTGGTTAATTACATAACCATTAAATTTATAATCTTACTCGATCAACCAATATATCTAATATATTATAATCATTTCAATATAAATCCTTTATATCAAAAATATAATTTGAGTAAAATTATTTCATTTACCCTCTTTACAAAACATACCATGACAGTTCATCGTATTCGAGTGTTTAGAAGCTCCTATCAATACAGTGGATCAAACTGATCGACCAGAACACATAAACAACTCAACCAATAAATCTCCACAATATAAAACAATTTTATATTGAATAAAAAATACGTTCACTCGTATATATACACTCAACTCAATCTAGGGTATTACTAACCCCATCTCCACCGAGTCACGCCACAGAGCCAAGGTAATTACTTAAACTTAAGCTCTAATACCAACTGTAACGACCAGTTTTTGCCAACTTTGGTTATCGCAATAAACTCAATGATGACTAACCAAACATCGAAAAATACCAGAAAGTTAATAGAAAGAAGTTAGAGGGTGAGGAAAGATAAGATAAAAACTTAGAATAGAAGAAGAAGATACAACATCAGAGTAACACGAATCTCACAGCGGAACGAACAACATATAATAAATAACATATCCTTGAAATAAAATTAGTATATGTATACAGTAACATTATCAGAGTACAACACTTACAACACAACGAAAATAACTATAGCTATATTATCCTGAAGCCTCCTACTCCAAGCTTTCCAAGTATATCTGTAAAATCCTGACTATTTGACTGCCCGTACAAAATTGGGCACCCAAGAGTTTAGGGAAAACAAAACAAAATAAACTCTGGGTCAGTCATGGGACTGGTATGAGTAAAACAGTTTAAAACAATTTGAACAAGTAAACGATATCTCATAAGACCACGCCGTATAACGGAACGTGTTTTTCCCTTATGAGAATCCAAAATATCTTTATATCAAAAACCTTTTGATATTATAATAATGTCTATCAATCACAATATAACAATCATCTAGCAGAAACGCTTTCATCTCACGTTCTACATATATAGTATACAATCAAAACCGCAAGCACGTATTGGGTAATGGATTTCCAACTATGACAAGATATGGAACCACCTTTCGCTAGTGTACCTCTAGAGAGGAATACACTGGGTTTAATAAGAACATCTTGCAACCTGGCCACACATGACCGACCACTCATTTCGCTTGAGTGTATCGAATGTATATCACCAACGGTTGGGATCAACAACCGTTCCCCGAATGGGACAGCATCGACAATAGATTTTTAGAAGTAAATGAAACTCTAGATCAGGTGATTATACTCCCTAATAGGTGCGACCTACATAGCCATGCTGCCTGCCAGATTTTTGTCATTTCCCGGTTGTGAGGCTAGAGACCACGCTTATCTCTGACAGATCACACGTTTATTCACTTTGAATGTCACATCGTCATACCCGCCAAATCATAAATTGATTTCCCCAAAAATACCACGGGTATACAGCTAAGAGAAACGAATTCCTCCACCACCAAACGTAAATAGTTTGAAGAGATCAACTTACGCGATCTATTAAATATACCCTGTCAGACATTCTTCCAAACAGGTCGTCCTGGGACTGGACAAACCGAAGGCACTATTCAGTACATCCATCTTAGGCAATCTTTACCTAAGATTTATACAACAGCCCTTGCACTTTACTCCGTCTTCAATTATCTTTGGCATATATGATTCGCAACGTTTATGCCAATACGGAGTGGTTCTTCGGATAATAATCCAACCGGTCTCTCCATATTAACAACGTTAAAATATTCAAAACTTTGATAGTCTGTGATTTAACTATCAAAGAAAAATATGTGTGCAAACAACGATATTATTTCCAGATGGAAATTATATCGATCAATCATCATTTAACATTTATCTCTTTAGTTCATTAATTTACTTATCTCCTGTTTCCATATATTCTAAATTCTTATTTCCTATTATCAGAAAACATTTCTGATTCTTATTTGGAAAACATTTTCAAAACTCCTTCACTATCAAACCTTACCATTCCTTAGTTAAGAAGGAAGTCAACCAAGTTGGGGTATAATTACCTCTCAGACCTTAACTGAACAACGTTTTAACCTCGAAATAGTCGAAGTTTATCTTTTAAATCTTTAACAAACTTCCTTACGTAACTCTCGGATTCTATTTACGTATCCACTTCTTTATTGAAAACATTGATTATAACAATAACGTTATAATCCCTACTTTCGAAATATCTAACTTAAATTATAACTTTTATTCTTTAATGTGAATAAATAAATAAACACCTAAGTTATAAATAAATAACTCTTGATTTAAAACACCGGAAAGTATATGTACTTTCCCGAATTCGATATAATCGAATTCGACTATTAACTCTCTTCGAATAACTAATATTCGATAACTACTTTCTTCGAATAACTAAATTCGATTAACTCCTTTCGATTAACTAAATCGATAACTCCTTTCGATTAACTAAATCGATAACTCCTTTCGATTAACTAAATCGATAACTCCTTTCGATTAACTAAATCGATAACTCCTTTCGATTAAACTAAAATCGATAACTCCTTTCGATTAACTAAATCGATAACCTTCTTTCAATTAAACTATAATCGAAAACCTTCTTTCTTCGATTTGAATAAACTATATTCGATTACTTGTTTCGAATAAACTATATTTGATAACTCCTTTTCAATTAACTCTAACTCTAATCGATTAACTCTAACTCTAATCGATTAACTCTAACTGGTTAACTCTATTTAATTAACTCTAATCAATTTACTCTAACTCAAATCGAGTAATTCTAACTCAAATTGATTAATTCTAACTCTAATCAATTAACTCTAACTGGTTAACTCTAACTGATTAACTCCTCTAACTAATTTTGATTAACACATTTTGTTTAACTCCTTTGGTTAACTCTACGTCCATACTCAGTTTCAAATATCGATGTTGAAATCGATTCTTACTTCTCTATATAAGTTCTGACTTATATATTCCATTTATCCAATGATTCATATTTTACTTAATTTATAAAAATATTATTTATAAATTAATCTTCCCAATTTACCTGCTAAAATAGATTTCTATTTTCTATTCATTTTCTAATATTCCATTTAATTCTATTTATTTAACAAATAAATATTCATTTGATTTAATTCTATATATTTCTTAAATATTTCCTTTTATAACTTTATTTATTTTCTAAATAAATAATTCCCTTTTCAATTCTACTTGTAAATGTTTTACAAATATTTCTCTTCTTGAATTCTATTTATTTGTAAATGTTTTACAAATATTTCTCTTTCTATTTTATTTGTAAATGTTTTACAAATATTTCCTTTCTTGAATTCTATTTATTTTCCCAATAAATATCCCTCTTATATAATTCTATTTATTTCTTAAATAAATATTCCATTTCAATTCTATTTATTTAACAAATAAATATTTCCTTATTCTTTCTATTTGTTTCACAAATATTTTCTCTTATATTTGTTTTACAAATAATTTCCCTTTATATTTGTTTTACAAATATTTCCCTTTATATTTGTTTTACAAATATTTTCCTTTTAACTCTTTGATTTTATAATTATTTCCTTTTATAAAACCCTTTTCCTTTTCTATATAAAATCCATTGATTTTATATAAATAAATTATTTTCAAAATATACTTTGAAAATCCCCTTTTTACATTCCAGTATTCCTTATGGTATTTAACGTACCATATAACAATGACCGGTATCATTCAAACATATAAAGTCATTAACAGATTTCATATCACATCATATAACACAATATATGAAATAAAATAGTATTTTATATATTGAGGAACCCAGTTGGGTCCCTCCAACCTGTTTCCCTGCATCACAGATGTTAAACAATATAATCAACATCGATTTCATTCAATATGAAATATTCTGCTAAACAGAATCGATATTTGATTAACGATTTATATATATATCGTTATCAATAATTTCAACCAATACACAAGCAATTCAACCAAACAGTTAACACACAACAATCAACAGATGATTAACAGTTCTAAAAATACATTATAAAAATATAACTGTTCATAATTGGTGAGTTTTACTCACATTGGACGATCATCGTTAATACTGATAACCATCGGTAGATTCAGACAGACAATTTATTTCGCTATAAATTATAACGAGCTCGAATTCACTCCCAGGCAGTTCCACTGTGTAGCCGCCGTCCATACGATCCCAAAGGATCTTGTTTCGCTGAATTTCGATAATATATGACAAAGTTATGATAAATTAAAATTTAATATACTATTTTGAATTTAAAATAAACTTCATCTATTTTTAATTGGGCTTAACTTCTTTTCTCCACTTCCTCAAAACCGAACACCCCAGCAACCAACATACACAACCTTACATCGTCCTCTGCAACTACTTATCGACAAACCCACTACATACTTCACATCAAACTCCATAGTACCAAACAACCTCCCACCTTCCTCAAACTTCGATATTCATTCAACAAACCACAAGACCAAAACTGCTTTCTTCACACTTCCCCAAGTTCAACCATGCCTCATAGCCTTCATTACACAAACTTCGGCCAAAACAACTGCAACTACTTCACCATACTTCACACCAGTTACACTTTCCCTTCACTTGACGAACCACTCCACAAAAGTCCCCATCAACTCCTTCTTCCATCAGCACACATGAACACCTGCTCATCACTCATCCCTGTTGTAACCACGCAAGCCCTTCCCTGTGCATCAGCTTCAGCAAACGGAAACAACTCTTCTGTCTAAACAACCCAATACTACTTACTTGTTCTCAAATTTGCTGTGATGTTTAAAAAATATAGTTCGAACTCCTCCTCATACCTTTCCAAACCGTCGTTCATCAAACGCAGGTCATAAGTGTGCTCCACAATTTGAAACTGCTGCCTCCACTAATTTAACGTGATGCCTGCTTCTTCCCCACTGTTCCTGTCTCCATGTTCAAGACCACTAAACTTCTCAATGTCGAAATCTCCATCAGCCCTAATCAGTTCCAACTACTCCGATCCTGTCTATCCACTTCCATCCTTACCTCCTCCACGTCTGACACACTCTGCTAGTCGAACACCAAGACCGTATACGCGAGCTTCCAAAGGGGCATAGCTTCGATGAGGAAGCAAAACCGAGTTCAACCGCCTTTGAATTTCAGATTCTTGATCATTTTTATTTGAATTTTTGAGAGAATTAATGAATTCGCGTTTTGGCTTTAAAGAATGAATTGGTGGCGGCTATTAAAAGGGGTGCGTGGCCTTTGTAATGAAATTAGGTCATGACTTAAGGATTTATTTATAGGGATATTTTCTTTGAAGTGGTGGAGGTTGGGTCTCCACGTTGCTTAACGGTGGCACCATTTTTTACCATAAAAAATGAAGAAAAAATTAATTTTAAGTTATAAAACTTAGTGTACCTCGCTATGTAATTTTTGGTTCCCATACGAGTCGTTATGGACAGATATAAAAATACCGTTGTGACCAGTAAGGTACCACGATTTCAAATATATAAAAATAGCGGTAGGTTAACTCATATTGTGAAACCCCAAAATCGCTGATTAAGAGTGCAAAATTCTCCGAATAAAAAGTTACCTATTTAATTAATTAAAAATACAGTAAAATTCTAAAAATTAAATTATCACTACGTCTCAAAAGAATCTGGTCTAAATTCGAAACCGGTATCTAATTATATCGAATAAACCGTTACGGTCGATAAACAATTCTATAACGACTATTTTAAAATTTGATTTGGACACAACTCAATCTACACGATGAAATCCTGATTTTTCTCTTCCATCAGAAAAATATACTTCACCAGCTCCTAACGTTTCTTGTTTCACAGAAATTCGATTTAAAACGAATCTTGTACATTCAGTTGAAGTTCAAATCGCCAAATAACGAACTACCACGCCATTTCAAGCTCGATTTTAATTATAATATAATTATACGTTCAACTGTCGTTCAAATAATATATTCGTTATTCTAATCAAATTCTAAACTGAATTATATCTTATAAATAATCCAATTCACACGATATTGTGAATTCCACCATTTTTGATTATTTCTGAATTAAATATATTATTTAATTATTATATTAATTAAATATTCCTTATTATTTAATTCTAGTCATTTTAAATTACCAAACCTTTATTTAAATAATTAAATAAATTATTTAAAATATCGTAAAATACGGGTCGTTACAGAATGAAATTGGATGCGGTATGATGGTTGTTCTGTGTGAAATTATAAACCACTCCATAGGATAGCAACAAATAAATTATGAACTACACCGAATGGCATACTACATGAAGACAACATATCATATCATATTCCATATAAGCATTTGGCCCTTATATGATGAGGTTTGATTTACCATACGGGCGAGATGCTTGTATGGCGATGACTACATTACAGGTTAGACAAAAGACTGATTATGGACATAATCAAGAAATACATGTAACGGTGCTCGGGGCAGGACTTAATAAAAACCCTACACAGGTCTGGAGATGACAAAAAAAAATTCACGTCTCTCTTGTTGTTAATTAAGGCACATGGATTATTTATTTTTCCAACACTGGGGCAATGTAGTCAGATTATGATTTTTACACGTCTCCCTTGGGTATAGATAGGTCACTAAAAATTGTGCATGCTTTTTCTTTATTTATTGGGTGCCTAATACTGTCTAATAAAATTTTAAAAGTCAACCCATACAAAGGAGGTTATGGAGAAAATTTTCGAAAATTTAGGGTGTTAGCGAAATTTTTGAAAAATTAGAAAATTCTTAAAAACTGAAAAGTTGAAGAATGAAAGCGAGAATGAAAGTTGAGTTGTTTTGTAAAACAACTTTTAGCTCTGTTCCTTTTCGAGGACGAAAAGATTTTAAGTGGAGGAGATTGTAACAACCTGGAATTTCTAAACCAATTTTAAAATTATATTTTAGCTATTTTAATGGGTTTTGAATATTTAAAATTATTTATTTTAAATAGTAATGACGAAAATTTTATTTAAATCGAAGTTAGAACATATAAATTTATTTTAATTATAAAACAAACTCGAAATGGCGCGGTAGTTTGAAAATTCGATTTTAAATTTCAATTGAATGTATATGATTCAAAATAAATCGGATTTCAGTAAAACCAGAAACATCTAAATCGGTTTAATTATATCTTTCTAATGGATGTGAAAAATTCAGATTTCATAATATAAATTGAAAGTTATGTCCAGTTTAAAATTTAAAATAGTCACTATGGAATTTATTTAAATTTTGAATATATATATAGCCCTTAAAAATAGCCATTTTGCAGACCTCCGTTTTCGACGAAATCATTTTTGTTGGATCCGGAATGTCAAATTATTGTTAGATTTCAAATCTCATAATTTTTGGAATTAATATGTGAGCGTGGTGAATTTAAACGCGTTTGGCAATTTCAGTTTGAATTTAATCGACTGGAAAAATGCCATTTTTCAAATGGTCTTCAAATTCAACGAAATTAGTTTTTTTAGGACCGTATCGTCAAAACATAGTTAGATTTATTTTTCTGTAATTTTTGGAATCAGTATGTGGCCCCGATAAATTAAAATGTATGTTTAAATTCAATATATAATGATTTATATTTTAATTTTGATAAAAACTGATCGAAACAATCGAATTGGCTTACGAAACATATCCCATTGTGTGCGGAATGGGGGTATTTAGCTAGGGGCGACAGTCGTTGGGTTTAATTTGGAGTTCGTGGCAATAGACAAGTAAATTTGCAATTTAATATTATTAAAATACAATATACATATATATATATATATATATATATATATCAATATTTCACTCATACCCTAGCAACCCGTAACCAGTTCCCCGACCCGCCGCCAGATAGAATTAAATGGATGAAATCGTCCTAAGTTTCCCCTTTTATTGCCCAAAATCCAAGTATAATTGTTTGAAAGTTTCAACACATGAATGAAAGAGAATTCCTTAATCTTTGTTTTGATACGACGGTGATCGATTATTTATCACCATAGAGGCCGAGACGACGCTGCAATGTCGCGGCGTTCAAATGGAGTTATCATGGGAAGGGAGGCGTCGAGCTCCCTGCTGGTCAGCGAGAGGGGGTGAGGGTGGTTGCAGCTTCGTCGTGGTGGGTCCCGATGGTCCTCTAGTCGCTTATGGAGGCGGGTGGTGAAGCGATTTGGGGTGCGAAGGTTTGGGTTCTCGTGAATACTGGACGTCGTGAAGAAAAGGGCTAGAGTAATCAACGATTTAGGTTAATTAAGAAAATAATTAAATTAGTTAATATTATTATTAATTTTATTAATGCAATTTAAATCTTTAAACTGCCATATCTTTGGCATATGGACACGAAATCAGACGATATAAAGTGCGCTGGAATCATGTCGTAGAGCACTACAACATGAAACTGACCAGGACAAAAACGGAGCAGATTAGAATTTGAGACAAATTCAAACACAAACAGTATTGAAATCGACAATAAAAGAATGATGGAGTTGAACCCAATGTGAGAATTCTCTCACTAAAATTTTGTACCATTATTTATTATTTTATAACTGTAAATGTATAGAAATTGCCAGTATTGATTTTTATCTGTTGTATGGAGTTCAACACACAAATTCGCACAAATCACATAAATTGGAAGCGATGTACGGATATTAGCGACACTCGCATTTCATACTCTGTGAATAACCACTTATGGCGCCGTAAATGATATTGGGTAGTTGAGTATTTATTTATTTGGATGATTTGGTGATTTGTGTACTGTGATGATGATTTTGTGATATTTAACATGTTAGACAAGTTAATATTAAACTGATAGATAAAGTTGGACAAAATAATCATTTATATACTGAACAGTGAAAATTGGTTAATTAGAAAAATAATTCAAACCGAATTTGAATTGGTTAAATTTAGTAACCAATCATTTATATAAATCGATTGTTGTTGTTTGAAATCCCCGCACGGGTATTGGGATGATATTGGACATATACTAATCCCAACATTTAGTTGTATGTCAATCGATGGGTTGACAAGCTGTGATGATCGTTATTTATTTATTTTAATGCTTAGACAACTATAGAATGCACTATGGATGATGTTTGAATGTGAAATGATTATGTATCATTATTGTTGAATACATGCGATGTATGAAATCCATATAACTGAAATTATATGGTAATTGATTGAATCGCATTCCGATTAAGAAAATAACGAATATTTAAAATTAACGAATATTTTAAAATAACGAATATTTTATAATTAACGAATATTTTAAAATAATATTCAGTGAATAATCAAAATATGATTTTGATGTCCGATTTTTGATGGACATGAAAATAAAAATATATGAAGATGGGTTAAGTAGTAAAACACCATTTTAACCTGAACGGGTTTACCGATCGATTTTATTTATTTTATAATGAATACGTAAAGAAATGATTTCAAAATCTGATATTTTGAAAATATTATCATTTTAATATTATACTGATAGAGAATATTCAATTTTGATTTAAAGTTGAAAATGAAGTTGAAATCGTTTTAAAATGAATTTATAAATATTTTATAAAATACATTTTAAATAGAAATCGATGATATATATATATATATATATATATATATATATATTATATAATGGATTGAATAGAACGCGCCGCGCAGCGACCGTTTGCGAATTTCGACCATTAACTTCAAATTGATGTAACGGGAGATCCGACAGTCGGATTCTCCTAAAACAAGAACCATTAGGTTAGTATTGAAAAGATCTTTCCAATGAATTTATGAGATTTAAATTGGAACAGTTGGATTTCAAATCATGTCCGAATCAATTTTAGAAAAGGTCGCTATGGATGAAGTTTGGTGGTCGATATTGAAAATCGACGGTAAAGGCCTTAATAAAATTATTAAAAATATGAAAAAATTGTATAAAATCATAATAAATGATTTGGAAAGATTTTTGATGAAAAATTCCAAGTTTGGAAGATAAAAATATATTTTTGTCAAAATAAACTAGTAATTAACTGGAATAAAAGTCCAATGATTTTTAGAAATAAACAAATTGGATTGAAAAATGGTTTTAATATAACCAGAATTTTCCAAAATATAAATTGGAATGGATTTGAATGGAAATAATCTTCGGAATATTTCGATACTGAATTTCGTGTTTATATGGATATTTTGAGGAATTTGGAAGATACATATATCGTTATTCCCAATACGATATTTGTTGGTTTCAGAATTTGATATTGAATATAAGACGATATAATTTCTATTCAGAGCCTTGTATTTGATATCAAATTGGATTTTGGGTTTGTCGTGAATGGTGTCTTTATTAAAACTGTTCTTAAACCAGTTGAGAAAAGTATAAATCTTTTTATTAAGATTAATGAAGTTACCAATTAAATTAATTGGAATTGAATGAAAATTGGATTTAGGGTTTATCGAGAACTGTGTTTTAAATAACATTCGTTCTTTAATCCAATTAACAGTGAAGATATGATTTGGAATTTATAATCTTTTAAATAAGATTAATGGAATTTTCCAAAGAAAAGTTTTCTAATTTAATATATTAAATTGGAATGGAATGGAATTCGATTTTTATAATAATCGAGATGAGTTTATAAGGCTTTGCCGCTATTCCATTTATATTATTAGTCTGATACGGGAATTTATATCTATTATACACTGTTATGATTTCTGTGTAGATTCCATTTTGATGGAAGAAGGCTTTGGGTTTATTGTGAACGATGTTTTAAAGGACATTCGTTCTTTAACCCAGTTAAAGACGGGATTTATTTTCTAAATTTGAATATTCATTAAATAATGATTTTTGGAGATTAAAAGTAGGTGAAGTTTTAAATGAATCTTTAATTAGATTGGAATGGGAATGAGGTAATTAAATTCATCGAATTTAAGAAATAATCGAGAATGGAGTACCACCAGTTTTACTCCAGGCTATAGTTAAATCATTAATTAGATTTGAACGTGAAATGGTAGTTAATTTTACCGATAACACAGTGGGTGTTAGATATGGAGTATTACCAGTTTTTCTCCATGGGATGAATAGGTTGGGATTGGAAAATAAAATAAAGGATTACTACGGTAAGGATCGATAACCCCTACTTGTTTTATAAACCTTAATTTGGTTTAGAATTGTGGATAAATAAAATAAAATCTTTTGAAATGGATATCCAAAGGAAGATTCAAGAATAATTTTAAAAGAATTTATCTTTGATAAAATTAATGGGAACCTTTCCCTAAAGATGTGAATATTTAAATAAAAAAATATTCTGAATTTGAATGAGGCATATGATGTGTTTTTATAGCACTTGATTATTGATTATAAAATATGTGAGTTATTCGGAAAGATCGGGTTTATCCCTTTTTGAATAACTGATACGGCGACTAAAAGTCGACAATGAAGAAGGTGGTTGAAGACCAGAGATCTTCACATCGTTTGGATGATTACTAATGTCTTGATTGGGCTATACACCCAAGACAAGGTAATAAGTGGTGATCGATTAGACGTACTTGGAGATCGACCGGATATGCGAGGACCTCTCTCCCATTTGGACATATGGGACGAGGAATAAGGTGCCTCCGATTTCGTTCAGATCCAGAACAGACTTGTAAATGGATGTGTGTCTGACATTGGATTTCACTCTGTGTTGATAGATTTCTATTAAATATATATTTGTTTGGTGGTGGAGAATTTATTCTCTTGCTTAACACCCTTCTTTGAGATGTACGAGCTTAGAGGTTATATATTGATAGACATCAACTGTATGGCATGAATTGTCAGTGTGGCATGTTGAGATGCAAATGATCAAGGCTTTTGTTGAAAAGCAGAGTCTTGTGGTTGATGATCAAAGCACGACTTTAAATAGCATAGCTTTTTATATAGCGTTACCTCATTATGAGTCAAAAACGGGATAAGGGACACAGTGAGTGCACGAAGTTTCATTTTAGCTGGAAGTGGTGTCATGGTATGGAGCCCAGACATTTTTACTTATGTGGATGATGGAATGCGAGACGCATCGGATATGGGTCCCTAGTGGCTCATAGATAGGTCCAATAGGACCGAGAAACGTGTGTTCAGGAATTACCAATCCACTAAATTAAGTGGGGATCGGCACTGCAGGATCCAAGTGTTGCCCGTAGGTGTAATCCTGGGTCATCTTGCTGGAAGTGATCTGAATCGGTAAGGAGACCATCCCTTGCCTTGACTCATGATGGAAATCCAATTTCCAGTACGATACATTTCAGTTTTAGTTGTAAACCTATGTATGGCGGCATAATATATGGTACCTATGTCATCTATGATTGATATATTTATATTGAAGTTGATTTTGACAATATGCACTTATAGTAATATCAAAATGATTTGTTTTAAACGTACCAAGCATGCTTGGCTATTATAAGGGAAAACAATATCCTTCGGCTTTCGTTGCACTGTGTGATGGGACCTGAGTCTTATAATAGCTTCATTTTCCTAAAAGCATAATGTTGTTTTATTTTAAACTGAGATTCATGTGGAGTAAACCACCCTGTTATACAGAGTGGTCCCATGATTTTCCAACTTTTAAAGTAAAGTTTTAATAATTGTTTTAGTTCTCACACCAGTCACATGACTGATTCAGAGTTTATTATTTCTATCTAAACTCTAGGTGCCCATATTTTCCACACGGGCATCTTGTAATTTTGGTTTTCGTAGATATTTCTTTTCCTAGGATCCTGGTTTGCAGCTAGAGCTATATTCGAAAAGCTTTGTATCTGTGTATTTCTTTCAGTTGTGGTAGTTGATGTTTTCCGCTGCACATTATGTTTATGTATTTAAAATGTAATTTTAATCTCTTATATTGTATTTTCGCTGTGTAATATTTATTCATACTCTGATATATTCTTGTACTCTGGTGTAATTTTTGGAATAGCAATGAAATGTTCTATTGTTTATGTTCTGATGCGCCGTGTTCTCAAAGCAATCCATGCTCCTCCGTATCTTCGGGGAAGTCTAGGTCGTTTCAGATGGTATCAGAGCTTTGGTTTACAGAGCTCGACAACATGACACTTTAGAACCAAACGAAAGAATTCATCAGAGATAGGACTAGTAATATCCTATGAGAATGACTCGTTAGAGATAGGATAAGCAGCATCCTAGAATGAGTTTGAAGGGTATTATTTATGAAAATGAATTTAATTTTGAAAATTAGATTATATTATACGTATTTGAGTATTTTATTTTATATTGATTTTGGACTATCGGGTATTAGAAGATTTTGCATATACGTCTGATCCACGTGTATTCGAAGTCTCAAATATACGGGGTAGATACAGAATCACACTCTAGTCGGCCGGAGATGATTTTGATGATTGACATGTCATCATCAACATTTATGTTCGAGTTTTGAAAGTGGATATCTATATATTTCCAATTGACTGGTGTGAGAAGAAAAACCCAATTAGAATTTATTGTTTGCGATTTGACACTAAAAAAATATAATTTTTAAATATATATAAAAGTTATATATTTGCAAGCTAATAATTAATTGATTGCTGGTTGTGTTGTGTAATTATTAGTTGAACTAATAAAAATATTGGAATGATAAATCTAATATGAGAATGAAATTTAATTTAAGCCAAATCAAATATTGAATTAAATTGAAAATTGGTTGGAATTGCATAAATATATATGTATATATATTTGTTGAACAAGTTATGGATTTACTGTTGAGTGGAGAATTAATTTGCGTGCCCGACAATAGGTACACCTTAATGAGTTGGTTGCGCAATTTTATTTATATAAACTCCTGTGAATGTGTAACGACCCGATTTTTGTCGACTTTGGTTATCGCAATAAACTCAATGACGACTAACCAAACATCGAAAAATATCGGAAAGTTAATAGAAAGAAGTTAGAGGGTGAGGAAAGATAAGAAAGAAACTTAGAATAAAAGAAGAAGAAGATAGAACATCAGAGTAACACGAATCTCACAGCGGAACGAACAACATATAATAGATAACATATCCTTGAAATAAAATTAATATATGTATACAGTAACATTATCAGTGTACAACACTTACAACACAGCGGAAATAACTATACCTATATAATCCTGAAGCCTCCTGCTCCAAGCTTTCCAAGTACATCTGTAAAATCCTGACTACTTGACTGCCCGTACAAAATTGGACACCCAAGAGTTTAGTGAAAACAAAACAAAATAATCTCTGGGTTAGTTGTGATGGCCGGGAATTTCACTCGATCCGAATCAGTCGTTAAACCGATCTAGACCGTTCGAAACCCCTGATCGTTTGAGAACAGGACAAATGAGAACACAAACAGAAGAACATTTCATTGTTATTACAACAATTCCATCAGAATACAAGGATATACAGAGTATAAATGAATAAATTACATTCGATAAATATCAGAGATTACAATAAATTACATAGCAGCGGAAAATAATACAAAGCACAACTGAAGGTGATATACGGATACAGAGCTTTCCGGATATCATTCCAGCTGTAAACCAGGATCCTGTGAATATAAATCTGCAAAACCAAAACTACTAGCTGCCCGTGCGGAAAATAGGGGCACCCAGAGTTTAGGTTAAAACAATAAACTCCAGGTCAGTCATGTGACTGGTGTGATAACTAAAACAGTTATTTAAAACTTTACTTGAAAAGAGAGTGATTCAAGGGACCACGCCGTATAACACGGAACGGGTTTCCTCCCAAGAATATCAGTGCATAGAATAAACAGCGCAATGCTTTTTTGAAAAATGAAGCTATTATAAGACCCAGGTCCCATCACACAATGCAACGCAAGCCGGAGGATAGGGTTTTCCCTTATAATAGCCAAACATGCTTGGTACGTTTAAAACAAATCATTTGATACTATAATATGTGTATAGTGTCAAAACATTTCAATCATAAATATAAATCATAGACGACATGGGTACCATATATCATGTCGCCATACTAGGCTCTACAAATAAAACCGAAATACACGTATTGGAAATTGGATTCCGTCATGAGTCGAGGCAAGGGGCAAGCTCCTCTCCGCGTTCGAGACACTCTAGCAAATGCCTCAGGGTTACGCACACTGGGTAACCCCTGGATCTTCAGGGCCGGTCCTCACTTACGTTAGAGGATTAATTATGCCTGAACACACGTTTCCCGGTCCTTACAGACCTATAATCGAGGCGCCTCATCCAACAACCACAAAGGTGAAAAGTATATATATGTCAGGGCTGGTAAGTCACTGACACCACCAAAGCTAGAAAGAAACGTCGTGCTCTCCTTGCAGTCCGTATCCCGTTTTTAACTCATACCGAGGTGTGAGGCTCGCGAATTCACGCTATACACAAAGCTACGCCACAAAGGCCATGCTTTGATCATCAACCACAAGACTTTGCTTTTCAACAGAAGCCTTGATCATTGCATCTCAGCGTGCCACACAGGCAATTCATGCCATGCGACTGATGTCCATCGATATACAACCTCTGAGCTCGTACGTCTCAGAGAAGGGCGTTAAGCAAAAGAATAAATTCTCCGCCGCCAAACAGATGTATATTTAATAGAAATCAATCAACACAGAATAAAATCCAATGTCAGACACACAATCCATTTACAAGTCCGTTCGGGGTCTGAACGAAACCGGAGGCACTTTCCTCGCATATCCATCCATCTCCAAGTACGTCTGGACGACCACCAACTATTTCCATCCTCTTAGGTGTACAGCCCAATCAGGATCGTCAGTAATTGCCCAAACGATGTGAAGACTTCCGGTCTTCGACCACCGTCTTCATCTTCGACTTATCGTCGAATCGGTTATTCAGAATGGGTATAAACCCGGACTTTCCGAACAACCCGCGTATTAAAAACAAATGTTACGCAAACACAACATACGCCTCATTCCAATTCATTAGTCACTAACCGCAAATTAGCAAGAGAACAATTTCCCAAACATTAACCCCGAAGGCCGAAACCAACATCAGATCAATACCCAGGAAACCATTCTTCTTAGCCAACCTACAGCTAGTTTCTAAATTCCACATTCTTAGGGAAAGGTTCCCATTAATTTTATCCAAGATAAATTCTTTAAAATTTATCATGTAATCTTCCTTTGGATGTCATTTAAAACCAAATTATGGTTTTTCCAACTAGTCGAGATTAGCGAACCGTAACGAAGTAATTATTTATTTTATTTTCCAATCCCAACCTATTCATCCCATGAAGCAAAACTGGTAATACTCCATATCTAACACCGTGGTGTTATCGGTAAAATTAATTACCATTTCACGTTCAAATCCAATTAAAGATTTAACTATCGCTTTGGAGCAAAACTGGTAATACTCCATTCCCGCTCATTTCTAAATTTGATAATTTAGATTATAGATTCACATTTCCATCTAGTTGCAGATTCGTTAGAACTCCTTT
Source organism: Allium sativum (assembly GCA_030737875.1). NCBI lineage: Eukaryota > Viridiplantae > Streptophyta > Magnoliopsida > Asparagales > Amaryllidaceae > Allium > Allium sativum. The sequence goes on from CM060918.1 coordinate 749,244,270, forward strand.
TACTGGGTTAAAGAACTAGGTGTTATTTAAAACACAGTTCACGACAAACCCAAATCACATTCTATTTGTTATCGGGTTAAAGAACTAGTGTTATTTAAAACACTGTTCACGATAAACCCATTTCAAATTTAATCAAATATATTAGAAATTCGATTATTTAAAACCCCTTTTTAAATCTAATTCATTTATTTAAAAATAATTGGGTTTTAAATTTAGTTCAAAACTAGTTCATTTCGATAAAAACCCATTTTTATCTTTTCAAATATGGAGGTTTTCACCCCAATTTTTCTCAAATCATTTCTTATGATTTTACACAAATTATTACTATTTTTAATAATTTTATCAAGGCCCGTACAGTCGATTTCCAACAACGGCCATCGAACTGCACCTATAGCGACCTTTTTCGAATTTGATTTGGACGTATCTCCAAATCCAACCGTTAGATTTCAAATTTCTGATATTCGTTAGAAAGCTCTTTTCGATACGAACCCAACGGTTCCGGTTTTAGGAGAATCCGACGGTCGGATCTCCCGTAATGTCCGTTTGAAATAAATGGTCGAAATTTACGAACTGCCGCGGCGCAGCGCGTTCTATTCAGGCCATTATATTATATATATAATATATATAATATATATTTCGTCGATTTCTATTTAAAACGAATTATATAAATAGTTTTAAATTCGTTTCAAAAGCAATTTCAACTTCCATTTCATTTCAAATCAAAATGGAATTCTTCTTTATAAATTCGTTTTAAAATTCATTTCCATTCAATTCAAATTTCAATTCAATTTGAATTCATTTCAATTCGCTTTCAATTCAATTTGAATTCGTTTTCAATTCAATTCAATTCCAAAGTCGTTTGCTATTCGATTCAATTCAAATTGGTTTCAAAGTCGTTTTCTATTCGATTCAATTCAAATTGGTTTTCTATTCGAATCAAATTCGTTATATATATATATTCAATTGAAATCAAATTCGTTTTCTATTCAATTCATTTCGAAATCGTTATATATTCAATTCATTCCAAAATCGTTATATATTCAATTCATTTCGAAATCGTTTTATATTCAATTCATTTCGAAATCGTTATATATTCAATTCATTTCGAAATCGTTATATATTCAATTCATTTCGAAATCGTTATATATTCAATTCATTTCGAAATCGTTATATATTCAATTCATTCCGAAATCGTTATATATTCAATTCATTCCGAAATCGTTATATATTCAATTCATTCCGAAATCATTTTATATTCAATTCATTTCGAAATCGTTTTATATTCAATTCATTTCGAAATCGTTTTATATTCAATTCATTTCGAAATCGTTTTATATTCAATTCATTTCGAAATCGTTATATATTCAATTCATTTCGAAATCGTTATATATTCAATTCATTTCGAAATCGTTATATATTCAATTCATTTCGAAATCGTTATATATTCAATTCATTTCGAAATCGTTAGCGTCAAAATGGCGCATCACTATTCAACACGGCTTTATATATTCTATTTCAAATATTTCTTTTTGTCAACACACGACTAATCTCAACGAATGAGTACCGTCCATGTGTGACTATTTTTGTTAAAATACTTCGTTCAACACATGACTAATCTCAACGGATGAGTACAGTCAACACATGAACCTTTATTTTATATTGATAAAGATACAAATTTTATTATAAAAATATTTCGTTCAACACATGACTTATCTCACGAATGAGTACAGTCAACACATGAACCTTTATTTTATATATTCTTTATTTTTCAAATTGGAATGAGGCCCAATCAATCACCATATAATGTTAATTATATGGATTTTCATACATCACATGTATATAATAGCATTGAAAAATAATCAATCATCAACCAAAGTGCACCACACTGTATAAGCATCAAATATAGATATCTAACGCTTATAACAGCCTGTCAATCAATCGATCGACATATTTAATCAGTCAGGATGAGTGAACTTTAAATTTCATCCCAACACCCGTGTAGGGTTTCAAACAATCAAACACAGATTTTATTCGTGCAGTTGGGCGATGTGTGAAATTTATCGTCCTAATCAATGTCAGTCAAATCAGTGTACATAAACAAACCGTCCGGTTTGTAAATGAATATTTTATTTTATTCACTTCACGTTAAAAATTATATTTTTAACGATAAAACATTTTATTTCAACATATGAATTTCTATTCAGTTCATTTATTCAATAAAAATGATATTTTTATTTTTCTAACATATTTTAGAAAATTTCGGCGGCATAACGGCATTATACTAGAAACGGGACGAGGCCTAGCCTTATCCCCGGTCTAGTGAAGGCCCACGCCATTCACACATCAATCAGATTTATTCCATCTCACCAAAAATTCAATTCAAACCAAATGGACTAACCAACTACACAATCAAACAATTTAACAAACAAGCCATCCATGGTCTGTGGATGACGGGTGTCGGGTGCTACTAAACACCGTCTACATCCTAGTATATATATATATATATATATATATAACTAGAAAAAAAAAGAATTTTGAGTGAGAAGTTCTCACCGAAAGCTATCCACTCATCTTGACTCTTCTTTTATAGAAATCTTCTTCATTCTCGCCTTTTTATCACCTTCGTTGCCCGTAGTCACTACATATATAAAAATCACACATTTTTATATTTCGATGTCTTTAAAATAAAAATCACATTTTTATTTATTCGCTTTCAATTTAAAAATCATATTTTTATAATCACTTCATATATTTAAAAATCGAATTTTTACTATGCTATTCAATATATAAAAATCAAATTTTTACTATCACGCTCTATGGATAAAAATTCAATTTCTACATTGCTACTATATAGATAAAAATTCCATTTCAAAAATATAGATTTTGCCCTTATAAAAATATAGATTTCGCCTTTTCTAATATGAAGTTTTCGCCTTTATAAAAATAAAGTTTTCGCCTTTATAAAAATAAAGTTTTCGCCTTTATAAAAATAAAAAGATTTCATCTTTATAAAAATAAAAAGATTTCATCTTTCTAAAAATCTCATTTTTATTTTTCTACACATATAAAGATGATATTTTTAATATTCCTATCATGAAAAAAAAATTATATTTTTAATACTTTAAAAATATAAAAATCATATTTTTAACTCTCTATAACCATAAATAAAAATCGTTTCTTTATCTCCTAAAAATCAAATCTCTTTTATAATCAAAGATCTTTTCTTTTTATATGTAAAGTTCTCGCCTTTTCTATTTTTAAAGTTCAACCCTTTTTATCTCATATACATAGCCAACAAGACTAATTTTAATCATGAAAAAAAACGATTTTTCTAAATTTATAAAAGCTATTACATAATAAATAAATAAATAAATGAATAAAAATAAAACATTAAAAACTTACAGGGGTTTGGGGTCTGAAATCGAGGAGGGAGGAGCCTAAGGGGGCGGTGGGGGTTCGCTGTGGGGCGTGAGATGCTGGTGGCGGCCTCGAGATGGAGGGAGGTGGCGCAGCGTTCGATTGGGGGAGCAGAGTCTTGTCGTGTAAAAATCATAGTCTCACTACCTCGTTATTCAAAGATAGGATCAGTAGCATCCTAGAATGAGTTTGAAGGGTATTATTTATGAAAATGTATTTAATTTTGAAAATTAAATTATATTATACGTATTTGAGTATTTTATTTTATATTGATTTTGGACTATCGGGTGAAGATTTTGCATATACGTCTGATCCACGTGTATTCGAAGTCTCAAATATACCGGATAGATATAGAATCACAATCTAGTCGCCCGAAGATGATTCTGATGATTGACATGTCATCATCAACATTTATGTTCGAGTTTCGAAAGTGGATATCTATATATATCCAATTAACTGGTGTGAGAACCAGAACCTAGTTAGAATTTATTGTTTGTGTTTTGACACTGAAAAATATGATGTTTAATTATTTATAAAAGTTATATATTTGAATAGTTATTCAATTAATTGATTGCTGGTTGTGTTGTGTGATTATTAGTTGAACTAATAAAAATATTGGAATGATAAATCCAATATGAGAATGAAATTTAACTTAATCCAAATCGAATATTGAATTAAATTGAAAATTGGTTGGAATTGCATACATATACATGTATATATATATTTGTTGAACAGGTTACGGATTTACTGGTGAGTAGAGAATTAATTTGCGTGCCCGACAAATAGGTACACCTTAACGAGTTGTTTGCGCGATTTTATTTATACAAACTCCTGTGAATGAAATTCGATGCGGTGTGATGGTTGTTCTGTGTGAGATTATAAACCACGCTATAGGATAGCAACAAATAAATTATGAACTACACCACATGGCATACTACATGAAGACAACATGTCATATCATATTCCATATAAGCATTTAACGCTTATATGACGAGGTTTGATTTACCATACGGGCGAGATGCTTGTATGGCGATGACTACATTACAGGTTGAACAGAAGATTGATTATGGACATAATTAAGAAATACATGTAACGGGGCTCAGGGCGGGATTAAATTAAAACCCTGCACAGGTCTGGAGATGACAAAAAAAAAATCATGTCTCTTTTGTTGTTAATTAAGGCACATGGATTATTTATTTTTCCAACACTGGGGCGAAGTAGTGAGACTATGATTTTTACACATCTCCCTTGGGCATAAGTAGGTCACTAAAAATTGTGTATGCTTTTTCTTGATTTATTGGGTGCCTAATACGACCCATTAAAATTTTAAAAGTCAACCCATACAAAGGAGGTTATGGCGAAATTGTTCAAAAATTTAGGGTGTTAGCCAAATTTTTGAGAAATTATGAAATTCTTAGAAACTGAAAAGTTGAAGAATGAAAGCCAGAATGAAAGTTGAGTTGGTTAGTTAAACAACTTCCAGCTCCGTTCCTTTTCGAGGACGAAAATATTTTAAGTGGGGGAGATTGTAACAACCCGGAATTTCTGAACCAATTTAAATTTTTTATTTTAGCTATTTTAATGAGTTTTAAATATTTAAAATGATTTATTTTAAATAATAATGAGTAAAAATTTATTTAATTCGAAGTTAGAACGTATTAATTTATCTTAAATATAAAACGAACTCGAAATGGCGTGGTAGTTTGAAAATTCGATTTTAAATTTCAATTGAATGTATAGGATTCAAAATAAATCAGATTTCAGTAAAACCAGAAACATCTAAATCTGTTTAATTATATCTTTCTAACGAATGTGAAAAAATCAGATTTCATAATATAAATTGAAAATTATGTCTAGTTTAAAATTTAAAATAGACGCTATGAAATTTATTTAAATTTTAAATATACATATAGCCCTTAAAATAGCCATTTTGCAAACGACCTTCGTTTTCGATGAAACCACTTTTATTGGATCCGAAATGTCAAATTATTATTAGGTTTAAAATTTTATAATTTTTGGAATTAATACGTGAGTGTGGTGAATTTAAATGCGTTTGGCAATTTCCGTTTGAAATTAATCGACTGGAAAAATGCCATTTTTCAAACAGTCTCCAAAGTCGATGAAATTAGTTTTGTGTAAAGACCCGTAACTTCCCTGTAAAGGAAAGCGTCGGATAGTTCGAGAACAAACCACAACAGAACACATACAGAAGAACATTTCATTGTATATTACAACAATGCATCAGATTACAAGAATATACAGAGTATAAACGAATATTACACAGAAATATCAGAGATTTAAATTACATTTAAATACAACGCAGCGGAAAATAATACAATACACAACTAGAAAGAGATATACGGATACAAAGCTTTCCGGATATCGTTCCAGCTGTAAACCAGGATCCTGTGAATATAAATCTGCAAAACCAAAACTACTAGCTGCCCGTGTCAAAATAAGGGCACCCAGAGTTTAGGTTAAAACAATAAACTCCAGGTCAGTCATGTGACTGGTGTGAGAACTAAAATAGTTATTAATCTTTATTTTCAAAGCTAGGTAAATCAAGGGACCACGCCGTATAACACGGAACGGGTTTCCTCCCAAGAATACCAGTGCATAAAACCAACAGCGCCATGCTAAATAAAGAAAAATGAAGCTGTTATAAGACCCAGGTCCCATCACACAATGCAACGCAGCCGAGGATAGGGTTTTCCCTTATAACAGCCAAAGAATGCTTGATAAGTTTTAAAACAAATCATTTGATACTATTATAAGTGCATAGTTCATAAAACAACTTCAAATCATAAGTATCAATCATAGGCGGCATGGGTACCATATATCATGTCGCCATATATAGGTTTACAAATAAAACCGCAAATGTCACGTATTTGGAAATTGGATTTCCATCTATGAACCGAGGCAAAAGATAGTCCTCACCGACTTCGAGACAATCTAGCCCATGTCTCAGGCAAGTACTCAGTCAAGCCTTGGAGCGACAGGGCCGGTCCACCGATGTGGATTAAACTTAAACCCTGAACACTACGTTTCCCCACCCTATGGGGTGTAAGTCTGGTCCGTCTGCCGACCAGAATGCATCGGCCGAAACCGATATAACCGAGGCGCCTCGCAACAGCAACAACCACATAAGTCAAACTCGTCAGGGCGTGTAAAACCACTGACGCCACTTCTAGCTAGAAAGAAACGCATGCCCTTCCTGAGGTCCGTCTCCCGTTTTTGGTTCATACCGGGTGTGAAACACGCGAAGCAAACGTTACACAAAGCTACGCCACAAAGGCCGTGCTTTGATCATCACCACAAGACTTTGCTTTTCAACAGAAGCCTCGATCAATTGCCACTTAGGCATGCCACACAGGCAATTCACTCCATGCGTTTGATATCCATCAATATATAACCCCTGAGCTCGTATGTCTCAGAGAAGGGCGTTAAGCAAGAGAATAAATTCTCCGCCGCCAAACAGATATATATTTAATAGAGATCAATCACACGGACTAAAATCCAATGTCAGGCACACAGTCCATTTACAAGTCCGTTCTGGGTCTGAACGAAACCGGAGGCACCTAGTACCCCGCATATCCATCGATCTCCAAGTACGTCTGGACGATCACCAACTGTTTCCATCTTCTTGGGTGTACAGCCCAATCAAGATCATCAGTTATCACCCAAACGACGTGAAGACTTCCGGTCTTCGACCACCGTCTTCATCTTCGACACCACGTCGAATCAGTTATTCAGAATGGGATAAACCCGGTCTTTCTGAATAACTCGCGTATATATTATAAAAGTGTTACACAAACACAACATACGCCTCATTCCAATTCATCAGTCACTAACCGTAAGTTAATCAAGAGAATAATTCCCCAAATATTAACCCCGAAGGCCGAAACCAACATCAGATCAATATCCAGAAAACCATTCTGCTTAGCTAACCGACAGTTAGTTTCTGAATTTCACATTCATAGGGAAAGGTTCCCATTAATCTTATCAAAGATAAATTCTTGAATTTATTCTTTAATCTATTTTTGAATATCAATTCAAACTAGTCGGGATTAGCGAACCTTACCGAAGTAATCATTTGTTTTAATTTCCCAATCCCAATCTATTCATCCCATGAAGTAAAACTGGTAATACTTCATATCTAACACCACGGTGTTATCGGTAAATTCAATTACCATTTCACGTTCAAATCTAATTAAAGATTTGACTATCGCCTGGAGCAAAACTGGTGATACTCCATTCTCGACCATTTCAATCTAATTAAAGATTCATTAAAACTCCACTTAGTTTTAATCGTTAACTGGGTTAAAGAATCAGTGTCATTTAAAAACACGGTTCACGATAAACCCAAAATCACATTCATTAATTATCGGGTTAAAGAACAAGTGTTATTTAAAACACTGTCCACGATAAACCTAAAAATCAATATCAATTCAATTCCAATTAAATATTATTTAATTGGTACACTTCATTAAATCTTAATAAAAAGATTTAATCTTTCCTCCACTGGGTTCAAGAACAGTGTTAGTGAAGTCACCATTCACGACAAACCCAAATCACATTTGATATTCAATACAAGGCTCTGGATAGAAAATATCCCGGCTTATATTCAATATCAAATTCTACGACTAACAAATATCGCATTGGAAATAACGATATATATATATATCTTTCAAATTTCCATAACAACATTTGTATAATCACGAAATTCAACATCGAAATATTCCGAAGACAATTTCGATTCAAATCCATTCCAATGCAACCATTGGAAATTTTGGTTAACTTCAAAACCATTTCAGATTCAATTTATTTATTTAAAAATAAATAGAATTAAAATTCTAGTTCAAAACTAGTTCATTTCGATAAAAATCTATTTTTATATTTTCGAATATGGAGTTTTTCATCCCAATTCTTTCTAAATCATTTCTTATGATTTTACACAAATTATTACTATTTTTAATAATTTTATCAAGGCCCGTACAGTCGATTTCCATCAATGGCCATCGAACTGCATTTACAGCGACCTTTTTCGAATTTGATTTGGACGTATCTCCAAATCCAACCGTTAGATTTCAAATTTCTAATATTCATTAGAAAGCTCTTTTCGATACGAACCCAACGGTTCCGGTTTTAGGAGAATCCGACGGTCGGATCTCCCGTAATGTCCGTTTGAAATAAATGGTCGAAATTCGCGAACTGCCGCGGCGCGGCGCGTTCTATTCAGGCCATTATATTATATATATAATATATATAATATATATATCGTCGATTTCCATTTAAAACGAATTATATAAATAGTTTTAAATTCGTTTCAAAAGCAATTTCAACTTCCATTTCAATTCAAATCGAAATTGAATTCTTCTTTATAAATTCGGTTCAAAATTCATTTCTATTCAATTCAAATTTCAATTCAATTTGAATTCATTTCAATTCGCTTTCAATTCAATTTGAATTCGTTTTCAATTCATTTCGAAATCGTTTTCAATTCAATTCATTTCGAAATCGTTTTCAATTCAATTCATTTCGAAATCGTTTTCAATTCAATTCATTTCGAAATCGTTTTCAATTCAATTCATTTCGAAATCGTTTTCAATTCATTTCATTTCGAAATCGTTTTCAATTCAATTCATTTCGAAATCGTTTTCAATTCAATTCATTTCGAAATCGTTTTCAATTCAATTCATTTCGAAATCGTTTTCAATTCAATTCAATTCATTTCGAAATCGTTTTCAATTCATTTCGAAATCGTTTTCAATTCAATTCATTTCGAAATCGTTTTCAATTCAATTCATTTCGAAATCGTTTTCAATTCAATTCATTTCGAAATCGTTTTCAATTCAATTCATTTCGAAATCGTTTTCAATTCAATTCACTTCGAAAATCACTTTCAATTCAATTCACTTCGAAATCACTTTTAATTCAATTCACTTTGAATTCGTTTTCAATTCAATTCATTTCGAAATCGTTTTCAATTCAATTCATTTCGAAATCACTTTCAATTCAATTCACTTCGAAATCACTTTTAATTCAATTCACTTTGAATTCGTTTTCAATTCAATTCATTTCGAAATCGTTTTCAATTCAATTCATTTCGAAATCACTTTCAATTCAATTCACTTCGAAATCATTTTTAATTCAATTCACTTTGAATTCGTTTTCAATTCAATTCATTTCGAAATCGTTTTCAATTCAATTCATTTCGAAATCACTTTCAATTCAATTCACTTCGAAAATCACTTTCAATTCAATTCACTTTGAATTCGTTTTCAATTCAATTCACTTCGAAAATCGTTTTCAATTCAATTCATTTCGAAATCACTTTCAATTCAATTCACTTCGAAATCACTTTTAATTCAATTCACTTCGAAATCACTTTTAATTCAATTCACTTTGAATTCGTTTTCAATTCAATTCATTTTGAATTCGTTTTCAATTCAATTCATTTCGAAATCGTTTAAAATTGATATAAATATCGTTCACGTCAAAATGGCGTCAATCTAATCAACACGGCTTCATAAATTTCTATTTCTAAACTGGAATGAGGCCCAATCAATTACCATATAAAATTAATTACATGGATTTTCATACAACACATGTATATAATAGCATTGAAAAATAATCAACCATCAACCAAAGTGCACTACACTGTATAAGCATCCAATAAAGATATCTAACGCTTATAACAGCATGTCAATCAATCGATCGACATATTTAATCAATCAGGATGAGTGAACTTCAAATTTCATCCTAACACCCGTGTGGGGTTTCAAACAATCAAACACAAATTTTATTTGTGCAGTTGGGCGATGTGTGAAATTTATCGACCCAATCAATATCAGTCAAATCAGTGTATATACAAACAAATCGGCCGATTTGTTTATAACTATTCATTTATTCACATTCACGTTAAAAATTATATTTTTAACGATAAAACATTTTATTTCAACCTATGAATTTCTATTCAATTCATCTACACAATAAAATGATATTTTTATTTTCTAACATATTTTAGAAAATTTCGGCGGCATAACGGCACGATACTAGAAACGGGACAAGGCCTAGCCTTATCTCCGGTCTAGTGAAGGCCCACGCCATTCACACATCAATCATATCAATTTCATTTCACCAAACAATTCAAATCAACTCAAACAATCTAACTAACAACACAGCCAAACAAACAAGTCCATGGTCTGTGGACGATTGTGTCGGGTGCTACTAAGCACCGTCTGCATCCTAGTATATATATATAACTAGAAAAATAAATTGAAAGGTGAGAAATTCTCACTTATAGCTATCCAAACATCTTGACTCTTCTTTGATAGAAATCTTCATTGTTTTCGCATCTTCGTCAGCTTCGTCGTCCGTAGCCACTACATATATAAAAATCGAATTTTTACTTCGCTATTCAATATATAAAAATCTATTTTTCTATCGAAGTTCAATATATAAAAATTCTATTTTTCTATCGAAGTTCATTATATAAAAATTCTATTTTTATTTCGAAGTTCATTATATAAAAATTCTATTTTTCTATCGAAGTTCAATATATAAAAATTCTATTTTTATTTCGAAGTTCATTATATAAAAATTCTATTTTTCTATCGAAGTTCAATATATAAAAATTCTATTTTTCTATCGAAGTTCAATATATAAAAATTCTATTTTTCTTTCGAAGTTCATTATATAAAAATTCTATTTTTCTATCGAAGTTCATTATATAAAAATTCTATTTTTCTATCGAAGTTCATTATATAAAAATTCTATTTTTCTATCGAAGTTCATTATATAAAAATTCTATTTTTCTATCGAAGTTCAATATATAAAAATTCTATTTTTATATTTCTGCTTTATACATAAAGATCGAATTTTTATTCGCTGCTCAAACAAATAAAAATCGAATTTTTATTACTACTTCAAATATGTAAAAATCGAATTTTTACTTCTATGCAATCATTATAAAAACCCGTATTTTAATCGCAATCAAAAACTGTATCCTTTACAAATTGAAAATCATAGTTTTCATGTATAAAAATCCTTTGATTTTCATGTAGAAAATCATACATTTTCATATAGAAAATCCTAACTTTTCTATGCTTTTAAAAATCCAATTTTTATAAAACAAAATAAAATAAAACCAAAACAACGTCAGAAAACTCACTTCGTTCATCGGATAAAGAGGAGGAGGAGCGCAGGTGGTTGCTGGTGGTGGTGGGAGGCTGCAGTCAGCTGGTGAGACCATGCGGTGACCGTCTGGAAGGGTGCGGCGGCGTCATTTGATGGGCATCGCGGTCTCGAAGGAGGGACGGCGAGGTCGTTCTCGAGGCGGAGGGTGGCAGGCGAGGTGGAGAACCGGTGGCGAGGTCCTGGGGGGGGGGCGACGACGAGTGGTGGCGGCTAGGGTTCCGAGCGCATCGACCATTTTTTTTTTATTTCTTATTTTCTGAAGACTGAATTTCGAGGGGGGGGCCAGGAGTTAAAGGAAAAGGGAAGATATTTTTTTCTATATTATATTTTAAAATTGACTTTCACACATGACCTCTAAACGAGGCCCACCGCCTGTCGCCTATAGCGTTTCACCCCCATTCCGAACACAATGGGATATGCCACGCAAGCTGATTCGGCTGTTACAATCAGTTTTCGTTAGATTTACATTTAAATCACTATATTGAATTTTAAACGTACATTTCAAATTACCAGGGCCATATACTAATTCTAAAAATTCCTGAAAAATATTTTCTAGCTTCGTATTGACGATACGGTCCTAACAAAACTAGTTTCGTCGAATTCTGAGACCGTTTGAAAAATGGCCAATTTCCAGTCGATTTAAAATCAACTGAAATGGTCAAGCGCGTTTTCCTTTGCCACGCTCACATATTGATTCGAAAAATTATGAAATTTGAAACCTAGCAATAACTTGACACTGCGGATCCAACAAAAGTGGTTTCGTCGAATTCCGAGGTCATTTGCAAAATGTCCATTTTTAAGGGCCTGAATTCCATAGCGACTATTCAGAATTTTCAACTGGACATATCTTTTGATTCTCGCTACGAAATTTTGATTTTTCGGATTCGTTGGAAAGATATCCACAATTAGATTCCATTATTTTTGGTTTCACTAAAATCCGGATTGTTTTGCACCCGGTACATTCAATTGAAGTTTGAAATCGAATTATCGAACTACCGCGCCATTTTCAATTCTATTTATAATTATATATAAATATTTATATTCTAACGACGACGTATATAAATATATACGTCGAATTCTATTCAAAATAAATTTCACGTCGATATTATTTAAAATAATTCATTTTAAATAATCAAAATTCGCTAAAATTGCCGAAATAAAAATTTTAAACTGGCCCAGATTTTCGGGTTATTACAATCTCCCCCACTTAAAACTTTTCGTCCCCGAAAAGGAACAAAGTCGAAAGTGGTTTGATTAATCAACTCTACGTTCGATCTGGCTTCCATTCTCCAACTCTTTAGTTTCTGAGAATTTTCAAAATTTCAAAAATTTGGCTAACTCCCTAAATTTTTGAAAAATTTCGCCATAACCTCCCCTGCACCGGGAGCATCGGGGAATTTCAAATAGCTTCCCCGGTCCTTCAGATCTCAAAAAGAAAAAGAAAAAGCCAAGCGGCTAGCCAATAGGCTCACAAAATCATCATCACCCAAACAAAACAGGAAATTATGTAGTAAACATGTACCTATTTGTCGGGCAAACAAATTTTATTCTCTGCTCTAGCCTCCTTGCTATAACCTGTTCAATGATATATATGCATATGCAAGCAAATGCGACCAATTTTCAATACAGTTCAATATTTGATTCAATTAGGCTAAATGGTTAAAAATTAGCAAACAACTAAACAAACAACACAAACATCAATCAATTAGTGAATTAGAGTTTCAAATTCATAATTTGATATATATACAAAAAATCATGTTTTGATGCCAAATCACAACAATGTATTCTAGCTATATATAAGTTTTGGTTCTCACACCAGCCTAATGGAAATATATAGAAAATCACACCTTCGAAACTCGAACATAAATACTGATGATGTGGCCACATCATCAGAATTATCCCCGGGTGTCTAGAATGTGACTCTATATCTATCCAGTATATTAAAATTTCAAATACACGTGGATCAGACGTATACGCAAAATCTTTATATACTGGACTGTCCAGCTCAATATAAATAGATAATCAAATACGAATAATTGAATTAAATTTTCAAAACAAAAATTGTTTTCATTTGAAAAATATACTCTTCACACTCTTTCTAGGATACTACTGATCCCATCTCTAACGAGTCATTCTAATTGGATATTACTAATCCAATATCTGATGCATTCTTTCGTATGGTTCTAATGTGTCTTGTTCTCTGAGCTTTGTAAACCAAAGCTCTGATACCAACTGTAAAGACCCGTAACTTTCCCGTAAAGGAAAGCGTCGGATAGTTCGAGAACAAACCACAACAGAACACATACAGAAGAACATTTCATTGTATATTACAACAATGCATCAGATTACAAGAATATACAAAGTATAAACGAATATTACACAGAAATATCAGAGATTTAAATTACATTTAAATACAACGCAGCGGAAAATAATACAATACACAACTAGAAAGAGATATACGGATACAAAGCTTTCCGGATATCGTTCCAGCTGTAAACCAGGATCCTGTGAATATAAATCTGCAAAACCAAAACTACTAGCTGCCCGTGTCAAAATAAGGGCACCCAGAGTTTAGGTTAAAACAATAAACTCCAGGTCAGTCATGTGACTGGTGTGAGAACTAAAATAGTTATTAATCTTTATTTTCAAAGCTAGGTAAATCAAGGGACCACGCCGTATAACACGGAACGGGTTTCCTCCCAAGAATACCAGTGCATAAAACCAACAGCGCCATGCTAAATAAAGAAAAATGAAGCTGTTATAAGACCCAGGTCCCATCACACAATGCAACGCAGCCGAGGATAGGGTTTTCCCTTATAACAGCCAAAGAATGCTTGATACGTTTTAAAACAAATCATTTGATACTATTATAAGTGCATAGTTCATAAAACAACTTCAAATCATAAGTATCAATCATAGGCGGCATGGGTACCATATATCATGTCGCCATATATAGGTTTACAAATAAAACCGCAAATGTCACGTATTTGGAAATTGGATTTCCATCTATGAACCGAGGCAAAAGATAGTCCTCACCGACTTCGAGACAATCTAGCCCATGTCTCAGGCAAGTACTCAGTCAAGCCTTGGAGCGACAGGGCCGGTCCACCGATGTGGATTAAACTTAAACCCTGAACACTACGTTTCCCCACCCTATGGGGTGTAAGTCTGGTCCGTCTGCCGACCAGAATGCATCGGCCGAAACCGATATAACCGAGGCGCCTCGCAACAGCAACAACCACATAAGTCAAACTCGTCAGGGCGTGTAAAACCACTGACGCCACTTCTAGCTAGAAAGAAACGCATGCCCTCCCTGAGGTCCGTCTCCCGTTTTTGGTTCATACCGGGTGTGAAACACGCGAAGCAAACGTTACACAAAGCTACGCCACAAAGGCCGTGCTTTGATCATCACCACAAGACTTTGCTTTTCAACAGAAGCCTCGATCAATTGCCACTTAGGCATGCCACACAGGCAATTCACTCCATGCGTTTGATATCCATCAATATATAACCCCTGAGCTCGTATGTCTCAGAGAAGGGCGTTAAGCAAGAGAATAAATTCTCCGCCGCCAAACAGATATATATTTAATAGAGATCAATCACACGGACTAAAATCCAATGTCAGGCACACAGTCCATTTACAAGTCCGTTCTGGGTCTGAACGAAACCGGAGGCACCTAGTACCCCGCATATCCATCGATCTCCAAGTACGTCTGGACGATCACCAACTGTTTCCATCTTCTTGGGTGTACAGCCCAATCAAGATCATCAGTTATCACCCAAACGACGTGAAGACTTCCGGTCTTCGACCACCGTCTTCATCTTCGACACCACGTCGAATCAGTTATTCAGAATGGGATAAACCCGGTCTTTCTGAATAACTCGCGTATATATTATAAAAGTGTTACACAAACACAACATACGCCTCATTCCAATTCATCAGTCACTAACCGTAAGTTAATCAAGAGAATAATTCCCCAAATATTAACCCCGAAGGCCGAAACCAA
Source organism: Allium sativum (assembly GCA_030737875.1). Taxonomy (NCBI): domain Eukaryota; kingdom Viridiplantae; phylum Streptophyta; class Magnoliopsida; order Asparagales; family Amaryllidaceae; genus Allium; species Allium sativum. Next base: position 749,259,893 of record CM060918.1, read on the forward strand.
CATCAGATCAATATCCAGAAAACCATTCTGCTTAGCTAACCGACAGTTAGTTTCTGAATTTCACATTCATAGGGAAAGGTTCCCATTAATCTTATCAAAGATAAATTCTTGAATTTATTCTTTAATCTATTTTTGAATATCAATTCAAACTAGTCGGGATTAGCAAACCTTACCGAAGTAATCATTTGTTTTAATTTCCCAATCCCAACCTATTCATCCCATGAAGTAAAACTGGTAATACTTCGTATCTAACACCACGGTGTTATCGGTAAATTCAATTACCATTTCACGTTCAAATCTAATTAAAGATTTGACTATCGCCTGGAGCAAAACTGGTGATACTCCATTCTCGACCATTTCAATCTAATTAAAGATTCATTAAAACTCCACTTAGTTTTAATCGTTAACTGGGTTAAAAAATCAGTGTCATTTAAAAACACGGTTCACGATAAACCCAAAATCACATTCATTAATTATCGGGTTAAAGAACAAGTGTTATTTAAAACACTGTCCACGATAAACCCAAAAATCAATATCAATTCAATTCCAATTAAATATTATTTAATTGGTACACTTCATTAAATCTAAATAAAAAGATTTAATCTTTCCTCCACTGGGTTCAAGAACAGTGTTAGTGAAGTCACCATTCATGACAAACCCAAATCACATTTGATATTCAATACAAGGCTCTGGATAGAAAATATCCCGGCTTATATTCAATATCAAATTCTACGACTAACAAATATCGCATTGGAAATAACGATATATATATATATATATATATATATATATATATATATATATATCTTTCAAATTTCCATAACAACATTTGTATAATCACGAAATTCAACATCGAAATATTCCGAAGACAATTTCGATTCAAATCCATTCCAATGCAACCATTGGAAATTTTGGTTAACTTCAAAACCATTTCAGATTCAATTTATTTATTTAAAAATAAATAGAATTAAAATTCTAGTTCAAAACTAGTTCATTTCGATAAAAATCTATTTTTATCTTTTCAAATATGGAGTTTTTCATCCCAATTCTTTCTAAATCATTTCTTATGATTTTACACAAATTATTACTATTTTTAATAATTTTATCAAGGCCCGTACAGTCGATTTCCATCAATGGCCATCGAACTGCACTTACAGCGACCTTTTTCGAATTTGATTTGGACGTATCTCCAAATCCAACCGTTAGATTTCAAATTTCTAATATTCATTAGAAAGCTCTTTTCGATACGAACCCAACGGTTCCGGTTTTAGGAGAATCCGACGGTCGGATCTCCCGTAATGTCCGTTTGAAATAAATGGTCGAAATTCGCGAACTGCCGCGGCGCGGCGCGTTCTATTCAGGCCATTATATTATATATATAATATATATAATATATATATCGTCGATTTCCATTTAAAACGAATTATATAAATAGTTTTAAATTCGTTTCAAAAGCAATTTCAACTTCCATTTCAATTCAAATCGAAATTGAATTCTTCTTTATAAATTCGTTTCAAAATTCATTTCTATTCAATTCAAATTTCAATTCAATTTGAATTCATTTCAATTCGCTTTCAATTCAATTTGAATTCGTTTTCAATTCATTTCGAAATCGTTTTCAATTCAATTCATTTCGAAATCATTTTCAATTCAATTCATTTCGAAATCGTTTTCAATTCAATTCATTTCGAAATCGTTTTCAATTCAATTCATTTCGAAATCGTTTTCAATTCATTTCATTTCGAAATCGTTTTCAATTCAATTCATTTCGAAATCGTTTTCAATTCAATTCATTTCGAAATCGTTTTCAATTCAATTCAATTCATTTCGAAATCGTTTTCAATTCATTTCGAAATCGTTTTCAATTCAATTCAATTCATTTCGAAATCGTTTTCAATTCATTTCGAAATCGTTTTCAATTCAATTCATTTCGAAATCGTTTTCAATTCAATTCATTTCGAAATCGTTTTCAATTCAATTCACTTCGAAAATCACTTTCAATTCAATTCACTTCGAAATCACTTTTAATTCAATTCACTTTGAATTCGTTTTCAATTCAATTCATTTCGAAATCGTTTTCAATTCAATTCGTTTCGAAATCACTTTCAATTCAATTCACTTCGAAATCACTTTTAATTCAATTCACTTTGAATTCGTTTTCAATTAAATTCATTTCGAAATCGTTTTCAATTCAATTCATTTCGAAATCACTTTCAATTCAATTCACTTCGAAATCACTTTTAATTCAATTCACTTTGAATTCGTTTTCAATTCAATTCATTTCGAAATCGTTTTCAATTCAATTCATTTCGAAATCACTTTCAATTCAATTCACTTCGAAAATCACTTTCAATTCAATTCACTTTGAATTCGTTTTCAATTCAATTCACTTCGAAAATCGTTTTCAATTCAATTCATTTCGAAACCACTTTCAATTCAATTCACTTCGAAATCACTTTTAATTCAATTCACTTCGAAATCACTTTTAATTCAATTCACTTTGAATTCGTTTTCAATTCAATTCATTTTGAATTCATTTTCAATTCAATTCATTTCGAAATCGTTTAAAATTGATATAAATATCGTTCACGTCAAAATGGCGTCAATCTAATCAACATGGCTTCATAAATTTCTATTTCTAAACTGGAATGAGGCCCAATCAATTACCATATAAAATTAATTATATGGATTTTCACACAACACATGTATATAATAGCATTGAAAAATAATCAACCATCAACCAAAGTGCACTACACTGTATAAGCATCCAATAAAGATATCTAACGCTTATAACAGCATGTCAATCAATCGATCGACATATTTAATCAATCAGGATGAGTGAACTTCAAATTTCATCCTAACACCCGTGTGGGGTTTCAAACAATCAAACACAGATTTTATTTGTGCAGTTGGGCGATGTGTGAAATTTATCGACCCAATCAATATCAGTCAAATCAGTGTATATACAAACAAATCGGCCGATTTGTTTATAACTATTCATTTATTCACATTCACGTTAAAAATTATATTTTTAACGATAAAACATTTTATTTCAACCTATGAATTTCTATTCAATTCATCTACACAATAAAATGATAATTTTATTTTCTAACATATTTTAGAAAATTTCGGCGGCATAACGGCACGATACTAGAAACGGGACAAGGCCTAGCCTTATCCCCGGTCTAGTGAAGGCCCACGCCATTCACACATCAATCATATCAATTTCATTTCACCAAACAATTCAAATCAACTCAAACAATCTAACTAACAACACAGCCAAACAAACAAGTCCATGGTCTGTGGACGATTGTGTCGGGTGCTACTAAGCACCGTCTGCATCCTAGTATATATATATATATATAACTAGAAAAATAAATTGAAAGGTGAGAAATTCTCACTTATAGCTATCCAAACATCTTGACTCTTCTTTGATAGAAATCTTCATTGTTTTCGCATCTTCGTCAGCTTCGTCGTCCGTAGCCACTACATATATAAAAATCGAATTTTTACTTCGCTATTCAATATATAAAAATCTATTTTTCTATCGAAGTTCAATATATAAAAATTCTATTTTTCTATCGAAGTTCATTATATAAAAATTCTATTTTTATTTCGAAGTTCATTATATAAAAATTCTATTTTTCTATCGAAGTTCAATATATAAAAATTCTATTTTTATTTCGAAGTTCATTATATAAAAATTCTATTTTTCTATCGAAGTTCAATATATAAAAATTCTATTTTTCTATCGAAGTTCAATATATAAAAATTCTATTTTTCTTTCGAAGTTCATTATATAAAAATTCTATTTTTCTATCGAAGTTCATTATATAAAAATTCTATTTTTCTATCGAAGTTCATTATATAAAAATTCTATTTTTCTATCGAAGTTCATTATATAAAAATTCTATTTTTCTATCGAAGTTCAATATATAAAAATTCTATTTTTATATTTCTGCTTTATACATATAGATCGAATTTTTATTCGCTGCTCAAACAAATAAAAATCGAATTTTTATTACTACTTCAAATATGTAAAAATCGAATTTTTACTTCTATGCAATCATTATAAAAACCCGTATTTTAATCGCAATCAAAAACTGTATCCTTTACAAATTGAAAATCATAGTTTTCATGTATAAAAATCCTTTGATTTTCATGTAGAAAATCATACATTTTCATATAGAAAATCCTAACTTTTCTATGCTTTTAAAAATCCAATTTTTATAAAACAAAATAAAATAAAACCAAAACAACGTCAGAAAACTCACTTCGTTCATCGGATAAAGAGGAGGAGGAGCGCAGGTGGTTGCTGGTGGTGGTGGGAGGCTGCAGTCAGCTGGTGAGACCATGCGGTGACCGTCTGGAAGGGTGCGGCGGCGTCATTTGATGGGCATCGCGGTCTCGAAGGAGGGAGGGCGAGGTCGTTCTCGAGGCGGAGGGTGGCAGGCGAGGTGGAGAACCGGTGGCGAGGTCCTGGGGGGGGCGACGACGAGTGGTGGCGGCTAGGGTTCCGAGCGCATCTACCATTTTTTTTTTTAATTTCTTATTTTCTGAAGACTGAATTTCGAGGGAGGGCCAGGAGTTAAAGGAAAAGGGAAGATATTTTTTTCTATATTATATTTTAAAGTTGACTTTCACACATGACCTCTAAACGAGGCCCACCGCCTGTCGCCTATAGCGTTTCACCCCCATTCCGAACACAATGGGATATGCCACGCAAGCTGATTCGGCTGTTACAATCAGTTTTCGTTATATTTACATTTAAATCACTATATTGAATTTTAAACGTACATTTCAAATTACCAGGGCCATATACTAATTCTAAAAATTCCTGAAAAATATTTTCTAGCTTCGTATTGACGATACGGTCCTAACAAAACTAGTTTCGTCGAATTCTGAGACCGTTTGAAAAATGGCCAATTTCCAGTCGATTTAAAATCAACTGAAATGGTCAAACGTGTTTTCCTTTGCCACGCTCACATATTGATTCGAAAAATTATGAAATTTGAAACCTAGCAATAACTTGACACTGCGGATCCAACAAAAGTGGTTTCGTCGAATTCCGAGGTCATTTGCAAAATGTCCATTTTTAAGGGCCTGAATTCCATAGCGACTATTCAGAATTTTCAACTGGACATATCTTTTGATTCTCGCTACGAAATTTTGATTTTTCGGATTCGTTGGAAAGATATCCACAATTAGATTCCATTATTTTTAGTTTCACTAAAATCCGGATTGTTTTGCACCCGGTACATTCAATTGAAGTTTGAAATCGAATTATCGAACTACCGCGCCATTTTCAATTCTATTTATAATTATATATAAATATTTATATTCTAACGACGACGTATATAAATATATACGTCGAATTCTATTCAAAATAAATTTTATTTAAAATAATTCATTTTAAATAATCAAAATTCGCTAAAATTGCCGAAATAAAAATTTTAAACTGGCCCAGATTTTCGGGTTATTACAATTTGTTAGGACCGTATCGTCAAAACATAGCCAGATTTATTTTTCTGTAATTTTTGGAGTCAGTATGTGGCCCTGATAAATTAAAATATTCGTTTAAATTCAATAATATTGATTTATATTTTAATTTTGATAAAAACTGATTGAAATAGTTGAATTGGCTTACGAAACATATCTCATTGTGTCCAGAATGGGGGTATTTAGCTAGGGCGACAGTCGTTGGGTTTGATTTGGAGTTCATGGCAATAGAAAAGTAAATTTGGAATTTAATATTATTAAAATATATATATATATATATATATTTCACTCATACCCGAGCAAACCCTAATAAGTTCCCCAACCCGTCGTCAGAAAGAATTAAGTGGCTGAAATTGTCCTAAATTTCCCTTTTAATTTCTCAAAATCCAAGTATAATTGTTCGAAAGTTTCAACACATGAATGAAAGAGAATTCCCTGATCTTAGTTTTGATATGGCGGTGATCAATTATTGATCACCATAGAGGTCGAGGCGACGCTGCAATGTCGCAGCATTCGAATGGAGTTATGGTGTGATGGGAGGCGTCGAGCTCCCTGCTGGTCAGCGAGTGGGGTGAGGGTGGTTGCGGCTTCATCGTGGTGGGACTCGATGGTCCTCCGGTCGCTTATGGAGGCGGGTGGTGAAGAGATTTAGGGTACGAAGGTTTGGGTTCCCGTGAATAGTGGACGTCATGAAGAAAAGGGCTGGAGGAAGCAACGATTTAGGTTAATTAAGAAAATAATTAAATTACTTAATATTATTATTAATTTTATTAATGCAATTCAAATCTTTAAACTGCCATATCTATTGCACATGGATACGAAATTAAACGATTTAAAGTGCACTGGAATTGCGTCGTAGAGCACTACAACATGAAACTGACCAGGGCAAAAACCGGAGCAGAGTAGAATTTGAGACAAATTCAAACTCAAATAGTACTGAAATCGACAATAAAAGACGGACGGAGTGGAACCCAATGTGAGAATTCTCTCACTAAAATTTTATGCGGTTATTTAATTTATTTTATAACTATAAATGTTTAGAAATTGCCAGTATTGATTTTTAACTGTTGTATGGAGTTCAACACACGAATTCACACAAATCACATAAATTGGAAGTAATTTATGGATATTAGCGACACTCGCATTTCATACTCCACGAATGGCCACTTATGGCGTCATAAATGGCATTGGGTAGTTGATTTTTTATTTATTTGGATGATTTGTGTATTGTGACGATGATTTTGTGATATTTAACATGTTAGACAAGTTAATATTAAACTGATAGATAAAAATGGATAAAATAATCATTTATATATTAAACAGTGAAAATTGGTTAATTAGAAAATAGTTCAAACTGGATTTGAATTGGTTAAATTTAGTAACCAATCATTTATATAAATCGATTGTTGTTGTTTGAAAACCCCGCACGGGTATTGGGATGATATTGGACATACACTAATCCCAACATTTAGTTGTATGCCAATCGATGGGTTGACAAGCTGTGATGAGTGTTATTTATTTATTTTAATTCTTATACAGCTATAGAATGCACTCTGGATAATGTTCGAATGTGAAATGATTGTTTATCATTATTGTTAAATACATGCGATGTATGAAATCCATATAACTGAAATTATATGGTAATTGATTGAGTCACATTCCGATTCAGAAAATAACGAAGATTTTAATATAACGAATATTTAAAATTAATGAATATTTTAAAATAACGAATATTTTAAAATTAACAAATATTTTAAAACAATGAATATTTTAAAATAATTTTTGGTGGGTAATCAAAATATGATTTTGATGTCCGATTTTGGATGGACACGAAAATATAAAAATATATGAAGCCAGATTAATTAGTAAAACGCCATTTTAACCCGAACGGGTCTATCCATCGATTTTATTTATTTTATAATGAATACGAAAAGAAATGATTTCAAAATCTGATATTTTGAAAATATTATCATTTTAATATTATACTGATAGAGAATATTCAATTTTGATTTAAAGTTGAAAATGAAGTTGAAATCATTTTAAAACAAATTTATAAATATTTTATAAAATTCGTTTTAAATCAAAATCGATGATATATATATTATATATATAATGGCTTGAATAGAACGCGTCGCGCAGCGACCTTTCGTGAATTTCGGCCATTAACTTCAAATTGATGTAACGGGAGATCCGACCATCGGATTCTCCTAAAACCGGAACTGTTGGTTTCGTATCAAAAAGATCTTTCCAATGAATATATGAGATTTAAATTTGAATGGCTGGATTTCAAATTATGTCTAACTCAATTTCATAAAAGGTCGCTATGGATGCAGTTCGGTGGTCGATATTGAAAAGCGACCGTAAAGGCCTTAATAAAATTATTAAAAATATGGAAAAATTGTGTAAAATCATGATAAATGATTTGGAAAGATTTTGGATGAAAAATTCCAAGTTTGAAAAGATAAAAATATATTTTTATCAAAATAAACTAGTTATTATCTAGAATAAAAATCCAATGATTTTTAGAATTAAATAAATTGGATTGAAAAATGGTTTTTATATAACCAGAATTTTCCAACGTATAAATTGGAATGCGTTTGAATGGAAATAATCTTCGGAATATTTCGATATTGGATTCCGTGTTTATACGGATATTGTGAGGAATTTGGAAGATACAGATATCGTTATTCCCAATACGATATCTGTTGGTTTCAGAATTTGATATTGAATATAAGCCGATATAATTTCTATTCAGAGCCTTGTATTTGATATCAAATTGGATTTTGGGTTTGTCGTGAATGGTGTCTTTATTAATGCGGTTCTTAAACCCAGTTGAGAAAATAATAAATCTTTTTATTAAGATTAATGAAGTTACCTATTAATAAATTTAATTGGAATTGAATGAAAATTGGATTTTGGGCTTATCGTAAACTGTGTTTTAAATAACATTCGTTCTTTAATCCAATTAACTATGAAGATATGATTTGGAATTTATAATCTTTTAAATAAGATTAATGGAATTTTCCAAAGAAAAGTTTTCTAATTTAATATATTAAATTGGAATGGAATTCGATTCGGTAATAATCGAGATGAGCTTCTATGAATGAAGACCATTACTATATATGGAATTTATAAGGCTTTGCCGCTATTCCGTTTATATTATTTGTCTGGTACGGGAATTTATATCGATTATACACTGTTATAATTTCCGTGTAAATTCCATTTTGATGGAAGAAGGTTTTGGGTTTATTGTGAACGATGTTTTAAAGGACATCCGTTCTTTAACCCAGTTAAAGACGGGATTTATTTCCTAAATTTGAATAATCATTAAATAATGATTTTTGGAGATTAAAAGTAGGTGAAGTTTTAAATGAACTTTAATTAGATTGGAATGGGAATGTGGTAATTAAATTCATCGAATTCAAGAAATGATCGAGAATCGAGTACTACCAGTTTTACTCCAGGTGATAGTTAAATCTTTAATTAGATTTGAATGTGAAATGGTAGTTAATTTACCGATAACACAGTGGATCGTAGATATGGAGTATTACCAGTTTTTCTCCATGGGATGAATAGGTTGGGATTGGGAAATAAAATAAAGGATTACTACAGTAAGGATCGATAACCCTACTAGTTTTAAAAACCTTAATTTGGTTTAGAATTGTGGATAAATAAAATAAAATCTTTGGAAATGGACATCCAAAGGAAGATTAAAGAATAATTTTAAAAGAACATATCTTTGATAAAATTAATGGGAACCTTTCCCTAAAGATGTGAATATTTGAATAAAAGAATATTCTGAATTGGAATGAGGCGTATGATGTGTTTTTATAGCACTTGATTATTGTTTATAAAATACGCTAGTTATTCGAAAAGACCAGGTTTATCCCATTTTGAATAACTGATATGGCGACTAAAAGTCGACGATGAAGACGATGGTTGAAGACCGGAGATCTACACATTGTTTGGATGATTACTGATGTCTTGATTGGGATGTACACCCAAGACAAGGTAATAAGTGGTGATCGTCCAGACGTACTTGGAGATCGACCGGATATGCGAGGACCTCTCTCCTGTATTAGACATATGGGACGAGGAATAAAGTGCCTCCGGTTTTGTTCAGACCCAGAACAGACTTGTAAATGGATGTATGTCTGACATTGGATTTCATTCTGTGTTGATTTATTTCCATTAAATATATATCTGTTTGTTGGCGGAGAATTTATTCTCTTGCTTAACACCCTTCTCTGAGACGTACGAGCTTAGAGGTTATATATTGATAGACATCAGTTGTATGGCGTGAATTGTCAGTGTGGCATGATGAGATGCAAATGATCAAGGCTTTTGTTGAAAAGCAGAGTCTTGTGGTTGATGATCAAAGCACGGCTTTAAATAGCATAGCTTTGTGCATGACGTTAACTCGCGAGCCTCACACCTCGGTATGAGTCAAAAACGGGATAAGGGACGTAGTGAGTGTACGGCGTTTCTTTCTAGCTAGAAGTGGTGTCATGGTATGGAGCCCAGATATTTTTACTTATGTGGATGATGGAATGTGAGATGCCTCGGATAGGGGTTCCTAGTGGCTCAGAGATAGGTCCGATAGGACCGGCAAACATGTGTTCAGGAGCAACCAATCCACTAAAGTAAGTGTGGACCGGCATTGCAGGATCCAAGGGTTGCCCGTAGTTGTGATCCTGGGTCATCTTGCTGGAGGTGATCCGAATCGGTAAGGAGACCATTCCTTCCCTTGACTCATGATGGAAATCCAATTTCCAATACAATACTTTTCGGTTTTAGTTGTAAACCTATGTATGCGGCATAATATATGGTACCTATGTCGTCTATGATTGATACATTTATATTGAAGTTGATTTTAACACTATGCACTCATAGTAATATCAAAATGATTTGTTTTAAACGTACAAAGCATGTTTGGCTATTATAAGGGAAAACTCTATCCTCCGGCTTGTATTGTGTGATGGGACCTGAGTCTTATAATAGCTTCGTTTTCCAAAAAGCATAGCGTTGTTTTATTTTAAACTGAGATTCATGTAGAGTAAACCCGTTCCGTGTTATACGACGTGATCCCATGATTTCCCAACTGTTAGACCCAAAAGTGGTTCTAACACCCAAATCAAGGATAATTCTAGATGAAATGAAAATAAAAATGAAGAAAACATACGATTTATAGTGGTTCGGTGTTAAAGAGCCTACGTCCACTTTAAATTTCTTTGATTGATGATGAGAATACAGGTATAATGATTATTTTCACTCAATTTCACTTTTACAATAGATAATTTCACTCAACACTCATTGAAATGTTCTTTAAAGACTGGTGATAATTTGATTAAGTTGGTGAAATTCATATATAGCAGGTGTTTGAGTCAAGAATTTGTCAAAAGATCCCCCAAATGATGCTTGGTGGTGTATTTATAGGCAGAAAATCTCCCCTGAAGGCTTCCTGTTCGGGTACACTTGGACTTCACTCCATTAGATTCGGGATCGGAGTAGCTGATATGATGACAGCGAGCCTTGATAGTGGGTGAACGTGGGAAGGTGGGTTCTTAACTGCTCCGAGTTTTCAGGGAATCATGCATTGTTGGAGTGGCGCTGTGGTCCGGATCGGATACCTGCTGTGGGTTCGGACCGGAAGGGGCCGGTCCGATCCGGGTGTACTCTCTGTTCACTATTTCCTGAGTCGCCTGCTTTGACGTGAAAGGGATCGGTTCGGGGGTCTCCGAACCGAACCGACTTCCTGGTGTCCATCCTTCCTTACAAATCTATTTGTAAAGTAATCTTTTAACTTTCTGTTGACTAGTTCACAAAGTAGGCTAACATTTTGCCCTCTCGAAGTATATGTGTTTATCGAAGATAAAGTGTGCTTCGAAATTGTCTGCCCATTAGTCTCTGAACTAGGGTCATTGAACAGTTGTTTCCATTAATTCATAAAGTTGTGACATTTCACCAGGTCGCGCATCTTGATGTTTATAAATATAGCATTGGATGCACGAACTTCTCCATTTGTTTTTGGTAATTTTGAGATTCCATTCAACTTTTGAATCAATCTTCCAGGTGAGCCTTTATAATGCGTGTTTTTAATTTTGCATTTTCCTTTAAATATACCTTATGTGTTGAATTGATGTTAGTGACCATGCTACGAATTGGATCGGTTCATTAGATCCCATACACGCTCTGTCCATTGTTACACCGATGGGCTGAAAGGCCTTAAATTGGCTAGGGCCGTATGTTGATCGGATCGGTCCAAAATGTCAAATTCACTAGAATACGAAGGGGCCTCTTCTCGTGATATAAATTCACGCCTTCCTCTTCATTATTTGTTCTTTTTTACTATTTCCTTTAACTTCCGTACTCCCCAAAGCTTTTGAGTTAAAAATCCTAATTTTCAAATACCTTGAACTCTTTCCAGCTCTCTAATCGAGTTCGTAGGTGGGATTTTAATCTTTAATTCTTTGATGTAGTCATTGGTTTTGCAATAATCATAACTGAACTTCATTTCAATCCGCAGTAACTAATGTTAACGTCAATTTTGGGGGTCTTCAATTCTCTACCATCGTCGCTGGTGGAGTTTCTTATGAACTCGGGATGTTGGATTTGACTAACTCGGCCGTGGCGTCGCAGTATTTTGGGAGTAGAGAGAGCGAGCTTTTGGGTTCAGAATAGAAGGAAGAGGGAGGATGAGTTTGGAGAAGAAGGGATGGATCAGTTTGGCACAGAGAAATTTGTGGCTCCGGTTCAGGTCGGAGGAACCTAGATTGGATGGAGGAAAACAAACCTCGATACATTGGAGAGGTTCGGTTCGTCACTGACTGATCCGAACTGAACTTCTTCTTTGAGGGTCCATCCGATCCGAACCTGTTTGCCTTCAAGCTCCGATCCGGCCTACTTGCAACATAAATGCCTGCACCAATCCATCGATGACGAACATGTCCGAACCAACCTGCTAATTATGAAAGTATCTTAACTCATATGTTAAAAAGCATCCGACCCGATCTGAATACAGAGGAAAAATCCGAACCGATCCAAACTTATACATCATGAAACATAACCATGTTATAAATAACTTAGCCAGTATCAAATATGGTGTGTGATTTCATGAACAGTTAGGATAGAGCGTTCTTGACTGAGCCGCTAACTTAATGAACCTATAATTGTCCTCCATATTGCTTTACTTTCTGTTGATTATGTATTCTTTGATGTCAATGTTGCACACACTTGCACAGTTTAGTACATATACACAGGGGGACATGGGCAACTTCACTCTAATCTCTACTACTGTTTCTTCAATAGTTTAGCAGAAATGACTGAGAGACGCTTATCTAGATTAGCAGAAAGAAAAGATGCTGCCAGATCATCAGAGTATCCACCCATTGAAGACATATCTACCACTTCAGATTCAGGTTGGAATAGTACAAGTCCAGACTATGAAATGGAAACTCATGAAAGTGATGTATCATCCGGGAGTAATGTCTCTCTAGGCAAGGAAGAAGAAGGAGGAGTAGGAGATAATCGTGCCCCAGATGAGCTCGGTAATGTTACTATTTTGGAACTGCCAAAGGATTCGGTCGAGTCAACGATCGACAATGATAGACTCGCGCGGATATATCTAAAACACGGGATTCTTCGAAGAGATACAGAGTTGCCCTCGAAAACAGATCGTCCTCATAACCCACCGGAAGGGTTCATGGTTATCACCAGATTGATGTGCCTAGTTGGGGGCAATACCTCCGTTTCATCTATTCGTCGTCGATTTTCTGAGATAACTACGGATTGCACCATGCAACTTCATCCCAACTCCTATGCTTATTTGTATACTCTATACATAGCATACTAAGAAATTTTAGGTGTAGAGCTTACTTTCGAGGATGTTCATTTCTTTTACAATTTCAAGCATCGAACCAATGACACCCCGTCTTTTGTATACTTTGAATCGGTGCAAAAAAGGAAAATTATCACCGTTATGTTTAGCAGCAAAGATGGGGACCCGAAACCTGAACGGTTTTATGTTAAGCAGCAACCCGGGTGTGCCACAAGATGGCTTAAGTCAAGTAAGGACCTTGGTCCTTTGAGTTTCAGTTACAACTTTTATCATAAATTCATTAATCATTGCTTGTTTTCACTTGCAGTTCCTAACCCACCACAGGAGAAGCATCCGGTGCAGTTTGATCTCTTAAATCGGTTACTTAATGGTGATAAAAAATTCTTGACCATCAAGGACTGTTTAGTAGATGAATATCTCCATCGGCATCATCTATTGCTATAACTCGTAGCATAGGTCACAGGGAAGGCCCTTATGTGTACATACCTCCAGTTGAAGGGCCAATCGACACTCCACTTGAGAGGGGAGAAAGTTCTAAAGATCCCACAGTGCCCCTTAGGGATCCCCCTTCTCCCTCTACAAATCAAGATGATATTTTCGCAAATATAGCAGAAAAAGATAGAGATAAGTATATTACTCTCAAGGATGCTGTCACTCCAGAAAAACCTATATATCCCAAAGATTTTCCGTTAGATGCTCCTCAAGGAGATGCTGCCACTGTGGATGATTCTACATTTCAGGGTTTAGGAAATCTTCCCTTACCCGAGACCCTTTACACCTTAGAAGATTTCAAAACGAATCCCTTGACCTTTACTTCCTCAGAAGAAACCACTCCTGTGAAGGCTAAGGAGACCACACATACTAGCCTAACTTCAGGCTCTTGTTGGTTGGGGGGAATATCACTTAGGATGCGCACAACACATTAGCACTATACGTCACTGCACTTATGCTTTGTATAAACATCAATTCTGAACTCTACAAACCTTGTTTTGCAGGAACCATGGTACGTCCCCGCTACGATGTCAGGAAAATCCGCTCCAGTGTGCCCAGATATGACTCTGACACCAAGCATGATCATCGCGAGAGCCGCGGCAGGGATGACAGGAGGCATTATGATTCCAACCATCCTCATTCTTCACGCTCTCGTTCTCCTCGTCGGTCTGATCTAGACAAGTACAAGAGCCATCAAGATCGTCATGAAGGGGACAAACAACCTTCCAAAGATTTGACTCCTCCTACAGAGAAGCGTCCTCAAGAGAGGCTATTGTCGAAGCACGCTGGTTTACAGGATAAACCTAAAGTCCCTGAGAAGCGGTCGGGCAAAGGTGATACGTCCATTCTACCTGCCAAGTGGAGAAATATTGAATTATCTGTATCCAAACCCGTGTCTCTCGATTCTGAGAGCAAGGCAAGATAGCATATCTGAAAAAACAATTTCCGGATCATTATTTTGATCATATGGCATTTGTTCTCGCAGTTGAGCCTGTTCCATCAAAGTGGGCGGATGATGCTAAAGCAAAAATCGATTTAGTGGACAGGCAATATACGGAGAAGTATAGATATTCACGTAATTTTTCTAAGATTATCTAGGATCTCATCACTTATATTGTCCACATGAAGGAAATGGTTGATTATGATGCAAGCATCTTGAAGAATTCGGAGAAAGATTCGGAAGATGCACAGGCTCAGCTTGCTCCCGTTCAACGGGATGTCGACAACTATAAAAAACAACATGAAGAACTACAGAGACGTTATCACAATTTCTTGGAATCTCATAGCCAAGAGCGCCTAGATCTAAAAAAGCAAACTGAAGATGCTAAATCTGATAGTGTCAAAGTCCAGTTGGCTTGCTCCACCCTTGAATGAGAGAAGGCTGAGTTCGAGAAGAAAAATACTGATTTGGCAAAGCGAAATGCCGAACTGGAAGCCAAACTACAAGAGGTTGAATCTAGAGCAGTCTTGGCTGAGGGGAATACAAGCATTGCCATTAAATATGCTGAAGAAGTTCAAGAGGAGCTTTCTGAGGCGCAGAAGCAATTAGACGGCTATAGCGAGCTGATGATAGAGTTCTTTGCTCAGGTGATCCGTCGTCGGGACATTTCTTGGATTGAGGATTATCCGACAACACTAGTTTACATGTGGGACCAAATCATCGAATGGGAAAATAAAGAACTCAAAGTAGACTCCATCGATGAAAACAAACTTATGGAGAAGTTCCTTAGGGGTGAGGAGCCGGTACGTCTGGCCGAAGGGCGTCAACTTATTGCTGCTGCCATGGAGGAAGAGAGACATCAGGCCAAAGGAAAAAATATCACTAAAACTGGTTCTTCTTCTGCTGCCCCTGGGGCTACCGGAACAGAGGGATATGATCCCGAGAACTCGGGAATTCCTAAGGCGTCCCTTTTGCCTCCTATACCCGAATCGGCACCAGAGATTCTAGCCACTCCAATCGAGAAATCATTTGAAGGTATCTCCACCTTTTCATCCCAATTTGTTAGGGCTATTTCAACTTTTCGCCACATTATTGGACAATCGATTGAAGATCCCTCGTTTTCTCCTGAGCTAATACCAGTTAACTCTCATTCTATAGGTGCACAGCCAGTTGAAAAGGTTGATGAGCGACAAAAGAAAACCACTGACACGAGGCCTACGGAAGAGATCCAAGAGAAGCATTCTGAAGGTACTGGCTCAAAACCTGTGGAAGAGGTCAAGGATAAGGATGAGGTTGCCGAGAAGATCCCCATGCCATCTACCACTGAATCCTCCAAGAAGAAGATGTAATAGATGCTATAAAAGATGATGATGGCAATGATGGGCACGAGGAAGAGGACGATAATGTTGTTGTGACTGGAGACTCGGGAAACGTCGATGACATGACATTGGCTGAGATAAAGGCCAAACAGGATAAGCGCATGCAGTTAAAAGTTGAGGAAACAGACCCCGAAAGTTTTAAGCCTCTTGCGGTAGTACCTCCTGGATCAAGGTTAGTTGTCAAACTTTCACCTAGGTAAATCACAGAGGAACTTGCTAAAAAATCTTTTGTTGATCCCAGTGCTCCAATTCCGGGAAGAAATCCATTGATTCCAGCACTTCAATCTCGGAGAAGAAGAAACAAAAGCGTATTTTTACTGAAGCTGAGAAAGAGGAGAAAGAAAAGCTTAAGGCCGCCAAGAAGGCGAAGTCTACTCCGAAGTCCAAATAAAGGGAGATTTTGTCCTTTATTTTGTTTATCTCTTGGCCCGTTGTTGTTGTAACGAGTGTGGCTTTTGCATTTGTTTTTTTTTGTTCTTTTGTACAAACCTGCACTTGTGTAAATAAAGTAATTCGTTTCCCACTATGTCAAGTGCTTGCAAGTTCGTCATTTGTTTCTATTCGTGCCGAGAAATTAACAAACATAAGTAATGACTCAAGTCACCGTTGCGATTTCCTGCAAATGCATAGACAGATAAAATATTATTCACATAAATTGCCGTTTGATTAAATAAAATGAATGATCATAAAGTAAATAATTGACGGCAGGGTGCAATATATATATGCCCCCAATCAATCTTGAATATAGCACTTGGCTGAAGCTTGTTCGAGATTGATTAAATTGCCCCAGGTCTTTTGGTGGGGTTAAAACTTGTTTTCATTGGTACACACTCTTTTTACCTTTATACTCTCATGTTGTCTGGTCAGGTTAGAGTAGGTTCAAGGCAGCCTTTTGTCATGGTGCACCATCACGCCTCGACGACGTTGTCTTCCCGTCCTTTATACTCTTTCTCGACTCGTGAGAGTTAGAGTTCGGGACGTCATCTTCCCATCATTTTTATGTCGTTAGGCAAATTATCATTTCATTTGCTCTCGTATTAATTCAAATGTATGATATTCGACTTACGTTACGATAAACATAGAATTTTTTTGCAAAACAAGGGTCGAATGGGTAAAGTAAATCACACACAGTATTTTATAGTGGTTCGGCCAAGTCATGACCTACATCCACTTCATAATCTTCTGCTTATATTAACCAGACTTTTCTAGGCAAGTCGTGCCTTTTTACATGGCCTATAAGAAAATAGTACAATTTCAAGTCAAGTATCGCCGCAAATGTTGGGCGTTCCAAGCTCTAGGAATTTCTTCACCATCCATGGTCGCTAACTTGAAAGCCGCCGTGTCAAGTTTTCGTCGGATGGTGAATGATCCTTCCCACTTTGGGCCTAGATGAGCGGGAGGCGGAAAGACTCGCTTTAGCACCAAGTCTCCAAGTTCGAAAGTGCTAAAGCGAACCTTTCAGTCATAATAGCAGGCCACTTAGCGTCGATGCCTTGAAGCACGCAAGTCTGCTTCGTCCCTCTTCTCTTCAACCATGTCTAGGGACTCTAGGAGGAGTGCTTTATTCGTCATTGGATCATAATATGTCACCCTATGAGAGGGGACTTTAAGCTCCACTGGAATTACTGCTTCTGACCCGAAGGAGAGTGAAAAAGGAGTATGACCAGTAGCCGTCTTATAGGTTGTTCGATAAGCCCACAAAGCTAGCGGCAATTCATCAACCCATATAGCTTTTGCTCGCTCCAGCCACTTTTTAAGAATATACTTAATAACTTTGTTTATTGCTTCAACCTGTCCATTCGACTACGGGTGAGCTACGGCCGTATACCTCTTATCAATTTTATACTTTTTACATAAGTTTCTAAATTCCGCGCTGTCGAATTGGGCTCCATTATCAGTTATAATGGTCTTCGATATCCCAAATCGACAAATAATATTTCTAACCACAAATCTTATCACCTTTCCTGCCGTAATCGTGGTTAAGGGTTTGGGCTCCACCCATTTCATGAAATAATCCAAAGATATGATCGCGTATTTAGCTCCTCCTTTGGCAATCAGTAGGGTCCTGATAATGTCTAGTCCCCACATTGCGAATGGCCATGGACTGACCATTGATTTGAGATGCCTTGGGGTGCTCTCGGAACTTTAGCGAATCTCTGGCATTTGTCGCAACGTCGTGAGTAATTAGCTGCATCTTTGTTCACGATAGGCCAAAAATAACCATATCGCAGCACCTTCTTTGCCAGAGTTTGCCCCCTGGTATGATCCCCACACTCACCTTCATGTACTTCTTTTAGTACACGTTTGATGTCGTCGTGTGCTATACACCGTAACTGTAACACCCCGTAATTCTGTAACATTAAGTTTCACAAATTAAAGTATAATTAATTTTTAGAAGAATTAAGGGAAACGGCTTATGCCATTGCATTCATCTCGGAATTTTGCTTGAGATAGAGTCTGAGTTTTCGTAAATCGGACTCCATATGAAGAAGTTATGGTCTCCGGAAGATTCAAACAACCCGAAATAAATTCAATATTCGAAATATGAGTCAGAATTGGGCTGGGCGGGAAATTTCCCGCCCAGGACCCAGGTCGACCAGGGGGTCGACTTGGGGGTCGACTTGGGTACCCAGGTCAACCAGGGGGTCGACCTGGTCATGTTCTGGGTCAATTTTCTTTGCTGTGCTGAGTCGCCTGGGTTTTCTGGATAGTTCTGAACTGATCTTATGGTTGTGGTTATTTCTAGGGTTCATCTAACGGCTCTAGTCAAATTGAAATCCTATAAATACAACCTAGTACCCAACCTTAATTCACACAAATTCTCTTAGGCATCTACATGCTGCTTCTCTCTATTGTAACCTCCACCATTAAAATAAATCGTATTCTCCACTAAAACAAGTTATAGTTCTTCTTCAAATTGGAGATTCAAATCATGTTAAAGCTTCAAGAAGGGAAGCAAACGCTAATTCAACGGCTTCGAGCAACGTCGCGCGAATCATAGCAAATTACCTCAACGTTACCTTATTATCCTTTTCTAAAACCGATCAATGTAAGTCGGTTACTTTTTAGATTTGAACGCCTAGATCTATTTGTGACATGTAATTAAATGGATATGAGAATATGCCCGATCCTTTCGTTTGAATCTGTGCTTGTATATGCCTTTGGACCTGGTTTAGGACTATTGTGGTTAATTACCATACCTATGCCTATGACTGTGAACATAAGACTATGCCTATGACTGTGAACATAAGACTATTGCCTATGACTAGGACAAGGACCATTGTGGCAAATCACCTATGATTCATGACTATGAGATTATTGCCTAGGATTATGACTATGAAATTGGATCTAAGTTTGATTTTTTGTTCAGACCTATTCTTAATTATCCTTGGATCTTGATTTTGGAAATTTTTCTATTAAGTTAGATCTATCCATGTTCTTGGACCTAGATTATTATTCAAACCTTTTCATGTTCATAATGTTATCAGATCTATATGCCTGCGATGCTTTAGTCAATTTATTCAGTATATTTATTAGATCTGTAGTTCATTGTACCTATTCTTATGCCTACCTTTTCATGGTATTCTTGTTTATTCCCTTTTATCTACGAATCTAGATTGACCTATAATCTAGACTGAATCACAATTACACAAACGATGGGAATGCGATTTGGTCAGAACATGAATTTGATTGAAAACTTGGAAATTTGGTATAACATGAAATTTATATAATTTCGCATAATAAATATGTTGATATAATCTGAATTGGCTATAATAGTGAATAATACACATGCATATTAGAATTGGGCGTAAATGGTAAATTGTTAATTAGCCGCAAAGTATGTAATTGGCATGTAAGTCAAGTTTTGGACATAAACTGTAAACTAGAATATTAAATCTAGTTTTGACATGAACTGTAGATAGGAATATTAGATCTAAACTGGCATAAATTGTAAGTTGGGTTAATTGATAGGTAAATCCAGTCTTGGGCATAGAATATAAGTATGTTAATCGGCATGGCAAATGAATATGATATAG
The DNA here is from genome assembly GCA_030737875.1 of Allium sativum. NCBI lineage: Eukaryota > Viridiplantae > Streptophyta > Magnoliopsida > Asparagales > Amaryllidaceae > Allium > Allium sativum. Next base: position 749,280,077 of record CM060918.1, read on the forward strand.
GCCAAATTGGTTTAGGAAAAGTTTACATAAATAGTAAATATGTAATTTTAGTAAAAGACGAATATGCCTAACCCGAGGTTAGACTGAGTTGTGGTGTAAAACTGTCCGGAACCGACCGGCACATCCAGTGACCACAACAATGCTTGTCTAATGTGAGAGGTTAGTGCAACAAGCCCAAAAGAACTCGAGGTTAGACTGAGTTGCGGTGTAAAGCTGCCCGGAACCGACCGATACATCCAGTAACCGCAACAATACCTGTCTAATGTGAGTGGTTGGTGCTTTAATGAATGAATTAAAGTTAGGGTTAAGTTCATAGGAACACTTAACCGATATAACTGGAATGAGTAGGGTTAAGTTCATAGAATACTTAACCAACATAACAAGAACAACTAGGGTTAAGCTAATAGGAATACTTAACCAATATGACGTGAGTTAGGTTAAGTTAATTTAGAACACTTAACCATAATAACATGTTAATTAGACAGGTGGGTGAGGTTAAGTAAATTTAGAATACTTAACCATTATAACATGTTGACTAGACAAGTGGGTAAAATTAAGTAAATATTTAACCGTTACAACATGTTAACTGGACAAGGTGGTAGGCTTAAGCAAAACTAGAACACTTAACCATCGTAACCTGTTAACTAGACTATGAGGTGTGGTTAAGTACATTTAGGACACTTAACCGATCTAACATGTTAACCAAACCAGAAGATGGGGTTAAGTACACTTAGAACACTTAACTGTTATAGCATGAATAGGGTTAAGTTAATAGGAAACACTTAACCAATATAACCTGATAAACGAGTAAGGTTAAGGAATATTTAACCAATTTGACTTGATATATGGTGGGTTAAGTCAACGTAAACTGCTGGATAACACTTAACCAATCCAACAGAACGAGAAAAAGAACTAAGTAGTGAACCTTAGTTAAGAGGACTAAGTTGTAAACCTTAGTTAAGAAAACAACGAAGTTAAGGCATTCCCTTTGTGAGTGACCTTAATGAAGGTGGGGTGTTACACGTAACAGAGGCATGGAAAACCCTTGGCGATAGAGGACATTGTCTTGTAAAACGTATCTTGTGGCTTTACGTGTTACAACTCGTCTCTCACTCTTCTTTGACGGGAGAATTCCGCTCTTAAGGAAGTTCTTAATCGGTGTCATCCATGACTCCCTTTCTGGCTCAGTTTCTAGGGCTAATTCGACTTCCATTAGGTCAAAGCTTGGTGATTCCAATATTTCTATTGGAACCATTTTGGTTTCCTCAGGGTTGTCAGAACTTGCCAGCTTAGCCAGTCGGTCGGCCCTCTGATTTTATGCTCTTGGAATGTGCATTATGCTGTAATGCTCCAGGTTTCCCAATAACTCCTCTACTTTTTCAGGATAAGTAACAAGTCGAGGTCCCCTGGTCACAAATTCCTTTCGAACCTGGCAGACTACTATTTTGGAGTCACAGAATATGTCCAATGTTCTTACCTCTAATTCCTTAGCGAGTTTCAACCCAACAATCAAGGCCTCGTACTCTGAATCATTGTTGGTGGTGGAAAATTCCAATCTCAAGGCGTAGTAAATGGATCATCCTTCAGGAGTAGTAAAGACAACTCCGGCACATGATCTTCGATCATTCTTGGCCCCATCCGTATAAAATTTCCACGGACTGAGCTCTAACTTATGCTCTGAAGTAACAACTTTGTCGTCCAATGTTTCTTCTTCGGGAATCGTGAATTCTGCTATGAAGTCGGCTAAGGCCTGCCCCCTTATTGACCTTCTTGGTTGAAAATTCAAATCAAACTGGCTCAACTTGATATTCCACTTAAGTAATCGCCCCGATGCTTCGGGTCTTTGTAATACTTTTCTTAGAGGTTGATCAGTGTATATAACTATTGGATGAGCTTGGAAATAATGGCGGAGCTTTCGGGAGGCAATCAAGAGGCTATAATTTCTATTCTTGGATAATTGCATTCCGCAGCTGCTAACTTCTTACTTACATAATATACTGGCCTATGGACCTTGTCTTCTTCACGCACTAAGGCTATGCTAACAGCATGAGATGACACCGCCAGATAGACGAACAGATCTTCATGATCCACCGGTTTTGACAATATCGGGGGTTTTTCCAATAAGTCCAACAGATTTTGGAAGGCCTCTACAAAGTCTGGAGTCCATTCGAAATTATGTTTCCCCCTTTTAATTAAATCGAAGAATGGGACACACTTGTCCGTGGCTTTGGAAATGAATCTAGTTAATGCGGCGACCTTCCCTGTCAGGCTTTGAACGTCCCTAATCTTTCGTGGCTCTTCTATGTTCTTTGTTGCCACTATATGACTAGGATTAATCTCAATCCCTCGAGAACTCATGATGAAACCGAGAAATTATCCTGATGCCACCCTGAATGGGCACTTTAAGGGGTTCAACTTCATCCTGTAGCTCTGTAGGATACCAAACATCACTGTTAGATCTTGTGTATGACTAGAGGATTGCCTGGATTTCACGAGCATGTCATCTACATAAACTTCCGTGGTTTTTCCAATCTGGTTATAGAACATTTGATTCACCAGGCGCTGATACGTGGCTCCGACATTCTTTAGTCCGAACGGCATCACCACATAGCAGTACAATCCTAAGTTTGTTATAAAACTCGTGTGCTCTTGATCCAGCACATGCATGGGGATCTGGTTATATCCTGAGTATGCGTCCATGAAGGAAAGGAGTTCGTGTCCAACTGTTTAGTCCACTAGCTGGTCAATCCTAGGAAGTGGGAAACTATCTTTTGGACAAACTTTGTTTAAGTCCAAAAAATCAATGCACGTTCGCCATTTCCCATTTGATTTCTTGACCAAAACAGGATTCAATATCCAGTCGGGATACGTCGAATCTCTAATGAACCCATATCTTTCAACTTCTCCACTTCTTCCTTTAGGGCTGCCACCTCTCCGGGCCAAACATACGTCTCTTCTGTTTAATGGGTGGATGTTTTGGATTAATACTCAATGAATGACTCATAACGGAGGGTGATATCCCACACATATTAGCATGGATCCAGGCAAATACATCCAAATTTGCCTTTAAAAAATCAGTCAATTCCTTTGTTCGGAATGGATCCAGCAGGGATCCAATCTTTAAAATCTTTGTTGGATAAACGTCATCAATGGGGATGTCCACAGTCGTTTCATTAGGGGTCGCCTTTCTGTCCCTAGGCTCTTCATCCTCTCTGGGATCTATATCCTCGGGCAGTTCTCTGGGCGATTCCCTCGTAGCGGGTCCCTTTAGTTGTTATGCTGAACCCTCCCTTACAGGGGAGGAGGTACCTTTAGCTTCAATGCTTAATCCCTTCATCAATGTCTTTAGGTCGGCCATGTAACAAGCTCGTCCGGTGGCTTAATCACCCCTCATCACTCCTGGTTCGGTTGGGAATTTCAGCAATAACCACCAGGGCACAATGCAAGCCCTGAATTCCGCGAGGGCTGGTTGACCCAAAAAGGCGTTATAGGGTGATTCAATGTCCAAAACTACAAATGGGAAAATTCTCACTCTGCGGCGATCTCCTTATCCCAATGTCACTGACAATTCTACGTATCCCATTGGAGCAGTCGATGCTCCATTGAAGCCGCGTATCCATCCCACGCAAGGCGTCAAGTCTTTCGCTTCAAGTTTCATCTGGTCGAATGCTTTTTTAAAGAGAATATTAACCGAACTCTCATTATCTACCAACACTTTGTGAACCAAGGCTAGACCGATAGTAGTAGTGATCACCAATGGGTCCTCTGTGGGTGATTCAATTCCAGAATCATCTCTATCACGAAATATGACATCATCTGACATCGTTTTCTGTTGCTTCACTGGGGAGATGTCTTCGAGGTTGCTAAACTCTCCCACTCCAAGGTGCTTAACCGCATTGACATATTGGTCCATAGCCCTATAACTATAGGCAGCGGGGTGAGGCCCTCCCACTATAGTATTGATAATGATTCCTTTACCTTTTTGTTGAGAGGTGGGCTAGCTTAGGACATGATTATTTTGATTCGGGGCTTGCCCTCCTTGCCCCATATCGCTTGGGGCAACCTTGTATTCCTTTAACTTTCCTTCCTGCAGCAGCTTTTCGACAACGTCTCTCAAATGCCGACATTCATTAGTAGAATGTCTGTGGGTTCCATGAAACAGACAAAATTTTCCAGTAGCTACCTCCTTCTCCGTAGAGTCTCAGGGCGGAGACTTTTTATATTATAAGACATTGTAAGTGTCCAGGTAGATGTTTTCCAATGTGTCATTCAGTGGTATGTAGTTTTCAAAGGTTTGGAATCGAGGCCTTTTGCCTGAGTTATTTCCTCGGTTCCTGTTCCTTCTATTGCCATTTCCATTCCTGTTGTTACTTCCTTCGTTTTTGTTGCCAACATTTACCTCGACTTTCCCCGAACTGTCACTGGACTGCTTTACAGCAACGTTACTTTGAATGTCTTCTCTCGAAGTTCCATCAGACTTTCTCTTTCGATTGGCGTATATCTCTTCTCGCCGTAAACGAATATTTGCCTTTTCATAGAAAGCATCCCTATTTAGTGGTGGCTTCCCAGCTAAATAACCTCTGAATTCAGTATCTGGATCGACTCCTTCAATCAAGGCCATCAAAATAGTTAGTTCATGGGGATCGCTTATTTCAGTAACTGCTAAGTTGAAGCGATCCAAGTATGATTACATAGATTCTCTAGGGGTCCGTTTAATTCTGGACAGTTCGATAACACTTTTAGCTCTTCGGGCATGGAGTCGGAACTGTTTCATAAAAAGCGCGCTTTGTTCTTGAAAACTCGCCACCGATCGCGGGGGAAGTCGCGTAAACCACATTAATGCAACATCTTCTAGATCTATTGGGAAGGCTTTACATTTTACAGCGTTAGGTGCGGCTGCCGCATTCATATACCACGCATATCTCATCAGATGTTGTTTCGGATCTGTTCTTCCAGTATATCGATCCATCTATGGAAAATTGAACCGTCGAGGGAATTGGAAGTTTAGAATGTCATCAGTAAACGGAGTATGACTGCGTTCAATACCCCAGTCTTCATTGGTTTATCGGCTACTATCGGCCATGATTTGACGCACCATTGCTTCAACTTCCGCATTGGTTAAAGTCGGTTCAGGATCCTTGCTTCTTTCTCTCCTCATGCGCCTACCATCTACTTCAGGTGACCCCCTTGGGTTTCGGTTGGTAACATAACCTCCCCGCCTCCTGCAGTCCTGGTCACTCATAGGACGAACAGGCTGAAGGAGTTGCCTGTGGGTAGGATTGGTAATATTTGGGTCCCTTGGGAGAACATGCGATGCTCGCATCAGTAACAGCATTGGTTCCCTCAAACTAGGATCGTCAGGTCCCAAAACACGGGTTGCATCTTCATGGGATCCCAATGATCCAAATGTCAGTTGGTCCAGATTTTCGGGCCTTTCGTATGGCCTCCTTTCACGCGGGCGCTGTTCATCATAAGAAGATGAATGGTCCATAGTAGGATAACGAATCGGCGAGGACACCCTTTGTCTGCGAAGTTCGCTTATTTCTTCATTCATAACCCTCATGTTTTCCCTCATGAGAACACTACTGCGTTTGTGATCCTCCAAAGCATCCCTAGTGCTCTCAAGCATATCAAGCAAGCGAGAAAATTCCCCATGGGTTACGAGTGCAGAAGGTGTAGGCTGATCATCAGTTGCCACGGCTGGTATCAAAACATTTATAGGAGCTCGAGTAGAGGTACCAACTTCGGCCAGATTCGGTTCGGATCAGCCTTCTCCTACCTCTGCGGGTCGGATCAGTGGAAAGCTGCCAACAACATTCTCGGAAGCGGACCTGATCAGTTCGGAGCCACTGGGTTGGATCATAGCCTATTCATATGGAATTGGAGATGTCCTGCCAGATCGGTTGGCTCCTGAGCCTTGTCCTCTTGACCTAGTAATAATCATAGCTTGCTGATCCTCGCCTATTGCGCTTTCCCTCACATTCCGCACTTCTTTTCCTTTTCCCTTAGTCATGATATTCAACTTGTCGAATTTTTTTTTGAAGAGAATTTCAGAAATATTGACGGCATGGACTATCTTCTTCGGATATACAAACCAAATAGTAGAATGGTAGCCCAAAAACGTAGAGAATTCGTAAGTACTCGGTGAAAGCACCAAAATTTTAGATCCAAAAGTGGTTCTAACACCCAAATCAAGGATAATTCTAGATGAAATGAAAATAAAAATAAAGAAAACACACGATTTATAGTGGTCGGCGTTAAAGAGCCTACGTCCACTTTAAATTTCTTTGATTGATGATGAGAATACGGGTACAATGATTGTTTTCACTCAATTTCACTTTTACAATAGATAATTTCACTCAACACTCACTGAAATGTTCTTCAAAGACTGGTGATAATCTGAGTAAGATGGTGAAATTCGGATATAGCAGGTGATTGAGTCAAGAATTTGCCAAAAGATCCCCCCAAAATGATGCTTGGTGGTGTATTTATAGGCAGAAAATCACCCCTGAAGGCTTCTGGTTCGGATACACGTGGACTTCTCTCCGTTAGATTCGGGATCGAAGTAGCTGATATGATGACAGCGAGCCTTGATAGTGGGTGAACATGGGAAGGTGGGTTCCTAACCGCTCCGAGTTTTCAGGGAATCATGCATTGTTGGAGTGGCGTTGCGGTCCGGTTTGGATAACTGCTGTGGGTTGGGACCAGAAGGGGCCGATCCGATCCGGGTGTGCTCTCTATTCACTATTTCCTGAGTCGCCTGCTCTGACGTGAAAGGGATTGGTTCGGGGGTCTCCGAACCGAACCGAATTCCTGGTGTCCATCCTTCCTTACAAATCTATTTGTAAAGTAATCTTTTAACTTTGTGTAGCCTAGTTCACAAAGTAGGCTAACACCAACTTTTAAAGTAAAGTTTTAATAACTGTTTTAGTTCTCACACTAGTCACATGACCGACTCGGAGTTTATTGTTTCTACCTAAACTCTGGGTGCCCATACTTTCTACACGGGCAGCTTGTAGTTTTGGATTTCGCAGATATTTCTTTTCCTAGGATCCTGGTTTGCAACTGGAGCTATATTCAGAAAGCTTTGTGTCCGTGTATTTCTTGCAGTTGTGGTAGTTGATGTTTTCCGCTGCACATTATGTTAATGTATTTAAAATGTAATTTTAATCTCTGATATTGTATTTCCGCTGTGTAATATTTATTCATACTCTAATATAATCTTGTACGCTGTTGTAATTGTTGGAATAGCATTGAAATGTTCTATTGTTTTTGTTCTGATGCGTCGTGTTCTCAAAAAAATCCGAGATCCTCCGTCTCTTCGGGGAAGTCTGGGTCTCACCATGTGGTTTGGTAGTGAACAGTGAGCTCTTACCCCTACATGTCCCTTTTGAGGGTTAGAGAAGAGTCGAGAGGCTCGCCGTTAAACAAGGTGTCTGGGGGATCAATGTAGGCCATGGTGGGAGAGTAGTAGGGGTGGGCATTTAACCGATTTAACCGACTTAACCGATAATTTCGGTTAACCGACATTAACGGTTAACCGACCAACCTTAACCAAACATTTTCGGTTCGGTTAACGGTTAATAAAACCTAGGTAGATTCGGTTAACCGACATTTTTTTCCAGTTAACCGACATTAATGTTTAACCGAACATGTATCTAAAGATTTTGAACTTAGTGTATTAGAATATTGGGTAGTTGAGTAGTGGGTAGTGCATGACTGTATAGTGTTCACTGTTAGTGTTCAGTATGTTGATTTGTTTAAGAAATTGTTAGATCTATTATTATAAGTTAGTTTATATGGAAAATGGGAAAATTTGAATAGTTAACCGTTCGATTTAAATGGTTAACCGTTCGATTTAAACGGTAAACCGCTAAACAATTAACTGTTTAAATCAAACGGTTAACCGTCTAAATCGAATGGTTAACCGTGGATAATTATTTTCGGTTCGGTCGAATAAAGCTACCCTCAATTAACTGAAATTTGGTTAACCGAACCGTTCAAACTAAGCGGTTAACTGAAATATTAACCGATCTGTTCAGTTAACTGCCAGCGCCCACCCCTAGAAAGTAGCATGCTACCTTGGGGTATGAAGGGATGGTTGCAAACCCTACAGGATTTCGTCGGCTCATAACATATGGTATCAGAGCTTTGGTTAACTCAAATCTTTAGGGTGCAACTCGTTAGAACAGAATAAAAGACTCATCAGAGATTGGATTAGTATTATCCTATGAAAGAAAACTCATTAGAGATAGGATCCGTAACGTCCTAGAATAAGCAACTCATAAGAGATGGGGTTAGCAATGCCCTAGAATGAGTCGAGAGTAATATATTTATAATTAATTTATTTGTGATTAAATACATAATCTGGTTTTAAAAATATGATTTTGGGGTATATAAAAGTTATATATTTGAAAAATCTAATCAATTAATTGATTTCTAGTTGTGATGTGTGGTTATTAATTCAACTAATTAAAATATTGGAACAATAAAACCAATATGAAAATGAAAAGTGAATTAAGCCAAATCGAATCAAATATTGAACTAAATTGATTTTTTTCTCGAATTGTATACATGTACATATATATGTGTGAATAGGTCATAGCTTGGAAGCTAAGAAGAGGAGTAAAACTGTATGCCCGACAAATAGGTACATGTTTTCTATATTCATTGGGTTCGATGATTTTATGAGCCGATTGGCAAGCCGCTTGGATTTTTCTTTTTCTTTTTGATTGATGAGGTCCCTATGAGGCAAGCAGTGGTTTTAACGATCAACCCGTACAAAGGAGGCTATGGCGATTTTTTTCGAAAATTTAGGGTGTTAGCCAAATTTTTGAGAAATTAGAAAATTCTTAGAAACTGACAAGTTAAAGAATAAAAGCTGAGTTGGTTAGTTAAACAACTTTCAGCTCCGTTCCTTTTCGAGGACGAAAAGATTTTAAGTGGGGGAGATTGTAACAACCCGGAATTTCTGAACCATTTTTTTAAAGCTATTTTAATGGGTTTTGAATATTTAAAATGGTTTATTTTAAATAATAATTACTAAAAATTTATTTAAATCGAAGTTGGAATGTATTAATTTATATTTATTATAAAACGAGCTTGAAATGGCGCGATAGTTTAAAAATTCGATTTTAAACTTCAACTGAATGTACAGAATTCAAAATAAATTGGATTTCAGTAAAAACAAGAAACATTGGAATATTTTGAACTGTAATTTTCTAACGAAAGTAAGAAACTGAGATTTCACTTTCTAAATAAAAAGTTATGCCCAGTTTAAAATTTAAAATAGTCCTATGGAATTTATATATATTTTAATTAGGGTCCGTTTGGCACAGGTCCCTATTAAGTTTCAAAATTAGGCTCAGGTCCGGTCATAAACTTATTGTAAATTAGGTCCCTATTTTTCTATTTAGAAAAATTGCATACATTTATGCAACAATTCGTCAACGTTAGTTCAACTTTATTTGCATACATGTATGCAACAATTCAGAATATTTGCATACATGTATGCAAATATTCGTTCAGAATAGTTGCATACATATATGCAAAAATTCAGAATATTTGCAAACGTGTATGCATTTATTCGTTCAGAATAGTTGCATACATGTATGCAAATATTTTGAATAGTTGCATACATGTGTGCAACTATTCTGAATGAATATTTGCATACATGTATTCAAATATTCGTTTAGAATAGTTGCATATATGTATGCAAAAATTTAGAATATTTGCATAAATGTATGCAAATATTCGTTAAGAAAATTTGCACACATGTATGCAAATATTCAACAAAATAGTTGCATACATGTATGCAAAAATTCAAAATATTTGCATACATGTATACAAATATTCGTTCAGAATAGTTGCATACATATATGCAAATATTCATTTAGAATAGTTGCATACATTTATACAACTATTTTGAATATTTGCATACGTGTATGCAACTATTCGTTCAGAATATTTGCATACATGTGTGCAACTATTCATCAGAATAGTTGCATACATGTATGCAAAAATTCAAAATATTTGCATACATGTATGAAAATATTCATTCAGAATATTTGCATACATCTATGCAAATATTACGAATAACACGTAAAAATGAAAACAGGGACTAAATTTATAATAAGTTTATGACCGGATGTGAGCCTAATTTTGAAACTTAATAGGGATGTGACACTAATTTTCACTTTTAATTATATATAGCCCTTAAAAATAGCCCTTTTGCAAACGACCTCCGTTTTTGATGAAACCACTTTTGTTGGATCCAGAATGTCAAATTATTGTTAAGTTTAAAATTTCATAATTTTTGGAATTAATATGTGAGCATGGTAAATTTAAACGTGTTTGGTAATTTCAGTTTGAATTTAATCGATTGAAAAAAGACCATTTTTCAAACGTCTCCAAATTTGATAAAATTAGTTTTGTTAGGACCGTAATGTCAAAACATAGCTAGATATAATTTTTCTGTAATTTTTGGAGTCAGTATGTGGCCCCGGTAAATTAAAGTGTGCGTTTAAATTCAATATATATTAATTTATATTTTAATTTTAAAGAAAAACTGATTAAAACAGTCGAATTGGCTTACGAAACATATCCCACTATGTTCAGAATGGGGGTATTTAGTTAAGAGCGACAGTCGTTGGGGTTCGTTTGGTGTTCGTGGCGTTAAACAAGTAATTGGAGAATTAAATAAAAAAAACTATAACGACCCTTATTTTTCTAACCCTGGCCAAACATAAAATACAGTCAACCCTAGTTGAAACCGCCAGCTTCAAGAACAAGGGCGGAAATTGCTCCGATCAATCCCCCCAATTTTCTCGAAATCTAATCAATAAATTTAGAAATTGATACAACAAAGTTGAAGAGTTCGGCGTGGAGAGGGTATTCAACGATGGTGACTGGGGTTAACATGCTTTGGCGACCGGAATCTCACTTGAAGCGACCAACGTTCGAGAGCCAATTGTTGGCCAATGGCACCATCGAGAAGAGCAAGATTCAAGGTGCGAAGAGAGGGTGTTGGAGGCTACAAAGTGTCAGTTAACGATGAGCGGCCGATGGCCTGTGATGATCAGCGCAGGTGGATGTTGGTGATGTGGGCTATGGGTTCGAATGCGTGACTTCACTTGGAAGAAGAAAGAGGCCGACTGTTTAAACGTAATTAGTTATTAAATTTGTAATTAATGAAATAATTATTTAATTATTATTCTAATTATGAAATGAAATAAATATTTGTTCGCTAAAATATTATTATTAGCTTATATATGCGATATATAAAATGGTCATGTAATGAAATAAAAATTTGTTCGCAAACATTATTTTTAGCTTATATATGCAATATATAAAATGGTCATGTAATGAAATAAATATTTGTTCACTAAAAATATTATTTTTAGCTTATATATGCGATATATAAAATGGTCATATAATGAAATATATATTTGTTTGCTAAAAATATTAATTTTAGCCTATATATGAAATGGATAAAATGGTCATGCTATGAAATAATTATTTGTTTGTTAAAACTATACTTTTTAACATATATATGCGATGTATAAAATTGTCATGATATGGAATAATCATTGGATTGTTAAAAATATAATTTCTAACATATATATGCACTGTATAAAGTTGTCATGAAATGTAATAATTATTGGATTGTTAAAAATATATTTTTTAACATAAATATGCAATGTATAAAATTGTCATAATATGGAATATTCAATTTTGATTTAAAATGAAGTTGAAATATACGATGTTTATAAAAGTCTTCTATTGTTTGTTCTGATGTGTTGTGCGCCCAAAGTTAGCGTATCCGCCATTTTGGTTCGATTTAAGTCGGTTTAACGATCGATTTGGATCGACCGAGAGGGAGGGTCACTACGCACACACATTAAATATATTATTCAAAATCTTAGCTCAATTTTTCATCGTTTAGACATTTATTCGAACCGACATCAAATATATTATTCTACGAATGTCGGAACGAGCTCAAATTTTGGATAGATGATTATATATATATATATATATGTGTGTGTGTGTGTGTGTGTGTGTGTGTGTGTGTGTGTGTGTGTATGTAGATTGAACATCTACAAAATCATGTTGGATTTGGATTAGTGTAGCTCATGGTAGGGTCGGGTGCTGCAAAACAGGGAGCGTTCAACAACACCTCGATGACCCCTAAATTTTCAGCATCCATTTATGAGACGACCCAAACTTCCCCTTACGGGAAAGCCCGTATTGAAATGAGAACACGACGCATCAGAACACAAACAATAGAACATTTCATTGCTATTACAACAATTTACATCAGAGTACAAGATATAAGAGTTCAAATAAATAGTATACAGCAGAAATACAATATCAGAGATTAAAATACATAGCAGCGGAAATTTAAAATGTATAAATACAATGACTAACACAAATGAATGAAATATACGGATACAAAGCTTTCCGAATATAGCTCCATCTGTAATCCAGGATCCTGGGAAAAGAAATATCTGTGAAAACCAAAACTACTAGCTGCCCATGTGGAAAATATGGGCACCCAGAGTTTAGGTGAAAACAATAAACTCTGAGTCAGTCATGAGATTGGTGTAAGAACTAAAACAGTTATAAAATCTTTATTTTTAAAGTTAGGTAAATCAAGGGACCACGCCGTATAACACGGAACGGGTTTAGCCCCAAGAATACCAATGCATAAAACAAACAGTGCAATGCTAAATAAAGAACAATGAAGCTATTATAAGACTCAGGTCCCATCACACAATGCAACGCAAGCCGGAGGATAGAGTTTTACCTTATAATAGCCAAATATGCTTGGTACGCGAAATTTATCTTTTATTATTAATATAAGTGAAGAAATCAACTTCAAATATAAATGTATCAATGATAGACGGCATGAGCGCCCCATCCCATTATGTTGCCAAATATAGGTTTACAACTAAAACCGCAAAATGTCATATTGGAAGTTTGGATTTCCATACTGATGGCTCCTGATTCGAAAGATCTATCGCGTAGTGCAATACACAACGGCTTATGTCCCGTGCATGAGAAAACACCGTAATGCACATCCGCACTATATCCAGGATATCAAGTATCTCAACAGCTTACGTCCCGTGCATGAGAAAACGCCGTATACTCTATCCTTCTAGGAATTGGGGGGTGTGCCCTATCCCTACCAGGTGTGTAGCGACCACACCCAGCCTATCTCGGTCGACCAATCCATCCTCATCTCAAAAGTATATTGATCTAACCATCAGTTCACCATCATACCGATGTGTGAGGCTCGCGAATTAACGCTACACAAAGCTATGCTAATTAAAGCTATGCTTTGATCATCCTCCACCAACCTCTGCTTTTCAACAAAAGTTTGGATCACTGCAACTCAGCATGTCACACTGTCAATCCATACCATATCATTGATCTCAACCAATATATAACCTCTAAGCTTGTACGTCTCAGAGAAGGGTGTTAAGCAAGAGAATATATTCTCCACCACCAAACAGATATATATTCAGCAGAGATCAACGAATACAGCATAACAGAATACAATTTCAGACACACCATCCATTTACAATTCCGTTCTGGGTCTGAACGAAACTGGAGGCACCTTATTCCTCGTCCCGTATGTCCAATACAGGAGAGAGGCCCTCGCATATCCGAACAATCAACAAATATGCCCGGACGACTACCACTGTAGCCCCTTCAAGGTAGCTACTCCAATCATGGGCATCAGTAGCAACCCATCCATTCGATGTGAAGATCGTCGGTCTTGCACCTACTTCAATCTCTTCGACTGTTAGTCGTCGTATCAATTATTCATAATGGGTTTTACCCGGTCTTTCTGAATAACTCGCGTATCTTATAATGAAGTGCTATAACAACACATCATACGCCTCATTCCAATCCAGAATATTCTTTTATTCGAATTTCTTTATTGTGGAAAGGTTCCCATTAATCTTATCAAAGATTATCACTTTTAAACACACTGTTTAATCCATTTCTTTGGAAATTATTTCAAAAGATATTATAGTATATTTTCGCAGTTTAAACCAAATAAAGGTTTATCAAACTAGTCGGGATTAACGCCTTACCGAAGTAATCGTTCATTTTATTTTCCCATCCCAACCTATTCATCCCATGGAGCAAAACTGGTAGTACTCCATATCTAACACCACTGTGTTATTGGTAAATTCAATTACCATTTCACGTTCAAATCTAATTAAAGATTTACCTATCATCTGGAGTAAAACTGGTGGTACTCCATTCTCGAACACTTCTCAAATTTGGCAAATTTAATTATCACATTAACATTTTAATCTAATTAAAGGTTCGTTAAAACTCCACCTAGTTTTAATTTCCAAAAATCATTATTAAATGATTATTGAAATTTAGGAAATAAATCCTGTCTTTACTGGGTTAAAGAACCAATGTCATTTAAAACATCGTCCACGATAAACCCAAAATCATCTTCCATCTAATGGAATCTTCACCGAAATCATAATAGTATATAATTGATACAAATTCCCGTATGAGACTAATAATATAAATGGAATAACGACAAAGCCTTTTAAATTCCATATATAATAACGGTCTTCCTTCACAGAAGCTCATCTCGATTATCACCCAATCGAATTCCATTCAACTCCAATTTAATATATTAAATTAGAAAAAACTTTATTTTGGAAATTCCATTAATCTTAATAAAAAGATTATAAATTCCAAATAATATTCTTCAGTGTTAATTGGGTTAAAGAACCAATGTTATTTAAAACATCGTTCACGATAAACCCAAAAATCCAATTCTTTTATTCAACTCCAATTAAATATTAATTAATTGGAAAACTTCGCTAAATCTTAATTTAATGATTTATTCTTTTCTCAACTGGGTTTAAGAACAGTGTTATTTAAGACACCATTCACGACAAACCCAAAATACAATTTGATATCAAATACAAGTCTCTGAATAGAAATTATACCGGCTTATATTCAATATCAAATTCTGAAACCAACGAATATCGTATTGGGAATCACTACAAGAAATTTGACCTTTACCTACCAATATTTTACCTACCAATAAATATGGGTAGGTAAAGAGAACCTTTATCTACCAATATTTAATGGTAAAATTTATTGGTAAGTAAATATTGGCAGTCTCATCAAATTTTTGAATGATGATTATCTACCAATAATTATAGGTTGGTAAAATGTATTATCCACACATATACCTAAGGGGAAGTTTTTTTGCAATTAGTTCCTATATTTTTCTCATATCGTGTTAAACTTCCATTAAAAATAATGCGGAGTTGTGTGATGATGTGTCAAAAAAGTATATTATAGCAATTTTTTTTGAATTGAAGATTTCGTTTACATATACTAACAATGGTTTTTGTAAAATCATTTCTTTTTTGATTATTAATATTTATTTTGAAATATGAAATAATAAACAGTTAATGAATTGATAAACAATAATTAAATTGTAAATAATTAATATTATATAATCATTCGTTAACAACTTATCTTACATTATTATTATTATTTTCAAAAAATTGATACAAAAGTTTTAACTTTAATTTTTTTTGAATGTTTCACAATTTCACACTAATATGTCATTATCTGGATCGACTAAAACATATTTCTCTAGTTTATTGCAGAGACACAATCCATACCATTCTCTTCGGCTATAAATTTAACAGCTTATTTTAATCATATCTAACGGTACATATCTCAATCCACATGATCTCTTTTGTGGCCTCAATCCACGTAGTCTCTTTTGATTGGCTACCTGGAGAATAGGATTTCAAAAGGAAAGATGACATAAAATTGCATTAATAATGAAAAATCAAATTTTTAGTAGGCATTCTATTTACACACCACGAATAACCTTGCATACACCAAAAAAAGAATTAAACATTATATACACCACTTCTTACTTAATATACACCATACATTTACCAAAACTATGCATTTATTTCTCTTTTTAATAACTTTCTTTATTGTGGATTAATCAAACCAAGAAGCCATAATTTCAAAATTCACCAAAATTTACTTTAGTAGACTTCAAATCATAAACTCAAAAAGGTGTTAAGATATTTAATTATCTATGTATATAAATTTGAATTTATTCTTTTGAATACATTAAAAAGTTAAATTATTTAGATTTTAATGTTAAAGCTAAACATGATTTGTTTTAAACAAAGGATTAAAGAAATTAGCACTCTTAATAAAAAAAATCGTAGTTAATTTTAAATTTTATTTGATTGAATGAAAACAGTTAAAATCGACTACATATAAATATTGCTCTTCACGATAAGAACATAATTCAATGCTTGAAAAAAAAATTAATTTTAATTTAATTAAATACATACGTATGCAACTTTGTGAGAGAAGTTATACTGACCATACATAATGCAAACAGGAAAGAATTGTCTAAGATTTCCATTTTTTAGTTTTTCAAAATAAAGGCATTTTGGTCTAAAGTTTTATTTAAAATCTCATGGTGTGAGTAAAGAAATTTACGGTATTTGAATAGAACTTGCCATTTATATGTAGTCTATTTTAACCTTTTTCATTCAATCAGATAAAATTTAAAATTAACTACGATTTTTTTATAAAGAGTGCTAAATTCTTTAATCCTTTGTTTAAATCAAATCATGTTTAGCTTTAACATTAAATTTTAAATAATTTAAATTTTAATGTATTCAAAAGAACAAATTCAAATTTATATACATAGGTAATTAAATATCTTAACATCCATTTAGAGTTTATGATTTGAAGTCTACAAAAGTAAATTTGGGGAATTTTGATATTATGGTTTCTTGGTTTGATTAATGTATGATAGAGAAAGTTATTAAAAAGAGAAATAAATGCATATTTTATTCTAGAGGAGGATAGTTTTTGTAAATGTATGGTGTATATTAAGTAAGAAGTGGTGTATATGATGTTTAATTCTTTTTTTGGTGTATACAAGGTTATTTGCGGTGTGTAAATAGAATATACCCATGTAAATATTTCTCTTAATGATATGAACATAATTCAATTCTTGAAAAAAAAAATTAATTTAATTAAATATATACGTATGCAACTTTGTGAGAGAAATTATACTGACTATACATAATGTAAGCAGGAAAGAATTGTCTAAGATTTCCGATTTTTTAGTTTTTTTTTTTATAAAGGCATTTTGGTCTAAAGTTTGTTTTAAAATCTCATGGTGTGAGTAAAGAAATTTACGGTGTTTGAATAGAATGTGCCTAAAACTTTAGACCAAAATGCCTTTATTAAAAAAAACTAAAAAATGGAAATCTTAGACAATTCTTTTCTGTTTGCATTATGTATAGTCGGTATAACTTCTCTCACAAAGTTGCATACGTACATATTTAACTAAATTAAATTTTTTATTTCTAGCATTGAATTATGTTCATATCATTAAGAGTAATATTTATATGTAGTCGATTTTAACCTTTTTCATTCAGTCAAATAAAATTTAAAATTAACTATGATTTTTTTATTTAGAGTGCTAAATTCTTTAATCCTTTGTTTAAATCAAATCATGTTTAGCTTTAACATTAAAATCTAAATAATTTAATTTTTAATGTATTCAAGAGAACAAATTCAAATTTATATACATAGATAATTAAATGTCTTAACATCCATTTTGAGTTTATGACTTGAAGTCTACAAAAGTAAATTTGGGAAATTATGGCCTCTTGGTTTGATTAATGCATAATAGATAAAGTTATTAAAAAGAGAAATAAATGCATATTTTATTCTAGAGGAGGATAGTTTTGATAAAATTTTGGTGTATATTAAGTAAGAAGTGGTGTATATGATGTAATTCTTTTTTGGTGTATGCAAGGTTATTTACGGTGTGTAAATAGAATATACCAAAGTTGTATTTAAAATCTCATGGTGTGAGTAAAGAAATTTACGGTGTTTGAGTATAACTTGCCTTTTTAGTATTCAAAGAAATGGAATATTCCAATTGTTTCCTCTGTGTTCAAATTATTTGTGATGACTTCCTTTTTTTAAGGTATCTTAGTCTTATATATGATAAGTAAATATTTATTGCGCCATAATAAGTATTACAGGCTTTCAATCTTATATATGATAAGTAAATATTTAATACCTAATAATATTGTTTACCATAACATATTCACACAAAGTAAATCTTCCAATAAAATCTGCCATAAATCTTTACTAATTATCTCTCTAAATCTTCCGATAAAATATGCCATAAATCTTTACTAATTATTCCTCTATTCGCGCCCATAATAAAGGGCATCCATGAATATATTTTCTAAATGAAAAAAACAGCAAAATCACGTCCTTAAACCAACCACGTTCTCCGCAAATCAGTTAACATTATCCCCCTTCTTCCTCTCCTGAAATCACATAAACGGCGTTGGATTCTCCAATCAATTTCTTTCGCTATGCTCTAAATTTTGTCGTTTCAAGAATCTGGAAAGTAAATAAAATCCGATCAATTCAACATAACTATGAAGATCACTGTAATGACTGTAGACGAACAGTTCGTCACCCTTGATGTGGATCTCAATGAATCTGTAAGCGATTTGCTTTTATTCCTTAGTTTAGTGTCAGTTTATTTTTTCATTGCAAGTTGCTCATTTTAAAGCGATCTTTTGTTAGCTGAAGTCGCAAGTTTTTTTCTTTTTGTGTAGGGTTTAGGCTTCAACTGGAATTTGTTCCTTCTTTTGTTGATTATTGGGTGAAGAACGTGAAAGCTTTGCTCGAAGTTGAGATAAGCTCTATAATTGTTTGTGTCTCCTGATATGCGATATAAACTTCGTAATTTTTTTGTTTGTTTGTTAGACTAGTGTTTCACTGCATCATCAAAAGCTGCAATTTAATGGGAATGAGGAATGGAGATATGATTATGATGCTCCCCGCTGCTGCTTCTGGGTATCATTTAGCTTATATTTGTTGATTTGTTTTTCTAGTTTTCTAATTTGAATTATACTTATCCTTTTGTATTGGTAATTTATGCAGAATTGGCCTAGCTCTTTTTAGCATTCATTTGCAATATGGTTCTGTTTGGGTGTCCTATATCATTAAATCAAACAATTAAATTTAAATTATGTTTTTTAAGTGGTTGCATGATTGTTTTGCGCATAAAAAAGAAAAAAAAGGCGTGGTAGCAACTTCAGCGATAAGCATGATACATTGTCGATTCGGATCTTTCCGACCTGGACCGTGATATTCTGCAGGAGTTTGAAGATAGCGATATTCAATGGTGAAGGGTAAGAGGTCTGTGGGATAGAAACAATAATTCGGGTTTTAATTGGGAGTCTTGTTAATGAAAAAAAGATGTATGTATAGTTGTGGTTTTGAAACTATTATGCTAGTGGAACTGATGTTGGTTACTTTTGTTTTAAATTAATTATTTGATGCATTTTACTATTTTTAGCATTTAAATTGATTATTTACCAGTTCTTGTTTTTAGGGTTTGAAGGTAAAAGACATCGTCGAAGGGTTCCTTTACTGCTGGAATTTGGTGCATAAATGGTGATGTAACTATGACTAAAACTAGAGTGAAAGTGTGAGTGATTGTGTATATGTATATGAGTGAATGAGCATGTAGTGCGGAGAAAATGCATAACCGATCCGCATTCATTCCATATTCATTTTCATTTCAAATTTCAAAGTTTGTACATATGTATAAATGTTATATTTATCAACTTGCATTTGTTTTTTTGTTTTTGAAAATGTGTCTTCTTCCTTATATCTGCAAATGACGGAGACTTAAAAAGAAAGGAATAGGGAGAGAAATATGGAAACACATAGGGCAAAGAATTAAAGAACATGCATGAATTTCGAATGAAACACATGCAACACTTAATATAAAAAAATTATGTGCATGCATGGATCTGTGGAAGCAAGCTTCAGGGAAAGAAATAAAGTGTTATGCATTAACGAAATGCATGGATGACAACATGTTTAAATATATTTTTAATTTTTCTTTAACTACTATGTACAAATTAATATCTTTAACTACTATGTAAATATTAATATCTTTAACTACTATGTACAAATTTAAACTCACTTGTATTTTACATTTCTTTTCATGTAATCATAAACATACGTTTCTCTTTTTAAAACCATTGATTACATTTTTTTTATTATTATTACTAAGGAATTCCAGTTCATATCAACATCAAATTCTAAATTAGATTACAATTACTATGAATGATAACATTTAAAATTTACAAATTCAAATTTAACAAAATTTGAAACATAATTGACTTTTTCGGAAAATTGAATATTTCAATAAATTTGGAACTTCAATATATTCATTAATTCGAATTTAATGTTTAAGTTTAAGTTTTTTATAAACTTACATAAAATTAATTTACACAACTTTGAATCAGTTAAACAGTTACATTTATATTTGACATGTTCAATTCAATTGTTCAGCGTTACATATTATTGTCCACCTACAAAATAAATTCATTTCATTCATAATAAATTACCGTTTAAAGATTACAATGTTAAATTCTAGTCAAATCATTAAGTTCCAACAATAATCATAAATAAATCTTGTTACATTTTAAAATTCAAATGATCGAAAAATACGAGATGTTACAATAAGTTTCTATAGCTTTCATTGATAAGTTAGTGTAACGTTCACATTATCAAACTTGTTTCCATACCTGTGGACCTTAGTTAATTATGTTAGTATTTGTTATTTGATTATTTTAGTTTTGAATTGGTTCAGTGTTCGTAACTTCCTCGTTTGAACCCTAACCGTAAAACTTCAAATATGAAAGTTACTCGGAATTTTGCTTCAATGCAATAGTGTAAGTTACCCGGTTAAATTCCATTGTTATAAATTCTATTTTGATGTCTAACTAACCAAATAATTAAATAACTAATGCCAAATCTGAAGGGGGCTACGTTTGTATTTGATTCGGCGTATACCGATGTTGAAGGACCTACCACCATGGCAAAGGGATGCAAGGAGCACCTAAGATACATAGAAATCAAATCTTCATACATAAGCGGTATGAGGCGCATATTGAAGGCTATGTTCTTCATAGGGCTGCCTGTTATGGTAATGGTAAATTTATCATTACCATACTGTTAGCAGTCAATCGGTAACCATTTTTGATTGAAATCGGTATACCAGTTAAAACGGTATTGTAACAGTAAATTTACCATTTTTAATGGTAAATTATCGGTAATATTTCTTTAATATCAGCGGTAACGGTAATTTTACCAGCCAATTCAAAACATAAGTACACTCATCTGATATGTTTTATTACATGCATTTAGAACCAAATAAATGGTTATATTTAGTTCAATAATTAGGTGAGATAATTCCAAATACACTTATTTTCTTTTTCATTTATATTTTTTTTACAAACTAACACTACATAGTATAATAAAGATGCACTGCGTACAAAAAATATGTCAATGTATAAACTTTGATGGACAAACGGTAATTTACCATCACTAGTGTAACGGTTACCAGATTATCGGTATATCAGTCTTCGGTATACCAGTCTTGGGTATATCAGCCGATCGGTAACGGTAAGCAATTTATGCTTACTAGTAAAAATGGTACGGTAACGGTATTTGCCAACGGTAACCAATATCATAACAGCACTACTTCTTCATGCCAGAAAGAAAGCTTTCTGCAGCCAATGTAGCAAACCAAACAAATGTGGACATGTATCAATACGTTAGACTTGGCACATTGAATGGAGCGAATAACGTGTAGTTAAAAATGTTATGCACTGTGTGCATTTATAATTGAGAAATGTGTGCATCAAAAATTGTACAGTACATGCATCTAAAATTCTGCAGTGCGTTCTAGTGCCATGCAATTCAAATTTTCATTTAGTGCAAAAATTAGCAGAAAGTCCAATCAAGCTATGATTTACATCCAAAGTTATCATCATTAGAACAACAACATTAAAACATGAGTCATCAATCGTAAATCGACCATATTAGGGTGGGTTCTTAACCAACGCGAGCGGGGTATTTGAGCGTGGCATTTGAGCGAGGCATTTGAGCGCGGTACTGTAGCGAATGGGGAATGTGTTTTTAGCTACGAACGGGGAATTTGAGCATGGTATTTGAGCGTGATATTTTAAAAATATGATATAAATAGATATGATTTGGCAAATACAAATACAAATATAGTTTCTAATACAAATACAAGTACAAGTACAGTTACAGATACAAAGACAAATTAGCGAAGACCAGCAGCAACCAACCCATCTCTAATGTTATCTCAAACTAATGACATTTCTCGGTATCCGTCTGGGTGTACACGTTCAGTGCCTCTATTCGTCTTATTTCTCATACTATAATATTCCGCCAAGTACTAATCGGGGATTAGTTAAGGATCATCATCAAAAGCCATAAAATCTGGGTCACCGCTATTATATTTGCGTATGAAATTGTGTAAGGCCATTGTAGATACGACAACTTTCACTTGAGGGTTGAACCGAAATGCAGGCATCTTGTTGAGAATGGTAATTTTTTTTCCAAATGTCAAATGTTCTTTTTATGGCCATCCGTAAACTCGAATGGTAGTAATTAAACACTTCATTGGCCGACTTTGGTTGATTCATGGTATCACGGAAATGTGGGATATGGTACCTCATATTTCGATATGGTGGTAAATATCCAGTCTGAAGTGGATGGCCCGAATCAACCAAATAATACTGTCCAACTGGAGGGTTAGGAAAGTTAGAGCTTCTATCGTTTGTAACATCATTAAAAATTCTACTATCATGTGCAGTCCCTTCCCAACTAGCCATAACATACGTAAACTGTAAATCGAAATCACAAACCGCTAATATATTTTGAGTTGCAAAACCTTTTCTTCCGATATAACGGATAATTTGATCACCGGGTAAATATGTAGATACGTGTGTACCATCTATAGCACCAATACAGTTTCTGAAATACGGATAATACCGGGTTGAAGCTCTAATGTGATGTGGAACATTATTAAATTGTTGTTCTGCTGGCTTTATTACATCCGCAGCGAGTAATTGAAAAGAGTTTAGGACATCATGAAAACAAACTGAAATTGTGCTACCTGATCGTTGAAATCTTTCTTGAAGTTGTCTGTTTGAAAGCCCAATAGCCATTGTATAAATGAATATTCCAACCATTTCGACGACACATATTTCTGGTCTGGAAGCGAGACCATGATGTTGCAGTTTTTCACATAATGCGTGGGAACAAAGTCTTTTCATCCGAAAATTATTTTAACAACGATTTTGATGACCATTCAAAATTTCGTTGATCCAAGATAAGCCAATGAACTCTGAAGTATTAATCCACGTCATATGATTTCTCGCTCCATTCCGACATAGATAAACCCCGTAGAGATCAACCAAATCATCGTAATCGAAGGATGAATCGGAGTTAGACATTAATCGAATAAGAAGGAAGAGTTGAAGAATTTGTTGAAGTAGTAGTTGTGAAAATTGTTAAGGAAGGAGGGGGTGATTTATAGGAAGAAATGAGAAGTTGGAAATCAAGCCGTTGGAGTCCGACACGTGGACGCCAACGGCTTGATTTCCAGCTTCCAGAAATCGTTCCATCTGGAAGGGGAAAATGTGTTGGCGTCCGACGCCACAAAAATTTCAAACGTGCCAAATTAAAGCTGCGAACGCACCCTTAATTGTAGAACCCCATTCAAGAATTGTTTGTAAACAAAACAACCCATAAAATTAGGCATTCGAACCATTTAAGTCCAAGGCACCATGGATTGGTATCAATCCATGGCCCACGGATCAGTTGAAACTTAAAAAAGTGAATAGGAAATTGAATAACCTTATGGTGTGTGCATGAATATGTGTGATGCTAAGCAACTAGAGTCCATGACAAGAAGACCGGACCTGTTGGAACCGGATATTGTGCAATGTGTTTAGAACTGTGCAGTGCGTTCTAAGGAACCAGATTCTTTATGAATATCTAAAAATGAAAATTAGATGCAGGTCCTTCTTTCAAAGTATGATGTAAGCGGCATCCCTTCCTAAAGTTTAATGTAAAGCGGATCCCTGTTTTTGACTGTTACGTGATTTTTCACAAATTTTGGCGCTTTTTTTTTTTTTTTTTTTTTTTTTTTTGCAAATATTCAGGTGAGTAATATAAAGAAAAAAATATATTAAAAATCAACAATTATAGTGAATAATTGCTGATATATCAACAACAATGATAAAAATTGCCGCAATGTAAATTATTGCTGATATATTAGCAACTATTGTATATTATTGCTGAGTTGATGAATTTTTGCTAATATATTAGCAATAATCGTGTATAATTGATGATATATCAATAAGTGTTTAAAACTTGATAAATAACTGAACTAATTGAAGGCAAAATGAAAACTGCTGCAAAATCTGCAATTATTACAATATATTGCTAATAATTCAGCAGTGGTTTCGCAGTTGATGCAAATACTTGCAAAAGTTGCTGAAATATCAGCAACAATTGCATTATTTGCTGCAATATACTGGAGCGTGCTGTTTTTTTTTAATGCATGAAAACGATGATTATTATGTGTTGAATTTAATTTTGAATTTCCGTGATTTTTTTGATGATTTTCGAAAAAGAGAGACCTAAATTATAAAGTTTTAAAACAGAGAGTTTTTGTGTATTTCCAAATTTAAACTGGACCCGAGCCAAACTTACCCTATCTGAAATTGTGCAATGCGACACCCAAAACTGCAGCCTAGAGTCCTACATGCAAAAAGACTTTTGGGAAAAACAAATTAATTTCACAAGTGTTGAAGCGTTGTTTATAATGCACCAACTAATAATTAGGCGTTCAAATCACCTAAGTTCAAGGCACTGTATCAATCCATGGCCCATGGATCGATGGAATTAGAAAAAGAAAAGTCTATGTGTGTATGTGTGCGTATCCGCATGTGTGACGCCAAGCATTTAGATTCCATGACAACATGACAACAAGGTCGTAACTGTAGGATCCAGATATTGCAGTTTGTTTATAATTGTGCAGTGCATGCATCTAAAGTTGTGCAATGCGTTACAGTGTCTTGCAATTCGATTCTATCATTTAACACAAAATTTAGTAGAAAGTCCGGTCAAGCTTCAGTTTACATCCAAAGTTATCATTATTAGAACAACCACATTGAAACGTAACGCAATAATCACAAATCGACCAAATTAATTGTGGAACTCCATTCAAGAATTTTAGTAACGTGTAAAAAAAAAAAAATCATCAAAGCTTGAGGAGCCATAAAGAGCGAAGTCAAACCTGAGGCTTCTCATGGTGCCACTTCCATTTTAATGCTTGGTGCAAATTCCCTTAAGTATGAGTTAGGCACCATTTCCGACCTCCAAAGCTGCAGTCGTGGAGTTCCACATGCGAAAATGCTCTTGGATTAAGCAAGTTAATTTCACTAGTGCTGATTCAGTGTTTATAAACACAACAACCCATTAATTAGGCGTTTAAGTCATCTAAGCTCAAGGCATCATGGATTATGATAAGCCTATGTATGTGCAGCGTCGGCCCTATGCTTTGGGTTGCCACAGACAAAACGCAATAATGTTGCCTTTAGTTGAAGAAAACAACTAACTATTGATAAATAACATGAATCTAGCTATACTTTCAATTTCATTGAAATGCAGAATTATAACTATTAAAAGTATACTTGTTTTATAGAACTATTGTGAATTCTCTCTCTCTCTCTCTCTATATATATATATATATATATATATATATATATATATATATATATATATATATATGTGTGTGTGTGTGTGTGTGCGCGCGCGCGCGCGCGTGCGTGTGTGTGTGTGTGTTTCGATCAGATGGTTGCCTCTTGAAGGGTTTGCCCTAGGCAGGGACAAAGCCAGGAATTTGACGATGGCGGGGGGGGGGGGGGGGGGGTGGCCAAAATCGAACAACCATACTGATAAAATGTCTCACAATTGGCTCATAAAACAAAAAAAAAATTACTATCACGTTCAATATATAATACACACTGGCTCATAAAAGCAATGAAAATGCCCATATAACAACCACTATAGTTTGATAATTGCACATAAAGATTTATATAAGCACAACTTAAAACAAAAGCTTAAATGGCTAACCTGATGAAGTCAAATTGAGGTTCAGTTTCATCAAAAAAATTGTCGAGTTTCATTGATTGGTAGCAAAATAGAACTGTAATAGCCAGCCTGAGTTACAGCAACACGAAAACACCAAAATCTACAAGAAAAAAGAAGCAATTTTATGTCTGATTGCACACAAAACTTGAAAGCAAATATTACTAAGGCACACTACATACATATTTGATTAACTTAACAAAAGAACTAGGAATATCATAATAGTAAATATATAAATTATTTCTGCATAAGTTGCACTCGGCAGGTTTTCATCTTGTCAAACTCTTCGATTATTGAGTCATTGTTGAACTGAATTGCAATATCTTTCTCGATATAAACCGTCATACTATCTGCAAGAAATTCATCCTCCATTTTGTTGTGAAGACTAGCTTTAACTAGCTTCATGGCTGAAAATGCTCTTTCAGTAGTCGCTATGGAAACCGGAAGAGTCAATACAAGACGAATTATTCGATCTACCAAGAGATAAATATTTGACTTGTTTGTCTTAGCCAATCCTTGACAAAGTTCAGAAATAGTTGATAAGTGTTTTAATTGACCATCATTAGGCACATCTAAACCATAATGTTGCACTTGGTATTTAAGATGAAGTTTTTCTTGCTCCGAAAAATCTTGTGGGTAGAATGTATCAACTAATTCACAAATATTTGGGATATTAAATGATTTGTATGCATCTTTTGGCTCCACAGAAGAACTAAGAGTGAAGAATTGTAGTGTGTGCTCATTAAATCGATGATCTAATTCTTGCCATTGAGTGTCAATTGTTTTATGAAATATATCAAAGCGATAATGGTGTTCAACGGTAACTTTATCTTTTTTTCCTCGAGCACTTCTTCCTGGACTATACCAACTATGCATGTCGGGAACAAGGATTTTTTGTTTGCAGCAAAATGATGTAACTTTGTCAAGAAATAAGCTCCAACCATTATCTCTTAAGTCTTGAATAAGTGCCTTTGTAGTTTTCACTAATTGTATGGCATTCAATATATCTTGAGATTGATTTTGTAAATGTTGGCACAAACCATTAGTGATTCCCATAATTTCTTGCATAATGCGCAAAATAAATGCAAACTCAAAAGACAATAAAGCATTGTATGCCGCATTGGCTTCTCCTCTTTGTGAAATTGTACATCCTTTATCTTTAGTGATATCAATGAGAACTGAACAAGATGCACCATACATTTTTATCAAACTACAAACCGAATTAAAATGAGAACTCCATCTAGTGTCTCCAGCCCGTTGCAAAGTTCCAATCTGATTAAGTCTTGTACCAAATATTAGCTCACCACTAACAACTAACTCGGATATATTACTTTTATGAATAGCTTGCAACTCCTAATGACGCTTAGAAGATGCACCCACTACATTAACAACAACACTTAATTTGGAGAAAAAATGATAAACCAAAAGAACTTCTTTGGTAGCGACAACTAATGCCAATTGAAGCCGATGAGCTAAACAATGAACATAATAAGCATATGGGCATTCATTTAAGAAAAGAGCTTGTAATCATTTCCATCCACCACGCATGTTACTAGCACCATCATAACCTTGTCCACGAATATTTTGGATACATAAATTATTACTAGAAAGCAACGTAGTAATTTCATGCTTTAAAGTTTCCGCTTTTGTATCTTTAACATGAACAATATTGAAAAAACGTTCATGCACAAATCCATCTTTATCAACAAATCTTAAAACAAGACCCATCTGTTCTCTCTTAGATTCATCTCGTGCTTCATCGACAATGATACAAAATTTAGCATCTCCAATTTCTTCACAAATAAATTTTCTAACTTTTGTTGCAATGACATGTAAAATTTCTTTTTGAATTTGAGATGAAATATACTTAGCATTTCCCGGTGCATTCTTTAAGACAACTTCTGCGACTTTCTCATTGTTAGAGGCTATAAGTTTTACAAATTGGATGAAGTTGCCGGGGTTCTTAGAATCAAGACTTTCATCATTTCCACGAAGAGCACATGCTTGAAATGTTAACCATCGAACAATGTCAATAGATACTGAAAGCCTTAGTCTATTTTGGGATATTTTCTCATCGGTTTGTTTCTCTAAAATATTTTCGATGTGTTGGGAGGATTTCATTAAATCTTTGCAAGCTTGTTCTGCAGCATTATGAATTGAGTTGGGATATTTTCCAATATGATTCAAAAATGCACACTCATTACCACTATGAACCTTCTTCCAATTTTGAAACCCGATGATAGTGAATGCATTTGATTTATATCGATCATTTGCCCTCTTATTGAAAATGAAGCACGGTAAGCAAAATGGTGCATCTTTTGCAGTTGAATACTCCAACCATGGAAATAACTTATACCAAGAGGCATTAAACCGTCGAAGATGTATCCCTTTTTCAGACAGTGGAAACTCTTTAAGCATGGGTTGATAAACTCCAAAATTAACATAAGCACGTCTAATTTCATCTTGCTTATGTAATGGTAAACCATATATTTGGGAGCTTAATCCCGGATCATGTTCTAAGGCATTTGTGTTAACCTCTCTACTTTCAATTCTTTGATATTTTGGAGTACTGGTCGGAGTTGGAGAACATCTACTAATTGATCATCATTGGAGATTGAAGAAGATCGAATAAGTTCTGAATTTTCGGCAACTTTTCTCTTAAAAAAGTCATTTTAGAAGATCTAACCATGATTCGCGATGCCTAAAGTTCAAAAACACGTATGTTACAACAAACTCATTCCAATATAGATAAGGACAGTGTGCACATATCACAATCTAACCAATGTTAAGTAATAATGAAGAAAACTATCAAATTTCATCTTTGTCATTAATCCTAGTTAAGCAAACTTGTGGAGTATTATGCATAAAAACACAAGTAGATTAATAACTAATTTGAGAAAATGAAAAATAACTACCTTAATTTCTTGATGTAGCTTCAATTTGCAAAGAGCAGCTCAATCTGCAAAGAAGAGCGATGGTGAATATCCAAGGACCAAGTATCCAAAACCAAAGAGATTCAAGAAGGCCTCGAAATGAATACTCCTTGCGTGCTGCTGTAGGATTTGGAAAATATAATATGACGTGATGTGGAAAAATCTTCCTTTTTTATTACAATTCTACCCTAAAATAGCACCAACACATCAACTATACTTTTGTGGCTACCAGCCTTTTATATATAAAAAAAAATTGTATAAAATTTTATAATTTAAGGGGGCGGGGGCACAGCCCCTACTAGCCCCCATGGTAGTTTCGTCCCTGGCCCTAGACGATTGGCTTGCTCGCTTTACCCTAGTGCTGACCTTGTGTGTGTCAAATGGTTGCCTCTTGAAGGGGTTGCCCTAGGCGATTGGCTTGCTCGTGTCGGCCCTGTGTATGTGAGCATGTGTAAGTGTGGTGTTAAGCAAATAGAGTTCATAATGTCGGGCCTATAGGAATCGAAAAAGAAATTATCTGAAAGCTTCCTGAACCTGGATTGACGAGCCTGAAGGGCATGCTTCAGTACCGCATAGATATCACAAGTTCAAGAACACTTGAAGCAGTGGAACGATTGACCAAAAGAGGTACGTGAAAGCAGTTTGAAGAAAAGGCAGTGTCAATGCAAAGTAAAATTCCAAACCAATGGCGTAAAATCTCTTAGTTTATCTTGTTCCAAAGCATATGTTTTATGGTGAAATGTTAGTCCCGTGAGTAGAGTATATTACACCGAATCAATTGGGTAAACACAAGAAGTATTGGTAGGAACCATAAGCGATAACTATCAAACTTAGGTGCTAAGCAAAACCAAGGTACCAAGTCCTAGGACGGCAAAGAACCTTCCAAAATAGCCCTTAACATCTTCTGCCATAAGCACAAGGCTCGAAAACCCAAACATTCAATATAAGACATGTATCAGTGCCACCCCTTAATCGACATCAATCCTTGAAGCTCCTTTGAATCTCTTACCTCCCTTGCATCTTCTAATTGCTTCATGTCATGCCAAGATAGAACAACTACAAATTCATCCAAACTAGCTTGGGATGGTTCTGTAACACATCTAGACTGAAATGACCAATAGATAAACCAAGTGCTTAAAAGCTAATTTCTATACAAAGGAATTTAATCAAGTTCCAAGTTCATAGCAATGCAGACATAGCATCGAAGATGTAGATCAAAGTCAACCGAACATTCAAAAGAGAACAACAAAAGCAAGTTTATATATCGATATTGATTCCGATCACGAATTGGTGTTGATCTCTAAATATTGTTGAGTTTGTCAAAATCTTTCTAGTTCAATCTCTCAAAGACATGGAGAACATAGACAAGGGATTTTCATCGATTTACAGGTATAAATCGAGGGAGATTGGCATTGTTCCAAGAACCTTTAACTAGTTTCATGAATTCTCATACTACCTCTATAATTCCAGCAGTTATCCCTAATCCGTAAGAACAACTCTATAAAAAGCTCATCAAATTTCTTAATAAAGTTTAAGTGGACATTGGTTACCGACTACTATAACCGTTGTGTTCTTACTTTTTCTCATTTTCAAGTTATTTTCTACATTTAATATTCTACTATTAATTTTTGGGTGTTTGTATCATTTTTTGGTATAAACAGATTTTCAACACATTTAAAATTGCAAATAAACTACCAATGAAAGGAAATAATATTTTAAAATTTTACCTTCCAAATCTAAGAATAAATCTTGAAATTATTAGTTTTCAAAACAATAATTGATCATCCTCTAAAGTGGCAGGGCTTCTAGATCTACTTGGATTTGATGTTTTAAACTTCTAATCATTTATGTTAATAGTCAATAAATGTGTTTTTAATTAGTCTACTTTGAGACGAGAATCTTAAATTTGAACATACGAAAATTGGATTTTAAAAAAGGTGAGTAAGACAAAAAAGAATAATAAAAATGTAACATAGAAAAATTATGTGATGCTGTATTATATATTTAATACGACACATATAGACGGGCTTAATCAAAGAATACCCGCTTGTATTTAGAAAAATATAATCTCAAAGTGCTTTTGAAAAACATATAAATGCTATGTTTGTGTTATAAGTTTATTGAAATGGCCAAAACTCTACACAACATTAACTAAGCTTATGTTGTAATGCGAACTTTGTGATTCAAATTTTAAATTTATGTGTCAACTGACATGGAAAAAAGAAAGAATTGAAAGGTCACAGTCATTGCAACAAAAAAGGAAAATAAAGATGATAAATATTTATATTTCCCAACAGAAGTCAAACAAGAAAAAGAAAAAAAAAACATTTTCCACTTTATATCTTTAATGCATTTTCCAAATTAAAGATTAAGCCCATCAATTAAACCAATCAAAAAACACCCCAAACTGCTGGTACCTAATATTATAACTCACAAAAATTGAGCAGGAGAATTTCCCCTTGCCGCTCTGATGTAAATTTGCTCTTGCTAGCAGGAATATACGGAGGCAACATTTGGATTTTGGAGTTAGTCCAAGTTGTACAAAATGATGTTTTTACATGTTCTAGTTCAGCCTTCAATTTAAAATGTACTACAATCTTCATTATATTTTATTCCTTACACATCTGAACCTACAATAAAGCGTTATGCCATCAGCAATCAAGGAAGGCTTGGCAAAATTCTCCCGGTGCATGCTCCAAAACCGACATTGTAGCCTTTCCCCTGTAGTTTTCAAGAATAACAGGAAATATTAGATAATAATAAAAAGAATATAATAATGGTATCTTATCCTTTCTTTACCAAATTAATTTCGGATTCACTCAATCAGCTCCTGTTGAATCAGCTATTTAAGAATTCTTGGGTTTATTGTGGTTTTGAGAAATCGATATACAAAAAATGATGACATTGCGTGCACCTGAACATAATAATTATCCTAAGAATATACCATCTTTTTTGCATTAAAAATTTAATTTTCCATGTTTTTGATATAATTTTAATAAAACTGGAAATTAAAGTCAAAATCAGCATACCAAATGCATGAATTTAAAGCAAATTGAAACAAGAAAATATTTTGAAGCATGCTTAGTGGTTGAGAAAATAACAAACATAGATAATAAATGAAATGGACAGGAAATGACTTTTTTGCTGAGACTGAGATTGGAACTAGAACTCAGAACTTTATTTGTAGTTTTGTATACCAATATCTCAACTAAGGGTAATAAATATATTGTGGGGTATGAAACTACGACCTCTTAATTACCCATTGCATTCACCAAAATGTAACGGCTTGGTCGCTTTATTCGTATCTAACCAAATAATATGGTTCCAAGTCACCTTCATTTTGGTCAAGATGCCTTTTTCACATCTGAGCGAGATCAAAATACAGAACGTAGAGGACTGCTAGCAACAGTGGCGTGCGCGACTGTTGCTGTGCAGTCATGGGGCCCCCTGAGAGGAATTCAGGGGGGCCCAGTAATTAAAAAATAATAATAAACTAAAACGGCAGCCCCACCACTTCCTTTCTAGTGGGGCCCGCGACTGCACAGCAACAGTCGATCCGCGACTGTTGCTAGCAGTTTCCTAAAACGTAATTTTTATCTTATTTAACAATACTCTCATCCAAATATTAAGACTTCAACCCGAGATTTAGATCGAGAAGTCAATCTAAGATCTCATATGAATCCAAGATTCAAATTTTTGCCAAATAATGTTCTTTTCCAACCTACTATGAACTGATTAAAAAATATGAACTTTTTGCTCCCTAAAATTGCCAGTGTTCGTTAAAAGAGAGTTTACTAACTGAGCCGTATTTTGATCGGTGTAACAAGGTTAATGCAACATAGACATATTTGCTAGTGAACTGTAAGTTTCTCAAGCTAGATCTCTTTCTTAACGAGACGGTTGTGATTATATCACCAACATTAAAAAGAGTTCCCCTCACTGCTGTATTAAGAAGTTTTAACAAAGCAGCTTGCAATTAATATGGAGTGCTAAATAACCATGTTAAAAGTAACCAATCAAGGTTTTTGTTTCTTTTACCTTGCAACATGCAGTCATAATTACTTCATCGCCATCTTCCAAGAACTTACGTTCCACCCCATTCAAAGATATTGGTTTTTGAGCATTCCATGTAAGCTCTAACAAGCAGCCATACGAATCGGGTTCCTGTAATCCACAAAGAAGCACGTAATGATAGTACACGCTATTTGACAATTATTTTCTTGCTGTAAGAGAAATTTCCACATTATAATTTTAGGTATTTGCATACAGGTCCACTAATCGTCCCGGTACCAAGCAAATCACCAGGTCTTAAGTTGCAGCCATTGATGGTGTGATGTGCTAACTGCTGTGTCACTGTCCAATATCTGCTCATAAGACGAAACAATTTTGTATTTATTTTTAAATCCGAGAAGAAACCAATGTTCATTTTATCATATCTATTTTACATAGAAAATAATATTTTTTTAAAGATTTGAGTAAAACATTTCAAGTGAACTTTGCTACAGGTAGATGTATACTGAAGCTCTTTGATTTGATAAAATGCAACAGTGCCACCAACACCAAGAACTAATATATCTAGTGCTTCAAGAAAAATAAAATCTATTAGAATGAACTGATTGATAAAAAATTATGAAGTAAATTAGTTTAAGACTATGATATGATTAACTAGCACTTGAACCTTGGACAGGATAAATCAACTAGTAATTTGTATCCAAAAAAATATTATGGAATGTGATACCTAGAAAAGAAAAGAAAAAACGATCAATCAAATTAAAAAGAAAATTTACCCAAAAAAAAGATCTTTTTAAAAAAGCAGTAACAAAATTAGGCCCACTTCCAACTATTCACAAGAACATGCCTGTTTTGGCCATGTTGGATTTTGGCCAGGAAAAGCGTAAAGGTGATTTTTGAGAAGTTGCCCAAGGCGATTTTCCGAAAGTCGCTTTCACACAGTTTAGTTAAATCTTACTGGCTCATGATTGAATTGAACTAAATTATGTGAAGGCGATTTCTGAAGTGGTCAAAACAGGTCTATTATTGTAAATAAGTTAGAAAGTGGCCCAGTTTTCTTTTTCTTTTTCTCAAAAAAGCCCCATTTTGGTAAACTTTCCAATTAAAAAAGAGAACAATTTATTGAGAACAAGAGTGACATTTCTGTTCAAACAGTGTATTCATTTTGATATCTCGGGTTTCAAACCTAAGACCTCCAGAACCTCAGTCTAGAATGTCCTACCACTTTCCACTTTCCAGTTGAACTAGTGGCCCATGAAAAAAAAGAAAAAAAAACTATTTGGAACCACGGTATGTTTAACAAGCTCCAAGAGACATGGACAGGAAGTTTTTGTGCAAAATCCTTCACACAGTATAGAAGACAAAACCATACTTTAACTTTAGTCACAGAAATAAAGAAGCTTAGACTATGTATGAAAATATTTTAGCAAGCAACTAGTGAAAAAGCATTTAAGCACTTACAGATGATTGAAGTTACTCTTTGTAACAAGTGATGGCTGCTCACGTTCTGCAGGTTTGATCCAAACCTAACGTAATAGTTAGGTTAGCGGCTAAAGAGTGATACATAAATATCACTTGTGTACATAGTGGTATCAATGCGTGCATATTGCTGACAATGGTAGACAAACAAATAAAGATAACAATAAATGGGAGAGATGGAAGATTTAAAAGCTGTATTGAAAATTACCTCCAGAGGAATATCATAGTTAACGTGATTATCTTCAGTAAGATAAGGCAAGGGCTGAGGATCCTGTAGAATATATCAAATTTATCAAAACCGACTAGCAACACGGTATGCGCAACACGAATGAAACAAAATAACAATTATCAAACTACCTGCTTTGGACCTTCACATGAAAAAGGTTCCAGTGCATCAAGAGTAACAATCCAAGGAGATATAGTAGTTCCTATGATATATAGAATGAGTATAATAATTCTTACAATAAAACTGCGATGTTCTCATGATTATACTCTTTGCCTAACTGAAAATGCTTTTCTCAGACAAACTTTATGATAAATATTACCAAAACTCTTCCCAAGAAAAGGACCAAGTGGCACATATTCCCATGCTTGGATATCTCTAGCTGCCAAAAATATATTTTTATAAGTAAAAAAAACTATTTGAGTAGCTTGTAAGGTGCAACCAGAAATCAGTTTAGTAATTAAGGATACCACTCCAATCGTTCATAAGCACAAGCCCAAAAATATGATCAGATGCCTTGTTAACATCGACGGGTTTGCCTAACTGGTTTCCAGGACCAACTATGGCAGCCTGAAAAAATAACATGACAAAGAATACAAGAGTTTAATTTTATAAACCTATAAAAAGGGAAAGGTCAGGAAATGACACTAGGCTATTTAAAAGTTGGAAAGTAACAATCCATAAGTGGTATATACAAACTTAAAACAAACCATCTCAAGCTCAAAATCTAATTTCTGAGTGGGCCCAAATTGTGGTGAAGACCCCCCTTTTGGATGACTCTGGCCTCTGGAAGAAAAGTAACAAATATAAAACAAAATTGTAATGCAATTCATAAACCTATTAAATAATAGTTTAAACAAAAGCATTTGATCTGCTCTAATTTATTTTCTCACTTTATATTCATTTAAGTCATCTGTGTCTTCCTGTTCTCAAATGCTCTCCCTTAATCCATCATTCAATATTTTCACTCAACTTCTCCATATTGTAGAAATTCACTCAAATCAATATCATTATCATTACTTTCATCTAAATCCTTCAAATTTTAAATTTTACTTTCCGCTTAAATACAAATCTTTCACTTGAATATTTCAGCGTTACATAAATAATTATCCATTTAAATACAAACTTTTCAAATTCAAGTTGATTCATGATTTAGTAAATATTTCTATACGTCTAACAATTTCAAATTTTATTCAAAGAAATATTTTCTAAACAAAAAGTAATTTTTATAATTTAAATCAAGCAAATAAACCTAATTAAGTACAATTAATTTACGTAAAAAAATATTACATTAAGAAAACAACTTCAAGCTAAAACTCATTTGCCTTAACAAAAGCAACAAACTTAGTTCATGTTTGAATTTTGAAACGTACAGAACAAAACAAAAAATTGAATTTCACGGGTAAAGTAAAAATTAAAATAATGCCTAAATGGGTAATCTGTAATTCGGTAATTGTATTTGTACTTCATAGTATGCAGAATAAAAATGGATTAAATGGGTCATGGTGGATCAAAAACGGATTCACGGGTCAACCCGTAACCCACCCGTTTATTAAACGGGTCAGAGCGGGTTGACCCAAAATTGACCCATTTATAAATGGGTCGGGTCAAGTCGGGTTTTTTCCTTGCGGGTTACGATTCGTGTTAGAAATTGATGACCCTAATCTTAGTACATTAAGTGATGAGTGTCGACCAAGGTAAAAATTAAGCTTGATTTTGTCTCGATTAAAGTGGGATAATGAGATCTCATAGGAGATCTCAGATGCGATGAAAGAGATGTAAAACTCTACTTACAATAATAATTAATTCATGCTTTCAAGCCCAGCCGTACTTGGGCTGGGCAACCTAGGCAACGACCTAGGGACCAACACATAGTTAGAAGCCTGTTTGCTACAAATTTCAAGTTTCTGACAGTCACGTGGATGTACATGCAGTCTTTTATTTGAGAAAATGAAGCATTTCCTGTATCCCCAAAACACATTTCATTACCTAGAACGTCCCCCTCACCACCCCCCCCCACCCCCCCCCCCCCCCCAAAAAAAGAAAAAGAAAAAAAATGAACACAAACAAACAACCCTCCACTATTGTAACCTAGTTTATCTAGAGCTTTAATATTTGATATAAATGATTGCCCTCCTAATTAGGGTTGTTATGTAATGGTAAATTTACCAGTATCAAACCAATGGTAACCAATATCGAGCTGCATCGGTATACTAATGCTATTGGTATGGTAATGGTAAGTTTTACCATTGTTAATGGTAAAATAGCGATAAAGAAATGTCAATACCAGTGGTAACGGTAAATTTATCAGTCATATTAATTTTGCTATTTTAATGAATTCCAACCTTTGTTTTTTTGAAAGTTTATCATACTTTACGCAAATGCAAATAGATTTATTTAGGATGGTAAATTTTTTTGGCTTAATTAACTTCAAAGTTTAAGATTAACAAAATTATTATATCATATTGTTGTAATTATCTTGTGATAAGCAAGTAAATTTTCTATGCCAATTAAAATAAGTTTAAATATTTATATAAACATTAATGGAGTTAGAATTAATAAAAAAAAATTACTTTTTATCACTATCAAAATTTTAATATTTTAATAGCTTTATGTATTGGTAAATTTACCATTACCAGTCAACGGTTTACCAGTTTATCGGTATACCAATGAGCATTTTACCAGCGGTAACGGTAAATTATCGGTATTCATTTTTAGCTTACTAACAGTATCGGTATGGTAACGATTTTCTCGTATTGGTAACGGTTACCATATCAAAATTTTAATGTGTTAATAGCTTTATGTATTGGTAAATTTACCATTACCAGTCAACGGCTTACCAGTTTATCGGTATACCAATGAACATTTTACCAGCGGTAACGGTAAATTATCGGTATTCATTTTTGGCTTACCAATAGTATCAGTATGCTAACGATTTTCTCGTATTGGTAACGGTTACCATAACAGCCCTACTCCTAATCTACTTCCACTGAAGGATCAAATAAAATATATTAGGTTTTCTTCCTACTTTCTGAATCTTATTTGAGATTGCCAGGTATTATTTTTCAATCTTCATATTTCTTAGTTTTAAGTTTGTAATATTAACAGTATATTACACCAAACCCTATTGTATCAATAATCAATTTTGGTTTTACTTTCCTACTTTGTTACCTAATCTACAATCATTACTGTTGCAATCAATATTGTTGAAGATTTTGATTCATATGTATTAAAAATGCAATCAACCAAGGACATGTTAATTGTAAATGATAGAAGTATGGTAGTGCTACAAAATCACTAAGCCTTTTAACCAAAGCTGCAAGGCAGTAATTGTTAAAGCTTGAATCCTTAATACAATAATATAGATGATTGTATGTCTTAATTTTGTATGTAAATTTTACCATTTCAACTCAAATATTGTTTTAAATCAATTATTAGTAATTATTTTAACTCAATTACGATCACTGTTTAAAAAAACAGCCTCAAAACTAGCACCAAGCTGTCTCTCGAGGAAATGAAAGATAAAATTTATTGAGCCTTTCCTAAAAAGGCTTTTTACTTCTAAGGCTTATGCTTCAACAACATGAGCCACGCAAAACATACAAAGTTACGGCTCACGCGCCTTAAACTGTTCTGGAATGCAACTCTCAAAAAAATTTCATCCTTAGTTGTAAATATTGACAGTACCAAAAATTATTTAACTAGGATCATTTAAAGGAAAACAAAAAGAACGGATGAAAGTCCATGTTTTTTCACTTTTCAATATCGACGAGATTAAGAGTGTTTTCGAAAAACGAGCAAAACAACGTAATGGATTTTTTCTATTGTTATTTAAAGAAAAATTCTAAATAGACATCATCGAATCTCCAAATAAAATTTACGAATCGGTTTGAATTGATAGAAGAAAAAAATAAATAAAATAATAACTTACATTATTTCCCACTACTTGTGATTGAGACGATTTCATTAGAATCGATCAAAGATCATTTTTAAACCCTACAAAATTATTGAAAACAAATAGAAGAGGAAGGATAAAATACATTTCATTATGGAACTGAAAAGTAAATACAAATTCTTCAAAAAAAAAAAAAACATGTATATGTGTGTATACGTATGTGCACACGCAGATGCATGCATATTATCAAGTGCTTAAACTTATTTTTGTAGTTTTACAAATCAACAATAAACAAGCATTAGGATTTAGGAATGAACTCATTATAGTCAAGTGTTTGTATGGTAACTTGTTCACAATTTTAGATTAATTCTTAAATCTTAATCTATTAATAAAAAATTAACGATAACAAAGCAATAATAACTTGCGCTTGAATGTTTACCCAGTAAAATTTACACCTCAACATTTTGAGGCTTACACCTCGCTCTGCGAGTAAAATGATGCATCAAGTATGCTTTTTGCATCATTGTTATCACGGCGACCGACTAGTCGCGACTAGTCGTCGACTAGTCGGTCAGTCGGTCCTAAGTCATCGACTAGGACTGTCGACATGAAATTTGTCAATATGTCGGTCGACTTGATCGACAAGGAGCGACTAGTCAGTCGACTAGCGGTCGACTTAACCGACTAGTTCCAAATTTGGGCCCAAAACCCAAAAAAAAAAAAAAAAAAAAAAAAAAAAAATTAAACAGGTCAGAAAACCCGTAATTCTGAACCAGAAATCAAGCAAAAAATTGGTTATTTTATAATAAATACTTTTATTTTGTGAGACACAGCAGCACATGCAATGCATTGAAGCCAGCTGCTCTAGTTTTGAACCAAGATGGGACACACTTATACACGAAAATGGAAGAGTACCCACATTATTTTGAAATGTGGGACTGATACAACTCAACTTTGCTCAAAACTGTTCATTTTAGCTGCATATTGGTATGTGCATGTCTACGGTTCTTACGGTTCGACCGGTCCAACCATCAAAACCTCCGACCTTGAGCTTCCACGGTTTAACTAGCGGCACGGTTTATAAAACTATGGTTACTACATGTTTAAATTTTTATGCACATGTTTGAATTTTTATGCATATGTATATATTTATTTATTTATCGACTAGTCTCGACTAGTCTACGACTAGTCCACTAGTCGACTAATTGGACCTCCGTCGACTCGACTCGACTTACCGCCGTGATAACCATGTTTTGCATTTTAAAACTTTGGTTACAATTAATCTTATTGTTGTAATTATAAACCGATTATAACTAAATTATACCATACTCAGTATTGTATAAGACTTAAGTTAAACAAAAGAGTTATTATATTCATTAGAAGTTCAATTTTAAAGGTAGAATACGATTTCATTACCATTCAGCATTTTATTATTGAATGCACTTTTGTATCATTTGTTAATTTTGTTTAAGATATTAAAAATTAGACTTCATTTGTGAATGGAGAAACAGAGAGAGACGATTGTTGGTGAATGGTGTGTAGCTTATAAGTCAGCCTTTATTGTGTAACTTGCTATTTTCATCATATTTTGGTAACTATTCAAGCTTAGTTTGTAATCAACAAATGAGAAAATATGGTATATTTTTTTCAATTGTAGCTCATATCTATATGCATGCGGACACATACATTCACAGATACATATGTATGTATATGTTTCGATTTATTTATTTGCAATTGCATGGAAGGGCCCAATATGGATTTTTTCAATGGCTCAAAATGACTTTGGACCAGCCCTGCTTTCAAGTATTTAGAAACTTAAATTGAACACATGAAAGTGCATTGAAAAGGAAACAAAGAAATGCAAATATTTCAAAGAAGCCTCCAGTTTAAAATGAGAAGAGAACATGCTAAATGGACAATTTTCAACCCCAATATTACCATCATGGAAATTTATAAATGTTTTATTATATACTTGAATCAAGCTTTCAAATCTCAGATGAAATTTTGGATTGACATTCTGGTTCACGTCTTGAGTTTGATAGGAGCATCAAACAAATTAAACATCTAGATCAGGTGCAAAATGTGGTCATGGACGAGACGAAGAAGATTCAAAATTGCAGAATGCGATCTTAGTGGATATAAATGTAAAACCAAATATTATTAGTCGTTATGGTACAATCGCTTATCATTGGGTAATCAATTTCGAGGTTCTGAGACCAAAACAGATAGGCATCAACCAAAAGCGTTAAGAACCAAAATAAAATGTGGTGCTAAGGGCACCGCAAAAGGTGCTTCGGGTACCATGCTACCGCCGACCGAACAGTGTTCGGCCGGCGGTTGTACACTGAACAAGGCAAAAAAGAGAAAAGAAACGAAAAGCATTTGGCGGTATCAGTGGTACCCCGAAGCAGAAAGTGCGGTACTCTTAGCACCGCACAAAACAAAAGGAAACGTAGCATACTAATGCACTAGTGTTATGTGCAAATGATTGAGAAAGTTAAAAGAATCTTCCAATTAAAGAAGAGCAATGTGCTCAATTCTATTTGTTTCACCTTTGATGAAGGGTTACAAAAGGTCTCCAATTTTCTTCCCAAAAATTTGAACCCTTTAGAATTTAAATCTTGTTAACTAAAATGTTTTTGTCAACGAGGTACATGTTCCCATCTACAAGCGTTTTTGAATTTGCTTTGAAACATGTTAAATTTTCAACTAAAACCATCTAATCATGGTTATAAACTTATAATTATAAAGATCGACCTTTAGAATTTCAAGCTTTTTACCAACGAAGGAGATTTTTTTCAAACTAATGCTTAAAAAACCCGACTAAAGAGAAACATATAGTCTATGGAGACGTAAGAAAATAAGGGCCCGTTTGGTTTTCCTTTTTTTAGCAACATGGAAAATGAAATTAATATATGAAATAAAAAACAAACTTATTTTGTTTTCCGTGCTCCATGGAATAACAAAAGCACAAAAAATAATTCATCCCCTCCGCCACCCCTTCATCGTCGTAATGATTTGGATATTTAAATTTCTCCTCCACTCTTCTCATACGTTCTAATGCATATTGAAAATGCAAAACAAAAGCTTAAAATAAGACCAAATAGCCCCAAAATAGTTCTCTAGAATATAATACTTTGCTGCACATGATATAAAAGCAGACTTAATTTAAGGAAGTTATGTGAATGTAATACGTAATTCGAGGATTGGAGACTTTGATCCAAAATCAGGCTAACAAAAAAGGAGAAAATAAACTTATGTCTGATGTTCAAAGTAATATGTTTTTTCATTTTTAAGATGGAAGTGATATATAACCTGGGAGTTAATAGAAGAGTAATTAAAAAAAAAGATCATTTTACACTGTTGAATTTACAGACTGGCTTTAAACAGAACTCAAAGCATAACATAGCATACACTTAAACAGTGTGATTGGATAGCCATAAAACATGCAGTTTCAATCAAAAATAAACCATTGCCATATTGCTACATCAAATTCCCTCCACAAAAACATGAATTTTGGTCTGCTCCCTAGACCAGATTCATCAATATTGGCTATATAGCTCAAATAATTTGATGTACAAGAAAAACAGCATTGACGTACATCTTCACAAAGAATGAGGATGTGGAATACATAAGTTTATGTCATATACTTGCTAAAATTGATGAACCAACCACCAGGCTGGCATTAAAGGGAGTATGTGTTTATACATATATACATGTATGTGTGTATGTATTTGTATGTACATATGTACGCATGTATATATTTTATGTATGTATGTGTGCGCACGCTGCGAACCATTATCACTATGACTGATATAAACAGCTATACAAATATAACATTCAACAAGCTGGTGACTAGTTAAAAAAGGAAGATGAAGAGATTTCATGCACACTTAAAACAGCATTGCTTGCCAAGTTTCCAGGTTGAAAAATTACCGTTTTGAACAGAATAAAATATTGGAAAATTAATATTAATTGCTGGGTGTAGTTATTAACGAAAGGTAGTTAAATTTATTTGAGCGTTATATATAATCATCTAAAAGTCAGTGCGTACCAACCTTGGACGAACAATATCTGTTCCAGAGACAACTATAGAAGACGCCCTTCCGTGATAAGCAACTGGAAGGTGAAACCTAAAGAAACCAATGTTCAAATAAAAACAAGAAGC
Source organism: Allium sativum (assembly GCA_030737875.1). Classification (NCBI taxonomy): domain Eukaryota; kingdom Viridiplantae; phylum Streptophyta; class Magnoliopsida; order Asparagales; family Amaryllidaceae; genus Allium; species Allium sativum. The sequence goes on from CM060918.1 coordinate 749,322,907, forward strand.
AAAACAATGTTAGGAGAAAAAAATGAACTCGGCCCATGTTGTTTTCAAAAGAAGATGAGACAAAACAGCAAAGTTCTAGCTTAATGAGCTTAAACATTGACTACAGACTGCCTAACAACATCTAATTTGTATAAAATCAAATATCATATTTTTATATACATTTTTCCTTCAATAATAGATGATTGACGCATGGAATACACAAGTAAGAAACCAAATAAACCAGCTATAGTAGAAAACCACAGATCTGCAGCATTGTAATTTATGATGGCTAACTCTATTTAAACCCAAAAATCTGATGAGTAGCATCCCACAGAACAGAAAAAATCCATTATATCCCTATTTTTCTGAGAGTACTCGTATTATTAATAAATCATTTTCTTTACAACTTTCCCTGAAAAAAAATCACACAGTAAAAGAATTCACGCAACAGATCTCCAAACCCTAGCACGATTGCCTAAGTCCGCCATCGTAACCTTGGCACAACCAGTGTATTAAAAAACGCGCCTGAGGCGCGCCTTGAGGCGCGCCTCGAGGCGAGGCGTTGGCAAAAACGCCTTGAGGCGCATATCAAAAGGCGTTTTACCTCCGAGGCTTAAGCCTCAACCGATTAAGGCGTAAAAAACGCAAAAAAACGTTAAAAAAACGTAAAAAAAAGCAAAAAACGTAAAAAAAACTGGTTTAAGAGACTTTTGTTTTGTCTTTTTTTTCTGTCTTTTGTTTTTGTTTGTTGTGTTTCATTGAAAAGCCATTTTAATAGTTTCCTCATTTCAATTGTTGGCTAGGATAATTTAAAATGAGCAAACATGATATTGCATGGAAGTGGGTCAAAGATTTACCGAACTCTACAAATTCAAAAAACTTTCTTTGTGGATTTTGTGATCATATAAGCACGCACCGGAGGAAGATATCATTTGATCTTTTGCAATTTATATTATATATGCAAGGATAATTGTATTTTGTTTGAATTGCTTTGAATGCTTTATGGTTTTTACTTACTATTTGACGCTTAATGTTACTCCACATTAAAAGTTAATTATATGTGTTGCGCTTTTCTTTTACCCGAAAGGCTTACGCCTCAACGCTTCGAGGCTTACGCCTCGCCTCACGGACCCGGAAACGCCTCACGTACGCCTTTTGCGTTTTAAAACATTGGGCACAACTCTCGAATCCCTAGAGAAAATCTTGATACGATGTCGTTTTTCCCCTTTCTCTGGTTTACCCGCAGGCATACAACATGGATAAAAAAAATTGCCTACCAGTCCACCTATGGGAAGACAGTTTTTTCCATATAGGCAGACTGATGCAAAATTGTACCTCCATGCACCTGCCTGCATGGTAGACCAGAAAAGAGAAAGAAGGGGGGGGGGGGGGGGGATAGCATGCAGTTAGAGTGCGCGGAAGCCAAGCAAATCACACACTTCCCCTGCATGGAAACTAAGCAAACTACACACCTGCCTACGTGATTAGTCTACAAATCACGCATTACAACTACAAGATTTTTCACTCAGTCGAACTCTGTGAACTGTGTGCATTTTTAAATTTAAAAAGAAAAATCAAATCAACATAAAGTACCATTAGATTTGCAGTACCATTATCACAATTTATCCATTCAAATACAAAATTTGAGATTTCACCAAAAATTGGATTGTTAGGGTTTATTGGATAAAGGAAATAGAAGAATAAAAAGAAAATGAGAGGTGAAAAATAAGCGAATAACATAAGGGCAACTTTTCCCTGCTTTTTTTTTTGTTTTTTTTTTGTTTTTTTTGTTTGAGGGAGGGGGCATACTCAATAATATCATATGTCCAAACAGAATTAGCTGCTTAAGATTTATTGTTTAAATGTAACAAAATATCACATCATAGTCACACGGTTGGGAATAAAAAAAGGGTTATACTGGTAAGAAAAACCATATATTTATGTTTGTTAACTAGGTCTAAATCGAAGGATTGGACAAGGGTATGGTAAATTTAAAATGGATCGGTTGCTTAGTTCACTTTTTTTTTAAAAAAAAAAAAAACCACCCAAAAAAAATTAAGGTAAGCAGGCATTCAGCATTAAAATAGTGATTATCGTCTAGGCATCGCATAAGCACAATTTTAATAATATTGTCTCAAACATGAAAGAATTTAAGTGATGTAACAGTGACAATGAGAATATATTTCGCAATGAACTGTTATGGTAACAAATATTTTTCTACATGTAGAGAAATGACATGTAAAGCAACAGATATCTAAAAAAGCAATGCAAACTGAGTTGAGGTAATATTGCTTATTCTTATTATGAGATGAAATTTCATTCTAAGGCTGGGTTTGGTGCCATAGTATACGCAAACCAATGTGTTTCCAAAGTGATCATTATATGTAAACACTTTTCATAAGAAAAGACTAGTTATCAACTGTGAGCATTTTCAGATCTTGCACAGAAGCGAGGATAACATGCAAAAGTACAAAAGGGCAAAGAAAAATGCAAGGAAAGCGGTGAGAAAAACAAGCAAGTACGAAAGAGGGTGAAAAAATTTCTATAGAATAGCTAAGCTCCCTGAAAGGAAGACGAGAGACTTCAACCAAGTTAAAAGCATCAAGGATGAGAGTAATAAACTTCTGGTGAAGAATGATAAGATAAAAATAAATGGAGGAGTACTTCAACAAGTTATTCAACGAAGAAAGTGATAGCACTACGGTTGAGCTGGACGACACTTTGAAGACACCAACAGATATTTTGTTCTGAGAATTCAAGAATCTAAAGTAATACGATGAAGCTTCAAAAGAGAGTTTTGGAACATCGATTATGAAGGATGGCAAATTTTTCAAAAAATCAATTTGGTTTCATGCCTGAAATGTCGATCACAAAGGCTTTTTTTATAAGACAACTTATGAAGAGAAACACATGGTATTTATTAATTTGGAGAAAACTTATAAATAAAATATCAAGAAGATTCATGCTGTGGACTCAAAAACAGAAGAAAGTCCCAACAAATTACATTACTCTTATCAAGGATAAAAAAGATGACATTGCGACTAGTATTAGAGCATGTGATGATGAAAATACTGACTTTTCCATTAACATAGGATTACATCAACGATTGGCTTTAAGCCTCTATATTTTTGTCCTGGTGATGGATGAGGATATGAAGGGCATACAAGGTAAGATTTCTTAGTGTATGTTCTTTGTTGATGATGTTACGTTAATTGATGAACGAGGGACAGAGGTTGATAAACAACTGAAGTTATAGAGGCAGACTTTAAAATCAAAGGGCTTTAGGCATAGTAGAACTAAAATAGAGTTTATAAAGTGTGAGTTCAGCGGTGTCAGGTCATAGGATGGAGATGTCACTCTAACCGGACAAAGTAGTACCCAACAAAGAATCCTCTCAATATTTAGGATCAATGTTGCAGCATAATGGTGAGATTGATGAAGATGTTAGTTTCAAAATTCGAGCATAATTAGTAAAAATGACAATTAGCATCTAACATTCTCTGTGATAGGCAAAATAACATAAAAGCTTAAAAGTTCTACAGAACGACAATCAGGCATGTGATATTGTATGATGCATAATGTTAGTCTACTAAAAGATAACACATCCTGAAGATAAATGTAGCAAAGATGTGTATGCTACGATGGAGGTGTAGTCATACAAGATGAGACCGAACTAGAAATAATGATATATTTGACAAACTTGGGGCAACACCAATTGAAGAAAAACTAGTCCAACACCGCTTAAGATGGTATGGACATCTCCAGCGGATGCCTCTCGAGGAACCTTTACGCGTTGAAATTATGGGTCGTACCAAAGGCTCAAACAAAGGAAGAGGTCGATCAAGACTGACACGAGAGGTGATAGTAAAAAAAAAATCAATATGTTGGAATATATCCTAAGGGTTGATGTTGGACAGAAACGCGCGGAAGTTAGTGATCCATGTATCAGAACAATGAGCATATGGTCGGTGCAGAGGTAGGACTTTTAGTTTTAAATTATAGGATTAGTGAACATGAGCCTAAAACATAGTGTTTGGTCTTCAATCTCTACTATTATTAGTACCATTATTATCATTAATAATAATAATACTATTATCTTGGTTTTTATTTGTATTTTTATTTATTATTCCTAATATCTGTTTAGCTGTTATTTATTTCGATTTTATATTTATTTCGATTTTCACCTTTAAATTCATTATTTCATTATTACTTTCAAATTTACTTTACCATTAGCCGATACAGACTTGTTTGGAAATTATGGCTTAATTGTTGTTGTTGCGTATAGTGGGAAGCCGAGCAAAAGATTCTGCCAATTAGATCTGTTGAGAATTTATCCAATGTTTTTCCATTTTTTTTGCAACTACAATTATCTACTACTATAGCTAGTTATCGTAATATGTAACCACTTCTCAAAATATAAGATTAATTATCAATCGATAATTTTGGTACTTTCATACTGATGCGTTAGGATTAAATTTGATCCCATTTGAGAGCTCCACATTTAAACTCAAGCAGCTCTGCAACTTGTCCCCACTCACATACAGCTCTGTGGAGGCAACACCCAAGAATCTTCATCTTTGTTTACATCCACGTGTCTTTAACTACACCAATTCGAAGTATGTACAATATGGAGCTGTGTTTAAGTGCCATTCTTCAGACCGTGCATATCATGATTCATCTCCACCTTAAGTTTGACTACTTATGTTTTCCACACGACCCACCACGCCTTATCGTTATCTTCCACCTTAAACCACTCATCCCACTATGCTGAAAATATACGATACAAAAATCACATTAAGTGAAGCATAAAGGGGCAATTAAATGTGAAAGGATTATTTTTATGAGCTTGGTTGGAATCGTCCAAATTCCTGGCTAGGTTTCGAACCATAATGCACACAAAAATAATATCATGGTACCCTGCATATTAGGAATAAAGCTGGCATTATATAAGAGGCATGTTCTTGAAGACTAGGTTCCATTGTTTTTCTTCTTCTTCTCCAAGCAAAATATTGCTAACCTAAACACAAAGAAACCGCCCTAAGGCACCATTTCTAATTTAAGTTGTTGATTCAGATTTATTTTGCTTACGTTTACTTGAAAGATTAATCGAAAACAATTATGGGAATCAGTGAAGATGGTAGTAGAGGGAAATCGTGTTTGTATTGATTTGTCAATAGACTTGTGGCTTTTTGGACATTAATATCACTGTTTATTGGTGACTGTTCACACTTTATCCTCAATAGAGATTATCCATTTATAACTTGAGTGATTTGATGAAAACGTATTGATTTGTCGAAAGGCTTGTGCCAACCTTTCCATTTGTTAGGTTTCATGTAGTCAAATCCTTACATAGTGTGTTGTGCACGTGTTATCCATATTGTTTAACAACCCAACCGCAAACATTGTCAGAGACAAACACTTTTTCCATCATAGCATGTCTGAATATACAAGGACCAGGTACACAATGATTTTTGAGATCATGTGATTACCCTGGGCGAAACATTGCTGTTTCCTAACTGAACTTTTTATATATCAAGCAGTGATGATTTATGCAAGCGTAAATTTATCAATATATCGACATGAATGAACGCTGTTTGCTACTGTATAGAGTAGGATATATCACACAGTATACTCAAAAGATTTACAAACATATCAAATGGAAAAAATTCAACAGGTTTGCAAATGGACAGAGTAGAGATGTAAAGTCCCCAATTCACTGTCTCATATGATCACTCAATCACATCCACACAATTGATACATATATATATATATATATATATATATATATATATATATATATATATATATATATAGAGAGAGAGAGAGAGAGAGAGAGAGAGAGAGGAGCGTTCAATGGCACCCCAAATAGTGAGCATCCCATTAGCCTCCCACTTTTCCACCACTCATTTCCCACTAACTTCCCTTCTCTCTCCATCCACTAACTCTCTCACTTCCCACTCACTTTCTTTATTATAAACGAAAGGTGGAAAACATGGGTGCTATTGAGGTGCTAAATTTTTGGGGTTCTCTTGAACGCTCGATATATATATATATATATATATATATATATATATATATATATATATATATATATATATGTGTGTGTGTGTGTGTGTGTGTGTGTGTGTGTGTGTGTGTGTGTGTGAGTGAGTGATGCAATAAAACCGATAGTGGATTTCAGACGAAGGGCGCACATGATTTGAGAAAACACAATTTCATGTTCAATAGAACTAGCTCGGGAAATAGATGTGGCTAAAAAATAGAGAAATTTACCAGTTCGGTAGAATAGGATTATCCGGTCCGCGAAAAATGACCCCACAATTCTTTGTGTGGTGCATTGAACAAAAAAAGTCCGTGTAATCTCCTATCACTATTGGTAGAAGCATCTGTACACGATTCTGCAATATTGATAGTTATCTAACAATTAGTGAATTGCAGATTTCAGATTGACAGATTCTACTATTATGTATAAAAAAGGTACTAACCATTGGATGAAGGGACTTTTCCCTCAGATCAACATTGTCACGTAAAGTTGGCTCATCAGCTGCATGAAAAAGGATGGTTTGAAGTGCATTTTATGTTAAGCAACAAATAAAAACAGAACTCTAGGACAAAAAAGAACCCAAATAAAAATATTCATCCGCAAAGAAAGGACAATCTTTCTTTCTAGAGTCCTTAATGCATATTAAATTGTAAAAACTTGGTAAGTATAAAAGCTGTAATTGTAAACATTCTTAAAACGACATCATAAATATTAAGACTTCTTATTGCGAACAAACATGAAGTCCCGGTAAGCAAGCAGCCTAGGCTAGTTGGTTGGCTTTTGAACGATTTTAAATCTGTTAACCAAACATAGTCAGAAATCAATCAGAATGGGCTCCGACATGATCCGAAACTTCCAGCGCTGAAACATCACATTACTAGATTTGAATGTGCATGCTGAGGTGTATCAGCTATGTGAGCCTTATGCATTTTACTATTTCGCTTTAGTATTGGTAAAATTCATTGCAACTAGTGTGCATTACACACTGTAGTATTATATGATACAGTATTTATGCTTTGATGTTAAAATTAAAACTTGACATGCAACGTACGATGATATTAGTGAAATATATGAACTATATATTAAAATTGTTATTTTTCAGAACGGAAATTAAACTTGTTATTTATTATGTATAATTTATGTTACGTACCATATATCTCTATATTTAAGTAAAAGACTAATTTTATCATTTTGTTAATACTAATACAATATACATGTGGAAACCGACATATCTTGATAATTCACTAGATGACTTAACAGACATTTTTAACTGAATTTTTTAAATATGGTAAAATTAAAATTACATAATTAGTTTAATATACAGAAAGGTAAATATTAGAAAAAATGAAAATGGTTTTCAAAAATTATAGATATTCTAATATGGAGTTATTTGAAGTTATAAACATAATTTTGTAATGCAATGTAATAAACTTTTGAGATAAATGAATTATAGTCGATTTACAAATTATCTGTCGTCACTGTTTATGTGTGTATGTGTATAGAGAGAGAGAGAGAGAGAGCAGCAGCATTCAATCACACCCCCAAACAGTGGAGCACCCCTTTGGCCCTATAATTTGCACCACTCGTCTATATTAATTTAAGTTAGTGGGAGGTGAGAAAGTGTGTAACGACCCGAATTTTAGTAAGAAATATTTAATGGATATTAAATATTTAAAATGATTTATTTTAAGAAATAACGACTTAGAATTTATATAACTTGAATTAAAATGAGTTTAAACGTATAATTTATAATATAATTAAAAATGAGCTCGTAACGTCGCGGTACTTCGTAATATTACATTTCGAACTTTAAATGATTGTACAGAATTCAATATAAGTTAGAATTTGTTGAAACAAGAAACGTTAGGATCTATTTAACTATATATTTATAACGAATGAGAAAAATCGAGATTTCGTCGTATAGATTGTAAGTTATGTCCAAATCAAATTTCCAAATAATCACTATGGAATTATTTAATATTTTATCGATTTATTAAAAAATATAAAAAGGGTTTTTATATATAATATGAATGCCGTTTAACTTAAATTAATAAATATTGAATTGGAAGTTATTTACAATCCCATTAGGATATATATATATATATAAAAGATAATAATAATTAGTTTATTATTAAATTGAATAGTTTTGGAATTTAATAATATTATAATATTATTACATAAAACTTAAAAATAACCATTTTGCAAACGACCTCCGTTTTCGACAAAACCAATTTTGTTAGATCCAGAATAGTAAATTACTGTAAGATTTCAAATTTCAAGCCAATCGGAGTTAGTTTGTGGTCGTGTGAGATATAAACGTACAATGCAAATAATCAATCAATCATTTAAGCTCGAACAAGTGCTATTTGAGCAAACGGACTCGGAATTCGACGAAACAAATTTCATTAGGATCGTAATGATAAGCCATAAGTGTGTATCAATTTTCACCCCAAACAAAGTTCGTATGTGACCGTGCGAATTTTCAAACGACGAATACAGGTAGCGTTGCAATATAATTTTATAAACTAATACGCGAAGCTTCTTCCATAAGCTAATTCTTACTCCTATAAGTACACCCCATCTCCACCCCAAACCCAAACCCATTTCAGCCTTTTCCATTTTGCATTTTAGTCCCTCCTCCTTTCATAATTTTTATCTCACAAACCATGGAGAATTGGAGGAAGGTCCCAACATGAAAGTTGGAGTACTCGGTGAGAGCTACTTATTGTAAAAATTTGGTAGCGAAATGGTGTCGGAGTTCGTCGGAATCTCATATCTAAGATGACGAGCTAACTTTTGGATTTTAGTGAATAGCGCGCAGACCACCGAGAGTTAGACGAACTGCCCAACTAGAAAGTTGTAGTGGGGAAGTTGCTTGACAAGTTTATAGTTGGAGGTTTCGCCTAGTATTGCATGTGGTTGTCGGAATATGGACATGAACGGAGATGGCCAAGTTTTATGTGCAGTGATCATGTTGTTGTGATAGCCGGCGATGGAGGACAAATGAGAGGGGAGGGCCTGAAGGAAAACGTGGGGGAGGGACAGCGGTTCGAACGTCGGTGGTCTGGTGGCGAACCGTCGACTAAGGTCGGAGAAATCGGGCCTAACCCGATTGTGGTTCGAGGGAGGATTGTCGTTCGACGACTTAGAATTGGGGGCCGCCACCGACGGCGGTGGCGCGACAGGCGTAGTGGTAGGCATGGGTCACGTCAGGTCGGCGGGGCGGGGCCCACAGTGGCGGCGGCGAACCATTTGGGGTGGGTTGCCGAATGTGAACATGTTTGGGAAGAGGATGAATAGTAACTATTATTTTATTTATTTAACATATTACAAACTTTGAACGATTATAACTTGTTGATACGAACTTAGAATTGAACGAAACAAGAAACGCCGGGATCGTGGAGCCGAGAGCTTCACAACAAAACTGATTTGGTTGAATTTGGAGCAAGTTGGAATTTTGGGTTAAATTAAACTCACGTTTAATTTAACCAAAAAACCGATCGTTATTATAACAATCAAAACTCAAGGTGAGAACTCTTAGCACACATTAGTTAACTAATTTGGGTAGAAATAGTTAATGATGTTTTAATAAATAGTTATATGATAGAATATTTGATGTTAAATAGTGAGAAACTATGAACCAAAATAGATTAGTTAACTATTAACTATTGGTTGTGAATTCATTTGAATTGGTTAATGATCTATAATAGTGTATATGATTTCATAAGATAGTTTGATAATGTTTGGTATGGTTTAATGACATGTAATAAGAAAAAGGTTTGATTTTTAAATGAGATTTATATTGTCACTTGCATATATGAACCATAGAACTGAATTTGTGGACATTGAAATGGATTGAACGTTAAATGATCATTGAAATAGAAATTGACTTGATTGTGGTTATTGGATACGGGTATGAATACATTTGATGTTAAATACATATGTTAGTTAATGATTTGTTTTACGGTTAATTTGTTGATTGACAAAACCATATAAGCATTTAATAGTTTAAGGCTTGTATGGTATGAACTATATCACAATAGTTGTGACTGAATGTTATCATGGTTATTGATAATATGGTATGTGATTACCATAGTTGATATGGCTAAAAAAAATATGATTATTGACTTATTGGTTAAGTCTCCATTCATTAAAATGGTTTAATGAATATTTTATTAAAATAAAAAATAGGTGAAAAATAAAAGTTTGAATTTGATGTCCGATTTTTTATAGACGCAAAATTTAAGTCATTACAATGAATATTCGTAAAAGAAAGAAATCGATTTGAAATAATTTTCACATAGTTAAGGCCTGTCCAAATTATTATTTTAAAATGAATAGTAACCAGAGAAAGTGAAGTTCGATTAGCGTATCTAGGAAAGGTGGTGGATACCCAGTGCCAAAGGCTCCCGTACTCAAGCGCGAGAGGACTTCACAGGTCAGTCTCCCATCCTGGTACTATTCTCACGGCTTTCCGGACTCTGGGGGTGGTCGATTAGTGTCAAAGTCTTTCCCTCACATATGTGAAGAGGCCGGGACTCGAGTTATAATAGATGATTTTGAATGATAAAAATAATTATAATATTTCGACGTATATTATAAACTACATCGTACTGCTTTTAAATTATTATATAAAATAATTATAATAATTTTCAAAAATTATATTTTTCATTTTAAAATTCAATATCTCTATTTAAATGGCTACTATAATATTATTTTATTATTAAAATAATATTATTTTTCAAACTTCAATATTTTAAACCCAATTTTTCAGACTGAAATGACATATTTTTAATAAATAAAAATAAGAAAAAATTATTATAAATTATAATAAATGATTAGAAAGAGATTAGAACCAAATATATATGATTTTGAATGATAAAAATATGTTTATTAGAAATAGGGTATATACCTTTTATAACGGTTTTTAGGAAGCATTTAGAGACGAGTTTTTAATTCACAAATTGAATACAAACCTTTGGTAAATCTTTTTATAAGGTTAATAGAATTGAATAGATGATTTTTGGAAGCCTAACAGCTTAACCAAATTAAATAGAATAGTGAAAATATTTTTGGGAAGCCTAACAGCTTAACCAAATTTAATAGAATAGTGAAGATGGTTTTTGGAAGCTTAACGACTTAACCAAATTTAATAGAATTGAATAGATGATTTTTGAAAGCCTAACAGCTTAACCAAATTTAATAGAATCATGAAGATGATTTTTAGAAGCCTAACGACTTAATCAAATTTAGTAGAATTGAATAGATGATTTTGAAAGCCTAACAGCTTAGCCAAATTTAATAGAATTGAAAAGATGGTTTTAGAAAGCCTAAATAGCTTAACCAAATGTAAAAATAAGATTTAATCTTATGAAATGATTTCCAATTAAAGGAGACTTAGTTGGTGGGTTAATAATCCGAAAAGGATTTAGTTTTAGCGCTGATTATTTCGAAATTTTCGGGTTTAACTCATTTTGAATAATTATACGACGATTAAAAGTCAAAGAAGGTGGAAAACCGGAAAATTTCACATCAAATGGACTGCTTCCTGATGCCTTGGGTAGCTCTCGTTATCGGGTTATAGTGGCAGTGGTCCGGACGTACTTGTTGATTGTCCGGATGTGCAAGGGTCTCTCTTCTAGTTGGACGAGTGATAAGGTGCATTCGGTTTCGTTCAAACCCAGAACAGACTAGTAAATGAAATGTGTGTCTGGCGTTGTATTTTACAACATAACCGATTTGTTTCTATTGATGTTATATCAGTTGGTGACGGAGGATTTATTCTCTTAGCTTAACACCCTCCTCTGAAACATATGTACTCAGATGGATATATATTAATAGGCACCGATCATATGTTGTGAATTGACAATGTGACATACTGAGTGCTGTTGATAGATAAATTAAAGCTTCTGTTGAAAAGCAGAGCTTTATTGACAATAACTCTAGGGCCTCACCCCGGAATGAGCCGAGAACAGGATAATGGACCGCAAAAATATGGGCTAACGCCCCCCTATAGTTGAATAATGTTGTCATGGTATGAAGCCTACGCAAGTTTACTTATATGGATGATAGCTGAGGCGTCTTGTGTGACGGTCGAATATAACTGGGGGAACGTTATATTCAGGAAAGATTCTAATCAGCCGTGTATAATGCTGGCCGGCTCTGCCGATCCGAAGGACTCAATAACTGACTTCTGAGACATTTGCTAGAGTGTTCCGAATGCAGTTAAGGAAGATCATTTGTCTTGGTTCATAGTCGGAATCCAATTTCCAATATGAGACTTCGTGTTTTCTATATAGCCAACATAATGGAATGTTGCATTATGCGAGCTAAGATTTATACATTTATTTTCGAAAGTGATTTCCACACATATACATTAATAATAATATCAAAATATTTGTTTTTAAGAATATCAAGCATGTTTGGTTATTATAAGGCAAAACTCTATCATCCGGTTTGCGTTGCATTGTATGATGGGATTTGAGTCTTATAATAGCTTCATTTTTCAAAAGCATGACTTTTGAAGTTTGAATCTTGGCTGATGATTGTATGATATGGGTTATGCTTTGTTATCTTGTATTTGATTTATAAATCTAAATATGAGGATGAAACTATTTTAGTGTCGAGTTTTGATGAACTGGCATTCATGTGGAGGAAACTCATTCTGTGTTATACGGCGTGGTCCCGCGATATGCCTTAGTTTAAGTAAAGTTAAGAATAACTAATTTTATTTCTCACATCGGTCTCATGACTAACTCAGAGTTTATTGTTTCCCACCTAAACCCTTGATACCCATAATTTTCCACACGAGCAGCTAGTAGTTTTTGTTTTGCAGATACTTAGAGCAGGATTCTGGATTGAAGTTATAGTTATGTCCAAAGCATTTAATAGCCTTCCTCTGAATGTAATTATATTTTTGTTGTGCAATGTATAAATTAATATACTCTGATATTCTTGTACTCTGATGTAACATTTTAATGATGTTAATGAAATCTTTTGTTTCGGTGATAATGTGTTGAAACACTTAGCGATACGTCTTGTTGATCGGTTTAAGTTGGTTTAACGATCGGTTTGAACATGGCAGTTGTACAGGTCGTCACAAAGTGGAAGGAGAGAGAGGGGTAAATGTGGTGGAAATCAGAAGGCCGAAGGGGTGCTCGACTGGTTGAGGTGCCATTGAACGGTGCTCATATATATAGTTGAATGGAAAAATAGTTTTACCCATTTTGTTATATGAATGTGTGTATGTGTATAAATATATGCGTATTAAAATTGGCACATGTTTTTAGCGCTTATTAAAAGAATAGAATAATTATTTACTGAGATTATTATTAAAATGGTTCAAATGTAAAATTTTGTAGCTAGTTTAAATATATGGACATTAGGAAATAATTGGGGGAGTGGTCATATATAACTATAAAAATTCAAAAAAAAATGCATTCGAAGCTAAAAATAGAATGTTGCAGTGCAGTGCGGTGTAAGGTAAATTTACTAAGACATATTAATAATAAATTTAATTTGAACTTAATATTCAAAGTAAGGTTATGTTTCTTCTCATCAATGAGGACTAAGTCCGCCTTCTTAACCTAACTCTCATCTTCATATTTTCTTCACTTTCTCCCCCAATTTCTTCCATTCGCCTTCACTCTTCCTAACTTTTCCCTTGCTGGTTGGATCGGATCCTTTCTCCCCTTACTAGAACCATAGACCGTCCTATTCCACTCCAGATCTCTATCTTTTCGGTGACGTTCGGGTCGAGTTTCTTTTGCATTCGCCTCCTATCAAATTTCTGAATCCCTCTGCCTCACCAGCTGTCGGTTGTGTCAGGCCACCGCGCCAAAATCCCCCGACCTACCAGTTTCGGTTGTGTCAGGCCTCATCGCCAAAATCCCCCTACCTGCCAGTTTGTTTGTAACTTTGTTTGCAATTCTTGTGCCACTTTTGGCTTTGGATTGCATTGTGTTGAATGTCACTTTGTATGCGAGTTTGATTCTCAAGTGAAGGAGACATGTGTATCCTTGGTAGTTGTTCTCTTAAGCTACAAGTTAATTTGGATCTGCTGTGATTGCTCCTTGCGAATTGTTTTTGCCAAATTGTACCGCTGTGAGATTGGAACTGCTTTTGCAGCCTAAAGTGGAGATTAGTGTATGTTATTTTCAGCTTGGTGTATGTATTGTTGTTTGTTTTTAGTTTTTAGTACCTTGGTCTGATACAGTATCGCACCCAGCGTGGTGATCATTTTTATGTGTTAGTGGTGCTTTAACCTTTGTAAGATGTTCGTAGCAGATAGGTTTTTTTTGTCTATCTCATATGTTTACCAGTACCATACCAATACCACGTAATTGGTAAATAAATTGAGCCACTTTGGTTTACCAATGTTATCGATATGGTAACGGCAAATTTACCATTGTTAACGGTAAATATAGCGGTAAAGAAAAGTCAAAACCAGTGGTAATAGTAAATTTATTTTTCACTATTAGATCAAAGCTTAATCATAGACACTTTTAACGATACATCGTGGTTTTTAAGAAGATTTTGTAGTATTATTTATGATGATGATTCTTTTTAAGTTTTGTTAGGCTTAAAGTTTGATATTATAAATGTTATTATCTCATACTATTGTAAATAAGCTGTGATGGATTAAGAAATACTTAGATGTCAACTAAAACATGACGTAATACTAATATAAATATCATACAGTAATAATAAAAAACAAGATAAGTGCAACAAAATTTGAGTGTTTGTTGTATTGGTAAATTTCCCATTACCAACCAACGGTAAACCAGTTTATCGGTATACCAATGAATATTTTACCATTGGTAACGGTAAATTATCGGTAGCTATTTTTGACTTACCAGTAGTACTGGTACGGTGATGATTCTCATATATCAGTAGCGGTTACCATTACCATAACAACCCTAATGAAAAGTAAACGGTCCACTTTAACAACCAGTTGGCATTACCCTAAAAAAATAATTTTTTAATACTGATTATATATATTATTTATGTTATGTGATTTACATTTCTTTATATTTGAATAAAAAATAATTTTCCACTTTTGTTGGTATGAATATGATATTCATATTGAAACTGTCGTATCTTAGGATTTACTATATGAACTAACAAATCATTGTTAACTGGATTTATTCGACTAATTAAAATTCAAGATCATATAATTAATTAATATCGGCGATGTACAATATCATATTATATTGAGGTTGGTTTTGCATTTAAGTTTCAATATGCAGATAATTGATGTCAATAAAGAATCTTACAATGCATGATATAAATAAACTGTAAATTAATTTTATAATTATTATTTCATTAGATAATTTATGTTGTGTGATTGATATATCTATGTATCTAAATAAAAAACTTATACCATTTATGTTAACATGAACATGGTATAAACTTTGGAATTTCCATATCATTACGATTTATTTGATGAATTAACAACTAATAGTTTACTGAATTTATTTAAATAGCTTCAAGGTTACATAATTAATACTAGTATGTGGACTTAAATGTAAATATTAAAAGGGAACCGAGGGGTGCTTTGTAAACTGTCTTGGAAATTTTAAAATTTAGGCATTTGAAGTTTTAAAAAAACATAATTTGTAGTATGTGATAAAATGAATTTAAGGAGCTAAACGAGTTGTAAATTAATTTGTAATTTGTTGACGCGTAAAATCGTCGTCACGCCCAAAGATTCTCGACTAAGTGAGAATAAAGTGTCATGTACGGAAAAGTAAGTGCAGTAAACAAAGAACACAAGAGTTTATAGCGGTTCAGTTCGTATTGAACCTACATCCACTTTGAAGCATCTGCAGATTTTTATTCACAATTGATGTTACAAGTGTTGGACATCATCATAACATTTGTCTACCAAATTTGGTTAAGTATTCGAAAGTCATATTTTGCATATAGGAAGTCTTCGGAAAAACAGCCGTTCTTCTTCCTAAAGGCTTGGGCTACCATTAATGATGTCCAAGGTTCTTCTAGAGCTGTCAAATCATTCAAATGTCAACCCTTGTGAAGTACGAGGTAGGAGAGATTTATGGGTAGTGGGTTAAGTGCGAGTATGTGAGATTTGGGGACCACAACAGGAATTTCGCATCCTGAAATAGCGGCCTCTTGAACTTCGCATCTCGTTATAGCTTTATAGGAAAGTTCGCATCCCCCTTAGGGGATACGAAGCGGCATCCCAGGGGCACGCGCATATTCGCATCCCAGGGGATGCGAAATCGCACCCCGAGGGGATACGAGCTTTGGCATCCAGAGGGATGCGAATTGCATTGAAGAGGCACAGGATGCGAAAGACTCAGGGTTATCCGGGATGCGATGCGAAGTGAAATGGAGGGATGCGAAATCATGACGGACACGAGATCATAAGGGATGCGAAATCGTGTTGTGGGCACTTTATGTGGGGTTGTGAGACCTATGCTCGCACGACTCCTTAGGGGCCAGGATCCCGAGTGTTTTAGCGACACTTCGGGCTTCTGTACCACAAGATGGGCCAAATCGAGTGGGCCTGGTATGTTTTTTGGGAACCGGACCAAAAGGCTGGTTAACATAATTATTATTTATGTATATAATCTATGTTATGTGTTATGTATCTTTAGTTAATGAAAAATGTAATTTTTACCATTTTGTTAACATGGATATGGTGTACATATTGAATTTTCATACTTTAGCAAACTAATTAACAAATAAAGTTAACTGAATTTGTTTACTTAGTTTAAATTTAATATTGGGTTGATCTCGTCTATAATTGCGTTAATTTTAAATGTACGTATTTAAAGTTAAAGTAAACTTTCACAATGCAATGTTTAATAAGTTCATAGAGAAATATGCGTTAAAAGTCAAAATTTGTTATTAACAACCGCTTAAGCGATTTATATATCACAGTTGAACGAAAAATCAGGTTTTAGTTGGTACACAATAGTGGTACACATATTGAATCTTCAGTATTTGTTAGAAATATTAATACATATTAGTTAACTAAATTTATTTAAATAGTTTAAATTTTTATTTAAGTAAAGGTGGTGCCTAGCGCAACGGTAAGGTTACCCGGCTGGTAATCTGGAGCGCACAGGTTCGAGCCCCGGCCTCTTCACATAATGTGAGGGAAAGGCTGCGCGCGCTAATCGATCACCCCCAGAGCCCGGGAAGCCGTGAATAGTACGAGGACGGAAGACTGACCTGGGAAGTCCTCGCGCTTGAGTACGAGAGCCTTTGGCATTGGGTATACACCTTAGTTTAAATTTTTATCTAAGTAATTAACCTAAGCATATGGGCTTAAGTTTAGTTGCTAGAAGGTAAATGATGAATTATTTGTAAATAATTGTATAAATTTTAGATGTACATACCAGAATGTAAATTAATGGGCAAGAATTAGTAATGAAAGTTTGACATGACAAATTTAAGGATTTGAAAATAAAATACAAGAAAAAGAATTAAGAAGAATAGAGAAAACTCTTAAATTCAATAAAAGAGCTAGAAATTCTTTCGTTTTACTATTATTTAATAGATGAACTCCGTTAATTATAAATAAAGATGATTTTTCTTCTTTCTAATAACACATATGTAAAACGTAGTTGCAAAAATATCCACATTTATTGTATCCTAGAAAGTTGCACTACCTTTAAGGTCTCCTTTAATTAAACTACGAAAATATTAAAAGCGAAACTTTAAAAAATCAATCTGATTGTTCGCAAATAAAAAACTTTCAAAAGCTTTATTTAAGGTTTTATTTCTTCTTTTTTTTGGGGGGGTGGGGGGTTGGGGGGAGGGCTAATAGGTTATTGTTTTACCAAATTGATCTTCTCAAGACTTCTAAAAGCAAAAACATTTTTTATAAAATTAAAAAACACTTCCAATTAAGGTTTTTCGTAAGGTCCTAGCATTATATTGTTATATTTTATGCTTAAAATTGGGACTGATGAATGTGAGATATGGCTCCGCTAGGGCAATGATTTGGTTTGATTGCTTCGAGAAGGTGCACAAAATGTAAGTATTCAAGAAACCTATGTCCAGTCAAAAAAGTTGGCAAAAAATCAACCAAAATAGATAAGAAATATTTTCTTAACAGAAGTATGGAATGTAAATTCACACAACTAAACTTGCAATCTTATTCAAATCCCACTAGTAAAATTTCACTCTGAAATCCAATTCTGCAGTAGTGTATGGATAGAAACAGTTAAATACGGTTACACAAAAAAATGATGGAAAGTGTCACAAACCAGATAAAAGCTTTTGGATAGTGGATCTAGCCTCTCTCCAAGCAGGTCTCCCCATTCCCACAAACATGTTAAGTGAGGTCTGTTCATACAATTTACCTTGTTAGTGAAACACTTCAACGCAGTAGATAAATGTATCCACCAAATTTTGTACATCATCAAGTTTCTTACAAACCTTGGTAATTGCACCACCGTCACATTCAAACAATTGTTTGGAATTCTTACTGTCCATTATCCATTTTTACCTTTATAATTGGATGTTTAAATATGCTTGATTCTATACAATATGGGGTAATAAATTATCATCCACACTGATAAATAAATTTAAAAACACACTCAAACCAGTGATTAAATTTAACATGGGCCAGTTATCTAGCTTTATAAAAAAAAATAAAAAAAAAAAAGGTAAAAAAAAAAAGGGTAAACTTAGTATCTACAGATGGGAATCGAGACATTACACATCCAAAATATGTAGTTGACCTCAACCTACATATCTTACGGTATGTTATTGTTGGTTTATATCTTTCCATACCTTACAAATTACCTTTCCCACATCACAAAAAATTCAGTTTTAACAAAAAGAAAATGATCTCCTCTACTACACACCTTCGAATATTCAAAAGCAAAAATTTAATCCCAGAAAATATGAATGAATTTATGGTATCAAATGTTCTTTGAACAACCAGGGTAATCCATTGGGGATGATGTTTATCTATAGCATAAATCTTGGGCAAGGGTGCTTTACATTACACTATTGTGGTTCGAGCTCATACTTTCCTCTCAACGATTTGATGCCATAACCACCCAGTCACCCCTAGGGGCTAAGTGAATGTTTTTATTTGCAGGGTAATAATCCCTTAGAGATGCATGTTTAACCCTAACATATAAGTGGGTAATGGTGTATTTTATGCCATCATTGTGGTTTGAACTTCGACAAATTCATCCCTTAACTACCTGAGTACCTTTCAAAGCTGATTAAATGTTTTTTTATCCGTTTTGATACAAGTTATAATTATTTAAAATAATTGAATACTTTAGAACTATGCTGCTGCAATTCACATTTTAGCTATCGCATGCCAGTTTGGTACATGTTTCCTGGAACATAATACACTAGCGCTGTGAAACGTTGTATGCACACAATTTGGAACCTTGATTTTGTCGTTTTGAATTATTAGATCCACCGATCCAAAATGATCAACCCGTTGTTTTGATACTTTGATTCTAGCATCACAAAATGTTTGTTTTGTCCAATTTTAAGTGTGTTATATTAACATGCATCAAATAATAGTGAATATTTATGGAAAATATAAACAAAGAATTTGTTCAAATCACCGCTAAGAATGCCACACACTCTGCTTGATTTTGATTTTCAATAAACATAATGATACATTTAAGAGCACCACATTTATACTAATTTAATCTTCTTTTTGTCGCATAGCTTTCTTTCTAGCATTCTTTGTTTACGAATTCTTTTTAGGAATACTAGCATTCTAAAAGACGGTATTTGCGAAAATATAAATGATTGATGATTATGATGATACTTTTGAAGATGAATTTGAAGTAGATAAGTGACATGCCAATGCATGAGAACTACCATTATCGAGGATGACTAATAAGTTCGAATGAATGAATCTGTTTCTCATGCAACCAATACCATGCATTTTAAGGGAAAACTTCAAACCGTAAACCTTTGCTCAACGAAATAGAGTTGAAAGTCCCCAACAAATAAGAAAAACCCTCGAGGGTTCAAATGAGAGTGTAAGCAATTGCGAGGAAAGCCTTAAAAGCAATTATACAAAACCTGTTAACATCTCGAGGGTTCAAATGTGAGTGTAAGTAATTGCGAGAAAGCCTTAAAAGCAATTATACAAAACCTGTATACAATTTTTGGTATATCACCAGAAAAGAGGTTCAAAAGGTGCAGTAATTTTTTTTACATGACTTCGACTGTTACAAGTATAACCTGTAATGTTATAACTAGCTGAAAATAAACGTTACTGGTGTGTTTATTTCTACTCGAATATTTTAATCTTATGTTCACATGTGGGGGAAATGTTATACGTATATCCACCAGTTTTATTTTAAGTTACGAGGACTGACTAAGTGTATTCCTTGTCAAGTTAGCATTCAAATTAAACCGACCAATAGTATTGTGTTTTGAAATACGTAACATTTCCGTCTCTATTCTGTGTACAATGTCGATTCATGTATCGGATAACATAGCTTTAGAATGATCGAGTATGGTCCGTCTAAATTGTGATGCATGGTCCAAACAAGGCAACTGTACTAACCAAATTTACTTTAATATGGTATATACGGTAATCACACCTATGCTACTATATTTTGGTGCATTTCAAAAAGCAAGACACTGGCATTTCAAAATGGTATGAGCACACAATTCAAAACGTAGATATTGTCAATTCGGAATAATGAATCCATAGTTTCGTTTAATTTGATAATCCGAACTTTATTTTCACATTCAAGAATTTCTGTATCTAGAAGATCGATGATGCATTCTTTGCAAAGCCGATGATCAAGCCAAATGGGGCACATACGAGGAAAGTTCAACGAGAGGGGAATACGTTTTTGTTTTGCGAACATGATAGCAAAAAAGCAACAAAAGAGGAATGATTGTTTACAAATTGTATTGTAATAATCATTGCCAACAATAATGAGTTTGTAATTTTGAAATATCACACATGTTTAGGCAACCAAATAATAACAGACAATTTATAACAAAAACAAATGAAACATATACAACAATTCAAAAATATAATTCTTGTACATGGATATAATAACACAAATTAGAAAATACATTTAGTGAAGTACTGCAGCAACATAAGTCCGTTATCTGATCTCGTTATCTGATCTCGACCAAAATCATATGTTTTTTTTAAAGATAAAGGACGCACGACCTGAAAATCATACAATTGTACTATATACGTTTATGTGTGTGTGCACGCGCATGTGCGTAAAAAAGCTACAAAAATCCATGTTCCACTGTCTCACACACCAATATAACTGCCAACATGTCTGATAAGATAACAAAGAACGCACAAAGCTAACATGACTGGCTTGATGGTAATCCAGATGCGGTAACATGAAAGTGAAACAAATTATATACCCGTACATCTTTTGAACCATCCCATTATCTCAGGGCAATATTCAGGCTATCACAACAAGAAAATATACTTCACATTCCAGCCCTTGACGGCTAAAATCTTCCCGTTGTCAGTGTCGCGCTCATGGTCATTGCAGAGGACCAGTTCATTATCTATAAACCTGTAGAAAAGCTCTCTTTCATCTTTTCATCATTTGAAATCCATCTAAGAACGATCTTCTGGAAAATGTGGCAGCAAAGGACACTGTCTAGGTTTGTCTAAGTTCCAGTCTTCTGTTACCGGAGAACCGAGATTTCTTCTGAGAACTTATCAATTGCTCTTGAGCAATATGTTCAGCACTAGGAGGGTCGGTCTAAACGGCAAATATAAGGCACTTCTTTATAAGTGATAGGGTTGTCGATTGTAGTCACACGAACGTTCTAAAGGGCAGATTAGAGGGGATGCTGGGGACGGAATTCAGCGGAGATGATCGGGAAATAATAGCACCGATGGAGGAACTAAAGATACGTCTTCTAGAGGTGAAAGTGATGTATTCTGGGAAGGAACTATCGAGATAGGGATATCTGGCAAAGGCTCGGGACGGGGTCTACAACGTTCAGCTGAACAACATGAATGAAAGGTGGTAATCTGGCCAGGGATAGTAAGGGGCCTTATCATGCCAGCTAAGGATCAAAATCCTCAGAATGGGCCTTTTCTAAGGAAAATCAGAGGACAGAGCGCAAGAATGAAGGCAAGTCGAACTGAAGCGGCAAAAGGAACGGCAAGCGTCACAGATAAAAGGCTTCCATTGGTAAGTCACCTCCAAGCTCGCAGTTCGATTCTCAGCAAGGACAGAAACATTAAGGTACTGTTTGCAAACAAAAATGGGAAGTTAACATCTGTGTTGGCGTCAGACGCGTCCGACACGTCCAGCGTGGATCCCACACTTTTGCCCAGTTGAAATGGAATATTGGAAAGTAGTCGTTTGCGTCAGACGCGTCGGACGACGTCTGATGCAAACGGCTACTTCCCCAACGGTTGTTTTCTATCTGACTCTATATAATCCAACCCCTTCCTCCCCCAAACATCATCACCAATTTCCTTTCAACCATCCAATTTCTCACCAAATTTTCAAAAATCCGTTAAACAAATGGCTGAAACAAGTGGTGCTAAAGCTACATTCCGTCGATCTCCGAATGTTTGGTCTGAGTTTGCAATAGGCCCGTAAAACTCTACCCTAATCCATTTACCCGATTCATTAACCCTAACTTTAAAAAGGTTGGGTTTGAACCATTTAAAAATTTAATTTAATTGACCTAATCCGTGTAAGCATTCTACTAAATGGTTCTACTTGGATGCAAACCGCGTAACTGCATAATCCATTTACCCTACATCATTTCGCACTCAGCAAAAAGATGTAACCCTAGTTTTAATTCTCCCCGGATTCTTTCCCAAATCGCGTCTGATTTCCAGATTTCGACGAAGAGAGGCGCAAGATTTATCGTCGCTACTTCCCAATATTTGAATCCAGAGTCATCTTTTCTTTTGAAATGATCAACAAATATCAGGTAACTTAAATTTTTGTTGTAATACCCA
Source organism: Allium sativum (assembly GCA_030737875.1). Classification (NCBI taxonomy): domain Eukaryota; kingdom Viridiplantae; phylum Streptophyta; class Magnoliopsida; order Asparagales; family Amaryllidaceae; genus Allium; species Allium sativum. Next base: position 749,345,865 of record CM060918.1, read on the forward strand.
CCATAAAATAGAATTTGATTTTAGATGGTTGCTATGTTTATTTCTAAACTCGATGACCCTAAAATATAATTTAGTGGCTGTGTTTATGAACCCCAAAAGGGAATTCGGTTGTTGTGTTTATTGTTGAATTTGATTACTGCATTGTAACTGAAAATATCCATTGTGGCACATTTTGTTCTAAATAGCTTTCCTCTTATGCAGTTACATTTTGTTATGCTAGGATGTAAGATAATAAGAATTTATTATGCTAGGATGCTTACTAAAGTTGATTCTTTTTGTTTGTTACCACTAATCAAAGTCTACCTTTATTTAGCCCAGCAGCTTAAATTGGACCCGCGAATGGTTCAAATTACATGAAAAAGATATTATTGCAAATGGTTCAAATTGGCAAGACATAAATTTAAGCGTATAAATTCATAGCAAGAGATTATTGCCACCTGGCGCCAACAACCAAAGAAAGCAATTAGCGATGGATTCTTTTTGTTTGTTACCACTAATCAAAGTCTACCTTTATTTAGCCCAGCAGCTTAAATTGGACCCGCGAATGGTTCAAATTACATGAAAAAGATATTATTGCAAATGGTTCAAATTGGCAAGACATAAATTTAAGCGTATAAATTCATAGCAAGAGATTACTGCCACCTGGCGCCAACAACCAAAGAAAGCAATTAGCCATGGTTGCAGTTGCCAAGAAAAATAATGGAGAAGATGAAGAAGACTCCTCTTTTCAGACTCAAGGTATTCATAGCTAATTTCGTTTACTGTATAAAATAGAATATTAGGAGCATCTTGGTTTCTGAATTTGGATGTTATTTTGTACCATAAATTTACAAGAGACAAAGTTTGTCTGTTTATTGGAATATACTCATTTATATTAAATAAAAACTTAGTCTTTCTAGTTATTAAATAAACATTTACTTAATAACCAGGGTTAACCACTAGGGAAGATGTAAAATACAGATGACAATTCAATTGCCAATAGATAGAGCATTTTTGTTCTATAGAGAGTATATTTGGATAAGAGTTTTCTGTTGTTGGTCATATCCGTAATACAATTACTAAAAATCAGTCATCAGTGATTATCTCTACATGTGTTCTTATATACTACATTGTTAAACAGAAATCGCAAAATAATCTCTCAATTTTATTTGCACTTTTCAAAAATGTATTTCAGAGATTAAAAGATTCAATCTTCATTATTTGCATGTACGCATAATATACATGATTATAGCTTTATTTAGTACAATCGTTTAGCCATTATCTGAGCTTTATTAATATATTAAAAAAGTTTGGGTATTGCTTGCCTTTTCACTGGAAAAGCACAAATTTTCGTCTGTTTGTATTTTCAAAAATAGCAATGTAATTTTTATATTCATTACTACAAGGATTTGTCATATAATAACTTATATAATACCTGCTGCTAACAAACTTGAACTACAGCATAATAATTGTCTTTTGTGGTGTCATCAGCACTAATCGTCTTGGTATGTGCCTTCTATTTTTCTGTTACAGTGACATTAGACCCCAATATTTTGACATAATTGTTTTCTTATTTAAGGTAGTAACTGGACGTTTGGAATTCTATTTTACAGTAAGCAAGAAGGATGCAATGTAGTATTAACTAAAAAGAAAAGGAACAAATTACTTTATATTTATGTTGATTTATACCGCAGGGTAAGCGAAACTGGAATTTTTTATAAACTAAAAAGCGTTGATACTTCCGTTTAAACTAAAAATTATACACTTCTGTTAAAAATTTATAAATAAACAAATAAATTATATAAATTAGACATTTAAGAACTCAAGTAGTATGCTTCATCGCTTTAAATCTAAATACTTTTCTCAGTTTAATACAATGTCTATTCTGAGGCGTAGTGTAACACTTTTTTGATCAAACATTTTCTTATGTTATTGACAATGCCAATGTTATCATGGCTACTTACGAAGATGAACTCCTGGGCGATGTACAGGTTTATCCGGAAAAAGGAACTGTTGCTTTCTCAACTGGTCTTCATGGTTGGCTTTTACTTTTAATTTTGCAAAAATGCATGCATGCTTTCAAATTTGGAGTCGCTGAATCAAAAATGGAGAGATTTTGAGGTGAGAATTTCTTTGACCCGATGAACAAAAAGTGGACTAGCAAGCAGTGTTGTCAATAGCGAATAGCGCAAAATAGCGCAAGGCCTGCGCTATGCGCTATAGCGCGCGCTATAATGTTTTTTTTTTTTTTTTTGTTTTTTTTTTTTTGCTTACAGAAAAGAAGATCTTAAAAAAAAAACACAGGAAAAAGGCACAAAAGGAAAAAACTGTATGTTTAAAATTTCCAAAAAGGGGAAAAAAACGAAAATGCATGTTCAAAAAAGAAAAAGCAAAATAGCGCGCTATTCATGGCTGTGCTATGATAAAATAGCGCGCTATTTTTGCGCTACACGGGACCCTTGCGCTATAAGAACCAAAATAGCGCAACCTGTGCGTTATGCGCTATTTTGCGCTATAGCGCTCGCTATGACAATTATGCTAGCAAGCATATTGGTGCATCTACTTCTAAACAAGATCCGTCCAGTTCTGCTATGAGCCATGTAAGCAGATCATTAATACATGGATAAACGATCAGAAGGATAAACTATGGCCCATGCTTAAGAGGCTTAATGTTACCGTTACAATGAATCAGATGATAAAGATTTGATGACCAAAGCTCTAATGAAGAGAGTGATGCAAACATGACTCCCTTCTAACACTGCCCTTCTAGAGATGATGATATTTCGTCTCCCTTCTCCATTTACAGCACAGAGATACCGTGTTGAGAATCTGTATGAAGGGCCTTCAGATGACATTTACGCAAATGCCAACAGAAACTGTGACCCTGAGGGTCCACTCATGGTTTATGTGTCTAAAATGATTCCGGCATCCGATAAAGGTCGGTTCTTTGCATTTGGTCATGTGTTTCTGGAAAAGTTTCAACAGGTATGAAGGTGAGAATCATGGGACCCAACCAGAAGAAGGATTTGTACACCAAAAGAGTCTCTTCAATGCATATGCTAGAGGATCTTCTAGTCCATTTCTTTTCCTTTCTCAAATCATCATGATTTTGGTTTTTTCTATATAAATGCATCCTGTATCTGTATGTGCTGTTAAAATGTTTCTTTATTATGGAAGTAAGGCCTGATGGTTCAAAGCTATCTGGCATGGTAGTTGGTTTGCTGAAAATTTTGGTTGTAATTTGCTTGTTGAATGATAAGCTTCGTATGAAGCTATTGTATTTTTTTGAAGTTATAAAAAGATTTTGAGTTATAAAGATTGTTATGAAATGTTTAGTCATGCATGTTGTGTCTCGCAGACCTGCTAGTGTTAGAAGGTTTCAACAGTTCAACTGTTATTTAGTTCAGTTTTAGTTTAAGCTGTAGTTTCTTATTATTGTATCAGTGTTGTTTATTGTTTATAGCAGACTTTTTCTGTTTTTAGTGTTTTTTTGGTAAATGGGTCGGGTCGGGTTGATCCTTTAACTAATTGGGTCGGGTCGGGTCAACCCTTTTATTAAATGGGTTAAACGGGTTGGGTATATTTATGTCTCGATTGACTCGGGTCAAATTCTACCCGATCCATTTATTACACGACCCGACCCATTTGATAGGTCTAGTTTGCAATGTCGGAATTTCTACGAATAACTATCGAGTCATATTAAGTGGTTGGAAAAAATAAGAAAGGAATTCATAAGAAGATAACGGGAGAATTGAACGAAGCTTTAGCTGCTAATCTGAACGAGATACCGGATACAATCGAACAAGTTACTGCCAAATACGATGCGTTGAAGAAAAAATGGATTGTTTGGCGGGGATTGAGAAAGAAAACAGGCGTCGGACAGAACCCTATTAAGGGAATTGTTAGTGGAAACGAGCTTTGGTGGATTGATTGAGCGGCGGTAAATCCAGCTTGGTAACTTTTTATGTTTTTTCCTGTTTCCAATCCTAATTTATGTTGAATTTTTACTTTTAGGAGTATGGTAACGCAGTGCTGAAATATAGGAGGCAACCAATCACTCATTTGCATGAACTTGAACAAATTTTTAGTAATAGCATTGCAACTGGGTCTGTCGCTTGCACACCCGGCTCTGTAGATCCACACTCGGAGCAACAACCACAATCTCCTCCTCCAAAAGTTGTACGTCATACAGTTTTCGATGATTATCAATCTGAAATGCCTCTTGAAGATATGAGCATTCAACGGTCGTTCCAGCAGCCTGTCTCCCAACCACATGGCGGAAGTTCTTCTACCAATCGTCATGTTAACAAAAGAGGAAAAACTGAACATGATGAGAAGATGGATGAAATTGTTGTGCTAGGCAAAAGAACAAGAAATCTCGTTCTGAGTAAGATAGTCCAAACTCGGTTCCATCCACTAATGATAGTAACTCCCCGTATTCTACAGCAAGCTCACAGTTAAATGTTCAAGTAAAATCAGCTTTGGCGGTAGCAATAGACCGTGCTAGAATATTAGAAGATATTGACCTAAGCCACGCAATATCACTTCTCAAAATTAAGAATAATCTAGAGACGTTCATGCTTCTTCCAGATGTTGAAGCACAACCATGGTTGTGTTTTGAAATCGAGGTTCGTAAGCAATCACTCAGATATCAAGCATTTATGATGAATCCTCCATCTGCGTATCCACCTACATATCCACCTACGTATTCACCTTTGTATCCACCAGATTATCCACCTCCGTACCCACAGCAACAGTAGACCGTATTCTAGATTATGCATTGTATTTTGTATTTTGTATTCCGCATTTTAAATTCTGCAATCTGTATTCGGCAATTTGAATTCTGAAATTTGAATTCTGCAATTTGAATTCTGATATTTGTATTCTGCTATTCAGCTAACATATAAAACACAAACAAGAAAATAATAAAATAATTACTCTGCCTCTTCCAATTTGCCCCTTTCGTAAAAAAAAAAAATGCATTCCCTATTCACGAAAATGCCTCTTCCCCATCCCCTTCCAAATGCCCATTTCGGTTCGTTTGCAAACGCACCCTAAAAGGCAATTGTCGTGAAGGGGTTATTTCAATTGGGGATTTTGCAAACTCGAGTTTGTGCCATTTCTCCATAGCTATGCTGTTAGGGGCACGCCTGAACGTCGATTAAGGCTATTTTACAATTTTAACGTTGTCTTTTTATAATAACGTTGCATTATACATTTTGTCTTGGACATCGTTTGAGCGCTAAGCTTTTCTTAAAGCGCTAGAAAATAGGCATTTTTAGTACAATTTTATTTTTCACTTGACTAAATTAAATACGTTTAAAAAAAAAAAATCCTCCGATTACTTCTTCATTTATAATAGATCTTTGTATTTAAAGAATTTCAATGTCTGATTCGTTGTTCTTCATCTTTTTAAATATTCAAATGATCAATTAATAAATCTTAACTAATAGTTGGAATAGAAACATAATTCTTTTAGTCCAACCATGATGTCCCAAAAAACCAATATATGTGAAGGTCAGGAATTCAAATTCTACTAAGAACAAAAATTAACATTTATCATCAAATGGAAATTTTGAAACATAAACAAAGTTCAAGTTCAAAGCTCTAGCCCAACAAAAAAAAGCATTTTCCCTTCATACTTTTCAACTTATTTTTATCAAACTACATAGAAATTTAAATTTAATAATTTTATAAGCGGATTTTATATTATACATGTGCCATAAATTCTCGTAATAATGTTTCTTCTTTATATTTAAGAATAAAAATATTCTTTAATTTATGAGTTCTCGATTTCTTAAAAAAATCATTTTTATTTCCTTAGTCTTCTAGAAATAATTTCTTAATCAACCATAAAATAACAAACTAGAAATTGAAATTTATATTATTCACTAATAATAATATCGTGCTTGAATTTTTAAAGGTTATTTGGTATACAATTATTTGGGCATTATCGTAACATAAAACTTCACTAACATAAATTTTGTTGTTTCTACGAATTACAAAAGTACTTGATTCATTTTTAAAATCATTGACCATACATTAACATACATATACATACATGCATACATATCACTTATGGTAAACTAATTTGTAGGGATAATCTTATCAACATCAATATGTTTACAAAAGAGTTATTATTTAATGTAATTATTTAATGTGAATATTGTTTATGCAAAATTTATGTGATAAACATTGTTATCATGGCGCTCGACTAGTTGTCGACTAGTCGAGATTGAGGCCTCGACTTGCAATTTTGTAAATATTTCGAGCGCCTGGAACGAAATTCGTCGACTAGTCCATCGACTAGGCCTTCCGACTTGCTCCGACTAGTTGTTATTCAGCCCAAAACAAACAAAAGAAAACCAAAATTTGATCCAAAAAAGCAAAGTTGAAGCCAGAAAAACAAAAGTCGAACTCTAAAAAAATACGAAGTTCAAGAAAACTTCTGCAATGCTCTTACCTTAGCCGTCGTTTCCCTTCCGGTGTTACTGCTGCCTCTCCAGTGCAGTTGTATATTAAAACTTATGACTACTATTCATGAAACTAGTGGTTGTGAGGCAAATAAAGAAGTCGAGCTAGATTATTATCTTTGAATTGATTGTCTCATTTTTGTTTTTTATGTTGCACTCTATTAGATTGAAACTTCAGTTTCGTTTGTATTTCCTTTGCAATTTGCACTCTATTAAATTTCATGCATCATTTTAGTGGCAACAAATATAACATGGTGTTACTGTCATTACATTCATGTTCCATTCATTATCAAGTGTCATTACTAATATTATATGCATCTATTTATTTATCGACCAATCGACTAATTGGACCTCTATCGACTCGACTCGACTTACCTCCGTAACAACCATGGTGATAAATATCTATTTTCATCTAGGCTCTACCCGAACTCTGCCTAGACTCTAAAGCCAACCTTAATGTACAATGCTTCACTAATACAAATTTTGTTGTTTCTATGAATTGCATAAGTACTTGATTCATTTTTAAAATCATTGATTATACATTTACATACGTATATGTACATACATATCACTAATAGTAAACTAATTTGTGGTGATTATCTTATAAAACATTAATATGCTTGATAAATTGTTATAATTTATGTGGATATTTTTTGCGCAAAATTTATGTGATAAATATCTATTTTCATATAGGCTCTGCTTGAACTCCGCCTAGACTTTAGTCTAAAGCCTACCTTAACGTACACCACTTACCATGCCTTGAACAGCATAGCTCCATAGATATGTCAAAGCAAATCAGCTGACCAATATAGTTGGCAATCCAATTCATTCTCTCTAACGACTGAAAGACAGGAAATATTTGAATGGTGCACCCAAACAAAAATGGACAAACTTGTTCATAGGCAATATCTACTGAAGGGTTCCATTGGGTAATAATAAATAATTTTCCATCTATAATAACTTGGTCTGCTCCAGAATTCGGGCTCTCTCTTAGGAACATGTAAACTTAAAAAAATACATAGATTTGTCAAATCTAACATCTATAGTTTTGCGAAGCCTTCGAACCTTAAAAACGTGTCTTTCAACAACAGCAAAAGCAAATGGGCTGCCTAGGAAAAACCAACAAGATGGTCTTTTCAAACCAAATATGTCGACATCAATTATTTCATTTTGAGCAGGAACGAGTTTATGAACAAAGTCAACCAAAAATCGGTAAGTGGCATTAGACTCAGCATTTCATGGTTTTTTCTTAAACAAAGAAGACCGATTACTTCTGGAAGGTATTTTCTTGTCTAGCATTAATTGAACCGAGATTATTACACTAATTACTACTACCATTTTCGAAAACAGAAGCAGTCGCAAAAGAAGTTGCATGCACAGAGTTGACCGTGCTCGAAGTAGAAGAATGATTCACTGCACTGGAACACCCCTCCCCTCGACAGTAGATGCCTTAGATTTCTCACAGATTTCTGACTGAGGACTGCTACCATCATCTGAAAGAGGTTCATCACATCGATGCAATTAGATGGACGCAAGGATGAAAACAACACCATGTAAAAAGAGACGGAGGTGACCGAGTGTGCTTAAAGCTCAAGAAACAACAGGGCAACAACACAAATAGTATAGGAGAAAGGAGACATCAAAGTCCAGCCCGAGGTGAACGAAAGAAGATAAATTTATATTTTTGGAGATAGAATGGAGCCATTTTTAAATTTTGAAAGACATTATTCCGAATGATCATTACTTCAAACTTCAGACCAAAATCATATTATTTCTAACACTTCTTAAGACTGATTCATTTTTTTATTCCATCTCTTGAAAATTATAGTATTCTTCAAGATAATCTTCTAAAATAAGATTAGGAGCATCATCATATGACATAAAGTTTGCATCCCAGTTGTTATATTTCCGTATGAAATTATAAATGGTCATCATAGCGACAATCTCTTTAATTTTTATTAGAAAATTGGACGTCGGCATATTACTTTAGATCACAGAATTTCTTTTCCATATTTTGAATGTTCTTTCGCTTATCATATAAAAAATTGAACGATAAAATTGAAATTTCCACTATCTAATTTTGGTTCACATTGAGTTTCATAAAACTTAAGGGTATGAAATCTCACATTTGACATGGAGACATCCAATCATCGATTAGCATACATCATGAATCAATAAAATAATATTGACTCGATGGCAAATATGAAAAGTTACGAGTATTAATTGTTTGTTATAGAATTGAAAACTCTAATATCATGTGTTATTCTTTCCTATCAGTCGTGACACAAAAGTCATATCAGATGGACACACAACCGAAACATTTTATGACAACATATTCATCTAATAAATGGTTGTGCACTATTACGGGATAAGTGTGAAGTTATGTTTGTACCGTTTATTGCTATGACACAAGTTTTGAAAAGGAGTAATATCGGTTAGAATTTCTAATTTGGTCTAATACAGTGCTAAACTGTTAATCAGCTAGTTTATTTATATCTTTTTCCATCAATGTAACACTTTTTTGAATAATATGAAAATAAACACAAATAGTGCTCCTTGATCATTGAAACCGTTCTGCAACCTAACATGTTGGAAAAGACAAAACAATTATGTATAAAAATACTGTAATCATTTTTTTAGTGCAATTTAAGGTGGTGCCTGGCGCAAACGGTAAGGTTACCCGGCTGGTAATCTGGAGCGCACGGGTTCGAGCCCCAGTCTCTTCACATAATGTGAGGGAAAGGCTGCGCGCACTAATCGACCACCCCCAGAGTCCGGAAAGCCGTGAGAATAGTACCAGATGGGAGAATGTATAGTAAGTCTTCACGCTTGAGTACGGGAGCCTTCGGCACTGGGTATCCACCTATTTTTTTAGTGCAATTTGTGGGCTTCAAACATTATGCTTCCAAACATTCACATAATGTAATGAAGCACGGTCTTTCTATTCAAAAGTTCATTTAACAACACTCTTGATGTTTGGAAAGAATATCGTTAACTCAATGCATGCCGATGAAAGTTGAAATGTGAATCGACGTATGTTCTATGTTGTTTTCCATTCAAAAATTCATTTATATCGATCAAGTTTTCGAGATATCCATAGTCAGAATTGCTACAGTCATTGTATCTTTTTGAAGTGTAGAAGGGAATGTAGAGAGTGATGAAGAGGAAATGAATTGCGATCAAAAACTGATTTTTGTTAACTAATATTAGTGTGGGAAATCGGATTGTTTGACCTTGATGCATTGAACAACGTTAGATGCATCAATCTCAAACATTCCAATTTTTTTGGTCATAGAAAGTAAAGGAGTTGTTAATGTTAGAATTTGATCCAGAGAGAAGCGAGAGATTAAACGTAAGACAATTGAAAGACTACTTTGTTATTCACTCGTTCAAGTTGATTACATCTCGTAAGTTTTACATAAAGAAAGAAATAAGAAACTACTTCCTAAACTCTAGGCACATTCCTAAAGACTAGGTGACTCAAAACATCAAGTTACTTAAGAATAAGACAAACACAAGTAATTATTCCTAACACCCTTCCTTAAACTGAATGTGCTAGTATCTAGTTTACACAACTACCAACTTTCAAAGAACTAAGATTCTTGATTGCTTCGTCTTTTCGCATTGACTATTTCACAACGGCTTTGATCTTCTATGAGACCGGACATGCTCAACTGCTCCACATTCAATGATTCGCCGCTTATCATTACTAAACTCTTGTGGTTTCATTCAAGGAATTTACTGGACCTCTCCATTCGGATCATCCCTGATACTGTTGTATCTGTCATCTCCCTAACAAGTGGGAGTCGCAGCTCTTCTTCACTTGCTTGTTGGATGACACGAGATCAAACCTACTTCACTATGCCTACTTCCCATGTAGGCATGTCTATCTTTTCTTAGGCATCTCATCAAACAGTTCTTGAGCGCTCTCCATATGGTCCAACCTCATAACTGATGTTGTACACATCGTCATCTTCATCTTTAACTATTTCTTCTGGCGCCATGCACCCATCACTTTAGTGCAACTGCAAAGTCTCCAATTCAACAACTCATCAATGCTCACAAATCTCAATTGCAAAGCCATTTTTTTCAACTTCAAATCCACTTTTACAACTTATTTTGTTTCTCACATTTCAACCTGCTATTACATCCACACTTTTTCCTCACTCACTTCAACTGTGCATTAACTCCTTTATGTTAACTGTGGATTTCATCAGCTTCCTACATCATCATCTCAAACTTCCACCAACTCCACAAACTCCATCAGCCACAACAAGTTGCACAAACTCCAAAATCATTGATCGACTATGGGTATAATTTTGAGAATCAAGAAATCCAAAACGAGAGCTCTCAAATCAACGATTCTGAAGAATATCATCTTAACATTTTTAGAGAGAGGGTAGAAAGGCAAGATAGACAGCTTAATGAAAAAGATAGACAGTTTGACGAACTTCTTTGTTTAATGACGTCTTTTAAAAAACAACTTGAGCAACAAAATCGAATTCAAACATGCGATGAATCAGAAAATAGTCCATTCTTTGCTGATAGTGAAAATTTTCAAACAACTTTGGAAATTGAGAATAACGATCCAAATGAAGTTGTTCACAATTCAGTAAATGATTTGGACTTCAACTCTTTTTAGGAAAAAGATTTAAGCTTAAATTTAATCTTTCTCTTTCAGGGTGCGAGAAAATTGAAATTTTAGAAATTGAACAAAATGAAGATGTTGAAATTTTCAAAAACTCAAAATTGGAGAAGGATTTTAATGAACATGAATTTTTTGGATTGTATGAGGATGAGTTGCCAAATGAGGATGAAAGCTATAATTTGGTCAACTCTTTCACCAATCTTAGGTCCGGACAATCGATTTACAACAATGTCGGAAATCCCAACAATCCTTCGATTTCTACCCCAATCGAAAAGCTTGACACTCTTCTGTTGGCACCCAAGGCCATTATTCTGAATCTTTCAAATCTCCATCTTCTTATGTTGGCAATCCCAACATCTCTTCTTCTGATGTCGGCAGCCCCAACAATATATCTTGCTCTAATGTTGGCAACCTCAACACCTCATCTTCTATAACTTTACCTCCTTCACTATCCTTATCGACATCTTCTTCTTCGAATGACCAAAATTCCTAAACAGAACAAGTCGACAAGATAGAAACCGTTGTTGATGACACGATAGATTTACCAATTCAAAAAGTCTCTCACACTTCACTAGACGTATCTACTATATCTTTTGAAGCGCTTTTTGAAGATGAACTCAAACTTTTAAATGACGAGAATGAATATATAGAACGTCTCAAAGATAATCTTAAGCCCATTTCGTTGAGAGAAATTGACATGCCTCTTGTATCTCAAAATTCAGATACAAAATCGTCATACATTATTTTCGATAGAGGCAAGTGTGAGGGAAAAAAGAAATCTCATTTTTCACATGACACGCATCATCATCGTAGATTTCATTCCGCATACCATTTTCTTTTGCATATAATTGCTAAATTGCATTTCATTCTACAAATAATTTCGCATTTAATCCATCTTTGGGTTTTATCGTTCACATTCAGGAAACATGTTTACAGTGTGGACACTGTTTAGTTCTAGTGTGGGGGGAGTCTGCATTACATCATTTTATTTTTCTTTAATTTTTTTTCTTTCTTTTCATATAGGACCATCATGCATTTTAGATCGTAGCATATCAAAAAAAAAAAAATGAAAATACGACTCATTTTAGATTGATACAACAAAATAAGTTAAGGATTATTAATCAGTTGATAGTATTTTTTTCTCTCAACTAAGATCAAATAATAAATATAATAAAAAGTTGAATTTTTAGGGATAATAGTGTAACTGGTACATAGGGAGATTCTTAGGTGATGGTCATGAAGTCTATTATAAATTGTAGTCTTTGTTTAATAAGTGGAGGACTTGAAAGACTTATATTGGCTTTCGAATCTTTATAACTAAGTTGTGTTAAGCTGAATTCGTGTAATCTCTCTTGTTCTTATATTTTCAATAATAATAATAATAATAATCCAAGGGTATCCAACATTGCTTGTATATCTAGCGTGGGTGTGCAAACCAGTCAACCTCTATCTGACATGTTGTTGAAAAAGTCAGCGTTGGTATATCTTGATCTCATTTTATGAGTTGGACACCTAAGGATTACCGACATGTTGTTGACAAAGTCAGCGTCGGTCTACACAATCTGTCAAGCTCTGTCCCAACTCTCCGTCAGTCCGCAAGGCAGTGTATGGGTGGTATACCTTGGTCTTTTAAGTTAGGTGTATGTAATTAATCATAAATTTCAATTTTTATAGAGATAGAGAATAAGCGATGAAGCCCAAGCACTTCTTGACCTTATTGATTTGATTAGCCATACACGAGGAAATTAAAATACCACTTTACAAACTGTGACAAGCAAACTAAGAATTTATTTCATGACTGCACTATGTTATCTACCGAACTAATCGGCCAAACTAAAACATAACATTTAAAAACTTGATTTATATTGAAAATTTGTGACAAGTTGAGATATCTAAAATAAAATCAACTGACTAGAATTGTTAACTTAATTTGTTGTACCACTTTCCTGAAACAAGTCGTGTTTTCAATTGCATAAGTCATCTACATTCATGTAGTTACATTAAAGTCACAGCATACTGCATTTGAATTTTGTGGGTAGTATCCGCTGAAAACTCTCACGAGACACCACTCGTCCTACTAGGGACACCTAGAGATTTAACGGCTTGTTGCATACGCTCAATGCAATCGTGCTTCCTACGAAAGTGTGATCTATCTAGTTTAGTTTTTCATTCTTGTTTTAGTCGAGGACGAGTAAAAGATAAGTGTGGAGGTATTTGATTAACATAGAAATGTGTTTATTTTATGCTCTTATATCTTATCTTTTGTATATTAAATAAATATTACTTGGGTATTGTTATGTCACTTATACAGATATTCCAACCAAGCCGTATGCAGTCAGAAAAGTAGAGAAATTGAGATCAAACTGTTGTATTTCTACATTTGAAGATTTGCAGATGAAGATCTCACATCTAGTCGTTGTTGGACAAGAAAATAATTAGTAGAAAGACCATGCACATTACAAATTAAATGAGGCTTGCAAAAGGAAAGGAGGAAAGGCCTAAAACTCACTTGATTTAACAAAGGCCTAGAACTTACTTGAAATAACTAAGGCCCATTTGTAATTAGGGTTAGGTTGGTTATCTTCTATAAATACCCATGTAACCTCATTGTAGCCACCATCCCATTTTCTATCTTCTTCTCCATTAACAAAGTTCTTCTTCTTCTTTTTTGCATTTTTCTATTTCTTAGCAACTAGTGTCATCTACACAATTAAATTTGGTAGAGTACTAGTTGTATTTTACATTTATTTTCATTAGTGATTAATCGTTTGATTAGTTTCAACGATAATCCTAATTTTATTTCTATTGTTATTTCTATTTTGCACTTTTATTTTCTGCACTTTTATTCTTGTTTTGCAATTTACTTTCATTAGTGATTAATCGTTTGATTAGTTTCAACGATAATCCTAATTGTTGCAATTTCAATTGTTCTATTTTCAACCAAATCTCGAAAGTCGTCTAACTCGCCTACGAAATTCTATAAATAATAATTTTAAATTTGTCTTCCTATGATTCGACCTGCATATTACACGATCTGTGCGCTTGCAGAATTTATTTAAAATTTCGCACTTTTCTATTTCATAGGAAAACTTGATCGACGATCCTGCGATTCGACCTGCATATTACACGACCTGTATATTACACGATCCTATGAGTCCCCGGCAACGGCGCCAAAAACTTGATCGATGTTTTCTCATGAAATAGAAAAGCGCGAAATTTTAAATAATTTCTGCAAGCGCACAGATCGTGTTATATGCAGATCGAATCACAGGGAGGCAAATTAAAAATTATTATTTATAGAATTTCGTAGGCGAGTTAGATGACTTTTGAGATTTGGTTGAAAATAGAACAATTAAAATTGCAACAATTAGGATTATCGTTGAAACTAATCAAACGATTAATCACTAATGAAAGTAAATTGCAAAACAAGAATAAAAATGCAGAAAATAATAGTGCAGAATAGAAATAACAACAGAAATAAAATTAGGATTATCGTTGAAACTAATCAAACGATTAATCACTAATGAAAATAAATGTAAAATACAATTAGTACTCTACCAAATCTAATTGTGTAGATGGCACTAGTTGCTAATAAATAGAAAAATGCAGAAAATAAAAAGAAGAAGAAGAACTTTGTTAATGGAGAAGAAGATAGAAAATGGGATGGTGACTACAATGAGATTACATGGGTATTTATAAGAGATAGCCAACCTAAACCCTAATTACAAATGGGCCTTACTTATTTCAAGTAAGTTCTAGACCTTTGTTAAATCAAGTGAGTTTTAGGCCTTTCCTCCTTTCCTTTTGCAAGCCTCCTTGATTTGTAATGTGCATGGCTTTTCTACTAATTATTTTCTTGTCCAACAACAACTAGATGTGAGATCTTCATCTGCAAATCTTCAAATGTAGATATACAACAGTTTGATCTCAATTTTTCTACTTTTCTAACTGCATACGGCTTGGTTGGAATATGTGTAAAAGTGACATAACAATACCCAAGTAATATTTATTTAATATACAAAAGATAAGATATAAGAGCATAAAATAAACACATTTCTATGTTAATCAACCACCATATACAACACCACACTCCCTACCCATCTCTAAACAATACAACGTTGTCTCTAACACTGCACCCATATTACAGCTCATGAAGATCGCCCAATATTTGCTTTCTTCTCTCGGCAAACAACATATCTCCCTACAACAATTCACCCCCAAACACATGGCATCTCCATTTTCACTTCACAAGTGATCACGACTGCATCCCCAAACGAACAGACCACTACAGAGCAACGCACCATCCAAAACTGAAACAACCATTATCTACTACATCTAAATATCCACCATCAACTCACTGCCTAAACCCGAAACATCGCCATAATCACCAATCCACCTTCACATCACCATAATCACTATAATTCCAGCCTCATACCCCTGCTATACCATCATACATCCACATAGCAACATCGCATCCTCGACCCTAAACCCAACGTGCATAGCTTCCTCACCAACCAATCCACAACTAGCCTTCTAGTCCAAGCCCCCAAATCTACAACCAGACCGCCTTCAATCACTTGCTTTAACCAAGACCAGCATTTAACACATTCGTCTAGAAACCCAATTTATCAACACACAGCAAGTTACTTTAAAACTTGGCTCCCATAACAAAAAATAAACACATTTACATAATTACCATATCTCGCCAACATGCAAATTTAAATGACAGACATGAACTGTATTTTAAAACAAATTTTGGTCGATTCCTACCGTAGTACTATATATTTGATATTATGGTGTTTTTATACAGAACTTTCGGTGGATCGTGCTGTTATTCTTTCAAAATTTAGATGGTATATTATTGAATATTAAATTTGCTTAAGAAAAGCAAAATAGTAATTGTTTGGGTTAGAGCATTTTGCATCATGTCCTCTCCTTACAATTTTATTTTGGTAGGAGTTCTCCATAGATTGTAACCATTTCGAAAATTGAAGTCCCGTTGCAAAATACCCAAAGTAAATCGTAGATCTTTTTTTCTGAATTAAAACACAACTGGATAAGAAGATGATTTATTTGGCCTGCATATGAAGATGATTCAGCTGGGAAAGACATTATTGAGATGCGATGGAATTGACATGCTGCTTATGAAAACCGTACTTCAAACTACTTTTGTTCTATTATGTTTTAGTAACCAGTGCCTAGGGCACTTTTCATAATGGACTTTCCCCAAGTCCCATCACTGACATGATCTACCTCACTAACCAGAAGATGGGTATATAGTGTATTTTTATTTTTACTTTTAAGTTTTTCCCAAATCGAACCACAGTTATGAGTGCGTAATTATCTTTATCCATTCTTAAGGATATACAAGTGAGTTTCATTAGAAGGTCATGCCAACTACGCGCTAACACAAAAAACCAATTTTTAATTCCAACTTACTGCTTAAAATAAATTCTCTAGTACAATTCAAATTTTAACTAAAATCCTGCTTGAACAGAACAACCACTGCAATGCTATACCAGCAATCCAGTAATAACTTACGAGTATAACCCCCTAAACAAAAATGAACAAAATTTTGAGAAAAAGCAGCAACAAACCTGAAAGAAGCAGTCAGAATTTTTCAAAAAAGGGCCATTGAACAGACCAGCATATGCAATAGCAGACAGATCGAGCACAAAGTCTCCAATCGCCACGCCTGGGCGAGGCATGGACGGTTTATCGCCAGCATCTGAAAGCCTCGGCTGGAAAACGCCGAAGGGCAGGTTCTCTAATGGGAAGTGTGAATCGGCCGGTACATTAACAAATGATTTCAAAGCCATGTTTTCTGGGTGACGCGGACAAAAGATGAGGTGCTGATATTTTGGCTGCTCCCGGCTATGAGATCGCTCCCATCCAACAAAAGTAGTTGTATTAAAGGATATACAATAGTTAATGTTTTGAGAAATGTACAGTTGGAAAAAAATTGAATTTTAAATAAGAATACTATTTTGAGAAATGAATATGAAATTAAGAAAGGAAGCAAATAATAAATATGATCTCATCTTTGTAAATTGTGGTAAAATATAAGATAAAATTTTACAAAGAACTATTAAGATTTAATTGTTACTTCGGTGGTAATTATAAATTGAAGTAATATTATATAAAGGAAGATCAGTCTCAATAAAATGTCTATAAATAAAATAAGCTAGTGAAATGAACTGTGAATTCAAAGTTAACTCAATAGAAATTAAATTAAATAAATAAATGAAACAAATCAACGAAAATTAACGAATTGAGTAAACTAAAATAGAACTTGATATAAATTGAAAATAAGTGAAGTGAAAGTGAATATAAAGAATGTAAATAAATGAATGTAAGCCAATTAGATGTAAATAAATATAAAATTTATTGAATTTAAATAAGTAAAAGTGCATAGTGAATTTAAAATAGTTGGAAATGAATTCAAAACGAATAAATTTAATGGAAATCCATATAATGGCTAATAAGATGAATGTTAATAAGTGAATATTAATCAACTGGAAATAAATGAAATGAATTAAATGTTACTAAGAAATGAATATTGATAAAAAATGTTACTAATAAATGAATATTAATAAAAATCAAAGTATATATAATTGAATGTTAACAATGGATGATGTCAATTGGTTGGTTGTTAATCAATTTCATAGATAGTGTTGTTGGATGATTTTGCTTTGTGTCGTTGCCATGTTTGCTTATTATTGTGTATTGCTTATGGTATATATGTTTTTCTTCCCATATGTTTGCTCTCACTTGTTGTTAAGTGTTTAATAGATATCAATGGCGTGTGCTTCGCTTTTGGAGCTCGTTTTTGCGCTATATCCCTTACAAATGCTTGTTAATAACAATAAAAGTACTTGTATATTACATATTGTATTCTCATGGTTTGCGATGCCCCTTCACGCAGATGAAATGTGTATATATTATTATATACGTATTGTAAATTTTTCGGATCGAGTCGCACAAACAATACGCCATCGAAATTTTCCGCAATTTCGAATGTTAAAAAAATTTGGGACTTCAAAATCCTATAACTCATTTTTTTCTTCAAATCAGTTGAAACTTAAGTGAAAGTTTTATAAGTTGAGTATTTTGTTTAAATTATACCTAAATATGATTCTTTACACTGTCCCTTCTCGAAACGAAAAATTTTAAGTATTGAAGATTGTAACGGCTCAGAAATTTCAACAATTTAAAAACAACGTAGTTAATGGAAATTTAAAATTAAATAACGAAATTCGTATACTATAATATGTTTAACTAAATATAGTGAAAGGAAAGTTTTCATAGCATAACACGCAAGTTTCACCCGTTTATGAGATTTTAGCCACAATTAGTAAACTCATTGAAAATAAAATGTTTTCAAAATTTAAATATTCATTTTTTCTTTTAATATTAGAATTTTTTCTAATGAAGACGTCATAATTCGTTTCGTAAATTAGGACATTCATAGCGTTGTATATTCGAATTCATATGTAAAACTGCACAAAAATAATTGTTATTTATGTTCCTTTCTGATCGAGAATATCTGCATATATCTGCAACTATACTCTCTAATTTCTTTCATGCTTATTCATGAACTAGCTCCTTGTATTCTGAGAAGAACTGAATTGTTGTGTCTTGGAAGTGAGCACAATCATGTACCCCAATAGCCATGTAATGACCCAGAAATTTTCGGCCCCGAAAATCGACATAAATACCTTTACCGTAATTCATGCCGACCTCCCAAACACCGAAAACACTGGATGATTATTAGAAAGAAATTAGAGGGTGAGATAAGAAAGAAAGAAATTAAAGGGTGAGAAAAAGAAGAAGAAGAAACAACACAACACAGAGTCTCACACCGCAGCGGAACAAAATATAAAACATAAATAAATCTTTATTGAGAGCTTCAAAAATACTTACAATATCAAAGTACATCACACAACGGGACAGTTATAATAACTTGTTACCATATACAACACACAGCGGAATAGTAGCCATATAATATCATACGTCTGAACATCTCCAGCTCATCTCTGGACTTCATAGCATTCGATAACCTGAACCTGTACACCCCGGGCTAACCCAAGCATTTAAAAAACACTGAGTCAGTATGGTGAACCAGAGTGAGATAAACTCGCACAGTATTAAGGGTATCACACAACCTGATTTTAAAGTTAAAATCCTTTCGAAAGAAAAAGATAATCGTAAGACCAATCCACACATAAATACGAACGGTTTTTACCTTACGATAACCTAAAACAGTTTTGAAATCAATACCTGGTTTGATATTATAATAATGTCTAAATACAAGTAATATAACACCCCGTGAATTCTATAACGTTAAGCTTCACAAATTAAAGTATAATTAATTATAAATGATGAAATCAAGGGAAATGGGTTACGCCATTGCGTTCGTCTCGAAATTCTGCTTGAGATAGAGTCCAAGTTTGCATAAAACGGATAAAGTATGAAGAAGATATGGACGAACGAAGTTGGGCAGAAAAAACAGAAAACGGGTCAGAATGCACTGGCGCACTTGGGAAGTGCGCCAGTACATTTTTAGCCTGGCGCACCTGCCAAGTGCGCCCAGGTCAGAATGACCTGCTGGTCAGGTCCTGGCTGGCCTGATCAGGGTCTGATCGAATTCTGAGGCTTGGCTGAGTCACTAGGGCTTACATGTCACTTTCTGATTGGCTTCTCTTGAGATGGATGGTCTGGATTCACTCTAGCTTCATCGACGTCTCTAATTAGATTGAAATTCTATAAATACAACTCAAGTCTAACCCTAAATTCACACAAATAATATAATACAAAAGCCGTCATGCTGCTGGAAAGGAACTAGGAATGGCCATCAATTAGAAAGCCTAGAGACAAGCCAACACTAAAGCTTAGAGACGAATCAAATTAAGAAGAAGATAAAAGTTTAATCAAAATTAATCAACGCAACGTTAGTCTACCCAAAGGAGCGCATCTCAGTTTCAGAATCCAGAATTCAAGATTCTGCATTCATTGTAAGTATAGTGACCTTTCAGAATATGAATAAAGACTTGTGTATTGATATTTGTGGCCTTAATTGATTGATGCAAACCTATTGGATATTTGTATATGAAAGTGATAGCAATAGCAAGTTGTGGCAAAAACTAGAAATTTGATCCCTTTTTGTACATGTCGATGGCATGGATTATATATAATCCCTTAGTCTAAGTTAGAATTCATGTAAACATGTTATAGACCTTTTATTCCTACATGACCCAAAACCTATGATATCATTCTTATGTTTATTTGCAAGTATAATTGGATCTATGTTAAGCATCGTTTGGGTTTCATAAACTATACAAGTTCATGCTTATTTGCAAGTATAATTGGATCTATGTTAAACATCGTTTGGGTTTCATAAACTATGCAAGTTCATGTTGAAATAGGCTATGTGATTAGATGTTATAATTGGACATTTCGGTGAATATACAACATGCTAGCTTTGTGGTTGACATTATGCCAAGTTAAACATGTTTATACACAAGTTTGTATAAATCAAAACTATGTCATTTCATATGTCACCTACTTAGTTATACTTTGATTTGAATGCAAGTTCACATGACCCATCATTTATGTTAGTATCGCTAAATTGCAAGTTCATGCACCACACACCCTTATATGTTGTAAAATATTACATGTTATGGATTTTCCCCTTTTCTCACGTTTATAAAGTTGGGCTGAATTGTAATAAGCCCAGCACATGTTGTAATGTTGCGAACAAAGGGGAGTAATAACGTTGGGTGTAAAACATGAAAATATATGTTGGCATGTTTGGCACATGCTAATGACAATGACATTTGAGCGGTATGAATTAATATACCCAAAAATAAAAGATATGACATTTACATATATAGTTAACAAGTAATAAAATATGTAAATTTAGAAAACACGATATGCTTAACCCGAGGTTGGATTGAGTTGTGATGTAAACCTGCCCGGACCCGCCCGACTGTCCAGTAGTCACAACAATACCTATCCAATGTGGGTGGTTAAGCATTGAGCCCAATAAGGACTCGAGGTTAGACTGAGCTACGGTGTAAATCTGCCCGGAACCGACCGGCACATCCAGTAACCGTAGCAATACCTATCTAATGTGAGTGGTCTGGTGCTCCTAAGAGGCTAAGGACAGATGGTAGGGTTAAGTCAACTATAACACTTAACCAAATTCAACATGTTAACAAGAATTGATGGGTGGGGTTAGGTAAATACAGACATTTAACCACGTAACATGTTTGACTAGAAAATCCTGGTAACGAGGAACCCATTTCAGCAGTAACCCAAGTTAAGTATCAATGGTACCCTGAAACTAGGCAGGGTGGGGCACGATTGCTGGGCTGATTGTAAGCGATCAAATGACGGCGGTGGGTGCACAGTGCAGGTCTAACGGGGTGCGGGCGTGCACACACTCCGGAGCAGACAACCAGGGCACTGGGGACACCAGTAGTATAACCTATGCCTTCTAGAATTTGTGTCGGGGCCGCCACCATGGGTCTTGATACACCCCATGGTGGGACCAGCATAGGTATCTATAATTCTTGGGGCCGTATGACACATGTTAACGCGAGTAGGAGCCAATCTTTTAATAAGAATGGGGATCACTTCACCCTCACCATGGGGTGCCAGTTAGAATAAACTCAAGTAGATGCAGAGATATAGTATGGTGTGATAGTACATTCGACACTTCCTTAGCTTGTGACACCATCCTATTTTCAGTATATATCTATCATGCCCTTTTCTTATTCACATACTGAAGAGTTACTAGATTTACTCAGGCTTTATGTCTGACCCTATTTTCTTTTCGTCTTCCTCTTTCGTTCCCTCCCCCCCCCCCCAGGTCCACATGGAGGAAACAACTCAGCTCAGTCAGGCTCTGTACAAGCTCCAAGAACGTAGTGTATGATTTGGATCTCTTTTGCTCGGATTATGGCTTTGGATATCACTTTGGGGATTTTTGTCCCTTTATTTATGCTTTATGCTTCTTTAATAATCAAGACAGTTATGAGGTTGTAATGATGGAAGTATTTTGAGACAATTATGGAATGTTATGTTTTGAACACATATTAATGAAATAAAAAGTCTGTTTGGATTCCGCTGTTTAAAATATGTGTATTTATATCTGTCTTGAGTTTATCTGTGGCTTTTACTTATAAACCTCCACCAAAATTAAGGCGTTCCCTTTGTGAGTGACCTTAACGGAGGTGGGGTGTTTCACTTGGTATCAGAGCATAGGTTTACCAGGCAAGATAAAAGTTTTTGAAATTTGTTTTCAAAAAGAAAGTTTAAAGAAGCATTTTTCAAGAAAAAATGTTATATCTATAAAAGACAAAATCCCCCAAAGCCATGTGCCTTATCTATCTCTCTCTATCCTTCGTTTTGAATTTTTCCTTTCTGTTTCAGCATGTCTGGAGACCTTAACCTCCCGGAAGGAGTGTCGATTCCCAGCTGGTTTAGGAGGTACTTAGAAGCAAGGGCCAATGGCGCGGGCCCAGCAGACATCCCTCCTCCAGTGGCCGCGGTTCCTCATCCTCCTCCTCCACCTCCTCGTGGAAATGCCTTCGCAAAAACATGTAGAGACTTCTAGGCTATGGGTGGAAAAGATTTTTATGGGACAGAATCCTTCGTAGGGGCAAGAAACTGGCTAAAGGAGACTGAGGATCTATTTGTCATCTTCGGGGTTGATGAAGGCAAAAGATACAACTAGCGGTATGGTTACTTAAGGATGAAGCTTCCCATTGGTGGGAAGTTACCAATGCTCAGAGGGCGGTGGAAACATGGGAAGACTTCAGGACAAGTTTTGAGATGAAATTCCTCTCCCAAGCAGAAAGAAGCCTGCAAATGGAGAAGTTTCTAACTCTGAAACAAGGGAGCATGACGATCAGGGAATATGTTAATCAGTTTAATCAACTGGCCAGATTTGGGTTGGACTTAGTAAACACCCAACACAAGAAGGCGCTTCGCTTCGTCAAAGGTTTGAATGAGCCTCTACACAGCCTTGCCATGACCCATGTATCCACGGGAGCAACTTATGAAAGCTTGGTGGACATGGCATTGCTACACGAGGAAGACCACGGCAAGAAAGAAACTAAGGTGGAAGAGAAGAAAGAGGGTCTACAAGCAAAGAAAACAGACTTCAAGAAAGGAAGGAAGAACAATAAGCCCCGTGAAAAGAGAAGGTGCAATTTCTATGGCATTGTGGGCCATATATCAAAAGACTGCCGGAAAAGAAAGGCGAAGATGGGTGGTTGCTTCCATTGTGGAGAGACCGGGCACCAAGCTAAGGACTGCCCAAAGAAGAAACGGTAGGGACAGAAAGCCGGATCCACTTCAAGGGGTCAGGTTCATGTGCTAGTGGCACCTCAGCAGGAACGAGGTAGTAATATTTCTGTAGAAAGTGTAGTCTATCTTTATGATCATCCAGTTCATACACTTTTTGACTCTGGCGCATCACACTCTTTTATTTCATCTGCCTTAGTAGAATCTCTACATCTAGACACTAGTATGGTAGAAGATCCCTTAGTAGTTTCAAATCCAATTGGGGGCTCTGCTTACTTGTCAATGGTTTGTTTGGGTTTGAAAATCCCTATTCTCAGCGTTGAGTTTAGTTGTAATGCCTTTGTTTTGGGCTTCTTGGGATATGGTTTGATCTTAGGTATGGACTGGTTATCCAGTAATAGTGCCATCCTTGATTGTGAAAAAAGAGTAGTTAGACTCTTGACTCGGCTTGGTAACACTCTAGAAATTTCTTGTAATCCCTTGAATGCTGTTTTGCTTAGTTATCTAGAGTCGCTTTATGCTTCTGATGAGAATTTGCAATCAGTAAGAGTAGTCTGGGAATATTCAGATGTCTTTGAGGAGGTGAAAAGCTTACCTCCGAGGCGGGAAATAGACTTCCGCATATATCTTGTGGATAACGCAAAGCCTGTAGCTTTACCTGTCAGACACATGGCTCCAAGGGAGAAAAAGGAGCTCAGTAAGCAGGTTAAATAACTTCTCGAAAAAGGGTTTATTAGACGGAGCATTTCGGAATGGGGTGCTCCAGTGGTGTTCGCAACCAAAGAAGACGGTTCGCTTCGCCTTTGCGTCGACTATAGGGAGTTAAACAAATTGACCAAGAAAAATAGGCACCCTCTTCCCCGAATCGACGATTTGTTTGATCAGCTTGTAGGTGCAACGGTCTTCTCCCAACTTGATCTGGCAACTGGGTTCCATCAGCTAAGAGTAGCTGAAGATAGTATTGATAAAATGGCGTTCAAAACCCCAGGCGGTTTCTTCGAGTGGCTTGTCATGCATTTCGGCTTGACAAACGCACCCGCTTACTTCGTAGACCTAATGAGCAGGGTGTTCAGAGAATTCCTCAACAAATTTGTGGTTGTCTTCGTAGTCGATATCTTAATCTTCTCAAAGAATGAGGAAGAACATGCTCAGCATCTGAAAGAAATCATGGATACTCTCCGGACACATCAGTTAAAAGCCAAATTCTCCAAGTGCCACTTTTGGAGAAAGGAGGTAAGATTTCTGGGGCATATAGTGTCCAAAGAAGGGTTGGCCATGGACCCCGCGAAAGTGGTGGCAGTGCAAGATTGGAAGACACCAAGAAATGCAACCGAAGTTCGAAGCTTTCTTGGGCTAGCCGGTTTTTACCGAAAGTTTATTAGGGATTTTGCGAAAATCTCAGCCCCACTCACAAGGCTAACAAAGAAGAATTTGGCGTTCGCTTGGGATTTGGACTGTGACATTGCTTTCCAACGGTTAAAAAGGGCTCTTACAACAACCCCAGTTCTAACTCTGCCTGACGGAAGCAAAATGTTCACAGTATACACGGATGCATGTGGAACGGGACTAGGCACTGTTCTAATGCAAGAAGGAAGGGTAGTAGCTTATGGCGGAAGACAATTGAAGGTTCATGAAAAGAACTACCCAACCCACGATCTTGAGTTAGCCGCCATCGTCTTTGCACTTAAGTCTTGGCGCCATTATCTCCTAGGCGAGAAGTTTGAATTATACACTGACCATAAATCGTTGAAATATCTCTTCTCGTAGAAGGATCTTAACTTGAGGCAGCAAAGATGGATGGAGTTCCTTGCCTCGTATGACTTTGAAATTTCCTATACTCCCGGAAAAGGCAACGTAGTAGCAGACGCGTTGAGCCGAAAGAAACTGACCTTAAGCCCGCTCTTCGTAGAGAGGCAAAGCTTGGAGCATATAGCTAGTTTTAACTTTAGGCCCTCCTTGGATTTTGTACCGGGTTTCTTAGCATCTCTCGAAGTACGCCCTACTCTCTTGGACTCAATAGGGGCTGCACAACGTGAAGACCCTCAGCTTGTTGATGTGATTGATAAACTTATTGGGGGTGAGACTTCTAGTCACCTCAGTAGGTACGCCATCGATGATAAGGGTTGGCTGAGGCGAGATGGAAGATTATGTGTCCCACAAGCAGGGGAGTTGACAAAGAAGGTTCTCGAAGAAGCGCACCATTCCAAGATGACTATACACCCTGGCGGTGATAAGATGTACAAGGATATAAAAAGGACTTTCTTTTGGAACGACATCAAACAAGACGTGGCAGATTTCGTTTCTAAGTGCATGACCTGCCAACGGGTCAAGGCGGAACAGAAGAAGCCTGGAGGATTACTTCATCCTTTAGAGGTCCCACAGTGGAAGTGGGATAACATTTCAATGGACTTCATTGATGGACTGCCTATGTCGAGGAGAGGCAACACTAGCTTTTGGGTAATAGTAGATAGGCTTACTAAAAGCGCCCACTTCATACCTATCAAGAGTAGAAGGACTGCCGCATCACTAGCATCTCTTTATCTCAAGGAAATAGTTCGACTCCATGAGATACCCTCCAGCATTGTTAGTGACCGAGACCCTATCTTCACAAGCGAGTTTTGGCGGAGTCTACAAGAAGCTGTAGGCACACAGTTATGTTTGAGCACGGCCTATCACCCCCAAACTGATGGCCAGACGGAAAGGGTGAATAAAGTTTTAGAGGATCTTTTGAGACTTTGCGTTCTTGACTTTGGAGGGACATGGGAGGATCACCTTCCTTTAGTGGAATTTTCCTACAACAATAGCTATCAAGCTACCATCGGTATGGCGCCCTTCGAAGCCTTGTATGGAAGACCGTGCAAATCACCAACTTGTTGGTGGGAGTCTACAGATAAGCTTATACTTGGGCCAGACATGATTCGAGAGACTTCGGAGAAAGTGAACTTGATACGTAGGAGAATGAAGACTGCCCAAGACCGACAGAAATCCTACGCCGACAAAAGAAGGACCGACCTTGAGTTTGAGGTTGGGGACAGGGTTTTCCTTAAGGTATCACCTTTAAGGAACGTCGTTCGCTTTGGATCCGCAGGAAAGCTAGCACCAAGATTTGTAGGACCATTTCCTATCATCGAGAAGGTTGGGAAGATGGCCTATAGATTAGAGCTACCCTAGAAACTGGCCGGAGTTCACAACGTCTTTCATGTTTCTCACCTCCGGAAGTGTTTGCATGAGTCGGCGGAAGTGGTGGAACCTAGCATCCTAGAAAAAGCCGAAGTGGAATGTGAAGCAACTGTGAGGAAATTTCCAACCCACATCTTAGGAACTGAAGTGAAAAAGCTACGCAACCGCGAAGTCAAACTCGTTAAAGTTCAGTGGAGCGACGCCGAGGAAGACGCGACTTGGGAAACTGAAGACAGAATACGAGCTGCCTACCCTCTTCTTTTTGAGGGTACATCTTTGATCTCTCTTTTTCCTTAAGTTATGCTTTATCTATCTTTTTAGGTATATCTCCTCGATCCTTCTCCTAACTCTTTAGGTAGAAAATAAATGGATGCAAACATGTATTTGAAAACATGCTATGGATGATGGCTGCAAATGGTTGCTAGTGATTGCTAGTGGTTGCTCGTGGATGCATATACACACACCGTAGGTTATAGATCGGCTCAGTCACTTCATATTGCATATGCATATATGTATTCTCATTTGTATATGGTTGAAAACTTGATATGTTGTCATATGGTTGTCGCATTTGTATGAATAGTTGTGCACTCATGTAGAATTATAAGTAGGAAAAATTTGCATACATAATGGATTCATGACACTTACATGATTCGCATTAAGGAGGTCAACAGAATCAGTAGGCCGCCTGATTTCTACATTAGATAAGGACATGTACACACACTATGCATATGATCATGAAGCATTAGAAGTCTTTTAAGGACAGTGGATGTCTGTGTTTGTTGGTTGAGTAGATGGACTGTTGGATGGTAGGATATACATTCTTCCTAACTTGAAGATTTCGAGGACGAAATCCTTTTAAGGGGGGAGAATGTAACACCCCGTGAATTCTATAACGTTGAGCTACAAAATTTAAGTATAATTAATTATAAATGATGAAATCAAGGGAAATGGGTTACGCCATTGCGTTCGTCTCGAAATTCTGCTTGAGATAGAGTCCAAGTTTGCATAAAACAGATATCGTATGAAGAAGATATGGACGATTGAAGTTGGGCAGAAAAACCAGAAAACGGGTCAGAATGCACTAGCGCACTTGGGAAGTCTGCCAGAACAAAGTTGAACTGGCGCACTTGGGAAGTGCGCCAGTACATTTTTAGCATGGCGCACCTGCCAAGTGCGCCCATGTCAGAATGACCTGCGGGTCAGGTCCTGGCTGGCCTGATCAGGGTCTGGTCGAATTCTGAGGCTTGGCTGAGTCACTAGGGCTTACATGTCACTTTCTGATTGGCTTCTCTTGAGATGGATGGTCTGGATTCACTCTAGCTTCATCGACGGCTCTAATTAGATTGAAATTCTATAAATACAACTCAAGTCTAACCCTAAATTCACACAAATAATAGAATACAAAAGCCGTCATGCTGCTGGAAAGGAACTAGGAATGGCCGTCAATTAGAAAGCCTAGAGACAAGCCAACATTAATGCTTAGAGACGAATCAAATTAAGAAGAAGATAAAAGTTTAATCAAAATTAATCAACGCAACGTTAGTCTACCCAAAGGAACGCATCTCAGTTTCAGAATTCAGAATCCAGAATTCAAGATTCTGCATTCGTTGTAAGTATAGTGACCTTTCAGAATATGAATAAAAACTGTGATGTGATTCGATGTAAATGAAAATAGAATTGTGTTGTTATATTGCATAAATTCTATGTATTGTAATGATTTTGTCATGACTTGTGTATTGATATTTGTGGCCTTAATTGATTGATGCAAACCTATTGGATATTTGTATATGAAAGTGATAGCAATAGCAAGTTGTGGCAAAAACTAGAAATTTGATCCCTTTTTGTACATGTCGATGGCATGGATTATATATGATCCATTAGTCTAAGTTAGAATTTATGTAAACATGTTATAGACCTTTTATGCCTACATGACCCAAAACCTATGATATCATTCTTTTGTTTATTTGCAAGTATAATTGGATCTATGTTAAGCATCGTTTGGGTTTCATAAACTATGCAAGTTCATGCTTATTTGCAAGTACAATTGGATCTATGTTAAGCATCGTTTGGGTTTCATAAACTATGCAATTCATGTTGAAATAGGTTATGTGATTAGATGTTATAATTGGACATTTTGGTGAATATACAACATGCTAGTTTTGTGGTTGACATTATGCCAAGTTAAACATGTTTAAACACAAGTTTGTATAAATCAAAACTATGCCATTTCATACGTCACCTACTTAGTTATACTTTGATTTGAATGCAAGTTCACATGACCCATCATTTATGTTAGTATCGCTAAATTGCAAGTTCATGCGCCACACACCCTTATATGTTGTAAAATATACATGTTATGGATTTTCCCCTTTTCTCACGTTTATAAAGTTGGGCTGAATTGTAACAAGCCCAACACATGTTGTAATGTTGCGAACAAACGGGGGTAATAACGTTGGGTGTAAAACATGAAAATATATGTTGGCATGTTTGGCACATGCCAATGACAATGACATTTGAGCGGTATGAATTAGCATACCCAAAAATAAAAGATATGACATTTACATATATAATTAAGAAGTAATAAAATATGTAAATTTAGAAAACACGATATGCTTAACCCGAGGTTGGATTGAGTTGTGATGTAAACCTGCACGGACCTGCCCGGACCTGCCCGGCTGTTCAGTAGTCATAACAATACCTATCCAATGTGGGTGGTTAAGCATTGAGCCCAATAAGGACCCGAGTTTAGTCTGAGCTACGATGTAAACCTGCCCGGAACCGACCGGCACATCCAGTAACCGTAGCAATACCTGTCTAATGTGAGTGGTCTGGTGCTCCTAAGAGGCTAAGGACAGATGGTAGGGTTAAGTCAACTATAACACTTAACCAAATTCAACATGTTAACAAGAATTGATGGGTGGGGTTAGGTAAATACAGACATTTAACCACGTAACATGTTTGACTAGAAAATCCTGGTAACGAGGGACCCATTTCAGCAGTAACCCAAGTTAGGTATCAACGGTACCCTGAAACTAGGCAGGGTGGGGCACGATTACTGGGCTGATTGTAAGCGGTCAAACGACGGCGGTGGGTGCACAGTGCAGGTCTAACGGGGTGCGGGCGTGCACACACTCCGGAGCAGACAACCAGGGCACTGGGACACCAGTAGTATAACCTATGCCTTCTAGAATTTGTGTCATGGCCGCCACCATGGATCTTGATACACCCCATGGTGGGACCAACATAGGTATCTACAATTGTTGGGGGCCGTATGACACATGTTAACGCGAGTAGGAGCCGATCTTTTAATAAGAATGGGGATCACTTCACCCTCACCATGGGGTGCCAGTTAGAATAAACTCAAGTAGATGTAGAGATATAGTATGGTGCGATAGTACATTCGACACTTCCTTAGCTTGTGACACCATCCAATTTTCAGTATATATCTATCATGCCCTTTTCTTATTCACATACTGAAGAGTTACTAGATTTACTCAGGCTTTATGTCTGACCCTATTTTCTTTTCGTCTTCTTTTCTTTCGTCCCCCCCCAAGGTCCCCAGGGAGGAAGCAACGCAGCTCAGTCAGGCTCTGTACAAGCTCCAAGAACGTAGTGTATGATTTGGATCTCTTTTGCTCGGATTATGGCTTTGGATATCACTTTGGGGATTTTTGTCACTTTATTTATGCTTTATGCTTCTTTAATAATCAAGACCGTTATGAGGTTGTAATGATGGAAGTATTTTGAGACAATTATGGAATGTTATGTTTTGAACACGTATTAATGAAATAAAAAGTCTGTTTGGATTCCGCTGTTTAAAATATGTGTATTTATATCTGTCTTGAGTTTATCTGTGGCTTTTACTTATAAACCTCCACCAAAATTAAGGCATTCCCTTTGTGAGTGACCTTAACGGAGGTGGGGTGTTTCAAGTAAATAGAATCTAGTAGAACGCTTGCATCTCACGCTCTATATATATAGTATACAAACAAAACCGCGGGCGCTTATTGAAGATTGGATTCTGACTATGACAAGGTATGGGACCACCTGCCGATCGTGTATCTCTAGAGGCGAATACACTAGGTTCAACAAGAACGTCTTGCAACCCGGCCCTTACATGACCGACCACTCATTTCGCTTGAGTGTATCGAATGTATATCACCAACGATTGGGCGCGACCCACCGTTTCCTGAAAAGGGACAGCATCGAAATAGATTAAAGAATGAAATGGAATTTCTCTAGATAGGTGATTATACTACCTAATGGGAGCGACCCACATAGCCATGCTGCCTGCCCGATTTCTGTCATTTCCCAGTTGATGAGGTTTGAGGTTTAGATTAACTTTCTGGCCAACATTTACTTTGAATGCCACATCATCATATCCGTCAAGTCACTAATTGACGTCCACAAATATACGCTGGGTATAAAAGAAGTTCCCCTCTTTACCACCACTCGGTATATTTGTAAAAATCAACGTATGTGGTTTCAAGAAATACTCTGTCAGACATTCGTCCATACAAGTCATCCAAGAACAGGATGAACTGAAGGTACTCTCCTACTGCATCTGATATAGGAATCACCCCACGGATCAGTAGCGAGACGTCCTTGCAACCCGTAGATTCCAACCACGACAAAACCACAGCTTATCTCTGGGAGCTAACCAAAGATTATTAGCGGTTCTTCCATTTTATGAAGATCTACGGTCTTTAATGCTCCGTCTCGATCATCTTCTGATCTCTTCACGTATTTGTTGGTCGGAATGGTTTTCGAATATAAATTCAATCCCGGTCCTTCCGTACCAACAATCGTATTGGACAGATTTGATAGTCGGTGATTTAACTATCAAAATAAACAGTGTTTCAATCATGACAATCCAGTGAGTTCACTGGTTCAGTATTCAGCACCACTTGGCCTTTTAATTAAAAAATAAATGTAAATTCAAACTCTTAAATCTTTCGATATCTTAAATATAGTTTTCTCGCTTCTTAGTTAACATAAGATTATTCTTAAACAAATTCTCTTTTTAATACTTAGGAAATTTCCATATCATATTTGGTTGTCTATTTTCACATTTAGAATATTAGTCACACTATTATCCAATATTGGGAAATCATTTCAAATTATTACTCGTAAAACAACATTACGAAATATCATCTATTTCATTACTTAAAACAATATAAATACTTATTCTAATAGAATAAAACTCAACTTTACGTTATCTTTCTAACTTGAAAATTTTGTTATAATTTCACGCAATGCCTTTTATTCCCCTTTTCACTTTGGAATTCTTATTATATGCATACTTGCCAAGTTTCACCAATGGTTTGTGTTACTATTTCTCTAATGAAATAATAAATTACTACCAACCACTTTTACCATTACAACTACTATCATCCTCATATAATTCTGATGTCGTTCAAGTTGGGGTATTTTAATTACCTCTCAGACCTTGATCAACAACGTTCATATCTCAAGATGGATAACAGTCGTTATCCAAAAGCCAGTACTTCATTCTAATATTTTATTCAACATATGGTTTCATAAAACCTTCTTACGCTTTGAAAATCTTTTCCTCGAAATATGCCTACTTTTCTTAATTCAATAATTATGTAACGTCTTTATGAACAACACTCTTTAACTCTACCCCTTTAAACCAAGTCATTTGATAATTCAGATTTGTTTATCAAATCCTAAGATCCACTTCTCTTACCATATTCAT
The DNA here is from genome assembly GCA_030737875.1 of Allium sativum. NCBI lineage: Eukaryota > Viridiplantae > Streptophyta > Magnoliopsida > Asparagales > Amaryllidaceae > Allium > Allium sativum. The sequence continues at coordinate 749,378,176 of CM060918.1, forward strand.
GTTTATCAATCCCTTTTCAAATTCATTACATCATTTTCCACTTTGGAATCTTATGCTCCAATCCTTACTTTTACTTAATCCCATTATTAAGTAACGTTAATGTCAAATTAACGCTTTAACACTTTAAAATCTCATTTATATAACCCTGATTTATTATAAAACCCTTTTATCTAAATTTCCTTTTTTAAAACCCTTACTGAAATTTTAAACACATATTCATTAAACTATCTTATTAAATCAACTCAAAACACAACCAATTTCATAAACAAATTTTAGTTACAATGGTTGACTTAGTCAACTCAAGGCAGGGTTGTCTCATTAATCGATCCCAATTATTCTCACTTTAAATTAATTAGTAATATAATTAATTTAAATTATTCCATGTAACTGTTTCTTAACCAAACAGTTATTTACTTTAATCGTTAGGTAAAATTTCTATTCGCGAGTTCATAAATCTCAATAACGTCAAAAGTTACATTATAAAATCAATTAATCATTAATTATAACTTAAATAATAAATATTAAATATTTGTTCCTCTTTATAACCTTTATTCAAAATAATATATTTTAAAATCTATCTTCAGTTATAAAATAAATTTTATAACTCCATCTCTATCGACTCACCTTTCGGTGAATCCATATAAACAAAACGATTTACTTTTAGGCCATTTACTGCCGATTACTCAACCAATATAGCCCACTGGTTAAAACACAACACATGTTGACTTTTTAGTCAATGATCACTACTACAATCAATAACCCAACCATGACCGTTCATATATGATAATATGAAAATATATAATATATTTGAGGAATCCGGTTGGATCCCTCCAACCAGTCCTTCCCTGTATTCAAATGGTTATCTTCAAACCAATCAGTTAATTCTATTTAACTGATATATAATAGTAAATAACAACAATTTCACATCAACAAAATTACCAAACAATTTAATCAGATCAAACAATTCAAACTATTAAACACGTTTATTTTATAAACATGACCAACCAAGGTGAGTTACCTTTATTGGAACCAATCGTTAAAATAACGATTTGGTATTTTTCTAAAATTAAACAACAGTTTAATTTCATCAGTAAATCCACAAATAAATATATATCTATCAAACAGGCAACCATTAACAAGCAGACACACACAAATAAAACCCAATTTATATAAAATATAAATGGGGGAAAACTGAGTGAGTTTAACTCACCTTGATTCGTTTGTTGTGAAGACAGTTCGTTCTAATTAAATTAAACGGTCGTTTAATTTAATTAAACATCTTGATTGCTGCCAACTCTGACTAGATCAGCTCCATAGTGAAACGCTTGCCTATACGGTTTCAATGCTCCTTGTTTCGTCCAATCCCGTGACTGGATGACCAAGTTTTAAACTTTAAATGTTACACACCGCTTTAACTAATATAATTAAACCTTAAATAATAATTAAATTACCACTTCTTACTTATGTTTGTTTAAACCAGATTAGTTGTGTAAACTAGGATTAGGCCATAATATAGGTGTTATTTGCGTGGATATAATTGTATAGTTAGGATAGGTGCATAATTGACACGTTATTTAACCACTTGGCACATATGAACACAATTGAAAATATTTTATTAGCTTAACTATGTTTAGGCAAAAATGTAAATCCCAGTAATAAACTACCAGGCAACCTCAACTGGATTTGGCGCTTAGTGAAAAAAAAATTTAGGCGCCCTTAAACACGTTATAATCTTACAGGACATGGTTCCTTACGTTCATTCTATAGGGCATATCACAGTATATATATTGTTTTTAAAACTACTATGGTGAAGGTACATAATACAATTTTATTTCAAGTCTAAAATTTATGGTGACCCGCCTGTATAAACATTCCTTGTTCTTTACGTAACACTTAGGTAAATTAAATATGATGATAGGGGTATTATACAAACCGATTAGGCTTTATACAAAATGAGGTTGATGCGTTATGTATTTCTCCAGGTCCGTGTAAACTATTCTACCGATACTATTTACCCCAAAAGCTATTTATGTTAGTTTATCTTTAATTAGGTATTTTAAAACTAACTTAACTACTGAACAAATGGCCATGCATAATATTACATCAGGTTTGAATAGTATTACCACTGTTCCTCTTCATCTTCTTATTACTTGCTCTTCCTTCTTCATACACGAAGCCACCGCCCCCATACAAGATCCGCACCTGCTACAAATATTAGCGTGCTCCCCCATTTTCTCCCTGCATTATGCAATTTCGACTCCATTCCTCACTGTCCAAACACGTCTGCCCCTTTCTTTGATATAAGCCACGCCATATTTTACTTTGCAGCTTCCTCAATATCCCACTGCTTCCATCGTGTTCACCCACTTCGAGCTTCCACCCTGTCGGACCCCCTCGGCCTCCATTCAGCCAGCACTCAGACAACTCCGACCATCAATAGACCGCACTGACCTCCTCCTTACACCTATGATCTGAACTGGACCCACCTGGAATTGCGCCATCCCTCCCCACTTTTATTTGCAGTTGTCCCAATTCGTTTTACTCCTTTCGGTTATGTCTTTACTGAATTGAGGCGATGGAGCGCTGTATATATAGCGTGAGAAGCCTTGGGTGGCACGGGGTAATGGATTGGCACGCACAGCATTGTTTGGATTGACAGCCACGGAACCGAAACTACTTGTCAGGCAAGGGGAAGGAAAGTTTCCCAACGTACAGCATGGACATAGCTCTGCAGTGTTGTTTCACTTCATTGTAATAGCTGCATACTGATAGGGTAGTCTTACTCCGTGCTAAAAGTGTACTGTTATCATGTGCCTTAGTCTAATGCGTACTGATAGAGGTCAGTAGGCAAAATAGGTATGCTAAGTTATTTATTGTCTCCAGACCATTTCCATGTGAAAGACTTGAAGGCTTGTCCTAGTTTTAAAACATAGGTATGAATAGGCTGTACACTTTTTAGCTTTTATGTAGGGGAGGCTATGCATGTATTTATTTGTGAAACTTATGCGTAAAGTAACACGCAAATTCTACTTTATACAATTTCTGTTTACTGATAAAAAAAAACTAATCTTGGTGTAAAAAGATATTCCGGATCCAATGGGACAAGTTTCGTTGAAATCCGAGGTCGTATGAAAAAATTTCCTTTATAAAACCAGAAACAAACATGCGTTTAAATTTTTCACGATCACTAGATAAATCTAATCAACTTGAAATCTTGATATCCTAAAATAATTAATCGATACGGAACCAACGGCACCAGTTTCATCGCATTCTGAGACTGTTTGCCCGGTAGGCTATTTTTACGCGCACCCCAATGCCATTTCGGACACCAAATTAACCGGTCTCCAAAAATAACAAACTATATACCTATCCTGACTATAATCGACGATACGAACTCAACGGAATTGGTTTCGCGGCTTAATTCGATCGTCTGTTCAAGTTATACCCAAATACCCCTTTATTAAGTTAATTACGCGCTATAGAAATTGAACGGGCTTTTGTGGCTGCCGTGGTCCCATACGACATCGGTTTGCCCCGCAACTCAACACCGTATAATAATTTAACGCTACGGTCCCAATGAAACTGATTTCGTCGAAATCTGAGTCCGTTTGCAAAATGGCTATTTTAAAGGCCTATATTTTAATAGCGATTCCCACAGCGATTATTTTAAAATTTGATTTGGCTATAACTAACAAATTATAAAACAAAATCTGGATTTTTATCTTTTATATGAAAATTATCATCAACATGCTCCCAACTTTCTTGTTTCACAGAAATCCGACTTAAATCGGATCCTGCATTCTCAGTTGAGGTTCAAAACTCCATATTACGAACTACCGAGCGATTTCGAGCATGTTTTATATTATAAATAAAATTAACGTTAAACTTCATTTTAAATAACGAATTAAATATTAAAATCCATAAATACTCCAAATATAATATTTAAAATAATAAATTAAATTACATATTTGACGGCTAAAAATGCGGGCCGTTACATTCTTCCCCCCTTAAAATAATTTCGTCCTCGAAATTGCTAAGTTAAGAAAGAACGTCACTAACCCATTATCTTTACAAAATAATAAATTTAAAACTCGATTTTTATTTCGAAATTAGTCTAATTAGTTTTAAAACCAATTTATTCCAAATAAAGAAATTTCTAAAAATCTTCAAAAAATTTCTAACATCTTAAATTTTGGAAATTTTTTGGCAGAGTCTCCCCTGTTCGGAGGACATCTGCAATATCGCAAGTTCAAGAAATATATATACATCAACCAACAGGGTGGAAAAATTCAAAAACCAAACTCAAAACCCAAATAAAAACCAAAATTTCATATTCTGCATAGGCGTACCTTTTGCGAGCGTTATTATGCGGTAAGCAATATTTTGTATTCGAGCTTGCTTAGTTATTATGCAGCTCTTATTCAAACTGAATTCAATCAACTCCAGAATTTTCTCTTGAATGGATTTTAAAGCTGAATTGACACTTCTGCACCTGTTCTCAACTCAAATAAATTTCATTAGCCGCCAAAACAAACATCAATTATTTTCAATATCCATATCACACGATCCAACTAGTTCTATACACAATCTAATCCACATGAGATTATAATTATTTAAAATCACTTCATTTATTTCTTTAATTATCCATTCAGGTTTATTAATCTGGATTATTTATTTAACTTATTTATTCCATATTGGTTTCAACCAAGTTTAACATTTTCATATTTATATTCAAGCAATCAACAACACAATCCAAACATATCATTCAGATCGACATTAACAAATCAATCGATTTCCCATATTATAATAAATTGAGAAAATATTACTTTTATTATAAAATAAATTGGTCAAAAATAATTTTATAACAATTTACAAATACGCTCTCTCATATATAGACTCAAACTCAATCTAGGGTATTACTAACCCCATCTCTATCGAGTTATCCCATAGAGCCAAGGTTATCACTAAACCAATAGCTCTGATACCACTGTAACGACCCAAGGATTTTCGGCCCCGAAAATCGATATAAATACCTTTACCGTGATTCATGCCGTCCTCCCAACCACCGAAAACACTGGATGATTATTAGAAAGAAATTAGAGGGTGAGATAAGAAAGAAAGAAATATTAGAATAGAAGAAGAAGAAGAAGAAACAACACAACACAGAGTCTCACATCGCAACGGAACAAAATATAAAACATAAATAAATCATTATTGAGAGCTTTAAAAATACTTACAATATCAGAGTACATCACATAACGGGACAGTTATAATAACCTGTTCCCATATACAACACATAGCGGAATAGTAGCCATATAATATCATACGTCTGAACATCTACAGCTCGTCTCTGGACTTCATAGCATTCGATAACCTGAACCTGTACACCGCGGGCTAACCCAAGCATTTACAAAACACTGGGTCAGTCTGGTGAACCAGAGTGAGATAAACTCGCACAGTATTGAGGGTATCACACAACCTGATTTTAAAGTTAAAATTCTTTCGAAAGAAAAAGATAATCGTAAGACCAATCCACACATAAATACGAACGGTTTTTACCTTACGATAACCTAAAACGGTTTTGAAATCAATATCTGGTCTGATATTATAATAATGTCTAAATACAAGTAAATAGAATCTAGAAGAACGCTTGCATCTCACACTCTACATATATAGTATACAAACAAAACCGTGGGCGCTTATTGGAGATTGGATTCTGACTATGACAAGGTATGGGACCACCTGCCGATCGTGTATCTCTAGAGGTGAATACACTGGGTTCAACAAGAACGTCTTGCAACCCGGCCCTCACATGACCGACCACTCATTTCGCTTGAGTGTATCGAATGTATATCACCAACGGTTGGGCGCGACCCACCGTTTCCCGAAAAGGGACATCATCGGAATAGATTAAAGAATGAAATGGAATTTCTCTAGATAGGTGATTATACGCCCTAATGGGAGCGACCCACATAGCCATGCTGCCTGCTCGATTTCTGTCATTTCCCGGTTGATGAGGTTTGAGGTTTAGATTAACTTTCTGGCCAACATTTACTTTGAATGCCACATCATCATATCCGTCAAGTCACTAATTGACGTCCACAAATATACGCTGGGTATAAAAGAAGTGCCCCTCTTTACCACCACTCGGTATATTTGTAAAAATCAACGTATGTGGTTTCAAAAAATACTATGTCAGACATTCGTCCATACAAGTCATCCAGGAACAGGATGAACTGAAGGTACTCTCCTACTGCATCCGATATAGGAATCACCCCACGGATCAGTAGCGAGACGTCCTTGCAACCCGTAGATTCCAACCACGACAAAATCACAGCTTATCTCTGAGAGCTAACCAAAGATTATTAGCGGTTCTTCCATTTTATAAAGATCTACGGTCTTTAATGCTCCGTCTCGATCATCTTCTGATCTCTTCACGTATTTGTTGGTCGGAATGGTTTTCGAATATAAATTCAATCCCGGTCCTTCCGTACCAACAATCGTATTGGACAGATTTGATAGTCGGTGATTTAACTATCAAAATAAACAGTGTTTCAATTATGACAATCCAATGAGTTCACTAGTTTAGTATTCAGCACCACTAGGCCTTTTAATTAAAAATAAATGTAAATTCAAACTCTTAAATCTTTCGATATCTTAAATATAGTTTTCTCGCTTCTTAGTTAACATAAGATTATTCTTAAACAAATTCTCTTTTTAATACTTAGGAAATTTCCATATCATATTTGGTTGTCTATTTTCACATTCAGAATATAAGTCACACTATTATCCAATATTGGGAAATCATTTCAACTTATTACTCGTAAAACGACGTTACGAAATATCATCTATTTCATTACTTAAAACAATATAAATACTTATTCTAATAGAACAAAACTCAACTTTGCGTTATCTTTTTAACTTGAAAATATCGTTATAATTTCACGCAACGCCTTTTATTCCCCTTTTCACTTTGGAATTCTTATTATATGCATACTTGCCAAGTTTCACCAATGGTTTGTGTTACTATTTCTCTAATGAAATAATAAATTACTACCAACCACTTTTACCATTACAACTACTATCATCCTCAGATAATTCTGATGTCATTCAAGTTGGGGTATTTTAATTACCTCTCAGACCTTGATCAACAACGTTCATATCTCAAGATGGATACCAGTCGTTATCCAAACGCCAGTACTTCATTCTAATATTTTATTCAACATATGGTTTCATAAAACCTTCTTACGCTTTGAAAATCTTTTCCTCGAAATATGCCCATTCTTTCTTAATTCAATAATTAAGTACGGTCTTTATGAACAACACTCTTTAACTCTGCCCCTTTTAACCAAGTCATTTGATAATTCGAATTTGTTTACCAAATTCTAAGATCCACTTCTCTTACCATATTCATTTTTATCAATCCCTTTTCAAATTCATTACATCATTTTCCACTTTGGAATCTTATGCTCCAATCCTCACTTTTACTTAATCCCATTATTAAGTAACGTTAATGTCAAATTAACGCTTTAACACTTTAAAATCTCATTTATATAACCCTGATTTATTATAAAACCCTTTTATCTAAATTTCCTTTTTAAAAACCCTTACTAAAATTTTAAACCCATATTCACTAAACTATCTTATTAGATCAACTCAAAACACAACCAATTTCATAAACAAATTTTAGTTACAATGGTTGACTTAGTCTACTCAAGGCAGGGTTGTCTCATTAATCGATCCCAATTATTCTCACTTTAAATTAATTAGTAATATAATTATTTTAAATTATTCCATGTAACTGTTTCTTAACCAAACAGTTATTTACTTTAATCGTTAGGTAAAATTTCTATTCGCGAGTTCATAAATCTCATTAACGTCAAAAGCTACATTATAAAATCAATTAATCATTAATTATAACTTAAATAATAAATATTAAATATTTGTTCCTCTTTATAACCTTTATTCAAAATATTATATTTTAAAATCTATCTTCAGTTATAAAATAAATTTTATAACTCCATCTCTATCGACTCACCTTTCGGTGAATCCATATAAACAAAACGATTTACTTTTAGGCCATTTACTGCCGATTACTCAACCAATATAGTCCATTGGTTAAAACACAACACGTGTTGACTTTTTAGTCAATGATCACTACTAAAATCAATAACCCAACCATGACCGTTCATTTATGATAATATGAAAATATATAATATATTGAGGAATCCGGTTGGATCCCTCCAACCTGTCCTTCCCTGTATTCAAATGGTTATCTTCAAACCAATCAGTTAATTCTGTTTAACTGATATACAATAGTAAATAACAACAATTTCAAATCAACCACATTACCAAACAATTTAATTAGATCAAACAATTCAAACTATTAAACACGTTTATTTTATAAACGTGACCAACCAAGGTGAGTTACCTTTATTGGAACCAATCGTTAAAATGACGATTTGGTATTTTTCTGAAATTAAACAGTAGTTTAATTTCATCAGTAAATCCACAAATAAATATATATCTATCAAACAGGCAACCATTAACAAGCAGACACACACAATTAAAACCCAATTTATATAAAATATAAATGGGGGAAAACTGAGTGAGTTTAACTCACCTTGATTCGTTTGTTGTGAAGGCAATTCATTCTAATTAAATTAAATGGTCGTTTAATTTAATTAAACATCTTGATTGCTGCCAACTCTGACCAGATCAGCTTCATAGTGAAACGCTTGCCTATACGGTTTCAATGCTCCTTGTTTCGTCCAATCCCGTGACTGGATGACCAAGTTTTAAACTTTAAATGTTACACACCGCTTTAACTAATATAATTAAACCTTAAATAATAATTAAATTACCACTTCTTACTTATGCTTGTTTAAACCAGATTAGCTGTGTAAACTAGGATTAGGGCATAATATAGGTGTTATTTGCGTGGATATAACTGTATAGTTAGGATCGGTGCATAATTGAAACGTTATTTATCCAGTTGGCACATATGAACACAATTGAAAATATTTTATTAGCTTAACTATGGTTAGGCAAAAATGTAAATCCCCGTAATAAACTACCAGGCAACCTCAACTGGATTTGGCGCTTAGTGGAAAAAAAACTTTAGGTGCCCTTAAACACATTATAATCTTATAGGACATGGTTCCTTACGTTCATTCTATAGGACATATCACAGTATATATATTGTTTTTAAAACTACTATGGTGCAGGTACATAATACAATTTTATTTCAAGTCTACAATTTATGGTGACCCGCCTGTATAAACATTCCTTGTTCTTTACGTAACTCTTACGTAAATTAAACATGATGATAGGCGTATTATACAAACCAATTAGGCTTTATACAAAATGGGGTTGATGCGTTATGTATTTCTCCAGGTCCGTGTAAACTATTCTACTGATACTATTTACCCTAAAAGCTATTTATGTTAGTTTATCTTTAATTAGGTATTTCAAAACTAACTTAACTACTGAACAAATGGCCACACATAATATTACATTAGGTTTGAATAGTATTACCACTGTTCCTCTTCATCTTCTTGTTACTTGCTCTTCCTTCTTCACACACGAAGCCACCGCCCCCATACAAGATCCGCACCTGCTGCAAATATTAGCGTGCTCCCCCATTTTCTCCCTGCGTTATGCAATTTCGACTCCTTCCTCACTGTCTAAACACGTATTCCCCTTTCTTTGATATAAGCCATGCCATATTTTACTTTGCAGCTTCTTCAATATCCTACTGCTTCCACCGTGTTCACCCACTTCGAGCTTCCACCCTGTCGGACCCCCTCGTCCTCCATTCGGGCAACACTCAGACAACTCCGACCATCCAATAGACCGCACTAACCTCCTCCTTACACCTACGATCCGATCTGGACCCACCTGGCATTGCGCCATCCCTCCCCCACTTTTATTTGAGTTGTTCCCATTCGTTTTACTCCTTTCGGTTCTGTCTTTACTGAATTGAAGCGATGGAGCGCTGTATATATAGCGTGAGAAGCCTTGGATGGCACGGGGTAATGGATTGGCACGCACGACATTGTTTGTATTGACAGCCACGGAACCGAAACTATTTGGCAGGGAAGGGGAAGAAAAGTTTCCCAACGTACAACATGGACATGGCTCTGCAATGTTCTTTCACTTCATTGTAATAGTTACACACTGATAGGGTAGTCTCACTCTGTGCTAGAAGTGTACTGTTATCATGTGCCTTAGTCTAATGCGTACTGATAGAGGTCAGTAGGCAAAATAGGTATGCTGCGTTATTTATTGTCTCCAGACCATTTCCATGTGAAAGACTTGAAGGCTTGTCCTAGTTTTAAAACATAGATATGAGTAGGTTGTACACTTTTTAGCTTTTATGTAGGGGAGGCTATGCATGTATTTATTAGTGAAACTTACGCGTAAAGTAACATGCAAATTCTACTTTATACAATTTCTGTTTACTGATAAAAAACTAATCTTGGTGTAAAAAGATATTTCGGATCCAATGGGACAAGTTTCGTCGAAATCTGAGGTCATATGAAAAATTTTCCTTTATAAAAACCAAAAATAAACACGCGTTTAAATTTTTCACGATCACTAGATAAATCTAATCAACTTGAAATCTTGATATCCTAAAATAATTAATCAATATGAACCCAACGACACCAGTTTCGTCGCATTCTGAGACTATTTGCCCGGTAGGCTATTTTTACGCGCACCCCAATGCCATTTCAGACACCAAATTAACCGGTCTCCAAAAATAACAAACTATAGACCTATCCTGACTATAATCGACGATACGAACTCAACGGAATTGGTTTCGCGGCTTAATTCGATCGTCTGTTCAAGTTATACCCAATACCCCTTTATTAAATTAATTACGCGCTATAGAAATTGAACGGGCGTTTGTGGCTGCCGTGGTCCCATACGACATCGGCTTTCCATGCAACTCAACACTATATAGTAATTTAACGCTATGGTCCCAATGAAATTGATTTCGTCGAAATCTGAGTCCGTTTGCAAAATGGCTATTTTAAAGGCCTATATTTTAATAACGATTCCCACAGTGATTATTTTAAAATTTGATTTGGCTATAACTAACAAATTATAAAACGAAATATGGATTTTTATCTTTCATATGAAAATTATCATCTGCACGCTCCCAACGTTTCTTGTTTCATAGAAATCCGACTTAAATCGAGTCCTGTATTCTCAGTTGAGGTTCAAAACCCCATATTACGAACTGCCGCGCGATTTCGAGCTCGCTTTATATTATAAATAAAATTAACGTTAAACTTCGTTTTAAATAACGAATTAAATATTAAAATCCATAAATACTCCAAATATAATATTTAAAATAATAAATTAAATTAAATATTTGACGACCAAAAATACGGGTCGTTACAAGCTATTTCTTGGTTCAAATCCCTACGCACCCGCTCCTTCATATTTCCTCCTCTCTTCTATTCATTTCCATTTAATTTAATTTCAGGAAGAAAAAAATGAAACAAAACCTTCCCTTCTTCATTTCATATTTTCCCCAAGTCCACGCCAAAGCTTCTCCTTTCTTCTCTCCTTGGGAATCCAAACCCCTACTCATCTGCGACCCGCTCCCACAACCCACAAACCAACCAGCGCGATCTCTTCCCTAATCTACCAACATAATTACCCTTCATCGTAGCATCCACCATTCATGCAACCCAGATGTGTCATCGCCTTGCCCCACATCCACGTTACGTCTCCGCGCTCATAGTGTAACGTCCCACCCTGAGACACACCATAATAAAGAGCATTACTAGGTATTGTTGTCTATTAGAGCGGAGGATAGAGCTGGTTAAGGGCGACACTCGTAGATTTGCATTAGCAAGTCCTAAGCATGTCGAGGAAGTGCTCGTAAATTTTCTTTCAAGAAGCTCGACTTACTTAATCCTTACGTAATACAATTCCACAGTGGCTACAGGATCAAATCAGTACACAGTACATATAAAACACACTCACAGTCCATAGAACAGTTACACAATATTACATCGTCAGACTACAACCAATACATGTGCTACAAAAAGAATAGATACATCACTTCCACTTATGAAACATGATACAGATGAAATAATAGAAAACTCTACTGCACGATCTCGACTGGAAACTGCTATAGAAAGGATATCCTAAAAGAAATACAGCTAACCCCAAGCACAGCGACTGCACCTGAAATTTCTCGGTCTGACCCGAGGAATACACGCACGGGTCAATCTAGTTTACAAATCAGTTTAAGAATAAATAAGCACATGATATTCAATTCTTTATCCTAAGGGTTATGAATAAGACGACATAAAGGGGTTAATGGGTTTTAGTACACATGTCATGACACAAGGAATAAATGTACAAGTCTCGTTGAAACGACCCGAACTTCCCAACCGGCCTAAACCGAACAAGAAGGCGGATTACTTTAAGAACACGGCGCATCATAACACAAACATGAGAACTTTTCATTACTATTACAACAATTTACATCAAAGTACAAGAATATCATAGTACGAATAAATATTACACAGCGGAAAAAAATATCAGAGAATAAAATGTGCAACAGAAAACATCAACTACCACAATTGAAAGAAATACACAGATATAAAGCATTCCGAATATAGCTTCAGCTGTAATCCAGGATCCTATGAAAAGAAATATCTGCGAAAACCAAAACTACAAGCTGCTCGTGTGGAAAATATGGGCACCCAGAGTTTAGGTGGAAACAATAAAGTCCGAGTCAGTCATAGGACTGGTGTGAGAACTAAAACAGTTATTAACTTCATTTTAAAGTTGGGTAAATCAAGGGACCACGTCGTATGACACGGAACAGGTTTTCTCCCAAGAATACCATAAAACAAACAGTGCAATGCTAAAAGGAAAAATGAGGCCATTATAAGACTCAGGTCCCATCACACAATGCAAATACAAACCAGAGGATAGAGTTTTACCTTATAGTGGCCAAATATGCTTGATACGCGAAATCTATCTTTTATTATTATTATAAGTAAAGAAAACAACTTCAAATATAAATGTATCAATCATAGATGGCTAGTACCCATGCTACTATGTTGCCATATAGGTTTATAACTAAAACTGAAAGTCACGTATTGGAAATTGGGTTTCCATCTATGAACCAAGGCAAGGGATCGTCCTCATCAAATTTGGGGCACCTCTAGCAAGATGTCCAGGACTCACACGCATGTGCACCTTGGATCTGGCAGGGTTGGTCCACACCTAACGTTTGTGGATTGGCAATTCGTGAACAATACGTTTCCCGGTCGTATAGGACCTATCTCTGGTCAGTACGTCGACCAATCAAAGGACTTTTAGTTGGCCATATCCAAGGTACCTCGCTATCCATCAACCACATAAGTAAAATGTCTGTAACACCCCGTAATTGTAACGACATAAAAGAGGATGAATTAAATAATAATTAATTTAATAATCGGAATTAAGGGAAACAGACTGTGCCATTGCGTCTATCTCAAAATTCTGCTCAAGATAGACATTTGGTTTGTGCAAAACGGACACCGCATGAAGAAGTTATGAAGGTTTAAAGTTTGAGTACGTGCAAGATAATTATATATATAATTAATTTCAGAAATCAAAAATCGTTCAAAAGTCAAAATTCCGGAGGCGGCAAAATTCCCGCTCCAGAGGAGTCGACCCCATAAGGGGGAGTCGACCACCCTAGGGCTGAGGTGGCAGTCGAATTCTGGGGACTATCATCTATAAATATAGGCTCATTTCTCTTGTTTTCTTCACTGAAAATCAATGGAGGCCTAAATGCTGTCGGTGCTTGGACTGAATCAAATCTTCTTCTTCTTCTATAATTAAAGTTCAGAGATTCAAGTGTAGATCTGTGATTCGTCAACTTCTTTTCTCTTTCAATTGTTCTAGATCCGAACACAGTAAGTTTTAAGTTACTTTTAGATTTAAATAATTAAAAGTAAAACATGATATGACTGTAAGTTGGATCTATCCCGGTGACTGAATCATATTAGATCTATTGTAATTTGTGAATCTATAACTGTAACTTGGATCTCAACCTTTATCATGTCAGATCTACTTTTGATTATGCATCTAATTTGCAATTTGGATCATCTTATGCCTATCATGTTGTGGTTAATTTAGATCTGTCATTAGTTGTGCATCTAAATCCTTATTTAGATCTAATCATGCCTATTATGACATCCCTAATATGTTAAAACCTGTTTTATTATCACAAGTTCACCGATTTGTTCTTATATGTTCATCTTAACATTATGCCATCATATGCTTACGTCAGTTTTGTTAGAATAATCATCTTTGTTACCTTCCCTTCGCCTTTCCCTTTTATTTTATATAGTCAGGCTATTCTCGAGCCTAGGCACGATGCTAAAATTATGCTAATACGTTAGTTTGGGAACGGGGGAGAAACGTAGAATTTGACTTAACTTGAAAGGGGGGAAATTGGCATAACTTGAATAATGTTTATGTATATGAGTTTGGACATATAATTCACTATGAACATAATTAGGGAAAACGGGGGCGTGAAACCTATAACCTATAACGACAAAGGTAAAATTGGCTAATAATAAAATGCCTAGGATTACAGTAATTAGAAACTGTAATTGCGCCTAGACACGAGGTTAGATTACACTTGTGGTGGAAGTCTGCCCGGAACCGCCCGGCATATCCAGCGACCACAAGTGGTGAATCTAATGTGAGAGGTCTAGGTGCACAAATACGAGACGTGCTAAGACATGAGGTTAAGCCCGATTTGTGGAATAAGTCTGCCCGGACCCGCCCGGCATGTCCAGCATCCACAAATGGTAGGCTTAATGTGGGAGGTCTAGCATACTGTAACCATAAATGAGAATATGGTAATAAATCTTGAATACTTAACCTAGTTGAATCCATAGGTATTGTATGAACATGAACTGAAATTGGGGTTAAGTAAATTTGGTTGAACAATGGGTGGGTTAAGCAAATCTGAGGGGGTGGGTAATATTTACATATAGGCCCACAAACTTAACCTGATTGGGTTATGTAATTAAAGACACCTAGTGGTAAGCATAACCTATGAAAATGTTAAAGTTATGTAATTAAAGACACCTTTTTAAAGTAAGCATGACTGGTAGAAATGATAGGGTTATGTAATTAAAGACACCTAGTGGTATACATAACCGATGGAAATCCTAGTGGGAATACAAGACAAGGGGGACTTGTATCATATTGTGTGGGACCCATTTTAGTCAGTAACACTTAATAGATATCAAACGATTACTCCGAATTAGGTCAGAGTTGGGGCACGCTTATTGGCTGATTGTAAGAGATCCAAACGAGGAGGACGGTGTAGGCGGTGCAAACCGACCAGGGACATATGCCTGCATAGGCCGGGTAAAGGGGGCTAATATGACCGTGACACCAGTAGATATGGTTGAGCATATCACAAAGGGTTTCCACTTTAGGAAAGTGATACCTCCTACTATTGGGCCGGCACAGGGTATTTACGGAGTAGGGAGCCGATCGATTAGGGCAGTATTTAAGGTAAATCTAGACGTATGCCTAAGTCTACCATTTGACAGTTGTTGGGATCATCTCATTCTGGTTATACTAGTATTAGTGCAGAGAATCAGAGTAATCATTAGAGAAGCGTATACACTTCATCATGTTTACCTTGTCATACTTAACTTTTATGATGTTATCTCTCTTATCCACTCTATATCTTTGCCATGCTACTTTTACTTATTTACCAGCTAAAAGTAACTAGACTCGCCAGACTTTATGTCTGACCCTTTTTGTTTCCTCTTCTTTCTTTCGTTCCCCCCTCCCTAAGTTCTCAGGGTGGGAATACTCAGGCTTAACCAGGACTCGGTTATCATCTTGCTAGGAGCTGCATTTGAAGTTTTGCTCAAATTCTCTTCTTTACTACTATGCCTTTGTCTCTTCTGGGGAATTATGCTTTTTATGTATTTCTGTACTCTGATGGAACAAGACAGAAGTTTCATTTTATTGTAATGGTTTTTATGTAGTTCCAAACTTGTGACATTTTGGACCACGTTGTTATGAATCATGTTTTAAATAAAATTTTAAATTACGTTGTTATCTTTTATATCTGTCTTGTAATATTCTGTGTTTGTTTACCTATAACGCTTCATGAAACTTAATGCATTCTCTTAATGAGTGACATTAACGGACGTGGGGTGTCACACTTGGTATCAGAGCTGAAGGTTACCGGTTTAGATAAAAAAAATTGAAAATTATTTTCAAGAAGGTTTTAAGAAAGCATTTTTCAAAAAGAGAAGTCTGTTTTGAAAAACATATTCCCCAAAGCCATATGTAATATACTTCGATCCTTTGCCTAAATCTCTTTCCTTTTCTTTTCAGCATGTCCGGGGAACCTAATTTTCAGCATGTCTAGGTATCTCAAGGCCACGGCACTTGCCAGAGGTCAAGCTAATGTTCCTCCCCCAGTTGCACCCGTCGTTCCTCCTCCCCCAATAGCAGATAATTTTGCTAAGATCTACAAAGATTTCTATGCCATGGGAGGGAAGCCATTCCGTGGAACGAAACATTTGTAAAGGTAAGGAATTGGCCCAAGGAGACCGAGGACTTGTTCATAATCTTTGAAGTGGAAAATCGAAGGAAGATTTAGTTAGCTTCCTGGCTACTGAAAGATGAAGCTTCGTTCTGGTGGGAAGTCAGCCAAGCTGGACGTCCGGTGGAAACATAGGATGCTTTTAGGTAGAGGTTTGAAATGAAGTTTCTTTCCCAAGCTGAGAAAAGAATGCAAATGGAGAGCTTCTTGGCGCTCAAACAAGGAAACATGATGGTTAAAGAATATGTGAACGAATTCAACCAACTGACAAGATTTGGATTAGAGCTGGTAGACACTCCGCATAAGAAAGCTTTGTGGTTTGTTAAAGGACTAAATGAACCCCTTTATGGGTTAGCTATGTCTCATATCCTAATGGGAGCTACTTTTGAAAGGATTTTTGATATGGCCTTGATGCATGAGGAAGACAAAGGAGGAAAGAAGGAAGTTAAAGTTGAGGAAACAACGCAAAACAAGAAGGTATGGCCCAAGAAAGGACAACAGCAACAACAAAACAAAGGCGGAAAGAATGACAAGGCTAAGGATAAGAGGAAGTGTCATAGTTGTGGATGAGAGGGTCACTTGGTCAAGGACTGCAAAAGAAGGAAGAATACTTGCTTCAATTGTGGAGAGGTCGGACACTTTGCTAGGGAGTGCCCGAAGAAACAGGGACCACAGGGACAAGGTCAAAGTGTAGGAGCCTCTGGAGGGAAAGTGCATGCTCTCGCGACCAGTGCTCCAGATAGAGGTAGGAAAATTTCTGTGGAAGGTTTGATTTTTCTTTCCAGTTATCCTATTAGAACTCTTTTTGGTTCTGGCGCTTCACATTCATTTATATCTAGTTCTGTGGTTGAATCTGTGCACTTAAGTACTAGTATGGTAGTGGATCCCGTTGTTGTCTCAAACCCCATTGGTTGGTCGGCTTATTTGTCTATGATTTGTCGAGGTTTGAGAATATCTATCCTAGGCGTCGAGTTTGAGTGTGACGCGTATGTGCTCGGGTTTATGGGATATGGGTTAATTCTAGGGATGGACTGGCTTACCATGTATGGTGCCATTCTGGATTGTGAGAGGAGGGTCGTTAGGCTTCTGACTTGTCATGGGAAGACCCTCGAGATTTCTTGTGACCCGCAAGGGTCTGTTATGCTTAGTTTCCTAGAGTCTCTTGATGCATCTATTGATGATTTACGATCGGTATCAGTAGTCCGTGAATATTCTGATGTCTTTGATGAGGTTCGGGGTTTACCCCCAAGGCGCGAGATCGATTTTCGTATATATCTAGTGGATAATGTAAAGCCCGTTGCATCACCTGTGCGCCATATGGCTCCAAGAGAAAGGAGGGAGCTTAGCAAGCAAGTAGGGGAGCTACTTGAGAAAGGGTTTATCAGGAAAGCATATCTGAATGGGGTTCTCCAGTAGTATTCGCGACTAAGGCGGATGGTTCGCTTCGTTTGTGTGTGGACTATAGAGAATTGAATAAGCTCACTAAGAAGAACAGACACCCACATCCGAGGATATACGATTTGTTTGACCAGCTAGTTGGTGCCTCGGTATTCTCTCAGTTAGACTTGGCCATGTGGTTTCATCAGTTAAGAGAGGCTGAGGACGGTGTAGATAAGACCGCTTTTAGGACTCCAGATGGTTTCTTTGAATGGCTCATTATGCCTTTTGGGTTGACAAATGCACCTGCCTATTTTGTTGATCTGATGAGTAGGGTGTTTCGGGAGTTTCTAAATAAATTTATCGTGGTCTTTATTGATGATATCTTGATCTTCTCAAAAAGCGAGGAAGAACATTCCCAACATTTGAGGGAAGTTTTGAAAACTCTCCGTGCACATCAGCTTAAGGCAAAATTCTCCAAATGCCATTTTTGGAGAAAAGAGGTGAGATTTTTAGGACATGTGGTTTCCAAACATGGGATAGTAGTGGATCCCGCGAAGGTAGTTGCAGTTCAGGACTGGCAGATTCCAAAGAATGCAATGGAGGTGTGAAGCTTTTTGGGGTTAGCAGGCTATTATAGGAAGTTCATTAAGGACTTCGCAAAGATATCAGCCCCACTCACCAGGCTGACAAAGAAGAACTTGGCGTTTTCATGGGATATAGATTTTGATGTTGCTTTCCAACGACTAAAGAGGGCTCTTACAATAGCCCTAGTCTTGATCTTGCCTGATGGAAATAAAGTGTTTACAGTTTACACTGATGCATGTGGTAAAGGGCTTGGTGCGGTTCTAATGCAAGAAGGGAAGGTAGCGTGTTATGGGGGTAGACAATTGAGAGTTCATGAGAAGGACTACCCTACCCATGATTTAGAGCTAGTTTCCATAGTATTCGCGCTTAAGACGTGGCTTCATTATTTGCTTGGAGAGAAGTTCGTGTTGTACACTGATCATAAATCTCTCAAGTACTTGTTTTCGCAAAAGGATCTTAATCTCAGGCAGCAAAGGTGGATGGAGTTCTTAGCATCTTATGACTTTGAGAGTAATAACCCGGAATTTGGGGCCAATTTAAAATTTTCATTTTGGAGATTTTAGGGGTGTTTAAATATTTAAAATAAATTATTTCAAATAATTATGAATGGGAATTTACGTTGAGCAAAGTTAATGCAAATATATTCAAGTATATTACAAAAAGAATCAGGAATAGGAGGGTAGTTTGAAAAGTCGAACTTGAACTTTGACTAATTACCTAGGGTGCAGAATAAACCGGATTTTGTTAAAACGAAAATATCTAAATCTGTTAATGATTATCTTTCTAACGAATCCGAAAAATCGAAGTTTCATAGTAGAAATCAAAAGTTATGGCCAAATGAATTTTCAGAAAGGTCGCTATAGAAAATATATCGCCCTTGAAAATCGAAATTTTGCATACTACCTCGGAATTCGACGAAACCACTTTTGTTGGATCCGGGATGTAAAATTATTGCTAGGTTTCAAAGTTCATGATTTTTGAAGCTAGTATGTGAGCGTGGCAAAAGAAACTGTGTTTTGTCAATTTTGGTCAAAATTAATTGACTGAAAAATAGCCATTTTTCAAACAGTCTCAGAATGAGGCGAATTTTATTTTGTTAGGACCGTGTCGTCATAAGTAAGCCAAAAATAATTTTTCTGGATTTTTCTGAGCTAGTATGTGGCCCCGGTGGAATTAACAAGTACGTTCGAATTCAAATTAAATGATTTATTTTAAAAATAAAAGAAACATGCTTATAACTTCAAAATTGGACTTCGGAGATAGCGCCATCGCGTTCAGAAGGCGTCAAAACCTATTGTTCGACAGTCGTTGAGCGCGAAACGGAGTTCGGACGGAAAATCACTAATTTCTAGAATTAATTAAATAAATAAATAAAATAGAAATACCTTAAATACTAGTATATATACCATCGCTACAGTAGACCTTCTTCTTCCTCCGTTCCTTTAAAACCGCCAAACCCATAAAGCTTCAAACCTTCTCTCTTCAAATTCTCCCTCCCCTCTTCGAATTAGAACGCAAGCCATACACCGAATCGAAGCTTTTCCTCTCCTCTTCGATTTGGTACCCACCACCGCCTCCCCCGTGCCCTGTACCGCCGCCGCCAAGCCCGAGAAGTTCGGCCGAACGCACCCCCGTTGGGCCCCACCACGTCGATCGCACCCCCTCCCCCCAATTCCCACCACGTCGATCGCACCCCCCCAATGCAAACTTTCATGAAAATATGAAACGATGAAAATTTTCATGTGAACATTAAATGATGAAATTTACATTGTAATTAAAGGATTAAAAAAATTTACATTGTAATTTAAGAATGAATTTTGCATTGTAAATGAAAGATGAAATTTTTATATTAAAAGTTAAAAAAATATGTTTCATTGAAAAATATAAAGGATAAGATTTGCCATAATGAAATATAAAGTAGGAATTTTCACCGTAATGAAAATTTACATTTTTGTTAATGTAAATAATATAGAAATATTCACAGTAATGAAAGTTTACATTTTATTTAATGTAAATAAAATAAGAATGCTACAAGAATGAAAATTTACATTTTATTTAATGTAAATAAAATAAGAATGCGACAAGAATGAAAGTTTACATTTTATTTAATGTAAATAAAATAAGAATGCGACAAGAATGAAAGTTTACATTTTATTTAATGTAAATAAAATAAGAATTCGACAAGAATGAAATTTTACATTTTATTTAATGTAAATAAAATAAGAATGTGACATGGAATATAAATTTACATTTTTGTTAATAAGAATTTCACCGAATGAGGAATATACACTTTTATTAATGTAAATATATAGATTTTCACCGTATGTTAAAAATTACATTTTTCTCTGTAATTAAAAGGTGAAATTCATCGTTTGTCAAAATTTACATTTTTATATGTAAATTATAAAGTGAATCAACGTTGAATGTTAAAAATTACATTGTCCTTTGTAATTAAAAGGTGAAATTCATCGTTTGTCAAAATTTACTTTTTTATATGTAAATTATAAAGTGAATCAACGTTGAATGTTAAAAATTACATTTTCCTTTGTAATTAAAAGGTGAAATTCATCGTTTGTCAAAATTTACATTTTTATATGTAAATTATAAAGTGAATCAACGTTGAATGTTAAAAATTACATTTTCCTTTGTAATTAAAAGGTGAAATTCATCGTTTGTCAAAATTTACATTTTTATATGTAAATTATAAAGTGAATCAACGTTGAATGTTAAAAATTACATTTTCCTTTGTAATTAAAAAGTGAAATTCATCGTTTGTCAAAATTTACATTTTTATATGTAAATTATAAAGTGAATCGATGTTGAATGTTAAAAATCATATTTTTACAATGTAAATTAGTTGTAGTGTTTGCATTGTAATTAAAAATCATATTTTTACAATGTAAATTAGTTGTAGTGTTTGCATTGTAATTAAAAATCATATTTTTACAATATAAATTAGTTGTAGTGTTTGCATTGTAATTAAAAATCATATTTTTACAATGTAAATTAGATGTAGTGTTTGCATTGTAATTAAAAATCATATTTTTACAATGTAAATTAGTTGTAGTGTTTGCATTGTAATTAAAAATCATATTTTTACAATGTAAATTAGTTGTAGTGTTTGCATTGTAATTAAAAATCATATTTTTACAATATAAATTAGATGTAGTGTTTGCATTGTAATTAAAAATCATATTTTTACAATGTAAATTAGATGTAGTGTTCGCATTGTAATATATATATATATATATATATATATATATATATATATATAATCATGTTTTCACAATGTGAATCAAGAGTTGAGTTTGCATTGTCATTAGAAATTATATTTCTATAGGTAATTTTAAAGATTTGGAGCATATCAAAATTTACATTTTCAATGTAAGTTAAAGAATGAAGCTAGGATGCGGTAATAGTATTTTCATTTGTCAAATGAATTAAAAATTTGGTGAGTGTCGGTAGTTTTGTAGGGCGTTGTTTTAACCAAACGACGTTATTGCGATTCCATGATTATATATATATAAATATACATATATATATAATTAAAATTAAATGAATAGGGCGCGGTAGTTCGCGTTTTGAAATCGTACTTTTAAACGACTATACAAGAAGATCCGACCGTCGGATTTTCTTGAAATTGGAACCGTTAGGACCGTCTTGGAAAAATCTTTCCAACGATATATACTACGTTAAGATCCAACGGTTAGATTCTGAGAAATGTGAAATTCAAAATTGCTCAAAAGCAGCGCCATAGTCGCCATGGACTTAAGGCGTCGTTATACTAAAATTTAATTATTTTAAATAATTAATATGGGAATAAAACAATAATAATAATTATTAATGTATAAGAAGGATTTTTAAAAAAAATATATATATATATACGAGGATTGTTTGGGAAGTCCGAGTTCTCTCATTCTGAATAATCCCAACGACGTTAATTGAAAATATGAAGATGGCGTATGAAGACCGTAAATCTTCCCTCGAGTGGACAACAATCGAGGCCTTGACTTGACTTGCTCCCAATTCAAAGGTCATGGTCATTGCCCAAACGTACGTGTTGATTTCACGGGTTAGGCTTTGGCTCAGACCCAGAGCATAAGCTATTAAATGGATTGTGTGTCTGACATCTTACTCTATCAAATATCACGTTATTGATCTTTTGTCAAAGGTATGGACGTTTGGTGGCGGGGAATTTATTCTCTTGCTTAACCCCCGTTCATATCTTTCGGCAAAGGGTTGGTAGTATGGTATGAGGTGATGATGTGGCACGCTAAGGTGCATACGATCAAGGTTTTGTTGAAAAGCAGGCCTTGTGGGATGATCAAAGCATAGCCTGTTTAGGCATAGCTTTGTGTACAACGTGACTTCGCGAGCCTCACACACCAGCGGAGTCTAAAACGGGAGAAGGGAACGCAGGGAGAGCAGCACGTTTCTTTCTAGCTAGAGTGGTGTTAGTGACCTACCAGCCCTGACATTTTACTTATGTGGATGATGGAATGAGGCGCCTCGGATAGGTCCTATAGGATCGGGAAACGTGTGTTCAGGAATAACTAATCCGCAACTCGTATGGCGGACCGGCCTTGCAGGATCCAAGGGTTCACTGCGGGGAATCCTGAGACATTAGCTAGAGTGTCTCGAATCGGTAGGAGCTCCTCCCTAGCCTTGACTCATGATGGAAACCAAAATCCAAATACGACCCTACGAATTTGATTGTATTACTAGTATGGAGGCATAGTAGTATGTGATACTATTCTTCCTAGGATTTCTACATTTACTTTGAAATGTTTAAATATATTAATAATATAAAACTCGTATTTGCCGTATTTATCATGTTTAATCACTATAAGGTAAAACCCTGTCCTCTGGTGTGTGTTGCATTGTGTGACGGGACCTGGGTCTTATGGTGATTCCATTTTTCTAAAAAGCATAGCGTTGTTGTACGATTTACTTATCATTTATTCTGACACTTTTATGCACGACAACCCATTAGAGTAGACCCGTTCCGCATTAGCGGCGTGGTCTTTGGATTTTCCCTATTAATAGTAATTAATTAGATAAGAATTCTCACACCAGTCCCACGACTGACCTGTAGTTTGTTTCACCTTTTTGCAAACTCGGGTGCCCTCCTTTCTACACGGGCAGCCAAGTAAACAGGTTATCTTTCGCTTGGAGCCTTTCGTTGGGGCTGCTTATTATTTCTCTTGGATTTTCTTGTTGAGAGGTGATGACTAGGAGTTTGAAGACTTATCATTCGCTGCTCTTACATTTTTCTCTTTCCTTTTATTTCAGACATGAAACTTGGTTTATTCCACGTTGTTTAAGTTGGAGTTGGAACTTATTTCTTTTCTGCGAATTTGATGTAATAATGTAGAATTCTGTGGCTGTGGATTTTCTGTGGATTGATGACATTATATTTCCGCTGCTATGATGTTGTTACTCTATGAATTTCTCATGCTATTTTGTATCTATGATATGTATTATTGTATTTATGTTGTATTCCAAATGATCATCTCTTACTTTCACTCCGTGGAAGTTTGAGGTTATCACAGTTGGTATCAGAGCTTTGGTTTACAAAGCGGAATATAACATATTTATAATAATTCGTTTACGTAGAATCACTATATTCTATGGCGAACATTTCATGAGATACATAATAGTCAGTCATTCTATCTATTATCCATCCTTCTATCTTCATCATTTCTTAAAATCACCATTACAGTTGTTCTGACTCTTTCCTTGATCGTACAGAACTAACTAAAAATGAGTACTCACGCCACTAGAACTGCTAGAGTTAGAGCAACGGGGCAAAATATTATTGGGACCGAGGGGCCCGCAGTTCAACAACCACCACCGCAGCACTTTGACTTGGTGAGGGTAGTGAAGGATTTTAAGAAATTAGATGGAGTTCCGTTCACAGGTACGGAGACCGTGACGCATGCTCAGACATGGCTTAAGAATTGTGAAAAGATATTTAGAGCACTAGAACTGGAAGATCAAAAGAAGAGATTTGTGGCTTCATGGATGCTCCAAGGCGAAGCACAGCTTTGGTGGGAAGAGGTCAATATAGGAGGAGATGAAGAAAATATGACTTGGACCAAATTTAAAGAGTTGTTTAATGAAGAGTATATTGCAAGGCAAGAGGTGGAAAGGCTTTATGATAAGTTTGCCTGTCGCTATGAGAAGAAGTTTGAAGAAAGCAGTTCTGGAGCCGCTAAGACTCATGATAAGACTAAGCTGCAATGCTACCACTGCCAGAAGTTTGGACACTATAGCAAGGACTAGAGGAATCCAAAGAAGGCCAGAAGAGAGGACACTAGAAGATGCTATAACTGCCATAAAAAGGGTCACATCAAACGTAATTGTCCACTATTGAGGAGTTCCCAAGTTGCCCATGTGTACAAGGGGGCAAGTGCACCTTCTTCTTCTGCACCTATTTCTTCTGAAGGAGCAGGTAAGCCTGATGTTTTAGATGGTACCATTTCTGTTAAAAACGTTCTTTATGTTGGTTCCTACCCTTCTACTCTTCTCTTTTCCTTTTCGAGCACGAAAAGTTCTTAAGCGGGGGAGACTGTAACAACCCGGAATTTGGGGCCAATTTAAAATTTTCATTTTGGAGATTTTAGGGGTGTTTAAATATTTAAAATAAATTATTTCAAATAATTATGAATGGGAATTTACGTTGAGCAAAGTTAATGCAAATATATTCAAGTATATTACAAAAAGAATCAGAAATAGGAGGGTAGTTTGAAAAGTCAAACTTGAACTTTGACTAATTACCCAGGGAGCAGAATAAACCGAATTTTGTTAAAACGAAAATATCTAAATCTGTTAATGAGTATCTTTCTAACGAATCCGAAAAATCGAAGTTTCATAGCAGAAATCAAAAGTTATGGCCAAATGAATTTTCAGAAAGGTCGCTATAGAAAATATATCGCCCTTGAAAATCGACATTTTGCATACGACCTCGGAATTCGACGAAACCACTTTTGTTGGATCCGGGATGTAAAATTATTGCTAGGTTTCAAATTTCATGATTTTTGAAGCTAGTATGTGAGCGTGGCAAAAGAAACTGTGTTTTGACAATTTCGGTCAAAATTAATTGACTGAAAAATAGCCATTTTTCAAACAGTCTCAGAATGAGGCGAAATTTATTTTGTTAGGACCGTGTCGTCATAAGTAAGCCAAAAATAATTTTTCTGGATTTTTATGAGCTAGTACGTGGCCCCGGTGGAATTAACAAGTACGTTCGAATTCAAATTAAATGATTTATTTTAAAAATAAAAGAAACATGCTTATAACTTCAAAATTGGACTTCGGAGATAGCGCCATCGCGTTCAGAAGGCTTCAAAACCTATTGTTCGACAGTCGTTGAGCGCGAATCGGAGTTCGGACGGAAAATCACTAATTTCTAGAATTAATTAATTAAATAAATAAAATAGAAATACCCTAAATACTAGTATATATACCATCGCTACAGTAGACCTTCTTCTTCCTCCGTTCCTTTACAGCCGCCAAACCCATAAAGCTTCAAACCTTCTCTCTTCAAATTCTCACTCCCCTCTTCGAATTAGAACGCAAGCCATACACCGAATCGAAGCTTTTCCTCTCCTCTTCGATTTGGTACCCACCACCGCCTCCCCCGTGCCCTATACCGCCGCCGCCAAGCCCGAGAAGTTCGGCCGAACGCACCCCCGCTGGGCCCCACCACGTCGATCGCACCCCCCCAATTCCCAGCGCCGAAACCCCTTCCGTAGCCCTCCGATGTCCCGCAGACGGTTCGTGAAACCATCGCTTACAACTTCAGAAAATCGCGATCAGAGTTTTGAACGAATTAGATTTAAAAGGTATGAACTATTTCAGATTTTGTCACGCTTTATAGCGTCGTTGTGTCAGTTGTTAAAGGCTGAATTTTGTTTTTTCATATGAATTTGTATTCGAATCGTTTCAGATCTGAAATCTATTTGAATACGAACACTGAATCGGATCGAGCCTGAATCTTCTTCTCAGACCAGACCACTGTGAGAATTTATTTTCAATTTAATTTAATTTATTTAATTATTATTTCCATGATTATTAATAGTAGATCTAATATGACATGATATCTAAAACATAAATCTGAAATGTTCATACCGTATGATATTGAATCTGAATTGCCTATAATGACATGATATTAAATCTGAAATTTTATCGTTAAATATGAATTGATTGATTAACTAGAATTAATTATGAGTTAATTTATTTAAATCCTGCCTTGTTGATTTGCCATATGCCAAGTTAAACCTCATCTTGTAAATTGCCTTGAGGTTAATTATTGGACTTGATCATGTTGGTTTGTTTGGATGTTGTTGTTATGGGATTTGACATGAAATACGATAATGAAAATTATTAAAGGTTGAATTTTTGATTTAAATTATTAAAGACTAAATCTTTAATTGAAATGTTAAAGATGCAAACTTTCATGAAAATATGAAACGATGAAATTTTTCATGTGAACATTAAATGATGAAATTTACATTGTAATTAAAGGATAAAAAAATTTACATTGTAATTTAAGAATGAATTTTGCATTGTAAATGAAAGATGAAATTTTTATATTAAAAGTTAAAAAAATATGTTTCATTGAAAAATATAAAGGATAAGATTCGTCATAATGAAATACAAAGTAGGAATTTTCACCGTAATGAAAATTTACATTTTTGTTAATGTAAATAATATAGAAATATTCACAGTAATGAAAGTTTACATTTTATTTAATGTAAATAAAATAAGAATGCGACATGAATGAAAGTTTACATTTTATTTAATGTAAATAAAATAAGAATGCGACAAGTACATTTTATTTAATGTAAATAAAATAAAAATGCGACAAGAATGAAAGTTTACATTTTATTTAATGTAAATAAAATAAGAATGCGACAAGAATGAAAGTTTACATTTTATTTAATGTAAATAAAATAAGAATGTGACATGGAATATAAATTTACATTTTTGTTAATAAGAATTTCACCGAATGAGGAATTTACACTTTTATTAATGTAAATATATAGAATTTCACCGTATGTTAAAAATTGCATTTTTCTCTGTAATTAAAAGGTGAAATTCATCGTTTGTCAAAATTTACATTTTTATATGTAAATTATAAAGTGAATCAACGTTGAATGTTAAAAATTACATTTTCCTTTGTAATTAAAAGGTGAAATTCATCGTTTGTCAAAATTTACATTTTTATATGTAAATTATAAAGTGAATCAACGTTGAATGTTAAAAATTACATTTTCCTTTGTAATTAAAAGGTGAAATTCATCGTTTGTCAAAATTTACATTTTTATATGTAAATTATAAAGTGAATCAACGTTGAATGTTAAAAATTACATTTTCCTTTGTAATTAAAAGGTGAAATTCATCGTTTGTCAAAATTTACATTTTTATATGTAAATTATAAAGCGAATCAACGTTGAATGTTAAAAATTACATTTTCCTTTGTAATTAAAAGGTGAAATTCATCGTTTGTCAAAATTTACATTTTTATATGTAAATTATAAAGTGAATCAACGTTGAATGTTAAAAATCATATTTTTACAATGTAAATTAGTTGTAGTGTTTGCATTGTAATTAAAAATCATATTTTTACAATGTAAATTAGTTGTAGTGTTTGCATTGTAATTAAAAATCATATTTTTACAATGTAAATTAGTTGTAGTGTTTGCATTATAATTAAAAATCATATTTTTACAATGTAAATTAGTTGTAGTGTTTGCATTGTAATTAAAAATCAAATTTTTACAATGTAAATTAGATGTAGTGTTTGCATTGTAATTAAAAAATCATATTTTTACAATGTAAATTAGTTGTAGTGTTTGCATTGTAATTAAAAATCATATTTTTACAATGTAAATTAGTTGTAGTGTTTGCATTGTAATTAAAAATCATATTTTTACGATGTAAATTAGATGTAGTGTTTGCATTGTAATTAAAAATCATATTTTTACAATGTAAATTAGATGTAGTGTTCGCATTGTAAATATATATATATATATATATATATATATATATATATATATAATCATGTTTTCACAATGTGAATCAAGAGTAGAGTTTGCATTGTCATTAGAAATTATATTTCTATAGGTAATTTTAAAGATTTTGAGTGTATCAAAATTTACATTTTCAATGTAAGTTAAAGAATGAAGCTAGGATGCGGTAATAGTATTTTCATTTGTCAAATGAATTAAAAATTTGGTGAGTGTCGGTAGTTTTGTAGGGCGTTGTTTTAACCAAACGACGTTATTGCGATTCCATGATTTATATATATATATATATATATATATATATATATATATATATATATATATATACATATATATAATATAATTAAAATTAAACGAATAGTGCGCGGTAGTTCGCGTTTTGAAATCGTACTTTTAAACGACTATACAAGAAGATCCGACCGTCGGATTTTCTTGAAACTGGAACCGTTAGGACCGTCTTGGAAAAATCTTTCCAACGATATATATTACGTTAAGATCCAACGGTTAGATTCTGAGAAATGTGAAATTCAAAATTGCTTGAAAGTAGCGCCATAGTCGCCATGGACTTAAGGCATCGTTATACTAAAATTTAATTATTTTAAATAATTAATATGGGAATAAAACGTTAATAATTATTATTAATGTATAAGAAGGATTTTATATATATATATATATGAGGATTGTTTGGGAAGTCCGAGTTCTCTCATTCTGAATAATCCAAACGACGTTAATTGAAAATATGAAGATGGTGTATGTAGACCGTAAATCTTCCCTCGAATGGACAACGATCGAGGCCTTGACTTGACTTGCTCCCAATTCAAAGGTCATGGTCATTGCCCAAACGTATGTGTTGATTTCACGGATTAGGCTTTCGCTCAGACCCAGAGCATAAGCTATTAAATGGATTGTGTGTCTGACATCATACTCTATCAAATATCACGTTATTGATCTTTTGTCGAAGGTATGGATGTTTGGTGGCGGGGAATTTATTCTCTTGCTTAACACCCGTTCATATATTTCGGCAAAGGGTTGGTAGTATGGTATGGGGTGATGATGTGGCACGCTAAGGTGCATACGATCAAGGTTTTGTTGAAAAGCAGACCTTGTGGGACGATCAAAGCATATCCTGTTTAGGCATAGCTTTGTGTACAATGTGACTTCGCGAGCCTCACACACCGGCGGAGTCTAAAACGGGAGAAGGGAACGTAGGGAGAGCAACACGTTTCTTTCTAGCTAGAGTGGTGTCAGTGACCTACCAGCCCTGACATTTTACTTATGTGGATGATGGAATGAGGCGCCTCGGATAGGTCCTATAGGATCGGGAAACGTGTGTTCAGGAATAACTAATCCGCAACTCGTATGGCGGACCGGCCCTGCAGGATCCAAGGGTTCACTGCGGGGAATCCTGAGACATTAGCTAGAGTGTCTCGAATCGGTAGGAGCTCCTCCCTAGCCTTGACTCATGATGGAAACCAAATCCAAATACGACCCTACGAATTTGATTGTATTACTAGTATGGAGGCATAGTAGTATGGGATACTATTCTTCCTAGGATTTCTACATTTACTTTGAAATGTTTTAATATATTAATAATATAAAACTCGTATTTGCCGTATTTATCATGTTTAATCACTATAAGGTAAAACCCTATCCTCTGGTGTGTGTTGCATTGTGTGATGGGACCTGGGTCTTATGGTGATTCCATTTTTCTAAAAAGCATAGCGTTGTTGTACGATTTACTTATCATTTATTCTGACACTTTTATGCACGGCAACCCATTAGAGTCGACCCGTTCCGCATTAGCGGCGTGGTCTTTTGATTTGCCCTATTAATAGTAGTTAATTAGATAAGAATTCTCACACCAGTCCCATGACTGACCTGTAGTTTGTTTCACCTTTTTGCAAACTTGGGTGCCCTCCTTTCTACACAGGCAGCCAAGTAAACAGGTTATCTTTCGCTTGGAGCCTTTCCTTAGAGCTGCTTATTATTTCTCTTGGATTTGCTTATGGAGAGGTGATGACTAGGAGTTTGAAGACTTATCATTCGCTGCTCTTACATTTTTCTCTTTCCTTTTATTTCAGACATGAAACTTGGTTTATTCCACGTTGTTTAAGTTGGAGTTGGAACTTATTTCTTTTCTGCGAATTTGATGTAATAATGTAGAATTCTGTGACTGTGGATTTTCTGTGGATTGATGACATTATATTTCCGCTGCTATGATGTTGTTACTCTATGAATTTCCCATGCTATTTTGTATCTGTGATATGTATTATTGTATTTATGTTGTATTCCAAATGATCATCTCTTACTTTCACTCCGTGGAAGTTTGGGGTTATCACATCGAGATTGCTTATACCCATGGCAAGGGTAATGTAGTGGCAGATGCACTAAGTAGACAGAGAATGGTCTTAAGTCCTTTGTTTGTAGAACGGAAAAACTTGGAGTTTATATCGGCTTTTGACTTTAGACCCTCCACTAAGCTTTTGCCTGGTTTGTTTGCATCGCTAGAGATACGACCCCCTCTTATGGACCGAATAGGAGCTTCGTAGCGAGATGATTCACAGATTTAAGACATTTTGGATAGACTCAGTAAAAGGGAGTCTTCTAGTCACTTCAATAGATATTCCATTGACGAGAAAGGGCAGTTGCGACGAGATGGAAGGCTTTGTGTTCCCCAAACTGGAAGTTTGTTGAAGGAAGTCCTAGAAGAAGCTCATCATTCTGAGATGACTGTTCATCCAGGTGGTGATAAGATGTATAGGGACATGAAGAGGGTTTTCTTTTGGGCTAGGATGAAGAAAGATGTGGTAGAGTTTGTTTCACTACAATAAAATATGACATTAAAAGTGCTATTTAATAACATATTATTCTAAAGTGTTATTATTTACCCTTGATTATTTGTTTTTCAAGTTTTTTTTTGACCGGGTCACGTAATGCTCCCCTCACAAAAAATTATTCACGGTCTCCCTCCAACTTCACAAATTATTCACGATCTCCCTCCAAAGAGATTTCCACTCCCTCCGAAGCGATTTTCCCTCACAAAAAAGCAGATCGTTTAGCTTTAATTTCTCACCCGATAGAAGAAACAAACTCCTTCCATCTCAAATCTCCTCAACCGATTTGTCGAAGCTATAGCGGGTTCACGTGACTTGGATCTAATGTTCGATTTGGATTCAGGTAAATGAAACATTGTTGATTTAATATTATCTTTAACAAACATTGTGATAGATATTGAAGATCGATGGAAACACCTTCAATCATCAGCTAATCGTCATCATAGAGGTAATTGGGATGAGTTCCTAGAATCCTGAAAGCCCTAATCTTTTGATTGAGTAACGAAATTGTTTTTAATTTGAAGGCTAGATTCGATGACCTGAACGTATGGTGGGTACGAAGGATGATGTAATGACTTTTGAAGTTGACGAAGAAATAGGAGGTAAGCTGATGTAATGACTTTTGAAGTTGATGAAGAAATAGGAGGTAAGCTGGTTACAAAAGTTATCCATGGTGATCTGCTATCTTTTAACGGAACGTTTTGTTTGATTGTAAGTTCTTCTTTGTTCTACTTTTGATTAGGTAGCTGGTTACAAAAAAGGCTAATTCTATTTCAACCCACAAAATTGAGTAGTAGCCCCCCTAAATACAAAAATTCTTGCGCACCCAGAAATTTAGTTAGTAGCCCCCCATGCTTTCCACAATTGCCCTTCACCTTCAAAAATAAATTGGCTTCTTCTCTTCCAACAATCAATCATGTTCTAAAATATAAACTGCATTTGAAAATCAAGCGCGCTCGTCTTCTCAAATAGGAGCATCATCTTCATCATTAATACGCACGGCATCTTCTTCGAATCCAGTTTAGGGCTTTTTTTTTATTTTGTGCGTGTAAAATAGGGTGATGCCTTCCACGTTGTTGTTCTCAAATTTAAAATAGTACAAAAAAAATCGATTATTTGTTGTGATTGAGATAAGAAATCATCTTCTTCTTCAGAATTCATCATATACTTGTTTATAAATTATTATTTTTCAATGATTTAAATATTAGGGTTTTGGAAGTTTGATGTTTTAGGAAATCATGGAATACTACGTAATATTCATAACAGATGAGAAGAAAACTTTTCAAGGTTAATTTTGTCTTTAAAATTTTGAAGTTATTAAGGGGGGCTACTAACTAAAAACTCGGATTGAAATAGAATTAACCTACAAAAAAATCTTTGTTTTTTTTCCTGAGCCAAAAGGCTATGTATTGTGTTAAACTATAATATATTGGATTTGTTTGGATAAAAAATTCATACAAGGAATTTCGGTAATGAATTTTGAGTTATTGAGAGTGGAAAATCTTAACTGCCAAATCGAAGAAAATATATAATCAATCAAACGAATAAAGTAAGAAAGTGCTACAAATTGGAATGAATTTGAGTGTTCCTTAATATTTGAAAAAAATTATTTAGAAAGACGTAGAAAATAGTGGCATAAGTAGTTCGCATGTGGAATGTAGAGACACATTTAAGGAAAACTAGAATTGTTATTTTGGATATGACTTTGAATGAGGAGTTGATAAAATCTTTTCAACCATCCCTTGGATTGGAGGGTGATTTTCTATTTAAAATAACTCTTTCGGACTAGCAATTTAAAGGTGCAGATTTTACATTGCATATGAGATGCATGTAAGCATTGTATATATGGTCAATACTTTTAACTCTAGCTTTATGTTAGGTCAGAGTTCCACTTGTAACTAGATTTTTTTTATTACGGTTATATTGTTTGTATAAACTTGGATTTCTCTTGGATGTTTGTTTGATTTCCTTTTCTACAGCTTAGGATGGGATTTTTGAAAAGTTGAGAAGGTGATACCTTGAGTTTTAAACTCGTTAGATGTTTGGAGAAGCGATATCATAGGCATAGTGATACTGCTTAAGTCAGAATAAATATCTAGATAGATGGTACGTTATGTTCATCCGGTTCAGACATATCATTTTTGGATATTCAAGGATTAGTAAATAAAATTGTAAATAAAATAATAATAGATGGTATATTGAACCCTATATGCGCATGTATCTTATTCCTCTTATATGATACTTTACATTATTCCTAATATATTTTATTTTGTTTCATTCCTATTATTTTTACTTGCTGTTTTATTTTTGTTTTTATCATTTAATATTCAGAAGTTTCCTTATACAAAATATATGTGCTAGAATATGTTATCTTCTATACCTAGAGGAAATGGATTTTTATTTTTATGATAGTAATGAAAATTTGATAATACATTAATATATGTGGCATGACATATTTTCATGTTTCACCCTATTACCAAAATTGGATAGTTGCATAACAGTTTGAATATTCAAATAATTTACTGTTTTGAACTGCCTAAAGGCATACGATTCGATACCTGTTTGCATATTTATGAATATGGTTATTCCGTTACTTTACATGTGAATAGCAACAAATAATTTTTCACAGGAACCGCATTTGGAAGCCATACTAACTTTTTCATTATTGTATTTTTTCATTCCTTTAGGCAATTTATTACCTAAATTTTCATGAATTTCAAGTTTGTTAAATTAAGATAAGACCAACTTCATCTTATTTTATGCATGGGACCATAAGCAATTTATTAGTACATTCTGTGATAATTGACGCAAGTTACATTCTTGGCCAACAAATCATTGCATGCTGTGTGGAGTCTAGGCAAACCAGACTCTCAGCCAGCAACCTGAACCAACTAAATAACTAAGAAAATCTTTAAAAAAAAAATTGAAATATATACTTTTAAACCATTGATAGTTTCAATCCATATCATGTTGATTTGGATATTGTTTCCTATAGGGCAGTTGCATTGAAATTTTACTGCAAAAAAACAAGGAAAAATGAAAATGATGAACTTGGATTATGTAGAAAGAAGAGCGTAATAGGGATTTGTAAGGTGAGGAGAGAAGAATCATTGAGAATATTTAGTTGACAAAACTGCTAGAATACTTTGTGCGTTGCTAGGCAAAAAAAGGGATTATGTATTAGTTGACAAATTTACTATTAATGAAGTCAATTAAATTTCTGTGTTGCTAGGCAAAAGTGCCAGAATACTTTGTTAAGAGTAAGAAAACGTTGAGAAACCATTTGCTCGGTAGTTATTGTTCCTATTTATTGATTCTATTCACAAAGAGCGAAAAATTAATCAGCTTTTAATGTTCCTATTTTCAATCTTTAATTTCCTTTACGTGTAAAATGTGAAAAAGGTAACCATGATTTATTCAATCCAATAATGTTTCTTATACTATAAATAATATCCACCTTCCATATAAACACGTGCAATGAATGTATAGAAAAACCACCCATGTTATCAATCTATTTAGCACAATATAAAGCACGTATTTTGTGAACAATAGACTGAAGAATCAACCCATGATAACTTATTTCCTTTTTTATACCAAAAGACATATGGTTATATGTATAAATTAAAATTTTATACTTTATACAAATTTGGAGCAAATGCTCCAAAAAGCAATAGTAATCATATAGGGTATTGGCATTTGCATTACGAAAGCCAAACGTATATGTAAGAACAGTACTACCTAATCCATATCTTTATACCAATTTTCATTCAAAAGACCAAAAACAGGAAAACTATAACTTACTTTCTTGTCAAAGTACTGAAAGCTTTGTCCACATTAATATTAGGCAATTCATTACAGTTCAAAGCTTCAATGCTTAATAATCAGTGGAAATTTTTTTGTTAATCAATTAACTTGATCCCAAAAGTTCTGGTTTACTCATGGAATATGCAGTTTAGTCATGTCATGTGTTTCAGAAAGTAAAAGCTTAAAGAGTTGATGAACATGAGCACTTTGTCTATTCTTTGTAGTAAACATTGTTTCCATTCTAATTTATTTCTCTGTTTTAATTAAACAAAAATCTCGAGATCCTGATCATCTTCGAGAAGCTTCCTCACTGCCCGAAGCGTCGTTTCGAAACTAAGATTTATTTGTACGATTTTCATTTAGGATATGAATCAGGAAAAAATATACAAAAATACGTCTATTCGAAAATGTTGGATGATCTTTTATTGTTTGAGTATTGTCTGTTTGACTTGTATGAACAATGTTTAAACTTAATGCTTATCCGGTCCGTGTGTGCCTGAATTTTTTTATAGCACAGACTAGCACATGCCTTCCTCCGATTGGATTCATTTACAAGTTTATTTATAACCATCGTGAATTTCAAGACCCTGCAAACATCAAATTTTTTTTCCTTTTTTTCTTTTCACTTCAAGTTCATTTCTTAAGTTTGTATAAGAAAATTGTAGATTTATTTATATCATGTAATGTCAATTAAGTTCAATCCCTTATCTTAGATGATCATTTGGGGTGCCTCTTCTGTAGCAGTATACGTTGTGTGTATGTTGTTTAACATGCTATGGTTTTTAAATTAAATGCCAGTTATTGACCAAACATGCACGCACTTGTCTTAACACAATATGAGCAAAACAAAAACATAATTGTGGACATATTTCCTAACTGAATCCACGTTCAATTGATTGCACACACACAGATATCACGTAACAGACCAATCATAGCCTTGATGCTAATAATACAAAAAAACAATAAACAAGTTCTAATTAAATAATAAAAAAGGGGGACACAGCTAGTTCATAACTCAAATCTAAGGCATGAACGGAAAATATTGATAAAGGGAGAATGTGATTTTATGTTTCATGCGACGTTTAAAATGTATATTTTGAAATAAAATCGATTTAAATTTAACCCTTTCTTTTAAATAGAGAACTGAATATAAGAGTTTTATGCGATGTTGCTTAAACTGGAGAGTGATGCCTGCATTTATATAGATATATTTATGGAAAATATCCCCTCATTCCTCTAGAAAAATCACTGAATTTTGGATGGAGAGGCCATTTATATAGAAACATTTGTACATGACGTACAGATTTTGGTAAAGCTTGGTTCAAAGAAATATCCAGCGAGCTCAACTTTGATACTGTTATGGCATCTCTAGTGTATCTAATTACATTGCAAAAAATATTAAACATTTTAAATGTTACGTGCTTGATTGACTGGAGAAGCCTGATATGAAATTTGACACAGAGAAAGCCTTAACAATCTCAATTTAAGTACAACTCGTGCACATTACCCACAAAATTAATATATGGTTTGCAGGTAGTAGACATATTTATCCATCTAAACCTTAGATGTCTTCTGAATAAGTGTCAAGTTCTTTCTTTCTGGAAAATTTGAAGTGTAAAATGAAACAAATCTTTCTGGAAAATTTGATGGTGCATGTTTTAATCAGTGTATATTCATGATATTAGTTCTGGATGAAACTGTACAAATATCAAAAGGAAAAGGTTGGGTTGTTTTTTACATGATTGGGGTCACTGTGGAAGAATCACTTTGGTTAAAACTCACTCTCCAGTTTAAGTTTAAAATATACTTCATTTACTAGTGCCTAATTTTTTTATATTACATTTCATCCATGTGGATCACATTTGTTGTTGTGTTCTTCCTTTACGTTAATCTTTGTTTTGATCTGACATTGCACCATCCATGGAATGGAATGCCCCGAACATTTAACAGTGTTGCGGCGAATACTCCAAATGAGTCAGGTTATAAACAGCACCAACGTTATCCTACAGATAATAGCAAAGCATTATGTTGTTCCCTTATTGTTTCTGAACAGTTAGTAATGCCCAAATGGGTTAAATTTTAGGAATAAAATATCATTTCGATAATTATTTGTTGATGTGATCCTCATTCTTTACTTGTTTTGGAATATGGCTTGGATTTTATGATAGGGCTCCACCAATTATTGGCACCCATTGTGTCCTTGCATAATAATAGAAATATAGCGGGACATAACTACGTGTCGATTTTAGCGTGAGCATGAACAAATACAGTTTAGAGCTGTCACGTGTAATGGCATTCTGCTATCGTAGTCAATAGCTTTCACGAGATCCTGATCATCTTCGAGAAGCTCCCTCACTGCCGATGCGTCGTTTTGATGAGTGTGCCATAAGATTAGGGAAGTTCTGCTCACTTTTTCCTTTTCTTTCTTCTAGTATTCGTTGATGTCAATGACGTAGACGATCCTCCGTCGCTTAATGGTTCATCCATAGACATTGATTTTGTTTTTAAAGATTGGAGAAGTTGGAGATTGGAGGTAAGATGACTGTAAATATTTCACTGTATTTTGTTGGTGGTTGATAATATTTCATAGTTTTACATAGTAATGATGCTTCCTTGTACCTTTCGTTATATCACCTATGATAAAAGACATCAACGTTCCTAATATATCAGTTATTCCAGTCTGGTTTGAAGATGGATATGGCTTATTTTGATTGTATATGTTTTATTTTTGTTTTATATGTTGCGAGCTAATTATATATTTATATTTATAGATAACAACATATCATCCATTTGCAAACTTGATTAGCTTCAGCATTTGAATACACTGGGTATGGCTCAAAAATTAGCGTTTTTAAGTCTTTACTGATATACTTCATCACATGTAATGTTTGTGAAGCTTATTTTCAGTTTTAATCAAGATTCTTGTTGTAAACTAGTCATGTTGCTTTATTTGTTGCATTAGCCTTTTTTTGAAGAGAAAGTTTATACTGCTTGTACGCTTGACACAGTAGTTGTCTGCATTAGTATATCAATATTAGTTTCATGCTCATTGATGATACAATGAAGCTTAACTATTGGATTGCCTCTGATTTCATCTCTAAATAGGAACACATTTGGACCCAATGGTTTGAATCTATACGAACAGTCTCACTATTTTCTATTTTCACCTTTTCAGTATTTTCACAATATACAGAGCACATTATTTTCCTCATAAATCTTTTCATTGTTACATGATCACACAAAAATTGGTATTTTACTGTATATGATAACCGATTCTCAGGCATGTATTGTTTGTTCACCTTATACCAAATACACTTTGAAAAGTAACCTAATTGCATTTACTTTTTAGCTTCACATTTCTTCTTGTGGTTCTTTCAAGAAACCCAATTTTTGATATTTCGAAATCACTAAAGAATGCAAAATCCCCCACGAAGGCAAGTGCTTAGTATTGATGGCCTTTAGTATTTCCCAGTATTTGTTAATTTTAGTTTATTCCAGAATTATGATATTGACTACTCACACATAATTTTTGTCCAGTTATCGCTTTCTCATTGACATCTCAAAGATATTGGATCATCTCTTTTGTCATGCGTGGAGCTGAAGGAATTAAGACTTGCTCTCATAACAAAATTGTTGTATGCACATAAAACCTGCTATAGCTTAATATTTTGTCTTTTGTGTACTCAAATTGACATCAATATGGAATTGAAAACAAATGTACTGATATCCATTGGGTCAATCTGGTTGGTTCTTTGCACCCAGTTTTGGTGTAGCAACTATATTTCGATTCATCCTCTTCTTCTAAGGGTTTCATAATTGGCTTGCTATCTTTCTCTTTGAATGAGATCTCAATTCCAGCTATGGTTACATTAGCTATCTTACAACTAGAATTCCTCTTTTTTCTGATCTGGTTCCTCCACCACTGCGAACCCCAGTTTGATTCAGGCATGATACACTTTTTATTTATTGGGAGAACCCATAAGCCCAGTATAAACATTGGAAGTAATTTACTTGCTTGCTTAACTCATGCCAACAACATTCGTTCACTTACGCCACATAATGGATGTAGACCTCCCAAAAAATGACGTGTATAAACAAAAAAGAAAGAATTTGTATCTT
This sequence comes from Allium sativum, assembly GCA_030737875.1. Classification (NCBI taxonomy): domain Eukaryota; kingdom Viridiplantae; phylum Streptophyta; class Magnoliopsida; order Asparagales; family Amaryllidaceae; genus Allium; species Allium sativum. The sequence goes on from CM060918.1 coordinate 749,417,535, forward strand.
TCTTGTTATCTGCCCCGTCATGCGCATTTGGCTTTCAATCAATGATTCAATCACAAATACCAATCCGAGCCGTTCCCATTGCATACAGATTGAAACAAATAGTTCTCGTGGTACATAATCCACGAAATTTGAGTTTAGAACATTGACAAAATTGCAACCAGACTTCCACTATTTTTCTTTTTTAGGCGGGTTCAGATGCTGTCCTTGACGGGGAAAAGGTATTCGGTCCAACAACACCGGCAGCGGGGATTCTTTAGAAGACCGGGCTCCCGTTTGGACTCCTGATGTATACGAAAGAGTGCGGTTTGCTCAACAAATTCCTACCTCTATATCTATCCCTTGGTAACTCATGGAATGAAATATATTTTGTTATCATGAATATGCTTTATATTTGTTGGTTATTATATTGTTTTCGTTCATACGTTGCTCTTTAAATTGTTACGAGCTGTAAAAGGATTTAGCAATACTATAACATGTTGATTTAATAGCGTCATATAGCCGCTATCTAATAATATGTTATAGCACCGATATTGTGTTATAAAAATTCTCATTTTCATTGAGATTTGGATGTTTAATAGCGTTGAGAATGAGTTATTGTCTTTAAGTAACATAGCGGCAATTTTGTGCTATAAAACCATGCTCTTTTATAGCGGTTTTTTTTTGTGTCATAAATATTCAGCGGTTTTTTATAACATGTCGATATATAACGTTTATCAAACCGCTATAAAATTGATTAATAGCGGCTATATGCCGCTATAAAAGACAGTTTCTGTTGTAGTGTCTCTCAATGTTTAGTATTTCAGCAAGTCAAAGCTCAGCAAAAGAAGCCCGATGGTTTACTTCATCCTTTGGAGGTTCCACAGTGGAAGTGGGAGAGCGTCTCTATGGACTTCATAGATGGTTTGCCCAGATCAAAGAAAGGCAACACCAGTATTTGGTTGATAGTAGATAGACTTACTAAGAGCGCTCATTTTATTCCAGTTAAGAGTAAGAGGACGGCAACATGGTTGGCAACACTTTATGTTTGTGAGATTGTCCGTCTTCATGGAGTACCTTTCAACATCGTAAGCGATCGTGACCCATCTTCACTAGTGAATTTTGGAGGAGTTTGCAAGAAGCATTAGGTACACAGTTACGTTTAAGCACCGCTTATCATCCTCAGACCGATGGACAGATGGAGAGGGTGAATAGAGTTCTAGAGGATCTTTTGAGGCTGTGTATTCTAGACTTCGGAGGTACTTGGGAAGAACATCTTCCTTTAGTAGAATTCGCGTATAACAATAGTTTTCAAGTAAGCATTGGTATGGCACCTTTTGAAGCCTTATATGGACGACCCTGTAGATCACCGACTTATTGGTGGGAATCTACAGAAAGACTATTACTTGGACCAGATATGGTTAGAGAAACGTCCGAGAAGATTGGTCTTATTAGACGACGAATGAATACCGCTCAAGATAGGCAGAAGTCCTACGCTGACAAGAGAAGGGCTGACATTAAATTCAAAGAAGGAGATATGGTTTTCATTAAAGTGTCACCTCTAAGGAACGTGGTTCGCTTCGGGTTCGTAAGGAAACTGGCTCCAAGATTTGTAGGGCCATTTCCCGTAACAGAAAGGATTAGCCAAATGGCCTACATAGTAAAGCTACACGAGAGATTATCCGGCGTTCACGACATTTTCCATGTTTCTCATTTGCGAAAGTGCTTACATGATACCACAGAAGTTGTCGAGCCAAGTATATTAGAGGAAGTGGAAGTGGAACAGGAGGTAACATCCAGACGATTTCCTTCCCGTATTCTTGGATCGAAAGTTAAGAAGCTACGCAACAAAGAAATCAAGTTAATGAAGGTTCAATGGGGAGATAACCCAGAGGATGCGACTTGGGAGACCGAAGACAAGATTGGTGCTTCGTACCCTTTTCTTTTCGAGGGTATGTTCTTAACTCCTTTTCCAAAGCTTTTATTTATGCTTGTTTCTATCATCTAAGTATGTCCTATCGATCGAATCTTCGACCTTTAGGTAGGAGTCCCATGATTATAAACATGTAATTGGAACATTGTATGTTTGATGGATGCAAATGTTTGCTAGTGGTTGCTTGTGGATGCATATACACACACATTAGACACTAGATCGGCTCAATCACTCTCATACTACATATGGATGTGTGTGCATTTTTCTTCTTTTAATGGACGGAAATGGATGTATCATCATATGGATGTTGCATTTGGACGAATGATTGTGCACCCATGTAGAGCGTACATGATATAATAGAATTGTTGCATACATGTTGGATTCATGACACTAACATACATTACATTAAGGACGTCAATTGAATCAGTAGACCGCCTGATCTCCGCATTAGTATTGGGACATACACACACCTTTGAATATGTTCATTTAAGCATTAGCAGTCTTTAAGGACATTGGATGCCTGTGATTGATGGATGAGTAGACGGATGTTGTATGAACATTCTTCTTAACTTGAAGATTTCGGGGACGAAATCCTTTGAGTAGGGGAGAACGTAACACCCCGTAATTGTAACGACATAAAAGAGGATGAATTAAAAATAATTAATTTAATAATCGGAATTAAGGGAAACGGACTACGCCATTGCGTCCGTCCCAAAATTCTTGTCAAGATAGACATTTGGTTTGCATAAAACGGACACCAAATTAAGAAGTTATGAAGGTTTAAAGTTTTTTTACACACAAAATAATTATATATATATATATATATAATTTATTTCAGAAAACAGAAGTCGTTCAAAAGCGAAAATTCCGAAGGCGGCAAAATTCCCACCCTAGGGGAGTGGACTCCTTAAGGGGGTGTCGACCACTGGGTCGACCCCTCAAGGGGGTGTCGACCCATGGGTCGACCCCTCAAGGGGGTGTCGACCCATGGGTCGACCCCATAAGGCGGGGGTCGACCCCTTTAAGGCTGAGATGGTAGTCGAATTCTGGGGGCTGACAGCTATTATAAATACAGGCTCATTTCTCTTGTTTTCTTCACTGAAAATCAATGGAGGCCTAAATGATGCCGGTTCCTGGACTAAATCAAATCTTCTTCTTCTTCTACAATCAAAGTTTAGAGATTCAAGTGTAGATCCGTGATTCGTCAACTGCTTTTCTCCTTCTATTGTTCTAGATCCGAACACAATGACTTTTAAGTTACTTTTAGATTTAAATAATTAAAAGTAAAACATGATATGACTGTAAGTTGGATCTATCCCCGTGACTGAATCATATCAGATCTATTGTAATTTGTGTATCTATAACTGTAACTTGGATCTCAACCTTTATCATGTCAGGTCTACTTTTGATTATGGATCTAATTTTCTATTTGGATCATCTTATGCCTATCATGTTGTGGTTAATTTAGATCTATCATTAGTTGGACATATAAATCCTTACTTAGATCTAATCATGCCTATTATGACATCCCTACTATGTTAGAACTTGTTTTATTATCACAAGTTCGCTGATCTGTTCTTGTATGTTCATCTTAACATTATGCCATCATATGCTTACGTCAATTTTGTTAGAATAATCATCTCTGTTATCTTCCCTTCGCCTTTCCCTTTTATTATATAGAGTCAGGCTATTCTCAAGCCTAGGCACGCTGCTAAAATTATGTGAATACGTTAGTTTGGGAACGGGGGAGAAACATAGAATTTGACATAACTTGAAAGGAGGAAATTGGCATAACTTGAATAATGTTTATGTATATGAGTTTGGACATATAATTCACTCTGAACATAATTAAGGAAAAAGGGGGCATGAAACCTATAACCTATAATGACATAGGTAAAATTGGCTAATAATAAAATGCCTAGGATTACAGTAATTAGAAACTGTAACTGTGCCTAGACACGAGGTTAGATTACTCTTGTGGTGGAAGTCTGCCCGGAACCGCCCGGCATATCTAGTGACCATAAGTGGTGAATCTAATGTGAGAGGTCTAAGTGAACAAATACGAGACGTGCTAAGACACGAGGTTAAGCCCGATTTGTGGAATAAGTCTGCACGGACCCGCCCGACATGTCCAACATCCACAAATGGTAGGCTTAATGTGGGAGGTCTAGCATAATGTAACCATAAATGAGAATATGGTAATAAATCTTGAATACTTAACCTAGTTAAATCCATAGGGTTTGTATGAACATGAATTGAAATTGGGGTTAAGTAAATTTGGTTGAACTGTGGATGGATTAAGTAAATCCGAGGGGGTAGGTAATATTTACATATAGGTCCACAAACTTAACCTGATAGGGTTATGTAATTAACGACACCTAGTGGTAAGCATAACCTGTGAAAATGTTGAAGTTATATGATTAAATACACCTTTTTTAGGTAAGCATAACTGGTAGAAATGATAGGGTTATGTAATTAAAGACACCTAGTGGTATACATAACCAATGGAAATCCTAGTGGGGATACAAGACAAGGGGAGCTTGTATCATATTGTGTGGGACCCATTTCAGTCAGTAACCCTTAATAGGTATCAAATGAGTACTACGAACTAGGTCGAAGTTGGGGTACGCTTGCTGGGCTGATTGTAAGAGATCCAAACGAGGAGGACGGTGTGGGCGGCGCAAACCGACCAGGGACATGTGCTAGCATGGGCCGGGTAGAGGGGGCTAAGATGACAGTGACACCAGTAGATATGGTTGTGCACATCACGATGGGCTGCCAGTTTAGGGAAGTGATACCTCCTACCGTGGGACTGGCACATGGTATCTACGGAGTAGGGGGCCGATCAATTAGGGTAGTAGTTAAGGTACATCTAGACGTATGCCTAAGTCTACCATTTGACAGTTGTTGGGATCATCTCATTCTGGTTATACTAGTATTAGTGCAGAGAATCAGTGTTATCATTAGAGAAGCGTATACACTACATCGTGTCTACCTTGTCATACTCACCTTTTATGATGTTATTTGTCATATCCACTCTATATGCCTGCCATGCTACTTTTACTTATTTGCTTGCTAAAAGTAACTAGACTCGCCAAAATTTATGTCTGACCCTTTTTGTTTCCTCTTCTTTCTTCCGTTCCCCCCAGGTTCTCAGGGTGGGAATACTCAGGCTTAACCAGGACTTGGTTATCATCTTGTTAGGAGCTGTTTTTGAAGTATTGCTCAAGTTCTCTTCTTTACTACTATGGCTTTGTCTCTTTTGGGGAATTATGCCTTTTATGTATTTATGTACTCTGATGGTACAAGAAAGAAGTTTCATATTATTGTAATGGTTTTTATGTAGTTCCAGACTTATGACATTTTGGACCACGTTGTTATGAATTATGTTTTAATTAAAATTTTAATTCCGCTGTTATCTTTTATATCTGTCTTGTAATATTCTGTGTCTGTTTACCTATAACGGTTCACGAAACTTAATGCATTCTCTTAATGAGTGACATTAACGGACGTGGGGTGTCACAATGTATGGGCTCCATACCATGAAACCACTTCTAGCTAGAAAGAAACGCATGTCCTCCCTGCGGTCCTCTCTCGTTTTTGGTTCACACCGGGGTGTGAGGCTCGCGAATTAACGCTACACAAAGTTGTGCTTTGATCATCAACCACAAGACTTTTCTTTTCAACAAAAGCCTTGAACACTGCAATTGAGCATGTCACATTGTCATTCCACACCATATCACCGATTTCCACCAATATATAACCTCTAAGCTCATACGTCTCAGAGAAGGGTGTTAATCAAGAGAATAAATTCTCCGCCACCAATCAACGAATACAGCGCGGAATACAACGTCAAACATACAATCCATTTGCAAGCCCGTTCTAGGTCTGAACGAAACCGGAGGCACCTTATTCCTCGTCCCATATGTCTAATACAAGAGAGAAGCCATCGCATATCCGATCGATCTCCAAGTACGTCTGGACGATCACTACTTATTACCTCGGCTTTGGTGTACAGCCCAATCAAGACATCAGTAATCATCCAAACGATGTGAAGGTCTCTGATCTTCAACCACTATCTCCTTCGACTTTTAGTCGTCGTATCAGTTATTCAGAATGAGTTAAACCTGGTCTTTCCGAATAACTCGCGTATCTTATAATCAAGTGTTATAAAAACACATCATACGCCTCATTCCAATCCAGAATATTCAAATATTCTTTTCACAATTTAAACCAAATTAAGGTTTATCAAACTACTCGGGATTACCGAGCCTTATCGAAGTAATCATTTATTTTATTATCCCAATCCAAACTTATTCATCCCATGGAGAAAAACTGGTAATACTCCATATCTAACACCCATTGTGTTATCGGTAAATTTAATTACCATTTAATGTTCAAATCTAATTAAAGATTTAACTATCGCATGGAGTAAATTGGTGATACACCATTATCGAACATTTCTTAAATTCGGTAAATTTAATTACCTCATTCTCATTTCAATCTAATTAAAGATTCATTAAAACTCCACTTAGTTTTAATCTCAAAATTCATTACTTAATGATTATTCAACTTTAGGAAAATAATCCTGCATTTACTTGGGTTAAAGAATAAATGTTATTTAAAACACAGTTCACGATAAACCCAAAATCATCTTCCATTAAAATGGAATCCTCACAGAAATCTGATCAGTATATAATTGATATAAATTTCCATATCAGACTAATACTATAAATGGAATAACGATAAAGCCTTTTAAATTTCATAAATAGTAATGGTCTTCCATCACAGAAACTTATCTCGATTATTAATAAATAGAATTCCACTCAATTTCAATTTAATATATTAAATTGGAAAACTTTACTTTGGAAAATTCAATTAATTTTAATTAAAAGATTATTAATTCCAAATCATAATTTCAACGTTAATTGGGTTAAAGAACAAACGTTATTTAAAACATTGTTCACAATAAACCCAAAATCGACTTTCATTTAATTACAATTTATATTTATAAATAGGAAAACTTCATTAATCTTAATTAAAAGATTCATTCTTTTCTCAGCTGGGTTTAAGATCAGAGTTATTGAAGACACCATTCATGACAAACCCAAAATCTAATTTGATATTAAATACAAGGCTCTGAATAGAAATCGTATCGGCTTATATTCAATATAAAATTCTGAAACCAACAGATATCGTTTTGGGGATAACGATATCTATATCTTCCTAATTCCTCAACAATATCCGTATAATCACAGAATCCAAAACCAAAATATTCCAAAGATTATTTCCATTCAAACCCAATCCAATTTTTATATTGGCAAATTCTGGTTAGATTAGAACCATTCACACTTCCTTTTAGTTCTTTATTCTAGTTGTTAACTAGTTCATTCAGATAAATATCTTTTATCTTTCCAAAAGTTGGAATATTTAATCAAAATATTTGTAAATCATTTAATATGATTTAACACAATTTATCCATATTTTTATTAATTTTAATATGGTCATTTCAGTCGATTTCCAAATACGTTCATCAAACTGCATTTACAGCGACCTTTTCCAAAACTGATTTGGACATATTTTAAAATCTAACCGTTAGATTTCAAATCTCTTATTATCATTCAAAAGGTCTTTTTGGTACGAACCCATTTAGGATAATTCGATGGTCGGATCTCCTGTTACGTCCATTCAAAGTCAATGGTCGAAATTCGTGAATAGCCGCTGCACGATACGTTCTATTCATGACATTTAAATATATATAATATACTTCATCGATTTCCATTCAAAACTTATTTTATAAAACGTTTCAAAATTCGTTTTAAAAACGATTCCCACTTCCACTTCAATTTTGAATCAAATTCGAATATTCCATATCATTATAATATTAAAATGGTAATATTTTCAAAATATCAGATTTTGAATCAAATCTTTTCGATATTCGTTATAAAATGAATGAAATTGACAGAAAATTCTGTTTGAGTTAAAATGGCGTATAATATCTACTTAACTCGGCTTCACATATTTCAATAGTCCATCCAAAATCGGACATCAAAATCATATTTTGATTCTTCACTGAATATTATTTTAAAATATTCGTTATTTCTGAATTGGAATCAGACTCAATCAATTACCATATAATTTTATTTACATGGATCCCATACATCATATGTATTCAAAAATAGTGATAAATAACTATTGAACATTCAATTCACATCCAGAGTGCAATTTACAACTGTGTAAGCATTAAATAATCAAATAACGCTTATTACAGTCCGTCAATCAATCGGTTGACATATAATTATACACAAGGGCGATGTGTAAATTAATTATCATCCCCAGACCCGTGTGAGGTTTTCAATCATCAACAAATAATTGGGCGATGTATAAAATTATCGTCCCAATACCCATGTTGGGTTTACATCACAATCCATGTGAATTTATCTATAGTTTAATAATAATAGCATTAAAACTATAAACAACCATCAATTATCAAACAAATATTGCAATCACAGGCAGTCAATATATATTCAGTTATAAAAATAAATAACTGTACAAAATATTTGAGTGAGAGAGTTCTCACATTGGTTTCCACTCCGTTAATTTTTAATTGACGATTTTATTTTTAAACTAAATTAAACAAACATTTAATTTAACTTAAAAATAAACTTGCTTCGTTTCCATTCTAGCCAGTTCCATGTTGTAGTGCTCGCTGATACGAGCGCAACGCAAATGAAATTGTCGGATTTCAATCTCGTATGAAAAAGATATGATATTTCATACATTAATTACATAATTATATGATTAAATAAGAATTAAAATTTAATTACATTCCCTAATTACTTTCTCGTCGTCTTCTTCACTCAGTAAACCCGTAACCCATTCCATCATGAAAAACTCCTCCCATCGCATGCTTCTCGAGACGTCGGGTCCCCATCACCACCCACCTCCACGTCGGTCGTCGCAACCCCTTCCACCGTCCACGATTCTGGCCAACTCGGTGGCCTATAGCGGCGCAAAACATGCCTCAAACGACGCGACTTCAGGGGAGAAATTCTCCTAATTTACAACATGATAATTCATCAACTTGGTATAGACCTGAAGAGGGCATAAAATACTATGATTTCTGTTTTATAAATGTTTGAAAATATTGAATGGATCTGGTGAAAATTTGAGAGAAAGATTCGAGCGATTTCAGCCCTCCACGTAGGCCGACAACACTGGAATGAAGGATAATAGAATTAGGGTTTTGATTTTTATATTTATACCCCTTTAAATAAATTCATTTATTTCTAAATTTTGAAGTTTAATGTTCTGAACTCCAAATCAAACCCAACGACTGCCGTCCCTAGCCAAATACCCCCATTCCGGGCATAATGAGACATGTTTCTTAAGCCAATTCGACTGTTTTGATCAGCTTTTATCAAAATTAAAATTTAAATTAATATAATGTTTAATATTGGATTTCAACTTACATTTTAATTTACTGGGGCCACATACTGACTCCAAAAATTATGAAATTTGAAATCTAGCTATGTTTTGATGAAACGGTCCTAACAAAATTAATTTCATCGAATTTGGAGGCCGTTTGAAAAATGGCCTTTTAATTAGCTTATTAAATTTAAACTGAATTGACAAAACACGTTTAAATTTACCACGCTCGCGTACTAATTCCAAATGACTTGAAATTTTAAACCTGACAATAATTTCACATTCTGGATCCAACAAAAAATGGTTTCATCGAAAATGGAGGTCGTTTGCAAAATGGCTATTTTTAAGGGTTATATATTTATTAAAATATAAATAAATTCTATAGCGACTATTCTAAATTTTAATTTAGACATAATTTACAATTTATAAAGCGAAATCTCAATTTCTTACTTTAGTTAGAAAGATATAATTAAATCGATTCTAACGTTTCTTGTTTTACTGGATCCGAGTTATATTGCATTCTGTATAATCAATTAAAGTTCAAAACCAAATTTTCAAACTACCGCGCCATTTCGAGTTCGTTTTAATTAAATTTTAAATTTATACATTCTTACTTCGTTTTAAAATAAATTTCAAATCGTTAATTCTCAAAATAAATCATTTTAAATCTATAAAATCCAATAAAATCAATTAAAAATAAATTTTAAATTGGTTCCAAAATTCCGGATTGTTACACCCGTGGACTAATATTTGGCTAAGTACATCACCGTACTCGAGCCACAATGGAAACATAACACCAAAATCATTGAAATCATCATATACATCTCAAGTGAGTTAAATTATCAATAAAGGGATTACCCTATTCCAAAACATCTAAATCTCAAAATATGATGGATAAGAAAACCGAATGCTTTTTGCAAATGTAAAATCATTTTGATCGATGTGACCACCTTGATCGAGTTAAAATCATCAAACCTAAGTCATAAAAGAAAGCATAAGAAATGTACATGTGCCAAAATAATAAACTCCTTCCCGAGATATAACGTTGCTCACCCTGAGCAATGACCAAGTATTATCAAATGAAAATCATCAACATCAAATCGTAACATGAAATCATCATAAACAATGTTTATGTGCCCCGGATTATAGCCCATCCTGAGCTATAATATTGCTCATCCCGAGAAATAGCCAAGTGCTTATACATATTCAAATTTAAGCGTCTTTCACTCGACTACCTCAGCCAAGTGTATCTTGACCATCCTGATCAAGTGAATACGTATATGAGACCCATCCCGAGTCTCCGCTTGATCCCGAAGCTAGTACTGTCTTAGGACAACATCGGGCGCGTCATTACTCTCAGTCAATAACCCAAACTGTTATAACAATGCGTCCCATACCACACATTCTCACTACTTGGTTTACTTGCCGCTCGTCAACTCCGCATTGAAAACACAGAAAACACCAAATCAACACTAATAAGACATCAGTTTCAGTCTAACTATACGGAAATCAACCAACTTCGTATACTTTTGTGTCCCGTACCACAGAGCATACGATGTCGTTTAACATCCAATACGCTATCTTGAAGGATGCAAAATAATGTGGTTTTATATAAGAAAATACTTGATTTTCTAAGAAGATTTATAAACAATTTCTCAAAATCGATTGCTTTCTTTTATGAAATCCATATATTTATGAAAATAACTTTATAATATTGTTTTGAGACCATTTAGCGTTAAAACAAAAATTATAAAACTCTTTTAGCCTCAAAACTATAAATAAAGTGTTATATATATATATGTATCACAAAAACTTGTTTAAAACGTGCAATGTGTGCTCAACACTCATCGAAACTCAATCACTAAATTCAAAAACTCAAAATTTTTATTGGTGATAATTTAGGATTCTCCATTAATAAAGTAAGACAAAGTATAACACAAAAAGAATGGCTTAAAACTAGATTAAGAGAAACATGAAAACACTTTGGGAAAGATGCCCAAACTTACACGAAGGCATAAAAATACACCCAAAAATCAAACCAGGTTGCCGCTTTCAGGATAATTTTGAATGACCAAACTACCTCTAATTGGTCTAAGATTTTATATGCGCAAATTAGAAAGACCTGGCTTTCATGAAAAAGGATTCACTAAGTTTCGACATCGCATGAAAAAGTTATAGCGCTTTAAACTTGGACTCTGGACTGAATTTAACCCTAGGCTAAAATCACTTCAAAGTCCAACATTAGGACCATATTTGAATGGCCATACGAGCTCAGATTGGTCTAAAAATTTGCATATAACTAGTAAAAGTCTCAAGCTTTACAGAAAAAAGAATCGTTCAGAACGGATCAATGATCAGGAAGTTATAACAGCCCAAAGTTACACTTTGGCTATGATTTCAGCAATTAGAACAAAATGAACAGTCACTTCCATGTCCAACTTTGGGACCTATTTTGAATGGCCAAACAATCTCGAATGTGCCTAAAATTTGCAAGCTTATATAAAAGATCCCAAACTTCAAAACAAAAAAAGAATCACTCAATTCCAATCAGCGGTTCAAAAGTTATGGAAAAAATGGTTTTAGCTTCAATATGTGTCTGCTGTCTACGACAAGGGCTGCGAGGAAAAACATATTTTACACCAAGCTAACCTCAAAACATGAAAGTCGTAGAACATATTTTTATCTTTCCGGAACATCTAAGATTATAGAGTTTGGATAAGAAACGAAAAAGTTATGCCCAATTTCGTTTTAGATTTAACAAAAGGGCTGCTGTCGGATTTTATTCTCAGGACAGCGATAAAGAAATGCAAATTTGAACATGTTATCGTCAAAATACGAAAAACTCAAAACATGAAACTTATAGAACACATTTTTTGCTTTCCAGAACTATATAATGATTGAATTCGGACAAGAAACGTGAAAGTTACATTCGAAATACTAACTGAGATCTATATCAAAGCATTCGGAAAATTCCAGTGACATGACAGTGAGTTGCAACAAGTATTTCGACACTTTACTCAAAGAATTTCAGAAAGTGATCAACATGAAAGTTGTCACAAGTTTTCCCAACTTTCTAGAACTTCAAGAAAACCCTAATTCCGATTTAAAATGAAAAGGATATGCTTAATTTTAGTAATAGCAATTCAGAAATGAACATGCAAGTAACAAAATTGAGATTTCTAACCTTGAAATCTCAATCTAAACTAAAAAAATGCCTCAATTCTACCCAAGTAAACTGATATTAGGGTAAACTAGAAAGTGTGAGTCAATCTACTCACTTTGATTGGTTATAAGCAAGAAATCCTTTCAATTTGAGGTTGAGAGAGACCGGTTTGAGGCATGCAACACCATTATAGGAAGAAAAATCAACATGCAACAAAAGAAAATTATTGCAAAAAGATTTCTTTATACTTGAGATAGAAACTAGGATTAGAAATTGGTTTAGGATCAATTATCTACTGCTCTTTAATTTAGGGATGAAAATCTTATATCTGCATGTGAATTTGAGGCTTTGAATTTGTTAAAAAATGGGTTTCCTCCATTGTTTTTGCTTTCTGTGTTCCACTGAAGTAGGAAGAAGACTGAGGAAAAATATGTTCCTCTCTTTTTCTCCATAATTCGCTTAGGTTAATAATGCAATTAAACCATAACCCTTTTCGTTAAACCTCTAAGTGAATGTTAACCCCTTTAAACAAAAAGTTAGGCTAATTAACCCATATTTAACCCATTACAACCATATTTTACATCATATTTTACATTGTATATCAAACACAATCAAAGATAAATTATCAATTAAGTTAAATAATTTTGTAAGCATCATTATAAAAGTATTTTAAGCTTATTATCTTTAATTAACCATTGTTTACACAAATTTACAATTAATGACAAATGTACCTAAGTTTCAACATTTTAAAATATTTCACTTATATTTTTTTTACGTTCTTTAAAATATCAATGAACAAATATCCCAATTTGCATACTTCTAATTTGATATGTCACAAATTATGTCGAAACGCACAATTTACACTTTTCATTAATTCACAACAAATTTATTTTACGGTTTATTCAACATTACATAAAAAACAAAAAAAAAAACAATATTTATCAACAAATCATTATTAATTTTTTTCCTTATTAAATGCTTCATAACAAACACTCTTACTCTTTTTAATTCAATACAACAATACACACATATTTCTATATGTATTGTTTGTATTTAAAAAAAAAACACAAATCTCCCAATTTATTAATACAACAATGTTGTTGTACATTCTATTAACTCCACAAATTAAATTTATTATCAACGATAATAAAATCCACTAATTCTATAAATATTGATGCACACCAATATTTATATTCTCAAACAATCTACAAACCAAATTATTCACTGATTAATATTTTAAAAACCGCATGTACACTTTAAATTCACTAATGTAAATTAAACTCAATTCCTCTATTGATATTATTATCAATATACAGCTTGTATTTGAAACTCAAAATATTAACTTAATAATTAAATCAGCGATTTACCCTTTGATATTGAAAATACATTACCTCTTAAATACAAATTCCCAAAATTATATTTTCAATATCCCCTTTAATTATCAAATTATGATCTTAAGATTATAGATTGGAATAAATTTCTTTTATAACAAACTTATCTAATTTATTCTAAATATCCAATTTAGAAATGCTTAAAACACCATTTCTAATTTAAATGTTATACGACTTAGTCTCACAAACTCGTATCACCAGCATATTATTTTAAAAATCACAAACCATAATAAATTTGCACTTCCCGGTTACCCAAAATCCGAGTTATGTTACACATAGCATCTGCCGCTCCATATCCGCGTAAGCACCCAAATCCGCCACACCCATAATCCCATAGCCAAACTGCCTGCCTCCTCCTTCAAACCCTTGTCCACGCACTTACAGTCCCTCCTCCTTGTGCCTCTTTATAAAAGAAAATAAAATCCAACTGCCCGCATCGTCGAGCCACTGGTCAATACCCGCCTATCCATTTGTCGTTGTTCCATTGGTCGAGATGTGGTTGAGTGTGTCCATGTCATGGTGTGTATACGTGTCGTATGTTTCTTCGCTTATCACCATTTTAATCCACGAAAATTGAATATTTCCATTCACGATTAATATTAATTTGCAAGTTGTCGATATCACTTAAAATGATGATAATATTGTGGCTAGCATTGTAGTTGATTAGCATTGATAATCACATGTAATAATAGTTGATAATCACATGCAATGGTAGTTGATAATTTACATGAATTAGTTGTTATCCGTATGAAATGATGGTGATTTATTCATGTGAAAATTTAAATCGTAATTGTATGATTATTGCTATGTTTGTATGTTTATTTATTTAGAGTTTTTTATATATTTTGACATCATCCATGTTACCACATTGCAAGTTCCCGACACAATAAACTGCATATGAAATCATTATGAAATTTGAATTGGGATACAGATTGAAAAGATATATGCTCGAATTAAAATCAACTGGCTATAGTGTAGAAAATTAAATATGAACACCGTGGTCAAATAAATTATTTTTCTTAAAACTATAAATATGAGTTTGTTAAAGAAGTATTTCAAATATATAATATGGAATTATCTACGAAATTGATTTATGGTTTTTTTTACTTGAATTTTTTTGGTTTAAAATCTTAGAATTTAAAATTTGGAAATTTTAAATTAACTATCGAAATAAAATTTATCTTGAATATCAAATTTGAAATTAAAGTTTGAAATCAGTTTAATGAAATATGTTTGATCTTGAAATTTAAGAAATCAATTTAATTTAAATATAATTTTTTTTGATGCAATAATGTAAATATAATTTAATTTTGAATGTTATTTTAAAACTATGTAATGTAATGGAAATAAAATTTAGGATTTAAGTTTTGGAACCAAATTGATGTAAATGGTTTAGAATTGGAATTTAAGTTGTAAAATAATTTAAACATTTAGTTTAATTATAAATTTAAACCATTTAAGCTTTAAGTTGAATTCAAACTCAAAATCTGAAATTTGAATTTAAAATTCAAATGGTTTGATTCAAATTGAATTATGAAATACACAACGATTTAAGAGAATTTTTGAACTTGAAGTTGAATTCAAGTTATTTAATAGAGAATAAACTCTTATTCCAAGTTATTATATTAACATTATTTTAAGTTAGTATTGTTTCAAATTAAGTTGTCGGAAGATGTCTATTTCGCTTTCAGAGGTAGGCCCTTCATGGGAAACACTGTCTCTTTCTTTGTCTTTAGCATGTGTTTTTTCAGTTTCCCGAGGATCTCGCCCACGGAAGGGGGCGAGGCGAATGTTTTTTTCTATCGGCGTGTGTTATGTGGGTTTTTCGGGTTCTTTTAAGAGGAACAAAACAGTGGGCTTGCTACTTGGTTCATTCCGGATTGTTGTTAGATGGAGAGTTTCTCAGTTGGATTGCCAGTGGGAAGCTGTTGGATGGAGCACTCTTAGGCGAGCTTATGCTATAGCATGATTTCTGTGTTGGGTAGCCCTTATCCGTTATTGGGGTATTTGGGCTCATCTTTTGTTTCATTAGATTAGAGCCCTTGATTCTAGCGTATTCTATGGAGTTTAAGCTAGGATCTGATTTTTGGGGTGTTTGTATTGATATCTCATGTGTTTATTGTTCTTTTGGACCGTTAGACCTTTTTATGTGCGAGTTTCCTTTTGTTTCACAGACACGGTTGCAAGCTTTGCACTGGGGGTTCGTTTTTGTGAGCCATTGAAGAAAGGCAGTTTTCTCCCTTTTGGTATGTATATTTGCTTTTAAGAAATCAAATTAAACTATTTATATTAAATTTGACTATTAAACATTTTATAAAATATGTCATCTTTAAAAATAACTTCTGCCAACGATTGGAAATGACATCAATCTCTTCTTCCATCTGCCTCTTTTTACTTTTTACTTTTTCCTCCTCCTTTTCTTTTCGACTCCGCCTCCTCTCCACATCTCTCTATCTCCTCCATTCACGGATATTGCTTTCTCCACGCCTGGTTAGTAGCATAAGCCCTTCACGTAAACCCCTTTTTCTCAGATCTAAGTTATTATACTTTTTTTACCCCTACTTCGTTTTTGATGATCCACGAGCATTCGATCTTGCATGGTAATTAGGTGTCCTTTAAAATTCAGCTAGCCTACTCAAATCTGAAGCTATCCCTCTCACGGCATTGTTACCAGCTGCAAAGGTTTTTTTTATATTTGGTGTTTGATTTTTTGGGGTACTACTGTGTTGATTGTGAGTTTGAACATCTTGTGGTTTGCTCTTAGTAAGTTTAGGGTGTAGAGAGATGTTTTGGTGTTTTGTAGTCTTGATTTTTTGGTTTGTGTGGAGGTTTTGGAGTTGTTTGGTTTAAGTTACACGTTTATACACCTCTACCTTGCTTAGCAAAATTGGTGAAGCTACACTCTGGTTTTTTCTTTATAGTAGCGCCTTTTTGTCAATCTTATTCACGTCGTGACTCTGTCATACGCAATTGTTTTATATGTGAAGGCATTGGCTTTGCTCTAGCTCCTTTTTGTTTGGCTGATGGCTTGGCCACTAAGTATGTCAAATTGTTTCATGTTATGATGTTCTACTGTGGTGATGGTGTTGTGCCATCATTGGTTTGCTTTTCTGCTAATGAGTTGGCTTCCTGTTTCAAGTCAAAGTTACTTTGTCATTTGGGATTGTGTGACCGCAGTTTGTTCAAAGTGTCATGCTTTTCCTGTGAGCTATGGTGTTTCAATGCAATATGGTTTGACATGTCTATGCTACATTGAGTCGTTCAGCTATGTTATTATGACGATCCAACCTCTCGGTACTTGAGATTCGACATTCCAAGTGTCGAAAGGACAGATTGCCTCTAGAGTATAACACATTAAATAACAGTGGAAATAAACATTGCATTACAACATCATAATGTACAACATATTACACCAGGAATACATCAGAGTTAATACAACCAACAAGGTTCAACATAGTATAGAACAGCGGAAACAAGAAATAAGTACACAATGGAAATAATAATATGGTAAAGTCTTCAAAGATAATCCTAAAGGAACATCCAGCTTCTACTCTTGCTCCAATCCAAAACCAGCTTATATAAATGGCTTCCATACATGACTCCAAAAAGGTACTTAACTACTAACCTGAGTATTAGGTTGCCCATATGGAATTAAGGGCACCTGAGTTTGCAAGAGAAAGACAAAACTAAGGGTCAGTCATGGGACTGGTGCGAGAAACCAAAAATAGTTGTTTTTAAAAGGGTAATTATCAGAAGACCATGCCGCTTAACACAGAATGGGTTTTCTCTCATGAATACCAGTGCACAAAAACTCGTAATGCTTGTTTGAAAATGAAATTATCATAAGACTTGCATCCCATCACACAATGCAAACACACACCATTAGGAGCAAGTTTTACCTTATGATAACCAAATATACTTGGTACACAAAAATCATTTGATATTATCATTAATGTCCATCTTTGAAATTTTTTCAAAATAAATGTATCGATCCTAGCAGACGTAGGTACCCATATATTACGTCTACATACATAGGTTACAACTATAACCCTAAAGGTTCATATTGGAAGTTGGGTTTCATCAATGAACAAGGCAAAGGATCTTTCTTAACCGCAATTCGGGACCACTTCTAGCAGGATGTCCCAGGATCAGCAAATGCTCCTTTCTGTATCGACAAAGCCGGCCCACCTATACCAGGTGTAGTTCGTGTTTCTCCCGAACATAACGTCTCCCGTCGTTGCCCACCATTATCCTAAGCGCCTCGATCTATCATCCACTAAGTAAATTGTCTGGGCTCTATACCACGACTTCATTTTCTAAATTAGAAGGAAACATTAGTCCTTAACTCTGTGGTATGCCATCCTGTTTTGACTCATTACTGGTTGTGAGGCGCTGAAGTCACGTTCCATAAAGCTTTGATTTTCAATAAAAGCTTTGATATATCTTCCAGCAGCGTTTAGCATGTCACATTGTCAATTCACAACATATATTCGGTGTCTATTAATATATAACCCTATGAGTACATACGTCTCAGAGGAGCGTGTTAAGCTAAGAGGATAGATCCTCGACCAGCAACATATATATCATCAATAGAAACTAATTGGTTATGCCGTAGAATACAATGTCAAACATACATCCAATGCAAGTTAGTTTTGGGTTGTGAATGAAACCGGAGGCACCTTATTTCTTGTCCAATAAAGGAGAGAGGCCCTTGCAAATCCGAACAATCTACAAGTACGTCCGAACTACTGCCACTTATAACCTTATAATGAGAGCTACCTGAGGCATAAACAAACAATCCATTTGATGTGAAGATTCTCGGCCTTCCACCGTCTTCAATTTCATTGATCTCTATAACTCGTCGTATAATTATTTGAAATTGGTTGAACCCAGTCTTTTCGAACTAATTAGCATCAAAACAAAATCCTTTTGGATTATCAGATCCTAGTTAAGTCTCCATTAATTGGAAATGTTTCATAAGATTAGATCTTATTCTTAAATTTGTTCAAGTCGTTGGACTTACAAAATCATCTTGTAAATATTTTATTAACCTTATAAAAAGGTTTACAAAGATTTGGATTCGATTTGGGAACTTAAAGCCTTTAATTCAAAAATGTTCCTTATTACTGTTACATAAGGAAGGGTAAAAGAAGAAGGTTAGGCCTGGGGTAACTTGCTTTAACTATAGATTAGAGGGTCATCACAATAATCAATGCCAAAGTAGTGAGGAAAAGTGCCATATCTATGATAAAATTAAAAATTTCACGAACAATTGCCTGGATGCAACTAAAAACATAGTGAAAGTATACGCTATCAATGTTCTACGGAATTCATCGGATGCCCCTTCTGTAACGTCTCGTATTTTTAACAATTCAATACTTAATTTATCTAATTATTTGAATATTGATTTGGTGATTTAAAATGATTTGAATTCAAATATATTGAATTTTTTAACTAATATAAACAGTGGAATAATAAAATTATCTTCAAAATAATTGGAAACAATTGAATTAGCAATGTTATGTAAACTGTTAGGGATTGTAGAATGGATCGTTAAGGCAAAACAAACATTAAAGAGGGGTGAATAGTGTTTTTGAGAATTTAAGCAAAATCTAAAACTTATGTGAACTACTATATGAATCAAACACAACAGAAACAATCACAGACACAGAATCAAACACAAACAGAAAGATTAACAAAAATAAAGTGCAAAAAAGGAAAGAACACACCGGATTTTATACTAGTTCGGAATTGCTCCTACATCCAGTCACAAGTAACGCTGGATTGCGCAGAGTTATATTACTATATCAATATCCAGTTACAACCTTCCTTGATTTCACGGCTATAGGGATACCATCGATTGCCCGTCCTTGATTTCACGGCTACAGATGATACCACTGGTTACCAGTCCTTGATTTCACGGCTACAAGGGATACCATCTATTACCCGTCCTTGATTTCATGGCAACAAGTGATACCACCGATTACCCGTCCTTGTTTTCACGGCTATAAGGGATACCATCGATTACTTACACAACCCAAACTATTACAAATAGCCCTATAACTCTTCAATAGCACTTTATTCAGTGAGTAATGAGTAGAGGGTGTAGAGAGAAGAATATTAGTGAAAACAGAATTGAATTCGGCAGAGTATAGGTGTAGAAATCATAAAAATTATTGATAATAATGGAGTAATGAAAGAGAGTGAAGATGGAGAAGAAGTGACTAAAATTTCGAAATTAGCCCCTTTTTATAGTGTGTGAAAGGTTGCAACATCTCAGAACCGTCACAAATAGTGAAAAAATACTTCCTTTCAATTTTGAAAATATGACAGTTATATGTCGACATGGGGTTAATTGTATGTCGACATACCCTTAGTACAAAATTAATTTTTGAGCATTTTTCAATTGTTTTGATATAAATATAATTCTGGAAATTCTTGAATTAAAATATAGTGTTATAAATGAATAATATAAAGTAGGAAATCAAATGAAAACGTAAATATAAACTTTGTAAGCATATTTATAAAATTATAGAATTAAAACTAAATAAAATGTATTATAATACATATATATATAATTTATAAAACTCGAGTTTGAAAACAAAAGTAAAATGAGAAAGGAATAAATAATAAAAATAGAAGTAGAGAGGATAGAAATTGAAGATAGAATTTGAAAACAGAATTTGAATTTGAACCTGGAGTGCTATTTAGAGTCTTACATAATCTAGACTCTATAACTATATTAGTCTTAAACTCTTGAAATCTTGAATACTCATGAATCTTGAAACATCTCTGAATTCTGAATCTCTAACATCTTTAAATTATACAGTCTTCAGTAATATTTCCTGTATATAAATCCTGCATATGTGTATATATATTCTAGATAGAGGTGTTAGTATATATTTTATAATCAATTAATATTAAAATAAGGTTGTTGTCATCAAAACTCCATTCTCCAACAATCTCCCTCTTTTTGATGATGACAACCTTAGTTTATAAAATATCATACCTGTACATACCTGTTGATGATGATCCTTCTAATGCTCCCCATGTCTATATGAATCCTTTACATAACTGTTGATCATGGTCCTTCTAATACTCCCCTTGCCTATATGAATCCTATAAACTAAGTTTGTATTTTATAATTTCTCCCCCTTTGGCATTATCAAAAAGAAATTCTAAAACTACTCCCCCTAAATCGTATATCTATCTAAACATATCTTATAATTAAATCTATACTAAATTTCTAAGGTATATAAATAACTCCCCTGAATCCTAAATTTATCTATATATCCTAGCATAAAATACTCCCCTTAAATCCATGTTATAAATGATCCTAATGATTAAATATAACTATCCATGATTTTGATTCAAATCCTAAAAGATTATAACTCCCTCTAAAATTATGACTATACCATTCTAATAAATTAAATAGAAGGATAATAAACTAAGCAAACTGTAATAACCCGTATTTTAATAACAAGATATAACACAAAACAAGGCAGAATTAAATAATAAAATCTGAATCAAGGGAAATGGGCTATGCCATTGCGTTCGTCTCGGAAAAATATGCGAAATAGAGTCCGAGTTTTCGAAAATCGGAGTCCGTATGACCCGATTAAGGCCCAACAAAGTTTTCAGAAAATTTCTAAATAAAAACAGATTTTCAAATTCAAATCTAAGCTTGGAAATTGGGCCAGTTGGGCCAAGGCGGGAAAATTCCCGCCACAGTACCCAAGTCGACAGCCCTGTCGACTTGGGAGTCGACTGGGTCTGACCAGGTCGACAGCCCTGTCGACTTGGCTCAGACGCCCAGTCCTGCCTGGTGCACCATCTTGAGAATGTGTTGAGCTAGAGGGCCAGATTCGATTTGGAGGGCTGAGATGAGAACTAGGGTTTAATCCTATGGTCTAAATCACTAGCCTAATCTATAAATAAGACCCTAACCTACCCTAAATCCTCATTAATCTATCCTACAACTAAACTATGGCAAAATCAATCCTCTCATGGCCTCCACTCTCTTCATAAATTCCTAAATCAATTTTCAAGAGATTCCCATGCATACAAGTATATTTAGGCTTGTATGATCCTCTTTAGCTTGCATTAAAGTCTTGTTTCTCTATTGGCATCATAAAGGAGGAGTCTTGATCAAGTTTGCTTGCATTTTGGGGTTTTAATTAGTTGCATAAGGGGTTTCTTACATTTGCTATACTCATTTGAGTCTTCATAGCATTGTAAGCCTATTTCTACTCTTTTATTTTAACTATGAAGTTAATATGTTATGTTTCAAGTTTGAGTTTGGGGTTAATCATGATATGTGCTTTGATCTTATGATTTTATGCATAAGATTGCTCTATGCATGTTAGTAAAGTCATTACCCTGGCTTTATGCATAGAAAGATATGATCTTTGGTTGGAAATGTTGCATAATGCAACTTTGAAACTCTCATAACCCTTGCATTAACATGCATATAATGTTATATGCATGTTACTAGCCCTTATCTCATGCTATCTATGGCCATGTTCCACCTATTTGCCAAGTTTGATGTTATGCATGCATATGAACCTTATGCAAGTTGAAACCATGTTATGCATGCATATGAACCTTATGCAAGTTGAAACCATGTTAGGCATGCATATGAACCTTATTCAAGTTGAAACCATGTTATGCATGCATATGAACACTATGCAAGTTAAAATGATGTTATGCATGCTTATGAATATTTTGCAAGTTGATAACATGATATGCAAGTTTATGATCACATCTTTGTCTCATGCCACCATGTTTAACTTGTGGCTCCAACCCCTCTATGTCATGATTATGCCAAGTTCCCTCTTTCTATCCTTTATGCGCTATTGCGATATGTAAGCGATGGGATTGCGTTTGGGATTGGGTAAACTTAAAAGACATAAAAACATAAGCTTGGGAATTTACCTATTAAGTTAGGTCTACCCATTGGGAATTTACCTATTAAGTTAGGTCTACCCAATTGCTTGAAAACTTGTAATGTGATGGACATGACACTTAGAAAACATGAGAATGGCCAACTCGAGGTTGGGTTGAGCTTGTAGCATAAACCTACCCGGAACCGACCGGCTTAACTAGTGGATACAAGCAATAGGACCCAATGTGAGTAGTTGGTCATGTTGCACGTGAGATCCGAGGTTAGACTAAGTTGTGGTGTAAACCTACCCGGACCCACCCGGCCTAACTAGTAACCACAACAAGGTCTAATGTGAGAGGTTGAGTGCATTAAATTAATTAATGCCACATGGTAGGGTTAAGTCATGGACTGCTTGAATACTTAACCAATTAAACACGATGGGTTGGTAGGTTTAAGTCATGAACCTTGGGTACACTTAACCAACTTGGTACTTAGATGAGTTGGGTTAACCACGTTTAACCCATTAAGGAAACCCTAGTTACGTGGTCCTTTGCACCAGTAACTCTCTTGGATGTATCATGATACCCTAGGGACTAGGCTGGGGTGGGGCACGATTACTGGGATGACATGTAAGCGACCAAAACGACGGCTGTGTAGGTGCGTCGGTGTAGGTTCAGGCGGGCCATGGTCGTGCACATGGTCCAGAGTTGAAAAAGCAGGCACGGGCACCAGTAGGTTTAAACTGTGCGTGCTTGGTTTGTGTCAGGGGTTGACACCCTAGGACTTGATACACCCTAGGGTGGACCTAGCACAGTTTAGCTACACTTCGTAGTTGGGCCGTATGACACCGACACTTGACGAGTTAGGCTGTAGGGAGCCGATCGACTAGACCGTGCTAGTTGGACCTTGATTTAGGTCATTCATGATGGTGGGCCAAACTTGGGCCTGGGGATCACCTCTTGTTTACACTTGACACGACTTGTGATACTAGTACACTTGGTGCAAACCTCAATCTTGTTTATGCGGTACCACATTTGATCTATCTTGTTGACTTCTTACCATGCCAGTTATCATCCTATGACTCATACTTGTTTATATATACTGTTAACTTTATTAGTTGTTGTACAATTGTAGATAGGACTTACCAGTCTTTTGACTGACCCATTTTCTTTCGCCTCTTTTCTTTCGTTCCCCCCCCCCCCCAGGTTTACATGGCGGGAATACCAGCACTTAGCTTGGATCTTAGCTGCTTTTCTTGGATAGCTCATGTATGCTTCGGACTTGAGCTTGCTATGGTTTTCTACTTGGGGATAGCTACTTCATGTTTTCCTTTTCAGTTACAAGTTTTATGTTTCTAGACTTTGTTTATGGAAAATAATTAAGTACTGTGTTGTAACTTAACCTATGGTTTTGATATGCTAGCTCTTTTCCGCTGCTATACTTACTCTGTTTTTTTTTCTTATATGTTCTGTCTTGTGATATCTGCATGCATGATTACCTTATTTAAACGCCCCTCCAAAGTCAGTGTCCTTGCAAGAGTGGCACTGGCGGAGGTGGGGTGTTACATTTGGTATCAGAGCATAAGGTTTACGAGATTGGAGCAAAAAGGGTTTTAAAGTTACTTTTAAAAGCTATTTTCAAAACCAATTAAGTATTTTCCAAAGAAAAGTCTAGTTCATTTTGAAAGGCTATCCCCCAAGAGCCATAAGCACTATCCTTCGTTTCCTCGTTCTAAATCTATCTTTTCCTTTTTCAGCATGGCCGATCTCAATCTTCCTGAGGGAGTCACCATTCCCGGATGGTTCCGGAGGTACTTGGAAGCTAGGGCCAATAATGCAGGTCCAGCAACCACTCCCACTATCACTGAGGTTCCACCCCCTCCTCCTCCTCCTCCTCAGCAACCACAAGCCGATTTCGCCAAGGTTTGCAAGGACTTCAAGGCCATGGGTGGCAAAAATTTTATTGGGACAGAGACTTTCGTGGAAGCAAGAAATTGGTTGAAGGAGACCGATGATCTTTTTGCCATCTTTGATATAGAGGACCATAGAAAGGTTCTGTTGGCGGTTTGGCTACTAAAGGAGGAAGCTTCTTATTGGTGGGAGGTCACCAATGCTATAAGGCCCGTAGAAACCTGGGCCGACTTTAGGGCAAGGTTTGGGCTTAAGTTTCTATCATCTGCAGAGGCAAATTTGCAACTAGAGAAGTTCATAGCTTTGAAGCAAGGAGACATGACAGTGAGAGAGTATGTGAATAAGTTCAACCAGCTTGCCCGATTCGGTTTGGACATGGTCAATACTCCCGAGAAGAAGGCTCTACGTTTTGCACGAGGGTTAAATGAGCCATTACAAGGTCTAGTTATGTCACACATACCCATGAGGGCCACTTTCGAGAGCCTGGTAGACATGGCATTGCTGCAGGGAGAGGATAAGAATGGGAAGAAGGAAGTCAAGCCCAATGAAACTCAGCCTAAGAAGACAGACTCCAAGTGGGGAGGGAATCAGAGTAATCAGAACAACAAGAACAACAAGGGCAACAAGAACAAGGCAAAGGACACAAGAAAGTGCCACTTCTGTGGGATTGTTGGGCATGTAGCCAAGGACTGTAGGAAGAAGAAAATGAAATTGGGTGGATGCTTTCATTGTGGAGAGACGGGACATTTTAGCAAGGATTGCCCTAAGAAGCAGGGGCATGGACAAACTCAGCGCGCAGGTTCATCTGGAGGGCAAGTGCATGCTCTCAACACCGCTCCAGTTCAGGACCGAGGTACTATTTCTGTGGAAAGTCTTGTTTATATTTCTGGTTTTCCTGTTCGCACTTTGTTTGATTCTGGTGCATCACATACCTTTATTTCCTCTGATGTTGTTGGAAGTTTGCACCTAAGTACTAGACTTGTTGAGGATCCCGTTAGTGTTTCAAATCCGATTGGGGTTCAGCCCATTTGTCTATAATCTGTATGGATTTGAGGATTTCTATCTTGACCGTAGAATTCTCGTGTGATGCTTATGTTCTCGAGTTCACGGGATACGGGTTGATCTTGGGCATGGATTGGTTGTCCCGCTATGGAGCCATTCTCGATTGTGAGCATAGGGTGGTGAGACTCATGACTCGCCTTGGCAATACCCTAGAGATTTCTTGCAACCCGCTAGATCCCGTCATGCTATGTTATCTTGAATCTCTTGACTCGTCTATCGATGATCTGCAATCTGTAAGGGTGGTTCAAGAATACCCTGATGTTTTTGAAGAAGTTAAGGGGTTACCCCCTAAGCGAGAGATAGATTTCCGCATTTATCTGGTTGATAATGCTAAGCCAGTCTCCTTACCAGTTAGGCACATGGCCCCGCGGGAAAGGAGAGAGCTCAGTAAGCAAATCAAGGAGCTTCTTGAGAAGAATTTTATTAGGCGAAGCATTTCCGAATGGGGTGCTCCTGTGGTGTTCGCTACTAAGGCGGACGGCTCGCTTCGTCTATGTGTTGATTATCGAGAGCTGAACAAGCTGACCAAGAAGAATAGGCATCCATTACCGAGGATAGATGACCTCTTCGACCAGCTTGTTGGTGCTTCTGTTTTCTCTCAGCTTGATTTAGCCACCGGATTTCATCAGCTTAGAGTGGCCGAAGACAACATTGATAAGACTGCATTTAGGACTCCAGACGGATTCTTTGAATGGCTTGTCATGCCATTCGGCTTGACTAATGCACCCGCCTACTTCGTAGATTTGATGAGTAGGGTGTTCAGGGAGTTCCTTAACAAGTTTGTTGTTGTCTTCGTGGATGATATTCTGATCTTTTCAAAAGACGAGGAAGAACATGCTAGACACCTCAAGGAGGTGATGGATACGCTTAAAGCCCATCAGTTGAAAGCCAAGTTCTCCAAATGCCACTTTTGGAGAAAAGAAGTCCGATTTCTTGGGCATATAGTTTCTAAGCAGGGTATAACTGTGGATCCCGCGAAAGTGGTTGCAGTTCAAGACTGGAAGACTCCTAAGAATGCAACCGAAGTGCGAAGCTTTCTCGGTCTAGCAGGCTACTATAGGAAGTTCATTAGAGACTTCGCTAAGATTTCGGCCCCTCTCACTAGATTGACGAAGAAGAACTTAGTCTTTGCATAGGACTTAGAGTGTGAGCTTGCTTTTCAAAGGCTCAAGAGGGCCCTTACCACAGCTCCAGTTTTGGCATTACCCGATGGCGGTAAGATGTTTACCGTGTATACCGATGCATGTGGCACAGGGTTAGGCGCTGTTCTAATGCAGGTAGGAAGGGTGATATGTTATGGGGGTAGGCAACTTAAAGTTCATGAGAAGAACTATCCCACTCATGACTTGGAATTAGCGGCGATTGTCTTTGCACTCAAGTCCTGGCGCCACTATCTTTTAGGCGAAAGGTTTGAGTTGTACACTGATCACAAATCACTCAAGTATCTCTTCTCGCAGAAAGATCTGAATCTTAGGCAGCAAAGGTGGATGGAATTCTTGGCATCTTATGACTTCGAGATAGCTTATACCCCTGGCAAGGGTAATGTTGTGGCTGATGCACTAAGCAGAAAAAGGTTGGTTTTGAGTCCCTTGTTTGTTGAGATGAAGAGCCTAGAGTTCCTGGCAACCTTTGATTTAACGACAGCAGTTGAGTCGATGACAAGATCGTTAGCATCTCTCGAGCTTAGACCCACACTTCTTGATCAAGTAGGGACTTCGCAGAAGAAAGACCACAGATAGTGGAGATCATGGATAGGTTGATTCGTGGTGAGACATCTAGTCACCTTGCTAGATATACTATTGATGACAAGGGTTGGCTAAGGCGTGATGGAAGACTCTGCGTTCCACAAGTGGGAGACTTGGTGCATAAAGTTCTCGAAGAAGCACATCACTCAAAGATGACTATACATCCTGGTGGAGATAAGATGTATAGGGATATGAAGCGCATTTTCTTTTGGCCTGGAATGAAGAAGGATGTGGCAGACTATGTTTCAAAGTGCATGGTGTGCCAACAAGTGAAAGCTGAGTCGAAGAAACCAGGTGGGCTATTACATCCATTGGAGGTCCCGCAATGGAAGTGGGAGAGCATCTCTATGGACTTTGTGGATGGATTGCCTAGATCAAGAAAAGGGAATTCGAGCATATGGGTCATCGTTGATCGACTTACGAAGAGTGCTCACTTTATCCCAGTAAAGAGCAAAAGGACTGCATCATGGCTGGCATCTGTTTACCTTCGAGAAATAGTGAGATTGCATGGGGTTCCTTCTAGCATAGTCAGTGATCGTGACCCAATCTTCACTAGCCAATTCTGGAATAGTTTGCAGGAAGCAATGGGTACGCAATTGAATCTGAGTACAGCCTATCACCCCCAGACGGATGGCCAAACCGAAAGGGTGAATAGAGTGCTAGAAGACCTTCTGAGGCTTTGTGTTCTTGATTTTGGTGGTACTTGGGAAGACCACCTTCCTCTTGTGGAGTTTGCTTACAACAATAGCTATCAAGCTAGCATAGGGATGGCACAATTTGAAGCTTTATATGGGAGGCCGTGTAGGTCACCATCTTGTTGGTGGGAGACAACTAGATAAGCTTGTACTTGGGCCCGATATGATACGAGACACATCTGAGAAAGTTGAATTGGTGAGAAGACGGATGAAAGCGGCCCAAGATAGACAGAAATCCTATGCTGATAAGCGAAGGACAGATTTGGAGTTCGAAGTTGGAGACATGGTTTTCGTGAAGGTTTCTCCTTTGCGTAATGTGGTTCGCTTCGGAGCAATTGGGAAGCTGGCACCCAGATTCGTAGGACCCTTCCCTATCATAGAGAGAATTGGGAAGATGGCATATAAAGTGCAATTGCCCGAGAAGCTGTCCGGAGTGCATAATGTCTTTCATGTCTCGCATCTCCGAAAGTGCCTACATGAGTCCGCTGAGGTGGTTGAACCTAGCATTCTTGAAGACGTGGAAGTAGAGAAAGAGGCAACCTTGAGGAGAGCTCCGATTCGTATCTTGGGAACGGAGATCAGAAAGCTAAGGAATCGAGAGGTCAAATTGGTGAAAGTTCAGTGGAGTGAAGCCGAAGAGGATGCAACTTGGGAGACAGAGGAGAAGATGCTTGGGCTTTATCCATTCCTTTTTGAGGGTACATTCTCGATCTCTTTTCCTCTTTAGCATATCTTTCTTTTGCTATCCATGTTTATCCTGTTTATCTTGTAACTTCGTCATGAGAACCTTAGGTAGGAACCCCTTGGATGAAACATGTATTTGAAACATGTTATGCTTGATGGTTACAAGTGGTTGCAAGTGTTTGCAAGTGGATACTCGTGGATGCATGATACACATTAGGCACTAAGATCGGCTCACACACCTTCATATTGCATATGCATGAGTGCTTATACTTATTCATGGCTGAAACTTGTTGTGCTATCTCATGGATGTTGCATATGGATGAATGTTATGTGCACTCATGTAGAAATTATAAAATTAGGCTAGGAATTTGCATACATATGGACGCATTTCACTAGCATACTTCGCATTAAGGAGGTGTACTGAATCAGTAACCGCCTGATTTTCGCATTAGATAAGTACATATAAACACACCTTTGCATATGATCATACAACATTTAGAAATTGTTAAGGACAATGGTTACTCGTGGATGATGTGGTGAGTAGATGGATGATGGATGGTAGGACACGTTCTTCTTAACTTAGAGATTTCGGGGAAGAAATCCTTTAAGGAGGGGAGAATGTAATAACCCGTATTTTAATAACAAGATATAACACAAAACAAGGCAGAATTAAATAATAAAATCTGAATCAAGGGAAATGGGCTATGCCATTGCGTTCGTCTCGGAAAAATATGCGAAATAGAGTCCGAGTTTTCGAAAATCGGAGTCCGTATGACCCGATTAAGGCCCAACAAAGTTTTCAGAAAATTTCTAAATAAAAACAGATTTTCAAATTCAAATCTAAGCTTGGAAATTGGGCCAGTTGGGCCAAGGCGGGAAAATTCCCGCCACAGTACCCAAGTCGACAGCCCTGTCGACTTGGGAGTCGACTGGGTCTGACTAGGTCGACAGCCCTGTCGACTTGGCTCAGACGCCCAGTCCTGCCTGGTGCACCATCTTGAGAATGTGTTGAGCTAGAGGGCCAGATTCGATTTGGAGGGCTGAGATGAGAACTAGGGTTTAATCCTATGGTCTAAATCACTAGCCTAATCTATAAATAAGACCCTAACCTACCCTAAATCCTCATTAATCTATCCTACAACTAAACTATGGCAAAATCAATCCTCTCATGGCCTCCACTCTCTTCATAAATTCCTAAATCAATTTTCAAGAGATTCCCATGCATACAAGTATATTTAGGCTTGTATGATCCTCTTTAGCTTGCATTAAAGTCTTGTTTCTCTATTGGCATCATAAAGGAGGAGTCTTGATCAAGTTTGCTTGCATTTTGGGGTTTTAATTAGTTGCATAAGGGGTTTCTTACATTTGCTATACTCATTTGAGTCTTCATAGCATTGTAAGCCTATTTCTACTCTTGTATTTTAACTATGAAGTTAATATGTTATGTTTCAAGTTTGAGTTTGGGGTTAATCATGATATGTGCTTTGATCTTATGATTTTATGCATAAGATTGCTCTATGCATGTTAGTAAAGTCATTACCCTGGCTTTATGCATAGAAAGATATGATCTTTGGTTGGAAATGTTGCATAATGCAACTTTGAAACTCTCATAACCCTTGCATTAACATGCATATAATGTTATATGCATGTTACTAGCCCTTATCTCATGCTATCTATGGCCATGTTCCACCTATTTGCCAAGTTTGATGTTATGCATGCATATGAACCTTATGCAAGTTGAAACCATGTTATGCATGCATATGAACCTTATGCAAGTTGAAACCATGTTAGGCATGCATATGAACCTTATTCAAGTTGAAACCATGTTATGCATGCATATGAACACTATGCAAGTTAAAATGATGTTATGCATGCTTATGAATATTTTGCAAGTTGATAACATGATATGCATGTTTATGATTACATCTTTGTCTCATGCCACCATGTTTAACTTGTGGCTCCAACCCCTCTATGTCATGATTATGCCAAGTTCCCTCTTTCTATCCTTTATGCGCTATTGCGATATGTAAGCGATGGGATTGCGTTTGGGATTGGGTAAACTTAAAAGACATAAAAACATAAGCTTGGGAATTTACCTATTAAGTTAGGTCTACCCATTGGGAATTTACCTATTAAGTTAGGTCTACCCAATTGCTTGAAAACTTGTAATGTGATGGACATGACACTTAGAAAACATGAGAATGGCCAACTCGAGGTTGGGTTGAGCTTGTAGCATAAACCTACCCGGAACCGACCGGCTTAACTAGTGGATACAAGCAATAAGACCCAATGTGAGTAGTTGGTCATGTTGCACGTGAGATCCGAGGTTAGACTAAGTTGTGGTGTAAACCTACCCGGACCCGCCCGTCCTAACTAGTAACCACAACAAGGTCTAATGTGAGAGGTTGGGTGCATTAAATTAATTAATGCCACATGGTAGGGTTAAGTCATGGACCGCTTGAATACTTAACCAATTAAACACGATGGGTTGGTAGGGTTAAGTCATGAACCTTGGGTACACTTAACCAACTTGGTACTTAGATGAGTTGGGTTAACCACGTTTAACCCATTAAGGAAACCCTAGTTACGTGGTCCTTTGCACCAGTAACCCTCTTGGATGTATCATGATACCCTAGGGACTAGGCTGGGGTGGGGCACGATTACTGGGATGACATGTAAGCGACCAAAACGACGGCTGTGTAGGTGCGTCGGTGTAGGTTCAGGCGGGCCATGGTCGTGCACATGGTCCGGAGTTGAAAAAGCAGGCATGGGCACCAGTAGGTTTAAACTGTGCGTGCTTGGTTTGTGTCAGGGGTTGACACCCTAGGACTTGATACACCCTAGGGTGGACCTAGCACAGTTTAGCTACACTTCGTAGTTGGGCCGTATGACACCGACACTTGACGAGTTAGGCTGTAGGGAGCCGATCGACTAGACCGTGCTAGTTGGACCTTGATTTAGGTCATTCATGATGGTGGGCCAAACTTGGGCCTGGGGATCACCTCTTGTTTACACTTGACACGACTTGTGATACTAGTACACTTGGTGCAAACCTCAATCTTGTTTACGCGGTACCACATTTGATCTATCTTGTTGACTTCTTACCATGCCAGTTATCATCCTATGACTCATCCTTGTTTATATATACTGTTAACTTTATTAGTTGTTGTACAATTGTAGATAGGACTTACCAGTCTTTTGACTGACCCATTTTCTTTCGCCTCTTTTCTTTCGTTCTCCCCCCCCCAGGTTTACATGGCGGGAATACCAGCACTTAGCTTGGATCTTAGCTGCTTTTCTTGGATAGCTCATGTATGCTTCGGACTTGAGCTTGCTATGGTTTTCTACTTGGGGATAGCTACTTCATGTTTTCCTTTTCAGTTACAAGTTTTATGTTTCTAGACTTTGTTTATGGAAAATAATTAAGTACTGTGTTGTAACTTAACCTATGGTTTTGATATGCTAGCTCTTATCCGCTGCTATACTTACTCTGTTTTTTTTTTCTTATATGTTCTGTCTTGTGATATCTGCATGCATGATTACCTTATTTAAACGCCCCTCCAAAGTCAGTGTCCTTGCAAGAGTGGCACTGGCGGAGGTGGGGTGTTACACAAACCAATCAATATTTATAATCAATTCAAACAAGCAAGTCAATCCAAACAAACAATTCAAACAAACAATTCAAGCAATTAACTCAAGCAATCAACTCAAGCAATCAATTCAAGTAATCAATTTAAGCAATCAATTCATGCAATCAATTCAAGCAACCAAATCAAGCAATCAACCAAATTAAATAATATGTGTTAATAAACAATTCTTGAACCTTCAGTTAATCCTAGAAACTATAAAACTCCCCCATAATCTAATACAAGACTAAACCTAGCCTATACATTAATTCCTCAAAACTATAATAAGACTTTAATATAGACTAAGAAATAACTATGATAAGATATCCTTAAAACTATGATACAACTTAAAGTTATATACGTCAAGTAATGATAAGTCAATATTCAAGCAATTTAAACCAATCAATCAACCAATTTAAGTTTTGTTGTCAAAACATAAACTTAAACATTTCTTGTAACTTCTATTTTTTCCTAAAAACCTATAAAGCTCATTTCTACTACAAATGCGTAAGTATGTTTTTTTAACAAATCTATCAACCACTAATGAAATTTAACCATGTTAAGCAAGTCAATCAAGTTATTCAAGTCAAACAAAGCAAATAAGTCAATCAATCCAACCAGTTCAAGCCAATCAATTCAACCAAGCCAAAAAAGTCAATCAAGTTAATCAAGACAAAGTAAATATGTTATGTATTTGATTAATAATCCAATATTTTTAATTAGATAAAAACTTCTCATATTGTATACCTATTATTTATGGAGTTAAAGTTAACATGTAATGCACATGTGCTGGTTATAATGTAGTATGTCATATGCAAAACTATATGAAGTGATATATTGAATGCAACTTGTGATGCGAATGATTTTGATTTGAGATGATGTATGATATGAAATAAGATGTGTAATGATATTATGCAGAACGATTTGGTAATTATATCTATTTAAGTAAAATATATTCAAGGTACTATCTAACTATTATGCATATACATATATATTACAAATTATTTGAATTAAACAAGGATAATATATATTAATTTCTAGACTTAGGTTAATGATACTTATTAAAGAGATTGAAATGATAGTAAAGATAAAAGTTTTATGGTATTCATAATATATAATAAAATATTTAAAATAATTCTATAAGAAATGTGGAGTTAAATAATCTTAGTAGAATGCTTCTTCACTATAGTAAAAATTGAAGATCTCTTTAAAGAAAATATAGAATTGTATAATATAAATTAAATATATAGTCATAATTGTATACATATTAACTATTTTTAAAAAGGATTTAAATTTTAATTTATTATGAAATATAAATCCTTCTTTTGATGCAAATCAATTTTAAATTTAAACTTTTAGAAATCAAAATATATTAATTTGTGAAGGAACCATTTGTATGTTAAAACTTTAAAAAGAAATCAATAGTCATAACAAAATTATGAAATCTAGATATAAATTAAACTATAAAACTCTAATTTCTTATATTTAAGACATAAAATCATATATACATATTATTATTATTTTTATACCAAAATATTAAGTTAAATATTTTAGCTTTTATAAATCTTAATAAGAAATCAAAATAAGTATTTAAGTTACAAATAGTGTTTGTGATAATGTAACCCAAAATTGTTATGAAATCATATGAATAATATATAAGTTAAACTATGCATGTTTAAACTATATAAAAAATTAATAAATTTATATTTTATAACAATATCAAAATTTAATTTTAATTTTGTATATCATATTAACATGTTTATATAATTTTATTAATTTATATACTTGTAATATATATTTTAAATTGAAACAAGATATAAGAAAATAAGTAGACAAACAACGTTAATAACTAGAGTTTGAACTGGCATTTTCTAACTAAAAAAAATGGAGGGAAGTTTGAAAGTTCAAACTTTTGAAATTCAAATTTTCAATTTCATTATGTCGACATGAACATTTATGTATGTCGACATACTTGTAGAAAATCAAAAAACATATTGTTTTGACTTCTTCGTTTTATTATATTATCGATTTATATTTCAGGTTTAACTATCTCCTTAAATAATATTAATCCTAACAAACATTCAAAATTTATTATTATATTTATTATTATTATTTATTGATATTTTGAATTTTAAAATTAAAATTTCAATTTTGAATTTTAAATTTCGTGTTTGAATTTTAAAGTTTAAATTTCAAATTTAACACAAAGCAAACAAGCAAGGCAAACAAAACATCCATTCAACCAAAAATTTAAAAATTAATTAAGGCGTAGCCGGTTTTTAGATCCATTTCTTCGACATTTTTTGAATTCAGAATTGTTGTGAAACACATATTTGAATCTTCGGTTTCTGGCTCTCCATCGCTTGATGAGGAATTTGAATCATATTTACATCTTCTAGAATTTGACAATGAGATCGATGATTTAGTAGTTTAACCAACTTGGCTCCAAAATTTTGAATTTGATTTTGAATTTTGACTGAACGGGCACTTCAACTGCTATAACCCCAAAATTCATATCCCTTCATAAACTCTTCTTTTCTTGATTGATGAATGACCATCTTAGTGTCTTTTGGCCAATAGTCATCTGACATAACTGTTTCCCTGCAAAACAACATACCTTTTCAAAGAATCAAGTGACTTTTCAAAATAACAAATTGTAATTTGAAACAATAACATCATGATGATTCTATGATATGTCTATTTAAACTTTTCAAGAAATCATATCATGATAACTTGGTTTTTCAATAAAATTGAATGCAGACTCATGTAATACTAATGCAATGCATGAATTTAAACTAGTGTTCAAAATTTGCCATTTAACATTTTCAAAAATCAGATTATGAATTTTTTGAAAGACCTTGCTCTAATACCAGTTGTTAGGGATTGCGGAATGGATCGTTAAGGCAAAACAAACACTAGAGGGGGGTGAATAGTGTTTTTGAGAATTTAAACAAAATCTAAAACTTATGTGAACTACTATATGAATCAAACACAATAGAAACAATCATAGACACAGAATCCAACACAAACACAAAGATAAACAAAAATAAAGTGCAGAAAAGGAAAGAACGCACTGGATTTTATACTGGTTCGGAATTGCTTCTATGCCCAGTCCCACGCAATGCTGGATTGCGCAGAGTTTTATTACTATATCAATATCCAGTCACGGCTACAAGGGATATCACCGATTACCCGTCTTTGATTTCACGGCTACAAGGGATACTACCGATTACTTACACAACCCAAACTATTACAAACAGCCCTATAACTCTTCAATAACACTCAATTCAGAGAGTAATGAGTAGAGAGTGTAGAGAGAAGAAGATTAGTGAAAAAAGAATTGAATTTGGAAGAGTATAAGTGTAGAAATCATAAAAATTATAGAAAATAATGGTGTAATGAATGAAAGTGAAGATGGAGAAGAAGAAGTGATTAAAAATTCAAAATCAACCCATTTTTATACTGTGCGAAAGGTTGCAACGTCTCAAAACTGTCACAAATAGTGAAAAAGAGACTTCCTTTCAATTTTGAAAAAATGACAGTTATATGTCGACATGGGGTTAATTGTATGTCGACATACCCTTAGTACAAAATTGATTTTTGAGCATTTTTCAAGTGTTTTGATATAAATATAATCTGGAAATTCTTGAATTAAAATATAGTGTTATAAATGAATATTATAAAGTAGGAAATCATATGAAAACATAAATATAAACTTTACAAGCATAATTATAAAATTATAGAATTAAAACTATATAAAATGTATTAAAAGGTATAAATATATATAAAACTTATAAAACTTGAGTTTGAAAACAAAAGTAAAATAAGAAAGGAATAAATAATAAAAAAATATAAGTAGAGAGGATAGAAATTGAAGATAGAATTTGAAAACATAATTTGAATTTTAACCTGGAGTGTTATTTAGAGTTTTACATAATCTAGACTCTATAACTATATTAGTCTTGAACTCTTGAAATCTTGAATACTCATGAGTCTTTAAACATCTCTGAATTTTGAATCTCTAATATCGTTAAACTGTACAGTCTTCAGTAATATTTCCTATATATAAATCCTGCATATGTGTGTATATATATTCTCGATAGAGGTGTCAGTGTATATTTTATAATCAGTTAATATTAAAATAAGGTTGTTGTCATTAAAACTCCATTCTCCAACATAAACTAGATAATATAAGATATTTAATTGAGTTTAAATTCGAGTTATAATAACGAATATATTTATAAACTACATTTGAACGTATTAATTCTAATATAATTATGATTGAGCGCGTAACATCATGGTAGTTCATAATATTATGTTTTCAATTTTAAATGAATATACAAAATCCGTTTTAAGTCGAATTTCTATGAAACAGGAAACGTTCGAATCTGTCGAACTATATTTTTCTAATGGAAGTGAAAAATTGAGATTTCGTCTTATAGATTGTAAGTTATGTCCAAATCAAATTTTCATAAAGTCGTTATGGAATCGTTTATAAACCGTGATGATTTATTTAATTATAATAAAATATTTGTTACGAATTTAGATAAGATTTTTATGACATTTTTCCGTAATTTTTAATTTGGAAAATAAGCAATTTTCTGTTTAACGTATTTTGCACCCTAAATTAGCATTTGTGGGATTTTACAGAATAAGCAAACTTGTCTATTTTATGATTGTTTTGAGATCATGACACATTGTTCAACATGACCGTATTTTTATTTTTGTCCATAGCAATCAATAAATAGATGGGATTCTATATAGCGGATACCGCATAATCTTTGAACTATTCAAAGAAAAGAATATATATATATATAAACCTACTTGTGCTTACAAATACCCTATATATACTCTTTTCTTTACTCAGTTACTTGTTATATTTAGCAAATGATTAATTACAGTTTTCAGAACACGGAGCAATCTGAAAGAAACTTTGAAATGGCGACTAGACTTTGAAGTGGTGGTGCTTACACTTTAGCTATAATCACCTGTTTGCCGTCGTGCGAACTTGTCTGTCCTTCATGGTATGGAATGTCATGTTGTTTTATCTCTGTGTTGAAGTAACCGGGTTTACTGTTGTGCTTCCTTCAGGTTAATAACGTTTGAGCCAGCTACCCGTATATTATTTTCTTTACTCAGTTACCTACGTATAGGCTTAGATATTTCTGCACATGCCCAAGTCATTGTCATACAGACGTATGTTGCTCCAAATTCTCCATACCTAAGGGAATACATAAGTACAACTACCCTAGAAACTCCTCATGGAGGAATTTGTTAAATCAATACAGCTATGTAGGAAGTGAAAACACAAAACAACCTACCCTAAGCTCGAAACCGTAGAGACAAAGAAATCTGTGATAGCAGATCTACCCTATTATTTTATTGCAACCTATATACGTGATGCACAAGCCATCTTCTCCCATAAATAAGAACGAAATCTTTCCGTGTTCTTCATTTCGTAGCCCAAGTTTAATGGCTTCAAAGAAAAATTCAAAACTAACCCCATTCTTCAAAATAAAAATATAAAACTAAAATATTGTGGTTCCTCGTAATATTCTCTATAATTCCATAGATATTATACCCAGTGCGATGCAATATTATTCACACTTGAAAACACGCAGTAGAACCTTGGACAGGAATTTGGCATCGCCTGAGGAGGAGATAGGGAAACAGGTCGGAGGAATCCAACTGGATTCCTCAACAATTATATTGTTGTTTTTCATATATTGCATCATATGATATGACAAATAACCTGGTATTGATTATTGTGAGTTTGGGATGTTTGAATAACATTAACCTGAAATAATTGGTATTTAAATACCGTAAAATATATTGGAAAAGAATTTGGAGTTTTTAAAAGGAAAATCTATTTTTAAATAGAAATGGAATTTCGATTGGCTAGAATATAATAACTTGTTTTATTTATATTTAAACAAGTGGTTTGAGTTATAAACGATATTTAGAAATAAAGTGGAATATAATTATTATTAAATGATTTGGAAATATAAGAATGAATTTAAAATGGGGAAATTGGGAAATCGTTTAAAAAGGAAAACGACAAATTTGTTTCGATGTTCGAAATATAAATAAAATTGAAATAAAACCGTAAGGATTTGTAATTAGAATTTGACGACGTCGAGTGTTATTAGAATAATTTATTTTTAGAAATTATACATTAAATAAATCAGAATTTGACGAGATAGTTAATACTTGGTTTGAAACCAATAATTTATTATCGAATAAGTAATCGAGATTAAGGTATAAACTTGATATATAATTAACAAGAAGCTCATTTATAAATGGAGTTTATAAAGCGAAATATGAATATGAATCTATTAAATAACTCGATAGACTGGATTTGAACCTATAATGGTATTTATGAATAAAAATCAAGATTTGATTGATGTAACGAGTCCGATTTTATGTAAAGGAATGTCATTCACGTCATAAAGTCAATAATGATTTAAAAACAAACATTTGTAGATTTAATTGACTATAAAGGGAAATTGGTAAATTTCTGAGGGTGATAAATTCAAATATGAATTTAGAAATCGAGTTAACATGAAACAGTGAGCTTATTTCCAACGTTCGGAACGTTAATCGAATAGAGTCTATTTGAAAGAGAGTTGTACATTAAAATTTGATTATATCGAATTTGGGAAAGTACTATTTACTTTCCGTTTTTTATCAAGATTTATTTATTTATTTAACTATTATTTATTTAAATAAATGAATAAGAGTTACATTTTAGAGTTAATATTTTTGAAGTAAGAATTATAACGCTATTGTTATAAACAATAATTTCCGTTAAAAAGAGGATTCAAAAACTGAATCCAAGAATCGAGTAAGCAATGATTTGATAAGAACTAAGGAATGGAGTTAAGGAAAATAGAAACTGAATGGAGATTAGTTAAGTTGAGTAACTATCTTGGTGTCGATATGATATTAGTTTCGGCCTTTGGGGTTGATATTTTGGGAATTGTTCTCGTACTTGTTTACGGTTAAGGACTAATGGATGTAGAAGAGTAATGATGCGTGAATAAGAAATGGAGATGTTTTTCTGATGTTAATAAGAAATATTTTCTGAATATAGAAAATAAATAATTTATAATAAATGGAAACGTTGTCCAAGGATCGTGAGAGGTCAAACGAGTTAGAGAAAATTTGGGTAAAGATATTAAAGAGAAATTGGGAAATGATAAATTAATAAGGAATTAACTTAAAATGGGCTCAGTATTGATTGATGGTTGATCGTTTAAATTTCCATTTGGAATTATGATTGTTGATTGTATGTATATTTTCCTTTGATAGTTAAATAACCAACTATCAAAGTTTTTAACCATTTTTCCATTGTCAATGCGGAAAGACCAGAATCAGATTTATTATCTGAAAACCACTCCAGATGAGCATTAATGTCGCGAATCAAATATGATGAAGATAAATTGAAGACGTAGTTTATGCAAGGGCTATTCTGGCAAATTCTAGGTTGAAATTGCCAAAGATGGATTTACAGAATAGTGCCTTCGGTTTTGTTCAGTCCCAGGACAACTTGTATGGACGAATGTGTAACGACCCGCATTATACGCATCGGAGGATCGTAGAATATTTCTTTTTCATCTGAAGTCGTATGGTTGTGTCACTTTGGGGAACGACTACTGGGGTCATTTCCCTGGTTCACGATTTTTGCCGAATTTTATATGATCATTTTGCCCTTAGCTGATATTTTTTTGGCCATAACTTCTGATTGGTAAGGAATTTTGACCTGAAACCACTTCCAATAGATCCAAATGATGGTTTACCTTTCCGTAGAGTGGTCACATTAGCCAAACGGACTTACCGTTTGGGAGATATGGCTAAAACAAGGTTTAGAAGGTGAAAAACAGCTCAACCGGGCCTAATTAGGGTGATTAGCAAGAGGGCCCATAACTCATTTCGGGATTAGGGTTATGGGGAGGCTGGGAACAGTTAGGAAACGAACTTTATTTCATTTTTCAGCCGCCTAAAACATTTCTCTAACCCTAGCCATGGCCTCCACCTTCTAATTTCATCCAAATCGCTCCTAATCGCTTTCTAATTGAAGATTAAGCCAAGCTACGTCAAATCAAGGGGAAATAATACCAAATCAGAGCTGGAGCTGCTGTGTTGCAACCCAAAATAGATAATATTTCAGATCTATAGTTTGTTTGTGGCCAAGGTGAGTGATTTGCATCGTTTTTCACTAAGTACGGCTAATTAGGGATGATTAGTGGTAATTAGTGAAACTATATGTAATTATTCTGGAAAAATTTGTAAAATTTTAAAATATTATTTTATGGCTCTTTTAGAAATTTGGGTTAATTTGGATAAGATTTGCTAATCCTATCTTTAGTTGTGCTAAAACATGATTAAGGGGAAAAACATGGGTTTTGAGTATATTTGATCCATATTGACATATCATATTGTTGTTTTGGTGTTTGTGGTTGATTATACATGTTGTTATGACTGTATGGTATGCTTTGTGATTGTTTAGAAAAGTTATAATGGTCGAAAACGCCGTCGTATGGCGTAAAATAGTCGTTGTAAGAGTTGTAGGAAATTGTGCAGGAACCGGATCGGATCGCCCCCCACACCCCGATCGTGAGGATGATCACGAACCCTCGCACCCCGATCGTGAGGAAGATGGAGAAGACTCACACCCCGATCGTGAGGATGATCATGAACCTCACACCCCGATCGTGAGGATGACCACGAACCCTCACACCCCGACCGTGAGGAAGATGGCGGAGCCTCACACTCCGACCGTAAGGATGATCATGAACCCCACACCTCGGTCATTAGGATGATCACGATCCCTTACACCCAACCGTGAGGAATAGGGCGAACCCTAGGATGGTGAGCCGCGAACCGCGACCTGAAGCTTAGAGCCATGATCATGAGTCACGAACCGAACCACCATGATGAAGGCCACGAACCGGGAGAAAGGCCACGAACCGAGCTCACCATCACGACCAAGGTATGGGTCACGAGTGGACCCCACGACCAACTAGCAGGACCCACGAACCATGCGGGTCACTAACCATGCATATCTGAACTGAAGTATGGACATGAACGGAAGCTTGGAGCTACAAACCGAACCAAACGGAGATCGAACGGGAATGACGACCAAAACCCGAGATGCAAAGGTAGTCCAAGTAAGAAGTTATAGCTCAGGATCCAGACAGGAACCAACGAGTTAACTTCATGATTGGGCTTTCTTGCGGTACGTGTGCAAAGGGGTTATCGATACCTATAATTTTGGTTCACCACTGAGAGACGGATTAGGGGCTTGTAGTGATAGTTATACGGGGTTGGACTCCGTCATGGCCCAAAGGATTAGGTGAACAGAGTAATGGGTATCGTATGCTTTACGCACTGAGTGAGAGATGTGAGTATGGTTGCTATGCTTGATTTGTTTGCTATCTCTATGACATGCACACCCCCTCCTCTGTATCCTTTCACCATATGTTAGTGTTACCTTAGAGTATTATACATCTTGTTGGGCTGACTCTTTGGTTGTAGGTCCAAGTTCAGGTATGATTGGATTATACCTGTTGTTGTTCTGTTTTGTTACTTATCGCTCATACTAGACTTTTGTCTGACCCATAGTTTTATGTCTCTTCTTATTACTCTGGGTGCTCCTAAACGAGCAGACTAGTGACAGGCTAGGTGGTATGCACAAGTAGCTGATCCGGAGACGAGAAGGAGGCTCCCACGTATTATTAGCATATATTCTCCCTATGTTGTTTCTGGTCACTACGTGGGCATTAGTAGTGTACCTTTTCTTTCTTTTTGCTTTAGAGACAGTTATTTGAAGTTGTAATAAGGATGTTGGATCATAAGCTGTATTTTGGATTTCCGCTGCTATGATGGTTTAAGTTTTCAGCTTATGCACTGTCCCGCCTGTTTTATGTCAAAGTTATGTTATTATTATATTTTATTCCATGCGCTGTGAGATATACTACAGGTTCCTTTGTTGGTTCATAGCTTCTTATCCCTTTTCTCTTGACAACCGTACCATGCTGGTTGGACATCGGTATAGCGTATTTTAGGGAAATGTCGGCTGGTGCGGGGCGGGCCATCACATTTGGTATCAAAGCGAGGTTGCATAGTTAACCTAGGAGAAGACATCAGGGAGAGATAGTATACGTGTATGAGAGCGCGTACTTGTGATATTTTGGTTTTCAAAAGCTATATATATGTATATATACTATTAGTATATCTAAGGAGGAAGTCACACTGCACTGGCACGACATTGAGATGGTTAATCGTTTTCTCTTTACAGACTGAATGATGAGCCGATATACGAGGAGTATAGGTTCAGGAGAAAACAATAGGGATGCTCCTGATATAAGGACGATGTTTACTACCTTCATGCGAGACATGCTTAGGGATGCTCGGGGAGCAGTTCCTAATGCTGCTAACAGTGGTGGTGTAGTAGTGCAGGCGCTTAGGGCTGATTTCGCCAAGCTTAACAAGGATTATACTAGTCTTGGCGGGAAGCGGTTCCACGGAACGGAGTCGGCTACGGATGTTCAAGATTGGTTGGATAGTTGTGAGCGCATCTTCGAGGACTTGGGAATCGATGATGCCATGAAGAGAAAGTTAGCATCGCGTCAGCTTTAAGGACGAGCTATGAATTGGTGGAATGCTATTAAAGCGGCTACTCCTGAAGGTCAAGTTACTTGGAATCAGCTTATGACTCGTTTCAGCGAAAAGTTCATTCCAGCTGCTCACAAATCTGAATTGTTTAGGTAATTTTTGGAGCTTAAGAAGAATGATAGAGAAGTCTCAGAATATATTGTTGAGTTCGATACTTTATCGAAGTATGGATTATCTCTTATCGACACTGCCGAGAAGAAGAACGAGAAGTTCATAACCGGCTTAGATGAGTACTTAGGGGAAAGGCTGATAAACCACATCGACGAGACGTTCGAGTCTATAGTGGGGAAAGCATTGAGATCAGAGAATCTTTACCCTAAGTCAAAGGCCGATGTTGCTTTTGCATCTGTAGAAGAGCCAAAGCCGCAAGAAAGCGGTGGAGGTAAGAAGGAGTCTTAGAATAAGAGAAAACAGGTTCAGACCAAGGGTGGTCAGAAAAAGAAGGACAAGAAAGATAAAGAGTGCTTTAGTTGTGGCAAGAAGGGCCACTATGCTAGAGATTGTCAGGAAAAGCCTAGGGAAAGGAAGTGCTTCAATTGCGGCCAAGTGGGACATCACAAGGATAATTGCCCGCAACCCCCTAAAGAGAAGCATATTGTGAAAGCATATGCTATCAACGGTGTTCCTTCTTCGTCGAATGCCCCAACTGCGGTGGAGAAGGGAAAGGGCGTCATTATTTGAGGTATGCTTTCTATTTATGATGTTTCTGTTCTAGTTTTGTCAATAGCGAGGCATCCCATTCCTTCATATCTA
Organism: Allium sativum; assembly: GCA_030737875.1. Lineage (NCBI taxonomy): Eukaryota > Viridiplantae > Streptophyta > Magnoliopsida > Asparagales > Amaryllidaceae > Allium > Allium sativum. Next base: position 749,461,462 of record CM060918.1, read on the forward strand.
GTGACCTGGTGGATAAGTTGGGATTGGAACCTGAAATAGTCGATAGACCTTTAGCTGTGACGAGCCTGATTGGTGGCTCAACTAACCTTGGTATGATTTGTCGTAATTTGGTCTTATCGAGTCATGGATTTATGTTTGCTTGTGATTGCTTAGTTGTTTTGCTAGTATAATCTCACATAGATTGTCTGAATTTGGAGGAGATGTTCCTTGAGTGCTTGTCTGATATTGGTTTAGGCCTTTGGTACTTGTGCTTGGGGAATGTCGAGTTCGACTAGGATGGTTTGCGCGAGAGATAAATAGTTGTTGCGATTTTTCATTGGATGATATCTTGGTTTACTCGGGGAGTGATGAGCAACGTGACATGATAAGACTATTCGATGGTATTGACTTCCCCGAGTTAGACTCGATAGGGTTATGAGATGACTCGAGTCGGACTCGAGAAAGATGCAAAGAAATGGATTGTTTAGGACCCTATGCTGATGTTCTTTTTGAAGGACTAGGATGTGTCCGTTGATCGTGGAAGATGCAACGAAGGTTAGGACGATTCAAGTTGGACTTGAACTGGTGAAAGAAAATAGGTGTTCGTTGATCTTGGAGATGCAACGAATAGGGAGACGACTCACGCTGGATTAGAGTTTGTCGGTAATGGATACTCAAGACTGGGTCTGAGTTTATGGGTAGTAGATTGACTGGAGTTGGACTCGAGAAGGATGCAAGGAAATGGATTTGCTCGAGTTGGACTCGAGAGGGCAACAAGATAATGGATAGACTTGGGTGAGACTCGAGTGTTTTAGGCGGACTAGAAGCAGGGGTATCTGGGGACACCCGTTACCTTGGATCCGTTGGACTTGATCTAGTTATCCTTCGAGGATAAACGTACGTTGGACGTACGGTAGTCCGTATGGAGGCGGGGCTTCCATTAGCCTTGGGATTGGTTGGACCAGTCAAGTAGGCATCGACGTATGTATGGAGGCGAGGCTTCTGTTAGCCTTGGGATTGGTTGGACCAGTCAAGTAGGTATGGACGTATGAATGGCTTTAGCAGGTGATAGGTAGGACATGTTTGATGGATGCTATGGTTTCAATGTTTGTTCCTATATTTTTCCCTTGAGTAGACTATCACCTGTAGGATTCTGGTAATAGAGAAGAAGAGATGACGGTATACACAGATGCATGTGGTACCAGACTAGGTGTTGTACTGATGCATTGAGTAGGAGACATGCCAGTTTACGTGCTATGTTTCTTGAATGAAAGTAACTGGAGTATATCGTGGGATATGATTTTAGACCTAAGTATGGATTGGATCCAGAAATGTTAACAAGTTTGACGATCAAACCGACTTTGATTGAGAGGATTGGTTCCAGTCAGAAGGACGACCCTAATCTATTGGAAATCATCTCCAAGGTAGAGATGGGCATCGACAGTGAGAAGATGAACAAGTATGGACTTGATCGAGGAAGATGGCTTCGAAAGAAGGATAGACTAGTTGTACCCAATGTCAATGGATTGAGAGATGAAGTTCTTAGAGAACGTCATCACTCAAAACTGACTATGCACCCCCGGTGGTAACGAAATGTATCGACACAAAGCAGACCTACTACTGGGAAGGGGTGAAGAGAGACGTTGGGAAGTTTATATCCAAGTGCGTGAATTGCCAGCTAGTTAAAGTTGAGCAAATTGAGCTTAGTGGTTTGTTACAACCGTTGGAAATTCCCGAATGGAAGTAGGAACAAGCCTCAATGGATTTCATCGATGGTTTACCAAGGACCAGATCGGGTCACGATAGTATTTGGGTGAATCATGTATTAGAGGATCTCTTGAGAGCTTGTATATTAGATTTTGGTAGGTCATGGGATGACCATTTGCACCTAGTTTAGTTTGCATATAATAATAGTTGTCAGTCTAGTATTGAAATGGCTCCATTTGAAGCTTTGTACGGAAGGCCGTGCAAGTTACCATCATGTTGGTTAGAAAACAGTGGGAAATTTGTGCTTGGACCAAAAGTAATAAGAGAAACATCAGATAAGAACAAAGTTGTCCAACAGTGAATGAAGGCTGTCCAAGATAGGCAAAAGAGTTAGGCTGATAGAAGAAGAAGAGATTTGGAATTCTTCGTTAACGACTTGGTATTTGTCAAGATCTCTCCATTGGAGAGTGTGATTCGATTTGGTAGGAGATACAAGTTGGTACCAAGGTTTGTTAGTTCATTTCCCGTTCTCAAGCGAGTTGCGAATTTAGCGTATAGAGTTGAATTACCAGACAAGATGCGGGAGTTCACAACGTATTTCATGTTTCCCAGTTAAGGAAGTTTGTGCACGAACCTAATGTGATTATTTCACCAAACCAGTTGGACGATATCGAGGTAGAACCCGAGGTGGTTGGGAACCACAAGACGATTCGTATTGTCAGACATGATACGAAACAACTTTGAAGGAAGACGGTGAAACTAGTCAAAGTCCAGTGGGGTGGGAATGAGAAAGACTGTAATTGGGAAATAGAGGAGAGCATAAGAAAGTCGTATTTAGAACTCTTTGCCAGGTAAGATTTTAATAGTGATAGTTACTTCCCTCATTAGTAAACCGCATGCTAGGATAGGCTTGTGTTTGTTATATATGTTTGATTGGTTGCAAATAATTGATAGGCATGGGGAACCTTTGTATGTTTTGGTTAAGGAATTTCAGGGGCGAAATTTCTTAAGGGGGGAGAATGTAATGACCAGCATTCTACGCATCGGAGGATCGTAGAATATTTATTTCTTTTTCATATGAAGTCGTATGGTCGTGTCACTTTGGGGAACGACTATTGGGGTCATTTCCCATGTTCACGATTTTTACCGAATTTTATATGACCGTTTTGCCCCTAGCTGATCTTGTTTCGGCCATAGCTTTTGATTAAGGAATTTTGACCTGAAACCACTTCCATTAGATTCGAAAGATGATTTACCTTTCCGTAGAGTGGTCACATTAGCCAAACGGACTATACTGTTTGGGAGATATGACTAAAACTAGGTTTAGAAGGTGAAAAACAGCTTAACCAGGCCTAGTTAGGGTGAATAACAAGAGGGCCCATAACCCATTTCGGGATTAGGGTTATTGGGCGGCTGAGAACAGTTAGGAAACAAACTTTATTTCATTTTTCAGCCGTCTAAAACATTTCTCTAACCCTAGCCATGGCCTCTACCTTCTAAATTCATCCAAATCGCTCCTAATCACTTTCTAATTGAAGATTAAGCCAAGCTACGTCAAATCAAGGGGAAATAACACCAAATTAGAGTTGGAGCTGCTGTGTTGCATTAGAATTCGACCCAAAACAGATAATATTTCAGATCTATAGTTTGTTTGTGGCCAAGGTGAGTGATTTGCGTCGTTTTTCACTAATTACGGCTAATTAGGGATGATTAGAGGTAATTAGCGAAATTATACATAATTAAATTCTAGAAAAATTTGTAAAATTCTAAAATATTAATTTAGGGCTCTTTTAGAAATTTGGGTTAATTTGGATAAGTTTTGCTAATCCTATCATTAGTTGTGCTTAAACATGATTAAGGGGAAAAACATAGGTTTTGGGTATATTTGATCCATATTGACATATCATATTGTTGTTTTGGTGTTTGTGGTTGATTATACATGTGGCTATGACTGTATGGTACGATTTGCGATTGATTAGAAAAGTTAGAATGGTCGAAAACGCCGTCGTATGGCGTAAAGTAGTCGCTATAAGAGTTACAGGAAATTGTGCAGGAACCGGATCGGATCGCCCCCCACACCCCGATCGTGAGGATGATCACGAACAGTCACACCCCTACCATGAGGAAGATGGAGGAGCCTCACACCCCGATCGTAAGGATGATCACGAACCTCACACCCCGATCGTGAGGATGATCACGAACACTCACACCACAATCGTGAGGAAGATGGCAGAGCCTAACACCCCGATCATGAGGATGATCAAGAACCCCACACCCCGGTCGTGAGGATGATCACGAACCCTCACACCCCGACCGTGAGGAATAGGGAGAACCCTAGGATGGCGAGCCGCGAACGGCGACCTAAAGCTTGGAGCCATTATCATGAGTCACGAACCGAACCACCAGGATGAAGGCCACAAACTGGGAGAAAGGCCACGAACCGAGCTCACCATTACGACCAGGGTATGGGTCACGAGTGGATCCCACGACCAACGAGCAGGACCCACGAACCATGCGAGTCACTAACCAACGAGTTAACTTCATGATTGGGGTTTGCTACGGGACGTGTGCAAAGGGGTTATCGATACCTATAACTTTGGTTCACCACTGAGAGACAGATTAGGGGCTTGTAGTGATAGTTATACGGGGTTGAACTCCGTCATGGCCCAAAGGATTAGGTGAACAGAGTAATGGGTATCATATGCTTTACGCACTGAGTGAGAGATGTGAGGATGGTTGCTATGCTTGATTTGTTTTCTATCTCTATGACATGCACACCCCCTCCCCCGTATCCTTTCACCATATGTTAGTGTTACCTTAGAGTATTGTACATCTTATTGTGCTGACTCTTTGGTTGCAGGTCCAGGTTTAGGTATGATTGGATTATACTTGTTATTGTTATGTTTTGTTGCTTATCGCTCATACCAGACTTTTGTCTGACCTAGAGTTTTATGTCTCTTCTTATTACTCTAGGTGCTCCTAAACGAGCAGACTGGAGACAGGTTAAGAGGTATGCACGAGTAGCTGATCCGGAGACGAAGCATATATTCTCCCTGTGTTGTTGCTGGTCACTACGTGGGCATTTGTAGTGTACCTTTTCTTTCCTTTCGCTTTAGAGACAGTTGTTTGAAGTTGTAATAAGGATGTTGGAACATAAGCTGTATTTTGGGTTTCCGCTGCTATGATGGTTTAAGTTTTCAGCTTATGCACTGTCCCGCTTGTTTTATGTCAAAGTTATGTTATTATTATATTTTATTCCATGCGCTGTGAGATATACTACCGGTTCCTTTGTTGGTTCATAGCTTCTTATCCCTTTTCTCTTGACAACTGTCCCGTGATGGTTGGACATCGGTATAGCGCATTTCAGGGAAATGTTGGCTGGTGCGGGACGGACCGTCACATAATGTCTGACATAGTATATCTAATAGATCGCGTAAGTTGATCTTTTCAAACGTATTCACATTTGGTGGCAGAGAAATTCGTTTCTCTTAGCTTTATGCCCGTGGTAATTTTGGGGAAATCAATTTGTGATTTGGAAGGTAAGACGATGTGGCATTCAAAGTAAATGAAGGTGTGATATGTCAAAAGATACGTTATGACCTCAAGCCTCATCAACCGGGAAATGACAAAAATCGGGCAGGCAGCATGGCTAAGTGTGTCGCTCCCAATTAGGGTATATTGTCACCATCTAGAGAATATTCAATTTTGTTCTTCTTTTGCTTTTGTATCTCCCGGGAACGGTTATGTTGGTATACCAACCGTAAGGTGACAATATATTCGGAACATTCAAGCGAAATGAATGACCGGTCATGTGTGGTCAAGTTGTAAGATGATCTTGTTGAATTCCAGTGTATCCCCTCTAGAGTTCACTGATCGGAAGATGGTTGCATACCTTGTCGTAGTTGGAAATCCATTACCCAATAAGAGCTCATAGTTTTGATTGTATATTATATATGTGAAGTGTAAGATGCAAGCGTTCCACTAGATTGTTATTTACTTGTATTAGACACTATTATAATATCTGAATAATATTGTTTTAAAGGAATGTTTTGAGTCATCGTAAGGTAAAAACCATCTGTGTTTATGTGTGGACCGGTCTTACGATTATATTTTCTTTTGGAAAGGATTTTTAAAAGTTAAATCAGATGATTGGAGTTTACTCACACCAGTCCTATGGCTGACCTAGAGTTTTGTTTTGTTTTACCCTAAACTCTTCGGTGTCCAAATTAGTACGGGCAGTCAAGTAGTCATGATTTTACAGATATACTTAGAGGAGCTTGGATTAAGAGGCTTCAACATTAGATATATATGAAGTTTATTTCTGCTTTGATGTTATATGTTGTACTATGATAATGTTACGTATCTCAAGTTACAACTTTGTATTACAAAAATTGTTATACAATATATTTTATTAGTTATGCTATGGGATTCGTGTTTACTCTGATTCTGTTGTGTTTTGATCTTCTTCTTCTTCTATTCTAACTTTCTTTCTTTCTATTTCTCATCCTCTGACTTCTTTCTATTAATGGTCGGTATTTTCGATACTTGGATAGTGAACATCGGTTTTGTGTTGATTTTCAGAGTCGAAAATCCTTGGGCCGTTACACCTTCGGTAAAGGAAATGGGAAATTTTCTTATCATTTAATGTATGCTTTTAGTTTTTGATGTTCCTATTCGGGCTTTTTTGTGCAGTCGCTTGATTTTTCAGACGATGAATTATCCATAATATTAACATTGGCGAGTATCCGGGGTATTTGAAGTGGTGACCAGTCTTCCACCATACAAAGATAAGGCATATGATTCTCTTAGATTGTGTAGGGGGGGCAGCTATAGTATACACAATAAGGCATATGATTCTCTTAGATTGTGTGTTAATTACTATGAGCTGAATAAGGTGATGAGGAAGATCAAATATCTACTCTGACGTATTAATTACTTATATGATCAACTTGTTGGTCCTATGGTGTTTCCTTTGTTAATCTTTCAACAATATTTCACCAGCTTAGAATGGATAGAAAGAGTGGGCTAATAACTACATTTCAAATGTTATCTAGATTTTATAAGTGATTCATTATGAAATTTAGGATAACCAATGCACCTACCAATTCTTGGAAATTATGAATTGTGTCTCCAAAGACTAGGTGAATAAGTTTGTGCTTGTGTTGGTTAGTGACATTTTGATATATTCTTGATCAGAGGAGGAGTACGTGAAGCGACCCAAACTTCCCCGTAAAGGAAAGCCCGGATTGAGTTGAGAACACGACAAATCAGAACACATACAGAATAAGAACATTTTATTGCTTATTACAACAATTTACATCAGAGTACAAGAATATAACAGAGTATGGATAAATATTATACATCGGAAAATATCAGAGATTTAAATTGCATTTAAATAGCAGTGGAAAAATAATACAAAACACAACTGAAAGCAATACACGGATACAGAGCTTTCCGAATATCGCTTTAGCTGTAAACCAGGATCCTGTGCATATAATATCTGCAAAACCCAACTACTAGCCGCCCGTGTGGAAAATAAGGGCACCCAGAGTTTAGGTTAAAACAATAAACTCCAGGTCAGTCATGTAACTGGTGTGAGAACTAAAACAGTTATTTAAAACTTTACTATAAAATAAGGTAAATCAAGGGACCGTGCCATATAACACGGAACGGGTTTTAACTCCAGGAATACCAGTGCATATAACAACAACGCAATGCTAAATAAAGAAAAATGAAGCTATTATAATACTCAGGTCCCATCACATAATGCAACGCAAGTCGGAGGATAGATTTTTACCTTATAATAGACAAATATGCTTGGTACGTTTTAAAATAAATCTTTTATTACTACTATAAGTGAAGAAATCAACTTCAAATATAAATGTATCAATCATAGACGGCATGGGTACCATATATAATGTCGCCATACTAGGCTCTACAATCAAAACCGCAAAAATGTCATATTGGAAGTTTGGATTTCCATCATGGTGGCTCCTGATCCGAAAGATCTATCGCGTAGTGCAATTCACCACGGTTTACATTGCAGGCATGCGAAAACACCGTAATGCACATTCGCACTATCCAGAAAACAAGTTACCGCAGCTTACGTCCAAGCATTGGAAAACACCGCTAACTCTATCCATTTAGGAATCGAGGGGGTGTGCCCCTATCCCTACTGGTGTTGGACGACCACACCTAGTATCACCTCGGTTGACCGAATCCATGACAACCCGCAGGATGTCTATCCTCATCTCTAAAGCATACTGATCTAACCATCAGTTTGCCACCATACCGTTGTGTGAGGCTCACGAATTAACGCTACACAAAGCTGTGCGATATTAAAGCTGTGCTTTGATCATCATCCACCAAGCTCTGCTTTTCAACAACAGCTTGGATCACTGCATCTCAGCATGCCACACTATCAATCCATACCGTACCACTGATTTCTGCCGATATATAACCTCTGAGCTCGTACGTCTCAGAGAAGGTTGTTAAGCAAGAGAATAAATTATCCACCACCAAACAGATATATATTTAGCAGAGAACGACGAATACAGTATGAAGGAATACAATGTCAGACACACCATCCATTTACAAGTCCGTTCTAGGTCTGAACGAGACTGGAGGCACCTTATTGCTCATCCCGTATGTCCAATACAGGAGAGAGGCCCTCGCATATCCGTACAATCAACAAGTACTTCCGGACGGCTACCACTTTAGCCCCTTTAAGGTAGCTATTCCAATCACGAGCATCAATAGCACCCATCCATTTGATGTGAAGATCGTCGGTTTTGCACCATCTTCAACCTCCTCGACTCATCGTCGAATCTGTTATTCAGAATGGGTTAAACCCGGCCTTTCTGAGTAACCCGCATATCTTATAATCAAGTGCTATAACAACACAACATACGCCTCATTCCAATTCAGAATATTCTTTTATTCCAATATTCTTTTCCTTTGGGAAAGGTTCCCATTAATTTTATCAAAGATAAATTCTTTTAAATTTATTCTTTAATCTTCCTTTGGATATCAAACCATATTAAGGTTTTCCAAACTAGTCGGGATTAGCGAACTACACCAAAGTAATCATTTGTTTTATTTCCCAATCCCAACCTATTCATCCTATGGAGCAAAACTAGTAATACTCCATATCTAACACCACGGTGTTATCGGTAAATATTAATTACCATTTTACGTTCAAATCTAATTAAAGATTTAGCTATCGTCTGGAGTAAAACTGGTGGTACTCCATTTTCGATCATTTTCTTTAATTGATAATTTTAATTATCACATTCACCTTTCAATCTAATCAGAGATTCGTTAAAACTCCATTTGGTTTTAATCTTCCCAAAAATCAATATTAATGATTATTCAAAGCCAAGAAATTAATCTTATCTTTAACTGGATTAAGAACCAATGTCATTTAAAACATGGCTCACGATAAACCCAAAATCACATTCTATTCCATTAGTCCCCAACCGTAAATTAGTAAGAGAACAAATGTCTAAGTATTAATCCCGAAGGTCGAAACCAACATCAGATCAATACCCATGAAATCATTCAACTTAGCTAATCTCCAGTTAGTTTCTAATTTTCTTAACTCCATTGGGTTTAAGAACAGTATTTTTAAAGATACCATTCACGACAAACCCAAAATCCCATTTCCATTGTTAATCGGGTTAAAGAACAAGTGTTATTTAAAACATCGTTCACGATAAACCCAAAAACCAATTTCAATTCAATTCCAATTAAATACTAATTAATTGGTATACTTCATTAAATCAAAATAAAAAGATTTAATCTTTTCTCAACTGGGTTTAAGAATAGTGTTAGTGAAGACACCGTTCACGACAAACCCAAAATCCCATTTGATATTAAATACAAGGCTCTGAATAGAAAATATATCGGCTTATATTATATTCAATATCAAATTCTGAAATCAACAAATATCGTATTGGAATAATAATACATATATCTTCCAAATTCCTCCACAATGGCCATATAATCACGGAATCCAATATCGAAATATTTCGAAGATAATTCCGATTCAAATCCATTCCAATTCATATATTGGAAATTTTGGTTATTTTTAAAACCATTTCAAATCCAATTTATTTATTTAAAAATATTGGATTATAATTCTAGTTCATTTTGATAAAAAAATATTTTTACCTTTTCAAATATGGAATTTTTCAACCCAATTCTTTTCAAATCATTTATTATGATTTTACACGAATTATTAATAATTTTACCAAGGCCCGTACAGTCGATTTCCATAAACGGTCAACGAACTGCACTTACAGCGACCTTTTCCAAATTTGATTTGGACATAATTCCAAATCCAACCATTAGATTTCAAATTTCTTATATTCGTTGGAAAGCTCTTTTCGATACTAACCCAACGGTTCTGGTTTTAGGAGAATCCGACGGTCGGATCTCCCGTAACGTCAATTCGAAGTCAATGGTCAAAATTCACGAACGGTCGCTGTGCGGCGCGTTCTATTCAGGCCATTATAATATATATATATATATATATATAATATATTATATATTTCGTCGATTTCCATTTAAAAATGAATTTTATAAATCGTTTTAAATTCGTTTTAAAAACGATTTCCACTTCCATTTCAATTTCAAATCAAAATTGAATTTTTCCTTTTAAATTCGTTTCAAATTCATTTTTTAAAACGGTTTCAATTTGATTTTCAAATTCAAATCAAAATTGAATATTCTTTATAACTTCATTTTAAATTCATTTCTAATCGATTTCAGTTTTATTTTCAAATTCAGATCCAAATTGAATATTCCATATATATTCGTTTTAAATTCATTTCAAATCGATTTCCATTTTATTTTCAAATTCAAATCCAAATTGAATGTTCCATATCATTTCAATATTAAAATAATAATATTTTCAAAATATCAGATTTTGAAATCACTTTTCGATATTCATTATAAATTGAATAAAATCGACCAAATTTCCGTTTGTGTTAAAATGGCGTTTAACTACTCAACACGACTTCACATTTCAATATTTTCTGAATATTATTTTAAAATATTCGGTAATTCTGAATTGGAATCAGACTCAATCAGCTACCATATAATTTTAGTTATATGGATTTTAACATCACATGTGTACAATAATAACGATAAACAATCATTAAAAATTTATACAACATTCAGAGTGCATTCTACAACTGTATAAGCATTAATATAAATAAATAACGCTTATACAGTCTGTCAACCCATCGATTGACATACCACTAATTATTGGGATCAGTGTATGTCAAATATTATCCCAATACCCGTGTGGGGCTTTTAAACAACAAATACTGTTTATTACTTGTGCAGTTGGGCGATGTGTAAAATTTATCGTCCCAATCCATATCAGATAAATAAGTGTACATAAACAAACCGTCCGGTTTGTAAATGAATGTTTATTTTATTCATATACCCTTTAAAAATTATATTTTTAATGATAAATTATTTATTTCAACACTGAATATTTTAATTTCCATTTCACATCACAATCACAATCAATTTCCACAACACAGTACAATCATACAAGTCGTCCATGGTCTGTGGACGACGGGGAGCAGTTCATATATGCAGGTACAATATAATTTAAATAACTGTACAAAAATAATAGTGAGAAGTTCTCACATTAGGATCCACTCCGTCAATTTTTATCTGAATTTCTGTTCTGTTTGGATTTGAATTCGTCCAAAATTCTGATTTGATCCATTTTGATTCTAGTCAATTCTGAAAAGTAGGATTCTCCGCCACGATCACAACGCAACTGAAATCGTTCACTTTGGATCTCGTATGACAGAAATATGGCGTTATAAACATTGTAATAATTAAACGAGTAATTAGTTTTATTAATTATATGATTAACCTTAACAACGCTTTATAAAAACGCTGTCTTTTCCTTTTCATTATTCAGCTTCGTTCCCATTGACTGCTCGACGCCTAGGGTTGAAGTTTACCGCCCCGTCAGCCAACCGGAGGCGGATCCGACCATCTCATGTGACTCGCCGGAGTGCCACGCCCCAGCGCCGTCCAACCACTTCTAACTCGCAGCTGCCCCGATCCCCCAAAAACCCTTCGACGCCGGCGCCTTCCTGGGCAAAGTCCGACCAAAATACCTAACTAAATTCCATCATGACCGTTGGATGTGTAGTCCTCTCCAAGCTGATCATTTTTTCCATTGAAGTTTTTGAATTTCCTTGAATGTTGGAGGAGATCGAATGTGAATTGATTTGGAGAAAATCCACCGTATAAAATCACTACCGGCGGTTTTCGAGAGTTAGGGTTATGGAGGATGTTGATTGGTCGGTGTATATATATATTTATATATTATGTTTTTATTTTTATTTTCCAAAAATACCCATTCATTGATACAAACTCCAAATCAAACCCAACGACTGTCGCCCCTAGCTAAATACCCTAATTCTGGACACAATGGGATATGTTTCGTAAGCCAATTCAGCTGTTTTGATCAGTTTTTCTTTAAATTAAAATATAATCAATATAAATTGAATTTGAACGTACATTTTAGTTTACCGGGGCCACATACTGACTCCAAAAATTCCCGAAAAATAAATCTAACTATGTTGGGATGATACAGTCCCAACAAAACCGATTTGTCAAATTTGAAGACCGTTTGAAAAATGGCCATTTTCTGGTCGATCCAATTCAACTTAAATTAACCAAACACGTTTTCTTTTGCCACACTCACATATTAATTTCAAAAATTATGAATTTTGGAATCTAGCAATAACTTGACATTCCGGATCCAACAAAGGTGGTTTCGTCGAAAACGGAGGTCGTTCGCAAAATGGCTATTTTTAATGGCTATATATTATATTAAAAAATATATATATTCCACAGCGACTTTTCTGAATTTTAAACTGGACGTAACTTACAATTATAAAACGAAATCTCAGTTTCTTACATTCGTTAGAAAGATATTGTTCATCGAATTCAAATATTTCTTGTTTCGTCCAATTCTGACTCATAATGAATTCTTTATATCCAATTGGAATTTGAAATCGAATTTTCAAACTGCCGCGCCATTTCTGGCTCGTTTTATAATTAAAATAAATTTATTCGTTCTAACTTCATCGAAAATAAATTTTTAGTCGTCATTATTTAAAATAATTCAATTTAAATATTCAAAATTCATTAAAATAACCAAAATAAAATTTTTAAATTGGTTCTGATTTTTCGGGTTGTTACAATCTCCCCCACTTAAAATCTTTTCGTCCTCGAAAAGGAACGGAGCAGAAAGTTGTTTTACTAATCAACTCAACTTTCCTTCTGGCATTAATTCCTCAACTTTTCAGTTTCTAAGAATTTTCAAAAATTTGGCTAACACCCTAAATTTTCGCCATAACCTCCTTTGTACGGGGAGCATCGGGAAAATTCCCGAACCGCCACACAGGCCCTCTCATCTCAAAAAGAAAAAGCCAATCAGCTCATAAAATCATCCAAACCCAATAAATTAGTAAACATGTACCTATTTGTCGGGCATTCAATTTTATTCCTCTGCTTAGCTTCTCTGCTATGACCTGTTCAATGTATATACATGTATATGCATGCAATTTTTCCAAACAATTTGCAATTCCGTTCAAATTTGACTAGATTTGGTTATATTTCTCTTATTGGTATTATCAATCCAATATTTTTATTAATCAAACTAATAATCAACCAACACAACCATCAATCAATTTGTTGATTCACGTTTCAAACACATAACTTTAGTACATAGTCAAAAATCATATTTTTGATGCCAATTCACAACAATAAGCCCTATCTAGTTTTGGTTCTCATACCAGTCAATTGGAAATATATTTTTATCCCACTTTCGAAACTCAAACATAAATGTTAATGATGGTATACCGATCATCAGAATCATGCCCGGGCGACTAGAGTGTGGTTCTATATCTATCAATTATATTTAAGGCTTCGAATACACGTTAATTACACGTATATTCAAAATCTCCATATACTCGACTGTCCAAATAAATCTAAAATAAATATTCATATACGTATAATTAGATTAAATTTTCAAAACTAAATTTGTTTTTATTTTTGAAAACAACACTCTTTACACTCGTTCTAGGATACTGCTGATCCTATCTCTAATGAGTCATTCCCATTGGATATTACTAATCCAATCTCTGATGAACTCTTTCGTTCGGTTCTAATATGTCATGTTCTCTAGCTTTGTAAACCAAAGCTCTGATACCAAATGAAGTGACCCAAACTTCCCCGTAAATGAAAACCTGGATTGAGTTGAGAACATGACAAATCAGAACACAGAAAGAATAGGAACATTTCATTGCTTATTACAACAATTTACATCAGAGTACAAGAATATAACAGAGTATGGATAAATATTATACATCAGAAAATATCAGAGATTTAAATTACAGTTAAATAGCAGCGGAAAAATAATACAAAACACAACTGAAAGTAATACACGGATACAGAGCTTTCCGAATATCTCTTCAACTGCAAACCAGGATCCTATGAATATAATATCTGTAAAACCCAACTACTAGCTGCCTGTGTGAAAAATAGGGGCACACAGAGTTTAGGTTAAAACAATTTTCTCCAGGTCAGTCATGTGACTGGTGTGAGAACTAAAACAATTATTTAAAACTTTACTTTAAAATAAGGTAAATCAAGGGACCACGCCGTATAACACTAAACGGGTTTTAACCCAAGAATACCAGTGCATATAACAACAACGCAATGCTAAATAAAGAAAAATGAAGCTATTATAAGACTCAGGCCCCATCACATAATGCAACGCAAGCCGGAGGATAGATTTTTACCTTATAATAGCCAAATATGTTTGGTACGTTTTAAAACAAATCTTTTATTATTACTATAAGTGAAGAAATCAACTTCAAATATAAATGTATCAATCATAGACGGCATGGGTACCATATATCATGTCGCCATACTAGGCTCTACAATCAAAACCGCAAAAATGTCGTATTGGAAGTTTGGATTTCCATCATGGTGGCTCCTGATCCGAAAGATCTATCGCATAGTGCAATTCACCACGGTTTACGTCGCAGGCATGCAAAAACACCGTAATGCACATCCGCACTATCCAGGAAACAATTTACCGCGGCTTACGTCCAAGCATGGGAAAACTCCGCTAAATCTACCCATCTGGGAATCGGGGGAGGGGGGTTCCCCTATCCCTACTGGTGTTGGACGACCACACCTAGTATCACCTCGGTTGACCGAATCCATGACAACCCGCAGGATGTCTATCCTCTTCTCTAAAGCATGCTGATCTAACCATCAGTTTGCCACCATACCGGTGTGCGAGGCTCGCTAATTAACACTACACAAAGTTGTTCTATATTAAAGCTGTGATTTGATCATCATCCATCAAGCTTGGCTTTTCAACAACAGGTTGGATCACTACATCTCAGCATGCCACACTATCAATCCATACTGTACCACTGATTTCTACCGATATATAACCTCTGAGCTCATACGTCTCAGAGAAGGGTGTTAAGCAAGAGAATAAATTCTCCGCCACCTAATAGATATATATTTAGCAGAGATCAACGAATACAGTATAAAGGAATACAATGTCAGACACACCATCCATTTACAAGTCCGTTCTAGGTCTGAACGAAACCGGAGGCACCTTATTCCTCATCCCGTATGTCCAATACAGGAGAGAGGCCCTCGCATATCCGTACAATCAACAAGTACGTCCGAACGGCTACAACTTTAGCCCCTTCAAGGTAGCTACTCCAATCATAAGCATCAGTAGAACCCATCCATTCGATGTGAAGATCGTCGGTCTTGCACCGTCTTAAATCTCCTCGACTCGTCGTTGAATCTGTTATTCAGAATGGGTTAAACCCGGCCTTTCTGAATAACTCGCGTATCTTATAATCAAGTGCTATAACAACACATCATACGCCTCATTCCAATCCAGAATATTCTTTTCCTTTAGGAAAGGTTCCCATTAATTTTATCAAAGATAAATTCTTTTAAATTTATTCTTTAATCTTCCTTTGGATATCAAACCATATTAAGGTTTTCCAAACTAGTCGGGATTAGCGAACTACACTGAAGTAATCATTTGTTTTATTTCCCAATCCCAACCTATTCATCCTATGGAGAAAAACTGGTAATACTCCATATCTAACACCACAGTGTTATCGGTAAATATTAATTACCATTTTACATTCAAATCTAATTAAAGATTTAGCTATCGCCTGGACTAAAACTGGTGGTACTCCATTTTCGATCATTTTCTTGAATTGATAATTTTAATTATCACATTCACCTTTCAATCTAATCAAAGATTCATTAAAACTCCATTTGGTTTTAATCTTCCCAAAAATCAATATTAGTGATTATTCAAAGCCAAGAAATTAATCTTATCTTTAATTGGGTTAAAGAACCAATGTCATTTAAAACAAGACTCAAGATAAACCCAAAATTACATTCCATTCCATCAGTCTCCAATCGTAAATTAGTAAGAGAACAATTCCCTAAGTATTAATCCCGAAGGCCGAAACCAACATCAGATCAATACCCAGGAAACCATTCAACTTAGCTAATCTCCAGTTAGTTTCTAATTTTCTTAACTCCATTGGGTTTAAGAACAGTATTTTTAAAGATACCATTCACGACAAACCCAAAATCCCATTTCCATTGTTAATCGGGTTAAAGAACAAGTGTTATTTAAAACACCGTTCACGATAAACCCAGAAACCAATTTCAATTCAATTCCAATTAAATATTAGTTAATTGGTAAACTTCATTAAATCTAAATAAAAAGATTTAATCTTTTCTCAACTAGGTTTAAGAACAGTGTTAGTGAAGACACCGTTCACGACAAACCCAAAATCCCATTTGATATTAAATACAAGGCTCTGAATAGAAAATATATCGGCTTATATTCAATATCAAATTCTGAAATCAACAAATATCGTATTGGAATAACGATACATATATCTTTCAAATTCCTCCACAATGTTTGTATAATAACGGAATCCAATATCGAAATATTCCGAAGATAATTTCGATTCAAATCCATTCCAATTCATATATTGGAAATTTTGGTTATTTTTAAAACCATTTCAAATCCAATTTATTTATTTAAAAATATTGGATTATAATTCTAGTTCATAACTAGTTCATTTTGATAAAAATATATTTTTATCTTTTCAAATATGGAATTTTTCATCCCAATTCTTTCCAAATCATTTATTATGATTTTACACAAATTATTAATAATTTTACCAAGGCCCGTACAGTCGATTTCCATAAATGGTCATCGAACAGCACTTACAACGACCTTTTCCAAATTTGATTTGGACATAATTCCAAATCCAACCGTTAGATTTCAAATTTCTTATATTCGTTGGAAAGCTCTTTTTGATACGAACCCAACGGTTCCGGTTTTAGGAGAATCCGATGGTCCGATCTCCCATAACGTCAATTCGAAGTCAATGGACGAAATTCGTGAATGGTCGCTGCGCGGCGCGTTCTATTCAGGCCATTATAATATATATAGTATATATTATATATTTCGTTGATTTCCATTTGAAAACGAATTTTATAAATCATTTTAAATTCGTTTTAAAAACGATTTCCACTTCCATTTCAATTTCAAATCTAAATTGAATTTTTCCATTTAAATTCGTTTCAAATTCATTTTTTAAAACGGTTTCAATTTGATTTTCAAATTCAAATCAAAATTGAATACTCTTTATAACTTCGTTTTAAATTCATTTCAAATCGATTTCAATTTTATTTTCTAATTCAAATTGAATATTCCATATATATTCGTTTTAAATTCATTTCAAATCAATTTCCATTTTATTTTCAAATTCAAATCCAAATTGAATATTCCATATCATTTCAATATTAAAATGATAATATTTTCAAAATATCAGATTTTTAAACCACTTTTCGATATTCATTATAAAATGAATAAAAACGACCAAATTCCCGTTTGTTAAAATGGCGCTTAACTACTTAACACGGCTTCACATTTCAATATTTTCTAAATATTATTTTAAAATATTCGATAATTCTAAACTGAAATCAGACTCAGTCAATTACCATATAATTTTAGTTATATGGATTTCAACATCACATGTATACAATAATAACGATAAACAATCATTAAAAACTCATACAACATCCAGAGTGCATTCTACCATTGTATAAGCATTAAAATAAATAAATAACGCTTATACAGTTTGTCAACCCATTGATTGACATACCACTAATTATTGGGATCAGTGTATGTCAAATATTATCTCAATACCTGTGTGGGGTTTTCTAACAACAAATACTGTTTATTATTTGTGCAGTTGGGCGATGTGTAAAATTTATCGTACCAATCCATATCAGATAAATAAGTGTACATAAACAAACCATCCGATTTGTAAATAAATGTTTATTTTATTCATATACACATTAAAAATTAAATTTTGAATGATAAATTATTTATTTGAACACATGAATATTTTAATTTCCATTTCACATCACGATCACATTCAATTTCCACAACACAATACAATCATACAAGTCGTCCATGGTCTGTGGACGTCGGGGCGCAGTTCATATTTGCAGTTACAAAATAATTTAAATAACTGTACAAAAATCATAGTGAGAAGTTCTCACATTAGGATCCACTCCATCAGTTTTTATCTGAATTTATGTTCTGTTTGGATTTGAATTCGTCTGAAATTCTGATTTGCTCCATTTTGATTCTAGTCAGTTCTGAAAGGTAGAATTCTCTACCGCGATCACAACGCAACTGAAATCGTTCAGTTTAGATCTCGTATGACAGAAATATGGCATTGTAAACATTGTAATAATTAAACGAATAATTAATTTTATTAATTATATAATTAACCTTAACAACGCTTTATAAAAACGTTGTCTTTTCCTTTTCATCATTCATCTTTGTTCCTGTTGAATGCTCGACACCTAGGGTTGAAGTTTGCCGCCCCGTCAGCCAACCAGAGGCGGATCCGACCATCTCACGTGTGACTCGCCAGAGCGCCATGCCCCAACGCCGCCCAACCGCTTCCAACTTGCAGCTACCTTGATTCCCCAAAAACCCTTCGATGTTGGCGCCTTCCTGGGCAAAGTCCGACCAAAATACGTAACTAAATTCCATCATGACCGTTGGATGTGTAGTCCTCTCAAAGCTGATCATTTTTGCCGTTGGAGTTTTTGAATTTCCTTGAATGATGGAGGACATCAGATGTGAATTGATTTGGAGAAAATCCACCGTATAAAATCGCTGGCGGCGGTTTCGAGAGTTAGGGTTTTGGAGGATGTTGATTGGCTGATGTATATATATTTATATATTATATTTTCATTTTTGTTTTCCAAAAATACCCATCCATTGATACTAACTCCAAATCAAACCCAATGACTGTCGCCCTAGCTAAATACCCCCATTCTGGACACAATTGGATATGTTTCACAAGCCAATTCGGCTGTTTCGATTAGTTTTTCTTTAAATTAAAATATAATCAATATAAATTGAATTTGAACGTACATTTTAATTTATCGGGGCCACATACTGACTCCAAAAATTCCCGAAAAATAAATCTAGCTATGTTGGGATGATACGGTCTCAATAAAACTGATTCGTCAAATTTGAAGACCGTTTGAAAAATGGCCATTTTTTGGTCGATCCAATTCAACTAAAATTAACCAAACACGTTTTCTTTTGCCACACTCACATATTAATTTCAAAAATTATGAATTTTGGAATCTAGTAATAACTTGACATTCCAGATCCAACAAAGGTGGTTTCGTCGAAAACGGAGGTTGTTCGCAAAATGGCTATTTTTAATGGTTGCATATTATATTAAAATATATATAAATCCCACAACGACTTTTCTGAATTTTGAACTGGACGTAACTTACAATTTATAAAACGAAATCTCAGTTTCTTACATTCGTTAGAAAGATATTGTTCATCAGATTCAAATATTTCTTGTTTCGTCCAATTCTGACTTATAATGAATTCTGTATATCCAATTGAAATTTGAAATCGAATTTTCAAACTACCACGCCATTTCTGGCTCGTTTTATAATTAAAATAAATTTATTCGTTCTAACTTCGTCAAAAATAAATTTTTAGTCCTTATTATTTAAAATAATTCAATTTAAATATTCAAAATTCATTAAAATAACCAAAATAAAATTTTTAAATTGGTTCTGATTTTCCGGGTTGTTACAGTACGGGACACACTTGAGGATTATTCTTGAGGTGACGAGAGAACATGTTTACGGCCAAATTTCACTTCTAGAGCAATGAAGTTCGATTCTTGGGTCATGTTGTTTCATAGGAAGGTATTGCTATGGATTCTATGAAGGTCGTAGTAGTACGGGATTGGAATATACTCATGCATGCTAAATATGTGAGGAGTTTCTTAGGATTAGCGAGATACTAGTAGAATTTAATCAGACTTCTGAAGAGTAGCAACGCCATTTACCATTTTGACTAAGAGGAATCATGCTTTACTTGAGATGCTAGATATGATCATGCATTTGTGAGTCTAAAGGAAAGATTAAAAAGAGCATCATTTTTGGTTATTCTAGGTGGAAAAGAGGAAACGACAATATACACGGATGCTTATGGTACCGGATTAGGTGCAGTAGTGATATAGAAATGTAAGGTTATAACTAAAGGTGGTAGATAGTTGAAACCACTTGGGAAGAAGTGTAACAACCCAGATTTTTAACACTTGATTATTTACTGAATTTAAATAATATAAATGAATGGAATGGATATTTAATTACTTAAATTAAAGGGGATTTTAACCACAAGGACAAATTGTTTGAAAATTTTAACCAAAAGGACAAGAGAATAAAAATTTATTCAAAAAGGACAAAACAAAGGGAAAAATTATTCAAAAGGACAAAACAAAGGAATTTAAAAAAATTCTAAAAAAAAGCTGCTTTTTTTTTTTTTTTTTTTTTTTTTTTTTTTACAGATTTGTAGGTATCAGTTTTGCATTTAGTTGGGTATCAGTCTTTAGTTGCAGACACACAAAACAAACTGTAGGCTAAAAACTGATACCTTCAAACACACAAAACTGATACCTATTTGCTGCAGAGAGCAAACTGATACCTACAGACATATAAAACTGATACCTAAAATCTGAAGAAAAAAAATTAAAATTGTTCTTTGTTTTGTCCTTTTGAATAATTTTTCCTTTGTTTTGTCCTTTTGAACAAATTTTTAGTCTCTTGTCCTTTTGGTTAAATTTTTCAAACAATTTGTCTTTTACAATATTTTCCTGTAAATTAACTTTATAAGTGAATTTAAATATTGGAATAAACCAAACTTGTGAATCTTAAGTTTAGTATAAAATTAAATTGATTTGAATCTTATATAAAATAATTTGAATTAGAACGATGCACTAAAACAAAAATACCCTATTACAACTGTGGAAAAAAATTGTAAAATACTTTTTACAACGGTGACGTAACCGTCGTATATTAAGAAGTTGTTATAGACTAAAATATTTTACAACTATTTTGCACCGTTACAACACCGTTGTAATTTCGTGTATTTTACAACTGTTTTTCATTATTGTAATAAACTTTATTACAAGTTTTATGCACCATTGTAGTAATACCTACAACAACTATTATGCACCGTTGTGACTTCGTAATTTTACAACTATTTTTGTCGATTATAATATATTTTTTTACAACTATAACTGAACACATTTTGCAAATGCAACAAGAGCCGGATAAGCAGAAAACGAATTGATATAAATTCCAAGCATTAGATCCATTCATACAAAAAACGTTACAACTTTATATTTAAAATACAAAACTAATGAATTATACATCATCGGAGATTAAAACACAAAATTAAACAATACCTTGGATAAAGAATTCTGCTCTATCCATTCTGTCTAATATTGATCTCCCTTACATACAAATCAAAGATTGCTGAAACATACAATTTCATAAGAATAACTCCATACATTATGTGAGGCAAACTGCCAACCTGGGTTTTTTTCTGTTCACATGTCTGCTCTTTATAGTTGAGTAGAGGACTAACTTTGGCTTGATTTCCCATGTTTTTCCATATATCGACAATATTCAGTTTGCCCAAAGAATATCATCACAAGCGAAATCTTCAAGCAGCTTCCCTTCTTCTCCTATCTCTAACACCAACTGCGATACAACCAACAAATTTTTAGCTGTCTACCCATGCCCAGAAGTAAACAAATTTTAGAATAAGCAATACAATACTTTTATGACTTTTCAGTTTGTTTTTAAATATCTATTATTTCGCTCATGTCACAATAGTCCAACAGAAATCAAATTTTAGTCTGATGAAGATATTCAACTCTACTTGACTTGATATGGACGCATAATTGTAATTTTAAAATTCAAACTAAAGTTGAATGCCGCTGCCCAAATTCAAATCAATTCGCATTGTACTATACATTTAGTCTAAACAATGAAACAAAAATCACAATCATAAATTAAATGCTTGCAGTCTGCAGTCTGCATCCTCCTATCCACAGAAAACGCATATGCACGTCTCCATGATATTCATGCCCTTGTTACTCCATATGCCAACAATATTCAGTATAAAGTATATACCTACCCGGATCAGCTTCCAACGTTGCCGCGAAGTATCCTCAAGTGCAATCCAAAAATTCTTTGAATTGTTTTCCCTTCGAAAGCTTTAGCCCATATGGTCATGCTTTGAACTCTTTTCAGTGTTTGCTTTGGTACTTACTAGACTTGGGAATTTCTTTAACATATCTCCTTTGAAATTTCATTAACAGATCTCCTTTGAATACAACTTCAATTATCATTCTCACATAAGAATGCTAACAAATCTCCTTTTTGCTATTCAGTTTTGTTTAAAACCAATATTTTTATGAATAAAAAATAATTAAAAACTTGATATTGAAATCAATAAAAGATAAAATGTAATTCTAAGCAGATTTTACATTTGCATCAAATTTTAACTCTGTGTGATAATTGAGCTTTTCTGTTCTTGTACTTTAAATTGAGCTTTTCTGTTCTTGTATTCTAAAATTGAACCTTACAATAATCTACTCTTCATTCCTCTAAAGAAACGCTAACATCAACTGAGCGATCGTCCAACCCAAAAATTCTCTAGCTCACCATATCTAACATTGTTCCCATGTCTGATTACGAATTCCCTTTAGTAACCATGCCCATTTTGTCGTATCGTAAATCCATGACGGTACCTGGATTTCGAGCAACATTTGTTATACCGAAAGCATTCTCGGTTCCAATATCTAAAGCATCATCGATCCTCAGTGAAGTCGGATTAGCGAGGAAATAAAAACCTAATAAACCAAACAGACAACCCATTAGGCTAAACATAAGCAGCAACCCATTGGCATGGGATTGTGGTTATACTACTGTTCCAGGTTAAGCGATCTTGAAAGATTTTTTGCATTGTATGATGGCAAAACTTAAAATATTTGGATCAAAATCTGGATCCTGTCAAAGACGCTGATTTAAATAATCATCAAATTTTATATATTTAAACTGAATCCATATAGACAACGCCTTATTTTTTTCAAAAACACAAGGAGAATTGAATTTATCATAACTCCAATCTAACATGTAATGTAACAACAAACGTCAAAAGAATATATGTCGAAATTTTTTGCAATACCCATTTTGTTCAACTTTTGCAATGATGTATGATACCCTAGGATACCATGCTCTGACTGAGCTACACAATTCCATTAACTCCCACCATTAACGCCACCAATCAAGCTTGATAAGGCTACAAATGGACAAATCAAAGTTTCAATCTTTATTAGATTGAGAAATAAAGTGTTAACTGCAATCGGAATGGATACCCGGCTCGAGAAGGCTAAAGCAAGAGATGCAACCCAAATAGAAGCAATTAACACACAGTAGATGGATTTGTAGCATTAATGGGACGAGTTTTCTTCGACTTATGGTCAGCAATTTGGAGACGAGAGAGGGAGACTACCTAGTTGAATTAGGTAGATCTATATTCGAGGGTTCTAGATTATTTAGGGGTTTTAGATAATTGGGACTTAGGCGGTAAAAGGCAGGGAACAAAAAGTAGAAGCGGGAAATGAAAAATTATGCGCGTACATGAGTTATTCTTGAGAGACGATGTGGTGGGAAGCTTTACTATTAAACTGAAAACAGAGAACTAAGAAAATTATCACAAGTTATTAATTACTACTTGTTAATTATAAATAATTCTTATTTGTTAATTAATGATAATTTATTAGAAGTCATTGGTTATAATAAATTATAGATGATTAACGATGTGAATTATCATTCTATAATTAATAAGTATAAAATATTAACTATTACTTATTAAATACATAACCACTTTTAATTATTATTATTTAATAGTGAATTTTATAAATTATTAACTAAATATTTGATAGCTACTAATTATTTGTTAATTTGTAATAAACATCTATTACAGCAGGAAAGGAAAAACTGTTGTTGAAAATGAGTTTATTACAACTTTCCAAAAAAAAGTTGTAAAAAACCTTTATTACAACTGTGATTTTGTGACTGTTGTAATAATACAGTTGTAATAGAGTATTTTTGTTGTAGTGATGATGACAAAATAAAATCGCAAAATAGGAGCGATTTAAAATTGATTAAATAATAATTTTATTTTATTAACGTCTGAAAATAACCATTTTTCAAACAATCTCGGAATTCGATAAAATCAGTTGCATCGGATCTAGAATAATAAACTATGGCGTGATTTCAAGTTTCATGACGATCCAATGACTTGTGTGGCTGTGCGAGCTTGAAACGCTCCACAATAAGTTATGTCAATAAAATATAGTAAATCGTGCCTATAAATAACCTCCATCTTCTAACCTAAATCCCCCTCTTCTATTTTATCACATGTTCAAAGTAAATGATCCACCGCTTTAAAAATTCTTTCAACAAATTAAATCAAACTTATTAGTTGATGAAATCCAACGTGATTTGATCTGTTAGCCTCATATGCTCAAGAGCTTTTCACGGGAGTACTTTGTTTCCAGTTCGAAGTCATAAGGGGTGATTGACATTTTCAATGCTGAGTTTGGGCACAAAGTCATCAATGACTTATGTGGCTGTTTCGTGACGATTGGGGGTCTCAGGCAAATCACGACAATGACAGTGAACAAGGGATTTTGTCCAGTTCATGGTTTAATCGGGAAGCTCGAGTACGGGTTCGTGGTGGCCAACGGAAGTCATTGGTGAGGCTGTTCGGTTGACAAAAGGGGGAGAGTGCAGGGGTTAAAGTCGCTGAAATGTGTACAAAGAATGGAAGGATTAATTTTTAAGGAAGAAAAGTTTAAACATAATTGTGGTTAAATAATTTAGTTGATGGCGCTTTAAATTGTCTTCAAACTTGTAACATGCAATATATTCCATTGGAGGTCAGATTGGGATGAAACAAATTGTGTTCGACTCATATATGTGTTACCTATGTGTTCGAGTTAGATTGGAAGCATTCATAGATGTTTGGAACTTTATCATACTATTGTAAAAGGATAGAATTTAAAACCATGGATATTTGATTAGTTTTCTTCAAAACAATCTTTTAGTAAATGTGTGTGTGTGTGTGTGTGTGTATATATATATATATATATATATATATATATATATATATATATATATATATATGCGAGTGTTCATTGGCACCCTAAACAGTGCAGCACCCCTTAATGTCTCCTGATTTCCACCACATATCCCGTTTCTCTCTCCCTCTACTCATTCTCTCACCTTCCACTAACTTAAACTACTATAAATGCTTGGTTTCTATAGGGAGGCTTTTGGGGTGCTCACTATTTGGGTTGCCATTGAACGCTTCAATATATATATATATATATATATATATATATATATATATATATATATATATATATATATATGAAGCTTGTAAAGTCTTCATGTTCCTGTCGGTAGGTGTTTGGATGGATGAGAGAGAGAGAGACATGCGTATATTGTAATATTTTTCATAGTAAACCCAATCAAGTCATACATGAGGTGTAGAGGAAGCACTATAATAATCAGTTGGTAATGAAACATAGGACAATTTTTATTTTTAAGCCTTTGTAATTCATTTGATATTTTTATTACATTCTTGCGAATCAGGCAAGAGGACATTTGGAACAATCTTTCATACAGTCTTCCATAGTAGGATAACAACGCTCTATAAAATTGCACAAATCTTTTCCTTTGCCTCCATCACAGTTACTATGCGCACAACGTGGTCTATCCGTTGTTCCACAATTTGTGCTCACCAACTTTTCCCTTTCACATGAAATTCCCGGACCTGCAACAATTATTTATGTAAAATGTAATTACAATGAAAATTCATTATTGTTGAATAATACCAGTAATTTTTCTTTGGTTTTCTCTCCTAGGATGGATATTCTAGAGCTTAATACTCATCATTATGGATCAATAAGAAAAGATGTTTTTATAATACTATAGAAATGCATTAGTTTTGTGATAGAATATTCTATATCTCTCTTCAACATTTTGAATAAATATATAATACCAATATCGATTTACAATTTATTGTTGTTTAATTGATAGTTTGATAATTTTTTCCCTTTTTAAAATGTCCAATTATTATGTCGGATACTTCATGGGATAGAGACCGCCTTCTAGCTTCTTCCAAGTACGAGGATATTATGTCTCCATATCCCGGACCTTTCTATGACGAAGGTGAAGTTGTCGATGTTCCTTAGTTGTTATGCTTGCATTTCCTTAGTACTACGTAATGATGCTTAAATGTAATATTTTGTATTGATAGTGACTGGACACTTCAAACCAGGAATGCTACTCCGTGCATGTACGGAGTACCAGTACTTATTGAGATAATAAATGTGTTTGCGGTCACCTGAAAAACCGGTCAGTCTTGCTAAAAAAAAATGTCCAATTTATCATTTGCAATTTATAGCTAATAAAACATTATCAACTTTCATCCAATGACGAGCCAAATATATAACATTTTATTACAAGAACTGCACCATGGAAGAAGAAACAAATCAATGCATTTTGTTACATCGATTTGCATCAAGAAAGAGGAAAAATATACGTTTGTCTTATGCTACTTTGGTTTCTTGGTTTAACCGTATTCTTATGAAGTATAATATCATATAATCAACTTCATTGGGTAAAAATTCTATCTTAAATGAAAAAAAAAAAAATTAACATCAACTTACATTCATTGCGAGCATAAGAGCTTAAAAAATCAGAAAAACTAGTATTGCCAAGTTTGATGAACACATTGTTTATTGTGTCAAACCAATATATTGTTCCAACATATTTGTAGTGGAAGTGTAGTTACAGTAACAAATATAATAATCATATAAATTTATTTTGTTTTTAATATGTACATAAAAATAAAAATTTGCACATTAATTGCTTTTATTCTAAAAATCCAACAGAGATTTGGATTTCACTTTTTAAACAAAAAGGGTGACATAGGAGCATGGGAGTTCAAAATGATAGAGTGTTCTAGTCTATGATAGAGTTAGGAAAGAGGTTACTTTGGATATTCCTTAAATAAGATGCATATTAAATGATATTCCCTAGCCCTTTTCTATAGAAATGGTACATTGGCTAATTTCTATAGCTTAGAATGCTGAAATATTACATGACTCGTTGTTTAGTAATGAATAAATATAAGCTTTTAATTAAATGACCGTGTTTAAATAATAAGCTGGTCTTGTTTTGATAAAATTTCACATTTGCGGTTATGGATAATTCTAGCAATCATTTACTACAAAAAGGAGAAACACTAATAATTTATTAGCATTACTGGACAATATTGAATCTCTTATCATTGATGACATGAATCCCTTTCCATTAATTACCTTTAAGCTTTTTACTATTCAAATGAATAGAAATAAATCATGATTTTTTCCATTTTTATGCTTGAGAAATAGAATCCTACTTGCTTTACTATTTATTATATATGTAACAACACGGACTTTGTGCTAAATATTAAATTAAGCTTTAATATCAAAATAAAGTATTAAAAATCTTTAATGACTTGAATAAAGTATAAGGGTAGTTTCAAGTTAGTGACTAGAATCCAATTGCTAAATTATTTAATACATTTGATATTGTTAATTAGTACTTTAATAGTGATTCAAATGTTTGGATTATAAATTGAATTTTAATTTGATGAATATAACGATTTGATTTATTTCATTTTAGATTTATAGTTGATAATAGTTAATTTAATCTATAATTTCTCCAACAATTATAAGTAGTTAGAAAATAAATTATTATTTTTACGACATGATCTTTCTATGTATTTTAATTGATTTTCTCATAATTTTTAATACTGAATTTAAATTTGATGATTTTAAGAAAATAGCAGTGGCTTTTTTCCAGAAATTCTAATGTATATTATTATTGATTTGGATCGTGTCACGATGCTGAAAGCGACGACGATTTATTTGGGCCATTCGGAGTTCATATGTGTGTAACAAGCAGTAGTTTTTCTCATCTTATAGCATAAATAAGAAATATTATATACATATGAGGTCATATAGATTCTATAGTTTTGGGAAATGACTACTATGTTTAAATTTTTATCCAATTTTTCTAGTGATTGTTTTGACCTTAATGAAATCTTATTTCGTCCAATTTTTTTGATCACAACGGATTGTGAACTTGAAACCACTTACATTAGATCAAGATGACGGTTTTCCTTTTCGTAGAGTGGTTGAATTAAGGAATCATGTTTACCATTTGAGAGTTATGGCTATTTTAAATATTTTTAAATTTTAAACAACTGATTTCTGCATTTAGGACTATTAATGTGGGGGACGACTCTTTATTTCGTGATTAGCGGAGAATATTGCAGAAATGAGTTAATGTAACTCAATTTCTCATATTCTAATACTATTCTTATTTCTCAAGACTTTCAGCCTCTATTACAATTATTCTTCATTCAAAAGCATAAATTCCTCCATAAAATTTGTTAGAAAATAGAGAATTAATTAGTATATCTTCAACAGAAGAACATATTTGGGGTTGTTAAAAGGAAGGTTCTTCTCTTGTTTAGTGATTCTACTTCAGATTTAGGAGGTTATTTCATATCTACGGTTTCTTATGCTGAGGTGAGTGATTTTTGTTAACACGCTCTTTGATCAAAGCTGTCACACATCAAGATTTTGGTTAGCGACGCGCTCAAGCATCGAGAACATCGTAAGAAAATACAAAGTGATTTGATCGAAGTCGCGACGTATTCAGAAAATGATGGAAATTACGTCAATTCGTAAAATCATTGCCAATGGACTTGTAAAAATAGGCACCGTAAAAATACGTGATCGACTCAATTCGATTAGCTCAAAATGCTTGAGTGTGCCGGTCTAATCACGTGGTAAAGCTTATCATGGAAAAATATATGGATTTTGGGAAAAAGCAATGTCGCGCACTCGAAAACAGCTGATCGGCATGGCGCAATCACGTAAAATGGCTTGTGCGACTCATGACATCAAAATATGACATTTGGCAAAAAATAGTGCCGTGCACTCAAAAACAGCTGATTGGCATGGCGCAATCACATAAAATGACTTGTGCGACTCACGACATCAAAATATGACATTTGGAAAAAACAATGTCGCGCACTCAAAAACAGCTGATCGACGTGGCACGATCACGAAAAATGACTTGCGCGACACACGTCATCAAAACCTGGCATTTGGGCAAAAGAGTGTCGCGCACTCAAAAACAACTGATTGACATGGCACGATCACGAAAAATGGCTTACGCGACTCATGACATCAAAATCTGGCATTTGGCAAAAAAACAGTGTCGCAAACTCCAAAACAGCTGATCAGTATGGCACGATTACGAAAATGGCTTCCGCTACTCATGACTTCAAAATTTGGCACTTGGGCAAAATTCTGGTTTGGCACGTCCAAAAACAGGTGATCGACATGCGAAAATCATCAAAAACCACATGTTCTTGCTAGGCTGATCACATCTGGCAAAGTGGTGGATCATCAGATTTGGCACGAAAAAAATATAGTGATCGACATGGGAAAACAGCTGAAAACCATGTCTCCAACATAGGATGATCACTAGGAAAATTTGTCAAAGTAAGAGGGGTTCAAAATTTGAGATACGAAACCTGGCATGGAAAAAAGGTGGATCGACACAAGCGGATTCAAAATTGGCACGGCTCCGTACCCAGGATTTTTGATGCGAAAGTGGTAAACCTGGCAAAGGATTCGAAATCCCTGGATTTTGCCAAGGCTTCTGGCATGATGGAAAACACGCACGGATCACCTATATTTGCTTGCCAGATACGGGTTTTCAACCGATTTTTAGGATTCAAAATTTCCAAAGTGGAAAACGTGCCATATTTTTTGGCAAACCCTTTTTTACCATGTCGATCCCGTTTCTTGGTCTGATCAACGCGCATTTTCACCAAATTTTCCAGTTTTCGCGATTTTTTGGCAAAACAATTTGTTTTTCGACTCTAGTTTTGGAATGCAAATTTTGTTTCCCTCAGGAATATAAAATTCAGGCTGACACACACAAAACTCACCTATGAATACCTCTAAGCTTGACATTTAAAGGGGTTGGTGCTTATTTGGTATCTTGGACTTCTTGGAGCTCTCAAGCATCATTAATGGCTGTCATTTTCTTCTCCATGGCCATTGGTAACGACATGGACCTTTAACGTTGCACAAACATTTTCTTCAATATTTGGTCATTTCCTTGGACATTTACATTGTTTTTGGAATGTTTGGATATTTTTGGATTTCTTAGACATTAAAGCTACTTTTTGGGCATTGTTGACTAAGTCAATATATTTTTCACCCAACGAAGAAGAAGAATGGCACTTTCATCAAAGTTTAAAATTAACAGATATTTTGTTGGTCTAGTGTAACACTTTGAGCGCAAATATTGTCCGAAATTCTACAACAATTGTAACAAGCAATTATATGGTACTATGAAGTGGACGTAGGCATTAGTGTCAAACCACTATAAAAAGTTGTGTTCTCCCTGCATTTCATTATTTTGGATTTGGATTATCATTTTTTTACAAAACGTTCACTCGAGTGTTGGCGTGGGCGAATAAACGACAATTCCCCACATCAACACTTTGGCGCGCCAAGTAGGGGAGGTGCACAACTTCAGCTTCAATCTCAATTCTCGACCTTAACTCTCTACTTTGGTCTTTGGATTTTGGAATATGACTTAACTTTCTTTCGAAAATGAACCTCACTTGCTACCCGCCATGGTTAAAAGGAAATAATTCACTCGCTCGGAAGGAGAAGGTATAGTGGTAAAGCAAGAACTCCCCTCAACCGGATTGCAACGACCCAGATCTTATTAAGAAATATTTAATGAATATTAAATATTTAAACAATTTATTTTAAGAATTAACAACTTTAAATTTATTTAATTTAAGGTTTGAACATATAATTTATAATATAATTAAAAACGAGCTCGCGGCAACGTGGTAGTTCGTAATCTTACGTTTTGAACTTCAAACGAACATACATGATCCAATATAAGTCAGAATCCATTGAAACAAGAAACGTTCAAATCTAATGAACTATAGTATTCAAATAAAAGTGAAAAATCGAGATTCCGTCTTACAGATTGTGAGTTATGTCCAAATTAAATTTTCAGAAAGTCGCCATGGAATCGTTTATAAAGAATAATGATTTATTAAATAAAATAAAAGGATTTTATACTAAATTAAATATCGATTTAGCTTAAAAATGGAAGTATCGAGTTTAGAATCCAACAAAGTTTATTCTAAAGCTATATGAAATTTTATTTTGGTATATATGATAATTATGATTTGTTTTCAAATAATTTGAATAATTTGAATTTAAATCATATTTTATCGATTTAACTGAATATGGAAAAATAGCCATTTTTCAAACGATCTTGGATTTCTACGAAACCAATTTTATCAGATCCGTAATGATAAATTATTGTAGGGTTCTAAATTTTTGATCAGTCAGAGTTAATATGTGGTCGTGCGATCTATAAAAGTTCAATATAAATACACATGTCAATAATTTGATCTCGAACTAGCGTTATTTGAGCAAATGGACTCGGATTTTGATAAAAAACGTTTCATTAGGACCGCAATGACAAACCATAACTATATATCAATTTTCACCACAAATGGAGTTCGTATGTGATCATATGGATTTTTAAACAACGAATACAAGTAGCAATAACTAAAGAAATAATAAAATAGTACATGAAGCTTCACCTATATGCTATCCTCCATCTCTATAAATACACCCCCTTCTCTACCCTAAACCTAACCCCCAAATTTCATCATTTCAGTTTGCAATTTAGTCCCTTTTCCATTTTCCAAAGTCACCAGGGCTATCTACTGGTAAAATTTCATGGTCAATGGCTACCGGAGGTGGCCGAAATCTCGCCACGACCGTGACTTTTGAATTTTGTGATTTTGCGTGCAAACGGTCGAGAGTTGGCCAAAGGTGTCAACTAGAAAATTGAAGAGGGGAGAGAGGGCTACAACTTTATAGTTGGGGGTTCTGCCAAAAATGACCTGTGGCGGTGACAAAGTGGACATGATCAGAGACGAGTTATTTTTGGGTGCAACAAATGAAAAGTTACACATTCCGGCGAATCGAGGAAGAATTGGAAGAAGTGGTCAACTAGAAAGTTGTTCGTAGTGGTGAGGCCGACGTGCTGGCCAAGTTTCATAGCCTACGGTGGTCGGAGGAGGCGACAATTCCGGTCGACGTGATTTCTGGTTGTAGGGCATTTTTGGGTGAACGATGGCGAATGAGGTGGCTGTGCTGGTGGCGTGGGGTCGCCGTGGATAGAGTTGACAGTGGTGGGTCAGGTCTGGCATCCAGAGAACTTTTGTGGTGGTTGCGTGGCGTTTTAGCTAAGGAGCAAGAGCGAGTGGTGATTTGGAGAAAAAATAGAAAAGTTTATTAAAATTTAATTATTTAATTAACGTATTCAATGTGTAAACCTGTATATCTCTCTCATACAAACTCAAAACCTAAAGAGACTCGATCCATTGGAAACGTGGAGAAGAATACTCCACTATGGATTTGATTGGACGAGATTGGAGCTAATTGGAATTTTGGGTTAAATTAAACCTATGTTTAATTTGATCCAAAAGCGATTGTTATTATAACTATAACGATTCGAAATTTTGGAACCAATTTTTTTTTTTTGAAAATACGAGTTTTTAAGAAATTAAAATAATCGTGCATGGTTCTGGATACATGCACTCATTTTTAGATACAATTTCAAAAAGTACAACTGTCAGTTAAGTTATTTAAATTAGTTTTAGCAACATGTCAGTTCAAATAAATTTAAGCAGAAATGAAAATTTGACACTATTCACCGAAATTGTTAACTTTTATGATTTTAAGATTTAATATTTAAATACGACTTAGAAAATGGAAAGAATAAGGTTAATGGAATTTTTAAAATAATAATTGACAAGGATGATTTGAAAATTGATTATTCAGTACTAGTTAAAAAGCAAGAAAATAAAATATATTTTTCAAATGATCACGGAATTCGATGAAACCATTTTTATCGAATCCTTAATAGTATGATAAGATTCCAAATTTCAAATTCATTGCAGTTAGTATGTGAGCGTGCGTAATATAAACACAAGTTAGAAAAAGGAGTTAAAATTGAATAATAAGATTAACAAAAGCCATTTTGCCAACGGTCACTGAATTCGATGAGACAAGGACCATTAGAAGTGTATCTAAAAAATATTAGAGAGTTTCAAATTTCATAATTATTGGGATTAGTATGTGGTTGTGCGAGTAATAAAGGTAAAATTCAAAGAAAGATGATTTTTAACGATTAAATTAATTAGTTGTGGGCCAATAAATGATATTTAATAATATAATAAAAATATTTTTGAGTTGTCTAATGATATGAGAACATTTTTAGAACACATTAAGTTTCGTAAACGTCGATACATCATTATACAACATTTAGTAGTGTAATTTTTATATATCATTAATAGTCCATTAAAGCTAGATTTAATTAACAAAGATAATAAATAAAAATATATTTAGATTTTTGTTTACATATTCTCAAAGAGCACGAAAAACTAGTTAATGCGACTAGTAAATATATTTGATATAGTATGTGTAGATATGTCTATAAGTTGTATGAAACGTTGCACGCTCATTAGCTTATATGCCTTCATTAAGCTTAACTATTCATTGGCCAAAGTGTTTTTGTTGGGAGTAGTAACCCATCTAGGCCACTAATGTGTGCTTTCTCTCCTCCTCCCTAACAGCGACATCTCTGCAATCCATATCTTCATTTTCCTATAAATATGGAACATCCTTTATCACTTCTCTTCCATTATCTCTCCACTTCCTTCTTCGTCATTCCTTCCTCCCCCCTTTCTCCACCATCGGCCCCCTAGCCAGTCACCGTCGGCAGCACACCCTCTCGTCAGGCGCAACAACCCCCTCAGTAGGCCCCACTTCACTTAAAAACACTTCGTTTCTCCTTAAAACACCATTTTCTACCTCCTACACCATTTTATTGCCATTTTCCACCATTTCCAGCCTACATTAGCGCTGCTCGGGCCCACCAGCGACGTACCTAACACGCAGCAGCCCCCTAGGCCCCACCTCCTAAAATTCATGCTTTGTTCGCTCCATAAACCTAAAATGACGCCCATATATACATCCCGTTCTTCATAAAACCAAAACAAGTCGAACCCCTGCCCATTTAATTTTAAGTAAACAACGGTGGCGCTGGAAGGGTGGCAAAATTTTACAGATCATTTAGACGTTAATTTTTTTGCCTATATTAAAGTTAGACGCAGTGGAAACCGATGATGAGTAATTTATTGCTCATATTTGAATTATTTATACTGTTTGTGATTGTTGATGTTGCATGAAAATTATATGCAAGTAAAAATATGTTGTGTTGTGAAACACCTCACCCTCCATTAAGGTCACTTACAAGAGACTGCCTTAACTTTGGTGGAAGTTTGTAAGTAAAAGTCATAGATAAAACACAAGACAGATAAAAGCACACACACACACACACACACACACATATATATAATCAGCGGAAAACATCAGACTTTTATTTCATAAAATACTTGTTCATACAACACATTTCCATAATTGTCTCATAACAACTTCCAAAACATTACAACACCATTTCTGTCTTGGTTTTTAAATAAAGAAGCATAAAACGTGATTAAAACTGCATAAATCCCCATAGAGTGTGACCAACAGCCAAAGCCAAGGAAAGAGACTCCAAACCGTACATCAACTATCTTGAAGCTTTTAGAGTATCTGACTAAGCTGAGTTATTTCCTCCCTGTGGACCTCGGGGGGGGGGGGGAACGGAAGAAAAAAAGACGAAAGAAAATAGGGTCAGACATAAAGCCTGGTAAGTCTAGTGACCCTTCAGTATGAAAATAAGAATAAGAGTATGATAGGTATAAACTGGAACAGGAAAGTATCATAAACTAGATAAGGTAGTTCTGAAACGAATATACTATCGCACCCTACACTATCTATGCACCTACTCGTATTATCTTAACTGTCACCCCATGCTGAGGGTGAAGTGATCCCATTTCTAAAGATGCACCCTATGCTGAGGGTAAAGTGATCCCGTTTCTAAAGATGTACCCTATGCTGAGGGTAAAGTGATCCTGTTTCTTAAGATGCACCCTATGCTGAGGGTAAGTGATCCCCTTATTTTAAAGATCGACTCCTACTCGCATAATCATCTATGTCTTACGGTCCCCAGAAATTGTAGATACCTATGCTGGCCCCACCATGGGGTGTATCAAGTCCCATGGTGGCGACTCGACACAAACCTTAAAATGCATAGCTTATACTACTAGTGCCCCCAGTGCCCTGTTTGTCTGCTCCGAAGTGCGTGCATGCCCGCACTCCGTTAGAACCCACACTGTTGCACCCACCGCCGTCGCTTTGACCGCTTACAATCAACCCAGTAATCGTGCCCCACCCTGCCTAGTTTCAGGGTACCATGATACCTAATTGGGTTACTTCTAAAATGGGTCCCCGTTACTAGGGTTTTCTAGTCAAACATGCTAAGTGGTTAAGTGTCTGTATTTACCTAATCCCACCCATCAATTTCATTAACATGTTGAATTGGTTATGTGTTTCAGTTAACTTAACCCTACCATCTGTCCTTAGGCTTTTAAAGCACCGACCACTCGCATTAAACAAATATTGTTACGGTTACTGGATGTGTCAGTCGGTTCAGGGCAGATTTACACCGTAACTCAGTCTAACCTCGGGTCCTTATTGGGCTTCATGCTTAACCACCCACATTGGATAGGTATTGTTGTGACTACTGGACAGCCGGGCAGGTCCGGGCAGATTTACATCACAACTCAATCCAACCTCGTGTTACGCATCGTATTTTCTAAATTTACATATTTGTCTTTATTACTGAATATATGTAAATTCGTCAACAATTAAATGTTGTGGCCCACTTTCCAAGTTTAATCTTTTTGGTATAAAGAATTTATACCGTTTAAATGCCACCAATTTTGGCATGTGACAAACATGCCAATTTCATATATTTATGACAAATTTTCTAATATTCCCAACGTTACCCCGTTTAAACATTAGGCTAACAATCTTAGCCTAATTTTCGTTTGCATAGTTTTTAACATATGATATTATGCTAAAAACTTAGCCTAATTTAGCGCACACAAAAAGGCATAAGGGAATTCATAAACATAAACATAACATAGGTGTAAACTTGGCATTTTTGGCATAGTCAATATGAACATCATAGGTGTGAACTTGCAAAATAGCCAACATGAATGTCATAGATGTGAACTTGCAAAATAGTCAATATACATATATGTGAATTTGCAACATAGCCTAAATCAATTTTACATATATGTGAATTTACATTGAAATAAGGGTCTAACCAAATATGTGTCACATGAATTAGCATATGATTTAAACAGCATAAGTCTAAACTTGTTTTTGGATCTAGGCATAACATCGAACATCACTAGCACATGACAAGAATATGACTTTTTCATAAATTTGTATAACTTTATGACAAGGGTGTGAACTAGATCCAATCGCATATCTAATTACAACGTGAAACATGTACTAAAGTGGATCTTGACATGGATCCAATTAGGAACTTGCAACTTTTACAAAAACATTGGGGCATGTATATGAACATAACCATTTAGGCATAAAGATTTTCTAGCATAAAGTATATACATGAGGTTCTAATCACAAACGATCTATAAAATCCCATAATCATGAACTATACAACTTGCTTGTGATGTTGTTGTCATTCTAAAAGTACAATAGGATCAACATCAATCTTAATTATATCACAAACATCCCAATTTCATTCGCAACATAATCATTTCAAAACATAGATATGAATTAACATCGTCGTTACGTAATAACACAATTCCACTTCCAATTTACATCGAATCAATTCTTAGTTTTATTCTCATCGAAAAAATCACTATACTTACAACGAACGACGAACTTGGATTCTGGATTCTGAATTCTGGATTTGAAATGTTTTCCTTCGGGTACACTAACGTTGTTTTGATTCGTGTTTAGCTTTAGTATTGGCTTGTCTTTAGGCTTTCTAACTGACGGCCACTCCTAGTTTCTTTCCAGCAGCATGACGACTTTAGTATTCTATTATTTGTGTGAATTTAGGGTTAGACTTGAGTTGTTTTTGTAGAATTTCAATCTAATTAGAGCCGTCGATGAAGTTAGAGTGAATCCAGACCATCCATCTCAAGGGAAGCCAATCAGAAAGTGACATGTAAGCCCTAGTGACTCAGCCAAGTCTCAGAATTCGACCAGACCCTGACCAGGCCAGCCAGGGCCTGACCAAACAGAGTTTTAGGCCTGGGCGCACTTGGCAGGTGCGTCAGTGCTAAAATTGTACCGGCGCACTTCCCAAGTGTGCCAGTTCAATTTTGTTCTGTCGCACTTCCCAAGTGCGCCAGCGCATTCTGACCCGTTTCTGGTTTTTCTGCCCAACTTCGTTCGTCCATATCTTCTTCATACGATATCCGTTTTACGCAAACTTGGACTCTATCTCAAGCAGAATTTCGAGATGAACGCAATGGCGTAACCCATTTCCCTTGATTTCATCATTTAGGATTAATTATAATTTAATTTGTTAAGTTACAGTTAACGGAAAATTCGGGGTGTTACATTCTCCCCTCCTTAAAGGATTTCGTCCCTGAAATCTTCAAGTCTAGGAGAACGTAAGTCCTAACATCCAATCGTCCATCTATTCAACCAACAAACACATGCGTCCATTGTCCTTAAAAGACTTCTAATGCTTTATGATTATATGCACAGTGTGTGTATATGTCCTTAACTAATGCAAAATCAGGCGGTCTACTGATCCAGTTGACCTCCTTAATGCAAATCATGTAAGTGTCATGAATCCATTATGTATGCAAATTTGTCCTTACTTATAATTCTACATGAGTGCGCAACCATCAATACAAACGCGACATCCATATGACAACATATCAAGTTTCAACCACATACAAATATGAATACATATATGCATATGCAATATGAAGTGATTAAGCCGATCTAAGACCTAGGTTGTGTGTGTATATGCATCCACGAGCAACCACTAGCAACCACTTGCAACCACTTGCAGCCATCAACCACAACATGTTTCAAATACATGTTTATATCCAAAGGGGTTTCTACCTAAGGATAAAGGATAATATCGAGGAGATATACCTAAAAAGATAGATACAAGCACAACTTAAGGAAAAAGAGAGGTCAAAGATGTGCCCTCGAAAAGAAAAGGGTAGGTCGCGCATATTCTATCCTCAGTTTCCCAAGTCGCGTCTTCCTCGGCATCGCTCCACTGAACCTTGACGAGCTTCACTTCGTGGTTGCGTAGCTTTTTGATTTCAGTTCCTACGATTCGAGTTGGAACTCTCCTCACAGTTGCTTCGCGTTCCATTCGGCTTCTTCTAGAATGCTTGGCTCCACCACTTTCGCTGATTCATGTAGACATTTCCGGAGATGAGAAACGTGAAAGACATTGTGAATTCCAGCCAATATTTCAGGCGGATCTAATCTTTAAGCCATTTTCCCAATCTTCTCGATGATAGGGAACGGTCCTACAAACCTTGGCGCTAGCTTTCCTGCGGATCCAAAGCGAACGACGTTCCTTAAAGGGGATACCTTAAGGAAAACCCTGTCCCCAACCTCAAACTCAAGGTCGGTCCTTCTTTTGTCGGCGTAGGATTTCTGTCTGTCTTGGGCAGTCTTCATTCTCCTTCGTATCAAGTCCACTTTTTCTGAAGTCTCTTTAATCAAGTTTGGTCCAAGTATAATCTTGTCAGTGGACTCCCACCAACAAGTTGGTGACCGACAAGGTCTTCCATACAAAGCTTCGAAGGGCGCCATACCGATGGTGGCTTGGTAATTGTTGTTATAGGCGAATTCCACTAAAGGATGGTGATCCTCCCAAGTTCTTCCGAAGTTAAGAATGCACAGTCTTAGAAGATCTTCTAGTACTCTATTCACCCTTTCTGTCTGACCATCAGTTTGGGGTGATAGGCCGTGCTTAAACATAACTGTGTGCTGACAGCTTCTTGCATACTCCGCCAAAATTCGCTCGTGAAGATGGGGTCTATGTCACTCACTATGCTGGAGGGTATTCCATGGAGTCGAACTATTTCCTTGAGATAAAGAAAAGCTAGAGATGAAGCAGTTCTTCTACTCTTGATAGGTATAAAGTGGGCGCTTTTTGTAAGCCTATCCACTATCACCCAAATGCTAGTATTGCCTCTTCTTGACCTAGGCAACCCGTCAATGAAGTCCATTGAAATGCTATCCCACTTCCATTGCGGGACTTCTAGAGGATGAAGCAGTCCTCCAGGCTTCTTTTGTTCTGCCTTGACCTGTTGGCATGTCACGCACTTAGAAACGAAATCTGCTACGTCCTTTTTCATGCCGCTCCGATAGAAAGCTCTCTTTACATCCTTGTACATCTTGCCTCCACCTGGGTGTATTGTCATCTTGGAATGATGTGCCTCCTCGAGAACCTTCTTCATAAAATCCCTAGCTTGTGGGACACGTAGCCTTCCATCCCGTCTTAGCCAGCCCTTATCATCGATGGAATATCTATTGAGGTGACTGTAAGTTTCACCCCTAATTAGTTTATCAATCACATCCACAAGCTGAGGGTCTTCTCGTTGTGCGACCCCTATCGAGTCTAAAAGAGTGGGCCGTACTTCTAGGGATGCCAATAAACCAGGTATAAAATCTGAGGAGGGCCTAAAGTCAAAACTGGCTATATACTCCAAGCTTTGCCTTTCTACAAAGAGAGGGTTTAAGGTTAGTTTCTTTCGGCTTAATGCGTCTGCTACTACGTTGCCTTTGCCGGGAGTATAGGAAATTTCAAAATCATACGAGGCAAGGAACTCCATCCACCTTTGTTGTCTCAAGTTAAGATCTTTCTACGAGAAAAGATACTTCAACGATTTATGGTCAGTATATAATTCGAACTTCTCACCTAGGAGATAATGGCGCCAAGACTTAAGCGCAAAGACAATGGCAGCCAACTCAAGATCGTGGGTTGGGTAGTTCTTTTCATGCACTTTCAATTATCTTCCACCATAAGCTACTACCCTCCCTTCTTGCATCAGAACAGCGCCTAGCCCCGTACCACAAGCATCCGTATATACTATGAACATTTTGCTTCCATCCGGCAAAGTCAGAATTGGGGCTGTTGTGAGAGCCCTTTTTAATCGTTGGAAAGCAAACTTGCAATCCAAATCCCAAGTGAACGCCAGATTCTTCTTTGTTAGCCTTGTGAGTGGAGCTGAGATCTTCACGAAATCCCTAATGAACTTTCGGTAAAAACCGGCTAGCCCAAGAAAGCTTCGAACGTCGGTTGCATTTCTTGGTGTCTTCCAATCTTGCACCGCCACCACTTTCGCGGGGTCCACAGCCAACCCCTCTTTGGACACTATATGGCCCAGAAATATTACTTCCTTTCTCCAAAAGTGACATTTGGAGAATTTGGCTCTTAGCTGATGTGCACGGAGAGTATCCATGATCTCTTTCAGATGTTGAGCATGTTCTTCCTCATTCTTTGAGAAGATCAAGCTATCATCTACGAAGACCACCACGAACTTATTGAGGAATTCTCTGAACACCTTGCTCATCAGGTCTACGAAATAAGCGGGTGTTTTCGTCAAACCGAAAGGCATGACAAGCCACTCGAAGAAACCGTCTGGGGTTCTGAACGCCGTTTTGTCAATGCTATCTTCAGCTACCCTTAGCTGATGGAACCCAGTAGCTAAATCAAGTTGGGAGAAGACCGACGCACCTACAAGCTGATCAATCAAATCGTCTATACGGGGAAGCGGATGTCTATTCTTCTTAGTCAGCTTGTTTAGCTCCCTATAGTCCACACAAAGACGTAGTGAACCATCTGC
Source organism: Allium sativum (assembly GCA_030737875.1). Classification (NCBI taxonomy): domain Eukaryota; kingdom Viridiplantae; phylum Streptophyta; class Magnoliopsida; order Asparagales; family Amaryllidaceae; genus Allium; species Allium sativum. The sequence goes on from CM060918.1 coordinate 749,502,680, forward strand.
TTTGGTGGCGAACACCACTGGAGCACCCTATTCCGAGATACTCCTTCTTATAAACCCCTTCTCGAGAAGCTCCTTAACTTGCTTACAGAGCTCCTTTCTCTCCTTTGGAGCCATGTGTATAACAGGCAAAGCTACAGGCTTTGAATTATCAACAAGATATATGCGGAAGTCTATTTCCCGCTTCGTAGGTAAGCCTTTCACCTCTTCAAAGACATCCGGATATTCCCGGACTACTCTAACCGACTGCAAATTCTCAACAGAAGCGTCAAGCGACTCTAGATAACTAAGCATAATAGCATTCAAGGGATTACAAGAAATTTCTAGAGTGTTACCGAGCTGAGTCAAGAGCCTAACCACTCTTTTCTCACAATCAAGAATGGCACCATTACTGGATAACCAGTCCATGCCTAAGATCAGTCCATACCCTGAGAAGCCCAAAACAAAGGCACTACATCTAAATTCAACACTTAGAATAGAGATTTTCAAATCCAAGCAAACCATCGACAAATAAGCCGAGCCCCCAATTGGATTTGAAACAACCAAGGGATCTTCTACCATACTAGTGTCTAGGTGCAGAGATTCTACTAAAGCAGATGAAATAAAGGAGTGTGATGCACCAAAATCAAAGAGAGTGCGAACTGGATGATCATACAGATAAACTAAGCTTTCTACAGAAATATTTCTACCTCGTTCCTGTGGAGGTGCCACCAGCGCGTGAACTTGTCCACCTGAGGTAGATCCAGCCCTCTGTCCCTGCCCCCGCTTCTTTGGGCAGTCCTTAGCCAAGTGTCCAGTCTCGCCACAACTGAAGCAACCACCATTCATCTTTGCCTTCTTCTTTCTACAGTCTTTTGCTATATGTCCCACAACACCACAGAAATTGCACTTTCTCTTTTCACGGGATTTGTTATTCTTCCCGCCTTTCTTGAAGTCTGTTTTCTTAGCCTGTAAACCTTCCTTCTTTCCTTCCACCTTAGTCTCTTTCTTGCCCTTGTCTTCCTCATGTAGCAATGCCATGTCCACTAAGCTTTCATAAGTTTCTCCCGTGGATACATGAGTCATAGCAAGGCTGTGTAGAGGCTCACTCATAACTTTGACGAAGCGAAGGGCCTTCTTGTGTTGGGTGTTTACTAAATCAAGCCCAAATCTGGCCAGCTGATTAAACTGATTGACGTAATCTCTGATCGTCATACTCCCTTGCTTAAGAGTTAGGAACTTCTCCATCTGCATACTTCTCTCAGCTTGGGAGAGGAATTTCATCTCAAACCGTGTCCTGAAGTCTTCCCATGTTTCCACTGGCCTCTCCGCATGCGTTACTTCCCAACAATAGGAAGCTTTATCCTTGAGCAACCACACTGCTAGCTGTATCTTCTGTCTGTCATCAACTTCGAAAATAACGAATAAACAGCCACTTCCTTGCTACCACAAATGATTCAGTTCCATAAAAGTCCTTTCCTCCCATAGCCTTGAAGTCTCTACATGTCCTAGCGAAAGTGTTTCCACGAGGAGGAGGAGGAGGAACTGCTGCCACTGGAGGAGGAATGTCTATTGGGCCCGTACCATTGGCCCTAGCCTCTAGGTACCTTCGGAACCAGCCGGGTATAGGTACTCCTTCCGGAAGGTTAAGGTCTCCAGACATGCTGAAACAAAAGGAAAGGTTCAAAACGAAGGATAGATAGATAGATAGATAGATAGATAGTGCATATGGCTTTTGGGGGATTATGCCTTTTAAAATATAAAAACTTTTCTTGAAAATGCTTCTTTAAACTTCTTTTTGAAAATAGTTTCAAATTTTTTTATCTAGACTGGTAAAACCTATGCTCTGATACCAAGTGAAACACCCCACCCTCCATTAAGGTCACTCACAAGGGACTGCCTTAACTTTGGTGGAGGTTTGTAAGTAAAAGTCAGAGATAAAACACAAGACAGATATAAACACACACACACACACACACACACACATATATATATATATAAGCAGCGGAAAACATCAGACTTTTATTTCATAAAATACTTGTTCATACAACACATTTCCATAATTGTCTCATAACAACTTCCAAAACATTACAACACCATTTCTGTCTTGATTTTTAAATAAAGAAACATAAAACGTGATTAAAAATGCATAAATCCCCATAGAGCGTGACCAATAGCCATAGCCAAGGAAAGAGACTCCAAACCGTACATCAACTATCTTGAAGCTTTTAGAGAATCTAACTAAGCTGAGTTATTTCCTCCCTGTGGACCTGGGGGGATCGGGGGGGAGGGGGCAAACGGAAGAAAAGAAGACGAAAGAAAATAGGGTCAGACATAAAGCCTGGTAAGTCTAGTGACCCTTCAGTATGAAAATAAGAATAAGGGTATGATAGGTATAAACTGGAACAGGAAAGTATCATAAACTAGATAAGGTAGTTCTGAAATGAATATACTATCGCACCCTACACTATCTCTGCACCTACTCGTATTATCTTAACTGTCACCCCATGCTGAGGGTGAAGTGATCCCGTTTCTAAAGATGCACCCTATGCTGAGGGTAAAGTGATCCCGTTTCTAAAGATGCACCCTATGCTGAGGGTAAAGTGATCCCATTTCTAAAGACGCATCATATGCTGAGGGTAAGTGATCCCCTTATTTTAAAGATCGGCTCCTACTCGCATAATCATCTGTGTCTTACGGCACCCAGAAATTGTAGATACCTATGTTGGCCCCACCATGGGGTGTATCAAGTCCCATGGTGGCGACCCGACACAATCCTTAGAATGCATAGCTTATACTACTGGTGCCCCCAGTGCCCTGTTTGTCTGCTCCGAAGTGCGTGCACGCCTGCACTCCGTTAGAACCCACACTGTTGCACCCACCGCCGTCGCTTTGACCGCTTACAATCAGCCCAGTAATCATGCCCCACCCTGCCTAGTTTCAGGGTACCATGATACCTAATTGGGTTACTGCTGAAATGGGTCCCCGTTACTAGGGTTTTCTAGTCAAACATGCTAAGTGGTTAAGTGTCTGTATTTACCTAACCCCACCCATCAATTTGATTAACATGTTGAATTGGTTAAGTGTTTCAGTTCACTTAACCCTACCATCTGTCCTTAGCCTTTTAAAGCACCGACCACTCACATTAGACATATATTGTTACGGTTATTGGATGTGCCGGTCGGTTCCGAGCAGATTTACACCGTAACTCAGTCTAACCTCGGTTCCTTATTGGGCTTCATGCTTAACCACCCACATTGGATAGGTATTGTTGTGACTACTGGACAGCCGGGCGGGTCCGGGCAGATTTACATCACAACTCAATCCAACCTCGTGTTAAGCATATTCGTATTTTCTAAATTTACATATTTGTCTTTATTACTGAATATATGTAAATTCGTCAACAATTAAATGCTATGGCCCACTTTCCAAGTTTAACCTTTTTGGTATAAATAATTTATACCGTTTAAATGCCACCAATTTTGGCATGTGACAAACATGCCAATTTCATATATTTACGACAAGTTTTCTAATATTCCCAACGTTACCCCGTTTAAACATTAGGCTAACAATCTTAGCCTAATTTTCGTTCGCATAGTTTTTAACATATGATATTAGGCTAAAAACTTAGCCTAATTTAGCGCACACAAAAAGGCATAAGGGAATTCATAAACATAAACATAACATAGGTGTAAACTTGGCATTTTTGGCATAGTCAATATGAACATCATAGGTGTGAACTTGCAAAATAGACAACATGAATGTCATAGATGAGAACTTGCAAAATAGTCAATATACATATATGTGAATTTGCAACATAGCCTAAATCAATTTTACATATATGTGAATTTACATTGAAATAAGGGTCTAACCAAATAGGTGTCACATGAATTAGCATATAATTTAGACAGCATAAGTCTAAACTTGTTTTTCGATCTAGGCATAACATTGAACATCACTAGCACATGACAAGAATATGACTTTTTCATAAATATGTATAACTTTATGACAAGGGTGTGAACTAGATCCAATCGCATATCTAATTACAACATGAAACATGTACTAAAGTGGATCTTGACATGGATCCAATTAGGAACTTGCAACTTTTACAAAAACATAGGGGCATGTATATGAACATAACCATTTAGGCATAAAGATTTTCTAGCATAAAGTATATACATGATGTTCTAATCACAAACGATCTATAAAATCCCATAATCATGAACTATACAATTGGCTTGGGATGTTGTTGTCATTCTAAAAGTACAATAGGATCAACATCAATCTTAATTATATCACAAACATCCCAATTTCATTCGCAACACAATCATTTCAAAACATAGATATGAATTAACATCGTCGTTACATAATAGCACAATTCCACTTCCAATTTACATCGAATCAATTCTTAGTTTTATTCTCATCAGAAAAATCACTATACTTACAACGAACGACGAACTTGGATTCTGGATTCTGAATTCTGGATTTGAAATGCTTTCCTTTGGGTAGACTAACGTTGTTTTGATTTGTGTTTAGCTTTAGTATTGGCTTGTCTCTAGGCTTTCTAACTGACGGCCACTCCTAGTTTCTTTCCAGCAGCATGACGGCTTTAGTATTCTATTATTTGTGTGAATTTAGGGTTAGACTTGAGTTGTATTTATAGAATTTCAATCTAATTAGAGCCGTCGATGAAGCTAGAATGAATCCAGACCATCCATCTCAAGGGAAGCCAATCAGAAAATGACATGTAAGCCCTAGTGACTCAGCCAAGCCTCAGAATTCGACCAGACCCTGACCAGGCCAGCCAGGGCCTGACCAAACAGAGTTTCAGGCCTGGGCACACTTGGCAGGTGCGCCAGTGCTAAAATTGTACTGGCGCACTTCCCATGTGCACCAGTTCAATTTTGTTCTGGCGCACTTCCCAAGTGCGCCAGTGCATTCTGACCCGTTTCTGGTTTTTTTGCCCAACATCATTTGTCCATATCTTCTTCATACGATATCCGTTTTACGCAAACTTGGACTCTATCTCAAGCAGAATTTCGAGACGAACGTAATGGCGTAACCCATTTCCCTTGATTTCATCATTTAGGATTAATTATACTTTAATTTGTTAAGTTATAGTTAACGGAAAATTCGGGGTGTTACATGTTGCATAAGTATGATTTTCATAATAATTCTTGAGGTTAATTTGAAAATTAACCTGATATTGTAAGTGTTTTGGTAGTTGAAACCATAAACAAAACATTTTGTTGAAATGGATGGTAACTTGGTTGAATGTTGCATGTATATTGACATGAAAAATAAATACTTTCAAGTTAGCATTGGGTTGATAAATTATTAAACAATTAACAATGAGATTGGATAGTTTACCATATCCAAAATGATATATATATATATATATATATATATATGTTGTATTAGTGGTAGTTGAAAACGTGTACTTGAATAAACAATTTTATGGATGAATAGTGAATCACCATTTAATTTGATGCAACCTTTGTCAAAATAAATAGTATACGAGTATGAACCCTCATTTGACATTTAAATATGTATGCTAATTGATGGTTAAATATTGGGGTTAATCTATTGATTGACGAATGCATATAAGCATTAAATATTTAATGCTTGCATGTTGTGAACTACGCCACAGTATGTGAGCACTAAATGTTGAAATGATTGAAAAATTGTAATGACCCACCATTTCAAACCAGTCAAATCGACAATAAACCACACATGTCAGACTTGAATTGCTTAAAACAGTGAATTGTAATTTTTTTACAAATGAGGTAAATGCAAATCAGAATCACAGATACATAAGCAGAGTAACTCGCAGCGGAAACATAATAGTATATAAGTTCTTGCATGATACATGATACATAATAATACATAGAGAGTCATAAGCTCATACAGCAAATAAAGTACATATAAATAACGATAATAAGACTGGATAAGAGATAGCTAAATAGCTGATAACTGAAGGTGGTCAGAATGATATGCCAATCTCCAAAGTGCGTCACGAATGGCTATGGTGCTCAAGCTGACCCAAGCATACAGTCAAAGAAACAATATACAAGGGTCAGGACTAACAGTCTCATATAAGTGAATTAACTCAAATGAAGTGCTCACTGAAATGTACAATAACTTAAAGGATGTTTGGGATTCCCATCCTCTAAGGATCCGTGGAAATAATACACATATAATAGTACATTATTATTGTAATGTCTATTCAGTAAAATAAATATAATAGTGTAAGCGGGATTACCATATTACCCTCACGTAGTTTATAGGCATCACAGTCTATACAATACCGTAAATTCACCGCACTGGTGTTATCAGACGGCAATCCATAGATAGAAATACTAAATCAAAATCGTATGGGGCTCGCATATGATAAATATGTCAGGGCACACGAGGCAATACCTAGGGTAGGATTCTACCAGTTGCACTCCAAGACTGGTGGTAACGCATAACAACAACTACCACCCATCTCGGAACACACTCCCAAATCAAAGGGGTTCCTCCAAATTAATCACATAATAATAGAGATGATATCGAAGAAGCATGTCCGATTTGAGGTGCGACCTCATTTAGTCACGGTATAACTCCTGTTTTAGTCATTTTAATTATGACCCGAAGGCCAAGGCCATTTCGTCATCGTTCGCCTTCTTCGATCCAGACGTCACTTCCAAGCCACCCTGCTGTCGTTCAGGATACTCCATCACGTACACATTTGTTAAAGTGGTATCGACACTGACAGAGAGTATGCCACATACTGGCTCCAGACTCTTTAACAACCGACGTTTACATTTTTTTCACACCATGGCCATTGGATTTGAAATTATATTTCAAATATCACAAATCGATTTATTTCAAGTATCGCCCCCAAAATCAATTACCCAAATCATTTATAAATGGTTCGATTAGGATTATAAAACCAATATTCACCCTTGGATTCACTAGACTGGATTGGACATAAGTTTATTCAAAATGAAATAAATACCTTTAGAAAAGTTAAGTCTTGAAAATAGTGTACATAAATTAAATTTAAATAGTGTGTAAAGATATATATATTTTTGGAAAACTATTATGAAATTTATATAGTTAAAGTAATCAAATCATTTTATAAAAGAATAATTATAAACCAAATAATGCGGAAAATTACTTTAATGAAATTACAGTTCTATTCAAGTAATATTAATCCAATCCAATTCTAAATCCATGTCTTAAAATTTTCTTCACCAACTAGATTTCACATTTAAATCCAATTCTCTTGATTTGGTTCAATTTCAATACTTCATGGTTACAACGATTCTCAAATCTTTTTTAACTTGAATTTCACAAATCCATTTATATAATAAATCCCAAACCACTTTTAGCGCTAGCTATAGATCAAAATCCTTCTTACACTCACATTGCGAAATTCCATTTGACAAATCATTTATTAAAATTAATTTTGAAAATATTTACCAAGTCTTTGCAAATCTTTGTTTTCATTAACTTATTCATTACAAAATCGTCATATTGTTGAATTCATTATATAAAATTCATGAAGAATTTTGGTTTACATAAATTGAAATTAAGTACTAACTTGCAAAAATCACTTCAAAATTTATTCTAATACAAATTGGATTTCTAGAAAAATTCAAGTGAAATTTTGAACAAAACTTTCTTTTAAACTTTTCTTTATACTATAAAGAAGTTCCATTTAAATTTTCTACTTATAAAATAGGTAAAATATTTTAAAAATTTTATTTTATTGGCCACAGTGTCTATATATAATTTTCTATCCTATGGTCAAGTGATACAAATGTTTATTATTTCAATCCGTTCTTTAAAATATTCAAATCCCGGGTATGTATCATTTCAAACCACAGCCTAAATCGATTCAAATACAAAAGGGGATCAGGTATGTATCATTTCAACCCGAAATGGTTTTCTAATCTAAAGGGAACTTGCATGGCGAGAAAATAAACATAGCATGTCAAGCATACATCCATATTGTGTTATGTAAAATAACCGTGTGCGTCGCATGTGCACAATCCTAGAACAAACAATTCTAGAGCACCCTAACATTCCATTCAACATATCATGTTTTTAATTCACTTAATAATCAGTTAGTCTATGAGTGAGAAAACTCACCTTCCGTGGAAACATAAGAAGGCACGATACGAGTACGATGAAGCTAACTGCTACAAGGAGGAATTTGCTACATATAACAAAAGTATGGTTTTTATTTAGAGAAACGGACTAAATTTTACGTATAAATTTACGCCAAAAGATTTCACCCAATATAATTGACCAAAACCAAGTGGCTACAACTGGGTTCGAACTAGTGATGTAACGTCCCATATTTTTACGGTATAATAATTAATTTATTTAATTATTTAAATAGTGATTTAGAGAATAAAATAGTTATTTAATTAAATAATAGTGAATATTTAATTAATATAAGTAATAGAAATATATTTATTTCCGAAATAGTCGAAAATATTGGAATTGACAATATTGTGTGAATTAGATCATTTATAATATATAATTCAGTTTAAAGTTAAATTGTATTAACGAATATATTATATAAACGACAGTTGAGAATATAATTATATTATAATTAAAATCAAGCTCGAAATGACACGGCAGTTCGTAATTTGGCAATTCGAACTTTAAACGAATATACAGAATCCGTTTTAAATCGGATTTCTGTGAAATAAGAAACGTTCGGAGTTGGTGAAGTAAGTTTTTATAGTGGAAGAGGAAAATCGAGATTTCGTCACGTAGATTGTGAGTTGTGTCCAAATCAAATTTTCGAAAAGTCGCTATGGAATACCTTTATAATTTATAACGATTTATTTGTATTTTAAATGGATTTTCAATATAAATTGAATACTGATTTAACGTGGATTTGAAATGTCGAGTTATAAATTCAGATAGGAATATTTTGGAGCTGTATTATATTCTATGTGAATGTATACGATAATATTTATTTATTGATATTTAATTTAATTATTTTTAAATATATTAGTATTTAAATGGGTTTATTTAGAGCTTTAAAAATAACCACTTTTGCAAACGAGCTCCGTTTTCGACGAAATTAATTTTGTTGGATCCAGAATATTAAATATTACTAGATTACAATTTTCGCGATTTTTGGAGTTAGTATGTGGCCGTACGGGATTTTAATGTGAAAAAAGTAAATGATTTGACTTTAAAAATACGTTGTGTGAGCAAACGAACGTGGAATTCGACGAAACAAATTTCGTTGGGTCCGTAATGTCGAGCTGTAGTTGTATGTCCATTTTCATCGAATTTAGGTATCGTACGGATTTTTAGAAGTCGAATACAAGCAACGATTGATTATAATTAATATAATAATCAATATAAAAATATTTAAAATCTCCTATAAATACACTGCTAACATTGTTAATCCTAAACTTTCCCCTTTGCTGGTCAAATACACAGCACACGATTTCTCTCAGGAAAAGGTGAAAACATTCATCTTTAAAAACCCATATAAATTCCTATGAAATTCCATAAATTATGAGACATGTTTATTTGGATTTCTCTACTCAAATTCTTCAGTTCCATATACATTGCGTGGAGCTCGATCCATTTTTAAACATCACAGTGTTCTTCCACGAGACCTAGGGCTTACTATCGTGACAAATAGGGGAAAGATGAGTACAATGAAGGCTAGTGTGACGATAGGTGTGGCGAGAGGAAGTGATCGCCGGATTTTGGGGTGTTGTTGTGACTAAAGGGTTCGTTGATTGTGTAGTATTTGACGCGAGATGCTGTCGAATGTTGTTTTTATTCATGAGAGCGAGTGGGACAATAAGTACATGAAGTTGAAGAGGAGAGTATGACAAGATGTATGGTATTGTTGGTTTGATTTTTAGTGGAGATGAGGAGGAGAACGGATGGCAAGAAGAAGGTGAAATGGCCATGGAAAAAGCAGGCGACGGTCTGAAGAGTGGAAGAAGATTGAGGTCTGGGCTTTGTAGAGTGAAGATGGGCCGATTTTGAAAGGTGAAGCCCATTTATATAAAAGGAAACTTAATTAATTTAAATTTAAATTTGTACAAACTTGTAAATCGTATAACTATCCCATACGTTATCAGAAACTAACAAAACAAGATCTATTGGGATCGTATGGATGAGCGCTTCACAATGGAACTGGGAGTGAATTGGAGCTCGTTACAACTTAAGGCGAGTTGTCTGATCTGAATCAACGACAGTTATTGTTATTTAACGATGATCGTCTAAAGTGAGTAAAATCTCACTAACTCTTTACAGTTTATATTTTTATAAATATAATCTAGTATTGATAAATGATGATTGATTGCTGTGTGATGATTGTTTGGTTGAATTCTGGATTTAGTTGTTGAAATTATAGATAACGATATATATATATATATATATATATATATATATATATATATCGTTAATCAAATACTGATTCTGTTTGTCGGAATATTTCATATTGAAATGAAATCAATGTTATTTATATTGTTTAACATCTATGATGCAGGGAAAACAGGTTGGAGGGATCCAACAAGATTCCTCAATATTTATAATACTGTTTGTTTTCATATATTGTGATAAATTATGTGATATATAATATGTGATTGATTATGGGTGTGTAAATGATGTTGATTATGGTTATTTGGTATTTAAATACCATAAGAAATACCGGAATGTGAAAAGGGAATTTTCAAAGTGTATATTGAAAATAATATATTTATAAAATCAAAGAATTTTATAAAAGGAATAACTATAAAATCAAAGAATTTTATAAAATCAAAGGATTTTATAAAAGGAATAATTATAAAATTAAAGAATTTTATATAACGATTATTTATTTAGAAAATTAATAGAATTATAGAAGGAATATTTATTTAGAAAATAAATAAAATTATAAAAGGAATAATTATTTGGAAAATAAATAGGATTTTAAAAGGAAATTGATGAGATATAAAAGAATTATGAGAAGATTATTTAAAGTGGATATTAAATAGAAATATGTTTTAACAAATAGTTTGAGAAGATTAATTCATAAATAATGTTTTATAAATTAAATAAAATACTTATCATTTGATAAATGGAATATATAAGACTGAATTTATATAGAGAAGTAAGAATCGGTTTTAACACCGATATTTTAAATGGAATTTGAGCAGCATTTATAAAGGTGATTATAAATGGGATTATAAGTGTTAGAAGAATAAAAAATGAGATTTTATATGAATAATTCTATAATTAGAAGTATAAATAGAAATTGGATTTAGGATATTGTTTTTAGATACAATATCAAACTGTTTTGATTGCAAAGAAGAAATATTATTCACATTTAATGTGAATAAAGGATTTAAAGTAAATATTTTGTAAATAAAATATTATAAAGGAATTTGGGGGTTTGAATTAGGAATTTAAATGGAATTACTGAAATTAGAATCTGACTGGAAATTTGTTGAGTTGAATGGCTTTCTGGGTATCGATTTGGTGTTGGTTTCGGCCTTCCGGGTTTATACTTGGGAAGTTGTTCTCTTACTAGTTTACAGTTAGAGACTGATAGAGGTGGGAATTTATTGATGTGTGAATCAGAAATGGAAATGTTTTCCAAAGTTAATAATGCATATTTTCTAATTTTAGAAAATAAGGAATTTATGAATATATGGAAACGATAAATGGAAAATTGGGAAATGAAATGATAATTGATCGGTAAGATTTCCATTTGGGAATACGACCGTGGTTTGTACACATGTTTTCCTTTGATAGTTAAATCACCGACTATCAAAGATTTTGACCATTTCCGTTGTCAATACGGAGAGACCGGGATCAGATATATTATCAGAAAACCCCTCCATATGGCATTAGCGTCGTGAATCAAATATGATGAAGATAACTGAAGACGGAGTTATGCAAGGGCTGTTCAGTAAATCCTAGAAAGAAACGCCTAAGATGGATTTACAGAATAGTACATTCGGTCTGTCCAGTCCCAGGACGACCTATATGGAAGAATGTCTGACGGAGTATATTTAATAGATCGCGCAAGTTGATCTCTTCAAACGTATTTACGTTTGGTGGTGGAGTAATTTGTTTCTCTTAGCTGTTTACCTATGATATGTTTGGAGAAATCATGATTTAGCGGGTATGACGATGTGACATTCAAAGTGAATAAATGTGTGATCTGTCAGAGATAAGCGTGGCCTCTAGCCTCACAACCAGGAAATGGTATAAAATCGGGTAGATCACATGGCTAAGTGGTTAGCTGCCAATTAGGGTGTATTGACACCTAATCTAGAGAAATTCCCTTTACTTCTATAATCTATTTCGATGCTCTCCCTTTCGGGGAACGGTTGTTGATCCCAACCATTGGCGATAATGCATTCGGTAAACTCAAGCGAAATGAGTGACCGGTCATGTTTAGCCTGGGTTACAGGATGTTCTTGTTGAACCCGGTGTATTCCTCTCTAGAGATACACTATCGGAAGGTGGTCCCATACCTTTCCAGTTGGAATTCATTAACCAATAAGCGCTCGTGGTTTTCGATTATATATTATGTATGTGGAACGTGAGATGAAAGCTTTATGCTAGATGATTATTATATTGTGGTTAATAGACATTATTATAATATCAAATGAGTTTGATATAATGATTATCGTTCTTTTCAAAGGTTTTTGAATGTTGGATCAAGTGTTTTGGATTCTCATAAGGGAAAACCCGTTCCGTGTTATACGGCGTGGTTTTATGAGATATCGTTTATTTTCTCAAACTGTTTTAAATGGTTTTACTCATACCAATGCCATGACTGACCCGGAGTTTATTTTGTTTTGTTTTCCCTAAACTCTTGGGTGCTCAATTTTGTACGGGTAGTCAAGTAGTCAGGATTTATAGATACACCAGATGGAGCTTGGAGCAGGAGGCGTCAACAGCTTTTTATAGCAATTGTTTATTTCCGCTATGTTGTAAGTGTTGTACTTTGATAATGATATGTATATTCAAGTACTGATTTGTATTTCAAAGTTATGTTATATAGTATATTTTATTCGTTCCATTGTGAGGTTCGTGTTACTCTGATGTTGTAGTTGTCTTCTTCTTCTTCTATTCTAATTTTCTATCTTATCTATTCTTACCCTCTAACTTCTTTCTATTAACTATCCTGTATTTCCGATGCTTGGATAGTCGACATTGAGTTTATGTCGATAACTAGGATCACGAAAACCCGGGTCATTACAGTGGTATCAGAGCTGAAGGTTAAGTAATTACCTTTGCTCTATGGCGTGGCTAGGTAGAGATTGGGTTAGCAATACCCTATATTGAGTTTGAGTGTGCATATACGAGTGAATGTATTTGTAGATTTTATAAAAATGGTTTTATATTGTGGAGATTTATTGGTTGAGTTGTTTATGAGTTCTGGTCGATCAGTTTGATCCACTGTATCGATAGGAGTTTCTAAACACTCGAATACGCAATCGACACGATATGTTTTGAAATAAGGGTTAATGAAATAATTTTACCGAAATTATATTTTTATATAAACGAAGGATTTATATTTGAATTATTATAATATTGGATATATTGGTTGTTATTATAATCAAATGAGATTATAAAAAGTGAAAAGGTTAGATATAACCAATCAGAATTCACATATGAAATTTAAATCAGAATTGAAATTACAACTATGAAGATTTGGAAAAGTGTTTGTAAATGGATTTGGATTAAATATATGGAAATTTTAAAATCCTGGGAGATTTTAAATTGTTTTACAAGCATGGTGAATTGTATTTTAAAATATATTTCAAATGGAAGTGTTCAAATATGAGTTTTGAAAAATGATATAGTATTGAACTCATTTTGATAGCTGTGAAATAATTCTGATGATGCTGGCCACATCATCAGTGTTCATTTTCAAGTTGTAAGTGATGGATTACTACTAAGGAGATTGTTTTTGAATTGTTTTGAGAAAAACAAGTCGTTTTGAATATTGAAAAGGGATATTTGATTTTAGAAAAACTAAGTTGTTTAAAACTTCTAGGAAGAGACTGTTTGAATTTAAAACAAATTAAATAGAAATTTGTGGAAACAAATTGGAACTGAATTGAAGACCAAATAAATGGATATTGAATTGAAATAGAAAATATCGAATAAAATTGGTTGATGGGATAGAAATCTAGAATTATGTTGGATTGTTAAGTTATGAAATTGAAAATCAAGAATGGTACTTGAGATTGAGAATGGAATTTGGCGTGGATAAGCAAATGGTTGTGTTGGAGATAAAAGTGATTTGAGTTTGATTAGATGACATTGATATATGTTTATTTGGTAGCAGACGAGAAGGATATAATGAAATGCCCGACAAAAAGGTTCAAGTTTATTTATATATGAGTTTGGTGATTTATGAGCCGATTGGGCAAGCCGCTTGGCTATTTTCTTTTCTTTTGGGTTGGAGAAGGCCTAGAGAGGCGAGTTGTAGTTGTACTGATTGAGCCGTACAAAGGAGGTGCTGGCGAAATTTTTCGAAAATTTCGGGTGTTAGAAAATTATCAGAATTTTTGAAAATTTTCGTTAATAGAAATAAATTAATATTTCAGTGAAATTAATTGATTTAGTTGAAACTCAAGTTAAGAAGTAAACAAATAATTTTTAACCCAGCTAATAGGGTTTGTTTTCTACCTTAGCAATTTCAAGGACGAAATTATTTTTAAGGGGGGAAGAATGTAATATCCCGTATTTTTACGGTATAACAATTAATTAATTAATTAATTTAAATAGTGATTTAGAGAATAAAATGGTTGTTTAATTAAATAATAGTTAATATTTAATTAATATAAATAATAGAATAATATATTTATTTCTGAAATAGTCGGAAATAGTGGAATTGACAATATTGTGTGAATTGGATCATTTATAATATATAATTCAGTTTGGAGTTGAATTATATTAACAACATATTATATAAACGACAGTTGAACGTATAATTATATTATAATTAAAATCGAGCTCGAAATGGCGCGACAGTTCGTAATTTGGCGATTTGAACTTTAAACGAATATACAGAATCCGTTTTAAATTGGATTTCTGTTAAATAAGAAACGTTCGGAGCTTGTGAAGTATATTTTTCTAATGAAAGAGAAAATTCGAGATTTCGTCATGTAGATTGTGAGTTGTGTCCAAATCAAATTTTCGAAAAGTCGCTGTGGAATTCCTTTATAATTTATAACGATTTATTTATATTATAAATGGATTTTCAATATAAATTGAATACTGATTTAATCTAGATTTGAAATGTCGAGTTATAAATTCAAATAGGAATATTTTGGAGCTGTATTATATTCTATGTGAATATATATGATAATATTTATTTACTGATATTAAATTTAATTATTTTTAAATATATTAATATTTAAATGGGTTTATTTAGAGCTTTAAAAATAACCACTTTTGCTAAAGAGCTCCGTTTTTGACGAAATTAATTTTGTTGGATCCGGAATATTAAATTATTGTTAGATTACAATTTTCGTGATTTTTGAGTTAGTATGTGGCCGTACGGGATTTTAATGTGAAAAAGGTAAATGATTTGACTTTAAAAATACGTCGTGTGAGCAAACGGACTCGGAATTCGACGAAACAAGCTTCGATGGGTCCGTAATGTCAAGCTGTAGATATATGTCCATTTTCATCGAATTTGGGTATCGTATGTGATCGTACAGATTTTTTGAAGCCAAATACAAGCAACGACTGATTATAATTAATACAAAAATTAATATAAAAATATTAAAAATCTCCTATAAATACACGGCTAACATTATTAACCCTAAACTCTGCCCTTTGCTGGTCAAATACACAGCGCCGCGATTTCTCTCAGGAAAAGGTGAAAACATTCATCTTTAAAAATCCATATAAATTCCTATGAAATTCCATAAATTATGAGACCTGTTCATTTGGATTCCTCTACGAAAATACTTCAGTTTCATATACATTGCGTGGAGCTCGATCCATTTTCAAACATCACGGTGTTCTTCCACGAGACCTAGGGCTTACTGTCATGACAAATAGGGGGAAAGATGAGTACAATGAAGGATGGCGTGACGATAAGTATGGCGAGAGGAAGTGATCGCCGGATTTTGGGGTGCTGTTGTGACTAAAGGGTTCGATGATTGTATAGTATTTGACGTGAGATGCTGTCGAATGCGGTTTTTATTCATGAGAGCGAGTGGGACAATAAGCACATGAAGTTGAAGAACAGAGTATGACAAGATATATGGTATTGTTGGTTTGATTTTTAGTGGAGATGAGGAGGAGAACGGATGGCAAGAAGTAGGTGAAATAGCCATGGAAAAAGCAAGCGACGGTCTGAAGAGTGGAAGAAGATTGAGGTCTGGGTTTTGTAGGGTGAAGATGGGCCGATTTTGAAAGGTGAAGCCCATTTATATAAAAGGAAATTTAATTAATTTAAATTTAAATTTGTACAAACTTGCAAATCGTATAACTATCCCATACGTTATCAGAATCTAACAAAACAAGATCCGTTGGGATCGTATGGACGAGCGCTTCACAACGGAACTAACTGGGAGTGAATTGGAGCTCGTTTCAATTTAAGGCGAAATAAATTGTCTGATCTGAATCAATGACAATTATTGTTATTTAATGATGATCGTCTAATGTGAGTAAAATCTCACTAACTCTGTACAGTTTATATTTTTATAAATATAATCTAGTATTGATAAATGATGATTGATTGCTGTGTGATGATTGTTTGGTTGAATTGCTGATTTAGTGGTTGAAATTATATATAACGATATATATATCGTTAATCAAATATCGATTTTGTTTATCGGAATATTTCATATTGAAATGAAATCGATGTTATTTATGTTGTTTAACATCTGTGATGCAGGGAAAACAGGTTGGAGGGATCCAACAAGATTTCTCAATATTTATAATACTGTTTGTTTTCATATATTGTGATATATGATGTGATATATAATCTGTGATTGATTATGTGTGTGTAGATGATGTTGATCATGGTTGTTTGGTATTTTAAATACCATAAGAAATACGAGAATGTGAAAAGGGAAATTTCAAAGTGTATATTGAAAATAATATATTTATAAAATCAAAGAATTTTATAAAAGGAGATATTTATAAAATCAAGGAATTTTATAAAAGGAATAATTACAAAATCAGAGAATTTTATAAAAGGAGATATTTATAAAATCAAAGGATTATATAAAAGGAATAATTATAAAATCAAAATTTTTCATAAAAGGTTTATTTATTTAGAAAATAAATAGAATTATAAAAGGAATATTTATTTAGAAAATAAATAGAATTATAAAAGGAATATTTATTTGGAAAATAAATAGGATTATAAAAGGAAATTGACGAGATATAAGATTGTTTAAAGTGGATATTGAATAGAAATATGTTTTAACAAATAGTTTGAGAAGATTAATTAATAAATAATGTTTTATAAATAAAATAAAATATTTATCATTTGATAAACGTAATTTATAAAACTGAATTTATATAGAGAAGTAAGAATTGGTTTTAATACCGATATTTTAAATGGAATTTGAGCAGCATTTATAAAGGTGATTATAAATGGGATTATAAGTGTTAGATGAATAAAATTTGAGATTTTGTATGAATAATTCTATAATTAGAAGTATAAATAAAAGTTGGATTTGGGATATTGTTTTTAAATACGAAATCAAACTGTTTTGATTGCAAAGAAGAAATATTATTCACATTAATGTGAATAAAGGATTTAAAGTAAGTATTTTGCAAATAAATATTATAAAGGAATTTGGGGGTTTGAATTAGGAATTTAAATGGAATTACAGAAATCAGAAACTGACTGGAAATTTGTTGAGTTGAATGACTTTCTGGGTATCGATCTGATGTTGGTTTCGGCCTTCAGGGTTTATACTTGGGAAGTTGTTCTCTTACCAGTTTACCATTAGAGACTGATACAGGTGGGAAGGTAATGATGCGTGAATCAGAAATGGAAACGTTTTCCAAAGTTAATAACGTATATTTTCTAATTTTAGAAAATAAGGAATTTGTGAATATATGGAAACAAAAAATGGGAAATTGGGAAATGAAATGATGATTGATCGGTAAGATTTCCATTTGGAAATACGACCGTTTTTTGTACACATGTTTTCCTTTGATAGTTAAATCACCGACTATCAAAGATTTTGACCATTTCCGTTGTCAATATGGAGAGACCGGGATCAGATATATTATATGAAAACCCCTCCGTATGGCATTAGCGTTGCGAATCAAATATGATGAGGATAATTGAAGATGGAGTTATGCAAGGGTTATTCAGTAAATCCTAGGTAGAAATTACCTAAGATGGATTTACATAATAGTACCTTCGGCCAGTCCAGTCCCAGGACGACCTGTATGGAAGAATGTCTGACGGAGTATATTAAATAGATCGCGTAAGTTGATCTCTTCAAACGTATTTACGTTCGGTTGTGGAGTAACTCGTTTCTCTTAGCTGTTTACCTGTGATAAATCTGGAGAAATCAATTTATGATTTAGCGGGTATGACGATATGACATTCAAAGTGAATAAATGTGTGATCTGTCAGAGATAAGCGTGGCCTCTAGCCTCACAACCAGGAAATGGTATAAAATCGAGTAGGTCGCATGATTAAGTGGTTAGCTGCCAATTAGGGTGTATTGCCACCTGATCTAGAGAAATTCCGTTTACTTCTATAATCTATTTCGGTGCTGTCCCTTTCGGGAAACGGTTGTTGATCCCAACCGTTGGTGATAATGCATTCGGTACACTCAAGCGAAATGAGTGACCGATCATGTTTAGCCTGGGTTACATGATGTTCTTGTTGAACCCGGTGTATTCCTCTCTAGAGATACACTATCGGAAGGTGGTCCCATACCTTGCCAGTTGGAATTCATTAACCAATAAGCGCCCGATGTTTTTGATTATATATTATGTATGTGGAACGTGTGATGAAATCGTTCTGCTAGATGATTATTATATTGTGGTTGATAGACATTATTATAATATCAAATGAGTTTGATATAAAGATTATCGTTCTTTTTAAAGGTTTTTGAATGTTGGATCAAGTGTTTTGGATTCTCATAAGGGAAAAATCCGTTCCGTGTTATACGGCGTGGTCTTATGAGATATCATTTATTTTCTCAAACTGTTTTTAATGGTTTTACACATACCAGTCCCATGACTGACCCGAAGTTTATTTTTTTTGTTTTCCCTAAAATCTTGGGTGCCCAATTTTGTACGGGCAGTCAAGTAGTCAGGATGTACATATACACCAGATGGAGCTTGGAGTAGGAGGCTTCAGCAGCTTTTTATTGCAATTGTTTATTTCTGCTGTGTTGTAAGTGCTATACTTTGATAATGATATGTATATTCAAGTACATATTTGTATTTCAAAGTTATGTTATATAATATATTTTATTCGTTCCATTGTGATGTTCGTGTTACTCTGATGTTGTAGTTGTCTTCTTCTTCTATTCTAATTTTCTATCTTATCTGTTCTCACCCTCTAACTTCTATTAGCTATCCAGTATTTTCGATGCTTGGATAGTCGACATTGAGTTTATGTCGATGACTAGTATCGTGAAAACCCGGGTCGTTACAAGTGACCTCTTAGTTACAAGCCATACGTCAAACCACTCAGCTATATAGATCTTTGTTAACAATAGACATGTATGATCTTACTAGAAAATTGACTGAAATGAAGCACAACACCACTCGTTGAGATCTGCATGTGTACTCTGTTGTTACCACGATGTACAGAGTCAAATCCCAATGGATGGTGTGTGTGTAACATCAAAAACTTGTTCTTGCACACGTTAACCTTGGTCCAAGTTTGTATACAACCCAGATGGTCACGCACAACATAACCAGCGGCAAGACAGTATACATATATTTGAGTATATACCCATCATCTTCCAGCTGAGAAATGGACACTGAATTTTAGCTTAACACAACTATATTAAGGGTATATATTGTCAATACGAGGAGTTGAGACCCAAGAATTCACGCAAGAGAAGAATGAAGGAAAAGCACTCATGCTACTTGGCTTGCAATGTTGAACGTAATGCTGGAACTTGGAGAATGCACTGGCTCCGATTGCAAGTGGTCTCAACGGAAGGCGGATCGCCGAAGAGGAGCTATCACGCAACAGTGACTAAGGATTCATTTGGCACAAATTAAAACAACTCATGTGTATTTATCTTAAGTATATGCATACATTTATACTGTCAAATCCAAATTAGAAAAGTATCGATGGAAAAGAACTCATGCAACTAAGCCAATACATTGGACAAGGTGCTGGAGCCTTGAGCGATGGAAGTTGCGACAGCAACATGGTGGTGCTGTTCGAGACTGTCAGGAGTTGGGTGTACAACATGGTTCCGTGGAAGAATGGGTTCAAGTCTTCACGTGAAGATGGGTTCCGTGTTTTGTGAGAGTAGAGCGGGATTTGGTCAGAGCTCGTAGGAAGGTGACGACCTGACTGTTGACCTAGCGGATTCTGGCGTTAGTCAGCGGTGGCGGCTTGTATGAAGGGATGACTGGTGAGAGTGGGTGAAGCACGGTGTGTGAAGGCATAGTTTCAGCACCGGAGTTGGAAGCAATGACTGGATTTATGCGTGAAGGTGAAGTTCTTAGCTTCCAGCCTTTGCGCCATTGTCTGACTACTTTGTTTTTTTCCTCTCTAGGAACTGGACTGTAACACCCCGTATTTTCTGTAATCATTAAAGTAACGAATTGAAGAATACTTAATTTCAAATGTGATAATTAAGGGAAATGGGTTACGCCATTGTGTTCGTCTCGGAATTCTGCTTGGGATAGAGTCCGAGTTTGCGTGAATTGGACACTGTATGAAGAAGTTATGGCCTTCAGAAGTTTCAGGAATTTAAATAAATAAAAACAACTCAGATTTAATTCAAAAATTCGAATTCAAACTCAGAAGTGGGCTGGGTGGGAATTTTCCCGCCCTAGGCCAGGTCGACCAGGGGATCGACCTCCCCTATACAGGTCGACCTAGGGGTCGACCTAACCCCCCCCCCCCTGGGCAAATCTGAAATGTGACGATTCTGACTCTTTGCTGAGTCATTAGGGCTTATGTTGCTGTTCTGGATAACTCTATCTTGTCTGGATGGTCTTGATTTTCTCCTAGGTTGATCTAACGGCTTACATTGTTTTAAAACTCTATAAAAGCAACCCCAACCCCCAATCATAAATCACACAAAAATTCATTCCTAGAGTCATCATGCTATCCATGGTCAACCTAGAGTAGCCGCCATTCTCCTTCAACTAGAAAGCAAGATAGAAGCTACGGATCAAATCAAACCAAATCAAATCTAAATTAGAAAAACAATTTGTCTACATCAAAGGAGAGCTATTCAGTTTCAGAAAACAGATCCCAGAAAACAAGATTTTCCTTTTGTTTGTAAGTCTAGTTATCTTTTAGATGTGAACAAATTAAAGACATGATTTGTAATAAAATGAAAACTATAATTGTACCAAGTTGTAAGATAATAGTGATGTTGATTCATGTCTATTCGTATGGTAATTCTATCATATGTGCCTGTTATACTATTGCGGTTTATTGAACCTATCATGTTGTGTAAAATATGGGTGAACGAACCATTATATTTCATAGGAATTTGGGAATGAAAACTATCATGTTATATGTAAGTTTGGTGATTCTATCATGTTATGTTACATGCAACTTTATAGGCTAAGTCATGATCATGTAAGCCTATATGTTTAGATCTACAACCTTATATGTTTAGATCCATGTTAATTAGATCAAATTCAATGCAAGTTCACCTTTACATGACTAATTGGAATTGTGTAGTTCTATGTAAAATCCCATTTATATGCTTATGGTTCATGTTGATTAGGTTCAAAATTGCAAGTTCATAATTAAACGTATATTGATTCTATGCCAAATTTGTGTGACATATGTTGGATCCATATTATGCTTGTTTTGAATGCTACATGTTTCTTCCTTTTCCTCTCTTGATTTTGAGTTAGGCTAAATTGTGAAGCCTAACATTCTATGTAATTTATGCGAACGTTTAACGGCGGTAACGTTGGGAAAAACATGAAGTTACATGTTATTGGCATATTTTAAATGATTAGTGGCATTGAAATGGTATAATTTATATACCTAAAATTATGAACATGATTTAGAGAGAAATTGGGCATGACTTGAATGACAACAATTTACATATAAACATAAAAGGTAAATATGCAAATTTAGCAAAAGACGAATATGCCTAACCCGAGGTTAGATTGAGTTACGATATAAGACCGCCCGGAACTGCCCAGCAAATCCAACAACTGTAACAATATAGATCTAATGTGAGAGGCTAGTGCATTGAGCCCAAAAGAACCCGAGGTTAGACTGAGTTGCAGTGTAAAACTGCCCGGACCCGACCGACACATCCAGTGACCGCAACAAAACCTGTCTAATGTGAGTGGTTGGTGCTTTAATGGATGAATTAAAGCTAAGACAGGAATGGTAGGGTTAAGTTAATTAAGGCAACACTTAACCAATTCAACATGTCAACTAAACTAATGGGTGGGGTTAGGTTAATTGGGACACTTAATAAATTTAACATGTTGATTAGGAAACCCTAGTAACAAGGACCCATTTCAGCAGTATCCCACATAGATGTATCATGGTACCCTGAAGTAGGCAGGGTGGGACACAATTACTGGGCTGATTATAAGCGGTCAAAACAACGGCGGTGGTGCGTAAGTGTAGGTTCTGACGGAGTACGGGCATGCACGTACTCCAGAGTGGAAAAAGCAGGAACTGGACAACAGTAGTTATACACTATGTGTCTCGAATCATGTCGGGTTGCCACCATAGGATTTGATACACCCCATGGTGGGGCCAGCACAAGTATCTACAATCAAGCAGGGGCCGAATGACACAAGTATGAAATGTACATGAGTTGGAGCCGATCGATAAAGGGGATCACTTTGACGTGAACACATGGTGCTAGTTGGAACAAGTATAAATAGGTGTAGAGAAATAGAAATGGGTGCGATAGTATATTCAGTTTAACCTGCCTTATCTTGGTTTTAATTATCTTGTTATTCTGGGATTGTCCTATTTTTGGTTTATTCCTGTCATGATCCTTTTCTTGTTCACATACTGAAAAATCACTGGACTTACCAGACTCATGTCTGACCCATTTTTCTTTCGTCTTCTTTTATTTCGTCCCCCCCCCCAGGTCCGCAGGGAGGGAACACTCCAACTTAGTTCAGACCTTTTGCAAGCTTGAAGAGAGTAGATGTATTGCTTGGATTCTCTTTTCTTGGGCTATGGCTTTGGATACACTCTCAATGGGGATTTATGCTATTTTATTATTGTTCTTTGCTTCTTTATGTTTTAATCAAGACAGAGATTTTGATGTAATGATTTGGAAGTTGTTTTGAGATAGCTTGCTGTAATGTTTCTCACTGAACCACGTATGAAATAAATTTAGTTTTTCCGTTATTTATATGTCTGTCTTGTAAATTATCTGTATCTTTTACCTATAATGCTCCACCGAAATTAAGGCATTCCCTTTGTGAGTGACCATAATGGAGGTGGGGTGTTTCACTTGGTATCAGAGCAAAGGTTTAACAGATCAAATAAAAGTTTTTGAAAAATGTTTTTCATAAAGAAGTTTAAAGAAGCATTTTTCAAGAAAAAGTGTTATTTTTAATTTTAAAAGGCATAATCCCCAAACCCATATGCACTATCTTTCTATCCTTTGTTTTGAATCTTTCCATTTTCGTTTCGGCATGTCTAGGGATCTTAACCTTCCATAGGGCGTGCCGGTACCTGGCTGGTTCAGAAGGTACCTAGAGGCTAGGGCTAATGACATAGGCCCAGCAGATTTTCCTCCTCCCCTAGCTGCAGCAGTTCCTCCTCCTCCACGTGCAAATGTTTTCTCAAAGATATGTAGAGACTTTCGAGCCATGGGTGGAAAGAACTTTAATGGAACTGAATCATTCGTGGAAGCAAGGAACTGGCTCAAAGAAACTGAGGATTTGTTCGTTATCTTTGAAGTGGAAAATAGGCAGAAGATACAATTAGCGGTGTGGTTGCTTAAAGATGAAGCTTCTTATTGGTGGGAAGTTACCAATGCTGAGAGACCAGTTGAAACTTGGGAGGATTTCAGAATGAGGTTTGAAATGAAATTCCTCTCACAAGATGAACGAAGCCTACAGGTGGAGAAGTTCTTAGCTCTCAAACAGGGAAGTATGACGGTCAAGGAATACGTCAACCAATTCAATCAGCTGGCCAGATTCAGAGTGGAGTTAGTAAACACTCCACATAAGAAGGCTCTCTGTTTTGTTAAAGGGTTGAACGAGCCACTGCATAGCCTAGCTATGAACCATATACCCATGGGCGCAACTTATGAAAGACTGGTGGACATGGCACTGTTACATGAGGAAGACAAGGATGGTAAGAAAGTGGTAAAAGTGGAAGAACCTCAAGACAAGAAAGTGGAGGGATCACAAAATAAGAAGAAGGAGGGTGGGAAGAACAACAAACCCCATGACAAGAGGAAGTGTAATTTTTGTGGCATTCCTGGACATCTGCTTAAGGACTGCAGAAAGAAGAAGAGGAAGATGGGTGGTTGTTTCCATTGCGGTGAGACATGACACATGGCTAAGAGCTGCCCAAGAAAGTAAGGGTAAAGGCAGAGGACTGGGTCTAATTCTGGAGGGCAGGTTCACGCTCGCATAGCACCTCCGCAAGATCGAGGTAGAAATATTTCTGTTGAGAGTTTAGTTTATCTTTTTGATCATCCTGTTCGTACACTCTTTGATTCTGGCGCATCGCATTCTTTTATATCTACTGTTTAGTTGAATCTCTGCACCTAGACACCAGTATAGTAGAGGATCCCTTGGTTATTTCAAATCCAACGGGGGATTCGGCTTATTTATTGATGATTTGTTTGGATTTGGAAATTTCTATACTAAGTGTTGGGTTTAGATGTAATGCCTATGTTTTGGGTTTCACGGGCTATGGGTTGATTCTAGGCATGGATTGGCTATCCAGTAATGGTGCCATCCTCGATTGTGAAAAGAGAGTGGTTAGACTCATGACTCGCCTCGGTAACACTCTCGAAATCTCTTATAATCCCATGAGCTCTGTTATTCTTAGCTATCTAGAATCTCTTGATGCGTCTATTGAGAATTTGCAGTCTGTTAGAGTAGTCCGTGAATACTTGGATGTGTTTGAAGAGGTGAAGGGCTTACCTCCGAAGCAGGAGATAGACTTCCGCATATACCTCGTTGATAATGCAAAACCCGTTGCTTTACCGTTAGACACATGGCTCCAAGGGAGAGTAAAGAGCTCAACAAGAAAGTTAAAGAGTTGCTTGAGAAGGGGTTTATAAGGCGGAGTATTTCTGAATAGGGTGCTCCAGTAGTGTTCGCAACGAAAGCGGATGGTTCGCTTCGCCTATGCGTGGATTATAGGAAGCTAAACAAGTTGACCAAGAAGAATAGGCACCCACTTCCAAGAATAGACGACTTGTTCGATCATCTTGTAGGTGCATCGGTTTTCTCCCAACTAGATCTGGCTATCGGGTTTCATCAGCTAAGAGTGGCCGAAGACAGCATTGATAAGACCGCGTTCAGAACCTCAGATAGTTTCTTCGAGTGGCTTGTCATGCCTTCCGTCTTGACAAACGCACCCGCTTATTTCGTTAACTTAATGAGCAGGGTGTTCAGGGAATTCCTTAATAAGTTTGTGGTGGTCTTCATATACGACATTTTGATCTTCTCGAGGAGTGAGGAAGAGCATGCTCTACATTTAAAGGAAGTCATGGATACTATTCATGCACATCAGCTAAAAGCCAAATTCTCCAAATGCCATTTCTGGAGAGAAGAAGTAAGATTCCTTGGACATGTGGTGTCCAAAGAGTGGATAGTTGTGGACCCCGCAAAAGTAGTTGCGGTGCAAGATTGGAAGGTCCCACGGAATGCAACTGAAGTCCGAAGCTTTCTCGGGCTAGCGGGTTTTTACCGAAAGTTCATTAAAGACTTTGCGAAAATCTCAGCTCCACTTACAAGGTTGCCGAAGAAGAACCTAACTTTCACTTGGGATTTGGATTGCGATGTTGCTTTCCAACGTTTGAAGAGGACTCTAACAATAGCCCCTGTTCTGACATTAACTGGTGGGAGCAAGATGTTTACAGTATACACGGATGCATGCGGTACGGGACTAGGCGCTGTCTTGATTCAAGAACCGAAGGTAGTAGCTTATGGTGGACGACAGTTGAAAGTACATGAGAAAAACTACCCAACCCACGATCTAGAGTTGGTTGCCATCGTTTTTGCGCTTAAGTCTTGGCGCCATTATCTCCTAGGTGAGAAGTTTGAGTTGTATACTGACCATAAATCGTTGAAGTACCTTTTCTCGTAGAAAGATCTTAACTTGAGGCAACAAAGGTGGATGAAGTTCTTATCATCCTACGATTTTGATATTTCCTATACCCCTGGCAAGGGCAATGTAGTAGCAGACGCCTTGAGTAGAAAGAAGCTGACCTTAATTCCTCTCTTTGTAGAAAGGCAAAGCTTGGAGTACATAGCCAACTTTGACTTTAGACCCTCTGTCGATTATGTTACTGGTTTGTTAGCATCGCTAGAGGTGCAGCCTACTCTTTTGGACTCAATAGGAACCGCACAACGTAAAGACCCTCAGCTAGTTGATGTGATGGATAAGCTAATTAGGGGTGAGACTTCTAGTCACCTCAATAGATACTCCATTGATGATAAGGGTTGGTTGAGGCGGGATGGAAGACTATGCGTCCCACAAGCAAGGGATTTGGTGAAGAAGGTTCTCAAAGAGGCACACCATTCTAAATTGACCATACACCCAGGTGGAGACAAAATTTATAAAGACATAAAAAGGGTTTTCTTTTGGAATGGCATGAAGAGGGATGTAGCTGAGTTCGTCTTTAAGTGCTTGATATGCCAGCAAGTCAAGGCGGAGCAAAAGAAGCCTGGTGGTTTGCTTCATCCTCTAGAGGTCCCACAGTGGAAATGGGATAGCATTTCGATGGACTTTATTGATGGGTTGCCTAGGTCAAGAAGGGGCAATACCAATGTTTGGGTAATAGTGGACAGGCTCACAAAAAGCTCTCACTTTATACCTGTCAAGAGTAGGAGGACTGCCTCATCGTTAGCATCCATTTATCGTAAAGAGATAGTTCGACCCCATGGGATACCCTCCAGCATAGTGAGTGATCGAGATCCTATCTTTACGAGCGAGTTTTGGAGGAGCTTGCAAGAGGATGTGGGCACACAACTTTTCTTAAGCACGACTTGTCACCCCCAAACCAATGGTCAGACGGAAGGGGTGAACAGAGTATTAGAAGACCTCTTGAGATTGTGTATTCTTTATTTTGGAGGGACATGAGAGGATCATCTTCCTTTGGTGGAATTCGCTTGCAACAATAGCTACCAAGCCACCATAGGCATGACATCCTTCGAAGCTTTATATGGAAGACCATGCCGATCACCAACTTGTTGGTGGGAGTCTACAGAAAAGCTCATACTTGGACCAGACATGATCAGAGAAACTTCAAAAAAAGTGGACTTGATACGAAGGCGAATGAAGATCGCACAAGATAGACAGAATTCCTACGCAGATAAAAGAAGGACCGACCTTGAGTTTGAGGTTAGAGACAGGGTTTTCCTTAAAGTATATCCTTTAAGGAACGTCATTCGCTTTGGATCCGTAGGAAAGTTGGCACCAAGATTTGTAGGGCCGTTTCCTATCGTTGAGAAGATTGGGAAGATGACTTATAGAGTAGAGCTGCTCGAAAAATTGGCTGGAGTTCATAATGTTTTTCATGTTTCAAACCTACAGAAGTGCTTACATGAGTCTGCGGAAGTGGTGGAACCAAGCACACTAGAGGAAGTAGATGTAGAACGAGAAGCAACTGTGAGGAGAGTTCCAACTCGTATCTTGGGAACAGAAGTCAGAAAGCTACGCAACAATGAAGTCAAGCTTGTTAAAGTTCAATGGAGAGACACCGAGGAAGACGCGACTTGGGAGACTGAGGCCAAGATACGCGCAGCCTACCCTTATCTTTTTATGGCTACATCCTTGATCTCTTTTCCATAAGTTTATGCATGTATCTACCTTTCTAGTATATCTCCTCAGTCCTATCCTTTATCCTTAGGTAGAGACCAATGGATGTAAACATGTATTTGAAACATGTTATGATTGATGGCTGCAAGTGGTTGCTAGTGGATGCATATACACACACATTAGGTGTTAGATCGGCTCAATCACTTTCATATTGCATATGCATATATGTATTTGTATATGGATTGAAACTTGATGTGTTATCATACGGACGTCGCATTTGTATGAATGATTGTGCACTCATGTAGAATTATGAGTAGGAAAAATTGCATACATAATGGACTCATGACACTGACATAATTTACATTAAGGAGGTCAACTGAATCAGTAGACTGCCTGATTTTGCATTAGACAAGGACATGTACGCACACTATGCATACAGTCATGGAAGCATTAGAAGTCTTTTAAGGACAATGGATGCCTGTGTTTGATGGTTGAGTAGATGGACGATTGGATGGTAGGATATACGTTCTTCTCGACTTGAAGATTTCGGGGACGAAATCCTTTAAGGAGGGGAGAATGTAACACCCCGTATTTTCTGTAATCATTCAAGTAACGAATTAAAGAATACTTAATTTCAAATGTGAGAATTAAGGGAAACGGGTTACGCCATTGCGTTTGTCTTGGAATTCTACTTGAGATAGAGTCCGAGTTTGCGTGAATTGGGCTCCGTATGAAGAAGTTATGGCCTTCAGAAGTTTCAGGAATTTAAATAAATAAAAACAGCTTAGATTTAATTCAAAAATTCGAATTCAAACTCAGAAGCGGGCTGGGAGGGAATTTTCTCGCCCTAGGCCAGGTCAACCTAGGGGTCGACCTACCCCCTCGGGCAGATCTGAAATGTGACGATTCTGACTCTTTGCTGAGTCATTAGGCTTATGTGGTTGTTCTGGATAACTCTATCTTGTCTGGATGGTCTTGATTTGCTCCTAGGCTGATCTAACGGCTTACATTGGTTTAAAACTCTACAAAAGAAAACCCAACCCCCAACCCTAAATCACACAAAAATTCATTCCTAGAGCCGTCATGCTGTCCATGGTCAACCTAGAGTAGCCGCCATTCTCCTTCAACTAGAAAGCAAGATAGAATCTACGAATCAAATCAAATCTAAATTAGAAGAATAATTAGTCTACTCAAAGGAGAGCTATTCAGTTTCAGAAAACAGATCCCAGAAAACAAGATTTTCCTTTTGTTTGTAAGTCTAGTTATCTTTTAGATGTGAACAAATTAAAGACATGATTTGTAATAAAATGAAAACTAGAATTGTACCAAGTTGTATGATAATAGTGATGCGGATTCACGTCTATTTGTGTGGTAATTCTATCATATATGCCTATGATACTATTGCGGTTTATTGAACCTATCATGTTGTGTAAAATATGGGTGAACGAACCATTATATTGTATAGGAATTTGGGAATGAAAACTATCATGTTATATGTAAGTTTGGTGATTCTATCATGTTATGTTACATGCAAGTTTATAGGCTAAGTCATGATCATGTAAGCCTATATGTTTAGATCTACAACCTTATATGTTTAGATCCATGTTAATTAGATCAAATTCAATGCAAGTTCATCTTTACATGACTAATTGGAATTGTGTAGTTCTATGTAAACTCCCATTTATATGCTTATGGTTCATGTTGATTAGGTTCAAAACTGCAAGTTCATAATTAAACGTATATTAATTCTATGCCAAATTTATATGACATATGTTATTTCCATATTATGCTTGTTTTGAATGCTACATGTTTCTTCCTTTTCCCCTCTTGATTTTGATTTAGGCTAAATTGCGAAGCCTAACATTCTATGTAATTTATGCGAACGTTTAATGGGGGTAACGTTGGGAAAAACATGAAGTTACATGTTATTGGCATATTTTAAATGATTAGTGGCATTGAAATGGTATAATTTATATGCCTAAAATTATGAACATGATTTAGAGAGAAATTGGGCATGACTTGAATGACAACAATTTACATATAAACATAAAAGGTAAATATGTAAATTTAGCAAAAGACGAATATGCCTAACCCGAGGTTAGATTGAGTTATGGTATAAGACTGCCCGGAACCGCCCGGCAAATCCAGCAACCATAACAATATAGATCTAATGTGAGAGGCTAGCGCATTGAGCCCAAAAGAACCCGAGGTTAGACTGAGTTGCGGTGTAAAACTGCCCGGACCCGACCGGCACATCCAGTGACCGCAACAATACCTGTCTAATGTGAGTGGTTGGTGCTTTAATGAATGAATTATAGGTAAGACAGGAATGGTAGGGTTAAGTTAATTAAGGCAACACTTAACCAATGCAACATGTTAACAAAACTGATGGGTGGGGTTTGGTTAATTGGGACACTTAACCAATTTAACGTGTTGATTAGGAAACCCTATTAACGAGGACCCATTTCAGCAGTAACCCACATAGATGTATCATGGTACCCTGAACTTGGCAGGGTGGGGCACGATTACTGAGCTGATTATAAGCGGTCAAAACAATGGTGGTGGTGCGTAAGTGTAGGTTCCGATGGAGTACGGGCGTGCACGTACTCCAGAGTGGAAAAAGCAGGCACTGGGCATCAGTAGTTATACACTATACATCTTGAATCGTGCCGGGTTGCCACCATAGGATTTGATACACCCCATGGTGGGGCCAGCACAGGTATCTACATTCAAGCGGGGCCCGAACGACACAAGTATAAAACGTACACGAGTAGGATCCGATTGATAAAGGGGATCACTTTAACATGAACACATGGTGCTAGTTGGAACAAGTATAAATAGGTGCAGAGAAATAGAAATGGGTGCGATAGTATATTCAGTTTAACCTGCCTTATCTTGGTTTTAGTTATCTTGTTATTCTGGTATTGTCCTATTTTCAGTTTATTCTTGTCATGATCCTTTTCTTGTTTACATACTGAAAAATCACTGGATTTACCAGACTCATGTCTGACCCATTTTTCTTTCGTCTTCTTTTCTTCCGCCCCCCTAGGTCCGTAGGGAGGGAACACTCCAGCTTAGTTCAGACCTTTTGCAAGCTTAAAGAGAGTAGATGTATTGCTTGGATTCTCTTTTCTTGGGCTATGGCTTTGGATACACTCTCAATGGGGATTTATGCTATTTTATTATTGTTTTATGCTTCTTTATGCTTTACTCAAGACAGAGATTTTGATGTAATGATTTGGAAGTTGTTTTGAGACAGTTTGCTGTAATGCTTCTCACTGAACCACGTATGAAATAAATTTAGTTTTTCCATTGTTGACATGTCTGTCTTGTAAATTATCTGTATCTTTTACCTATAATGCTCCACTGAAATTAAGGCATTCCCTTTGTGAGTGACCTTAACGGAGGTGGGGTGTTTCATGGACAGTGAAGAAAAAGGGATACAAAAGATGGATGGAGAGAGTAGCATGGGAATGGGAAGAAAGAAAAATATATTTTCACGTGAATAAGAAATAGGAAGCTTTTTATCTGTGCGGTTCCGATTATTTTATTCCAGCGTAGCAGTGGCTTCTCTGTTCATGAACAGTGTACAAATATTTCATACTAACAACAGGAGATTTCAAAAACATTGAACAGTGTTTTCAAATATTTGGCTACTAACGAGGAAAGATTTTTGTCGTTTCTATTTAGGAAGAGGCTAAAATATCAGATCTAAAAGTAACTTGAATGAATAGTTTCAAAGAGGGAATGAACCCATGTTAATAGGGATAAGAGTTAAATTTTGCTGAAAATTTCTACTGTTATTACACGGTTTAAATTGGTGTTAACTATTTATTTTATTCCTTATTTGGCTAACGAGGTTAAAGAAATTAAATTAAATTCCTTATTGTTTTTTTCTTTTATTTATTAGTATTATTTATTCGTATAGTGATGGACGGACAACGTAGCGATCGTGCGAACGTTAATCCATTTTACGCACATTTCAACCATGTGCGTTATGGTTTTGCTTCATTAAATTTTATTAACAAGAAATATTGAACTTATCCACCATTAAACTTTAGAATTTAAGTAAAATTTGTTTTCAATATTAAAGCCATTTATTCATTTTATTTCTCCTTTAAAGTTTTAAAATTATTAATACATCCTTTTATTCTTTAAAATTTCGGGTTTGTTACAGCCTCCCCCACTTAAAGCTTTTCGTCTTTGAAAAGGAATCGATCAGAGAATAGATAGCAAATGATAAGATATAGATAGAAAATAAAATCAATGAGTTATTACCTAGGTAAATAGTTCCGGATTCCAAGCACGCATGCTCTCCTCCGTCTTTCAAGTACAATCTCGATCATCGTCACTTCACTGCACTTTAACTAAGTTGACTGATTTTCTTCTAAACTGCTTCGTACCTCTATCTATGATATAAAGTGGACTCCTCTCAACAGTCAAGTTTGGTTCGATATTGAAGCTATCAAGTGTAGTCGGCTGGACATAAGAAGAAGGATCGTGCAAACATTTCCGAAGGTGGGATATATGGAACACATTATGCACTTTGGCCAGCTTCTCGGGTAGCTCAATACGATAAGCTAAAGGATTAATTTTCTCTAATATATGGAATGGGCCAATAAATCTTGGAGCTAGCTTCCCTTCCAGTCTAAATCCAATTACATTCTTTAATTGGTGAAATCTTCAAAAAGACTTGATCTCCAACTTCGAATTCCAATTTCTTCCTACTTCTATCCACATCTTTTGACGATCTTGAGCAATTCTCAATTTATTCCTGATATCGGAAATTTTTTGTGTTGCTTCCATAATCATATCTGGTCCAGGAAGTAAACTATCTCCATATTCAATCC
Source organism: Allium sativum (assembly GCA_030737875.1). Taxonomy (NCBI): domain Eukaryota; kingdom Viridiplantae; phylum Streptophyta; class Magnoliopsida; order Asparagales; family Amaryllidaceae; genus Allium; species Allium sativum. The sequence continues at coordinate 749,535,629 of CM060918.1, forward strand.
AACAAGCGGCGATCTACATGGTCTCTCGTACAAGGCCTCAAATGGTGATTCCTTAATGCTTGCCTCGTATACAACAAGAGAAATTCAAGATTGATATTTAAGAATAAGTTCAATTCGTGTACTCAAGATTTAACTAGTAACTATTATTATACGTGAATTCAACGAGATGAAGGTGATCTTCCCAAGATTCTCCATAGTCAAGGATACAAGCGCGAAGGAAATCTTCAAATACCTGGTTCAACCTTTCCGTTTGACCGTCTGTCTGCGGATGGTAGGCAGTACTAAGATTTAATTTAGTACCCAAGGCTTCCTGAAACGCTTTCCAAAGTCTACTCGTAAAGACAGGATCTCGATCAAAGACGATGTTGGAGGGAACACCATGCAATCTAACGATTTCTCTCATATATAACTCAGCTAGGCTTGCAGCGGTACGACTAGCTTTAACGAGAAGGAAATGAGCTGACTTGTTCGATCTGTCAATAATCACCCAAACGCTCTCGTTCCCCTTTCTCATCTTCGGGAGGCCGTTAATAAAATCCATGGAAATTTGATCCCATTTCTAGCTAGGAATCTCTAGCAGTTGCAATAATCCAGCTACACTTCGGTGATTATCTTGAATTTGCTGGCAAGTTAAACATCTACTAACAAAATGAGAAATATCTTGCTTCATACCGCTCCACCAAAATAACTTCTTCATATTTTGGAAAATCTTTTGTATACCTGGATGAGTAGAGAGTTTGGATTGGTGACTTTCTCTTAATACTTCTTGTCTTAAGCCATTGACGTTAGGAACACATATACGACCATTTATCCTCAAAATTCTTTTGTCATCAATTTGAGCACCACTTCCACTATACTCCTTACTTCCTTTATTTCGAACATTTTCCTTCATAAGATTAAGTTCTGGATTTTCATCTTGCATTGCTGCTATACGATCCATAAGGGGTAATGAAACTGAAACTTGGCATAGCATAGCCTTCTTTCGACTCAATGCATCAGCAACTACATTTGATTTTCCTGGAGTGTAGTTGATGTCAAGGTCATAAGAAGCGAGGAACTCAAGCCATCTAACTTGTCATTGATTCAGGTCTTTATGAGAGAATATGTACTTAAGAGATTGATGGTCAGTAAACAATTCGAATTTGGTTCTCAAAAGATGATGTCTCCACAATTTCGAAGCAAATACTACAGCAAGTAACTCTAGATCGTGGGCTGCATAATTTGCTTCATGATTCTTAAGATGTCGACTAACATATGCGATCACCCTTCCATTCCGCATTAGAACGGCTCCTAATCCTTCCTTACAAGCATCAGTGTACTGTATGTAAATCCTTCATTTCCATTAGGGACTGTAAGGACAGATGCGGTAGTAAGCTTTTGCTTCAGCTCTACAAATGCAGCTTTACACTTATCGCTCCAAACAAACTTAACATTCTTCCTAGTCAAAGCAGTCAAAGGTGCAGCAATACGAGCAAAATTCTCTATGAATCTTTGATAGTATCCAGCGAGACCTAAAAAACTACAAACCTCAGTTGGATTTTCAGGTTTCTTTCAATCCTGGAAATTGACTATGGTTAAGATCAGATCAAAGCATAAGAGGATCTTGATACGAAGAGAAGGAAAGATATGACTTACATTGATCACAGCGATCTTGGATGGATCGACCGATATTCCATTTTCATAAACTATATGGCCAAGGTAACAAACTTCTTTCTGCTAGAAATGGAAATTTTCAAATTTTGCTTCCAACTGATGACTCCGGGGAGTTCCTAGGTCAAATCTCAAATGCAACTCATGCTCTTCTTCAGATTTAGAAAAGACTAAAATATCATCGATGGAAACAAGGACGAATCTGTTGAGAACTTTGTGGAAAACACGATTCATAAGATCAACAAAGTAGGCTGGAGCGTTACTCAAACCAAATGGCATAACCAACCACTCGTAGAAACCATTCTTTGTACGGAAGGCAGTCTTGGGAATGCTTTCCCCAGCTACTCTAAGCTGATGGAAACCAGTGGCAAGATCAAGTTGAGAGAAAACTTTGGCTCCATAGAGCTGATCGAACATATTGTTGATTCTGGGAATTGGGTATCTATTCCTCAAAGTGAGCTTGTTTAGCTCTCGATAATCGACACACATCCTTAGCAATCCATCTGATTTGGTCACAAACATGACAGCGGCTCCCCATTCGGAATAACTTAGTCTAATATGTCATTTCCAGAGTAAATCTTCAACTTGTACTTTCAATTCAGCCTTTTCCTTTGGCGCCATTCTTTGAGGTGGAAGAACTACGGGACGTGCTCCTGGAATCATATCTATACGGAATTCAATTTCTCGCTTGGGAGGAAGACTTATTATTTCGCCAAACACATCGGGATAATCTTGGACAATTGGGATGGAACTAAGATCCTCAGGATAAGAATCAAGCGAGAAGACAAATCTTCTTGCATACTCTATTGGCGTGCGACATACGATCGTTAACTCATTTCCTCGTTCATCTACTAAAGAAACAGTCCTAGACCTATATTAAAATTCTGCCTTATACTTCTTGAGCCAATCGCCTCCAAGAAGAATATCGAAGGCGTTAAAGCTGAGAACATAAAAATCACCCGTGAAACGATGAATGTCAAATAAAAGTTTAACTCCTTTACAAATCTAGCTAAGATGGGCTGGGCCTCCAATCAGGTTGGATACACACAAAACTTCAGTTGCAAACTCAAGGTTTAACAAAGAATCAAACTCATCACAGAGATCCATAGATATAAAACTATGTGAAGCACCCATGTCAAACAGAAAGCGAACAGGATGAGAAAACAAAGTAAAAGAATTTAGAAGCGTACCCTTAGTGTCGTCAACAGTGGGAGGAGTGGAAGATGTCATAGCAAAGACTCCTGACATTTTTCCTTTGTTCTGAGTGGGGCAGTTCCTACTGATATGTCTGGGCTGAAGGCAAACATGGCAAAGGTCATTGCGGGGTACATGAGTCGGCGGGGAACAAGCTCTAGTGGGGTGAGGACAGTTATTGGCATAATGACCCTTTTGATTGCAGTTGAAACAAGTAATCGCTGAAAGATCAGGGGGAGGCTTTTGGGTATGATATCCAATACCTTGTGGGTTCTGCTATCTCTTCTGTGGCCAAAACCTTGACTTCCTCTTCTTTGAATTGCTAGATGATCCAAGAGACTGAGGCGCATGCATAACTTGTTTTCCTTTTAGGTTTGGAGAGTTCTCAAATATAGATGCATAGTTCATGAGTTCATTGAAAAGCTCGTTAATATGATTCATCAAATTATCATAGAATTCTGGGCGTGCACCAAGTATGAACTTCTCATTCTTCTGGAGTGGTGTCCCAATCAAGTTTGGGCCAAATTTGGATAGCTCATAAAACTTCCTCCCATATTCCGCAAAAGTCATGTCGCCTTGCTTAAGATCCATGAATTCTCAATACAATTTGGATCTTACAGCATCTGGCATCGATTTGGTTACGAAACCATCCCTAAAAGATTCAAATTTAGGATAGATTCAAGTAAAAGGATACGAAACGAAACACGATTTTTCTTAAGATATACATAAACTACTGTCACGTAAAGTTGGTCTCAGTAGCATGGGCAGTGATAGATTCCCACCAATTCCTCGCGGCATCCTTAAGTTGCCAAGCGGCCATTTGACGCTTATGTGCATCGGTAATCTCAAGGTCTGAGAAGATCCTTTCCAAATCATTTAGCCACTTATGTGCTTCGACAACAGACATAGAACCAACAAACTTAGTGCCTCCTAGTTGAGTGTATCCCTTACAAAGCTTAGTAAACCTTACAGGTTGGGCTGGTGCGACTGGTGGCTCAGGCTCAACCGGGTTAACTCCACAATCTCAGCGTCTAACGGTATTACGTCTGGTAGCCATCTGGAACATTCAATAATAAGCTAGGAACAGAGGATTGGTTAAAAATCATAACTTTATAATAAAATACTTTGAAAACCTTTAATTTCAAATACTTATACTTTAAAATACGTTCTCTTGGAAAGATTTGATTCTGATCCGGATTTTACTCATCTAGGATGTTTCCATCCTATATCTAATGAGTTATTTACCTCAAAAGCTAAGGTTAAACCTCAGCTATGATACCAAGCTGTAAGGGGACTAGGCTTTGCAACCCTCATCCAGCGGCAAACCTCCGTCGTGGCATTACACTGGTACTGCGTACTTTCTTTTACGGCCGCCCTCTCGAGTTCACAGCTAACCCCTTAGGGACGTACTGGAGTAAGAGTCCACTGCTCGCCACCAAACACCATGGCGAGAACCCCCTATCACGTTCGCGCTACATCTAGCAAGTAAGGTCGCTCCAAGCAATACTAAATCAAAATCGTATGGGGCTCGCATAGGATAAATATGACAAGGCACACGAGGCAATACCCAGGGTAGGATTCTACCAGTTGCACTCCCGGACTGGTGGTAACGCATAGCAGCAACTACCGCCCACCTCGGAACACACTCCCAAATAAAAGGGGTCCCCCAAATCAATCACAGAGTAATAGAGATGGCATTGAAGAAGCGTGTCCGATATGAGGTGCGACCTCAATTAGTCACGATATAGCTCCTGTTCTAGTGATTTTAATTATGATCGGAAGGTCAAGGCCATTTTGTCATTGTTCGCCTTCTTCGATCCAGACGTCGCTTCCAAGCCATCCTGCTGTCGTGTATGATACTCCATCACATACACAGTTGTTAAAGTGGTATCGACACTGATAGAGAGTATGCCACTTACCGACTCCAGTCTCTTTAACAACCGACGTTTACATTTTTTTTCACACCGTAGCCATTAGATTTGAAATCATATTTCAAATATCACAAATTGATTTATTTCAAGTATCGCCCCCAAAATCAATTACCTAAATCATTTGTAAATGGTTCAATTAGGATTATAAAACCACTATTCACCCATGGATTCACTAGACTGGATTCGACATAAGTTTATTCAAAATAAAATAAAATAAATACCTTTAGAAAGGTTAAGTTTCGAAAATAGTGTATGTAAATTAAATTAAATTTAAATAGTGTGTAAACATATATATATATATATATATTTGGACAACTATTATAAAATTTATATAGTTAAAGTAATCAAATCATTTTGTAAAAGAATAATTATAAACCAAGTAATGCGGAAAATTAATTTTATGAAATTATAGTTCTATTCAAGTAATATTAATCCAATCCAATTCTAAACCATGTCTTAAAATTTTCTTCCCCAACTAAATTTCACATTTAAATACAATTCTCTTGATTTGGTTCAATTTCAATACTTCATGTTACAACGATTCTCAAATCATTTTCACCTTGAATTTCACAAATGCATTCATATAATCAATCCCAAACCACTTTTAGCGCTAGCTATGGATCAAAATCCTTCTTACATTTACATCGATAAATTCCATTTGACAAATCATTTATTAAAATAAGTTTTGAAAATATTTACCAAGTATTTGCAAATCTTTGTTTTCATTAACTTATTCACTTCAAAATCGTCATATTGTTAAATTCATTATACAAAATTCATGAAGAATTTTTATTTACATAAATTAAAATTAGGTACTTACTTGCAAAAATCACTTTAATTTATTCTAATACAAATTGGATTTCTGGAAAAATTCAAGTGAAATTTTGAACAAAACTTTCTTTTAAACTTTTCTTTATACTATAAAGAAGTTTCATTTAAAATTTCTACTTATAAAATAGGTAAAATATTTTATTTTATTGACCACGGTGTCTGTATATAATTTTCTATCCTTTGGTCAAGTGATACAGATGTTTATCATTTCAATCCGTTCTTTAAACTATTCGAATCCCGGGTATGTATCATTTTAACCCGCATCCCAAATCGATTCGAATACAAAAGGGGTTCAGGTATGTACATTTCAACCCGAAATGGTTTTCTAATCTAAATTGGAACTTGCATGGTGATAAAATGAACATAGCCTGTCAAGCATACATCCATATTGTGTTATCTGATTCAAAATTTTATTTTTAAAAGAATAGTGCCCAAGAAAAGTGAAGTTCGGTTAGGGTATCTTGAAAATGTTTTAACATAAGTTTCTTTTCAAAACTTTTTCATTTATTTTGATAATGGATGTTAAGAAAATTTAGGTTAAAAATAATGAAGTTTGAAAAATAATATTATTTTAATAACAAAATAATATTATAATAGTGATTTAATGAATATTTAAATATTGATTTGGAAACCAAAAAAATACAATTTTCGAAAGTTGTTATAAACTATTTTAAAAAGGAATTCAATTCGATTTTAAATTTATAATCGAAGTGTGGTTAGAATAGAACTCGTCGCGTAGCGGCACTTTACGAATTTCGACCACTGACTTCAAAATGACATACCGGGAGATCCGATCGTCGGATTTTCTCAAAATAAAAACTAATTGGGCTAAAATGAAAAGATTTTTTGAGTATTTGAGCTTTAAATTTAATGGTCGGATAGTAAGACAAGTCCAAATCAATTTTGAATAAAAAATAGCGGTAGAACCATTAGTGGCCTGAAAATGAATTTTTGAAAAAGAGCTATTTTTAAATTATTAAAAAAGGGAAAAAGTTGGATAAATCATAATAAACGATTTCAAAGTGATTTGGAAAAGAAATATGGAGTTTCAAACTATATTTTGAGATATTTGCGTTGTCAGTCTGACTGAAAACGGCAAAACAACGTTTCGAAAATTTAAGTTAATTAAACTTAAATTGTTTGGTTATTTAATATAACAAAGTTTTGAAAGAAATGTATAGATAAATCTTTGGATTTAGAAACAATTTCCAATTTGAATAGAAATTAGATTTGGGTAGAAGTAATGTTCAAATATTTGGTATTGGTTGCCATTGGTAGACGTTTACTACCAGTGGAATTTGGAAGATGTTAACATTGTTAATCCACTTATATTACTCATTGATTTCAGGAGTTGGTGTTGAATATCAGTTGATATAACTCTGTTTGAATTCTTATATTTAATATGAATTGGTTCGGGGTTTGTCGTGAATAGTGTCTTCAATAATGCTTTTCTTTAACCCAATTAAAAGAAAAGATGATTTCTCAAGATTTGTTAAAAAGGAAATCTTTATTTATTTTAATTATAAAGATTAGAGTAAATGAATATTCCCAAAACGGAATACGGCTTTGGACATCTTGTGTCTCTTAATTGATTTGAAAAGATGTGATAGTTAATTCGGAAAGATTGGGTTTCAACCCATTCCGAACAACTAATACGACGATTGTCGAAGATATTGAAGATGGTGGAAGACTGAAAATCTTCACATCGAATGGATTGCTTGCTGATGCCTTGAAATGATTTTCTTCCATTGATAGGTTAAAGTAGTAGTACTCCGGACGTACTTGTTGATTGTTCGGATGTGCAAGGGCCTCTCTCTTGTACTGGACATACGGGATGAGGAATAAGGTGACTTTGGTTTCGTTCAGACCTAGAACGGACTTGCAAATAGACTGTATGTTTGACATTGTATTTTATGCTATATTAATTAATCTCTACTAAATGTATATATGTTTGGTGATAGAGAATTTATTCTCTTAGTTTAACACCCTTCTCTGAGTGTATGAGCATAGAGGTTATATATTAATGAACATCAATTGTATGGTATAAATTGACAATGAGGCATGCTAAGATGTAGTGATCAAAGCTTTTTGTGGAAAGAAGATCTTTGTTGATGATGATCAACGAATGGCTGATATAGCGTAGCTTTGTGTTGAGACGTGGCCTTAGAACCTCACAACCCAGGAATGGTTGAAAACAGGATGATGGACCACAGAGATATTCTCTAGCTCTCCCTTCTAGATGAAAAGTGATGCCATAGTATGAAGCCCAGGCAGGTCTACATATGTGGATGATGGATGAGGTCCCTCGTGTGACGGTTATATACGACCGGGGGAATGTTATGTTCAGGAAAGATTCCAATTGGCCTGTTTGAGCTGATCAGCTCTGCCGATCCGAAGTACATAATGTTTGAATCTTGGGACATTTGCCAGAGTGTTCCAAATGCGGTTAAGGAAGATCCTTTGCCTTGGTCATTGTTGGAATCCAACTTCGAATACGAGATTTTGATGTACATTTGTAAACCTACATGACGACATAATAGGATGGGGTACTATGTCGTCGAAGATTGATACATTTATTTTCGAATGTGATTTTCACACCTAGGCCTTGATGATAATATCAAATGTCTGTTTTAAAGATTATCAAGCATATTTGGAAATTATAAGGTAAAATTTCCTCCAGTTTGCACTTGCATTGTGTGATGGGACTTGAGACTTATAATAGCCTCATTTTTCAAAAAGCATGAATTTTGAAACCTTTGAATCTTGGTAGATGATTGTCTGATATGGGTTATGGTTTCTTATCTGGTTTTTTGTTTTAAACTGGTTAATCTCGGCCTAACCCGAGTGTTTGACACTCGGGTCATATCCGAGTGTGTGTTATTAGGAAAAGCAGATTGATGAGGAGTTTCAATTGATTTCGAGAAGCTTGAGTTCTTCATCAGATGGCCAAACATAATATATTATCTGTACTTGGATATATATAGATTGAAAATGTAAGAATGTGTTTTTAAGTAATGTAAAAGTTTCCGCTCTACAGTTATGTATTGAAATATTATATTTGTTTCTGTTCCGCTATGTTTCGCTCTGATAAAATTCCAATGAATCGAGTTTGTGACATTTAATTTTGCGGTACGCGAACACCGTTAATGTGTTAAGTATCAATTATCGAAGTTCAGAAATTTGGTTTACCGCAGGACCTTTCAAGCCGGACTTGTATGGTTTATGGTCGGTTTATAGGGCAGGGATATGCGGGTCGTTTGACTTGGTATCAAAGCTTGGGTTGCGTTAGGTAACCTAAAACCTAGAGTTAAGGTATATATAACAGAGCACATACTTGTTATATATTTGATTTTCAAAACAATGTATGCTTATATAGCATAATCACTGTTTTAGAACTCGAAAATATCTCCTATGATCTCGTCCAATATCTCATTTTGTGCTCTTCCCAAAATGAAATAGCAAATATCACTATAAATCACCTTTTGAATATATCGTTCAAAATATTGCAATATCAAATGATATATTGATTGAGACAAGATATTTGCATATCGTCCGAGATTTTGATTTCTTTGTTAAAATTTAAATCTGTGTTTGAAGCAGAACAATATTTAAAAAACTCAAATCCAACAACAATAATCCCTTAGAATTTAATATTTTGCATGTTAAATGACCATATTGTATGTTCATATATGTTATACAATGCTTGTAAATTTGATATTCGTCCTTTTTATACATATGTGCTATCTATGAAATTATGTATTTTATGCTCTACTTATGCTTAACTTTTAATGTTTCAGATCTTTTTTATGTTTTATGTATAATAACAATTCGTGTTCATGGATCATATTGTAACGGCCCGACAATTTTCGACCCCGAAAATCAACACAGAACATCCATGCCGACTATTCAAGCATTGAAAACACAGGAACGTTATTAGAAAGAAATTAGAAGGTGAGATAAGAAAGAAAGAAAGTTAGAATAGAAGTAGGAGAACCAACACAACACAAAATCTCACATCGCAGTGAAACAAAATATAACATAGAAATAACTTTATTGAAAGCTTGAAATAAAACTTACAATCATCAGAGTACATCACACATCTGGACGGTTATAATAATCTATCCTCTTATACAACATACAACGCAATAACAATCATATATCACACGTCTGAACTTCTCCAGCTCGTCTCTTTAGAGCATCCGATAATCTAAACATGTACAACTCGGGCAAACCCGAGCATTACAAACGCTGGATCAGTCTAGTGAACCAGAGTGAGAAAAACACACTAAGATTATAGGTAACATCCAACTTGATTTCAAAGTTAAAATATTTTCGAAGGAAAGGATAATAGTAAGACCAAATCAACACATAAATATGGATGATTTTTACCTTACTATAACCCAAAACATTTTTGAAATCAATATATATTCTGATATTATAATAATGTCTATATCAAGTAAATAGAATCTAGCAGAATGCTTGCATCTCACACTCCACATACATGGTATACAATCAAAACCATGGGCGCTTATTGGAGAATGGATTTCCTAGCAAGTTATGGGACCACCTTTCCGACAATGTATCTTTGGCGATGAATACATTGGAGTTCAACAAGAACATCTTGCAACTCTGGTTAAACATGACTGGCCCATCACTTCGCTTGAGAGTTCCGAATATATCATTACCACGGTTGGGGGCCAGCCAACTGAACTGATAGCATACAAAAATTGAGGGACAACTGAAGGCATTTGATTTCTTCAGATCAGGTAATGAATATACCCTTTTGATGGGTGCAACCCACATAGCCATGCGACCTACCCGATTTTATGTCATTTCTCAGTTGGTGAGGCTTGAGGTCAAAATTTATTAATTAATTTACCTTTAATATTATTTTTAGAACATCTGACCACCATTCACTTTTAATGCCACATCATGAGATCCGCCAGATATTACTAATTGACGTCCACAAAAATACTCTGCTGGTTTAGCTAAGAGAAAGTGTACAGCCTCCTCCGCCATCAACAGAAATACGTTTGAAGAAATCAACATACGTGACCCTTTTGGAAATACTCTATCAGACTCGTCCATATAAGTCATCCAGGAACATGATGAACTGAAGGCACTTGTAACGGCCCAGAAAATTCGACAATCAAATTTTCAACAATAATACATAATCCTGTATTACTTGTCAAAAATCCAAGTATCGAAAACCTAGACTATTAATAGAAAGAAGTTAGAGGATGAGAAGTAGAAAGAAAGAAATATTAGAATAGAAGAAAAAGAAGAACACATCAGAGTATCACAGCAGAACGAATAAATATAATATCTCAAATCTCTTTACAAATAGAACTGTATATACATACCAATCATCAAAGTATAGCATATATCTGTCACAGCGAAAAAATAACTCTGAGTAATAAACAGTGAAGCCTCCTAATTAGAGCTCCTAAAACTCCAAGCGAAACCTAATCTGGAAATAAACTCGGTCTGACCCAAGCACATTTGAAGTAAAGCAAAATTCACCCGGATCAGTCTGGATTACTTTCAGTGATAAATTCATAGCAAAAACAACTTGTTTAATTTTAAAAAAAAAATCCTTTTTGAAAGAAATGGATAATAGTAAGACCAGTCCACACATAAACACAGACGGTTTTTACTTTACGATAACACAAAACATTTTTGTGAAATTAATATCTTTTCTAATATTATGATAATATCCATCAAACCACAAATAAATAATAGTCTAGCAGAATTTTTGCATCTCACGCTCTACATAAATAGTATACAATCAAAACCGCAGGCTCTTATTGGAGAATGGATTTTCTGGCAAGGTATGGGACCACCTTTCTGACAATTCACCTCTGGAGATGAGTACATCGGGATTCGACAAGAACGTCTTGTAACCAGGCTACACATGACCGACCCCTCATTTCTCTTGAGATTACCAAATATATCATTACCACGGTTGGGGGCCAGCCAACCGAACCGATAGCATACATATAAAAATAAAAAAGGGACAACCGAAGGCATTTGATATCTCCAGATCAGGTAATGATATATCCTTTTGATGGGTGCAACCCACATAGCCATGCTATCTACACGATTTTGTGCCATTTCCCGATTGATGAGGCTTGAGGTCACATTTATCCTTTTACAATAGCATATCTCCATTCACTTTGAATGCCACATCGTCAGATCCAGCAAATCACTGATTGACGTCCACAAATACACTCTTGGTATTAAGCAAGAGAATTTCCCCGCCACCAAACCTGGTATATTTGTAAAAATCAACGTACATGATTCTTAAGGAAATACTCTATCAGACATTTGTCCATACAAGTCATCCAAAACAGGATGAACCAAAGGCACCCTCCTACCGCATCCTTATATAGGAATCACCCAAGGATTAGTAGCAAGAAGTCCTTGCAAATCCGAAGATTTCAATCATGATAGAATCACAAGTCATCATAACTCTGGTAGCTAGCCAGAGAAATTTAACGAGTAGTTATTCTGCTCATGAAGATCCACGGTCTTCAATGCTCCATCTTGACCATCTTTTGATTCCTTCAACGTTACGTATTTGCTGGTCGGAATGGTTTTCGAATATAGATCTGATCTCGGTCTTTTCGTACCAACATTCAATAAAAGGCCAAAGTTTGATAGTCGGTTATTTAACTATCAAATTATAACAGTATTGTTAAGTACATTAGCAGCTCAGGTCCTTTATGCAAGACATTTCATTGATTCTCAAAATCGACTCTGAATTCTATCTCAACGAAACTCTTCTGATTTTGTTACTTGAAAATATTAATCGCTACTCGTTTTAGAATAACGTATTTACCAAGCTTCCCTTTTTATTTCCTTTGTTAGGGAATATTACTGTATTTCATATAACATCTCATATTTTCCTTTTATCTTGGAACCACCGTTTATATTCTCAAAACCCTTTCGTATCCTCCTATGTTCAAAAATATTGTTATAGTTCGATAACTCGCTTTACATTCCCTTTAACATCGAATTTATACTCAGCAAATCGATATAAATTTCATATCCAATCTTGAATGGTTAAAATAACATCAAGTGACGTACTTCTTAATATATAACATTAAATGGTTTTATTAACTTTAAAGCAATCACGCTTGTGGAAATTTTAATTATATTTCCACTATATAGTTCCATTTCAAAACCGATATCACTCTTTTATTCACATTTTCCCATAGATTAAACCATGGACTTATTTCTTTGAATCGGGTATTTACCAAATCATTTATTGGCCAATCAATGCTAAATAAACATTTTATTGGAAAAGATCCAATAGCTTTTATTTTATTTCTAAATCCTTTGCAATTCAAAGTCATAGTTCTTTTCTTAATAAATCATTCTGACATCCTTACCCGTTACAAACTGATAATATCCCTTGATAATAGTGAAGCCATTCAAGTTGGGGTATTCTAATTACCTCTCAGACCTTGATCGACAACGTTCTTATATCAAAATAGATAAAAGCTTGTAATTTAAGACCAATATTAAACTATCTCAGTAATCCAATATATTATTCCCATTTCCATTTATTTTGGTTTTACAAACCATTTTCCTTTATTTGAAAACCCACTTTTCATGTCCATTCCCTTTACTTAATTAAGTAAACTTCTAAGTTAAACATTCACATTAGTTTACAACTACATTTACAAACCTTTTTTATACGATTTGAAATAAATCCATATCCATTTCATACTAGTTCATTTCATAACTTTTATTTCGCTCAAAAGAGAATTCCGAAGCTTTTGAATGCTAATCCCTTTTATAGCTTTTACTTGGAAATTACTTTTCGATTACCTCGCTTTTATAATGTTCAAAGCTTATCTTCAAATCACTTTAGATAAGAGTTCTTTATTAACTTAAATCCTGGGATTTACAACAAAGTCTGTTTATAACCTCTTCTCCTAATTAGAATCTCATTATAACTCGATTTCCTTTTTGGAAAGAAATTCCAATAATTCTAGCAATATCTTTAATTATTATTAGTATACTAATTTACTTCATTATTAACCGAATAAAGGTAGTTTACTTCAATAATCAATCATTCATCAATTAACTTCCTTATTAAATAAAGGTAGGATAATTAAATGATTTTACAAAGATTATTAAATAATAAGTAACTTTATTAATAAATAAACAATTCAACAATCACCTAAAATTATCAAAGATCAACTAACTTCTTACAACATTCGTTAAGTTAACGAATATTTTAAAATCATTGATTAGATTAATTTAAATCAAATTAACCCAACCGTCAATTTCAAAATAAAACGGTTGATTTTTGCCAACCGTATATATCAGTTAACTGATTTCTGTTATCGTTTCCTCCTTAAATTAATTAAATAACTTAATCAATTTAAAACATTAGTTAATTGTTTTATAAAAACAGTTATTCCATTTTTACTAACTCGTAGGTTAGTTTCTGACTGTAGTTCATAAATCACATCAATGACATTAAATTCTTATTGTAAAATATTAATAATTTCTATTAAAAACATGATTATAAACGTATACATATATTTATAATCTTATTGTTCATTTATTAAATAATAGACACTCAAAACTTTAATTCAGTTATAAAATAAAATTTATAACTTAAAATTGAATTAGCGGCAACACGACGTCTTGAAACAATAGATTTTAGGCCCTCACTGCCAACCACTTAATCGATACCGTCGATTGATTAAAATCACAACAACAATCACATCCGTTCATCCATCAACACTCAGAAAGGTTTCAATGTCGTTTGGGGTTCATTCAGTTCATGTGTAAACAATATAAAAAATAAACAACACACATGATATCTGAGGAATCCGATCGGATTCCTCCAACCTGTTCTTCCCTGCATCACAGATTATTATAATGTTTCATGATCTCATATAATTTTAAATAAATAAATTAACGACAATAACATAATTAACAACAACCATTAAATCAACCATAAGAACCCAAGGCATCCAATCAACCAATATATTATTATTGGTTTTTTAATTATATGAATTTACCACATCATAGCAGTCTAGAAAAGTGTGAGAGTTAAGTCACCATTATTGTCAATTCACAATTGTCGCATTATATCATATAATTTTAAACTAATGTTGAAAATTACACCAACTGCTTCCATTTCAGACAAAACCAGCTCGACAACGTAGTGCTTGTCGCTACGATTCCAACGAGTCATGTTTCGTTAAATTTCGTTATCGTATGAATTAGATATGGTTAATACAATATTAATTTTAAAACAATATAAATTAATTATATTAATTATTACTAATTACCAAATTTAACCGTTAATTACCTTATAATTAGATTTCCACATCAGATTAAGGGAACGCGGTTTCTCCTTTGCACTGTAATCGAACCCAACATTCCTCCTTCGTTCTATCGTGATAACACCCAAAAGCACGACTCCTTTATCACCCACCGCCGCCTCTCTCTGACCAACTGCACCTGACCCCGACTGTCGTGTTGCCATCGCCATCACGTCATCCGCCCTTACCCTGCAACTCAAGCCCCAACCACGCTCCAACCGCCCGGAATCACAGAATTTTTTTCGTTTGGACCTGCCTTACCACCGCCACACTCATCTATAGCCGACCGGACCTCTTCCAACGCCTCCGCCTCCGACCGCTCCACCTTCTATCTTCAGACCGCAGCTCCTGAAAAGCCACTGCTATCTGGATTTTAGCCAAAAACCGACCATGATTTCAAGACGAACCCAGAAATCGAAGTCTCTGTTCGACTCAACCCCACAACCACCACGGCTAGTTTCAGATCGACCATCCAAAAGGGTAAACATAACCCTACTTCCCCTCTTCAATTCTCCTTCAGGACCCATGACCTGAAACTGCCTCCACCACCCACAATCTTGCCAAAAACAAAACTCGGATCCAACAGAAATTTACAATTTCCGGTCACCTCAGGTGTCCAATCACCCCCAAATTTTTACAGCAGGTACGTATAGACCAGATCTACAACTTTCCTTCAGATCATTCTAGCCGATTCGCTCCATTTTAAAGACATAAATTATTTCGTGAAATAGGACTTTTCTGCAAATTCTTGAACGGTGGAAAGATGTTTGGATGGAAATTCTGATTTTAGGCTGATGTTTAGGTTGTATTTATAAAGGAAATAATGTTATTTTATGTTGATGTGATGAACGATACTTTATTTCATGCCTATCGCAATTTCTGAACGTTGTTTATTAGTTCCTGTGATCACATATAAACTCCATTCGTGACGAGAATGAACTTCATAGTATAATTCGATGTTACGGTCCTAATGAAACTTGTTTCGTCGAATTCCGAGTCCGTTTGCTCAAAAGGCGTTCGTTCACGTCCAAATGGTCGATTAATTTGTATTATATTTACCTACGCTCACAAATTCACTCCAATTGACGCAAGACTTGAAATCTAGCAATAATTTGCTGTTACGGTCTCAATAAAATTTGTTTCATTAAAAATCGGAGGTCGTTTGAATAAACGCCCTTTTTAATGGTCCAATTTAAATTAAAATAAATCGAGTTAAAAACCCCTCAATATAATATTGTAATCAGATATACCTGACCAGAATTTCATATATTTTCACAAAAAAATATTCTGGATTGGATTTCAAGCCAAAACGATATTAAAATATTTTAAACCCTTTTTTATATAAATAATCGTTATAATTTATTAATGAATTCCATAGCGACTATTTTAAAATTTGATTTGGACATAAAACAAAATCTACAACATGAAAACTTGAATTTTCTCTTTGATTAGAAAAATATTGTCTCATAGATTCGTATGTTTCTTGTTTCGAACGAATCCGACTTATATTGGATCCTGTACACCCAATTAAAGTTCAAAACGTTAAATTGCGAACTACCGCGCCGCTGCAGCTCGTTTTATAATTAAGTTATAAACTAAACCTTCAACCTTCATTTAATAAAAGAAATCGTTAATAAAATTTCAATATAAACAATATTAAACCATTTTATGTCATCAATTCACATCATATTGCAAAATCAACATTTTCCGACTATTTTGGAAATAAAATATTATAATATTATTAATATTAATAACATATTCAAAAATAAAATGGTTAAATTCAATTATTTAAATTCTAATCAATATTTTAAATAATAAAATAATTCAAATAATTGGCCAAAAAATACGGGACGTTACATTCCTTCCCCCTTAAAAGAATTTCGTCCCCGAAATTACTGAGGCAGAAAGAATGCTACGGCCCATTATCTTTAAAAAAATATTTAATCAAACTCAGTTCTAATTTCAAAACTAACCCAATTAGTTTAAACCAATTTATTTCAAATAACAAAATTTTCCAAAAATCTTCAAAAAATTTCCAACACCTTAAAATTTGGAATTTTTTCGGTAGAGTCTCCCCTATACGGAGGGACATCTGCAATTTTGCAGGTTCAACAAATATATATACATTGACCACACGGTCGGAAAAATTTGAAATCCAATCTCAAAACCCAAATAAAAACCAAAATTTTATATTTTGTGTAGGCGTACCTTATGCGAGCGTTATTACGTGATAATCGATAAGATATACTCGAGCTTGCTCGATTAGCATGCCAAACTGGGTTAAATCAACTCCAGAATTCTCTTGTATGAACTCTATAGAGTTATGCCATAGATCCAAGATTATCACTAGACCAATAGCTTTGATACCAACTGTAACGGCTTAGAAAATTCGAGACTTAAATTTTGAACAATAATAGATAATCCCGTATAACTTGTCAAAAATCCAAGTATCGAAACCCAGACTGCTAATAGAAAGAAGCTAGAGGATGAGAAGTAGAAATAAAGAAATATTATAACAGAAGAAAAAGAAGAACACATTAGAATCTCACAGCAGAACAAATAAATATAGTATCTCAAATCTCTTTACAAATAGAACTGTATACACATACCAATCATCAGAGTACATCATATATCTGTCACAGCGGAAAAATAACTCTAAGTAACTAATAGTGAAGCCTCCTGCTACCAGCTTCTGAAAATCCAAGCGAAACCTAACCTGGAAATGTACTCGGTCTGACCCGAGCACATTTGATGTAAAGAAAAATTCACCCAGAATAGTCTGGAATACTTCCAATGATAAATTCACACCACAAACAACTTGTTTAATTTAAAAAAAATCCTTTTTGAAAGAAAAGGATAAAAGTGAGACCAGTCCACACATAAACAAGGACGATTTTTACCTTACGATAACCCGAAATATTTTTATGAAATTAATATCTTTTCTAATATTATAATAATGTCTATCAAACCACAAATAAATAATAATCTAGCAGAACACTTGCATCTCACGCTCTACATAAATAGTGTACAATCAAAACCACGGTCTCTTATTGGACAATGGATTTCCTGGCAAGGTATGGGACCACCTTTCCGACAATGTACATCCGGAGATGAATACATTGGGGTTCAACAAGAACATCTTGAAACCCGGCTACACATGACCGCCACCTCATTTCTCTTGAGAGTACCAAATGTATCATTTCCATGGTTGGGGGCCAGCCAATCGAACCAATAGCATACATATAAAAATAAAAAGGGACAACCAAAGGTATTTGATTTCTCCAGATCAGCTAATGATATACCCTTTTAATGGGTGTGACCCACATAGCCATGTTGCCTACCCGATTTTGTGTCATTTTCCGGTTGATGAGGCTTTAGGTCACGCTTATCCTTTTTACAATAGCACATCTCCATTCACTTTGCATGCCACAACGTTAGATCCGCCAAATCACTAATTAACGTCCACAAATACACTCAGGGTGTTAAGCAAGAGAATTTCTCCGCCACTAAACTTAGTATATTTGTAAAAATCAATGTACATGATTCTTAAGGAAATACTCTATCAAACATTCGTCCATACAAGTCATCCAGGAACAAGATGAACCGATGGCGCCCTCTTACCGCATCCTCATATAGAAATCACCCAAAGATTAGTAGCGAGAAGTCCTTGCAAATTCGAAGATTTCAATTAGATAGAATCAAAAGTCATCATAACTCTGGTAACTAGCCAGAAAAATTTAACGAGTAGTTCTTCTGCTCATAAAGATCCACGGTCTTCAACGCTCCATCTCGACCATCTTTTGATTCCTTCAACGTTACGCATTTGCCGGTCAGAATGGTTGAAAACCCCACATGGGTCTGGGGATAATAATTAATTCACATCTCCCTTGGATTTAATTAGATGTAAACCGATGGATTAACAGACTGTTATAAGTATTATTTAATTGTTTAACGCTTATGCAGTTGCAAATTTGTACTCTAGATGTGAATTGAATGTTTAATAGTTGTTTATTACTATTCTTGCATACATGCAATGTATGGAATTCATATAAACAAAATTATATGGTAATTGATTGAGTCTGATTCCAGTTCAGAAATAACAAATATTTTGAAATAATATTCAATGAAGAACCAAAATATGATTTTGATGTCTAATTTTGGATGGACACGAAAATATTGGAATAAGTTTGAAAAGATAAAAGATATTTTTATCTAAATGAAATGGTTAACAACAAGGATAAATAATTGATATGGTTTTAATATAACCGGAATTTTTCCAACGTATGAATTAGAAAGGTGTTGAATGGAACTATTCTTCGGAATATTTCGATATTGGATTCCATGATTATACAAATAGTGTTGAGGAATTTGGAAGATATAGGTATCGTTATTCCCAATATGATACCCATTGGTTTTAGAATTTGATATTGAATATAAATCGATATAATTTCTATTTAGAGCCTTGTAATTAATATCAAATTGAGCTTTGGGTTGTAGTGAATGGAAAAATAATTTTCCATAGAGAAACAAACCTCTGCCCCAATAAAAACAAACGTCTGAAAATGGTTGAAAATAAACTAAATCTTTGCTATTCCAAACTTTTCTAAAAACAGACGTATGAATCCTGTTTTTCTTCAGCAATTAACAACGAAGATATGATTTGGAATTTATAATCTTTTAATTAAGATTAATAGAAATTTCCCAAAGTGATTTTTTTCCAATTTAGTTTATTAAATTGGAATTGAATGGAATTTGATTTAGCGATAATCGAAATGAGTTTCTGTGAAGAAAGACCATTAGTACATTTGGAATTTAAAAGGCCTTGCCATTATTCCACTTACAGTTTTAGTTTGATAAGGAAATTTATATCAATTATGATTTATCGAATTTCCGTGAAAGTTCCATTTAAATGGAAGGTGACTTTTGGTTTATCGTGAATGGTGTTTTAAATGACAGTAGTTCTTTAACCCAGTTAAATATATGATTAATTTTCCTAAGTTGAATAATCTTTAAGTAAACATTTTTTAGATTAAAACTAAATTGATTTTTAATGAATCTTTAATTAGACTGGATGGAAAATAAGGTAATTAAATTTACCGAATTCAAGAAATGGTTCGAGAATGGAGTACCACCCGTTTTACTCCATGCGATAGTAAAATCTTTAATTAGATATGAATGTGAATGGTAATT
Organism: Allium sativum; assembly: GCA_030737875.1. Lineage (NCBI taxonomy): Eukaryota > Viridiplantae > Streptophyta > Magnoliopsida > Asparagales > Amaryllidaceae > Allium > Allium sativum. The sequence continues at coordinate 749,555,775 of CM060918.1, forward strand.
AAATTTACCAATAACATAATGGGTGTTAGATATGGAGTGTTACTAGTTTTTCTCCATGGGATAAATAGGTTGGGGTTGGGATAATAAAATGAATTATTACTTCAGTAAGGCTCGTTAATCCCGACTAGTTTGATTAAGCTTAACTTGGTTTAATTTGAAAAAAGATATTATAATTTTTTTGAAATGATTTCCAAGAATATATGAATGAAAGAATATTCTGAGTTTGAATGAGGCGTATGATGTGTTTTTATAGAACTTGATTATAAAATATGCGATTTATTCAGAAAGGTCGGGTTTAACCCATTCTGAACAACCAATACGACGACTAAAAGTCAAAGATTTGAAGATGGTGGTTGAAGACCGGAGATCTTCACATCGTTTGGATGATTACTGATGTCTTGATTGGGATGTACACCCAAGACAAGGTAATAAGTGGTGATTACCCAAACGTACTTGGAGATCGATCGGATATGTGAGGGCCTCTCTTGTATTGGACATATGGGACGAGGAATAAGGTGCCTTCGGTTTTGTTTAGACCTACAACGGACTTGCAAATGGATTGTATGTCTGGCGTTATATTCCTCTATGTTGTATTCGTTGATCTGTGCTAAACGTATATCTGTTTGGTGGTGGAGAATTTATTCTCTTGCTTAACACCCTTCTTTGAGACGTACGAGCTCAGAGGTTATACATAGGTAGAAATCAATGGTATGGTATGGATTGACAATGTGGCATGCTAAGATGCATAGATCAAGGCTCTTGTTGAAAAGCAGAGTCTTGTGGTTGATGATCAAAGCACCGCTTTCATATAGCACCGCTTTGTGTATAGCGTTAATTCGCGAGCTCCACTCCCCGGTGTGAACCAAAATGGGGTAGAGATTGCAGGGAAATGGTCATACGTTAGCTTCTAGCTACAGATGATGTCATGTTATGGAGCCCAGACATTTACTTATGTGGATGTTGGACATTATTAGATGGAAAGACGAGGTACTCAGATTTGATATCAGAGTCGCCAATGGCCCTAGACTTGGTCGATGTTACGACTGATCATTTTGGACGTTCGATTGAACCGGCTAACATATTGTTTATGGTATTGCCAATCATCGACGGATGACTGGCCCTGAATATCCAAGGGTTGCCCAGAGTGTGTAATCCGGAGGCATTTGCTAGAGTGTCTCAAAATTGGTTGCCTCGGTTCATAGATGGAAACCCAAGTTCCAATACGCGATTTTACGGTTTTAGTTGTAAACCTATATGGCGACTAAATATAATGGTATGTATGCTGCCTGTGGTTGATACATTTATATTTGAAGTTGATTTCTTCACTTATAGTAGTAATAAAAGATGAATTTCGTGTACCAAGCATATTTGGCCATTATAAGGAAAAACTCTATCCTCCGGCTTGCGTTGCATTGTGTGATGGGACCTGAGTCTTATAATGGCTTCATTTTTCTTTATTTAGCACTGCATTGTTTACTTTATGGAATTCTTGGGAGGAAACCTGTTCCTTATTATACGGCGTGGTCCCTTGATTTACCCAATTTTAAAATAAAGTTAATAACTGTTTTAGTTCTCACACCAGTCCCATGACTGACTTGGAGTTTACTGTTTTAACCTAAACTATGGGTGCCCATATTTTCACATGGGCAGCTAGTAGTTTTGGTTTTGCAGATTTATCTTTATACAGGATCCTAGTTTACAGTTAAAGTTATATTCGGAAAGCTTTGTATCCATCTATTTCTTTAAGTTATGTTAGTCGGTGTTCTGCTACGCATTGTTTTATACATTTTATTTCCGCTGCTTTGTAAATTATTAATCTCTGATATATTCTTGCACTCCAATGTAAATTGTTGTAATATCAATGAAATGTTCTCGTGTTTGTGTTCTGATGCGTCATGTTCTCAAAGCAGTCCGCCTTCTTGTTCGATTTTGGCCGGCCAGGAAGTTCGGGTCGCTACAGGTGGTATCAGAGCTTTGGTTTATAAAGCTCGAGAACAAGATACATTAGTACCGAACGACAAAATTCTTCATAGATAGGATTAGTAACATCCTATAAGAATAACTCATTAGAGATAGGGCTAGTAATGCCCTAGAATGAGTTTGAAAAGTATTATTTGAAAATTAGAAAAACGAATTTGATTTTAAAAATTATATCTTATTATACGTATTTGAGTATTTTATTTTATATTGATTTTGGACTATCGAGTATAAGAAGATTTTGCATATATGTCTGATCCACGTGTATTCGAAGTCTCAAATATACTGGGTATATATAGAATCACACTCTAGTCGCCCGGAGATGATTCTGATGGTTGTCATGACATCATCAATATTTATGTTCGAGTTTCGAAAGCGGGATATCTATATATTTCCAATTGACTGGTGTGAGAGCCAAAAATTTAGTTTAGGTTTATGTTGTGATTTGGCATTGAAATATGATTTTTGAGTAAATATAATAAAAAATTGAGGGTTATATATTTGAAAATCTAATCAACTAATTGATTGCTGGTTGTGATGTGTGATTATTAGTTTGACTAGTTAAAATATTGGAATAATAAAACCAATGTAAGAATGAAAGGGTAAAATTATGCCAAATCGAATTTAATATTGATTTGAATTCAAAATTAGTTCGAGTTCGATATATATATATATATATATATATATATGTATGTATGTATGTATGTATATATGTTGTACAGGTTATTACGAGGAAGCTAAGAAGAGAAATAAAATTGTACGCCCGACTAATAGGTACATCTTTACTATATCGATTGGGTTTGATGATTTTATAAGCTGATTGGCTAACCGCTTGGCTTTTGGATTCTCTTTTGATATGGAGAGCCGATAGAGGCCATTTGTAGTTGTACCGATCAACCCGTACAAAGGAGGATATGGCGAAAATTTTCAAAAATTTAGGGCGTTAGCCAAATTTTTAGAAATTAAACAGTTCTTAAAAACTTAAAAGTTGAAAAACTTGAGTCAAGCGAAGGTTGAGTTGGTTAAGTAAACGACCTTCAGTTCCTTCTTCCTTTTCGGGAACGAAAATATTTTAAGTAGGCGAGATTGTAACAACCTGTATTTTGGAACCAGTTTAAAATTTTATTTTTATTTGATTTAATGGATTTAAAATGATTTATTTTGAGAATTAACGATTTAAAATTTATTTGAATCGAAGTTAGAACGTACAAATTTAAAATTTAACCAAAACCAGCTTGAAATGGCGTGGTAGTTTGAAAAGTTGATTTTAAACATTGAATGAATGTATAGAGTTCAATATAAATCAGAATTTGATAAAACAAGAAACATTGGAATATTTTGAATTGTAATTTTCCAACGAATGTAAGAAATATTTCACTTTATAAATTGTAAGTTCTGTCTAAATCAAAATTTAGAATAGTCGCTATGAAATTTATATATATAGCCCAAAAAGTCACATTTCAGATACAAAAGAATTTGAACTCGAAACCGCTTCCATTGAGTTCAAAATGTCGTTTGCGTGTTCGAAAACTATAAGCATCAATACCTTTGGAGTTGGAGAAATTTTGGTCTTTTTCATTGGATATAAGACCAAAATGTCACTTTTTGCATATGGACGAATTTGGACTCGAAACCACTTCCATTGAGTTCGAAATGCCGCTTGCTACATCAAAAAGTATAAACTTCGATATATTCCAAGATTCGGAAATTTGGCACCTTGGTTGGGGATTGGTTAGCCAACCGAAACCATTCACTTAAGTGCTCCATATCCCCATCCTCTTCATTAATTCTCCAAGCACTTCAAAGAAAACAAAAACAGGGATAGGGAATGGGAGAATAAAATTCCCTAAACCTAGTTAATCCTTGGAGCTCCAATTCTTATTGAAATCTAGTGCAAATCGAAGGAGAATCTTAGTTAAGCTCCTCTCCATCTTCTCCATCTTGTTTCCTCTTCAATTTCTCAAGATTTTCTATGACCTAACTTCTAGGAAATTTGTGCATTCATGTTTATATTGAATATTCGTGAGAAGTATTGGAAAAGAGGTTGTTCTAGCTTGTCATTGGATTGATTTTTTGCTTCTAACCATCAATGGTGAGTTATTTGTGAGTTATACATGAACCCACATCTATGCCATAAGTTTTTAGCTTGTAGGAGTGTAGTTTAGAGTTCATTTGAGTTTGCATATGCTAGTGAATTGGTTAGGATGGTGTAACTTAGTCAAATTTATGTGTTCACGTTCCATTAAATTGAAAAATTATGTTAAGGAGAGTCCACGTAATCGAATGCATATGCTATGAGTTGTTTTGGTGATATTGTGAAGTGTAACACCCCACTTCCGTTAAGGTCACTCACAAAGGGAATGCCTCAACTTCGGTGGAACGTTATAAGTAAACAGAACAGAAATTTACAAGACAGATATGTAAAGTATTACTTGAAAATTTTATAACTTTATTACAGCAGAAACAGAAATAAGTTTGGTTACATCACAATACCAAAACCCAAGTACACAAATATCAATCTTATACAAAATCCTTTAGAATGCATAATTTCAAAGCCATAATCCCCAACAGAGAATGCCATAAATAGGTAGAATCAAAGCCAAGCAATATTTCGTGAACTTCAAGTACTTCAAGCAGATGGAACCTGAATCAAGATCCTATGTTTCCACCCTGAGAACCCTGGGGGGGGGGGGAATGGAAGAAAAGAGGCAAAAAAAACTAGGTCAGACATAAGTCTGGTGAGTCCAGTGACTTTCAGCATATAAACAGATAACAGTATCATGACATGTAAATAAAACTGGATGAGAGATAACCATAACAGGAGTAGCAGGTTAACAGAAGAGACAGAATGATATAGGCTAAACTAAGCTTCTTACTTGGTTTCTACGTCTCTGCACTAGTGCTAGTATAACATAATTAGGTGTTGTCCTAATATCTAAAAAGAAAACAGAACGATCTCTTCAGAAACACGATGCTAGTAATGGGCCTTTACCACCCGAACATAGACAGACAGTTACAGAAATAGAAGCAGGAACCGAATCAGAGACGGAAACAGAATATTCCCTACGGAAACATAATGTTAGAATTAGGTGTACACTAGTAATGGGTCTTTACCACCCCAACAGACGGTGCCACACAGAAACAGACAGGTGTTACCACACCAACAGAAACAGACGGTACCCCAACAGAAACAGATAGAACTAGGTGTACCCTAAATTCTACCCCAAGCAATCGGCTCCTTAATACATAAATACCATGTGCCGGCCCCACAGAAGGGTGTATCACTCCCTAAAGTGGCAACCTATAGACACAGACCTATTTACAGATGTCACGATGTCTTACATCCTCAAAGCAGACCAGATTCATGCATGCACATAACCCGGTTGGAATGCGCCATCAACACCCCTCGCCATTATCAGAGTGAACCTCTTACAATTAGTCCAGTAAGCGTGCCCTGGACCCCTACCTAGTGTTGGGTCATAATTTTGATACCACAAAGGGTTACTGACTAAAATGGGTCCCAAACAACAGATGACACAAGTAATTACCCCTCCTAACCTTGTGTCCCCAGACTAACAGATTTCTGTGACAACAAGGAATTTCGCTCGATCCGAATCGATCGCTAAACCGACCAAAACCGTTCGAAACCCCTAATTGTTTTGAGAACACGACAAATTAGAATGCAAACAGAAGAACATTTCACTGTTAATTACAACAATTCCATCAGAATACAAGAATATACAAAGTATGAATCAATATTACACATCATAAAATATCAGAGATTGCAATACATTACATAGCAGCGGAAAATAATACAAAAAACAACTGAAGGATATATACGGATACAAAGCTTTCCGAATATCATTCCAGCTATATACCAAGATCCTGTGAATATAAATCTGCAAAACCAAAACTACTAGCTGCCCGTGCCGAAAATAAGGCACCCAGAGTTTAGGTTAAAACAATAAACTCCAGGTCAGTCATGTGACTGGTGTGAGAACTAAAACATTTATTAATCTTTATTTTAAAGTTAGGTAAATCAAGGGACCACACCGTATAACACGGAACGGGTTTCCTCCCAAGAATACCAGTGCATAAAACAACGCAATGCTAAATAAAGAATAATGAAGCTATTTTAAGACCCAGGTCCCATCACACAATGCAACACAAGCCGGAGGATAGGGTTTTACCTTATAATAGCCAAATAATGCTTGATACGCTAAATTTCATCTTTTATTATTACTATAAGTGTATAATGTCAAAACAATTTCAATCATAAGTATCAATCATAGACAGCATGGGTACCATATATCATGGCGCCATATATAGGTTTACAATCAAAACCGCAAAATCATGTATTGAAAGTTGGATTTCCATCTGTGAACCGAGGCAAAAGATAGTCCTCACCGCTTCGAGACGCTCTAGCCCGTGTCTCATGACCCAGACTCAGGTGGGCCCTTGGATCGTCAGGGCCAGTCCACCGATGTGGGTTAAAATGCCTGAACACTGCGTTTTCCCATCCTACGGGATGTCAATGAGCCAAATGACTCCATCGGACCCGGATCGTCCGAACTAACCGAGGCGCCTCGCTATTCATCATCCACATAAGTAAAATTTCAGGCTGTGTAAAACACTGACACCACTCTTAGCTAGAAAGAAAAGCATGCCCTCCTTGAAGTCCTCTCCCGTTTCTGGTTCACAACCGGGGTGTGAGGCTCGCGAATTAACGCTACAGAAAGCTATGCCACACAGGCGGTGCTTTGATCATCAACCACAAGACTTTGCTTTTCAACAGAAGCCTTGATCATTTGCATCTCAGCATGCCACACAGGCAATTCATGTTATGCAACCAATATCAATCACACAGAATGAAATCCGATGTTAGACACACATCTATTTACAAGTTCGTTCTGGGTCTGAACGAAACCGGAGGAATCTTATTCCTCGCATATCCATCGATCTCCAAGTACGTCAGGACGATCACCAACTGATTCCCTCCTCTTGGGTGTACAGCCCAATCAAGATCATCAGTAATTATCCAAATGATGTGAAGACCTCTGGTCTTCTACCACCGTCTTCACCTTCAACTTATCGTCGTATCAGTTATTCAGAATTGAATAAACCCGGTCTTTCCGAATAACTCGCGTATATAATAAACAAGTGTTACACAAACACAACATACGCCTCACTGCAATTCATAATATTCTTTTATTCAAATATTCTTATCTTTTGGGATAGGTTCCCATTAATTTTATCAAAGATAAATTCTTTAAATTTATTCTTTAATCTCCTTTGAATATCAATTCAAATCAAATTATCGTTTATCCAAACTAGTCGGGATTAACGAACCTTACCGAAGTAATCATTTGTTTTAATTTCCCAACCCCAACCTATTCATCCCATGAAGTAAAACTGGTAGTACTTCATATCTAACACCACGGTGTTATCGGTAAATTCAATTACCATTTCACGTTCAAATCTAACTAAAGATTTAACTATCGTCTGAAGTAAAACTGGTGGTACTCCATTCTCGATCATTTCTTGAATTTGATAATTTTAATTATCAAATTCACTTTTCAATCTAATTAAAGATTCATTAAAACTCTAATTCAGTTTTAGTTTCCAAAAATCATTACTTAATTATTATTCAAATTCAGGAAATAAATCCTATCTTTAACTGGGTTAAAGAACCAATGTCATTTAAAACACGGTTCATGATAAACCCAAAAAACAATTCCAATTCAATTTCAATTAAATATTTTTTAATTAGTATATTTCATTAAATCCAAATAAAAAGATTTAATCTTTTTCTCAACTGGGTTTAAGAAAAGTGTTAATGAAGACACCATTCATGACAAACCCAAATCCCATTTGATATTAAATACAAGGCTCTAAATAGAAAATATATCGGCTTATCTTCAATATCAAATACTACAACCAACAAATATCGTATTGGAAATAACGATATAAATATAGCTTTCAAATTTCCATAACAATATCTGTATAATCACGAAATGTCGAAATATTCTGAAGATAATTTCGATTCAAATCCATTTCCAATATATATATTGGAAATTCTGGTTATTTTCAAAACCATTTCAAATCCACTTTATTTATTTTAAAAATAAATGGGATTATAATTCTAGTTCAAAACTAGTTCATTTCGATAAAAATCTATTTTTATCTTTTCAAATATGGAATTTTTCATCCCAATGCTTGCCAAATCATTTCCTATGATTTTACACTATTTATCGAAATTTTTATTAATTTTATCAAGGCTCGTACAATCGATTTCCATCAACGGCCATCGAACTGCACTTACAGCGACCTTTTCCAAATTTGATTTGGACATAATTCCAAATCCAACCGTTAGATTTCAAATCTGTAATATTCATTAGAAAGCTCTTTTCGATACGAACCCAACGGGTCCGGTTTTAGGAGAATCAGACGGTAGGATCTCCCGTAGTGTCCGTTCGAAGTCAATGGTCGAAATTCGCGAATTGCCGCAGCGCGGCGTGTTCTATTCAGGCCATTATATATATATATAATATTATATGCATTTCATCGATTTCCTTTTAAAACGTATTTTATAAATCGCTTTAAATTCGTTTTCAAAACGATTTCAATTTCATATTCAATTTTAAATCAAAACTGAATATTCCATATCATCGATATATAAATGATAATAATATCAAAATATTATATTTTGAAATCACTTCCTTTTCGATATTCATTATAAAAATGAAAAAAAATCAATATAAATATCGTTCATGTCAAAATGGCGCATATCTAATCAACATGGCTTTTATTCAACACACGAATATTGTTTAAATATTTTATTCAACACATGAATATTTTATATGGTTTATATCTTCAATAAAAATGATATTTTTATTGTTTAAATATTTTATTCAACACATGAATATTCATTTTATTCAACACATGAAATTTTCTCTGAATATTATTTTGAAATATTCTTTATTTTCTAAATTGGAATGAGGCCCAACCAATTACCATATATTGTTAATTATATAGGTTCCATACAACACATGTATATAAAAATAATGATATACAATCAACCATCATCCAGAGTGCACTACTCAACTGCATAAGCATTAAATATAAATAATTAACGCTTACATAGTCTGTCAACCAATCGATCGACATACAATTAATAGATTGGGATTATTGTACGTCAAATATCATCCCAACACCCGTATGGGGTTTCAAATCAACAAACACAGATTTTTTATTTGTGCAGTTGGGCGGTGTGTAAAATTTATCGTCCCAATCAATATCAGTCAAATGGGTGTACATAAACAAATCGTCTGATTTGTAAATGAATATTTATTTTATTCATATACACGTTATAAATTATATTTTTAATGATAAATTATTTCATTCAACATATGAATATTATATTCAGTTCACTTACACAAGAAAAATGATATCTTTATTGTTCCAATATATTTTAGAAAATTTCGGCGGCATAACAACGCAATATTAGAAATGGGATAAGGCCCAGCCTTATGCCCAGTCTAATAATGGCCCACGCCATACACATACCAATCCTAATCAAACAAACCAATCAACCAAAAACCACATCACAATATAATCATACAAACACACAAGTCGTCCATGGTCTGTGGACGATGGAGAAACAGTTCATATATGCAGTTACATAATAAATAACTGTATAAAGAAAATTACAGTGAGAAGTTCTCACCTTTGGGATCCACTCCTCCATTTCTTTTCTGAATTTCGGATTTGCCAATTTACATAGCATACCTACGTTAAATATCATATTTTTAACCCGTTAATAATTATTTCTTTGTATGCCCATTCTATAAACAACATACATGCGATAAAAATTATATTTTTATCGAGCTAAAAAAAAATATTTTCATATATACGATAAAAATCCCATTTTTTTAGCTTTCTAAAAATAACTTCATACCTCGATAAAATTATATTTTTAGGTTTCTAAAAATCATATTGTACATCCGATAAAAATAATTTTTTTATCGAACTAAAGATCGTATTTTTATAACTTCACACCATATATATAAAAATCATATTTTTACTTCGCCACTCAAACAAAAAAAATCGTATTTTTATTTAAAAAAAATCCAAATCTTTTTACTTATAAAAATTAGATCTTTCTACTTATCAAAATTTAGATCTTTCTACTTATAAAAAATTAGATCTGTCTACTTGTCAAAAATTTAGATCTTTCTACTTATCAAAAATTTAGATCTTTCTACTTATCAAAAATTTAGATCTTTCTACTTATAAAAAATTTGATCTTTATAAATATAAAAATCAAGTCTTTTATATAAACAAACTCATGTCTTTTATTTCAAAAACAATGCTATATTTTCTTTCAAAAACAATGTCTAATAAATTTTAAAACAATATTTTTAAACCATGCAACTTAAGAATCACCTTTTTAAATCCTATCATTTATAGTTAAAAACTGAAAAATATCAATGCTTTATATATAGAAATTTCATTCTACAAATTTGCATACACTTTATAACCATTTTCTATTTTTGTTATCAAATCAATTTTATTTTTGTTTTATTATCAATTCTAAAAATAATTATTTTATTTAAATTAAAATAAATACAAAAGATTACCCTTTTACCTATATTTTCATCATCGTCCTCTCTTCAAAGAGGACTCACGCTCCCAACTAATTCACCACCGCCGTTCGAAGCTCCGACCACCAGAGACCCATCCGTCTGTGCCACGATGACCGCCACTCCTCCCTCTCCCAGCGCTGCCCTACCCTGATGACCTCGCACCTCCGTGGGCCCCTAAAAATGAGTCCAACTGCGGCTTGTTTCCAAGCAAATTCCAGCGCCCCTGTGTTGAATGAACCCATCTCCACCGTCTGAATCCAAGACCTCGCGATGCTCATGTTTTTGAAGTTGAAGGTTTTGCGAATCGACCTTTTGATTTGGAGATTTTTGGGGTTAAGGGTTTGAAAACGTGGATCGCTCGTTTTTTACCAGAGGCGGTTTTTTTTATTTTGACCGCGCTATGAGAGTTGACATAGGGTTGAATGGAGATATAGGATTCGAATTTTATATTTATATATATTATTTTATTTTCAAAAATAGTTGTTTATCAATTTGAACCCCAAATCAAACCCAACGACTGACGTCACTAGTACATTACCCCCATTCCGAACATAATAGGATATGTTTCGTTACACGATTCGACTGTTACGACCAGTTTTTGTTAAGTTTAAAATATAAGTCATTATATTTTATACTCAAACGCACATTTCAATTTACCGGGGCCACATACGGACTCTAACAATTCCCAAAAAATATTTTATAGCTTCGTATTGAAGATACGGTCCTAACGAAACTAATTTCGACAAATTCTAAGACAGTTTGAAAAATGGCTATTTGCTGGTCGATCGAAATTGACAGAAAGTGTCAAAACATGTTTTCTTTTGCCACGCTCACATATTGATTCAGAAAATTACGAATTTTGAAACCTTGAAATAACTTGACATCACGGATCCAACAAAAGTGGTTTCATCGAAAACCGAGGTCGTTTGCAAAATTTCCATTTTTAAGGGCCAGAATTCCATATCGACTATTCTGAATTTTCAACTGGGCATAACTTTTTATTCCCGCTATGAAATTTTGATTTTTCGGATTTGTTGGAAAGATATTCTCAATTAGATTCTAATATTTTTGGTTTCGCTAAATTCCGGTTTATTTTGAATCCTGTACAGTCATTTGAAATTTGAAATCAAATTTTCAAACTACTGCGCCATTTTCAATTCCTTTTCTAATTTAAAATAAATATTTATATTCTAACGACGATCTATATAAATATTCCCGTTCTAATTATATTCAGAATAAATTTCTCGTCGTTATTATTTAAAATATATCATTTTAATATTCAAAATTCATTAGAATTTCCAAAATAAAATTTTTAAATTGGCTCAGATTTCCTGGTTATTACAATCTCCCCCACTTAAAACTTTTCGTCCCCGAAAACGAACGAAACTGAAAGTTGTTTTACAAACCAACTCAACTTTCCTTATTTTCATTACGGCTTAAGTTCTTCAACTTTTCAGTTTCTAAGAACTTTTCAATTTTTTCAAAAATTTGGCTAACACCCAAAATTTCGAAAAAATTCGCCATAACCTCCCCTGCACCGGGAGCTTCGGGATATTTCAAATAGCCTCCCATGGCCCTCACCAATCCAAGAGAAAAAGAAAAAGCCAAGCGGCTAGCCAATCGGCTCATAAAATCATCAAAAACCCAAGAAATACAATAAACATGTACCTATTTGTCGGGCAAACAATTTTATTCCTCTTCTCTAGCCTCCTTGCTATGACCTGTTCACACATATATATATGTACATGCATGCAATTCCAAATAATTTTCAATACCATTCAATATTTGATACAATTTGGCTAAATGGTTAAAATTTAATTAATCAACCAATAATCAAACAACACAATCAGCAATCAATTTGTTGATTATCATTTCAAATTCATAATTTTAATATATAGTCAGAAAATCATGTTTTTGATGCCAATCCACAACAATAAGCCCTATCTAATTTTGGTTCTCACACCAGTTTATGGAAATATATAAACATCCCACTTTCGAAACTCGAACACAAATACTGATGATACTATAGTAATCATCTGGATCGTCTCCGGGCGACTACAGTGTGATTCTATATCTATCCAGTATATTTGAGGCTTCAATACACGTGGATCAGACGTATATTAAAATCTCTATATACTTGATTGTCCAAATCAATACAAATAAATATTCAAATACGAATAATTGAATTTAATTATGAAAACAAAAATTGTTTTCATCTTTAAAAATATACTCTTCACACTCGTTCTAGGATACTACTGATCCCATCTCTAACGAGTCATTCTCATTGGATATTACTAATCCAATCTCTGATGAATTCTTTCGTTTGGTTCTAACGTGTCTTGTCCTCTGAGCTTTGTAAACCAAACCTCTGATACCAAATGCGACAACAAGGAATTTCGCTCGATCCGAATCGATCGTTAAACCGACCAAGACCATTCGAAACCCCTGATTGTTTTGAGAACACGACAAATCAGAACGCAAACAGAAGAAAATTTCATTGTTAATTACAAAAATTCCATCAGAATACAAGAATATACAGAGTATGAATCAATATTACACATCATAAAATATCAGAGATTACAATACATTACATAGCAGCAGAAAATAATACAAAACACAACTGAAGGAGATATACGGATACAAAGCTTTCCGAATAACATTCCAGCTGTAAACCAGGATCCTGTGAATATAAATCTGCAAAACCAAAACTACTAGCTGCCCGTGCCAAAAATAAGGGCACCTAGAGTTTAGGTTAAAACAATAAACTCCAGGTCAGTCATGTGACTGGTGTGAGAACTAAAACAATTATTAATCTTTATTTTAAAGTTAGGTAAATGAAGGGACCACGCCGTATAAAACGGAACGGGTTTCCTCCTAAGAATACCAGTGCATAAAACAACAGCGCAATGCTAAATAAAGAATAATGAAGCTATTATAAGACCCAGGTCCCATCACACAATGCAACACAAGCCGGAGGATAGGGTTTTACCTTATAATAGCCAAAGAATGCTTGATACGCTAAATTTCATCTTTTATTATTACTATAAGTGTATAGTGTCAAAACAATTTCAATCATAAGTATCAATCATAGACGGCATGGGTACCATATATCATGTCGCCATATATAGGTTTACAATCAAAACCACAATATCACATATTGGAAGTTGGATTTCCATCTGTGAACCGAGGCAAAAGATAGTCCTCACCGCTTCGAGACGCTCTAGCCCGTGTCTCAGGACCCAGACTCAGGTGGGCCCTTGGATAGTCAGGGCCGGTCCACCGATGTGGATTAAAATGCCTGAACACTGCGTTTCCCATCCTATGGGGTGTCAATGAGCCAAATGACTCCATCGGACCCGGATCGTCCAAACTAACCGAGGCGCCTCGCTATACATCATCCACATAAGTAAAATGTCAGGTCGTGTAAAACACTGACACCACTCCTAGCTTGAAAGAAATGCATGCCCTTCCTGAAGTCCTCTCCCGTTTCTGGTTCACAACCGGGGTGTGAGGCTCGCGAATTAATGCTATACAAAGTTATGCCACACAGGCGGTGCTTTGATCATCAACCACAAGACTTTGCTTTTCAACAAAAGCCTTGATCATTTGCATCTCAGCATGCCACACAGGCAATTCACGCTATGCAACCGATATCAATCACACAGAATGAAATCCGATGTCAGACACACATCTATTTACAAGTCCGTTCTGGGTCTGAACGAAACCAGAGGAACCTTATTCCTCGCACATCCATCGATCTCCAAATACGTCTGGACGATCACCAACTGATTCCCTCCTCTTAGGTGTACAGCCCAATCAAGATCATCAGTAATTATGCAAACGATGTGAAGACCTCCGGTCTTCTACCTCCGTCTTCACCTTCGACTTATCGTCGTATCAGTTATTCAGAATGGGATAAACCCGGTCTTTCCGAATAACTCGCGTATATAATAAACAAGTGTTACACAAACACAACATACACCTCACTCCAATTCAGATTATTCTTTTATTCAAATATTTATATCTTTTGGGATAGGTTCCCATTAATTTTATCAAAAATAAATTCTTTAAATTTATTCTTTAATCTCCTTTGAATATCAATTCAAATCAAATTATCGTTTATCCGAACTAGTCGGGATTAACGAACCTTACCGAAGTAATCATTTGTTTTAATTTCCCAACCCCAACCTATTCATCCCATGAAGTAAAACTGGTAGTACTTCATATCTAACGCCACGGTGTTATCGGTAAATTCAATTACCATTTCATGTTCAAATCTAATTAAATATTTAACTATTGTCTGGTGTAAAACAGGTGGTACTCCATTCTCGATCATTTCTTGAATTTGATAATTTTAATTATCAAATTCACTTTTCAATCTAATTAATGATTCATTAAAACTCTAATTCAGTTTTAATTTCCAAAAATCATTACTTAATTATTATTCAAATCCAGGAAATAAATCCTATCTTTAACTGGGTTAAAGAACCAATGTCATTTAAAACACGGTTCACGGTAAACCCAAAAAAAACAATTCCAATTCAATTCCAATTAAATATTATTTAATTGGTATATTTCATTAAATCCAAATAAAAAGATTTAATCTTTTTCTCAAATGATTTTAAGAACAGTGTTAATGAAGACACCATTCACGACAAACCTAAATCCCATTTGATATTAAATACAAGGCTCTGAATAAAAAATATACTGGCTTATCTTCAATATCAAATACTACAACCAACAAATATCATATTGGAAATAACGATATAAATATATCTTTCAAATTTCCATAATAATATCTGTATAATCACGAAATTCAATGTCGAAATATTACGAAGATAATTTCGATTCAAATCCATTTCCAATCTGTATAATTAATTCTGGTTATTATCAAAACCATTTCAAATCCACTTTATTTATTTTAAAAATAAATGGGATTATAATTCTAGTTCAAAACTAGTTCATTTCGATAAAAATCTATTTTTATCTTTTCAAATATGGAATTTTTCATCCCAATTCTTGCCAAATCATTTCCTATGATTTTACACTAATTATTGATATTTTTAATAATTTTATCAAGGCTCGTATAGTCGATTTCCATCAACGGCCATTGAACAGCACTTACAGCGACCTTTTCCAAATTTGATTTGGACATAATTCCAAATCCATCCATTAGATTTCAAATCTCTAATATTCTTTAGAAAGCCCTTTTAGATACGAACCCAACGGTTCTGGTTTTAGGAGAAGTCGACGGTCGGATCTCTCGTAATGTCATTTCGAAGTCAATGGTCGAAATTCGCAAACTGCCGCAGCGCGGCGCGTTTTATTCAGGCCATTACATATATAACATATATATTATATATATTTCATCGATTTCCTTTAAAAATGTATTTTATAAATCGTTTTAAATTCGTTTTCAGAACGATTTCAATTTCATATTCAATTTTAAATCAAAATTGAATATTTCATATCATCGATATATAAATGATAATAATTTCAAAACGTTATATTTTGGAATCACTTCCTTTTCGATATTCATTATAAAAATGAAATAAAATCGATGTAAATATCGTTCGAGTCAAAATGGCGCTTATCTAATCAACACGGCTTTTATTCAACACATGAATATTGTTTAAATATTTTATTCAACACTTGAATATTTTATATGGTTTATATCTTCAATAAAAATGATATTTTTATTGTTTAAATATTTTATTCAACACATGAATGTTTTATTCAACACATGAATCTTTATTCAACACATGAATATTCATTTTATTCAACACATGAAATTTTCTCTGAATATTATTTTGAAATATTCTTTATTTTCTAAATTGGAATGAGGCCCAACCAATTACCATATAACGTTAATTATATTGGTTCTATACAACACATGTATATAAAAATAATGATATACTATCAACCATCATCCAGAGTGCACTACTCAACTGCATAAGCATTAAATATAAATAATTAACGCTTACACAGTCTGTCAACCAATCGATCGACATACAATTAATCAATTGGGATTAGTGTACGTCAAATATCATCCCAACACCCGTGTGGGGTTTCAAATCAACAAATACAGATTTTTTATTTGTGTAGTTGGGAGATGTGTAAAATTTATCGTCCCAATGAATATCAGTCAAATGAGTGTACATAAACAAATCGTCTGATTTGTAAATGAATATTTATTTTATTCATATACACGTTAAAAATTATTTTTTTAACGATAAATTATTTCATTCAACATATGAATATTCTATTCAGTTCATTTACACAATAAAAATGATATCTTTATTGTTCTACTATATTTTAGAAAATTTCGACGGCATAACGACGCGATACTAGAAACGGGATAAGGCCCAGCCTTATGCCCAGTCTAATAATGGCCCACGCCATACACATACCAATCCTAATCAAACAAACCAATCAACCAAAAGCCGCAACACAATATAATCATACAAACACACAAGTCGTCCATGGTCTGTGGACGACGGGGAAACAGTTCATATATGCAGTTACATAATAAATAACTGTATAAAGAAAATTACAGTGAGAAGTTCTCACCTTTGGGATCCACTCCTCCATTTCTTTTCTGAATTTCAGATTTGCCAATTTACATAGCATACCTACGTTAAAGATCATATTTTTAGCCCGTTAATAATTATTTCTTTGTATGCCCATTTTATAAACAACATATTCGAACTGTTCCATTTTTACTCATGCTAGCATTTCTTATAGAAGTTATTATATCAGCAATAGCGTCTCTGCCCATGACAAATCAGATCATGGGAAAGTTCCATCGCACAGAGTAATATAAACAAAAAAAGAAATTCACGAAGCGAGAGGTTCGTCTACATCTGAAAATCTAAGGACTCGGCCTATGCTATAGGTTTTCTTGCTTCCGCCCGAAAAGGCTTGAAATGAAGAATTTCGTATGGAAAGAGGAAGGGCTAAAAACGCAAGCACCTTAGGAGAAATATTTATCCGACAGGCGCACCTCTCATTGGTGCGATAAAAATTATATTTTTATTGAGCTAAAAAAATATATTTTCATATATACGATAAAAATCCCATTTTTTTAGCTTTCTAAAAATAACTTCATACCTCGATAAAATTCTATTTTTGCTTTCTAAAAATCATATTGTACATTCGATAAAAATAATATTTTTATCGAACTAAAGATCGTATTTTTATAACTGCACTTCATATATATATAAATCATATTTTTACTTCGCCACTCAAACAATAAAAATCGTATTTTTATTAAAAAAAAATCAAATCTTTTTACTTATAAAAATGAGATCTTTCTACTTATCAAAATTTAGATCTTTCTACTTATAAAAAATTAGATCTTTCTACTTATCAAAAATTTAGATCTTTCCACTTATAAAAAATTTAGATCTTTCTACTTATCAAAAATTTAGATCTTTATAAATATAAAAATCAAGTCTTTTATATAAACAAACTCATGTCTTTTATTTCAAAAACAATGCTCTATTTTCTTTCAAAAGCAATGTCTAATAAATTTTAAAACAATATTTTTAAACCATGCAACTTAAGAATCACCTTTTTAATTTATATTTAAAAACTGAAAAATATCAATGCTTTATATATAGAAATTTCATTCTACAAATTTGCACACACTTTATAGCCATTTTCTATTTTTGTTTTCAAATCAATTTTATTTTTATTTTCAAATCAATTCTAAAAATAATTACGTTATTTAAATTAAAATAAATACAAAAGATTAACCTTTTACCTATATTTTCATCATCGTCCTCTCTTCAAAGAAGACTCGCGCTCCCAACTGATTCACCACCGCCGTTCGAAGCTCCGACCACCAGAGACCCATCCGCCCATGCCACGATGACCGCCACTCCTACCTCTCCCAGCATTGCCCTACCCTGATGACCACGCACCACGGTGGGCCCCAAAAAACGAGTCCAACTGCGGCTTGTTTCCAAGCAAATTCCGGTGCCCCTGTGTTGAATGATCCCGTCTCCACCGTCTGAATCCAAGACCTCGCGATGCTCATGTTTTTGAAGTTGAGGGTTTTGCGAATCGACCTTTTGATTTGGAGATTTTTGTGGTTAAGGGTTTGAAAACGTGGATCGCTCGTTTTTTACAGGGGCGGTTTTTTTAATTTTTGATCGCGCTACGAGAGTTGACCTAGGGTTGAGTGGAGATATAGGATTAGAATTCTATATTTATATTTATTATTTTATTTTCAAAAATAGTTATTTATCAATTCGAACTCCAAATCAAACCCAATGAAACCCGATTCGACTGTTACGACCAGATTTTGTTAAGTTTAAAATATAAATCATTATATTTTTAATTCAAAAGCACATTTCAATTTACCGGGGCCACATACGGACTCTAAAAATTCCCGAAAAATATTTTCTAGCTTCGTATTGACGATACGGTCCTAACAAAACTAATTTCGTCAAATTCTGAGACCGTTTGACAAATGGCTATTTTCTGGTCGATCGAAATTGACAGAAACTGTCAAAACACGTTTTCTTTTGCCACACTCACATATTCATTCAGAAAATTATGAATTTTGAAACCTACCAATAACTTCACATCACAGATCCAACAAAAGTGGTTTCGTCGAAAACCGAGGTCGTTCGCAAAATTTCCATTTTTAAGGGCCAGAATTCCATAGCGACTATTCTGACTAGGAAAATTTTTTTATTCCCGTTATGAAATTTTGATTTTTTGGATTCGTTGGAAAGATATTCTCAATTAGATTCTAATATTTTTGGTTTCACTAAATTCGGATTTATTTTGAATCCTGTACAGTCTTTTGAAATTTGAAATCGAATTTTCAAACTACCGCGCCATTTTCAATTCATTTTCTAATTTAAAATAAATATTTATATTCTAACGACGATCTATATAAATATTTCCGTTCTAATTCTATTCTAAATAAATTTCTCGTCGTTATTATTTAAAATATATCATTTTAAATATTTAAAATTCGTTAAAATTTCCAAAATAAAAATTTTAAATTGGCTCAGAATTCCAGGTTATTACAATTTCAGATTAACTTTCTTATAGATTTCAGATGTACAAAGTCCAGATTAATTTTTTCTCAGATCAGACATACAGGTTAACAAGTTTTCAGCCTAACGGATCAGATATACAGATTCACAAACTTACAGATTGTTTCACCTAACCTTGTATTGGGCCTATAGATTTTCAAATGGTTTTACTAGATTCATTAGTCCAGTTGATTTAACCTTATCCACCCAACACGTTTTAGGCTTCATAATTACCTTAGATTTGCATTAATTAAATATTAATGCACAAACCTCTCACATTAGGTCAGTAGCTTGTGGCCGCTGGATGTGCCGGGCGATTCCGGGCAGACTTCTGCCACAAGCCAGACCTAACCTCGTGCCTAAGAATCTTTATGCCTACGACCTCTCACAGACTGACAGTTTGCGGTTGCTGGTTAAGCCGGTTGGGTCCGGGCAGGCTTCTACCGCAAACAGAGTCTAACCTCGTGTCTCAGCATTCTTATTTTAGCTAAAGTATTCATTCACAGATCATGCCAATGTCAGACTAATTATGCCAATTCAACAAATTAACTTCTTTACAAGTTACAGCAGATTATCCAAAGTTCTATTAACATGTTTTGCTCAATTTTAGATCAAGCCTACAGATTTTCAAACCCTAAATTACCGTATTCAGTTTCAACAGATTTAGTAGACTAGACAATTTAATGACTCTGTTTTTTCCTCTTTTCGGATGGTAAATATTTCTCAGAACATGGAGTGTGAATCAAACCCATGTTTGAATTGAAACTAAGATACTGATGCAAGTATAAAGATAGTACCCAATTATTTGATCATTTCTTTAGAACACATTATGATTCATTTTATCATAATCTCAAACAAATAGGTAACAGATTTAATCATCCCTTATAATTCCATTGACATGCCTCGCTTAATCATAAAATTAAGCCTAATTTTACATGCCCAAATTTTGGTCATAACTCACAATATAACATATTCCCCAAATTTTAGTTAAATTTACACAGTACAGAATATTCTCCAAATACCCCAAATCATGATATACACTACGAATTATGCCAAATTTTAGCCTTTTATTTCAGCATATGTCAAATGTCCAAAAATCCCCATTTAGGCGAGGTCAGGTTTAATAGTTATCCCTATTTTAATATAGGTTTTTCAAGCCTAAGTCACATATCCTTTTCTTCCAAGTCATAGATCGTCATATAAAATATGCCCCAAATCTAGATCTTAAATTACAACATGTATTATGTCCTCAAGATCAGATCTTGAATTATAACATACATTATGTCCCTAAATTACAAGTCATATGTTGTCATACAATAATTCTCCTTCTTCCAAATCATAAACCGTCATATATAGTATTCCTAGATCTAGATCTTAAATTACAACTTACGTTGTGTTTTCAATTTAGTCACAAATCAGTTATGTCCAGTTACGCATCATTCAATATTTTCCCCAAATTTAGCGTTCGCGTGTCAATCTCTTATGAGATTTGGCTCAGGCTCATGGTAGCCTGGCTATAGAACAGAAGGAAGGAAGAGATACAGAATAGTTACAATAAGATAGATCTACACAGAAAAACAAATCTAATAAACAACAATAAGATAGATCTTCATAGAAAAACAGATCTGATAAACAGGAATATGCATAATCTCTGATTCAGATTTAAAGCAATGTCAAGATCATAATTAAATTTCATATTGAAAATAACTGTACTCACAAATCATGGTTTAAGAAAGAGAAGAACGATTCTGGGATCTGATTTTTTGGAGTTGATTTAGCTTTCCGTTGATGTAGGCGTTGATTTGTTATCTTTTAATTCTATTCAGATTGGAAGAAGAAAAAGCACTAGTTCTAGCTTAGGTTTCAACAGAGTAGCGATGCCATTGATTTATTTTAATATGAATTAGAGCAGAGTATAGGCGTAATGAAATTGTGTGGAGAGAAACTGAGGTTTTGGGGTGTTTAAATAGCTTAGGAGCAACGAATCTGGTCAGAACGGGCGTCCAAATGCAGAAAAACGAATCTGTCCACGGATCTGAAAAAGGGGGGAGGTTGACCCACAGGTCGGCCACCTGGTCGACCTGGGTCCTGGGTGGTCGACCTGGGTCCTGGGCGGGAATTTTCCCGCCCTGCCCGGGTTGTGATTTGAATTCCGAAAATTTAAATTTGAATTCGGGCTGGTTATATTTTAAATTCCTGAAACTTCTAGGTGCCATAACTTCTTCATACGGAGTCCGATTTACGCAAACTCGGACTCTATCTCAAGCAGAATTCTGAGACAAATGCAATGGCGTAACTCGTTTCCCTTATTTCTTCTTTTAAAAATTAAGTATACCTTATTCTGTTACTTTATGTTCACAGAAAATACGGGGTGTTACATTCTCCTCTCCTTAAAGGATTTCGTCCCCGAAATCTTCAAGTTAAGAAGAATGTGTCCTACCATCCAATCATTCATCTACTCAACCATCATCCACAAGCATCCATTGTCCTTAGAAAACTTCTAATGTTGTATGAACATATGAAAAAGTGTGTGTATATGTCTCTTATCTAATGCAAAGATCAGACGGTTTACTGATTCAGTTGACCTCCTCAATGCGAATTATGTTAGTGCCATGAGTCCAATTATGTATGCAAGAAATCTTATTGATACACATCATTTCTATATGAGTGCATAACCATTCATCCAAATGCAACATCCATGTGATGAGTCAATCATTTTGCATCCACAAAAATTGAAAATGCACACACATCCATATGCACTATGAGAGTGTTTTTGAGCCGATCTAGTGCCTAGTGTGTGTATATGCATCCACAAGCATCCACTAGCAACCACTTTCATCCATTTGCAACCATCAAACATAACATGTCTCAAAAACATGTTTACACCCATTAGTTTCTACCTAAAGGTCAAAGACTGATCGATAGGATACAACCGAGTGATAGAAGCAAGTACAATTAAAACAAAAGCTTTGTTCCCATTAGACATCGGTTTAAGAGAATAACTCCCTAAGTATCAACCCCGAAGACAGAAATAAACATCAGATTGACACTCAGAGAATTACTCCCATTAAACAAATGTCAAATTGGAAATCTACTTCACGCTTCGAGTAAAAACCCCTATCCTTTTTAGAAATATTCAGATACTTACAGACTACTGGTACAGATCAGATTATCAAATGATTCTTAGGAAACTAAGTATGATAAAACCCCGCCATATCCCACAAAACTAGAATGTATGCATCATAGTAAACTTAATGCCTAACACAGATACCCTCAAACCCCAACTTACCACAAACAGATGAGTCGTAACCCTTATGGGGTTTGAGACTATAGCGGGATCAGAAACAAGACTAGTATTAAAGTGCAGAGTCTCAATTACAGAATCAAAATGCCAGAATCAAAAAGAGATTTAACTCAATAATCAGATAAGGAAATTAAACCTTCTACATAAATTTTCCTATCTCTATCCTATCCATCAGTCACGGGTGCATTCGCCTGCCCTCCAGAAGTAGGTCCTGTCCTCTGCCCTTGCCCTCGTTTCTTCGGGCAGTCCCTAGTGAAGTGTCCCATTTCACTACAGTTGAAGCAAGTGTCCATCCTCTTTCTGCAATCCTTGTTCAGATGAGTCAATCTTCCACAAGTAAAGAACTTTTTCTCCTTCTTGTCTTCAGACTTCTCATCCTTCTTTTGTGTTTCCTTTTTGGGCCCCGCTTTCTTATTCTGTGGTCCTTCGAGCTTTTCTTCTTTCTTCTCACTTTTGGCTTCCTCTTCATGCACTAATGCCATGCCAACCAATTTCTTGATGGTAGCCCCCATAGGAATGTGGGTCATAGCCAACCCGTGCAGCGGCTCATTCAAACCTTTAACGAATCTCAGGGCCTTCTTCTTAGGTGTGTTCACCAAATCTAAGCCAAATCTCGCCAATTGATTGAACTTGTTGACGTACCCCTTTACTGATAAATTCCCCTGCTTCAATGCTAAGAACCTCTCCATGTATAAATTCTCTTCTGCTCGTGAGAGAAATTTCATCTTGAACCTATGCCTGAAATCCATCCATGTCTCTACCGGACGCACTCCATTCGTGACCTCCCACCAAAACGAGGCTTCATCCTTCATTAACCAAGCAGCTAACTAGACCTTCCTTCCGTCTTCTATCTCGAAGATACCAAACAAATCTTCCACCTCCTTAAGCCAATTTCGAGCTTCAACAAACATCTCTGACCCGTGAAAAGGTTTCCCGCCTATTGCCCGAAAGTCCTTGCATATCTTCGAAAAAGTATCAATGCGGGGAGGGGGAGGAGGAGGAGGAACGTCTGCTGGGCCTGCGGCGGTGGCCCTTGCCTCCAGATACCTTCTGAACCAAGTTGGTACCGGTATGCCCTCGGGTATTTCGGGTACCCCAGACATGCTGAAAAGAAAAAGGAAGAGATTCAAAACGGAGAATCAAAGGAAAGATATATGGCTCTTAGGGATTATGTTTTTCAAAATAAACCCTATTTTTGAAAATACTTCCTTTTTAAAACCTTTTTGAAAATAGTTTTCAAAAACTTTTTATTAAATCTGGTAACCTTCAGCTCTAATACCAAGTGTAACACCCCACTTCCGTTAAGGTCACTCACAAAGGGAATGCCTTAACTTCGGTGGAACGTTATAAGTAAACAGAGAAGAAATTTACAAGACAGATACGTAAAGTAGTAGTTGAAAAATTTATAACTTTATTACAACAGAAACATAAATAAGTTTGGTTACATCACAATACCGAAACCCAAGTACACAAATATCAGTCTTATACAAAATCCTTCGGAATGCATAATTTTAAAGCTATAATCCCCAACAGAGAATGCTATAAATAGGTAGAATCAAAGCCAAGTTATATTTCAAGCACTTCTTGCACTTCAAGCAGATGGAACCTGAATCAAGCTCCTATGTTTCCACCCTGAGAACCTGGGGGGGGGGGGGGGAACGGAAGAAAAGAGGCGAAACAAACTAGGTCAAACATAAGTCTGGTGAGTCCAGTGACTTTCAGCATATAAACAGATAATAGTATCATGACATGTAAATAAAACCGGATGAGAGATAACCATAACAGGAGTAGCAGGTTAACAGAAGAGACAGAATGATATAGGCTAAACTCAACTTCTTACTTGGTTTTCACTTCTCTGCACTAATACTAGTATAACAGAATTAGGTGTTGTCCTAATATCTAAATAGAAAACAGAACGATCTCTTCAGAAATACGATGCTAGTAATGGGCCTTTACCACCCGAACAGAGAAAGACGGTTACAGAAACAGAAGCAGGAACGGAATCAGAGACGGAAACAGAATATTCCATATGGAAACAGAATGTTAGAATTAAGTGTACACTAGTAATGGGCCTTTACCACTCCAACAGACGGTACCACACAGAAACAGACAGGTGTTACCACCCCAACAGAAACAGACGGTACCCCAACAGAAACAGACAGAACTAGGTATACCCTAAATTCTACCCCAAGCGATTGGCTCTCTAATACATAAATACCATGTGCCGGCCCCACAGAAGGGTGTATCACTCCTTAAAGTGGCAACCTATAGACACAGACCTATTTACAGATGTCACGGTGTCTTACATCCTCAGAGCAGACCGGATCCATGCACGCACATGACCCGGTTGGAATGCGCCATCAACACCCCTCGCCAATATCAGAGTGAACCTCTTACAATTAGTCCAGTAAGCGTGCCCTGGACCCCTGCCTAGTGTTGGGTCATAATTTTGATACCAGAAAGGGTTACTGACTAAAATGGGTCCCAAACAACAGATGACACAAGTAATTACCCCTCCTAACCTTGTGTCCCCAGACTAACAGATTTCAGATTAACTTGCTTATAGATTTCAAATGTACAATGTCCAGATTAATTAGTTCTCAGATCAGACATACAAGTTAACAAGTTTTCAGCCTAACGGATTAGATATACAGATTCACAGACTTACAGATTGTTTCACCTAACCTTGTATTGGGCCTACATATTTTCAAACGGGTTTATTAGATTCATCAGTCCAGTTGATTTAACCTTATCCACCCAACACGTTTTAGGCTTCATAATTACCTTAGATTTACATTAATATAAATATTAATGCACAGACCTCTCACATTAGGTCGGTAGCTTGTGGTCGCTGGATGTGCCGGACGGTTCCGGGCAGACTTCTGCCACAAGCCAGACCTAACCTCGTGTCTAAGCATCTTTATGCCTACGATCTCTCACATTAGACTGACATTTTGCGGTTGCTGGTTAAGCCGATTGGGTCCGGGCAGGCTTCTACTGCAAACAGAGTCTAACCTCGTGTCTCATCATTCTTATTTTAGCTAAAGTATTCGTTCACAGATTATGCCAATATCAGACTAATTATGCCAATTCAACAAATTAACTTCTTTACAAGTTACAACAGATTATCCCAAGTTCTATTAACATGTTTTGCTCAATTTTAGATCGAGCCTACAGATTTTTAAACCCTAAATTACCGTATTCAGTTTCAACAGATTTAATTATCCCTTAAAATTCCATTGACATACATCGCTTAATCATAAAATTAATCTTAATTTTACATGCCCAAATTTTGGTCATATTTCACAATATAGCATATGCCCCAAATTTTAGTTAAATTTACACGGTACAGAATATTCTCCAAAAACCCCAAATCATGATATACACTACGCATTATGCCAAATTATAGCCTTTTATTTCAGCATATGTCAAATGTCCAAAAATCCCCATTTAGGCAAGTTCACGTTTAATAGTTACCCCTATTTTAATATAGGTTTTTCAAGCCTAAGTCACATATCCTTTTCTTCCAAGTCATAGATTGTCATATAAAATATGCCCTAAATCTAGATCTTAAATTACAACATGTATTATGTCCTCAAAATCAGATCTTGAATTATAACATACATTATGTCCCCAAATTCCAAGTCATATGTTGTCATACAATAATTCTCCTTCTTCCAAATCATAAACCGTCATATATAGTATGCCTAGATCTAGATCTTAAATTACAACTTATGTTGTGTTTTCAATTCAGTCACAAATTAGTTATGTCTAATTATGCATCATTCAATATTTTCCCCAAATTTAGCATTCGCGTGTCAATCTCTTATGAGATTTGACTCAAGCTCGTGGTAGCCTGGCTATACAACAGAAGGAAGGAAAAGATACAGAATAGTTACAATAAGATAGATCTACACAGAAAAACAGATCTGATAAACAAGAATAAGATAGATCTACATAGAAAAACAGATCTGATAAACAGGAATATGCGTAATCTCCAATTCAGATTTATAACCAAGTCAAGATCATAATTAAATTTCATATCTGAAAATAACTGTACTCACAAATCGTGGTTTAAGAAAGAGAAGAACGATTCTAGGATCTGATTTTCTGTAGTTGATTTAGCTTTCCGTTGATGTAGGCATTGATTTGTTATCTTTTAATCCTATTCAGATTGGAAGAAGAAGAAGCACTAGTTCTAGCATAGGTTTTGGCAGAGTAGCGACGACATTGATTTATTTTAATATGAATTAGAGCAGAGTATAGGCATAATGAAATTGTGTGGAGAGAAAGTGAGGTTTGGGGGTGTTTAAATAGCTTAGGAGCAACGAATCTGGTCAGAACGGGCGTCCAAATGCAGAAAAACGAATCTGTCCACGGATCTGGAAAAGGGGGGGAGGTCGACCCCATGGTCGACCTGTTCTACCCAGGTCGACCCCCTGGTCGACCTGGGTCCTAGGAGGGAATTTTCCCGCCCAGCCCGGGTGTGTGATTTGAATTCCGAAACTTTAAATTTGAATTTGGGCTAGTTTATATTTTAAATTCTTGAAACTTCTAGGTGCCATAACTTCTTCATACGGAGTCCGATTTACGCAAACTCGGACTCTATCTCAAGCAGAATTCCGAGACGAACGCAATGACGTAACCCGTTTCCCTTAATTCTTCTTTTAAAAATTAAGTATATCTTGTTTTGTTATTTTATGTTCACAGAAAATATGGGGTGTTACATGAAGCTCCGTGGTCGCCTCGGCAAAGTCCTAAGTCTTCACAAGTCGCTTGAATCGCGTTTGATTGCTTTGGTTAGAAAATTTATTCGTTTTTAATCGAAATCATAGCAATCTTATGTACATATGTTTGTGCATGTTTGTTGGGTGTTATGAGTTGCTTCGGCATGTTATAAGGGCTTCATTTAAAGCTTAGAAAACATCATATACTATCGCCCATGATCCGAGCCGGCTAAAACAGGTTGCACATTCACTTCCTAGGCAAAAAATAATTATTTGCTACAGGTCAGACGTCTGAGCAAAAAATTTCAAATGTTTGAAATAGCATAAAAATGAACTAAATCCTTGCTGGTTCAGGAAATTGAAAATTCAGACGTCTGAATTTTTAATTTAGATGTCTGAATTCTGTTTTTAGACTGTTGACTAGTGGATACCATGGTCAACAATTTAGACCCGTTTGAGTTCATTCTCGGTCAAGTTTCGGCCCATTTCGACTTCGTTTGTGTAACGACCCATATTATTAACTATTTTGTTATAATATTTAATTTGGTGTTAAATGTTGATTTGGAAATATATATATATATATTTAACGAAGTTTGAAAATATAATTTATATTAATTTTAAACGAGCTCGTATGTCGCGGTAGTTCGTAATATTACGTTTACTTCAGTTGAATATATAAAATCCATTTTAAGTCAGAATTCTTTGAAATAAGAATTGTCCGAATTTGTACGATTATAATGTTCAAAAGAAAGAGAAAAATCAAGATTTTACATGACAGATTTTGAGTTATGTCCAAATCAAATTTTGAAATAGTCGCTATGGATTCGTTTATAAATATAACGATTAATTAATCAAATCAATAGGATTTTTAATAAATTAATACCGTTTAACCCAAAATTGAATCCAAATGGTATTTGAATGGTTGTATAGGGTATTACGATACAATGATAGCTGATAGAAATTTAAAATATCAGTTTAATATTAATTTAGCAGAAAAACGAATTTTATACTATTTTAATCGGGTCAAAAATAGTCATTTTCAAATAATTACGGATTTTTGTGAAACCAGTTCTATTGTGTTCGAAAGATTCGGTTATTGTAGGATTTTTAAATTTTGTCACAATCAGAGTTTATATGAACCGTACAAACTATAGATGTTGAATGTTAAATCATGTGATAAATAATAAATGGCTTTCAATAGAAATATCTGTACGTCACCATAATCTTTCCAAACCCTTGCACGTAGCCAAATTACCCTACGCCCATTTAAATTCCAAGCATTCAGAAACGAAAAATATAGGTAGAGAAAGTAAGTTTGTAACAAATCTTATCCTATCTCGTATCAGTTCTTGACACATTAATGTGTGTACTGATTCAATATATGCAACATGCTTCTTTTCTTCGTTCACACCATCACATGGTCACGAAAACACTTGGCATTCTGAAAAGAAAAAAAAAGATATAAATGAAATCTGACATTATTTGTTTGGGTCTGAACAACATGTACCCATTGCAAAACTGTCGAAATCTTCATTTCTGCAAACCAATTACAGTGGACCAATTCGAAAATTGGAAATAATAATAGTAACATTATCTTGTTTGTCCTTTGTCACACTGATGTTTTAGAAATAATAAAGGGCATTGGTGTTGACACTCCAAATATTGTTAAGGAAGAACCAATTTTTTTCTTTCAAATATTGTTAAGGGGAGTACTAATGAGGAAGGTAGCCCCTTAACAAATAAAGGTAATTTTAACTTATTACTCATTTAGCCCATTTACAAATAAATGTAATTTTACCTTAACAAATAGTGCAAGGGCCATAGTATTTTTTTTCTTTTTTCGATTCCATATATCAATTTTTTTAAACACTAGGATAAACGTTTTCAGAGGAATATGATCGAACTAATTTTTCTTTGGCCGACATAAATGTGCCGAATTTTATAGTTACGGAGACACCGAAATGATTATTAATTTTCGACATATCACTATTGAATACGTATATAACTGATTACGTGCTGCATTCGGTTCAGTGGTGACGTACTGCTTATTTTAATTTGGTTTTGCTTGTTAAATAAGTTTTTTTTAATCTAATTTGAAGGGGTAATCCAGGACTATTGAGTTATGTGAAATAATATGTTTGTGTATCCCGTTAAACATTTTTCAATGAGTGGAGTGCTTTTAAAAAATAACCAACTCCTAAAAATAGTTGGAGTGTCAATAACAACACCCATAGTAAAATAATAGTAATATACGTCCCTGTCTATCACATGTGCCCTCTGACTTTGATTTCGTGGCCACCAAGTTCTTTTCCCCGTATATATTAAAAACTACCATCCAAAAAGAAGCGGTACCCCTTTTAAATACAATAAAAACGAATGGTAGAAAGCATTGTATCTTCTCTTCGATCAAAACTTCAAATCCAAGAAACTATACAAAAACTTACAACTACAAAATGGATCAGCTCATCAGGATTAGAATGTGCTTGCTGAAGGGAACTCGGAGACAGTGTACGGCGAAGAAATGGAAGATGTGGTAGCAGGTTGATGATGGTATACTGTACATACGTGGTGCATGCATTGTTCAACTTCAGGCGGAGGTTCATTTAAAAAGAAAAAAAGAACGAAGAAGGAGGAGGTAAAAGCAGTCTGGACCGTGAGAGGCTTTTGTTTACAACGGATATGCTAGAGTTTAGTCGGCTATGTTGGAACAATATGAAGCAGCAGATAATAGTATTTTGAACTGTAAATTTTGACCAGAAGTAATCAGAAATAATTAAAATTAGAGAAGTTAATTTATTTAATTTATAATCGTAAACTTATATTATTTTTAACTTGCTCGAGCATTAACAGAATCCATCAAAACCAAAGATTAGAACCGTATCGACAAGTACGACATTATAGAGCTGGTGTGGACGAAATCAGATCAAACAGATTGTAATGGAATGATAGTGAAGAGTATGACATTTTAGAATTGACTTGGACAGAATTGGAGACTGCTCTAAAGTTTAATTTAACTAAACTGAATCGCTTGGCAACAAACAGAATCAAGGTGAGTTTACTCACTCAGTTTATCCCACTTATATTTTATATAAGTTGGGTTTTATTTTTGTGTGCAATGGTTGTTTATTGTTGAATGGTTGCTGAATATATTTTTATATATATTGACCGATAGATTAAATTAAATGTTCATTTAATTTAATTGAGACAATCATTATTTTAACGATTGTATCCAACTGAGGTAACTTACATTGTTGGCCACATTTTAATAATATAAATGTGTTAAATTAAAAGATGAATTCTTGAATAGTTGTTATTCTCACTTATATTGATAATGTTATAATATATATGTTGCATATGTTTTGATTGATTGTAGAATTGGACAAACAAATCCTTATTTCACGATTTGATATTTTGGTAATCGCTTGGCCATTTAGTACTGTCAATGGAATAGTATTTTTTTTTAATTAATTTTAAACCAAATCTGAAATGTTTTCAGATTTATACCTTTTGACAGTAAATGCCGTTAGGCGAATCGATGCATATAAGTTATAAAATTTATTTTTAACTGAAATAATATTTTAAATTGTAAATTACGTAAAAATAGAAGTTTGTTTATATATAATTTTAATTAGTTTTATAAAATATTATCAAATGAGGTATATAGCTTTTACAAGCAAGAAAGTTGAAAATTAACCGAAGGGGTAAATGTTTGGAATAGTTGGTTTTGAAAAAATTAAGCAAGATCGTACTGAGTTAATTTTATTATTAATTAATTAGCAGAGAAGAATTAGTTAGAATCGGTCAAATGGTGTTTTCAAGTTGATTAAGTCAACTATTAAACCAGAATCGTATATTAGATTAATAATTAGTCTAATAAAAATAGTTTTGATAAATGATTGCTTAATTATAATTTAATTATAATAAGTTTTAGTTAAAACTTATTAATTTTCTAATTAATAGAACTTAAAGAAATCATCATGTTGTTTCTAATAAAAATTAATTATTATTTAATAAACTTTTAAAAGAAAGTAATTATTTTATAACGGAATTAACTACTTTTATTGTAGTTAACGATGGAGCAAATTATTATCAATTAGTAACGATTAAAATGTTTGCCTTCTTAAAGGAAGTTCAATAAAAGAAAGAATCACGTTTTGTAATAAGATTTCAAGTTGGACCTTGGAAGGATTTTGAAAGGAATTTTAATAACGCCCTAGTTTTATAAACTAGATTTATAAAGGAAGTTAAAATTAAGCGAAGTGGTTCAAATGAGCATTTATTTAATGAATTTAAGTAAAAAGGGTTTCTTGAATATAATGGTATATGCTAAGAATGGGAAAAATGTATTGAAGATAAAAACCATAATGTTGATTTACGAAGTTAAGTCAAACTTATTTGGTTGATAACCATTCCTTTTATAAAAAAGTAACGTTGTTCTCATTGTAAAAATGAATAATGGGTTTAGCAAATGTTCGTGAATGCTAGTTAAAAAGGATTGGGATATGGTTATAAGAGAATTTCTAGATATTAAATGAAAAACATAGTTTTTGTGAATACTTTTGCATTTAAATAAGAGGTAACGGTTATGTTTCTAATGTTTAAATGTTTTGAAATTTAATTAACGAACGATTAATTAAAGGGGCCAAATGATGCTATATATCGAAACAGTGAATTCATTTTAATTTTATGGTTGCATGGTTGTTTTATTTTGATAGTTAAATAACTGACTATCAAAATCTGAACTATTATCGATTGTTGGTACGGAAAGACCGGGATCAAATTTATATTCAAAAACCATTCCGACTGGCAAATATGTAAACATTGAAGAAATCAGAAGATGGTAGAGATGGAGCATTTGAAGATCCATAGAACTTCATAAGCGGAATAATTACTTATAATCTCTAGGTCGCTCCCGAAGATAAACCGTGATTCGGTCATGGTTGAAATCTATGATTTTGCAAGGACTTCTCGCTACTGATCCTTAGGGTGATTCCTATACAGTATGCGATAGGAGAGTGCCTTCAGCTCATCCTGTTCCTGGATGATTTGTATGGCCGAATGTCTGGCAAAGTACTTCTTGAAGGTTACGTACGTCGATTTTAACAAATATACCAAGTTTGGTGGCGGAGAAATTCTCCTTCTTAACACCTAGAGTGTATTTGTGGACGTCAATTAGTAATTTGATGGATCTGACGATGTGGAAATCAAAGACGATGAGATGTCCTCTGAAATGATTAAATGTGACCTCAAGCCTCATCAATTCGGAAATGATAGAAATCGGGAAGGCAACATGGCTAAGTGGGTTATTCCCAATTAGGGTATATTGTCGCTGATCTAGATAAAGTTCTTATTTGTTCTTCTTTCGCTTCTCTACCTCCCGGGAATGGTCATGTCGGATCTGATCGCTGGTGACAATATGTTCGATATACTCAAGCTAAATGGGTGGTCGGTTATGTGTGGTCGGGTTTCAAGATGTTCTTATGAACCCCAATTTATCATCTCTAGAGTACACTGATCGGAAGGAGGTCCCATACCTTCTCAGAGTTGGAATCCATTCTCCAGTAAGTGCCATGCGGTTTTTGATTATATACTATAAATATGTAGAGCGTGAGATGCAAGCGTTCTGGTAAATGGTTATTTATTTAAAGTTTGATAGACACTATTCTAATATCACCAGATTTGTTATATCAAAAATGTTTTGGGTTATAGTAAGGTAAAACCCATATGCGTTTATGTGTGGGCTGGTCTTACTATTATTATTTTTCGTTCATATGATTTTCTAAAGTTAAATAAGTTGGTTGATACCCTATAATTTAGTGAGTTTTACTCACGCTGGTTCACCAGACTGATCCGTGTGTTTGTAATGCTTGGGTCAGCCCGAGTTACAGGTACATGTTAGGATGTTTCGAATTTCAGAGGATATGCTAAAGGGGTCTAGACGCATTAGTAGTTATTTCACTGTATATTATAGATATGTGGACAGGTTAATATAACTGTCAAAATTGTCTGCTGTACTCTGATTAAATATAAGTACTTATATAAGTTCTTTATAAAGATTATTTTTATATTATATTTTATCTGCTGCGATGTGAGACTCTGATTCTGTGTTGAAATTCTTCTTCTTCTTCTATTCTAATTTCTCCCTCAACCTCTATTTTCTTCCTATTAAAGTTTCGTATTTTCGTGCAATTTGGGTTGGACGGAAGTGAAACCAATCAACTCAAAGGGTACAGATTTGCGGGCCTTTACAGTTTGTAACTTGTCAGTTTTTCTGGTTCACAGGTTTCTACAGCTCGATTTCAATGGAATCGTTTTATAAATTATCAACTAAAGAATGACGGAGTGGAAACCGAGGTGAGAACTCCCTCACTCAAATTTTGTACAGTTATTATAGCTGTGACTGAATATATATTGATTGTCGTTGATTGTGATATTTGTTTATTGTTTAATGGATGTTTACGGTTTTAATGTTATCATTATTAAACTGTGATTATAAGTATTTATAAATAAAATGATTTATATTATAAATGATTGGGATGACAATTTACCCACCCGTCTCCCGAATGTTAGATAAG
Source organism: Allium sativum (assembly GCA_030737875.1). Taxonomy (NCBI): domain Eukaryota; kingdom Viridiplantae; phylum Streptophyta; class Magnoliopsida; order Asparagales; family Amaryllidaceae; genus Allium; species Allium sativum. The sequence continues at coordinate 749,590,056 of CM060918.1, forward strand.
TTCACATGGATTGTGATGTAAACCCCCACACAGGCGTTGGGATGATTATTTTACACATCACCCAAGTATACAAATAATAATATTTATTTGATGGTTGAAAATCCCATACAGATCTGGGGATGATAATTAATTCATACCTCCCTTGGATTTATTTAGATGTCAACTGATGGATTGACGGACTGTTATAAGAATTATTTAATTGTTTAATGCTTATGCAGTTGCAAATTTGCACTTTGGATGTGAATTGAATGTTTAATAGTTGTTTATCACTATTGTTGCACACATGCAATGTATGGAATCCGTATAAATAAAATTATATGGTAATTGATTGAGTCTGATTCCAATTCAGAAATAACTAATATTTTAAAATAATATTCAGTGAAGAACCAAAATATGATTTTGATGTCTGATTTTGGATGGACACGAAAATATTGAAATAAGTTTGAAAGGGTAAAAGATATTTTTATCTGAATGAAATGGTTAACAACTAGAATAAATAATTGATTTGGTTTTAATATAACCAAATTTTTTCCAATGTATGAATTGGAAAGGATTTGAATGGAAATAATCTTTGGAATATTTCGATAATGGATTCCGTGATTATACGAATAGTGTTGAGGAATTTGGAAGATATAGATATCGTTATTCCCAATACGGTATCCGATGGTTTCAGAATTTGTTAGAATATAAATCGATATAATTTCTATTCAGAGCCTTGTAATTAATATCGAATTGAACTTTGGGTTGTAGTGAATGGAAAATTAATTTTCCATAGAGATACAGACGTCTGCCCGATTAAAAACAGACATCTGAAAATGGTTGAAAATAAACTAAATCTTTGCTGTTTCAAACTTTTCTAAAAACAAATGTCTGAATTTTTGAAACAAACATTTGAATCCTGTTTTTCTTCAGCAATTAACAATGAAGATATGATTTGGAATTTATAATCTTTTAATTAAGATTAATAGAAATTTCCAAAGTAAAGTTTTTTCCTAATTTAATATATTAAATTGGAATTGAATGGAATTCGATTTAGCGATAATCGAAATGAGTTTCTGTGAAGAAAGACCGTTACTACATTCGGAATTTAAAAGGCCTTGCCGTTATTCCACTTATAGTATTAGTATGATACAGAAATTTATATCGGTTATGATTTACCGAATTTCCGTGAAAGTTCCATTTTAATGGATGGTGACTTTGGGTTTATCGTGAACTGTGTTTTAAATGACATTAGTTCTTTAACCCAGTTAAAGATAGGATTAATTTTCCTAAGTTGAATAATCTTTAAGTAATGATTTTTGAGATTAAAATTAAATGGAGTTTTAATGAATCTTTAATTAGACTGAATTGAAAATAAGGTAATTAAATTTACCGAATTCAAGAAATGGTTCGAGAATGGAGTACCACCAACTTTACTCCATGCGATATAGATTTGAGCGATGAATGGTCATTAAACTTACCGATAACGCAGTGGGTGTTAGATATGGAGTGCTACCATTTTTGCTTTATGGAATGAATAGGTTAGGGTTGGGATAATAAAATGAATGATTACTTCGGTAAGGCTCGTTAATCCCAACTAGTTTGATTAACCTTAATTTGGTTTAAGTTGAGAAAAGATATTATAAATCTTCTAAAATGATTTCCAAGAATATACAAATGAAAGAATATTCTGGCTTGGAATGAGGCGTATGATGTGTTTTTATAGCACTTGATTATAAAATACGCGAGTTATTCGGAAAGACTGGGTTTAACCCATTCTGAATAACCAATACGACGACTAAAAGTCGAATATTTAAAGACAGTGGTTGAAGACCGGAGATCTTCAAATCGTTTTTATTATTACTGATGTCTTGATTGGGATGTACACCCATGACAAGGTAATAAGGGTGATTGTCCAAACGCACTAGGAGATTGACCGGATATGCGAGGGCCTCTCTCCTGTATTGGACATATGGGATGAGGAATAAGGTGCCTCCGGTTTCGTTCAGACCCAGAACGACTTGCAAATGGATTGTATGTCTAACGTTGTATTCCTTTATGCTGTGTTCGTTGATCTCTGCTAAATGTACATCTATTTGGTGGTCGAGAATTTATTCTCTTGCTTAACACCCTTCTCTGAGACGTACGAGCTTAGAAGTTATAAATAGGTAGAAATCAATGGTATGGTATGGATTGACAATGTGGCATGTTAAGATGCATGGATTAAGGCTCTTGTTGAAAAACAAGTCTTGTGGTTGATGATCAAAGCACCACTTTCATATAGCACCGCTTGGTGTATAGCGTTAATTCGCGAGCTTCACTCCCCGGTGTAAACCAAAAACGGGATAGAGACTACAGGGAAATGGAAATACGTTAGCTTCTAGCTAGAAGTGATCTCATGGTATGGAGCCCAGACATTTACTTATGTGGATGTTGGATATTATTAGATGGAAAGATGAGTTACTTTGGAATTGATATCAGGGTCGCTAATGGCCCTAGACTTGGTTGACATTATGACTTACACTTTTAGAGGTTCGATAGAACCGACTAACATATTGTTTATGGTATTGCCAATCATCGACGGATGACTAGCCCTAAAGATCCAAGGGTTGGCCGGAGTGTGTAATCCGGAGGCATATGCTAGAGTGTCTCGAAATCAGTGAGGAAGATCCCTTACCTCGGTTCATAGATGAAAATCCAATTTCCAATACGCGATCTTACGGTTTTAGTTGTAAATCTATATGGCGACATAACATAATGGTACCTATGCTGCCTATGATTGATACATTTATATTTGAAGTTGATTTCTTCACTTATAGTAGTAATAAAATATGAATTTCGCGTACCAAGCATATTTGGCCATTATAAGGAAAAACTCTATCCTCCGGATTGCGTTGCATTGTGTGATGGGGCCCGAGTCTTATAATGGATTCATTTTTCTTTGTTTAGCATTGCGCTGTTTGTTTTATGGTATTATTGGGAGGAAACCCGTTCTATGTTATACGGTGTGGTCCCTTGATTTACCCAGCTTTAAAATAACGTTAATAAATGTTTTAGTTCTCGCACCAGTCCCATGACTGACTCAGATTTTATTGTTTTAACCTAAACTCTAGGTGCCCATATTTTCACACGGGCAGCTAGTAGTTTTGGTTTTGCAAATTTATCTTTATACAGGATCCTGTTTTACAGTTGGAGCTACATTCGAAAAGCTTTGTATCCGTCTATTTCTTTCAGTTGTGTTATTTGACGTATTTCCGCTATGCATTGTATTTATACATTTTATTTCCACTACTACGTAAATTATTAATCTTTGATATATTCTTGTACTTTGATGTAAATTGTTGTAATACCAATAAAATTTCTCATATTTGTGTTCTGATGCGTCGTGTTCTCAAAGCAGTTCGCCTTCTTGTTCGGTTTAGGCCGGCCGGGAAGTTCGGATCGCGACAAGATCTCTCCGCGATCTCATTTTGGGCTCCTCCCGAAATGAAACAGAAAATATCAGCATAAATAACCTTTCGAGTATATCACCTGAGAACAATTGTAACACCCCGTAATTCTGTTAATATAAATATTCACAAATTAAAGAATAACTAATCTCAGACGTGAGAATTGTGGGAAATGGGTTGCGCCATTGTGTTCATCTTGGAATTCTGGTTGAAATAGAGTCAGAGTTTGCGTGATTTGGACTTATGAAGGAGATATGGCCATCGGAAGTTTCAGAAAATTCAAAATTCCAAATTCGATGTCAAACAGGCTAGGCGGGAAATTTCCCGCCCAGCACCCAGGTCGACTGGGGAGTCGACTGGGTAGTCGACACCCCCAGGACCAGGTCGACTGCGCAGTCGACTTGGGTGTCGACCTGGTCCAGTCAGCCAGGTTTTGGCAGAGCCCAATCTTGAGCTGCTGATGTGTCTTTAGGGCTGAGTTGGCTAATTTAACGGTTCAGGTTAGTTCTGAGTTGATCTGATGGTCTAAATAAATCCTAAACTCTATATAGCTAGGTAGTCTCTCACTCTAAAATCACTTGAAAAATAGAATAGCCGCCGTCATGCCATCGCCATGGAACTCAGTGTAACCGCCGCCAACTAAGAAGGAAGAAAGCTAATCAAAACTCTAATTCTACTCAATTCTAAAGCAAATCAAGGCTCTCTTTCTTTTATAATTGTGAGTATGATGATCTTAATAAGATTATTAGCAAACTAATTAGATTAAGATGTGATATGGATCATAAGAAAATGATGTGAATTGTCATATATGTTGTTGTAAACCTTATGCTATCATGTATGTTGTAAATCCTATGTTATGTGATGATGATATCCTATATGTTGTAAATCATGCTATGATGATATTATATATGTTGCAAGTTTCTATGCTAAGTTGCGATGTTACAAAGCCATGATGTTATTATGTTGTAGTTAGCTTATGAATCATGATGTTGATTATATATATTTGGGCTATGATGATTCACATGATAAATCACATGTACCTATGCAAGTTTAGATTTATTAGTATGTATAATCTCACATATTGTATGACATCTATTTAGATCTAGAATTATGACATCTATTTAGATCTAGAATTATGCTATGACATGTGTGAGTTCTATGTGTTAGATGCTAGTTCACACCATTATCATGTTGCATAAACCACATATGCAAGTTTATACATGAACTTGGGTTATGATCATATTATGTAAGTTGTGACATTTAACCAAACAAGTTGACACCTTTAGATCCATGACATGTGTAGTTTTATGCAAGTTTCACCCCTATTATGATTTGATCTATTTTATTTTTCTATATGTTGTAATAATTTATCTTTGTGCTATGAGTTAGACTGTTCGAGTCTAACGTATATTTTGTATTGAATAAGCAAACGTATAACGTGGGGTAGGGGTAATATTAAGGATTTAATATTACGAAATTGGATGCAATTGATATGATTTTGCATACCATAAGTGGATGGCCATAATTGAGTCAATTATGGACATCATTAAAATTGGAATTAATTAATGATTTGAATAGGGATATATTTAAAACTGGGGTAAAAGATTATAAGTGTTAATCAATGCTTAGGACACGAGGTTGGACTCGTTTGTGGCGTAAAACTGCCCGGACCCGCCCGGCAAATCCAGTAGTCACAAATGTCAGCCCAATGTGAGAGGTCCTAGGCCCAAATTAAAGCATAGCAGTTGTAAAGACACAAGGTTAGACTTTTTTATGGTGTAAGACTGCCCGGACCCGCCCGGCGAATCCAGCTGCCATAAATGCCAGTCTAATGTGAGAGGTCTTTATGAGGTTATGGCCTGAATGAATTAAGAAATACTTAACAAGATAAACATGTAAAGTGGGACATGGGGGTTAAGTAGGTGCCTTGGGTGGCATGAGGAATCTAGTGGGTGCCTTTAGTGGCATTTGAAATACGATTAGTAAGACTTAACCAAACACACATGTAAATGAACATGACTAAGAAGAGGGTTAAGTGGGATGTACTAGTGGGGACAAGCTTAGGTGGATAGCTTGTGGTAAGTAAAGGGGGCCCATTTCAACCCGTAACCCAAAACGTATCTTTGTGGGCTCGACCCAAGTCGAGGACGGGACACGCGTACTGGGCTTGACTATAAGAGGCCAAACGGGTTAGCGGTGGCAATGCAAGTCCAACGGGTTTCATATGCGTGTGTGGACCCGGGCTGGTAGGTAAGACGTTGTTGCATCGTGTAGGTATAAGCCGTGCATCCTCAAGTTGTATCGGGTTGACACTTTTGGGGAGTGATACACCCCACTGTGGGGCCAACACGGGTATCTACGAGTAGGGAGCCGATCAAAAGTGGGTAGTGGGGTACACCTAGCAGAGATAGAGGCAAGCGACACCTATGTAGTCAGCTAGGGGTACACGAAGTTATTTATAAAACTTCTAAGTGAAGCAAGTGGGATCAACCTTTAGGGTGACTGGTGTGGTGCAGTGTAGTAATTATTCGTTAGTATTAGGTGTGCCTTTAACGTTATCTTTATCTGCTCTTCCATACCCAATAGTTCATAGACATTTCCTTATTTTCCAGCTTGTGCCTCAGTCTAATTATTTTGATAATAGTATTGTTAGAATTATCATACTCGCCAGACTTTATGTCTGACCCCCTCCATTTCTATCTTTGCCCCCCCTCCAGGTCCTCAGGGTGGACCCAGCTCTAGCGGAGTTTGATTGGATTGCTTTATCTCTCTTTTGGAAAGCTTGGACGGCTGAAGTAAAGTCCAGCTTGTTATCTTCTTTAATGGCTATTTATGTAATGGGGTTATGTATTTGGTTTTATCAAGATGGATATTGTACTTGACTCTGATTTATGGTTTTATGATGTAACAAACATGTTTAATTTCCGCTGCAATGAAATAAAGTTTTAGATTTCCAAGTACTACTTATTATCTATCTTGTTGTAATTTTTCTGTTCTATATTCACTTAAAACCTCCATGGAAGTTAATGCATTCCCTTTGTGAGTGACATTAATGGACGTGGGGTGTTACAACAATAATCAAAAAATAAAATCTAGCCACGATAGTCTCCTTCCATTTTACATTTTTCATATTAAATGACCAAATCGTATGTTCAAATATGTTCTACAATCTGTATGATTTTCATATTCATCGAATTTTACAAATATGTACCAATCAAATTATGTATTTTATGTTCTACTAATGCTAAATTTTTTAATGTTCTGGATTTTTTAATGTTTTATGTCTAACAATAATTGATGTTCATGGTTCATATGTCATAACCACTAATCTATTTTCATTGTGTTATATTTTTTTTAAGCATATTATGATTTAGAGTTTGAATGATCTTTCGTAAATTAAGAATAATGAAGTGATTTTGCAATTCAAGTTCAAGTTATAATATTTATAACAATATTCATAACAATCATTATGTAAGAATATTATTTTTTAACATCGTGTTCCCCAGTATTGTTTTGATATTAACTTTCAGACCCGAGATCGGAATCTGATACAAACATCTGTGTTGAACTCGTCTCATCTGAGATCTCCCCCGATACGAGATCAGGTCTCTAAAATCCCAAGCCGATATATGACCGATATCAAAGATTTAAAACCTTGACTATAATTGATGGTGATCAACCATAGGTGCGCATATCTTATCTCACCAAGGGACTTTTCCAACTTAGGAGGTAAACCTATTTTGGAAAAGAATCAACAGTAGAGGTCCAAGGTTAACTCAATAGTTATGAGCGAATCATTTGTAATCTAAATCTGGATGATGAAATGAAGAGCATGTTGGCCTTGCGTCAACTATAATGACGGGCAACGAATTAGTGGAATGTAGTGAAGGTTGCTTTATTAAAAGACGTATAGTGCTTTGTCAAAGTACGGGATGTCTTTCATCGACACCCCACATAAGAAGATGAAAATTTCATTCTTTGTTTGGAGCACCATCTTGGAGAGACTGTCTTGAATCATATTAATGTGACCTTGAGGGAATGGTTGGGGAGGTGCTTAGACATGAGAGAAACTATCCTAAGTCCAAAGTTGTACCTAATGTTGCTCCTAAGGATGAGCGAAATCCACAAGTGAGCGGGGATGGCCAAAAGATATGGATTAACAAGTGGAAGGCATCTCAGAATAAGGAATGTTAAAAGATGAAGGTTAGGCCTGTGTGACTTGCTTTAACTATAGATCAGAGGGTCATTCCCATAATCAGGGCCACAGTAGTGAGGAAAAGTGCCATATCTACAATAAAATTAAAAATTTCAAGAACGATTGCCTAGATGCGACTAAAAAAGTAGTGAAAGTATACGCTATCTATGTCCTCTAGACTTCTTCGGATGCCCCATAGGAATTTGTCTTATCATTTAATGTATGCTTTTAATTTTTGATGTTCCTATTCATGATTTTATGTACATGGGCTTCCCATTCCTTTATATCTAATGACTTGTAGATAAATTAGTATTGAAATTCAAAACTGTTAGCAAACCTTTAATATTAAAAAACTATGTTTGTGGATCCACCTACCTAACTATGGATTGCCATGATCGTCTTTTATCGATTCATAAATGATCTTTTATCTGTGATTGTTCTGTTTAGGAGTTTGTTGGTTTGGTATTATACTTGGAATGGGCTTCTTGTGTAAGTACGGAGTTATAATAGATTTAAAGAATTTTGATAATGACTAAGGACAAACGATGAGCAGAGAGTAGTGTCAGGCTATCAACCAAAAGAGGAGATGATGGCCAGTTTTCTACAATCACTTGATTTTTAGACGATGAGTTATCCATAATTTTATCGTTGGCGAGTATCCGAGGTATTTGAAGTGGTGACCAGACTTTCACCATACAGAGAGATTGAGTTAATTTTTAACCTGATGAAGGATGCCAAATCGATAGTAATGCATTTGAGAGGGATGACACCTAAAGAGATATCGAGGTGAAAATGAACAATCTTTCGTGGAAGGTATCATTCAACAAAATTTATCCGAGTAGTAGGGGAATCTATAGTATTTGCAACAAGGCATATGGTTCTCTTAGACTGTGTGTTAATTACCGGGAGCTGAATAAGGTGATGTAGAAGAACAGATGTCTGCTCTCGCGTATTGATGACTTGTATGATCAACTTGTTAGTCCTAGGGTGTTTCTGTTGTTAGATCTAGCAACTAGATTTCATCAGTTTAGAATGGTCAGGGAGAGTGCACTAATAACTACATTTCGAGTGCTATCTAGATTTTATAAGTGGTTCATTATGAAATTTAGGATAACTAATGCACCTACCAATTTTTGGATCTTAAGAATCATGTCTCCAAAGACTAGGTGAATAGGTTTGTGCTAGTGTTGGTTAATGACATTTTGATATATTCTTGATCGGGGGAGGAGTATGAGACACACTTGAGGATTGTTCTTGAGGTACTGAGAGAACATGTTGACGACCAAATTTCACTCCTAAAGAAATGAAGTTCGATTCTTGGGTCATGTTGTTTCAGAGCAAGGTATTGTTATGGATTCTATGAAGGTCGCAGTAGTGCCGGACTGGAATATACTCATGCATGCTAAATATGTTAGGAGTTTCTTAGGATTAGCAAGATACTATTAGAATTTAATCTAAGACTTTTCAGCAGTAGCAGCACCATTGACCTTTTTGACGAAGTGGAATCATGCTTTTACTTGGGATGTTAGATGTGATCATGCATTTGTGAGTCTAAAGGTGAGATTAAAAAGTGCACCATTGTAGGTTATTCTAGGTGGGAAAGAGGAGACAACGATATACATGAATGCTTATGGTACTGGATTAGGTCCAGTAGTGATATAGAAAGGTAAAGTTATAACTAATGGTAGTACATAGTTGAAACAACACAAGAAGAAGTGTAACAACCCCGATTTTTACAAGTTGATTATTTACCAAATTTAAATAATCTAAATGAATGAAATGGATATTTAATTACTTAGATTAAACTTATAAGTGAATTTAAATATTGGAATAAACCAAACTTGTGAATCTTAAGTTTAATAAACAATCAAATTGATTTGAATCGTTTATAAAATAATTTGAATTAGAATGATAATAATAAAATAAAATCGCAAAATAGGAGCGATTTAAAATTGATTAAATAATAACTTTATTTTGTTAACATGTGAAAATAGCCATTTTGCAAATAATCTTGGAATTCGATGAAGCCTGTTGCATCGGTTCTAGAATAATAAACTATTGCATGTTTTCAAATGTCAAGATGTTCCAATGATTTGTGTGGTTGTGCGAGCTTGAAACGCTTGGCAATAAGTTAAGTCAATAAAATATAGTGTGGTGCTAAGGGCACCCCAATATGTTATTTCTAATACCGCAATTTAAAAAATTGAACTCATTAAATTTTGTGTGCTTCCTAATACCACATTGCCTCTCCATTCTAATCTCTCACTCAACCATTATTTGCCGAACTAATCACGTTCTCATCCCTAATCTGAAAACTATAATCTCTCTTACGCAATTGAATTGTTACCTTCCTTTTGAAATTAATGTACTTGGAGATATGGGTATCCTTTGTGATATCTTTGTGATTGAATTTCCGTAGGGAGAAATACTGAAAGCTGCGATGTGAAAATAAAAATAGTTATAGGTGAACTACTTATTTTAATAACGTCATGATTTGATTAGCTAATATTCTATACATGCATGCATATTCAATCAATGATCACACAGTACTGTGGTAGGTGTAATTAATAATATGGACAACAATCAAGAATAGTGAAAATAAATATATTGCAGTGTTTAAAGGCCGCCCATCAGAAAATTCTACAGTGATTGAGGACCGAACAGAGCATGAAAAGGCAAGATATTTTATTCATAGTTTGAATGACATATAATAACCGAAAATGAAGGCAACTTGTAGTATATAGTGACCGAACAAGGAGGCAAACAAATATTAGCTTTGTTATGACACTCTCTTCGGTGGTTTACGCACTATGTGACATTGAATAATTTGGCGTACCACCACCGAGGGAAATAAAGAAAAGACTTTAATATTTTCAGCAACGGTGATGTTTTTGCATGGGGTTGAGACGATGATGTATCTTCTGCTTTCTTCCTGCTCGATTGGAATACGGTTTTCTGACATCTTCTCGTCATTGTTCGAGTCGAGCGTTTTTTTGCAGACCGAGTTTAACTTAGGGTTTTCAAAGGCAATAACAGTGAAATGGAAAAATAGGAGAAATACAGTAGTAGCCTCTATTTCTAATTGTTTGTTATTAGAAAAAAGAGAATATATTATTTTGTAGTATTTTTTGGTTTCGGTACTAGAAAGAACATATTGGAGACCCCTTATCACCACACAAAATATATTAAATCTTGCATATAATAACCTCCATCTTCTAACCTAAATCCTCCTCTTCTATTTGATCACCTATTCAAAATAAATGAACTACTCTTTCAAAATTCTTCAACAAATCAAATTAAATTTGTTAGTTGATGAAATCCAACGTGATTTGATCTGCTAGCCTCATATGCTTAAATTAAATTCCATGACCTTTTTTGCAAAAATGGTTCATTAGCTAATTTTGTAGCTTAAGTCAAGAATTCTTTTTGGAGAATGTTGAAATATTACATGACTAATTGTTAAGTAATGAGATAGATTTAAGCTTTTTATAAAATAACCATGCTTAAATAGTGAAATGATCTTGTTTTTATAAAGTTTCACATTTGTTGTTTTGCTCGATTCTAGCAATCGTTTATAAACAGCAAAAAAGAGAAAATATTAGACTTAGGTCCTTAGAATTAAACTTAAGACACGAAAACTCCTTCCTAGAAGAAGATGGTAAATTAAGTCCCTAAAATTTAATTATTCAATAACTGCATATGATTATGCAATTTTTTAATGAATAATAGCAGACATTTTTGCAATTATATCAAAAAATTACATAAATGTGTGCAATTATTTTATGAAAAATTGCGGATATTTCCACAAATTTCTTGATGAATAATAACGAAATTCTCCTTAATATTTTCAAAAAATAGCGAATATTTTTGCAACTTTTTGGTGAATTATTGAGGGAATTTATGCAAATTTTCGTTGAATAATTACAGAGATTTCTGGAATTTTCGGATATAATTGTATAAATTTCTGCACTTATTTACTAAAAAATTACATTAATTTATATAACTATTTAACTTAATTATAGAGATCTAATTTACGTGCTTTTTTTGTAAGGATTGTTTTGTCTAATTGAAAACTTAATAGAGACTTTAACCAAATTGTCCTAATAATTTATCAGTATTAATGGATAATGTGGATCTTTTATCTTTGATGATTCAAATTTTGAATCCCTATCCATTGATAATTTTAAAGCATATTTATTTATTCAAATAATAGAAATTAATCATAATTTTTTCCCTTTTATGCCAGAGAAATATAATCCTACCTGCCTTACTATTTATATGCCTATTACTTGTAACGACACGGATTTCTCCCAGAACTAATCGACCGCTAAATCGACCAAGACCGTTCAAAATCCGCATACGCTAACTTTGGGCATACAACACATTAGAGCAAATAACAGAAGATTTTTATTAATATCATAACAATGTTACATCAGAGTACATAATATATCAGAGTACATAGATAAATAATAATACAACGAAAGATTAATTTACAATAACTTAATACAATGCAGCAGAAGACTATCATTGCTCTAGACATAGCTTTAGCTTCGATCCAGAATCCTGCTCAATAAGTAAATATTTGCAAAACAAGCTACTCGACTACCCGTGTGAAAAATAAGGGCACCCGAGTTTGCAAGTGAAACAAACTACGAGTCAGTCATGGGACTGATATGAGAAATCTTACTTAACTTATGTAATAATAAGGCTAATCACAGGACCACGCCGCTAACACGGAACGGGTTTACTCCATTGGATTGCCAGTGCATAATTTAAATAAACTTTTATTCAAAACAACGCAATGCTTTTTAGAAAATGAAATCATTATAAGACTCAAATCCCATCACACAATGCAATGCAAACCGGAGGATAGAGTTTTACCTTATAATGATCAAACATGCTTGATACATATAAAACAATATTAAATATTATTGTTAGTGCCTAATCAATTTAAAAATATTTTCAAAATAAATGTATCAATCCTAGACGACATAGTACCCCATCCTACTATGTCTCCATGTATAGGTTTACAATCAAATCTGTAATGTCGTATTGGAAATTGGGTTTCCATCATGAGTCAAGGCTAGGGACGATCTCCTTACCGATTCGAGACACTCTAGCAAATGTCTCAGGATCACACCTACGAGCAACCATTGGATCCTGCAGGGCCGGTCCACAAATACTTTAGTGGATTGGCAATTCCTGAACACACGCTTTTTGGTCCTATTGGACCTATCAATTGGCCACTATCAACCAATATATCTAAAGCCTCGTAATCCATCATCCACATAAGTAAAAATGTCTGGGCTCCATACCATGACACAACTTCTAGCTAGAAAGAAACGTGTGCACTCCCTTCGTTCCCATATCCCGTTTTTGACTCATACCGGGGCGTGAGGCTCGCGAAGTAACCCTATACACAAAGCTATGCCTAAACAGGCTGTGCTTTGATCATCAACTACAAGGCTCTGCTTTTCAACAAAAGCCTTTATCATTTGCATCTTGGCATGCGCATTGACAATCCACGCCATGCGATCAATAACTATCAATATATAACCTCTGAGCTCGTGAGTCTCAGATAAGGGTGTTAAGCAAGAGAATAGTCCTCCATCACCAAACAGATATATACTAAATAGAAATCAATTTACATGGAATGAAATCCAATGTCAGACACACATCCATTTAAAAGTCCATTCTGGGTCTGAACGAAACCGGAGACACCTTATTCCTCATCCCGTATGTCCAATACGGAAGAGAGGTGCTCGCTTATCTGAACAATCAACAAGTAGGTCCGGACAACAACCACTTTAACCATTTCCTAGGAGAAAATCAGTCCTGGGCATCAATAGTCATCCATTCGATGTGAAGATCGCCGGTCTTCAATCACCGTCTTCAATGTCTTTGACTTTAAATCATCGTATAATTATTTGAAATGAGACCGAACTCAGACTTTTCAAATAATTCTCGAATATATATAATTTAGAATCATTCCATATCGTTAATATTGTTATATAACGATTTATCGCTATTTTTATTTATATAAAAATAGTCCAATTTAATTTAACGACGCTTCGGGTCAATAGGTGGCCCTGGCGCTGTTTTTACCCAAATTTGATTTGCACATTTCTCGAAATCTAACCATTGTATTTTAACAAAATCTATATCGTGAGAAAGATCCTCTCAAAGCGGACCTAACGGTTTCACTTTTGGGAAAATCTGACGGTCGGATCTTTCGGTATAATTCTTTAAATTTACAATTTCGAAACGCGAACTACCACGCACGATTCGTTTAATTTTAATATATATATATATATATATATATATAATTACATATAAATATTAATTATTCGACGTCACTGACGTGTTTAACATGCCAAATAAAAGAATGTTTTAATTTGCATAACCATTTCTACATGTTTATAATGTCAAATAAAATGTATTTTATTTGCATTTATTTCTACATGTTTCTAATGTCAAATAAAATGTAATTTATTTACATAACAATTTCTACATTCCTAGTGTTAAATAAAATGATATCTATTTACATGACATTGTTGCTAATGACAAATAAATAGATAATTTTAATTATCATTATTTGTAAGCAATTTCCACTTTTAACTTTAACAAATAAAAGGAAATATTTTTATTTGTATATAGTTTCAATGTATAACATGACACATAAAAAATGTCCATTTTTATTGTATACAATTCTAATGTATAACATGGCGATAAAAATGTCTTTTATATTGTATACAATTCTAATGTATAACATGACGATAAAATGTCTCTTTTATTTGTACAAAAATTCTAATGTATAATTTGACAATTAAAATGTATCTTTAATTTATATACAAATTCTAATGTATGACTTAACGATAAAAATGTATCTTTAATTTGTATACAAATTATGATGTATAACTTAACAATAAAAATGTCATTTTCATTTGCATACAATTTCTAATTCTAACAATACTTGATATTTTTTATTTTGTCGACCATTCTATTTCAACAACACAAATAGAAATTATATTTCTATTTTGTTGACAATTTCATTTCAACAAAATGATTAAAAATGATTCTTTCATTTTTGTTGACAATTCTATTTCAACAAAATGAATAAAAATGAATCTTTCATTTTAGTTGACAATTCTATTTCAACAAAATGATTAAAAATGACAACTTTGGTTTGTCGACAAATCTAATTCAACAAAACAATAAAAATGATAACTTTCGTTTGTCGACAATTCTAATTCAACAAAACAAATAAAAATGATAATTTTGGTTTGTCGACAATTCTATTTCAACAAACATATAAAATGATAATTTTGTTTTTGTTGACAATTCTATTTCAACAAAACATATAAAAATGATCACTTTAGTTTGTCGACAATACTAATTCAACAAAACAATAAAGATGATATTTTTATTTGCATACCAATCTATTTTAACATAACAAATAAAAAATGATATTTTTAGTTGTGTATACAATTCCTGCTCTTAACATGTCAAATAAACATGATATTTTTAATATAGCAAATAAAATGATAATTTTAATACAACAAATAAAAATGATATTTTTATTAGTATACAAATCTATTTTAACAAAACAAATAAAAATGATTCTTTTATTTTGTTGGCAATTCTATTTCAACAAAATATGTATAAAAATATGATATTTTTATTTTTGTTGACAATTCTATTTCACAAAACGTATAAAAATGATATTTCTATTTTGTTGACAATTCTATTCAACAAAACATATAAAAATGATATTTATATTTTGTTGACAATTCTATTTCAACAAATCATATAAAAATGATATTTCTATTTTGTTGGCAATTCTATTTCAACAAAACGAATAAAAATGATTCTTTTATTTTGTTGACATATATTTCAACAAAACATATAAAAATGATAATTTGGTTTTTGTTGACAATTCTATTTCAACAAAACATATAAAAATGATAATTTTGTTTGTTTTGACAATTCTATTTCAACAAAACATATTAAAATTATTCTAGTATTTTGTTGACAATTCTATTTCAACAAAACATTTAAAAATGATTCTTTTATATTGTTGACAATTCTATTTCAACAAAACAATTAAAAATGATAATTTTATTTTGTTGACAATTCTATTTCAACAAAATGATTAAAAATGATAACTTCATTTTATTTACAATTCCATTTTAACAAAATGAATAAAAATGATAACTTCGTTTTGTTAACAATTCTATTTTAACAAAATGAATAAAAATGATAACTTCATTTTATTTACAATTCCATTTTAACAAAATGAACAAAAATGATAACTTCGTTTTGTTAACAATTCTATTTTAAAAAAATGAATAAAAATTATGACTTCAATTTATTTACAATTCCATTTTAAAAAAATGAATAAAAATGTTAACGTCATTTTGTTAACAATTCTATTTTAACAAAATGAATAAAAATGATAACTTCATTTTATTTACATTTCCATTTTAACAAAATGAATAAAAATAATAACTTCATTTTGTTAACAATTCTATTTTAACAAAATGAATAAACATGATGACTTCAATTTATTTATAATTCAATTATAACAAAATAAATAAAAATGATAACTTCATTTTGTTAACAATTCTATTTTAACAAAATGAATAAAAATGATAACTTCATTTTATTTACAATTCCATTTTAACAAAATGAATAAAAATGACAGCTTCATTTTTTAACAATTCTATTTTAACAAAATGAATAAAATGATAACTTCATTTTGTTAACAATTCTATTTTAATAAAATGAATAAAAAATGATGACTTCAATTTCTTAACAATTCCATTTTGAATAAATGAATAAAAATGATAACTTCATTTTGTTAACAATTCTGTATTAACAAAATGAATAAAAATGATAACTTCATTTTGTTTACAATTCCATTTTAAAAAAATGAATAAAAATGATAACTTCATTTTGACAACAATTCTATTTTAACAAAATGAATAAAAATGATAACTTCATTTTGTTAACAATTCCATTTTAACAAAATGGATAAAAATATAATTCAGTTTATTTACAATTCCATTTTAACAAAAGATAACTTCACTTTGTTAACAATTCCATTTTAATAAAATGAATAAAAATGATAACTTCATTTTGTTAACAATTCTATTTTAACAAAATGAATAAAAATGATAACTTCATTTTATTTACAATTCCATTTTAACAAAATGAATAAAAATGATAACTTCATTTTGTTAACAATTCCATTTTAACAAAATGAATAAAAATGATAACTTCATTTTGTTAACAATTCTATTTTAACAAAATGAATAAAAATGATGACTTCATTTTATTAACAATTATATTTTAACAAAATGAATAAAAATGATGACTTCATTTTGTTAACAATAACCTAATTCAATAGAATTGACATTTTTGTTTTAACACAAATTTATTTAACAAAAATGTTATTTTTGTTTTGACACAAATCTATTTAACAAAAATATTATTTTTGTTTAGACACAAATCTATTTAACAAAAATGTTATTTTTGTTTTGACACAAATCTATTTTAGCAAAAATGTTATTTTTGTTATCAGACAAATCTATCTTAACAAAAAGGATATTTTTGTTTTCACAATATTCTAATTCAATAATAATGATATTTGGTTTTGTCAATTCTAATACAACAAAAATGACATTTTATTTTTGTCAATTCTAATCTAACTAAAATGACAATTTCTATTTTCATAATTCTAATTCAATAAAAATGTCAGTTTTTATTTTGACAATTCTAATTCAATAAAAATGACAATTTCTATTTAGACAATTCTAATTCAATATAACAAATAAAAGAATATTTTTATGTTATAACAAATCCTATGTTTCATATAACAATAAAAAGGGGATTTTTATTTGTGTAACAAATTAAGCAATTTTATGATTAACATGTTTACAATAAAAAGAGAATTTTTATTGTAAAACAAATATAACCATTATATGATTAAACAATTCCTAATCAATCCAATTTCATCCAACGTATTATCACAAACAAATAAATCAATTCACATCACATATCATATACAACTGAATTTTTAATGGTGTATATATAAATAAATTTAAAAAAAGAAATCTTACCTTGATCGGATTTAGAAATCGTTTATGTAACGACTGTTTTAATTGAATTAAACCACGTGTTTTTAATTCAATCAAAATTTCCAACTGTCCCCGTTTTGATTCTAGTCAATTCTGAAATGTACATCATACTGAGACGATTCCAATGCAAGAAAAATCGTTCGATTTCGTTCCTGTATGACAAAGATATTGTATTTTATACGTTAATTACAAAATTGATTAACTAATTAATTAATTAATTAATCCCATCCTTAACCTTAATTAAAAACAAGTCCGCGTTGATTATCTTCTTCAGCCAATTACAGGAACCCACTCTTCGATCAAATTCTCCCCAACGCGCACGCCAAATGAACCACCGGGGACCGATCGGAGGTCACCACCATGTAGCGCCTCCTGCCACCGCTCTGAAAGGCGCCCCACTCGGCCTTGCCCTCTGCCCCCAATTCGAGTCCGACTCTGTTGCCTTTTAAGGCGAAATCCGACCACATGAAAGCATTAAACCCGATCATAACCGTTGAACCTCAAGACCTCGCTCTCCTCTTTCATTTTGCCTTTGGAAGTACCTTAAATTGTTGCGTGGATTGGGAGTCTGGTAGAGGAGATCGAGGGAGCATTTTAGCCCTTAAAATTATCTCTGGCGGCTAGGTTTAGATTGGGCTAGGGTTTTGTTTAATCTCCTATTTACAATATTATATTATTAAATGTTCTAATTTACAAAAAAAAAACCGTTACTTCTTAGTAACTCTAATTCCAGCCCAACGAGAGTTGTCCCTAGCCAAATACCCCTGTTTTGGACATAATGGGCTAGGTCTCGTCAGCCCATTCGATAATTTCAGTCCATTTTTCTTTAATTTAAAATATAAACCATTTAATTATTTAATTTGATCGTACATTTTAATTTACTGGGGCCGCATACTGGCTCCAAAAATTCCCGAAAAATAAATCTAGCTATGTTTTGACGATACGGTCCTAAAAAAAATTAATTTTGTCAAATTTAGAGACCGTTTGAAAAATGGCCATTTTCTGGTCGATCCAATTTGACTAAAATTGACCAAACACGTTTTAATTTACCACGCTCACATATTAATTCCAAAAATTACGAAAATTGGAATCTTGTAATGATTTGACATTACGGATCCAACCAATGTGGTTTCGTCGAAAACGGAGGTCATTTGCAAAATGGCTATATATACGGGCTATATATTATATTAAATTCTATAGCGACTATTCTGAATTTTTAACTGGCCATAACTTTTTATTCCCGCTATGAAATTTTATTTTTTCAGATCCCTTAGAAAGATATTGTTAAACAGATTCTAATATTTCTGGTTGTACTGATATCCAATTTATTTTCAATCTTGTACATTCAATTAAAGTTCAAATTCAAATTTTCAAACTACCGCACTATTTCCAACTCCTTTTATAATTGAAATATATATTTTCGTTCTAACTTTATTTAGAATAAATTTTTAATCGTTACTATTTAAAGTACATCATTTTAAATATTAAAAATCCATTAAAATTTCTAAAATAAAAATTTCAAATTGGTTTCAAAATTCCGAGTTGTTACAATCTCCCCCACTTAAAATCTTTTTGTCCTAAAAAAGGAACGGAGTTGAAAGTTGTTTAATTAACTAACTCAACTTTCATTTTTTTATTGGTTTCAATAATTTTATTAGTTGATTAACTTTTCAAATATATATAACTTTTATATATTCAAAAATTATATTTTCTAAAATCGGATTATATATAATCGCAAATACATTAATTATAAACTTGTCACTCTCAACTCTTTCTAGGGCATTTCTAACCCCATCTCTAACGAGTTTTCTCATTCTAGGATACTACTGATCATATCTCTAATGAGTATTCTTTTATAAGATATTTCTAATCTTACCTCTGATGAGTCTTTTATTCAGTTCTAATGGGTTGTACCCGAAAGATTTGAATTAACCAAAGCTCTGATACCGCTGTAACGACACGGATTTCGCCCGGACCTAATCAACCACTAAATCAACCAAGACCATTCAAGACCCGCATACGCTAACTTTGGGCATATAACACATTAGAACAAATAACAGAAGACTTTTATAAACATCATAATAATGTTACATCAGATTACAGAATATATCAAAGTACATCGATAAATAATAATACAACGGAAGATTAATTTACAATAACTTAATACAATGCAGTGGAAGACTATCACTGCTCTGGACACGGCTTTAGCTTCGATCCAGAATCCTGCTCAGTAAGTAAATATCTGCAAAAACAAGCTACTTGACTGCCCGTGTGAAAAATAAGGGCACCCGAGTTTACAAGTGAAACAAACTACGAGTCAGTCATAGGACTGGTATGAGAAATCTTACTTAACTTATCTAATAATAAAGCTAATCATAAGACCACGTCGCTAACGCGGAACAGGTTTACTCCATTGGATTTCCAATGCATAATTTAAATAAACTTTTATTCAAAACAACGCAATGCTTTTTAGAAAATTAAATCATTATAAGACACAAATCCCATCAGACAATGCAACGCAAACCGGAGGATAGAGTTTTACCATATAATGATCAAACATGCTTGACACGTATAAAACAATATTAAATATTATTATTAGTGTCTAATCAGTTTAAAAATACTTTCAAAGTAAATGTATCAATCCTAGACGGCATAGTACCCCATCCTACTATGTCGCCATATATCAATTTACAATCAAATCTGTAATGTCGTATTGGAAATTGGTTTTCCATCATGAGTCAAGGCTAGGGACGATCTCCTTACCAATTCGAGACACTCTAACAAATGTCTCAGGATCACACCTACGGGCAACCCTTGGATCCTGAAGGGCCAGTCCACAAATACTGTAGTGGATTGGCAATTCCTGAACACATGCTTCCCAGTCCTATTGGACCTATCAGTTGGCCACTATCGATCAATATATCTGAGGCCTCGTAATCCATCATCCACATAAGTAAAAATGTCTGGGCTCCATACCATGACACCACTTCTAGCTAGAAAGAAACGTGTGCACTCTCTGCGTTCCCTTATCTTGTTTTTGACTCTTACCGGGGTGTCAGGTTCGCGAAGTAACGCTATATACAAAGTGTTAGAGTTTATGCCCCGAGGCAATCCATTTGATGAGACAGATAACACTGTTGATGCTACTATTATATTTGGAATAAAATAAAATATTCTGTTATGTTATATTTACTGCGTAATATATAAATATTAACATAATAGAAGTCCTTAGAATAATAATACAGAATTATATAGTTCGAGTAAGACTGAACTTGAGATTATATATTGTGATAAGTATTATAATTCTTAAAAGTCCCTAGTCGAGTTTTATTGTTTATATAGGCCAACAATAAAGCGTTGAGACTAGCATATTGATTGACTGATGATCACATCTCATTGATCATTAATATACGTGATATTAAAGTCAAGATATAAATACGTAATGGAGAATAGCGTATTGGGATGACTCATTGTGAAATAACTACATGGAATATAATTAACAGTATCATAAGTTATTCTCATAGTGACACTGATGTAATGGTCCTCAGACCAGAAATCATTATAATTTTATTCGAGGATATTTGTGTTTTGATATCATCTAAAGTTATTCGTAACAGAGTAACGATAACAGTGATTATTGGATACATCTCGAATCGAATGAAAATTATGAATTATCTAGATGGAATTTAACCCAACGATATATTCGTAGTGATATCTATGGGCCTCTTGATTGAGTGAGACTGTGAAATTCATGGTCGTGCTCAAATATTGATTTGTTTTAAACAGTCTACTCATCGATCAAGAAAACATATTAAATTATAATGAGGATGATACGATCCATGCCTCTAGTTTAATCCTGGATATATTGTTTAAAAGGATTATATTACATTGAGACACTGGTCACAGAACAGGTTGTATCGAATCGTCAACATTATCATAACTTGAGTAGCAGTGATGTATTACTAGATGCCGCTCACAGTTTACAATTTAAATATTGGTTAAATTGTTGCCAACGTTATAATAACCTATCGGGTCACACGAAGGAATGTCGAATAGGGTGAGAACCATTTGAAATAAAAGGAAATCAAATATATTGAATATTTCTTTTATTTAAGTGGTAACCGGGTCAATAGGGTTTCCACATATCTCGTATTGCAATGTTATAAAACAAGGGGGGTCGATCCCTTCTATAATTTTTGTTCATTCCAATATTAACACGAGATCCAGAAAACCCTAGAAACCCCAAATTTGACTAGTACCAACTCATTCCTCCTTGATTTCGTCTAATGATCTCGAGATTGACGTTCGTGGATAACCAGTAGAGGGCCGGCGATTGACGTGCCTAGTGATTCGATGCTTTGTTCTTCCATCTGATTTGGTTTTGTTCTTCTCAGATTTAGCAACGACAGGATCGTCGAACAATCAACACGGCAGATAAAACCCAAAATCGATTTAGTTTAATTTATTGTTTCTTGTTAAGATCTCAATTTAATTGTTAAACCATTCAAATTAGGTTTCGATTAGTTCAAATAAATCTTACAGTGGTATCAGAGCCTAGGTTTTGCAAGAAATTTATAGATTAAACTAATTTTGTTGTTGCTTGTTCGTGTTTCGAATTACTGTTTGCATGATAATTTCCACAGTGAATCTGGAATGATTAATTGGGTGTAATCTCGAAATTAAAATTGTTTAATTTCAAACGGAATTAATATGAGATATTGATTCTGATTACTGTTAATTAGAAAATTATTCCATGAAATGTTATGAGTGCTAATTTGAAAGATTTACATTCGATAACATGTTGTGAACACCAAATTGAGATAATAATAAGGCTAGAAGCAGAGTTGTAGTTCTGATGTAAACTTGTTTTATACAGAATTTGTTTTATATACGTATAAACATGGAAATAAAGATATAGTGATATTAGATATCGATCATATTCCTGTATAGCACTCAAATCTGGGTCAATTTTAATTAGCATAATGGATATATAAATGTGTTTATATATCCTGGTGTGAATGTGTTTCTGCCTTCCGTTTACTTGATTTATTCGATAATCGAAATTATAAACAAAACATGGATTCCAGAAAAATATGATAAATTCAATATAGAAGGTGATATTGCTTTACTGCAAGCTGTATTTGATACAAACTGTAAAATGTTTTACATAAAACAGAGTTTTATATTTGATATAAAAATTCGAAGTGGATTTATTGATGGTTAAACCTAAATTTTAACTGTAATTTTAAAATTCAATTACCCTGCTTTGTTCATCCTGAAATCTTATTGATAAATCAGAAATAGTTTTGAAAGATCAATAATGATATGAGGTTGTTTCAAAATAAACAAAATTTGTTTTGTTACTAAAATCTGAACAGAATAGTTAATAAATATATGATGTTAATTTCATTTGTTTCCATTCTTACCTGTTATATTTGATAACCTAAACTATGGAAATTTGATTGTTGTTCATGTCTGAATTGATTTTTTTTGGAATGCTATTTAGATTTTATTTGCCATAGGCTGTTTCAGTATAAAATGGATTAATATTAGATATTAATACCATTTACCGAATGTATGATTCAACACACTGTTAAGCTTTAGTTTTGTGATCAGATCTATCAGGTTATATTAAAACTGTGTTTTTAGTTGTAGTTTGGATCTGCTACAATTTTAATATGACTCAATTTTAGTTTTGATTTAAATCAATAACATCCTTTCATCATTGAACAAAAGATGAGATCTTTTGAAATCATGGCCTGGAACATAGTTATGATCTATTAATATGTGTAAACAATTTTAATCTTATCATCAAATCTGTTTGATTGAAAAGTAAACAGAATTGATTTGTTTATATGGATTTCGGAAATCAATCATTTGGAAATTTGTTAAGTCATTTTTCTGAATTGATCTTAAATCTGCAGATAAAATCAAACCTGTTTGATTAAGACCAGATATTTTATTTTCTAGTGTTAATCATTTTTTTTAAATATAAGTCAGAACCCTTGAATTAAATTTTATTTGCAGAGCTGTCTGTTTTATAATAATAAAGCAGAAGTTAGAAATCCATACGATCTTTACATAGTTAAGCATTTCATTATAGTGAAATGAATAAGTCAAAGTCACAATAAATGTATTGTGATTTGAAAATTAAATAAAATTATATATATATGATATAATTTTATAATGACAATGCATATGCACTTGACATATAAGTAACGATGCATATGCATTTCATTTTTTAAACCTGGTTTCAAATTCTGGATTCAAAATTATAGAAAATTTGATTTTCTGTTTTACTTTGTTTGTTAACACAATAGATCAATATATCTTGTTTAAAACATATGTCATAGCTTAATCCATGAAACCCAGATAATCTGTTTTATTAAAATAATGCATCACGGATTTATATATTTTATTCACTACATGATTTTGTTACATCATGTTATCATTTGTAGAAGAGTTAGCCTTCTCACCTGGATTGCCATGTTTATATATATATATATATATATATATATTTATATATATATATATACTAGGTTGGAACCCATGCTTCGCACACGGAGAGTGTTGGATATCATTGAGTGAAGACCAGTGTATTGGAAGTGAAGGGCTTGTAAGAAGAGATTTGTACATGTTGAGTGAAGACAAAGCAGAAGTCTTCATAAGAATCACAGACGTGGCCGGTCAGTGTAACAGGAGCATGGGATGATCATTATACTTATGTGATATGTTGGCAATTTTTGCTTACACTAACATCAACAACGGTTTGCCTCTTTTCTTGGAACTGACAGCATGCAAAGTTAACAATTATATATAGGTCCAAAATCAATTTTCTTAATAGACATGAAACGTTGGTGTTGGTCTCATAGAGTAGTTGCGAAGTGAAATATAATTTTTGAAATTAATGTTAATTGACATGTCGTCATGCAATGGAATGTGGAGAAGAAATCATCATGAAGGCATATGCTGCTATGAAAGTAATATGCAAATAAAGTTAATTATATCAATCGATCTACAGTTCAAAACATTTCTATATTTCATACAGACAATGTCGCCTTTTTTATAATTTGCATGCGAAATAAGACTTTGAGATAGCATGACTATAAAGAATTATATGAGATGTCATTTATTCTTTGATTTGTTATGCTACAGTAGGTTACTTGTAGATATATCAGGAGCTATGAATTTATTATTTTTCTCCTCATACCACATTAATGCACCGCAATCTAGACAAACATAATTCTGTGCGTCATCGGGAACATTTTCAATGTTGGTTAAACGTTTTAGTAATGAAAGAGGGTTAAAATTCGATCGAATTCTATGTATGTGAAGTTGGGTTTTCTTTCTTCACCCATTTTCAAACAAATTCCACATATATTTTTATTGGTGAGTGGTCCGTTCTATGTATACGGGCATTGTGAAATTCATAACTTATGGTAATGCTTTACTAAGTGCATTTATTTATTGTATTTTATTTCTTCACTTTATTTACTTTCTACATAAAGTAAAATTTTATAAATTATTTCAGCACTAAAACATCTATTTATTTTCATTGTCTAGTGCAGGTAATGTTGGTTAAAAAAATGTAAGGATACAGTTTCAATGCAAAACAAATTTAAAAATGTGTAATGCATCATGTAATGGATTTTAGAATAAGTGGACATTGTCAATATAATAAGAACGTTTTTGTTGTATTTCTATTTCTCTGTCATTATTTTCCAGCTAATTAAGTATCTGTAAATTATCATTTAACAATAAAATGTTGCACAATATTTTATTATGCTTTTTTAAAACCAATACATTACACAGTACAAATGCATCTTTAACCTACATGATCTATGTAGTATGTTAACTTATATCATTTTTATTCCGTAGGATTCTTTATTGGCTCTTGTTGCACTTAAAAAGTCCACACTGAAAGTTAGTATATATTCTTTTTAGCTTCATTACGGAAAAAGCACAAGGTAGAAAAATTTCAATGAAGTTGGTCACCTTGAAGACTACTTCTGTGCTTCAACAAATAGCTTATATACATAAAAAATAATAGACAAATAATACCTTGTGGAAAGAAAATAAAAAATACATCCCAATATGTAATAATTTTGTCATAAAGTTATAACGCATACAATAATTTTATCATTACAGATTATTTCATTAAATCGTTTGTGTTTCGATGTAATAGAGATCATCACATTGCTTCTATAAGTCATCACAAATATGATAACATATTAATATTGAAACATAGGTACGACTTCTTTTGATATTACAACTATATATATAATATCTTTCCCTAAACACTGAGGTTGAAGACCTGCATGCGTGTTTTATGGTAGGGGTAAAAATAGAACTGCAACGATTCAATAATAAAATTTCGTTGCAAACAGTAAAATAAAAGGAGAAATAGAGCCAAAATACGTCGAAATGCTTTGCTAAAGGTTTGACTTTATAAAATATCAGATTGAAAATTTAGCAAGTCTTGAATGCTTTGAGCTCTAATCAAAACTTTGCTCCCAACTTGATGAAGACGTGCTACGCTTGGTTATTTGCAACCACTATCTGCATTCACATATAAAAGCATCATTTGTTTTTAGCAACTACAATAATTCATGTGTGTCATTAGTACAATTGTGTATTGTTACAACTTCAAAGACATAATAGCATATTAATGGATATTCAGTAATCAAACTGATTTGAGAATCTCTTTGCAAGCAACATATGGAAGCTTTTTAATATTGATTTGTAAACTGTTGGTCAAAACACACTATTCACACAAAATTAAAACATCTAAATATAACTAATTGAACACATCTTAAACCCTACCTCCAGCCGTTATTATATGGATATTTTTTTCACATTCATCTGCAGTACACATGAAAAAAGCATAATATAAAATCAAACATGGATAACATGAAACATCATATCCATAAACATAGTAAGTAGAAGGAAAAAGCATCCACGATTCTAAGCTTATACTGCAGTTGTAGTTTCACATAAGCTCAATTTCATTAGCTAATTATATACCAAGTAAGGAAACTTTATTAATACAGCAAATGTAATAATAAAAATAGTAAATCTGGCCAAAAATATGAGATACAACGGCAAATGTACATACCATTTATAGTTTCCGTTTTCCTATGCAGGAACATAACACTGCTCTACACCGCTTTTATTTAACTATTCTTTAACAAAAATAAAATTAATGATTATAGTAGCTAGTGATGCTCTTCTAAATATATATTTTCTTATAGAAATACCTATAAAATGATAACCACACGTACATACCTTTGTTCCGATTGAAAGAAAATCAAAAATTATTTCAATCGCAAATAAAAGGGATGGTTGGTACGAATAAGTCCCCTACTAATTAACCATCGTATTTAAAGTTCAATCGGTATTTCTTGATTTGAAATGAGTTGTCAAGTTTAATCTATTAAACCATAAAACATGTTCAAACTCAATCCAGTAAATATAATTTTGTAGTTTAGAAAGCTTGTTGCTTGCAATGCATTCACGTTTAAAAGGAAATGAAGCCAAAGAAGAGCCACTATACCATTATGTGATAATTAAGCTTGGACCAATTTTAAAACATAACTATCAATTTGTTTCTACCTAAACAGTTGTCTTTATGGTGCCAAAAATGTCCATACAGAAAAAAAACCAAAGTTGTAACACGTCTGAAAAAATGTAAGGAAATGCATTAATTGAACTTAGACTGGAACATGTTGATCTTCATGCTACATTATAGTGAGAATCTACTTTGTAAAAAGTAGAAATTGCAAAATTAAATTTTCAGAATAAGATAAAAAAGTAAAAATTTGTAGATCAAAAGTATTACTTCTCTTGGATTTCATGTTAATATTACAATATGTTGTCCAGTATGATGTATCAACAAAATTTGGATTGAAAAAATAAGGCAGGATAGAATTAAAAACATAATGCAATTGCAGTTGTTTTAGTAACTCAGCTGTAAAGTAGGGCTGTTTCAAAACATACAGACAACTAATTTTGGTGTATTTTCTTATGTGGATATATTGTAGGGTTATTGAGCAAAATGTAGCTTATTCCTTGCAGTTTAAAGTAATTTTCTTTTTGCATGTCCACGGATAAGTTCTGTCATGTACGTAGTTAATTTAACAGCAGTGAATCACATGTGCGTTATTTTAAAAATTGCATCTATATGCTAAGTTATTAATTTAGCAACATCGGCAGATTACAGCAGTGATCTATAGAATCTACAAAGCAGGCACAAATGTCAGAAAGTGATACACATTTAACAGAATCTTTATATGAAACATATGATAAAAGCCATTTGTGCCTACATCTTAACCTGGAAGTGCTCTAGATTAGCCTCCAATTAAGCCTGATATAAACAATATATCAAGTGCAAGAAATAATATTTAGAAGCTTTATAGCAACTTTAAAAGTATTATAATGCTTTTAAGACCCCCCCCCCCCAGTTAGTAAGCATGCATAAAACCGGTAAGAGGTTCTAATATTAATAGTTTTGTTTTTTCCATCTGGCAAAGTTTAAGATAAATACAGTACTTTGCGAATATTAAAAAAAAAATTGTAATTTATAATCAAAAGCAGTATGCTTACATCTTAACCTGGAAGTGCTTTAGAGTAGCTTCCAATTAAGCCAGATACAAACAATATATCAAGTGCATGCAAGAAATAATATTTAGAAGCTTTGTAGCAACTTTAAAAGTAAAATAATGCTTTTAAGACCCCCACAGTTAGTAAGCATGCATAAAACCGCTAAGAGGTTCTAATATTAATAATTTTGTTTTTTCCATCTGGAAAAGTTTAAGATAAATACAGTACTTTGCAAATATTAAAAAAATTGTAATTTATAATCAAAAGCAGTATTCTGGTATGAAGGATGGAATGAAACAATGGAGTTAAATGAAGATATGCAGGATAGGTAAATCAAAACGTAATACTCAGCAATGCCAAAATAAAATTAAAAAAGGGCTAACAAAATTCACATGGGATGACACTATGCAAGTTCTACATATTAAAGCCCAAGCAAATAATATGATTTCGAATCATTTCAAATTTTCTTTGCAGTTCTTTCTGCAGCGTATTAATGTTTGAGAAATGATTATAACATAATAAATTATCTTGTGTTCGTCTTATAGACAAAAGTGAAGCATATAAATGACATAACCATAATTAACACAACCAAGATATAAATTAACTTCTGAACACCAAGAACATGCATAGCTAAACCATTCATTTGGCATAAGGTACGGGCTACACATAATTCGGTCCACAAGCTAAAACAATATATGGAAAACACCAGGACTTCAAGTTAACAAACGCAGTATACTTTCATAAAGCGATTTAAATTTACATGTCAATGATGGTATAAATATCAATTTACCTTTGCCCTTGCATAGATAGGTCATTTATACAAATGACGAATCCCCAATATTTTTCAGTGGATCATGCAATAACATTGCAAGAAGAACCAGTGTTGCCACAGACTCCACATTTTACCGAAAGCATGGTAATTAGTAATGCAAAACAGGTCCTTGCATTTCCTGCACAATCTATAATATAATTTCCTGTAAATTCCATGGGTTTTCCATAGAAATCAAAGTGTAGCATTTATCTTGACCAATAACGATATTATGACAGATTATATAACTAAAGTTAGGTTATCAAGTGTAGCATTTCTCTTGACTAATAATAATTCAAACTTTTCATATGAAGCGGTATAACCCATTTTGTAATGACCCGCATTGGCAAAGGTATTATGATTAATTAATTTAATTATTGAAATGGTGGTTTAAAGAATTTAATGGTCGTGGAATTAAATAATGATGAATATTTAATTAAAATAATAAATTAAATAATATATTTAATTCTGAAATAAACAGAATTGGACGAAATGACGATATGGTGTGAACTGGATCATCGGTGATGCTTAATTCAGCTTGGAAATTGAATTTGAATAACGAATATATTAAATCATCGACAGTTGAACGTATAGTTTATAATATAATTATAAACGAGCTCGAATGGCGCTGCAGTTCGCTATTTGGCGATTTGAACTTCAACTGAATGTACAGAGTTCGTTTTAAATCGGATTCCTGTGAAACAAGAAACGTGTGGAGCTGGTGGAGTATATCTTTCTAGTGGAAGAGGAAAATCGGGATTTCGTTGTGTAGATTTTGAGATATGTCTAAATCAAATTTTAAAATAGTCGCTATAGAATCGTTTATCGACCATAACGGTTTATTCGATATAACTAGTTATCGGATTTGAATTTAGACAAGATTCTTTTGGGACATAACGATAATTTAATTTTTAGGATTTTATGGTAATTTTTAATCAATTAAATAAGCAACATTTTATTTGGAGTATTTGGCACCCTGTATCAATATTTTGGGGTTTCACAATATAAGTTAATCTACCGGTATTATTATATTTTTGGGATCGTGGCTCATCACTGGACACAACTGTATCCTTATTTCAGTCCGTACCAGCTCGGACATGAAGTGATTTTACTTAACGAAATTCACTAGACTTAATAATATATAAGAGAAATGCTCTATATACAGTATCATTCATTAAGTTTGTGCTCATATAATTCGTAATGCTCCTACTGATATGTAACGTGAATAACTTTTGAAGAAAAACATCCCTCGTTAAAATAAGTTGTAGATGCACGATGAACATCTCAAGACCCACAACTGCCAAGGAACGATAGAATAATCTTTACACTGTAGTTTATGGAGACTATCAAAAGACAAAAAGGAAAAAAATACGCACGTTTCTTTGTCTGGTGCCACTAAAGTCCTCTCGTTGTCCCCTTCTCATCCATGCAAAACGTACAGGGTCGTAAATTGAACACGTAGCTACCAATTACTTAATCTTTAAGCATCTTAACATCTATAAATGAAAACGTAAAACCTAAACAAATTCGCTTCAGCTCATTGATTCGGCCGCCAAACTATTTTCGTTCCTCTACAAAATCCGAAACTTATATACTTAATTCCTCTCAAAACTCTCGTCAACCTCAGATGGCTTTCGAAGCTTTGCTACAAGCCGCGGGAAGCAGGCGAGCTTCCAGTTGGCAAGAGGGGTGGAGCTTTGAAGAACGCATGCGAGCTGTGGGGATCTAAGGTGCAGAAAAACGGGTGGTACTTGAGTGAAGCTATCGATAAGGGAGCTGCTCTTCGACACAGTATCCACGGGCGGAGCGAGCTTCATAAAATGGTGGAGAAGTGAGTCAGAACGAGGTGTGGTAAATGGCTTAAGAAGGAGGGGCGGACTGTGTAATTTGGACGAGGAAGAAGGATGAGATGCGGGTCTGGTTTTGACATGCAGGAGCACGGTTGGAAGCAGAACAGGAAAGAAGATAATGAGCAGGGGTTAGTGGCTGTCTCTAAAACATGGATTGATGGTAATGTTAAGTAAGTTATTTAATGTTAATTAACTAATAAAGAGATTTAAAACGTGGACTGTGAAGCAAAGAATGGCGGAAGTATATATATACCGTGAGCAATAGATGGAGTGAGGGCGTGCTGCGTGGAGGGGAGTGATCTGAATATGGCATGAGTACTACCATGAAAACTTAGTGGGATCCGCAGTTGTGTGGTGTTAGAGTGGATGGGGTTTTCGCTTACAGGCGGTGTTCAAAGAAGTGGTAATGGCTGTTGTCTTCTCTAGAATTCGAACTGAAAAAGAGGAAGAAGGGTTCAGCGGGTATAAATGTACGTGGGCCGAAATATAGGGTAAGGCCCAAATTCAAATTAAAATATAGTTTTAATTCAAATTCAAAAATAGTATCTTATCTTGTATAAACCATATCTTGGTCATACAAAATCAGATTGACGAACCGTAAGTTGCGTTGGGATCGTATGGACGGACACTACCAAATGGAACTGTCTTGAAGTGGAGTGGAGCTCGTTTGAATTGACGGCGAAATAATCTGTTTGATTCAAATCAAACAACAGTTTATCGTTCTTTAACGATGAACTGCAAATGTGAGTAAACCTCACTAACTCTGAACAGTTTTTAATTTCATGTTGTATTTCTAGAACTGTTAGAAATTGTCTGATTGACTGTGTGTTGACTGTTTGATTGAACTGCTAGTCAGTTATTTGAATTTCTATATTAATTCTGTTTAATAGAATATATCACATGGAACTGAAAAGTGATGTTATCTATATTGTTTAACATCTGTGATGCAGGGAAACAGGTTGGAGGAATACAACTGGATTCCTCAACATTTATTTTACTATTTTCATATATTGTGATACATGATGTGTTATATAATCTGTTATGGATTATGGGTGTTGGAATGATGTGGATCATTTTTATTCGATATTTTAAATATCATAAAAGACCCTGGGATGTAAAAAGAATGATTTCAATGTATATTGAAATAAGGGATTTTATAAAATCAACAGATTTTATAAAAGGAAATATTTCGAAAATAAATAAAAGGGAAAAATGTTTTAAACGAATAGAGTTGTATAAAAGGGAAATCATTTGTAAAGTGAAGAACTGTTACTAAAAGTAATCTTTATAAATGAATAGTTTATTCGAATAGAAGTAAAAGGAGTTAATCGATGTTAGTAAATCGATTAGTGTAGAAGTAAAAGGAGTTAATCGATGTTAGTTTAATCGATTAGAGTTAAAGCAAAGGAGTTAATCGATGTTAGTTTAATCGATTAGAGTTAAAGCAAAGAAGTTAATCGATGTTAGTTAATCGATTAGAGATAAAGATAAAAGAAGTTAATCGATGTTAGTTAATCGATTAGAGAAGAAAGTCAAAGGAGTTAATCGAATATAGTTTATTCGAATAGAAAGTAAAAGGAGTTAATCGAATATAGTTTATTCGAAGAAAGTCATAGGAGTTATCGAATATAGTTTAATCGAAAGGAGTTAAGTAAAATGAGTAAATCAATAGCGTTAGTCAAATAGAGTTAATTGATAGGAGTTAATCGAATATAGTTTATTCGAAGAAAGTCAAAGGAGTTATCGAATATAGTTTATTCGAAAGGAGTTAAGTAAAATGAGTAAATCAATAGCGTTTGTCAAATAAAGTTAATTGATAGGAGTTAATCGAATATAGTTTATTCGAAGAAAGTCAAAGGAGTTATCGAATATAGTTTATTCGAAAGGAGTTAAGTAAAATGAGTAAATCAATAGCGTTAGTCAAATAGAGTTAATTGATAAGGGTTAATCGAATAGAGTTAAGTGAAAAGAGTAAATCGAATATAGCTATTCGAAGGAGGGTTTAAGTAAGGAAGTTAGTAAAAGGAATATAAAGTGAACTTTGCCTATTTTAAAGTTAGAAATGTTGTTCAGTTAAGGTCTGAGAGCTAGTTCTACCCCAACTTGATTGCTTCATTTTTAACTAAGGAGTAGTTAAGGTTCGGCAGTAAAGGAAATGGTTTGAGTTGGCATCGCGATGGTTTGTTTAAAACATCTGTCTTAGTCCAATGAAGAAGCTTTGGAAATGTTTTCCAAATAAGAAACCAGAAATGTTTTCTAATAAAGAAAACAAGAAATGGAAATGTTTTCCATTGTTAATAACGTATATTTTCCCAATTTAGAAAATAAGAAATGTTGAATAGAGGGAAACAGGAGATGAAAAATGAACTAAGGAGATGAATGTTAAATGATGTTTGATCGATATAATTTCCATTTGGAAATAATATCGTTGATTGCACACCTGTTTTTCTTCGATAGTTAAATCACAGACTATCGAAGTTTTGACCATTTTAACGTTGTTAATATGGAGAGACCGGTTGGATTATTATCCAAAGAACCACTCTGTATTGGCATAAGCGTTGTGAATCATATATGCCAAAGGAAATTGAAGACGGAGTTATGCAAGGGCTATCCTGTTTACAGAATAGTGCCTTCGGTTCATCCTGTTCTTGGATGACTTGTATGGACGGATGTCTGACAGAATATTTCCAGACGATCACATATATTGATTTCTCCAACCGTACCAAGAGTGGAAGCGGAGAAGGAAACTTCTTTAGCTAACACATAATGTATGGTTGAGGACGTCAATCGGTGATTTGATGGATTTGATGATGTGGCATTCAAAGTGAATCTGGTATGATGATAAAGCGTAGCTTTTAGCCTCATCAACCGGTAAATGACAGAAATCGGGCAGGCAGCATGGCTAAGTCGGTTGCACCGAAGTAGGGTGTATAATCACATGATCTAGAGTTTCATTTACTTCTAAAAATCTATTGTTGATGCTGTCCCATTCGGGAAACGGTTGCTGATCCCAACTGTTGGTGATATACATTCAATACGCTCAAGCGAAATGAGTGGTCGGTCATGTGTGGCCGGGTTGCAAGATGTTCTTGTTGAACCCAGTGTATTCCTCTCTAGAGGTACACGAGCGATAAGTGGTTCCATACCTTGTCATAGTTGGAAATCCATTACCCAATACGTGCTTGCGGTTTTGATTGTATACTATATATGTAGAACGTGAGATGAAAGCGTTTCTGCTAGATGATTATATATATACATTGTGGTTGATAGACATTATTATAATATCAAAAGGTTTTTGATATAAAGATAAATTTGGATTCTCATAAGGGAAAAACCCGTTCCGTTATGCGGCGTGGTCTTATGAGATATCGTTTACTTGTTCGAACTGTTTTTAAACTATTTTACTCATACCAGTCCCATGACTGACCCGGAGTTTACATTGTTGTTTCCCTAAACTCTTGGGTGCCTAAATTTGTATGGGCAGTCAAGTAGTCGGGATTTTACAGATATAGTTGAAGAGCTGGAGCAGGAGGCTTCAGGATCATATAGCTATTATTATTCCACTGTGTTGTAAGTGTTGTACTTTGATAATGATATGTATATGCAAGTACAGATTTGTATTTCAAAGTTATGTTATGAAATATATTTATTCGTTCCGCTGTGAGATTCATGTTACTCTGATATTGTGTTCTTCTTCTTCTTCTTCTATTCTAAGTTTCTATCTTATCTTTCCTCACCCTCTAATTTCTTTCACTAATTACCAGGATTTTTCGGTGTTTTGGTTATCGACATCGTGTTTATGTCGATAACCAAAGTCGCTCAAAATCCGGGTCCTTACAGTTGGTATCAGAGCTTAAGTTAAGAATTACTTGGCTCTGTGGCATGACTCGGTAGAGATAGGGTTAGTAATACCCTAGACTGAGATTGAGTGTATATATACGAGTGAACATATTTGTATTTGATATAAAATTATTTTATATTGTGGAGATTCATTGGTTGAGTCGTTTATGAGTTCTGGTCGATCAGTTTGATCCACTGTATCGGTAGGAGTTACTAAACACTCGAATACGATGGGTCGGCACGGTATGTTTTGAAAAGAGGGTAAATTAAAATAAGTTTACCCAAGGTATATCTCGATATAGAGAAGATATATATATCAAAATTATAATATATTGGATATATTGGGTGTTATTATAATCGAGTAAGATTATAAATTAAATGGTTATGTAAATAACCAATCAGAATTCATATAAGTGAAATACGTGAAATCAGATGAGTTAAATCTGAAATTTAAACCAGAATTGAAGTTAAGACTCTGGAGAATTGGATAAGTGTTTGTAAATGGATTGGGATTAAAAATAAGGAAAATTTAAGATCCTGGGAGATTTTAAATTGTTTTACAAGCAGTGTGAATTATATTTTGAAATGAATTTCAAAGTGGAAATGTTTAGAAATGGTTTTATAGTATTGAACTCACTTCGATAGCTGGAAAATAGATTCTGATGATGACAGCTGCATCATCAGTATTCATTTTCGAGTTGTAAGTGACGAATTACTACCAGAGATACTGTTTTGAATTTGGTTTGGGGAAGACAAGTTGTGTTGAATTTCAAAATGGGATTTAGAATATAGAATTTGAATTTTTAAATAGATTTGAACTATTAACTTGTTTTAAAAGAAATAAAACGAGAAGTTCCTTTATAAACGAAGTTTATAAATAGTTCTTTTATAAATGAAGTTTATAAAATGAAGTGAAAAGAATTATCATTGGATAATTCAGAAATAAAAATACAAGTGTGAAATTGAAAGGAAAAACCTATTTTCCAAAGGTAGAAATAACTAATTCAAAAGGAATTGAAATCGAGGCTTATTTAAAGAATAAATAAAGAAGGTTGGAAGGGAATTTGAATAAAGAAAATTCAGATATAGAATGTAAATAAGAAATTCAAAGGGAGTTTGAATATATGGAATTCAATGGAAGTGATATAGAATTTGAATATAGAAATTCAAATGGCGTTTGAGAGATTTCAAATATAGGATTTGAATATCGAAAGTGAAATGAAATTTGAATGTAGAGGATTCAAATAGAATTGAAAATGAAATTTGAATAAAGAAGATTCAAATAGAATTGAAACTGAAATTTGAATATAGAAGATTCAAAGGGAATTGAAATGAAATAAAGAGAATTCAAATAGATTTGAATATAGAAATTCAAATGGAGTTTGAAAATAGATTTGAATAACGAAATTCAAATATAGAATTTGAATAAGAGAATTGAAATGGAATTTGAATATAGGTAATTCAAATAAAATTGAAATGGAATTCAATTAGTTGATAAATAAGTTAAACCTATATTTGAACATGTATATTCAAATAAAAAGGTGAAATGGGCAAACCAGTAATTTGAAAATCACTTAACGAACTAAGTTAAAATGACTGGATTAAGTTGAAATGAATTTGAAATGTATAAATATACATGAGATAGGTATGAATAAGGATAATGCAAGAGTTATAAATAGAATGCCCGACAAAAGGTATGTATTTAATTCATATATGAGATTTTATGCGCCGTATCGGCTAGCCGCTTGGTTTTTCTTTTTCTTTTTGATTGGAGAAGGCCTGTGTGGCAGTTTGGGGATTTTCCCGATGCTCCTGGTACAAAGGAGGTTATGGCGTATTTTTCCGGGAATTTAAGGAGTTAGAATATTTTTAAGATAATTTGATAGTTAGAAATCAACGTATCGATATATATATATATATAAGTCGATAAGGAAACGAACTTAGAAATAGAATAGTAAAATCAAAGAGGAAGTCTAGAATAAAATCTAGTAGAAATAGAAAGAGGAAGCGTGTATGTGATTAAAGGTGAATAAGTAGTTGTATGGTATTGATTATTCGAGTAAGTAGTCATATCTGTTTTGACGTTATAAATGTTATTCAGTCAAGGTCTGAGAGGTAGTTATACCCCAACTTGATTGATTTCATTATTAACAAATAAACAGTAAGATTTCAAGCTGGAAGATCTATGTTGAATAAGGGTTAGTTGAATATAGTATTTGGGTTGTCGTAACGATGTTTTACACAACATCCGTTTTAACCCAAATAAGTGTAAGCTTGGAAATATAATAAAGAATATTTCCTAAGTATAGAAATAAACGAGATCGGAAAAGAGATAAGTAATTGGAGTATTTTCCAATTATAAATAGCATATATTTTCTAAAGTTTAGAAAATAAAGGAAGGCGATATTCAGAAATGTTTTCCAAATAACAAGAAGGCCAATATGGTTATTGAAAATATCCGGTTAACAAATATTGATAAAGAAATAGAGAAGTGATTTAACTAATGGAATATTGATTAAGGGCTCAGTTGAATTTCAAAAAGGAAAATTTGATTTTTGAAAAAAGTAAACTGTTTAAAATTCCTAGGAAGAGACTGTTTGAATTAAGAACAAATTTAAATAGAAGTTTGCGAAAGTAAGCTGAGATTGAATTGAAACAGTTAAGTGAAAACTGAATGGAAATAGAACGATATCAGGAAAAATTTATTCTTGAATAAAATTGGATTGTCGAGATAAGAATCTGAAATGAAAATTGGATTGGGAAGTTAAGAGTTTGAAATCGAGAATGGAACTCGAATTTGAAATAAAATTCGACTTAGGATATAAGCGAATGGTTGTGTCGTGGATAAAAGCAGATGGGAATTTGATTGGGATGACCCTTGTATCCGCTGAATTGATAACAGGTGGAAAGGATATAATGATATGCCGACAAAAGGTACAAGTTTATGTTATATATGGGTTTGAGATGTTGATGAGCCGAATTGGCAAGCCGCTTGGCTGTTTGATTTTCTTTTGGGATGGAGATGGCCCAGAGAGGCGAGTTGGAGTTTGACCGATTGACCAGTAGAAAGGAGGTGCTGGCGAAATTTTTCGAAGATTAAGGCGTTAGGAAATTTTCAGGATTTTTGAAAATTTTCGTTGATAAGAATTAATTAATAATTTAATTGAAATTAAATTGGTTCAGTTGAAACTGAAGTTAAGAAGTGAACAAATATGTTCTAACCAGTCGATAGGGTCGTTCTCTACCTTTTAGCAATTTCGAGGACGAAATTATTTTAAGTGGGGAAGATTGTAATGACCCGCATTGGCAGAGGTATTATGATTAATTAATTTAATTATTGAAATGGTGGTTTAAAGAATTTAATGGTCGTGGAATTAAATAATGATGAATATTTAATTAAAATAATATATTAAATAATATATTTAATTCTGAAATAAACAAAATTGGCCGAAATGACGATATGGTGTGAACTGGATCATCGGTGATATTTAATTCAGCTTGGAAATTGAATTTGAATAACGAATATATTAAATCGTCGACAGTTGAACGTATAGTTTATAATATAATTATAAACGAGCTCGAATGGCGCTGCAGTTCGCTATTTGGCGATTTGAACTTCAACTGAATGTATAGAGTCCGTTTTAAATCGGATTCCTGTGAAATAAGAAACGTGTGGAGCTGGTGGAGTATATCTTTCTAGTGGAAGAGGAAAATCGGGATTTCGTTGTGTAGATTTTGAGATATGTCTAAATCAAATTTTAAAATAGTCGCTATAGAATCGTTTATCGATCATAACGGTTTATTCGATATAACTAGTTATCGGATTTGAATTTAGACAAGATTCTTTTGGGACATAACGATAATTTAATTTTTAGGATTTTATGGTAATTTTTAATCAATTAAATAAGAAACATTTTATTTGGAGTATTTGGCACCCTGTATCAATATTTTGGGGTTTCACAATATAAGTTAATCTACCGGTATTATTATATTTTTGGGATCGTGGCTCATCACTGGACACGACTGTATCCTTATTTCAGTCCGTACCAGCTCGGACATGAAGTGATTTTACTTAACGAAATTCACTAGACTTAATAATATATAAGAGAAATGCTCTATATACAGTATCATTCATTAAGTTTGTGCTCATATAATTCGTAATGCTCCTACTGATATGTAACGTGAATAGCTTTCGAAGAAAAACATCCCTCGTTAAAATAAGTTGTAGATGCACGATGAACATCTCAAGACCCACAACTGCCAAGGAACGATAGAATAATCTTTACACTGTAGTTTATGGAGACTATCAAAAGACAAAAAGGAAAAAAATACGCATGTTTCTTTGTCTGGTGCCACTAAAGTCCTCTCGTTGTCCCCTTTTCATTCATGCAAAACGTACAGGGTCGTAAATTGGACACATAGCTACTAATTACTTAATCTTTAAGCATCTTAACATCTATAAATGAAAACGTAAAACAAAAACAAATTCACTTCAGCTCATTGATTCGGCCGCCAAACTATTTTCGTTCCTCTACAAAATCCGAAACTTATATACTTAATTCCTCTCAAAACTCTCGTCAACCTCAGATGGCTTTCGAAGCTTTGCTACAAGCCGCGGGAAGCAGGCGAGCTTCCAGTTGGCAAGAGGGGTGGAGCTTTGAAGAACGCATGCGAGCTGTGGGGATCTAAGGTGCAGAAAAACGGGTGGTACTTGAGTGAAGCTATCGATAAGGGAGCTGCTCTTCGACACAGTATCCACGGGCGGAGCGAGCTTCAGAAAATGGTGGAGAAGTGAGTCAGAACGAGGTGTGGTAAATGGCTTAAGAAGGAGGGGCGGACTGTGTAATTTGGATGAGGAAGAAGGATGAGATGCGGGTCTGGTTTTGACATGCAGGAGCACGGTTGGAAGCAGAACGGGAAAGAAGATAATGAGCAGGGGTTAGTGGCTGTCTCTAAAACATGGATTGATGGTAATGTTAAGTAAGTTATTTAATGTTAATTAACTAATAAAGAGATTTAAAACGTGGACTGTGAAGCAAAGAATGGCGGAAGTATATATATACCGTGAGCAACAGATGGAGTGAGGACGTGCTGCGTGGAGGGGAGTGATCTGAATATGGCGTGAGTACTACCATGAAAACTTAGTGGGATCCGCAGTTGTGTGGTGTCAGAGTGGATGGGGTTTTCGCTTACAGGCGGTGTTCAAAGAAGTGGTAATGGCTGCTGTCTTCTCTGGAATTCGAACTGAAAAAGAGGAAGAAGGGTTCAGCGGGTACAAATGTACGTGGGCCGAAATATAGGGTAAGGCCCAACTTCAAATTAAAATATAGTAATTTAAATTCAAAAATAGTATCTTATCTTGTATAAACCATATCTTGGTCATACAAGATCAGATTGACGAACCGTAAGTTGCGTTGGGATCGTATGGACGGACACTACCAAATGGAACTATCTGGAAGTGGAGTGGAGCTCGTTTGAATTGACGGCGAAATAAACTGTTTGATTCAAATCAAACAACAGTTTATCGTTCTTTAACGATGAACTGCAAATGTGAGTAAATCTCACTAACTCTGAACAGTTTTTAATTTCATGTTGTATTTTTAGAACTGTTAGAAATTGTCTGATTGACTGTGTGTTGACTGTTTGATTGAACTGCTGGGTGATGTTATCTATATTGTTTAACATCTGTGATGCAGGGAAACAGGTTGGAGGAATCCAACTGGATTCCTCAACATTTATTTTACTGTTTTCATATATTGTGATATATGATGTGTTATATAATCTGTTATGGATTATGGGTGTTGGAATGATGTGGATCAATTTTATTCGATATTTTAAATATCATAAAAGACCCTGGGATGTAAAAAGAATGATTTCAATGTATATTGAAATAAGGGATTTTATAAAATCAACAGATTTTATAAAAGGAAATATTTCGAAAATAAATAAAAGGGAAAAATGTTTTAAACGAATAGAGTTGTATAAAAGGGAAATCATTTGTAAAGT
The DNA here is from genome assembly GCA_030737875.1 of Allium sativum. NCBI lineage: Eukaryota > Viridiplantae > Streptophyta > Magnoliopsida > Asparagales > Amaryllidaceae > Allium > Allium sativum. Next base: position 749,630,921 of record CM060918.1, read on the forward strand.
GAAGAACTGTTACTAAAAGTAATCTTTATAAATGAATAGTTTATTCGAATAGAAGTAAAAGGAGTTAATCGATGTTAGTAAATCGATTAGTGTAGAAGTAAAAGGAGTTAATCGATGTTAGTTTAATCGATTAGAGTTAAAGCAAAGGAGTTAATCGATGTTAGTTTAATAGATTAGAGTTAAAGCAAAGAAGTTAATCGATGTTAGTTAATCGATTAGAGATAAAGATAAAAGAAGTTAATCGATGTTAGTTAATCGATTAGAGAAGAAAGTCAAAGGAGTTAATCGAATATAGTTTATTCGAATAGAAAGTAAAAGGAGTTAATCGAATATAGTTTATTCGAAGAAAGGCATAGGAGTTATCGAATATAGTTTAATCGAAAGGAGTTAAGTAAAATGAGTAAATCAATAGCGTTAGTCAAATAGAGTTAATTGATAGGAGTTAATCGAATATAGTTTATTCGAAGAAAGTCAAAGGAGTTATCGAATATAGTTTATTCGAAAGGAGTTAAGTAAAATGAGTAAATCAATAGCGTTAGTCAAATAGAGTTAATTGATAGGAGTTAATCGAATATAGTTTATTCGAAGAAAGTCAAAGGAGTTATCGAATATAGTTTATTCGAAAGGAGTTAAGTAAAATGAGTAAATCAATAGCGTTAGTCAAATAGAGTTAATTGATAAGGGTTAATCGAATAGAGTTAAGTGAAAAGAGTAAATCGAATATAGCTATTCGAAGGAGGGTTAAGTAAGGAAGTTAGTAAAAGGAATATAAAGTGAACTTTGCCTATTTCAAAGTTAGAAATGTTGTTCAGTTAAGGTCTGAGAGGTAGTTCTACCCCAACTTGATTGGCTTCATTTTTAACTAAGGAATAGTTAAGGTTTGGCAGTAAAGGAAATGGTTTGAGTTGGCATCGCGATGGTTTGTTTAAAACATCTGTCTAAGTCCAATGAAGAAGCTTTGGAAATGTTTTCCAAATAAGAAACCAGAAATGTTTTCTAATAAAGAAAACAAGAAATGGAAATGTTTTCCATTGTTAATAACGTATATTTTCCCAATTTAGAAAATAAGAAATGTTGAATAGAGGCTAACAGGAAATGAAAAATGAACTAAGGAGATGAATGTTAAATGATGTTTGATCGATATAATTTCCATTTGGAAATAATATCGTTGGTTGCACACCTGTTTTTCTTCGATAGTTAAATCACAGACTATCGAAGTTTTGACCATTTTAACGTTGTTAATATAGAGAGACCGGTTGGATTATTATCCAAAGAACCACTCTGTATTGGCATAAGCATTGTGAATCATATATGCCAAAGGAAATTGAAGACGGAGTTATGCAAGGGCTATCCTGTTTACAGAATAGTGCCTTCGGTTCATCCTGTTCCTGGATGACTTGTATGGACGGATGTCTGACAGAATATTTCCAGACGATCACATATATTGATTTCTCCAACCGTACCAAGAGTGGAAGCGGAGAAGGAAACTTCTTTAGCTAACACATAATGTATGGTTGAGGACGTCAATCGGTGATTTGAATGATTTGATGATGTGGCATTCAAAGTGAATCTGGTATGATGATAAAGCGTAGCTTTTAGCCTCATCAACCGGTAAATGACAGAAATCGGGCAGGCAGCATGGCTAAGTCGGTCGCACCGAAGTAGGGTGTATAATCACATGATCTAGAGTTTCATTTACTTCTAAAAATCTATTGTTGATGCTGTCCCATTCGGGAAACGGTTGCTGATCCCAACTGTTGGTGATATACATTCGATACGCTCAAGCGAAATGAGTGGTCGGTCATGTGTGGCCGGGTTGCAAGATGTTCTTGTTGAACCCAGTGTATTCCTCTCTAGAGGTACACGAGCGATAGGTGGTTCCATATCTTGTCATAGTCGGAAATCCATTACCCAATACGTGCTTGCGGTTCTGATTGTATACTATATATGTAGAACGTGAGATGAAAGCGTTTCTGCTAGATGATTATATATACATTGTGGTTGATAGACATTATTATAATATCAAAAGGTTTTTGATATAAAGATAAATTTGGATTCTCATAAGGGAAAAACCCGTTCCGTTATGCGGCGTGGTCTTATGAGATATCGTTTACTTGTTCGAACTGTTTTTAAACTATTTTACTCATACCAGTCCCATGACTGACCCGGAGTTTACATTGTTGTTTCCCTAAACTCTTGGGTGCCTAAATTTGTATGGGCAGTCAAGTAGTCGGGATTTTACAGATATAGTTGAAGAGCTGGAGCAGGAGGCTTCAGGATCATATAGCTATTATTATTCCGCTGTGTTGTAAGTGCTGTACTTTGATAATGATATGTATATGCAAGTACAGATTTGTATTTCAAAGTTATGTTATGAAATATATTTATTCGTTCCGCTGTGAGATTCGTGTTACTCTGATATTGTGTTCTTCTTCTTCTATTCTAAGTTTCTATCTTATCTTTCCTCACCCTCTAATTTCTTTCACTAATTACCAGGATTTTTCGGTGTTTTGGTTATCGACATCGTGTTTATGTCGATAACCAAAGTCGCTCAAAATCCGGGTCATTACACATTTCCTTCTGCTTTCTGCATTTATGTATGTTTGTACCAATAACCTCAATAACTAAAATGGTATACTTGGTCAACATCCGGTACACTGTTGAACACAATTACTATCTAATTAAAACTCAAGTAGCAGTTAGCTAAGTGGTCTCATTTTAGTTATGTAGAAACTGCCAGTCTTGGTTAACTGGCAAGATAATTTCCCGCAACATGTCATTCAATTGTCATGAATATTATTAGCGCAGCACAACGAAAATTTATGTAGAACATGTATGATGCTTGTACTTAACACATGCACCAACCTAGCAGTAAGACCGCAAGTTATCGCTATATAAAGGGTGAAAATTTATATTTATGTTGAAGCATAGCTATAAATTTCCATTGATCTCATGAAGTCATATTAAATAAAATAACATGAAATTCAAATTTCAAGCCATTTCAATTCAATAAGACCAGGTTTGAAAGTAATATCCATCCACAAATGATTTTTTTAGAAAAAGACCAGGAATGTGTAACAGATGGTTTTGAATCATTAATGAATTTTTACCTCGAATCTGAAAGGCCCATTGTAGGATGGACACCAATGATAAGCATATGTGGTTCTCTAGCGGATTACATTTTTAGTGTGCCTTGCATACGTCAAATTGTGTGCACATTTAGAGCATAAGCTCATCTTAATATGATTAACTTGACGGGAAATTAGTATGAGAGAACATCGAGAATCGATTTTGCCAAAATTGAACTGAATTATGGAGTAGAAGAAATAATTTCAACTTATCAAAGCATTACAAATTTATTGGATATGATTTTTGTTATGATTTAAAATCATCTTATTTGGCCAAAGTAACATGTAGTTAGAATAAGCAACGCCTAGAGTGCAGTTTGAGCCAGTCTGGTAGATAGATCTGCATAGATCATTCTAGGAGTGAGCAAGGGAGAAATCTGCACAATCAATTGTAAAAGATCGTTAGATTCAGCAATAACAAATCATGAATTCCACTCTTAATTCAGTACTAAATCAAATTTATGACCAAAGAAGTTGCTAACAGATCATTTGATACATCAGTAAAAAAAAGCATAGAGCATCAATAAAGATAGCAGTTGAAGTAGTCAGGCCAGACTGATTTACAAAAAGATGCTACTACTAATACATATCGATTGACGACACGTACGTGTATGCCTGATCATGTTGCCCGCCATTGTCCTAATCCGTCTTAATACTACTGCAGTATCAGTTAACCTGCAGGTAACAAAAGTGGCATGTTACATGGAAAGAGAATGAAAGAAAGAAGCCATAAAGTTTTATTTATCTTAAATACATTGGAAACTGAAACTCTAGTAAGTGGTTTATTTCTATTAATGAAGAAGTAGATGTAGCATAAAATATTATTAATTCTTCGAGTAACACAACATTTATACTTAATTCTTGAATTAAAGCAGGGAACATTGAAGTTTTTTAATGGCTATTGAAAACCACCATGCATGCGGTGCAAACTGTTTCGTATGCGGAAACCAATTGTAATTGTAAGTTTAATCTTAGTATGATGCTGGCATCGTAAACTGAATGCTGAATACAATTACAATCAGTTTTTTCATTCTTTTGCATTTGCAAAGCAGGTATAATACTCATGACAATACAATGATTCATAATAGAATATACTGCCATTCCAATTCTTGGACAAAGACATGGTAGCATGTGAAAGATAAACAGATAGAGCCATGCACAGGTTGATGAATACTAACTACAATTGGCAATAAATCCATCACCATGTTTTTGTCCAGGTCGATGAACACTTTGGCCAGTCATAGGGTAGTAATTTATTTAATGTTAATTACCACTGGCACTAAATACCGACGTTGTAATCCAATGGTTTTTTGACCAGAAATAAGTGTTTAGAACAGGGAGGCATAAATGCACTATTTTTTTAGTAACTAAGATATGTTGCAAGTTGAACCTACAGTGTTTCAGAAGGTATTAGAAAGCACCAAACAGGAAAAACTGGCTACCTCAACAAAAAGTATACCCGCACAACTTTAAAGTAAACATGGGACAATGATGCAAGCCTAATAAAATATCCGTAAAATAACTGTCTTGGATTATATAGACATAATAAAATCTTATGATAGCAGGCAATATGTGTTAATATAAATTTTCAAATATAGAAGAAGGAAGGAAGGTGGAGTAGCCAAGTCCTACATTGGGAAGTTGACAATATTCTTGTATAAGTACATCAAAATTTGATTAAGGATCGGACTCCTTGGATACCGAAATGCCTTCAGTTTTGGTGAAGAGAGAGGGTGTCTATGCTGTGCACGTGCCATGCTTGGGTGTTTGGTTCAAGACTATATTCGGCAGCAGTCTGAACCGGCCACTGCTTTTGCACCCATTTTGTGGAGAGGGCAACCACTTGGCATTGTCGTATAATATTCTTATTCAAAATATATTTCATTTCAATGCTTTGGAAGACTTATCTCACAGTTGTTCCAGAGTTCAAAAATGTATGCGAAACGAAAGTGTCCTACAGCGATTAATATATTAGATAACCAGTCCATCAATGTACATGTCAGTACTTGCACTATAGCAATATAGTTACTATTCAACAAAACTCACTGGCAGATTGTCAACAAACTATTTGTAGCACAGTCATCACTGACCAAGTTTTTACATATACCAAACTGACATATTCGGCTGATTGCTTGCATTTACTTTTAGTCAATATATATTGTTAAACTAAAATGTAAAAACTCAGGGTGAAACTAATTGCATGTTTGGTTCAGTAAATTTGGATGAACGATAGGTGATAAATAATGAACCATAAGTTGCACCAAATGATTAGTTTCATAGATAGTATTGACCAAAGGGTCAAGAAAGTAAGAATATTAATGTATTAGCTTAGCACCACCATCCTTTGTTGGTTCAACTTTGCTACCCAGTTGATTGGATTGTCTACAACCTAAAAGAAATAACAAAATAATTTGCATTATTAATGTTACGAAATCAACTTTTCCTAATACATTATTTGTGATGTCATTAAATAGTAGTTGTATCTCATATTTCATATTAACAACTCGTTGATAACAACATAATAGTTTTCCAGACGCTTATGTAATTTTATAATTCTTATAACTATTTAATTTGAAATATAATGAACATACAGTAAAATTTCGTTTAAAATAGATCATTGAACAGAAATCAAGACACTGACGGTTACAAAATTTGTTAAGAATAGAACATTCCTTTTTAGGAGACTCATAAAAAACTTAAAAATGACGATACAAACAAAACAAATCTTTATTCTTGTTTCCTTTAACCCTACTGGACTAAGAAAAGTCAGCACAAAATGGCACCCTCGATTGGAGAAATTCCATAGCCAAAACTCCATCATGTTTCAATTTCAACTAATTTTTCTTTTTGAAAGTGGAAATTAATAGTACATAAATTCTGTTGGATCAAATATATTATTCAACATTTTCAACAGAGTGCACAAAATCAACTTTCTCTTTTCCAAAATGCATCATGCTGGTTAATTAGATAGAAAGTGAAATGTCATCATGTTTAGGTTGTTTGTTAACACTAAACCCAAGTAAGTGAAAAAGAAATATGGCATACACAAATATGCAAAAAGGTGTATTACATTGTTCAGTTTAACAAAGGTTTCAATTATTGTGCAGCAGCCATGTAATATCTCATATAGTTATAACCCATATGCTTTAAAATTTGCCATGTGCTTTGTATACGGTAACGACAAAAAAATAAAATACATCAAGAATTACAGCTGCTTCACATGTTTTGAATCCCTTTACCATATTTAATTTAGTAGATTGTCACAACGTGAAGGGTGAAAACAACAATATTAGCTTGTTTATTTGAATAGACAGTTGGTCCTCATCAGTACTCATTTTTGAAAGTTTGAAGGACAGATGGATACGTAACTACACTTACGGATATGTAGACTTCCTTAAATGCAGCATGTTGGGAACGTGACATGCGAAAAGAAAGGGAAAAACTGATTATGTTTGATGTGCTAGATGACACATGCCTTTTGGGTGACTTGTTTGTATCAACTCGGTAAAAAGATATAAGCTGATCAATTAAGGAGGTGCTATTGAGAAGTTAGTATTTGCCACTATGGAGACATGGAAAATTATTCATTGGGAGCACTCCTAGACAAATCTTCGTAACGTTACTTACTACCATGCCTTTCAATGTCACAATTTCTTTTGTACTAATATGCTTGTAATAGTGAAAGTTGGCATCTTGCAACTGCAAATGCTGTTTAAAATAATAGGCAAAGACGTAGCATAGACAAATGTTCAATACGTCAACCATCGATAATAGCCGTGATATATGACCGTGAACACTGGTCCCTTTCAATAAGTTAGATTTCATTTACTCATCCATTTTCCGTCTCACAAATGTCTACTATGACACTATGGAAATTTAAATGCAGTTTCTTATTGAATACAGGATTGTAAAAAATAGGCAATTACACCCAATGCACAATCCAAATTCCTAAATGAAAATGATGGCAATACAAATTAGAATAGCAAGCAAATACAACAGAAATAAGATAAAATATAACTTATTGGTTGACATAAATGTAAGTGCATTTGGAGCAAGACAGATTTATAGGCAGATTCTAATATATGTTTAGACTGTACAAAATTGGTAAATAATCACCTCTCCTAGTAACCCAATATTATATTCAAATTTTATCCATGTCCCATATGTAATATCAAAGCAAAAACGACATGTCTATTTGCAAACATGTAGTATATATGCGCTTTGTATGTGTAGATATGCCATAGATACATTTTTATGAAGCTTTATAAAAGGCATAATACTGTATGTATATACGTAGCTTGTCTTACTCCAAAATTAGTATATTTTAATCAACCAATGTCACGTAAAAATCTTTTAAATGATGTAATGGCAGTAATGCTAAATTAAAAGGTGCCTTGATGGACTCACTCCAATGCATTATTTCAATACTAAAACAAACCTTATATTTACATACAAGAGAAGACAACCATGGTTTCCTTTGCCATGGTCTACTTCTAAAAATCAGGTTTCAACCAAATAATCATGTGGAGTTTAGTTTAAACAAAACCCATTTTTATTTCAGATCATCTGTCATTCTAAAACATCACGTTCCTTTTCAACAAACTTGCATTAACTTATATTATATACTTTTACTTTTCACACTTTTAAAAGATCGTACATCTACTATTTCAACAGCAGGTATTTCAACTTATTCTTCTTCAAAATATGGACAATTAGACCAAAAGATACACTTAATCTGTCCTATAACAAAACTTAATTACACCAAAATTGTTACATTTTGGGGTACAGATAAAGCATGGTACTTAACCTGCGGGGAAGCAGGGTTAGAACAACAGAATTTGGGCAGACGCTCGGTAGAAGCTATTGGAAAAAAAAATCATTACCTCATTATACAGATCCGAAAATTGCCATGGAAAATCTTCGTTTAATGAATGGTCGTCCGTCTGGTGGCGTAGTATGTGGACAAAGTGTAAAACGTACCATCAGGAGAATGTAGTAAACTGGTGAATTTAAAGCGGAGGAAGGAAAGGATGAATTAATATGGGAAACGTGGAGACGGCAATTGAAATTATGGGAATGAATTTTAAAAACAGATTGGAAAATAATTTGAGAATGAAAGTAAAACCGAATTGGGGAAACGTTGTGGGAATGTTAGAGCGGTTTTTCTTTTCCGAAGAAGTTAAAGATAAGAGCGCAGAGTGCAGAATTGATGAGAAGAAGCGATTCTACACTATCCACATCAGCACTATCCACATCAGCATGTTTGGTATTTTGTTTTCTATTATAGCTAATATATATATATATATATATATATATATATATATATATATATATATATAGACACACACACACACACACACACTTGGACATACTTGTGGAATTGTAAATGATATTCAAATTTGTTTTAAACCTAATTGGATAAAATGCATAGTTAATCATCATGACCATATTCATTTTGTATGTGAATCCATGATCTAGTAGTAGTTCTGTTAGCCGTGCAAATTTGAATTTGCGTACTGATTTTATTAACTTATATTTGTTTTTGAAACAAATTATATATATATATATATATATATATATATTGGTTAATCAAACAGTAATTTGGAGAATTGAAGGTCTATGATTTTGGGTTGAGTTTTATCCATATTATAACTAAACTTGATCGATTATTAGGTCACTCCAAACCTAACTGGATATTTAAGGATGCCAAGTCCAAAACTAGTTTTGCCGTAGTAGATAAGTTAGATAGCATATGTAGATATACAATTATAAGTATAATCTACTGAATTTTAAATAGATTATTTAACTATTTTAATCTAACATACCAGAATATGTTGGCATAACCATTATATGTTCACATGACTGTACTACGCCAATCTGATTTGTAAACCTTGTATTCAAATTCATTTCAGATCTGAAATCATTTTACTGAAAATATTCCTTGCATTTGATGTAAAGTGTGGGATGATTCAATGGATTGATATTTGATATTGATTCATGTTTATAATGCAAATTCTTAGCACCCCTTTTCAGAAAAGGCTTGTAAAATGATTTGGTCATTTGTTAAAATACACAAGTTCATGTGACTGACCACATCTGTGTTACATATATGCATCTGAGGTGTATGTGTTACTACATGGATATTAATTGTACATTTGATGTATACTTCAAATATGCAGCACACATGAAGCACTGTTTATTTTCTAATGTAATATAATCGGATATAACATTTGATTGCACATATGCAGATTTGACTTTAAGTATAAATCAGTGTGACTGAGATTAAATATGGAAAGACATGGTAATGCAGATTCCATGGCAACTCCAAATGGGCAAATGTAATTGGCAGTTTTACAGATATTAGATCTGTGTTACTGTGTATTCGGATGCATAGTGACATACCAAATTTCAACCAATTGTATTGTTTTATATATACATGTATGTTTTATTATAAGCCTTGTATCTCTTGTAAGATGATGTTTAATTTGGAATAAAAGACTGGATATTTGGACATTTTGATACGTATTATCATCTGTGATTGGGTTTGACCCTACAATGCTAATGTTAAATATTTGGATATATATACACTATTTTGAGCATGAATTCCAGTAGTAACAAGTTGTATAACATGTAAGCATATAGCGTTGTTTTTGTGCTGAACGTCTCATATATATTTGAAATTAGAATTGGTTAATTTAAGTTCTTATAAGCTTTGAACATTATTACTAATTCTATGGTTAATGTAACCAACTATTTTGAAATAAGGAATATATAGGCTAGATTCCTGTATATTATTGAATTTAAATAAATAAATATATATATATATATTTAATATATTTTGTTTAAAATCAAACTTATATTATGACTATAAAATACACATATTTTGATATGTGGATATGACTATAATATTGTTTCCACTACGAATTATAAATTCCCTTTAAAGCAAATTTTGTTATATTAAATCATGGTGATGTCTTCCAATAGTACACCCATCAATGTCCAATCTCATTAGATGTAGGTAACGCCAAAGCGTTGTGCATCCTCTTATTTTGGTTATATGCGGTTGGAGTAATTGTGTTGCTTCGACTGTATTATTGGGTCTGATTTAACTAAGGCTGCATAATAGGATTATGGCCTTAGAGACAATAGCATGAATTATTCTAAATTTTGAGCAAATGAATAATACTGAACAAAATGTTCATCATGCGATCCAAGAATTATATACACGATATAATTGACATATGATGTCTACCTAAAAGGTTGTGTTTTGGGGATTAGCCAAAGCTAGGTCAAGGCATAACTAGATGTGGATCTTGGAACACCACTATATATATACCGATATATTTATATAAACAGAGGGATGTTAATTTGAGTGGGAGCGTATTTTAGGTTAAATTATATATTTATGTTAATATACATTTTGATTGTCAAAATTCTATATTTATATTAAATAAATATTAAAGAATCAGTTATTATTTATTATCTACTGTAGATATTAAATAACATATAACTCTGATAATTTATATTAATTCTTGAGAAGGATAAATAGAATTAAATCAAATTTCTTAACTAACATTGAAATTTGAGGATCCTCAAACAAACTAAACGTAATTGTTTTACAAATACTGAAGATCTAAAATAAAAGTTAAAGTGTGACTTCAACTGAATAAAATATAAATGTTATAATAATCTACTTATACATTTCTAGTATTAGATACTAGATATAAATCACATAAATGTATGTTGATTTACAGAAATTGCAGAATAAGTAGAAATCTGATAAAAGGACAAGTGGACTTACGATTGGAAATGAAGCAAATGTTGCTGGATTATCCATAGGAAGTTGATTCTTGTTGAATATACTGGCTTAATTAAATAAATAAAATAATTATTATTATGAAATTCCACCTAAAATAAATGTTATAATATATCTTGTTTAGACAAGTTTGAATTTCATTTGTAATAAAAGAATAATTATTATTCATTTTATTTAAATGAAATATCGTATGGAATTCCATAAATAGTTAATGATATTTGTAAATACTTAACTATAATGTACTTGACTTTAATAATGACTGGATGAAATTTAGTGATTTAAATCCAACGTACCTTTAGTATTACCGGTTAGCCCAGTAAACAAGAAAGTATATCAAAACTCCATAATAATGGAACTTTGAGATCATTTGAATTATATGAAGAATATAGATCTTGTTTATTAGGCAAAATAATTGAATCGCCTTTCGCTTGACACGGTGAATGAGTGATAAGTATTGGGTCTCGTACATAATAATGTATATGGAGCAATGAATACATAAACTAGAGGCAGGTTTTATTACTTCATTAAATTGACTGATGATATCAGTAGATACAGATATGTGTATCTTATGAAACACATATCAGAATCCGTTGAAAAGTTCAAAGAATTCAACATGAAGTTAGAAACCAATTTTAATAGAAAATAAATACTTTTCGAATAGATTGAAAGAGAATAATTAAGCCAACTATTTAATGATTATTCATACGAGTTTGAAATTGTTTCACAACTCACTCCATCTAGAACACCCCGTTGGAATAGTGTGTCTGAAAGGAGAAATCGCACCTTATAAGATATAGTATGATTAATGATAAGTCATATAGATCATCCAATAAATTAAATCTAGAACAATTGCATTACTCCTACTAAAACTAGTTTGAAGACGCCATATAAGATATGGACTAGGAAACATCCTAGTATGTCTAATGCTAAGATTTGGGATGCAAGGCGTTTATTAAACGTCCTTCCTCCGATAAGATCGGACCCAAATCAGATAACTATTTTGTGGAATATGCAAAAGAAACAGATGGATATTATTTCTATAAATCCTTTAAGAATAAAATGTTTATTGCTCGAATTGGTATGTTTTATAATGGAGAGTCAGCCTCTAAGATACCAATAGGAATGAAATAGAAGTCGTAATGTCTCGAAACTACAAAATGTCATTGAATCTTGTATAGACAAGAAATTGAGTGGGAGTGACACAATAGTTCAAATGTTATATGATAACACATTAATTATTGTAAATTATGCTAGTTTTAAAACAAGAAATAAATACTGATTCTAAAAAGAAAATGTTTGGATTAAGAAGTTCATGATTGAACTTAATTCATTGTTGATCCAATGAAATACATTGCGATAACAATATGGTTGTTGCTCAAGCCTAAAACCTTAAACTCATTATTGCTCCAAACATATATTTAGGAAATATAATTCTTATGTGAAATTGTTCACAAAAGAAATGAACATATCTGCAAAGTTGAAAAAGTTGTAATGTTGCAGACCTACTGAATTAAACTCTGTAGCAGCAGAAGTTTAATAGTCCAACTAGTTTCATGTGTATACGATACGTGAATGATCGACTCTAGTGCAAGTGGGAGATTGTTAGAGTTTATGCCCTAGAGGAAATCTATTTGATGAGATAGATAACACTGTTGATGTTATTATTTTACTTGGAATAAAATAAAATATTTTGTTATGTTATATTTACTGCGTAATATATAAATATTAACATAATAGAAGTCCTTAGAATAATAATACGGAATTATATAGTTCGAGTAAGACTGAACTTGAGATTATATAATGTGATAAGTATTATAATTCTTAAAAGTCCCTAGTCGAGTTTTATTGTTTATATAGGCCAACAATAAAGCGTTGAGACTAGTATATTGATTGACTGATGATCAAATCTCATTGATCATTAATATACGTGATATTAAAGTCAAGATATAAATACGTATTGGAGAATAGCGTATTGGGCTGACTCATTGTGAAATAACTACATGGAATATGATTAACAGTATCATAAGTTATTCTCATAGTGACAGTGATGTAATGGTCCTCAGACCAGAAATCATTATAATTTTATTCAAGGATATTTGTGTTTTGATATCATCTAAAGTTATTCGTAACAGAGTAACGATAACGGTGATTACTGAATACATCTTGAATCGAATGAAAACTATGAATGATATAGATGGAATTTAACCCTAGATATATTAGTAGTGATATCCATGGGCCTCTTGATTGAGTGAGACTGTGGAATGCATGGCCGTACTCAAATATTGATTTGTTTTAAACAGTCTACTCATCGATCAAGAAAACGGATTAAATTATAACGTGGATGATGTGATCCATGCCTTTAGTTTAATCATGGATATATTGTTTAAAAGGATTATATTACATTGAGACATTGGTCACGGAACAGGTTGTATTGAATCGTCAACATTATCATAACTTGGGTAGCAGTGATGTATTACTAGATGCCGCTCACTGTTTACGATTTAAATATTGGTTAAATTGTTGCCAATGTTATGATAACCTGTCAGGTCACACAAAGGAATGTCGAACAGGGTGAGAACCATTTGAAATAAAAGGAAATCAAATAGGTTGAATATTTCTTTTATTTAAGTGGTAACCGGGTCAATAGGGTTTCCACATATCTCGTATTGCAATGTTATAAAACAAGGGGGGCCGATCCCTTCTATAATTTTTATTCATTCCAATATTAACACGAGATCCAGAAAACCCTAGAAACCCCAAATTTGGCTAGTACCAACTCATTCCTCGTTGATTTCGTCTGACGATCTCGAGATCGACGTTCGTGGATAACCAGTAGAGGGCCGGCGATTGACGTGCCTAGTATTCGTTGCTTTGTTTTTCCATCCGATTTGGTTTTTTTCTTCTCAGATTTGGCAACGATAGGATCGTCGAACAATCAACACGGCAGATAAAACCTAGATCGATTTAGTAAAATCTATTGTTTCTTGCTAAGATCTCAGTTTAATTGTTAAACCATTCAAATTAGGATTTCGATTAGATCAAATAAATCTTACATAAAGCTATGCTTAAACAGGCTATGCATTGATCATCAACCACAAGGCTCTTCTTTTCAACAAAAGCCTTGATCATTTACATCTTGGCATGCCACATTGACAATCCACGCCATGCGATCAATAACTATCAATATATAACCTCTGAGCTCGTACGTCTCAGAGAAGGGTGTTAAGCAAGAGAATAATTCTTCGCCACCAAATAGATGTATACTAAATAGAAATCAATTTACATGGAATGAAATCCAATGTCAGACACACATCCATTTACAAGTCCGTTCTGGGTCCGAACGAAACCGGAGACACCATATTCCTCGTCCCGTATGTCCAATATGGAAGAGAGGTGCTCGCTTATCAGGGAAATCAACAAGTACGTCCGGACAACTACGACTTTAACCCTTTCTTAGGAGCAAATTAATCCAGGGCATCAGTAGTCATCCATTTGATGTGAAGATCGCCGGTCTTCAATCACCTTCTTCAATGTCTTTGACTTTAAATCGTCGTATAATTATTTTAAATGAGACTGAACTCGGTCTTTTCAAATAATTATTGAATATATGTTTATAACTATTTTTATTTATATAAAAATAGCCCAATTTAATTTAACGACGCTTCGGATCAATAGGCGGCCCTAGCGCTGTTTTTACCCAAATTTGATTTACACATTTCTCAAAATCTAACTGTTGGATTTTAACAAAATTTATATCATTGGAAAGGTCTCCCCAAAGCGGACCTAACGGTTTCAGTTTTGGGAAAATCCGACGGTCGGATCTTTCGGTATAATCGTTTAAAGTTACGATTCCGAAACACGAACTACCGCACACAATTCATTTAATTTTAATTTATATATATATATATATACAATTATATATAAATATAAATTATTCGACGATTTCGCTAACCTGTTTTACATGCCAAATAAAAGAATGTTTTAATTTGCATAACCATTTCTACATGTTTATAATGTCAAATAAAATGTATTTTATTTGCATTCATTTCTACATGTTTCTAATATCAAATAAAATGTAATTTATTTACATAACAATTTCTTCATTCCTAATGTCAAATAAAATGTAATCTATTTACATGACATTGTTGCTAATGACAAATAAAAAGATAATTTTTACTATCATTATTTGTATGCAATTTGCCCTTTTAACTTTAACAAATAAAAAGAAATATTTTTATTTGTATATAGTTTCAATGTATAACATGACACATAAAAAATGTCGATTTTTATTTTATACAATTCTAATGTATAACATGACGATAAAAATGTCTCTTTTATATTGTATACAATTCTAATGTATAACATGACGATAAAAATGTCTCTTTTATTTGTACACAAATTCTAATGTATAATTTGACAGAAAAATGTATCTTTATTTTGAATACAAATTCTAATGTATAACTTAACAATAAAAATGTATCTTTAATTTGTATACAAATTATGATGTATAATTTAACAATAAAAATGTCATTTTCATTTGCATACAATTTCTAGTTCTAGCAATACTTGATATTTTATATTTTGTCGACTATTCTATTTCAACAACACAAATAGAAATGATATTTCTAGTTTGTTGACAATTTCATTTCAACAAAATGATTAAAAATGATTCTTTCATTTTTATTGATAATTATATTTTAACAAAATGATTAAAAATGATAACTTTGGTTTGTCGAGAATTCTAATTCAACAAAACAATGAAAATGATAACTTTGGTTTATCGACAACAAAACATATAAAAATGATAATTTTGGTTTGTCGACAATTCTATTTTAAGAAAACATATAAAAATGATAATTTTGTTTTTGTTGACAATTCTATTTCAACAAAACAAATAAAAATGATCACCCTGGTTTGTCGATGTTAGACCAAAAAGTGGTTCTAACACCCAAATTGATTAAAAGCAAAATGAAATAGGATCAAAAGTAAAATGAAGACACAGAATTTATATTGGTTCGGCGAAGAAAAGCCAACGTCCACTTGTCAATCACTATTCTCAATGATATTGTTGCAGTTACAATGAGATATTCACTCAATTTCTCTCATAACTCACGTACATTCACTCAATTATCTAAAAACAAATGTTGAAAGACGATTTGGATTATCCGGGAGTGCTGGAATTCGGGTTATGAAAGTGGTTGAACTCTCAAAGTGCCAAAAAGAAGATCCCTTTCATTGTCTCCAGACAGGGTATTTATAGGTGAAAATTTTCTCAGAACCCGATCCAGATCGGAGCCACGTGTCTTCCATCCCATCATCCTCGGGTTCGGATGGATTTCAGTGTTGACAACGCATCAGAGCAGTGGACGTTGTGGGTAGGAACTGGTCATAACCTCTCCGAATAACCAGGCGATCATGGGGGAGAATGATATGGAATATGGGTTCGGATCGGAGGAGCCTGCAGTGGGGGTTCAGATCGGAGTATCCGATCCGATCCGGATTAACCCAAGACTAAGTCTTCATCCACTTCTGCTCCGTTCCGATCTGTCTTTGTAGCAGGTAGCCCTCCGCTCCAACTGGCAGTAGGTTGCTCTCCGATCCGAACAGCAGTGCCTCTCTGATTCCAACAATAACAGCTCAACGATCCGAACAGCAAAATCTCTCCGATCCGATCCGCTACATCTTTCCGATCCGATCCGCTATGATGCTTTCCAAGTTTTTCAACGTTTCACATCTCGACTTTGTGTTGCCCAGTTCACAAAGTGGGCTAACATTTTGCCCCCTCAAAGGATGCTTCTGTTGGAGACGGAGCATGCTTTGATTATCATTGCACGACGTCCTCTAGGTAATTTTTCCTTTGATTTTCCTTGTGTTTTCATCTTCTTCTTCGAACTTCAATTTAATTCACTGCTGAGTTACAGAAATCTGTTCGGTTCGGATTCCGATCCGAACATACCCCCCCTCTTTCTATTTTTCATTGGACTATTGGGCCAAGATTTGCTACTGGACTATCGATCCGGTCCGAACGGGGAGACGAATAGTCACCCTGCTTCTCTATATAAATTGGGTCTTCATCTCCCTCTCATTTCCTTTTTATCGTTTTACCCTTTCTGCTTCGGAAATCCAGGACTTAGAGAAAAAGAAATAAGAACCTTTCACCATTCTCGTGCGAATTTCCAATTTACATACTCTGGTAGGTTTGAATCCTTGATTGATTTCGTGATAACAAGTTTTAATTGAAACTGATGGTCAATTCGACCGATCTCGACATGGTTTCCACGCCGCATTCTCCTCTTCCTTCATTATCGTCGTTAGTGGCCTCGCTGCTACTTCGAGGCGTTGGAAGAGGGAGTTATGGTTTGAGGCAAAAAAGGAGGAAGAAGAAGAAGATAGCAGGGAGTCGGTTCGGGCGGTGAAATATGGAAAGTGGAAAAAGGGGAAAAGAAAAGAAGTTCGGGAAGTCGGATCGGGTCGGGGCAAATAGAGAAAGGGAAAAAGAAAAGAAGTTCAGAAGATCGGATCGGATCGGAGCAAGTAGTTAAAGAAGGGGCGAAGGGAGCTCACCTAACCGGATCGGGTCGGACTGTAAGATAAAGGATGAGAAGCATGACTACGTGATCCGATCCGAACCGTTAGGGGACTCTACCTCCGAGCCGATCCGATTTTGATTTCTGAGTTTCAAAGTTTATCCGAGTCCAAGACGAGGCCACGCCCCCGATCCGATTCCAATGAATACGCCCGAACCGAACCGAAGGGCAGTCCACCTTAATGCATAAAAACTTGTTTAACTAGCCCAATCAACTTTTGGCATAATCTTCAACTTAATGGACAGTTAGGATAATGCCTTGCGAACGTAACTGGACATCAAGAACTACTTCAATCCTTTATACTTTGCCAAAATTTTGCGTCGCACTTTTAAACATTTACTTTACACTTTCCGCATACACTGTTTACACTTTAGTTTGCACACATGCATGGGGGGATACGGGCCAATTTACTCTAATTTTTGCTATTGCTTCTTCAATAGTTTTATGACCATGAGACCCAGACGCTCTTCTAGACTAGCTAAGAAGAAAGAGGCCCCGGAGACATCCAACAAAGTTACTCTCGAGGACATATCTTCCCATTCGGATCCAGAATGGAATGATGAGGGTTCAGATTACGAGGTTGGAAATTGCGAAAGTGACAATGTGTCTTCGGAGGATGAAGTTTCTCTAGGTTTTGAGGAGGAAGGAGGGATTGGTGACGACCGGGCTCCTGATGAGTTTGAATCGGCTGTCATATTGGAATCACCCCAAGATTCTGTTGAATCAACAATCGACAACGACAGACTTATCCGGATTTGTTTAAAATACGGGATACTACAAAGGGACACCCTAGTGCCTTCGAGAACTGACCGTCCCCACAACCCTCCAGAAGGGTATATGGCAATTACTCGGTTGATGTGCATGGTCGGTGCTATCCCTCCATTTTCTCCCTTCATCGTTGATTTTCTAAGACAAATGCGGATTGCCCCCATGCAGCTGCATCCCAATTCTTATGCTGACTTACACACCTTATATATAGCATACCGTGAGATCTTAGGCACAGAGCTCACTTTCGATGACGTTCATTTCTTCTACAACTTCAAGCATCGGACTCGAGAGACTCCTTCCTTCTGCTATTTTGAGTCTGTCCCTAAGAGGAAGATAATTTCAGCGCCATTCAGTAGTAAAGCTGGAGATTCCAGGCTGGAATGGTTTTGTGTGAAGCGACAGCCAGGATGTGCTAGGAGGTGGACGAAATCAAGTAAAGCACTGGTTTTCTAAATCTCGGCTCTATACATTCAAGTCATCGCCTTAACTCATTTTTCTTTTGTTTGCAGTCGATAACCCAAAACAAATATCAGACCAAGTATTCTTTGACCGGATGCACCAGCTCCTTAATGGCGATCAGAAGTTCTTGACTATTGATGAAGTCCTTAAGGACGAATATCTTCATTTTCACGGGTTGCTATCTGTTACACGTAGTATTGGTCATGGGACGGCTCCATACGTGTATATTCCTCTAGTGGATGTAGTCCCAGAGACAGGGGAAGGTTCGGGAGCTCCTACAGTGCCTCTTCAAACTTCACCCTCTCCATCTTCTACTCAAGATGATGACTTGGCTAACTTGGCCGAAAGTCATCGCGAAGGGTATACTGTTCCTGAGGATGCCATTTCTCCAGAAAGGTCAACGTCTTCTAAAGAGTCGCCAACTGATGCTTCCGAGGGAGATGTCCCTAGCACTGATGACCCATTATTTCAGGGTTTGGGGGATCTCCCCTTACCTGAAACTATATACACTTCAGAGGATTTTAGGAAGGATCCTTTAGTTTTCACCTCTTCTGAAGAGACCACTCCTGCTAAGGCCAAAGAGCTCGCCCGTACTAGCCTAGCTTCGGACTCGGGTTGGTTGGGAGGAAAAACACCACTTAGGACACACTTTACACAATAACATTACATCTCATTGCATATTTTTCTTTATGAAAATGTTGATCCTGAATATCATTTGTCTTATTGTGCAGGCACGATGTCCCGATCTTACTATGATATCAGGAAACTCCGCCGCAGCATGTCTAACCCACCTCATGATATTGAGTATGATCGCCGCGACGATCGCAGTAGGGAGGAGAGAAGGCCTTATGAACCCTATCGCTCTCGGACTTCGCGTTCTCGCTCTCCTGTTCGGACGGACCCAGAAAGATATAAAGGTTATCAAGGCCGTCGGGAAGAGGATAGGCCGCAACCAAAAGACTCCACCTCTTCCCAAGAAAAGCGCAGCAGGGAGAGAAGTCCGCCGAAAGATACTGAGTCGCGAAGTAAACGCAAAGTCTCTGCTAAACGGCCTAGAACAGATAAAGAGACTATTGAATCCTCCACGCACAGGGATACTGAATTGACGATCCCCGCCCCTCCACCACTAGATGCTGAAACTGCAATCAAGCGGGCGTATTTGGAGGAGCAATTTCCCGAACATTACTTCGAGAACTTGACTTTTTTACCTGCCCTCGAGCCAATTTCTTCCAGGTGGGCAGATGAGGCCAAAGCAAAAATAGATGCGGTCGAAAAACAGTATTCTGAAATGTTCAAATATTCACGCCAGCTTTCCAGAATCATCCGTACTCTAATCACGAATGCTGATTCGATGCAAAAAACCACAGAAGACGATGCAAAGGCATTAAAGAATCTAGGAAAAGATTTGGAGGACACACAGGCCCAGCTTGCTATTGCTCAAAGGGACGCTACTAGCTTCAAACAACAATTTGAAGATATGCAAAAACATTACCATGATTTGCTTGAATCACACACTCAAGAGCGTTCTGAGTTAAAAAAGCAAGCTGAAGATGCTAAGTCAGATGCCGCTAAAACGCGCCTTGCTTACGCTGACCTTGAATGGAAAAATGCCGAGTTGGCAAGGAGGAATGCTGAGCTAGAAAAGAAAAATGCTGACTTGGCTTCTAAGCTAATGGAGGCGGAGAACAGAGCTGCCCTGGCGGAGGGTAACGTTGAATGTGCTGTCAAATCCGCTGAGGAGGCCCGCAAACAATTGTCAAAGGCGGAGGCAGAGATTCAGGGTTTCGACGAATTAATGATTGAATTCTTTGCACATATCATCCGTCGCCGGAACATTTCTTGGATTGAGGATTATCCATCTACTCTAGTCCAAGTATGGAGTCAGATCGTTGAGTGGGAGAAAGAGGAGCTCAAGGTTGATTCCATTGATGAGGACAAGCTGATGGAGAAATATTTATGGGATGATGAGCCAGAACGCCTAGCTGAAGGGCGCCGCCTCATTGCTGATGCTATGGAAGAAGAGAGGCGGAGGACTAAATAGAAGAACGTTCCCGAGGCTGGTTCCTCTTCTACTGCCCCCGCAACTTCTGAATTAGAGGGGTATGATCCTGAAAACCTGGGAATCCCTCGAACAACTCTGCTATCCCCTATTCCCGAAATGGCATCAGAGACAGTAGTTACCCCTGCCGAGAAGTCTTCGGAAGGTATCCCTACATTTTCTTCTCAATTCGTCAAGGCTATTTCTACCTTTCGCCACGTGATTGAGCAATCGATGAAAAACCCATTATTTTCTCCTGAGTTGATAACTGTTGCTTCTCACTCTGTAGGTATTGAGCCATCCGGAAAGACAGATGTGACTCAGGGAGCCGCCTCTGGGACAGAGCCTACGGAGAAGGCAAAAGGGGGAAAGGACAAGACTGCTCCTATAGATTTGGGAGAAGGAAGCGAACCGTCTAAGGCTGACACTCCCCGTGATGAAGAAATGATAGCCGCCTTAAAGGATGATAGCGACGACGGAGGACATGAGGAAGATCCAGAGGTGGCAATAGTCGGGGAGTCGAAAAGTGCAGATGATGTTACTTTGGCTACAATGAAAGCTGACCAAGATAAACGCTTGCAGTTAAAAGCTGAAGACTTAGACCCTGAAATCCTCAAGCCTCTCGCAGTTGTTGACGCGGGGTCAAGGTTAGTTGTTAAGCTTTCAACTAGATCTATTACAGAGGAACTCGCTAAAAAATCTTCTCTTGATTCCAACGCTTCGCCCTCCGGGAAGAAGTCAACCGATTCCAGCGCCGCATCTTCAGGAAAGAAAAAAATCAAAGCGCATCTTGACGGAGGCCGAGAAAGAGGCAAAGGATGCGGAGAAAGCCGCCAAGAAGTCCAAGCCTCACTCGAAATCTAAATAGTGGGTTGTCTTGCGTTGTTTTAGCATTTGGTAGACCAACAATTGCTGCTATAAGGGTGGCTCTTGCACCTTCTTTTTGGCTATTTTCCTGTACAAATTCATTCATTCGTAAATAAAATAATTCATTTTCTGCAATGTCTGTTAGTCATTAGTTCTGCACTTATGTAAGAACGCATGTCTTACTATAGTTATGTAATGAAGTTATGGTGGGAGGAAATATGTGTATACATATATGCCCCCAGTCAATCTCAAAAAAAACTATTCAAGACTTAATCAAGTAGTCTGACTGCCCCCGATTTTCTGACGGGATTGCATTTTCTGTGTCGTCAATGCCTGTCGTTTTTTCTGGCATTTCTTTTATACTCTCCTGTCTTATACTCAGGTTAGAGTTCTTACTGAGGCGGTCTCTTGTCTGGGTGCACCTTCACGCCTCAGAGGACGTCTTCTTCCCGTCCTTTATAACTCTCAGTTCTCGAGAGTTAGAGTTAAGAATGTCGTCTTCCCATTCTTTTATGTCTTATCGCACAAGTAGTCATTGTGCTTTTTCTTACGTTTAAACTGTTTTCAACCTTTCAGGTTTTGAATCATCTTATATTCCATAATCACAACAGAATAGTCGATGAATGTATATATATAATGCATGAAAGTAAATAACACACAATATTTTTATAGTGGTTCGGCTAAGTCGTAGCCTACATCCACTTTATAGTCCTTTATTCATATCATCGGATTTTCCTAAGGCAAGTCGTGCCTTTTTACAGAGTTCATAAGAAAAATAACAACGAGTACAATATTTTTAATCCAAATATCGCATCAAGTGTTGGGCATTCCATGCCCTAGGTACTTCTTCGCCATCTACGGTCGTTAACTTGAAGGTTCCTTTTTCAAGTTTCCGTTGAATGACAAAGGGTCCTTCCCACTTTGGACCGAGGTGAGGAAGGGATGGAAAGACTCTCTTTAGCACCAAATCTCCTGGTTCAAAAGTCCTAAGGCGAACTTTTTTGTCGTAATAGCGTGCCATCTGGCGTCGATGTCTTACCGCACGCAGATCCGCTTCGTCCCTTTTTTCTTCGATTTCATTAAGAGACTCGAGTAAGAGTGCCCGATTCGTCATCGGGTCATAATACGTCACCCGGTGGGAAGGAACTTCAAGCTCTACTGGAATTACTGCTTCAGAACCAAAAGAGAGAGAGAAAGGGGTATGACCAGTAGCGGTCTTAAATGTTGTTCGATATGCCCACAAAGTTAAGGGCAATTCGTCAACCCATTTTGCCTTTGCGCGCTCTAACCGTTTCTTGGGGATGGATTTTATTACTTTGTTTATTGCTTCAACTTGCCCGTTCGACTGCGGATAAGCAACCGTAGTATATCGTTTGTCGATCTTATACTTCTGGCAGAAATTTCTGAATTCAGTACCATCGAACTGGGTTCCGTTGTCAGTTATAATGGTCCTTGGGATCCCGAATCGGCATATAATATTTCTAACCACGAAACTTATCACCTTTCTCGCCGTGATCTTGGTTAGGGGCTCAGCTTCCACCCACTTCGTAAAATAGTCGACAGCGACTATTGCATATTTCGCTCCTCCTTTAGCAATCGGTAGAACTCCAATGATATCAATTCCCCACGTGGCAAAAGGCCCAGGACTCACCATCGATTTGAGTTGGGTCGACAGTGCTCTGGGGATTTTGGCGAATCTCTGGCACTTATCGCAGCGTCGTGAATAATCAGCTGCATCTTTATTAATTGTGGGCCAGAAGTATCCATACCGCAATATCTTTTTCGCTAAAGTCTGACCTCCTGTATGATCTCCACACTCACCTTCGTGTACTTCTCTTAGTACACGTCTGATGTCGTCGTGTGCTATACATCGTAACAAGGGCATAGAAAATCCTTGCCTATAAAGAGTATCATCTTGTAGGACATATCTGGTAGCCTTGCGAATTATAGCCCTTCTCTCACTCTTCTTTGATGGGAGTGTCTCATTCTTAAGGAAGTTCTTAATTGGGGTCATCCACGACTCCTTCTCCGGTTCCGCTTCGAAAGCGAACTCAATTTCCATCGATTCAAAGCTTGGCGATTCCAACGTTTCAATTGGGATTATTTCAGTTTCCTCTGGGTTATCGGAACTAGCTAGCTTTGCCAGCCTGTCTGCCTTCTGGTTTTCGGCTCTTGGGATATGCGTTATACTGTACCGCTCCAGGTTGCTCAACAGCTTTTCCACTTTCTCGAGGTAGGCGATGAGTCGAGGTCCCCGAGCCACAAATTCCTTTCGCACTTGGAAAACAACGATTTTGGAGTCGTAGAATATGTCCAACATTTTTATTCCGAGGTCTTTAGCAAGCTTCAGCCCGGCAATCAGGGCTTCGTATTCAGAGTCATTGTTAGTCGCCGAAAATTCTAATCGTAGAGCGTAATATAACGACCGCCCTTCAGGAGTAACTAAGACGATTCCAGCTCCGGACCTTCGGTCGTTTTTGGCTCCATCTGTGTATAGCTTCCATGAATCTATCTTTAACTCATCTTCGGACTTGACCACTCTGTCATCGATCACTTCCTCCTCTGGGATAGTGAACTCTGCTATAAAGTCTGCCAGAGCTTTCCCACTGATAGACCTTCGTGGCTGAAAATTTAAATCAAACTGACTTAATTCTATATTCCACTTGATCAACCTTCCCGATGCTTCGGGTCTCTGCAACACCTGCCTCAGAGGCTGGTCAGTGTATATGGTTATTGGATGAGCTTGGAAATAGTGACAAAGTTTTCGGGATGCGATTAGGAGGCTGTAAGCGAGCTTCTCAATCTTTGGGTAGTTGCGTTCTACCGCTGCCAATTTCTTGCTTACATAATATACTGGCCTTTGCACTTTGTCTTCTTCTCGAACCAAGGCTGTGCTAACAGCGTGAGCCGAAACTGCCAAGTAAACAAATAACTCTTCGTGATCCACTGGTTTTGACAAAATCGGTGGTTTTTCTAGCAATTCCAATAAATTTCGAAAGGCCTCAACACAGTCCGGAGTCCATTCGAAGTTTTTCTTTCCCCTTTTAATCAAATCAAAAAAGGGGACGCATTTGTCCGTGGCTTTGGAGATAAACCTACTCAACGCAGCTACTTTCCCCGCAAGACTTTGGACGTCTTTAATTCTCCTCAGCTCTTCAATGTTTCTGATCGCTGCTATTTGGCTGGGATTGATTTCAATTCCTCAGGAGCTCACAATGAAGCCTAGAAATTTTCCCGATGCCACTCCAAATGAACATTTCAACGGATTCAACTTCATTCGATACTTTCGCAGGATACCAAACATTTCTGCCAAGTCTTGCGTATGGCTGGAGGACTGTTTCGATTTGACAAGCATATCATCTACATAAACTTCCATAGTCTTCCCTATTTATTATAAAACATTCTGTTCACCAGGCGCTGATAAGTGGCTCCGGCGTTTTTCAATCCGAACGGCATGACCACATAACAGTATAACCCCAAATTTGTAATGAAGCTCGTATGTTCTTGATCTGGCACGTGCATAGGAATTTGGTTGTACCCGGAATATGCGTCCATGAAAGAAAGAAGTTCGTGTCCCGCTGTCGAATCTACAAGCTGGTCAATCCTGGGAAGAGGGAAACTATCTTTCGGGCAAGCTTTGTTCAAATCTGAAAAATCAATGCAAGTCCGCCACTTTCCATTCGGCTTCTTTACTAAGACGGGATTCGATATCCAGTCGGGATATGTCGAATCTCGAATAAATTCGTTCTGTTTCAGCTTCTCCACTTCTTCTTTGAGAGCAGCCGACCTCTCTGGGTCCAACATACGTCTCTTTTGCTTCACAGGCGGGTGTTTCGGGTTTACATTTAGTGAGTGACTTATGATGGATGGCGATATCCCACACATGTCAGCGTGGGTCCAGGCAAACACGTCCAAGTTTGCCTTCAGGAAGTCCGTTAGTTCTTCGGCCCGACGTGGATCCAACTGAGATCCAATCTTCAAAACTCTTGTTGGATCAGCTTCATCAATGGGAATGTCAACTGTCGCTTCATTAGGAGTTGCATTTCTAGTCTCTGGTTCCTCGTCTTTTCTGGGATCCAGGTCTTCGGGCGTTCCTTTGGGCAACTCCTTTGGGGCCGATCCCTCTAGTTGCTACGCCGAGCCCTCCTTTGGAGGAGGCGAGGCATCTTTACTCTCGATGTTAAGTCCTTTCATCAACATCTTTAATTCGGCAACATAGCAGGCCCGTCCGGAGACTTGATCCCCTCTCATTACTCCCGTTCCGGCTTCAGTTGGGAACTTAAGCAATAAACACCAAGGGGCGATGCATGCCCTGAACTCAGCAAGGGCAGACCTTCCCAAAAATGCATTATAAGGCGAATCTACGTCCAACACTACGAACTGAAGCATCCGTACTCTTCGGCGTTCTCCATGCCCCAAGGTTACGGGCAATTCTATGTACCCCATTGGAGCTGTTGATGCCCCGTTGAAGCCTCGGATCCAACCTTCGCATGGCTTCAAATCTTCAGATTCAAGCTTCATCTAATCGAATGACTTTTTAAATAAAATATTAACAGAGCTTCCATTGTCTACCAGCACCTTATGAACCAAGGCCGGCCCAATGGTGGTAGTAATGACCAACGGATCATCGGTGGGTGACTGGATCCCGGTATTATCTCTGCTACGAAATACCACGTCGTCAAACATTGTCTTCTGTTGTTTTATGGGGGCGATATCTTCCAAATCATCACATTCGTTCACATCTACATGCTTGGCAGCATTTACATATTGATCCATCGCTCTAAAACTGCGGATTGCTGGGTGGGGTCCACCCACTATGGAGTTGATAACAATTCCCTTGCCTTTCTGCTGCGCTGTAGGCTTGGGAGCAGATTGAATATGTTTTGGAGCCTGCTCTCCTTGCCCCCTGTCCCTCGGGGCAACCTTATATTCATCCAGTTTCCCTTCGTGCAGCAGCTTCTCAATTACGTCTCTCAAATGTCGACATTCATTGGTTGAATGCCCATGAGTTCCATGAAACAAACAAAACTTCCTAGTTGCCATTTCTTTCTCCGTCGAGTCGCGAGGTGGCGGTCTTTTATATTGGAAAACATTGTATGTATCCAAGTAAATGTTTTCCAGAGTGTCGTTCAACGGTGTATAATTCTCATAAGTCCGAAATCGGGGTCTTTTGTTAGGATCACTTCCCTATTTCTATTTCTTCTGTTACCATTCGCGTTACGGTTATTGTTGTTGCCCCCGTTTCCAGAATTGTCGTTTCCACTCTTGTTTCACACATTCACTTCAACTTTTCCGGAACTTTCCCCAGACTGCTTCACGGCGATATTACTCTGAACATTTTCTGTTGAAGCCGCTTCAGACTTTCTCTTTCGGTTTGCCCTGGCCTCCTCTCGTTTTAAGTGAATATCGGCCTTTTCATAAAATAACTCTCTCGTGGAGGGTGTCTTTCCAGAAAGGTAACCTCCAAACTCGGAGTCAGGATCGACTCCTTCCATCAAAGCCATCAAGATGGTGGGCTCATGCGGGTCACTAACTTCAGTCATAGCTAAGTTGAATCGGTCGAGATATGACCTCAAAGACTCTCCTGGCGCCTGCTTAATTCTTGATAATTCAATAACACTTTTAGACTTTCGGGTATGGAGTCGGAACCGATTCATAAAACGTTCGCTCAATTCCCTATAATTCGATATCGAACGAGGGGGAAGTCGGGTAAACCATAGCAGCGCCACATCTTCTAAATATATCGGGAATGCTTTACACTTCACTGCGTCAGGAGCAGCAACAGCATTCATGAGCCACGAGTATCGCATCAAATGCTGTCCCGGATCGGTTCTCCCGTTGTACTTGTCCATCTGCGGCAGGTTAAAACGTCGGGGAAACTGAAAATTGAGGATGTCGTCAGTGAAAGGAGTATGGCTTCGCTCAATGCCATAATCTTCATTGGTATAGTTCTGGCTTTCGGACATAATCTGACGTACCATTTCCTGTACGTCAGCATTAGTTAGGGGCTGTTCCGGCTCCCTGGCCCTGGTATCCGGGTTCCTTCTGGGCTCTTGTTCAGGAGATGCCCTTCTTCTTTGAGCTGCTTCTGCTCTGCTTCGTTCCCTACGCCTTCGATCGATCTCGGGAGGAGGGGGCTAGAGCGTCTGCCCCTGAGTGGGATTAGTATGGTTAGGGTCTCTCAAGCTTGGATCATTGGTTCCTAGTGCTCGTGCAATATCCTCGCGGGACCCCAAAGATCCGAACGTCAGTTGCTCCAAATTCTGAGGTCGTTCGAGCGGCCTTCTTTCACGGGGCCGTTCTTCCTCGGAAGAAGAAGACTGATCCATTGGTGTGTGGCGAACCGGGGATGGGGTTCTCTGTCTACGGAGTTCGCTAATTTCCCTGCTCATGAGTCTCATGTTTTCTTGCATCATGAGATTGGTGCGCTCATGAATTTTCATAGCCTCCCTAGTACTCTCAAGCATGTCAAGTAGGCGCGAGAAATCTCCTTGAGTAATAGGTGCGGATGGATTGACCTGATCATTGACCCTGGTGGCTGGAATCGGAGCATTTGTAGGGGCTCGAGTAGAGATTCCAACATCACCAAGTGATGGGTCGGTTCGGAGATGGGAAATCGGGTCGGGTTGGAGCTGGGAAGCCTGTTCAGGTCGGAGTTGGAAAGCCAGGTCGGGTCGGTGTAGGGCGAGCTGCTCGGGTCGGTTCAGGTTGGGGGATTGCACTGCTTCAGATTCTCCTACCCAGATCGGATCGGAGCTCTCCCCCTGAATGCGGTTCGGATTTCTTGTATCAGTCCGTCCTACTGTTGAGCTCTGTCCACGAGACCTTGTCACGACCGCATTTTGCTGATCTTCACCAACTACGTTCCCCTGACTAGATTGAACTTCTTTGCCTTTTCCTTTGGCCATAGTTCTTCAACAATCAATTCAACAAATATTCAAGAGCGTCGAAACTTGAGGATTAACTTCTTTGAACTCAACGGTCCAAAAAGTAGAACGATAATCTCGAAAAATAGAGAATTCAGATGATTCTCAGTGAAAGCACCAAAATGTTAGACCAAAAAGTGGTTCTAACACCCAAATTGATTAAAAGCAAAATGAAATAGGATCAAAAGTAAAATGAAGACACAGAATTTATAGTGGTTCGGCGAAGAAAAGCCTACGTCCACTTGTCAATCACTATTCTCAATGATATTGTTATAGTTACAATGAGATATTCACTCAATTTCTTTTACAACTCACGTACATTCACTCAATTATCTAAAAACAAATGTAGAAAGAAGATTTGGATTATCCGGGAGTGCTGGAATTCGTGTTATGAAAGTGGTTGAACTCTCAAAGTGCCAAAAAGAAGATCCCTTTCATTGTCTCCAAACAGGGTATTTATAGGTGAAAATTTGCTCAGAACCCGATCCGGATCGGAGCCACGTGTCTTCCATCCCATCATCCTCGGGTTCGGATGGATTTCAGTGTTGACAACGCATCAGAGCAGTGGACGTTGTGGGTAGGAACTGGTCATAACCGCTCCGAATAACCAGGCGATCATGGGGGAGAATGATGTGGAATATGGGTTCGGATCGAAGGAGCCTGCAGTGGGGGTTCGGATCGGAGTATCCGATCCGATCCGGATTGACCCAAGACTAAGTATTCATCCACTTCTGCTCCGTTCCGATCTGTCTGTGTAGCAGGTAGCCCTCCGCTCCAACTGGCAGTAGGTTGCTCTCCGATCCGAACAGCAGTGCCTCTCTGATTCCAACAATAACAGCTCACCGATCCGAACAGCAAAATCTCTCCGATCCAATCCGCTACATCTTTCCGATCCGATCCGCTATGATGCTTTCCAAGTTTTTCAACGTTTCACATCTCGACTTTGTGTTGCCCAGTTCACAAAGTGGGCTAACAGTCGACAATTCTAATTCAACAAAACAATAAAGATGATATTTTTATGTGTATACGAATCTATTTTAACATAACAAATCAAAAATGATATTTTGTATTTGTGTATACAATTCCTCCTCTTAACATGTCAAATAAACATGATATTTTTAATATAACAAATAAAATGATATTTTTAATATAACAAATAAAAATGATACTTTTATTTGTATGCAAATCTATTTTAACAAAACAAATAAAAATGATTCTTTTATTTTGTTGACATCTATTTTGTTGACAATTCTATTTCAACAAAATATATATAAAAAATTGATATTTTTATTTTTGTTAACAATTCTATTTCAACAAAACGTATAAAAAATGGTATTTCTATTTTGTTGACAATTCTATTTCAACAAAACATATAAAAATGATATTTCTATTTTGTTGACAATTCTATTTCAATAAAATGAATAAAAATGATTCTTCAATTTTGTTGACATCTATTTCAACAAAACATATAAAAATGATAATTTTGTTTTTATTAACAATTCTATTTCAATAAAACATATAAAAATGGTAATTTTGTTTTTGTTGACAATTCTATTTCAACAAAACATATAAAAATGATTCTAGTATTTTGTTGACAATTCTATTTCAACAAAACAATTAAAAATGATTCTTTTATTTTGTTGACAATTCTATTTCAACAAAACAATTAAAAATGATTCTTTTATTTTGTTGACAGTTCTGTTTCAACAAAATGATTAAAAATGATAACTTCATTTAATTTACAATTCCATTTTAACAAAATGAATAAAAATGTTAACTTCATTTCGTTAACAATTCTATTTTAACAGAATGAATAAAAATGATAATTTCATTTTATTTGCAATTCCATTTTAACAAAATGAATAAAAATGATAACTTCATTTTGTTAACAATTCTATTTTAACAAAATGAATAAAAATGATAACTTCATTTTATTAACAATTCTAATTTAACAAAATGAATAAAAATGATGACTTCTATTTATTTACAATTCCATTTTAACAAAATGAATAAAAATGATAACTTCATTTTGTTAACAATTCTATTTTAATAAAATGAATAAAAATGATAATTTCGTCTTATTTACAATTCCATTTTAACAAAATGAATAAAAATAATAACTTCATTTTGTTAACAATTCTATTTTAACAAAATGAATAAAAATGATGACTTCAATTTATTTACAATTCTATTTTAACAAAATGAATAAAACTGATAACTTCATTTTGTTAACAATTCTATTTTAACAAAATGAATAAAAATGATAACTTCATTTTATTTACAATTCCATTTTAACAAAATGAATAAAAACGATAACTTCATTTTGTTAACAATTTTATTTTAACAACATGAATAAAAATGATAACTTCATTTTGTTAACAATTCTATTTTAATTAAATGAATAAAAATGATGACTTCAATTTATTTACAATTCCATTTTAACAAAATGAATAAAAATGATAACTTCATTTTGTTAACAATTGTACTTTAAAAAAATGAATAAAAATGATAACTTCATTTTATTTACAATTCCATTTTAACAAAATGAATAAAAATGATAGCATCATTTTGTTAACAATTCTATTTTAACCAAATGAATAAAAATGCTAACTTCATTTTATTAACAATTCCATTTTAACAAAATAAATAAAAATGATGACTTCAATTTATTTACAATTCCATTTAACAAAATGAATAAAAATGATAACTTCGTTTTGTTAACAATTCTATTTTAACAAAATGAATAAAAATGATAATTTCATTTTATTTACAATTCCATTTTAACAAAATGATAACTTCATTTTGTTAACAATTCCATTTTAACAAAATGAATAAAAATGATCACTTCATTTTGTTAACAATTATATTTTAACAAAATGAATAAAAATGATGACTTCATTTTATTAACAATTCTATTTTAACAAAATGAATAAAAATGATGACTTCATTTTATTAACAATAACCTAATATAACAAAATTGACAATTTTGTTTTAACACAAATTTATTTAACAAAAATGATAATTTTGTTTTGACACAAATCTATTTAACAAAAATGTTATTTTTGTTTTGACACAAATCTATTTAACAAAAATGTATTTTTGGTTTTAACACAAATCTATTTTAGCAAAAATGTTATTTTTGTTTTTATACGAATCTATTTTAACAATAAGGATATTTTTGTTTTCATAATATTCTGATTCAACAAAAATGATATTTTGTTTTGTCAATTCTAATACAACAAAAATGACATTTTATTTTGTCAATTCTAATTTAACAAAAATGAAATTTCTATTTTGACAATTCTACAAAAATGACAATTTTTATTTTGACAATTCTAATTCAATAAAAATGATAATTTCTATTTTGATAATTCTAATTCAATATAACAAATAAAAGAATATTTTTAAGTTATAACAAATCCTAAGTTTCATATGACAATAAAAGGGGGATTTTTATTTATGTGACAAATCAAGCAATTTTATGATTAACTTGTTTACAATAAAAAGAGAATTTTTATTGTAAAAAAAATCTAACCATTATATGATTAAACAATTCCTAATCAATCCAATTTCATCCAACGTATCATCACAAACAAATAAATCAATTCACATCACATACCATATACAACTGAATTTTTAATGGTGTATATATGTAACAACCCGGAAAATCAGAACCAATTTAAAATTTTTATTTTGGCTATTTCGGTGAATTTGGAATAGTTAAAATTATTTATTTTATGTAATAATTATTAGAAATTTATTTCAATCGAGGTTAGAACGAATATATTTATTTTGATTCCAAAAGGAATTGGAATCAGCTCGGTAGTTTGAAAAGTCAAAGTTGAACTTTGACTGAATATACCGGATTCAAAATTTAACAGATTTTAGTGAAACCAAAAATATCTAAATCTGTTTGTAAATATCTTTCGAACGAATCCAAAAAATCGAAATTTCATAGCGGAAATCAAATGTTATGGACAATTGAATATTCGGAATAGTCGCTATCGTATAATCGATAGCCCGTATAAAAGGCCATTTTTCAAACGACTTCCGTTTTCGACGAAACCATTTTTGTTGGAACCGGAATGTCCAATTATTGTTAAGTTTAATTTTCCAGAATTTTTCGAATTAATATGTGAGCGCGGCAAAGGAAAATGTGTATTGATCATTTCAGTCAAATTTAATCGACTGAAAAATAGCCTTTTTTCAGACAGTCTCAGAATTCGACGAAATTAATTTTGTTAGGACCGTATCGTCATAACAAAGCCAAATATATATTTTTTGGAATTTTCTGAGTTCGTATGTGGCTCCGGTGAATTTAAATGTAAGTTTGAATTATTTAAATAAGGGATTTAAGTATTAAATTAAATAATTCAGGCCATAGACAGCCGTTTGTGCTGACGGGACCTGGCCCGTTGGATCCGGAATATGGGCTATTGTGTGGGGTCAACTTCGGTTGGACTGGAATTGGAACAAATTAGAAGTTATGGATTTTTTTGCAAAATTACAATCTAATATTATAAATAATTAAAAATTAAACCCTAAAAGCACTGTTCATTGTCGTTAAGCCGCCGCCCCCTTTGAAAAGCAATGGCCGAAACTGCTCTAGACTTCCCCCTCTAAATTCTCTTCACCCGCTCAATTTCAGACCCCCATCCTGTTGACAACTTTGTAGCCCTCTCAGTGATCTTCGATCCCATACCAAGATCAAACTGTAACGTCGCCTGTGCCGAGAGAACCGACCCCCGAATCCCGTCGCCGTTCGACCACCGCTGGGCCCACCAGACGCCCCGAGTTCGCTGGCGATCAGCCCAGTCATGCGCACCTCCGAGCCCTTCGACGTCCTATCACCCGATCGCCTCCAAGCTGCAAGATTGGATCGAAATTTAAAGACCTAGTTTTGAACTAAGTCTGAAACTATTGGCTGTGTTTTAAAGGTATTATACTTAAAGGATTACAACACCAATAAGCGTTATCAATTATTAATTGAGTTATAAAGATGATATCTTGCTCATACGAACACAGATTTGAACGATTTCAGAAACATTGGGACTGTGACAACGAATACTACATTCTAGAACTGATTGGGACTGATTTTGAACCTTAATGGATTTTAGATCTGAATCTCAAACGAGGTGAGATTTCTAATTTTTAAATAATTAAATAATTTAATTATATTCGCTATGTGAATCACCGTGTGTATGTTAAATATTCTAGATCTGCGTTGTTGTTAAATTAGAATTCATTTATTTCTGTTTGTGGAATATTCTGTACTGTTAGATCTAAGATGAAATCACATGTTCGTTAATTTTTAGTTGGCGTTACATTTTTAGATCTGAAATTATATTTTATTTCAAATCTAAAAATGTTTGTTAAAATTGTATTCAAAAACATGAATAGGAGAAAAAGGTATATTTTGTATTTGCGAACATGAATTGAAAAAGATCACATTTTTTTTATTTGCAAATTATTTACAAATAAAAATATGAATAGGAGAAAAAGGTATATTTTGTATTTGCGAACATGAATTGAAAAAGATCACATTTTTTTTTTATTTGCAAAT
This sequence comes from Allium sativum, assembly GCA_030737875.1. Classification (NCBI taxonomy): domain Eukaryota; kingdom Viridiplantae; phylum Streptophyta; class Magnoliopsida; order Asparagales; family Amaryllidaceae; genus Allium; species Allium sativum. The sequence goes on from CM060918.1 coordinate 749,665,073, forward strand.
TATTTGCAAATAAAAACATGAATAGAAAAAGATTACATTTTGTATTTGCCTTTAATGAAATTAGAAACCTGATTAAAAAAGGACATATCTTTTTATTTACAATTTAGTTGTAAATAAAAATATGAAATTAGAAAAATGATTATAAAAAGGGACATTTCTTTTTATTTACAATTTAGTTGTAAATAAAAATATGATTATAGGAATTTGATTATAAAAGGACATTTTTGTTCACATGTTAGGTGTAAATCAAAATATGATTATAAAAGAAAGTTTATCTTATATACATTTTCATGTAAATAAAGGACATGAATAAAAAGGAAGTTTATTTTATTCACACTTTTGTTGCGGATAAAAAGAAATCATATTTTATTTGCATCTTTGTATGCAAATAAAAACATAAGAAGAGAAATCACATTTTATTTGCATCTTTGTTTGCAAATAAAAACATAAGAAGAGAAATCACATTTTATTTGCATCTTTATATGCAAATAAAAACATAAGAAAAGAAATCACGTTTTATTTGCGTTTTTTATGCAAATAAACCATAAGAAAAAGAAGTACATTTTTATTTTCTTTGTTTTTTATGCAAATAAGCCATAAGAAAAAGAAGTACAATTTTATTTGCCTTTTTATATGTAAATAAACCATAGAAAAAGATTACATTTTTCATTTGTATTTTTAGATGCAAATGAAACATAGAAAAAGATTACATTTTTCATTTGTATTTTTAGATGCAAATGAAATATAGAAAAAAGATTACATTTTTCATTTGCATTTTTAGATGCAAATCACTACAAGAGGAACAGGGGTTTCCAACGGCCAGGGGCGGTTGGCGGCCGTTGGAAACCCCGTTGGAAGCTGTTGGTCAATCCGTTGGTATACGGATCAACGGCTTCCAACGCAAACGACGCTTAATTTCCAACGGCTTCCAACTGATAAATAAGGACACGTGTATGATGTTTTGAGCAAATAGGCCATTGGAAGCCGTTTGTATGGAATGACTTGTAAGCCGTTGCAGGCCGTTGGTCGCCGTTGGAAATCTGGTTTTTTTTTTTTTTTTACAGATTTTAGATTTACCACTACAAGCCACACAACAAATATAAAACATTCTGAACTGCTCCATTTCGAGCATATAACTCACAATCTCAACCATATATACACCCAAACACAATACGAAATAAAAAACAAACACAAAACACATAAATTAACCAATATTTACATAACATTACCACCAAACTTCGCCAAAACAACACCAAACCATCACCATGTCCAAAATAACATAACCATCTCCAAACAACATAACCAACACCATGTCCAAACCGTACCATCACCAAACCATCATAACATCATGTCCAAACCATCATAACAAAATATATACAACTACCATGCATGTAGCAAGCCTCACCAACTCTCAAAACACATTATAACAAGCTAACCTGATCAACTCTCTCCCCCTGAAGATGAAGGTGTCGTACCGTGCTGGGCAATGTACTCCGCCAATCGCTGGTTAAGCAACTCCATCTGCTCTTCACGGCGACGATCACGTTTATGAAGCTCTGCAATCTGTGCTTTCAACTGTGCGATTTCTTCCTTTTCCTGAGCCTTCTGATACATCTGCTGAGATGCTGTAATCTGTATATAATTTCAGATTTTCAGTATTTCGTAATAGTAGTTCGAATACATTTGAGTTTTTATTATAAATTTTAGTATTACCTCTAGATTTCCATAACCATATCGTCTGTTTCGGGTAGCAGGATCCATGACATCATCAAATATCTTGTCCTCATCTTCCTTGGTCAGCTCAGTCCTCCCTGTAGCTTCCAGTACCTGCGCCCTTTGCTCCTGAAATTTCTCCTGTTAAACAAAAATAAAATAAATTTAGATAACACTATTTTAATTAAATTATAAGTCTACTTAACTATTTTATACTTACATATCTCTCACGCGCCTTATCATCATGGTCCCAAGTGTACGAAACTGAGTCTGTATCGTCAGTCTGACTCAATGCATGTGTATGCTCGAAAACATCCCAGTACAACACAGGAGCCATACGCGCTCTCTCCTGAAATAAGCATGCACACATGTAAATTAAAACTTAAACTTAAATCAACTATTAATTTTAACTAGTTATGAATTAAAATTTTAAGCTGTGCAATTACAAAATATACCAGATCCTCACGATGATGCTGAAATGACTTGGACCCACCTCGATGCGTAACCGGATTCTTGCTCCTATTAGCTGCATTTCTCTTAGACGAGGCCTATACATTTAAATTTAAAAAAAATGTCTTAGTCTAAATCACATACTAATTGAATAGAATAATTTAAATTAAAAATATGCAGTAAAATTTACCAGAAAGTCCTCATCGCTATTACAATAAGTAAGTAGATCATTCCACACTGACTCGCTCACCCAACACTGCCTTTTCCCACTTGATTTTAAAGTGTTCATTGTTTGTCTGTAATTTGCTGCCACTTTACTATTCCAGTGGCGCTTAACGAGATCCAAATCCGTCTCCTGGAGATCCACCGCACTCTGCGTTTTTTATATAAATAGCATACATATAAATTTATCAAATAAGAGCATGTACTTAATATAAGAAATGTTATATCATACATACGTACCAAAAAATCCTACCATATGGTCTCCTTAACTAAGTCAGGTATCGAGCTCCAAGTGGGCCAACATGCAGTCATGCGGGCCTGATAAGCACGTTTTAATATCCTCAAAACGGTATTGGACGGCTCCAACTCAAACCCCCTGTGTTAAATGGGAAAAAAATACATGGTTGCTAGAACAACAATTTAAATAATTTATTGTACTTAAATTAAATTTATACTAAAAACTTAGTTTTTACCCTTTTGATGCTTTTGACTTAAGCCAGACCACAGGACGGGATAACTCCGACGATGAACCACCCTCCTCGCCACTTGACGCCATACCTGTTACAAACAAAAACATAACAAAACATAACATAACATGACATGACATAACATGACGTAACATAACATAACATGAACGAACTATATGTAAAAACATGGTATTAGATAACATGAGTACTTGATAATAGAAATGTCATAACATGAGTACAAGTTTGTTTCATAGAAGTGTTAAATATAAGTTTGATTCATAGATTTGTCTAGTTAACATATAATCGAGTTTGATTCATAGAAGTGTTAAATATAAGTTTGATTCATAGATATGTCTAGTTAACATATGAGTTTGATTCATAGAAATGTCATAAAAATAAATATATGGTTAATTGATAATAGAAATGTCATAACATAAAATTACCTTTTGAAAATGAGGAGTATTAGTTAGTCGTCCTCATCACTTTCAGATTCCGACTCTATTTCCTCCTCCATATATGGTTCAACTATAGTCTCAAATACATCAATTAATGCATTCGATTCATCGTTTAGAGGTCCAAAATCTGTTTGATCGTCGGTTATTACTATTTCTGCATTTTCCTCGACGTCTGCTTGATAAGCTTGGTCATCGGGAATATTACGCCCGTCAAATGTAAACCTTGCTTTTGTTTTGAAAACAGCCCACCAATCTATTTTGTCTCTTCTCATAGAAGGATAAGGAGCATAATATACTTGAAGAGCCTATTTGGCAAGTACGAAAGGGTCGTACTTATAATAATGGGACGTATGTCTTACTTCTATAAGATTATATTTTGGGTGCACGTTGATTCCAGAATCTGGAACGTTGCTAAACCAGTTGCATTTAAACAAAAATACTTCTTCCGCGGGTCTTGTGAAATATGTCACTTGCAGAATCTGGTTTAGCACGCCATAAAAATCGTGTATATGGTCGTTTGGATCATCACTACCTTTAATACACCGCTATTGTCAGTTAATTTTTCAACACCATATTCTTTAGTGTTGAATTTATATCCATTGACAAAGAATATTAGATATGTCTTCACATTTCTTTTAGGTACCAATGCCAAATGTTTCAATCCTTCATCCACAATACAATTTGTTGGATCAAAAACATAATTAGTAAACCAACTAGTGAATTCTTTGCTGATATCGTTGTTTGGATACTGTGATTCATAAATGCTGCAATTATAGGACATACGTTACATATATGATTAAAGATACAATACATGTATACATAGATGCATAAGTACAGTACCTAACGAACGGTGCAACTTCGGTGCAATTGAGAAGAATATATGTGTGTGCTGCATTGTAATCTTTATCGTTCAGCCATTCCTCCACATATCTACCAGAAGGCCGACCATGTTTTTAAAAAATAGATAAAGTCGCTTGGCAGTCATCTTGATTAATGTCTTTATCATTACGAGCAGTACTTGCAAATGAGATGTTCACATGATCACTAAAATAATGAGAGAAAAAAATGATGCTTCTTCTTCAATGTATGATTTGCAAATAGAACCTTCAACTCTAGCTTTCTGCCTCACTTTTTTCTTTAGATGATTTAAATACCAGTTTAGAATTATTGTAAATTATTTTTCATACACTTAACCAAAATTTAATTAACTGAATATTAATATACCTTTCAAATGGATACATCCATCTGTATTGCACAGGCCCTCGAAGACATGCTTCTGATGGAAGATGAATAGGTAAATGCTCCATAACATTGAAAAACCCTGGATGAAATATTTTTTCCAATTTGCAGAGTAATATGGGGATTTCTTCCTCTAGTTTACGTAGATGGTCAATTTTTAATGTAGATGAACAAAGCTCTTTATAGAACAAACTAAGCTCTGTTACAACAGTCCAAATTTTCACGGGCAATAGTTCTTTGAAAGCGACGGGCAATAAATTTTCCATCATAACATGACAGTCGTGGCTTTTCATCCCGCTAAGTTTATTATTTTTATAGTCAACACATCTACGAAGATTGGAAGATATACCATCCGGGAATCTTAACCCTTCCATCCATTTTTAAAATATTTTTATTTGATTAGTATCCAGTTCATAGCACGCTTTCGGTTTTCTGGTGTCATTTGGCTTTATATGAAGCTCCGGACGATTACATATTACTTCAATATCACGTCTGGATTTCAAATCATCTTTCGTCTTCCCTTTGACATTCAAAATTGTATTGATTACGTTATCAAACATGTTTTTCTCATTATGCATCACGTCAATATTATGACGAATCAGAAGATCTTTCCAATAAGGCAACTCCCATAATATGTTTTGTTTCCACCAATTATGAATTGATGATTTACCTTGAATTTCTGTCTGTACTCCGATTTCATGAATCTTAGGAAAATCTTGTACAAGTTCATAAATTTCCTCAATTGTCCATACTTTAGGTGGTCGTAAAGTTTCAAGTCTATTAGCTGTAAAAAATTTCTTATCCCTTCTAAAAGGATGATTAATATGAAGAAAACATCTATGACAGTCAAACCATGAAATTTTCTTTCCAATAGTAAAGAAAATGCTCTTGTTTCTTCCATACAGTACGAACAAGCTAGACGACCAGCTGTACTCCAACCTGAAAGCATCGCATAAGAAGGAAAATCGCTAATTGTCCACAATAGAGAAGCATGCATACGAAAGTTTTTCTTTTGGGAAATATCATATGTTTCTACCCCTTCATACCACAATTTTTTTAATTCTTCAATCAACGGTTGTAAATAAACATCGATTCCTTGTGTCGGATCATCAGGACCAGGGACGACAATTCTAAGAAACATGTAAGGAGTTTTCATACACATCCACGGAGGTAAATTATAAGGTGTTACAATTACTGGCCAGGATGAATATTTAGAACCAAATTGAGAAAATGGGGTGAAACCCATCCATACATAAACCTAGTCTAACATTGCGACTCTCAGATGCAAAATTGGGATACTTTTGATCAAAATGCTTCCATGCGTCTCCATCAGATGGGTGTGTTAACGTACCTTCTTCCTGTGTTCTTACCTTGTGTCATCTCATATGTTGCGCGGTTACAGAAGATGCATATAACCTTTGAAGTCTAGGAATAATCGGTAAATAATGCATACGTTTATACGGGACTTCCTTTCCCTTTTTCTTTCTTGGTTGGTATCTTTCTTGATTACATATTCTACAATTCTTAAGCTTGATATCTTCCTTCCAAAATAGCATGCAACCCTTTAGACATGTATCTATTTTTTGATACGGTAAACCAAAGGTCGACATCATTTTTTTTACTTCATAATGGTTTTCGCACATTAAATTATTGGGAGGCATATGCCGCTTCGCAGCTTGTACAACAGCTGTAAATCCTGCTTCTATGAGGTTGTATTTAGATTTCATCGCAATGTATTCAGCAGTTATTGATAATTGAGTTCCGCTTTCACAACCTTCCCAAAGGGTTTTTTTTTGCGGCATCTAATAAGTCATATAATTTTTTGGCTTCAATATTTGGTTATTCTTCATCATTACCATCGTCATCATTACCAACGTTTTCATTAAATTGTTGAACTGGGAACATAGAACGTGTTGCATCTTCAACCATTTGTTCTACGAGATTCGTCGTGGCAATTTCATTATTCGCTACCTCCTCAACTTGTATAGAAGTAGATGCTAACGGTTCTCCATGACGATCCCAAACTAAATAGTTCGGCACAAAACCGTACTGACGCAAATGAACTCTAACCATTTGCGGTATCAAATGCTTCAATAACTTGCATCTACTACATGGACAACGGATTTCGACGTCGTTTTCATTGTTACTTAAAGCGAAATCAATAAACATGCTGACACCATTAATAAAATGTTTGTTTATTGTGCCATCGGTTTCTCTTCGTTTGTACATCCAGCTTCGATCATTAAAATAATCGTCCATTTTTCCTAAGTACATATAAAATTAGAAAGAATTATATAAAATTAGATTCATAATTTTTGTATCTGATCGCTCAAACGCTAAGATTGTATTTTAATGAAAACATTTCTTTTACGTATTAATTATGATGATAAAATTTGCATTGACAATGTGTTAAAGCAATTTTAGTGAATAATGCATGTTATGTCAATTGATCATTTAATGGTGGGTTATCCTACCTCCCATTACAAATACAACAACGTAATTAAATCGCGTAAATCTTTTCAATTTAAACGATTCAACAAAATTTCGGCAGCACTTCCCTTTAGTTCCCTGAATAGTACACAATTGCGTGTACACAGGGAACATAAAGGAAGTGCTTTTGAAATTTGGAGAACCGTTTAAAATGAAATATTTTACGAGATTTAATTTCGTTATTGTATTCGTAACTTGTCCAATACAAAGGACAAATCCAATAAATATTGTATACAATGAATATGAATGTCTGTTCCGTTAATAAAACGAACATCATATCACGATTATATACAATACTTATCAGACGGGGCCAAAAAAACTCTCTAAGGCTTTATGAATATAACATATTATATGATTTGCTTTTTTTTGTGATTGAAGTGTTTTTTGTACACCTTTGTGCGCCTTAGCGCCGTTGTGCGCCTTAGCCCAAAAAACACAAACTTAAATATATGTATTTCCACGACACGTTTTCGACAAATTAAATATTGCTTTCGATGAATTGGGCCTTAACCAAATAAACAAATGCATAGAGTGTCAACTATATATACGTGTATATATATACATAACACTATATATATGCATATATACATAGTCAAGTTTAACTAATCAAACCCTAGATTACAAACATAATCAATAAAATCTATAAACACTATCTCAATAACAACAACTACTTCAACTAATTCAAACCCTAGATCATAATAACAACTAAGTAATTTATTACTAAAAACCCTAAATTAGCAATTAAAATGATTAAACCCCACATTAACAACTAATTAACAACACTACACACACAAACATACTCTAATTATGCTTCAATTACACTAAACATAAGGTATTAAACAAAAATTAGGATAAACACATACCTAAAAATCAGAGAGAATAGGAGATTAGAGAGGATGAGAGAGTGCTTTGATAGAGTAGGAGAGACCCTAGGCGGAAGATGGAGCGAAATTGGCGATTTCAGAAATGAAAGGGGGGAATATTGGGGATTTGGGGTAAAAACCGTGGGTTTTGAGAAATGAAAAAGAAGAAGCAGCATCGGCTGATTTGTGCTCCAGTCCGTGTAACGGGGGGCATCGGCTTCCAACGGCTTTAAACTAACGGCCGCAAACAGTTTCCAATGGCGTATATTTTACATACGGAATACAGATACGTATTTTGGCTTCCGTTGGTCAAAAGCCGTTGGAGGCCGTTATAAGTGTCTGTTGCCATACTGTTCAATTCTTGTTGTGAATGAAACATAAAAAAAGACTACATTTTTTTATTTGCAAACTATTTGCAAATAAAAACATGAATAGGAAAAAATACATTTTGTATTTGCAAACATAATTAGAATTGAAAAGAATATTTTTATTTGCAATTTAGTTGCGAATAAAAAGATAGAATTAAAAGTGCATTTTTATTCACATTTTAGATGTGAATAAAAACATAGGATTAAAAAGTGCATTTTTATTCACATTTTAGATGTGAAGTAAAACATAGGATTAAAAAGTGCATTTTTATTCACATTTTAGATGTGAATAAAAACTTAGAATTAAAAAATTCATTTTTATTCACATTTTAGATGTGAATAAAAACATAGGATTAAAAAGTGCATTTTTATTCATATTTTAGATGTGAATAAAAACTTAGAATTAAAAGGTACATTTTTATTCACATTTTAGATGTGAATAAGAACATAAGATTAAAAAATGCATTTTTATTCACATTGTAGATGTGAATAAAAAAACATAGAATTAAAAGTATATTTTTATTTACATATTAGATGTAAATAGAAACTTAGATTTAAAATGGCATCTTTATTTACATTTTAGGTGTAGATAAAAAGAATAACTTTGAAATTACATCTTTATTCACATTTTAGTTGTAAATAAAGGATTAGATTGAAAATTTATATTTTTATTTACATTTTAGATATAAATAAATGAATAGATTAAAAGATTATATTTTTATTTACATTTTAGATGTAAATAAAAGGAGTAGATTTTAAGCGACATTTTTATTGACATTTTATATTCAATAAAAAGTATGGAATTAAAAGAAGCATTTTTATTGTCATTTTAGAGACAACAAAAGGAGTAGACTTTAAATGTCATGTTTGTTGAAATACAAAGAATGGAATTAAAAGTTACATTTTATTGTCGGTCTAGGGACAATAAAAAGAGTTAAAATAAAAGTTACATTTTCATCGTCATTTTAGATGCGATAAAAAGAGTAGAAATCAAAGTGCCATTTTTATCGTCATTTTCGATGCGATAGAAGAATAGATTTAAATAGTTGAAATCGCCAAATGATTTATATTTATATACATAAATATAAATTATAAAATACACGAATCGCGCGCGGTAGTTCGCGTTTCGGCAATCGTGACTTTAAACGATTATACCGAAAGATCCGGCCGTCGGATTTTCCCAAAATTGGAACTGATAGGACCGCTTTGGGGAGATCTTCTCAACGATATAAATTTCGTCAAAATCCAACGGTTAGATTTCAAGACATGTGTAAGTCAAATTTTGGTAAAAATAGAGCCAGGGCCGCCTATCGACCCGAAGCGTCGTTTAATTATTTTGAGCTATTTTAAATAAATAAAAATAGCGATAAATCATTATTAATAAATATTAACGATATAAAATGATTTAAATGATAATTTTTCGAAAAATTATTTGAAAAGATCGAGTTCAACTCATTTCAAATAATTATGCGGCGATTTAAATCAAACAAAGAGAAGACGGTGATTGAAGACCGACGATCTTCAACCTCGAATGGATGACTACTGATGCCCTGGACTGATTTGCTCCCAAGAAAGGGTTACAGTGGTAGTTGTCCGAACATTCTTATTGATTGTCAGGATATGCAAGCACCGACGAGAAATCAGGTGACTCCAGTTTCGTTCAAACCTAGAATGGACTTGTAAATGGATGCGTGTCTGACGTTGGAGTTCATTCCATGTAATTAAATCGATTTCTATCTAAAATATATCCGTTTGGTGGCGGAGAATTTATTCTCTTGCTTAACACCCTCAGAGGGTATATATGGATAGTGGTTGGTCGCATGGCGTGAACTGTCAACGTGGCACGCTAAGATGCAGTTGATCAAGGCTTTTGTTGAAAAGCAGACCTTGTGGTTGATGATCAAAACATAGCCTGTTTAGGCGTATCTTTGTGTATAGCGTGAATTCATGAGCCTCACACCCCGGTTGGAGTCTAAAACGGGACAGGGGAACGCAGAGAGTGCACACGTTTCTTTCTAGCTAGAGTGATGTCAGCGACCTACCAGCCCGGACATTTTACTTATGTGGTACCTCGGTTTTATAGGTTGTTATGGCCATATTAGAGGTTCAAAAGAACCGGGAAGCGTGTGTTCAGGCATAACTAATCCACTAACGTTAAGTGTGAACCGGCCCTGCAGATATCCAAGGGTTCACTGCGGGGAATCCTAAGGCATTTGCTAGAGTGTCTCGAATCGGTAAGGAGATTGTCCCTAGCCTTGACTCATGATGGAAACCCAAATCCCCGATACGACATTACGGTTTTGATTGTAAGCCTATATAAGGTGACATAGTAGGATGGGGTACTATGCCATCTAGGATTGATACATTTACTTTGAAGTATTTTAATACTGATTAGACACTAATAATAATATTAAAATATTATTTTATACGTATCAAGTCATGTTTGATCATTATAAGGTAAAACTCTATCCTCCGGTTTGCATTGCATTGTGTGATGGGACTTGAGTCTTATAATGATTTCATTTTTCTAAAAGGACATTGCATTATTTTGAATAAAAGTTTGTTTAAATTATGTACAGGCAATCCAATGGAGTAAACCCGTTCCGCGTTAGCGGCGTGGTCCTGTGATTTGCCACCGTATTAGATAATGTAGTAGAAGATTTCTCATACCAGTCCTATGACTGACTCGTAGTTTGTTTCACTTTGCAAACTCGGGTGCCCTCTTTTCTACACAGGCAGCCAAGTGACAGGTTTTAGGTGGACACACTCTGGATTGAAGACTGCTTGGAGAGGAAGACGAAGACCTTCTCTTTTATCTTTTATTCTGCTTTGAGACTTGTATTCATCTTTGGATTTTGATGTACGTTATGGAGTTTGAGACTTGTTTCCTTTTCATTCAGACTTTCTATTTTGCTAAGTGTATCCTGCACTACGTACTCTGATGTTTAGTTGTTATGCTGATTCTGACATTTCTATTTCCGCTGCAATGATGTATGTGTTATGATATTATCTGAGTTCTGTTTTTGTTGTAAATATGCCATATTCCAATGATTATCCTTGCTTTCGTTCTACGGAAGTTTGGGGTTATCACAATATATAAAGAAAATTAATAAAGAAATCTCACCTTGATCGGGTTCAGAAATCGTTTATATAATGACTATTTTTAATTGAATTAAACCACATGTTTTTAATTCAATCAAAATTTCCAACTATCCCTGTTTTGATTCTAGTCAGCTCTGAAATGTACATCGTGCTGAGATGATTCCAACACAAGAAAAATCGTTTAATTTCGTTCCTTTATGACAAAGATATTGTATTTTATATGTTAATTACAAAATTGATTAATTAATTAATTAATCCCATCTTTAACCTTAATTAAAAACAAGGTCGCTTGATTATCTTCTTCAGCCGATTACAGGAACCCACTCTTCGATCAAATCCTCCCCATCGCGCACGCCAAATGAACCACCAGGGACCGATCGTACATCACCACCGTGTAGCGCCTTCTGCCACTTGCCACTGCCCTGAAAGGTGCTCCACTGGGCCTTGCCCTCCGCCCCCAATTCGAGTCCGACTCCGTCGCCTTTCAAGGCGAAATCCGACCACATGGAAGCATTAAAGCCGATCATAACCGTTGAACTTCAAAATCTCGCTCTCCTCTTTCATTTTGCCTTTGGAAGTACCTTAAATTGTTTCGTGGATTGGGAGTATGGTGGAGGAGATCGAGGGAGCATTTCAGCCCTCAAATTGCCTCTGGCAGCTAGGTTTAGATTGGGCTAGGGTTTCGTTTAATCTCCTATTTATAATATTATATTATTAAATGTTCCAATTAACAAAAAAACCCGTTACTTCTTAATAACTCCAACTCCAGCCCGACGAGAGTTGTCCCCAGCCGAATACCCCCGTTCTGGACACAATGGTCTATGTCTTGTCAACCCATCCGATCGTTTCAGCCTATTTTTGTTTAATTTAAAATATAAACTGTAACGGCTGGAATTTTCGACCCAGAAAATCAACATAAAAACACACTGTTGACTATTCAAGCATCGAAAACACCAGGACATTAATAGAAGAATTTAGAAGGTGAGAAAGAAAAGATAGAACTAATAGAATAGAAGAAGAAGAAGATCACAACTGAACAAAATCAGAGTAACACGAAACTCGCAGCGGAACAAAATAAGATGTATTATATAACATAACTTTGAATACAAAACTGTATTGTATATACATACCATTATCAGAGTACAATACATCATATCACAGCGGAAATAACTCTATATAACTAATGGTGAAGCTTCCTTCTTTTGAGCTCCTCCAAGTGAATCTGCAAAGCCTGAAACACTTGACTGCCCGTACAAATTTGGGCACCCAAGAGTTTAGGGAAAACAAACAAAATAAACTCTAGGTCAGTCATGGGACTGGTGTGAGTAAATTCCAACCATACTGTTTTACTTTGAAAATCCTTTTCAAAACAAGAAGATAATAGTAAGACCAGCCCACACATAAACATGGACGGTTTTTATCTTACTATAATCCAAAATACTTTGATGTCAAAACCAGTGATATTATGATAATGTCTAAGCACATAAATATCCAAGTAGCAGAACGCTTGCATCTCACGTTCCACATATATATGTTATAAAATCATAAACCGCAGGGCGCTTATTGGAGAATGGATTCCAACAGACAAGGTATGGGAGCACCTTCTGAATAGTGTACTCTAGAGGGGATACACTCAGGGTTCAACAAGAACGTCTTGCAACCCGGCCACACATGACCGCTCACTCATTTAGCTTGAGTGTCGCGAATATATTGCCACCACGGTTGTAGGCCATCAACCGTCATCCGAAGATACAGAATCGAAAAGAAGTATAAATATGAATTTTCTCTAGATCGGTGACAATACACCCTGCTTGGGGATGACCCAACTAGCCATGCTGCCTAGCCCAACTTCTGTCATTCTCGGTTGTGAGGCTAGAGGCTACGTCTATCTTCAGAACATCTGATCACCATTCACTTTGAATGTCACATCGTCAAATCCGTAATCACACATTGATTACACAAATGCACACTGGGTGTAGAATAAAGAGAAGTTACCTTCTCCCCACCAACTTGGTATATTTGAAAAATCAAACGGAGTGACAGTTGGAAATACTCTGTCAGACACTCGTCCATACAAGTTGTCCTGGGACTGGACAAACAAATAAACATCATTCTAGAACTGGACGACCCTTGCATTTAACTCCGTCTTCAATTATCTTCAGCATATCTAATTCGCAGCGCTTATGCCTATACGGAGTGATTTTCGGATAACGTATCCAACCGGTCTCTCCATATTGACAACGATGGTCAAAACACTTCGATAGTCGGTTATTTAACTATCAAAGTAAAAACAACATCCATTCTAATGTATAACTAACATCGCACAATCACGGGTATTCTTAATTTTAACATTCGGCTTTATTATTCGAATTCTCATATCTTACCAGATATTTCTCAAATCCCGTTTTAGCCTTTTTACACTTCTTGGAAACATTTCCAGTTATTATAAACTCTTATTCTTTCATGTTCCAGAAACATACGTTATTAACGTTCGAACTCTTTCCATTAATTTCACATTCTTTATTTCTATACTTGGATAATCTCCCCTCTTTATATTGGAAAATATTTCCAATTTCATTATAAATATTTTAATCGGCCAACCGTTTACCTTTAAAAACATTATTCACTTAAAAATGTGAATACCATTCCTGTTATAGAAATCTGAATACCTTTATCAAATAACTCTTTATTTAGAAAATCAATAACATTATCTCGTTTACCGAAATCTCTTTCATACTTTATATTCACAATCCACTTTATAAACTCTGTTCTCTAAGTCAACTTCTTATCAATATTCAGTTGATAACTAAATATTGATTCTTATCCTATTAACATTTATTTGTTTAAAACTAAATGTTAATTATCCTATCAGATTATTATTCCTAAAAATAATTTACTTTTAATACATTCGACATCATCGAATCCCAGTTCCAAACCCTAATGGTTTAATTCGAACATCGAAATGCTGTCATCAGTTTCTAATACGATTCCCCAATTCTTTTTCTAAACTCTTTCTTATATTTCTTTGAACAAACGTCGTTACTTATTACTCTAGAATAAGTGGATTTTAAACCAAACTGTTACATTTCCTAGGAAGTGTTGCTCTATATAAAAGTCACGCTTAAGTCTAATCAACAGCAGTTAATTTGTCGCTATAGTTCTAATCTTGTCATATGCTGTAATATTCTCCTTATAACTAATCTCAACATTCCAGTCACACTTACCTTATCAACAGCGTTATTTTGTTGCTATAGTTCAACTTGTCATACGCTGTAATATTCTTTGTTATAACTAATCTTGACATAACATTCACACTTATCTTATCAACAGCGTTATTTTATCGCTATAATTCTAAGACTGGCAATACGCTGCCGTATTCCTTTTATACTAATCTTGACCTAACAGTCGCGCTTAAACCTAGGTAACAGCGTTTATTTTATCGCTATAGTTTTAAGACTTGCAATACGTTGTGATACTAATCTTGACATCTTTTTCCGTTACAAACTAATATCGTTCCTCGGTAATAGCGAAGCCGTTCAAGTTGGGGTATTTTATTTACCTCTCAGACCTTGATCGACAACGTTCTTACCTTAGAACCGATACAAGTCTGTATTCAAATTCCTTATTACTTAATATATTTATTAAATCGTATTTCCTTGTTGTATTTTGGAATATGGTTTTACGACACCACATCCTTACTTTGGAATCTCTGTGGTTTATGCATATTTAATTTAAACATTAACTCTTTGCTTTCTCAATTCCCCAGTTCTTATCTATAACTTCTTAAATGGTAATTAACTCTCATTAATTTCGATAAACTTATTTCTAACCTGTTTTCATTAGATTAATTAAAGACCAATTAATCTAATAATCATGTTCCCAAATAACAGTTGATTAAATCAACTTATTTCCATCAGTAAATTCATTAACTGATTTTAATTACTTCTTAACATTAGATTAATCTAATTAATCTAATGATATCTCTAAATTATTTATCTTAAATATAATTATCCAAATATTTAATCGTCGGATAGTTTTTACTTTATAAACTTGTTTAAATGTCAACAATCGCTTTTATTTGCTTTATAAAAACGAACTCTAAAATACTGGTTTATAATAGAACTTCTATTATAATTTAAAATTTCACTTTAATTATAAAAATAAAATTTCTATAATTAACTTCATTGATTTGCTTGACGGTAAATCAGTTTCTTAACAAAACGATGGTTTTACGGTCGACTGTTAACACTTTCTAAATCGATATCGTTTATTTATTTAATCTAAACAAATGTTGAATTTCCGTTCAAAATCAATATTCACACCGGGTTTTAAATATAATTCGGGTTCATACAAAACAACAGTACATATAATTATCAAGGAATCCGGTCGGATTCCTCCAACCGGTTTCTGCATCCACAGATGTCAGTCAACACAATTTACACTAAATCTATACTAGGGGATATTCTAATCGATGAAATCAGTGTCCAACCGATGATGTGTACATATGCAACGATATAAAATATTTAACCAATTTAATTGAAATCTACCTAATCGACCATCATACAACATTCAAACAACATTTAAAATATAATTAAAATATTTTAAATAGATCAGAGTGAGTGATTTTACTCACCTTGGCGCGTTAACCGTTGAATAATGGTTTGCGTCTACCATGAATCCCAACGTGACCAGTTCTGTTTGATTCTTTAATTCTAGATTTACGCCACCCTTCTTTCCAACGCTTGTCACAATGTCGACGCCATTTATTTTTGGTTCTTTCACTCTTTCCGTCTCCATGCGTGTACCACACACTGAACAACTCCTTCATACACGTTAAAACATTGTCTCTCCTTATACATGTTTCCACGTCATCATTTCGCTGTGATGTCTCCTTTTCCCGGTCTTGTTTCATGCCCTGACCATTTTAACCCATGCCTGCTGCGCCTAGTTTTGATAAAGTCCTCTTCTTCATATGTTTACTTACAACTACACTCCTTCATGCGTGCATACGTGATTCCAATTAACTGGACTCACCATGTTTTCCTCTGCAATATGAATACGTATGTAGCAGTATACCATTACTTCGCCACTTCGGGGATAAACCCTCCACCAATGCTACCTTATTTCGAATGAAATCGCGCTTTCCTCCCCATAATTCTGGTCGCCATCGCTCCTTGAATACTCAACCATTTTAAACTCCATCGCACCATCCACTTAACACCCTCTACTACATGCGTTTTGCAAATTCCTCAAACCTGCTCATTCCATGGATCATACACGCTTACCCCTTGATGGCACAAGACAGTCCTACCACATATCAATGCACCTCAATATTTTGTTGCTCATTTGGTCCACACGTGTACGGTTTCTTCTTACTGCACCTTCACGTTTTGATTTGCTGTCTTCCCCTCTCCAAACTTTGAACTCCACGTCCCTCTTCCTTCACAAATAGGAACACGTGACCTCCCCACTCTCTCTCCCCTACGTCCATCATTCCTCCTGAATGGCCACGTCCTGCCAATACCACTCGCACATCACCCAAACTCCACTTCCGTTCTTTACAACTGAAAACCGTACCTCCCGTATATTGTCTGAGCGAGCTCCTCCTCCATGAAATGCTTCCACTCCAGATCTTCCTAACGTCTTGATATTTCCGACCTTAGTCTCGGCAGATGGAAGACAGAACTTGCGTCGAAACCCTCTTACTGTTTTTCTCTCCAACGCGCCAACCATGCAGGCTCCAGTCTGTCGAACTCAACATAGATTTGTTCATCGTGTAGCTTTGCGGTTTTCATATAAGTGCTGAGTATTTAAATTTGAGGAGAAGTTGGAGGTTTTGTTTTCTGATATTATGAATGGTTTGCGAGACTCATATATATATATAGGGACGAACAAGATAAGGGCAGCGTCATTTCACTAGCAAAGATATTTTCAACTAGCTGCGTCCTTCAGCATGGTGGAAGTGTCTGCATATTTAAAAATGGAGAAGTAGGGTATGGTCTGTACCCTTAAATGACGGAGAGCAGGGGTAGGAATAACATACTAGGAGAATGACAAAAGGGTGTTTCCTTTCTTACTAAGGAATAGGAACGTGCAGCATTAAGTTAAAGAAAACAATAGGTATGTTATAGGGTTATGGTGTAGCATGTGCTAATTCCTTAGGAATGAAGGAAGCCACGTATGTAGGTCCTTTTTAGATAGCCACATGGGTTTGTTTAGGTATCTACAGGGATGGTTTGTAAACTTAGGAATGTAAAATCATGTAGGGTTATGGTTTAGGACTTATGTATAATATAGAGTAGGTTCTGTAGTTGTTTGTTTAATTAACTAGTCATGTTAGGCCTACGTTTTCTAGCCTTATGGTATAGGATGGTAGGAGTTTAGGGTCATGGCTTTGTTTTATAATGTTTAAACAATGTCCGTACTATGTTACCCAAAACTCCGTTCATATATAGATTGCTACGGACAGAAATAAAACTACCGTTGTGTTCAGCGAGGTGTCAGGGTCCCAAAAATATAATAATACCGGTAGATTAATTCATATTTTGAAATCCCGAAATGCCGATACAGGGTACACCATATCCCAAATAAAAAGTTGCATATTTAATTATTTAAAAATTAAAGTAAAATTCTAAAAATTAAATTATCGCTGTGCCTCAAAAGAATCTTGTCCCGATTTGCAACCGATATCAAGTTATATTCAAATGCCGTTACGGTCGATATACGATTCTACAGCGACTTTTTGAATATTTGATTTGGACATATCTTGCATTATATACGATGAAATCCTGATTTTTCACTTCTATTAGAAAGATATAGTTCAACAAATTCCGATGTTTCTTGTTTCGAAGAAATCCGATTCAAAACGAGTCTGGTACACTCAGTTGAAGTTCAGAACGTTAAATTACGAACTGCATGGTCGTTCTGAGCTCGATTATAATTAATATATATTTTTATACGTTCAACTTCGTTTTAATTAATATATAAATCCACTTATATTTCGAAATCAATATTTTAAACTGATTTAAATATTCAAATACAAACTGACAAAAATGCGGGACGTTACATAAACCATTTAATTATTTAATTTGATCGTACATTTTAATTTACTGGGGCCGCATTTTGACTCCAAAAATTCTCGAAAAATAAATCTAGCTATATTTTGACAATACGGTCCTAATAAAATTAATTTCGTCGAATTTGGAGACTGTTTGATAAATAGCCATTTTCTGGTTGATCCAATTTGACTGAAATTTATCAAACACGTTTTAATTTTCCACGCTCACATATTAATTCCAAAAATTATGAAAATTGGAATCTTGCAATAATTTGACATTCTGGATCCAACCAAAGTGGTTTCATCGAAAACGGGGGTCGTTTGTAAAATGGCTATTTATACATGCTATATATTATATTAAATTCTATAGCGACTATTTTGAATTTTTAACTGGCCATAACTTTTTATTCCCGCTATGAAATTTCAATTTTTCAGATCCGTTAGAAAGATATTGTTAAACAGATTCTAGTATTTCTAACTCCTTTTATAATTACAATAAATATTTTCGTTCTAACTTTATTTAAAATAAATTTTTAATCACTATTATTTAAAATACATCATTTTAAATATTAAAATACATCATTTTAAATATTAAAATTTCTAAAACAATTTTTTTTAATTGGTTCTAAAATTCCGGGTTGTTACATTACTAGTAATAACATTGTATATTAAGTTATTTAAAAAGTCATTTGCAATAAAATGAAGGGAAATTCTATTCATACACAAGAAATCATTTAACATACATCATTGTCATGTTAAGAAAATTTATTGATTTACTTCTTTTCCTCTTTAAATAATTGATTTTCCATAATAAGCCATATAATGAAAATAATAAAATTAAGTCATCTGGTCAAATTTACACAATTTAGATGAAATTGATTTGTCACAAAATATAAATTATGGTATCTTTCATAGAAACTACTATAATTCAAAATTATAAAAATTTGTATTTTAAATTAGAGATGTTTTTGACAAAGTTATGGGTCTGCATTAAAGCAATGTGCCAAAAGTTTGGGTTAGTCTTTTTGGAATTTTACTTATTCTTTTTGCTAGGAATTGCTAATTGGTGCAAAAGAGTTTTAATTTTTAAGAGAAGAAGATAAAATCAAGGGTATTCGGCAAAAGTGACATGTACATAAATTAACTTTTGCTGTACACTAGTTTCTTATACTTTTGGGGAGTGTGAAAGGGGATTACAAGATGTGATGATTTGGGATTTTAAAAAGGAAAGTGGTTATAGAACAAAATAATCCAAACTTAATAAAGAACAATTAACAATTGACTTATTTATTTTATGTTAAGGAATATTGGTTTCCATAAATGGTTGGTTGAGTTTAATTACGAATGCATTTTCGAGCCTACCTTCTCGATTTTTCTTCCCGAGTATTCAAATTGGATTCACTTTTGGTAATAGAGGTAGTAGAAAAGGAGACACTAATCTGGCTTATCTTTTGTGCTATCCAAAAAAAAACATAGAAATGAGCATATACAATTTCATTAAGTTTGATAAATAATCAAGCTACTCAACATTAACTCTATTTCTTCACTTAGCTAGTAGTCACCAGAACTTTTCATGGATGTAAACATCCCAATCCCATCCTATACATGTAAAACCCTAAAATCTATTTGTCAAAATTGATTGATTTTTTATTTTAGATTGCTAATCTACATGTAAAAGCACTATTTAAAGGAAGATAAACATAAAATGATGGAAAATTAAAAGTTTCTTTCACGGAAGTTCGTAAGAGTATTGTGAGCTTTGGCACTGCCAAAGTGGTCCACCTAACTTCATCTTTTTTGTAAGATTGTCGCACAACATGGATTATAATTTTTTTTTACCATACTTTGGATATTAGAGCTAGGGAATCATTGCAACTGAAAGGTAAACTGAAGAGCACTTCTAGAAATCTACAAAAAATCAGACTTTAATTATGTTCTAATTAAAGACAAAATAATTTCGTCTCGCATAACTTTCGAAAGAGCTTCCGTGGTTTTTAGTGGGGCTCAGCGAATAAATAGGGCCCAAGTCTCCACTATTCGATCGTTTCATCTTCCACGTCGCCAGCCACGATGCCTTAAAAATTAGAAACCCTAGATCCTCCTCTTTAAACACAATTGAAGAGCTGAAACAAAAACTACGAAAAATTTTAAGTCAAAGCTTTTAGCCGTTGAGTTATACTAAAGTTATTTTTTGAAGAAAATAATTGTTTGTTTCCCCAATCTACTAAAGTTTTGATGTGTAATATGTTCTTCTAGTTGTAATACACCGACTAATTTGATTTGACTACAAGTATTGATTATCCTTTGGTAGTTGTGCAAATAAATATAGTGTTTCTTTGTTTCCCAATCTACTAAAATTTTAATATGTTCTTTTATTTATATTACAATGACTAATTTGATTTGACAACAAGTATTGATTATCATTTAGTAGTTATGCTAATAAATATAGTGTTTGTTCTGTTGATTTGATTTTCGGGGCTACACTTATAATTCACAATTTGTTGCCAAATAAAAATTTAAATATTTCATTACATAAAGTTACAATGATGCCCACCATATTCACCACAAAGAACTCGGAACCCAACGCAGAATAAAATTAATACGAAAGAGCCATGGCGGCTACTTTCGTTTAGAGTAGAATTTTTTGTTAAAAAATCCTACGAGATCAGAATATTTAAATGGAACCTTATGCGATAATGCTGATTAGTGAATTAATGATTGTGCTGAATTCAACTTTAAATCTAACGTCTTTTATTATTTTTGGCCTAAAATTGTAGCACTATATGCATGCTTTCTAGCATCTACCCAAGCCCAATTCCAATGCTAGGAAGGCCAGGCGGCCGCCAGGAGCAACCCACCGGACGGGGCAATAGAGGTGAGGAAGAAGCGGTAGATGGTTATTAGGATATGGCATTTTAAATGATGTTGTAATGCACAATTGCAAGAGTGATTATGGTGAAGTGAAAGCATGTAAGAATTCCATTCAATTGGTTGTGTGTTCAACCTGCTGTGTTCATTTTCTAGCAGTTTTTTCCATCAATTTACCAGTAGCCCCTGCAGTAAGCAACTTTTTCGTACACCCTTCCTTGGGGAAACTCAACAATTTTTTTACCCCACGGTTTCACCTGTCTGGCCTAGGGCTAGCCGAGTGGCTGCACCAGCCCTGCATCTACCTTTTTTGTTCCAAAACCGAAAACTCAGAATGCAACTTTGAGCTAGAAAGGTGTATGTGGTGATTCATGTATGCATATATTTTTGCATATAATGTTTTACATTTTTTGAGATATGTATTCTTTAAATATGATACATATTAATTCAGGGGCGGATTTTGGTTTAGTCCAAGTGGGTCGTGGGCATACCAATATTGGACAACTCTTAATTGAAATTACTGAAAATGACTAATCAACCATAACTGAAAAATTGCTCCTGCTTTATCTGACACAGTTGCTACTGTTTTAATAATTCCAACGTCTTCATATATACACATTATTTCAAGAATGATTGCTTAATATGTACTTATACAGTTGGTTGTGAGACTAGACAGTATTTTAATTTTTCTGTTGCATTTTGGCTCCACTAAAACTTTGAGGCTACCTTCGCCACTGATTAAATGATGTTCTGTGTAACCTTTTTTGCAAAGGTAATTGTTATTGACACTCCAAGTATTGTTAAGGGGGATCAATATAAAAAGAAAATAGAATTTGTTATGTGGAGTATCAATGTAGAAAGCACCCCCTTAACAAATAAATTTTATTTTACCAAATTAGTCTTCTTTACAATAATCCTTTTTTTTCATTTGTTAATTAAAAAAAATTACGGTATAATAATCGAACTACATCAGATTTTTATACCTAATTATTAATAATTGTCGACATGCATCAGATCAGAAGAAAATATATCGTTCATAGGAAATTGATATGCATATATCAAACATTTTTTTGTACGGTATCCCACCGTCCCCATTTCCCCCACTTCGGCAACCCAATAACAAATACAAATTTAAAAACCGATGAACAGTGTTGAGAAAAAGTTTATAATAGTAATTCACCTATTTTGGAGATGGCAATTTGAAAAAAAATGACCATCTTCCACCAAACAAAATTTGATGCTACGGCGTTCGACTCTCGAGACTGACATAACAGAAATCCTAACCTCCATCGTTAACCTTCATAGTTTCTAGGGCATTATATAATCAATTTCACATACCATATCAACAGCTTCTCCGTCATCTTAGGATCTAATGAGGAGCGTTTCACATTCTTTATTTGCACCATTATTTCTCCCCAAACGATCATTTTTTTTATTTGCAAATAATTTAAGGATTCCGTTTTTTGTGTTTCAAATTAATTGGGATTTGGGTTGGTAACTGGTGTTATTACTAGGATAAAAAGATAACATAAAAAAAATTAATGGATTTTCTTTAAAAGGACAAACATAGTAAATTTTTTGGTGAAAAGTACACAAAGTTTGGAATTTAGGGAAAAAGACACATTTTAGTGCAAAAGTGGTAGGGGCCCACTATCCTTTTCCCTTTTATACAAAAATGTGTCTGTTGATGATATTTTCCGTCAACACTCGGAATAAGTTATATAGAGCATATGTCTAGGAAAATTGGTGTAGCGGTGATCTAAGGTTACTGAAAAGGCAATCCGAGATCAGTGCTCCTTAGCTAAATCTACTGTTCCTTAGGTATCAAGATCTCCGTTCTGAAGATTAGTTATTCTTCCCTCAGGGGTGAATATCACGCTTGCAGGACTATAGAGTTCAGAAGTACCTTGAAAAAGGGTTTATTTTGTTTGGCATAACTGAAGCCTTGCGCAATTAGTTACCTTTTAGATCACGGGAAAAATGATATACATTGTGATAGGAAGAAAACAAGCTAATGCTTCTCAATATTCAGATGGTAGGGGTACTGCAACACTTATTAACTCTTTTGCATGCTTAGCAACTGATGATACTGGGTAGAATGTTGATATTAATGCTATTGTGCATAATGTTGATATTGATGGTCATGGTCTTGGTGAGCCTAATATTGTTCAGTCTATTCTGGTTACTAATGCACATTCAGACTACACAGCTAACGCTGAGATGCAGACCTTGTTTGGCAATCTGTTTGATGATATAAGAGAACATTTAGAAACTTAAAACAAGGCTACAGGTAATGGAACTATTTCTTGTATTGATTTCCTGGGAACTAGTTCATCCTCTAGTGCCACTATTGTTGCTCCTTGTTCAGCTCTTTCTGGTTCTATGTCATGTTCATCAACTTATAGTCAAAGTTCTCCTGCTTCTTCTTGTATGAATTTTACTTCGGCTTTGATTGGAACTTCTTCCTCCAGTGCCAAGCAATCTGCTTCCCCATAAGCAAATTTAAAGCCACCTGACCATCTAATACTTCCTCCTCTAGCAATCGAATCTTCCATGTTATCCTCTGTAGTCAAAGTTCTCCTGCTTCTTCTTGTATGAATTTTACTTCGGTTTTGATTGGAACTTCTTCCTCCAGTGCCAAGCAATCTGCTTCCCCATATGAAAATTTAAAGCCACCTGACCATCTAATACTTCCTCCTCTAGCAATCGAATCTTCCATGTTTCAATGAGTGCCTATCCATCTGCAGTATCCAAAGGCAAGAAACCTAAAGGAAAATTTTGGGCTAAAGATGACCTTGATGAGGGACATGAGTTCACACTTGAAGACATACTACCCGCTGGTAGCAAAGTGATGTCGCAGAAATGACACACAAGGCGCAATCCTAGCCACTTTTTTGATAAATTCTACACGTGAGTTTTAACTTGTGCCTTGTGTCAGATTCGAGGGATTATGGTGCGTGCAAGCTTGTCTTGGAATGTTTTTTTAGCCGAATGTGTTTGAAGCAAGAGCAACAGGAATGTAATTTTGATTACTAGAGATTCTTTATGTAATCACTTGTGGTTAGCGAGTGAGTATTAGTGATTTTGAAGGGTATAGAGAAGGATGGTTATATATCTTAGCATACTTGTATATGCTGATATATGTAATGTAAATATTTTGGTGATTAATAAAATTTGTGCTTAACTTTCAAAAAAAAATTGATCTTGTTTTTATAAAGCTTCACATTCATAGTTTTGCTCGATTCTAGCAATCATTTGTAAACGGCAAAAAGGAGAAATACAAAATATTAGACTTAGGTCCTTAGAATCAAATTTAAGACATGAAAACTCCTTCCCAAAAGAAGATGGTAAATTAAGTCCCTAAAATTCAATTATTCAATAATTGCATATGATTATGCAATTATTTAATAAATAATTGGAGACATATATGCAGTTATATCAAAAAATTACATAAATGTCTGTAATTATTCTATGAATAATTACAGATATTTCCATAAATTTCTTGATGAATAATTACGAAAATTTCGTCAATATTTTCAAAAAATTGCGGAAATTTCTGCAAAATTTTGGTGTATACGCAAATTTTCGTTGAATAATTATAGAGATCTCCGCAATTTTTGGATATAATTGCATAAATGTTTGCATTTATTTACTGAAATTACATAAATTTATATAAATATTAGTTAACTTAATTCTAGAGATCTAATTTACATACTTTTATATAACTATTAGTTAACTTAATTATAGAGATCTAATTTACATACTTTTTTCGCAAGGCTGTTTTGTCTATTTGAAAACTTAATAGAGACTTCAACCAAATTACCCTAATAATTTATCAGTATTAATGGACAAGAAAATTGCTAGCGGGCCCGAAAACAAGTTTTCGTAGTGAAGTGCAGCCTAGGTGGAGAGGAGATATTGGGCAATACATGGGAGAGAGAGGGTGTGTGACAGTGATCAGGGGAGAAAAAGACAAGTATACCCCCTGAATTCAACATGAGGGGTATGTTTCGGGCAATTTCGGGCAATTTCGGGCCTTTTTTGGTTCGGGCTCTCTAGCACAGCTTAATGGACAATGTGGATCTTTTATCCTTGATGATTCAAATTTGGAATCCCTATCCATTAATTATTTTAAAGCATAATTAATTATTCAAATAATTGAAATTAACCATGATTTTTTTCCTTTTATGCCTGATATCCTGCTTGCTTTAATATTTATATGCCCATCACTAGTAATAACAATGTATATTAAGTTATTTAAAAAGTTATTTGCAATAAAATGAAGGGAAATTTTATTCATACACAAGAAATCATTTAACATATATCATTGTTATGTTAAGAAAATTTATAACTATATTACTTTTCCTCGTTAAATAATTGATCCTTTTATAATAGGCCATCTAATTAATATAATAAAATCAAAACATCTGATCAAATTTACACAATTCTGATGAAACTGATTAATCAAAAAAATATAAATTATGGTATCTTTCATTGCAATCTACTATAATTCAAAATTGTTAACAATTTTCTTTTAAATTAGAGATGATTTTGATGAAATAATGGGTCTGCATAAAGCAACATGCCAAAAGTTTGGGTTAGTCATTTTGGATTTTGCTTATTCTTTTTGTTGGGAATTGCTAATTGATGCAAAAAAGTTTTATGGTTTAAGTAATAGAGATAAAACCAAGGGTATTTTGGAAAAGTGACATGTACGTTAATTAATTTTTGTTGTACACTAGTTTGGTATATTTTAGGGCGTACGAAAGGGGATTACATGATGTGATGATTTGGGATTTTAAAAAGGAAAGTGGTTATAGAACAAGATTTAAAGTTTTTATGCAGAAAAATAATTCAAAAATTAATAGTGAACAATTAACAGTTGACTTGTTTATTTTATGTTAAGGAAAATTGGTTTTTGTAAAATGTTGGTTGAGTTTAATTACGAATGCATTACCAAGCCTACCTTCTCAATTTTTTTCCCAAGTATTCAAATTGGATTCACATTTGGTAATAGAGATAACAGAAAAGGAGACTCTAATTTGGCTTATCTTTTGTGCTATCCAAAAAAAACTAGAAATGAGCATATACAATTTCATTAAGTTTGATAAATAATCAAGCTACTCAACATTAACTCTATTTCTTCAATTAGCTAGTAGTCAGTAGAACTTTTCATCGATGTTAACATCTCAATCCCATCATGAACATGTTAAAATCTAAAATCTATTTGTCAAAATTGGTCGATTTTTTTACTTTAGACTGCTAATCTACAGGTAAAAGCACTATTTAAAGGTAGATAAACATATAATGATGGAAAATTAAAAGTTTCTTCCAAGGAAGTACGTAAGAGTGTTGCGAGCTTTGGCATTGCCTAAGTGATCCATCTAACTTCATTGTTTTTTGTAAGATTGTTGCACATCATGGATGGTAACTTTTTTAACCATACTTTGGATATTAGAGCTACGGAATCGCCACAATAGAAAGGTAAACTGAAGACCACTTTTTGAAATCTACAAAAAAATCATACTTTAATTATGTTCTAATTAAAGATAAAATAACTTCATCTAACATAAAGTTTGAAAAGAGCATCTATGGTTTTTAATGGGTCTCAGCAAATAAATAAGGCATAAGTATCCATTATTCGGTCATTTAATCTTCCATATCGCTAGCCACGATGCCTAAAAATTTAGAAACCCTAGATCCTCCTCTTTAAGCACAATGGAAGACCCGAAACAAAAACCGAGGAAAAATTCCAGTCAAAGCTTTTAGCCGTCGAGTTATACAAAAGGTATTTTTTGAAGAAAATAATTGTTTATTTCCCCAATCTATTAAAGTTTTGATGTGTAATCTGTTCTTCTGGTTGTACAACACTGACTAATTTGATTTGACTACAAGTATGATTATCATTTGGCAGTTATGCTAATAAATATAGTGTTGCTTTATTGCCCAATCTACTAACATTTAGATATGTAATATGTTATTTTAGCTGATATTACAATGACTAATTTGATTTGGTAACAAGTACCGATTATTATTTAGCAGTTATGCTAATAAATATAGTATTTGTTCTTCTGATTTGATATTTAGGACTACATTTATAATTCACAATTTGTTTAGGTTGTACTGAAGCCATTTGTAGCATTTTATTCCGATCTTTTATTACTATTCCCTTTTGTTTCTTGTTAAGGAGCTGCCGACCATAGGGGACGTCCTACGCATCCTTATCAGGTAAATATATAGACTTCCTGTTGAAACCATTGCTGAGATTTTTGTTATTTGAATTTAGGCTGACTAAACCAATATTTTTACCGATTGGCCTCAAATAGGAATTCCATACATTTTAATTTTTTTTGCTTTCTGATTTAATATGAGACCAACTTGCTATTCCGGGATCGGTTGCTTAATCATTTGCCCTATCCTTCGCTTTGAGTAGTTTCAGGAACTTCAAGAATCATTGTCCCCTTCTTTCATTGTGCATAAAGCTTGAAGTTGTCTTAATGTTTGTTGCTCTAAGTTGTGAATGATTTAAATCAAATTCCAAATCCCACCAAAAATAAGTATCTATTGGAAGTTGAAGCTGTTGGTCATATAAGACAAAAGAACTCGTTTTGGCTTTGGATTATTTTGTTTAATGTATAAATGTACCCTACATAATTTCTTTTTATTTTTGTTAAGAAGTGCGCAACCTCATTATTACCCGATTATGTATAAAAATTGTAACGACCCAGATTTTTAACCATTTTATTTAATATTTTAAAATGGTTTTAATTGTTGTTTTAGAATTTAATTAGCTTAAATTTAATAATTTTGAATATTTTGTTAATATAAATAATAAAATAATAATTTAAATTCTGGAATCGTCAGAATTTGTTGGATTCGCAATACAATACGAACTGGCAATTTAAAATGATTTTATGTTGTTAGTATTGAAATATATTAACGATTTCGACATTTGAACGTTTAATTTATAACTAAATTATAAAACGAACTACAACCGCATGGTAGTTCGTGATATTACATTTTTGAACTTCAAATGGTTGTACATGATACAATATAAGTCGGATTTCTTCGAAACAAGAAATGTCCGAATCTGTTGGATAATATTTTTCTAGTGAAAGGAAAAAATCGAGTTTTCATATTGTAGACTTTGTTTTATGTCCAAATCAATTTTTCAAATAGTCGTTATGGAATTCGTTTATAAATTATAAAGATTTATTTTATAAATAAAATGGATTTTAAATATTTTTAATATTGATTTGGCTTAGATTTCAACTTGAGACAATTTATTATGAAACTACATGAAATTCTGGCTAGGTATGGCCGATTATAATATTATTATATTTAGGTATTTTTGAATTGTTTTTTTAATTTAAATTGAACCGTTAAAAAGGGACTTTATTCGAACAACCTCTGTTTTCAACGAAACAAATTTTATTGGAACCGTAATAATTAATTATTGCTAGATTTCAAGTTTCGTATCAATTGGAGTTATTTTGTGAGCATAACCAAATTGAATGCGAATATAATGACCATTTGGACTCGAACAAGCGGCATTTGAGCAAACAAACTCAGGATTCGGCGAAACCAGATTCATTAGGACCGTAACGTCAAATTATACCATGACGTCCATTTTCGTCGCGAATGGAGTTTGAATGTAGTGATAAAAATAAATAAACAATGATTTCTCCTTTTTCAACATGCTTTCAAATTTCTATAAAAATTAAAATAAAATTCCAAATCAAATGAAATTGATAAATTCATGGTTCATTGAAATTCTGGGTTGAAGGGCTTCTTCCCCATACAAGATTTATGAGACTCTGACACCATTTTAGTTAGTTGTCACTGTGGAGACCAAAAACTTGGATGCCGAGGATATAAAGGCAACCAGAGGTGCTGGGGTATTGGTCGTAGGTGAAGCTCGCACGGAGTTTCTAATTCGCGGGGGTTATGTCATCTATAACGACTGGTCATCGAAGTATGTTGAGTTGGTCAACACCAACATTTGGATGGGCGGGTGTTTGCTGGAGCTGAGAGATATCAGAGGGGAACGCTGGAAGTGTAGTAACAGTGGGTGAGGTAAGGTCAGCTACCGACGGTCGTTTGGAGGGAGTTCTCCTGGTCTCCGGTTGGCTAGAGGTAAGGTCTGCTACCGACGGTCGTTTGGAGGGAGTTCTCCTGGGCTCCGGTTGGCTAGAGGTAAGGTCAGCTACCGACGGTCGTTTGGAGGGAGTTCTCCCGGGCTCCGGTTGGCTAGAGGTAAGGTCAGCTACCGACGGTCATTTGGAGGGAGTTCTCCCGGGCTCCGGTTGGCTATGGGAGGAGCAACAGTGATCTTAAAGTGGTGAAGAATTAGCATGGGTTTTTCTTTTGTTCTTGCTGGAAGAGAAATTCGTGTGACAACATGTTGGTGGTTCGGGTGTCGAGGAGGCTTTAGCACGAGTCAGGGTCAGTGCAAATGGGGGAACGATCGTCAGAGGCGGTGAGCAGGGCACTGTCGAAGTCGGTGAAGTTTTGGCAACCTGGTATCGCGAATTCGAGGAAAGAGAACAACAGTATTCGGCTAACAAGTATTGGGGGCAACAGTAATATAATTAATTAATTAATTACACTAATTAAGTTTTAAACTAAAGGTTATTAATTAAATTAAATGATTAAACTGATGCAGGTGACAGAATAGCTGGGCGCAGGTTCGTATGTACAGAAACAAAGGGAACAAAGAGGAACAGTATCTATCGGCTGATTTAATTTGTGATTTTGAAGTTTTAAAAACAAATTGATGATTTTGAATGACTATTAAAAATATTTTAAATGATAATATAATCAGAATTTGGCATTTAAATCAGTTTTATAAGCCACCGAAGCTGTAATTAACCTAGAGGTTAATATTTTGGAAATTATCATATTTAAGTAAATAATAAGTAATATTATTAGACTGATTTTGTTAATCTAATAGGGAAGGGATAATTGAAATCAATTAATGAATTAATCGATGGGTTAAGGTTGACTAAGTCAACAGTTTGATCAAAAGGTGTTATTAGTGAATGGTTGTAAATATTTTAAATGGAAATTATTATTATAATTAGTTATTGTTAAATAATTTCAAATGCTATTTTAGTTATAGTTAAATAATTTCAAATGCTATTTATGAAATAATGAAGTAATGATATTTAAAATGATTATTTCTTAAATAAAATTAATTTAAGAAGAAAATCAGGTTTGTAGTAAGAATAATTTTTTTGAAAAGTGGTTTATAAAGAAATCAGATCATATAGTCCTAATTTCATAAATAAGGTTACTAAAGATGAGTGAGCTAATGAGACAAGTTTTATATCTTGTTTGAAACTCGAGTCGAGCTAAAAAGAAAGGGGTTTGCAAGAGTTTAAAGTAAATTGATATACAATTTATGCGAAGAAGGTGATATATGGATTCCATTTTTAAAACCTAAGAAATTAGTTTGTAATATGTTCTAAAATTGTTTTGGACGAGGTATCTTTGGAAATGGATTAATATGTTATAAATGGAATTGTGAAATGAAACGAGTGGTTAATATGTAGTGAGAATGGTCATAATCGACCGAGATTTCCAAAGTTATGTTTATAAAACCATAATTTAAATAAAATAGAAATTCTAATTTGATTGTTAATATCGGTTTTTGGGTACAAAGTTAAAACTATTCTAAGATGTGAACGTTGTAGATCGAGGCCTAAGAGGTAAATAAAATATCCCAACTTGAACGGCTTCACTATTATCAAGGAATGGTACTAATTTGTAATGGTAAAGGATATCGCGAATAGTTGGTCATTCCATAAATAATATCGCAACTTTAGTTGCGAGATTTTGATATGCAAGTAAGATTGCAACATTGGTTGCAAGATTTTGAATTGAATATGAATATTGAGATTTTAAGCAACAATGTACAAATTAACATTTGGTTGAAATCGTATAAGAAATGATAATTGGTTCCTACGATCCAGTTGATAATATGTATATATCAAAGCAACCAAAGTAAAGGAATACGAAAGAGTTTGAATAGTAAAGTAATATTTCCAAGATCAGGAAAATGGAAAGATTTTTAGGATGTGGTGATATTTTCAAAGTGAAGAAAATAAATGGGAGATTAGTGATTATGTTTATTCTTAAGAGTCAAGAATATAGTTTTATCAAAATAAGTAAAGGAAGTTGATTTTAAATCGATAAAATGATTTCAAAGATTGACGGAGTTAATGAATAATTTTGGATAATAAAGACATGAGCTGCCAATATACACCAAACTATCAATGAAATATTATTGGACTTTTTTGACGTGTTGTTTCGAAGAGAATGGGATGAAAACTAGACCTAAAACCACTTCAAGTCAATGTTGCGTAGGAAACTAATCTATAGGTATTTGTATAAAGATGGAGAAAAATGCAAGGGATGTTCTGTTATAGGATAGTGCCTTCGGTTTGTCCAAACCTAGAACAACTTGTATGGACGAATGTCTGACAGAGTATGCCTAACAGACCACATAAGACGATCTTTTCAATGTATTACGTTGATGGCGGAGGAATTCGTTTCTCTTAGCTTTTATACCCGTAATTTTTTTGGGACGATCAACGAGTGGTTTGATGGGTCTGATGATATGGCATTCAAAGTGAATGTGACCAGATGTTCTAAGAAAGTAAACATAGCCTCAAGCCTAACAACTGGGAAATGAGAAAAATCAGGCAGGCAATATAGCTTGTTGGGTCGCACCCAAGCAGGGTATATTATCATTGATCTATAGAAAATTCATTTTGTTCTTCTTCCACTTCTGTGTCTCCCAGGAACGGTCATGTTGATATCGACTATTGGTGATAATATATTCGATACACTCAAGCTGAATTAGTGGTCGGTCATGTATGGCCGGGTTGCAAGATGTTCTTGTAAAACCCCAGTGTATCCCCTCTAGGGTACATTGATTGAAAGGTGGTCCCATACCTTGTCATAGTTGGAATCCATTCTCCAATATGCGCCCTGCAGTTTTTGATTTTATACTATGTATGTAGAGCGTGAGATGCAAGCGTTCTGCTATTTGGTTATTTAATTATGATTTGACAGACACTATTATAATATCATCGGATTTTGATATACCAAAAATGTTTTAGGTTATAGTAAGGTAAAAAAAATCCGTATTTATGTGTGGGCTACTCTTACTATTATCTTTTTCTTTCAAAAGAGTTTTTTTTAAAGTTAAACAAGTTGTTTGTCATATGAATTTATCACTGCAAGTATTCCAGACTGATCCGGGTGAATTTTACTTTGCTTTAAATGTGCTCGGGTCTAGCCGAGTATATTTCAAGGTCAGGTTTTGCTTGGAGTTCCAGAGAAGGAGTTGAAGTCGAGACGTATTCCATATATTTACTGGTACTAGTTTATTCCGCTGTGTGCATTGATTAATGTGAACGTATACTCTGATATTGTAATCATATATAAATTGTTTCATTTTATATAAATAATCTTGCTATATTATAATTTTTCCATTCCACTGTGAGACTCTAATCTCCTTATTCTTCTATTCTAATATTTCTTTCTTTGTTCTCTCACCCTCTAAATTCTTTGTATTAACAATCTGCTTTTTCTGTGTAATTTGGGTTGACACGGGTTGTTAGGTGTCAGCTTAAACTATATGGAAAAAGTATGTCATTACAACGTGGTATCAAAGCTGAAGGTTGAGTAGTAACCTTGGCTCTGTGGCTTAATTCAATAGAGATGGTATTAGTAATACCCTAGATTGAGTTTGAGTGAATATATATGAGAGAGCGTATGTGTAGCTTTGTATAAAAAATGGTTATATATTGTGTTGGTTGATCTGTTGAGTGGTATATGAATTCCAAATCGATGCGTTTAGCTGATGTGGTCGATACGGGTGTATAAACACTTAAACGAGGCAAATTGACGTAATATTGTTTTAAAAGGTCGATAAATGAAATAACTTTGCCCAAAATTATATTTTGACAGAAACGAATAATTTAGTGAAAATTATTGATGTGTTTGGTTATTACTATTGTAATCAAATGAGATTATAATATAGAGAAGGTTAATTATAACCAGATTGAATCTGAATAGTATAAAATATAAAATAAGTTGAATTAAAATTGAATTCAGACCAATGTTGGGAATTTAAATCCCTGATATTTGGGAAAATATATTCTAAGATATTACAAAGTAATATAATATTACTTTGGAAGGTTTATTCGATAAAAATCATTTTTAAATATATTTTAAAAGTGGTTGAGCACTGAAATCACTTCAGTGACTAGAAAATAATTATGATAATGGACTGCAGCATTATCGATATTCATTTTCGAGTTTCTAAGTGACGGATTGCTACTTTTGTATAATTTCTTAATGGCAATTTGTTTGAGAAAGCGATTAAAATTTTAATTATTTTGAGTTGAATTTTAAATTATGTGAGTTAGAAGTTAACAAGTCAATAAGAATTTGACTTGTGAATAAATCCCAAATGAAATATTTTTAAATCAGTTGATTATATGGTTGGGAATGATTGCATGGCTATAAAATGAACTGGATTGAAAACAAATCTTGAGTGAATGAATTGAACTTGCTGAAATTGGACTCAAGATAATGAACCTGAAATGGATTGTTAGGATATGGTTATGAATAAAAATTTCATATGAATTGGATTATATGTAAAATTTGTTTGGAATGGATGACTTGAATGGGGGAATTTAATTTGCATCGTTATGAAAACTGACCAATCTCGTATAAGTTGAGAGCAGGCGCATAGCTTATATTGATTAAATATTGGAGCTAACTGAATCCAGTTTGATTAGAGCTGCATAATAATTGAGCAAGCTCAAGTATAGCTTATCGATTATCTCATAATAGCGCTCGCTAAAAGGTAAAATATAAATTTTTGGTTTTGACTTGAGGTTTGAATTTGATTTTCCGACCGTGAGTGTCGATGTATATTTTTTTGTTTTTCCTGCAATATTGCAAAAGTCCTTCTGTGCAGGGGAGGCTCTGCCCATATTTTTCCAAAATTTAAGGTGTTAGAATATTTTCGGTATTTTTGAAAATTTTTAATTTTGGTTTTTCCTATAGAAACTAATTAGATTAGTTAAACTGGAAATTTAGGAAGTGTAACAAAATAAAATTTTACTAGTTGAATGTTTGAAATTTACTGATT
Organism: Allium sativum; assembly: GCA_030737875.1. Classification (NCBI taxonomy): domain Eukaryota; kingdom Viridiplantae; phylum Streptophyta; class Magnoliopsida; order Asparagales; family Amaryllidaceae; genus Allium; species Allium sativum. The sequence continues at coordinate 749,699,538 of CM060918.1, forward strand.
TTATAGCATTCTTCTATTCTTAGTAATTTCGGGGACGAAATTCTTTTAAGGGGAAGAAATGTAACGACCCAGATTTTTTACCATTTTATTTAATATTTTAAAATGGTTTTTAATTGTTGTTTTAGAATTTAATTAGCTTGAATTTAATAATTTTGAATATTTTATTAATACAAATAATAAAATAATAATTTCAATTAGGAATGGTCAAAATTTGTTGGATTTGCAATACAATGTGAACTGGAAATTTAAAATGATTTAATGTTGTTGGTTTTTATATTTATTAGTGATTTCATTTATTAAACGACATTTGAACGCTTAATTTATAATTTAATTATAAAACGAACTACAGCAGCACAGTAATTCGTAATATTACGTTTTGAACTTTAAATGGTTGTACATGATCCAATATAAGTCGGATTTCTTTGAGACAAGTAACGTCTAAATCTATTGGATAATATTTTTCTAATGTAAGGGAAAAATCAAGTTTTCATATTGTAGATTTTTTTTTATGTCCAAAACAAACTTTCAAATAGTCGTTATGGAATACGTTTATAATTATAATGATTTATTTTATAAATAAAATGGTTTTTAAATATTTTTAATATCGATTTAGCTTAGATTTCAACTTGAGACAATTTATTATGAAACTACATGCACTACGTCATAGATTGCCTACTACAACGAAAATCCAAGGTGTTGCTAGCTAAAATGTTGCCACAGCTATGCTAATTTTTGTGTATTGCAAAGCACTCTTCAATGTGTTACCATAGATATCAAATTGTGTTGCAGTAGCTATAACTATAAACTTATAAGTTTAATTTGCCACGTCATCAATCTGCATATATAAAAAGATGCATATCTATCCGTCAATTTACCTTTTAAAAACAACATCTGTAGTTGACACCTCACCGATCCACACCCTTGTTTAAAACAAATTCTTAGCCATCGGATCCACATTAGCGATCTACATTTGAACTATTTTATTTCCCACCTTTATTTCATTATCCCGCTTTCTCTTTTAATTTCGTTTTCACGTCCTAACCCTAAATCTCTCTCTGTAGAGAAAATCAACGCGCACCGGAAGAGAGAGGGGAAAAAACCGACGGCGGAAATCCATGAGGATAATATGGAGGCTCTACACATGGAGAGCTCAAAATCGATTCAACCGGATCCAAGCCTTCCACATTTCTCATCGATTTGAAATCACGACAAAAGGTATAAGATTTATCCAATTTTTCGAACTTTGTATGCTATTGAACTTGCTAATTGTTTAAATCTTTTGTGTTTTGATCCTTGAACCCTTCAATGATAGAAATCGCGATGTTGGTAAGATCTGGGTATGTTTTGTTGTTTGATTTTAGGGGTAAGATCTGCGAATTGGGGTGTGGGAAAAAAAATTTATTTGCCCGTCATCACAAATCGTGAATATTGAACCCTCTGTGTCTCTATTTGCCTGTCATTTGCAATTGAAAGTTTTTTTATTAGCCTGTCATCACAAATCGCGAATTAGGATGTAAGGACTATAGCTTGCTGTTTTATTCATTTAGTCTGTATGTTATAGTTGCTTGCTATAGCAGCTTAGTAAGCGAAGCATTTCCAGTTAATCTACCAGAGGAACAAGAAGTTGGCGAGTTGGGAAAGCTGTCAAGAGGGGAGCTTTGTAGCTTGGATTAAGTTTGGTTAGTAGCTATTAAATATGGCCATAGTATACTGAATTAAGTTGACGCAGGTATTAACCTTGTTGAACACATTTGATCCATATGGACCTATATATACAGTCTGTTGCGGGTTGAATACCTGAATATTCCGTTCTATTTTCTTCAATGGACATCAGTTGCATTACCAATTTTTCTATTCCAAATCTACTTCAACCTCCCGCGGAAAAAGTTTCAGCAACTCCTACACACGCAGTAGGCACTTTAAAGAATTTTGAATCAAATTGCAAATCCGATCATGCAGGAAATTGTTGTTATAGCACTTCAGATGCGGTAGATGGATTTCTAAAAGACATTACTGGTCTAGGTTACCTTATGAAACTTATTTTCATCATATTTGTGTTATTATATTAGTTCTTTGTCATTTACATGTAGTGAAAATCTTTATTATGAGAAGTGCACCAAGATATGCACATACAAGCTATGTTTTAAAGGAATATATGCTATATGAGTATATGGGGAAACGTTCTTTCTTGTTTCTTATTTTGGGCAAATTTTGTTATTTATAGATGTCATGGATGCCTAAACAGAGAAGAAGGAACCAAGTACATCGATGATACTGAGTAGTTTCAGGAACACATTTGATCCACATGGCGCTACGAGCACTCCTCTTTATCAAACATGCACATTTCTTCAGGTTTATTTTATTATTTTTTTATTCTAGAAAAACATGCATTTAACCATACAGATTTGAGAATTTTCAATCCTAGTTCAATAACACAACATCTCTATTTTAATTTATGTCATGGATGTGTTTATTTGATTCACTCATGTTTGTAGCCATCAGCCACCGAGCTAGGTCCTTTTTACTATGGTAGGTGTAATAATCCTACTTGAAATGTACTGGAAAGGTAAAATGAAACTGATATTTAAACGTTAAATGTGCCTTGGGTAATACTTATGTGCCACTAATGCTAAATTGTATATTTGTTGCAAAATAGTTTAATGATTAAGCTGGAGAAGGTTGATGCTGCATTTTGCTTCACTAGCGGTCTGGCGGCCTTGGGTACTGTCATAAAGCTTGTCCAACCTGGTAAATGATGTTCTTTCACTCATGTCATTTATGTAAAACGTTGTTCTCAGTTTGTATTAAGAAAAGCTTAAATAGTTTGAATTATATGGTTGACTTTCGCTTTAAATTTAATTTATGTAGAGATGAGAGTGGATGGTGGTTGTTTCCAACTGCACTAGCGGTGTTCAAATGCATTCAAGCTCGGCTTATTGACTGTCATGTTGCCAATTTCGGTGAGAACCCTTGACTTCTTCTGATTACTTCAAAGACACCAATAGTTTAATCATGCATTGATGCAAGTTTATCAGTTTGTTAAATTTTTTGCTTCTACAGTGCGAATATATAGCATGGTTTAGTTTACCTGAATGAATGGGTCCTTGGCTATTTTTTTTTCTTTCATGCCTGTATATGATCTGTGGCAAGTTTGCATTGTGCATTATTAATAAGGTCAAAAATTAACATGGTATGATTAACTGAAATGATAGTATGCATATGAAGTAGCAGTAGTTATTATCATAAACTGCTGATCATTCATATATATGATTATGGTTTTATCAATGGATGGATAATTAGTCAATTATTGGTGCTAATGTCTATCTATTCTAATATGTTAGTGTTTGTTGCACCCGAAGGACTCTATGACCTTACTATCATATGCTCTGAACTTATTAACTTTGTCTAATGTGTTAATGTCAGGTTTTAAACACTACAACAAAATTACCATATTACAACGGTGGAACACCGTTGTAATATACATTTTACAACGGTGGGCAAACCGTCGTGTATTAAGAAGTTGTAATAGACTAATATCTTTTACAACTTTTTTGCACTGTTGCAACACCGTTGTAATATGTGTATTTTCCAACTTTTTTCCACTGCTGCAATAAACTTTATTACAACAGTTATGCACCGTTGTAATAAAATCTAATACAACTGTTATGCACCGTTGTGATTGACATTTGGGTTTTAAAAAAAATAAACATTTTTTGCTATTGAAAACAACAATACACTAAATATAGCAATACTCCATAAGCAAATCCGATATTACAGTTATTTGCAAACTAATTTATTAAAATACTCAAATATTCAGTATTACAAACAATAAGTTTTAGACAACATTTCGTACATTACTACATACTTGACCATTACAAAGCAACTTAGTACAAGCACAAGTATACTAGAAGTATACTCATGTGTACCTGACAGCTAAAGAAGAAAAGAAATCCAAAATTCGAGCATGCTCATGTTTCCACAAATACACCAAGTGTCTTTAGCAACCTTTGATGAAAGGAATACAAAAGTTATTCCTAATGAAAAACCAAAACATTGTTCAAACCCATCCCATACTACATATAAATATACATATTATTCATTATGAAACCTCCTGTGTACTGAACTGCACGTACATAAGAAATTCTCGAATTATGTACTAAATTGAAATTTGTAGAATTAAAAAGGGAAACTGAGACTGAAAAAGATTTTGAACCTTGATTTAGATCCAATTTAAATATGATGGTGTCCACTGCTACTAGACCTACTCTTTAAGCAAGTGCTTTCTTACGACTTCCTTGTATATTATGAGTACAAGTTAGTTTTATGCCCAAATATCACTTCTGCACTCTGAAGTTTTGGACTGAAAAAAAAATGATACAAAAATCTCAGCAAGGGGATTTTTTTTGTTAGGACTAGCAATGCTGTTATTTATCCTCTATAAGCTATTTCAAAGTAGCAAAAAGATGCCGGAATTTGTATATTAATTTTTCTTATATTATACCTGAACCAGGAATTGGAGCATGCATTTAATAGATTAGAAGCTGTAACATGCAACGGAGTAGAAGGATCAATGTATGCTTTCCCTTGTCTTCACCTTTTTTCTAAAGCCATCAAAGCTGCAGAAGAAGAAGAAATGGCAACTGACTGTTTCTATGCACATAAACTTGTTAACGCCACAGGCATTGTTGTCGTACTTGGAACAGGGTTTGGACAGGTTAGTATAGTTACCATGTGAATCATCAACTAGAACATAACCATTCTTGAATCTGAAGTATCAAAATTAGTTTACTCAGCACAAAATTGTAAGCACTCACTTATTTTTGGGTTAATGAATGAAGGTACATAGGACATGGCATATCAGATACACCATCCTGCCACCAAAGAAGAAACTTGCAAGACTTATTTCATGCATTAAATCTTTTCATGAAGAGTTCATGGACAAATACAGGGACTAAATATGTGTATATGTATAGAGTTGTATATTAATAGTTGTTTGTATGCATGTTTTGAAAATTCTTTTTTCCAGGCATATATCTAGTTGTAAATTAGTAATGACTCTTGGGTATCATCTATAAATGTACGAAAATCATTTGTGCCATCCTATATGCATTGCTGAAGTTCTGATTCATTGTTGTTGCATAATATTGTACTTCAAGTTGAAATCGATAGTTTACAGCTAATAAATTTTGGCTAGTTTAGATCGTTCAAATGTATGTATTGATTTGTATGTTATACATATGACAGTAACATAGGAGTGTCTAAAAACACTTTTCATACAGCATTTCCCATATCTTGGGTCAAGTACACAGAACATATACATATATATTTACACACTTCAATCAGTTCATACAACTTGATTAATACATAACTTTCAGTTTAACAGATACAATTTTCCCAATGCAGACTTACAGGGTTACTAAATTAATATATAACTTTCAGTGTACACAACACTTCTAACTCTTGACTAAACTCCATGTGCAAATAACGCAAAAGTTAGCGAATATTTAACTACGACATAAATCACCATAGCCCTAATAACCTTTCTAGGCTGAAAATATCATTTTATTTACAGATTCACTCTAATCATTTTCCATAAAATCTCTTTTTAACTTTGTAACAGATCCATATGGAGTTTGCAACCATACAACAGTCGGATCAGGCATCAATCTTTAACTACGACAGTTTTCTATTCAAACCAACATAACAACCATTCACAAAATCAGTCAAACAAAATCATGCAATCAAACAATATCATGCATACTAGCTCATGACAGTACTACAGCGAAATACAGGTAAAGGGGTTGCCTATAATAGGTCTTATTGCTTAAAGGAGGAAAAATACACTCACCTTAAACCCGATTAGCCTCCAGATCTCGATTTCTCTTCGTAGTTCCTCAATTTGGGCTTCGATCTCCCCAGATCTGCTGTCGCTTCCCTTTGGAAACCCTTTCCCTCACAAATCCATTTTATTTGATGTGAGACGTTGGTCGATTTGTTGATTTCCCTAGTTCGATTTCCAGGGCTTCGGCCATTTCTGTTTTTCTTTTAGTTTTTGGTCGAGAGAATGAAAATGAAAACTGACGGCCAAATTTTCTTTTATTTATCCTTTTCAAGTGGCACGGCTAGGGTTTTAGTTCTTGCCAAATGACAACTTTGCCCATAGGTTTTTATTAACCCTCTTAAGCCCATATTATAACACTTAACCAAATCTTCCTGTTTCACACAATACACAACTAACATGTGTATTTTCTTATCAACTTACAGTTCATACTTATATATGTGAAAATAATCATATTATTTCTTCATACATATAAATAAATTTACTGATCAAACAATATTACTTTAAAGCTACAAAAATTTGGGTTATCACACACACATATATATATATATACACATTATATACATATGGAAAATGTTTAATACGAAGGGAAGTGTGGACCACTAATCTCATCCACTAATTACTATTTTGAAAGTTATTTAATATGGTAAGTTAAATAATATATAATAGCTATTTATTAATCTTATAATTTTTCTTTTTTTATTTTATGAAAAAATGTAATAGAATATTATATAAATTGATTGAATTTTTTATTAAAATATTTAAAAGTAATTATTTAATTATTACTTCTTAATTAGTGATTCTTACTTCTTATTTATTGATTACTAAAATTAATTATTCATTACTAAAAACTATTTTTTATTTATTTACTTATTTTTAATTTCTAATAATAATACATAATTATTATATAGCGAAAACAAATTATTAATATTAATTATTACATATTTTCAAATAAACTATTTATTATTATCATTCAACATTAGTTATTGAGTATTAATATTTTTATTAATTATCGAATTTTTATTAATTATTAATATGGTATTTTTGTTGTAGTGTAGTCATATATTACAACAGTCAAAAAATAAAAGTTGTGATAGGCTTTTATTACAACTGTCAAAATAACACAGTTGTTAAAAATAAGTTTATTCCAAAAAAGTTGTAAAAAACATTTATTACAACGGTGATTTTACCACCGCTGTAAAATTAAAGTTGTAATATGGTGTTTTTGTTGTAGGGAAAAATGGGTTTTATGTATGCTAGTCATCTCTGGTTCATGTCTGGTTGTATTTATCATCTGATCATTTTAGAATTGTGTATTTATTAAATTGAATTGACCATTATAGGTTAACATAGATAAGTTACAGATGGGAATGGAACTCGTTTGATTGTTATGATGAGAATGGGCGGTCTATGATGAAGTCTACTTTGTACAAAGCTACAGAAGCCAATTATGAATTTGAGGTGTGTGTGAGTCTGCATATGAGTGAATCGAGTGATAATGTAGCGAGAAATGTATGTAAATATGAATGATTGTGTAATATACGAGTGAATGTACAATAATGGAGTCAAAATATTTGTACCATTTGAAATGTTGAAATAAAATATTTATTCAAATAAAATGCTGCGTTATAATAATATTTATTATTATATTATGAAATCTTTGATTAATAGCAGTTGAGGTGTAATTACTTTTAGCGGTTGTAAAACAAATTTTAACAACTGCGAAAAACAGTTGTAAAAAAGGTTGACTATATTACAATTGCTAGCTGTACTAGACATATTACAACTATTTTTGGCAATTGCAAAAGGGAATTTTTTTTGTTGTATTAGTACCTATGGCAACACCTGTACCGATATTTCCATAGAGTCGCAAAGGTGTTGTCTTTGACTCTATGGCAACGCGGCAAAAGGCAACCCCAAAAAAATGTTGCCATAGATCATTTTTTGCCTATAGCAACACTTTTTGGCACCTACTGCGTCACTTCTCTGGGGTTGTTGTAGGCCATCTATGGCGTAGTGATGAAATTCTGGTAAGGTATGGCCGATTATAATATTTTAATATTATTATATTGAGGTACTTTTAATTTTTTTATTTTAATTTAAATTAGACCGCTAAAAATGGACTTTATTTGAACAACCATTGTTTTCAATGAAACAAATTTTATTGGGATTGTAATAGTTGATTATTGCTAGATTTCAAGTTTCGCATCAGTTGGAGTTATTTGGTGAGCGTATCAAAATTAAATGCAAATAAAACGACCATTTGGACTCGAACAAGTGCCATCAGTTGGAGTAACGTTGGGTGATGTAAGGTCAGTTACCGACAGTCGTCAGGAGGGAGTTCGCCTGGGCTCCGGTTGGCTAGGGGAGGAGCAACGACGATCTTAAAGTGGTGAATTAGCATGGGTTTTTCTTTTATTCTTGCTGGAAGAGAAAGTCATGTGACAGCAGGTTGGTGGGTTGGGTGTAGAGGAGGCTTCGGGCGTGTCAGGGTAGGTTCAGATGGAGGATCGATCGTCAGAGGCGGTGAGCAAGGTACAATCGAAGTCGGTGAAGTTTTGACAACCCGATATCGCGAATTCGAGGAAAGAGAACAGTATTCGGTTGACAAGTTTTGGGGGCAACAGTAATATAATTATTTAATTACACTAATTAAGTTTTAAACTAAAGGTTATCAACTAAATTAAATAAATAAACTGCTCCCGGTAACAGAATGGGTCGGCATGGGTCCATATGTACAGAAACAAAGGGAACGAAGAGGAATAGTATCCATCGGCTGATTTAAATTGTTAATCGAGTAATTAATTTAACTAATTTCATGATTAAGGAACTTATTTTATAATTAATATCGTATAACTAATAACCAGCATGATTGGTGTGTATATTATCAAAATTGCTCAAAACGAGTGGCATTGGCATTGGAATCATATCGACTAATACTGTGCGGTCGAGCTGGAATGGAACAATTTAAAGCTACTGGAATTTTTGTCTAATTTTAAACGTAAGTTTAAAATTAAACAAATCAACTTGAAATTGTCAACCAAACAAAAATTGAGTTAATTATCACATTTTTTTGGACTGTTGTGATGTGTTAAATTCATATAATTAAAATCGATAATATAAAATTGGACTGCTGGATGCTATTGGTTGACTATTGTTTGTTACACTATTGAATTAATTTCTATCTCATATGATATTATAAATTGTTATAACGAGCTGTGATACAAGGAAGAACAGGTCGGAGGTATCCGACCGGATTCCTCAAATATTTTGTATGTGGTTTTATTTCATATTATTTATATATGAAATGATTGAACCCCCGTGATATTGAAAACCTGTCTAGATGTTGACGTTGAATTTTAATTCAACGTTGTTGTGATTTGAATCGATACATGTTACTGATTAAGAGATTGGCAGCGGATGGCCGGAAATTCACATTTTTATTTAAAACATTGATTTGCCGTTAAGCGAATTAACGAAGTTAAGTTATAAAAATTTACTTTATAACTAAAACAATTTTTTTTAATTATATTTATATGAAGTTTAAAAACAAATCGATGTTTTTAAGTGAGTTCTATTAAAAATATTATGAATGATAATATAATCAAAATTTGACATTTAAATCAGTTTCATTAGCCACCGAATCTATAATTAACCTACAGGTTAATATTTTGGAAACAATTATATTTAAGTAAATAATTAAGTAATATTATTAGATTAATTTTATTAATCTAACAAGGAAGGGATAATTGAAATAGGTTAATGAATTAATCGATGGGTTAAGGTTGACTAAGTCAACAGTTTGATCAAAAGGTGTTATTAGTGAATAGTTGTTTATATTTAAATGGAAATTATTTTATTTAACATGTTAGATTTATTACTATAATTACTTATTGTTAAATAATTTCAAATGCTATTTTAGTTAATAAACAAGTGGACTACTTTTACTTCATGAAATAACAAAGTAATGATATTTAAAATGATTATTTCTTAAATAAAAGTTACATTTTAAGAAGATAATCAGGTCTATTATAAGAATAATTTTTTTTTTTTGAAAAGTGGTTTATAAAGAAATCGGATCATATAATCCGAATTTTGTAAATAAGGTTACTACAGATGAGCGAGCTAAAGAGATAAGTTTTATATCTTGTTTGAAACTCGAGTCGAGCTAAAAAGAAAGGGGTTTTCAAGAGTGTAAAGGAAATTAATATTTGATTTTAAGTGAAGAAGGTGATAAGTGGATTTCAGTTTTAAAACCTAAGAAATTAGTTTATAATATGTTCTAAAATGGTTTTGGACGAGGTATCTTTGGAAATGAATTAATATATTATGAATGGAATTGTGAAATGAAATGAGAGGTTAATATGTAGTGAAAATGATCGTAATCGACCGAGATTTCCAAAGTGATGGTTTATAATACCATAATTTTAATAAAATAGAAATTCTAATTTAATTGTTAATATCATATTTTGAGTACAAACTTATGTCTATTCTAAGATGTGAACGTTGTCGATCAAGGTCTGAGAGGTAAATAAAATATCACAACATGAACGGCTTCACTATTATCGAGGAATGGTACTAGTTTGTAGTGGTAAAGGATATCGCGAATAGTTGGTTATTCCATAAACAATATCGCAACTTTAGTTGCGAGATTTTGATATGCAAGTAAGATTGCAACATTAGTGGCAAGATTTTGAATGGAATAAGAATATTGAGATTTTAAGTAATAATGTATAAATTAACATCTGTTTGAACTCGTATAAGAAATGGTAATTGGTTTCTACGATCTAGTTGATAATATGTATATCGAAGCAACCAAAGTAAAGGAATACAAAAGAGTTTGAATAGTAAAGTAATATTTCCAAGATCCAGAAAATGGAAAGGATTTTGGGATGTGGTTATATTTTCGAAGTGAAGAAAATAAAAGGGAGATTGGCGATTATGTTTATTCTTAAGAGTCAAGAATATAGTTTTATCGAAATAAGTAAAGGAAATTGATTTTAAATCGATAAAATGATTACAAAGATTGATGGAGTGGATAATAAATACCTGAGCTGCCAGTATACCTAACCGTATGTAACACCCCACACCCGCTACGGTCACTCACTAAGGGAATGCCATAACATCGGTGGAGTATTTTAAGTGAATATAGAACAGAAAAATTACAACAAGACAGATATAAGTAATACTTGAGAATTTAAAACATCATTTCATTGCAGCGGAAAGTAAAACATGTTCGGTTACACCAAAACCATAAACAAGAGTCAAGTACATAATATCCATCCTGATAAAACAAAAGTACATAATCCCACTACATAACTTAATAGCCATAATAGAAAAGATAAACTGAGCTTTACATCCACGGTCCAAGCTCCAAAAGATAGATAAAGCAGTCTGATCAAAGCCCACTAGTGCTAGACCCATTCTGATAACCTGAGGGTTGGGAAAAAGATAAAAACAACGGGGTCAGACATAAGTCTGAGCGAGTCCTATAACTTTAACAATACAATCATTAAAGTAACCAGAGTGAGACATAAGCTTGATATACGGTAATGACTGGGGATAAATGGCTACACTAAGCAGCCAACTAGACTTAGGATGAACTAAGATAACCGTAAAGACGCATTTACCCACCCAAGGATAATTACTACATTGCACCACCCCAGATCTACCCACCCAAGGGTAATTCCTACACTGCACCACACCAGTTCTACCCACCCAAGGGTAATTCCTACTTAAGGTTGATCCCACTAAGTGTACTTAGTAATTTTTAATAGTAGTTTCGTGTACCCCTAGTTGACTACATAGGTGCCGTCTGCCCCTATCTCCACTAGGTGTACCCACTACTCCCCAAGCGATCGGCTCCCTAACGTAGATACCCGTGCTGGCCCCACAGTAGGGTGTATCATTCCCCAAAGTGGCAACCTGATAATATCAACGGTGCACGGCTTATACCTACACGATGCAACAACGTCTTACTTACCAGCCCGGGTCCACACACGCATATGAAACCCGTTGGACTTGCGTTGCCACCGCTAACCCGTTTTGGCCTCTTACAGTCAAGCCCAATATGCGTGTCCCGTCCTCGACTTGGGTCGAGCCCACAACGATACGTTTGGGATATTGGTTGAAATGGGCCCCCACAAGCTACCCACCTAAGCTTGTCATTTCTAGTGAATCCCACTTAACCCTTTAACCATGTCCACTTACATGTTATAAATTTTGGTTAAGTCTTTTAATCATATTTTAATTGCCACTCAAGGCACCCACTAGATTTCCACATGCCACCCAAGGCACTTACTTGATTCCCACATGCCACCCACGGCACTTACTTAACCCTTTAATCATGTTTAATTACATGTTCCACTTTGGTTAAGTATTCTAATCGTATTTTCTATTGCCACCCAAGGCAACCCACTAGTTTCCTCATGCCACCCAAGCCACCCCCACTAGTTACTACATGCCACCCAAGGCACCCACTTAACCCCTCATGCCCCACTACATGCTAATTTGGTTAAGTGTTTCTTAATTAATTAAGATCGTAACCTTTGTAAAGACCTCTCACATTAGACTGTCTTTTATGGCAGCTGGATATGCCGGTTGGTTCCGGGCAGCCTTACACCATAACAGAGTCTAACCTCGTGTCTTTACACTTGTCACGTATTTAGTTTATGACTAAGACCTCTCACATTGGGCCAATCATTTGTAGCCGCTGTATTTGCCGGTCGGTTCCGGGCAGTCTTATGCTACAAAAGGGTCCAACCTCGTGTCTTAGTCGATTAATTACACCTAATTAATCACCCCCATAATTTGTATTAATTATCCCTAATTAATTACAAATATTTAAAAATATGGGTAGACCTAACTCAATAGGTAAATTCCCAATTCCATAATATGGGTAGACCTAACTTAATAGGTAAATTCCCAATTATGTCCATCCACTTTATGGTATGTTTAATCATACCAACTTCACACAATTTTATGTGTTCATTAATTTTTACCCATCGTCCCCACGTAAATACGTTAACATGACATACTTTAAAAGAGGAGATTCATCATACACACAATGGGTTCAACTTAGCATATCATTAGCATTATCATGGGTTTAAAAGGTGTCAACTTGTATATATGACCATAAACCCAACTTGCATAAATAACCAACCCAAACTTGCATGAATCACATATGTCATAAAGATGGTAACTTGCATAAATGTTCATGTCATAGACCTATCATAAAGGTGTCAACTTGCATACATGTCATAGGTCTAAAAGGGATGAACTTGCACATGCACTTATGTCATACAAAGGGGTAAACTTGCATATGTATGTATGACATACAAAGGTGTAAACTTGCACATGTTACTTGCATATAATCAACCACCAAACTTGCATAACATGTCATATATAGACTTGCATATAATCAAACACCAAACTTGCATAACATGTTACATATGAACTTGCATATAATCAACCACCAAACTTGCATAACATGTTACATATGAACTTGCATATAATCAACCACCAAACTTGCATAACATGTTACATATGAACTTGCATATAATCAACCACCAAACTTGCATAACATGTTACATATGAACTTGCATATGTATGTATGACATACAAAGGTAAACCCGCATATGTTATGCATATCACTAATCCAAACAACTTGCATAGATTATGCATATTATAGATCCAAACTCATAGGTTAAACTTGCATGTCATGTCACTTATTTCACACATGATTCTAGCATAAAACCAAGCATTTAACTTGCATAAAACCATACACTTAGCATGCATAAAACCAAATACTTAGCATGCATAAAACCCACCACTTAACATGCATAAACCCAAACACTTAACTTGCATAAACATAGTGTCATCAAGAATAAGTGTTAAACATAGTGATTAGCAAACTAGCATCATAACATATGACCTAAAACCCATTGATCCGCAAGCAAAACCATATGATCTCATCACATCTCATCTACTTAGTTTAGCAATTGGTTATTAAAGTCATAGAAACTCACAAACTCCAAGATTAGCTCCTTAGATAGTTGCTAGAGTTGAAGTAGAGGTGGATTAGTAGTTGATTAGCTTGCAATCCTCTTCTCTAATTAGTGGAGGCTCCTTCTAAGTTGCATTTTGGCGGCATGATGGCATAGATTCTATTTTTAGTATGGATTAGGGTAGTCTTAGGGTGTATTTATAGGATTAGGTTGTGTTTTAGACCCTTAGATTAACCCTAGGTTAGTTTAGGTCCGTCAGATTTCGTCCCAAGCCCTCCAACCCAGCCCAAAACTCAACCAAGTGCACCCAGGCCAGAATCAGCCGACAGGGCAAGTCGACAGCCCTGTCGACTGCCAAGTCGAAGCCATGTCGACAGACAAGTCGACAGCCCTGTCGACAGCCAAGTCGACTTGGCTGGGCGGGAGTTTTCCCGCCTGGCCCCCATTTCTGCATGTTTCGAAATTCAAATTTCCCGAAAACTTCTTTGGGCCTTAACCGGGTCATACGGACTCCGATTTACAAAATTTCGGACTCTATTTCGCGTATTTTTCCGAGACGAACACAATGACGTAACCCGTTTCCCATGATTCTCACATATGAGATTATTAATTCTGTAATTAGTGAATATCAGTGTTAACTGAAATTCGGGGTGTTACACCGTACTATTTTGAGATTGATAGTTAAAACACTAAACTATCAATGAAATATTATTGGACCTTTTTGATGTGTTGTTCCGAAGACACCGGGATGAGAACAAGACCCAAAACCACTTTGAATCAATGTTGCGTACAAAACTAATTTGTAGGAATATGTATGAGGACAGAGAAAAATGCAAGGGTTGTTCTGTTATAGGACAGTGCCTTCGGTTTGTCCAAACTCATGACAACTTGTATGGACGAATGTCTGGTAAAGTATGCCTAACAGACCACATAAGATGATTTTTTTTCAAAGTATTACTTTGGTGGCGGAGGAATTCGTTTCTCTTAGCTTTTATACCCGTAATATTTTTGGGAAGATCAACTTGTGGTTTGATGGGTTTGACAATGTGGCATTCAAAGTGAATGATGACCAGATGTTCTAAGAAAGTAAACATAGCCTCAAGTCGCACAACAGAGAAATGATAAAAATCGGGCAAGCAACATGGCTATTTGGGTTGCATGCAAGCAGGGTATATTGTCACTGATCTAGAGAAAAGTCATTTTTGTTCTTCTATCTCTTCTGTATCTCCTGGGAATGGTCATGTCGGTACCGACCGTTGGTGACAATATATTCGATACAATCAACCTGAATGAGTGGTCGGTCATGTATGGTCGGGTTGCAAGATGTTAATGTTGAACACCAGTGTATCCCCTCTAGAGTACACTGATCGGAAGGTGGTCCCATACCTTATCATAGTTGGAATCCAATCTCCAATAAGCACCCTGCGGTTTTTGATTATATATTTTGTATGTAGATCATGAGATGCAAGCATTTTTCTATTTGGTTATTTATTTGTGATTTGATTTACACTATTATAATATCTCTGGATTTTGATATATATAAAAAATTGGGTTATAATAAGTAAAAAACCGTCCGTGTTTATGTGTGACTGGTCTTACTATTATCCTTTTCTTTCAAAAGGTTTTTTTAAAAGTTAAGCAAGTTGTTTGTCATACATCAATGAAAGTTTTCCAGACTGATCTGGGTGATTTTTGCTTTGCTTCAAATGTGCTCGGGTCAGGCCGAGTATATTTCCAGGTCAGGTTTCGCTTGGAGTTTCAAAGAAGTAGTTGAAGTCAAGACTTATTCCGTATATTTACTGGTACTAGTTTATTCCGCTGTGTGTATTGATTGATGTGAATGTATACTCTAATATTGTAACCATATATAAACTGTTTCATTTTGTATAAAGAGTTTTTATGTATTATATTTTGTCCATTCCGCTATGGGACTCTGATTTTCTTATTCTTCTATTCTAAAATTTATTTATTTCTTCTCTCACCCTCTAATTTCATTTTATTAACATCTTCTTTCTTTGTGTAATTTGGGTTGACACGGGTTGTTAGGTGTCGGCTTAAACTGCACGGAAAAAGTGTGTCGTTACAAAAATTGTCAAACGGTAGAAAAAGTATGAATTAATGATAATAAATTTTTTGTATTTTGACTTTGAAAATGTTTTCAAAATACAATAATGATATTTTTCAATTCTAACAACCAAAATGATCACAAGATTTTTGAACTAATTGAGTATTTACAACATTTTACTAAATTGGGATCCAATTTGGCATTCATATCTATTTATTATGTGTCCCAATAAAACATATACATGTCCTGTTTATGAAAGCTTTGGTGTGTAGCACGTACAGTAATATATTTACAATAGAATAAACTAAACAACCACTACAAGAAAAAACATTTTTTTACCACAATTGTTCTCAACTTTAAATTGTAAATGCGATAAGAAGTTGTTTTCTTAATATACATTAAAAAAAAGTCGAGGATACTCGTATTCTATATTCTGTATTCTAATTTACCTTTTCCACCGAATTTAACTTTCACTGCCACTCCTTTTTCTTCTTCCTTCTTGATTTCTCTCCCTCGGCCTAGCTCGGCCTAGCCCCTAATTTCATTCCAAAAAATCACGAATGCTTCTTCAGTTCCCAAAATGATTCCCAAACCACTTTTTATTTCCTTCTTCATTCGATTTCCAGAATGCTTTCAAATGCTTCTTCATTTCACTGACGAACGAAGCTCGGATTTATAGAAGTCTAATTTGATTTCTTTCCTAAGTTCTTGCACTTCTTTGGTTGCCAAATTCATCTATTGGATTGGAGGTACTCTGATTTGCAGAAGTTCTTAAAATTCTACATGTTTTTTTACTCTTTATTGTTTTTTGTATTACTGTTCACTTGTCATGATATTGAAGTTTGATTCATAACCTAAACGTATCCATGTGATGTAATTTTTAAATAAAAAGGAGTTCTTTTATATTGAAGTTTGCAAACCATAGCACTGTTGAGACACGAGAATTCCGACTGATAACAACAAAATAAAGATAAATGGAAATCATGACATGGAGCTAAGATTATGAATATGTAGATGTTTAAAGGGAGACAGAGCTTATATACAGGGGGAGATAGCAATAAAGATTAAAATATCAAACTATATTGTCATCAATCAAAAAGGGGGAGAATGTTGAGTCAACGGTTTCAAAGCTTATTTTGATAATGACAAGAAGGAGCTTCATGATCGACAAAAAAAAGATTCAATGTTTTATAGGTTAGAAGATGGTTATTTAGAGTTATTTATGTTAAAATCTATCCTCAAATAATCTTACTTCTTATTCTCTTCAAAAATATACATGAAAACTCATTTTTTATGTACATTGACAAAATCCTGTCAACCTGTTAAAACTAACAGGTCAATAGCTTTTTAAACTTAACAGGTCAACCTGTTAAAATTAACAAGTCAACAGCTTTTTGAAATAACGGTCAAAAACCTGTCAACCTATTAATTTTTCCTGTCGACCTATTTTTGAATTTCATGAAGAGTCATCTTCTTTCTTGAAAAGTTGCATCCATTTCTCTTCATTAAAAATCACTCCTTTTGATTGCAACTTTTCACTAATAATTACAACTTCTCATTTGCTATAAATACATCATCTTTCATTCATCCAAATCACCGATTCTTGCTCTGATTTCTGATCTTACTTTCTAAATACTCTTGCATTCTAAAAAGCTCCCAAATTCAAGTTACTTATTGAATCCTTGATAATATTTCTCATATTTTGATTCAACAAGCAACTAACTTCCTTCAAATCTTCGCATTCAATTCATATACTTGAGGATAAGATTATAGGAAGGGTGTACTCAATCGTTGACAAATCAGTATTGAAAGAAGAACACAATCAGAAGTCAAACTCTTGTAATTGTCCTGTGTGGGTAAGCTTGTAGCCCGTGAAATCAAGTGGGTAAGCTTGTAGCCCGTGAAATCAAGTGGGTAAACTTGTAGCCCGTAAATCAAGTAGTGTTGTGAACCTGTTCCTCCGGGTGAAGAGAGGGTGTTGTTTAGTGAAAAGCCGAAGAGGAGCTTCGGGACTGGACGTAGGACTGGAGGTCCGAACCAGTATAAAAATCCTGGTGTCGTTACTCTACTTTACTTTACTTTGCTGCATTTATAATTATTTGTGATATATATATATTGTTTGCGAATATTTATTCGCATAACTATTGAATAGCTTAAGTTATCACATACATTCCGCATAGCCATATTATAGATCCTGCACAAGTCGTACACACTCGGATCTTTTCAATTGGTATTAGAGCAAGGTCATCATATAACCTTAACACAGTTATTTGATATATTCTAGTAATATGGCAAATAACGCAAGTACAAGTAACACCACTTACACTGAAGGTCAATCAACACAAAGACCTCCTTTCTTTAATGGCCTAAACTATAGCTATTGGGCAACACGTATGGCTTTTTATATGCAATCAACAAGTTATGACGCATGGAATGCTACTCCGAAAGAAATAGTTAATCCAACAACTGAGTATGCAGAATGGATTCCTGCTGAGAAAACAGCAGCAGCTGTAAATGCAAAAGCAATAAATATGTTGTTTTGTGCATTAGACCAAAATGAGTATAACCGTGTTAGTATCTGTACCACTGCTTATCAAATTTGGCAAACACTAAAGACCACTCATGAAGGTACTAACAAGGTTAAACAAGCAAAAATAGCTTTGTTGAAAAGTCAATTTCAAAATGAAGCCGAATGAAACAATAAATGAAATGTATTCACGATTTCAAACTATTCATCATGCTCTTATTGGTCTAGGACAAAAATATTCTGACTTTGATGTAGTTTCAACAGTCCTACATTCACTAACTAATGAATGGGAAGGAAAAGTATTAGCCATAGAAGAAGCTAATGATCTTTCCACCATGAAGCCAGATGAATTGATAGGAAATCTTATGTCCTATGAAGCTAACTTGCAGGCTCGAAAAGAACAAAAAGAAGAAAAGAAAAATGTAGCTTTTCATGCTGATGAAGACATCTCAGATTCCGAAGATGAGGATCTAGCATTCATTGCAAAAGGATTCAAAAAATTCTTAAAGCAACGAAAAGCTAGTCGATACAACAGAAAGAAGTTCAGATCAAACAGACCATCATCATCGAATGGAGAATGCTTTAACTGTCATAAGAAGGGACACATGCAAAAGGATTGTCCGGAACAAAAGAAGAAGACAGAAAATGATAAGTTCAAACACAAAAAGGACAAGTCAAAGAAACGGGCATTCTTAGTAACTTGGGATGATTCAGATTCATCTTCATCCGAAAGTGAAAGCGACTCAGATAATGAACAAGCAAATATATGCTTTATGGCTAAAGAAGATGAGGTACAAATTCCTTCTTTTGAAGAAGTTCTTGATATAAATGCTGAGTTGATATATAAATTTAAAGATATGAAACGACAATGCAAACAAGCTCAAGCTGATTTAAGTAGAGCAGAATTTGAACGAGATATGTTAAAAGATGAAAAGAAAATATTAGAAGAGGAACTTGAAAAGGCTCAAGAATCATCATCTAATATTGACTCTCAACTATCTCTTTTGACTCAAGAAATTGAAGTTCAAAAAGAGAAAAATGATGCTCTCACTACTGAAAATCATGAGCTTAAAGCAACGATCAAAATTATGGACCTAGAAAAAGTTAGTTTACAAAATAAGTTAGAAAATATTACTCAAAATGTTTCTAACTTTAACAAAGGTCGAGAAAATTTGACAAAGATCATTGAGAATTCACAATCTACTTCAAATAAGCAAGGTTTAGGATATAAAAACCAAGAAATTAAGAAGCATCTTGGTTATGGAAAGAAGAAAATAGTGCAAAAGAACAAAGCTAAGAAAAATCTTAGTTTATCTTTCAAACCAAAATCGGTTGTGAAATCTCAAAAGAAAAATGTCAATAGCGACTTTGGAAATAAATTTAATAATACTAATCTTAGAAATAGTACTAGATATGCTTTCATGTACAATAAGAATATCACTGCTAGTACTAATACACATCCAAGACCCAATTATTATAGAAATTCGAATACTTCTATGACTAGCAAATTTTATAATAAATCTAGAAGTACAAAAAGGAATATCAATAAAGATTGCATAAGTATTTGGTTTCCTATAAGTTGGAAGAACAGAGAAAAATATATCAATGATTATTTTGATTCAGTAGTTAATAATGAAAATTATATTTTTAAAGGTTCCATTAGACCCTCTTGGGTATGGTTACCTTTCATCTAACCTCTGGACCCTAATGAAGTAAGTGGGTACCAAAAGTATACATGTCATATAATTTTTGTAGGTACACCACAACAAAGAGAAGGCTATTCGGTATCTCTAAATATCTTTGAAAATTTAGCTTATCAAAAAGCATATGTTTCAATATTTCATCGTCATCGAGGATACAAAATTCATGGGATAAGAATTACAACAAAAATGAAGGTGGAAGCGGAAAATATTCTCCATGGGAACCAAGGAAATAATGATTATATTGGGTCTAAGGAGATTTCTTTATATTCCGTTTAATAATGTTTTAGTTCCTTTTTCATGTGTTTACTTCCTTCTATTATAATAAAAAGATATTTGAGTATTGTTTTTATTCAAAATATAGCCGAAAAAACAGTTTTATACATATCCTGTCGACCTAAAATATAAAGTTGTCGACCTAAATAGATGAATTTCAAACCAGAGAGTTTTTTAGGTCGACCGATCCAAAAATATAGGTCGACCGGTTTTGATTTTCACAATCCAGAGAAGTTTTCGGTCGACCGGTCATAAAAATTATGTCGACCGGTTTCATATTCTTTTTAAACAGAGAAATTTTAGGTCGATTGATATACTTTTTTAGGTCGACTGGTTTTTTGTTTCAGCAAGAAAACGGTTGACTGGTTGAACATTTTGGTCGACCGCTTTGTACTATTTCTTTCATTTTCTCCAACCCGAAACTTTTTAGGTCGACCGCCTTGATTTTATAGGTCGACCGGTCTCTCTGAAAACTGTTTTTTATAAAGACACGTCGTTTCAAATTCCAAACTCAAACACCATTTCTTATACTATTTTAAAATTATACTATTCTCGATTATTGAGGTTTATGATATTTATTCTTTTTAATCGATGACAAAGGGGGAGAAATATTTTACATATACTATTTAAAATATTTGTGCTTAATATGGTAAAAGTATACGTGTGCTAACATTTGTTAATGCAGGAATCAAAAGGTAAGATTATTTACTAACAAATGTTGCAGAAATTCAGGGGGAGCTTTATATTCAAAGGAAGAAAATCCAAGGTGTTGTCATCAATCAAAAAGGGGGAGAATGTTGAGACACGAGAATTTCGACTGATAACAACAAAATAAAGATAAATGGAAATCATGACATGGAGCTAAGATTATGAATATGTAGATGTTTAAAGGGAGACAGAGCTTATATACAGGGGGAGATAGCAATAAAGATTAAAATATCAAGCTATATTGTCATCAATCAAAAAGGGGGAGAATGTTGAGTCAACGGTTTCAAAGCTTATTTTGATAATGACAAGAAGGAGCTTCATGATCGACAAAAAGAAGATTCAATATTTTATAGGTTAGAAGATGGTTATTTAGAGTTACTTATGTTAAAATCTATCCTCAAATAATCATACTTCTTATTCTCTTCAAAAATATACATGAAAACTCATTTTTTATGTACATTGACAAAATCCTGTCAACCTGTTGAAACTAACAGGTCAACAACTTTTTAAACTTAACAGGTCAACCTGTTAAAATTAACAGGTCAACAGCTTTTTGAAATAACGGTCAAAAACCTGTCAACCTATTAATTTTTCCTGTCGACCTATTTTTGAATTTCATGAAGAGTCATCTTCTTTCTTGAAAAGTTGCATCCATTTCTCTTCATTAAAAATCACTCCTTTTGATTGCAACTTTTCACTAATAATTACAACTTCTCATTTGCTATAAATACATCATCTTTCATTCATCCAAATCACCGATTCTTGCTCTGATTTCTGATCTTACTTTCTAAATACTCTTGCATTCTAAAAAGCTCCCAAATTCAAGTTACTTATTGAATCCTTGATAATATTTCTCATATTTTGATTCAACAAGCAACTAACTTCCTTCAAATCTTCGCATTCAATTCTTATACTTGAGGATAAGATTATAGGAAGGGTGTACTCAATCGTTGACAATTCAGTGTTGAAAGAAGAACACAATCAGAAGTCAAACTCTTGTAATTGTCCTGTGTGGGTAAGCTTGTAGCCCGTGAAATCAAGTGGGCAAGCTTGTAGCCCGTGAAATCAAGTGGGTAAGCTTGTAGCCCGTAAAATCAAGTGGGTAAACTTGTAGCCCGTAAATCAAGTAGTGTTGTGAACCTATTCCTCCGAGTGAAGAGAGGGTGCTGTTTAGTGAAAAGCCGAAGAGAAGCTTCGGGAGTGGACGTAGGACTGGAGGTCCGAACCAGTATAAAAATCCCTGTGTCGTTACTCTAATTTACTTTACTTTACTGCATTTATAATTATTTGTGATATATATATTGTTTGCGAATATTTATTCGCATAACTATTGAATAGCTTAAGTTATCACATACATTCCGCATAGCCATATTATAGATCCTGCACAAGTCGTACACACTCGGATCTTTTCAAGCACTCTGGGTAAAACTTGCAGTTTAATGACATGAATCCTATTTGGTTGCAAATTTTGATTCTTCCAAGAAAACAACTTGTAGACTAATAAAATGAAACTTTGTTTTTGTGGACTTCCCAAGGTTAATTTTTTTTAGAAAATGTAAGAAAGAGCTTGGCAGGATATCCTAAGATATAGAGCTAGAAAAAATAATTCAGTCAACACAGCAAAACGTATACTTCAAGTAGTGCAGTACTTTGATTCACCTAGGGCCAAAACATGTAAGTTGATTTTTGTAAAAGAAAACAAAATTTTTAGGTGGGGCTTTCGCCGTAGCTCAGATCAATGTTCATTCGCCTCTGCAAATGATTAATGGTATTATGCAGTTTATACAAGTCAAATACTTATGGAAACCCGAGATATGTACTGACTGCAAAACTTTTGGGCATGAACTAACTCATTGTGAACAGTAGAGAATGAAGAAACTCAGTGAAAATGGTCAAGACCCTGTAGTTGATTGCTCCAACCTTAGCATCAATACAGTTTATAATACTAAGAAATTCTCAGCTGGTTTTTTTTTCTAAAATAGATGCGGTGCCAATGAGTATGAAAACATAAGTGTGGAAGAGAGTCACAAGTAGAGATATGAAGTTAGGAATAACCAACCACTTTTCAGTGTTGATACAGCTAAAAATGTGTTAAGAGTCTTTTGACGAAGCTAGATTCTTGTGTAGGTAGTAGTAAGAAGTTAGATGAGGTTCTTTTTGCCCACAAATCAGATGCCCTTATGGCTAAAAGTGGGGAGATAAATTTAGTGCTTAATGATAATGAATTGGAGAAGCTGTGCCTATCGAATAAGTTTGAACCATTACTAAATCATGTAGATAGTGGGGACGGTTTGACTACGATAAGTGATGATATTGAACTCGAATATGAAGATGTTAATGTTTATTATGATTCAACAGCTATCATGTCAAATCAGTGTGCCTCCTCCCTTGGCACCATACATCTACTGAATCAAGGGTTCAATGTTTTATAAACTGTCCATAAGACAACATAAGGCAGCAACCACGCCCATGAATTTTCATTTTGAATGGTATTGCTTCTTTGGGGGTAACTAAGCGACTTAGTTCAATTTTTTATGGTACTGAGTTCATTGGAATGTTATAGAATTGATAACATTGCTAGTGTATCAATTTTAGGTTATATGTCTACCAAGTATATCGGCTGTTGCAGTCCTAGAAGTATATCCTTGCTCATTTTTATTGAAGTTCTACGGTAAAAGTACGGTGATTAGTAAGAAGTATGCAATGAATTGTTAAACGTAACTTTAGATGCATTACCCTGAATTTTACTGTATGTAAGTGGATGTTTCTTTGCTCTTAACCATTAACTAATCATTTCTTCAAAACTTAGAAACTTGCTTGGGTTCACATTATATTTGAGGATGGAAAAAATTGGTTATGTCAAAACAGGTAATCATATATATATATATATATATATATATATTACTTTTAAAATATAATTTAAATATTACAGAGTAATATTTTGTTGTCTTCATTTTTTATTGTAGAACTAGTAAAGAGTACGAACAACGAGTTTTGAATTTTGTGTTTGTTATAAAGAGAAATTTAGGAAATGTGGAAAAATATATCCTTGTGCAGGTTGTCGAAATATTAGTCATCATGGTGACAAAATTGTGGTTGAGCATTTGATTATAAGAGGAATGAATCCCGGTACAAGGACGGTAGGTGGTATGATCATGGCGAGGAAGTGAATGTTGGCAAAAAAAAATGAAACATGGTGATACATATGACTTACTCAAAGCAATTCGTTATGAAAACGAAGACTTCGTCAATCAAACTTTTTCTTATGATGATAAAGATATAAGTGGAGCGCAAAGAGGACAGAATGATTTACTTAAGTATTTAGAAGATGCGAAAACCCCTTTGTACCCTGGTTGCATAGATTTAACAAAATTGTCTACCATCACTATCTTATATGATCTTATTTGTGATGTCAGACTATCTGATATTGGTTTTAGTAAGATTTTAAATGTGCAACAAATATTTTTTCCGAAAGATAATGTTCATCCTAAAACTTTGTATATAGTAAAGAAGTTTCTCAAAGTATTCGATATAGGCTTTGAAAAAACTATTGCATGTGAGAATGAATGTTGCCTTTTTCGTAAAGTGTACAAAACTTTGAATAATTGTCCGAAATATGGTTCTTCAAGATGGAAGATAAATCAGGGTATCCCAGTAGGAGTGTTGAGATATTTTCCTATAATTCCAAGACTTAGAAGAATGTTCAGATCAAAAACTATGGCGGAAGACTTAAGATGGCATTTTAACAATAAAAGTAAAGATGAGAAAATGCGACACCCTGTGGATTTGATAACATGTAATATAGTGGATAAAAATTGGAAAACATTTTCAACTTATCGTGCAATCTTGGACTTGGTCTTACCATGGATGGTTTCAGTCTGTTTTCTATGTTGAGTTCGAAATATTGTTGTTGACCAGTAATGCTTGTGACATATAATTTGTCACCTTTGTTGTGTATGATAAAAGAGAATATTAAGTTAACATTTCTAATTTCGATTCTAAAGCAACCAGGTAATGATATTGATGTATATTTATCACCATTGGTAGAAGACCTACATCACATGTTGAATAATGGAGTTGAGATGTATGGTTCATTTAGTAAGACACTTTTTAATATGAGAATTATTTTTGTGATGGACAATAAACGATTTTCCCACCTATGGTAATCTTGTTGGTTGTTATGTTAAAGGAAAAAATGGCTTGTCCATCATGTGATATCAATACTCATCACCGTTAGTTGAAATACGGTCGGGAGATTATTTATATGGGTTATAGAAGATTTCAATCTCTTTCAAATCCGTTAAGGAAAAAGAAGACATTTCTTGATAACATAGTGAAAAATGAAAATATGCCTAGAATTTTGACCAGGAAAAACATCTATCGAATTTTGAAAGACTGTCCAAATAATTTTGGAAACTAAGATGAAAAGAAGTAGTCTGAGAATAAAAAGAACAATAAAAAAGGAAAACCAATGACAATGGTGTTGATGAAAATCATGCGGATAATGATCCTTTTAATTTGGAGCTATCAAGGTGGAAAAAATCAATTTTTTTGAATTGCCGTATTAGGAGGTTAGTCTCAACCGTTATTTTTTTTAGTTTGATATAACAATAAGAAAAGAATTAGAAAATTGAAGTGTTAAAGCTTTAATTTTGCAGGAGCTTCCATTATGTCATAATTTTGATGTAGCGCATGTTGAAAAAAATGTGTGTGAAAGTCTAATG
This sequence comes from Allium sativum, assembly GCA_030737875.1. Classification (NCBI taxonomy): domain Eukaryota; kingdom Viridiplantae; phylum Streptophyta; class Magnoliopsida; order Asparagales; family Amaryllidaceae; genus Allium; species Allium sativum. Next base: position 749,725,383 of record CM060918.1, read on the forward strand.
GGGACAATGTTGCATAACAACAAATCAAAAGATGGAGTAAATGTAGAAATGACTTAGAGGATTGGGGAATTCGACGTGTTCCATATGCACAACCTCATGGGGAAATAAAGATATCTTCCACCGGCTCCGTATACATTGTCGAAGTCGAAAAAAATTATTTTTCAAAAGATTATACGATTTTAAAGGACCTGACAGTTATAGTTCAAATTTTAAGAATTGTGTATCGTGGAGGATTCTAAAATTAGTGGTTTGAAGTCTTACAATTATCATGTTTTATCGCAATAATTATTGTCAGTTGCAATAATAGGTTTGCTACCAAAAAAAGTTTAGGAAAGTAATAATGCATTCATGTTCATTTTTTTCACACAATATGTCAACGTGTTGTTGATAGAGAGAAGTTGTAGCAACTTGAAGATGAGATCATTGTAATATTCTGCGAACTTGAAAGATATTTCCACCATCATTTTTTGATATAATGATACATTTTCCCATTCATCTTGGAAGAGAAACAAGATTGTGTGGACCAGTTCATTTTCATTGGATGTACCCCTTCGAATGGTATATGAAAACACTTAAAGATTATATAAGAAACTATGCACGTCCTGAAGGGTGTATTGCAAAATGTTATCTTAAAGAAGAATGCAAAATATTTTTTAGTGAATTTTTGAGAAAAAAATCATTAGATACTAAAAAAATGTACAAAATGAAGATCGTGAAGATAACAAATATCCCAAGGGTGTCAAATTTTAATGCCCAAGACGGTGAAATTATCTGCCATTGAAATGCCAATTGCTCATTTAGATGTGCTAATGAATATGGCTATGGTGGAACCATTTAGAGTAAGTATATATTATGTTTTACTTCATTGATTTTAAGTGTTTTTTTTTTGGAAATATAACTTAACATCACTTTTATTATGCTAGTTTGCATTTGGAAGAATTGCAAAAGTCGAACAAGCGCTTAGAGAGATATGCAACTTTATTATGGAAAACTCATATAGATAACTTCGTTGATTAGATTAAAAACAAGGTTGGTTGAATTTATTAATATTTTCTCATTTAGTTTGAGAAAAATGTTTTGAAAATATATTTAAAAAAAATTCCCAGATATTTATTGACCCAAAGGATCGTGATAAAAACTTAAAATGGATTGCTTATGGTCCAAAAAATGTTTCCTTGTCGTGCAAAGGTTATATTATTAATGGAGAACGGTTTCATACAAAATATGTTGACAAAGAAAGTTAAAATAGCGGGGTGACTTATGAAGCGACCATAATGTGTATATCAAGTGCAAAAGATACTTCTCAAATGGTTGATGTGATTACTTACTATGGGATATTAACTGATATACTTTTGTTGGACTATTTTTTTTTTATATTCCCATTTTTAAGTGTCATTGGGCGAACATAGGAAAGGGTGAAGGTTGAAGAAGGATTTACTCTTGTCAATTTACATGTAACACCCGTAATTCTACAACACATTAAGATGATAAACTAAAGAATACTTAATTAAATATTGGGAATTAAGTAAAATGGACTATGCCATTGCGTTCGTCTCGGAATTCTGCTTAAGATAGACACCAAGTTTGCGTAAAACGGACATCGTATGAAGAAGATATTAAGGTTTGAAGTTTGTATACGCATAAGATATATATATACATATATATAAATATACATATATACATATACATATATACATAGCCAAGTCAAAACTATTCAAAATAATTTGAAACCAGAAGCGGGAAGTCTAGGGGGAGATCGGCTCATTGGGGGTCAACCCTATTATGCAAAAAATGCTTCGATACCAAACTGTTGGGGTTTTATGCGTAGTGGAAGTTTGAAAAAACGCCAAGAAAAATAGGATCTTTATCACCCAATCACTTAAAGATGAATTTGATTGAAAATAACAACATAACAAATCGGAAATAATAGCAGTACACTAATATTCCACCCAACCACCCTCTTTATTGATTCACCAAAAACAATTTTTTTTACACTCAATGGATTACAACCAAAAATAAACAAAATACAATGAATCAATAACCTTATTGAGATAGGCAAAGAATATCTAAATGACTACAAATATTATTAGAGCAGAAGAGCGATGAAGAATGATGACAAACCCTTGGACAATCTAGAGGCACCAACTGCGTCTTTCAGCAGTAAATAGGAATAGCTACCCTCAGCCCAAATCCTACATCTTCCTCTCCAGGGTGCAAGCCTATGGAGGCACACAACCTCACCAGATATTCTCACATGGTTTCTTGTTCTTTTTTAATCGTCACAATCTAACCAAGAAGGCTGCATATATATAGGAGAACAGAAAGCCTAGGCAAATATCCAAGTTGTCCCTTCAAGATAACTCCAAAATATAACCATTCATTTCTTTCCTTCTATGATCAAATAAATCAATTAACCAATAAAATCAATCAATCAATTGATCAATCAACCAATTAGACAATTAATTAATCAATCCAATCCAATCAATCAATCCAATCAATCATTTAATTGATTACATCCTCTTCATAAAATATCTGAATCAAAAAATTCAACAAACCCACCCTTGGGGTGTCGGCCCATGGCTCGACACCATAATAGGGGTGTCGACACCCATGTCGACACCCCTCAGATCCAAGGCAGATTCATTTCTATGTATGTAAACTTGTTTTCTGACCAGATTCATTGACCCTAGGCTATAAATAGGACCTTATATCCATTGTTTTTTCATATAATTCAATGGCGACAATGAGGTGCCGCTTCAACATAGTTTGATCTAGCCTACTTCTTCTTCAGCAAACAAGTTATACGTATTCAAGGATCTGTGATTCAACATCTGCAATTATTCTTCTGTTTCTTAGATCCAATCACAGTGAGTCTATGTTATTTTTAGAATAAACACTTAAAAGCTATCTTGACATGTCTACGAATTGGATCTAAACCTATGACTATTTGAATCATACCAGATCTACCATTATTTGTATATTTAATCCACTGTTTATGTGACGGCACGCCCCGCACCAACCGACATTTACTCTAAAGGTGCGCTGTACACATGTCCAGTTAGCACGGAACGGGTCGTCAGAAGGAAAAAGGAAGAAGGAAATGAACACACAAAGAACCTATAGAATGTCTCACAGTGCATAGAACAAAATATAATAATAACATACTTGACATAAAACAGGAGAGACAGTGCATAAGCTGAGAATCAGAACTAAACATCATAGCAGCGGAAATCCAAAATACAACTTATTACAACTTTCAAACTGTCTCAAAGCAAAAGTAAGATAATAGGAGGTACACTACTAATGCCCAAGTAGCAACCACCAACGACACAGGGAGAATGTGTATATATATATCATACGTGGAAGCCTCCGGCCCGCCTCCGAATCAGCTACTCGCGCATCACCAACTAACCTGTCTCTAGTCTTCTCATGTGAGCACCCAGAGTAATAAGAGGAGACATAAAACTCTGGGTCAGACATAAAGCCTGGTATGAGCGATAAGCATCTAAAGTGAACAATAACAGGTAAACTAAAACATACCTGAACCTGGACCTGCAACCAAAGAGTTAGCACTACATACTGTACAACACTCTAAGGTACCATATCAAACAGTGTAAAGATACGGAGGTGGGGGAGGTGTGCATGTCATAGGGATGGCAAACAATCAAACATAGCATCCATCCTCACATCTCTCACTCAATGCGTAAAGCATACGATATTCACCACTTCGATCACCCAACATTCCTTGCTACGATCACTTTGCCCCATGAAGTCATAAATGGCTTCACTGCACTGATAACGTAGCCACAAATCCATCGCTATGTCCACTTTGCCCCATGGAGTCACAAGAACCCCACTGCATTGGCTCATAGCCTTACCAATCCTTACTATGTCCACTTTGCCCCATGGAGTCACAAGAAACCCACTGCACTGGCTCATAGTCGTAATACGCATCACCTTGCCCCTCAGATCATAATGACCCTACTGCACTGATAACGTAGTCTTGCTACCATCACTTTGCCCCTCAGGTCATAATGACCCTACGACACTGATAAGTATCCCATCATTCCTTTTTAGTGGTGAATCGAAGTTATGAACGTCGACAACTCCTTAGCACACGTCCCGCAGCAAAGTCCAACTCATGAAGTGAACTCATTGGTTCCCAACTGGTTCCGGGATCCCGAGCTCTAACTCCCATTTGGACTACCTTTGCATCTCGGGTTATTGGTCATCTCCATCGAATCGGATCGTGTTGGCCTTCATTTCTCCTCTTCGTTTTGCTGCAGGTTGCCATCGTCAACTTCTCGGTTCGGATCGTGGTCATCAACCCCGCTCAGGTCGGATCGCGACTCGCGGATCGTCCATGGTGTCAACTCGTGCTCCTCCCACTGGATCGGGTCGTGCTCTTCAGATCGGGTCGGATCGTGAATCCTCATTGGTTCGGGTCGCGCCACCTTACTGAGATCGTGACGTGTTCCTTCAGGCGGATCGTGACACCCAGGCTGGAATGGATCGTGGGAGAAAGGGGCGGATCGGGTCACCTCTTCGTGAAGCAACACGGGTCGTCTCGCGAAGTCTTGATCGGATCGGATCGGATCGGCACCATCGGATCGTGGACGTGGCATGCGATCCGATCCGGATCCCTGCATAGTTCCTGCAGCTGTTCCAGCGACTGTTTACGCCCCTCGACGGCGTTTTCGACCATTCCAACTATTCTAACCAATCACAAAGCATTTCATACAGTCATAGCAACATGCATAATCAACTACAAACATCAAAACATCAATATGATAGGTAGAAATGGATCAAACATACCCAAAATACCATATTTCCCTTTAAGCATATTTAGGTGAAACTAATGATAGGATTAGCAAAACTTAACCAAATTAACCCAAATTCATATCAGAGGTCTAAAACATCATTCCGAATTTTATAAACATTTTTCCAAAATTTTATCATGTTTAAATTCGCTAATTAACACTAATCACCCCTAATTAGCCATAATTAGTGCAAAACTATGCAAATCGCTCACCATAGCCACAAAATAAACTAAGATCTGAAATAATTCTCTGATTTGATGCGAATCTCAATGCCAACAGCAGCTCCTATGTTGATTTGGTGAAGATCTTCCTTGATTAGGGGTTGCTAAGCCAAATCCTTAACCTAAAGGTGATTTAGAGGTGATTTAGAGGTTGGAGGCCATTTTTAGGGATCCTTGGTGATAAGTGGAGGCTAGAAAACTGAAATGGAATGATTCTCCATCTCATTTCAGCCCTCCCATAACCCTAATCCCGAAATGGGTTATGGGCCTACTCACTAATCACCCGATTTGGCCCGGCTAAGCAGTTTTTCACCCTCCAAACCTTGTTTCAGCCATATCTCCCAAACGGTAAGTCCGTTTGGCTATTGTGACCACTCTACGGAAAGGTAAACCATCAAACGAATCAAATGGAAGTAGTTTCAGGTCAAAATTCCTTTCTAATCAAAAGTTATGGCCAAAACAGTACCAACTAGGGGCAAAATGGTCATTTAAAAATCGACAAAAATCATGGACATGGGAAATGACTCTAATGGATGTTTCCCAAAGTTACATGACCAGACAACTCCACATGGGAAAGAAATAAATATTCTACGATCCTACGATGTGTAGAATACGGGTCATTACACTCTCCCCCCCTTAAGAAATTTCGCCCCCGAAATTCCCTAATCCAAACATACACAAGGGTCCCACATGCCTATCAATCATAAAACAACAATCAAACATGCAAAACAAGTAGAATAAGTCTATCCTAGCATGCGGAATAACTAAATCGCAAAGTAAATCTTACCAGGCAAAGAGTTCTGGATATGCCTTCCTAATGCCCTCCTCTGTCTCCCAAGTACAATCATTCTCGTCCTCGCCCCACTGAACCTTGACTAGCTTCACCGCTTTCCTTCGAAGTTGCTTCGTATCGTGCCCCACAATACGGATCGGCTTGCGGTTCCTAACCGCCTCGGGTTCTACTTCGAAGTCCTCTAACTGATCAGGTGAAATAGTCACATTTGAGTCGTGAACGAACTTCCTTAGTTGGGAAACATGAAATACATTGTGAACTCCCGCCATTTTCTCTGGTAAGCCAACTCTATATGCCAAATTCCCGACTAGCTCAAGAACAGCGAATGGGCCAACAAATCTTGGTGCTAATTTGCCTCTCCTGCCAAATCGTATTACGCCCTTCAACGGAGAGATCTTAACAAAAACCAAGTCACCAACGGAGAACTTCAAGTCTCTTCTCCTCTTATCAGCATAACTCTTCTGCCTATCTTGGGCAGCTTTCATTCGTTGCTGAATGATCTTAATCTTATCTGAAGTTTCCCTCACCACATCTGGTCCAAGCACAAACTTCTCACCAGTCTCTATCCAACATGACGGTGAGTTGCACGGTCTTCCGTACAAAGCTTCATATGGAGCCATACCGATACTGGATTGGTAGCTATTATTATATGCAAACTCTACTAGATGCAAATGGTCATCCCATGATCCACCAAAATCCAATATAAAAGCTCTCAAGAGATCTTCCAATATACGATTCACCCTCTCCGTCTGACCGTCGGTCTGAGGATGATATACGGTACTGAGACGTAATCTTGACCCTAGAGCCTCTTGTAAGCTTTTCCAAAACCCACTAGTGAACAACGGGTCTCGGTCACTCACAATGCTTTTGGGTACTCCATGAAATCTCACTACCCACTTCATATACAATTCTGCCAACTTGGCTGCCATTCTGGTCGATTTGACTGGTATAAATCTTGCGCTCTTAGTCAATCGATCCACAATTACCCAAATGCTATCATATCCCGATCTAGTCCTTGGTAAACCATCGATGAAATCCATCGAGACTTGCTCCCATTTCCATTCGGAAATTTCTAATGGTTGCAACAACCCACTAGGCTTCTTTTGCTTGGCTTTAACTAGCTGGCAATTCATGCATTTGGATATAAACTTCCCAACGTCTCTTTTCATCCCTTCCAAGTAGTAAGTCTATCTCATGTCTCGATACATCTTATTACCACTGGGATGTATAGTCAGTTTTGAGTGATGACATTCTCTAAGCACTTCATCTCTCAATCCATTCACGTTGGGAACAACTAGCCTTCCATTCTTTCGAAGCCATCCATCTCGATCAAGCCCATACACATTCATCTTCTCATCGATACCCATCTCTAGCTTGGAGATGATTTCTAATAGATTAGGATCGTCCCTCTGGCTAGAACCAATCCGCTCTATCAAAGTGGGTCTGATCGTCAAACTAGCTAGCATGACTGGATCCAATTCGCACTTTGGTCTGAAATCAAACCCCGCGATATACTCCAGTTGCTTCCATTCAAGAAACATTGCCCCTAAACTGGCATGTCTCCTACTCAAGGCATCGGCTACCGCATTACCCTTTCCAGGTGTATGCGATATCAAAATCATACGAAGCCAAGAACTCTAACCATCTCTGCTGACGGAGATTCAGATCCTTCTGGGAGAAGAGATATTTCAACGATTTATGATCGGTAAACAACTCAGATCTTTCTCCCAAGAGATAATGTCTCCACATCTTCAGCGCAAATACAATCGCTGCCAATTCCAAATCATGGGTAGGATACTTCTGCTCATGCGGCTTTAGCTGTCGACTAGCATAAGCTACAACCCTACCTCCTTGCATCAATACAGCACCCAGTCCGGTACCACAAGCATCCGTGTATACCGTCATCTCTTCATTCCCTTTAGGAATGACTAACACTGGCGCACGCGTCAACTTCTCCTTTAGACTCTTGAAGGCATCCTCACACACTTCGTCCCAGACGAAGGACTGATTCTTCCTAGTCAACTGAGTCAACGGTGCTGCAATCTTGGAGAAGTCCTTGATAAACTTACGATAATATCCAGCTAATCCCAAGAAACTTCTTACATCTGTTACATTCTTGGGTGTAGGTCAATCCTGTACCGTAGCCACCTTCGTAGGGTCCACGGCAATACCACTCTCGGAAACAACATGACCCAAGAATCTTACTTCCCTTCTCCAAAAATGACACTTAGAGAATTTCGTTTTCAATTGGTGTTTCCTCAACACCTCCATCACTATCCTCAAGTGTCCCTTGTGTTCCTCCTCTGTCCTTGAGTAAACAAGGATATCATCCACGAACACAAGAACAAACTTATTCAACTGATCTCTGAATACTCGATTCATAAGATCCACAAAATAGGCAGGTGCATTGGTCAACCCAAATGGCATGACCAACCACTCATAAAATCCAGACGGCGTCCTAAATGTCGTTTTCGGAACACTCTCATCTGCTACTCTAAGCTGATGAAATCCTGTCGTGAGGTCCAACTGGGAGAACACTCTTGCTCCTTCCAGTTGATCAAACAAATCATCTATCCGTGGTAGAGGATACTTATTCTTCCTCGTCACCTTATTTAACTCGCGATAGTCCACACACAAACGAAGGGAACCATCTGCCTTAGTGGAAAACACAACTGGTGCTCCCCACTCGGAGACACTCCTTCTAATAAATCCCTTCTTCAAAAGATTGTTGACTTGCACCCCGAGCTCTCGCTGATCCCTTGGTGCCATACGACCAAGTGGCATCACTATAGGTCTGGCATCTTTCACTAAATCAATACGGAACTCAATCTCTCGGTGTGGTGGAAGCCCGGTCACCTCCTCGAAGACATCCGGATACTGGCTAACCACGGGCACATCTGACAACTCATCCTGCGGGATGTCGAGGGAATTTACAAAACTAGCCATAACCCCATCACTAGGTAGGCTACCAAACACTACCCTCCGCCCATCATCCGCCCTCACTGTCACCAAAAAGCCCTCACAGTCTACCACCACCCCGTATCTTTGGAGCCAATCGACTCCCAATATAATGCCATACCCAGTAAAGCCCAAAACAAAGCAATCACATACAAAAATACATCCATGACTCGATAAGACCAAATTCCTGCAAATCATACTAAGGCTAGTCGAACCACCAATCGGGTTCGTCACAATCAATGGTCTATCGACTATCTCGGGTTCCAGTCCCAACCTATCTACCAGGTCACTAGATATGAAGGAACGGGAAGCCCCAGTATCAAACAAAACTCGAACTGGTACATCATAAATAGAAAGCATACCTTGAATAACAACATTCTTTCCTTTCTCCGCCGCAGTTGGGGCATTCGACGAAGAAGGAACAACATCAATAGCATATGCTTTCACAATCTGCTTCTCCTTAAGAGGTTTCGGACACTTATCCTTCTGATGTCCCACTTGACCACAGTTGTAGCACTTCCTTTCCGCTGGCTTGGCCCGACATTCTTTAGCATAATGGCCTTTCTTTCCACAGCTGAAGCACTCAACATCCTTCTTACTCTTTTTCTGGCCACCCTTAGATTGGTCATGCTTCCTCTTATTCTGAGAATTATTCTTGCCTCCACCGCCTGCTTGCGGCTTTGGCCCTTCTGCAGATGCAGCCTCAGTCTTTGACTTAGGGTAAAGGCTCTCTGATCTCAAAGCTTTCCCCACGATCGATTCAAAAGTCTCATCGATGTGGTTAATAAGCCTTTCCCCCAAGTATCCATCTAAACCAGTAATGAACTTCTCATTCTTCTTTTCAGGAGTATCAATGAGAGACAGTCCATACTTCGACAAAGTGTCGAACTCAGCAATATAATCAGAAACTGCCCATCCGTTCTGCTTGAGTTCCAATAACCTCTTAAACAATACTGACTTCTGGGCAGCTGGAATGAACTTCTCGCTAAAGCGAGCCTTGAACTGAACCCGAGTAACCTGGTCCTCTGGAGTAGCTGTTCTAATGGCATTCCACCAATTCATCGCTCGCCCTTGCAGCTGACGAGACGCTAGCCTTCTCTTCATCGCATCCTCAAGACCCAAGTCATCGAAGATACGGTCACAGCTATCCATCCAGTCTTGAACATCTGTGGCCGACTCCGTTCCGTGGAACGGCTTCCCACCAGGATTAGTGTAATCTTTGCACAACTTGGCAAAATCGACCCTAGGTGCCTGCACTACTGGGCCAACACCAACTCCGGGATTGGGAACTGCCCCTTGCACTTCTCTAAGCATGTCTCTCATGAGGTTAGTAAACATCGCCCTCATGTCAGCGGCATTCCCTTGGTTGGTCCCTCTACCAGCACCCCTTGTATCTCGGCTCATCGTCAATCTGAAAAAGGGAAACGATTAACGACCCCATAGTGGTGCTAGTGCAGTGCGACTTCATCTTTATACTACTAATAGTATATATACATAGCTTTTGAAAACCAAAGTAATCACAAATACGCGCTCTCATATACGTACTAACTCTCCCTAGTGTCTTTCCCTAGGTTAACTACGCAACCCAGAGCTCTGATACCAAGTGTGACGGCCCGCCCCGCACCAACCGACATTTACTCTAAAGGTGCGCTGTACACATGTCCAGTTAGCACGGAACGGGTCGTCAGAAGGAAAAAGGAAGAAGGAAATGAACACACAAAGAACCTGTAGAATGTCTCACAGCGCATAGAACAAAATATAATAATAACATACTTGACATAAAACAGGAGAGACAGTGCATAAGCTGAGAATCAGAACTAAACATCATAGCAGCGGAAATCCAAAATACAGCTTATTACAACTTTCAAACTGTCTCAAAGCAAAAGTAAGATAATAGGAGGTACACTACTAATGCCCAAGTAGCGACCACCAACGACACAGGGAGAATGTGTATATATATATCATACGTGGAAGCCTCCTGCCCGCCTCCGAATCAGCTACTCGCGCATCACCAGCTAACCAGTCTCTAGTCTGCTCGTGTGAGCACCAAGAGTAATAAGAGGAGACATAAAACTCTGGGTCAGACATAAAGCCTGTGTGAGCGATAAGCATCTAAAGTGAACAATAACAGGTAGACTAAAACATACCTGAACCTGGACCTGCAACCAAAGAGTTAGCACTACATACTGTACAACACTCTAAGGTACCATATCAAACAGTGTAAAGATATGGAGGTGGGGGAGGTGTGAATGTCATAGGGATGGCAAACAATCAAACATATCATCCATCCTCACATCTCTCACTCAGTGCGTAAAGCATACGATATTCACCACTTCGATCACCCAACATTCCTTGCTACGATCACTTTGCCCCATGAAGTCATAAATGGCTTCACTGCACTGATAACGTAGCCACAAATCCTTCGCTATGTCCACTTTTCCACATGGAGTCACAAGAACCCCACTGCACTGGCTCATAGCCTTACCAATCCTTACTATGTCCACTTTGCCCCATGGAGTCACAAGAACCCCACTGCACTGGCTCATAGTCGTACTACGCATCACCTTGCCCCTCAGGTCATAATGACCCTACTACACTGATAACGTAGTCTTGCTACCATCACTTTGCCCCTCAGGTGATAATGACCCTACTGCACTGATAAGTAGCCCATCATTCCTTTTTAGTGGTGAATCGAAGTTATGAACGTCGACAACTCCTTAGCACACGTCCCGCAGCAAAGTCCAACTCATGAAGTGAACTCACTGGTTCCCAACTGGTTCCGGGATCCTGAGCTCTAACTCCCATTTGGACTACCTTTGCATCTCGGGTTATTGGTCATCTCCATCGAATCTGATCGGGTTGGCCTTCATTTCTCCTCTTCGTTTTGCTTCAGGTTGCCATCGTCAACTTCTCAGTTCGGATCGTGGTCATCAACCCCGCTCGGGTCGGATCGCGACTCGCGGATCGTCCATGGTGTCAACTCGTGCTCCTCCCACTGGATTGGGTCGTGCTCTTCAGATCGGGTCGGATCGTGAATACCCATTGGTTCGGGTCGCGCCACCTTGCTGAGATCGTGACGTGTTCCTTCAGGCGGATCGTGACACCCAGGCTGGAATGGATCGTGGGAGATAGGGGCGGATCGGGTCACCTCTTTGTGAAGCAACACGTGTCGTCTCGCGACGTCTTGATCGGATCGGATCGGCACCATCGGATCGTGGACGTGGCATGCGATCCGATCCGGATCCCTGCATAGTTCCTGCAGCTGTTCCAGCGACTGTTTACGCCCCTCGACGGCGTTTTCGACCATTCCAACTATTCTAACCAATCACAAAGCATTTCATACAGTCATAGCAACATGCATAATCAACTACAAACATCAAAACATCAATATGATAGGTAGAAATGGATCAAACATACCCAAAATCCCATATTTCCCTTTAAGCATATTTAGGTGAAACTAATGATAGGATTAGCAAAACTTAACCAAATTAACCCAAATTCATATTAGAGGTCTAAAACATCATTCCGAATTTTATAAACATTTTTCCAAAATTTTATCATGTTTAAATTCGCTAATTAACACTAATCACCCCTAATTAGCCATAATTAGTGCAAAACTATGCAAATCACTCACCTTAGCCCCAAAATAAACTATGATCTGAAATAATTCTCTGATTTGATGCGAATCTCAATGCCAACAGCAGCTCCTATGTTGATTTGGTGAAGATCTTCCTTGATCAGGGGTTGCTAAGCCAAATCCTTAACCTAAAGGTGATTTGGAGGTGATTTAGAGGTTGGAGGCCATTTTTAGGGATCCTTGGTGATAAGTGGAGGCTAGAAAACTGAAATGGAATGATTCTCCATCTCATTTCAGCCCTCCCATAACCCTAATCCCGAAATGGGTTATGGGCCTACTCACTAATCACCCGATTTGGCCCGGCTGAACAGTTTTTCACCCTCCAAACCTTGTTTCAGCCATATCTCCCAAACGGTAAGTCCGTTTGGCTATTGTGACCACTCTACGGAAAGGTAAACCATCAAACGAATCAAATGGAAGTGGTTTCACGTCAAAATTCCTTTCTAATCAAAAGTTATGGCCAAAACAGTACCAACTAGGGGCAAAATGGTCATTTAAAAATCGACAAAAATCATGGACATGGGAAATGACTCTAATGGATGTTTCCCAAAGTTACATGACCAGACAACTCCACATGGGAAAGAAATAAATATTCTACGATCCTACGATGTGTAGAATACGGGTCATTCCAGTTTAGATCTCATCATGTTTGTTTATGATATCCCTATTATGTAGGTTTGCCTAATCGTGTCACCGCATGCCTATTATAATAGATTACCTAATCATGTCACTATGCCTATTATGTTAGTATGATCAATTCCATCATTTTATGCCATTTTTGTTTACTATGCATGTTCTTGTTCCCTTCATTCCCTTCTCTCTTCTTCCCTTTTTGTTTTTATAGCCAGGCTACCTTCGAGCCTAGGCCTAACGCTGAAATACACAAACATTCAAAATTGGGAACCAATGGGAATGATTAATTTGGGGCATAATTCTTGTTGTAAAACATGATTGGGAATTTTAGGCATAATTTGTACCTTGAGCCAAAACATAGAATTTGGGGGCATAATCTAGATCTTGATCTAAATTTGGGGCATAACTTGTATCGTAGATCGGACGAGGAATTGGGACATAATGAACATAATAATTGGTTAATAATAAAAGTGCCCAGATTTACAGTAATTAGAAACTGAAATGGCGCTTAGACACGAGGTTAGATTAAACTTGTGGTAGAAGTTTGCCCGGAACCGCCCGGCATATACAGCATCCACAAGTGGTAAATCTAATGTGAGGGGTCTAAGTGCACAAACATGTAATGTACTAATAAACGAGGTTAAGTCTGACATGTGGAAGAAGTCAACCCAGACCCGGCTGTCATATCCAACATCCACAAGAGGTAGGCTTAATGTGGGAGGTCTAGCGCATTATAACCATAAATGAATAAATGGTAATGAACTTGTAATACTTAACCTGTTTGAATCCATAGTGATTACATGAACATGGTAACTTGAGTAGGGGTTAAGTAAACTTGCTTGAACCAGTGGGAGGGTTAAGTAAAACTTGGGGCGGTGGGTAATATTTTTATATATATGCCCACAAACTTAACCTGTGGGGTTATGCAATCTTGTTACACTGGAAGGCATAACCTGTTGAAATCCTAATAGTGGGGATGCATGCCTAAGGGGGAAGCTTGTATCATCTGGTGTGTGGGATCTGTTTCAGTCAGTAACCCATATAGGTATCAGACTAGTACTCTGAACTAGGTCGGAGTCGGGGCATGCTTACTGAGCTGATTATAAGAGGTCACTTGGGGAAAGCTGTCTGACGGCGTGTTCCATCGGGCTCATGTGCATGCATGGGTCTGCCTGCTCAGGAAAATAAGACATTATGACATCAGTAGATATGGTTGTGCACATCCTGAAAATGAAGGGTTGCTACTTTAGGAAGTCATACATCCTATTGTGGGGCTAGCACAGAATATTTACGGAGTTAGGGAGCCGATCGACTTGGGTAGTAATTAGGGTACATCTAGTCTCGCTTGGTTAGTAGCCCGTTATTATCCTTAGGGCTAACACTGGTAAGTTCGGTTGGGCTATATGTTATTGTATAGGGGTAAAACCTCTCACTAGAAGTCCACCTAAGTCTATCATCTTGTACTTATTGAGGGTCATCTTATTCTTGTCATACTAGTAATGGTACAGAGAAAAGTATTAGAAAAGCGCAATGCCTATTCTGTTCAGTTTATCCTGTTTACCTTGTCATATCTGCCTTATATGCTATTATCTCTCTCCAACTTATATGCCTGTCATGATGCTTTTACTTATTTATATGCTAAAAGTAACTGGACTCGCCGGACTTTATGTCTGATCCATTTTGTTTCCTCTTCTTTCTCTTATGTTCCCCCTCCCCCCGGGTTCTCAGGGTGGGAATACTCAAGCTTGATCGGGATTCTTCATTCATTCTTCTTGGAGCTGCTTAGATGCACTACTTGATTTCATATCTTCTCTACTATGGTTGTATTTTGGGGATTATGCACTTTTTATTTATTATTGTACTCTGATGATGGTTTTGTACAAGGCAGAAGTTTTATGTTTATAGTATTTCAGACTTATGATGTAACCATTTTTTGGACCACAATGTTTTCTATTTAATAAAGTTTTAATTCCGCTGTTATTCTACATCTGTCTTATAATGTTTCTGTTTCTATTTACCTATAACGCTTCATGAAACTTAATACATTCTGCTAAAGAGTGACATTAACAGACATGGGGTGTCACACTTGGTATCAGAGCTGAAGGTTACCAGAACGGATAAAAGATTTTGAAATTTGTTTTCAAAAAGGTTTTAAAAGGAAGCATTTTTCAAAAGAAAAGTCTGTTTTTAAAAAACATATTCCCCAAAGCCATATGTAATGTCTTTTGATTCTCTGTTTGAATCCCTTTTTCCTTCCCTTTTCTGCATGTCTGGGGAACCTAATATTCTTGAGGGAATTACGATGTCGGGTTGGTTCCGTAGGTATCTTGAGGCCACGATGCCTGCCGGTGGTTAAGCAGACATTCCTCCCCTAGTTGTTCCTCCTCCTCCTCCGTCTGCTGATATTTTCTCTAAGATATGCAAAGATTTCTATGCTATGGGCGGAAAGTCATTCCGAGGAACTGAGACTTTTATAGAAGCAAGGAATTGGCTTAAAGAGACAGAGGATTTGTTTGGATTTTTTTGAATTTGGCAGCCATAGAAAGATTCAGTTGGTCGTTTGGCAGTTGAAAGATGAGGCTTCATTCTGGTGGGAAGTGATGCAAGCAGGGCATCCAGTGGAAACTTAGGATGATTTCCGACAGAGGTTTGAAATGAAGTTTCCTTCACAAGCCGAGCAACGCATGCAAATGGAAAAGTTTTTGGCGCTTAAGCAAGGAAGCATGTCTGTGAAATAATATGTTACCAAATTCAATCATTTGCGAGGTTTGGTTTGGAGCTAGTGAATACCCCGCACAAGAAGGCTTTGAGGTTTACTAGAGGATTGAATGAACCCCTCCATAGGTTGGCTATGTCTCATATTCCGATGGGAGTAACTTTTGAGAAACTCGCTAATATGACATTGATGCATGAAGAGGATAAAGGTGAAAAGAAAGAAGCTAAGGCTGAGGAAACACAAAATAAGAAAGTATGGCCCAAGAAAGGACAACAACAACACCAACAAAAGAAGGAAGGAAAGGACGACAAGGCTAGAGATAAGAGGAAGTGTCATAATCACGGACGCGAGGGTCACTTGATCAAGGACTGTAAAAAAATCAGAACGCTTGTTTCAATTGTGGAGAGGTCGGATACTTTTCTAAGAAGTACCTAAAGAAGTAAGGACAAGGTCAAAGGGAAGGATCTTCGGGAGGGTAGGTGCATGCTCTCGTGGCCGGTACACCAGATAGAGTTAGGAAAGTTCCGTTGAAGGTTTGATTTCTCTTTCCAATCATCCAGTTAGAACTCTTTTTGATTCGGGCTCTTCGCATTCTTTTATATCTGATTTTGTGGTTGAGTCTCTGCACCTTAGTACTAATACGGTTTTGGATCCATTTGTTGTCTCAAACCCCATCGAGGTACAGGTCATATGATTTGTCGGGGTTTGAGACTCTTTGTGTTGGGCGTCGAGTTTGAGTGTGATGCATATGTGCTTTGTTTCATGGGCTATGGTTTGATTCTAGGGATGGATTGGCTAGCCATGTATGGTGCCATTCTAGATTATGAGAGGAGGGTCGTTAGATTTTTGACTTTCCATGGGAGGACCCTCTAGATTTCTTGTGACCCTAAGGGGTCTGTCATGCTTAGTTTCCTAGAGTCACTTGATGCATCTATCGATGATCAGTGATCTGTACCAGTAGTCTGTGAGTATCCTGATGTTTTTAAGGAGGTTTACTTGGTGGACAATGCAAAGCAAGTTGAATTGACTGTGTCATATGGCTCCAAGAAAAAGGGGAGAGCTTAGCAAACAAGTAGGGGAGATACTTGAGAAAGGGTTTATTAGGCGAAGCATATCTGAATGGGGTGCTCCAGTAGTATTCACAACTAAGGCAGATAGTTTGCTTCGCTTATGTGTGGACCATAGAGAGTTGAATAAAGTAACCAAGAAGAATAGGCACCCACTTCCGAGGATAGATGACCTGTTTGGCCAGCTTGTTGGTGCATCTTTCTTCTCGGTTAGACTTGGCAACGGGGTTTCATCAGTTGAGGGTGGTCGAGGACAGTATAGACAATACGGCTTTAGAACTCCAGATGGTTCCTTCGAGTGGTTCGTCATGCCTTTTGGGTTGACAGATGCACCTGCTTATTTTGTTGATTTGATGAGTAGGGTGTTTCGGGAGTTTTTAAATAAGTTCGTTGTGGTCTATGTTGATGGCATCTTGATTTTCTCGAAGAGCGAGGAAGAGCATGCCCAACATTTAAGGGAGGTTTTGGAAACTCTCCATGCGCACCAGTTTAAGGCAAAATTCTCCAAATGTCATTTTTGGAGAAAAGAAGTGATATTTCTAGGGCAAGTGTCTCTAAAGATGGGATAGTTGTAGATCCCACGAAGGTAGTTGTAGTTTAAGATTGGCAAATCCCAAAGAATGCAGCGGAGGTGAGAAGTTTTCTTGGAATAGCGGGCTATTATAGGAAGTTCATTAAGGACTTCGCAAAGATATCAGCCCCACTCACCCGACTGAGAAAGAAGAATCTGACATTTTGGTGGGATATAGATTGTGACAATGCTTTCAAGTGATTGAAGAGGGCTCTGACAACAGCCCCAGCCTTAACCTTGCCTGACGGGAACAAGGTGTTCACAGTATACAACGATGCGCGTGGTATAGGGCTTGGTGCGGTTCTGATGCAAGAAGGAAGGGTAGTGTGTTATGGAAGTAGACAGCTAATACTTCATGAGAAGAACTACCCTACCCATGACTTAGAGTTAGTTGCCATAGTAGTCGCGCTTAAGACTTGGCACCATTATCTACTTGGGGAGAAGTTCGAGTTGTACACTGATCATAAATTTCTCAAGTACTTGTTCTCGCAGAAGGATCTTAATTTAAGGCAACAAAGATGGATGGAGTTCCTAGCATCCTATAATTTTGAGATCGCGTATACTCTTGGCAGGGGAAACGTAGTGGCAGACGCATTGAGTAGGAAGAGGATGACTTTGAGTCCTCTATTTGTGGAGAGGAAAAGATTAGAGTTCATATCGACTTTTGATTTTAGACCCTCCACCGAGTTTACACCTTGTTTATTGGCATCACTAGAGGTGCAACCTACTTTTTTGGATCAGACGGGAACTTCACAGGGAGAAGATTCACATATTTCAGACATCTTGGATAAGCTCAGTAGAGGGGAGACTTCTAGTTACCTCAGTAGATACTCCACAGATGATATAGGGTGATTGCGACAAGATGGAAGGCTTTGTGTTCCCCGAGTTGGGAGTTTGTTGAAGACAGTCCTTGAGGGAGCCCATCATTCTAAGATAACTATTCATCCAGGCGGTGATAAGACGTATAGAGATATGAAGAGGGTTTTCTTTTGGGCTGGGATGAAGAAAGATGTGGCAAAGTTTGTTTCTCGATGTTTGGTTTGCCAGCAAGTCAAAGCTGAGTAAAGAAATCTCGGTGGTTTACTTCATCCTTTGGAGGTCCCACTGTAGAAGTGGGAGAGCGTCTCGATGGATTTCATTAATGGTTTGCCTAGATCGAGAAAAAGCAACACCAGTATTTGGGTTATAGTGGATAGACTTACTAAGAGTGCTCATTTCATTCATGTTAAGAGTAAGAGGACGGCAAAATGGTTGGAAACAGTTTACGTTCGTGAGATAGTCCGTCTTCCTGGAGTACCTTTCAGTATCGTAAGTGATCATGACCCCATTTTCACCAGTGAATTTTGGAGGAGCTTGCAAGAAGCATTAGGTGCATAGTTGTGTTTGAGCACCGCTTATCACCCTCAGACCGATGGACAGACGGAAAGGGTGAATAAAGTTCTTGAGGATCTTTTAGGACTGTGTATCCTAGACTTTGGAGGGACTTGGGAAGTGCATCTTCCTTCAGTAGAGTTCGCCTACAACAACAGTTATCAAGCTAGTATTGGTATGGCACCCTTCGAAGCATTATACAAACGACCATGTAGATCACTGACTTGTTGGTGGGAATCTACAGAAAGACTTCTACTTGGACCGGATATGGTTAGAGAAACTTCAGAAAAGATTAATCTTATTCGCAGGCGCATGAAGACAGCTCAGGACATGCAGAAATCCTATGTAGATAAGAGAAGGACTGACATTGAGTTTGAGGTCGGAGTTATGGTTTTCATCAAGGTATCACCTTTGAGGAATGTGGTTCGTTTTGGATCTATAGGGAAATTGGCACCAAGATTTGTAGGACCATTCCCAATAACAGAAAGGATCGGCTAAATGATCTATAGAGTAAAGGTACCAGAAAGACTGTCTGGCGTTCATAATGTTTTCTACGTTTTTCATTTACGGAAGTGCTTGCATGATACCGTAGAAGTAGTTGAGTCGAGTATGCTTGAGGAAGTAGAGGTGGAACAGGAGTCGATAGTTAGACGAGTTCCTACCTGTATTCTTGGATCAGAAGTTAAGAAACTAAGCAACAGAGAAGTCTAGTTAACGAAAGTACAGTGGGGAGAAAACCAAGAGGATGCAACTTGGGAGACTGAAGACAAGATTCGTGCTTCGTACCATTTTTTTTCAAGGGCATGTTCTTAGCTTCCTTTCCAAATCATGCTTGCTTCTATCATTTAAAGTATATCCTATCGATCAAATCTTCGACCTTTAGGTAGGAATCCCATGGGTGAAAACATGTGTTTGAGACATGTTATGTTTGATGGATGCAAGTGGATGCAAGTGGTTGCTAGTGACTGCTCATGGATGCATTACATAAACATTAGTCACTAGATCGGCTCAATCACTCTCATACTGCATATGGATGCATGTGTATTTTTTTCTTTATGAATAAAAATGAGTGTATCATCATGTGGATGTTGCATTTGGATGAATGATTGCGCACATATATAGAACTTTCATGTTATATTAGGATTATTTGCATACATGTTGGATTCATGGCACCAACATACATTGTAGTAAGGAGGTCGACTAAATCAGTAGACCGCCTGATCTTTCGCATTAGTATTGGGACATATACACACATCTTTGCACATGTTCATATAAGCATTAGAAGTCTTTTAAGGACAATGGAAAACTATGGTTGGTGGATGTGTAGATGGATGATGGATGTTAGGATATACATTCTTCTTAACTTGGAGATTTCGGGGACGAAATCCTTTAAGTAGGGGAGAATGTAACACCCCGTAATTCTACAACACATTAATATGATAAACTATAGAATACTTAATTAAATATTGGGAATTAAGTAAAACGAACTACGCCATTGCATTCGTCTCGGAATTTTGCTTAAGATTGACACCAAGTTTGCGTAAAATGGACGTCGTATGAAGAAGATATTAAGATTTGAAGTTTGGATACACATAAGATATATATATACACACACACACACACATAACCAAGTCAAAACATTCAAAATAATTCGAAACCAGAAGCGGAAGTCTAGGGCGGAGATTGGCCCGTTAGGGATCGACCCACCTTAGGGGTGTCGACACCACCTCTCCCCCAGATCTGAGGCAGATTCATTTTTGCATATGTGGACTTGTTTTCTGACCAGATTCATTGACCCTAGGCTATAAATATGACCCTATATCCATTGTTTTATTCATATAATTCAATGGCGACAACGAGGTGCTACTCCATCATAGTTTGATCTACCTACTTCTTCTTCATCAAACAAGTTATACATATTCAAGGATCTGTGATTCAACATCTGCAATTATTCTTCTGTTTTTTAGATCCAATCACAGTAAGTCTATGTTATTTTTAGATATAAACACTTAAAAGTTATCTTGACATGTTTATGAATTGGATCTAAGCCTGTGACTATTTGAATCATAACAGATCTACCGTTATTTGTATATTTAATGCACTGTTTAGATCTCATCATGCCTGTTTATGATATCCCTATTATGTTAGTTTTCTAATCATGTCACTGTATGCCTATTATGATGTATTGCCTAATCATGTCACTAGGCCTATTCTGTTACTATGATCAATTCCATCATCTTATGCCATTTTTATTTACTCTGTCTATTCTTGTTCTCTTCTCTCCCTTCTTCCCTTTTTGTTTTTATAGCCAGGCTACCTTCGAGCATAGGCCTATCACTGAAATACGCGAGCGTGCGAAATTGGGAACAATTGGGAATGATTAATTTGGGGCATAATTCTTGTTGTAAAACATGACTGGGAATTTTAGACATAATTTGTACCTTGAGCCAAAATTTAGAATTTGGGGGCATAATCTAGATCTTGATCTAAATTTGGGGCATAACTTGTATCGGAGATCGGACGGGGAATTAGGACATAATGAACATGATAATTGGTTAATAATAAAAATGCCCAAATTTACAGTAATTAGAAACTGAAATGGCGCTTAGACAGGAGCTTAGATTACACTTTTGGTAGACGTTTTCCCGAAACCGCCTGGCATATCCAGCGTCCACAAGTGGTAAATCAAATGTAAGGGGTCTAAGTGTATAAACACGTAACGTGCTAATACATGAGGTTAATTCTGACTTGTGGAAGAAGTTTACCCGGACCCGACCGGCATATCTAGCATCCACAAGAGGTAGGCTTAATGTGGGAGGTCTAGCGCATTATAACCATGAATGAATAAATGGTAATGAACTTATAATACTTAACCTGTTTGAACACATAAGGATTACATGAACATGTTAACTTGAGTAGGGGTTAAGTAAACTTGCTTGAATCAGTGGGAGGGTTAAGTAAATCTTGGGGCAGTGTTTATATATATAGGCCCACAAACTTAACTTGTGGGGTTATGCAATCTTGTTACAATGGTAGGCATAACCTGTTGAAATCATAATAGTGGGGCTGCAAGCCTAGAGGGAAGCTTGTATCATCTGGTGTGTTGGATCCGTCTTAGTCAATAACCCATATAGGTATCAGACGAGTACTCTGAACTTGGTCGGAGTCAGGGCACGCTTACTGAGCTGATTATAAGAGGTCACTTGGGGAAAGATGTCTGACAGTGCGTTCCATTGGGCTCATGTGCGTGCATGGGTCCGCCTGCTTGGGAAAATAAGACATTGTGACATCAGTAGATATGGTTGTGCACATCCTGGAAATGAAGGGTTGCCACTTTAGGAAGTGATACATCCTACTATGGGCCTGCATAGGGTATCTACAGAGTTAGGGAGCCGATCGTTTGGGGTAGTAATTAGGGTACATCTAGTCTCGCTTGGTTAGGAGCCCGTTATTATCCTTAGTGGTAACACCGATAAGTTCAGTTGGGCTACCTGTTATTGTATGGGGGTAAAACCTCTCACTAGAAGTACGACTAAGTCTACCATCTTGTACTTATTGGGGATCATTTTGTTCTTTTTATACTAGTAATGGTGCAGAGAAAAGTATTACAGAAGCGCAATGCCTGTTCTGTTCAGTTTATCCTGTTTACCTTGTCATACTTGCCTTATATGTTGTTATCTCTCTCCAACTTATATGCCTGTCATGATGCTTTTACTTATTTATATGCTAAAAGTAACTGGACCCGCCAAACTTTTATGTCTGACCCATTTTGTTTCCTCTTCTTTCTCTTCCGTCCCCCCCCCCCTAAGTTTCTCAGGGTAGGAATACTCAAGCTTGATCAGGATTCTTCTTTCGTTCCGCTTGGAGCTGCTAAGATGTACTGCTTGATTTCATATCTTCTCTACTATGGCTATATTTTGGGGATTATGATCTTTTTATGTATTATTGTATCTGATGATGGTTTTGTACAAGGTAGAAGTTTTATGTTTTCATGTTTTCGGTATTTCAGACTTATGATGTAACCATGTTTTGGACCACGATGTTTTCTATTTAATAAAGTTTTAATTCCACTGTTATTCTACATCTATCTTGTAATGTTTCTATTTCTGTTTACCTATAATACTTCACGAAACTTAATTCATTCTGCTAAAGAATGACATTAACGGACGTGGGTTGTCACACTACATCAAAGTCAAGCTTCATTTTCAAGACATACATATATCCTTGTATCTTAAGCAAAACAGATTTTTTTTATTCAAGAGAAAATGGATCTTCTAATTGGTATGTTGTATTGAGGGAGCCATCAAGAGGTTTTCATGAATTAGAGATAGATGATTTTGTTGAAGAAATAAGCTGTTTTGGATGATTGCGAGGAGCCCAACATGAATATTGATGATTTGATTGAGGATGTTAACTACGTTAGGAATGACTGCGAAAACATATTTGAGTAGTTTAAATAATCTTTTATGGACTATCCTAATTCACATATTTATTAACTATCAGTGTAACCTATATTGATCAATGCATTTCTTTGTATTGTTGAATCAAATTTGTTTAGTTTTCTTCTCTATTTTATTAAACTTTCATACTGTACCACCCTGTTTTTTTTTCGTTGCCTGCTCTTGTTTTTTTTTCTTGTTTTGTTTTAGGATATGTGCACTGGCTTAATTTTTCCAATGTCGCAGCTGTTCATTTTGCTTTACAGAAAATGAATAAAATTCAAAAAAGATTGCGAAGTAGACTACTAGGGTGCTTACTCGCAATCAGGAAAAATATCCACCTATTGAAGACAATGAGGTCAATGCAATTGACCACCCTATTGAGTCACCTATTAAAGACAACCCACAACTTTATGCGAACAATGTAGTACAAAACAAAACAAATTCTGAAAACATGGCTACTAAATAAACAAAACTCAAGAAGATGTGATGGACACTGATAGAATAATTGAAGATGTAGACGGAAATCCAAATATGAAAAAGAACGCTAGAGGTCCAACCAAAGTAAAAAAAGGCTTCCTTCTGATCTTATAAGTCGAACTGAAGTGCAACTCAATACAGCCGACAAACCAATAGGATATGGGTCGGTGAAGTTATCTTCTTATTTAGGACCACATGTATGTTAGAACGTTTCGTTTTCAATTGGAGATTGGTAGCTAGTTACTGACAAGTTGATACTAGTTTTGTGGTAATCCATTTATTATTGTGTCATTAGTCATTTTACTGTCTTCGAACATTTTGATAGTCATTTCACAGCCTTCGAACATTTTGATAGTCATTTTACTTTCTTCGAACATTTTGAAGTCAAAATATATTAATCACTTGAGTATTTATTCATAATTTTTTGAACAAATTTTCAAACTAGTCAGGCTAGATTCAAGCTGGATGAAGAATGGCAAAAGGACCCAATTTTTCGGCAAATGGGATGTATTTGGAGGGGTTCAAGAGCAAGTTTAGTAAAAAAGATAAAGGAAGCAAAGACCATGGACGAAAGACTTAAACTAAAACCAAATAACTTCAGTAGTACAAACAAGTGGAAGAGGTTTGTTGCATTGGAAACAGGTGCAACATTTAGGTTAATTGTATTGTAACTATTTGGTAATTTATATATGATAGATATAATTATTCAAAAAATTCCAATCGGGTAATCAATGTATTATGACCCTGCCTTTCATAAATAAAATGAGAAATTCAAAACTATTAGAGCTAAACAAACGCTACATACATGTAACCGTAGAGGGATGGCTCGATTAATAGAAGATTTGGTAAGCATACATTTCATTCTCATTATTTTTTAATTTTTTAATTACATGAATTTAATTTTGTTATTTACGTAAAAGGAGCAAAGTCCTGACCCCTCTTCCATCTCTCGAGTTGAAGCTTGGATTAAATTTCGCGCTCGAAAAAATGGCGAACCTGTGACCATGCATGTTGTAGATACTATTGTACGTGCCTCTTAATTTGATAGAGTATAACTTATTTGAGAGTGATATATATTGACACTCATGTGTGAAATATAATTTACTTCGACTATTTTAGGAGAAAATAGAATTATTTCAGATTGAACTACAATCTAGTTTGGCAAGAAATATCAAAGATGATGCATTACCACATGTGATAGGACAAGATAGACTAGGTCAATTGTGGGTGATAAGAAGGGGTATGATGTTGGCCAAGGTCGCTTTTTCATGAGTCCATGACATGTATGTAGGTCAATATCACAAAAAAGTTTCACAATTAGAGAAGATGGTTCAAAGACAAAAGAAAAATCAGGTATAACTTCATATTTTTGTCTCGTACGTTTTCGAACATAGTTATTTTCTTCTAGTATCTGAAGTTATTGTGTATTTAGTGAAAAATTTTACTCCTTCAATAATGCACTAATAGTTTACCTGCTTTTATAAAGTTAATGTAGCCTGAGACTGATGAATATTTTTTTACATGCAATTCAATAATAATTAGTCACTATTTTTTTATTCTCACTGTTTACAACGTTTTTATTGGGTACCTGCCAACTAAATTCTTATGTAGCTTAAATAGGTCTGTTAATTGATTTGGCAGGGAATTAAAAGTAAGAGAGAAGATAACATATCTCAAATAGTGAAAGTGAATTATACTATTGTTTCAATATCATATAATACTAAATGTTTAATCCAATAATGATCTTAATCTTGTTTTGATTAATTGCAGAATAAGCACACACAAATGGGTGATAATTGTGATCTATTGAACTGGAATGGGAATGATGAGATTGTTGCTGACGGAAAGGTTATTTTAAATGATCCAAATGAGCTTTAAAATGTAGTTCCTTTAGGTCCTAATGCAATGAAAATTTTAATATTATGTCCGAGAAAACCAGATTCTTTTTATGAAGGCCTTAACCTAGTTTGGTACATATTGGAGACACCAAGGATGAGATAGTAACATGGCCAGCTAATAAAATTGTCGTGTGCATGATAGAGAACTTCAAGAATGATAGTATGGTAGATTATAATTTTTTTCATATAAATTTTCATATAGGAGATGTTAATTTAATTAAATTATTTTTCACTTGATAGAGTAAACCGGCCAACAGTTTTGAAATCAAATACAAACTGTATAAGTGGGGTAGGAGCAAAGATTGGTTGATGAGGGACGTGTGCACTCGAGTGATCTAAATCAAGTGTTTAATGGTGTTCGTCTTAGACCAAATGCCACGATAGTTTGGGTAGACACTCCAATAAAAGAAGATGTCTTTTTATGGAGGCCAATAGCTGGCATGGTTTATGTGACAGATGTTGTTGGCAAGAAAATAGCATGGTCGGAATCAGAATTTGTTTCTGAAATGAATAATTGTACTTCTTTTGATGATATGACCAATGTTGCAATTCCCATGGTAATACATATACATTGCTATGTTCTCTTTTATTTGAAATTGTTTATATTGTATTGAAACTTTTTTGGGCTAAATGACAGAGTTCAAATAATACGGCTAATACTAAATGCAAGTTGGTGATGCGCATGGCAGAGGAAAAGCAGCAGCTGAAGGAACTATGTCTTTAAATGATCCAAATGCTTTGGTACATTCCGTTCCGTTGGGAAATAATGCAGTAAGAGTTTGGGTGGATGTTGTAAAAGTCCCAAGCGCACAACTATGGAGGCCTTCATATTTTTTCGAATGTGTACTGGATGCTCTTGGTTTGACAATAACATGGCCTACTGCAAATATCATACTGGATGCAACTTCTGGTTAGTCTGTATGTTTCTAATTAGTTAACCATTGTTTATTGGTTTCACTTGATAGATTAGTTTGGACGAATATCAAAGAAAAGGTACAAGCTTATATGTTGATTTGAAATTTTCTTAGTGTTTCAATGTTGGTTACAGAAGGTGTTAAAAGATAACTAAGTTGTATCGATAAATAAAACTGAAGTATGTCGTTTTTGCGTTTAAATGAATAGAAGATGCGACGAGTTTTAATGCGTAACTAAACTTAATTACCAAGTTGCGGTATAGTCAGTTTTGTGGAAGATAAAGAAATGCATGCTTATCTCATTATTATTACTATTTTAAGATGGACCAGGCCACATCGGGAATAAACTCTTTATTGTGAAACCGTGGGATGCAACTATAGGTAACACTAGTCATAGTAGTAGAAGTGTTCCAGTGTGGATTAACCTTTTTAATATATCAATGTATGCTTGGTCCTTGATATCCATTAGTTGGTTAGCCTCTAAAGTTGGGAAATTTCTTTGTATGGATGAATCTACGGAAAGAATTAATAGGCTAGAGTATGCGAAATGTATGGTGGAGATCACTCTGGATCATGAACTTCTTTGTGAGTTCCTCATACAAATGAAATTGATTGAGGGTAGTGTGCAGGTTGTACAAGTCAAATACTTATGGAAACCTGAAATATGTACTGACTGCAAAACTTTTGGGCATGACCTAACTCACCGTGATGAAAACAGTAGGAAAATGAAGAAACTTAGTGAAAAGGGTCAAGACCCTGTAGTTGATGGCTCCAACCTTAGCATCAATACAGTTGATAATACTGAGAAACTCTCTAGATTTTCTAAAGTAGTTATGATGACACTGAGTATGAAAACACAAGTGTGGAAGAGAGTCACTAATAGAGATAGGAAGTTAGAAAAAATCCAACCACTTTTCAGTCTTGATAAAGCTAAAAATGGTGTTAACAGTCTTTTGACGAAGTTAGATTCTTGTGTAGGTAGTAGTAAGAAGTTAGAAGATGTTCTTTTGGCCCACAAATCAGATGCCCTTGTAGCTAATAGTGGGGAGAGAAATTTAGTGCTTAATGATAATGAACTGGAGAAGTTGTGCCTATATCGAATAATTTTGATGCTTCACCAAATCATGTAGATATATAGTAGGGATGGTTTGGCTATGATAAGTGATGATATTGAATTCGAATATTGAGAAGTTAATGTTCAGCATGATTCAACAGCTATCATGTCTGGCTGTGTTGAGCTCCAACAAGTGGACACGCA
The DNA here is from genome assembly GCA_030737875.1 of Allium sativum. Lineage (NCBI taxonomy): Eukaryota > Viridiplantae > Streptophyta > Magnoliopsida > Asparagales > Amaryllidaceae > Allium > Allium sativum. Next base: position 749,753,159 of record CM060918.1, read on the forward strand.
AGTTGGTAGCAATGAAATGTGTTTTGATACTGATAGAGATGAGGATCATGTTAAAATTGATAGAACTGGTGGAATATCTTCTATTGATGCTTGTCACATTAGTGATGGTGGGGAAGTTGCAACAGCTAGTGCTACCTTGATAGGGAATGAAATTTCCAACCTTTGAGTGATTTGACTTGCTGTTACAGCAAGTATTGTTCAAACCATGTTTTCAGCATTTTTTATTTCGTTTATTACTTAAATTATTGTTGTTAACTTACAAAAATCGATAGTTAAATTATTGCTATTAACCAAGTATTGTTGCTATTAACCAAGTATTATCATTGTTAACTTATGACAATCGATAGTTAGATTATTGTTGTTAACCAAGTATAGTTGCTATTAACCAAGTATTGTTTCTGTTAACTAACAACAATCGATAGGTCCGTTCATTACTTAAATTGATAGATTATGTTTATCTCACGATTTTTTTTAATTGTTGTAGGTACGTAATTGAAGGCTTCCGAAGAAGACAATAAGCACGTGTTTGAAGTCTTTTCATTCGGTAACTTTGATATGTAACCTAGATAGGTACTGCAAACATGATATACGAATATTTTGCAAGTTTGGATGTTTATTACAATGTGTCGAATTATCATCTTTTGTTTACACGATTATCATTTGAATATGTTCTTATATATTTAGATTTCTGTGATATTATTGTATAATATTATTTTACTGCTTAATAACATTGGATATTAGTGAATATCATGGGAGAAATGCAGAGAAAACAATGTAATATATGCACAACGTTTAAAAAATGCTAAGGAAAAGGAAACAGAAAGGTGTACACAGCATTTCATAAATGTTGAGAAAAGGAAATGGTGACGTATACGCAGCGTCTAAAAAATGCTGATAATAGTTAATATTAATGTATACACAGCATTTATACAATCCTAAGAAATTTATCTACAACATTTCAATGTGTCCTATGAAAATTTAGAAATCTATTTTACAACATCGAAAATCCACTGTGAATGTAATAAATAACTGTCATGGATGAGAATTACGGATCATAAGGCAAAACTAAAGAGGGGGTGAATAGTGTTTTAAAGAGATTATGGAAAACTTAAACAATTAATGATTATTCAAACAATTATATGGATCGTAGAATGAATATCATAGCAGAAACAATCATGGATGCAAATATAAACAGAAATAAAATGCAGAAAATGAAAGAACATATCGGATTTTATACTAGTTCGGATTACTCCTACGTCTAGTCCCACGCAACGCTGGATTGCATAGAGTTTTATTAATACTAGTATCAACTTACAACACCCTTGATTTCATGAGTACAAGGTTAACACCGATTCCATACCCTTGATTTCACAGCTACAAGGTTCACACTGATTCAACACCCTTGATTTCACAGCTATAATGTTCACAATGCTCCCTTTCCTTGATTTACAGGCTACATGGAACATACCCTTTCCTTAACAATCACAAATAGCCTTAGAACTCTTAAATAACATTTCCAAACATAGAGTTCTTAATGGAGGTTAAGAATAGAAAGAGAAAGATATAATTTGTATTGAAATCGGCAGAGTATAAGTGTAAAATTAAGAAATTAAAGTAGAATAATGGTGGTAAGAGATAGGATGAAGAAGGAGAAGATTAGTTGTTTAAAATTTTGAAAATGAGGCCCTTATATAATGTTCCAAAGGTCACAACAGTTCTGAAACATTTCAAAATATGAAAAGACAATACCTTTTAATTTTTAAAGAAAGCGACGGTTATATGTCGACATGTTAAAAGTTACATGTCGACATACCCATATGTTTTTTTGAATTTTAAATCAACTTTTAAAGTATTTAAACTAATATATGTATTATGGAAATTTCTGAAATAAAACTAGTTGTTAAAATATTATTTTCCAAGTATACATACATAAGAAAATAATAATTAAACCTATGATTTAAAACTTTATATATAAGTGATATAAAAAGTATATAATACAATTATAAACATATATATAGGAAGAGATATTTATAAATTACATAAACAAAAAGGTTTTATGAAAACTAAGAGTTTAAATAAGAATATTTGAAATTATAATCAAATATAAACTTAGTAACATATATATATATATAAGATTTTGTAAAATTATAAAAATAAGAATACTTATAAATTAGGAAATACATATTGATCATAAGTTTGAAATCCTTGGATGATTAAAAATCATTTTGAGAGAGGTTTGAAATCAATTTAAAAATAGTTTGAAATCAAATTTGGAAAGAGATAATTTGAAAATAGAGATTGAGTGCTATTCAGAGTTTTACAAAATATCTAGACTCTGTTACCTTGATAGTCTTGGACTCTTGAACTCTTGATAACTTGATACTCATAATTCTTGATTCTCTTTTGAAATCTTGCACAGTCTTCAATACTTTTAACCTGCATATACATACATACATACATACATGAATTCCTTCTAACTCCCTCTTAAACTATACCTGTTTATAATTTCACCCCCTTTGTCATCAACAAAAAGTATATCTATCTAAACTTGGAAAACCCCTATTGACTAATTCTATATATAAACTCCCTATGAATCTATAGAGATTGAGTGCTATTCAGAGTTTCACATAATATCTAGACTCTATTACCTTGATAGTCTTGGACTGTGACGGCCCTCCCGGCACCAGCCGACATTTCCAATGAAATGCATTGTGCCGACGTCCAACCAGCACGGGACGGTCGGAAAAAGAAAAGGAAAAGGGGTTTCAAAATACGAATCGACAAAGAACCTATAGTATATCTCACAGCACATGGGACAAAATGTAATAATAACATAGCTTGACATAAAACAGGTGAGACAGTGCATAAGCTGAAAACTAAACCATCATAGCAGCGGGAAAATTCAAAATACAGCTTATGATCCAGACCATCATTATTACAACTTTTAATACTGTCTCTAAAGCAAAATAGGAAGGTACACTACTAATGCCCAAAGTAGTGACCAGCAATAACACAGGGAGAATATATGGGAATAAAACGTGTAAGCCTCCTGCTCGTCTCCGGACAACTACTCATGCATAACCAGCTAACCTGTCTCTAGTCTGCTCGTTTAGGAGTACCCAGAGTAATAAGAAGAGACATAAAGCTCTAGGTCAGACAAAAGTCTGGTATGAATGATAAGCAGCAAAAACAGAACAATAACAGGTATACATTACCATATCTGAACCTAGAACTGCAACCAAAGAGTTAGCACAACAGGATGTGCATTACTCTTAGGTGACACTAACACATGGTGTAAAAATAATGGGGAGGGGGTGTGCATGTCATGGTGATAGCAACCATCAAACATAAAAATCATCCTCACATCTCTCACTCAGTGCGTAAAGCATACGATATCTACCACTTTGATCACCCAATTCTTTGCTACGATCACTCTGCCCCATGGAGTCATGACGGCTCCACTGCACTGATCCGTAGCCACTAATCCTTTGCTATGTCCACTCTACCCCATAGAGTCATGAAAACTCCACTGCACTGGCTCATAGCATTGCTACGATCACTTTTCCCCTATGGAGTCATAACAACTCCACTGCACTGATCCATAGCCAATTTCCGTCTCTCAGTGGTGAGCCAAAGCTATAGGCGTCAATAACCCCTTTGCACACGTCCCGCAGCAAAGCCCAACTCATGAAGTTAACTCGTTGATCCCATTTGGATCCTGAGTAATAACCTCCTGTTTGGACTTCCTTTGCATCTCGGGTTTTGGTCGAATTGGAGTTGGTCTTCAGAAGAGTCGTCACGTAGTAGTAATAGAGGTTCAAACCCGGTTCGGTTCGGCCTCCATATCCAGTTCGCTTCGGTGGTTATGGACTCGATGTGGTCATTGAGTCGGTTCGGCCCTCCTTTCCTTGATCCAGCTTTCGTTCTGTTCGGGTGCCCTATCTGGTTCGGTTTGGTGCTGGCAATCCTGGCCCGGTTCAGTTTGTACTTCACCATTTTCGATCCGATCCCCTCGCCTTCGCTTCCGATCCGAACCCAACTCCAACTCTTATGCAAATGGTCTTCCTTCTTGCCATGCTTTTCCTCTTGTGCTAGGTTCCGATCTGGTTCGATTTCTGTGCTCAGTTCTCCGACTCGAGTCCCATAACCCGATCCGATCTGAAACCCTGCACATTTTCCAGTGAGCATATATCGTCCATTTTCGCCGTACGACGACATTTTCAACCATTCTAACTTTACTAAGAAATCATAAAACACACCAAACAGTCATAGCAACATGTATAATCAACCATAAACACCAAAACGATGAATAATCATGCCAATATGGATCAAACATACCCAAAACCCATGGTTTTCCCCTTAATCATGTTTAACCATAACTAATGATAGGATTAACAAAACATGTCCAAAGTAACCCAAATTTTTATCAGAGCCCTAAAATAATATTTAAGAATTTTTACATGTTTTTCCAGAATTTTAACATGCATAATTTCGCTAATTAACACTAATCACCCCTAATTAGCGGTAATTAGTGTAAAACAATGCAAATCACTCACCTTAGCCACAAATGAATTATAGATCTGAACTTTACTACTGGTTTGGATCAAATTCCTATGCAACACAACAGCTCTAACTCTGATTTGGTGTTGATTTGCCTTGATTTGATGTAGCTTAGCTTAATCCTCGATTAGAAAGCGATTAGGAGTTGTTTAGAAGAGATTTAGAAGGTTGAAGCCATTGTTAGGGTTGAAGAGAAAGTTTGTGGTTGCTGGAAAATGACAAAGGAGGGTTTCTCTAGCCCCCATCGGCCCTTATGCAACCCTAATCCAGAAGTACCTAATGGGCCTAGCTGCCAATCACCCTAATTAGGCCCGGTTAAGCTGTTTTTCACCTTCTAAACCTTGTTTCAGCCATATCTCCCAGACGTTAAGTCCGTTTGATCAATGTGACCACTCTACGGAAAGGTAAACCATCATCCAGATTCAATGGAAGTGGCTTCAGATCAAAACTCCTTACCAATCAAAAGTTATAAGCGAAACAAGATTCGCCAGGGGCACACCGATCATTTAAAAATCGGCAAAATCGTGAACATGGGAAATGATCCCAATAGTCATTTCCCAAAGTTACACGACTATACGACCTCATATGAAAATGAAATAAATATTCTACGATCCTCCGATGCGTAGAATGCGGGTTGTTACATTCTCCTCCCCCCTCCCCCCTTAAGAAATTTCCCCCCTGAAATTCCTTAACCAAAACATACAATGGGTCTCGCATGCCTATCAGCCTTTTACAAACAATCAAACACACATAATAACACAACAAGTCTATCATAGCATGCAGAATAGCTAATTGCAATTGATATCTTACCAGGCAAAGAGTTCTGGATACAACTTCTGTATGCTCTCCTCTATTTCCCAAGTACAGTCATTCTCGTTATCACCCCACTGGACCTTGACCAGTTGCACCGTCTTCCTCGAAGTTGTTTCGTATCGTACTAGACAATATGGATCGGCCTGCGGTTCCCAACCGCCTCGGATTCTACTTCGATGTCATCCAACTAGTCTGGTGAAATAGTCATATCGGGGTCGTGCACGAACTTCCTTAACTGGGAAACATGAAACACGTTATGAACTCCTGCCATCTTGTCAGGTAATCCAATTTTATATGCTTAATTCCCAACTTGTTCGAGAACTGGGAATGGACCAACAAACCTTGGTGTCAGCTTGCCTCTCCTACCAAATCGAATCACGCTCTTTAACGGAGAAATCTTGAAAAACACCAAGTCGCCAACGCAGAATTTCAATTCTCTTCGTCTCTTATCAGCATGACTCTTATGCCTATCTTGGGCAACCTTCATTCGCTGTTGGATAACCTTGATCATATCTGAAGTTTCTCTTATCACATCCGGTCCAAGCACAAATTTCTCACCGGTTTCTAACCAATATGATGGTGAGTTGCACGGTCTTCTGTATAAAGCTTCAAATGGAGCTATACCAATACTGGACTGATAACTATTATTATATGCGAATTCAACCAGATGCAAATGGTCATCCCAAGACCCTCCAAAATCTAATATGCAAGCTCTCAAGAGATCTTCTAATACTCAATTCACCCTCTCTGTTTGACCGTCGGTTTGAGGATGGTACGCGGTACTGAGATGTAATTCTGATCCTAAAGCCTCTTGTAAACCCTTCCAAAATCCACTAGTAAACAACGGATCTTGGTCAATCATGATGCCTTTGGGTACTCCATGAAATCTCACTACCCACTTCATATACAGTTCTGTTAACTTAGCTGTTGTTCTATTCGACTTGATGGGTATAAACCTTGCACTCTTTCTCAATCAGTCCACAATCACCCAAATGCTATCATGGCCCGATCTAGTCCTTGGTAACCCATCAGTGAAATCCATTGAGACTTGTTCCCATTTCCATTCTGGAATTCCCAATGGTTGCAGCAAACCACTAGGCTTCTTTTGCTTGGCTTTAACTAGCTGGCAATTCATGTATTTGGATATAAACTTCCCAACGTCTCTTTTCATCCCTTCCTAGTAGTAGGTCTGCTTCATGTCTCAATACATTTTGTTACCACCGGGATATATAGTCAGTTTTGAGTGATGACATTCTCTAAGCCCTTCATCTCTCAATCCATTGACATTGGGCATAACTAGTCGCGCATTCTTTCTAAGCCATCCATCTCGATCAAGGCCATACTTATTCATCTCCTCGTCAATTCCCATTTCTAAATTGGAGATGATTCTAATAGATTAGGATTGTCCCTCTGATTGGAACCAATCCGCTCAATCAAAGTGGGTCTGATCGTAAAACTTGCTAACATTTCTAGATCAAATTCGCACTTTGGTATGAAATCATATCCAACGATATACTCCAGTTGCTTCCATTACAGAAACATAGCCCCTAAACTGGCATGTCTCATACTTAATGCATCGGCTACCGCATTGCCCTTTCCTGGTGTATATGCGATATCAAAATCATAGGAAGCCAAGAATTCTAACCATCTCTGTTGACGGAGGTTTAGATCCTTCTGAGAGAAAAGATATTTTAATGATTTATGATCGGTAAACAACTCAAATCTTTCTCCTAAGAGATAATGTCTCCACATCTTTAACGCGAATACGATCGGTGCCAATTCCAAATCATGGGTAGGATATCTTTTCTCATGCGATTTCAGTTGCCGACTAGCATAAGCTACAAACCTACCTGCTTGCATCAGTACAACACCTAGTCCGATACCAAAGGCGTCCGTGTATACCGTCATCTCTTCGTTCTCCTTAGGAATGACTAACACTAGTGCACACGTTAATTTTTCCTTTAAGCGCTTAAATGCATTCTCACACCTTTCATACCAGACAAAAGTTTGATTCTTCTTGGTCAACTGAGTTAACAGTGTTGCTATCTTGGAGAAGCCTTGGATAAACTTACGATAATATCTAGCTAACCCTAAGAAACTTCTTACGTCTGTTGCATTCATGGGCGTAGACCAATCTTGTACCATAGCCACCTTCGCAGGGTCCATGGCAATACCATTCTCTGAAACAACACGTCCCAAGAATCTCAATTCCCTCCTCCAGAAGTGACACTTAGAAAATTTAGCTTTCAATTGGTGTTTCCTCAACACCTCCATCACTATCCTCAGATGTTCCTTGTGTTCTTCCTCTGTCCTCGAATAAACAAGGATATCATCCACAAACACAAGAACAAACTCATTCAATTGATCCCAGAATACCCTATTCATAAGATCCACAAAATATGCTGGTGCATTGGTCAACCCGAATGGCATGACCAACCACTCATAGAATCCAGACGGCATCCGAAAGGTCGTTTTAGGAATACTCTCAGCTGCTACTTGGAGCTGATGAATTCCTGTCGCGAGGTCCAACTGGGAGAACACTCTTGCTACTTTTAGTTGATCAAACAAATCATCTATCCGTGGAAGAGGATACTTATTCTTCCTAGTCAATTTATTCAACTCGCGATAGTCCACACATAAATGAAGGGAACCATCTGCCTTAGTGGCAAATACAACTGGTGCTCCCCACTTGGAGACACTTCTTCGAATAAATCCCTTCTTCAAAAGATTGCTTACTTGCACCCCGAGCTCTCGCTGCCCCCTTGGTACCATACGATGAAGTGGCATCACTATAGGTCTGGCATCTTTCACTAAATCAATACGGAACTCAATCTCTCGGTGTGGTGGAAGTCCGGTCACTTCCTCGATGATATCCGGATACTGGTCAGCAATGGGAACCCTTAATAACTCATCCTATGGAATGTCGAGGGAATTTAGATAACTAGCCATCACCTCATCACTAGGTAGGCCACCGAACACTACCCTCGGCCCATCATCCGCCCTAATAGTCACCGAAAATCCCTCACAGTCTACCACCACCCCGTACCTTTGGAGCCAATCGAATCCCAAAATAATGCTAAACCCTGTAAAGCTCAAAACAAAGCAATCACAAGCAAACATACATCCATGACTCGATAAGACCAAATTTCGACAAATCATGCTAAGGCTAGTCGAACCACCAATCGAGTTCGTCACCACTAAAGGTATATCGACTATCTCGGGTTCCAATCCCAACCTATCTACCAGGTCACTAGATATGAAGGAATGGGAAGCCCCGGTATCAAACAATACTCGAACAGGAACATCATAAACAGAAAGCATACCTTGAATGACTACATTCTTTCCTTTCTCCGTCGCAGTTGGGGCATTCGACGAAGAAGGAACAACACCAATAACATATGCTTTCACAATCTGCCTCTCTTTGGGAGGTTGTGGACACTTATCCTTATGATGTCCCACTTGGCCATAATTGAAGCACTTCCTATCATCCGGCTTTGCTCGACATTCTTTTGCATAATGGCCCTTCTTGCCACAGCTAAAGCGCTCTACCTCTTTCTTGTCTTTCTTTTTCTGACCATCCTTGTTCTGACTCTGCTTCCTTTTATTCTGAGAATCATTCTTGCCTCCACCGCTTGCCTGCGGTTTTGTCCCCACTACAGATGCAACAACGACTTCATTCCTAGGCTTAGGATAAAGGCTCTCCGATCTCAATGCTTTCCCATCGATTCAAAAGTCTCATCAATATGGTTTATAAGCCTTTCACCAAAGTACTGATCTAAACTAGTTATAAACTTATCATTCTTCTTCTCGGTAGTATCGATAAGAGATAATCCATACTTCGATAAAGTATCGAATTCAGCAATATACTCCGAGACTACCCTACTATTCTGTTTAAGCTCCAAGAACTTCCTAAACAACTCTGACTTTTGGGCAGCTAGGATAAACTTGTCACTAAAGCGAGCCTTAAACTGATTCCAAGTAATTTGATCCTCAGGAGTAGCTGCCTTAATAGCATTCCACCAATTCATTGCCCGTCCTTGTAGTTGACGGGATGATAGCTTTCTCTTCATCGCATCCTCGATTCCCAAATCCTCAAAGATGCGCTCACAACTATCTAGCCAATCCTGAACTTATGTAGCCGATTCCGTTCCATGGAACGACTTCCCACCAAGACTAGAGTAGTCCTTACAAAGCTTGGCGAAATCGGCCCTAGGCGCCTGCACCACTACCATTTGCAGCATTAGGAGTTGCTCCTTGAACATCTCTCACCATCTCTCGCATGAAGGTAGTAAACATCGTCGTCATGTCAAGAGAATTCCTATTATTTTCCCCTGAACCCGTATCCCTCATATATCAGCTCATCGTCCAATCTGTAAAGAAGAAACAATTAACCATCTCCATAGTGGAGCCAGTGCAATGCGACTTCATCCTTAAATATACTAATAGTATATATAGCTTTTGAAAACCAAAATATCACAAATACACGCTCTCATATACGTACTATCTCTCCCTGGTGCCTTTCCCTAGGTTAACTACGCAACCTAGAGCTCTAATACCAAATGTGATGGCCCGCCCTGCACCAGTCGACATTTCCAATGAAATGCGTTGTACCGACGTCCAACCAGCACGAGACGGTCGGAAAAAGAAAAGGAAATGGGGTTTGAAACTATGAATCAACAAAGAACCTGTAGTATATCTCACAGTGCATGAGACAAAATATAATAATAACATAGCTTGACATAAAACATGTGAGACGGTGCATAAGCTGAAAACTAAACCATCATAGCAGCGGGAAAATTCAAAATACAGCTTATGATCCAGACGATCATTATTATAACTTTTAAAACTTTCTCTAAAGCAAAATAGGAAGGTACACTACTAATGCCCAAAATAGTAACCAGCAACAACACAAGGAGAATATATGCGAATAATACGTGTAAGCCTCCTGCTCGTCTTCGGACAGCTACTCGTGCATAACCAGCTAACCTGTCTCTAGTCTGCTCATTTTGGAGCACCCAGAGTAATAAGAAGAGACATAAAACTCTGGGTTAGACAAAAGTCTGGTATGAGCGATAAGTAGCAAAAACAGAACAATAACAGGTATACATAACCATACCTGAACCTGGACCTGCAACCAAAGAGTTAGCACAACAGGATGTACAATACTCTTAGGTGACACTAACACATGCTGTGAAAATAATGGGAAGCGGGTGTGTATGTCATGATGATAGAAACCATCAAACATAACAATCATCCTCACATCTCCCACTCAGTGCTTAAAGCATACGATATCTACCACTATGATCACCCAATTCTTTGCTACGATCACTCTGCCCCATGGAGTCATGACGGCTCCATTGCAGTGATCCTAGCCACTAATCTTTTGATATGTCCACTCTGCCCCATGGAGTCATGACAACTCCACTGTACTGGATCATAGCCTTGATACGATCACTTTTCCACATGGAGTCATAACAGCTCCACTGCACTGATCCATAGCCAATGTCTGTCTCTCAGTGGTGAGCCAAAGTTATAAACATCGATAACCCCATTGCACATGTCCCGCAGTAAAGCCCAACTCATGAAGTTAACTCGTTGATCCCCATTTGGATCTTGAGTAATAACCTCCTATTTGGACTTCCTTTGCATCTCGGGTTTTGGTCGAATTGGAGTTGGTCTTCAGAAGAGTCGTCATGTAGTAGTAATAGAGGTTCAAACCCGGTTTGGTTCGGCCTCCATATCTGATTCGGTTCGGTAGTCACGGACTCAGTATGGTCATTGAGTCGGTTTGGCCCTCCTTTCCTTGCTCCAATTTCCGTTCGGTTCGGGTGCCCTCATCTGGTTCGGTGCTTGCAATCCTGGCCCGGTTCGGTTTGTACTTCACCATTTCCGATCCCCTCGCCTTCGCTTCCGATCTGAACCCAACTCCAATCTTATGCAAATGGACTTCCTTCTTGCCATGCTTTTCCTCTCGTGCTAGGCTCTGATCCAGTTCGATTTCTCTGCTCAATTCTCTGATCCGACCCGAATCCCATAACTCGATCCGGTCTGAAACCCTGCTCATTTTCCAACGAGCATATATCGTGCATTTTCACCATACGACGGCGTTTACAACCATTCTAACTTTACTAAGCAATCATAAAACATACCAAACAGTCATAGCAACATGTATAATCAACCATAAACACCAAAACGATGAATAATCAAGCAAATATAGATCAAACATACCCAAAACCTATGGTTTTCCCCTTAATCATGTTTAACCATAACTAATGATAAGATTAACAAAACATGCCCAAATTAACCCAAATTTTTATCAGAGCCCTAAAATAATATTTAAGAATTTTTACATATCTTTCAAGAATTTTAACATGCATAATTTCGCTAATTAACACTAACCACCCCTAATTAGCCGTAATTAGTGTAAAACAATGCAAATCACTCACCTTAGCCACAAATGAATCATAAATCTGAACTTTACTACTGTTTTGGGTCTAATTCCTATGCAGCACAGCAGCTCTAACTCTGATTTGGTGTTGATTTGATGTAGCTTAGCTTAATCCTCGATTAGAAAGCGATTATGAGTTGTTTAGTAGAGATTTAGAAGGTGGAAGCCATTGTTAGGGTTGAAGATAAAGTTTGTGGCGGTTGGAAAATGACAAAGGAGGGTTTATCTAGCCCCTATCAACCCTTATGCAACCCTAATCCCGAAATACCTAATGGACCTAGCTGCTAATCACCCCAATTAGGCCCGGTTAAGCTGTTTTTCACCTTCTAAACCTTGTTTCAGTCATATCTCCCAAACGGTAAGTCCGTTTGATCAATATGACCACTCTATGGAAAGGTAAATGTGAAAACCCGTAACTTCCCCATAAAGGAAAGCGGCGGATAGTTCGAGAACAAGCCACAACAGAACGCATACAGAAGAACATTTCATTGTATATTACAACAATGCATCAGATTACAAGAATATACAGAGTATAAATGAATATTACACAGAAATATCAGAGATTTAAATTACATTTAAATACATAGCAGCGGAAAATAATACAATACACAACTAGAAGGAGATATACGGATACAAAGCTTTCCGGATATCATTCCAGCTGTAAACCAGGATCCTGTGAATATAAATCTGCAAAACCAAAACTACTAGCTGCCCGTGTCGAAAATAAGGGCACCCAGAGTTTAGGTTAAAACAATAAACTCCAGGTCAGTCATGTGACTGGTGTGAGAACTAAAACAGTTATTAATCTTTATTTTAAATCATTAGGTAAATCAAGGGACCACGCCGTATAACACGGAACGGGTTTCCTCCCAAGAATACCAATGCATAAAACAAACAGCGCAATGCTAAATAAAGAAAAATGAAGCTGTTATAAGACCCAGGTCCCATCACACAATGCAACGCAGCCGAGGATAGGGTTTTCCCTTATAACAGCCAAAGAATGCTTGATACGTTTAAAACAAATCATTTGATACTATAATAAGTGCATAGTGTGTAAAACAACTTCAAATCATAAGTATCAATCATAGGCGGCATGAGCGCCCTATCCCACTATGTCACCATATATAGGTTTACAAATAAAACCGCAAAGTCACGTATTTGGAAATTGGATTTCCGTCTATGAACCGAGGCAAAAGATAGTCCTCAACCGATTCGAGACAATCTAGCCTACCATGTCTCAGGAACAGCCGCAACTGCCCCCTGGATCGTCAGGGCCGGTCCACCGATGTGGATTATTATGCCTGAACAATACGTCTCCCCGCCCTTTGGGGCGCAAACGAGCCAACGAATGACTCCATCGGACCCGGATCGTCCGATCAAACCGAGGCGCCTCGCAACAGCAACAACCACATAAGTCAAACTCGTCAGGGCGTGTAAAACCACTGACGCCACTTTTAGCTAGAAAGAAACGCAAGTCCTCCCTGAGGTCCGTCTCCCGTTTTTGGTTCATACCGGGTGTGAGACTCGCGAAGTAAACGTTACACAAAGCTACGCCACAAAGGCCGTGCTCTGATCATCACCACAAGACTTTGCTTTTCAACAGAAGCCTCGATCAATTGCCACTTAGGCATGCCACACAGGCAATTCACTCCATGCGTTTGATATCCATCAATATAAAACCCCTGAGCTCGTACGTCTCAGAGAAGGGCGTTAAGCAAGAGAATAAATTCTCCGCCGCCAAACAGATATATATTTAATAGAGATCAATCACACGGACTAAAATCCAATGTCAGACACACAGTCCATTTACAAGTCCGTTCTGGGTCTGAACGAAACCAGAGGCACCTAGTACCCCGCATATCCATCGATCTCCAAGTACGTCTGGACAATCACCAACTGTTTCCATCTTCTTGGGTGTACAACCCAATCAAGATCATCAGTTATCACCCAAACGACATGAAGACCTCCGGTCTTCGACCATCGTCTTCGTCTTCGACTTATCGTCGTATCAGTTATTCAGAATGGGATAAACCCGGTCTTTCCGAATAACTCGCGTATATCTTAAGTAAGTGTTACACAAACACAACATACGCCTCATTCCAATTCATTAGTCACTAACCGTAAATTAATCAAGAGAATAATTCCCCAAATATTAACCCCGAAGGCCGAAACCAACATCAGATCAATACCCAGAAAACCATTCTACTTGGCCAACCGACAGTTAGTTTCTAAATTTCACATTCATAGGGAAAGGTTCCCATTAATTTTATCCAAGATAAATTTCTTGAATTTATTCTCTAATCTTCTTTTGAATTTCGATTCAACTAGTCGGGATTAACGAAACTTACCGAAGTAATCATTTGTTTTAATTTCCCAATCCCAACCTATTTATCCCATGAAGTAAAACTGGTAATACTTCATATCTAACACCACAGTGTTATCGGTAAATTTAATTACCATTTCACGTTCAAATCTAATTAAAGATTTAACTATCGCCAGGAGCAAAACTGGTGATACTCCATTTCGATTATTTCAATCTAATTAAAGATTCATTAAAACTCCACTTAGTTTTAATCTTTAACTGGGTTAAAGAATCAGTGTCATTTAAAACACAGTTCACGATAAACCCAAAATCGCGTTCATTAATTATCGGGTTAAAGAACGAGTGTTATTTAAAACACTGTCCACGATAAACCCAAAAATCAATATCAATTCAATTCCAATTAAATATTATTTAATTGGAACACTTCATTAAATCTAAATAAAAAGATTTAATCTTTTCTCAACTGGGTTCAAGAACAGTGTTAGTGAAGACACCATTCACGACAAACCCAAATCACATTTGATATTCAATACCAGGCTCTGAATAGAAAATATATCGGCTTATATTCAATATCAAATTCTACGACTAACAAATGTCGTATTGGAAATAACGATATAAATATATATCTTTCAAATTTCCATAACAACACCTGTATAATCACGAATTCCAACATCGAAATATTCCGAAGACAATTTCGATTCAAATCCACTCCAATGCAATCATTGGATATTCTGGTTATTTTCAAAACCCTTTTTAAATTCAGTTTATTTATTTAAAAATAAATAGAATTATAATTCTAGTTCAAAACCAGTTCATTTCGATAAAAATCTATTTTTATCTTTACAAATACGGAGTTTTTCATCCCAATTCTTCTCAAATCATTTCTTATGATTTTACACAAATTATTATTATTTTTAATAATTTTATCGAGGCCTGTACAGTCGATTTCCAACAACGGTCATCGAACTGCACTTAAGCGACCTTTTTCAAATTTGATTTGGACATAATTCCAAATCCAACCGTTAGATTTCTAATTTCTAATATTCGTTAGAAAGCTCTTTTCGATACGAACCCAACGGTTCCGGTTTTAGAGAATCCGACGGTCGGATCTCCCGTAATGTCCGTTTGAAATAAATGGTCGAAATTCACGAACTGCCGCGGCGCGGCGCGTTCTATTCAGGCCATTATATTATATATATAATATATATAATATATATTTCGTCGATTTCTATTTAAAACGAATTATATAAATAGTTTTAAATTCGTTTCAAAAGCAATTTCAACTTCCATTTCAATTCAAATCAAAATTGAATTCTTCTTTATAAATTCGTTTTAAAATTTATTTCTATTCAATTCAATTTGAATTCATTTCAATTCGCTTTCAATTCAATTTGAAATCGTTTTCAATTCAATTCATTTCGAAATCGTTTTCAATTCAATTCATTTCGAAATCGTTTTCAATTCATTTCATTTCGAAATCGTTTTCAATTCATTTCATTTCGAAATCGTTTTCCATTCATTTCATTTCGAAATCGTTTTCAATTCATTTCATTTCGAAATCGTTTTCAATTCATTTCATTTCGAAATCGTTTTCCATTCATTTCATTTCGAAATCGTTTTCAATTCATTTCATTTCGAGATCGTTTTCAATTCATTTCATTTCGAAATCGTTTTCAATTCATTTCATTTCGAAATCGTTTTCCATTCATTTCATTTCGAAATCGTTTTCAATTCATTTCATTTCGAAATCGTTAAAATCGATATAAATATCGTTCACGTCAAAATGGCGTCAATCTAATCAACACGGCTTCATAAATTTCTATTTTCAAATATTTTATTTCAAATATTTCTTTTTCAAAATAGTTGTTATTATCAAAATATTTCGTTCAACACATGACCAATCTCAAAGGATGAGTACTTTCAACACATGAACCGTTATTTTATATTGATAAAGATGTAAATTTTATTATCAAAATATTTCGTTCAACACATGACCAATCTCAATGGATGAGTACTGTCAACACATGAACCGTTATTTTATATTGATAAAGATGTAAATTTTATTATCAAAATATTTCGTTCAACACATGACTAATCTCAATGGATGAGTACTGTCAACACATGAACCGTTATTTTATAATATTCTTTATTTTCTAAATTGGAATGAGGCCCAATCAATCACCATATAATGTTAATTATATGGATTTTCATACAACACATGTATATAATAGCATTGAAAAATAATCAACCATCAACCAAAGTGCACTACACTGCAAAAGCATCAAATATAGACATTTAACGCTTATAGCAGCTTGTCAATCAATCGATCGACATATTTAATCAATCAGGATGAGTGAACTTCAAGTTTCATCCCAACACCGGTGTGGGGTTTCAAACAATCAAACAAATATTTTATTCGTGCAGTTGGGCGATGTGTAAAATTTATCGTCCCAATCAATGTCCTTCAAATAGGTGTACATAAACAAACCGTCTGGTTTGTAAATGAATATTTATTTATTCACATTCACGTTAAAAATTATATTTTTAACGACAAAACATTTTATTCCAACATATGAATTTCTATTCAGTTCATTCTTTAAATAAAATGATATTTTTATTTTTCTAACTTATTTTAGAAAATTTCGGCGGCATAACGGCACGATACTAGAAACGGGACAAGGCCTAGCCTTATCCCCGGTCTAGTGAAAGCCCACGCCATTCACACATCAATCATATCAATTTCAATTTCACCAAAACAATCAAATCCAAATCAAATAATCTAACCAACTACACAACCAATCAAACAAGTCCATGGTCTGTGGACGGGTGTCGGGTGCTTCTAATAAGCACCGTCTGCATGCTAGTATATATATATATATATAACTAGAAAAGTAGAATTTGAGTGAGAAGTTCTCACCGATAGCTATCCTAACTCCACGGCACTTCTTTTACAGAAATCTTCATCGCTATCGCATCTTCGTCATCTTCGTTGCCCGTAGCCACTACATATATAAAAATCGAATTTTTACTATGCTACTCAATATGTAAAAATCATATTTTTACTTCGATGTTCAATATATAAAAATCATATTTTTACTTCGATGTTCAATATATAAAAATCATATTTTTACTTCGATGTTCAATATATAAAAATCATATATTTTTACTTCGATGTTCAATATATAAAAATCATATTTTTACTTCGATGTTCAATATATAAAAATCATATTTTTACTTCGATGTTCAATATATAAAAATCATATTTTTACTTCGATGTTCAATATATAAAAATCAAATTTTTACTTCGTTATTCAATATATAAAAATCAAATTTTTACTTCGTTATTCAATATATAAAAATCGAATTTTTACTTCGTTATTCAATATATAAAAATCGAATTTTTACTTCGTTATTCAATATATAAAAATCATATTTTTACTTCGTTATTCAATATATAAAAATCGAATTTTTACTTCGTTATTCAATATATAAAAATCAAATTTTTATTTTGCCACTAGTATAAATACTATATTTTTAACCTTTCTACATTATAAAAATATCGCCTTTGTTATAAATAAAAATCTCAACTTTGCTAAGCTAAAAATCATAGCCTTTCTAGTTTAAAAATCCAATCTTTTCTTTTTATATATAAAGTTCTCGCCTTTTCTAATTTTAAAGTTCAAACGCTTTTTACCTCTTTTACATATATATCAAAAAAATCAGATTTTTATTTTGCTAACTATATAAAGATAATATTCTCTATATAAACAAAAATCATATTTTTGCCACTTCTATATAGTAAAGATTATATTTTTAATACTTTAAAAATATAAAAATCATATTTTTAAAACTGAAACGGATTTTTCTTACCTTTAAAATCAACTAACTTAAAAAAAAATTCCAAGTTCAAATCTTTTCTGTTCAAAGTTCAATTTTTCTATTCAAAGTTCAATTCTTTTCTTTTAAAAGTTCAAATCTTTTTTTTTAAAAAAGATCAAACCTTTTTCTATTTAAAGTTTTAAAATCAAATCAGTTTTAAACTCTTTTTAAAAATCAGTTTTTACTTTCTTTTAAAATCAATTTTAACATCCTATAAAAATCAGTTTTAACATCCTATAAAAATCAGTTTTAAGAATTTAAAAATACAAATACAAATAAAATAAAATCACTTACAGTGCTCTGCGAAGAAGGGGGGGGGGAGAAAGAAGGCATCGGAGGAGGTGGAAGGGGGTAGTGGCGGTCGACTGCAGGCGGTGGTGGTTGTGTGGTTCGGCGGTGGCTCGGTTTGGGTTCGGGGAGAGAGAGGATGGGAGCTGGAGAGAGGAGGGAGGCGGAGGGGTTAGGCGGCGGTCGTCTTCCTCGAAGGGGTGCGGTGGTCTCGGTGGCAGCGTGGATTCGAGAGGGATGGAGGGGGAAGATCGGTGCTACTGGGACGCTTCACGGAGGAGCGGAGGACGGAGGAAGGGGGGGTGAAGCGATGGTGGCGGCTCCGACGGGGGAAAAGGGGCTGGAGCGATTTTTTTTTCCTTAAATCAATTTGCAGAATGAACGGGGGGGGGGGGGGGGCAGAACGCATTAAAGGGAAGAAAGAAATTTTTTTATTTATTTATTTAATTATTTGTAAAAAGTGGACTTTGACATACGACCTCAAAACGAGGCCCACCGCCTGTCGTCCATAGCGTTTTACCCCCATTCCGAACACAATGGGATATGTATCGCTAGCTGATTTGATCGTTTCGATCAGTTTCCTTTAAATCTACATTTAAATTGCTATATTGAATTTTAAACGTACATTTCAAATTACCGAGGTCACATATTAACTCTATAAATTGCAGAAAAATATTTTCTAGCTTCGTATTGACGATACGGTCCTAACAACACTAGTTTCGTCGAATTCTGAGGCCGTTACAAAAATGGCCATTTTCCAGTCGATTAAAATCAACTGAAACTGGTCAAATGCGTTTTCCTTTGCCACACTCACATATTGATTCGAAAAATTATGAAATTTGAAACCTAGCAATAACTTTACATCACGGACCCAACAAAACTGGTTTCGTCGAAATCCGAGGTCGTTTGCAAAATGTCCATTTTTAAGGGCCTGAATTCCATAGCGACTATTCAGAATTTTCAACTGGACATATCTTTTGATTCCTGATATGAAATTTTGATTTTTCGGATTCGTTGGAAAGATATTATCAATTAGATCCCATTATTTTTGGTTTCACTAAAATCCGGATTGTTTTGCACCCGGTACATTCAATTGAAGTTTGAAATCGAATTATCGAACTACCGCGCCATTTTCAATTCTATTTATAATTATATATAAATATTTATATTCTAACGACGACGTATATAATATATCCGCTCTAATTATATTCAAAATAAATTTTCTCGTCGATATTATTTATAATAATTCATTTTAAATATTCAAACTCCGCTAAAATTGTCAAAATAAAAATTTTAAACTGGCCCAGATTTTCGGGTTATTACAATCTCCCCCACTTAAAACTTTTCGTCCCCGAAAAGGAACAAAGTCGAAAGTGGTTTGATTAATTAATTCCACGCTCGATCTGGCTTCCATTCTCCAACTCTTTAGTTTCTGAGAATTTTCAAAATTTCAAAAATTTGGCTAACACCCTAAATTTTTGAAAAATTTCGCCATAACCTCCCCTGCACCGGGAGCATCGGGGAATTTCAAATAGCTTCCCCGGTCCTTCAGATCTCAAAAAGAAAAAGAAAAAGCCAAGCGGCTAGCCAATAGGCTCACAAAATCATCATCACCCAAACAAAACAGGAAATTATGTAGTAAACATGTACCTATTTGTCGGGCAAACAAATTTTATTCTCTGGCTCTAGCCTCCTTGCTATGACCTGTTCAATGATATACATGTATATGCAAGCAAATGCGACCAATTTTCAATACAATTCATTATTCGATCAAATTAGGCATAATGGTTCAAAATTATCAACCAAATAAACAAACAACGCGAACATCAATCAATTAGTGAATTAGATTTTCAAATTCATAATTTGATATATATACAAAAAATCATGCTTTGATGCCAAATCACAACAATGTATTATAGCTATATTAGTTTTGGTTCTCACACCAGTCTAATGGAAATATATAGAAAATCACACCTTCGTCACACGAATATAAATTCTGACGATGAGTACTCAACCATCAGAATCATCTTCGGGCCACTAGAGTATGATTCTATATCTATCCAATATATTAAAACTTCGAATACACGCGGATCAGACGTATACGCAAAATCTTTATATACTGGACTGTCCAACTCAATATAAATAGATAATCAGATACGAATAATTGATTTAAATTTTCAAAACAAAAATTGTTTTCATTTGAAAAATATACTCTTCACACTCGTTCTAGGATACTACTGATCCTATCTCTAACGAGTCATTCCCATTGGATATTACTAATCCAATATCTGATGAATTCTTTCGTATGGTCCTAATGTGCCTTGTTCTCTGAGCTTTGTAAACCAAAGCTCTGATACCAACTGTGAAAACCCGTAACTTCCCCGTAAAGGAAAGCGGCGGATAGTTCGAGAACAAGCCACAACAGAACGCATACAGAAGAACATTTCATTGTATATTACAACAATGCATCAGATTACAAGAATATACAGAGTATAAATGAATATTACACAGAAATATCAGAGATTTAAATTACATTTAAATACATAGCAGCGGAAAATAATACAATACACAACTAGAAGGAGATATACGGATACAAAGCTTTCCGGATATCGTTCCAGCTGTAAACCAGGATCCTGTGAATATAAATCTGCAAAACCAAAACTACTAGCTGCCCGTGTCGAAAATAAGGGCACCCAGAGTTTAGGTTAAAACAATAAACTCCAGGTCAGTCATGTGACTGGTGTGAGAACTAAAACAGTTATTAATCTTTATTTTAAATCATTAGGTAAATCAAGGGACCACGCCGTATAACACGGAACGGGTTTCCTCCCAAGAATACCAATGCATAAAACAAACAGCGCAATGCTAAATAAAGAAAAATGAAGCTGTTATAAGACCCAGGTCCCATCACACAATGCAACGCAGCCGAGGATAGGGTTTTCCCTTATAACAGCCAAAGAATGCTTGATACGTTTAAAACAAATCATTTGATACTATAATAAGTGCATAGTGTGTAAAACAACTTCAAATCATAAGTATCAATCATAGGCGGCATGAGCGCCCTATCCCACTATGTCACCATATATAGGTTTACAAATAAAACCGCAAAGTCACGTATTTGGAAATTGGATTTCCGTCTATGAACCGAGGCAAAAGATAGTCCTCAACCGATTCGAGACAATCTAGCCTACCATGTCTCAGGAACAGCCGCAACTGCCCCCTGGATCGTCAGGGCCGGTCCACCGATGTGGATTATTATGCCTGAACAATACGTCTCCCCGCCCTTTGGGGCGCAAACGAGCCAACGAATGACTCCATCGGACCCGGATCGTCCGATCAAACCGAGGCGCCTCGCAACAGCAACAACCACATAAGTCAAACTCGTCAGGGCGTGTAAAACCACTGACGCCACTTTTAGCTAGAAAGAAACGCAAGTCCTCCCTGAGGTCCGTCTCCCGTTTTTGGTTCATACCGGGTGTGAGACTCGCGAAGTAAACGTTACACAAAGCTACGCCACAAAGGCCGTGCTCTGATCATCACCACAAGACTTTGCTTTTCAACAGAATCCTCGATCAATTGCCACTTAGGCATGCCACACAGGCAATTCACTCCATGCGTTTGATATCCATCAATATAAAACCCCTGAGCTCGTACGTCTCAGAGAAGGGCGTTAAGCAAGAGAATAAATTCTCCGCCGCCAAACAGATATATATTTAATAGAGATCAATCACACGGACTAAAATCCAATGTCAGACACACAGTCCATTTACAAGTCCGTTCTGGGTCTGAACGAAACCGGAGGCACCTAGTACCCCGCATATCCATCGATCTCCAAGTACGTCTGGACAATCACCAACTGTTTCCATCTTCTTGGGTGTACAACCCAATCAAGATCATCAGTTATCACCCAAACGACATGAAGACCTCCGGTCTTCGACCATCGTCTTCGTCTTCGACTTATCGTCGTATCAGTTATTCAGAATGGGATAAACCCGGTCTTTCCGAATAACTCGCGTATATCTTAAGTAAGTGTTACACAAACACAACATACGCCTCATTCCAATTCATTAGTCACTAACCGTAAATTAATCAAGAGAATAATTCCCCAAATATTAACCCCGAAGGCCGAAACCAACATCAGATCAATACCCAGAAAACCATTCTGCTTGGCCAACCGAGAGTTAGTTTCTAAATTTCACATTCATAGGGAAAGGTTCCCATTAATTTTATCCAAGATAAATTTCTTGAATTTATTCTCTAATCTTCTTTTGAATTTCGATTCAACTAGTCGGGATTAACGAAACTTACCGAAGTAATCATTTGTTTTAATTTCCCAATCCCAACCTATTTATCCCATGAAGTAAAACTGGTAATACTTCATATCTAACACCACAGTGTTATCGGTAAATTCAATTACCATTTCACGTTCAAATCTAATTAAAGATTTAACTATCGCCAGGAGCAAAACTGGTGATACTCCATTTCGATTATTTCAATCTAATTAAAGATTCATTAAAACTCCACTTAGTTTTAATCTTTAACTGGGTTAAAGAATCAGTGTCATTTAAAACACAGTTCACGATAAACCCAAAATCGCGTTCATTAATTATCGGGTTAAAGAACGAGTGTTATTTAAAACACTGTCCACGATAAACCCAAAAATCAATATCAATTCAATTCCAATTAAATATTATTTAATTGGTACACTTCATTAAATCTAAATAAAAAGATTTAATCTTTTCTCAACTGGGTTCAAGAACAGTGTTAGTGAAGACACCATTCACGACAAACCCAAATCACATTTGATATTTAATACCAGGCTCTGAATAGAAAATATATCGGCTTATATTCAATATCAAATTCTACGACTAACAAATGTCGTATTGGAAATAACGATATAAATATATATCTTTCAAATTTCCATAACAACACCTGTATAATCACGAATTCCAACATCGAAATATTCCGAAGACAATTTCGATTCAAATCCACTCCAATGCAATCATTGGATATTCTGGTTATTTTCAAAACCCTTTTTAAATTCAGTTTATTTATTTAAAAATAAATAGAATTATAATTCTAGTTCAAAACCAGTTCATTTCGATAAAAATCTATTTTTTTCTTTTCAAATACGGAGTTTTTCATCCCAATTCTTCTCAAATCATTTCTTATGATTTTACACAAATTATTATTATTTTTAATAATTTTATCGAGGCCTGTACAGTCGATTTCCAACAACGGTCATCGAACTGCACTTACAGCGACCTTTTTCAAATTTGATTTGGACATAATTCCAAATCCAACCGTTAGATTTCTAATTTCTAATATTCGTTAGAAAGCTCTTTTCGATACGAACCCAACGGTTCTGGTTTTAGGAGAATCCAACGGTCGGATCTCCCGTAATGTCCGTTTGAAATAAATGGTCGAAATTCACGAACTGCCGCGGCGCGGCGCGTTCTATTCAGGCCATTATATTATATATATAATATATATTTCGTCGATTTCTATTTAAAACGAATTATATAAATAGTTTTAAATTCGTTTCAAAAGCAATTTCAACTTCCATTTCAATTCAAATCAAAATTGAATTCTTCTTTATAAATTCGTTTTAAAATTTATTTCTATTCAATTCAAATTTCAATTCAATTTGAATTCATTTCAATTCGCTTTCAATTCAATTCATTTCGAAATCGTTTTCAATTCAATTCATTTCGAAATCGTTTTCAATTCATTTCATTTCGAAATCGTTTTCAATTCATTTCATTTCGAAATCGTTTTCCATTCATTTCATTTCGAAATCGTTTTCAATTCATTTCATTTCGAAATCGTTTTCAATTCATTTCATTTCGAAATCGTTTTCCATTCATTTCATTTCGAAATCGTTTTCAATTCATTTCATTTCGAAATCGTTTTCAATTCATTTCATTTCGAAATCGTTTTCAATTCATTTCATTTCGAAATCGTTTTCCATTCATTTCATTTCGAAATCGTTTTCAATTCATTTCATTTCGAAATCGTTAAAATCGATATAAATATCGTTCACGTCAAAATGGCGTCAATCTAATCAACACGGCTTCATAAATTTCTATTTTCAAATATTTTATTTCAAATATTTCTTTTTCAAAATAGTTGTTATTATCAAAATATTTCGTTCAACACATGACCAATCTCAAAGGATGAGTACTGTCAACACATGAACCGTTATTTTATATTGATAAAGATGTAAATTTTATTATCAAAATATTTCGTTCAACACATGACCAATCACAATGGATGAGTACTGTCAACACATGAACCGTTATTTTATATTGATAAAGATGTAAATTTTATTATCAAAATATTTCGTTCAACACATGACCAATCTCAATGGATGAGTACTGTCAACACATGAACCGTTATTTTATAATATTCTTTATTTTCTAAATTGGAATGAGGCCCAATCAATCACCATATAATGTTAATTATATGGATTTTCATACAACACATGTATATAATAGCATTGAAAAATAATCAACCATCAACCAAAGTGCACTACACTGCAAAAGCATCAAATATAGACATTTAACGCTTACAGCAGCTTGTCAATCAATCGATCGACATATTTAATCAATCAGGATGAGTGAACTTCAAGTTTCATCCCAACACCCATGTGGGGTTTCAAACAATCAAACAAATATTTTATTCGTGCAGTTGGGCGATGTGTAAAATTTATCGTCCCAATCAATGTCCTTCAAATAGGTGTACATAAACAAACCGTCTGGTTTGTAAATGAATATTTATTTATTCACATTCACGTTAAAAATTATATTTTTAACGACAAAACATTTTATTCCAACATGTGAATTTCTATTCAGTTCATTCTTTAAATAAAATGATATTTTTATTTTTCTAACTTATTTTAGAAAATTTCGGCGGCATAACGGCACGATACTAGAAACGGGACAAGGCCTAGCCTTATCCCCGGTCTAGTGAAGGCCCACGCCATTCACACATCAATCATATCAATTTCAATTTCACCAAAACAATCAAATCCAAATCAAATAATCTAACCGACTACACAACCAATCAAACAAGTCCATGGTCTATGGACGGGTGTCGGGTGCTTCTAATAAGCACCGTCTGCATCCTAGTATATATATATATATATACATATATATATATATATATAACTAGAAAAGTAGAATTTGAGTGAGAAGTTCTCACCGATAGCTATCCTAACTCCACGGCACTTCTTTTACAGAAATCTTCATCGCTATCGCATCTTCGTCATCTTCGTTGCCCGTAGCCACTACATATATAAAAATCGAATTTTTACTATGCTACTCAATATGTAAAAATCATATTTTTACTTCGATGTTCAATATATAAAAATCATATTTTTACTTCGATGTTCAATATATAAAAATCATATTTTTACTTCGATGTTCAATATATAAAAATCATATTTTTTACTTCGATGTTCAATATATAAAAATCATATTTTTACTTCGATGTTCAATATATAAAAATCATATTTTTACTTCGATGTTCAATATATAAAAATCATATTTTTACTTCGATGTTCAATATATAAAAATCGAATTTTTACTTCGTTATTCAATATATAAAAATCGAATTTTTACTTCGTTATTCAATATATAAAAATCGAATTTTTACTTCGTTATTCAATATATAAAAATCGAATTTTTACTTCGTTATTCAATATATAAAAATCGAATTTTTACTTCGTTATTCAATATATAAAAATCAAATTTTTATTTTGCCACTAGTATAAATACTATATTTTTAACCTTTCTACATTATAAAAATATCGCCTTTGTTATAAATAAAAATCTCAACTTTGCTACGCTAAAAATCATAGCCTTTCTAGTTTAAAAATCCAATCTTTTCTTTTTATATATAAAGTTCTCGCCTTTTCTAATTTTAAAGTTCAAACCCTTTTTACCTCTTTTACATATATATCAAAAAAATCAGATTTTTATTTTGCTAACTATATAAAGATAATATTCTCTATATAAACAAAAATCATATTTTTGCCACTTCTATATAGTAAAGATTATATTTTTAATACTTTAAAAATATAAAAATCATATTTTTAAAACTGAAACGGATTTTTCTTACCTTTAAAATCAACTAACTTAAAAAAAAAATTCCAAGTTCAAATCTTTTCTGTTCAAAGTTCAATTTTTCTATTCAAAGTTCAAATCTTTTCTTTTAAAAGTTCAAATCTTTTTCTTTAAAAAGATCAAACCTTTTTCTATTTAAAGTTTTAAAATCAAATCAGTTTTAAACTCTTTTTAAAAATCAGTTTTTACTTTCTTTTAAAATCAGTTTTAACATCCTATAAAAATCAGTTTTAACATCCTATAAAAATCAATTTTAAGAATTTAAAAATACAAATAAAAATAAAATAAAATCACTTATAGTGCTCTGCGAAGAAGGGGGGGGGGAGAAAGAAGGCGTCGGAGGAGGTGGAAGGGGGTAGTGGCGGTCGACTGCAGGCGGTGGTGGTTGTGTGGTTCGGCGGTGGCTCGGTTTGGGTTCGGGGAGAGAGAGGATGGGAGCTGGAGAGAGGAGGGAGGCGGAGGGGTTAGGCGGCGGTCGTCTTCCTCGAAGGGGTGCGGTGGTCTCGGTGGCAGCGTGGATTCGAGAGGGATGGAGGGGGAAGATCGGTGCTACTGGGACGCTTCACGGAGGAGCGGAGGACGGAGGAAGGGGGGGTGAAGCGATGGTGGCGGCTCCGACGGGGGAAAAGGGGCTGGAGCGATTTTTTTTTCCCTTAAATCAATTTGCAGAATGAACGTGGGGGGGGGGGGCAGAACGCATTAAAGGGAAGAAAGAATTTTTTTATTTAATTATTTGTTAAAAGTGGACTTTGACATACGACCTCAAAACGAGGCCCACCGCCTGTCGTCCATAGCGTTTTACCCCCATTCCGAACACAATGGGATATGTATCGCTAGCTGATTTGATCGTTTCGATCAGTTTCCTTTAAATCTACATTTAAATTGCTATATTGAATTTTAAACGTACATTTCAAATTACCGAGGTCACATATTAACTCTATAAATTGCAGAAAAATATTTTCTAGCTTCGTATTGACGATACGGTCCTAACAACACTAGTTTCGTCGAATTCTGAGGCCGTTACAAAAATGGCCATTTTCCAGTCGATTAAAATCAACTGAAACTGGTCAAATGCGTTTTCCTTTGCCACACTCACATATTGACCCAACAAAACTGGTTTCGTCGAAATCCGAGGTCGTTTGCAAAATGTCCATTTTTAAGGGCCTGAATTCCATAGCGACTATTCAGAATTTTCAACTGGACATATCTTTTGATTCCTGATATGAAATTTTGATTTTTCGGATTCGTTGGAAAGATATTATCAATTAGATCCCATTATTTTTGGTTTCACTAAAATCCGGATTGTTTTGCACCCGGTACATTCAATTGAAGTTTGAAATCGAATTATCGAACTACCGCGCCATTTTCAATTCTATTTATAATTATATATAAATATTTATATTCTAACGAAGACGTATATAATATATCCGCTCTAATTATATTCAAAATAAATTTTCTCGTCGATATTATTTATAATAATTCATTTTAAATATTCAAACTCCGCTAAAATTGTCAAAATAAAAATTTTAAACTGGCCCAGATTTTCGGGTTATTACAGTAAACCATCATCTGGATCCAATGGAAGCGGTTTCAGATCAAAACTCCTTACCAATCAAAAGTTATAGGCAAAACAAGATTTGCCAGGGGCAAAATGGTCATTTAAAAATCGACAAAAAACGTGAACATGGGAAATGACCCCAATAGTCGTTCCCTAAAGTTACACGATTATAAGACCTCATATGAGAATGAAATAAATATTCTACGATCCTCCAATGCATAGAATGCAAGTCGTTACATGGACTCTTGAACTCTTGATACTCATGAGTCTTGATTCTCTTTTGAAATCTTGCACAGTCTTCAATGTTGTTAACCTACATATAAATCCTGCATATACATATACATACATATATATATATATTCTAGATAAAAGTGTTAGTATATATTTTATAATAATAAATGATACTAATTGAAAAAAGGTTGTTGTCATCTAAACCTCATCAACATTCCATTCTCCAACAATCTCCCCCTTTTTGGTGATGACGACCTTAGTTTATAAAATATATTGCCTGTCGGGCTAATTCTTCGATTACTCTGTCTTTCACCATGAATTCCTTCTAACTGCCCCTTAAACTATACCTATTTTATAATTGAGGTAATTAGGGAGAAGGACAAGCTTTGCAAAGAAATTAGGTTGAAGGACACCATGTTTTATATTTAGTCCGAAGGACAAACTTCGAACCAAAATTAACCTGAAGGAAAATGCTAAATGTAATTAGCATTATATTAATTTTTTTTACACTATACGAAAATGCAAGTTGTAACTAGCATTATTCGGTTTTACATTATACAAAATGCTAGTTATATTTAGCATTTTCCTTCAGCCTATTTTTTTTGCAAAGTTTGTCCTTCTGCCTAAAAATAAAACTTAGTGTCCTTCAGGCTAAATTTTCTTCAAAGTTTGTCCTTATGCCTATTTTCCACTTTATAGTTTCTCCCCCTTTGTCATCAACAAAAAGTACATCTATCTAAACTTGGAACAACCCTATTGGCTAATTCTATATATAACTCCCTACCCTATTGACTAATTATATATATAACTCCGTATAAATCTATAACTCTCCCTAAATCTATATTGTCTTATAACTCCCCCTTAAACTAACACAAGACTTAACCTAGCGTAAACTCAAATGCCCTTAAAACTATAATAAGACTTTCATCTAGACTAAGAAATAATTCTGATATATAATATTTCCTTAAAATTATGATTAATATAAGTCAAGTAATGATAAGTCAATATTCAAGCAATATAATTCAGACAATCAACAGATTTAAGTTTTGTTGTCACAAAACATCAATTCAAATAAATTCAGACATAAAGCCTAACATTTTTTGTAACTTCTATTTATCCTAATAACCTATAAAACTCCTATCAACCACAAATGCATAAGTACAAAACTATCAACCACTAATGAAATTCAACCATGTCAAATAAGTCAATCAAGTTATTAAAGGTAAAACAAATAAAACAAGTCAATTAAGTCAAATAATTCAAACCAATCAAGTTGGATAAGTCAATCAAGTCAATCAAGCCAAACAAGCCAATCAAGTCAAATAAATCAATCAAGCCAAACAAGTCAACTAAATCAAACAAGACAACAAGTCAATCGAGTCAAACAAGTCAAAAAAATATGTTATTTATTTGATTAATAATCCTTTATATTTCTAATTAGAAAACTCCTTATAATATACTTGTTATGTGTGGAGTTAAAAGTTAATAATGTAACACAGTGAGTGCAGTATGTTGGTTAAAATGCAGTATGAACTATATGTCATATGCAAAACAATATGAGATGATATGCAACTTGTGATGTGAGTGGTTTTATTTTGTCATGTATTGTAATAAATGAGGTATGATATGAAATTATGATAATGAAATGCAGAATGATTTGATGATGTTATGTATTTCTGTTAAAGATAATTAATGTAATATCTAACTACTATGCATATATATATATACTATAAATTATTTGAATCGAACAAAGGTAATATACATTAATTTCTAGAATTAGGGTAATGATATTAATGAAAAGAGATTGAAAGGATAGTAAAGATAAAAGTTTTATGGTAATTAAAATATATTCTGATACGTAGTAAAATATTCAGAATAATTCTATAAGAAATATGGAGTTAAATAATCTTAGTGGGGTGCTTCTTTAAAAAATAATATAGAAAATATTAAATGTCTATTAAATTTTATCATATAAAGTAAACTATTATGGTATATTCATAATTACATATAAAAACAAATAAAAAATTAATGAATTGTGAAATATGCATCAATCTATTAATACAAATTAGCTTCAGATTTATATTATAGAAATAAATTAATTTATTAGAGAAACATTAAAATGTTAAAGCTTAAAATTAGAAAATTATTATAATGTAAAATCTATAATTTTAACAAAATTATTATTATTTTTAAATAAAACCTGGTAATATAGAGTAAACTATAAAAAATATGTCTTATATACCAAAGTAGTAAGTTTAAATATATAAGTTATAAATTTAATATAATAAGATAATCAAAATTAGTATTCAATTTCAAATAGTATTTGTTACAATGTAACCCAAATCTTTATGTAATCATAGGTGAAGAATATATATATATAAGTTAGACTATGTACGTTTATACTACGTGTAAAAGATATATAAATTTATATTTTATAACAATATAAAATGTTTGAAAATTTTAAATTATTTCTGTATACCATATTAATATATAGTTTTATTGATTTATATAATTTCAATATATTTTTGAAACAAAATATATGAAACATAAGTATATAAATAAAATTGATAATAGAGTTTGAACTAACACTTTCATATTGAAAAGATGTCCTTTCAATTTTTCAAACCAAATCAAATTTAAATTTAGAATAAGAAAAGATTTTAATTAGATTAGTATATTGATAAGTATACCATGGTGTATCGACATATGAACCAATATATCTAGAATTATAAAAGAGATAATTTTTTGTTCCTAACTATGTGCATAGATGTATATTTCTAAACTCAATGATAATTATGAAATAACTGTAAAGCGTACCTCCTTTCGCAATCCTTCTTTTTGTTATTCTTCCATTGTCATGAACTACACATTCACATCTTCTAGAATTTGACGATGAGATCTGCTTTATTGCGACGGGCTCGTATTTCTGATCAACATAGTATATTCATTGCTGAATTTGAAGATCATATGAGAAAGATACTGATGATTTAGTAGTTTAACCATCTTGGCGCCAAAAATTTTAATTTGAATTTGAATGACTGGACACTTCAACTATTACAAATAGGTTTAAGAGTCATCCCTTCATAACCATTTCTCTTCTTCTTCTTCCTATTTACCACTTTCAGTCAATCTTCTTGGAGGCATAACTTCTTCGTTTCTTAACGGAGTTGGATGAAACCATTGGAAAATCGAAGAGGAAGGCAAGGGCTACGATTCAGGAATAGTTTGGTGAAGAATATGAATGATATTATAGTGCACTAGGCCGAATCGATGAGAGGAAAACAAAAAACCTGTATACATTTTTTGTATTGGATGGTCAACTTCAAACTACCATATCTCACTCAATTTTGATCGAAATTTGATGATTTACCCATCAAAATGACCGCGAGAACAAGAACTTCAATCTGGAAAAGGAGTTAGGATGAAATATTTCAAATATATGAGTGAAATACAAAGAATACCGGTGACAGTTTTGGTTTCTTTTTCCCTTTGTGGACTAAAACTTCATTTGTTCATAACTTGGTCATTTCCTGACGGATTTGCACGAAACCAGAAGCACTGCGGAGCAGATGAAGAGAAGTATAGCATTAAATCATATTGAAGAAGAAAAATAGTTTTGTAGATAAGGTACCCATTTCATTGTAGATTGCCAATATTCTTCTTTTTCTTCTTGATTGATAAATGAACACCTTGGAGTCTTCCTTCTTTTTCTTCTTAGTTGATGAACGAACATCTTTGTGTCTTTAGACCAATAGTTATCAAATATAACTTTTTCCCTGTAAAACAACACAACTTTTTAAAGGATCAAGTGTCTTTCCAAAATAACTAAATGTAGGTTTAAAGAATAATATCATGATGATTCTGTGACATATCCATACAAAAACAGTGTTTAAAAAAATTGACATTTAAACTTTTTCAAAAAAAACATATTATGATAACTTTATTTTTCAACATAATATAATGCAGACTCATGCATATTTCTCCACTCTCATGTATTTTTTATCGGTAAGTCAAGATGCATCTGCAAAAATTTTAGGAAAACGTCAACGGCTGTTGGATTATTTGTCAAAGAAAAATCGAGTACGTTATAAGAAATTGATTAACCAGTTGGTTATTCGGGAGTCAAAAACTCATTAATTTTAAGTTTATGATTGGTCAAAAAATTAGCCATAACTATAATATAAATAGAATATATGTATATATATATATATAAATTATAGAAAAAATTTCTATAAAATAGCATTTTAGTGTCCTTTATATATTTATGAATTTTGAAAACCTATGCTCTGATGCCACTTATTAGGGATGAAAATCACGGAATTTAAGGCAAAACTAACACTAGAGGGGGGTGAATGGTATTTTAAAGAGATTATGGAAAACTTAAACAATTAACGATTACACAAGCAACTATATTCATCACAGAATGAATATCACAACAGAAACAATCATAGATGCAAATATGAACAGAAATAAAATGTAGAAAAGGAAATAACATAATGGATTTTATACTGGTTCAGATTACTCCTACGTCCAGTCCCATACAACGCTGGATTGCGCAGAGTTTTATTAATACTAGTAACAAACTTACAGCACCCTTGATTTCAAGGCTACAAGTTTAACACCGATTCCACACCCTTGATTTCATGGCTACAAGGTTCATACCGATTCAACACCTTTGATTTCACGGCTACAAGGGTCGCGCCGCGCACTTTCCTTGATTTACAGGCTACAAGGAACACACCTTTCCTTAACAATTACTAATAGCCTTAGAACTCTTGAATATCACTTCTAAACAAAGAGTATTTAATAGAATTGGGAATAGAAAGAGAATGATATAATTTGCATTGAAATCGGTAGAGTATAAGTGTAGAAATTAAGAAATTAAAGTAGAATAATGGTGGTACGATATAGGATGAAGAAGGAGTAGACTAGTTGTTTAAAATTTTGAAAATGAGGCCTTTATATAGTGTTCCAAAGGTCACAATAGTTCTAAAACATTTCAAAATATGAAAAGACACTTCCTTTCAATTTTTAAAAAAGCGACGGTTATATGTCGACATGTCAGAAGTTACATGTCGGCATACCCATGTGTTTTTTTGAATTTCAAACCAACTTTTAAAGTATTTAAACTAATATATGTATTCTGGAAGTTCCTGAAATAAAACTAGTTGTTAAAATATTATTTTCCAACTATAAAAACATAATAAAGTATTATTTAAACATATGATTAAAAGCTATATATATAAGTGATATAAAAACTATATATAACATAATTATAAACATATATATATATAGAGAGAGAAATATTTATAAACTATACAAACAAAAAGGTTTTATGAAAACATAGAATTTAAATATGAATATTTGAAATTATAATCAAATATAAGCTTAATAAAGAAAAATATAATTGATTTAATAAAACTATAAAAATAAGAATACTTATAAATTACGAAATATGTATTTGAAATCATAAGTTTGAAATCCTTGGATGATTAAAAATCATTTTGAGAGAGGTTTGAAAATAGTTTGACCTCAATTTTGAAAGAAATTATTTGAAAACAAAGTTTAAGTGCTATTCAAATTTTTACATATCTAGACTCTATTACCCAGATAGTCTTGGACTCTTGATATCTTGATACTCATGAGTCTTGACTCTCCTTTGAAATCTTTTACAGTCTTCAATATTTTTAACCTGCATATAAATCCTGCATATACATATACTGAAGCGACCCGAAACTTCCCCGGTCTCCGAAGAGATGAGAAAGAACGAATTACTATGAGGACAAGACAAATCAGAACGCAGACAAAAGAACATTTCACTGTTATTACAACAATTCCATCAGATACAAGAATATACAGAGTATGAATGAATATTACACAGAAATATCAGAGATTTAAATTACATTTAAATACATAGCAGCGAAAAATAATACGATACACAACTGAAGGAGATATGCAGATACAAAGCTTTCCGGATATCGTTCCAACTGTAAACCAGGATCCTGTGAATATAAATCTGCAAAACCAAAACTACTAGCTGCCCGTATCGAAAATAGGGGCACCCAGAGTTTAGGTTAAAACAATAAACTCCAGGTCAGTCATGAGACTGGTGTGAGAACTAAAACAGTTATTAATCTTTATTTTTAAAGTTAGGTAAATCAAGGGACCACGCCGTATAACACGGAACGGGTTTCCTCCCAAGAACATCAGTGCATAAAACAACAGCGCAACGCTAAATAAAGAAAAATGAAGCTATTATAAGACCCAGATCCCATCACACAATGCAACGCAAGCCGGAGGATAGGGTTTTTTACCTTATAATAGCCAAGAATGCTTGATACGTTTAAAGCAAATCATTTGATACTTTTATAAGTGCATACTGTATAAAATATCTTCAAATCATAAGTATCAATCATAGACGGCATAAGCGCCCCATCCCACTATGTCACCATACTAGGCTCTACAAATAAAACCGAAATACACGTAACGGAAATTGGATTTCTATCATGGTGGCTCCTGATTCGAAAGATCGATCGCGTAATGCAATTCCCCACGGCTTACGTCCCAACAAGAGAAAACACCGTCTGCACATCCGCACATTTGGGACCAGAGTACCACCGCGGCTTACGTCCCAGCGAGAGAAAACACCGCCTACTCTATATATCCCTGAGCACTAGGCTCATCTCGGTCGACCGAATCCACGACACCACTAAGGTGCCCATCCACTAAAAAGCATACTGATCAAACCACCAGTTTACCACCATACCGAGGTGTGAGGCTCGCAAATCAGCGCTATACACAAAGCCATGCTATATTAAAGCTGCGCTTTGATCATCATCCACCAAACTTTGCTTTTCAACAAAAGTCTGGATCACTGCATCTCAGCATGCCACACTATCAATCCATATCGTACCACTGATTTCTGCCAATATATAACCTCTGAGCTCGTATGTCTCAGAGAAGGGCGTTAAGCAAGAGAATAAATTCCCCACCGCCAAACAGATATATATTAACAGAGATCAACGAATACAATATAAAGGAATACAATGTCAGACACACCATCCATTTACAAGTCCGTTCTAGGTCTGAACGAAACCGGAGGCACTTTCCTCGCATATCCATCCATCTCCAAGTACGTCTGGACGACCACCAACTATTTCCATCCTCTTGGGTGTACAGCCCAATCAGGATCGTCAGTAACTATCCCAACGATGTGAAGACTTCCGGTCTTCAACCACCGTCTTCATCTTCGACATATCGTCGAATCGGTTATTCAGAATGGGTATAAACCCGACCTTTCCGAACAACCCGCGTATATTAAAAATAAATGTTACACAAACACAACATACGCCTCATTCCAATTCATTAGTTACTAACCGTAAATCAGTAAGAGAGCAATTCCCCAAATATTAACCCTGAAGGCCGAAACCAACATCAGATCAATATTCAGGAAACCATTCTTCTTAACTAACCTTCAGCTAGTTTCTAAATTTCAATTCTTAGGGAAAGGTTCCCATTAATTTTATCCAAGATAAATTCTTTAAAATTTATCCTTTAATCTTCCTTTGGATGTCATTTCAAACCAAATTATGGTTTTCCAAACTAGTCGGGATTAGCGAACCATACCGAAGTAATTATTTAATTTATTTCCCAATCCCAACCTATTCATCCCATGAAGCAAAACTGGTAATACTCCATATTTAACACCACAGTGTTATCGGTAAAATTAATTACCATTTCACGTTCAAATCTGATTAAAGATTTAACTATCGTTTGGAGCAAAACTGGTGATACTCCATTCTCGCTCATTTTCTAAAGTTGATAATTTAAATTATCAATCCACATTTCAATTTAATTGAAGATTCATTAAAACTCTTTTTACTGGGTTAAAGAACTAGTGTCATTTAAAACACAGTTCACGATAAACCCAAATCGCATTCTATTTATTATCGGGTTAAAGAACTAGTGTTATTTAAAACACAGTTCACGATAAACCCATGAATCAATTCTATTTAAACCCACTTCAGTTCAAAACTAGTTCATTTCGATAAAAATCTATTTTTATCTTTTCAAATATGGAGTTTTTCATCCCAATTTTTTCCCAAATCATTTCTTATGATTTTACACTAATTATTACTATTTTTAATAATTTTATCAAGGCCCGTACAGTCGATTTCCATCAACGGCCATCGAACTGCACTTACAGCGACCTTTTCCAAATTTGATTTGGACGTATCTCCAAATCCAACCGTTAGATTTCAAATTTCTAATATTCGTTAGAAAGCACTTTTCGATACGAACCCAACGGTTCCGGTTTTAGGAGAATCCGACGGTCGGATCTCCCGTAATGTCCGTTTGAAATAAATGGTCGAAATGTCACGAACTGCCGCGGCGCGGCGCGTTCTTTTCAGGCCATTATATATATATAATATATATATTATATATATTTCATCGATTTCCTTTTTAAAACGAATTTTATAAATCATTTCAAATTTGTTTCAAAAACAATTTCAACCTTTATTTCAAATTCAAATCAAAATTGAATTTTCCCTTATAAACTCTTTCTACATTCACTTCTATTTGATTTCAATTCAAATCGATTTCAATTCTATTTCAATTCGTTTTCAATTGAATTCAAATTCGTTTTCTATTCAATTCAGTTTGAATTCGTTTTCTATTAAATTCAATTCGAATTCGTTTTCTATTCAATTCAAATTCGTTTTCTACTCAATTCAATTCGAATTCGTTTTCTATTCAGTTCAAATTCGTTTTCTACTCAATTCAATTCGAATTCGTTTTCTATTCAATTCGAATTCGTTTTCTATTCAATTCAATTCGAATTCGTTTTCTATTCAATTCGATTCAAATTTCATTTCAAAATATTCGATTTTGAAATCACTTTTCAATATTCATTTTAAAATGAATAAAGTCGATATAAATATCGTTCACGTCAAAATGGCGTCAATTTAATTAGCACGGCTTCATATATTTCTATTTTCAAATATTCTATTTCAAATATTTCTATTTCAAAATATTTCTATTATCAAAATGTTTCGTTCAACACATGACTAATCTCAACGGATGAGTACTGTCAACACATGAACCTTTACTTTATATTGATGAAGATGTAAATTTTATTATTAAAAAATTTCATTCAACACATGACTAATCTCAACGGATGAGTACGGTCAACACATGAACCTTTATTTTATATTGATGAAGGCGTAAATTTTATTATTAAAATATTTCGTTCAACACATGACTAATCTCAACGGATGAGTACGGTCAACACATGAACCTTTATTTTATAATATTCTTTATTTTTCCGATTGGAATGAGGCCCAATCAATTACCATATAAAGTTAATTATATGGATTCCATACAACAAATGTATATAATAGCAACGATAAATAATCAACCATCATCCAAAGTGCACTACACTGTATAGGCATCAAATATAGATATCTAACGCTTATAACAGCCTGTCGATCCATCGACCGACATATTTAATCAATCAGGATGAGTGAACTTCAAATTTCATCCCAACACCCGTGTGGGGTTTCAAACAATCAAACACAGATTTTATTTGTGCAGTTGGGCAATGTGTAAAATTTATCGTCCCAATCAATGTCCTTCAAATAGGTGTACATAAACAAGTCGTCCGGTTTGTAAATGAATATTTATTTATTCACATTCACGTTAAAAATTATATTTTTAACGACAAAACATTTTATTCCAACATGTGAATTTCTATTCAGTTCATTCTTTAAATAAAATGATATTTTTATTTTTCTAACTTATTTTAGAAAATTTCGGCGGCATAACGGCACGATACTAGAAACGGGACAAGGCCTAGCCTTATCCCCGGTCTAGTGAAGGCCCACGCCATTCACACAATCAATCAAATCAATTTCATTTCACCAAACAATTCAATTCCAAACCAAATAATCTAACCGACTACACAACCAAACAATTAAACAAACAAGCCATCCATGGTCTGTGGATGACGGGTGTCGGGTGCTGCTAAGCACCGTCTGCATCCTAGTATATATATAACTAGAAAAAGAAATTGAAGAGTGAGAAGTTCTCACCGATAGCTATCCCAACTTCACGCCACTTTATTTAGAGAAATCTTCATCGTTCTCGCCTTTTTGTCATCTTCGTTGCCCGTAGCCACTACATATGTAAAAATCACACATTTTTATATTGCTGTCTTTAAAATAAAAATCACATTTTTATTTTTTCACTTTCAATTTAAAAAATCATATTTTTCTTATCACTTCATATATTTAAAAATCGAATTTTTTTCTTCGCTATTCAATACATGAAAATCGAATTTTTACTTTGCTATTCAATATATAAAAATCGAATTTTTACTTTGCTATTCAATATATAAAAATCGAATTTTTACTTTGCTATTCAATATATAAAAATCCCATTTTTATAATCACGCTATATGGATAAAAATTCTAATTTCACACCGCTACTATATAAAAAGATTTCGCCTTTTCAAATGTAAAGATTTCATTTTCAAAGCAAAGTATATTTCATTTTCAAAGCAAAGTATATTTCATTTTCAAAGCAAAGTATATTTCATTTTCACTTCTCATATGATAAAAATTATATTTTTATTATGCTACATATATAAAAAATCACATTTTTATATTCTCTATCTTATCTTATAAAAATTATATTTTTATAACGCCATTTTCAATATAAAGATTATATATATATTTTTTTCACGCTACATATAAAAAGTTCATATTTTTTTTCTCTAATAAAAAAAAATTTGAATCTTTCTATAATTAAAAATCCAAACTTTCTACCTTATACGAATTCAAAATTTCTTCGAATAAAAATCATATTTTCATGATTAAAAATCAAAGCTTTAAGAGAAAAAGAAAAATCTAATCTTTTTAACCAATAAAAATCAAACCTTTTTATTAATAAAAAAAAACTTAACTTTACAATGATAAAAATCTATAATTTCTACTTATAAAAATCAAAACTTTTTATTAATAAAAACCTACACAAAAATCATAGCTAAAACTGAAAAATAAATAAAAGAACAAGGTTCAATGTTATTTAAATTAAAGATCTAATTTTTATTATCATGAACCTATATAAAAATAAGAAAAAAAATAATTTTTAATCCTATGTTTTCTACATAAAATCTGAATTTTTGATCAATGCTTATATAAATTAAAACTGAAAATAAAAATAAAATAAAATAAAAAAACTCACGGTTGTGTGGTGGTCGGATTAGCTCGCAGTCGTAGGCGGGGGCGTTGGAGGCGGTCAGAGGCGTGCCGGAGTCTAAGGGAGGGAGCGCTCGGTGATGGACGGCGGTTGGCGGCCCTGGCGGAGCTCGCGCGAGGTCTGGATTCACTTTGGGGTTCTCGCGGTTTAGGGTATCGATCTTGAAGAGGGGCTCGGCTTTGAGAGGGCGACGGTGGCCTGGAGGGGAGGGCGGAGCAGCGGCATGGCGTGGGTGGTGGGGCGACGTTAATCGCCTGAGCGATTTGGGAGGAAGGAGGGTCAACGTGGTCGATTTGGTGAGAGGGGGGGGGGCATCGGGTTTCTGAGCAAAGGGATAAGGGGTTGGGGTAGTTTAAGGGAAAGTATATAATATATTTTATTATTTTATTTTGAATTCTGAATTCCATAAAGTACCCTTTCCATTCGAACAGGAAATCGAACCCACTGACTATCGTCCCTAGCGTATTACCCCCGTTTCGAACACAATGGGATATGTATCACAGGCCAACTTGACCGTTATGATCAGTTTCCGTTGAAATCAAAATATAAATCAGTATATATTCTATTTGAACGTACATTTCAATTTACTGGGGTCACATACGAACTCTATAAATCCCAGAAAAATATTTTCTAGCTTCGTATTGACGATACGGTCCTAACAAAACTAGTTTCGTCGAATTCTGAGACCGTTGGAAAAATGACCATTTTCCAATCGATTAAAATCAACTGAAATCGGTCAAACGCGTTTTCCTTTGCCACGCACACATATTGGTTCGAAAATTTATGAAATTTGGAATATAGCAATAATTTGACATCACGGATCCAACAAAAGTGGTTTCGTCGAAATCCGAGGTCGTTTGCAAAATGGCTATTTTTAAGGGCCTGAATTCCATAGCGACTATTCAGAATTTTCAACTGGACATATCTTTTGATTCCCGCTATGAAATTTCGATTTTTCGGATCCGTTGGAAAGATATTATCAATTAGATTCTATTATTTTTGGTTTCACTAAAATCCGGATTGTTTTGCACCCGGTACATTCAATTGAAGTTTGAAATCGAATTATCGAACTACCGCGCCATTTTCAATTCCTTTTATATATATAAATAAATATTTAAATTCTATCGTCGATTCAAGCGAATATATAAGTTCGAATTATATTAAAAATAAATTTCTCATCTTTATTATTTAAAATAATTCTTTTTAAATAATCAAAATTCGCTAAAATTGTCAAAATAAAAATTTTAAACTGGCCCAGATTTTCGGGTTGTTACAATCTCCCCCACTTAAAGCTTTTCGTCCCCGAAAAGGAACAAAGTCGAAAGTGGTTTGATTATTCAGCTCTACATTCGATCTGATTTTCATTCTCCAACTTTTCAGTTTCTGAGAATTTTCAAATTCTTCAAAAATTTCGCCATAACCTCCCCTGCACCGGGAGCCACGGGAAAATCCCAAAATTGCCATATAGGCCTTCTGATCTCAAAAAGAAAAAGAAAAAGAAAAGGCCAAGCGGCTAGCCAATAGGCTCATAAAAATCATCATCACCCAAACAAAACAGTAAATTATAGTAAACATGTACCTATTTATCGGGCAAACAAATTTTATTCTCTGCTCTAGCCTCCTTGCTATGACCTGGTCAATGTAAGTAGACGTATATGCAAGCAAATGCGACCAATTTTCAATGCAAGTCAATATTTGATCAAATTGGCTATATAATACAAATCTTAATTAATCAACCAATAATCAACAACACAACCATCAATCAATTAGTTGATTAGCGTTTGAAATTCATAACTTTGATATATAGTCAAAAATCACATTTTTGATGCCAAATCACAACAATAGGCCCTATCTAATTTTGGTTCTCACACCAGTCAATAGGAAATATATAGAAAGTCCACTTTCGTCACTCGAACATGAATTCTAATGATGGAGCTCCATCATCAAAATCATCTCCGGGCAATTAGAGTGTAATTCTACATCTATCCAGTATATTAAAACTTCAAATACACGTTTGCAAGGCGTATATGCAAAATCTTTATATACTGGACTATCCAAATCAATACAAATAAATAATCAAATACGAATAATTGATTTAAATTTTCAAAACAAAATTCGTTTCATTTTAAAAATATACTCTTCACACTCGTTCTAGGATACTACTGATCCCATCTCTAACGAGTCATTCTCATTGGATATCACTAATCCAATATCTGATGGATTCTTTCGTATGGTTCTAATGTGCCTTGTTCTCTGAGCTTTGTAAACCAAAGCTCTGATACAAAATGAAGCGACCCGAAACTTCCCCGGTCTCCGGAGAGATGAGAAAGAACGAATTACTGTGAGGACAAGACAAATCAGAACGCAGACAAAAAAAATTTCACTGTTATTACAACAATTCCATCAGATACAAGAATATACAGAGTATGAATGAATATTACACAGAAATACCAGAGATTTAAATTACATTTAAATACATAGCAGCAGAAAATAATACGATACACAACTGAAGGAGATATATGGATACAAAGCTTTCCGGATATCGTTCCAGCTGTAAACCAGGATCCTGTGAATATAAATCTGCAAAACCAAAACTACTAGCTGCCCGTGTCGAAAATAGGGGCACCCAGAGTTTAGGTTAAAACAATAAACTCCAGGTCAGTCATGTGACTGGTGTGAGAACTAAAACAGTTATTAATCTTTATTTTTAAAGTTAGGTAAATCAAGGGACCACGCCGTATAACACGGAACGGGTTTCCTCCCAAGAACATCAGTGCATAAAACAACAGCGCAATGCTAAATAAAGAAAAATGAAGCTATTATAAGACCCAGGTCCCATCACACAATGCAACACAAGCCGGAGGATAGAGTTTTTACCTTATAATAGCCAAGAATGCTTGATACGTTTAAAGCAAATCATTTGATACTTTTATAAGTGCATACTGTATAAAATATCTTCAAATCATAAGTATCAATCATAGACGGCATAAGCGCCCCATCCCACTATGTCGCCATACTAAGCTCTACAAATAAAACCGAAATACACGTAACGGAAATTGGATTTCCATCATGGTGGCTCCTGATTCGAAAGATCGATCGCGTAATGCAATTCCCTACGGCTTACGTCCCAACAAGAGAAAACACCGTCTGCACATCCGCACATTTGGGACCATAGTACCACCGCGGCTTACGTCCCAGCGAGAGAAAACACCGCCTACTCTATATATCCCTGAGCACTAGGCTCATCTCGGTCGACCGAATCCACGACACCACTAAGGTGCCCATCCACTAAAAAGCATACTGATCAAACCACCAGTTTACCACCATACCGGGGTGTGAGGCTCGCGAATCAGCGCTATACACAAAGCCATGCTATATTAAAGCTGCGCTTTGATCATCATCCACCAAACTTTGCTTTTCAACAAAAGTCTGGATCACTGCATCTCAGCATGCCACACTATCAATCCATATCTTACCACTGATTTCTGCCAATATATAACCTCAGAGCTCGTATGTCTCAAAGAAGGGCGTTAAGCAAGAGAATAAATTCCCCGCCCCTAAACAGATATATATTTAGCAGAGATCAACAAATACAATATAAAGGAATACAATGTCAGACACACCATCCATTTACAAGTCCGTTCTGGGTCTGAACGAAACCGGAGGCACTTTCCTCGCATATCCATCCATCTCCAAGTACGTCTGGACGACCACCAACTATTTCCATCCTCTTGGGTGACAGCCCAATCAGGATCGTCAGTAATTATCCCAACGATGTGAAGACTTCCGGTCTTCAACCACCGTCTTCATCTTCGACATATCGTTGAATCGGTTATTCAGAATGGGTATAAACCCGACCTTTCCGAACAACCCGCGTATATTAAAAATAAATGTTACACAAACACAACATACGCCTCATTCCAATTCATTAGTTACTAACCGTAAATCAGTAAGAGAGAAATTCCCCAAATATTAACCCCGAAGGCCGAAACCAACATCAGATCAATATCCAGGAAACCATTCTTC
Source organism: Allium sativum (assembly GCA_030737875.1). Lineage (NCBI taxonomy): Eukaryota > Viridiplantae > Streptophyta > Magnoliopsida > Asparagales > Amaryllidaceae > Allium > Allium sativum. Next base: position 749,796,670 of record CM060918.1, read on the forward strand.
TTAACTAACCTTCAGCTAGTTTCTAAATTTCAATTCTTAGGGAAAGGTTCCCATTAATTTTATCCAAGATAAATTCTTTAAAATTTATCCTTTAATCTTCCTTTGGATGTCATTTCAAACCAAATTATGGTTTTCCAAACTAGTCGGGATTAGCGAACCATACCGAAGTAATTATTTAATTTATTTCCCAATCCCAACCTATTCATCCCATGAAGCAAAACTGGTAATACTCCATATTTAACACCACAGTTGTAACACCCCGTATGTTGAATAACTTGCTATAATATAAAACGGGGCAGAATTAAATTTTAAAATCTGAATCAGGGGAAACGGGCTATGCCATTGCGTTCGTCTCGGAAAAATACGCGAAATAGAGTTCGAGTTTTCGAAAATCGGAGTCCGTATGACCCAGTTAAGGCCCGAAGAAGTTTCAGAAAATTTAAAACAGATTTTAAATATTAAAATTTCAAATTTCAGAAGTGGCGGGAAAATTCCCGCCAGACTCAAGGAGTCAACCTGGGGGTCGACAGGGGTGTCGACCTGCCCACCAGGTCGACTAGGGTGTCGACCCTAGTGTCGACCTGGGGGTCGACCTCCCTGGTCGAGCCCAGGTGACCTGGGTGCACCAGTTTGGCTTTTAGGCTGTGTTTTGGTGGCTAGGACGAGATCTGACGGCTCTAATCTGATTTAGGGTTAATCTAATGGCCTAAAACACCTAACTACTCTATAAATACACCCTAAGACTACCCTAATTCATACTAAAAATAGATACAACACCGTTATGCCGTCAAAATGCAACTTGAAGGAGCCTCCATCAATTTAAAGAGGAAAATAGCTTCTCAAATCAACTACTAATCAACTCTAGCAAGTTAATCTTCTTCTTAGGAGTGCTAATCAACAAGTTGTGAGTTTTCTATAGCCTTAATGACCAATTGTTGAAATGATTATGATAGGATATAATGAGGTTATGGCTATGAATGTGGATCAATGCAAGATTATGTTATCATATGCTATGTGTTTGTGATGTTATGCAAGTTATGCAAGTTATGTGCTCTATGTTCATGATGTTATGCAAGTTATGCAAGTCATATACTACATGTTCATGATGTTATGCAAGTTATGCAAGTCATATGCTACATGTTCATGATGTTATGCAAGTTATGCAAGTCATATGCTACATGTTCATGATGTTATGCAAGTTATGCAAGTCATATGCTACATGTTCATGATGTTATGCAAGTTATGCAAGTCATATGCTATGTGTTTATGATGTTATGCAAGTTATGAAAGTCATATGCTTTGTGATCATGATGTTATGCAAGTTATGCAAGTCATATGATAAACATTGATCCATTATGACACCATGTTATGCAAGTTTGGTGTTTGATTATATGCAAGTTCATATATGATATGTTATGCAAGTTTGGTGTATGATTATATGCAAGTTCATATAAGACATGTTATGCAAGTTTGGTGTTTGATTATATGCAAGTGACATGTGCAAGTTTACACCTTAGTATGATATGCATACATATGCAAGTTAACCCCTTTGTATGTCATACATACATATGCAAGTTCACCCCTTTGTATGACATAAGTAACATATACAAGTTAACCTCTTTATGACATATGTGTTCCATGCAAGTTTGGGTTGATTATTTATTCTAGTTGGGTTTGATGCTATATGCATGTTGACACCTTTAAACCCATGTTGATGCTAATGTTATGCAAGTTGAACCCATTGTATTTGTGATGAATCTTCCCTTTTATGTCATGTTAGCGAATTACGTGGGGAACGATGAGGTTAATATACATGTTAATGAAATGGTTGGTATGATTATGCATACCATAAAGTGGATGGACATAATTGAGTCAATTATGTACATCGTTAAAATTGGAATTAATTAGGGAAAATTAATTCGAAATATGGGGGTGATTAATTAGGTGTAATTAATCGACTAAGACACGAGGTTGGACCCTTTTGTAGCATAAGACTGGCCGGAACCGACCAGCAAATCCAGCGGCTACAAATGATTGGCCCAATGTGAGAGGTCTTAGGCACAAACTAAATACATGACAAGTGTATAGACACGAGGTTAGACTCGGTTATGGCGTAAGGCTGCCCGGACCCAACCGGCAAATCCAGCTGCCATAAAAGATAGTCTAATGTGAGAGGTCTTTACAACGGTTACGTTCTTAATCAATTAAGAAACACTTAACCAGATAAGCATGTAGTGGGGCATGAGGGGTTAAGTAGGTGCCTTGGGTGGCATGTGGAAATCAAGTAAGTGCCTTGGGTGGCATGTGGAAATCTAGTGGGTTACCATGGGTGGCAATAGAAAATACGATTAGAATACTTAACCAAGTGGAAACATGTAATTAAACATGATTAAAGGGTTAAGTGGGATGCACTAGATAAAGGGAGAAGCTTAGGTGGGTAGCTTGTGGGGGCCCATTTCACCCAGTAACCCATATGTATCTTTTTGGGCTCGACCCATGTCGAGGACGGGACACGCGTACTGGGCTTGACTATAAGAGGCCAAAACGGGTTAGCGGTGGCAACGCAACTCCAACGGGTTTCATATGCGTGTGTGGACCCGGGCTGGTAGGTAAGACGTTGTTGCATCGTGTAGGTATAAGCCGTGCACCATTGATTGTATCGGGTTGCCACTTTGGGGAGTGATACACCCCACTGTGGGGCCAGCACGGGTATCTACGGTAGGGAGCCGATCGCTTGGGGAGTAGTGGGTACACCTAGTGGGTCAACCTTCAAGTAGGAATGACTGGTGTGGTGCAGTTAGTAATTACCCTTGGGTGGGTAGATGCGTCTTTACCGTTATCTTAGTTCATCCTATGTCTAGTTGGCTACTTAGTGTAGTCATTTATCCCCAGTCATCCCGTACCAAGTTTATATCATACCCTAATTACTTTAATGATTGTGTTGTTAAAGTTATAGGGCTCACTCAGACTTATGTCTGACCCCGTTGTTTTTATATTTTTCCCCCTCAGGTCCTCAGGTTGGGCCTAGCACTAGTGGGCTTTGATCAGATTTCTTTATCTATTTCTTGGAGCTTGGACCGTGATGTAAAGCCCAACTTATCTTTTCTATTATGGCTATTGTTTATGTAGTGGGATTATGTACTTATGTTTTTATCAGGATGGATATTTAGTACTTGACTCTTTATGGTGTTGTAACTAAACATGTTTACCTTCTGCTGCAATGAAATGATGTTTTAGATTTCAAGTATTTATATCTGTCTTGTTGTAATTTTTCTGTTCTATATTCACTTAAAATGCTCCACCGACGTTAAGGCATTCCCTTAGTGAGTGACCTTAGCGGGTGTGGGGTGTTACACGTGGTATCAGAGCGAAGGTTACCAGAACAGATAATTTTTTTAGAAAACTATTTTTCTAAAAACATTTTTGGAAGAAGTATTTTCAAAAACATGTCTTTTAAGAGAAAAGTTTTTGAAAGAAAAGCATAATCCCCAATAGCCATATCTTTATCTTTCGAATTTTCCATTTTGAATCTTTCCTTTTTCGTTTCAGCATGGCTGAAGATCTTAACTTTCCGGAGGGTGTGACGATACCAGTATGGTATAGGAGATTGATGGAGGCTAGGGCCGCCACTGCGGGTCCAACAAATGTTCCTCCACCAACAGTAGCACCCGATCTTCCTCCTCCCCCTCCTCCTCCTCGCACGGGTACTTTTGCTAAGACTTGCAAGGAATTTAAGGCTATGGGAGGGAAACCTTTTCAAGGATCAGAAACTTTTGTGGAAGCTAGAGATTGGCTTAAGGAGGTGGAAGAGTTGATAGATATCTTTGAGATGGAAGAAGGAAAGAAAGTCAAGTTAGCTGCTTGGTTAATGAAGGGAGAGGCCTCATTCTGGTGGGAGGTCACTAATGGAGAACGCCCTGTTGACTCTTGGGCGGATTTCAGGCAAAGATTTGTGGCAAAGTTTCTCTCAAGGGCGGAGGAAAACTTGTATATGGAAAGGTTCTTGACTCTAAATCAAGGAAACCTCTCGGTGAAGGAATATGTCAACAAGTTTAATCAATTGGCAAGGTTTGGCATAGACATGGTGAATACACCAGAGAAGAAGGCTTTGAGGTTCGTTAAGGGCTTGAATGAACCGATGCATGGATTGGCTATGACTCACATCCCTATGGGGGCCACCTTTGAGAAGCTAGTAGACATGGCACTCATGCATGAGGAAGAGAAGGGTCCCAATGCTAATAAGGCACCCGAGAAGAAAGGAGATCAGAAGAGACCTCAACAGCAACAGCAAAACAAAGGTGGGAAAGGCAACGGTGGCAAGGGGAAGAAGAAATGCTTCAATTGCGGGATACCAGGCCACCTAAGTAAAGACTGTCGGAAGAAGAAGAAGACGGGCTGCTTCCACTATGGCGAAGCAGGGCATCTAGTGAAGGATTTCCCAAAGAAGGGGCAAAGGACGGGATCTACCTCAGGGGGACATGTGCAAGCTCTTATGGCACCAGGTCAGGCAAAGGGGCAAGTTCAGGCTCTCGCGGTTCCACCGATTCAGGAAAGAGGTAGAACTATTTCCGTTGAAAGTTTGGTTTTTCTGTTTGATCATCCTGTTCGTACATTGTTTGACTCTGGCGCATCGCATTTGTTTATCTCATCATCATTAGTTGAGTCACTGCACTTAGACACCAGTCTAGTAGATGATCTCTTGGTTGTTTCAAACCCAATTGGGGGCTCCACTTATTTGTCCATGATATGTTTGGGTTTGAAGATTTCTATACTTAGCATTGAGTTTAGATGTGATGCTTTTGTTTTGGGCTTCACGGGCTATGGGTGGATTTTGGGCATGGACTGGTTATCCAGTAATGGTGCCGTTCTTGATTGCGAAAGGAGAGTAGTTAGGCTCATGACCCGTTTGGGGAACACTCTCGAGATCTCTTGTAATCCCATGGATTCTGTTATGCTAAGTTATCTTGAATCGCTTGACGCTTCGGTCGAGAGTTTGCGATCTGTTAGAGTGGTCCGGGAATACTCGGATGTGTTTGAGGAGGTGAAGGGCTTACCTCCGAAGCGGGAGATAGACTTCCGAATATATCTGGTGGACAATGCTAAACCAGTATCTTTACCAGTGCGCCACATGGCTCCTCGTGAGAGGAGCGAACTCCATAAGCAAGTAGGGGAGTTGCTTGAGAAGGGGTTCATAAGACGAAGTATATCGGAGTGGGGTGCTCCAGTAGTTTTTGCCACGAAGGCGGATGGGTCCCTCAGACTTTGTGTAGACTATAGAGAACTCAACAAGCTCACAAAGAAGAATAAACACCCATTGCCGAGGATAGATGATCTTTTTGATCAGTTGGTTGGCGCTTCAGTATTTTCGCAGTTGGACTTAGCCACGGGGTTTCATCAGTTGAGGGTGGCTGAGGATAGCATAGACAAGACTGCCTTTAGGACTCCGGATGGTTTCTATGAGTGGCTGGTGATGCCATTTGGTTTGACGAACGCCCCGGCATACTTTGTTGATTTGATGAGTAGGATGTTCAGGGAGTTCCTTAATAAGTTCGTGGTGGTCTTTGTGGATGACATCTTAGTCTTTTCTAAGAGTGAAGAAGAGCATGCCCTACATCTTAGGGAAGTGTTGGAGACTCTTCGAGCGCAAAGCCTTAAGGCTAAATTCTCTAAATGTCACTTCTGGAGGAAGGAAGTGCGGTTCTTAGGGCACATGGTCTCCAAGGAAGGGATAGCTGTGGATCCTGCGAAGGTAGTATCTATTCAAGATTGGAAGGTTCTGAAGAATGCTACCGAGGTGAGGAGTTTCTTGGGGTTGGCTGGCTACTATAGGAAGTTTATCAAGGACTTCGCGAAGATATCAGCCCCATTAACTCGCTTGACGAAGAAGAATCTAGTCTTCGCATGGGACGTAGATTGTGATGATGCGTTCCGACGGTTAAAGAGAGCTTTAACCACAGCTCCAGTCTTAATGTTGCCAGATGGGAGTAAGCCATTTTTTGTCTATACCGATGCTTGTGGGACTGGTCTGGGCGCAGTCTTAATGCAAGAGGGAAGGGTAATAGCCTATGGTGGAAGGCAGTTGAGAAAACATGAGAAAAAAATACCCTACCCATGATTTAGAGTTGGCCGCTATTGTTTTTGCGCTTAAGATTTGGCGCCATTATCTTCTGGGAGAGAGGTTCGAATTGTTCACTGACCACAAATCATTGAAGTACTTGTTTTCTCAAAAGGATCTGAACTTGAGACAACAAAGGTGGATGGAGTTCTTAGCATCCTATGATTTCGAGATAGCGTATACCCCTGGCAAGGGTAACGTGGTGGCGGACGCCTTGAGCAGAAAAAGGTTGTCCTTGAGTCCATTGTTCGTGGAACGACGAAGCTTGGAATTTATCTTGATGTTTGATTTCAGACCTTCCGTTGACTATATACCCGGTTTGCTAGCATCCTTGGAGGTCATACCTACTCTTTTGGGACGGATTGGCGAGGCACAGCGGGACGACCCACAGTTGGTTGAGTTAGTAGAGAGGCTTATAAGGGGGGAGTCGTCCAGCCATTTGAGTAGGTACACCCTAGACGATAGGGGGTGCTTGCGTAGAGACGGTAGACTTTGTGTACCGCAAGACGAGGGTTTGAGGAAGGCTATTTTTGATGATGCACACCGTTCTAGGATGACCATTCATCCCGGTGGGGACAAGATGTTCCAAGACATGAGGCTAGTTTTCTTTTGGGCCGGTATGAAGAAAGATGTGGCTGAGTATGTCGCTAGATGCTTGGTGTGCCAACAAGTGAAAGCGGAGCAAAAGAAACCTGGTGGGTTGCTTCACCCATTAGAAGTTCCGCAATGGAAGTGGGATAGCGTCTCGATGGATTTTATTGATGGGTTATCCAGATCGAGGAAGGGTAATACGGGAATTTGGGTTGTGGTAGACAGACTTACTAAGAGCGCCCACTTTATACCCGTGAAGAGCAAGAGGACTGCTCCATGGCTAGCTTCAGTTTATCTTCGAGAGATAGTTCGATTGCATGGGGTACCCTCTAGCATAGTGAGCGATCAAGATCCTATCTTCACTAGCGAGTTTTGGAAGAGTTTGCAAGAAGCGGTGGGGACTCAGTTGTGTTTGAGCACCGCATATCATCCTCAGACGGACGGCCAGACCGAGAGGGTGAATCGTGTTCTGGAAGACCTTTTGAGGCTTTGTATCTTGGATTTTGGAGGTACATGGGAAGAGCATCTTCCATTGGTGGAGTTCGCGTATAATAACAGCTTTCAGTCCAGTATTGGTATGGCTCCTTTCGATGCTCTTTATGGAAGGCCTTGTCGATCACCTACATGTTGGTGGGAATCTACGGATAAGATCTTGCTTGGGCCTGATATGGTTAGAGAGACTTCGGAAAAGATTGATTTAATTCGAAGAAGGATGAAAGCGGTGCAAGATAGGCAGAAATCTTACGCGGATAAGAGGAGGACGGATCTGGAGTTTGATGTTGGGGACATGGTCTTTGTCAAAGTATCTCCATTACGGAATGTTGTTCGCTTTGGGTCCGTTGGGAAGTTAGCTCCAAGATTTGTAGGACCGTTTCCTATTAAGGAAAGGATTGGATGGATGGCATATAAAGTGGATCTACCCGAGAGACTTAGTGGGGTACATGATGTATTCCATGTGTCACATTTGAGGAAGTGCCTACATGAGACCGCAGAGGTGGTAGAGTCGAGCTTGCTTAAAGAAGTGGAGGTAGAGCGTGATGCGACTATTCGACGAGCTCCTACCCGCATCCTTGGGTCAGAGATTAGGAAGTTGAGGAACAGAGAGGTGCGACTAGTCAAAGTGCAATGGGGAGAGGATGAGAGCAATGCTACTTGGGAGACAGAAGCGAAGATGCGTTCACTATACCCATTCCTTTTTGAGGGTATGTCTTTTAACTTCTCCTTTACCGTTTGTCTAGTACTTATCTTATGTTTAGTATGTCCTCTCATTAGTACCTTTGACCTTTATATAGGGTAAACCTATGGTTGAAACATGTGTTTGAGACATGTTATGTTTGATGGATGCGCGTGGATGCAAGTGGTTGCTAGTGGTTGCTCGTGGATGCACAGACACACACTTTAGGCACTAGATCGGCTCAGTCACTTCATATTGCATATAATTGTGTGTAGGTAGCTATATTAGTGGATGTATAATGGTTGTGCTATCATATGGATGATGCATTTTGGTGAATGATTGTGCACACATGTAGAAATAGTATGTGTTGATAGGGTTCTTTCGCATACATATTGGATGCATGGCACTATCATGGTTTACATTAAGGAGGTCAACTGAATCAGTAGGCCGCCTGATTTTGCATTAGACAGGGAACATATACACACACTTTTTGCATATGTTCATACAACATTAGAAACTCTAAGGATAATGGATGCCAGTGTTTGATGGTTTAGTAGATGGTTGTTTGGTTGGTAGGATACGTTCTTCTTGACTTAGTGATTTCGGGGACGAAATCCTTTAAGTAGGGGAGAATGTAACACCCTGTATGTTGAAGTACTTGCTATAATATAAAACAGGGAAGAATTAAATTTTAAAATCTGAATCAGGGGAAATGGACTATGCCATTGCGTTCGTCTCGGAAAAATACGCGAAATAGAGTCCGAGTTTTCGAAAATCGGAATCCGTATGACCCAGTTAAGGCCCGAAGAAGTTTCAGAAAATTTAAAACAGATTTTAAATATTAAAATTTCAAATTTCAGAAGTGGCGGGAAAGTTCCCGAGAGACTCAGGGAGTCGACCTGGGGGTCGACAGGGGTGTCGACCTGCCCACCAGGTCGACTAGGGTGTCGACCCTAGTGTCGACCTGGGGGTCGTCCTCCCTGGTCGAGCCCAGGTGACCTGGGTGCACCAGTTTGGCTTTTGGGCTGTGTTTTGGTTGCTAGGACGAGATCTGACGGCTCTAATCTGATTTAGGGTTAATCTAATGGCCTAAAACACCTAACTACTCTATAAATACACCCTAAGACTACCCTAATTCATACTAAAAATAGATACAACACCGTTATGCCGTCAAAATGCAACTTGAAGGAGCCTCCATCAATTTAAAGAGGAAGATAGCTTCTCAAATCAACTACTAATCAACTCTAGCAACTTAATCTTCTTCTTAGGAGTGCTAATCAACAAGTTGTGAGTTTTCTATAGCCTTAATGACCAATTGTTGAAATGATTATGATAGGATATAATGAGGTTATGGCTATGAATGTGGATCAATGCAAGATTATGTTATCATATGCTATGTGTTTGTGATGTTATGCAAGTTATGCAAGTTATGTGCTCTATGTTCATGATGTTATGCAAGTTATGCAAGTCATATACTACATGTTCATGATGTTATGTAAGTTATGCAAGTCATATGCTACATGTTCATGATGTTATGCAAGTTATGCAAGTCATATGCTACATGTTCATGATGTTATGCAAGTTATGCAAGTCATATGCTACATGTTCATGATGTTATGCAAGTTATGCAAGTCATATGCTATGTGTTTATGATGTTATGCAAGTTATGAAAGTCATATGCTTTGTGATCATGATGTTATGCAAGTTATGCAAGTCATATGATAAACATTGATCCATTATGACACCATGTTATGCAAGTTTGGTGTTTGATTATATGCAAGTTCATATATGATATGTTATGCAAGTTTGGTGTATGATTATATGCAAGTTCATATAAGACATGTTATGCAAGTTTGGTGTTTGATTATATGCAAGTGACATGTGCAAGTTTACACCTTAGTATGATATGCATACATATGCAAGTTAACCCCTTTGTATGTCATACATACATATGCAAGTTCACCCCTTTGTATGACATAAGTAACTTATACAAGTTAACCTCTTTATGACATATGTGTTTCATGCAAGTTTGGGTTGATTATTTATTCTAGTTGGGTTTGATTCTATATGCATGTTGACACCTTTAAACCCATGTTGATGCTAATGTTATGCAAGTTGAACCCATTGTATTTGTGATGAATCTTCCCTTTTATGTCATGTTAGCGAATTACGTGGGGAACGATGAGGTTAATATACATGTTAATGAAATGGTTGGTATGATTATGCATACCATAAAGTGGATGGACATAATTGAGTCAATTATGTACATCGTTAAAATTGGAATTAATTAGGGAAAATTAATTCGAAATATGGGGGTGATTAATTAGGTGTAATTAATCGACTAAGACACGAGGTTGGACCCTTTTGTAGCATAAGACTGCCCGGAACCGACCAGCAAATCCAGTGGCTACAAATGATTGGCCCAATGTGAGAGGTCTTAGGCACAAACTAAATACATGACAAGTGTATAGACACGAGGTTAGACTCGGTTATGGCGTAAGGCTGCCCGGACCCAACCGGCAAATCCAGCTGCCATAAAAGATAGTCTAATGTGAGAGGTCTTTACAACGGTTACGTTCTTAATCAATTAAGAAACACTTAACCAGATAAGCATGTAGTGGGGCATGAGGGGTTAAGTAGGTGCCTTGGGTGGCATGTGGAAATCAAGTAAGTGCCTTGGGTGGCATGTGGAAATCTAGTGGGTTGCCTTGGGTGGCAATAGAAAATACGATTAGAATACTTAACCAAGTGGAAACATGTAATTAAACATGATTAAAGGGTTAAGTGGGATGCACTAGATAAAGGGAGAAGCTTAGGTGGGTAGCTTGTGGGGGGCCATTTCACCCAGTAACCCATATGTATCTTTTTGGGCTTGACTATAAGAGGCCAAAACGGGTTAGCGGTGGCAACGCAAGTCCAACGGGTTTCATATGCGTGTGTGGACCCGGGCTGGTAGGTAAGACGTTGTTGCATCATGTAGGTATAAGCCGTGCACCATTGATTGTATCGGGTTGCCACTTTGGGGAGTGATACACCCCACTGTGGGGCCAGCACGTGTATCTACGGTAGGGAGCCGATCGCTTGGGGAGTAGTGGGTACACCTAGTGGAGATAGGGGCAGACGACACCTATGTAGTCAGCTAGGCGTACACGAAACTACTGGGTAAATTTTCTAAGTCCTTGGGTGGGATCAACCTTTAAGTAGGAATGACTGGTGTGGTGCAGTTAGTAATTACCCTTGGGTGGGTAGATGCGTCTTTACCGTTATCTTAGTTCATCCTATTTCTAGTTGACTACTTAGTGTAGTCATTTATCCCCAGTCATCTCATACCAAGTTTATATCATACCCTAATTACTTTAATGATTGTGTTGTTAAAGTTATAGGGCTCACTCAGACTTATGTCTGACCTCGTTGTTTTTATCTTTTTCCCCCTCAGGTCCTCAGGTTGGGCCTAGCACTAGTGGGCTTTGATCAGATTTCTTTATCTATTTCTTGGAGCTTGGACCGTGATGTAAAGCCCAGCTTATCTTTTCTATTATGGCTATTGTTTATTTAGTGGGATTATGTACTTATGTTTTTATCAGGATGGATATTTAGTACTTGACTCTTTATGGTGTTGTAACTAAACATGTTTACCTTCTGCTGCAATGAAATGATGTTTTAGATTTCAAGTATTTATATCTGTCTTGTTGTAATTTTTCTGTTCTATATTCACTTAAAATGCTCCACCGAAGTTAAGGCATTCCCTTAGTGAGTGACATTAGCGGGTGTGGGGTGTTACAACAGTGTTATCGGTAAAATTAATTACCATTTTACGTTCAAATCCGATTAAAGATTTAACTATCGCTTTGGAGCAAAACTGATGATACTCCATTCTCGCTCATTTTCTAAAGTTGATAATTTAAATTATCAATCCACATTTCAATTTAATTGAAGATTCATTAAAACTCTTTTTACTGGGTTAAAGAACTAGTGTCATTTAAAACACAGTTCACGATAAACCCAAATCGCTTTCTATTTATTATCGGGTTAAAGAACTAGTGTTATTTAAAACACAGTTCACGATAAACCCATGAATCAATTCTATTTAAACCCACTTCAGTTCAAAACTAGTTCATTTCGATAAAAATCTATTTTTATCTTTTCAAATATGGAGTTTTTCATCCCAATTTTTTCCAAATCATTTCTTATGATTTTACACTAATTATTACTATTTTTAATAATTTTATCAAGGCCCGTACAGTCGATTTCCATCAACGGCCATCGAACTGCACTTACAGCGACCTTTTCCAAATTTGATTTGGACGTATCTCCAAATCCAACCGTTAGATTTCAAATTTCTAATATTCGTTAGAAAGCTCTTTTCGATACGAACCCAACAGTTCTGGTTTTAGGAGAATCCGACGGTCGGATCTCCCGTAATGTCCGTTTGAAATAAATGGTCGAAATTCACGAACTGCCGCGGCACGTTCTATTCATGCCATTATATATATAATATATATATTATATATATTTCATCGATTTCCTATTTAAAACGAATTTTATAAATCATTTCAAATTTGTTTCAAAAACAATTTCAACCTTTATTTCAAATTCAAATCAAAATTGAATTTTCCCTTATAAATTCTTTCTACATTCACTTCTATTTGATTTAAATTCAAATCGATTTCAATTCTATTTCAATTCATTTTCAATTGAATTCAATTCAATTCAAATTCGTTTTCTATTCAATTCAATTCGAATTCGTTTTCTATTCAATTCAATTCGAATTCGTTTTCTATTCAATTCAAATTCGTTTTCTACTCAATTCAATTCGAATTCGTTTTCTATTCAATTCAAATTCGTTTTCTACTCAATTCGAATTCGTTTTCTATTCAATTCAATTCGAATTCGTTTTCTATTCAATCCAATTCGAATTCGTTTTCTATTCAATTCAATTCGAATTCGTTTTCTATTCAATTCGATTCAAATTTCATTTCAAAATATTCGATTTGGAAATCACTTTTCAATATTCATTTTAAAATGAATAAAGTCAATATAAATATCGTTCACGTCAAAATGGCGTCAACCTAATCAACACGGCTTCATATATTTCTATTTTCAAATATTCTATTTCAAATATTTCTATTTCAAAATATTTCTATTATCAAAATGTTTCGTTCAACACATGACTAATCTCAACGGATGAGTACTGTCAACACATGAACCTTTATTTTATATTGATGAAGACGTAAATTTTATTATTAAAATATTTCGTTCAACACATGACTAATCTCAACGGATGAGTACGGTCAACACATGAACCTTTATTTTATATTGATGAAGATATAAATTTTATTATTAAAATATTTCGTTCAACACATGACTAATCTCAACAGATGAGTACGGTCAACACATGAACCTTTATTTTATAATATTCTTTATTTTTCCGATTGGAATGAGGCCCAATCAATTACCATATAAAGTTAATTATATGGATTCCATACAACAAATGTATATAATAGCAACGATAAATAATCAACCATCATCCAAAATGCACTACACTGTATAGGCATCAAATATAGATATCTAACGCTTATAACAGCCTGTCGATCCATCGACCGACATATTTAATCAATCAGGATGAGTGAACTTCAAATTTCATCCCAACACCCGTGTGGGGTTTCAAACAATCAAACACAGATTTTATTTGTGCAGTTGGGCGATGTGTAAAATTTATCGTCCCAATCAATGTCCTTCAAATAGGTGTACATAAACAAGCCGTCCGGTTTGTAAATGAATATTTATTTATTCAAATTCACGTTAAAATTATATTTTCAACGATCAAACTATTTTATTCAACCTATGAATATTCTATTCGGTTCATTTATTAAATAAAATGTTATCTTTATTTTTATAACTTATTTTTAGAAAATTTCGGCGGCATAACGGCACGATACTAGGAACGGGACAAGGCCTAGCCTTATCCCCGGTCTAGTGAAAGCCCACGCCATTCACACAATCAATCAAATCAATTTCATTTCACCAAACAATTCAATTCCAAACCAAATAATCTAACCAACTACACAACCAAACAATTAAACAAACAAGCCATCCATGGTCTGTGGATGACGGGTGTCGGGTGCTGCTAAGCACCGTCTGCATCCTAGTTTATATATAACTAGAAAAAGAGATTGAAGAGTGAGAAGTTCTCACCGATAGCTATCCCAACTTCACGCCACCTCATTTAGAGAAATCTTCGTCGTTCTCGCCTTTTTGTCATCTTCGTTGCCGGTAGCCACTACATATGTAAAAATCACACATTTTTATATTGCTGTCTTTAAAATAAAAATCACATTTTTATTTGTTCACTTTCAATTTAAAAAATCATATTTTTCTTATCACTTCATATATTTAAAAATCGAATTTTTTTCTTCGCTATTCAATACATGAAAATCGAATTTTTACTTTGCTATTCAATATATAAAAATCGAATTTTTACTTTGCTATTCAATATATAAAAATCGAATTTTTACTTTGCTATCCAATATATAAAAATCCCATTTTTATAATCACGCTATATGGATAAAAATTCTATTTTCACACCGCTACTATATAAAAAGATTTCGCCTTTTCAAATGTAAAGATTTCATTTTCAAAGCAAAGTATATTTCATTTTCAAAGCAAAGTATATTTCATTTTCAAAGCAAAGTATATTTCATTTTCACTTCTCATATGATAAAAATTATATTTTTATTATGCTACATATATAAAAAATCACATTTTTATATTCTCTATCTTATCTTATAAAAATTATATTTTTATAACGCCATTTTCAATATAAAGATTATATATATATTTTTTTCACGCTACATATAAAAAGTTCATATTTTTTTCTCTAATAAAAAAAATTTGAATCTTTCTATAATTAAAAATCCAAACTTTCTACCTTATACGAATTCAAAATTTCTTCGAATAAAAATCATATTTTCATGATTAAAAATCAAAGCTTTAAGAGAAAAAGAAAAATCTAATCTTTTTAACCAATAAAAATCAAACCTTTTTATTAATAAAAAAAAACTTAACTTTACAATGATAAAAATCTATAATTTCTACTTATAAAAATCAAAACTTTTTATTAATAAAAACCTACACAAAAATCATAGCTAAAACTGAAAAATAAATAAAAGAACAAGGTTCAATGTTATTTAAATTAAAGATCTAATTTTTATTATCATGAACCTATATAAAAATAAGAAAAAAACTAATTTTTAATCCTATGTTTTCTACATAAAATCTGAATTTTTGATCAATGCTTATATAAATTAAAACTGAAAATAAAAATAAAATAAAATAAAAAACTCACGGTTGTTTGGTGGTCGGATTAGCTCGCAGTCGTAGGCGGGGGCGTTGGAGGCGGTCAGAGGCGCGCCGGAGTCCAAGGGAGGGAGCGCTCGGTGATGGACGGCGATTGGCGGCCCTGGCGGAGCTCGCGCGAGGTCTGGGTTCACTTTGGGGTTCTCGCGGTTTAGGGTATCGATCTTGAAGAGGGGCTCGGCTTTGAGAGGGCGACGGTGGCCTGGAGGGGAGGGCGGAGCAGCGGCATGGCGTGGGTGGTGGGGCGACGTTAATCGCCTGAGCGATTTGGGAGAAAGGAGGGTCAACGGGGTCAATTTGGTGAGAGTGGGGGGCATCGGGTTTCTGAGCAAAGGGATAAGGGGTCGTGGTAGTTTAAGGGAAAGTATATAATATATTTTATTATTTTATTTTGAATTCTGAATTCCATAAAGTACCTTTTCCATTCGAACAAGAAATCGAACCCGCCGACTGTCGTCCCTAGCGTATTACCCCGTTTCGAACACAATGGGATATGTATCGCAGGCCAACTTGACCGTTATGATCAGTTTCCGCTGAAATCAAAATATAAATCAGTATATATTCTAGTTGAACGTACATTTCAATTTACTGGGGTCACATACGAACTCTATAAATCCCAGAAAAATATTTTCTAGCTTCGTATTGACGATACGGTCCTAACAAAACTAGTTTCGTCGAATTCTGAGACCGTTGGAAAAATGACCATTTTCCAGTCGATTAAAATCAACTGAAATCGGTCAAACGCGTTTTCCTTTGCCACGCTCACATATTGATTCGAAAAATTATGAAATTTGGAATCTAGCAATAATTTGACATCATGGATCCAACAAAAGTGGTTTCGTCGAAATCTGAGGTCGTTTGCAAAATGGCTATTTTTAAGGGCCTGAATTCCATAGCGACTATTCAGAATTTTCAACTGGACATATCTTTTGATTCCGGCTATGAAATTTCGATTTTTCGGATTCGTTGGAAAGATATTATCAATTAGATTCTATTATTTTTGGTTTCACTAAAATCCGGATTGTTTTGCACCCGGTACATTCAATTGAAGTTTGAAATCGAATTATCGAACTACCGCGCCATTTTCAATTCCTTTTATATATATAAATAAATATTTAAATTCTATCGTCGATTCAAGCGAATATATACGTTCGAATTATATTCAAAATAAATTTTTCGTCGTTATTATTTAAGATAATTCTTTTTAAATAATCAAAATTCACTAAAATTGTCAAAATAAAAATTTTAAACTGGCCCAGATTTTCGAGTTGTTACATATACATACATACATACATGTACATATTCTAGATAAAAGTGTTAGTATATATTTTATAATCAATAATGATAATGATTGAAACAAGGTTGTTGTCATCAAAACATCATCAACATTCCATTTTCCAACAATAACGACAAACTTTAAACATTGTAAACACTTGTGTTTTAACTACGGTTTTATAAGTGCCTTTAAAATTTCAGGACCTATTACCACATGTCGTTATACGGTGTTCTAAATTCCGCCATTAAAGTCTTTTACACCACTGTTAAAAGTGATTTTTCTTATAGTGAACCCAAGTTGCAATCAACTATATTCAATCTATCCCTTTTTTAACATACCATGTCTTGCATGTAAATTTTCTTCTTTAGTCCTACTCTTACATGTATGATAAATAAATTATCTTAATAATGATCATACATGTTTCTCCTTTAAAGTGGAGATAGTTATGTATTTGTTAATTGACGACTCACTTCTGAATTAGTAAAATTGATATTTATGAAATGTAGACATTACCTTAGATATTAACCATATCTGTAAATTATCCTTATACATTGATAATTACCGTGTACTATTTTATTATGTCGTCTTCTCTTTACAACCTAAATGCTTCTAAACAACTTTTATTTTAAATGCATGGCTATGTGGTTGAAAGGTTTCAATTGTTAAACAACCATTTGATTAGGAAAGAAGTACATATATTGCTTTTTAGATCAATTAAAAAACCAATTGAATTATGTGTCATGTTCTTGTTATGATGGTGATTTAGTTGAATTTATTGATCCTTTGTAGTATAATTAGGTGTTAAACTTTGACTTACTATTGATTTTGTGTTAATAAATTTTCCATGTTATATGGAAAATTGCACTATAATGTAGAGATTGTAGTTATAATACATATTGTGAGAAATATTTAGACATGTCGAAGCTAAATTTTAATGCATTTCTACAGTTGGCAGTTATATATAAGGTTTGATTCTTTATTAAGCAATTTGTTCTCCTTTTGGTTTATCACTATGAGTTGTCTATTTACATATTCTCCATTGATCTAATTATTTGTGTGCAACATAAGGAATTAAAGCTTATTTGCATGTTACAAGCTAACTGCATATTCTCCAAAATTGCATTAGAATAAGGTCTGCATATATAATATTAATTTTGTGACTTTGTATGTTTATGTTTTACTTTTAATTTGATATCTATATTCTTAGTGACAAGAGAAATCTAAAATAACATATGTTATTACTCCATGTATGTGTTTGTGATGGCCCGTCATATACTACCAGTGCTTAGAACTAAAAAACTATGCTGCATAAACACTCGATCGATGTAAAGTGGTTGTTAGGTGAAACTAATAGTAGAAAGGAGGAAAAAGAAGAAAGCAGAGAAAGGAAAATAAGAGAAAGAAGAGAACAGATCATAAAACAACCATAGAACCTGTTGTATATCTCAGAACACATCAGATAACATAAAATAATCAACTCACATATATAAAACATGCAAGACAGTAATAACTATATAAACCACATAATCAGAGAACATAGGTTCATACAGGTATACAGGGTAACAATAGACTTTGTACAAAAGATAAACTCAACTGATACATAGTCTCTAAAAGAACACATAACACTGTCAAGGCTCCATAGTTTGACAAATCGTAATAAACAATAATTTACAAGTATAAATATATAAAATGTCACCTCTTGCGAATCCACCTGCGCAACTCTGGATAATATCTGAAGCTGCCACCAGGTTTGCTCATCGGCATCGTTGATAAGCACCCAAAGTAATAAGAGGGAACAAAAAACTTTGGGTTAGACAAAAGTTTGATGTTAGCGATAAACAAATCTCAAAGTACTATAAAAGTCGTAATAGCACATATAACATGGAGGGTATGGAGTACCTGCTAGGCCCCTGCATCCACGGAGCTAGCACATAACAGCTGATATATGCTACACTATGATCAACATCATATAAATAGAGGGTGTGATAGATGCCTAAGTACTAATGATCATAAATAAATAAACATCCATAACACCTATCATCCATCATCACATTCGCTTACTCGGTGCATAAAGCATATGAAATCCAGTACTTCGGTCACCTAGTTAATCAAGGCACTAGAAGGCCTCACTGCTTGAGCTCAACCCTAACTATCACTATGCCCGACCGCATGAGTTATAGTCGATAACCCTAAATAGTCCACACAACATTAGTTCTAGGGTCCAGGACGATCGGTCCACAACGAATTGGCTGTGATCCATCCTCGTGACACTCTCTTTAAGGTATAACGAAGTCACAAATACCAATAACCGCTTTGCACATGTTCTCCATAGCAGTATCTATCATTAGACTATATGCATAAGACTCCCATATGAAGTCGTCTTAATAAGGGGACTATCCCTGACGGTCATTGTATGTCATAGATATCATCATGTGTCTCCCATCTCTCTATCTGACAGTCGCTTCAATACGACTTATTGTCGTCTTTTCTGCATCCCGGGGAAAATTAATCCATCGTAGCAGCTTAACTTCCCATCCTGGAATCATCATTGTCGAATGACACATTACCGCATAGAAGCACCAAGCCAAAGCTATCAATCGAAGAGCCTTCGTATTGAAACTTCTATCGAACGAACCATCATATCCTGCTCCTCGCAATCACATCATGTCGATGTCAGATTGGCCAAAATGGCCAACGACAATAGTAATAGATATCGACCACTTCATAGTAATCAATAATGGCTACCTAGATAATGTATTTAACCAAAATTAGCTAAATGCACACCCAATAAAATGTCCGACATTCATCATGAAATCCACCTTCATGCCAGAAAAAAATATCACCATGAAGAACTCCTTCCTTATGGCCACCATCATCACCTTTTTCTAGTTCAACCCACCCCAGTCGGCCCAACTCTTGGTCGACCTAACTCCAGTTTGACTATGTTGAACCAGATCCATATCGGCATAGCCGATCCAAGCATGGTCCCTATGTTGACCCAGATACAGATTGGCATTGCCGATCCAGACTTGGTCACTTAACCAATACAGATCTGGACTTGATCTATCCATCTGGACTTGGTAGATCCGGAATACACTCCATCCATCGACTTCTTTGTTCCATCGAAGCCTTCAGATATGATGTTGAGCTCCAATGTTGATGTATCATCAAATCCATCCATGTGCTCTGAAGCTCCGTTTAGAATATATCTTGCTCCTTCGAGTCTACCATCCTTGTGCGTGCAACCATGATACACCAACATGTGCATTTGATCGATAAGCACCCCAAGATTTAATGATTGAAATATTTCCTAATACTAAGTCACCTATGAATAGTGTTTTAGACTAAACTAGGCAAACAATAGTCATAGGATTTCATATACCAGCATGCAAGCATCCAAGAGGATAATTATGACCTATTTATAACAACCAAAGTATAATATACGTCCAAATGGCCCAAGTCTAGTGATGGTGCCGAACTGATGTATCATAGCGCATGATATCTCACAAATGGGTAAAATGCGATGTCCATGTCAAATCTAATTAAATCATTGCTTATTTCATTTTCTTTAATTACTAGGTTCCCCTGTCCTAGATATTTCATTTTACAATTAGAAATCGCATATAAACATCAATATGTTCTCTACTACGACTACAATATAGTGAGAGATAATATCACTCACCTCAACCAAATCACTACAAAGCTGCTTTATATCGTATCGTCAATACGAGTTCAAAGCTCAAAACCATGTCCGAATCTGATAACGTACGCAAAATGTATAAGCATCACAATAATAATATATTTAATGTAATTAGCCAACGCTAATTACCTCCCTTGCTCACTTTTCCAGACTAGTCTCCTTTCCCGTTTGACATCGTCGAATCGGGCTTGAGCCCCTTGCCCAAAAACTGTCGCACCTTTGACCGAACTTGACCAATTGCTACAACCACCTCGCACCTTCGATCGACACCAAACTACCACCATCTGAAACGCCTCTCTCCAGGCTCCCTTAGTAAGAATAGTTGCCATTCGGCTATGCCCCATTTTCCAGAAAAAGCTAGAATACGAAGTCACTATATCGTAGATTTATTTCTCAAACAAACTCCAACTGACTTGAAACTACTGCCAATCTCTTCGTTTTTCAATCCTCTATATCTTTCTTTTTGGTGCCAAGAGCCGATTCTTGATGATGAAGTTGTAGCTTGCAAAACAACGAAATGATTTAGGGTGGTTTTAAAGATTTCTGTCCAACTTCGACGTCTAATCGACGAGCGCCTAATGCCATTGAGTTCGTATTTTCGATACGAACAACTTTCATGTTGGGAGTTTTGGCTAAAAGCAGATGGATCAGATTGGCCAATTTCTGCCATTGATAGAGGAAATGGAAGTTTTGATTATAAATCAGGGAGATGAGATTTATTTAACCTTCAGCGAAAACACTATTCACCAAGTTCGAAATCTCTCGAACCTCAAATGTACCAAACCTCATACTTTTTCTAATGTAACGAACCATACAAACTCAATAGAACTAGCCTTGAGATCTAACTCGATCAGATGTGGAAGTTAGGCTTTAAGGCTCGAATATAATTTCAGTTTCTTGCGAAACTTGACAAACGTTTAATTTACGTCCCATTGAACGGTAAATCCATTCGCTGTGAAACTTGATAGCATGCAGCATATTACTATGATGATTTCAAAATTTTAAATTTCATCGAAATCTGACATTTTGCCTCCAAAACCACAATTTACGCACATATCGAGATCATTATGACCGCCAACCGGTTTGAACTCAAAATGTAGAGATCCATATAGTTATTCCTCACATAATAAACAATCCAGATTTAATGGAACTAGTCCCAGTCGATCATTTGTGAAAATCCATTTTGGAGCCGCTAATTTGAATAATCAACGTGTAACGACCCGACAAAAAAATTTGACGCTTGAATTCCGACAATAATACATAAACCCGTATTACTTGCTAAAGCCCCAAGTATCGAAAACACCAGATAGTTGTTTGAAAGGAATTAAAGGGTGAGAAAAGAATATTAGAATAGATGAAGAAGAACCAACCCAACATAGAGTCTCACATTGTGGCAAAATAAAATATAATATAGAAATAAATCTTTATTGAGAGCAAAAAATAAAAACTTACAATCATCAGAGTACAACACATCTAGACAATTATAATATCCTGTCATCATATACAACGCACAGCGGAATAGTAAATAATATGTCTAAACTGCTCCAGCTCATCTCTTCACATTATCTGATAACCTAAACTTGAAAAACCCGGTTTAAACCGAGCATTTCAAACATCAGGTCAGTCTGGTGAAACAGAGTGAGAAAACACATTATGTTTAAAGGGATTATCCAACTAGATTTTAACGTCAAAACCTTTTCAAAAGAAACGGAAAATCATAAGACCAATCCACACATAAACACTGACAGTTTTCCTTACGCTTTCATCTTACGCTCTACATACATAGTATACAATCAAAACTGCGGGCTCTTATTGGAGAATGGATTTCCATAGCAAGGTACGGGCAACCACCTTTCCGATAGTGTATCTCTAGAGAGGAATAACAAGAACATCTTGCAACACAGGCTAAACATGACCGGCCCCTGATTTCGCTTGAGAGTACCGAATGTATTGTCACCATATGGCTTTTTGTCGCGACCACCGTGGTTCCCGGGAGATACAAAAATGAAAAGAAGTAACAAATATGAATATTCTCTAGATGGTGACAATACACCCTAATTGGGAGCGACCCACTTAGCCATGCTACCTACCTGATTTTTACCATTTCCCCGTTGATGAGGCTTGAGATTATAAATCTTCTTTCAGAACATCTGGCCGCCATTCTCTTTGAATGCCATATCGTCAGATCGGCTAGAAAATCACTAATTTACGTCCATAAATATACTTTAGTTGTTAAGCTAAGAGAAGTGCACTACTCCTCCATCTGGTATGTTTGAAGAAATCGACGTACACGATCCCTTTGGAAGTACTGTGTCAGACATCCATCCATACGATGAACCGAAGGCGCTCTCCTCCTACATCCTAGGTATCACCCTATGGATCAGTATCGAGTAGTCCTTGCAAATCCGTAGATTCCAACCATGACAGAACTAGAGTATATCTCTGGTCGCTAAACCAGAGATTTTAAGTAATTCTACCATTTTATGGAGATCCACGGTCTTCAATTGCTCTGTCTTGATAAGTATCTCGTTTCTTCAACATTTCGTATTTGTTGGTCGGAATGGTTTTCGAATATAAATTCGGTCCCGGTCTTTCCGTAACAATAATCATATAGACTAGATTTGATAGTCGATTATTTAACTATCAAATAAACAACCATTCAATCATAACAAATATATTTAATGGTTCAATATTCAGCATCACTTGGCTTCTTTAACTAAAATGATTAAACAAATATTTAATTTAAAATATAAAAATCTTTTTGATATTTCAACATAGCATTTCACTTCTTATTTTAATATAAGATTATCCTCAAAACTATTTAGTTTATATACTTCGGAAAATATCCTATACTCATCTCAAACTTCATTTTCCATTATCCTTTTCAAACATTACCACATTATAATCGGGAAATCACTTCAACTTATCACTCATAAACGAGGTTACAAAAATCTCCTTTAATTCATTACTTGAAACCAATACCCAACTCTTATTCTTATAGAAAACCTATTTCAAAACTTAACTTCTCATTTCCCTTTTTATCTTGAAAACATCGTTATTTCTTCATGCCATCTCCTTTTGCGTCTGTTAATTTGGAAATCTCATTATATATACTCTCGAGTCCTTTTATTTTCGTTACTTTGGAAATTCCAAATTATATTCTTAAATCCTTTATATTTTATAGCTGGAAACATTCTTATTACTTATTCATGCATTTCTATACTTCAACATTCATTAGTACCTGACTGTAAATTGGTAAGTGAATAATTCCCTAAGTATCAACCCCAAACACCGAAATCAACAACAGATAAATAATCATAAAATCACTCAACTCAACCAATCTCCAATTAGGTTCTAATTCGTTAATTTCTTATTTTAACTCCTTATGAGCCCATTACATTCCGCTTCTAATTTCTTCAACCTTTTTCGACTTGAAAATATCGTTTTAATTCTCGTTAATTCTCCCTTTAAATTAATTAATAATATAATTAATTTAAATAATTCCATTTTATTTTTTTCTAAGAAATGATAAATCCAATTCTTAACCGTTCGGTTAATTTCTGCTCAATTAGTTATAAATCATATTTACATAAAAATTTGATTTATAAAATATTTAATAATTATTTATAAACTTATAAATATAAATTTCCTTTTAAATAACTTCCATTCAAAATAATAGATTTAAATATCTATTTCAGTTATTAAATTTTATAACTTCATTTCTGCCGGTTCACCTGACGGTAAATCAACATTTCCAAAACGATTGATTATCCAGCTATCTGATGCCATTTACTCAACCAATACTGACCATTGGTTAATATCACAACAAACACCGAATCACGATTCAACAATCCATAAACAAATCAATCATTTAATTAGGTTGGTCATACAGTTCATATAATGGTAATATGAAAATAAACAATAAATTTGAGGAATCCAGTTTGATCCCTCCAACCTATTTTCCCTGCATCCAAATACGTTACCTCATATAGTATCATTTAATTGAATAAACAGATATAATGTTCAACAATCAATTCGTAACAACAATTCAAACATATCCATATTCTAATTTTATACATTTTTATTATTATAAACATAACTAGTATGGTAAGTTACCTTGTTTGGAAATAATCGTTAAAATAACGATTAGATTTCTTTTAAATTAAACTAGCGTTAAATCAACCAATTCATCCAATATATAAATATAACCATTCAGCACACAACAAACAATTATCAACCATAGTACACAAAATAAATCACGAGTTATATAAAATATAAGTGGGTAAAAACTGAGTGAGTTATACTCACTTTGATTTGATTATTCTGAAATTGTTGATTACAGTTAAATTAAACAGTCGTTTAATTTTAACGGCAAATTCCACTAATCTCCTGAAGTGTCCAGATCAGTTCTATAATGTTCTGTTCTTTGATAGGGTACTGATGCAATTTATTTCGTTTTATTCTGTTAACACATAATAGAAAGTTATACACATTATAATTATATACGAATCAACTAAGTTAGTTAATTTCTTAACTATAATATTATAAAACACTAATTATTTACGTTGCTCAATTCAGTCTGGAAAGGATATTTGGTCCAATCCTTTATTTTGAAAACATGGCGTGTCGATTTTTCTGAAACCCTTCCCAGGCCCTTGAGTCACATCTGCAAGTTTATAGCCAAAATCATAGACCCTGACACGTTTTAATTGACCCTAATTAATATAATTACAAATTCTTAATTAGAATCCATTAGTTTATATATTCTTAACGTTAAAAACCTGAGGAAACATGGCAGATGCTTTCTGCGTTGCCAATACAATACGGATCGAACTTCTTTTCTACTGTCTCTTTTTCTCTAGTTTTGACCAAACTCTTGACTTTGCAGTCCCATCCTTTTCGACGTTGCAAATCAGGCCCCCCCTCCAAACTTTTGATTTCAAAAACAAGCCCGACTTATTCACGCTGCCAATCATCCTCAATGTCTGCCGCCACCATAAGAACTTTTCCAGTTTCACACATATTTATTTTTTTCGATGCCTATACTACTTCAAAGAAACACGTGACCAACTATGTCTTCTTCTCCACGTGGAACCCACATAAGCCACATTTTTATTCTTCCTTAATCGTTTTGTTCCCAGTCCAAAACGCTGGCATCTCCCTTCTTTTATTTCCATGCGAGATCCACTTGTTCATCCCCTTTGTTTAAAAAATATACACCAGGTCGTAACTTTGTTCAGTTGTTCTGCGCGTCTTCACTTCTGAAACCCTTCTCCACGGATTGACCAACATGTTCCCACTCCTCTCTTAATAATGAACCCGCCCTATTTAACCATTCTTGTCCGATTATTTATACACAGCAACTTCCATCTATCACCCCACCACCACACAAAATTCCGACCACTAACATCTCATTAGAGTCCACCCATATGAGCGGCCTAGCGCCTACCCACTTCGATGAAAGCCTCGCCTCACCCGAGCTCTTCTACCGCCTGCAGCACCCAAATAATTGTGACGGCTTTCTATTGAGATTCCGACCATCTCGTTGTAGTAAATCTAATCATGACCGACTGTTTTAAAGTTCTCTATGAGCTGATCATAGTTGTAGAAAGAAGTTTTTATTTTAAATGCATGAATAAGGAGATTAGAGAAGAAGCGGGTCGGGAGAGTTTCGGTTTTAAATTCGTGAATGGCGGCTGTTTTTTTTTTTTTGACTATGCAGAAAGAAATTGTTAGGGTTTGATGTTTATATGGGTATATATAGGGTGTGCTATATTATTAAATTATTATAACGAAACTTAAGGGTGAAGTAACACATTAAAATAACAACATACGATCTCCATTTGAGATGAAAATTGTATTCCAAACATAGAAAAATATTCCGGACACGATATGACAGGTTTCGTCAAATTCCGAGATTGTTTGTAAAAAGTCATTTATAGATCACAAGTGAAAAACGCGCATTTAAATTTTCCATTGCCACAAAATAAATACAAATAACTTGAAACTTGAAACACTACTAGAATTAATCATTACGGATCTAATAAAATTTGTTTCATTGAAAACGGAGATCGTTTGCATATCGATTATTCTATTTTACGCGAAAAACAACGCTATTTTGGACATTAAAATACTCGGTTCTCCAAAAATAACAAACAATGTATCTATTCTGACTCTAAACGTCAATACAAATTCAATAGAATTGGTTTTGTGGCTTAATTTGATCATTATCTCAAGTTACGTATAAAAACGCTTTTAAATTGAATTAAATTATTAAATGAATCGCTATAATTTATACATAATTCCATAGTGACTATTTTAAAATTTGAATTTGACGTAACTAACAATCCATAACACGAAATCTCGATTTTTGTCTTTCATTAGAAAATTGTTATCAACAAGATTCAAATATTTCTTGTTTTACAGAATTCCGACTTATATCAGATCCTGTATATTCAGTTGAAGTTCAAAACTCAATATTACGAACTACCGCGACGTCACAAGCTCGTTTTATAATTATATATAAATTAAACGTTTAAACTTCATTATATAAAGAATTATATATTTTAAATCTATTTATAATTCCAAATCAATATTTAAAATAATAAAATAATTTAAATATCAGACCCCTAAAAATACGAGACATTACATTCTACCCCTTTAAAAGAATTTCATCCCCAAAATTGCTAAGGTAGGAAAAATGTTACGAGCCCATTAATTTTCCAAAAATCCAATTCATTCTAACTCAGAAACCAATTCGTTATCGTTTATAAAAATTTCAAAAATATTGAAAATTTTCTAACACTTTAAATTCCTGGAAAAATTCGGTACTGTCTCCCCAGTGCGGAGTGACTTCTGCGATACCGCAGGAATAAATAATATATATACATCGACCCACACGGTCGGAAAACAAAAAAATCGAAAACCGAAATATTATATTTTCGGGTAGGCGTACCTTTTACGAGCGCTACTGAGCATAGTTGCTCAATTTATTGCGGTCTACTCAACCAAAATATAATCCTCAAAGCCATTTGGCACATGCACTCAACTTACTTCAACATATAAGTGATCAATACATGTAATTCTGATTACCATTTCAATTGTTAACCAGAATAACTACGCCAATTTCCCAAAATCAACATATACCATCCATCAAGCAAATGAAGAGTTAAATCATCTAGGTTTTAATTCATTAATGATTTCATTCCATTTATTATACTGGAATTTAGTTTTAAATTCATTCAACTTTTCATTAAACATTCAATTTTCTTATCCCAATTGAATTCCATTCAACTCAATCAAACAAACCAATATCTGAATAATTGGATAAAATTATTTCCTTTTTATACAAAAATATATTTCGGGTAAAATTATTTCATTTACCCTCTTTTCAAAACAATATCGTGTCTGTTCCTAGTTTAAACTTGAACCAATCAAATAACACAATATAAAACATTTCTATAAAATTTACAAATGCGCGCTCTCATATATACACTCAAACTCAATCTAGGGTATTACTAACCCCATCTCTATCGAGTTAGCCACAAAGCCAAGGTTATTACTAAACCTTATGCTCTAATACCACTGTAACAAACCGACAAAAGAATTCAACGCCTGAATTCCAGTAATAATACATAAACCCGTATTACTTGCCAAAAACTCAAGTATAGAAAACACCAGATAGTTATTTGAAAGAAATTAGCAGGTGAGAAAAGATAGAAAGAAATATTAGAATAGAAGAAGAAGAACAAACCCAACATGGAGTCTCACATCGCAGTGGAACAAAATATAATATAGAAATAATCTTTATTGAGAGCTTAAAATGAAAAACTTACCATCATCATAGTACAACACATCTGGACAGTTATAATATTCTGTCATCATATACAACACACATCGGAATAGTAACTGATACATCTAAACTGATCCAGCTCATCTCCTCACAGTATCTGATAACCTAAACCTGAAAAACCTACTCTAACCCAAACATTTCAAACGCCGGATCAGTTTAATGAACCAGAGTGAGAAAACACACTAAGTTTAAAGGTATCATCCAACTTGATTTTAACGTCAAAACCTTTTTGAAAGAAAAGGAAAAGCGTAAGACCAATCTGCACGTAAACACGGATAGTTTTTTCCTTACGATAACCCAAAATAGTTTTTGGAAATCATATCTTTTCTGATATTATTATAATGTCTAAATACAAATAAATACCAATCTAGCAGAACGCTTGCATCTCACGCTCTACATACATGGTATACAATCAAACCATAGGCTCTTATTGGAGAATGGATTTCCATGGCAAGGTATGGGCAACTACCTTTCTGACAGTGTATCTCTAAAGAAGAATACACCAGGTTCAACAAGAACATCTAGCAACCCAGGCTAAACATGACCAGCCCCTCATTTCGCTTGAGAGTACCAAATGTATTATCACCTTACGACTTTTTGTCGCGACCACCGTAGTTCCCAGGAGGTACATAAATGAAAAGAAGTAACAAATATGAATATTATCTAGATGGTGACAATACACCTTAATTGGGAGCGACCCACTTACCCATGCGACCTACACGATTTTTACCATTTTCCGGTAGATGAGGCTTGAGGTTATAAATCTTCTTTCAGAACATCTAGCCTCCATTCACTTTGAATTCCACATCGTCAGATCCACCAGAAAATCACTAATTTAGGTCCACAAAAATACTCTAATTGTTAAACTAAGAGAAGTGCACTACTTCGCCATCAACTATGGTACGTTTGAAGAAATCAACGTACGCGACCCCTTTGGAAGTACGTTGTCAGACATCCGTCCATATAAGTCATCCAGGAACAGGATGTACCAAAGGAACTCTCCTACTACATCCTAGGTATCACCCTACGGATCAGTAGCGAGTATCCCTTGCAAATCCGTAGATTCCAACCACGACATAACTCCAGTATACCTATGGCCGCTAAACCAGAGATTTTAAGTCATTATACCGTTTTATGAAAATCCACGGTCTTCAATTGCTTCGTCTCGATTAGTATCTCGTATCTTCAATATTTCGTATTTGTTGGTCGGAATTGTTTTCGAATATAAATTCAATCCCGGTCTTTCCGTAACAACAATCGTATAGGCTAGATTTGATAGTCGGTTATTTAACTATCAAATAAACAACCATTCAATCATAAAAATAAATCAATAAAATATTTACTAGTTCAGTATTCAGCTTCACTTGGCTTCTTTTGTTAAATGATTAAACAAAAGTTTAATTTAAAACATAAAAATCTTTTCGATATTTCAACGTAGCATTTCACTTCTTATTTTAATATAAGGTTATCCTCAAAACCATTTAGTTTATATACTTCGGAAAAATATCCTATACTCATCTCAAACATCATTTTCCATTATCCTTTTCAAACATTTACCACATTATAATCGGGAAATCACTTCAACTTATCACTTATAAACAACATTACAAAAATCTCCTTTATTTCATTACTTGAAACAATACCCAACTCTTATTCTTATAGAAAGCCTATTTCAAAATATAACTTCTCGTTTCCCTTTTTATCTTGAAAACATCGTTATATTTTCGTGCCATCTCCTTTTGCTTCCGTTAATTTGGAAATCTCATTAAGTATACTCTCAAGTCCTTTTATTTCCGTTACTTTGGAAATTCCAAATTATATTCTCAAATCCTTTATATTTTATAGCTGGAAACATTCTTATTACTTATTCACGCATTTCTATACTTCAACATTCATTAGTCCCTGACTGTAAATTGGTAAGTGAATAATTCCCTAAGTATCAACCTTGAAGACCGAAATCAACATCAGATTATTACTCAGAAAATCACTCAACTCAACCAATCTCAAGTTAGGTTCTAATTCATTAATTTCTTATCTGAACTCCTTATCTGTAACAAACCGTGCTTCCCGACCAGCCTAAACCGAACAAGAAGGCAGACTGCTTCGAGAACAAGACAAATCGGAACATAAACAGAAGAACATTTCATTGCTATTTACAACAATTTACATCAGAGTACAAGAATATTCGGTGTATGAATAAATATTACATAGAAAAATATCAGAGATTAAAACACAAAGCAGCGGAAATAAAATGTATAAATACAATGCGTAGCGGAAATACATTAACAAATACAGCCGAAGGAAATACACAGATACAGAGCGTTCCGAATATAGCTCAAGCTGTAAATCCAGGATCCTGTATAAATAAATCAGCAAAACTACTAGCTGCCCCTATTTTCCACACGAGTAACTAGTAGTTTTGGTTTTGTGGATTTATTCATATAGGATCCTGGATTTACAGCTGGAGTTATATTTGGAACGCTCTGTATCCGTGTATTTCTTTCGGCTGTATTTGTTAATGTATTTCCGCTACGCATTGTATTTATACATTTTATTTCCACTTCTTCGTATTTTAATCTCTGATATTTTTCTATGTAATATTTATTCATACACTGAATATTCTTGTACTCTGATGTAAATTGTTGTAAATAGTAATGAAATGTTCTTCTGTTTATGTTCCGATTTGTCTTGTTCTCAAAGCAGTCCGCCTTCTTGTTCGGTTTAGGTCGGCTGGGAAGCACGGGTTGCTATATTTGTTTCGATCAGTTTTTCTTTAAATTAAAATATAAATCAATTAAAATTGAACTCAAACATACATTTTAATTTACCTGGGCCACATACTGACTCCAAAAATTCCCGAAAAATAAATCTAGCTATGTTTTGATGATATGGTCTTAACAAATTAATTTCGTCGAATTTGGAGACCGTCTGAAAAATGGCCATTTTCTGGTCGATTCAATTCAAATTTAAATTACCAAAGACATTTAAATTTACTGCGCTTACGTATTAATTCCAAAAATTATGAAATTCGAAACCTAGCAATAATTTGACATTCCGAATCCAACAAAAGTGGTTTCGTCGAAAATGGAGGTTGTTCGCAAAATGGCTATTTATTATATTATATTAGATTCCAACGACTATTTTAAATTTTAAACTGGACACAGCTTTTTATTTCCGCTATGAAATCTGGATTTTTCACATTCGTTGGAAAGATATTTCAAAACAGATTCAAATATTTCTTGTTTTACTGAAATTCGATTTATTTTGAATCCTGTACATTCAATTGAAATTTGAGATCGAATTTTCAAACTACCGCGCCAATTCTAACTCCTTTTATAATTAAAATAAATTTTACGTTCTAACTTCGATTTAAATTAATTTTTGGTCGTTATTATTTAAAATAAATCATTTTAAATATTTAAAATACATTAAAATTGCTAAAATAAAATTTTTAAATTGGTCCAGAATTTCCGGGTTGTTACAATCTCCCCCACTTAAAATATTTTCGTCCTCGAAAAGGAACGGGGTTGAAAGTTCTTTAACTAACCAACTAAACTTTCGTTCTGGCTTTCATTCTTCGACTTTTCAGTTTCTAAGAATTTTCAAATTCTTCAAAAATTTGGCTAACACCCTAGATTTTTGAAAAATTTCGCCATAACCTCCTTTGTACGGGGTGATATTTAAAACCGCAACTTGCCTCACAGGGCCCTCACCAATCCAAAAGAAAAAGAAAAAGCCAATCGGGTAGCCAATCGGCTCATAAAATAACCAAAACCCAAGAAAATGGTAAACATGTACCTATTTGTCGGGCATACAATTTTATTCCTCTTCTTTAGCCTCCTTGCTATGACATGTTCATTGTATATACATGTACATATATGCAATTCTAATAAATTTTCAATTCAGTTCAATATTTGACTTGATTTAGCTAAATTAACTTTCATGTTCTCTTATTGGTTTTAATTTGGTTCAATTCAACTTTTCATTCTCATATTGGATTTATTATTCCAATATTTTTTTTAGTTGAACAAATAATCACACAACACAACCAACAATCAATTTGTGAATTAAATTTCCAAAACATATAAGTTTTGTATATATATATATATTCAAAAATCATATTTTTAGTGTCAAACTCCAAACAATGAATTCAAAATAAAGTTTTGGTTCTCACACCAGTCAATTGGAAATTATATAGATATCCCACTTTCGAAACTCGAACATACATGCTGATGATGCTATAGCGATCATCAGAATCATCTCCGGGCGACTAGAGTGTGATTCTATATCTATCCTGCATATTTGAGACTTCAAATAAACATGGATCATAATTATATTAAAAGTCTCCTATACTCGATAGTCCAAATTCAATTTAAAATAAATTATTCAAATACGTATACTATGATAAAAAAAATCAAAACTAAGTTTGTTTTCATTTTTATTCTGAAAATAACTCTCTTCACACTCGTTCTAGGATACTACTGATCCTATCTCTAACGAGTCATTCCCTTGGATATTAGTAATCCAATTTCTTATGAATTCTTTCGTTTGGTTCTAATATGTCTTGTTCTCGAGCTCTGATACCAAATGTAGCAACCCGTGCTTCCCGACCGGCCTAAACCGAACAAGAAGGCAGACTGCTTTGAGAACAAGACAAATTAGAACATAAACAGAAGAACATTTCATTGCTATTTACAATAATTTACATCATAGTACAAGAATATTCAGTGTCTGAATAAATATTACATAGAAATATATCAGAGATTAAAATACAATGCAATGGAAATAAAATGTATACATACAATGCGTAGCGGAAATACATTAACAAATACAGCCGAAAGAAATACACGGATACAGAGCGTTCTGAATATAGCTCTAGATGTAAATCCAAGATCTTGTATAAATAAATCTGCAAAACCAAAACTACTAGCTGCCCTTATTTTCCACACGGGCAGCTAGTAGTTTTAGTTTTGCATATTTATTTATACAGGATCCTGGATTTACAGCTCGAGCTGTATTCGGAACGCTCTGTATCCGTGTATTTCTTTCGGCTATATTTGTTAATGTATTTCCGCTACGCATTTTATTTATACATTTTATTTCCGCTGCTTTGTATTTTAATCTCTGATATTTTTCTATGTAATACTTATTCATACATTGAATATTCTTGTACTCTGATGTAAATTGTTGTAAATAGCAATGAAATGTTCTTCTGTTTATGTTTTGATTTGTCTTGTTCTCGAAGCAGTTCGCCTTCTTGTTCAGTTAAGGCCGTCCGGGAAGCACGTGTTGCTACATTATCAGCCCATTACATTCTGCTTCTAATTTCTTCAACCATTTTCGATTTGAAAATATCGTTTTAATTCCCGTTAATTCTCCCTTTAAATTAATTAATAATATAATTAATTTAAATAATTCCATTTAATATTTTCTAAGAAACAATAAATACAATTCTTAACCGTCCGGTTAATTTTGCTTATTTAATTATAAATCTTATTTACATAAGAAATTGATTTATTAAACATTTAATAATTATTTATAAACTGAAATAATAAATATAAATGTAAATTTCCTTTTAAATAACTTCCATTCAAAATAATAGATTTAAATATCTATTTTAGTTATAAAATAAATTTTATAACTTCATTTCTGTCGATTCACTTGATGGTAAATCAACATTTCCAAAACGACTGATTATCCAGCCATCTGATGCCCATTACTCAACCAGTACTGACCATTGGTTAATATCACAACAAACGTTGAATCACGATTCAACAATCCATAGATTAATCAATCATTTAATCAGGTTGGTCACATAGTTCATATAATGGTAATATGAAAATAAACAATAAATTTGAGGAATCCAGTTTGATCACTCCAACTTGTTTTCCCTGCATCCAAAAACGTTACCTCAAATAATATCATTTAATTGAATAAACAGATATAATATTCAACAATCAATTCATAGCAACAATTCAAACATATCCGTATTCTAATTTTATACATTTATGATATTATAAGCGTAACCAGCAAGGTAAGTTAACTTGTTTGGAAATAATCGTTAAAATAACCATTAGATTTCTTTTAAATTAAACTAGCATTAAATCAACCAATTCATCCAATATATAAATATAACTATTCAACACACAACAACATTATCGACCATGCATAGCACAAAATAAATCCCGATTTATATAAAATATAAGTGGGTAAAATCTGAGTGAGTTATACTCATTTTGATTTTATTATTCTGAAACGGTTGATTACAGTTAAATTAAATAGTCGTTTAATTTTAACAGTAAATTCCACTCGTCTCCTGCATAGTCTAGATCAGTTCTATAATGTTCTGTTCTTCGTTAGGTTTTGATGAAATTTGTTTCGTTTTATTCTGTTAACACAATAGAAAGTTATACACGTTATAATTATATACGAATTAATTAAGTTGATTAATTTCTTAACTATAATATTATTGTAACAACCTGGATTTTTCAGCTACTTGAATCTAGATATTTAAATCGATTTTAAATTTATTTTGAATATTAATGGATTATTAATATTGAATTCATTATAAAACATTGATTGAACGTTTAATTTATAATTAAAATGAACTCAAAACGACGCGGTAGTTCGTAATATTGAGTTTTGAACTTTAATTGAATATACAGAATCCGTTTTAAGTCGGAATTATGTAAAACAAGAAACGTTAGGATCTTATTGATTATAATTTGCTAATGAAAGAGAAAAATTGAGATTTTATTGCATATATTTGGATATATATATATATATATATATATATATATATATATGTGTGTGTGTGTGTGTGTGTGTGTGTGTGTGTGTGTGTTTGTGTGTGTATGTTTTTCAACTCCTCTGCTCACCTTATATGTTTCTTTCCGAAGTTTATATGTTAAATTTAAATCTAAAAAAAAAAAACCAGTATATATACTTCAAACTCAACTAAATACAAACCTACCCCCATCACTTTCATACACAAACAAGCCTGGGTTATCCTCTTTTCCTATCGTAATGCACATGTTACGTACTACCTAATGTATTCTTTTCAACCCCTACTTCTCCAGACACATGCATGCTACTCTAACTAGTCCTACCTATCACCCTAACTTCTGCAATTACCTGTACACGTACCAACCTATCTTCAAAAGAAAATACTTCTTTTGAAATAGTAAATTGGGGTGCAGCACTCAGCGGTGGTGCGGTAGGAATCAGTAAAAGAAAGAAGAGGGGAACAGTTCGAAACATAAGAAGATGGAGACTGTAGCATTTTGGAATGAAATAGTAAATGGAGGAAGAGACAGTGATGGGTGGGCTGAGATAGTAAACGATGGGTATTGGGCTTGGGGGCTTTCATTAATAAATAAAGAAAAAGGGGGATTGGAAAGTCACGAAAGGATCAAAAGTGCATAGGAATGGAAAGACGTCAACTGAATGTTGGGGAAGGAGACATGATAACTGGAGCGAATACTCGTTTTCACGAGAAGAAGAAAGCAAAAGGGAGACGCGGTATTTAGGGTACATGGGCCAGTTTCTTAAATGGGCTTTCGGGCTTCAAAAAAAAAGTAGTTTGATACATGGGACAGAACGTGTAGCAGGCGGAAGTGTATGATAATGTGGACGGTGGGCTCCTGCATGGAGGAATGAATGAACACGTGAAAACAGTAGATGTGTAGGCTGAACAAATAACGGGTAAGGCGCATCGTAAAATTGAAATTTCAAAGTTTAAATTGATTTGATTAATCTTGTTAATATCATTTTTGTCCGTAGCTTATTAAAATGGCGCACGGTCAGCCTCGTTGGAACCATACCGACGAGCACAACGTGGTAAAGCTAGTCCAGTCATGATCGGAAGTAACCGTATTTTTAATTAAATTAAACATCAATTTAATTTAGTGAAAAGCAAGCATTAACTCGATAGAATAAATCAAGGTGAGTCTAACTCACTCAGTTCTCCCACTTATAATTTTTATAAGTCGAGTTTATTATTTATATGTCATGTTTGCTAATTGTTGGTTGATTTGGTGGTTGTTTGGATGTTGTTAAACATTGTTATATCGATTGTTTAAATTAAACGTTATTTAATTTAAATGAAATGACATCATTATTTTTAACAATTTTTTAAAATAGAGGTAACATACCTTATTGGCAATGTTTATAATAATATAAACATATTTAAATTAAATTGGATGCTTGAATTATAATTATTGGTTGACCGTTATCAGTTTAATTGATTATTTAGTTGCATATAATTTACATGAATTGTTGAATGAATATGATTGGATGATTAATTGTTGAACCCAAATCCAATGGTTATTTTGATATTAACCAATGGACAATATTGGTTGAGAAATTGGCAGTAGATGGCCTTAATTATATATCGTTTATAAAGATTGATTTACCGCCACGTGAATCGATAGAAATGAAGTTATGAAATTTATTTTATACTGAATACATATTTTTAAATATATTATTTTAAAAGAAGTTTATAAAAAGGAAATAAACCAACCACATATATAAATTGTTTGTTTTAACCACCAATCATCATTTTTGTACCAAAATCTGTCGTGTGCAAAGCACGTGCCTCATCTTAATTACTAAATGATTCTATAAAGCTTATTTTTATATTAATAAGATTGATAAGCAAGTGAGCGGGAATTAACGTGACGGTTAATAGCCGGGATTTATTGTTTTTAAGAAATAATTAAAATGGGGTTAATTTTGATATAGATTATTATTTATTTAATAATAATCAAAGTTGTAAATCTAGGAATTTAAAAATCTATTTAATAAAGTTATATGAAACCATAAAAACTATTTATGATAAAGTTGAGATTTAAAGCAAATTATATTAATAATAATATAAGTTAAGTTTAAATTGAAGTTTTAAAGCGAAAATCTTATTTGAAATTCTATTTAATTGGATTTTATTAAGTCCAAGTTGGACGGAGTTTTAAAACCCAAGTTCATCTGAATATATTGTTGAAATAGGTTTATTAGAAATGACATTTGAATGAAATATAAGCCAAGATATGAAATTAAAGAATTAGAACTTAACTGGGGATCAGTTGAGATAATGATTTTCTAAATGTTGATCTGATGTTTATTTCGGCCTTCGAGGTTGATATTTAGGGAATTGTTTTCTTACTAATTTACGGTTGGGAACTAATGGGAATATGAAAGGAGAAATAAAACGGGAACCCAAGTTTGAATTGAAGTGGCCAGTCAGTTAAGTTATAAGAATGCGATATAAATTCGTTATATGAATAAGAGATGAGGTTTGGTTAAGATATAATTAAAATGGGATTTGTTTTGATATGG
This sequence comes from Allium sativum, assembly GCA_030737875.1. NCBI lineage: Eukaryota > Viridiplantae > Streptophyta > Magnoliopsida > Asparagales > Amaryllidaceae > Allium > Allium sativum. The sequence continues at coordinate 749,834,067 of CM060918.1, forward strand.
GGAATGAATACCGGTTTTTGTATTACAATGGATACGTATTTTAAGATAAGACCATTGTTGATCAAGATCTGAGAGGTAATAAAAATACCCCAACTTGAATGATTTCAGGATTATTAAAGGATGATATTAAATGTAATGATAAAAGTGTTAGAAGTGATTTATTTTGAGAAATAATAGGGTAATGTTATTTGCAGAATTTGGAAATATATATATGATGGGATTCCAGAATAAAAGTAAATTAAAAGAGCTTGAGAATATGAAATGGTTTTTCCGAAATAAAGAAATAAATAAAGGAAGATTTGTGAAAATATAAAAGAAGATTGGTGAAAATGTAATAATATTTTCAAAGTAAAGAGATGAGATTTTGAATGGGGTTTATTCAAAAGGGAAGTGACGATTATGGTGTTCAAATAACAAATCAAATAAGATATCGTAACGATTGTTTAAAAGGATAAGTTGAATCGGTTTCCAAATTATAGATAATAAGTAATGTTGTAGCCATGTTTTGAAATAATAATTAACATGAAATTTTGGATATGAAATTGGATATGGTTTTAAGATATTTTTCTAAGTAATAAAATAAAATGATTTGAGAATATTAATGTATTAAAACTGAGATATTATTTTGGTATTAAAAGTGATAATATTTTAATGGAAAAGTGATGTTATATACTAAACCACTGAATTTATTTTTATTTTTATGATTGTTTATTTTGATAGTTAAACAACCGACTATCAAAATCTGACCCAAATGGTATTGGTATGGAAAGACCGAGATCAAATTTATATTCGAAAACCATTCCTATCAATAAATACGAATACGTGAAAGATGCTGATTGAAGATGGAACAATTGAAGACCGTAAATCTTCATGAGCGGAAGAACTATTGTTAAATATCTCTGGCTGATCCCTAGAGTTAACAATGATTCTGTCATGATTGAAATCTACGGATTGCAAGGACTACTCGCTACTGATCTGTTGGATGATTCCTAAGATATGGTAGGTGGGTGCCTTCGATTCATGCTGTTCCTGGATGACTTGTATGGACGGATGTCTGACGGAGTATTTCCAAAAGGATTACATACGTTGATTTCTTCAAGCGTACCTCAGTTGGCGGAGAAAGGCCTTCTCTTAACAACTAGAGTATTTTTGGGGACGTCAATTAGTGATTCTGGCGGATCTGACGATGTAGCATTCAAAGTGAATGGTGGCCAGATGTTCTAAAGATAAATTCTAACCTCAACCCTCATCAACCGGGAAATAACAAAAATCGGGCAGGCAGCATGGCTATGTGGGTCGCTCATATTAGGGTGTATAATCACCTATCTAGAGAAATTACTTTTGCTTCTTTAATCTATTTCGATGCTATCCCTTTTCGGGAAACGTTGGGTCGCACCCGACCGTTGGTGATATACATTTGATACACTCAAGTGAAATGAGTGTTCGGCCATGTGTGGGCCGGGTTGCAAGACGTTCTTGTTGAACCCAGTGTATTCCCCTCCAAAGATACACTATCGGCAAGTGGTTCCATATCTTGTCATAGTTGGAATCCTATCTCCAATAAGCACCCACGGTTTTTATTGTAAACTATATATGTGGAGCGTGAGATGCAAGCGTTCTGCTAGATTGATATTTATTTGTATTTAGACACTATTATAATATCAGAATAAGATATTGATTTAAAACTGTTTTGGGTTATCGTAAGGTAAAAGTCGTCCGTATTTATGTGTGGATTTGGTCTTACGATTATCCTTTTCTTTCGAAAAAGGTTTTAACTTTAAAATCAAGTTGGATGAATTTATAAACTTAGCGAGTTTTTCTCACTCTGGTTCACCAAACTGACCCAGTGTTTGTAATGCTCGGGTTGTACAGGTTCAGGTTATCGGCTGCTGTGAAGTCCAATGAAGAGCTGAAGGTATTCAAAAGTATGATATTATCTAGTATTATTCTGTTGTGTGATGTATATGAGGACAGATTAGTATAAATGTCCCGGTGTATTGATATACTCCGATGATTGTAAGTTTTTATTTCAAAGCTCTCTATAAGCTTTATTTATATATTATATTTTGTTTTGCTGCAATGTGAGACTCGGTGTTGTGATGTTCTTCTTTCTTATTCTTCTACTATAATATTTCTTTCTTTCTTATCTCACCCTTTAATTTCTTTCTAATAACGTTCCGTTGTTTTCGACGCTTGAATGTTCGACATGGTGTTTTTGTGTCGATTTTCGGGGTCGAAAATTCCTGATCGTTACAATTATAAAACACTAATTATTTACATTGCCCAATTCGGTCTGGAAAGGATATTTGGTACGATCCTTTATTTTGAAAACATGGTGTGTCGACTTTTCTGAAACCTTTCCCAGGCCCTTGAATCGCATCTGCAAGTTTTTGGCCAAAATCATAGACCCTAATTAATATAATTACAAATTCTTAATTAGAATTCATTAATTTATATATTCTTAACATTAAAAACCTGAGGAAACATGGGCCAATGCGTTCTGCGTGATCGAACTTCTTTTCTACTGTCTCTTTTTCTCTAGTTTTGACCAAACTTTGGACTTTGCAGTCCCATCCTTTTCGATGTTGCAAACCAAACCCCCCTCCAAACATTTTATTTCAAAAACAAGCTCGACTTATTCACGCTACCAACCATCCTCATCGTCTGCCGCCGCCATAAGAACTTTTCCAGTTTCACACGTATTTTTTTTTGATACCTTTACTGCTTCAAAGAAACACGTGCCCAACTATGTCTTCTTCTCCACGTGGAATCCACACAGGCCACATTTTTCTTCTTCCTTAATCATTTGGTTCCCAGTCCAAAATGCTGGCATCTCCCTTCTTTTATTTCCATGCGAGCTCTACTTGTCCATCCCCTTTATTTACAAAATATACACCATATCATAACTGTAACACCCCACACCCGCTACGGTCACCCACTAAGGTAATGCCATAACATCGGTGGAGTATTTTAAGTGAATATAGAACAGAAAAATTACAACAAGACAGATATAAGTAATACTTGAGAATTTAAAACATCATTTCATTGCAGCGGAAAGTAAAACATGTTTGGTTACACCAAAACCATAAACAAGAGTCAAGTACATAATATCCATCCTGATAAAACAAAAGTACATAATCCCACTACATAACTTAATAGCCATAATAGAAAAGATAAACTGAGCTTTACATCCACGGTCCAAGCTCCAAAAGATAGATAAAGCAGTCTGATCAAAGCCCACTAGTGCTAGGCCCACTCTGATAACCTGAGGGTTGGGAAAAAGATAAAAACAACGGGGTCAGACATAAGTCTGAGCGAGTCCTATAACTTTAACAATACAATCGTTAAAGTAACCAGAGTAAGACATAAGCTTGATATACGGTAACGACTGGGGATAAATGGCTACACTAAGCAGCCAACTAGACTTAGGATGAACTAAGATAACCGTAAAGACGCATCTACCCACCCAAGGATAATTACTACACTGCACCACACCAGTCATTCCCAATTTAAAGGTTGATCCCACTAAGTATACTTAGTAATCTATAATTAGTAGTTTCGTGTACCCCTAGCTGACTACATAGGTGCCGTCTGCCCCTATTTCCACTAGGTGTACCCACTACCCCCCATTCGATCGGCTCCCTAACGTAGATACCCGTGCTGGCCCCACAGTGGGGTGTATCATCCCCCAAAGTGGCAACCTGATAATATCAACGGTGCACGGCTTATACTTACACGATGCAACAACGTCTTACTTACCAGCCCGGGTCCACACACGCATATGAAACCCGTTGGACTTGCGTTGCCACCGCTAACCCGTTTTGACCTCTTACAGTCAAGCCCAATATGCGTGTCCCGTCCTCGACTTGGGTCGAGCCCATAAAGATACGTTTGGGATATTGGTTGAAATGGGCCCCCACAAGCTACCCACCTAAGCTTGTCATTTCTAGTGAATCCCACTTAACCCTTTAACCATGTCCACTTACATGTTATAAATTTTGGTTAAGTCTTTTAATCATATTTTAATTGCCACTCAAGGCATCCACTAGATTTCCACATGCCACCCAAGGCACTTACTTGATTCCCACATGCCACCCAAGGCACTTACTTAACCCTTTAATCATGTTTAATTACATGTTCCACTTTGGTTAAGTATTCTAATCGTATTTTCTATTGCCACCCAAGGCAACCTACTAGTTTCCTCATGCCACCTAAGGCACCCCCACTAGTTACTACATGCCACCCAAGGCACCCACTTAACCCCTCATGCCCCACTACATGCTAATTTGGTTAAGTGTTTCTTAATTAATTAAGATCGTAACCTTTGTAAAGACCTCTCACATTAGACTGTCTTTTATGGCAGCTGGATATGCCGGTTGGTTCCGGGCAGCCTTACACCATAACAGAGTCTAACCTCGTGTCTTTACACTTGTCACGTATTTAGTTTATGACTAAGACCTCTCACATTGGGCCAATCATTTGTAGCCGCTGGATTTGCCGGTCGGTTTCGGGCAGTCTTATGCTACAAAAGGGTCCAACCTCGTGTCTTAGTCGATTAATTACACCTAATTAATCACCCCCATAATTTGTATTAATTATCCCTAATTAATTACAAATATTTAAAAATATGGGTAGACCTAACTCAATAGGTAAATTCCCAATTCCATAATATGGGTAGACCTAACTTAATAGGTAAATTCCCAATTATGTCCATCCACTTTATGGTATGTTTAATCATACCAACTTCACACAATTTTATGTGTTCATTAATTTTTACCCCATCATCCCCACGTAAATACGTTAACATGACATACTTTAAAAGAGGAGATTCATCATACACACAATGGGTTCAACTTAGCATATCATTAGCATTATCATGGGTTTAAAAGGTGTCAACTTGCATATATGACCATAAACCCAACTTGCATAAATAACCAACCCAAACTTGCATGAATCACATATGTCATAATGATGGTAACTTGCATAAATGTTCATGTCATAGACCTATCATAAAGGTGTCAACTTGCATACATGTCATAGGTCTAAAAGGGATGAACTTGCACATGTACTTATGTCATACAAAGGGGTAAACTTGCATATGTATGTATGACATACAAAGGTGTAAACTTGCACATGTTACTTGCATATAATCAACCACCAAACTTGCATAACATGTCATATATAGACTTGCATATAATCAAACACCAAACTTGCATAACATGTTACATATGAACTTGCATATAATCAACCACCAAACTTGCATAACATGTTACATATGAACTTGCATATAATCAACCACCAAACTTGCATAACATGTTACATATGAACTTGCATATGTATGTATGACATACAAAGGTAAACTCGCATATGTTATGCATATCACTAATCCAAACAACTTGCATAGATTATGCATATTATAGATCCAAACTCATAGGTTAAACTTGCATGTCATGTCACTTATTTCACACATGATTCTAGCATAAAACCAAGCATTTAACTTGCATAAAACCAAACACTTAGCATGCATAAAACCAAATACTTAGCATGCATAAAACCCACCACTTAACATGCATAAACCCAAACACTTAACTTGCATAAACATAGTGTCATCATGAATAAGTGTTAAACATAATGATTAGCAAACTAGCATCATAACATATGACCTAAAACCCATTGATCCGCAAGCAAAACCATATGATCTCATCACATCTCATCTACTTAGTTTAGCAATTGGTTATTAAAGTGATAGAAACTCACAAACTCCAAGATTAGCTCCTTAGATAGTTGCTAGAGTTGAAGTAGAGGTGGATTAGTAGTTGATTAGCTTGCAATCCTCTTCTCTAATTAGTGGAGGCTCATTCTAAGTTGCATTTTGGCGGCATGATGGCATAGATTCTATTTTTAGTATGGATTAGGGTAGTCTTAGGGTGTATTTATAGGATTAGGTTGTGTTTTAGACCCTTAGATTAACCCTAGGTTAGTTTAGGTCCGTCAGATTTCGTCCCAAGCCCTCCAACCCAGCCCAAAACTCAACCAGGTGCACCCAGGCCAGAATCAGCCGACAGGGCAAGTCGACAGCCCTGTCGACTGCCAAGTCGACAGGCATGTCGATAGGCAAGTCGACAGCCAAGTCAACTTGGCTGGGCGGGAGTTTTCCCGCCTGGTCCCCATTTCTGCATGTTTCGAAATTCAAATTTCCCGAAAACTTCTTTGGGCCTTAACAGGGTCATACGGACTCCGATTTACAAAATTTCGGACTCTATTTTGCGTATTTTTCCGAGACGAACACAATGACGTAACCCGTTTTCCCTGATTCTCACATCTGAGATTATTAATTCTGTAATTAGTGAATATCAGTGTTAACTGAAATTCGGGGTGTTACAGTAACCTTGTTCAATTGTTCTGCATGTCTTGACTTCTGAAACCCTTCTCCACATATTGACCAACATGTGCCCACTCCTCTCTTAATAACGAACCTGCCCATTTAACCATTCGTGCCCGATTATTTATACACAGCAGCTTCCATCCATCACCCCACCGCCGCACAAAATTCCATCCACCGGAACCTCATTAGAGCCCAACTATATGAGCGGCCTAGCGCCTCCCCACTTCGACGAAAGCCTTGCCTCACCCGGGCTCTTCTACCGCCTGCAGCATCCAAATAATCGCGACGCCTTTCTATTGAGATTCCGACCATCTCATTGTAGTAAATCCAATCATGACCGACCGCTTTAAATTTCTCGGTGAGCTGATCATAGTTGTAGAAGGGAGTTTTTAATTTAAATGCATGAATAAGGAGATTAGAGAAGAAGCGGGTCGGGAGTGTTTTAGTCGTCCATTTGTAAATGGCGGCTGTTTTTTTTTTTGTTTGACTATGCAGAAAAAATGTTAGGGTTTGATGTTTATATGGGTATATATATAGGGTGTGTTATATTATTAAATTATTATAACCAAACTATAGGATGAAGTAACGCATGAAAATAACAACATACGATCTCCAACTGAGATGAAAATTGTATTCCTAACATAGAAAATTATTTCGTACATGATGGGACAGGTTTCATTAAACTCCGAGGTCATTTGTAAAAAGTCATTTATAGATCACAGGTGAAAAACGTGCGTTTAAATTTCCCACGGTCATAAAGTAAATCTAAATAACTTGAAACTTGAAACACTACTAGAATTAATCATTACGGATCTAATAAAACTAGTTTAATTGAAAATGGAGATCGTTTGCATATCGGTTATTCTATTTTAACATGTAAAACAACGCTATTTTGGACACCAAAATACCCGGTTCTCCAAAAATAACAAACAATATATCTATCCTGATTCTAAACGTAATACGAAATCAACGGAATTGGTTTAGTGGTTTGATTTGATCAATTTCTCAAGTTATGTACAAAAACCATTTTAAATCAAATTAAATTATTAAATAAATTGCTATAACTTATAAATAATTCCATAGCGACTAATTTAAAATATGAATTGGATAGTAATAACAGTCCCTCACACGAAATCTCGATTTTTCTATCTCATTAGAAAATTATTATCAACAAGATTCAAACGTTTCTTGTTTTACAGAATCCGACTTATATCGTAATTTGTATATTCAATTGAAGATCAAAACTCAATATTACGAAGTACCGCGACGTAACGATCTCGTTTTATAATTATATATAAATTAAACATTTAAAATTCTTTACATAAACGAATTATATATTTTGAATCCATTTAAAATTCCAATTCAATATTTAAAATAATAAAATAATTTAAATATCTGACCCCTAAAAATACGAGATATTACACAACGATTAACATTTAAATGAAATGTTCAAATATCGAATTGTTAAATTACGGGTTGTTATATTCTTCCCCCATTAAAGGATTTCGTCCTCGAAATCCTCAATGGCAAAACAACATAACCAAACACTCTCAAACAAATAACGATAGAAGACAAATCGTTAGTTGATGCTCTAAACAACCATTCCATTTCGGGATCGATGCAGCCAAGCCAAACCTCAAAGTTGTTTACTCATTTGCCAAAAACCCTACGGTGGAAGATAAAAGTGACAACTTAATATTTACAAGACAATTCAACTTAGCATCGCATATTGAATTTCTTTCCAAATCTGCAAAAATTCACGTAAAATTTCGGCAGCACCTTCCATGTACGTCTTGATCTGAAGAAACACCAAATCAGCAGGCAAGGCTCAACCCAACAAAAGAAAACAAAATCCCAAAGGTGGTTACCCATATCTGGGGAATAAAATCACTGAAATGCACCAAATAGAAAAAAAATCACAACTCTACTTCTACTACATACCTCTTTTCAAGCAAGCTTAGTATTTATATGCTAACAAAAGAAAATTAGCATCCAAACAAATCAACTCTTACTTTTTGGTACTTAGGCATGTACTTAACAAAGTGAATTAGAAATAATAGTAGAAATAGAAACAATAGGAATAAACATGTTAAATAAATTGAATCATCTAACACGAGCATACAAAGTCATGTATGGAATTTATTTCGATTAATAAGCAATAAAAATAACAATTATCCTACATGTCTAACAATCATACAAATATAAATGAACATGCAAACATCCAATAGTAAATTCAATTCATATATGACTCAACATCCATTCCCACCTCCATTCTATTTAATTGTAGCAAGCTGACATCACATTCATTATAAAATAAATGTGTAATCAACTCGTTCTAACGATGCCGGGAACAACACCTCCTTCGTATGGAATCGGCCGCCTTGGTCGAGTCACTACTCTCCTCGAGTTATGGAATAATAACCGGAAATAACATAAGAGATGTTCACTATCTACATATCACTTCCGAACCGGTACATCTCCAAGCCGACACACACAAATAACTTACATTTCCTATAAATACCTAGAGAAAACTCATACTCATAGATGGCCAATAATTTCAATCGTTGTCGCTAGGAAAGGTTGAGATACTTCTCAGGGAAGAGAGATCTAGATGATGCAACATCATCAACTACTCTAACCCATTTGCTATTAAATAATGCCTCCAACTCACAAAAAGAATGTTATCGCCATCGACTCCAAATCGTGAGTTGAATATTCCTTATTCGGTTTTAGGTAATCAACTAAAACACGATAACCTTTCACCCGAAAACAAACCACAGTTCGACTACTAACGCAACCAAGTGAGTATTATCGACCTATCGTTCCTGCCTAATGCCTAAAACGAGAAATCAACACACTCAATGGTCAACTCTAACTTCCCAAACCATCCAAGCGCTCATAGGACCATAATGACATCCTACTCAAGAATACATAACCTAAGCACTCCACTTTTTCACAAAAAGTGAAGCTCCAATAAACTAAACTCAAATATGTTGATTCACTACTTGGCCCAAACAGTCCAACCACCAATCACAATCAAAACAGCCAATACAATGCTGTAATCGACATGCACCAATCAACTACTCATAATCGATAAAATCCCCTTGGAATTCCTAAGCGAAAAAACATCCATAACTAGATCAATATGGAACTCGACTCAAACATGGTGGAAATCTGGTGATCTCATCAAATGTGTTCAGATACTCTCAAGCTACAAGCTCAAGTGACGACACGCTACTAGAGATCTGTCTCGGCTTGCTATCGTCCAATCACAAGTGACTCGCCTACTGAAGATCTAACTCTCAGCCCACTATCGCTAACTCAGGGACGAATCACTACTAAAGAGTTTGTCCAAGCCCACTATCATCACAAACAACGTCTCACTAGCACCTATGTTCTGTATCCTCTTAGTAATTGAACTTTTGGACTCGAAGATTAAGCCCATTTAAGTTCAACATTCAACAAGCAACCAATTTGCAACCATGACTCGACGAATTTAAGTTTTGATGAACCATGCATACTACCAATAATAGACTATCTATGTCCTATACTCCCCCACCTCATTGCCAAATTATTCACTATTGATGATGCAATCATCCGCGGTATTAATTTCTAGTGACCAAACATGGGATGTTACACACGTACATAGCCTAACCAAGTTCTCGACATAGTAAGTCAAAATCAAGTAAGGAAAATAAATTCATGAGTCCCAATCTCGTTCACCTATCAATCATAAGATTAAATGGAACGATGAAATCTCAATCTCAACTCAAACCGAAACACGTATGGAAACACAATTGATGGGAACTGTGATGAACACCCCGTACCTCCTGACCTAGATAAGGAATGGTGCGTTCTATGACGTGCCAGGCCGATACGGTACGATCATTGGCGTAGAATAACTTGAAATAAACATGTCGTATAACTCACAGTGCATGGATAATATATAATAACAAAATGTACAACAATCAACAAGTTAACACGTGAAAACCATCCACGACATGCCATTATAGAATAAGAGAGGAACACCCCCAATCCCGCCCCACTTTGACATCTTACCTTGATAGCCTACCCAGAGAAAATAGAGAAGAAAACACACAATAAACCAGAACATCCATAGCATCCAATATCCTAGTTATCACCAACTACAGCCTTGTATCCATTGATAATCAAACTTGCTTTCAACGATCAAAAAAGGGCTAATGGAAAACCCTGGTTCTAGCCAAACTATCGTATGCCATCGTGACTCATATGTTTGTCTTACTAGATAAAGATAACTTGGCCTATCATGACTGCCTAGAGTACACGATCCGTCAAATCTGATCCTAACGGGGTCCCCACGATACCCTTGCTATGAGTCTGCTAGAACACTTCGATTACCAATGATTCCTTAGCACATCTAATATGTCAAGCCTTTCATCTCAGCGAATCAATCCATTTCTCTAACCATTCCATTATCATCCATGATTGACTCCTATCCCGTCAATCCATCACCATACTAGATTGTATATCGAATCACGACCAGTGTCACATCAATCGGTTTTCGACCACTCCATATGAGTTCACAATCGAAGCACTGTCCATTATTGAGTTGCACATCGATCATCTGAAGTCCATTTCAATCCAGACTTCACCAGCAACCTCCAGAAGCTACTACAATATGGCACCCAAAAATTGAGTGACACCAGGCCCACTTATATGGGTTGGTGGCGACCCATCTACTTAGCCAATTTTTCCTAAGTAGCAGGCCTTTATCTATCCTTGTCTCAAGCATATTATTCTGGTCCATTATCCAATCATTTTGACGTCTGTGTTGAAGCTTCTGCGGGTTGACTCATTTCTCGAGAAATCAGCCTTCGACCCATCTCAAACCTTCTATGAATGACTTGAAAATTTGCAGGTAACCCCAATTCATCAACACGAAGCCATGCCACAAAGGCTAAAGCCACATGATTCCCCTACATGGATCGGTGTCGACCTATGTACTTAGTCTATTATTGCACGAAAATTTCCGTGCTCCACTCCTTCGTCTTCCAGACCGCCTCTGCCATGTTTCTTCTGAATCAGATCATCTAAACCTCTGATTTGCTTTATTCTTCAATCCTATGATATATGACAACCAATTCTAACAAACAACTCATACAACGCATTCAATTCAATCAAAACAAACATCGATTCATACAACACTGAACATACAAACATGAAAAATTCATAATTACGGCATAAACACCTCATAAACATGAGATCTAGAATGATTTAGATTTAACATACATATAAACATGATTAATCTAACATTTATCTGGTTAATATAATCAAATTAGGTTTTTCTAGGGTTTCTAAATCAGAATTAAACATATATGATCAGATCTAAGGCGATTATAACATATATGAATGAAATTAACATAGATCTAACCTATATAACCCTCTGCTTCTATGTGAGAGATTTCTATCACTCACGTAATCCCCAACTCGATGTAAATACGATGAGATCAGATCTGGACAGTGATTAAAACCTTCAGATTTGATGCAATTTGGTGTGCTCTAACTTCCCTTGATGATGATTTATCTTCTAGATGCAATCTACTATGAATTTGATTGAAAAGAATGGAGAAATAGGGTTTTAGGTTGAAATGGAGAATCACATAGACTCAATCTAAAGTTTAGAATGAAGAGAGTAACCCTAGTTCTCTCCCCAAGTCCCCCTATTTATATCTGCTGGTTATTAGTCTAATGGGCTTGGCTAAATAGCCCATTTGTTACTAATTAGTTTGCTTAAATGCAGCTGAAACATAAAACAGTGATTCCTCCCAAACTACTGAACCAAATCATTCATGTGACCACTCTACGGAATAGTAAACAACTATCCTGATCTCGTAAGATTAATTTCAGCACCTGATTCGACCTCAATCAAAAGTTATAGCCTAAACCGTAAATGAAAGGGCGCAATGGTCATAATTAGGTTCAATTAAAATCATGGACTTGTCCTACATCCCCATGAACAACATATTAAAATCTGAGAGTGATCCAACTACTAGAGATTAAAATATAGTTATTTTACAATCGATCGATATGTAAAATATAGGTCGTTACATTCTCCCTACCTTTAGGAATTTCGCCCCCGAAATTCCAAGGAAACACGAGCAAACAAAGCATTCTGTATGCCTACCATCCACGAGCTACCAATCTACCATGCAATCTAGCATTCAACAATCCATGCATCTAAAATCCTATCTAGCATGTGGGACTCCTAACAGTGCAAGGCATAACGGTACAAGTAAGACACGATATATAGGACATACCACTCAAAGAGTTTTGGATGGGTCGGCCTCATACCCTCTTCTGTTTCCTACATGCAATCGTCATTGCTCTCGCCCTATTGTACTTTGACTAGCTTAACAACCTTCCTCCTAAGCTGCTTCGTGTCATCCGCTACAACGCGTAGTGGTTTACGAGGTATACAAATTTTGGGCTCGACTTCAAAATCTTCAAACTGATCCAGAGATATCACAACATTCGAGTCATGCACGAACTTCTGTAGAAACGATACATGAAACACTTTATGCACACTCGTCATCTTCTCAGGTAGTTTCAGTCTATAAGCGAGCTTCCCAATACGCTTGACAATCGGAAATGCCCCAACAAACCTTGGCTCTAACTTTCCTTTCTTTCCAAAATGAACAATATTCTGTAGAGGAGAAATTTTAACGAATACCAAATCTCCAACTGAAAACTACAAATCCTTTCGTCGCTTATTAGCATAACACTTCTGGCGATCTTGGGTTGCTTTCATTCGTTGCCGAATTATCTCAATATTATCCGTCATTTCTCTTATCATCTCAGGCCTAATTGCCAACTTCTCTCTAGTCTCTAACTAACAAGACGGAGAATTACACGGTCAGCCGTACAACGCATCATATGGTGCCATTGTAATGCTCGACTAGTAGCTGTTATAATAAGCAAACTCGACCAAGCACAAATTGTAACACCCCAAACTTTTTTTGGCCCAAATTTTGACAAAAATCGAAACTTAAACACATCCAGACATGAAGCGTGTAAATTTGGTATCTGTAATAAATAAGCATGAGCATAATCAAAGTACGGTAAAAGATAACTCACAGCAGAAACAAAATAGGATAAACTAGTATTAACTCAAGTAACCAAGTAAGTTAATTTGCCAATACCGAGCATGAGAGAGAACGAGAACCGAAAGCCAAACTAAAACACCTGTGAGATCCCGACCTTCCCTAGAAAACCTGGGGTTGTAATCAGGTGGGGGGGTCAGAATAACAAAATTCTAGTGAATAGGAAATGTACAACACAGATTATAACACACGGATGTACCATGTTTAGTTTAAACCAAGATGTATGCCTACCAAGGTTGGTGATTCTAACCTAACATTATAAATGTTTACGCATGACTTTACCACTCTTCCCAAGAAGTATTCCCAAAGTATGATACCAAGATAGACGGTTTACGCACATATTGGTGAAGCCTTTATACCAGAACATGGCTGGTTATTTAATCAAGGTTATACCTCTAGTTGTAGAGTTTATATATATATATACACACACACACATTCTCTCTCTCTCATTCGCTCTTCCTTCATCATTTAATGCCTCACTATCGATGATAGTTAGGGTGGATTCTCTCTGATCGCTTAAGACCGTAGGCGGACCTATTGGTCACTTATTGTTCCTCGATAACTGATTCCCCATTAACTTAAACTAGAGGGCACTAGCTACGGGCCCTACAAGTTAAGGCTTCCGTCATTCATGCATATACCCTTACCCCGCATAAGGTGAGAGATGGCATTTTATTGCTCGTTATACCTTCTAGCTAACTTTATTAGATAATCCCCTTAGTCGCTTACTACTTCCCATAAGGCAGCAGCTTTATCTGACGTTTTTAGCTTATAGGTTTGGGTAGACAATACTCACACATGCCGTTTAAGACCCCTATACTGAATGACCTATCCCCAAGTAGACCCTTTAACCCCAGCCGCTAAGACCCAGGGGGCGGACTATACTCGAAGGTTATTAGGTTAGTACCCCATTAGCCACTAATACCTTTCTCTATTGGGACAAAGTGGGCTACGTTATTAAGTCATCCCCGTTCAGTTCCTCCAAACGGAAATACTAGACGCACACAATTCATTATCATCACGGGTTCCTATGGTTAATAGTGTTTCACGTTACTAACCTACTAAATCTAATTCAAGCTTTTAATTATAAGTTCTATATTCATTAATATAAATAAGGAAGGTTGTATCCTCTTTTTTCCCTAGGATATTTATTTTATTACTTCCTTAACTTAGACTTAATATTTAAACGGTACTCAATATCCACTAATCCCCTTATGACACACATTTTCTTTTATTTCTATTTTTAATTCCCTTTATGACCATAACTGTCATATTTTCCTAAGGCGACTATTTATCAGTCTTGAAGTATCTATTTGTTCACCAGGCCTCTCACATTAAGTTGACTACTTATGGATGCTATGTATGTACGTATGTATGTGTGTGTCTGTATGTATGTATGTATTTGTGCACCAGGCCTCTCACATTAAGTTGACTACTTATGGATGCTAGATTTATTGGTCGGTTCCGGGAAGACTTCTACCACAAGTTGAACTTAACTTCGTGCCTTAGTACATTTATGTTTACGCATTAGACTCCTCATATTAAGCTAACTACCTGTGGTCGCTGGATTTGTCGGTCGGTTCCGGGCAGGCTTATACCACAAGTTGAGTTTAACCTCGTGTCTAAATGCGGTTATAATTCAAATTTCCTAATTTGGGGTTTACAACATTTATCCTAATTAATTTAGGAATTATAACCATTATCCTATTATATTTACTTTACCCAATCAACATTGGTTACAATTGTTAATTATTTATTTATGGCCTTATTTATAGCAATCAATTACACTAATTGCTACAACCGTCACCATAAGTATGTTCATTAAGTAAAGAATATAACTTACATGTATGATTCCATAAATGAATACCATTCAACATTTCAAACCTTCAAACATTTAATACAATGTATAATTTACCGTTTTATGCCGATTTAGATGGATAATATGTATATATTTATATTTTATGGTTTCGTGCGGTCAACGAGTTATCTTTCTTTTAAATTTAATGATTTGGTTTAATTGACAACCAAACATTCCTTTTTGCATTCAATCTTGTCAAAAAATTTCAAACCTTACAAAAAGACTGTTAGCCTTAATCATTGTAAATTATGCCTAAATTGTGGAATTGACATATTTCTAAATCACAAGAAATATATGTAAATATATAATTTGGAATAGTTGATGCAAATTACGCACAAATATGTGTATTTATATTTATATGTACATTTGCATCACTTATCCATTTTTTATCTTTTTATCATACCTCTTATGATTTCAAAATAATGTCTTTTTATTCAAAAGGAGGAAAACGACATGTTCACAATAATTAAGCCAAAACCCAATAATATTGAATACAACAGACATATTTCTTTAATATTACAATCACATAATTTAACAACCATATCTTTTTCTCCAGATTCACATAATTTATTTTTCAACACTAAACTAAAGATTTGGAATATAACGACATATAATAGGTGTTTAATAGGACTGAATTCCAGATCTACAGTGCTATGCAATATACATAATACATTTTTACAACATAATTGTAGGAATATGTGTATACAAATTTGAGAATCCTACAATTAACATTATGCATAACAAAAATTTGCAATTCACAAGTTTTAACAATTTTTATGACCAGATCTGACAGGTGCTAATACAATTACAATCATATTATAAGCAAATCTGATGAAAATAGGCATATAAACTTGAGATCTAATACAAATGAGATAAATACGTTATTATAATGTGTTGACTAACATTTGACCAAAAAAATTCATAGTTCGGATCGAAGCACAATATCCAGAAATTCTCTCCAGCGCTAGCCCATCGGCCAACATAGCAGCTCATGCTCCAGAAAGACCAGACAAGGTTCAGCCCAAACCATCTTCCTTCGAGGCCGACCCGAATCAGTTTCAACTCCATCTGATTATCTTCAAGCTTTGATTCGACGAGTCTGGGAGAATCGCTCTCAATCGATCAAGTTAAAGGCTTCCATCAAAAGCGGGTCGACTGAATATGCCGGGCTCACCAGGAAATATCCAGCCGAATCATTCATTACTCAGACCAATTCTCAAGGAAACAAAGGCGGTCAAACGCTATCAGCCAAAGCTCCCCTTTTAATACACCACACGTTGAGCGTCACGTAAGCCACAATTTCCGAAGATACTATTTATGGATAGTGGAATCAGTCTTCCAGCCGCATCTTTGTCCAAGGGATGAATTCCACGTGTCGGCATGCCACGTCACACCATCCTTAGCCGACTTTCCCATCTATAAATACCCTATTTCCCAAAGAAGGAGGCATGCAATTTTTTGGAGGAGCTCATGCCATTTATGATACACCAAACTCCGAAAGAAGAATATTTTCGGCTTATTCCTCAAAAAGCCAATTCTCATTCCTCTAGAAAACTTCTCATCTCCCACTTTTCTTCAAAAGGAAACAGCATTGTACTTGTAATAAAATATAAATTAATACATATAAAGTGGATGTAGGCACCATCTTTGCCGAACCACTATAAAAAGTTCTGTGTGTTCCCTGTTTTATTTGCTTTACCGTATTTCATAATCATTATTCGTGTGCTTTCCACGCGAATGGGGGTTGACTGTCATGAGTGACCAACTTCCGACGTCAACACTTTGGCGCACCAAGAATGGGGACGCACCGACATACCCTTCGACCTTCTGCAAGTCTCAACCCATGGCGAAAAAACGAAAGAAAGATGCAACGTCTTCTCGCCCCACTAATACCGATGCAACCGATACAAATGTTGTGGAAGAAAGTCAAGAAGCCTCCTCTCATGAAGATGTGTCCCGATATCTTACCCAGGACGACATGGACAAAATCATGAACGAGTTCAGAGACCATATGACATCTCAGGGTAAACTCCTCGAATGACAGCATCAATTGATGAATCACCTTCTCGGTCGAGTGGAGATAGGGGTAAACGCTTCGGCATTAATTCCTCCGTTGACTGGGACTGGGGTAACAAATGATATTTAGTCTGCACAGAATCAGGCCATTAATCTGATCACACCTTTTCTTCCTCCCTGCTCGACTCCACCTCCCGACCAATCAAAGCCAGGAGTATCGCTTCTAGCGACCAGCGCAGCCGTAGATTCACGGGAGGCCCACGATCAAGATCTAGGTCGTTCGGCCACTTTGCCTCTACTCTGGGGGATAGCTCGGCCCCCTAGATCGATCGAGCAATCACTAGGGCAGTCAGGATCAATGCCATTCCTATTGTGACCCAGTATCTTACCACAGACTTGCCTCCTGCCACATTTCCTTCAATGAAGAGCTGGTGGAGCCTTCCCTTCGAACCAAGAAGACCACTCTACCATACCGGTTCCCAGATCGGTGGATGAAAACACTACTATAGATCCTCCTAACATCACCTCGGGCGGGGACATCAAAGAACCCCGAACATCACATACTATGTTGAACCGGCCCGGACCTCCAGTCTTGGGTACGGCTCGGCCCAACTCTCATTAGGTTCAAGAGGGGCTAGTCGGTCCTGAACCAACAGCTGCAATGAACCTTTGCCCTCACCTTCACTCAACTCTCGAAGGTCGGGCCCAACCAGTGGCCACCCTTCTGAGCATGCTTTTGTCAGACCTCGGTACTGGAACTCTCCCGAATGCAGAGCTGGATTCATCGCAACGACTCCTCAGAGATGGAAGCCAGCTTGCAAGCATAGTCCGACGCTTCACTCGGGGCAATTCTTCTCAACAAGATATAGATAATATCCACCGCATCCCCTTTACTAGGGAGATCAGGAACTCCCGCAATCCTCCGGACTTCAAGTTTCCAGCTATCGAACCGTACAATGGTCGTACTGACCCGACCATCCATCTTATGCGATACATGCGACATATGGAAATGCTCGGAGCATCAACCAACATTATAGCCAAGTGCTTTCCAATCTTCCTTACAGATATAGCCGGCATGTGGTTTCGGCAGCTAACAACGGACTCGATCAGTAGCTGGAATACGCTGGTCACCTGTTTCATCGAACAATTCAGGGTACATATCTCCCGGTCAAAGTGTGTCATGTTTCTGACCACCATTAAACAACGCCCGGGAGAAACAATTCGGTCATTCCTCGAAAGATTCTACATGGCCATAGCATCAGTCGATCGACCCGAGCCATCGATGGTGCTAATGGCCGCTATTGCAGGAGTTCAAAATCGATTAGAATTCTCAATCTCTTTAACCAGAGATCCCCTCAAGGATATAGAAGATTTATATGCCGAGGCCGAGCGATTCCTCCGACAAGAAGACGCTAGCATTGAGATGGAGAGCCTCGAGGTCTTAGCCACTAAGCATGGAGGTCCATCCAACACTAATGGCCACAATAAAGGAAGAGGAAAGGGCCCAGAAAAGAATGAGCGCAACGTATGACCTCGAAGAGAAAATAAGTATGATCAGTATACCGAGATCAACTCTTCTTTGCTCGACATCTACCTCGATGTACGAGGGTCCCTGATTTCCCAAGATCTCCTCGAAGAGAGCCGACCCAGAAAGAACTCGAATCTGGAAAGCACTGCATGTTCCATAACATCGTTGGTCACATCACCAATGAATGCAGGCACTTGCGCGATCTCATCGAGGATAGGGTCAGGTGAGAGGAACTTCCCGAATATGTCAAGAAGAACCCACAGGCCGCACCGCCATAATCTTCTGCCCAGGCTCCTCAGGTCGGTCGTCGAGCTCCTAGAAACGGAAAGGACCCCGAGACTAGCACCTGCGGCATTATCATTAATTAAGTTTAGACTTAATTTTCAATGTATCTCTGTTTTAATTCAATAAAAAGGACACTCTGATGCACACATTATTGGATTAGGATTTAGCTCCTAGGCATGCTCTGGAATCAACAGTTGTTCTCTTAGAAATTATTTTCATTGTCTCTGTAATATTTCTTTAGCAACAATGGGATTTCTTTAGCGACTATGGAATTATGTTTGAATGATTTAAGCCGAGCATGGACTACTTGGGCTGAAGCCTGCTGCCATCTCTAAACCTCTCCTTGGGCCGAGTATGGTTGAATCTCTTTTAAGCCGAGTATGGTCAGTGTAGAAGCCTGCTACCATCTCTAAACCTCTCCTTGGGCCGAGTATGGTTGGATCTCTTTAAGCCGAGTATAGACTATACTCGCCCCCTCTAAGATTTATCCAACGACCTTATTCAAGTCGAGCATGGTTAACACTTGCCACAAACCGAGTATGGTTAATATTCGCCACCTCTGTAAGCCGACTATGGTTAATACTCTCCACCTTTGTAAGTCGAGTATGGTTAATACGTGCCACCTTTGTAAACCGAGTATGGTTAATATTCGCCACCCTTCTAAGCCAAGTGTAACTATCGCTCACCCAAATATCTCAACCTTCCATCCAATCAAGTATGACTAATACCCAATCAGCTGAAACTAAAAGACCTTCTCTAGACCGAGAATGGCTTCTAATATCTTTGTAGGTACTAATCTTCATAACCAGAAATTACGGTTACTTTCTCCGCCTTCATACGGTATTTGATGATTGTCGGTTTTCTGGCCTTAATACGACCTTCTTCGATCGTCGGTTTTCTGGTCTTAATACAACCATCGAGGCTGTCGGACTTCTGGCCATAATATGGTTCGGCGCAACCATCGCTATTCACACATTGGACTTCGATACAAGGAATTAGAACACACCTCCCTCTACCGAAGAAGATGTATTCTGAGGGGCAAAGTTTTGACTAACTTTTTACCAAATGTTGTCATAGTTCGGATCGAAGCTCAGTATCCAGAAGTTCTCTCCAGCATCTCCCCATCGACCAACATAGCAGCTCGCGCTCCAGAAAGACCAGACAAGGTTCGACACAAACCAGCTTCCTTCGAGGTTGGTCCGAATCAGTTTCAACTCCTTCTGATTATCTTCAAGCCTCGGTTTGAAAAGCCCGGGAGAATCACTCTCAATCAATCAAGTCAAAGGCTTCCATCAAAAACCTATCGACCGAATATATCAGGCTCACCTGGAAATATCCAGTCGAATCATTCATTACTCAAACCAATTCTCAAGGCAACAAAAGCGGTCAAACACTATCAGCCAAAGCTCTCCTTTTAATACACCTCACCTTGAACGCCACGTAAGCCACGATTTCCGAAGATACTATTTATGAATAGTGGAATCTGTCTTCCAGCCGCATCTTTGTGCAAAGGAAGAATTCCACGTGTCCAAGCTTTCCCCGAAAGGGCATGCCACGTCACGCCAGCCTTAGCCGACTTTCCCATCTATAAATACACTCTTCCCCGAAGAAGAAGTCATGGAATTTTTTGGAGGAGCTCACGCCATTTTTGATACTCTAAACTCTGGAAGAAGATTATTTTCGGCTTATTCCTCAAATAGCCAATTCTCACCCCTCTAGAAAACTTCTCATCTCCCACTTTTCTTTAAAAGGAAATAGCATTGTACCTGTAATAAGATATAAATCAATACATATAAAGTGGACGTAGGCACCATCTTTGCCGAACCACTATAAAAAGTTGTGTGTGTTCCCTGTTTTATTTGCTTTACCGTATTTCATAACATTATTCGTGTGCTTTCCACGCGACTGGGGTTGAGTGTCGCGAGTTACCAACTTCTAATGTCAATATAATGTATATATAAATTTCCCACTTACCTGAAAGCATCCAAATCTGAAGTTTGGATCTTTTATGCCTACAATTTCCATATTCTTGTAAATCTACAGTTTATTTGAAAAAGGGATGATTTCAGAATTGTAGACATGTAAGAAAACAGGAAGAGAGGGGAGAATCTATAGTTGAGCGCTAATTTGCATTCCTTTCCATTAGATCTGATAATCCTCTCAATCCTATGTGATTTGGATTTAATTTGTTGTTTAAGAATATATTTTCAATTAAGAAATTAGGTTTGCAGAAGGAGGAAAATGGTAGAGCTTCACTTCTGCCTACAGATTTATATGGAAAAGAATGAGGCCTTACCCTTATATTCATAGGAGTGGAAATGGCCTAGGACCGTTAGATTTGCTTTAATTAACATCTGCCCATTCATATATAATGTTATATACTTAAAACCCTAAGCGTCACTGCCTGGCTCGACCAAGCGGTCGCATCCAGCGGTCGACCTGGTAGTGAGGTGGCTGGGGAATTATTTATCACTATATATATATATATTACTCTATTTTATTTATCATCTGTCCGTTTTTGTATTTCATCCGTAACTTTTTTATAAGGACTCTGTTCGCGAAAATTGTAATGACCCAGAATTTTAGCAACGTAATAATGAAGTTATTTAACTATTTAAATAACGAATATATTTAATATACGACGTCAAAACGTATAATTTATAATTATAATTATAATCGAGCTCGAAATGGCGCTGCAGCTCGCTATTTGGCGATTTGAACTTCAACTGAATGTACAGAGTTCGTTTTAAATTGGATTTCTGTGAAATAAGAAACGTGTGAAGCTGGTGGAGTATAGTTTTCTAGTGGAAGAGAAAAATCTGGATTTCGTCGGGTAGATTTTGAGATATGTCTAAATCAAATTTTGAAATAGTCGCTATAGAATCGTTTATCGACCGTATCGGATTTTTCGATATAACTAGAGATCGGGTGGGAATTTAGGCAAGGTCCTTTTGGGAAGTAGCGATAATTTAATTTTTAGAACTTTATGGTAATTTTTAATTAATTTAATAAGCAACTTTTTATTTGGAGTATTTGGCACCCTGTATCGACATTTCGAGGTTTCACAATATGAGTCCATCTACCGGTATTATTACATTTTTGGGACCAGAGCACATCACTCATATAAATGGTACTTTTGTTTCTGTCCATAACAGTCCCTACATAAACAGAATATTTCATAGTGGGGTACGCTATGTTTTTAACTTAAAACAAACTAAACTGAATGGTTAACTGGTCAAACGAACTCAGAATTCAACGAAACAAGTTTCATACGAAACCTTAGAAAGAGGTCTAGTGAAACGTCAAGGCCACATATTTTTAAGATTTTTTCTGTAATTTTAAGGAATTATTGCTCGGTGTTTTTCATCGATATTTTCTAAAGGATTTTCGCAAATGGTGTCGGAATTCGACGAAACCTGTCCCATTGGATCTGGAATATTTTTCTATGCTAGGAATAGCTTAGTTTGTCAAAAACAGAGATCGTATGAACTGGTTTTTAGGTGGTACTTCGTAGCTAAGTTATAATAGAAATTAATATTCATTAAATGGACCCAATTCTCAAACCTTATAAGTACCCACCCCTTATAACCTAATTTTCTTCAACAGCAGACATCAAACTCCAAGCCGCCACTTCAAAACCAAATCGCAACTTTAAAATCCTCCAATAAATCGAAAGAAACTCCTAAAATCAAATCCAATGAAATCGAGCCCCTATACAAACTGATGTACACTGTGCTGAACTCGACATGCTTTCGGTCGTAGGGAGACACCATCGCGTGGACTAGGGTTAGCCACTGGAGGCACCACATGTGATAACTGGAGGAACGCGAGGGCTTCGAAGGTTGAGGAAGTGGAGGTCGACGCAAAATGATATCGCCGGTTTCTTGGAACGGTGCGCTTGAGGAGCTTTCAGCTCTGATCCGTGAGGTGTGGTTCGAGTGTTGAGGCTTCAGGCGTGGGGACTTCCAGGTGACGTGGTTGCGAAGGGATGATTGCGGTGGGGCCTGGGTGTTGGAAGCGGCGGCAGTGAACGGTTGTAGAGGTGGAGTTTTTGTTCGATACAGGAGGGTGATTACTGTTTTGAGGGGAGGGATTAAGTAGATGAAGTGATGTAGTTTAAAACAGTGGAATGGTGCATGAAAGTCTCAGAAGGAGGAGCAGGTTCGGTAGTATATAGGAGGAAGTCGAAACAGTTTGTGTTAGGAGCGGATTAAAGAATTTGGGAAATGACTGAGTTTCCTGTTCGGTTTGGAAACATACGGAGAAGAAGATGTTAAAGGGAGCAATGGTGCTTTACTTGGAGAGGAGCAGTAAGGAGTGTGGGTTCAAATCGGATGGAGATGGAACTGAAAACTAGAGCGATGTGTTTTGGCAAAGGAAAGGAAGCAGCAGGTTCCTATGTATGCTGAACGAAGAAGGAAGTATGGCGGATCACAGTGTGCGCCGACGTGATGAAGTCTGGTAGCAGTGCGTGTGAAAGAGTTGGAACTGTTGGTTTGTTTAAAGCTCTTGCGTGAAGGGGTCATTTGGAAAATGGAAGAGTACTGGGCTCTTAGGATATTTGTTGGGCTGAGGATAAAATATAAAAGCCCAAATGAAGAAAGAAAAGGTAAATCAGGACCCGATAGTACCGTATGGACGACGACTACAACATGGAACTGACGGGAAGCGGATCAAAGCTCGTTTGAATTTATGGAGAAATAAATTGTCCGACTGAATCAAATAACGCAAACCGTTATTTAACGGTTAACGCGCCAATGTGAGTAAAACTCACTAACTCTCCTCAATTTATATTTTAATATAAATTGTACTTTATTTATTGACTGCTGTGTATTGATTGATTGGACTGTTAAATAGATTTGGTTGAAAACGTAGTTATAGTTAATCTATGTACGGTTAATCAAATATGGTTCTGTACAGCAGGATATTTCATTTCAAAATGAAATATGATATATTGTGTAACATCTGTGGATGCAGGGAGACAGGTTGGAGGAATCCGACTGGATTCCTCAACAATTATTTTACTGTTTTCATATATTGTGATATATGTTGAGATTTATAATCTGTTATTGATTATGGATGTTAGAACGATATTAATCATTGTTATTCGATATATTGAATACCATAAGAAACCCTGAGTTGTAAAAAGGAATATTTCAATGTATATCGAAATAAAGGAGTTTTATAAAATCAACCGATTTTATAAAAGGAAACAATTTGAAAATAGAGTATTTATAAAACGAACACGGTTTTATAAAAGGAAGTATTTATAAAACAAATAGAGTTTTATAAAAGGGATATTTATTTAGAAAATAAATAGAATTGAAAAGGAGAATATTTATTTAGAAAATAAATAGAATAAAGGAATATTTATTTAGAAGATAAATAAAACGGTATAAATAAGGAATATTTGTAACGGTATAAATAGGAAATATTTGTAACGGTAAATAGAAGTTGTAAATAAGGAATATTTGTAACGGTAAATAGAAGTTGTAAATAGGAAATATTTGTAACGGTAAATAGAAGTTGTAAATAGGAAATATTTGTAACGGTAAATAAACATTATAAAAAGGAAATTGATGAGATATAAAAGAGATAATCGAAATAGAGTAATTGAATATTAGTCATTTAATTAGAAATACCCTGATTTGAGTTAGTCTAATATTAGTTAATCGAATAAGAATAGTCTAATATTAGCTAATCGAATTTAGTAACCGAATACAAGTTAATCAAAAGGAGTTTATCGAATTTAGTTATTCGATAGAGTTAAATCAATAAAGTTAATCGACTTATAGTATTCGAATAAGAGTAAATCAAGTAGAGTTAAACAATATTAGAAACTGACTAGAGATTGGTAAGTTGAATATTTTTCTGAGTGTTGATCTGATGTTGGTTTCGGCCTTCGGGGTTTATACTTAGAGAATTGTTCTCTTACTAGTTTACAGTTAGGGACTAATAGTTGTGGAATGGTAGTAATGCGTGAATGAGGATTGGAAATGTTTTCCAATGTAAATAAACGTATATTTTCTAATCATAGAAAATAAGGAAATATGAATATACATATACATATATATTTATATGTTGGATGATTTGATCGATAATTCCATTTGGAATTAAGATCGTTGTATGAACACCGACATGTTTTTCTTTGATAGTTAACTCACCGACTATCGAAGTTTTTGACCATTTTAACGTTGTTAATATGGAGAGACCGGTTGGATTCTTATCCAAAGAACCACTCTATATTGGCATAAGCGTTGCGAATATGCCAAAGAAAATTGAAGACGGAGTAAAGTGCAAGGGCTATTGTATAAGTCTTAGATAACATGGACTAAGATGGATGTACTGAATAGTGCCTTCGGTTTCGTTCAGTCCCAGAACGAACGTAAATGGATGAATGTCTGACAAAGTATTTCCAATGATCGAATGGGTTGGTCTGTATAAATATATATGGTTGCAACGGATTTATCCCTTAGCATAACATCCAGGATATTTGTATAAACCAACTAATGATTTACGGATCTGATAATGTGGCATTCAAAGTGATCGTGTTATAAATGAATGGAAAGTAAGCGTAGCTTCTAGCCTCACATCCGGTAAATGACAGAAATCGGGCAGGCAGCATGGCTAGTCGGTCGCACCGAAGTAGGGTGTATAATCACCTATCTAGAGAATATTCATTTGCTTCTTAAATCTATCAATGCTGTCCCATATATATTTACGGGAACTGTTGCTGATCCCAACCATTGGCGATGTACATTCGATACACTCAAGCGAAATGAGTGGTCGGTCATGTGTGGCTGAGTTGCAAGATGTTCTTATTGAACTCCAGTGTATCGTTCCTAGAGTACACTGATCGGAAGGTGGATCCATACCTTGTCATAGTTGGAAATCCATTACCCAATACGTGCTTGCGGTTTTGATTGTATACTATATATGTAGAACGTGAGATGAAAGCGTTTCTACTAGACTGATATCTAATTGTATTTAGACATTATCATAATATCAAAATGATATTGCTTTTCAAAGATGTTTGGATTCTCATAAGGGAAAAACCCGTTCCGTATTCACGGCGTGGTCTTATGAGATATCATATACCTGTTTAAATGATTTGAGTTTACTCACACCAGTCACATGACTGACCCGGAGTTTATTTGTTTTGTTTTCCCTAAACTCTTGGGTGCCTAAATTTGTACGGGCAGTCAAGTAGTCAGGATTTACAGATGCACTTGGAGAGCTTGGAGCAGGAGGCTTCAGCAGTCGATAGCTATTATTTATTCTGCTGTGATGTTATATGTTGTACTCTGAAAATGGTATGTATAAACAGTTATAACTTTGTATTCCAAAAGTTATGTTATATTTTATTCGTTCCGCTGTGAGATTCGTGTTACTCTGATGATGATGTTCTTCTTCTTCTTCTATTCTACTAGTTCTATCTTATCTATCCTCACCCTCTATCTTCTTTCTATTAGTTTCTTGAATTTCTAGTGCAATTTGGGGTTGGACTTGTGTTATTTAGTCAGCTCAAATTGGACAGGATTTTCGGGTCACTACAGTTGGTATCAGAGCTCAAGTTAAGTTATTACCTTGGCTCTGTGGCGAAACTCAGTTGAGATGGGGTTAGTAATACCCTAGATTGAGTTTGAGTGTATATGTACGAGAGCGTATTTGTTATTCAATATAAAATTGTTTTATATTGTGGAGATGCATTGGTTGAGTCGTTTATGGGCTCTGGTCGATCAGTTTGATCCACTGTATCGGTAGGAGTTTATAAACACTCGAATACGATGAACCGTCATGGTATGTTTTGAAAAGAGGGTAAATGCTATGATTTTACCCAAAGTATATTTTGATATAAAGGAGATTGATATTGAAATGATTATAAGATATTGGATATATTGGTTGTTATTATAATCGAGTAAGATTATAAAAGAAAAAATGTGAACTGGTTAAGTATATAACCAAGCAGAATTCACATAAGTGTAATGTATGAAACCAGGTGAATTGAATCGGAATTTAAATCATAATTTGGAATTAAAATAAGGAAATTTTAAGTTCCTGGGAGATTTTGAAAGTGTTTTTCAATTTGAAATAGATATAGTATTGAACTCACCTTGATGACTGGAAAATAATTCCGAGGATGGATCGATACATCGTCGGTGTGATTTTCGAGCTTCTAAGTGGCGGATTACTACCAAAGGTTTGTTTTCAAATTGTTTTGAGGAAACAAGTTGTTTAGAAATTCAAAGGTTTTGAATTGGTGTTATGATTTAAAATTGATTTGAAATAAACCCAGGAATTTAAGTTCTGGAATTAAAATTTAACTAATGAAGTTAAATAAAATGAGATGGTAAAAATAAATTGAAATTTAACTTGAACCGAGTTAAATAGAATTGAATTGGATTAGAGATAATCTAGAATGGAACTAAATTGATAAGTGAATAATTTGGAATTTGATATTGGGGTTCGAATGAAATTCGATTTGGATTTGAGGATATGAACTGATTGGAATTTGATTGGGATAACACTGGTATATGCTGAGTTGATAGCATATGGAAGTGATAGAGTTGATATGCCCGACAAAAAGGTACCAGTTTATATTTGATATGAGTTTGAGATTTATGAGCCGATTTGGCAAGCCGCTTGGCTGTTTGATTTTCTTTTGGGTTGGAGAAGGCCTAGAGAGGGGAGTTGTGGTTTGACGTATATGCCGGTACAAAGGAGACGCTGGCGAATTTTTCGAAAAGTTAAGGTGTTAGAAATTTTCAGAATTTTTGAAAATTTAGTTAGTCGGGAAAAAAATTAATATTTTAGTCGATATTAATTGGTTCAGCTGAAACCGGAGATAAGAAGTAAATAGATATATTTTTACCCAGTAGATAGGGTCGTCCACTACCTTAGCAATTTCGAGGACGAAATTATTTTAAGGGGGAAAGAATGTAATGACCCGGAATTTTAGAAACGTAATAATGAAGTTATTTAACTATTTAAATAATGAATATATTTAATATACGACGTCAAAACGTATAATTTATAATTATAATTATAATCGAGCTCGAAATGGCGCTGCAGCTCGCTATTTGGCGATTTGAACTTCAACTGAATGTACAGAGTTCGTTTTAAATCGGATTTCTGTGAAACAAGAAACGTGTGAAGCTGGTGGAGTATAGTTTTCTAGTGGAAGAGAAAAATCTGGATTTCGTCGGGTAGATTTTGAGATATGTCTAAATCAAATTTTGAAATAGTCGCTATAGAATCATTTATCGACCGTATCGGATTTTTCGATATAACTAGAGATCGGGTGGGAATTTAGGCAAGGTCCTTTTGGGAAGTAGCGATAATTTAATTTTTAGAACTTTATGGTAATTTTTAATTAATTTAATAAGCAACTTTTTATTTGGAGTATTTGGCACCCTGTATCGACATTTCAGGGTTTCACAATATGAGTCCATCTACCGGTATTATTACATTTTTGGGACCAGAGCACATCACTCATATAAATGGTACTTTTGTTTCTGTCCATAACAGTCCCTACATAAATAGAATATTTCATAGTGGGGTATGCTATGTTTTTAACTTAAAACAAACTAAACTGAATGGTTAACTGGTCAAACGAACTCAGAATTCAACGAAACAAGTTTCATACGAAACCTTAGAAAGAGGTCTAGTGAAACGTCAAGGCCACATATTTTTAAGATTTTTTCTGTAATTTTAAGGAATTATTGCTCGGTGTTTTTCATCGATATTTTCTAAAGGATTTTCGCAAACGGTGTCGGAATTCGACGAAACCTGTCCCATTGGATCCGGAATATTTTTCTATGCTAGGAATAGCTTAGTTTGTCAAAAACAGAGATCGTATGAACTGGTTTTTAGGTGGTACTTCGTAGCTAAGTTATAATAGAAATTAATATTCATTAAATGGACCCAATTCTCAAACCTTATAAGTACCCACCCCTTATAACCTAATTTTCTTCAACAGCAGACATCAAACTCCAAGCCGCCACTTCAAAACCAAATCGCAACTTTAAAATCCTCCAATAAATCGAAAGAAACTCCTAAAATCAAATCCAATGAAATCGAGCCCCTATACAAACTGATGTACACTGTGCTGAACTCGACATGCTTTCGGTCGTAGGGAGACACCATCGCGTGGACTAGGGTTAGCCACTGGAGGCACTACATGTGATAACTGGAGGAACGCGAGGGCTTCGAAGGTTGAGGAAGTGGAGGTCGACGCAAAATGATATCGCCGGTTTCTTGGAACGGTGCGCTTGAGGAGCTTTCAGCTCTGATCCGTGAGGGGTGGTTCGAGTGTTGAGGCTTCAGGCGTGGGGACTTCCAGGTGACGTGGTTGCGAAGGGATGATTGCGGTGGGGCCTGGGTGTTGGAAGCGGCGGCAGTGAACGGTTGTAGAGGTGGAGTTTTTGTTCGATACAGGAGGGTGATTACTATTTTGAGGGGAGGGATTAAGTAGATGAAGTGATTTAGTTTAAAACAGTGGAATGGTGCATGAAAGTCTCAGAAGGAGGAGCAGGTTCGGTAGTATATAGGAGGAAGTCGAAACAGTTTGTGTTAGGAGCGGATTAAAGAATTTGGGAAATGACTGAGTTTCCTGTTCGGTTTGGAAACATACGGAGAAGAAGATGTTAAAGGGAGCAGTGGTGCTTTATTTGGAGAGGAGCAGTAAGGAGTGTGGGTTCAAATCGGATGGAGATGGAACTGAAAACTAGAGCGATGTGTTTTGGCAAAGGAAAGGAAGCAGCAGGTTCCTATGTATGCTGAACGAAGAAGGAAGTATGGCGGATCACAGTGTGCGCCGACGTGATGAAGTCTGGTAGCAGTGCGTGTGAAA
The DNA here is from genome assembly GCA_030737875.1 of Allium sativum. Classification (NCBI taxonomy): domain Eukaryota; kingdom Viridiplantae; phylum Streptophyta; class Magnoliopsida; order Asparagales; family Amaryllidaceae; genus Allium; species Allium sativum. Next base: position 749,864,133 of record CM060918.1, read on the forward strand.
GAGTTGGAACTGTTGGTTTGTTTAAAGCTCTTGCGTGAAGGGGTCATTTGGAAAATGGAAGAGTACTGGGCTCTTAGGATATTTGTTGGGCTGAGGATAAAATATAAAAGCCCAAATGAAGAAAGAAAAGGTAAATCAGGACCCGATAGTACCGTATGGACGACGACTACAACATGGAACTGACGGGAAGCGGATCAAAGCTCGTTTGAATTTATGGAGAAATAAATTGTCCGACTGAATCAAATAACGCAAACCGTTATTTAACGGTTAACGCGCCAATGTGAGTAAAACTCACTAACTCTCCTCAATTTATATTTTAATATAAATTGTACTTTATTTATTGACTGCTGTGTATTGATTGATTGGACTGTTAAATAGATTTGGTTGAAAACGTAGTTATAGTTAATCTATGTACGGTTAATCAAATATGGTTCTGTACAGCAGGATATTTCATTTCAAAATGAAATATGATATATTGTGTAACATCTGTGGATGCAGGGAGACAGGTTGGAGGAATCCGACTGGATTCCTCAACAATTATTTTACTGTTTTCATATATTGTGATATATGTTGAGATTTATAATCTGTTATTGATTATGGATGTTAGAACGATATTAATCATTGTTATTCGATATATTGAATACCATAAGAAACCCTGAGTTGTAAAAAGGAATATTTCAATGTATATCGAAATAAAGGAGTTTTATAAAATCAACCGATTTTATAAAAGGAAACAATTTGAAAATAGAGTATTTATAAAACGAACACGGTTTTATAAAAGGAAGTATTTATAAAACAAATAGAGTTTTATAAAAGGGATATTTATTTAGAAAATAAATAGAATTGAAAAGGAGAATATTTATTTAGAAAATAAATAGAATAAAGGAATATTTATTTAGAAGATAAATAAAACGGTATAAATAAGGAATATTTGTAACGGTATAAATAGGAAATATTTGTAACGGTAAATAGAAGTTGTAAATAAGGAATATTTGTAACGGTAAATAGAAGTTGTAAATAGGAAATATTTGTAACGGTAAATAGAAGTTGTAAATAGGAAATATTTGTAACGGTAAATAAACGTTATAAAAAGGAAATTGATGAGATATAAAAGAGATAATCGAAATAGAGTAATTGAATATTAGTCATTTAATTAGAAATACCCTGATTTGAGTTAGTCTAATATTAGTTAATCGAATAAGAATAGTCTAATATTAGCTAATCGAATTTAGTAACCGAATACAAGTTAATCAAAAGGAGTTTATCGAATTTAGTTATTCGATAAAGTTAAATCAATAGAGTTAATCGACTTATAGTATTCGAATAAGAGTAAATCAAGTAGAGTTAAACAATATTAGAAACTGACTAGAGATTGGTAATTTGAATATTTTTCTGAGTGTTGATCTGATGTTGGTTTCGGCCTTCGGGGTTTATACTTAGAGAATTGTTCTCTTACTAGTTTACAGTTAGGGACTAATAGTTGTGGAATGGTAGTAATGCGTGAATGAGGATTGGAAATGTTTTCCAATGTAAATAAACGTATATTTTCTAATCATAGAAAATAAGGAAATATGAATATACATATACATATATATTTATATGTTGGATGATTTGATCGATAATTCCATTTGGAATTAAGATCGTTGTGTGAACACCGACATGTTTTTCTTTGATAGTTAACTCACCGACTATCGAAGTTTTTGACCATTTTAACGTTGTTAATATGGAGAGACCGGTTGGATTCTTATCCAAAGAACCACTCTGTATTGGCATAAGCGTTGCGAATATGCCAAAGAAAATTGAAGACGGAGTAAAGTGCAAGGGCTATTGTATAAGTCTTAGATAACATGGACTAAGATGGATGTACTGAATAGTGCCTTCGGTTTCGTTCAGTTCCAGAACGAACGTAAATGGACGAATGTCTGACAAAGTATTTCCAATGATCGAATGGGTTGGTCTGTATAAATATATATGGTTGCAACGGATTTATCCCTTAGCATAACATCCAGGATATTTGTATAAACCAAATAATGATTTACGGAACTGATAATGTGGCATTCAAAGTGATCGTGTTATAAATGAATGGAAAGTAAGCGTAGCTTCTAGCCTCACATCCGGTAAATGACAGAAATCGGGCAGGCAGCGTGGCTAAGTCGGTCGCACCGAAGTAGGGTGTATAATCACCTATCTAGAGAATATTCATTTGCTTCTTAAATCTATCAATGCTGTCCCATATATATTTACGGGAACGGTTGCTGATCCCAACCGTTGGTGATGTACATTCGATACACTCAAGCGAAATGAGTGGTCAGTCATGTGTGGCTGAGTTGCAAGATGTTCTTGTTGAACTCCAGTGTATCGTTCCTAGAGTACACTGATCGGAAGGTGGATCCATACCTTGTCATAGTTGGAAATCCATTACCCAATACGTGCTTGCGGTTTTGATTGTATACTATATATGTAGAACGTGAGATGAAAGCGTTTCTACTAGACTGATATCTAATTGTATTTAGACATTATCATAATATCAAAATGATATTTATTTTCAAAGATGTTTGGATTCTCATAAGGGAAAAACCCGTTCCGTATTCACGGCGTGGTCTTATGAGATATCATATACCTGTTTAAATGATTTGAGTTTACTCACACCAGTCACATGACTGACCCGGAGTTTATTTGTTTTGTTTTCCCTAAACTCTTGGGTGCCTAAATTTGTACGGGCAGTCAAGTAGTCGGGATTTACAGATGCACTTGGAGAGCTTGGAGCAGGAGGCTTCAGCAGTCGATAGCTATTATTTATTCTGCTGTGATGTTATATGTTGTACTCTGAAAATGTTATGTATAAACAGTTATAACTTTGTATTCCAAAAGTTATGTTATATTTTATTCGTTCCGCTGTGAGATTCGTGTTACTCTGATGATGATGTTCTTCTTCTTCTTCTATTCTACTAGTTCTATCTTATCTATCCTCACCCTCTATCTTCTTTCTATTAGTTTCTTGAATTTCTAGTGCAATTTGGGGTTGGACTTGTGTTATTTAGTCATCTCAAATTGGACCGGATTTTCGGGTCACTACAAAAATCCAAACATGAAAGTTGACTAGAATTCCAAGATGAATACATCGGTTAAAGTTTCATGGCCAAATTCCATCATTTGCAGAAATTCCTATTTTTGAAATTCTAATAACTAATTTATATTGCTAAAATTCCGGGTTGTTACACAAATGGTCTTCCCACGATCCTCCAAAATCCAATACACAAGCTCTAAGAAGATGTTCCAATACTCGATTAACTCTCTCAGTTTGGGCATCTGTTTGGGGATGACTATACTCAAATATAGCTCAGTTTCCAATGTTTGTTGCAAACTTTTCCAAAATCCACTGGTGAATTAAGGATCTAGATGGCAAACTATACTCTTTGGAATTCCATGGAATCGAACTATCCACTTAAGATATAATTCAACCAACGTCGACGTAGTCCTAGTTGGTCTAACAAGAATAAACCTTGCGCTTTCGGTCAAATAATCCATGAGAACCCAAATACTATCATTCTATGTCCTTGTCCAATGCAATCCATTAATAAAATCCATCGACACTTGCTCCCATTTCGATGTAGGAACTTCCAATGGTTCTAATAGTCCGCTCGGTTTCTTCTGCTCGACTTTAACCAACTGCCAATTCATACACTTCGAGACAAATTTCAAGACATCCCTTTTCATGCCTTTCCAGTAGTAGACTCGCTTCATATCTCGATACATCTTATTACCACCTGGAAGAATCGTTAATCTAGAGTGATGACATTCCCTCAAAACTTTATCCCTTAAAGAAGTAAAATAAAATCAGGGTTATGGCATTATATCTCATATTGCGAGAAATCCATGAATTTCCGGGGGCAAACGCACGAGCAAAAATGGTGGAAAAATCTATTGTTTGAAAGAGGGTAAAACGACCCGAAATCCCAAGAGCTAATCCAAAATCATCTACTCGATTAACATGCATAGATTTAGATAAAGATCCATCTGTCTAGATACCATCATATACATCTAGAAAGTCGTATGCTTTGGAAGAAGCTTGTATAGTTTGGGAAGGGGTTTTTGAAAGAAGAATCTATCCATCTAAATGAGGAGTGACCAATCATCCATTCTTGCGAAGCCAACCATCTCAATCGACCTCGTAATCCTTAAATCCTTCGGGTTTCACTCTCATCTATAGCCCTTGAATGATTTCCAAAATCTTATCGTTTTGTTTTTAGATTTCGCCAATCCTTTCGATGAAAGTCGGCTTAATCGCCAACATATCGGGCTATAACTCACAATGAGGTCTAAAATCAAATCCGACCAAATAATTGAGTTGTTTCCATTCTGAAAACATGGCTCCCAAACTCGCATGTATTTTACTTGATGCATCGGCCACTGTGTTACCTTTTCTTGGAGTATAGGTTATTCCAAAATCATATGACGCCAAAACTCCAACCATCGCTGCTGCCAAAGATTCAAATCCTTTTGGAAGAAAAAATAATTCAATGATTTATGATCTGTAAAAACCTCAAATCTAATTCTCAACAAATAATGTCTCCAAATTTTCAGAGCAAATACTATCACCATTAACTCCAAATCGTGAGTTGGGAAATTCCTTTCGTGCGGCTTCAGTTGTTGACTTACATAGGCCACAACCCTATCCTTTTGCATTAGCGCTGCTCCAATTCCAGTGCCACGTGCATCGATATATACTATCATCTCCTCATTTCCACTTGAAATGGTCAAAACATGAGCACTCGTCAATCACTCTTTCAAGTTTCCAAAGGCTTGTTCACATTTCGCATCCCACGCGAAGACCTGATTCTTCCTCGTCTATCCATTTAATGATGCAATTATCTTAGAAAAATCCTTGATAAATCGTTGATAGTGTCCGGCTAAACTAAGGAAACTCTCACATCTGTTGCGTTCTTGGGTCAATCCCAATCTGATATTGCAGCTACCTTAGCGGGATCCACCGCTATTCCATGTCCTGATACGACATGACCTAAAAATATTACTTCCTCTTTCCAGAAGCGACATTTTGAAAACTTAGCCCTCAGCTGATGCTTTCACAAGACTTCCAAAATAATTCTCAAGTGTCTCTTGTATTCCTCCTTAGCCTAGGAGTAAACCAATATATCATCCACAAACACAAGTACAAACTTATTCAACTAATCTCTGAAGACATAATTCATAAGATCCACAAAATATGATGGTGCATTAGTCAATCCAAATGGCATCACTAGCCACTCATAGAATTGGATGGTGTTCTAAAAGTATTCGTTGGCACACTATCCCTGACCACTCTCAATTGGTGAAATTTTATTGCCAAATCGATTTGGGAAAACACCTTTGCTTCATGAAGCTGATCAAACAGGTCATCGATTCTTGGCAATGGATACTTATTCTGTTAGGTCATCTTATTCAGCTCATGATAATTCACGCATAATCGCAATGATCCATCAACCTTGGTTGCAAACACGACTGGTGCACCCCATTTAGATACGCTACTCTGAATGAATCCTTACTCATAAGATCGTTCACTTGCACATTTAACTCTCGTTGTTCCTTAGGCGCCATCCGCCTAAGAGGCGTAATAATAGGTCTTGCTCCATCCACCGAATAAATTCGGAACTCAATCTCTCGATGCAGTGGCAATCCTCTGAACCTGTCAAACACTTCGGAAAACTCTCGTACGATTGGCACAGATGACAACCCATCCCATGGAATCACAAGCGAATATTAAAAGCTAACCAAAACTCCATCCTCTAGTAAACAACGTATTACTATCGTTCACACTTCCACACTTGCGATTGTCACCTCGAGCCTCTAGCAAATAGGGTTGTCAATGGATACCTGAAAAATCTGAAATTCTTCCGCATCCTATCCAAAAAGAGGATAAATATTCGATATTCGAATAAATGGATGCGGATACAGATACAGATACATAGATATCAGTATCCGAAAATTACCCGTTCGACTTTTTACAACATTATGCTCAAAATTATATGTATTTTAGTACAATAAATGAGATTTATTTATTGCTTTAATAAGTCAAAGGTTATACTATATGCACTAAATGAATATTAGCTACTCAAATCTATTTAGTTTCTCATATATACTTACTTTTAACACTTTTGTGATTAATGAAATTGAAAAATATTTCTGTTAAACTCAATAATTTAATTTATATTTCTTGATTTATTTATCGTTGGCGAATAGGATAATTATCCAATATCCGTCCGTATCTACGGATATAGATATCCGATATCTGAAAATGATTACGGATACAGATATAGATATAGTATTATCCACATCTGAAAGTATTTGTTGACAGCCCTACTCGCAGTCCGCAATGGCGGCATACTTCTTGAGCCAGTCCATACCCAAAAAAATCCCAAACCCAGCGAAGTTCAAAACAATCACACGCAAAAGAGCAAAAATAACTCGATAAAAGTAGACCACGAAAAAGTATACAAACACCAGACGAACCACTTGTTGGATTAGTCATGACTAATGGTCTATCAATAATCTTAGGTTCTAAACTTAACTTGCAAACAAGCTCATTACAAATAAAAGAATGTAATGCTCCAGTATCAAACAAAACTCGAACTGAAACATATCTGATAGAAAGCGTACCTTGCACAACAACATTCTTCCCCTTATCCTTCGCAGTTGGATCCCTTGTGGAAGATGGCACAACATCCAAAGCATATGATCTCACATCCTGCTTATCCTTTGGTGGTTCCGGACAATTCTTCTTCATATGTACGGGATTATCATAGTTAAATCACTTCTTTTCCACCTTAGCGTTCTTACAATCCTTGGAAAGATGGCCCTTCTGCTGACAGTTATGACAAGTAATCTCGCCTTTTGGATTCTTCTGGCCATTATTTCCCTGTTGTTGCTATTTTCTCTTACCGTTCCATTTTTTCTTATTATTACCGTCTTGTTGTGGTTTTAGGTCCTCCTTATCCTCAACAACAGCCTCCACTTTCTTCAAAAAAACTCTCTTTCCTTAAATCCTTCTCGACCAATTTCTCATAGGGATCGTCAATATGGTCAATCAATTGTTTGCCAAGACCCTTATCCAACCCATAATAAACTTCTCATTCTTTTGATAAGGAATCTCAATATACGAATGAGCATACTTCGATAAAGCTTCGAATTCAGTCACATACTCAGAGATAGGACTTCTGCCTTGCTTCAACTCAACAAACAACTTAAAGAGTATCAACTTTTGGACCATAGAAATGAACTTCTCCTCAAACTTAGTTTTGAACTAATCCCAAGTTATCTGGTCCTCCGGAGTTTCTAGAGTAATAGAGTTCCACCAATCCATCGCTCAACCTTGCAGCTGCCTCGATGCAAGCTTCCTCTTAGTTGCATCGTCAATTCCTAAGTCTCCTAAAATTCGAACATAGATATCTAATCAATTCTGAACTTCAACCGCTGGTTCTGTCCCAACAAATAGATTTCCACCCAGAGAAGTACATTCCTTGAATAGCTTAGCAAAATTTACCGCCCTAGGTTCCTGCATAGGAACACCATCATATACTGCCGCTACTGGAGTAGGCATCCTCCTCATGATCGTTTTCATCATGGCCTCGAACATAGCAGGATAATCCGGCATAGCAGCCACGGCTCTTGAACTGGCTATCGTCGCCCACCCCTTCAGCCATGGGCTCATCCCCAGAAGCGTGTCTTGAAATTCGTCAACTCGTTCTCTATCTAAAACGAAAATGGTCAATTCACATTAGAGAAAGCCGCATTGGTGTTCAAGTGCTTACCAACCTACTATACTATACTATATACGTATATAATACAGTAATCATCCAAATAAAATTACAAATACGTATCTCATATGCGTTTACTTTTGCGAACTTTAGGTAAAATCGAGTAGCCTTAGCTTTGATACCAAATGTCACGACCACCCCGTACCACCTACACCTAGCTAAGGAATGGTGCACGGTATGACGTGCCAGACCAATACGAGACGGTCATCAGGGTGGAATAACTCGAAATAAACTTGTCATATAACTCACAGCTCATGGATAATATAATAATAAAATGTAAAATACGAAATATTAGTGAAGCATAACTGAACAGAAAATCAAATTTCCATAAAACCAAAGAATCTCGAGTATAATGCATCTTAGTACATAAATCTCTGAAAAAATATGCCTCACTACATCCCTCAGAATCTCAATAACATCAACATACATTGGAAATAAAAATGAAATATCTAAATAGTAGGTAGTAATAGTATGGCAGCCTTCTGCTCGTCAACGCACATCATCAACATCACCAAATCTGATACATGCTACTCAGTCCACACATCAACAACATTGATGAACAACCCAAGGTAATAAAAGGGAAACACAAAACCTTGAGTCAGACAACAGTCTTAATGAACGATAAAGTAGCTAACAACAGTTATACATGATAATATGAGTAAAGGCAGATCAACCATTCAATCTGCCCTGCAATCAACAAGTTAACACGTGAAAACCATATATGACATGCCATTACAGAATAGGAAAGGAACACCCCCAATCCCAGCCATCTTCGACATCTATGGTGATAGCCTGTCCATAGAAAATAGAGAAAAAACACACAATCAACCAGAACATCCATAGAATCCAATATCCTAGCTATCACCTACTATAGCCTTGAATCCACTGATAATCGAACTTGCTTTCAACAATAAAAAAAGACTAATGGAAAACCCTGCTCTAGCCAAACTACCATACGCCATCGTGACTCGTATGTTTGCCTTACTCGATGAAGACAACTAGGCCCATCATGACTGCCCAGGGCACACAATCTATCTAATCTTATCCTAATGGGTGTCCCTGTGATACCCCTGCTTTGAGTCTGTTAGAACACTTCGATTACCAACAATTCCTTGGCACATCTAATTCGTCAAGCCTTTCATCTTGTAGACTCAATCCATTTCACTAACCATTCCATTATCATCCATGATTGACTCCCATCCTGTCAATCCATCATCATACTGGATCGTATATCGAATCGTATATCGAATCACGACCAGTTTCACATCAATCCAACTCCGAACACTCCACATGAGTTCACAATCGAAGCACCATACGTTATTGAGTTGCATATCAATCATCCGAAGTCCATTTCAATCCAAAATTCACCAGCAACCTCTAGAAGCCACTACAATCAAGCACTCTAAAAATTGAGTGCACCAGGTCCACCCATATGGGTCGGTACCGATCCATCTGCATAGCCAATTTTGGCTAAGTAGATGGCCTCTATCTATCCTTGTCCCGAGCATATCCTTCTGGTCAATTCGTTTATCATTTCAATGTCCGTGTTGAAGCTTCTGTCAGTTCATTCATATCTCGAGTAATTAGCCTTCGACCCATTTCAAACCTTCTCTGAAAGACTTGAAAAATTGCAGGTAACCCCAATTCGTCAACACGAAGCCACACCGAAAAAGCTGAAGCCACCCAGTTCTCCTACATGGGTCAGTGAAAACCTATGTTCTTAGCCTATTATTACACGAAAATTTTCATGCTCCACTACCTCGTTGTCCAGAGCACCTGTGCCAAGTTTCGTCTGAATCCAATCATCAGAACCTCTGATTTGCTCTGTTCTTCAATCCTATGATCTACAACAACCAATTTTAACAAACAGCGCAATCAATTCAATCAAAACAAACATCAATTCATACAACACTGAACAAACAAACATAAACAATTCACAGTTATGGCATAAACACATCATAAACATGAGATCTAGCATAATTTGGATTTAATGTACTATAAACATGATTAATCTAACATTTATCCAGTTAACATAATCAAATTAGGTTTTTTTAGGGTTTCTAAATCAGAATTAAACATATATGATCGGATCTAAGGCGATTATAACATATATGAATGAAATTAGCATAGATATAACTTATATGACCCTCTGCTTTTGTGTGATAGATGTTAATTACTCATCTAATTTCCAACTCGATGTAAATCCGATGAGATCAGATCTGGACAGCGCTGAAATCCTTTGGATTTGATGCAATTTGGTGTGATCTAACTTTCCTTAATGATGATCTATCTTCAAAGTGCAATCTACGATGAATTTGATTGAAAAGAATGGAGAAATAAGGTTTTAGGATGAACCGGAGAATCACAGACGCCCAACCTAAAGTTTAGAATGAAGAGAGTAACCCTAGTTCTCTACCCATGTCCCCTATTTATATCTGCTGGTCATTAGTCTAATGTGCTCGGTAGATCAGCCCATTAGTTACTAATTAGTCTGCCTAAATGCAGCTGAAACATAAAATAGCGATTCCTCTCAAACCGCTGAACTAAATCCTTCATGTGACCACTCTACGAAATCGTAAATAACTATCCCGATCCAATGAGATTGATTTCATCACCTGATTCAACCTCAATCAAAAGTTATAGCCTAAACAATAAATGAAAGGGAAAAATGGTCATAATTAGGTTTGGTAAAAATCATGGACATGTCCCATAACCCCATGAACAACATATTAAAACGAATGATCCGACCACTAGAGAATAAAATATAATTATTTTACGATCAGTCGTTACATAAAATATGGGTCGTTACAGAAACATACATCGAGTGATGACGTCTCCATTTTCACTTTCATCTAGGGAGCACTCGACAGTATGGGAACGATAATCAACACACATGTCTCCAATATTTGTCCTTACAAAGGACAAACTTCTATACTGGGCGCAAGCTCAAACATCGTGAGCTTACTCGATCGACTCCTCCAACAAGCATTCCCTCAGAATGGAATAATCACCCTCCGAGTCGTTCTCACAATCCAGCCACAAACTCCAAACTTTAGAGTGATAAAGGAGAGAATTAACCTTACTTTGATATCACGTCGAACTAAGTCATGCTCTCCAACATGGACATATCGCCTAAATCGCTGAATCCTTATTGACTCCTAATAAGTCGATACAAACCCTCTTTGAAGTGAACTGGCCTTAAGCGAATCGATTTCGAGAACCCAAAACGATAAAATATCACGACCAATTCAGACTCAACCTTAAAGTTCCTTAGGAGTAAACTTATAATTCATTCAACTATAACCTTAAGTCATCGAGGAAAACCCAACGAGAACCCAAACAACTCCTGTACCAAAACAGTCGATTTTGTTCAAAGGAACGGTATGCCACATGGACACATAAGCATCCACACAACGCTGCATATTTGACTCGCAACACTTGAGCACCACAACTAATTAAAGATTTTAGAGCATCCTAGATAATGGATTATACCATTACTGAAAACAAAACTTTAAATCGAGACTAGTAGTTCTCGATTATGCCCGACTCTCAACTCCAAAAATGGAGAAATTAAAAGTCATTCTCATTCACTAGATCGTCCAAGATCAGAACAATCCGTCACTAATAGAGAAAATTATTCCAATGGCACTCGTATGCAAAACAACCCATACTATGTATACCAATAATATATAGACTTGAAAACCAAAATATATACATATAGGTACCATCTTGTATATATTAACTCTCGAATTCAATACTGATTAGGTTAAACAACGCAACCTAAGCTCTAAAACCAAATGTGTCGACCCACCATACACCATGGGTGCTTAGAAATAAAAATCTGCGCTGCACAAGCACTCAATTGATGTAAAGCGGTCGTTGGAAGAAAGAAATAGTAAAAAGAGGAAAAAGAAGAAAGAAGAGAAGGGAAAAGAAGAAAAAGAATAAAACAGAACAAAAACGCAACCATAGAACTTGTCATATATCTCATAGCGCATCAGATAACATCTAATAATCAAATCACAGATATAAAACATGCATATCATACATCCTCACATTCAATCACTCAGTCCGTAAAGCATATGGCATCCGTTACTTCGGTCACCCAATCAATCAAGGCACTAGCAAGACCCTCCGCATGAACTCCACCCTGAGTATCACTATGCGCCCACTGCATGAGCTCTAGTCGATAACCCTAGCGAGTCCACACCGCATTGGCTTTGGGATCCAGGTCGATCACTCCACACCACATTGACTCTGATCTGTCCTTATGCCACTCTCTTTAAGGTGTACCGAATTCATGAATACGAATAACTCATTTGCACACGTAATCCATAGAAGAATCCATCGCTAGACTGTCCATAAGACTCCTATCTAAAGTCATCTCAATATAGGGGCTATCGCGATGGTTATCGTATGTCGTAAGATATCATCCTATGTCTCTCATCTCTCTATTTGACAGTCACCTCAGTACAACTTAATGTCGTCTTTTTTGAATCTTGGAGAAAAGCAATCCATTGCAGCAGCTTAGCTTCCTATCCTGGAATCATCGTCGTCGAATGACACATCACTGCCTTGAAGCACCAAGAAAAAGTTACTAATCGAAGAGCTATCGTATAGAAACTGCTATCGAACAAACCATCATATCCTACTCCTCGTGATCATATCACTGTCAATGTCAAATTGGCAAAAATGACCAATAGCAATAGTAATTGATATCGGCCTGTGCATTTAATGCCCCGCTAAAACCCCGCTATATCCTGTAGCACACTACCACCGCTACGCTTTTCCTCAAATAGCCTCTGATATAGCCTTTCCACTTTAATCCCCACTATATTCCGCTATTCCCGATATATCCTGTTTTCTCCGCTATATTTTTTATTCCCGCTATATCTTTGATGAAAGAAATGAACTAAAAAATGAAATTTATGCAGTAAAAAAATTGTTAAATTAGGGTTTTTAATTGAATATTTTAATATCTACTTTTAGAAACAAAAATACTCTAATATGTTATTGAATTCAATTAATTTAAATGAAAATTTATGTTTATTTGTCGATATTTGCACATATTTGTAGTTAAAATTAAAAATATACTAACTAAAAGTTAAATAAAGTGTTAGTTTTTCGCTAACTTATCATTTATATATTCATAAAAACATTTTGAAGTAGTTGTATATGTTATTTTAGAGTCATCCGCTATATCCTGCTATTTCCTCACTTTATCCCTACTATAACTTTTTGGACCTCCGCCGCATTGGATCCACTAAGAGCTTTAACTGCACAGATATCGACCACTTCATAGTAATCGATAACGGCTACTCTGATCATGTATTTAACCAAAATCGGTTAAATACACACCCATGGAAAACGTCCAACATTCGTTGCAAAATCTAGCTCCTTGCCAATAAGAAATGCCATCATGAACAACTTCTTCCCTTAGGACCACCATCGTCACCTTTTCTCGGTTCGACCCACCCCTAGTCAACCTAACTTCGGTTTGACAATCGGCATAGCCGATCCGGGCTTGGTCGCCATGTTGACCTAGATCTAGATCGACATTGCCCATCCGGATTGGTCACTAGGCCAACCCTGATCCGGATCGTCATAGAAGATCCGGACTAGATCGAACTAGCTTTGGATTGACTATGTTGATCCGGACTTGGTCAAAATGGAATACACTCTGTCCATCGACTTCTTTGCTTCATCCAAGTCTACAGATCTGATGTTGAGCTCCATTGTTGCTCTGACATCGGATCAACCCATGCGCTTTGAAGCTTCATTAAGAAAATATCTCGCTCTTCGAGTCCCCCATCCTTGTGCGTACAATCAAGATATACAAATATGTTCATTTGATTGATAAGCACCACAAACTCCGCCGAGCGAAATATTTCCTAATACTATGTCACTTACGAATGACGTTTTAAACTAAACTAAGCAAACAATAGTCATAGAATTTCCTATACTAGCATGCAAGCATCCAAGAGCATCCAATATGATAATTATGACCTATATGTACCAACCAAAGTATAATATATGTCCAAATGGACCAAGTCTAGTGACAGTGCCAAATTGACGTATCATAGCACATGATAGCGCACAAATGGATATACTTTGATGTCCATATCAAATCTAATTAAATCACTACTTAATTAATTTTCTTTATTAATTACTAAGTTCCCCTATCCTAGAAATTTCATTTTACAATTAGAAATCACACATAAACATCAATAATGTTCTATGCTACAACTACAATATAGTGAGAGATAGTATCACTAACCTCAATCAAATCAGTGCAAAGCTGCTCCATAGCGCAAAGCTCGTTAATACGAGTCCAATGCTCGAAACCATGTTCGAATCTGATAATGTACGCAAAAGATATAAGTGTCACAACAACAATATACTTAACATAATTTATAATGTGATCAGCCTACGCTACTTACCTTCCTTTCTCACTTTTCCAGATCGGCCCCCTTTCTGGTTCGATAGTCAAACCGGGCTTAAGCCCCTTGCCTAAAAACTGCTGCGCATTTGACCAAAATTTAACCAACTGCCACAGTCACCATGCACCGCCGATTGACACCAAACCATCACCTTCTGAAGTGACTCTCTCGTGGATACCTTTGCCATAAAATTTGACGTCCGAACGTGCTCCATTTGCCGGGAAAAGCCAAAATTCTGAAATCACTAAATAGTAGATATCTCTCTCATATGAACTCCAATCGACTTGAAACTATCGCCAATATCTTGGGTTTTCAATCCTCTACATCTTTCCTTTATGTGCCAAGATCTAATTCTCGGCAATGAAGCCGTAGAAAGCAAAAGTACAAAACGTTTCTGGGTTGGTTTTTGGAGATTTCCGGCCAACTCTTGCATCCAATCGATAAGCGCCCAACGCCATTGAGTTTGTGTCGTCAATACGAATAACTTTCATGTTGAGGGTTTTGGCTAAACGTGAACATATCAAATCAGCCAATTTCGGCAATTGATAGAGGAAATGGAAGTTTGGATTGTAAATAGCGGAGATAAGGTTCATTTATAGCCTCAACCCAAAACACTATTCACCAAGCCCAAAATCTCCCGAACCTTATACTTTTTATTAACATAACGGACCATGCATACTCAATGGAACTAGCGCCGAGACCTAACTTGACCGTATGTGGAAGTTAGCTTTTAAAGCTCGAATACATTGTTAGTTTCTTATAGAAATTGACACATGTTCAATTTACATAGCGTCGAATGGTACATTTGTTTGCTATGAAACTTAACCGTATGCAACATCTTACTACGACGATTCCAAAAGTATAAATTTCATCGCAATCCAACACTGTGCCTCCAGAACGATAATTTACGCGCATAACGAGATCATTATGACAATCAAATGGTCCAAACTCGAAATGCAGTGATACATATACTTATTCCTCACATAGCAAACAATCCGGACTCAATGGAACTGGTCTCAAGTCCTGATTTGATCGTTTGTGAGAAATCTCATTTTGAAGCCGTTAATTTGCATAATCAACGATTAATATTTAAATAAAATTAAATATCCACTCGTTAAAATACGGGTTGTTACGGTATTTTTGATAAAATATTAGTTTAGATAATTATTACTCAAATAGCATAGAAGATCATAACATCTCAAGGCTTCATGATATATATGGTGATGACAAAAAGGTATATGATAAGATTGGTTAAAACTAAGTTAAAAAGATGAAGACACAGAGAAATATAAAGAGGAACATGATAGAGAAAATAGTCATTATAATGAGAAGGGTAGAAGGTATGAGAATTCTTCTAGAACACTAAGTGAGATCTCAGATGGCTGTGTAAAGAAAATCAAGGTTCAATGTGGTGATGATGCCGGAAGTTACTATAATGATGGTTTTATTACCAAGCACACAAAGAGTAAAGGAAGAAAAATGTTGTTCGAACAGATTGGTACCAAGCTAAAGTGAGAAATCAAAGTTCTAAGAAGCCAAATGATAATGAAGTGAAATGGTGACCCAGTTCTACTAAGTACGACCTGAGGCCTGATACGCTAAAGTAGACCTTTCATATGTTGAGAAAATTGATTTTATCACAAACAATATCCAACTAAAGATTTCAACAAAAGCTGATTATCTTGCCAAAGATCAAAATAGGTACTATGCTTTCACTTATTTCTTACTATGGACAATATTTTAGAATAAAGAAGTTGACATATCTGGTGTCCTAGGGGCCACTCCACTTGTGTCGCATAGAATCAAATAACTCTGTCATTGCTAAATATTTACCAGCATTGGATAAATTGGAGACATTTTTATTTTAATCTATATTAACTAGATCATATTTCAAAGAGGGAACATAAATCTATTGCATGTAGTGGCCATTGCTAAACTTTGAAATCATGGGATTGAGATGAAAAATTCAAGTACACTGCTATGTTTCGAAATCGTTTTTAAAGTTAATTGATTTCTTTTGGTAATCTAGCTTAATACAACTGGATTTTGAAGTCTAGAGTTTATTCGCATTCATATCCATTTTCCATACATGGTCATATAGGTTAATTTTGTATCTCAAGTGCGTAAATATGCTCGTTTGGGATTTTCATTTCTTATGCTCATACACGTACACATAAAACCTTGTTTGCAGCATTAGTTGGACATATCTAAAATGTAAATTTACTCATTTTTTGATTGGGCTGAGGTTATTTTTTAATTGTAATAATCATCAGATTAAAAAAAATTGAAAATTAGAGCAATTTTCCTTATCGTATTATGCTGAATCCATGGTTAGCTGCGAAATTTACGTTGTTCACTTTCTTGTCAACTGAATTATATTATGCAGAAATGTTTATTGAAATACATTTGGCTTGCTAAATGAATTAATTATATCGAAGGTAACACAATGTTTTGCACTTTGGTAAGTACATATGCATTAGCAGAGTTAAGTACACTAAACACATTGCCCACAATTTTGATAGTTTTATCCATAAAAACATAAAATTGATTGACATGATATGTTGTGAATCAGCGGAGTCAATTTGACGGGAAAAACGGTATATTCATTACAGGTTACATGTTTTTTAATATTTAAATGTTGTATGTGATATAATGGTCACAACATATTTGCAACTAAAATGTATTTCAACTGACACCCCTAAAGTTAGTGTTGTGTGTATATATTTTGTCCTATAATGGTTTTCAGTTTAACACTTCAGATATTTTCATCATGACTTTGTCAAAACATGGGAAAAGCTTTGTCCTACTGAAAAGGTTATTTTTGCTATCGAGAACTCTAAAGACATGATTGTTCATTCTCCAAGGCCATATTGTTAGAGAAATGTTTTGAAGTTTTTTTTGGTATACTGGTGCTTATCCTAATGCTAGAAAAAACACTCTTAGTTGTTCCTCAGCATTGCAAGCCTCTAGTACTTATCCTCACTGATCCTATGACAAATCATCAGGCCATTTTCCCTGTTAATCATTGCTTATATATATATATATATGGCAGGTTCAATGACACCTCAAACAGTAGAGCACCCCTTTGGTCTCTCTCTTTTCCATCACACAATCACTTTCTCTCTCCCTCCACTAAATCTCTCTCCCCCTCCACTACATTCTTTAATATAAGTAAGAAGTGGAAATTAGAGAACAAATGGGATGCTCCATTTTTGGAGTGCAACCGAACGCTTTTATATATATATATATATATATATATATGAGCGTTCAATGGCACCCCTTATTCTGCACCCCCTATTAGCCTCCCTATTTTCCACCTTTTGTTTATATTATTTTAAGTTGAATGGAAGGTGAGAGAGTTAGTGGAAGAAGAGAGAGAGAGGAAATTTGTGATGGAAAAATGGGAGGCTAAGAGCATCTCCAACAGAGGAGATATTCCACTTCCAAATACTGAATTGCGCTTCATTTGGTCACCAACAAGTGTTACGGGGATGAATATTAAGGCTAATGTTACGGGACCAATTCAGAATGCTGAATTGGTCTGGCGAGCCGATTTTATCGGGTCGCCAAGTCGCGAGTCGATTTTATCGGCTCGCGATTGGCGAGCCATTCCCCCCCCCCCTCAATCCCCAACGGCTAACTCATCCCAACGGTTATATCCGCCTCGATTTTGATTCCCAACGGCCATAAAACGGTTAAAACTTTTCCAATGGCTATATTTTCAGTTATAAAAGCATTCCATTCGAATTCTTTCTTCATCACAACATATTCATAATTTCTTTCTACATCTCTTTACTCCACACAAACTCTTGTTATATAATGACTTCCCCATTCGGAGATTTTTCACATCCGACAATTGATGGAAGCCAGTTCTCGCAAGGCAACACGAGCAATATATTTGAAACTCCATTGAGCAGGCAAGGAACCAGTCCGTGGACTGAGGAAGAAGACATTTGTCTATGCAACATATATTGTCATTTCACACAAGATTCTGCAACGGGGAACGACCAAACAGCCGTTACGTTTTGGAAAAAAGTGGAAAAAGCCTTCGTTCAGAAGCATCCAGAATGCCAAAGGACGTTATCGGCGATCCAAGGCCGTTTTGGGAAAATAAGCCGTCAAACCCAATATTACGAGTCACAAGTGTACATACTAAAGATAGCGAATCCAAGCGGCATGGGAGGGGAAGATAATCTGGTATGTTTGTATTTGTACGTACTTTATTTGTGGTTGTTAGCATGTTAATTGATACATTTTCTTTTAGTAAGTAGAAACGACTAGCAAACGAGGAGTTCAAGAAGCTTTTTCCTAGAGAAAATGGGAACAAAAGGCCACACTATTACCAGTTTATGCATTGTTATGATCTGCTTACTAGTCAACCGAAGTGGAACTCAGGACTTGCCAAGAGCCTCCGCGATGTTCAAAGTGCTAGCAAGGGCAAGAAAAAAATTTCAAAATCGGGGTATTCTTCTAGTCCAAGCGGGTCAGCTGCCAATAATTCTCAATGTGTAGGGGAAAACCTACTAGATGAGTTCAATGCCACGATTGACGAAGATTTTAGACCTGAGGGAGCCAAAGCGGCGAAAAGAAGGGGCAAAACAACGGTTGAGCTTGAATCAAAAGTGAACGCACGACACGAAGAACACAGTCGTAGAGCGGAAAAAAGACTTGTAGAAGCTAGAGAAAGAACAGAAGTTTTGAAAAGGATTGCTGATCTGGAAGAGAAGAAACTTCAAATTCTTCCGGAGGACTTAGCGTATAAGAAAGAGCACGATGCGTATAAGAAAGAGCAAGATGCGTATAAGAAAGAACAAGAAGAGAACATCATCATCGACAAAGATCTGACTAGAATGTCTGATTTGGAAAAGGAATTTTGGACGGGTATGAAACGTCGTATTATAACGTCAAGGCTCCCGCAGTTGATGTAGTTACGTATTAGTAGTCGCTAGTATTAGTAGATGCTCGTATTAGTAGTTGCTCGTATTATGTTGTTGTAGTAACGTTTTATTTCCTACTGTAGCAACCGCTTTCTTATTAATGAAATGTGTGCTTTATATATTTTGTTATTGCGTAAACAATTACAAGAACTTCAGACTTTTTATCAAAGGATTATCTAATAAACGAAAGATACAACAAGAAGTAAACGAAAGATCATCGGGTTAGCCAACTACAACGTAGTTGGAACGCCTCATGGCCAACAAAATCAGTTCCGTACTCTACAAGGTAACGAGAATCAAAAGTTGCCCTATTCGTTTTAAATGTGTTTTCGTCTTCAACTTCCTGTATAATCATTTGGTACCGTTCACAAGTTTTAACGAACTGTCGATGAGCCATATGAATTTCAGCACACGTTCGTGTAGTAGTGCATGAACGGTGGTTGTTATGTAATCTTGTTATCATGGACCAAAATTCTTCATGGGTAAGTCCTCCTCCACTTTGCTTCAGTAGCAAATCTCTTTTATCACCTTCGATATAGGATTTCACGAGTATAAGTAAGTCCGTATGAGAGAATTCGGTTGTAGCAGCATTGGAGCTAGCATTACTTGGATTGTGACGAGTACGGATAACCCTTTGCCTAGTTGTGTGTTTTCGTGGACGTGTTTCGGATTTATTAACTTCAGCTACTTGTGTATTTGGAATGAATCCACCCACTTTCTCCTCCTGGTTGTTCCGTTCGAACTCATCAAACATTTTATTCATAAGTTCATCACTGATTTCCCTATCGTCCATTAAAGCTACACGAAAACAAAAAAAGTGTACTCTGATACAAATAAGTACTAGAAACCATAGGAAAAAAAATTAGTGGTTTCTCACCTTAATGTCTTGATTGACGTAGAAAGCACAAATAATGGTCATGGTTGGGAGATGGAGAATGAACTATTTAAACAAGTGGAGGTGATTATTGATAAAGCTCTGTCATCATTACTCGGGCTGTAGCATCGAGACATATGACATGACTACAACATGACCTCAATAGTTGAGTTGCTTTGACTCGGCCGTACAACAGTTGATGTTACTAAACGATGCAACCTTTAAAAACTTGACATGTGAACTGCTTTTAAGAAAGCGAAACACAAAATACAGGAACTTATCAACCTTTATGACCACTTAGCCCTCCTCCTTTAAATCTAGCACTCTGGAAGACTAAGGCTGACATATTATTTATTTTATCTCCCTACCACTTTTCTAGTAGTTCAACATGTCTGCTTGGGAATACGATGATGAAAGCATGGTCCAAATGTACGAGCAGTACGAAAGAAATAAGGAACCGGTCGAGTTTGTTCCCGAAACGCAGTTGGATGATCAAGTGGAAGCTGGAGAAGTGGAGACCGAGCTCTTCAGTGCCACGCAACCGAACGTTGCCGTCCAACGCATTGGACCTCTTCAGAAAACCCACAATGCTCGGTTAAGGGAAGTAATTGCTTGGGAGAACCCAGATAGGTCAAGCTCCAGCATGACGGGTCGTTCATTTCTCTGCTACTGCAGAGTAGAATGTAATGTGGTTGTTTCTAAAAGTCAAAGCAACGCAGGTCGGCGCTTTTATGGTTGCAAATCGTACATTACTGCACTTAATCGACACGGAGTGGAACATTGTAAAATTTTCTCATGGATCGATCCACCACTGACTGCGCTCTAGAGATGCAAGCAGAGGTGGGTCGCCTTGAAAGGGTGAATGTTGCAGCAAAGGCTGAAATGTTGTATGGGTTCCCCCGTAATTCCGGAAACTAGGGTCTAGCTGTATCGTAGTTGTATGTCTTATTTCCCTGTATTTTGTGTAACGTTATGTGGCACTAGATCGTATGTTGTGTCGGATTTCCACAACATGAATGTATCTTTGTATTTTTCTATATTGAAAGCGGTTTGTATGCTAGTTAAAAGGTATTGTATATAGTTTTGACTGCAAAATAGGTACAGACTCGGGCCGGCTCACCAAGTTTAAGTTTTCAGTACAAATAGGAGTTAAAGATTTGGGTCGTGCTCATCCACTATTATGGACCTCTTCAACACGGATTTCTGTCAGCTGTCGCACAACTTAGCTCCCCACAACACACAAAGGAGTTAATACTTATGGTCCTTATTATAACTTATGCATTAGTACTGCCTATTGCTTTGGAAACCGCATCATGTAAAGCAAAGTAGAACCAGTGTCCGTTCACATCATGACAGTAAGAAAAAGAGATTCCCTACAGTATTAAGTCAGGCGAAACAGTGACCGGTCCCATCATGATTTTTTTTTATTGATTTGTACACTCCGTGGCTATATATCTCAATGCAATTTACTCACATAAAACCTCACTCAAACAACTTCGTTCTCATTCTACTACTTACTCAAATACTCACTCGAAAATGCCTTCTTGGCCCTCAAATACTGACTCTGATGAACAGACGTACGAACAGATGAGACTTCAAGAACTCGAAGACGAATTCGAGTTTCTAATCCAAATTACACCCCAGGATGAACCATCACATGAACAGGGGAACGTACATCATCCACAAGAAGTTCAAATGTCACATGTTCAACTAGCGAACGCACAGACTCTCGCTCAACCACAACCAGAAGTAGAGTTCTACCGAGTACCGCCACATGAAGATGAACGTGAATCTTATCCTGTACTGTGCTACTGTGGTCATGCGATCGAAGTTGTGGTTCGTGCAGAAGGCGACAATATTGGCCGGCGCATGCAGCAATGTCGATTCTATCCTCATGGATGCAGTTATACGGAATGGATTGACGAGCCGTTGTGCCCAAGGGGAATAGTATATGCAAACGAACACGAACGAGAGATTAGACGTCTCGAAAATCTTGTTCAAGAGTTGTGACTGAACGCAATGCGACTCCCTTGAAATTGAACGTGTTGTTTTCATGTTTGCTTTGATGTTGTAGTAGGCATGTACTATTATTCGGTGTTGTATCTGTAACGGCCGGTTGTATCTGTATGGTTATTGTTATGTGAAAACCCACTAGTTGAATCATTTTAATCATAACCTGTTAAACTAGTTTATATAAAAATTTCATGGGTAATATATTCAAAATATAATCTTCCTATCAATAACAAATTATAATTAGATAAAAATAAAAAATAAAACTTTAAGCAATTGACCCCCCCCCCCCCCACCCCAACCCACCAACCAAACTCCCTGCGCCGTATGCGGACGCGGGGACTCGCGAGCCGATTTTATCAGCTCGCGAGCCGATAAAATCGGCTCGCGCTTGCTGGGAGATATCCAAGATATCTCCCAACATGTTACGGGTCGTAACGTTACGACCCGTAACGCTGTTGGAGATGCTCTAAAGGGGTGCTCACTATTTGAGGTGCCATTGAACCAAGCTCATATATATATAATCTCATATATATATATATATATATATATATGAGCTTATATATATATATATATAAAATCCAAGTTTTTTTTTGCTTGAGGCTAGTGTGTGCTAAATGTAGAATTAACGTAATCAAATATATTTTTTAGTTATATTAAGTGTAAAAGATACTTGTATTATGTTCTATTAATGACATTGTGTTATTTCTTTTTCAGCATGAAAATTTGTCCGTCTTCTAGCTCTGTGCTGAGTTTGTACCATTTGATACCACATTTTCTATTCATTCGTGATGCATCTGAACCACTCTATATTAGTTATATGTTGCATTGCCTATATCAGTTATTTAAATCACAAGCACTCTAAAATAGAATGAAATAGCTTTTAATTAAAAATGGATGACTGTAGATTTCATTTGATCCACATTTAGTTTATGCAAAAGTTTCAAGCTATTATACCCAATTACATATGCAAGTTACTGAACCATTTTGTTGTTGTGGTTAATAAAGAAGTGGAGAGCTTGAGTTAAGACATCTGTGATTGAAGATCCGCATCACTCGATCCATGACACGGAGTCAGGAAAAATCATGTCGGGGCTGAGGCGGAGTCAAGAAAATAACATCCCAGTCGTGATGCGATATTTGGTGGATGCAGTTTTTCACCTTTGCCAAGCCAAGTTTACCAATGTTTTTTCTCGAGTTGCGCACGTGGAAATGAATGGATGCACTGTGCCGATCCATGGTTTTTGGGCATGCCAAATTTACCAACTTTACCAAATCGTCAGATTGGCCAGACCGCGTTTACACGTGGTTTTTCATGATTTCTCTGTGCCGATCAGGCAACGCGCCAGATCCAATTTTTGCCAACTTACCAGATTTCAATGTTGTGAATCGCGCAAGCCATTTTTCGTGTTCGCGTCGTGCCGATCAGTGTTTTTGAGTGCGTGACACTGATTTTTACCAAAACCATGTATTTTTCCACGATGGGTTTTGCCACGTGATCGGACCGACACACTCAAGAATTTTGAGCTAATCAAACCGACACGCTCAAGCATTTTGATCCGATCGGACTGAGTCGATCACGTATTTTTACTGCATTAGTTCTTCCAAGTCTATCGATGACGATTTTACGAATCAACGTCATTTCCAATCATTTTCCGAACACGTCGCGACTTCGACCAAATCGCTTTGTGTTTTCTGACGTTGTTCTCGACGCTTGAACGCGTCACTAACCAAAATCTTGACGTGTGACCGCTTTACCAAAAAGCATGTCAACAGAGCAAATCAGGAGTTATTGCTTGGTAACAAATCAAACTCTGTAATACATGATAAAACCAAAAATCAAGAAACGAAAAGCCCGACCGTGTAAGCAACAAAACAGATGTTACTAAAAGAAATTTGTGCTACTATGGCAAAGTAATCATTTTATCCTTGATCAAGTATAAATCCAATAATTAAATAGACTAGATTAGGAAACAAATGTAAGAAAAATAATCTCGAACATTAAAAGAAAGAACGAACTTCACAAATTCTCAAGTGTGGCATGGCGAAAGTTTTTAGGTGCACACTGCGAATGTATTAAGAAATGAGTCTTTCTGTTTTCACCATGACTGCTCATCTTTCTTAAATTTTAATTAAAGCATATAATAAAAAATGAAATAAAACGGCGAATGTAAAAGTGATAAGAGTCATTGGCTAAATTTCTCCAAAGAGAAAAAGAACTGTGCAAAGTGTGATTATGCCGATCATTCGAGGAAAGGATCACGATTTCATCCATTCACCATCCAGAGAATAAAAACCACATAACTATAGAAGGAAATCAAAATTAAGATCGCTTATATGTGAGGCCGTCAGGCAAATAAAAAAATATAAATAGAAGTATTTTACCATAGTGAATTTCTTAGTATGTTATTTGACTACTATGACTGCTCTTATTGAGTGCTTTCTGCGTATGTCTAATAAATCAATGGTAATATATATTCTCTTTTTTACCTTGAACATTATATTCCACCTTAATATGTGCAACGGTTGAAATTGTTACTTAGTATGCAACTATGCAAGTATTTCACCTTTTTGAAATATTACTTTTATTTTAAATTATAAATAATTAAAATCATTGTTAGGTATATTCACCGTCGTGCGCAAATCACAGGTTAAAACTATCATTCAACGAAATTATATACATAATGTTTAAAGTAGACTTCTAAACATAAAAGGTTGTTCTTTCACCTACCTCCAACTATATACATATGAGTTCTCACTTCCACTTCTTCATTGCATTTCATACTACTAGTATCACACAATACGATGGTCAAATTCTTACTAATATCTCTAGATTTAATCATATCAATATTAGTATCAGCGCAAATCATTTTTTTATGAACAAGATTTAGCATCCGAAGATAGCATTTGGAACTTATACGAAAACTGACGAAGTCATCATACAGTAAAGAAGCCTTGATGAAAAACAAAAAAAGGTTCAATGTGTTCAAAGAAAATGTTAAGTTCATCTATGAACATAACAACAAGAATGTTCCATAGAAGCTTTCACTTAACAAGTTTGGAGCCGTGACTGACCAAGAGTTTAGAAATATTTACGTCGGTTCAAAAATCAATCATCATAGGACACTAAGAGGAAGTCAGAGGAATGCATATGGTTTTATGTACGTAAAGTTAAAAATGTTCCACTTCTGTAGATTGGAGAGCAAAGGGAGCTATTACTGGAGTCAAATATCAAGAAGAGAAATGTGGTCGGTGAAAAATTCAAATTTTATATTGAAAAATCTTCATGATATTTGATTGAATTTGATTATAAGGAAAACAATGCAGGAAGTTGTTGGGCATTTTCTGCTACTGCATCCGTGGAAGGTATTAACAAGATCAAGGCAAATGAACTAGTTTCACTGTCAGAGCAGCAACTTAATGACTGCGACAGTTCTTACGATGAGGAATGCAAAGGTGACACAAAGGACGATGATTTCGAGTATGGGTAAGCATCTTTAGAAGTTATCCCTTCATATTTTTTTCTATGCACTCGAAAGTATTGTCCTTTGTGCCACCTTTGCATCCCTCATCGTAAGCAGTGTGGCAGTCGATAAGTTACTGCTTCGATAGTGAAACTAGTTCATTTGCCTTGATCTTGTTAATGCCTTCCACGGACGCAATACCAGAAAATGCCAAACAACTTCTTGCATTGTTTCCTTAAAATCAAATTCAGTCGAATAACATGGAAATTTTTCAATGTAAAATTTGAAATTTTCACCTACCACATTTCTCTTCTTGATCTTTGACCCCAGCAACAGCTCCATTGCCTCTTCAATCTACAGAAGCAAGAACACTTTTAACGTTCTCGTACATAAAACCATGTGCGTTCTTCTGACTTCCTCTTGGTGTCCTATGATGATTGATTTCTGAACCAGCGTAAGTGCTTCTAAACTCTTGGTCAGTCATGTTCCTGAACTTGTTAAGTGAAAGCTTGTATGGAACATTCTTTTTCTTGTTATGTTCATAGATGAACTTAGCGTTTTCTTTAAGCACATTGAACCTCTTTTGTTTATCATCAAGGATTGATACTATATGATAACTTCGCCATTTTTCGTACAAGTTTCATATACTATCTTCGAATGCTATGTATTGTTCATCAAAATAGATGATTTGCGCTGATGCAAATATTAATAGGATTAAAACTAGAGATATTAGTAAGAATTTGACCATTGTATTACGTGATACTAGTAGTATGAAATGCAATGAAGAAGTGGAGTTGCGAACTCATACGTATAGACGGGGGTAGGTAGAAGAACAACTTTTTATGTTTAGAAGTCTACTATCAACATTATGTATATAATTTCGTTGAATACTAGTTTTAATCTGTGATTTGCACATGCGGTGAATATACTTAACAATGATTTTAATCATTTATAAGTTAAAATATAGGTAACCTTTCAAAAAGGAGAAATACTTGCATAGTTGCATACTAAGTAACAATTCCCATCGGTGCTCATATTAACGTGGAATTGAATGTTCAAGGTAAAAAAGGAATATATTTTACCATTAATTTATAAGAGATACGTAGAAAGCACTTAGTAGAAGCAGTCACAGTAGTCAAATAACACACTAAGAAATTCATAGTGGTAAAATACTTCCATTTATAATCATTTTATTTGCCTGATGGACCCACATATAAACTATCTTAATTTTGATTTCCTTCTATAGTTCTGCGGTTTTATTCTCCGTACGGTGAATGGGTGAAATCGTGATCCGTTCCTCGAATGATCGACATAATTATACTTTGCCTAAATTTTTTTTTCTTTGAAGAAATTTGGCCAATGGCTCTTATCACTTTTATATTCACTGTTTTATTTCATTTATGTATTTATATGCTTTAATTAAAATTTAAGGAAGATGAGCGGTTATGGTGACAACAGAAAGACTCATTTCATGGAAAATCTTTACATCACCCGATGCGATCACGTGGAATTTGCATCACTCCAAAACCAGATCCGCCTTTTTGCAAAAATCCACATCCAAAACTCCGAGTCGCATCCGACGAAACTTCGCATCGTATTGTGCCGATCAAGCAAAAACTCGCATCCAACCAGCTTATGCCAAAAATCCGCATCCATGATACGGAGTCGAGAAAAATCATGTCGGGGTTGATGCGGAGTCAAGAAAATCACATCCCAGTCGTGATGCGATATTTGGTGGATGCTGTTTTTCACCTTTGCCAAGCCAAGTTTACAAGGTTTTTTCTCGAGTTGCGCACGTGGAAATGAATGGATGCACCGTGTCGATCCATTGTTTTTGGGCATGCCAAATTTACTAACTTTGCCAAATCGCCAGATTGGTCAGACCGTGTTTTACATGTCGTTTTTCATGATTTCTCTGTGCCGATCAGGCAACGTGCCAGATCCAATTTTTGCCAACTTACTAGATTTCAAAGTCGTGAGTCACGGAAGTCATTTTTCGTGATCGTGCCGTGCCAATTAGTGTTTTCGAGTGCGCGACACTGATTTTTACCAAAACCATATATTTTTCCACGATAATTTTGCCACGTGATCGGACCGACACGCTCAAGCATTTTAAGCTGATCGGACTGAGTCAATCACGTATTTTTACTGCATCAGTTCTTCTAAGTCCATCAACGACAATTTTACGAATCGACGCCATTTCCAATCATTTTCCGAACACGTCGCGACTTCGACCAAATCGCTTTGTGTTTTCTGGTGATGTTCTCGACGCTAGAACACGTCTCTAACCAAAATCTTGACGTATGTCAGCTTTACCAAGAAGCATGTCAACAGAGAGCAAAGCAGGAGTTATTGCTTGGTTACAAATCAAACTCTGGAACGCATGATAAAACCGAAAATCAAGAAACGAAAAGCTCGACTGTGTAAGCAACAAAACAGATGTTACTAAAAGAAATTTGTGCTACTATGACAAAGTAATCATTTTATCCTTAATCAAGTATAAATCCAATATTTAAATAGACTATATTAGGAAACAAATGCAAGAAAAATAATCTCGAACATTAAAAGAAAGAACGAACTTCACAAATTCTCAAGTGTGACATGGCGAAAGTTTTTAGGTGCACACTACGAATGTATTAAGAAATGAGCCTTTATGTTTTCACCATTACTGCTCATCTTCCTTAAATTTTAATTAAAGCATATAATAAAAAATGAAATAAAACGGCGAATGTAAAAGTGATAAGAGTCATTGACTAAATTTCTTCAAAGAGAAAAAGAATTGTGCAAAGTGTGATTATGCCGATCATTCGAGGAAAGGATCACGATTTCATCCATTCACCATCCAGTGAATAAAAACCACATAACTATAGAAGGAAATCAAAATTAAGATCGCTTATATGCGAGGCCGTCAGGCAAATAATTATAAATAGAAGTATTTTACCATAGTGAATTTCTTAGTATGTTATTTGACTACTATGACTGCTCTTATTAAGTGCTTTCTGCATATGTCTTATAAATCAATGGTAAAATATATTCTGTTTTTTTACCTTGAACATTATATTTCACCTTAATATGTGCAACGGTTGAAATTGTTACTTAGCATGCAACTATGCAAGTATTTCACCTTTTTGAAATATTATTTTTATTTTAAATTACAAATAATTAAAATCATTTTTAAGTATATTCGTCGTTGTGCGCAAATCACAGGTTAAAACTATCATTCAAAGAAATTATATACATAATGTTCATTATAGACTTCTAAACATAAAAGGTTGTTCTTTCACCTATCCCCAACTATATACATATGAGTTCTCACTTCCACTTCTTCATTGCATTTCATACTACTAGTATCACGCAATACGATGGTCAAATTCTTACTAGTATCTCTAGTTTTAATCATATCAATATTAGTATCAGCGCAAATCATTTTTTAATGAACAAGATTTAGCATCCAAAGATAGCATCTGGAACTTATACGAAAAATGACGAAGTCATCATATAGTAAAGAAGCCTTGATGAAAAACAAAAAAGGTTTAATGTGTTCAAAGAAAATGTTAAGTTCATCTATGAACATAACAACAAGAATGTTCCATAGAAGCTTTCACTTAACAAGTTTGGAGACGTGAGTCACGTGACTGACCAAGAGTTTAAAAATACTTACACCGGTTCAAAAATCAATCATCATAGGACACTATGAGGAAGTCAGAGGAATGCACATGGTTTTATGTACGTAACGTTAAAAATGTTCTACTTCTGTAGATTGGAGAGCCAAGGGAGCTATTACTGGAGTCAATTATCAAGAAGAGAAATGTTGTCGGTGAAAAATTCAAATTTTATATTGAAAAATCTTATTCGATTGAATTTGATTATAAGGAAAACAATGCAGGAAGTTGTTGGGCATTTTCTGCTGCTGCATCCGTGGAAGGCATTAACAAGATCAAGACAAATGAACTAGTTTCACTATCGGAGCAACAACTTTTCGACTGCGACACTGCTTACGACGAGGGATGCAAAGGTGGCACAAAGTTTGAGTACAGGTAAGCATCTTCATAAGTTATCCCTTCATATTTTTTCTATGCACTCGAAAGTATTGTCCTTTGTGCCACCTTTGCATCCCTCATCGTAAGCAGTGTCGCAGTCGATAAGTTACTGCTCCGATAATGAAACTAGTTCATTTGCCTTGATCTTGTTAATGCCTTCCACGGACGCAATAGCAGAAAATGGCCAACAACTTCCTACATTGTTTCCTTATAATCAAATTCAATCGAATAACATGGAGATTTTTCAATGTAAAGTTGAATTTTTCACCTACCACATTTCTCTTCTTGATCTTTGACTCCAGCAACGGCTCCATTGCCTCTTCAATCTACCGAAGCAAGAACACTTTTAGCGTCCTCGTACATAAAACCATGTGCGTTCTTCTGACTTCCTCTTAGTGCCATATGATGATTGATTTCTGAACCAGCGTAAGTGCTTCTAAACTCTTGGTCAGTCATGTTCCTGAACTTGTTAAGTGAAAGCTTGTATGGAACATTCTTCTTCTTGTTATGTTCATAGATGAACTTAGCGTTTTCTTTTGAGCACATTGAACCTCTTTTGTTTATCATCAAGGCTTCTTGATACTATATAATAACTTCGCCATTTTTCGTACAAGTTCCGTATACTATATTCGAATGCTAAGTATTGTTCATCAAAAGAGATGATTTGCGCTGATGCAAATATTAATAGGATTAAAACTAGAGATATTAGTAAGAATTTGACCATTGTATTACGTGATACTAGTAGTATGAAATGCAATGAAGAAGTGGAGTTGCGAACTCATACATATAGTTGGGGGTAGGTAGAAGAACAACTTTTTATGTTTAGAAGTCTACTATCAACATTATGTATATAAGTTCGTTGAATACTAGTTTTAATCTGTGATTTGCATACGCGGTGAATATACTTAACAATGATTTTAATCATTTATAAGTTAAAATATAGATAACCTTTCAAAAAGGAGAAATACTTGCATAGTTGCATACTAAGTAACAATTTCCATCGGTGCTCATATTAAGGTGGAATTGAATGTTCAAGGTAAAAAAGGAATATATTTTACCATTAATTTATAAGAGATACGCAGAAAGCACTTAGTAGAAGCAGTCACAGTAGTCAAATAACACACTAAGAAATTCACAGAGGTAAAATACTTCCATTTATAACCATTTTATTTGCCTGATGGACCCACATATAAGATATCTTAATTTTGATTTCCTTCTATAATTCTGTGGTTTTATTCTCCGGAAGGTGAATGAGTGAAATCGTGATCCGTTCCTCAAATGATCGGCATAATTATACTTTGCCCAATTCTTTTTCTCTTTGAAGAAATTTGGCCAATGGCTCTTATCACTTTTATAATCCCTGTTTTATTTCAATTATGTATTTATATGCTTTAACTAAAATTTAAGGAAGATGAGCAGTTATGGTGACAACAAAAAGACTCATTTCTTAATATATTCACGGTGTGCACCTAAAAGCTAATACCATGCCACACTTGAGAATCGATGACGTTCGTTCTTTCTTTTGATGTCCAGGACTATTTTTCTTACATTTGTATATTAATCTAGTTTGTTTAAGTACTGGATTTATGCATGATCAATGATAAAATGATTAATTTGCCATAGAAGCACAAAATTTTTTTTAGTAACATTTGTTTTGTTGCTTACACGGTCGGACTTTTCGGTTCTTGATTTTCAGTTTTATCATTTGTTCAAAAGTTTGATTCGTTACTAAGCAACAACTCGTGCTTTGCTCTTTATTAGAGTAATCAAGCTATATTTTTTTGTGCTCCTGTTTCGCCATTCAATTTTTATTTTTCTAAATTAATATGTTCTTTACTATTAAGCATTGGAAAAGTAAGATGACATCCACTAGATATGAATTGAATCTCAATTGAGACTATTTATTTGCAAATACTAACTGATAGAAGGATTCTGCAAGTTATATATATATATATAAAAAGAAATTTTTATTTTTGTAAGGAACCATAGTACAAACCATGGCAAAGTTGGTCGCCGGTAATAGGATAGCTAGATTGTTTACTATCAATGTAGTATCTAGATATTGAGTAAAATATAGCATTTATGTACTTCCATTTATAATGGATAGGAAAACTAGATATAATCTATTATTTGAACACAAGTGTTCAATGAAATAATTAAACTATCAACTTGGTTTTTTAAACTTTATATTGTAATGCAAACTTGTGATTATCGTGACATTGCAAGAAGAAAACTGCTCCATGTATCTCCTTTATTTGTGTATTCACATTAATTTTAATACCATAATGGTACAATATATTGCATCTCAATATTAAAAGACTGCACAAATTATATGGTATAATGTTGTAGGATAATATTCAAGAACTTAGTGCTATGATGGCCAATATGCAAGATTATTCTTTGCATAGGAAATATCTCATTTTTGTACATAAAATGATAATAAAATAAAATATTAATTCAACCAAACTTATAAGCATGTTGGTAAGAAAGCTATTGGCAAGACAACATGAGATGTTAAATATATATCGTTCAATTACAGTTTCTACACTTGTATCATTTTGTTCTACATATAGATTGTTCACCTAAGCCAAACATAAAATGCATTATTTTGGAGACAAAAATAATATTAAAAAAGGAATTATTTCCAACACGGTAAAACAACACATGAAGCTTTTAAAATAATCATAAGATCACAAACCTTACTTGCTTTTGCCTTACCCCTTTTCATTCATTTCTTTCTATTTTTGGACTCTTGTTTGAAAAATTTAGCAACTCTCCACCATCCACTCTTACTTTTTTGAAAGGGAAAACACGTAACGTAAGTACATTGAACAACTAAAAAGAAAACTGTTTTACCAAATAAAAAACAAAAGGAAATTTAATCACTAACTCTATCATTAAGGAAAAAAAACCATGAAATACGATGTTGTACGCAACTTAATTAATTTTCAAACCTTAATTAAATTTTATAAACTTTGTTATTTTTTATAATCTTGCTTAATTTCTATAAAACCTAGTTAATTTCTATAAAAATCAGTTAATTTTTATACAATTATTTATTTTTAAAAAACTTAAATAATTTTGTTAAATTTTTATAAACTATATTATTTTCATAAATTTATTTACTATTTCCTAATTTAAACGTATTTAGTAAGCACTTAATATTTATATAATTATTAACTTACAAAGAACTTGTTTATCTTATTTAAAAATTTATACAACTTAGTTAACTTTTACAAATTTATTTAAGTTTTCTAAAACTTAGTCAATTTTAGAAAATTATTTAACTTCTATAAAACTTGGTTAACTTTTATAAGAATTAGTTAAATTCTAAGAACAAGGATGGAAAATCGTTAAAAATAACAACAAGAGCAGCGATAAGGTTGTGGACTAGATGAAAACTACATATTTTAATTATGCTCGGGAAATAAAGCAAGCAAGAAACGTGCATGACAAAAGCCATGTTGCATGATTGCATCTCTCCCAGAATAGAATGAAGAAATGCTTCTGAAGTACATATGATCACCATGCAGAAGACATTCAATTCTTTAAACGACAAAGCCCGAGTTCAGCTTTTGTTCCTAGATGCATCTATTTTCGATATATATGCAGTTCCATGGTAGTTTTCGTTTCATTTTAGATAATATTACCAATAAAAATATATAATAAGGCAGCAGGGACATTGGTTGTCTTAGCTCAGCTGGTAGAGCGCACGGCTTTTAACCGTGCGGTCGTGGGTTTGATTCCCACAGACGGCGTTGTATTTATTTTCTCATGCCTTCCTAAGAGGAGAATGATTGTGCTAATAATCATCCTATAGAACAAGTGTGGCCCATAAGTCTATGATTCACTAATTTGAAATCTGGCATCCTATCCGCCTAAAATTTTGTTAGTAACTTTATAAGATGTTTAACTCGATAATCCGGTACTTCCCGTGATTGTTGTCCTTTAGTGGAACAAACAAATATTCTTCCAATCGCGCTAGAATTGAGTTTTCTAGTTTTTCCACGAACACTTGTTTATATCCACAGCTCGTTATTCTCTGCTTTCCAAATTTCATCGCTGCACAAGTTTGAGAAGAAGAGAAATATAGAAAGTTAATCAATCATTATCTCTTTGTGATCAAATTCGATGAGCATCTGAATTCTAGCTTCTATCAGAACTTGAAGACCATTTTTATGAAATTAATGAATGTGAAGTTATGTGTAAGGTAGTTGTATGTAAGAATCAGATAAATGCATGGGTGTCGGTTTTAAGCATGCGCACAGTACTAAGATCACAAGACACTAGTAAAATGGTAAATCCGGTTGTTGTGTAATAGTTGTGTTTCAGACTGATTTGTTAGAGTTGTGCATTTAATAGTTTTTATTAGAATAGCTATATAATGGCCTATTATCACTCGGTTGTTGTTTGACTATCCATATGATGGATATTGGTACAAATTAAATTACAGTCATAAAACATAGGAATGCACATTAATGATCGAAATGACAGGACTTTTAATACCAAATTGCATATAAAATAAAAGTAATAGTACAATACATAAATGATATAAGTAGTAAAAACAAATAAATTATCTATTTTTTCCACCAACCTTCACTTATGATCCAAGTTACCTGACTGTAACACATTTAACATGTCTTCTATCCCCAAATTCTTCCACGATTAATTCTTATGAATCTTGGTCACCTTGTATTCCTACGTGTAGGTCACAGAAATATTACTGCTCTTAAGGACCACAAAGGTAAGGAATATTATGAAATTAAAAATTAAAATTTAAGATCATGTCTTCGCTAACTCTAACCGGAATAGTATGCAACAAAATGGTTCAACTTTTCATCGGTGTGCCACAAGAGGAATTATATTTAAATTTCTCGATATACTTATAGATATGCCAACACCTGTGCAAATTGGAATGAAATGCAATGTTCATATCTTAGGTGTTCTAATTTTGTGGATATCAAAAGCGGGACACAAAAAAATGACAACTCAAAATAATATTATACAGATTTTTTTTTTCAAGATTTCTACAGGATGCAAATCATCGCCCAAAATATCTGATAGTACCATATAACCAAATAGTAGATGGTACGGCCAGTAAATTAACATCATTACATACATACGCAAGTTTATAAATCGTTCAGCTAGGAATAAAAGGCACTATTGCGGAGTTTGAGTTCGCCTCAACTTCTTCAAATTGCATGTTAAGAACAGATAATTTTCAAGTTAAGAACAAAACAGATGTAACATATTCACTTGTAGTTCTGGAGTTCGACTCGTAGAATTTTAATGTTAAGAACAAATCAGATTTCATGTTAAGGCACCATGGAGTAATTAAGAAAAAAATTCCAGATTTTTGCAGAATGCGTACCATCGCCCAGTATATTCGATAGTACCACATAACCATACAATAGACAATATGGCTAATAAATTAACATCATTACATACATGCATAAGTTTATGAACCATTCATCTAGGAAGAAAAAGGCATTATTGTGGAGTTTGAATTCACCTCAGCTTCTTCGGATTCCACGTTCAGCACAGGTTGGATTTTAGTTTTCAAGTTGCACTCAGGTAAGAACAGATCAGATTCGATTGAGAATATTTCAAATTTAAATTCTTTTGTCAATCATTGATTTAATCCCCATTGGTTTACCACACAACAAATGATTTCCCTTTCAGTGTTATTTACATATTCAGCAGACTAACCAAAAAATTGCTATATTTTACACATGGTGATTAAATTTCCTTTTTAATCCAATAAATATCTATATTTCCTCCTCAAATATGTTTGTGTGCTATTTGTACTGATGGAAATAAAAACTAAAATATAGATGAAGATGTGTTGCAGCTCTTTCTTCTCTATAGCATGGACAATAACTTATATTACCAAAATAATGTTAAATATTTACTCAAAAATTACAAATTACTAAAAATATGTTTTATCTTCTAAAATCTAAAAGCATAATCGGTACATTTTTCAAATCTAACATCATTATCTGATTTTTAATTTTGCACTAAAAAAAAAGTCAATTGAATTGTGAAAAAAAATAGGGTAATCTTTGAAGTCGATTTAATAACCAGCAATGATTTGAAATCGAACTGAAAATTAGGGTAGAAAATGCTCACCAAAATTTATGTTCTCTACCGAGTGAAGCGCAACCAAAGATAGGGCGAAGGGGAAGGGAATCCGCTGGTAGGGAAATTGAGGTGGAAAAGGAAATTTCCACGCTAAGCTAGCGAAGGAGAAATCCATATTTAGGATGAAGGGATTACAATCGAAGTCGATTTTGAGGGAATTGAATGGGCGTTGCTAGGGACACTCCATTCAAGAGGTCAAATTTCAAGGACATTCCACTTTTTTAAAATTGTTAAGGGGGGATCAATGTAGGTGACAATTTTTTTTATCTTTTACGTTTTTACCCTTACTTCTAAAAATTACTCACCATAAAAGCAAATTCTATTTATACACCGAAAATTCCTTAACATACACCATTATTTTTTCTATAAAATTTTATTACTAAATTACACCATTATTTTTTCTATAAAATTTTATTATTAAATTACCCTTTTCTCATAGTTGCTTTTTTAATACTTCTGCATATAAAAAGTCAAATTATTCTTAAATGTATTGAAATTTGATACAAACTAGATATGTTAATAAATTATTTAATCATGAAATCTAAAATTTCAATTAAGAAAACATTCATAAATAATGGTCTAATTTAGAAGTGTTGATTTACTTTGTAAAATTATAGTAATTTTGTTGAAATTGAATTTTTTTCATAAAGTTAATAAAAGTTGCAATATTAGTACAAGAAATATATTTCATTTTGTAAAATTTTACTCAATTTGATGCAAAGAGTTTCTAATTTTTGGTAATTGTGTTTTAAGTTTGAAAAAGGAAAGAAAAAGAAAATGAGAACATGGATATTTTAGTAAAAGAAACGGTGTATGTAAAGTAATATATGGTGTATATTAGTTTATTATAATTTTTGGTATATGTTTAGCAATTTTTGGTGTATAAATAGAATTAGTCAATCTTAAAATCATAAGTTTCCTAAATCACAAAAACCCAAATTAAGCCTAAATGGATAATAATGTAAAAGTACAATTATTTGTTAAGGGGCTACTTTCCTCCTTGGTACTCCCCTTAACAATTTTTAAAAAAATAAAAAATTGGCCTCCCCCTAACAATATTTGGGGTGCCAATAACAATGCCCAATTGAAATTAAAAAAAAGGAAATAAATATTAAATACTGTGCAAAGAGATGGAAAAAAAGGGAACTTTTTCCTAACTTACAGGGCAAATGAAAACTGCGTAAAGATGCAAACAAAAAGATTTTTGTCAACGTTAAACCATAAAAACAATGCTAATGCTGTCATCACGAATGCTTAGTGACCCAGAAATAGTGACAAAAACATGCGTGAAAATAACATCAACGACCCCCGAATTCAAGGCAATTCAATCCTACGCTTCTTAGTAATCCCACACAAACCCGCTTCGGACCTTCTAGCAAAGCTCTATTGTCATATACATTCTCTACGGCTTTCAACCTAAAAACGCTAAGACTAGATGTGGTGGTGTGCTTGGTTTGTATTTTGAGTTCTCAAATTTAAGTTTTCATGGTCATTTTCATTTTTTCATTTTGAATATTTTCACAATTTCTCAATATGTGTTTGGGCGTGCCGTTTTCGAAAACATGTAAATTTCGGAACTGAAAATTGGAAAATGTGTTTGGTTTCAGATATAATTTTCATGTCTTGAATTTTAATTTTGACAATTCAAACAAATTTCACATTTAAAGAATATTACATAATATGTAATATATATTGATGCTTTTTCATGTTCACATGAACGTACTTTAACGTCTTCAAAATCGAACAAAGAACAAAATGAAAAGGTCAAATATAACAACAAAACATAAAAATAACTATCATTATATCAAGTTATAATTAAAAATCAATAATAAGCAAAGGTAATATACTAAATTTTAAGCATAATAATTAAGCATTAAAGAGAAAACAATATTTTAAACTATATTAGACCAAATTGTAAAGAACCAAAATTACAATAAAAAAGTTCATAACAAGGTTTCGTATATGTAATATAAAAGATACACTAGGAAAAATTAAAATTGAAAGAGAACGAGGCAAGCATATTTCACAATATTATAATAGATTGTCAACCACAAATTTGGTAAGCAACGCGTCTGAATTGTCTTACGACACATATCTGCACACATAAGTACAAAGTTAAGGCACCTGCTCACTGCATAAAATTAAAATATAAATAAGAATAAATATTTATCAAAAATAAATCCATGTCAAAAAAAATATAATGGAAAGGTTGCTAACAGTAGAGGATGTACAAGCCAACTAAGACGAGGACTAGGGAAAAGTTGAAATGAAGGAGCTCCTGGTGTAATCACAGTAATCAATAGAAGCAATCATATAATCTTCTTTTTTTGTAATGATGTTTATTTTATTGAGTGGTGTGCCAAGGGTATCATGAATAATATACTAATGAGATTTTGAATTTGAAAAAAAAAATGTATATGAACTATAAAAGATGAGTTGTTATGTGCATATATTCCACATTTGTGTGGCTATTTGACCTTTGAGTTGTCTGACTAATATTAAACTGCACAACTTCTTATTTATGACTTGACTCTAATGTGGATTGAAATATTATAGTCATAAATGAGTATTAAGTAAATAGAGTATCCAAAATGTGCTATGTACAAATGATGTTGTGTATTGTGCGACAAGCAATTGCAATTTGTCTTTGTCTAGAAATTGGAAATTTTGGCATTAACTTTAAAATGAAAAATCTTTCTTTTAGAACTCTAATACAACATTCAATAATGTTTCGACATAATGAGTACTTGTAATTGAATAAGTCTTCCTTTTCAATTAGTTTTCTTTGTCATTGTCACATAAATGATATATTTGTCCATGATAAGGGGAGAGAAACCCATATATGTTTTAATATCTAGAACCAACAAGATAAAATTATTCTACGAATAAATTATGAAAACCATCACATGGAAGAATTTTATTTTTGCATAAATTAATTATACATATTTGTAAATTTGTTGTTATCCATCATAATATAGTTATCTAAAAGTGGAAAATTTCAATTTAGACACAAAGTTTTGACCCAAATTAAGGGACACAAAATCTGAACCATAGGATTACCCCATGATTTGCACCCCTCACATAAAGAGAAAATAATCATGTGGTTGAGATTTTTTGTGTCTCC
This sequence comes from Allium sativum, assembly GCA_030737875.1. NCBI lineage: Eukaryota > Viridiplantae > Streptophyta > Magnoliopsida > Asparagales > Amaryllidaceae > Allium > Allium sativum. Next base: position 749,902,974 of record CM060918.1, read on the forward strand.
TAATTTGTGCCAACTTTTGTATTCGTGTAGCCGCTTCCATATACACACACACACACACACACACACACACACACACACACATATATATATATATATATATATATATATATATATATATATATATATATATATAAACACATGCACATACATACATAAAATCAAGTATTGCTCTAACATGTTAACGTGCAATTGATTTTTGGTGTAGGTTGCAGAATTCAAATTGACAAATGCTACTTTGCGTGCTTGAACAATCCCGTACATTAATAAGGTAATGTTCACATTTCAAATGGGGGAGAACTGCTTTACCAAGCATCCCATACATTAATAAGGTAATGTTCACAATTCAAATGGAGGAGAACTGCTTTACCAAGCTGTCCTTTTTACTTAATAAGTAGATTGAAACAGGATTAATGTACTCAAGGTAAAAATATTATGTATTTATAGGAAGGTTTGATAATGTCCGTAAACTATCAAGTAAAAAAAATATAACCACGTGTGACAATGCTTCTTACTATATACACTAAATTTTACATGTGTTCACGCTACTACAAAAGTGGGCATATTCGACACAAATTTGTGTGCGTTGCATAAAAAGTGTGGTGAAAGCTATGATTTCTTTGAACTTCTGCAACAGTATTCATATGTTGTTGCATTATACGTGGATGCACTGTTGCGGTGGGAATTTTAGTGTTTTGATGTGCAACACCAGTTAAAAGCGTAGCATTACGTATATATAATCCAGCTCAGCGATCCGCGTTATCAACATATAAAAACCCCAACCATAGATGAAAGATTAATCCAACGGTTCAAACCATCTATGGATATGATGATCTTAATGTTAGCCACCATCCAACCATTGACAGCCACGTCATTGCATAATTTTGACGAAATTTTGGCACCATCTTCTCCCTTCATGAAATCGTTTTCTTCTCTATCATCTAATCGATTTTCCCCTTTTTACTATTGACAAAAATTTAAACCTAAATTCACAAATTTAAACCTAATCATCTAATTGCTCCTCTCCTCGACAGCAAATTCTATTCCGAAAAGGATGAAGCTTTGATACGCTTTCTAGCTTTGATTGCTTAGGGCGTTGACATCGCCAGTTTTTTCCCTCAAGTTCAGTTTGTATAGCACTGTGAATTAGTTGCGCTTATTATAGATTGGATTATGAGTAATTAGAAATTTGTTCATTTGTTACATTTTGGAAAACCCATTCGCTTATGAGTAATTAGTTGCGCTTATTATTGATTTGGGATTTGGGATTATGCTGAGGTTTATTAGGAAATTATACCCAGCAATAAACCATGAGAACCGGGCTATTGGCATGAAAAAGACATTGGTCTATTGTAGACGTCGAGCTAGTTAAGGAATGGAGACTGCGGTTAATTTGCACTGCTTGAGGTTCATACCTTACATCGGTGTTTAATTTGTATGCTTGAGGTTAATTTGCACTGCGGTGTGTTTGCACTGAGGTTTTGTGATACACGCAGTGCATACACGCACAAGTATACATGATTTTTTATTACAATACACATCATACACGTAGTGCATACACGCACAAGTATACACGCACGCACAAGTATACACGCTCAAGTATACACGCACAAGTATCATAAGGCAGCATCTGAAGGCACACACAAGTATACACGCACAAGTATCATAAGTATACACGCTCAAGTATCATAAGTATACATGCACAAGTATCATAAGTATACATGCTCAAGTATCATAAGTGTACACGCACAAGTATCATAAGGCAGCCATCTGAAGGCACGCACAAGTATACACGCACAAGTATCACAAGTATACACGCTCAAGTATAATAAGTATACACGCACAAGTATACACGCTCAAGTATGCATGCATAAGTATACACGCACGCACAAGTATACATGCACGCTCAAGCAAGTTCCTGGTAAAAGATTAAAAAAATCACCAGCATTCACAAACATTCACTACCATTCAAGCCATTCACAAATATCCAAGCCAACATTCATCGCCAACATCCACAAACATTCAAGCCAACAACCATCACCAGCATTCATCACAACATTCACAAACATTCACAAAGTTTCACAAATATTCACAAACTTTCAAGCCAAAAATCATTACCAGCAGAAAAAAACCAACATTCACAAACATCAGCACCAGCATCATCACCAGCATCCACACCAGCATCAACACCAGCATATTCTTCTTTTTCTTCAGAGTCAGTGTCCATGTCAGAGTCATTGTCCATGTCAAAGGCATTGTCTATGTCAGAGTGACCGAATGGGGATTACATGATCATTGATGTATTCCAATTAGCACCTCATATAAACGATCATAGTTTTAAGAAGAAATGATTACTTCTAGATAAGATAATCCCCTTGTGATAATGTGTTGTTTTATGCTAATGTTGGTATAGCTACTTTCTAGTTGAATGTCGGTCATGTGGTTGTGTCTTATTATATGGTCACAATCAAATAAGAAAAGGTTTAATTTATATTTATATACTTCACACAAATTCTCGGTTAGGGGTTGTGGTACTCCCAAAAAAATCGTATGACATTTGAAATATTATGTTAAATGATGATAACTATAGTGGGTTAAATCGAATGCTAATAATGCATATATTTTCCATCTGTAGATGCTAATAATGATGTACGTATGTGAGTGTGTGCATGTGTGGTTGTGTCTCATTGTATGTATGTATGTTAAGGATGGAGCATAGTTGAATAAACGCTTTGTGAGTGTGTTCTTTGGCAAATTTAACTCGATTGGCCAAACATATTGTAGATTAACTAAAAGAACCAGTGGATGGAAGTAAAATTTACCTATGATCACAAAAAAATCGTATCATCGGTAGCTCCCTATTGCCCACAAACAGAAGTTCAGGCCTTGTAAGAGGATGAGCATGGGTACAGCGTTGAACCCTAATGAGGTAAACCTTGTTGTCGAATCAAGCAGCAAAAGTATTCTCCAAGCCAATGCCTTCATAAAATTCCATTTTCAGGTATAATGATCTATGGTCAATTCGAGACCAAGGACAGTCGTCAATTTCACGCACATTTCCCATTGGCATCATTAATTCTTTAATTGCAGGAACATTTTTCTTCAGGAACTCGGGAAAGCCATCAACTCTAGCCCATGATTCTGCCTCGAACGCTGGTTCAGGCTCAAATTCTTCACCAGACCATTGTTGCACATAAAAAGCACCTCCACGTTTTGTAAAAAATTTCAACATTAGCGCATGATCACGCTTACTGTAAGATGGGCATGTTATTAGAAAAGAGTTATTGGGTATAACCCGTATAGGCCACTCATTATGCTCCAGAGTATGCCTAAGCGTGAGTTGCACAAATTCGTAACTCCAATGTCATGTAAGAACAGTGGCAGTGATGCATAGTGAAGAGTCCTCCATTGTTTTTTTTGAAACTTTTGACGATGGAGGTTTGTTTAATTAGGAGTTGAAGATGTAGATGACAATATGGTTCTGAAGCTTGAAAGAATATGAAGTGACACACTGAACGTGGCAGGAATATGCGAATTGACAACTTTCTGCTCAGAAGACGAAGCATACTAAAATTGCTTGGTAGCTGGCATGAGTGACCAATCGCTAATGGTCATTAAGTCCACTGTAATAATTGTGTTCATAACATTTTGTTAAGAAGGCCAATGACCATTCGATTCCACCACTTATCAAATAACTTGTTATCATTTCAGGTGCATATTTAATTCTAGAAGGCAGAGGGATACATTTTGCAGATGTGACACACATATGTATAGGTACATACATATATATTTCCTATTGCAATTGGATTGCTGCATATGTATGATTCATATATATATAAATGAGTATTACATTTTGCAGATGTGGACACATGTGTACATGTTCAAAATGCGCTAATGAATTGGCCAGGAATGGAGGAATGGCCAGGAATGGAGCTTACTGTATACAATGAAGAAAACTGTGTAGCTGATTTTTGAGTTTTGATATTTGGATAATTAAAACAGTTACTTTAGATGAGTTTCTTGTACAAAGCCTGTATTGCAAAATTTTGAATTAAAGCATTGTATTTGCTATCTTCTACTGTTGCGTTAGCTTTTATTGATATTGCATTTCATGATAATGTTGTTGCATTACATATTGCAGTGGTGTTGCATTACATATTGTAGTGGTGTTGCATTATATATTACAGTGGGGTCGCACGTGGACCCCACAACTGACGTGGATAGCTGATGTGGCATGTGCCACGTTGGCAGCTGACATGGAGAGATGACGTGTCGTGTGACACGTAGACAGCTGACGTGGAAAGCTGACGTGACCCCACTGGAAGACAGGCCCTAACTAATACTTAAGGCAACACTGAATAATGTTGCATTACGTGCAAATAGTGTTGCATTACGGCTATAACGCAACACTTTCTTTCTGTGGCAGTAGATGGGAAAAAGCGTTGCCTTAGAGGGCTAAGGCAACGGCCGCAGATGCCACGGGTGTCTGGTGTTGCCTATTTGAAAAAAGGGGTTACGGCAACGCTTTTTCAATATAAGGCCACATTAAATTAGCGTCGAATCTGCCCACTTTTGTAGTAGGAGTAATTATTCATTGATCCCCATTCGTATTTCTAATCTAAGAAGCGTACACATAATTAGCTTCAAAAAGTATAGTCTTATGCTTGTCGGATCCTATAATCAAGTATCATAACAATCAGTGGCGGATGGGTCGTACCTTCTTCCTCCAATCTCACATTATGTCATTTCATATTAGATGCAGTTACAGAAGATGCATATAATCCTTGAAACCTTGGAGTAATGGGTAAGTAATGCACACGTTTGTCCGGAACTTCCTTTCCTTTCTTCTTTCTTAGTTTACATCTTTCATGATTACATATTTTACAACTTCTAAGGTTTATGTCATTGTCCAAACCAACATGCATCCATTTAAACATTTATCTATTTTCTGATAAGGTTACCCAAATGTCGACATAAGTTTTTAACTTCGTAGTGATTTTCACACATTAAATTATCAAGTGGCTTGTTCCTTTTTGCAGCTTATACAATAGTCGTAAACCCAGCTTCAGTGATGTTGTATTTTGACTTCATTGCAATGTATTCTGCGATTACCGATAGTCGAGTGCCGCTTTTACAACCATCCCAGATAGGTTTCTTAGCAGCATCCGTTAAATCATAAAAAAAATTGGCTTCAATATTCAGTTTTTCAGCATTTGCATCATCGTCATCAACTTCAACTGTAGGAAACATTGATTGTGTTGTATTTTCGAACATATTTTCAATACGGGTCGTACAAATATTTTCATTAACAACACTTTCTACCTCAGACTCTACAGAACTATTTGCTACAACCTCTCCATGACGATCCCAAAAATAATACTCAGGTACGAATCCATTTTTGCACAAATGGACTTTCACAGTATCAGATAATAAATACTTCAAATGTCTACACTTGCTACACGGACAATGAATTTCTATATCGTTTCTGTTATTACTTAAAGCGAATTCAACAAAGATATTTATACCATTAGAAAAATCTTATTTTATTGAACCACTCAGTCTTATTCTTTGGTACATCCATCTCCTCCGATCAACAAAATAATCAATTATTTTTCCTATTTGAGAAATTAATTCCCAAGTTCAAAAATTAATATTTATTTTCAAGAATACAAACTCGTAAAAGCTTATTTTCATGGTCGTACAACGCATATTTATATAATAGTTGAAATTAAATAACAATTTCATAAATTTATAAATATTTTCAAATATGACATATTTTTTTTAATATAACTTTTTTACATGGTCAGGCATCCTACTTTCCATTATAAACACAGTAAGCATTTACGTTTTGTATAGTACTTCATCTCAAACGATTCAACTAAATTTCAACAGCATTTCCCTTTTGTTTCTTGCATTGTACACAATTGTATGTACGCAGGAAACAAAAAGAAAAGTTAAATCGAAATTTTGTGGATCATTTGAAAAGAAGTAGTATACAAAATGTAAATGCTTACTGTGTTTATAACCTGTCCAATACAAGGACACATCCAACAAATAGTGTACCAAATGCATATAAATGGTCGTTTTTTTTTGACAAAAATGACTATTTATATAACGATCATGTACAACACTCATTTGACAGGGCCCTAAACACTCTATGGGATATTAGCCAATTAGATGTGCGCATTTTACCAAAAAAATACAGTTTTGCTACAACAACAAAAAATGTATCACATTTGTTCGACGTATCATATCAACTTAAAGCTAATTTACCATTATTGTCATTTCAATTTAGACTCATGTTTTTTTATGCATAAGTCAAAATGTGCACAATATACTATTTCTATCTCGTGCACTCAGTTAATCCTATTTCGAGTAACACAATACAACGATCACACATATACAATGGTGCACAATACATAAACTATAAAATGTCCAAAAACATGCTAAGGGGGACATATACACAAATAACCAAGCATTTCACATAAAATTTTTAATTTCACTATATCATATGAAATATGCACATAATAGGATGTTATAATTCACTACAATGCTATTGGAACCAACTGCAATCAATAAATAACCTTAATTTTCCAATTTAAGCATATATAGGTTTAGGTAAAAACTTGATTATTACGAAAAAGAGAGATTATGCCTTAAACTACTCGCTGTAGATGTTATATTTGAAGCCGGGTGGTTCCTACGTGAAGAAATGGGCTTTTGGAGGAAAAATGGTCGAATTTGGGTGTTTTAGGGTATTAAACCCATGCTGTGTAAAATGGACAAAGGAAGAATTAGGGAAGAAAGAGGTCTGCTGGCTATTTATTCCCGATATTGGGGAAGAAAGCAGTGGGAAATGGGCCATCGGGACCCGTCGGGCCCATCCGTCGGAATAATGAAATTTCGAGCAGTGAAAGATTTTTATGATTCCTTATTACTTCTTGGCAAGAATTTATGGTCCTATACTATTTCGGTCTTCTATTATTGTGGATAAGGACCTCCAATCTTCCATTATTCTGGATATTTGCTATCGCGCTCAGTACTCACCAATTAATAGAAGATGTGGTTCTCTGGTTTTCTGTTACTGTCAATAATGGTATTCTAACTTCTTAATAACTAGTCAGAACTTTTATAATGTCATTCCAAGATGGGTTTCCTAACTTCTAATTTTACAGTAAAGTGACAAATCATTCATTGTTATCGAAGTATGATTGCATTAACAATTTTCCAGCCTTTGTTTGATATTTTAGGACAAAATTGTTGGTAGGCTAGTCTTATCCTAAAGATTAAGAGTTTTTATTATACTATGAAGGCATGTGTTATCACATATTTGTACCACCCTGAAGGATAGGTTTGTTCCTCCAAATCAATGAGCATCCCATGCCATTTTGCATAAGACTATGTAGTCTCATCCAAACAAGATGATCGTAATATTCTCAAAAAGTTGTGCCACCTATGTAACAACCAGCCCGGAATGGGCCCAAATTTCGTCCTAGAAAAGGCCCATCGAAACCATTCTAAACGGGTTGTTGGTTCCTGTAAGGATTACATTTGCAAAGATAATATATACACAGATACTTCGAATGAAAATCTCACACAACGGAAAGAGAAAATATAACACTGAAATAAGATGTACCACTTATTTAAAAATCACAGAATTCCAATACAACAGTCAAGATCACATATGTTCAATGGGTACATTAAATAATTCATTCTCACATGTTTCCATAAGAAGTACAGCAATAACTACTAATAATAGCATAATGACTTCGTCTTCATCTTCAGCTCCTGTTATGACTTCGTCTATAAACTTTACCCCATCTACTGACCTATTGGATATGTTAAGGAGAGGAGTCAGAACATAAAGCTCTGTGTGACTAAAATATGGTGTTAACTTAAAGTCCATACCTTATATTTTTAGCAGGTTACATATGCCAAGGTATGTCTACGCAACACACAACATTCACGTAAACACCAAATATCTAACCAATGAGGTGGATTTCCAAGTCAATTGCTCATTAGTGTTTTTAGGGTAAAGACCCAACAAGGTGGGCATTCTCGGTCACTTATGGCCCTATTAAAGGTGGATTTTTTAATGATCTCTTATAACCCTGAGGCGGACCCTAGCCCTTTAAGACCCCGTTCTAATACGTCAACGTCCTTAAAGTCTATACTCTCAATTGTAATATGAGAAGTAGTATTGCGAACGTTACTACTTAACTGATATTACGGTAGAACACCTATGTCGCTTAAGACTTCCCTTAGACAGTAGTTGGTGAGCATGCAATGGCCACATATATTTAATATACCAAGTATGTCCCTAGTTGAGCCCTTACAAGCTTATAGAGGAAGTGGACATCCCCTGTGAACTACCCTACTCTGTTGTCGCTTATGCACAACCAGTTTTAGAGAAGGAAGACCCAAACACTTACTTCAAATCTAATAAGGGTGAGTCCCATGACTTTGGTTCATCTCCAAGGAATAAACCTTCGGAGGGATCCTAGCCCTAACTACTTAAGACCCAAATTAGATAAGAAGAGAGTCAGCCACTTAAGACCTTCTCAAGGTGTAGTAAACCTACTTATTTTCACACACAATTGACTTATATATATATATATATATAGTTATATATACACACACACACACACACTCACTAGACCTCTTACATTAAACCGTATACCTGTAGATGTTGGATATGCCGGTCTATTCTAGGCAGGATTCTACAACAAGTAGGTTTAACCTTGTGTCTAGTGTACTAAGTTTGAATGGACCATGGTACCCAGACCTCTCACAATAGTTAGGCCTACTTGTGGTTGTTGGAATTGCCTATCGGTTCCGGGCAGATTTATACCACAAATGACAACTAACCTCGTATTCGTGTGTCATTATTATATTGTAAAGCCATTCTATACGCACACACAAGCAACCTAATATATTTATACATATGGGGACATTTCAAATTCGAATTCTATCCTAATCGCATTTATTACGTAAATATAACATTAATTACGTTTATATAAGTTATGACAGCCCACGTCCGTTAATGTCACTCATTAAGAAAATGCATTAAGTTTTGTGAAGCGTTATAGGTAAACAGAAACAGAAACATTACAAGACAGATATAAAATAGCAGCGAAATTTAAAACTTTATTAATCATAAAGCATCGTATTTCAAAACATAGTTACATCATATTTCTGAAACCCAGTACATCATTAAAACTTCTGTCTTGTACTTAAGACATCAGAATACATTAATAAAAGAAGCATAATTCCCCAAAAACATAGCCATAGTAGAAAAGATAAGAACTCGAGCAATACATCTATGTAGCTCCAAGTAGAATGAAAGCAGAATCCTGATCAAGCTTGAGTATTCCCACCCTGAGAACCTATGGGGGAACGGAAGAGAAAGAAGAGGAAACAAAATGGGTTAGAAATAAAGTCTGGCGAGTCCAGTTACTTTTAGCATATAAATAAGTAAAAGTATCATGACAGGCATATAAAGTGGATAAGAGATATAACATCATAAAAGACAGGTATGACGAGGTAAACAGGACAAACGTGATAGGATATTTTGCGCTTCTCTAATACTTTCCCTCTCTCTCTCTCTCTGCACCAATACTAGTATAACTAGAATGAGATGATCCCCAACATGTATAAGATGGTAGACTTAGGTGTACTTCTAGTGAGAGGTTTTAACCCCATACAATAACAGGCAACCCAACATACCGGAGTTACCCCTAAGGATAATAACGGGCTCATAAACATACCGGAGTCTAGATGTACCCTAATTACTACCCCAATCGATCGATCCCCTAATCCGTAGATACCCTGTGATGGCCCCGTAGTAGGATGTATCACTTCCTAAAGTGACAACCCTTCGTTTTCAGGACGTGCACAACTGTAACACCCCGTATTTTCCATGAATATTAAAATAACAAATTTAAGAACACTTAATTTTTAGAAGAAGAATTAAGGGAAACGGGTTACGCCATTGCGTTCATCTCAAAATTCTGCTTGAGATAGAGTCCAAGTTGCGTGAATCGGACTCCGTATGAAGAAGTTATGGAGGTTAGAAGTTTTCAAGTTTAAGCAGAAATTAAATTAAAATAATAATTAAATAATTAAAGCAGATTCGAATTTCAAAACTTCAGAAAACAGCTGAGCGGGAAATTTTCCGCTCAGGGGTGTCGACACCTGCGAACTGATCTGGACAGTGACGATTTTCTGAGGTGTTAGGGCATATGTGTCATGTTCTGGTTGGCTCTCTTGGGTTTGGATGGCTTTGATGACTCCCAGGTTGATCTAAAGGCCCATATTAATCCTAAACTTCTATATAATCACCCCAAACCTCAAACTTAGACCTCATAACCCTATTCTATGAAGTCGTCATGCTGTCCATGTCTAAGCTAGCCTAGCCTCCATCTTCTCCAAACTAGAAATCAAGTTAGAAAGCTCCAAACCAAATCCAAACTAGAGAATCAAACGTCTACATCAAAGGATAAGCTTTTCAAAATAAGAAATCCGATCGCAGAATACAAGATCTGTTCTTTTTCTATAAGTTCGGTTATTATTCAGATTTGAACACCTAATAGAATTCATAACTGTAATAATCGGATCTAGAACTATGCCAAATTCTGATTTATGCTTATCCTTTTGTCAAATCTGAATTGCCTATGCCTATGAGACTATTGTGATTGACATAATGAAACCTATTATGCCTATGAGAGTATTGTGATTGACATAATGAAACCTATCATGCCTATGAGATTGTTGTGATTGACATAATGGAACCTATCATGCCTATGAGACTGTTGTGATTGATACGATGGAACTTATCATGTTGTACATCCTATGCCTATGAGACTATTGTGATTGATATAATGGAACTTATCATGTTGTACATCAAAATTAGTGATTCTCTTAAGCCCAATTCTATCTAATCTTTATACCTATTGTGTAAATTGCTTAGCTTGCCCACACTTATTGTTAATGTATAACATGCCTATTGGAAACATGATTCTAGAATTGGGTACACCTTTACAAGCCTATTTTTCCTTATGTCAATTCTTATGCTCCTTCTCTATTTTTTCCCTTTTTTTTTTCTTTTATGAATACTAGGTTCATTTGGAACTTAGATTGAATCTCGTTGTACGTGCACTTATAACGCGGGAAAATTGGGTATAATTTAATTGAGTAAATTTTGGGCATAACAATTATAGATCTAATGTGAGAGGTTAGCGCATTAAGCCCAAAAACCCGAGGTTAGATTGAGTTGCGATGTAAGACTGCCCGGAACCGTCCGGTACATCCAGCGACCGCAATAATATAGATCTAATGTGAGAGGTTGGTGCTTTAATGAATGAATTAAAGCTAAGGAACAGACATGTTAAGAATGGTAGGTTTAAGTCAATTAAGGCAACACTTAACCAATACAACATGTTAATTAAACAAATGGGTGGGGTTAGATTAATTTGAGAACACTTAACCGTTATAACAGGTTGATTAGGAAACCCTAGTAACGGGGACCCATTTCAGCAGTAACCCACATAGATGTATCACGGTACCCTAAACTAGGCAGGGTGGGGCATGATTACTGGGCTGATTATAAGCGGTCAAAATAGCAGCAAGTGGTGCAGCAGTGTAGGTTCCGGCGGAGTATGGGCGTGCACATACTCCGGAGTGGAAAAAGCAGGCACTAGGCATCAGTAGTATACACTGTGCATCTTGAATTTGTGTCGGATTGCCACCATAGGAATTGATACACCCCATGGCAGGACCATCACAGGTATCTACAATCAAGAGGGGCCGAATGACACAAGTAATAAATGCATGCGAGTAGAAGCCGATCGGGAAAGGGATCACTTTGTTATGAACACATGATGGTAGTTGAAACATTCGTTAGTAGGTGCATAGAAATGGAAATGAGTGCGATAGTATATTCAATTTATCTTGCCTTATCTTATGTTATCTTATTGCTATGGTATTGTCCTATGTTCAGTTTATTCATGTCATGATCCTTTTACCTTTTTACATGCTGAATAATCACTGCAGGCTTATGTTTGACCCATTTTCTTTCGCCTTCTTTTCTTCCGTCCCCCCCTCCCCCCCCCCCCCCGCCCCCCGGTCCGCAGGGAGGGAATACTTCAGCTTAGTGCAGACCTTTTCCAGCTTGAAGAGAGTAGATGTATTGCTTGGATTCTCTTTTCTTGGGCTATGTCTGTGGTTACACTTTTATTGGGGATTTATGCTGCTTTACTACCATTTTATGCTTCTTTATGTACTTGGAGTTTTAAATCAAGACAGATGTTTTATTGTGATAATTTAGAAGTTGGGTTTTGAGACAATGCTTGTAATGTTTTGACTGAACCATGCTATTTATGAAATGATTTCAGTTTTCCGTTGTTTATATGTATGTCTTGTAAATTATCTGTTCCTTTTACCTAAAATGCTTCACCAAAGTTAATGCATTCCCTTTGTGAGTGACCTTAACGGAGGTGGGGTGTTTCACTTGGTATCAGAGCCCAGGTTTAATAGATCAGATAAAAGTTTTTGAAAACTATTTTTCAAAAAGAAATTTAAAGAAGCGTTTTCAAGAAAAGTGTTGTTTTATTTTAAAGGCATAATCCCCAAAGCCATATGCACTATCTTTCTATCCTTTGTTTTGAACCTTTTCTTTTCGTTTCATAATGTTTGGGGATCTTAATCTTCCCGAGGGCGTATCGATACCTGGCTGGTTCAGAAGGTATCTGGAGGCTAGGGCTAATGATGCAGGCCAAACAGACGTTCCTCCTCCCCCAGTTGCAGCCATTCCTCCTTCTCCTCCTCCGCGTGTGAATGCTTTCTCGAAGATATGTAAAGACTTTCGAGCTATGGGTGGAAAGAACTTTAATGGGACTGAATCATTTGTGGAAGCAAGAAACTGGCTCAAGGAAATAGAAGATTTGTTTGTTATCTTCGAAGTGGACGATAGGTAGAAGATACAATTGGTTGTGTGGTTACTTAAGGACGAAGCTTCTTACTGGTGGGAAGTTACTAATGCTGAGAGACCAGTTGAAACTTAGGAGGATTTCAGAATGAGATTTGAAATGAAGTTCCTCTCGCAAGCTGAACGCAGCCTACAGATGGAGAAGTTCTTAGCACTCAAACAGGGAAGCCTATCGGTTAAGGAATACGTCAACCAATTCAAACAGCTGGCTAGATTTAGACTGGAGTTAGTAAACACTCCATATAAAAAGGCTCTCCGAATCGTTAAAGGGTTAAATGAGCCACTGCACAGCCTAGCTATGTCCCATATACCTATGGGTGCGACTTTCGAGAGACTGGTGGACATGGCACTGTTACAGGAGGAAGACAAGGATGGCAAGAAAGAGGCAAAGGTGGAAGAACTTCCACCTCTAGACAAGAAAGTGGAGGGATCGCAAAATAAGAAGACGGATTCCCAGAAAGGCGGGAAGAATAACAAACCCCGTGACAAGAGGAAGTGTAAATTTTGTGGCATTCCTGGACATCTAATTAAAGACTGCAGGAAGAAGAAGAGGAAGATGGGTGGTTGTTTTCAATGCGGTGAGACAGGACATATGGCCAAGGACTGCCCAAGAAAGCAAGGGCAAGGGCAGAGGACTGGATCTACTTCTGGTCGGCAGATTCACGCTCTCATAGCACCTCCGCAAGAAAGAGGTAGAAATATTTCTATTGAGAGTTTAGTTTATCTTTTTGATCCTCCAGTTCGTACTCTTTTTGATTCTGACGCATCGCACTCTTTTATATCTACTGCTTTAGTTAAATCTCTGCACCTAGATACCAGTATAGTAGAGGATCCCATGATTGTTTCAAATCCAATTGTGGGTTCAGCTTATTTGTCAATGATTTGCTTGGAATTGGAAATTTCTATACTAAGTGTTGGGTTTAGATGTAATTCTTATGTTTTGGGTTTCACGGGCTATGGGTTGATTCTAGGCATGGATTGGTTATCCAGTAATGGTGACATCCTTGATTGTGAAAGGAGAGTGGTTAGACATATGACTCGCCTTGGTAACACTCTCGAAATCTCTTGTAATCCCATGAATTCTGTTTTGCTTAGCTATCTAGAATCTCTTGATGCGTCTGTTGAAAACTTGCAATCTGTTAGAGTAGTCCGTGAATACTCGGATGTCTTTGAAGAGGTGAAGGGTTTACCTCCGAAGCGAGAGATAGACTTCTGCATATACCTTGTTGATAATGCAAAACCTGTTGCTTTACCCATTAGACACATGGCTCCAAGGGAAAGGAAAGATCTCAGCAAGCAAGTTAAAGAGTTGCTTGAAAAGGGGTTCATAAGGCGGAGTATTTCTGAATGTGGTGCTCCAGTGGTGTTTGCAACCAAAGCAGATGGTTCACTTCGCCTGTGCGTGGACTATAGGGAGCTAAACAAGCTGACTAAGAAGAATAGGCACCCACTTCCTAGAATAGACGACTTGTTCGACCAGCTTGTAGGTGCCTCGGTTTTCTCCCAACTAGATCTGGCCACCGGATTTCATTAGCTAAGAGTGGCTGAAGACAACATAGATAAGACCGCGTTCAGAACCTCGAATGGTTTCTTCGAATGGCTTGTCATGCCTTTCGGCTTGACAAACGCACCCGCCTATTTCGTAGACTTGATGAGTAGGGTGTTCAGAGACTTCCTTAATAAATTTGTAGTGGTCTTCGTGGACGACATTTTGATTTTCTCAAAAAGTGAGGAAGAACATGCTTTGCATTTAAGGGAAGTCATGGATACTCTTCGAGCACATCGGCTAAAAGCAAAATTATCCAAATGCCATTTTTGGAGAGAAGTAAGGTTTCTTGGACATGTGGTGTCCAAAGAGGGGATAGCTGTGGATCCCGCAAAAGTAGTTGTGGTGCAAGATTGGAAGATTCCACGGAATGCAACCGAAGTATGAAGTTTTCTCGGGCTAGCGGGCTTTTACAGAAAGTTCATTAAGGACTTTGCGATGATCTCAGTCCCACTTACTACGTTGACGAAGAAGAACCTAACTTTTTCCTGGGATTTGGATTGTGATGTTGCTTTCCAACGACTGAAAAAGGCTCTGACAACGGCCCCAGTTCTGACATTGCCTGATGGGAGTAAGATGTTTACGGTGTACATAGACGCATGCGGTACCGGACTAGGCGCTGCCTTGATGCAAGAAGGCAAGGTAGTTTGTTATGAGGGAAGGCAGTTGAAGGTACATGAGAAGAACTACCCAACTCATGATTTAGAACTAGCTGCCATTGTTTTTGCTCTTAAGTCATGGCGTCATTACCTGCTAGGAGAAAGGTTTGAATTGTTTACTGACCATTAATCATTAAAGTACCCTTTCTCACAGAAAGATCTTAACTTAAGACAACAAAGGTGGATGGAATTTCTTGCCTCATATGATTTTGAGATTGCTTATACCCCTGGCAAGGGCAACGTGGTAGCAGACGCCTTAAGTAGGAAAAAGCTGACCTTAAGTCCTCTATTTGTAGAAAGGCAAAGCTTGGAGTACATAGTAAACTTTGACTTTAGGCCCTCCTTTGAATTTGTACCTGGTTTGTTAGCATCGCTAGAGGTGCAGCCTACTCTTTTGAACTCAATAGGAACCGCGCAACGTGAAGACCCTCAGCTAGTTGATGAGATGGATAAGCTAATTAGAGGTGAGACTTCTAGTCACCTCAATAGATACTCCATCGATGACATGGGTTGGTTGAGACGGGACGGAAGACTTTGCGTCCCACAAGCAAGGGATTTGGTGAAAATCGTTCTCGAAGAAGCACACCATTCTAAGTTGACCATACATCCAGGTAGAGACAAGATGTATAAAGACGTAAAAAAGGTTTTCTTTTGGAATGGCATGAAGAAGGATGTAGCTGAGTTTGTCTCTAAATGTTTGATATGCCAGCAAGTCAAGGAGGAGCAAAAGAAGCCTGGTGGTCTGCTTCATCCTCTAGAGGTCCTACAGTGGAAATGGAATAGCATTTCGATGGACTTTATTGATGGGTTGCCTAGGTCAAGAAGGGGCAATACCAGTATTTGGGTAATAGTGGACAGGCTCATTAAAAGCGCTCACTTTATATCTGTTAAGAGTAGGAGGACTGCCTCATCATTAACATCCATTTATCTTAAAGAGGTGGTTCGACTGCATGGAATACCCTCTAGCATAGTAAGTGATCGAGATCCTATCTTTACGAGCGACTTTTGGAAGAATTTGCAAGAGGCTGTAGGCACCCAGCTATGCTTAAGCACTGCCTATCACCCTCAAACCGATGGTCAGACGGAAAGGGTGAACAGAGTATTAGAAGATCTATTGAGATTGTGCATTCTTGATTTTGGAGGAACATGGGAGGATCATCTTCCTTTGGTGGAGTTCGCCTACAATAATAGCTACCAAGCCACCATAGGCATGGCACCCTTTGACGCTTTATATGGAAGACCATGCCGATCACCAACTTGTTGGTGGGAGTCTACAGACAAGCTCGTACTTGGGCCTGACATGATCAGAGAAACTTCAGAGAAGGTGGACTTGATACGAAGACGAATGAAGACCGCACAAGATAGACAGAGGTCCTACACTGATAAAAGAAGGACCGACCTTGAGTTTGAGGTTAGAGACAGAGTTTTTCTTAAAGTATCTCCTTTGAAGAATGTCGTTCGGTTTGGGTCCGTAAGAAAATTGGCAACAAGATTTGTAGGGCCATTTCCTATCATGGAGAGGATTGGGAAGATGGCTTATAAAGTAGAGCTGCCCGAAAGATTGGCTGGAGTTCATAATCTTTTTCATGTCTCTCATCTACGGAAGTGCTTACATGAGTCTGCGGAAGTTGTGGAGCCGAGCATACTAGAGGAACTAGAAGTGGAGCAAGAAGCGACGATGAGAAGAGTTCCAACTCGTATCTTAGGTACAGAAGTTAAAAACTACGCAATCGTGAGGTCAAGCTAGTTAAAGTACAGTGGAGTGATGCTGAAGGAGACGCGACTTGGGAGACTGAAGATAAGATATACGCATCCTACCCTTTTCTTTTTGAGGGTACATCCTTGATCTCTTTTTCCATAAGTTTATGCATGCTTGTATCTATCTCTTAAGTATATCTCCTTGGTCCTATTCTTGATCCTTAGGTAGAAACCAATGAATGTAAACATGTATTTGAAAACAAGTTATGATTGGTGGTTGCAAGTGGTTGCTAGTGGTTGCTCGTGGATGCATATACACACACACTAGGTACTAGATCGGCTCAGTCACTTTCATATTGAATATGCATATATGTATTTATATATGGATTGAAACTTGATGTGTTATCATGTGGACGTTGCATTTATATGAATGATTGTGCACTCATGTAGAAGTTATAAAATACGATTAGGAATAATTGCATACATGATGGACTCATAGCACCGACATGATTCACATCAAGGAGGTCAACTGAATCAGTAGACCGTCTGATTTTGCATTAGATAAGGACATATACACACACTATGCATATGATCATGAAAGCATTAGAAATCTTTTTAAGGACAATGGAAGCCTGTAATTGATGATTGAGTAGATGGATGTTAGATGTTGGATGTTAGGATATATTCTTCTTAACTTAGAGATTTCGGGGACGAAATCCTTTAAGGAGGGGAGAATGTAACACCCCGTATTTTCCATGAATATTAAAATAACAAATTTAAGAACACTTAATTTTTAGAAGAAGAATTAAGGGAAACGGGTTACGCCATTGCGTTTGTCTCGAAATTCTGCTTGAGATAGAGTCCAAGTTTGCGTGAATCGGACTCCGTATGAAGAAGTTATGGAGGTTAGAAGTTTTCAAGTTTAAGCAGAAATTAAATTAAAATAATAATTAAATAATTAAAGCAGATTCGAATTCAAAACTTCAGAAAATAGCTGAGCAGGAAATTTCCCGCTCAGGGGTGTTGACTCCCCAGGGGGTGTCAACATAGGTGTCGACCCCCCCTCCCCCCCCCCCCCCCGTAGGGTCGACACCTGCGAACTGATCTAGACAGTGATGATTTTCTGAGGTGTTAGGGCATATGTGTCATGTTCTGGTTGGCTCTCTTGGGTTTGGATGGCTTTGATGACTCCTAGGTTGATCTAAAGGCCCATATTAATCCTAAACTTCTATATAATCACCCCAAACCTCAACCTTAGACCTCATAACCCTATTCTATGAAGTCGTCATGCTGTCCATGTCTAAGCTAGCCTAGCCTCCATCTTCTCCAAACTAGAAATCAAGTTAGAAAGCTCCAAACCAAATCCAAACTAGAGAATCAAACGTCTACATCAAAGGATAAGCTTTTCAAATTAAGAAATCAGATCCCAGAATACAAGATCTGTTCTTTTTCTATAAGTTCAGTTATTATTCAGATTTGAACACCTAATAGAATTCATGACTGTAATAATCGGATCTAGAACTATGCCTTATTCTGTTTTATGCTTATCCTTTTGTCAAATCTGGATTGCCTATGCCTATGAGACTATTATGATTGACATAATGAAACCTATTATGCCTATGAGACTATTGTGATTGACATAATGAAACCTATCATTCCTATGAGACTGTTGTGATTGACATAATGGAACCTATCATGGCTATGAGACTGTTATGATTGATATGATGGAACTTATCATGTTGTACATCCTATGCCTATGAGACTATTGTGATTGATATAATGGAACTTATCATGTTGTACGTCAAAATTAGTGATTCTCTTAAGCCCAATTCTATCTAATCTTTATACCTATGGTGTAAATTGGTTAGCTTGCCCACACTTATTGTTAATGTACAACATGCCTATTGGTAACATGATTCTTGAATTGGGTACACCTTTACATGCTTATTTTTCCTTATGTCAGTTCTTATGCTCCTTCTATTTTTCCCCTTTTTATTTTTCTTTTATGAATACTAGGTTCATTCGGAACTTAGATTGAATCTTGTTGTACGTGCGATTATAACGCGGGAAAATTGGGTATAATTTAATTGAGTAAATTTTGGGCATAACAAGTGAATGTGGCATAAAACTTGTGCTGACCACACTTAGGGAATATTGACATAAAAAGACCTAAACTTGGACATATATGACAAATATGTTAATTGGCTAAAGATGAACATGCCTAAACTGAGGTTAGATTGAGTTGTGGTGTAAGACTGCCCGGAACCGCCCGGCACATCCAGCGACCGCAACAATATAGATCTAATGTGGGAGGTTAGCGCATTAAGCCCAAAAACCCTAGGTTAGATTGAGTTGCGGTGTAAGACTGCCCGGAACCGCCCGGCACATCCAGCGACCGCAACAATATAGATCTAATGTGAGAGCTTGGTGCTTTAATGAATGAATTAAAGCTAAGGAACAGACATGCTAAGAATGGTAGGGTTAAGTCAATTAAGGCAATACTTAACCAATACAACATGTTAATTAAACAGATGGGTGGGGTTAGGTTAATTTGAGAACACTTAACCGTTATAACATGTTGATTAGGAAACCCTAGTAACGGGGACCCATTTCAGCAGTAACCCACATAGATGTATCACGGTACCCTGAACTAGGCAGGGTGGGGCACGATTACTGGGCTGATTATAAGCGGTCAAAATAGCGGCAGGTGGTGCAGCAGTGTAGGTTCCGGCGGAGTACGGGCGTGCACATACTCCGGAGTGGAAAAAGCAGGCACTGGGCATCGGTAGTATACACTGTGCATCTTGAATTTGTGTTGGGTTGCCACCATAGGAATTGATACACCCCATGGCGGGACCAGCACAGGTATCTACAATCAAGCGGGGCCGAATGACACAAGTAATAAATGCAGACGAGTAGAAGCCGATCGGGAAAGGGATCACTTTGTTATGAGCACATGATGGTGTTGTATATAACGGTGTTGTATACACAATTATATGATTTTTGTTTGATGATAACAACCAAATATATATTATTTTAAATGTTTTTGTTGTTGCACTGTTTCATATATTTATCACAGACTGGAATATAATATTTAAATAGAATACGACTGTACAGAAATTCAAATAATCACACAGTATTTTATTTAAATATAATATTTTATTTCAATATTTAACAGTACAGATTTACAACTCCACAATTTGCTCAACATTGTAATTCACTGAAATAAAATTCTTTCATATACAATTTCTTTTTCTTTACACAGCTCATCAAAACAACACTCTGGCTATACATCTCATATATATATACAAAATCACTCAGTACATTTTCATATATACATTTGTTCGCTGTTATACGCACTGACACTGCAATATACCTGTATTCTATCTTTTATCTTCTCTTCACAGCTTACATGTCAGTCCAGTCTTCATACAGTCAGTCCAGTCTTCGTACCTGTCATACAAATGAATACACACACAGTACACTGCAATAGAAATAATACTACACATGCGAATATAATTTTTATTTTGAAAATTTATTTGCTTCAGAATTTCAGTGTGTTTCTCATCATTTTTCTGACTTGGTCTGATTTATCTGACTGTGTCTAGACAGCTTGTGATATTCATAGTGATTCACTGTAAATATCACAAGGCAGACGACATATATATATGTATATCAATGCAGGGACATGAAATTCTATCTGATGGCTGCATATACACACGTGTATAGTTACACGTGTGCACTGCCCCGCCAATCAGAGTGCAGCTGTGGAGCAACCACATGGACCAAGCTCGACACAGTGAAATGGACAAGTGAAACACAGCAACAAAGCAAATGAACTAAAAATGTTCTTGCCATGTTCAAACAAGAGTCAAGCCAACAATGTTTTCAGCATAAACAAGTGTGCGAAGTACAAGACATGGCAGTAAACATGACAACGTCAAAGTGGTCGAGCTAGGACGAGTTCAAGTGCATTTCATGCAGTCAGCAACTAAGCAAGAAGTGTGCTAAGTCAACAATCATGGAAAGATAAGGAACAACTCAAGTATAATGCATGTTTCAGGCATGTACATACATATACATAGTTCAGGCAAAATGAATCAAACAGGCGCATATGTGATGTTTCAGAAAATCATGTACATGCTCACATCAAAGAAGCAAGGCAGCAGTTTGCGAAATTCAGTTTCAAGTGTAAAGTAAAGTGGTCGAGCAAAGTGATTCAGTCGTGAAAACAGTTCACATGTCAGGCCAGACTCAAGTGTACAGCATGGAATGAATCAGCTATGGTGTATACAAGCATAAGTGACATGCAGTGAAGAACACATGTTAAATACAAGCAGCTACAAGTGGTTCTAAAGGACAAACATGTCTCTGCATGATCAAGTGTACAACTCAGGTGTAGCTGAAATGAAGTGTGCACATATGATGCAGCGTAAAACATATCAGTGGACATGCATATCATGATGCAGCTAGGATGGGTTCAGTTTTTCTTAAAATAATAATGAGCAGTAGTGTATGAATTGAACAAGTCAGAAGCTTCAGCAAGGGTCAAATCAACATGGATCAAAGCATGCATTGACAGGATTATCTACAAATGTACAGGAAATTCAAGTCTACAGCAAATGAAAAGAGGTGCGTATGCAAGTGTGAACCCCAATCAAGGCATGCACAAGTTTTGTAAATCAGTGAATCAATGTTGGAAAGAAAGCTCATTAAAGTGTTTAATTGTTTTCAAAAATTTAGCAAAGAATTATTTGTGATACAAAATTGGGAATTAAAGGATATAATCTCGGTCTCAAAAAAAAAAACCTTCCAGAAATTAAGCAAGGTGACATAGCATCAAGGATGCTCAGAAATCAAGACTAGTGCAACATATAAGTAAATGATGGACTAATCAGAAAAATCAAGATAAGTCATGGACTATATATGGCAAAAGTTCATTCCAGAAATTCCATTTGTTTGGAAAGAGTTTAAATTATTTCCTGAAATCAATATTACAAATTTGGCAAGAAATCACGCAAGGGATTATTCAGCAGGTTCATTTAAAGACTAGAATCAAGTCAAGATTCATCAACAAGTTCACAACAAGTATTCAAAGCCGAGGTGATTAAAAGAGAAAACAGTGAAAATTGAATTATTTCTTTCTGTAAATCATTCAGTAATAAAGGCAACAAATTCTAAATCAAATCACAATGTGGATTCAAGGCAACAAGTCAGAATATATCGACAATTACAGAGCAACAATCATGCAAAGGAAATCAATCGAAGAATCTAGCCAACCAAAATTGGAAAATCAACGCAATCAGACCAAAGCCAATGTTGTGAAATCAGAGAGCAATTTTCGGGATTTATAATCCTATTTCTACACCACATCATCACTAGCAAACGAGAATCGGAAAGGAAAAAAAGAAAAAAATCTCAAGAGAGAATTCGAATAATCAAGTCATAATACTCACGTTGTTTTCAGTCGAAAGTCATCCCAAATCGGAGCAACAGAAAGCCACAAACGATTCAAGGCATCACTGAAATAAATCCATCATCGATCGATTTGGGGTTAAAGAAGACCCTAGCGCCACCATTTATTTTTCCTCCAGAGTTGAAAGAGCATTACGATTTGA
This sequence comes from Allium sativum, assembly GCA_030737875.1. Lineage (NCBI taxonomy): Eukaryota > Viridiplantae > Streptophyta > Magnoliopsida > Asparagales > Amaryllidaceae > Allium > Allium sativum. The sequence continues at coordinate 749,925,477 of CM060918.1, forward strand.
TTTGGGAACTCACTGAAACCCTAGAAAATACCCTAACCTCCATTCTTTTTCTTAAACAAAGAGATCGAGACAAAATACAGTGGATGCACCAAAAAGAAATGGATCGGCCCATTTGACTTAGCCATGTTTTGAAGAGAAAAAGGGGATAACCCTTTTTAATTAACTCCTAAGGGCTTTTAGTTTTAAATTGTATTTGTTTTGTTTTGTTTCTCTTTTAAATCGAACCGAATCAGTTCTAGTGTCTGTAAAATACTAGGGGATTCAGTCAGGGTGTTGACTGACAGTTGACAGAGTCTGTAAAATCTGGGTTACTAGTTATAGGGTCGTAATCAGAGGAAATATGATCGAGGGGATATCGGTCAGTCTAGGGTTTTGAGCGTAGGGTTAGAATAGGAGCAGGGTTTGCGAGTGTACATGGTCTTGTATGCGGGAACTGTTCTATCACCTAGTAGAAACCTTAGAAATGCAGCAGTAGGCAGGGTTTTGCCGAAGCTGGGTATATCTGTGTGTGATTTATTTTCTGTATTTCTGTTTCTGCTATATTTTGTGATCTGTTTATTATTATATATCTCGCTAAATTTTTAATTCAGTTAAAAACGGTGATAAACCCTATTCACCCCCCTTAGGGTTAATCTAGATCGAACAAGTAGTATTAGAGCTGGTTTAAGGTAACAACATGATAGGGGGTTCTCGCTGTATGATCATGTGGCGAAGTATTGACTCTTGCCCCTACATGCCCGTGGGTGGTTGTTCGTGTCAAGATGCAGGACGTGAAACTAGTGTCTGAGGTATCTTTGGTGGCCACCGGGGTGCTTAAAATTCCTCGTAAATAGAGACACCAAGTGGTATCAGAGCAGGTATTCTGTTTAACTCTAGAGTAATGGTGATCTCTAGGTGTCAGTCCATAGAGAGTCAGTTTAGTCATTTTCCATCTATTTTTAATTGTACAGATTTTTTAAATTGGAAAATAAAGATGAAAATTTATATAAAATCTGTTCATATTAAATATTGGAATATTATTATTAATGGAGTAGATTTGTCAGATAAAAGTAATATTGTTATCAATACTCATGCTATGGACATTATTCATTCTTGTCTCAGTATTGATCAATTTAAGCTTATCTCTCATTGTTTATCTGCACAGGAAATCTGGAAAGCTCTCAATGCGCTGTATGGACAAAAAGTTGACAACTGCTCAAAACCAATAAAGATCAACCCAGATTCAAATTTATGCTTAACAGGTCTTACAGATGATAATTCAGATGGATCAACTGATGGAGACTCAACAGACAATGAAGTAGAAAATTTCTCTTATGAAGATCTGGTTTATTTTTGTGCTGATCTAACTAAGTCTGTTGATAAGCTCCAATCTAAAAACGAATTTTTGAAATCTAAGAATTCTGAGTTGACCAGCAAAATTGTTGATTTGGAATCACAACTCGAACGTTTTAAAAATTCTTCAAATTCAGATTGCAAAAATTGTTTGAAATTGAAAACCAATCATGTTCATCTCAATAAAAACATTCAAAAGTTTGAAAAGGAAATTCTGATCTTAAAAGAAAACAAGATTGAGTTATCAATTTTGAATAACTTTTTCCAAAAGGAAGTTGAAATTTTTAAGACTGATATATACTCCAAATTTGAAATTGCTGAAAATGAAAATTTGGTGAAAAGTGGTTTAATTTTGAAAGAACTTGAAAACGAGATTGAAAAATCCAAGAAATTTGAGTTTGAAAAACAAAAACGATTTGAATCTGAAATTTCTAAATCCCAAGTCAAAATTGAATTACTTGAATCTGAAAATTTGGTTTTGAAACAATATGATGTTGAAAGGAAAATCACTAATAACTGCGGTTCAGATTTAATAAAAGAGAACGGTGATCTTAAATTCAAAATTCAACAACTAGAGTCAACTTTGGTTAAATTTTCTGATGGAGAAAAATCTTTAAATATGTTGTTGAAAAACCAATTTTCTGCCAGAAATAAATGTGGACTCAGATTTGAGAAAAATAATGTTTTTGAAAATCAGAACTCAAATGATTTTAAAAATCTTTTAAACTGCTTTGGAAAGAATCAATATGAAAATTCAAACTCTGATAATCGCAAAGGATTTTTGAATCATAAACGTGATGTGAATTTGTTTTATAACAATTCAGTTGAACAATTCTGGATCCCAAAAAGAAATAAAACAAACTTTATGAAATTCAAACAGATTTGGGTTCCAAAGGGTACGAAGATAGATTAAATTGGATTATTATACAAACAGGTTTGGGTACCAAAACGTACGAATATAGCTATGAGTGGTTTTACTACTTTTGTTAGACTACTCGATCCCTTCATTTGCTAGGTACCAGTGGAGGCTGAGGAACCGCTGTGCAAAAAGAAATTTGAAATCAAGTTGAGTTATACTTCTATATTCTTTACAGTTCCTTGGCCAAGATTTGTTGAGTTAGAGATTCTGATTTACACTGGATTTTGGTATGATCTCTAAACTCACCTTTGTAAATATTTTTTAATTTTCTTGTTTTATTCTTCTTCTATCTCCTTCTGTCTCTTTTTTTATCACTGCCATTTTTTTTGGGCTTTCTTAAAATTTCCAATTGTAGAATTCATATTTTCTAGAAATCCACTTCATGTGTATACAACTTTGATATTTTTAATCTTTTCCAGATCTTGAATTTATTTCTGAAAATATCTGCAATTGATTTGAAGTTTATTATTCTGATTCTCTGAATTCGTAACAGTGTTGATGTATTCTTGTCACATCTTGAACACTGTTGATCCGAATTCTAAATTTTTTTTGAAGATCTGAAAGTTTGGTGGAATTTCACACAGCTTTGCTGTTTTGAGTCTCTTCTAATTCATTTTGGAAAGTCTTGAAAATTTATACTCATTACAACACTCTGTTATTTATCAGTTGTGATAATTTCATAAATTTTCAGATTGGCTTGTATATATTTTGAATTGTCTTGAATCAGTGATACATCATGAAATTCATCTTTATTCATGATCGTTATGGTTGAAATTATTTTGTTTGAGATCATCTGAAATTCTTGATATATCACACACCTCTTAAATTTGAAAGTATCAATCTTGTGTAACTGATTCATTATATCTCAAATTTTGACATTGATTCAAGTGATTTCAAATAAATTATGTTTTAATTCTCTGGATCATGAATACCTCTCAAACTTGATGTATATGATCTGAAGTTACTCTTGTACTTGTCAGAAATTCTCATGAAAAATTCTTTGAAAGATTGTCTTAAATCTCTTTATTTTTCATGATTATTTGACTTGAATATATGTTTGTTTAAAGTCATTTGAAGTTACTGATTTATTGAATCACACACATATCTTGAATCTGAAATTCAAATTCTGGTGTGATTGATTCATTGAATCTTGATATTTTCATACCTCATCAAATGATTTAAAATAAAATATATTTTTAATCTGGAATCATGAATCATCTTTTGTGATCTGCTATAATAATATGTGAAACATCATTCTCTTGTCAAGTCTGATTTGAAACTGTCTTTGTGATGTCCTGATATTGATCTTGGAAAATTCTTTGTAACTGCATGCTTTGAGAAATGCTTGTCTGCTGCTCTGATAAATGGAATCATCTTTGAGTATGATTTTTGAAACTGCTTGTCTTTGGTCAAAACGGTTTACTGCTCTGATAAATGAAATTTGTGTGCTAAATTTGTCTGATTGGGTTTTGTGTTTAAAATTCTTTAGTCTGAGATATCCTTGATAGGCCACTAGGGTGTGATTAAAATTTGTTAATAGAGACACCAATTGGTATCAGATGTGCTGAATTCTTTTTGTATATATTTTAATCTCTCTTGTCTTGTATAGACCTTCATATCCCTATTGTAATTGATTCTCAATTTTAAAATTACTTATTGATTATTCATTCAGAAATTGAAATCTATATCCAAATTGAACTGTATTTATAATTCATCAAAATTATTATTAGAATTTGAGACTGTGATGAATTGTGACTGCAATATATTTCACAACAAGAGGAGAATTTTATTTAGCTTTTCATGATGATTGAATAATTATCATAATATCTTTGAATTGGCGATTATTTCACGATCATCTTCTTTATCTACCATTGTTCTGTCGTCCATCATGATAATTTTATATTAATGTGGAGAGTTAATATGTTTTAAAAAAATCTTTTGAATAAACAATCAAAATATTTGTGATAGAAATTGGACTATGTTATTATTCAGAATTAGTGATAATTGAAAATTTTCAATGATCCCGGTACAGTCGAGCATATTTCATAATATAATTAAATTAGAAATTTATTTCACAGTCCATTTCTGTACCTACCGCATTTCTATCATTCATACTGGTTTTATATACTGAGGAGTTTTTCTATTTTGAAGCTGAAAATAATAAATATAATTAATACATAAGTGTGTCTCTAACCACATTTAAAAATCCAAGCCGTGGTCATGCATGGTTAAGAGACAACTTATAATTTAAGCTGCAACTGACCTCATTTAAAAATCCAAGCTCTGGTTATGCGTGGTCAGTGTGCTCTTAAATAAATAAAAAATGTGCTATAAATGGAAATTAATCTGAAATACTCCTTGGTGTTTATAAAAACCAGACTATCAATCCATATTCTAATCTGTGAAATGTGTTGAAGTCTTATGAAGTATTATGATTTGTTGATTGATAGCTATTGGGATTTGAGATCATACGATTTTATCACTTAAATTGAATTATTAATTATAGTCCAAATCCATCACTGTTTTTGTGCTTCAATTTTATAAAATTCTTTTGAAAATAATTGAAATTCATATCTTTATAACTCTCCCCATTTTTATAAATTTCATCATAAATCCATCATTATCTAGAATGTGAAATATAACACCAATTCTCAGTTTATTATGATTTTTGTTTGACTGATTGAGATTTATGATAACTGATCTTCCTCTTAAGCTGAATTTTTTTAGTCATTTTTCATCTATATTTTCAAATTCTGTATCCTTTTGATGATAACAAAAGGGGGAGAATGGGTTGAGATTTTGATTTATGAGTGAATATTTTACAAATATTCTAATTTCCAATTTTCCTTTTTAACACTCTATTCACTCATGCACAGTTATAGGGTGAGTCTCTGTTGTAGGGGGAGCTTTCAAATAGGGGAAGTTATGTTTTTCTCTGTCAAACACATTTATTGTATTCAAAATCTTAATATTTGTTTGTCATCATCAAAAGGGGGAGATTGTTGTATATAACGGTGTTGTATACACAATTATATGATTTTTGTTTGATGATAACAACCAAATATATATTATTTTAAATGTTTTTGTTGCTGCACTGTTTCATATATTTATCACAGACTGGAATATAATATTTAAATAAAATACGACTGTACAGAAATTCAAATAGTCACATAGTATTTTATTTAAATATAATATTTTATTTCAATATTTAACAGTACAGATTTACAACTCCACTATTTGCTCAACATTGTAATTCACTGAAATAAAATTCTTTCATATACAAATTCTTTTTTTTTACACAGCTCATCAATACAACACTCTGGCTATACATCTCATATATATATATATACATACAAAATCACTCAGTACATTTTCATATATACATTTGTTCACTGTTATACGCACTGACACTGCAATATACTTGTCTTCTATCTTTTATCTTCTCTTCACAGCTTACAAGTTAGTCCAGTCTTCATACAGTCAGTCCAGTCTTCATACCTGTCATACAAATGAATACACACACAGTACATTGCAATAGAAATAATACTACATATGCGAATATAATTTTTATTTTGAAAATTTATTTGCCTCAGAATTTCGGTGTGTTTCTCATCATTTTTCTGACTTGATCTGATTTATTTGACTGTGTCTAGACAGCTTGTGATATTCACACTGATTCACTGAAAATATCACAAGGCAGACAACATATATATATGTATATCAATGCAGGGACAGGAAATTCTATCTGATGGTTGCATATACACACGTGTATAGCTACACGTGTGCACTGCCTCGCCAATCAGAGTGCAGCTGTGGAGCAGCCACATGGACCAAGCTCGACATAGTGAAATGGACAAGTGAAACACAACAACAAAGCAAATGAACTAAAAATGTTCTAGCCATGTTCAAACAAGAGTCAAGCCAACAATGTTTTCAGCATAAACAAGTGTGCGAAGTACAAGACATGGCAGTAAACATGACAACGTCAAAGTGGTCGAGCTAGGACGAGTTCAAGTGCATTTCATGCAGTCAGCAACTAAGCAAGAAGTATGCCAAGTCAACAATCATGGAAAGACAAGGAACAACTCAAGTATAATGCAGGTTTCAGGCATGTACATACATATACATAGTTCAGGCAAAATGAATCAAACAGGCGCATATGTGATGTTTCAGAAAATCATGTACATGCTCACATCAGAGAAGCAAGGCAGCAGTTTGCGAAATTCAGTTTCAAGTGTAAAGTAAAATGGTCGAGCAAAGTGATTCAGTCGTGAAAACAGTTCACATGTCAGGTCAGACTCAAGTGTACAGCATGGAATGAATCAGCTATGGTGTATACAAGAACAAGTGACATGCAGTGAATAACACATGTTAAATACAAGCAGCTACTAGTGGTTCTAAAGGACAAACATGTCTCTGCATGGTCAAGTGTACAACTCAGGTGTAGTTGAAATGAAGTGTGCACATATGATGCAGCGTAAAACATATCAGTGGACATGCATATCATGATGTAGCTAGGATGGGTTCAGTTTTCTTTAAATAATAATGAGCAGTAGTGTATGAATTGAACAAGTTAGAAGCTTCAGCAAGGGTCAAATCAACATGGAGCAAAGCATGCATTGACATGATCATCTACAAATGTAAAGGAAATTCAAGTCTACAGAAAATGAAAAGGGGTGAGTATGCAAGTGTGAACCCCAATCAAGGCATGCACAAGTTTTGTAAATCAGTGAATCAATGTTGGCAAGAAAACTTATTAAATTGTTTAATTGTTTTCAAAAATTTAACGAAGAATTATTTGTGATACAAAATTGGGAATTAAAGGATATAATCTCGGTCTCAAAAAAAAAACTTCCATAAATTAAGCAAGGTGACATAGCATCAAGGATGCTCAGAAATCAAGACTAGTGCAACATATAAGTAAATGATGGACTAATCAGAAAAATCAAGATAAGTCATGGACTATATATGGCAAAAGTTCATTTCAGAAATTCCATTTGTTTGGAAAGAGTTTAAATTATTTCTTGAAATCAGTATTACAAATTTGGCAAGAAATCACGCAAGGGATTATTCAGTAGGTTCATTTAAAGACCAGAATCAAGTCAAGATTCATCAACAAGTTCACAACAAGTATTCAAAGCCGAGGTGATTAAAAGAGAAAGCAGTGAAAATCTAATTATTTCTTTCTGTAAATCATTCAGTAATAAAAGCAACAAATTCTAAATCAAATCACTGTGTGGATTCAAGGCACAGGTCAGAATATATCGACAATTACAGAGCAACAATCATGCAAAGGAAATCAATCGAAGAATCTAGCCAACCAAAATTGGAAAATCAACGCAATCAGACCAAAGCCAATGTTGTGAAATCAGAGAGCAATTTTCGGGATTTATAATCCTATTTCTACACCACATCATCACTGGCAAACGAGAATCGGAAAGGAAAAAAAGGCAAATATCTCAAGAGAGAATTCGAATAATCAAGTCGTAATACTCACGTTGTTTTCAGTCGAAAGTCACCCCAAATCGGAGCAATAGAAAGCCACAAATGATTCAAGGCATCACTGAAACAAATCCATCATCGATCGATTTAGGGTTAAAGAAGACCCTAGCGCCGCCATTTATTTTTCCTCCAGAGTTGAAAGAGCATCGCGATTTGATTTGGGAACTCACTGAAACCCTAGAAAATACCCTAGCCGCCATTCTTTTTCTTAAACAAAGAGATCAAGATAAAATACAGTGGATGCACCAAAAAGAAATGGATTGGCCCATTTGACTTAGCCATGTTTTGAAGAGAAAAAGGGGATAACCCTTTTTAATTAACTCCTAAGCGCTTTTAGTTTTAAATTGTGTTTGTTTTGTTTTGTTTCTCTTTTAAATCGAACCGAATCAGTTCTAGTGTCTGTAAAATACTAGGGGATTCAGTCAGGGTGTTGACTGACAGTTGACAGAGTCTGTAAAATCTGGTTTACTGGTTACAGGGTCGTAATCAGAGGAAATATGATCGAGGGTATATCGGTCAGTCTAGGGTTTTGAGCGTAGGGTTAGAATAGGAGCAGGGTTTGAGAGTGTACATGGTCTTGTATGCGGGAACTGTTCTATCACCTAGTAGAAACCTTAGAAATGCAGCAGTAGGCAGGGTTTTGCCGAAGCTGGGTATATCTGTGTGTGATTTATTTTCTGCATTTCTGTTTCTGCTATATTCTGTGATCTGTTTATTATTATATATCTCGGTAAATTTTTAATTCAGTTAAAAACTGTGATAAACCCTATTCACCCCCCTCTACGGTTAATCTAGATCCAACAGATGGTAGTTGAAACATTCGTTAGTAGGTGCAGAGAAATGGAAATGAGTGCGATAGTATATTCAATTTATCTTGTCTTATCTTATGTTATCTTATTGCTATGGTATTGTCCTATATTCAGTTTATTCATGTCATGATCCTTTTACCTTTTTACATGTTGAATAATCACTGGACTTACCAGGCTTATGTCTGACATGTTTTCTTTCGCCTTCTTTTCTTCCGTTTCCCCCTCCCCCCCAGGTCCGCAGGGAGGGAATACTTCATCTTAGTGCAGACCTTTTCCAGCTTGAAGAGAGTAAATGTATTGCTTGAATTTTCTTTTCTTGGGCTATGGCTGTGGTTACACTTTTATTGGGGATTTATGCTGCTTTACTACTGTTTTATGCTTCTTTATGTACTTGGAGTTTTAAATCAAGACGGATGTTTTATTGTAATAATTTAGAAGTTGGGTTTTGAGACAATGCTTGTAATGTTTTGACTAAACCACACTATTTATGAAATTATTTCAGTTTTCCGCTGTTCATATGTCTATCTTGTAAATTATCTATGTCTTTTACCTAAAATGCTTCACCAAAGTTGATACATTCCCTTTGTGAGTGACCTTAACGGAGGTGGGGTGTTTCAACAACCATATCTACAGGTGTCACGACATCTAAACCTCCTCTGCCGGACCTATGCACGCACATGACTCCATCGGAATGCGCAACCCACACCGTCCCCCACTTTTGGATATCTTACAATCAGCCCAGTAAGCGTGACCCGACTCCGTCCTAGTTCGGAGTACTCGTTTGATACCTATATATGGGTTACTGACTGAAATGGGTCCCACAAACAAGATGATACAAGCTTCCCCCTACGCTTGTATCCCCACTAGGTTTTCCACAGGTTATGCCATACCAGAGTAAAAGATTGCATAACCCCACAGGTTAAGTTTGTGGGCCTATATATAAGTATTACCCACCACCCCAAGATATACTTAACCCTCCCACTGTTCATACAAGTTTACCTAACCTCAACTCAAGTTAACATGTTCATACAATCCCTATGGATTCAACTAGGTTAAGTATTTCAATTCATTACCATATTCATTTATGGTTATAAAGTGCTAGACCTCCCATATTAAGCCTACCACTTGTGGATGCTGGATATGTCGGGCGGTTCCAGGAAGACTTATTCCACAAGTCGGGCTTAACCTAGTGTATTAGCACATCTTGTGTTTATGCACTTAGACCCCTCACATTAGATTCACCACTTGTGGTCGCTAGATATGCCGGGCGGTTCCGGGCAGACTTCCACCACAAGTGTAGTCTAACCTCGTGTCTAAGCGCGGTTACAGTTTCTAATTACTGTAATTCTAGGCATTTCAATTATTAACCACTTATTCCTATGTCGTTATAGGTTTTCATGCCCCTTTCCCAAGTCATGCTCATAATGAACCATATGCCCCCAAATTAAGGTTTTTAATCAAAGTTTGGTTTATGCCCCAAATCCATATTCATACATTTCATTCAAGTTATGCCCAAATTTCCCAATACAAGTTATGCCCCAATTTTAATGTTTTCCCCTCGTTCCCAATTTAACGCGTTCGCATATTTCAGTGGCATGCCTAGGCTCGAAGGTAGCTTGGATATAGAAATAAAAGGGAAAAAGAGGAAGGGAAGAGGACATAAATGATCATACTAACAGGTTTGACATATAATGGTAGAAATAGGCATAAACATATAGTGGCATAATGACTAGATAAGAAAATAGGAAAAAATATGATGAACATGTGACAATAGAACTGATTCTAACATAATAGGGACATCATAAATAGGCATGATAAGATTTAAGCAATGAACTAGATATCCAACTAACACAGATCTGATTTATCCACAAACATAATAGGAACAGGCATGATGTGATCTAAACAGTGAATTAGATCTACTAGAAATGGAAGATCTGACATGATAAATAGGTATAAGCCTAGATTTGGTTCATAGTCATGTCATAATAATTTAGATACATAGGTTATAGCAGATCTGATATGATTCAAATAGTCACATGCATAGTCCAACTTATAGTCATGTCAAGATTAACTTTTAATTATTTAGATCTAAAATTAACATAGACTCGTTGTGATTGGATCTAGAAAGAATAGAAGAAAGATTGTAGATGTCAAATCATAGATCTCTAAGCTTGAATGACTTGATTGCAGAAAAAGACTTGATTTAATATGGGCATAGTCAGCATCTAGTTCTCCATTATTTTTGGTGTAGAGAAACAAGAGAAATGGGGTCATATATATAGCCGTCAAGAAACCCTAATCTGCCCAGATCTGACTTAGGGGGGTCGACCCCCCCCCCTTTATGGGGTCGACACCCCGTTGATGGGGTCGACACCCCTGGACGGGAATTTTCCCGCTCCCTTTTTCCGCCTGAATTTGAACTGTTTTGAATTCTGGATTGATTATATGTATATATATTCTTCTTATGTGTATACAAACTTCAAAACTTAACAACTTCTTCATACGGTGTCCGTTTTACGCAAACCAGGTGTCTATTTTGACCAGAATTCTGAGACGAATGCAATGGCGTAGTCCATTTCACTTAATTCTGAATATTTAATTAATTATTCTTTAATTTATCACCTTTAGTGTTGTTAAAATTAAGGGGTGTTACATAAGTATATTTATTATAATGTCTAAATAAAGTAAATGTTCGTATGAACAAGAGAACTTTCTAATGAGATAACAATTGTCAATTTATCTATATAAAGGTATATAATTTAATTTTTCCATATCTTTACCGCTACAATTTAGGCATGATTGGCATAATCACAAAATAACAGATAGTAGTGAATGAAAAATATAAATACATACAATTTCAACTTGCATCCTAGGCTTGTTGGAATGATTTCATTACTGGATCAAAAATAGAGTATTACATGCACTTATTTATGTATGCTTATAATTTCCATTTTATCTAATTCACCCCTTTTTGATGTTATGCACATAAAAACGTTTACATTTGATATATTTCAAGTATGAATAAGTTTCGATTCAAAATAGGATCCAAACCTAATCAAATCATGGAACAATCAAATTTAAACCATTTTAGGTTACAATCAAATGTTTAATAAAGGTGAATTACACAAAGTAGAAACAATAGTAGCAACACCCCTTTTCATCCTTAATCCAATATTAAAATCAACAATCCACAAAACCCAAATAACATGACAATTCTTACGCAAATATAAAATAAAGGATTTGGGGGTTTTAGTATTGATGTTATCGATTTCCAAATCCTCCTAGGCATAGCTATCAGCATGTTAATCTATTAAAAAATAGAATATGCCTAATAACACGATATTCCACTCACGGATCTAAGGAAAAACAACAAGGATTTTGTTGTAGTAGATCTAGATTTATGCTTAATCTTCGCGACAAACGTGCTCCAATCCTCCTAATATATATGTAAGAAACATGTTTTGGAATTTTATATATATACCAAATTCCAGAATTCAATCTAAAAACCTATATGAATTTAGATTAAAGGAGACAAAAATAAAGGTTAGAGAAATAGAACGAAATCCTAACCTTTTCTGGAATTTAGTAATTGTAGAAGGGCAGCATGGAGGTAGAGATAAGAAAGTGACTAGGGTTTCATTATGTGATATGAAGGCCTATATATAGTTTCCCGTGTGAACATAGGCCGTTAGGTTATTAAGACCTAAGCTCGGCCATATATTAATATATATATATATATATCCCTTTAGAAAACCCTAACCAACATAGATTTATTAGGCTCCTCAGTTGGCAGGTGGTCGAACTGAGCGGTCGATCGATGGTCGACAACCCTCTTAAGGGGTCGGTCGACCCCCTAGTCACTGAGACACCCAATAAACATATGTTTGCTGAGGTGTTTATTTAATTAATACCTTGCTTTATTTCTTAATCTTATTCCTTATATGAAATATTCTATGTCCTCACAATCTTATCCTTTATTTGAATTTCAAATTCTCCCTCTTATATTTAAATAATACAAATAATTATATATATATATATATATATATTATGCGTTTTACTATCCAAATTCATTTGCTTGTAACTTCTTCATACATTGATCATTTTCAGCATATTATATATGAAAATGATTCAGAATTTTGCCACGAATCCAAATAAAAGATTTTCATAGCCAAATTCCTAAAGCTACAAAATCTCATTTTCCAGCCATATTATTAAATTGTTTATTTTATTTATTATTATTGTTTATGTATTTTACGGGGTTTTACATTTTCCTCCCCTTAAAATAGATTTCATCCCGAAATCTGTTTAAGGTGCGAAAAATATAACTCGCTCGAAACATTCATGTTGTACATCCAAGTTATTTTTAATTCATTCATAAACATCCATGACTTGCAGTGGTGATGAACTACAGACCCACTAAAGTGACCTCTATCCTAGCATGTAGGTGTAACAAGTGATGCAATATGTATGCAAACAACCTAATTATGCATAAATTTCTATATGAATGCGCTTGTTAAATGGCGATGCATACATTTCCTAACATTCAATCTAGCAATCACGATGCATCCATAAACGCTGTTTTTAGAAAAAGTTACCCAAGAAAAGCTCTGGGTGAGTTTGTCTCATTTTATCCTCGGTCTCCCATGTGCTTTCCGCAGGATCAATTCCCCATTGTACTCGGATAAGGCAAACGGTTTTGTTGTGGAGTCTCTTGATTCCGCGTTCTACAATCCTTGTAGTGGCACGGGCACCCTGGACTCCAACTCGAGTTTATCTATATCCCCAATTTCGTCAAGCTCAAGTCTGATAGTAGAATCATGAAGGCATTTCCTTAGATGAGATACATGAAAAACATTATGAATTCCCGATAGATGCTCTGGGAGATCCACTCGATAAGCCAAAGATCCTATCTTTTCGATGACACAAAAAGGTCCAATAAATCTAGTAGCCAATTTCCCGGTATTTTCAAACCGAATAGTATTCTTGAGAGGGGATACTTTTACGAATACTAAGTCTCCAATATTAAACTTTCTCTCCTTCGTTTATCAGCATATGATTTCTAACGGTTTTGAGCTGCCTTCATCCTCTGCCTATCAAGGATATCTTCTCTGTGGAATCACAGATGAAATCTGGTCCGAGTATAACCTTGCCGGTAGTTTCCCACCAACAAGTTGGCGATTAAAGCGCTTCAAAAGGGGCTATACCAATCGTCATTTGAAAACTATTATAATACGTGAACTCCACAAGTAGTAGTTGCTGCTCTCAAACTCCTCCAAAGTCGATGATGCAAGCTCTGAGCAAATCTTCCAAGATTCTATTTACTCTTTCTATGTGTCTGTTGGTCTGCGGATGATAAGTTGTGCTTAGGTTAAGGGTCGTTCCCAATGTTGCCTATAGGCTTCTCCAAAATTCGCTTGTGAACAAGGGATCTCTATCACTCACAATACTCGATGGAATACCGTGTAATATAACTATCTCTTGATGTATAGTTGGGCTAATGAGGTTGTAGTCCTTGTCTTCTTGACTAGTATAAAATGGGCGCTTTTAGTTAAACGTTCTACCACATCCCAAATGGCCTCATTACCCTTTTGGCTTTTAGGAAGTCCATCTACAAAGTCCATGGAAATATGTTCCCACTTCCATGGGATCTCTAAAGGTAACAATAATCCTCTGGGATTCCCTTGCTCCGCTTTTACTTTCTGGGATGTCAAACTTTTGGCCACGAACTCGGCTACATCTCTCTTCATTCCTTCCCAATGGAGATTCCTCTTCATATCTTTATACATTTTATCCCCAACGGGATGTATGGTCAATTTTGACATATGACACTCTTCTAGAATTTCTTTCCTCAACCCTTCCTCCTTAGGGACGTAAAGTCGTTCATCCCATAGTAAACTTCCATCTTCGTCGATCGAATATCTAACCGAATGGGGAAAGGTCTCCTTCTTTCCCAATTTCTCTTTAAGGTTACTTAACTCTTCATCAAGGTCTTGTGCATTTCGAATTCTCACTTTTAGAGTGGGTCTAATAATCATGGCTCCAAGATAACCATTAGCAGTGGTTGGCGAGGGTTGCAAATTAAAATTAGAGAGGAACTCTAATTGTTTCCATTCTAGAACAACGTTCAAAGTCGCATGTTTTCTACTTAAAGCATCTGCCACAACATTCCCCTTTCCCAGGGTACACTGGATCATGAAATCAAATGAGGCAGTATATTTCATCCACCGTTGTTGTCTCAAATTTAGATCATGTTGAGAAAATAGATACTTGAGGGATTTATGGTCGGTAAAGAATTCAAATTTATCCCCTAAAAGATAACGCCTCCATATTTTAAGGGTGAATACTACTACAGCTAACTCAAGGTCATGAGCTGGGCATCTCTTCTCCGGATCCTTGATTGTCTACTAGCGTAAGTAACTACTCTTCCTTCTTGCATAAGGACCGCTCCTAAACCAGTCCCACATGCATCGGTGTAAACTGTAAACAATTTTAAACCATCGGGTATAATTAGGACTGGCACTCTAGCTAACACTCCCTTTAATTTCTTAAAGGCTATGTCACATTTATTACTCCAAGAAAATGCCAAATTCTTCTTTGTCAGTTGGGCTAAAGGAGTAGCAATCTTTGCAAAGTCTTTAATAAATTTCCTGTAATATTCGACCAATCCAAGGAAGCTTCTCACTTCCATAGCATTTCGAGGCATCCTCATTTGTTGATTGCCTCGATCTTTGTGGGGTCTACGGTCAAGCCTTCACTTGACACAGTGTGTCTTAAAAATCTAACTTCTTCCCACCAGAAATGGCACTTTGAGAATTTTTCTTCCAATTGGTTCTTTCTTAATATCCCTAACACTTGTCTCATGTGATTTTCATGCTCTTTACAATCTTTTGAGAATATAATGATATCATCTATGAAGACTACCACAATTTTATTTAGAATGCCCCTAAACACTCTACTCATGAGGTCAACAAAGAAAGCGAGCACATTCATCAGTCCGAAGGGCATAACTTCCCATTGGAACTATAATGACCCAGAAAAATGCGATCTTGGTTATCCGATATACAACACATATCGAACATCCAAGGGTCGAAAATACCGGATGATTAATGAAAGAAATTAGAGGGTGAGGATAGATAAGATAGAAACTTAGAATAGAAGAAGAAGAAGAAGAACACAACATCAGAGTAACACGAACCTCACATCGGAACGAATAACATATAATAGACAACAGAACTTTGAAATATAACAGTTATGTATAAAATAGCACTTATCAGAGTACATCACTTACAACACAACGGAAATAAACTATAGCTATATGATCTTGAAGCCTCCTGCTCCAAGCTCTCCAAGTATATCTGTAAATTCCTAACTACTTGACTGCCCGTACAAAATTGGGCACCCAAGAGTTTAGGGAAAACAAAACAAAATAAACTCCGGGTCAGTCATGGGACTGGTATGAGTAAAACAATTTTAAATGGTTTGAACAAGTAAACGATATCTCATAAGACCACGCCGTATAACGGAACGAGTTTTTCCCTTATGAGAATCCAAAATATCTTTATATCAAAAACCTTTTGATATTATAATAATGTCTATCAACCATAATATAATAATCATCTAGCAGAAACGCTTTCATCTCACGTTCTACATATATAGAATACAATCAAAACCGCAAGCACATATTGGGTAATGGATTTCCAACTATGACAAGGTATGGAACCACCTTCCGATCAGTGTACTCTAGGAATGATACACTGGAGTTCAACAAGAACATCTTGCAACTCAGCCACACATGACCGACCACTCATTTCTCTTGAGTGTATCAAATGTATATCACCAACGGTTGGGATCAGCAACCGTTTCCCGTTTATATATGAGACAACATTGATAAATTTAAGAAGCAAATGAATATTTTCTAGATAGGTGATTATACACCCTACTTCGGAGCGACCGACTTAGCCATGCTGCCTGCCCGATTTTTGTCATTTCCTGGTTGTTGAGGCCAGAGGTTACGCTTTATCATCACATCAAATTCACTTCGAATGCTACATTGTCAGATCCATTGAAAATCACTAATTGACGTCTACAACAGTACATTACGTGTTAGCTAAAGAAGTTTCCTTCTCCGCTTCCACTCTTGGTACGGTTGAATAAATCAATGTACGTGACCTTTCTGGAAATACTTTGTCAGACATTCATCCATACAAGTCATCCAGGAACAGGATGAACCGAAGGCACTATTCAGTACACCCATCTTAGTCACTGTTATCTAAGACTTATACAATAGCCCTTGTACTTTACTCCGTCTTCAATTATCTTTGGCATATATGATTCGCAACGCTTATGCCAATACAGAGTGGTTCTTTGGATAATAATCCAATCGGTCTCTCCATATTAACAACGTTAAAATGGTCAAAACTTCAATAGTCTGTGATTTAACCATCAAAGAAAAACAGGTGTGCAAACAACGATACTATCTCCAGATGGAAATTCTATCAATCAATCATCAATCATACATATATATATTCATATTTCCTGTTTCAATATTTGATTATGTTTCTGATTCTATTTGGAAAACATTTCCAAATCTTCTTTACTTGGATTTAAATAGATGTTTAAATCAACATCGCTACGACAACTCAAACCACTATACTTATTCACTAAATACACTTAAACACTTTCACTCTCGAACCTTAACCATTTCTAAATTAAAAACGAAGTCAATCAAGTTGGGGTATAACTACCTGTCAGACCTTAACTGAACAACATTTCAAATCTCGAAATAGGGTAAGTTCATCTTTTAACTTTTTAACACTTCCTTACGTAACTCTCGTTCGAATACATCTCTATTCGATAACTCCTCCCTTCGAATAACTATATTTGATAATCTCTCTTACGAATAACTAGATTCGAAAACCTTTCTTTGAATAAACTAAATTCGATTAACTCTATTTATTTAACCCTAATCGATTAACTCTTTTTACTTAACTCCTTACTCAACTCCTTTAGAATAACTAATTTGATAACTCCCTTCGATTAAACTATAATCGATAACTCCTTTCGATTAAACTATAATCGATAACTCCTTTCGAATAACTAATTCGATAACTCCTTTCGATTAAACTATAATCGATAACTCCTTTCGAATCACTAATTCGATAACTCTTATGTGTTTAACTCTATTCGAATAACTAATCCGAATAGCTCTTATTTATTTAACTCTATTCGAATAACTAATTCGAATAACTCTTATTTATTTAACTCTATTCGAATAACTAATTCGAATAACTCTTATTTATTTAACTCTTATTCGAATAACTTATTCGAATAACTTATATTCGATTTTCTTACTTTCGAATACTTATATTCGATAATCTCTTTCTTCAAATAAATCTTATTCGATTTAACTCCTGTCGAATAACTAGATTCGATAACTCCCTTCGAATATCTCTGATTCGATTATCTCACTTCGACTCTAATATTCGATTATCCCACTTCGAATATCTCACTTCAACTCTAATCGAATAAACTAAATTCGATTAACTCCATTTGAATAACTCGAGTTAGATTTAACTCTATCGATTTACTCTAACTGGTTTAACTTTACTTATTTAACTTAACTCAATCCACTTAACTTAATTCATTTAACTCGATTCACTCCCATCGATTAACTTAACTTGATTCACTTAACTCGATCACTTAACTCGATCAACTCGATTACTTAACTCGATTAAATCCTATCGATTTAACTTAACTTGATTCACTTAACTCGATCACTTAACTCGATTAACTCGATTACTTAACTCGAATAACTCCTATCGATTAACTCCTCTCGATTAACTCCTTGGTTAACTTACTTGATTAACTCAACTTATTAACTCAACTTGATTTAACTCCTATCGAATAACTAATATTCGATTTGAGTCCATTCGCTTGACCCTAGATCGCAGCGATCACAATGTTTACGCCTGATTCCCTCAGGAAACATCCGACCGCCGTAGGCTATCTGCAGCCCTGCAAATTACGCTAGCAGTCGTGCTAAATGGCAACTCATTTATTTTGACTCCAACTTATTTACTCTACTGATTTATTCTAACCGATTGACTCTAACTCTATTTAACTCTTATTGGATTAACTCTTATTAGAATAACTTACATTCGAATAACTTATATTTGATAATCTCTGTAACACCCCACATCCGTTGAGGTCACTCACAAAGGGAATGCCTTAACTTCAATGGAGCATTATGGGTACTGGAACAGAAATATTACAAGACAGACATATATAAAACAGCGGAAGGTAAAGTAGAAGTACTTCAAATAATTTATTAAATATAATTGTTTACAATAAAAGCCCATCAACTTCCAATATCCAATTACATAGCTAAAATATCTGTCTTGCTCAAAAACAAAGAAGCATGAAAATAAATTGTGGTATTCCCTAATAAAGCAAAGCAAGCCATAGCCAAGAGAGATCCAAGCAGCACATGAAAGAGCCTTGGAGCTTGGTAAGATCCGAACTAAGCTGTATTTCCGCCCTGCGAACCTAGGGGGGGGGGACGGAAGAAAAAGAGGCGAAACAAACCGGGTCAGTCATAAAGACTGAGTAAGTCCTAGTGGCTTTCAGCATAAAAACAGGTGAAGATAATATGGCATGAATAAACTAAAAGTAAACATAAGCATGATGATAAGGTAAGCTACAGGCACGATGAATCAAGTATAACATTGCAAGGTTCCCATTCAAGATGAACTAAGTATAGTTTCGCAAGATTTCTATCAAGCATCGCAAAATTTCTCTGCTTCACCATTAAAATGATATCTATTTGCTATGCACCACCTAACTAGTGTCCCAACTAGTAATCTATATAAAATGATAAAATCATAACGTGATCCCAATCCCCGAAATTAAGGTTGCTTTCACGTGTACGTCTATTATTTATTACCTAGATCTAATCTAGGGTTTTCTATCGAGCGCTTCCTAAATTCAACCAGGATTTATGCCATCTAGGTCCAACCTAAGTATTATGCTACCTATTGAACGCTTCTCGGATTTAGGGTTTATGCCACCTAGGTCCAACCTAGGGATTATGCTACCTATGTGTGTCATACGACTCCCAATGATTGTAGATACCTTTGCTGGTCCCACCATGGGGTGTATCAAGACCCATGGTGGCAGCCCGACACAATTCTAGAATACATAGGTTATACTACTGGTGTCCCAGTGCCCTGTTTGTCTGCTCCGGAGTGTGTGCACGCCCGCACCCCGTTAGAACCCACACTGTGCACCCACTGTCGTCGCTTTTGACCGCTTACAATCAGCCCAGTAATCGTGCCCCACCCTGCCTAGTTTCAAGGTACCATGATACCTAATTGGGTTACTGCTGAAATGGGTCCCCATTACTAGGGTTCCCTACTGGTTAAGTTTGTGGGCCTATATATACAGATATTACCCACCTTCCCGTGATGTACTTAACCCACCGATTCAAGCATGCTTATTAATGGTTAAGTTTGTGGGCCTATATTTACTAATATTACCCACCAACCCGATATGTACTTAACCCTCTCCGTCCATCACGTTAAGTTGGTAAGTGTTTTCTCTTGTTTTACTTAACCCTACCACACATCATGTTATATCGGTTAAGTGTTGTTCCTTGTGTTACTTAACCCTACCGCAAGCCTTGTTATACTGGCTAAGTGTTCTCCCTTGTGTTAACTTAACCCCACCGCATGTCATGTCATATTGGTTAAGTGTACATTGACTTAGCCCACCTACTTATCATGTTGTGACGGTTAAGTGTTACCCTCTGTTGTTACTTAACCTTACCACGCATCACGTTATATTGGTTAAGTGCATGTTAACTTAATCCCATCCGCTTACTTAACCCTCGTGTGTTTACTTAACCCTACCACGCATCAGGTTATATCGATTGGGTGTTATCAACCTATTCAAGTTAGCCCAACCCATCTGCTAGTCATGTTATAACGGTTAAGTGTCATTAGCCTAGCCGCGTTACTTAACCCACCCATTCATATCATATTGGTTAAGTGTCATTAGTCCCCATTGGTCTGATTAACAGTTATGTTGGTTGAGCCTACATTTATAAGTTTTACATGTTCTTAACTCATACCGGTTAGGTCCACATTTACATGTCAAATTTCCATGTCATCCCACCTAACCCTCTAACCATACCCACGTCTTATTATGGTTAGTAATCCTTAATTCATTCATTATGACGAACGAATCATGATCTCTCACATTAGACCGTGCATTTTGTGGCCACTGGATTTGTCGGGCAGTTCCGGGCAGATTTACACCACAAACTGGGTCTAACCTCGTGTCATAAACCGTTACACCTACAATTTGGCCTTCGACCTCTCACATTAGACTGACACTTTGTGGCTACTGGATTTGCCGGGCGGTTCCGGGCAGATTTACACCACAAACTGAGTCTAACCTCGTGTCAAAGGTTCATTAATGGTCGTATTCCACCCAAAACCCCAATATCAGTTCATGTGTTTAACATATAGAAATTTTCATGATTCACGATTTTGCCCCAAAACGTATTCCCAAATTATTATCATAATTTGCTATAAAGTTATGCCAAGTTATAGCCTTTTATTTACAATACATGCCAACTACCCAAAACCCAACTTAGGCACGTTCATATTAAACTTTCTCCAAGTCATAAATTATCATATATGTTTCTATTCCAAATTTCACATAATTAACATATGCCCAAGTTCTAGATTACATGTAAATTTTACATATGCCCAATTCGTACCAAATTTACATATGTTCAATTTATGCCATTTTACATGTATGCCAATTTTATGCCATTTTACCGTATCAAGTTCTAGCCAAAATTACATGTATCAAGTTTCATACCCAATAAACCCAAATCATGATTCAACGTAGTTATCCCAAACTATAATCTTTTTATTACAGTACATGTCAGTTGCCCAAGTTCATAATACATGTTTATGCCAACTATCAAGTTTACGATTGCTTTCATGTTCAAATTCCCAATTCTACATATGCCTAATTAACATAGGCCCAATCTTTTGATTTAATTTACATAGTCCCAAACTCGTAATTTAATTTACATGCCAATTCATGTATGCCCAAACTTGCAATTTCAATTATATTGACAATACCCAATTTTAAAATTTCATTTTATGCCATCAATTCCACCACACACATATATCCAAATAGGTAATATCCCAATATTTCCCCTTATACAAATCGCATGTATATCGTAGTTTAGGCCTAGGTCCGAAATTGACCAAGGTTCATCAAAAGAAAATAAATAGGGGAAGGTAGAATTTGTATAACAGTAAGTACAAAGAGAAAACTGGCATAAGAACATCGTCTCAGGCATAAAAGATAGATCTTGATAATAATATCAACATGAATCAAGAAAAACTGATTTACAATAAGCTGAATAGATCATAGGCTTGACATGAAAATGAGAATAGAAAAGTCCCAAAACTCAAGATCCAAGAAGCAACAGAAATAGATCTGAATCGACAAACATACTTAGATCCAATTCCACTTTATTTCATGTCCATATTATAATTAAATGTTTAAATCTAAAAAAAATTAGAACTTACAGAGCATGGCTAATGAATTAAGAACTGAATTTGTTGTAGAATGTTGCAGTGACGTTGTTGATTTATTGTCATGAATCTTTGTATAAGTCTTAATCTTCGAATTGGATTGTGTATGAAAGCTTAGGAAATTGATTAGAGACGGCGGCCATGATCAAGAGGGACCTCAACAGCATTTTGGTGTAATAATGATTTGTTGTGAATTAGGTTAGGTCTAAGGGTGTTTTTATAGGTGTAGCAACTAGTTTAGGCCCTTAGATTAACCCTAGAATCAATCCGGACCATCAAAACACGTCTCAGGCTTCAAAAATGAGTTCTGGGTCAAAACAGGCCGACCAGGTCGACCTGTGGGGGGGGGGGGGGTCGACCTAGGGGAGTAGGTCGACCCTAGGGTCGACCACATGGTCGACCTGGCCCCCAGGTCGACCCCCAGGTCGACCTGCCCGGTCCTGTGCTGCCTAAAATCTGCTGAATCTTCTACAGGCCATAACTTCTTCACCCGGACTCCGATTTTCGAAAACTCGGACTCTATTTCATGTAAAATTTCGAGGCGAACGCAATGGCATAACCCATTTCCCTTGATTCTTATTTTAAAAATTAATTATACCCTGATTTCTAGTTTCAACATGTTATTAAAATTCGGGTTGTTACATTCTCCCCTCCTTAAAGGATTTCATCCCCGAAATCTTCAAGTTAAGAAGAATGTGTCCTACCATCCAATCATCCATCTACTCAATCATCAATCACAGGCATCCATTGTCCTTAAGAGATTTCTAATGCTGTATGAACATATGCAGAAAGTGTGTGTATATGTTCCTTATCTAATGCAAATGATCAGGCCTGATTGATCTCTTTAATGCAAAATATGTTTTAGTGCCATGAGTCCAACATGTATGCGAATAGTCCTAGCCACATAAACACTATATGTGTGCACAAACATCCATCCATATGCAACATCCACATGATAACACATTTAATTTCATCCATAAACAAGTCTAAACACTCATGAATTATGCAATATGAAAGGTGATGGAGCCGATCTAGTGCCTAATGTGTATATGCGTCCACGAGCAACCACTAGCAACCACTTGCAACCATCAATCATAACATGTCTCAAACACATGTTTACACCCAATTGTTCGTATCCAAAGATATAGTCGAATGATAGAAGCAAGTAAAAACTTTGTGCCCATTAGGCAATGTCAAAACTGGAAATCTACGCCATGTGTATACTGATTAGGGGAAGAACTCCCTAAGCATCAGCCCCGAAGACTGAAATCAACATCAGACTGACACCCAAAGAATTACTGAACCCAACCAATATATATGTTTCTAGGAAACTAAGCATGACAGACTCATTTGAGGTCACAAGAAATCCCTTCCTAAAACTAACCCATATCCTATAAAACCCAAAAAGTTTAGTCAACCCAACGAACACCCTCAAGCCCCAACATGTGTTACTAACAGATGAGTCATACTCCCTATGGGGTTTGCAACAGAAATTGGATTGAGAATAGGATCGAGAGGATATACACAAAAGATAGCATGTGAGTAAGCTCTACAGGAAAAGAGGGATCAAGGATATACTCTTAAAAAGAGATACGATGCGCGAAACTAGTCTTCAATCTTCTAAGTCGCATTTCCTTGAGCTTAACTCCATTGTGCTTTGACCGTCTTTAACTTCACAATTTCGTAGCTTCTTAATTCTTGTTTCCAAAATATGAGTTGGAACCTATTTCACTATTGCCTCTCGTTCCACTTTCACTTATTCTTTTTCTAGTATACTCGGCTCAAACATAACTACGTACTCATGGTTTCATGCAAACTCTCCAAAATTCACTAGTGAATCTCGGATCTCGTTCACTTACTAGAAGGTATTCCACATAAATGAATTATCTCTTGAAAATAAACAAATGCTAACCATGTTGGCAAGTGTACTTGCTAAGGTGATTTTCTACAACTCATGCATAAGCGAGATGAACCATCCGCCTTAGTGGCAAACACTACTCGAGCGGATCAATAAATATATTAAGAGATTCTAGGTAACTAAGCAAGGAAGAACCCTAAGGGTTACACTAGACTTCGAGGGCATTACTGAGGCAAGTCAAGAGTCTAACTACCCTCTTTTCATACTCAAGAATGGCACCAGTACTGGATAACCACTCCAACCCTAGAATCAACCCATAGCCCAAAAATATAAGCATTACTTCTAAACTCAACACTTAGCATAGACATTCTCAAATCCAAAAAAGTCATGAATAAATGAGCCAATTCCCCAACAGGATTTGAGACAAAAATGGGATCATCTACTACGCTAGTACTAAGGTGCAGAGACTCAAATATCGAAGCAGAATTAAAAGGATGCGATGTACAAAAACAAAGTTCTAACGGGATGATGGAAAAGAAAAGCTAAACCTTTGACTGAAACGTTACCACCTGTGAGGGCAAGGAATTTCGCTCGATCTGAATCAGTCGTTAAACCGATCTAGACCGTTCGAAAACCCTGATCGTTTGAGAACAGGACAAATCAGAACACAAACGGAAGAACATTTCATTGCTATTATCACAATTCCATCAGATACAAGAATATACAAAGTATAAATGAATAAATTACATTCAATAAATGTCAGAGATTACAATAAATTACATAGCAGCGGAAAAAAAATACAAAGCACAACTGAAGGTGATACACGGATACAGAGCTTTCCGAGCATCATTCCAGCTGTAAATCAGGATCCTGTGAATATAAATCTGCAAAACCAAAACTACTAGCTGCCGTGCGGAAAAAAGGGCACCCAGAGTTTAGTTTAAAACAATAAACTCCAGGTCAGTCATGTGACTGTTGTGAGAACTAAAACAGTTATTTAAACTTTACTTTAAAAGAGAGTAATTCAAGGGACCACGCCGTATAACACGGAACGGGTTTCCTCCCAAGAATACTAGTGCATAGAATAAATAGCGCAATGCTTTTTCGAAAAATGAAGCTATTATAAGACCCAGGTCCCATCACACAATGCAACGCAAGCCGGAGGATAGGGTTTTCCCTTATAATAGCCAAACATGCTTGGTACGTTTAAAACAAATCATTTGATACTATAATAAGTGTATAGTGTCAAAACAATTTCAATCATAAATATAAATCATAGACGGCATGGGTACCATATATCATGTCGCCATACTAGTTCTACAATTAAAACCGCAATATCACGTATTGGAAATTGGATTTCCGTCATGAGTCGAGGAAAGGGGCAAGCTCCTCTCCGCTTTCGAGACACTCTAGCAAATGTCCCAGGGCTACGCACTCTGGGCAACCCTAGGATCTTCAGGGCCGGTCCTCTCTTACGTTTGAGGATTAGTTATGCCTGAACACACGTTTCCCGGTCCTTACAGACCTAAAATCGAGGCGCCTCATCCAACAACCACATAGGTGTAAAGTATATAAATGTCGGCGCTGGTAAGTCACTGACACCACCAAAGCTAGAAAGAAACGTCGTGCTCTCCCTGCAGTCCTTATCCCGTTTTTAACTCATACCGAGGTGTGAGGCTCGCGAATTCACGTTATACACAAAGCTGCCACGTAGGTCGTGCTTTGATCATCAACCACAAGAATTTGCTTTTCAACAGAAGCCTTGATCCATGCAACTCAGCGTGCCACACAGGCAATTCATGCCTTGCGATTGATATCTATCGATATATAACCTCTAAGCTCGTACGTCTCAGAGAAGGGCGTTAAGCAAGAGAATAAATTCTCCGCCGCCAAACAGATATATATTTAACAGAAATCAATCCACACAGAATAAAATCCAATGTCAGACACACAATCCATTTACAAGTTCGTTCTGGGTCTGAACGAAACCGGGGGCACTTTCCTCGCATATCCATCGATCTCCAAGTACGTCTGGACGACCACCAACTATTTCCATCCTCTTGGGTGTACAGCCCAATGAGGATCATCAGTAATTATCCAAACGATGTGAAGACTTGCGGTCTTCAACCCCCGTCATCATCTTCAACTTATCGTCGAATCGGTCATTCAGAATGGGTATAAACCCAGCTATTCCGAACAACCCGCGTATATTAAAAACAAATGTTACACAAACACAACATACGCCTCATTCCAATTCATCAGTCACTAACCGTAAATCAGTAAGAGAGCAATTCCCCGAATATTAACCCCGAAGGCCGAAACCAACATCAGATCAATACCCAGGAAACCATTCTTCTTAACTAACCTACAGCTAGTTTCTAAATTTTAATTCTTAGGGAAAGGTTCCCATTAATTTTATCAAAGATAAATTCTTTAAATTTATTCTTTAATCTTCCTTTGGATGTCATTTCAAACCAAATTATGATTTTCCAAACTAGTCGAGATTAGCAAACCACACCGAAGTAATTATTTATTTTATTTCCCAATCCCAACCTATTCATCCCATGAAGCAAAACTGGTAATACTCCATATCTAACACCACGGTGTTATCGGTAAAATTAATTACCATTTCACGTTCAAATCTAATTAAAGATTTGACTATCGTTTGGAGCAAAACTGGTGATACTCCATTCTATTTATTATCAGGTTAAAGAACTAGTGTTATTTAAAACACCGTTCACAATAAACCCACAAATCAATTCCATTTAAAACCAGTTTCAAATCCAATTTATTTTTTTAAAATAAACGGGTTTAATTTTAGTTCAAAACTAGTTCATTTCGATAAAAATCTATTTTTATCTTTTCAAATATAGAGTTTTTCATCCCAATTTTTCACAAATCATTTCATATGATTTTACACAAATTATTACTATTTTTAATAATTTTATCAAGGTCCGTACAGTCGATTTCCATCAACGGCCATCGAACTGCAATTACAACGACCTTTTTCAAATTTGATTTGGACATATCTCCAAATCCAACCGTTAGATTTCAAATTTCTAATATTCGTTAGAAAGCTCTTTTCGATACGAACCCAGCGGTTCCGGTTTTAGGAGAATCCGACAGTCGGATCTCCCGTAATGTCCGTTCGAAGTTAATGGTCGAAATTCGCGAACTGCCGCGGCGCGGCGCATTCTATTCAGGCCATTATATTATATATATAATATATATAATATATTTTTCGTCGATTTCTATTTGAAACGAATTTTATGAATAGTTTTAAATTCGTTTCAAAAACAATTTCAACTTCCATTTCAATTCAAATCAAAATTGAATTTTTTTCTTATAAATTCGTTTTAAAATTCATTTCTATTCAATTCAAATTTCGATTCAATTTGAATTCATTTCAATTCATTTTCAATTCAATTCGAATTCATTTTCAATTCAATTCGGATTTGTTTTGTATTCAATTCATTTCGAATTCGTTTTATATTCAATTCATTTCGAATTCGTTTTATATTCAATTCATTTCGAATTCAATTTAAATTGGTTTTCTATTCGATTCAATTCAAATTGGTTTTCTATTCGATTCGGATTTGTTTTGTATTCAATTCATTTCGAATTCGTTTTATATTCAATTCATTTCGAATTCGTTTTATATTCAATTCATTTCGAATTCGTTTTATATTCAATTCATTTCGAATTCAATTTAAATTGGTTTTCTATTCGATTCAATTCAAATTGGTTTTCTATTCGATTCAATTCAAATTGGTTTTCTATTCGATTCAATTCAAATTGGTTTTCTATTCGATTCAATTCAAATTGGTTTTCTATTCAATTCAATTCAAATTTAAAAACGAATATAATCGATATAAATATCGTTCGCGTCAAAATAGTGCATCTCTAATCAATACGGCTTTATATATTTCAATAATTCCATTATTCTATTTGACAAATGAATCTATATTTTTGTCAACACATGACTAATCTCAACGAATGAGTACTGTCCACGTCTGACTATTTTTGTTATTTAATATATTTTATAAAAATTATGGTATCTATCGTTTGATTTAAAATCAGACTCCAACCGTAAATTAGTAAGAGAACGATTCCCTGAATATTAACCCCGAAGGCCGAAACCGACATCAGATCAATACCAGGAAACCACTCATCTTATCTATTTTCCAGTTAGTTTCTAATTTTATATGATAAAGATGTAAATTTTATTGTTAAAATATTTCGTTCAACACATGACTAATCTCAACGGATGAGTACTGTCAACACATGAACCTTTATTTTATAATGATAAAGATGTAAATTTTATTGTTAAAATATTTCGTTCAACACATGACTAATCTCAACGGATGAATACTGTCAACACATGAACCTATATTTTATAATGATAAAGATGTAAATTTTATTGTTAAAATATTTCGTTCAACTTATGACTAATCTCAACGGATGAGTACTGTCAACACATGAACCTTTATTTTATAATATTCTTTATCTTCTAAATTGGAATGAGGCCCAATCAATCACCATATAGCGTTAACTATATGGATTCCATACAACACATGTATATAATAGCAACGACAAATAATCAACCATCATCCAAAGTGCACTACACTGTATAAGCATCAAATATAGATATCTAACGCTTATAACAGCCTGTCAATCAATCAATCGACATACAACTAATTATTGGGATCAGCGTATGCCGTATTTTATCCCAATACCCGTGTGGGGTTTCAAATCAGCAAACACAGATTTTTATTTGTGCAGTTGGGCGATGTGTAAAATTTATCGTCCCAATCAATGTCAGTCAAATCAGTGTACATAAACAAATCGGCCGATTTGTAAATGAATATTTATTTATTCACATTCACGTTAAAAATTATATTTTCAACGATCAAATTATTTTGTTCAACCTATGAATATTCTATTCGGTTCATTTATTCAATAAAATGATATTTTTATTTTTCTAATTTATTTTAGAAAATTTCGGCGGTATAACGACACGATACTAGAAACGGGACAAGGCCTAGCCTTATCCCCGGTCTAGTGAAGGCCCACGCAATTCACACATCAATCAAATCAATTTCCATTTCACCAAACAATCAAATTCCAATTAAATAATCTAACCAAAAACACAACCAAACAAACAAGTCCATGGTCTGTGGACGATGGTGTCGGGTGCTACTAAACACCGTCTGCATCCTAGTATATATATATAACTAGAAAAAGAAATTGAAGAGTGAAAAACTCTCACCGATAGCTATCCCAATTCCACGACTCTTCATTGATATAAATCTTCATCGTTCTCACCTTTTTGTAACCTTCGTTGCCCGTATTCTCTACATATGTAAAAATCGAATTTTTACTTTACTATTCAATACATAAAAATCGAATTTTTACTTCGCAATTCAATATATAAAAATCGAATTTTTACTTCGCAATTCAATATATAAAAATTGAATTTTTACTTCGCTATTCAATATATAAAAATCGAATTTTTACTTCGCTATACAATATATAAAAATCGAATTTTTACTTCGCTATTCAATATATAAAAATCGAATTTTTACTTCGCTATTCAATATATAAAAATCGAATTTTTACTTCGCTATACAATATATAAAAATCAAATTTATCACATTTTTACTTTGCTATACAATATATAAAAATCACATTTTTACTTTGCTATACAATATATAAAAATCACATTTTTACTTTGCTATACAATATATAAAAATCACATTTTTACTCTGCTATACAATATATAAAAATCACATTTTTACTTTGCTATACAATATATAAAAATCAAATTTTTATATTCTCTATTATATAGAAATTTTATTTTCAATACATCACTTATATAAAGATAGTATTTTTATATCTTCTATTATATAAAGATCATATTTTTAATACACTGCTAGTATATAAACTATATTTTTAACTTTCCTATATTATAAAAATTATATTTTTAATATCTACACTATATAAAAATCATATTTTTAATATTAAAAATCCTAACTTCATATAGTCTTTGTCATTAAAAATCAATGCTACTTATAAAAATCAATTCTTTTTAAATTAAAATTTTCAGATCTTAACAATAATGTTCTAGATAGGAACTGATTTTTATTTTACCTAAAACTGATAACATTAATTAAATATGAGTAAAAAAATTAAAAAACATCAAAGAAAAAGAAGCTTACAGGCTGAAATGGGGGCTCAGGGCGGAGAGGAAGTGGTAGGGGTTCGCTGGTGGGAGCAGGGCGGCGCCAGGGGGTTGCGCAGGAGCTGGGTGGTCGGCGGTCTCGATTTCCGTTCGGATTTGGGTGGGGTTCTTGGGTGCCGGCTTCGCGAGCTCGAAGGGGGGTGGACGGGGTCTTGGGCGATTGACAGAGCGAGGGGGGGCGTCACGCGCGGTGGCGCGGTGGGCGGCGAACGCCCCTGGGCGGATCGCGATTCCTTCCAGGTTTTTTTTCTTCTTTTTTTTCCTTTTCAACTGAGTCAATTTTGAAGGGGGGTCAGAGGAGGTAAAGGAAGAGGGAGAGAGAAGTTTTTTATTATTATTATTTAATTTCTAAAAAGGTACTTTTTATTTCGACCTCGAAACGAGGCCCACCGCCTGTCATCCATAGCGTATTACCCCCATTCTGAACACAATGGGATATGTATCGTAAGTTGATTCGACAATTTCGATCAGTTTCCTTTAAAATCAACATATAACTCTATATATTGATTTTAAACGCGCATTTCAATTTACCGGGGTCACATACTAACTCTAAAAATTCCCGAAAAATATTTTTTAGCTTCGTATTGACGATACGGTCCTAATAAAACTAGTTTCGTCGAATTCTGAGACCGTTGGAAAAATGGCCATTTTCCAGTCGATTAAAATCAACTGAAACTGGTCAAACGCGTTTTCCTTTGCCACGATCACAAATTGATTCGAAAAATTATAAAATTTGGAATCTAGCAATAACTTGACATCACGGACCCAACAAAAGTGGTTTCGTCGAAATCCGAGGTCGTTTGCAAAATTCCCATTTTTTAGGGCCTGAATTCCATAGCGACTATTCAGAATTTTCAATTGGACATATCTTTTGATTCCCGCTATGAAATTTCGATTTTTCGGATTCGTTGGAAAGATATTCACAATTAGATTCCATTATTTTTGGTTTCACTAAAATCCGGATTGTTTTGCACGCGGTACATTAAACTGAAGTTTGAAATCGAATTATCGAACTACCACGCCATTTTCAATTCTATTTATAATTTAAAATAAATATTTATATTCTGACGACGGCGTATATAATATATATGTTCGAATTCCATTCAAAATAAATTTCTCGTCGATATTATTTAAAATAATTCATTTTAAATGTTCAAAATTCGCTAAAATTGCCAAAAAAAATTTTTAAACTTGCCCAGATTTTCGGGTTGTTACAATCTCCCCCACTTAAAACTTTTCGTCCCCGAAAAGGAACAAAGTCGAAAGTGGTTTGCTTAATCAACTCTACGTTCGATCTGGCTTCCATTCTCCAACTTTTCTGTTTCTGAGAATTTTCAAATTCTTCAAAAATTTGGCTAACACCCTAAATTTTCGAAAAATTTCGCCATAACCTCCCCTGCACCGGGAGCCACGGGAAAATCTCGAAATTGCCACACAGGCATTCTGATCTCAAAAAGAAAAAGAAAAAGACAAGCGGCTAGCCAATCGGCTCGTAAATTCATCATCACCCAAACAAAACAGTAAATTATATAGTAAACATGTACCTATTTGTCGGGCAAACAAATTTTATTCTTCTGCTCTAGCCTCCTCGCTATGACCTGTTCAATGTAAGTGCATGTATATGCAAGCAAATGCGACCAATTTTCAATACAATTCAATATTTGGTTCAATTAGGCTAAATGGTTCAAAATTATCAAACAAATAAACAAACAACACAAACATCAATCAATTAGTGAATTAGAGTTTCACATTCATAATTTTGACACATATACAAAAATTATGTTTTTGATGTCAATACACAACCATAAATTCTAGCTATATTGGTTTTGGTTCTCACACCAGTCTAATGGAAATATATAGAAATCACACCTTTGTCACTCGAATATAAATTCTGACGACGAGTACTCAACCATCAGAATCATCTTCGGGCTACTAGAGTATGATTCTATATCTATCCAGTATATTAAAACTTCGAATATACGTTCATGACGCGTATATGCAAAATCTTTATATATTGGATTGTCCAAATTCAATATAAATAAATATTCAAATACATATAAAACGGTTTAAATTTTAAAACAAAATTGTTTTCATTTGAAAAATATACTCTTCACACTCGTTCTAGGATACTACTGATCCTATCTCTAACAAGTCATTCTAATTGGATATTACTAATCCAATATCTGATGAATTCTTTCGTATGGTTCTAATGTGTCTTGTTCTCGAGCTCTGTAAACCAAAGCTCTGATACCAAATGTGAGGGCAAGGAATTTCGCTCGATCCGAATCAGTCGTTAAACCGATCTAGACCGTTCGAAACCCCTGATCGTTTGAGAACAGGACAAATCAGAACACAAACGGAAGAACATTTCATTGCTATTACCACAATTCCATCAGATACAAGAATATACAGAGTATAAATGAATAAATTACATTCGATAAATATCAGAGATTACAATAAATTACATAGCAGCGGAAAAAAATACAAAGAACAACTGAAGGTGATACACGGATACAGAGCTTTCCGAGCATCATTCCAGCTGTAAATCAGGATCCTGTGAATATAAATCTGCAAAACCAAAACTACTAGCTGCCCATGCGGAAAATAAGGGCACCCAGAGTTTAGGTTAAAACAATAAACTCCAGGTCAGTCATGTGACTGGTGTGAGAACTAAAACAGTTATTTAAACTTTACTTTAAAAGAGCGTAATTCAAGGGACCACGCCGTATAACACGGAACGGGTTTCCTCCCAAGAATACTAGTGCATAGAATAAACAGCGCAATGCTTTTTCGAAAAATAAAGCTATTATAAGACCCAGGTCCCATCACACAATGCAACGCAAGCCGGAGGATAGGGTTTTCCCTTATAATAGCCAAACATGCTTGGTACGTTTAAAACAAATCATTTGATACTATAATAAGTGTATAGTGTCAAAACAATTTCAATCATAAATATAAATCATAGACGGCATGGGTACCATATATCATGTCGCCATACTAGTTCTACAATTAAAACCGCAATATCACGTATTGGAAATTGGATTTCCGTCATGAGTCGAGGAAAGGGGCAAGCTCCTCTCCGCTTTCGAGACACTCTAGCAAATGTCCCAGGGCTACGCACTCTGGGCAACCCTAGGATCTTCAAGGCCGGTCCTCTCTTACGTTTGAGGATTAGTTATGCCTGAACACACGTTTCCCGGTCCTTACAGACCTAAAATCGAGGCGCCTCATCCAACAACCACATAGGTGTAAAGTATATAAATGTCGGGGCTGGTAAGTCACTGACACCACCAAAGCTAGAAAGAAACGTCGTGCTCTCCCTGCAGTCCTTATCCCGTTTTTAACTCATACCGAGGTGTGAGGCTCGCGAATTCACGTTATACACAAAGCTGCCACGTAGGCCGTGCTTTGATCATCAACCACAAGAATTTGCTTTTCAACAGAAGCCTTGATCCATGCAACTCAGCGTGCCACACAGGAAATTCATGCCTTGCGATTGATATCTATCGATATATAACCTCTAAACTCGTACGTCTCAGAGAAGGGCGTTAAGCAAGAGAATAAATTCTCCGCCGCCAAACAGATATATATTTAACAGAAATCAATCCACATAGAATAAAATCCAATGTCAGACACACAATCCATTTACAAGTTCGTTCTGGGTCTGAACGAAACCGGGGGCACTTTCCTCGCATATCCATCGATGTCCAAGTACGTCTGGACGACCACCAACTATTTCCATCCTCTTGGGTGTACAGCCCAATGAGGATCATCAGTAATTATCCAAACGATGTGAAGACTTGCGGTCTTCAACCCCCGTCATCATCTTCAACTTATCGTCGAATCGGTCATTCAGAATGGGTATAAACCCGGCTATTCCGAACAACCCGCGTATATTAAAAACAAATGTTACACAAACACAACATACGCCTCATTCCAATTCATCAGTCACTAACCGTAAATCAGTAAGAGAGCAATTCCCCGAATATTAAACCCGAAGGCCGAAACCAACATCAGATCAATACCCAGGAAACCATTCTTCTTAACTAACCTACAACTAGTTTCTAAATTTTAATTCTTAGGGAAAGGTTCCCATTAATTTTATCAAAGATAAATTCTTTAAATTTATTCTTTAATCTTCCTTTGGATGTCATTTCAAACCAAATTATGGTTTTCCAAACTAGTCGAGATTAGCAAACCACACCGAAGTAATTATTTATTTTATTTCCCAATCCCAACCTATTCATCCCATGAAGCAAAACTGGTAATACTCCATATCTAACACCACGGTGTTATCGGTAAAATTAATTACCATTTCACGTTCAAATCTAATTAAAGATTTGACTATCGTTTGGAGCAAAACTGGTGATACTCCATTCTATTTATTATCAGGTTAAAGAACTAGTGTTATTTAAAACACCGTTCACAATAAACCCACAAATCAATTCCATTTAAAACCAGTTTCAAATCCAATTTATTTTTTTAAAATAAACGGGTTTAATTTTAGTTCAAAACTAGTTCATTTCGATAAAAATCTATTTTTATCTTTTCAAATATAGAGTTTTTCATCCCAATTTTTCACAAATCATTTCTTATGATTTTACACAAATTATTACTATTTTTAATAATTTTATCAAGGTCCGTACAGTCGATTTCCATCAACGGCCATCGAACTGCAATTACAACGACCTTTTTCAAATTTGATTTGGACAAATCTCCAAATCCAACCATTAGATTTCAAATTTCTAATATTCGTTAGAAAGCTCTTTTCGATACGAACCCAGCGGTTCCGATTTTAGGAGAATCCGACGGTCGGATCTTCCGTAATGTCCGTTCGAAGTTAATGGTCGAAATTCGCGAACTGCCGCGGCGCGGTGCGTTCTATTCAGGCCATTATATTATATATATAATATATATTTCGTCGATTTCTATTTAAAACGAATTTTATGAATAGTTTTAAATTCGTTTCAAAAACAATTTCAACTTCCATTTCAATTCAAATCAAAATTGAATTTTTTTCTTATAAATTCGTTTTAAAATTCATTTCTATTCAATTCAAATTTCGATTCAATTTGAATTCATTTCAATTCGTTTTCAATTCAATTCGAATTCGTTTTCAATTCAATTCGGATTTGTTTTGTATTCAATTCATTTCGAATTCGTTTTATATTCAATTCATTTCGAATTCGTTTTATATTCAATTCATTTCGAATTCAATTTAAATTGGTTTTCTATTCGATTCAATTCAAATTGGTTTTCTATTCGATTCGGATTCGTTTTGTATTCAATTCATTTCGAATTCGTTTTATATTCAATTCATTTCGAATTCGTTTTATATTCAATTCATTTCGAATTCGTTTTATATTCAATTCATTTCGAATTCAATTTAAATTGGTTTTCTATTCGATTCAATTCAAATTGGTTTTCTATTCGATTCAATTCAAATTGGTTTTCTATTCGATTCAATTCAAATTTAAAAACGAATATAATCGATATAAATATCGTTCGCGTCAAAATAGCGCATCTCTAATCAATACGGCTTTATATATTTCAATAATTCCATTATTCTATTCGACAAATGAATCTATATTTTTGTCAACACATGACTAATCTCAACGAATGAGTACTGTCCACGTCTGACTATTTTTTTTATTTAATATATTTTATAAAAATTATGGTATCTATCGTTTGATTTAAAATCAGACTCCAACCGTAAATTAGTAAGAGAACGATTCCCTGAATATTAACCTCGAAGGCCGAAACCAACATCAGATCAATACCAGGAAACCACTCATCTTATCTATTTTCCAGTTAGTTTCTAATTTTATATGATAAAGACGTAAATTTTATTGTTAAAATATTTCGTTCAACACATGACTAATCTCAACGGATGAGTACTTTCAACACATGAACCTTTATTTTATAATGATAAAGATGTAAATTTTATTGTTAAAATATTTCGTTCAACACATGACTAATCTCAACGGATGAGTACTGTCAACACATGAACCTTTATTTTATAATGATAAAGATGTAAATTTTATTGTTAAAATATTTCGTTCAACACATGACTAATCTCAACGGATGAGTACTGTTAACACATGAACCTTTATTTTATAATATTCTTTATCTTCTAAATTGGAATGAGTCCTAATCAATCACCATATAGCGTTAACTATATGGATTCCATACAACACATGTATATAATAGCAACGACAAATAATCAACCATCATCCAAAGTGCACTACACTGTATAAGCATCAAATATAGATATCTAACGCTTATAACAGCCTGTCAATCAATCAATCGACATACAACTAATTATTAGGATCAGCCTATGCCGTATTTTATCCTAATACCCGTGTGGGGTTTCAAATCAGCAAACACAGATTTTTATTTGTGCAGTTGGGCGATGTGTAAAATTTATCGTCCCAATCAATGTCAGTCAAATCAGTGTACATAAACAAATCGGCCGATTTGTAAATGAATATTTATTTATTCACATACACGTTAAAAATTATATTTTCAACGATCAAATTATTTTATTCAACCTATGAATATTCTATTCGGTTCATTTATTCAATAAAATGATATTTTTATTTTTCTAATTTATTTTAGAAAATTTAGACGGCATAACGGCACGATACTAGAAACGGGACAAGGCTTAGCCTTATCCCCGGTCTAGTGAAGGCCCACGCAATTCACACATCAATCAAATCAATTTCCATTTCACCAAACAATCAAATTCCAATTAAATAATCTAACCAACTACACAACCAAACAAACAAGTCCATGGTCTGTGGACGATGGTGTCGGGTGCTACTAAACACCGTCTGCATCCTAGTATATATATATAACTGGAAAAAGAAATTGAAGACTGAGAAATTCTCACTGATAGCTATCCTAATTCCACGACTCTTCATTGATAGAAATCTTCATCGTTCTCGCCTTTTTGTCACCTTCGTTGCCCGTATTCTCTACATATGTAAAAATCGAATTTTTACTTTA
The DNA here is from genome assembly GCA_030737875.1 of Allium sativum. Taxonomy (NCBI): domain Eukaryota; kingdom Viridiplantae; phylum Streptophyta; class Magnoliopsida; order Asparagales; family Amaryllidaceae; genus Allium; species Allium sativum. Next base: position 749,962,762 of record CM060918.1, read on the forward strand.
CTATTCAATACATAAAAATCGAATTTTTACTTCGCTATTCAATATATAAAAATCACATTTTTACTTTGCTATACAATATATAAAAATCACATTTTTACTTTGCTATACAATATATACAAATCACATTTTTACTTTGCTATACAATATATAAAAATCACATTTTTACTTTGCTATACAATATATAAAAATCGAATTTTTATATTCTCTATTATATAGAAATTTTATTTTCAATACATTACTTATATAAAGATAGTATTTTTATATCTTCTATTATATAAAGATCATATTTTTAATACACTGCTAGTATATAAACTATATTTTTAACTTTCCTATATTATAAAAAATATATTTTTAATATCTACACTATATAAAAATCATATTTTTAATATTAAAAATCCTAACTTCATATAGTCTTTGTCATTAAAAATCAATGCTACTTATAAAAATCAATTCTTTTTAAATTAAAATTTTCAGATCTTAATAATAATGTTCTAGATAGGAACTGATTTTTATTTTACCTAAAAATGATTACATTAATTAAATATGAGTAAAAAAATTAAAAAACATCAAAGAAAAAGAAGCTTACATGCTGAAATGGGGGCTCAGGGCGGAGAGGAAGTGGTAGGGGTTCGCTGGTGGGAGCAGGGCGGCGCTAGGGGGTTGCGCAGGAGCTGGGTGGTCGGCAGTCTCGATTTCCGTTCAGATTTGGGCGGGGTTCTTGGGCGCCGGCTCCGCGAGCTCGAAGGGGGGTGGACGGGGTCTTGGGCGATTGACAGAGCGAGGGGGGGCGTCACGCGCGGTGGGCGGCGAACGCCCCTGGGCGGATCGCGATTCCTTCCAGGGTTTTTTTTTCCTTTTTTTTCCTTTTCAACTGAGTCGATTTTGAAGGGTGGGCAGAGGAGGTAAAGTAAGAGGGAGAGAGAAGTTTTTTTTAATTATTTAATTTCTAAAAAGGTACTTTTTATTTCGACCTCGAAACGAGGCCCACCGCCTGTCGTCCATAGCGTATTACCCCCATTCTGAACACAATGGGATATGTATCGTAAGCTGATTCGACCATTTCGATCAGTTTCCATTAAAATCAACATATAACTCTATATATTGATTTTTAACGCGCATTTCAATTTACCGGGGTCACATGCTAACTCTAAAAATTCCCGAAAAATATTTTCTAGCTTCGTATTGACGATACGGTCCTAACAAAACTAGTTTCGTTGAATTCTGAGACCGTTGGAAAAATGGCCATTTTCCAGTCGATTAAAATCAACTAAAACCGGTCAAACGCGTTTTCCTTTGCCACGCTCACATATTGATTCGAAAAATTATAAAATTTGGAATCTAGCAATAACTTGACATCACGGACCCAACAAAAGTGGTTTCGTCGAAATCCGAGGTCATTTGCAAAATTCCCATTTTTAAGGGACTGACTTCCATAGCGACTATTCAGAATTTTCAACTGGACATATCTTTTGATTCCCGCTATGAAATTTCGATTTTTCAGATTCGTTGGAAAGATATTTACAATTAGATTCCATTATTTTTGGTTTCACTAAAATCCAGATTGTTTTGCACCCGGTACATTCAATTGAAGTTTGAAATCGAATTATCGAACTACCGCGCCATTTTCAATTCTATTTATAATTTAAAATAAATATTTATATTCTAATGACGGCGTATATAATATATACGTTCGAATTCCATTCAAAATAAATTTCTCGTCGATATTATTTAAAATAATTCATTTTAAATGTTCAAAATTCGCTAAAATTGCCAAAATAAAAATTTTAAACTGGCCCAGATTTTCGGGTTGTTACACCACCCCTCTTAGGTACACTAGTAGTGAGAGCATACAATTGCCCTCTCGACGATCTTGTTCTTTATCCTCGTTCTTACTATCCTTGCATAGCTTGTTGACAAGTTTCTCGTAAGCTACCTCCATCGCACGACAACCCTATAAAGCTTGAAATAAGATTAGTCGCAGATGAAACTACCGTGGCTACTGATGGGGGTTGGGCACTCCTTCGCCCTCCTACATGTGTCGTACACCTACAAAACTATGGTGAAAAAGAAAGAGAGAAGAGACCCAAGGAGAGAATCAAAAGATAATGCATATGGCTTTGGGGAATATGCCTTTCGTAAAACAAAACTTTTCTTAGAAAAATGCTTCTTTGTAAACGTTTTGAAAATAATTTCAGAAGGTTTTTAAAAGCTTTTTGCCCAGTCTGGTAACCTTCTGTTCTGATACCAAATGTAACACCCCACATCCGTTAAGGTCGCTCACAAAGGGAATGCCTTAAATTCAATGGAGCATTATGGGTACTGGAACAGAAATATTACAAGACAGACATATATAAAACAACGGAAGGTAAAGTAGAAGTACTTCAAATCATTTATTAAATATAATTGCTTACAATAAAAGCCCATCAACTTCCAATACCCAATTACATAGCTAAAATATCTGTCTTGCTCAAAAACAAAGAAGCATGAAAATAAATTGTAGTATTCCCCAATAAAGCAAAGCAAGCCATAGCCAAGAGAGATCCAAGCAGCACATGAAAGAGCCTTGGAGCTTGGTAAGATCCGAACTAAGCTGTATTTCCGCCTGCGAACCTGGGGGGGGGGGACGAAAGAAAAAGAGGCGAAACAAACCGGGTCAGTCATAAAGACTGAGTAAGTCCTAGTGGTTTTCAGCATAAAAACAGGTGAAGATAATATGGCATGAATAAACTGAAAGTAAACATAAGCATGATGACAAGGTAAGCTACAGGCACGATGAATCAAGTATAACATTGCAAGGTTCCCATTCAAGATGAACTAAGTATAGTTTCGCAAGATTTCTATCAAGCATCGCAAGATTTCTCTGCTTCACCATTAAAATGATATCTATTTGCTCTGGACCACCTAACTAGTGTCCCAACTAGTAATCTATATAAAATGATAAAATCATAACGTGATCCCAATCCCCGAAATTAAGGTTGCTTTAACGTGTACATCTATTATTTATTACCTAGATCTAATCTAGGGTTTTCTATCGAGCGCTTCCTAGATTCAACCAGGATTTATGCCACCTAGGTCCAACCTAGGGATTATGCTACCTACTGAACGCTTCTCGGATTTAGGGTTTATGCCACCTAGGTCCAACCTAGGGATTATGCTACCTATGTGTGTCATACGACCCCCAATGATTGTAGATACCTATGCTGGTCCCACCATGGGGTGTATCAAGACCCATGGTGGCGGCCCGACACAATTCTAGAATACATAGGTTATACTACTGGTGCCCCAGTGCCCAGTTTGTCTGCTCCGGAGTGTGTGCACGCCTGCACCTCGTTAGAACCCACACTGTGCACCCACCGCCGTCGCTTTTGACCGCTTACAATCAGCCCAGTAATCGTGCCCCATCCTGCCTAGTTTCAGGGTACCATGAAACCTATTTGGGTTACTGCTGAAATGGGTCCCCGTTACTAGGGTTTCCTACTGGTTAAGTTTGTGGGCCTATATATACAGATATTACCCACCTTCCCGTGATGTACTTAACCCACCGATTCAAGCATGCTTATTAATGGTTAAGTTTGTGGGCCTATATTTACTAATATTACCCACCAACCCGATATGTACTTAACCCTCTCCGTCCATCACGTTAAGTTGGTTAAGTGTTTTCTCTTGTTTTACTTAACCCTACCACACCTCATGTTATATTGGTTAAGTGTTGTTCCTTGTGTTACTTAACCCTACCGCAAGCCTTGTTATACTGGCTAAGTGTTCTCCCTTGTGTTAACCTCACCGCATGTCATGTCATATTGGTTAAGTGTACATTGACTTAGCCCACCTACTTATCATGTTGTGACGGTTAAGTCTTACCCTCTGTTGTTACTTAACCTTATCACGCATCACGTTATATTGGTTAAGTGCATGTTAACTTAACCCCATCCACCAGTCATATTATAATGGTTAAGTGTTACCCTCGTGTGTTTATTAACCCTACCACGCATCAGGTTATATCGATTGGGTGTTATCAACCTATTCAAGTTAGCCCAACCCATCCGCTAGTCATGTTATAACGGTTAAGTGTCATTAGCCTAGCCACGTTACTTAACCCACCCATTCATATCATATTGGTTAAGTGTCATTTGTCTAGTCATATTACTTAACCCACCCATTGGTCTGATTAACAGTTATGTTGGTTGAGCCTACATTTATAAGTTTTACATGTTCTTAACTCATACCGGTTAGGTCCACATTTACATGTCAAATTTCCATGTCATCCCACCTAACCCTCTAACCATACCCACTTCTTCTTATGGTTAGTATTCCTTAATTCATTCATTATGATGAACGAATCATGACCTCTTACATTAGACCGTGCATTTTGTGGCCACTGGATTTGCCGGGCGGTTACGGGAAGATTTACACCACAAACTGGGTCTAACCTCGTGTCATAAACCGTTACGCCTACAATTTGGCCTTCGACCTCTCACATTAGACTGACACTTTGTGGCTACTGGATTTGCTGGGCGGTTCCGGGAAGATTTACACCACAAACTGAGTCTAACCTCGTGTCAAAGGTTCATTAATGGTCGTATTCCACCCAAAACCCCAATATCAGTCCATGTGTTTAACATATAGAAATGTTCATGATTCACGTTTTTGCCCTAAAACGTATTCCCAAATTATTATCATAATTTGCTATAAAGTTATGCCAAGTTATAGCCTTTTATTTACAATACATGCCAACTACCCAAAACCCAACTTAGGCGCGTTCATATTAAACTTTCTCCAAGTCATAAATTATCATATATGTTTCTATTCCAAATTTCACATAATTAACATATGCCCAAGTTCTAGATTACATGTAAATTTTACATATGCCCAATTCGTACCAAATTTACATATGTTCAATTTATGCCGTTTTATATGTATGCCAATTTTATGCCATTTTACCATATCAAGTTCTAGCCAAAATTACATGTATCAAGTTTCATACCCAATAAACACAAATCATGATTCATGATGTAGTTTTCCCAAACTATAATCTTTTTATTACAGTACATGTCAGTTGCCCAAGTTCATAACACATGTTTATGCCAACTATCAAGTTTACGATTGCTTTCATGTTCAAATTCCCAATTCTACATATGCCTAATTAACATAGGCCCAATCTTTTGATTTAATTTACATAGTCCCAAACTCGTGATTTAATTTACATGCCAATTCATGTATGCCCAAACTTGCAATTTCAATTATATTGACAATACCCAATTTTCAAATTTCATGTTATGCCATCAATTCCACCACGCACATATATCCAAATAGGTAATATCCCAATATTTCCCCGTATACAAATCGCACGTATATCGTAGTTTAGGCCTAGGTCCAAAATTGACCAAGGTTCATCAAAAGAATATAAATAGGGATAGGTAGAATTTGTATAACAATAAGTACAAAGAGAAAACTGGCATAAGAACATCGTCTCAGGCATAAAAGATAGATCTTGATAATAATATGTGACGAGAAGGAATTTTGCTCGGTCCGAACCAGTCGCTAAACCGATCCAGGCCGTTCGAAACGCCCTATCATTTGAGAACAAGACAAAACAGAACGCATACGAAAGAACATTTCATAGTATATTACAACAATGCATCAGATTACAAGAATATACAAAGTTTAAATGAATATTACACAGAAATATCAGAGATTTCCAACTGGGCATATCTTTTGATTCCCGCTATGAAATTTCGATTTTTCGGATTTGTTGGAAAGATATTCTCTATTAGATCCTATTGTTTTTGGTTTCACTAAAATCCAGTTTATTTTGCACCCGGTACATTCATTTGAAGTTTGAAATCGAATTATCGAACTACCACGCCATTTTCAATTCCTTTTATAATTATATATAATTATTTATATTCTATCGTCGATCTATATAACTATATACGATTGAATTATATTCAAAAATAAATTTCTCGTCGATATTATTTAAAATAATTCATTTTAAATAATCAAAATTCGCTAAAATTGCCAAAATAAAAATTTTAAACTGGCCCAGATTTTCGGGTTGTTACATAATATCAACATGAATCAAGAAAAACTGATTTACAACAAGCTGAATAGATCATAGGCTTGACATGAAAATGAGAATAGAAAAGTCCCAAAACTCAAGATCCAAGAAGCAACAGAAATAGATATGAATCGACAAACAAACTTAGATCCAATTCCACTTTATTTCATGTCCATATTATAATTAAATGTTTAAATCTTAAAACAACTAGAACTTACAGAGCATGGCTAATGGATTAAGAACTGAATTTGTTGTAGAATGTTGCAGTGACGTCGTTGATTTATTGTCTTGAGTCATTGTAGAAGTCTTAATCTTCGAATTGGATTGTGTATGAAAGCTTAGGAAATTGATTAGAGACGACGGCCATGATCAAGAGGGACCTCAACAGCATTTTGGTGTAAGAATGATTTGTTGTGAATTAGGTTAGGTCTAAGGGTGTTTTTATAGGTGTAGCAACTAGTTTAGGCCCTTAGATTAACCCTAGAATCAATCCGGACCATCAAAACACGTCTCAGGCTTCAAAAATGAGTTCTGGGTCAAAACAGGCCGACCAGGTCGACTTGTAGGGGGGTCGACCACATGGTCGACCTGGGGGAGTAGGTCGACCCTAGGGTCGACCACATGGTCGACCTTCCTGGTCCTTTGCTGCATAAAATATGCTGAATCTTCTATAGGCCATAACTTCTTCATCCGGACTCCGATTTTCGAAAACTCGGACTCTATTTCATGTAAAATTTCGAGACGAACGCAATGGTGTAACCCGTTTCCCTTGATTCTTAATTTAAAAATTAATTATACCCTGATTTCTAGTTTCAACATGTTATTAAAATTCGGGTTGTTACAATCTCTCTTCTCCGAATAAACCATATTTGATTTAACTTCTGTCGAATAACTAGATTCGATTAACTCACTTCGAATATCTCTGATTCGATTTACATACTTCGAATATCTACTATTCGATTAACTCACTTCGAATATCTACTATATTCGTTTAATTCCTCTCTTCGAATAAACTAATATTCGATTAACTCCATTTGAATAACTCTTGTTCGATTTAACTCTATCGATTAACTCTAACTGATTTAACTCTACGGTTTAACTTAACTGATTAACTCTAACTAGTTTAACTCAACTGGTTAACCCTAATGGTTTTACTCTAACTAATTAACTCTTTGTCCTTATTCAGTTTTCAACCACCGATGTTGAAATCGATTCTTACTTCTTTATATAAGTCCTGACCTATATATTCTATTTATCCAAATGATAAATATTTAACTTAATTTATAAATATCATTTATAAATCAATCTGCTCCTTTTATCTGTTTACTTCTTCATATATAAGTTCAGACTTATATATATCTTATTTATCCAAAGATAAATATTTCCTTTATAATCCATTTGTTTTCTAAACAAAAAGTTCCTTTTTAAATCTTTATTTGTAAATGGTTTACAAATATTTCCCTTTTAAATTCTATTTGCAAATGGTTTGCAAATATTCCCTTTAATATCTTATTTACTTATCCTAGATGAATAATCCTTTTATTGTCTTACTCTATTTAATAAATGAATATCCTCTTTACCTTATTCAATTTACAAATGGTTTGTAAATATTTCTTTAGTGTTTTATTCCTAAGTATTTCCTTTATTAATTTCTATTTATTCTAACCAACAATATTTCCTTTATTATAACTTATCCTTCGATTTTATAATTATTTTCTTTTATAAAAATCCTTTTCCTTTTCTATATAAAATCCATCGATTATATATAAATAATTCATTTTCAAAATACACTTTGAAAATCCCCTTCCCACATCCAATATTTCTTATGGTATTTAACATACCATATAACAACGATAAATATCGTCCAAACACACATAATCAACAACAGATTATATATCACATCATATATCACAATATACGAATCACAGTAAAATAAATGTTGAGGAATCCAGTTGGATTCCTCCAACCTGTTTCCCTGCATCACAGATGTTAAACAATATAGATAACATCACTTTCAGTTCCATATGATATATTCTGTTAAACAGAATCAATATAGAATTCAACTAACTGACTAGCAGTTCAATCAAACAGTCAACACACAGTCAATCAGCCAATATTTAACAGTTCTAAAAATACAACATGAAATTATAAATTGTTCAGAGTTAGTGATATTTACTCACATTGGACGATCATCGTTAATAACGATAACCATCGCTCGATTCAGACGGACAATTTATTTTGCCATAAATTGTAACGAGTTTCGATTCACTCCCAGTCAGTTCTAGTGTGTAGCCCTCGTCCCTACGATCCCAACGGATCCTGTTTCGTCAAATTTTGATGATGTATGCGAGAGATATTGAAATTACAATTCGGTATGCTATTTACTTTAAAATAAACTTGAATTGATTTAAACAAGGGCCTTACCCCTTTTTATTTTATTGGCCCATTTAGAAAATAACCCACCCGCAAATGTCTTCTTCCCCTATCCAAAAATCGCGATCTCTAGGAAATTTACTCCACCCTACCCGATGCTTAAACCTCCTTGGCCCCTCACTTCTTCAATGAAACGCCACACAAACATCACCATGGATCACCCCTTCACAACTAAATTTTCCCAAAATCACGTGTAGCAACTCGAATCCACTTTAGTATGATCAATGCCTTCACTCTCTTGCTGTACACATCCGCTCCAGGCTTTCATTTTATCCTCCAACTCCCCCCTGTGCATGTATCCCTTCCTCATGCTATTCACTCCCATTTCCAATCGTTTGCCACCTCTTCACAGTCCACGTTGGCCACACTAAAACCACCCATGCTACTCACATTATTCCTTCAAGCTGATTCACGTTTTTCTTCTTTCCCCTTTGTTTCATGTTTCATTTGTTCAAGACCACGACCTCCCTTGTACCAACGTTTTGGTTTTGCTCCATCCCACTCACGTTCACACATAGTATTTGCTTCATCCACCTCTACTTTATCACATAACGTGCCCCATCAAACCCCATATCCCATACCGTGACCTCATGCAAATCCCCAGACCCGAATACAAACTCAAATCCACATTTGTGCTCCCATTTCATATATCATCCAATCCTAAACCTCCATCAAATACAACAAGATCACCCCAAATTCGAAGAGTAATTAGCAGCATTCTCTTATATATTTACTACTTTAATTTAGGTAGTTATTTTGATTTATATTGGTAGAAGAGGATTGAAGTGGCGGCCTCTTTATTTGCTTGCAGGAGATGGAGTTTTATTTACTTATATGATTGATCTTGTGAGAGATGGGATGTCCACGATTTTTGTTTTTTGGACACGAAAACTAGTGGCTGGACAAAAATTTCGTGGCCTCATAGTGATGTTATTTATCTTTAGTTTTGGCTTGGTCACCCTTTTTCATTTGCTCCTAAGTTTAGATTATAAAACTTAACGTACCTCATTTCATAAAATTCCTTCCACTTACAGACTGAAATAGAGATACCATTGTGTCAAGCTTGGTGACACGATCCCAAAAATATAATAATACCGGTAGGTAAACTCATTTTGTAAAACCCCAAATCGCTGATACAGGGTGCAAAACACTCCAAATAAAAAGTTTCTTATTTAATTAATTAAAAATTACAGTAAAATTCTAAAAATTAAATTATCACTACGCCTCAAAAGAAGCTTGTCTAAATTCAAACCCGATATCTAGTTATGTCGAATAAACCGTTACGATCAATAAACGATTCTATAGCGACTATTTTAATTTTTTTTTTGGACATATCTCAAAATCTACACGGCGAAATCCTGATTTTTCTCTTCCACTAGAAAGATATACTCCACCAGCTCCTAACGTTTCTTATTTCACATAAATCTGATTTAAAACAAACCTTGTACATTCAATTGAAGTTCAAATCGCCAAATCGCGAACTACAGCGCCATTTCAAGCTCGATTTTAATTATAATATAATTATACGTTCAAACTGTCGTTTAAATACTATATTCATTATTCAAATTAAATTCCAAGCTGAATTAAATATCACAGATGATCCGGTTCACACCATATCGTCATTTCAGCCAATTCTGATTATTTCAGAATTAAATATATTATTTAATTATTATTTTAATTAAATATTCCCAACTATTTAATTAAACCACCATTTAATTCACTATATCACTATTTATATAATTAAATAAATTAATTATAATACCTCTGCAAATGCGGGTCATTACAATCTTCCCTACTTAAAATAATTTCGTCCTCGAAATTGCTAAGGTAGAGAACGACCTTATCGACTGGTTAGAACATATTTGTTCACTTCTTAACTCCGGTTTCAACTGAACCAAATTTAATTTCAATTAAATCATTAATTTAATTCTTATCAACGAAAATTTTCAAAAATCCTGAAAATTTTCTAACGCCTTAATTTTTTTGAAAAATTTCGCCAGCACCTCCTTTATACTGGACAATACGTCAAATCACCACTCGCCTTTCTGGCCCATCTCCGTCCCAAAAGAAAATCAAACAGCCAAGCGGCTTGCCAATTCGGTTCATAAATCTTATATCCAATAGAAATAAAAACTTGTACCTTTTTCCGACATATCATTATATCCTTTCCACCTGTTATCAATTCAGCGGATACAAAGGTCATCCCAATCAAATTCCAATCTGCTTTTATCCACAACACAACCATTCGCTTATATCCGAGCCAAATATCATTTCAACTCGAGTTTCTTCTCGGTTCCCAACTCTTAACTTGATTATCACATTACACTTCAAATTTGAATCTCACAATCCAATTTGTCTTGATATCATTCTAATTCAATCTCAGTTACCACTTTACTGGCTTTACTTTAATTCAAATTTGCTTTCACAAATTTCTTTTAAATTTGTTTTTAATTCAAACAGTCTTTCCCTGGGAGATTTTAAACAGTTTACTTTTTTCAAAAATCAAATTTTCCTTTTTGAAATTCAACACAACTTGTCTTTCCCAAAACAAATTCAAAACAGTATCTCTGGTAGTAATTCGTCACTTACAACTCGAAAATGAACACTGATGATGCAGCTGTCATTATCAGAATCTATTTTCCAGTGATCGAAGTGAGTTCAATACTATAAAACCATTTCTAAACATTTCCACTTTGAAATTCATTTCAAAAATATAATTCGCATGGCTTGTAAAACAATTTAAAATCTCCCAAGATCTTAAATTTTCCTTATTTTTAATCCAAATCCATTTACAAACACTTATCCAATTTTTCCAGAATTTTAATTCAATTCCTGGTTTAAATTTCAGATTTAATTCGCTTCGTAACACTTATACGAATTCTACTTGGTTATATATATATATAACCATTTTACTTTTGTAATCTTACTCGATTATAATAACAACCAATATATCCAATATATTATAATCATTTCAATATAAATCCTTTATATCAAAATATAATTTGGGTAAAATTATTTCATTTACCCTCTTTTCAAAACATACCATGACGGTTCATCGTATTCAAGTGTTTACCAACTCCTACCGATACAGTGGATCAGACTGATCGACCAGAACTCATAAACAACTCAACCAATAAATCTCCACAATATAAAACCATTTTTATATCAAATAACAAATACGTTCACTCGTATATATACACTCAACTCAATCTAGGGTGTTACTAACCCCATCTCTACCGAGTCATGCCACAGAGCCAAGGTAATTACTTAACTTAAGCTCTGATACCAACTGTAATGACACGAAAAAAATGCGATCTTGGTTATCCGATATACAACACATATCGAACATACAAGGGTCGAAAATAACGGATGATTAATGAAAGAAATTAGAGGGTGAGGATAGATAAGATAGAAACTTAGAATAGAAGAAGAAGAAGAACACAACATCAGAGTAACACGAACCTCACATCGGAACGAATAACATATAATAGATAACATAACTTTGAAATATAACAGTTATGTATACAATAGCACTTATCAGAGTACAACACTTACAACACAACGGAAATAAACTATAGCTATATGATCTTGAAGCCTCCTGCTCCAAGCTCTCCAAGTATATCTGTAAAATTCCTGACTACTTAACTGCCCGTACAAAATTGGGCACCCAAGAGTTTAGGGAAAACAAAACAAAATAAACTCCGGGTCAGTCATGGGACTGGTATGAGTAAAACAATTTTAAACGGTTTGAACAAGTACAAGATATCTCATAAGACCACGACGTATAACGGAACGGGTTTTTCCCTTATGAGAATCCAAAATATCTTTATATCAAAAACCTTTTGATATTATAATAATGTCTATAAACCACAATATAATAATCATCTAGCAGAAACGCTTTCAACTCACGTTCTACATATATAGAATACAATCAAAACCGCAAGCACGTGTTGGGTAATGGATTTCCAACTATGATAAGGTATGGAACCACCTTCCGATCAGTGTACTCTAGGAACGATACACTGGAGTTCAACAGGAACATCTTGCAACTCAACCACACATGACCGACCACTCATTTCGCTTGAGTGTATCAAATGTATATCACCAACGGTTGGGATCAGCAACCATTTCCCGTTTATATATAGGACAGCATTGCTAGATATAAGAAGCAAATGAATATTCTCTAGATAGGTGATTATACACCCTACTTCGGAGCGACCGACTTAGCCATGCTGCCTGCCCGATTTTTGTCATTTCCTGGTTGTTGAGGCCAAAGGTTACGCTTTATCATCACATCAAATTCACTTCGAATGCTACATTGTCAGATCCATCGAAAATCACTAATTGACGTCTACAACAGTACATTACGTGTTAGCTAAAGAAGTTTCCTTCTCCGCCTCCACTCTTGGTACGGTTGAAGAAATCAATGTACGTGACCTTTCTGGAAATACTCTGTCAGACATTCATCCATACAAGTCATCCAGGAACAGGATGAACCGAAGGCACTATTCAGTACATCCATCTTAGGCACAACTATCTAAGACTTATACAATTGCCCTTGTACTTTACTCCGTCTTCAATTATCTTTTGCATATATGATTCGCAACGCTTATGCCAATACAGAGTGGTTCTTTGGATAATAATCCAACCGGTCTCTCCATATTAACAACGTTAAAATGGTCAAAACTTCGATAGTCTGTGATTTAACCATCAAAGAAAAACAGATGTGCAAACAGCAATATTATCTCCAGATGGAAATTCTATTAATCAATCATCAATCATACATATATATATTCATATTTCCTATTTCAATATTTGATTATGTTTCCGATTCTATTTGGAAAACATTTCCAAATCTTCTTTACTTGGATTTAAACAGATGTTTAAATCAACATCGCTACGACAACTCAAACCACTATACTTATTCACTAAATACACTTAACCACTTTCACTCTCGAACCTTAACCATTTCTAAATTAAAAACGAAGTCAATCAAGTTGGGGTATAACTACCTCTCAGACCTTAACTGAACAACATTTCAAATCACAAAATAGGGTAAGTTCATCTTTTAACTTTTTAACACTTCCTTACGTAACTCTCATTCGAATACATCTCTATTCGATAACTCCTCCCTTCGAATAACTATATTTGATAATCTCTCTTACGAATAACTAGATTCGAAAACCTTTCTTTGAATAAACTAAATTCGATTAACTCTGTTTATTTAACCCTAATCGATTAACTCTTTTTACTTAACTCCTTACTCAACTCCTTTCGAATAACTAATTCGATAACTCCCTTCGATTAAACTATAATCGATAACTCCTTTCGATTAAACTATAATCGATAACTCCTTTCGAATAACTAATTCGATAACTACTTTCGATTAAACTATAATCGATAACTCCTTTCGAATAACTAATTCGATAACTCTTATGTGTTTAACTCTATTCGAATAACTAATCCGAATAGCTCTTATTTATTTAACTCTATTCGAATAACTAATTCGAATGACTCTTATTTATTTAACTCTATTCGAATAACTAATTCGAATAATTCTTATTTATTTAACTCTTATTCGAATAACTTATTCGAATAACTTATATTCAATTTGCTTACTTTCAAATACTTATATTCGATAATCTCTTTCTTCGAATAAATCTTATTCGATTTAACTCCTGTCGAATAACTAGATTCGATAACTCCCTTCGAATATCTCTGATTCGATTATCTCACTTCGACTCTAATATTCGATTATCTCACTTCGAATATCTACTATTTGATTATCTCACTTCAACTCTAATCGAATAAACTAAATTCGATTAACTCCATTTGAATAACTCTAGTTCGATTTAACTCTATCGATTTACTCTAACTGGTTTAACTTTACTTATTTAACTTAACTCAATCCACTTAACTTAATTCATTTAACTCGATTCACTCCCATCGATTAACTTAACTTGATTCACTTAACTCGATCACTTAACTCGATTAACTCGATTACTTAACTCGATTAACTCCTATCGATTTAACTTAACTTGATTCACTTAACTCGATCACTTAACTCGATTAACTCGATTACTTAATTCGATTTACTCCTATCGATTAACTCCTCTCGATTAATTCCTTGGTTAACTTACTTGATTAACTCAACTTATTAACTCAACTTGATTTAACTCCTATTGAATAACTAATATTCGATTTGAGTCCATTCGCTTGACCCTATATCGCAGCGACCACAATGGTTACGCCTGATTCCCTCAGGAAACATCCGACCGCCGTAGGCTATCTGCAGCCCTGCGAATTACGCTAACAGTCGTGCTAAATGGCAACTCATTTATTTTGACTCCAACTTATTTACTCTACTGATTTATTCTAACCGATTAACTCTAACTCTATTTAACTCTTATTGGATTAACTCTTATTCGAATAACTTACATTCGAATAACTTATATTTGATAATCTCTCTTCTCCGAATAAACCATATTTGATTTAACTTCTGTCGAATAACTAGATTCGATTAACTCACTTCGAATATCTCTGATTCGATTTACTTACTTCGAATATCTACTATTCGATTAACTCACTTCGAATATCTACTATGTTCGTTTAATTCCTTTCTTCGAATAAACTAATATTCGATTAACTCCATTTGAACAACTCTAGTTCGATTTAACTCTACCGATTAACTCTAACAGATTTAACTCTACGGTTTAACTTAACTGATTAACTCTAACTGGTTTAACTCAACTGGTTAACCCTAATGGTTTTACTCTAACTGATTAACTCTTTGTCCTTATTCAGTTTTCAACCACCGATGTTGAAATCGATTCTTACTTCTTTATATAAGTCCTGACCTATATATTCTATTTATCCAAATGATAAATATTTAACTTAATTCATAAATTTCATTTATAAATCAATCTGCTCCTTTTATCTGTTTACTTCTCCATATATAAGTTCAGACTTATATATATCTTATTTATCCAAAGATAAATATTTCCTTTATAATCTATTTGTTTTCTAAACAAATATTTCCTTTTTAAATCTTTATTTGTAAATGGTTTACAAATATTTCCCTTTTAAATTCTATTTGCAAATGGTTTGCAAATATTCCCTTTAATATCTTATTTACTTATCCTAGATGAATAATCCTTTTATTATCTTATTCTATTTAATAAATGAATATCCTCTTTACCTTATTCTATTTACAAATGGTTTGTAAATATTTCTTTAGGGTTTTATTGCTACGTATTTCCTTTATTAATTTCTATTTATTCTAACCAACAATATTTCCTTTATTACAACTTATCCTTCGATTTTATAATTATTTTCTTTTATAAAAATCCTTTTCCTTTTCTATATAAAATCCATCGATTTTATATAAATAATTCATTTTCAAAATACACTTTGAAAATCCCCTTTCCCACATCCAGTATTTCTTATGGTATTTAACATACCATATAATAACGATAAATATCGTCCAAATACACATAATCAACAACCGATTATATATCACATCATATATCACAATATACGAATCACAGTAAAATAAATGTTGAGGAATCCAGTTGGATTCCTCCAACCTGTTTCCCTGCATCACAGATGTTAAACAATATAGATAACATCACTTTCAGTTCCATATGATATATTCTGTTAAACAGAATCAATATAGAAATTCAACTAACTGACTAGCAGTTCAATCAAACAGCCAACACACAGTCAATCAGCCAATATTTAACAGTTCTAAAAATACAACATGAAATTATAAACTGTTCATAGTTAGTGAGATTTACTCACATTGGACGATCATCGTTAATAACGATAACCATCGCTCGATTCAGACGGACAATTTATTTTGCCATAAATTGTAACGAGTTTCGATTCACTCCCAGTCAGTTCCAGTGTGTAGCCCTCGTCCCTACGATCCCAACGGATCCTGTTTCGTCAAATTCTGATGATGTATGCGAGAGATATTGAAATTACAATTCGATATGCTATTTACTCTAAAAAAAACTTGAATTGATTTAAACAAGGTCCTTACCCCTTTTTTTTTTATCGGCCCATTTAGAAAATAACCCACCCGCAAATGTCTTCTTCCCCAATCCAAAAATCGCGATCTCCAGGAAATTTACTCCACCCTATCCGACGCTTAAACCTCCATGGCCCCTTACTTCTTCAATGAAACGCCACACAAACATCACCATGGATCACCCCTTCACAACTGAATTTGCCCAAAATCACATGTAGCAACTAAGATCCACTTTAGTATGATCAATGCCTTCACTCTCTTGCTGTACACATCCGCTCCAGGCTTTCATTTTATCCTCCAACTCCCCCCTGCGCATATATCCCTTCCTCACGCTATTCACTCCCATTTCCAATCGTTTGCCACCTCTTCACAGTCCACGTTGGCCACACTAAAACCACCTATGCTACTCACATTATTCCTTCAAGCTGATTCACGTTTTTCTTCTTTCCCCTTTGTTTCATGTTTCATTTGTTCAAGACCACGACCTCCCTTGTACCAACGTTCTGGTTTTGCTCCATCCCACTTACGTTCACACATAGTATTTGCTTCAGCCCCCTCTACTTTATCACATAACGTGCCCAATCAAACCCCACATCTCATACCATGACCTCATGCAAATCCCCAGACCCGAATACAAACTAAAATCCACATTTGTGCTCCCATTTCATACATCGTCCAACCCTAAACCTCCATCGAATACAACAAGACCACCCCAAAATTCGAAGAGTAATTAGCAGGGATCTCTTATATATTTACTACTTTAATTTAGGGATTTCATTTTGATTTAAATTGGTAGAAGAGGATTGAAGTGGCGGCCTCTTTATTTGCTTGTAGGAGATGGAGTTTTATTTACTTATATGATTGATCTGGTGAGAGATGGGATGTCCACGATTTTTGATTTTTGGACACGAAAACTAGTGGCTGGACAAAAATTTCGTGGCCTCATAGTGATGTTATTTATCTTTAGTTTTGGCTTGGTCACCCTTTTTTATTTGCTCCTAAGTTTAGATTATAAAACTTAACGATGCTCGTTTCATAAAATTCCTTCCACTTACAGACTAAAATAGAGATACCATTGTGTCAAGCTTGGTGACACGATCCCAAAAACATAATAATACCGGTAGGTTAACTCATTTTGTAAAACCCTAAAATCACTGATACAGGGTCCAAAACACTCCAAATAAAAAGTTGCTTATTTAATTAATTAAAAATTACAGTAAAATTATAAAAATTAAATTATCACTACGCCTCAAAAGAACCTTGTCTAAATTCAAACCCGATATCTAGTTATGTCGAATAAACCGTTACGGTCGATAAACGATTCTATAACGACTATTTTAAAATTTGTTTTGGACATATCTCAAAATCTACACGGCGAAATCCTGATTTTTCTCTTCCACTCGAAAGATATACTCCACCAGCTCCTAACATTTCTTGTTTCACAGAAATCCGATTTAAAACGAACCTTGTACATCCAGTTGAAGGTCAAATCGCCAAATCGCGAACTACGGCTCCATTTCATGCTCGATTTCAATTATAATATAATTATACGTTCAAACTGTCATTTATATACTATATTCGTTATTCAAATTAAATTCCAAGCTGAATTAAATATCACAAATGATCCGGTTCACACCATATCGTCATTTCAGCCAATTCTGATTATTTCAGAGTTAAATATATTATTTAATTATTATTTTAATTAAATATTCCCAGCTATTTAATTAAACCACCATTAATTCACTATATCACTATTTATATAATTAAATCAATTAATTATAATACCTCTGCATATGCGGGTCATTACAGGAACAATCCATCCAGCGTCCTAAACGCAGTTTTGTCCATATTGTCCTCCACGATTCTTAATTGGTGAAATCTTGTAGCAAGGACTAATTGTGAAAATACTCGGCTCCTTCTAAGTGGTCAAAAAGGTCATCGGTTCTAGGTAAGGGGTACTATTCTTTTTGGTCAACTTATTAAGTTCCCTATAATCCACACAATGTCTTAAAGATCCGTTTGCTTTGGTGGCAAACACAACAGGTGCACCCCATTCTGAGGTACTTCGACGAATGATATCTTTTTGTAATAATTTTGAAATTTTCTTATCTAACTCCCTTCTTTCCTTTGGCGCCATATGCCTCAAGGGTAGTGCAACATGTTTAGCATCTTTCTCTAGGTCAATAAGAAAAGTGATTTCTCTATGGGGTGGAAGTCTTGTGACTTCCTCAAAAACATCCAAGAAATCACAAATTGTAGGGATCGAAGATGGTCCCTCAAAACTAGGAGATAAGGAATAATAAGGCTTTATCCTTGTTCCTAACATTACAAGGAATATTCAGACTACGTCCTCCTCGGCTACTAAGACAAACGATCCTCTTATCGTAATCTAGGATGACCCTATAAAATGATAGCTAATCCGTACATAGGATAAGGCTATACCCCATAAAATCCAACGCATACGCTTTGCAATGGAACTTGACGTCGTCGATCTACAACACTAGGTCTTTGCAAAAAAGTTCAAGATACTTAGATCCTCCAATAAGGTTGGCCACCTCTATCAGACTCTTAGAGATAGATATGGGAAGGTTTAACAAATTAGCTAGTCTCTTAGAGATCGCTCTGGAATCGAACAAGGTGTATGCAGAATTTCCTAAAACTGAAGTTATACCTTCAAGTGAGGGTTGCCCTTGGTCTTCTGGGGGCCAACTTTGAATTGGTGCTACCTCTATTGCATAGTTCTGGCCACTTTTGATAACTTTGGGCTTTGGTCAATCTTTAGACATGTGTCTTTCCTTATGGCAGTTGTAACACTTTCCTTTGAAGTCCGTGGCCAACGAGGTCCTGCAATCCTTGGCCTCATAGCCCTTGCGGTTGCACCTCGTACAAGTCTTTGCTTCCTTTTTGAATTTACTTCCCTTCTTCTTGTTCTTCTATCACTCCTTCTTCTTATTCTTGTTGGAGCTTCCTTCTCCTTTCTCACCTTCTTTCTCCTCCTTGGAGCCTTCAACCGTGCATAGGTTAGCTATCTCTACTAGGGTTTCAATAGCTGCATCAAACGTTATTTGGGCTAATAAATTTTCCTTCAATAGAGATTTCAGCCCTTTAACATATCTCAAGCCTTTGTTCATAGGGGTGTTTGCTAAACCTCTCCCAAACTTACATAACTAGGCAAACTTGGCCACGTACTCTTGCAATCTCATGATTCCTTGCTTGAGGTGAATGAATTTCTCTAACTAGATAGTCATATCTGCCCTTGGCAGAAACATTTCTTCGAAATGGGTTTTGAATTCGGTCAATGTAAAAATTCGGCCCTTGTTCTCTCCAGATATTAAATTCGACCATTCAAGGGCCTCTTATTTCAAGTGTCAGGCCTCTATTCTTCTTTTCACTTCATCAGGCCAGCCAATAGCTTCAAAAATCCTTTTGCAGTCTGTTATCCAAGATTGGGCATTAGCAAAACCTTCCTTTCCATATAACGATTTCCCTCCAAGATTCGTCAAATTCTTACAGAAGCGAGAAAAGTCAAAGGCTACCTCAGCGGCAGGAGCTGCAGGTGCCGCTGGGGCAGGATTAGCAATAGAGACATGTTCCACAGTATGAAGATACTATTGGAACAATTCTGGCAAGTATCGGGGCCTTGTTTGGTTACCCTGCTCAGTAGGATTTTCAGCCATTCTACTATCTGAAAAGAAATGGAAGAATCCTTTAGTGGATATGCCTGAGATAGTATTTAAGCTGAGAAAGGAAGAAAACGATAAGGTAGCGCAGTATAAATGCGTATGCTTGTTGGGGGTATATATATATAGTTTGAAAAATCTTTTTCAAATTACAGATACCCTCCTATACGTATAATTTCCTTATAATCAGGTAACCTATGCTCTGATACAAAATGTAACAACCCACCTAGAATGAGCCTAAATTTTGACCCAGAAAAGACCCATCAAAACTTAAACCATTCTAAACGGGTCGTTGGTTCCTGTAAGGATTACATTTGCACAGATAATATATACATAGATACTTCGAATGGAATTCTCACACATCGGAAAGAGAAAATATAATACTGAAATAAGATGTACCACTTATTTAAAAATCATAGAATTCCAATACAACAGTCAAGATCACATCTGTTCAATGGGTACATCAAATAATTCATTCTCAAATGTTTCCATAAGAAGCACAACAATAAGTACTAATAATTGCATAATGACTTCGTCTTCGTCTCCAGCTCCTGTTATGACTTCATCCATAAACTTTACCCCATCTATTGACATGTCGGATATATTAAGGGTAGGGGTCAGAACATAGAGTTATGTGTGACTGAAATATGGTGTTAACTTGAAGTCCATACCCTATATTTTTAGCAGGTCTACGCAGCACACAACATTCACACAAATAACAATTATCTAACCAATGAGGTGGATTTCCAAGTCAATTGCTCATTAGTGTTTTTAGAGTAAAGACCCAACGAGATGGGCATTCTCGGTCACTTATAGCCATATTAATGGTGGATTTTTTTATGATCTCTTACAATCCTGGGGTGGACCCTAGCCCCTTAAGATCTCCCCCTAATACGTCAACGTTCTTAAAGTCTATACTCTCAATTGAAATATGAGAAGTAGCATTGTGAACGTTACTACTCAACTGATATTATGGTAAAACACCTATGTCGCTTAAGACTCCCTTTAGACGGTTGGTGAGCATACAATGGCCACATATCTTTTGTATAACATATGTGTCCCTAGTTGAGCCTTTACAAGCTTCTAAAGGAAGTGGCATCCCCTGTGAACTACCCTACTCCGTTACCGCTTATGCCTAACCACTTTTTGAGAAGGAAGACCCGAAGACTTACTTCAATTCTAATAAGGGTGAGTCCCATGACTTTGGTTCCTCTCAATGGAATAAACCTTCGGAGGGATCATAATCCTAACTATTTAAAACCCAAATTAGATAAGAAGAGAGTCAGCCACTTAAGACCTTCTCAAGGTGTAGTATACCTACTTATTTTCGCATACAATAGACTTATATATATATATTTATATATACGCACACTAGACCTCTCACATTAAACCATATACCTGTAGATGATGGATATGTCGGTCAGTTCCAGGCAGGCTTCTACTACAAGTTGGTTTAACCTCGTGTCTAGTGTACTAATTTTGAATAGCCCATGGCACCCAGACCTCTCACATTAGTTGGGACTACTTGTGGTTGCTGGATTTGTCGGTCGGTTCCGAGCAAACTTATACCATAAATGGCAACTAATCTTGTGTCTGTGTGTCATTATTTATATATGTAAAGTCATTCTATACGCACACATAAGAAACCAAATATATTTATACATATGGAAGCATTTCAAATTCGAATTCTATCCTCATCGCATTTATTACATAAATATAATGTTAATTACGTTGATTACGTTTATATAAGTATAATTATTATAACGCCTAAATAACGTAAATGTTCGTATAAGCGAGTGAACGTTCTGACGAGATAACAGTTGTCAATTTGTCTAAATCAAGGTATACAAGTTAATCTTTCCATATCTTTACCGCTACAATTTAGGCATTATTGGCATAATCACAAAATAATAGATAGCAGTGAATGGAAAATATACATACATACAATTTCAACTTGCATCCTAGGCTTGTTGGAGTGATTTTAATACTGGATCAAAAATATAGTATTACTTACACTTATACATTTATGTTTATAATTTCCACTTTATCTAATTCACCCCTTTTTGGTGTTGTGCACATAAAAACATTTACATTTGATATATTTAAAGTATGAATACGTTTGGATTCAAAATAGGATCCAAACCTAATCAAATCATGGAACGAACAAATTTAAACCCTTTAGGGTTACAATCAAATGTTTGATAAAGGTGAATTACACAAAGTAGAAACAATAGTAGCAACACCCCTTTTCATCCTTAATCTAATATAAAAATCAAAAATCCACAAAACCCAAATAACATGGCAATTCTTACGCAAATATAAAATAGAGGATTAGGGGGTTTAGTATTGTTGTTATCGATTTCCAAATCCTCCTAGGCATGGCAATCATCATGCTAATCTATTAAAAAATAGAATATGCCTAATAGCACAATATTCCACTCACTGATCTAAGGAAGAACAAATATGGTTTTGTTGTAGTAGATCTAGATCTGTGCTTAATCTTCATGGCAAACGTGCTCAAATCCTTCTAATATATAAGTAAGAAACATGTTTTATAATCTTATATATATACCAAATTCCAGAATTCATTCTAAAAACCTATATGAATTTAGATTAGAGAAGATAAGAATAAAGGTTAGAGGAATAGAAGGAATTTCTAACCTTTTCTGGAATTTTGTAATGGCAGAAGGGCAGCATGAAGGTAGAGATAAGAAAGCGGTTAGGGTTTCATTGTGTGATATGAGGGTCTATATATAGTTGCTCGTGTGAACATAGGCTGGTAGATTACTCAGATCTAATCTCGGCCATATATTCATATATATCCCTTATGAAAACTCTAACCAACATTGATTTATTGGGCTCCTCAGCCACCAAGCGGTTGACCGATGGTCGACACCCCTCTTAAGACGGCGGTCGATCCCCTGGTCGTTGAGACGCCCAATGAACGTATGTTTGCTGAGGTATTTATTTAACTAATACGTTGTTTTATTTCTTAATCTTATTCCTTATATGAAATATTCTATATCCCCATAATCTTATCCTTTATTTGAATCTCAAATTCTCCCTCTTATACTTAAATATATTTTGGACATATATATATATATGACACAAATAATTATATATATATATATATTTGCATTTTACTATCTAAATTCATTTTCTTGTAACTTCTTCATACATTAATCGCTTTCATTATATTATATATAAAACAGATTCAGAATTTCGCCACGAATTCAAATAAAAGATTTTCGTAGCCAAATTCCTAAAGCTGTAAAATCTCGATTTCCATTCCTATTATTAAATTGTTTGTTTTATT
Source organism: Allium sativum (assembly GCA_030737875.1). Classification (NCBI taxonomy): domain Eukaryota; kingdom Viridiplantae; phylum Streptophyta; class Magnoliopsida; order Asparagales; family Amaryllidaceae; genus Allium; species Allium sativum. The sequence continues at coordinate 749,986,281 of CM060918.1, forward strand.
TATTATTAGTGTTTATGTATTTTACAGGGTGTTACAACCTTCTTCCATTGGAAAAGTCATGTCGCCACTTTTCCTATATGGGACTGTGCTACTTCCCTTTGTTGCATCATATTTTCCTCCTTTGGATACTGGTGTCATCTTAGCTTTAAATGATTAGTATTGCATCTGGCTTCAAGTGATTAGCATCCCCTTTGACTTTGGATATTGGTATCTTTTTCATATAGTGGTACTGCCTTCAACTTTAGATTTGTGTCGTTGTTCATTCCATAATGCCTTCATTTCATTTCACCTATGTTGCATGCTTGTTCACTTTCATGTCGTTACAAATCCATTGTCGACAAACAAGAAATGCTATTTATCGCTTTTATCCTATGTAGGCCTTCAAGCGAAGCTAGGTCGACTAATTTTTTAATAATTATTTGAATCAAGCCCTGTAGCTGCAATTTGAAACGAGGAACAATATAATTTCTAGTATATAACTACTATATAGCAACGAACAAATTGCAAAAATTTATCGAATCAAATTAAGGAAATGAGATTTTGAGGTTTGCTATAGCAATTTCCTTAAAACTCTTATTTGCAAAGTTTCCCAAGATACAACAGAATATTTCTACATGAGATTGTAATGAGTATGTCAACTGTATGATATATATATATATATATATATATATATATATATATTGATGTAGTAGCAATAGAGAAGAGAGATGGAAGAAAATAAGAAAAATCAGATGGAGAATGTGATTGTTATTCTCTTTTATTTATTTTTTCTTATGTACCCCTTCGAACAGTCGCATCCGCTCTAATAGGCCGCACAAGCCCGCATTTTTCGCTGTTGCTTGATAAAAAGACGCACCCATCCACCTTTTTGTTACCCACCCTCCTTTTTGTTATTTGCATTAACATTTAAAGGATCATAATAAAAGATATAAAGTGGATGTTGGCCTTATCAATGGCTGAACCACTATAAAAATTGTGTCTCTCTCTTTACTTTCTATTTCTTACCGATTTTCATATATATTTATATGTTCTGTAATATTTTCCCCATAAAGGGTGGTGCTTTCGCTAAAATCTGGTGTTAGTGCCATTTTTTGCGTTAACATTTAGAGGATCATAATAAAAGATATAAAGTGGACATAGGCCTTATCAATGGCTGAACCACTATAAAAATTGTCTCCCTCTCTTTGATTTCTATTTCTTACCTATTTTCATTTATATATATATATATTCTATAATGTTTTCCCATAAAGGGGTGGTGCTTTCGCTAAAATCCGGTGTTAGTGCCATTTTTGGCGTTAACATTTTGTGCTTTCACTGGGAATTGAACTCAAGACCTAGATCTAAACTATCTACCATAGATCCTCATGGTCTAGAAGGAAGATCTATCAAAAAAGCTATGAAAAGGCCGTAAATTAGATATATAACTTATGCCAAGAGAAGGTCAACATCAGATCTGAGCTATCTACTATAGATCCTCATGATCAAGGCGGTAGATCTAATGTTGGAATCATGAAAATTGAGCTTGGCAGATCTATTTATGAAGATATGAGAATTCAGTTAGATAGATCTATTGTCAAGGCTATGAAGACGCATTAAGGCAGACCTATCAAAAAGGGCTATGAGAAAGGTTGTAAGTTGGATCTATAATTCAGGATGTCGAAAGGTTAATTTATACTCCAAGATCGGATGGAAAACCTCATAATCTAGAAGGAATATTTATCGCTGAAGCTATGAAATCCAGTTTGGTAGATCTATTGCTAAAGCTTAGGTTAAGCAGTTTTAAGCTGTGGAGATTTGCTAAGGCCGATTCATCAAGCTGTGAGAAGATTAGGTAACTTAGATATATTGATTAAAACTATAAAGGTTAGATCGGATCTGCAAATCGAGAAGAATGGCATTGCTCGAAGTAGAACACTTCCCGAGTCCTAGTTGAAAGGGATACTTTCCAAAGACCAGCTGATGTCGTATTTATAGGGAACTTCATGTATACAATTAGGACCGCCTTAAAAGAGGACCCATAAAATTTAGGCTAGAAATATGTTAAGTTGTTAGGTCGGTACCGACCCATCTCCAGTTTCCCAGCACCGACCCATAGGAAACAGACAAGTGTCACATCCAAATTCATAAAGTGGTTGCGCGGACCTTCATCATTACTTCAGGAAAAAAAGTTCTAAAATCTTCTAAGGGTCGGTACCGACCCATCTCCCATGGTCCGGCACCGACCCATAGAAATGAGTGGAATGAAAACTTTATCCTCATGGCTCCATTCTGATACGCCATCACATCGCTTCCTGGAAAAATCATGCGAAAATAGGCTATCTCCATAGATCAGCATTGTACCATAGATGATAGGTCGGCAACGACACATCAAATGAGTTCATTTTTAGGTGAACTTTTCTGTGGCAATTCTCTTCTGCTCTAGCATTTCTCTATCACCTACAACATGTACCGTGGACTTCGGGGGGGGGGGGTTACCCCCGAACACCCTAACCAGGGCGCTTCACCCCTGGACCTTGACCCGTTGACCGGGCAGCGGGACCCACCGTATAGGTTGTTCGAAAGGGATCATGGTTATCTCAAAGAATATTCGGATAAAGGGACAGTAAATTTCTACAATGATAAGCTAAGAAGATTAGGAAAAGCTTCTCTTTAGTGTATCAGACAACCTGTCCCTGTACTCTTCTACGTAGTGCACGACTATCATGAGAAAGCTGCATAAATAGACAACTAGCTATATCCAAAAAGGGAAAGAACTCCGAAAAAGCGAAACGGGAGAAACACCTAGCCAAGCTAATAGTCAACTCAAATTTTATGGTGAAGACTAGGGAAAGAATGAAACAAAAGGGATGGAGAAATGCAAATTCTTGCCTACTATAATTCTATTTACGAATAAGATCTGGATAACACAATACCGTAATAAGCATATTACATTAGCTATCTTTTCCTACAATAACATAGCTGATTTGAAATTATTGATGTTGTGCAGGTATCATTAGATTATGGCTAAAACAATGACAACTGATGCAGTTCATTGCAATGCACCCACAAATTGTCCGAGGTTGGAAAAAGCCAAGTGCCATGGACAACTTGAAGCCTACGTGACATTCCATAACCAATGTATGAGGGAAAAACCGCAGTATAGAAAATGCTACATGCCATGCGCAAAAATCAGAAGGCGGGGCTAGCATTATAGATAAAAATTCAACAAGTGGTCAAAATATGATATAGGATCTCAAAGACCTTCTATTGAACCCAGTGCACTAAAACCCACCAGAGAAGCAAAGCTGAGAATAACAATAGGTCAAGGAAAGGCGACAAAGCATTTGGATGCAAGATTTAACCATCAAACCTCTGGGTTCGACATCTTATCCTCAGGCATGCTATGATGAATGCTAGAGCATATAGGTGTAAAGTCCATGAATGAAACCGTCGGGTTTACGACATTATGTGGAATTCCTTGCATTCTTAAGATTGGTGTATCGAGTAGTAACCTTGTCAACATTGCAATAAAATCAATGTCAGCCAAAGACGATTAGCATCATCAAACAATGGTATTGTCCTACGACTGCCAGCGCTATCAGTGATATATAAAGACTTACAGCGTCACAAAGCTGCAATGTCATTTTAAGGCCATTGACATTACGACCAAGTCCTTCCACTTGCAAAGGCACTCAAAGCCCTTCCACATGCAAAGGCATGTAAAAACCTCACCAAAGTTGAGGCACAAGAAAGACATCATCCTTGCGAGGCGCGTTTGGTCCACATCACGATTAGTCAAGCTATGGGAGACGCAGTCCTAGACTGAGCCATACGACCGCAAATAAACACCGAGTGGAAAAGACCTTGTCATTACAAGGCACCCTCAATTCGTGCTGAGTTAGTCCCCGAGAAACATGATCCCGACCAGGCTACACAACCATAGATATTGAGGGAGAAAAGACCTCGTCTTTACGAGGCACTCTTGATGCTGCGCGCTAAGTTAGGCCTCAGGAAACACGATCCTGGCTAGGTCACACAACCATCGATAAAAATCAAGGGCAAAAGACCTCGTCTTTATGGGGAACTCTTAATATACATCACGACGAGTCAAGCAACGAGAAATGCAATCCTGGCCTGAGCTAAAGACCACAGATAAAAATTAAGGGGGAAAGACCTCATCTTTACAAGGCAATCTTGATATACATCATAATAAGTCTGGTTTGGGCAAAAGTGATCAACACAACCTAACTCAAACCCAAGCTAAAGACACACGACGATCGATAAACATCGGGTGAATAAAAGACCTCACTCCTACACGATGCTTAATGAGCATTGCAAAGAACCCACTATGCAAGGGCGCCTAATTAGATGTCAAATAAACATGGCCTGGGATAATACCAACCCCTGATGATTGAATATAAATCCCAAAAAGCGAAGGTGGGTGAAGGCCAATGGAGTTGGGCAAAAGGATCCACCGCTTGAGATTGGCATGTCTAAAAGAGAGATCGTGACCCCTAAGAAAGTATCCTTGTCCCTAAACAAGGATAAGCACCAAGACTTTATAGATGCAACTCCAAATATGAGCCCCTCTCATGCAAATCCAAGAATGAGATTCCTTGATTATTGGAATCAAGTTTTTCTGGCAAGAAGGTGCTGTCATTAACCAGATTGAAGTCGAAGCCACTCAACGAGAAAACTTGGAATCGCTAAAAGACTAACATCCTTAACCATAACTCCAAAAGGCTCCTCTAGTAGACAAGCCAAAACATCCATTCCTGACAAATTTGGAATCCCCCAAGAAGACATGATGCCTTAACCATCATCGCACAAAGTTTGGTTGTCCCAATGGACAATATTCTTACACCATTCTGATAAGCGATGCTCGAAAGCGATTACGAAACATAACGAGGCTCAAAACCAATGGAGCAATGGCAAACTCTCGAAAACTGAGGTCGGAAATACCCATTGTGTTAGCCCAGGACGCTAAGGAGGTTGATAGGACCAATAATCACTATAAGATGCGGGCGACACCTAAAGTATATAGAGTTTAATTTCACCCCAATCCACGATGGCCACGGTATGGGGCAACACTACCCGTGATGACATCAATGGCATCAGGGTAAAACATACATTAGGCCTATCCAGACATTGTGATGAATGAGAAGCGTAGCATTAAATAATAGAATACCATTCAGAGGAGAACGTTATAAAGTACAAAGGAAAAATGTCAAAAAGTATCATAATATAGATGGTATAAAAATGTATGATAGGAAATAGCGATCCTATTTCCATATAAAGCATCTTCACAAAGGTACATCAACTCAAAAGGTAGAGGTCAGTACACGTACTTCTTCGGCCAAAGAAAGCGCTATAAGAAAATATAACGCAATTGCAACTTACCTAGATGGCATGAATAGGCGCCTGCATAGTCTCAGCCAAGGAAAGTTGAAATACACGTTGTGCATGACTATGAATAAAAAAACAAGCTATGGAAAATTTGAGACATGGTTTGAAGGGGACGAATAGTCCTATAAAACAAGGGTTAGTTTATGTTCGAGCAATTAGGAAAATGAGGTTGAGATGAATCGTACTGCAATCGAGCAAATAACGGAATTGTGAGGCTCAACTCACCTCTCGTCCCAACATTAGCCGAGCTAGTATCCATAAGAAGTCTGCAACATTCACTGCCCCGTAACTCAAACCAGTATAGCCTCGCCAATGGAAACAGAGATAATGAATCCTGACCCATACAAAACTTAAGGCTATCCCAGTTTTGCTTATGGTCTCTTCCGATGGTCCACACTCATGGCATATCAAGGGACTCTCCCCATGCTTAGATTCTTCTTAAGTCCCCCTTTGGGCCTTCTCCTACACCACCATGCTCGCATTCACCCTAGATCCCTTATATCCAATTTTACCACCATTTTCTATCAATTACACTGATCGGTCATCCAAGCTAGGCAGTGCAGCAACCCGTTCCAAGTAAGGCCCTGGTTTTAAATTAGAAACTTGGATGGTGTTACCAAATGCGATGGGTAAGAAAACGACAATGGTAGTTGTAAATGCCAGCTTTGAAGAATTCAAAAGATGGTAGGAAGACATCGAACTCCGAGGACTTCTATCACTAAAGGAGAAATTTGTTATTTCATCGATGAATCATAATGAATAAAAATCATGAAGCTTAAATGTTGAAAAAGGATTGTACACTAGTGTGATATGAGTATGATCCCCGGTATCAACAAATAGATCCCATAGCCGAATCAAGTATCTACATACTTCCAAATTCATAATTGGAATGTAACTGCTTCCTAACTCTAAAATTTTGGGTGAATTATAGGGCTGTCCAAAGGCTGGCATCACACCTGAATGTTGGTTGAAACCAAAGAGCCAGACGATCAGTTCCCAAAAACATGAATAAACCTATAGAGAATATAAACAAGATGATATGCCACATTAAGAAGACACTCCAAATCCAAATTGTCCCTTCATAAATCACCAAACAAAGTAACAAGCACAACCAAGGTTGTAGCGACAAGATGGGATAGATGCGACCATGATAAAATGGTCAACCATCACGCGTGCTAAATTATGAGGATATAGGTAGCCATGCAAAACGGACTGGAGACAATTAAATAAATTTCCTAGAGTATCGGTTCTCCCGACAAAAAAAGAACTCTTGTAGTCATAAAGATTAACTCTCCCAACTGGGGCAAACACATGAACTCAACCAAAATCTCATAAGTATTGAAATGTGACACATAAGCATGTCGCATGAAAATCGTTACTATGTGATTTAATAAACTTCCACATGTATAATCAAACCACATGCACAAGCAGTTGTACACAACACACAAAACGCATGAGAATTATACAGTCACGATTACGTTAGAAAAAACTAATCTTTTGTTGTTAAGATCTTTTATGTACAGGATATACTACAAGCACCGCATGTGTGAAACATCAGCCTAACCTAACCATGGAGAGATAAAAATATAAATCTACCTCGACTATGGCATAATGGGCAAGCCAACTCAGAGACGTTCGAAACCTATGCTTCAGAATTCAAACTCCAAAAAATAATTGTAGTATACCATCCCTATGGATGTCAGCAACTGAGGAACCACAAGAGGTTAAGTCGGAGTGAACCGAAGTAAACTAGAAGGCATATACCGCTGCATAGCTTCAATCCTAATAAGCACTAGAAGGCAAAATCGGACGAAGGCAAACGAATAAGCCACCTCCAAATAGTTGACCATTATATAAGCGCAGAAACCAAGCACCTAGAGGATGAGCTCCTTCAACAAAATTCAGCATGCAATATACGAAGTGGAAACCTGGAATGCTGTTCAAAGTTGCATAAACTACAATAGAACCTCATCTTAAGAGGAGAAAGTGACGTTTCACCAGAAATGAAAATGAATGGCCAAAAGTCATTCTAGAAAATGATAATCCACATCGAGACTATCAGGTATGTTTTATTTTCAATTAAGAGCCCATATAAATGACACTTGGAATCCAAAAAAAGTCAGCAAGTAATCGCCATGTGGATTCTTAGCATCAGCTGGGGAATATACAGTGTATTATTTGGGTAAATCAGGCATGATGCTCTCAGACACCATAAATGGACCGTCATGCGTAGATAACACATTATGAGCAACATGAAGTAACTTATAATGTAACAATCCGAATTTTTATAACATGTTAAAACAATAAATCTAGGCAAAATTAAATTTTAAAATAAGAACCAAGGGAAACGGGTTGTGCCATTGCGTTCGACTCGGAATTCTACATAAAATAGAGTCTGAGTTTTCGAAAATCGGAGTCCGTATGACCAAGTTATGGCTCCCCAAAGTTTCAGAAATATTCAGAGTTCAAAACAGCTCGAATTCGAATTCAAAATTCGAATTTCAAACGCAGAACAGACTGGGCGGGAAATTTCCCGCCCAGACCCAGGTCGATTGGGGAGTCGACACCCCCAGGACCAGGTCGACTACGCAGTCGACTTGGGTGTCGACCTGGTCCCCGAGCCCATTTTTGGGCCAGTGTTCGTTCTGATGTATCTAGTCCGATTTCTATCCAGATTCATCTGCCTAAACCTATTTAAACAGCCCCAAACCTAGCCTTCTCTACACACAATTCTATTCTGCTTCTACTCTGCCTCTGTTCTTAATAAAAATAAATGGCGTCGCTACTCTGCTGGAATCAAAACTAGAAGCTAATCAACATCAACCTAAGCAACTCAATTCAAATCAAGTTAGGATTCAAGTAAAGGTTCAATGACTTCAAGCAACGACGCCTAGACCATATTGAATCAAATCAGAAGATTAATCAAGTTAGATGTTTCAACGCGACAACGAATCGATTTGTCCTCTCTTAGCCAATCAATGTAAGTTCTAGTTATTTTCCGATTCAAATATTTGATTATAATATGGCATTGAATTAAAGTGAAATTGGATCTAAGTATGTTTATCGATCCAGATCTATTTCTGATGTTTCTTGAATCTTGAGTTTTTGACTTGTCTATCTTTGTTCTCATGACAAGTTCATAATCTATTCAGCCTGTTGTAAATTAGTTTTCTCGATTCATGTTAATATTATTATCAAATTGTAACCTTCATGCCTGTGATGATGTTTTTCCCTCTGATCTTGCTTTTACTATGAATTCTACCTTTCCCCTATTTATTTTCTTTTGATGAACCTTGGTCAATTTCGGACCTTGGCCTAAAATCGCGATTTGCATACGAGATGTATACAGGGGAATTTTGGGATTATTGCCTAGATGAATATGTTGGAATTATTGGCAACATGAAATTGGAAATTATCACTGTATCTGCAAGTTGGGGCTTGATCTGTAAATTTTGGTATAATCTTGTTATGGGGAAATTTGCATAAATAATATATACATGGAATTTGGCATTAATAGGATCTATGTAAAAAGGCATGAAACTTGGTATATATCTAAATTGGCTAGGATTGGACACATATAAATTGATATATGTAATTTTGACGTGGATAGTGACATATGTAAAAAGCTAGAACTTGTTATAGGTAAATTGGTGTAAACGTGGAATACATGTAGTTTGATGTGGAACTTGAACATATGTAAATCTGGTTTGAATTGGGCATATGTAAAAACTGACATGTAACCTAGGACTTGGGCATATGTTAATTATGTAAAATTTGGAGTAGAAACATATATGATAATTTATGACTTGGAGAAAGTTTAATATGAACGCGCCTAAGTTGGGTTCTGGGTAGTTGGTATGTATTGGACATCTAGAAGGCACGTAAACATGCTTATGAACTTGAAACATGAATTGGTTACGAATATGAATCATTAACTTGATAATAGGCACAAGTGAAAACATGAAACTTGACATGAAACTCGCCATGAAACTAGACACGAACTTGACATGAAACTTGAACATGGACATGACATTTAGAATGAACTAGAAAATGGCCAACTCGAGGTTGGGTTGAGTTTGCAGTGTAATTCTGCCCGGAACCGCCCGGCAAATCCAGTTACTGCAAACAATAGGATCCAATGTGGGTAGTTGGTCATATCGCACTTGAAAACCCGAGGTCAGACTGAGTTGTGGTGTAATTCTGCCCGGAACCGCCCGGCATATCCAGTGACCACAACAACAGGTCTAATGTGAGAGGTTGGGGTGCATAAATGAATTAATGACTTGATAGGGTTAAGTCATGAACCGCTTGAATATACTTAACCAATTTGACACGATGACTTGATAGGGTTAAGTCATGAACCGCTTGAATATGCTTAACCAATTTGACACGATGACTTGATAGGGTTAAGTCACGAACCGCTTGAATATACTTAACCAATTTGACACGATGACTTGATAGGGTTAAGTCACGAACCGCTTGAATATACTTAGCCAATTTGACACGATGACTTGATAGGGTTAAGTCACGAACCGCTTGAATATACTTAGCCAATTTGACACGATGACTTGATAGGGTTAAGTCATGAACCGCTTGAATATACTTAACCAATTTGACACGATGACTTGATAGGGTTAAGTCACGAACCGCTTGAATATACTTAACCAATTTGACACGATGACTTGATAGGGTTAAGTCACGAACAGCTTGAATATACTTAACCAATTTGACACGATGGTTTGATAGGGTTAAGTCATGAACCGCTTGAATATACTTAACCAATTTGACACGATGACTTTATAGGGTTAAGTCACGAACCGCTTGAATATACTTAACCAATTTGACACGATGACTTGATAGGGTTAAGTCACGAACCGCTTGAATATACTTAACCAATTTGACACGATGGTTTGGTAGGGTTAAGTCACGAACCGCTTGAACATACTTAACCAACTTGACACATGATTCGTAGGGCTAAGTCATGAACTTGAACGACAACACTTAGCCAATTTGACATGACACGTAGACAGGTTAAGTCACGAACTTGAATGATCACACTTAACCAACTTGACATGCTAGACTGATGGGGTTAAGTCTCGAATTTAAATGACAACACTTAACCTGCTGGACGGAAACCCTAGTTACGCGGTCCTTTTCAACAGTAACCCACTAGATGTATCATGGTACCCTGGAACTAGGCAGAGTGGGGCACGATTACTGGGCTGATTGTAAGCGACCAGAACGACGTCTGAGTTGGTGTGCCATTGTAGGTTCAGGCGGACTATGGTCGTGCACGTAGTCCGAAGTTGAAAAAGCAGGCATTGGGAACCAGTAGGTTTACACTGTGCGTGCTTGATTCGTGTCGGTGGTTGGCACCCTAGGGCTTGATACACCCTATGGTGGACCTAGCACAGGCGACTACATTCGTGATAGGGCCGTATGACACAGACACATGAACGAGATAGGACTTGTAGGGAGCCGATCGATTAATAAATCGTTTCGTGAGACCAAGTAATGGATCATTTCACGACATTGGACAAGGGATCATTTTGTAGTCAACACATGACACGGGTTGGGATACTAGTACGGTTGGTGCATAGCAATTAGATATCATAGAAATATTTTAATGGTAAAGCAGAGAAATCTTGCGATGCTTGATAGAAATCTTGCGAAATTATACTTAGTTTATCTTGAATGGAAACCTGGCGATGTTATACTTGACAAAAAAACATATGAGGTTATTCTTAGTTATCTTTCCTGTAGCTTATCTTGTCATCATGCTTATGTTTACTTTCAGTTTATTCATGCCATGTTATCTTTACCTGTTTTTATGCTGAAAGTCACTAGGACTTACTCAGTCTTTATGACTGACCCGTTTTATTTCGCCTCTTTTTCCTCCGTCCCCCCCCCCCAGGTTCGCAGGGTGGGAATACAGCTTAGTTCGGATCTTACCAAGCTCCAAAGCTCTTTCATGTACGGCTTGGATTTCTCTTGGCTATGGATTGCTTTGCTTTATTGGGGAATGATTTATAACTATGGTTTTATGCTTCTTTACTATTGCAAGACAGATTTCAATGTAATTGACTTAATAGCATTTTGATGTAAAAGGCTTTAGACCTTACTTGATTTTAAAGCAATGAAATTTGGGTTTTCCTTCCGCTGTTTATTTATGTTCTGTCTTGTAATATTTTTGTGTATGTTTACCTAGATAATACTCCACCAAAGCTAGTGCATTCCCTTTGTGAGTGACCCTAGCGGAGGTGGGGTGTTACGTTTGGTATCAGAGCAGAAGGTTACCAGACTGGGCAAAAGCTTTTAAAAACCTTCTGAAATTATTTTCAAAACGTTTACAAAGAAGCAAATTTTCAAGAAAATTTTGTTTTGATTAAAAGACATATTCCCCAAAGCCATATGCACTATCTTTTGATTCTCTCTTGAAATCTCTTCTCTCTCTTTTCACCATAGTTTCTTGGCATCCGACATATGTCGGAGGGCAAAGAAGTGCCCAACCTCCATCTGTAGCCGCAGTAGCTCCATCTGCGTCTAATCTTATTTCAAGCTTTGTAGGGTTGCCATGCGATGGAGGTAGCTTTCGAGAAACTTGTCAACAAGCTATACATGGATAGTAAGAACGAGGATAAAGAACACAAGCCTAAGGATGAGAAACTTGTTGATAAGGCGTAATCCACGAAGGAGGAAAAGGTGAAAGGGAAGGGGTCAAAGTAAAAGAATAATAAAACCCATGACAAGAAAGAACATCGTTGGTATGGTAAAAAGGGACATGTAGTTAAGTATCATAGGACAAGGACAAGGGCAAAGAACGAGATCGTCGAGAGGGCAATTGTATGCTCTCACTACCAGCATACCTAAGAGAGGTGGTAACGTTTCTGTTAAAAGTTTAGCTTCTTTTTTCTAACATACCATGGGAACTTTGTTTTTATACATCGCATCCTTTTAATTCTGCCTCGATAGTTGAGTCTCTGCACCTTAGTACTAGCGTAGTAGAGGATCCCATTTTTGTCTCAAATCCTGTTGGGGAATCGGCTCATGTATTCATGATTTGTTTGGAATTGAGAATGTCTATGCTAAGTGTTGAGTTTAGAAGTAATGCTTATGTTTATGTTTTGGGCTATGGGTTGATTCTAGCGATGGAGTAGTTATCCAGTAAGGGTGACATTCTCGGTTTTGAAAAGAGGGTAGTTAGACTCTTGACTTGCCTCGGTAATACCCTCGAAGTCGCGTGTAACCTTTAGGGTTCTATCAGGAATTGTTACCTAGAATCTCTTGATACATTTATTGATCCGCTCGAGTAGTGTTCACCACTAAGGCGGATGGTTCATTTCACTTATGCGTGAGTTGTAGAAAGTTACCTTAGTAAGTACATTCGGCAACATGGTTGATATTTGTTATTTTCAAGAGATAGTTCTTCTGCGTGGAATACCTCCTAGTAAGTGAACGAGATCCAAGATTCACTAGTGAATTTTGGAGAGCTTGCATGAAACCATGAGTACGTAGTTAAGTTTGAGCCGAGTATACTAGAAGGAGGATAAGTGAAAGTGGAACGAAAGGCAACAGTGAAATGAGTTCCAACTCATATTTTGGAAACAAGAATTAAGAATCTATGAAGTTAAAGATGGTCAAAGCACAATGGAGTTAAGCTCAAGGAAACGCGACTTAGAAGATTGAAGGCTAGATACGTGCATCATATCTCTTTTAAGAGTATATCCTTGGTCCCTCTTTTCCTGTAGAGCTTACTTGCATGTTATCTTTTTCCTCTCGGTCCAATTCTCAATCAAATTTCTATTGCAAACCCCATAGGGAGTATGACTCGTCTGTTAGTAATACATTTTGGGGCTTGAGGGTGTCCGTTGGGTTGACTAAACTCTTTGGGTTTTATAGGATACGGGTTGGTTTTAGGGAGGGATTCCCTTGTGACCTAAAAGGAGTCCATCATACTTAGTTTCCTCGAAACGTATATTGGTTTGATTGAGTAATTCTTTGGGTGTCAGCCTGATGTTGATTTCGGTCTCCGGGGCTGGTGCTTAGGGAGTTCTTCTCCTGATCAGTATATATGTGACATGTATTTCTAGTTTTGACATGGCCTAATGGGCACAAGGTTTTTACTTGCTTCTATCATTCAGCTATACCTTTAGGTAGGAACAATTGGGTGTAAACATGTGTTTGAGACATGTTATGATTGATGGTTGCAAGTGGCTGCAAGTGATTGCTAGTGGTTGCTCGTGGATGCATTTACACATTAGGCACTAGATCGGCTCAGTCACCTTTCATATTGCATATGGATGAGTGTTTATACTTGTTTATGGATGAATTTGAATGTGTTATCATGTGGATGTTGCATATGGATGGATGTTTGTGCACACATGTAGTGTTATTGTGACTAGGACTATTTGCATACATGTTGGACTCATGCACTAGACGTATTTTGCATTAAGAAGATCAATCAGGCCTGATCATTTGCATTAGACAAGGAACATATACACACACTTTCTGCATATGTTCATACAGCATTAGAAATCTCTTAAGGACAATGTTTTCTTGTGGATGATGTTTTGAATAGATGGATGATGGATGGTAGGATACGTTCTTCCTAACTTGAAGATTTAGGGGACGAAATCCTTTAAGGAGGGGAGAATGTAACAACCCGAATTTTTATAACATGTTAAAACAAGAAATCTAGGCAGAATTAAATTTTAAAATAAGAACCAAGGGAAACGGGTTGGGCCATTGCGTTCGTCTCGGAATTCTACATAAAATAGAGTTTGAGTTTTCGAAAATCGGAGTCCGTATGACCAAGTTATGGCTCCCCAAAGTTTCAGAAATATTCAGAGTTCAAAACAGCTCGAATTCGAATTCAAAATTCGAATTTCAAATGCAGAACAGACTGGGTGGGAAATTTCCCGCCCAGACCCAGGTCGACTGGGCAGTCGACACCCCCAGTACCAGGTCGACTGCGCAGTCGACTTGGGTGTCGACCTGGTCCCCAAGCCCATTTTTGGGCCAGTGTTCGTTCTGATGTATCTAGTCCGATTTCTGTCAAGATTCATCTGCCTAAACCTATTTAAACAACCCCAAACCTAGCCTTCTCTACACACAATTCTATTCTGCTTCTACTCTGCTTCTGTTCTTAATAAAAATAAAAATGGCATCGCTACTTTGCTGGAATCAAAACTAGAAGCTAATCAACATCAACCTAAGCAACTCAATTCAAATCTAGTTAGGATTCAAGTAAAGGTTCAACGACTTCAAGCAACGATGCCTAGACCATATTGAATCAAATCAGAAGATTAATCAAGTTAGACGTTTCAACGCGACAACGAATTGATTTGTCCTCTCTTAGCCAATCAATGTAAGTTCTAGTTATTTTCCGATTCAAATATTTGATTATAATATGGCATTGAATTAAAATGAAATTGGATCTAAGTATGTTTATCGATCCGGATCTATTTCTGATGTTTCTTGAATCTTGAGTTTTTGACTTGTCTATCTTTATTCTCATGACAAGTTCATAATCTATTCAGCCTGTTGTAAATTAGTTTTCTCGATTCATGTTAATATTATTATCAAATTGTAATCTTCATGCCTGTGATGATGTTTTTCCCTCTGATCTTGCTTTTACTATGAATTCTACCTTTCCCCTATTTATTTTCTTTTGATGAACCTTGGTCAATTCCGGACCTTGGCCTAAAATCGCGATTTGCATACGAGATGTATACGGGGGAATTATGGGATTATTGCCTAGATGAATATGTTGGAATTATTGGCAACATGAAATTGGAAATTATCACTGTATCTGCAAGTTGGGGCTTGATCTGTAAATTTTGGTATAATCTTGTTATGGGGAAATTTGCATAAATAATATATACATGGAATTTGGCATTAATAGGATCTATGTAAAAAGGCATGAAACTTGGTATATATCTAAATTGGCTAGGATTGGACACATATAAATTGATATATGTAATTTTGACGTGGATAGTGACATATGTAAAAAGCTAGAACTTGTTATAGGTAAATTGGTGTAAACGTGGAATACATGTAGTTTGATGTGGAACTTGAACATATGTAAATCTGGTATGAATTGGGCATATGTAAAAACTGACATGTAACCTAGGACTTGGGCATATGTTAATTATGTAAAATTTGGAGTAGAAACATATATGATAATTTATGACTTGGAGAAAGTTTAATATGAACGCGCCTAAGTTGGGTTCTGGGTAGTTGGTATGTATTGGACATCTAGAAGGCACGTAAACATGCTTATGAACTTGAAACATGAATTGGTTATGAATATGAATCATTAACTTGATAATAGGCACAAGTGAAAACATGAAACTTGACATGAAACTCGCCATGAAACTAGACACGAACTTGGCATGAAACTTGAACATGGACATGACATTTAGAATGAACTAGAAAATGGCCAACTCGAGGTGGGGTTGAGTTTGCAGTGTAATTCTGCCCGGAACCGCCCGACAAATCCAGTTACTGCAAACAATAGGATCCAATGTGGGTAGTTGGTCATATCGCACTTGAAAACCCGAGGTCAGACTAAGTTGTGGTGTAATTCTGCCCGGAACCGCCCGGCATATCCAGTGACCACAACAACAGGTCTGATGTGAGAGGTTGGGGTGCATAAATGAATTAATGACTTGATAGGGTTAAGTCATGAACCGCTTGAATATACTTAACCAATTTGACACGATGACTTGATAGGGTTAAGTCATGAACCGCTTGAATATACTTAACCAATTTGACACGATGACTTGATAGGGTTAAGTCATGAACCGCTTGAATATACTTAACCAATTTGACACGATGACTTGATAGGGTTAAGTCACGAACCGCTTGAATATGCTTAACCAATTTGACATGATGACTTGATAGGGTTAAGTCACGAACCTCTTGAATATACTTAACCAATTTGACATGATGACTTGATAGGGTTAAGTCACGAACCACTTGAATATACTTAACCAATTTGACACGATGACTTGATAGGGTTAAGTCACGAACCGCTTGAATATACTTAACCAATTTGACACGATGGTTTGATAGGGTTAAGTCATGAACCGCTTGAATATACTTAACCAATTTGACACGATGACTTGATAGGGTTAAGTCACGAACCGCTTGAATATACTTAACCAATTTGACACGATGACTTGATAGGGTTAAGTCATGAACCGCTTGAATATACTTAACCAATTTGACACGATGGTTTGGTAGGGTTAAGTCACGAACCGCTTGAACATACTTAACCAACTTGACACATGATTCGTAGGGCTAAGTCATGAACTTGAACGACAACACTTAGCCAATTTGACATGACACATAGACAGGTTAAGTCACGAACTTGAATGACCACACTTAACCAACTTGACATGCTAGACTGATGGGGTTAAGTCTCGAATTTAAATGACAACACTTAACCTGCTGGATGGAAACCCTAGTTACGCGGTCCTTTTCAGCAGTAACCCACTAGATGTATCATGTTACCCTGGAACT
This sequence comes from Allium sativum, assembly GCA_030737875.1. Taxonomy (NCBI): domain Eukaryota; kingdom Viridiplantae; phylum Streptophyta; class Magnoliopsida; order Asparagales; family Amaryllidaceae; genus Allium; species Allium sativum. The sequence goes on from CM060918.1 coordinate 750,003,192, forward strand.
AGGCAGGGTGGGGCACGATTACTGGGCTGATTGTAAGCGACCAGAACGACGGCTGAGTTGGTGCGCCATTGTAGGTTCAGGCGGACTATGGTCGTGCACGTAGTCCAGAGTTGAAAAAGCAGGCATTGGGCACCAGTAGGTTTACACTGTGCGTGCTTGATTCATGTCGGTGGTTGGCACCCTTGGGCTTGATACACCCTATGGTGGACCTAGCACATGTGACTACATTCGTTATAGGGCCGTATGACACAGACACATGAACGAGATAGGACTTGTAGGGAGCCAATCAATTAATAGATAGTTTCGTGAGACCAAGTAATGGATCATTTCACGACATTGGGCAAGGGATCATTTTGTAGTCAACACATGACACGGGTTGGGATACTAGTACGGTTGGTGCAGAGCAATTAGATATCATAGAAATATTTTAATGGTAAAGCAGAGAAATCTTGTGATGCTTGATAGAAATCTTGCGAAATTATACTTAGTTTATCTTGAATGGAAACCTGGCGATGTTATACTTGAAAAAAAAACATATGAGGTTATTCTTAGTTATCTTTCCTGTAGCTTATCTTGTCATCATGCTTATGTTTACTTTCAGTTTATTCATGCCATGTTATCTTTACCTGTTTTTATGCTGAAAGTCACTAGGGCTTACTCAGTCTTTATGACTGACCTGTTTTGTTTTGCCTCTTTTTCTTCTGTTCCCCCCCCCCCGGTTCGTAGGGTGGGAATACAGCTTAGTTCGGATCTTACCAAGCTCCAAAGCTCTTTCGTGTACGGCTTGGATTTCTCTTGGCTATGGCTTGCTTTGCTTTATTGGGGAATGATTTATAACTATGGTTTTATGCTTCTTTACTATTGCAAGACAGATTTCAATGTAATTGACTTAATAGCATTTTGATGTAAAAGGCTTTAGACCTTACTTGATTTTAAAGCAATGAAATTTGGGTTTTCCTTCCGCTGTTTTATTTATGTTCTGTCTTGTAATATTTCTGTGTATGTTTACCTAGATAATACTCCACCAAAGCTAGTGCATTCCCTTTGTGAGTGACCCTAGCAGAGGTGGGGTGTTACATTTAACTTATTTTTAAATACTCTTTCAAAACTTACCTATTGTCAATGAGGAAACGACCATGGAGCCTTTGTCCAGAAAGACACGACAATCCCTCCTTTATAGGATCCCATGAAAGAAGGAGAACAGAAAAGCTAGTATTGTGAAATCATCAATTGTATCGGGTTCCAACGCATCTCTGCACTTCGATCCGACTAAATAAAGGGACTTGGCCAAATTCACAAAAGGGGGCATGTGAAGCCAGGAAAAGTAAGGCTCAGTCTTAAAGCTATGGGCATTCAGCTAAAGCACAACTGATTTTAGCTACCAACTATGAACATTATGAAGTTCAAGTATATTCTCCCTCCAACGAAGACAGTCCAAAAAGTCAGAAGTAGAGAACTTCCACAATAACCGGAGAGCATGACAAAATTTATGAGGTGCATGTTACGTTGCAAAAGGGAGATGGGAAATTTCAGTCAGGTTTGGTTAAGAATTCATTAGGTCTAAGCTAAACTTAAGCCAAGAGTCATTCGACCAACAATCATTGTCTAAAAGATGGACAAATCCTTTCAAATACGAAGCAACGAAGTTTGGCCCCATATGATAGGAGTGTGTAAAACAAATGAAAAATGTACGCATCATTGCATTAGTGTGTACAATCCTATGGCAAGCCGTGAGATTGAAAGCAATTTGGAAGCGACACCAGGCTAAAAAATAATCGCACGTTAAGTTCTGTCACACTCAGTAAAAGACGAACTCTCCTTAATTTGATTAGCCATAATAGTCGGAGAATAACCTACCAAAGGATGGATTATAACTCCTAGAAGACCATAAGAGGAGGCCCCGATATCAAGTAAGGGGAAGTATGTGGCTGAAGCCAAGTCAATTTTGGAGTGAGTAGAGTCGACCCCTCTGGAATTTTTGCGGGTAAGATATTTCAAAGCCACTCTACACGAGGAAGGTCGTACTTAGAATAGTCTGGTATGTATATTTCCTAAATATAGTACAATTGTAACGAAAGATGTGTGGAACTTAAAATCGACATTGTCGACCAAAGGATACCGAATGTCGTCCAGAGGCAAGTGTGGTACCATATCCATGTGAGATGCACCCAATGTGTTGAAAATGCTTTCAAACGATACCATCTCATGATCATACCCATTTGAGGCTAAAAAACTTTCCATACTATTTCCTTTCATCGGACTTACAGTTGTCGGCTTGAGCAATCGACAACGAATCTGTCGCCCAAATCAGCACGGGAAGCTCTCCATTTTAGGTCTGTTAAAAGTGTCGATACTTTAAAAGGAGGACCTCAGAAATTGAGATAAGCTACACTTCATTTGACCATTAAGACGTGACCTGAATCTTGTCAAAGCAGTTAGAAATGCTATGAACTTCAAATTATGGAGTTCAAGGGCCTTGGGAGTCGCCAGAGCATGTTTCTTCATCCTAAAAGCCGATTTAGGGGCATGTGAGCCAGTTCGTAGCCAAGACAGCTCAAATATAGTCTATATGCAATCTATAAAGTTGTGCCATAGGGCAGTTAAGTCCAATTTCAAGACTAGCTCATTTCTTATTCTCAAATTTATGCACCGAGATAACCTTAAGTCGAGCAACATTTGGAACGAATTTTCAAATCACCTAAAAATTCAAAAATTAAAGGGTTAGAAGCTCGGAAGTGTTCCAGACTCTAGTTCAATCTAAACGAATTATCAAATTGAAATCGAATTTGAAGATAAGTCATCCCATTGACCAAGATCATATTACGGCTAAACTCAAGATCCTGAGAATGGCGCTCTCTACGTAGTAAACCTTATGATCAAAGCGATCGGGTACATTTTATTTCAAATCAAACCTGTGAACCGAAAATGCATAGAATTCAAGAAGAAAACGACTCATGTTTGCCAATTGAGTTATATGTGTCGACTGGGGCATCTCGCCAACATGACCCATATTTATTAGTAATACAATTCATGTCGTTTTCTCTTCTATTTTTTGGAACTTACCTGTTATTGGTCGAAAAATCGATAACGGATCCGTCGCCACAAGTGGCCCGGAAATTTTTCCCATTTTACAGGACCATGGATAGGCAAAAGAAAATCGAGATGTAGTAAGTATGCTTAGATAAGCATAAACACTATTCATCAATTCATACGAATTGCTAAATACCAATGCCAATTGTATATATCTTAGGATCAAGAAGTTGTTAAGGATTGCGGAATGCGGATCTTAAGGCAAGACTAACATTAGAGGGGGGAAATCTAAATTTTAAATGATCTACTATATGAATCACATACAGAGATGACCACAGACACAGAAATCAAACACAAACACAGAAACAAATAAATATAAAATGCAGAAAAGGAAAGAACACACCGGATTGTATATTGGTTCAGATTACTCCTACGTCTAGTCCCATGCAACGCTGGATTGCGCAGAGTTTTATTATTATCAATATCCTAGTACAATCCCCTTGATTTCACGGCTACAAGGTTAACACCGCTCCCTTTCCTTGATTTCAGGGCTACAAGGAACACACCCTTTCCCAAAAACTTCCCAAATGCTTACAGTAGCCCAATAACTCTTCAATAGCACTTTAGTTCAGTGAGTAGTAGATAGAGAGCAAGAAAAGAAAAGGTTTTATATAATTAAATTAGAAATCGGCAAAGTAGAAGTATAGAAATCAATAAAATGATAAAGAATAATGGTGGGATGAAGAGCGATGAAGATAGAGAAGAAGATATATGAAAAAATACGAAATTAACCCCTATTTATAAGGTTTGAAAGGTTGCAACGTCCCAGAAATGTTACAAATAGCGAAAAGACATTTGCTTTAAAAATTGAATTTATGACAGTTGTATGTCGACATAGCCTCCTATGTATGTCAACATATGTATGTTAAAAATATTTTTAAAACTATTTTTTCAAGTGTTTGATCATATATATTATTCTGGAAATTATTGAATCAAAACCTAATGATATAAATGAATATTCTAAAGTGTAAAATCATATGAAATCATAATAATATATTATATAAACATATTTATAAAATTATAAGGTTCAAAACTATATAACCATAAAACTATATAATTATATAAACTTATATATAAAAACTTTAAAACTAATTTGTTTGAAATCATAAGTAAGATAACTTGAAATCAAAATTTGAAATTAGAATTTGAAATTTGAAAATCAAGATTTGAAAAATAGAATTTGAACCTGGAGTGCTATTCAAAGTCTTACATATAAACTAGACTCTATTACTATATTTGTCTTGAACTCTTGAAAACTTGATAACTCATGCATCTTAAATCTCTCTTGAATTCTGAATCTCTTGGAACTCTAAAACTGTATAGTCTTCAGTATTTAAGTCCTGTATACATATCCTGCATATATATATATATATATATATATATATATATATATATATATGTATATGTATTTTTGATAGAGATGTTAGTATATATTTTGTAATCAATTAATGACGAAATAAGGTCGTTGTCATCAAAACTCCATTCTCCAACAATCTCCCCTTTTTTGATGATGACAACCTTGATTTATAAAATATTCATGCCTGATCATTACCTGTTGATACTATCTGATCTAGTTCTTATAATACTCCCCCTATCTTCATGAATACTACATACTCTCCCTAAAATTAAGTCTAACTAATCCTTATTTTATAATTTCTCCCCCTTTGTCGTCAACCAAAAGAAATTCTAAATATACTCCTCATAAATCTTATATCTATCTAAACATATCCTATGATTCTATACTAAAGTAAATTACTCCCCCTAAATTCATGACTATAAAAAGCAAAATAATAATAATCAATTCAAGTGTTTAATATTTACAAGTGTATCAATCATATACATACAAGTTTTAAATCCAAGCAATATTTACAAATAATGTTCAAACAAATTCAAATCAAACAAACCAATCAAATCATACCAAACAATCAAAGGTCTTTTGGAACTTCAACCCATTCGTCTTTTCCAAAGATAGGGACCTTCTTGATATCCTTCCAGCCTTCTTCATTGGTAAGTGGTGCTTTGTTGTTTTCATCTCTGAAATGGGAAGATATTGATTAGTGAATTACGTCAAAGTGTTTCTCTTGATATTCAACCATTCGCATTTGTATCGATTCTAGATGACGTTGATTATGTAGTATTATGGATAGGATATTCTTGAATGAATTCAAAGTTTCTTCAAGATTTTCATTCAAATTATGAATTGGATTTTCCATAATTTTATATTTTAGACAGGAATTGATTAGCGAGGAAGGAGAAATGATAGAATAAATTTTTATGGAAGAAATAGGTTTATATAGGGTCTGGAATTCATTGGAATTGAATAGACATGAGTTAGTTGTTTAAATTCTAAATTTTGAACAAATTTGAAAACCTCGTAGTTATATGCCGACATAGGGATAAATGTATGTCGACGTATATTTGTAATTTTTTTTTTTGAAATTTTCATTTTTAGTCAATTTTATTATATTATTTTAATTTATTTAATTCTAATGTTTTTACTGTAACTTAAAGAAAGTTTTGAAATTAATAAAACAACATTCATTACTACTTGAAAACAAACTAATACAAGATACTAAATACGAGATTCGAAAGCAAATACGAAAGATAACTTAAACTAGATAGGCTTAGATTTCTGCAGATGATGAGGAGGAAGATGATATTCCAAGTTTTCTTCCTATTTTGCCAATGAACTTAGACATATGGGTAAGAGTCTTTTTGAGCTTCTTTTGGTACTTATCTTGTTTTACTTGATTTTGGACAAGCATTTCTTTGGAAACGGTTCTAGTGTTGGATGGACACTCTACACTTTCCAAAGAAGTTTCTTCTTCTTCTTCGATATCTGTAGGATCTTGTTCTTGTTGCATTCGAGCTTGTTTGTCTTCAAATGTCTCATAAGCCTTGAAGGTGAGTGGAATTTGCGTAAGATGTATATTTGTGGAGTCAAACACCTTTCTTGGCACAGGTTCTTTTCTCTTGAGATCAACTCTGAAATATTTGAAAATTCGAGTAAGATAAACTTCATAATAAAGAGTGTTTTCTCTTGTTGACATTTCTTTGGGCTTAAATTCCCTTGAAATCATATCGTCCTAATTGATGTCATAAGCACCATTAATAGCAAAGAGCGGTTTTTGGACTTTGAGGGTCGGGTTATTGAAATTTCCGAAACGAGGAGTGATGCTATGTTGAAGAAGGAGGTTTATGATTCTTGCTTTTGGGCGAAAAAAGCAAATTTTGAATTCCAAATGAGCATCGCTTTCAAATATGTGATGAAAGGTTTCCAAATTCATTTCATCGATTTCGAATTCTGAAAATGTAACGATACGGATTTCGCCGGACCCCAATCCAAGTTAGCCCCGACCACCGCCGTTACTCCACGACCTCGCGCAGCCCCACCTTGGCGAATCCGATCGCCTGTAGAGCCCCCAGATTAGCCTCGACCGCGCCGCCTTCCTACTCCAAATCTGGCCACCACCGGCGACTATATACGATCATCACCTTATGGATTGATAGAGTAGGGGATGCTCTTCAATATTGTCTTCAGGGAGATTCGATTTTATTCATTAGATTAGGAGATTTCTTCGATTCAAATTCGAACGACATGGACCATTCGTGAAGTAAACGGCGGCTGTTCATAGGGTTAGTGGATTAGGGTTTGTAAAGGTTGGGTTATTTATAATATTTTAATAATTTAATTCTCTAGTTTTTCAGAAAAGGCCCGATACTTCTTAACCACTCCAATTCCAGCCCGACTAATGTTGCCCCTAGCCAAATACCCCCACTTCGGACACAATGGGCTAGGTCCTATTAGCCCGTTTGATCGTCTCAACCCTCTTTTCTTAAATTTAAAATATAAAACATTTAATTATTTAATTTAATCGTACATTTGAATTTACCGGAGCCACATACAGACTCTAAAAATTACAGAAAAATTATTTCTAGTTATGTTTTGACGATACAATCCTAACAAAATTAATTTCGTCGAATTTCGAGATCGTTTGAAAAATGGCCATTTTCAAGTCGATTAAATTTGACTAAAATTGACAAAACACATTTTCTTTTGCCACGCTCACATTTAATTCTAAAAATTACGAAAATTAAAACCTAGCAATAATTTGACATTCCGGTTCCAACAAAATTGGTTTTGTCGAAAACAGAGGTCGTTTGCAAAATGGCTATATTTAAGGGCTATATATTATATTAATATATATATATAAATTCTATAGTAACTTTTCTGAATTTTAAACTGAACATAACTTTCTACTTTTAAAGTATAATCTCAGTTTCTTACATTTGTTAGGAAGGTATGACTAAGCAGATTCAAATATTTCTTGTTTCGTCCAATTCTGACTTATATTGAATTTTGTACATTCAATTGAAATTAAAAATCGAATTTTCAAACTAACGCGCCATTCCTTTTATAATTAAATTAAAATTATATATTCTAACTTCGATTTAAATAAATTTTTAGTTGTTATTATTTAAAATAAATCATTTTAAATATTCAAAATCCATGAAAATTTCTAAAATAAAAATTTTTAATTGGTTCCAAAATTCCGGGTTGTTACATTCTCCCTCACTTAAAATCTTTTCGTCCTCGAAAAGGAACGAAGCTAAAAGTTGTTTAATTAACCAACTCAACTTTTTTTCTTTTATTGGTTTTAATAATTTTATTAGTTGAACTAATAATCACACAACACAATCATCAATCAATTAGTTGATTAGCTTTTCAAATATATATAACTTTTATATATTTAAAAATCATATTTTCTAAGATCGGATTATATATATTCACAAATACGTTAATTATGAATTTGTTACTCTCAACTCATTCTAGGGCATTTCTAACCCCATGTCTAATGAGTTCTCTCATTCTAGGATACTACTGATCCTATCTCTAATGAGTATTCTTATTGGATATTACTAATCCAATCTCTGATGAGTCTTTTGTTCAGTTCTAATGAGTTGTACCCCCAAAGGTTTGAGCTAACCAGAGCTCTGATACCAACTGTAACGATAACGATTTCGCCCGGACTTAATCGATCGCTAGAACGACCAAGACTGTTCAAAACCCGGATACATTAACTTTGGGCATACAACACATCAGAACAAATAACAACAGACTTTTATAAACATTATAATAATGTTGCATCAGAGCACAGAATATCAGAGTACATCGAATTATATTACATCGGAAGATTAAATTACAACAAATTAAAAAACAATGCAGTGGAATTAAACATGATATACTAAATGAAGTCTGAACAACCAAATAGAAATGATAGGATCCATCTTCAGCTTCATAGCTATCCAGAATGAGTCTGCTAAAAACCTGAATACAAGGCTGCCCGTGTGGAAAAGAGGGCACCCGAGTTTGCCAAGTGAAACAAACTACGGGTCAGTCATGGGACTGGTATGAGAAATCTTACTTAACCAATTTAATAATAAGGCTAATCACAGGACCACGCCGCTAACGCGGAATGGGTTTACTCCATTGGATTCCAGTGCATGAAATAAAGTAAATCGTTAAACAACACAATGCTTTTAGAAAAATGAAACCATTTAAGACTCAAGTCCCATCACATAATGCAACGCAAACCGGAGGATAGAGTTTTACCTTATAATGATCAAAAATGCTTGATACAATAAAACGAATTTGATATTATTATTAGTGTCTATACGTTTGAAAAACAATTCCAATCATAATGTATCAATCATAGATGGCATAGCTACCATATATTATGTCGCCATACTAGTTATACAATCAAAACCGTATGGTGTCGTATTGGAAGTTGGATTTCCATCATGAACCAAGGCAAAAGATAGTCCTTACCGAATTCGAGACACTCTAGCCCGTGCCTCAGGATACAGTCGCAACCGCACCTGGATCTTCAAGGCCGGTCCACAAATATGTTAGTGGATTAGTAATGCCAGAACAATACGTTTCCCCGCCCTATGGGGCGTAAATAGAGCCACTAGGGGCTCAAATAACCGAGGCGCCTCATTCCATCATCCACATAAGTAAAAATGTCAGGGCTGGTAAGTTGCTGACACCACTTCTAGCTAGAAAGAAACGTATGTCCTCCTTGCAGTCCTTACTCTTGTTTCTGGTTCATACCTGGGTGTGACGCTCGCGAAGTAACGCTATACACAAAGCTATGACTAAATAAGCAGTGCTTTGATCATCAACCACAAGGATCTACTTTTCAATAAAAGCCTTGATCATTTGCATCTTGGCATGCCACATTAACAATCTATACCATACCATTGATTTCTGCCAATATATAACCTCTAAGCTCGTACATCTCAGAGAAGGGTGTTAGACACCAAACAGATATATATTTAGCAGAGATCAACAAATACAGCATAAAGGAATACAACGTCAGACATACATCCATTTACAAGTTTGTTCTGGGTCTGAACGAACCCGGAGACACCTTATTCCTCCCCATATGTCCAATACAGAAGAGAGGTTCTCGCATATCCATTGATCTCCAAGTACGTCTAGACGATCACCACTTATTACCTTGTCTTGGGTAATCGCCCAATAAAGACATCAGTAACCATCCAAACGATGTGAAGACCTCCGGTCTTCAACCACCGTCTTCATCTTCGACTCTTAATCGTCGTAGTAATTATTCGGAATGGGTTAAACCCGGTCTTTCCGAATAACTCGCGTATTTTATAATCAATAATAAAATACTATAAAAGCACATCATACGCCTCATTCCAATTCAGAATATTCTTTTAAATAAATATTCACAACATTAGGGAAAGGTTCCCATTAATTTTATCAAAGATAAATTCTTTAAATTTATTCCTTAATCTTCTTTTTAAAGATTCATTAAAACTCAAGTTAGGTTTTAACATCAAAAATCATTACTTAATGATTATTCCAATTTTAAGAAACTAATCTTGTCAATGTCATTTAAAAACATTGTTCACGATAAACCCAAAATCATCTTCCATTAAATATGGAATTTCATAGAAATCAATTCAATATATAATCGATATAAATTCCCGTATCATACTAATATTATAAATGGAAAAACGACAAAGCCTTTTAAATTCCATATTTAATAACGGTCTTCTTTTACAGAAGCTCATCGCGATTATTAATAAATCGAATTCCATTCAATTCCAATTTAATTAAATTGGAAAACTTTACATTGGAGAATTTCCAATTAAATCTTAATAAAAGATTTATAATTTCCAAATTATATTTTCATTGTTAATTGAGTTAAATAACAAATGTCATTTAAAAACACAGTTCACAATAAACCCAATTTACATTTCATTTTATTCTAATTTCTAAATATAATTGGAAACTCTAAAAATCTTAATTAAAATATTTATTCTTTTCTCAACTGGGTTTAAGAACAGTGTTATTGAAGACACCAATCACGACAAACCCAAAAATCCAATTTATTTTATTTAATTCCAAATAAATATTAATAATTTGGGAAAACTTCATTAAATCTTAATTTAAAGATTTATTCTAGTTAATAACTAGTTCATTTCGATAAAAATATATTTTCATCTTTTCAAATATGGAATTTTTCATCCAAAATCTTTTTAAATCATTTATTATGAATTTACATCATTTTTCCATATTTTTAGTAATTTTATTTAGGCCATTTTAGTCGATTTCCCTAAACGGTCATCGAACTGCAATTACAACGACCTTTTCCAAATTTGATTTGGACATAATTCCAAATCCAACCGTTAGATTTTAAAACTCCTATATTCATTGGAAAGCTCTTTTCGATACGAATCCAACGGTTCCGGTTTTAGGAAAATCCGACGGTCGGATCTCCCGTTACATCAATTTGAAGTTAATGGTCGAAATTCGCGAACGGTCGCTGCGCGGCGCGTTCTATTCAGGCCAATATATATATATAATATATACCATATATATATATTTCATCGATTTCTATTTAAATCGTATTTTATAAAATATTTATAAATTCATTTTAAAACGATTTTAACTTCATTTCAATTTTAAATAAAAATTGAATATTCTATATTTTTATCATATTAAAATATTTATATTTTCAAAATATTAGATTTTGAAATCACTTCTTTTCAATATTCATTAGAGAATGAATAAAACGGTCGATAAACCCGTTCGGGTTAAAAATGGCGATTCTACTTAACGCGGCTTCATATTTTTATATTTTATTCTTTACTGAATATTATTTTAAAATATTCGTTATAAAAAAATGTTCTTTATTTTAAAATATCCTTTATATCAAAAGATATTCTGAATCGGAATGCGACTCAATCAATTACCATACAATTTAAGTTGTATGGATTTTATACACCGCATGTATATAACGATAATGATAAATAATCAATAAACAATCCATTCACATCCAAAGTGAAATTTACAGCTGTGTGAGCATTAAAATAAATAAATACATAAAGCTCGTCACAGACTGTCAATCCATCGATTGACATACAGCTAAATATTGGGACTAGTGTAGGTCAAATATCATCCCAACCCGTGTGGGGTTTTCAAACAACAACAACAACAATTTGTTTAACTAAATCATTGGTTAATAAATTTAACCAATTTTAATTCAGTTTGAATTATTTTCTATTTAACAAATTTTCATTTGTTTAAATTATAAATAAATATTTATAATTTAGTTTCAACAAACATATATTTCAACAAGTAATTATTTTATTCTTGTCTAATAAGATGACATTATTATTTTAACATAGCATTTTTTAATAAATGACATTGTCATTTTAACATAACACTTCTAACAAAAATGATATTTTTATTCCAATGTAACCTTTCTAACAAAATTTACATTCTTATTCTAATGTGACATTTCTAACAAAATTGACCTTTTTATTCTAATGTAACTTTATCTAACAAAAGTGACATTTTATTTCAATGTAACATTATCTAACAAAAGTGATGTTTTATTCCAGTGTAACATTATCTAACAAAAGTGGCATTTTATTTCAATGTAACATTACCTAACAAAAGTGACATTCTATTTCATTGTAACATTATCTAACAAAAGTGACATTTTATTTCAATATACATTTTATAATTAAAATGATGTTTTAATCCTAATGTACATTTCTATCCAAAATGATATTTTAATTCTAATGCACATTTCTATCCAAAATGATATTTTAATTCTAATATTACATTTTTAATCCAAATGACATTTTTATTTTCAAAATATGCTTCCTACATAAATGACATGTTTTATTTATAAAATATGTTTCTAACCAAATGACATGTTTATTTCTAACATAACATGTCTAACATAAATGACACATTTTGTTCTAATATAATCTTCCTAACATAAATGACACATTTGTTCTAATATAACATTTCCAATCAAAATGGTAGTTTTATTCAAATGTAACTTTTCATAACAAAATGGTATTTTTATTCAAATGTAACATTTCATAACAAAATGGTATTTTTATCCTAATGCAACATTTTTAACTAAAATGACAATTTTATTCTAATGCAATATTTTATACTAAAAATGTTATTTCTTTTTAATGCAACATTTTATACTAAAAATGTTATTTCTTTTTAATGTAACATTTTATACTAAAAATGTTATTTTTTTGTAATGCAACATTTTATACTAAAAATGTTATTTCTTTTTAATGCAACATTTTATACTAAAAATGTTATTTCTTTTTAGTGCAACATTTTATACTAAAAATGTTATTTCTTTTTAGTGTAACATTTTATACTAAAAATGTTATTTCTTTTTAATGTAACATTTTATACTAAAAATGATATTTCTTTTTAATGCAACATTTTATACTAAAAATGTTATTTCTTTTTAATGTAACATTTTATACTAAAAATGATATTTCTTTTTTAATATAACATTTTATACTACAACAAAAAATGTATTTTTATTTTGACCATAATCTAATTCAACAAATTGACGTTTTCATTTTGTCAATTTTAATACAACTTTAATGTTGTCAATTCTAATACAACAAAAATATTTCATCATATCAATAGAACAACAAGCAGCATCAAACAATCAAATCGCGTACATGCAATAATTTCTCATCATGATAATAATTAACTGATTATAATTATTAAAAAAAGAAATCTCACATTAGGGGTTTTGAATTCTAATTTACATTTCTATACAGTTCAGATCTGAATTTCCTCTGAGTTCTGATTTGCTCCTTTTCAGTTCCGGTCAGTTTCATGTTGTAGTGTTCTTCAATACGATCGCAACACATTTCGTTTTGTTGATTTCTGTTTCGGTTTGAGAAAGTTACAGCTAATTAAACATTAATTACATTATATAGTTATTTAAAATAATTAAATAAATTACATCTTCTTCCTGTTTAAAGAGCCGTCCACATTCAACCCATTATCGTGAACTAGGGTTCACTATCGCCGCTGCCTTGCTTCGCCGGACCTCGATCCAAGTTAGCCCCGACCACCGCCGTTCCTCCACGACCTCGCGCAGCCCCACCTCGGCGAATCCGATCGCCTGTAGAGCCCCCAGATTAGCCTCGACCGTGCCGCCTTCCTGCTCCAAATCTGGCAACCACCGGCGACTATATACGATCATCACCTTATGGATAGATAGAGTAGGGGATGCTCTTCAATATTGTCTTCAGGGAGATTCGATTTTGTTCATTAGATTGGGAGATTTCTTTAATTCAAATTCGAACGACATGGACCATTCGTGAAGTAAACAGCAGCTGTTCATAGGGTTAGTGGATTAGGGTTTGTAAAGGTTGGGTTATTAATAATATTTTAATAATTTAATTCTCTAGTTTTTCAGAAAAGGCCCGATACTTCTTAACCACTCAAATTCCAGCCCGACTAATGTTGCCCCTAGCCAAATACCCCCACTCCGGACACAATAGGCTAGGTCCTGTCAGCCCGTTTGATCGTCTCAGCCCTCTTTTCTTAAATTTAAAATATAAAACATTTAATTATTTAATTTAATTGTACATTTAAATTTACCTGGGCCACATACTGACTCTAAAAATTACAGAAAAAATTCTAGTTATGTTTTGACGATACGGTCCTAATAAAACTAATTTCGTCGAATTTCGAGACCATTTGAAAAATGGCCATTTTAAAGTCGATTAAATTTGACTTAAATTGACAAAACACGTTTTCTTTTTCCATGCTCACATATTAATTCTAAAAATTATGAAAATTCAAACCTAGAAATAATTTGACATACCGGTTCCAACAAAAGTGGTTTCGTCGGAAACGGAGGTCATTTACAAAATGACTATTTTTAAGGGCTATCTATATATTATATTAAAATATATATAAATTCTATAGCGACTTTCCTGAATTTTAAACTGGACATAACTTTCAAATTTTAAAGTGAAATCTCAGTTTCTTACATTTGTTAGGAAGATATAATTAAACAGATTCAAATATTTCTTGTTTCGTCCAATTTTGACTTATATTGAATTCTGTACATTCAATTGAAATTAGAAATCGAATTTTCAAATTGCCGCGCCATTTCAAACTCCTTTTATAATTAAATTAAAATTATATATTCTAACTTTGATTTAAATAAATTTTTAGTTGTTATTATTTAAAATAAATCATTTTAAATATTCAAAATCCATGAAAATTTCTAAAATAAATTTTTTAAATTGGTTCCAAAATTCTCGGTTGTTACAGAAAAATCCATGCCCGTACTCTTGCAGTTCAAGATATTACCCAAAATTTCACAATCTAGAACAATTTGAGTGCCTTTTACGCTACTGCATACTTGATTTTTATCTCCTTTGTAAAAGCCATGATTTAGATTTGCATAGAACATTTTGACAAGTTTCGAGTAACATATTTCATTGCTATCCCGAGCTTCGGCCAAGCTTAAGACTTCATTATGATTGAAAAGAGAAGGAAGATCGTAAGATGTAAAATCTCCAAAGATGGCGAAAGCTCCCGTATTGACTTTTGCATTTCCTAAGTATTCAACATAGGTATTGATTGCTTCTCTATCATTGTAAAGATATCCTTTGATGGTTTGGGATAATCTCATTGTTTGAGGAGTGCTAGAGGAAGCCATTAAAGTTTTGTTTTTGAAGAGTATAGATACAAAGAGAGTTGTTTGAATTATGAATAAGAGATAGAGAGAATAAGATAGAATAGATATAAATAGAGATTGAATGGGCACAACTTTTCTGAAATCAATGACACCTTTTTAGACCTTGAGAGTTGGTGAAAAGTTGGAGGGAAGTTTGAAAGCATAAACTTTTGAAATTCAAAATTTGATTTTCATTTTCTGGTCTGTATGTCGACATGCCTATTTATGTATGTCGACATATATGTAGAATTTCAAAGAACGTGTTGTTTCGACTTTTTGGTTTTATTATATTAATGTTTTTATATTTCAGAATTATTATTTCCTGAATTAATATCAATCCTAACAAACTTCCAAAATTTATTTTATTTTATTTACTATTTATTATTTTGAATTTCAAAATTCAAATTTGAATTTTAAATTTTAAATTTCAAATTCAAACAAAGAAAACAAACAAAGCAAACAAAACATCCATTCAACCAAAAAAATTAAAATTAATTAAGTTTTACCTGGTTTTTAGATCCATTTCTTCGATATTTTCTGAATTTTGAACCATTGTGAAACACATATTCGAATTTCCGGTTGCTGGCTCTTCATCACTTGATGATGAATCTGAATCATCTAAAGTTGCTGCGTATGCCCTCTTTCTTTTCTTTGATGAATTACTATTGTCTGTTTGTTGATTTGATTTATCTGGATATGGGCACATTCTCTTTATATGGATTGGTTTGTTGCAGTTATAACATCGATCGTCATTTCTTCCCGAACTTCCTTGATTATTTCTTTGAAAATTGTTTCTTCGTTTGTATCTCAGAAATTTACTAAAATTTCTTGTCATTAAGGAAATTTCTTCATCGTCTTCGCTGCTTAAGTCAGAACCATTTGTTGCCCATTTGAATGCAATTGATTTAAATGGGCTTGATTTCCTTTCTTTTCTGTAATTGGACTTCAAACGGCATCAAATTCCCAATTAACCCCTCAATCTTCATTTCACTGACATTATCGGATTCTTCGATTGCCAATGTTTTCTGATCTCATTCTAGAGTCTATGAACTAAGTATTTATATGACTTGTTCTTCTTCTGAATAAGTTTTTCCCAATGCTATTAATGAATGCACGATCTCTTGGAATCTGCAATACATATCGGAGATAGATTCATTCTCGTTCATTTAAATAACTCAAACTGATTAATTAGGATTGATATCTTTGTCTGTTTTAACTTTATTGGTTCCTTCATGAGTGACTTGTAATGTTCTCTATATTTCATAAGCGGATTTACAAACTGACACTCTATTAAACTTGTTTCTATCTATTGAACATAACAACATATTCATGGCATTAGAATTTCTTTGGGCAGCAGCCTTTTGTTCATTAGTCCATTTTGCAAAATTAGTAGTGGGTTTGACATATTCACTTTTTGTACTATTCCATGTGTCTAATCCTACCGATTGTAAATATATTTTCATTCTACATGCCCAATATGAATAATTACTGCCATTAAACGGTGGTGGTCCAACAGTGGACCGACCCTCTACAAAAGAACTATTATTACCAGCGTTGGTTGCCATTTAATACTTTCAAAAATCAGATTATGAACTTTTTGAAAACCTATGCGACGATACCAATTATTAGCGATTGCGGAATACGGATCTTGAGGCAAGACTAACACTAGAGGAGGGTGAACAGTGTTTATAAGGAATTTACGAAAATATAAAATTTAAATGATCTACTATATGAATCACATACACCAGAGATGATCACAGACACAAAATCAAACACAAACACATAAATAGATAAATATATAATGTAGGAAAGGATAGAACACACCGGATTTTATACTGGTTCGGATTACTCCTAGGTCCAGTCCCACGCAACGCTGGATTGCGCAGAGTTTTATTATTATTATTATCAATATCCAGGTACAATCCCCTTGATTTCACGGCTACAAGGTTAACACCGCTCCAAACACCCTTGATTCTATGGATACAAGGTTAACACCGCCCCTTTCCTTGATTACAGGGCTACAAGGAACACAACCTTTCCCAAACACTTCCCAAGTGATAATAACATCCCTATAACTCTTCAATAACACTTCAATTCAGAGAGTAGTAGATAGAGCACGAGAAAAGAAGAAGTATTGTATAATTAGAGTAGAAATCGACAAAGTAGAAGTGTAGAAATCAATAAAATGATTAAAAATAATGGTGGGATGAAGAGGTGGTGAAGATAGAGAAGAAGATATATGAAAAAAAATTGAATTCAACCCCTATTTATAAGGTTTGAAAGGTTGCAACGTCTCATAAACGTTACAAATGGTGAAAAATACTTGCTTTGAAAATTCATTTTATGACAGTTGTATGTCGACATAGCCTCCTATGTATGTCAACATATGTATGTTAAAAATGCTTTTAAAACTATTTTTTCAATTGTTTAATTGTAGATATTATTCTGGAAATTCTTGAATCAAAACTTAGTGATATAAATGAATATTCTAAAGTGTAAAATCATATGAATATATTATATATACATATTTATAAAACTATAAGTTTTAAAACTATATAACTTTAAAACTATATAATTATATATATAAACTTAAAAACTTATTTGTTTGAAATCGTAAGTAAGATAACTTGAAATCAGAATTTGAAATTTGAAAAATAGAATTTGAACCTGGAGTGTTTTTCAGAGTCTTACATATAAACTAGACTCTATTATATATTTGTCTTGAACTCTTGAAAACTTGATAACTCATAAGTCTTGAATCTATCTTGAATTCTGAATCTCTTGGAACTCTAAAACTGTGCAGTCTTCAGTATTCAAGTTCTGTATACAAATCCTGTTGTCATCAATTAATGATGAAATAAGGTTGTTGTCATCAAATCTCTAATCTCCAACAGAATAACTGTTCATATCAAGCGATGAAATTTCCATCAATGTTGCACAAGTAAAAAGAATCGACTCCAAAACTCATGAAGAGAAAAGGACTTTCCTCAAAAGCTCCTTAAAGCACACAACTCGACATTGAACCATCAGATTATTCTCTTGATCCAAATCAGATGATTTCCCAACATATGATCTAGCAGTTAATTTGAAGCTTCATTAAAGGACTGAAAAACAGAGCTGTTGTGTTGTCACGAGCAAAAGCGGACCGAGTTAAGAACTCAATGAAACATCTAACAGACCAAAGATGACTCGTCGAAACCGAGTCCATTGGTTCAGTTTCAAGTTCGGAATATGCTATCGACCAATCCTGAAGATGTTGTGCGAAGCCGAGCTCAAACCTTTAACACCAAGGCTTATGGTGTCTATTAAAGCCAAATATATCTTGAAATCAAGTAAAATTAATTTCAATGAGCCAAGGAAAAATTCCACCCAAGGGGCATAGGTGAAAAGGTTCTGCTTTGAAGTTCAGGAAGAAGAATGGAAATTTCTCAAGAGTTTCATAAAGCGCATAATCTAATACCAAGTCATGCCAACAATCCGATCACAAATCATTCTCCCGATTTAACACAGCTTGTATCTCATGCACATAATTTACCAATAAGTTTGAAGCATCCTAAAAATGTTAGGATAAAAATCATATTGTTATTTCCAGTCATGATGACATGTGTAAAAACTCAAGCATGTGGGTTGCGAATCAAGGAAACCTCTTTGAGAACCAACTCAATGTGAATGGCCAGGCATGTGACGATCGCCTACAACCTCTACACTAAACAAGAGGAAAAATGAGCTGAAAGGTGTGCTAGGCAGCTATGGACGATCACCAAGGTGTGATAACA
Source organism: Allium sativum (assembly GCA_030737875.1). NCBI lineage: Eukaryota > Viridiplantae > Streptophyta > Magnoliopsida > Asparagales > Amaryllidaceae > Allium > Allium sativum. Next base: position 750,022,129 of record CM060918.1, read on the forward strand.
CAAGCGGAACCGGTCGTAAATCTCACAGCACAAGGATATAATATAATAGAATATATACAACATGTAATATTAGTGAAGCATTGTAACGACCCTCCCTCTCGGTCGATCCAAATCGATCGTCAAATCGACTTAAATTGAACCGAAAAGGCGGATATGCTAACTTTGGGCGCACAACACATCAAAACAAACAACAGAATACTTTTATCAACATCACAATAATGTTACATCAGAGTACGGAATATTAGAGTACGAATAAATAATATACAGCGGAAAATAATTTTATAATAAATGTAATACAATGCAGCGGAAACCAATAAACTAACACAGCGGAAGACTATCAATGCTCTAGACACAGCTTTAAGCTTCGATCCAGAATCCTGCTAAATGAAATAATCAACAAAACCAAAACTACCGACTGCCCGTGTGGAAAATATGGGCACCCAGAGTTTAGGTTAAAACAAAAAACTCTGAGTCAGTCATGGGACTGGTGTGAGAACTCAAAACAGTTATTAAACTTTACTTTAAAATAAGGTAAATCAAAGGACCACACCGCATGTCACGGAACGGGTTTTCTCCCAAGAATACCAGTGCATAAAACAGTTTATAAATAGCGCAATGCTTTTCGAAAAATGAAGCTATTATAAGACTCAGGTCCCATCACACAATGCAACGCAAGCCTGAGGATAGAGTTTTACCTTATAATAGCCAAACATGCTTGGTACGTTTAAAAACAAATTATTTTGATATTACTATAAGTGTGTAGTGTCAAAAACAACTTCAAATGTAAATGTATCAATCATAGACGACATAGTACCCCATCCTACTATGTCGCCATACAAGTTCTGCAATTAGAATTGAAATGTCACGTATTGGAAATTGGATTTCCGTCATGAGTCGAGGCCAGGGATGGGTCCTCATCGATTCGAGACACTCTAGCAAATGCCTCAGGATCCCCCGCAGTGAACCCTGGGAACGAAAGGGTCGGTTCACACTTACGTTTGTGGATTGGTTATTCCTGAACATACGTTTCCCATTCCTATCGGCCCCGTAGTGACCGATATATCTGAGGCGCCTCGCTATCCATCATCCACATAGGAAAAAATATAAATGTCTGGGCTCCATACCATGACACCACCCATAGCTAGAAAGAAACGTCGTGCACTCCCAATGGTCTCTATCCCTTTTTTGGCTCATACTGAGGTTTGAGGCTCGCGAATTTACGCTATACACAAAGCTATGCTATTTAAAGTCGTGCTTTGATCATCTACTACAAGACTCTGCTTTTAAACAGAAGCCTTGATCACTGCATCTCTGCATGCCACACTGACAATTCATGCCATGCGACTGATGTCTATCAAGATATAACCTCTAAGCTTGTACATCTCAGAGAAGGGCGTTAAGCAAGAGAATAAATTCTCCACCGCCAAACAGATATATATTTAATAGAAATCAATCAACACAGAATGAAATCCAATGTCAGGCACACATCCATTTACAAATTCGTTCTGGGTCTGAACGAAACCGGAGGCACCTTATTCCTCGTCTCATATGTCCAATATAGGAGAGAGGTCCTCGCATATCCGGTCGATCTCCAAGTACGTCTGAACGATCACCACTTATTACCTTGTCTTGGGTGTACAGCCCAATCAAGACATCAGTAATCATCCAAACGATGTGAAAACCTCTGGTCTTCAACCATCGTCTTCATCGTCGACTTATCGTCGAATCAATTATTCAGAATGGGTATAAACTCGGCCTTTCCGAATAATTTACGTATCTTAAAATCAAGTGCTATAAAAGCACAACATACGCCTCATTCCAATCCAGAATATTCTTTTATTCAAATATTCACGTCTTTAGGGATAGGTTCCCATTAATTTTATTAAAGATTTTTTTTTAAAATTTATTCTTTAATCTTCCTTTGGATATCAATTCTAAACTAAATTAAGGCTTATCAACTAGTTGGGATTATCGAGCCTTACCGAAGTAATCATTTATTTATTAATCCCAAACCCAACCTATTCATCCCATGGAGAAAAACCGGTAATACTCCATATCTAACACCACGGTGTTATCGGTAAATTTAATTACCATTTCACGCTCAAATCTAATTAAAGATTTAACTATCGCCTAGAGTAAAACTAGTGGTACTCCATTCTCGATCATTTCCCAAATTTGATTATTTAAATTATCACATTCTCATTTCAATCAAATTAAAGATTCATTAAAACTCCACTTAGTTTTTATCTTCCAACAATCACTATTTAATGATTATTTAACTTTGGAAACACAAACACGCCACATCGACAATCTACACCGTACCATTGATTTCTGCCCATATATAACCTCTAAGCTCGTACGTCTCAGAGAAGGTTGTTAAGCAAGAGAATAAATTCTCAGCAACCAAACAGATATATATTTAGCAAAGATCAACAATACAATTCGAAATACAATGTTAGACATGTGATCCTGTCTTTAACTGGGTTAAAGAATCAATGTCATTTAAAACACAGTTCACGATAAACCCAAAATCACATTCCATTAACCATGGAATCTTCACGGAAAACAGATCAATATATAATCGATATCAATTTCTGTATCCAACTAATAATATAAATGGAATAACGACAAAGCCTTTTAAATTCCATATATATTAACAGTCTTCCTCCACAGAAGCTCACTTCGATTATTACCAAATTGAATTCCATTCCATTCCAATTTATTTTATTAAATTGGAAAACTTTACTTTGGAAACTTTCCATTAAATCTTAATAAAAGATTTATATGTTCCAAATCACATTTCACTTAAATCGGGTTAAAGAACGAATGTCGTTTAAAACACAGTTCACGATAAACCCAATTCACATTCCGTTTTATTCTAATTACTAAATATAATTGGAAACTCTAATAATCTCAATTAAAAGATTTATTCTTTTCACACGGGGTTTAAGAACCGTGTTATTGAAGACACCATTCACGATAAACCCAAAATCCACTTTGATATTAAATATAAAGCTCTAAATAGAAATTATAACGTCTTATATTTAATATCAAATTCTGAAACCAACACATATCGTATGGGGAAAAACGATATATATCTATCTTCCATATTCCTCTACAATATCCGTATAGTCACGGAATCCAATATCGAAATCTCCCGAAGATGATTTCTATTCAAATCCATTCCAATTTATATACTGGAAAATTCTGGTTAGATTAAAACCATTTCCAACCCAATTTATTTATTTAAAAACATTAGCTTAATATTCTAGTTAATAACTAGTTCATTTTGATAAAAATATATTTTTATCTTTTCAAATATGGAATTTTTCATCCCAACTCTTTCCAAATCATTTATTATGATTTCACACACATTATTAATATTTTTAATAATTTTATCAAGTCCCATACAGTCGGTTTCCAATAACGGCCACCGAACTACATCCATAACGACCTTTTCCAAATTTGATTTGGACATAATTCAGAATCCAACCATTAGATTTCAAATCCCTTATATTCATTGGAAAGCTCTATCCGATATGAACCCAACGGTTCTGGTTTTAGGAGAATCCGACGGTCGGATCTCCCGTAATGTAAATTCGAAGTCAATGGTCGAAATTCGCAAAAGGTCGCGGCGCGGCGTGTTCAATTCAGGCCATTAAATATATATAATATATATATATTTTGTCGATTTCCATTTAAAACGTATTTTATAAATTCATTTTAGAACGATTCCCACTTTCATTTCAATTTTAAATCAAACTTGAATACTCCTTATCATTATAGTATTTAAATGATAATATTTTCAAAATATCTGATTTTGAAATCATTTCCTTTTTGATATTCATTATAAAAATGAATAAAATCGATATAAATATCGTTCACGTCAAAATGGCGCATATCTAATCAACACGGCTTCACACATTTCAATATTCTCGTGTCCATCCAAAATCAGACATCAAATTCACTTTTTAATCCTTTACTGAATATTATTTTGAAATATTCGTTATTTAAAAATATTCGTTATTCCTAAATTGGAATCATACACAATCAATTACCATATAATGTTATTTATATGGATTTCATACAACACATGTATACAACAACAATGATAAACAATTAATTCTAGCTATGTTTTGGTTCTCACACCATTTAATTGGAAACATATAGATATCCCACTTTCGAAACTCGAGCATAAATACTGATGATGCGGCCGCATCGCTAGAATTATCCCCGGGCGATTAGAGTGTGATTCTATATCCATCCAGTATATTTAAGGCTTCGTATACACGTGGATTAGACGTATATTAAAATCTCTATATACCCAATAGTCCAAAATTAATTTAAAATAAATTACTCAAATACGTATAACAAGGTTTAAATTTTTAAAACAAAATTTGTTTTCATTTTTATTTTAAAAATAACACTCTTTGAAACTCATTCTTGGATACTACTGATCCTATCTCTAACGAGTCATTCTCCTTGGATATTACTAATCCAATCTCTGATGAATTCTTTCGTTTGGTTCTAGTGTGTCTTGTTCTCGAGCTCTGTAAACCAAAGCTCTTATACCATATGTAACGACCCTCCCTTTCGGTCGATACAAATCAGTCGTTAAACCGACTTAAATCGAACCAAAAAGGCGGATACGCTAACTTTGGGCGCATAACACATCAGAACAAACAACAGATTTTTATAAACATCAAAATAATGTTACATCAGAGTACAAAATATCTGATACGAATAAATAATATACAGCAGAAAATAAATTTACAATAAATGTAATACAATGCAGAAGGAAACCAATAAACTAACACAGTGGAAGACTATCAATGCTCTGGACACTGCTTTAAGCTTCGACCCAGAATCCTGTTGAATGAAATAATCTGCAAAACCAAAACTGCCGACTGCCCGTCTGGAAAATATGGGCACCCAGAGTTTAGGTTAAAACAATAAACTCTGAGTCGGTCATGGGACTGGTATGAGAACTCAAAACAGTTATTAAACTTTACTTTAAAATAAGATAAATCACGGGACCACGCCGCATGTCATGGAACGGGTTTTCCCCCAAGAATACCAGTACATAAAATAGTTTATAAACAGCGCAATGCTTTTCGAAAAATGAAGCTATTATAAGACACAGGTCCCATCACACAATGCAACGCGAGCCTGAGGATAGGGTTTTACCTTATAATAGCCAACCATGCTTGGTACGTTTTAAAACAAATTATTTTGATAGTACTATAAGTGTATAGTGTCAAAAACAACTTCAAATATAAATGTATCAATCATAGACGGCATAGTACCCCATCCTACTATGTCTCCATACAAGTTCTGCAATTAGAATCGAAATGTCACGTATTGGAAATTGGATTTCCGTCATGAGTCGAGGCCAGGGATGGGTCCTCACCGATTCGAGACACTCTAGAAAATACCTCAGGATCCCCCGCAGTGAACCCTGGGAACGAAAGGGTCGGTCCACACTTATGTTCGTGGATTGGTTATTCCTGAAAACACGTTTCCCAGTCCTATCGGCCCCGTAGTGACTGATATATCTGAGGCGCCTCGCTATCCATCATCCACATAGGTAAAAATATAAATGTCTGGGCTTCATACCATGACACCACCCATAACTAGAAAGAAACGTTGTGCACTCCCAACGGTCCCTATCCCTTTTTTGACTCATACTGAGGTGTGAGGCTCGCGAATTTACGCTATACACAAAGCTATGCTATTTAAAGTCGTGCTTTGATCATCAACCGCAAGACTCCGCTTTTCAACAGAAGCCTTGATCACTGCATCTCTGCATGCCACACTGACAATTCATACCATGCGACTGATGTATATCAATATATAACCTCTAAGCTCGTACGACTCAGAGAAGGGCGTTAAGCAGGAGAATAAATTCTCCGTCGCTAAACAGATATATATTTAATAGAAATCAATCAACACAGAATGAAATCCAATGTCAGACACACATCCATTAACAAGTTCTTTCTAGGTCTGAACGAAACCGGAGGCACCTTATCCATCGTCCCATATGTCCAATACAGGAGAGAGGTCCTCGCATATCCGGTCAATCTCCAAGTATGTCTGGACAATCACCACTTATTACCTTGTCTTGGGTGTACAGCCCAATCAAGACATCAGTAATCATCCAAACGATGTGAAGACCTCCGGTCTTCAACCACTGTCTTCATCGTCGACTTATCATTGAATCAATTATTAAGAATGGGTATAAACCCGGCCTTTCCGAATAATTCACGTATCTTATAATCAAGTGCTATAAAAACACAACATACGCCTCATTCCAATCCAGTATATTCTTTTATTCAAATATTCACATCTTTAAGGATAGGTTCCCATTAATTTTATCAAAGATAAATTCTTTTAAATTTATTCTTAAATCTTCCTTTGGATGTAAATTGTTGTAACAGCATTGAAATGTTCTTCTATTTGTGTTCTGATTTGTCGTGTTCTCAACTCAATCCGATCTTTCTCGTAAGGCTGAGTCCGGGTCGTTTCAAGCATATTTTAATAGAAATTTCAAGCTTTCAAAAACAACTAGAAAGTATACCCATATACCAGAACTACAACATATGTCTGTACAAATTTTCCTAACTACAGCACTCAGAGTAGAATAACAAATAGCGGAAATCCAAATACTATATAGTAAGAGTGATAGTACGCCAGCCTCCTGCTCACCTCTGAACTGTTACATCGTCTTTATTAAGCTATCACCTATCACATGCCACCTGGTCTGCCCATACAAAATTGGATGAATAGCCCAAGGTAATAAGAGGGAAACATAAAACCTTGAGTCAGACAACCGTTTTAGTGAGCGATAAAACAACTAACTAACTTCATCAATAAATTACATGAGAATGGGTAAATAAACTAACTAATTTACCCACAACATCAGAGAAGAACACAACTCCTATCTTCCACACATCGGATAGTGATAGCCTTTACAATCCATACAACCAAAGGAACAACAATTCATCCATGGTAATCAGAACGACCATTCAATCATGGCAAACAGAAGTAACTAATCAATAACACTCATAACATCCAAATTATAGATCTCACATATACCATCCTAATCGAATTCAACATCCCTTAAGTATAAGCCCCGAAGGCCTAAAACAATATCAGACAAGCACCTAAGAAATATCTTCTTCGACGTTGGACAATCAACATGAGACGGTACAAACAAAGAAACTAATCATCCATGACAAACTTTGGTTATCACTGCCAATCCTGCTTTGAAATCATCGTTAATCGTATGACTGGCCATATCATACTGCTATCCGTCAAAGGCTAATGGAACCCCGGCTCTAGAAAAAACCCCATACTCCTTTCAACGATACGAAACTAGGCATTTCAACGATACCCAGGGTATTCGACCTACATCCGGACTTTTAGGTGCCCCTATTATACCTCTGCTTTGAGCCCGCTAGTACCTACAACAACGATAATTCTTCGGCCTTCAGTATCTCTAGTTATCCAACCCGATGACTTTTCATATCTCAAGCAACCTTCTCAAGCAAACATTATCCACCAACTCACGACCTTTGAGTTGCCACCTCATTCGTTGTTCTACACCGATCAACGAACACATTCAACACTTTGAATATTCCCACTTGAAATTACTCCAAAGTCACAACATCACTGAGCCAAACTACATCACTGCTCTGTGGCTAGAATTCGGGGGGGTCGCTCCAAAAAAATGCCCTTTTGTTCAAATCTGGGTCATACCCGAAAAATATATTTGTTCAGAAATGATCATGTGTGACCGACCCTGTTATGCACAATCGACCGACCCCCCATCCACTGGGAAGCTCGACCGACCACCGTTCTTGCTCGACCACACCATAGTGACTGACCATACCCTGCTCGAGCAACTCCCCATGTACTTGACCATGCTCAACCTCATGTATGCACGATCAGATCACCCTGACCGACCCCATTCAGCTCGACCCAAACCCAACACTGCTCGACCCGACCACTTCTTGCCTTCACTTTGGTCAACCGACCGAACTAAACTCCTCACCACCATGACCGACCAATTCCTGCTTGACCCGACCATCACGCTCGATCCGACTAGGTGGTTGCTCAACTGACCCTACCTCCATGCTCAACCGACCAGAGACTTGTACTACCCCTTGTACTATACTTTGTATTGCACGCTCGACCCGTGGCCTGTACAGCTCCAACCCAAGTCCAACTTCGACCAAAACTTTGCCAATCGACAAGATCGACGAAATCTACTCATCCAATTCATCCAACACAACCATAAGCATGTTAATAAATCACTAACAACATGAATATGATGATTTTCACCAAAGTTATGTGAATTTCACCAAAGTAATGATAAATGAACATATGAAAAAAATGATGGATCTAACTTGCATAAACATATGAAATAACATGAAAATTACCATCTTTAAGTTGCTAAATTAGATCCTATTGCGATTCATATGAAAGTAAACTTACCATGAGGTAGATCTAAGGAAAACGACTTGAAAATGATGAAAATTTGTGCATTCAACTCATATACTTGCTTGAATCCGTGTGAGAGATGCTTATCACTCACCTATTCTTCAAAACAACCCAAAAACACTTAGATCTAGATCCGGACAGCGAAGAATTTGATCCAAACTCTTCAATTCGATGAACTCTCCCTTGGAATGGTGTAGATCTAGCTTCAAATGATGTAAATCTTTGATTCTCTAACGTAGATCTCGAATTTTAATGGTGGAAATGTGTAGGAGAATGAAGGAATGGAGGATCACAAACCCCTCCAATTGAGAGAATGAGAAAAGTAAACTCTTCTCTATGTCTCTTACCTCCCATTTATAGCCTCCCACCAGCCCACTAATGGGCCTCCCTAAATCAGCCCATTATGGCTTTATAAACCTGAATAACCAAGTGTAAAACCTTAAAACAACGATTCCTCCTAAACCGCTAAGCCAAATCTTTATTCTGACCACTCTACGGAGAGGGAAACAACACGTCCTTTCCAATGGCACATGTCTCAACACCTGATTTGATCTGAGTAAAAAGCTATGCCCTGTACAAGACTAATAGGGGTAAAATGGTCACAAACAAAATTGGTAAAATTATGGTCATGTTTCACATCCCCATAAGCCACATATTAAAATATGAGAATGATCCAACCCTCAGGGAATAAAATAAAAATATTTTACGATCTTTCGATACGTAAAATGCGAGCAGTTACAAGGCATACCAGGCAAAAGACAAGAAGGTGATTCATTCCAGAGCACACCAAGTTTTCAACAATCTGGGGGGAAATGTTAACCCGGATATAACCCAGTCGGATATTCATACAAAATTAGAATAAAGAACGGAGAAGTATGATCTTGGAATTGGATGAAACTTCACCATAAAAACCACACGACCTTATCCAAGCCTTCCCCGTAGAGCACCCTTCTTTTTTGTAATTGGACTTCAAACGGCATCAAATTCCCAATTAACTCCTCAATCTTCATTTCACTGACATTATTGGATTCTTCGATTGCCAATGTTTTATCTCATTCTGGAGTCTATGACCTAAGTATTTATCTGACTAGTTCTTCTTCTGAATAGGTTTTTCCCAATGCTATTAATGATTGCACGATCTCTTGGAATCTGCAATACATATCGGAGATAGATTTATTCTCGTTCCTTTTAAATAACTCAAACTGATTAATTAGGATTGATATCTTTGTCTGTTTTAACTTTATTAGTTCCTTCATGAGTGACCTCTAATGTTCTCTATATTTCATAAGCAGATTTACAAACTGACACTCTATTAAACTCATTTCTATCTATTGAATATAACAACATATTCATGGCATTAGAATTGCTTTGTGCAGCAGCCTTTTGTTCATTAGTCCATTTTGCAAAATTAGTAGTGGTTTGACATATTCACTTTGTGTACTATTCCATGTGTCTAATCCTACCAATTTTAAATATATTTTCATTCTACATGCCCAATATGAATAATTACTGCCATTAAACAGTGGTGGTCTAACAGTGGACTGACCCACTACAAAAAAACTATTATTACCAGTGTTGGTTGCCATTTAATATTTTCAAAAATCAGATTATGAACTTTTTGAAAACCTATGCGACGATACCAATTATTAGGGATTGCAGAATGCGGATCTCAAGGCAAGACTAACAATAGTGGGGGCTGAACAGTGTTTATAAGGAATTTATGAAAATCTGAAATTTAAATGATCAACTATATGAGTCACATACACCAGAGATGATCACAAACGCAAAATCAAACACAAACACAGAAACAGATAATTACAAAATGCAGGAAAGGATAGAACGCACAGGATTTTATACTGGTTCGGATTACTCCTAGGTCCAGTCCCACGCAATGCTGGATTGTGTAGAGTTTTATTATTATTATCAATATCCAAGTACAATCCCCTTGATTTCACGGCTACAAGGTTAACACCGCTCTAAACACCCTTGATTCTATGGCTACAAGGTTAACACCGCCCCCTTTCCTTGATTTCAAGGCTACAAGGAACACAACCTTTCCCAAACACTTCCCAAATGATTACAGCAGCCCTATAACTCTTCAATAACACTTCAATTCTGAGAGTAGTAGATAGAGCGCGAGAAAAGAAGAAGTATTATATAATTAGAGTAGAAATCAGCAAAGTAGAAGTGTAGAAATCAATAAAATGATAAAAAAATAATGGTGGGGTGAAGAGGGGGTGAAGATGGAGAAGAAGATATATGAAAAAAATCAAAATCAACCCCTATTTATATGGTTTGAAAGGTTGCAACGTCTCAGAGACGTTACAAATGGTGGAAAAAAAATACTTGCTTTGAAAATTCATTTTCTGACAGTTGTATGTCGACATAGCCTCCTATGTATGTCGACATATGTATGTTAAAAATACTTTTAAAACTATTTTTTCAAGTGTTTAATCGTAGATATTATTCTTGAATCAAAACTTAGTGATATAAATGAATATTCTAAAGTGTAAAATCATATGATATCATAATAATATATTATATAAACATATTTATAAAATTATAAGGTTTAAAACTATATAACTGTAAAACTATATAATTGTATAAAATTATATATACAAACTTAAAAACTTATTTGTTTGAAATCGTATGTAAGATAACATGAGACTAGAATTTGAAATTTGAAAAACAGAATTTGAACCTGGAGTGGTTTTTAGAGTCTTACATATAAACTAGACTCTATTACTATATTTGTCTTGAACTCTTGAAAACTTGATAACTCATGACTCTTGAATCTATCTTGAATTCAAAATTTCTTGGAACTCTAAAACTGTACGCTCTTCAGTACTTAAGTCCTGTATAGAAATCCTGCATACATATATGTGTATATATTCTAGATAGAGATGTTAGTATACATTTTATAATCAATTAATGATGAAATAAGGTTGTTGTCATCAAAACTCCAATCTCCAACAGAATAACTGTTCATATCAAGTGAAGAAATTTCCATCAATGCGGCACAAGTAAAATCAATCAACTTTAAAACTCATGAAGATCAGAAAAGGACTTTCCTCGAAAGCTCCTGAAAGCACACGACTCGACATTGAACCATCAGATTGTTCTCTTGATCCAAATGAGATGATTGCCCAAGATATGATCTACCAGTTAATTTGAAGCTTCATAAAAGGACCAAAAAATAGAGTTGTAGTGTTGTCACGGGCAAAAGAGGCCAGAGTTAAGAACTCAATGAAACATCTAACAGACCAAAGATAACTCCCCGAAACTGAGTCCATTGGTTTAGTTTCAAGCTCGGAATATGCTATCGACCAATCTTGAAGATGTTGTGCGAAGCCGAGCTCAAACCTTTAACACCAATGCCTATGGTGTCTATTAAAGCCAAATATATCTTGGATTCAAGTATAATTAATTTCAACGAGCCAAGGAAAAATTCCACCCAAGGGGCCTAGGTGAAAAGGTTCAGCTCTGAAGTTCAGGAAGAAGAATGGAAATTTCTCAAGAGTTTCATAAAGCACATAATCTAACACCGAGTCATGCCAACAATCTGATCACAGATCATTATCCCAATTCAACACAGCTTGTATCCCATGCACATAATTTACCAATCAGTTTGAAGCATCCTAAAATGTTAGGATCATGATCATATTGTTATTTCCAATCAAGACGACATGTGTAAAATCTCAAGCACGTGGGTTGCGAATCAAGGAAACCTCTTTGAGAACCAAGTCAATGTGAATGGCCAGGAATGTGACGACCGCCTACAACCCCTACACTAAACAAGAGGAAAAGTGAACTGAAAGGTGTGCCAGGAAGCTATGGACGATCATCAAGGTGTGATAACACAAGCGGAACCTGTCGCAAATCTCATAGCGCAAGGATAAAATATAATAGAACATATACAACAGGTAATATTAGTGAAGCATATTTTAACAGAAATTTCAAGCTTTCTAAAACAACTAGAAAGTATACCCATATACCAGAACTACAACATATGTCTGTACAAATTTGCCTCACTACAGCACTCAGAGTAGAATAACAAATAGCGAAAATACAAATACTATATAGTAAGAGAGAAAGTACGCCAGCCTTCTGCTCGCCTCTGAACTGCTACATCGTCTTTATTAAGCTATCACCTATCTCATGCCGCCTAGTCTACCCACTCAAAATTGGATGAATAGCCCAAGGTAATAAGAGGGAAACATAAAACCTTGAGTCATACAACCATCTTAGTGAGCGATAAAACAACTAACTAACTTCATCAATAAATTACATGAGAATGGGTAAATAAACTAACTAATTTACCCACAACATCAGAGAAGAACACAACTCCCATCTTCCACACATCAGATAGTGATAGCCTTTACAATCCATACAACCAAACGAACAACAATTCATCCATGGTTATCAGAATGACCATTCAATCATGGAAAACAAAAGTAACCAATCAATAACATTCATAACATCCAGATTATAGATCTCACGTAAACCCTCCTAATCGAATTCAACATCCCTTAAGTATAAGCCCCACAGGCCTAAAACAATATCATACAAGCACACAAGAAATATCTTCTTCGACGTTGGACAATCTATATGAGACGGTACAAACAAAGAAACCAATCATCCATGACAAACTCTGGCTATCAATGCCAATCCTACTTTGAAATCATCGTTAAGTAACCATTATCAAGCAACCTTCTCAAGCAACCGTTATTCACCAACTCACGACCTTTGAGTTGCCACCTCATTCGTTGTTCTACACCGATCAACGAACACGTTCAACACTTCGATTATTCCTACTTAAACTTACTCCGAAGTCACAACATCACTGAGACAAATTAAATCACTTCTCTACAGCTAGGGTTCGGAGGGTTGCCCCCGAAAAAAAATTCATGCCCTTTTGTTCAAATCTGGGTCGTACCCAAAAAATATTTTTTCATAAATGACCCTGTGTGACCGATCCTGTTATGCACAATCGACCGACCCCCCCCCCTCCACTGGGATGCTCGACCACACCATAGTGACCGACCATACCCTGCTCGAGCCACTCCCCATGTACTTGACCATGCTCAACCGTATGTATGCACGACCAGACCACCCTGACCGACCCCATTCAGCTCGACCTGAACCCAACATTGCATGACCCGACCACTACTTGCCTTCGCCTTAGCCAACCGAACGACCCGAACTCTTCATCACCATAACCGACCACTTCCTGCTTGATCCGACTATCATGCTCGACTCGACCGACCCCATCTCCATGCTCGACTGACCAGAGACCTGTACTACCGCTTGTTGGATCTAGATTAACCCTAGAGGAGGGTGAATAGGGTTTATTACGATATATTGAATAATTAAAAATTAATCGCAGCATAGACAAAGCAGAGTAAGTAAATACGGAAAGAAAATAACACACAGAGATACCCAGCTTTGTCCATATATGCTTTGTCCATGTGTGTTGTACTTGACTATTGCTTGTTTACATGCTTTGTCCATATATGCACTGAGTCGAGTTGGTCCACGTGGATGCTCCTCAGTTGCACGCTGTATTTTGATTGGCGAGGCAGTGCACACGTGTATATTTATACACATGTGTATATGCAGACCATTAGAAAAGATTTCCCTGTCCCTGCTACTATATATATACAAACTGTCTAGACACAGATAAATCACATCAAGTCATGAAAGATGATGAGAAACACACCAAAATCTGAGGCAAATAAAATTTTAAAATCAAAATTTATATTTGCTAGAATTTAGAATATTATTTCTGTTCCATATACTGTGTGTGTGTGTTTCTGTATATGACAGGTATAAAGACTGGACTGACTGAGCTGTGAAGACAGAAGATTGAAGATGAAGACAATATGAAACGTGTCAATGTATCAGTGTCAATGTGTCTGTAAATTGAAATGTAAACTGAATGATTATATATATATATATGAGATGTATAGACAGAGTGTTATAGTGAGGAGTTGTGTAACAACAGAATTGTACTTTATGTTTGTATTAAACAAATTTGTTTGAAATAAAATATTATTTTATTGTGCTCAAATTTGTGTTCAAGCAAATTTGTATATCGTATTCAGTTTATATACAAGTACAATGTCATGTGAAGAAAATATAAATAGTGGAGTTATAAATCTGTACTGTTTTAGATATAAAATAAAATATTCTATTTAATAAAATACTGTGAATATTTTAATTTTTGTACAGTCGGATTTTATTTAAATATAAATATTATATTCCTGTCTATGATGTAAATATAGAACAGTACAATAACAAACACATTAAAATAATATTTATTTGGTTGTTATCATCAAACAAAAATCATATAATTGTGTATACAACAATCTCCCCCTTTTGATGATGACAAACAAATAAAAAGATTTTGAGCACAAGAAATGTGTTTGACAGTGAATATTGAACTCCCCCTATTTATTAGCTCCCCCTACAACAGACAACTCCCCCTATAAATGTGCATGAGTGAAATGTATGAATAATAATAAATTTTCAAAATTAAAAATATTTATAAAATATTCACACATAAATCAAAATCTCAATCCATTCTCCCCCTTTTGTTGTCATCAAAAGGATACAAAGTTTAAAATACAGATGAAAAATGACTAAGAATATAATTTCAGCTTAAGAGGAAAAACGGTCATCATAAATCTCAATCAGTCAAACAAAAATCATAATAAACTGAGAATAGGTGGCATATTTCACATTGTAGAACGATGGATTTACAATGAATTTTATAAAAAGTGAGGAGAGTTGTATAAATATGAATTTCAATTATTTTCAAAAGATTTTATAAAAATGAAGATAAAAAACAGTGACGAATTTGGACTATAATTAATAATTCAATTTAAGTGACAAAATCAAATACTCTCAAATCCCAATAGCTATCAATCAACAAATCATAATACATCATAAAATATTAACACACTTCACAGAATAGAAAGATGGATTGATAGGCTGGTTTTTATACGCCAAGGAGAATTTCAGATTAATTTCAATTTATAGCACATTATTTCCTTTTCTTTTATTTTTTTATTTAAGAGCACACCGACCATGCATAACCAGAGCTTGGATTTTTAAATGAGGTCAGTCGCAGCTTAAATTATAAGTTGTCTCTTAACCATGCATGACCAGAGCTTGGATTTTTAAATGAGGTTAAAGACATACTTATATATTATATATATTTATCATTTCAGCTTTAAAAGGAAAAACTCCTCGGTATATAACACCAATATATGGATGACAGAAAATGGGGAAGGTACAGAAATGACTATGAAATAAATTTCTAAATTAATTATATTATGAAATATGCTCGACTATACCGGGATCATTGAAAATTTTCAATTATCACTAATTCTGAATAATAACATAGTCCAATTTCTATCACAAATATTTCCACTGTTTAAAAAAAAGATTTTAAAACATATTAACTCTCCACATTGATATAAAATCACGATGGATGGCAGAATGATGCTAGATAATGAAGATGGTCGTGAAATAATAGCCAATTCAAAGATATTATAATAAATGTTCAACCATCATGAAAAATTTAAACAAAATCTCCTCTTGTTGTGAAATATACTTCAGTCACAATTCATCACAATTTCAAAATCTGTTAATTATTTTGATAAATTATAAATACAGTTTAATTTGGATATAGATTTCAATTTCTGAATGAATAATCAATAAATAACTTTTAAATTGAAAATCAATTACAGGAGGGATATGAAAAATTATACAAGCCAAGAGGGTTCAAAAATATATATACACAAAATATTTAGCACTTCTAAACTGATACCACTTGATGTCTCTATTCATGAGGATTTTAAAATTGACGTTGGAGATGAAACAAAGATATCTCAGACAATAGAATCTTAATCACAAATCCTAAGCAGACACGGTTAACAAATCAAGCAAATTAATTTCATCTATCAGAGCATGGTATATATTTGATACCAAAACAAGCAGTCACCAAAAAAAATATTTTCAAGAGCAAATCCTTTTATCAGAGCAGCATAACAGATTATTCCAAAATAAACATTTTTCAAATCAGTATCAGAGCAGCACAGAAAATAGTTTCAAATCAGACTTGTCAAGATAACGCTCACATAAGATGATTCACGATCCAATAGTTAAAAAATACCGTTTATTTGAATCAAATAACCATGAAATAATAGAGAAATTTACGACCATTTTTTCAAAGAATTTTTCACAAGCAATTTTCTAACAAGTATACAATAAATTTCAGATCATTTACACCAGGCTTAAGAGATATTCATGATCCAAACAATTTAAAACAGTTTACTTGAAATCACTTGAGTCAATGTCAAGTTTTGAGATACAGTGAATCAGTCACACAAGATTGATAATTTCAGAATTAAGAGGTGTGTGAGATTCAAAATATCAAGAATTTCAGATGATTTCAAACAAACAAATTTCAACAATAATGACCATGAATAAAGATGAATTTCAGGATGTATCACTGAGATTCAAGACAGATTAAAATTTCCAAGCCAATCTGAAAATCAATGAAATTATCACAACTGATAAATAGTAGTATGCTGTAATGAGTATAATATTTCAAGCTTTTCTAAAATGGATTATAAGAAACTCAAAATAGCAGAGGTGTGTGAAATTTCATTAAATATTCAGATCTTCAAAAATTTAGAATTCAAACCAACAGTGTTCAGGATATGACAAGAATACATCAACACTGTTATGAATTCAAAAAACAGAAAAATGAACTTCAAAACAAATTCAGGGATATACAAGATCAAGTTCAAGATCTGGAAAAGATTAAAACATTAGAGTTTTATACAAATGAAGCGAATTTCCAGAAAAATATGAATTCTGCAATTGGAAGTAAACGAACCCCAAAAAGTAAAAAAAATGGCAGTGATAAATAAAAAAACAAAAGAAAAGAAGAAGAGGTAGAAGGAGAAATAAACAAAAAAAATATTTACAAAGATGAGTTTAGAGATTATACCTGAAATCGATGTAAGCAGATGAATCTCTAACTCAACAGACTTGGCTAAGGAACATATATCAATTTTCCTTGAAATATGGAACGATCTTTGATTCTTCTTAGAAAGTCGTTCCTCAGCCAACCTTCGGTGCCTAAGTATTTTGTTGATCAAGTGGTCTGACAAAAACTGTAAAACCACTCATAGCTGTGTGTCGAACTTTTGGTATCCAAACCTGTTTGTATAACAATCCATTTGAATTTACCTTCGTGCCCTTAGGAACCCAAATCTGTTTGACTTTAGAAGAATTCACTTTATTTCTTTTTGGGGTCCAAAATGGATTAAACAGATTGTTATCAAACAAAATCTTATTTCGTTCATGATTTAAAAATCTTTTGAAATTATCAGAGTTTAAATTTCCAAAACGATTATTTTCAAAGTAGTTTGAAGGATTTTTAAAATCATAAGAATTCACTTTTTCATAACCACTTGTTTTTCCAAAACCAAGACCTCGTTTATGAACAACTGAAAATTGGTTTTGAAACAGCATGTTCAACGATTTTTCCCTATTAGAAAATTTATCCAAAGTTGATTCTAATCGTTGAATTTTGGATTTAAGATCAGAATTTTCTTTTATTAAATTTGAACAACAATTAATGCTGATCTTTCTCTTTTCAGTATCATTTTGTTTCAAAAACAAATTTTCATTTTCAAAAAGTTTGATTTTGGTCTTGGACTCAAAGATTTCAGATTTAAATTTAATTTGTTTTTCAAATTCAAGTTTCTTGAAATTTTCAATCTCTTTTTCAAGCTCGTTTAAAATTAAATCACTTTTCAACAAGCTTTCTTTTTTAGCAATTTCATGTTTGGAATTTTTTCTGGCCTTAAAATTATTAAATTCTTTTTGCAAAGAATTATTTGAATATTTTAGCTCAACCTCGTTATCTTTTAAAATCATAATTTCCTCTTTAAGCCTTTGAATATTTTTATTGAGATGAACGAGGTCAGTTTTCAATTTCAAACAGCTTTCACAATCAGAATTTTCTAATTTCATGACATCTATAAATTATGATTCCAAACAGTTAATTTTTCTATTTAACTCGTGATTTTTAGATTTTAAATATTTGTTTTTACAATGGAGTTTATCAACGATTTTTGTTAAATCAGTACACATATAAACCAACTCTTCATATGAGAAGCTTTCAGTCTCATTGTCTGTTCAGTCCCCATCGTCTGATCTACTTGAATTTTCATTTGTTTCTTCTCCTGAGCATAGATCTGAATCTGAGTTGACCATTTTGGGTTTTGAGCTGCTGTTGTCAATCTTTCCATACTTCGTATTGAGAAAATTCCATATTTCCAGCGCAGTGAAGCAATGAGAAATACGGTTATATTGGACATCATAAATATAAGAATACAAAGTGTGAATAGCACGAGAATTAAATCCAATATCGTTCCTATTGACCATATCATAACCATTAATAACAGTATCCCAACATTTAATATCAACAGATTTTAAATATAATTCCATTTCTAATTTCCAATTTAAAAAATCTGCACCATTGAAAATAGATGGAATACAACTGGACTGATTCTCAGAAGACTGACAACTAGGATCCATGATTCTAGGGTTAAAGAAAAATACCTGCTTTGATACCACTTATTGGATCAAGATTAACCCTAGAGGGGGGTGAATAGGATTTATTATGATATATCGAATAATTAAAAATTAATCGTAGCACAAACAAAGCAGAGTAAGTAAATACGGAAAGTAAATAACACACAGAGATACCCAGCTTTGGCAAATCTTGCCTACTGCTGCATTCCTAAGGTTTCTACTAGGTGATAGAACAGATCCCGCATACAAGACCATATACACTTGTAAACCCTGCTCATATTCTAACCCTACGCTCAAAACCCTAGACTGACCGATATCCCCTCGACCAGATTTTCCCGTATTACAAACCCGTAACACGTAACCCTAGATTTTACAAACTCTAATAAACTGCTAGAATTTTACAGACTCTAGAACCGTTTGAACGGTTTACAAAAAGAATCAAAAATACAAAACAATTAAAATAAAAAAAAAGAAACCCTAGTAAAAATAGTAAAGGAGTTTAAAGATAATGGGTCATCCCCTTTCCAAATTAAAAAGTTGGCCGGCCCATAATCTATTATCTGTTTCCCGATCTCCTTTATCTAAAAATGGTGGCTAGGGTTTTTTCACTTTGCTCCAATTCGTTGTCTTTTTGCAATCTCTGAAATGATGGACGCTGATATTCTCTGAAGCTCTAAAGCTTTGTGTAGTTTGCTCGATTGATTTGGGAGTTGTATTGATCGAAACGCTGGCGAAAAAAATGTGAGTTCGCTGTTTAATCTCTTAAATTTCTATTGAAAAATTTGTGGTTTCGATTCGTATGCCTATGATGTAGTAGGTGTTTGTATAGGGTTAAATACAAACCCTAATCCTCTGATTTCACGATCAATTGGCTTGCTCTGATTTGCCCCGATTTCCTCTTTTGAAATTTGTCCCTACTGTTCCTCGGCTTTGATTGAGATTACTGATGAACTTGGATGTAATTTTGTTCTTCAATGAACCTTGAATTTGTCCCTTGTGTGATTTTAAAACAATTGTTTCCTGGATTGATTTTAAGTACCACTGTGAACTTGGTGAAAAAAAATATTTGCCAAAATTTGGTCATTGCGTGATATTCTGCTATGCCTTGTGATTTGTTATTTGATTTCAGGAATGTAAATCAAATAGATACATGCCAAAAATGATTTTCATTTCCCAAAACTATCTTCAATTTACAGTTGATTTGCTTGGCTAAAAATGCTTGCATGATATTTCCATTTGTTGCCTCAAATTCCTTCAGTGAATTCTTGAAGTATATTTGAGTATGCCATATTAAACTTGATTTTCTGGAAAACATTAATACTGTGCAGTTTTGGAATCCTTAAAAGAAACTTGCCAAACTTGAGTTGCAAGATAAAACCAGTATTGAATTTGTAGAACTTTTTGCCAAAAATAAAATATGGAAAGATTGATTTGTTTCCCCTTAAAACTATTGCCAAAAATACTTATCTGAATTTTGAAATTCTGAAAATTTGATTGAGAATTTTTTTGACAAGATTGTGTTCCCTTTTTGCTGACTGCAAACATGTCTTGAAATGCCTTCACTAAATTTCTGGAGATCATTTAAACCCAGATTTGCATTGTGTTTTATTGCTTGCCAAAACAATTTTTTTATTCAAAACTGGAAACATATCTAAAGAGATTTCTTGTTCCTTAAACTCATGTCGCGTTTATCATGCACCCAAAACCGATTTCTCTAATGCTTTGATTTGTTGCATATGTGATAACCCTGATTTCTCCTTGTATTCTTGCACACTAGATTTCATGAATCTGAACACAATTTTGTGTCATCGATTCTTATTGCATTGACTTGTGCATGTACCACTTAGCATTGGTATAGCTTGGCATGTATGCAATTTGACTTGACATACATGTTGCCTGCATCTTGTGTCCACATGTTTGAACCATATTGAGTTGATATTGCTGTTTGACAATGTATATTGTGCACCATTCTGGTCTGTGTAACACCAAACTGCATCATTGTGTACATGCACACTTGTACATGTTACTTGCCCACCTTGAAATATGCTGCACATATTACTTGTATCATCACTTTGCTGCGCCACTTGCCTTTGTCCATTGTGATTTGCATTCTTGCTGAACCTTGCAATATGTGTACCCTGTGTATGCTGACTTGGTCTCATGTTGGCTGCACCACTTTTTACACACTTAAACTGATTTGAGCTTTGTTGTTTCATGCTGTCTTGATTTGGGTGATCTGCCATGGTGATTATTTGCTGTGTTGATTTGTCACCAATTTTGAGCTGATCTGAAAAACTGAGCTTGAACTTTAGCTGATCTGAACTTGAACTTGATTTGTCGTGCTTTGTTGTTGCTATCTCACTTATGAAAGTGTACTTGCAGATCATGTATATGCTTCTCCACACTAATGCTGAACTATCTTGTAACCATATCCATATATTGTTTGACTTGTAACTTGTGTGTTGGCTTGCTTGACCACGGCTCGACTCCATGCTTCGACCACTCTGAATTTCGACATGTGTGCATGTGTGTTGTACTTGACCATTGCTTGTTTACATGCTTTGTCCATATATGCACTGAGTCGAGTTGGTCCACGTGGCTGCTCCTCAGTTGCACGCTGTATTTTGATTGGCGAGGCAGTGCACACGTGTATATTTATACACATGTGTATATGCAGACCATCAGAAAAGATTTCCCTGTCCCTGCTACAATATATATACAAACTGTCTAGACACAGATAAATCAGATCAAGTCATGAAAGATGATGAGAAACACACCGAAATCTGAGGAAAATAAAATTTTAAAATCAAAATTTATATTTGCTAGAATTTAGAATATTATTTCTGTTCCATATACTCTGTGTGTGTTTCTGTATATGACAGGTATGAAGACTGGACTGAGCTGTGAAGACAGAAAATTGAAGATGAAGACAATATGAAGACGTGTCAATGTATCAGTGTCAATGTGTTTGTAAATTGAAATGTAAACTGAGTGATTGTGTATATATATATATATATATATATATATATATATGAGATGTCTAGACAGAGTGTTATATGGAGGAGTTGTGTAACAACAGAATTGTACTTGATGTTTGTATTAAACAATTTTTTTTTGAAATAAAATATTATTTTATTGTGCTCAAATTTGTGTTTAAGCAAAATTTTTTATCGTATTCAGTTTATATACAAGTACAATGTCATGTGAAGAAAAATATAAATAGTGGAGTTATAAATCTGTACTGTTTTAGATATTAAAATAAATTATTCGAATTAAATAAAGTACCGTGAATATTTTAATTTCTGTACAGTTGTATTTTATTTAAATATATATATTCTATTCATGTTTGTGATGTAAATATATAACAGTACAGTAACAAACACATTAAAATAATATTTATTTTGTTGTTATCATCAAACAAAAATCATATAATTGTGTATACAACACCGTTTGTACTGCACGCTCGACCCGTGGCCTGTACAACCCTAATCCAAGTCTAATTTCAACCAAAACTTCGCCAATCGAGAAGATCGACGAAATCTACTCATCCAATTCATCCAATACAACCATAAGCATGTTATGAAATACATAACAATATGAATATGACGATTTTCACCAAAGTTATGCGAATTTCACCAAAGTAATGATAAATGAACATATGAACAAACCGATGGATCTAACTTGCATAAACATATAAAATAACAAAAAAATTACCGGTTTTAAGTTGCTAAATTAGATCATATGGTGATTCATATGAAAATAAACATACCATGAGGTAGATCTAAGGAAAACGACTTAAAATGATGAAAATGTGTGCATACAACTCATATACTTACTTGAATTTGTGTGAGAGATGCATATCACTCACCAATTCTTCAAAACAACCCAAAAACACTTAGATATAGATCCGAACAAAAAGAATTTAATCCAAACTCTTCAATTTGATGAACTCGCCCTAGGAATGGTGTAGATCTAGCTTCAAACGATGTAAATCTTCGATTCTCTAACATAGATCTCGAATTTTAAGAGTGGAAAGGTGTAGGAGAATGGAGGAATGGAGGATTACAAGCCCCTCCAATTGAAAGAATGAGAAAAGTAAACTCTTCTCCATGTCTCTTACCCCCTATTTATAGCCTCCCACCAGCCCACTAACGGGCCTCCCCAAATCAGCCCATTATGGCTTTATAAACCTGAACAACCCACTATAAAACCTTAAAGCAGCAATTCCTCCCAAACCACTAAGCCAAATCTTTAATGTGACCACTCTCATCATGTCCTTTCCAGTGGCACATGTCACAATACCTGATTCAATCTAAGTCAAAAGTTATTCCCTGTACAAGACTGATAGGTGCAAAATGATCACAATCAAAATTGGTAAAAAATTATGGACATGTTTCACATCCCCATAAGCAACATATTAAAATATGAGAATGATCCAACCCTCAGGGAATAAAATAAAAATATTTTATGATCTTCCAATACGTAAAATGCGGGCAGTTACAAGGCATACCAGGCGAAAGACTAGAAGATGATTCATTCCAGAGCACATCATGTTTTCAACAAAGTGTACTCTGGGGGAAAATATTAACCCGGATATAACCCAGTCGGATATTCATAAAAAATTAGAATAAAGAATGGAGAAGTATGATCTTGGAATTGGATGAAACTTCACCACAAAAACCACAAGAACCTATCCAAGCCATTCCCGTAGAGCACAAGGCCAAAATGACTATGCACATAGGTCAGCACTGACCCACCATGGATCCTCATTGACCCATTTACAAGATGGTTATGTACCCACGACCTATTGCAACTCTATGACAATGCGTGCAGGAGTCCATACAAGTAATTCCACCATAATTGGGCTTGTTTAAACACCATTACTCGATGGACTGAAGGATGGCATCAGAAGGGCAAGAAGTAAGCTTGGACACGGCTTCAAACCAGCACCAAAACCGCATCCACAAGCTAAATAAGATTTAAGATCAAGGCCACATAGTCCAATGCCAAAAATGCACTAAAACAATGGGTCGATGCCAACCCATACCCTTATGGTATTTTGGCATGCTATTTTCTATGATGGGTCAACAAGTTATTTGAGTGCTCCCTACAGGTGGGCCTGGCCCAACTCTCTCCAGATCTCCTATAAGTACCCTCCTAGCTCCAACATTGAGGGGGATCTACTTCCTCGCTTTGCCAAAGCTCTGTAAAGATATTTATTCATCTCTAGATGCAATTACTCTCCTCCAACAACGAAGCTTCTTCTCTAGAGATAGCTACTCCAAATCACCCAGGCTGGTTATCATGATTCTCCAATAACCAATAGTACTAGTGATCCTTGTTAATCTCTACTTTAGGGAATATTGTAATCAACATTGTAATCATCCAAAATATATTGTAATTGACATGCGAAAGATCACGATAAAAGAAATAAAGTGGATGTAGGCCTTCTCAATGGTTGAACCACTATAAAAATTATGTCTCTCTCTTTACTTTCTGTTTCTTACCTATTTTCATTTAAATTTATATGTTCTGTAATGGTTTCCCCATAAGGGTGGCGCTTTCGCTAAAATATGGTGTTAGTTCCATTTTTGGCGTTAATATTTAAAGGATTGTAATAAAAGATACAAAGTGGATGTAGGCCTTATCAATGGTTGAACTACTATAAAGATTATGTTTATCTCTTTACTTTCTGTTTCTTACATATTTTCATTTATATTTATATGTTATGTAATGAATTTCCTATAAGGGGGTGGTGCTTTCGCTAAAATCTAGTGTGTCTAAAATATGGTGTTAGTGCCATTTTTGGCGTTAACAATTGTCGTACGCCAAACAACCCGCACCTCTTGCCTAATGAGTCGCACTCGTTCACCCGCTTCCAGAAGTCGCACTTCTACGGATGGACCTCATCCGCTTCAGTCCGAGTCCAAGCCCAGCCCAGTTTCTGTTCGAAGCCTGCAACTATGAAAAATCGGCTCATTAAAAATAAGGTCATTTAGACCCGAACCCGAGCCCGACCCAGTTCTGTTGGTTGGACGGATAGCAGTAGCAAAGCGCATGTATGGTGGTGAAGCATGACTTTCCTCCTTATAACAATGCACACATTTGGGTGCCCGGAGGCCCCAAACTACTAGTGAGGAAGCTACTTATATACTAGATTTTTTTTTCAAGTTTGGCGATGTGGGACAATGGATATTTCATTCAAAAAGACTTCTAAAATCCCCTACATAATTGATAATATTCTTTTCTCCCATACAAGTAGAAATATCATAGAGTACATATCGAATAATGTTTTATCGTGCATAAGTAGATATTTCACTTTGGACTTTCCCTAGTTAAACCTTATTGGATCTACTTGGCTAATCGGTGAATTATTTCACCTTGAACCATTGGTGATTATTGTGTATCTAGACAATAAGCTTTATGAAGCATTGATTCCCTTCTCATCCAATCTTTTGGTTGTGTCCATTTTTGTCCAAAAACACTTTTTGGTTCTGTGAGTGTTATAGAGAATTTAAGCCTGTAATATTCCCATAGAGCCCACCCAACTCACACTAACATAGGTGATTGTAACCACTAAAATTATCATACATATACCCCACTTGATATTTTCAAGATTTGGTCATCATAAAAAAACATAGTTTTAACCTTGTAATACTTATGTAGTCATGCATTTATATTGTGCACCATAGGAATATAATAGGACTATGTCCAAACAAATACATTATGTCTTGAGGTATTCAGAATTGGTTTGCTTATTGATCCAAATCCGTGGGAACTCCAGTTGCTAGGATATGTTTCCGTATAAAATAACTCCTTTTGGTTCAGGATTTTAAACCCATTTCCCTCGATGCACAATTAATTTTCTCTCTTGATAAATCTTTAGTAAATGGATCCGCTAGGTTATCATCTGTTCTCGCATAATCTACGAAAATAGTTCCATTTGAAAGTAACTGCCTAACTGTATTATGGCGTCTACGAATGTGTCGTGACTTTCTATTATACACAAAGTTTTGCGCTCTACTTAACGCTGCTTGCTTATCACAATGAATACATATGGCCGATACAGGTTTAGGCTAAAATGGAATATCTTCTAAAAAATGATGAAGCCATTTTGCTTCTTTGTTGCTTTATCTAAATCGCCGAACTCTGATTCCACAGTGGATCGAGCTATGCATGTTTGTTTAGTAGATTTCCATGACATTACTGCCGCTGCTAAGGTGAATATATAACCACTAGTTGATTTTGATTCCTCTGGATCAGTAGTCTAGTTTGCATCACTATATTCTTCTAAGATGGCATGATATTTTCCATAGTATAAGGAATATATTGTGGTATTTTTAAAATAATCAAGCATTTTCATTAGTGCTTTTCAGTGTTCCTCTCCTGGATTGCTTATATACCAGCTTAATCGACTTACTGCATAAGCTATATTTGGTCTCGTGTAATTCATGAGATACATTAGACATAATATTACACAAGAGTATTCTAGTTTCATTACACTCTCATTAGTGCTTTTATGTTGTACTTCCGATGGATAAAAAGGTGTTCGTACTCCTTTAATTCCAAAATTTTGGAATCTTTCAATCGTTTGTCTACATAGTGTGACTGAGATAATTCAATTCCATTAGGAGTTCCAATTATTTTGATTTCCAAAATAACATATGCAACTCCTAAGCATTTCATACCGAAATTGTTGATTAACATTTTCTTTAAGGCCCCCTTAACTTTTAATGTTAGGACCAAAGATTAGCATATCATCTACATATAAACAAACCATCACTTATGATTGTCCAAATTTCTTATAATAAATATATTTGTCGCATTCATTTATGCGAAGACCATTTTTTATCATGAAACTATCAAATTCTACATGTCATTGTTTTGGAGCTTGTTTTAGTCTATATAATGATTTTACTAATCAACCGACTTTATTTTCATTTCCTTTGGAAATAAAACGTTCATGTATCTCTATGTAGATCTCCTTATCAAGATCTCCATTTAAGAACGTGTATTTACATCTATTTGATGAATTTCTAAATTATAGATGGATGCAGTTGCTATTAGAATTCTAATCGAAATTATTCGTGTTACCGACGAATATGTATCAAAGAAGTCTACTTCTTCTTTTTGACGATATCCTTTGGCTACTAATTTGATTTTATACTTGTCAATAGAGCTATCTACTTTCATTTTCTTCTTGAAAATCCATTTGTAGGCAATGGGATTTATTCCAGGTGGAATATCAACTATTTCCGAAGTTTTATTACTTAGAATTGAACCAATCTCACTTTGGATTACTTCTTCCAACATGAAGATTCAAAAGATGACATTGCTTCCTTGTACGTTTGAGGTTCATGTTCTAACATGTATATTAAGAATTCTGAACCAAATGTCTTGGAAGCTCTAGCTCTTACGCTTCTTCTAGGTGCAATTTCCTTAATTTCATGAGGAGCTTTATCTTCATGTGAATTACTTTATTATTATCTTGTCCTTTTAGGGATATTATTTTCTTCATTCCTTTTGTGCAGAAACACATCTTCAAAGAATGAGACATCTCTTGATTTAGTGATTGTATTTACATTGGTATCAACTATATCAGATTTGAATACCAGAAATCTGTAGGCACTACTATTTTGGGCTGGCATTAGATAGTAACAATCTACAATTTTTGGTCCAAGTTTGACTTTCTTGGGCGGCGAAACTTGTACTTTTGCTAAACGATACCCCCACACTCCGAGGTATTTAAAGCTTGGTTTATGTTCTTTCCACATCTCATATGGAATTGTTCCTATTTTATTGTGAGGGGCCTTGTTTAAGATGTGATTACACATATTTAAGGCTTCCCCCACAAGTTCGTCGGTAAGTCAGAGGTCATTAGTATCGCATTAATCATATCTTTTAATATTCTATCCTTTCTCTTGGCAACACCATTTTGTTGTGGTGAATATGAAGTTGTTGTTTGATGAATTATGCCATTTTATGCATAGAACTTTTCAAATTGTGATTCATATTCTTCACCTTGATCTGATCTCAATATCTTGATCTTTTTATTTAACTGGTTTTCTACTTCAGCCTTGTGCTTTATAAACGATGTAATTGCTTCATGTTTACTATTCAAAAGATATACATAGCAATATCGCATATAGTCGTCAATAGAAGTAATAAAGTAAGTTTTCCCAGCTTTTTTTAGGTAATAATTCAAAACCACATAAATCTATATGAGCTAAACCTAGTGGTTTAGTACTTCTATGAATAATGTTAAATGGTTTGAATAATGTTAAATGGTTTACTAACCATTTTTGCTTCTACATATGTCTTACATTTGTAGTTTTTATCTTTTTGAAATCTAGGAATTAATCCCAAGTTTGCCGGCTTTTTCATTTTTTTGGTAATTTATGTGTCATAATCTATCATGCCATAATAAAATTTCATGCTCAAGAAAATAAGAAACTATAATTTAATTAATAATACAATCAAAATACATAGTTTTGTGGCTGACTACGGCTACATTTGCCTTAAATAGGCCATTACATAAATATCATCTTCCTTTATACATTCCAGCTTTGGATAGAGCCATCTTGTCTGACTCAAAGACCATTTTGAATCCTTTATTTGATAGTATTGAACCATATATGAGATTCTTGCGGATGACTACGTGAAGGACATCATTCAATTTGATAGTTTTTCTTGAAGTAAACTTGAGAATTACTGTGCCACTGCCTTTGATCATGGAAAATGCAAAATTACACATGTAGAGGTTTTTTCTTAATCGAATTTCGGATATGCGGATAACATGGATTTGTTAGAGAAAACATGACGAGCAGCGCCTATGTATACCCACCATTGTGTTGGATTCTAAACCAAATTGCATTCTGATAGCACTGCCGAGAAATTAGACTCGTCCACCTTCATGTTGTCCACCATATTTCCTTCTAAGTTGTGTTCCTTTTTGCGTCTGCCATATCTAGCGGTATGTCCTACTTTTCCACTAACCCAACACTCTCCATTAAACTTCTTGGTTTGTTTCTTGTCTCTGGGTTTGTTTTCAAGAGCTTTCCTTTTCTTCTGGAAATTCTACTTTTTGTTTTTGGTCTTTGATCCTTCAACAATAAATGCCTCCTTGCTTTTTTTCGTAATTCCACGGTTATCTGCCTCAATCTTAAGTTAGACTATGAGGTCCTGTAGAGAGATTTCCTTCTTCTTATGCTTTAGATAGTTGTGGTAATCTCTCCATGATGGAGGTAGTTTTCTTGTGATAGCATAAACCAAAAACGACTCTCCAACCTTATGCCCTTTTACTTCAAGTTCATGAATGTTAATCTGAAGTTCGTGTAGTAGAGTAGCCATCGATTTTGAGTCAACCATCTTGTAATCCATGAATTTGTCTATAGTAAATTTCTTCAGGCTAACATTATGGGTCTTATACTTTGCAGCAAGTGCAATCCAGAGAGCCTTCGCTGTCTTTAGAGGCTAATATACTTTGTATAGCACCTTGTTGTGACAATTCAGAATATAGTTCCTGCAAAGAAAGTTTGACTGCTTCCATGTATTGATAGGAAGAGTCACGTCCTTGTCGGTTTCTTTGCCTGGTGCTGGTTCCTCCTCCTCGATATACTTTTTTAGATCAAATGCGGTGAGATAAGACAAAATCTGATTCTGCCATATTAGAAAATCAACACAATCTCCTTTAAAATGATCGGGCCTGTTGTATGTAGTAGTTTTATTTGATATTTCAACTTCTACGATTTCCTCTTGCATAAAACAAGATAGGAAATATGAATTTGAAATAATAATACTGACAACGAAATAAAGCACAGATAGAAAGTTCGCAACTTTCTGATTTCCTTAAAACTTTTATTTACAAAGTATCCCAAGATACAACAATATTTCTGCACGAGATTGTTATAAGTATGTCAACTGTGTGATATATATTGATGTGGTAGCAATAGAGAAGAGAGAAGGAAGAAAACATGAAAATATCGGATGGAGTATGTGATAAATATTCTCCTCTATTTATATTTTCTTTAGTACTTTTAATGACCCACCTTTTTCGACCCTCGATAGTCGACATTTAATACATCCACGGTATTCATATGACGAAACCCAAGTGCCTGAAAGGCAGATTATTTTATGGTGATAACACATTAGACCAGAAACAAAATGAACTTTTATTACTTAACAAATCGAAATCTCTAGATCTTTACTATACCTCTTCAAACAGTCATGTCCGCTCTGATAGATCATACCCAGCTGCATTTTTTGCTGCTGCTCGACAAAACGACACACCGACCCACCTTTTTACTATTGTCGTTCGCTAAACGACGCACTCACCTGCCATTGTGTTAATAGGTCGTGCTTATTTCTTTCGCTCGCACCCATTCGCCAAAATTCGCACCTGCTGCTTAACGGTCTGCACCCATTCACCCACTTCTAGAAGTATCACTTCTACGGATGGACTGTGCCCGCTTCTATCTGAATCCAAGCCCCCCAGTTTCTATCCAAATCCCGCAACTGTTAAAAATTGGCCCAATAAAAATAAGTTCATTTAGACCTGAACCCGAGCCCGGCTCGATCGGACGGCGACGATGGCGCGTGTGCATGTAGTAGTGAAGCATGACTTTCTTCCTCACAAAAAAGCACACATTTTGGTGGCTACAGGCCCCAACCTTCTAATGAGGGAGCTACTTATATACTTGACAACATTTTTCAAGTTTGGCGATGTGAGATAATGGATATTTCATTCAAAAGACTTCAACAATCCCTGTATGAATGGTAATATGTCTTTCCCCCACACAAAGTGAAATGTCACAAAGTACATATGGAATAATGCTTTATCGTGGATAAATAGATATTTCACTTTAAACTTTCTCTAGTTAAAACTTATCGGATTTACTTGGCTAATCAGTGAATTATTTCATCTTGAACCATCAGCCGCTATTGTATATCCAGACAACAAGCTTTATGAAGCATTGATTCCCTTCTCATCCAATCTCTTGGTTGTGTTCATTTTGAACCTGAAATGCTTTTTTGTTCTGCAAGTGTTATAAAGAATTCAAGCCTGTAATATTCTTATAGCGTAAACCAAGCTCACACTAACATAGGTGATCACAACCATTAAGACTATCCTACATATACCCCCACTTGTTATTTTCAAGACATAGTCATCATTAAAAACGTAGTTTTAACCCTGTAATACTTCTGTAGGCATGCATTTATATTATGCACCATAGGAACGGAGTAGGACTTTGTCCAAACAAATGCATTACATCTTGAGTTATTAGAACTGGCTTGCTTATTGATCCTAATTTGTGGGATCTCCAGTCACTATGATATGTTTCCGTGTAAGATAACTTTTGTTGGTTTAGGCTTTTAAACCCATTCCCCCTCGATGCCCAGTCCATTTTCTCTCTTGATAAACCTTTAGTAAATGGATCCACTAGGTTATCATTTATTCTCACATAATCTATGGAAATAGTTCCACTTGAGAGTAACTGCCTAACTGTATTATGGCATCTATGAATGTGTCGTGACTTTCCATTATACACAAAGTCTTGCGCTCTACTTAACGCTGCTTGGTTATCACAGCGTATACATATGGTCGATACATGTTTAGGACAAAATGAAATATCTTGTAAAAAATGACAAAGCTACTCTGCTTCTTCGCCTGCTTTATCTAAAGCAACGAACTCTGATACCGTAGTGGGTCGAGCTATGAATGTTTATTTAGTAGATTTTCATGACACTACTGCCCCTGTTAAGGTGAATACATAACCACTAGTTGATTTTGATTCCTTCGAATCAACAATCCAGTTTGCATCACTATATCCTTCTAAGACGATAGGATATTTTCTATAGCATTAGGAATAGTTTGTGGTATTTTTTAAGTATCCAAGCACTCTCATTAGTGCTTTCTAGTGTTCCTCTTCAGGATTGCTTATATACCTGCTTAATTGACTTACTGCATAAGCCATGTCTGGTCTCGTGCAATTCATGAGATACATTAAACGTCCTATTACGTGAGAGTATTCTAGTTGCATTACACTCTCATTAGTGTTTTTATGTAGTACTTTCGATGGATTAAAAGGTGTTCGTACTCCTTTAATTCCAAAATTTTGGAATCTTTCAATCACTTTGTCTACATAATATGACTGAGATAATTCATTTCCATTATGAGTTCTTATTATTTTGATTCCCAAAATAACGTCTGCAACTCCTAAGTCTTTCATAATGAAATTGTTAATTAACATTTACCTTATGGTCTCTATAACTTTTATGTTAGGTTCAAAGGTTAGCATATCGTCTACATATAAATAAGCCATCACGTATGATTGCCCAGCTTGTTTATAATAAACGCATTTATAACATTCATTTATACGAAAACCATTTTTCATCATGACACTATCAAATTTTGCACGCAATTGTTTTGGAGCTTGTTTTAGTCCGTATTATGATTTTACTAATCTACGGACTTTGTTTTCATTTTCTTTGGAAATAAAACCTTCGGGTTGCTCCATGTAGATCTCCTCATCAAGATCTCTAATTAAGAATGTTGTATTTACATATTTTTGTTGAATCTCTAAATTATAGATGGATGCAGTGGATATTAGAATTCTTATCGAGGTTATTCGTGTTACTGGCGAATATGTCTCAAAGAAGTCTACTCCTTCTTTTTGACGATATCCTTTGGCTACTATCTGGATTTATACTTGTCGATAGAGCCATCTGCTTTCATTTTCTTCTTGAAAATCCATTTGCAGCCAATGGGCTTTATTCCAGGTAGAATAACAACTATTTCTTAAGTTTTATTACTTAGAACTGAATGAATCCCACTGTACACGTGAAAAGTTGACCACTCACGCACGCCAACCCCCGAATGTAATTTTAAGTAGTGATCCAATGTCCAAACAACCAAATGCAATGAAATGTAAAGGGATGTACAATTTTTTATAGTGGTTCGGCTCTAACTCCTACGTCCACTTTATAGTAAACATTCATCATCATTATATCGATTATGATGTTTATCCAAGATTTTGTTACAAAGTTGTACAATATATAACAAATATCTTGTTAATTCCCAACTTTGACCAAAATGCCCTTCTTCTTCCTTAGGCCAAAGTGTGTTTGAGTGAACACTAATGTCTAATGAAAAGCTTCTACGCCCAATGCCTGCCAAAAAAAAAGCTTCTACGCCCAAGAATATCCATAAATGTCCAAAAGCAAGCCAAAAGTCTAAGTGAATGGCTAAAAGTTGTAGTTAAACTTCTAAGCGAAGTTTACAAGTCCAAGAAGTATCAGAAAGTCTTAGAAATGACCATGGAAGCCATTAATGAGCTCCAAAGAAAGCTCTCCCGTATGCCCAAGGTCCAAAAGTACTAAGGCAAGACAACCCGTTTCAATGCCAAGAGAGGGGATATTTATAGGTGAAGTTTCCATGCATCAACCCGAATTTCGTATCCTGAAGGGATGCGAAATTCGTACCACCGATACTTGGCCCAAAAATGATGTTTCTTCGCAAAAACTCGAATCTCAACAAGAATTGGAAAACTAGCGATAGGCATCTGTCGATCACCCTAAAATAGGTAATCCACACGGTGCCACGCTTGCCATGGCAAGCAACCAAAAATTTGTATCCTCTATTGGGATACAAATTTCATATCGTGTGGTGGGTTAAAAAATTCGTATCCCCATGTAGGATACGAAATTCATGGTGGGATACAATGTCGAGGTGCAAAAACATCGTGTTGATCAACTGAAATGAGGTGATCGCCTCATGGTGATCAGGCATTTCGAGACTTGCCATATCCAAGGCGAATCCCAAGTGTGCCAAGCCCAGAAATGCCGAGTTGTGCAAGTCGAAGGGGGTGATCAACATGGCAACAGGCATATCGGGGAAAGCTCTTGACGCTAAAGGGATTTTGTATCCCTAAAGGGATACAGATTTCTAAGTGGACCGAGCTCTGGTTTTTCTAAGTGATCGACACAGTGCGCGTATGGAATTTTCAGTGATTGCACCGTGTTGATCATGGTTCTGAAGTTCCAAATCCGTGTTTATAGAAAAATGGCTAATCCAAGCTTTATTGATCGTGTTGAGTTGCACACACGATTTTCAGTGACCGACATGAGGTACTCAAGCCTTTTTGAGTGATCGACACGTGTTTACCACATGTAACTGAGTCAATGCCGATTCGGAGAACGAACTATGTTTTAACTAGATTTAGAATGCATCATGAATTCAACCAAATCGCTTTGTGCTTCCAAGAGGACGTGCTCGAGTCAGAGTGCATCGCTAGCCATAAACTTGTCGTGTGACTGCTTGACCAAAAAGCAGGTCAACACATTACACTCCAAAACATATCTTTCATGATCGAAGGAAGATGTGTTTTGCGAAAAGTCCGAAAATCTGTAAATCTGTAAGTTGATATTTAAGAGAATTCCGATGATCGCTAAGACTGCAATAGAGTAGAAATCCAATGACAACTTAGAACGTAATAAAGTAGAAATCCGACCACCATTGAGATCGTAATAAAATAGAAATCCAATGACCTTTGAGATCGTAATAAAATAGAAATCCAACAACCTCTGAGATCATAATAAAATAGAAAGGGATGACCACCAAGGTCATATTTTGGCTGATCGTTGAGTCCGGGATGCATAGACTCCAGAAAATAGAAAGTTGTGGGCTTTAGGGACCTGCCGGAGCAAGTATGTACCTGTAAAAGAGCTTCGTACTTGGCAGACCAAGTTATGAGGTATTGTGTACTTGACGGGCCAGGTCTTTATTCTATGCTAAGAGGGTTAAGATAAGGAACTTCATACTTGGCTGACCAAGTCGTGAAGTTCTTATGTTTGGCGAACCTAGTTGGAGAATCTTAACACTTTGTAGTTCGAGTTCTGAAAAGTCGTGGACCGGAGTCCAAAAGCTACGAACCGGGGTTTGTGGACCTAAATCCAAAAGTTTTGCAAACCTAAGTTCAAGGTTTTGAGTCAACAAGATTTTGTGAACCTAAGTTTGAGGACCTGAGTCCCAAGTTATGAACAGAAGTTAAAATTTTATACTTGGCTGACCAAGTGCGAGACCGGAGTCCCAAATTTATACTTGGCGGGCCAAGTATGGGACCAGAGTCCTAATTTTAAACTTGGCGTACCAAGTGTGGGACTGGAGTCCTAATTTTATACTCGGCGGACCAAATGTGGACTGTGGTCCTAAAGTAGTCTTTAATAACACCAAAGAGGTACAACGGACAATAGCCACACTCAATGCATGACTGAGGACTACAGGATGATTCCTCATGGCATAAGTTGGCGTAGCTGTTTTGATTACAGGTTAAAGCAAAAAGTTGCAAACAATAAGAACAAACATAAGTATCAGACCGGAACCCGGAAAGTCAAAAGAATCTATAGGGCCCGGAAAGTCAAGAGGATCTGTAAGACAAGAGAATGGAGCCCGGAAAGTCAAAAATTTTATGTCGTTTGAAATATAAATTCATTTTAGACTAACTATTAAATTATTTTTGCTAGTGTCCTCAACAATCTAGATCGACGGATAGTGTCTATTATGTGATGAAGTATATGTATGATATAGTAAAAAACTACCATCCAATCACTGATTTACAAGAGGTGTCACTTTAATTTTTTTCCTTCATATTTTATGTTAAGTATTTATATGATGAATTTCTTGAAACATCTCGTAATTGCAGTACTTTGTACAATATGGTTCTTATTGCCAATAAGAGATGGACGAGTTCGCGATAATTTAGCAAGTTATATCATACATAACGAGATATAGTCTTCCCATATGCTACAATATGGTGAGTTCATTTACGTCTCTTAATTTCAACATTAATGTAGCATAAACTTCATATTTTCCTCATACTCCAATCCATCCAGTATTGAGTTATTTGATCTTTTGCTATAAGATTATTCTACATCTGCACTACATGATGTCAGACACCAACACAATTATTCAATATAAACCCCTTTTCACTCCATTAAGAGTAGCTTTTCCAATTTTGATTTGATTTTATTCAGTTAACATTACCTCATCTATTGTTATGAGAATGTAAAATAAAAGCATGGTTTTGCACTGTGCTAAAGATCTATCGTTGTTTACAGTGTTAATTAAGATATATTTCAAACAACATGAGGGGTAGCCATGAATTATCTCACAAGTTAGTTTTGGGATATCAGGGGAGTCTTTGGACATCAATTATGTCAGAATAAAATTGTAATAGTATTCAATTCAACATACAAGAAAAGAATGTTCAAGAAACTAACATAAAAATAAAAATCCAAATAAATATAAATCAATAATTAATAATGAATAATTTACAAAATATAATTTACATTACAAAATAAATATTAAATGGTAGCTAATGCACACATATTCTGGAGTTAGTCAATAAATTATCTAAACTTGGATACAATTTAATATTTCAAGATAAGTAACTAATTTCTGGTGTTTACATAAAGTTCGACTGATAAACATTTAAAAACTCAAATTCTATTTCAGAAATAGTTTACAAAGAAGAGTATTACATATGAAGATTGCCTCACAATTTTATATAATCAAACACGATTATTATGTAACATTATAAAATCCAAAACACTTCGATATATAAATAATTTGTTAAATTTCAAATAATAAAATGTCATATTTATTGTACTATTTTTTATTTTAATTTATACGATATTTTCCATAATTTTTTTTTGGAAAATAATTATAACTTTTTTGCTCATTTTACGGCAACCATTGCAATTCTTGAAACTTCGTAAAATTAGACAATTAATGTTCTTTTATGATCAAATCGTGTTATGTACAACTAGAAGCGAGCAATGTATATAAATATCTGACTTGCTAAAGTAATGTAATTGTAACAGCCCGCATTTTATGTATCGGAAGATTTAAAATATTTTTATTTTATTCCCTGAGGGTTGGATCATTCTCGTATTTTGATATGTTTTTTATGGGGATGTAAAACATGCCCATAATTTTTACCAATTTTATTTGTGACCATTTTGCCCCTATCAGTCTTGTACATGGCATAATTTTTTACTCAGGTCCAACCAGGTGGTGATATCTGTGCCATTGGAAAGGAAATGGTGATTGCCTTTCCGTAGAGTGGTTACATTAAGGATTTGGCTCAGCGGTTTGGGAAGAATCGTTGTTTTAAGGTTTTACAGTTGGTTGTCGAGGTTTATAAGCTAAACGGGCTGCTTTGGTGAGGCCCATTAGTGGGTTGGTGGAAGCCTACAAATAGGGGATGGGAGGTATGGGAAATAGTTTACTTTCCCCATTCTCTCAATTGGAAGAGCCAAGGGATCCTCCATTTCTCCATATTTCCACCATTAATGCTTAGGAAATCGAAGATCTACACCATTTGAGGCTAGATCTACATCAAGAGGGGATAGATTCCATCAAATCAAGTGGATTGAAACAAGATCTCCTCTGTTTGGATTCATATTTCGCCATTTTTGCTTTGATTTGGAGAATTGGTGGGTGATATGCATCTCTCACATGGATTTAATCAACTATATGAATGTTTGATCATGTTTTTCATCAAATTCAAGTCGTATTCTGTAGATCTACATCATGGTAAGTTTATTTTCATATAAATCAACATAGGATCTAATCTAGCAATTTTAAACCGGTAATTTCTATGCTATTTCATATGTTTATGCAAATTAGATCCATAATTTAGTTCATATGTTCATTTATCATGATTTTGGTGAAATTTGCACAATTTTGGTGATAATCGTCAGATTCATTTTGTTATTGATTTCAAAACATGCTTGTGGTTGTATTGGATGAATCAGATGAGTTGGTTTTGTCGACGTCGTCGATTGGCAAAGTTTTGGTCGAAATTGGGCTTGGATTGGGTATGTGCAGGTTTTGGGTCGAGCGTGCACTGCTACAGTGATTTTGGGTCGAGCGTGCACTGCTACAGTGATTTTGGGTCGAACGTGCACTATACTGCTATAGTGATTTTGGGTCGAGCGCACACTACTACAGTGATTTTGGGTTGAGCGTACACTGCTACAGTGATTTTGGGTTGAGCGTGCACTGCTACGGTGATTTTGGTCGCGCATTGCTTTAATTCTGGTCATGCATTGCTCAAGGGTGTTGATTTGATGGATAATGGTTGCTTGAGAAGGTTGCTTAAGCTATGAAAAGTCATCGAGTTGGACGACCAGAGATGCGAAGGCCGAGAGATTATCGTTGTCGTAAGTTCTAGCAGGCTCAAAGCAGGGTTACGACGGGGGCACCCAAAAGGCCTGTTGTAGGTCGAGTACCCTGGGTATCGTTGAAAGGCCTACTTGTCAAGGTTGGACATACATGCGTATCATTGAAAGGCGTATGGATTTTATGCTAGAACCGGGGTTACCATTAGCCCTTGACATATAGAAAGGTTGGTTGTCATACGATTAACAATGGTTTCGAAGCAGGATTGGTAGTGATAGCCACAGTCTGTCATGGATGATTGGTTTCTTTGTTTGTGCTGTCTCACGTAGATTGTCCAACGTCGAAGGAGATGTTTCTTGGGTGCTTGTCTGATATTGGTTTAGGCCTCGGGGGCTTGTGCTTAAGGGATTTTGAATTCGATTAGGATGGTTTACGTGAAATTTATAATCTGGATGCTATGAGTGTTACTGTTGGTTCTTCTATTTGCCATGATTGAGTGATCATTTTGATTACTATGGATGAATTTTTGTACTTTTGGTTGTATGGATTGTAGAGGCTATCGATGTCCGATGTGGAGAAGACGGGAGTTGAGTTCTTCTCTGGAGTTGTGGGCAGATTAGTTTGTTTATTTACCCATTATCATGTACTTTATTGATGATGTTGGTTAGTTGTTTTATCGCTCAATAAGACTATTGTCTGACTCAAGGTTTTATGTTTCCTTCTTATTACCTTGGGCTGTTCATCCGTTTTTGGATGGGTAGACAAGGTGGCAGGTGACAGGTGAAAGCTTAGTAAGGATGATGTAGCAGTTCGGAGACGAGCAGGAGGCTGGTGTACTATCTCTCTTACTATATAGTATTTGTATTTACGTTGTTTGTTATTCTACTCTGAGTGCTGTAGTGAGGCAAATTTGTACAGACATATGTTGCAATCTTGGTGTATGGGTATACTTTCTAGTTTTTTTTACATAACAGTGGGTATATTTTCTGGTTGTTTTGAAAATTTGAGATTTCTTCTCAAGTATGCTTCACTAATATTACCTGTTGTATATGTTCTATTAAATTTTATCCTTGCACTGTGAGATTAACGACAGGTTTCGCTTGTGTTATCATACCTTGATGATCGTCCATAGCTTCCTGGCACACCTTTCAGCACACTTTTCCTCTTGTTTGGTGCAGGGGTTATGGGTGGTCGTCACATTTGGTATCAAAGCTCCGGTTATCGATTTTAGCCAAAGTTCTAAGAAGTAATTACGTAAGAGAGACATATTTGTAGATTTCAATTGAATGTATACTATACAGTATAATAGGTTTGGATTTCATTCCTATTGTTATCTCGTATGTGAACTAATCATTCTATTTTTAGTTTTAGAATGAGTCGTCAAACCACGAGAAACACTACTAGGGATGAGTCTGCGACTGGAAGGGAAGGCGATAACAATCAATTAGAAGCTTTAGTTGTTATGCCGGAATGTCTGCTTATGCTCGAGGCCATGATGGCCATGGTTTTGCTAAGGATGCCCATTCCAGAAGCAGCAATAGAACGTGGTGTTCCTGTGCATGTACCTAGGGATGATTCCGCTAAGCGATAGAGGGACTTTTCTCCTAAAGATGAAGAAGATGAGCTAAGAAGAGGTATATCTTTAGAACGACTTGGACGTCGGGCCAAGGAGCAAGAAGAGAGGGTCAATGCTTCTTGGGACGAGGCTTTTAGAACCAGACATAGCCTATACTTTAGGCAAGGGCAACGCAATGGCAGATGCATTGAGTTGAAGACACGCAAGTTTGGGAGCGATGTATTCAGATTAGAAAAGCCTCGAGTATTTGGCAAGGTTCGATTTTAGGCCACAATGTGAGTTAGAGCTTGAAATGTCTGCAAGCTTATCGATAAGACCTACTATTATCGACAGGATTGGCGAGA
This sequence comes from Allium sativum, assembly GCA_030737875.1. Classification (NCBI taxonomy): domain Eukaryota; kingdom Viridiplantae; phylum Streptophyta; class Magnoliopsida; order Asparagales; family Amaryllidaceae; genus Allium; species Allium sativum. The sequence continues at coordinate 750,062,351 of CM060918.1, forward strand.
GCCAAAGGCAAGATGAGAAGCTTGTCGAGTTTATCCAGAAGCTGGAACTAGAGAATAAAGAGTTCGAAGTCGATCGAGATGTTTGACTTCTAAAGCAAGGGAGACTAGTTATTCCTGATATCGAAGGATTGAGAGATGAGGTTCTGAGGGAATGTCATCACTCGAAGTTGACGATTCACCCCGGTGGTAATAAGATGTATCAGGACATGGAGCGAATCTATTACTGGGAGGGGATGAAGCGAGATATTGGAAAGTTCATTTCCAAGTGCATGAACTATCAGTTGGTGAAAGCTAAACTGAAGAAGCCGAGTGGATTGGTTCATCCATTGGAAGTTCCTACGTGGAAGTAAAGCATATATCGATGGATTTTATTGATGGAATACCTACAAGCAGGGCAGGAAACGAAGGGATTTGGGTCATCATGAATCGTTTGACCAAAAATGCAAGGTTCCTTCCTGTCAGATCGACTAGGACAACATCAAAGTTGGCTGAAATTTATGTGAAATGGATAGTTCCATTCCATGGTATCCCGAAGAGCATAGTGAGTGATCAAGATCCATTGTTCACCAGTGGATTTTGGAAGAGTTTGCAAGAGACTTTGGGAACCGAGTTGTGTTAGAGCATATCTTGTCATCTTCAAACTGATGGTCAAACCGAGAGAGTTAACCGAGTTTTGGAAGATCTCCTGAGGGATTGTGTGCTAGACTTTGGAGGATCATGGGAAGGCCATCTACATCTAGTGGGGTTTTCTTATAATAATAGCTACCAGTCGAGTATTGGGATGGCACCATACGAGGCGTTATATGGAAGACCAAGTAATTCTCCAGCTTGTTAGCTAGAAATTGGAGATAAGTTAGTGCTTGGGCCAAAGGTGATCAGGGAGACATCGGATTATCAAGATCCTTCGGCAACGAATGAAGGCAGCCTAAGATCGTCAGAAGAGTTATGCGGATAAGCGTCCAAAAGATTTGGAATTCGACGTGGGCGACATGGTTTTCGTGTAGACTTCGCCGTTAAAGCATGTTGTTTGATTCAGAAGTAAAGGAAAGTTGGTTCCTAGGTTCACTGGACTGTTTCCAATAGTAGAGCGCCTTGGGAAGCTCGTACATAGATTAGAGTTACTCGAGAAGATATCGTGTGTGCATAATGCTTTCCGTGAATCGTTTCTACGAAATATGTGCATGATCCGGATGTGGTAGTATCTCCGGAACAATACGAAAACCTAGAAGTCGAGGCCTTGGTTACAAGATCTCGTAAGCCACTTCGTGTTGTGGTAAATGACACGAAATAGCTTAGGAGGAATATGGTTAAGCTAGTCAAGGTACAATGGAGTGAGGATGGCGACGATTGTATGTGGGAGACGGAAGAGAGTATGAAGACGACCCATCTATAACATTTCCAATTGCATAGCATGAGATTATGAACTTTCCAATTGCTGCCGTGAACGGCAACGCACTTAGAAGTTCTGATCTGTTAACATTTAAGTGAAAGAATGGTTTAGGAAAGGATTAAAAGGTGTGCAAGCTAGTATTAGGTTTGCAGTGATGAGCTGCTAACATTTAAGTGAATTTATCCGCAGTAGTTTTATATACATGCAGTGCAGTTATAAGGGAAAGAATGGGGGCCACGTTCGTTTGTATGTATATAAAGTATCTGAAATCTTTCGATACCACAACGCTGTATTTCTATATTGGTAATCACTGCTATTTTTATATTTTTTGATTTCCACTATGAAATTTGCATTTTATAAATGCAAGCAACTTATTTCGTCATTATTATTGAAATTAATTTGATGATTTTGGATTTGAATTTATGATGCAAATTACTAATTCTCAATGGTAGTGAGTAGTATTTGGTATACTGCAGTTAGGTCCCCATTTCCTTTACACTTACATCCACAGTTCACAGTTCCTTTACACTTACACCTGCTATGTTAGCTAGCATATGTCTGCCTAGAATCAACTTAAGTTCGGATTAGCTCTTTAATTAGCCATTCTGCATTTCTTTTGTAGCCCATTCCACTATTTCAACTTTAGATTACCGTTTGATCGCCCCTATTGATGCATCACATGTTTGGTTTTCCTAGTTTTCATTTACCTTTTAGGCAGAGTTTGCTTTATGATTGACAGGTTGTGTTAAATCTTCCTTATTTTACTAGATGTTTATCATTAAAAGATCTGACTAGTTTTGTTTTGTTAATACTTAATTGTCTCTGAACTAAGCATCATCCAATATGCTTTGTACAAACTAGGTTTGGCATAATCAATCTGTGCTATGCAATCTATACAGCAAAAAAAGCAAACAACTAATTCACTCGATATTTCCATTTTTTATGTTCAACAAATTCAAACAATTAGAAAGCATCAAAGCAGCAGCACATCAACGAAATGTACATGTATATATACATAAGTGAATTTATTTGCAGTAGTTATATACTCGATAATGCCCTGGAATTATGAAATTTTCTACTTTGCAGCTTTGCTTATTCACAAAGCAGTAACATTTGTATATATATTAACAAAGCTATGTTGGCTATCTTATTTTAGGTGGGATGGACAGAAGTTCAGTTGCCCCTCCTCATTCCCCGATCCTTTCCTGACTGTATTAACAAAGTAGTAACTCACTCCCAGATCCAAAGAAGTGAGTACAATTCATATTTTTTTACATATGTATATATATTGAAGCATATGTAGTGTAAAACTAAATGTATCCAAACGTCTATTTAAGCGGTCAGATATTTAAAATTATAGTGATTTCTAAATAAAAATATAACATGAAGAATGGACGTTTGTTCATGAATACATTATCCTTTTTTATAATAAAGTAACACATTTTTTTTGGAAAATTTTCTTTTATTAATAACTAATTACATATAATAAACGCATTCAATACAAAAATACACAATTACATTATCCTTACAGTCACAACCTTCACCAAATCTAACCATTTCAGCCCAATTACTGAACATGAAACATAGACTTTGGCTCACTTAAGCTTAGTAATTGATCACATGTCATTTACTCCTTTTTCTAACGTTCACTGATTATCAAGCACATTTATCACCAGCCAATCCATCTTTTGAAATTTAAAACAAGTTTCATCCATTAACTTCCTTGGGTGATTTCCTGAATTGCCTGTACAGGATTTCAATGGTTACCAAACTATCGTAGGCACTCATAAGGACTTTCACCAACGACCACACAAACATACATGCTTGAACAAAATGACATAATCATACATAAATATGTATCATTTGGTTTTCTGATGGATCATCATCTTCTTCCAAAGGTTCTTATCCCTAATAATTATCTTGCTTTGGTTCACATATTTTGATTGGAGTGGATGGTTGTTGTGAAGGACTTCTAATTGAACAATGTGCTTTTCAGTTGGTGAATTACCTAAAAAGGCCATTAGAATCTTTATAAAATTCTAACTGAATGGAGTAGATATATTGCTTTTATGTTGACTGTTTAATTGCTTTTATGTTAACTGTTTAATTTTCTGCCTTGTAGCTTTCCTGACTGTCTAATTGTTCACTTTCTTTTGCTTATGGCCGATTAACATGAGATATTTCAAAAAAGAACCTGCTTCGTCTTCTGCTACCTTTCTTTTGCCTGTAGTGTTGGTTGTATGGAATCAATACTTTTTTGTATGGATTTATGATTATGAATTTATGATTATGAAAGTAGTTAATGAATTCAAAACTGATTTTTGATTATGAATTTATGATTCACTTTTTTGTATGGATTATGGACATTATAATTGATATATATTTATTGGTATTATCCTATTCAATTTTCATTTGATGTCAATTTGTTTAAATGATTATAATATTGAGTACGATAATATTGTTTGTTATGAGAATAGTTTTTCTGTGTTGGTGACCAATATTGGAAGCAGTAGAGTGATATTTTGCATCTACAATAAGAAATAGCCGATGCAAAATAAGGATGGAGTAGATGCAATATTCCCCCATACTGCATCAGTTGATAATAATAACCGGTGCAATAGTATACTTTTTCACCGGTTATTATCAGTAACCGATGCAACAGAGTCATTAGTTTTGCACCAAAAACGCTTCTTTTTGTATCGAATTTTACATTTGTTGCATCAGTTTTGAAACCGATGCAATTTTTTTGTCTTGTTGCATCGGCTGCATATGCATCGGTCGCTGAACTGATGCAATAGGGGGGTAAACAACCGATGCAACTGACATGTTTTGTAGTAGTGATTAATGATGATGCCACCACAATCGCATCCTGACCTGCTCCTATCCTGAGATGTTGTAGGGAGCAGAGCGTGTGGTGCCGCTGTTGTCGAATTCCTAACATATTGTGGTGGCTTGCCACGCCTGATGTGTGCCTCGATCTGATCGCAAAGCTGCCTACAATGGTCGGTGTCATAACCTAGTAACTCATGGAACAAACAATATGTAACAACCCGTATTTTTGAATAACATGTTATAACATAAATGGAGGCAGAATTAAACTGTAAAATCTGAATCAAGGGAAACGGGCTATGCCATTGCATTCGTCTCGGAAAAATATGCGAAATAGAGTCCGAGTTTTCGAAAATCGGAGTCCGTATGACCAAGATATGGCCTCGCGAAGTTTCACGAAAAATTCCCAAATTAAAGTATACTTAATTAAGTGAAATGGGTTGCGCAGAGAAATATATATATATTGATATATATATATATAATTGAAAATTAAATAAATAAATATGCAAAAATGTTCAAAACAGCGAATTGGGAGAGGGGAATAACCGAACCGGCCGATTTTTGAGGTCGACCCGAGCTTGCTGGGTCGACTAGGGGTTAATCCAGGGTGTTTGGCTGTCAACCCGTGGGCCGATTCGCTCAAATGCAGATTTTGCATTTGAATGGTTCTCATGGTTCATCTTTAATCTAAAGGCCCTAGATGGTTCCTACACTTGACTTCTTCCCCAAGACATGCTTTGATGGCTTGGATTGAATCTAGGTTTAATCCTATGGCCTAAAACACTTGCCTAATCTATAAATAAGACCCTAACCTACCCTAAATCATCATTATTCATTCATACAACTAAACTATGGCAAAATCAATCCTCTCATGGCCTCCACTCTCTTCATAAAATTCCTAAATAAATTCCTAAGTGATTTTCCATGCATACAAGTGTTTTCAAACTTGTATGAGCATCATTAGCTTGCATTCAAGTCAAGTTTATATATTTGCATCATAAAGAAAGAGTCTTGATCATTTTGGCTCAAGGGTTTTGCTTGCATTTTGGGTTTGATTGATTTCATAAGGGCTTTGTCATATTTTTGTGACTTCTTAAGCATTGTAAGCCCTATTCTACTTTCATACTTAAACTCTAAATTTAAATGTATGATATGCAAGTTTATATGCAAGTTTATCATGTTGTGATATGCAAGTTTATATGCAAGTTTATCATGTTGTGATATGCAAGTTTATATGCAAGTATGCCAAGTTATGTTATGCAAGTTTGGGTTGAACATTTTGTTCATGCTATCATGTTATGCAAGCTTATTTTGGGTTTATGAACATAAAGCTTTAAGCTTTATGCCAAAGGTTGCATTTTAGCAACATGTAAGTTATCATATCTCTTATGATAACTTGCATGTGAGGTTAAATGCGAACTTATGGCCATCTCTACATGTCATTTAGCACCATGTGTCACCAATATGCTAAGTTTGGTTTTATGCATGCTTTTGAGGCCTAAAAATGTAATATGCAAGTGTATGAACATATGAACATTTCATATGCCACCATGTTAAGCTTGTGGCTTCAATACCTTTATGTCATGATTATGCCAAGTTCCCTCTTTCTATCCTTTATGCGCTATTGCGATATGTAAGCGATGGGATTGCGTTTGGGGTTGGGTAAACTTAAAAGACATAAAACATAAGCTTGGGAATTTACCTATTAAGTTAGGTCTACCCATTGGGAATTTACCTATTAAGTTAGGTCTACCCAATTGCTTGAAAACTTGTAACATGTTTTGGAAACATGATGGACATGACACTTAGAAAAGATAAGTGTGGCCAACTCGAGGTTGGGTTTAGTTTGTAGCGTAAACCTACCCGGAACTGACCGGCTTAACTAGTTGCTACAAACAATAGGACCCAATGTGAGAAGTTGGTCATGTTGTACCTTGAACCCGAGGTTAGACCAAGTTGTGGTGTAAAGCTACCCGGACCCGCCCGACTTAACTAGTAACCACAACAAGGTCTAATGTGAGAGGTTAAGGCGCATTAAATTAATTAATGCCTCGTGATTAGGGTTAAGTCATGGTCCACTTAATACTTAACCAATTTGGGCTTGGTAGATTAATCGGGGTTAAGTCGTGAACTCATCGTTACACTTAACCAAGTTAATCCAGGATTAGCAAGAGGGTTAAACCGTACTTAACCCACTAGAAAAATCCTAGCAATGGGGGCCCACTCCAGCAGTAATCCCAAGTTAGTATCATCATGACCCTAGGGACTAGGCTAGGGTGGGGGCACGATTACTGGACTGGAGGTAAGTGACCAAAAGCGACGGCAGAGGGTACGCCGGTGTAGTTCCGGGCGGACTCTGGTCGTGCACATAGTCCGTAGCCGGAGAAAACATGCACGGGTACCAGTAGATCGGGACTGTGCACTCATGTTCATGGTGTCCAGGGGTTGACACCCTAGGGCTTGATACACCCGAAGGGTGGACCCGGCACAGTTCGACTACAATTATGATTGGGCCGTATTGACACCAACACGTGACGAGTTAGGCTTAGGGAGCCGATCGACTAGACCGTTTGGTTGGACCTTGTATTAGGGTCATTTCATGTTATTGGGCCAAAGCTTGGGCCAAGGGATCAATACTTGTTTATTCAAGTCATGTTAGTTTGCTAGTACACCTGTGGTGCAAAACCTTAATCCTGATTATGCGATGACACCTTTATCTACCTTGTTAGTTAATCATCATTCTAGTATATTGTTATCCTTATGTTCATCCCTGCTGCTCATGCCAGTTAACTTTATCAGTTTACATTGATTGTAGTAGGGCTTACTCAGTCTTTTTGACTGACCTATTTTCTTTCGCCTCTTTTCTTCCGTTCCCCCCCCCCAGGTTCTCAGGGAGGGAATACTGGAGCTTAGCTTGGATTTCGGATTGCTTGCTTGTGGGATTTTAGCTCATGTACGGTTTCGACATGAAGCTACCTATGGTTACCACTTAATTGGGATAGCACTTATTTATTTCAGTTTTTCAGTTGATGTTGTTTTATCTAGACTTGTTTATTTGGAAAGCTATGTTGTACCAGACTTGTTTTGGAATGTTTTGAAATCTTCCGCTGTTTTATCTATGTTATTTACTTTGTTTACATATATACATATGTTCTTGTTCTGCCTTGATATATCATTATGCATGTTTACCTGATTCAAACGCCCCTCCAAAGTCAGAGTGCTTGCAAGAGCCACCCTGGTGGAGGTGGAGTGTTACATTTGGTATCAGAGCATATGGTACGAGAAGGAACAAAAAAAAAGCTTTTAGAAAACTTTTGGAAAACTATTTTCAAAACCAAGTATAAAGTATTTTCCAAAGAAAAGTCTAGTTTATTTTAAAGGCTATTCCCCAAAAAGCCATTAGCAAAATTCCTTCGTTTTTCTCCATTCTGAATCTGTCTTTTTCTTCGTTTTCAGTATGGCCGATAACTTTGCTATTCCGGAGGGAGTACACGTACCTGTTTGGTATAGGAGACTTTTGGAGGCTAGGGCGACCGAAGCCAGCCCCGCAGATGTTCCTCCTCCTCCTCCTCCGGTAGTTAATGTTCCTCCTCCTCCTCCGGTGGTTAATGTTCCTCCTCCTCCTGTCGCTGAGGTTCCTCTTCCTCCTCCCCCACAGCATCCTCAAGTGGACTTCGTGAAGACTTGCAAAGATTTCAAAGCAATGGGTGGCAAGAACTTTCAAGGCACTGAGACTTTTGTAGAGGCCAGAAATTGGTTGAAAGAGACCGAGGATGTGTTTGCTATCTTTGGGTTAGACGATCAGAGGAAGCTCTTGTTGGCGGTTTGGCTTATGAAGGATGAAGCCGCTTATTGGTGGGAAGTCACCAATGGTACTAGGCCTGTTGAGACTTGGGCCGATTTCAGGTCAAGGTTCATGCTTAAGTTTCTATCTTCTGCTGAGGAGAATCTGCAAATGGAGAGGTTCATAACTTTGAAACAAGGAGATATGTCTGTCAAAGAATATGTGAACAAGTTCAATCAGTTAGCTCGTTTTGGCTTGGATATGGTGAATACTCCTCAGAAGAAGGCTCTTCGTTTTGCTAGAGGATTGAATGAGCCGTTGCAGGGATTGGCTATGTCACATATTCCCCATGGGGCCACGTTTGAGAGCTTGGTTGATATGGCATTACTTCAGGGAGATGTCAAGAAGGAGATCAAGGTGAATGATATTCAAGCCAAGAAGACTGATTCCCAGGGAAAAGGAAATCAGGGCAATCCATGTGGTCAGAGCAGTCAAGGCAATCAAAACAAGAACAAGAGTCAAGGCAACAAGGGGAACAACAACAAGGGCAATAACAACAAGGGCAAGAACAACAAGGGGAAGTGCCATTATTGCGGTTCAGTTGGGCATCTTATCAAGGATTGTAAGAAGAGGAAAAGGAAGAATGGTGAATGCTTTTTCTGCGGTGAGACTGGACATTTCAGTAAGGATTGCCCGAGGAAGCACAGACTCAGCGTGCTGGACCTTCAGGAGGGCAAGTTCATGCTCTCAATGTCGCTCTAGTTCCCGATCGAGGTAGTATTTCTGTTGAGAGCCTTGTATATATTTCTGATTTTCCAGTTCGTACCTTGTTTGATTCTGGTGCATCGCATAGCTTTATCTCATCTGATCTTGTTGATAGTTTGCACCTTAGTACTAGCTTAGTAGATGATCCCGTTTGTGTCTCAAATCCTATTGGGGGTTCCGCCCATCTGTCTATGATATGTGGGGATTTGAGGATCTCTATACTGAGTGTAGAGTTCTTGTGCAGTGCTTATGTTCTTGGTTTCAGGGGATACGGATTGATATTGGGCATGGATTGGCTGTCCAGATATGGAGCCATTCTTGATTGTGAGCATAGGGTTGTGAGGCTCGTGACTCGCCTCAGAAACACCCTAGAGATTTCTTATGATCCGAGAGGTCCCGTCATGTTGTGCTATCTGGAATCACTCGACTCGTCAATGGAAACTCTTCAATCTGTGAGAGTGGTTCGAGAGTATCCGGATGTTTTCGATGAAGTTAGGGGGTTGCCCCCTAAGCGAGAGATTGATTTCCGCATTTATCTGGTGGATAATGCAAAGCTTGTTTCTTTGCCCGTTCGGCACATGGCTCCGCGTGAAAGGCGGGAGCTAAGTAAGCAAGTGAAAGAGTTGCTTGAGAAAAACTTCATTAGATGAAGTATATCTGAATGGGGAGCGCCTGTGGTATTTGCTACCAAGGCGGATGGTTCTCTCCGACTTTGCGTTGACTATCGAGAGTTGAATAAGCTGACTAAGAAAAACAAACACCCGTTACCGAGGATTGATGATCTCTATGACCAGCTTGTCGGTGCTTCTGTTTTCTCTCAGCTTGATCTTGCTACGGGGTTCCATCAGCTCAGGGTAGCTGAAGATAGTATAGACAAGACTGCGTTCAGAACTCCAGATGGATTCTTCGAATGGCTTGTCATGCCGTTCGGCTTGACTAATGCACCCGCATATTTCGTGGACTTGATGAGTAGGGTGTTCAGGGAGTTCTTGAACAAGTTTGTCGTGGTCTTCGTAGATGATATTCTGATCTTCTTTAAGGATGAGGAAGAGCACGCAAAGCATCTCATGGAGGTGATGGATACGCTTAGAGCGCATCAGTTGAAGGCCAAGTTCTCCAAGTGTCACTTTTGGAGAAGGGAAGTTAGATTCCTTGGGCATATAGTATCTAAGCAAGGCTTAGCGGTGGATCCCGCTAAGGTAGTGGCAGTTCAGGATTGGAAGACTCCAAGGAATGCAACCGAAGTGAGAAGTTTTCTATGTCTTGTGGGTTTTTACCGGAAGTTCATCAAGGACTTCGCAAAGATATCCGCTCCTCTCACTAAATTGACGAAGAAGAATTTAGTTTTTGCTTGGAGCATAGAATGCGAGCTTGCTTTTCAGAAGCTCAAGAGAGCCCTCACATCAGCACCTGTTCTAGCTTTGCCCGATGGAGGGAAGTTATTTACCGTATACACCGATGCATGTGACACGGGGTTAGGAGCTGTTCTTATGCAAGAAGGAAGAGTGATATGCTTTGGCGGTAGACAACTCTAAGTGCATGAGAAGAATTATCCCACTCATGACTTAGAGTTGGCAGCAATAGTATATGCACTCAAGGCTTGGCGCCATTATCTTCTGGGAGAAAGATTTGAGCTTTATACCGATCACAAGTCATTGAAGTATCTCTTTTCTCAGAAGGATCTGAATCTGAAGCAACAAAGATGGATGGAATTCTTGGCGTCCTACGATTTTGAGATAGCTTATACCCCTAGCAAGGGGAATGTGGTAGCAGATGCATTGAGTAGAAGAAGGTTGACCCTAAGTCCTCTATTCGTTGAGATGAAGAATTTAGAGTATGTGGCAACCTTTGATTTCTCTTTGGCGATTGAGTCGATGACTGGTTCTTTAGCATCTATGGAACTCAGACCTACCCTTCTTGATCAAGTTGGGGCTTCGCAGAGAGAAGACCCTCAGATAGTCGGGATTATGGATAAGCTGATTCGAGGAGAGATGTCTAGTCATCTCGCTTGATTTTCTATTGATGACAAGGGTTGGCTGAGGAGAGACGGAAGGTTATGTGTTCCAATGGTAGAAGATCTAGTAAGAAGAGTTCTTGAGGAAGCGCATCGCTCTAAGTTGACTATACATCCGGGCGGAGATAAGATGTATAAAGATATGAAGCGCATTTTCTTTTGGCCTAGGATGAAGAAGGATGTGGCAGAATTTGTCTCTAGATGTATCATTTGCCAGCAAGTTAAGGCCGAGTCGAAGAAGCCCGGTGGGCTATTGCATCCTCTAGACGTTCCACTATGGAAGTGGGAGAGTATTTCCATGGATTTTATCGATGGGCTACCAAGGTCAAGGAAAGGGAATACGAGCATTTGGGTTATTGTGGATAGACTTACGAAGAGTGCTCATTTCATTCCGGTGAAGAGCAAGAGGACCGCATCTTGGCTAGCGTCTGTATATCTTCGTGAGATTGTGAGACTACATGGAGTCCCTTCTAGTATAGTCAGTGACCGTGACCCAATCTTTACAAGTCAATTCTGGAATAGCTTGCAAGAAGCTGTGGGCACAAGGTTGAATCTAAGTACGGCTTATCACCCACAGACGGACGGTCAAACCGAAAGGGTGAATAGGGTACTCGAGGATCTGTTGAGGCTTTGTATTCTGGATTTTGGTGGTACTTGGGAAGACCATCTTCCTCTTGTTGAGTTTTCATATAATAACAGTTATCAGGCAAGCATAGGGATGGCACCATTTGAAGCTTTATATGGGAGGCCGTGCAAGTCGCCTACATGTTGGTGGGAGACTACAGATGAGCTTATACTTGGGCCTGATATGATCAGAGATACATCCGAGAAGATCGAGTTGATTCGGAGATGGATGAAAGCGGCCCAAGACCGACAGAAATCCTATGCTGATAAGCGAAGAACGAATTTGAAGTTTGATGTTGGGGATATGGTTTTCGTGAAGGTTTCTCCTTTGCGGAATGTGGTCCGATTTGGAGCTGTTGGGAAGTTGGCACCGAGGTTTGTTGGACCATTCCCTATTATAGAGAGGATCGGGCAGATGGATTATAGAGTGAAGTTGCCCGAGAAGCTTGCTGGAGTACACGATGTTTTTCATGTCTCGCATCTCCGAAAGTGTTTACATGAATCAGCAGAGGTTGTTGAGCCAAGTGTTCTAAAAGATGTAGAAGTGGAGAAAGAGGCTACCTTGAGGAGAGCTCCGATTCGTATCTTGGGGACGGAGACCAATAAGCTAAGGAATCGAGAGGTCAAATTGGTGAAGGTTCAATGGGGTGAAGCCGAAGAAGACGCAACTTGGGAAACCGAGGAGAAGATGCGTGGGCTTTATCCATTCCTTTTTGAGGGTACACTCTCAATCTCTTTTCTTTGTTAGCATATCTTTCTCTTTGCTATCCATGTTTATCTAGTTTATCGTGTTAATCTTGTCATGAGAACCTTAGGTAGAAACCCTTTGGATGAAACATGTGTTTGAAACATGTTATGCTTGATGGTTGCAAGTGGTTGCAAGTGTTTGCAAGTGGATACTCGTGGATGCATAATACATGTTAGGCACTAAGATCGGCTCACACACTTTCATACCGCATATGCATGAGTGTTTATGCTTATTCATGGATGAAAACTTGTTATGCTATCACGTGGATGTTGCATATGGATGAATGTTATGTGCACTCATGTAGAGATTATAAATTATGTTAGGAATTTTCATACATATGGACTCATTTCACTAACATATTTTGCATTAAGGGGGTTTACTGAATCAGTAACCTCCTGATTTTCGCATTAGATAAGTACATATACACACACCTTTGCATATGATCATACAACATTTAGAACCTTTTAAGGACAATGATTGCTCGTGGATGATGTTTTGAGTAGATGGATGATGGATGGTAGGATACGTTCTTCCTAACTTGGAGATTTCGGGGACGAAATCCTTTAAGGAGGGAAGAATGTAACAACCCGTATTTTTGAATAACATGTTATAACATAAATGGAGGCGGAATTAAACTTTAAAATCTGAATCAAGGGAAACGGGCTATGCCATTGCGTTCGTCTTGGAAAAATACGCGAAATAGAGTCCGAGTTTTCGAAAATCGGAGTCCGTATGACCAGGATATGGCCTCGCGAAGTTTCACGAAAAATTCCCAAATTAAACTATACTTAATTAAGTGAAATGGGTTGCGCAGAGAAATATATATATATATATATTGATATATATATATAATTGAAAATTAAATAAATAAATATGCAAAAATGTTCAAAACAGCGAATTGGGAGAGGGGAATAACCGAACCGGCCGATTTTTGAGGTCGACCCGAGCTTGCTGGGTCGACTAGGGGTTAATCCAGGGTGTTTGGCTGTCAACCCGTGGGCCGATTTGCTCAAATGCAGATTTTGCATTTGAATGGTTCTCATGGTTCATCTTTAATCTAAAGGCCCTAGATGGTTCCTACACTTGACTTCTTCCCCAAGACATGCTTTGATGGCTTGGATTGAATCTAGGTTTAATCCTATGGCCTAAAACACTTGCCTAATCTATAAATAAGACCCTAACCTACCCTAAATCATCATTATTCATTCATACAACTAAACTATGGCAAAATCAATCCTCTCATGGCCTCCACTCTCTTCATAAAATTCCTAAATAAATTCCTAAGTGATTTTCCATGCATACAAGTGTTTTCAAACTTGTATGAGCATCATTAGCTTGCATTCAAGTCAAGCTTATATATTTGCATCATAAAGAAAGAGTCTTGATCATTTTGGCTCAAGGGTTTTGCTTGCATTTTGGGTTTAATTGATTTCATAAGGGCTTTGTCATATTTTTGTGACTTCTTAAGCATTGTAAGCCCTATTCTACTTTCATACTTAAACTCTAAAGTTAAATGTATGATATGCAAGTTTATATGCAAGTTTATCATGTTGTGATATGCAAGTTTATATGCAAGTTTATCATGTTGTGATATGCAAGTTTATCATGTTGTGATATGCAAGTTTATATGCAAGTATGCCAAGTTATGTTATGCAAGTTTGGGTTGAACATTTTTTTCATGCTATCATGTTATGCAAGCTTATTTTGGGTTTATGAACATAAAGCTTTAAGCTTTATGCCAAAGGTTGCATTTTAGCAACATGTAAGTTATCATATCTCTTATGATAACTTGCATGTGAGGCTAAATGCGAACTTATGGCCATCTCTACATGTCATTTAGCACCATGTATCACCAATATGCTAAGTTTGGTTTTATGCATGCTTTTGAGGCCTAAAAATGTAATATGCAAGTGTATGAACATATGAACATTTCATATGCCACCATGTTAAGCTTGTGGCTTCAATACCTTTATGTCATGATTATGCCAAGTTCCCTCTTTCTATCTTTTATGCGCTATTGCGATATGTAAGCGATGGGATTGCGTTTGCGGTTGGGTAAACTTAAAAGACATAAAACATAAGCTTGGGAATTTACCTATTAAGTTAAGTCTACCCATTGGGAATTTACCTATTAAGTTAGGTCTACCCAATTGCTTGAAAACTTGTAACATGTTTTGGAAACATGATGGACATGACACTTAGAAAAGATAAGTGTGGCCAACTCGAGGTTGGGTTGAGTTTGTAGCGTAAACCTACCCGGAACCGACCGGCTTAACTAGTTGCTACAAACAATAGGACCCAATGTGAGAAGTTGGTCATGTTGTACCTTGAACCCGAGGTTAGACCAAGTTGTGGTGTAAAGCTACCCGGACCCTCCCGGCTTAACTAGTAACCACAACAAGGTCTAATGTGAGAGGTTAAGGCGCATTAAATTAATTAATGCCTCGTGATTAGGGTTAAGTCATGGTCCACTTAATACTTAACCAATTTGGGCTTGGTAGATTAATCGAGGTTAAGTCGTGAACTCATCGTTACACTTAACCAAGTTAATCCAGGATTAGCAAGAGGGTTAAACCGTACTTAACCCACTAGAAAAATCCTAGCAATGGGGGCCCACTCTAGCAGTAATCCCAAGTTAGTATCATCATGACCCTAGGGACTAGGCTAGGGTGGGGGCACGATTACTGGACTGGAGGTAAGTGACCAAAAGCGACGGCAGAGGGTACGCCGGTGTAGTTCCGGGCGGACTCTGGTCGTGCACATAGTCCGTAGCCGGAGAAAACATGCACGGGTACCAGTAGATCGGGATTGTGCACTCATGTTCATGGTGTCCAGGGGTTGACACCCTAGGGCTTGATACACCCGAAGGGTGGACCCGACACAGTTCGACTACAATTATGATTGGGCCGTATTGATACCAACACGTGACGAGTTAGGCTTAGGGAGCCGATCGACTAGACCATTTGGTTGGACCTTGTATTAGGGTCATTTCATGTTATTGGGCCAAAGCTTGGGCCAAGGGATCAATACTTGTTTATTCAAGTCATGTTAGTTTGCTAGTACACCTGTGGTGCAAAACCTTAATCCTGATTATGCGATGACACCTTTATCTACCTTGTTAGTTAATCATCATGCTAGTATATTGTTATCCTTATATTCATCCCTGCTGCTCATGCCAGTTAACTTTATCAGTTTACATTGATTGTAGTAGGGCTTACTCAGTCTTTTTGACTGACCTGTTTTCTTTCGCCTCTTTTCTTCCGTTTCCTCCCCCCCCCCCCCAGGTTCTCAGGGAGGGAATACTGGAGCTTAGCTTGGATTTCGGATTGCTTGCTTGTGGGATTTCAGCTCATGTACGGTTTCGACATGAAGCTAGCTATGGTTACCACTTAATTGGGATAGCACTTATTTATTTCAGTTTTTCAGTTGATGTTGTTTTATCTAGACTTGTTTATTTGGAAAGCTATGTTGTACCAGACTTGTTTTGAAATGTTTTGAAATCTTCCGCTGTTTTATCTATGTTATTTACTCTGTTTACATATATACATATGTTCTTGTTCTGCCTTGATATATCATTATGCATGTTTACCTGATTCAAACGCCCCTCCAAAGTCAGAGTGCTTGCAAGAGCCACCCTGGTGGAGGTGGGGTGTTACATTTGGTTATCAGAACTTGCTTGTCTTTCAGCCGGGTTCCTTTTGGGAGGCTTTTGGAAATGCACAGCTCCGTGGATGTCAAGACATGAGTGAGTTCAACGTGTGATAGGAACTTTGGCTCGATGCGAGGCCATGCATTCCATTCGTCCCAAGATTTACTCTTTCCTTCTTCAGAGGCAGTCAGTGCTCCGCCTGTCAGTCAGTTGGTTTGGTGGGTTTGTTTTTCATCTTGAGATTCTCCTCCATTAGAATTCTTTTTGCTTCGAAGTAGAATTTGGCGAGATCCCTTGGCAGGTCCTATCGCAACGAGATTTTGAAGTCGGTCTTATCAAGAATACCAAAGAGGCGGCTATCAGTACCATGGACGGATCCGTCCTATTGATAGAGGCCACCGCCGCGTTGAACCTTTCCAGAAATTTGCGCGAAGGATCGTCTGTCCTTTGCCTAACCATTGTCAAAGTCACAACATTCTTAAGTTGGACGATATAAACCCTGAACTGCTCGACAAACTTTCCAACTAAGACGTTCCAACTATAAATAGATTCGGGTCCCAACTGCCTAAACCATAAGGCAACAACGTCTATGAGATAAAGTGGGAAGCACTTTTCCATGACATTATCCGAAGTTGAAAGTACCTTCATATGGTGTATGTATTGCATTAGGTGAACTGTAGGACCCTTCCTACTATCGAAAGATTCTAACATCGGCAGTATAAAGTCCGGTGGATTTTGAGAATTCCTAATGTCTTAAGAGAAAGGGCTGCAAGTAACGTAATCCAAAATCGCATGGGGTGCTCTGCCCTGGGTAAACCATTGAATAATATCGGCGACTTGACTATCATTTCATGTACCAAGTAACTGCCTCCAATCATTTAAATTGACATTGGTGCCTACAGCGCTAAGTCCAACATTAGCAAACTTTTGAGCCCTGACCAAAATATCTGGAACAATCCTGACCTGAGATGCCTCGACTGGCACAAATCCAGCACTCGAAACTACAAGATTCCTATATCCAAAGCTGTGCGCGTCGGCGCTTGAGCGATATTACC
This sequence comes from Allium sativum, assembly GCA_030737875.1. Classification (NCBI taxonomy): domain Eukaryota; kingdom Viridiplantae; phylum Streptophyta; class Magnoliopsida; order Asparagales; family Amaryllidaceae; genus Allium; species Allium sativum. The sequence goes on from CM060918.1 coordinate 750,079,209, forward strand.
AATACCTGATCCTGAAACATGATAAACCACAATCTCAGCCTAACCTTGTATGGGATTGGGGGTGGTGACCCAAGCCTAGCCGATGCAGTAGCTGTCTTCGGATTGACATCGATACGGGTTTATTTTTCGGGAATAGCCCTTTAGTCCTAAGTTTATCTTTGCAGAACACTAGCACTTATACCTTGGCCTGACGGCGTCAAGATTCCTTCGAGTCGAGCGAGAAGAGTGTTTAGTAGCTTACTGTCGACGGAAATATTCTTCTTGTTGTTCCAAGCGAAAAGTGAGATCTTATTTAAGTCCTTGACGACTCCATCGATATCGTCCCGAGTAATGTATTTTGACGGATGTTCAGTCGAGGAAATTTCTTGACTTTCCACTATACCTGCTCCTTCCGAGTGAGTTAATCTTATCTGCTTCCTTTTGAGCATAGCAAAATTCGAGAGAAACTCAACTAAATTTGAGAATGAATTTGATAACCAAAACCAAAGTCAAAGTCGAAGTTGAAATCCGAAGCCAAATTCGAAATCCAAAATCAAATCCGAGAACCCAAACAAAAGCCGAAGTGGAAGTTGCCGCAACCCCTTCTTGGCGCGCCAAAGTGTTGACATGGAAAGCTGACCACTCACGCACGCCAGCCCCCGATTGTAAGTTTAAGTAGTAATCTGATATCCAAACAACCAAATGCAATAAAATGTGAAAGGGCAGACAACTTTTTATAGTGGTTCGACACTATCGCCTACATCCACTTTAAGTAACCATTCATCATCATTATATCGGTTACAATGTTTATCCAAGCTTTTGTTACAAAGTTGTACAATAGAATAAAAAATATCATGTTAATTCCCAGTTTTGACCAAAATGCCCTCTTCTTCTTCCTTAAGCCAAAATGTGTTTAAGTGAACACTAATGTCCAACGAAAAGCTTCAATGTCCAAGAATATCCGTGAATGTCCAAAAGCAAGCTAAAAGTCTAAAAAATTGCCAAAAAGTTGTAGGCAAACTTCTAAGTGAAGTTTACAAGTCCAAGATGTATCCCAAAGTCTTAGGAATGACCATGGAAGCCATTAATGAGCTCTGAATAAATCTCTCTCATATGCACAAAGTCCAAAAATACCAAGCCAAGCCAACCCCTGTGAATGCAAAGAGAGGGGGTATTTATAAGTGAAGTTTCCATGCAACATCCTGAATTTCACACCCCAAGAGGATGTGAAATTCGTATCACCGATACTTAGCCAAAAAATGATGTTTCCATGCAAGAACTTGAACTCCGAGCCAAGAAATGGAAAACCATTGATCAACATGCGTCGATTACCCTAAAACAGGTGATATGCATGGTGCCACACTTGCCATAGCAAGCAAAAAGAAATTCATATCCCCAAGGGGATACAAATTTCATATTCCGTGATGGGATATGAAATTCGTATCCCGTGATGGGATACGACATTCATATCCCATGGTGGTATACGATGCCAAGGTGCTGAGGCACCTTGTTGATCAACTGAAATGAGGTGATCACCTCATGATGATCATGCATTTCAAGACTTTCCAGATCTGAGGTGAATCCCCAGTGTGTGAAACTCCGAAATGCCGAGTTGCGCAAGTCGAAGTGGGTGATCAACACAACAACAAGCCTGTCGGGGCAAGCTCGTGAAGCTGAGGGTATTTTCGTATCCCTGAAGCGATACGAAATTTCTAAGCTGGTCGAACTCCAGTTTTTTCAACGATTGACACGGTGCACTCATAGAATTTTAAGTGATTGCACCATGTTGATCATGGGTTTCTGAAGTGTTACATCCATGTTTTTGGCAAAGTGGATGATCCAAGATTTATTGATCATTCTGAGTTGTGCATGCGATTTTCAATGACCGACATGAGGTGCTCAAGCCTTTTTGAGTGATCGACATGCGTTTGCCACACGTGACTAAGTCGATGCCGATTCCGAGAATGAACTATAATTTAACTCAATTCCGAACGTGCAACGACTTCGACCAAATCGCCTTGTGCTTTAAAGAGGACGTGCTTGAGTCTGAGTGCGTTGCTAGCCATAAACTTTATGTGTGACAGCTTGACAAAAAATAGGGTCAACACTCACTTTGGATTGCTTCTTTCCAACATGAAGATTCAGAAGATGACACTACTAACTCGCACATTTGAGGTTCGTGTTCTAACATGTATGTTAAGAATTTCTAACCAAATGTCTTGGAAGTTCTATCCCTTACGCTTCTTCTTGGTTTAAGTTCCTCAATTTTATTAATTTTTTTATCTTCATGTGAATTGTTTGTTTCTTCTCTTGTCCTTTTAGGGATATTATTTCCTTCATTCTTTTTGTACAGAAACACATCTTCAAAGAATGAGACATTTCTTGATTCAGTGATTGTATTTACATTGGTATTAGCGATATCAGACTTAAATACAAAAAATCTGTAGGCACTACTATTTAGGCCTGGATCTAGATAGTAACAGTCTACAGTTTTTGGTCCAAGATTAACTTTCTTGGGAGGCGGAACTGAAACTTTTTCCAAACACCTCCACACTTTGAGGTATCTAAAACTGGTTTATGTCCTTTCCATACCTGATATGTAATTGTTCCTGTTTTATTGTGAGGAACCTTGTTTAAGATGTGATTAGAAACATTTAAGGCTTCCCCACAAGTTTGTCGATAAGCCAAAATCAATAACATCGCATTAATCATATCTTTTTATGTTGTATTCTTTCTCTCGACAACACCATTTTGTTATAGTGAATATGGAGTTGTTATTTGATGAATTATACCATTTTCTGCACAGAATTGTTCAAATGGTGATTCCTATGCTCTACCTCGATCAGAACTCAATATCCTGGTCTTTTTATTTAACTGATTTTCTACCTCAATCTTGTACTTTATAAATGAGGTAATTTCTTTATCTTTACTGTTCAAAAGATATACATAGCAGTATCGCATATAATCGTCAATAAAAGTAATAAAGTACTTTTTTGCACCTCTTATAGGTAATGATTTAAAATCACATAAATTTGTACGAACGAAACCTAGTGGTTCAATACTTCTATGAACAGTATGAAATGCTTTATTGACCGTTTTGGCTTCTACACATGTCTCATATTTGTAGTTTTTATCTTCTTAGAATTTTGGAATTATCCCAAGTTTTCTAGCCTTTTCATTTTTCGGAGATTTATATGTCCTAGTCTATCATGCCTTTCCTGTTCAAGCAAATAAGAAACTTCAATTTTATTAATAACACAATCAGAATACATAGTTTTGTTGCCGGTTGCGGCTACATGTGCCTTAAACATGCCATCACATAACTATCTTCTTCCTATGTACATTCCAGCTTTGGACAGAACCATCGTGTCTGACTCGAAGACCATTTTGAATCCTTACTTTGATAGCATTGAAGTAGATATGAGATTCTTGCGTATGTGTGGAATACGAAGAACATCATTCAATATGACAGTTCTTCCGTAAGTAAACTTGAGGATTACAGTGCCAATGCCTTCGATCATGGAAAATGCAGAATTACCCATGTAGCGTTTTTCTTATTGATCGAATTTCTAGTATGGAGAAAACATGGATTTGTCAGAGCAAACATGCCGATTAGCGTCTGTGTCTACCCTTCATTGTGTAGAGTTCTGAACCAAATTGCATTCAGATACCACTATCAAGAAATTAAACTCGTCCACCTCCAAGTTGTCCACCATATTTGCCTCTGAGTTTCGTTCCTTCTTATGTCTGTGGTCTCTAGCGATGTGTCCTACTTTTCCACAAATCCAACACTCGCCATTAAACTTCTTAGTTTTTTTCTTGTTTTTGGGTTTGTTTTTAGAAGCTTTCCTTTTCTTCTGGAAATTCTTTTTTTTTTTGGTCTTTGACCCTTCAGCAACAAATGCCTCATCGCTTTGTTTTATAATTCCACGGTTATCTGCCTCAATCTAAGTAGAACTATGAGGTCCTGTAGAGAGATTTCGTTCTTTTTATGTTTCAGATAGTTGCGGTAATCTCTCCATGACGGAGGCAGTTTTCTTGTGATAACTTCAGCCAAAAATGACTCTCCAACCTTATGACCTTTTGCTTCAAGTTCATGAATGATATTCTGAAGTTCATGTAGTTGAGCAATTGCCGATTTTGAGTCAACCATCTTGTGATCAATGAATTTGTCTACAATAAATTTCTTCAAGTTAACATTTTGGGTCTTATACTTCGTGGCTAGTGCAATCCAAAGAGCCTCCACTGTCTTTAGAGCTTGATGTACATTGTATAACACCTTATCGAGATAATTCAAAATATAGTTCTTGTAAAGGAAGCCTAGATGCTTCCATGTATTAACAACAAGAATCGCATCCTTATCAGTTTTTTTTCATGGTGTAGGTACTGGTTCCTCCTCGAGATACTTTTGCAGACCTAGGGTGGTGAGATAAAACAACATCTGATTCTGTCATGTTAGAAAATCGTCAAAAGGATCGGCCTGTTGTGTGTAGCGCTTTTGTTTGATATTTTAACTGCTGTCATTTCCTATTGTATAAAACAAGTTAGGAAATATGAATTTGAAATAAAAAATACCTGGCAACGAACAGAGCGCAGACAGAAAGTTCACAACTTTCCAATTTTCTTAAAACTTTTATTTGCAAAGTTTCACAAGATACAACAGAATATTTCTACACGAGATTGTAACGAGTATGCCAATTATGTGATATATATATATATATATATTGATGTAGCAGAAATAGAGAAGAGAGTAGGAAGAAAAAAAAAATCGGATAGAAAATGAGATCAGTATTCTCTTTTATATTTTCTTCTGTACCCCTTCGAACAGTAGCGTCCACTCTAATAGGTCGCACCCTCCCACATTTTTCGCTGCTGCTCGACAAAAACCGCACCTGCTGCCTAACGGGTCGCGCTCATTCCCCCGCTTCCAGAAATTGCACTTTTACGGATGGACCGCGCCCGCTTCTGTTCGAATCCAAGTCCAGCACAGTAAAAAAAAGGTCATTTAGACCAGAACCCGAGCCTGGTTCGGTCGGCCGGCGGTGGCAGTGCACGTGTGTGGTGGTGCAGTATGACTTCCCACCTCACAACAAAACACACATTTGGTTGCCTCAATGCCCCCAATCTCCTAATGTGGGACAGTGGATATTTCATTCAAAAGACTTCAACAACTACTGCATGTTGTCAAGTCCGTATGGAACTATAAGCATGTCAGAAGCTTATGATCAAGGCTTTACTCAATTGATATTGATGTTATGCAATCTTAAAGTCAAAGCATATTAAACGCCATTGAAAGGAAAGAGAAATGAGGTCATTCGCAAAGAAAAATCAAGAGGAAAATAGTGCATTATCTTACATAAGATCTCCAAAAGCCTTCACAATCTTTCTATATGCTACATGTTGAAGCCACCAATAAAGAGAAAATTAGGTGTCATTAGATCCACCTACACAGCAAATTGGAGAGAATCCACATTTCATCGACCACTTTAAGTAATAATGTACCGCCTTCATGGAAAGGGGCCCTTAACTTCCTCTCTCTCTCTCTCTCTCTCTAGACATTTGCTTCTAATTATAATTCCCTCCATGCTTTCTTCATGAAAGAGCTTGAGGATTATTAATGGCATAAAGGCTAATGGAGGTGAAGTGAATAAGTGATCATTGCACGCAAGTATATGGACAACTGAAAATTCATATTTTTGCACATTTATAACATATTCATGATAGAATAAAGACATGCATTGTCTATTTTTCTTATATGACTTGTTGGTTTTGTTTAGCCTATATGACTTAAGGGTCTATGGTCCTTTCATATGTTGCCTATTTGACTCTATGACATGCCTGCTGAACTTATGAATTACCTTAAACTATTTTGTGATTATTTGTCAAACCAAGGGGTATTATCTGGCAAGGTCCAAAGGGTAAACAAGCAAAGTCATTGCATAGGGAAGCACTACGAAAAGTGGTGTAGGCGACAACGAAATGATCTATATGCTTTTAAAAATATTGATATATAAAGAGGAATTCTAACATCACTCGCGCATCACGCGAGTGATGCCATACTCGCGCACATGGCAGCACGTTAGTGGCCAAGGAAAAGACAGCGGGACCCGCCCTAATTCAATAAAAAAATAAAAAAATTGTGCCTGTCCAATCAACCGTGAGTGATGCCACACTCTCCTGTGCGCGACTGATGTTTGAATTCTTGGATATATAAATATGGTAGAGCACTATATTATTAAAGTAACTAGTAGTGGAGTTGTTAATGTATTTAAGAGCTGTTGGATCTGTGTGGGTTTAATTTCTGGTAGTTGCATATTATTCACTAAGATATTTGACTTTTTTTACAATTCAGTTTTGTCTAAGGCAACCAATAGCATTGGATTGGCTAAGGGTGTAAATCGGTCGGACTGGACCAGACGGAGGTATGTTCAGTTTTGCCCTAAATAAAATCGAATCGGACACATACAAGAATAAATTTTTTTCGTACAAATTTCGTTGACCTAATACGTGTTCTAAGTGAAATCGGTCGGACATGGACATGTGTTTTTCGAACATGGACACGAACGGACCCGATCGGACATGACTTTTAATATTAAATTTTATACTATTTATTAGATTTTATTTCAACTATATATCGAAGTATGAGGAATTCGGACGAATTCGAACGAACACGGAACGAATGTGATTTTTTGGTACAAATTTTGTTGTTCTAACTCGTATCCTAAATAAAAAACATACGGACTCGTACGAACGTACTTCGGTCGCTAACACGAACGAACATTGGACATTCGTACAAAATTTACAGCTCTAGGATTGGCTCTAGGTATTGTCGTTTCTTTGAACATACCACCTAGTTCTGATTCTTAATCACGTTGAATCAACTCAAGGTTAACAACATCATAATACTTCATGGTGTTAGAACAATTTATTGGTTAATAAATATTGCATCAGAAAGATAGCTGGTGCCATATAAAATGTGATTGATACAATAAATTGTTAACAACTTCATAGTTGTAATGCCTTGATATTTTACTTATAAACTAAAAAGAGTATTTAGTCAAATTTTCTTACGTGGAGCATGTTTTTCCTAGGAATTTTCACTACTGCATAAAGCTGTGCCAAATAATAATCGTTTTTACAAATGCTAGAACTTATGGGCAATAATCATGCCATTGCACAAGGTACTCTTTTCTAATGAATTTTGCATGTTAAGTAATCTGAATTGAGATTGTACTGGCAATATATAGGAGAATAGATGTGTTGGAGATTGTTTTGAAACCAAAGGTGAATTATTAAAAATAAATAGGTTAAGTGTATGAATGGCTACTTGGGCTTAGGCTTTGTGGTGTAGACACTCATATTTGGCATGGTAAAAAAATGATATCCATTTCTTTAGATCTGGAGTGACTTCCTCTACAAGCATATTACGGTTTTTCTTTCTCCATCTCTCTTCTTCTTCCACCTTGATTAAAATTCTTCAAAAACAAAATCAGAACGAGCATTTAAATTTAAATCGAAAGTGCAAATCTGAATTGATTTGTAGTGCAAGAAAATCAGTTATTTTTTCTCCGAGGTTGTTTTATCCAAAGGCGGCGGTGACGAGTACAAACTGGTTTGTACCACCGACCAGATCGCCGAATCGTCTTCAAGAAAGCGACCTAGTCTGCGACTCAGCCATTGTTTCCCAACAATTTGAAGACGATTTCTGAAATAACGGCTTTCATCTTCTTTCGATCCATTTAACCCAACATCTCCTCAAGAAAGGATTTATGGGGCTTTTTGCTTTGTTCGCCTGTTCCTTTTAACCTCTGCATAAACCCTAACCAATCCGGGTGGAATCCCGTCGATATCAAGTCAGTTACCAGTGAAGGAATCCTGCTTTTTCAAACAATAAATAGTTAGATAATTTCGAAGCATGGAAACGGATTCTATACGCACCATCTCAACACAATGGCCACTCCAGAGTACCGCCTGAGAAGTCGCGTTTGGACAAGGCGTGGTCCGTTGCCACCAATTGGTGGATACGTTAGCTTTCACTATTGGATCTGGAGTGGAAATTGATGGATCGTGGTAGGATGGTGGACTTGTTTAGATCAGAAAATCAAGTGCGGAATGGGAAGCTTATTCTGCATGGAAAAATATTAGTTGTGAAGTGCAAATTTGGCAACCTGAAAGTCCAATTGCCATTGATTGGTCCAATTTGAGGTCACTACAGCTACTCCTTTAGTCTAATGAATCTATTATTTTTAATTTGATGTCTTTGATTTGGGGCTTGCGAGAAAACGGATGCAGTGCATGCAAGTTGTGATGAAAACCTCTTTGATTGTCAGAATTCCTGTATCTAATGAAATAATCAATAGAATGATTAACGCAAGGTACATATGCATTTACCAAGATTATCAAATCAAAGCAGTAATAATGGATGAAACTGTGGTGTCCTTAGAAATCGTTGACTTTTCTACATATCACGTATCCGATCCATCCAACTTTACATGCAAGAGTAAATGATGGGTGTAGTCACTCACCATCACTCACAGACATGTAATTTAGGTCATAACTACTTACTCTACCTGTCTGCACGCCAGCAAAGTACTAGATTATAATTAATGTTATGGTTCAGGTGTTGGACTCAAATATTAGATTATTGATATTTTGATCATGGTGTCATTATGAACGAAAATAACTGAGAGATGACTAGCTGTTGATATTGCAATTACGATGACAATGCAATAATGGTCACTCAAAGGACGAATTACATTCTGTGTGCCAATTCAAATGATTTTTTATACCATGATAATTCTGTTGAATATATGCATTTAAAATGAATTATTATGGAAATCTGTGGCACATATTTGCATCTTATAACAAATGTTATTTTGCTTCTAGTCATAATGGAATTGAGCTGGAATTCTCTTTCAGTATGCAATAGAAATTGTTTGATTCAAATTTGTGCCTCCTTGAGCCAAATTGGAACAACATGCTGAATTTTTGAAAATGCAAAAAATAATATATTTTTTTGTGATTCACTTATGTTAGTCTCTGAGTTTGTATATTTTTCTGACAGAAAAATATAAATTCTCAAACATATTAGCATCTTAAACAATAGTAAGCCTCCACAGCTGGTCAGTAGAAAACATAATGTGAATCCGTAAGGAAACCATAAAAGACAACAACCAACCCAAAAAAATGATTCTGGACAGTTGTCTCTATGTTACAACTGTGGATAAGCAGGTCATATGGCACGAAAGTGTCGGAATAGGCCAGACCCTGCACCATAGGCTAACCTGACCGAGGAGCCTCTTACGACTATGATTACAGAGATTCGCCTTGTTGGTGAATTAGAGGGTTGGTGGGTAGACACTGGTGCTTCTCGTCATGTCTGCTATGATCGTGATATATTCACAACATACACGGCTGCTGACGATCAGAAAGTGTGTTGGGAGATCCTCACACCACTAAAGCTGTAGAGATTGGTAATGTGAAAATAAAGCTTACAATTGGAAAGACAGTTATTCTTAAAGATGTGATGCATTTGACATGTTTGAAACATTCAAAACTGAAATTGAGAAATAAGAAAATTAAGAGAATTCGTAATGATAGAGGAACAGAATATGAATCTAGTTCTATTCTGGATTTTTATAAATTACATGGTATAGTACATGAGAGAACTGCACCCTATTCATCTGAGATGAACGGTAAAGCTAAAAGAAAAAATACGACCTTTACCGAATTAGTAGTTTCCATTTTACTGAATTCTGGTGCAGCAAAACATTGGTGGGGAGATATATTATTAACCGTATGCTATGTTCTGAATAGAATCTCCAAATCTAAGAATAAAATTTCACCTTATGAAATTTTAAAGAATCATCAACCCAATGTCTCATACTTTAGAACTTGGGGTTGTTTAGCATATGTTCGCATTCCAGACCCTAAGAGAATAAAATTGGCAAGTAGAGCATATGAATGTGTATTTATAGGCTATGCTATTAATAGCAAAGCATACAAATTTTATGACCTAAATGCACATAATATAATTGAATCAAATGATGTCGATTTTTATGAAACGAAATTTCCTTTTAAATTAAGGAATAGTAGGGCATTTCAAGTATGCCTATTAGAACAGAACTTAATGAAAATTTTGAAGCTGAACCTAGAAGAAGTCAAAGAGCAAGAACCGTAAAAGATTTTGGTTCAGATTTTTGTGCCTTTACTATTGAGGAGGATCCCATAAACCTCCAAGAGGCCTTATCTTCTTTAGATGCCGATTTTTGGCAAGAGGCTATAAATGATGAGATGGATTCTTTGGAATCCAATAAGACTTGACACTTGGTAGATCTACCCCCCCCCCCCCCCCGGGTTGTAAATCTGTAGGCTGTAAATGGGTACTTAAAAAGAAATTAAAACCTGATGGCACTATTGATAAATATAAAAGCACGACTAGTTGCTAAAGGTTTTAAGCAAAAATAAAATATATATTTCTTTGACACTTTTTCACCCGTCACTAGAATTACATCCATTCGGGTATTAATCTCACTTGCTTCAGTTCATAATTTATTAATACACCAAATGGATGTAAAAACCGCATTTTTAAACGGTGAATTAGACGAAGAAATTTATGTGGATCAGCCTGAAGGATTTGTAGTACATGGTCAAGAACATAAAGTATGAAAATTAAATAAATCATTATATGGTTTAAAACAAGCACCTAAACAATGGCATGAAAAATTTGATAACTTAATCATTTCACATGGTTTTAAAGTTAATGAAAGTGACAAATGCATATATTACAAATCTGAGAATGACATTTGCACTATTATATGCCTTTATGTAGATGACCTACTCATCTTTGGGTCAAACATTCATGCTATAAACTCAGTCAAATCCTTATTAAGTGCCAATTTTGATATGAAAGATCAAGGTGAGGCAAGTGTAATCCTTGATATTAAGATTACTAGGTCAAAAAAGGGGATTTTCTTTGGATCAATCTCATTAAACTGTGAAAACTCTAAAGAAATACAATTACTTTGACTGTAAACTTGCAAATACACCATATGATCATAGTGTAAAGTTATTTAAGAACACTGGTGAAGGTGTATGACAGTTTGACTATATGAACATCATTGGCATCCTTCGGTATGCCACTGATTGTACTAGACCCGACATTGCCTATGTCGTGGGATTACTGTGCAAGTTTACCAGTAGACCTAGTATAGAGCATTAACATGCTATTGAAAGGGTCATAAGATACCTAAAATAAACTATGAACCTTGGATTACATTAAGAAAAGTTTTCAGATGTACTTGAAGAATATTCTGATACAGACCGGAATATTTTATCTGATGATTCTAAAGCGACTAGTGGTTATATATTTAACATCGCTGGAGGAGCTGTCTCTTGGAAATCCAAGAAGCAGACAATTTTTGACTCAGTGTACTATAGAGGCTGATATAATAACACTAGCCACAACTAGTGAAGAAGCAGAGAACTAAGAAATCTGCTACTTGAGATCCCCATATGGGAAAAACCGACACCAGTGGTGTAAGTAATCGATTGCATTAGTACCGCGGCTATTGCAAAACGTACAGAACCATTAATACAACGGTAAAAGACGACAGTTGTAAGCACAATACTGTAAGAGAACATCACATATATAGTGATGAAAATTTGATGACTATTGAAAGAAGAACATAACCGATATTATAACGGTAAGAAAAGACAGTCGTATGCACAGTATTGTTAGAGAACATCATATATGAAGTGATGATAATTTGGCAGATCCTTTTACGAAAGGACCGACCAGAAAGAAAGTTCCTAATGATTCTAAAAGAACGGGACTATGCCTTGAGACTGTGGAATTACACATGATGGTAACCCGACCTAAATGACTGGAGATCCCAAGAACTGGGTTCAATGGGTAAAAACAAGTTGCAATGACCCGGTTTTTAGCGACTTTGGTTATCGCCATAAACTCAATGACGACTAACCAAACATTGAAAAAAAGGTAGTTAATGAAAGAATTTAGAGGGTGAGGATAGATAAGATAGAAACTTAGAATAGAAGAAGAAGAACACAACATTAAAGTAACACGAACCTTATAGCGGAACGAATAACATATAATATATATATCATAACTTTGAAATATAAATCTGCACATGAATATACATATCATTTCCAAAGTACCGCACTTACAACACAGCGGAAATAAACAATAGCAATATGATCCTGAAGCCTCCTGCTTCAGCTCTTCAAGTATCTGTAAATCCCGACTACTTGACTGCCCGTACAAAATTGGGCACCCAAGAGTTTAGGGAAAACAAAACAAAATAAACTCTGGGTCAGTCATGGGACTGGTGTGAGTAAAACAGTTTAAAACAGTTTGAACAAGTAAACGATATCTCATAAGACCACACCGTATAACGGAACGGGTTTTTCCCTTATGAGAATCCAAAATATCTTTATATCAAAAACATTTTGATATTATAATAATGTCTATCAACCACAATATAATAATCATCTAGCAGAAACACTTTCATCTCACGTTCTACATATATAGTATACAATCAAAACCGCAAGCACGTATTGGGTAATGGATTTCCAACTATGACAAGGTATGGAACTACCTTTTGCTAGTGTACCTCTAGAGAGGAATACACTGGGTTCAACAAGAACATCTTGCAACCCGGCCACACATGACCGACCACTCATTTCTCTTGAGTGTATCGAATGTATATCACCAACGGTTGGGATCAGAAACCATTTCCCGAATGGGACAGCATCAACAATAGATTTCAATAAGTAAATGAAACTCTAGATCAGGTGATTATACACCCTAATAGGTGCGACCTACATAGCCATGCTTCCTACCCGATTTTTGTCATCTCCCGGATGTGAGGCTAGAAGCTATGCTTATCTTTTTAGATATCATATCTTCATCCACTTAGAATGCCACATCGTCATGCCCGCCAAATCAAAAATTGACTTATCCAAAAATATCACGGGTATAAAGCTAAGAGAAACGAATTCCTCCGCCACCAAACGTGAATATGTTTAAAGAGATCAACTTACGCGATCTATTGGATATACTCTGTCAGACCTTCTTCCATACAAGTTGTCCTGGGACTGGACAAACCGAAGGCACTATTCAGTACATCCATCTTAGGCAATTGTTATCTAAGATTTATACAACAGCCCTTGCATTTTACTCCGTCTTCAATATATTCAGGGTACTTGATTTGCAACGCTTATGCCAATACAGAGTGGTTCTTCGGATAATAATCCAACCAGTCTCTCCATATTAACAACGTTAAAATGGTCAAAACTTTGATAGTCGGTGATTTAACTATCAAATGGAAACATGTCTGTGTACACACAACGATCTTGTTTCCAAATGGAATTATCGATCCAATCATCAAACATATATATATATATATCCTCATTTTCTATGTTTAGAAAATATACATTATTAACACTGGAAAACATTTCCATGGCTTAATTACGTATCACTATTCTTCCACATCTATCAGACTCTAACTATAAACTAGCAAGAGAATAACTTCCTAAGTATAAACCCCGAAGGCCAAAACCAACATCAGATCGATACTTAGTAAACCATTCAACTTATTAATCTCTAGTCAGTTTCTAATTTTTGTTTAACTCCATTTGATTAACTCTTATTCGAATAACTAATATTCAATTAACTTTAATTGAATAACTAATATTCAATTAACTTTACTTGATTAATTCTGGTTTGAATAACTATATTCGATTTAACTTCATTCTAAATAACTATGTCTATTTTGACTTTGTTTCGAATAACTATGTTCGATTCATTCTTTTTGAAATTTATTTCTCAAATATCCATTTTATAAAATCCTATTTATTTTCCCAAATATGACTTTCTATAATACCTTATTTGTTTTACAAATATTTACTGCTTTTCTAATTCTATTTATTTTCTAAATAAATATCCCTTTATAATTCTATTTATTTTCTAAATAATATTCCTTTATTCTATTGATTTTCTAAATAAATATTCCATTATTCTATTGATTTTCTAAATAAATATTCCTTTATAATTCTATTTACTTTCTAAGTAAATATCCCTTTTATAAAATTCTTTTCGTTTTATAAATATTTTATTTCAATATTTCTTCTGGTATTTAACAGTACCAAATAACAAGACCATTGTCATTATAATCAATCACAGATTATACATCACATCATATAACACAATATATGAACAAAACAGTATTGTAAATATTGAGGAACCCAGTTGGGTCCCTCCAACCCGTTTCCCTGCATCACAAATGTTAAACAACACGAATATAAAATATTCTATTAAACAAAATCAATATTCGATTAACGATTTATATATATATATATCGTTATCTATGATTTCAATCAACACACAAACAATTCAACCAAACAGTTAACACACAACAATCAGTCATCATTTATCAGTTCTAAATATATTATAAAAATAGAACTGTTCAGAGTTGGTGAGTTTTACTCACATTACGCGTTAACCGTTTAATAACGATTTGCGTTAGTTGATTCTGATCAGACAATTTATTTCGCCATAAATTGTAACGAGCTCTAATCCACTCCCAGTCAGTTCCATGGTGTAGCCACCGTCCATACGATCCCATGGGATCTTGTTTCGCTCAATTCTGATTAAGTATGACCGAGATATGATTTATACATGTTATTATACAATATTTAAATTAAAATAACTTAACTAAATTTCTAATTGGGCTTAACCTATATATGTCGGCCCACACCCTCCTATTGAACCCGACCCACAACTTTCCCTTTCTTCCCCGATTTGTTTAAAACCGACGTCTGCTGCCATTTTCCATATCTCAATCTCTACTTACTTTAAATTTAAACAAACAACTTTCATAACCCTTTAAGAATAAATCCACCGGACCAACACCCTAAAAATCATCGGCCCATCACAATATAAATCGTTGTTTATACAGCGTCTTCCTCCTCCAGGAAGAAACCACAAACTGACGGTATTTACTCCTACCATTTCCCCAGTCTTCATCTCTAATCCGCTCCCTCTCCTTTCAATTTTAAATCACAAGAAAAATACCAATCTCCCTCTCATTATACACTCTCTCTCCTCGTAACCTTTACTTCAGTTCGACTGCAATCAGTGAGGTCGCGTTCGACAGGATTCTCCCCATGCTACGCTGAAATCAGCGAATTCAATTAGCACCATATTACATCAAAATTCAAAATCTGAGATTACCATTGACTTTTCCATCGAAATCTCATCCCTTCCATCATCGTGAATCCTCACTTGTACCCCGTTTGCAAACTCCGACACTCAGCCATGCCAGCTCGATACACAGTAACCTCCGAACATGTTTATCACCACACAACCCAGAATTTTGCATACGAGCTTCAACCGGCCTCCTGAATCCAAAACAAATACGTGTTTCGTTTATTGATGCTTCCGATTTCCGATTTCTCGAACTCTAGAAGACGCTGTAGGAAATCAGTGCTCCAAAGCTTGCGTCAAACTCTCGGTTGTTAGTATGGAAATGAAGAGTGAATCGATAGGAGTCTGAATATATAGGTATTCCGATTTATAGCAATTTAGGGGGTTTACTTTGGATTTTAAAAAGGGTGGACATATTACTGGAAATGAAATACGACGGCGGGATTAATTTTGACCAAAGAATGAAGTGTTAGGGTTAGAGGATTGATGTTAGGGTATTTATAGGGGTTTCTAGTTTAGATATTTTCAAAGAGATATTTTTAGATATTTTCTTTTAATATTCATTTATATTGAACTACTGTTTTTATTTGTCCTTTAAAATTCCTGTGACCACATACGATACCCAAAAATCACGAAAATTGACATGCAGCTAAATTTTGACACTACGGTGCCAACGAAACTGGTTTCGTCGAATTCCGACTCCGTTTGCTCACACAACGTATTTTTAACCGTCAAAATATCGACTGTCTTTCACATTAAAATCCCATACGGCCACATACTGACCTCAAAAATCATGGAAATTGAAATCTAGCAATAATTTAAAATTGCGGATCCAACAAAATTAGTTTCGTCGAATTCTGAGGTCGTTTGCAAAACTGGCTATTTTTAAAGCTTAAATAACCTATTAAAATATATAAATATATTTAAAAACAATTAAATTTAATATTTATAAATAAATATTATCGTGTATACTCACAGTGGAATACCATACAACTCTAGAATATTCCTATATGAATTCCTAACTTGATATTCCAAATCCAGCTTTAACTCGATATTCGATTTATAATAAAATTCCTTTTATAAATATAAATAAATATTTATAAATTTCAAAGGAATTCCACAACGACTTTTCTAAAATTTGATTTGGACATGAATCAAAATCTACATGATGAATTCCCGATTTTTCTCTTCCACTAGAAATATATACTTCACTAGCCCCCAACGTTTCTTGTTTCACAGAAATTCGACTTAAAACGGCTTCTGTATATTCGTTTAAAGTTCCAATCGCCAAACCGCGAATTGAACGCGCCATTTCGAGCTCGATTATAATTATATTATAATTTATACGCTCAACCATCGTTAACTAAATATATTCGTTATCGTAATTCAAATTCTAAACTGAATTACATCTTTTGAATTTCCTAATTACACCATATTGCCATTTCAGCCAATTCTGATTATTTCAGAATTAAATATATTATTTAATTATTATTTTAATTAAACATTCAAAGTTATTTAATTTAAACGACCATTATATTCTCTAAATCATTATTTAAATAATTAAATAAATTAATTATTATATCGCTGAAAAATGTGGGTCGTTACATTCTTCCCCACTTAAAATAATTTCGTCCTCGAAATTGCTAAGGTATAAAACAAACTCTATTAACTGGTTAGAACTTATTTCTTTACTTCTCAACTTCAGTTTCCACTGGACTAATTTAATTTTAATTAAATTATTAATTCAATTCTATTAACGGATATTTTAAAAAATCCTGAAAATTTTCTAACACCCGAAATTTCTGAAAAATTTCGCCAGCACCTCCTTTGTACTGGTCAATAGGTCAAACTCCAACTCGCCTCTCTGGGCCTTCTCCAACCCAAAAGAAAATCAAATAGCCAAGTGGCTTGCCAATTCGGCTCATAAATCTCATGTTTATATCAAATATAAACTTGTACCTTTTTGTCGGGCATATTATTATATCCCTTTCACTTGTTACCCATTTCAGCATATACCAATATCAATCCTATCAAACTCTAATCAATTTATCCTCAATACGGCTATTCGCTTATATCCAAAGCAAATCCCATTTCAACTCAAGTTCAATTCTTGATTCCAAACTCTTAACTCGATTATCCAATCACATTTCAAATTCAAATTTCACAAATCCAATCCTATTCGATTTCAATTCAATTTCAGTTACCACTTAACTGGCTTTACTTTAATCCTAATTTGCTTTTACAAATATTATTTAACTTGTTTTTATTTTAAACAATCTCTGCCTGGGAATTTTCAAATAGCTTACCTTTTCAAAAGTCAAATATTCCTTTTCAGGATTCAAAAAAATCTTGTTTCCTCCAAACAATTCAAAAACAAAATCTTTGGTAGTAATCCGTCACTTAGAACTCGAAAATGAACATTGATTATGCTGCAGCCATTATCAGAATTATTTTCCAGTTATCGAAGTGAGTTCAATACTATATCACTTTCAAAATCATTCTTAAACACTTTTATTTTGAAATCAGTTCAAAATATCATTCAAAAATGCTTGGGATACTATTTAAAATCTCCCAGGATCTTAAAATTTACATATATTTAATCCAAGTCTATTTACAAACTCTGTTCCAGATTTCCAGGGTTTTAATTTCAATTCTGATTCAAATTCAGATTTAATTCATTTCGTAACACTTATACGAATATTATCTGGTTATATATGTAACCATTTCACTTTTTATAATCTTACCTGATTATAATAAAACCAATATATCCAATATATTATAATCATTTCAATATAATTCCTTCATATCAAAAATATAATTTGGGTAAAATTATTTCGTTTACCCTCTTTTCAAAACATACCATGTCGGTTCATCGTATTCGAGTGTTTATAAGCCCTACCGATACAGTGGATCAAACTGATCGACCAGAACTCATAAACAACTTGATCAACGAATCTCCACAATATAAAACAATTTTATATCAAATAACAAATACGTTCACTCATATATATAGACTCAAACTCAATCTAGGGTATTGCTAACCCCATCTCTACTGAGTCACGCCACAGAGCCAAGGTAATTCACTTAACCTTAAGCTCTGATACCAACTGTAATGACCCGGTTTTTAGCAACTATGGTTATCGCCATAAACTCAATGACGTCTAACCAAACATCGAAAAAAAGGTAGTTAATGAAAGAATTTAGAGGGTGAGGATAGATAAGATAGAAACTTAGAATAGAAGAAGAAGAACACAACATCAGAGTAACACAAACCTCATAGCGGAAGGAATAACATATAATATATATCATAACTTTGAAATATAAATCTGTACTTGAATATACATATCATTTCCAAAGTATAACACTTACAACACAGCGGAAATAAACAATAGCGATATGATCCTGAAGCCTCATGCTCCAGCTCTTCAAGTATCTGTAAATCCCGACTACTTGACTGCCCATACAAAATTGGGCACCCAAGAGTTTAGGGAAAACAAAACAAAATAAACTCCGGGTCAGTCATGGAACTGGTGTGAGTAAAACAGTTTAAAACAGTTTGAATAAGTAAATGATATCTCATAAGACCACGCCGTATAACAGAACGGGTTTTTCCCTTATGAGAATCCAAAATATCTTTATATCAAAAACCTTTTGATATTATAATAATGTCTATCAACCACAATATAATAATCATCTAGCAGAAACGCTTTCAGCTCACGTTCTACATATATAGTATACAATCAAAACCGCAAGCACGTATTGGGTAATGGATTTCCAACTATGACAAGGTATGGAACCACCTTTCGCTAGTGTACCTCTAGAGAGGAATACACTGGGTTCTATAAGAACATCTTGCAACCCGGCCACACATGACCGACCACTCATTTCTCTTGAGTGTATCGAATGTATATCACCAACGGTTGGGATCAACAACCGTTTCCCGAATGGGACAACATCGACAATAGATTTTTAGAAGTAAATGAAACTCTAGATCAGGTGATTATA
The DNA here is from genome assembly GCA_030737875.1 of Allium sativum. Taxonomy (NCBI): domain Eukaryota; kingdom Viridiplantae; phylum Streptophyta; class Magnoliopsida; order Asparagales; family Amaryllidaceae; genus Allium; species Allium sativum. The sequence goes on from CM060918.1 coordinate 750,098,422, forward strand.
CACCTTAATAGGTGAGACCTACATAGCCATGCTGCCTGCCCGATTTTTGTCACCTCCCAGATGTGAGGCTAGAAGCTACGCTTATCTTTTTACATATCATATCTTCATCCACTTAGAATGCCACATCGTCATACCCGCCAAATCACAAATTGACTTATCCAAAAATATCACGGGTATAAAGCTAAGAGAAATGAATTCCTCCGCCACCAAACGTGAATACGTTTGAGATCAACTTACGCGATCTATTTGATATACTCTGTCAGACCTTCTTCCATACAAGTTGTCCTGGGACTGGACAAACCGAAGGCACTATTCAGTACATCCATCTTAGGCAATTGTTATCTAAGATTTATACAACAGCCCTTACACTTTACTCCGTCTTCAATATATTCAGCGTACTTGATTCGCAACGCTTATGCCAATACAGAGTGGTTCTTCGGATAATAATCCAACCGGTCTCTCCATATTAACAACGTTAAAATGGTCAAAACTTTGATAGTCGGTGATTTAACTATCAAATGAAAACATGTCCGTGTACACACAACGATCTTATTTCCAAATGGAATTATCGATCCAATCATCAAACATATATATATATATATATATATCCTCATTTTCTATGTTTAGAAAATATACGTTATTAACACTGGAAAACATTTCCATGGCTTAATTACGTATCACTATTCTTCCATATCTATCAGACTCTGATTATAAACTAACAAGAGAACAACTTCCTAAGTATAAACCCCGAAGGCCGAAACCAACATCAGATCGATACTTAGGAAACCATTCAACTTATTAATCTCTAGTCAGTTTCTAATTTTTGTTTAACTCCATTTGATTAACTCTTATTCGAATAACTAATATTTGATTAACTTTATTGAATGACTAGTATTCAATTAACTTTACTTGATTAATTCTGGTTCGAATAACTATATTCGATTTAACTTCATTCTAAATAACTATGTCTATTTTGACTTTGTTTCGAATAACTATATTCGATTCACTCTTTTTGAAATTTATTTCTCAAATATCCTTTTTATAAAATCCTATTTATTTTCCCAAATATGTCTTTCTATAATACCTTATTTGTTTAAAAAATATTTACTCCTTTTCTAATTCTATTTATTTTCTAAATAAATATCCCTTTATAATTTTATTTATTTTCTAAATAATATTCCTTTATTCTATTAATTTTCTAAATAAATATTCCTTTATTCTATTGATTTTCTAAATAAATATTTCTTTATAATTCTATTTACTTTCTAAGTAAATATCCCTTTTATAAAATTCTTTTCGTTTTATAAATATTTTATTTCAATATTTCTTCTGGTATTTAACAGTACCAAATAACAAGACCATTGTCATTATAATCAATCATAGATTATACATCACATCATATAACACAATATATGAACAAAACAGTATTGTAAATATTGAGGAACCCAGTTGGATCTCTCCAACCTGTTTCCCTGCATCACAGATGTTAAACAACACGAATATAAAATATTCTATAAAACAAAATCAATATTTGATTAACGATATATATATATATATATATATATTGTTATCTATGATTTCAATCAATACACAAACAATTCAACCAAACAGTTAACACACAACAATCAGTCATCATTTATCAGTTCTAAATATACGTTATAAAAATAGAACTGTTCAGAGTTGGTGAGTTTTACTCACATCATGCGTTAACCGTTAAATAACGATTTGCGTTAGTTGATTCTGATCAGACAATTTATTTCGCCATAAATTGTAACGAGCTCTAATCCACTCCCAGTTAGTTCCATGGTGTAGCCACCGTCCATACGATCCCATCGGATCTTGTTTCGCTCAATTCTGATTAAGTATGACCGAGATATGATTTATACAAGTTATTATACATTATTTAAATTAAAATAACTTAACTAAATTTCTAATTGGGCTTAACCTATATATGTCGGCCTACACCCTCCTATTGAACCCGACCCATAGCTTTCCCTTTCTTCCTCGATTTGTTTAAAACCGACACCTGCTGCCATTTTCCATATCTCAATCTCTACTTACTTTAAATTTAAACAAACAACTTTCATAACCCTTTAAGAATAAATCCACCGGCCCAACACCCTGAAAATCATCGGCCCATCACAGTATAAATCGCTGTTTATACAGCGTCTTCCTCCTCCAAGAAGAAACCGCAAACTCACGGTATTTCCTCCTACCATTTCCCCAGTCTTCATCTCCAATCCGCTCCCTCTCCTTTCAATTTTAAATCACAAGAAAAATACCAATCTCCCTCTCATCATACACTCTCTCTCTCCTCGTACCCTTTACTTCAGTTCGACTGCAATCAGTGAGGTCGCGTTCTACAGGATTCTCCCTACGCTACGCTGAAATCAGTGAATTCAATTAGCACCATATTACATCAAAATTCAAAATATGAGATTACCATTGACTTTTCCATCGAAATCTCATCCCTGCCATCATCGTGAATCCTCACTTGCACCCCGTTTGCAAACTCCGACACTCAGCCATGCCAGCTCGATACACAGTAACCTCCGAACATGTTTATCACCACACAACCCAGAATTTTGCATACGAGCTTCAACCGGCCTCCTGAATCCAAAACAAATACTTGTTTCGTTTATTGATGCTTCCCATTTCTGATTTCTCGAACCCTAGAAGACGCTGTAGGAAATCAGTGCTCCAAAGCTTGCGTCGAACTCTCGATTGTTAGTATGGAAATGAAGAGTGAATCGAAAGGAGTCTGAATATATAGGTATTCCGATTTATAGAAATTTAGGGGATTTACTTTGGATTTTAAAAAGGGTGGACATATTACTGGAAATGAAATACGACGGCGGGATTAATTTTGACCAAAGAATGAAGTGTTAGGGTTAGAGGATTGATGTTAGGGTATTTATAGGGGTTTCTAGTTTAGATATTTTCAAAGAGATATTTTTAGATATTTTCTTTTAATATTTGTTTATATTGAACTACTGTTTTTATTTGTCGTTTAACATTCCTGTGACCACATACGATACCCAAAAATCACGAAAATTGACATGCAGCTAGAGTTCGACATCACGGTCCCAACGAAAATGGTTTCGTCGAATTCTGACTCCTTTTGCTCACACGGTGTATTTTTAACCGTCAAAATATCGATTGTCTTTCACATTAAAATCCCGTACGGCTACATACTAACTTCAAAAATCACAGAAATTGAAATCTAGCAATAATTTAACATTGCGGATCCAACAAAATTAGTTTTGCCGAATTCTGAGGTCGTTTGCAAAACTGACTATTTTTAAAGCTTAAATAACCTATTAAAATATATAAATATATTTAAAAACAATTAAATTTAATATTTATAAATAAATATTATCGTATATACTTACAGTGGAATACCATACAGCTCTAGAATGTTCCTATATGAGTTCCTAACTCGATATTCCAAATCCCGCTTTAACTCGATATTCGATTTATAATAAAATTCCTTTTATAAATATAAATAAATATTTATAAATTTCAAAGGAATCCCACAGCAACTTTTCTAAAATTTGATTTGGACATAAATCAAAATCTACACAATGAAATCCAGATTTTTCTCTTTCACTAGAAAAATATACTTCACCAGCCCCCAACGTTTCTTATTTCACAGAAATCCGACTTAAAACGGCTTCTGTATATTCGTTTAAATTTCGAGTCGCCAAACCGCGAACTGCCGCGCCATTTCGAGCTCGATTATAATTATATTATAATTTATACGTTCAACCATCGTTAATTAAATATATTCGTTATCGTAATTCAAATTCTAAACTGAATTACATCTTTTGAATTTCCCAATTCACATCATATTGCCATTTCAGCCAATTCTGATTATTTCAGAATTAAATATATTATTTAATTATTATTTTAATTAAATATTCAAAGTTATTTAATTTAAACGACCATTATATTCTCTAAATCATTATTTAAATAATTAAATAAATTAATTATTATATTGCTGAAAAATGTGGGTCGTTACAGTATACAGTAGTGGTAGTAGATGAACATGCTAATTTTATATATTAAGAAGCATGTATTCCTGATGATTCGAGGATGAGTTAATAGAAACTGTTAATGAGATCTATACTCTATTTGGAGTGGAGTACCTACCTTCAGGAGTACTCTTGATAGACTCACCTATGTGAATGTGGAAACGAGGCCGTATCCTATGGAGTTTTGGGCAAAACTTCTAGAGCATTCACTAAACTGGGATAGACGTGCATGGCCGTGAATGCACAGGCTTATCTGATTGCACTATAGAAAAGGTTGTGTGTGGTCTGATGTCAGGAATAGAGTTCAAGACTACGTGTCACTCTAGTAAAAACTGAATCTTATCCACTATGCAAAGGTTCAAATGGGAGAACATCTTTGTTTATGCACAATCTTATGTTTTCAGGAACTGCTCGAAAAATATTTTTTTTAAATTCAAGTGGGGGATTGTTGGAAATTGTTTTGAAACCAAAGGTGAATTATTAAAAAAAAAAAAAATAGGATAAGTGTATGAATGGCTACTTGGGCTTGGGCTTTGTGGTGTAGACACTCATATATGACTTGGTAAAAAAATGAGATCCATTTCTTCAGATGTGGACCGACTTCCTCCACAAGCATATTAACACGTTCCAACTACTCAGGAATAATATACGACTGTTTTTCTTTCTCCACCTCTCTTCTTCTTCCACCTTGATTAAAATTCTTCAAAAACAAAATCAGAACGAGCAGTTAAATTTAAATCGAAAGTGTAAATCTGAATTGATTTGTAGTGCAAGGAAATCAGTTATTTTTTCTTCGAGGCTGTTTTATCTCAAAGGTGGCGGCGACAAGTACGAACTGGTTTGCACCACCGACCAGATCGCCGAATCGTCTTCAAGAAAGCGACCTAGTCCGCGACTCAGCCATTATTTCCCAACAACATGTTTTGGGTGAAGATGGGATTTAACAGATTAATTTTAACAATATTAAATAGAGAAATTATGGCTTGAATTAGAAATAATGCAGGAAGTTACCCTGCAAATCTCCACTGTTGGGCAAGCTTCAAACCTGATATAGTCAGTTGGGTCATCAAGCACCTTTTCCAGACCACCCACGATAAGATAGGAAACAAAAACTACAAACCAATAGGTTGAATAAAGAAGCCAACGACTAATTCCAAGCAGAAAAACAAAATCAAATCCCAACTTGTGGGAGTTTGTGTAAAGAAAATTATGAGGGAAAAAGCACGCCTATAGAAGTAATAAAACATGATTATCAAATAATAGTGCACACGCATGGTTAAACTGTAGATTGCTCTTTGTATTCATGCTTATTGTGCAGTGGAACAATACCAATGAGATCAAATTATGTAGTGGAACAGTACTTTATTGAGATTAGTGTGTCTGTTCCTACATCAATTTATGTTGATTCCTAACCATCATCAACGTCAAGTAAGACATGTAACATCACCATCAGGTTTCGACTACAAAGCACATATACATGCCGAAAAATCATATAACACGGGCTGCGATGGTGAGCATGTCATGAAACATAAAAGAGAATAGGAGATAAGCCGTTTCATAAAAAACACTTACACATGAAATAGTTTAAGTTACAAGCAGAGATAATGCTGGATAGTCTGGGGCATTGGTTGTAACTTGTAAGGGGAAGCAAACCAACTCCCCCTCACACTTTTTTTTTCCACTGCTTATCCGCTTCTTCTTCAGTACCATGTCTTTACTCGATACAACTTCATCTTCTTCCTATTCATATTAGATATGACACAAACAATACTTTATAGAAATCATGACAAAAAATATTTTATAGATGTAATGACCTTCATCGTCAACATATTTGGTTGATCCATTTATATTAAACGTAAGTCGCTTACACCCTATGTGAGCATATCACAATTAAATATGAAATTTGGATCTGAACTAAATAACAGTGTGATGTATTACTTTTTAAATAGAAAGCCTCATGCAAGTTTTGGATCAGAGTTACCCTTTGGTTATAACATAGTTAATCCGTTGAATCTTTTTAAATATATAGGCCAGAGTCTAGACACATTAATCTTTAAACTTCTATTTAGTTTAATAAAACTAAAATAAGAAAAACAAAATAAAAAATGTAATTCCAGTGCTAACAGAAATCAACCGGCCCAACCAAAAGAAAGGAAGATGTAATCCTGAAATTTTGTATGCATGGAATGGTACTTTTGAAACTTATGCTTCATTTCCATCTATTAATAAGAGACATGTGTGTTTATAATTTATTTGGGTGCATCCGTTTATGTAGTCTACTTTCTGATAAACTCATGTATTGTATCTCGATCTCCTTATCTTTCTCATTTGTGCTTGCATAACACATGTTTCTGTGTATTGTTCACTTGGTTTCCAAAAAAGTTTGATGTCTATTCAAACGATTAATCAGAAAAGCTATTGATGAACACGTTGATGTTGATCACATAAGTTTTTTAATCGGCTAATATATCTTTAAATCTATTACGAATTTGAAAAATATAACTTTCAATATATTTATGCATTTAGCATGCTCTTTCATGTATACAACATTTACTGAAACCAACGGGAAAAAAATATTAACCAGCAACCTCTAAAGTTATATATAAATACACGTAAAAGCATTGAACATGGACCCGACTGCCACAATAAAGTAACACATGTTAATAAATCTGAGTACCCAGCAAAAATACAAGTTGATATATGGCTTACAGTTAAAAGTAAAACTAACAGATGGACAATAAAAAAATGTTTTCTTACTAGCAGCACACCGTGTAGGCTGGTAAGCAAAATTTACATTCGACTCAAAATTGGACCGGGCATGGTTTGAATCGCTAACCCACCCGATTGCCAACCCCAGCCGCCGTTCCTTGAACAAATCCACATATATAGCCGCCAACAGCCATTGACTTACATATGCTTCATCACGGAAATAAAATTTTCTCAGAAAGAAATAGGCGATCGGCTTCAATTCATCACGGAATGACTCAGTTTTGGTAAGGATCTGGATTACTTTGAATTTCGCTCAATTTTACCTCTCACCCTTTGTTTCTTTTCTAAACATCGATGTAAAGCACTGTAAAATGCTTTCATATATCAGTGCAAGTAGTGATTCGTTTAGCTAATCAGCTAATCTGTGATCGGGGTTATAATTTATGAATCTAAAAGCAATTTTAGTCTTAGATTAGAGGTGTAAGAGTATAATTGATATTGTTTAAGAGGGGAATTATTTTCAAGGCTCGCACGAGAGTGTATGTCACTATCTAGGCCCGTTGTTCCGGAAAAATTATTTTGCTGGATTTTAATCCAAATTACACTGTTAGTCTGTTACCAGCTTTGAATGTTGCGGATCGGTTAACAGCCAAGTCAACTTTTATTTCTTAACACCAAAAAACTAGGGCTTTTTTTTTTACACGTATTTCACAAAAGATGTGAAGCCTAGAATTTTAGTTACTTTCCAACTACAAACAAAATAGAGACTGCAAACAATAACTTATAGTTGTTGGAAATAATACACATGCTCCTCTATCAAATTAAAAAAGTATTAACTACCCAAATTTAACATGTACGCTTATGCCTATAGCAAATGTATTGCATGAAAACTTTGCAACCTTAGACTTTACATTCTTTAATTCATATGTACAATTATGTTAGAATTGCATTATCTTGACACTAAACAAAAACCTCATGCAGATTGAATAATGAAATTAAAGTAAACCTTGAATCTTGGACTATGCATATAATTATATTATATGATATAAGCACATACATAGTACATGTTTACAAGTTACACATACCTCCGTTCTTGTAACTTGTGAATTTATTTCATTAACTTCCTTTAGGCTCAGGAACTACGAGATTTTCTATGGGATGGATTACCTTCTAGGGGTTCTTCTTGGACAAAGGAAATGCCTCTTGATTCGATTTGGCAAAGTATGTTTCACCAAATAGTCAGGTAGAATATTTATCATGCTTGGAACAGTCAAGAGAATTACCCTTTGTCAAATCGAATCAAGAGGCTCTTCTCTTATCCAAGAATAACCAATCCATCCCACAAAAATCTCGTAGTTCCTGAACTTAAAGAGCATATGGAAAAGTCAATGAAGATAAATTCACAAGTTACATATAAAGGCAAGGACGGAGGTTTGTGTAATTTATAAATATGTATTATGTGTGTGATTATCTCGTATAATATAGGCACAGTCCAAGATTCAATATTTCCTTTAATTCTCAGAAATAGGCGATCGGCTTCAAACCATCAAACTCTGAAGTAAATTAAATCTCTGAAATAAACAAAAGAGTGATCAAAAGCTTGGATCCTGCTCTCATTTTGTAAAGAGCTTTAAATCGTCATTGGTTTCATGCCGTGGACGGAAATCAGTCAGGAACTTAAGTCCGACTAACTACTTGATGAAATGACTCAATTTTGGTAAGGATCTGGATTGCTTTGAATTTCACTCAATTTTACCTCTCACCCTTTGTTTCTTTTTTCTAAACATCGATGTAAACCACTGTACAATGCTTTGTTATATCAGTGCAACTATTGATTCGTTCAGCAGTAATCTATGATCGGGATGATAATTTATGAATCTAAAAAAATCATTAATCTTAGATTAGAGGTTTAACAGTATAATTGATATTATTTAAGAGGGAATTATTCTGAAGGTCTTGCACAAGAGTTTCTATCACTTTCTAGGCCCATCGTTCTCGAAAAATTATTTTCTTGGATTTTAATCCAAATTACATTGTTACCCACCTTGTTTGGGATATATGGCTTTGTTGTTGTTGTTGTTACAATGTTACCCACTTTCTATGTTGCGAAGCGTTTAACAGCCAAGTCAAAATTTATTTCTTAGCACACACAAAAACTTTGGCTTTTGCTTTTTTTTGTTTTGCACGTATTTCACACAAGTATGTGAAGCCTAATATTTTCGTTACTTTCCAAGTACAAAAAATAAATAAAAAAAATAGCCGACTACAAACAATAACTTATCGTTGTTGAAAATAATACACATGCTCCTCTATCAAATTAAATTCAATTATTAACTACCCAAATTTAACATGTACGCTGATGCCAATAGCAAATGTATTACATGATAACTTTGCAACCTTAGACTTTACATTTCTTTAATTCATATCTACAATTATGGTAGAATTGCATCATCTTGACACTAAACAGTAGGAAAATGCACCCAAACCTCACGCAGGTTGAATAAAGGAAATACTGCTCGATGCTAGCACAGAGGCTAGAACTAGGAGTCGATGAAGATAAGACACGATCATGCATTTTGAAATAGTTTATCTCGGATTTGAAAGGAAAGACAAGCTGGTCCTTAAAGCTTAGAAGGAAGATTATGCGGATGGTAAAATGGAGACTACCGAATGAGTGCGTTGTTGGTGAAGCGGAGGCTGGGATTGAGACGGTGTTTGACGCGTATGAAGGAGAAGTACGGTTTTCAATTTTTATTTGTTTATTTTCAATTTTTATTTATTTATTTTCAATTTTGTGCTACTTATACTTCTATATCTACATACGGATCATTTGTCATTCTGCAATGTAATTATTTAGGTACTTGTAGCTTTGGCATAAGTGGACGGAGAACTCATTTATGCAAAAATGAAAATCACTAATTCTTCAATTTTGCTATGTCAGTAATTGCTTATATTGCACGTTTGTAACGGCTTACAAATTAACTATTTAAATTGAACGTAATTGAATTTTTTAAATGGAAGAAAAACATAAGAATTTAAATTTATGTTATGTGTGATTAGTTTAATTAAAAAAACAATCGTTAACAATGAAGATTTATTGGATTTTATAATGTCAATGTAAAACTAGTTGATAATACTATGGTAAAATATTGGTTCTTAGAGTATAAACTAATTTGAAATTGTTCTACAAAATTCTATAATTAAAATGTCAACATTTACTTCGTCAAATTTCAGTTTTGTTAGTGGCGTGTAAGTCGATCTAAGTTATCAGTGCGTTATTCTGTTCGTATCGACGCAATGAGCACAATGATTTTATTTCATATTTTTGGACACTCAGTTTGGCCTGTAAATCAGTTTGAATTTTATTTCGATGCGACCGTTTACTGGCTTATTCGTATAATAAAAAGCCAATATAAAAATAATTTAAAATGTAATATCGTAGCATTGAATTGATAAATAAGCATATTAATTCTCTAAAGATTTTTGGAGTGGCACATGTAAAGGGAATAATAGTATCACGTTCAAAACTTTTTTTTAAACTCGTGCTTGCAACCTCTTATTTAACGACTTATAATTTACCATTAATAATATTAAAAAAATCGATTTATTTAAACTAAAAGGTTAACCTGAAAAATTAAAATATAAATCTAGGCCAAGTACGTTTAGTTTGAATTAAGAAATTGAAACAATAGTTTAAAAATGAAATTTACTCGATTTAAAATGTAACAGAAAATCAGTCGATAATGTAATGGTAAATATTGGTTCAAAATATAAATATGTTACATGAATTGTTTCATAAATTTTTATAATTATAACGTCGTTATTTGTTTCGTTGGATTTTGATTTCGTTGGCTCCGTTTAAATCGATTTATATAATCGATTAATAGTTATCGATCACGTATGTAACACAAAAAATGAAATTTCATATGAACAATAAAATATAAGTTTTTAGTGTGTTATCCCATTCATATCGACACACTGAATATGATGATATTTTATTTTGTGTGTTTGGACACTCAGTTCGGATCGTGGAGCGGTTGGAATGTTTAGTACGGGGTACATGGTTAATTACGTTACACATATCTTACATAATCAGCACTCCATCAAAATGGGGATTTCATAGTGCTTGAAAAAAAAAATTATATCATAACAAAGCGTTTCAGAGAACGCTATGTAAAGACATGTTATGTTCGACCTTTTACTTTAGATAGCAGAAACAAGAAAGCTAAGAAAAATGAATTTTGTATAGCTTTTTTACTTGCTATCAAACAAAAACGTTATAGCATATACTACTTGATATTTACTTCCCGTAGCGTTTGTATATGTTTCCATAGCGTTTGTTCGCATAATTGTAAGCGTTTCCTACATATTTCTATAGCGTTTGTTTAGTTATACTATAGCATCCCCAATATCTATTCCTATAGAGTTTTTTATTCAATAAAGTTTTTGAAACGCTATTGCCTATATTATTAATTTATAGAATTTATTTGTCATCGTTTCAGTTTTACACGCACACACACACACGCGCGCGCGCGCGCGCACACACACACACACACATATATATATATAGACACACACACATACACATGCATGCATTCACACATGCGCATATTTAAACATTTCTCATCCCCATATAAATATAAAAAAAAAATCACAAACAGCAAATATATAAATTACTGTAGAATATTTCATGCATATCACTCAAACAACTATTCATGTATCCATAATTAATATTTCATACGGATCATTCAAATAAATTTTCATATATTCAAACTTAATATTTCATACATATTGTTTTATCAACTTTTCCTTGTCCACACTGAGACGACCCAAACTTCCCCTTACGGGAGAGCCCGGATTGAGTTGAGAACACTACACATCATACACAAGCAATAGAACATTCCATTGCTTATTACAACAATTACATCAGAGTACAAGAATATATCATAGTTCAAATAATATACACAACGGAAAATATCAGAGAATTAAATTACAAAGCAGCGGAAAATAATACACAAGTATAATGTACAGCGGAAATCATCTACAACCACAAATGAAAAAGATATACGGATACAAAGCTTTGCGAATATAGCTCCAGCTGTAATCCAGGATCATGTGAAAAGAAGTATTTGCGAAAACCAAAACTACTAGCTGCCCGTGTGGAAAATATGGGCACCCAGAGTTTAGGTAGAAACAATAAACTCCGAGTCAGTCATGGGACTGGTGTGAGAATTCAAAACAGTTATTAAACTTTGTTTTAAAATAAGGAATATCACAGGATCACGCCGTATAACACAGAACGGGTTTACTCCACATGAATACTAGTTTACAACATGAAACAATGCAATGTTTTTGAAAAATGAAGATATTATAAGACTCAGGTCCCATCCCACAATGCAACGCAAGCCGGACGATAGAGTTTTCCCTTATAATAGCCAAACATGCTTGGTACATTTAAAACAAATCATTTTGATATTACTATAAGTCCATAGCATCGAAACAACTTCAATATAAATGTATCAACCATAGACGACATGGGTACCATATGTCATGTCGCCATACTAGTTCTACAACTAAAACCGAAGAATGACGTATTGGGAATTGGATTTTCATCATGAGTCAAGGCAAGGGATGTACTCCTTACCTATTTAGGCTACACATACTCTAGCGGAATGACTCAGGACTCGGACGCTGGTGAGCCCTTGGATCCTGCAGGGCCGGTCCACACATACTATAGTGGATTGGTTATTCCTCAACACACGTTTCCCGGTCCTATCAGACCTCTAAAATGGTCAGTACATCGACCGTATCAAGGGCCATTAGGGACTCAAATCCGAGGCTCCTCGCAATCCATCATCCACGTAAGTAAAAATGTTTGGGCTCCATACCATGACACCACTCCTAGCTAGAAAGAAACGTGCGCACTCACTGCGTCCCTTATCCCGTTTTTAACTCATACCGAGGTGTGAGGCTCGCGAATTAACGCTACGAACAAAGCTATGCTAACTAAAGTCGTGCTTTGATCATCAACCACAAGACTCTGCTTTTCAAAAAAAGCCTTGATCATTTGCATATTAGCATGCCACACAGACAATTCACGCCATACAACTGATGTAACGACCCGTGTTTTTATCGTCAAATATTTTATTTAATTTATTTAATTTAAATATTATACTTGGAATACCAATGGAATTTAGAATTTAATTCGTTATTTAAACGAAGTTCGAACATTAAATATTTAAATAATTAGAAAACGAGCTTAAAAATAGCGTGCAGTTCCCAATATAGGGTTTTGAACTTCAACTGAACGTACAGGATCCGATATAAGTCGGATTTATGCGAAACAAGAAACGTTGGGATCGTGTTGACAATAGTTTTCATATGAAAGAGAAAAATCCAGATTTCGTGTTATAGATTTCGAGTTATAGCTAAATCAAATTTTGAAAAAAAACGCTATAGAAATCGTTATCGGCCTTTAAAATGGCCGTTTTGCAAACGAACTCTGTTTTCAATGAAATTAGTTTCATTGGAACCGCATCATCAAATTATTGTCAGAAAATCAAACTGCGAGGCAAATCGATTTCGTATGTGGCCACGGTAGCCAAAACCCCCTTTCAGATTCTATAACGCGTAATTAAATTAATAAAGGGATAATTGAGCACAACTTGAACAGACGATCGAATTAGGCCACGAAACTAGTTCCGTTGAGTTCAAATCGTCGATTAGAGTCAGGATAGGTATATAGTTTGTTATTTTTGGAGACCGGATAATTAGGCGTTAAAAAGGGTAGTGCGGTGCGCGGTAAAAATAGCCTACCGGGGAAACAGTCTCAGAATGCGACGAAACTGGTACCGTTGAGTTCGTATCAACAAATTATTATAGGATTTCAAAGTTTCAAGTTGATTTGATTTATCTAGTGACCGTGGAAAAATTAAATGCATGTTTATTTCTGGTTTCATAAAGGAATTTTTTTCAAACGATATCGGATTTCGACGAAACTGGTCCCATTGGGTTCGGAATACCTTTTTACACTAAGATTAGTTTTTTTTTTGTCAGTAAACGGGAATCGATTATTATTAGTTTTACGTGATACTTTACGGCGGAGTTTCGTTAAACATAAAATAATATAAAAACTTGACAACTAAGGAATTAAAAGTTTCACCCCTATTTTTTTCCAACCTATACACGCACAGTCCCAGCGTATGCCTAACCTAATTATAAAATAGTTTAAGCCAACTAAATTTGAAGCCTTCTCTTCATAGCTTGGGTACGGGCAACATCGAACTGCAATCCTACCCAAAACGCACTGCTACCCTATTCATAATCTCACCAAATAATACGCTGCCTGTCACTTCAAATCACGTACCATATCTTGTCCATCACCCAGACAACAGAAACGAAAAGTCAATGCATGCCTAGCCTAATCTGAAATCCTATAAAGCCTAATACTTGGGGATCAAGGCTTACTCGACTATAAATACACACCGCCTCTGCCCATTTCGTTTCAGAAAAAAGAAAAAGAAAATTTGAACCAATTCTCCTTCTCAACACGGATAACAGCAATCCTTCCTCCAAAAACATAAACCAAAGCTTTTCTTCCTAGTTAGCTCCACAAATAAAATAATATACGTAATAGAAGAGGTGTAAACAAGGTAGTACGGAGTACGTGAGTTTGGTGGTCGATGCAGTGGGAGGAAGTCGAGGAAGTACTGGTGGTAACGATCATAGCGGAGATCGGTTTTGGTGCATGCGGAGTGGACGTGAAGTGGAAAGACTTTCGGTGGGAAGGTTTAAAAACTTGAGAAGAATTGGCAGCAGGAACATGATATGTTGTAGTGGGAAGGAGCAGCTTCATGCGTTTTAATTTTGGGGAAGTCATGCTTTCGGAAATTCTAAGAAGACATGCGGGATTCGCTTGGGATTCGTTGTTCTGGTGATAGTTGTATTAACTGAATGGAAAAAAATGGGAAGAAGCTTCGGTTATAAACAACAGAAAGGATTGGAAAGAAGATAATAGGGAACAATGGATTTTCGTGGGCTTAAATAAGGCAATTCAGGCCTAATCAGGTTTAGTTAAACAAACAAGCGTCCATTTCTTTTAGTGTATATAATGTAAGTAATATTTAAATTGTATCTAAATACGAACGTTTGTCCCAAGCAAGTTTATAATGTGGCCGGTAGTTTTATACTAGTACCTACTTGAATAAAATACAGCAAAGCCTGGAAAGATATATTAACGTAATAATTCAAAGATTTGATTAAATAGTATAAAATTAAGTTAGTCATAATTTATGTTAAATAATGTATAACGAATTGCATTTATACCGTTATCCTACAGTGACGGGATTGAATGAAGCAAGTGATGTCAGAACCGTATCGACGAACACGACGGATAAAACATGTTTGGACAGAGTTGACAGCTATTCGGTTTTTAATCAAATTTAACGTCCGTTTAATTTGATTAGAACGAACAATTTCAAAGACAATGGAATCAAGGTGAGTTAAACTCACTCAGTATTTTTCCCATTTATATTTTTATATAAATTGGGTTTTTATTTTGTGTGCCCTACTTGCTGATGCTTGCTTATTTGCTAGTTATACAATTGCTTGTTGATTTAACTGACGAAATTAAACTATGTTTAATTTCAGTGAAATACCAAACCGTTATTTTTAATGATTGGTTCCAATAAAGGTAACTTACCTTATTGGTCACGTTTATTTATAAACGTGTTTTAAATTGTTGAACTATTTAAATTGCTTTTGGTTGATGTTGAATGGTTGCTATTAAGTGTTATCAGTTAAATAAAACTGAATGGTCTGATTTGAGATGACCATTGGAATACAGGGAAGAACAGATTGGAGGGATCCAACCGGATTCCTCAAAAATAATATTTGTTTCCATATCATCATATTTGAACTGTCATGTTTGGTGTGATTGGATTGATTGTTGATGTTTGAATATTCAACATCTGTTTGTTTTAACCAATGGGTGATATTGGTTGGGTATTTGGCAGCATATGGCCTATAAAACCAATTGCTTTATAAATATTGATTCACCGTCAGGTGAGTCGATAGAGATGAAGTTATAAAATTTATTTTATAACTGGAGTCAGATTTTTGAAAAATATTATTTTGAATAAAAGTTATAAAAAGAGAAATAAATAAATAATCTATTTATTTAAGACTTTGTTTGATTTTATAAAGTCAATTCTAACGTTAATCAGATTTGTAAGTACAAGGATAAGGAATAAATCGAATGGTAAGATTTGGATAGTTGTTTCTGTAAAGAAAACAATTAATGGAATTATTTAAATTAATTATATTTTTAATTAATTTAAAGTGAGAACTAATTGGAATCGATTAGTGAGATAATCGAGTTTGAGTTAATTAAATAGATCGTTTTGAATTGGCATTGATTATCAAATTGATGTGTTTCGACTAAAATAGTTAATGAATATGGTTTAAATTTAAATAAAGTTAAAAAAGGGATTTACCATTTAATTTAGTTAATAAAGGAATTAACTATTGAAATAGTTAATGATTGAAACAAGTTATTTTTGATGATTTGGAAATTTACTTTTTAAATGGGAATGCAATTAAAAGTGATCGATGGTGAAATATAATCAAAGTGAATGGTGAAAGGAATTTATGAACGGGGTTTATATCTAAAACCCGAATTTTTATAACAAAGTTATAAAGATAATGGTAAGTGAATACGAGGGCTTAATTTAAAGGATACTTGGATTAAGAAAATGATAGAAAGGTGGGAAGGGTTTTAATAAGCCAGAATTTTATTAATGTGGTTTAAAAGAGTAAAGGCGTTAATTTTACATTAACGTTACTTGACAAAGAGATCAAGTAAAAAGGGGAATATGAAATAAGATTTCAAAAGTGGGAAATGGTGGAATAGATTTGAAAGGAGATTGGTAGAAAGTGTATTTGAGATAAAGAAGTGGGTCGTAGAATTGTATAACCAAATCCAAGTTATGATGGGAATTGTTTTGAGACTGAAATGGAATATTGGGTTCTGATTACAACTGATATTTATCTGAAGATATGAACGTTGTTGATCAAGGTCTGAGAGGTAATTAAAATACCCCAACTTGAATGACATCAGGATTTTCTGAAGATGATATTAGTTGGTAATCGTAAAAGAGGTTAGTGATAAGAATTCGATTATCGTATTTTAAAAATATTAAAAGAGTAGAAGTTTTATTAAACAGAAGTGAATCAATTTGTTTAATTTAAAAGGCCAAGTGATGCTGAATACTGAACCGGTGGACTCATTGCAGTGTCATGATTGAAACACTGTTTATTTTGATAGTTAAATCACCGACTATCAAATCTGGCCAATACGATTGTTGGTATGGAAAGACCGGGATCGAATTTATATTCGAAAACCATTCCGACCAACAAATACGTGAAGAGATCAGAAGATGATCGAGGTGGAGCATTGAAGACCATGGATTTTCATAAACGGAAGAACCACTAATATTCTCTGCCTGGCAAGCAGAGATAAGCTGTGATTCTATCGTGGTTGGATTCTACGGGTTGCAAGGACTTCTCGCTACTGATCCATGGGGTGATTCCTATATTGGATACAGTAGGAGAGTGCCTTCGGTTCATCCTGTTCCTGGATGACTTGTATGGACGGATGTCTGACAGAGTATTTCCAAAGGATCACGTATGTTGATTTCTCCAAACGTGCTATAGTTGTTGGCGGGGAAATTGCAGATCTCTTAGCTTCCAGCTAGAGTATTTTTGTGGATGTCAATTAGTGATATCTGACGGATCTGACGATGTGGCATTCAAAGTGAATGGTGACCCGATGTTCAAAGATAAATTCTGGCCTTAAGCCTCATCAACCGGGGAATGACAGAAATCGGGTAGGCAGCATGGCTATGTGGGTCGCTCCCATTAGGGTGTATAATCACCTATCTAGAGAAAATCCTATTTGTTTCTTATATCTGTATTCGATGTTGTCCCTTATCGGGAGACGGTTGCTGATCCCAACTGTCAGTGATATACATTCGATACACTCAAGCGAAATGAGTGGTCGGTCATGTGAGGGCCGGGTTAAAAGACGTTCTTGTTGAACCCTGTAACGACCCGCATTCTACGCATCATAGGATCGTAGAATATTTATTTCTGTCACATACGAAGTCGTATGGTCATGTAACTTTGGGAGACGACTATTGGGGTCATTTCCCATGTTCATGATTTTTCCCGATTTTTAAATGACCATTTTACCCTTAGTTATCACTGTTTTAGCCATAACTTTTGACTGGAAAGGAATTTTGACCTGAAACCACTTCCATTGGCTCCGGATGATGGTTTCTCTTTCCGTAGAGTGGTCACATTAGCCAAACGGACTCACCGTTTGGGAGATATGGCTGAAACAAGTTTCAGGTGGTGAAAAACAGCTTAATTGGGCCTAACCGGGTGATTAGCAGCTAGGCCCACAGGGGAATTTCGGGTTTAGAGGTATAGGAGGACTGATTAGGGTTAGGTTATCACTTTCATTTCAGTTTTGAGCCGCCACAAACCTTCTTGAGACCTTGGTAATGGCTTCCATCCTCTAAAATCACCCCAAAACACATTTTTAGCGAAGATTAAGCCTAAACTACATCAAAACAAGGCCAAATAGCAACAAAGCAAGGTTGGAGCTGCTGCTATACATAGGAATTCGACCCAAACAGAGGATACTTCAGATTTGGTGTTTCATTTGTGGCCAAGGTGAGTGATTTGCATAGTTTTTGCACTAATTACAGTGATTAAGGGTAATTAGTGAAGATTAGCGAATTTATACGTAAATAAATCCTGGAAAAATTCTTAAAATTCTAAAATAATGTTTTAAGGCTCTGTTAGAAATTTGGGTTAACTTCGATGTGTTTTGCTAATCGTATGCTTAAACATGATTAAGAGGGATTATAGGAAAATGTGGGGTTTTGGCCACTTTTGATCCATTTTGATTCATTTAAATTGTTGTTTGTTGCTTGTGGTTGCTGTTATATGTTGCTATGACTCTATGGTATGTCTTATGATTGATTAGAATAGTTAAATTGGTCGAAAACGTCGTCGAATGGCGTAGAAAGCTCGCTGGAAAGTTGCAGAAAAGTGCATGTCTCGAACCGGTTCGGATCGGAGCAGGGGTCGGATCGGACTAGTGAACTGGCCAAGGGAATCCGAACAGGATTGGGGACTTGTCACTGGAAGGAGCTTGGCAGGAAGGAAGGCCATTGCTTAGAGTTGGGGTGGACAGAAGATCGGATCGGAGCAATAGGGCAGATCGGATCGGAGAAAGGGAACAGGACGGATCGGAGCAAGCAAACAAGTCAAACAGAGGGAATCAGATCGGATGAAATACCTCCGAACCGAACTCAAGCAGAGACACCCGAACCGAACCGATATCTGAAGGGGGAGAATCACTGAACCGACCCGACCCGGAGGAAGACACCGACCCGACCCGAAGTGGACTACCGACCCGAACTGATGAAGGTGATGCCTACCGAACCAAACAGAATCCTAGGGCTGCTGCTGCACGACAACTCTTCTGAAGACCCACTCCAATTCGACCAAACCCGAGATGCAAAGGAAGTCCAAATGAGAAGTTAGAGCTCAGGATTCAGATGGGAATCAACGAGTTCGCTTCATGGTTGGACTTTGCTGCGGGACGCGTGCCAAGGAGTTATCGACGTCTATAGCTTTGGACCACTATGGTAGGAGGTACGAAGGCGGATTCAGGGCCATTATGGCATTGGTAGAACTAAGGGCTACGACCAATGAAATGGGTCATTGAAATGTTTGGTCATGACTCCATATGTTTAGCTTGGTCACAGCAGGGTTCCTACAAGTCGGGATTCGTCGTTTCCTCAATTTGTCTAGTGTTCCAAGGTGGTAGATGTCGTATGCTTTACGCACTGAGTGAGAGATGTGAGGATGGTTGCTATAGTTGATTTGTTTGCTATCATTATGACACGCACACCCCACCCCCGTATTCTTACACTATTTATTCTGGTACCTTGGAGTATTGTACGGTATGTGGTACTAACTCTTTGGTTGCAGGTCCAGGTTCAGGTATGGTTTAGTATACCTGTTATCATTCTGTTTAGATGCTTATCGCTCATACCAGGCTTTATGTCTGACCCAGAGTTTTATGTCTCCTCTTATTACTCTGGGTGCTCACACGAGCAGACTAGAGACAGGTTAGCTGGTGATGCACGGGTAGATGATCCGGAGACGAGCAGGAGGCTTCCACGTACTATATACATAATATTCTCCCTGTGTTGTTGAAGATCACTGCTTGGGCATTGTTGGTGTATCTTCTATTTTAGCTTTCTTTTGTTTAGAGACAGTAAATTTGGAAAGTTGTAATAAGCTGTATTTGGATTTCCGCTGCTTTGATGTTGACATTAATTATTAGTTATCAGCTTATGCACTGTCTCGCCTGTTTTATGTCAAATATGTTACTATTATATTTTATCCCATGCGCTGTGAGACATTCTACAGGTTCCTTGATTAGTCCATTCTCTTCTTTCTTTTCTTATGACGACCGTTCCGTGCCAGTTGGACATGTGTACAGCGCACACCTGGAGGAAGTGTCGGTTGGTGCGGGGCGGGCCGTCACACTTGGTATCAGAGCTCTAGGTTGCGTAGTTAACCTAGGGAAGTTATCAGGGAGAGATAATATACGTATACGAGAGAGCGTATTTGTGATTACTTTGGTTTTTAAAGCTATATATATATATATATATATACTATTAGTAGTATAAGGATGAAGTCGTACTGCACTAGCACCACTATGGAGTCGTTAATCGTTTCCTTTTTCAGATTAACGATGAGCCGAGATACTAGAGGTGCTGGTAGGGGAGCCAATAATGGGAATGCTGCTGACATGAGGATGATGTTTACCGACCTCATGAGAGAGATGCTTAGAGATGTACAGAGAGCAGCTCCCAATGGTGGAAATGGTGGTGGTCCAATAGTGCAGGCGCCGAGGGTCGACTTCGCCAAGTTGAATAAGGATTATACTAGCCTTGGTGGGAAGCCGTTCCACGGAACGGAGTCGGCCACAGATGTTCAAGATTGGTTGGATAGCTGCGAACGTATCTTCGAGGATTTGGGTATCGAGGATGCGATGAAGAGAAAGCTAGCGTCCCGTCAGCTACAAGGGCGGGCAATGAATTGGTGGAATGCTATAAAGGCAGCTACTCCCGAAGACCAGATTACTTGGGAGCAGTTTAAGGCTCGCTTTAGTGAGAAGTTCATTCCAGCTGCTCAGAAGTCAATGTTGTTTAAGAAATTCTTGGAGCTCAAGCAGAATGGCAGGGCTGTCTCGGAGTATATTGCTGAATTTGACACTTTGTCAAAATATGGGTTATCTCTTATTGATACTGCCGAGAAAAAGAATGAGAAATTTATAACTGGTTTGGATCAATACTTGGGGGAAAAACTTATTAACCACATCGACGAGACGTTTGAATCGATTGTGGGGAAAGCGTTAAGATCAGAAAGTCTCTACCCCAAATCGAAGACTGAGGTTGCATCCGCAGATGAGCCAAAGCCACAAGCTAGTGGTGGAGGCAAAGGTGGTTCCCAGAATAAGAGAAAGCAGAATCAGGCTAAGGATGGCCAGAAGAAAAAGAATAAGCAAGATGTGGAGTGCTTCAGCTGTGGTAAAAATGGCCATTATGCTAGTAATTGTCGGGCCAAGCCAGCGGATAGGAAGTGCTTCAATTGTGGCCAATTGGGACATCACAAGGACAAGTGTCCACAGCCCCCTAAGGAAAAGCAAATGGTGAAAGCATATGCTCTTAATGCTATTCCTTCTTCGTCGAATGCCCCAACTGCGGCGGAGAAGGGAAAGAATGTCGTCATTCAAGGTATGCTTTCTATTTATGATGTTCCTGTTAGAGTTTTGTTTGATACCGGAGCTTCCAGTTCTTTCATATCTAGTGACCTGGTAGATACGTTGGGATTGGAGCCCGAGATTGTCGATAGGCCTTTAGTAGTGACGAACCCGATTGGTGGTTCGACTAGTCTTAGCATGATTTGTCGTAATGTGGTTCTATCGAGTCATGGATGCATGTTTGTTTGTGATTGCTTTGTTTTGGGCTTTACTGGGTTTGGCATTATTTTGGGAGTAGATTGGCTCCAAAGATACGGGGTGGTGGTAGACTGTGAGGGTTTGTTGGTGACAGCTAGAGCGGATGATGGGCGGAGGATAGTGTTTGGTGGTCTACCCAGTAAGGGGGTATTGGCTAGTTTTCTAAACTCCCTCGACATTCCGCATAGTGAGTTGTCAAGTTTGCCCGTGGTTGGCCAGTATCCGGATGTTTTCGAAGAAGTGACCGGACTTCCACCACACCGAGAGATTGAGTTTCATATTGATTTGGTAAAAGATGCCAGGCCTATAGTGATGCCACTTCGTCGTATGGCACCAAGGGAGCAGCGAGAGCTCGAGGTGCAAGTCAGCGATCTTTTGAAGAAGGGATTTATCAGAAGGAGTGTTTCTGAATGGGGAGCACCAGTTGTGTTTGCTACCAAGGCGGATGGTTCCCTTCGTTTGTGTGTAGACTACCGCGAGTTGAATAAAGTGACGAGGAAGAACAAGTATCCTCTACCGCGGATAGATGATTTGTTCGATTAGTTAAGTGGCGCGAGAATATTTTCTCAGTTGGATCTCGCGACAGGTTTTCATCAGCTTAGAGTGGAAGCTGAGAGTATAGCTAAAACGGCATTTCGGACGCCGTCTGGGTTTTATGAGTGGTTGGTCATGCCATTCGGGCTGACCAATGGTCCAGCATATTTTGTGGATCTTATGAATAGGGTATTCAGAGATCAGTTGAATAAGTTTGTCCTTGTGTTCGTTGATGATATTTTAGTCTACTCGAGGACAGAGGAAGAACACAAGGAACATTTAAGAGTAGCGATGGAGGTGTTGAGAAAACACCAATTGAAAGCAAAGTTTTCTAAGTGCCACTTCTGGAAGAGGGAAGTGAGGTTCTTGGGCCATGTTGTATCAGAAAATGGGATTGCCGTGGACCCGGCGAAGGTGGCTACGGTACAGGATTGGCCTACGCCCAAGAATGCAACAGATGTAAGAAGTTTCTTGGGGTTAGCGGGATATTATCGTAAGTTTATCCAAGGTTTCTCCAAGATAGCAGCACCATTGACCCAGTTGACCAAGAAGAATCAAGTTTTTGTCTGGGATGAAAGGTGCGAGAATGCATTTAAGAGTCTAAAGGACAAGTTGACAAGCGCACCAGTGTTAGTCATTCCTAAGGGGGATGAAGAGATGACGGTATACACGGATGCCTGTGGTACCGGACTGGGTGCTGTATTGATGCAAGGCGGTAGGGTTGTAGCTTACGCAAGTCGGCAGTTGAAACCGCACGAGAGAAGATACCCTACCCATGATTTAGAATTGGCAGCGATCGTGTTCGCGTTAAAGATGTGGAGACACTATCTCTTGGGAGAAAGGTTTGAGCTGTTTACGGATCATAAGTCGTTAAAGTATCTCTTCTCTCAGAAAGATCTGAATCTCCGTCAGCAGAGATGGTTAGAGTTCTTAGCTTCCTATGATTTTGACATTGCATACACACCAGGAAAGGGCAATGCGGTGGCTGATGCATTGAGTTGAAGACATGCCAGCTTAGGGGCTATGTTCCTTGAATGGAAGCAACTGGAGTTTATCGCGGGGTTTGATTTCAGACCAAAGTGCGAAATGGATCCAGAAATGTTAGCAAGTTTGACGATCAGACCCACTTTGATTGAGCGGATCGGCTCTAGTCAGAGGGACGACCCTAACCTATTGGAAATCATCTCCAAGTTAGAGATGGGTATCGATGAGGAGATGAACAAGTTTGGGCTTGATCGAGATAGATGGCTTAGAAAGAATGGAAAGCTTGTTGTACCCAATGTCAATGGATTGAGGGATGAAGTGCTTAGAGAATGTCATCACTCAAAGCTGACTATACACCCCGGTGGTAATAAGATGTATCGAGATATGAAGCAGACCTACTACTGGGAAGGAATGAAAAGAGACATTGGGAAGTTTATATCCAAGTGCATGAATTGCCAGCTAGTTAAAGGCGAGCAAAAGAAGCCTAGTGGTTTGTTACAACCCTTAGGAATACCCGAATGGAAATGGGAGCAAGTCTCGATGGATTTCATCGATGGATTACCAAGGACTAGATCGGGATATGACAGCATTTGGGTAATTGTAGATCGACTGACTAAAAGTGCAAGGTT
The DNA here is from genome assembly GCA_030737875.1 of Allium sativum. Classification (NCBI taxonomy): domain Eukaryota; kingdom Viridiplantae; phylum Streptophyta; class Magnoliopsida; order Asparagales; family Amaryllidaceae; genus Allium; species Allium sativum. Next base: position 750,122,418 of record CM060918.1, read on the forward strand.
TATACCAGTCAAATCGACTAGAACGGCAGCTAAGTTAGCAGAATTGTATATGAAGTGGATAGTGAGATTTCATGGAGTACCTAAAGGCATTGTGAGCGACCGAGACCCGTTGTTCACTAGTGGGTTTTGGAAGAGCTTACAAGAGGCTCTAGGGTCAGAGTTACATCTCAGTACCGCATATCATCCTCAGACCGACGGTCAGACGGAGAGGGTGAACCGTATTTTGGAAGATCTCTTGAGAGCATGTATATTGGATTTTGGTGGATCATGGGATGACCATTTGCATCTAGTAGAGTTTGCATATAATAATAGCTACCAATCCAGTCTCGGTATGGCTCCATATGAAGCTTTGTACGGAAGACCGTGTAACTCACCATCATGTTGGATAGAGACTAGCGAGAAGTTTGTGCTTGGACCAGATGTGGTGAGGGAAACTTCAGATAAAATCAAGACCATTCAACAACGAATGAAGGCTGCCCAAGATAGACAGAAGAGTTATGCCGATAAGAGGAGAAGAGACCTAAAATTCTCCGTTGGCGACTTGGTGTTTATCAAGATTTCTCCGTTGAAGAGCGTAATACGATTTGGCAGGAGAGGCAAGTTGGCACCAAGATTTGTTGGCCCATTCCCTGTTCTTGAACTAGTCGGGAATTTGGCATATAGAATTGACTTACCAGAGAAGATGGCGGGAGTCCATAATGTATTTCATGTTTCCCAACTAAGGAAGTTCGTCCACGACTCAGATATGACTATTTCACCTGATCAGTTAGAGGACTTCGAAGTAGAACCCGAGGCGGTTGGGAACCGCGAGCCGGCCCGTATTGTCGAGCACGACATGAAGCAACTTCGAAGGAAGGCGGTGAAGCTAGTCAAGGTACAGTGGAGCGAGGACGAGAATGATTGTACTTGGGAGACAGAGGAGAACATTAGGAAGACATACCCAGAACTCTTTGCCTGGTAAGATTTTGACTTCGATTTAGTTTTCCGCATGCTAGGATAGGCTTGTTTGCTTGTTTTGCATGTTGATTGTTTTATGTGGTTGTTAGGCATGCGGGATCCTTTGTATGTTTAGGGTTAAGGAATTTCGGGGACGAAATTTCTTAAGGGGGGGAGAGTGTAACGACCCGCATTCTACGCATCATAGGATCGTACAATATTTATTTCTGTCACATACGAAGTCGTATGGTCATGTAACTTTGGGAGACGACTATTGGGGTCATTTCCCATGTTCATGATTTTTCCCGATTTTTAAATGACCATTTTACCCTTAGTTATCACTGTTTTAGCCATAACTTTTGACTGGAAAGGAATTTTGACCTGAAACCACTTTCATTGGCTCCGGATGATGGTTTCTCTTTCCGTAGAGTGGTCACATTAGCCAAACGGACTCACCGTTTGGGAGATATGGCTGGAACAAGTTTCAGGTGGTGAAAAACAGCTTAATTGGGCTTAACCGGGTGATTAGCAGCTAGGCTCACAGGGGAATTTCGGGTTTAGAGGTATAGGAGGACTGATTAGGGTTAGGTTATCACTTTCATTTCAGTTTTGAGCCGCCACAAACCTTCTTGAGACCTTGGTAATGGCTTCCATCCTCTAAAATCACCCCAAAACACATTTTTAGCGAAGATTAAGCCTAAACTACATCAAAACAAGGCCAAATAGCAACAAAGCAAGGTTGGAGCTGCTGCTATACATAGGAATTCGACCCAAACAGAGGATACTTCAGATTTGGTGTTTCATTTGTGGCCAAGGTGAGTGATTTGCATAGTTTTTGCACTAATTACAGTGATTAAGGGTAATTAGTGAAGATTAGCGAATTTATACGTAAATAAATCCTGGAAAAATTCTTAAAATTCTAAAATAATGTTTTAAGGCTCTGTTAGAAATTTGGGTTAACTTCGATGTGTTTTGCTAATCGTATGCTTAAACATGATTGTAACAACCCGAAATTTTTGGGCCAATTTAAAATTTTTATTTTTAGAATTTTAATGGGTTTTTAATATATTTAAAAATAATTTATTTTAAATAATAACGACAGAGAAAAGAAAAAAACTGTTTTTAATCAAAGTTAGAATTTTTATATTTATAAATTTATATTACGAGCCTGAAATGGCACGGTAATTTCAGAATTCGATTTTAAACTTTGTATAATAATGTGAATTTGAACAATGTTGGTATAAATATTAAAATTAATGTTTTGTGTCATAGGTTGTTAAAATATGAACTTAACTTGATTATTTAGAATTGATTCTAAATGGCTATATATGTGATAATGACAGTGTTTGATAATCTATTTAAAATGGAATGTGAAATTTATTGAATTAATAATATAAAATGGATTAACTAAATTTGAGATTTATTTTGTACTGATGATTTTAATCAATGGAATATGAATAATATAAATCATTTTATTATGTAATGAATTGTAATGAGTTTATATTTGTTGTAAATTGAAATAACTTGCATTGGTTGTAATGATAACTAAGTTTGGGTATATATTATTAAAGATAGAGATGTGGACTTTAATATTTAATTATATGAATTAAATGGCGTCAATGAATTTGTAATTAAAAACTTTAATGATATAAACTTTTGAGAAATTTACAGTGAAAACTTAATTGAATGGTTAAGTATTGAAATTCAATCTATTATGTAAATTGTGACTTGCTTTGATTCCAAATAAATTGTGATTTGTCTAAATTGATTGATGGTGAAACTTGGAATTAATATAATATATTCAATGAAAGTGGTTGTGTATGTATTTATAACTATAATAAAAATGGAATTTGGTAAATAATGAAAAATTGAAGTAACAATATATGAAATGGATAAACGAATTTTGAACTCCATTTATATACTGAAAATTTAGATTTGTGAATACAAGTAATATAAATCATTTTGGGTATATAATGAATCTCAACGTGTTATAAATGTTATAATCTCCATTGATTGTAGATATTGCTATAAATATGGTTAGTATGTATTTATTGAGAATTGGATATATATAATTTAACTTTAATGTTTTAATTATGTAATTCTATGATGAAAACTTAATTGAATTATTCAGGTAACGAAATTCAAGTTGTCATTACAATAATGACTTACATTGATCGCAATTAAAATATCGAGTTAGTCATTTTGATAAAATTTGGAAGTAGAAATTTAATATTAAATTACTTGTGTGAAATTGACTTGATTCATTTATAATTGTAATTCAAATTGAAAATCTATGATAATAATATAAAAATGGAAATTTTAATGTAAATGAAGAATTGATTTATTAAGTTATTAAGACTTAAAATAAATAAATTATTTTAAAGTTTATCGTTCAATTGAAATTTTGTTGAATAATTAAATGTGAATATTTATCATATAAGGAAAACGATTCATGTAAATAAAACAAATTATAGGATAGACTTGAACTCAAACTTATAACCTTTGGAACTAAATTCAAATTAAGTATAGAATTAAGAATGAAAACGAAAAAAGGAATGCTTTAATGGATAATTAAACCTTTGAAATTGATTGCCTAAATACATGCTTAATTTTTGTTCATACCCTAATACTTTCTTTCCCTATTTTTAATTTGGATATTGATAGTAACGTTCAGAATTTTGTTAAAGATGAATTAGAAAGAATTAGACTTAAACGTAAAATTACACATTTATTTAATATAAAATAAGCAAACCCTAAAGGCAAATTACACTGTTCATCGTCCTTAAGTCACAGCCGCCACCCTCATTTGTCTGCCGATTCTTTCTCCTCCGTTTTCCTCTCTCCTCTCCTCGAATTAGCACCCACCACACACATCACCTTGAAGAGCCTTCTCTCCTCTTTCCATTGATACCAATCACCACCCATATAATCGCCCGTAGGCCTCGCCCCGACCACAAAGTCGCGCCAAAGTTCTGAACAATTGCAAATACTCACGGCCGAAATTCAGAACAAAGAGAAGAGGGTATTTTATTTAAATTTATTTAATTAATTAAAATAAATCACTCTCTAACTTAAATCAATCATATCTCTTTCGTCCTAGCTCGGAATTCGGTGATTTCAGAAGCTGTGGAATCGTGATTCGGAGTACTACGCTTTAGGACAATTTGGAACTGATTCTGGACTACTTGAAATTTGGACAAAATCTACAAACGCAAGTGAGAACTCTGATCTAATTTAAATAATTATATATTAATGTAAATCGCGAAATTCTGATTTGTATACTATGGTTCTTGATCTGCGTCATGATAATATTTGTATGCGATGAGTATGTGATTATTGTATGTGATGATGCCATGAGATATGTGTGTTGTTCAGATATGTTATTTTGGGTGTAATCATGATGAGACTCTCATCTTTATTATCTTCTTTTTATTTTCATTTCTTTCAAAAGCAAAAAGGGGATTTAGACCTTTATATATATTATTATTATTATTATGTAAATTTGAATCTTGGATTCACCATAGAATTAAATAACAAAGTTTTCAACATAAAAACTTGTTAATAAAATAAAGGACAATTTTTAATGTTATATTTTTGACAATTTTTTTTTAACACAATTTGTTTGAAGAAAAGACCAATTTTAATATAATTTGTTTGTTAAAAATAAAAAGAACAAATTTTTATGTTGTTTGTTAACAAAGTTAAAAGAACAAATTTGATGCTACTTTTGTTGTTAAAGTTAAAAGAATCATTTTGTCACTATTTTGTTGATTAAACAAAAAGAATCATTTTGTCACTATTTTGTTGATTAAACAAAAAGAACCATTTTTGTCACCATTTTTGTTGTTGAAACAAAAAGACATTTTACCTAATTTTGTTGTTAAAATAAAAGAATAACTTTTATGTCTTTTGTTAAGAATAACTCTTATGTCTTTTGTTAAAAATAAAAGAAAACTTTTTATGTTATTTTGTTAAGAATAAAAAGCCAAACTTTTTATGTTATTTTGTTAAGAATAAAAAGACAAACTTTTTATGCTCAATTTTTGTTAAAGTTTAAAGACAAAACTTTTATGCTATTTTGTTAAAATTAAAAAGACATAAACTTTATGTTATTTTTTGTTAAAAAAAAAATAACATAAATTTTATGTTAATGTTTGTTAAAGTCAAAAAGACACAAGCTTTATGTTTCTTTGTTAAAAATCAAAATACCCATTTTTATGTCACGTTTGTTAACATAATATCAATGTGAATTTGTATGCTATGACACCCCAAAACTATAAGCATGTGAATTTGTATGCTATGACACCCCAAAACTATAAGCATGTTAATTTGTATGTCGTGACACCAAAACCATCAGTGTGTCATTGTGAATGTTTTGACGCTAAAATCACCGTTGTGTTAATTTAGTTGAGACGACATGAGAGTCATCGTCATGTTGTATAATTGCAATGCATCAAAATATACTTTATGCAATAACAAACATAGTTGAATTGCTATTTTTGGTCGCACTAGAGTTGGCGAACAAAAAAAATATGACTTATGCAATAACATATATAGTTCAGTAGTTATTTTTGTCGCATTAGAGTTTGCACACAAAAATATATTTTATGTAAAAACATATATAGGTTGAATTGCTATTTTTGTCGCATTAGAGTTTGCAGACAAAAATATGCTTTATGTAAACATAAACATAGTTAAATTGTTATTTTTGTCGCATTAGAGTTTGCGAAAAAATATGCCTTATGCAATAACATACATTAGTTAAATTATTATTTTTGTCGCATTAGAGTTTGCGGACAAAAATATTCTTTATGTAAAAATAAACATTTAGGTAAATAGAAAATGTGAGAAACAAAATACCCATTTTGTTTAAATAGAATTAATGAAATAGTAAGATAAGAATTTAAGAATTATATTTTTCAATGTAATTAGGAAGGAATAAAAAGAATTACATTATTCAATATAAAGAAAAAGAATGCTTAAACCCGAGGTTGGATTGAGTTGTGATGTAAATCTGCCCGGACCCGCCCGGCTGTCCAGTAGTCACAACAATACCTATCCAATGTGAGAGGTTAAAGCATATATATTAATTTTCTAAATTTACATTTTATATATGTAAGTTACTTCAAAATATTTAGTGTAAATAAATAAAATGTAGACAAAGGAAAACATATATATTTACATTAGGTAAATAAGAGATTAAATAAATTACATTTTTATATGTAATTAAAAGAATATATTTTACACTGTAAAGAAAATTACATTTTATGTAATTATGATTATAAGAAATAAAATTACATTTTATGTAATTAAGAATAAATAGAAAATATAGAACAAATATGTGAATTAAAATTTATTTACATTTTCCTATGTAAATAAAAAGAATAAAAATAATAATTATGTGAATAAGTATTTATTTACATTTTTCTTATGTAAATAAAAAAAAACCAATTTGTAAATGGTAATTATTTACGTTTTCTTATGTAAATAATAAAAAGAAAGGTTAGAAAAGAACTAACATAAGATATTCTTTTTATGTTAAAGGGGAATATTAGAAAAGAATTAAAGAAATACAATTATTTACATTTGCTATGTAAATAGGATTTGCAAAGGAAATTGAAACCATTTATTTACAAATAGTGTGAATAAATATGAATAAGAAATTAGATACATTTATTTACATTTAATGTAAATAAATATAACAAAAGTAAAAGTAAAACATTTATTTACATTTAGGTAAATAAATAGGGTAAGAAAAAGAATGTAATTTATTTACATTTAGGGTAAATAAATTAAAACATAGAAAATATAATTTATTTACATTTAGGTAAATAAAACAAAATATAGAAAAAAGTATAATTTATTTACATTTAGTGTAAACGAAACAGAGTTATTAAAAATGATATTTTTATCGTCATTTTACATGCGATAAAAAGAATAGACTTTTGAAATTGGAATAGTCAAACGATTTATATTTATATATATATAAATATAAATTATAAATTAAACGGAACGTGCGCGGCAGTTCGCGTATCGGCAATCGTAACTTTAAACGGTTATACAGAGAGATCCGACCGTCCGATTTTCCCAAAATTGGAGCCGTTTGGACCGCTTTGGGAAGATCTTTCCAATGACATAAATTTCGCCAAAATCCAACGATTAGATTTCAAAATATGTGTAAATCAAATTTGGTTGAAAACAACGCAAGGGTCGCCCATTTACCCGAAGCGTCGTTAAATTAATTTAGGCTATTTTTATATAACTAAAAACAGCGATATGTTGTTATCAAATATTAATAACGATATGAAATGTTTTCAAATTATATATATATATATATATATATATATATATATATATATATATATATATATATATATATATATATGCGAGAATCATTTGAGAAGACCGAGTTCAATCTCATTTCAAATGATTATACGACGTTTTAAATCTAAGAGTTGAAGACGGCGATTGAAGACCGACGATCTTCACATCGAATGGGTAACTAGCGTTGAGGTCCTTGATTGATTTGCTCCCAAGACGGGGCTAAGATGGTAGTTATCCAGACGTAGTGTTGATTTGTACGGATATGACTTTCGCTCAGACCCAGAGCATAAGTTTATAAATGGAATGTATGTCTGACGTTGTAGTCCTTTATACTACATTCGTTGATCTCTGTTAATACATATCTGCTTGGTGGTTAACACCCTTCTCTGAGACATATGAGCTTAGAGGTTATATATTGGCAGAAATCAATGGTATAGTATGGACTGACAATGTGGCATGCTAAGATGCATTGATCAAGGCTTTTGTTGAAAAGCAGGCCTTGTGGTTGATGATCAAAGCACGGCCTGTTTAGGCGTAGCTTTGTGTATAGCGTGACTTCGCGAGCCTCACACCCCGGTATGAGTCAAAAACGAGATATGGACCGTAGGGAGTGCACACGTTTCTTTCTAGCTAGAGTGGTGTCAGCGACCTGCCAGCCCTGACATTTTACTTATGTGGATGATGGATTTTGAGGCGCCTCGTTATTTTTATAAGCCGTTGGTGGTCATACTATAGGTCCAAAGGGACCGGGAAACGTGTGTTCAGGCATAACCAATCCACTGCCCATAGGCGGGGACCGGCCCTACCGCTTCCAAGGGTTCACTGCGGGGAATCCTGAGGCATTTGCTAGAGTGTCTCGAATCGGAGAGGATCTTGCCCCTAGCCTCGACTCATGATGGAATCCAAATTTCCAATACGCCCTTGCGGTTTTGATTGTAGAACTAGTATTGGCGACATGCTATATGGTAACCATGCCGTCTAGGATTGATGCTTATGATTCAAATCTTTTCATTAAAACATATATACACTAATAATAATATCAAATCCGTTTTATACGTATCAAGCATCTTTTGACCATTATAAGGTAAAACCCTATCCTCTGGTGTGCGTTGCATTGTGTGATGGGACCTGGGTCTTATAATGGTTTCATTTTTCCAAAAAGACATTGCGTTATTTCTCGATTTACTTTGGTTTATGCACTGGCAATCCATAGGAGTAAACCCGTTCCGCAAAAGTGGCGTGGTCCTTGGATTTGTCTTATTAGTTATGTTAGTTTAGAATTCTCACACCAGTCCCATGACTGACTCGTAGTTTGTTTCACTTTGCAAACTCGGGTGCCCTCTTTTCCACACGGGCAGTCGAGTAGCTTTTTGCAGATATCTATTCTTTTAGCAAGATCCTGGATCGAAGCCTAAAGCTGTGTCCAGAGCTTGGTAGTCTTCCGCTGTTTGTTTGTATTATCTTGTATGTATCTTCCGCTGTAATTTTATTTCAATGTACTCTGATATATTCTGTACTCTGATGTAACATTATTATAATGTAATAAAAGTCTGCTGTTATTGTTCTAATGTATTGTATTCCCAAAGTTAAAGTATTCGAAGATTTCCAACCTTTGGGTCAGACCTGTGTGGTTTATGGTCGATTCAAAGAGCGGGAATTTCCGGGTCTTTACAATGATTAAGAGGGATTATAGGAAAATGTGGGGTTTTGGCCACTTTTGATCCATTTTGATTCATTTAAATTGTTGTTTGTTGCTTGTGGTTGCTGTTATATGTTGCTATGACTCTATGGTATGTCTTATGATTGATTAGAATAGTTAAATTGGTCGAAAACGTCGTCGAATGGCGTAGAAAGCTCGCTGGAAAGTTGCAGAAAAGTGCATGTCTCGAACCGGTTCGGATCGGAGCAGGGGTCGGATCGGACTAGTGAACTGGCCAAGGGAATCCGAACAGGATTGGGGACTTGTCACTGGAAGGAGCTTGGCAGGAAGGAAGGCCATTGCTTAGAGTTGGGGTGGACAGAAGATCGGATCGGAGCAATAGGGCAGATCGGATCGGAGAAAGGGAACATGACGGATCGGAGCAAGCAAACAAGTCAAACAGAGGGAATCAGATCGGATGAAATACCTCCGAACCGAACTCAAGCAGAGACACCCGAACCGAACCGATATCTGAAGGGGGAGAATCACTGAACCGACCCGACCCAGAGGAAGACACCGACCCGACCCGAAGTGGACTACCGACCCGAACTGATGAAGGTGATGCCTACCGAACCGAACAGAATCCTAGGGCTGCTGCTGCACGACAACTCTTCTGAAGACCCACTCCAATTCGACCAAACCCGAGATGCAAAGGAAGTCCAAATGAGAAGTTAGAGCTCAGGATTCAGATGGGAATCAACGAGTTCGCTTCATGGTTGGACTTTGCTGCGGGACGCGTGCCAAGGAGTTATCGACGTCTATAGCTTTGGACCACTATGGTAGGAGGTACGAAGGCGGATTCAGGGCCATTATGGCATTGGTAGAACCAAGGGCTACGACCAATGAAATGGGTCATTGAAATGTTTGGTCATGACTCCATATGTTTAGCTTGGTCACAGCAGGGTTCCTACAAGTCGGGATTCGTCGTTTCCTCAATTTGTCTAGTGTTCCAAGGTGGTAGATGTCGTATGCTTTACGCACTGAGTGAGAGATGTGAGGATGGTTGCTATAGTTGATTTGTTTGCTATCATTATGACACGCACACCCCACCCCCGTATTCTTACACTATTTATTCTGGTACCTTGGAGTATTGTACGGTATGTGGTACTAACTCTTTGGTTGCAGGTCCAGGTTCAGGTATGGTTTAGTATACCTGTTATCATTCTGTTTAGATGCTTATCGCTCATACCAGGCTTTATGTCTGACCCAGAGTTTTATGTCTCCTCTTATTACTCTGGGTGCTCACACGAGCAGACTAGAGACAGGTTAGCTGGTGATGCACGGGTAGATGATCCGGAGACGAGCAGGAGGCTTCCACGTACTATATACATAATATTCTCCCTGTGTTGTTGAAGATCACTGCTTGGGCATTGTTGGTGTATCTTCTATTTTAGCTTTCTTTTGTTTAGAGACAGTAAATTTGGAAAGTTGTAATAAGCTGTATTTGGATTTCCGCTGCTTTGATGTTGACATTAATTATTAGTTATCAGCTTATGCACTGTCTCGCCTGTTTTATGTCAAATATGTTACTATTATATTTTATCCCATGCGCTGTGAGACATTCTACAGGTTCCTTGATTAGTCCATTCTCTTCTTTCTTTTCTTATGACGACCGTTCCGTGCCAGTTGGACATGTGTACAGCGCACACCTGGAGGAAGTGTCGGTTGGTGCGGGGCGGGCCGTCACAAACCCAGTGTATTCGTCTCTAGAGATACACTATCGGCAGGTGGTCCCATACCTTGTCATAGTTGGAATCCAAACTCCAATAAGCGCCCGCGGTTTTGATTGTATACTATATATGTGGAGCGTGAGATGCAAGCGTTCCACTAGATTGTTATTTACTTGTATTTAGACATTATTATAATATCAGACAAGATATTGTTTTTAAAAATGTTTTGGGTTATCGTAAGGTAAAAACCGTCCATGTTTATGTGTGGATTCGGTCTTACGATTATCCTTTTCTTTCGAAATGATTTTAACTTTAAAATCAGGTTGTGTGATACCTTAATACTGTGCGAGTTTATCTCACTCTAGTTCACCAGACTGACCCGGTGTTTTGTAAATGCTCGGGTTAGGCCGAGGTGTACAGGTTCAGGTTATCGAATGCTGTGAAGAGGCGAGCTGGAAGAGTTCAGTCGTATGATATCATATAGCTACTATTCCGCTGTGTGTTGTATATGGGTACAGATCATTATACTGTCCCATTATGTGATGTACTCTGGTACTGTAAGTATTTTTTAAAGCTCTCAATAAATATTTATTTCTGTATTATATTTTGTTCCGATGCGATGTGAGATTCTGTGTTGTGGTGTTCCTTCTTCTTCTATTCTAATATTTCTTTCTTTCTTATCTCACCCTCTAATTTCTTTCTAATAACTATCCAGTGTTTTCGGTGCTTGGAGGGTCGACATGAGTTACGGTAAAGGTATTTATGTCGATTTTCGAGACCGGGAATCCTTGGGTCATTAAAGTGTTATCAGAGCTGAAGGTTAAGTGATTACCTTGGCTCTGTGGCGTGACTCAATAGAGATGGGGTTAGCAATACCCCAGATTGAGTTGAGTGTATATATACGAGTGGACGTATTTGTAGATTTTATAAAAGTTGTTTTATATTGTGTAGATTTATTGGTTGAGTTGTTTATGAGTTATGGTCGATCAGTTTGATCCACTGTATCGATAAGAGTTTCTAAACACTCAAGTACGATAAAACGACACAGTATGTTTTGAAAGAGGGTGAATGAAATAATTTACCCAAATTATATTTTGATATAAAGGAAATATATATATTTGAAGTATTATAGTATATTGGATGTGTTGGTTGATTATAATTGAAATGGTTATATAAATAACCAATTAGAATTCGTATAATATAAAAGCTGATTTATTAAATCTGAAATCTAAATTAGAAATGGAATTAAAATTTCCAAAAGTGGGAAAGGAATTTGCAAATGAACTTGGATTGAATATATGAGAATTTTAAAATCCTGGGGGATTTTAAATGGTTTTGCAAACATTAAGATGGTATTTTAAAATAGATTTCAAAATGTAAATGTTTGAATACGATTTTGATAAGTGATATAGTATTGAACTCACTTTGATAGCTGGGAAGTAACTCTGATGATGCTGGCCATATCATCAGTGTTCATTTCCGAGTTCTAAGTGACGGATTACTACCAAAATTTTTGTTTTGAATTGGTTTTTTAATTTAAACTAAAATTAGATTTGAAATTTAATGGGTTTGTAACGTTCTTTCTTACCTTTGCAATTTCGAGGACGAAATTATTTTAAGGGGGGAAGAATGTAACGACCCATGTTTTTATCATCAAATATTTTATTTAATTTATTTAATTTAAATATTATACTTGGAATACCAATGGAATTTAGAATTTAACTCGTTATTTAAACGAAGTTCGAACATTAAATATTTAAATAATTAGAAAACGAGCTTAAAAATGGCGTGCAGTTCCCAATATAGGGTTTTGAACTTCAACTGAACGTACAGGATCCGATATAAGTCGGATTTATGCGAAACAAGAAACATTCGGATTGTGTTGACAACAGTTTTCATATGAAAGAGAAAAAAAACCCAGATTTCGTGTTATAGATTTCGAGTTATGGCTAAATCAAATTTTAAAAAAAAACGCTATAGAAATCGTTATTGGCCTTTAAAATGGCCGTTTTGCAAACAAACTCTGTTTTCAATGAAATTAGTTTCATTGGAACCGTATCGTCAAATTATTGTCAGAAAATCAAACTGCTAGGCAAACCGATGTCGTATGTGGCCACGACAGCCAAAACCCCCTTTCAGATTCTATAACGCGTAATTAAATTAATAAAGGGATAATTCAACACAACTTGAACAGACGATCGAATTAGGCCACGAAACCAGTTTCGTTGAGTTCGTATCTTCGATTAGAGTCATGATAGGTATATAGTTTGTTATTTATGGAGACCGGATAATTTGGCGTTAAAAAGGGTTGTGCGGTGCGCGGTAAAAATAGCCTACCGGGGAAACAGTCTCAGAATGCGACGAAACTGGTATCGTTGAGTTCGTATCTACAAATTATTGTAGGATTTCAAAGTTTCAAGTTGATTTGATTTATCTAGTGACTGTGGAAAAATTAAACGCGTGTTTATTTCTGGTTTCATAAAGGAATTTTTTTCAAACGATATCGGATTTCGACGAAACTGGTCCCATTGGGTTCGGAATACCTTTTTACACTAAGATTAGTTATTTTTCTTCAGTAAACGTGGAATCGATTATTATTAGTTTTACGTGATACTTTACGGCGGAGTTTCGTTAAACATAAATTAATATAAAAACTTGACAACTAAGGAATTAAAAGGTTCACCCCTATTTTTTTCCAACCTATACAAGCACAGTCCCAGCGTGTGCCTAACCTAATTATAAAATAGTTTAAGCCAACTAAATTTGAAGCCTTCTCTTCATAGCTTGGGTACGGGAAACATCGAACTACAATCCTACCCAAAACGCACTGCTACCCTATTCATAATCTCACCATATAATACGCTGCCTGTTACTTCAAATCACGTACCATATCTTGTCCATCACCCAGACAACAGAAACGAAAAGTCAATGCATGCCTAGCTTAATCTGAAATCCTATAAAGCCTAATACTTGGGGATCAAGGCGGACTCGACTATAAATACACACCGCCTCTGCCCATTTCGTTTCAGAAAAAAGAAAAGAAAATTTTGAACCAATTCTCCTTCTCAACACGGATAACAGCGATCCTTCCTCCAAAAACATAAGCCAAAGCTTTTCTTCCTAGTTAGCTCCACAAATAAAATAATATACGTAATAGAAGAGGTGTAAACAAGGTAGTACGGAGTACGTGAGTTTGGTGGTCGATGCAGTGGGAGGAAGTCGAGGAAGTACTGGTGGTAACGATCATAGCGTAGATCGGTTTTGGTGCATGCGAAGTGGACGTGAAGTGGAAAGACTTTCGGTGGGAAGGTTTAAAAACTTGAGAAGAATTGGTAGCAGGAACGTGATATGTTGTAGTGGGAAGGAGCAACTTCATGCGTTTTAATTTTGGGGAAGTCATGCTTTCGGAAATTCTGGGAAGACATGTGGGATTCGCTTGGGATTCGTTGTTCTGGTGATAGTTGTATTAACTGAATGGAAAAAAATGGGAAGAAGCTTCGGTTATAAACAACAGAAAGGATTGGAAAGAAGATAATAAGATAATAGGGAACAATGGATTTTCATGGGCTTAAATAAGGTAATTCAGGCCTAATCAGGTTTAGTTAAACAAACAAGCGTCCATTTCTTTTAGTGTATATAACGTAAGTGATATTTAAATTGTATCTAAATAAGAATGTTTGTCCCAAGCAAGTTTATAACGTGGTCGGTAGTTTTATACTAGTGCCTACTTGAATAAAATACAGCAAAGCCTGGAAAGATATATTAACGTAATAATTCAAAGATTTGATTAAATAGTATAAAATTAAGTTAGTCATAATTTATGTTAAATAATGTATAACGAATTGCATTTATACCGTTATCCTACAGTGACGTGATTGAATGAAGCAAGTGATGTCAGAACCGTATCGACGAACACGACGGATAAAACATGTTTGGACAGAGTTGAAAGCTATTCGGTTTTTAATCAAATTTAACATCCGTTTAATTTGATTAGAACGAACGGTTTCAACGACAATGGAATCAAGGTGAGTTAAACTCACTCAGTATTGTTCCCATTTATATTTTTATATAAATTGGGTTTTATTTTGTGTGCCCTGCTTGCTGATGTTTGCTTATTTGCTAGTTATACAATTGCTTGTTGATTTAACTGACGAAATTAAACTGTGTTTAATTTCAGTGAAATACCAAACCGTTATTTTTAACGATTGGTTCCAATAAAGGTAACTTACCTTATTGGTCACGTTTATTTATAAACGTGTTTTAAATTGTTGAACTATTTAAATTGCTTTTGGTTGATGTTGAATGGTTGCTATTTAGTGTTATCAGTTAAATAAAACTGAATGGTCTGATTTGAGATGACCATTGGAATACAGGGAAGAACAGATTGGAGGGATCCAACCGGATTCCTCAAAAATAATATTTGTTTCCATATCATCATATTTGAACTGTCATGTTTGGTGTGATTGGATTGATTGTTGATGTTTGAATATTCAACATCTGTTTGTTTAAACCAATGGGTGATATTGGTTGGGTATTTGGCAGCATATGGCCTATAAAACCAATTGTTTTATAAATATTGATTCACCGTCAGGTGAGTCGATAGAGATGAAGTTATAAAATTTATTTTATAACTGGAGTCAGATTTTTGAAAAATATTATTTTGAATAAAAGTTATAAAAAGAGAAATAAATAAATAATCTATTTATTTAAGACTTTGTTTGATTTTATAAAGTCAATTCTGACGTTAATCAGATTTGTAAGTACAAGGATAAGTAATAAATCGAATGGTAAGATTTGGATAGTTGTTTCTGTAAAGAAAACAATTAATAGAATTATTTAAATTAATTATATTTTTAATTAATTTAAAGTGAGAACTAATTGGAATCGATTAGTGAGATAATCGAGTTTGAGTTAATTAAATAGATCGTTTTGAATTGGCATTGATTATCAAATTGATGTGTTTCGACTAAAATAGTTAATGAATATGGTTTAAATTTAAATAAAGTTAAAAAAGGGATTTACCATTTAATTTAGTTAATAAAGGAATTAACTATTGAAATAGTTAATGATTGAAACAAGTTATTTTTGATGATTTGGAAATTTACTTTTTAAATGGGAATGCAATTAAAAGTGATCGATGGTGAAATATAATCAAAGTGAATGGTGAAAGGAATTTCTGAACGAGGTTTATATCTAAAACCCGAATTTTTATAACAAAGTTATAAAGAGAATGGTAAGCGAATACGAGGGCTTAATTTAAAGGATACTTGGATTAAGAAAAGGATAGAAAGTTGGGAGGGGTTTTAATAAGCCAGAATTTTATTAATGTGGTTTAAAAGAGTAAAGGCGTTAATTTTACATTAACGTTACTTGACAATGAGATCAAGTAAAAGTGGAATATGAAATAAGATTTCAAAAGTGGGAAATGGTGGAATAGATTTGAAAGGAGATTGGTAGAAAGTGTATTTGAGATAAAGAAGTGGGTCGTAGAATTGTATAACCAAATCCAAGTTATGATGGGAATTGTTTTGAGACTGAAATGGAATATTGGGTTCTGATTACAACTGATATTTATCTGAAGATATGAACGTTGTTGATCAAAGTCTGAGAGGTAATTAAAATACCCCAACTTGAACGACATCAGGATTTTCTGAAGATGATATTAATTGGTAATCGTAAAAGAGGTTAGTGATAAGAATTCGAATATCGTATTTTAAAAATATTAAAAGAGTAGAAGTTTTATTAAACAGAAGTGAATCAATTTGTTTAATTTAAAAGGCCAAGTGATGCTGAATACTGAACCAGTGGACTCATTGGAGTGTCATGATTGAAACACTGTTTATTATGATAGTTAAATCACCGACTATCAAATCTGTCCAATACGATTGTCGGTATGGAAAGACCGGGATCGAATTTATATTCGAAAACCATTCCGACCAACAAATACGTGAAGAGATCAGAAGATGATCGAGGTGGAGCAATGAAGACCGTGGATTTTCATAAATGGAAGAACCACTAATATTCTCTGCCTGGCAAGCAGAGATAAGCTGTGATTCTGCCGTGGTTGGATTCTACGGGTTGCAAGGACTTCTCGCTACTGATCCATGGTGTGATTCCTATATTGGATACAGTAGGAGAGTGCCTTCGGTTCATCCTGTTCCTGGATGACTTGTATGGACGGATGTCTGATAGAGTATTTCCAAAGGATCACGTATGTTGATTTCTCCAAACATGCTATAGTTGTTGGCGGGGAAATTGCCGATCTCTTAGCTTCCGGCTAGAGTATTTTTGTGGTCGTCAATTAGTGATATCTGACGGATCTGACGATGTGGCATTCAAAGTGAATGGTGACCCGATGTTCAAAGATAAATTCTGGCCTCAAGCCTCATCAACTGGGGAATGACAGAAATCGGGCAGGCAGCATGGCTATGTGGGTCGCTCCCATTAGGGTGTATAATCACCTATCTAGAGAAAATCCTATTTGTTTCTTAAATCTGTATTCGATGTTGTCCCTTATCGGGAGACGGTTGCTGATCCCAACCGTCAGTGATATACATTCGATACACTCAAGCGAAATGGGTGGTCGGTCATGTGAGGGTCGGGTTACAAGACGTTCTTGTTAAACCCAGTGTATTCGTCTCTAGAGATACACTATCGGCAGGTGGTCCCATACCTTGTCATAGTTGGAATCCAAACTCCAATAAGCGCCCGCGGTTTTGATTGTATACTATATATGTGGAGCGTGAGATGCAAGCGTTCCACTAGATTGTTATTTACTTGTATTTAGACATTATTATAATATCAGACAAGATATTGTTTTTAAAAATGTTTTGGGTTATCGTAAGGTAAAAACCGTCCATGTTTATGTGTGGATTCGGTCTTACGATTATCCTTTTCTTTCGAAATGATTTTAACTTTAAAATTAGGTTGTGTGATACTTTAATACTGTGCGAGTTTATCTCACTCTGGTTCACCAGACTGACCCGGTGTTTTGTAAATGCTCGGGTTAGGCCGGGGTGTACAGGTTCAGGTTATCGAATGCTGTGAAGAGGCGAGCTGGAAGAGTTCAGTCGTATGATATCATATAGCTACTATTCCGCTGTGTGTTGTATATGGGAACAGATCGTTATACTATCCCATTGTGTGATGTACTCTGATACTATAAGTATTTTTTAAAGCTATCAATAAATATTTATTTCTGTATTATATTTTGTTCCGCTGCGATGTGGGATTCTGTGTTGTGGTGTTCCTTCTTCTTCTATTCTAATATTTCTTTCTTTCTTATCTCACCCTCTAATTTCTTTCTAATAACTATCCAGTGTTTTCGGTGCTTGGAGGGTCGACATGAGTTACGGTAAAGGTATTTATGTCGATTTTCGGGACCGGAAATCCTTGGGTCGTTACAACTGATGTCTATCAATATATAACCTCTAAGCTCGTACGTCTCAGAGAATGGTGTTAAGCCTGAGAATAAATACTCCGCCACCAAACAGATTTATATTTAATAGAAATCAGTCAACACAGAATGAAATCTAATGTTAGGCATACATCCATTTACAGGTCCATTCTGGGTCTGAATGAAACCGGAGGCACCTTATTCCTCGTCCCATATGTCCAATACAGGAGAGAGGCCCTCGCATATCCGGTCGATCTCCAAGTACGTCTGGACGATCACCACTTATTACCATGTCTTTGGTGTACAACCCAATAAAGACATCAGTAATCATCCAAACGATGTGAAGATCTCCGGTCTTCAACCACCGTCTTCATCGTCGACTTTCAATCGTCGTATTAATTATTCAAAACAGGTTAAACCATGTCTTTCCGAATAATTCGCGTATCTTATAATCAATAATCATGTGCTATAAAAAAACATCATACGCCTCATTCCAATTCAGAATATTCTTTTATTCAAGTATTCTCATCTTTAGGGAAAGGTTCCCATTAATTTTATCAAAGACAAATTCTTTTAAAATTATTCTTTAATCTTCCTTTGGATGTCAATTTCAAAAGATTTGATTTTATCCTTTACTAATTCTAAACCAAATCAAGGTTTATAACACCAGTCGGAATCATCGAGCCTTACTGAAGTAATCATTTATTTATATTAACCCAATCCCGACCTATCCATCCCATGGAGCAAAACTGGTAGTACTCCGTATCTAACACGCATGGTGTTATCGGTAAATTTAATTACCATTTCAAGTTCAAATCTACTCAAAGATTTAACTATCGCCTGGAGTAAAACTGGCGGTACTCCATTCTCGATCAATTCTCAAATTTGGTAAATTTAATTACCACATTAACATTTCAATCTAACTAAAGATTCATTAAAACTCCATTTTAGTTTTCGTCTCCCAAAAATCATTATTTAATGATTATTCAAATTTAGGAAATAAATCATGTCTTTAACTGGGTTAAAGAACGAATGTCCTTTAAAACATTGTTCACGATAAACCCAAAATCATCTTTAAAACGACCCGAACTTCCCCGTGAAGGAAAGCATAGATTGAATTGAGAACAACAAAAATCAAAACACAAACAGAAGAACATTTCATTGCTTATTACAACGATTCCATCAGAATACAAGAATATAACAGAGTATGAATAAATTATATACATTTGATAAACATCAGAGATTTAAATACATTATTGCAGCGGAAAAATAATACAAAACACAACTGAAACATATAAACGGATACAGAGCTTTCCGAATATCCCTTCAGTTGTTAACCATGATTCTGTGGATATAAATCTGCAAAACCAAACTAGTAGCTGCCCGTGCGGAAAATAAGGGCACCCAGAGTTTAGGTTAGAACAATAAACTCCAGGTCAGTCATGTGACTGGTGTGAGAACTAAAACAATCATTAATCTCTATTTTAAAGTTAGGTAAATCAAGGGACCACGCCGTATAACACGGAACGGGTTTCCTTCCAAGAATACCAGTGCATAAAACAAACAGCGCAATGCTAAATAAAGAACAATGAAGCTATTATAAGACCCAGGCCCATCACACAATGCAACGCAAGCCGGAGGATAGGGTTTTACCTTATAATAGCCAAATAATGCTTGATACGTGAAATTTAATCTTTTATTATTAATATAAGTGAAGAAATCAACTTCAAATATAAATGTATCTATCATAGACGGCATGAATGCCCCATACCACTATGTCGCCATATATAGGTATACAACTAAAACCGCAATGTCACGTATTGGAATTT
This sequence comes from Allium sativum, assembly GCA_030737875.1. Classification (NCBI taxonomy): domain Eukaryota; kingdom Viridiplantae; phylum Streptophyta; class Magnoliopsida; order Asparagales; family Amaryllidaceae; genus Allium; species Allium sativum. Next base: position 750,142,272 of record CM060918.1, read on the forward strand.
GGATTTCCATCTATGAACCGAGGCTAGGGATCGTCCTCATCTCTTTGAGACAATCTAGCTCATGTCTCAGGCAAGCACGCAGACAAGCCTTGGATCGTTAGGGCCGGTCCACACGGAGTGGATTATTATGCCTGAACAATACGTTTCCCCGCCCTATGGGGCGTAAATGAGCCAACAAATGACTCCATCGGTCCCGGATCGACCGAATTAACCGAGGCGCCTCCAATTCCAACAACCACATAAGTCAAACTCGTCAGGGCATGTAAAACCACTGACGCCACTTCTAGTCAGAAGGAAACGCATGTCCTCCCTGAGGTCCTCTCCCGTTTTTGGTTCATACCGGGGTGTGAGGCTCACGAATTAACGCTGCACAAAGCGATGCCACAAAGGCTATGCTTTGATCATCAACCACAAGACTCTGCTTTTCAACAGAAGCCTTGATCATTTGCATCTTAGCATGCCACACAGGCAAACCACTCCATGCAACTGATATCCATCAATTACACAGAATGATACCCAATGTCGGACACACAGTCCGTTTACAGGTTCGTTCTGGGTCTGAACGAAACTGGAGGAACCTTATTCCTCGCATACCATCGATCTCCAAGTACGTCTGGACGATCACCAACTGATTCCCTCCTCTTGGGTGTACGGCCCAATCAAGATCATCAGTAATTATCCAAACGACGTGAAGACCTCCGATCTTTAACCACCGTCTTCATCTTCGACATATCGTCGTAACAGTTATTCAGAATGGGATAAACCCGGCCTTTCCGAATAACTCGCGTATTTTATAAACAAGTGTTGCACAAACACAACATACGCCTCATTCCAATCCAGAATATTCTTTTATTCAAATATTCTTTTCACAATTTTAAACCATTTTAAAGTTTATCCAAACTAGTCGGGATTAGCAAACCTTACCGAAGTAATCATTTATTATATTTCCCAGTCCCAACCTATTCATCCCATGAAGCAAAACTGGCAATACTCCATATCTAACACCACGGTGTTATCGGTAAATTTAATTACCATTTCCCGTTCAAATCTATTTAAAGATTTAACTATTGCCTGTAGCGAAAATGGTGATACTCCATTCCCGATCATTTTCTTGAATTGATAATTTTAACCGTCACATTCACTTTTCAATCTACTTAAAGATTCATTAAAACTCTAATTCTGTTTTAATCTCCAAATATAATTACTTAATGATTTTTCAAAGTTCAGAAATTAATCTTATCTTTAACTGGGTTAAAGAGCTAGTGTCATTTAAAACACAGCTCACGATAGACCCAAAATCACGTTTCACTGCAAATCGAGTTAAAGAACGAATGTCGTTAAAAACACTGTTCACTATAAACCCAATTCACATTCCTTTTCAATCCCAATTAAATGTTAATTAATTGGTATATTCTTCTCTGAATCTTAATTAAAAGATTTATTCTTTTCATATCTGGGTTTAATAGCAGTGTTAATGAAGACATTGTTCACGACAAACTCAAAATCCAATTCGATATTAAATACAAGGCTCTGAATAGAAGATATATCGGCTTATATTCAATATCAAATTCTGAAACCAACAAATATGTATTGGAAATAACGATATAAATATATCTTTCAAATTTCCATACCAATATCTGTATAATCACGAAATCCAACATCGAAATATTCCGAAGATGATTTCGATTCAAATCCATTCTAATTCATATATTAGAAATTCTGGTTATATTAAAACCCATTCTCAATCCCGTTTATTTATTTAAAAATAATTGGATTATAATTCTAGTTAATAACTAGTTCGTTTCGATAAAAAATCCATTTTTATCTTTTCAAATATGGAATTTTTCACCCCAATTCTTTCCAAATCATTTCTTATGATTCTACACAAATTATTAATATTTTTAATAATTTTACCAAGGCCCGTACAGTCGATTTCCATAAACAGTCGTCGAACTGCACTTACAGCGACCTTTTCCAAATTTGATTTGGACATAACTCCAAATGCAACCGTTAGATTTCTAATCTCTAATATTCGTTGGAAAGTTCTTTTCGATACGAACCCAACGGTTCTGGTTTTAGGAGAATCCGACGGTCTGATCTCCCGTAACATCTATTCGAAGTCAATGGTCGAAATTCGCGAACAGTCGCAGCGCGACACATTCTATTCAGGCCATTTAATATATATATATTATATATATTTCATCGATTTCCTTTCAAAACGTATTTTATAAATTGTTTTAAATTCGTTTTCAAAACGTCTTCAACTTCATATTCAATTTCAAATCAAAATTGAATATTCCATATCATTAATATATAAATGATAATATTTTCAAAATATCAGATTTTGAAATAAATTCCTTTTCGATATTCATTATAAAAATGAATAAAATCGATATGAATATCGTTCACGTCAAAATGGCGCATATCTAATCAACACGGCTTTTATTCAACACATGAATTTTTATTCTATTCAACATATGAATATTTATTTTATTCCACACATGAATATTTTTAATGGTTTATACCTTCAATAAAAATGATATTTTTATGGTTTAAATATTTTATTCAACACATGAATATTTTATTCTATTCAACATATGAATATTTATTCTATTCAACACATGAATATTTATTCTATTCAATACATGAATATTTTATATGGTTTAAATATTTTCTTCAACACATGAATTTTATATTCAACACATGAATTTTATATTCAACACATGAATTTTATCTTTTTCCTTTTCTGAATATTATTTCAAAATATTCTTTATCTTCCAAATTGGAATGAGGCCCAATCAAATACCATATAATGTTACTTATATGGATTCCATACAACACATGTATATAATAACCATGATAAACAATCAACCATCATCCATAGTGCATTACACAACTGCATAAGCATTAATTATAAATAATTAACGCTTACGACAGCCTGTCAACCAATAGATCGACATACAACTAAACAATTGGGATTAGTGTACGTCAAATATCATCCCAACACCCGTGTGGGGTTTCAATCCACAAACACTGATTATATTTTTGCAGTTTAGGCGATGTGCAAAATATATCGTCACAATCCATATCAGAAAATAGGTGTACATAAACAAATCGTCTGATTTGTAAATGAATATTTATTTTATTCATATCAACGTTAAAAATCATATTTTTAACGATAAAATATTTATTCGATTCAGTTACACAGAAAAATGATATTTTTATTGTTCTAACATATTTTTAGAAAATTTTGGCGGCATAACGGCGTGATACTAGAAACGGGATAAGGCCCAGCCTTATCCCCAGTCTAATAATGGCCCACGCCATACACATACCAATTCTAATCAATTCCATTTCACACACCAAACCAAATTCAACCAAATCATCGAATCAACCAAACAACCAAACATACAAGTCGTCCATGGTCTGTGGACGACGGGGAACAGTTCATATAGGCAGTTATAAAATAAATAACTGTATACAAAAATTATAGTGAGGAGTTCTCACCTTTGGGATCCACTCCTCCATTTCTTATCTATGAACGGTTTGAATTCAGACTTGTTTGCAATGCCAACGCAGTCTTCTCTACGCGTTAGTCAATCGGAGGAGGGGACGACGTCGCTGGTGGCCGACGTGGTGACCGGAGGTGGCGAAACATGGGTGGCGGCGCTGGATTCGGTCCTGGCGATTCGATTTGGAGGTTAGGGCTTAGGGCGCTCGTTGTGGCTTTAGGGGTTTCGGGGGGTTCCAAGGTGGAGAGAAGAGGAGCCAGAGGAGAGAGGGATGGAAGAGGAGGGGGTCGAGGGTGGAAGGGCCGTCGCCGAAGGTAGGGAGTCGCGACGGTCGCGCTGGCGGAGGGATCGATCGTCGATTGCTTCCCTTTTTTTCTTTTTTTCTTTTTTTTTATTTCATCGCGTTGACTGGTTAGGAGGGAGAGAGAGTGGTGTGTGAGGGGCTTATATAATAATTTAATTATTTAATTTAATTTATTCTCCAAAAAGTAACTTTTAATTTCGACCTCCAAACGAGACCCATTGACTGTCGTTCATAACTAATTACCCCCATTCCAAACACAATGGGATATGTATCGTGAGCCAATTCGACCGTTACGACCAGTTTTCGTTCAAATTAAAATATAAATTAATATATTGAATTTGAACGCACATTTTAATTTACTGGGGCCACATACGGACTCTAAAAATTTCAGAAAAATTATTTCTAGCTTCGTATTGACGATATGGTCCTAACAAAACTAATTCATCAAATTCTGAGACCGTTTGAAAAATGGCCATTTTCTGGTCGATAGAAATTGACTAAAACTGTTAAAACACGTTTTCTTATGCCACACTCACACATTAATCCCAAAAATTATGAACTTTGGAATCTAGCAATAATTTGACACCCCGTATCCAACAAAAGTGGTTTCGTCGAAAACATAGGTCGTTTGCAAAATGGCTATTTTCAAGGCCTTTATATATATATGTTAAAATATATATAAATTCCACATCGACTTTTCTGAATTTTAAACTGGACATATCTCTCAACTTCTAAAGTGAAATCTCAGTTTCTTACATCCGTTAGAAAGATATGATTAAACAGATTCAAATATTTCTTGTTTTGTTGAATTCCGACTTAAAAGGAATTCTGTATATTCATTTGAAATTAGAAATCGAATTTTCGAACTGCCGCGCCATTTCTGGCTCGTTATATAATTAAAATAAATTTATTCGTTTTAACTTCGTCGAAATTAAATTTTCCGTCATTATTATTTAAAATAATACATTTTAAATATTCAAAATCCGTTAAAATAACCAAAATAAAAAAAAATTAAATTGGTTCTGATTTTCCGGGTTGTTACAATCTTCCATCAAAATGGAATCTACCCGGAAATCATAACAGTGTATAATCGATGTAAATTCCCGTATCAGACCAATAATATAAATGGAATAACGGCAAAGCCTTTTAAATTCCATATATAATAACGGTCTTCATTCACAGAAGCTCATCTCGATTATTACCCAATTGAATTCCATTCAATTTCAATTTAATATTATAAATTGGAAAGCTTTACTTTGGAAAATTTTCATTAAATCTTAACAAAAAGATTTATAAATTCCAAATCATCTCTTCACTGTTAATTTGGTTAAAGAATAAGTGTTATTTAAAACACCACTCACGATAAACCCAAAAATCCAATTTCAATTCTATACCAATTAAATATTAATTAATTAGTAAACTTCTCTAAATATTAATTAAAAGATTTATTCTTTTATCAACTGGATTTAAGAACGATGTTATTTAAGACACCATTCACGACAAACCCAAAATCCAATTTGATATTGAATACAAGGCTCTGAATAGAAATTATATCGACTTATATTCAATATCAAATCCTGAAACCAACAGATATCTTATTGGGAATAATGATATCTGTATCTTCCAAATTCCTCCATAATATCCGCATAATCACGGAATTCAATATCGAAATATTCCAAAGATGATTTCCATCCAAATCCATTCCAATTTATACATCGGAAAATTCCGGTTATTTTAAAACCATTTACTAATCCAATTTATTTATTTAAAAATATTGGATTATTTTTCTAGTTTAATAACTAGCTAATTTAGATAAAAATATATTTTTATCAATATATTTTTATCTTTTTAAAAATGGATTTTTTCATCCAAAATCTTTCTAAATCATTTATTATGATTTTACACAAATTTTTCCATATTGTTAATAATTTTTATAAGGCCTTTACAGTCGTTTTCCAATATCGGCCACCGAACTACATCCATAGCGACCTTTTATGGAATTGATTTGGACATATTTCAAAATATAACTGTTAGATTTCAAATCTCTTATATTCATTGGAAAGCTATTTTTGATATGAACCCAACGTTCCGGTTTCAAGCGAATCTAACGGTCGGATCTCCCATCACGTCCATTTGAAGTTAATGGTCGAAATTCGCGAACGGTCGCTGCGCGGCGTGTTCTATTCAGGCCATTATATATGTAATATATCATCGGTTTCAATTCAAAACGTATTTTATAATTCGTTTATAAATTCATTTTAAAATGATTTCAACTTCATTTTCAATTTTAAATCAAAATTGAATATTCCATATCATTATATTATTAAAACGATAATATTTTCAAAATATTTAATTTTGAAATCTATTTCCTTTTCGATATTTATTATAAAACAAATAAATCGATCGATAAACCCATTCGGGTTAAAAATGACGTATATACTTAACTCGGGTTCCATATTTCAATATTTTCGTGTCCATCCCAAATCGGACACCAAAATCATATTTTGATTCTTTTCTGAATATTGTTTTATAATATTCATTCATTAATTTAATTCTTCACTGAGTCTTATTTTAAAATATTCGTTATTTTAAAATATTCTTTATTTCTGAATCAGAATGCAACTCAATCAATTACCATATAATTTCATTTATATGGATTTCATACATCGTATGTATATAATAATAATGATAAATAATCATTACACATTCAAACATCACCTAGTGTGCATTCTACAACTGTATAAGCATTAACATGAATAAATAACGCCCATCACAGCCTGTCGATGTCATGCCCCGCCTCTATACCCACTGTCGTCCAGTTCATTTCAGAGAAATGTCATAAACCATAACGGAGAATGAGGTTTGTGAAGAGCGACCGATTGTATGATTACTCCATGTGAGGAATGCACATCGAATTCTGATACCGATTTAAAATTTCGACATGACCATTCGGCACATAGGGCAACTACACAACAGCTAAATGTAATCCGGAAGGCAGTATAAAATAGACAACAACAATAATATATATCATAGCCAGACACAGGATAATCATATCACAAAGGCGGAATAGATATGAATAAACCAAGAATGTGTGCAACAAGTTAGTGGTCAACAAAGATCCACCAATCCCAAAAGAGTATATATATGTACTATGATCAAAATAAAAGAATATGTACACAAGGATAGATAATGTCATAGGTACAAAAGTACATAAAGCTGCGGAGACAGAGTAGCAAGCTGAAGGAAGAAGATCAATCCTGCGATGAGTCCCAGAGGAGTACCTAAAATGACTCGGTCTAACCCGAGTATTATTTATAAGAATAAATAATAAACGAGTTAGTCTAGCTGTACTTATCAAATAAATTGAGATGATAAGAGATATAACACAAGATGACATGATTCTAGTAATAATATCTAATCATAAATAAATATGAAACATGGCATGTCAGCACAATCAGGAAATGACAATGGAATGTCAGCACACAAATATCTCTAAATAATCTCATGGCTAATGTAGAATGCAACATTCAAATAATAACATACAACAGTAAATGATAGAGGAATGCCAAATAAACTAAACACATGAATGACAGCGGAATGCCAAATAAATCCAATGGATGCCATATGCATCAAAATAAACAAGGAATGACAATGGAATGCCAAATACACATCAAATTAATGACCATCGCATCAAAGTAATCAAGAATCCATAAATCAAGCAAGAAATCCAGAAAACATCATAAAGAGGTCTGTCATAGAAGATGAGATACGATCTCCAGGTAGTGAACTCATATGTTTGAGCCGAAGCTCCCCACGGTGCCGGGGCGTGACCCCGATAGAGAGAAAACACATAAATCATGAAGGTTGGACCGAAGTCCCATAGATGAAATCCAAGAATCGTAAATCCCACTTGGGCGATAGAGGACCACAAAACATAAGTCATAAAATGAACATGAGGTATCGGCAGATAGTGCAGAGACTATATGACTGGAGTCCCAATAATAGTGCGAAAACTATCAAAGCGAACCATATTCCTCCGGAGACGTAGCCAGAAAGTTATGCCAAATCATAAAAGGACCACATCGATCCGGTGAGTATAAATTACCTCGAGATAGTTAATATAAGAAAATAGCTAAATGTCCCATAACCACTCGCTATTCTCGAATATTTACGAACCCGTTGTTGGTTCATACTCAAAACAGCAAGGATCGTCACATCGTGTTCGAACTCATGAGTCCAAGAGTTATTCGCTGAAGTTAACATACAAGGGGTCATAGTCCCTATTTTTACTAAGGTAAATAAACTAGATTTCTCGTCCGATCGAGTAAAGAGGGTCCATACACACTAATAGATTGGAATCCGTAGAATGATTTGTGGTCCATTAATAATATATAAACCCTTTTATAATTCCGAAGTGACAATAAACAATAGTACGACTGCCGAGGAAAATCAATCAAGGGGATTCACGTCACAATGACGTAAATTCAAATCATAAATCATCAAATATAAATTGAATATACATATAGCTCATTAGTGAATCCAATGACGTCAAGAAACGATCAGAAATCACCCTGAAGCGATAGGAAACAAAAACACAAAATTAGGTGCCACGGATCAAAGTATGATCACCAAGGTGATCGCTAATTCAAAAATTCTCGTTATAACACAAACAGGGAATTGAAGGGGATAACGATCGTAAATTCGATAGATGAACGAATCAAAATCTCAAAATTAATACCCGAAGGTTCTAAACTATATCGGAATGGGCTCGAAGGATATCGAGTCAATAATTCGCATTTTAATGGTGTGAATCATATTAACAAGAGTATCGAATAAATTCGATATACAAAATAGAGCGCACAGGCTTTAGAATGATCACTCATTCAATTCACATCCTAAACAATGTGAATAGGCCAAAAAGAATCAACAATGGAAGAATCAAATGAGAATCAAAGTCGATGAATCAAGCTGTTGGAATCTGTGAATTCGTAAAGCTGAAGTTCACAAATGGTCCACAGTAGAAAATCGGTCGTCCGGTTCTAGGAAGAGAGCCCAAAAAACAGAATTCTATCTACCAGAGTGCGCACACAAAAGAATGGGCAATATCTGGAGCGACGACGATGATCTCCGGTGAATTCAAAGACCATCGACGTGCACGTAAGAGCCAAGAAGGAGTTCGGAAACAAACGTGATCGTGCGTGGAAGTGCACGATCGGAATTGGATCGGACCTGGGCAAAACAGCCTAGGTTGACGCTGATCGGTCGACCAGTCAAATAGGGTCGGTCGATCGGTTTTTCACAGGGACAAAACTGGTGGACCGCCCCTATTTTAGCCGGTCGACCGGTTACGACTTGGGTCGTTGCCCACGTCGAACCTAGGGGGATTCGTCCCCCGTGAGCCTCCGTCGTTGATCGTTGAGGTTCATGACTTCTTCGGGACATCAACGAGACCTCTTCGATCCACCACATCGACTCGCAAAGTTCGAATGCAAAATTTTTGATTATATGTTCTAAACGAACCAAATTTCGAACTAACATGGTCGGAAATGATTCAAGTGATTAATAAAGGTGCGGAACATTGCCGAGGCGACAATGGTGCCTCCAATGACCAAGGTATCGATTCAAATCATGTGCATTGATCGTGTGAATAACATATGTCATAATTTCTATTTCAAATGAAATTCAAACTAAGGAACCAAAAAGTGTAAACTATCCTAACCAATTCAACAAGCAAATGCAACATGAAATGGTCCTAAATTACACTTGTACAAGCACATAGGCTTGAGGCATAGATGTGAGTTCTACTAAAGAACTCACCTCTGGCTTGATTAAATGAAGAACAAGCACACAAACGAGCAAAGCTCCTCTCTTCCATCAATTGCTTCTCCAAAATCACATAATACATTCATATACAAACATATATGTGTTATAATTGTGGGAAAAATCCGAAATTGAGAAGAGTATAAGGTAGAGAGGGAGAGTAGAGAGCTTACCCATATCTTGAAATCAAATTAGCACATGAATTGGGCTTGAATTTGCAAACCCTTGCTTAGGAATTTTAATTTCCCCTTCCACTCTCCATTTTTATTTCTTTTGAAAGCTTGGAATGAATGAGAGGAAGAGGGGATGATTTGGGGGTTATAAGGGTGGGCTAGGTTTAGCCATCCAAGCCCCAAACCAAAGTCCAAATTTTTGAAACTTGGAACATATCAATGCTTATAGTCAAAAAGGTTGCAAACAATGATCCGGACTTAATGGAAGTGGATCGAGTCCAAATTCATCCATATGCAAAATATGACTTTTCGGACACACATCATTTAACGATTAACGACACTATATTTAAATAAAATATTTAAATATATTATCTTTAAATATGCGGGTTGTTACAATCAACCCATCGATTGACATACAACTAAATATTGGGATTAGTGTATGTCAAATATCATCCCAATACCCGTGTGGGGTTTTCAAACAACAACACTCAATCTAAATAAATCATTGGTTAATAAATTTAACCAATTCCAATTCGATTTGAATTAATTTTCTAATTAGCCAAATTTTCACTGTTTGAATTATAAATGGATATTTATAATTTAATTTCACTATCACATTAATATTAACATTATTTTTAATATGTTAATCATTTCAACCACACAATCAACACACAATACAGTCAATTAAATCGCCCATGGTCTATGGACGAGGGAGGTGAGCTAACAGGCACCGTATACAATTTATAATGATTAAACTGATAAAATCTCCCTTGGCAATTCTATATATTTTTATACATGAATACAATAACATGATAAAATAATTTTGAGTGAGAAGGAGTTCTCACTTTGGTTTTCACTCCGTCAGTCTTTATTTCTTAATTTTATTTCTATACGGATTTGAATTTGTCTCAAATTCAAATCTGCTCTGTTTCCGTTCTGGTCAGTTCTGAAATGTAGATCTTGATTTTATGGTTCCAACGGACTCAACCTCGTCAAATTATGTGTTTGTTTGCAAAAGTTATGACGATTTATAACTTAATTACATAATTTATATAATTAATAATCTAATTACACATTAATTAATTTAATTAATACTTTAAACCTTCTTCCATCGTGATCCCCTTTCTGGACAGTTGAACCCAAGCTTCACCGTTAAAATCCCCATGTCGCAACCTCCTTAGGCCACCAGAGCATGATCGCTCCACCCCACGACGTTCGCCGCGCCGCCGCCTCCCATCGCCAGAAGCGGAGCTCCCCTCGATGGTCCCACATCGCCTCGATTCTCATTCAAACTAACGGCCTTTAAGTCCAAAAATCGTGCAAACTGCATAACGATACTTTATCAAACTCATATGGGATGGAAGATCTCGCTTAGCACTTGGATTTTCCCTTTATCGATTCCTTGAATCGCTTGATAGATTTTGAGAAAAGGTAGAAAGAAGAATTGAACGATTTCGTTCGTTCATTCAGGAGAGGAACGGAGGATTCTGATTGTGAATTAGGGTTGGGGAGAAAATATTTATATATATAATAATTTTAATATTATTCAATTCGCAAAAATATTAGTTTTTCAATTCTAACTCCAAATCAAACCCAACGACTGTCATCCCTAGCCAAATACCCCTCTTCCGGACACAATGGGATATGTTTTGTAAGCCAGTTTGACTGTTCCGATCAGTTTTCGTCAAAATTAAAATATAAATCAATATATATTGAATTTAAACGTACATTTTAATTTACCAGGGCCACATACTGACTCCAAAAATTACCGAAAAATAAATCTAGCTATGTTTTGACGATACGGTCCTAACAAAACTAATTTCATCGAATTTGGAGGTTTGAAAAATGTTCTTTTTCAGTCGATTAAATTCAAACTGAAATTATAAACACATTCAAATTTTCCACGCTCACAAATTAATTCCAAAAATTATGAAATTTGAAACCTAACAGTAATTTGACATTCTGGATCCAACAAATGTGGTTTCATCGAAAACGGAGGTCGTTTGCAAAATGGCTACTTTTAAGGGCTATATATAATTAAAAATATATATAAACCGCTCCATTTCAAGTTCGTTTTATAATTAGAATAAATTTATACATTTTAACTTCAATTTAAATAAATTTTAAATTGTTATTATTTAAACTAAACATTTTAAATATTCAAAACCCATTAAAATAGCTAAAATAAAAAAAATTAAATTGGTTCATAAATTTTGGGTTGTTACAATCTCCCCCACTTAAAATCTTTTCATCCTCGAAAAGGAACGGAGCTAAAAGTTGTTTAACTAACCAACTCAACTTTCATTCTGGCTTTCATTCTTCAACTTTTCAATTTCTAAGAATTTTCTAATTTCTCAAAAATTTGGCTAACACCCTAAATTTTCGAAAAATTTCGCCATAACCTCCTTTGTACAGCCCTATTGGTAAAACCACAACTTGCCTCACAGGGCCCTCATCAATAAAAAAGAAAAAGAAAAAGACAATCGGCTCATAAAATCATCAAACCCAATGAATATAGTAAACATGTACCTATTTGTCGGGCATACAATTTTATTCCTCTTCTAAGCTTCCTTGTTGTGACCTGTTCATTATATATACATGTATATATATGCAATTCCAATAAATTTTCAATTCAATTTAATATTTTGATTTGATTTGGCTAAATTTTAATTAGTTGAACTAATAATAACACATCACAAGCAGCAATCAATTAGTTGATTAGCTTTTCAAATATATAACTTCTATATATAGTCAAAAATCATATTTCAATGCCAAATCACAAACAATAAACTCTAACTAAGTTTTGGTTCTTACACCAGTCAATTGGAAATATATAGATATCCACTTTTGAAACTCGAACAAAAACACTGATGATGGCGCGCCATCATCAGAATTATCTCCGGGTGACTAGAATGTGATTCTATATCTACCCAATATATATGAGACATCCTATATACGTTCATGACGCGTATATGCAAAATCTTCATATACTTGATAGTCCAAAATAAATATAAAATAAATACTCAAATGCATATAATATGATATACTTTTCAAAACTAAATTTGTTTTTAGAAATAATACACCTCAAACTCATTCCAGGGCATTACTAACCCTATCTCTAATGAGTTACTCTTATAGGATGTTACTAATCCTATCTCTGATGATTTTTTTTGTTCGGTTCTAATGAGTCTTGTTCTCGAGCTTTGTGAACCAAAGCTCTAATACCAAATGAGACAACCCAAACTTCCCCTTACGGGAAAGCCCGAATTGAGTTTAGAACACGATGCATCAGACACAAACAATAGAACATTCCATTGCTTATTACAACAATTACATTAGAGTACAAGAATATATCACAGTTCAAATAATACATACAACGGAAAATATCAGAGAATTAAATTACAAAGCAGTGGAAAATAATACACAAGTATAATGTACAGTGGAATTCATCTACAACCACATCTAAAAGAGATATACGAATATAAAGCATTTCGAATATAGATCCAAATGTAATCCAGGATCCTGTGAAAAGATGTATCTGCGAAAACCAAAACTACTAGCTGCCCGTGTGGAAAATATGGGCACCTAGAGTTTATGTAGAAACAATAAACTCTGAGTCAGTCATGGGACTGGTGTGAGAACTCAAAAAAGTTATTAAACTTTTTTTTAAAATAAGGAATATCACGGGACCACGCCGTATAACATGGAACGGGTTTACTCCACATGAATACTAGTTTACAACATGAAACAACGCAATGTTTTTGAAAAATGAAGCTATTATAAGACTTAGGTCCCATCACACAATGCAACGCAAGCCGGAGGATAGATTTTTCCCTTATAATAGCCAAACATGCTTGGTACGTTTAAAATAAATCATTTTGATATTACTATAAGTGCATAGTGTCGAAACAACTTCAAAATAAATGTATCAATCATAGACGGCATGTGTACCATATATCATGTCGCCATACTAGTTCTACAACTAAAACCGAAGAATGTCGTATTGGGAATTGGATTTCCATCATGAGTCAAGGCAAGGGATGTACTCCTTACCGATTCGGGCCATCTCCAGCGGAATGGCCTAGGACTCGGACGCTGGCGATCCCTTGGATCCTGCAGTGTCGGTCCACACATACTTTAGTGGATTTGTTATTCCTGAACACACGTTTCGCGGTCCTATCAGACCTCTAAAATGGTCAGTACGTCGACCGTATCAAGAGCGACTAGGGACTCAAATCCGAGGCGCCTCGCAATCCATCATCCACATAAGTAAAAATGTCTGGGCTCCATACCATGACATCACTCCTAGCTAGAAAGAAACGTGTGCACTCACTACGTCCCTTATCCCGTTTTTAACTCATACCGAGGTGTGAGGCTCGCGAATTAACGCTATACACAAGGCTATGCTAATTAAAATTGTGCTTTGATCATCAACCACAAGACTCTGCTTTTCAACAAAAGCCTTGATCATTTGCATTATAGCATGCTACACTGACAATTCTCGCCATACAACTGATGTCTATCAATATATAACCTCTAAGCTCGTACATCTCAGAGAAGGGTGTTAAGCAAGAGAATAAATTCTCCACCACCAAACAGATATATATTTAATAGAAATCAATCAACATAGAATGAAATCCAATCTCAGGCACACATCCATTTAAAAGTCCGTTCTGGGTCTGAACGAAACCGGAGGCACCTTATTCCTCATCCCATATGTCCAATACATGAAAGAGGCCCTCGCATATCCGGTCGATCTCCAAGTACGTCTGGACGATCACCACTTATTACCTTGTCTTGGGTGTACATCCCAATTAAAACATCAGTAATCATCCAAACGATGTGAAGATCTCCGGTCTTCAACCACCGTCTTCATCGCCGACTTTCAGTCGTCGTATTAATTATTCAGAATGGGTTAAACCCGGTCTTTCTGAATAATTCGTGTATCTTATAATCAATAATCATGTGCTATAAAAACACATCATACGCCTCATTCCAATTTAGAATATTCTTTTATTCAAGTATTCTCATCTTTAGGGAAAGGTTCCCATTAATTTTATCAAAGATAAGTTCTTTTAAAATTATACTTTAATCTTCCTTTGGATATCAATTTCAAAAGATTTGATTTTATCCTTTACCAATTCTAAACAAAATTAAGGATATAACACTAGTTGGGATTATCGAGCCTTAACGAAGTAATAATTTTTATATATTAACCTAATCCCAACCTATCCATCCCAAGGAGTAAAACTGGTAGTACTCTATATCTAACACCCACGGTGTTATCGGTAAATTTAATTACCATTTCACATTCAAATCTAATCAAATATTTAACTATCGCCCGGAGTAAAACTGGTGGTACTCCATTCTCGATCACTTCTCAAATTTGGTAAATTTAATTACCACATTGGAATTTCAATCTAATTAAAGATTCATTAAAACTCCATTTTAGTTTTAGTCTCCCGAAAATCATTATTTAATGATTATTCAAATTTAGGAAATAAATCCTGTCTTTATCTGGGTTAAAGAACGAATGTCCTTTAAAACATCATTCACGATAACCCAAAATCATCTTTTATCAAAATGGAATCTACACAGAAATCATAACAGTGTATAATCGATGTAAATTCCCGTATCAGACTAATAATATAAATGGAATAGCGGCAAAGCCTTTTAAATTCCATATATAATAACGGTCTTCATTCACAGAAGCTCATCTCGATTATTACCAAATCGAATTCCATTCAATTCCAATTTTAATATTTTAAATTGGAAAGCTTTACTTTGGAAAATTTTCATTAATTCTTAATAAAAAGATTTATAAATTCCAAATCATCTCTTCACTTTGAGTGAAAGAACTAGTGTTATTTAAAACACCGTTCATGATAAACCAAAAAATCCAATTTCAATTCAATTCCAATTAAATATTAATTAATTGGTAAACTTCTCTAAATCTTAATTAAAAGATTTATTCTTTTATCAACTGGGTTTAAGAATAGTGTTATTTAAGACACCATTCACGGCAAACCCAAAATCCAATTTGATATTGAATACAAGGCTCCGAATAGAAATCATATCGACTTATATCCAATATCAAATCCTGGAACCAACGGATATCTTATTGGGAATAACGATATCTGTATCTTCCAAATTCCTCCACAATATCCGTATGATCACGGAATCCAATATTGAAATATTCCGAAGATGATTTCCATCCAAATCCATTCCAATTTATACATTGGAAATTCTGGTTATTTTAAAACCATTTACTAATCCAATTTATTTATTTAAAAATATTGGATTATTTCTCTAGTTTAATAACTAGCTCATTTAGATCAAAATATATTTTTATCTTTTCAAAACTAGAATTTTTCATCCAAAATCTTTCCAGATCATTTATTATGATTTTACACAATTTTTCCATATTGTTAAGAATTTTTAAAAGGCCTTTACAGTCGGTTTCCAATATCGGCCACCGATCTGCATCTAACGACCTTTTCTGAAATTGATTCGGAAATATCTCAAAATCTAACCATTAGATTTAAAATATCTTATATTCATTGGAAAGCTCTTTTCGATACGAACCCAACGGTTCCAGTTTTAGGAGAATCCGACGGTCGGATCTCCGTCACGTCCATTTGAAGTTAATTGTCGAAATTTGCAAACGATCGCTGCGTGGCGCGTTCTATTCAGACCATTATAATATAATATATATATATCATCGATTTCAATTTAGAACATATTTTACAAATCATTTATAAATTCATTTTAAAACGATTTCAACTTCATTTTCAATTTTAAATCAAAATTGAATATTCCATATCATTATAATATTAAAATGATAATATTTTCAAAATATTTACTTTTGAAATCTATTTCCTTTTCGATATTTATAATAAAAATAAATAAATCGATCGATAAACCCGTTTGGGTTAAAAATGGCATATATACTTAACTCGACTTCCATATTTCAATATTTCCGTGTCCATCCCAAATCAGACACCAGAATCATATTTTGATTCTTTTTTGAATATTATTTTAAAATATTCATTCATTAATTTAATTCTTCATTAAATATTATTTTAAAATATTCGTTATTTTAAAATATTCTTTATTTCTGAATCAGAATGCGACTCAATCAATTACCATATAATTTCAGTTATATGGATTTCATACATCGTATGTATACAATAATAATGATAAATAATCATTACACATTCAAACATCACCTAGCGTGGATTCTACAACTGTATAAGCATTAAAATGAATAAATAACGCTCATCACAGCCTGTCAACCCATCGATTGACATACAACTAAATATTGGGATTAGTGTATGTCAAATATCATCCCGATACCCGTATGGGGTTTTCAAACAACAATAGCCGATCTAAATAAATCATCGGTTAATAAATTTAACCAATTCCAATTCGGTTTGAATTATTTTTCTAATTAACCAATTTTCACTGTTTAAATTATAAATGGATATTTATAATTTAATTTCACTATCACATTAATATTAACATTATTTTTGATATGTTAATCGTTTCAACCACACAGTCAACACACAATACAGTCAATTAAATCGTCCGTGGTATGTGGACGAGGGAGGTGAGCTAACAGGCACCATATACAATTTATAATGATTAAACTGTTAAAAATCTCCATTGGAAACTCTATATATTTTTATACATGAATACAATAACATGATAAAATAATTTTGAGTGAGATGGAGTTCTCACTTTGGTTTCCACTCCATCAGTCTTTATTTCTTGATTTTATTTCTGTTCGGATTTGAATTTGCCTCAAATTCAAATCTGCTCTGTTTCCGTTCTAGTCAATTCTGAAATGTAGATCTTGATTTTATGGCTCCAACGGACTCAACCTCGTCAAATTCTGTGTTTGTTTGCAAAAGTTATGATGATTTATAACTTAATTACATAATTTATATAATTAATAATCTAATTACACATTAATTAATTTAATTAATACTTTAACCTTCTTCCATCGTTATCCCCCTTTCTGGATAGTCGAACCCAAGCTTCACCGTTAAATCCCCATGTCGCAACCTCCTCAGGCCACTGGAGCATGATCGCTCCACCCCACGACGTTCGTCGTGCCGCCGCCTCCCTTCGCCAGAAGCGGTACTCCCCACGGTGGTCCCACATCGCCTCGATTCTTGTTCAAACTAACGGCCTTCAAGCCCAGAAATCGTGCAAACCGCATAACGATACTTTATTAAAATCATATGGGATGGAAGATCTCGCTTAGCACTAGGATTTTCCCTTTATCGATTCCTTGAATCACTTAATACATTTTGAGATAAGGTGGAAAGAAGAATTAAACAATTTTGTTCGTTCGTTCAGGTGAGGAGCGGCGGATTCTGATTGTGAATTAGGGTTGGAGAGAAAATATTTTTATATATAATAAATTTAATATTATTTAATTCGCAAAAATACTAGTTTTTCAATTCTAACTCCAAATCAAACCCAACGACTGTCATCCCTAGCCAAATACCCCTATTCCGGACACAATGGGATATGTTCGTAAGCCAATTAGACTATTTCGATCATTTTTCATCAAAACTAAAATATAAATCAATATATACTAAATTTAAATGTACATTTTAATTTACCGGGGCCATATACTGACTCCAAAAATTACCGAAAAATGAATCTAACTATGTTTTGACGATACGGTCCTAACAAAACTAATTTCATCGAATTTGGAGACCGTTTGAAAAATGGTCTTTTTCTAGTCGATTAAATTCAAACTGAAATTACCAAACACATTTAAATTTGCCACGCTCACATATTAATTCCAAAAATTATGAAATTTGAAACCTAACAATAATATGACATTCCGGATACAACAAAAGTGGTTTTGTCGAAGACGAAGGTCGTTTGCAAAATGGCTATTTTTAAGGGCTATATGTAATTAAAAATATATATATATTCCTTAGCGACTATTTAAAATTTTAAACTGGACATAACTTTCAATTTATATTATAAAATACGAATTTTTCACATTTGTTAGAAAGATGTAATTAAAGAGATTCAAACGTTTCTGGTTTTACTAAAATCCGATTTAATTTGAATTTTGTATATTCAATTGAAATTTAAAATCGAATTTTCAAACTACTGCTCCATTTCGAGTTCGTTTTATAATTAGAATAAATTTATATGTTCTAACTTCGATTTAAATAAATTTTAAATCGCTACTATTTAAAATAAACATTTTAAATATTCAAAACCCATTAAAATAGCTAAAATAAAAAATTTAAATTGGTTCAGAAATTTCGGGTTGTTACGCACACATAATATATCATATTTTTTGCATTAACTACTTACTTATAAAACAGACGAATAA
Organism: Allium sativum; assembly: GCA_030737875.1. NCBI lineage: Eukaryota > Viridiplantae > Streptophyta > Magnoliopsida > Asparagales > Amaryllidaceae > Allium > Allium sativum. Next base: position 750,161,448 of record CM060918.1, read on the forward strand.
TAGATTTAATCTTTCTCTACTTCTGATATTTTCTTCTTAACAACTACAATGGTGGTCCTACTAATGTCAAATAAACAATCAAGATGTTAATAATAGTTATGTCATATATTGACAAATAAATGAAACCAAAAGGAAAATAAAAAAATGCAAATAGAACAAAAAAAATATAATGCACTTATACATGGGATTATTGCTATTGTACATTCAAACATGCAACAACTTCTAAATAAAATCTAACCTATTAGTTTTAACTTATGTCATATTAACTAGGAAATCAAGAAACACTACGTACATGTAACGACCCGCATTTTTGACCTTTTAAGCCGATAATGATTCACACATTTGATTGTACATTACAACAATACATCAGAGTTAACTATCATAAAACATATCAATATATGCAGCAGAATAATACTAGTAATTACGTCTGTCAAGCTCCATCTTCATCTTCAACAATGTGGTCTTCACTATCTAAAAAAATCAGGCTGACCCGAGCTGCAATGAAATTACAAAAATACTCGGATCAGAACTAAAATGGTCTCATATCAGTTAAATTAAAATCGGGTAATAATATGAGTGTCACGGCATCAGAGATGCTTAGGGTAATTCACATCTCCTATCCAAAGTGTTCGTGAGTGCAATAATTTAAGAGATATTAGTGGAATTTCCATCTCCTAAGGATCCTTTAAACTAGATACTATATAATATAAGATGTTATTATAATAGTGTCTATTCAGTAAAGTATAAAAATAGCGTAAGCGGGATTACATTTTTACCCTTACACCATTTATAAACATTGTAGTCTATACACTACCATAAACTGCACCAAACCGGTGGGCTATCAGGGGGCACTCCATAGGTACAATGCAAAATAAAGTCGTAGTGGGCGCAATCAGAATACTATGACAAGGCATTGAGGAATATTTAATGGTAGGATTCTACCAGATTGTGGGATTGGGCTGGTGGTAACGCATAGCAGCTACTACCGCCCACCTCGAATAACACTCTAAAAGTCGCAGGTGACGACCAATTAAATCACAAAGTAATAAATATGGTATCAAAGAAGTGTGTTCAATCGAAGGAGCGACCTTCCATTGGCCCAACCATGGCTCATGTTTTAGTCATTTCAATTATGACCCAAAGATCAAGGATATCCATCATCGTTCTCTTACTTAATTCCAGTAGCGTTCGTCAAACCAACCTACTTCATTCTGGATTCATCCTCCTTGTACACAGTTGTTAAAGTGGTTTTTTGTATTGGTGGAGAGTATGACTATATCCAATCCCGGTTTCTTTAACAACCAAACATTTACATTTTTCACACCGGTCGAATTTATACATTTCGTACGGTTCATACTTCATATGAAATATCATATTTTGCTTCCAAATCATTTATATTCAAAAATAAATATACTTTCATATTAAAAGCTCTATTTAAATCAAACACAACATCTTGAAACAATTCTAATCTTAAAATATTAAATAGTTAAATTTATATACTTATATTAAATAGTTTAGATATATTGAAATAGTTTGAAAATAAATAATTTATATTTAAAATCGAATGATAAAATTTTAGTAAAGTCTATAGTGAAAATATTTAAGTAGTTTATAAAATGAATAGTTAATTATTAAAATGGTTTATTTAAAATAATGTATATATATAAGTAAAAATAGATAGTTTTAAAATATAAAATAGTTATTTAGTAAAGTATTCTATTAATATGGTTACTATGTATAAATTAAAATAGCATAGTTTATAAAGTAAAATAATTGCTAAGTAAAAATAGTATATATATAAGGTTTATATAAATAAAGTAGAATTAGAATTATTTCTTCTAAATTTTGAACAAGTTGAAAATCATATTCCAGTTTCAAATCAATTCAACTAAATTTCGATACCTCAATTCAAATTGATTCATTTAACAATTTGATTTCACAAATTCGATTAAAATATTTAAAATTTCAATTATAATTCTCACTTTGAATTATTTCAATTTATAAAATCTCGAGTTCACAATTCAAATATTACTTTAAATCAAGTAAATTTAAAGTAAATTTCAAAGATGGATAAACAATTCAATTGTGATAAATTCATTTCATATTCAATTTAGTTTTTAACTTCAGTTATCGACATTAACGAATCCTTTAAAATTCAAAATTTGAATTTCAAAGTTCAAATTCAAAGGAAATATATTTATAACATCATTTATATTGTCTCTAAATCAATATATCGAGATTCAAGATTAAAACAAATTTTTATTTAACCAACAGGTGTTCGTATAAAATTTTCTATCATATGGCCAAGTAGTACTTAAAATTTAATTTTTAGTATTTTGGAAAATGATATATATCATTTCAATCCAAATCAGGGTCATACGTATTTATCATTTCAACCTACGTTCTTAATTCATTTTAACGATTAATCCTGAGTTTATTCGATACCTATAAGATCTAGGGTAAATAATTGGGATCACTGTTTTAGATATCGGAAAATCGCCCGAGATCTCGTTTTAGGCTCTTTCCGAAATGAAACAACAAATATCACTGTAAATCTCCTTTCAAATATATCGCCCGAGATATTTCTATATCGAACGATATATTGACCGAGATGAGATTCTGGAATATCGTCCGAGATATTGGTTTTTTTGGTTAAAATTTAAATCCATGCTTGAACCAGAACAATAATCAAATAACTTAAATTGAGCCATGATAATCTCATGTTATTTTACATTTTGCGTGTTAAATGATCATATTGTATGTTCATATATGTTCTACAATGCTTATGATTTTCATATTCATCTTTTTTATATCATGTTACCTATGAAATTATGTTATTTTTTATTTTATGTTCTACTTATGCTGAAATTTTAACATTTTGAGTCATTTTTATGTTTTATGACTTACAATAATTCATGTTCATGGACCATATATTGCAAGCATTAATCTATTTGCGTTGTGTTATATTTCTGTTTTAAGCATATTTTGATTTAGAGTATGATGATTTTTCATAAATTAAGGATAATAAAGTAATTTTGCAATTCAAGTTTAAACTTACTATGTTTTTAATATCATTCATAAAAATCATTTTTCAAGAATATCAATTTTTAACAAATTATGTACCCCGAGATTATTCCGATGTGAACTTCAGGATCCGATATGGAAATCTGAGATGAACCCCCAAGTTAGACTCATCTAGTCTGAGATCTCCCCCGATACGAGATCAAGTCTCTAAAATCTTCGAGACGAAACGTGACCAATATCTGAGATTTAAAACCTTGATTGGGATTAATCATCTTAAAAAATGATCACATGTAATCAAGGTGAATAACGGGTAAATTCATATAACTAAACATCAATATGTCAAACATATCAAATCCAAGCCATTCATCATATCAGTACATCTAAACAATTTAATATCGTATAAATTTACTAGTTATCAGATGTCGGGTTCAAACAAGTAATTAAATGTAAAATTTTAACTTAACTGAAAATTTTAAACTAACAGTCAAATTAAATTACACTATCGATACCAATTAACATAAATATGCAATTTTAACTACCAAACAACAATCAATACAATCATATCATAACATGATTTTAATTTAACTAATAATCAAATATTTTAGTTAAGCGTGAGTGGATTTAACCACTCACCTTTGGTTTCGAATACATTTGAACTCCAAAATAGGCCCAAAAATCAATAATCTCAGAATCAGTCCACGACAGTTCCATATTCTCTGGAATTTCGATACGATCCCAATGGATCCAACCGCGCGTCAATCTAAGTTTGTATAGAAAAGTTATACATATTTTATCATTGAAATATCCAATTATATAAAATAAAAACTACCTAACCCCTATGCGCCACATCACCCCCACTCTTTCTTCTCCAACGTGAAACCGCTGCTTTAGTTCCAGGAAACTCATTACGTTCCACACACACCATCCCTGGGACTGCCAGGCCACGATCAGAATACACTACCGTAACTGTCGTTCTTAGCTCCACCAACGCCAGAAATTTGGCCCTACTCGGTGATCTACACGACCTCTAAAACCCTCGAGAAACCGCTGCTATCATGGCCAAATTATGGCGGATCCATGATGAAATTAATACCATCATCTGTATGGATGGAATAATCTCTCAATGATCTACGGTTTTTGTTTTGGAATTGTCTCGAATCATTGTATAGATTAATAGAAATTGAAGGAGAAAGATTATAGAATTTCAGTCATTAAAGATACATGGCGGCTTGGGGAAAAATTAGGGTTCCAAAATAATAATTTGATATTATTTTTATCGTTTTATGAGATTTAAAGCCAAAAACGGGTATGTGTCCAAATCTTGTCTGCTCACAGCCTATTTATAGGTTTAAAGGCCTTCTGAATGCAATGGAACTTGAAACACCCCACCTTCGTTAAGGTCACTCACAAAGGGAATGCCTTAACTTCGGTGGAGCGCTTTAGGTAAAAGGTGCAGATAAATTACAAGACAGACAAATTTAAACAGCGGAAAATAAAACTTTACTTCATTTATAAAACAGTTTGTACAACAATTGTTTTCCAATACCAGAGTATCTGTCTTACATAACAAAATAAAGAAGCATAAAATAACATTTATATTCCCTAATGTAGCATGAGCCAGCCATAGCAATGGAAATGGGAATCCAAGAAAAACTTCGACTAATCTTCAAGCTTTGAAGGAGATATGGTCCAAACTATGCTGAGTTATTCCCTCACTGACTACCTTGGGGGGGAATGGAAGAAAAGAGGACAAAAGAAAGTGGGTCAGACAATAAGTCTGGTAAGTCCAGTTATTACTAGCATTTAAACAGGGAGCAAAGATCATGACATGAATAATCGAAATTAGGACAATGCTATAGTGTCAAGATATCAAAAGACAGGCCAAGGCAAGACATACAACAACACTCATTTCTATTTCTCTGCTTCGCTACTACCCTGTTATTCTCGTTTCCACGTCCCTGCACCGGCTAACTAGTGTCCCAACTAGTAATCCATATACAACGATAATAATTACAACGTGATCCCAATCCCCGTAATTGTGGTTACCTTCAGGTGTACATCTATTATGGAAATTCCATTTATTACCTAGATCTAATCTAGGGTTTCTATCGAGTGCTTCCTAGATTCAACCAGGGTTTATGCGACCTAGGTCCAACTAGGGTTTATGCTACCTATTGAATGCTTCTCAGGTTCAGGGTTTATGCGACCTAGGTCCAACTAGGGATTATGCTACCTGCGTGTGTCATACGGCCCCCGCTAGATTGTAGATACCTGTGCTGGCCCCACCATAGGGTGTATCAAGTCCTATGGTGGCGACTCGACACGATTCCAGAGTGCACAGTGTATACTACTGATGCCCAGTACCTGCTTTTTCTGCTCCGGAGTGCGTGCATGCCCACACTCCGTTAGAACCTACACTGCTGCACCAACCGCCGTCGTTTTGACCGCTTATAATCAGCCCAGTAATCGTGCCCTACCCTGCCTAGTTTCAGGGTACCATGATACACCTATGTGGGTTACTGCTGAAATGGGTCCCCGTTACTAGGGTTTCCTTTTGGTTAAGTTTGTGGGCCTATATTTGTTGATATTACCCACCAACCCTGACGTGTACTTAACCCTCCTACCGATTCAAGCATGTGTAATTAATGGTTAAGTTTTGTGGGGCCTATATTTACTAATATTACCCACCAACCTGACGGGTACTTAACCTTCCCACGGATTTAAGCATGCGTATTAATGGTTAAGTGTGTGGGCCTATATTTACTGATATTACCCACCAACCCGATATGTACTTAACCCTCCTACTTGTCATGTCATGTTGGTTAAGTGTTTCTTACTAACTTAACCTTTCCCACTTATCATGTTGGATTGGTTAAGTGTGATTTATTAACTTAACCCTGTTCATTCACCATGTTATGTTGGTTAAGTGTTAACCCCACTCGTTTACCATGTTATATTGGTTAAGTGTCATCAATCAATTTAAGTTAAGTTATCCCATCTACTTGTCATGTTATCATGGTTAAGTGTTGTCCTCTTGTATTAACTTAACCCTACCACACGTCATGTTATATATATATATATATATATATGTATGTATGTATGTATGTATATTGGTTAAGTGATACCTTGGTTAACTTTAACCCTACCATCTGTTCAATTAACATGTAATAATGGTTAAGCGTTCTAAATTTACTTAACCTTACCCACTAGTCTAATTTACATGTTAAATTGGTTAAGTGTTCTAAAGTTACTTAACCTTACCCACTTGTCTAATTAACATGTTAAATTGGTTAAGTGTTTTAAAGTTAACTTAACCCTACCAAATCTTGTCTTAGCTTTAATTCATTTATTAAAGCACTAACCACTCACATTAGACAGGTATTGTTGCGGTCACTGGATGTGCCGGTCGGTTTCGGGCAGCTTTACACCGCAACTCAGTCTAACCTCAGGTTCTTATTGGGCTCAATGCCTTAACCTCTCACATTAGATAGGTATTGTTGTGGTTACTGGACAACCGGGCGGGTCCGGGAAGTTTTACACCACAACTCAATCTAACCTCGGGTTAGGCATATTCATATTTTCTACAATTTACATATTTCTCATTTAGGACAAATTCTATATGTAAATTATTCCCAATTTAATTGTGCCATAATTACTCTTTTAATGTACATTATCAACAATTATTGTTATGGCCCGCTTATATGTAAATTATTCCCAGTTTAATTGTGCCATAATTACTCTTTTAATGTACATTATCAACAATTATTGTTATGGCCCGCTTATATGTAAATTATTCCAAATTTAATTGTGCCACAATTACTCTTTTAATGTACATTATCAACAATTATTGTTATGGCCCGCTTTCCCTCTAAATCAGGTTCATGACTTTTGGTACATAAACTATACCATTAAATGTCGCTAATCATGGTTATATGCCAAAATGCCAATTACATGTAATTTTCTATTTTCCCCCAACGTTACACCGGGTGTACGTTCGCAAAATTATATCGAATGTTAGGCTCGATATTTTAGCCTAACTCATAAACAAAAAAAAGGAAACACAAAGAACATGAAATATTCCAACAACATAAAACATGTGGCATATAGGTTTTGGCATAGAATCATACAAAAATATGGATCTAATTATATGTGTCACATGAACTTGGCATAATATACTTTTAATTATGGACTTGCAATCTAGATCTATGTAACATGAATCATAATCATAAGAGTTTTACGTAGAACTATCCCAACTTGAACATGTAGTGGTGAACTTGCATAGAGGTTGAATCAAACTAACATGGATCTAACATGTACAGTTGTAGATCTAAACAAATAGGTTTACATAATCAAGTCTTTGCTTATAAACATATTTAAGTCATAACTTAGCATGTTAACTTATGTATGTTAAATCATAAGCCACAAATAATCACATTTAATTCACCACTTATCATATTAACTTATGTGTGTTAAAACATAAGCTACAAATGATCACATTTAAATCACTACTTATCATATTAACTTATGTATGTTAAAACATAAGCCACAAATAATCATATTTAAATCACCACTTATCATATTAACTTATGTATGTTAAACATAAGCCACAAATAATCATATTTAAATCACCACTTATCATGTTAACTTATGTATGTTAAAACATAAGAGGGCCGCTAATTTAACTTGCAACATATATAGGTTCAACTTAACATAATTCTAAATATACATAAATGTTGATCCAACATAAGGATATGATTTAGATCATAAACTTGCAAGTAACCACCAAATTATACCATTAAGTTAACATACGCGAGAATGAGTTCATCACCCATTTCATGATAAGTTTTATCACTAAAAGTATACAATAGTATGTTCATCGCCAACAAATAAGAGTGAACATAAATCAAGTTTAGCATGTTCATCACCCACAAATTAATATAAATATAAATAATCAAATTCACTATAGACATCGTTCTGCGTTCAAATTATACAAGCCGTGATATTAAAAAAAGATCATGTTTAAATCTACGTATTAACCGCACTTACAAACAAAAGAGAAGTCTTGATTTCTGAAATCTGTTTTTCTGAAATTGTACAGCTCTTCTTTGATGAAGACTAATACGTTGTCCTAGTTTTAATTTGATTTGATTTGTAACTTTAATCTTTTCTTCTAATTTGCGATGTCGGCTGCTCTTAGCTCGACTTCGACAGCATGACGACTCTTTATGTTTTAATTTGTGTGATTAGGGTTATGGTCTAGGGTTGTATTTATAGAGATTTGATTAGATTAGAGCCGTTGCATCAAACCGGGGGTGATCGTAGCCATCAAAGTCGATTAATATGTTATTCAGCCAACCGTTTTGCGCCATGTAAGCCTTAATGACTCAATGTTCGACCAACAGGCCAATCATAGAAGGCCACATAAGAAAAGAAGACAATCCTTGACCAAAAATAAAAAAATGCGCCACGTGTGCGTACACGTCATATATATGTATGTATATATATATATATATATATATATATATATATTGAACTGCGTTCACACTAGGCTACTTTTTAGCCACTCTCCTAAAACAAAAGTATATGGCGCTGGCAGGGATCGAACTCTGTACCTCTTATATGCAAGTCACATGTTCTAACCAAATGAGCTACTGAAACTTTTGCTTACAAATCTTAGAACAATGCTAAACATTATTCTTTTCTCATTCTATTTTTTTCTTCTTCATGTTTTGCTGCATTATTTAATTTAAAGGTATCTTCTTCATACGGAGTCCGATTTACGCAAACTCGGACTCTATCTCAAGTAGAATTACGAGATGAACGCAATGGCGCAACCCGTTTCACTATTTCTTCTTTTTTTTCAAATTAATTATTCTTTAATTTGTTATTTAACGTCTTTCCCGAAAATACGGGGTCACTACTACAAAAACGGTATGTTGCTTCGCCTCATTTGCTTTGGTTGTTCATATAACAGAAGCAAATAGTATCATTTTCTTCTGTTCTATTAACAATAGAAGCAAATGCACGAAGCAAATGACATTACTTGCTTCGGTTATGCCAACAACAGAAGCAAATAGTATAATTTGCTTCCGTTGTACCAAAAACCGAAGCAAATGCACCGAAGCAAATTGTGTTATTTGCATCGGTTGCTTGGAAACTGAAGCAAATGCGCCGAAGAAAATAATGTATTTGCATCAGTTCCATAACAACAGAAGCAACTACACCGAAGCAAGAACAAATTATTTTACCAAAGCAAATGCAAATGTCAATAATCATAGACGACCTTACATATGTCATTATTTATAATTTATTATAACAAATGATTGTTAATAAATATTTTATAGCTACAGATTATTATAAATAATCAATAATTATATTTTATATTTAATAATTTATTGTAGTTATTTACTAATATTTAGTTAGATTGTAGTTAGCATTTATTAGTTTCATTTAATAATTAACAAATGAATTAATAATTAATACTAAATAATTAACAAATAACATTTAATATTGAATGTTTAACATTTATTATTAAATTAATTAGTATTAATTAATAACTAAGAAGTATTATCTAATAATTAATTTTATATAATTAATAATTAATAATGACTATTTAAAAATTAATGATTAATCGTTAAGACAAATATTTAATAGTTCAATTAGTAAGAAACAAGAATTGAGAAGTAATATCTAATTTTTTTTATTTGTAACCATAATTAATAATTATACTTAAGCCTGTGTGCGACAACGCTAACCGGTAACCGCAAAACAAGCCCTATCCATAGGTTCTAAAGTTCGCAGCCCGTTACCACTTACCCGACCCAATATTTTCCTCTAACCCTAAAACCTAATCATCGGCTCCTTCATTTCTTTCAACCGCTAAAAATTTCGTTCCCTAAATTTCCTCTCCGAGATTGAATCTTCGATCTTCGCTGCCGAACCCGATGGCCTGCCCCCAGTCTCAGTTTCATTTAATACTAGAAGAGGTATAGATTTTCCGGTGATTCAATTTTAGGGTTTGCATAATAAAGCCTTTTCCAATTTTTGCATGTGTTATATATTCTTATTTTGCTTTGGGCGAAGATCGTATTTGTACAATAAGGATGGATAGCTGACTAACTACTTAGGTTGTTTGCAAATCAATTTTTGTAAGAACCTTGATTTGTTTATTTTAATCATCATTACGCAGGTTTGCAATATTGGTTAGCAATATACACACATGCATATGTAATGGTATTTGAATTTTGAGGTGGTATGATGTTATGTCAACAATCATCAACATTGTATTTCGAATTTTGGGGTATAACTGTTGGACATTAATATGTCATTTAGAAAGAGCATTTATTTCAAAAAAATCAAGTCTTTTTCTGTTTACTTTTGATAAAATGTATTTTCTTTAGAAACATATTACTTCGGTTTACGTAATAACAGAATAAAATTAATTTTATGAATCAGTAGAAAAGTTTTGTATCAAGTTATAAAAGCAACTATGAATACGTCACTTTAGTAAGTGGAGGGACTGAAATTGATGTGTATTGTTGTATGCTCGAGGTTAGGTGCATGTATATATGTTTGTTGTTACTTGCTGAAATTTACGTAAAAATATATATAGGAAGGTGCTGTTACGGATTATAGATCCTTTTCGTAGTTCTTCGAGTCCACGAATGGTTAAGGCACTAGTTTGTACTCAAAATTGGTTAAGATCCAAACCAATTTTTGTAGATCACCTGATTGAGGTTCCTTTCGATGATGTTTACTTCTATGATGATGCCTTTTCAGGTGATTTTAATATTTGTAAATAATCTAGCCGCTTCCACATTTATTTTATTTTACATACACCACTCACTCTAATTGTTTTGCTTGCTATGTAGAATTTGTACATGGACGTTGAAGTGAATCGCCATCTTCTTGCATTCTTAACATGGACATTCCATCTCAAAGCTGGTAAGAGAATATACTATCATTGTTTTTGCCAATAATGCTTACTATTTGAAAGAGGTGCAGTAGTCTTATAATGTTATTGCTAATAATTGTTTACAGTAGCAACAATTGAGCTGCTGGAACAGCAACGCTGCTGTTTCAACAGCTCAATTGTTGCTGCTGTAAACAGCAGCGCTAGCAGCACCACCAGTTGCTAACATGCATTTTATTACTAAAATAGGAAATCCAATACTGTACAAGTACATAATTTTTAAGGCGGCAAGTATATATGTATACATGTACCGAGACATTGAATATGCTTTAAAGAAAACCCGTACATATTTATATTTGGAGTTCAAACGCTTTTCTGTGAAGCAATACACAAAGAACTAGTGTGCATTCAAAACTTTTGGATGATGCTATGCTCATTTGAATACACATCCATAAGCATTTAACGCTATATTTTTAAACCAAATCCATACAAATTCAGTACTTTCAAAGCTCAGAGATAAATCTTTTATTTCAATCTTTTTTTTAAAACTGTAAACTCATGAAACTGCACAAATGTTGAATTTAATAAGACATATTTTCAAGCCTTTAACTTAAAGCTTATATACACTTAAAACTTTTGTGTCCTGAAAATATAATAACATACGATTCTTCTCATTTTCGATAATATATATTTCAAACTTTGAAGTATATTCTGAAAGCCTTCTACCTTCTACCTTCTACCTTCTACCTTCTAAAACTAATTTTTCTTTGGAAGCTAAAAACATTTGATGGCTTATATACTCAACTGCTATACTGAATATCTATTAAACTTATACACGAAATCTACATACATGTTTAAACTTCTATGTACTGATTGTTTTTGTTATGCATTATACTTCAACAAAGTCAACATTTAGATTCCTTTTTCAATTTATGTGTTTCTTAATTAGTCTAGGTATTGTTCTTTTAATTATATTCACTTAAGTTGAGTTCAGTAATTGTTTGATGGGAACATTGTGTATAGCCACAAGAAGAATGACAAGTCGATGACGAAAACTTCTAAGATCCAAATGTTTACAGCAGCAACAACTGAGCTGCTGAAACAGTAGTGCACGCTGTTGTTTCAGCTGCTCAGTTGTTGCTGCCACTGTTGTTTCAGCAGCTCAGTTGTTGCTGTGAACAGCAGCGCTAGCAGCACCACCAGCTGCTAACGCTGCTGTCTACAGCAGCAACAACTGAGCTGCTGAAATAGTAGCGTGCGCTGCTGTCTACAGCAGCAACAACTGAGCTGCTGAAACAGCAGCGTGCGCTGCTGTTTCAGTAGCTCAGTTGCTGCTGTAAATAGCAGCTCTAATAGCACCTGTGTGCGACAAAGCTGTTGTTTCAATAGCTCAGTTGCTGCTGTAAACAGCAGCGCTAGCAGCTGGTGCTGCTGGCGATAGTGGCATTGCTCCAACAATTAAAGTGAAATTTTGTTAATATTGGTAGAAAATAATTTAAATAAATGTCGCTACTGAATGATTGCATGTTTGTGATATGTTTTTTTGGTAGTCAACGATAGATGGACTTGAAGGCTCCAATTAATTTTATTTTGGTCTGTTGTTTTGTAATGTAGTAACCTTGCTCACTGATATGCTATCAGGTGGATCAACTTGTTTTTGAGGAGATACTACGTGAAAGGTTCCTGAAACTAGGTTGCGTATTGTTCCAAGAATTTATAGACAAATCTCAGTAGATATTTAAGTACTTCTATTTCATGTGTGTAATCTATACATTCTTTGTTACGGTTAATCATCTAGACTACCTAGGAGTGGAAGTGGCATGGATTACTGGAGCTTGGTTCCTTTCAATTTTCATCAATATGCTTCCTTGGGAAAGTGGTCAGGTTTTATATTATCCTTTCCATTGGATAGTCATAATTCATATTCTTCATTGTTATTCTCCATAAAAATTTCATACAGCACGATATCTTACTAACATTTTGATGACCTCAATGCAGTTCTTCAAGTTTGGGATGTACTTCTTTTTTATGGAAATCATGTGATGTTATTCCGAACTGACCTCTCATTGCTGGAGTTATATGTACTGGATAAAATCATTTTTTGTTCTGGTATTGCCATCTAAATTTTCATCATTTCAACTAATACAGCAAGTGCTCTTAGAATCTTCAGTTTTAGGGTCTAATAAATTGTACTACACTCACGTTATGAGCACTCGTACCTTAATGCAGTTCCTTTGTTGAAACTAAACATGAGTTAGAAGGTTTCCTAGTTAAATATGCATATATAATATATTTGCTTCTTCTTAAATATGCATATCTAAATTTTCTTCAGTTTATAGAGTTGTATTTTTATTCAAATATTAGTTCTTAAATGTTGTGCAAGTAAAATCTGCATTGTATTTTTTATACAAGTAGTTCTTTATAATCGTTTTACATTTGCAGGTATTTTAATCAGACGAATGGTAAAATGGAAAAAGCTGGACTCAGCTACATTTGAGCAATAAAGATAAGTTCTTTTAGAGGAAGCTACATTTTGTAAACACTGCATTATTTTTATCTTCTTGAAGTTGTGATTTTATGAGTTAGAATTCTTTGTTTAAATTTTGACTTTCTTGGAAATCAAATTATTGATGCATTTTTTTGTATGCCTTATATGCTAGATGTTCAACTTTGTTGTATTAAGATTAACACTATCAATAATATATATTGTTTTCTATTGTGTTGTTTTAAATGTTTGGCTTATGAAAATTATTAATGATTCATATTTATTCGTGTGTTGCATTCTCCAATTAATATTAGTTATCTAGTCTGATTATATCGTTAGTGGTAATTATTTGTTTTGATATATATATATATATATATATATGTGTATTAGTAGGGATGTACATTTCTTTTCAAAGCAGTCTTTTTTGCTTCGGTTGTAGCCGTAACAGAAGCAACAAATGACTTTTTTGCTTCGGTTGCTCGACGGAAGCAACAGATTTTGGTCTGTTGTGTCTGCTGCAGTTGCTTCAGTTGCAGAACTTAAGCAACAAGGGGTAAATAACTGAAGCAAAAGAATAATATTTGCTTCGGTTGCTTGTCCTAAGCAACAACTTTTTGGTCTGTTGCATCTGCTGCAGTTGCTTCGATTGTAGAAATGAAGCAACAAGGGGTAAATAACCGAAGCAACTGACCTATTTTGTAGTAGTGGGTGTTACATTCTCCCCTCCTTAAAGGATTTCGTCCCCGAAATCTCCAAGTCTGGAAGAATGTATATCCTACCATCCAATCATCCATCTACTCAATTATTCAATCACAGGCATTCCTTGTCCTTAAAAAGATTTCTAATGCTTCATGACGATATGCATAGTGTGTGTATATGTCCTTATCTAATGCAAAATCAAGCGGTCTACTGATTCAGTTGACCTCTTTAATGCGAATTATGTCTGTGCCATGAATCCATTATGTATGCAATTTTTTTCCTACTCAAGATTTTCTACATGAGTGCACAATCATTCATACAAATGCAACGTCCATATGATAACACATCAAGTTTCAATCCTTATACAAACATATGCACTTGGATCCATATGCAATATGAAAAGGTAACTGAGCCGATCTAGTGCCTAATGTGTGTAAATGCATCCACGAGAAACCACTAGCAAACACTTGCATCCACCAAACATAACATGTCTCAAACACATGTTTCAACCATAGGTTTATACCTACCTAAGGATCTAAGATATGACCTAGAGGATATACCTAAAAAGATATAAACAAGTATGCATAAGATTCCTACAAAAAGATCAAGGATATATCCTTAAGAAAAAGGGCATGATACGCGTGTCTTATCTTCAGTTTCCCACATCGCGTCTTCTTGAGCTTCACTCCACTGTACCTTAACTAATTAACCTTCACGATTATGAAGCTTCTTGATCTCCATTTCCAAAATTGTCGTTGATCGGATAACTAGCTTGGCATTGTTAACTGGATATATGCGGAAGTCTATCTCGCGTTTTAGGGGACAAACCCCTAACCTAACCAAAAACATCTGCGTGCTCATGGACTACTCTAACAGATCGCAAACCGTCGATAGATGTATCAAGTGATTCTAGGTAGCTAGGCCTGACTGATCCTTTAGGATCGCATGAAATCTCGAGGGTATTTCCGAGGCGAATCAAAAGTATAACTACCCTCCCTTCACAATTACAAGCTAACCAACCCATGCCTAGAATCAACCCATAGCCCATGAAACCCAAAAACATAAGCATTACGCTTAAACCCAATACTTAATTATAGCTACTCTCAAATCCTTACAAACCAAAGATAAATGGGTCGAACCACCAATTGGATTTGAGACTAAAATGGGATCTTCTACTATAAAAGTACTAAGGTGTAGAAACTCAACTGTGGTAGTGGGTATAAACGAATATGAAGTGCTAAAATAAAAAGGGTGCTAACAGGCTGATCAAAAAGAAAAGCTAAACTCTCAACAGAAACTTTATACCCCTTTCTCCGGTACACTGGCGGTGAGAGCATGCACTTGCCCTTGTCGTTATACCATAAAGATACCTCCTCTTGTCTTAGTGTTTTACTATTCTTTCCTCCTTCGTGGGCCAAGTCCATATCCATGAATTTCTCATCCTTGGGTTGTGCCCCTTATCCAAACTCTCTCATTCTCATCTTTACCATCCTTGTGTAATCATGTTGACAAGTCTCTCGAAAGCTGCCTCCATCGCACGGAAAATCCTACAAAGCTCGAAAGAAAATTAACCGCAGGTGAAACTACTGCAGCTATAGATGGAAGTCGGACACTTCTATGTCCTTTGACAGGTGTCGTAGTCTTGTCAAGCCTACAGAACCATGCCGCGATGAGGTTTCCTCCTATAAAGCCAGGAGCCCCAGAGACTCAGGAAAGAAGGGAACAAGGATTCAAATAGAGGATCAAAAGATAGTGCATATGGCTTTGGGGAACATGCATTTAAAACGAAACTTTTCTTTTGAAAATGCTTCTTTAAAACCGTTTTGAAAATAATTTTTCAAATCTTTTTATCTGATCCGGTAACCTTCAGCTCTGATACCAAGTGAAACACCCCACCTTCGTTAAGGTCACTCACAAAGGGAATGCCTTAACTTCGGTGGAGCGCTTTAGGTAAAAGGTGCAGATAAATTACAAGACAGACAAATTTAAACAGCGAAAAATAAAACTTTACTTCATTTATAAAACAGTTTGTACAACAATTGTTTTCCAGTACCAGAGTATATGTCTTACATAACAAAATAAAGAAGCATAAAATAACATTTATATTCTCCAATGTAGCAAGAGCCAGCCATAGCAATGGAAAAGGGAATCCAAGAAAAACTTCGACTAATCTTCAAGCTTGGAAGGAGATATGGTCCAAACTAAGCTGAGCTATTCCCTCACTGACTACCTGGGGGGAGGGAGCGGAGGAAAAGAGGACGAAAGAAAGTGGGTCAGATAATAAGTCTGGTAAGTCTAGTTATTACTAGCATTTAAACAGGGAGCAAAGATCACGACATGAATAATCGAAAGTAGGACAATGCTATAGTGTCAAGATATCAAAAGACAAGCCAAGGCAAGATATACAACAACACTCATTTCTATTTCTCTGCTTCGCTACTACCCTGTTATTCTCATTTCCACATCCCTGCACCGGCTAACTAGTGTCCCAACTAGTAATACGTATACAACGATAATAATTACAACGTGATCCCAATCCCCGTAATTGTGGTTACCTTCAGGTGTACATCTATTATGGAAATTCCATTTATTACCTAGATCTAATCTAGGGTTTTCTATCGAGCGCTTCCTAGATTCAACCAGGGTTTACGCGACCTAGGTCCAACTAGGGTTTATGCTACCTATTGAATGCTTCTCAGGTTCAGGGTTTATGCGACCTAGGTCCAACTAGGGATTATGCTACCTGCGTGTGTCATATGGCCCCTGCTAGATTGTAGATACCTGTGTTGGCCCCACCATAGGGTGTATCAAGTCTTATGGTGGCGACCCGACACGATTCCAGAGTGCACAGTGTATACTACTGATGCCCAGTGCCTGCTTTTTCTGCTTCGGAGTGCGTGCACGCCCACACTCCGTTAGAACCTACACTGCTGCACCAACCGCCGTCGTTTTGACCGCTTATAATCAGCTCAGTAATCGTGCCCCACCCTGCCTAGTTTCAGGGTACCATGATACACCTATGTGGGTTAATGCTGAAATGGGTCCCCGTTACTAGGGTTTCCTTATGGTTAAGTTTGTGGGCCTATATTTGTTGATATTACCCACCAACCCTGACGTGTACTTAACCCTCCTACCGATTCAAGCATGTGTATTTAATGGTTAAGTTTTGTGGGCCTATATTTACTAATATTACCCACCAACCCGACGTGTATTTAACCTTCCCACGGATTCAAGCATGCGTATTAATGGTTAAGTGTGTGGGCCTATATTTTCTAATATTACCCACTAACCCGATATGTACTTAACCCTCCTACTTGTCATGTCATGTTGGTTAAGTGTTTCTTACTAACTTAACCTTTCTCACTTATCATGTTGGATTGGTTAAGTGTGATTTATTAACTTAACCCTGTTCATTCACCATGTTATGTTGGTTAAGTGTTAACCCCACTCGTTTACCATGTTATATTGGTTAAGTGTCATCAATCAATTCAAGTTAACTTAACCCATCTACTTGTCATGTTATCATGGTTAAGTGTTGTCCTCTTGCATTAACTTAACCCTACCACACGTCATGTTATATATATATATATATATATATATATATATATATATGTATATATATATATTGGTTATGTGATACCTTGGTTAACTTTAACCCTACCCTCTGTTCAATTAACATATTATAACGGTTAAGCGTTCTAAATTTACTTAACCTTACCCACTTGTCTAATTTACATGTTAAATTGGTTAAGTGTTCTAAAGTCACTTAACCTTACCAACTTGTCTAATTAACATGTTAAATTGGTTAAGTGTTCTAAAGTTAACTTAACCCTACCAAATCTTGTCTTAGCATTAATTCATTTATTAAAGCACCAACCACTCACATTAGACAGGTATTGTTGCGGTCACTGGATGTGCCGGTCGGTTCCGGACAGCTTTACACCGCAACTCAGTCTAACCTCGGGTTCTTATTGGGCTCAATGCCTTAACCTCTCACATTAGATAGGTATTGTTGTGGTTACTGGACAGCCAGGCGGGTCCGGGTAGTTTTACACCACAACTCAGTCTAACCTCGGGTTAGGCATATTCATATTTTCTACAATTTACATATTTCTCATTTAGGACAAATTCTATATGTAAATTATTCCCAATTTAATTGTGCCATAATTACTCTTTTAATGTACATTATCAACAATTATTGTTATGGCCCGCTTATATGTAAATTATTCCCAATTTAATTGTGCTATAATTACTCTTTTAATGTACATTATCAACAATTATTGTTATGGCCCGCTTATATGTAAATTATTCCCAATTTAATTGTGCCACAATTACTCTTTTAATGTACATTATCAACAATTATTGTTATGGCCCGCTTTCCCTCTAAATCAGGTTCATGACTTTTGGTACATAAATTATACCATTAAATGTCGCTAATCAAGGTTATATGCCAAAATGCCAATTACATGTAATTTCCTATTTTCCCCCAGCGTTGCCCCCGTTGTACGTTCGCAAAATTACATCGAATGTTATGCTCGATATTTTAGCCTAACTCATTAAAAAAAAGGAAACACAAAGAACATGAAATATTCCAACAACATAAAACATGTGGCATATAGGTTTTGGCATAGAATCATACAAAAATATGGATCTAATTATATGTGTCACATGAACTTGGCATAATATACTTTTAATTATGGACTTGCAATCTAGATCTATGTAACATGAATCATAATCATAAGAGTTTTACATAGAACTATCCCAACTTGAACATGTAGTGGTGAACTTGCATAGAGGTTGAATCAAACTAACATGGATCTAACATGTACAGTTGTAGATCTAAACAAATAAGTTTACATAATCAAGTCTTTGCTTATAAACATATTTAAATCACAACTTAGCATGTTAAATTATGTATGTTAAATCATAAGCCACAAATAATCACATTCAATTCACCACTTATCATATTAACTTATGTGTGTTAAAACATAAGCCACAAATGATCACATTTAAATCACCACTTATCATATTAACTTATCTATGTTTAAACATAAGCCACGAATAATCATATTTAAATCACCACTTATCATATTAACTTATGTATGTTAAAACATAAGCCACAAATAATCATATTTAAATCACCACTTATATTAACTTATGTATGTTAAAACATAAGAGGGCCGCTAATTTAACTTGCAACATATATAGGTTCAACTTAACATAATTCTAAATATACATAAATGTTGATCCAACATAAGGATATGATTTAGATCATAAACTTGCAAGTAACCACCAAATTTTACCATTAAGTTAACATACGCTAGAATGAGTTCATCACCCATTTCATGATAAGTTTTATCACTAAAAGTATACAATAGTATGTTCATCGCCAACAAATAAATGTGAACATAAATCAAGTTTAGCATGTTCGTCACCCACAAATTAATATAAATACAAATAATCAAATTCACATATAGACATCGTTCTACGTTCAAATTATACAAGCCATGATATAAAAAAAAGATCATGTTTAAATCTACGTATTAACCGCACTTACAAACAAAAGAGAAGTCTTGATTTCTGAAATCAGTTTTTCTGAAATTGTACAACTTTCCTTTGATGAAGACTAACACGTTGTCCTAGTTTTAATTTGATTTTATTTGTAGCTTTAATCTTTTCTTCTAATTTGCGACGACGGTTGCTCTTAGCTCGACTCCGGCAGCATGACGGCTCTTTATCTTTTAATTTGTGTGATTAGGGTCATGGTCTAGGGTTGTATTTATAGAGATTTGATAATATTAGAGCCATTGGATCAAACCGGGGGTGATCGTAGCCATCAAAGTCAATTAATATGTCATTCTGCCAACCATTTTGCGCCATGTAAGCCTTAATGACTCAATGTTCGACCAACAGGCCAATCATAGAAGGCCACGTAAGAAAAGAAGACAATCCTTGACCAAAAATAAAAAAAATGTGCCACGTGTGCATACACATCATATATATATATATATATGTTCTGTATATATATATATATTCTGTATATATATATATATATTGAACTGCATTCTAGGCTACTTTTTAGCCACTCCCCTAAAACAAAAATATATGGTGCTGGCGAGGATCAAACTCTGTACCTCTTGTATGCAAGTCACATGTTCTAACCAAATGAGCTACTGAATCTTTTGCTTACAAATCTTAGAACAATGCTAAACATTATTCTTTTCTCATTCTATTTTTTTCTTCATGTTTTGCTGCATTATTTAATTTAAAGATATCTTCTTCATACGTAGTCCGATTTACGCAAACTCGGACTCTATCTCAAGCAAAATTCCGAGATGAATGCAATGGAGCAACCCGTTTCACCTATTTCTTCTTTTTTCAAATTAATTATTCTTTAATTTGTTATTTAACGTCTATCCCGAAAATACGGGGTGTTGCAGAATTAGTGGGGAAGCCCAAATCGGAAGTCTACAACAGTTACACTTCAAAATTCAATTAGTCAAGTTAAATTGCACACATAAATTTCTACGTGTTTTAAATTCATTCAATCAAACGATAAGTCCGATGGCTATGAAATTTAAAACCTTACAATAATTCGATAATCCGGATTCGATGAAACTGACTTCGTCCAATTCTGAGACCGTTTGAAAAATGACTATTTTAATTCTCAAACCGTTAATCTATACGTGTTTATAATGTTGTATCAAAATCTCTTTCAAATATTTTTCCACCTTTACAAAAATTTCTTATAAACAATTTAATTTCATTTCTAACTAGTTTCAGATATAAAATTCCAACTTTCATTTTCTCACCATATTTACACTTAAACTGAATAAAATATTCATTCATATTACCGATTAATAAGAGACTTAACCAATATCTGTATAATACCATAATTTATGTTATAACATGTGCATGTTGACATAACAATGATAATAACAGCCAATAACAAGCAAATAATCATCCCTGGCAACCATTAATAATGTCAATTACTGTCTCTACAGTATAAACGTTACGGTAATTAACGCTTAAGGTTTATATGGAACTAAATTAACGCTTAAGGTTTATACAGTAATTAACGCTTAAGGTTTATAGGGGACGGAGGTCGAGAGGGAAGAAATTGGGCGAAAATGGAGGAGGGAAGGGAGGAGTTTGGAAATGATGGAGGAGGAGGTCGAAAATGGGGGAGGTGGAGGGAGGAGGATGGAGAAGAGGCCTAGGCCGAAAATAGGAAGGAAAGAGGAGGGGAAGAGAAGGGAAATGGTGGAGAAAAAAGGAAGAGAAAGGAGAAGAAGGTGGAGAAGGAATGGAATGATGGAAATGGAGGTGGAAAGGATGATTTGTATAGAAAGGGGAGAGGCTTTAGGCTTATGTCACTTAAGATGATACATGTCTCTCTTCCATGCATGGTTTCATGCATGAGGACATGTGTTTTTACACTTTTCCATGCATGGGAGAGGTGACTTAAGGTAGAATTTTGTATAAAATTCAATGGTTTCCAAGTATTAGTGCTTCGATTTCATGTTACCATATATTCAACTTGTTAGAAAATTTGTTTTTCCAAGTTGTAAATTATTTGAATTTCCTAATCGTATTTACAGTCTAAACAACTGTAAACCAAATTTAAAATTACATATTAAATCCAATTTAAATTCATATCGGCTATCACTACAAGAAACATGGCTAATTTCGACGAAAGGGGGCGACGGTTTGCGACGGTTATTTCCAATGGCTTCTGATGGGCCATCGGAAATTATCGTGATAAACTGCCAGTCGACCTCTTTCTTCCCCATTTCTTTCTTCCTCTATTTTCTTACAGCATACGGGTTTTAAACCCTATCACCCCCAAATCCGATTTTTTACCTCCACACACCGATTTCTTTACGTCGGAACCTCCTCGGCTTCAATTCAGACGTCTAGAGCAAGTAATTTGAGGTATAATCTCTTTTTTTGCATAAAAATTGTAACACCCCACCTCCGCTAGGGTCACTCACAAAGGGAATGCACTAGGTTTGGAGGAGTATTATTGGTAAACATGCACAGAAATATTACAAGACAGAACATATATAAAATAGCGGAAGTAAAATCAAACTTTCATAACATGAATAAATAAGGTCTAAAGCCTTTTACATCAGAGTACATCAAAACCTGTCTTGCAATAATAAAGAAGCATAAAGACTTTTTCATAAATTATTCCCCAAGAAAAAGCAGTAAAGTAGCCATAGCCAGGAAAAGTCCAAGCCATCCATGATGACCTTCAAGCAGAAGAAGTCCGAACTAAACAGCAGTGTTTCCTCCCTGTAACCTGGGGGGGAAACGGAAGAAAAGAGGCGAAACAAAACGGGTCAGTCAAAAAGACTGAGTAAGCCCTATCTACTATTAGTATAAAAACTAGTAAAGTTAACTGACATGAGAAACTGAGATGAACATAAGCATGATAACAAGATAGGTAAGCTAAATCAAAATAACAGGATGAACTACTGAACTCAGATAAACTAAGATGTCATGATAAATTACGATGTCAAGACAAAACAAGGTATCACATCGTCAGGTTCCTATCAAGTATAATATTCCAAGATATCTATCACGTATAACGTCCCATGGTATCTATCCTGTATATCTGCTCTGCACCTACCGTACTAGTATCCCAACTGTATTACGTGTTATCCGTGAATGACCCTTACTCAGAAGTCGTGTAATGGTCCATGTCAACCTAATATGCCGCATATATAGGTTACTCAACTCATATGTTTCTTTCCATGTATAAGTTCAGTCCTTTGCCGTAGGCTGTACGGGCTTTCCCATGTAAACGGTTTATCCTTGAAGTTGTTTTGGACTGCAACCCTTGATCTAGTTGTGTTTCCTTACCATGAACTATCGCGCATCCACTTAGGATTTATGCCACCTAGGACCGCTAGGGATTATGCTACCTAATGAACGTTTCCGTGTCTCGGTTTGGGTTTTGGCCACCTAGGACCACTAGGGATTACGCCACCCGTCAACCGCGCCCTTGATCCCACGTATGTATCGTGAATCGTTTTCCATGTCTAGATGCACATGTTCCCCAATGTGCCATCCGAGTTCCGTGCCAGGGCAAATCAAGAAATACGGAACTCGGTCGGGAGCTTTAAATCGTCTACCGATGCAGATATCAAGGTCTGTTTTTGTACCCGTGGCTATGGTCCCACGTGACCCCTCCCTCAACTACTGAAAGGCAATCCAAGAAAAATCATGTATAAGAACCACTCCACGGACCCACTATAGCCCACTTTCCTACGGGCCAACCTCACCCATGACTCGATAGCAAGCACATGGTCTGTTGGGGGTTCCCTGCCTTTCTGCACGTACACGATTGACTAAAGATGGTAGGTAGTCGGCGATGCGTTATCCAGGGAAAAAACAAGAATCGTCGACTCCACGCTAATCCATCCCAGTCTTTAGGTTGCTCGCATAGCAACCAAGGCATACTCTTGGTCCTTCTAACGCAGACCTTAACCTCTCATGGGCCTAGTATAATTACCTGGCAGCCCATAGAGGGATCCCAAGAATATCCTCACGTCCCCCGAAGCTTCCACTTCGGCACCCAGTGCGCTGGAGCTTTTATCCAAGTCAGATAACTTGCTCCCCCTCGTATACTAAGCGATGACCTACCGTATCAGGTTACTCATCGTTTTGAGAATTAGTCCTATGTCCTTAACTAAGAATTATTACTTAGTTACCCTTAACTAAGGTTTACCACTTAGCTTCCTTTCCCGTTATCCTTGATTAACCACGGTTTTCTACCTAGTTCTTCTAGCTAGGGTTTGTCTATTGGGTTAAGTGTTATCATTCAAGTCCATGACTTAACCCGCCCACGAATCACGTCAAAGATTGGCTAAGTATTTAAGTTCAAGACTTAGTCCCACAAGTTGGTTAAGTGTACCCAGAGGCTCATGACTTAACCTTATCAAGTCAAATTGGTCAAGTACTAGCTTACCTTAATCCTATCGGATTATCTTTCTAGATCGATTAAGCATAGATTATCTTAATCCCATCAAATTATCGAGTCGGATTGGTTAAGTATAGGTTGGCTTAACCCCATCCTCTAATCGTACTATAATGGTTAAGTATATTCTAAAAAGGTCTTGTGACTTAACCTTATCAGGTCCGCGTATTTGATTGGTTAAGTGTAAGTTACTTAACCCCATCAAATCATCATGTATAATTGGTTAAGTATAAGTTGCTTAACCCCATTAAATTATCATGTTAAGTTGGTTAAGTATTGGTTACTTAACCTCGTTTAATTACCGAGTTTAAATTGGTTAAGTGTTTAACTTAACCCCATCGAATTACCGTGTTTAGATTAGTTAAGTGTGGATTACTTAAACCCATCTAATTACCGTGTCGGATTAGTTAAGTGTAAATTACTTAACCCCATCCCCTAATCATCTTGTATGGTTAAGTGTCATTAAGAAAACTTACTTAACCTTGCCAAATTATCATGTTGGATTGATTAAGTGTTGGTTAACTTAATCCCCGTCCACTAGTCGTATAAAAATGGTTAAGTGTCATTAGGCAAATCAAATCACTTAACCTACCCAACCTTGTCACGTTTTGTTAAGTATCATTAGCCTAACCAATTTACTTAACCCATTTACCCATGTCATATTTGGTTAAGAGTCATTAATCAAATTAACTTAACCCTATCATGTGGCATTAATTACTTAATGCACCCCAACCTCTCACATTAGACTTTGTTGTGGTTACTAGTTAAGCCGGTCGGTTCCGGGTAGCTTTACACCACAACTTGGTCTAACCTCGGGTTCAAGCACAACATAACCAACTTCTCACATTAGGTCCTATTGTTTGCAACTACTAGTTAGGCCGGTCGGTTCCGGGTAGTTTTACGTTGCAAACTCAACCCAACCTCGAGTTGGCCACACTTATATTGTCTAAGTGTCATGTTCATCATGTTTCCAAAACATGTTACAAGTTTTTCAAGCATTTGGGTAGACCTAACTTAATAGGTAAATTCCCAAAGGGTAGACCTAACTTAATAGGTAAATTCCCAAGCTTATGTTTTTATGCATACTTACATGTCATCTTCCATGTTATATTTCAAGTCATGTTTTCAAGTATAAACACATGTCATATTTAACGTTACATGTTGTCATGTTTATACCCATTTACCCAAGTCATATTCATGTCATTAGGTTTCCCCATAATGTGACCCCAACGCTTTTTAAACTAGCATATACGTTCGCAACAACGTGATGGATTAAAAGAAGAGACTTGGCAAAGGAATGACAAAAATGGGTATTAAGCCACAATTTAATCATGGTGGCAAATGAGGCACAAATGTGTTCATTAACTTGCATGTTACATTCTTAAGCCTCAAAAACATGCATTAACCCAAAATTGGTACATAAGCGAATCATGGTGACAAAAGACATGGAATGATGGCTAGAAACTCGCATATATCATCATATAAGGATTATGACTTCATATGCAAGTTGACATAATGATTATGAAGATTCTCATGTTGCATAATGCAACATTTCAACATAAAGGTTGTGGCTTTTAGCTCATAAGATCAAGATAATGACTTCATAAACTTGCATAACATGATAGCATGCATCATTCTAATTAATCAAACCCAAACTTTCAACATGAACATTTAACTTCATAGTTAATATCTAAGAGTAGAGAAGGGCTTACATTGCTATGAAGGCCTAAATCGATTAAACTAAAGCTTGTGATGAAACCTATGCATGCCATCACCCAAAAAACCCAAAGATGGATGCTCCAAATCAACAAAAACACCATCTTTATGAACAAAGATCAAAGCTTTTGCCTTGGAATCAACTTGAGAAGCTCTCATACTAACATAGGGACTCTCTAACACTCTCAAGATCATGAAACCTTTCATAGAAATGAAGTGGAGGCTAGGATAGTTGAGTGGAGGCCATGAGAGTAGAAATTTGGCCATAGTTTAGTTACATGAGTGAATAATGAGGGTTTGGGGGGGTTAGGGGCTTATTTATAGAAGATTAGGCTAGTTAGGACCCTTAGATTAACCCTAGGATAGATCCCAGCCCTCAAAAATCGTCACAAGCCTCCAAAACAAGACCAAGGGCCAAAACAGGTGCACCAGGCCAGCCAGGGTCAAGCCAGAAGGCTGTGCAGGTTTCTGGCTCGACACGGGCGCACTTCCCAAGTGCGCCAGTGTATTTTTGTGCTGGCGCACTTCACAAGTGCGCCAGTGCATTCTGGCTTGTTTTCGGTTTTTCTGCCTAACTTCGTTCGTCCATATCTTCTTCATACGGACTCCGATTTACGAAATTTCGGACTCTATTTCGCGTATTTTTCCGAGACGAACGCAATGGCGCAAGCCGTTTATCCTGATTCAGATTTTATAATTTAATTCTGCCTTGATTCTTGTCTTAAAACGTTGCTAAAAATTCGGGTTGTTACATCCTCCCCAACTTAAAGGATTTCGTCCCTGAAATCTCCAAGTTAGGAGGAACATATCCTACCATCCATCATCCATCTACTCAAAACATCATCCACAAGCAACCATTGTCCTTAGATGATTTCTAATGCTGTATGAATATATGCAAAACGTGTGTGTATATGCACTTATCTAATGTAATGATCAGGCCTGAGTGATCTAATGCAAAATATGTATAGTGCCATGAATCCAACATGTATGCAAATAGTCCTAGTCATATAGATACTATATGCGTGCACAATCATTCATTCATATGCAACAACCGCATGATAATACATTCGATTTCATCCATAAACAAGTATAAATACTCGTGCATATGCAATATGAAATGTGACCGAGTCGAGCTAGAATCTAATGTGTATTCGCGCATCCACGAGCAACCACTTGCAACCATATCAATCATAACATGTTTCAAATACATGTTTACATCCATAGGGTTCTACCTAGGATTCCCTGAAACAGGGTCGAGAAGATAAACGAGACAAACTCCTTACGGGGTTTGTAACAGAAAATAGGACCGAGAGGGTGTCCACAAAAGATAGCCTACAAGTAAGCTCTACAGAAAACAGGGATCAAGGATATACTCCCAAAAAGAGATATCATGCGCGTATCTAGTCTTTGACCATCAAAGTCGTACTTCCTTGAGCTCAATTCCATTGTGCCTTGACCGTCCTTTAACTTCGCGATTTCATAGCTTCTTATTTCCTGTTTCCATAACATGAGCTGGAACTCATTTCTTCGTCGCCTCTCGTTCCACTCGCACACTTAGCGCAAACATGACTGCGTACTCATGATCGCATGCAAGCTTTCCAAAATTCACTAGTGAATCTCGGACTTCGTACCATAAGGTATTCCACGTAGTAGAACTTTCTTCTTGAAAGTAAAAAGATGTCAACCAGGTTACCAAGCGCACTTACTAGGGTGATTTCCATAACCCATGCATAAGTGAAATAAACCATCCATCTTATCGGCGAACACCACTCGATCGGGCTTCAAATTTCCAATAAAGGCATCACGGGATTCTAAGTAACTAATCATGACCGAACCCAAAAGGTTACACGAGACTCCGAGGGTATTACCAAGGCTAGTCAAGAGTCTAACTACCCTCCTATCAAAACCGAGAGTGGCACCCCTTACTGGATAACCACTTCGTCCTTAGAATCCATCCATAGCTTATAAACATAAGCATTATTTCCAAGCTCAACACTTGACATAGACATTCTCAAATCCAAACAAGCCATGAATAAATGGACTGATTCTCCAATAGGACTTTGAGACAAAAATGGGATTCTCTTTTACGTTAGTACTTAAGGTGCAGAGACTCAACTATCAAAGCGGACTTAAATGATGCGGGGATCAAAACAAAGTCTTGGCGGGATGATACAAAAGAATAACTAGATCTTCAACAAGGATGTTATCCCCCTACTCAGGTACTCTAGTGAGGGTATACAATTATCTTCACGATGATCTTGTCCTTGTCCCACAATACTTAACTATCCGTCCCGTTTCACCATACCAAAGATACTTTTTCGTTATGGGTTGAGCCATACCAACAAGTTGCTCATCCTTAAGCTCGTATCCTTTATCCTCTTTCTCACTATCCTTTCTTATAACGCGGCCACTGGTCTCTCGAGAACCACCTCCATCGCATGGAAAGCACTTTTGTAGATAGAAAAGACTAGTCGTAGTTAAAACCACTGTGACTACAGATGGAGGAAAGAAAGGAGAAGAGATTCAATTAAGGAAACAAGGATAGTGCTAATGGCCTTTGGGGAATAGCCTTTTTCTTTTAAAAGAAAATTTTCTAAAAAAATGCTTCTTTGTAAACGGTTTTCAAATAGTTTTCAGAAGGTCTTTAAAAACTTTTGCCCAGTCTGGTAACCTTCAGCTCTGATACCAAATGTAACACCCCACCTCCGCTAGGGTCACTCACAAAGGGAATGCACTAGGTTTGGAGGAGTATTATTGGTAAACATGCACAGAAATATTACAAGACAGAACATATATTAAATAGCGGAAGTAAAATCAAACTTTCATAACATGAATAAATAAGGTCTAAAGCCTTTTACATCAGAGTACATCAAAACCTGTCTTGCAATAATAAAGAAGCATAAAGACTTTTTCATAAATTATTCCCCAAGAAAAAGCAGTAAAGTAGCCATAGCCAGGAAAAGTCCAAGCCATCCATGATGACCTTCAAGCAGAAGAAGTCCGAACTAAACAGCAGTGTTTCCTCCCTGTAACCTGGGGGGGAAAAGGAAGAAAAGAGGCGAAACAAAACGGGTCAGTCAAAAAGACTGAGTAAGCCCTATCTACTATTAGTATAAAAACTAGTAAAGTTAACTGACATGAGAAACTGAGATGAACATAAGCATGATAACAAGATAGGTAAGCTAAATCAAAATAACAGGATGAACTACTGAACTCAGATAAACTAAGATGTCATGATAAATTACGATGTCAAGAAAAAACAAGGTATCACATCGTCAGGTTCCTATCAAGTATAATATTCCAAGATATCTATCACGTATAACGTCCCATGGTATCTATCCTGTATATCTGCTCTGCACCTACCGTACTAGTATCCCAACTGTATTACGTGTTATCCGTGAATGACCCTTACTCAGAAGTCGTGTAATGGTCCATGTCAACCTAATATGCCGCACATATAGGTTACTCAACTCATATGTTTCTTTCCATGTATAAGTTCAGTCCTTTGCCGTAGGCTGTACGGGCTTTCCCATGTAAACGGTTTATCCTTGAAGTTGTTTTGGACTGCAACCCTTGATCTAGTTGTGTTTCCTTACCATGAACTATCGCGCGTCCACTTAGGATTTATGCCACCTAGGACCGCTAGGGATTATGCTACCTAATGAACGTTTCCGTGTCTCGGTTTGGGTTTTGGCCACCTAGGACCACTAGGGATTACGCCACCCGTCAACCGCGCCCTTGATCCCACGTATGTATCGTGAATCGTTTTCCATGTCTAGATGCACATGTTCCCCAATGTGCCATCCGAGTTCCGTGCCAGGGCAAATCAAGAAATACGGAACTCGGTCGGGAGCTTTAAATCGTCTGCCAATGCAGATATCAAGGTCTGTTTTTGTACCGGTGGCTATGGTCCCACGTGACCCCTCCCTCAACTACTGAAAGGCAATCCAAGAAAAATCATGTATAAGAACCACTCCACGGCCCCACTATAGCCCACTTTCCTACGGGCCAATCTCACCCATGACTCGATAGCAAGCACATGGTCTGTTGGGGGTTCCCTGCCTTTCCGCACGTACACGATTGACTAAAGATGGTAGGTAGTCGGCGATGCGCTATCCAGGGCAAAAACAAGAATCGTCGACTCCACGCTAATCCATCCCAGTCTTTAGGTTGCTCGCATAGCAACCAAGGCATACTCTTGGTCCTTCTAACGCAGACCTTAACCTCTCATGGGCCTAGTATAATTACCTGGCAGCCCACAGAGGGATCCCAAGAATATCCTCACGTCCCCCGAAGCTTCCACTTCGGCACCCAGTGCGCTGGAGCTTTTATCCAAGTCAGATAACTTGCTCCCCCTCGTATACTAAGCGATGACCTACCGTATCAGGTTACTCATCGTTTTGAGAATTAGTCCTATGTCCTTAGCTAAGAATTATTACTTAGTTACCCTTTACTAAGGTTTACCACTTAGCTTCCTTTCCCGTTATCCTTGATTAACCACGGTTTTCTACCTAGTTCTTCTAGCTAGGGTTTGTCTATTGGGTTAAGTGTTATCATTCAAGTCCATGACTTAACCCGCCCACGAATCACGTCAAAGATTGGCTAAGTATTTAAGTTCAAGACTTAGCCCCACAAGTTGGTTAAGTGTACCCAGAGGCTCATGACTTAACCTTATCAAGTCAAATTGGTCAAGTACTAGCTTACCTTAATCCTATCGGATTATCTTGCTAGATCGATTAAGCATAGATTATCTTAATCCCATCAAATTATCGAGTCGGATTGGTTAAGTATAGGTTGGCTTAACCCCATCCTCTAATCGTACTATAATGGTTAAGTATATTCTAAAAAGGTATTGTGACTTAACCTTATTAGGTCCGCGTATTAGATTGGTTAAGTGTAAGTTACTTAACCCCATCAAATCATCATGTATAATTGGTTAAGTATAAGTTGCTTAACCCCATTAAATTATCATGTTAAGTTGATTAAGTATTGGTTACTTAACCTCATTGAATTACCGAGTTAAAATTGGTTAAGTGTTTAACTTAACCCCATCGAATTACCGTGTTTAGATTAGTTAAGTGTGGATTACTTAAACCCATCTAATTACCATGTCGGATTAGTTAAGTGTAAATTACATAACCCCATCCCCTAATCATCTTGTATGGTTAAGTGTCATTAAGAAAACTTACTTAACCTTGCCAAATTATCATGTTGGATTGATTAAGTGTTGGTTAACTTAATCCCCGTCCACTAGTCGTATAAAAATGGTTAAGTGTCATTAGGCAAATCAAATCACTTAACCTACCCAACCTTGTCATGTTTTGTTAAGTATCAATAGCCTAACCAATTTACTTAACCCATTTACCCATGTCATATTTGGTTAAGAGTCATTAATCAAATTAACTTAACCCTATCATGTGGCATTAATTACTTAATGCACCCCAACCTCTCACATTAGACTTTGTTGTGGTTACTAGTTAAGTCGGTCGGTTCCGGGTAGCTTTACACCACAACTTGGTCTAACCTCGGGTTCAAGCACAACATGACCAACTTCTCACATTGGGTCCTATTGTTTGCAACTACTAGTTAGGCCGGTCGGTTCCGGGTAGTTTTACGTTGCAAACTCAACCCAACCTCGAGTTGGCCACACTTATATTATCTAAGTGTCATGTTCATCATGTTTCCAAAACATGTTACAAGTTTTTCAAGCATTTGGGTAGACCTAACTTAATAGGTAAATTCCCAAAGGGTAGACCTAACTTAATAGGTAAATTCCCAAGCTTATGTTTTTATGCATACTTACATGTCATCTTCCATGTTATATTTCAAGTCATGTTTTCAAGTATAAACACATGTCATATTTAACGTTACATGTTGTCATGTTTATACCCATTTACCCAAGTCATATTCATGTCATTAGGTTTCCCCATAATGTGACCCCAACGCTTTTTAAACTAGCATATACGTTCGCAACAACGTGATGGATTAAAAGAAGAGACTTGGCAAAGGAATGACAAAAATGGGTATTAAGCCACAAGTTAATCATGGTGGCAAATGAGGCACAAATGTGTTCATTAGCTTGCATGTTACATTCTTAAGCCTCAAAAACATGCATCAACCCAAACTTGGTACATAAGCGAATCATGGTGACAAAAGACATGGAATGATGGCTAGAAACTCGCATATATCATCATATAAGGATTATGACTTCATATGCAAGTTGACATAATGATTATGAAGATTCTCATGTTGCATAATGCAACATTTCAACATAAAGGTTGTGGCTTTTAGCTCATAAGATCAAGATAATGACTTCATAAACTTGCATAACATGATAGCATGCATCATTCTAATTAATCAAACCCAAACTTTCAACATGAACATTTAACTTCATAGTTAATATCTAAGAGTAGAGAAGGGCTTACATTGCTATGAAGGCCTAAATCGATTAAACTAAAGCTTGTGATGAAGCCTATGCATGCCATCACCCAAAAAACCCAAAGATGGATGCTCCAAATCAACAAAAACACCATCTTTATGAACAAAGATCAAAGCTTTTGCCTTGGAATCAACTTGAGAAGCTCTCATACTAACATAGGGACTCTCTAACACTCTCAAGATCATGAAACCTTTCATAGAAATGAAGTGGATGCTAGGATAGTTGAGTGGAGGCCATGAGAGTAGAAATTTGGCCATAGTTTAGTTACATGAGTGAATAATGAGGGTTTAGGGGGGGTTAGGGGCTTATTTATAGAAGATTAGGCTAGTTAGGACCCTTAGATTAACCCTAGGATAGATCCCAGCCCTCAAAAATCGTCACAAGCCTCCAAAACAAGACCAAGGGCCAAAACAGGTGCACTAGTCCAGCCAGGGTCAAGCCAGAAGGCTGTGCAGGTTTCTGGCTCGACACGGGCGCACTTCCCAAGTGCGCCAGTGTATTTTTGTGCTGGCGCACTTCACAAGTGCGCCAGTGCATTCTGGCTTGTTTTCGGTTTTTCTGCCTAACTTCGTTCGTCCATATCTTCTTCATACGGACTCCGATTTACGAAATTTCGGACTCTATTTCGCGTATTTTTCCGAGACGAACGCAATGGCGCAAGCCATTTATCCTGATTCAGATTTTATAATTTAATTCTGCCTTGATTCTTGTCTTAACACGTTGCTAAAAATTCGGGTTGTTACAAAAATTAAGTTTTTACCTAAACCAATATTTTCTTAAATAAGAAAATTAGGGTTATCTATTGATAGCAATTGGTTCCATAAGAATTGTAGTGGGTTCTAGCAATTTGTTCCAACTCCTATTTTCGATTTCGGAAAGAAAAGAAAGCTTATAACATTTTAAAGTGAGTGGAACAAGGAAGAAACTCAAAATTTTGAGAGAACATGGGAAATTGTTTAGGATCAAAAGCAAGCAATAACACAACAACATATGGTGAATTGTTGGCTGCTATTTTTAGCAATGTAATGGTATTGCGTTAGTTAACATTTCGGCTAGTTTGTGCTTATTGGTTTCATAATTTCAATGATATGCAGTCAGATGTCAATTTTATGAGGTCTGTCTCATCCAAATCTTGTTAAGCTGCTTGGATATTACTGGGAAGGCACATTTTCAAGAGTAAGTTTCGAATAATTTTACTTCTATCAATAGTATAGAAGTTTTTTTCCTGTTATTTTACAAATTACATATAATGTTTTAGGGGTGTACACGGTGCGGCAACCGTTGTCTTTAAAGTCAACCGCTGCCATACCGGTCTTTGATGGTTAGTTCATTTTGCCAACCGCAACCATCAACCGTTGGTGACGTTTAACTGTTAAATGATATGTTGCATTTGATCGGTTGCGGTATGGTTAAGTTGCAACCACTGTTATGAAAACATACACACAAAAAACACTGCAGGCGCATTTAGTATACTTCCGGATGCATTGAAATGCTTGCACAAACATTAACATTACATAAATAAACTTACATTCATGCTCTGAAATAGTTAACACTAACAGTCATACAAATTTTAATTCAAGTGTGCAGTTAATTGGTAGCCATCATTAGTTCCCAAGTCAACTCAGGCTCGATAGGAACTTCTATTTCCTTGGCACTGCAATTAAACATCAAAATAAGGGAAAATATTAAAGGGGACGGCTATTTGAACACAAAATTGGACACGAAGAGAGCGACACAGAGTCTCAACCGTTAGATCTTTTTGTCTTTATATGGAGATGTGTAATTCATGGGGTGATCTAATGGTGCAAATCAATTGTGTCGCCATTTGTGTCAAAATTTTGTGTTCCTATAGATTTTCCCAATATTAAAAGAACAATGTTAGACTAAGCTTGCAGAAGTACTAGTAACAGCAAGTCATCAAGTTACAGTTGGTATACAACAAGTCATCAAAGTTTTACAGTATCAAAATAAATAAATACTAAAACATAAACAAATACAAATGATTCATACATGATACATTACATAATTCAATATTTTTGCTCATCTTACTTCTTAATAGAGACAAGTCCATATTAAATAAAAGGCTAATTTATACTTGGGAGAGTTTATAAGTCTAAATACATGCTGCAACAAAAGTCCAAAAAATGCCAGAAACAAGATTGATAATACTTAGTAGATCTCTAGTATAGCCTAATGAAATGGTGATGTACAGAAATGAAATGCCAGAAACATAATTGCAATGAAATGCTTGAAAAGGCCAGTAATAAAAGAATCTTCATCTTGTTATCCCAGTAGATTTTTGTTTGTTAACTGAAACAAAGCAATGAACTCATACTTATTCATGGTCAGATTTCCTTATTGTGATGAGAAACGCATTCTCTCCTAAATATATCTGCACTAATAAATTATCCACTAAATTCTCTACTAAAGCATGATTAATTAAATTGTTTCTGTGCTGGTAAGCTCTATCAAAACTTCGTATTTAATTGTTGCATAAGCAAGCTTATTTAAGATGATATTCAGATTTATCAAAATTGGCTTAAAATGTTTCGGCTTCCACTAGAGTCCCAACAGTAAATAGTTCAACTGCCTATAGAATTAGCCAGAAGGTTGCTTCCTCGCATTGCTGCAAGGACAATCAAGAGGCTAGTAGCACGATTTATTTGCCAAATTAATACCATTAATTTATAAAACCACCAGCTTTCGAATCCAGATCTGCTGTATTTTGAAGAAAAATTAACAAAAAGACTAAAAAAATTACCCTTAATTTCAGGTTGTACTTGAATGAATGGATCTTCAAGTGGATTAGAGTGTAGTGATGAGTGATTAAACATGAATGGCATGGATTTTGCAAGACGACTGGAGCGGATGCAATAAAATAATGAATCTTCTTTTTCCCCAAAATGGAACTTATAGAGAAATTGAGTGGACGAGATTATTTCCTTTTACATCAGCAGTCCGAAAGAACGCAAGCTAAAACCCTAATATTTAGGCAACGGTAAATTGTCGCGGTGTAGTAGACTTTCGGTTGTGGGAATTGCCACCATTTCTGTTCTGGAATATCCACGGTGAGAGAACCGTACCATCTTTGGTCAAACGGAAATCGTTTGACTATTGTTTAAGCGGTTCCTAACGGTGTTTTTTATGCGGTTAGGCGGTGAAAATTGGAACCGGTACAGCCCTATAACGTTTCACTCATATCATGCATACTGAAAAGGAGGAAATGTCCTCATTCTTTAGTTGTTGAACTGCTTATAATTATCACTTGACTTTCCGTACATAAAAAACTGGCTTGATCAGTTGATGCCTACTAAGTGTAAGATAATAATATTAATTAGATGTTTGGACCTTTTCTTTTCAGTTTTCATCAGCTTCTAAACTTTTGCCATGTTTTCCAACATGATTTGCGGAACCACTATCATGGAGCCTATATATTGCGATTGGAGCTACTCGAGGTCTTATATTTTTGCACTCATCATCAAAAAGACATATAATTTATCGTGATTTTAAGGCCTCGAACATACTTCTGGACACGGTACATTTACTCGCTATGTTATTTGATGAATCGCTTTGTTATGGTAGCATGCATGCTAAATTGTGCTTCTCTCTATCTCAGAATTATAATGCTAAGCTATCACATTTTGGTTTTGCAAAGAATGGGCCTGCTGGCGAAGCTTGCATGTCACCACTAGGGTTATGTGCACCTATGGTTATGCCGCGCGCGCCAGAATATTTGGCTATTGGTATATAATTTTTTTAATTTATTTTTTTAACATTTTGAATTTAGAGTGAGTTGACGATAGATTATGTATGATAAGATTATTTTACTCAAGTGATAGGCAATATTTATGGTAAGGTTATTTTATTTGAACACCAAAAAAATATTATCAAAAACATTAATGATGGACAACAAGTTAATTTTAAAGCTAAATTTGGAAATCTGGAAAGATATTTGTACATAAATGGCACATTTATCATTAATACGAGTTGCTATAACTTTAGCTTGGACTTTCCTTTTATGATCATGACCATGAGCATCTCAAAATGATCTGATCTGTATTTGATCCATGGTCCTATGGATAGCTGTTTTATTTTATATTTTATTACACCTTGATTTTCTATGTGTAGAAAGAGTAAAGAGTTTGAATATTAGTCTTCGACGAAGCAATGTAATTTATTATTATTTTAAGCAATTGATCCAGCTAATTACCAAAAAATTATGCAGGTTTTCTGACAGCTGCGTCGACTCCCGTCTGAAAAACAAACGACGGGCTGCGTCAATAACCGTCGCAAAACCTGTTTTTCAACGACTCTAAAATTGACGGTTATTTCCGATGGCTTCCGACGGTCACATACAGTTTTCAGCCGTCAGAAATAGCCTGTTTTCTTGTAATGTATTTATTAATTGAAAATCCTGGTTTTTAAAATGATCAAAATACTGGATCATTACAAGTTTGCTAACCAAAACTTACAAGTCATGCATATGATCCATGAATAGAGTATTGTCTTTCATCTAAAATTCAAAATATTGAAGCGTGAGAAACTTCTCTTTTCCAATCTTCTTGATCTTGTATTTTGTTACTATTGCATCCCTTATTTCCTTAAGCGACTTCATTGAAGTGAAAAGATCGTACAAACGGTCTGATAAGGTGTTGAGAATGTAACCTCAACATAGTAGTTCATCCTCCTCACACTTTACTATTCACTGCTTTAACTCGTCGCTGTCTTTTTCTGTTGATGGAGGAAGCACTAGAAGGTTTTCATCAAGCACATAGGAGACTTTTAATGAGATTAGAAGGAACTTCATTTTGTCCTACCATCGTGTGAAATATTTTCCACCCAGTCTATCATATTTGAGAAGTCCTGGTTCATAAGTTTAAATGTAGATTCTGATTGAATTTCTTAAAAGTAGTGAAGACTAAAGTGTGGAGAGAACGAGCTGCTATGTTAGTGCCACATTCTAAGCAACCTTATCAGGCCGTCAATAAGTTTGTCACAATATTTGTGTACTGTATTAATTTTTTTAATATCATAATATTTTGAAAGCAGCGAGGACAAAATGAAGTTTCAAAAATTATTTGTGTATTGCTATGTCGATGCACACTAGATTTGACCGTTAATATCATAAGTTTTCTTAACAACTTAGTTAATATTATGATATCAAAAATTATGATATTAAGAAAATTTATGATATTAAATATTTTTTTAATATCATAATATTCAACATAGGATAAGGCACGAGGAGGATGAACTGCTATGCCGATGCCACATTCTAAACAACTTAATAATAGTTCATCCTCCTCGGCATTGTAGTTGCTTCTTACCACCACAATATTTTTGTAGAAGAAACTAATATTAGTCAGTTTTTTATAATATAATTTAAGAATATCATGCTTATGCATACTAGATTTAACTACTGTATTGAATTTCTACCTTATACTTGAAACTTATGCCTTAAAATTAGCATTCTGCACTATTTTTTTAAAGATAACCATTCGGAACCAACTTCTGCAAGTTAATTTTGCTAAAAGAAATGCTAAAAATCTCTTTATTTGACTGATGCGAGGGAAGAAAGCATAATTAAAATGAATCTACTAGTAATGAATGTTAAATTGGAATAATGTAGTTATTGAAGAGTGTTATACGCTATTACAACAATTTGTGAGGATTTAGCCAGGCTATAAGTGCATAGTTTTTGACATATGGTGGTACCTCATATGTAGTAGTTTGAAACAAGAGTTTTGAATATAAGCCAGTTTCAAATGCTAGCCAGCGTATACGAACTTAATATGTGCCTTGCATATTAGGTTCTAAATATAGATGGTTAAAAAGATAACTTTGAAAACATCTTATACATGTTTATGAGAATGTGTATAGGTCTTAAATGAGTCGACCAAGATTTTAAATATTTATAAGGTTACATAGGTCCCAGCAAACATAGGCCGTAGAGTTGCACATACAAGGTTTGAAATGTCAGAAAATAGGTGATTTCAAGTTTATAAGCATACATGGTTTCTGGGCAAGAGAGGTACAGAGAATCATATATTATCTAGGTCATCATGATCTCGAAAGACGCCAACCCAAGATGCATATGATTTAAGTATACTAGTCTCGAAATTATTTTGTGTAAACAAAGTTCAATATATATCAGCAACCAATATAAGTTTTGAAAATATTGCTTCATCGTTCATGAGATTCAAGCATAAAAGGTTCCCCTTTACTTCTCAGCTGCGCTCCCTATTCTTTATCTATCCCGTCCCCTTTTAGGTTTCAGAGTATGTGGAGATCTCACCATTCCTTCCAGAGTGTTGTGGAAGATTCCTGGAATCTTCCTATTAGTGTTTCTCCGTGTATAGTCTTCTCTCGTAAGTTGAAGAGGCTAAAGGCATGCCTCAAGACTTGGAATACCCTGGTTTTCAAGAATATCTTCAACTGGGTCCGATCGGCCGAAGAAACTCTTGTGCTAGAAGAATCGTCCTTTGATGAGGACCCTTCTGCTGCTAACAAGGAAGCTTGGGCTTTGGCCCAGTTAGCCTTTTCGTCGGAGCTTCGTATTGAACATGACCATCTCCGTCAAAAGGCGAGAATCAAATGGATTGTTGATGGAGATGTGAACTCCAAGTTTTTTTCATTCTTCCATTCGTAAGAAGAATTGACTTCTTACGATTCTTAGCATCCAGCGCCCTGATCTGAAACACCCCACCTCCGTTAGGGTCACTCTCAAAGGGAATGCCCTAATTTTGGTGGAGGTTTATAAGTATAAGTCACAGATATACAAGACAGATATAAGAACACATATTTTTGAACAGCGGAAAAACAACAACTTTTATTTCATTAAAATACGTGTTACACCAACCATACCATAATTGTCTTACAATACTTCCAAAAACATAACATCTTCATAACTGTCTTGATTACATTATTTAAAGAAGCATAAAGAAAACATAAATAAACTGCAAAAGTCCCATAATTGCTGTCCAAAGCCATAGTCCAAAACGAAAAGATCCAAGCAATACATTCTTTCTCTTCAAGCTGGATATGAAGGCTGGTCAAGCTGCGGTATTCCCTCCTGTGGACCTGGGGGAGGGGGGGAACGGAAGAAAAGAAGACGAAAGAAAAGTAGAGTCAGACATAAAGCCTGAGTAAGTCTAGGACTATTCAGTCTATGAATAAAGAACTGGGTATGATAAGTATAAACTAGAAATGGGAAAGCACCATAAACTTAGTTAAGTTGTCTAGGGTCGAATATACTATCGTACCCCATACTAATCTCTGTACCCATATAAACTAGTTCCCAACAGGCACCCCATAATCAGGGTGAAGTGATCCATTTTATGATGATCGGCTCCTACTCGCATAGTTACATGTGTCTTACGGCCCCCGATGTTGTAGTTACCTATGCTGGTCCCACCATGGGGTGTATCAAGTCCCATGGTGGCGGCCCGACACAATCCTAGAATGCACAGGTATGCTACTGGTGCCCAGTGCCTTATTTTTCTGCGCCAGAGTGTGTGCACGCCCGCACCCCGTTAGAACCTACACTGCTGCACCACCGCCGTCGATTTGACCTCTTACAGTCAGCCCAGTAATCGTGCCCCACCCTGCCTAGTTTTCAGGGTATCATGATACCTTATAGGGTTACTGCTGAAAAGGGTCCCCCGCTACTAGGTTTTTCTATTTCTAGCCAACATGCTAAGTTGGTTAAGTGTGTTATAAACCTAACCCCCAATCAGTCTGTTTAGCATGTTCTATCTTGATTAAGTATTAATATAATTTACTTAATCCTATCAATCCTGACTCAGCCTTAATTGTCTTATTAAAGCCTTGACCTCTCACATTAGACAGGTATTGTTGTGGTTGCCTGTTGCCGGTTGGGTCCGGGCAGTCTTACGCCACAACTCAGTCTATCCTCGGGTCCTTATTGGGCTCCATGTTTAACCACCCACATTGGATAGGTATTGTTGTGACTACTGGACAGCCGGGCGGTTCCGGGCAGGTTTACATCACAACTCAATCCAACCTCGGGTTAAACACATCGTATTTTCTACATTTACATATTTTGTCTTTCTTCTTTTTATATGTAAATATTTGCGGCCCATTATTCAAATTCATCTTTATTGGTTAAGATTTATTTATGCCACTTAACTGTTTTTCAAAGTTATTGGCGTGCGTCAAACAAGCCAACACATATGTTCTATATTTTTAACCCAAACGTCATTTCCCCCATTTTATTCGTTCGTTCCAATGTAAGGTGTGTTGGGTTTAATACTTAAACCCAATTTAGCCATATGAAAAGGGGAGGCTATAACATGGTGTTTATAAGGTGACATAAAAAGGGGAGTGTGAACGCATGAACTTGCAACATACGATCTAATTATCATAAGATAGGCATATGTGAACTTGCAATTGTAACAACATATAATATAAGCAATACTTAAACATGAATCATTCTATTCACAAAATCATGGTGTAAACGAAACATGTAGTCTTGGCATAAATAGTACTTAAACATGAACCACTCTAATCATATAATTATGGCATAATCATAATTAAACATGAGTCCTTATATGGTCATGGCATAAACATAATTGATTATGAATCCTATTATTCATATAATCATGGGTTTTTGTCCAATCTATGTAACTTGTAAGGGGATGCAATTCTAGTGTAAATTTCTAATGTAACTTATGTGCCAAAAATATATTATCATATGATTAAGATAACAACATAAGCTTAGAAAACATGTTTTATACTAGGCATAATAACAAACATAGCTTAGACATGTTCATAAAATTAATACAAGCTTACAACGACGCTTGCTTTTGTCACTATCACAAAATCATGATTTTTATACTTGAACTATGATGCCAATTTCAACATAACCTTCATATGAATCATAATACTTAGGTGAATCAAATTACACTAAAGATGACCATAAAATCATGTTGTCATAGCAATAGATCATAGACTTGCATGAATTTCAAAATAAACTATTACAACATATAGTTGTTGTTTCAACATGAATCTTTTACTTGCATTTACCAAATGGGTGTTGTAAATAACTACCACAATCATGTAGTTTTCAATATGAATCATATGCTTGCATAAGTCCCAATCAAAATTCCACAACAAGTGGTTGTCAACATAAGCCACATACTTGTATGAATCAAACCATAGCATTGCCAAATCGTTTAGAATCAAAATATCATACAAATATAAGTCATTATCGCCACAATTCCATTTCGTTTCCAACGCAAATCGCGTACTTGCAAATATCCAATCGTATACCATAATATTCCCAAATCGTTTTGCATCAAAGCAACATACAAATATAGATTATTATCGCCACAATTCCATTTCTTACATTACACAAATCAACACAATTATTTAATTCATATCGGAATAGCACTCTACTTACAGCGTATGGCGAATCTTCAATTCAGAAATCTGAATTCTGAATTTGGAGATGCTATCCTTTGTTGTAGGCGTTGCTTTGATTTGATTAACGTTGCTTTAGGCTTTGAATTATCTCCTAGTTGTCTCTCTATTTCTGACGGCTATCTTCAGTCTCTCCTCAGCAGCATGACGGTCTCATCTCCATTTTAGTTTATGTGAATTAGGGTTAGCCTTAGGTCCTTTTTATAGAGTTTGTGAGTTGATTTAGACCGTCGATGAAGCTTGGTTCAATAATAGCCGTTTGTTTGAAGGAGAGACCAACCAGGAGCTGACACCTAGCCCTAGTGACAAGGCAAGGCTCAGAAAATCGACCAAACACAGATCTGGCCAGCCAGGGTGGGCTGGGTTCGACCTGGCTCAGGGGCCAGGTCGACAGCCCAGTCGACACCGTGTCGACTTGGCAGTCGACACGGGTTACCCAGGTCGACTGCCCAGTCGACCTGGCTAGCCCCAGGTCGACTGCCAAGTCGACCTGGGTGCTTTGGGCGGGAATTTTCCCGCCTTGGCCAATTGGGCCCGATTTTGAATTTTGAATTAGTTTTTCTGAGTTGTTTTCGTCTGTTCGAATTTTAAACCTAATTCTGAAACTTCCGGAGGCCATATCTTGGTCATACGGACTCCGATTTTCGAAAACTCGGACTCTATTTCGCGTATTTTTCCGAGACGAACGCAATGGCATATCCCATTTCCCTTAATTCTTTGATTTGAAATTAATTATACTTTAATTTATGAATTTCACGGTTATAGAATACACGGGGTGTTACATTCTCCTCCACTTAAAAGGATTTCGTCCCCGAAATCTTCAAGTTAGGAAGAATGTATATCCTAACATCCAAACATCCATCTACTCATCCATCAAACACGAGCATCCATTGTCCTTAAAAGACTTCTAATGCTTCATGATCATATGCGAAGTGTGTGTGTACATGTACTTATCTAATGCAAAATCAGGCGGTCTACTGATTCAGTTGACCTCCTTAATGCGAATTATGTAAGTGCTATGAATCCATTATGTATGCAAATCCTCCTATTCATGATTCTACATGAGTGCACAATCATTCATATAAATGCAACATCCATATGACAACACATTAAAGTTCAACCATATACGAATGCAAACATATATGCATATGCAATATGAAGTGACTGAGCCGATCTAAAACCTAGATTGTGTGTGTATATGCAACCACGAGCAACCATTAGCAATCACTTGCAACCATCATCCATAACATGTTTCAACTACATGTTTCCATCCAAAGAGTTTCTACCTAAAAGATAGGGTCGAGGAGATATACCTAAAAAAAAGATAGATAAAAGTGCAACTTAAGGAAAAGGAAGGATCAAAGATGTACCCTCGAAAAGAAAAGGGTAGGCAGCGCGTA
This sequence comes from Allium sativum, assembly GCA_030737875.1. Taxonomy (NCBI): domain Eukaryota; kingdom Viridiplantae; phylum Streptophyta; class Magnoliopsida; order Asparagales; family Amaryllidaceae; genus Allium; species Allium sativum. The sequence goes on from CM060918.1 coordinate 750,204,546, forward strand.
TTCTGGCTTTAGTCTCCCAAGTTGCATCTCCTTCGGCGTCGCTCCACTGAACTTTGACGAGCTTGACTTCGCGGTCGCGTAGCTTCTTCACTTCCGTTCCTAATATGCGGGTTGGAACTTTCCTCACGGTTGCTTTGCGTTCCACTTCAGCTTCTTCTAGGATATTTGGCTCTACCACTTCAGCAGACTCATGTAGACATTTTCGAAGATGTGAAACGTGAAAGACGTTGTGAACTCCAGCCAATCTTTCGGGTAGCTCTAATCTATAGGCCATTTTCCCAATTGTTCCTATCTAAAGGTATAGTCGAATGATAGAAGCAAGTAAAAACTTTGTGCCCATTAGGCAATGTCAAAACTGGAAATCTATGCCACATGTATATTGATTAGGAGAAGAACTCTCTAAGCATCAGCCCCGAAGACCGAAATCAACATCAGACTAACACCCAAAGAATTACTCAACCCAACCACTATATATGATTCTAGGAAACTAAGCATGATGGACTCCTTTTAGGTCACAAGGAAGTCCCTCCCTAAGACCAACCCGTATCCTATAAAACCCAAAAAGTTTAGTCAAACCAACGAACACCCTCCAGCCGCAACATGTGTTACTAACAGATGAGTCATACTCCCTATGGGGTTTGCAACAGAAAGTGGATTGAGAAGGGGACCGAGAGGATATACACAAAAGATAGCACGCAAGTAAGCTCTACAGGAAGAGAGGGATCAAAGATATACTCTTAAGAAGAGATATGATGCACGAATCTAGTCTTCAATCTTCTAAGTCGCATTTCCTTGAGCTTAACTCCATTATGCTTTGTCCATCTTTAACTTCACAATTTCGTAGCTTCTTAATTCTTGTTTCCAAAATATGAGTTGGAACCTATTTCACTATTGCCTCTCGTTCCTCTTTCACTTACTCTACTTCTAGCATACTCAGCTCAAACATAACGGCGTACTCATGGTTTCATGCAAGCTCTCCAAAATTCACTAGTGAATTTTAGATCTCGTCCACTTACTATCAGGTATTCCACGTAGCAGAACTATCTCTTGGAAATAAATGCCAGCTATGTTGCCAAATGTACTTACTAAGGTGATTCTCCACAACTAATGCATAAGCGAAATGAACCTTCTGCCTTAGTGGCGAACACTACTGGAGCGCCCCATTCTGAAATGCTCCTTCTAATGAACCCCTTCTCTAGAAGCTCTTTAATCTGTTTACTGAGCCCTTACCTTTCCCGTGGAGCCATGTGTCTAATGGGCAACGCAACAGGCTTTTCATTATCTACAAGGTATATGCGGAAGTCTATCTCCCGCTTCGGAGGCAAGCCCTTCACCTCTTCGAAGACATCCGGATATTCCCGGACCACTCTAACCGATTGCAAATTTTCAACGGAGGCATCTAGCGATTCAAGATAACTAAGCATTACCGCATACGAGGGATTACAAGAAATTTCCAAAGTGTTACCGAGCTGGGTTAGGAGCCTAACAACCCTTTTTCTCACAATCAAGGATGGCCCCATTACTGGATAGCCAATCCATACCCAAAATCAAACCATATCCCGAAAAGCCCAAAACAAAGGCACTACGTTTAAACTCTACGCTTAGAATAGAAGTTTTCAATCCCACACAGATCATAGACAAATGAGCTGGGCCCCCAATTGGGTTTGAAACAATTAAGGGGTCCTCTACCATACTAGTTTTTAGGTGCAGAGATTCTACTAAAGCAGACGAGATAAAGGAGTGTGATGCGCCAGAATCAAATAAAGTGCGAACGGGGTGATCATAAAGGTAAACTACACTTTCTACAGAAGTATTTATACCTCGCTGTTGCAGAGGTGGCGCTTCTAGCACATGAACCTGTGCCCCTGTAGTGGATCCAGCCCTCTGCCCCTGTCCTCGTTTCTTTGGGCAGTCCTTAGCCCTGTGGCCTGTCTCACCGCAAGAAAAGCACCCACCATTCATCTTGGCCTTCTTTTTCCGGCAATCTTTCACTAAGTGCCCCACTTTGCCACAGAATTTACACTCCCTCTTCTCTCGGGACTTATTGTCTTTCCCGCCCTTCTCAAAGTCTGTCTTCTCAGGACAGTCTTTGCTGATGTGTCCAGTCTCCCCACAATGAAAACATTCTCCTTGCTTTCTTTTCCTCTTTCTACAATCCTTGGCTATGTGCCCTTCCGTACCACAAAAATTGCATTTCCTTTTTTCCCGTTTCTTATTATTACTGTTACGATCCTTTCTTGTTTGACTATTATTCGTCTTCATGCTCTGGGACTCTTCCGCTTGCTGGTTCACGTGGAGGAGGAGGAGTGAAAGCGTCAGCAGCTGGGGAGTAAGGTCTCCAGACATGCTGAAACAGAAAGGATAGATTCAAAATGAAGGATAAGAGATAGTACCTATGGCTTTGGGGGGGACTTTGCCTTTTAAAACAAAATAATATTTTATCTTTTAAAAATGCTTCTTTAAATTTCTTTTTGAAATTTTTTTTTCGAAACTTTTGATCTAATCTGGTAAACCTATGCTCTGATACCAAGTGAAACACCCCACCTCCGTTAGGGTCACTCTCAAAGGGAATGCCCTAATTTTGGTGGAGGTTTATAAGTATAAGTCACAGATATACAAGACAGATATAAGAACACATATTTTTGAACAGCGGAAAAATAACAACTTTTATTTCATTAAAATATGTGTTACACCAACCATACCATAATTGTCTTACAATACTTCCAAAAACATAACATCTTCATAACTGTCTTGATTACATTATTTAAAGAAGCATAAAGAAAACATAAATAAACTGCAAAAGTCCCATAATTGTTGTCCAAAGCCATAGTCCAAAACGAAAAGATCCAAGCAATACATTCTTTCTCTTCAAGCTGGATATGAAGGCTGGTCAAGCTGCGGTATTCCCTCCCTGTGGACCTGGGGGGGAACGGAAGAAAAGAAGACGAAAGAAAAGTAGATTCAGACATAAAGCCTGAGTAAGTCTAGGACTATTCAGTCTATGAATAAAGAACTGGGTATGATAAGTATAAACTAGAAATGGGAAAGCACCATAAACTTAGTTAAGTTGTCTAGGGTCGAATATACTATCGTACCCCATACTAATCTCTGTACCCATATAAACTAGTTCCCAACAGGCACCCCATAATTAGGGTGAAGTGATCCATTTTATGATGATCGGCTCCTACTCGCATAGTTACATGTGTCTTACGGCACCCGATGTTGTAGTTACCTATGCTGGTCCCACCATGGGGTGTATCAAGTCCCATGGTGGCGGCCCGACACAATCCTAGAATGCACAGGTATGCTACTGGTGCCCAGTGCCTTATTTTTCTGCGCCGGAGTGTGTGCACGCCCGCACCCCGTTAGAACCTACACTGCTGCATCACCGCCGTCGATTTGACCTCTTACAGTCAGCCCAGTAATCGTGCCCCACCCTGCCTAGTTTTCAGGGTATCATGATACCTTATAGGGTTACTGCTGAAAAGGGTCCCCCGCTACTAGGTTTTTGTAACACCCCGCCTCCGCTAGGGTCACTCGCAAAGGAATGCACTAGCTTTAGAGCGGCATTATTGGTAAACATGCACAGAAATATCACAAGACAGAACATATAAAATAGCGGAAGTAAAATCAAATTTTCATAACATGAATAAATAAGGTCTAAAGCCTTTTACATCAGAGTACATCAAAACCTGTCTTGCAATAATAAAGAAGCATAAAGACTTTTTCCTAAATTATTCCCCAAGTAAAAACAGTAAAGTAGCCATAGCCAAGAAAAGTCCAAGCCATCCATGATGACCTTCAAGCAGAAGAAGTCTGGACTAAACAACAGTATTTCCTCCCTGTAACCTGGGGGGGAAACGGAAGAAAAGAGGCGAAACAAAACGGGTCAGTCAAAAAGACTGAGTAAGCCCTATCTACTATTAGCATAAAAACTAGTAAAGTTAACTGACATGAGAAACTGAGATGAACATAAGCATGATAACAAGATAGATAAGCTAAATCAAAATAACAGGATGAACTACTGAACTCAGATAAACTAAGGTGTCATGATAAATTACGATGTCAAGATAAAACAAGGTATCACATCGTCAGGTTTCTATCAAGTATAATATCCCAAGATATCTATCACGTATAACGCCCCATGGTATCTATCCTGTACCTCTGCCCTGCACCTACCGTACTAGTATCCCAACCGTGTCATGTGTTATCCATGAATGACCCTTACTCAAAAGTCGTATAATGGTCCATGTCAACCTAATATGTCGCATATATAGGTTACTCAACTCGTAGATTCCTTTCCATGTAAATGTTCAGTCCCTTGCCGTAGACCATACGGGCTTTCCCATGAGATTCTATATTACTTTAACATAGTTCCGTGATCCTTAAGATCGGTTTGGATTGTTACCCTAAACCTAGCTAGGGTCTCCCAACTTGAATTATCGTTTGTACAACTAGGACTTATGCTACCTAGGGCTACTAGGGATTACGCTTACCTATTGCACGTTTTCGTATCTCGGTTTTGGTTCAACCACCCAGGGCCACTAGGATTTACGCTAACCGTCAACCGCGCCCTTTTTCCCATGCATTCATCATGAATCGTTTTTCCATGACTGTATGCACATGTATCACATCGTGCCATCCGAGTCCTGTCACAGGGCAGACCAGGAAATACAGGACTCGGTCGGGAGCTTTCGATTTATCTGCCGATGCAGATGCTAAGGTCTGTTTTTTTATACGTGGCTATGGTCCCACGCGACCCCTCCCTCAACTAGCGAAAGACAAGACAGGATAAATCCTGTATGAGAACACACTACTGGCCAACCCACAATCTAGCCCAACCGCAACCATAATTAGATAGCAATTATGGTCTTTTGGGTGTTCTCTGCCTTTCCGTACGTACACGCTTGACCAAAGATGGTAGGTAGCCTGACGAAATGCTATCTAGGGTACGACCGTGTATCATCGACTATCCCCTATCCATCCCCGTCTTTAGGTCGCTCGCATAGCAACCAAGGCATACTCTTGGCTCTTCTAACGCAGACCTTAACCTCTCATGAGCCTAGTATAATCACCTGGCAGCTCACAGAGGGATACCAAGAATATCCTCACGTTCCCCGAAGCCGCTGCTTCGTCACCCAGTTCGCTGGAGCCTTTATCTAAATCAGATACTTGCTCCTACTCGTATACTTAAATGATGACCTACCGTATCAGGTTACTCATCTATCTATGAACTGGTCTAAATTTCCTTGACTAAGAATCATTACTTAGTTATCCCTCAACTAAGGTTTACCACTTAGCCTTATTCCCGTTATCCTTGTTAACTACGGTTATCCACCTAATCCTCAGAACTAGGGTTTACATAATGGATTAAGTGTCACTTAAGTTCATGACTTAACCCGTCTACAAACCATGTCAAAATTGGCTAAGTATCCAAGTCCAAGACTTAACCCTACAAACCATGTTCACGTTGGTTAAGTATATTAAGCAATTCACGACTTAACCCCGTCCAATTATCATTCCAGATTGGTTAAGTATATATTAACTTGACCCTATCAATTTTCTTAGTCAAATCGGTCAAGTGTATTCAAGCGATACGTGACTTTGCCTTAACATGTTTTCACATTAGATTGGTTGAGTATAGATTAACTTAACCTTAATAAATTCACGAGTTAGATTTGTTAAGTATAGGTCACTTAACCACCTCAATCATCATGTTAGATTAGTTAAGTGTTTAACTTAACTCTATTAAACTACCAAGTGGGATTAATTAAGTCTAGGCTAACTTAACCCCATCCGATTTCCATGCTTAGACTAGTGGAGTCTAATCTCATCCATTAACTGTATTTTTCGGTTAAGTGTCATTAAGAAAACTTACTTAACCTTCCCCAAATTATCGTGTTGGATTGGTTAAGTGTTGGTAACTTAACCCCTTCCACTAATCGTATAAAATGGTTAAGTATCATTAGGCAAATTAAATTACTTAACCTACCCAACCTTGTCATGTTTTGTTAAGTATCATTAGCCTAAACCATTTACTTAACCCATTTGTCCATGTCATATTTGGTTAAGCGTCATTAATCAAATTAACTTAACCCTATCATGTGGCATTAATTACTTAATGCACCTCAACCTCTCACATTAGACTTTGTTGCGGTTACTAGTTAAGCCGATCGGTTCCGGGTAGCTTTACACCACAACTTGGTCTAACCTTGGGTTCAAGCAAAACATGACCAACTTCTCACATTGGGTCCTATTGTTTGCAACTACTAGTTAGGTCGGTCGGTTCCGGGTAGTTTTACGTTGCAAACTCAACCAACCTCGAGTTGGCCACACTTATATTATCTAAGTGTCATGTCCATCATGTTTCCAAAACATGTTACAAGTTTTCAAGCATTTGGGTAGACCTAACTTAATAGGTAAATTCCCAAAGGGTAGACCTAACTTAATAGGTAAATTCCCAAGCTTATGTTTTCAAGCATACTTACATGTCAACTTCCATGTTATATTTCAAGTCATATTTTCAAGTTGTATTTTCATGCCATTAGAAATTACCCATACATAACCCAACGCTTTTACACTCACATATACGTTCGCAACAACGTAATGGATTAAAAGAAAAGACTTGGCAAAGGCATGACAAAAATGGATATTAAGCCACAAGTTAATCATGGTGGCAAATGAGGCATAAATGTGTTCATTAACTTGCATGTTACATTCTTAAGCCTCAAAACATGCATAAACCCAAACTTGGCACATAAGCGAATCATGGTGACAAAAGACATGGAATGATGACTAGTAACTCGCATATATCATCATATAAGGGTTATGACTTCATATGCAAGTTGACATAAAGGTTATGAGGGTTCTCATGTTGCATAATGCAACATTTCAACATAAAGGTTGTAGCTTTTAGCCCACAAGATCAAGATAATGACTTCATAAACTTGCATGACATGATAGCATGTATCATACTCAATGATCAAACCCAAACTTGCAACATGAACATTTAACTTCATAGTTAATATCTAAGAGTAGGGAAAGGGCTTACTTTGCTACGAAGGCACAAATTGATTAAATTAAAGATTGAGACAAAGCCTATGCATGCCATCATTCAAAAACCCAAAGATGAAAGCTCCAAATCAATAAAACCCCATCTTGATGAACAAAGGTCAAAGCTTTAGCCTTGAAATCAACTTGAGAAGCTCTCATACTAACATAGAAACTCTCTAACACTCTCAAGATCATGAAACCTCTCATAGGAATTTACTTAGGAATTTTAGAATGAGGGTGGAGGCCATGAGAGTGAAAATTTTGCCATTGTTTAGTTGCAAGAATGAATAATGAGGATTTAGGGTAGGCTTAGGGTCTTATTTATAGATTAGGCAAGTGTTTTAGGCCATAGGATTAAACCTAGATTCAATCCAAGCCATCAAAGCATGTCTTGGGGAAGAAGTCAAGTGTAGGAACCATCTAGGGCCTTTAGATTAAAGATGAACCATGAGAACCATCCAAATGCAAAATCTGCATTTGAGCGAATCGGCCCACGGGTTGACAGCCAAACACCCTGGATTAACCCCTAGTCGACCCAGCGGGCTTGGGTCGACCTCAAAAATCGGCCGGTTCGGTTATTCCCCTCTCCCAATTCGCTGTTTTGAACATTTTTGCATATTTATTTATTTAATTTTCAATTATATATATATATATATATCAATATATATATATTTCTCTGCGCAACCCATTTCACTTAATTAAGTATACTTTAATTTGGGAATTTTTCGTGAAACTTCGCGAGGCCATATCTTGGTCATACGGACTCCGATTTTCGAAAACTCGGACTCTATTTCGCGTATTTTTCCGAGACGAACGCAATGGCATAGCCCGTTTCCCTTGATTCAGATTTTACAGTTTAATTCTGCCTCCATTTATGTTATAACAGGTTATTGAAAATACGGGTTGTTACATTCTCCCCACCTTTTAGGATTTCATCCCCGAAATCTCCAAGTTAGGAAGAACATATCCTACCATCCATCATCCATCTACTCAAAACATCATCCACAAGCAACCATTGTCCTTAGATGATTTCTAATGCTGTATGAATATATGCAAAACGTGTGTGTACATGTTCCTTAGCTAATGCTAATGATCAGGCCTGAATAATCTTTCTAATGCAAAATATGTATAGTGCCATGAATCCAACATGTATGCAAATAGTCCTAGTCATATAGATACTATATGCGTGCACAATCATTCATTCATATGCAACAACCGCATGAAAATACATTCGATTTCATCCATAAACAAGTATAAATACTCGTGCATATGCAATATGAAATGTGACCGAGTCGAGCTAGTATCTAATGTGTATTCGCGCATCCACGAGCAACCACTTGCAACCATATCAATCATAACATGTTTCAAATACATGTTTACATCCATAGGGTTCTACCTAGAATTCCCTGAAACAGGGTCGAGAAGATAAACAGGACAAACTCCTTACAGGGTTTGTAACGGAGAATAGGACCGAGAGGATGTCCACAAAAGATAGCCTACAAGTAAGCTCTACAGAAAACAGGGATCAAGGATATACTCCCAAAAAGAGATATCATGCGCGTATCTAGTCTTTGACCATCAAAGTTGTCTTTTAACTTCGCGATTTTGTAGCTTCTTATTCCTGTTTCCATAACATGAGCTGGAACTCATTTCTTCGTCGCCTCTCGTTCCACTTGCACTTATCCTTTTCCTAGAATACTTGACGCAAACATGACTGCGTACTCATGATCTCATGCAAGCTTTCCAAAATTCACTAGTGAATCTTGGATCTCGTTTACATACTATAAGGCATTCCATGTAGAAGAACTTTCTCTTGAAAGTAAACAGATGTCAATCAGGTTATCATGTGCACTTACTAGGGTGATCTCTATAACCCATGCATAAATGAAGTAAACCATCCGTCTTATTGGCGAACACCACTCGATCGGGCTTCAAATTTCCAATAAAGGCATCAAGGGATTCTAAGTAACTAGTCATGACAGAACCTCAAAAAGGTTACCCGATACTTCGAGGGCATTACCAAGGCTAGTCAAAAGGTCTAACTACCCTCCTATCAAAACCGAGAGTGGCACCCCCTACTGGATAACCACTTCATCCCTAGAATCCATCCATAGCTTATAAACATAAGCATTATTTCCAAACTCAACACTTGGCATAGACATTCCCAAATCCAAACAAGTCATGTATAAATGGACTGATTCTCCAATAGGACTTTGAGACAAAAATGGGATTCTCTATTACGCTAGTACTTAAGGTGCAGAGACTCAACTATCGAAGCAGACTTAAATGATACGAACAACGAAGTCCTAACGGGATGATAGAGAAGAAAAGCTAAACCTTTAACGAGATCGTTACCCTCCTTCCGAGGTACTCTAGAAATGAGAGCATACTACTGCCCTCCCGATGATCTTGTCCTTGTCCCATAATACTTAACTATCCGCCCCGTTTTACCATGCCAAAGGTACTCTCTCGTCATGGGTTTCATTGTTCATCTTTCTCCCTCCTTTGAGGACTAAGCCATACCAACAAGTTGCTCATCCTTAAGCTCGTATCCTTTATCCTTCTTTCTCACGATCCTTTCTTATAACGCGGCCACTGGTCTCTCGAGAACCACCTCCATCGTATGGAAAGCACTTTCGTAGGTAGAAAAGACTAGTCGCAGTTAAAACTACTGTGACTACAGATGGAGGAAAGAAAGGAAAAAAGACTCAATTAAGGAAGCAAGGATAGTGCTAATGGCCTTTGGGGAATAGCCTTTTTCTTTTAAAAGAAAATTTTCTTGAAAAATGCTTCTTTGTAAACGGTTTTTTTTTTTCAAATAGTTTTCAGAAGGTCTTTAAAAACTTTTGTCTAGTCTGGTAACCTTCTGCTCTGATACCACGTGTAACACCCCGCCTCCGCTAGGGTCACTCGCAAAGGAATGCACTAGCTTTAGAGGGGAATTATTGGTAAACATGCACAGAAATATCACAAGATAGAACATATAAAATAGCGGAAGTAAAATCAAATTTTCATAACATGAATAAATAAGGTCTAAAGCCTTTTACATCAGAGTACATCAAAACCTGTCTTGCAATAATAAAGAAGCATAAAGACTTTTTCCTAAATTATTCCCCAAGTAAAAACAGTAAAGTAGCAATAGCCAAGAAAAGTCCAAGCCATCCATGATGACCTTCAAGCAGAAGAAGTCTGGACTAAACAACAGTATTTCCTCCCTGTAACCTGGGGGGGAAACGGAAGAAAAGAGGCGAAACAAAACGGGTCAGTCAAAAAGACTGAGTAAGCCCTATCTACTATTAGCATAAAAACTAGTAAAGTTAACTGACATGAGAAACTGAGATGAACATAAGCATGATAACAAGATAGATAAGCTAAATCAAAATAACAGGATGAACTACTGAACTCAGATAAACTAAGGTGTCATGATAAATTACGATGTTAAGATAAAACAAGGTATCACATCGTCAGGTTTCTATCAAGTATAATATCCCAAGATACCTATCACGTATAACGCCCCATGGTATCTATCCTGTACCTCTGCCCTGCACCTACCGTACTAGTATCCCAACCGTGTCATGTGTTATCCATGAATGACCCTTACTCAAAAGTCGTATAATGGTCCATGTCAACCTAATATGTCGCATATATAGGTTACTCAACTCGTAGATTCCTTTCCATGTAAATGTTCAGTCCCTTGCCGTAGACCATACGGGCTTTCCCATGAGATTCTATATTACTTTAACATAGTTCCGTGATCCTTAAGATCGGTTTGGATTGTTACCCTAAACCTAGCTAGGGTCTCCCAACTTGAATTATCGTTTGTACAACTAGGACTTATGCTACCTAGGGCTACTAGGGATTACGCTTACCTATTGCACGTTTTCGTATCTCGGTTTTGGTTCAACCACCCAGGGCCACTAGGATTTACGCTAACCGTCAACCGCGCCCTTTTTCCCATGCATTCATCATGAATCGTTTTTCCATGACTGTATGCACATGTATCACATCGTGCCATCCGAGTCCTGTCACAGGGCAGACCAGGAAATACAGGACTCGGTCGGGAGCTTTCGATTTATCTGCCGATGCAGATGCTAAGGTCTGTTTTTTTATACATGGCTATGGTCCCACGCGACCCCTCCCTCAACTAGCGAAAGACAAGACAGGATAAATCCTGTATGAGAACACACTACTGGCCAACCCACAATCTAGCCCAACCGCAACCATAATTAGATAGCAATTATGGTCTTTTGGGTGTTCTCTGCCTTTCCGTACGTACACGCTTGACCAAAGATGGTAGGTAGCCTGACGAAATGCTATCTAGGGTACGACCGTGTATCATCGACTATCCCCTATCCATCCCCGTCTTTAGGTCGCTCGCATAGCAACCAAGGCATACTCTTGGCTCTTCTAACGCAGACCTTAACCTCTCATGAGCCTAGTATAATCACCTGGCAGCTCACAGAGGGATACCAAGAATATCCTCACGTTCCCCGAAGCCGCTGCTTCGTCACCCAGTTCGCTGGAGCCTTTATCTAAATCAGATACTTGCTCCTACTCGTATACTTAAATGATGACCTACCGTATCAGGTTACTCATCTATCTATGAACTGGTCTAAATTTCCTTGACTAAGAATCATTACTTAGTTATCCCTCAACTAAGGTTTACCACTTAGCCTTATTCCCGTTATCCTTGTTAACTACGGTTATCCACCTAATCCTCAGAACTAGGGTTTACATAATGGATTAAGTGTCACTTAAGTTCATGACTTAACCCGTCTACAAACCATGTCAAAATTGGCTAAGTATCCAAGTCCAAGACTTAACCCTACAAACCATGTTCACGTTGGTTAAGTATATTAAGCAATTCATGACTTAACCCCGTCCAATTATCATTCCAGATTGGTTAAGTATATATTAACCTGACCCTATCAATTTTCTTAGTCAAATCGGTCAAGTGTATTCAAGCGATTCGTGACTTAGCCTTATCATGTTTTCACATTAGATTGGTTGAGTATAGATTAACTTAACCTCAATAAATTCACGAGTTAGATTGGTTAAGTATATGTCACTTAACCACCTCAATCATCATGTTAGATTAGTTAAGTGTTTAACTTAACTCTATTAAACTACCAAGTGAGATTAATTAAGTCTAGGCTAACTTAACCCCATCCGATTTCCATGCTTAGACTAGTGGAGTCTAATCTCATCCATTAACTGTATTTTTCGGTTAAGTGTCATTAAGAAAACTTACTTAACCTTCCCCAAATTATCGTGTTGGATTGGTTAAGTGTTGGTAACTTAACCCCTTCCACTAATCGTATAAAAATGGTTAAGTATCATTAGGCAAATCAAATTACTTAACCTACCCAACCTTGTCATGTTTTGTTAAGTATCATTAGCCTAAACCATTTACTTAACCCATTTGTCCATGTCATATTTGGTTAAGCGTCATTAATCAAATTAACTTAACCCTATCATGTGGCATTAATTACTTAATGCACCTCAACCTCTCACATTAGACTTTGTTGCGGTTACTAGTTAAGCCGGTCGGTTCCGGGTAGCTTTACACCACAACTTGGTCTAACCTCGGGTTCAAGCACAACATGACCAACTTCTCACATTGGGTCCTATTGTTTGCAACTACTAGTTAGGCCGGTCGGTTCCGGGTAGTTTTACGTTGCAAACTCAACCCAACCTCGAGTTGGCCACACTTATATTATCTAAGTGTCATGTCCATCATGTTTCCAAAACATGTTACAAGTTTTCAAGCATTTGGGTAGACCTAACTTAATAGGTAAATTCCCAAAGGGTAGACCTAACTTAATAGGTAAATTCCCAAGCTTATGTTTTCAAGCATACTTACATGTCAACTTCCATGTTATATTTCAAGTCATATTTTCAAGTTGTATTTTCATGCCATTAGAAATTACCCATACATAACCCAACGCTTTTACACTCACATATACGTTCGCAACAACGTAATGGATTAAAAGAAAAGACTTGGCAAAGGCAGGACAAAAATGGATATTAAGCCACAAGTTAATCATGGTGGCAAATGAGGCATAAATGTGTTCATTAACTTGCATGTTACATTCTTAAGCCTCAAAACATGCATAAACCCAAACTTGGCACATAAGCGAATCATGGTGACAAAAGACATGGAATGATGACTAGTAACTCGCATATATCATCATATAAGGGTTATGACTTCATATGCAAGTTGACATAAAGGTTATGAGGGTTCTCATGTTGCATAATGCAACATTTCAACATAAAGGTTGTAGCTTTTAGCCCACAAGATCAAGATAATGACTTCATAAACTTGCATGACATGATAGCATGTATCATACTCAATGATCAAACCCAAACTTGCAACATGAACATTTAACTTCATAGTTAATATCTAAGAGTAGGGAAAGGGCTTACTTTGCTACGAAGGCACAAATCGATTAAATTAAAGATTGAGACAAAGCCTATGCATGCCATCATTCAAAAACCCAAAGATGAAAGCTCCAAATCAATAAAAAAAACCATCTTGATGAACAAAGGTCAAAGCTTTAGCCTTGAAATCAACTTGAGAAGCTCTCATACTAACATAGAAACTCTCTAAAACTCTCAAGATCATGAAACTTCTCATAGGAATTTACTTACACTACAAGAAAAATACCCTATTGCAACTAGCTATTTGCAACAGGCGACAAATGACAGTTGCAGTAAATAATATTTAGCAACAGACCTATTATAGCAGTTGCAATAGATGAGATTTAGCAACATACCTTTTTTTCCTGTTGCGAAAAGCATATTTTTAGCAACTGCACTTCTCTTCCTGTTGCAAAAACCTACTTTTAGCAACTGTACTTTCGTAACAGTTGCAACAAACATATTATTTGCAACTGCGCTTCCAAGCCAGTTGCGAATAGATATCTTTAGCAACTGTTTTCGCCTGTTGCAATAACTGTATTTTTTTACAACTAGTAAAGCCAGTTGCAAAAAACATACTATTAAAAATTAGTATTTAGTGGTTAACTTTTACTAATTAATTTAAATTAGTTGCTATTAAATGATTAACTACTAGTAATTATATAATAATTAAGATTATTATTTAATAATTATTAATTAATAATAAAATTTAAGTATTATAAAGTGATATTTATAACTGATAATTAAATAATAATAATTACTAATTAACTGATAATTAACATTTGGTAAGCATAGTTACTACAAAAATTACGAAGTAATAAGTAATATTTAGTTATAATATAATAAGTATTTAAGTAATAATAATTAATTGATATGAATTAATATTTTACTAATTTATCACGGTTTGTTGTTAATAGTTTATAAATTATATTTAACAATTATTAACTACGTTTAATAATAAATAAATCTAATTAACAACAAATTTGAAATAATTAATAAAATATTCATATTATTAAATAATTAATAAAATATTCATAATAATTACTAAATAATTAACCATTAGTAATTACATAATAATTACGATTACAATTTAATATTATTATAAATTGATATTTATATTTATATTTAATTATATTATTAAGTAATTTTACCAAAATGGTTTACAACTTTGGATTATACAAAATAATACTAGATTATTACGATTCAACCCAACTTTGTGGCTCCATACCTTAGTAATTTTTTTTGGTTTGTAGTTGTATGTTCGTGCCCCTTTCCCACGAAAAATTTATTTCCCGCTTTCACCCTGAGAGACCCAATGATAAATAATTATTAATTAATAATAAATTTTAGTTATTATAAAGTGATATTTATAGTTAATAATTCAATATTAAATAATAATCAACAAGTAACAAATATTAAAACTACCGTCTAATAAATAATATGTACTTAATTTAATACATTAATAACTAACATTAAGTAATTTAATATATTAGTAATTAATATTTATTATAGTTTAATAATTAATTTGCTAGTTATTTACTATTTAATAACTTTTCTTACATGACAGTCGCAAATATTAATTTATAACAAGATTTACTTTCAGATGCTTAGCAATAATCCAACTGTCCAGGGTACAAAATTCAAGTCACATTTTATTTATTTATTTTTTCTCCGCACAAGTTCAAAAATATACAAAATTAAACTATTATTTACGGTAATAAGGGCTAACTAAGTGTTATTTACGGTAATAAGGGCTAACTAAGTTCCGTTCTGATAAAAAAAGGCGGGCTCCAAAAATATAAGGGCGGGCTCTCGAAAATTTGACACCGCTTCGCACCTAATAATTCACGCCCACTTCAGTTACTTCTTCCCATCTAGATGCTTCTCCGTCTCCTCATTCTAAATTTAGTTCCAAGCCCTCAATTCTATTGCTCCACTAAAATAATCCATTCTATATGTAGATCTACTACTGCAAATGCTCAAGAAGGTGAACTTCAGCCGCCACGTTCTTTTTCTCTTCCCTTAATTCGTCTTCCCTTGCCTCAGCACTCTTCAATCCCCTCCTCTCTCAGCGCCACTTTCTCTAGCAGTCAAGAATGGTGGATTTATGCGTTGTGAGCGTCAGGGAGTTTCATAAAGGGATCCCCATACTCGGATTAACGATTGGGAAGAAGAAGACGAAGAGTCAAAACCTGGTCCATTTCTAAAAACACAAGCTGCCCGTTGCATGGATTGCGGGACACAGTTCTGCCATCAGGTACTTTGTGAATGTGAAGAACCATTTTTATAAACAACACGTCGATTCATTTCTCCCATTTGTGCCTTTTAAAAAAACGTATTGATGCTTTGGAGATCTATTCAGGATAATTCTGGATACCCACTTGGAAATAAGATACCTGAGTTAAATGATTTGGTCTACCAAAATAGGTGGCGTGAAGCTTTAGACAGACTTCTAGAGCATTGAATGTTCTATCAAGAGCATTTGAAGGCTCTTGCGTTCTTGGTTACGTCTGCTCTGCCCCTTGTGAAGGCTCTTGCGTTCTTGGTATTATTGAGAACCCAGTGTCAATCAAACGCATTGAATGTTCTATCAAGAGCATTTGAAGATGGATGGGTGGTACTCGACCTCTTATTTAAAGATCAGGTTATGTTATAATCCCATTTGGGTCTATGCAATTATACTGGTCACCACAGTGAAATTTTACCACACTGTACTTGTGTTGTTTTGCTTAGCATGTACCTTTATTTCAATATATTTTTTTGACCTGGATGAGCACTTTCTCATATAAAGGTCGGTCACATCACATATGATCTAAACTTTAATATGGAAGTATATATTCCAGTGTTAGGATAATTGTTTCCAAGTCCTTGGAATGCATCCTGGAGTTCTTTCTATAGTGTTTTGTTTAAATCATTACCCTTCGATATTATTATTTTTTCTTCCTAGACGTGAGGTGTTTTCTCATTGACTTGGAGGATATGACAATATTTTTGGGTGTACTCATTTATGCAGAAAGAAGGTTGCTATAGTAGTGGTCCAGCCGGTTTGGCTGCTGCAGATCAGTTAAATAAGATTGGTGGACTAATGATGTATGGAGTTCCTAACATGAAGGCTGACAAGACTGGTATTGTTCAGCGTCGTGTAGATCTAATGGTTAAGGAAGGCATCAAATTTGTTGTGAATGTTAATGTGGGCAAGATCCTGTATATTCTGTTGGTACTCTATTCGAAAAATTTTGTATTGTGTGATAGAGCAGAAATATGAGTAGAAAATACTCTATTCGAAAAAATTGTGTTGTGGGAGAGAAGAAATTGTTAAACATGAATGGTGTATTAAAATTGTAGAAATTTGTATTGTAATTGTTTGTACTATTAAAATTTTGTTATAATAAAATTTTATTTGTTTATTTCAGTCTGTGATATACACTATTACTAAAACAAATACATTTAATATGTAATATCTATAAGCTGTAATATTTTTTTTATATAAATTTATGAATCTATTGCAACAGGCATATACTGTTGCAAAATGTTCTGTTGCAACAGCAAAAGCCTGTTGCAAAAAAGTATACTGCAACATCTTATTGCAACAGGCAGAAAATGTTGCGGACTTTTTGCAACTTCGGCTATACCAACAGGCGCAGGCCTGTTGCAATAGGTCTACTGCAACAGATATCGCCTGTTGCGAAAATTGTTTTTTGTTGTAGTGTTAGGAATTTTAGAATGAGGGTGGAGGCCATGAGAGTGAAAATTTTGCCATAGTTTAGTTGCAAGAATGAATAATGAGGGTTTAGGGTAGGCTTAGGGTCTTATTTATAGATTAGGCAAGTGTTTTAGGCCATAGGATTAAACCTAGATTCAATCCAAGCCATCAAAGCATGTCTTGGGGAAGAAGTCAAGTGTAGGAACCATCTAGGGCCTTTAGATTAAAGATGAACCATGAGAACCATCCAAATGCAAAATATGCATTTGAGCGAATCGGCCCACGGGTTGACAGCCAAACACCCTGGATTAACCCCTAGTCGACCCAGCGAGCTCGGGTCGACCTCAAAAATCGGCCGGTTCGGTTATTCCCCTCTCCCAATTCGCTGTTTTGAACATTTTTGCACATTTATTTATTTAATTTTCAATTATATATATATATCAATATATATATATTTCTCTGCGCAACCCATTTCACTTAATTAAGTATACTTTAATTTGGGAATTTTTCGTGAAACTTCGCGAGGCCATATCTTGGTCATACGGACTCCGATTTTCGAAAACTCGGACTCTATTTCGCGTATTTTTCCGAGATGAACGCAATGGCATAGCCCGTTTCCCTTGATTCAGATTTTACAGTTTAATTCTGCCTCCATTTATGTTATAACAGGTTATTGAAAATACGGGTTGTTACAGTTTTTCTATTTCTAGCCAACATGCTAAGTTGGTTAAGTGTGTTATAAACCTAACCCCCAATCAGTCTGTTTAGCATGTTCTATCTTGATTAAGTATTAATATAATTTACTTAATCCTATCAATCCTGACTCAACCTTAATTGTCTTATTAAAGCCTTGACCTCTCACATTAGACAGGTATTGTTGTGGCTGCCTGTTGCCGGTTGGGTCCGGGCAGTCTTACGCCACAACTCAGTCTAACCTCGGGTCCTTATTGGGCTCCATGTTTAACCACCCACATTGGATAGGTATTGTTGTGACTACTGGACAGCCGGGCGGTTCCGGGCAGGTTTACATCACAACTCAATCCAACCTCGGGTTAAACACATCGTATTTTCTACATTTACATATTTTGTCTTTCTTCTTTTTATATGTAAATATTTGCGGCCCATTATTCAAATTCATCTTTATTGGTTAAGATTTATTTATGCCACTTAATTGTTTTTCAAAGTTATTGGTGTGCGTCAAACAAGCCAACACATATGTTCTACATTTTTAACCCAAACGTCATTTCCCCCGTTTTATTCGTTCGTTCCAATGTAAGGTGTGTTGGGTTTAATACTTAAACCCAATTTAGCCATATGAAAAGGGGAGGCTATAACATGGTGTTTATAAGGTGACATAAAAAGGGGAGTGTGAACGCATGAACTTGCAACATACGATCTAATTATCATAAGATAGGCATATGTGAACTTGCAATTGTAACAACATATAATATAAGCAATACTTAAACATGAACCATTCTATTCACAAAATCATGGTGTAAACGAAACATGTAGTCTTGGCATAAATAGTACTTAAACATGAACCACTCTAATCATATAATTATGGCATAATCATAATTAAACATGAGTCCTTATATGGTCATGGCATAAACATAATTGATTATGAATCCTATTATTCATATAATCATGGGTTTTTGTCCAATCTATGTAACTTGTAAGGGGATGCAATTCTAGTGTAAATTTCTAATGTAACTTATGTGCCAAAAATATATTATCATATGATTAAGATAACAACATAAGCTTAGAAAATATGTTTTAAACTAGGCATAATAACAAACATAGCTTAGACATGTTCATAAAATTAATACAAGCTTACAACGACGCTTGCTTTTGTCACTATCACAAAATCATGATTTTTATACTTGAACTATGATGCCAATTTCAACATAACCTTCATATGAATCATAATACTTAGGTGAATCAAATTACACTAAAGATGACCATAAAATCATGTTGTCATAGCAATAGATCATAGACTTGCATGAATTTCAAAATAAACTATTACAACATATAGTTGTTGTTTCAACATGAATCTTATACTTGCATTTACCAAATGGGTGTTGTAAATAACTACCACAAACATGTAGTTTTCAATATGAATCATATGCTTGCATAAGTCCCAATCAAAATTCCACAACATGTGGTTGTCAACATAAGCCGCATACTTGTATGAATCAAACCATAGCATTGCCAAATCGTTTAGAATCAAAATATCATACAAATATAAGTCATTATCGCCACAATTCCATTTCGTTTCCAACGCAAATCGCGTACTTGCAAATATCCAATCGTATACCATAATATTCCCAAATCGTTTTGCATCAAAGCAACATACAAATATAGATTATTATCGCCACAATTCCATTTCTTACATTACACAAATCAACACAATTATTTAATTCATATCGGAATAGCACTCTACTTACAGCGTATGGCGAATCTTCAATTCAGAAATCTGAATTCTGAATTTGGAGATGCTATCCTTTGTTGTAGGCGTTGCTTTGATTTGATTAACGTTGCTTTAGGCTTTGAATTATCTCCTAGTTGTCTCTCTATTTCTGACGGCTATCTTCAGTCTCTCCTCAGCAGCATGACGGTCTCATCTCCATTTTAGTTTATGTGAATTAGGGTTAGCCTTAGGTCCTTTTTATAGAGTTTGTGAGTTGATTTAGACCGTCGATGAAGCTTGGTTCAATAATAGCCGTTTGTTTGAAGGAGAGACCAACCAGGAGCTGACACCTAGCCCTAGTGACAAGGCAAGGCTCAGAAAATCGACCAAACACAGACCTGGCCAACCAGGGTGGGCTGGGTTCGACCTGGCTCAGGGGCCAGGTCGACAGCCCAGTCGACACCGTGTCGACTTGGCAGTCGACACGGGTTACCCAGGTCGACTGCCCAGTCGACCTGGCTAGCCCCAGGTCGACTGCCTAGTCGACCTGGGTGCTTTGGGCGGGAATTTTCCCGCCTTGGCCAATTGGGCCCGATTTTGAATTTTGAATTAGTTTTTCTGAGCTGTTTTCGTCTGTTCGAATTTTAAACCTAATTCTGAAACTTCCGGAGGCCATATCTTGGTCATACGGACTCCGATTTTCGAAAACTCGGACTCTATTTCGCGTATTTTTCCGAGACGAACGCAATGGCGTATCCCATTTCCCTTAATTCTTTGATTTGAAATTAATTATACTTTAATTTATGAATTTCACGGTTATAGAATACACGGGGTGTTACATGATCTTTCTTTGGCTTCTACTACAGCTGAAGTCAAAGATTCTATTCTGACCCATTTCCAGTCTTTCTTGAGTTCTCCCTCTATGTCTGTATCTGATCCGTCCCTTCTCGCTTTCATTCCTCGTCTGGTTCTCCCCTCGGATAGCTCTGACCTTGCTGCTCCCCCTTCGTCGGATGAAATACGTGTGTGCGTATTTGCTCTGAGCAAGGCAGTGCAAGTGGGACAGATGGCTTCAACGGGGAATTCTATAGGAGTGTGTGGCCGATTATTCAAGCGAACTTCTTCCTTGCCATCCAATCCTTCTTCTCCGGAGGAGAGCTCCCTACGGGATGGACCTCCACCAACTTGATCCTCATTCCTAAATGCGATCAACCGATCTCTTGTTCGGATTTCTGTCCAATCATCTTGTGTAATTTCTCTAACAAGGTCATTTCTAAGGTTCAAACCTCCAGGCTAGCTCTGTTTCTCGAGCGTCTCATTTCCTCTTTTTAGCCTGGTTTTATAAAAGGATGTTTGATCACTGATAATGTCCTTTTAGCCAGGAGCTGATTTCTCATATCGATAAGAAGGTTAGAGGCTCTAATGTGGTCGTTAAGCTAGATATGGCTAAGGCTTACGATCGCATGTCATGGTTCTTCATCATCAAAGTTCCGAGGGCGTTCGGATTTCCTGAACCCCTCATCGATGTAGTTTGGAGACTTATCTCCAACTGCTGGTTTTCCGTTCTCATTAACGGATCGACCACTAGTTTTTTCAGAGTTGGGAGTGGTCTCAGACAAGAGGACCCTTTCTCTCCCACTCTGTTTGTCATTGCGACTGAGGCTTTTGTTTGAGGGATGCACGCTATTATGACAGCAGGTCAGATTCATAGGTTCGGCATTCCTTCGGGTTGTCCTATCATCTCCTCCTTGTCCTTCGTAGAAGACATCATTATTTTTACAATTGGTTGTCGTTGGTCTATTCGGAGTCTTTTGGGTTTTATTCAGCAGTATGAGGGAAGCTCGGGGAAACTCGTTAATTCTTCTAAAAGCTGCTTCGTGGCCGCGAGAGACCTTTCCGAGGTCAGATCTTCCTGGATCGAGACTTATACTGGTTTCAAGGCAGCCTCCCTTCCTCTCCCTTACCTCGGCATAGAGCTATATCGAGGTAGGAAGCTCAATGCCATTTTTGATCCCCTAACTAACAAAGTCAGGGGAAAGATCATTCGGTGGAATGCTACTCTCCTCTCCCAGGATGGCGGATTGGTTCTTATTAAGTCCGTCCTTGACTCTATGGGATCTCATATCTTCGCTGCTATGACTCCCACCGCTTCGTTCTTCCGCTCTTACCGTTCCTTGTTTTTGGCCTTCTTTTGGGGAAACACGGACAACGCTTCTCGTCACCACTGGATTTCTTGGAAATCCATCTATCATCCGAAGAGTGAGGGAGGTCTTGGCCTCCGTAACCCTAAGGACATTTTCTCAGCCTTTACTTGCAAACTTTGGGCAAGGTTTGGAGAGAACAACTCCCTATGGGCAACGTTCCTCCACGCCAAGTACCACAGGTTGGAAGTTACGAATTTCACCGGTGTCCTGTCTTACGCTAGTGAGATGTGGAAGCGGATGCAATCCGTGAAGGCCTTGTCGGATGCTCATGGGGGAGGGGGTACTGCTTGGGACGGCATACCCTTCTCTCTGAAGGCAGCGTGGAATTCTATTAGAACTCCGGGGCCTCGTCTTCATCTTTTCTCCTGCGTCTGGAATGCCCGTATCCCCCCAAAAGTTTCTCTGTTCATGTGGAAATCATTGAAAAATGGATTACCTATTGATGAGAACCTTCAGAGAATCGGCATACCCCTGGTTTCCAGGTGCAGGTTCTGTAGTTTTGGAAACTCCAAATCCCCAACTCACTTGTTGCTCTTCGGGTTTTGTGCCAGGTCTGTCTGGAATTACTTCGAGAACCAGATGGGTTACCGAGGTAATGCTAGCTCGCTTGTAGGTTTTCTAAGATTCTGGTGGTCAGACATCTCTGGTAAATCTTTTTCGATCGATCCTTGTTCGCATGATTCGTTGCCTTGTCTGCTGGCACATCTGGTGCTCGTGGAATAAGGCAGTGTTTGATGAAATGGCTATGGACCCTCCTACCATTATTCGAAAAGTGAGGAACGATGTGTTCCTCGCGTTTCGAGGTAGGACTTTCCGGGGAGTTATCAGCTCCCGTGCGAGGAGGTGGGCTACGGCCTTTGATGTTGCATCGGTTGTGGCATCTCCCAAAGTAGGTATCAGTTGAGTTTTGTTTTCTGTGTTTATGCCAGGCTTTGGTTTTTCTACTGTTGCTTAACCCTTTCCGATACTCCCCCCCAATGTTCTTATGTCGGCTGCTAGTGTGCAGATTTTAGATGGTAGGTGATCAGATGTCTCAGTCAGGAGCAGTATTTTGGTTTTTTTCTACATCATAGGAAGATCTGATAGAGTAGGTGGCATAGAAGGTTTTACGGATCAGGAGATTGGATGGTTTCTATCTTGGATTGCCGCGATGGATTTTTTAGAGCTTGAAGACATGGGGGTCTCAGAGGATCGGGGCAGACTTTCATGTCTTAGTTTCCCTCTTGGTTGCCTTGACAGAAGCTGTAGCCCCTCTTCGCCCTCTTTGGAGCTTGGAGCTCTCAGGACCACATCTAACTTCGTTGTTTATCTTTTGCGACCTCGGTGGTTTACGCCGCAACTGAGCTATCCTTTTGGCTTTAGCCTGTCTTATTTTATAGTTGTTTTGTGCTTGTGTACCTATTATGTCTTTGTGTGCTCGGTTGTAGATATCGTTTTTGTGAGCCTTTGGAGAATGGTAGAATTCTCCCGTTTTGCTATATTATATTCTTCAAAAAAAAGGTTTATATACATATGACTTGGGATATGTACCGTTTCAAACCCATATATATCAAATTTCAGATATAAATTTGTTCCTCTAATATGCACCTGTATCCAATAAAAGCATGTAAATATAATTGCAGAAGCGTTATTTCTTATCAAACTAACTCTGGGATGCATTTCTTTTGTATCGGGCTAAGCCCAAAGTTTATTTACAAATCAGTTTGTATTGTGTAACCGTGTATTATAAACACACTTCTCTCTCTTTGTAATAGCATTCATTTGATAATTCTCCAAGTCAATAAAGAATATTTTTATGCAACCTCTTGTGTATTAAACATTACAAATCAACACTGAATACATTTTTACAGTATCAAAAGGTTTTGAAACAATATATATTTCAAAGTTCCAGAAAGTTGCAGAGTTCCAAGTACATACCATGCACCCTGCAAAGACTATAACAGATTCAGATAAAGACAAAGTGTAAGTTGTACGTATATAGACAGGGAAATCAACATTGTCCTACCAAATAATTTTAGAAAATACATGAATATCAATAGAAATAATTCAATATAAACTAAGTTTCAACGCAAAAACTCACATAAAAATATCATTTAGTATGTACTACGTTTCAACGGAAAAAAAATAGCAAGTTCTATACTATTCATCGTCTAGTAAATCTTACTATAAAAAGCCGTAGCACTTTTATATTGAATATCATTTAGTAGAAAACAAATTTTGTGTTAAGCTTCTATAAGAGCATCAATTTGAATACAGCAAGTTTCATTAAAAAAAGTTACCAGAGATAAACAAGTTTTAGACATTTTTAACCATATTTTACCATATACTTTTTATAAAACAAGAAAATGTAATTACTTTCTAAATGAATATGTAATTTCCAATTAGAAATTAATTTACCGCTGCTTGCTCCGATGCAACATCTACCCAACTTTTATTTTGATTTTTTCTTCTATGCACCAACTCATATGCTTCAATAGGATCGGGTTCGCAACCATGCTTTTCTGGCTATTCGAAAAATAAAATTACATTAACCAAGTTGAATATGTTTGACCCAAGGAAAAGTATATACTAATTTAACATTTAAAACCAACATAAATAATGAACATGTGTTAGAAGAATTAATACATATGACATTTCTTATCCAACTTATTTGCTATTGAATAAAAGTGTGCACTAGCAGAGACTAGAGTTTCTTTGTCATTTAATGGGGTGGGAGGAGTTATGGTGTTTCTACCAACTAAGAAGGGAAAGTCAATCGATATTAGAACTGTGAAAAGTAAAGATATTTCATGGTGTTGACTGTTGAGTCATTCCTTTTGTTATCAAAATGTATTGATACCAGGTTTTATAATCAATATAATTACATTGACTGCTCATCATTCCTACGTGTTAGTCTCTGGCTCCAAAAGCTTGCCAAACAATCATGTTGACTGAAGTTCAACCTTTTCACACTCAACTATAAAAGAGCAATCTACTTCATTAAGCATTCTAACAAGGATCATACTTTATAAGCAGCACTTCTCCAAAGAGCGTATTTATGCATATGCATGCTATTATAAATTTTTTTCCCCTTATTCAATAGAATAAAGAAATTATAGCATAACATTTCAGCGTACAAGTTATAATTATGTCTAAAAGATAACTACAACATACCGTCTTATTTTTCACATACAACAAATGGAAGAAACTATGATTATGTCAATAGAATAAAGAAATTATAACATAACATTTCAGTGTATAAGTTATAATTATGCCTAAAAGATACCCACAACATACCTACAATTCAGTATACCAAATTACAATTTATTATCCAGCATAGACCTAAATAGTTTATCAAATTATGCCCAAGCAACAGACATGACATCCAAGCATTGCAGCTCTGTTAAGAAAACATTATTAGCAATCCAAGACAATACTCCACATAGCAGCCAAGCACAAACAACTTCAACAAGGTTGATAGAACTATCACTAAGAGCACAACCAATAATGGCTTGTTTAGTTACTAAACAAGTCACGGAGCAACCAGGTGTGGCTTGTTCAGTCACTCGTGGCTAGTCTGTGGCTAGTTTTGAGCTCGTTCGCGGCTGGTTGACTGAGCAGGGGTTGGTGCTTATAATGGCAAAGTGTTTGCCGTTATAAGCTTATAACGGCAAACACTTTGCCGTTATATTATCTAGCCGTTGCCCTCCAACGGCTAGTGCACTTCCTCCCTATATGCCAACCTACCTCCTTCTTCTTCCACACAACCACTCCACCTTCTCAACTTCAACTTCTTCAACAGTAAAATGTCGTCTTCTGCACCCAAGAGAAGCGGGAAAAAACCAGCAAACAGGACAGTCATGTCCAAACCGCACTCATCATCGTATGCCATGCAACGGTCAATCCAACAACAGCAACCGTTGCAGCCATCTCACGAATATGGCTACTCGCCATATTGAAATTATGCATACCTACCACCATACCAACCGCTCGCTCCTCCTAATTTTCCTCTCATCCATTCTACCGCCCAGCCACAATTTTACCAACGACCGACCGGGGTAAGCGTGTACGAAGATCATTCTTCGTATATGTCAATGATGATGCAGACCGATCAAAGTCAACAACCTCACCTAACTCCACAACAGACCGAGGTTCGTGACCGTGAAGCTATGCAAAATCTGCAAAGACAGTTTTTGTATGGGTATGTCTCTCGTACTACCGAAGAAAATGTTGAAACTTCAACGGAGGAGGCGGAGGAAGATGCAAATGAGGATGCGAGTGTTACAAATTCTGAAGAATTTAATCAAGAATACGTTGCACCTATCAGTCCCGAATATAACCAAAAGAAGACGAAGTGGAAGTCTTTAAACGGCATTTTCAGTAAACGACACCAAACCGAAGTTGAATCAGAGCCGGATCCTGGAATAGAAGATATTGAGGATGATCATGCTGAAGGGGAAAGATTAGCAACGGATGGAAGAAAAAAACAATGTAAGTTTACTTCCGAGCAGTACATTTCACTTGCTAAATCGTGGATATGCATTTCACAAGACAGCATTGTTGGGAATAATATGAAAGGTCAGAAATTTTGGGAAAGAGTAGCGGAGTTTTACAATTCGTTGGAAGCGAGGAATAGAACATAGGCATCACTTAGAGGCGGTTATAGAGTTATGAATGCCGCATGTCAGAACTATCTGGCAATACTGTCAGGCTTGCAGAACAGACAGCAAAGCGGTACTGCACCTTATGACGTTGTAAGTACCGTTGATTACTTTGAAAAATAACTTACTATATTATGATTGATTAGTTAGAAATGTCATACGCTCATACAATTTCCACTTTGTGTTACAGATTGAAGAGTCACGAAAAGACTACCAACAAAAGTATGGTCATCCATTTAAATTTCAAGACTGTTTCGAGCTTCTATCTAGTTTGCCGAAGTGGAAGAACCCAAGCAACTTCATGTTTGAGCAACAGAACAAAGATAGAAGGATGAACTACTCTGATTCTAGTCCAGGAAGTGACCCGAGTTCGCAAGAAAGAAACCCTTTATTTGGAACTAGTGACAGACGACCTATTGGCAGAGCCAAGTCAATTCAGCTGGAGCAATGCGGTCTAGAGTTTTCTAGATTTATGGAAACAATAGAGAATTCATCTAAGGCGACAAAAGAGCATAGAGCTCGATTTTCGGTGCAAAGAAACCGCAGCGATGAAGAGTTCCAAAAGGCAGTTAGGGATGATCAAGAGCTCCGCAGACATGTACATACGGAGAAACAAGCCATGGTACGAGAAAAGCAGGAGGAGAAGAAAGCCATGCTACTAGAGAAGCAGGAGGAGAAGAAAGCAATGGTACGAGAGAAGCTGGAGGAGACAAAAGCTATGATGTGAGAGAAGAATTATATTAAAATGATTACATGTGATTTTAGCAAGCTTTCCCCTCTAGAGCAAGAACTAGTAACCGAGTAGATTGGAGAGTACAGAAAAAACAAAGGAAGCGGAAGCGGAAGTGGTAGTGGCTCGTATATGGACTAGCTATGTATGTTGGGTTTAGTTGTAATATGATTGTGAACTGTTTGTAGTATTTATGTACTGGTGGGTGTTTATGTACTAGCTATATATGTTGGGTTGAGTTGTAATATGATTGTGACCTGTTTGTAGTATTTATGTAGTAGTTGTTTTTTATGTACTAGCTGTATATGTTGGGTTGAGTTGTAATATGATTGTGAGCAGTTTTTAGTATTTATGTACCAGTTCTTGAAATAATGATACAATCTACAATATAGTTGGAAATCAAATTTATTGACCCAACTACGCACTGATAGATAGTACTCTGATACATAGTACACGACTACACACTGATACATAGTTCTAGTACCAACTACTGATTCCGACTATTCCTTCCTTTATGCGCCCACAAATGTTCCACCAACTAGTCACGCAATTGGAAGTGCGCAACTTGATCTTCAATGTGTTGAACCATATCAACATGTTCTTCCATTGAGTTTACATCTTTATGGGGTTTTGCATTTGACCCCGTAAACATGTCAGGATAATTAGACTTTTGATTCTTATATCCGCCTCTTTCAGACTCTACAATCATGTTATGTATTATTATACAAGCATACATGATTTATGAAAGCGCTCTTGCATCATGAAAACGAGTAGGATTTTGTAAAATATGAAATCAGGCTTGTAAAACACCAAACGTACATTCGATGTCCTTTCTGTAGCTAACTACTTTTTCAGTGAAATACCTTTCTTTATCATTTGATGGTACTCTGTATCCTTGCATCAAAGTTCTCCACTTTGATTATATTCCATCCACTAGGTAGTACCCAGTTTTGTGTTTGATATTACCAACTTTATATGAAACATCTGTTGATAGTCCGTTAGCAAGTTCTGTGAAAAGATATGATTGTTTTAAAACATTTATATCATTCAATGAACCTGGGACTCCAAAAAAAGCATGCCAAACCCATAAATCGTCTGTTGATACTGCTTCAAGGATCACTGACGGCACTTTTTTATGTCCGGTGAACGTTCCTTTCCATCCCGTTGGGCGCTTTTTCCAAGGCCAATGCATGCAATCTAAACTTCCAATCATACCTGGAAATCCTCTAGCATCTCCCCTGCGTAGTATCCTACTTATATCGTTTGGTCCAGGCGTCCGTAGATACTCCTGCCCGAACTGTTCAACAACTGTTTTACAGAATTCTTTCAGACACTCTATTGCTGTTGATGCTGCGATTCTGAAATATTCATCCATTTGGTCGCCAGATGTTCCATATCTTAACATCCTCAACGCCGATAAAATTTTGATGTGGGGCGAGTGGCCGATTTCTTGTGCTCTGTTCAGTCTATAAGTGAAATATGGGTTTGACTGATGAAGTTTAATATAAATTTTTGAGAAAATTGCCGGACTCATACGATAACGATAGCGGAACAAAGTTATATCATAAGTTGGATTGTCGATGAAGTAATCCCTCATTAGTCTTTCATGTCCATCCTTGTAGTCTCTCTTATACCGCCGGTCAATCCGGCCAAGCATACTACCTCGACGGTTGTTCATTGAGCCTTCAGCAAAATAATTGGAATACCCAACCATTGTGTGTTGTTCCAGCTCCTCCTCCGTCTCTTCCTCCATTTCTAGTTCGGAATCGTCAGTTTGATTCATGACTTCGTAGTAATGGTGGTATAGATTTGGATCCATTGCTTGCTTTTTTATAAATTTAGTTTCGTTGTTCTCCCTGAGTGTAGATGTAGGACAGATATATATATAATCAAGGATGGTTGGCATAATATCTCTGTTATTGAGTAGTCAAATCGGGCAGTTGTTGTGATGTGAAAGGTTGGCAATAATGGTCGGCAATACATGTAAACAAGAATGGTTGGCAATAATGGTGTGGATAATATCTCAGTCATTGAGTAGTCAAATGGGGCAGTTGTTGTGATGTGAAATGTTGGCAATAATGGTTGGCAATACATGTAGCCAAGAATGGTTGGCAATAATGGTTCCGACATAATGGTTGGGATAATAATGGTTCTGTCATTGAGTAGTCAATTCGGACAGTTGTTGTGATGTGAAATTAATAGAGAATATAATGGAGAATTTCCTTTGTTTTTATGTAATAAATGATTTTGTAAATTTTCATAAATTTACGTTTGAAATGATATCCAAATGTATAGAAATTCTTTTATATTCAATTAGATAAACGTTATCGTTTATTAACGAAATTCCATAGCGATTATTTAAAAATTTAAATTGAACATAACTAATAATCTATGTCACGAAATCTCAAATTTTTTTCCCCAACAGATAATTTTAATCTAATCGACCCGAACGATTCTTGTTTCACAGAATTCTGACCAGTATCGGATCTGTTTTATTCAGTTAAAGTTCGTATTGAAAATTACGAACTACCGCCGCGTTTCGGGCTCGTTTTAATTATATTATAAACTATACATATATATATATATTCAAACTTCATTTTATATAATAAACTCGATATAAAATCAATTATATCTCCAATATAATATTAACGACAAAGATTTGTCACAGTAGAGTCGGATATGGAGATACAACAATAAGCACAAAGATAAAATAGTTTATAAAGACACAACAACTGATGATAGTACATGCGAACTAACTCAATCAAACCATGGAGTAGGAATTAGCAACTTCATTACAATGCATGTTACGTTTAGTCTTACGGGCGTCGCATGATGTTCAATCGCAACTACTCATTATCACTTCGAACACGTCTATTTTCTCGTTCGAGTTCGTTAGCATATGCTATTCCCCGAGGACACAAAGGTTGGTCTATCCAGTCCGTGTAATTGCAACCATTTGGATAGACTGGACATCGCTGCATGCGCCGACCTATATTGTTGCCCTCTGCTCGAACGACAACTTCAACCACATACCCGCAGTAGCAACGAACTGGATAAGAATCAACTACATGTTCGTGCAGTGGTACACGAAAGAACTCTGCTTCCTGCGTTGACTGAGTGACCTCCTGTTGAGATGATACATGAACAGGTGGTACTAGTGTTTCATGTGGAGATTGAACGTTCACTTGTTCGTACGGCGGTATAGTTTGCGGTTTCATTTGGTTTAGGAACTGAAGTTCGTCTTCAAGCTCCTGTAGCCTCATGTTTTCGTAAGCTTGTTCCTCGGAATCTGTAGATGTTGCCCACGAAGACATTTTCAGTGAGTGCAAATCCAAGGATGTGCTCTAAGAATGGGGAAGAAGTTGTTTGAGTTTTGTATGTTGTGAGTAAGTTAACATATGTATATATAGCTGGAAGATTGGTAATGGTGTGAATGGTCAAAAGCTACACTGTAGGGAACACTATATGGAATCTGCCAGATGACATGACTGCACTATGCGAAGAATGCAAGACTTGACCAGTCATTGCGCTATAGTTGGTTGACCCGTTATGTTCTTACGTAGAATATGGAGTTATCTGCAAACCTTGTTATGTTGGCGTGTTATTTAAGAATTTTGCATTTCGAAACGAGAAGACGACAATCTTGTTCACGATCAAATTCAAACGCTAATACATTTCAAACAACACTTACAGGAACTAGAACAACAGAACATAGCAACATAAAATTCAAAGTACAGTAATAAATCTTCGATCCAAGAAAAACCAAATCCTAACGATTTCTGAGATAGCCAGCTCTAGTTGCATCCGCAACAATCTTGTTCAACCGCCTTATTTAGGCTTGCGCTTCCAGTGCATATTGAAGTCCACGTTGGCACATCGGGGGGTCTATCCACTGCATAAAATTACAACATTGAATATTACCTACAACATTGAATATCATTGGGGTAATACCTATGGTCTTTGAAGGCAGGACATCCGAAGAATCGGCATCCAGCATTTTTTTCAGTTTTGGCAACAACAACAACCGATTCATCTCCACAACAACAAATAGGTTAAGCTCCACTAGGTAGCGTTAGACCGATTGGATGTAGGGGCTCGATTTCTTGTCCTTCGTATACGATCTGCTTACCAGGTCTTTGATTTGCTACAACTTCGTGCAATCGAGCATTCAAAGATTTTGCTCTCGGCTTCACTGATTTAGACTGAACTTGTGCTCCTTCACCGAATTCCGCCGTAGGCTTGTTGTGTTGTACACTATTCCTTGACCGTTCAAACTCTTCATAACAATTATTCATTGTTTCATCGTCAATCTCCAAGTTGTCCATAGCTTCAATACAAAACAAAACCTTAAACAATTGAAATGAATTCAAAGTGTATGGAATTTTTGTTCTGTTAGAGATATAAACCTGGTGCATATTTATTGCTGTGTTTGAACACAAAGCAGGGCTAGAATTGTAAAAAGAGATGTTGCAATTCCCAACATAAATACAAAGGAGGGCATACCCGTGATAAATTTTTGGTATTGATATATAATGCATCAACTTTATCAGTAACATAATTACTGGTACTGTATCAATGTATAGTGTATCACTGTTTGCACTGTATACTGTTTGACTGTTTCCATAAAATGTTTGACACAAAGTAGGCTGGACCTTTTTTTTAACTCCTACACGTATTGAAATGGTTAATGCACCCGAGGATGACCCCTATTTTTAACTCCTACTCTCGAAAAAGAGTGGCATGACTCCACCCTGCCATAAAACATGGCTGAACTATGGGAACTGTGCAAGACTTGACCAATCAATGCGGAACGACCCATATTTTTTAACTCGTTCTTGTATTGAATCGTCTAATGCACCTAGGAACGACCCTTACGCATAGGTTACATAAGTGATAATAAGTTACAAATATGATAAATTACACAAACTGTAGATTAGACAAACAATAGGTTCCATAAATAAAATCAGCCTACATAACCTAAACGTTACACAGCTATAGGGTTACATACTTCGTTCGAACTTCAGTGAAGGTTTTCAACTAAAATAAAGCATAAAGATAAAAGTGATTCGACGCGTAACGATACAGTACATAGTACGCATAACATAAAATATTTAAATCCTAATTTAACCCACGTTGCAGGCGATAATTTGCATTACTTAGGTCGTTTACTTGATTTCGCAGCTTTTTTATTTCTTCCTCTAGTTCCAAAGCATACGTAATTGCTCGACGGGGAAAACGTCCATCTATCCACTATCCAAACTCGCATCCGTTGCCACGTACTGGACAACTATAATATCGACGTCCAACGTCGTTTCCATGGCAGACGACTAATTGCGGTGCTTCAAATCCACAAAAGCATACAATATTTGCGGATTGCACCTCGCCTTCTTCTACCGTGGCTCTAACACGAGGAATTACAAGGTTAGACCTGCGATCACGTTGTCGATTACGATTGTCATGCTGATGTCTTATTTCCATTTCACGCATTCCTGCTTCAAGTTCTAATTGTCGCACCTCGTCATTGTGTCGCTCTTCCATTTCGATATACCACTCTGTTAGTTCTCTAGGTGTGGACGGATTAGGGTTTGATGGTCCTGAGAGAAGATCCGTGTAATTGTAAGAAGTTGGATACGATATTGGCATTTTTCTTATTTGAGATATAATTTTCGGTCCGTATGGATCGGGTATTGCTGAAGCAATGTTAGTTATATATAGGAGGAGATTTAGTTGCCACTGCATAAGGATATTACTTCCCGTTTTCAAAAGACACGGAATGTGAAAACAAATTGACAACGGGTAATGTTTACGTTGGACTGTGCACTGTACACTGTGCACTTTTTACTGCATATTGTCCGCTGTATACTGTACAATGTGCACTGTTTCCTGTAGCTACGTTGGAAAATGCGTTCTTAACTTTAGAAAAAGAGTGACATGAACACACTCTGGTCTGAAAACTGTAGAAAAAGAGTGACAGGCCTACACACAAGGAAAAGAAATTGCCTGTATAAAAATATAACAGCAAACTGTTTGCCGTTATATTTTATAGTCGTGGCACCACAGCGGCCACTTAAACGGTCGCAATCTCTCCCTTTATATACCAACCTACCTCCTTCTTCTTCCACACAACCAGACCACCTTCTCAAATTCATTTGTGACAACCAGAAAAATGTCGTCTGAACCCAAGCGTACCGGCAAAAAATCTGTAAGCAAGAAACCCATGCCCCATGCGCACTCGTCATCATATGCCATGCAACGTCCAGGCTAATACCAGTAATCGTTTCGCCCAACTCACGAATACGGATACTCACCGTATTCAAATGAAGATGCCTCTTCCGTTCATCAAAGATATGGAAAAGAAATTGTACTTGAAGGGAAGGTTTCCGAGCCACTACGGATAATTGGATCCAAACCTATTTGCCATTGTGGACAAGAGTCGGTCGTGGCTGTTGACGAGACCGAAACAAATGCTGGTCGTCGATTTTTCGGCTGTCAAGCGTACAACGACCACATGAATTATCCTGATGACATTGATTGTTGTTGCTTTAAGCAGTGGATTGATCCTCCCATGTGCGAACGTGGACGTCAGTATGCACTCGAAGCGCAAGCAGAAATAAGACGCTTGAGCAAGATTAATGCCGGTAAGACTAGAGATGGTCCTTTCCCTAGGCCATGGTAGGTGTACGTGTTTGAATTTGATGTTTGTGTGCTTAGTTGTTGTAGTTTGTATGATTATGGTTTGGCATTTCCTTCTGTTGTACTAGTTGTCGTTGTTTCAGTTGTTATAATTGCTCAATTGTTGTAGTTGTTATAATTGTCAAGTCATGTAAGCTTCTAAGTTATGTAAGGCACCAAGAACGGCCCATTTTTCTTAACTCTTTCGTGAATTGAAATGGTTAAAGCACCGGTGGGCGACCCCTATTTTTAAACTCCTACATATACACAAAATTGCCACTATGACAAAACAATTACGAATAATTTTTCCAAAGCCTGCTACAGTCAATGAAATGATTTGACACTGAGGCATACAACAATATTACATACTGCAATATCACTGTGAATTTAATACGAGTCGCGTGTATGTAGAGTATACCCTTTCACATGCATGTATGACATGATTAGACCATTCACTGAGAAGAAGAAATTAAAGACGCGTCTCCATCATTCGTTGCTGGGATTCCATTAAACGTCTCCATCTTTCGCAGACTGCATTGAGTAGTCTCTTCCAAAATAAATGATAACAGTATACGAAATTAATAGTAACTGACCACATTTGTTGTGATGTGAAAAGTCACTGTAGGGAATCTAACGTAATACCACGAGACTAATAGTACATGCCAACATTTCATGCGATGGCACCATTTTTCGTGCTGCAATGATGTGACCGGTCATTGTACAGAATCTAACATAATATCACGAGAACTCTGTCATGGGTATTCAAGTCTGTTGAATTGTACCTGTTGGTCTTACATTGCCCTTATAAGTACTCCATATTTGATAATCCATCTCATATCTTCTACAGCTTCAAGCAGCACCATTGCAGGCTCAAGTGAGAAAATTTATTTTCTTGTTTTCTTAAAGGTAACGTTTATTATCAACAAAATTCGTACTTCTAGTAACTCTACTTATTCTACTGATGTGTAGGTTACATGGACGATTCATAAATAAGTGATGAACAAATGGGAAGGATTTATGATGAGTACGAACGAAACTTAGTGAACGATAACAAACTTGGATTAGTTCATGATACACAAGTTGAAGAGGTGCCTGTCGCGATTCAGCATCGAGCGGTTACAGCTCCGCGTCCTTCTCCAGTAAATCAACGACCTTGTAATAGTTCTCAAACATTGAATTCTCCTACTCCAGATTTTTTGTCGAAGGATTTACTGGCCCTCGTAAAATCCTATATTAAGGTTGAAAAGAGAGATGAGTTACTAATGCAAAGTGGAGGGGGTTTAACATATGAAGAAAAATGGGCAATGATCCTGAGGCTATACAACAACTATCGTTCCCGGCCCACTAGACGAACATCGGTTGAAATCCAAATGGCTAATCGTCATTTTGCAGACGCTTGTGATCGGTACACAAAGATTATCGAAACTGTTGAAGACGAGAACATATTTAAAACGAATCAAGCAACATATGATTCTCGTTACCTTTTCGAGTATAGTGAGGAGTTTGTTGGTTAAAAAGCGTAAAAACTCCGCTACAGTTGGTTGACCCGCTATGGAACTGAGTAGGCTTATGGTATTGTGATTTTATTGTTGTTTTACTGTCTATTTAATTTGATGTTTGTCCGTAGAATATGGAGTTATCAGTAAACCTTGTTATGTTGGCGTGCTATTTAAGAATTTTGCATTTCTACACGAGAAGAGGGCAATCTTGTTCAACATCAAATTCAAATGTTATTACATTCCAAACAACACTTACAGGAACTAGAACAACAGAACATACCGGCTCTACACAAAAACAGTCTCTACACAGATATACAGTCGCTACACAGAACCAAATACAGTCTCTAGACAGAAACATAACCAGAACATACACAAAATACATCGAAAGTACATAATAGTTGTAGTCAACAAATACAGAACGCGTACTCAAACAATAGGAACATACAACTGACAACTGCGAAAACGTAATACATTGAAAGTACATAATAGTGGTAGTGAACAAAAACAGAACGTCTACTCAAACAACAGAGACATACAACTAACAACTAGGAAAACGTAATACATAAAAAGTACGTACAACTGACAACTGTGAAAGTACATGAAAGTGGTAGTAAGTCACTCATCCGAGTCATCTGAAGGTGGATGTGTATGTATACGTGTGCGGCGCCGATGACGTCTCTCATCATCACCAACATCCGGAGGCTGACTGGACCCAAAATTAGACCTATGGTGGTAATACATCTACAAGTCCTGAAATCTCTTGCGCTCTGCCTCAAGCTGGGCCTCTAAATGCGCCTGATGCTGCCGTGCCTCCTCTGCAACACGACGTAGCTCACCATCATAGTAATCTAGGCTACGCCTATGCTCTATATAGCCCGTATGCCTAATCGCCATCTGCATATCATACAGATCATGATATGATGTATGTGTAGGATCCGGGTAATCGTGATGAGCCGGAGGATGAAACACATCAACGTAACGATCTGGACCAATGGTGGGCGCTGCCATGGTCCATCGAAAATGACTGGCGGCCGCCACATGATCAGCTGCACGAAAACTCTAGCTGGGCTAGGTAATATCCTCGACAACAGGTGGATGTATGCCGTGTCGTATAACAGATGGCCCTACTAAATCAATCGATGCTGCATGTGTAATCGTGTCGGAGGACCCGATGAAAATCTATGCCAGAAGGTAAGGTAACACTCCCCGGTAATAACAAAGCTCTCGGCCGTCCACCAGCTTGCTGCCCTGGCTATATCTAGCTGCTCCGTCGGGTAAATCTTACACCGATAAGTATGTGGGTGTGGATCATCCGGTATAGAATCGAAGTCATACAACTGTCTCCAGCACCTCTCACCAAGATACCAATAAGCACCTACCGCCACGGGATAAGATATAAGTGGAAATCTCCGCCCGGCAAGCATCCTAGCAATCTGTATGATCTCAAGAACGATGGATGTACTTTGCTCAAATGGATGCCATATAATCTGATCCCTATACATCCTCAGCTCGATCTGGTTGTAGGCAACTGGATACACATGGCGTGACTCATTATCCCTGGACCCCCGGTTGTCCGCAGTCCAAAAGGATACACGGGGGGAAAAGGTCGATGGATCTGCAGTACGGGTGACAAAATGAAAGTTCCTAGAGTACTCAAAGTACCAATACTGTAACAACTCCCAAAATCCAAATAAAGAAACCTGAGAATCAGAGATGGTGCACTGCATGTCGAGACATATGTATAGGTATGCAAGGATAGGTGTGCCCCAATCATATAAAATCGCCCCATCGGCATTTAACTCAGCCGCGACCGCAAGAAACCCCACAGGCAAACTACTGCTCGAAGAACTAAAGAACAGGTTACCCATAAAGTATAACACAAATAATCGAGCAAGCTCCAAGTCGTCATCAACAGAGTACTGACCGAGTATGCTGTCCATGGCTGCACGGATGGCGCTCACTCTAATAGCGCCTTCTGCCTGATACGACGCATCAGAAACATCAAAATGAGGCAGTAGATCATGAACAAGTGCACGATCACACCATCGACCATCGTCATAAGGCAGTGGGGGATAATCACCTACTCCAATGCTAATACCAGTAAGCATAAAGAAATCAAGCGGTGTAAGTCCTAACTCACCACAAGGAAAGTGAAATGTGTGGGTGGTTTTGTACCACCGTAGAGCAATGGCCGCACACAATTGGACATCGACATTTAAAACATGGTTTATTCCTAAAATTGTAAAGCACACAATAAGATAAAATATGACTAATAAATTATCCACTTGTTTCATTAAAAGGTCTTTAATATTACCTAGAAAAAATTGAAATCCAAGAGCATGTAACAGTCCTACGACCCCCTCCTTACCCGCCAATTGTGCATGATAATATCTAAGTGTGGTCACTAACAAACCACGTGAACGTATATTCCGCGACTGTCAACGGTTCAACAAAATGTTATACTATCTACCCAATATCTAATACTCAAAGAATACTATTTAAATAATACTAAAAATACTTACAGCCAAACTCGACTGCGTGCTAACGTGTACTTCGTCTTCTAGAAGAATGTGAAAGTTGGATAGCAAAGGAAGCTTTGCGGCGCAGAGGTTCATATCCAGAAAACCATCGAGATTGGCCTGTCTAGCGGAAACCGATCCCACACCCCAACGCGCCCTGCCTGCTCATCCGCCTCTACGCCCGCCACGTCCACGATGGATGCCTTCCTCGGGTGCCCCTACGTTTTCGTTCTCCATGTTTTCGATGGCTGCAAGCAAGTCTTCTATTCCGAGTGCTGGTTGTTCGCCACTACCCCCTGCCCCACTCCCGCCTGCGCCACTTCCCCCGGTGCCACCATCGTCGCCGTGCATGAATTTTTTGGCGAGTTTTTTTAGTAATCTGGCCATATTTTCGAACGAATATCTCAAATACGGTAGTTAATTTGGTTAAAAGCTGACGGATTGGTGAATTGGTAGAAAAAAATTGGTGAAAAATGGGGGATGAGGTTGGATTTTCGGGTTTGAAATGTGGAGAAGGAGAATGAAGAAGAGGGGTGGCGGCGGGGGGTTTTCTGGGTTTGGGTTATAACGGCAAACACTTTGCCATTATAACATTATAACAGCAAAGTGTTTACCGTTATAATGTTACAACGGCAAAGAGTTTGACGTTGTAACCTTATAACGGCTAACTCTTTGCCGTTGTAACCCCCCATGTAGCTGACCCGTGGCTGGTTCCTTCTTCTGGTTGCTCCGCTCGTTGGACCAGTTTCAAAACAAGAGAGAGAATAACTGAACAGAACGGATGGTTGGTTATGGTCTAAGTGTTGATACCATTGTTTTCTGTGACTTTAAACGATTCGTTGGTAATTGATGCAAAAAAGTGTGATCAAACAACTGCATACAAATCCAAAATCCAGTCCAAAAAGTATTATTACTAGTTAAAAAAAAGTGTGCACCCCTAAAACTTGTATTATTTAGTTTCATTAAAAAACGATCATTTTTCATAATTTGATTCAAATAGGAAGAACTTGACAAGCTTACACACATGTAGAATGTTTTTTTTAATTCATATATGAAAAGCACACACATGTAGCATACTTTTTTATTCATATACGAAAAGCACACACATGTAGCAAATTTTTTCTATTCATATATGAATAGCACACACTTATAATTTTTGTATCACACACAATATATGTCATTTGCATAAATAAAATAAATTGTAGCATTGTTAACATTTATGAAAGCAGCTCAAGTGCATTCACCAACAACCACTTTGAAACAAATATTCAAGAATTTGATCAGAAACTAGCATGCCGTTTCAAGCTCTTTGATTAATGAATTGTTTATCAATATTGATTATGTGACGCAGAAACAAAATATGGACAGCATGCTAATAAGTACCAACATGATTAGAGAATATGATTCAGAATTCTCAATTACATGCAAAATATGATGGCAAGTAGTCAAAGTACACACACAAAGTGTTTTAGTCATCTCTAGCAACCTTAAGCACATGTTATAATGTTGATATCTCATGGAGTATGCAATTTTAAATTGTAAACTTTAGGTTCAAAGACCAGTTAAGGACGTTTATTGGCAGATGATAAGATCATACATTGTTATCAACAAGTGGAAGGAAAGCTATAAATGATTAGTTGTTTATAATATATTAGATTATATTACATAATTTATAGATGATGTCTTTAACAAATGCCGGACAACGAAATGGCTGAGCCTGTTGAATGTTGGAGGGCCAGACAGATTTTCGCAAGCACAAATGGTTGAGACTGTTGCAGATGTTATGGGCTACAGCTGTTCACTAATCAAAGTTGTCTCAGCATTTTTGGTTAACCGTGGAGTTATTTCACCAGCGGACATATCAATGGACATCAGTAAGTTAATTCAAGTGCTTGGTTTCACCACAACTTCATATAATGAAGGTGTTAGATTGACGCTTGGTGGTAGTTAACATACCAACTCTTCATCATCCATAGAATGGGAGCAATTTTTACATTTTCTTGTTAAATATATTTAAGCCATTCTTCATTTATCCATGCATCTCTCCGTTTAATTGGCATTAATTTTGTAATACCATATTTGTCAAATTTTTGTTTAATGATTAAAAGTGATGTAAATATATGGAACGGTGAATTGATTCAACTTTTGAGGATGAGAACAAAATTAATATTTCATACATGAATCATTCATGGATAAGGCCAGTGGCAGATCCAGCATTTTAGCTGAGGTAGGGCAAACCAGTCCCTACCTGGCCTTCAACTAGATCCGCCCCAGGATATGGCAAGCAATGGCTAAACTGATTGATTGGTACAGGTAAAGACATAAATGTTAAGCTAGTATTTTGTTTAGTACGATTGTTGCTTTATCATGTAGTTTTAAATAGATAGAAGAGAAGAAAGAGTGAAAAATGATTAGTCTGAATTATTTTTTAACATATAAAGTTGAAAATGACCTTGTTCATCGTATTTTGGGAAATATTAAAATTTATCTTCTTCTATATCCTCATTTTTTGTAATGACTATAATTCCCCTCCATTTGACACATACAAAACTGGTTCAAGTCAAACGATGCCTAAACCTTTGAACTGAATATTTTTGAAGATAGTCTTGGAAACAATTACAAATAACTAGAAATTATGATTCACATTGTAATATAGATGAAAAAAAATGGTTTAAAGGCGGAAAACCTTTTTTTAAAGCATCAATTAAATATTACAGTTCAATGGATTCAGAAAAACAACAATCTATTTTTTTTTTCTTCAGGATTCTCCTATTCTGGAAAGAAAAGTTTTTTTCAATTAAAAAATAGGATATAAAATATGGATGTAATGCACTATGTTATATATTTATACTAGTTTAATTGCATGTCCAGATGGGCAAGCAATTTAATCTTAAACTGAATTAATTAAATATTGTGCTTGTGTAGCTTTACTACATGACAAGGTTATCACGACGCCAAGTCGAGCCACTACCGTCTAGAAGACTAGTCAACAAATCGCCTGACTAGTTGTGACTAGTCGACAAGTCTTTTATATACATATATTTATTAGACTTAAATATATAATATAATTAGATATAATTATAAATTTATAATAAGTTCAAATTCAACAAAGATAACATAATAATAGGTTCAAAATCAACAAATATCCATAATAGATCCTAGTCACAACATAATAATACCCAAGGTTGTCAATTTGGGATTTAAATCGTAAATCGTAAAGTTAGTATTCTGAATCGAATCGGGATTTAAATTGTAAATCGTAGATTTTAGTATTATTATTTTTTAACATATCCTGTGGCACACAGATGTAAATATTTATATATCTGCCTTGTTTACACCAGCCAACCACTACCTAACAATCTACCCAATTAAATAACATGAAAAACTCTCTCCTAAATGATAGCAAATGACAGAACTAGTTTCAAGATGTTCACATCTGTTTATACTATATAAAACAGAAAATTTTATTTATGCAGCTGTCATCTGCAACACAACAACGTATTTCAATTGAACTTTGACTAGTCAACTATAGTTCATACTGCAGCACTTCAACCCAAAAAAAAAAATGTTCTATTACCTTTCAAACAGCAAGGTCAGTCTATTTCGCCTGCTTTTCTGTTTATCTGATTTTTTTTCCTTCCTCGGTCTCTAATTTCTTCTGTTTTTGATTTAGTTGGTGTTTGATTTTATTTGATTTTGGATTTTTGTTGCAATTAGGGTTTTTTCCTTCGATGTCATCGATCTCGTGATTCACCTGTTATCGATGTTGATGTCGGGTTTTATCGATGTCGATCTAGGGTTTTGGGCCGGTTTGAGCACAATATCGTCAATTTGAAAAAGTCGACCGTCGTCGAACTCGATCAAGCGACTGGCCGACTTGTTGTCGACGTGATAACAATGCTACATGATATGTAAAATATGAAACGGTAGGACACCTATTAACCCAAAAAAATAGCATAGGAAAATTAAATTTTTGAGGGGAGGGGAGAGGGTGGTGGGACAATGGGAAGACGCACATTGATTTTACTAGTAACAAATATGAAGGGAAGAAACAAAATTGCATACTCCATAGTTGTAAAGACATGAAAAAATAAACTAAAACATCATATAGTTAATGATGCGCAGTTAAAATGAGACGATGATGCATCTTTGAAGAAAAAATAACGGTGCTTTGATGTGAAAAAAAAGAGACAAAAACACAAAGGAGCAGAAGATAAGCATACATTTTACATAGAAATCAGAAAATCGGCTATTAAACAGAGGTCCAAATGTACCTCATTTTTCATTGTGTTCTTCCCAATACACAGGAAATATCGATAATTTCTCTTCCATGTTTTTAGCTTTGTTCATAGTATCTGACAATCTCAATTCTTTGCTTTGCTTAGCAATAGGTGATAATCCATGTTTCTCAATAATTGACTCCATTATTGTTAGTGTATGTGCCTTATTCTCAATGACTGTAGCTTTAACATTAGAAACCGAAGCATCCTCGAAATGCAATCTTAATAACATTAAACATAATTTCTATTTGTATAGTAACACTTATCACGTAGCTAACTTAATAACTACCTTTAGTAAAACATTTAATATAATATATATTGATGACATTTCTTCCAATAACACATACACATTTATATACCAGAATGTTCTAGAGTAACAGAGAGGATAGTGTCTAAGGCTTGGGTTTGGAAAATACAAGTTTCCTGCTCTCCCTGGCTATCCCTAACTGATCCGACGGGCGGGATGGTTATTTTCAAAATCTAATTTGGAAGTTAATTAAAACCCCTTTAATTTAGAACAAATTTTGGAATCTTACAAGCGTCACTCATTATTTGAAATAATTTAAGTAAAAGATTTGAACCCTTAAACGATGTTGAACCTATTTGGTAAATAGCTAATCAATAGTATTTATGAAATGTTTTACCATTCCATGAAGATGATTTAATTTGAGAACTATTATTTAAACTTAAAAAAAAAATTGTATAAGGTTTTCAATCCAAACTTGAAAAGACGAATGGAAATGATAACAACAAATAGAGAGTTTTGAACAGGGGATTTGTAAAGAAGAGTTAAGACGGGAATTAAGGAAATTAATCCAACCTTTATTCTAAAAAATAAATTGATAACAATTGTGAAGGATATTTGGGTTGAAACCGATATAGTCCATAGCTTTTGTTTTAAAATGCGCTTATTACATGGAAAGACCGAGATTGGATTTAAGTCCAAAAACCATTCCAAGTAATAATACAACGCTATTTGAAGACTTGGAAAGGACAAATGAAGACCGGGAATCTTTGGATTATTTGCATTGATTGCTGATGTCTTGAATCGGGTCGTACACCCGATACGAGGTTATAAGTGGCATGAATATATTTGAGGTTTCTCGGATTTTGTTCCGTTCAGAACCAGAATGGACTTGTATGGATTGTGCGTCTGACATTGTAATTGACTGCATAGCATTGATTTCTGTTGGTATATATATATATATATATATATATATATATATATATATATATACATATCGGACTGTGGCAATTAATTATTTCTATCTCTAAGTTTTACGTGTTTAGAGGTTATGTATTAAAAGAAATCAGTGATATGTTTTAAATTGACAATGTGGCATACTCAAGTTATGAAATGAGCTAGTGATGATCAAAGCTTGGTTTATTAAAGCATAATATTGTGTATATCGTGACCTTGACGAACCTCACACCCCGGATTGATGGTAAACTGGCGGTTAGGTTGTATACATATCTCTATTGAAACTCGAAAGCTTCGGCGGTAGATCTACTTTGAAACCTGGGGAAAATAAGGGTATGTTCGGTGTCCGTGTCTGGATGTTGACCGGTGATTTACCTGGTGTTTGGTGTCCGTCTCTGGATGAAAACCGTGAGATGCACCTTGATCGTGTTCTCGATTGATCTTTCGTGTCAGGAACCATCATATTGGAACCCAGCAACTAATACGAGCCTTTCGTTTTGTTTGTAAACTATGTATGTGGGCATAGCCACTATGCTTGCTAAGATTTATATGTTTATTTGCGAAACAATTTTCAACACTATGCACTAATAATAGTATTGAAAGAGGATTTCCACGTATGAAGCATGTTTGGTTATCATAAGACAAAACTCGCTCATTTGGTGTGCGCTTGCATTGTGTGATGTGGGACGAGCTTATGATAGCTTCATTTTTTCCAAAATCATTCGCGAATTTTTCATAATACTTCTTTGGATTACTGCACCCATAACACTCGTGTTATTTTGTATTTTAATTTGACTAATATGTGAATGATTTAGTTCTGATCCGAGTGTTTGTTGTATTTTCTTTTTATGCAATACGCTCGGGTCAGATGAAGTTACAGTTAGCGAAGATTACCTTGTCTTGGAGAACGAAGATGAAGATTTGGTATACATCTATTATATATAAGATTTTTCCACGGCACTTTGTTTCCACTGCCTTATTGTATATATCTATGTATGTGTAACTCTGATAATCATTGTATATTATAGTCAAATATATATTTTTCAACTGCTTTTGAACAGTTATTTATTTATTATATTTTGTCCTTCCGCTGCGAGATTCTGTATTTGTTTTCTTCTTTTTTTTTAATATAAATCTCAATAGCTATCTGTATTTTTTGATTTGTTTAAGTCGACATTGAGGATCATTGTCGATTTGAACGGTCAAAAATCACGGATATTACATTTGGTCGAGATTACAACCCTCGATTTCAATGCATGTTTAAGTCCACACAATTTCTCGTGCATGTTTCTTTCCAAATGTAATGTCGAGATTACAACCCTCGATTTCAATGCCATAGGGTACACTCCTCCTATTTTCGGAGTATAGTGCGACTCAATTGATTTGTCGGGCTACAATCACAACCATCATATTACACCAGGCTATAGTCACACCTAACTGAATTA
The DNA here is from genome assembly GCA_030737875.1 of Allium sativum. NCBI lineage: Eukaryota > Viridiplantae > Streptophyta > Magnoliopsida > Asparagales > Amaryllidaceae > Allium > Allium sativum. The sequence goes on from CM060918.1 coordinate 750,249,319, forward strand.
TCGGCCACAATCACACTGTTTCATGTTCCTTTTGAGGGATATATAGATTTGATATATTTCTGTCAATTGCAAATGGTCCTATAACATTGAATAATAACATTGAAAAGCATTGACATCTTTGAGAGAGAGTGATAGAGAATCAAACTAGAGATGATTTGAGTTTGATTCACTTAGGATTTTAGTAGAGTTTTGTTAAGAATGTTTAGAAAATAAGAGTGGAGAAAGGATGGAAAAATAAATAAAAATTCGCTGAAAACATCTACTATTTATTGGAAATTAATAGCAATGTCCATTCATTAAGTGGTTCTACGAAAAACACTTCTTTTGGAATTTGATTTTTGAAAACAACTGTCATCATGGATGTCGACTTGCCTATGTATATTTTGAAATTTGACTTTCGTTTTAAAATTAGTTTTATTCTAAAATTTATCGAAATAATTCTGGACTTGTAAATTATTTTGAATATATTTTAAATAGTAAAACTTGTTAAAAACTTTAAAGAATAAACTTTGAAATATTAAATACATATAAATAACTATAAATAAGAATATAAGAGATTATAAAAAAAATTAAAATATAATTACGAGCTTAAGGTAAAACATTAAAATCGCAAGATGATGATTTGAAGATTGATTTTGGAATTGAAAGTAATATACTTAAATCAAGAAGTTATTTGAAATGAAGGTTAATAATTTAATAAGTTATTTTGAATTTAAGGCTAAAATATTTAAATCATTATAGATGATTTAAAAGATAGTTTTGGGAAAATAGTTTAAAATCTAAAATAGGCTATTTTTTAAAGTTCACGAATTCCATTCCACAATCAAGATATCATACTTGTTTAAAAGCAGCCAAGACAAAATGAAGTTTCAAAAATTATTTGTGTATTGCTATGCCGATGCACACTAAATTTGACCGTTAATATCATAAGTTTTCGTAACAACTTAGTTAATATTATGATATCAAAAGTTATGATACTTAGAAAACTAATGATATTCAATAAATTTTTAATATCATGATATTCAATAAATTTTTAATATCATGATATTCAAAATAGGACTAAAGCGCAAGGAGGATGAACTGCTATGTCGATGCCACGTTCTAAACAACTTAATTGCAGTTCATCCTTCTCGGCATAGCAGTTCCTTCTTACCGCCACAATATTTGTGTAGAAGAAACTAATACTAATTATTCTTTTATAACATAATTTAAGAATATCATGCTTATGCACACTAGATTTGACTATTGCATTCAATTTCTATCTTATATTTGACACTTACGAATTAAATTAGCATTTTACAATAACTTTTTTTAAAGAGAACCATTCGAACCTACTTTTGCATGTTAATTTTGCTAAAACGAATGCTAAAAATCTCTTGATTTGCCTATGCCATGGAAGAGAGCAGAATTAAAACGGATCTACTAGTAATTAATGCTAAATTAGAATAATGCAGCAGCTGAAGATTGTTATAAGCTATAACAGGAATTTTGTGAGGCTTTAGCCGGGCTTTAACTGCATAGTTTTTGACATATGAGGGTAACTCATATGTAGTTGTATGAAACAAGAGTTGTGAATATAAGCCAGTTTTGATTGCTAGTCAGCGTCATATGTACATTTATACGAACTTAGTATGTGCTCTTGCATTGCATATTAGGTTCTAAATATGAATGGTTAAAAAAAAAAAAAAAAAAAAAAAAAAAAAAAAAAAAAAAAAAAGGGAACTTTGAAAACAACTTACACATATTTATGAGAATGTGTATAGTTCTTAAATGAGTCGAGCAAGATTTTAGACATTTGTAAGGGTACATGGGTTCCAGCAAACATAGGCCGTAGACTCCTAGTTGTACATACAAGGTTTGAAATGCCAGAACAAAGACGTCAACCCAAAATGCATATGATTTAAGTATGCTAGTCTCGAATATTATTTTGTGTAAACAAAGTTCAGTATATATCAGTAACCAATATAAGTTTCGAAAATATTGCTTCATTCATGAGTTTCAAGCATAAAAGGTTTATATACATATGATATAACTTGGGATATCCACCGTTTCAAACCCATGTATATCAATTTCAGACATGAATTTGTTCTAATATGCACCTGTATCCGATAAAAGCATGCAAATATAATTGCAGAAGCGTTATTTCTAATCAAACTAACTCTGGGATGCATTTCATTTGTATCGGGCTAAGCCTAAAGTTTTTTTACAAATCAGTTTGTATTGTGTAACCGTGTATTATAAATACACTTCTCTCTCCTTTGTAATAGCATTCATTCGAAAATTCTCAAAATCAAAATATTCTATTTTCATGCAACCTCGTGTATTAAACATTACAAATCAACACTGAATACATTTATTTTTACAGTATCAAAAGGTTTTGAAACAATATATATTTCAAAGTTCCAAACAGTTGCAGAGTTCCAAGTACATACCAGGCACCCTGCACAGGCTATAACAGATTCAGATCAATACAAAGTGTAAGTTGTACGTATATATGACAGAGAAATCAACATTGTCCAACCAAATAATTTTTATGTGACAAGTATATATTTACACATGTATAGAAAATGGGAGATCAAATAAGAATGAAATAAGTAGGCTCAAAAACATGCTAAACTCTCTTGCACAAAGATGTAAAATGAAACTTGATGAAGTTTGCATGATCCACCTTTACCAGTTGCAGCAGCTGCTCACCCATATTATAGTATTCCTTGCTGAGAACACTCTACACAACATTTTCTGCAAAAGTTCAAAAATGATTTATCAACCTAATAGCAGTTTTATTAGAAATAAATGAAAAATGAACAAGATAATTAATTGTATTAGTTTCATCAGTGATTTCATCATTGACTGATTGTCCACATTTCCATTTGTTCTTTTTGAAGCTGCTAAATATGAGAAAAGTAACATTTTCATGTAAAAATATCACGGAAAATCAGGGTAACTTCATAGTTCGATGAACCCTGCTATAACAGAAGACCAGGTTACTAAATCAGGGTTCAATATTTTTCTGAAAACTTGGTAAGCTGAATAAGAGCAATTCAGCGTTTGTGTGCATGCTCACAAGGACACTAGTAAGATGCATACTGGACTCAAACATGCCTTTCTAAACATACCGATGAACTCCTTTAGCTAACTTAAATGAATTCAAATCCCAAAAGCAAGATATCAAGCCAACTAATGAATTCCAATCTGGATTGCATCCTCCATTCCCCATTTCATGAAATAATTCAAGCCAACTTATTCATAACAATTTTAACCACCTATGAATTGAAATCATTTGAAGCTCGGGTTGCATAAACTAAAGGATGAAAGGGCACCTGTTTTTACCAACGCTAGGATGAGCAGTCCACCTTATGATTGTTTCTACTCACTTAGTTTATTATCCTTCCACTCCAAAGTATATATTTACCCATCATCTATTTTTCTTATTCAATTTTATTTTCACAAGAACGGAGGAAAGCCACCCTCGACGTATCAATCATTACTGAAGATCACTGGAAAACCACTAGCTCCATAGACACACACATGTACTATATGCTTCCTCCTCTAGGAGATTCAAATGGATATGAACATTTAAGTGTTCCAACTATTTATGATCTTGAGTATACAAGTATATATCAGGTTTGTAAGTTACCATGCTATGGTTCTCCTATATTTTGAATTATGTCCCTACTAAGATTTAAATTCGAACCTTAGGAATTCTCCCCTTTTCGGAGAGGGGAATTTGAAGATCTCAAGAGGTTGAAAGAATCTCTTGAAAACAAGGTACATCTTAAACATTTTGGTCTATGCCAATTAAGGCTTATTGAATAGTAATGTGCTTTAACATTGGCAGATGTTAGATCAGTTTTTGATTTTAGAAACACAATAGTTACAACTTAGAACAGATCTATATCAATTACTGCCTTTTGAATTCTCTTATTTAATTGCAAAAAGGCCAAACCTATAACTATAAAAGGTATTAAGCACTTGCTCTACATAAAAACAGAGAGAAAAAGAATGTTAAGCAGAGTATAGACTATAAGCATGTTAACATAGAAAGAGGAAACTTATAAGCATGTTAAGTCCAGAAAATGTTGTTTAAAACTGATGTCAGAAATATTTACTGATAGTACCATAAAGTTTATTCTCCATGTATTTTCCATCACCGACTGTTAAATAGAATGTAGAAGAAAAAATTTATAACCGGCAGTAATTGTGTTTAACATATGAATTGTTTATTCAAATTTCTTTTGAACTTTAATATCTGATAATTGTATTAAAATAAAAGTAGACAAAAAAAATTGGTATCCATAAGTCAGTAAAGCTCAATAGAAGTCAAAATACAAAGTGAGGTGGAAATTTTTAAGCCACGTTTCGTTAATTTATCACCATTTTTATATTTAACTATAAGGTAAAAATATGCTAAGATAAAATAACACAGTCTGTCAACTCTTGCCAAAATACGTTACTATTTGATTTTTTTTGGGAAACAACAAGAAACCATACATACCAGCTCGCTCGTCGGTTTGATGATCTCTTGTCAGCACAACTTCTTGTATGAAATCTATTTCGAGTCTCTATTTCGAACCATACAATGAACTCTATTTCAAGTCTCGAAGCTCATCGTTGCTACATATGCTTAATTCAGGTGTCTCCACACCCTAGATAGCTACTACCTGGGTAAATTCACGAGATATTTTGCTCTGCAATTTATTTCTCTCCAAATTAATATCAATTGATATAATTAAGCTCAGCATAAACTAAGTTTTAGAAAATACATGAATATCAATAGAAATCATTCAATATAAACTAAGTTTCAACACAAAAACTCATATAAAAATATCATTTAGTATATACTAAGTTTCAACGGAAAAAACATTAGCAAGTTATATCATCGTCTAGTAAATCTTACTATAAAAAACCGTAGCACTTTTATATTGAATATCATTTAGTAGAAAACAAACTTTGAGTTAAGCTTCTATACGAGCATCATTTTGTATACAACAAGTTTCATTATAAAAAAGTTACCAGAGATAAATAAGTTTTAGACTTTTTTAACCATATTTTACCATATATACTTTTTATAAAACAAGAAAATATAATTACTTTCTATATAAATATGTAAGTTCCAATTAGAAATTAATTTACCGCTGCTTGCTCCAATGCAACATCTACCCAACTTCTATTTTGATCTTTTCTTCTATGCACCAACTTATATGCTTCAATAGGATCGGGTTCGCAACCATGCTTTTCTTCCTATTAGAAAAATAAAATTACATTAACCAAGTTGAATATGTTCGACCCAACGAAAAGTATATACTAATTTATCATTTAAAAACAACAAAAATAATGAACATGTGTTAAAAGAATTTACACATATGACATTTCTTATCCAACTTATTTGCTGTTGAATAAAAGTGAGCACCAGCAGAGACTAGAGTTTCTTTGTCATTTAATGGGGTGGGAGGAGTTATGGTGTTTCTATTAACTAAGAAGGGAAAGTCAATCAATATTAGAATTGTGAAAAGTAAAGATATTTCATGGTGTTGAGTCATTACTTTTATTATCAAAATGTATTGATACCAAGTTTTATAATCAATATAATTACAGCGACTGCTCATCATTCCTACGTGTTAGTCTCTGGCTCCAAAAGCTTGCCAAACAGTCATGTTGACTGAAGTTCAACCTTTTCACACTCAACTATAAAAGAGCAATCTACTTCATTAAGCAATCTAACAAGGATCATACTTCATAAGCAGCACTTCTCCAAAAAGCATATTTATGCATATGCATGCTATCATAAATTTTTTCCTTATTCAATAGAATAAAGAAATTATAACATAACATTTCAGCGTACAAGTTATAATTATGTCTAAAAGATACCTACAACATACCGTCTTATTTTTCACATACAGCAAATGGAAGAAACTATGATTATGTCAATAGAATAAAGAAATTATAACATAACATTTCAGCGTATAAGTTATAATTTTGTCTAAAAGATACCTACAACATACTCTTGTTTTTCACATACAGCAAATGGAAGAAATTACTACGATTCAGTATACCAAATTACAATTTATTATCCAGCATAGACCTAAATAGTTTATCAAATTATGCCCAAGCAACAGACATGACATCTAAACATTGTAGCACTTTTAAGAAAACATTAGCAATCCAAGACAATACTCCACATAGCAGTCAAGCACAAAAAACAACAAGGTTGACAGAACTATCACCAAGTGTTGATACCATTGTTTTCTTTGACTTTAAACGATTCGTTGGTAATTGATGCAAAAAAGCGTAATCAAACAACGGCATCCAAATCCAAAATCCAGTCCAAAAAGTATTATTACTAGTTAAGAAAAAGTGTGTACCTCTAAAACTTGTATTATTTAGTTTCATTAAAAAACGATCGTTTTTTCATAATTTGATTCAAGTAGAAAGAACTCGACAAGCTTACACACATGTAGAATATATATTTTTTTTTAAAAAAAAATCATATATATGAAAAGCACACACATGTAGCATACTTTTTTTATTCATATACAAAAAGCACACACATGTAGCAAATTTTTTCTATTCATATATGAAAAGCACACACTTATAATTTTTGTATCACATACAATATATGTCATTTGCATAAATAAATAAAATTGTAGCATTGTTAACATTTATGAAAGCAGCTCATGTGCATAGATTAGAATTCACCAACAGCCACTTTGAAACAAATATTCAAGAATTTGATCAGAAACTAGCATGCCTTTTCAAGCTCTTTGATTAATGAATTGTTTATCAGTATTGATTATGTGACACAGAAACAAAATATGGACAGCATGCTAATAAGTACCAACATGATTAGAGAATATGGTTCAGAATTCTCAATTACATGCAAAATATGATGGCAAGTAGTCAAAATACACACATAAAGTGTTTTGGTCATCTCTAGCAACCTTAAGCACATGGAAAATTATAATGTTGATATCTCATGGAGTATGCAATTTTAAATTGTAAACTTTAGGTTCAAAGACCAGTTAAGGATGTTTATTGCCAGATGATAAGATCATATATTGTTATCAACAAGTGGAAGGAAAGCTATAAATGATTAGTTGTTTATAATATATTAGATTATATTGCATAATTTATAGATGATGTCTTTAACAAATGCCGGACAGCGAAATGGCTGAGACTGTTGGGAAATTACGCAAATTTCCTTATGATTATATATTTCGAGAAATGAAATGAAATGTAGAATGGTAAGAGACACACAAATTTGATAACGGAGTTCGGTCAATTATGCCTACGTCTCCGGGCTGCTGCAGATCTTTTATTTCAGAGAATATTACAAAGTGATTACACAAAGCACTTTTCACTCAACACTCGTTCTCACTCTAAGCTTGGTCGCTCCTTTACTTCTTGTTGAATATGAGATTGGGATGAGATTTATGAGGAGAAAGGATGTATATATAGAGAGAAGATGGTTGGTGGGGGGGGGGGGGGGGTTGGTGACTTGGTTGTTGGGCTTGGTAGGTGGTGGTTGGTGGCATACCCATGTAATAAACATGGGTGGCTTGGCTTCCTACATGCAGGTTCCAACAATCTCCCACTTGAAGACTGATTTCAATCCATCATCACACCTTGATCGATGCAACAGCCATTCTGCTCTTTTTACTCTAGCAGACCAACTGAAGTGGAACACAACTTCAGTTTATCGATAGTTATCGTCTTCTTTCCTATGCGTAACTCAGCTAGTTCCCATGTCTGGTTGGAGATGAGAGACTTCATCTCATCTTTCATGGCAAGCTCCCACTTGCTAGCATCTTCAGTCTGAGATGCTTCATCATAGCATTCAGGTTCCCCTGCATCAGTCAGCAACAAATAATTCATGTATCTTTTGTTAGGTACATGAGGTCGAGAAGATCTTCTCAATTCAGGAACTGGAGTAGGATGTTGTAGTGTGTCAGACTGGTCCACACTACTCAGATCAACGATTTCAGCAGGCTGAGCACTTTCTATAGTCGGTTCTGTGATGAGACTATCTGAAATATCGTTTGCATCTGCAAATACTGACTCACTCTGCTTTGAGTCGTTGACTTCTGTTTTATGTCTGTCTTTGTACATTACTCTTTCGTTAAAAATCACATCTCGGCTATGGATCACCTTCTTGTTTTCAACATCTCAAATGCGGTAGCCAAAATCATTTTCACCATAGCCGATGAGAGTGCATTTCTTGGATTTGGGATCAAGTTTATTCCTGCCTTGATCACTAATATGCACATATGCTATGCAACCGAAAACTTTTAGATGTGATAGTTTTACCTCGTTGCCACTCCATAACTCTTCTGGTATTTTGTGCTCTAATGGAACCGAAGGACCTCTGTTGATCAAATAAGTTGCTGTGTTGACTACTTCTGCCCAGAATTGCTTCGGTAGACCTGATTGTATACGAATGTTTCTGGCTCTTTCTGTCACCGTTCGATTCATACGCTCAGCTACACCATTGTGTTGAGGCGTACCCGGCACGGTTCTCTGCATTTTGATCTCGTGCTCATAACAGAACTGCTTGAATCTGGTGTCTTCGTATTCACCTCCATTGCCAGTTCTAAGCTTTTTGATCTTTAGGTTTGTCTCATTTTCAACCATAGTTTTCCATATCCTAAAAGCCTCGAACACTTCAAATTTATGCCTTAAAAAATAAACCCATATCTTTCGCGAGTGATCATCGATGAAAGTAACGAAGTAATGTTTTCCACCAATGGATGAGATGGTCGTTGGCCCCCAAACATCGGAAAGAACAAGCTCCAGCTTTTCCTTCTTTGGGGTTTTACCACTTATTTGAAAGCTGACTCTCTTCTGCTTTCCAAATATGCAATTTTCGCACATGTCTATTTCCACTGACTGTAGACTTAGAAGTTTCCCCTTCGAGTGCATAATCTTCATTCCCTTTTCACTCATATGGCCTAGCCTCTGGTGCCATATGTTGGAATTTTCGTTGCTAGCTGCAACAGTGATCGAACATCGCGCTCCTAATATCATGTAAATAGTATCACTCTTCTTGCCTTGAGCAATCGTCATTGCACCCTTCGAAATTTTCCAGTTATCACCATGGAAAGTCGTAGTATAGCCTTCACTAGCTAATTGTCCTACGGAGATCAAATTTTTCCTTAAATCTGGTATGTGCCTGACATCCTTTAGCTCCCAAACTGACGCATTCAGCTTAATCTTCACAACACCTTTACCAACGCTATCACAAGGTTGATCGTCACCAAGATATACCTTTCCAAGATTTCCAGAGGCGTACCTTTCGAAGAATTCTTTCTGCGAAGTGGCATGAAATGATGCTCCAGAGTCTAGCACCCAAGACTCTTCCTTGCTCTCCAAAGAGCATATCAACGCTTCATCTCCTCCTGAGGTAGAAGTAACATTTGCCTCTGCCTTTGCCTCCTGGTCCTTTGGTGCACTTCTACATTGGTTTTTGTAGTGCCCGGTCTTGCCACAGTTCCAGCACTCAATGGTCTTTGAGCTGTTGGGATTTTTGGATTTAGATCTCCAGTCCTTCGACCTACCACGGTAGTTCGGTTTGCTACGTCCATTTCCTCGTTTTGAAATTCTTCCTCTTGATTGTGTATGCAAAATTGAAAAATTTGACGACTCACCAGAATCTCTTCGCTGAGAACCATATCACAAATATCATCAAATTTTAACTTATTGCTTCCCGACGAGCTACTCACTGCTGTGACAGTAGCGTTCCAACTTTCTGGTAGGGAAGACAAAAGTATCAACGCGCGTACTTCTTCGTCAAACTCAATTTCAACTGAACTTAACTGAGTAGTAACTGTATTCAGTACATTGAGATGTTGAGCTATCGATGCACCTTCTGTCATCCACAAATTGAACAATCACCTCATCAAATGAACTTTGTTAGAGGCCAACGACTTCTCATACATACTGGAGAGAGCCGCCATAAGACCTGCCGTGGTCTTTTCCTTTGCTACGTTGAAAGCAACATTGTGAGATAACGTCAATCGAATAACTCCAAGAGCTTGTCTATCAAGAAGAGCCCAATCTTCATCCTTCATATTCTCTGGCTTCTTTTCTGAGAGAGGTTGATAAAGCCTTTTCTGGTACAGAAAATCTTCAATCTGCATTTTCCAAAAGCCAAAGTCGGCTCTGTCAAACTTCTCGATTTTCACCCTTCCTTCATCTGCCGCCAGCGCTCCAACTCGAATTTGATTTCTTTTCTAACAAATTATGGCTCTGATACCAGTTGTTGAGAAATTACGCAAATTTCCTTATGATTATATTTGTGGAGAAATGAAATGTAGAATGGTAAGAGACACACAAATTTGATAACGAAGTTCGGCCAATTATGCATACGTCTCTGGGCTGCTGCAGATCTTTTATTTCAGAGAATATTACAAAGTGATTACACAAAACACTTTTCACTCAACACTCGTTCTCACTCTAAGTTTGCTCGCTCCTTTACTTCTTGTTGAATATGAGATTGGGATGAGATTTATGAGGAGAAAGGATGTATATATAGAGAGGAAATGGTTGGTTGGGGGGGGGGTGGTGACTTGGTTGTTGGGCTTGGTAGGTGGTGGTTGGTGGCATACCCATGTAATAAACATGGGTGGCTTGGCTTCCTACATGCAGGTTCCAACAAACGAAATGGCTGAGACTGTTGACTGTTGGAGAGCCAGACAGGTTATCACAAGCACAAATGGCTGAGACTGTTGCAGATGTTATGGGCTACAGTTGTTCACTAATCAAAGTTGTCTCAGCATTTTCGGTTAACCGTGGAGTTATTTCACCAACGGACATATAAATGGACATCAGTAAGTTAATTCAAGCGCTTGGTTTCACCACAACCTCATATAATGAAGGTGCTAGATTGACACTTGATGGTAGTTAACATGCCAACTCTTCATCATCCATAGAATGGGAGCAATTTTTACGTTTTTTTTGTTTTAAATAAAATTAAGCCATTCTTCATTTATCCATGCATCTCTCCGTTTAATTGGCATTAATTTTGTAATACCATATTTGTCAAACTTTTGTTCAATGATTAAAAGTGATGCAAATAGATAGAACGATGAATTGATTCAACTTTTGAGGATGAGAACAAAATTAATATTTCATACATGAATCATTTATGGATATGGCAAGCAATGGCCAAACCGATTGATTGGTACAGGTAAAGACATAAATGTTAAGCTAGTATTTTGTTTAGTACGATTGTTGCTTTATCATGTAGTTTTAAATAGATAGAAGAGAAGAAAGAGTGAAAAATGATTGGTTTGAATTATTTTTAACATATAAAGTTGAAAATGACCTTGTTCATCGTATTTTGGGAAATATTAAAATTTATCTTCTTCTATATCCTCATTTTTTGTAATGACTATAATTTCCCCCCATTTGACATATACAAAACTGGTTCAAGTCAAACGATGCATAAACCTTTGAATTGAATATTTTTGAAGATAGTCTTGGAAACTATTACAAATAACTAGAAATTATGGTTCAGATTGTAATATAGATGAAAAAAAAAGGTTTAAAGGCAGAAAACCTTTTTTTTAAGCATCAATTAATTATTACAGTTCAATGGATTCAGAAAAACAACAATCGATTTTTTTTCTTCAGGGATTTTCCTATTCATGAAAGAAAAGGTTTTTTTCAATTAAAAAAATAGGATATAAAATATGGATGTAATGCACTATGCTATATATTTATACTAGTTTAATTGCATGTCCAGATGGGCAAGCAATTTAATCTCAAACTGAATTAATTAAATAATGCGCTTGTGTAGCTTTACTACATGATATGTAGAATATGAAACGGTAGGACACCTATTAACCCAAAAAAAAATAGCATAGGAAAATTAAATTTTTAAGGGGAGGGGAGGGGAGGGGGTGGGGGGACAATGGGAAGACGCACAATGATTTTACTAATAACAAATATGAAGGGAAGAAACAAAATTGTATACTCCATAGTTGTAAAGACATGAAAAAATAAACTAAAACATCATATAGTTAATGATGCGCAGTTAAAAATTAAAATGAGATGATGATGCATCATTGAAGAAAAAATAATAGTGCTTTGATGTTAAAAAAAACAAAAACACAAAGGAGCAGAAGATAAGTATACATTTTACATAGAAATCAGAAAATCGGCTATTAAACAGAGGTCCAAATGTACCTCATTTTTCATTGTGTTCTTCCCAGTGCACAGGAAATATCGATAATTTCTCTTCCATGTTTTTAGCTTTGTTCATAGTATCCGACAATCTCAATTCTTTGCTTTGCTTAGCAGCAGGTGATGGTCCATGCTTCCCAATAATTGACTCCATTATAGTTAGTGTATGCACCTTATTCTCAATGACTGTAGCTTTAACATAAGAAACTGAAGCAACCTCGAAATGCAATCTTAACAACATTAAACATAATTTCTGTTTGTATAGTAACACTTATCACGTAGCTAACTTAATAAATACCTTTGGCATTCCATCAAGGCTATGAGCGGAGAGAACATATGAACCAAACGGGGAACCTCCTGGTTTAAAACTTGTTCAAGCTTATCAACTGTTGATGCTTCTTCATCTGAGTACGATCCAATTCTTTTCAATAAGCTATGTTGTTTTGGTTACTTTTTTGGGTATTGTTTTTGAATTGTTACTTATAAGTGAGTACGTTCATTCTCCGTCACTCTCATGGATTTCTCTGTTCGTACAAAAAGGAGAAGAGAATTAGCACGAAGAATTCGATAAATACATTGATTTATTTTCCAAAAAAAGAATTTATAGATGACATCTAATATTAGTTGATAACTCATAATGTTATACATCTAAACATGCGGACGGCGCCAGCCTGTGTGTCTGCAACATCACATGTTGAAAGACAAACTGGTAGCGAAAGCACAAATTAGATTCTTTTTCGACAGGCAATTAATATAGTTATTATACTTTAAAAAAAATCAAGGTAAAGAGATTTATCATGTCCCATATTAGCTATCCACCAGTTTTGAGAGGTAAGCATATATCAGAAAAAGTGAAGATTTTCAGCAGGCAAGGATCATCCAAATTGAAAAGATTTCTAACTTATATATACATTAAAAAACTATTTTAATCATGAGCTACATAGCGTGATTCTTCGTGGTGGACATAAAAATGTTTTGCTTCCATAAAATACTTGATAATAGTAAACATATTATTTTTCTTCTGTCGTCATGACTACCAGACTATATAAGCATTAATCTCGACTGCCATATACACACACTTGTATGCAATTCTAGAGAAAATGAAACATGTTGTTTATAAGGCTGCCATAGATTCATACAATTAAGTGTAGGGTATTCATAGAATCTCTCTACAATCTTTTGCCCTGGCAAGAAATAATAACTGTAAATCTATTTTTGGTTGGTTGAAAGTTCAGATATTACATTTACATGGTGCCACATGCCACATGCATCACTCATAAAAGAAAAATAATCTATGTGAAAGAGTGCTAGACATTTTTATCATGTCAATGAATTATACAAAGTTAAGAATAACAAATATCTTTATCCATTATGACATAAGCAAGCATTAAACCAAAGCGAACGAGAATTTCACCTTAAAATCCTCTTATAACCAAGTCTGCCAGTAACTCATGACCTGTTACAAGTAAAGAAAACTAGGTTAGAACTTAGAAGTAAAGCAAGTTTATGTTTTTCTACAAATTAACATTTTATTTGGCAAAGAGAATACTCATATTGCATCGTGCTTTATTTTGTTGTAATACAACCACTTGATGAATTAAAACTAATCATGTTATTCGCATGAAGTCTTGTAGTTCAAAATAAAATTTGATGAACTATGCCAACAACTGAATATAAATTCTAAATATAAATTAGTCCATAATATACACAACTACCGAACCATGTCAACACATAACATATTTTGTTTTATTCATATATGAAAGCACATACATTATACTAAATTTTTCTTCATAACATATATAGTTTTTGTATCATACATAGCAGGAGTTATTTGTAAAAATAAACTACGCCGTAATAGTATTACATTTATGCAAACAACTTATGTGCATAGCTAAGAATTCATTAACAGACAATTTAAAAAGTACATAGAATAGTAATACGATGTAGGAATACAGCTAATCTCAACGAGATGACAATAAGTGAAGTCATGAGTCCACGTAAGAAAAGGCAAATTGTCTGCAAATTCTTAGCCATTTTTAATATGCCATGTTTGAGATTGGCATCAAATCTTGGAATCATGTCTGCAAATTCTTAGCCATTTTATTTTGAAAAATGACTAAGATGAGACCTGTGACATACAACGGAAGGTAATAGTTAAAAGGTGTTGTGTAGTTATAGGTGAAAAAATGTTTTTTTTTTTTTTTTCGTAGTTGCAAATATATGAGAAAAAGCACAGACAGAGATAACAAGACAGTGACCAAGAAAAGGCAAGCACAGACAGAGATAACAAGACAGTGACCAAGAAAAGGCAGCTGTTAGCCAAAGCAATAAAGCAAGTGGTACAAAGGATCTGCTATAGCAAAATCGATGCACTTTAAAAAAAAATCTGGTTTATTTTAGATAGAATATGAGAGTTTATTTCTGTTCAAACAAACACTCTGGCTTTATATCGTTTTATATATAAGCTGATCGAACTTTTTTAGCCCATTATCTCATGTACAAGTACAAATACACGTATCCACCAAATGTAACATTATCAGTGTCAGTTTAGAAATAAAACATTTCATTTTGACAATAAGGAAACTCAACACAAAACAAATATTTTTTATTTTTTAGCATGCTCAACAACAAGGATCAACTTCAGTAAAAGAGGATTTCAACCCAAATATACTGCTTAAACAAAACAAATGAATGTCCATAATGGATTGATATTTGTGATAATGTTTTAATGTTAAAAAAAACCGATAGATAGACTGAACGACTAACATATTACCCAAAGCAAAAATGTTCCAGCATGGGGAAGAAACTGAAAAAGATAAGAGAAAAAGTGGTTATTAGATTCATTCACACCTGTGATCTTGACCCAAGTAGGATCAAAGAACAATCTGCAATAGCAGGCAGCCTATAAAGGCGTTTTTCACCTTGTTGAGAGCAATACTGATCAATTGACAGTCAGAAAAGGGAATAAGGAACGATTTGAAAAGATTGTTATTCTCTAATTAAACCGAAGAAAATGAAATTCAAGGCAGTGCCTAAGATCGTTGATGGACCAAAGGTCACCGATAATGGAGAAAATGACATGAATAAATCTGATTTAGAGGCGAGCATGACAACAGGATTTTGGAAAGAAGAATGAAAAGAATCAATGGATGGAACCGTCATTGTTGAGAAACCAAATGAAATATGGGTGCGGTGAGAAGGGTCTCAAACAGACCAATATTGTTCATTTGAAGGGAGGGCGCAGTGGGAGACTAAAATCATCTTCAAAATTCTCATCGAATAAATTTTACAGTGGGAGACTAAAAGTGCTCCTAATGGTAAATGCTAAGAGTTTCTAACTAAATGTTGTGAAAATGAAATGCTAATGGAAATTCAACACAGTAACAAAGAAATGTGGATCAGGAACGTAGAAATCAGTTGGTTGAAACATAAAATGAATTGCAAAATCAGATAAACCAAAAGAAATGTAGTGTAAATGTAATGAAATAAAACAAATGCAGCGCAAATTTTGCTATGACTTTTTCTGTGCATATATTCATCTGGCCTTTATTTCTATCGACTACTCACGTGAACAAAACTGTCAAAATTCTAAAGCTAACAAAAAGTCAAAAATTTCAGAATTACCTGTGGCATATTACCATGTGGAGTCATTGGTTCTCCCGCTGCATTTTGTTTACCATTGATATTCTGTTATAAAAGATATGCACTAATCAATTTTTAAGCGCTTAACAATTACTCATAAATGCAGTAAATCGGTTAACTTACAGCCATGAAAATAGCAGAAAGCTCTTTCATTTGAGTCTGCAAGGTAGAAATTTGATTTTTCATTTCACGTACTTTTTTGCAACTACTCATACGAGCTCCGAACTGAGTTGGTGCGATCCCAAAACCATGTCCTCTTATCCTACCTCTTTGTTCGCGACCAAAGACCTTTGACACACCATCTTCATTCAATGATATTATTCCTTGAGAATTTTGGGTTTTTTATACTCTTTTATCTTGGCCAATAAATTCAAAAAAAAAAATCGCTTTTCATATGTCATAATTCAATGTAAGGCTCACATATTGGAGTCAAATATGAAAATATATCCCAACTAAAATATACAAAATTCGATTTGGTTCTCTATTTTTCTTTGTACGGCCTCTACACCACAAAAACTTCCTGCTGATATCTGATGACAAACCACTTTCTTTTTTCTGCACAAAGAGCTTAGAAGAAAATGTCAAACCATATTAGATAAATAACTTCTCCAGACAGCGATAACGAATGGATTTTATAAGTTATTTTTTCTTATCATATCATCTGCTAGTCTTGCATATCCCTTTCGGCACATGGTGTGCAGAACTATATTCTTTGCTCGTATAGCTCTATATGTATTGGTTGTCAACTGCATAAGCGAAATTCATTCAAATTAAGTAAAATAAAATGGAATGAAAACTTTCAAATGTAGTCATCAAAAAAGAAATCAACTACCTCAAACTCTTCCATTAATCTCTCACTGACAAAATCATTCCATTTTTTAGCACTCTTGGTATTATTTGGTTTTAGCATGTTTACTTTGTTGGAACCATCGGGACTCCTTGCTGCAACGTTTATAGCTTTTACTAGCCTTGACTTTAATTCTTTCCATCCCATCGCAGTCCCAATATTTGAAGGAATTATTGGTACCTCCTCGCTAGTCATTCCGCATTCGTGCTCCCTTCATATTCTTCATCCTGTGCCACCATAGGAAGAGTCAATCTAAATGGGGAAGAATGTGCAGCACCTGAGGTTCCTGGAAGAAACCTGGCCCTCCTAATCCGTGATCAGTGTCGAACTACTGCTTGTGGACGCTCGGGTTCAACGGGTTGGAAGACTGGGGTAGCAGGAGAATCATCGGATAGTTGTGGTGGATGTTGTTGCATGACTTCAAAATCATAATCGTGCATTAGCTATTGACGAGATTCGGGCCAAACTCTCCAACCCATTGGGCCCACCACTTCGACTGAGTTGCTAGGAATGATGGCACACAAAAAATTAAGAGTAGGTCCAAGGGACGAAGGTGATTCATAGCCCTGTACATCAAAAGGATCACTTAAATTCAAATCCTGAATATCCTCGGTACAAGCCCGTTCATTGAAACACTTGACGTCTCTTTCTTAATCAAGGCCAAGGAGAATGATTTGAGGTTTCTTGGTGTGATGAGCATGTTCCCAACGTTGCACTTAATCAAAGCATGTAAGCTATAATCCATATCTGCCAGTCGTTGCGTTTAAATGTGTGAGAGAGAGCTAGGCGAAGGTTCTGCAAGGTCCAGTAACCAGTTGCTATGGAGGCAGTGATGCAGAGAGAAATGTTTGTCATTGTTAAATTTTCGTTGAGAAATGGTTTAGGATTTTTCAATTGACTAGAGGATGAAACGCAAGTAGGTTTTCGCGGGAGTCGAAGTGACAACGCTCAGATATTGAATGAAATTCGATTTCACGTAAGATTTGACTGTTAATGGATTTAGGGACCCAGCTCTCAGTGTAATAGCAAATGGAAGTTGGGCACAAAATATTTTTTGATAGAAAGAATGATTACGTTTTCTAGGTACAATACGAGTTGCGGTTACCAAAAAAAACTTGCAAATTTGTTATAAAGCCCGAAGAAATCATGGCCGGAATTGGTGTGGATGTAACCTGGGCAGCACAAATTATTGGATAGTACTACAAGGCCTAAAACAACAGTGTCAGGCTTGTGCAAATTCTTTTTCTCGCAAATAAGTTTTTGCTTGAAATAGTGTCAAACTAATTAAATTACATTTATATAATGATTTGAATTTATAAGGATTTAATAAGAATTTGCAAGGTGACTCTTTTTGCTATAAAGGTTAAAATATTGAAGTAAAAAAAAGAAAGTGGTAGATTGATAGGCTTACAGTTTATTTATTTATTTAACGTATTAGTTCAAGGAATTTTAAATTTAATTAATAATAATATAACAATATATCGTAGTAAGGAAACAATAACAAACAGATGTAGATTAATCCCATCAAATTAATTGTTATAGTAACATAAAGATGCATTAATAATCTTTTTTTCACTAATTTGAATCATTATTGAAAATAATTATTTGAAAACTAGCCAAATGAATATTATTTAACTTAATATTTTACTATATTAGCAACTTTCAAAATATAGGAATTTTGATTAGCTTAAATCGTATTAAAGTCTGTATATGTAACATGAAAAGCATTTATTAGCAGTTATTTTTTTCTTTTTTCTTTTTTGTGTGTAGCTATTCACGTTAACAATATCATATAAATTTGATTCTAGAATTTATGCCATGTTAGTGTTTATTAGGTTAAAAAGCAATGTGCGAGTTATTTGGCACAGTATCGCATGAATGCCCAATTGAAGGCAGTCGTGCATCTGCACCGCACTAACCTAGTTTTATAAATGCATAACGCATCCATAACCACGATTAAATTAGCCATTACAATAAAAATTAACATTATAGTTTTGGCGGCTGAGCTAGAGTTGTCTGTCAATTAACGAAATAAAAAAGGCAAAAGCATTGTCTGTATGTTAGTTTTAATTGTAAGACATATCAACTTGTATTTTTGCTGGGTACTCAGATTTATTAATATGTGTTACTTTATTGTGACTTGTGGCAGTCGTTCCATATTCAATGCTTTTACGTATGTTTATATGCAACTTTAGAGGTTTCAGTAAATGCTGTATACATGAAAGAGCATGCTAAATGCATAACAGCATGTCACGACAAAACAAAAACCTAAAAATCAAAATTATACCTAAAATGTTGCAGTAAACCCAGCAATGCCAGAAGACAAATAAACAATATAGCCACCTGAAAAATCAATAACACCCAACTTAAAAACCCACCCACTAGGTTTTCCTGACCCTTGTGGAGTACATCAGTTACCTAGATCTGAAATGCAATTTTTGAGGAGGTCCAAGACGTCGGGTCGGAGACTGTGGATCTAGCCTAATTGACGGATCTAAAGCGACGCTTTTTGTTCTTCTTAGTGAGAACGAAGTGATGGATTTGGAGGTTGAAGGCGGGATTTTGTTCTTCTTAGTGGATCGAAACCAAGTGGAGGATTTGAAGGCGTGATTTTGTTCGATCGAAATATGGAGATGAGATTTTGTTTCGTTTCGTTTTTTCGGGGTTAAGACTTAAGCATCGACTGAAAAAGAATTAGGTTAAGGAAAGGTGATGAAGTTGTGTAAGCGACGGACCCAAATAAAAATGTGTGTGCGGCTGCTTTATATTTAAGTGTCGCAAAATCGAAATAAATACAACGTTCGAAAATTATAAATATTTGCTACAGTTTTTAAAGAAAACCGTCGCAAATTTGTCTTTTACATCTTTTTCTTGACAACCAGCTAACGGTTGTGTCTAAAACAGTCGCACATAACTATAAGTGCTACTGTTTTTAGTTAAACCGACGCAAATAAGCAGTTTTGTAATAGTGTATAGTCTTTAAACCGTCGCACATCGATTTTTTTTGGAAATTTGATTTTGACATAACATAAAATATACAAGATGAAATCTCGATTTTTCTCTTCTAATAAAAAAATATAATCCAATCGATCCGAAAATTTCTTGTTACAAAGAATTCTGACTAACATTGGATTTTATATACTCAATTAAAGTTCAAATAATAAAATTGCGGACTGTCACTACATGACAAGCTCGTTTTTATTAAATTAAATTAACACATTTGAACTCCCTAGAATTAATAATTTCCAACCCTATTCTGTTATATTTTTGATAAAACAAAGCTAGTTTCCAAATCTAACTATAAAATTCCGACTGTTCAAAATAATTGATTATTCCATTTCAAATCTATGAAACATCATATCAAGTCGAATGTGTTAGGGATTGCGGAATGGATCTTTAAGGCAAAACAAACACTAGAGGGGGAGAGGATGAATAGTGTTTTTGAGAATTTAAACAAAAACTAAAACTTATGTTAACTACTATTTGGATCAAACACCACAAACACAATCTCAAACACAGAATCAAACACAAACACAAATATAAACAGAAAAAGAATGCAGAAAATGAAAGAACACACCGAATTTTATATTGGTTCGGAATTGCTCCTACATCCAGTCCCGCGCAACACTGGATCGCGTAGAGTTTTATTACTATATCAATATCCAATTACAACCCTCCTTGATTTCATGGTTACAAGGGATGCCACTGATTCCACCCACACACTTGATCAAGTATACCTTCCTTGATTTCACGGCTACAAGGGATACCACTGATTTCACCCACACACTTGATCTAGTATACCTTCCTTGATTTCACAACTATAAAGGATATCATCGATTACCCATCCTTGATTTCACGGCTACAAGGGATACCACTGATTCCTTTACACAACCCAAACCATTACAAACAACCCTATAACTTTTCAATAGCACTTGATTTAGAGAGTAATGAGTAGAGAGTGTAGAGAGAAAAAGAATAGTGAAAACAGAATTGAATTTGGCATAGTATAGGTGTAGAAATCATAAAAATGATAAGAAATAATGGTGTAATGAAAGAGAGTGAAAGTGGAGAAGAAGGAGTGATTAAAAATTCAAAATCAAGCTCTTTTTATAGTGTGTGAAAGGTTGCAATCCTCCAAAACCGTCACAAATAGCGAAAAGGCACTTCCTTTCAAAATTGAAAAAATGACAGTTATTTATCGACATGATGTTTTCTTTATGTCGACATATACTTAGTACAAATTTAATTTTTGAGCATTTATCAAGTGTTTTGATACAAATATAATTCTAGAAATTCTGCAATTAAAATATAGTGTTATAAATTAATATTATAAACTAGGAAATCATATGAAAACATAAATATAAACTATATAAAAATGTTTATAGAATTATAAAGTTTAAAACTATATAAATATAAAATATAAATATATAAAACTTTAGTTTGAAAACAAAAGTAAAGTAAGAAAGAAAAAATAGAAAATAAAATAGAGAGGATTGAAGGTACAATTTGGAAACAGAATTTTGAATTTGAATTTGAACCTAGAGTGCTATTTAGAGTATTACATAATATAGATTTTATAACTATATTAGTCTTCAACTCTTGAACTCTTGAAATCTTGAATACTCATGAATCTTGAAATATCTCTGAATTTTGAATCTCTAATATCTTTAAACTGTACAGTCTTCAATGTATAATTCTTATATATAAATCCTGCATATATATATATATATATATATATATGTGTGTGTGTGTGTGTGTGTGTGTGTGTGTGTATTCTAGACAAAAGTGTTAGTATATATATTTTATAATCAATTAATATTGAAATAAGGATGTTGTCATCAAAAATCCATTCTCCAACAATCTCCCCCTTCTTGATGATGACAACCTTAGTTTATAAAATATCATACATATACATACCTGTTGATGATGATCCTTTAAATACTCCCTTTATCTATATAAATCCTATAAGCTGTGTCTATATTTTATAATTTATCCCCCTTTGGCATTATCAAAAATGTAACACCCGTATTTCAACTACATTAAAGAGGATAAATTAAAGAATAATTAATTTAATATCCAGAATTAAGGGAAACAAAAAACGTCATTGCGTCCGTCTTGAAATTCTGGTCAAGGTAGACACCTGGTTTGCGTAAAACGGATAACATATGAAGAAGTTATGAACGCTAGAAGTTTGGCGAAAAGAGTAGGAAAAACAGGCGCACTTGAAAAGTGCGCCAAGGTATTTTTGCACTGACGCACCTATGAAGTGCGCCCATGTTAATTTTCGGCATCCGGACACAAGTGGGTGTCGACCCATGGCCAATTCCCCTGAGGCTGATGTGGCAGTCGAATTCTAGAGGCTGACTGCTATAAATATACCCTCATTTCTCTTATTTTCTCATGTTGAAAACAATGGAGGCCAAATGCTATCAGTGCCTGAACTGAATCTAATCCTTTCTTCTTCTACAAATCAAGTTTAAAGATTCAAGTGTTTCAAGTGTAGATCTGAGACTCAAACTTCAATTTTCTCCTTCTATTCTTATAGATCCGATCATTGTGAATTCAAGTTACCTTTAAAATTGAATAACTAAAAGTAAGACATGATATGACTGTGGTTTGGGTATATGCTTAGGATTGAATCATGTTAGATCTACCTTTTTTATTATAGATCAAATTCTATTTATATAATTTTGTACCTATCATGTTGTAGTTGATTTGGATCTTAATTGTTATCATGTTAGATCTACTTTTTTATTATAGATCTAATTCTATTTAGATCATTTTGTACCTATCATGTTGTAGTTAATTTGGATCTTAACTGTTATCATGTCATATCCACTTTTGATTATGGGTCTAACTCTTTTTAGATCATTTTGTACCTATCATTTTGTGGTTATTTTGGATCATAATCTTATTTATGTCAGATCTAGTTTTGATTATAGATTTAATTAACTTTTTAGATCATTTGGTACTTATCATGTTGTGGTTATTTTGGATCTGTCATTAGTTGGACATGTTTTAGATTTAGATCTAAACTTTCACCTAATTGTCATGACAAGTCTACCTTGGTTTCAATGTTTAGATTACCTTGTTTCTATCATAATGCGGTTAAATAGGATCTATTATTAGTTTGACATCTAAATTATTATTTAGATCTTATCATGCCAGTTATGACATCCCTATTTTGTTAAGATTGATTCTAATATCACATGTTTACTAGATCCGTTCATATATGTCCATCTTCTCATTATGACGTTACATGATTATGCCACCACATGTTTATGTCAATCTTGTTAGGATAATCATTTCTGTCACCCTCCCCATTTATTTTAGCCTGCCTACTTTCTAGTCTAGGCATGACGTTAAATTATGCGAATATGTTAAAATGGGAACGAGGGGGAAAATGGTCTAAATTGGGCATAATTTGTAAATGGAAAGTTTGGCATAACTTAATGTTTATGAACATGAATTTGGGCATATAATTAATTATGAACATAATTTGGGAAAAAGAGGCATGGACACCTATAAAGACATAGGTATAATTAATTAATAATTAAAATGCCTAGGATTACAGTAATTAGAAACTGTAATGGCACTTATGACACGAGGTTAGATTGCACTTGCAGTGGAAGTCTGCCCTGAACCTACCGGCATATCCGGCGACCGCAAGTGGTGAATCTAATGTGAGAGGTCTAAGTGCACAAATACAAGACGTGCTATGACACGAGGTTAAGTCCGACTTGTGGAAGAAGTCTGCCCGAAACCGACTGGCATATCCAGCGTCCACAAGTTGTAGGTCTAATGTGGGAGGTCTAGCACATTTTAACCATAATTGAATATGGTAATAAAGATGAAAACTTAACCTAGTTGAATCCATAAGGATTGTATGAGCCTGTTGAATCTGTGGGGTTAAGTAAACCTATTAAGTATGTGGGTTAAGTAAGCCTGTTAAATCGGTGGGGTTAAGCAGACCTGTTAAATCTGTGGGGTTGAGTAAACCTGTAAAATCTGTAAGGGTTATATGAACCTGTTAATTTAGAAAACTTAACATGTTGAATATATTAGGGTTATATTGACCCGTTAACCTGTGAAGTTTAACCCGTAAATCTGTAGGGGGTTATGTGAATATGTAAATCTATTAGGCATAACCTATCAAAATCCTAGTTAGTTAGGGAGACAAGATCTGTAAGGATTGGCTTATGTCATCTGTTGTGTAGGAACCATTTTAGTCAGTAACCCATTTTGGTATTAAAGGGGGACCCCGCACTAGGTAGGGTTCAGGGCACGCTTACAGAACTGATTGTAAGAGGTTCATCTGAGAGAAGGTGTGTACTGGCGCGTTCCAACGGACTTATGCGCGCGCAAGAGTACGGCCTGCTTATGGGAAAATAAGTCATTGTAGCACCAGTAAATAGGTTTGTGTCCTTCTGTAGGTTGTCACTTTAGGAAGTAATACACCCTACTTTGGGGCCGACATAGGGTATTTACAGAATAGGGAGCCATCGATTGGGGGGTAGTAAATAGGGTACATCTGGTTCTGTCTATTTCTGTGGGGTACCTGTGTTTCTGTCTAGGCTAACACCCATTATTTTTGATTAGGTACCGGCTAATTTCGTTTGGGTTAAAACCCGTTAGTAGAGTACACCTAAAACTACCATTGTATTTCTGTTGGGATCATCCTATTTCTGTTAAGTAATTAGGGAGTATGTAATTCTGTTACATATCTGTTATACTAGTATTTGTGCAGAGAATAATAAGATAAATCTCTAGAAGCGCAATATACTCTCTATCATGTTTACCTCGTCATACTTGATGTTATCCTTCTTGTCCATCTTATATGCCTGTCATGATACTCTTACTTATTTACTTGCTAAAAGTAACTAGACCTGCCAGACTTTATGTCTGATCCTTTTTGTTTCCTCTTCTTTCTTCCGTTCTCCCCAGGTTCGCAGGGTGGGAATTCTCAGGCTTAGTCAGGACTCGGTTATCATCTTACTTGGAGCAGCTTTTGAAGTACTGCACAGTTTCCATCTTTACTATGGCTTTGTCTCTTTTGGGGAATTATGCTTTTTATGTATTTTCTGTACTCTGATGGTACAAGACAGAAGTTTTATATTATTGTAATGGGTTTTATGTAGTTTCAAACTTATGGTATTTTGGACCACGATTTTATAATTTATGTTTGAAATAAATTATAAATTCCGCTATTGCTTTTATATATGTCTTGTAATATTCTGTTTCTGTTTACCTACAACGCTTCACGAAACTTAATGCATTCCCTTAGTGAGTGACATTAATGGATGTGGGTTGTCACACGTGGTATCAGAGCTGAAGGTTACCAGATTGGATAAAAGATTTTGAAAATTATTTTCAAAAAGATTTTAAAAGAAAGCATTTTCAAAAGAAAAGTCTATATTGAAAAACATATTCCCCAAAGCCATATGTAATATCTTTATATTTCTGTTTGAATCCCTTTTTCCTTTTCTTTTCAGCATGTCTTGGGAACCCAATATTCCTGAGGGCGTTACGATACCAGGCTGGATCTGTAGGTATCTAGAGGCTACGGCACCTGTCGGTGGTCAAGCTGACGTTCCTCCCCCAGCTGCACCTGTCGTTCCTCCTCCCTCTCCACGAGCAAATAGCTTCTCTAAGATCTGCAAAGGTTAACGTGCTATGGGAGGAAGGCCATTCCATTGAACCAAGACGTTCGTAAAGCAAGGAATTGGCTCAAGGAGACAGAGGACTTGTTTGGAATCTTCGATGTGGACGATCGTAGGAAGATTCAGCTAGCCGCCTGGCTATTGAAGGATGAAGCTTCGTTCTGGTGGGAAGTAACCCAAGCGGGGCGTCCGGTGGAAACTTGGGATGACTTTAGAAATAGGTTTGAAATGAAGTTCCTTTCTCAAGCTCAAAAAAGCATGCAAATGGAGAGGTTCTTGGCGCTCAAACAAGGAGACATGACTGTTAAAGAATATGTGAACAAATTCAACCAGCTAGCTAGATCCGGTTTGGAACTAGTAGACACTCTGCATAAGAAGGCCTTGCGGTTTGTTAAAGGACTAAATGAACCCCTTCATGAGTTAGCTATGTCCCATATTCCAATAGGAGAAATTTTTTAGAGGCTCGTTGACATGGCCTTAATGCATGAGGAAGATAAAGCTGAAAAGAAGGAAGTTAAGGTTGAGGAAACACAAAACAAGAAAGTGTAGCCCAAGAAAGAACAACAACAAGGGGGCGGACAGTACGACAAGGCTCAAGGCAAAAAGAAATGCCATGGTTGCGGGAACGTGGGTCATTTGGTCAAAGATTACAGAAAAAGGAAGAATGCTTGCGTCAACTGTGGTGAAGTCGAACACTATACTAGGGAGTGCCCGAAGAATTAAGGGCAGGACCAGAGGGCAGGTGAATGTTCTTGTGGATGGTGTATCGGATAGATGTAGGAAAGTTTATGTTGAAGGTTTGATTTTCTCTTTCCAATCATCCTGTTAGAACTTTTTAATTCAGGCGCTTTGCATCCATTTTATCTGATTAAGTATCTGCACCTTAGTATTAGTACGGTTTTGGATCTCGTTGTCGTCTCAAACCCCATTGGGGGTACAGCTCATATGTCTATGATTTTTTGGGGTTTGAGAATATCTATATTAGGCATCGAATTTGAATACGACGCATACGTACTTAGTTTTATAGGATACCGTCTGATTCTAGGGATGAATTGGCTAGCCATGTATGGTTCAATAGTAGATTGTTAGAGGAGGGTCGTTAAATTTCTGACTTGCCATAGGAAGACCCTCGAGATTTCTTGTGACCCTAGGGGTCCGTCATGCTTAGTTTCCTATAATCTCTTGAAGCAACTGTTGAAGATCTGCAATATGTACCAGTAGTTCGTGAGTATTCATATGTTTTGAAGGGGTTCGGGGCTTATCTCTGATGTGCGTGATCGACTTTTGAATATACTTGGTGGACATTGCAAAGTCAGTTGCATTACCTGTGCGCCATATGGCTCCAAGGGAAAGGAGGGAGCTCAAAAAACAAGTAGGGGAGCTACTTGAAAAGGTGTTGGTTAAGCGAAGCATATCAGAGTAAGGTTCTTCGGTTGTCTTTACAACTAAGGTGTGCAACTCTCTTCGCTTATGTGTGGATATTCATGATGTTTTTCCACATTTCTTATTTACGGAAGCGTCTGCACAATACAGCAGAGGTAGTTGAGCCGAGCATGCTTGAGGAAGTTGAGTTAGAACGGGAGGTGACAATTAGACGAGTTCCTTTTTGTATTCTTGGATCAGATACGTAACCAAGAGGATGCAACTTGGGAGATCGAAGACAAGATTTTGCGTATTGTACCCTTTTCTTTTCAAGGGAATGTTCTTAACCTCTCTTCCTAAAACTTTTATTCGTGCTTGCTTCTATCATTTAAGTATGTCATATCGATCGAATCTTAGACCTTTAGGTAGGAGTCCCATGATTTTAAACATGTGTTTGAAACATGTTATGTTTGATGGATGCAAGTGGATGCCAGTGGTTGCTCATGGATGCATATACACACACATTAGGAACTAGATCGGCTCAATCACTCTAATACTGCATATGGATGTGTGTACATTTTTCTTCTTTTAATGGATGAAATTGAATGTATCATCATATGGATGTTGCATTTGGACGGATGACTGTGCACCCATATAGAACTTACATGTTATACTAGGATTGTTGCATACATGTTGGACTCATGACACAGACATACATTGCATTAAGGAGGTCAACTGAATCGGTGGACCGCCTAATCTTTCGCATTAGTATTGGGACATATACACACACCTTTGCATATGTTCATATAAGCATTAGAATTTTTTTAGGACAATGGATGCCTGTGATTAGTGGATGAGTAGATGGATGATGGATGGTAGGATACATTCTTCTTAACTTGGAGATTTCAGGGATGAAATCCTTTGAAGTAGGGGAGAATGTAACACCTCGTATTTCAACAACACTAAAGAGGATAAATTAAAGAATAATTAATTTAATATACAAAATTAAGGAAAACAGATTACGTCATTGCGTCCATCTCGAAATTTTGGTCAGGATAGACAACTGGTTTGCATAAAACAGATAACGTATGAAGAAGTTATGAACGGTAGAAGTTTGACGAAAAGAGCAGGAAAAACCGGCGCACTTGACAAGTGCACCGAGGTATTTTTTCACTGGCGCACCTGTGAAGTGCGCCCATGTTAATTTTTGGCATCCGGACCCAAGTGGTTGTTGACCCATGGCCCGATTGCCCCTAGGGCTGATGTGGCAGTCGAATTCTGGAGGCTGATAGCTATAAATATTTCCTCATTTCTCTTGTTTTCTCATACTAAAAAAATGGAGGCCAAATGCTATTAGTGCCTGAACTGAATCTAATCCTTTCTTCTTCTGCAAATCAAGTTTAAAGATTCAAGTGTCTCAACTGTAGATTTGAGATTCGAACTTCACATTTCTCCTTCTATTCTTATAGATCCGATTATTGTGAGTTCAAGTTACCTTTAGAATTGAATAATTAAAAGTAAGACATGATATGACTGTGATTTGAGTATATGCTTAGGATTGAGCCATGTTAGATCTACTTTTTTTTATTATAGATCTGATTCTATTTAGATCATTTTGTACCTATCATGTTGTAGTTGATTTGGATCTTAACCGTTATCATGTTAGATCTACTTTTTGATTATATATCTAATTCTATTTAGATCATTTTATACCTATCATGTTGTAGTTGATTTGGGTCTTAACCGTTATCATGTCAAATCCACTTTTGATTATGGATCTAATTCTTTTTAGATCATTTTATACATATCGTGTTGTGGTTATTTTGGATCTTAACCTTATTTATGTCAGACCTAGTTTTGATTATGGATCTAATTAACTTTTTAGATCATTTGGTACTTACCATGTTGTGGTTATTTTGGATCTGTCATTAGTTGGGCATGTTTTAGATTTAGATCTAAACTTTGACCTAATTGTCATGACAGATCTACCTTGGTTTCAATGTATAGATTTCCTTGTTCCTATCATATTGCAGTAAAATAGGATCTATTATTAGTTTGACATCTAAATTACTATTTAGACCTTATCATGCCAGTTATAACATCCCTATTATGTTAAGATTGAATTTAATATCACATGTTTACTAGATCCGTTCATATATGTCCATCATATTATTATGTCGTTATATGATTATGCCATCATAAGTTTATGTCAATCTTGTTAAAATAATCATTTCTGTCACCTTGTCCCTTTTATTTTATCCTGACTACTTTCTAGCCTAGGCATGACGTTAAATTATGCAAATATGTTAAAATGGGAACGAGGGGAAAAATGGTATAAATTGGGCATAATTTGTAAATGGAAAGTTTGGCATAACTTAATGTTTATGGACATGAATTTGGGCATATAATTAATTATGAACATAATTGGGGAAAAAGAGGCATGGACACCTATAAAGACATAGTTATAATTAATTAATAATTGAAATGCCTAGGTTTACAATAATTAGAAACTGTAATGGCACTTATGATACGAGTTTAGATTGCACTTGCGGTGGAAGTCTGCCGGAATCGACAAGCATATCCAGCGACCGCAAGTGGTGAATCTAATGTGAGAGGTCTAAGTGCACAAATATGAGACGTGCTATGACACGAGGTTAAATACGACTTGTGGAAGAAGTCTGCCCGGAACCGACCGGCATATCCAACGTCCACAAGTTGTAGGCCTAATATGGGAGGCCTAGCACATTTTAACCATAATTGAATATGGTAATAAAGATGAAAACTTAACCTAGTTGAATCCATAAGGATTGTATGAGCCTGCTGAATCTGTGGGGTAAAGTAAACCTATTAAGTATGTGGGGTTAAGTAAGCCTGTTAAATCAGTGGGGTTAAGCAGACCTATTAAATATGTGGGGTTGAATAAACCTGTAAAATATGTAAGGGTTATATGAACCTTTTAATTTAGAAAACTTAACCTGCTGAATATGTTGAGGTTATATTAACCCATTAACTTGTGAAGTTTAAACCGTAAATCTGTAGGGGGTTATGTGAATATGTTAAATCTGTTAGGCATAACCTGTCAAAATCCTAGTTAGTTGGGGACACAAGATCTGTAAGAGTTGGCTTATGTCATTTGTTGTGTGGGACCCATATTAGTCAGTAACTCGTTCGGGTATTAAAAGGGGACCCCGCATTAGGTAGGGGTCAGGGCATGCTTACTGAACTGATTGTAACAGGTTCATCTGAGAGGAGGTGTGTACTGGCGTGTTCCAACTGGACTCATGTGCGTGCATGAGTACGACCTGCATTTGGGAAAATAAGTCGTTGTAGCACCAGTAAATAGGTATGTGTCCTTCTGTAGGTTGCCACTTTAGGAAGTATTATACCCAACTGTGGGGCCGACACAGGGTATTTACGGGACAGGGAGCCGATCGATTGGGGGGTAGTACATAGGATACATCTGGTCCTATCTATTTTTGTGGGGTACCTGTGTTTCTATCTGCGCTAACACCCATTATTTTTTATTAGGTACCGGCTAATTTCATTTGGGTTAAAACCCATTACTAGAGTACACCTAAAACTACCATTGTATTTCTGTTGGGAACATCTAGTTTCTGTTAAGCAATTAGGGAGTACGTAATTCTGTTACATATCTATTATACTAGTATTGGTGCAGAGAATAAACAGAGAAATCTCTTAAAGCGCAATATACTCTATCATTTTACCTCGTCATACTTTATGTTATCTTTCTTATCCATCTTATATGCATGTCATGGTACTTTTACTTATTTACATGCTAAAAGTAAATGGACTCTCCCGACTTTATGTCTGACCCTTTTTGTTTCCTCTTCTTTCTTCCGCCCCCCCCCCCTCGTAGGGTGGGAATTCTCAGGCTTAGTCCGGACTCGGTTATCATCTTGCTTGGAGCAGCTTTTGTAGTACTACTCGCTTTCCATCTTTAACTACTATGGCTTTGTCTCTTTTGGGGAATTATGCTTTTTTGTATTTTCTGTACTTTGATGGTACAAGACAGAAGTTTTATATTATTGTAATGGGTTTTAAGTAGTTTCAGACTTATGGTATTTTGGACCACGATGTTATGATTTATGTTTGAAATAAAATTTTAAATTCCGCTATTGCTTTTATATTTGTTTTGTAGTATTTCCGTTTCTATTTACCTGCAACGATTCACGAAACTTAATGCATTCCCTTAGCGAGTGATATTAACGGACGTGGAGTGTCACAAAAAAGAAATTCTAAAACAACTCCCCTAAGTTCTATAACTATCTAAATAAGATTAAGTAACTAATCCTATTATGATATTCCCCCTTTATCTATAACTAATTCAAAGTAGAATACTCCCCCTTTATCTTATATCTACATAAAGTTATAACTAATTATAATACTTATTTTATACACATAAACAATTATTGCATTAAAATTGAGTTTGTATAAATAAACGAATTTATTCAAGTGCGATACATCGTAAGAACGCAAGGAAACGATAAGTAAAGAAAACCTCAAACACTAATTATTCTTGACATTGGGAGATTTGTGAATTGACAATTCGGATAACGGAGACAAAAATCCCCATTCTGTTCAATCACATTCCCATATTGGTCGAACAGGACCTCTCCTACACATACAACCTTATCGCCTTCTTCCGTATTCATCGGTTGAGTCTCTTGATGTTCTTCCTCCATCATTTCTTCTTCTTCTTCTGATTCTTCCTTTGGTTCTACCTCCTCTTCCATGGCTTGATTATCATTGTTGATTATAATCGGATTAGCCTGATTATCCATTACGAATTTAAGGAGATTAGTACTTTCCCATGCCTGTTTTGCTCTTGACTCATCCAAATATGTAGTACTTGTATTTCAGCCATCATTTGCAGAACATACTCCATCTTTTCTTCGATTTTGATAACCCGAGATAGCGTAGATCGTTGAAATGGACCCTCGGATGGTCCAGCGTGCGAATCAGAGTTGATTTGGGTGTTTAGATTAGTGGAGGCCATTGTATATTTTAATTTAGAATATTTACAGAGAAGAGAAATGAAAATGAAGAACAAAAGTCAAAGTAGAATGTTTAAATAAATGATATAACTCACTTTTGGTGGGAATTTAAATTTAAAATTCTGGCAGTTATATGCCGACATATGATTAAATATATATCAACATACTTTCAAATTTTATTTTTCTAATTTTTACGTTCTTTTATATAAATAATAGTATATTTAATTATTCTATTTCACTTAATAAACATATGCTTAATTCTCTCCTAAATTTAGTAAAAGTTGCTTCGTTTAGTGGTTTTGTTAATATATCTGCTATTTGTTTATCTATTTCAATAAATTCGAGTGAAATTTTCTCTTTACTTGCATTATCTCTTAGAAAATAATGTTTCATATCAATATCTTTAGTTCTAAATGAATGAGTTGAATTTTTAGAAATATTTATGGTGCTCATATTACCGCAGTATATTGGTGATTTATTTATTTTTAATCCAAAATCATTTAGAATTTGTTGCATATATATCACTTGTGAACAAGCCAAAGCAGCAGAGATATATTCTGCTTCAGTTGTTGACAGAGATACAGTATTTTTCATTTTACTGAACCACAAGACTAGTGAATGTCCTAAGAAGTGACATGTTCCACTAGTACTTATGCGATCCGATTTACATCTTGCATAGTCAGCATCATAGTAAGAAACTAAATCGAATGATTCATGCTTAGGTTAAAACAATCCAAAATCTGATGTATGCTTTACAAACCTTAGAATATGTTTTATGGCTTTTAAATGTGTTTCCTTAGGTTGCGATTGATACCTTGCACAGAGACATACACTATGCATTATATCTAGTCTACTAGCAGTTATATATAATAATGATCCTATCATTCCTCTGGATAATTTTTTATCCACATTTTGGATGTATCATCTTACTAATGCTATATTAGTCGCCATACGTGTTGGTATTCCATTTGTTGTTGTTAGATTATATTTATTGATTAGATTTCTTGCGTATTTTTCTTGATTAATAAATATTCCATTCTTTAATTGATGAATTTGCAATCCTAAAAAGAATGATAATTCTCCCATATGACTCGTTTCAAATTCTTGGGTCATAATATCTGAAAATTCTTTATTCATCTTATCGTTTGTCGAGCCAAAAATTATATCGTCAACATATATTTGTACTAGTTGTATATCTTTGTTATTCTTCTTGACAAACAAAGTATTATCTAATTTTCCTATTTCAAAGTTTGATTGTAACAAATAATTTCTTAATCTATCATACCAAGCCGTAGGAGCCTGGTTTAATCCATATAATGCTTTCTTTAACTTATATATGTGACTTGGTAATTTTTCATCTTCAAATAGAGGTGGTTGCTCTACATATACATCTTCCTTAACAAATCCATTTAGAAAAACACTTTTGACATCCATTTGATATAATTTGAAATTACTATAGTTTGCAAAAGCTAGTAAAATCCTAGTAGCTTCTAGTCTTGATACGGGGGCAAAAGTTCCATCGTAATCTATTCCTTCTTCTTGAGTATAAGCTTGTGCTACTAATCGTGCTTTATTTCTTATGACCTCACCGTGTTCGTTCATTTTATTTTTATAAACCCATTTTGTTCCTATTATAGTTTTATCCTTTGGTCTAGGAACAATTCCCACACATCATTCCTAGTAAACTGATTTAGTTCTTCTGGCATAGCAAGTATCCATGAATCATCGGAAGATGTTTCCTTTGGATTTTTAGGTTCAATAGTTGAAATAAATGTAGTATTATTCATATTATTTAATTGATTGTGAGTTCTCTCAACGAATTCAATATCTCCTAAGATATTTTTACAGGATGATCTCTAAGTAATCTAATTCTTTTATTTGGTTGATTATCTTCATGATGTATTTTAATAATCTCATTTTCACAATCACCTTCATTATTTTGAGTTATACTTTATAGTTTTCGTCAAAAGATACGATTAATGTTTCTTCTATGGTATTGGTTCGTGTATTGAAAACTCTATATGCTTTACTTCTTTTTGGATATCCAATAAATATTCCTTAATCGGATTTCGAGTCGAACTTGTCTAAATTTTCATTAGTATTTAGTATAAAACATTTACTTCCAAATATGTTAAAATATGATACTTTTGGTTTCTTGTTATCTGAAGTTCATATGGGGTTTTATGAGTTAAAGGCCTAATTGAAATTCTATTAATAATATAGCAAGTTGTTGCAACTGCCTCAGCCCAAAAATTCCTTGGTAAATTACTATCGGATAACATAGTACTTGCACATTCTTGTATTTTCCTATTTTTACGTTCAACTACTCCATTTTGTTGAGGGGTTCTCGAAATTGAAAAATTATGGGTTATTCCCTTTTTATTATAATATTTTTCATAGTTTTCATTTTCGAATTTCTGCCATGATCACTTCGTATTGTTTTGATTTTTAGTGATAATAAATTTTGAATTCTTTTAGAAAATGTTTTAAATTGATCAAAGGCATCACTTTTAGTTTTAAGAAACAAAGTCCAAGTAAATCTAGAAAAATCGTCGACTATTACGTAGACATATTTATTATGATTTATCGATTGAACTTAAGATGGACCAAATAAATCCATGTGTCTTAACTCTAATGGTTTTGATGTAGTGATTTCCTCATTTTAAATGAACTTTTCTTTATTTTTCCGAGTTGACAAGCATCACATAAGTTATTAACTTTAAATTTAATTTTGGGTAATCCTCTGATTGAATCTAATTTAGAAATCCTAGGGATGTGTTTGAAATTTATATGACCAAATCTCTTATGCCAAATCCAAGGGTTACTTGCATTGCCCATGAGACATAGGTTATCACTGGAGATTTTCATACTCAGTATATAAATATTTTTCTTTCTATCTCCTTTGAATATAACTTTTGAATTCCTATTGTTACTACCAAAAATCAACAACGAAGTGAGCTGGCGATGAAGGGGTGTCAGATGACCGAAAGCTCACATAAAGCTCAATAGAAAGTGGGGCCAAATACTAGGAAGGGTAAGAGTAGGAAGAAACAATTCGAAAAGCCGCATCGTCCAAAACCCTCCTAGGCAAAAAAATCGTAGGAGCTACGGGGTGTAACCGACTGGATCTATCCGCCAGGGTCAATCCGACAAAATCCTCCCGACGGTATAAGTTTGACAGAAGATTCTGTGACAAAGAGTCATCCTGATCCAAAACCAAGAAAATAAAAAACAATAAACCCATCGGGTGAAGCTCAAATGGACCTTTGATAATGACCCGCCGAAGAACTGATACACTTGAAGGCAAGGGCATCGAAGGCACTAAACTAAGAAAATGCAAGTATCTTCTAGGACCAGCTTCTTGGGCTTTTGCAGTACGAATATCGGGAGGCTAAATCCACAAATAAAATAGATGTGACACCAGAAGCCACCCCTTTTAGGA
The DNA here is from genome assembly GCA_030737875.1 of Allium sativum. Lineage (NCBI taxonomy): Eukaryota > Viridiplantae > Streptophyta > Magnoliopsida > Asparagales > Amaryllidaceae > Allium > Allium sativum. The sequence goes on from CM060918.1 coordinate 750,284,467, forward strand.
TCCAGGATGCTCCATAAGAACTCCGTCAAAGAACTAATTGGGACCCAAACAGAGATACAAGCTACCCATACTAATCTACCTAGTACCGAAACCCGTAGCGGTTTCGAACCGGTAGTTATCAACATACACCATGATGTCAAGCCCTCTAATTATTCACGATAAAGCCGGAAGCCTATATCCGAAAGTTTACGTCCGAGAGCCTACATTCAGGAGCTGATGTCAAGGATTCAAGTACCATCCAAAGACCATAACTAATACTCCAAAGACGATCGGAAGTCAAGCACCTGAAACCAAGGATAGAACGACTGGCCAAGACTCTCACGGTCCCAATATCCCATCAGCGGAAGGAGCCTTAAACCACTATAAATTGGACCCCATATGTCCCATTTTGGAGATCGATTTTTTCCTTAACGCTTGTACTCTTAACAATAGCTTAGCACTAAGATTAATTCAAGGATTCACCTTATGATATCCATGTACTCCCAGTGAAAGTTGAATAAAAAGGGATCTTCTTATGAGAAAGTTGCTCTGTAAGTGTATTTTTTCGTTTTTTGATCATCATCGTTGCAGTTTACTGTTCATTTTTCAGATAAGCATGGATTTCCATCTCAACATGTCCTCGAATAGTAGAATGTTCTTCATTCTCTAAGTTCAAATCCATTCTGATTGTCCTTGGCGATCCCATACCTCCCAGGTTCAATATCTAGGGTGGTAACCCGATTTAACCCAAAAAATAGTTAATCCATCACTTCCTCCTTTGTATATGTCCCTGCTAACCCATCTGCAGTGTTGGAAAAAAATATAGTTAACATTTTGGCGCTAGAAGGAGGGCCTGAACCTCCGACCTTGTGGTTAATAGCCACACATATCAACTTGAGTTGTTCTATCCTAGATTGGACTAGCCTTGAAGAAGCAAAGTTATGAGTAAGAGACCCAGACGGAGGTTTTCAGGATCTCGAGCGGATAAGTCAAGAACCACTAGCCATAGGGTGATAGAGGAGCAAAGGTTAAGAGAAAAAGCCTTACGGGTGATGAAGCAGAAGAGAAAATTGGAACTATGTGTTCACGATACTAGGGATGATGGCTTTTCCCACATTGGACAAACCTTAGCGCTCCCATCAGGTGTATCTACATGAAAGGATACTAGTGCTTTTTTTCTTGCCTAAAGAATGCTCTCTACGAGCAAGTTAAAGGAATGACACTCGAAAGAGAAATAATGGACATTTCGACACTTCGCCAACAAATGTTTTAAAGAGATGTCACCTCAATCTCATCATATTCCGGGAGTAAAGAATAAAAGCATGAACATCACAGCTAGGTTATGCCACGGGAGGATTAGATCCCAGCAGCAAAGAGAAGAACGTACGCCGGGGTACCCGAATAGTATTATCTCACTACTTCGATGGAGAATGTTTACTTCCTAGCCAAACACGAACTCAACTATTGGGCATTCATGAAGAAGAAACCCAAATACAAAAGGAAAATTACTGTCATTATCGCCTGATGAATGGACATGAGACTAATCATTGTAGAACCCTCGAGGAAACCATTATTAGATTTGTTAACCAAGGCCAATTACGAGAATTTATGTAAGAATCGAGGTGAATTCTGTAAGAATCCTTGAATTTTTTTATCAAACATAACCCAAAGGTATGGAAAGCCCTCTTCCCAGAAGTCACAAGGAAACTCGAAAGGGGTCAGACTGTAAACGGATTAAATCCCTTGTAGTTGCGAACTTGGTCAGGATGAGGCATCCCCTGGAGGAAGGTGACGTGTTAGTCTTTCTCCATGCCCAAATCAGAGGGGGTAAGGTTAAAGCATCAAAAGCGTGAGCCTCCGTTTCACACCAAAAATGGTCGTGGCGGTGCAACTAATTTTAGCACGCCCTACCTCTGCTCGTAGAAGAGTAAGCCTTGCCTCTGCTAGAACTAAGGATGTCCTACCTCTGCTCGTAGAAGAGAACGTCCTACCTCTACTTATGTTCCGCGTTACCCACAGAAAGGGACGCAAACCCCTATAATCGCCTACGATGGTCAGGATAGGGAACCCCTTGGAGGGGGTGGTGTATAAGCCTCTATCAAAGCCTATGATGGTCTGTATTAAGTGTCAAAAGAGCAAACCTTATGTAACACCCCGCATTTTTTTATAGTTATAAAAATGAGATATATATACATATAATACGTATACTCCGAGATATTTTAGAAACAATGGTGATACACGATTCGAACTAACTAAAGAACGATGGAAAATTTAAAATACATAATTTAAATATTGAGAATTAAGTTATACGGACTTCACCATTGCGTTCGTCTCGGAATTCTACATGAAATCGAGTCCGAGATTTCGAAAATCGGATTCCGTACGAAGAAGTTATGTCCTTTCGAAGTTTCAGAATTTTAAAACAACAAAAACAGCTCAAAACGAAAATAATATTTCGAAATTCAAACCCAGAAGAGAAGGGCGGGATTTTTCCCGCCCAATAACCGGGTCGACCGGGGGGTCGACTGGGTGGTCGACCTCCCTCTTACCAGGTCGACCATGTAGTCGACCTGGGGGTCGACCCGGTCACTTTTCCCAGAATCAGTTCTGGGTGCATTTTGATGTATTTGGGCTGCTTCTTGGGCGAGATTCGTAGCTTGGCACCTATAAATAAACACCCATAGGCTCATTGTAAACTCCGCACAATTCTCTGATGCTTCTATGCTGCTCTTCTCTTCTTCTTCTTCTCCACAAAAATTAATGGCAGTGCCATGACTCTCTTTCTTCTTCTCCAAAGAAATTTCTAGATCCACTCTCTTCCCCTTTTCTTAAAAGTAAAATGAGATCTATAATTACTACAACCATGAATAAAAAGAAAAGAGGCTTAGATCTAAAATCACTGCGCATAGAGAAGGAATTCAGATCTGCAACCTACGCCGCATATGAAATCAAAATTAAATTGGACATGAAGTCAATCAAAGATGAATCAAAAGCAACAAAAAAGGGGGAAACCAGTTCAAGGATTAATCCAATTCATGAATCAAAGGGGCAATCAAGGATCCACATATTGGAGCTCTAAAACACTGTGAGTGGAGTTATAATGTACTTTTTGTGTAAAATTATTATTTATCGTTCAAACATTCCCTATGCAAACATGAAATGAAATTGTTGTGAAAAAAATTGAATCAATAATGTTTAATATTATCATGTGTTCGATTTTAACTATTATGCCTACAATAATGTTCCTCCTTTTATTCTTCCCCTTTTTATTTTTAATAGTTAGGCTATCTCGAGCCTAGACCTATCATGAAATGAATACGATGGAATGATTATTGCATATGAAAAAAAGGGAAACGCTTGATTTTGGGCTATGACATGAATTGGAGGGTTTGGTTATAAATTACAAAGGGTTCGGGCATAATATAACATTGACAAGACCTGAATGCGTAAACCAAATTAGGAATTATACGTATGAATATGATTTGGGGTTTGGCGTAGGATTGACATCATTGATTTAAGCATGAAATTGACTTATGGATTTGTTAATGGGCACATGTCACTAGAGTAAAACCTGTATTATAACTTGAATTTGGATAACAACACAAACTTGATATGAAATCGACATCTGGAATTTGACAAGAAGTTTACATCTAGAACTTGAATATGAAATTGACATGAATATGAATTATGAATTTGATGATAGACGTAACCTGTTAATGGGACTACAAACATAAATATAAATTGGGTTTTTTGGGTAAAGCTTGGATTTGGGGAATTAACACTTGACATCTAGATTGAACTCGAACATGGCTAACTCGAAATTAGGATGAGTTGTGCGGTGTAATCCTTCCCGGAACCGCCCGGCATATCCAGTGACCGCAAACAACATGCCTAATGTGAGAAGTTAGTCATATCGTGCTTTAACCTGAGGTTAGACTAAGTTGTGGTGTAATTCTGCCCGGAACCGCCTGGCATATCCAATGACCACAACGACAGGTCTAATGTGAGAGGTTGTGGCGCATAATTAATTAATGACACATGATTCATGGGGTTAAGTCGTAGATTTAAAAGACAACACTTAACCAAATTTGACACATGATTCGTAGGGTTAAGTTATGAACTTGAAATACAACAATGTAACATGATTCTTGGGTGGGTTAAGTCGACACGAACAAATGAACAAAACTTAACCAAAAAAGGAAATAGGGAATGTTAACTACCTATTATAAACCGAAGTTGAAATAGTCGAAGGGTTAATTAGGGGTAAACCTGTCCTAGGGACAGAGAAAGACTATGACTTAAGATGTAATGTAAGACCTGAAGAGTTGGAAAACCTATAATATGGAGTAAGCTAAGCAAGAATTGTGGGAAAACACCCATGCGCTATCGCTGAATAAAAGAGAACTTAAGTCATGCTTGAACTCATGGGAAAACCTTAGCCAAACAAGTTGAATTATAAAGCGAGAATATGTGGTCTGATGTCTTAGATAACGAGAATTGACTAAGTAAAGCAACGAGAATGATAACTAAGTAACAAGTCATAGTTAATAGGAACTAAGCAATAAACCTTAGTTAAGAAAACGATCGAGAACGGGAACTAAGTTGTAATCCTTAGTTAAGGAGACTAAGTGGTAAACCTTAGTTAACAAGATTAATGGGGAAGAAAACTAAGTGGTAAACCTTAGTTAAGAACAACTAAGTAATAATTCTTAGTCAAGGAAACTGAGCCAGTCCATAAATAGATGAATAACCCGATACGGTTGATCATTGCTTAACAAGCACACGAGGAGGAGCGAACGTCCATCTGATTCCGAAAAAGGATCCAGCGGACTGGGTTACGAAGCACGTAGCTTCGGGGGACGTGAGGGTACTCTTGGTACCCCTCTGTGAGGTTGCAGATGATCCGCCTGGGCTTACAGAGGTTAAGGTATGTGGTAGAAGAACCAAGGGTGTGCCTTGGTTGCAATATAGGCAACCTAAAGACTAGGGTGGGCCAGCGTGAGTCGGCGATACTTAGTTTAGCCCTGTGATAGCACGTCGTCGACTACCTACCATCTTTAGTCAATCGTAGTACGCATACAGAAAGGCAGAGAACTCCCAACAGACCATATACTTGCTATCTAGTTATGGGTGAGGCTTGCCAATAGGAAAGTGGGGCATAGGTGGCAGGAGTACAGTTCTCGTGCTTGATTTTCTTGGATGCCTTTCATTAGTTGAGGGAGGGGTCACGTGGGACCATATCCGCTGGTAGAAAAACAGACCTTAGCATCTGCAACGGCAAATAACTTAAAGCTCCCGACCGAGTTCCGTATTTCTTGATTAGCCCTGTCACAGGACTCGGGTCGCACATATAGTGTAAATGTGCATCTAGACATCGAGAATGATTCGCGATACATACGTGGGAAAAGGGCGTTGTTTAAAAGGTAGCATAATCCCTAGTGGTCCTAGGTGGCATAAATCCTAGTTGACCACTCGATAGTTCATGATAAGGAAACCTAGCCAGATCAAGGGTGGCAGTCCAAACGATTTCAAGAATGGTGGCACTACGTTGAAGTAGTATAGAATTACGTGATGAAGCCCATACGATATACGACAAGGGACTGTACATATACATGGAAAGGATTATACGAGTTGGGGAAAAACTACATATACGGTGTATTAGGTTAATCTACTAGTAATTGGACGAGAATGACATGGGTTTAGCCTTGAATGCTAATATTGTGAATAACCTAATAAACAAGAAATTATAACTGAACGGTATATGTAGAGTTACACAGGAGTTTATTATAGTCCAATCACACAGAACATATGTTCTGACCCCCTTCTCACAACATGCGCCGGTTAGGTTCATGATAGAGATGGTATAGCTTGAATACTGGCATAGAAGTATTATTATTAAGGTAAAGCTATTTTGAATAAATTATATTTTATTCCTTCAGCTGTGAGCTCCTTTTCGAACTCTGACATGTTTCTTTCTCTCTGTCTTTTCTGCAGGATACCAGAGCACCCAACTCAGGGTCCGATGGATTGGATTTTGAAAAAAATTGGTCTGTCAGAACCTGGGTTGTTACATCTGGTATTAGAGCGTAGGTTTAGTTTCCCTTGGGAAAAATTTTGAGGGAGCGTATTTGTATTTTTGAGAAAATATAAATATTATATATATATATATATATATTATATAAATCTAGATTGTTGTAGAGCCCGCTTGAGGATTAAGCTTAGAAAGGAATGGAAATTTTACCCCCGTACACTAAAAATGGAATTCAAGGAAATTTTTGAACTTGTAAGAGAAAATAGAAAGTGTACATAAATATGGATATTTAAGATTGTATGTTCCACTTAAGTTTATACTTCATGGAATCGAAACCGACATATGAGGAGAATTAACAATCACTAGTGCACACGTCAAATTTTGGACTAACAGCATGACATAAGAATGGAGGTGGACCCTCGCAAAGGAAGACAAAGAATCGCTGCACAAAAACGTATCAGAAAAAAAATTATGCATGGTCAGGTCGACACTATGGTCAACCTACCCAGGGCAGGTCGACCATAGTGTCGACCCCCTCCCCCCCCCCCCCCCCCCCCCTGTACGAAGAAAAAAAATTATGAGCTGAAGGCTTCGGCCTTCAGCTCACATATTTTGCACGTCTTCCCCCTTCCAGCAAGCTCCAAAACCCATTCCACTTCAACTTCTTCCACCTCCCATCTCTTCATTTCACCACTATTTCTCATAAAATTAGTTTAAAACTAAAGCCAAAACCCTCCTCTATCCGGATCTATATCTTTTCCCTTTTATTTTGTGCTTGAATCACCATGGCGAACGAACCTTCCCTCAATGAGCTTTATCTTCAACTTACACCGCAAGAGATCGAGTGGTGCAACGCGCAAGAGGAGATAATCAAGGAATACGTGAAGACCGCAAAATTAAAGTTATTATTGGGACGCCCGGTAAGGTTTGGTGATTTTGCTACAACCCCCGTGGAAGATTTATTTACGGATGCGGGTTTGACTTCTATTTTGGATATGAACACCGCCGAGAGAAGGGGCTTCAAGCATTTGGTAAGACTCTTTGACGCTAATTTAGATATTGGTATAGATGATGAAGGTTTGGTAACCTATAATTCGGTGGTTAAGGGTACTCATATATATTTTAATGAAGTCCGATTTGGGGAAATGTTAAATATCCGTGGTACAGGACTTGATGTAACAGATCTTGAGATGGATAATGTAGTCGTATGGCATAGGATTTTCAAGGATGAGTTTGAGAGGCATTGGGATAATGTCCATTTATGCCCACTTGCTAGATTTGTCATTAGAATTTTGCAGTATAATCTTGTTGGGCAGAACGATGGTTTCGATAGGGTTCCGCACATCGTGATGTGTGCTACTTACGCTATTTTTAGGGGTATACAGATGAACTGGGCACGCATCATTTTACAGCATTACAAATCCACTAGGGAGCCGAGACAGTCCAATATTTGTTTTGGAAATTTATGGACTGTAGTTTTTGTACGGAGTGGTGTTGATCTACGTAGCGAGAGTCATATAGCGCCTTCTCCTCATTCCTCTAGTATTATCGACTTAGCTGCGCTGACAAGGATGGGTATCCACTTACATGAGTTACTAGACCCGCAGCCCATGGAGCATGATGGAGAGGATGAGGAGGAGGAGGAGGGACAGGAAGATGAGCCACACGATGGTCATGATTATTAGCCCGAGCACGAGGAGGAACCCCAGTATGCGCCGCAGGAAGGGTTTGATCGAGCACAGACAGAGAAGGCTTGGGAAGGTGCTTGGACTTCCCAGGGCCTACGATGGGGGACTTCCGATACCTCTGGATGGGATCCTTGGGATTCCCGAGACTTAGATTGGAGGGCTGAGTTGAGTACCATCTCTGAGCGGCAGGCTCATCTAGTTAGAGATCAGCAGGATATCCTTAGGACCCAGCATGAGATGCTCCAGACACAGGTCGAGTTAGGACAGACTCAGCAGCAGATGTTATAGGATATGGGCACCTCTTACGATCAGTTGGGAGCTGGACTACAGGAACTACAGTTAGAGGTTAGGCAGGGGACTCAACAACATAGAGAGCAGTTGGATAGGGTGGAGAGCCAGATAGGTGGTATCGAGGATCTCATTCGTAGTTACTTCCGTTAGGACTTGACCTCTATTATTATATCCATAGAGTAGTGTTTTATTTTGTAGTGCTTGACTGTTTTCTTTGTTATCTAGTTGTAATGATGTACTGAAAAATTATTTAGATATAATCCACAAGTTGTTTGCTTAATTAAATCTGTTATGATTATATAACCATGAAAATATTACGTCGTAATAAGAATGGTAATAAATGGACAAAGAAAAACAAGGAAGTAAAAACGGGAAAATGCAGACTTTTCCGTTAAATAAAATTTAAAAAATTAGATTTTTCTAAATTTAAAAATGGATGGTAGGATCTTGGATGCGACAATTGAATGGACTGCACTCTTATTCTATAAGGGTGTGGGGAAATTTGGATGAAAAATATTTTTAAAATTTTCAAAAATATTGCATTCATTTAGAACTGCAAGTATATTTAGGATGCGAGCATCATATTTTGAAAAACAAAGATTTTAAATAATTGCATCCATATAGGTGGTACCAAAAATTAGGCATACATACTTTACTGCAATGTAATTCACTTTGCACATGTGCACATGGTTGCAATAATTGGATGAACACTAATTGGATGGTTGTGAGGGGTTATTAATTTTACTCTTATTGAATTTCAGGGATGAAATTCCTTAAGGGTGGGAGAATGTAACACCCCGCATTTTTTTATAGTTATAAAAATGATATATATATATATATACATATAATACGTATACTCCGAGATATTTTAGAAACAATGGTGATACACAATTCGAACTAACTAAAGAACGATAGAAAATTTAAAATACATAATTTAAATATTGAGAATTAAGTTATACGGACTTCACCATTGCATTCGTCTCGGAATTCTACATGAAATCGAGTCCGAGATTTCGAAAATCGGATTCCGTACGAAGAAGTTATGTCCTTTCGAAGTTTCAGAATTTTAAAACAACAAAAACAGCTCAAAACGAAAATAATATTTCGAAATTCAAACCCAGAAGAGAAGGGCGGGATTTTTCCCGCCCAATAACCGGGTCGACCGGGGGGTCGACTGGGTGGTCGACCTCCCTCTTACCAGGTCGACCATGTAGTCGACCTGGGGGTCGACCTGGTCACTTTTCCCAGAATCAGTTCTGGGTGCATTTTGATGTATTTGGGCTGCTTCTTGGGCGAGATTCGTAGCTTGGCACCTATAAATAAACACCCATAGGCTCATTGTAAACTCCGCACAATTCTCTGATGCTTCTATGCTGCTCTTCTCTTCTTCTTCTTCTCCACAAAAATTAATGGCAGTGCCATGACTCTCTTTCTTCTTCTCCAAAGAAATTTCTAGATCCACTCTCTTCCCTTTTTCTTAAAAGTAAAATGAGATCTATAATTACTACAACCATGAATAAAAAGAAAAGAGGCTTAGATCTAAAATCACTGCGCATAGAGAAGGAATTCAGATCTGCAACCTACGCCGCATATGAAATCAAAATTAAATTGGACATGAAGTCAATCAAAGATGAATCAAAAGCAACAAAAAAGGGGGAAACCAGTTCAAGGATTTATCCAATTCATGAATCAAAGGGGCAATCAAGGATCCACATATTGGAGCTCTAAAACACTGTGAGTGGAGTTATAATGTACTTTTTGTGTAAAATTATTATTTATCGTTCAAACATTCCCTATGTAAACATGAAATGAAATTGTTGTGAAAAAAATTGAATCAATAATGTTTAATATTATCATGTGTTCGATTTTAACTATTATGCCTACAATAATGTTCCTCCTTTTATTCTTCCCCTTTTTATTTTTAATAGTTAGGCTATCTCGAGCCTAGACCTATCATGAAATGAATACGATGGAATGATTATTGCGTACGAAAAAAAGGGGAAACACTTGATTTTGGGCTATGACATGAATTGGAGGGTTTGGTTATAAATTACAAAGGGTTTGGGCATAATATAACATTGACAAGACTTGAATGCGTAAACCAAATTTGGAATTATACGTATGAACATGATTTGGGGTTTGGCGTAGGATTGACATCATTGATTTAAGCATGAAATTGACTTATGGATTTGTTAATGGGCGCATGTCACTAGAGTAAAACCTATATTATAACTTGAATTTGGATAAGAACACAAAATTGATATGAAATCGACATCTGGAATTTGACATGAAGTTTACATCTAGAACTTGAATATGAAATTGACATGAATATGAATTATGAATTTAATGATAGACGTAACCTGTTAATGGGATTACAAACATAAATATAAATTGGGTTTTTTGGGTAAAGCTTGGATTTGGGGAATTGACACTTGACATTAAGATTGAACTTGAACTCGAACATGGCTAACTCGAGGTTAGGATGAGTTGTGCGGTGTAATCCTGCCCGTAACTGCCCAGCATATCCAGTGACCGCAAACAACATGCCTAATGTGAGAAGTTAGTCATATCGCGCTTTAACCCGAGGTTAGACTAAGTTGTGGTGTAATTCTGCCCGGAACCGCCTGACATATCCAATGACCACAATGACAATTCTAATGTGAGAGGTCGTGGCGCATAATTAATCAATGACACATGATTCGTGGGGTTAAGTCGTAGATTTGAAAGACAACACTTAACCAAATTTGACACATGATTCATAGGGTTAAGTTATGAACTTGAAATACAACAATGTAACATGATTCTTGGGTGGGTTAAGTCGACACGAACAAATGAACAAAACTTAACCAAAAACGGAAATAGGGAATGTTAACTACCTATTATAAACCGAAGTTGAAATAGTCGAAGGGTTAATTAGGGGGTAAACCTGTCCTAGGGACAGAGAAAGACTATGACTTAATATGTAATGTAAGACCGAAAGAGCGGGAAAACCTATAATATGGAGTAAGCTAAGCAAGAACTGTGGGAAAACACCCGTGCGCTATCGCCGAATAAAAGAGAACTTAAGTCATGACTCATGGGAAAACCTTAGTCAAACAAGTTGAATTATAAAGCGAGAATATGTGGTCTGATGTCTAAGATAACGATAATTGACTAAGTAAAGTAACGAGAATGATAACTAAGTAACAAGTCTTAGTTAATAGGAACTAAGCAATAAACCTTAGTTAAGAAAACGATCGAGAACGGGAACTAGGTTGTAATCCTTAGTTTAGGAGACTAAGTGGTAAACCTTAGTTAACAAGATTAATGGGGAAGAAAACTAAGTGGTAAACCTTAGTTAATAACAACTAAGTAATAATTCTTAATCAAGGAAACTGAGCCAGTCCATAAATAGATGAATAACCCGATACGGTAGATCATCGCTTAACAAGCACACGAGGAGGAGCGAACGTCCATCTGATTCCGAAAAAGGATACAACGGACTAGGTTACGAAGCACGTAGCTTCCGGGGACGTGAGGGTACTCTTGGTATCCCTCTGTGAGTTTGCAGATGATCCGCATGGGCTCACAGAGGTTAAGGTCTGCGGTAGAAGAACCAAGGGTATGCCTTGGTTGCAATATAGGCAACCTAAAGACTAGGGTGGACCAGCGTGAGTCGGCGATACTTAGTTTAACCCTGTGATAGCACGTCGTCGACTACCTACCATCTTTAGTCAATCGTAGTACGCATACGGAAAGGCAGAGAACTCCCAAAAGACCATATACTTGCTATCTAGTTATGGGTGAGGCTGGCCAATAGGAAAGTGGGGCATATGGGGGCAGGAGTACAGTTCTCGTGCTTGATTTTCTTAGATTCCTTTCATTAGTTGAGGGAGGGGTCACGTGGGACCATATCCACTGGTAGAAAAACAGACCTTAGCATATGCAATGGCAGATAACTTAAAGTTCCCGACCGAGTTCCGTATTTCTTGGTTAGCCCTATCACGGGACTCGGGCCGCACATATAGTGTACATGTGCATCTAGACATCGAAAATGATTCGCGATACATACGTGGTAAAAGGGCGCTGTTCAAAAGGTAGCATAATCCCTAGTCGTCTTAGGTGGCATAAATCCTATTTGAACACTCGATAGTTCATGATAAGGAAACCTAGCCAGATCAAGGGTGGCAGTCTAAACGATTTCAAGAATGGTGGCACTACATTGAAGTAGTATAGAATTACGTGATGAAGCCCATACGATATACGGCAAGGGACTGTACATATACATGGAAAGGATTATACGAGTTGGGGAAAAACTACATATACGGTGTATTAGGTTAATCTACTAGTAAGTGGACGAGAATGACATGGGTTTAGCCTTGAATGCTAATATTGTGAATAACCTAATAAACAAGAAATTATAATTGAACGGTATATGTAGAGTTACACAGGAGTTTATTATAGTCCAGTAACACAGAACTTATGTTCTGACCCCCACCTCACAACATGCGCAGGTTAGGTTCATGACAGAGATGGTATAGCTTGAATACTGGCATAGTAGTATTATTATTAAGGTAAAGCTATTTTGAATAAATTATATTTTATTCCTTCCGCTGTGAGCTGCTTTTCGAACTCTGACATGTTTCTTTCTCTGTCTTTTCTGCAGGATACCAGAGCACCCAACTCGGGGTCCGATCTATTGGATTTTGAAAAAAAATTGGTCTGTCGGAACCCGGGTTGTTACACCTTAGTTCTGTGTCTACAATGGCCCTGTCTAAATTTCTAAGACCTTCTCATCGCCTACAACGGTCAGGTAAAGCGGCTCCTGGAGGGAGGTCGAGTAAGTCCTTGGGCCCTGTTTGTGGATAAGATAGCCAAGCACTCCGGATGCACAGGCTCAGAGAGTTGCCAACAAAGCATGTACATCCTCTGCTTTGACATCAAAAGCCCAAAGAGAGGCTCAAGAAGCATGTACAACCTATGCTTCATCAATCAAATCCAAAAGGGATGCCAAAACCACAAATACCAGAGGAGGTTCAGGTCTTCTATTATCAAATACCCGATTCTTGGTTGATTCGACACTCCATAAATACTGGAAGGGGTTCCGGTCTTCTATTATCAAATACCTGAATCTGGTTGATTCAGCACTCCACAAATATCGGAGGGGGTTCCGGACATCTATTATCAGATACCTGAGGGGGTTCCATACTTCTATTATCAGATACCCGAATCTGGGTTGATTCGGCACTCCACAAATACTGGAGGGGTTCTGGTCTTCTGTTACCTAATACCCGAATCTGAGTCTATTCGGCACTTCACTAATACCGGAGGGTGTTCCGGTCTTCAATTATTAAACACCTGAATCTGGGTCAATTCGGTTCTTCACAAATACCGGAGGGGGGTTCCGGTCTTCTATACTAATATTCGAATCAGGGTCAATTCAGTCCTTTACAAACATTGGAGGAAGCAATCCGACTCTGCCTTAATGTTGAGCCTAGGCGCGAATCATGGCCAGATGTAGGATCCCAATCTCAGCACAAAGCATCCAGATCTAGATAGGTTCAAATTCTTGGAACTGGCAGGGAAGAGCTAGTCAACACTTATCCCCATTCGGATCCGGCTTGGAAGCGCATTTCTACCACCGTTAGGCGCAGACTGGTAACCTACCTCATCTTTCTTTTTTCTCAGGAGAGTGTCTTTGCTTTACATGAGTATATCAAATGTTCGCACTAACACATAAAACATGGTCGAGCGCTATAAGACCTTTCATGTTAGACACACCTCGACACTGTCGATCCCGCAAAGAATATAGGACACTATTTAAAAGCCCGCAAAACAAACCCCTAATGAAAAATGCCCGGGAATGTGCACCTTGTTTTGATATAACCATATCTAAAAGGAAAAACATTTATATTGAGATGCGCGGTCGCGTGTTAAGTAATATCATTGTAGGTCTTACCCTTATCCGTATATATTATCTCTCTAAAATACTATACTCCATTGACAAAATGTCTTGTACTCCGTATATTACATAATTGTTTACAAGAAAGCACATGAAATAAATACAATGGGGGAACCATGCTCCAGAACTATGACTCCCATATAGGCAGTAGTCTAACCCTCGGTGGAATGTATTTTATTCCTCTGACCAGAAAGAAGTGGCGGAACGATGAATTGCAACGCGCAATAGCTCGTCGACTTTTCACACCTTCTCCATGACCACACATGAGTCGTCCAAAGGTTTAGGCTGCCACTTTAGAGGTTGATTGAAAGCCTTGCCCATCACATGAAGTTTTTTGTTTTCCTCCCTCAAGTCAAAGGAATCTTTTCGCAAGGACTGTTTCTCCTTTTGTAATTACCTAATTAGTATAAAAGTCGGTACGATGAGAGTTACCGTCAATCACCTTCTTATTGTAAAAACTTTTCATATTGGCATTAGCCTGCCTATGCCACCTGACAGCAAGGGAATAGTCCATTCCATAGGGATAGTCCCCTATCTCAAACTCTGAAAAATCGAGCCTCGTCGAAGCCTGCGAAACGCCAGAAGAGGGGATCCCAAAAATGCATTCAAAAACAATTTCCCACTCTTTATATTTTACCAGTATGTCTTTGCATCTCTCTTCTAAGGCTTGACGCTGAAGTTCGTCCTTTTCTCCATCGAAATCAACAGAAGGATTTGTCTTAATACTTCTCTTTACTTCAAGGATGTCTTTATCCTTTTGCCTTATCCGGTCTTCCAATACATTTATTTGTTCCATTAAGCATTGCGTAAATCGCTCCTCAGACAAAACGGGGCCACCACCAATATCAGTAAGGGAACTCCGTGAAGACCCCCTGAACGCAAAGTAAGCAAAACACCTATATCTACGGAAGTGGAAGTGTCCTCAGACGAATTTTCCTATTTATATAAACAAATAAGCTATCTTTTGCGAGATTAATTGCCAGAAAACATCATTATTTAAACCTCTGAAATACATGCGACAAAAAAGAAAGGGGGGTAAAAACAAATATAATTCGCGTCCACATGCGCTGTTGTCAACTCCCCAATACTATTTTCCCTCATATTACATATTAATATTGCAAGATGAGTTCTAAGTTTCTTTAATATCGCTTCCCTGTCATTCCCCAAGAAATTGATAGACAACTGAGTGTACTTCATGTAAATACGTTTGAGCTCCTTCAGGAAGCGTTCCTTGCCCGATTTATAAGGAGGCCTTGTAAGAAATCCCCTCTTCAACTTAGATTGAGAATGAAGGTCGTCTTTGAAAAATAGGGTAACCAGCAAAAACAGAATTTCCATCACCAAAAGAACAAGTCATCAAGGGCCAACTTCTACAAATAAAGAAAGAATTCAGAAACTGAGTTTATACCTGAGGAATGGGGGAGGCTGTGTGCATCACCTATTCTATTTCATAAAGCTCCAAAGGATTAGCTCCCTCTGCAAACCCACCATCTCCCACGAACCACCTACACTACCACCTTCTATATGCGGAATCAAATTTTCATCATCTCCAGACATTGAACAGTCGTGTAACACCCCGTATTTCTGTTAACACAAATATTCAAAAATTAAAGAATAACTAATCTCAGATGTGAAAATTAAGGGAAACGGGTTATGCCATTGTGTCCGTCTCGGAATTTTAGTTGAGATAGAGTCTGAGTTTGCGTGAATTGGACTTCGTATGAAGAAGTTATGACGATCGGAAGTTTCAGAAAATTCAAAACAGATTTCAAAATTTGAAAATTCAGAGTCAAATGGGCTAGGCGGGAATTTTCCCGCCAGGGCCAGGTCAACCATAGGTTCGACTTGGGGGTCGACCTACCCTGACCAAGTCGACCATAGGGTCGACCTGGGGGTCGACCTGTCTGATTGGCTGGGATTAATTCTGTGTTGATTGGACGGCTTACACTAATCCTAAACTCTATAAAAACACGTATAGACTCAAACCCTAAAATCAAAATATAATTAGACTCATGGCCTCCATGTCGTCACGTAGCAACTTAGCATAGCCGCCACCAATTAAAGAGGAAGAAAGCAAACCTAATTCAATCCTTTTCAACTTTAACAACAAATCTTCTTCAAGGGAAAGCTAATACAACTTCAGAACTCAGAATTCAGAACTCAAGACCTTCTTTGAGTTGTGAGTTCGATTTCTTTAATAAAATAATTAGTAATTTAATTGGATTAAGTTATGATGTGGATTATATGGATATGATGTGAATTATTGACCGCATGTTATAATTATGTTGTAAAATTGTGATGTTATCATCTATGTTGTAAAGTTATGATGCTATCATCTATGTTGTAATTTTATGTATAATCAAATCATCATGTTGTTCATATGCTAGTTGGTCATGTTGATTCATATGATAAATTATAAGTATGTATGCAAGTTTAGGTGTTGATTTAGATGGGGATCAGATGAAAGTTAGAAAAGATTATGTATAACTTTACATGTTTCATGACATCTAATTTAGACCTAAAGTTAGGCTATGACATGTGTGAGTTATATGCTAAATTCTACATGCTAGTTTACATGTTTAGATGTAAGTTTACACCATCGTTATGTTGCATAAATCACATATGCAAGTTTATATGAATACATGTGTTTGGAATATGAATCATGTTATGCAAGTTTGTGGTTATTGCCTATGCAAGTTTACACCTTTAGATGTAGATCTATGACATACATGATTTATGCAAGTTCGTGACCATCATCTAAACAAGTTTACACCTTTAGATTTGGATCTATGACATATATAGTTTTATGCAAGTTGTAACCTTGGCATATGCAAGTTTTAGATGTAGAACATCATTTACACGTGCAAGTTCACCCTTTATGTTTAGATCTATTTTTAGTTATATGTATGTTGTGATGTTTTCTCTTTATTCCATGAGTTAGACTATTCGAGTCTAACGTATATTTTACATTAAACGAACGAACGTACAACGTGGGGTAAAAGGGGAAAATATTAAAAAGATCTAATTGGCATAAATGCCTTAAATGGAATAAAATAAATTGTGAAGATAATTGGTATGATTTTGCATACCATAAATAGATGGACATAATTGAGTCAATTATGGCCATAGTTAAATTTGGAATTAATTGATAATTTAAATAGGAAATTAATTCAAATTGGGGGATGATTAATTAGGAGTAATTAATCGTCTAAGACACGAGGTTAGGCTCTTTTGTAGTGTAAGACTGCCCGGACCCGCCCGGCAAATCTAGCTACCACAAATGCCAGTCTAATGTGAGAGGTCTTAGGCATAAACTAAATACGTAACAATTGTAAAGACACGAGGTTAGGCTCTTTTGTGGTGTAAGACTGCCCGGACCCGCCCGGCAAATCCTGCTGCCACAAATGCCAGTCTAATGTGAGAGGTCTTTATGAGGTTACGGTCTTAATGAATTAAGAAACACTTAACTAGATAAACATGTAGTGGGATATAAGGGGGTTAAGTGGGTGCCTTGGGTGGCATGTGGAATCTAGTGGGTGCCTTGGGTGGCATTGGAAATACAATTAGAAATACTTAACCAAAATTCGAAACATGAATAAGAAGTTGGTTAAGTGGGATGTACCAGAGGGGACCAAGATTAGGTGGATAGCTTGTGTCAAGTAATGAGGGCCTGTTTCAACCAGTAACCCATACGTATCTTTGTGGGCTCGACCCAAGTCGAGGATGGGACACGCATACTGGGCTTGACTGTAAGAGGCCAAATCAGGTTAGCGGTGGCAACGCAAGTCCAATGGGTTCATATGTGTGTCTGGACCCGGGCTGGTAGGTAAGACGTTGTTGCATCGTGTAGGTATAAGCCGTGCATTATTGGTGGTATCGGGTTGCCACTTTGGGGAGTGATACACCCCACTGTGGGGCCAACATGAGTATCTACGAGTTAGGGAGCCGATCGCATGGGGGTAGTAGGTACACTTAGTGGAGATAGGGGCAGGCGGCACCTATGAAGACAGCTAGGGGTGCACGGAACTACCATTATCATCATTAAGTTCTGTAGGCGGGATCAACCTTAGGGTGACTAGTGGTGGTGTAGTATAACAAATATCTGATAGTGGTGGTGCAGTATAGTAATTATCTTATAGTGGTTTAGGAGCGCCTTTAACGATATCGTTGTTCATCTTGTTTCCTTGTTTACTCCGCCATACTCAATTATTCACAGTCATTTCCTTATTTTCCAACTTATGCCTTAGCCTAGTTATTTTGGTAATTATATTGTTAAAGTTATCGCACTCGCCAGACTTTATGTCTGACCCCCCTTTTGTTTCCTCCTCTTTTCTTCCTCCCCCCCCCCCCCCAAGGTGCTCAGGTTGGAACTAGCACCAGTGGAGCTTGATTTTGGACTGTTGTTTCTCTGCTTTTAGAAGATTGCTTGGATCGCTGAAGTAAAGTTCAGCCTCTCTTATTTATGGCTATTTTGTATTGGGGATTATGTATTTCAATTTATGTACTATGGTAGTCAAGATGGATATTAGGTACTTTGACTCTGGTTTTTGATGATGTAAGCAAACATATGTGTTTTCCGCTGCAATGTAATAAAGTTTTAAATTTTTGAGTACTGTTTATATTTGTCTTGTTGTTAAGTTTCTGTTCTATACTCACTTAAAACGCTCCATAGAAGTTAATGCATTCCCTTTGTGAGTGACATTAATGGACGTAGGGTGTTACACGTGGTATCAGAGCTGAAGGTTACCAGAACAGATATGAATTTTGAAAAGCTATTTTTCAAAACTACTTTTATAAAGAAGTACCTTCAAAAATATGTTTTAAGGAAAGTATTTTCAAGAGAAAAGTATATTTTTAGAAAGCATAACCCCAAGAGCCATATATCCTTCCTTCGGTTCTTTTGTATTGAATCTTTCCTTTTTCGTTTCAGTATGTTTGGAATTACTGAGATACCCAAGGGGATAACGATACCAGGATGATTTAGGAGGTATTTGGAGACTAGGGCCACCACTGCAGGTCCAGCAAATGCTCCTCCTCCTCATCGTGTCGATACTTTCGCGAAGATATGTAAGGACTTTCGAGCAATGGGTGGAAAACCTTTTCACGGGACGGAGACATTTGTTGTAGTACGAAATTGGCTAAAGGAGGTGGAAGAATTGTTTGGGATCTTTGAGGTGGAAGATGGAAGAAAAGTCCAGCTAGCTGCCTGGCTAATGAAGGATGAGGCCTCGTTTTGGTGGGAGGTCACTAATAGAGAACGTCCAATCGATACATGGCCAGATTTTAAGCGGAGGTTTGAGGCGAAGTTTCTCTCACGGGCTGAAGAGAATCTATACATGGAAAGGTTTCTAGCATTGAAGCAAGGGAATCTATCGGTGAAAGAATACGTCAACAAGTTCAATCAGTTGGCGAGATTTGGCTTGGACTTGGTGAATACACCAGAAAAGAAGGCCCAAAGATTTGTTAAGGGTTTGAACGAGCCGCTTCATGGGTTAGCAATGACCCACGTTCCCATGGGGGCTACCTTTGAGAGATTAGTTAACATGACACTTATGCATGAAGAGGAGAAGGGCGCCAATGCTAATAAGGTACCCGAGAAGAAAGGGGATCAAAAGAAGCCGCAACAGCAACAACAGAACAAGAAAGGCAGTAAAGGCAACAATGGTAAGGGAAAGAAAAGATGCTTTAACTGTGGGACACCAGGCCATCTAAGCAAAGATTGTAGAAAGAAAAAGAAGACCGGTTGTTTCCACTATGGCGAAGCGGGGCATCTGATCAAGGACTGCCCAAAGAAAGGGCAGAGGGCAGGGTCTACCTCGGGAGGACAGGTGCAAGCTCTTATGGCACCAGGGCAGGTAAGGGGACAAGTTAAGGCTCTCGTGGTCCCACCACTGCAAGAACGAGGTAGAGCAATTTCCTTTGAAAGTTTAGTTTTTCTATTTGATCATCCTGTCCGTACTTTATTCGATTCTGGCGCATCACATTCGTTTATCTCTACATCATTAGTTGAAACATTGCACATAGATACTAGTCTAGTTACTGATCCCTTAGTAGTCTCAAATCCTATTAGTGGTTTGGCTCATCTTTTTATGATTTGTTGGGATTTGAGAGTGTTTACCTTGGGCGTTGAGTTTGAGTGCAACGCCTTTGTTCTTGGCTTCATGGGCTACGGCTTGATTATAGGTATGGATTGTCTAACTAGATATGGGGCCATCCTAGATTGTGAAAGAAGGGTAGTTAGATTGTTGACTCGTTGTGGGAGGACCCTTGATATTTCTTGTGACCCTAGAGGTCCAGTAATGCTTAGCTACCTAGAATCCCTTGACGCATCCGATGATGATTTACATTCTGTTCGCATAGTCCATGAATATGTGGATGTCTTCGATGAGGTGAGGGGTTTACTCCCAAAACGTGAGATAGACTTTCGAATATATCTAGTAGATAATGCAAAGCCAGTTGCATTGCCAGTGCGCCACATGGATCCAAGAGAGAGAAGAGAACTCAGTAAGCAAGTAAAAGAATTGCTTGAGAAGGGGTTCATCAGACGTAGTATATCGGAGTGGGGTGCTCTAGTAGTATTTGCCACGAAGGCAGATGGGTCCCTTAGACTTTGTGTGGACTATAGAGAACTTAATAAGCTAACTAAAAAGAATAGGCACCCACTGCCGAGGATTGACGATCTCTTCGATCAGTTAGTTGGCGCCTCAGTATTTTCGCAGTTGGACTTAGCCATGGGTTTCCATTAGTTGAGAGTGGCTGAGGATAGCATAGACAAGACTGCCTTTAGGACTCTAGACGGTTTCTTTGAGTGGCTTGTGATGCCCTTCGGTTTGACAAATACCCCCGCATACTTTGTTGATTTGATGAGTAGGGTGTTTAGGGAGTACCTTAATAAATTTGTGGTAGTCTTTGTAGATGACATCTTGATCTTTTCTAAGAGCGAGGAAGAGCATGCCCTACATCTTAGGGAAGTGTTAGAGACGCTTCGAGCGCATAGCCTAAAAGCTAAAATTTCTAATTGTCACTTTTGGAGGAAGGAAGTGCGATTCTTAGGGCACGTGGTTTCCAAAGAAGGGATAGCTATGGATCCCGCGAAGGTAGTGGCCATCCAAGATTGGAAGATTCCTAAAATTGCTACCGAGGTGAGAAGTTTCTTAGGGTTGGCTGGCTACTATAGGAAGTTTAACAAGGACTTCACAAAAATATCAGCTCCATTAACACGCTTGACGAAGAAGAACTTAGTTTTCACATAGGACGTAGATTGTGATGATGCGTTCCAACGTTTAAAGAGAGCTTTGACCACAACCCCAGTCTTAGTATTGCCAGATGGGAGTAAGTCATTTACCGTTTATACCGATGCTTGTGGGACAGGACTAGGCGCAGTCTTAATGCAAGAGGAAGGGTAATTGCCTATGGTGGAAGGCAGTTGAGAGTGCATGAGAGAAATTACCCTACACATGACCTAGAGTTGGCCGCTATTGTCTTCGCGCTTAAGTCTTGGCGCCATTATCTTCTTGGCGAGAAATTCAAATTGTTCACTGACCACAAGTCGTTAAAATACTTGTTCTCTCAGAAGGACTTGAACTTAAGGCAGCAAAGGTGGATGGAATACTTAGTGTCCTACGATTTCGAGATAGCATATACCCCTGGCAAGGGTAACGTGGTGGCAGACGCCTTAAGTCGGAAAAGGTTATCCTTGAGTCCGTTGTTTGTGGAGTGGTGAAGCTTAGAGTTCATCTCTACGTTTGACTTTAGACCTTCCGTTGACTTTGTACCCGGTTTTCTAGCATCCTTAGAGGTCAGACCTACGCTTTTGGGATGGATCGGCGAGGCACAGCGAGATGACCCATAATTGGTTGAGTTAGTAGAGAAGCTCAAAAGAGGGGAGTCATCGAGCCATCTCCGTATGTATACCCTAGACGATAAGGGTTGGTTGCGTAGGGACGGTAGACTTTGTGTACCACGGGACGAGGACTTGAGGAAGACCATTCTCGATGATGCACATCGTTGGAAGATGACCATTCATCCCGGCGGGGACAAGATGTACATGGACATGAGACGAGTTTACTTTTGGGCCGGCATGAAGAGGGATGTGGCTGAATTTGTCGCGAGATGCTTGGTGTGTCAACAAGTAAAAGCAGAGCAAAAGAAACCCAGTGGGTTACTTCATCCACTGGAGGTCCCACAATGGAAGTGGGAAAGTGTCTCGATGGACTTTATTGATGGGTTACCGAGATCGAGGAAGGGTAATACGGGGATTTGGGTCGTGGTAGACAGACTTATTAAGAGCGCCCATTTCATTCCCGTGAAGAGTAAGAGGACTGCTCCATGGTTAGCCTCCGTATACATTCGAGATATAGTTCGTTTGCACGGTGTTCCATCTAGCATAGTGAGCAACCACGATCCTATTTTTACTAGCGAATTTTGGAAAAGCTTGCAAGAGGCGGTAGGGACTCAGTTATGTTTGAGTACCGCATATCATCCTCAGACGGACGGCTAGACCGAGAGGGTGAATCGTATTCTAGAGGACCTATTGAGGTTGTGTGTCTTAGACTTCGGGGGTACATGGGAGGAACATCTTCCGTTAGTGGAGTTCGCATATAATAATAGCTTTCAGTCTAGCATTAGCATGGCACCGTTCGAGGCTCTTTATGGACGGCCGTGTCGTTCGCATACATGTTGGTGGGAGTCTACGGATAAGATATTACTTGGGCCCGATATGATTAGAGAGACTTCGGAAAAGATCGATTTGATTCGAAGGAGGATGAAGACGGTGCAAGATAGGCAGAAGTCTTATGCGGACAAGAGGAGGTCAAATCTTGAGTTTGATATTGGGGACATGGTCTTTGTCAAAGTGTCTCCATTACGGAATGTCGTTCGCTTTGGGTCCGTTGGGAAGTTAGCACCAAGGTTCATAGGGCCGTTTCCTATTAAGGAGAGGATTGGGCAGATGGCGTATAGAGTCGAGTTACCCGAGAGACTTAGTGGTGTACACGATGTATTCCATGTATCACATTTGAGGAAGTGCTTGCACGAGACCGCGGAAGTGGTAGAGCCGAGCTTGCTTTGAGAGGTGGAGATAGAGCGCGATGCGACGATTCAACAAGCTCCTATGTGCATTATTGGGTCGCAGATTAAGAAGTTGAGGAATCGAGAGGTCAGACTAGTCAAAGTGCAATGGGGAGATGATGAGAGCAACGCTACTTGGGAGACGGAAGAGAAGATGCGTTCATTGTACCCTTTTCTTTCGAGGGTATGTCTTTTAATTTCTCCTTTATCGCTTAGCTTGTACTTATCTTATCTTTAGTATGTCCTCTCGCTAGTATCTTTGACCTTTAGATAGGATAGTCCTATGGTTGAAACATGTGTTTGAGACATTTTATGTATGATGGATGCATGTGGATGCAAATGTTTGCTCGTGGTTGCTCGTGGATGCATATACACACACTTTAGGCACTAGATCGGCTCAGTCACTTCATATTGCATATAAATGTGTGTGCATATTTAAGTTAATAGATGTATAATGGTTGTACCATCATATGGATGTTGCATTTTGGTGAATGGTTGTGCACACATGTAGAAATAATATGTATCGATAAGGTTCCTCGCATACATAATGGACGCATGGCACTATCGTGGTTTGCATTAAGGAGGTCAACTGAATCAGTAGACCACCTGATTTTGCATTAGATAAGGAACATATACACACACTTCTTGCATATGTTCATACAGCATTAGGAATTTTATAAGGACAATGGATGCCTGTGTTTAATGGTTGAGTAGATGGTTGTTTGGATGTTAGGATAAGCATTCTCCTTAACTTGGAGATTTCAGGGGCGAAATCCTTTAAGGAGGGGAGAATGTAATACCCCGTATTTCTGTTAACACTAATCTTCACAAATTAAAGAAGAATTAATCTTAGATTTGAGAATTAAGGGAAACAGGTTGCGCCATTGTGTTCGTCTCAGAATTCTGCTTGAGATAGAGTCCGAGTTTACGTGAATTGGACTTCGTATGAAGAAGTTATGGCGATCGGAAGTTTCAGAAAATTCAAAAAAGATTTCAAATTTTGAAAATTCAGAGTCAGATGAGCCAGGCGGGAATTTTCCCGCCAGGGCCAGGTCGACCTGGGGGTCGACATACCCTGACCAGGTCGACCTAGGGTCGACCTGCCCCCCCCCCAAGAATTAATTGATGGCTTGTTTGTGACCGTGTACTGACTCATTAGGGTTTCTTATTTGCTCTGATTGGCTGGGATTAATTCTGGGTTGATTGGATGGCTTACACTAATCCTAAACTCTATAAAAACACCTATAGACTCAAACCCTAAAATCAAAATAAAATTAGACTCATGGCCTCCATGCCGTCACCTAGCAACTCAGCATAGCCGCCACCAATTAGAGAGGAAGAAAGCAAACCTAATTCAATCCTTATCAACTTTAACAACGAATCTTCTTCAAGGGAAAGCTAATACAACTTCAGAACTCAGAATTCAGAACTCAAGACCTTCTTTGAGTTGTGAGTTCGATTTCTTTAATAAAATAATTAGTAATTTAATTGGATTAAGTTATGATGTGGATTATATGGATATGATGTGGATTATTGACCGCATGTTATAATTATGTTGTAAAATTGTGATGTTATCATCTATGTTGTAAAGTTATGATGCTATCATCTATGTTGTAATTTTATGTATAATCAAATCATCATGTTGATCATATGCTAGTTGGTCATGTTGATTCATATGATAAATTATAAGTATGTATGCAAGTTTAGGTGTTGATTTAGGTTTGGATCATATGCAAGTTAGAAAAGATTATGTATAAATTTACATGTTACATGACATCTAATTTAGACCTAAAGTTAGGCTATGACATGTGTGAGTTATATGCTAAATTCTACATGCTAGTTTACATGTTTAGATGTAAGTTTACACCATCGTTATGTTGCATAAATCACATATGCAAGTTTATATGAATACATGTGTTTGGAATATGAATCATGTTATGCAAGTTTGTGGTTATTGCCTATGCAAGTTTACACCTTTAGATGTAGATCTATGACATACATGATTTATGCAAGTTCGTGACCATCATCTAAACAAGTTTACACCTTTAGATTTGGATCTATGACATATGTAGTTTTATGCAAGTTGTAACCTTGGCCTATGCAAGTTTTAGATGTAGAACATCATTCATACATGCAAGTTCACCCCTTATGTTTAGATCTAACTTTAGTTATATGTATGTTGTGATGTTTTCTCTTTATTCCATGAGTTAGACTATTCGAGTCTAACATATATTTTACGTTAAACGAACGAACGTACAACATGGGGTAAAAGGGGAAAATATTAAAAAGATCTAATTGGCATAAATGCCTTAAATGGCATAAAATAAATTGTGAAGATAATCGGTATGATTTTGCATACCATAAATAGATGGACATAATTGAGTCAATTATGGCCATAGTTAAATTTGGAATTAATTGATAATTTGAATAGGGAAATTAATTCAAATTGGGGAATGATTAATTAGGAGTAATTAATCGTCTAAGACACGAGGTTAGGCTCTTTTGTGGTGTAAGACTGCACGGACCCGCCCGGCAAATCCAGCTGCCACAAATGCCAGTCTAATGTGAGAGGTCTTAGGCATAAACTAAATACGTAACAATTGTAAAGACACGAGGTTAGGCTCTTTTGTGGTGTAAGACTGCCCGGACCCACCCGGCAAATCCAGCTGCAACAAATGCCAGTCTAATGTGAGAGGTCTTTATGAGGTTTCGGTCTTAATGAATTAAGAAACACTTAACCAGATAAACATGTAGTGGGACATGAGGGGGTTAAGTGGGTGCCTTGGGTGGCATGTGGAATCTACTGGGTGCCTTGGGTGGCATTGGAAATACGATTAGAAATACTTAACCAAAATTTGAAACATGTAATTGAAACATGAATAAAAAGTGGGTTAAGTGGGATGTACTAGAGGGGACCAAGCTTAGGTGGATACACTACAAGAAAAACCGAGATTAGCGACAGATTTTTAGCAGCGGAAAATTCCGTCGCTAATTAGCTACGGATTTCCGTGGGCTTTGTAAGAGAGAATATTTTGGATTTTATATGTCATCTTATTATAAATTATTACCGTCGAATACTAATTCTGTCGCTAAATCAATGGAAATTGCAGCTCTTTACCTTCGTATAATATTTAACGCTAAATTCCATTGCTAATAGAGTCGAATTACCGTCGACAAAATTTTGATGCTATTTTTCCTACAGTTTTCCAAGTGATTTGAAACGAACTTTTATATTTATTATTTATAAAATGTTTTAAATTTGTGTTATTACTTAGTAATTAATTAGTAAATTAAAATTTTAAATAATTAATGTTAATAATACATTAGTAATTAATAATAAATAATAACTATTAGAAGTAAATAAAATTCAATAGTTAATGATGATTAATTTTTTTTTTGAAAATTAATGTTGATTAATTATTAATTACTATATAATATAAATAAGAGGTAATAGTAATTAATAAAATACATTGTTTGCTCAAAGAAGAGCTGTTACGAGTTGGATTTTTTATGGTAGATCGCTTTTGCTTGCTAAATTCGCTTATCTATTCCTTTCCTATTCATTGTGTCTTACAGTGTTGTTTTTTTTGTTCATTATGTCAGAGACTCTTTTTTTTTGAAAGAAAACAAACCATACATAAAAGAGTTGTACACTCCTGCAACAAACTAATTGGAGGTATCTGCCTCTTCTTTGAGCAAACAACGAGTGAATTGAACATGCTACTTAAATTAGTGTAGTTATAGGTGCATCAATTTTTTTGTAGTTTTTAATACTTTTAAACACTGAATATGCTAAAAAAAATTGAAAATAAAATAAAATGTTGATATACATTAGTAATTAATAATAAATAATAACTATTAGAAGTAAATAAAATTCAATAGTTAATGATGATTAATTTTTTTAAAATTAATGCTGATTAATTATTAATTACTATATAATATAAATAAGAGGTAATAGTAATTAATAAAATTCAATTGTTTGCTCAAAGAATAGCCGTTACGAATTGGATTTTTGATGGTAAATTGCTTTTGCTTGCAAAATTCGCTTATCTATTCCTTTCCTATTCATTGTGTCTTTACTTTATAGTATTTTTTTTGTTCATTATGTCAGAGACTCTTTTTTTAAAAAAAACCCATATATAAAAGAGTTGTACACTCCTGCAACAAACTGATCGGAGGTATTTGCCTCTTCTTTGAGCAAACAACGAGTGAATTGAACATGCTACTTAAATTATGGAAATCAATAATTATAATTGCCAATTACACATTTAAATAAATATACTTAAAAAAATCATAAAGTTTAAATATAAACTTAAGAATATTTCATAATTTTTAAATAAAGTTGAAATAAAAATAAAAATATTTATTCTTTAGAACTTGATATTTAAGAATTATATTTAATATGTAATATTACCAAAAAATGAAAATAACTTTTTTCTAGAATAAAATAAAAGAAATTCACAATAATTGAAAATAAAATCTGCATTTTCTTAAAAGTCAAATGTTAAACCATTTAAAAATGTTTGTTATTGCTCAGTGTGTTTACAGGTTTCCCTTATTTGTTTTCCCCAAATTTTCGTTTCCCGCTTAAGTCCTAGTATCCTTAACCCTAAAATAATTCAGTCTCCACTACCAATCCATTCTTCCGCCGCCTTCTTCATTTCACCTAGGAAAGAAATTTTCGTTTTTGATTTAATGGTTTAAACTGAGTTTTGTCGTATTTATCTGATGGCAAAGTGCATTCTTAACAATCGATTATTACTTTCCTCTCTTCATCTTCAATCAGTCGAAACCCCAAATTTCTCCCTTCCCGTTCCTCTTTAACAATCGATTATTACTTTCCCCTTTAAATCGATCAGCCTTGGCTTGTTATGTCCCTTCTCCGTTTGAATTAGTCACCATTCCTCAGACGACCTCTTGACGTCGGCCACCAAAATCGCTTCATCCCAAAATCAGATCTTTCTTGCTACTTCGCCACCACTGGACCGCGGTTAGGGTTACCTAAGGACAACCAGCGACCAGCGAACGCTGCGCCTCCAAGTAATCGTCAGCCGCTACATGCTTGACTAAGCCGACCTGTAGCCTGCCCCACCGACAAACTGCCACTGCTCCAAGCCGTCGCGTTGTTTCAATGTGAGTATTTATACTCACGATTCATTCTAGATTTAAGAAAATTGATTTCAGTAAACTAAAATATAATAGTTAATTGTGTTGAGTTTCTGCATATTTTAAACTAGTTTTGAGTTCGTCTTGCATGTGGAATTTGTTCTCTCTCTAGTTAGGTTTGACTTTATCGTGGGATTGAATTCTTCAAATCAGTTTGCCTTGCTTATTGAACATGCTTTGATTTATATAAATGAGTGTATACCTTTGTAAATTGGCACACCATCGTTATATGTTGAAACATATGTTTCATAATGACACCAGCTGACAGATTGTCTTAAGAAAAATATTCACTTGTAGCCTGTATGTTCATTTGGCATAAAGTGCTGATGTTATACTTGCAAAATCACTTGCAGGAAAATCTACATCATAACAAGAGAAAACTAAAGTAAACATGATTCTTGTTAACAAGGGATACTGTCATTCACATATTACCCCGCTTGTTGAACATGCTGCATATAGTATACTGGGCTAGTAAAACTGTCTGTATGTCAAATAAAGGCCAGTGTATTTAGGCAAACGAATTACTGTTGTGCTAAATCATAGCTTTGAAATTACATTGTTGTTTCCCATTAACTTATGTATTATGTTAAACACATTGTTACCCAGTTTGTTTCCGTGCCTTGTTCTATAAAACCTGGGCACTTTAGTTCACAATGATGTTTAAGGTAACTAAATTGGTTTAAATGTTTTGCTGTATGACCTTGTGAATATCATACGATTTAGGTGAAGGCACTAGTTGAAATGGGTGTTTAGGAACATAGTATTGGTGAATTGGTTACTGTTTTACCACTTTTCAAATTTGATGGTTTGGTAAAATTTGTGAGAATCGGGTCTCTTCAAGTTTTCAGTAAATAACAGTCCATAGAACAATTTTAATGAATCGAAAAAGGAACAAAGTTCTATGAGTAAAAATTTGAAATACAGTATATTATGAGACGAAATGAACCTGTGATATTCGGCATAGTTGAATGGTAACTAGTTGTTAATCATTGTCATTAACCAACTGCCTCTTGAATTGTTTGGTTTCCGCTGGAAATATGGTTGTCTATATTCCTGTCAACTGACAAATTATGTTCTTCTGTACGTAAATAGTATTTCCATTATGATTGGACTCGTATTTCCAAAATATTTATGCACCATGCTCATGCTAATTTCAGCCTGCTACCGTATTTGAAAAACTGTAAACCATCATGGGTGTTTGAACCTGAATTAAGAAAGTCGAAACATTTGCCACCATGTTTGATTGCGTATTCATGCACACTTTGGGAATCATATATTTTGATTGCTGCTTGAGGTTGGTACCATGAAATTGTGTTTATCAACTAGCTTTGTGATAATATGCAATAGTTTTCTGAGTGAAAAAAAAACGTTCAGTATTTCTTTAGTTTAGTTCGGTTGCTCACTATATCAAAGTTCTATCATGCTCATTACTTAAGCATTTTACGTAATGCAAAAACACCTTAATCGGTTAAATTGCTTACAAAGTTTATTGTTAGCTCTTGTATGATTTGCAACTAAGTAGATGAGACAAATATTTTGCATATGAGATATCCATTCAAATAAACTTATTATTTATGTTACTGATCACATTTATAAAGAATGGATTTGATTATTAATAGTCTAACATGAAATTTTAAGTTGATTGTTAGGTATACGTTCAAAGTTATTGATTGAAGCAAAGCCTACCAATAACTTGGAAAAGAAATAGGATTCAGAATATGTTCGAAGATGTTGATTGAAGCAAAGCCTACCAATAACTTGCAAAAGAAACAGGATTTTCATTTGTTGTTAATTTGCTGTACAGTTTTACAATTACCACAGGAGCTATGTTCAAAGCTTTCGAATGTTTCACAATTTTAGTTTAGATTTCCTTATGGTTTGTTCGGATTTCCCATGTAACCAAAATCCAAAAACATGTGTATTATATTGTACTTTTTTGTGTTAAATAGTAACAAATTTGTATATTGTACTCATAACTACATTCTTTGTTTTATTTTTTTGGGTTATGCTATTTATTTTATTACTGACAGTTGAAGGATAGTATTTGGTAAAGTTGTAACCAGGAAATATGAGAGAATTTTTATTGGTAGAATAGAAAGGGAATAGTGACGGAATACCTACAGAAGAAGATTGATCAAAAAAATATTTTGTTGTTAATCCCTTGCTGATTAGTAAGGTTTTACCGACGTTTTGTACAAATAATAAATTATTAGAAAATACTTATCCGTCGGTAAATAGTTGGTAAATAAATTAAAATTAAATTAATAAATAAAAGTATACTTTTATTATATAAATAGTAAAATGACGGAAAATTGTCGGAAAACTCATGCTAAATTCCGTCGCTAAAATCTGACACAATTACCGTCATGGTTTTTACCGACCACCATGTTATGCAGGAAATCCGTCGCTAAAGCCGATATAGCGACGGATTAGCAGCGGATTCGGCCGTCGCTATTTGCTGTTTTTCTTGTAGTGATAGCTTGTTTCAAGTAATGGGGGCCCGTTTCAACCAGTAACCTATACGTATCTTTGTGGGCTCGACCCAAGTCGAGGACGGGACACGCATACTGGGCTTGACTGTAAGAGGCCAAATCAGGTTAGCAGTGGCAACGCAAGTCCAAAGGGTTCATATGCGTGTGTGGACCCGGGCTGGTAGGTAAGATGTTGTTGCATCGTGTAGGTATAAGCCATGCATTATTGGTGGTATCGGGTTGCCACTTTGGGGAGTGATACACCACACTGTGGGGCCAGCACGGGTATCTACGAGTTAGGGTGCCGATCGCATGAGGGTAGTGGGTACACCTAGTGGAGATTGGGGCAGGCGACACCTATGAAGGCAGCTAGGGGTGCACAGAACTACCATTATCATCATTAAGTTCTGTAGGCGGGATCAACCTTAGGGTGACTAGTGGTGGTGTAGTATAGCAAATATCTTATAGTGGTGGTGCAGTATAGTAATTATCTGATAGTGGTTTAGGAGCGCCTTTAACGATATCGTTGTTTATCTTGTTTCCTTGTTTACTCTGCCGTACTCAATTGTTCACAGTCATTTCCTTATTTTCCAACTTATGCCTTAGCCTAGTTATTTTGGTAATTATATTGTTAAAGTTATCGCACTCGCCAGACATTATGTCTGACCCCCTTTTGTTTCCTCCTCTTTTCTTCCTTCCCCCCCCCCCAGGTGCTCAGGTTGGAACTAGCACCAGTGGAGCTTGATTTTGGACTGCTGTTTCTCTGCTTTTAGAAGATTGCTTGGATCGCTGAAGTAAAGTTCAGCCTCTCTTATTTATGGCTATTTTGTATTGGGGATTATGTCTTTCAATTTATGTACTTTGGTAGTCAAGATGGATATTTTGTACTTTGACTCTGGTTTTTGATGATGTAAGCAAACATATGTGTTTTCCGCTGCAATGAAATAAAGTTTTAAATTTTTGAGTACTGTTTATATCTATCTTGTTGTTAAGTTTCTGTTCTATACTCACTTAAAATGCTCCATAGAAGCTAATGCATTCCCTTTGTGAGTGACATTAATGGACATGGGGTGTTACACATCAGGTAGCTTTTCAACAAACAAAAGATCCTCAACCTTCGCCTTCCCCCTTTTAGAAACCTCAGCGTCCCGATCTGAAGCGGTAACACCCCCTAAAATTCTATTTCGAAGGGATAAGGGAAGAGAAGTTAATACCAGCGAACTTGCCGCAGTTATCACGGTAAACTATAAAGAGAGCCTTTTCATAACAATCAGACATCTTGTTTGGGAGATGCACCCTCAAAAACAAGGAAATCCGATCCCGAGTCTCGTAAACTATCCGCCTGACATCAAAAAGAATTGCTTCCCTTATTTTTAATCTCTCTGCATGCTTAATCAGCATATCTGACCGCTCACGCTTGAGGACTGACACTTCAGCAGCCAAAGAACTATTGTTAGCCCTTTCCCTCTCAAGGGACGCCCTTTGTCGGCGACAAATTTCTTCATTGCTACTCTTCGCAGATGTTAAATCAAGAAGCTTAGACTCCGACAAGGTCTTCTCTTCTTGAAGTTCTTTTTTCTCCTGGGATAAAGAGGTAGCCGATGCCCCGGCAGCATACCAATTCTTGAATATCTAAAAAGGGGTGGGGGGACGGTATGATGTGAGATCTTACCTCAATAAGGTAAATGGAAATATTTTAGGAAAATAAGAGTACAAAGCAAAAATTGCCGTTTAACAAGATCAAGGCAAAATTTAGACCATTCCTTGGAAGCAAGTTCCGGGACATCGAAAACATGAACAGGGGGTAAGACAGATTCGATGATCTTGTCAAAATCCAAGGCCTGAAAAGAAAGATTCATGGAGTCACTCAGCCGAAAAGGTGAAAGGAGCGACTCACGCTCCCCTAAATCCGAATCTCCCTAAGAATCAGATCCTTGGAAACTAGTGACAAAATCACTCCCTATAGTCTCTGTTGAGGAAGGGCAGATATTATGAAAACTTCCAAAAGAAGGTGCAAGAGGGGTATGTGGTAGCGACGACAGGTTGGCTCACAGTTTGATCCCCAGATGAACGAGAAGAAAAATTTGTCCTCTAATGATCTCTAAAAAGACCTCTGTTGAAGGTCGAAGCAGACCTCTTCTTAGATAAAAATTCAGGAGGGGAAGAAACCACGGAAGGATGGTATGAACCATCCGCAGGAAAGACAGAGCGAGGGAGAGAAGGGTGCTCTAAAAAGTCTTGTCCTAAAAGTGAAGGGGCACGCCCATCAGGAAAGTTCGAGAATAACAGGGCATATTGCTGGTTCAATATACTTGGGGCTTCACTTGTGTTGTTACTCGCTTGAAGCCCTTTCACTCCAAGCTTCTCCTCCATCAGACGAAGCCCGAATTCACTCGGGATGGAATCACCAATTTGTGAAGCCTCAGACATAGCTCTCTCAGGTGATACCATAACATAAATATGTATTCTAGTCTAAGTTTCGTTTAGTTATTATACACAAACACCACACAGACATACAAGTAGTATGAAATTTCGTTATCCTATGAGACAACGATCTTGGCTGGAAAAATTGGTGTCAGCGCATTGGCTTACCTACTATTATGCATTATTTGTTTCCGTGAAATTTTACTTCCAAAAGCCCTAATAATGGACGATGATGGGTATGACTCCATAAAAGGTCGCAATAAATCGCCAGTTCAGACGATTAATGAGATTTTAATTTACGTCAGAATCATCCAACCCTGATTCGAAGTATAATCCAAATCAGTAATTGGGATTCAAACAGGAAAACTCACTACTAGATGAATCTGAAATCCTAGGGAGATAATATGACAAATTTCAACGAACAGTAATCTTGCTTTAGCGAAATGTTATGCAGGAAAAAGGAGGAGACATAAAATAAGAAGAAAGTTCCTTCTTCACAAGAAAAAGGGAGAAGAGAGAAAAAGAAAAAGGTCTACCTTGCCTCTCAGCTGTACATCTGAGGCCAATCAACGAACAAGATTCATACAAAGAAAATAGAAACGTTGGCCAAGGGTAAAAGGTGAAAGAAAGAAGAATTCATATTTAGAATCTAGAGATGATCTGGACCATCCGAAGGAAACCAATCAACTCACCCAATCGAGAGAAATTAGGAGACAAAGGAATAGTGCCTCAGGAAAAGACAAAAAAGCTTGACTTCAAAAGTCGAAGATACCCCTTCACTAGAAGGGCAAATGTTACTACCAAAAATCAACAATGTAGTGAGCTGGCGGTGAAGGGGTGTCAGATGACCGAAAGCTCACAGAAAGCTCAGTAGGAAGTGGGGTCAAATACTAGGAAGGCCAAAAGCATAAAGAAACAATCCTAAAAGCCACATCAACTGAAACTCTCATAGGGAAAAGAATCGTACGAACTACGGGGTCTAACCGACGGGATCTATCCGCAAGGGTCAATCCGACAAAATCCTCCCGACAGTATAAGTTCGACAGAAGATTCTGTTACAAAGATTCGTCCTGATATAAAACCAATAAAGTCAAAAAAATTAAACCCGTCAGGTGAAGCTCAAATGGACCTTCGATAATGACCCGCCGAAGAACCGATACACCTGAAGGCGAGGGCGTCGAAGGCACTAAACTAAGAAAACACAAGAATCTTCCAGTACCAGCTTCTGGGGCTTTTGCAGTACGAATACCGGAAGGCTAAATCCACAAATAAAATAGAAGTGACACCGGAAGCCACCCTTTCGAGGATCCAGCATGCTCCATAAGAACTCCGTCAAAGAACTAATTAGGACCCAAGAAGAGATACAGGCTACCCGTACTAACCTACTTAGTATCGAAACCCGTAGCGGTTTCGAACCGACAATTATATCCATGCACCATGAGGTCAAGCCCCTTTAAGTATTCACGATAAAGCCGGAAGCCTACATCCGAAAGCTTACATCCGAGAGCCTACATTCAGGAGCTGCGGTCAAGGATTCAAATACCATCCAAAGACCATAACTAATACTCCAAAGACGGCCGGAAGTCAAGCACCCAAAACCAAGGATAGAATGACCTGCCAAGACCCTCATGGGCCTAATAGCCCATCAGCAGAAGGAGTTCTAAACCACTATAAATAAGACCCCAGAGGTTCCATTTTGGAGATCGATTTTTTCCTTAATGCTTTTACTCTTGAAAATAGCTTTGCACTAAGATTAATTCAGGTATTCTACAACACCCCGTAATTCCATAACATTAAGTTTCGCAGATTAAAGTATAATTAAATTTTAAAATAAGAATCAAGGGAAATGGGTTGCGCCATTGCGTTCGTCTCGAAATTCTGCTTGGAAACAAGTCTGAGTTTTCGAGAAACGGAGTCCGTATGAGGGAGATTTGACCCTCCGAAGTTTCAAGGATTTTCAGAACAGAAAAACAACTCAAATTCGAATTCGAAATTCGAATTCAAACCCCAGCGCAGACTGGGCTGGAATTTTCCCGCCCAGGACCAGGTCTGTTGTATATAACGGTGTTGTATACACAATTATATGATTTTTGTTTGATGATAACAACCAAATATATTTTATAAGTGTGTTTGTTACTGTACTGTTCTATATTTACATCACAGACAGGAATGTAATAGTTATATTTAAATAAAATACATCTGTACAGAAAATCAAATATTTACTGTATTTTATTTAAAATATAAATATTATATTTCTAACATTCAAACAGTACATCTATTTTAACTCCACTATTTAATCACTTCACATATTTGTACTTATAAATAAACAGAATAGAATAGACAAGTCTGTTTGACAACAATGAAACAATATTTTTTGTCAAACATATTTTGTTTATTACAAATAATCAGTACAATCATATTAGCTCCTCATTATTTACATTTCAATATGCTTTTTCATTTCAATATACAGATTTTTTTGACACATTCATACCGACTTCTATACTTTCTCCAACACTGTCCTTTCTGCCTTCTGTCTTCTTGTCTTCGGTTTTTTTTACAGCTTTCAGTCCAGTCACTTCAGTCCAGTCATCATCACCTGTCACATGAAACAGAAACACACAGTACACTGCAATAGAAATAAAACTGTATACATGCAAATATAAATTTTATTTTAAAAAAAAATTATTTGCCTCAGTTTTTTTGGTGTGTTTCTCATCATTTTTCGTGACTTGACCTGATTCATCTGTGTCTAGACAGACAGTTTGTATATGTACAGGGATAAGAATTTTTCCGATGGCCGCAAATACACACGTGTATAAATACACATGTGCACTGCCTCGCCTATCAGTGTATACAGCTGTGGAGCAGTCACATGGACCAAGCTCGACACAGCGCAAATGTAAAGTACAAAGCAGAAAGGTCGCGACAACAAAGTGCCAAAAGTCAAAAGCAAACACAAAAATTAATAGAGCGATTTCAAGCATGGTGGTCATCAGAATATCAATGACTCTTACAACAAAATGTACAGCATGCATGAGGGATGTGGCATAAGCAAGCACAACAAGTACAGTGGATGGTTCAAGCAAGAATGCTCAAATTTGCGCAAGCATAAGAATGGTACAGCAATGTCGACTTGTACATGAACACAACATGGAGTGGCAAAGCAGATTTCGACTGTGCAGGTGAGCATAGTCGAGCAAGTGACTCAGTGGTGAATATACAAGTGTTAATGTGATGTAGATGGGTCATACATTGAAGCAGCAGTTCAGCATGGTAATTAAAACAAGGTGACATAACAACAAACCATCACAAGTGTACATGCAAGCAGCTAAATAGTCAAGAGAGTTTGCAACATGTTCATGAGGTAATAGAAGCATGAAACAACACAATGTTATCATGAAACAACTATGTTCAAATCACCATGGTCGAGTAGTAATGGCAAGTAAGCATAGTCAAGAAATTCTACCCAAGTCAACAAAATAGTTTGGTTCAGCATGATGAAGAATTAAAGAGTCAAGCACAAGTGACAAAGCAAAAGGGTGTACACATCTGTTTACCAAGTAATTCATGGGTGCAGCTATCAAGAGAGACAAGCATTGTTTCAAACAAATTAATATGGTGCAGCATACATGTTATTACAAGCGGCTACATGGTTCAAAGTTACACAAATACAAGCAAATAGATGGACAGTCGAGTACATGTCTAACAGGGGAGAAAATTTCCAAATATAGCAGTGAATTCAAATAACAATACAAGCCAAGAAATCACAAATGATCAACATGTTTGGCAAGTAATTTTTAAAGGATAATTCATGCAAGCATATAAAGCTTTCCAGAATTTTAATGATTCATGTTTGGTAAGTCCTTTTAATGGATTCCTAAAATCATCAATAAGTTTTTTTTATGGCAAGAATTTCAGGAATTAGCAATGGACATGGCATCATTTTTTGGCAAGTGTTAATCGGTTTCCAGCTTTTAGAAAATCAGTTTTTGGGAAAGTGTTATGTGTGACAGCAAATTTTATTTTTGGCAAGAGGATTTCAAATTCTATCCAGAAATCAATACAGAAAATCGATTCGAGTGTATCCAGTCATGCCAACTATGAAACAGCAATAATTTTGGGATGTAAGCATGTTTTGATGTTTACAGAAATGAACAAGCATGTTTAGGAATAAATTAAATGACTCAGGGCTTCTATTTAATCAATCATATTTGGAAAGCATTATTAATCTTCCCAGAAATGACTCAATCGAATTCAAGAGGGGCCACAAGTGTTTGTGTTCAGATTCAAACAGTTTAAATTCGAACAAGGCAACATCTTTAATTTTCGTTTTCCAGTTTTTTCAACAAATTCAAGTCCAATCGAAGGATCAAAAAGGGAAACACGCAATCAACCCGAGCAATTCAATATTGGTGAAATCAGAGAACATTTTAAGGATTTCATAATCCTATTTAAAACACCTTTACATCACAGGCAATTTGTGATTGAAAATACAACAATTCAAAAGCAAGTTCAAAGAAATAATTTTCAGAAAACTCATGGTTTTAGATGAAAACCAAAAACAATTCAATCGAAGATCGAAACCGAACAAATTCAGACGAGATTAAAGAAATCAAAATCAGATAACTCACCCTTTTTTTTCTCTAGGGTTTCGGTCACCAGATATCCCAAATCAGAGAGGGAGAATTCAACGACGAAGGAGCTACACAAGTTCAAGCCATTAGAGGACCAGATTACATCAATCTGAAGCTATCGCGATTGGATTTGGGGCAAACATTAAAACCCTAGCCACCATTTATTTTTTCAGAGACAAAAGAGATCAGGCAGGACTAAAGAGGATTCAAAAGAAATGGGACGGCTATGTTTTACAAGGGGATGACCCTCTTTTAAACTCCTAGGGTTTATTTGTGTTTCTTTTGTTTTAATTTGTTTTTATTTATTTTTGTAATTTCAATTTGAGTTGTAAATCATTCTGAATCAGTCTCTAGAGGTCTGAAAAAATCTAGGGGATTCGGTCAGGGTGTTGACTGACAGTTGATAGAGTCTGTAAAATCTGGGTTACTGGTTACGGGGTCGTAATCAGGGGAAATCTGATCAAGTGGATATCGGTCAGTCTAGGATTTTGAGCATAGGGTTAGAATAGGAGCGAGAGTCGCGAGTGTACATTGTCTTGTATGCGGGATCTGTTCTATCACCTAGTAGAAACCTTAGAAATGCAGCAGTAAGCAGGGTTTTGCCGAAGCTGGGTATATTTGTGTGTGATTTATTTTTTGCAGTTTATTTCTGCTATATTCTGTGATCAGTTTATTAATATATATATCTCGTTAGATTTTTAATTCAGTCAAAAACTGTGAAAATCCCTATTCACCCCCCTTTAGGGTTATTCTAGATCCAACAAGTGGTATCAGAGCAGGTATTTTCATTAACTCTAGAGTCATGGGTAACCCTAGTTGTCAGTCGATAAAAAGTCAGTCCAGTTCATTTCCAACTATTTTTGATCGAACAGATTTTTTAAACTGGAAATCCAAAATGGAATTTTATTTAAAATCTGTTAATATTAAATGTTGGAATGTTGTTATCCATGGATTTGATAGTGTAGATATTACTTTCAATACCCTGGCTATGAAAATTATATTTGATTATCTTAGTAATGAACAGTTTAATCTTATCTGCCATTGTTTATCTGCACAGGAAATCTGGGATACTCTCAATACGAAGTATGGAAAATCTGATAACAGCTCAAAACCCCAGAATGTCAACTCAGATTCAGAATTCTGTTTAACAGGATTTACAAATGAAAATTCAAAAGGATCAGATGATGGAGAATCAACGGATGTTGAAGTTGAAAATTTCTCATACGAAGATTTGGTTTATATGTGTGTTGATTTAACTAAATCTATTGATAAACTCAAATATAAAAACAAATCTCTAAAATCTAGGAATTCTGAGTTGACCAGCAAGATTGATGATTTGGAATCACAGCTTGAATATTTTAAAAATTCTTCAAATTCAGATTGCAAAAATTGTTTAAAATTGAAAACGAATCTTGTTCATCTTAATAAAAATATTCAAAAGTTTGAAAAGGAAATTTTGATCTTAAAAGAAAACAAGATTGAGTTATCAAGTTTGAATAACTTTTTACAAAAGGAATTTGAAATTTTTAAGACTGGTATATATTCCAAATTTGAAATTGCTGAAAATGAAAATTTGGTGAAAAGTGGTTTGATTTTGAAAGAACTTGAAAATGAGATTGAAAAATCCAAGAATTTTGAGTCTGAAAAACAAAAACGATTTGAACTTGAAATTTCCGAATCCCAAGCCAAAATTAAATTGCTTGAAAATGAGATTTTGGTTTTGAAACAGTCCAATGCTGAACAGAAGATCGCTATAAATAATTGCTCAAATTTACTAAAAGAAAATAGCGATCTAAAATCCAAAATTCAACGATTAGAATCAACTTTGGATAAATTTTCTAATGGGGAAAAATCGTTGAATATGCTGTTACAAAACCAAGTTTCTATTAGAAATAAATCTGGTCTTGGCTTTGAGAAAAATGATGTTTTTGGAAAACAAAACTCAATTGATTTGAAAAATCCTTTAGACTGCTTTGGAAACAATCGATATGGAAATTCAAACTCTGATAATCGCAAAGGATTTTTGAATCATAAACATGATGAGAATTTATTTTATAATAATCTATTTGAACAATCCTGGATCCCAAAAAGGAATAAAACAAAATTTGTTAAATTCAAACAGATCTGGGTTCCTAAAGTTACAATTCAGATGGGTTGTTGTATAAACAAGTTTGGGTACCAAAATATGTGAATAAAACTGTGAGTGGTTTTACAAACTTTGTTAGACCACTCGATCCCCTAAACCATTAGGTACCTGAGGAGGCTGAGGAGCTGCTGTGTAGAAAGAGAAACTGAATTCAAACTGCTTCATATCATGGAATCATTCATAGCTCCTTATCCAAGTCTGTTGAGTTAGAGATTCTGATTTACATTGGATTCTGGTATGATCTCTAAACTCACCTCTGTAAATATTTTCTGTTTTGATTTTTTTTCTTTTGTTTATTTCTTCTTCTCCCTTCTATCTCTTTCTTCTGTCTATTTTGATTTGATTTATCACTGCCATATTTTTTTGTGCTTCTAGAATTGCAGTATTCATAATTTTCTGGAAATTTGTTTTGCGTGTATAGAACTCTGATACTTTAATCATTTCCAAATACTGATTTTTTTCTGCAATTGTTTTGAAGTTCATTTTCTGTTTTCTAAACTCCTAACGGTGTTGAGGTATTCTTGTATTATCTTGAACACTATTAATCTGAATTTTAAATTGTTTTGAAGATCTGAAAATTATATGGAAATTCACACACCTTTGCTGTTCTAAGTTTATTCTAATTCATTTTAGAAAAGCTCAAAATATTATACCCATTACAGCACACTGTTGTTTATCAGTTGTGACAATTCCATTAATTTTCAGATTGGCTTGAATAATTTTTGAAATGTCTTGTCTCAGTGATACATCTTAAAATTCATTTTTATTCATGATAACTACAGTTGAAATTAGTTTGTTTGAAATCATCTAAAATTCCTGATATTTTTGAATCTCACACACCTCCTAAATTTGAAATTATCAACCTTGTGTGACTGATTCATTATATCCCAGAACTTGACATTGATTCAAGTGATCTCAAATAAATTAGTTTAATTTTCTAGTTCATGAATACCTCTCAAATTTGATGTAAATGATCTAAATTTAATCTCACACTTGTCGGAGATACTTGTGAAAATTTCTTTTGTAAAACAGGTCTTAAAATTCTCTGTTATTCCATGATTATTTGGTTTGAATATCTGTTTGTATAAAATCATTCGAAATTATTGATTTATTGCATATCACACATATCTCGAATAAAAAATTTACAATCCAGTGTGATCGATTCATTGAATCCTGATATCTTCATCTTCCATCAAATGATTTAAAATAAACGGTATTTTTAATCTCGGGTCATGAATCATTATCTTGACAAGTTATATTTGAAACTGTTTCTGTCGTGCTGCTCTGATACTGTTTTTCAAATAACTATCCTTTTAATCTGTCTACTGTTTTTCAAATCTGTTATTTTGTCTGCATGGGCCTTGTGACTGATCTTCTTGTTTTTGATCCTGATATCCTTGTTTGTCGCCTATGTCTTGTTACAATTCTCATTAATAGAGACACCAATTGGTATCAGATGTGCAGAATTTTTTTTTTGTATTTATTTTAATCCCTCTAATTCTGTATAGCTCTTCATATTCCTCTTGTAATTGTTTTTCAATTTTAAAATTATTTATTGATTATTCATTCAGAAATTGAAATCAATATCCAAATTGAACAGTATTTATAATTCATCAAAATTATTATTAGAATTTGAAATTGTGATGAATTGTGACTGCAGTATAATTCACAATAGGAGGAGATTTTATTTGGATTTTCATGATGGTTGAATATTTATTATTATATCTTTGAACTGGCAATTATTTCACGACCATCTCCTTTATCTATCACCCGTCTGCCATCCATCATGATTTAATATTAATTTGGAGAGTTTATTTTTTAAGGAAAATCATCTTATTTTAAAACAGTGAAAATTATTTGTGATAGAAATGGGACTATATTATTTTTCAAAATTAGTGATAATTGAAAATTTTCAATAATTCCGGTACAGTCGATCTTATTTCATAATATAATTAATTTAGAAATTTATTTCACAGTCCATTTCTGTACCTACCACATTTCTATCATCCATATTGGTTTCATATACCGAGGAGTTTTTTCCTTTATAAAGCTGAAAATGATAAAAATATAATTAATTTATAAGAGTGTCTCTAACCTCATTTAAAAATCCAAGCTCTGGTTATGCATGGTTATGAGACGTCTTATAATTTAAGCTGCGACTGATCCCATTTAAAAATCCAAGCTCTGGTTATGCGTGGTCAGTGTGCTCTTAAATAAAAAAAGGAAATAAAATGCTAAAAATAGAAATAAATTTGAAATTCTCCTCTGAGTATAAAAACCAGCCTATCAATCCATCTTCTAATCTGTGAAATGTGTTAAAATCTTATGACGTATTATGATTTGTTGATTGTTAGGTATTGGGATTTGAGATTATTCGATTTTCTAACTTAAGTTGAATTATTAATTATAGTCCAAATCCGTCACTGTTTT
This sequence comes from Allium sativum, assembly GCA_030737875.1. NCBI lineage: Eukaryota > Viridiplantae > Streptophyta > Magnoliopsida > Asparagales > Amaryllidaceae > Allium > Allium sativum. The sequence goes on from CM060918.1 coordinate 750,326,737, forward strand.
TTGTGCTCTTTTTTAATAAAATTCTTTGAAAATAATTGGAAATGAATTGTTTTTAAAACTCTCTCCATTTTATGTAAAATTCATCGTATATCCATCATTTTCTACAATGTGAAATATGCCACCAGTTGTTAGAATATTATGATTTTTGTTTGAATGATTGAAATTTATGATGACCGTTCTTCCTCTTAAGATGAAATTATATTTTTAGTCAATTTTCATCTGTATTTTAAAATCTATATCCTTTTGATGATAACAAAAGGGGGATAATGGATTAGATTTTGATTTATGAGTGAATATTTTATAAATATCTTTAATTTTGAAAATTTATTCATACATTTCACTCATGCACAGTTATAGGGGAAGTTTCTGTTGTAGGGAGGCATTTAAATAGGGGGAGTTCAAATATTCACGAACAAACACATTTAATCCATTCAAAATCTTTTATTTGTTTGTCATCATCAAAAGGGGGAGATTGTTGTATATAACGGTGTTGTATACACAATTATATGATTTTTGTTTGATGATAAAAACCAAATATGTTTTATAAATGTGTTTGTTACTGTACTGTTCTATATTTACATCACAGACAGGAATGTAATATTTATATTTAAATAAAATACATCTGTACAGAAAATCAAATATTTACTGTATTTTATTTAAAATATAAATATTATATTTCTAACATTCAAATAGTACATCTATTTTAACTCCACTATTTAATCACTTCACATATTTGTACTTATAAATAAACAGAATAGAATAGACAAGTCTGTTTGACAACAATGAAACAATATTTTTTTTCAAACATATTTTGTTTATTACAAATAATCAGTACAATCATATTAGCTCCTCACTATTTACATTTCAATATGCTTTTTTATTTCAATATACAGATTTTTTTTGACACATTCATACTGACTTCTATACTTTCTCCAACACTGTCCCTTCTATCTTCTTGTCTTCTGTTTTTTTTTACAGCTTTCAGTCCAGTCACTTCAGTCCAGTCATCATCACCTATCACATGAAACAGAAACACACAGTACACTGCAATAGAAATAAAACTGTATACATGCAAATATAAATTTTATTTAAAAAAAATTATTTGCCACAGTTTTTTTTGGTGTGTTTCTCATCATTTTTCGTGACTTGACCTGATTCATCTGTGTCTAGACAGACAATTTGTATATGTACAGGGATAAGAATTTTTCTGATGGCTGCAAATACACACGTGTATAAATACACGTGTGCACTGCCTCGCCTATCAGTGTATACAGCTGTGGAGCAGTCACATGGACCAAGCTCGACACAGCGCAAATGTAAAGTACAAAGCAGAAAGGTCGCGACAACAAAATGCCAAAAGTCAAAAGCAGACACAAAAATTAATAGAGCGATTTCAAGCATGGTGGTCATCAGAATATCAATGACTCTTACAACAAAATGTACAACATGCATGGGGGATGTGGCATAAGCAAGCACAGCAAGTACAGTGGATGGTTCAAGCAAGAATGCTCAAATTTGCGCAAGCATAAGAATGGTACAGCAATGTCGACTTGTATATGAACACAACATGGAGTGGCAAAGCAGATTTCAACAGTGCAGGTGAGCATAGTCAAGCAAGCGACTCAGTGGTGAATATACAAGTGTTAATGTGATGTAGATGGGTCATACATTGAAGCATCAGTTCAGCATGGTAATTAAAACAAGGTGACATAACAACAAACCATCACAAGTGTACATGCAAGCAGCTAAATAGTCAAGAGAGTTTGCAACATGTTCATGAGGTAATAGAAGCATGAAACAACACAATGTTATCATGAAACAACTATGTTAAAATCACCATGGTCGAGTAGTAATGGCAAGTAAGCATAGTCAAGAAATTCTACCCAAGTCAACAAAATCGTTTGGTTCAGCATGATGAAGAATTAAAGAGTCAAGCACAAGTGACAAAGCAAAAGGGTGTACACATCTGTTTACCAAGTAATTCATGGGTGCAGCTATCAAGAGAGACAAGCATTGTCTCAAACAAATTAATATGGTGCAACATACATGTTATTACAAGCGGCTACATGGTTCAAAGTTACACAAATACAAGCAAATAGATGGACAGTCGAGTACATGTCTAACAGGGAAGAAAATTTCCAAATATAGCAGTGAATTCAAATAACAATACAAGCCAAGAAATCACAAATGATCAACATGTTTGGCAAGTAATTTTTAAAGGATAATTCATGCAAGCATATAAAGCTTTCCAGAATTTTAATGATTCATGTTTGGTAAGTCCTTTTAATGGATTCCTGAAATCATCAATAAGTTTTTTTATGGCAAGAATTTCAGGAATTAGCAATGGACATGGCATCATTTTTTGGCAAGTGTTAATCGGTTTCCAGCTTTTAGAAAATCAGTTTTTGGGCAAGTGTTATGTGTGACAGCAAATTTTATTTTTGGCAAGAGGATTTCAAATTTTGTCCAGAAATCAATACAGAAAATCAATTCGAGTGTATCCAGTCATGCCAACTATGAAACAGCAATAATTTTGGGATGTAAGCATGTTTTGATGTTTACAGAAATGAACAAGCATGTTTAGGAATAAATTAAATGACTCAGGGCTTCTATTTAATCAATCATATTTGGCAAGCATTATTAATCTTCCCAGAAATGACTCAATCGAATTCAAGAGGGGCCACAAGTGTTTGTGTTCAGATTCAAACAGTTTAAATTCGAACAAGGCAACATCTTTAATTTTGGTTTTTCAGTTTTTTCAACAAATTCAAGTCCAATCGAAGGATCAAAAAGGGAAACACGTAATCAACCAGAGCAAGTCAATATTGGTGAAATCAGAGAGCATTTTAAGGATTTCATAATCCTATTTAAAACACCTTTACATCACAGGCAATTTGTGATTGAAAATACAACAATTCAAAAGCAAGTTCAAAGAAATAATTTTCAGAAAACTCACGGTTTTAGATGAAAACCAAAAACAATTCAATCGAAGATCGAAACCGAACAAATTCAGACGAGATTAAAGAAATCAAAATCAGATAACTCACCCTTTTTTTTCTCTAGGGTTTCGGTCACCAGATATTCCCAAATCAGAGAGGGAGAATTCAACGACGAAGGAGCTACACAAGTTCAAGCCATTAGAGGACCAGATTACATCAATCTGAAGCTATCGCGATTGGATTTGGGGCAAACATTAAAACCCTAGCCACCATTTATTTTTCCAGAGACAAAAGAGATCGGGCAGGACTAAAGAGGATTCAAAAGAAATGGGACGGCTATGTTTTACAAGGGGATGACCCTCTTTTAAACTCCTAGGGTTTATTTGTGTTTCTTTTGTTTTAATTTGTTTTTATTTATTTTTGTAATTTCAATTTAAGTTGTAAATCATTCTGAATCAGTTTCTAGAGGTCTGAAAAAATCTAGGGGATTCAGTCAGGGTGTTGACTGACAGTTGACAGAGTCTGTAAAATCTGGGTTACTGGTTACGGGGTCGTAATCAGGGGAAATCTGATCGAGTGGATATTGGTCAGTCTAGGATTTTGAGCATAGGGTTAGAATAGGAGCGAGAGTCGCGAGTGTACATTATCTTGTATGCGGGATCTGTTCTATCACCTAGTAGAAACCTTAGAAATGCAGCAGTAGGCAGGGTTTTGCCGAAGCTGGGTATATTTGTGTGTGATTTATTTTCTGCAGTTTATTTCTGCTATATTCTGTGATCAGTTTATTAATATATATATATATATATATATATATATATATCTCGTTAGATTTTTAATTCAGTCAAAAACTGTGAAAAACCCTATTTACCCCCCTCTAGGGTTATTCTAGATCCAACAAGGTCGACCTGGGGGTCGACACTATGGTCGACCTTCCAAGGACCAGGTCGACCCTATGGTCGACCTGGGGGTCGACCTGGTGCTGAAACCCAGTTTTGAGCCTGGGTTCATTCTGATGTTTCTGGTCTCGTTTTCAGTCTAGATTCGTCCGCCTAATCCTATATAAACAGCCCCCTAGCCCCATTCTCTTTACACCATTTTATTCTCTCCTTATGCTGCCTCTGGAATAATTGAAATAAATAAATTAAAATAAAACACGAAGACTATTATTGAAGACTACGGCTAGGAATTGCATATTGGAGATTCAAATAAAGTTAAAGCTTCAAGAAGGGAACAAAGGCTAATTCAACGGCTTCGAGCAACGTCGTGCGAATCATAGCAAATCACCTCAACGTTATCTTATTATCCTTTTCTAAAACCGATCAATGTAAGTCAGTTTTTTTTTAGATTTGAACGCCTAGATCTATTTGTGACATGTAATTAAATGGATATGAGAATATGCCTAATCCTTTCATTTGAATCGGTGCTTGAATATTCCTCTGGATCTGATTCTCGATTATGGCATAGAACTTATTATGGAAATTTGTCAATGACTATGATTATGGGACATTTTGCCTAAGACTATGACTATGAAACCGTGGCCCATGAAACTATTGCCTATGACTACGAACATAAGACTATGCCTATGACTATGAACATAATACTATTGGCTATGACTAAGATTCATAACTATGAGACCATGACTTTGACTATTATGGTTAATTGCCTAGGACTATTTTGTGGTTAATTGCCTTGGACTATTGTGGTTAATTGCCTATGACTATTATGGTTAGTTGCTTATGCCCATAACATTATAGTTACAAATCATGATTGTTTACCGAACTGGCATTATGTTGGATCAAATCACGTATGTCTCCCTTGATTTTGTTGGATCTCATACTTAGGGTGTAATTTGCTTAGTTTATTCCGGTTCTCTATTATGTACACCAAACCCACTGGATCCATTATCTTTGTATTTGTGTATTCTGGTTCGCTTTTTCATGCCTATTCTCTTATGTCAATTCTCGTGCTTATCGCCTATTCCTTTTGTTAGTTTCACTTCATAAGTACCTAGAAACTTGTGAAATCATGTTATATGTACGACTACGGCGGGGGAATTTGGGCGTAGCATAATTAAGATGATTTGGCATAATAAATATGTTAGCATAATCTGAATTGGCTATAATAGTAAATATTACATGCATATTAGACTTGGGCGTAAAATGGTAAATTGTTAATTGACCGCAAAGTATGTAATTGGCATGTAAGCCAAGTTTGGATATAAACTATAAACTAGAATATTAAATCTAGTTTTGACATTAACTGATCTAATTTGGCATAAACTGCAAGTTGGGTTAATTGATAGGTAAATCAAGATTTGGGCCTAGAATATAGGCATGTTAGTGGGCATGACAAATAAATATGATATAGGCCAAATTTGTTTAAAAGAGTCGCTAGCAATTTACATATAGACAAAAAGGATAAATATGTAAATCTAGGAAAGACGAATATGCCTAACCCGAGGTTAGATTGAGTTACGGTATAAGACTGCCCGGAACCGCCCGACAAATCCAGCAACCGTAACAATACCTATCTAATGTGGGTGGTTAGAGCATTGAGCCCAAAAAGGACCCGAGGTTAGACTGAATTGCGGTGTAAATCTGCCCGGAACCGACCGGCGCATCCAGTGACCGCAACAATATTTGTCTAATGTGAGTGGTTGGTGCTTTAAATGAATAATTTAAAGCTAAGAAACAATTAACCTAGAACGGGAGGGTTAAGTCCATAGGAACACTTAACCAACTTAACATGTTAACAAGACAAGACTTGTAGGGGTTTAATAACCGTTATAACATGTTGACTAGACAATTGGTGAAGTTAAGATAAGGATTAACCGTTATAACATGTTAACTAGACTAGAAGGTAGGGTTAAGTAAAGTACACTTAGCCAATTTAACATGTTAACTAGACTAGAAGGCGAAGTTAAGTAAACTTAGAACACTTAGCCATCATAGTGTGCCAAATGAACAAGGTTAAGTTAAAACATGAAGGGACAATACTTAACCATTAGGGCATGTGAATTAAACAGATGTTAGGGTTAAGTTAACTAAGGGAACACTTAACCAATACAAGATGAAGGGGTGGGGTTAAGTAATAAGAAATACTTAACCAACATAACTTGATTTGTGGTAGGGTTAAGTCAACATGAACTACTAATAACACTTAACTAGTTTAACATGACAAATGAATGGGTTAAGTTAACTTGAATTGACTAATGACACTTAACCAATCCAACTTGACAAGAAAGAGAACTAAGTAGTAAACCTTAGTTAAGAGGACTAAGTTGTAAACCTTAGTTAAGAAAACGACGGTTCAGGAAACTAAGTAGTAAACCTTAGTTAAGGGAACTAAGTAGTAAACCTTAGTAGAACACGAGAAGGAGCGAACGTCCATCTAATCTTAAAGAAGGCTCCAACAAACTGGGTTACGAAGCACGCGGCTTCGAGGGGACGTGAGGGTACTCTTGGTATCCCTCTGTGAGGCTGCAGATGATCCGCCTGGGCTCACAGAGGTTAAGGTCTGCGTTAGAAGAACCAAGGGTATGCCTTGGTTGCAATATAGGGAAACCTAAAGACTAGGATGGACCAACGTGATTCGGTGAGACCAGTAGCCCTGTGATAGCAACTCGTCGTCTAACTACGATCTTGAGTAAGTCGAGATACGTACAACAAAAAGGCGGAGAACTCCAAAAGACCACATATATGCTATCTAGTTATGGGTGCGGATGGCCATAGGTTAGTGGGGCATAGAGGGCCTGCGTATAGTTCTCATTTTTTTTCAAGATGTGCTTTTCATTAGTTGAGGGAGGGGTCAAGTGGGACCATAGCCACTGGAAAAACAGACCTTAGCATCTGCATCGGCAGATATTTGAAAGCTCCCGACCGAGTTCCGTGTTTCTTGATTTGCCATGCCACGAGACTCGGGTCGCACATATAGAGGACATGTGCTTTTAGACAGCGATAACGATCCACGACACATACGTGGGGAAAGTCTAGGAACATATACCACTCTGGGTAGTGTGTCCTTGATTAGGGGCGTCGTTCGATAGGTAGCATAATCCCAAGTTGGACCTAGGTCGCGTAAACCCTAAAATCCGAGAAATGTTCAATAGGTAGCATAAATCCCAGTGGCCCTGGGAAGCGAAAACCCTGGTTGGATCTAGAATGCGCTCGACAGAAAATCCAAGGTTAGACCTAGGTATTAAATAATAGATGTACACCTAAAACAACCACAATTGCGGGGATTGGGATCACGTATATGTTCTTTTCAGTTTATACAGATTACTAGTTAGGTGGTGCAGGGATATAGAAATTAGAATAACAAGGTAGTGGCGAAGCAGAGAAAGTATAGAAGTGCATTCAGTTTATCTTACCTTATCATATCTTGTGCTAACCTTATGATTCCCGTCATCATGGTGTAGTCTTGTATTCAGTTAATTCATGCCATGTTGCTTTTTACCTGTTCACATGCTGAAAGTTACTGAACTTACCAGACATTATGTCTGACTCTGTTTTCTTTCGCTTTCTTGTCTTCCGTCCCCCCCAGGTTCGTAGGGAGGGAATATTACTACTTAGCCCAGTTTTCTTTCCAAGCTGAAGATTAGTTGAAGTTTTGCTTGGATTCTCTTTTCCATTGCTATGGCTGGCACACGCTACATTGGGGAATATAAATGTTATTTTAGGCTTCTTTATTTTGTAAGACATATATTCTGGTATTGGAAAACAATTGTTGTACAAACTATTTATCAATAAAGTAAAGTCCTATTTTCCGCTGTTTAAATTTTGTTTGTCTTGTAATTTATCTGTATCTTTTACCTATAACTCTCCACCGAAGTTAAGGCATTCCCTTTGTGAGTGACCTTAACGGATGAAGGGTGTTACACGTGGTATCAGAGCTGAAGGTTACCGGATCAGATAAAAATTTGAAAAAATATATATTTTCAAAACGGTTTTTAAAGAAGAATTTTTCAAAAGAAAAGTTTTGTTTTAAAGGCATATTCCCCAAAAGCCATACGCACTATCTTCTGATCCTCTGTTTGAATTCTTGTCCCCTTCTTTCTTGAGTCTTCGGGGCTCCTGGATTTCTAGGGGGTAACCTCATCGCAGCACGGTTCTGTAGGCTTGATAAAACTACGATACCTATCGAAGGGCAAAGTAGTGCCCGACTCCCATCTATAGCCATAGTAGTTTCACCTGCAGCTAGTTTTTTTTCAAGATTTGAAGGGTTTTCCATGCGATGGAGGCAGCTTTTGAGAAACTTGTCAATATGATTACACAGGGATGGTAAAGATGAGGATGAGGGAGTTTGGCTAGGGATCTCAACGCAAGGATGAGAAATTCATGGATATAAACTCGACTCACGAAGAAAGAAGGAATTACAAAACCTAAGACGAGAGGAAGTAACTTTTCCATGGTATAATGGGGCATATAATTAAGGACAAGGGCAAGGACGAGGGATAGGATTTTCAGAAGGGAGGGTGCATGCTTCCACCACTAGAATACCTGAGAGAGAGAGAGATAGTAAAATTCTCTGTTGGAAAAGTTTAGCTTTTCGTTTTGATCAACCAGTTAGTACTCTTTTGATCTTAGAGCTTCGCATTTGTTCATATCTACTTCCATAGTTGAGTCTCTGCACCTTAGTACTTGTATAGTAGAAGATCCCATTAGTGTCTCAAATCCAATTGGTGGTTCGGCCCGTTTACCTTTGGTTTGTAAGGATTTGAGAATAACTATATTAAGTGTTGAGTTTAAGCATAATGCTTATGTTTTTGGTTCCATGGGCTATGAGTTGATTCTTGGCATGGGTGGTTGGCTAGTAATTCTGAAAGGAGGGTAGTTAAACTTTTGACTTGCCTTGGAAATATGCTCAAGATTCCGTGTAAAGAATCAGTTAGGCTTAACTAGCTAGAATCGCTTAATGCATTTATCGACGATTTGCAATCCGTTAGGGTAGTCCATGAGTACGCAGAAGTTTTTGATTAGGTTAGGAGTTTACCTCTAAAACGCGAGATAGACTTCCGCATATATCCAGTTGACAATGCAAAACCAGTTATCCGATCAACGACAGTTTTGGAAATGAAGGTCAAGAAGCTTCGCAATCGTGAAGATTAATTAGATAAGGTATAGAATAGTAAAGCTCAAGAAGATGCGACTTAGAAGACTGAAGACTAGATACACGCATCATACCCTTTTTCTTAAGGGTACATCCTTGATATCTTTTTCTAGGAATTTTATGCATACTTTCTAGCTTTTAAGGTATATATCCTCTAGGGCGTATCATCGAACCTTAGGTAGAAGCCAATGGATGTAAACATGTATTTGAAACATGTTATGATTGATGGTTGCAAATGGTTGCTCGTGGATGCACATACACACCATAGGCGCTAGAACGACTCAGTCACTTTCATATTGCATTAGCATATATGTATTTGCTTAACGGATTTAACTGGATATGTTATCATATGGATATTGCATATGGATGAATGGCTATGCACACATGTAGTATTTACATAACTAGGGATGCTTGCATACATGATTGGACGCATGGCACTGACATAATTCGTATTAAGGAGGTCGATTGAATCAATAGACCACCTGATTTTGCATTATATAAAGACATATACACACACTATGCATATGAACATGAAAGCATTAGAAATCATTTTAAAGACAATGAATGCATGTGATTGAATGGTTGAGTAGATGGGTGATTGGATGGTAGGATACATTCTTCCTAACTTGAAGATTTCGGGGACGAAATCCTTTTAAGAGGGGGAGAATGTAACAACCCATAATTCTGTAACATTAAGTTTCGCAAATTAAAGTATAATTAAATTTTAAAAGAAGAATCAAGGGAAATGGGTTGCGCCATTGCGTTCGTCTCGAAATTCTGCTTGGAAATGAGTCCGAGTTTTCAAGAAATGGAGTCTGTATGAGGTAGATATGACCCTCCGAAGTTTCAAGGAATTTCATAACAGAAAAACAGCTCGAATTCGAATTCGAAATTCGAATTCAAACCCCAGTGCAGACTGGGCGAGAATTTTCCCGCCCAGGACCAGGTCGACCTGGGGGTCGACACTATGGTCGACCTCCTAGGGACCAGGTCGACCCTATGGTCGACCTGGGGGTCGACCTGGTGCTGAAACCCAGTTTTGAGCCTGGGTTCATTCTGATGTTTCTGGTCTCGTTTTCAGTCTAGATTCGTCCTCCTAATCCTATATAAACAGCCCCCTAGCACCATTCTCTTTACACCATTTTATTCTCTCCTTATTCTGCCTCTGGAATAATTGAAATTAATAAATTAAAATAAAACACGAAGAATATTCTTGAAGACTATGGCTAGGAATTGCATATTGGAGATTCAAATAAAGTTAAAACTTCAAGAAGGGAAGCAAAGGCTAATTCAACGGCTTTGAGCAACGTCACGCGAGTTATTGCAAATCACCTCAACGTTATATTATTATCCTTTTCTAAAACCGATCAATGTAAGTCAGTTACTTTTTAGATTTGAACGCCAAGATCTATTTGTGACATGTAATTAAATGGATATGATAATATGCCTAATCCTTTCATTTGAATCGGTGCTTCTATATGCCTCTGGACCAAATTCTTGATTATGGCCTAGAACTTATTGTGGCAATTTGTCAATGACTATAATTATGGGACTTTTTGCCTAAGACTGTGACTATGAAACCGTGGCCTATGAAACTATTGCCTATGACTACGGACATAAGTCTATGCCTATGACTATGAACATAAGACTATTGCCTATGACTAAGATTCGTAACTATGAGACCATGACTATGACTATTGTGGTTAATTGCCTAGGACTATTTGTGGTTAATTGCCTAAGACTATTGTGGTTAATTGCTTATGACTATTATGGTTAGTTGCTTATGCCCATAACATTATAGTTATAAATCATGATTGTATACCGAACTGGCATTATGTTGGATCAAATCACCTATGTCTCCATTGATTTTGTTGGATCTCATACTTAGGGTGTAATTTGCTTAGTTTATTCCGGTTCTCTATTATGTACACCAAACCCACTGGATCCATTATCTTTGTATTTGTGTATTCTGGTTCGCTTTTTCATGCGTATTCCCTTGTGTCAATTCTCGTGCTTATCCCCTGTTCCTTTTGTTAGTTTAATTTCATGAGTACCTAGAAACTTGTGAAATCATGTTATACGTATGACTACGGCGGGGGAATTTAGGCATAGCTTGATTAAGATGATTGGGCATAACAAATATGTTAGCATAATCTGAATTGGCTATAATAGTTAATATTACATGCATATTAGACTTGGGCGTAAAATGGTAAATTGTTAATTGACCGCAAAGTATGTAATTGGCATGTAAGCCAAGTTTGGATATAAACTATAAACTAGAATATTAAATCTAGTTTTGACATGAACTGATCTAATTTGGCATAAACTGCAAGTTGGGTTAATTGATAGGTAAATCAAGATTTTGGCCTAGAATAGAGGTATGTTAGTAGGCATGACAAATAAATATGATATAGGCCAAATTTATTTAAAAGAGTCGCTAGCAATTTACATATAGACAAAAAGGATAAATATGTAAATCTAGGAAAGACGAATATGCCTAACCCGAGGTTAGATTGAGTTACGGTATAAGACTGCCCGGAACCGCCCGGCAAATCCAGCAACCATAACAATAGTTATCTAATGTGGGTGGTTAGAGCATTGAGCCCAAAAAGGACCCGAGGTTAGACTGAGTTGCGGTGTAAATCTTTCCGGAACCGACCGACACATCCAATGATCGCAACAATATCTGTCTAATGTGAGTGGTTGGTGCTTTAAATGAATAATTTAAATCTAAGAAACAGTTAAGCTAAAATGGGAGGGTTAAGTCCATAGGAACACTTAACCAACATAACATGTTAACAAGACAAGACTTGTAGGGGTTAAATAACCGTTATAACATGTTGACTAGACAAGTGGGTGAGGTTAAGAAAAGGTTTAACCGTTATAACATGTTAACTAGACTAGAAGGTGGGGTTAAGTAAAATACACATAGCCAATTTAACACGTTAACTAGACTAGAAGGCGGAGTTAAGTAAACTTAGAACACTTAGCCATCATAGTGTGCCAAATGAACAAGGTTAAGTTAAAACATGAAGGGACAATACTTAACCATTAGGGCATGTGAATTAAATATATGTTAGAGTTGAGTTAACTAAGGGAACACTTAACCTATACAAGATGAAGGGGTGGGGTTAAGTAATAAGAAATACTTAACCAACATAACTTGATTTGAGGGAGGGTTAAGTCAACATGAACTACTGATAACACTTAACCAGTTTAACATGACAAATGAATGGGTTAAGTTAACTTGAATTGACTAATGATACTTAACCAATCCAACTTGACGAGAAAGAGAACTAAGTAGTAAACCTTAGTTAAGAGGACTAAGTTGTAAACCTTAGTTAAGAAAACGACAGTTCAGGAAACTAAGTAGTAAACCTTAGTTAAGGGAGCTAAGTAGTAAACCTTAGTAGAACACGAGAAGGAGCGAACGTCCATCTAATCTTAAAGAAGGCTCCAACAAACTAGGTTACGAAGCATGCGGCTTCGAGGGGACGTGAGGGTACTCTTGGTATCCCTCTGTGAGGCTGCAGATGATCCGTCTGGGCTCACAGAGGTTAAGGTCTGCGTTAGAAGAACCAAGGGTATGCCTTGGTTGCAATATAAGGCAACCTAAAGACTAGGATGGACCAGCGTGATTCGGCGAGACCATTAGCCCTGTGATAGCAACTCGTCGTCTACCTACCATCTTGAGTCAGTTGAGATACGTACAGCGGAAAGGCGAAGAACTCCAAAAACACCATATACTTGCTATCTAGTTATGGGTGCGGATGCCCATAGGTTAGTGGGGGCATAGAGGGCCTGCGTATAGTTCTCATTTTTTCAAGGTGTGCATTTCATTAGTTGAGGGAGGGGTAAAGTGGGACCATAGCCACTGGAAAAACAGACCTTAGCATCTGCATCGGCAGATATCTGAAAGCTCCCGACCGAGTTCCGTGTTTCTTGATTTGCCCTGCCACGAGACTCGGGTCGCACATATAGAGGACATGTGCATCTAGACAATGATAACAATCCACTACACATACGTGGGGAAAGTCTAGGAACATATACCACTCTGGGTAGTGTGTCCTAGATTAGGGGCGTCGTTCGATAGGTAGCATAATCCCTAGTTGGGCCTAGGTCGAGTAAACCCTAAAATCCGAGAAACGTTCAATAGGTAGCATAAACCTCAGTGGCCCTGGGTAGCGAAAACCCTGGTTGGATCTAGAATGCGCTCGATAGAAAACCCTAGGTTAGACCTAGGTAATAAATAATAGATGTACACCTGAAACAACCACAATTGCGGGGATTGGGATCACGTATCTGTTCTTTTCAGTTTATACAGATTACTAGTTAGGTGGTGCAGGGAAATAGAAATTAGATTAACAAGGTAGTGGCGAAGCAAAGAAATTATAGAAGTGCATCCAGTTTATCTTACCTTATCATATCTTGTGCTAACCTTATTATTCCCCCCATCATGGTGTAGTCTTTTATTCAGTTAATTCATGCCATGTTGCTTTTTACCTGTTCACATGCTGAAAGTTACTGAACTTACCAGACTTTATGTCTGACTCTTTTTTCTTTCGCTTTCTTGTCTTCCGTTCGCTCCCCCAGGTACGCAGGGAGGGAATATTACTACTTAGCCCAGTTTTCTTTCCAAGCTGAAGATTAGTCGAAGTTTTGCTTGGATTCTCTTTTCCATTGTTATGGCTGGCTCACGCTACATTGGGGAATATAAATGTTATTTTATGCTTCTTTATTTTGTAAGACAGATATTCTGGTATTGCAAAACAATTGTTGTACAAACTATTTTATCAATAAAGTAAAGTCCTATTTTCCGCTGTTTTAATTTTGTCTGTCTTGTAATTTATCTGTATCTTTTACCTATAACTCTCCACGAAGTTAAGGCATTCCCTTTGTGAGTGACCTTAACAGATGTGGGGTGTTACACGTGGTATCAGAGCTGAAGGTTACTGGATCAGATAAAAGATTTGAAAAATATATATTTTCAAAATGGTTTTTAAAGAAGCATTTTTCAAAAGAAATGTTTTGTTTTAAAAGAATATTCCTCAAAAGCCATATGCACTATCTTCTGATCCTCTGTTTGAATTCTTGTCCCCTTCTTTCTTGAGTCTTCGGGGCTCCTGGCTTTCTAACGGGTAACCTCATCGCAGCACGGTTCCGTAGGCTTGATAAAACTACGATACCTATCGAAGGGCAAAGTAGTGCCCGACTCCCATCTGTAGCCATAGTAGTTTCACCTGCAGCTAGTTTTCTTTCAAGATTTGAAGGGTTTTCCATGCGATGGAGGCAGCATTTGAGAAACTTGTCAATATGATTACACAGGGATGGTAAAGATGAGGATGAGGGAGTTTGGCTAGGGATCTCAACGCAAGGATGATAAATTCATGGATATAAACTCGACTCACAAAGAAAGAAGGAAATATAAAACCTAAGACGAGAGGAAGTATCTTTTCCATGGTATAATGGGGCATATAATTAAGGGCAAGGGCAAGGACGAGGGACATGATTTTCAGAAGGGAGGGTGCATGCTTCCACCACCAGAATACATGAGAGAGAGGTAGTAAAAGTCTCTGTTGGAAAAGTTAAGCTTTACGTTTTGATCAACCAGTTAGTACTCTTTTGATCTTAGCGTTTCACATTTGTTCATATCTACTTCCATAGTCGAGTCTCTGCACCTTAGTACTTGTATAGTAGAAGATCCCATTAGTGTCTCATATCCAATTGGTGGTTCGGCCCGTTTACCTTTGGTTTGTAAGGATTTGAGAATAACTATATTAAGTGTTGAGTTTAAGCGTAATGCTTATGTTTTTGGTTCCATGGGCTATGAGTTGATTCTTGGCATGGGTTGGTTGGCTAGTAATTCTGAAAGGAGGATAGTTAAACTTTTGACTTTCCTTGGAAATACCCTCGAGATTCCGTGTAAAGAATCAGTTAGGCTTAGCTAGCTAGAATTGCTTAATGCATTTATCGACAATTTGCAATCCGTTAGGGTAGTCCATGAGTATGCAGATGTTTTTGATTAGGTTAGAAGTTTACCCCTAAAACGTGATATAGACTTCCGCATATATCCAGTTGATAATGGAAAACCAGTTATCCGATCAACGACAGTTTTGGAAATGAAGGTCAAGAAGCTTCGCAATCGTGAAGATTAATTAGATAAGGTACAGAATAGTAAAGCTCAAGAAGATGCGACTTAGAAGACTGAAGACTAGATACACGCATCATACCCTTTTTCTTAAGGGTACATCCTTGATCTCTTTTTCTAGGAATTTCATGCATACTTTTTAGCTTTTAAAGTATATCCTCTAGGGCGTATCATCGATCCTTAGGTAGAAGCCAATGGATGTAAACATGTATTTGAACCATGTTATGATTGATGGTTGCAAATGGTTGCTCGTGGATGCATATACACACCATGGGCGCTAGAACGACTCAGTCACTTTCATATTGCATTAGCATATATGTATTTGCTTAAAGGATTTAACAAGATATGTTATCATATGGATATTGCATATGGATGAATGGATATGCACACATGTAGTATTTACATAACTAGGGATGCTTGCATACATGATTGGACGCATGGCACTGACATAATTCGCATTAAGGAGGTCAACTGAATCAGTAGACTACCTGATTTTGCATTAGATAACGACATATACACACACTATGCATATGAACATGAAAGCATTAGAAATATTTTTAAAGACAATGAATGCCAGTGATTGAATGGTTGAGTAGATGGGTGATTGGATGGTAGGATACATTCTTCCTAACTTGAAGATTTCGGGGATGAAATCCTTTTAAGAGGGGAAGAATGTAACACCCCATAATTCTGTAACATTAAGTTTCGCAAATTAAAGTATAATTAAATTTTAAAATAAGAATCAAGGGAAACGGGTTGCGCCAATGCATTCACCTCGAAATTCTTCTTGGAAACGAGTCCGAGTTTTCTAGAAACGGAGTCCGTATGAGGGAGAAATGACCCTTGGAAGTTTCAAGGATTTTCAGAACAGAAAAATAGCTCGAATTCGAATTCAAATCCCAACGCAGACTGGGCGGGAATTTTCCCGCCCAGGGCCAGGTCGACCTGGGGGTCGACACTATGGTCGACCTCCCAGGGACTAGGTCGACCCTATGGTCGACATAGAAGTCGACCTGGTGCTGAAACCCAGTTTTGATTCTGGGTTCATTCTGATGTTTCTGGTCTCGTTTTCAGTCTAGATTCGTCCGCCTAATCCTATATAAACAGCCCCTAGCCCCATTCTCTTTACACCATTTTATTCTCTCCTTATGCTGCCTCTGGAATAATTGAAATAAATAAATTAAAATAAAACACGAAGACTATTCTTGAAGACTACGGCTAGGAATTGCATATTGGAGATTCAAATAAAGTTAAAGCTTCAAGAAGGGAAGCAAAGGCTAATTCAACGGCTTCGAGCAACGTCGCACGAATCATAGCAAATCACCTTAACGTTATCTTATTATCCTTTTCTAAAACCGATCAATGTAAGTCAGTTACTTTTTAGATTTGAACGCCTAGATCTATTTGTGACATGTAATTAAATGGATATGAGAATATGCCTAATCCTTTCATTTGAAATCGGTGCTTGTATATGCCTCTGGATCTGATTCTCGATTATGGCCCAAAACTTATTGTGGCAATTTGTCAATGACTATGATTATTGGACTTTTTGCCTAAGTCTATGACTATGAAACCGTGGCCCATGAAACTATTGCCTATGACTACGAACATAAGACTATGCCTATGACTATGAACATAAGACTATTTCCTATGACTAAGATTCGTAACTATGAGACCATGACTATGATTATTGTGGTTAATTGCCTAAGACTATTTTGTGGTTAATTGCCTAGGACTATTGTGGTTAATTGCCTATGACTATTATGGTTAGTTGCTTATGCCCATAACATTATAGTTACAAATCATGATTGTATACCGAACTGGCATTATGTTGGATCAAATCACCTATGTCTCCCTTGATTTTGTTAGATCTCATACTTAGGGTGTAATTTGCTTAGTTTATTCTGGTTCTCTATTATGTACACCAAACCCACTGGATCCATTATCTTTGTATTTGTGTATTCTGGTTCGCTTTTTCATGCCTATTCTCTTATGTCAATTCTCGTGCTTATCCCCTGTTCCTTTTGTTAGTTTAATTTCATGAGTACCTAGAAACTAGTGAAATCATGTTATACATACGACTACGGCGGGGGAATTTGGGCGTAGCTTAATTAAGATGATTTGGCATAACAAATATGTTAGCATAATCTGAATTGGCTATAATAGTAAATATTACATGCATATTAGACTTGGGCGTAAAATGGTAAATTGTTAATTGACCGCAAAGTATGTAATTGGCATGTAAGCCAAGTTTGGATATAAACTATAAACTAGAATATTAAATCTAGTTTTGACATGAACTGATCTAATTTGGCATAAACTGCAAGTTGGGTTAATTGATAGGTAACTCAAGATTTGGGCCTAGAATATAGGTATGTTAGTGGGCATAACAAATAAATATGATATATGCCAAATTTGTTTAAAAGAGTCATTAGCAATTTACATATAGACAAAAAGGATAAATATGTAAATCTAGGAAAGACGAATATGCCTAACCCGAGGTTAGATTGAGTTACGGTATAAGACTACCCGGAACCGCTCGGCAAATCCAGCAACCGTAACAATACCTATCTAATGTGGGTAGTTAGAGCATTGAGCCCAAAAAGGACCCGAGGTTAGACTGAATTACGGTGCAAATCTGCCCGGAACCGACCGGCACATCCAGTGACCGCAATAATATCTGTCTAATGTGAGTGGTTGGTGCTTTAAATGAATAATTTAAAGCTGAGAAACAGTTAAGCTAGAATGGGAAGGTTAAGTCCATTGGAACACTTAACCAACTTAACATGTTAACAAGACAATACTTGTAGGGGTTAAATAACCGTTATAACATGTTGACTAGACAAGTGGGTGAAGTTAAGAAAAGGTTTAACCGTTATAACATGTTAACTAGACTAGAAGGTGGGGTTAAGTAAAATACACTTAGCCAATTTAACATGTTAACTAGACTAGAAGGTGGAGTTAAGTAAACTTAGAACACTTAGCCATCATAGTGTGCCAAATGAACATTAAGTCAAAACATGAAGGGACAATACTTAACCATTAGGGCATGTGAATTAAACAGATGTTTGGTTTACGTTAACTAAGGGAACACTTAACCAATACAAGATGAAGGGGTGGGGTGAAGTAATAAGAAATACTTAACCAACATAACTTGATTTGTGGTAGGGTTAAGTCAACATGAACTACTGATAACACTTAACCAGTTTAACATGACAAATGAACAGCTTAAGTTAACTTGAATTGACTAATGACACTTAACCAATCAAACTTGAAAAGAAAGAGAACTAAGTAGTAAACCTTAGTCAAGAGGACTAAGTTGTAACACTTAGTTAAGAAAACGACGGTTCAGGAAACTAAGTAGTAAACCTTAGTTAAGGGAACTAAGTAGTAAACCTTAGTAGAACACGAGAAGGAGCGAACGTCCATCTGATCTTAAAGAAGGCTCCAACAAACTGGGTTACGAAGCACGCGGCTTCAAGGGGACATGAGGGTACTCTTGGTATCCCTCTGTGAGGCTGCAGATGATCCGCCTGGGCTCACAGAGATTAAGGTCTGCGTTAGAAGAACCAAGGGTATGCCTTGGTTGCAATATAAGGCAACCTAAAGACTAAGATGGACCCGCGTGATTCGGCGAGACCAGTAGCCCTGTGATAGCAACTCGTCGTCTACATACCATCTTGGGTCAGTCGAGATACGTACAACGGAAAGGCAGAGAACTCCAAAAGACCATATACTTGCTATCTAGTTATGGGTGCGGATGGCCATAGGTTAGTGGGAGCATAGAGGGCCTGCGTATAGTTCTCATTTTTTCAAGGTGTGCCTTTCATTAGTTGAGGGAGGGGTCAAGTGGGACCATAGCCACTGGAAAAACAGACCTTAGCATCTGCATCAGCAGATATCTGAAAGCTCCCGACCGAGTTCCGTGTTTCTTGATTTGCCCTGCCATGAGACTCGGGTCGCACATATAGAGGACATGTGCATCTAGACAACGATAACGATCCACGACACATACGTGGGGAAAGTCTAGGAACATATAGGTAGTGTGTCCTAGATTAGGGGTGTCGTTCGATATGTAGCATAATCCCTAGTTGGACCTAGGTCGCGTAAATCCTAAAATCCGAGAAACGGTCAATAGGTAGCATATATCCAAGTGGCCCTGGGTAGCGAAAACCCTAGTTGGATCTAGAATGCGCTCGATAGAAAACCCTTGGTTAGACCTAGGTAATAAATAATAGTTGTACACCTGAAACAACCACAATTGCGGGGATTGGGATCACATATCTGTTCTTATCAGTTTATACAGATTATTAGTTAGGTGGTGCAGGGATATAGAAATTAGAATAACAAGGTAGTGGCGAAGCAGAGAAAGTATAGAAGTGCATCCAGTTTATCTTACCTTATAATATCTTGTGCTAACCTTATGATTCCCATCATCATGATGTAGTGTTGTATTCAGTTAATTCATGCCATTTTGCTTTTTACCTGCTCACATGCTGAAAGTTACTGAACTTACCAGACTTTATGTCTGACTCTTTTTTCTTTCACTTTCTTGTTTTCCGTTCCCCCCAGGTTCGCAGGGAGGGAATATTACTACTTAGCCCAATTTTCTTTCCAAGCTGAAGATTAGTCGAAGTTTTGCTTGGATTCTCTTTTCCATTGCTATGGCTGGCTCACGCTACATTGGGGAATATAAATGTTATTTTATGCTTCTTTATTTTGTAAGACGGCTATTCTGGTATTGGAAAACAATTGTTGTACAAACTATTTTATCAATAAAGTAAAGTCCTATTTTCCGCTGTTTTAATTATTCTGTCTTGTAATTTATCTGTATCTTTTACTTATAACTCTCCACCGAAGTTAAGGCATTCCCTTTGTGAGTGACCTTAACGGATGTGGGGTGTTACAGATTCACCCTATGACATCTATGTACTCCCAATGAAAATTGAATAAAAAGGGATCTTCTTTTGAGAAAGTTGCTCTGTAAGTGTATATTGTCATTTTTTGATCTTCACGATTGCAGTTTACTATTCATTTTTCAGATAAGCATGGATTTCCATCTCAACATGTCCTCGAATTGTAGAATGTTCTTCATTCTTTGAGTTCAAATCCATTCTGATTTTCCTTGGCGATCCCATCCCTCCCAGCTTCAATATCTAGGGTGGTAACCCGATTTAACCAAAAAAAATAGCTAATCCATCACTTCCTTCTTTGGATCCGTCCCTGCTAACCCATCTCCGGTGTTGATAAAAAATATCGTTAACATCTATCTTCTATAAAGCATTTACTCTTTTCAAAATTTATTTTATAACCCTTATCGCAAAGTTGACTTATACTTAGCAAGTTGTGTTTTAAATTCCTAACTGATAAAACATCAGAAATAGTAGGAGTTTCAGAATTACAGACATTGCCAATTCCAATAATGTATCCTTTAGAGTTATCTCCGAAGTTCACTATTCCGCCATCTTCATATTTCATATTATTGATTAGTTCTGGATTTCCCGTCATATGTCTCGAATAGCCATCCATTTGTCCTTTTTTATTTCCACCAATTACTTTCCAGAATTTGAATTCTCAACAGCCATAAAACACACTAATTTGGGATTTGAATTTCCAATATCCACCTTTTCAAAATTTGAATTTCCAAAAGCCACTTCACCCAAGTTTTCAACTTTTAAATTTTCAAAAGTCCTATAACACATCTTTTCCTCGATTGAATAATATTTCAGTAGATTACACGCCTATTAAATATGATTATATGTAGACCCTTTCAACATTGATACAATCCATGAATTGACACTATTATTAACAAAAATTCCAAATTTTCCATTTAATTTTTTTTCAAAAATTGGATTATGAACTTTTTGAAAGACCTTGCTCCGATACCCATTGTTTGGGATTGCGGAATGGATCGTTAAGGAAAAACAAACACTAGAAGGGGGTGAATAGTATTTTGAGAATTAAAAAAAAAACTAAAATTTTTGGGAACTACTATATGGATCAAACACCACAAACACAATCACAAACACAGAATCAAACACAAACACAAATATAAACAGAAATAGAATGCAGAAAAGGAAAGAACACACCAGATTTTATACTGGTTCGGAATTGCTCCTACGTCTAGTCCTAAGTAATGCTAGATTGCATAGAGTTTTATTACTATATCAATATCCAATTACAACCCTCCTTGATTTCATGGCTAAAGGGATACTACCGATTCCACCCATACACTTGATCAAGTATAATTTCCTTGATTTCACGGCTACAAGGGACACCACCGATTACCCGTCCTTTATTTCACTGCTATAAGGGATACCACCAATTCCTTTACACAACCAAAACTATTACAAACAGCCCTATTACTTTTCAATAGCACTTGATTCAGAGAGTAATGAGTATAGAGTGTAGAGAGAAAAAGATTAGTGAAAACAGAATTGAATTTGGCACGGTATAGGTGTAGAAATCATAAAAATATAAGAAATAATGGTGTACTGAAAGAGAGTGAAAGTGGAGAAGAAGAAGTGATTAAAAATTCGAAATTAATCCCTTTTTATAGTGTGTGAAAGGGTGCAACGCTCCAGAACCGTCACAAATAGTGAAAAGACACTTCGTTTCAAAATTGAAAAAATGACAGTTATATGTCGACATGATGTTTTCTTTATGTCTACATATACTTAGTACAAAATTAATTTTTGAACATTTATCAAGTGTTTTGATATAAATATAATTCTCGAAATTCTTGAATTAAAATATAGTGTTATAAATTAATAGTATAAAGTAGGAAATCATACGAAAACATAAATATAAACTATGTAAACATATTTTTAAAATTATAAATTTTAAAACTATATAAATATAAAATATAAATATATAAAACTTATAAAACTTGAGTTTGAAAACAAAAGTAAAGAAAAAAAAGAAAGAATTGAAAAGATAGAAAATAAAATAGAGAGGATTGAAGATAGAATTTGGAAACAGAATTTTGAATTTGAACCTGGAGCGCTATTTAGAGTCTTACATAATCTAGACTCTATAACTATATTAGTCTTCAACTCTTGAAATCTTGAATACTCATAAGTCTTGAAATATCTTTGAATTCTGAATTTCTAATATCTTTAAACTGTACAGTCTTTAGTATATAATTCTTGTATATAAATCTTGCATATATATATATATTCTAGACAAAAGTGTTAGTATATATTTTATAATCAATTAATATTGAAATAAGGTTGTTGTCATAAAAACTCCATTCTTCAATAAAATGCACAATCAACCCACTCTAATACTTGGGGTATACATGCATCCATATTATAATTTAGTTGAAAATTTCGGGATCGAACTCAGGATTTTAAAATCATAAATTCTGGATTCAAAACTAGCTTCCATTTTAATCCAACAATTTATTTATGATAGCAAGTCTAACATAGAAACTCGAAAATGAACACCGGTGATGTTGCGATTATCATCGAAATTATTTTTCAGCGTCATGAGAAAGATCTAAGCCTTTTTAAAAAAAAAATTAAGATCCATTTATATGCATAAACACCTTCAAATAATCACACTATTTCTTTTTGAAAAACTATTTTCGAAACTCGTCGGAAATTCAGTTCCATTTCCTATTTATAAACCTCGTTTATAAATTTCACTTATAATATACAAAACTGCTTCACATAAGATCCTCTTGGGTTAGTAACATATTAAACACTTTACTAAGGTTAAATTCAATTACCTAACCCATGCAAAAAAGAGTGATAAGATTCTCTTATCCAAACAAGTAGCTAATACCCATAAACTGGTCAGGCACATTACCAATAAGTCAACATTAATAGTCATGCTCAAAAGAGAGAAGGACATAACAATAAATGACAATAATAGAATATAATCATTTCCAATCAAACTAATCACCATAAACTATATTTAGTTTGAAAATTCTTTTATATATAAAATCTTGGTAAAATTATTTCATTTGCCAACTATTTATAACAATATTATGTCAATTTGCCTCGTTCAAGTGTTTAGAAAAATCCATATCAACAGCGCTGACCAAATGCATCAATTTGGAATTTATATACCACTCAATGGATAAACAAACATAATATAAAGCATTTTATAACACTAGAAAGTATGCTTTCTCGTATATATACATATACACTTAAACTCAATCTAGGGTAATACTAACTCTATCTCTATTGAGTTTCACGTCAGAGACAAGGTTATCAGTTAACCTTCATCTCTGATACCAACTGTAACGGTGTTTATCCTTCAGGTGGCTGCCGCCGGTACTTCAGATGCCAGTTTAATGACTAGCTTCTCGACTGCACCAACACCAACCAGGACATGTAGGGGTAAGATCAATGCTTTGCCATGTATCACAAGGCGAGAACCCTCTATCACACACAAGATAAACCGGTTTTGTTACTGACAGTAGTGATTCGAGAATTCTAACACTCGAATTTCGACACTACTGCATTCTCTGTATTTACGTGCCCAAACTCAATTATCAAAAACCAAAAAGTTTTAAGAAAGAAGTTAGAGGGTGAGATGAAGGGAGAAAGAAACATTAGAATAAAAGAAGAAGAAAAAAACACCAACATTACAGAATCAGGGCAGAATAGAATCCCACAGTGGAATGAATAAATTATAATATATCAATACTCTTTACACAAAGAGAAAACTATATATACGTGAGTATAAACTCAGGGTACATAACTATATCAGCCTATACAATATGTTGTTTCAATGCTGATAAATAAAACACACAGTAGAAATAAATTTATATGAGAAAATACGGAAATATATCTCGACTCCGGCCCCTCTCCTGAATCTCCAAGCAAAGACCAATGCAACCTGGTAAATATACTCGGTCAGACCCAAGCACATTTTTAGTGAAAGCAAAATCACCTAGCTCATTCTGGAATACTTTTAATGAGAAAACTCACATTACAAACAAGTTGCTTAATTTTTAGAAATCCTTTGAAAGAATGGAACTCTCGTAAGACACGACCACATATAAACATGGCATGTATTTCTCCCATACGAAAATTACTTTTATTATAAATCCAGTGACACTATAATAATGTATAGTATCCACAAATTAAAAAGGGATATAGATGAAAATTTTCATCTCATTTTCGGCATAGTTGGTTTACATCTAAAATCATACAACTCGATTTGGAGTTAGGATTTCCATATATGACTAGATAAGGAACTACCTCCCAAGCAGTGTTCCTCTAGAGATAAATACACCGAGGTTCAACAAGAACATCTTGCAACTCGGCCACAAAGAACGACCACTCATTCGACTTGAGTGTACCGAATATATCACCACCACGGTTGAGGGTCAATCAACAGTATTTGTTACAAAGCATACAATGGGAGCAATTGATTTCTCAGGTGATGATGTACCCTAATGGGGATGACACACATAGCTCTATTGCCTACCCGATTTTAGTCATTTTCTTGTTGATGAGGCTTAAGGCTATAATTACCGTTTGGAAATGTCACATTAAACTTTGAATGCCATATTATCAGATCCATCAATCACTCATTAATTTGCACAAAGATACTCTGGGTATTAAGCTAAAAGAAGCTATCTTCTCCGCCATCAATTAGATATACGTTTGTAAAAAATCAACATACGTGGTATAAGAAATACAATATTAGACATCCGTTCATACAAGTTGTCCAAGATCAAGACAAACCAAAGGTACTCCTTTATTACATCCTATCGAGACAGCCCATAGGATTAGTAACAAGAAGTCCTTGCATCGTAGAAAACCCAAAATGTAGGGACTAGTGCTACAAGTATAATCATAGTATTAAACCAGAGACATCAGCAAGCACCCTTTTTCACTTTGAAAGTCTACACCTTCAAATCATCTTGATGCGCATAAGCATAACAACAAATTTAGTTTTTGAACAAAAAGTCGGTTTGAAGTGATTTAGGATCCAGTTCCAATCTCAATTCTTTGAACCAACATGTTATTGGTTAAAAGGGAATTTATCGATAATCGGGATTTTAACTATCAAATCACACAATATTGTTGAGTACATCAGTAGCTCAGGCCCTTTTAATTAAAACTATTTATTAAAATCATTTCATCGATTCTTAAAATTCGATTTTATATACTTATCTCAACAGGATAAGAATATTCACAAATCTCTTATTTTCGTTACTTTGACAATGAAACCCATACATTAAATCTTTGGAATAAGCATATTAACAAATCCATTTTATTTTGCCAACTTTGGAAAATAATGCTATATAATTTACCGAATGGTATATGTATAATAACAATTCATATTTGGGCCAAACAATATCATATGGTACATTGTTTGCTATAAAACACCAAACCGTTTTATTTTACTTATAAACTTTGCATATTAAAGTTTATAATATCATTGATGGAAATAATAATTTAATTTCCAACATCTACTTCCATTTCAAACTTTTATCATCCCTTGGATAACAATGAATCATTCAAGTTGGGGTATTTTTTACCTCTCAGACCTTTACTCGGTAATATTATTATCTTTAAGATAAATAGAAGTTCATTAACATAGAACCTAAATTCAGTAAATGTTACAATAAGTTCCATTTACTATTCAATTTAAATAGTGTTTTAAAAACACTTTGTTACATTTGAAAAATCTCTTTTCAATTAGAATCACTCTTACTCAATTAAAATCCCTTTGTAAAGCCTTTTATAAAATTCAATTAAAATCTTATTACAACTTGATAAGTTCCTTATATGAATTCCAATTTAAAAGTTAATCACTTGGATTATTATTAATTAACATAATTATTAGTTCCACCATTAACTAAACTAAAAGTAGTTGACTTCATTAACTAAAAATGGAATAGTTAATGTAACACCCCACATCCGTTAAGGTCACTCACAAAGGGAAAGCCTTAACTTCGATGGAGAGTTATAGGTAAGAGATACAGATAAATTACAAGACAGACAAAATTAAAACAGCGGAAAATAGAACTTTACTTTATTGATCAAAAAGTTTGTACAACAATTATTTTCCAATACCAGAATATCTGTCTTACAAAATAAAGAAGCATAAAATAACATTTATATTCCCCAATGTAGCATGAGCCAGCCATAGCAATGGAAAAGAGAATCCAGCAAAACTTCGACTAATCTTCAGCTTGGAAAGAAAACTGGGCTAAGTAGTTATATTCCCTCCATGCGAACCTTGGGGGGGGGGGGGACGGAAGACAAGAAAGCGAAAGAAAACAGAGTCAGACATAGAGCCTGGTAAGTTCAGTAACTTTCAGCATGTGAACAGGTAAAAAGCAACATGACATGAATTAACAGAATACAAGACTATACCATGATGACGGGAATCATAAGGTTAGCATAAGATATGATAAGGTAAGATAAACTGGATGCACTTCTATACTTTCTCTGCTTCGCCACTACCTTGTTATTCTAATTTCTATATCCCTGCACCACATAACTAGTAATCTGTATAAACTGATAAGAACAGATACATAATCCCATTCCCCGCAAGTGTTGTTGTTTCAGGTGTACATCTATTATTTATTATCTAGGTCTAACCTAGGGTTTTCTATCGAGCGCATTCTAGATCCAACCAGGGTTTTCGCTACCCAGGGCTACTGGGGTTTATGCTACCTATTGAACGTTTCTCGGATTTTAGGGTTTACGCGACCTAGGTCTAACTAGGGATTATGCTACCTACCGAACGATTCCCCCTAGTCTAGGACACATTACCTAGAGCGGTATATGTTCCTAGACTTTTCCCACGTAAGCGTCGCGAATCGTTATCGCTATCTAGATGCACATGTCCTCTGTATGTGCGACCCGAGTCCCGTGGCAGGGAAAATCAAGAAACACAGAACTCGGTCGGGAGCTTTCAGATATTTGCCGATGCAGATGCTAAGGTATGTTTTTCCAGTGGCTATGGTCCCACCTGACCCCTCCCTCAACTAATGAAAGGCACACCTTGAAAAATGAGAACTATACGCAGCCCCCCTTATGCCCCACTAACCTATGGACATCCGCAACCATAACTAGATAGCAAGTATATGGTCTTTTGGAGTTCTCCGCCTTTCCGCTTCATGTATCTCGATTGACTCAAGATGGTAGGTAGACGACGAGTTGCTATCACAGGGCTACTGGTCTCGCCGAATCATGCTGGTCCATCCTAGTCTTTAGGTTGCCTTATATTGCAACCAAGGCATACCCTTGGTTCTTCTAACGCAGACCTTAACCTCTGTGAGCCCAGGCGGATCATCTGCAGCCTCACAGAGGGATACTAAGAGTACCCTCACGTCCCCTCGAAGCTGCGTGCTTCGTACCCTAGTTCGTTGGAGCCTTCTTTAAGATCAGATGGACATTCGCTCCTTCTCGTATTCTACTAAGGTTTACTACTTAGTTCCCTTAACTAAGGTTTACTACTTAGTTTCCTGAACCGTCGTTTTCTTAACTAAGGTTTACAACTTAGTCCTCTTAACTAAGGTTTACTACTTAGTTCTCTTTCTCGTCAAGTTGGATTGGTTAAGTGTCATTAGTCAATTCAAGGTAATTTAACCCACTCATTGTTCATGTTAAACTGGTTAAGTGTTATCTGTAGTTCATGTTGACTTAACCTTACCACAAATCAAGTTATATTGGTTAATTATTTCTTATTACTATACCCCACCCCTTCATCTTATATTGGTTAAGTGTTCCCTTAGTTAACTTAACCCTAACATTTGTTTAATTCACATGTTCTAATGGTTAAGTATTGTCCCTTCATGTTTTAACTTAACCTTGTTCATTTGTCACACTATGATGGCTAAGTGTTCAAAGTTTACTTAACTCCGCCTTCTAGTCTAGTTAACATGCTAAATTGGCTAAGTGTATTTTACTTAACCCCACCTTCTAGTCTAGTTAACATGTTATAACGGTTAAACCTTTTCTTAACCTCACCCACTTGTCTAGTCAACATGTTATAACGGTTATTTAACCCCTACAAGTCTTGTCTTGTTAACATGTTAAGTTGGTTAAGTGTTCCTATGGACTTAACCCTCCCATTCTAGCTTAACTGTTTCTTAGCTTTAAATTATTCATTTAAAGCACCAACCACTCACATTAGACAGATATTGTTGCGGTCACTGGATGTGCCGGTCGGCTCCGGGAAGATTTACACCACAACTCAGTCTAACCTCGGGTCCTTTTTTGGCTCAATGCTCTAACCACCCACATTAGATAGGTATTGTTACGGTTGCTGGATTTGCTGGGCGGTTCCGGGCAGTCTTATACCGTAACTCAATCTAACCTCGGGTTAGGCATATTCGTCTTTCCTAGATTTACATATTTATCCTTTTTGTCTATATGTAAATTGCTAATGACTCTTTTAAACAAATTTGGCATATATCATATTTATTTGTTATGCCCACTAACATACCTATATTCTAGGCCCAAATCTTGAGTTACCTATCAATTAACCCAACTTGCAGTTTATGCCAAATTAGATCAGTTCATGTCAAAACTAGATTTAATATTCTAGTTTATAGTTTATATCCAAACTTGGCTTACATGCCAATTACATACTTTGCGGTCAATTAACAATTTACCATTTTACGCCAAAGTCTAATATGCATGTAATATTTACTTTATAGCCAATTCAGATTATGCTAACATATTTGTTATGCCAAATCATCTTAATTAAGCTACGCCCAAATTCCCCCACCGTAGTCGTACGTATAACATGATTTCACTAGTTTCTAGGTACTCATGAAATTAAACTAACAAAAGGAACAGGGGATAAGCACGAGAATTGACATAAGAGAATAGGCATGAAAAAGCGAACCAGAATACACAAATACAAAGATAATGGATCCAGTGGGTTTGGTGTACATAATAGAGAACCGGAATAAACTAAGCAAATTACACCCTAAGTATGAGATCCAACAAAATCAAGGGAGACATAGGTGATTTGATCCAACATAATGCCAGTTCGGTATACAATCATGATTTGTAACTATAATGTTATGGGCATAAGCAACTAACCATAATAGTCATAGGCAATTAACCACAATAATCCTAGGCAATTAACCACAAAATAGTCCTAGGCAATTAACCACAATAATCATAGTCATGGTCTCATAGTTACGAATCTTAGTCATAGGAAATAGTCTTATGTTCATAGTCATAGGCATAGTCTTATGTTCGTAGTCATAGGCAATAGTTTCATGGGCCACGGTTTCATAGTCCTAGACTTAGGCAAAAAGTCCAATAATCATAGTCATTGACAAATTGCCACAATAAGTTTTGGGCCATAATCGAGAATCAGATCCAGAGGCATATACAAGCACCGATTTCAAATGAAAGGATTAGGCATATTCTCATATCCATTTAATTACATGTCACAAATAGATCTAGGCGTTCAAATCTAAAAAGTAACTGACTTACATTGATCGGTTTTAGAAAAGGATAATAAGATAACGTTAAGGTGATTTGCTATGATTCGTGCGACGTTGCTCGAAGCCGTTGAATTAGCCTTTGCTTCCCTTCTTGAAGCTTTAACTTTATTTGAATCTCCAATATGCAATTCCTAGCCGTAGTCTTCAAGAATAGTCTTCGTGTTATATTTTAATTTATTTATTTCAATTATTCCAGAGGCAGCATAAGGAGAGAATAAAATGGTGTAAAGAGAATGGGGCTAGGGGGCTATTTATATAGGATTAGGCGGACGAATCTAGACTGAAAACGAGACCAGAAACATCAGAATGAACCCAGGCTCAAAACTGGTTTTCAGCACCAGGTCGACCATATGGTCGACCTGGTCCCTGGGAGGTCAACCATAGTGTCGACCCCCAGGTCGACCTGGTCTTGGGCGGGGAGATTCCCGCCCAGTCTGCGCTGGGGTTTGAATTCTAATTTCGAATTCGAATTCGAGCTGTTTTTATAGTTCTGAAAATCCTTGAAACTTCGGAGGGTCATATCTCCCTCATACGGACTCCGTTTCTCGAAAACTCGGACTCGTTTCCAAGTAGAATTTCGAGACGAACGCAATGGCGCAACCCATTTCCCTTGATTCTTATTTAAAAATTTAATTATACTTTAATTTGCGAAACTTAATGTTACAGAATTACGGTGTGTTACATTCTCCCCCTCTTAAAAGGATTTCGTCCCCGGAATCTTCAAGTTAGGAAGAATGTATCCTACCATCCAATCAACCATCTACTCAACCATTCAATCATAGGCATTCATTGTACGTAAAAAGATTTATAATGCTTTCATGTTCATATGCATAGTGTGTGTATATGTATTTATCTAATGCAAAATCAGGCGGTCTACTGATTCAGTTGACCTCCTTAGTGCGAATTATGTCCGTTCCATGCGTCCAATCATATATGCAAGCGTCCCTAGTTTTGTAAATACTACATGTGTGCATAGCCATTCATCCATATGCGATATACATATGATAACATATCCGGTTAAATCCGTTAAGGAAATACATATATGCTAATGCAATATGAAAGTGACTGAGTCGTTCTAGCACCTATGGTGTGTGTATGCATCCACGAGCAACCATTTGCAACCATCAGTCATAACATGTTTCAAATACATGTTTACATCCATTGGCTTCTACCTAAGGATCGATGATACGCCCTAGAGGATATATCTTAAAAGCTAGAAAGTATGCATAAAATTCCTAGAAAAAGAGATCAAGGATGTACCTTTAAGAAAAAGGGTATGATGCGTGTATCTAGTCTTCAGTATTCTAAGTCGCATCTTCTTGAGCTTCACTATTCTTTACCTTATCTAATTAATCTTCACGATTGTGAAGCTTCTTGACCTTCATTTCCAAAACTGTCGTTGATCGGATAACTGGTTTTGCATTGTCAACTGGATATATGCGGAAGTCTATCTCGTGTTTTAGGGGTAAACTCCTAACCTAATAAAAAAGCATCTGCGTACTCATGGACTACCCTAACGGATTGCAAATCGTCGATAAATGCATTAAGCGATTCTAGCTAGCTAAGCCTAACTGAATATTTACACGGAATCTCGAGGGTATTCCCAAGGGAAGTCAAAAGTCTAACTACCCTCCTTTCAGAATTACTAGCCAACCAACCCATGCCCAGAATCAACTCATAGCCCATGGAACCAAAAAATAAGCATTACACTTAAACTCAACACTTAATATAGTTATTTTCAAATCCTTACAAACCAAAGGTAAACGGACCGAACCACCAATTGGATTTGAGACACTAATGGGATCTTCTACTATACAAGTACTAAGGTGCAGAGACTCAACTTTGGAAGTAGATATGAACAAATGTGAAGCGCTAAGATCAAAAGAGTGCTAACTGGTTGATCAAAACGAAAAGCTAAACTTTTTCAACATAGACTTTTACTTTCTCTCTCTCAGGTATTCTGGTGGTGGAAGCATGCACTCTCCCTTCTGAAAATCCTGTCCCTCGTCCTTGCCCTTGTCCTTAATTATAT
Organism: Allium sativum; assembly: GCA_030737875.1. Taxonomy (NCBI): domain Eukaryota; kingdom Viridiplantae; phylum Streptophyta; class Magnoliopsida; order Asparagales; family Amaryllidaceae; genus Allium; species Allium sativum. The sequence goes on from CM060918.1 coordinate 750,358,407, forward strand.
GCCCCATTATACCATGGAAAAGATACTTCCTCTCGTCTTAGGTTTTATAATTCCTTCTTTCTTCGTGAGTCGAGTTTATATCCATGAATTTCTCATCCTTGCGTTGAGCTCCCTAGCCAAACTCCCTCATCCTCATCTTTACCATCCCTGTGTAATCATATTGACAAGTTTCTCAAAAGCTGCCTCCATCGCATGGAAAACCCTTCAAAGCTTGAAAGAAGGCTAGCTGCAGGTGAAACTACTATGGCTATAGATGGGAGTCGGGCACTACTTTGCCCTTCAATAGGTATCGTAGTCTTATCAAGCCTACGGAACCGTGCCGCGATGGATGTTACCTCCCAGAAAGCCAGGAGCCTCGAAGACTCAAGAAAGAAAGGGATAAGAATTCAAACAGAGGATCAGAAGATAGTGCGTATGGCTTTTGGGGAATATGCCTTTAAAACAAAACTTTTCTTTTGAAAAATGCTTCTTTAAAAACCGTTTTGATTTTTTTTTCAATTCTTTTATCTGATTCGGTAACCTTTCTATGATACGACGTGTAACACCCCACATTGGTTAAGGGCTCTCACAAAGGGAATGCCTTAACTTCGGTGGAGAGTTATAGGTAAAAGATACAGATAAATTACAAGACAAACAAAATTAAAACAGTGGAAAATAGAACTTTACTTTATTTATCAAATAGTTTGTACAACAATTATTTTCCAATACCAGAATATCTGTCTTACAAAATAAAGAAGCATAAAATAACATTTATATTCCCCAATGTAGCGTGAGCCAGCCATAGCAATGGAAAAGAGAATCCAAGCAAAACATCGACTAATCTTCAGCTTGGAAAGAAAACTCGGATAAGTAGTAATATTCCCTCCCTGCGAACCTGGGGGGGGGGGGGGGGGGGTGTGGAACGGAAGACAAGAAAGCGAAAGAAAACAGAGTCAGACATAGAGTCTGGTAAGTTCAGTAACTTTTAGCATGTGAACAGGTAAAAAGCAACATGGCATGAATTAACTGAATACAAGACTACACCATGATGACGGGAATCATAAGGTTAGCACAAGATATGATAAGGCAAGATAAACTGGATGCACTTCTATACTTTCTCTGCTTTGCCACTACCTTGTTATTCTAATTTCTATATCCCTGCACCACCTAACTAGTAATATGTATAAACTGATAAGAACAGATACATGATCCCAATCCCCGCAAGTGTGGTTGTTTCAGGTGTACATTTATTATTTATTACCTAGGTCTAACCTAGGGTTTTCTATCGAGCGCATTCTAGATCCAACCAGGGTTTTCGCTACCCAGCGCTACTGGGGTTTTTGCTACCTATTGAACGTTTCTCGGATTTTATGGTTTACGCGACCTAGGTCCAACTAGGGATTATGCTACCTACCGAACGATGCCCCCTAGTCTAGGACACACTACCTAGAGCGGTATATGTTCCTAGACTTTTCCTACGTATGTGTCGCGAATCGTTATTGCTGTCTAGATGCACATGTCTTCCGTATGTGCAACCCGAGTCCCGTGGCAGGGCAAATCAAGAAACACGGAACTCGGTCGGGAGCTTTAAGATGTCTACCGATGCAGATGCTAAGGTCTGTTTTTCCAGTGGCTATGGTCCCACCTGACCCCTCCCTCAACTAATGAAAGGCACACCTTGAAAAATGAGAACTATAAGCAGGCCCCCCACGCCCCACTAACCTATGGCCATCCGCAACCATAACCAGACAACAAGTATATGGTCTTTTGGAGTTCTCCGCCTTTCCGCTTCACGTATCTCAATTGACTCAAAATGGTACGTAGACGACGAGTTGCTATCATAGGGCTACTGGTCTCGCTGAATCACGCTGGGTTATCCTAGTCTTTAGGTTGCCTCACATTGCAACCAAGGCATACCCTTGGTTCTTCTAACGCAGACCTTAACCTCTGTGGGCCCAGACAGATCATCTGCAGCCTCACAGAGGGATACCAAGAGTACCCTCACGTCCCCTCGAAGCTGCGTACTTCATACCCCAGTTCGTTGGAGCCTTCTTTAAGATCAGATGGACGTTCGCTCCTTCTCGTATTCTACTAAGGTTTACTACATAGTTCCCTTAACTATGGTTTACTACTTAGTTTCCTGAACCGTCGTTTTCTTAACTAAGGTTTACAACTTAGTCCTCTTAACTAAGGTTTACTATTTAGTTCTCTTTCTCGTCAAGTTGGATTGGTTAAGTGTCATTAGTCAATTCAAGTTAATTTAACCCATTCATTTGTCATGTTAAACTGGTTAAGTGTTATCAGTGGTTCATGTTGACTTAACCCTACCACAAATCAAGTTATATTGGTTAAGTATTTCTTATTACTTAACCCCACCCATTCATCTTGTATTGGTTAAGTGTTCCCTTAGTTAACTTAACCCTAACATCTGTTTAATTCACATGTTCTAATGGTTAAGTATTGTCCCTTCATATTTTAATTTAACCTTGTTCATTTGTCACACTATGATGGCTAAGTGTTCTAAGTTTACTTAACTACACCTTCTAGTCTAGTTAACATGTTAAATTGGCTAAGTGTATTTTACTTAACCCCACCTTCTAGTCTAGTTAACAAGTTATAATGGTTAAACCTTTTCTTAACCTCACCCACTTGTCTAGTCAACATGTTATAATGGTTATTTAACCCCTACAAGTCTTGTCTTGTTAACATGTTAAGTTGGTTAAGTGTTCCTATGGACTTAACCCTCCCGTTCTAGCTTAACTGTTTCTTAGCTTTAAATTATTCATTTAAAGCACCACCCACTCACATTAGATAGATGTTGTTGCGGTCACTGAATGTCCCGGTCGGCTCCATGCAGATTTACACCGCAACTCAGTCTAACCTCGGGTCCTTTTTGGGCTCAATGCTCTAACCACCTGCATTAGATAGGTATTGTTACGTTTGTTGGATTTGCTGGGCGGTTCCGGGAAGTCTTATACCGTAACTCAATCTAACCTCGGGTTAGGCATATTCGTCTTTCCTAGATTTACATATTTATCCTTTTTGTCTATATGTAAATTGCTAGCAACTCTTTTAAACAAATGTGGCCTATATCATATTTATTTGTCATGCCCACTAACATACCTATATTCTAGGCCCAAATCTTGATTTACCTATCAATTAACCCAACTTGCAATTTATGCCAAATTAGATCAGTTCATGTCAAAACTAGATTTAATATTCTAGTTTATAGTTTATATCCAAACTTGGCTTACATGCCAATTACATACTTTGCGGTCAATTAACAATTTACCATTTTACGCCCAAGTCTAATATGCATGTAATATTTACTATTATAGCCAATTCAGATTATGCTGACATATTTGTTATGCCAAATCATCTTGATTAAGCTATGCCCAAATTCCCCCGCCGTAGTCGTGCGTATAACATGATTTCACAAGTTTCTAGGTACTCATGAAATGAAACTAACAAAACGAACAGGGGATAAGCACGAGAATTGACATAAGAGAATAGGCATGAAAAAGCGAACCAAAGTACACAAATGAAAAGATAATGATCCAGTGGGTTTGGTGTACATAATAGAGAACCGGAATAAACTAAGCAAATTACACCCTAAGTATGAGATCCAACAAAATCAAGGGAGACATAGGTGATTTGATCCTACATAATGCCAGTTCGGTATACAATCATGATTTGTAACTATAATGTTATGGGCATAAACCACTAACCATAATAGTCATAGGAAATTAACCACAATAGTCTGAGGCAATTAACCACAAAATAGTCTTAGGCAATTAACCACAATAGTCATAGTCATGGTCTCATAATTATGAATGTTAGTCATAGGCAATAGTCTTATGTTCATAGTCATAGGCATAGTCTTATGTTCGTAGTCATGGGCAATAGTTTCAAGGGCCACGGTTTCATAGTCATAGTCTTAGGAAAAAAGTCCCATAATCATAGTCATTGACAAATTGCCACAATAAGTTCTAGGCCATAATCGAGAATCAGATCCAGAGGCATATACAAGCACCGATTCAAACGAAAGGATTAGGCATATTCTCATATCCATTTAATTACATGTCACAAATAGATCTAGGCGTTCAGATCTAAAGAGTAACTGACTTACATTGATCGGTTTTAAAAAAGGATAATAAGATAACGTTGAGGTAATTTGCTATGATTCGCGCGATGTTGCTCGAAGCCGTTGAATTAGCCTTTGCTTTACTTCTTGAAGCTTTAACTTTATTTGAATCTCCAATATGCAATTCCTAGCCGTAGTCTTCAAGAATAGTCTTCATGTTTTATTTTAATTTATTTATTTCAATTATTCCAGAGGCAGCATAAAGAGAAAATAAATTGGTGTAAAGAGAATGGGGCTAGAGGGCTGTTTATATAGGATTAGGCGGACGAATCTAGACTGAAAACGAGACCAGAAACATCAGAATGAACCCAGGCTCAAAACTGGGTTTCAGCACCAGGTCGACCCCCAGTTCGACCTGGTCCCTGGGAGGTTGACCAGGTCCTGGGCGGAAAATTCCCGCCCAGTCTGCGCTGGGGTTTGAATTCGAATTTCAAATTCGAATTCGAGCTGTTTTTCTATTCTGAAAATCCTTGAAACTTCGGAGGGTCATATCTCCCTCATACGGACTCCGTTTCTCGAAAACTCGGACTCGTTTCCAAGTAGAATTTCGAGACGAATGCAATGGCGCAATCCGTTTCCCTTGATTCTTATTTTAAAATTTAATTATACTTTAATTTGCGAAACGTAATGTTACAAAATTACAGGGTGTTACAGTTAATCTCTTTTAAAAAATTATTAAAATAATTTTAACTTTATTAATAACTATCAACTTAATAAATTTTTTTATACTTAGTTATTTAAAAGACTTAATTAACTATTATGAAAACTCATTAAGTTTAAACAACCCTTTTGTTGAAACTATTTCTATTAAATTAATTGGAAACACATTAATTTAATAACCAATTTTAATTAAAGCAGTTGACTAGTCAACTTGGAAACATAGTCAACTGATCTCAAGTTGATCCTTCCTTTTAAATTAATTAATAACATAATTAATCTAACATAATCTCACCTAATTGTTTGTTTAAAACAATTATTCCATACTATTAACCTTACGTTAATTTCTGACTTACTTTCTTATAAAACTTATTTAAAACACAGGATTTTTGTATATAAATCACTTTACAATTTCCTATATAAAATCTAATTATAAATATTGATTAATTTATAAAACCTCTATTCTATATAACTTGTATAAAATAAAATTTGAAACCTTGCTTCATTTGTAAAAATAAATTTATAACTTCAACTTAATCAATTCGCCAGACGGCGAATCAGTGTCCTAAAAAAATGGAATTTAGGCCATCTGTTGCTAATCACTTAATCAATACTATTTATTGATTAATAACACATCATTGTTGAATTTCAATTCAACAATCAACATACAAACCAGTTTAATCTTAAATAGGTTAGATAGTTCGTAATCGAATAATATGAAAGTAAGTAATATGAAGAACATTGAGGAATCTTATTGGATCCCCACAACCAGTCCCCATGCGTCATAGCTTATATACCAATTTATAAATGTATATAAAGTAGAAATTTTAATTTAATTGATTTAAGATGAATCTTCCACTTAAAAGAAGGTAGTGTCAAAGGTCATCCGTTCACAAATGGAAATATAAATATCAACAATCACCAACAAAGCAATAAATCATCCAATCGTCCAAATACATAATTTGATATAAAAATGAACAATGAATATTATTATATTGTATAACAATATTCATCAGTACTCCAAAAAGTCTGAGAGTTAACTCATCACCCATTCCAATTCAACGATTTTGCGTCGTTTTATCTAATTTCAAACTAACATTTAAAATTAGACAAAATTCCAGGTAGCTCCAAATCACTCGAATGCGTTGTGTCAATTGATATGATTATAGCGCAATTAATTTCATCTTAATCTTAAAAAATATGACATAGTTGTATATGTCACAAGTTTATACATGATTTAAGGTAAATTATAATTGACTATGCTCATGAACTTTAACATAATTACCATTATTTGGGCCTAATCAATATCTCTAATCTACGTCTTGCCTAGAAAAAAAATCGAGACTACCCAGTACAAAAACCGACACCCCTCATCCAAATCTTCGAACGCCGACTCCACGACGTCGCTACGAACCACCTCCGGCCCAAGACAACCTCCCTTTCGTGACCCGAATTCACCTGTACCCTCAATGCAACCTCTAAGCCCCTTAACAATTTCTGACATGGCCCAAAATCACGCTGCCTAGAGTCACAACGCCTAATAAGGCGCCACACCTCCCCATTCTTCCATCGAATGTGCATATTGATCCCAGTAACTCAATGAAACTCACACCATAGCCCTTCATCCATACTAGCTTCGATAAAAATGAACTTTAGCTGCGCTGGTTCAACATTGAACATCAGGAAGTTACATCGAGCCCTACATACGATACATCACGGTGAAGCACATTCTCCTACGATTCCATGGATAAGGGATCATTTAATTTCATGGAGTATTTGATTTTTTTTTTGAAGAATTAAGTAAATGAATGCATCCTTTTTGGATTTACAGATAGAAAGAGAGTGAGGGGCAGTAAAACTGGGTTTAGGATGTTTAGGATATTATATAGGTAAACTTTTATGATATAATATTCATACGTATCTCACCTCGAACGTTTATAGCTTGCAGAGTTGCATATAAGCTTTGATCGCTATAAAATTTGAAATATTATAATAGTTTAATATTCTGGGCCTACTGAAATAAACTTCGTTGAACTCCAAGACTACTTACAAAAACACTATATTTAATTTCAAACCGTTTAATCAATACGTGTTCATGTCGCATATGATCACATAACAATTTAAATTGGCATAAGCTCCGAAATCTTATAATAATTAACCATTACAGATTTTAAAAAATTGGTTTCGTTGAAATCTGAGGTCATTTAAAAATTAGACATTTTCATGTGTTTAGAATCGAATAAATAATTATCGATTCCAAGACACTTACATTCATCAATAATAATTTCTTGTTATCATTTGTATTCAAATATAATTTTCCATAGCTTCCAAAATAAATTAAATTGGAATTTAAACTCAACACTTCAATCTCAAGTTAATTTAAAGTTAAATTCTCATTTAAATTTTAACATAAACTACTAATTCCTAAAATTAATCATTTTAAATATTTAAATTAATTAAATATTCATTATTACTAATCTAGGTTGGTACAGTTACACAGTAGCCATTGCATGTTCAACTATTTTAAACATTTCTAAATCTAGTGATTTCTTTGTTATTGATGTGTTTGAACATCTTTTATTGTTCCAGTGTTAATCAACGCGGATTATCTAGGAAATCTATTGTCATAGAAACATCTAAAGATTAGAGATGGAAGAAAAGCATTTATAGTCAACATGGAGAACAACAAAAAAATAAAAAGCGTTCAATGTATGTATTCTCGCCATACGGCGATTTGCAAAAAACGAAATCAATTATTACTAAATTTAGTAAGTAAATTTGTAATATCTTGCCTAAGCAAATTAAATCTAACTTGTTGTGGCGTGGATGATTTATTTAATAATCTAGTGCATCTTTCACACCATATTGGCATAACCTAATCCACAAAGCATGTATCTATTGTACCAATCATTTGTTTATTTTGACCCTTATAATTTGAAAAAGGGTAACACCTTTCATAAGATTTGAATGCTTTAAAACTTCGATGTTAAACTGTTGTTCGATAGAGGTCCATATATTTTTATAGTATTCATTGTTGAAAAATTTATGATCACATATCTCCTCCTCCTTACTTCACAAGATACATAATGCAGAAACATAACTATTCCAGTTTGCAGACTCTGACCATTGTGTTAAATCTGTCTACTGTTGCGTGATAAACGCAAATTGGCATTTTTGGAGCACAAATGTTATTGCATACAAAAGAATGCCACTGAATTATAGGAGATTTAAATCAAATGAAATAAATTGAATAACATTCAAACCAACTATTTACATACCCTTTTTTTCAGCTGAACATTGAGAATGTAAGGCAATCAATGAATAACATTTGAGTACTTCAACTTTTCTCTAGAGCATTATATATTTAAAGTAAATAAATACAAGTGCTTTTATATATTGAGTATTCCGTTAAACTACTCCTTCATTAAACCAAGGATTTATTTCATTGTCAACATGACACAAGGATTAAAGTATAGTGCACCGTAATAGAAATTTCAAATGCAACATGATTATTATTATCTCAAAAGCCGCTACACACTTAGTTAAACTTTTGATAACAGATTCCTGAAATGATCAGAATTTTGTCATTATTAACGTTATTTTTCGTCAATACCTGAATAAAGGGGTATGGTTATGGTCCTAGGGTAACCTAGGGATTGTTTACTTCCTACAAGCTTGAGTTAGTTCATCGTTTCCTAGATATCAAGGTCTTAACCTGAAGATTTGTTATTCTTCATTCAAGAGGTGAGTATCACGCTTGCGAGACTTAAGGACCAACACTAACCTTGGGATAAGGGTTTCGTAAACTCGACATAAGTAGAAAGCTAAAAGGCTTAGAAAGGGTTATTTCAATAACTTATGCCAAAGTAGAAGGCTTTGTCGTGGAATGATAACAAGGAAATGAGGGAAATAGATGACAAGTGTTAATTATAAGATTTTGGAATGAAGAAAAGTTCCCCAAATGAGACCCCTAGGGTCTTATTTATAGGCAATTTGGGCATCCTTTATTTGCGGTTCGGTAGAAAGCCCAGTTCTGAGCGCTTCTGCCTTCAGTAGCTGTTGGTATCGACCGACCTTTGTTCTTTGGGTATCCGTCTCGGCTCTTTATTGCTTGTAATTTTAGTGCCGTATGATGATCCGTATTTTTGGAAGTCGAATATTTAATTTGACTTATTATTTTAAATATTATATTTGGAATATTATTGGATTTCAATATTTAATTTGTTATTTAAATGAAGTTTGAAAGTTATATATTTATATAAATATAATTCGAGTTCGAAATGGCGCTGTAGTTCGTAATATGGAGTTTTGAACTTCAACTGAATATACAGGATCCGATATAAGTCGGATTTCTGTGAAACAAGAAACGTTGGAATCGTATTGGTTATAATTTTCATATGGAAAAGAAAAATCCAGATTTCATGTTATAGATTGTTAGTTATGGCTAAATCAAAATTTGAAATAGTCGCTATGGAAATCGTTATTAAATTATAGGCCTTTAAAATAGTGATTTTGCAAACGGACTCCGTTTTCGATGAAATCAGTTTCATTGAAACAATAACATTAAATTATTTAATGGTATTAAATTTCTTGGTAAACCAATGTCGTATGTGACCATGGCAACCCGTAAACGGCCATTCATTTTCTATAGCGCGTAATTAAATTAAATTAATAAAGGAATATTTGGGCATAACTTGAGCAAACGATCGAATTAAGCCACGAAACCAGTTCCGTTGAGTTCGTATTGATGATTAGAGTCAGGATAGCTATATAGTTTGTCATTTTTGAAGACTGAATAATTTGGTGTCTAAAATAGAATTGTGGTGCGTATAAAAACAGCGTACCGGGAAACAGTCTCAGAATGCGACGAAACTGGTGCCATTGGATTCATATTAACTAATTATTGTAGAATTTTCAATTTTCATGTCAATCAGACTTACCATTTGATCGTGGCAGCGATAAACGCCTAAATCAATTATATTATTTGGTCAATTCAAATAGAGGTAACTTTAAACGATTATACGGCTGACTAAATGAACTCCGATTTGGATGAAACAAGATTCATTAGATCCGTAAGGAAGAGGTCTAGTAAAATGTCAAGACCTCACATTTATTGGATTTTTCCTGTAATTTTAGGAATTTTAAATGATTGATTTTTCATCGATAATTATAAAGGACTTTTCGCAAACGATGTCGGAATTCGACGAAACCTGTCCCATTAGGTCCGGAATATTTTTTTTATGCTAAGATTAACTTATTTTATTAAAAAAAGAATGTTGTATGAGCTGGTTTTAAAATGATACTTGTATTCTAAGTTTATATATTATTATTATATTAACCACTCGCTATATATATCCCTCAGCAAACCCTAAAAAGGGTCAAATTCCATCCGCGTAGTCAAAAGTTGAAACTGTCGCTATCTATGTTATTAACGAACCAAATTTCACCAATTTCTTCGACGATTTTCATCCAATTTGTTGACCCTCACCAAGATTGTTCAACTGCGAAACCATTCATCTAGGCAAGTTCCATTGATCGAATGGTTAAGGTCTAGTTTAATTCATTAAGGACGCCATAATCAATTGAGGAAGTTGCAAGTGGTTTTGGGTTACTACTGTCAGATGGAGGCGTCAGTCGTGGTAAGATTCAGTGCGTGAAAAGAGAAGGCGTAGGCGTTGCATTAGGTCGTCTCCGATGGGTCTTCGGTAGACCGAAGCACGGTGTGACTGTTTGGCAAAGATGGTGTGTTGAAGATCGAATTATCAGGAGCATACTAAAGGGTAACAGTGCGAAGTACTATAACCAGAAATTTATAACATAATTAGTTAATTAATAATGATAGTTAAGGAATAATTTAGTAATTAAATTTGTTTTGAACCCACAGGGAGCTTGCCTAGTTTCGAAGGTAACTTGATGGTGGATGAAACGAAGAGGGGAACGAGTTCATTTGGCCTGTTAATAACTGCTAGAAGGATGCAATTAAGTAAAGTAATACAATCTGTTTATAACGTAATTATTAATCTTTGATTCAGGGTTGATTATTTAAACTTGATCGTATAGTTTTAAATAATAGGTTCTGAACCAATGAAGGAAAGGCCTGAAAGGGAACAAAGGGAAAACTTACGAAAACGGGTTAGCTGTGTCATTTCAGTGGAATTAGTAAACTAAGTAGTTTAGTTTAAACTCTTAATTAAGCTTATCCATTTTATAAAATTGGTAGAACTGTGAACGTTAAAATTTGTGTAGGCGTATTGGCGGAAATCTGGTGCGAGCAGGAGCTGATAAGGAACCAAGTAAACAGTGGGCTGATATTTTTCTTGTAATGTAATTATCTCAGGATAATAATGGATTAAGTAGTTATTAGTTTAATTTAATTATATAACTTTGACAACGGTGAATTTACGCTAGCAGGACTCACGTTATGATGAATAACTTATGAACAAACGAAACAATGGAGAAGAAATGTTGTTATTGTTTCAAAGTAAAGAAATTTAATCGGTCTTGGGTTATACTAATTAAAGGTTAAATAATTATTTGTTAAGGAGAATAATTAGTTAATTTAAACCTGGAAAATATAATATTTATAATTTATGTATACGTTATCAGAATTGGACCAAAAAAGAGAAATTGGGACTATATGGACGAACTCTACATTATGGAATGGATTTGGACAAAAATGGATACTGCATGAATTTATTGTTAAATTGAACGTTGTTTAATTTAACAGGAACGGCTTAAACGACCAATGGAAATTAGGTGAGTTAAACTCACTCGGTTCTTCCCATTTATATTTTATATAAATTTGGTTTTTATTTTGTGTACTCTGGTTGCTAATGGTTGCCTGTTTGCTAGTTATTTATCTATTTAATCGATGAAATTAAACCGTTGTTTAATTTCAATGAAATACCAAATCGTTATTTTAATGATTTGATCCAACAGAGGTAACTTACCTTGTTGGTCATGTTTAAAAAATAAACGTGTTTAATGGTAACTGATTGAATTGTTTTGTTTATCGATTGATGCTAAATGGTCGTTATTTATTATTATCGAAATTACCAGTTAAATGGAATTGTATGATTCGATTTGTGATAACCAATTTGTATAAAGGGAAGAACAGGTTGGAGGGATCCAACGGGATTCCTCAAATATATTATTTATTTTCATATCATCATATATGAACTGATCTGATGGGATGATTGATTTGATTGTTGATTGAAATTTCAACATCTATTTGGTTTAAACAAATGGGTGGTATTGGTTGAGTATTTGGCAACATATGGTCTATAAAATCAATTGTTTTATAAATGTTGGTTTACCGTCAGGCAAATCGACAGAGATGAAGTTATAAATTTTATTTTATAATTGGAGATAGATTTTTAAATAAATATTATTTTGAATAAAAGTTTATTAAAAGGAAATAATTATTTACTATTTAAACGTATAATTAATTATTAATTGATTTTATAAAGACAATTCGTATGTTAATCATATTTATAAACAAGTGATTAGAAATTAACCTAACAGTTAAATTTGGATAATTGTTTTGTTAAGAAACAGTTAAATGGAATTATTTTAATTAATTATATTATTAATTAATTTAAAAGGGAAAATGAATTGGAATCGGTTAATGAGAAAATTGTGGTTTGAATTAACTAAATCGACCCTTTTTAATTTGGATTGGTTATTAAATTAGTGTATTTTGAATAAAAGAGTTTAATGAATATTGTTTTAAATTTTAATAAGGTTTTTAAAAAGTATTTTTACTATTTATTTTAATTAATAAAGTAATTAACTACTTTTAAGTAGTTAATGATCGAAGTAAATTATCCTGGTTAATAATAATTTTAGGAAATTACTTTTTAATTGAAATTCATTTAGAAAGTAATCGATGGTGAAATGAAATCAAATTGAATAGTGGAAGGAGTTTATGAACAGGTTTTATTTTAAAGCCTGTGTTTTATAACAAAGTATAAAGAAGGCAATTTAAGCGATAGCTTAAATAAGTGTAACTTAATAATTCGAATTAAGAAAAAAGAGATTAAGTAAAAAGGGTTTAAGATAAACCAGGATTATATAAACGATGTTTAAAGTGTGAAAGCATTAATTTTGCAATTAACGTTATTTAATAATAGGATTACGTAAAAGTGGGAAATGAAAATAAGATTTTCAAAGTGGGAATTAATTGAATGGATTTGAAAAGGAATTAGTCAAGGTGAATGTGGTGAAAGAAGTGGTTCGAAGGATTTTGTAAACAAAATTCGAATTATAAATTAGTTTGGTTAAAGAGGCAGAGTTAAGAGTGGTGTTTATAAAGAAATTACTTTATTGAATTAGGAAAGAATGGGTATATCCGGGAAAGAGATTTTCAAAAACAATAAGAAGGTTTTATGAAACCATATTTTGAATGGTTCAGTTAAATGGAATTTGAATTGATATTAGAATGAAATATTGGTTTTGGATTATAACATGTATTTATCTCAAGATATGAACGCTGTTGATCAAGGTGTGAGAGGTAATTAGAATGCCCCAACTTGAACGACTTTAGGATTTTCTGAGGATGATATTAGTTGTAGTGGTAAAAGGGATTAGTGATAATTTATTATTTCTGTTAAAGAAATAATAATGCAACGTTTAGTGAAGATTGGGAATATATATATAACGAGAGTTCCAAAGTGAAAAGGGAAATAAAAAGAGGTTGCGTGAAGTTATAACGATATTTTCGGGTTAGAAAGGAAACGTAAAGTTGAGTTCTATTCTATAATAATAAACATGGATTATAGTAACGAAATAAAAGATATTTCATAATGTTGTTTTACGAGTAATGAGTTAAATCGATTTCCAATATTAGATAATAATGTAGCTAATGCTTTGAAAGTGAAAATAGACAAACTGGATATGATATAGGATTTTCCTATGTATCGAAATGAATTTACTTAAAGAAAATCTTATGTTAAATAGGAAGCGAAAAGCTATATTCGTAATATCGAAATATTTAAGAGTTTTAAATTTACATTTGTTTAATTAAAAGGCCAATTGATGTTGAATACTGAACCAGTGAACTCATTGGATTTACATGATTGAATCACCGTTTATTTTGATAGTTAAATAACCGACTATCAAATCTGTCCAATACGATTGTTGGTACAGAAATACCGGGATCGAATTTATATTCGAAAACTTTTCTCTGACCAACAAATAATTGAAGATATCAGATAATGATCGAGATGGAGCATTGAAGACCGTAGATCTTCATAAACGGAAGAACTTCTAATAATCTTCGGTCTGCAGCCAAAGATGTATTGTGGTTTTGTCTAGGACTTCTCGCTACTGATCCATGGGGCGATTCCTATATTGGATGCGGTAGGAGAGTACCTTCGGTTCATCCTGTTCCTGGATGACTTGTATGGACGGATGTCTGACAGAGTATTTCCAAAGGGGATCACGTACGTTGATCTCTTCAAACATGCTATAGTTGGTGGCGGAGAATGGCCGTTCTCTTAGCTTAACTGCTAGAGTATTTTTGTGGACATCAATTAGTGATATCTGGCAGATCTGACGATGTGACATTCAAAGTGAATGATGACCAGGTGCTCAAAAAGATAATTATAACCTCAAGCCTCACAACCGGGGAATGATCTTGATGGATATCAAGATAAGAATCTTCGTAAACCGGGCTATCTTTGCCTTCTTTAGTGGATCCCTCTTGTTCCTGTTTCGTCTTCTTCATTTCGTAAGTTGTTTCTACATCGCTTTCTTCCGTTTCTGAGGTTTCTTTCAGTTTCTTAGTACCAATAGGTGATGGCATTCTACCTAAATAGTAGACACGGGTGATAAATAAGAGAATACTAAAGATTCTAGCCATAGAATTTCTCAATTCTAACACAAGGTACTTATTAGATCGAATCAAATGATTTTGCCATATCCAGAATAATACAATCCAACCCATTTCATGAATAAAATGTGACCAATTAACCAATCAACAAAACTACTTGTTACAAATAACATCTTGTTGTTGCATCGAAACATATAAATGTTGACTAATATGGCTAACGTTGAACTTGGTAAAATGAAATGGTTGAATAATTGAAAAATGAGATTATTCATGAATACACATTGAATGCTGAGATTACGCATGGAATTTCTGGTAGTAGATCCATAATCAAAAAAGTTTTTGTGATTGTTCCAGAAGAAATGAAACAAAAAATACTATAGAACTAGGACAGTTATGAGACGACCCGAAATCCCGTTCCGACGGAGACAAGGGTTATCTTTGGAATATAACACAGAAACAGATAATAGCAGAACAAAAATTAAATAAATACACCAGATAATGAACAATAGAATATACTGGATAAAAGTAATCATCAGAGTTACACAGTATACAGGATCTTACTTAGTACAAATACAGTTCAGCTATACATAAATGTCTACAGCGGAAATAAACAAAATATGTACAATAGGAGCTGAACAGCATAAAAAGAGATAAATGATAGAATCCATCTTCAGCTCCAGCTATCCAGAAAGAACCAGCTAAACCTGAATACAAGGCTGCCCGTGTAGAAAAAGGGGCACCCGAGTTTGAAAGTGAAACAAACTACGAGTCAGTCATGGGACTGGTATGAGAAATCCATTCAACACATATATAATATGGCAAATCACAGGACCACGCCACTTTCGTGGAACGGGTTTACTCCATTGGATTGCCAGTGCTTTAAAACAAATCTTTCTTTTAAAACAACGCAATGCATTTTATAAAAATGAAGTCGTTATAAGACTCAGTTCCCATCACACAATGCAACGCAAACCGGAGGATAGAGTTTTACCTTATAACGGCCAAAATATGCTTGATACGAATAAAACAAAGGCATTTGATATTATTGCTAGTGTTTTTATGTTTTGAAAACAATTTCAAATCATAACTATCAATCATAGGCGGCATGGGTACCATATATCATATCGCCATATATATATACAATCAAAACCGCACGATGTCGTATTTGGAAATTGGATTTCCGTCATGAACCAAGGCAAAAGATAGTCCTTACCGAATTCGAGACTGCCTAGCCCGAGCCTCAGGCAAGTACTCTGTCAAGCGTTAGGATCGTCAGGGCCGGTCCACCGATGTGGATTAAAATGCCTGAACCATGCGTTTCCCCGCCCTTTGGGGCGTAAACGAGCCAACAAATGACTCCATCGGACCCGGATCGTCCGATCAAACCGAGGCGCCTCGCAACAGCAACAACCACATATGTGAAATGTATATAAATGTCAGGGCTGGTAGGTCACTGACACCACCCTAGCTAGGAGGAAACGCAGGCCCTCCCTGATGTCCTCTCCCGTTTCTGGTTCATACTGGGGTGTGAGGCTCACGAATTCACGTTATACACAAAGCTACGCCACACAGGCGGTGCTTTGATCATCACCACAAGACTTTGCTTTTCAACAGAAGTCCTGATCACTGCATCTTAGCATGCCACACCGGCAATTCATGCCATGCGACTGATGTCCATCGATATACAACCTCTGAGCTCGTGCGTCTCAGAGATGGGCGTTAAGCAAAAGAATAATGTAACAACCCGTAAAATGCGAGCCAGTTTGAAATTTTTATTTTGGCCATTTTAGCGAATTTTGATTATTTAAAATGAATTATTTTAAATAATATCGACAAGAAATTTGTTTTGAATATAATTCGAACGTATATATTATATACGTCGTCGTTAGAATATATAATAATTATATATAATTATAAAAGGAATTGAAAATGGCGCGGTAGTTCGAAAATTCGATTTCTAATTTCAAATGAATATACAGAATTCAATATAAGTCAGAATTGAACGAAACAAGAAATATTTGAATCTGTATAACTATATTTTTGTAACGGAGTTAACAAACTGGGATTTCATCTTAGAAATGATAAGATATGTCCAGTTTAAAATTAGAAATAGTCGCTGTGGAATTTATATATATTTTTATATATATAAGGCCCTTAAAAATAGCAATTTTGCAAACGACCTCGGATTTCGACGAAACCAGTTTTGTTGGGTCCGTGATGTTAAGTTATTGCTAGGTTTCAAATCTCATAATTTTTCGAATCAATATGTGAGCGTGGCAAAGGAAAATGCGTTTGACCATTTTCAGTTGATTTTAATCGACTGGAAATTGGTCATTTTTCAAACGGTCTCAGAATTCAACGAAACTAGTTTTGTTAGGACCGTGTCGTCAATACGAAGCTAGAAAATATTTTTGTGGAATTTATAGAGTTCGTATGTGGCCCCGGTAATTTGAAATGTACGTTTAAAATGCAATATAGTGATTTAAATGTAAATTCAAAGGAAACTGATTGTAACAATCGATTCAGCTTGCGGTACATATCCCATTGTGTTCGGAATGGGGGTGAAACGCTAGGGACGACAGGCGGTGGGCCTCGTTTAGAGGTCGTATGTGAAAGTCAACTTTTTAATAATTAAATAATAATAATAAAAAAAAATATCTCCCCTTGTATCCTCCAGGCCCCCTTCTTCCACGTTCAGATTCAGTTTAACAAAGAAAAAAAAAAAACGCAGAAGCGCGATGCGGAAAACCACCATCGAGGAGGCGGCGCACCTCCTTCGATCATCCCACCGAAGTCCGCCCCCCCCTGGCGCCTCCGACGAGTTCCTCCCTCCTCAGGCCTCTCTCCTCCCACCGTTCGAATCGACGAAATACCCAACACCCAAAAAAAAATCGAGACCCCTCCCGCCACCATCGACATCCCCTGTCGCCGAGCCCTAGCTGGACTCCGACCCCCCCCCCC
The DNA here is from genome assembly GCA_030737875.1 of Allium sativum. Lineage (NCBI taxonomy): Eukaryota > Viridiplantae > Streptophyta > Magnoliopsida > Asparagales > Amaryllidaceae > Allium > Allium sativum. Next base: position 750,375,980 of record CM060918.1, read on the forward strand.
TTTCTTGCTGTAGCAGCCTTTGATCAGCCCCCCCTCTTCTTTCTTTTTCTCGGTAAGTGTTTTATTAATTTATTTTTGTTTGTTTATTTAAATTTCTTTTCTGTTTTTATATATTTTATAAATAAAAAGTATGATTTTTAAATAAATAAAAAAATTTGATTTTTAAATTAGAAAAACTGATTTATTTTTAAAAAAGTATAAACTGATTTATTTTTAAAAAAGTATAAACTGATTTATTTTTAAAAAGTATAAACTGATTTATTTTTAAAAAGTATAAACTGATTTATTTTTAAAAAGTATAAACTGATTTATTTTTAAAAAGTATAAACTGATTTATTTTTAAAAAGTGTAAACTGATTTATTTTTAAAAGAGAAAAACTGATTTTATTTTGAACTTTAAAATAGGAAAAAGATTAATCTTTTAGTAGAAAAAGATTTGAAAGCAAAAGTAAAAATCATATTTTTATATGTTGAAAAATCATATTTTTATATGTTGAAAAATCATATTTTTATATGTTGAAAAATCATATTTTTATATGTTGAAAAATCATATTTTTATATATTGAATAGCGAAATAAAAAATTCGATTTTTATATATAGAACTTTGAACTAAAAATTCGATTTTTATATATTGAACTTTGAAATAAAAAATTCGATTTTTATATATAGAACTTTGAACTAAAAATTCGATTTTTATATATAGAACTTTGAACTAAAAATTCGATTTTTATATATTGAACTTTGAAATAAAAAATTCGATTTTTATATATAGAACTTTGAACTAAAAATTCGATTTTTATATATTGAACTTTGAAATAAAAAATTCGATTTTTATATATAGAACTTTGAACTAAAAATTCGATTTTTATATATAGAACTTTGAACTAAAAATTCGATTTTTATATATTGAACTTTGAAATAAAAATTCAATTTTTATATATTGAACTTTGAAATAAAAAATTCGATTTTTATATATAGAACTTTGAACTAAAAATTCGATTTTTATATATTGAACTTTGAAATAAAAATTCGATTTTTATATATTGAACTTTGAAATAAAAATTCAATTTTTATATATTGAACTTTGAAATAAAAAATTCAATTTTTATATATTGAACTTTGAAATAAAAAATTCGATTTTTATATATTGAACTTTGAAATAAAAATTCGATTTTTATATGTAGTGAAAGCAACAACGAAGATGACAAAAAGGCGAAACGACGATGACTTCTGCAAATGAAGAGCCGTGGAGCTAGGATAGCTATATGTGAGAATTTCTCACCTTTCTATTTTATTTCTAGTTATATATATATACTAGGATGCAGACGGTGCTTAGTAGCACCCGACACAATCGTCCACAGACCATGGACTTGTTTGTTTGACTGTTTGGTGATTGATTGCGATATTGGTTTGAATGTGGTTTGTGGTGTGAAAAATCGAATCGATAAATTGGTTAGGATTAGACGTGCGCCGTTATAAGGCGAAGGAGTAAGGCTAGGTTAGATCCTTACTCCAAAGTTTGTGGTTTGCATAACGAATTGATTTGATTGATGTGTGAATGGCGTGGGCCTTCACTAGACCGGGGATAAGGCTAGGCCTTGTCCCGTTTCTAGTATCGTGCCGTTATGCCGCCGAAATTTTCTAAAATGTGTTGGAAAATAAAAATATCATTTTATTGTGTAAATGAATTGAATAGAAATTCATAGGTTGAAATAAAATGTTTTGGCGTTAAAAATAAAATTTTTAACGCGAATGTGAGTAAATAAATATTCATTTACAAACCAGACGGTTTGTTTATGTACACCTATTTGAATGACGTTGATTGGGTCGATAAATTTTACACATCACCTAACTGCCAAATAAAATATGTGTTTGATTGTTTGAAACCCCACACGGGTGTTAGGATGAAATTTGAAGTTCACTCATCCTGATTGATTAAATATGTCGATCGATTGATTGACAAGCTGCTATAAGCGTTAAATGTCTATATTTGATGCTTATACAGTGTAGTGCACTTTGGTTGATGGTTGATTATTCATCGTTGTTGATATATACATGTGTTGTAGAAAATCCATATAATTAACATTATATGGTAATTGATTGGGCCTCATTCCAGTTTCGAAAAGAAAAAGAAATATTTGAAATAGAAATATTTGAAATAGAATATTTGAAAATAGAAATATGTGAAGCCGTGAGGATTGGATTGACGCCATTTAGACGTGAACGATATTTATATCGATTTTATTCATTTTAAAATGAATATTGAAAAGTGATTTCGAAATGAATTGAATTGAAAACGATTTCGAAATGAATTGAATTGAAAACGATTTCGAAATGAATTGAATTGAAAACGATTTCGAAATGAATTGAATTGAAAACGATTTCGAAATGAATTGAATTAAAAACGATTTCGAAACGAATTGAATTGAAAACGATTTCGAAATGAATTGAATTGAAAACGATTTCGAAATGAATTGAATTGAAAACGATTTCGAAATGAATTGAATTGAAAACGATTTCGAAACGAATTGAATTGAAAACGATTTCGAAACGAATTGAATTGAAAACGATTTCGAAATGAATTGAATTGAAAACGATTTCGAAACGAATTGAATTGAAAACGATTTCGAAATGAATTGAATTGAAAACGAATTCAAAGTGAATTGAATTGAAAATGAATTCAAATTGAATTGAAATTTGAATTGAATTGAAATTTGAATTGAATAGAAATGATTTTTAAAACGAATTTATAAGGAAGAATTCAATTTTGCTTTGAATTGAAATGGAAGTTGAAATAGGTTTTGAAACGATTTTAAAACTATTTATATAATTCGTTTTGAATAGAAATCGACGAAGTATATATTATATATATTATATATATAATATAATGGCCTGAATAGAACGCGCCGCGCCGCGGCAGTTCGTGAATTTCGACCATTTATTTCAAACGGACATTACGGGAGATCCGACCGTCGGATTCTCCTAAAACCGGAACCGTTGGGTTCGTATCGAAAAGAGTTTTCTAACGAATGTGATAAATTAGAAATCTAACGGTTGGATTTGGAGATACGTCCAAATCAAATTCGAAAAAGGTCGATGTAAGTGCAGTTCGATGGCCATTGATGGAAATCGACTGTACGGGCCTTGATAAAATTATTAAAAATAGTAATAATTTGTGTAAAATCATAAGAAATGATTTAGAAAGAATTGGGATGAAAAACTCCCTATTTGAAAAGATAAAAATAGATTTTTATCGAAATGAACTAGTTTTGAACTAGAATTATAATTCTATTTATTTTTAAATAAATAAATTGAATTTGAAAAAGGGTTTTGAAAATAACCAAAATTTCCAATGATTGCATTGGAGTGGATTTGAATCGAAATTGTCTTCGGAATATTTCGATGTTGGAATTTGTGATTATACGGATGTTGTTACGGAAATTTGAAAGATATATATTTATATCGTTATTTCCAATACGACATTTGTTAATCGTAGAATTCGATATTGAATATAAGCCGATATATTTTCTATTTAGAGCCTTGTATTGAATATCGAATGTGATTTGGGTTTGTCGTGAATGGTGTCTTCACTAACACTGTTCTTGAACCCAGTTGAGAAAAGATTAAATCTTTTTATTTAGATTTAATGAAGTGTACCAATTAAATAATATTTAATTGGAATTGAATTGATATTGATTTTTGGGTTTATCGTGAACAGTGTTTTAAATAACACTTGTTCTTTAACCCGATAATTAATGAATGTGATTTGGGTTTGTCGTGAATGGTGTCTTCACTAACACTGTTCTTGAACCCAGTTGAGAAAAAAATTAAATCTTTTTATTTAGATTTAATGAAGTGTACCAATTAAATAATATTTAATTGGAATTGAATGGATATTGATTTTTGGGTTTATCGTGAACAGTGTTTTAAATAACACTTGTTCTTTAACCCGATAATTAATGGGATGTGACTTTGGGTTTATCGTGAACCGTGTTTTAAATGACACTGATTCTTTAACCCAGTCACAGATTAAAACTAAGTGGAGTTTTAATGAATCTTTAATTAGATTGAAAAGATCGAGAATGGAGTATCACCAGTTTTGCTCCAGGCGATAGTTAAATCTTTAATTAGATTTGAACGTGAAATTTAGAAAACTACCTGTCGGTTAGCTAAGTAGAATGGTTTTCTGGATATTGATCTGATGTTGGTTTCGGCCTTCGGGGTTAATATTCGGGGAATTATTCTCTTGATTAATTTACGGTTAGTGACTAATGAATTGAAATGAGGCGTATGTTGTGTTTGTGTAACACTTTTATAATATATACGCGAGTTATTCGGAAAGACCGGGTTTATCCCATTCTGAATAACTGATACGACGATAAGTCGAAGATGAAGACGATGGTCGAAGACCGGAGGTCTTCACGTCGTTTGGGTGATAACTGATGATCTTGATTGGGCTGTACACCCAAGAAGATGGAAACAGTTAGTGATCGTCCAGACGTACTTGGAGATCGATGGATATGCGGGGTACTAGGTGCCTCCGGTTTCGTTCAGACCCAGAACGGACTTGTAAATGGACTGTGTGTCTGACATCGGATTTCATTCTGTGTGACTGATATCGGTTGCATAGGATGGTTTGCCTGTGTGGCATGCTAAGATGCAAGTGATCGAGGCTTCTGTTGAAAAGCAAAGTCTTGTGGTGATGATCAAAGCAAGGCCTTTGTGGCGTAGCTTTGTGTAACGTTTGATTCGCGAGTTTCACACCCGGTATGAACCAAAAACGGGAGACGGACCTCAGGGAGGACTTGCGTTTCTTTCTAGCTAGAAGTGGCGTCAGTGGTTTTACACGCCCTGACGAGTTTGACTTATGTTGTTGTTGCTGTTGCGAGGTGCCTCGGTTATATCGGTTTCGGCCGATGCATTCTGGTCGGCTGACGGACCAGACTTACACCCCATAGGGTGGGGAAACGTAGTGTTCAGGCATTTTAATCCACATCGGTGGACCGGCCCTGTCGCTCCAAGGCTTGACTGAGTACTTGCCTGTGGCTCGGGCTAGAGAGTCACGAATCGGTTGAGGACTATCTTTTGCCTCGGTTCATAGACGGAAATCCAATTTCCAAATACGTGACATTTGCGGTTTTATATGTAAACCTATATATGGCGACATAGTGGCATGGGACGCTCATGCCGCCTATGATTGATACTTATGATTTGAAGTTGTTTTATACACTATGCACTTATAATAGTATCAAATGATTTGTTTTAAAACGTATCAAGCATTCTTTGGCTGTTATAAGGGAAAACCCTATCCTCGGCTGCGTTACATTGTGTGATGGGACCTGGGTCTTATAACAGCTTCATTTTTCCTTATTTAGCATTGCGCTGTTTGTTTTATGCACTGGTATTCTTGGGAGGAAACCCGTTCCGTGTTATACGGCGTGGTCCCTTGATTTACCTAACTTTGAAATAAAGATTAACTGTTCTAGTTCTCACACCAGTCACATGACTGACCTGGAGTTTATTGTTTTAACCTAAACTCTGGGTGCCCTTATTTTGACACGGGCAGCTAGTAGTTTTGGTTTTGCAGATTTATATTCACAGGATCCTGGTTTACAGCTGGAACGATATCCGGAAAACTTTGTCTCCGTATATCTCATTCTAGTTGTGTATTGTATTATTTTCCGCTGCTATGTATTTAAATGTAATTTAAATCTCTGATATTTCTGTGTAATATTCGTTTATACTCTGTATATTCTTGTAATCTGATGCATTGTTGTAATAAGCAGTGAAATGTTCTTCTGTATGCGTTCTGTTTTGTCCTGTTCTCAAACGATAGGGAGTTTCGAACGGTCTGGGTCGGTTTAGCGACTGGTTCAGACCGAGCGAAATTCTTTGCCGTCACAGTTGGTATCAGAGCTTTGGTTTACAAAGCTTAGAGAACAAGGCACATTAGAACCATACGAAAGAATTCATCAGATATTGGATTAGTAATATCCACTTAGAATCACTCGTTAGAGATGGGATCAGTATTATCCTAGAACGAGTGTGAAGAGTATATTTTTGAAAATGAAAACAAATTTTTGGTTTTGAAGATTTAAATCAATTATTCGTATTTGATTATCTATTTAGATTGATGTGGACAATCCATTATATATAGATTTTGCGTATACGTCTGATCCGCGTGTATTCGAAATTTTAATATACTGGATAGATATAGAGTCACACTCTAGTCGCCCGGACATGATTCTGATGATGGCGCGCCATCACCAGTATTTATTTTCGTGTTTCGAAGGTGTGATTTCTATATGTTTCCATTAGACTGGTGTGAGAACCAAAATTAGATAGGGCCTATTGTTGTGATTTGGCATCAAAAACCTGATTTTTGACTATGTATCAAAGTTATCAATTTGAAACTCTAATCCACTAATTGATTGATGTTTGTGTTGTTTGTTTATTTGTTTGCTAATTTTTAGCCATTTAGCCTAATTGAATCAAATATTGAATTGTATTGGAATTTGGTCGCATCTGCTTGCATATACATGTATATCATTGAACAGGTCATAGCAAGGAGGCTAGAGCCAGAGAATAAAATTTGTTTGCCCAACAAATAGGTACATGTTTACTACATAATTTCCTGTTTTGTTTGGGTGATGATGATTTTGTGAGCCTATTGGCTAGCCGCTTGGCTTTTTCTTTTTCTTTTTGAGATCTGAAGGACCGGGGAAGCTATTTGAAATTCCCCGATGCTCCCGGTGCAGGGGAGGTTATGGCGAAATTTTTCGAAAATTTAGGGTGTTAGCCAAATTTTTAAAATTTTGAAAATTCTCAGAAACCAAAGGGTTGGAGAATGGAAGCCAGATCGAGCGTAGAGTTAATTAATCAAACCACTTTCGACTTTGTTCCTTTTCGGGGACGAAAAGTTTTAAGTGGGGGAGATTGTAACAACCCGTAAAATGCGAGCCAGTTTGAAATTTTTATTTTGGCCATTTTAGCGAATTTTGATTATTTAAAATGAATTATTTTAAATAATATCGACAAGAAATTTGTTTTGAATATAATTCGAACGTATATATTATATACGTCGTCGTTAGAATATATAATAATTATATATAATTATAAAAGGAATTGAAAATGGCGCGGTAGTTCGAAAATTCGATTTCTAATTTCAAATGAATATACAGAATTCAATATAAGTCAGAATTGAACGAAACAAGAAATATTTGAATCTGTATAACTATATTTTTGTAACGGAGTTAACAAACTGGGATTTCATCTTAGAAATGATAAGATATGTCCAGTTTAAAATTAGAAATAGTCGCTGTGGAATTTATATATATTTTTATATATATAAGGCCCTTAAAAATAGCAATTTTGCAAACGACCTCGGATTTCGACGAAACCAGTTTTGTTGGGTCCGTGATGTTAAGTTATTGCTAGGTTTCAAATCTCATAATTTTTCGAATCAATATGTGAGCGTGGCAAAGGAAAATGCGTTTGACCATTTTCAGTTGATTTTAATCGACTGGAAATTGGTCATTTTTCAAACGGTCTCAGAATTCAACGAAACTAGTTTTGTTAGGACCGTGTCGTCAATACGAAGCTAGAAAATATTTTTGTGGAATTTATAGAGTTCGTATGTGGCCCCGGTAATTTGAAATGTACGTTTAAAATGCAATATAGTGATTTAAATGTAAATTCAAAGGAAACTGATTGTAACAATCGATTCAGCTTGCGGTACATATCCCATTGTGTTCGGAATGGGGGTGAAACGCTAGGGACGACAGGCGGTGGGCCTCGTTTAGAGGTCGTATGTGAAAGTCAACTTTTTAATAATTAAATAATAATAATAAAAAAAAATATCTCCCCTTGTATCCTCCAGGCCCCCTTCTTCCACGTTCAGATTCAGTTTAACAAAGAAAAAAAAAACGCAGAAGCGCGATGCGGAAAACCACCATCGAGGAGGCGGCGCACCTCCTTCGATCATCCCACCGAAGTCCGCCCCCCCCTGGCGCCTCCGACGAGTTCCTCCCTCCTCAGGCCTCTCTCCTCCCACCGTTCGAATCGACGAAATACCCAACACCCAAAAAAAAATCGAGACCCCTCCCGCCACCATCGACATCCCCTGTCGCCGAGCCCTAGCTGGACTCCGACCCCCCCCTTTCTTGCTGTAGCAGCCTTTGATCAGCCCCCCCTCTTCTTTCTTTTTCTCGGTAAGTGTTTTATTAATTTATTTTTGTTTGTTTATTTAAATTTCTTTTCTGTTTTTATATATTTTATAAATAAAAAGTATGATTTTTAAATAAATAAAAAAATTTGATTTTTAAATTAGAAAAACTGATTTATTTTTAAAAAAGTATAAACTGATTTATTTTTAAAAAAGTATAAACTGATTTATTTTTAAAAAGTATAAACTGATTTATTTTTAAAAAGTATAAACTGATTTATTTTTAAAAAGTATAAACTGATTTATTTTTAAAAAGTATAAACTGATTTATTTTTAAAAAGTGTAAACTGATTTATTTTTAAAAGAGAAAAACTGATTTTATTTTGAACTTTAAAATAGGAAAAAGATTAATCTTTTAGTAGAAAAAGATTTGAAAGCAAAAGTAAAAATCATATTTTTATATGTTGAAAAATCATATTTTTATATGTTGAAAAATCATATTTTTATATGTTGAAAAATCATATTTTTATATGTTGAAAAATCATATTTTTATATATTGAATAGCGAAATAAAAAATTCGATTTTTATATATAGAACTTTGAACTAAAAATTCGATTTTTATATATTGAACTTTGAAATAAAAAATTCGATTTTTATATATAGAACTTTGAACTAAAAATTCGATTTTTATATATAGAACTTTGAACTAAAAATTCGATTTTTATATATTGAACTTTGAAATAAAAAATTCGATTTTTATATATAGAACTTTGAACTAAAAATTCGATTTTTATATATTGAACTTTGAAATAAAAAATTCGATTTTTATATATAGAACTTTGAACTAAAAATTCGATTTTTATATATAGAACTTTGAAATAAAAATTCAATTTTTATATATTGAACTTTGAAATAAAAAATTCGATTTTTATATATAGAACTTTGAACTAAAAATTCGATTTTTATATATTGAACTTTGAAATAAAAATTCGATTTTTATATATTGAACTTTGAAATAAAAATTCAATTTTTATATATTGAACTTTGAAATAAAAAATTCAATTTTTATATATTGAACTTTGAAATAAAAAATTCGATTTTTATATATTGAACTTTGAAATAAAAATTCGATTTTTATATGTAGTGAAAGCAACAACGAAGATGACAAAAAGGCGAAACGACGAAGACTTCTGCAAATGAAGAGCCGTGGAGCTAGGATAGCTATATGTGAGAATTTCTCACCTTTCTATTTTATTTCTAGTTATATATATATACTAGGATGCAGACGGTGCTTAGTAGCACCCGACACAATCGTCCACAGACCATGGACTTGTTTGTTTGACTGTTTGGTGATTGATTGCGATATTGGTTTGAATGTGGTTTGTGGTGTGAAAAATCGAATCGATAAATTGGTTAGGATTAGACGTACGCCGTTATAAGGCGAAGGAGTAAGGCTAGGTTAGATCCTTACTCCAAAGTTTGTGGTTTGCATAACGAATTGATTTGATTGATGTGTGAATGGCGTGGGCCTTCACTAGACCGGGGATAAGGCTAGGCCTTGTCCCGTTTCTAGTATCGTGCCGTTATGCCGCCGAAATTTTCTAAAATGTGTTGGAAAATAAAAATATCATTTTATTGTGTAAATGAATTGAATAGAAATTCATAGGTTGAAATAAAATGTTTTGGCGTTAAAAATAAAATTTTTAACGCGAATGTGAGTAAATAAATATTCATTTACAAACCAGACGGTTTGTTTATGTACACCTATTTGAATGACGTTGATTGGGTCGATAAATTTTACACATCGCCTAACTGCACAAATAAAATATGTGTTTGATTGTTTGAAACCCCACACGGGTGTTAGGATGAAATTTGAAGTTCACTCATCCTGATTGATTAAATATGTCGATCGATTGATTGACAAGCTGCTATAAGCGTTAAATGTCTATATTTGATGCTTATACAGTGTAGTGCACTTTGGTTGATGGTTGATTATTCATCGTTGTTGATATATACATGTGTTGTAGAAAATCCATATAATTAACATTATATGGTAATTGATTGGGCCTCATTCCAGTTTCGAAAAGAAAAAGAAATATTTGAAATAGAAATATTTGAAATAGAATATTTGAAAATAGAAATATGTGAAGCCGTGAGGATTGGATTGACGCCATTTAGACGTGAACGATATTTATATCGATTTTATTCATTTTAAAATGAATATTGAAAAGTGATTTCGAAATGAATTGAATTGAAAACGATTTCGAAATGAATTGAATTGAAAACGATTTCGAAATGAATTGAATTGAAAACGATTTCGAAATGAATTGAATTGAAAACGATTTCGAAATGAATTGAATTAAAAACGATTTCGAAACGAATTGAATTGAAAACGATTTCGAAATGAATTGAATTGAAAACGATTTCGAAATGAATTGAATTGAAAACGATTTCGAAATGAATTGAATTGAAAACGATTTCGAAACGAATTGAATTGAAAACGATTTCGAAACGAATTGAATTGAAAACGATTTCGAAATGAATTGAATTGAAAACGATTTCGAAACGAATTGAATTGAAAACGATTTCGAAATGAATTGAATTGAAAACGAATTCAAAGTGAATTGAATTGAAAATGAATTCAAATTGAATTGAAATTTGAATTGAATTGAAATTTGAATTGAATAGAAATGATTTTTAAAACGAATTTATAAGGAAGAATTCAATTTTGCTTTGAATTGAAATGGAAGTTGAAATAGGTTTTGAAACGATTTTAAAACTATTTATATAATTCGTTTTGAATAGAAATCGACGAAGTATATATTATATATATTATATATATAATATAATGGCCTGAATAGAACGCGCCGCGCCGCGGCAGTTCGTGAATTTCGACCATTTATTTCAAACGGACATTACGGGAGATCCGACCGTCGGATTCTCCTAAAACCGGAACCGTTGGGTTCGTATCGAAAAGAGTTTTCTAACGAATGTGATAAATTAGAAACCTAACGGTTGGATTTGGAGATACGTCCAAATCAAATTCGAAAAAGGTCGCTGTAAGTGCAGTTCGATGGCCATTGATGGAAATCGACTGTACGGGCCTTGATAAAATTATTAAAAATAGTAATAATTTGTGTAAAATCATAAGAAATGATTTAGAAAGAATTGGGATGAAAAACTCCCTATTTGAAAAGATAAAAATAGATTTTTATCGAAATGAACTAGTTTTGAACTAGAATTATAATTCTATTTATTTTTAAATAAATAAATTGAATTTGAAAAAGGGTTTTGAAAATAACCAAAATTTCCAATGATTGCATTGGAGTGGATTTGAATCGAAATTGTCTTCGGAATATTTCGATGTTGGAATTTGTGATTATACGGATGTTGTTACGGAAATTTGAAAGATATATATTTATATCGTTATTTCCAATACGACATTTGTTAATCGTAGAATTCGATATTGAATATAAGCCGATATATTTTCTATTCAGAGCCTTGTATTGAATATCGAATGTGATTTGGGTTTGTCGTGAATGGTGTCTTCACTAACACTGTTCTTGAACCCAGTTGAGAAAAGATTAAATCTTTTTATTTAGATTTAATGAAGTGTACCAATTAAATAATATTTAATTGGAATTGAATTGATATTGATTTTTGGGTTTATCGTGAACAGTGTTTTAAATAACACTTGTTCTTTAACCCGATAATTAATGAATGTGATTTGGGTTTGTCGTGAATGGTGTCTTCACTAACACTGTTCTTGAACCCAGTTGAGAAAAAAATTAAATCTTTTTATTTAGATTTAATGAAGTGTACCAATTAAATAATATTTAATTGGAATTGAATGGATATTGATTTTTGGGTTTATCGTGAACAGTGTTTTAAATAACACTTGTTCTTTAACCCGATAATTAATGGGATGTGACTTTGGGTTTATCGTGAACCGTGTTTTAAATGACACTGATTCTTTAACCCAGTCACAGATTAAAACTAAGTGGAGTTTTAATGAATCTTTAATTAGATTGAAAAGATCGAGAATGGAGTATCACCAGTTTTGCTCCAGGAGATAGTTAAATCTTTAATTAGATTTGAACGTGAAATTTAGAAAACTACCTGTCGGTTAGCTAAGTAGAATGGTTTTCTGGATATTGATCTGATGTTGGTTTCGGCCTTCGGGGTTAATATTCGGGGAATTATTCTCTTGATTAATTTACGGTTAGTGACTAATGAATTGAAATGAGGCGTATGTTGTGTTTGTGTAACACTTTTATAATATATACACGAGTTATTCGGAAAGACCGGGTTTATCCCATTCTGAATAACTGATACGACGATAAGTCGAAGATGAAGACGATGGTCGAAGACCGGAGGTCTTCACGTCGTTTGGGTGATAACTGATGATCTTGATTGGGCTGTACACCCAAGAAGATGGAAACAGTTAGTGATCGTCCAGACGTACTTGGAGATCGATGGATATGCGGGGTACTAGGTGCCTCCGGTTTCGTTCAGACCCAGAACGGACTTGTAAATGGACTGTGTGTCTGACATCGGATTTCATTCTGTGTGACTGATATCGGTTGCATAGGATGGTTTGCCTGTGTGGCATGCTAAGATGCAAGTGATCGAGGCTTCTGTTGAAAAGCAAAGTCTTGTGGTGATGATCAAAGCAAGGCCTTTGTGGCGTAGCTTTGTGTAACGTTTGATTCGCGAGTTTCACACCCGGTATGAACCAAAAACGGGAGACGGACCTCAGGGAGGACTTGCGTTTCTTTCTAGCTAGAAGTGGCGTCAGTGGTTTTACACGCCCTGACGAGTTTGACTTATGTTGTTGTTGCTGTTGCGAGGCGCCTCGGTTATATCGGTTTCGGCCGATGCATTCTGGTCGGCTGACGGACCAGACTTACACCCCATAGGGTGGGGAAACGTAGTGTTCAGGCATTTTAATCCACATCGGTGGACCGGCCCTGTCGCTCCAAGGCTTGACTGAGTACTTGCCTGTGGCTCGGGCTAGAGAGTCACGAATCGGTTGAGGACTATCTTTTGCCTCGGTTCATAGACGGAAATCCAATTTCCAAATACGTGACATTTGCGGTTTTATATGTAAACCTATATATGGCGACATAGTGGCATGGGACGCTCATGCCGCCTATGATTGATACTTATGATTTGAAGTTGTTTTATACACTATGCACTTATAATAGTATCAAATGATTTGTTTTAAAACGTATCAAGCATTCTTTGGCTGTTATAAGGGAAAACCCTATCCTCGGCTGCGTTACATTGTGTGATGGGACCTGGGTCTTATAACAGCTTCATTTTTCCTTATTTAGCATTGCGCTGTTTGTTTTATGCACTGGTATTCTTGGGAGGAAACCCGTTCCGTGTTATACGGCGTGGTCCCTTGATTTACCTAACTTTGAAATAAAGATTAACTGTTCTAGTTCTCACACCAGTCACATGACTGACCTGGAGTTTATTGTTTTAACCTAAACTCTGGGTGCCCTTATTTTGACACGGGCAGCTAGTAGTTTTGGTTTTGCAGATTTATATTCACAGGATCCTGGTTTACAGCTGGAACGATATCCGGAAAACTTTGTCTCCGTATATCTCATTCTAGTTGTGTATTGTATTATTTTCCGCTGCTATGTATTTAAATGTAATTTAAATCTCTGATATTTCTGTGTAATATTCGTTTATACTCTGTATATTCTTGTAATCTGATGCATTGTTGTAATAAGCAGTGAAATGTTCTTCTGTATGCGTTCTGTTTTGTCCTGTTCTCAAACGATAGGGAGTTTCGAACGGTCTGGGTCGGTTTAGCGACTGGTTCAGACCGAGCGAAATTCTTTGCCGTCACAAATAAATTCTCCGCCGCCAAACAGGTGTATATTTAACAGAAATCAATCAACACAGAATAAACTCCAATGTCAGACACACAGTACATTTACAAGTCCGTTCTGGGTCTGAACGAAACCGGAGGCACTAAATACCTCGCAAACCCATCGATCACCACGTACGTCTGGACGATCACCACTCATTATTCATATTTCGGGATGCCTCCCAATCAGGACCTCGGTTACCATCCAAACGAGGTGAAGATCTCCGGTCTTCGACCATCGTCTTCATCTTCGACTTTCAATCGTCGGTCAATCATTTGAAATGAGAATTAACTCGGCCCTTTCAAATAATTCACGTATATTTAGAATTTCAAATCAATTTATTCCAATGGTTAAATTATTCGACAACACCAATTGTGTTTTTTTTAATGTAATTTTCACACCAAACACATTCAACCATCAAAAGCCACATAAATCGAGCAAATTCAGTTTATTTCCATTCCATATCGCTTATGATATTTTATAACTATTTATCGCTATTTTTATTTATTTTAAAATAGCTAATTTATTCAAAACGACGCTTCGAGCCATAAAGCGGCCGTGGCGCTGTTTTTCTTCAGATTTGATTTACACATATCTGAAAATCTAACCGTTGGATCTTCACAAAATTTACATCATTAGAAAGGTCTTTTCAAAATGAATCCAACGGTTTCAGTTTCGGGAAAATCCGACGGTCGGATCTTCCGGTACAATCGTTTGAATTTTCGATTTCAAAATACGAACTGCAGCGTCGTTATTCGATTAAATATATAATTATATTTATATATATATAAATATAATCGCTTCTGGCGCTGTTTTTCATCAGATTTGAATTAAACATTCCAGACAATCCAACCGTTGGATTTTTGCAAGGTTGGTGCCGTTGGGAAGATATTTCCAAGGCGAACCCGACGGTTGAGATTTCGGGAAAATCCAATGGTCGGATTTCCCGCACTAGTTGTTTGAAATCACGGTTTCAAAATGCGAACTGCACGGCCACGTTTCGTTTTAATTTTATTTATATTAATATAATTATATAAATATAGTTCATTCAACAGTTTCAATATCGTTTTCACTTCAAATATTTCACTAACGCCTTAAAATTTTGGAAAATTTCGCCATAACCTCCCCTGCACCGGGAGCATCGGGAAATCGCAAATAGCTTTCCCGGTCCTTCTAATCTCAAAAAGAAAAAGAAAAAGCCAAGCGGCTAGCCAACAGGCTCATAAAATCATCACCCAAACAAAACAGTAAATGTGTACCTATTTGTCGGGCAAAAAATTTTATTCCTCTTCTCTAGCCCCTTTGCTATAACCTGTTCAATGAATATGCATGTACATATATATGGTTCTTACCATTTATCATTTTCTATTCAACTTCATATTTGATTTCTATTTGGTTTAAAAACACCATTTATTCTAATGTTACATACATAGGTGCAAATCATTTCATTAGCTAATTAATGAATATTTCAACTCATATATGTTTATTTTGAACAAGTGGCTATTTTTAACACTTCACATTTCAATGATTTATGCATATAATAAAAATGTGATTTTTATTGTAAAACAACTCATTTCAAAACACTATTATTTTATATATTTCATATTGGTGATAAAAATAGGTTTTTTCTTATAAAACAATTTCTTTCAAAACGAGATTATTTTACACAGTTCATATAGTCGATAAAAGGTGATTTTTATTATCAAACAATTTATTTCAAAATATGAACACCATTCAACACATGAATTTCTAATCAACGAATGAATATCAATTCAACACATGAAGGTATTCTATAGTTTCTATATATAGATAAAAATGTGATTTTTATATTTAAAACACGAATGCCATTCAACACATGAATTTCTAATCAACGAATGAATATCAATTCAACACATGAAGGTTTTCTATACAATGAATAAATATAGTTTAAGCAAATGAAAATAATTCAAACACACGAATATTATTCAAAATTTCGGCAGCATAACGGCAGGGTAGTTAAAACCGGGACCGTCCCTAGTACGGCTCCTCGCTCTACCTTAAAACCTCGCGGTTTTTGACAATGGGGATCATGCATCTAGTTCGCACGCAGGCGGCATGTATATATTTATTTCATTTCCACAAACTAATCCTATGTGGTTTCAACCAAATATTTCTCAACCACAAACGGGTATTTTTCAACCTCAATCAATCAATATCAACCATAAACAATCCCAAACAATCATTCACTTTCAATCAATTTTCACAACAATTTCAATCAATAAATATCGTCCATGGTTTGTGGACGAGGGGCGTATATATATACATATTATATATAGCAATTCACTTTTATTTCAACACATATATATATGGCTAGAAAAGAAATTGAAGAGTGAGAAATTCTCACCAATTAGCTAATTCAATCCCAAGACTCTTCTTTGCATAAATCTTCACCGCTCTCGCCTTTTGTCGCTTTCGTTGCCCGTATTCACTACATATGTAAAGATCGAATTTTTACTTCGTTATTCCATATATAAAAAATCATATTTTTATTATGCTTCGATGTTCAATATCTAAAAATCATATCTTACATCTTCTACTTAATAAAAATTCCGTCTTTTCTATTTTAAAGATCTGATCTATTCTATTCTAAAAATCTGATCTTTTCTATCCAAGTTCAAATCTTTTTCTTTTTAAAGTTCAAATCTTTTTCTTTTTAAAGTTTAAATCTTTTTCTTTTTAAAGTTCAAATCTTTTTCTTTTTAAAGTTTAAATCTTTTTCTTTTTATATCTTAAAATAAAATCAGTTTTTAAACCTTTTAAAAATCAGTTTTTAAACCTTTTAAAAATCAGAATTAAAATAAAAATAAAAACAACTTACTGTAATCTGCGAAGAAAGGGGGGGGGGGGGGGGTCGTCAGGGCGGAGCTGGCCAGCGGTCGGAGGTGGGTCAGAGGCGGTGGCTTCAATGGTCTCGAACTGGGGGGGGGGGCTCGCGAATTGGGGCGTCGCGATGGCTTCAGGGGGGAGCGATGTCACTGGCGGGATCGACGGACGAGGGGGAGGGGGATGCGGTGAGCGACGTGGGGGCGACGACGTGAGGGGTTCCGTCGATCTCGATTTAGGGCTTAGGTTTTTTTTTTTTTTTGAACGGTAGAAAGAAAGTGAGGAGAGAGAGAGAGTAAAGGATTTATATAAATATTTATTATTTTTAATTTCAAAAAGTTGACCTTTTTATTCGACCCCTAAACGAGGCCCACCGCCTGTCGTCCATAGCGTTTAACCCCCATTCCGAACACATTGGGATATGTATCGCAAGCTGATTTGATCGTTACAATCAGTTTCCGTTGAATTTACATTTAAATCACTATATTGAATTTTAAACGTACATTTCAAATTACCGGGGTCACATACTAACTCTAAAAATTCCAGAAAAATATTTTCTAGCTTCGTATTGACGATACGGTCCTAACAAAACTAGTTTCGTCAAATTCTGAGACCGTTTGAAAAATAGCCAATTTCCAGTCGATTAAAATCAACTGAAACTGGTCAAACGCGTTTTCTTTTGCCACGCTCACATATTGATTCGAAAAATTATGAAATTTGAAACCTAGCAATAACTTGACACTGTGGATCCAACAAAAGTGGTTTCGTCGAAATCCGAGGTCGTTTGCAAAATGTCTATTTTTAAGGGCCTGAATTCCATAGCGACTATTCAGAAATTTCAACTGGACATATCTTTTGATTCCCGCTATGAAATTTCGATTGGTCGGATTCGTTAGAAAGATATTACCAATTAGATCCTAATGGTTTTGGTTTCACTAAAATCCGGATTGTTTTGCACCCGATACAGTCCGACAAAGTTTGAATTCAATTTTCGAAACTACAGCGCCATTTCAGGCCTTGTTTATAATTATAATTAATTCTATTCATTTTCAATTGTCGATTCAAACTTAGTTTTCATCGCCATTATTTAAAATATTTATTTTAAATATTTAAAATCCATTATTTTAGCCAATTTAAAAATTTTAAATTGGTTCAGATTTTCTGGGTCGTTACAATCTCCCCCACTTAAAACTTTTCGTCCCCGAAAAGGAACAAAGTCGAAAGTGGTTTGATAATCTACAATCACACAACACAACAACCAATCCAATTGTTTTTAACCTTCAAAAATATACTAATCAAATCCTATATTCCTTTAAAAATCATTCAGACTATATAACTAAAAGTGCACATCTATGAAAAGAAAATTTTCAAACATAGAAACATATACTTCAAGTGTAAATGTGTCTATCGAGGTGTAATTTCATTCTGCTTTACTCATATAGGATATTACTAATCCTATCTGTATTGAGTTGCCCGTCCTAGAACACTACTGGTTCTATTTCTGACGAGTTCGTTCAAATGTTATATTCCAGAACTAAGCTTAACCAAAGCTCTGATACCACGTTGAGACGACCCGAAATCCCGTTCCGACGGAGACAAGGGTTATCTTTGGAATATAACACAGAAACAGATAATAGCAGAACAAAAATTAAATAAATACACCAGATAGTGAACAATAGAATATACTGGATAAAAGTAATCATCAGAGTTACACAGTATACAGGATCTTACTTAGTACAAATACAGTTCAGCTATACATAAATGTCTATAGCGGAAATAAACAAAATATGTACAATAGGAGCTGAACAGCATAAAAAGAGATAAATGATAGAATCCATCTTCAGCTTCAGCTATCCAG
Source organism: Allium sativum (assembly GCA_030737875.1). NCBI lineage: Eukaryota > Viridiplantae > Streptophyta > Magnoliopsida > Asparagales > Amaryllidaceae > Allium > Allium sativum. The sequence goes on from CM060918.1 coordinate 750,394,749, forward strand.
AAAGAACCAGCTAAACCTGAATACAAGGCTGCCCGTGTAGAAAAAGGGGCACCCGAGTTTGAAAGTGAAACAAACTACGAGTCAGTCATGGGACTGGTATGAGAAATCCATTCAACACATATATAATATGGCAAATCACAGGACCACGCCACTTTCGTGGAACGGGTTTACTCCATTGGATTGCCAGTGCTTTAAAACAAATCTTTCTTTTAAAACAACGCAATGCATTTTATAAAAATGAAGTCGTTATAAGACTCAGTTCCCATCATACAATGCAACGCAAACCGGAGGATAGAGTTTTACCTTATAACGGCCAAAATATGCTTGATACGAATAAAACAAAGGCATTTGATATTATTGCTAGTGTTTTTATGTTTTGAAAACAATTTCAAATCATAACTATCAATCATAGGCGGCATGGGTACCATATATCATGTCGCCATATATATATACAATCAAAACCGCACGATGTCGTATTTGGAAATTGGATTTCCGTCATGAACCAAGGCAAAAGATAGTCCTTACCGAATTCGAGACTGCCTAGCCCGAGCCTCAGGCAAGTACTCTGTCAAGCCTTAGGATCGTCAGGGCCGGTCCACCGATGTGGATTAAAATGCCTGGACCATGCGTTTCCCCGCCCTTTGGGGCGTAAACGAGCCAACGAATGACTCCATCGGACCCGGATCGTCCGATCAAACCGAGGCGCCTCGCAACAGTAACAACCACATAGGTGAAAAGTATATAAATGTCAGGGCTGGTAGGTCACTGACACCACCCTAGCTAGGAGGAAACGCAGGCCCTCCCTGATGTCCTCTCCCGTTTCTGGTTCATACCGGGGTGTGAGGCTCGCGAATTCATGTTATACACAAAGCTACGCCACATAGGCGGTGCTTTGATCATCACCACAAGACTTTGCTTTTCAACAGAAGTCCTGATCACTGCATCTTAGCATGCCACACCGGCAATTCATGCCATGCGACTGATGTCCATCGATATACAACCTCTGAGCTCGTGCGTCTCAGAGAAGGGCGTTAAGCAAAAGAATAAATTCTCCGCCGCCAAACAGGTGTATATTTAACAGAAATCAATCAACACAGAATAAACTCCAATGTCAGACACACAGTCCATTTACAAGTCCGTTCTGGGTCTGAACGAAACCGGAGGCACTAAATACCTCGCAAACCCATCGATCACCACGTACGTCTGGACGATCACCACTCATTATCCATATTTCGGGATGCCTCCCAATCAGGACCTCGGTTACCATCCAAACGAGGTGAAGATCTCCGGTCTTCGACCATCGTCTTCATCTTCGACTTTCAATCGTCGGTCAATCATTTGAAATGAGAATTAACTCGGCCCTTTCAAATAATTCACATATATTTAGAATTTCAAATCAATTTATTTCAATGGTTAAATTATTCGACAACACCAATTGTGTTTTTTTAATGTAATTTTCACACCAAACACATTCAACCATCAAAAGCCACATAAATCGAGCAAATTCAGTTTATTTCCATTCCATATCGATTATGATATTTTATAACTATTTATCGCTATTTTTATTTATTTTAAAATAGCTAATTTATTCAAAACGACGCTTCGGGCCATAAAGCGGCCGTGGCGCTGTTTTTCTTCAGATTTGATTTACGCATATCTGAAAATCTAACCGTTGGATCTTCACAAAATTTACATCATTAGAAAGGTCTTTTCAAAATGAATCCAACGGTTCCAGTTTCGGGAAAATCCGACGGTCGGATCTCCCGGTACAATCGTTTGAATTTTCGATTTCAAAATACGAACTGCAGCGTCGTTATTCGATTAAATATATAATTATATATATATATATATATATATATATATAAATATAATCGCTTCTGGCGCTGTTTTTCATCAGATTTGAATTAAACATTCCAGACAATCCAACCGTTGGATTTTTGCAAGGTTGGTGCCGTTGGGAAGATATTTCCAAGGCGAACCCGACAGTTGAGATTTCGGGAAAATCCAATGGTCGGATTTCCCGCACTAGTTGTTTGAAATCACGGTTTCAAAATGCGAACTGCACGGCCACGTTTCGTTTTAATTTTATTTATATTAATATAATTATATAAATATAGTTCATTCAACAATTTCAATATCGTTTTCACTTCAAATATTTCACTAACGCCTTAAAATTTTGGAAAATTTCGCCATAACCTCCCCTGCACCGGGAGCATCGGGAAATCGCAAATAGCTTTCCCGGTCCTTCTAATCTCAAAAAGAAAAAGAAAAAGCCAAGCGGCTAGCCAACAAGCTCATAAAATCATCACCCAAACAAAATAGTAAACGTGTACCTATTTGTCGGGCACAAAATTTTATTCCTCTTCTCTAGCCCCTTTGCTATAACCTGTTCAATGAATATGCATGTACATATATATGGTTCTTACCATTTATCATTTTCTATTCAACTTCATATTTGATTTCTATTTGGTTTAAAAACACCATTCATTCTAATGTTACATACATAGGTGCAAATCATCTCATTAGCTAATTAATGAATATTTCAACTCATATATGTTTATTTTGAACAAGTGGCTATTTTTAACACTTCACATTTCAATGATTTATGCATATAATAAAAATGTGAATTTTATTGTAAAACAACTCATTTCAAAACACTATTATTTTATATATTTCATATTGGTGATAAAAATAGGTTTTTTCTTATAAAACAATTTCTTTCAAAACGAGATTATTTTACACAGTTCATATAGTCGATAAAAGGTATTTTTATTATCAAACAATTTATTTCAAAATATGAACACCATTCAACACATGAATTTCTAATCAACGAATGAATATCAATTCAACACATGAAGGTTTTCTATAGTTTCTATATATAGATAAAAATGTGATTTTTATATTTAAAACGCGAATGCCATTCAACACATGAATTTCTAATCAACGAATGAATATCAATTCAATACATGAAGGTTTTCTATACAATGAATAAATATAGTTTAAGAAAATGAAAATAATTCAAACACACGAATATTATTCAAAATTTCGGCAGCATAACGACAGGGTAGTTAAAACCGGGACCGTCCCTAGTAGGGCTCCTCGCTCTACCTTAAAACCTCGCGGTTTTTGACAATGGGGATCATGCATCTAGTTCGCACGCAGGCGACATGTATATATTTATTTCATTTCCACAAACTAATCCTATGTGGTTTCAACCAAATATTTCTCAACCACAAACGGGTATTTTTCAACCTCAATCAATCAATATCAACCACAAACAATCCCAAACAATCATTCGCTTTCAATCAATTTTCACAACAATTTCAATCAATAAATATCGTCCATGGTTTGTGGACGAGGGGCGTATATATATATACATATTATATATAGCAATTCACTTTTATTTCGACACATATATATATGGCTAGAAAAGAAATTGAAGAGTGAGAAATTCTCACCAATTAGCTAATTCAATCCCAAGACTCTTCTTTGCATAAATCTTCACCGCTCTCGCCTTTTGTCGCTTTCGTTGCCCGTATTCACTACATATGTAAAGATCGAATTTTTACTTCGTTATTCCATATATAAAAAATCATATTTTTATTATGCTTCGATGTTCAATATATAAAAATCATATCTTACATCTTCTACTTAATAAAAATTCCGTCTTTTCTATTTTAAAGATCTGATCTATTCTATTCTAAAAATCTGATCTTTTCTATCCAAGTTCAAATCTTTTTCTTTTTAAAGTTCAAATCTTTTTCTTTTTAAAGTTCAAATCTTTTTCTTTTTAAAGTTTAAATCTTTTTCTTTTTAAATTTCAAATTTTTTTCTTTTTAAAGTTTAAATCTTTTTCTTTTTATATCTTAAAATAAAATCAGTTTTTAAAACTTTTAAAAATCAGTTTTTAAACCTTTTAAAAATCAATTTTTAAACCTTTCAAAAATCAGAATTAAAATAAAAATAAAAACAACTTACTGTAATCTGCGAAGAAGGGGGGGGGGTCGTCAGGGCGGAGCTGGCCAGCGGTCGGAGGTGGGTCAGAGGCGGTGGCTTCAATGGTCTCGAACTGGGGGGGGCTCGCGAATTAGGGCGTCGCGATGGCTTCAGGGGGGAGCAATGTCACTGGTGGGATCGACGGACGAGGGGGATGCGGTGAGCGACGTGGGGGCGACGACGTGAGGGGTTCCGTCGATCTCGATTTTGGGCTTAGGTTTTTTTTTTTTGAACGGTAGAAAGAAAGTGAGGAGAGAGAGAGAGAGAGAGTAAAGGATTTATATAAATATTTATTATTTTTAATTTCAAAAAGTTGACCTTTTTATTCGACCCCTAAACGAGGCCCACCGCCTGTCGTCCATAGCGTTTTACCCCCATTCCGAACACAATGGGATATGTATCGCAAGCTGATTTGATCGTTACAATCAGTTTCCGTTGAATTTACATTTAAATCACTATATTGAATTTTAAACGTACATTTCAAATTACCGGGGTCACATACTAACTCTAAAAATTCCAGAAAAATATTTTCTAGCTTCGTATTGACGATACGGTCCTAACAAAACTAGTTTCGTCGAATTCTGAGACCGTTTGAAAAATGGCCAATTTCCAGTCGATTAAAATCAACTGAAACTGGTCAAACGCGTTTTCTTTTACCACGCTCACTTATTGATTCGAAAAATTATGAAATTTGAAACCTAGCAATAACTTGACACTGCGGATCCAACAAAAGTGGTTTCGTCGAAATCCGAGGTCGTTTGCAAAATGTCTATTTTTAAGGGCCTGAATTCCATAGCGACTATTCAGAAATTTCAACTGGACATATCTTTTGATTCCCGCTATGAAATTTCGATTGGTCGGATTCGTTAGAAAGATATTACCAATTAGATCCTAATGTTTTTGGTTTCACTAAAATCCGGATTGTTTTGCACCCGACACAGTCCGACAAAGTTTGAATTCAATTTTCGAAACTACAGCGCCATTTCAGGCCTTGTTTATAATTATAATTAATTCTATTCGTTTTCAATTGTCGATTCAAACTTAGTTTTCATCGCCATTATTTAAAATATTTATTTAAAATATTTAAAATCCATTATTTTAGCCAGTTTAAAAATTTTAAATTGGTTCAGATTTTCTGGGTCGTTACAAGTTATTGTATGAGGTCTACCCAATGCTAGATGCAAAGGCATATAATAGATCGATATGAATATCATGAGCTGCCCCGTAATAGAACCCGTTGTTGCTGATATCTCCTTCTCAGTTCCTTCTTCCATAATCCGAGCTCGGAGAAGGAAGATACAAGAGGGCCCTATGGAAAATATGGTCAGAAATCCATAATAGAGTCCGACCGCAATGACCTAATTTATTATCTTCATGCATAAGGATAATTGATTACCTAGTAGAAAAGATTTTAAAATCATCACAAACCTCCCTTTTTTCTTTTCTATTTCAATTTCTCGATTATTATATGATGATTTCTTAACTTTCCATATATAGAAAGAGATAGACTAGAAATGACATCTCTTATGTCAACGATACCATCTTCTTCGATTGAATGACATCTCCTATAAAATCGGGCAGGCAACATGGCTATATGGGTAGCTCCCATTAGGGTGTATAATCACCTGTCCAGAGAAATTCCTTTTGCTTCTTTAATCTATTTCGATGTTGTCCCTTTCCGAAATGGTAGTTTGAGCCCAACCATTGGTGATATACATTCGATACACTCAAGCGAAATGAGTGGTCGGTCATGTGTGGGCCGGGTTGCAAGATGTTCTTGTTGAACCCAGTATATTCGCCACTAGAGATAAACTATCGGCAGGTGGTTCCATACCTTGTCATAGTCAGAATCCAATCTCCAATAAGACCCTGCGGTTTTGATTGTATGCTATATATGTGGAGCGTGAGATGCAAGCGTTCCGCTAGATTGTTATTTATTTGTATTTAGACACTATTATAATATCTGAAAAGATATTGATTTCAAAAACGTTTTCGGTTACCGTATGGTAAAAATCGTCCTTATTTATGTGTGGATTTGGTCTTATGATTATCCTTTTCTTTCGAAAATATTTTGAACTATAAAGTCAAGTTGGATGTTGTTGTAAAGCTTAGTGTGTTTTTCTCACTCTAGCTCAGCAGACTAACCTGGTGTTTGTAATGCTCGAGATAGACCGGGGTGTACAGGTCCAGATTATTAGATGCTGCGAAGGTCAGAGACGAGCTGGAGTTGTTCAGACGTATTATATCTAGTATTTATTATGCTGTGTGATGTATATGAGGACAGGTTATTATAACTGTCCAGACGTGTGATGTACTCTGATATTGTAAGTATTTTTAAAAGCTCTCAATAAAGATTTATTTCTGTATTATATTTTCTTCCACTGCGATGTGAGACTCTGTGTTGTGTTCGTTCTTCTTCTTCTATTCTAATATTTCTTTCTTTCTTATCTCACCCTCTAATTTATTTTTATTAACTATCCAGTGTTTTTGGTGTTTGGAAGGTCGGCATGAGATACAGAATTGTATTTATATCGATTTTTGGGGCCGAAAATCCTTGGGTCGTTACATGCCGCCTCTATGTAGTGTATCGACACCAAGCATATTAGTGTGGATAGCTTCCTTCTGCCATTATTAATATTGTTGTCTTGGTTTCCAAGTATTGATCTGCTTCAGAGCTTCCGGATACTACCTGTATGCTTCTTTCTTCATTACTTTGACACTACCTTTAACATCAGTATCAATACCAAGCTTGTCGGTACAACTAGCACCTTGTTTACTCCCACATTGGTGTCGTGCTTTCCCTTTTATGGATCAAGGCTTCGATACCGGACTACATGCTTCTGGCTTTGACATTAGGTTGATTGCTTTCCCTCCTTACTTCCTTTTGGTATTGGATTGCTCTTGTTATCAGCATTAACACCACTCTGGGCTTATTGTGAGTTGGTCTCGGTACTGTGCCTTGTTGCTATTTCTCCTGTATCGGAACCAGGCTTATGCAACCTATGTTGGTACTGATTATTAATACCCTACCCTAGGTATTGATTTTGATGACAACAACCATATAAACATTACTACTAACATATCTTTGAGTTGTACAGTTATATTAGATATATTATTGAGATATTTAAACAAGAGTACAAAAGAATAATTATAGAAGAAGGATAATCAAAACAATTGAAGATCAAAGTCTATTAGAGAAGAATGCCGAAGAACAGAGGTGTTTGAAGTGATAAGGAGTTAGTTGAACCTTAGAATATCTTGTTAAAGATCCTATGGCAATTATACTTGAAGATAATCAACCATTGACCTCAATCGAATCACCAAAATCCACAAATATAAGAAAATCTGAAGTGCTGAATATTTGCGACACTTATGTTTCATTTACAACACTACTTATGTCGACGTATGTATCTTTGTGTGTCGACATATAACGGCTATTTCATATTTTTGAATTCAAATTGGGAGGTTATTTCCCTCCACCCTTTCACCAAAAGACACATCCTTTCATACACTATTTAAAAGGCCTTTAGTAACGAAATTTTACGAAAAACAATTTCACATTTTCTTCTACTCCTTCTCCATTTATTCTCTATAAAATTCCATTGAAAACTATCCTATTACTCTTGCAAATTCACTCTCTTTCACTCCTATTCTTCATTGATTTGCAAGCCACACAATATTAGAGAGTTGTACTTGAATTCATATCATTCTCTCTCTAATTTAATCTTATTTCCTCAAAGAATTCAAAGATATATTGCCATTAGAGGTCTACAGTATCATTGTACTAAATATGTGAGAATCTATATAGAAGATACTTCTACTTGCCATTGTTTATTGCTGTTGATAAGGAGAAGGTGTATCTTGTAGCCCGTGAAATCAAGATTTTAACGTTCTTGCCACCCGTGGAAAGCAAGCGGTTATAGTGAAATTTTGCATGGTGGATTGCAGGACTGGATGTAGGATTGGTTAATACGAACCAGCATAAAAATCCGGGTGTTATTTACTTTACTGCATTTCATTTTATTACTTATTTCTTTCTGTTTGAATTTGAATAGATATAGTTTATATCTCTTGTGTCTGTGTAGCCTTAAGGTCCTAACAATTGGTATCAAAGCCTGGTCTTTCAAAAAGTTTATAATATGATTTTTGAAAATTATAATGGCTAGTGACACTAGTAAAACAATTATTAGTTCTTTTATAGAAGGTCAATCAACCGCTAGACCTCCTCTATTTGATGGCAGTACTTATGCTTATTGGGCTTTTAGGATGAAATTTTGTTTGCAGTCTATTGGTTTAGATATTTGGAACATTACCCAAGTAGAATACATAAAGCCTCAAACTGAATATTCAAAATGGACACCAGACCAAAACGCACAAGCACTTAATAATTCTAAGGCCATGAACATTTTATTTTGCTATTTTGATAGAAATGAATTTAATCGAGTTTCTATATGTAATTCTGCATATGAAATTTGGAGAATACTGAAAGTCACACATGAAGGCACCAATAAAGTAAAACAGACAAAGATATCTATATTAACCCACCAGTTTCAACTTTTTCAAATGAAACCAAACGAATCTATTTCTGATTTGTACTCTAGATTTCAAGATATTGTATATGCCTTAATATCATTAGGAAAGAAAATTACTGAAGAAGACCAAGTCAGAAAGATCTTGAATTCACTTCCTAGTGAATGAGATCAAAAGACTCTGGCAATCGGAGAAGCCAATGATATTAGTACTATGTCAATAAAAGAATTAATTGGTAATCTAATGTCCTATGAAGTAAAGTTGCAGGTTAGAAAAGAGAATCAGGGAAATGAGAAGAAGTCACTGGAATGATCGATGACGATGAACCAGATGATGATACTGTTAATGATGATATCGAGTTTATTACCAAGAAGATCAAGAAATTCTTGAAGTACTGGATAACAAAGAAACTTCAAAAAACTAATAACAATAATTCCAGAAATGGGAATGTTGTTAGATATTTCAAATGTGATAAACCCAGTCATCTAAAAAGAGGCTATCCCAACTTGAGAAAACTAAAGCATATTTCAAATACTTTCAATAAGGAGAGGAAACATGCATTCAATGCAATATGGGATGACTCATCACCAAGAGATAGTGATTCAAAAACAGAAAATGCCAATGTATGCTTCATGGCAATGGATGACCAGTTATGGAATTTTGATAAAGAAACTACTAAGGTTTTGAATGATATGTATATGAGGTATGAAGTACATAAGAAAGAGTACGATAATAGTTTGGCAGAAATAGATAGATTAAAAATATCTAATGAAAAGTTGAGTAAAGAAAAACAATGTCTAGAATATGAAATTGGAAGATTTAATGGTCATAAAAGTGGAAAGGATTTAACACTTGGAAGTTTTGAAAAAGTGAAAAGTGAAAATGAGTCCTTAAAATCAGAAAACCTTTCAATGAAGTCACATATCACTGATCTGAATCACAAAATAACATCTCTAGACAATGTTATTCTTAACTATAGTAAGGATTTTGATAGAATAAAAAATGATATTGATAAATTTAACAAAGGAAAGGATAATCTAGAGAAATTATTATCTGCATCTAAAAACACTAGGAATAAGCATGGACTCGGATATACCCCTAAGGCTAAGAAAAATAGTACTCAATATAAGTTTGTTAAAGCCACCAAGTTCAACTTAAAACCTAGGAAATTAAAGTTAAATCCTCCAAATAGGTTCATTAATTTATGTGTTCCAGAATGGTTGGATAATACTAAAAAAGAAAAATATACTGATAGTTTTATTAATAAGGTTCATTTATCTAATAATTATATTTTGAAAGGGAATTCAAACTCTTTATGGGTTTGGCATCCAGAAACTTAACCCCATGGACCTCGAAATAAAAAGGGTACCAGTGTGCATATTTTATAATTTTTCAGGTACCAAATAGTCGATGCTCAAAGCATATGATGAGAAATCTATTGAACCAAGGATAAATATGAAAAGGATTTGTTATTGGCATCAGCAAGGTTGGTAACTCTAAAACTCATATGATTATTTAGTTTATTTCATGTTTTGATTTCCCTACTTGTGTTTTATTTATATGCATATACAAACTCTACATATTGTCTAGCAGTAAACTAAATAATTCTTTTTACCGTTTTTGTTGATGACAAAGGAAAAAAAAAGGTATAAATATATTAGAAAAAATGATAGAGTGGAGTGCACAGAGTTAGGGGGAGTCAAATACAAAAATATTATATTTTATCTCTCAAATATTTATACGGTAGTCATCATCAAAAAGGGGGAGATTGTTAATACCCTAAGTATTGATTTTTGATGACAACAACCATATAAACATTACTACTAACATATCTTTGAGTTGTGCAGTTACATTAGATATATTATTGAGATATTTATATAAGAGTACAAAAGAATAATCGTAGAAGAAGGATAATTAGAACAACTGAAGACCAAAGTCTATTAGAGAAGAATGCTAAAGAACAGAGGTGTTTGAAGTGATGAGGAGTTGGTTGAACCTTAGAATATCTTGTTAAATATCCCATGGCAATTATACTTGAAGATAATAAACCATTGACCTCAACCGAACCACCAAAATCCACAAATATAAGAACATCTGAAGTACTGAATATTTGTGACACTTATGTGTCTTTTGCAACACTACTTATGTCAACATATGTATCTTTGTATGTTGATATATAACGACTATTTCAAATTTTTGGATTCAAATTGGGAAGTTATTTCCCTCCACCCTTTCACCAAAAGACACATCCTTTCATACACTATTTAAAAGCCTCTAGTAACGAAATTTTACACAATAATTTCATGGTTCCTTCTACTCCTTCTTCTCCACCTATTCTCTACAAAATTCCATTGAAAACTATCCTATTACTCTTGCAAATCCACTCTCTTTCACTCTTATTCCATTTATTTGCAAGCGACACAATATTAGATAGTTCTACTTGAATTCATAAAATTTTCTCTTTGATTTAATCCTATTTCCTCAAATAATTCAAAAATATATTACCATTTGAGGTCTATAGTACCATTGTACCAAATCTGCAAGAATCTGTATAGAAGATACGTTTACTTGCCACTGTTTGTTGCTGTTGATAGGGAGAAGGTGTATGTTATAGCCCGTGAAATCAAGATTGTAAAGATGTTCTTACCATGCGTGGAAAGCAAGCAATTATAGTGAAATTTTGCATGGTGGAGTGCAGGACTGGATGTAGGATTGGTTAACCCGAACCAGTATGAAAATCCTAGTGTTATTTACTTTACTGTATTTTATTTTATTACTTATTTCTTTCTATTTGAATTTGAATAGATATAGTTTATATCTCTAGTGTCTTAGTAGCCTTAAGGTTCAAACACCAATAGCATGTTAACCGAATCTCTACCCTTTTTAATTCTGGTATCAGTTTTATTTGATGCTTCGGTACCAACTGTAGGCTTTTCTGGTGTGACGACCCGAACTTCCCGACCAGCCTAAACCGAACAAGAAGACGGATTGCTTTGAGAACATGACTCATCATAACACAAACATGAGAACATTTCATTGTTATTACGGCAATTTACACCAAAGTACAAAAAATCAGAGTTCAAAGAAATAATATACAGCGAAAAATATCAGAGATTTAAATTACAAAACAACGAAAATTTATATATATATATATGAATATAATGTGCAGCGGAAAACATCTACTACCACAGCTGGAGAAATATACACGGATACAAAGCATTCCATAGTATAGCTCCAACCGTAATCCAGGATCCTATGAAAAAATATCCGTGGAAACCAAAACTCCTAGCTGCCCGTGTGGAAAATATGGCCACCTAGAGTTTAGGTGGAAACAATAGACTCTGAGTCAGTCATGGGACTGGTGTGAGAACTAAAACAGTTATTAAATTTATTTTAAAGATGGGTAAATCAAGGGACCACACCGTATGACACAGAACGAGTTTTCTCCTAAGAATACCGTAAACAAACAGCGCAATTCTAAAAGGAAAAATGAAGTCATTATAAGACTCAGGTCCCATCACACAATGCAAACACAAACCAGAGGATAGAGTTTTACCTTATAATGGCCAAATATGCTTGATACGCGAAATCTATCTTTTATTATTATTAGTGCATAGTACACAAATCAATTTCGAATATAAATGTATCAATCCTAAAAGGCATAGTACCCCATCCTACTATGTTGCTATATAGGTTTACAACTGAAATCGAAAGTCGCGTATCAGAAACTAGATTCAATCTAAGAACCAAGGAAAGGGGTCCTCCTTCCGATTTGAGACACTCTAGCCCGTGACTTAGGACTCACCCGCAAGTGCACCTGGAGCGACAAGGCCGGTCCACACCTAACATTTATGGATTAGTAATTCCTGAACAATACGTTTTCCAGTCCTATGGGACCTAAAATTCTGGTCAGTATGTTGACCATCAAAGGTTGCTTAGTTGGCCTTATCCGAGGTACCTCTCTATCCAACATCCACATAAGTAAAATGTCTGGGCTTCATACCATGACACCACTTCTAGCTATAAAGAAACGCATGACCTCCCTACTGTCCTTCATCCAGTTTTTGGTTCACACCGGGGTGTGAGGTTCGCAAATTAACGCTATACACAAAGTTGCGCAGTTTAAAGCTGTGCTTTGATCATCAACTACAAAGCTCGGCTTTTTAACAAAAGCTTTGATCCATGCATCTCGGCATGCTATATTGTCAATCCACACCATACCATTGATTTCCACTAATATATAACCTCTAAGCTCGTACATCTCAGAGAAGGGTGTTAAGCAAGAGAATAAATTCTCCGCCACCAAACATATATGTATTTAGCACAGATCAATGAATACAACACCTTATTCCTCATCCCATATGTCCAATACAAGAGAGAGGCCCTCGATATCCGGTCAATCTCCAAATAAGTCCAAACAATCACCACTTATTACCTCGTCTTGGGTGTACAGCCCAATCAGGACATCGGTAATCATCCCAATGATGTGAAGATCTCCGGTCTTCAACCACCATCTTCAAATCATCGACTTTTAATCATCGTATCAGTTATTCAGAATGGGTTAAACTTGGTTTTCCGAATAACTCGCGTATCTTACAATCAAGTGCTATAAAAACACATCATACGCCTCATTCCAATTCAGAATATTCTTTTATTCAAATATCCTTACAATGGTAATAATTCCCTTAAATCTTATCAAAGATTTATTTCATTTAAACCTCTTGTTTAAATCTTTCTTTGAAAACCATTGCAAATATTTCATAATATCTTTTCATAATTGTATACCAAATTAAGGTTTATGCAACTAGTCGAGATTAACGAGCCTTACCGAAGTAATCATTCATTTTATTATCCAAAATCCCTACCTACTCATTCCATGGAACAAAACTGGTAGTACTCCATATCTAACACCCATTGTGTTATCGGTAAAATTAATTACCATTTAACGTTCAAATCTAATTAAAGATTTAACTATCGCATGGAGTAAAACAGGTGGTACTTCATTTCGAATATTTCTTGAATTCGGTAAAATTAATTACCTCATTCACATTTCAATCTAATTAAAGATTTCTTAAAACTCCATTTAGTTTTAGTCTCAAAAATCATTACTTAATGATTATTCAATCTTTTAGGAGATTAATTTTGTCTTTAACTGGGTTACAGAACCAATTTCACTTAAAACACTATTCACGATAAACCCAAAATCATCTCCCATTTAATATGGAACCTTCACGGAAATCCAATCAGTCGTAATCGATATAAATTTCCATATCATACTAATACTATAAGTGGAATAATGGTAAAGCCCTTTAAATTCCATAAATAGTAACGATCTTCTTTCACGGGAGCTCCTCTTGATTATCACTAAATCGAATTCCACTCAATTCTAATTTAATGTATTAAATTGGAAAACTTTACATTAGAAATTTTTCCTAAATCTGAATTAAAAGATTTATAAATTCCAAATCATATCTTCACTGTTAATTGGGTTAAAGAATAAATGTTATTCAAAACATCATTAACAACGAACCCGAAATCAATTTTCATTTAATACCAATTATGTTTATTAATTGGAAAAAACCTTCATTAATCTTAATTAAAAGATTTATTCCTTTCTCAACTGGGTTTACTGAAGACACCCTTCACAACAAACCCTGTAACGGCCCACGAATTTTTGACCCCGAAAATTGACGCAAAAACACCATGTCGACTATTCGAGCATTGAGAGCACTGGAACGTTAATAGAAAGAAGTTAGAGGGTGAGATAAGAAAGAAAGAAATATTAGAATAGAAGAAGAAGATGAAGAAACAACACAACAGAGTCTCATATCGCAGCAGAACAAAATATAATATGGAAATAAATCTTTATAGAGAGCTTTAAATAAAACTAACAATCATCAGAGTACATCACATATCTGGATAGTTATGTTACTCTGTCCTCAAATACATTCACATAGCGGAATAAATACTAAATATCATACGTCTGGACACCTCCAGCTCATCTTTGAACTTCATAACATCCAATAATCTGAACCTGTACAACCCGGTCTAACCCGAGCATTGCAAACGACGGGTCAGTCTGGTGAACCAAAGTGAGAAAACCACACAAATATATCTTCCGACAATGTACCTTTGGAGATGAATACATTGGGGGTTCAACAAGAACATCTTGCAACTTAGGCTAAACATGACCGGCCCCTCACTTCACTTGAGAGTACCGAATATATCATTACCACGGTTGGGGGCCAGCCAACCGAACCGATAGCATACAAATAAAATAATGGGACAACCGAAGGCATTTAGTTTCACCAGATCAGGTAATGATATACCCTTTTGATGGGTGCGACCCACATAGCCATTTGACCTACCCGATTTTATACCATTTCCCCGTTGAAGAGGCTTGAGGTCTTAATTAATTAATTAATCATTATAATATTATTATTTAATTCTTCTGAACATCGGCCACAATTCACTTTGAATGCCACATCATCAGATCCGCTGGATATCACTTAATTGATTTCCACAAAAATACTCCGAGCGTTAAGCTAAGAGAAGTGCCCCTCTCTTCGCCACCAACAGAAATACGTTTGTAAAATCAATGTTTGTAACTCCTTTGGAAATACTCTATCAAACACTCGTCCATACATGTCATCTAGGAACAGGATGTACCGAAGGCACCCTCCTACCACATCCTATATAGGTATCACCCCAAGGATCAGTAATGAGTAGTCCTTGCAATCCGAAGATTTCACTCACGACAGAATCACAAGTCAAAATATCTTCGGCTGCTAAACCAGGGAAATTCAATGAGTGGTTCTTCCGTTGATGAAGATCTACGGTCTTCAATGCTCCATCTTCAATTAACATTTCCATGTATTAGCTGGTCGGAATAGTTTTCGAATATAATTCGATCCCAGTCTTTCTGTACCAACAATCGTATTTGACCAGATTTGATAGTCGATTATTTAACTATCAAATAAATAATCATGTGAATGAAATGAGTTTACTGATTCAGTCCTTGGCATTACTTGGCCTCATTAGTTAATATCTGTTAAATACATTCTTCAAATCTTCCAATATTGGAGTTTATCTTTTACTTCTTATTATAAAGAAGAATATACTTAAAATCATTCCATTCACTTATAAACTTTTCGTATACGGCTTTTAATATCATTTATGGAAATCATAACTTTTGTTTCCCTCAATTATCTCTCGTTTATAAACTAATACAATTCCTGCATAATCGTGAAGTCATTCAAGTTGGGGTATTTTATTTACCTCTCAGACATTGACTAACAACATTCATATCGTCAGAATAGATAGAAGTTTATTAACCACACGGTCTCTTTTGAAAACCTTATTTATATCTCAACATCGTTTATTTAATTAATTATCAAATAAACTATTATTTTACTTCTCTATTAATCATTGATGATCCTCTCTAATATTATACTTGAGTTTCGATTCCATTATAAATAGAATCCTTTATAAATATTCTTTCACATCTCTTTAAAAATATTCTTCAATCTGTTTGCAACAACAATGCTATATTGGTTTTTAAATCATATATAACTATCTTTAACAATTGTAATATAAATATCTTTTCAAATTTTATATAAATATCTTTATAAATCTTACCTTTATATCTTTTCAAATTATTATATTGACATCAAGTATGAATCCTTATATTTTTATTTTTATCAAAACAATCCAACTTATCGTCTATAACAAACGCTACAGATTTCATTTTAACTTTATTTTCCTTTCTTTATTTATACCCTTGTCAAAACTTTACGACAACTTATGCGTTGTCTAAAATCACATTGTGATCCTTTTAACTATCTCCCGTTTATAAATCAAATACCCCAATTTATTATTTGTAACAATTGTTACAGATTCAATTTTCAAATCTCTCACTTCATTTACAAATTCCATTTGTAAATTTTTATCGACAACTAATATTTCGATTACATTTCATCTCCTAAATTCCATTTACAAATTCGTTTGTAAATCATTTACGACAATTTTTATTCATTGTCATTTCCAAAACATTTTACTCAGCTTATACTCTCAACTCCGCTTAACATTCCAAATTTCAGAATATCACATTCTGAACCTCGGAATAAATCTCACTTTGTTATTTCATACCATTTTCTCATTATATTAATTTCCTTTTTCTAACTTCAAATATTCAGTAAATATTTAATTTAAGCTATCACATTCGCTTAAAATCCTTTTTATAACTTCATTATAAAAACACGGGTTTTTAATATAAAACTCGTTCATAAACTCCTTTTCACCATTCAATTCGATTCATTTCAACTTCAATCACTTTTTAAATGAATTCCCATTAAAAAGTAACCACTTAAATTATTAATAATATAACAATTTACTTCAAATATTAACTACGGTAAAAGTACTTAATTTCTTTATGTACTAAAATAAATAGTAATTTTCATTTTTTAAAATATTATTAAAATTTAAACAAATATTCATTAACTATTTCATTAGATAAATTCAAAACAAATTGATTTAATAATCAATCTAGTTAAAACAATTGACTTCGTCAATTCAAAACACGGTTATTTTGTTAACCAGTTCCAATTAGTCCCTTATTTAAATTAATTAATAATTTCATTTAATTGTTTCTTACAAACAATAAATCTCAGTTATAAATCATTATATTAATCCTTGCTCACTTGCTTATTCATCTTAGTAATATAAGAATTAACTTTATAAATCATTTACTAAGTAAGATGAGGCACATGCTTCGCACATGACTGATTTTTGGTACAAAAATGGTGATTGGTGGTTAAAACAATCAACATATATTGGTTAATTTCCCTTTTATAAATTTCATTTTAAATAATATATTTAAAAACTACATTTAGTTATAAAATAAATTTATAACTTCATTACGATCGATTCATCTGACGGTAAATCCATATTTAAACAATAATTGATTTATAGGTTATATACTGCCAATTACTCAACCGATACACCCATCGGTTTAAAACGGAACAAACGTTGAATTTCAGTGCAACAGCTAACAATCAAATCAATCATTTCAAACAGATGAGTTTAAACTGTTCATATAACGATACTATGAAAATAAATAACATTAAATGTATTTGAGGAATCCCGTTGGAACCCTCTAATCTGTACTTCCCTGCATTCAAGTCGGTTATCTAAAATAAATTATTCAATTCAATTTAACCGATATAACAGTAAAGAACATCCATTTAACAACAACCAATTTATTTAACATTAGCAAAACAATTCAAACAATTAACAAGTTTATTTTATAAACGTGACCAATAAGGTATGTTACCTTAATTGGGACCAATCGTTAAAATAACGATTTGGTGTTTCACTAAAATTAAACAACGTTTAATTCATTTGTTCAATCAACATATACATGTATAATTAACAAACAATCAAATAGGCAATCATTAGCAACCATAGCACACAATTATAAAAACTCAACTTATATAAAATATAAGTGGGAAGAACTGAGTGAGTTTAGCTCACCTTTGATTTTATTCGTTGAAATCATTTGGTTTTGATTAAATTAAACAGCCTGTTAATTTAACCGAAAACCTTTGCTGCTTCCAAATCTGTCCAAACTATTCCAGAATGTAGTGCTTGTCAGAATGATTCCATCATCTCCTACTTTGTTGCATTCTTTTAACATATGATCTTGTTACTAATATATTAAGTGTAACACCCCACATCCGTTAAGGTCACTCACAAAGGGAATGCCTAAACTTCAATGGAGCATTATGGGTACTGGAACAGAAATATTACAAGACAGACATATATAAAACAGCGGAAGGTAAAGTAGAAGTACTTCAAATCATTTATTAAAT
The DNA here is from genome assembly GCA_030737875.1 of Allium sativum. NCBI lineage: Eukaryota > Viridiplantae > Streptophyta > Magnoliopsida > Asparagales > Amaryllidaceae > Allium > Allium sativum. The sequence goes on from CM060918.1 coordinate 750,413,144, forward strand.
ATAATTGTTTATAATAAAATCTCATCAACTTTCAAATACCCAATTACATATCTAAAATATCTGTCTTGCTCAAAAACAAAGAAGCATGAAAATAAATTGTAGTATTCCCCAATAAAGAAAAGTAAGCCATAGCCAAGAGAAATCCAAGCAGTACATGAAAGAGCCTTGGAGCTTGGTAAGATCCGAACTAAGCTGTATTCCCACCCTGCGAAGCTGGGGGGGGGGGGGGGAGGGAACGAAAGAAAAAGAGGCGAAACAAACTGGTTCAGTCATAAAGACTGAGTAAGTCCTAGTGGCTTTCAGCATAAAAACAGGTGAAGATAATATGGCGTGAATAAACTGAAAGTAAACATAAGCATGATGACAAGGTAAGCTACAGACACGATGAATCAAGTATAATATCCCATGCTTCCTATCAAGAGTAGCATCACAAGGTTCCTACCAAGTATCACATCGCAAGGTTTCTATCAAGTATAACATCGCAAGATTTCTAAGTTTCATCATTAGAATATTTCGGTGATATCCATTTGCAACATCCACATGATAACACATTTAATTTCATCCATAAACAAGTATAAACACTCATGCATATGCAAAATGAAAAGTGACGGAGCCGATCTAGTGTCTAAGGTGCGTGTATTTTAATAACGTATTATAACCATAAATCAAGGCAGAATTAAATTTTATAATAAGAATCAAGGGAAACGAGTTGCGCAATTGCATTCGTCTTGAAATTCTGCTTGGAAACGAGTCCGAGTTTTCGAAAAACGGAGTCCGTATGACCAAGTTATGACCCTCCAAAGTTTCAGGAATTTTCAGAATAAAAAACAGCTCGAAATTCGAATTTAAACCCCAGGGCAGACTGGGCGGGAAATTTTCCGCCAAGGACCAGGTCGACCTGAGGGTCGACACTATGGTCGACCTCCCAGGGACCAGGTCGACCCTATGGTCGACCTGGTGCCAAAACCTGGTTTTCAGCCTGGGTTCATTCTGATGTTTTTGGACACGTTTTCAGTTCAGATTCATGACCCTAATCCTATATAAACAGCCTCCTAGCCTCATTCTCTTTACACCATTCTTCTCTAACCTTATGCTGCTCAAACTCTTGATGATCATGGCTTCGTCTTCCTCCTCTAAATTAAGATAAATTAAATTAAAAACGTGAAGATTATTTCTTGAAGACTACGGCTAGGAATTGGGGATTTTCTTCTACGATTAAAGCAAGATTCAACGATTCAGCAATTCAACGACAAATTTCTAGGCTTGACTTCTACATCTTTCTTAGACTACGATCTGTAAGTTCAAGTTACTTTTAGATAAAAGCTGTAAACTTAATATCCATGTTGTAAATTGGAATTAGATCTATGTATGATAATTGATTCATATCTATTCTTGTTCATCTTGGATCTTGACTTTCGTGAATATTGCTTTGGGCCTGTTCATGTTGTAAATCAAACTCTTCCATGTCTATAACTTTAACATGCCTATGACGTTGAAACTATTGTTAATGGCCAAGGACTATGATTGAGAACATAAGACTATGCCTATGACTGTGAACATAAGACTATGCCTATGCCTAAGACTGTGAATATAAGACTATGCCTATGCCTATGACTGTGAACATAAGACTATGCCTATACCTATGACTGTGAACATAAGACTATGCCTATGCCTATAACTGTGAACATAAGACTATGCCTATGCCTATGACTATGAACATAAGACTATGCCTATGCCTATGACGGTGAACACAAGACTATTGCCTATGACTATGACAAGGACAATTGTGGCTAACCATGACTCTTGACTATGAGAATTATTACCTATGATTATGAATATAAGGCTATTATCTATGACCATGACTTTGAAACTATTACTGTTAATTTCCTATGAATATTTGCCTACAACTATTTTGGATAATTATCCATGACTATTGCGATTGATCTCTTATGGTTCTTGATTAAGAGATTTCTACCTATGACCATGATTATGACTATTGGGCTTAGTTGCCTAAGACTATTATAGTTGATTGTTCATGCCCATAGTTGAAACCCATGTTGTACACCGAATTTGTAGTTGTTGGATCTCATACCTAGGGTGTGACTTGCTTAGTCCGTTCGCTATTATGTACACTAAAATCATTGGATCCATTATCCTTGTATTTGGCTTGCTTTTGCATGCCTATTCTTTTATATCAACTTTTATCATGACTATCGCCTTATCTTGCAAGATTTGAAACCCTATATGCTAGTGATGTTGTAACCAATTATCTCAAGTTATATCATGCTAGTCTTGTAATCCCTTTTATCGCTTTATGCTCGTCCCTTTTGCCTATCATAGTTTTGATGTTATTCCCTTATCTCGGGATTTGGATTTATTTGTAGTATAAATCGATTCACGTTTATGTGCGATGGGAATACGATTTGGGTAGATTAGGCAAAACACGAATTGGTTATGAACATGAATTATGAACTTGATAATAGGAAAAAACTTGAAACATGAACATTGTTATAACTTGAATCTGGATGTGGGCATGAAACTTATCCTTGAAGCTTGACACGAACTTGAAATGAATCTTGAACATGGACATGATACTAGAATGAACTTGAAAATGGCCAACTCGAGGTTGGGTTGAGTTTGCAGTGTAATTCTGCTCGGAACCGCCCGACAAATCCAGTTACTGCAACAATAGGATCCAATGTGGGTAGTTGGCCATATCGCGCTTGAAACCCGAGGTCAGACTGAGTTGTGGTGTAATTCTGCCCGTAACCGCCCGGCATATCTAGTGACCACAACAACAAGTCTGATGTGAGAGGTTGAGGTGCATTAATGAATTAATGCCACATGATAGGGTTAAGTCGTGAACCGCTTGAATATACTTAACCAATTTGACACGATGATTTGATAGGGTTAAGTCATGAACCGCTTGAATATACTTAACCAATTTGACATGATGATTTGATAGGGTTAAGTCATGAACCGCTTGAATATACTTAACCAATTTGACACGATGATTTGATAGGGTTGAGTCATGAACCGCTTGAATATACTTAACCAACTTGATAGATGATTCGTAGAGCTAAGTCATGAACTTGAACGACAACACTTAGCCAATTTGACATGACACGTAGGCGGGTTAAGTCACGAACTTGAATGACAACACTTAACCAACTTGACATGCTAGACTGATGGGTTTAAGTCTCGAATTTAAATGACAACACTTAACCTACTGGACGAAAACCCTAGTTACGCGGTCCTTTTCAGCAGTAACCCACTAGATGTATCACGGTACCCTGGAACTAGGCAGGGTGGGGCACGATTACTGGGCTGATTGTAAGCGAACAGATCGACGGCTGAGTTGGTGCGCCATTGTAGGTTCAGGCGGACTATGGTCGTGCACGTAGTCCGGAGTTGAAAAAGCAGGCATTGGGCATTAGTAGGTTTACACTGTGCGTGCTTGATTCGTGTCGGTGGTTGGCACCCTAGGGCTTGATACACCCTATGGTGGACCTAGCACAGGTAACTACATTCGTGATAGGGCCGTATGACACAGACACATGAAAAGCTAGAACTTGTAGGGAGCCGATCGATTAATAGATCATTTTGTGGGACCAAGTAATGTGTCATTTCATGATATTGGGCAAGGGATCATTTCATAGTTAATACATGACACGGGTTGGGTTACTAGTACAGGTGGTAAAGGCCCATTTCTGTTTCTGCTTCTGTTAGGGAGGTAAAAGCCCATTACTATTTCTGTAAAGATCACCCTGTTTCTGTTTCCGTTTCTGTTTGGACATTAGGATAACACCTAATTCTGTTATACTAGTACTGGTGCAGAGAATGTTAAACATGCGATGCTATACGTAGTTTATCTGGTTAGCATAGTTTATCTTGTTATCTTAGTTTAACTTGCCTATCTTTTCATCATCCTTATGTTTACTTTCATTTTATACATGTCATGTTATCTTTACTCGTTTCTATGCTGAAAGTCACTAGGACTTACCAGTCTTTATGAATGACCCGTTTTCTTTCGCCTCTTTTTCTTCCGTCCCCCCCGGTTCTCAGGGAGGAAACACTACTACTTAGTTTGGACTTCTTTCTGCTTCAAGATCATCATATATGGCTTGGACCTTTCTTGGCTATGGCTGCTTTACTGTTTTACTTGGGGAATGATTTATGACTATGGTTTTATGCTTCTTTACTATTGCAAGACAGATTTTGATATAATGGATTTAATGGCATTTTGATGTAAAAGGCTTTAGACCTTTCTAGATTTTAAAGCAATGAAATTTGATTCTTCTTCCGCTGTTTTATATGTTCTGTCTTGTAATATTTCTGTGTATGTTTACCTAGATAATGCTCCACCAAAGCTAGTGCATTCCCTTTGTGAGTGACCCTAGCGGAGGTGGGGTGTTACATTTGGTATCAGAGCAGAAGGTTACCAGACTAGGAAAAAGCTTTTAAAAACCTTCTGAAATTATTTTCAAAACATTTACAAAGAAGCATTTTTCTAAGAAAAGTTTTATTTTACAAAAGGCATATTCCCCAAAGCCATATGCACTATCTTTTGATTCTCTCTTTGAGACTCTTTCTTTTTCACCATAGTTTGTAGGCATACAACGCTTGTAGGAGGGCAAAGAAGTGCCCAACCTCCATCAAGAGCCGCAGTAGTTCCATCTGCGACTAATCTTATTTCAAGCTTTGTAGGGTTGCCATGCGATGGAGGTAGCTTTCGAGAAACTTGTCAACAAGCTATACAAGGATAGTAAGAACGAGGATAAAAGAACACAAGCCTAAGGATAAGAAACTTGTTGATAGGGCTTAATCCACGAAGGAAGAAAAGGTGAAAGGAAAGAGGCCAAAGTGAAAGAATAAGAAAACCCACGACAAGAGAGAGTATCTTTAGTATGGTAAAAAGGGACATGTAGTTAAGTATTAGAGGACAAGGACAAGGGCAAAGGACAATATCGTCGAGAGGGCAATTGTATGCTCTCACTACTAGCTTACCTAAGAAGAGGTGGTAACGTTTCTGTTAAAAGTTTAGCTTTTCTTTTCTATCATACCATGGGAATTTTGTTTTTGTACATCGCATCCTTTTTAATTCTGCTTCGATAGTTGAGTCTCTGCACCTTAGTACTAGCGTAGTAGAGGGTCCCATTTTTGTCTCAAATCCTGTTGGGGAATCGGCTCATTTATTCATGACTTGTTTGGATTTGAGAATGTCTATGCTAAGTGTTGAGTTTAGAAGTAATGCTTATGTTTTTGGGCTATGGGTTGTTTCTAGGGATGGAGTGGTTATCCAGAAATGATACCATTCTCGAGTATGAAAAGAGGGTAGTTAGACTCTTGACTTGCCATGGTAAAACCCTCAAAGTCTAGTGTAACCCTTAGGATTCTACCATGCTTGGTTACCGAGAATCTCTTGATACATTTGTTGATCCCAAGTAGTGTTCGCCACTAAGGTGGATGGTTCATTTCGCTTATGCATGAGTTATAGGAAATCACCTTAGTAAGTACATTTGGCAACATGGTTGACATCTGTTTATTTTCAAGAGATAATTCTTCTGCGTGGAATACCCAATAGTGAGTAAACGAGATCCAGCATTCACCAGTGAATTTTGGAGAGGTTACATGAAACCATGAGTACGCAGTTATGTTTAAGCTGAGTATACTAGAAAAAGAATAAGTGAAAGTGGAACGAGAGGCGACAGTGAAATGAGTTCCAACTCATATTTTGGAAACAAGAATTAAGAAGCTACGAAATTATGAAGTTAAAGACGGACAAAGCACAATGGAGTTAAGCTCAAGGAAATGCGACTTAGAAGATTGAAGACTAGATATGCGCATCATATCTCTTTTTAAGAGTATATCCTTGATCCCTCTTTTCCTGTAGAGCTTACTTGCATGCTATCTTTTATGTATATCCTCTCGGTCCTATTCTCAATCTTATTTCTGTTGCAAACCCCATAAGGAGTATGACTCATTTGGTTGTGATATAGGTTGGGGTTTGAGGGTGTCCGTTGGGTTAACTAAACTTTTTGGGCTTTATAGGATATGGGTTGGTTTTAGGAAGGGATTTCTTGCAACCTAAAAGGAGTTTATCATGCTTGGTTTCCTAGAATCATATATATTGGTTTTGGGCTGGTGTTTAGGGTACAAAGTTTTTCTTTACTTGCTTCTATCATTCGGCTATACCTTTAGGTAGGAACTAATGGATGTAAACACGTGTTTGAGACATGTTATGGTTGATGGTTGCAAGTGGTTGCTAGTTATTGCTCGTGGATGCATGAACACACATTAGGCACTAGATCGGCTCAGTCACATCTCATATTGCATATGCATGAATATTTATACTTGTACATGGATGGAAACTTGATATGCTATCATTTGGATGTTGCATATGAATGAATGTTTGAGCACTCATGTAGAAATTGTGAAATGTAATAGGAATTTGCATACATGTTGGATTCATGACACTAAACATATTTTGCATTCGGAAGATCAATCAGGCCTGATCATTTGCATTAGATAAGGAACATACACACACACACTTTCTACATATGTTCATACATCATTAGAAATCTCTTAAGGACGATGGATGCCTGTGATTGATGATTGAGTAGATGGGTGATTGGATGGTAGGATACATACTTCCTAACTTAGAGATTTCGGGGACGAAATCCTTCAAGGAGGGGAGAATGTAACAACCCGTATTTTAATAACGTATTATAACCATAAATCAAGGCAGAATTACATTTTAAAATAAGAATGAAGGGAAACGGGTTGCTCCATTGCGTTCGTCTTGAAATTCTTCATGGAAATGAGTCCGAGTTTTCGAAAAACGGAGTCCATATGACCAAGTTATGACCCTCCGAAGTTTCAGGAATTTTCAGAATAAAAAACAGCTCGAAATTCGAAATTCGAATTTAAACCCCAGGGCAGACTGGGCGGGAAATTTCCCACCTAGGACTAGGTCGACCTGGGGGTCGACACTATCGTCGACCTCCCAGGGACCAGGTCGACCCTATGGTTGACCCTATGGCCGACCTGGTGCCAAAACCTGGTTTTCAGCCTGGGTTCATTCTGATGTTTTTGGACACGTTTTCAGTCCAGATTCATGACCCTAATCCTATATAAATAGCCTCCTAGCCTCATTCTCTTTACACTATTCTTCTCTAACCTTATGCTGCTGCAACTCTTGATGATCATGGCTTCTTCTTCCTCCTCTAAATTAAGATAAATTAAATTAAAAACGTGAAGATTATTTCTTGAAGACTACGGCTAGGAATTGGGGATTTTCTTCTACGATCAAAGCAAGATTCAACGATTCAGCAATTCAACGACAAATTTCTAGACTTGACTTCTACATCTTTCTTAGACCACGATCTGTAAGTTCAAGTTACTTTTAGATAAAAGCTGTAAACTTAATATCCATGTTGTAAATTGGAATTGGATCTATGTATGATAATTGATTCATATCTATTCTTGTTCATCTTGGATCTTGACTTTCGTGAATATTTCTTTGGGCCTGTTCATGTTGTAAATCAAACTCTTCCATGTCTATAACTTTAACATGCCTATGACATTGAAACTATTGTTAATGGCCAAGGACTATGATTGAGAACATAAGACTATGCCTATGACTGTGAACATATGACTATGCCTATGCCTATGACTGTGAACATAAGATTATGCCTATGCCTATGACTGTGAACTTAAGACTATGCCTATGACTGTGAACATAAGACTATGCCTATGCCTATGACTGTGAACTTAAGACTATGCCTATGACTGTGAACATAAGACTATGCCTATGACTGTGAAAATAAGACTATGCCTATGCCTATGACTGTGAACATAAGACTATGCCTATGCCTATGACGGTGAACACAAGACTATTGCCTATGACTATGACAAGGACAATTGTGGCTAACCATGACTCTTGACTATGAGAATTATTACCTATGATTATGAATATAAGGCTATTATCTATGACCATGACTTTGAAACTATTACTATTAATTTCCTATGAATATTTGCCTAGAACTATTTTGGATAATTATCCATGACTATTGCGATTGATCGCTTATGGTTCTTGATAATGAGATTTCTACCTATGACCATGACTATGACTATTGGGGTTAGTTTCCTAAGACTATTATAGTTGATTGTTCATGCCCATAGTTGAAACCCATGTTGTACACCGAATTTGTAGTTGTTGGATCTCATAACTAGGGTGTGACTTGCTTAGTTCATTCTCTATTATGTACACTAATACCATTAGATTCATTATCCTTGTATTTGGCTTGCTTTTGCTTGCCTATTCTTTTATATCAACTTTTATCATGACTATCGCCTTATCTTGCAAGATTTGAAACCCTATATGCTAGTGATGTTGTAACCAATTATCTCAAGTTATATCATTCTAGTCTTGTAATCCCTTTTATTGCTTTATGCTCGTCCCTTTTGCCTATCATAGTTTTGATGTTATTCCCTTATCTCAGGATTTGGATTTATTTGTAGTATAGATCGATTTACATTTATGTGCGATGGGAATACGATTTGGGTAGATTAGGCAAAACACGAATTGGTTATGAACATGAATTATGAACTTGATAATAGGCAAAAACTTGAAACATGAACTTTGTTATAACTTGAATCTGGATGTGGGCATGAAACTTATCCTTGATGCTTGACACAAACTTGACATGAATCTTGAACATGGACATGACACTAGAATGAACTTGAAAATGGCCAACTCGAGGTTGGGTTGAGTTTGCAGTGTTCTGCCCGGAACCGCTCGGCAAATCCAGTTACTGCAACAATAGGATCCAATGTGGGTAGTTGGTCATATCACGCTTGAAACCCGAGGTCAGACTGAGTTGTGGTGTAATTCTGCCCGGAACCTCCCGGCAAATCCAGTGACCACAATAATTAGTCTAATGTGAGAGGTTGGGATGCACTAATGAATTAATGCCACATGATAGGGTTAAGTCATGAACCACTTGAATATACTTAACCAATTTGACATGATGATTTGATAGGGTTAAGTCATGAACCGCTAGAATACACTTAACCAACTTGATACATGATTTGGATAGGGTTAAGTCACAAATTTGTATGACATCACTTAACCCATTAGAAACCCTAGTTACGCAGTCCTTTTCAGCAGTAACCCACTTAGATGTATCACGATACCCTGGGACTAGGCAGGGTGGGGCACGATTACTACGTGCACGACCATAGTCCGCCTGAACCTACAATGGCGCACCAACTCAGCCGTCATTCTGGTCGCTTACAATCAGCCCTGTAATCGTGCCCCACCCTGCCTAGTTCCAGGGAACCATGATACATCTAGTGGGTTACTACTGAAAAGGACCGCGTAACTAGGGTTTCCGTCCAGCAGGTTAAGTGTTGTCATTTAAATTCGAGACTTAAACCCATCAGTCTAGCATGTCAAGTTGGTTAAGTGTGGTCATTCAAGTTCGTGACTTAACCCGTCTACATGTGATGTCAAAATGGCTAAGTGTTGTCGTTCAAGTTCATGACTTAGCCATACGAATCATGTGTCAAGTTGGTTAAGTATGTTCAACCGGTTCATGACTTAACCTTACCAAATCATCGTGTCAAATTGGTTAAGTATATTCAAACGGTTCATGACTTAACCCTACCAAATCATCGTGTCAAATTGGTTAAGTACATTTGGAAAAGTCTTGAGTTTATAGCAACCTTTGATTTCACACCTGCTGTTGAGTCATTGGCTGCTACGTTAGCATCTCTTGAGTTAAGACCTACACTTCTAGATCAAGTAGGGACTTCACAGAAGGAAGAACCACAGATAGTCGAAATCATGGGCAAGCTGATTAGGGGTGAGATGTCAAGTCACCTCGGTAGGTATGCCATAGACGACAAGGGATGTCTTAGGCGTGATGGAAGGCTATGCGTCCCATAAGTGGGTGACTTAGTAAGGAAAGTTCTCGAGGAGGCGCATCACTCGAAGATGACCATACATCCCGGAGGGGATAAGATGTACAGAGATATGAAACGCATTTTCTTTTGGACCGGATTGAAAAAGGACGTGGCAGAGTTCGTTTCAAAGTGCACGGTGTGCCAACAAGTAAAGGCCGAGTCAAAGAAGCCCGGTGGGCTATTACATCCTTTGGAGGTTCCGCAATGGAAATGGGGAGTATCTCGATGGACTTTGTGGATGGACTACCTAGGTCAAGGAAGTGAAATACTAGCATATGGTTCATAGTTGATAGATTCACAAAAAGTGCTTACTTCATTCTAGTGAAAAACAAGAGGACCGCATCAGGGCTAGCGTCTATTTACCTTCGAGAGATAGTACGGTTGCACGGGGTTCCTTCTAGTATAGTTAGTGATCGTGACCCGATTTTAACTAGCCAGTTTTGGAATAGTCTGCAAGAAGAAATGGGTACACGACTGAACTTGAGCATGGCCTATCACCCCCAGACGGATGGACAAACCGAAAGGGTAAATAGGGTACTAGAGGATCTCCTGAGGCTATGCATTCTTGACTTTGGTAGTACTTGGGAAGACCATCTTCCTCTCGTGGAGTTTGCATATAATAATAGTTACCAAGCTAGCATCGGAATGGCACCATTCGAAGCCCTGTATGGAAGACCTTGCAAGTCACCAACTTGTTGGTAGGAGACGACCGACAGACTTATACTTGGGCCCGACATGATAAGGGACACTTCTGAAAAGATTGAGTTGATACGAAGACGGATGAAAACAAACCAAGATAGACAGAAATCTTATGCGGACTAGAGAAGGACAGACCTAGAGTTCGAAGTCGGAGACATGGTCTTTATAAAAGTTTCTCCTTTACGCAATGTAGTTCGCTTTGGAGCGGTTGGAAAACTAGCACCAAGATTCGTAGGACCGTTCCCTATCACTGAGAAGATTGGGCGGATGGCCTATAAGGTAGAATTACCTGAGAGGCTGGCCGGAGTACACAATGTCTTTCATGTCTCGCATCTCCGAAAGTGCTTACATGAATCGGCCGAAGTGGTTGAGCCAAGCATCCTTGAAGGCGTAGAAGTGGAAAAATAAGCAACATTGAGGCAAGTTCCGATTCGTATCTTAGGGACGGAGATCAAGAAGCTAAGGAATCGAGAAGTCAAGCTAGTTAAAGTTCAGTGGAGTGAAGCCCAAAAGGACGCAACTTGGAAAACCGAAGAGAAGATACGCACACTTTACCCATTTCTTTTTGAGGGTACATTCTAGATTTTTTTTTCCTATAAACTTGAAAACCTTTTCATATCGTGCTTTTACTACCGACGTTTGTCTTGTTATCTTCTCGATCTTATCTTGAGAACCTTAGGTAGAACCATATGGATGTAAACATGTGATTGAAACATGTTATAGGTGATGTTTGCAAATGGTTGCAAGTGTTTGCAAGTGATTGCTAGTGGATGCATGACACACATTAGGCACTAGATCGACTCAGTCACAATTTCATGTTGCATATGCATGAGTGCTTATACTTGTACATGGATGGAACTTGTTATGCTATCACTTGGATGTTGCATATGAATGAATGTTTGTGCACTCATGTAGAAATTATAAAATATGTTAGGAATTTGCATACATGTTGGATTCATTACACTAACATATTTTTCATTAAGGAGGTTTACTGAATCAGTAACCGCCTGATCTTTTGCATTAGATAAGTACATATACACACACTTTCTGCATATGTTCATACAACATTAGAAATCTTTTAAGGACAATGGTTGCCTGTGGGTGATGCTTTGAGTAGATGGATGATTGGATGGTAGGATATATTCTTTCTAACTTAGAGATTTCGGGGACGAAATACTTTAAGGAGGGGAGAATGTAACAACCCGTATTTTTATAACGTGTAATAACCATAAATCAAGGCAGAATTAATTTTTAAAATAAGAATCAAGGGAAACGGGTTACGCCATTGCGTTCGTCTCGAAATTCTACTTGGAAACGAGTCCGAGTTTTTGAAAATTGGAGTCCTATGACCAAGTTATGACCTCTCGAAGTTTTCAGAAATTTTCTAGTTCAAAACAGCTCAGAATTCGAATTCAAACCCCAGAATGGACTGGGCAGGAAATTTCCCGCCCAGGACCAGGTCGACCTGGGGGTCGACTATGTAGTCGACCTACCCAGGACCAGGTCGACCACAGTGTCGACCTGGGGGTCGACCTGGTGACAGAACCCATTTTTGAGTCTTAGTTCGTTTTGATGTATCTGGCCTCATTTCTGTCTACATTCGTTGACCTGACCCTATATAAACATCCGTAATACTAGTCTCTATACACAAAAATTCTCTCTGACATTATGCTGCTCTAATCCTGGTTGAAAAGTTAGAGAAAAAGAGACTACTTCTTCTACGTCGAAACTATGTTAAAGAGAATTGCTGATTTGGGGACTTCTGTTAGGACTCGACTAAGCATATAAAGATTCAACATCGACTTTCTTTTTCTAATTCCCGAACCACGATCTGTAAGCCCCAGTTACTTTTAGATTTAAACTGTAAACGTAATATGAATATGTGTAAATTGAAATTGGACCTGTGTATGATGACTGTTTTACATCCATTCTTGTTCTTCTTGGATCTTGACCTTTGGGTATATTACTATGACATTGATTTGGGGCCTATTCATGTTGTAAATTAAAAGGAGAAACCCCTCTTATTATCATGCCTGAAATGTTGAATCTGCTATTAGTCACAAGTTTATGGCTATCACCTTATGTCAACCGTTACCATGACTATCACTTTATGCCAACTGTTATCTTGACTAGTACCTCCTTTTGCTAGATTTAGAATCTTTATGTTTGAGGCCGATATTCCATATGCCAGTAATGTTATAATCATTTATCTCAACTTATACCATGCTAAGCTAGTAATCACTTTTGCCACCTTATACCTGTCCCTTTTTATGTTATTCCCTAATTAGATTTAATTGTATCGATTCGAGTTTACGTGCGATGGGAATACGATTTGGGTAGATTAGGTAAAACATGAATTGGTTTGAACTTGAATATGAACGTTATTATAACTTGAACCTGTATATGCACAAGAACGTGCCATGAAACTTACATGAAATCTGACATGAAACTCGACATGAAATTTGACATGGAAACTTGAACATGGACATGACACTTAGATAAACTTGAAAATGGCCAACTCAAGGTTGGGTTGAGTTTGTAGTGTAAATCTGCTCGGAACCGCCCAGCAAATCCAGTGACAGCAAACAATAGGATCCAATGTGGGTAGTTGGTCATATCGCACGTAAAACCCGAGGTTAGACTATGTTGTGGTGTAAATCTGCCCGGAACCGCCAGACAAATCCAGTGACCACAATAATTAGTCTAATGTGAGAGGTTGGGGTGCACTAATGAATTAATGCCACATGATAGGGTTAAGTCATGAACCACTTGAATATACTTAACCAATTTGACATGATGATTTGATAGGGTTAAGTCATGAACCGCTAGAATACACTTAACCAACTTGATACATGATTTGCATAGGGTTAAGTCACGAATTTGAATGACAACACTTAACCCATTAGAAACCCTAGTTACGCGGTCCTTTTTAGCAGTAACCCATTTAGATGTATCACGATACCCTGGGACTAGGCAGGGTAGGGCACGATTACTGGGATGATTGTAAGCGACCAGAACGACGGCTGAGTATGTGCGCCATTGTAGGTTCAGGCGGACTATGGTCGTGCACGTAGTCCAGAGTTGAAAAAGCAAGCATTGGGCACCCGTAGGTCCACACTGTGCGTGCTTGATTTGTGTCAGTGGTTGGCACCCTAGGGCTTGATACACCCTAGGGTGGACCTAGCACAGGTGACTACATTTCATGAGTGGGCCGTATGACACAAACACTTGACGAGCTAGAACTTGTAGGGAGCCGATCGATTAGTAGATCGTACTGTGGGACCCCATAATAGGTCACTTCATGATATTGGGCCAAGGGATCACTTCATGATAAACACTTGACATGGGTTAGAATACTAGTACGGTTGGTGCAGCGAACCTTGAACATGCGATGCTATACTTGAGTTAGCTCGTTATCTTAGTTTATCATGCCAGACTTATCATCATCCTTATGTTTATTTTCAGTTTATACCTGTCTTATTACCTTTACTAGTTTTTATACTGAAAGCCACTAGGATTTACCAGTCTTTATGACTGACCCTTTTTCTTTCGCCTCCTTTTCTTTCGTTCCCCCACAGGTTCTCAGGGTGGAAACACTAGCTCTTAGCTTGGATTTAGCTTGCTTTCTGACAACTCATGTACAATTTGATCTTGAGCTATGCTATGGCTGCACTTCTGCTATGTTTGGGGAATAATTTACTTTTGCTACTTTAAGTTTATGCATCTTTATCTAGAACTTGATGTAATGGAATAATTTGTACCTTGGATATATGAGGTTTTGACTCTTTTCTTGAAAGTAATGAAATTTGGTTTTTAATTTCTACCGCTGTTTATTTTATGTTCTGTCTTGTGATATCTCTGTGCATGTTTACCTAGATAATACTCCACTAAAACTAGTGCATTCCCTTTGTGAGTGACCCTAGCGGAGGTGGGGTGTTACATTTGGTATTAGAGCAGAAGGTTACCAGACTGGGCAAAAAGCTTTTAAAAACCTTCTAGAATTATTTTCAAAACGTTTACAAAGAAGCACTTTTCTAAGAAAAGTTTTGTTTTACGAAAGGCATATTCCCCCAAGCCATATGCACTATCTTTTGATTCTCTCCTTGGGTCTCTTCTCTCTTTCTTTTTCACCATAGTTTTGTAGGTGTACGACACATGTAGGAGGGCAAAGGAGTGCCCAACCTCCATCAGTAGCCGCAGTAGTTTCATCTGCGACTACTCTTATTTCAAGCTTTATAGGGTTGCCGTGCGAGGGTGGTAGCTTTCGAGAAATTTGTCAACAATCTATACAAGGATAGTAAGAACGAGGATAAAGAACACAAGCCTAAGGATGAGAAACTTGTTGATAAGGCGTAATCCATGAAGGAGGAAAAGGTGAAAGGGAAGAGGTCAAAGTAAAAGAATAATAAAACCCATGACAAGAAAGAACATCGTTGGTATGGTAAAAAGGGACATGTAGTTAAGTATCATAGGACAAGGACAATGGCAAAGAACAAGATCGTCAAGAGGGCAATTGTATGCTCTCACTACTAGCATACCTAAGAGAGGTGGTAAAGTTTCTGTTAAAAGTTTAGCTTCTCTTTTCTATCATACCGTGGGAACTTTGTTTTTATACATCGCATCCTTTTAATTCTGCCTCGATAGTAGAGTCTCTGCACCTTAGTACTAGCGTAGTAGAGGATTCCATTTTGTCTCAAATCCTGTTGGGGGAATCAGCTCATTTATTCATGACTTGTTTGGATTTGAGAATGTCTATGCTAAGTGTTGAGTTTAGAAGTAAAGCTTATGTTTTTTTGATATCTGTTGATTCTAGGGATGGAGTGGTTGTCCAGAAATGGTACCATTCTTGAGTATGAAAAGAGGGTAGTTAGACGCTTGACTTGCCTTGGTAATACCCTAGAAGTCTAGTGTAACCCTTAGGGTTCTGCCATGATTAGCTACCTAGAATCTCTTGATACATTTATCGATCCGCTCGAGTAGTGTTCGCCACTAAGGCGGATGGTTCATCTCATTTATGCTTGAATTATAGAAAATCACCTTAGTGAGTACACTTGGCAACATGGTTAACATCTGTTTATTTGCAAGAGATAATTCTTCTGCGTGGAATACCCTATAAACGAGATCCAGGATTCACTAGTGAATTTTGGAGAGCTTGCATGAAACCATGAGTACGTAGTTATGTTTAAGCCGAGTATACTAGAAGAAGAATAAGTAAAAGTGGAACGAGAGGCAACAGTGGAATGAGTTCCAACTCATATTTTGGAAACAAGAATTAAGAAGCTACGAAATTGTGAAGTTAAAGACGGTGAAAGCACAAAGGAGTTAAGCTCAAGGAAATGTGACTCAGAAGATTGAAGACTAGATACGCGTATCATATCTCTTTTTAAGAGTATATCCTTGATCCCTCTTTTCCTGTAGAGCTTATTTGCATGCTATCTTTCAAGTATATCCTCTCGGTCCTATTCTCAATCCCATTTATGTTAGAAACCCCATAGGGAGCATGACTCGTCTGTTAGTAATACATTTTGGGGCTTGAGGGTGTCTGTTGGGTTGACTAAACTCTTTGGGTTTTATAGGATACGGGTTGGTTTTAGGAAGGGATTTCCTTGTGACCTAAAAGGAGTCCATCATGATCAGTTTCCTAGAGTCATATATATTGGTTGGGTTGAGTAATTCTTTGGGTGTCGGCCTGATGTTGATTTCGGTCTTCGGGGCTGGTGCTTAGGGAGTTCCTCTCCAGATCAGTATATATGTGACATAGATTTCTAGTTTTGACATTGCCTAACAGGCACAAGGTTTTTACTTGCTTCTATCGTTCGACTATACCTTTAGGTAGGAACAATTGGGTGTAAACATGTGTTTGAGACATGTTATGATTGATGGTTGCAAGTGGTCGCAAGTGGCTGCTAGTGGTTGCTCGTGGAAGCATATACACGCACCTTAGACACTAGATCGGCTCTGTCACCTTTCATATTGCATATGCATGAGTGTTTATACTTGTTTATGGATGAAATTAAATGTGTTATCATGTGGATGTTGCATATGGATGGATGTCTGTGCACACATATAGTGTTTATGTGATTAGGACTATTTTCATACATGTTGGACTCATGGAACTAGACATATTCTGCATTAAAGAGATCAATCAGGCCTGATCATTTGCATTAGATAAGGAACATATACACACACTTTCTGCATATGTTCATACAGCATTAGAAATCTCTTAAGGACAATGGATGCCTGTGATTGATGATTGAGTAGATAGATGATTGGATGGTAGGACACATTCTTCTTAACTTGAAGATTTCGGGGACGAAATCCTTTAAGGAGGGGAGAATGTAACAACCCGAATTTTGATAACATGTTAAAACAAGAAATCAAGGAAGAATTAAATTTTAAAATAAGAATCAGGGAAAACGGGTTGCGCCATTGCGTTTGTCTCGGAATTCTACATGAAATAGAGTCCGAGTTTTCGAAAATCGGAGTCTGGATGAAGAAGTTATTGCCTTCAGAAGATTCAGCAGATTTCAGGCAGCACTGGACCAGGGGGTCAACCTACCCCCCCCCCCCCCTCGGTCGACCATAGGGTCGACCTACCCCCCAGGTCGACCATAGTGTCGACCTCCCCCCCACAGGTCGACCTGGTCGGCCTGTTTTGACCCTGAACACATTTTTGAAGCCTGAGACGTGTTTTGATGGTCCAGATTGATTCTAGGGTTAATCTAAGGGCCTAAACTAGTTGCTACACCTATAAAAACACCCTTAGACCTAACCTAATTCACAACAAATCATTCTTACACCAAAATGCTGTTGAGGTCCCTCTTGATCATGGCCGCCGTCTCTAATCAATTTCCTAAGCTTTCATACACAATCCAATTCGAAGATTAAGACTTCTACAATGATTCAAGAAAATAAATCAACAACGTCACTACAACATTCTACAACAAATTCAGTTCTTAATTCATTAGCCATGCTCTGTAAGTTCTAGTTGTTTTTAGATTTAAACATTTAATTATTATATGGACATGAAATAAAGTGGAATTGGATCTAAGTTTGTTTGTCGATTCATATCTATTTCTGTTGCATCTTGGATCTTGAGTTTAGGGACTTTTCTATTCTCATTTTCATGTCAAGCCTATGATCTATTCAGCTTGTTGTAAATCAGTTTTTCTTGATTCATGTTGATATTATTATCAAGATCTATCTTTTATGCCTGAGACGATGTTCTTATGCCAGTTTTCTCTCTGTACTTATTGTTATACAAATTCTACCTTCCCCTATTTATTTTTCTTTTGATGAACCTTGGTCAATTTCGGACATAGGCCTAAACTACGATATACGTGCGATTTGTATATGGGGAAATATTGGGATATTACCTATTTGGATATATGTGTGTGGTGGAATTGATGGCATAACATGAAATTTGAAATTTGGGTATTGTCAATATAATTGAAATTGCAAGTTTGGGCATACATGAATTGGCATGTAAATTAAATCACGAGTTTGGGACTATGTAAATTAAATCAAAAGATTGGGCTTATGTTAATTAGGCATATGTAGAATTGGGAATTTGAACATGAAAGCAATCGTAAACTTGATAGTTGGAATAAACATGTATTATGAACTTGGCCAACTGACATGTACTGTAATAAAAAGATTATAGTTTGGGATAACTACATTATGAATCATGATTTGGGTTTATTGGGTATGAAACTTGATACATGTAATTTTGGCTAGAACTTGACATGGTAAAATGGCATAAAATTGGCATACATGTAAAACGACATAAATTGAACATATGTAAATCTGGTACAAATTGGGCATATGTAAAATTTACATGTAATCTAGAACTTGGGCATATGTTAATTATGTAAAAATTTGGAGTTGAAACATATATGATAATTTATGACTTAGTAGACGTTTAATATGAACGCGCCTAAGTTGGGTTTTGGGTAATTGGCATGTATTGTAAATAAAAGGCTATAACTTGGCAAAACCTTGTAGTGAATTATGATAATAATTTGGGAAAACGTTTTGGGGAAAAAACGTGAATCATGAACATTTCTATATGTTAAATACATGAACTGATATTGGGGTTTTTGGTGGAATACGACCATTAATGAACCTTTGACACGAGGTTAGACTCAGTTTGTGGTGTAAATCTGCCCGGAACCACCCGGCAAATCCAGTAGCCACAAAGTGTCAGTCTAATGTGGGAGGTCGAAGGCCAAATTGTAGGCGTAACGGTTTATGACACGAGGTTAGACACAGTTTGTGGTGTAAATCTGCCCGGAACCGCCCGACAAATCCAGTGGCCACAAAATGCACGGTCTGATGTGAGAGGTCATGATTCGTTCGTCATGATGAATGAATTAAGGAATACTAACCATAATAAGATGTGGGTATGGTTAGAGGGTTAAGTGGGATGACATGGAAATTTGACATGTAAATGTGGACCTAACCGGTATGAGTTAAGAACATGTAAAACTTACAAATGTAGGCTTAACCAATATAATCAGACCAATGGGTGGGTTAAGTAATATGACTAGACTAATGACACTTAACCAATATAACATGACACGTAGCAGGTTTAAGTCAACTTGAACATATAGATAATACTTAACCAACTTGACATGATACGTGGGCGGGTTAAGCCATGAATTATTTGAATATACTTAACCAATTTGACACGATGACTTGATAGGGTTAAGTCATGAACCGCTTGAATATACTTAACCAATTTGACACGATGATTTGGTAGGGTTAAGTCATGAACCGCTTGAACATACTTAACCAACTTGACACATGATTCGTAGGGCTAAGTCATGAACTTGAACGACAACACTTAGCCAATTTGACACGATACGTAGACGGGTTAAGTCACGAACTTGAATGACCACGCTTAACCAACTTGAAATGCTAGACTGATGGGTTTAAGTCTCGAATTTAAATGACAACACTTAACCTGGTGGACGGAAACCCTAGTTACGCGGTCCTTTTCAGTAGTAACCCACTAGATGTATCATGGTACCCTGGAACTAGGCAGGGTGGGGCACGATTACTGGGCTGATTGTAAGCGACCAGAACGGCGGCTGAGTTGGTGCGCCATTGTAGGTTCAGACGGACTATGGTCGTGCACGTAGTCCGGAGTTGAAAAAGCAGGCATTGGGCACCTGTAGGATTACACTGTGCGTGCGTGATTCGTGTCAGTGGTTGGCACCCTAGGGCTTGATACACCTTATGGTGGACCTAGCACAGGTAACTACATTCGTGATAGGGCCGTATGACATAGACACATGACGAGCTAGAACTTGTAGGGAGCCGATCGATTAATAGATCGTTTCGTGGGACCAAGTAATGGGTCATTTCATGACATTGGGCAAGGGATCAGTTACACAGGTTGGGATCACCTTATTATATAACACGGGCTACTAGCTGGGACACTAGTAGGGGGTAAGCATCCTTGTTACACAGGACACTAGTTGGAACACTAGTAGGAATACGAAACATTCCAGACACTTGTGAGATGCTAGTACGGGTGGTGCAGAGCAAATGGATATCACCGAAATATTTTAATGATGAAACATAGAAATCTTACGATGTTATACTTGATAGAAACCTTGCGATGTGATACTTGGTAGGAACCTTGTGATGCTACTCTTGATAGGAAGCATGGGATGTTATACTTGATTCATCGTGCCTGTAGCTTACCTTGTCATCATGCTTATGTTTACTTTCAGTTTATTCATGCCATATTATCTTCACCTGTTTTTATGCTGAAAGCCACTAGGACTTACTCAGTCTTTATGACTGGCCCAGTTTGTTTCGCCTCTTTTTCTTTCGTCCCCCCCCCCAGGTTCGCAGGGTGGGAATACAGCTTAGTTCGGATCTTACCAAGCTCCAAGGCTCTTTCATGTACTGCTTAGATTTCTCTTGGCTATGGCTTGCTTCGCTTTATTAGGGAATACTACAATTTATTTTCATGCTTCTTTGTTTTTGAGCAAGACAGATATTTTAGCTATGTAATTGGGTATTTGAAAGTTGATGGGATTTTATTGTAAACAATTATATTTAATAAATGATTTGAAGTACTTCTACTTTACCTTCCGCTGTTTTATATATGTCTGTCTTGTAATATTTCTGTTCCAGTACCCATAATGCTCCATTGAAGTTAAGGCATTCCCTTTGTGAGTGACCTTAACGGATGTGGGGTGTTACATTAAGCAACCTCTAATTTAATTATAACTAAATTTTTGATCTTAGTTAAACAAATTAATAAACTTGTTTAACATACAAAGTACGGTGTAAAGTATATATGGCCAATTGTATCTCATTTTGTTCATTCCTAGGTTCTTTGTTATTTTGAGTAACCCTAACCGATTTTTTTATTAAATAATTACTTTCGTTAATCACGTTTTAACTAACCGATCAATTATGTTTTTAATTTACTAACCACTATATAACTAACTTCTTTAATAACTATGATTTTTAAAAACAAAGAAATTGCATTACTATTGCTTTCTGCAAAAAGAGTAATTACATTATTATTACTTTCTGGAAAAAATCAATAACATTTCCCATGTTTGTTTGTTCCCAAACAATTCTTCTGTCTATATGCTTACGTTTAAGCTTCTTTAATTTGCTTTGAAAACAGTTATTTATTTCCATTCTCATTTCATGTATGAAAGCTTAATGGTCATGTTCAAAAAAGAAAAACGTTGCAGCTTTAAACCATTCCCATCCCCAACGTTTTTTTACCTCCTACCCGACTCGTTTCATACGACCTTGTCTTCTGCACCGCGATCGATGACTCTCCAGACCAAAATGTTGATCAACGCATCTCCAGAACGCCATCTGAAGTTACCGCTCCATGTGCCTATGTGCTCTCGTTCCTCATTCCAAGTTTTGAAACCTCTATTGCCTCTTAGCGCCGATGATTCCCCATGAACCGTGCAACATTTGTCCATGATTTCTAGTTGTTGTGGATCCCCAAATCAGATCTCCACCGCACAAATTAGAGATCTCATTGTTCTTAACATTTTTGTAGTTAAATGATTTCGGTTTTGATGACTAAATTTAGAGATTGGAGAGGGAAAAGATTTGAAGAACACTGGTTGTTCAAAGAAAGGGCGTAGGCGTTGTTATTCATTATGTTGACCATAAAGTGTTAGGTTGACCAAAAAACAAGGTTACGTCTCCCTTTTATAAAGAGAGTGGATAGAATTTAATAATATTATATTGTGCCATACTTTGCATGGAGAATTTTTTTCAAGCTACCTACATAAACCCCCTGTTTTTGACAAACAAATATGTAATCCTAGCATAAAAAATATTCCTGACCCATGGGACAGGTTTCATCGAATTCCAAGGTCGTTTGTGAAAAGTCAGTTATAAATATCGATGAAAAATCAAACGTTAAAAATTCCTATAATTACAGAAAAAATCAAAAAAAAAAAAAAAAAACATGAGACCTTGACACTTTACTAGACCTCTTCCTAACGGATCAATGAATCTTGTTTCGTTAAATTTGGAGTTCGTTTGGCCAGTCATTTATTCATTAAAAATTACCCCTGTCAAAATAATCTAAATAATTAAATAAAAACAAGGGCGTTTTTTGCCACTGAAGTCACATACGATATCGGTTTGCCACGAAATTTGATTTTCTTACAATAATTTGGCGATACGGCTCCAACGAAACTAATTTCATCGAAAACTGAGACCGTTTATAAAAATGACTATTTTTAATGCTTATATAATATCGAATAAAATATTATATAAATTCCCAAATAAATCAATTAAATAATAATAAATTATTTTTATCACATATATCCAAATGGAATATACATACAACTTCAAATATAAATTATACAACTCAATATCGTAAATTTCGAGTTAAACGATGTACAAATTATATTAAAATTCTTTTATATAAATTAAACAAATATTATATTTTAAATAACGATTTCCGTAGCGACTATTTTAAAATTTAAATTGGACATAACTAACAATCCATAAAACGAAATCTGAATTTTTCTCTTCCATATGGAAATTATAATCAACAAGATTCCAACGTTCCTTGTTTCACAGAAATCCGACTTAAAACGGATTCTGTATATCCAATTAAAGTTCAAAATTCAATATTACGAACTACCGCACCATTGCGAGCTCGATTTATATTATATATATAAAACGTTGAACTTCAATTTTAATAAACGAAATAAATATTAAAATTCATTAATATTCCAAATTCAATATTTAAAATAATAAATTAAATTAAATATTTGTCTACCAAAAGTACGGGACATTACAATCTTACCCCTTAATAGAATTTCGTCCCCGAAATTACTAAGGTAAGAAAATGTTACAAACCTGTAGATTTTCTAAATCTAATTTATTTTAAATTGAAAACTGATTTATTATGGTAAAATAAAATTTTCAAAAATATCAAAAATTTTCTAATGCATTAAATTCCCGGAAAAATTCGGCGGAGTCACTGCTGTACGGAGTGACATCTACGACATCGCGGGAACAAATAATATATATATATATCGACCCACATGGCCGGAAAACAAAAATCAAAACTCAAAATTTATATTTCCGCGTAGGCGTACTTTTACGAGCGCTATTGAGCATATTTTCTCAACATATATGCGATTTACTCAACCAAAATCAATTCCCTAGCCTTCTGGCACCTGTACTTAACTCAATTTAACATATAAGTCACAAATACATGAAATTCCAAATAACATTTAATTGATTAACAAGTATAACTTCACAATTTTCAAGAATTAAACATGAATTATCAATTTAGTTTATACAATACAAGGTAATATTACCCATTTTTAATTCATATGCGGTTTCATTCCAATTTATAATTCTGCAATTCATTTCTCATGGTTGATAATTTATTCAGCTCCATTAAATGGTTGATTACTTCCATTCAAACAATCTACCATCCAATAACAAGCAGTCACAATCAACAACCAATACACAACCAAATCAATTGAATTTACTTTTAATATTAATATTTACATTGGTTTAACATATTTGAACATCAATCCGTTAATATTCGATTGATTTCTATTTAATTATTATTTAATTAATTTCCAAATTCCAAAGTTAATTTATTTAATTTCAAAACCATTTCTTAATTTAATTCCACTTAACAAAATTAAGTTCCAATTCAAAATTTTGTTCAAATTTGAATTCCATTCACATCAATCAACAAAACAATTCTCAATAATTTGAGAAAATTATTTCTTTTCTATGCAAAACTATATTTTGGGTAAAATTATTTTATATACCCTTTTTGTAAAACAATATTGTATTCGTTCCCAGTTCAACACTTCTCAATACTTGAACCGATCAAATAACACAATACAAAACATTTGTATATAAAATTTACAAATACGCTCTCATATATATACACTCAACTCGATCTAGGGTTGAAACACCCCACGTCCGTTAATATCACTCACTAAGGGAATGCATTAAGTTTCGTGAAGCACTGTAGGTAAACAGACACAGAATAATTACAAGACAGAGATAAATAAGGTAGCAGCGGAAAATTCAAACTTTTATTTCAAACATAATTCATAACTCCATGGTCCACAATTTCATAAGTCACAAAAACCATTACAACAAAAATACTTTTCTTGCACCATCAGAGTACATAAGTAAATAAAAAGCATCATTTCCCCAATAAAAAGAGTTAAGCCATAGTAGAGTCAAGAACTTGAGCCATACTTCAGAAGTAGCTCCTAGCAAGATGATATCTGATTCCTGATTAATTCTGATTATTTCCTCCCTGAGAACCTGGAGGGGGGAAACAGAAGAAAGAAGGAGAAACAACAGGGTCAGACATAAAGTCTGGCAAATCTAGTTACTTTTAGCTAGTAGATAATTAAAAGCAACATGATAGGCATATAAAGTGGATAGAGAGAAATCACTACATAAATGGCAGGTGTGACAAGGTAAGCAAGTTAAGGTATATGTGCCTTACTAATGATAACTCTACATTATTACTAGTATAACTGAAATTAAACGATCCCTTCCACTATAAGCTGGTAGGCTTAGGTCATACGTCCAAGTATACCCTAATCGATCGGCTCCCTACCTTGTAGATATCCAGTGCTGGCCCCATAGTAGGAGGCATCACTTCCTAAAGTGGCAACCCATGGTGTGCACAACTATATTTACTAGTGTCACGGTCGTCTTAGCCGCTCTTACCAGTTCTAATTCAAATTCTGAAGAGGGAAGCGACTCATTTTGCTGACCATCAGGCTAACTTGGGTGTTAGGCTGCAGTCTTGTATTCAGTTGATGGGGGGTCTTTCATTCCAGTCCAGAAGAGATTTGAATTTCACTCTTTCCCCCACTTATCATCTCGCTGTGGGGCTTGTTTCCTCTTCAACTCAGCGCTTTATAGTGCACGCACATGTCCCCGGTCGGTTTGCGCCGCCCATACCATCTGCCTCGTTTGGATCTCTTACAATCAATCAGTAAGCGTGCCCCTTCTCCACCTAGTACGGAGGTCTTTACTTAATACCACTTTGGGTTACTGACTGAAATGGGTCCCTCTCAATGTGATACAAGCTCTCCCCTTGACTTGTATCCCCACTAGGTTTTTCTACTGACTATGTGTACCCTTAGGTGTCTTTAATTACATAGACTTATACTAATTATGCTTACCTTAAAGGGTGTCTTTAATTACATAACTTTCTTACATCATCTACCGGTTAGGTATACCACTTAGGTGTTTTTAATTACATAACCTTATTGGGTTAAGTATGTGGGCCAACATATATATATATATATATATTACCCATCCCCTCTAACTTATTTAACCCCCCACTAACCATCCAATTTTACTTAACCCTAACTTAAGTCCATAATCATATTAAATTAGGTTAAGTAGTCCATTTCTTTACTATGTCCAATTACGGTTATAATGGGCTAGGCCTCCCACATTAGGCCTACAACGTTGGATGCTGGACATGCCGGTAGGGTCTGGGCAGTCTTATTCCACAGTTGGGCCTAACCTCGTATTTTAGCCCGATTCGTATTTGCGTACTTAGACCTCCCAAATTAGGTTCAACATTAGTGGCTGCTGGATATGCCGGTCGAGTCCGAGCAGACTTCCGCCACTAATGTAACCTAACCTCGTGTCATAAGTACAATTTATGATTCCTAATTGTAAATTACTAAACATTCCACATTAATCCAAATCTACCTATATCATTATAAGTAACTATTTCTATGTTTTTCCCCATTTGATTTACATGTCCTATTTCCTATTAAACATTACATAAATCATGCCAATTTTAATTCTCTTTTTCCTCGTTTTCTCTCTAACGTATTCGTACTTATTTTGGCGGCATCTAGGATATAAAGTAGCCTAGCTATAATAATTAAAAGGGAATATAACAAGGGTGATAGTTTTAACATGTCGTGACATAAACATGATCATAAACTGGCATAGTAACAAAGTGAATGGACATGTGATTAACATCATAACTAAGTGGGCATAATTAATAACTTGTGGAAATTACTATGATGTTTAAGCAAGTATAATGAGATCTAGATCTAACATTAGGTGTCCTATTATCTAGATCTAGCATAGTCATGGCAACATGCTTAGATAAAAAGATAGATTCACATGTCAAGTACACAACATATATCAATGTATCACAATATGACAAGTGAATGGTGATTGGCATAAAATTCTAGATCCAAGTAATGTCACAATTATCTAAATTAATAGATTTACTTCCATCATAACATGGTTACAAGTCAAGATCCATATAAACATCATAATCGAATCACCACAATTATATTAGATCTAGGAAATTAGATCTTGTCATGACATAGAATAAAATTTCATATCAACACAGAATCATACTTTACAACATATCCAATTCATTGTATATCAAACAATACTTTTATTTATCTAAACCTAAAAGTAATCTAGAAACTCACAGCGTTAGGTTTAGAGAATTGAGAGAGAATATATCTGAATTCTGAATTTGATTAGCTAAACCGTTGTTGTAGAATTTGATTTTCTAGTTTGACTTGATGGAGAAGAAAGGCTTGTTTTAATTTAGATTAGAGCAGCATGGAGGCGCCATGGATGAACATAATGAGATTAGGGTTAGGTTTAGGTGTTTATTTATAGATGTATTAGGTGTATAAGGGCCTTTAGATTTGATTAGGAACCATCCGAACCAATCAAATTATAAAAACACGTCATCAGGAAACTGCCCAGAATCGACCAGTCGACTGGCCAATTTCAACCAGTCAACAGTTTTCACTTTTGTCTAAAAACGGTCGACTGGTGATATTCGGGTGGTTGACTTGTACTAGTCGAATGGTGAAAAATGGGCGGTCGACTTGTTTGACAGCTTTAAACTTTAAATCTTCCGAGCTTCATAACTTCTTCATACGATGTCCGTTTTACGCAAATTCAGACTCTATCTCAAGCAAAATTCCGAGACAAACACAATGGCGTAACCAATTTCACTTAATTATTCTTCTAAAAATTACGTATTCTTCAATTTCTCATTTTTATACTTAAAATTATGGGGTGTTACATTCCCCCCTCCTTAAAGGATTTCGTCCCCGAAATCTTCAAGTTAAGAAGAATGTATCCTACCATCCATCATCTATCTACTCATCCATCATCCACAAGCATACATTTTCCTTAAAGTTTTCTAATGCTTATATGAATGTATGCAACTGTGTATGTATATGTCCCAACGCTAATGCAAAAGATCAGGCGGTCTACTAATTCAGTTGACCTCCTTAATGCGATGTATGTTAGTGTCATGAATCCAATATGTATGCAAATAAACCTATTGTATCATGTAAGTTCTATATGTGTGCGCACCCATTCGTCCAAATGTGAAATCCATATGCCAGTTCATCCATTTTTATCCATAAAAGAAAAGAAAATGTACACACATTTATATGCAATATGAGCGTGATTGAGCCGATCTTAGTGCCTAATGTGTGTGTATATGCGTCCACAGGCAACCACTAGCAAACACTTGCATTCGCTTGCATCCATCAAACATAACATGTTTCAAACGCATGTTTACATCCATAGGATTCCTATCTAAAGGTTGAAAATACCATGGATAAGACATACTCTATTGATAGAAACAAGTACTGATAAGATTTAGGAAAAAGGAGTTAAGAACATACCCTCGAAAAGAAAAGGGTACGAAGCACGAATCTTATCTTCAGGTTCCTAAGTCGCATCTTCTGGGTTATCTTCCCATTGAACCTTTAGCAACTTGATTTCCTTATTGCGCAACTTCTTAATCTATGACCCAAGAATATGGGCAGGGACCCGTCTGACTGTCGCCTCCCGTTCCACTTCGACTTCTTCCGACATGCTCGGCTAAACAAATTCCGCGGTGTCATGTAGGCACTTCCGTAGATGAGAGACATGGAAAAAGTCATGAACACCAGATAAATTTTTTGGGAGCTTTACTCTGTAGGACATTTGGCCAATCCTCTCGGTTATGGGAAATGGTCCCACAAACCTAGGTGCCAACTTCCTTACCGATCCGAAGCGAACCACATTCCTCGAAGGTGATACTTTGAAAAAAACTAGGTCTCCTACTTCGAATTCGATGTCAGTCCTTCTCTTGTCTGCATAGGACTTCTGCCTATCTTGAGCTATCTTCATCCATCGTCGAATAAGGTCAATCTTTTCGTACGTTTCCCTAACCATATCTGGTCCAAGCAATAGTCTTTATGTAGATTCCCACCAACAAATTGGCGATCTACAGGGTCGTCCGTACTATGATTCGAAGGGTGCCATACCGATACTAGCTTGTTAGCTGTTATTATAGGTAAACTCTACTAAAAAAAGATGCTCTTCCCAAGTCCCTCCGAAGTCGAGGATACACAACCTTAAAAGATCATCTAGAATTCTATTTACCCTCTCCGTCTGCCCATCGGTTTGAGGATGATGTAACACCCTACCTCCGCCAGGGTCACTCACAAGAGAATGCACTAGCTTTGGAGGGGTGTTGTCTAGGTAAACATGCACAGGGATATCACAAGACAGAACATAGATAAATAAATAAGTAAAGCAGCGGTAGAAATTTAAAAACCATAGTTAACCATTTCAAAACCAAATAGTCAACTTATATCAAAGTACTTAGTCATTATTTTCCAACTACCACAAGTCTAGAAAACATAAACTGAAAATAACATAAAGTAAACTATCCCCAAGATAGAAGTGGTGAAGCCATAGCAAGCTCAAGTCCAAACCGTACATGAGCTGTCAAGAAAGCAAGCCAAATGTCCAAGCTAAGCACTAGTGTTCCCTCCCTGAGAACCTGGGGAGGGGGGGGGGGAACGAAAGAAAAGAGGCGAAAGAAAAAGGGTCAGTCATAAAGACTGGTAAGTCCTACCTACTATTAGTATAAAAACTAATGAAGTTAACTAAACATGAGAAGCTGAGATGAAACATAAAGATGGTAACTAACTGGCATGATAAATAGATAACAATTTAGATCAAGTGTGGCATCGCATATACAAGGTTTAGTTTTTGCACCAATAGTACTAGTATTCCAACCCATGTCAAGTATAAACAAGAAATGATCCCTTGGCCCAATATCATGAGTTGACCCAAGTCAAGGTCCAATTATACAATCTAGTCGATCGGCTCCCTATAAGCCTAACTTGTCGAGTGTCGGTGTCATACGGCCCAATCATGGAATGTAGTCGAACTGTGCTACGTCCACCCTAGGGTGTATCAAGCCCTAGGGTGCCAACCACTGACACAAATCAAGCATGCACAGTCTAAACCTACTGGTGCCCATGTCTGTTATTTTTCAACTCCGGACTATGTGCACGACCATAGCCCGCCTGAACCTACACTGGCGCACCAACTCAGCTGTCTTTCTGGTTGCTTACAATCAGCCCAGTAATCGTTCCCCACCCTAGCCTAGTCCCTAGGGTAGCGTGATACATCCAAGAGGGTTACTGCTGAAAAGGACCACGTAACTAGGGTTTCCAACGGGTTAAGTGTGGTTAACCCTATCCAATCATGTATCAAGTTGGTTAAGTGTATCCAAGTGGTTCATGACTTAACCCTAACTTGCGGCATTAATTAATTTAATGCACCCAACCTCTCACATTAGACTTTGTTGTGGTTACTGGATATGCCGGGCGGGTCCGGGCAGCTTTACACCACAACCTAGTCTAACCTCGGGTTTCAAGCGCGATATGACCAACTTCTCACATTGGGTCCTATTGTTTGTAGCCACTGGATTTGCCGGGCGGTTCCGGGCAGATTTACGCTACAAACTCAACCCAACCTCGAGTTGGCCACTTTATGGTTTTCTACATGTCATGACCACATTCAAGTTTTCAAGCATAATCAAGTTTCATGTCACATTTCAAGTCATGTTTTTCATGACATTTCAAGTTTGCCTAACTACCCATAACGTATTCCCATTCGCACGTAAATTCGCATCAACACAAGTGAATCAAGGAACATAAAAATATGACTAAGATGGGCATAAGGTGGTAAAGTTGGTCATAAGTTAGACATGATGATATTTGAGGCAAAGGTGTTCATCACAACTAGCATATAGGATTTTTGGCCTCAAAACATCTATGACATCAAACTTAGCAAATAAACTTGTGGGTAGCATGTAGTTCAACATAATAGGCAAAGGTGATAACATGATAATAGTTGACATAGGGTGATAAACTTGTGGGTAGCATGTAGTTCAACATCATAGGCAAGTTAACATCAAGGTTGTGAGGGGTTCTATGTTGCAATATGCATAATCCCCAAATAAAGATCATAGCTTTCTACCCAAAAATCAAGATGAACGGTACTAGGTTCATGATAGTTCCACAATCATAGATCAAAAGAGTCATAAATGGATCTATGCATACAAATATAGCCCCAAGACAAGTATTACACCAAAAATCCCATTTCAACTTGCTACATGTTCATATTAATTTCATAGTTTAAATCTAAGAGTAGAGTGGGGCTTACTAAGCGTGGTTATGAGAACTAGAACCAAATAGAACAAGATAGAGACGTTGTAGAAGCTCTAGGAATGATGTAGCAACACTAGAAGCCTTGAGAATAAGTAGCTCCTTTGATTTGATGAAGAAAGATTGTTCCTTTTTGCCTTAGAAGCTCTCAAGATGAAGATGGAGGCCATGATTAGGGAGCATTTTGGCAGAATTTAGTTGTTAGGATGATTTGTGGTGGTTTAGGCTAGGTCTTAGGGTGTTTTTATAGGTGTAGAGACTAGGTTAGGCCATAGGATTAACCCTAGTTTAGATCTGAACCATCAAATCCCGTCACAGGCCAACTGACCAGGCCAAAGGAGCAAACAGGTGCACCAGGGAAACATGGCCGACCAGGGAGGTCGACCCCCAGGTCGACACCCAAGTCGACTGGGCAGTCGACCTGGGCTGGGGCAGGTCGACTCCCCAGTCGACCTGGGGTTGGGCGGGAAATTTTCCCGCCCAATCTGTTTGGAGCTGATTTTGAATTTCGGGCAGAATTTTTGAATTTTCTGAAATCTTCTATGGGCCATATCTTGGTCATACGGACTCCGATTTACGAAATTTCGGACTCGTTTTCAAGCAGAATTTCGAGACGAACGCAACGGCGTAACCCGTTCCCATTGATTCTTAACTTATGATTTAATTCTGCCCTGATTTCTTGTTTTAGCATGTTATTAAAAATTCGGATTGTTACATTCTCCCCACCTTAAAGGATTTCGTCCCCGTAATCTCCAAGTTAGGAAGAACGTATCCTACCATCCATCATCCATCTACTCAAACATCATCCACAAGTAATCATTGCCCTTAAAAGATTTCTAATGTTGTATGAACATATGCAAAAGTGTGTGTATATGCACCTATCTAATGCAAAAATCAGGCGGTTACTGACTAAGTAAACCTCCTTAATGCAGAATATGCTAGTGAAATGAGTCCAAATGTATGCAAATTCCTAACATAATTTATAATCTCTACATGAGTGCACATAACATTCATTCATATGCAACATCCACGTGATAGCATAACAAGTTTCATCCATGAATAAGCATAAACACTCATGCATATGCAATATGAAAGTGTGTGAGCCGATCTTAGTGCCTAACGTGTATCATGCATCCACGAGTAACCACTTGCAAACACTTGCAACCATTTGCAACCATCAAGCATAACATGTTTCAAATACATGTTTCATCCAAAGGGTTTCTACCTAAGGTTCTCATGACAAGATTTACGAGATAACAAGATAACCATGGATAGAAAAAGAAAGACACACTAACTAGGAAAAGAGATTGAGAATGTACCCTAAAAAAGAAATGGATAAAGCCCACGCATCTTCTCCTCGGTTTCCCAAGTTGCATCTTCATCGGCTTCACTCCACTGAACCTTTACTAACTTGACTTCTCGATTTCTCAACTTCTTGATCTCCGTTCCCAAGATACGAATCAGAGCTCGCCTCAGGGTTGCCTCTTTCTCTACCTCCACGTCTTTAAGAATGCTAGGCTCAACTACTTCGGCTGATTCATGTAGGCATTTTCGGAGATGCGAGACATGAAAGACATTGTGCACTCCAGCCAGCTTCTCGGGCAATTCCACCCTATAAGCCATTTGCCCAATCTTCTCGATGATAGGGAAGGGTCCTACGAACCTTGGTGCTAGCTTTCAAACTGCTCCAAAATGAACCACATTTCGCGAGGGAGAAACCTTCACAAAGACCATATCTCCAACTTCAAACTCTAAGTCTGTCCTTCGCTTGTCTGCATAGGATTTCTGTCTGTCTTGGGCCGTTTTCATCCGCCTTCGAATCAACTCAACCTTCTCGGATGTGTCCCCTATCATGTCGGGCCCAAGTATAAGCTTATCCGTCGTCTCCCACCAACTTGTTGGTGACTTGCATGGCCTCCCATACAAAGCTTTGAATGGTGCCATTCCTATGCTTGTTTGGTAGCTGTTATTATAAGCAAACTCTACGAGAGGAAGGTGGTCTTCGCAAGTGCCACCAAAGTCAAGAATGCACAGCCTCAACAGATCTTCTAGTACCCTATTAACCCTTTCGGTCTGACCATCCTTCTGTGGGTGATAGGCTGTACTTAGATTCAATCGCGTACCCATCGCTTCTTGCAAGCTATTCCAAAATTGGCTAGTGAAGATTGGGTCACGATCGCTAACTATGATAGAAGGAACTCCATGCAATCGCACTATCTCTCGAAGATAAACAGATGCTAGCCATGATGCAGTCCTCTTGCTCTTCACTGGAATGAAATGGGCGCTCTTCGTGAGTCTATCCACTATGACCCATATGCTAGTATTCCCCTTCCTTGATCTCGGCAATCCATCCACAAAATCCATAGAGATACTTTCCCACTTCCATTGCGGGACCTCCAATGGATGCAGTAACCCACCGGGCTTCTTCGACTCGGCCTTTACTTGTTGGCAAACAATGCATCTAGAAACAAACTCTGCAACATCCTTTTTCATCCCATCCCAAAAGAAAATGCGCTTCATATCCTGGTACATCTTATCCCCTCCCGGATGTATGGTCATCCACGAGTGATGCGCCTCCTCAAGAACTTTATTTACTAAGTCTCCCACTTGTGGGACACATAGTCTTCCATCATGCCTTAGCCATCCCTTGTCATCAATAGTATATCTAGCGAGGTGACTTAACGTCTCACCACGAATCAACTTGTCCATGATCTCGACTATCTGCGGGTCTTCCCTCTGTGAAGCCCCAACTTGATCAAGAAGTGTAGGTCTAAGCTCAAGGGATGCTAACGAACCAGTCATCGACTCAACAGCAGGTGCAAAATCAAAGGTTGCCAAGAACTCTAGGCTCTTCATCTCAACAAACAAGGGACTCAAAGTCAACCTTCTTCTACTTAGCGCATCTGCCACAACATTACCTTTTCCAAGGGTATAAGCTATATCAAAGTCATATGATGCCAAGAATTCCATCCACCTCTACTGCCTTAGATTCAAATCTTTCTACGAGAAGAGGTACTTGAGCGATTTGTGATCAGTATATAACTCAATCCTTTCACCTAGAAGATAATGGCGCCAAGATTTGAGTGCAAAGACGATCGCCGCCAACTCCAAATCATGAGTGGGATAGTTCTTCTCATGAACTTTGAGTTGCCTACCCCCAAAGCATATCACTCTCCCTTCTTGCATCAGGACAGCGCCTAATCCCGTGCCGCATGCGTCGGTATACACGGTAAACAACTTCCCTCCATCGGGTAATTCTAGAACTGGAGCTGTGGTGAGGGCTTTCTTGAGCCTTTGAAAAGCAAGCTCACACTATAAGTCCCATGCAAAGACTAAGTTCTTCTTCGTTAACTTAGTGAGAGGGGCTGAAATCTTAGCGAAGTCCTTAATGAACTTCCTATAAAATCCTACCAGACCGAGAAAGCTTCTCACTTTAGTTGCATTCTTCGGAACTTTCCAGTCTTGTACCGCCACTACTTTAGCGGGATCCACAGCTATGCCTTGCTTAGAAACTATATGCCCAAGGAACCGAACTACCCTTCTCCAAAAATGGCATTTGGAGAACTTGGCTTTTAACTGATGAGCTCTAGCATATCCATAACCTCCTTGAGATGTGTAGCATGCTCTTCCTCGTCCTTAGAGAAGATCAGAATATCATCCACGAAGACAACCACAAACTTGTTAAGGAACTCCCTAAACACCCTACTCATCAAATCAACGAAGTATGCGGGTGCATTAGTCAAACCAAACGGCATGACGAGCCATTCAAAGAATCCATCTGGAGTCCTAAACGCAGTCTTGTCAATACTATCCTCAGCCACTCTAAGCTGATGGAATCCGGTGGCTAGATCGAGTTGAGAGAAAACAGAAGCACCTACAAGCTGGTCAAAGAGATCATCAATCCTCGGTAACGGGTGCCTATTCTTCTTTGTCAGCTTGTTTAATTCATGATAATCAACACATAGACGAAGCGAACCATCCGCCTTAGTAGCGAATACCACAAGAGCACCCCATTCAGAAATGCTTCGCCTAATGAAATTTTTCTCAAGCATCTCCTTGACTTGCTTGCTAAGCTCTCTTCTTTCTCGCGGGGCCATGTGCCTAACAGGCAATGAAACTGGCTTGGCATTATCAATAAGATAAATACGGAAGTCTATCTCACGTTTAGGGGGTAACCCCTTCACCTCGTCAAAAACATCAGGATATTCTCGGACCACCCTCACAGATTGAAGATTGTCAATAGACGAGGCGAGGGATTCAAGATAACATAACATGACGGGATCCATAGGGTTACAAGAAATCTCTAGGGTATTGCCAAGGCGAGTCATAAGCCTCACTACCTTATGCTCACAATCGAGAATGGCTCCATAACTGGACAACCAATCCATGCCCAAAATCAATCCGTATCCCATGAACCCGAGAACATAAGCATTACATGTGAATTCTACGGTCAAGATAGAAATCCTCAAATCCATACAAATCATAGATAGATGGGCGGAACCCCCAATTGGATTTGAAACACTAACGGGATCCTCAACTAGACTAGTACTTAGGTGCAAACTTTCAACAATGTCAGAAGAAATAAAGGTATGCGATGCGCCAGAATCAAATAAAGTTCGAACAGGAAAACCAGAAATGTAAACAAGGCTTTCTACAGAAATACTACCTCGGTCCGGAGCTGGAGTAGTGTTGAGAGCATGCATCTGCCCTCCAGAAGGTCCTGCCCGCTGAGTCTGTCCTTGCCCATGTCCCTGCTTCTTTGGGCAATCCTTACTGTAGTGTCCAGACTCGCCGCAATGAAAGCATTCTCCCAGCTTCCTCTTCTTCTTCCTACAATCTTTGGCTATGTGTCCAGTGATCCCACAGAAGTTGCACTTCCTTGTCTCCCTTGCCTTGTTGTTGCTGGCCTTGTTACCCTTGTTGTTCTTGTTGTTCTGGTTGCTCTGATTGCCTCCCCACTTGGAGTCCACCTTCTTGGTTTGAGTCTCATTAAGCTTAACTTCTTTCTTGCCATTCTTATCATCTCCATGAAGCAAGGCCATATCCACTAAGCTCTCAAAAGTGGCCCCCATGGGTATATGAGACATGGCCAAACCTTGCAATGGCTCATTCAATCCTCGGGCAAAGCGTAGAGCCTTCTTCTGAGGTATGTTAACCATGTCTAAACCGAATCAAGCAAGCTGGTTAAACTTATTCACATACTCTCTCACGGTCATGTCCCCTTGCTTCAAACATATAAACCTCTCCAATTGCAGATTCTCTTCAGCAGATGATAGAAACTTAAGCCCAAACCTCATCCTAAAGTCGGCCCAAGTCTTATAGGTCTAGTAGCGTTGGTGACTTCCCACCAATAAGCAGCTTCCTCTTTAAATAGCCATACTGCCAACAGAACTTTCCTACGATCTTCTACATCAAAGATAACAAAAAGGTCTTCAGTTTCCCTTAACCAGTTTCTTTCCTCAACATAAGTCTCTGTCCCAACAAAATTCTTGCCACCCATCGCCTTAAAGTCCTTGCAAATCTTCGCGAAATCCGCTTGTGGATGCTGAGGAGGAGGAGGAGGAACCTCAGGTACGGGAGGAGGAGTGGGAGTGTTTGCTGGGCCCGTATCGTTGGCCCTAGCTTCCAAGTACCTTCGGAACCATCCGGGTGTGGGTACTCCCTCGGGAAGGTTAAGATCGGCCATGCTGAAAAAGGGAAAGATAGATTCAGAACGAGAAAACGAAGGATAATGCTAATGGCTTTTTGGGGAACAACCTTTTTAAAATAAACTAGACTTTCCTTGGAAAGATACTTAATTGGTTTTGAAAATAGTTTTTCAAAAAGGGTTTTTTAAAACTTTTGTCCGGTCTAGTAAAACCTCATGCTCTAATACCAAATGTAACACCCCACCTCCGCCAGGGTCACTCACAAGAGAATGCACTAGCTTTGGAGGGGTGTTGTCTAGGTAAACATGCACAGAGATATCACAAGACATAACATAGATAAATAAATAAGTAAAGCAGCGGTAGAAATTTAAAAACCATAGTTAACCATTTCAAAACCAAATAGTCAACTTACATCAAAGTACTTAGTCATTATTTTCCAACTACCACAAGTCTAGAAAACATAAACTGAAAATAAAATAAAGTAAACTATCCCTAAGATAGATGTGGTGAAGCCATAGCAAGCTCAAGTCCAAACCATACATGAGCTGTTAAGAAAGCAAGCCAAATGTCCAAGCTAAGCACTAGTGTTTCCTCCCTGAGAACCGAGGGAGGGGGGGGGGACGGAAGAAAAGAGGCGAAAGAAAAAGGGTCAGTCATAAAGACTGGTAAGTCCTACCTACTATTAGTATAAAAACTAATGAAGTTAACTAAACACGAGAAACTGAGATGAAACATAAAGATGGTAACTAACTGGCATGATAAATAGATAACAAGGAAGATCAAGTGTGGCATCGCATATACAAGGTTTAGTTTTTGCACCAATAGTACTAGTATTCCAACCCATGTCAAGTATAAACAAGAAATGATCCCTTGGCCCAATATTATGAGTTGACCCAAGTCAAGGTCCAACTATACAATCTAGTCGATCGGCTCCCTATAAGCCTAACTTGTCGAGTGTCGGTGTCATACGGCCCAATCACGGAATGTAGTCGAACTGTCCTAGGTCCACCCTAGGGTGTATCAAGCCCTAGGATGCCAACCACTGACACGAATCAAGCACACACAGTCTAAACCTACTGGTCCCCATGTCTGTTATTTTTCAACTCCGGACTATGTGCACGACCATAGCCCGCCTGAACCTACACTGGCGCACCAACTCAGCCGTCTTTCTGGTCGCTTACAATCAGCACCGTAATCGTGCCCCACCCTAGCCTAGTCCCTAGGGTACCGTGATACATCCAAGAGGGTTACTGCTGAAAAGGACCACGTAACTAGGGTTTCCAACGGGTTAAGTATGGTTAACCCTATCCAATCATGTATCAAGTTGGTTAAGTGTATCCAAGTGGTTCACGACTTAACCCTAACATGTGGCATTAATTAATTTAATGCACCCAACCTCTCACATTAGACTTTGTTGTGGTTACTGGATATGTCGGGCGGGTCCGGGCAGCTTTACACCACAACCTAGTTTAACCTCGGGTTTCAAGCGCGATATGACCAACTTCTCACATTGGGTCCTATTGTTTGTAGCCACTGGATTTGCCGGGCGGTTCCGGATGGATTTACGCTACAAACTCAACCCAACCTCGAGTTGGCCACTTTATGGTTTTCTACATGTTATGACCACATTCAAGTTTTCAAGCATAATCAAGTTTCATGTCACATTTCAAGTCATGTTTTTCATGTCATTTCAAGTTTGCCTAACTACCCATAACGTATTCCCATTCGCACGTAAATTCGCATCAACACAAGTGAATCAAGGAACATAAAAATATGACCAAGATGGGCATAAGGTGGTAAAGTTGGTCATAAGTTAGACATGATGATATTTGAGGCAAAGGTGTTCATCACAACTAGCATATAGGATTTTTGGCCTCAAAACATGTATGACATCAAACTTAGCAAATAAACTTGTGGGTAGCATGTAGTTCAACATCATAGGCAAAGGTGATAACATGATAATAGTTGACATAGGGTGATAAACTTGTGGGTAGCATGTAGTTCAACATCATAGGCAAGTTAACATCAAGGTTGTGATGGGTTCTATGTTGCATTATGCATAATCCCCAAATAAAGATAATAGCTTTCTACCCAAAAATCAAGATGAACGGTACTAGGTTCATGATAGTTCCACAATCATAGATCAAAAGAGTCATAAATGGATCTATGCATACAAATATATCCCCAAGACAAGTATTACACCAAAAATCCCATTTCAACTTGCTACATGTTCATATTAATTTCATAGTTTAAATCTAAGAGTAGAGTGGGACTTACTAAGCATGGCTATAAGAACTAGAACCAAATAGAACAAGATAGAGACATTGTAGAAGCTCTAGGAATGATGTAGCAACACTAGAAGCCTTGAGAATAAGTAGCTCCTTTGATTTGATGATGAAAGATTACTCCTTTTTGCCTTAGAAGCTCTCAAGATGAAGATGGAGGCCATGATTAGGGAGCATTTTGGCAGAATTTAGTTGTTAGGATGATTTGTGGTGGTTTAGGCTAGGTCTTAGGGTGTTTTTATAGGTGTAGAGACTAGTTTAGGCCATAGGATTAACCCTAGTTTAGATCTGAACCATCAAATCCCATCACAGGCCAACTGACCAGACCAAAGGAGCAAACAGGTGCACCAGGGAAACATGGCCGACCAGGGAGGTAGACCCCCAGGTCGACACCCAAGTCGACTGGTCAGTCGACCTGGGCTGGGGCAGTCGACTCCCCAGTCGACCAGGGGTTGGGCGGGAAATTTTCCCGCCCAATCTGTTTGGAGCTGATTTTGAATTTCGGGCTGAATTTTTGAATTTTCTGAAATCTTCTATGGGCCATATCTTGGTCATACGGACTCCGATTTACGAAATTTCGGACTCGTTTTCAAGCAGAATTTCGAGTCGAACGCAGTGGCGTAACCCGTTCCCATTAATTCTTAACTTATGATTTAATTCTGCCCTGATTTCTTGTTTTAGCATGTTATTAAAAATTCGGGTTGTTACAGATGATAAGCGGTGCTCAAACACAACTATGTACCCAATGCTTCTTGCAAGCTCCTCCAAAATTCGTTGGTAAAGATGGGGTCACGATCGCTCATGATGCTGGAAGGAACTCCGTGGAGACGAACTATCTCATGAACATAAATTGTTGCCAACCATGGTGTTGTCCTTTTACTTTTAACTGGTATAAAGTGAGCACTCTTGGTGAGTATGTCCACTATCACCCAAATACTGCTATTACCTTTCTTCGATCTAGGCAAACCATCTATGAAATCCATAGAGACGCTCTCCCATTTCCACTGCGGAACCTCCAACGGATGAAGTAATCAACCTGGCTTCTTTTGATTAGCTTTGACTTGCTGGCAAACCAAACATTGAGAGAAAAAATTCGACCATGTCCTTCTTCATCCCAGCCTAAAAGAAAACCCTCTTCATGTCCCTGTGCATCTTATCACTGCCTGGATGTATGGTCGTCTTAGAATGGTATGCTTCTTCTAGGACTGCCTTTATCAAGCTTCCAGATTGAGGAACACAAAGCCTTCCATCTCGTCGCAACCACCCCTTTTCATCTATGGCATACCTACCGAGGTGACTAGAAGTCTCCCCTCTTTTGAGCTTATCCATTATGTCTAGAGTCTGTGGGTCACCTTGTTGCGAAGCTCCTATCTGCTCCACAATAGTCTGTCGTATCTCCAAGGATGCAAATAAATTAGGCATAACTTCGATGGACGGTCTAAAATCAAAAGCCGGTATGAACCCCAAGTTCTTTCTTTCCACAAACAGAGGACTCAGGGCTACCCTCTGTCTACTTAGTGCATCTGCCACCACATTACCCTTACCGAGGGTATAAGCAATCTCAAAATCATATGAGGCTAAGAACTCCATCATCGTTGTTGCCTTAGGTTTAGATCCTTCTAGGAGAATAGATACTTGAGAGGTTTATGATCGGTGTATAACTCGAACTTCCCTCCAAGTAAGTAATGATGCCATGTCTACAATGCGAATACTATGGCCGCTAGCTCTAGACCATGCGTGGGGTAGTTCTTCTCATGAACTCTCAACTGTCTACCCCCATAACATATTACTTTTCCTTCTTGCATCAGAACCACACCAAGTCCTGTACCGCACGCATCGGTGTAAACAATAAACACTTTACTCCCATCGGGCAAGGTCAAAACTAGGGATGTTGTCAGAGCCCTTTTTAATCGTTGGAAAGCAACGTCACAGTCTATGTCCCATGAAAATGTCAAATTCTTCTTTGTCAGCCTGGTGAGAGGGGCTGATATCTTTGTGAAGTCCTTAATGAACTTCCTGTAATAACCTTTCAACCCAAGAAAGCTTCTCACCTCAGTTGCATTTTTAGGAATCTTCCAATCTTATACTGCAACCACCTTCGCGGGATCTACAACTATCCCTTCTTTGGAGATTATATGCCCCAAGAATCTCACCACTTTTCTCCAGAAATGGCATTTGGAGAACTTTGCTTTTAGCTGATGGTCAGGGAGAGTTTTCAGAACTTCTCCTAAATGATTGGCATGCTCTTCTTCACTCTTGGAGAAGACCAAAATATCATCAACAAGGACTAAGACGAATTTGTTTAGGAACTCCCGAAACACCCTACTCATCAAGTCAACAAAATAGGCGGGTGCATTTGTCAACCCAAAAGGCATAACTAGCAATTCAAAGAAACCACCTGGAGTCCTGAAAGCAATCTTATCTATGCTGTCCTCAGCCACTCTCAGCTGATGGAACCCGGTAGCCAAGTCCAACTGAGAAAATACCGAGGCACCAATAAGCTGGTCAAATAAATCATCAATCCTCGGAAGCGGGTGCCTATTCTTCTTGGTGAGCTTATTTAACTCTCTATAGTCAACACACAAACGAAGCGAACCATCCGCTTTAGTTGTGAATACTACTGGACCACCCCACTCAGATATGCTACCTCTGATAAACCCTTTTTCAAGTAGCTCCCCTACTTGCTTACTCAGCTCCCTCCTTTCTCTTAGAGCCATGTGGCGGACTAGTAATGCAACAGGCTTTACATTGTCCACAAGATATTTGCGAAAGTCGATCTCACGTCTTGGAGGTAAACACCATACCTCATCAAAAACAACGGGATAATCTCAAACCACTGGAATAGTTTGCAAATCGTCTATGGATGCATCTAGAGACTCTAGGAAGCTAAGCGTAACAAACCCTTGAGGGTCACAAGAAATTTCGAGGGTCTTTCCATAATGTGTTAGGAGTCTAATAGCCCTCTCCTCACAATCTAGAATGGCCCCATATGTGGTAAGCCAATCCATTCTTAGAATCAACCCATAGCCTATAAACCCGAGCACATACACTTCACATTCAAAT
Source organism: Allium sativum (assembly GCA_030737875.1). Classification (NCBI taxonomy): domain Eukaryota; kingdom Viridiplantae; phylum Streptophyta; class Magnoliopsida; order Asparagales; family Amaryllidaceae; genus Allium; species Allium sativum. The sequence goes on from CM060918.1 coordinate 750,454,835, forward strand.
TCGACGCCCAACACAGATATTTTGAAGCCCCAACAAATCATCGACAAATGATCCGAACCACCAATGGGGTTTGAAACAACTACAAGATCTACTACCATACTAGTAATTAAATGCAGAGATTCAACCACAAAACTAGATATAAACGAGTGTGAAGCACTAGAATCAAAAAGTGTTCTAATTGAAAAGTTTGAAAGAGAAACTAAACTTTCTCCGAAAAATTTTCTACCTCTTTCAGAAGCACCGATCGCAAGAGCATGCACCTGCCCTCCAGAAGTCCCTGCTATTTGCCCTTGTCCCTGCGATCCCTGTTTATTCGGGCACTCCTTAGAGTAGTGTCCGACCTCTCCGCAATTAAAGCAACTGGCCTTCCTTCTCTTGCAATCTTTGATTAGGTAGCCCTCCTTTCAACAATTGTGACATTTTCTCTTATCCTTGCCTTTAACATCTTTTCCCGCTTTCTTCTGTTGTTGCTGATGTTGCTGTTGTTGCCCCTTCTTGGGCCATACCTTCTTATTCTGCGATGTCCCCTCAGCTTTCACTTCCTTCTTTTCTCCCTTGTCCTCCTCATGTATTAGGGTCATATCAACAAGCTTTTCAAATGTGGCCCCCATTGGAATATGGGACATTGCTAGCCCATGCAGAGGCTCATTCAGCCCTTTAGCAAACCGCAAAGCCCTTTTGTATGGCGTATCCACCAACTCTAAACCGAACCTTGCCAGCTGGTTGAACTTGTTCACATATTCCTTCACCGTCAAATTTCCTTGTTTGGGAGCTAAGAACCCCTCCATTGTATGTTTTGCTCCGCTTGGGAAAGAAATTTTATTTCGAACACTTGTCTAAATTCTTCCCAAGTCTCTACCGGACGTTCAGCTTGGTTGACTTCCCACCAAAATGAGGCTTCGTCCTTTAACAACCAAGCAGCAAATTGGATTTTTCTTCAGTCCTCCACTTCAAAGATTACGAATAAGTCCTCGGTCTCCTTGAGCCAGTTCCGAGCTTCTACGAATGTCTCATTCCCATGGAATGGCTTCCCTCCCATAGCACGGAAGTCCTTATAGATCTTGGCGAAGTTATCTGCTCTTGGAGGGGGAGGAGGAGGAATGACTGGTGCAGCTGGGGGAGGAACATATCTTTGGCCTTCGGCTGGCGCCGTGGCTTCCAAAGACCTACAGAACCATCGGGGTATAGTGACGCCCTCTAGGATATTAAGGATGTTTTGTTCCCCAAACATGCTAAAAAAAGGAAAAGGAAGAAATTTAGATAGAGGGCCGAAGGATACTACATATGGCTCTTTGGGGAATGTTTTTCAAAACAGACTTTTCTTTTTTAAAATTCTTTCTTTAAAACCTTTTTAAAAAAAAATTCAAAAACTTTTATCTAATCTGGTAACCTCCAGCTCTGATACCAAGTGAAACACCCCACGTTCGTTAATGTCACTCACTAAGGGAATGCATTAAGTTTCGTGAAGCGCTGTAGGTAAACAGACACAGAATAATTACAAGACAGAGATAATTAAGGCAGCAGCGGAAAATTTAAAATTTTATTTCAAACATAAGTCATAACTCTGTGGTCCACAATTTCATAAGTCACAAAAACCATTACAACAAAAATACCTTTATCTTGCACCACCAACATACATAAGTAAATAAAAAGCATCATTTCCCCAATAAAAAGAGTTAAGCCATAGTAGAGTCAAGAACTTGAGCCATACTTCAGAAGTAGCTCCTAGCAAGATGATATCTGATTCCTGATTAAGTCTGATTATTTCCTCCCTGAGAACCTCGAGAGGAGGGGGGAACAGAAGAAAGAAGGAGAAATAACAGGGTCAGACATAAAGTCTGGCGAGTCTAGTTACTTTTAGCCGGTAGATAATTAAAACCAACATGATAGGCATATAAAGTGGATACGAGAGAAATCACTACATAAATGGCAGGTGCGACAAGGTAAGCAAGTTAAGGTATATGTGCCTTACTAATGATAACTCTGCGTTATTAGTAGTATAACTGAAATGAAACAATCCCTTCCACTATAAGCTGGTAGGCTTAGGTCATACGTCTAAGAATACCCTAACCACTACCCTAATCGATCGATTCCCTGCCTTGTAGATATCATGTGTTGGCCCCACAGTAGGAGGTATCACTTCCTAAAGTGGCAACCCATGGTGTGCACAACTATATCTACTGGTGTCACGGTCGTCTTATACCCCTTTGCCCGGCCCATGCACGCACATGTCCCCGGTCGGTTTGCGCCGCCCACACCATCCGCCTCGTTTGGATCTCTTATAATCAATCAGTAAGCGTGCCCATCCTCCGACTAGTATGGAGGTCTTTAGTTGATACCACTTCGGGTTACTGACTGAAATGGGTCCATCTCAATATGATACAAGATCCCCCCTTGTCTTGTATCCCCACTAGGTTTTTCTACTGACTATGTTTACCCTTAGGTGTCTTTAATTACATAGCCCTATACTAGTTATGCTTACCCTAAAGGATGTCTTTAATTACATAACTTTCTTACATCATCTACCGGTTATGTATACCACTTAGGTGTCTTTAATCGCATAACCTTATTAGGTTAAGTGTGTGGGCCTATATATATATATATATATATATATATATATATATATATATATATATATATCCTATCCCCTCTAACTTACTTAACCCCAACTACCCATTCAATTTCACTTAACCCTAACTTAAGTAAATAGTCATATTAAATTAGGTTAAGTAGTCCATTTCTTTACCATGTCCAATTATGGTTATAATGGGCTAGACCTCAAACATTAAGCCTACAACGTGTGGATGTTGGATATACCGGTCGGGTACGGCCAGTCTTATTCCATAGTTGGGCCTAACCTTGTGTCTTAGCCCGATTCTTATTTCCGTACTTAGACCTCCCACATTAGGTTCAACATTAGTGGCTGCTGGATATGCCGGTCGGGTCCGGGTAGACTTCCGCCACTAATGTAACCTAACCTCGTGTCATAAGTACAATTTATGATTCCTAATTGTAAATTACTAAACATTCCAAATTAATCCAAATCTACCTATGTCATTATAGGTAACTATTTCAATGTTTTTTCCCATTTGATTTACATGTCCCATTTCCTATTAAACATTACATAAATCATGCCAATTTTAGTTCCCTTTTTCCCCATTTTCTCTCTAACGTATTCGTACGTATTTTGGTGGCATCTAGGCTATAAAGTAGCCTAGCTATAATAATTAAAAGGGAATATGACGAGGGTGATAGTTTCAACATGTCGTGACGTAAACATGATCATAAACTGGCATAGTAACAAAGTGAATGGACATGTGATTAACATCATAACTAAGTGGGCATAATTAATAACTTGTGGCAATTATTATGTTGTTTAAGCAAGCATAATGAGATCTAGATCTAACATTAGGTGTCCAATTACCTAGATCTAGAATAGTCATGGCAACATGTTTAGATAAAAAGGTAGATTCACATGTCAAGTTTACAACATATATCAATGTATCATAATATGAAAAGTGAATGGTGATTGGCATAAAAGTCTAGATCCAAGTAATGTCACAATTATCTAAATTAATAGATGTACTTCCATCATAACATGGCTACAAGTCAAGATTCATATAAAAATCATAATCGAATCACCACAATTATATTAGATCTAGGAAATTAGATCTTGTCATGACATAGAATAAAGTTTCATATCAACACAGAATCATACTTTACAACATATCCAATTCATTGTCTATCAAAGCATACTTTTATTTATCTAAACCATAAAGTAATCTAGAAACTCACAGCGTTAGGTTTAGAGAATTGAGAGAGAATAGATCTTAATTCCAAATTCTGAATTTGATTAGCTAAACCGTTATTGTAGAATTTGATCTTCTAATTTGACTTGATGGAGAAGAAAGGCTTGTTTTAATTTAGATTAGAGCAGAATGGAGGCGCCATGGATGAACATAATGAGATTAGGGTTGGGTTTAGGTGTTTATTTATAGATGTATTAGGTGTATAAGGACCTTTAGATTTGATTAGGAACCATTCGAACCACTCAAATTATAAAAACACATCATCTAGAAACTGCCCAGAATCAACCAGTTGACTGGCCAATTTCAACCAGTCAACAGTTTTCACTTCTGTCTAAAAAGGGTCTACTGGTGATATTTGGGCAGTCGACTTGTACTAGTCGAATGGTGAAAAATGGGCGGTCGACTTATTTTACAGCTTTAAACTTTAAATCTTCCAAGCTTCATAACTTCTTCATATGATGTCCGTTTTACGCAAACTCGGACTCTATCTCAAGCAAAATTCCGAGACGAACGCAATGGCGTAACCCGTTTCACTTAATTCTTCTTCTAAAAATTAATTATTATTTAATTTTTCATTTTTATATTTAAAATTACGGGGTGTTAAAAGGGTATTACTAGCACCATCTCTATCGAGTTACACCACAGAGCCAAGGTTATTACTAAACCATTGCTCTGATACCACTGTAATGGCCCATGAATTTTCGACCCCGAAAATCGACACAAAAACACCATGTTGACTATTCGAGCATCAAGAACACCGGAACGTTATTAGAAAGAAGTTAGAGGGTGAGACAAGAAAGAAATATTAGAATATAAGAAGAATAAGAAACAACACAACACAGAGTCTCACATCACAGCAGAACAAAATATAATATAGAAATAAATCTTTGTAGAGAGCTTTAAATAAATTTACAATCATCGGAGTACATCACACATCTGGACAGTTATAATACTCTGTCCTTATATACAATCACATAGCGGAATAAATACTAAATATCATACGTTTGGACACCTCCAGCTCATCTCTGAACTTTGTAACATCCGATAATCTGAACCTATACAACCCGGTCTAACCCGAGCATTACAAACGACGGGTCAGTCTGGTGAACGAGAGTGAGAAAAACACACTAAGTTTTAAGCATCTTCCAACATGATTTTAGAGTCAAAATCCATTCGAAAGAAAAGGATAATCGTAAGACCAAATCCACACATATATACGGAAGGTTTTTACCTTACGATAACCCAAAACATTTTTGAAATCAATATCTTTTCTGATATTATAATAGTGTCTAAATACAAATAAATATCAATATAGCAGAGTGCTTGCATCTCACGCTCCACGTATATAGTATACACTCAAAACCACGGACTCTTATTGGAGAATGGATTTCCAACTATGGCAAGGTATGGGACCACCTTATGATAATGTAGCTCCAGAGATGAATACATTGGGGTTCAACAAGAACATCTTGCAACCCAGGCTAAACATAACCGACCCCTCACTTCGCTTGAGAGTACTGAATATATCATTACCACGGTTGTGGGCCAGCCAACCGAACCGATAGCATACAAATAAAATAGAGGGACAATCGAAGGCATTTAATTTCACCAGATCAGGTAATGATATACCATTTTGATGGGTGCGACCAACATAGCCATGCGACCTACCCGATGTTATACAATTTCCCGGTTGAAGAGCTTGAGGTCTAAATTTATTTATTTATTTATCATTATAATATTATTATTAAATTCTTATGAACATCGGCCACCATTCACTTTGAATTCCACATCGTCAAATCCGCTGGATATCACTTAATTGATTTCAACAAAAATACTCTGAGCGTTAAGCTAAGAGAAGTGCCCCTCTCTTCGCCACCAACAGGTATACGTTTGTAAAAATCAATGTATGTAACTCCTTTGGAAATACTCTGTCAGACACTCGTCCATACAAGTCATCCAGGAACAGGATGAATCGAAGGCACCAAGGCACCCTCCCACCACATGCTATATAGGTATCACCCCAAGGATTAGTAACGAATAGTCCTTGCAATCTAAAGATTTCACTCACGACATAATCACAAGTCAAAATATCTCTGGCCGCTAAACTAGGGAAATTCAACAAGTGGTTCTTCCGTTGATGAAGATCCACGATCTTCAATGCTCCATCTTCAATTAACATTTCCACGTATTAGCTGATCAGAATGGTTTTCGAATATAATTTGATCCCGGTCTTTCCGTACCTACAATCGTATTTGGCCAGATTTGATAGTCGGTTATTTAACTATCAAATAAATAATCATGTGAATGAAATGAGTTTACTGATAGTCGGTTATTTAACTATCAGATTTGATAGTCTGTTAAATATATTCTTCAAATCTTCCAATATTGGAGTTTATCTTTTACTTCTTATTATAAATAAGAATATTCTTAAAAATCATTTCATTCACTAATAAACTTTTCGAATACAGCTTTTAATATCATTTATGGAAATCATAACTTATGTTTCCCTCAATTATCTCTCGTTTATAAACTAATACCATTCCTGTATAATCGTGAAGTCGTTCAAGTTGGGGTATTTTATTTACCTCTCAGACCTTGACCAACAACATTCATATCGTCAGAATAGATAGAAGCTTATTAACCACAAGGTTTCTTTTGAAAACCTTATTTATATCTCAACACCGTTTATTTGATTAATTTTCAAATAAACTATTATTTTACTTCTCTATTAATCATTGATGATCCTCTCTAATATTATACTTGAGTTTCGATTCCATTATAAATAGAATCCTTTATAAATATATTCTTTCACATCTCTTTAAAAGCATTCTTCAATCTGTTTGCAATAACAATGCTATATTGGTTTTTAAATCATATATAACTGTTTAACAATTCTAATATAAATATCTTTTTGAATTTTATATAAATATCTTTAAAAATCTTACCTTTATATCTTTTCAAATTCTTATATTGACATCTCATACGTACCTTGTATTTTTATTTTTATCAAAACAATCCAACTTATCGTCTGTAACAAACGTTACAGATTTCATTTCAACTTCTTTTTTCCTTTCTTTGTTTATACCCTTTTCAAATCTTTACAACAACTTAAGTGTTGTCTAAAATCACATTGCGATCCTTTTAACTATCTCCAGTTTATAAATCAAATAGCCTAATTTATTATTTGTAACAACTGTTACAAATTCAATTTTCAGATCTCTCACTTCATTTATAAATTCCATTTGTAAATTATTATCGACAACTAATATTTCTATTACGTTTCAACTCCTAACGTCCATTTACAAATGCGTTTGTAAATCATTTACGATAACTTATATTCATTGTCATTTCCAAAACATTTTACTTGGCTTATACTTTCAACTCCGCTTAACATTACAAATTTTGGAATATCACATTCCGAACCTCAGAATAAATCTCACTTCGTTATTTCATACCATTTTCCCATTTTATTAATTTCCTTTTTCTAACTTCAAATATTCAGTAAATATTTAATTTAAGCTATCACATTCGCTTAAAATCCTTTTTATAACTTCGTTATAAAAACACGGGTTTTTAATATAAAACTCATTCATAAACTCATTTTCACCATTCAATTCGATTCATTTCAACTTCGATCACTTTTTAAATAAATTCCAATTAAAAAGAAACCTTTAAATTACTATTAATATAATAATTTACTTCAAACATTAACTACAGTAAAAGTAGTTAATTTCTTTGTTTACTATAATAAATAGTAATTTTCCTTTTTTAAAATTTTATTACAGTTTAAACAAATATTCATTAGATAAATTCAAAACAAATTGATTTAATAATCAATCCAGATAAAACGATTGACTTCATCAATTCAAAAAAAAATATTTCGTTAACCAGTTCCAGTTAGTCCCTTATTTAAATTAATTAATATAAATAATTTCATTTAATTATTTCTTACAAACAATAAATCTCAGTTATAAATCATTATATTAATCCTTGCTCACTTGCTTATTCATCTTAGTAATATAAGACTTAACTTTATAAATCATTTACTAAGTAAGATGAGGCACGTGCTTCGCACACGACTGATTTTTGGTACAAAAATGGTGATTGGTGGTTAAAACAATCAACATATTTTGGTTAACTTCCCTTTTATAAATTTCATTTTAAATAATATATTTAAAAATCTACATCTAGTTATAAAATAAATTTATAACTTCATTACGGTCGATTCATCTGACGGTAAATCCATATTTATACAATGATTGATTTATAGGTCATATACTGCCAATTACTCAACCGATATCACCCATTGGTTTAAAATGGAACAAACGTTGAATTTTAGGGCAACAGCCAACAATCAAATCAATCATTTCAAACAGTGAGTTTAAACTATTCGTATAATGATAATATGAAAATAAAAAACATTAAATGTATTTGAGGAATCCAGTTGGATCCCTCCAATCTGTACTTCCCTGCATTTAAGTTGGTTATATAAAATAAGTTATTCAATTCAATTTAACTGATATAACAGTAAATAACAGCGATTTAACAGCAACCAATTTATTTAACATTAACAAAACAATTCAAACAATTAACACATTTATTTTATAAACGTGACCAATAAGGTAAGTTACCTTAATTGGGACCAATCGTTAAAATAACAATTTGGTGTTTCACTGAAATTAAATAACTTTTAATTTCATTTGTTCAATCAACATATGCATATATAATTAATAAACAATCAAACAGGCAATCATTAGCAACCATAGCACACAATTATAAAAACCCAACTTATATAAAATATAAGTAGGAAGAACTGAGTGAGTTTAACTCACCCTTGATTTTATTCGTTGAAATGTTTGGGTTTCAATCAAATTAAACAGCCTATTAATTTAATCAAAAACCCGTGCTGCTTCTAAATCTGTTCAACCTATTCCAGAATGTTGTGCTCGTCAGAATGATTCCATCGTCTCCTACTTTGTTGCATTCTATTAACAATTGATCTTGTTACTAATATATTAAGGAACCGCTAATTTAATTATAATTAAATTTCTGATCTTAGTTAAATAAATTAGTAAACTTGTTTAACATACAAAGTACGGTGTAAAGTATATATGACCGGTTGTATCTCATTTTGTTCATTCCTAGGTTCTTCGTTATTTTGAGTAACCCTAACCGATTTTTTTATTAAATAATGATTTCCGTTAATCACATTTTAGCTAGCCAATAAATTATGTTTTTAATTTACTAACCACTATATAACTAACTTCTTTAATCACTATGTATTTTTTAAAACAAAGAAATTGCGTTATTATTACTTTCTGCGAAAAGAGTAATTACATTATTATTACTTTCTGGAAAAAATCAATTATGTTTCCCATGTTTGTTTATTCCCAAACAATTCTTCTGTCTATATGCTTACGTTCAGGCTGCTTTAATTTGCTTTAAAAACAGTTATTTATTTCCATTCTCATTTCATGTATGAAAGCTTAATGGTCATGTTCAAAAAAGAAATACACTGCTGCTTTAAATCATTCCCATCCCCAATGTTTTTTACCTTCTACCCGAATCATTTCATACGACCTTGTCTTTTGCATCGCGATCAATGACTCTCCAGACTAAAAAGTTGATCAACGCGTCCCCACGCATCTCCAAAACACCATCTGAAGTTACCGCTCCATGCACCTATGTGCTCTCGTCCCTCAGTCCAAGTTTTGAGACCTCTGTTGCCTCCTAGCGCCGATGATTCCCCATGAACTGTGCAACATTTTTCCATGATTTCCGGTTGCTGTGGATCCCCAAATCAGATCTCCACCGCACAAATTAGGGATCTCATTGTTCTTAACATTTTGGTAGTTAAATGATTTCGGTTTTAATGACTAAATTTAGAGTCTAGAGAGGGAAAAGATTTGAAGAACACTGGTCGTTCAAAGAAAGGGTGGAGGCGCTGTTATTCATTATGTTGACCATGAAGGGTTAGGTTGACCAGAAAACTAGGTTACGTTTCCCGTTTATAAAGAGAGTGTATAGAATTTAATAATATTATATTGTGCCACACTTTGCATGAAGAAATTTGTCAAGCTACCTACATAAACCCCTTGTTTTTGACAAACAAATATGTAATCCTAGCGTAAAAAAATATTCCGGACCCAATGGGGCAGGTTTCTCGAATTCCGAGGTCGTTTGTGAAAAGTCAGTTATAAATATCGACGAAAAATCAAGCGTTAAAAATTCCTATAATTACAGAAAAAACCAAGAAATATAATACCTTGACACTTTACTAGATCTCTTCCTAATGGATCCAATGAATCTTGTTTCATCAAATTTGTAGTTCGTTTGGCCAGTCGTTTATTCGTTAAAAGTTACTTCTGTCAAAATAATCTAAACAACTAAATAAAAACAAGGGCGTTTTGGCCACCAAAGTCACATACGATATCGATTTGCCATGAAATTTGATTTTCTTACAATAATTTGACGATACGGTTCCAATGAAACTAATTTCATCAAAAACTGGATTGTTTGTAAATATGATTATTTTTAATGCTTATATATATCGAATAAAATATTATATAAATTCCCAAATAAAACAATTAAATAATATAAATTATTTTTGTCACATATATCCAAACAAAATATAAATATATATACAACTTCAAACATAAATTATACAACTCAATATCGTAAATTTCGAGTTAAACGATGTCCAAATTATATTAAAATTCTTTTAAATATATTAAATAAATGTAATATTTTAAATAATGATTTCCATAGCGACTATTTTAAAATTCAAATTGGACATAACTAACAATCCATAAAATGAAATCTGAAATTTTCTCTTCCATTTGAAAATTATAATTAACAAGATTCCAACGTTTCTTGTTTCATAGAAATCCGACTTAAAACGGATTCTGTATATCCAATTAAAGTTCAAAATTCAATATTACGAACTGCCATGCCATTGCGAGCTCGATTTATATTATATATATAAATTAACGTTGAACTTTAATTTTAACAAACGAAATAAATATTAAAATTCATTAATATTCCAAATTCAATATTTAAAATAATAAATTAAATTAAATATTTGTCTACCAAAAATACGGGACATTATAAACCCAAAATCCAATTTGATATTAAATACATGGCTCTGAATAGAAATCATATAGGCTTATATTCAACATCGAATCCCGAAACCAGCAGATATCGTATTGGGAACAACGATATCTATATCTTCCAAATTCCTCAATAATATCCATATAATCATGGAATCCAATATCGAAATATTCCGAAGATTATTTCCATTCAAATCCTTTCCAATTTATACGTTGGAAAATTTTGGTTATATTAAAATCATTTTAGTTCTCTACTCAAGTAGATAAACAACTTATTCAGATAAAAATACCTTTTATCTTTACAAAAGTGGAATATATAATCCAAAAATCTTCCCAAATCATTTATTATGATTTAACATAATATTTTCCTATTTTTAATCATTTTAAAAATAGGCCCTTTTCGTGTCCATCCAAAATCGGACATCAAAACCAAAATTTAATATTTTTGTGTCCATCTAAAATCGGACATCAAAACCAAACCTTAATATTTTTGTGTCCGTCCAAAATCGGACATCAAAACCAAACTTTAATAATTTTGTGTCCATCCAATATCGGACATCAAAACCAAACTTTATTATTTTTGTGTCTATCCAAAATCGGACATCAAAACCAAACTTTAATATTTTTGTGTCCATCCAAAAACGGACATCGAAACCAAATTTTAACATTTTGATTCTTCACTGACTATTATATTAAAATATTCATTATTTCCAAATTGGAATGTGACTCAATCAATTACCTTATAATTTTATTTATATGGATTTCATACATCGTATGTATTCAACAATAGTTATAAACAACTATTACACATTCAATTCACATCCAGAGTACATCTCCAACCATATAACCATTAAATAATTAAATAACGCTTATAATGGTATGTCAATCAGTCGATTAACATCTCATCTAAACACTTGGGATTAGTGTAAATCAAATATCATCCCAATACCTGTGTGGGTTTTTCAAAGAGTAAATAACCAATTATTATTTGTACACTTAGGCGATGTATGAAATTATTGTCTCAATACCCGTGTGGGGTTTACATCACAATCCGTGTGAACTTATATATTATTTGGGAGTCGGGTGGGTAAATTGTCATTCCAAAATAATTCATAATGTAAATGTTTTATTTATCGACACTTATAATCACAATTTCATAATGATAACATTAAAACTGTAAACATCTTTCAATCACCAAACAAATATTGCAATCATAGCCTACATGCAATCAATATATACTTAGTCACAGCTATAATAACTGTAAAAATAGTTTGAGTGAGAGAGTTCTTACCTACTAGCTAAACCATACGCCACGTCACTTCTAATGTAAAATTTTCTCCGTGCACTCACCATTATCGCTCTCCGCAACTTGAATTCGCTTTTCTGGCTCTACAATTTGCATACGACATCCAACCCTCATCAAACTTGGTCACCAACACGAAAATGCCAATCCGGACAACTTTTGCCTAGTACACTTTCTCCCGAAAATGCACGGATTCACGAGAAATCACCAAAATAGGCTCCGGGTCTGCGAACTTCAATTGCGCTTTTAGAGCAACTGCGAACTCCAAATTACTATTTTGATATGCGTATTTCATAGAGAAAAATGAGATCTACGACTTTTGTTTATAGAGTCTTGGGTAGAAATGCACGGATCGACGGTTATTAAGTAAAGAAGGAGAGGACTTTTTTTGCAAATGGGAATTTTGGACAAAAGAGGGGTTTTGGCCAAGACGGGGCCCACGGACGGAGGGGGAGGTGGCTGATGGCGGTCAGTGGCGGCATAGGGGGGTGAGGCTATGGCTGCGGTGGTGGGGCCCGTGGAGGCGGTTTTGAGTGGAGGAATGGGTTTAGGGTTTAGAGAAAGAGAGAGAGAGGTGGAGGAGGCCGGCGGAGGTAGGAGGCGGCACAGTGGGCGAGGAGCGGCGGCTGCAATTGGGAGGAGGGAGGCCATTTTTGTGAAGGAGGAGAACGTAAGGAGGAAAAATGAGGAAGAAAATGGAGAAAAGAGACTATATGCATATTTTTCTTTTATCGCCCGACTGCAAATGATCTCCGTTAGCCACGAAATTTGGGCATGAGATAATAAGCATCATTACGACTCCAACGAATTAAGTTTCATCGAATTACGAGTTCATGTTACATTCCATTTAATTTATCAAATAGGCTCAAATTTGCTACAAAAATGCGATTTTAGCGTACATTTTCTTCTTGTACGCCCACATGCTAACTCCAAAAATTATGAAATTTTGGATTCTATCATTATTTGACGATACGAATCCCAAAAAAAGCGAAATCGAATTTTGAGATCGTCACAATAACGTTTTCTTTGTAAACCGACTGTTAGTTTTTCCCCAAATGGGTTTGCCTCTCATGGCCACATACTAACTCCGTTTCGCGTGAAATTTTAAATCTAGCCACGACTTATTATTCTGAATCCAACAAAATTAGTCCCGTCGAATTCTAAGCTCGCTAGCAAAATTTCTCTTTTTAAAGGCTATGCAATGATATTAAAAATCGAATTTGGAAAATTTTCAAACACAAGGCTTATAAATCAATTTAATAATTTTACTGATTTTGTTTTAAGTCAAATAAATTATAAGAACTAATTTTAAAATTATTCTCAAGTTTTATTTAGCAAAAATAACCAACTTATATTCTTATATTCCTTAAAATAACTTAAATCAAATTTTAAATTGGTTGAAATTCCGGGTTGTTACATTCTCCCCCACTTAAAACTTTTTCGTTCCCGAAAAAGAACGGAGCTGAAAGTTGTTTAACTAACCAACTCAACTTTCATTCTAGCTTGACTTCTTCAACTTTTCAGTTTTTAAGAACTTTCAAGTTTCCCTGAAATTTGGCTAACACCCTAAATTTCTGAAAAATTTCTCTATAGCCTCCTTTGTACTGGTTTATCTGAAAAATTTATTGGGCCGTATTTGGCACCCAATAAATCAATATATCGCATACAAATCAATTGTGCACATCCAATATGATTTATATACCCTGCTCCTCCATACCTACGCGCCTTAACTAAAACAAAAGAGACGTGACATGTGTATTTTTGTCATCTCGAGACCTGTGTAGTTTTTTTTTTAAAATCAAATCTTACAATTTTCTATTATAGGTTATTAAGTCCATAATCAGCCCTCAGTACAACCTGTAGTTCAGTCCTCGCCATACAAGCATCTTTCTCATATGGTAATCTAAACCTCGTCACATAAGCACCAAATGCTTATATGGAATATGATATGCTATGCTATCTTCCATAAAGTACGTCATGCGGCGTGGTTCATAATTTATTAGTTATTATCCTATGTCATATGTTTTAATTTCACATAGAATAACCATCACAGCGCATCCAAATTACTCATAGTAGTTATAATAAATAATAAAATTATGCAACCAACTCACAAAGGTGCACTTTTTGTCAGGCATGCAAATTTATTTCTTTATTTGACATCAAATCAGCAACCTGCTTAATAAATATCTGCATATATATATTAGTACTTTCATGGAGTATTATTGGTGTATAGAACGGAATATAACAAGACAGATACATATATTAGTACTTGAAAATTTTAAAACAACTTTTATTGCAGTGGAGAAATAGTTTGGTTACAACAACATCAAAAACCAACAATAAAACCAAGTATACTTAATATCCATCTTGATAAATTGTTTTCTGAGTACATAAAGTAAAAAGCATAACCCCAACATCAGTAGCCATAAAAGAGATAAGCTGAACTTTACTTTCAGCAATCCAAGCACTTCCAAAGGAGAGAGAAAGAGATCCAAATCAAGCTCCACTAGCACTAGTCCCACCCTGAGAACCGAGGGGGGGGGGGGGGAGGAAGAAAAGAACCGAAAACAAAGTGGGTCAGACATAAAGTCTGGCAAGTCCAATAACTTTAACAATATAATTATTAAAGTAATTAGGATAAGGCATAAACTGCTAAAACAAGGAATGACTGAGAAACAAATGGGAATGACAAAACCAACAAGAGGAATAAGATAACGTTAATTGCATTCCTAATCACTATAGGATAATTACACTACTGCAATAATACTAGTCACCCTAAAAGTTGATCCCGCCTACTGAACATAATAATCATAATGGTAGTTTCATGTACCCCTAGCTGTCTTCATAGGTGCCGCCTGCCTCTATTTCCACTAGTTGTACCCACTACCCCCATGCGATCGGCTCCTTAACTCGTAGATACCCGTGCTGGTCCCACAGTGGGGTGTATCACTCCCCATAGTGGCAACCCGATACTACTCAAAGATGCACAGCTTATATCTACACGATGTAACAACGTCTTACCTACCAGCCTGGGCCCACGCATGCACATGACCCCGTTGGACTTGCATGGCCACCGCTAACCCGTTTTGGCCTCTTACGATCAAACCCAGTAAGCGTGTCCCGTCCTCGATCTAACTCGAGCTCACAAAGATACTCAATGGGTTACTGGTTTGAAAAGGGCCCCCATACTTGACACAAGCTTTCCACCTATGCTTGGTCCCCACTAAGATTTCCCACTTAACCCCTTCTTGTTTATGTCCTCTTACATGTTTCAACTTGGTTAAGTGTTTCTAATCGTATTTCACATGTCACCCACTTAATCCCATGTCCCACTACATGTTTACCTTGGTTAAGTGTTACTTAATTCATTATAACAGTAACCTTGTAAGACCTCCAACATTAGACTACCGTTTGCGGTTGCTTGATTTGTCGGGCGGGTCTGGGCAGTCTTATACCGCAAATGAGCCTAACCTCATGTCTTTACAATTGTTATGCATTTAATTTATGTCTTTGACCCCTCACATTAGACTACCATTTGTGGTTGTTGGATTTGCCGGGCGGGTCCGGGCAGTCTTATACCACAAACGAGCCTAACCTCGTGTCTTAGGCGTTTATTATTACACACAATTATTTAACCCCAATTTGATTTAATATCCCTATTCAAAATTGTCAATAATGTCCAAATTAGTTTATGTCCATAATTGTCACCTGAATTATGTCCATAATTTTCAAGTATATAAATTATACCAATTAATGTCTCAATTTAATTATATGCCTTTTAAGCCATTTTATGCCAATTTCACAATATTAATATTTAATATTTTCCCAATGTCCCCACGCCGTTCGTACGTTTAATATGAAATATGTTAGACTCGCAAATAGTCTAACTCGTAAAAAGAAAAGAAACATCACAACTTGCATAACACATAAAATAGATCTAACTTGCAGATAAGAATTATAACATAAATTTGCATAGTCAATAACTTGCATAGGCAATGGGCATATAGGACATAAATTTGCATAAACTATGTACTGCCATGGATCTAAATATAGATCTAAACATAAAATTGTTTACTTGCATACATGAATATGGTTTTCACCTAAACTTGCATATGGGTTCCATACAAACTTGCATATGAATTTAAACAGGTAAACAAATATCACATGTTTTACACATAAACTCACATACATATATACACTTGATTCATATATAAACTTGTGTATAATTCGCATACAGACTTGCTTATGATTCACATACAAACTAGCATATGATTTACATCCAAACTCGCATATAAACTGATGTCATAAAATGAATCAAGTTAAACATATGTGAATGGTCATATGAAATAGATCCACTAACATAAGTTAACCAAACTATCGTATGTTCGCAAACAGACGATAACAATATTAAGTAACGTCACATGATCCAACAGGCATGTTTTCATAATCCAAATTATAACTCCTCATAATTAGTTTATTAATTATTCTTTGAAAGAAATTGTACTCACAAAGACGGATTAGAGAAGAGAATAATTCGTTCGTCGTTTGTATTAGAATCCTGACTTGCAATTCTTAAGCTTTAAGAAGAAGATGAACTATTCCAGCAGCATAAGGACGTCTTTAACTTATTTTAATTAGGATTGAGGCAGCATAGCGTTACAATGGTTTGGTGTGGAGAGAAAGTGAGGTTTGGGGGTGGTAAAATAGGTTAGGAGCCAAAGAATCTGTTCAGAAAACAAGTCCAGGTGCAAAATCTCGAATCTGCCTCGGATTTGGAAAATCAGGGGAGGTCGGCCCCTAGGTCGACCTGTATAGGGGAGGTCGACCCCCTGGTCGACCTGGCCTGGGGCGGGAAAAATCCCGCCCAGCCCGCTTTTGTGTTTTCATTTGAATTTTGAATTTGAATTCGAGCTGTTTAAATCTATTTAAATTCCTGAAACTTCTGAAGGCCATAACTTCCTTATACGAAGTCCTATTTACGAAAACTTGGACTCTATTCCAAGAAGAATTCTGAGACGAACGCAATGGCGTAACCCATTTCCCTTAATTCTTCTCCTAAAAATTAAGTGTTCTTAAAATTGTTAATTTTAATATTTAAAATTATGGGGTGTTACATTCTCCCCTCCTTAAAGGATTTCGCCCCTGTAATTTCTAAGTTAAGGAGAATGTATATCCTAACATCCAATCATCCATCTACTCAACCATCAAACACAGGCATCCATTGTCCTTACAAGATTTCTAATGCCATATGAACATATGCAAAAAGTGTGTGTATATGTTCCTTATCCAATGCAAAATCAGGAGGTCTACTGATTTAGTTGACCTCCTTAATGCAAATCATGATTGTGCCATGCGTCCATTATGTATGTAAAAGAATCCTAATGATACATATTATTTCTACATGCGTGCACATCCATTCATCAAAATGTAGCATCCATATGATAACACAACCATTATACATCCATTAATTTAAATATGCACACATATTTATATGCAATATGAAAGTGATTGGGCCGATCTAGTGCCTAATGTGTGTGTACTTGCATCCACGAGCAACCACTAGCAACCACTTGCATCCATTTGCATCCACCAAACATAACATGTCTCAAACACATGTTTACAACCATAGGGTTTTTCCTAACTAAAGATCGAAGATATCATCGCAAAGACATATTAAACGATAGGACATGTATCAACAAAGCGGTAGAAAAAGGAGTAGTTAAAAACATACCCTCAAAAAGAAAAGGGTACAGTGTACGCATCTTGTCTTCCGTCTCCCAAGTCGCATCTCCTTGATCATCTCCCCATTGCACTTTGACCAACTTGACCTCTTTGTTGCGTAGCTTTTTGACCTCCGATCCGAGAATGCGTATATGAGCTCGTTTAAACGTGGCATTTCACTCTACTTTTACTTCTTTGAGCGTGCTCGGCTCCACCACTTCCGTCGTATCACGTAAACACTTACGCAAATGCGAAACGTGAAACATGTCATGAACACCACTGAGCTTTTCTGGCAACTTTACCCTTTACGCCATCTGCCCAATCCTCTCTGTAATTGGAAAGGGTCCTACGAACCTCGGTGCCAACTTCCATACTGATCCAAAACGGACTACGTTTCTCAACGGTGACACCTTAATAAAAACCATGTCCCTAACATTGAACTCAAGATCGGTTTGTCTCTTATCAGCGTATGACTTCTGTCAAACCTGCATCGTCATCATTCGCCGTCGAATCAAATATATCTTCTCCGAAGTCTCCCTAATCATGTCGGGTCCAAGAAAAACCTTATCCGTAGATTCCCACCAACAAGGAGGTGATCGGCATGGTCGTCCATAAAGAGTTTCAAAAGGTGCCATGCCAATGCTAGCCTGAAAGCTGTTATTATAGGCGAACTCCACTAATGGAAGATGTTCTTCCCATGTTCCCCCAAAGTCCAAGATGCATAGCCTCAAAAGATCTTCTAGAATCCGATTTACTCTCTCGGTCTGGCCATCCATCTGAGGGTGATAAGCGGTACTTAAGCACATCTGTGTTCCAACTGCCTCTTGTAAGGTCTTCCAAAACTCGCTAGTGAAAATGGAATCTCTGTCGCTCACAATGCTAGAGGGTATGCCGTGCAGACGAACTATCTCTCGAAGGTAAACAGATGCTAACCATGCGGCGGTCCTCCTACTTTTAACGGGAATAAAATGGGAACTTTTGGTAAGTCTGTCTACAACTACCCTAATCCCTGTATTACCCTTCCTTGATCTTGGAAACCCGTCTACAAAATCCATGGAAACACTTTCCCATTTCCGCAGCGGAATCTCTAAAGGGTGGGGCAAACCACCGGGCTTCCTTTGCTCCACCTTGACTTGCTGGCACACCAAGCATCTAGAAACGAACTCAGCCACGTCCTTCTTCATTCCGGCCCAAAAGAAATCTCGCTTCATATCCCTATACATCTCGTCACCACCGAAATGTATGGTCATCTTGGAGCGGTGTGAGTCTTCAAGAATCGTCTTCCTCAAGCTCTTGCCTTGCGGTACGCAAAGTCTCCCATCTCTACGCAACCAGCCTCTCTCATCTATAGCATATCTATTTAGATGACTCGAAGACTCCCCTCCTACGAGCTTGCCTACTATCTCAACCAACCGTGGGTCATCTCGTTGTGCCTCTCCAACCCGACCCAAAAGTGTAGGTTGCACCTCTAGTGATGCCAATAATCCGGGTACATATTCGACAGAGGGTCTGAAGTCAAAGGTAGATATATACTCCAAACTCTTCCGTTCTATGAACAAAGGACTCAAAGTCAACTTCTTTCTACTTAAGGCGTCAGCTACAACGTTACCCTTGCCAAAGGTATATGCGATCTCAAAATCGTAGGATGCCAAAAACTCCATCCACCTTTGTTGCCTCAAGTTTAGATGTTTCTGAGAGAACAAGTACTTTAGCGACTTATGGTCTGTACACAACTCAAACTTCTCGCCAAGCAAATAATGACGCCATGACTTAAGCGCAGAAACTATAGCAGCCAACTCTAAGTCGTCGGTAGGGTAATTCTTCTCGTGGACTTTCAACTGCCTTCCACCATAGCATATCACCCTTCCCTCTTGCATTAAAACTGCGCCAAGCCCTGTCCCGCAAGCATCGATATATACTGTGAATGAATTACTCTCATCTGGCAAAACTAAAACTGGAGATGTCATCAAAGCCCTCTTCAAACAGTGGAAAGCATCCTCATAGTCAACATCCCATGAAAAAGTCAAGTTCTTCTTCGTTAACCAAGTAAGTGGGGTTGATATCTTCGCGAAGTCCTTAATGAACTTCCTATAATAACCAGCCATCCCTAAAAAAGCTTCTTACTTCTGTTTCGTTCTTAGGAATCTTCCAATCTTGGATTGCCACCACCTTTGCGGGATCCACAACTATCCCCTCCTTAGAGACCACGTGTCCTAAGAACCTCACTTCTTTTCTCCAAAAATGGCATTTGGGGAACTTAGCTTTGAGTTGATGCGCTCATAGGGTCTCTAAGACTTCCCTAAGATGTAGGGCATGCTCTTCTTCGCTTCTAGAGAAAACCAAGATATCATCCACAAAGACTACCACAAACTTGTTTAGAAATTCCCTAAACACCCTACTCATTAAGTCAACGAAGTATGCAGCTGCATTCGTCAAACCAAAAGGCATGACGAGCCACTCGAAGAAATCGTCAAGAGTTCTAAATGTAGTCTTATTTATGCTGTCTTCAGCCGCCCTTAGCTGATGAAATCTTGAAGCCAAATCCAGCTATGATAAAACTGAAGCACCAACCAACTGATCGAATAAATCATCTATCCTCGGCAATGGGTGTCTGTTCTTTTCTGTGAGCTTATTCAGCTCTCTATAGTCCATGCACAATCTAAGTGAACCATCTGCCTTTGTAGCAAAAACAACTGGAGCACCCCATTCTGAAATACTTCTTCTTATGAACCCCTTCTCAAGCAACTCTTTCACTTGCTTACTGAGTTCTCTTCTCTCTCTCGGAGCCATGTAGCGCACTGGTAATGCAACTGGCTTTGCATTATCTACAAGGTATATACGAAAGTCTGTATCGCGCCTCGGGGGTAAACCCCGAACTTCACCGAAGACGTCACCATATTCACGGACCACACGAACAGATTCCAAGTCATCATTGGATGCGTCAAGAGATTCTAGGTAGCTAAGGATCACCGGACCCCTAGGGTCACAAGAAATATCAAGGGTCCTACCACAACGAGTCAACAATCTAACTACCCTTCTTTCACAGTCTAGGATGGCACCGTACCTGGCTAGTCAATCCATGCCTAGAATCAAGCCGTAGCCCATGAAGCCAAGAACGAAGGCGTTGCACTCAAACCCAACGTCCAAGATAGACACTCTCAAATCCATACAAATCATTGAAAGATGAGCCGAACCACCAATAGGATTTAAGACTACTATGTGATCCGTAATTAGACTAGTATTTAGGTGCAGTGTTTCAACTAACGAAGCAGATACAAACGAGTGTGAAGCGCCATAATCAAACAAAGTACGAACAGGATGATCAAACAGAAAAACCAAACTTTCAACAGAGATGTTTCTCCCTCTCTCCTGTCCTGGTGCCATGAGAGCATGAACCGACCCTCTTGCCTGCCCTGGTACCATGAGAGCCTGAACCTGCCCTCCAGAAGTAGACCCTGACCTCTTCCCTTGCCCTTGTCTTCTCGGGCAGTCTTTAATCAGATGTCCTGCCTCACCACAGTTGAAATAGCCGGTCTTCTTTTTCTTCCTACAGTCCTTGCTTAGATGGCCTGGTGTTCCATAATTAAAGCACCTTTTTTTCCTTTGCTATTGTTATCCTTACCACCTTTCTTGGGTTGTTGCTGTGATTTCTTTATATCCCCTTTCTTCTCCGGTTCCTTATTAGCATTAGCACCTTTCTCCTCTTCATGCATAAGAGCCATGTCAACCAGTTTCTCGAAGGTAGCCCCCATAGGAATGTGGGTCATAGCCAACCCGTGTAGCGGCTCATTCAAACCTTTAACGAATCTCAGGGCCTTCTTATCAGGTGTGTTCACCAAGTCTAAGCCAAATCTTGCCAAGTGATTGAACTTGTTGACGTACTCCTTTACTGATAAATTCCCTTGTTTCAATGCCAAGAACCTCTCCATGTATAAATTCTCTTCTGCTCGTGAGAGAAATTTCATTTCGAACCTATGCCTGAAATCCATCCATGTCTCCACTGGACGCTCTCCATCCGTGACCTCCCACCAAAATGAGGCTTCGTCCTTCATTAACCAAGCACCTAATTGGACCTTCCTTCCATCTTCTATCTCGAAGATACCAAATAAATCTTCCACCTCCTTAAGCCAATTTCAAGCTTCAACAGACGTCTCTGACCCGTGAAAAGGTTTCCCGCCAATTGCCCGAAAGACCTTGCATATCTTTGAAAAAGTATCAACGCGGGGAGGGGGAGGAGGAGGAGTGGCTGCAGTTGGGGGAAGAGGAACGTCTGCTGGGCCTGCGGTAGTGGCCATGGCCTCCAAATACCTTCTGAACCAAGCTGGTATCGGTATGCCCTCGGGTATCTCGGGTTCCCCAGACATGCTGAAAAAGAAAAAGGAAGAGATTCAAAATGGAGAATCGAAGGAAAGATATGTGGCTCTTAGGGGTTATGTTTTTAAAATAAACTTTTCTCTTGAAAATACTCTCCTTAAAACATATTTTTGAAAGTATTTCTTTATAAAATCGTTTTGAAAAATAATTTTTCAAAATCTCTTATCTGTTCTGGTAACCTTCAGCTCTGATACCACCTGTAACAACCCACGTCCATTAATGTCACTCACAAAGGGAATGCATTAACTTCATGGAGTATTATTGGTGTATAGAACGGAATATAACAAGACAGATACATATATTATTACCTGAAAATTTTAAAACAACTTTTATTGCAGTGGAGAAATAGTTTGGTTACGACAACATCAAAAACTAACAATAAAACCAAGTACAGTTAATATCCATCTTGAAAATTGTTTTCTGAGTACATAAAGTAAAAAGCATAACCCCAACATAAGTAGCCATAAAAGAGATAAGCTGAACTTTACTTTCAGCAATCCAAGCACTTCCAAAAGAGAGAGAAAGAGATCCAAATCAAGCTCCACTAGCACTAGTCCCACCCTGAGAACCTGGGGGGGGGGGGGGGGGAAGGAAGAAAAGAGGCGAAAACAAAGAGGGTCAGACATAAAGTCTGGCGAGTCCAATAACTTTAACAATATAATTATTAAAGTAATTAGGATAAGGCATAAACTGGTAAAACAAGGAATGACCGTGAAACAAATGGGCATGACAAATCCAACAAGAGGAATAAGATAACGTTAATTACGTTCCTAATCACCATAGGATAATTACTCTACTGCACCAATATTAGTCACCCTAAAAGTTAATCCCGTCTACTGAACATAATAATCATAATGGTAGTTTCTTGTACCCCTAGCTGTCTTCATAGGTGCCGCCTGCCCCTATCTCCACTAGTTGTACCCACTACCCCCATGCGATCGGCTCCCTAACTCGTAGATACCCGTGCTGGTCCCACGGTGGGGTGTATTACTCCCCATAGTGGCAACTCGATACTACTTAAAGATGCACGACTTATATCTACACGATGCAACAACATCTTACCTACTAGCCCGGGCCCACACACACACATGACCCTGTTGGACTTGCATTGCCACCGCTAACCCGTTTTGGCCTCTTACGATCAAACCCAGTAAGCGTGTCCCGTCCTCGATCTAACTCGAGCTCGCAAAGATACTTAATGGGTTACTGGTTTGAAAAGGGCCCCATACTTGACACAAGCTTTCCACTTATGCTTGGTCCCCACTAAGATTTCCCACTTAACCCCTTCTTGTTCATGTCTTCAATGTTTCAACTTGGTTAAGTATTTCTAATCGTATTTCACATGCCACCCATGTCACCCACTTAACCCCCTGTCCCACTACATTTTTACCTTAGTTAAGTATTACTTAATTCATTATAACCGTAACCTTGTAAGACCTCCCACATTAGGCTACCGTTTGCGGTTGCTGGATTTGCTGGGCGGGTCCGGGCAGTATTATACCGCAAACGAGCATAACCTCGTGTCTTTACAATTGTTATGCATTTAATTTATGCCTTTGACCCTTCACATTAGACTACCGTTTGTGGTTGTTGGATTTGTCGGGCGGGTCCGGGCAGTCTTATACCACAAACGAGCCTAACCTCGTGTCTTAGGCGTTTATTATTACACATAATTATTTAACCCCAATTTGAATTAATATCCCTATTCAAAATTGTCAATAATTTCCAAATTAATTTATGTCCATAATTGTCACCTGAATTATGTCCATAATTTTCAAGTATATAAATTATACCAATTAATGTCTCAAATTAATTATATGCCTTTTAAGCAATTTTATGCCAATTTCACAATATTAATATTTAATTTTCCCAATGTCCCCACGTCATTCGTATGTTTAATATGAAATATGTTAGACTCGCAAATAGTCTAACTCATTAAAAGAAAAGAAACATCTCAACTTGCATAACACATAAAATAGTTCTAACTTGCAAATAAGAATTATAACATAAATTTGAATAGTCAATAACTTGCATAGGCAATGGACATATAGGACATAAATTTGCATAAACTATGTACTGCCATGGATCTAAATATAGATCTAAACATAAAATTGTTTACTTGCATATATGACTATGGTTTTCACCTAAACTTGCTTATGGGTTCCATACAAACTTGCATATGAATTTAAACAGGTAAACTAATATCACATGTTTTACATATAAACTCGCATACATATATATACTTGATTCACATATAAACTTGTGTATAATTCACATACAGACTTGCATATGATTCACATACAAACTAGCATTTGATTTACATCCAAACTCGCATATAAACTGATGTCATAAAATGAATCAAGTTAAACCTATGTGATTGGTCATATGAAATAGATCTACTAACATAAGTTAACAAAAATGTCATATGTTCGCAAATAGACGATAACAAAATTAAGTAACGTCACATGATCCAATAGGCATGTTCTCATAATCCAAATTATAACTCCTCATAATTAGTTTATTAATTATTTTGTGAAAGAAATTGTACTCACAAAGACGGATTAGAGAAGAGAATAATTCGTTCGTCGTTTGTACTAGAATCCTGACTTGCAATTCCTAAGCTTTAAGAAGAAGTTGAACTATTCCAGCAGCATAAGGACGTCTTTAACTTATTTTAATTAGGATTGAGGCAGCATAGCATTATAATAGTTTGGTGTGGAGAGAAATTGGGGTTTGGGGGTGTTTAAATAGGTTAGGAGCCAAAGAATCTGTCCAAAAAACAAGTCCAGGTGCAAAGTCTCGAATCTCCCTCGGATCTGGAAAATCAGGGGAGGTCGACCCCCAGGTCGACCTGTATAGGGGAGGTCGACCCCCTGGTCGACCTGGACTGGGGCGGGAAAAATCCCGCCCAGCC
Organism: Allium sativum; assembly: GCA_030737875.1. NCBI lineage: Eukaryota > Viridiplantae > Streptophyta > Magnoliopsida > Asparagales > Amaryllidaceae > Allium > Allium sativum. The sequence continues at coordinate 750,480,065 of CM060918.1, forward strand.
CGCTTCTGTGTTTTCATTTGAATTCGAGCTGTTTTAATCTATTTAAATTCCTGAAATTTCTAAGGGCCATAACTTCCTCATATGAAGTCCGATTTATGAAAACTTGAACTATATTCCAAGCAGAATTCTGAGACGAACGCAATGGCGTAACCCATTTCCCTTAATTATTCTCCTAAAAATTAAGTGTTCTCAAATTTGTTAATTATAATATTTAAAATTACGGGGTGTTACACCAATTTTCAATTCAATTCTATTTTATATTTGATTTGGCTTGTTTTACTTTTCATTTTCATATTGGTTTTATTATTCCAATATTTTTATTAGTTAAAGTAATAATCATCCATCACAACTAGCAATAAATTAGTTGACTAGCTTTTTAAATATATATCTTTTATATACATAAAAATCATTTTTGCAATGCCAAACCCCAAACAATAATTTCTAACTAAGTTTTGGTTCTCACACCAGTCAATTGGAATCATAGAGATACCCCACTTTCAAAACTCGAACATAAACATTGATGATGCGGCAGCATCACCAAAATTATCCCTAGGCGACTAGAGTGTGATTCTATATCTACCCAGTATATTTGAGACTTCAGATATATGTTCATGACGCGTATATGAAAAATCTTCTTATACTTGATAGTCCAAATTCAATATAAAATAAAATACTCAAATTCTTATAATAAGATATAATTTTTAGAACTAAATTTATATTTTTTTATATACAAATTTCATACTCTTCAAACTAATTCTAGGGTATTACTAACTCTATGTCTAATGAGTTATTCTTATAGGATGTTACTAATCTTATCTCTGATGAATTCTTTTGTTCGGTTCTAATGTGTCTTGTTCTCAAGCTATGTAAACCAAAGTTCTGATACCAACTGAGACGACTCGAACTTCCTGGCCGGCCTAAACCAAACAACAAGACGAATTGCTTTGAGAATATGACTCATCAGAACACAAACATGAGAACATTCCATTGTTATTACAACAATTTGCACCAAAGTACAAGATATCAGAGTTCAATTAAATAATATACAATGGAAAATATCAAAGATTTAAATTACAAAATTATGGACAAATATATACATGAATATAATGTGCAACCGAAAACATCTACTACCACAGCAGAAGAAATATACACGGAAAGCATTCTATAGTATAGCTCCAGCCGTAATTCAGGATCCTATGATAAGAAATATATGTGCGAAAACCAAAACTACAAGCTGTCCATGTGCAAAATATGGGCACCCAAAGTTTAGGTGGAAACAATACAACTCTGAGTCAGTCATGGGACTGGTGTGAGAGCTAAAAAAGTTATTAACTTTATTTTAAAGTTAGGTAAATCAAGGGACCACGCTGTATGTCGACCATCAAAGGCCTTTTAGTCGGCCATATCCGAGGTAACTCGTTATACAACATCCACATAAGTAAAATGTTTGGGCTCCATACAGTGACACCACTTCTAGCTAGAAAGAAACACATGTCCTCCCCGCTGTCCTTCATCCCTTTTTGGTTCACATCGAGGTGTGGAGCTCACGAATTAACGCTATACACAAAGCTGTACTACTCAAAGTTGTGCTTTGATCATCAACCACAAAGCTAAGCTCTTCAACAAAATCTTTGATCCATGCACCTCAGCATGCCATATTGTTAATCCATACCATACCATTGATTTCCACCAATATATAATCTCTAAGCTCATACATCTTAGAGAAGGGTGTTAAGCAAGAGAATAAATTCTCCTCCACCAACCAGATATGTATTTAGCAGAGATCAACGAATATAGCTGTGACGGAAAGTAATTTCGCTCGATCCGAACCAGTCGCTAAACCGACCCAGACCGTTCGAAACGCCTGATCGTTTTGAGAACACGACAAAATAGAATGCAGACGGAAGAACATTTCATTGTATATTACAACAATGCATCAGATTACAAGAATATACAGAGTATGAATAAATATTACGCAGAAATATCAGAGATTTAAATTACATTTAAATACATCGCAGCGGAAAATAATACAATACACAACTAGAAGGGATATACAGATACAAAGCTTTCCGGATATCGTTCCTGCTGTAAACCAGGATCCTGTGAATATAAATCTGCAAAAACCAAAACTACTAGCTGCCCGTGTCAAAATAGGGTCACCCAGAGTTTAGGTTAAAACAATAAACTCCAGGTCAGTCATGGGACTGGTGTGAGAACTAAAACAGTTATTAATCTTTATTTTAAAGTTAGGTAAATCAGGGGACCACGCCGTATAAGACGGAACGGGTTTCCTCCCAAGAATACCAGTGTATAAAACAAACAACGCAATGCTAAATAAAGAAAAATGAAGCTGTTATAAGACCCAGGTCCTATCACACAATGCAACGCAAGCCGGGGGATAGGGTTTTCCCTTATAATAGCCAAAGAATGCTTGATACGTTTAAAACAAATCATTTGATACTATAATAAGTGTATAGTGTTTAAAACAATTTCAATCATAACTATCAATCATAGGCGGCATGGGTACCATATATCATGTCACCATACTAGTTCTATAATTAAAACCGCAAATGTCATGTATTTGGAAATTGGGTTTCCATCTGTGAACCGAGGCAAAAGATAGTCCTCAACCGATTCGAGACTGTCTAGCCCGAGTCTCAGGAACAGCCACAACTGCCCCTTGGATCGTCAGGGCCGGTCCACCGATGTGGATTATAATGCCTGAACACTACGTTTCTCCGCCCTTTGGGGGCGTAAGTGAGCCAACGAATGACTCCATCGGACCCAGATTGTCCGATCAAACTGAGGCGCCTCGCAACAGCAACAACCACACAGGTGAAAAGTATATAAATGTCAGGGCCGGTAGGTCACTGACACCACCCTAGCTAGAAAGAAAACGCATGTCCCCCCTGAGGTCCGTCTACCGTTTTTGGTTCACCACCGGGGTGTGAGGCTCGCGAATTCACGTTACACAAAGCTGTGCCACACAGGCTGTGCTTTGATCATCGCCACAAGACTTTGCTTTTCAATAGAATCCTTGATCATTTGCTACTTAGGCATGCCACACAGGCAATTCACTCCATGCGATTGATATCCATCAATATATAACCCCCGAGCTCGTATGTCTCAGAGAAGGGCGTTAAGCAAGAGAATAAATTCTCCGCCGCCAAACAGATATATATTTAATAGAGATCAATCAGACAGACTAAAATCCAATGTCAGACACACAGTCCATTTACAAGTCCGTTCTGGGTCTGAACGAAACCGGAGGCACCTAGTACCCCGCATATCCATCGATCTCCAAGTACGTCTGGACGATCACCAACTGTTTCCATCTTCTTGGGTGTACATCCCAATCAAGATCATCAGTAATCACCCAAACGACGTGAAGAATTCCGGTCTTCGACCATCGTCTTCATCTTCGACTTATCGTCGTATCAGTTATTCAGAATGGGATAAACCCGGTCTTTCCGAATAACTCGCGTATATTTTAAATAAGTGTTACACAAACACAACATACGCCTCATTCCAATTCATTAGTCACTAACCGTAAATTAATCAAGAGAATAATTTCCCAAATATTAACCCCGAAGGCCGAAACCAACATCAGATCAATATCCAGAAAACCATTCTGCTTGGCTAACCGACAGTTAGTTTCTAAATTTCACATTCATAGGGAAAGGTTCCCATTAATTTTATCAAAGATAAATTCTTTAATTTATTCTTTAATCTACTTTTGAATATCAATTCAAACTAGTCGGGATTAACGAACTTTACCGAAGTAATTATTTGTTTTAATTTCCCAATCCCAACCTATTCATCCCATGAAGTAAAACTGGTAATACTTCATATCTAACACTACGGTGTTATCGGTAAATTCAATTACCATTTCACCTTCAAATCTAATTAAAGATTTAACTATCGCCTGGAGTAAAACTAGTGATACTCCATTCTCGATTATTTCAATCTAATTAAAGATTCATTAAAACTCCACTTAGTTTTAATCTTTAATTGGGTTAAAGAATCAGTGTCATTTAAAACACAGTTCACGATAAACCCAAAATCACATTCCATTAATTATCGGGTTAAAGAACAAGTGTTATTTAAAACACGGTCCACGATAAACCCAAAAATCAATATCAATTCAATTCCAATTAAATATTATTTAATTGGTACACTTCATTAAATCTAAATAAAAAGATTTAATCTTTTCTCAACTGGGTTCAAGAACAGTGTTAGTCAAGACACCATTCACGACAAACCCAAATCACATTTGATATTAAATACAAGGCTCTGAATAGAAAACATATCGGCTTATATTCAATATCAAATTCTACGACCAACAGATATCGTATTGGAAATAACGATATATATATCTATATCTTTAAAATTTCCATAACAACATCTGTATAATCACGAAATCCAACATCGAAATATTCCGAAGACAATTTCGATTCAAATCCATTCCAATGCAATCATTGGAAATTCTGGTTATTTTCAAAACCATTTCAAATTCAATTTATTTATTTAAAAATAAATAGAATTATAATTCTAGTTCAAAACTAGTTCATTTCGATAAAAATCTATTTTTATCTTTTCAAATATGGAGTTTTTCATCCCAATTTTTCCCAAATCATTTCTTATGATTTTACACAAATTATTACCATTTTTAATAATTTTATCAAGGCCCGTACAGTCGATTTCCATCAACGGCCATCGAACTGCACTTACAGCGACCTTCTTCAAATTTGATTTGGACGTAATTCCAAATCCACCCGTTAGATTTCAAATTACTAATATTCGTTAGAAAGCTCTTTTCGATACGAACCCAACGGTTCCGGTTTTAGGAGAATCCGAAGGTCGGATCTCCCGTAATGTCTGTTTGAAATAAATGGTCGAAATTCGCGAACTGCCTCGGCGCGGCGCGTTCTATTCAGGCCATTATATTATATATATAATATATATAATATATATTTCGTCGATTTCTATTTAAACGAATTTTTTAAATAGTTTTGAATTCGTTTCAAAAACAATTTCAACTTCCATTTCAATTCAAATCAAAATTGAATTTTCCAATTTAAATTCATTTTAAATACATTTCAAATTGATTTCAATTCAAATTGATTTCTAATTCAATTTCAGTTTGTTTTCAATTCAATTCAATTTCAATTCGAATTCATTTATATTCAATTTCAATTCGAATTCATTTATGTTCAATTTAATCCGAATTCATTTCTATTTAATTTAATTCGACTTCATTTCTATTCAATTTCAATTCGAATTCATTTATATTCAATTTCAATTCGAATTCATTTCTATTCAATTTCAATTTTGAAATCACTTTCGATATTCATTATAAAATGAATAAAATCGATATAAATATCGTTCACGTCAGAATGGCGTCAATCTAATCAATACAGCTTCATATATTTCTATTTTCAGAAATCTATTTCAAATATTTCTATTACAAATATTTCTATTTCAAATATTTCTATTTCAAATATTTCTATTTCAAAACTGGAATGAGGCCCAATCAATTACCATATAATGTTAATTATATGGATTTTCTACAACACATGTATGTGTCAACGACGATGAATAATCAACCATCATCCAAAGTGCATTCTACACTGTATAAGCATCAAATATAAATATTCAACGCTTATAGCAGCCTGTCAATCAATCGATCGACATACAACTAATTATTGGGATTAGTGTACGTCAAATATCATCCCAATACCCGTGTGGGGTTTCAAACAATCAAACACAAATTTTATTTGCAGTTGGGCGATGTGTAAAATTTATCGTCCCAATCAATGTCCTTCAAATAGGTGTACATAAACAAACCGTAAGGTTTGTAAATGAATATTTATTTATTCATTTTCACGTTAAAAGTTATATTTTTTAACGACCAAAATATTTTATTCAAACTATGAATATTCTATTCGGTTCATTTATTAAATAAAATGTTATATTTATTTTTCTAACATATTTTTAGAAAATTTCGGCGGCATAACGGCACGATACTAGAAACGGGACAAGGCCTAGCCTTATCCCCGGTCTAGTGAAGGCCCACGCCATTCACACATCAATCAAATCAATTCATTTCACCACACAATTCAATTTCAATCAAATAATCTAACTAATTTTTGCAATCAAACAAACAAGTCCATGGTCTGTGGACGATTGTGTCGGGTGCTACTAAGCACCGTCTGCATCCTAATATATATATATATATATATATATATATATATATATAACTAGAAAAAGAAATTGAAGAGTGAGAAATTCTCACCGATAGCTATCCAACTTCACGACACTTCATTTAGAGAAATCATCGCCAATCTCGCCTTTTGTCGCTTTCGTTGCCCGTATTCACTACATATGTAAAAATCGAATTTTTACTTCGCTATTCAATATATAAAAATCGAATTTTTACTATGCTATTCAATATATAAAAATAGAATTTTTACTATGCTATTCAATATATAAAAATCGAATTTTTACTATGCTATTCAATATATAAAAATCGAATTTTTACTACGCTATTCAATATATAAAAATCGAATTTTTACTATGCTATTCAATATATAAAAATCGAATTTTTACTATGTTATTCAATATATAAAAATCGAATTTTTTCTTTTCAAAGCATATGTATATTTTCCTTTTTTTTTAAAAAAAAAACATATTTCTATATTCAAAACGATTCTTTTTACATTTTAAAAACAAGGATTTTTTCTACATAACTGAATTTCAGGTTTTAACAATGCTTTTTATATAAAAAAAACACAAAGGGAGCTCACTGCAATCACCGCCTGGACGTCGAACAGGTGCTCTCCTCCTAGGGTTTGCTGCTGTGCGCCAAGGTGGAGGAGAAGGGGGCGGCTTCAGGTAGGAATGGTGGCAGGGACGGCTTCAGACGCGGGGAAGCCCTTGGTGGTGGTTGTGTTCTGATTTAGGGTTATCGGGTTTGGGTTTTCGGCGGTTATCGAACGCGGGAGGGGGGAAAGGCGATGGCGCGCGTCACTAGGGAGGGCGGTGGTCGGCTAGGGCATGGCGGCGGGGTCGTCGGAGGTGGGGCGGCGTAGGGGTGACGGGGGTTCGATCGCCTTTCTCTTTTCTTTTTTTTCTTTTTTTCCCGATCTGATAAAGTAACGGGGGGGGGGGGGGAGGGGGTCCTGAGGGTTATAGGAGGGAAGAGAAGGAATTTTTAATTTATTTAATTAATTTATTTACTAAAAGTTGACTTTCACATAGGACCTCTAAACGAGGCCCACCGCCTGTCGTCCACAGCGTTTTACCCCCATTCCGAACACAATGGAATATGTATTGCAGGCTAATTCGGTCGTTTCGATCAGTTTTCGTTGAATTTACATTTAAATCATTATATTGAATTTCAAACGTACATTTCAAATTACCGGGGTCACATACTAACTAGAAAAATTCTCGAAAAATATTTTCTAGCTTCGTATTGACGATACTGTCCTAACAAAACTAGTTTCGTTGAATTCTGAGACCGTTTGAAAAATGGCTATTTTCCAGTCGATTAAAATCAACTGAAACTAGTCAAACACGTTTTCCTTTGCCACGCCCTCATATTGATTCGAAAAATTATGAAATTTGGAATCTAGCAATAACTTGACATCGCAGATCCAACAAAAGGGGTTTCGTCGAAATCCGAGGTCGTTTGCAAAATAGCCATTTTTAAGGGCCGAAATTCCATAGCGACTATCCTGAAATTTCAACTGGACATATCTTTTGATTCCCGCTATGAAATTTCGATTTTTCGGATTCGTTGGAAAGATATCATCAATTAGATCCTAATGTTTTTGGTTTCACTAAAATCCGGATTGTTTTGCACCCGGTACATTCAATTGAAGTTTGAAATCGAATTATCGAACTACCGCGCCATTTTCAATTCCTTTTATAATTTTATATAATTATATATATTCTAACGACGACGTATATAATATATACGTTCGAATTATATTCAAAACAAATTTCTCGTCGATATTATTTAAAATTATCTATTTTAAATATTCAAAATTCGCTAAAATTGCCAAAATAAAATTTTTAAACTGGCCCAGATTTTCGGGTTGTTACAATAGCGCAAAATACAATGTCAAACATACAATCCATTTGCAAGTCTGTTCCGGGTGTGAAAAAAACAGGAGGCACCTTATTCCTCATCCCATATGTCCAATACAGGAGAGAGGCCCTCGCATATCCGGTCGATCTCCAAGTACGTTCGGACGATCACCACTCATTACCTCGTCTTAGGTGTACAGCCTAATCGAGACATCAGCAATAATCCCAACGATGTGAAAATCTCCAGTCTTCAACCACCATCTTCAAATCTTCGACTTTTAATCGTCGTATCAGTTATTTAGAATGGGTTAAACTTGGTCTTTCTGAATAAATTGCATATCTTATAATCAAGTGCTATAAAAACCCATCATACTCCTTATTCCAATTCAGAATACTCTTTTATTCAAATATCCTTATACTAGGGATTATTCCCTTAAATCTTATCAAAGATTTATTTCATTTAAGCCTCTTATTTAAATATTTCATTGAAAACCATTGCAAAAGATTTTATAATATCTTTTCACAATTTTAAATCAAATTAAGGTTTATGCAACTAGTCGGGATTAACGAGCCTTACCAAAGTAATTATTCATTTTATTATCCAAATCCAAATCTATTCATCCAATGGAGCAAAACTGGTAGTACTCCATATTTAGCACCCATTGTGTTATCAGTAAAATTAATTACCATTTAACATTCAAATCTAATTAAAGATTTAACTATCGCATGGAGTAAAACTGGTGGTACTCCATTTCAAATATTTCTTGAATTCAGTAAAATTAATTACCTCATTCACATTTCAATCTAATTAAAGATGCCATAAAACTCCATTTAGTTTTAATCTCAAAAATTATTACTTAATGATTATTCAATCTTTTAAGAAATTAATTATGTCTTTAATTGGGTTATAGAACCAATATCACTTAAAACACAGTTCACGATAAACCCAAAAACAGCTACCATTTAATATGGAGCATTCATGGAAATCCAATCAGTTGAAATTGATATAAATTTTTGTATCAAACTAATACTATGTAACGATCCGTCTTTTTGCCCGGTTTTCGCCAGTAATTAAACCAACTTAAACCGTTCATGTGGATTTTTATGGGTACTAACATATATTGAACAAAATAACAGAACTTCCATTTCATAATACAAATGTTACATCAGAGTTACATGGAATATCAGAGTTACAACATATAGCAGCGGAAACATAAATACATTCTCAACGGAAGAAGCGATGTGATATTGCAGAAACTACAACTTTAGCTTGAAGCTCCAACTCAGAAAGCGCTTAAATCTTGATCCAAAGATCTAGAATTTTAAAACTAAACCACTAGCCGCCCGAGTGGAAATTAGTGGGCACCTTGAGTTTAGGAAGGAACAATAAACTCCAGGTCAGTCATGGGACTAGTGTAAGAACATAAACAGTTATTTTTGGGTTTATTTTAAAGTTAGGAAATTCACTAGACCATGCCGCTAATGTGGAACAGGTTTACTCTATGTGAATACCCGTGCATATAAATTCACAATGATCCTCGGAAAAATGAAGCTATCATAAGCTCATCCCACATCACACAATGCAAGTGCACACCAGATGGGCGAGTTTGTCTTATGATAACCAAAAATGCTTTCATACGTGAAAATCCTCTTTTATACTATTATTAGTGCATAGTGTAGAAAACAATTCCAAAAATAAATGTATCAATCTTAGACGGCATAGTAACCCATCCTACTATGTCGCCATATGTATACAAATAAAACCGTATGGGCGCGTACTGGAGGTTTGGGTTTCCAACTTGATGATTTTTGGCACAAAAGATCAATAAGGAAAACAAACGAAGTGTAACACGGCTTTCATCTTGACATGGACACCAACTACAACTCGCGAGGTAGATCAATGGTTTTCATCTAGACACGGATCCCGGAACATAACCTATTCCCTAAGTTCACAAGAGGTGCCTCTGCCGCAACTATCAATCACAAAATCATGTATATGTCAACAACCTAACCGCCAGTTTCTCATCATTCGAGGTGTGAGGCTTGTCGATGTCGCGGCATACACAAAGCTACGCTTAAATAAGTAATGCTTTGATCATCGCTAGCTCATTACATAACTTGAGTATGCCACATTGTCAATCTCCCACATGTCACTGATTCAAATAAATATATAACCTCAAAGCTCGTATGTCTTAGAGACGAGAATAATTAAAGCCACAAATTTGATATATATTCACAGGAATCAGTTCTACGTAGTCAATTACAATGTCAGACACACAATCCATATAAGTCCATTCTGGGTCTGAATGGAACAAAATCCGAAAATCCTCAAATATATTCAGACCTCATGCAACTTGTAACCTTGTTTCAAGTGTACGGCCCGATTCGAGACATCATCTATCCATCCAAATAATCCAACGATTTATAGTCTTCATTTGTCATTTCTAAGTCTTCAATTTGCTTCATAGCATCGTATTATTACTTGGAATCATTTTCGGACTTACATCTGATCCCAGTCTTTCTAAATAATAAGCGTATTTTAAAACAAAAGCTATGGACTTTACCATTTTCAATTCAAATCACCTTCCCAATAGTTACCATCCCATTTCAAATAATGTTGGATTTATTTCAAATTCCTTAAATCTCATTACCATGTTATTTCTTATTTACAAATTCCATACTCAAGATTCCTTTACTCATTGTTATCATTTCCAAATTAAAATTTGGATTTATTTAACCTTCTAAAACCCTTTCAAAATATTTCAAATCTCTTTTATAGTTCGAATAATAGTCCTTAGGCTTATAGACCTCAAACCAAATATTTTTTAATTCAAATCACCTTCCCAATAGTTACCATCCCATTTCAAAATAATGTTGGATTTATTTCAAATTCCTTAAATCTCATTACCATGTTATTTCTTACTTACAAATTCCATACTCAAGATTCCTTTACTCATTGTTATCATTTCCAAATTAAAATTTGGATTTATTTAACCTTCTAAAACCGTTTCAAAATATTTCAAATCTCTTTTATAGTTCGAATAATAGTCCTTAGGCTTATAGACCTCAAACCAAATATTTTTTAAGGAAATGATAAAGTGCTATAGAAATAGCTACGTATACCAAATAGGTTCAAAATATTTCAAAATTTAAAATAATTATAAATATGAAATATGATTTAACAAAATTTTCCAAATCAACATTGACTTAATAAATCCGTTTGGAGTATTTAAGTTATCACTATTTGAAATCTAAATCTGATATTCACGAATAGTAGTTACGCGACACTTATTACATTGAATTCCAAATCTTCTAAATTCAAATAGTTAAATTAAATTTCAAATCAGATTTTGAATTGACTGTCCCGTCCGTCGGATCAGTTAGGGAGAGCAGGAAACTGTATTTTCCAAACCCAAACCTTAGACACTATCCTCTCTGTCATCCTAGAACGTTCTGGTATATATATATATATGTATTATTTAAAAGGCCATTGTCGAACTATTTGCTAACGATTTATAAATCATCCAATTTATTCCAAATTAAAATTTCATAACTTTAATTAAGGTCATAATTTAAACTTCTACTAAAACTTAATAAAATATAATATTTTCAAATTTACCAAATTTGTTTCAAAGCATGCGAATGATTGTAAAGAATAAAACCAGCGTATTTAGTAAAATCAACTTTAGTTATGCGACTCAAACCATTCTCCCCAAGTTATGTTTAAAGGCTTATGGGCGATAACAAATGGTTTTGTAAATTAATGTTACTAAAACTGAATTCCCTTTTCTTAAATTTCAAACTCGTTTAAATCATAAAAATCCGAACCAAATTCTAAGACATTACCAAGAAGAATCATTCGATTTTTATAAAAATCGATTTAATTATATGTGATTTGGATTTCAAATCATTAAAAATTTGAACTCAAAATTTACGTTTAACTTTTATTTTAAATAATCCTTATTCACATAAGAAGGAGATTTAAATCGACTACCCATACATTCCACAACCATGATGTATGATATAAAAAAATCAATTCATATGGGTTCATTCATTAATATTGCAAAATTAAACAACCATCAAATCTGTGTGTAAGCATTACGTTAAATAATGCTTTCTGTTCGGTGTGATCTAGCTATAAACATCCATCACACACAATTGTAGCCATTCCAGCATCACACGATTATAATTAAAACTAATTATAACTAAGCACTAATCATATTTGACTACTCACAAGATACATTTTAAATAAGTGTTCTCACCGGCCATGTTCTCCAAATGTTGTCGGAAAACCTTGTATCTACTTCGAACTATCCTGCGAGTGGTCACTTGTAGCTTTACAGATAATGCTCTACTTCTTTTTTGCACAAACCATGTTTACACAATATTTATATGCTCCCACTTTTATGCCTAACTACTCTCGTATATTCTCAAAACAAAGAGTGAGCTCATGTCATGACGGGCCGAGGAGAAACAGAAGAGTGGGGTTGGTTACAAACTGAACAAACGAGGCACAAGAGAGACGAAAGGTGGTGGAGGTGTGGGTGTCATTTAAGGAGGAACAAGGGACCGTTTGGAGGAAAGAGCAGAAATATAGAGTCATAGCGGGTTGTTGGTGAAGCAGGGGTTGGTGTAGGGATTAGTGGTGAAGCCGGAGTTCTCGGGCTTACGGGTGTGGGACTGGAAGTAAGCAGGGACAGTTTGCGGGTGGTTTAGCAGGAGCTCAGCAGCTTTTAGGATGGGAGGAGGAAGAAGTGGCAATGTGTGGAGGGGAGTAGCGGACTCGGGGTGATGGAGCTGGTTGTAGGCGAGGTCAGGTGGGTCGGTGGCCATCTAAGGTGTGCCAGATATGGGAGGTGTGATCAAACATATTGGTGGAGGTGGAAGGCCGAAGTAACAAGGGTGCTGCTTGTTTGGAGGAGAGAAGAAGTGAGGGGAGTGGGGGTGCGGGATTTCTAGCTGGGGTAATGAACTTGTGGTGAAGGCTTCATAACTGGGTAGTTTCGGGCAAGGTGGCGGTGACTGGGGCACTGCGATGGGTTGGAAAGGAAGTGCGATGGGTTAATGGTGGAGTGTTAGGCGAAGAGGAGGGAATGTGCGTAACTCTGAAAATGAATTGGGAGAGGAAGTGGGTCAGTGAGGAGAACGCGAGTTGTTAACCTCCAATTCCTGACATCTAAACTTGATTCGTTTTTTTTCTTTTGATTAACGAAGAGTTTGGGAAAAGTGGGAAAACAAAAAAATGGAGTGGGAGGTAGACTGCATGGAGAAGGAATGGAATAAGGGAAGAGGTGTGGTACGCGATGGAGGCCGAAGCTCCATTTATTCCTGACGTTCGTAATATTTTATTTGGAAGTAGCATTGGATTCCCTATACACTGAGATTTCTAAATCTTGATGTACTATTTCAAAGATCTTTGCATTGATATGGCAAGATTTAGGCTGCTGCCATATCTTAGACCATATTTTTCCAGTTATTGTTTCACCATATCATTTAAAAAGGAAATAACCCCGTTTGTTATCAAAGAACGACATGCGATCGTAAGGCTAAAAGATGGACTGACGAACACGTTTGTTAATTCAGAACGTTACAAAATCATACGTTTATGAACCGTAAATTTAATTCAATGGTAACGCAAAATTATGTGAATTTATTTCACAATTTATTTCTTTCCTTTTTTTGCGTATTTTTTATATGAATATGGTTTTGCTTTCTGGTTGGATTACACCGCTTGTATTTTCAAAGTTTCATTCTTTGTTTTTTTCCTTTCTAATTACATTAACTGTACTATAATAATACTGTACTAAATTTAACCTTAGTGGTTTTCAAAATTAATCACTATTAAAACTTCAACTTATATTTGAAATTTATTTAACATCTACTACCCCATTTATACTTAAAGGTTTTTAAATTAGTCTTGACGATATTTTACTATGCGAATAAATTCCTTGTCCAAGATCAATAAGTTGTTTCTTAATTAAATTCAAGATTTTACTACAAGTTAAATCTTATTTTCATCGTTACGGTTCAAAACTTGTAATACCATTAAATTTTTGGAAAGATGTTTAAGCTTATATTTACAAACACCATTTCATTTTTAAAAGTGAATGCTACATTCAAAATAAAAGTCCAAGTACAAATTCGAATTCCAAACATAAGCACATGTATTTTATTAAACCCAATTACAAAAATCAAAATATTTGATTAATAACGGTAATAAGCTTTGTTTTCTATAACATTTATTTTAGAATAAAATGCTAAATATTCAAACCGGTTAGTAATGTAAATCTCATTTATTCGACAAACGTTTATAAATTTACAAAAGGGTTCACTCAAGTATCGTTCGAAATAGTCAAATTCGAATTTATCTTACGTTAGGTTTGAATTATATTTTCATATATCAAAAAAAAATTAGGTCGTTACATTCTCCCCCACTTAAGGCTTTTCGTCCTAGAAAAGGAGAGTTGTAAAATTTTCTTAGGTAAAATAAATCTTATTTATATAAAACTTCATTAAATCAAAATACTTTACAACTTCTAATAAGCTTGAAAATTTATCAAAACTTCTTAACACAAAATTCATCATACAACTAAATTAGTAAAACTTTTTATATCAAACTACTAAGCAAAACTTAAATCATTGTGTAGAACCACATAAGGAAATTTGTTATACATTGTAAAAGAAAGTTATGTTCAAAGTATAGAAAAATCTAAGTAAAAGTAGTTTAAATAGTAAAGTTATTTGTAGTTTTGATTAACGTATAAAATGCAAAGAGTTTAATATAAGATAGCTTTAAAGATAACAATAAATGGTTAAGTTTAACAACTTGATGGAAAATAGATAATACAATTAAAATAATATAGATAAAAAGGACTTGGAATAAATATATCATAAGTACGAATACAAAATATAGTAGTTTAGTGCAATGATGAATGAATTAGATAAGTTAAATTAAAGTGTTATATTAATTACTATATTCCAAAATATTTGGAAGTCCCAAAATGATTACTCCGAACTTAGAATCCCATTTTCATTTCAAATCATTGAAATACATATTTCTTTCATATAGAGAATCATGTTTCACTTAGGGATTTCAAAACCAAATGAGGTTTTAAAATTTCAAACATTCTGTAAAAAATTCGAATTGATCTATATGTTATTAGTTCAAGAATTTTTCCCACATGACAGGCCACTGAGTACCACCTATCTCACGCAATCCAATCACACCTCGGTTTAGTCACCAGTTACTCGAACAAACCAATTTATTTCATATCCCGAAGTTGTAAATCATTTCGCAATCCATAATTTACCAATACTTTAACTATAATTTTGTTGTTTCCAAGTATTTCAAAGTACCAGGATACAAGTCGTCGAAACTTCTTTTGTTTATAAACCATTCATCATATCCAAATTAACTAGAAAACAAATTCGATTGCTTGGAAATAAAATTTCAACTTTCAAATATACCACTCATGTTTCATATTTATTCAATCATTTCAAGCCTTTTTAATTCACTAAACTAAAGATTTTCAAGAATCATTATAAATCATATCAAGCAACGATTTATTTCGAACATCCTTAAAATAAGATTTCCAAATCGATTCGATTTCTTTCTCTTTAGTTTCATTTCATTTTAACTCGATTCAGATATTCCCTATTTTTTTATTTCAAATTCACGTTTTCATGGCAAATTTCCATAACCTCTTATGTGATTTGGATTACTCTCAAGGCTGTCTTTAATTAAACCCCCATACTTCACCATTCAAACTAAATTTGTTCGAATCTTTATCAAAATAGCAAATAAAATAAGATTGAATAAGATAAAATGTTTTTATGATATAGACTAAAATAGTTAAATACAAAGTGACTTAAAACAGTTTAAGTATTAAAATAGTAAAGTAGATTTTAAGAAAATGTAGCTTAGTATAAAATATATTTGAATTAAATAAAGCAAATTTGGTTTAAACTACTTAAAATAAAGATTTTTAAGTAATTCGAAGAATAATTATGTAATATAAGCCATACTAATTTTAATTCGATCCGAGTCGAATTCAGCACCGATTCACTCTTATTTCCACCATCGCTTTTTTGCTACCCTGATTTAGTACAAGTATGTTCACGTTGGTGTGGTTCCAGACATTAGTCTCAAGTTTTCAGAACCAAAACCTCAAAATTAATATTTCAAATCCAAATTTCTTACATACGTTGGATTTTATATTTCAAACCCTTCCAATTACTATGAAAACTCATTTGTAGAGGTTTCATTACGTAATGTTTGGATAAATCAAAACTTGAGAATTTGTTTGTCAAATATTTCGATTTCCCAATTATTAGTTCCATTTTAATCTTGGCTTCCTTCGACAAACGACACAAAGGGGTATACCTACATGAATCAAGTCGAATTTCATGTGCTCAATTAGGGATACATAACAAAATTCAATATCAAAATGAGCACCAAAAGGGTATGATAGTTCGAGTCAAAATACTTGGCTTAGATCGTAATATAAAGGTGTACGACGCTACTCAAGAATGAACGATCCGAATTTAAGTTATGAGACTAACTTAGGTCATGATGGAAAGTCAAGTGCACCTAAGGATACAATTATGGGAAGTTAAATCATGATGTACCCCATTTTTCATTAACTTTCCCTTTCCAAAATTGCATTTTTCTTGCATTATAAGTTATTACTTGTTAAGTAAATTCCCATTCGATTCATTTATACAGTTTTAACTGATTTCTCCTAAACTTAGATGTTGGTTACACATTGATCAATTGTTGTTGTCAAAATTTGAAATTTGGGTGATATTCTCGATATACATTAAACATGATTCCTTAAATTATCTCACTTACGTGCATTTCAAAATTCACTTTCCAATTCTTTAAGTGAGAATTTCTTTGTATATTCCCAGATATCGACAAAATAGTTTGATTCTTATAACTTATTATCCAAGCTAAGGATATTTTTAGCTTAACTTCCTTATGTTGAACCTATTTAACACTTACAAACATTTGTCGAAATAGTTTAAGTATTTCTCGATGTCTTAACCGGAATCATATAGTCATCCCACTTTCGAAACTCGAAAATAAATGTTTGATGATGATCGATCAATTAATAGAATTATCCTCAAGCGACTAGAGTGTGATTCTATATCTATCTTGTATATATATAAGACTTCGTATATACATTGATCAAGCGTACATTCAAAATCTTCACATACCTATAGTCTGATCGCGATGTCGAATAAAATACTCGAAAATTCTCATTAAAAGTGGTATTTCAAAATAATTATGCTTTCCAAATAACTTTGTTTCAATGCGATTTGGATTTTCAGAATATGCACTCTCAAGAAATATTCCATAATCTCATTTTAGGGCATTACTTACCCTATCTCTAATGAGATGTTACAACTCTAACAAGTTCTATCTTTTTGTTCAGATATGTTATACCCTATAGCTTTGAATAACCAAAGCTCTGATACCACGTTGGTAACGACCCGTCTTTTTGCCCGGTTTCGCTGGTAATTAAACTAACTTAAACCATTCATAAAGGCGGATTGTTATGGGTACTAACATATATTAAAAAAATAACAGAACTTCCATTTCATAATACAATATTACCTCAGAGTTGCATGGAATATTAGAGTTACAATGTATAGCAGCGGAAACATAAATACATTCTCAGCGGAAGAAGCGAAACTCCAACTTTAGCTTGAAGCTCCAACTCAGAAAGCACTCAAATCTTGCTCCAACGATTTATAATTGTGAAACTAAAACACTAGCTACCCGTGCGGAAATTAGTGGGCACCCAGAGTTTAGGAAGGAACAACAAACTCTAGATCAGTCATGGGAATGGTGTGAGAATATAAACAGTTATTTTCGGGTTTATTTTAAAGTTGGGAAATTCACCGGACCATGCCGCTAATGCAAAACGAGTTTACTCCATGTGAATACCCATGCATATAAATTTGCAATGACCTTTGGAAAAATGAAGTTATCACAAGCTCGTCCCACGTAACACAATACAAGCACACACCAGATGGGCGATTTTTGTCTTATGATAACCAAAATTGCTTTCATATGTGAAAATCCTCTTTTATACTATTATTAGTTCATAGTGTAGAAAACAATTTTGAAAATGAATGTATCAATATTATACGGCATAGTACCTCATCCTACTACGTCGCCATAGGTGTACAAATAAAACCGTAGGGGTACGTATTGGAGGTTCGGGTTTCCAACTTGATGATTCCTGGCATGAAAGATCGATCAGGAACACAAACGAAGTGTAACATGACTTTTCATCCAGACACTGACACCAACTACAAATCGCAAGGTAGATCAACTGTTTTCATCCAGACACGGACCTCCAAACATACCCTATTCACCAAGTTCACAAGAGGTACCTCCGTCGTAGCAATCAATCACAAAATCATGTATGTGTCAACAAACTAACCGCCAGTTTCTCATCATCCATGGTGTGAGGCTTGTCGATGTCGTAGTATACACAAAGCTACGCTTAAATAAGCCATGCTTTGATCATCACTAGCTCATTACATAACTTGAGTATGCCACATTATCAATCTTCCACATGTCACTGATGTAATCAATACATAACCTCTAATCTCGTATGTCTTAGAGACGAGAATAATTATTACCACAAATCCAATATATATTCATAGGAATCAGTGCTACGTAGTCAATTACAATGTTAGACACACAATCCATACAAGTCCATTCTAGGCCTGAACGGAACAAAATCCGAAAATCCTCAGATATATTCAGACCTCATGCCACTTGTAACCTCGTTTCAGTCCTTCAGGTTGTAACGACCTGCATTCTACGCATCGAAGGATCGTAGAATATTTATTTCTTTCACATGCGAAGTCGTATGGTCATGTAACTTTGGGGGATGACTATAGGAGTCATTTCTCATGTTCATGATTTTTACCGATTTTTAAATGACCGTTTTGCCCCTAGCTGATCTTGTTTCGGCTATAACTTTTGATAGGAAAGGAGTTTTGACCTAAAACCACTTCCATTAGATCCGGATGATGGTTTACCTTTCCGTAGAGTAGTCACATTAGCCAAACGGACTCACCGTTTGGGAGATATGGTTGAAACAAGTTTCAAATGGTGAAAAACAGCTTAATTGGGCTTAACCGGGTGATTAACAGCTTGGCCCAAAGGGGAATTTCGGGATTTGGAGTATTTAAGGGCTGTTAGCATTTAGAGAACACCCCCTTTTCTCACTTTCACAGCCGCCACTTTCATTCTTGGAACACTAGTAATGGCCTCTAACCTCTAAAACACCCCCAAGTCACCTTCTAATTGCTAATCAAGCCAAATCTACATCAAATCAAAGCGGATTAGCACAAGAATCGAGGTAGAACTGCTGTATAGCCTTGGAGAGCACCAAACAGAGAATCATTTTAGATTTGATATTTTATTTGTGGCTAAGGTGAGTGATTTGCATAGTTCCTCACTAATTATGGTTAATTAAGGGTAATTAGTGAAATTATACATGATTAAATTCTGGAAAAATATTTATAAATTTCGAAATACTATTTTAAGCCTCTTTTAGAAAATTTGGTTAAGTTTTACTAATCCTATCATTAGTTTTGCTTAAACATGCTTAAGGGAAAATATGGGGTTTTGACTATGTTTGATCCATTTTAACCTATCAAGTAGTTGTTTTGGTGTTTGTGGTCACTTCGGTTTGTTGCTATGACTGTATGGTATGCTTTGTGATTGTCTAAAATAGTTAGAGTGGTCGAAAACGCCATCGAGTGGCGTATAAACAGTTGCTGGAAGTTGTAGGAAAAGTGCAGAAAAGTACCCGAACCGGATCAGATGGGAGCACAGACCGACTCGAGGTGCAACTCGCGAACCGAACCGCTCATGGAGTGTCTTCTCCGAACCGATCCGGCAGAAGCTGTTTGACCCGAATCGGAAGCCAACTCACGAACTAAACTCCGACCCGACCCGTGTTCCAAACCGAACCAGTAGGGGAGGCTGTGTGATGACCACGGCCGATTCGAACCACGTTACCCGACCCGAACCGATGCACCATGGAGGAGCTTGAGGAACTTGACCCGATCCGAGGTGATGAAGGCCACGAGCCGAACCGAAGAGCTTGAACTTGAGGTGTGGACCCCGAAACAGAACCAGGAGCACGATCTGAGGCAAGGTAAAGTGAAGAACCGAACCGATCCGGAGAAGACAATAACCCGAGATGCAAAGGTAGTCCAAATGGGAAGTTTGTACTCAGGACCCAGTTGGGAACCAATGAGTCAACTTCATGATTGGGCTTTGCTGTGGGACGTGTGCTAAGGAGTCATCGACGTCCATAGCTTTGACTCACCACTGAAAGACAGATATTGGCTGTGGATCAGTGCAGTGAAGTCATCACGGCTTCATGGGGCAGAGTGATTATAGCAAGGCTATGAGCCAGTGCAGTGGAGCCGTTGCGACTCCATGGGGCAGGGTGGACATAGCGAAGTATTAGTAGTTATGTATCAGTGCAGTGGTGTCGTTATGACTCCATTGGGCAGAGTTATCATAGCAAGGCATTGGGTGGTCAAAGCGGTGGATGTCGTATGCTTTATGCACTGAGTGAGAGATGTGAGGATGGGTTCTATGTTTGATTGTTTTCTTTCACTATGTCATGCACACCCCCACCCCGTATTCTTTACACCATATGTTAGTGGCACCTTAGAGTATTGAGCGGTATGTTGTGCTAGCTCTTTGGTTGCAGGTCCAGATTCAAGTATGGTTTAGTATACCTGTTATTGTTCTATTTTAAAGCTTATCGCTCATACCAGACTTTTGTCTGACCCAGAGTTTTGTCTCTTCTTATTACTCTGGGTGCTCTTAAACGGGCAGACTAGAGACAGGTTAGGTGGTATGCACAGGTAGCCGTATCGGAGATGAGCAGGAGGCTCCCACATATGATATATATATATATATATATATATATATATATATATATATAGATATTCTCCCTGTGTCACTGCTGGTCACTCCTTTGGGCATTAGTAGCGTACCTTTCCTTTCTTTTGCTTTGGAGACAGTTTTAAAGTTGTAATAATGATGATGTGGAACATAAGCTGTAATTGGATTTTCCGCTGCTATGAAGTTCAATTTTCAGCTTATGCATTGTCTCACCTGTTTTGTGTCAAAGTAGTTATTATTATATTTTATTCCATGCGCTGTGAGATATTCTACAAGTTCCTTGTTAGTTCAAACTCCCTTTTCTTTCTTTGGCGACCGTCCTGTGCTGGTTGGACATTGGCACAACGCACTTTCATGGGGAAATGCCGGCTAGTGCGGGGCGGGCCGTCACACTTGGTATCAGAGCGAGGTTGCGTAGTTAACCTAGGGAAAGACACCAGGGAGAGATAATACGTATATGAGAGCGCGTAATTGTGATTATTTTGGTTTTTAAAAGCTATATATATACTATTAGTATAACTAAGGATGAATTCGCACTGCACTGACACCACAAAGAGGATGGTTAATCGTTTCTCTTTACAGATTGAACGATGAGCCGATATACGAGGGGTGCTGGTAGAGGAGCCAACAATGAGAATGCTCATGACATGAGGGCTATGTTTACTAACTTCATGAGAGAAACGCTTAGGGACGTTCAGAGGGCAGTCCCTAATACTGCTAATGGTGGTAGTGCAGCGGTGCAGGCGCCTAGGGCCGATTTCGCCAAGCTATGCAAGGATTACACTAGTCTTGGTGGAAAGCCGTTCCACGGAACGGAATCGGCCACAGAAGTTCAGGATTGGTTGGATAGTTGTGAGTGTATCTTCGAAGACTTAGGTACCGAGGATGCAATGAAAAGAAAGCTAACGTCCTGTCGGCTGCCAGGATGGGCAATGAATTGGTGGAACGCTATTAAGGCAGCTACTCCAGAGGATCAAGTTACATGGGATCAGTTTAAGGCCCAATTCGGTGAAAAATTTATCCCAGCTGCCCAGAAGTCAGAGTTGTTTAGGAAATTCATGAAGCTCAAGCAGAATGGTAGGGCAGTCTCGGAGTACATTGCAGAATTCGATACTTTATCGAAGTATGGATTATCCCTCATTGACACTCCCGAGAAGAAGGATGAGAAGTTTATAACAGGTTTGGATCAGTACTTGGGGGAAAGGATTATTAACCACATCGATGAGACGTTTGAATCGATTGTGGGGAAAGCATTGAGGTCAGAAAGTCTTTACCCTAAGTCGAAGACCGAGGTTGCATCTGCATAGGAGCCAAAGCCGCAAGCAAGCGGTGGAGGCAATAATGGTTCTCAGAATAAGAGAAAGCAGAATCAGACCAACGATGGCCAGAAGAAAAAGAATAAGAAAGATGCTGAGTGCTTCAGTTGTGGTAAGAAGGGCCATTATGCCAAAGAATGTCGGGCCAAGCCAGCGGATAGGAAGTGCTTCAACTGTGGCCAAGTGGGACATCACAAGGATAAGTGTCTGCAACCCCCTAAAGAAAAGCAAATAGTGAAAGCATATGCTATCAATGTTGTTCCTTCTTCGTCGAATGCCCCAACTGTTGAGGAGAAAGGAAAGAATGTTGTTATTCAAGGTATGCTTTCTGTTTGTAATGTTCCTGTTCGAGTATTGTTTGATGCCGGAGCTTCCAGTTCCTTCATATCTAGTGACCGGGTAGATAGATTGATAGACCTTTAGTAGTGACGAACCCGATTGGTGGTTCAACTAGCCTAAGCATGATTTGTCGTAATGTGGACTTATCGAGTCATGGATGCATGTTTGTTTGTGATTGTTTTGTTTTGGGCTTTACTGGGTTTGGCATTATTTTGGGAGTTGATTGGCTCCAAAGATACGGGGTGGTGGTAGACTGTGAGGGCTTTTTGGTGACAGTTAGAGCGGATGATGGGCGAAGGGTAGTGTTTGGTGGTCTACCAAATGATGCGGTAATGGCTAGTTATCTAAATTCCCTCGACATCCCGCATGATGAGTTATCAGATGTGCCCGTGGTTGGCCAAATCCGGACGTCTTTGAGGAAGTGACCGGACTTCCACCACACTGAGAGATTGAGTTCCGTGTTGATTTAGTGAAAGTGCCAGACCTATAGTGATGCCACTTCGTCGTATGGCACCAAGGGAGAAGTGAGAGCTCGGGGTGCAAGTAAGTGATCTTTTGAAGAAGGGATTTATCAGAAGAAGTGTTTCTGAGTGGGGAGCACCAGTTGTTTTTGCTACCAAGGCAGATGGTTCCCTTCGATTATGTATAGACTACCGCGAATTGAATAAGGTGAGGAGGAAGAATAAGTATCCTCTACCGCGGATAGATGATTTGTTTGATCAGTTGAGTGGCACGAGAGTGTTCTCCCAGTTGGATCTCGCGACAGGTTTCCATCAGCTTAGAGTGGAAGCTGAGAGTATAGCTAAAACGGCCTTTCGGACGCCGTCTGGATTTTATGAGTGGTTGGTCATGCCATTCGGGTTGACCAATGCACCAGCTTATTTCGTGGATCTTATGAATAGATTATTCAGAGATCAGTTGAATAAGTTTGTTCTTGTGTTCGTAGACGATATACTTGTTTATTCGAGGACAGAGGAAGAACACAAGGAACACTTGAGGATAGTGATGGAGGTGTTAAGAAAACACCAATTGAAAGCAAAGTTTTCTAAGTGTCACTTCTGGAGAAGGGAAGTGAGATTCTCGGGCCATGTTGTTTCAGAGAATGGTATCGCCGTGGACCCTGCGAAGGCGGCTACGGTACAAGATTGGTCTACGCCCAAGAATGCAATGGACATAAGAAGTTTCTTGGGATTAGCTGGATATTATCGTAAGTTTATCCAAGACTTCTCCAAGATAGCAGCACCGTTGACTCAATTGACTAAGAAAAATCAATCTTTCGTCTGGGACGAAAAGTGTGAGAATGCATACAAGAGTCTAAAGGAAAAGTTGACATGTGCACCAGTATTAGTCATTCCTAAGGGGAATGAAGAGATGAAAGTATATACAGATGCATGTGGTACCGGACTAGGTGTTGTATTGATGCAATGAGGTAGGGTTGTAGCTTATGCAAGTCGGCAATTGAAACCGCACGAGAAAAGATACCCTACCCATGACTTGGAATTAGCAACGATCGTATTCGCGCTGAAGATGTGGAGACATTACCTCTTAGGAGAAAGATTTGAGCTGTTTACCAATCATAAATCGTTAAAGTATCTCTTCTCTCAGAAGGATCTAAATCTTTGTCAGCAAAGATGGTCAGAATTCTTAGCTTCCTATGATTTCGACATCGCATATACACCAGGAAAGGGCAATGCGGTGGCTGATGCATTAAGTAGAAGACATGCCAGTTTAGGGGCTATGTTTCTAGAATGGAAGCAACTGGAGTACATCGCCGGGTATGATTTCAGACCAAAGTGCGAATTGGATCCAGAAATGTTAGCAAGTTTGACGATCAGACCCACTTTGATTAAGAGGATTGGTTCCAGTCAGAGGGACGATCCTAACCTATTGGAAATCATCTCAAAGTTAGAGATGGGAATCGATGAAGAGATGAACAAGTATGGTCTTGATCGAGATGGATAGCTTAGAAAGAATGGAAGACTAGTTGTGCCCAATGTCAATAGATTGAGAGATGAAGTTCTTAGAGAATGTCATCACTCAAAAATGACTATGCACACCGGTGGTAACAAGATGTATCGAGACATGAAGTAGACCTACTACTGGGAAGGGATGAAAAGAGACGTTGGGACGTTTATATCCAAATGCATGAATTGCCTGCTAGTTAAAGCTGAGCAAAAGAAGGCTAGTGGTTTGCTGCAACCATTAGAGATTCCAGAGTGGAAATGGGAACAAGTCTCAATGGATTTCATTGATGGGTTACCAAGGACTAGATCGGGCCACGATAGCATTTGGGTGATTATGGACTGATTGACCAAGAGTGCAAGATTTATACCCGTCAAGTCGAATACAACGACAGCTAAGTTAGATGAACTATATGTAAAGTGGGTAGTAAGATTTCATTGAATACCCAAAGGCATTGTGAGTGACCGAGATCCGTTGTTCACTAGTGGATTTTGAAAGAGCTTACAAGAGGCGTTAGGATCAGAATTACATCTCAGTACCGCGTATCATCCTCAAACCGACGGACAGACAGAGAGGGTGAATCGAGTATTAGAAGATCTCTTGAGAGCCTGCATATTAGACTTTGGTGGATCATGGGATGACCATTTGCATCTAGTAGATTTGCATATAATAATAGTTATCAATCCAGTATTGGTATAGCTCCATTTGAAGCTTTGTATGGAAGACCGTGTAACTCACCATCATGTTGGTTAGAAACTGGTGAGAAGTTTGTGCTTGGACCTGATGTAATAAGAGAAACTTCAGCTAAGATTAAGGTTATCCAACAGCAAACGAAGGCTGCCCAAGATTGGCAGAAGAGTTATGCTAATAAGAGGAGAAGAGAATTAAAGTTTTCCATTGGCGACTTGGTGTTTGTCAAGATTTCTCCATTGAAGAGTGTGATATGATTTGGCAGGAGAGGCAAGTTAACACCAAGATTTGTTGGTCCGTTCCCAGTTCTTGAGCAAATTTGGAATTTGGCATATAAAGTTGAATTACCAGAGAAGATTGCAGGAGTTCATAACGTATTTCATGTTTCCCAGTTAAGGAAGTTCGTGCAAGACCCCAATGTGACTATTTCACCTGGTCAGTTGGATGATATCAAGGTTGAACCGAGGCGGTTGGGAGCTGCAAGCCTATGCATATTGTTGGGAACGATACGAAGCAACTTCGAAGGAAGGCGGTGAAATTAGTCAAAGTTCAGTGGGGGCGAGAATGAGAATGACTGTACTTGGGAGATAGAGGAGAGCATTAGGAAGACGTATCCAGAACTCTTCGCTTGGTAAGATTTCAGTTTCGATTTAGTATTTTTGTATGCTAGGATAGGCTTGTTTTGTTTGTTTTGCATGTTTGATTATTGTATGTGGCTGGTAGGCATGCGGGATCCTTTGTATGTTTTGGGTTAAGGAATTTTGGGGACGAAATTTCCTAAGGGGGAGGGGGGGGGGGGAGAATGTAACGACCCGCATTCTACGCATCGAAGGATCGTAGAATATTTATTTCTTTCACATACAAAGTCGTATGGTCATGTAACTTTGGGGGACGACTATTGGGGTCATTTCCCATGTTCATGATTTTTACCGATTTTTAAATGATGTTGCCCCTAGCTGATCTTGTTTCAGCCATAACTTTTGATTGGAAAGGAGTTTTGACCTGAAACCACTTCATTAGATCCGGATAATGGTTTACCTTTCCGTAGAGTAGTCACATTAGCCAAACGGACTCACCGTTTGGGAGATATGGCTGAAACAAGTTTCAGATGGTGAAAAACAGCTTAATTGGGCTTAACCAGGTGATTAACAGTTAGGCCCAAAGGGGAATTTCGGGATTTGGAGTATTTAAGGGCTGTTAAGGTTTAGAGAACACCCTTTTTCTCACTTTCACAGCCGCCACTTTCATTCTTGGAACCCTGGTAATGGCCTCCAACCTCTAAAACACCCCAAGTCACCTTCTAATTGCTAATTAAGCCAAATCTACATCAAATCAAAGCGGATTAGCACAAGAATCGAGGTAGAACTGCTGTATAGCCTTGGGGATAGGGCCAAATAGAGAATCATTTTAGATTTGATATTTTATTTGTGGCTAAGATGAGTGATTTGCATAGTTCCTCACTAATTATGGTTAATTAAGGGTAATTAGTGATAATTAGTGAAATTATACATGATTAAATTTTGGAAAAATATTTATAAATCTCAAAATATTGTTTTAGGTCTCTGTTAGAAAATTTGGTTAGTTTGGTTAAGTTTTACTAATCCTATCATTAGTTTTGCTTAAACATGCTTAAGGGAAAATATGGGGTTTTGGCTATGTTTGATCCATTTTAACCTATCAAGTTGTTGTTTTGGTGTTTATGGTCACTTCTATTTGTTACTATGACTGTATGGTATGCTTTGTGATTGTCTAAAATAGTTAAAGTGGTCGAAAAAACCGTCGAATGGCATATAAACAGTCGCTGCAAGTTGCAGGAAAGTACCCGAACCGGATCGGATCGGATGGGAGCACGGACCGAACCGAGGTGCAACTCGCGAACCGAACCGCTCGTTGAGTGTCTTCTCATAATCGATCCTCCAGAAGCTCTTTGACCCAAACAGGAAGCCAGTTCACGAACTAAACTCCGACCCGACCCGTGTAGTCACCTCTGAACCGAACCGGTAGGGGAGGCTATGTGATGACCACGGCCGATCCGAATCACGTTACCCGACCCGAACCGATGCACCATGGAGGAGCTTGAGGAACTCGACCCGAGGTGATGAAGGCCATGAGCCAAACCGAAGAGCTTGGACTTGAGGTGTGGACCTTGAATAGAACCAGGAGCACGATCTGAGGCAAGGTAAAGTGAAGAACCGAACCGATCCAGTGAAGACAATAACCCGAGATGCAAAATTAGTCCAAATGGAAAGTTTGTACTCAGGATCCAGTTGGGAACCAACGAGTCAACTTCATGATTGGGCTTTGCTGCGGGACGTGTTCTAATGAGTCGTCGACGTCCATAGCTTTGACTCACCACCGAAAGACGGATATTGGCTGCGGATCAGTGCAGTGAAGTCATCATGGCTTCATGGGGCAGAGTGATCGTAGCAAGGCTATGAGTTAGTGCAGTGGAGCCGTTGCGACTCCATGGGGCAGAGTGGACATAGCGAAGTATTAGTGGCTATGGATCAGTGCAGTGGTGTCATTATGACTCCATGGGGGCAGAGTGATCATAG
The DNA here is from genome assembly GCA_030737875.1 of Allium sativum. Lineage (NCBI taxonomy): Eukaryota > Viridiplantae > Streptophyta > Magnoliopsida > Asparagales > Amaryllidaceae > Allium > Allium sativum. The sequence continues at coordinate 750,507,970 of CM060918.1, forward strand.
CAAGGCAATGGGTGGTCAAAGCGGTGGATGTCGTATGCTTTACGCACTGAGTGAGAGATGTGAGGATGGTTGCTATGTTTGATTGTTTTCTTTCACTATGTCATGCACACCCCCACCCCCGTATTCTTTACACCATATGTTAGTGGCACCTTAGAGTATTGAGCAGTATGTTGTGCTAACTCTTTGGTTGTAGGTCCAGGTTCAGGTATGGTTTAGTATACCTGTTATTGTTCTGTTTTAATGCTTATCGCTCATACCAGACTTTTGTCTGACCCAGAGTTTTATGTCTCTTATTATTACTCTTGGTGCTCTTAAACGGGCAGACTAGAGGCAAGTTAGGTGGTATGCATGGGTAGCTGTACCGGAGACGAGCAGGAGGCTCCCACGTATGATATATATATAGATATTCTCCCTGTGTCGCTGATGGTCACTACTTTGGGCATTAGTAGTGTACCTTTCCTTTTTTTGCTTTGGTGACAATTTTAAAATTGTAATAATGATGATGTGGTACATAAGCTGTAATTGGATTTTCCGCTGCTATGATGTTTAATTTTTAGCTTATGCACTGTCTCACCTGTTTTGTGTCAAAGTATGTTATTATTATATTTTATTCCATGCGCTGTGAGATATTATATAGGTTCCTTGTTAGTTCAAACTCCCTTTTCTTTCTTTGGCGACCGTCCCATGCTGGTTGGACATTGGCACAACGCACTTTCATGGGGAAATGCCGGCTAGTGCGGGGCGGGCCGTCACACAAGTGTACGACCCGAAGACATCAACAATCCATCCAAATAATACAAAGATTCCTGGTCTTCATTTGTCATTTCCAAGTCTCCAATTTGCTTCATAGCGTTGTATTATTACTTGGAATGGTTTTCGGACATGCATCTGATCCTGGTCTTTCCAAATAATAAGCATATTTAAAACAGAAGCTATGGACTATACCAGTTTCAATTCAAATCTCCTTCCCAATAGCTATCATCCCATTTCAAAATAAGGTTGGATTTATTTCAAATTCCTTAATTCTCATTACCTTCTTATTTCTTCTTTGCAAATTCCATACTCATGATTTCTTTACTCATTGTTATCATTTCCAAATTAAATTTGGATTTCTTTAACCTTCCAAATCCTTTCGAAATATTTTAAATCTCTTTTATAGTTCGAATAATAGTTCTTAGGCTCAAAGACCTCAAACCAAATATTTTTTAGGAAATGATAAAGTGCTATCGAAACAGCTACGTATACCAAATAGGTTCAAAATCTTTCAAAAGTTCAAATCATTATAAATATGAAATATGATTTAACAAAATTTTACAAATCTACACTGATTTAATAAATCCGTTTGGAGTATTTAAGTTATCGATATTTGAAATATAAATTTAATATTCATGAATAGAAGTTACGCGACACTTATTACATTGAATTCCAAATCTTCTAAATTTAAATAGTTTAAATCAAATCTCAAATCAGATTTTGAATTGACCATCGCGTCCGTTGGATTAGTTAGGGATAGCCAGGGAAAGCGTGAAACTTTATTTTCCAAACCCAAGCCTTAGACACTATCCTCTCTACCATCCTAGAACGTTCTGGTATACATATATATATGTATTATTGAAAAGGCCGTTGTCGAACTATTTGGTAACGATTTATAAATCATCCAATTTATTCCATATTAAAATTTCATAACTTTAATTAAGGTCATAATTTAAACTTTTATTAAAACTTAATAAAATATAATATTTTAAAATTTACCAAATTTGTTTCAAAGCATGCGAATGATTGTAAAGAATAAAACCAGCGTATTTAGTAAAACCAACTTTAGTTATGCGACTCAAACCATTCTCTCCAAGTTATGTTTAAGGGCTTATGGGCGATAACAAACGGTTTTGTAAATTAATGTTACTAAAACCAAATTCCCTTTTCTTAAATTTCAAACTCATTTAAATCATAAAAATCCAAACCAAATTATAAGACATTACGAAAAAGAATCATTTGATTTTTATAAAAATTGATTTAATTATCTGTGACTTAGATTTCAAATCATTAAAAATTTGAACTCAAAATTTACGTTCAACTTTTATTTTAAGTAATCTTTATTCACATAAGAAGGAGATTTAAATCGACCACCCATACATTCCACAATCATGATGTGTGATATAAAAAAATCAATCCATACGGGTTCATTCATCAATATTGCAAAACTAAACAACCATCAAAACTTTGCTTAAGCGTTACATTAAATAACGCCTTGTGTTCGGTGTGATCTAGCTACGAACATCCATCACACACAATAGCAGTCATTCCAACATCAAACGGTTATAATTATAACTAATTAGAACTAAGCACTAATCATATTTGACTACTCACAAATTACATTTTAAATAAGTGTTCTCACCGGTCGTGCTTTCCAAATTTTGTCGGCAAATCCTGTATCTACTTTGAACCGCCCTGCGTGTGGTCACTTGTAGCTTTACAGAAAATGCTCTACTTTCGTTTTACACAAACCATGTGTACCTAATATTTATATGCTCCCACTTTTATGCCTAGCTACTAGCGTATACTCTCAAAACAAAGATTGAGCTCATGTCATGACGGGCCGAGAAGAAACATAAGAGTGGGGATGGTTATAAACTGAACTAACGAGGCACAATAGATAGGAAAGGTGGTGGAGCCGTGGGTGTCGGTTAAGGAGGAACAAGGGAACGTTTGGAGGAAAGAGCAGAAGTATAGAGTCAAGGCGGGTTGGCGGTGAAGCAGGGTTGGTGTAGGGCTTAGTGGTGGCGCTGGAGTGCTCAGGCTTACGGGTATAGGATTGGAAGTGAGCGGGGACAGTTTGCGGGTAGTTTAGTAGGAGCCCAACAACTTTGAGGATGGGAGGAGGAAGACGTGGCGACACGTGGAGGGACGAGCGGATCCGGGGTAATGGAGCTGGGTGTAGGCGAGGTCAGGTGGGCCGGTGGCCGTCTAAGTTTGTGCTAGAGATGGAAGGTGCGGTGAAACGTGGTGGTGGAGGTGAAAGGACGAAGTAACAAGGGCGTTGCTTGTTTGGAGGAGAGAAGAAGTGAGGGGAATGAAGGTGCATGATTTCTGGCCGGGGCGATGAACTGGTGGTGGAGGCGGTATAACCGGGTGGTTTTAGGCAAGGTGGCGGTGACTGGGGCACTACGATGGGCTAGAAGGGAAGTGCGATGGGTTTATGGTAGAGTGTCGGGTGAAGAGGAGAAAATGTGCGTAACTCCGAAAATCAATTAGGAAAGAAAGTGGGTCAGTGAGGAGTACGCGAGCTGTTAACCTACAATTCATGGCATATAAACTTGATTCGTTTTTTTTTTTTCTGATTAACGAAGAGTTTGGGAAAAGTGGGGGAAAAAATGGAGTGGAAGGAAGACTGTGCATGGAGAAGGAATGGAATAAGGGAAGAGGTATGGTATGCGATGGAGGACGAAGCTCCTTTTATTCCTGGCGTTCGTAATATTTTATTTCGAAGTAGCATTGGATTCCCTGTACACTGAGATTTCTAAATCTTGGTGTACTGTTCCAAAGATCTTTGTACTGATATGGCAAGATTTAGGCTGCTACCATACCTTAGACCAGATTTTTCCCAAATATTGTTGCACATTATAACTTAAAAAGGAAATAACCCCATTTGTTATCAAAGAACGACAAGCGATCATAAGGCTAAAACACGGACCGACGAACACGTTTGTTAATTCAAAACGTTACAAAATTAACCGTTTATGAACCATAAATTTAATTCAATGGTAAAGAAAAATTATGTGAATTTATTTCACAATTTATTTCTTTCCTTTTATTGTGTATTTTTATATAAATATGGTTTTGCTTTCCGGTTTGATTACACCGCTTGTATTTTCAAAGTTTCAGTCCTCGTTTTTTTTCTTTTCTAATTACATTAAATGTACTATAATAATAACGTACTAAATTTAACCTTAGCGGTTTTCAAAATAAATCACTATTAAAATTTCAACTTGTATTTGAAATTAATTTAACGTCTACTTCCCCATTTATACTCAACGGTTTGATAAATTAGTCTTGACGATATTTTACTATGCGAATAGGTTCCTCGTCCAAAATTATTAAATTGTTTCTTAATTAAATTCAAGATTTTATTACAAGTTAAATCTTATTTTCATCGTTATGGTTCAAAACTTGTAATACCGTTAAGTTTTTGGCAAAATTACAAAAATCAAAATAGTAATAAGCTTTGTTTTCAATGACATTTATTTTAAAACAAAACGCTAAATATTCAAACCGGTTAGTAAGGTAAATCTCATTTATTCGACAAACGTTTATAAATTTATAAAAGGGTTCACTCAAGTATCATTCAAAATAGTCAAATTTGAATTTATCTTACATTAGATTTAAATTTATATTATATTTTTATATGCTAAATTTTTTTTTTAGGTCGTTACATACTATAAGTGGAATAACGGCAAAGCCCTTTAAATTCCATAAATAGTAACGGTCTTCCTTCACGGAAGCTCCTCTCGATTATCAATGAATCGAATTCCACTCAATTCCAATTTAATGTAGTTCCAATACCGGTGTGGGGTTTACATCACAATCCAGGTGAACTTATTTATTATTTGGGAGTAAATTGTCATCCCAAAATAATTCATAATATAAATGTTCTCTCTATCAACACTTATAATCATAGTTTCATAACGATAACGTTAAAACTGTAAACATCCATCAATCACCAAACAAATATTGCAATAATAGGCAATTAATATATATTCAGTCACAGCTATAATAACTATAAAAATAGTTTAAGTGAGAGAGTTCTCACCCAATAGCTAAACCAAATGCCACGACACTTCTTATGCAGGATTTTCACTGCGCACTAGCCGTTATAGCTCTCCGCAACTTGAATCCTCCTTTCTGGCTCTATAATTTGAATATGACCTCCAAACTTGGTCATTAAAACGAAAACTCCATTCCGAACAACTTTTGCATAGTGCACTTTCACCCGATAATGCATGGATTCGTGAGAAATCAACAAAATAGGCTCTAGGACTGCGAATTTCAATCACGCTTTTAGAGCATCATCGAATTCCAAAATTCGATTTTGATATGCGCATTACGTAGAGAAAAACGAGATCTACGACTTTCGTTTATGGAGCCTTGGCCAGAAATGCACGGAATGATGGTTATTAAGCAAAGAAGGAGAGGGACTTTTTTGCAAATAGGAATTTTGGACAAAAGAGGGGTTTTGGCCACGGTGGGGCCAACGGCCGGAGGGGGAGGGGCTGATGGCGGTTAGTGGCGGCGCAGGTGGGGGGTAAGGCAGTGGCTGCAGTGGTGGGGGCCCGTGGAGGCGGTTTTGGGTGGAGGTATGAGTTTAGGGTTTAGAGAAAGAAAGAGAGGAGGAGGAGAGAGTGGAGTAGACCGGAGGAAGGAAGAGGCGGCGCAGTGGGGGAGGAGTAGCAGCGGCTGCAACTGGGAGGAGGGAGGCCATTTTTGTGAAGGAGGAAAAATGAGGAAGAAAATGAAGAAAAGAGATTATATGCATATTTATCTGCTATCGCCCGACTGCAAACAATCTCCGTTTGACATGAAATTTGGATAGGAGATAACATGCATCATAATGAATCCAACGAATCAAGTTTCGTCAAATTTCGATTTTGTTTGACATTCCGTTCAATTTCTCAAACAGGCTCAAATTAGCTCAAAAAATGTGATTTTAGCGTACCTTTTCTTCTTGTACGCCCTCATGCTAGCTCCAAAAGTTATAAAATTTTGGATTTTTTTTTCATTATTTGACGATATGAATCCAAAAAAAATGAAATCGAATTCTGAGATCATCACAATAACGTTCCTCTGTAAATTGACTGTTAGTTTTTCCCTAAACGGGTTTGGCTCTCACGGCTACATACCAACTTCGTTTCGCGTGAAATTTGAAATCTAGGCATAACTTATTATTATGAATCCAACAAAATTGGTTTCGTCGAATTCTGAGCTCGTTAGCAAAATTTCACTTTTTAAGGGCTATGCGACGATATTAAAAATCGAATTTTGGAATTTTTCGAACACAATGATTATAAATCAATTTAAAATTTTTACTGCGTTTGTTTTAAGTCAAATAAAATATAAGAACTAATTTTAAAATTATTCTCAAATTTTATTTAGCAAAAATAACCAATTTATATTCCCATATTCCTTAAAATTGCTTAAATCAAATTTTAAATTGGTTCTGGAATTCCGAGTTCTTACTTCTGGTTTCCACTCTGGTGCTAGTTCCGTCCCGAGACCCCTTCACATCTATTTGGTTTCAGTATCGAAATCTGGTAGTAACATATATATTTGCGAATAAAATGGTTAAAATTACGAAGGAAAAAAAAAAGCTTATTGCAATTAAAGTCTTGTAGAATCCGTATATGAATCCGATGGGCCTAGTGTAATGGAAGATCATATTGAGCCGCCTTCAGAAAATATGGATGTTGGAAATGCAAGCAAGCCACCCGCATCCACAACTATGCAAATCATTGAAAGTCCTAAAAATGCAGTGGAAGTGGATAGAACAATCGAAGATGTTGAAGCAAAATAACTTTCAAAAAAGAGGACTAGAGGGCCAAATAAAGTTAAAAGACTTCCTTCGAATATCGGTAGCCGTATTGAAATTGAGTTTAATTCATCAGGTATACTGGTAGGGAAGGGGTCGGTGAAATTTTCTCCTTATTTAGGGTCATTTGTCTGTGAGCGTGTTCCATTTACACTAGATATTAGAGGCTACTTGGTGATGATTTGAAAGTAATTCTATAGAAATTCATTCAGGTAAATTTGTTAAATCCCCTAAAAAGTGCTTAAAAAATGTATACTTAAGTGTAAAAATTGTATATTCATCCCAATTATTCATAACTCATTCATATTTTTATGTTTTCCATTGCTGTCCTTATTAAGATCAAGGAGATAAGACAAGTTTTTTTTTCAGTTTTAAAACTTAATAAATAAAATTCACCTTTTCAACGGTTGAATTAATGGCAGCCTGTCCTCTCTCTCCCCAAATGCCACTCCCCTCTTCAAGCTATCAAATCGACCTCCCTTCAGCAATACCTCCTGAGCCTGAACCTCCACCAGCCCCCCCTGACCCAACGCCCCCCTTAGTCCCTCAGCCTTGTCCTCAACCGTCCAATCCTTCCCCTGACCCATCGCCCCCCTTAATCCCTCAGCCTTGTCCTCATCCGTCCATTTCTTACCCTCCTATCTGCCCTACGTCTCAAAGCCATGAAATTCCGTCGTGCAAAATGTTGATCTCTGAGCAAAGCAACCCACGACTGTCTAATCAACGCGCTTGGACTTCCGTGATCCAGCGTCTGCCTCGCAACGCCGGGAAGTACAAGCCCGTTGATATGCTACCTGTTTATGTCAATGGAGCTATGAAGCACACATCTGAAATTGTGGAGGTTGGTACGGCTGTTTGGAAAGATACCTTGATTGGGTTTTTTCTTGACAAAACCCTGTCATACTCAACTGTGGATCAAAAATGCCGATCTATTTGGAAGCCTAAAGGTGAATTAAAAGTAAAATTAGACGGAGTACTGTTCATGTTCCAATTTTCTTGTACTGACGACAGAGAGATAGCTCTGACAGGAGACCCGATCATTATCCAAGGTAAGCTCTTTATTATTAAGCCGTATGATCCATGCGTGAGCAATGTGAGAGGCATGGTTAAGTCTGTACCAGTTAGGGTGCACTTCACTAATATTCCCCTCTATCTTTGGTCACACATCGGTATAAATTGGCTATCCTGTAGGCTTGGAAAAATGATTTGTATGGACGAATCCACAGAAAAGCTTGAGCGGCTACATTATGCCAAATGCTTGATTGAAATTAGCCCTATCAATGCCCTTATTGATGATTTCTTAGTTACACTGCCGGACGGAGGGACTCGGCGTGTCAAAGTAACGTACTTATGGAAACCGCATCAGTGCACCATCTATCGTGTTTTTGGACACAAAACCGAAGAATGTGACGTAAACACGAACAAGGAATCACCTCAGGAAAATAACTGCAAGGAGCAACTAAACAGGTTACATGAACAGGTTAGAAACACTAGTATGGAAAAAGGCAAAGTAAGTGCTAATCTTGCTGAACAATGTACTGTGTATAAGAGAAACAATTATCAGAGTAGCAAAGAGCTTGTGCAAAACAACACAGCAAGGAACAACGTTGAAAGAAGCAAGAACAAAGTTGCCTTCAGAGCTCCTAGAGTTCCTTTCAAACCTAAAATTTTTTCTCCCCAGAAAGCACTTTATAAAAGAAAGGAAATAAGTTTAGCCGACTTTATGACAGAAAAACCAGACACTAACAGGTATAGTGCTCTGAATAATAAGGCTATCAAAGCCTCTGCTCAGCATAACTTTGGAGTCCCCACCAAGAATAGTTTTAGCAAGCTTTTGGAAATTGGTGAGCCGTCCTCTCTTAACAACGAAATGGATACGGTTTCAAACAACCACCATCTTGAGCTAGCTAAGCAAAACCCGACAGGAGAACTTCTCCTCAATAAAGGTAGCCAGGCTATAGTAGATAATGATGTGAATCTCTCTGACGTTGAGCCGACAACAACCTTGGCCAATGATTGGGTTCAGGATAAGGATACCACATCGACTAGCTCTAGTAAAATAATTAACTCATCTTCTGCTGTTTCACAAGATCTTGTAAGCCTTCAAGTGCAAGCTGATGGTATAATTTGTGATAGTATTACCGCTATAACTGAAGGTCAAGTTTCTGATCTACATGCCGTGTGCGAACTTCTAGAGGTGCATGCAATTATTAAAGCAACAGATGGTCCAGATAATGGCTTTGAAGCTGAGCTTGTTAAGCTATTCCCGGAAGTCACCTCGATGACAATTTGTGCCTTACCATCTACTAATATATCTAATCATGAAATAATCATTTCCACTGAGGCTACTAAGGAAAGCTCAAAATTATCAAATGACTCGGCAACTCAGGAAGCATACAACAAAATCCCTCCTCCTCCTGGCCATTTGGTGGCTTCTGATTCTCACCTTTTTGTTGAGGATATGAAAAATAAAGGACTGCAATTTTTGATAGACATAGGAGCCATTAAACTCTAAAAGTCTGATACGCAACAAGTCGTGACTCCTCAGAGAATATCCAAAGCTAGTATGGTCAAAACGCGATCAATGACAAAGAGTGCAGAAAAACTATTTGAGTTTAAAATTGCCGCAAAACATCTGCGTTTGGAATATTAAAGAAGCTCATAAGGACATTAAGCTGGATAAATGCAAGCTTCTGATCAGGAGAAACAACTTGTCGGCCCTTGTCCTTCTTGAGACCAAGCTCAACGACGTTCTTACTGCGAGAGCCGCCAGGTACATTAATCCAAACTGGGTATTACTTCACAATTTAAGTGATGCTAGTTACGGTAGAATTATACTTATTTACGACCCTTTGATTCACATGTTCACTAAAATTAGCGCTACTAGTCAATTCATACACTGTTAAAACTTGCACATACAAACGTCTTTAACTTCTTTCTTCACTTTTGTGTATGCTTTTAATTCTGCTACTTCTAAAGAAAACTTTTTCCAAACCTTGCCTACTCTGAAACAACAATTACATCCCTGGATAGTCTGCGGGGATTTCAACACCCCAATGAAACTCACTGACAGTATAGGAGGCTTTGTGGTTTCCCTTGCTGAAATTAGTTCTATTAATATGGCTATCATGAATTATGAACTGATTGAAATAAGCTCTTACGGTTCCGAATTCACATGGAATAATTCAAAAAGAGATGGTGTTAGGACATATTCTAAAATTGATCACTCGCTATGTAACCTGCTTGCTCTTAACATATGGCCGAGCCTTACTAATGAATTAGCTTTGCCTGTTCTCTCTTATCATACGCCGCAAGTTATTCATTTGAATGAAAATAACATTGTCAGAAAGCCTAGTTTTAGATTCTTCGATGTTTGGGCCAAAGAGCCGAGATTTCTTGATTTAGTGAAGGTTTCTTGGGACACTCAATGCTTTGGTAACCCTATGTATGTATTGTTTAAGAAAATTAAAGGCCTTAAAAATGTTTTGAAAGTCTGGTCTGCCAAAACCTTTGGTGGCGGTAGCCTAAAATCCGAGCTGCTCCTCAGACAACTAGAAAGTACTCAAGCGCAAATGCTCAATGATCCCTTGAATCCAACCTTAGCCACTCTAGAAGCAAATCTAGCATGCAAGCATACAGAAGCTCTTCTAACAGAATCAATGATGAAGAAGCAAAAAGCTCGTATCAAATGGTATGATGATGGGGATAGGAACACTACCTATTTTCATGCATTCCTAAAGGCCAAGCATGTCAAAGAGACCATCCACACAATTACTAATTTGGCAGGTCAGGTCCACAACTCCCAAGCAGGTATCTTTAATACCTTTGTTAATTATTTCTCATACATGTTTGGCAATAAGGAAAATTTTGTTCCTTTGATAGATGAAATAGACCCTTTGCTTATGCCTAAATTAAGTCCTGAGAATTCTTCTTTTCTTCGAAATGATATAACTGACAACGAAATTAAAGCAGCGATGTTTTCATTAAATAAACAGTCTTGTGGTGGCCCTGATGGCTTTAATGCGATTTTTTACATTGTTTGTTGGCAAGTTGTTCAGCTTGACGTTTGCAATGCAATAAGGCATTTTTTTAAGAAAGGTCGAATGCTTGAATCATTTAATAACACGGTTATCGCATTAATCCCTAAGGTAGCGAATGCCGTTAACGTGAGTGACTTTAGACCAATCTCTTGTTGTAATACAATTTATAAATGTATCTCTAAAATTATTGCCAACAGACTTAAACATGTCTTGCCATCTATCATATCGGTTAACCAATCTGCTTTTTTACCTAACCGTAACATCCTTGACAACGTTCTGCTGACTCATGAATTGATTAAGGGTTACAACTCTAAAAACTTATCACCTAGAGCCTTGATCAAACTTGACATTAGGAAAGTGTTCGACACCATTCAGTGGTCGTCGATAATTAGAATTTTGAGTATCATGAACTTTCCTCCGTGTTTTAATGCATGGGTTTATGCTTGTATGAGCACCGCCCATTTTTCGATCAACGTAAATGGTACACCGGTTGGCTTCTTTCGAAGCAAACAAGGCATCCGCCAAGGCGATCCGATTTCTGCTTATCTTTTTATATCCGTTATGGAGCTTTTAACGAGAATGCTTGACAAGCTAGTTGATAATAACCTGTTTACTTTGCACCCCAAATGTAGAGAACCGCGTATTACGTCTCTAATGTTCGCGGACGACTTAATTATATTTTGTAAACCTGATGACAATATCGTTTGTAATATCATGGCAACTCTTGATAAATTTTATCAATTAACCGGCTTGAAAGTCAACTTTGATAAATCTAACATTTTAATTGCAGGGGAAAATAATGAACGTAGTGAGCATATACATTCTATCACTGGTCTGAAATGTAGTGCCTACCATTATATGGTAAAATCACAAAGAGGATGGAATGTTGGTCGAACTGTTTTCTTAGTCAAGCAGGTAGACTAACGCTTATCAAATCAGTCACTATACCTATGCAAATTATTGGTCTCGTACGTACCACCTCCCGAATAAACTTCACAATATGATCAGATCCACGTTTATGAGATTCTTTTGGAAAGGCAACATTCACGCTAAATGCGTTGCTCCAATCTCCTTCTCTACGCTGGAAAAGCCGATTAAAAATGGTGGCTTGGGTATCGTAAACACAAAACTTTGGAACTGCGCTGCCATTGGTAAGCACATTGATGATTTTCTTAATAATAAAAACAGTTTATGGGTTAGTTGGACCATGAAACATGTAGTGAAAAATCAAAATTTTTGGACCATGAAATCGCATCAACATTATCGTTCGACATGGAAAAGCATCATCAATTTCAAATCTAAATTGCTACCTTATTTCAAGTACACCATGGTGGCATTTGATAGTGCTTCCTTTTGGAAAGACCCTTGGATCGATCACGGATTCATAATTGATCAACAAGTCACATTTCTGGAAAAAGCCCAAACTCGTATCAACAGCAAAGCTTGTGTAGCGGATCTTTATGCTCACGGCAGATTTGTTTTGCCAACTTGTAAGTAGTTGAAGCAGTGTAAATAGTTGAGTAGTTGAAATAGTTGGGATAGAGTAATGGCTTCAAAAGTTTTTGTAATGGAATGGAATTTTATTACTTGAAATTTTTTGCTACACTCTTACAATGTGCCTCTTCTTCTATTTATAGGCATCTTACATTTTTTTTTATTATTTAGAGTTCTCTAGAGAGAACTTTCTACATACATCAAGCTACTTTATTTAATAATACATAAGGCAAATTATTAGTTTCTTTTAGAGCTCTCTAGAAATTTGTAGTATTCTTAATACTCCTCCTTGATACAAATTTCGGATACTCCAAGCATAGTTCGAAGTTGCTCAAACCTTGCTCTTGGCAGTGCTTTTGTGAAGATGTCTGCAACTTGATCTTCTGTCCTGCAATATTTGAGCTGAATTTCTTTTGTCACTTCTGCATCTCTGATGAAGTGATACTTGATAGCTATATGCTTAGTTCGACTATGATGAACTGGATTCTTTGTCATTGCTATTGCTGATTTGTTGTCACAGTAGATTGTAATAGGTTGTCCTTGATGTTCACCCATATCTTCAAGAATTCTCCGTAACCATATAGCTTGGCTTGTTGCTTCAGCTGCTGCCACATATTCTGCTTCTGCTGTTGATTGTGCAACTGTTGCTTGCTTCTTCGATGCCCACGAGAATATTCCTGATCCAAGCGAAAAAGCATAGCCCGATGTGCTTTTCATGTCATCTACTGATCCAGCCCAATCACTATCGGTGTATCCAATCAATTTTGAGTTGGTCATGGTTTTGTACCATATTCCATACTCCTTTGTTCCTTGCAAATACCTTAAAACTCTTTTAGCAACTCCAAGATGAATTTGGCTTGGACTCTGCATGAATCTTGATAGAAAACTTGTTACATACATGATATCTGGTCTTGTAGCAGTAAGATATAAAAGACTTCCAATCAAGCTTCTGTAGCGAGATGCATCAGCTTTTGGGGCTCCGTCATCCTTTTGCAACTTCTCATTTGTTACGAGTGGAGTAGCTACTGGTTTGCATTCACTCATTTTGAATTTCTTCAATAGTTCTTCAGTATATTTCTTTTGAGAGATAAATATACCTTCTTTATGTTGTTTCACCTCGATGCCAAGAAAGTAATTCATCAAGCCAAGATCGGTCATCTCGAATGTTTTCATCATGTCTTCTTTGAATGCAGTTATCATCTTCATATTGTTTCCCATATAGATAAGATCATCCACATATAGAGAGACAATGAGAGTATCATACTGACCTTGTGTCTTGATGTATAATGTGGGTTCGCTCTTGCTCCTCTTGAATCCTTGATTAATGAAGTATTGGTCAATTCTATTGTACCATGCTCGAGGTGCTTGCTTCAGGCCATATAAAGCTTTTCTTAGTCTTAGCACTTTGTCTTCATTGCCCTGGCTTACAAAGCCTTGCGGTTGCTCTACATAGATCTCTTCTTCTAATACTCCATTTAAGAAGGCTGATTTGACATCTAGTTGAAAAACATTCCATTCTTTCTGAGCTGCAAGAGCAACTAAAGCTCTAATTGTGTCCAGACGTGCAACTGGAGCAAATGTCTCGTTATAGTCGACCCCATATTGCTGTGAGTAGCCCTTTGCTACAAGCCTAGCCTTGTGTTTTTGTATTGAGCCATCTGGGTTTAGCTTTGTCTTATAAACCCATTTCACTCAAATAATTTCTTTATCTTTAGGACAATCTACAAGCTCCCAAGTTTTATTCTTCTCAATCATTTTTATCTCTTCTTCCATTGCTTTGACCCATACTTCTTGCTTGGATGCTACTTCATAACTTTCGGGTTCAAATATAGCCATATTGCAAGTTTCATATATATCTACCAAAGATCTAATTCTTCTTGGAGTAGACTCTGGTGAAGAAGTTTGTTGTTGAGGAGATGAAGGAGGCATACCTGGTTCCTCTGTTACTTCTTCCACTTCTTCCATATTTTCATGAGATTCCTGTACCGGAATAGAAATGTTTCTTTTCTCAACTTTTTCTTCATCCCAGTTCCAAGAAGCATTCTCATCAACCTCGACATCTCGACTAATAGTCAGCTTCTTTGTTTGTAGATTATAAACTCTATAGCCTTTTGATTGTGTGCTATATCCCAGAAAAATTCCTCGTACAGTCTTTTCTTCTAGTTTGTGTCTCTTTTGATCTGGAACATGTATGTAGCAGATCGATCCAAAAACTCTTAGATGATTGGCTGTTGGCTTTCTTCCACTCCATGCTTCTATAGGAGTCTTGTCTTCAACTGCTCTAGTTGGACATCGATTGAGTATATAGACAGCCGTGTAAACTGCTTCTGCCCAAAAAGTGTTGGGTAAGCCCTTCTCCTTCAGCATTGATCTGGCCATCTCCATGACTGTGCGGTTTTTCCTTTCAGATACCCCATTTTGTTGCGGAGTATATGCAACTGTAAGTTGCCGCTCAATGCCTTCATCATCACAGAATTTATCAAACTCATGGGAGTTGTACTCTTTACCACGGTCACTACGAAGCCTTTTTATGCGTTTCCCACTTTGATTTTCCACAAGAGCCTTGAATTTCTTGAATATTCCAAAGACTTCCGATTTTTCTTTAATGAAGTAGACCCATGTCATTCTAGAGAAATCATCAATAAAAAGGATGAAATACCTGTTGTTATGTAGCGATGGTGTTCTCATTGGTCCACAAACATCGGTGTGAACTAACTCCAACAAGTTTTTTGCTCTCCAAGTGCTTCGTGATGGAAATGATGATCTGTGTTGCTTTCCGAGAAGGCATCCTTCACAAGCTTCATTATTTTCTTTTATACATGGAAAATCTCTCATCATATTCTTTTGATACAACAATTTCAAGGCTTGAATGTTGAAGTGGCCAAATCTTCGATGCCATAACCAAGAATCATCAACTTGTGCTTTCATGGCTATATTAGTAACATATTTAAAACTTATTGGAAAACTTCTATTTCTCTTCTCCATTTTTACTTCGGCTATCTCTAGTCTTTTATTGTGGTTGTCATATATTTTGCAAATGTCTCCTTTGAAGTGAAGAGCATAGCCTTTCTCCATCATCCGGCCAATGCTCAACAAATTTTCTTTTAGATTTGGAACTAGTAAAACATCTTTAATAAATTTTGTACCTTTCTTTGTTTCCACCATAACAGTGCCTCTGCCTTTTGATTCTACGACAGTGCCATTCCCCAATCGTACTTTTACTTTGATAGAATCATCAATATCCTTGAAGATGCTCCTGTCTTTAGCCATGTGATTACTACAACCGCTATCCAAGTACCAGTTTCCTCCATTTTCATCAATAGAATCTTGGGTAGCATAAAAAAGATGTTGATCTCGTTCATATTGATGTTGTTCTCTGTCATGCTCTTCAACGAAATTTGCTTGATGCTTATTTAGGCTGAAACAATTTTTCTCCAAATGTCCAAATTTCTTGCAGTGTCGACATTGTGGCTTTCCACGATTCCGACAGAACTTCTCCAAGTGATTTGTCAACTTACAAATTCCACATGGAGGATATTTATCTTGTTTATTCTTTGAGAAATTTCTAGAATTTCCTTTATTTCTAGAATTTTCTCCATCATTCTTATTTTCTCCATATGCTTTATTTTGGGATGATAACTTGAGTTTTGACTGAAAAGCATTTTCAACCGATTCTTCGTCATGTCTGCTTATTCTTTGTTCAAATGCTTCAAGGGAGCCCATTAATTCAGTCACCGATAAGATAGACAGATCTTTAGTTTGCTCGATCGTAGTCACGATGGGATCATACTTACGGGGAATTGAAATTAAAATTTTCTCAACAATCCTCTTGTCAAGAATATTATCCCCATAAGCTCTTATTTGACTAACTAGTTCTTTTATTTTGGAGTAATAATCCTTTACGGTCTCTGACTCCTTCATTTTTATTAATTCAAACTCACGCCTTAATGTTTGAAGTTTAATGGCGCGTACCTTTGCACTTCCTTGAAACTCCTCCTGCAATGTGGTCCATGCTTCTTTGGCGTTTGAAGCTCCCATTATTCTAGGAAAGATAGCGTCGGTCACTGCTTGTTGTAGAAAACATAACGCTCTTGAATCTTTTTGTTTATTTTCCTTTAGCTCCCTTTTCTGAGCTTGGCTAAGAGTTGAGGTATCTTCAGGAATAGTGAAACCTTCGTCTACTATCTTCCATAGATCTTGAGAGCAAAAAAATGTCTTCATCTTTATGCTCCAAAAATCATAATTTTCTCCAGCAAAAATAGGGACGGAAATTGATGGAGATTGAACAATATTTGCCATAACTTATAATGGTTGGAAATTTTTTTTCCGCCCAGTATGCGAACGAACCTAGCTCTGATACCACTTGTAAGAAGTTGAAGCAGTGTAAATAGTTGAGTAGTTGAAATAGTTGGGATAGAGTAATGGCTTCAAAAGTTTTTGTAATGGAATGGAATTTTATTACTTGAAATTTTTTGCTACACTCTTACAATGTGCCTCTTCTTCTATTTATAGGCATCTTACAAATTTTTTTATTATTTAGAGTTCTCTAGAGAGAACTTTCTACATACATCAAGCTACTTTATTTAATAATACATAAGGCAAATTATTAGTTTCTTTTAGAGCTCTCTAGAAATTTGTAGCATTCTTAATACAACTTCTTCTACCAATACTATTCAATCAATATGGGACCGCATTGAAGGCAGCAGCTTCATGGTATCAACCGATAAGGCAACGTCATGGCAATGGCCAGGTGAGGACTTCAAAATAAAATCTCTTTACATTGCTTTGCAAGGTACTTCAGATTATCTTGTGCGCAGATGGCACAGGCTTGTCTGGAGAAGGGATAACAATGCGAAGGAAAATCTATGCTTTTGGAAGGTGCTGAAAGCTACTGTCTTAACCAAGGATAGGCTCATCCATTATGGCATGAACATGGATGAAAAGTGTGCTTTATGTAATGTGCTCGCTGAGGACTACCGGCATCTTTTCTTCCAGTGCTCTGAAGTACAGCGTCTATGGAATGATGTGCTCAGTAACTTGGGCTTCAACTGCTTTCCGACAACGAGCAGGGAATAATGGAACTACTTACGCAGGAAGGTGAGGAGAAAAAGAGCCCCGGCAAGACTGTTTAACTTCGTGCTCAAAAAGGTGGTCAACAACATTTGGAAGGAACGCAATTCTTGCATCTTCGAACACTTCTATAATCTTTGGAAGCATAAAGTTTGGCAGGACATTAAAAATGGCCTAAAGTATCTCCGGTTCACGTATGACCCTGGGATTTTAGCAACTTACTAGTTTTTGCTGTCTCCTTCTGTATCTATGTGTTCATTCTGTCTTCGATTAGCGGTAATGTTGATATGTTGTGTTCTCTTTTCTTGTTTTCTGCTAATTTTGTTTTCTATGTAATCGTCTCAGTATATCAATAAAATGGTAGGGGTCTATTTAACCCCGTCGGCTATGCCAAAAAAAAAAAAAGATCATGGAGATAATTAACCTTTGTCAAAATAATGTTTCATCATTCATACTACATAAAGTACGTGCTGTAAATATACCCATCAATTATATTGCATTTAAGACTAGTCATATTACCCAACTGCTCAACATCGTACTATCAGTTGTATACAGTAAAAAATTAATGTATACTTATTTTGTTAATGAATCATAGGATATCGTACCATATACTAATTGAGAAAGAATGATTAGATTCGATTCCGATCTTGATAGATATTAATTGAAAGCTACTTAAAGTCGACACATATTTTTTAAAAAACAAAGAGAATATATTTAGAAATTAATTGAAAGCTACTGAAAGACACATATTAATCGAAAGCATATTGTATAGATTTATGATTACTACTATCTGGGAAAACAGCAAGTGCACATGATATATGCTACTCATTTATTTTTTGCTTATATTTAGAAATTAGTATAAATTGTTTACACACTTTGGCTATTTATGACTAGACGATAATTTTATGAAGTAAGAGTCTTAGAGTTAGGTGTTATTAGTACATTCTATATTTAAGTATTATATTTATGCATGCTTTTTCATGCTGAAAAAAGATTTAACAATGGGTTTGAAAAGATTAGCAACATTTTTATGTATGTTGGTAGACATTTACTTCGTTTAAAGACACATAGGTTTTTAAAAATAGAAAAACAAAGAGAATATATTTAGAAATTAATTGAAGGCATATTGTATAGTTTTATGATTACTACTATCTGGGAAAACAGCAAGTGCACATGATATATGCTACTCATTTATGTTTTGCTTATATTTAGAAATTAGTATAAATTGTTTACACGCTTTGGCTATTTATGACTAGACGATAATTTTATGAAGTGAGAGTCTTAGAGTTAGGTGTTATTAGTACATTCTATATTTAAGTATTATATTTATGCATGCTTTCTCATGCTGAAAAAGGATTTAACAATGGTTTTGAAAAGATTAGCAACATTTTTATGTATGTTGGTGGACATTTACTTCGTTTGTGTTTGTGCATATACACTATCAAACATGCTACACACTTCTTAATATTTGAAAAATAGAACATAAACTGGAGTAGTTACGATGCATTCAAGTGAACTTGGACTATTATTAAACCTACAGACAGAAGTTACGTTTAGAAAGAGAAAAGATTGTCTCTTGATCAGATTTATTTGAAAGAAATATCCAAACTGCATCTGAAATAATTTGCTACATATAACATGCTACGTGAATTCCATGTATTCTCGGACACATCATTCAAGCTACAAATAACATGCTGATTTAAATCCTGCTAAAATTGGAGCGTGCTCAAATAGGTATACTGTATGTGAAAAATTCAGCATAGAGCATGAAGAAAATTTTAAAATAAAACCTTTGAACACAAACTCAGCATCCCACTAGAGAATACAAACATAGCACTGGAGCAAGGTATGTTACTAGACTACAGCGTACTACAAACAGTAGTCAGATTACATTCTGAAAACCAAACAGCACCACATAAACTAGCATACAAAAGTAATAATATAACAATGCTTCAGTACCAATTTGCAACACTAGTCGCGTAATGAAATTTCAGGGACAAGATTTCAGACAATAGCGTGGCTTAAGCTGTACAAACAACTACATGATGGAGACTACACACCATACTTGTGCACAGAGACCATCAGAAGCGGGTTGGGATCACCTGCACCGGGACTTCCCTGGTCCCGTGGTCCAGACGATCCGTGCCCATCAGAAGCAAGGACCGAAAAGTCCTTCCAGTCACATCCAAAGAATAGCATGTCGAATTTGCTTGCTGGTTAAGTACAGTTGGTCATCAGTGGAGAAATATTACTGCTGAGCTCATGTATGTCCAGATGAACAAAAAGGCACACCACACAGCATAATTACGTACATTACCGAACTGACAAAAGAAAACTGCATATTAGTTGCCGCTTCAAGTCCAAGAAAGTCGCCGAATTATGGTCGGTGGGGAGGAGCCAAATGCGAGGAGGAAAGGATGTTTCACCAAGAAAACAGCAGCATATAGTCTGATGAACTTGATGAAAAACAATATACCAGCACACCAGCACTTAAATCATGACATTGACGAGGGCAGCAACCGAAAGGAACAAATAACATCTTAGAGCACAACCAACAATGGCTTGTTCAGTGACTAAACAAGCCACGGAGCAACCAGGTATGGCTTGTTTACTTCTCCGTGGCTAGTTTGGACTGGTTCGAACGGATTTTATGGCTGGTTGAGTGAACAGAGGCTGGTTGGTAAAACGGCGAAGATTTAGTCGTTATAAGTTTATAACGGCAAAGTCTTTGCCGTTTTATGTTTATAACGGCGAAGAGTTTGTCGTTATAAACAAAAAATAATTTTCTAACACGTGATGTTTGTTGTTTTGCTGTTTTCTAATATGTGATGTTTATAATGGCAACCAACTACTCCCTATTGATGTTTGCTGTTTTGCAAACTTTATTTGTTGATTCTTTTTTAATGTTATTATTTAAGTATATTCGTGGCTAGTTTTTCTTGCTGGGTGCTTAGTGGTTTGTTTGGTTGTAAAATAAGAGAGAGAACGAAGTGAACAAAATGGTTTGTTGGTTATGGTCTTAAAATGACTTAAGAAAATCAAACCTTGCCTGATAATATTGGATTTTCATACGAAATTGCCATGAATTGAAGCATAACCCTAGGGAGAATATCCTGATGCTTGTTCACCGTCCTACAATACATCAAAAGAGCAATACCAGCAGTTGCGAGCCATAGCTTCACCTGGCGCCAGTACAGGCAAGAAGAATAGAGTCGAGCACAGTAAACAAGGGGAGGTGTTCCCGTGTGCCCGACAAATCCCCACCACACATCAACCAAGCATATCATTAATAATCTAGTAAACGGGTCCTACAATCCACTCAAAACTATTAGATTTTGTGCAAATCAGTGGTTAAGATTGACCCGGCACGTGGGAACACCGGAGTTGGGTACAGAAGAACTCATCCCGTAAACAATCATTATAACCATCCCGCACCAAAGAAACTGACTGTCCAAACACCCACATGAAGCAGAAACCTCCAAAAACCAACTGAAAACCATCTAACTCACTAAATCAATTAAACAGGAAAGTCGAAACAACGACGACATGTAGCCAAGCAAACAGACTGTTGGAAATAAACTTGGTTTTTATTAGGAAACATTAATTTGTGACATATTTACTTATTGTATTTAGGAAAGACCAAGATAAATGGAAATAAATATAGCTTTATCAAATTAAGATTAGAGAATAGTCTAGACTAAACAAATATATAAAGAAGAAAAGTTTAGAAAAGTCTAGAAGCTTGCTATGTTATAAAAAGAGATGTACTATCACATTTATGGCATGAAGTTGTGTGAAGCAATATCAAGCAGTGTATTAAACTTATGTATGAAATTAAGTTGAAAGAAAATAAATAAAAATAAACATTTCCTCCTCATACATTTTTTAAATTCTTCTTCTTCTAAAATTTTCTAACATGGTATCAGAGCTCAGGATTTCAGTAGAGTTGAAGAGAAAGTGCTTCAACAATTGAAGGTGATGAGAAAGTGCATCACAAAATCGAAGAGAAAGTGCTTCGATCTCAACAACTTTGAAGCAAGGGGGTGTGTTAAAATGGTGTTTCAAAGTTGTCCCACATCGGGAAATACTGAACTAAGATCCTGGATATAAACTAAGATGCTCCCATCACATTAGCCAATTGGTTTTGTGATAATAAGGGGATAAATAAAAAAATTCTAACACAGACTACAATCACGACTAGCTAACAACAGACACCACAAACGACCCAAATACTCAAACTACATGGTTACTGAACACCAAGCAGTGTGTATAACAGACTTGCAAGGTACAGAGGTAGCGCACTACAGTACCGTTCGTTTCGTTGCGTTGCATGTAATAAAAAAGAAATGGCTGAAGTAAGTACACCCAGACTCCAGACTGTGCCATATATCACACACTGTTGAACATCATTAGATCGCCGGAAACCCTAAAATTCAGGCAAGTCGAAACTACAAACACTACAACTCTCAACAAACCAACTACAGACTAAACTGGCATCCAACTCTAACCACTAACGACCCCAAGGCACAAACTACATGGTCGTTTAACCGCCAAGAAACATAAAAGCACTTACTATTGGGAAGATTGCAATAAGTATTTGTCCCACATCGGCAAATATTATGAAGTATCTCTCCCTATATATTAATGTTTGGAATAGGATATTGTGAAACAAAACAACATGGGCTTGAGATGACACAATGGCTTGGGCTCAATGGATTTGGGGCCTATATAATATTATTATGGGTCAAAGATGGGCACTTGGGCACATGTGGGTGCGTGCGTGACCGTACGGAACGGGTTCGCCTGTTGTGAACAGTCGTGATTTTTTGAACGGCAGCGTCTCCTCGCGAGCAACGGTCACAACTGTTCGTCTCTTATTTATACAGCTCCTTCCCAAACCCAGATTGAATTCCGATTTCCTCTTCCTCCTTCCTTCTTTTGCTTCTGTAAAACAAATAGTTTGTTGTATCCTGCAAGAATCTCGCTGCCATTAAAACCATCAATATAGCGGGGGCGATAAATTCCTTATGGAAAACGTGTTCTACGTGCCTCAAACGCCATCATCCTCCGACTCTCTGGTTCAACCTGATTCGCAAATCTCATCAATAATCTTAAGGAAATTTATACGTTATGGCGTCATCTGAATCAACATACAAGATAATGAATCAGGAATTCACCAATTTGGATCGTTTTGATGGCACAAACTACACCTGTTGGCAAGATAAGATCATGTTTCTTCTGAATACACTCAAAATTGCGTACGTGCTTGATAAAAAACTGGAGCCAATACCATCGCCGACTGAAAAAGACACTGCAGATGTTATTGCCAAGAGAAAGAAGCGTGAAGAAGATGAAGTCGTCTGCAGAGGTCACATACTTAATACTCTGTCCGATCGGTTGTATGATTTATTCACATCTGTCAAGTCACCGAGAGAAATATGGAAAAGTCTAGAGGCCAAATACAACAACGAAAACAAGGCGCAGATAAGTTTTTAATTTTCGAGTTCTTTGAATTTAAAATGCTTGATAACGTATCTGTTCTGGACCAAGTACATGAACTACAAGTGATATTCAATAAGTTGAGGAACGTTAAGATCGACATTCCTGAAGCTTTTCAAGTTGGGGTTGTGATGGCCAAACTCCTGAAAAATTGGAGTGATTATCGAAAGAAACTTATGCGTTCTTCAGAGGATTTCACGATGGAACAGATTCAAAAACATCTTCGAATTGAGGAAGAAACCAGAAATCGTGAGAAGAAAGTTTTTGACTCTGCTGATGCTTCCAATATTAACAATGTTGGAAATGACAATAAAACCTCTGGATAACGCAAAAGAGAAAACAACAGCAAAGGCAAGGGTGACTGCTACTTCTGCGGCAAACCCGGACATTACAAACGCGACTGCAGATTTTTCAAAAGACAGAAAAAGGAGCAAGGACAGAACAATAACCACGGCGAAAAGAACAATCAAGGCACTTCCAATAAGGCGAACATAGTTGAACAGGAAGATTCAGAAATCGTTGCCATGGTTTCAAGAATGAACATCGATATGATCACAGAACTGAACATGGCAGATACTACCAAAGATAATGATTGGTGGTATGACTCTGGGGCTACTATTCACGTATGCAACAACCAGTCGCTGTTCAAATCATATGAGAAGGTTTCCGACGATACTAAAGTACTTATGGGAAACCATAATGCTTCAAATGTTGTTGGAAAAGGAAGCGTAGAATTAGAGTTCACTTCTGGCAAAAAGGATTGTTCTTGTTAATGTTTTACATGTTCCAAAAATCGGAAAAAATCTGGTTTCTGCAAGTCTCCTATGTAATAAGGGCGTTAAGGGTGTTTTAGATGGTAATAGTCTTATTATGTCCAAGGGTGGTATGTTTGTTGGGAAAGGATATGCTTGTAATGGTATGTTTAAATTAAGTATTAATAAAATGAACGAATTTGCTATGTTGTCGATTCATTTCATTTATGGCATAATAGATTAGCACATCTAAATTACAAAAATTTACAATTTATGTCTAAAGAAGGAATGATTTCATATGATAATATACACCAATCTAAATGTGAAATTTGCACTGAAGCAAAGATGTGCAAAAAGCCATTTCCAAAATCTGAAAGGAATACTAAACTACTTGAATTAATACATTTAGATATTTGTGAATTAAATGGTATATTGACTAGAGGTGGCAATAGATACTTTATCACGTTTATAAATGATTATTCTAGATACACACACGTCTACTTAATGAAATCAAAAGATCAAGCTTTTGAAATGTTTAAGCGTTTCAAAACCAATGTTGAGAATCAAAAGGAAAAGAGGATTAAGGTGTTGCGAAGTGATAGAGGTGGGGAATATTTTTCCTTGGAATTTTCATCCTTTTGCGAAGAAAATGGAATTATTCATCAATCAAGCGCACCTTATACCCCACAACAAAATGGACTGGCTGAACTAAAAAATAGAACATTGGTTGAAATGACCAATGCTCTGATTTTAAATGCTAAACAACATGTCAATTTGTGGGGAGAAGCACTCTTAACGGCATGCCATTTGCATAACAGAATTCCATCAAAAAAGACTAAGACTTCTCCTTACGAATTATGGAAAGGAAGAAAACCAAACTTGAAATATCTAAGAGTTTGGGGATGTTTAGCCTTTTATAGGGTCACAGATCCGAAAAGGATAAAACTTGGACCAAGAGCATTGAAAAGTATATTCGTAGGATATGCTGAAAATTCTAAAGCATACAGATTATTAGATATAGAATCTAATGTAATTGTGGAATCAAGAGATGTAGAATTCATCGAAAATAAATTTATATGTGATTCCACGACAGTTTCGGATCCTACACAAATCACCCACAAAAGGAATGATGAAAACATTGAATGTAATTCTTCAAATAAAAGGAGGCTTCAGGATGTTCCTGATGAACCTAGATGAAGCCAAAGACCAAGGAAAGCCAAAAGCTTAGATCCTGACTTTGTCTCACCAGATGATATAGTTCACCTTGTTGTTGGTGATAGGGATAAATTACTCGATGAGACAATTTTTTATTTTGAATAACGAAGAAGATCCTAAAACTTTTAAAGAAGCTATTACTTCAAGGGATGCTGCTTTCTGGAAAGATGCAATACAGGATGAGATGGATTCAATTCTATCTAACAACACTTGGGTTTTAACAGATTTACCAATTGGATCCAAACCAATTGGATGTAAATGGGTGTTTCGAAAGAAATATAATACGAATGGATCTGTTCAAACTTTCAAAGCAAGGCTAGTAGCCAAAGGATTTAGGCAAAAGGAAGGCATCGATTACTTTGATACATATGCTCCAGTCGCTAGACTAACATCAATAAGGATTCTTTTTGCTCTTGCGTCTATTCATGGATTATATGTGCATCAAATGGATGTCAAGACCGCTTTTCTTAATGGAGAATTAGACGAAGAGGTGTAAATGGAACAACCGGAAGGATTCGTCATGAACGGAAATGAAAATAAGGTTTGCAAACTAGTTAAATCCTTATATGGATTAAAACAAGCACCAAAACAATGGCATGAGAAATTTGACTCTGTAATTTTGTCTAATGGCTTCAAGCATAATAATGCTGACAAGTGCATTTACTCGAAATTTACAGATAAATATGGTGTTATAATATGCCTATATGTGGACGATATGCTCATATTTGGTACTAATATGGAAGGTATAAATGAGACAAAGAACTATTTAACTTCATGTTTCAAAATGAAAGACCTAAACGAAGTTGATACTATTCTAGGAATTAAAGTAAGGAAACACCGTGAGGGATATGCTTTATGTCAATCTCACTACATTGAAAAGATACTTCTTAAATATAAGCATTTAAATTTTAAAGAAGCAAGCAGCCCTTATGATTCTTCTATCAAAATATTTGCAAATTCTAAAAAAGCAGTTACTCAACTAGAATATGCAAGTGTGATCGGCAGTCTCATGCATGCCATGCATTGCACTCGTCCTGATATTTCTTATGCAGTGTGCAAACTGTCAAGGTATACAAATAATCCTAGTGTTTCACATTGGAAGGAAATCGGTAGAATCTTAGGTTATCATAAAAGAACAAGCAAATTAGGACACTACTACGAAAATTTCCCAGCAGTTCTAGAAGGATACTCAGATGCAAGTGGTTCGACACTTGAAAATGAAAATAGAGGAACTACTGGATGGATTTTTACTCTTGGAGGGGGAGCTATATCATGGGCCTCCAAGAAACAAACAATTATCACACATTCCACAATGGAAGCAGAATTTGTTGCTTTGGATGCTTTAGCAAAGGAAGCAGAATGGCTAAGAAATCTGTTAACAGAGATAGAGTTGTAGCCACAACCATCATCAACCATTTCTGTTTATTGTGATAGTGAACCTACAATGTCTAGGGCATATAATAAGATTTATAATGGAAAATCTAGACATATAAGTTTGAGACATGCATATGTAAGGGAACTAATCGTGAATGGTATCATCACAATCACATATGTAAGATCAAAGAAAAATTTGGCAGACCCATTAACCAAGGGATTACCAAGAGAAATGGTTAAAACAACTAGTTGTGAAATGGATCTAAAACCTTTTTAATCACTTGCAATAGAAACCCAACCTTACGCTCTATAGCCTAAAGTTTAATGGGTAACAACAAGTTGCAGTTAAGTGATTGACAAACATGAGGGACTCATTGTTTGTAATATTACGTTTTGTGGTGACCATTTGTCCATAGTAACAAAGGACGGAAAGAATGGACACCTATATGAACATAAGAAATAATGTTTCAATAAAGTTTGGATATAACTTTATACATGTTCATGAAAACCAAGAGGAAATTAATAACCAATCTACGGTTATGATATTTTACAGAAGCAAAATAATATTTATGTGTTCATATATTTCGCTTCATCATATAGGATTTTGGTTTAAAGTATTTACTACCAAATATTCTGTTGAAATTTAAATATATGGACTAAAGAGAAAAGTTTAAACCAAAAGGTACTTTCTCATATGCATAAATAAATAATTATTACAATCTTGTGGGGGATTATTTGGAAGATTGCAATAAGTATTTGTCCTACATCGGCAAATATTATGAAGTATCTCTCCTTATATATTAATGTTTGGAATAGGATATTGTGAAACAAAACAACATGGGCTTGAGAATGACACAATGGCTTGGGCTCAATGGATTTGGGGCTTATATAATATTATTATGGGTCAAAGATGGGCACTTGGGCACTTGGAGCACTTGGGCGCGTGCATGACCGTACGGAACGGGTTCGCCTGTTGCGAACAGTCGTGATTTTTTGAACGGCAGCGTCTCCTCGCGAGTAACAGTCACAACTGTTCGTCTCTTATTTATACGGCTCCTTCCCAGACCCAAATTGAATTCCGATTTCCTCTTCCTCCTTCCTTCTTTTGCTTCTGTAAAACAAATAGTTTGTTGTATCCTGCAGGAATCTCGCTGCCATTAAAACCATCAATATAGTGGGGGCGATAAATTCCTTAAGGAAAACGTGTTCTACGTGCCTCAAACGCCATCATCCTCCGACTCTCTGGTTCAACCTGATTCGTAAATCTCATCAACACTTACTCGCTAGGATTACTGATGTAGCACACTAGTGCTAATCGTTCGCAGTGGGAATCATCGTTAACCAGATCTAATTTGTAGTGGATGCGAAGAAGTAGCAGATTGAGCCACCACACACTGATTAAGGGCCTGAGGCTGACTTCAGGTGGATTGGAAGATTTTTGGGAAAAAGGATGAGGCAGAAGATTATTCGTTGGTATATGGAAAAGCGTGAGAAAATGGAGGAAAGTATGACGCCATTTACGGTAAAAAGTGAAGCTCTCGAACCCCTAATTTTTCTCTCCATATAAGTTAATTTGTATTATGCCTGAAAGTGAATGTTCTTTCAGTAAAATAAATCATCACGTAGATTACTGATCATGGATATATAGAAACAAACATATGATATAAATGAGTAGTACAAATAAATCTTAGAAGCAGCTGCACTAAACCAGTTAAATTAATTAGAGCTATCTACCAATGTATCATGATTCATGATTTCTGTCGGCACATGAATGACACACGAAGGAAACTTGCAGAAGTTATTTCATAAGAATCTCTATAAAGTCTCATTCACATTATTAAATATCAACCTTATACTCCAAAACAGGGGTTGATTTGTTTATTACTTTATTTCTCAACATGTTCAATTTTTGGCATCATACAATCACATAAACTTGATATAACATGCATCATCTTTATGCTTGTTTAGTTAATAATTAATACCGTTGGTTGTTTCGGTAAAAGGCAGGAGGCTAGAGAAAGCGTTGCATCGACAGATGGGACATATTTAGCTCTCATATACAACATACGTTCTATGTCCTAAGGGTGAACGAGACCTTTTCCGAAAGATAACTTTTGAGATTTATAACTTTCATCTCGATTTCCATGGTCTCGACTCGAGCGCGTCCCTAGCTCATAATCGTAAAAGTTCCATTAGAAATGTTAGATGATCCAAGTTCTTGTGTTTATTATTCTGGCTTTTAATGATACGTAAATACTCATGTGCTCCATTGAATCCATAATTAAAGAATGAACAACTTAATGCTCATAAGGTGGAGACATGGTGCATATAGACGTAAAATATAATGGATGTATGTGTGTGTATATGTGTAGGCACGCCTGACAATAGTGAGCCTTAATTCAAGAGATCAAAGTCCTACCACCGTTTTTTGTTATGATATATATATATATATATATATATATATATATATATATATATGTCGAAATCCCCTAAAAAAGGTAGTAAATGTAGATATAATATTATGCTAAATCATAAAACCTAGAAAGGAATTATAAGAGTAGACCCCCTAAGAATCTTGCCATGTTGATCGCCCATAATTAGTTTCATAATTGTAAGTCATATAGATGCAAAGTTGTTATAAGTCATGCCATTTTTTTTAATCATTTTGATAAATATTATAGGCTAGATTTAAATTAGATGAGGAATGGCAAAAGACTCTCATTTCTCAGCAAATGGAATGCATTTGGAGGTGTTCAAAAACCATATTCGTTAAAAGAGTATTTCAAGCAAAAAAATCAAGGAGGATTAACTTCAACTAAAACCAGAAAACATCAGAAGTATGAAAAATAAAAGAAGATTATTGAGTTAAAGATGAGTAAAGAAATTAAGGGAACTTTGATTCATTGGGTAGGAAGACGACATCCTCGAATCCTCAGTTCGTAGAGTGGAAGAGCTTGGAGTCCATTTCTACTTTTGATTTTAGACCATGTACGGACCATATCCTAGATAATTAGCATCTTTAGAGATTCAGCCTGCTTTTATGGTGTAGATTTGCTCGAGGCAGCGTGTTAATGCAAAAAGTGGCACTAACACCCAAGAATGCCTATTTACACTTCAAAATATAATCAAACACAAAGCTAAGAATGAATAAGGTGGAAAAAGGTAAAGTGCAAGCGATTTTAGAGTGGTTTGGCCTAAAAATGGCCTACGTCCACTATGGAAGTAACTTTCATTAACATTGAGGAAATTACAAAGTACATCATGTTTCTCTTAACTTTACACATTTCAATCTAATCTCTCTTATCTCTCAAACCTCATATGGAAATCTCTAGATCTGTGAAATAGCAAGGGTTAATGGGATGAATCTTCCATAATTTGCATTTAGATGACTTTTTTAGATTCCATGTTGAATGAGAGTGTAGTTTGAGCTTGAATGGACTCTAATGGAGGTTAGAATGGCTTAGAATAGTGGAGAAAACAAATGAGCAGCACTTCATGGAGCTAGGAATCTATCCACCAAAATATGTAAGCCATAGGGTATTAATAGGAGGAGGTTGAATGAAGTGGTGAGCTAAAACTCATATATGCAAGCTATGGGTCGTTCATATAGTAATTACGGAAATGCCACTGCTAGTTGTTGCCAGCTGTTGCCATTTGTCTGCCCGATCGACCAGCAGTGTACGACCGACTAGGCTCATCTCGACCAAATTGTGCTTAAACCATGTAATGTTTGATCAACACTCATGCTTGACCCGAACGTTTGACCTTGGGCTGCTCGACGGACCAGAGTGCGCGACCGACCAGAGTAATAAGCGACCGACCATGCTTGTAACCGACCCCATAGTGTTTGACCCAAGACATTACACAAGCCATGCCAGTGCTTGACCCTTCTTGTGTTCGACCAGGGTGGTAACCGACCATGCTCTTGACCGACCCCTTATGATGCTCGACCCTTGTAACTTCTAATTAACCGACCGACTTGAGAAGTAGCAATTATATTCGATCCATTGTTTTAACATAGATTCAATCTGTCAATTATGTGTGATTTTTAGTGGATAAACACAGTGAGAGGATCCATAGCTAATAGATATTTTTTACCAGGAGAAGCCTCTAGGCATCTCTAATGATATTCTGTTGGTGGTAAGGGTGGCTGTGAAGAGATAGAGATTTGTATCCTTTGCACTAGTGGTTTTGTAAGTGCAGTATTGATTGAGGCACATCTTACGTTCAATGATGGTTATCCATCTCAGAGGTGATAACATGTACACGGACATAAGAGTGTGTCCTATTAGAGCAGGATGAAGAAGGATGTCGCTGAGTATTTTGCAAAATGCTTAGTCCGCCAAAGGGTAAAGGCAGAGATACTAAAGTCTGGCAGATTGCTCCAGGTATTACATGTTCCACAATGTAATTAGGACAACATGTCTACGGATTTTTCAAATAGTTTGCCCCAACACCACTATTAAAGTTGTAGTAGACACACAAACAAAGGTCACCCATTTCATTCTAGTTAAGAGCAATAAGACAGTGACTTAGTTAGCTTCTTTATACATAAGAGAGATTCTTAGGTTCCATGGTATACTTTCAACATAATGAGCGATGGAGACTCGATCTTTACAAGTTCGGAGGAGCATATAACAACCCGAATTTTTGAAGGGTAATAGTAACGACTCAGAAATTCGAACACTTAAAATATAAACTTAATTAAGATTTAATGTTAAATTAAATAATTATATTTGGATTTCGATATGTAATTTAGGCTTTTATCTATTTTGAACATTATTGAATATACTTATAAGGAAGACTCTTCTTGTAATTTAATGAACGTTGCCAAAATAGATAAGAATTACATTGTTGATTAATTTGAATATTTAGCTTTGAATTTAGTTCATGGAATTATTTTAATATGGACATTAGATAAAAACAAATGTTATTACATCGAAGTTGGATTTATTTGAATGATTTGGAAATATAATCCATTGTAATTTGAGAACTTAAATCTATTTTAAAGTTGGTTTGAATCAAATATTTTAGAAGCGTGACTTTAAATTATAAAGTTTGAATTTTTAAATTAAAATATTAATTGATTTTGTTAAGTATTTCTAACGACAATAGTTGAAAGACGGTTGATAATTGTCAAACTTAATATTGTAAATTTGGTAAGTTTAATTTATTGTGTTGAATTTATAATGTGAGAAAAACGTATAAACAACGTTGTTCATTACAGCTGTGTCCATTCACTAGCAACATTAGTTCAAAAACATTATAAGCATATAAATTTTGTTCAAGTTTTGGCTGTAACACTCATGCCACTTGCTTTTGTTTTGGCTGAAAAATTAAAGCACGTGGCTTTGCCTCACTAAGAATTTCAACACCTATTGATTGCTATCTGAAATTGTTTGCCACGTTGTTGTTTGTTCCTACTACTGATCTCCCTTCTTTCTATTATAAAACGTGTACCCTTCTCCGTATGTTGGAAACACACGCAAACATTCTGTCCTTCTCCTATTAATCCCTTAGTGACCAAATGATTTTTCTTTCCCAAATCGCTCAAATCGGCTTCGTTCTCCAAAAATTTAACATCTTCCGCTTCATGACCGTTCTCTGGTGTCCCCATCCTCCTCGCAAACCCAAAAGCCATCTTCTTGGCGCCGGCTTCCTCCTATTGTCATCCATCACTAGCCTCAATTGACGTCAGTTTCCAAACCACTGCGTCAGCACTT
Organism: Allium sativum; assembly: GCA_030737875.1. Classification (NCBI taxonomy): domain Eukaryota; kingdom Viridiplantae; phylum Streptophyta; class Magnoliopsida; order Asparagales; family Amaryllidaceae; genus Allium; species Allium sativum. The sequence goes on from CM060918.1 coordinate 750,539,717, forward strand.
GAATACGGCTACAAATCGCTTCGGTTACTGTTCCAATTCCCCACCTTGCTCTACCATGAGTGTAGACGTGCTGTTCCAAATCGGTGCTTCCAAATTTCATTTCTGCCCATCCTCAGTTCGATGTTCTTCACCACTACCATTTCTCTGTTCGTCGTCAGCAAAGGAATGTATGAAGGTTTTAAATCTCGGATATCTGTCGCGTTTCATCTCGGGGATTTTATAGACTTGGTCTCGTATCGGGGGAGATCTCGAACGAGATGAGTCTAACTCGGGAGTTCGTCTCGGATTTTCATCTCGGGTGTGAAAGTTCATATCGGAACAATCTCGGAGTACATGATATGTTAAAAATGATTTTTATGAATGCTACAAAAACATAGTAACTTAAACTTAAAATGCAAAATAACTTTATTATTATTTATTTTGCGACAGATCATTCATACTCTAAATCGTAATATGCTTAAAACAGGAATATTGTTAGACAGGAAACATTAAAAGGATCCAAAACATTAAAAAATTCAGCATAAATAAACCATAAAATACATAATTTCATAAGTAACATGTATGTAAAAAGACGAATATGAAAATCATAAGCATTGTAAAAACATGTAAGAACATACAATATAGTCATTTAACATGCAAAAAGTAAAATAACAAAAGATTGGTATAGCTAGATTTGAGTTTTTTTAATTATAGTTCTAGTTCAGGCACAAATTTAAATTTTAACCAAAAAAACTAAGATCTCGGACGATATTCCAGTATTTCGTCTCGGTTGATATATCGTTTGATATTGCAATATCTCGAGCGATATATTTGAAAGGAGATTTAGAGTGATATTTTCTGTTTCGTTCGGAAGGAGCCCAAAGCGAGATCTCAGAGGAGATCTCAGGCGATATTTGAAACAATGGAAAGTATATCTTACGATTAAGCGTATTTCAAGTTTTTCACTTTTAGTAATAGTTAAGATCGTCTAGTTGTTTACTGTCCTCTTGTAATATAGTGTCTATGCAATAGCTTGTCATTGTTCATTTCTGATCATATGTTTGGCCATGCTACTGAAATTTTGGTATTATTTGTATTGCTTTTGGACCATGCGTGTCCATGGTACCACTGAAGTCTTTGTTTTTACACCATGATACAACATTTGATAAAGCTATCGTGACTTGAACACTGTCCTTTCTTTCTTTTCTTATGACCATACCTTTTTCTTCACATTCTTCACTATTCCTTATGGCCTTGGGTATTCACTAGCCTGCGCCCTACCATCTTTGTTGTACCTTGTTATTTTCGAGCATGTACATAACCTATGATCCTGGCTGGAGCACTGACCTGCATGCAGTAATATATATGCTGCATGATGGGCCTACTTTCATTTATACTAGCGTCTTACTCAACTTTGAAGTGGCATAGGACCGTTTATTCATTTGGCCTGCACTTTGGTGTATTGTGGTCCCTTGCCAATTTACACCGACTGCCTTGAACCCCGAACACTGATGTTTGGGTTATGGAAAGTTTAAGTTGTGTTCCGAAATACTTATTCATGTGTGTTCGATGATTATCGTAACCCTCCTTATCATTTCTAAGCTGTTGAAAATTAGGAAGACTGTAAGTTGTCAATTTAGAAGTTCAAGTGAAATGTACATAACCAGTTGGCTTGTCAGTTTATCTACAGTCCCAGTGATTTTACAATTCTTAAAGCAAATACAATATATTGATTTTTGGTACAAAAGTCCAAAGCAGCGCATAAGTGAAACCAGACAGCGTTACGGCTCAAAAGGACAAGACAAAAGGATGACTTTGGCTGATAGTTGTATAGTTTGGTCCACTCCCACCACCCTTTAACGCAAGAGACAATACAGCATGGAGCTTAGACTATGGAGTTTGGATGAAAGCATGTTTGTGGAGAACTGATTTTGTAGCTAGGTTGTGTAACACCCCGTATTTTCTATGATCGTATAAGTAAAAAATTAGAGAATAATTAAATTATAAAATAAGAATCCGGGTTGCGCCATTGCGTTCGTCTCGGAATTCTACATGAAATCGAGTCCGAGTTTTCGAAAATCGGAGTTCATATGACCAAGTTATGACCCTCAGAAGTTTCAGAAATTTGAATAAAATAAAACAGCTCGAAAATAAAGCCATAAATTTGAAATTCAAACCCAGAGAAGGCTGGCGGGAAAATTCCCGCCCATATACCCAGGTCGACTGGGGAGTCGACCCCCCCCCCCCCAACCAGGTCGACTGGGGAGTCGACGGGGTGTCGACCTCCCCATGACCAGGTCGACTGGGGAGTCGACCTGGGGGTCGACCTGCTCCCGAAACCCAATTTTTGAACCTGGTTCACTCTGATGTATCCGGTCTCGTTTTCTATCTAGATTCATCCGCCTAATCCTATATAAACAACCCCCTAGCCTCATTTTCTCTACACAATTTCATTCTGTCTATACTCTGTCTCTGTTCTAAATAAATAAAATAATGGCGTCGTTACTCTGCTGGAATCAAAACTTGGACTGATGCACCTTCTTCCAACCTGAATAGAATTAAAAGCTAAATCAAACCTCAAATAGAAGTTTAGAGCCACAACAACAATTAAAGAGGAGTAATTCAACATTTCTTCATCAACAACAGTTTATTATCCTTTCTTAAAACCACGAAAGGCAAGTACAGTTACTTTCCGATATAAACTTTAATTATAATCGTGACATGATTGTAAATCTGAATTTGAGGTTGTGTACGTTCTGTTCTGATATATATTATTTTGTTTCTCTTTCTTCTTTCTGTTCGATAGCCAGGCTACCACGAGCCTGCGCCACATCTCATAAGAGATTAACGCACGAACGCTAAACTTTGGGACAAATAATGAATGATGGCATAATTGGACATGGCTAATTTGTGACTGATGTTGTGAACTAGATTTAGATCTATGCATATTCTATGAATTGGGAGAAGAGGAACAATTGTATGTTAACATGTGACTTGAGACATTGGACATAACGCATATTTTGAATTAAGATCTGCTATAATTTAAAGTTCTAGATTGTTGGGCATATTGTTTATATAACAATTCATGACTTGAGAAAAAAAGAGAATATGACTTAGGTGTGAAGATCTATATTAAGAGTTGATAACTATTAAATGTGATAACACCTAAGTGGGAGTTTTTTTGAATATATGACATGCATTGAAATCGATGGCTATATTTGGATCTTTTGTACTAGGCAAGTTTAACTAAATTTAGGACATGTGTTATATGGTAAATTATGACCATAATCTGTGCCATGTAAATTCAATACAAACGTGGGGTATATGATCACATTGTGAATCATGACAACTATTTAGGCATGCAAACTTAGGCCAAATTTATAATTAGGCAAGATATGTCTATGAAACTTTAAGGAATGATTAAATCTGTTATATTGCCTAATCTGCTAGTTCTGTTATATTGCCTAGTCTGCTAGTTCTATTATATTGCCTAATCTGCTAGTTCTGTTATATTGCCTAATCTGCTAGTTCTGTTATATCGCCTAATCTGCTAGTTCTGTTATATTGCCTAATCTACTAATTAGGTTAAATTTCCTTATCTGCTAAATCTGCTAAATCGCCTAATCTGCAAGATCTGTTACCTGTTTAATCTGTTGAATGGCGTAATCTGTGGAACTGAAATGCTGAAATTTGAAGTATGTAAATCTGTAGACTCGATTTAAAATTGAGCAAAACTTGTTAATAGAATCTCGAATAATCTGCTGTAACCTGTACAGAAGTTAATTTGTTAAATTAGCATGATTAGTCTGATATTAGCATAGTCTGTGAATGAATGCATTTGCTAAACATGAAACATGACTAACTCGAGCTTAGAATGAGTTTGTTGCGTAATCCTGCCCGGAACCGCCCGGCACATCCAGTGGCCGTAAACAATAGGTTCTAATGTGAGAAGTTAGTCATAATGTGCTTAAAACCCGAGGTTAGACCCAGTTTGCGGCAGAAATCTGCCCAGAACCAACCGGCCTAACTAGTGGCCGCAAACTGTCAGTCTAATGTGAGAGGTCTGCGCATTAATTTTTAATTAATACAAATCTAAGATAAATATGATGTCTAAAATGTGTTGGGTGGATAGGGTTGAACCAATTAGACTAATGAATTTAACAAAACCGTTTCGTGAATCTGTAGGCCCAATTACAAAGTTAGACAAATCTGTAAATCTGTTAAATCCGTATATCTGATCCGTTAGTCAGAAAACTTGTCTGATCTGTGAACTAGTTGATCTGAACTCTGTATGTCTGAACTTGTAAACAAGTTGATCTAAAATCTGTTAGTCTGGGGACACAAGGTTAGGAGGAAAATTACTTGTGTCATCTGTTGTTTGGGACCCATATTAGTCAGTAACCCTTTCTGGTATCAAAACTTTGACCCAACAGTAGGTAGGGTCCGGGCACGCTTGCTGAACTAATTATAAGTGGTTCATTCTGATAATGGCGAGGGGTGTTGATGGTGCGTTCCAACCGGGTCATGTGCGTGCATGGATCCCGGTCTGCCTCTGAGGATGTAAGACGCCGTGACATCTATAAATAGTTCTGTCTGTTTCTGTTGGTACCGTCTGTTTCTATTGGGTGGTAACACCTGTCTGTTTCTGCGTGGTACCGTCTGTTCGGGTGGTAAAGGCCCATTTACTAGTGTACACCTAATTCTACATTCTGTTTCCGTAGGGATTAATCTGTTTCTGTTTCTTACCTTCTATTCGGGTGGTAAAGGTCCATTATTAGCACTCTGTTTCTGTCTGTTTCTGTTGGGGTGGTAAAGGCCCATTACCAGCATTCTCTTCTGTGGAAATTATTCTGTTCCCGTTTCTGTTTCTGTTTAGACATTGGGGTGACACCTAATCCTGTTATACTAGTATTAGTGCAGAGAAGTGAAAAGTAATATCTTACATCATTCTGTTTCTTCTGTTTAACCTAAGTATATCCGTTACTCCTGTTACTGTTATCTCGCATCTAGTTTTATTTTCATGTCATAATTATTATTATTTGTTTATATGTTGAAAGTCACTGGACTTGCCAGGCTTTATGTCTGACCTTGCTTGTTTTCTCCCCTTGTTCTTCCGTCCCCCCCCCCAGGTTTGTAGGGTGGAAATCTAGGAGCTTGATTAAGATCTTCTCTGCTTGAAATATCGTCTGGCTTTGGCATGGCAGTTTATGTTGGGGATTATGATTTTAAAAACTGTGCATTCTGAAGGCTTTTGTACAAGACTAATATTTTGTACTTGAATTCTGATATTGTGATTTGAAAGGATGTAACCAAACTTACTTCGGTTTCTGTTGTAATAAAGCTATAAATTTTTCAAGTACTGTTTTATCTGTCTTGTAAGTTTCTGTTCTATCTACTAAAACGCTCCATCAAAGTTAAGGCATTCCCTTTGTGAGTGACCTTAACGGAGGTGGGGTGTTACACTTGGTATCAGAGCTGAAGGTTACCAGATTGGGTAAAGTTTTTGAAAACTATTTTCAAAAAGATTTTGAAAGGAAATATTTTCAAAAATAAGGCTTATTTTGAAAAACATAATCCCCAAAAGCCATATATCTATCTTTTCAGTTCTCCGTTTTGAATCCTTTTTCTTTCGTTTCAGCATGTCTGGGAATCTTAACCTTCAAGAGGGTGTGCCAATACCTGGCTGGTTCAGGAGGTACTTAGAGGCTAGGGCCAACGATACAGGCCCAGCAGATATTCCTCCCCCAGTGGCAGCGGTACCACCTCCTCCTCCTCCTCATGGAAATGCTTTCGCAAAGACGTGTAGAGACTTCAAGGCTATGGGTGGAAAAGACTTCTGTGGAACTGAATCCTTCGTGGCAGCAAGAAACTGGCTGAAGGAGACCAAAGATTTGTTCATCATTTTCGAGGTAGACGATAGGCAGAAGGTACAATTGGCGGTATGGTTACTCAAGGACGAAGCTTCCTATTGGTGGGAAGTCACTAACGCCGAGAGGCCAGTTGAAACATGGATGGATTTCAGAACAAGGTTTGAGACGAAATTCCTCTCGCAAGCTGAACGAAGTCTACAACTGGAAAAGTTCTTATCTCTTAAGCAAGGAAGTATGACGGTCAAGGAATACGTCAACCGGTTCAACCAACTGGCTAGGTTCGGACTGGATTTAGTCAACACTCAGCATAAAAAGGCTCTCCGCTTTGTTAAAGGATTGAACGAGCCACTGCACAGTCTAGCCATGACCCATGTACCCATGGGAGCGACTTACGAGAGATTGGTGGACATGGCACTACTGCACGAGGAAGACAAGGGCAAGGAAGAGGCAAAGAAGGAAGAACCACAGAACAAGAAAGCATGGCCCAAAAAGGAAACACAAAAGAAGATTGAGAAGTCTGAAGATAAGAAGGAGAAAAAGTGCTTTACTTGTGGAAGCTCGACTCATCTGAACAAGGATTGCAGAAAAAAGAAGGGCACTTGCTTCAACTGTGGTGAGATGGGACACTTCACTAGGGATTGCCCAAAAAAAGAGGGCAATGGCAGAGGGCAGGACCAACTTCTGGAGGGCAGGCGAACACTCTCGAGGCTAGTGGATAAGATAGAATTAGGAAAACTTTCTGTGGGAGGTTTAATTTCTTTATCTGATTTTTGAGTTGAAACTCTTTCTGATTCTGGCATTTTGATTCTGTAACTGATACTCTGCACTTTAATACTACTATTGTTTCTGATTCCACTGTAGGCTCAAACCCATAAGGCTTATGACTCATCTGCTTGTGATAGATTGGGGTTTGAGAGATATCTGTGTTAGGCGTCAAGTAGGACGCATACATTTTGGGTTTTATCATGTTTAGTTTCCTAAGAATCATTTGGTGATCTGATCTATACCAGTAGTCTGTAAGTATGTGAATATTTCTGATAAGATTAATATTTCCAGTTTTGACATTGTCTAAAGAGGGTAATCCTCTGGGTATCAATACGATGTTGATTTCGGTCTTCGGGGTTGATACTTAGGGGAATTGCTTTCTCAACAAAGGTCTAATGGGAACCAAGTTTTTATTTTTGCTTGCTTCCATCATTCGACTATATCCTATCGATCGAGTCTTCGACCTTTAGATAGGAATCCTATGGATGTAAACATGTGTTTGAGACATGTTATGTTTGATGGTTGCAAGTGGATGCAAGTGGTTGCTAGTGTTTGCTCATGGATGCATATACACACACTAAGCACTAGATCGGCTTGAAAACACTCCCATACTACATATGGTTGTGTGAGCATTTTCAATTTTGTGGATGCAAAATGATTGACTCATCACATGGATGTTGCATATGAATGAATGTTTGTCACTCATATAAGAATGATATGTATCAAATAGGAAATTAAATTGCATACATGTTGGACTCATGACACTGACATAGTTCGCATTAAGGAGGTCAACTGAATCAGTGGACCGCCTGATCTTTGCATTAGATAAGGAACATATACACACACTTTTGCATATGTTCATACAACATTAGAAGTTTTCTAAGGACAATGGATGCTTGTGGATGATGGTTGAGTAGATGGATGACTGGATGGTAGGACACATTCTTCTTAACTTGAAGATTTCGGGGACGAAATCCTTTAAGGAGGGGAGAATGTAACACCCCGTATTTTCTATGATCGTATAAGTAACAAATCAGAGAATAATTAAATTATAAAATAAGAATCAAGGGAAACGGGTTGGACCATTGCGTTCGTCTCGGAATTCTGCATGAAATCGAGTCCGAGTTTTCGAAAATCAGAGTTCGTATGACCAAGTTATGACCCTCAGAAGTTTCAGGAATTTGAATAAAATAAAACAGCTCGAAAATAAAGCCAGAAATTCGAAATTCAAACTCAGAGAAGGCTGGCGGGAAAATTCCCGCCCATATACCCAGGTCGACTGGGGAGTCGACCCCCCCCAACCAGGTCGACTGGGGAGTTGACTGGGGTGTCGACCTCCCCATGACCAGGTCGACTGGGGAGTCGACCTGCTCCCGAAACCCAGTTTTTGAACCTGGTTCACTCTGATGTATCCGGTCTCGTTTTCTGTCTAGATTCGTCCGCCTAATCCTATATAAACAACCCCCTAGCCTCATTTTCTCTACACAATTTCATTATGTCTATACTCTGTCTCTGTTCTAAATAAATAAAATAATGGCGCCATTAATCTGCTGGAATCAAAACTTGGACTGATGCACCTTCTTCCAACCTGAATAGAATTAAAAGCTAAATCAAACCTCAGATTAAAGTTTAGAGCTACAACTACAATTAAAGAGGAGTAATTCAGTATTTCTTCATCAGCAACAGTTTATTATCCTTTCTTAAAACCACGAAAGGCAAGTACAGTTACTTTCCGATATAAACTTTAATTATAATCGTGACATGATTGTAAATCAGAAATTGAGGTTGTGTACGTTCTGGTCTGATATATATTATTCTGTATCTCTTTCTTCTTTCTGTTCGATAGCCAGGCTACCACGAGCCTGCGCCACATCTCATAAGAGATTAACGCACGAACGCTAAACTTTGGGACAAATAATGAATGATGGCATAATTGGACATGGCTAATTTGTGACTGATGTTGTAAACTAGATTTAGATCTATGCATATTCTGTGAATTGGTAGAAGAGGAACCATTGTATGTTAACATGTGACTTGAGACATTGGACATAACGCATATTTTGAATTAAGATCTGCTATAATTTAAAGTTCTAGATTGTTGGGCATATTGTTTATATAACAATTCATGACTTGAGATAAAAAGCGAATATGACTTAGGTGTGAAGATCTATATTAAGATTTGATAACTATTAAATGTGAATAACCCCTAAGTGGGAGATTTTTTGAATATATGACATGCATTGAAATCGATGGCTATATTTGGATCTTTTGTACTAGGCAAGTTTAACTAAATTTGGGACATGTGTTATATGGTAAATTATGACCATAATCCGTGCCATGTAAATTCAATACAAACGTGGGGTATATGATCACATTGTGAATCATGACAACTATTTAGGCATGCAAACTTAGGCCAAATTTATAATTAGGCAAGATATGTCTATGAAACTTTAAGAAATGATTAAATCTGTTATATTGCCTAATCTGCTAGTTCTGTTATATTGCCTAATCTGCTAGTTTTGTTATATTGCCTAATCTGCTAGTTTTGTTATATCGCCTAATCTGCTAGTTTTGTCATATTGCCTAATCTGCTAGTTTTGTCATATTGCCTAATCTACTAATTAGGTTAAATTGGCTTATCTGCTAAATCTGCTAAATCGCCTAATCTGCAAGATCTGTTACCTATTTAATCTGTTGAATGGCGTAATCTGTGGAACTGAAATGCTGAAATTTGAAGTATGTAAATCTGTAGACTCGATTTAAAATTGAGCAAAACTTGTTAATAGATTCTCGAATAATCTGCTGTAACTTGTATAGAAGTTAATTTGTTAAATTAGCATGATTAGCCTGATATTAGCATAGTATGTGAATGAATGCATTGGCTAAACATGAAACATGGCTAACTCGAGGTTAGAATGAGTTTGCGGTGTAATCCTGCCCGGAACCGCACGACACATCCAATGGCTGCAAACAATAGGTTCTAATGTGAGAAGTTAGTAATAACGTGCTTAAAACCCGAGGTTAGACTCAGTTTGCGGTAGAAATCTGCCCAGGACCAACCGGCCTAACCAGTGGCCGCAAACTGTAAGTCTAATATGAGAGGTCTGAGCATTAATTTTTAATTAATACAACTCTAAGATAAATATGATGTATAAAACGTGTTGGGTGGACAGGGTTGAACCAATTGGACTAATGAATTTAACAAACCCGTTTCGTGAATCTGTAGGCCCAATTACAAAGTTAGACAAATCTGTAAATCTGTTAAATCCGTATATCTGATCTGTTAGTCTGAAAACTTGTCTGATCTGTGAACTAGTTGATCTGAACTCTGTATGTCTGAACTTGTAAACAAGTTAATCTGAAATCTGTTAGTCTGGGGACACAAGGTTAGGAGGGAAATTACTTGTGTCATCTGTTGTTTGGGACCCATATTAGTCAGTAACCCTTTCTGGTATCAAAAGTTTGACCCAACAGTAGGTAGGGTCCGGGCACGCTTACTGAACTAATTATAAGAGGTTCATTCTGATAATGGCGAGGGGTGATGATGGTGCGTTCCAACCGGGTCATGTGCGTGCATGGATCCCGGTCTGCCTCTGAGGATGTAAGATGCCGTGACATCTGTAAATAGGTCTGTGTCGTTTAAAGGTTGCCACTTTGGGGAGTGATACACCCTTTTGTGGGGCTGGCACAGGGTATTTATGTATTAGGGAGCCGATCGCTTGGGGTAGGTTTTTAGGGTACACTTAGTTCTATCTGTTTCTGTTGGTACCGTCTGTTTTTGTTGGGTGGTAACACCTGTCTGTTTCTGCATGGTACCGTCTGTTCGGGTGGTAAAGGCCCATTTACTAGTGTACACCTAATTCTACATTCTGTTTCCGTAGGGATTAATCTGTTTCTGTACCTTCTGTTCGGGTGGTAAAGGCCAATTATTAGCATTCTGTTTCTGTCCGTTTCTGTTGAGGTGGTAAAGGCCCATTACCAGCATTCTCTTCTGTGGAAATTATTCTGTTCCCGTTTCTATTTCAGTTTAGACATTGGGGTGACACCTAATCCTGTTATACTAGTATTAGTGCAGAGAAGTGAAAAGTAATAGCTTACATCATTCTGTTTCTTCTGTTTAACCTAAGTATATCTGTTACTCTTGTTACTGTTATCTCGCATCCAGTTTTATTTTCATGTCATAATTATTATTATCTGTTCATATGCTGAAAGTCACTGGACTTGCCAGACTTTATGTCTGACCTTGCTTGTTTTCACCCCTTTTTCTTCCGTTCCCTCCCCCCCCCCCCCCCCAGGTTTGTAGGGTGGAAATCTAGGAGCTTGATTCGGATCTTCTCTGCTTGAAGTATCGTCTGGCTTTGGCATGGCAGTTTATGTTAGGGATTATGATTTTAAAAACTATGCATTCTGAAGGCTTTTGTACAAGACTGATATTTTGTACTTGAATTCTGATATTGTGATTTGAAAGGATGTAAACAAACTTACTTCGGTTTCTGTTGTAATAAAGCTATAAATTTTTCAAGTACTGTTTTATCTGTCTTGTAAGTTTCTGTTCTGTCTACTAAAACGCTCCATCAAAGTTAAGCATTCCCTTTGTGAGTGACCTTAACGGAAGTGGGGTGTTACAGGTTGCCTATGTCATATAACAACAATGCACCGAAAGTTGAAGGCCATGCTACAAAGTTTATCAACCCTTGCTTTTTTGATAGTTGCAATTTTCAACAAGTTTGAATATTGTCGCGTTGATCCACTTGGACACATTTTCTAATCTCAACCATTTTTTTTACCTATTTTTCTTGACAACATTTAAAACAATATTGCCTCTTGCACTTTGTTTCCAACCACATTTAGTATCCTTATATATGTTGTACACTGGGTTCATGCCTCTCTATCTTGAATTGTTTCACGATTTTACTTGTTGTAATATTTCATTATGTGTTACATGTCTCACCCATACGCTAATTAATCTAATGTTCCGTAATGCTTATACTTTGGAAGTTAATGAATTTTCATGCATGAGCCTACCTTTTGCAGCCACGCAGTCCCATATGTACAAATGTTGGGTAGTTTTGTATACACTTTGCCTTCATACGCGGTTCCATTTAATTATGTACTATATATATACTTTAGATGCTTACCTGAACCAAGTTTGAGATTGTATATTTCTGTCCCTTGTTCCCATACTTATTGGCAGTTGATTATCTTAAGTATGTACTACATTATGTACATAACTTATATTGCTACCATGCGCCCCGCTTTTTATATTAGTAGAATGATCTTGCACGTAGTACTGTACCATATGTAGTTGCAGTAGCTTTCCTTACTTATGCTTACTATTTTGGTTCTTGCCTCACACTTGAAACATTACCCGCAAGTTGCATTTTTTTATAATGCTCATATTTTTTGCAGTTCACTGATTGTTATATTCGAATTATTTAATAATTGTCGGAATTTTACAAATTATATTTATGTGTTAATCGAAGTGACTGACTTGAAATAAGTTTAATCCTGACTCGAGTGTTTTGTGTGTTTGCATGGAACGCTCAGGTCAGGCCTTAGTGTTCAGCACTTAAAGATATCCTCCTCTTAAAAGCAGAGAGGAACGTGAAGCCGCATTGGCACACAAAGCTCGACAGAAATGTAAATTTTATTTTAAATTTATAAATGTATTTTACTATTCCGCTGTGAAAAATGTTTTGTAAACTCTGATATTTCCGGTATAAATAAATTCCACTGTGAGATATTGATGTTTATTTCTGTCTATAATTCTATGTTTAATTATGTTTGAACCGTGTAAGCCAATAACAATCCGTTGTTTTGAACGTTTCAAATTGGTTTAAATACTGATTTGGGGTGGTCAAAATGGCAGGCTATTACATTTGGTATTAGAGCCATGGCTTATATAAAACATGGCTTATTGGGTTTAAAATACTTTAGAGATAGGGTGGAAATACCCTAGAATGAGCGGAATTGATATAGAATCGCCCTAGAGGGAGCGCGACTTGAGGAAAAGTAAATTATTTTGAAGAGATTGTGGGAAAATATATAATAAAAATAAATTAAAGGAAATATTTTTGAAATATAAGTTCCTTTAGAATTTCCATATAAAAGATCTTTTCGACCGGAATTGTTCAGGTCATCGTCCAGAAAATGCGATTTGGTTTTGCTAAGTATTTTCGAAATCTTTTGAGTAATTTTGAATAAAAAAAGAAGGGGTTTTGGTACTAAGAGTGAATTTTTCGAATGGCACTTAGAAACTTGACCAAGAAGAATTTAGATGATGTTTGATTTGAAATGGATGTTGAAACAAGAGCTGAACCAGTATTGGATCTGACTTGGATCAGATTGGCATTTGAAATGTGTGTGTGTGTGTATCTATGCAGTTTATTCCCTGCTATTACCCCGACATATCCCTGCTATATCGTGTAGCTGATTTCTACCGCTACGCTATTTCCAAATAGCCTTTCCTTTTAAATCCCCGCTATATTTTGATATTCCCGATATATCACATTGTTTCAGCTATATTCCGCTAAATCTTCTATAAAAGAAATGAATTGAAAATAGACATTTTCAAATTATAAGATCTATAAAATTAGTATTTTAATAGAATGTTTTGATATATATTTTTCAAACTAGGAAATACTATAATACTCTGTTAAATATAATCAAACTAAATTAGAGTTTAAATTCATTTACATATATTTGCAAATGCTTTTATTTAAATTTAAGAATGTACTATTTATAACTAAATTGAATGTTAATTTTCTGGTTATTTATCATTTTTATATTTGTAAAACCATTAAATACAAGTATTATTTGCTATTTTAGACTAATCCATTATATCCTACTATTTCCTCGCTTTATCCCCACTACAAATTTTTGGACCTTCTCCGCATTGAATCCGATAAGCACTTTAACTGCATAAGCAAGTATATATATATATATATATATGTGTGTGTGTGTGTGTGTGTGTGTGTGTGTGTGTGTGAGTGTGTGTGTGTGTGTGCGTTTAAGAGCCCTAATCCATTCTTAGGTGCTACCAAAAATACCCTTTTGATCGTGTCGCCTTCAAGTTATCATTAATATTTAATTATTCTGCCACTAACCTTTTCTTTTGCATTTTAAATAGCTTCATAATTAAGTAGGTTTGTGGGCTTCTTCTTGTGTCATGGATTCTAGCATTCTCTTCGTTTTTTAGGCCCTTAATACTTGTACATGAATATATCATGAAACCGCTTCTAATATACACTCATTTGGTACAAGTATACAAGTAAATTTTCTTCAAATTAATACATATATAAAATGAACATTTCACCCTAGTGTAGACATGTGTGAATGTTGATATGAAAATGTTTTCGTGATTTCATTTACAACATGTAAAGACGACCCTAATATGATATTTATATTTAATAAATAAGATTAAGTATGAAAGTAAAAGTATATATTTTTACGTGGACATTAGCGCACTCAGCCTAGGTGCTCATTCTTCAAACAAAAAATTGTCAACGCCAAAAAAAAAAAGCAAACAACTGGACTAAGGCGTCCAAGCTATGAGAAATGAGTCATGATATACGAACCTAGAATAGACGAAGTTGCAAAACAAAGAAGTGAATTTAGTTTGATGCCATCTAACATGCGAACGACCAGTTGAAACTTGGAATGGGTTACCATGACCATGGCTTGGAAGTATATGAGAAATGGAGTGATTTTGGTGAACCCATAAGGATCAACACCGATCCTTATCATGGATCACTACCAATCCATCACTCAGACTAATGAATTTTTGGTTGTTGACGTATTAGATTTTAGTATTTTCTTAAATGCTAGTTATTACACTTTGGGCTTGTAATTTTTAGTCATATTTAGCTTTTAGATTCACTATTTCTCTCTATAGGCTCTCTTCCTCAATAAATTTCAAGTCAAGTACATCCCAATATGGTCTAATCAAAAGTCTAGATAACATCTTCATATATCAAATGACTTTAATCGCTAACGGGAAAAAGGAATTATGCAATATAAGTTTAGATATTATAAGTGAATCTCAATTTCAAATGATATTTAGACTATTTTTGCCCCCACAATCTGTTGATGTAAACTTGTTACTCTCATAATTATACGATGAATTCAAAATTTCACCTTGTGCAAAGGAATCAAAACCCATATGTAGATTATCGGATAATAGAATAAGTGAGATCTTACTAATACATTTGATTTGTTATTATCAATCATAAGTAAATAGTTATCGTGGACAAAGCATCAAGGAAGGAAACCATATAAGCCATCTGAAAAGTTACAAAGAACATAGTTTTATGATATGATGTCATATCTTACTTATAATAAGTGATTGACCCGCGCTATGCATATGGGCAAATGTTAAATTCTTAATTATTCTATTTTGTTCGATACAAATATTTTCATATAGTCTTTGTATTTTATATTTCCACACAATACTATGTAGTACAATTACCATGCTCTTCAACTTCATTTTTTTCATTTCGTATATAAGGTATGTTAAAAAAGAGTTAGACTGAGTTTAGATAGACAATAAATTTATAAATTTGGCTTACGCATAGCTGAATTTAGATTCCGTAAGTCTTAAAGATAGAATAAGAAAAACATTTACATAAAATCTGAAATGTTCAAATAGTACTCCAGCTACAACTTTGTCTTCAATCGGATGTCCTTGCACTACTATGCACAAATGATAGCCTCATTTCTATTGGCCTATAAGCATTAACATCTAGGATTGCATTCATGTGATATTGATAATGTGTGGAGCTACAACATAAAACTATCGGCAACAAATGTTAAAATGTAAAACCTTTGAAAATCATTATATTAGGTCCATTTGATTTGGAATCCAAAAGTTTTATAATAAAATATAAAATAAAATTTTGTTCAAAATTACTTCAAAACCTTTCTTATATAATTAACAAGATCATCGGTTATATGAAAACATCAGTTAATTTTACACATTGCAGGTGAAAACTCATTTTTACCGCCTCCTCACAGATCCACATGTTAGTATTGGGAGAGCATCAACCATTAGATCTCTGATCCAACCAGAAATCCGAATCATCCAGAGAAAGCACACGCATTTCTTTCTAGGGAATTGTTATCGTTCAATTTCCCTATAAAAAAATCCTCATTCACCATTCACAAAACTCTACCTTCTCCTCATTTGTAACATCCCGATATTTTTCAATAATTTAAAATATTAAATTTAATGTGTTTTTGAACAAAATTGCTTTAAATACTAAAATTAATGAATTAATTAATTTTGGAATTTCATATATGTTGGAATTTTAAATTAATTAATATGGTAATAATATACATTCGTTGTTTGTATAGTGAAGGTCGACTGGTAATAAGTGTCATTATTTATGTGGATTTAAAATATAAATTGATTTGTATGGTAATTATTGAGGGTTACTTGGACTTAATTAAGTCAACAAATTTAAAATTAAGCTTTAAATATTGAAATTGTATTAATGCATGGTGGAAACTTAAATAAATTGTTTAAGTGTTTAATTTTAACTTATTTTGATAATTATTGCATGTATTAATTGTAAATAATTTTGTGATCTTGTTTATATTGGTTAACATGGAAGGCTGGAATTTAATATTAATATATTTAATGAAATTGATTGGTGTAATTAATAATTGAAATAAAGTTTCAATTTGTAAATAATGAACTTTAAATTCACAGTAAACAATTTGTTGACTTGATAATTTATATGAATCTTAATTTCGATTTGAATATAATTTATAAACCTGTGAATTTAATGTATTGGCTAATAAATAGAAAATAAATATTTTATTTTATTTATGGACTAGTTAAAATTGTCAATTTATGGCTTTGCCAAAAAAATTGTCAATTTATAAATAATCTCAGAATTCGATGAAATTAATTTTATTGTATCCAGAGTTATAAATTATTATATGATCTGAAATTTCGCAACAGTCAGAATTATAGTATGATCGTAAGAAATTAAAACGCGTATAAATTTATATGTACAATTCAGTTAAATAATCAAGTTTTAAAAGAAAACTGCTATAGGCTTTGGAATTGGGCCTTGAAACCTATTCCATTGCATTCAGAAGGCGTCAAAACCTATTGTTAGGCAGTAAGCAGGCCTGATTTGGACTAAGTCCAAATTTTGGCTTAAATACACGCCAAATCGATAAATATATTATTATTTTATTTCAGAAAACCCTAATTTACTATGGCCGTCATCCTCAGTTTCTATGGTCGAAATATTCAGATTTTAAATTGTTAACATCTTCTTATCCACTCAACGATTCGAGATAGTTTCTGAAGAAAAAATCAAGCCCTCGATAAGATCTACACATCCATACGGTTGGATCGAATTTTAGCAACATATATTTGCCAGAATTTAACCATGAAGTCGGCGCGATTTTAGGATTGTTCTGGGCGCGAGAAGGGGAGTATTGGCCGATGGTCGAGCTTCCGGTAGAGGTCGATGTGGTGGTGTATGATCGAGGAATGGTGGAGTGTTAATGGGTGCGTGATTCAAGGGTTTTGTTCTGTTTGGGTTCTTTTTGCTCACGGATGGAACAGAATACGCGATGGAGAAGGAGGGCGCATTGTAACGACCCAGAAAATCTGAACCAATTTAAAAATTTTAAATTGGCTAAAATAATAGATTTTAAATATTTAAAATAAATATTTTAAGTAATGGCGATGAAAACTGAGTTGAATCGACATTTGAAAACCAATATAATTAAATATAATTATATATAGAATTGAAAATAGCGCGGTAGTTCGAAAATTCGATTTCTAATTTCAAATGAATATACAGAATTCAATATAAGTCAGAATTGAACGAAACAAGAAATATTTGAATCTGTATAACTATATCTTTATAACGAAGTTAACAAACTGAGGTTTCATCTTAGAAATGATAAGATATGTCCAGTTTAAAATTAGAAATAGTCGCTGTGGAATTTATATATATTTATATATATATAAGGCCCTTAAAAATGGATATTTTGCAGATGACCTCGGATTTCGACGAAACCACTTTTGTTAGATCCGCAGTGTCGAGTTATTGCTAGGTTTCAAATTTCATAATTTTTCGAATCAATATGTGAGCGTGGCAAAGGAAAACGCGTTTGACCAGTTTCCGTTGATTTTAATCGACTGGAAATTGGCCATTTTTCAAACGGTCTCAGAATTCGACGAAACTAGTTTTGTTAGGACCGTATCGTCAATACGAAGCTAGAAAATATTTTTCTGGAATTTTTCTAGTCAGTATGTGGCCCCGGTAATTTGAAATGTACGTTTAAAATTCAATATAGTGATTTAAATGAAAATTCAAAAGGAAACCGATGGTTACGATCAAACCAGCTTGCGATACATATCCCATTGTGTTCGGAATGGGGGTAAAACGCTATGGACGACAGGCGGTGGGCCTCGTTTCGAGGTCGTAAGTAAAAGTCAACTTTTTGAATAATTAAATTAAAAAAAAAATATATAATATTTTAAATTTCCCTCTTCCCCTTATCTTCTGCTTGGCCCCCCCCGTTCCTTTTTAATTTCGATTCAACCAGGAAGAAAAAAAAAAAAACAAAAACCTAAAAACCTAAATCAATCATCGCGCCACCCCACGAGCGAGCGCCGCCCCCTCGAGATCGACGCCGACGGAACCCAGAGCCGCCGCCCTAACCCTCCCGCCTCCCTCCTCTCTCCAGCTCCCATCCTCTCTCTCCCCGAACCCAGACATCCCCGAACCGAGCCACCGCCGAACCACGCAACCACCACCGCCTGCTGTCGACCGCCGCCTAACCCTTCCACCTCCTCCGACGCCTTCATTTCCCCCCCTATCTGTAAGTTTTTAATTTTATTTCGTTTTTATTTATTTTATTTTTATTTTATATATAAACTGATTTTTATAATAAAGTTTTATAAACTGAATTTTTACACGATTTTTAAACGATTTTAAAACTGAAATGTTTTTTTTAAAAAGTATTTTAAAAACTGTTTTTTTTAGAAGAAACTAAAAAAAAAGAACTGCATTTTTATAAAAAGATATAAGAACTGCATTTTTATAAAAAAATATAAAAACTGCATTTTTATAAAAGAATTTTTAAAACTGTTCTTTTTTTTAAAAAGAAAGTATAAAACAGATTTTTATAAAAGAATTTTTAAAACTGGATTTTTGTAAAGAAAGCATAAAAACTGATTTTAAAAGCCAGGAAAAACTGATGTTGAAAGCAAAGGTAAAAATCATATTTTTATATGATGAAGTCAAAATAAAAATCATATTTTTATATGTTGAAGTCAAAAATAAAAATCATATTTTTATAGGTTGAAAGCAAAAATAAAAATCATATTTTTATAGGTTGAAAGCAAAAATAAAAATCATATTTTTATAGGTTGAAAGCAAAAATAAAAATCATATTTTTTATAGGTTGAAAGCAAAAATAAAAATCATATTTTTATAGGTTGAAAGCAAAAATAAAAATCATATTTTTATAGGTTGAAAGCAAAAATAAAAATCATATTTTTATATGTGAAAGTCGAAGTAAAAATTCGATTTTTATATATTGAATAGCATAGTAAAAATTCTATTTTTACATATGTAGAGAATACGGGCGAAAGCGACAAAAGGCGAAGATTTCTATAAGGAAGAGTCGTGAAGTTGGATAGCTATTGGTGAGATTTCTGATTTAAAAATATAAATATATGTGTGTGAATATGAAAGTGAATTGCTATATATATATATATATATATATATATATATATATATATATATATACGCCCCCTCGTCCACAAACCATGGACGATATTTATTGGTTGAAATTGTGGTGAAAATTGAATGATTGTTTGGGATTGTTTGGGATTGATATTGGTTGATTGTGGTTGAAAAATACCCGTTTGTGGTTGTGAAATATTTGGTTGAAACCACTTAGGATTAGTTTGTGGAAATGAATAAAAATATATACATGCCGCCTGCGTGCGAACTAGATGCATGTTTCCCATTGTCAAAAACCGCGAGGTTTTAAGGTAGAGCGAGGAGCCGTACTAGGGACGGTGCCGGTGTAACTACCCTGCCGTTATGCTGCCGAAATTTTGAATAATATTTGTGTGTTTGAATTATTTTCATATGCTTAAACTATATTTATTCCTTATATTGAAAACATTCATGTGTTGAATTGATATTCATTCGTTGTTTAGAAATTCATGTGTTGAATGGTATTCATATTTTGAAATAAATTGTTAGATAATAAAAATCACATTTTTATCTATATCTAAAAACTATTGAAAACATTCATGTGTTGAATTGATATTCATTCGTTGTTTAGAAATTCATGTGTTGAATGGTATTCATATTTTGAAATAAACTGTTAGATAATAAAAATCACATTTTTATCTATATCTAAAACTATTGAAAACATTCATGTGTTGAATTGATATTCATTCGTTGTTTAGAAATTCATGTGTTGAATGGTATTCATATTTTGAAATAAACTGTTAGATAATAAAAATCACATTTTTATCTATATCTAAAACTATTGAAAACATTCATGTGTTGAATTGATATTCATTCGTTGTTTAGAAATTCATGTGTTGAATGGTATTCATATTTTGAAATAAACTGTTAGATAATAAAAATCACATTTTTATCTATATCTAAAACTATTGAAAACATTCATGTGTTGAATTGATATTCATTCGTTGTTTAGAAATTCATGTGTTGAATGGTATTCATATTTTGAAATAAACTGTTAGATAATAAAAATCACATTTTTATCTATATCTAAAAACTATTGAAAACATTCATGTGTTGAATTGATATTCATTCGTTGTTTAGAAATTCATGTGTTGAATGGTATTCATATTTTGAAATAAATTGTTTTATGATAAAAAAATTCTATTTTATCACCTACATGAACTATATAGAAAAAAAATAGTGTTTTGAAATGAGTTGTTTTACAATAAAAATCACATTTTTATTGTATGCGTAAATCGTTAAAATATGAAGTGTTAAAAATAGCCACTTGTTCAAAATAAACATATATGAGTTGAAATATTCATTAATTAGCTAATGAAATGATTTGCACCTATTTATGTAACGTTAGAATGAATGGAGTTTTTAAACCAAATAGAAATCAAATATGAAGTTGAATAGAAAATGAAAAATGATATGAACTGTATATATATGTACATGCATATTCATTGAACAGGTTATAGCAAAGGGGCTAGAGAAGAGGAATAAAATTTTGTGCCCGACAAATAGGTACACATTTACTGATTTGTTTGGGTGATGATTTTGAGCCTATTGGCTAGCCGCTTGGCTTCTTCTTTTTCTTTTTGAGACTAGAAGGACCGGGACGCTATTTGCGATTTCCCGACGCTCCCGGTGCAGGGGAGGTTATGGCGAAATTTTTCCAAAATTTAAGGAGTTAGAAATTTTTTTGAAGTAAAAACGATATTGAAATCGTTGAATGAACTATATTTATATAACTATATAAATATAAATAAAATTAAAACGAAACGAAGCCGTGCAGTTCGTATTTCGAAACCGTAATTTCAAACGACTAGTACGGGAAATCCGACCATTGGATTTTCCCGAAACCTCAACCGTCGGGTCCGCCTTGGAATAATCTTTCCAACGGCACCAACCTTGTAGAAATCCAACGGTTGGATTGTCTGGAATGTTTAATTCAAATCTGAAGAAAAACAGCGCCAGAAACGATTATATTTATTTATATATATAAATATAATTATATTTAATCGAATAACGACGCTGCAGTTCGTATTTTGAAATCGAAACTTCAAACGATTGTACCGGGAGATCCGACCGTCGGATTTTCCCGAAACTGGAACCGTTGGATTCGTTTTGAAAAGACCTTTCTAATGATGTAAATTTTGTGAAGATCCAACGGTTAGATTTTCAGATATGTGTAAATCAAATCTGAAGAAAAACAGCGCCACGGCCGCCTTATGGCCCGAAACGTCGTTTTGAATATATTAGCTATTTTAAAATAAATAAAAATAGCGATAAATAGTTATAAAATATCGTGAGCGATATGGAATGGAAATAAACTGAATTTGCTTGATTTATGTGATGTTTGATGGTTGAATGTGTTTGGTGTGAAAACTATATAAAGAACACAATTGGTGTTGTCGAATAATTTAACTATTGAAATAAATCGATTTGAAATTCTAAATATACGTGAATTATTTGAAAAGGCCGAGTTAATTCTCATTTCGAATAATCGACCGACGATTGAAATTCGAAGATGAAGACGATGGTCGAAGACCGGAGATCTTCACCTCGTTTGGATGGTAACCGAGGTCCTGATTGGGAGGCATCCCGAAATATGGATAATGAGTGGTGATCGTTCAGACGTACGTGTTGATCGAAGGGTTTGCGAGGTATTTAGTGCCTCCGGTTTCGTTCAGACCCAGAACGGACTTGTAAATGGACTGTGTGTCTGACATAGGATTTATTCTGTGTGGCATGCTAAGATGCAGTGATCAGGACTTCTGTTGAAAAGCAAAGTCTTGTGGTGATGATCAAAGCACCGCCTGTGTGGCGTAGCTTTGTGTATAACGTGAATCCGCGAGCCTCACACCCCGGTATGAACCTAAAACGGGAGAGGACATCAGGGAGGACATGCGTTTCTTTCTAGCTAGGGTGGTGTCAGTGACCTACCAGCCCTGACATTTATATACTTTTCACCTATGTGGTTGTTGCTGTTGCGAGGCGCCTCGGTTTGGTCGGACGATCCGGGTCCGATGGAGTCATTCGTTGGCTCATTTACGCCCCAAAGGGCGGAGGAACGTATTGTTCAGGCACTATAATCCACTCCGTGTGGACCGGCCCTGACGATCCAAGGGGCAGTTGCGGCTGTTCCGGAGACATGGGCTAGATTGTCTCGAATTCGGTAAGGACTATCTTTTGCCTTGGTTCATGACGGAAATCCAATTTCCAAATACGACATCGTGCGGTTTTGATTGTATATATATATGGCGACATGATATATGGTACCCATGCCGTCTATGATTGATAGTTATGATTTGAAATAGTTTTCAAAACATATAAACACTAGCAATAATATCAAATGCCTTTGTTTTTATTCGTATCAAGCATATCTTGGCCGTTATAAGGTAAAAACTCTATCCTCCGGTTTGCGTTGCATTGTGTGATGGGAACTGAGTCTTATAACGGCTTCATTTTTATAAAAAGCATAGCGATGTTTAAAAGAAAGATTTGTTTTAAAGCACTGGCAATCCAATGGAGTAAACCCGTTCCACAAAAGTGGCGTGGTCCTGTGATTAGCCAATTATATATGTGTTGAGTAGATTTCTCATACCAGTCCCATGACTGACTCGTAGTTTGTTTCACTCTCAAACTCGGGTGCCCCTTTTTCTACACGGGCAGCCTTGTATTCAGGTTTAGCTGGTTCTTTCTGGATAGCTGGAGCTGAAGATGGATTCTATCATTTATTTCTTTTTATGCTGTTCAGCTCCTATTGTACATATTTTGTTTATTTCCGCTGTAGACATGTATGTATAGCTGAACTGTATTTGTACTAAGTAAGATCCTGTATACTGTGTAACTCTGATGATTACTTTTATCCAGTATATTTTGTTGCTCATTCTGGTGTATTTATTTAATTCTGTTCTGCTATTATATGTTTCTGTGTTATATTCCAAAAGATAACCTTGTTTCCGTGAGAACGGGAAATCGGGTCGTCTCAACGTGGTATCAGAGCTTTGGTTAAGCTTAGTTCTGGAATATAACATTTGAACGAACTCGTCAGAAATAGAACCAGTAGTGTTCTAGGACGGGCAACTCTATACAGATAGGATCAGCAATATCCTAGTATGAGTAAAGCAGAATGAATACACTTCGATAGACACATTTACACTTCAAGTATTTGTCTCTATATTTTAAAATACCTTTTCTGTGACCTGACACTTGATCTGCTATTTGCAGAAGAACTAGAAAATGAGTGCCAGAAACAGAAGAAGTAATACTGACCCGGATATAGAAGCTCTATTCATGAAATATAGAAATCTGGGTGGAAAGCCGTTCTCGGGCGAAGAATCTATTATGAGAACCCAAGCTTGGATTCGTTCGGTTGAGAAAATATTCGAAGCATTAAAGCTTAGGGATGACCAGAAAAGATTACTGGCCTCCTGGGCACTCGAAGACGAAGCTTTGTTTTGGTGGGATTCAGTTATTAAAGGTAATCCAGAAGGTGATATCACCTGGGATAGATTCAAAGTTATTTTCCTAGAAAAATTTACTCCTCCCGAAGCGACCGAACGGCTATGTGATGAATTCTCTTATCTAATACAAGGGGACATGACCATTCCCGAATATCATAAGAAATTCAATGAACTTTCTCACTTTGCTCCTCATCTAATTCAAAATCCGAAGAGGAAAAATCTGAGATTTATTCACGGACTTCAAAGGAAATACCAGAATAAGGTATTGGGGCATGTGAAGCTTCCTTTCTCAGAAATGATTTATATGGCTTATCAGTACGAAGATCTCCATAAGAAAGGAATGTTGCGCGACGAAGAAGAAGTCAGTTCTAGTGACATAGCAAAGTCGGAAGCTGATATTCCTGAAGCCAGTACAACGTTAGAGGTCAGTAAGAAGCCCAGTGCTAAGAGAAAAAGGGCTGGATCCGAAAAAGAACTAGTAACGACCGCCACATGCAATAACTGCCATAAGCGAGGGCATTTGCAAGGAAAATGCAGGTCTTTAAAGAAACTAAAGAAGAGTGAACCGAAGTCAAAGAAGAGGTTTCAGGAGACTAGAGAATGCAACATTTGCCATCGGTTTGGCCATGTAAGACAGGATTGCCGGCTGTTAAAGCCAACCAAGGAGGCTCAAATAAATGAAGTAGCAGAAACTTCTGAGCCCTCAGCTAGTCAAGAAAGGGCCGATGTTTTAGAAGGCACGCTTACTGTCAAAAACATTCCAGTCAAAGTACTGTTTGACACAGGCGCGTCACGAAGTTTCATTGCCAAAGGGGTAGTCAAGAAGTTGGATTTGAATTTGAAGAAACTCAAGGAGCCAATGACTGTCCGAAATCCAGTTGGAGGTTCCATCAATCTCAGTTGGGTTTGTGCAGTACCCGTCTCTTTTTCTTGCTATAAATTCCCTATTATCTCTGTCGTCATGAATTTTGATGAATTCGATCTTATTTTGGGATTGGATTGGTTAACCAAATATGAAGCAGAGGTTAGATGCGCCGAGAGGGTTGTTAGAGCTAAGATTAAATCAGGGGGTTATATAACCATACCGTGTGAAGGTCAGAATGCTAATAGAAAAGACTTCTGGGCAGCTTTGGATGTTTCTCCAGCCCAAATTGAAAATATCCCTGAAATCACAGAGAATATTCCTGACCTCATCAAAGACATTCCTGTCGTCAAAAACTATGCGGATGTGTTCGAGGAAGTTGTTCGCTTACCTCCGCAAAGAGAAATAGATTTCAAAATTGCTTTAATTCCCAATGCAAGGCCGGTAGTTCACGCTATTCGAAGAATGTCCTTGAAAGAGAAAGAAGAATTGGACAATCAAACCCGACAGCTAGTATGGAAAGGTCTGATCAGGCCTAGTTTCTCTGATTGGGGTGCAGCCGTGGTATTTGTCCCAAAATCTGACGGTACTCTACGTCTTTGTGTGGATTATCGAGATCTGAACAAACAGACCATAAAGAACAAGTATCCATTGCCGCGGATTGATGATTTGTTGGATCGATTAAATGGAGCACAAGTATTCTCAAGAATGGACCTAGCTACAGGTTTCCATCAACTTCGAATTGCCGAAGAGTGTGTTCCAATGACAGCGTTCAGAGGCCCCGACTTATTCTACGAGTGGTTAGTAATGCCGTTCGGCTTATGTAACGCTCCAGCTTACTTCGTCGATCTGATGAACAGAGTATTCAGAGGAGTATTGAATAAATTTGTTCTGGTTTTTATTGATGATATTCTAATCTTCTCCAAATCAAAGGCCGAACATGAAAAACATCTGGAACAAGTGTTAGAAATTCTCAGACGGAATGTATTAAAAGCCAAGTTTTCCAAATGTGTCTTCTGGCAAGATGAAGTGAAATTTCTGGGTCATGTAGTATCGAAAGATGGAATCGCTGTGGATCCAAGCAAAATCACAGCTATTCAGAATTGGAAACAGCCCAGTACTCCCACTGAAGTCCGCAGTTTTCTCGGATTGGCTAGCTATTACCGAAAGTTCGTTAAAGACTTTTCGAAGATATCTGGTCACTTAACTAAGCTTACAAAGAAGCATTCTAAGTTCAAATGGACTCAGGAAAGTGAGGAGGCTTTCGAAGAGCTAAAGTTAAGATTAACGACAGCTCCAGTGTTAACCATTATAGATGGCAACCAAGATTTAAAAGTCTGGACTGATGCTTCTAGAGAGGGCCTTGGCGCAGTGTTAATGCAAAGAGGTCAAGTGATTGCTTATGCTAGCCGTCAACTGAAGCCGCACGAGAAAAACTATGTAACTCATGATCTTGAGTTATTGGCTATCATATTTTCTTTGAAAATCTGGAGACACTATCTTCTGGGCGAGAGATTCGAACTGTTTACAGATCACCAGTCGTTAAAGTATCTGTTCACTCAGAAGGACTTAAATCTGAGACAGCAACGTTGGCTGGAGTTTCTTGCAGCATATGACTTTGAAATTATATATACTCCAGGAAAAGCCAATGTCGTGGCCGATGCGCTGAGTCGAAAGAATGCAATGATCGCCAGCTTTATTATCACAACTTCCTTGATTGACAAAATATCTATTCTTCAGAAGGAGGATAACTTTATTAAGGATATGATTAAAAGGATTCGGAAAGGTGAACCCTCGTGTTTTCAAATAGATAACGACGAGACCCTGAGATTGAAAGGAAGGATTTGTGTTCCTGACGTTCCTGAGCTAAAAAGGGAAGTGTTAGATGAGTGTCACAAGTCCAAGCTGAGTATCCATCCTGGCGTGGCCAAAATGTATAACGATCTCAAAAGAACATTCTGGTGGAAGGCTATGAAAAGAGACGTTTCAATATACGTTAGCCGATGCCCTACTTGCCAGCTAGTCAAGAGTAACCAACAGAAATTGGCTGGATTGTTGCAACCACTAGAAGTTCCGGGCTGGAAGTGGGAACATATTTCTATGGATTTCATCGATGGTCTGCCCAGGACCAGAAGAGGAAATGACAGTATTTGGGTGATCGTAGATCGTTTCACGAAGACCGCCCATTTTATACCTGTCAAATCAAATAGAACTGCTCAGAGTCTGGCGCATATTTACTTCAGGGAAATAGTTAGACTGCATGGAGTGCCGCTCAGTATAGTAAGTGATAGAGATACAATATTCACTAGCAAATTCTGGGAAGCATTTCAAGTCGAGCTGGGAACGAAGTTAAACTTGAGCACCGCTTATCATCCTCAGACAGACGGTCAGACTGAGAGGGTGAATCGCATTCTAGAAGATCTATTGCGGGCTTGTGTTATAGATTTCGGTGGATCATGGGAAGACAATCTAAATTTGGCTGAATTCTCTTATAACAACAGCTACCAGGCGAGTCTGACAATGTCGCCATTCGAAGCATTGTATGGTAGACCTTGCCGATCTCCTGCTTGTTGGGTCAAGCCTGGAAATAGACTTGTATTGGGTCCTGATATGATTCGCGAAGCTGCTGACAAAGTCGATTTTATTAAGAAACGATTGCTCGCCGCTCAAAGCCGACAAAAGAGCTATGCCTATAAAAGAAGAAGAGATATATCCTTCGAAGTTGGCGACTATGTATATTTGAAAGTATCGCCGATGAGAGGAGTTATCAGGTTCGGTAAAACAGGAAAGTTAGCGCCCAAATTCATTGGTCCGTTTCCTATTCTGGAACGGATTGGAACTCTCGCTTATAGGGTCAAACTGCCTGACTGGTTGCCTGGCGTGCATGATGTATTTCACATATCTCAACTTCGAAAGCACGTTCATGATCCAGACTTGATCGTGGAAGAAGCAGCTCAGCAGGATATTGAAATTACTCCAGAATTAGCTGTGAGGCGAGAGCCGCTAAAGATTATCGGCAAAGAAACCAAAGAGCTGAGAAACAAGAAGGTTCACTTAGTCAAAGTGCAATGGAGTGGAGATCCGCGCGATTGTACTTGGGAAACTGAGGAGAGCATTCAGAAAGCTTACCCCAGATGCCGAGTGGATATCTCTGATTGACTCTGGTGCAAGGTACATTTACTTTACCTTGCATTACCATATAATTCTCTATTCTATTCTGTTGCTATTTTCTTCCCATGGATGTGTATTGTTTATTCTATACTCAGAATATTAAAAACAAATGGGTTGTTGTATTGCGGGATTGTAGAGATATCAAACCACTTTCGACTTTATTCCTTTTCGGGGACGAAAAGTTTTAAGTGGGGGAGATTGTAACGACCCAGAAAATCTGAACCAATTTAAAAATTTTAAATTGGCTAAAATAATAGATTTTAAATATTTAAAATAAATATTTTAAGTAATGGCGATGAAAACTGAGTTGAATCGACATTTGAAAACCAATATAATTAAATATAATTATATATAGAATTGAAAATAGCGCGGTAGTTCGAAAATTCGATTTCTAATTTCAAATGAATATACAGAATTCAATATAAGTCAGAATTGAACGAAACAAGAAATATTTGAATCTGTATAACTATATCTTTATAACGAAGTTAACAAACTGAGGTTTCATCTTAGAAATGATAAGATATGTCCAGTTTAAAATTAGAAATAGTCACTGTGGAATTTATATATATTTATATATATATAAGGCCCTTAAAAATGGATATTTTGCAGATGACCTCGGATTTCGACGAAACCACTTTTGTTAGATCCGCAGTGTCGAGTTATTGCTAGGTTTCAAATTTCATAATTTTTCGAATCAATATGTGAGCGTGGCAAAGGAAAACGCGTTTGACCAGTTTCCGTTGATTTTAATCGACTGGAAATTGGCCATTTTTCAAACGGTCTCAGAATTCGACGAAACTAGTTTTGTTAGGACCGTATCGTCAATACGAAGCTAGAAAATATTTTTCTGGAATTTTTCTAGTCAGTATGTGGCCCCGGTAATTTGAAATGTACGTTTAAAATTCAATATAGTGATTTAAATGAAAATTCAAAAGGAAACCGATGGTTACGATCAAACCAGCTTGCGATACATATCCCATTGTGTTCGGAATGGGGGTAAAACGCTATGGACGACAGGCGGTGGGCCTCGTTTCGAGGTCGTAAGTAAAAGTCAACTTTTTGAATAATTAAATTAAAAAAAAAAAATATAATATTTTAAATTTCCCTCTTCCCCTTATCTTCTGCTTGGCCCCCCCCGTTCCTTTTTAATTTCGATTCAACCAGGAAGAAAAAAAAAAAACAAAAACCTAAAAACCTAAATCAATCATCGCGCCACCCCACGAGCGAGCGCCGCCCCCTCGAGATCGACGCCGACGGAACCCAGAGCCGCCGCCCTAACCCTCCCGCCTCCCTCCTCTCTCCAGCTCCCATCCTCTCTCTCCCCGAACCCAGACATCCCCGAACCGAGCCACCGCCGAACCACGCAACCACCACCGCCTGCTGTCGACCGCCGCCTAACCCTTCCACCTCCTCCGACGCCTTCATTTCCCCCCCTATCTGTAAGTTTTTAATTTTATTTCGTTTTTATTTATTTTATTTTTATTTTATATATAAACTGATTTTTATAATAAAGTTTTATAAACTGAATTTTTACACGATTTTTAAACGATTTTAAAACTGAAATGTTTTTTTTAAAAAGTATTTTAAAAACTTTTTTTTTAGAAGAAACTAAAAAAAAAGAACTGCATTTTTATAAAAAGATATAAGAACTGCATTTTTATAAAAAAATATAAAAACTGCATTTTTATAAAAGAATTTTTAAAACTGTTCTTTTTTTTAAAAAGAAAGTATAAAACAGATTTTTATAAAAGAATTTTTAAAACTGGATTTTTGTAAAGAAAGCATAAAAACTGATTTTAAAAGCCAGGAAAAACTGATGTTGAAAGCAAAGGTAAAAATCATATTTTTATATGATGAAGTCAAAATAAAAATCATATTTTTATATGTTGAAGTCAAAAATAAAAATCATATTTTTATAGGTTGAAAGCAAAAATAAAAATCATATTTTTATAGGTTGAAAGCAAAAATAAAAATCATATTTTTATAGGTTGAAAGCAAAAATAAAAATCATATTTTTTATAGGTTGAAAGCAAAAATAAAAATCATATTTTTATAGGTTGAAAGCAAAAATAAAAATCATATTTTTATAGGTTGAAAGCAAAAATAAAAATCATATTTTTATATGTGAAAGTCGAAGTAAAAATTCGATTTTTATATATTGAATAGCATAGTAAAAATTCTATTTTTACATATGTAGAGAATACGGGCGAAAGCGACAAAAGGCGAAGATTTCTATAAGGAAGAGTCGTGAAGTTGGATAGCTATTGGTGAGATTTCTGATTTAAAAATATAAATATATGTGTGTGAATATGAAAGTGAATTGCTATATATTTATATATATATATATATATACGCCCCCTCGTCCACAAACCATGGACGATATTTATTGGTTGAAATTGTGGTGAAAATTGAATGATTGTTTGGGATTGTTTGGGATTGATATTGGTTGATTGTGGTTGAAAAATACCCGTTTGTGGTTGTGAAATATTTGGTTGAAACCACTTAGGATTAGTTTGTGGAAATGAATAAAAATATATACATGCCGCCTGCGTGCGAACTAGATGCATGTTTCCCATTGTCAAAAACCGCGAGGTTTTAAGGTAGAGCGAGGAGCCGTACTAGGGACGGTGCCGGTGTAACTACCCTGCCGTTATGCTGCCGAAATTTTGAATAATATTTGTGTGTTTGAATTATTTTCATATGCTTAAACTATATTTATTCCTTATATTGAAAACATTCATGTGTTGAATTGATATTCATTCGTTGTTTAGAAATTCATGTGTTGAATGGTATTCATATTTTGAAATAAATTGTTAGATAATAAAAATCACATTTTTATCTATATCTAAAAACTATTGAAAACATTCATGTGTTGAATTGATATTCATTCGTTGTTTAGAAATTCATGTGTTGAATGGTATTCATATTTTGAAATAAACTGTTAGATAATAAAAATCACATTTTTATCTATATCTAAAACTATTGAAAACATTCATGTGTTGAATTGATATTCATTCGTTGTTTAGAAATTCATGTGTTGAATGGTATTCATATTTTGAAATAAACTGTTAGATAATAAAAATCACATTTTTATCTATATCTAAAACTATTGAAAACATTCATGTGTTGAATTGATATTCATTCGTTGTTTAGAAATTCATGTGTTGAATGGTATTCATATTTTGAAATAAACTGTTAGATAATAAAAATCACATTTTTATCTATATCTAAAACTATTGAAAACATTCATGTGTTGAATTGATATTCATTCGTTGTTTAGAAATTCATGTGTTGAATGGTATTCATATTTTGAAATAAACTGTTAGATAATAAAAATCACATTTTTATCTATATCTAAAAACTATTGAAAACATTCATGTGTTGAATTGATATTCATTCGTTGTTTAGAAATTCATGTGTTGAATGGTATTCATATTTTGAAATAAATTGTTTTATGATAAAAAAATTCTATTTTATCACCTACATGAACTATATAGAAAAAAAATAGTGTTTTGAAATGAGTTGTTTTACAATAAAAATCACATTTTTATTGTATGCGTAAATCGTTAAAATATGAAGTGTTAAAAATAGCCACTTGTTCAAAATAAACATATATGAGTTGAAATATTCATTAATTAGCTAATGAAATGATTTGCACCTATTTATGTAACGTTAGAATGAATGGAGTTTTTAAACCAAATAGAAATCAAATATGAAGTTGAATAGAAAATGAAAAATGATATGAACTGTATATATATGTACATGCATATTCATTGAACAGGTTATAGCAAAGGGGCTAGAGAAGAGGAATAAAATTTTGTGCCCGACAAATAGGTACACATTTACTGATTTGTTTGGGTGATGATTTTGAGCCTATTGGCTAGCCGCTTGGCTTCTTCTTTTTCTTTTTGAGACTAGAAGGACCGGGACGCTATTTGCGATTTCCCGACGCTCCCGGTGCAGGGGAGGTTATGGCGAAATTTTTCCAAAATTTAAGGAGTTAGAAAATTTTTTGAAGTAAAAACGATATTGAAATCGTTGAATGAACTATATTTATATAACTATATAAATATAAATAAAATTAAAACGAAACGAAGCCGTGCAGTTCGTATTTCGAAACCGTAATTTCAAACGACTAGTACGGGAAATCCGACCATTGGATTTTCCCGAAACCTCAACCGTCGGGTCCGCCTTGGAATAATCTTTCCAACGGCACCAACCTTGTAGAAATCCAACGGTTGGATTGTCTGGAATGTTTAATTCAAATCTGAAGAAAAACAGCGCCAGAAACGATTATATTTATTTATATATATAAATATAATTATATTTAATCGAATAACGACGCTGCAGTTCGTATTTTGAAATCGAAACTTCAAACGATTGTACCGGGAGATCCGACCGTCGGATTTTCCCGAAACTGGAACCGTTGGATTCGTTTTGAAAAGACCTTTCTAATGATGTAAATTTTGTGAAGATCCAACGGTTAGATTTTCAGATATGTGTAAATCAAATCTGAAGAAAAACAGCGCCACGGCCGCCTTATGGCCCGAAACGTCGTTTTGAATATATTAGCTATTTTAAAATAAATAAAAATAGCGATAAATAGTTATAAAATATCGTGAGCGATATGGAATGGAAATAAACTGAATTTGCTTGATTTATGTGATGTTTGATGGTTGAATGTGTTTGGTGTGAAAACTATATAAAGAACACAATTGGTGTTGTCGAATAATTTAACTATTGAAATAAATCGATTTGAAATTCTAAATATACGTGAATTATTTGAAAAGGCCGAGTTAATTCTCATTTCGAATAATCGACCGACGATTGAAATTCGAAGATGAAGACGATGGTCGAAGACCGGAGATCTTCACCTCGTTTGGATGGTAACCGAGGTCCTGATTGGGAGGCATCCCGAAATATGGATAATGAGTGGTGATCGTTCAGACGTACGTGTTGATCGAAGGGTTTGCGAGGTATTTAGTGCCTCCGGTTTCGTTCAGACCCAGAACGGACTTGTAAATGGACTGTGTGTCTGACATAGGATTTATTCTGTGTGGCATGCTAAGATGCAGTGATCAGGACTTCTGTTGAAAAGCAAAGTCTTGTGGTGATGATCAAAGCACCGCCTGTGTGGCGTAGCTTTGTGTATAACGTGAATCCGCGAGCCTCACACCCCGGTATGAACCTAAAACGGGAGAGGACATCAGGGAGGACATGCGTTTCTTTCTAGCTAGGGTGGTGTCAGTGACCTACCAGCCCTGACATTTATATACTTTTCACCTATGTGGTTGTTGCTGTTGCGAGGCGCCTCGGTTTGGTCGGACGATCCGGGTCCGATGGAGTCATTCGTTGGCTCATTTACGCCCCAAAGGGCGGAGGAACGTATTGTTCAGGCACTATAATCCACTCCGTGTGGACCGGCCCTGACGATCCAAGGGGCAGTTGCGGCTGTTCCGGAGACATGGGCTAGATTGTCTCGAATTCGGTAAGGACTATCTTTTGCCTTGGTTCATGACGGAAATCCAATTTCCAAATACGACATCGTGCGGTTTTGATTGTATATATATATGGCGACATGATATATGGTACCCATGCCGTCTATGATTGATAGTTATGATTTGAAATAGTTTTCAAAACATATAAACACTAGCAATAATATCAAATGCCTTTGTTTTTATTCGTATCAAGCATATCTTGGCCGTTATAAGGTAAAAACTCTATCCTCCGGTTTGCGTTGCATTGTGTGATGGGAACTGAGTCTTATAACGGCTTCATTTTTATAAAAAGCATAGCGATGTTTAAAAGAAAGATTTGTTTTAAAGCACTGGCAATCCAATGGAGTAAACCCGTTCCACAAAAGTGGCGTGGTCCTGTGATTAGCCAATTATATATGTGTTGAGTAGATTTCTCATACCAGTCCCATGACTGACTCGTAGTTTGTTTCACTCTCAAACTCGGGTGCCCCTTTTTCTACACGGGCAGCCTTGTATTCAGGTTTAGCTGGTTCTTTCTGGATAGCTGGAGCTGAAGATGGATTCTATCATTTATTTCTTTTTATGCTGTTCAGCTCCTATTGTACATATTTTGTTTATTTCCGCTGTAGACATGTATGTATAGCTGAACTGTATTTGTACTAAGTAAGATCCTGTATACTGTGTAACTCTGATGATTACTTTTATCCAGTATATTTTGTTGCTCATTCTGGTGTATTTATTTAATTCTGTTCTGCTATTATATGTTTCTGTGTTATATTCCAAAAGATAACCTTGTTTCCGTGAGAACGGGAAATCGGGTCGTCTCACGCATGGACAAGGACGACGTGGCATCTTTAAATTGGGGTGGGAATTATTTGATTATTTTATATAATTCCGAAAATCAAATGTTTAAAAACGTATATCTTTTTCATACGAGATCCAATTGACATGCGGTTTCTTGCTTCGGAATCGCATCGACAAGCTCTTCGCGATGGCACTCATTTGAAGTAATTCTGAGAATGTTGTTTTTGGGCTAAAATTCGGATTTCAAACGTGTTCGGAACCAAAGGTGAGTGATTAAACCCACACACATCTAACTAAAATATTTGATTGTTAGTTAAATTAAATTCATGTCATGATATGATGATTTAGTTTGCTATTGATTGTTTAAATTGCATATTTATGTTAAATCTGCACAGACTATATAATTTAATTTGACTATTATATAAATTGTACTGTTATAGATTAATTTCTAGTTAATAAAAAAAAGAATCTCATACCTGATGACTAGTAATTGATATTACTGAACTGTTTCGATATGTTGATTTTGATGTATGCCTTGAATTTATTTATCTAATGTGTTAATAAGTAATCCATCTTGTTATCGACATTGTTTATGTATGTTATTGATTTTTTTATTAATCCCAACCATTACCCTAGATGTTACGCGCATCAAATGAACCTGTGATTAATCATTAAGATGAATTAAGAATGTAGGTTGAAATGATAAATATCTTTGACCCTGATTTGGACTGAAATGATATATATCCTTCCCAAAATACTAAAAATTAAATTTTAAGTATTACTTTGTCATAGGATAGAAAATTATATACGGACACCGGTTTGTTAAATAAAAATTGTTTTAACCTTGAATTTTGAAATTTTGATTTAAAGACAAATAAATGATATTATTAATCTATTTTCCTCAAATGTGAACTTTAAGCCTCGAAATTAAAATTTAAAATTTAAGGAATTCGTAAATGTGAATAAAAGAATTTGGAACTGAATTGAATATAAAATATAAATATATCGAAATTGAATCTTTGATATTTACTTTAAATTAACTTGATTTATAGTAATAATTGAACTGTGAACTCGAGATTTTTATAAACGAAAATTCAAAGTAAGAATTATAATTGAAATTCAATTATTTGAATCGAATTATTAAATCGAATTGTTTGAAATCGAACTGTTGAATTGAATTGAAATATAAATGAGAAGTCAAATCCTTTTGAATTAAGACATCAAAATTTAGTCGATTGATTTGAAACTGAAAAATGATTTCCGGTTGGTTGAATTTTGAAGAAATGATTATAATTCCAACTATAGTATTTTAAACCATTTTATAAACTATTTTAATAATAATTACTTTTCTTTATAAACTATTTACCTTATAACTATTTTATATTTATTAATTATTTTAAATAAACCATTTTTAATAATTAAATATTTATTTTATAAACTATTTTATATTTTAACTATAGATTTTTCTAAATCTGAAAAATTCTATTTTGAATACAAATTATTTATTTTCAAACTATTTAAATTATATATCTAAACTATTTTAAATATATTTTTAAATATTTTAATATTCAATTTATTTTAAAGTTGGAATTGTTTCAAGATTTTAAACAATGTAGATTTTATGATGAATAATATTCTCTCTTGAATATTGAAATGATCTTTATGAAAATCTGATATTTTGATATGAAGTATGAATATCTTTGAAATGTTAAAGAACTGACCGGTGTGAAAAATGTAAATGATCGGTTGTTAAAGAGACCGGGATCGGATATTGTCATACTCTCCGCCAATACCAAAAACCACTTTAACAGCTGCGTACGCGGTGGAGTTCCAAAATGAAGTAGGATGGATTTGGAGACGATTGCTGGATTTGAAGAAAGAGAACAATGATGGATAACCTGGACCATCGGGTCATAATTAAAATGACTAAAACAGGAGCCATACCAAGGTTAATGTGAGCTAGCTCCTCTTAGCAGCCATGCTTCTTCGATACCATATATATTACTTTGTGATTGATTGGCGCCTTTGATTTTGGGAGTATTGTCTGGGGTGGGAGGTAGTCGCGGCTATGTGTTACCACCGGCCTGGGTCCGCAATCCGGTAGAATCCTATTGATGGGTAATGCCTTGTCATATTTATCCTGATCGAGCCCCCTACGACTTTGATTTGTACCTTACCTATAGAGTGACCTCTGATAGTCACTACGTACTGTGGACTTTATGGTATCTGTATAGACTATGGTATCATAAACGGTGTAAGGGTAAAAATGTAATCCCTCTTACGCTATTTTAATATGCTATATTTAACCATAAACACTATTATAATAGCGTATTGTATTATATAGTATCTAGTTTGACGGATCCTTAAGAGATGGAATTTCCCGTAACATCTCTTAAGTTATTGCACTCTTATTATCACATGAAATTGATTTAAATGATATGAGAATATTTTAGTTCCGATCCGAGTGTTTTTGTCTTTTCATTTGTGCTTGGCTCAGCCTGAGTTTTCAGTTATTGAATACAATGTTATGAAGATGAAGATGGAGCTCGACATACGTCTTATTATTATTATTCCACTACAAAATATTTGTATATTATATAACAGTTAACTCTGATAATAGTTGTAAGTGTATAATCAGATGTTTGTTTTTAACAGCTTCATGAACTGTTATTTATTTATTATATTTTGTTCTTCCACTATGAGATTCTGTAATTGTTTTTCTTCTTTCTACCTTTTCTTATATAAATCCCAATAACTATCCGTATTTTTTTTCATTTTAAGTCGACATTGAGGATCATTGTCGATTTGAACAGTCAAAAATCTCGATGTTACATTTGATATCAGAGCTTTGGTTTAGCGAAAACCTTGGCTCTATTTGGGATTAACTCATTAGGGATAGGGTGGTAATACCCTAGAACGAGTTTGAGTGTATATGAGAGAGCCTACTTGTAATTTAATATAAAATGGTTTTGTATTGTGTTGATTAGTTCTGTTGAGTATTTATGAATTCTGATCGGTACTTGGGATGTCAATGTATCGATAGGGATTTCTAAACACTTGAATTGGACTCACTGACATAATATTGTTTTGAATTATTTTTATATATATAAAGAATTATTTGAAAATATATGAATTTTGATTTTTGTTGGTTTTCACAATATATTATTCGATTTAATCAATAATTAAAACTATTTGGTTATTGAATGATTTAAGAAAATGAAATACTGAAAATTAATAGGTTATGAAATAAGAATAAGTTAAATATGAATTTGAGAATTTAATTTCAGGTGGTTTTGTAATATTTTTTTGCAAATGGCTTGAAATAATATATTTATATTTTAAAGGTTATTTCATATAGAAATTGTTTTCAAATGAATTTTTGATATAGATGTATATACTCCCCTCTTGCCTTTGGAAAATGATTTCGGTGATGAGTGCACACATCATCGACATTTATTTTCAAGAGATAAAGTGGGGGAGACCACTTAGAATTTTATACTTTATTTGGAAATTTGGATTTCATTTAAATCTTTTAAATTTTAGTTTGATATAAAGATAAAATATATATATATTATTTTAAAATTAATTTGGAAACGAACACGAAGTTGAATTTTTATGTTCTTGAATAGTTAACGATTTTCGAATGGTTGAAATGAACTAAAATTGAAATTTCTAAATTGTATAAAAAAAAAATCCATGAGAGTTATAATTAAATAAAAAATCTTAGTAGTTTGAAATAATGAATTAAAAATAAACTGAAACTAGTGAACTTGTATAAAAATCGAACATTTCCATAGCATATATATAACTTACGAATTAATCAAAAGTTAACATGTTATTGGAATAAAATTAGATAATATACAAGTACTGGTATGAATAATGAATATTGGAAAATTTGATGGGTTATAAATATGAATGAAATTTAAGTTATGGAGCGAACGATATATACTTTGTTATGTTTGAAATTTAATTCTACTAGATAATGAAGATAAACTAAATCAATGAAATAAACTAGTAAAATAAATTGTTGGTTATGAATTAAATCGTATAGCTATTGATACCTAGATATTCGACGACTTAAGATAATTGATATTACCAAGTTGAAAATAAATGTTTAACTTGTTTTGTGAAAATAAAAGTGAATCAGTTATAAATTATAAATTTAAACGAAGATTGAACGAATTAATTAAATTTAATTAAAACGAGCTCGTCGTGAAGCTGCAGTTCATAATTTTCCGAATTAAAGTTTAAATGAACGTATAAGATCCAAACAAGTTAGAATTCTTTGAAACAGGAATCTTTTGGATCTATTGGTATATAATTTTCTAATGAAAGATAAAATTTTAAATTTCGACTTGTATTGTAGGATATGCATAAACCAAATTTTCAGAAAAACCGCGGTTTGGTAATTCACGATTATGAACTAAAATATTATGAAATTAATTATGTAAACTAATGAACGATACAAGTTAAATAAGAAATTATATGGCAAAACATATATAAATTGACAACTTTCTTACTACGCCTTTTCGAGAACGAAAAGTTTTAAGTGGGGGAGAGTGTAACATCCCGATATTTTGCGATAATTTAAAATATTAAATTTAATGTGTTTTTTAATAAAATTGCTTTAAATACTAAAATTAATGAATTAACTAATTTTGAAATTTCATATATGTTGGAATTTTAAATTAATTAATATGGTAATAATGTACATTCGTTGTTCGTATAATGAAGCTCGACTGGTAATAAGTGTCATTATTTATGTGGATTTAAAATATAAATTGATTTGTATGGTAATTATTGAGGGTTACTTGGACTTAATTAAGTCAACAAATTTAAAATTAAGCTTAAATATCAAAATTGTATTAATGCATGGTGGAAACTTAAATAAATAGTTTAAGTGATTAATTTTAACTTATTTTGATAATTATAGCATGTATTGATTGTAAATAATTTTGTGATCTTGTTTATATTGGTTAACATGGAAGGTTGGAATTTAATATTAATATATTTAATGAAATTGATTGGTGTAATCAATAATTGAAATAAAGTTTGAATTTGTAAATAATGAACTTTAAATTCACAGTAAAAATTTGTTGACTTGAAAATATATATGAATCTTAATTTCGATTTGAATATAATTTATAAACTTGTGTATTTAATTTATTGGCAAATAAACAGAAAATGAATATTTTATTTTATTTATGGACTGGTTAAAATTGTCAATTTATAAATAATCTCAGAATTCGATGAAATTAATTTTATTGGATCCAGAGTTATAAATTATTATATGATCTGAAATTTTGTAGCAGTCGGAATTATAGTTTGATCATAAGAAATTAAAACGCGTATAAATTTATATGTACAATTCAGTTAAATAATCAAGTTTGAAAAGAAAACAGCTATAAGCTTTGGAATTAGGACTTGAAACCTATTCCATTGCGTTCAGAAGGCGTCGAAACCTATTGTTAGACAGTAAGCGGGCGTGATTTGGACTTAGTCCAAATTTTGGCTTAAATACACGCAAATCGATAAATATATTATTATTTTATTTCAGAAAACTTAATTTACTATGGCCGTCATCCTCAGTTTCTATGGCCAAAATATTCAGATTTTAAATTGTTAACATCTTCTTATCCACTCAACGATTCGATATAGTTTCTGAAGCAAAAATCAAGCCCTCGATGAGATCTACACATCCATACGGTTGGATCGAATTTTAGCAACATATATTTGCCAAAATTTAACCATGAAGTCAGCGTGGTTTTAGGGTTGTTCTGGGCCGTGGAGACCACCGTAAGAAGCAGAGTATTGGCCGATGGTCGAGCTTCCAGTGGCGGTCGATGTGGTACTGTCTGATCGAGAAACGGTGGAGTGTTGACGGGTGCGTGATTCAAGGGTTTTGTTCAGTTTGGGTTCTTTTTGCTCCCGGATGGAATAGAATCCGCGATGGAGAAGGAAGGTGTAGGGACCAGGGTGACGTGGCATCTTTTAATTGGGGTGGGAACTATTTAATTATTCTACATGATTCCGAAACTTAAATGTTTAAAAACGTGTATCTTTTCATATGAGGTCCAATTGACATGCGGTTTGTTGCGTTGGAATCGCATCGATGAGCTCTTCGCGATGGCATTCATTTGAACTAATTCTGAGATAATTGATTTTTGGGCTAAAATTTGTATATCAAACGCGTTCAGAACTAAAGGTGAGTGCTTAAACCCACTCACATCTAACTAAAGTATTTGATTGTTAGTAAATTTAAATTCATGTAATGATATGATGGTATTGTTTTCTGTTGATTGTTTATATTGCATATTTATGTTAAATCTGCATAGACTGTATAATTTAATTTGACTGTTATATAAATTGTACTGTTATAGATTAATTTCTAGTTAATAAAAAAGGAACCTCATACCTGATGTCTAGTAACTGATATTATTGAACTGTTTAAATTATATATCTAAACTATTTTAAATACAAATTATTTATTTTCAAACTATTTAAATTATATATCTAAACTATTTTAAATATATATATATATATAACTATTTAAATTATATATATGTGTGATCTTTGGACATTCATTCAAATTCAACTTCATAAATAACTCCTAATTATCATATTATTTTCTGATTGCTTCATACATTACATTGATCATCTTATTCCTTAGACTTATAAATCAACCTATCACTAAAAATTAAAATTGGTTTATACTGTTGATATAAACTGTGATATTGTCAACAAAAATACATGAATTAGTGCAAAAAATATAAATCATGGGATAAATTATATTTTATTGCCATTTTTTTATTTATTGGACCAAGTCATCTGACCGATCTAAATGAAGCTTTCTTTATTAGTAAATTGTGTTTTTTTATTTTGTAATAATAGAAAATGGGGTGGACAAATATGAAATTTGCACATGCTTTACGAATTTTGCATTTGCAAGTAGCATATGTTTAGAAACCATTTTCGTTTATGCAAAATAAAATCGTGGAATCAAGTACTTAGCTAAATCCATCACACGTCATGCAAATATAAAAATATAACCTGACCATGATTCACCCAAGCGTCTTAACTTGTTTGATGATATAGCTAAAATCTGAAAATGATTTAGTTATAGTTTGAACGATATCTGATGGACTTAGAAACTCAACGCTAAAGGAAGAAGGATGGCTTAGCGTAGTATTAACATATTGAGCTACAAGTTATTCATGAAAAATTGAAGAAGAGATAGATGTTGATTTAGTGAGCTGGTATGAAGATATAATTTGGGCCTAAGCAATGGCCTATAGACAATTAAATATGTTTTGATAGGTATAGACTCTCAATATAAAATGTTTGTATCTTTAGGCATTAAACAAAAGATAACTAAATGTGCAACTAGAATTTAAACAGAATTTTCAACATGGAATCAGAATTTTCACAATTTCAGATGATCAAAACGAAATTAGAAACCGAAAATTTGAACCTTGGTAGTAAGGTCAATTCAGTGAATGTCTAAATTGATCATTTAGACCCATATAATTAAGAGAAGTTGACCAAGGTTAACATATATTTAATGATGAATTGATCACAATCTATTATTTATGGCGGCTACAATCATATATTATATGCACATGTTATAACTAAAAGTCAAAGGACCTAATTGGTTGTTAACTAACACAAGAAGCATCACACTACGTTTTGCAACAAAAAAGTTCTGATAAATGGAATTAACAAAGTGGGGTCATGGTCTTATTATCTCACAGTATTATAGTATTAAATTCATTAACATTATTCAGTAGCTTAAGTTTGCATTTGCAGAATGGATTTCCTTCAATCAGTTCATAATCGAGGAGCATCATTGTCCAGGTGGTAACGCACTTTGACATTATGAATTTATGCATGATGTTACGGGTTTGAATCTTGTTTTGCAGAATCTAAATTTAGTTGTGATGTAGTATGTTGTACTTATGTATAAGTATTCAATTTTCCCCCAAAAAAATGTTCATAATCAAACTTACTATAGAACAGGCTACTAAATTGTTAATAAATCCTATGCATCATCAACTTAACATTAATTAAGACTTGCATCCAACGGTACTAAGATTAAAATACAGTTTTGTTATTTATTTATATAACAAAGAAGTTATCTTTTGTTTAGATTTTCATTTGTTGAGCCATAATGCATAGGTATTATTATGTCTTGACTAACCGCTTTAACATACAGGTTGGAGCATAATCCATATGTCAATTTGTTTGGCTTTGGATAGTAACAACATAATTTAAAGGAGTGTGTACATGTAATTATCAATTTCTTTCATTTCACCCTTTATACAGTTTTGTTGGGTTTTCAGCACATAGTTAACAGCAAAAGGATATCGTTCAGCAAACATATAAGCCTAATGTGTTTCTGTAACAAACATTAAACCTCAAGCGTTTATTTAACATTTCTCCCCATCTATTTGTACTATTATTTCCATGCGTATGTTGCCTTATTTTTTACTTGTTGACATGTACCAGCCATATCTAATCATTAGATGTTATTTTTTGTTGACAAAAATGAATACATGTTAACTTTGTAAATTTCTCCAACAGTTAGACAATTCATTGAACCTTCTGTGAACTAAGCAAAACTTAAGAAACATGCACAAGTGTACTGAATTCCAGTCAAACTTTTTTTTTAAAAAAAAAAAAAAAAAAATCTGTTAGGCTTGCTGCGTGGATATCAATTTTTAGGTTCTTATGTATGAAGAAAGACGTCAATTAAGTGAAGTTTACCTATTTTTCTCCTTTTGATGTTTAAATAATAGTGGACATACAATGCTTTCATTCCAAGAATATGGGTTTTTCTTCTAAAGCCAACATTGAAACATTTATGCTTGAGTGTTTACATGCACCTTTTCTAGCTTATATAAGAGATCTACAAAGGTATGACAGAAATATTAGTATTTGAACTATGTTTCATTCTAATTTGACTCACATTCTTTATACTCTTTGCTTAATTAATCCTTATGACTTTATATGCAAATATAAAAAAAATGACAGAAACAAGTCAGTCACAAATATTCAGTCATTATGGGCTAATTGATCTTTAATTTATTTGTGTGCGATTAAAATATGATATCGATACTGCTACTTTAAAACCATGATAGAATTTTGGGCTAATTTTCCTTGTCAAATATCTACCATTAAAAGATGAAGGTAGATTAAAAAATTACCAATCAAAATAAAGTGGAAGTACTGGAATTTTCTTAGGTTTGATAAGAACCTTTTGTGCACTGCAGATGCACATATTATTATATAAAGTAGCTGTAATTATTGAATCAGGTTTAAACAAGCTTCATAAAGAAATAATGGAACTTTCAGGTAGGTTTATGAGAACTTTCTCGTACATTTTCAAGCTTCAACCTTTTTTAATGTCTTTTTTTTTTCAAACCTCGGGCAATTTTTATACTAATTCTTGAATTAAAACATTTCTTAATCATTTTGAGTTAACTTTTCATGGGATCAGATTTTCCTATTTCCAAAATATTTTGTTTATTATATCTATCCATGTTACCACATTATTATTCCATTTTGACTCCCAGTTTAATATTGTATAGATTCATTAAACAAGGATAACATGATGCACAAGATCAGTTTGAAGATTCTAGGAAAATGAGTGGTTCTTTCTGTGCAACTCTCACATCAAGTCTGTATACTCAATCTATAATGAATGAACTAGAGATTGTGAAAGTTCTGGATGTGGTGGCACAAGTCTATATACTCTCACACCAAGTTTGTATACTCTTGCACCAAGTCTGAATGATGCACAAGTCTGTATACTTAATTTATAATGAACCAACTCTCACACAAGATTGGTTTGAAGATTCTACCATGACCAGAGATTGTGAAAGTGGTGGATTTGGAGGCAATGGCGGAGGTGCTTTCTACACGTGCAGAGAGATTTGACATATGACTAGAGATTGCAACATGGAAGGGGGTTGAGGTGGTGCTGGAGGCAGAGGCGGTACCTGCTACAACTGTGGTGAAGTGGGTCACATAGCAAAGGATTGTAGAAACGAATAGAGCGGAGGTGGAAGGAGAAACGATGATGGTGAAGAGGGTGTTATAATTGTGGGAAACAGGTGTTGGAGATAAAATGGAGTTTTTGGTTTTATAGAGGAGAAAGAATTTGCTGGGGAACTTGTTATTCATTCTTCATTTCATAGATATTTAAAGATTACAAGAGACACCTTGAAAAACAACATAACTATTTGTGAAACAACATGACCTTTTAGAAACAAATAGACACTTAATTAAAACGTAAGTTTATTATTTCAACACCCCTTCTAAAACTTATGATCTTCATCCTTTAGTAACACCAAGAAGAGCTCTTAATCTGTTGAAGTCTTCAAACCTCAAAGGCTTAGTAAAAATATCAGCAACCTGGTCTTTTGATGGGACATGTTTAAGCTGAATTTCTTTCTTTTCAATGCATTCTCTTATAAAATGATACCTGACGTCAATGTGCTTGCTTTTATCATGAAAAATTGGCTTTTTAGCTAATGCAATAGCTGATTTGTTATCAACAAACACATCAGTTGCGCCATCTTGAACAAACTTCAAACTTTTTAGCATTCTTCTCAACCATATTGCATGACAAACACAAGATGTTGCTGCTACATATTCAGCCTCACATGTTGAAAGTGCAACAATTGCTTATTTCTTTGAACTCCACGCAAAAGCAGCTGTTCCCATGAAGAAAACATAACCAGATGTACTCTTTCGATCATTAACATCTCCTCCCCAAT
This sequence comes from Allium sativum, assembly GCA_030737875.1. Classification (NCBI taxonomy): domain Eukaryota; kingdom Viridiplantae; phylum Streptophyta; class Magnoliopsida; order Asparagales; family Amaryllidaceae; genus Allium; species Allium sativum. The sequence goes on from CM060918.1 coordinate 750,584,632, forward strand.
CACTGTCGCTAAATCCGAACAGCCTAAAATTGTTTTGAGATGAATAAAATAAGCCATAATCAATTGTACCTTTGATGTAATGAAGTAACCTCTTTGCTGCCTCCATATGCGACGAAGTTGGATCTTGCATGTACCGACTAATAAGTCCAATTCCATATAAGATATCTGGTCTTGTACATGTCAAGAATCTCAACTTTCCAACCAATCTTCTAAACAAAGTTGGATCTACTTTATCTTCATTTTTCGACAACTTGTTTCGACAATCAACTGGCGTAGAAGCTAAGTTGCATTTTTCCATCTTGAATTCCTTTAGAATAGCTCCAGCATATGATTTCTGAGATAAGAAGACTCCTTCACCACTTTGCTTAACTTCGATACCCAAGTAGTAAGACATCAGGCCCAAATCTGTCATCTCGAAATTCTTTGTCATGAACTTCTTGAATTCTTCAATCATCTTCTGATCACAACCTGTGAATATCAAATCATCAACATATAAACATACATACATTATTTTTCCGTCTTTCCCCTCCTTAACATATAAAGTATGCTCATAAGGACATCTTGTAAGCCAATCTTCTGAAAGTATTCATCAATGCAAGAATGTCATGCTCTTGGAGCTTGTTTAAGACCATACAAAGCCTTGTTTAACTTCAGAACTTTGTCTTTTTGCCCTTTAACAACGTAACCCGGTGGTTGATTCACATACACCTCTTCTTCAAGTGTTCCGTTTAAGAATGCTGATTTGACGTCCATTTGGTGAATCTTCCATCCTTGTTGAGCTGCTAAGGAAATGACCAACCGAATTGTCTCCAACCGGGCCACGGGCGCAAACACTTCTTCATAATCAATTCCAGCCTTTTGAGAAAAACCTTTTGCAACAAGGCGGGCTTTGTACTTTTCAATTTCTCCTCTAGCATTCTTCTTCATCTTGAAAATCCACTTCACTGCTACTGTTTGTTTGCCCTTTGGAAGTGTTGCCAGCTCCCAAGTATTGTTCTTTCTGATTGAATCCATCTCTTCATCCATGGCTTGTCTCCAATTTTTGTCTTGAAATGCATCTTCAAACTGCACAGGTTCAGAATCAGCCATCAAACAAAATAAAGTAGTGTTGTCTACTTCTTCGGTCTCTTCATAAATCTCGTTCAAACTCCTCATTCGAGGTTGCCTTTCAGAAGAGCTTTCTGGAGATAAATTTGTTGTATCCGTGGAAGGTGAATTTGGCGGTGTAGCAATTTCTCCTTCAGTCTGGCCTGTAAATAAATCATCATCAAACATAGGAAGAAACCTATAATTTTCATTTTGAGAAACCTCCCAATTCCAGTGGCCTTCTTCTTCAAACTCCGCATCTCTGCTTATGATAACTTTTCCGTTTCTTGGATTATAGAATTTATAACCTTTGGAATTTTTCGCGTAACCAATAAACACCATCTTCTCACTTTTGTCATCCAGTTTGCTTCTTAGTTCATCAGCCATATGAACATAACCAATACAGCCAAACAATTTTAAATGAGAAAGATTTGGTTTCTTCCCGCTCCAGGCTTCATGAGGGGTCTTTTGCACAATTTTCTTTACTGGACTTCTGTTATTCAAGTAAACTGCACAAGCTACCGCTTCTGCCCAGAATTCTTTTGGCATGCACGCGCTCTTCATCATGCTTCGGGTTATGTTAAGAATGGTTCTATTCTTCCGCTCCACAACACCGTTCTGTTGAGGCGATCTTGGAATAGTAAGTGATCGACGAACACCATGATACTCACAGAACTGATTAAACTTCTCTGATGTGAATTCTTCTCCGCGATCAGTCCTTAAGGATTGAATCTTCAAACCGCTTTCATTCTCAACTAGTGCCTTAAACTTCTTGAATACCTCAAATGCCTCAGATTTTGCCTTCAAGAAGTAAACCCAAGTTTTGCGAGTATAATCATCAATGAATAATAAAAAATACCTGCTTCCTCCATGTGAACATGGATTAATAGGGCCACATATATCAGCATACACCAATTCAAGTGGTTTTGAAGTGCTGGACAAAGACTCTTTTGGAAAACTTCTTCTTGATTGCTTTCCACACATACAGCCTTCACAAATTTGATTAGGATGCTTTATAAAAGGTAATCCTTGTACCAATTGTTGTTTGTGCAATTGCTCTAATCCTCCAAAATTCAAGTGATCCATTCTCCGATGCCACAACCATGCAGAATCTGATGACGAAGCTTTTAAGCACATGGGGTGATCATTGTTGATTTTTAATTTGAACAACTTGTTTAACGTCAAAGGAACTTTTGCTATTAGTCTCCCCTTTTCATCTCTCATGACCAGCCCATTCTTGTTCATCTCCACTTCATAACCTTTCTCTACAAGTTGTCCAACACTTAAAATATTTGTCTTCAATGCTGGAACATAATAAACATGAGAAATAAAATCATGATCTCCATTCTTCATTCTGATAAGGATGTCACCGCTGCCCATAATTGGAACTGTTGTTTAATCACCAAAGGAAATATTTCCTTTCTTAGATTCATCAAGTTTATAGAAAAGCTCCTTGTTTCCAGTCATGTGATTGCTTGCACCTGAGTCGAGATACCAAGACTCCTTGCTTCTTTCTTCATCTCCATTACATGCCAGCAACAAAGTTGATTCTTCATCTTCTTCAGCCTCGGCAAAGTTTGTATGTTCATCTTTACAAGAATTGGATCTACACTCCGCTGCATAGTGGCCGAATCCTTGACAATTAAGGCACTTCACACGACTTTTGTCACGTCCATGCATATTGTTTCCTCTTCCTCGTCCTCTCGAATTCCATTGCCTGAAATTTGCTGCTTCATAATTATTGTAATTTCTGCCTCCTCTGCCTCTTCCATTACTTCTACTACTCCAATCACAACCTCTACCTCTTCCTCTTCCTCTTCCTCTTCCATATCTTCCTTCAAATGAATTTTTGTCTTCTTTATCGTTCAAATTCAGCTTTGCTTGCAAAGCTTGTGCGACGGGTTCTTCTCGTTTCTTCAACCTTTCCTCATGGGCTTGTAATGATCCCAAGAGTTGATCTACAGACATGGTCTCTAGATCTTTTGATTCTTCAATTGCCGTCACAACATAATTAAAACTTTGAGTCAGTGATCGAAGAATTTTTTTCTACCACATGAACATCCTCCATTGTCTCTCCATATCTCTTCAACGGATTAACAATTGTTGTAGTTCTAGTAAAGAACTCCTCAATCGACTCTGATTCCTTCATCTTGAGCTTCTCATACTCACTTCTCAAGGTCTGCACACGTACCTTGATCACCTTATCCTTCCCCTTGAAGGAATACTTAAGAATCTCCAATGCTTCCTTCGCTGTGGCGGCATTAGAAATTTTCACGAACATGTTGTCATCCAAACACATATGGATTAGAGAAAGTGCTTGCTGGTCTTTCTTCTTCAACTTCTTCAAATTTTGGATTTGAGGAACTGTCAATTCCGCCTCATTTTCTGGCTCATCATAGCCATCTTCTACCATATCCCATACATCTTGAGATCCCAGCAAAGCCTTCATTCTAATGCACCAATTGTCATAGTTCTCCTTAATGAGTTGTGGATATTTGTAGGGGATCATTCCATTCATCATGTTTCTGAAATTTGTGTGCTCTGATACCAGATTGTTGGAGATAAAATGGAGTTTTTGGTTTTACAGAGGAGAAAGAATTTGCTGGAGAACTTGTTATTCATTCTTCATTTCATAGATATTTAAAGATTACAAGAGACACCTTGAAAAACAACATAACTATTTGTGAAACAACATGACCTTTTAGAAACAAATAGACACTTAATTAAAACATAAGTTTATTATTTCAACAACAGGGACATTTTGCACGAGAGTGCAGTAATCAAGGTATTGCTTAACTTTTTGAATGATGATTGTTGGTTTGGTTAGAATTTTATATGGTTGTGTGGTGAATAATGAACCCAATTTGAAGACCATTGTGGTTATAATGGCTATGAGCTTATAATCGGTAATCGAAATAGGTTTATATTGTCTCTTGAATTTTGTTTATTTCGCTAAGTGAAAACCATTATGGTTGGAGAGGAAAAAAAAGAAAAATCTATAATGAATGAACCAATAGCTGCTAATGTTAATGTTTAATCTTGAAATAACATCATGATATGTTGTAAAATTTCTGTCAAATTTGATTAACTCCGCATAGCATTAGTGTTTTTTTGATGCTTTGTTGATTGATGATAAAAATGGAACTTGTTTATATTGACTTCTAGTTCTATTAGTTCATAATTTAATCAGATTTATGATATAAAATTGAATTTTAGCTCAAATAGTAAAAAATTCAAGGTGTTTTCGCAAAACTACAACTACAAGAAAACATGCTATTTCGGACAGCTGAAAATCGTCGGCGACCGTCGGAAATGGTAGGAAGCCGTTGGAAATAACCATAGAAATTCAAGGCATCAATAAACTTGGTTTTCGACGGTTATCGACACAGCCCATCGTTGCCTTTTCCTACGGCTTGTAACGGTTTCCAACGACTATCGACACTCGCAGGTAGCCATCGAAAACCATTACATAAACTGCCAACAGGCCATCTGAAACCGTTACGGTTCTAAAGGCCAATAAGCCGTCGGAAGCGGCCGGTAAACCTGCATAATTTTTTGTATATTCGAGCTGTTGTTTAGCCCTCAAAATACAATAAACACTCAAAACATTGTCTCAACCACAATCTACAACCCCAACATATCATATACCAAGCTAATATCAAAATAAAACCAATTGTAATTCGAAAAATCAACAAAAACATCATAAATTAAACCACAATCCCAAACAACCAACTATATAATGCATAAATATGTACATACCACAGTCTACCATCACAATACCACAAATACATCAACTCCAACACCATGTCCAGGACAAAAAATATACTGTCAAGTTAACCATAAACCGTGCCATCATAATACATATCAAAAAATCAAACTACAGTCAAACCAGCCCAACAAAAAAACATACCAAACACTCCATCACTGACTAGTATCCTCTATGGGAGCAACTGAAGAGGAAAGGTGACCATGTTGCTGCTCAAACTCCGCCAAATGCTTATCTAGGAGTGGAGTCATCTCAATGGTTTGACGGTGATTATGGTCCTTAAGCTCCGCCATCCTAGCTTTTAACCGGTCAATCTCTATAGCGTCAAAATCAGATCTAACCTGTCTACCACATGCCTGCTAACTGCCACACTGTACATAATTATGCAACTAATAAATATTTGAATGTGTTAATGACAGTAATATTAATATTAACTGATTTACTATACAGACATGTTATTTCTTACTTTCGCAATTAATCATGTTAACAATATCATCCAATTCAAGATATGAGATAGTTGATATCTATATAACTAACTATTCACCAATTTAAGTTGTGTAGCCTTCACTAATTTTTTAATTTGTGTAGCCTTCACCAACTTTGGTAAATTTAAGTTACGAGAATAGTTCACCAATTTTTTAATTTGTGTACCGTTTACCAATTTTCTAAATAATAAGCATTTATCCAATTTGTCATTTTTACTATATTTTTATCTAAACAAAATATCATTAGTCATATGTTATATTCAAAAATAAACAATTTTTAAAAATTAAATTAATATGTAAAATTCAATTCAATTTTATTTTGTTTTTCTTGTTTCAGGAGGTAACAAATATATGAGGTTGTTGTATTTCAATCTAACATCAAATATTTAACAAAGATATGAATTTAATATCTAATTTGCTTTCTAATATATTTTAAATTTGTATTTCAACCAAATAAACAAATTTCAAGTTTTTGTGCAAATTTGTATTATAGCATGTAGAATAATTGTTGTTATTGTTTTACCAAAATAGCAATTTACCAAGAATCTACATATCTACTAAGCTTAAAAAATTTATAGAATATTTGAATTAAAATAATTGTTGTTTATTGTAGCATGTAGAATAATTTTATAGAGATATTTGAAGCTCAAAAATGCACTTAACCATCTACAGCTTTCAATTTATCAGGAATTTACACCTTAATATTCACTAGTGCTCATGTATGCTCAAAATATTTATCAACTAAGCTATAGATGTGCAGCCTACATGTTTCCCACTCATTTGAACTAATTACTTATATTATGCACAACATGGCTAACTAGAGCTATATAAGAGGTGTTTGCGCTCTTGGTTTAGGATTAATATCTGTGTGATTTCTAGTTGATTTAGTGTACATATTTTTGTGTACATATATTTTGCTTAGAGTTCTCACAAGGTTTTAGTGTACATGTTTTTGTCATCCATTAACTTGAATACTTAAATTGACAGTGAACATTTTTATATAACCAAAGTAATAAATGAAAAATTGTTTACCACTTTATTTCCAAAGTCGTAACGCCTGTTCCGCGTCACTGGATCCATCACTGACTGGAAGATAATGTCCTCGTCAATTGTAACAACCCGGATTTTCAGAATCAATTTAAATTTTTTATTTTAACTTTTTTAATGGATTTTGAATATTTAAAATGATATATTTTAAATAATAATGACTAAAAATTTATTTAAATTGAAGTTAGAACGTATAAATTTATTTTAATTATAAAACGAGACTTAAATGGCGCGTTAGTTTGAAAATTTAATTTCCAATTACAAACGAATATACAGAATTCAATATAAGTCAAAATTGGACGATACAAGAAATATTTGAATCTATTTAACTATATCTTTCTAACGAATGTGAAAAACTGAGATTTCATAATATAAATTGAAAATTATGTTCAGTTTAAAATTCAGAATAGTCGCTATGGAATTTATATATATTTTAATTATATAAAGCCCTTAAAAATATCCATTTTGCAAACAATATTCGTTTTTGACGAAACCACTTTTGTTGGATTCGGAACGTCAAATTATTGTAATATTCCAATTTTCATAATTTTTGGAATTAATATGTGAGCGTGGGGAATTTAAACATGTTTGGTAATTTTAGTTTGAATTTAATCGACTGGAAAATGACCATTTTTCAAATGGTCTCCAAATTCGACGAAATTAGTTTTTTAGGACCCTATCGTCAAAACATAGCTAAATTTATTTTTTTTGGAATTTTTGGAGTCAGTATGTGGTCCCAGTTAATTAAAATGTACGTTAAAATCAATTTTGAATGTTATATTAATTTATATTTTAATTTTGATAAAAACTGATCGAAATGGTCGAATTAACTTGCATGACATATCCCATTGTGTCCGGAATGGGGGTATTTGGCTAGGGGCGATGGTCGTTGGGTTCGATTTGGAGTTCAAATGAAAAATTAACTTTTTTGGAAATTAATATAATATAATTATATATTTATATATACTCCATCTCTCTCCTTCAGTCAACGCATGAGAAAGAAAAAACAGAACCCGTCGCTCCCCTTTCCAACCGCCGCCCTCCACCACTGTGGCCCCTAGCACCGCCGCCCTCCTCCCCTTCTCCTCCTCTTCCTCCTCTCCTCTCTCTCCTCCTCTTTCTCTCTTCAAATTGGAAACCCTAGAACCAAAATCCACCACCCATCGCCACTACGGGCCCCATCCCGCCACTACTAGCACCCCCACCGATGTGACCACCTACCCCGCCGCCTACAGCGCCACCAGCCCCGCCCATGGGCCCCACCACCGTGGCCAAAAGATCCGCATTTTCAAAAATCCCGTATTTGGAAAAGCACTCCTGATCTTGTTTAGCCAATAACTCCCAAACCTTCCACTTCTGGCCAAATCTCCACAGTACTAAAGTCAAAGATCTCGTTTTTCTCTTCGATTTAAGTATATGGAAGTCATATTTTGGATTGCGGTGTTGTTCAGAAAATGCATCCAAAATTTGCTATCCAAATACAGTCTTTTCGCGATTTCCGGCGAAATGAAGCATTTTCAAGAAAAAGCCCATTAGGCGAAAGTTGTCCGGAATGGCGCGTTTAATCTAGAAAAAAGACCGTGTGAAGATCGGAGCTCGTTTCCAAATTCTAAAACCAGAACAGCAAAAGAAAACAACGGCGGAGTGGATCCAAATGTGAACTCTCTCTCACTCAAATTATTTTACAGTTATTATATAATAGGATGCAGACGGGGCTTAGTACCTCCTAACACTATATTTTTGAACAAACCATAATTGACTGTATTATGTTGTGATTGTGCTGTGAATAATATATATATATATATATATATATATATATATATATATATATATATATGCGATGTGAAAAAATGTATATATGCGTTGTGAAATATATATACATATATGTTGTATAATATATATATATATATATATATGCATTGAGATTATTATATATATATGCGTTGTGAAAATTATATATGTGTGCGTTGTGAAATTATATATATATATATATATATATATATATATATGCGTTGTATGAAATATATTTGTGTTGTATAAAATATACACCGAAACTACCCAAATCTCCCCGTAATGGAAAGCCCGGATTGAGTTGAGAACACGAAAAATTAGAATACAAACAATAGAACATTTCATTGCTTATTACATCAGAGTACAAGAATATAACAGAGTACAAATAAATAATTTGCATTGCAACGAAAAAATAATGCATAACACAACTGAAAGATATACACGGATACAAAGCTTTCTGAATATAGGTCCAGCTGTAAATCCAGGATCCTGTGAAAATAATATCTGCAAAACCAAAACTACTAGCAACCCGTGTGGAAAATATGGGCACCCAGAGTTTATGTTAAGACAATAAACTCCAAGTCAGTCATGAGACTGGTGTGAGAACTAAAACAATATTTAAACTTTACTTCAGAAATAAAGTAAATCAAGGGACCACGCCGTATAACACGGAATGGGTTTCCTCCCAGGAATACCAGTGCATAAAACAAACAGCGTAATGCTTTTTGGAAAAATGAAGCTATTATCAGACTCAGGTCCCATCACACAATGCAACACAAGCCGGGGGATAGAATTTTCCCTTATAATAGCCAAACATGCTTGGTACATTTAAAACAAATCATTTTGATATTACTATAAATGTATAGTGTAAAAATCAACTTCAAATATAAACATATCAATCATAGATGACATGGGTAACATATATCATGTCGCCATACTTGGCCCTACAATTAAAACCGAAATGTCACGTATTGGAAATTGGATTCTATCTATGAGTCGAGGCCAGGGATGACTCCTCACCGATACGAGACACTCTAGCAAATGCCTTAGGATCCCCCGCAGTGAACCCTTGGATCTTCAGGCTCGGTCCACCATTATGTTTGTGGATTAATTATTCCTGAACACACAATTCCCGGTCCTATCGGACCTATCCATCGGCCCCGTAGTGACCGATATATCCGAGGTGCCTCGCTATCGGTCATCCACATAGGTAAAAAAAATATAAATGTTCGGGCTCCATACCATGACACCACCCATAGCTAGAAAGAAACGTCGTGCACTCCTTGCAGCCACGATCCCGTTTTTGACTCATACTTAGGTGTGAGGCTCGCGAATTAACGCTATTCACAAAGCTATGCTATTTAAATTCGTGCTTTGATCATCAACCATAAGACTCTGCTTTTCAACAAAAGCCTTGATCATTTGCATCTCAGCATGTCACACTGACAATTCACGCCATGCAACTAATGTTTATCAATATATAACCTCTAAGCTCGTACGTCTCAAAGAAGGGTGTTAAGCAAGAGAATATATTCTCCGCCACCAAATAGATATATATTTAATAGAAATCAATCAACACAGAATAAAATCCAATTTCAGACACACATCCATTTACAAGTCCGTTATGGGTCTGAAAGAAACCGGAGGCACCATATTCCTCGTCCCATATATCCAATACACGAGAGAGGTCCTCGCATATCCGGTCGATCTCCAAGTACGTTTGGACGATCACCACTTCAGTCATCAGCTAGACGCTTCTGCTGCTGCTCCATAAACTTCTCTTGCATCACCTTGAATACGTGATTAAGTTTTTATTATAATTTTTTTATTACAATTAACATTTACTAAAAATATTTATACATAAAATGAAATCTTACATGGCTCTTCCTGGATTTGTCATCATGCCATGAAAATGTGATGTTCCCATCTGCATCAGTATGCTCGATGGCGTGCGTACGAGTGAATACATCCATGTATGAGACCGACCAACCTCTCGGCCTCCTGAATTTGATTATTATAAATACAATTATTAAACATTCAAACGTAGATAACATATTAACTTTTTATAAGTCGCATTTATAAAATATACCAACTCCTGCTGATACTGCTGAAACGACTTAGATCCTCCTCGATGCATGACTGGATTTTTATTCCTATTTGCAGAATTTCTTTCTGCCTCTGCCTGTACATTCAAAAATTGATACATTACTTATCAGATAAATATTTTTTGATATTTAATAAAAAGGTACATTTACCTTCGCCTCAGCAGTTTTCCAATGCCTAAGAAATCCTTCCCACACATTTTGTCCCATCCAGCTAGGTTTCTTCCTCGTTTTCTTCATTATGGAAATGAAATCTTTATAATTCTTTCTCATCTTCATCATCCAATAGGTCTGCGCCAGCGATAAATCATGAGTCTTTATATCAACCTCAGCCTGTATTTCACGTTAACTAAACAATAGCAGTAAAATATGCACATTTTATCAGCGGATTAAAAAAAATTTGGAAAAAATATATAAGAAAATACTTACAAGGACATCCTACCAAATAACCTTCTGTATGGGAGGTGGGATCAAATCCCACTTCGGCCAAAATGCCGACATCCATGCCCTATATGCTGTTGTCGATACGCTTAAAATAGCCTTAGAAAGCAAAAGGTCAAATACCCTGTGTTCAATATGATATACATAAGTGTATATATGGTTAAAAATGTACATGCTAAATAAGGTGTTTTTTTACCCTATACTTGTGGGCACCAAGGTGACTACGGGACGCTTCGAGGATTGCGATGGAGTAGAACTATCACCTGACGAATTTCCTCTGGATGATATACCTGTCATATAACAATTTTTTTTAAAAGATAACTATAATATTAGTTAAATTAGTTCCAAATTTTGTGTTAATGGAACGGTGAATGGTAATCTATATGTTAAGGGCTTTTGTTTTTGTTGCGTTAAGATTTGGTTATGGTAAAAAAAATTAATAATAGTCGTAATACTTTGACATTGCTTTTTTTTGTTATTATAATAGGTTTGGACAAGTAATTTGTTATTATTTAATAATATAAATAAATATTTAAACTGACATAAAAATAAGTATTACAAATTATAAATTATTTAAAGATAAAAATTCAAACTAATCACACAATGCTAAAAACATGATTAAGTACTTATGTAGAACATTTTCTACATATATAATTTATAAAAACAATTCAGAAGCAGGTAATAATAATTTTATTGTTGATTCTAATATCGTCAGCAATTATACTAGGTAACATCAAACTCATTGGGTAGAAATATTGGTTGACTCAACACACACACACACATGCACACACACACACACGCACACACGCACACACACACACACACATACATACATACATACATACATATATATATATATAAGAGAATGACAATGCTAGCAGTTCTCTTCATTTCATAACACTAATGCAAGAGTAGAAGCCTCTTATAACAACTATCGCTGATTTACAACCACATATGTACCCTATCTACAAAAAAAGACATTTTGGCATAGAAATAGAGTAGCATTTGATGTGTATATCCTACTACAACACCATTGGTACCAATTGCACTCATCAAATAACCCTAATTTTCTAATTTGAACAAATATAGGTTTAGGGGAAAATTGAATTTTTAAGCAAAAAAGGAGATTATATCTGAAACTAATGTTGCTGGAGGTTTGAATGGAAGGCGGGAAGGATCTAACAAGAAGAAATTTGTATTTGGAGGCTAGAAATCGCGGAATTTGAGGGTTAGGGTTTTAAAATCCGAACTGCAAAACAAAGTGATGAAGGGTAAATGAGGGAGAAAGCTTTCGGCTGGGGGGTTAACTGATTATAATCGACGGCCGCCGTCGGCCCATCGAAAGTCGTCGGAAAATAACCGTCGAAAGCTGTCAGCCCTTGCCGTCAGAAATAGTTTCTTGTAGTGTACATGTTGTAACAGAGTTAATGTAGGTGCTTGAGAAATGCACATTCAATCCAGTGGTTTCATCATCATATAAATTCTGGCCACCATTGCTTCAAGAAACATGTGGAAGGCCAATATCTAATACGTATGTCGTTTGTTATGTATAAGTAAATGTAATCTCTTATCATCATGGTTCTGGTTTATTGTATGAGTAGATGTAATCTCATATTTAATGATTATGAAATTGTTTTTTGTTTTTGTAATTTAGTATTCTTGTTGATTATGTTATAAATAAGTTTACCATATTAATTTATGTTGGGTTAACATATAAGCAGTAATAATATGGCAGAAAATATTTAATATAGCGTAGGAAAGGTGTAGGAAACTTTTAATTGTATTTATTGAAGTTGAGTATGTATGGCGTAACTAACGAGTAGGAATTATTTGTCATAACATTGGCATATGAGACTTTTCAGGTGTAGCAATGGCATAGGAAATGGTTGGCCATCGAAGGAAATATGGCGTAGGAAAGACGTAGGATATATGGCGTAAGTAAAGCGTAGGAAAAAATATGGCATGGTAAAGACATAGGAAAAAATTTAATTGTACTTATAGAAGTTGAGTATGTGTGGCGTAACTAACGAGTAGGAAATATTTTCCATAATTCCGACGTAGGAGACTGTTCGGGTGTAGCAATTGCATAGGAAAAGATTGGTCATCGAAGGAAATATGGTGTGGCTTAGGCGTAGGAAAAAATATAGCGTAGGAAACCATACTACGCATGGCGTCGGAATGACGCAGGAAATATTTTTGCCACACTTGGATTTTTGACACTATATTTGGCGTAGGTAAGACGTAGGAAAATGTAGTTTCCTATGCAATCAGAAAATTCTTGTAGTGTAGTAGTTGTTGTAGAACTTGTTCTTGGGATATGAATAAGAGCTTACTTTATTTTTACCTTGTCCTGTTATCTTGTTTATTTCATACTTAAATATTTTACTGTATTTCCATATCCAGTACCATTTATCTGTCTTGATACTTCTTGTGACGACCGCCCACAGCTCCTGCACCTAACAAGGGAAATAATGCACTAAAAGACGTGCCAGGTAGTTATGGACGATCATCAGGGTAGGATAATACAAGCGAAACCTATCGTATAACTCACATCGCAAGGATAAAATATAATAGAACATGTACAATAGTCTATAATAGCAAAGCATATCTGAGTAGAAACTTGAACTTCCATAACAACTAGAAAGAATATCCATACACCCTTAGATTACGACATAAATGTCTGTACAAATTTGCCTCACTATTACACTCAGAGAAAATACCAATCATACAACAGAAAACATCCAATATTAGATAGTAGAAAATAATATGCCAACCTTCATCTCATCACCGCACAGCAGCATCTTCCTCACCAAGGTCAATTACTTGTTACCTACTACTCAGTCTGTCCATCCACAACCAGATGAACATCCCAGGTAATAAGAGGGAAATATAAAACCTTGATTCAGACAACAGTCTTAATGAGCGATAAAACAACTATCTAACATCATCAATAAAGTATATGAGAATATGAAGATTAACCAACCAATCTACCAAAACACCAGAGAAGAAACCAAACACGTCTTCCCCACATCTGACAATGATAGCCTTTACAAACAAGCATACATAAAAATAAAGAAGGAACAAACAATTCATTCATGGAAATCAGGAACAACCAGAAAATGACAATCATAACAACTAGTTATATCTCACATAAACCATCCTAATCGAGATCAGCATCCCGTAAGCATAAGCCCTGAAGGCCTAAACCAACATCATACAAGCACCCAAGAAACATCTCTTTCGACGTCAGACAACTTACGTGCGATGGTGCAGCAAAACAACCAACATTCATGACTCTGTCTAACACTGCCTATCTTGCTTCGAAACCATCATCAATCATATGATGGCCAACCTTACCATATGTCAAGAGCTAACGGTAATCCGGTTCTAGCAAAACCCCATACGCCTTTCAACGATATGTATCTAGGCCTTTCAACGATACCCAGGGTACTCGACCATCGACCTTCCAGTCTTTTAGGTGCCCCCATTATACCCTTGCTTTGAGCCAAATTAAACCTAAGACAATGATAATCCCTCAACCTTTGATATCTCTTAGCCATTCAACCTGATTACTATTTATAGTTCAACCAACCTTCTCGAGCAACCATTATCAATCAACTCACCACTTTGAGTCATAGCTCAAACAACCTTTACGAGCAGCTATTCCCCACAAACTCACAACCTTTAGTCGCCTTCACATTCGTTGCATGGTGACGATAAATGAACACATCTCATAACTTCGAACATTCCTACTTGAATGTACATTGAAGCCACAACCATCGTCGACCCAAAACATACGTTATTTGGTTGATATAACATTTCATAGCATTTCCAAACTTCCTGCTATGAAAAACAAACCACAACGTTTAATCTCCATTCCACAACGTTTCTTAACGATGCAATTTCCTCGGGTCGTTAACGACCTGGCCTTATAGATCGACCCGCGACCTAATTTCCCCCACGAGCCTATGACCTGCCTCTCCCCAAAGCCGAACGACCGGGACCTGGATGACCTGACCTTACCCACATAAAGCCAGCGACCTAACTCCAGAATCTAGTCTCCACGACCTAGCTTCCACGATCCAAAGTCAACCAAACCCCATGCTTCAAACAATCTGAAGCTTGAGCGACTTGCGACCTGAAAGTATACCACAACCCGTTCTTGCTTCGAGTGATACAACGTTTCCAAGCACCCAAATCACCACCTATCGGTCCAACCTCCTCTTACCACATCATTACCAGCGACATGCGACCTGGCTCTCCCCAACGATCTAATCTATTGTCAAATGGCTTGAAGCATCCATCCTCCAATGACCTACTCTATTATTGAGAACAAGCCACGACCCAACCTATGAAAAACGACCCGACTCCAGATCTGACCAAAACAGATCCAAACTTGACCAAATCTTCACCAAACGACAACACAGATGAAATCAATTCGTCCAGATCATTCAATTCAACCATAAGTACTTCATGAAATCATTAACGACATCAAAATGACAATTATTCATCAATAATTATTTACTCACCAAAATCATGATAAATAAATAAACTAACACAATGGATCTAACTTGCGTAAACATTGGAATTAACATAGAAATTACTGGTTTTAATTTGCTAGATTAGATCTTATGGTGATTCAAATGAAAATATACCAACCATGGTGTAGATCTAGTGAGAACAACGTAAAATGATGAAAATAAGATCAAATGACCCATTTACGTGATTGAATCCGTGTGAGATATGTTTATCATGCACCGGTTCTTCGAAACAACACAAAATCATCAAATCCTCAATCCAAACAGCGAAGAACACTCTTCAAACCTCTCTATTTGATGCGATCTATCTTCTCTTGATGTAGATCTAGCTTCGACTGATGTAGATCTTCAATCTTCTTCCTTAGATCTAGTATTCTAATGGTGGAAAGGTGTATTTGATTAAGCAAGGAGGTCACGAGCTCAACCAAATGAGAGAATGAAGAAAAGTAACCATCTCTCCCTGCCTCTAACCCCCTATTTATAGTCTCCCACTAGCCCGCTAATGGGCCTCCTCAAATCAGCTCACTTATGACTTACAAAACCTAAACAGAAATTGTGAAACACTAAAATAGAGATTCCTTCAAATCGCTGAACTGGATCTTTAATGTGACCACTCTACGGAATTTGCAACACCATTTCCTTTTCAATGAAATCGATCTCAGCACCTGATTCGATCCCAGTCAAAAGTTATGCCCTATACAAAACTGATGGGCAAAATGATCACAAATAAAATTAGTAAAAAATATGGACATGTCTCACATCCCAATAACCAACATATCAAAATATAAGAATGATCCAGCCCTCAAAGAATTAAATAAAAATATTTTATGATCCTCCGATATGTAAAATGCGTGTTGTTGCTCTTCCTATCTTATGCTTATACTGGAAATCACTGGAACTCTCAAAACTTTATGTCCGACCTATTTTATTTCTCCTTCTCACTCTTCCTTCCTCCCCCGCCTCAAGTTCTCAAGGTGGTAGATTGCAGTAGCAACCGTGATTCTTTCTTTCAGCTTGGACTTAGATTTCTATTGACTTGATGTATTGTTTTGCTTTATGCTCTATCTTGTTATGCGTGGCTTTTGAAGGAGGATATGATTTTATGGTTTTGTACTCTGATGGTTTATGTTTTCATGAGACAGACAGTTATGACTATGGTTTTTGGTATTTGAAAATATAACGATGTAATGTTTCCGTTAATAATAATAAATTTTTTATGTTTTTTTTTTCACTACATTTTTTATTCTGTTTTATGAAATTGATCTTTGTATTATTATTGCGCTTTACAGAACTTAATGCATCCTCATATGAGTGACACTAAGGGACGTGGGGTGTCACAATGAGCGCTGTAGACTGGAGTAGAAAGTACATTAAGAATGTGCCCTTTGCATAGAAAATCAACTTTGCGCTTTGCAAGCGGCATCATCCATATCGGTTTCCTCTGCTATTACTTTCAATCCGTCTTCTAAAATATAGAACGATTTGACAGTGATTAGAAAGAATTTCATCGCCTCTTGCCAACAAGAAAAATTGTCTCTATCAAACCGCTCCAATCGAGTTAGATGTTTTTCCATAACCTTAGCGCGCTCTCCATGGTTGAAGAATATTATCTGAAAATTTATTGGGGATTTTGAGGTTCGACACAAGTCGAAGGAAGATATAGTTAGAGTTCATGCCCTAGAGGCAATCCATTTGACGAGATTGATAACACTGTTGATGTTATTATTTTATTTGGAATAAAATATTCTGTTATGTTGTATTTACTGCGTAATATAAATATTAACATAATAGAATTCCTTAGAATTATAATACGGAATTATACAGTTCAAGTGAGTGACTTGTACTTGAGATTATATAATATATTAAGTATTATATTTCTTAAATGTCCCTAGTTGAGTTTTATTGTTTATATAGGACAACAATAAAACATAGAGACTAGTAAGTTGATTGAAAGATGATCACATCTCATTGATAATTAGTATACGTGATATTAATGTCAAGACATTAATACGTATTGAAGAATAGCGTATTGGGTTGACCCAACATGAGAGAAAGTACATGGAATATAATTAACAGTATCATCAGTATTCTCATAGTGGTAGTGATGTAATGGTCCTCAGACCAGAAATCATTATAATTTTATTTGAGGATATTTGTATTTTGATATCATCTAAAGTTACTCATAACAGAGTTACGATAACGGTGATTATTGGATACATCTCAAATCAAATGTAAAATATGAATGATCTAGATGGAATTTAACCCTACAATATATATATATATATATATATATATATATATATATATACACACACACACACACACACACATATTTGTAGTGATATCCATGGGCCTCTTGATTGAATTGAGACTGTGAAATGCATGGCCGTGCACAAATATTGATTTGTTTTAAACAGTCTACTCATCGATCAAGATAAATGGATTAAATTATAAAGAGGGTGATACGTTCCATGCCTCAAGTTTAATTCAGGATATACTGGTTAAAAGGATTATATTACATTGAGACACTAATCACAAAAGGTTGTATCGAATCATTGATCTTATTATAACTTAGGTAGCAGTGACATGTTACTAGATGCCAATCTCTGTCAATGATTTTAAATACGATTTAAAATCATTGCCAATGTTGTAATAACCTATAGGGTCACACAATATAGAACATTATAAAGAGGAAAATATTTTGAACGAATAAAATTTTAATTTGTTGATATTTTATTAACAGTTGGAACTAGTATTCAGTCGGATCATATTTTTTGGTTAAGCTCTGTTACTAAAAATGGATACTTAATTCCTTTTTATATAGTGATATAAAACCGACTAATCCAAGCACACATTATTAGATAATTTGTCAAGCCGAATACTTATCCAAAAAAAAAACCTAATATATTAATGGCGGCTAGCACCGTCTTACTCTTTAGTTTTCTTTTTCAATTTGATCGAAACAAGAAAGATGTTCTTGTGGATAACCAATAGGGAGCCGTTGATTTGCTATGCTTTTGGATTCGATGCTCCATCCCTCTTTCTTCCGATTTGATTTCGTTTGACCTTCATTGATTTGGCTCATAAGGTATGGATCTATAACCTTAATTACTTTGCATGTTCGATTTATAATTTCTGCATAGATCTTGTTTTAATTTGTATAAAATACTTTAACGGATGACCGATTTGAATGATTGATTCCAACAATGGTATCAGAGCCAGGTTTGCTAGAAATTGTAGGTTGAACAATGATTTTGATCTGTAGGGTTTTGAAAATTGACAATGTTAACGATATTTTTCCTCAACACCGGAAATGGGTCAGTTG
Source organism: Allium sativum (assembly GCA_030737875.1). Taxonomy (NCBI): domain Eukaryota; kingdom Viridiplantae; phylum Streptophyta; class Magnoliopsida; order Asparagales; family Amaryllidaceae; genus Allium; species Allium sativum. Next base: position 750,603,213 of record CM060918.1, read on the forward strand.
GGACATATCTGAAGGAAAAATAGGTTGTTCGGCTATTTTTGGGTTAAATTGGATCACCACCCAAGATATCGAAGTTTGGAGGAGTGGGATCGCTAGGGACTACCAGGATGGATCTAAGCTTAGAGAAGGAGATATATCCTCCTATTCGAGGACATACTGAGATGGGAATTCATGCTTATCTGGAAAATGATCAATAAACTACAATAGTGATGATTGGAAAAAATAATATAAACTTATAGCGCAATTTTCTATAAGAAGATCCCTTTTTATTAAACTTTCATTTAGAGTACATGAATGTAATAGGAGAAATTCTCTGGTTAATCTAAGCGCTAAGTTTCTTTGAAGAATACTAGTATGAAGAAAATTCCTCCCCTTAAATGTGACCCCTCAGTCATATTTATAATGGTTCTGGGCTCCTTCCGCCGTTGGGCTATTGGGCCTGTGGGGGCCTTTGCCGGTCATTTTTCCTTGGTTTCGGCTGCTTTGCTTCTGGCCGTCTTTGGGGTATCAGTTATGGTCTTCGAATGGCATTTGAACCCTTGGTAACAACTCCTGAATGCAGGCTCTCGGGCGTAAGCTTTCGAATGCAGCCCTCCGGCTTTATCGTGAATACTTAGAGGGGCCTGCCCTCATGTTGTATGTTGATAGTTGCCAGTTCGAAGCCGCTGTGGGTTTCGGTACTAGGTAAATCAGTATGAGTAGCCTTTATCTCTGCTTGGATCCCGGTTAGCCTTTTGGCGAGGCTTTTGCAGTAGCTTGGATTTCCGGAAGGTGGCTTCTGGTAACGCTTCTGTTATTTATGGATGCGCCCTTTCGGTATTCGTGTGACATATGCTCTAGAAGCCAGTTCTGGATGATCCTTGCATTCTCTTGGTTTAGTACCTTTGATGCCCTCGCCTTCAGGTGTATCAGTATTTATGCAATTCGTTATCGAAGATTCCTTTGGGCTTCATCTGACGGGTTTATTGCTTTTGCCTTCTTGGTTTTGGATTAGGATGACTCTTTGCCACAGAATCTTCTATCGGACTAATACTGCCGGAGGGATCTTTTCGGATTGACCCTGGCGGATAGAACCCGCCGGTTATATCCTGTAGCTTTTACGATCCGTTCCCTAAGAGGATTTCGGTTGATGCAGCTTTTCGAGTTATTTCTTCCTGCTCTTAGCTCTTCCTAGTACTTGGCCCTACTTTCTGAAGAGTTTTCGGTCATCCGATACCCCTTCACCGCTAGCTCACTTCATTGTTAATTTTTGTAGTAATAGACGAATTGATCTTTGTTTTGGGTTCTTATGTTTGAATTCTTCTATTACCGGTTATTTGAAAAATCCCGGATTCAAGATCAAAATAGATAATCAATTCAAAAGTGAATTTGTTTCACTAAAATATTAAAATTGTTTTTGATATATGCTTTAAAATGTTTCACTGTGATTAAAATTTTATATTTGATATAAAACTTAGAGAAGTGAAATCCTTATAGGTTAAATCTGAAAGAATTGACCCAGTTACAAATTGTTACTATTTTGTTGATTTACATAGGAATCCTGTATATAAATTAAAATCCTATTTTGATTGATCAATAATGACAAGTCATTGTGGATGCTGATTTCTTAAAACAAGTTATTGCTAGTTATCCAAAAATGTTGATTAACCAGATGTTAATGTAAACACTGGAGTGATATAATTGGTTATGTTATAATGTTTTGTTTATGAAACAAATACATTGTAAATACAGAATGTTATAAATATTACATTTAATTCTGTTATAATATTGGGTACTACTCTGTTATAAATATATGTTTGATTTAGATCGAATTCCTGATAATTATTGACACCCCAGTTATAATCTGAATGATTACAAATCATTGCAGAATATTATATATAAAGTTAATTAAGTTTATGAACTTATCTTAAAACATGATGATGCATCTCAAAGTGTTATGCATATATATATATATTTATAAACATTTACAATGATGATGATATGTGTTCATATATATACATATATATATATATGTTACCACTTCTTGTACTCTATCACATATGAATTTTAATTGTTTTATGATATAAGTATGTTGATATTTAAGATAAAACAATTATATTCTTGCTTGTTGACAAAAATAATGAATACAGATTTTGTGATGATAAATATATATTGGAAATCATTTTTTTGTCATAGCAGGTTTGCTTTCCTACTTGATTTAATATTATGTGTACTAGTTAAAGTGTTAAAACAATGGGCAACACAAATTTTGATTTGTAATGTCAAATCCCATTTTATTAGATAAATAAAGATGTAAATCTACGGCATTTTTTTAATTCACAAGTACAAGATTTTAGTCTTTTAAATTTTGGGCTAAGTTTTTATAACATCTGAATTTTTTTGGTTTTATCTTTTGGGTCATCCACATATTTGATAACCTTAGGAATTTGGAAATCTGAAGCATGAACAATCTGTAATGCTAGAATCAAAGTTATTTGATTTATGAGATAGAATTTTCTTAATTCAATATCTCTGGCTTCACACCACTATCCTAAAATTAACTCCTTGTCTGGTTATATTATAACTCATAAAAGCTGGCATCTAATGTTCATCTTAATTTGATCCTTTTATACAAATATGTTGGACTACTGCTTGTGTTACTTATGATGTATATTGAACCCTATAAGTATACAATCAGTGACATTTACACTGCCTTATACCTATTTACATATATACATTGATGAAAGTTATATAGATGACAGTCATATGCAAAGTGAATCATTACTTATGTTAATGATCTAGTTGATTAATCCTATCTCTTGTTGCTTACATATTATTCCGATATTATATCTGCAAATTTATATATGATATCACATAATGACAAATGGAGCAACTTGGTTTCTCCTATCAACATACATAAAAACTAGTGATTTTGTAATTCCTTATTGATATTTGATCAATGCACTTTCCTTTAGAAAAACTGTGAAACTACATTAATCATCTGTTTGAGTTTAGTCTGTACACACAGGATAATGTATATAATGATGCACCATCCATATATTCATGCTAATGAATATTATACATATATATAAATATATATAATCACATGTGTCTGTGTCGTGTTTATATATGTGTATGTAGATATACATGTATATATGTGTTGCAAATAAGATTTGCAACTACCTGACATCAATCTGGGAAATATGATGTGTTGAATAGATGATTTAGTACATTTAAAAATCAATTCTTAAATATGCTTGTTTTGATAACTATAATACTGGAAAGGTTCATTGTTTTCTCTTATAAAAGGCTATACTTGAATCTGCAGTGTATATGGTTTTCCTAGTTTTGACCAGCTTACTAATAAATTGTTCCCTGTGGGCAATTGTAGATAATTTATTCAAATTATTGAAAGTATCTATATTTTGAATCTTTGTTGTATTAGTCTGATTTGATGTAGTAGACTAGTAAATTTTATATTTCAGATTTTTGGGGTAAATTTGCATAACTATTAGGTTATGGTTGTGACATCAATCAGACTTGGATACAAACCATTTAAGATAAACTCATAAGCAAGATATGCAACAACCTGTTTTGTAAATTAATGATACAAATGCGAACGATAATGTACAGCTAATATAACTTAGTGTTTTGATCTGATTTTAACTACATAATGATGCAAAATTAAAGTTAGTACCAACTCTCAGTTTATTACATATATATATATATATACCAATATAATATATATTCACATGAATGTTCAATTTATATTTATAATGGATGTGCTTTATTAAGTTTATATACATTCGATGTATTTAACTTAAACCTAACATATGGTATGCATTTGATGTATTGAAGAAGCCTATTCCTATGTTAAAAATTGTTTTATATAGGGGAGCAGCAGTTCCAACATAACCTGAAACTGTTTCAGGTTGAAAAGGAGCAGTTCAATGGGATGATAGGTCAGCCACTACCATGATTATAGTTTTGAAAATTAAACAAGTTTGATTGTTTTTCATTTTCAAAATGTTTTATATATGTATACATACATATATATACATATATATAATATACAATATGCATTTTATTGTAATTAAAACTGTATAGGACAGTGGCAACACAATTCCAGTTTGTATATATTCTTGATGTAAACACAATTGTGGAATCTGTAATCTGCATTTGTAATTGTTACACTTATGTATTGTTGGAATTGTCCCACACCGGGAATTTGTCTACCTACTCTTCCTTAATATATAAGGAGTTCCCCCTTCACATTGCCAACTGGTTTTGTGATAATATGGGGGCTCCATCATTCAATCCTTCTCTTCAACTCTTCTTCATGATATCAGAGCGCTGATCCAAAACCCTTCTTCATAATCTGCCCCACGTCATCCCATTCATCCACGTGCCAGGGCATACGTATGCCTAGTCGTGCGGGGGCATGTTGGAATTGTCCCACATCGAGAATTTATCTACCTAATCTTCCTTAACATATAAGGAGTTCCCCCTTCACATTGCCAATTGGTTTTGTGATAATATGGGGGCTCCATCATTCAATCCTTCTCTTCAACTCTTCTTCACCTAATAATACAATTCAAGTATCACTTTTACTCGGTCGCATATAACCATAATAAAATGATGCACAATGCTTTGGCATTACCTACATCCAGTCATTCTGGACATTGATGAGTGTAATTGGAAGACGTCACCTCACCATGACTTAATGTAACAAAATTTGTTTTAAAGGGAATCTTATAATTCGTAGTGGGAAAACAATATTAAAGTTATTTACATATATCAAATATACGTATTTATATTCATAATATTAATTGGATTTAAATTATATATATATATATATTAAGCATATATATTTAAATGTAATTAGGAATGATGCCTATATTTCTTTTGAACATTTCAAAAATTTTGTAGATGCAACTTTTGTTCTAAAAAGTACCAAAATCATATTCACATATTTAAAGTCTATGTATCCAAATAGTCCATATACAATTTACAAAATATGTGTAAATTAAATTGGTAGGCCCAAAAGAAGACATATTAAACAAAATGTATAAAACTATATAAACAGAATATATCATTGTATATACATTCAGACCTATCATACTTTCACAAATTCAATCATATGAATATCAACAATAAAATTGAACAGTATGATCTTATCATTGTAATTACACACATTCATACATTTTGTACAAAATTGCAAAACTGTTCTGCATTCTATGCGCTCAATACTATGCAGATCATAATTCATTACATGTATACATGTTGGAATTGTCCCACATTGAGAATTAATCTACCTAATCTTCCTTAATATATGAGGAGTTCCCCCTTCGCATTGTCAATTGGTTTTGTGATAATATGGGGGCTCCATCATTCAATCCTTCTCTTCAACTCTTCTTCATGGTATCAGAGCGTTGATCCAGAACTCTTCTTCATAATCTGCCCCTCGTCATCCCATTCATCCACGTGCTAGAGCATATGTATGCCTAGCCGTGCGGGGGCGTGTTGGAATTGTCCCACATCGGGAATTTGTCTACCTACTCTTCCTTAATATATGAGGAGTTCCCCCTTCACATTGCCAATTGGTTTTGTGATAATATGGGGGCTCCATCATTCAATCCTTCTCTTCAACTCTTCTTCATTAGGTCTGACTAACTGAGCTGCATAATAAGATTATGGCTTAGAGACAACAACATGAATTATTCTATATTCTGAGCAAATGAATAATACTAAACAAAATATTTATCATGCGATCCAAGAGTTATATGTATGATATAATTGACATAAGATGTCTAACTAAAAGGTTGTGTTTTGGGGATTAGCCAAAGCCAGGTCAAGATATGACTAGATATGGATCTTGGAACACCATTATATATATATATATACACACACACACACACATCACACTGATGTATATATATAAATATAGGGATGTTAATTTGAGTGGGAGCGTATGAGAGTATTTAGTTTAAAATTATATATATTTATGTTAATATAGATTTTGATTGTCAAAATTTGTATTAATAAATATAATATAACTAGTTATTGTTTATTATCTACTGTAGATATTAAATAACAAATAAATCCAATAATTTAAATTAATTCTTTAGAAGGATAAACTGAACTAAATCAAATTTCTTGACTAACATTGAAATTTGAGGATTGTCCTCAAACAAATTAAAAGTAATTGTTTTAACATATATAGAGGATCTAAAATGAAAGTTGAAGTATGACTTCAACAGAATAAAATATAAATGGTATAACAATCTACTTATACATCTCTAATATTAGATAGTAGATATGAATTACATAAATGTATGTAAATTAACAGTAACCGCAAAATAAGTAGAAAACAATAAAAGGACAAGTGGACTTACAATTGGAAATGAAGCAAATGCCGCTGGATTATCCATTGGAAGTTGATCCTTGTTGTATATACTGGCTTAATTAAATAAATAAAATAGTTGTTATTATGAAATTCCATTTAAAATAAATGTTATTATAAATCTTGTTTAGACAAGTTTAATTTTCTTTTGTAATAAAAGAATAATTGTTATTCATTTTATTTAAGTGAAAAATCTTGTGGAATTTCACAAATTGTTAATGTTCTTAATTAATCCTTAACTATGACATGCTCGACATAGATATTGAGCGGATTAAATTTAATCCAACAGACCTTTAGCATTGTCAGTTAGCCCATATAAACAAGAAAAGCATATCAAAGCTCTATAATGATGGAATTTTGAAATCACTTAATTTTGAATCATATAAAGAATGCAAATCTTGTTTATTAGGCAAAATAACTGAATCATTTTTCACTTGACACAGTGAATGAGTGATAAGTATTGGGTCTCATACATAATGATATACATGGAGCAATGAATACATAAGATAGAGGTAGGTTTTATTACTTCATTGAATTTACTTGTGATGTTAGTAGATATAGATATGTATCTTATGGAACACAAATCAAAATCCTTTGAAAATGTTCAAAGAATTCAAAATGAAGTTCAAAACCAATTGTGATAGAAAACAAATTCTCTACGAATAGATCAAAGAGAATATTTAAGCAAATTAATTTAATCACTATCAACTGAGTGTGAAATTGTTTCACGAACTCACTCCACTTAGAACACCATCTTGGAATGGTATATCTGAAAGGAGAAATCACACCTTATAAGATATGGTATGATCAATGATAAGTCATATAGATCTTCCAATAAGTTAAATTTAGAACAATAGTATTAGATCCCACTAAATTGATAATGAAGACGCCATATAAGATATGAACTGGGAAATGTCCTAGTATGTCTAATGCGAAGATTTGGGACGTAAGCCGTTTATTAAACATCCTTTCTCTGATAAGTTCATACCCAAATTAAATAACTATTTTGTAGAATATCCAAAAGAAACAAATGGATACTATTTTTATAAATTCCTCTGAGAATAAAACGTTTATTGCTCGAGTTGGTATCCATTTAAAGAAGAGCCAGTCTCTAAGATACCGATGGGAATAAAATAAAATTTGAAATGTCTCAAAAACCACAAAATGTCATTGAAACTTGTATAGACAAGAAATTGAGTAGGAGTGACACAACAATTCTAATGTTATTTGATAACACATTAAATGAAAAATATTGGTTTTAAAACAAGAAATAAATACTGATTATAAAAGGAAAATGTTTGGACTAAGAAGTTCATGATTGAACTTGATTCATTATTGGTCCAATGATATACATTGTGATAACAATGTGGCTATTGCTCAGGCCAAAAATGTTAAACCCATTATCAATCCAAACATATATTTAAGAAATATAATTCTTATGTGAAATTGTTCATAGAAGAAATGAACATATCTGCAAAGTTAGAAAAGTTGTAATGTTGCAGACCTAAATAATTAAACTCTGTCGCAGCAGAAGTTTAATAGTCACACCAGTTTCATGAGTATACGATACGTGAATGATTGACTCCAGTGCAAGTGGGACATTGTTAGAGTTTATGCCGTAGAGGCAATCCAATTGATGGGATTGATAACACTATTGATGTTATTATTTTATTTGGAATAAAATATACTATTATGTTGTATTTACTGCGTAATATAAATATTAACATAATAGAAGTACTTAGAATTATAATATTGAATTATACAGTTCAAGTGAGTGACTTGAACTTGAGATTATATAATATATTAAGTATTATATTTCTTAAATGTCCCTGGTCGAGTTTTATTGTTTATATAGGACAACAATAAAACATAGAGATTAGTATGTTGATTGACAGATGATCACATCTCATTGATCATTAATATACGTTATATTAATGTCAAGACATAAATACATATTGAAGAATATCGTATCGGGCTGACCCAACATGAGAGAAACTACATGGAATATAATTAACAGTATCATAAGTTATTCTCATAGTGGTAGTGATGTAATGGTCCTCAGACCTGAAATCATTATAATTTTATTCGAGGATATTTGTATTTTGATATCATCTAAAGTTACTCGTAATAGAGTAACGATAACAGTGATTATTTGATACATCTCGAATCGAATGAAAATTATGAATGATCTAGATGGAATTTAACCATACTATATATATGTATGTATGTATATATATATATATATTTGTAGTGATATCCATGGGCCTCCTGATTGAGTGAGACTGTTAAATGCATGGTTGTGCTCAAATATTGATTTGTTTTAAACAGTCTACTCATTGATTAAGATAAACGGATTAAAAAGAGGGTGATACGTTCCATGCCTCGAGTTTAATTCTGGATATACTGGTTAAAAGGATTATATTACACTGAGACACTGATCACAAAAGATTGTATCGAATCATTGATCTTATTATAACTTGGGTAGCAGTGACATGTTGGTAGACACCAATCTTTGTTTATGATTTTAAATACGATTTAAATCATTGCCAACATTGTAATAACCTATAGGGTCATACAATATAGAACATTATAAAGAGGAAAATATTTTAGACGAATAAAATTTAAATTTGTTGATATTTTATTTATAGTTGGAACAAGTATTCGGTTGGATCATGTTTTTCGGTTAAGCTTTGTTTTTAAAAAGAGATACTTAATTCCTTTTTATATAGTGATATAAAACCGACTAACCCAAGGACACATTATTAGATAATTTGTCAAGTCGAATACTTATCCAACAAAAAAAACCCTAATATATTAATGGCGGCTAGCACCGTCTTACTTTTTAGTTTTCTTATACGATTTGATCGAAACAAGAAAGACGTTCTTGTGGATAACCAATAGAGAGTCGGTGATTTGCTGTGCTTTTGGATTCGATGCTCCATCCCTCTTTCTTCCGATTTGATTTCGTTTGGCCTTCATCGATTCGGCTCACAGGGTATGGATCTCTAACCTTAATTACTTTGCATGCTCGATTTATAACTTCTGTAAAGATCCTTGTTTTAATTTGTTAAAATACTTTAATGGATGACCGATTCGATCGATTGATTCCAACATATATTTCCATACTTCAGACTTCAAGGTTCTATGAAATTGATTTTTTCAGACAATAGTTCAACTCACCAGGTATAACCGATTATCGTACTATCGACTTTCAGGATTCAATGAAGCCTTGAAACAGCGTGATCGAATTCAAAGTTTGTATGACTTTGATCCGACCAAGAACACTCTAGTATTTATTTTCAGATGATGCAAGTAAGGAATAGAATGAAGAGGGAGAAGAAGAAAGTACTCCGCAACGTTTCAGAAGCGTTGCAAATTGATAATTTGCAACATTTTATTGGTCTTGGCAATGACGTTGCGGAGTTCCGAGAAGAAGAAGAGAAATGGAGTTCATAATGAATTTGGAACCATCCTGGGCTTTCCTATTTATAGCAGCGAAGAGGTGTCTATTCATTCAAAAATAGCGACCGTTTGGAGCGGTTCGTGTCTGTTGCAAACCGACGCGTCCATTCAATTAAAACGACAACGATGTAAAAGCGTTGCAAAGTTTTGAAACTCATACTCGATTCGGTTGGACAACAGCGGCGACACGCGCATGGATGCATGAATTTTCTTCTTACAACAAAGCATGCATTTGCGAGCCACAATGCACCAATACCTTAATGAGAAGACCATGATTATACTAAAATTCTTTTCCGCTCTCATGATGTGGGACAATTTCTTTTTCTTTTCTTTCTTTCTTCCCTCTTCAAAATTCATACCCACACCTAAATTATCATGAAAATTATACAACATGAACTTTATTTACATCCGTTTTAAACTAAAAAAACAAGAATTTAACACAAAAGTGAGGTAAATATACATTTATAGATCAATTTATTTTGAATTGTTAAACATATAAAATTTATAAATCAAAACTCGCACCCGAAGCACATGCCATATTGTTGTTGTGATAGAATTGAAAAGCTTCCGGTACACATATATAAGGTCCCAACTTAGATTCGATTTTTCTGTATATTTTATATTGGCAAGTCACTCCTCGTCTTCAGAATAAGGTCCCAACTTAGATTCGATTTTTCTATATATTTTATATCGCCAAGTCACTCCTCGTTTTCAGCCCAATTGCTTTCTTTTGCGTCAAAACCCTTCATTTTGACTGATCACATACTTGCATAGTTGCATGTGCTACAAGTTTTCTATTTGTAACACCATTTTGATATTGATTGCCTTTCATGTCTGCACATATATAGCTATACTTGCTGCATTACATGTTTACATTTGGTATTTACTATGCTTAAATAAAACTAATGTATAGACACATTGCGTTATATGTTATGCTATATGATATTAACTGTATATTATATGCACACATATAACCATAATATAATTGGGTTTGTAACTCTAATTTTTCTTCAATATGTTTTACCAGTATGATACAATTATTGGACCGGCTCTTCTTAATGAATGTTCTTTACGAATACTTCCCTCTAAAGTTTACCAAAACGGTAAATTTTAAGAAAATGTGGATTAAGATTAAAATATCTTACAAATAGTGTTCTTTTAAGTTACGTTAAGGCTATGGCTTTATTTGAGTAAATGCGAGGAAAGCAAAAACATCAGTTATACAGAAAAGATAAAAAAGAATCACGAGCATATCCAATATGTTTCGTGTTAGTCCGGTATTAATTAGCAAGGTAGAGAGAACATCTATTTAAACCAACTAATAGGCTATTTATTTCTTATCTTCCTTTCATTTCTCCACTTCAATAATGGCTACCTTCCATTCGTCTCAATTATATTCTTATCATAATATCATCCTACTTTTAATACTATTCTCAACAATTTATTCCTGTATGTTAGTTGATTGTATTGTTTCAGAAGCAAAGGCGTACCATGTTGTCAGTGTTCATTCTCTTTTACCCAACGAAGAGTGCTCCACATTTCAAGGTTTGCTCACAAATAAGCTTATAAGCTTCATTTTGCTAAAAGTAAACAGTACTATAGTCTATACCTCCCCTTGTAATTTAAGCATGCATGTAAACAGTAAACCTCCCCTTGTAATTTAAGATATACGATCGTTCAAAATAACTTATCATAGAAACCCACTTTTAAAGTGAACATCGAATAATGTTTACCTTGCAGAGGCAGACCCTTGGAAGCTAAAAGTCATCCATCGCCACGGTCCATGCTCCCAAACAAACAAGGACATCACGCACGAAGACATCCTCGAAGCGGACCAAGCCCGTGCAAACTGGCTGATAAACATGAAACCCGATAACCCATTGTCAGCATCCAAAATCCCTGCAAGAAGCGGCACGGCCATAGGCACTGGAAACTACGTCATTCAAATCGCTATGGGCACCCCTGGGGTGTCACAAACAGTGATCTTTGACACAGGAAGCGACGTGACATGGGTACAGTGCCAACCCTGCGCGTCGCAATGCTACCCCCAACAAGATCCACTCTTCGACCCTTCTAAATCCTCAACTTACTCTAATATTTCATGTGATTCCCGGTACTGCACCTCCCTCACCCCACATGGCTGCTATGATGGCTCTACCTGCCAGTACAATGTCGCTTATGGTGATAAGTCCTCCACTGTTGGATACTACGCCCAAGACACGATAACTTTAGGTAAGTGATCTGTTCCATTGTGTAACTGTGTTAACCCTGTAGCCAATGCACATGAATTGACGAATCAAATTCATAGCAGGTGAGGATGCAATTTCAAATTTCCGATTTGGTTGTGGGGAGGAGAACGACGGCCTGTTCGGCGAGGCCGCGGGGCTACTGGGCCTGGGCCGGTACCCATCATCAACAGTCTCCCAAACAATGGACAATTACGAAGGAATCTTCGCCTACTGCCTACCAGCCCTATCAAGCTCCACTGGATACCTAACATTTGGAAAACAAAAGCTGAAATCCCTAAACGTGCAGTACACGCCAATGCTGTCCAAATCGAGCTATGCCTCCTTCTACTTCCTCGACCTAATGTCCATAACGGTAGGAGAGGAGCAGTTAAACATAGATCCGAATATATTCACTGCTGCAGGCGTAATCATCGACTCGGGGACGGTGATCACGAGGATGCCCCCTACGGCGTACTCAGCGCTGAAGATGGCGTTCAGGAAGAGGATGACGGCATACCCAGCTGTGCCAGGAGGGTTGTTATTTGACACATGTTACGATCTAAGCGAGTATCCTACGGTGGAGTTGCCGACTGTGGCGCTTAATTACAGGGAGGCGACCGTGAGATTGGACTATGCCGGGATTTTGTACGTGATTAGCGAGAAAAAGGCTTGTTTAGGGTTTGCGCCTAATGTTGATGATGACCAAATGATGATTGTCGGAAATACGCAGCAGAGGACCTTTGACGTTGTTTACGATGTGGGTAACGAACGGATTGGGTTTGGAGCCGGAGGATGTTGAGTTCCCCTCTGTGCAGCATGCAAATCAAATGATGGTTTAATACCTTGTCAATGAATGAAATTTAAATGTATGGCCGATTCTATTAGCATCCCAGCTTTTGCCTTACCCACTCCGTTAATAAATAAATAAATAAAATGATAAATTTATGCTTTATATATTATTATATTTAGCATGTTCATTTTCACATTCTATTATGCACTTTATCAATGATAGAATGTCATGAGTACGAAATGATAAATGATGAAAACAATACTCTTCTTTTAGAAAAGGATAATGTTTTATTTTAAATTTTTCCTTAAATTTTTCCTTTTAAAAAAATATTTATAGTTCAATTGTTTTTCAAATAAAACTGAAATGCAACCACTACCAACATTGTGAATATTAGAGACCCTTGATTTGAGGCAAAATAACATCACTTAATTTTTGTTCGATATTTGCTTCATCCGCTATCGCTGTTAACATCGTATCTAATTGGACAAGAGAGGAAGAACTCTAAGCAGGTTATTATATATATATATATATATATATATATATATATATATATATATATATATATATATATATATATATATATATATAGACACACACACACACGAGGTTTGTGAATTTCCAATACCCAAATTTTAGTTATTTTTATTAATTATTATGTTTACTTCAATTTTTGATTAGGTTTTGGCTGTTGCTGTGTGAATTAATTTGTTTCTTTACATTTTGGTCATTAGACATATTTAGTTTAGGAAGAAAAATGCAATTTTACTGTAATGTTTGGTAGTGACATTCTTATTTAAACATGCTTGTTAATGATTTAGATGCATATCCGTGTGAATGGTAGCAATTGTGGCTTGTGAGTTTCCAAAACCTATATCTTAGTTATTATTTTTATTTGTTGTGTTTACTTCTATTCAAGGTTAGGTCTTGGCTAAATTGAATTCATAGCTTTTTTTTTTCTCTTCACATTTTGAAATTAAAAAAATTGCGGTTATGGGAAGATAACACTGATTTGCATGAGCATTAATAAAATAATTGATTGGATAATGTTTTAATGTTCCTTTCTAAAAAGTTTGCACAGTGTTAAAATGGTTTGATTCAACTATGAAAAAAGTTAGTGCATTCGAAGAAAAAATTATTTATTACTTCTATACTTTAGACTTATATTTGAATGTGTTTTTGTTGTTGCATTACATGACAAGCTGCACTTATCGAAAATGTTAAAGAAGCCGTTAGTGAACGTTTTACAATTAACGTTGAATTGTAGGTATTTATAAGATATATATATCTGTACAAAACATTTGTAACGACCCGGGGAAAAATTCGATGCTCGAATTTTCGACAACAATACATAAACCCGTATTACATGTCAAAAACCCAATCATCGAATCCCAGATTGTTAATAGAAAGAAGTTAAAGGATGAGAAGTAGAAAGAAAGAATGTTAGAATAGAAGAAAGAAGAAGAACATCACATCAGAATGTCACAACGGAACAGATAAAATATAATATCCAATCTCTTTATCAAAAGAATTGTATATACATACCAATCATCAGAGTACAACATATATCAATCACAGTGGAAATAACTTTACATAACTAGCGGTGAGGCCTCCTACTTCCAGCTCCTGAAAACTCCAAGCGAACCTAACCTGGAAATACACTCGGTCTGACCCAAGCACATTTGAAGCAAAGTAAAATTCACCGGGTCAGTCTGGAATAATTTCAGTGATAAATTCAAAGAACAAACAACTTGTTTAACTTTAGAAATCCCTTTGAAACAAAAGGATAATAGTAAGACCGGTCCACACATAAACACAGACGGTTTTTACCTTATTATAACCCAAAAACATTTTTTTTTGAAATCATAACTTATTCTGATATTACAATAGTGTCTAAATACAAATAGATTACAATCTAGCGGAATGCTTGCATCTCATGCTCCACAGATATAGTATACAATCAAAACTGTGGGCACTTATTGGAAATTGGATTCCGACCTTGACAAGGTATGGGACCACCTCCTGATAGTGTGTCCCTACAGGCGAATACACTGGGTTCAACAAGAACGTCTTGCAACCCGGCTTACACATGACCGACCACTCATTTTGCTTGAGTGTATTGAATGTATATCACCAACGGTTGGGATCAACAACCGTTTCCCGAAAAGGGACAGCATCGAAATAGATTAAAGGAACAAATTGGAATTTCTCTAGATAGGTGATTATACACCCTAATGGGAGTGTCCTACGTAGCCATGTTGCCTGCCCGATTTTTGTCATTTCCCGGTTGATGAAGCTTGAGGCTAGGACACATCTGGTCATCATATACTTTGAACGCCGCATTGTCAGATCCGTGAAATCACTAATTGACATCTACAAATATACTCTGGGTATAAAAGAAGTGCCCCTCTTCACCACCACTCGGTATATTTGTAAAAATCAACGTACGTGGTTTTAAGGAAATACTCTGTCAGACATTCATCCAGGAACAGGATGAACCAAAGGGACCCTCCTACTACATCCAATATAGGAATCACCCCATGGATCAGTAGCGAGTAGTCCTTGCAATCCGTAGATTTCAACCACGACAGAATCACAAACCAAATAACTCTGATTGCAAGCCAGGGAAATTCGACAAGTAGTCCTTCCTCTTATGAAGATCCACAGTCTTCAATTGCTCCATCTTCAATTACCGTCTTCATGTATTTGTTGGTTCGGAATGGATTTCGAATATAAATTCGATCCCGGTCTTTCTGTACCAACAATTGTATTGGTCAGGTTTGATAGTCAGTGGTTTAACTATCAAATAACAATCGTGTCATTAAAATGATTTTACTGATTCAGTATTTGGCATTACTTGGCCTATTTAATATATATTTAACAAATTAGTTAATCAACCTTCAAAAACATTATATTTACTCTTTAATTTATTATAACAAAATCCGTTTTATATGTTTTAGAGTATGGGTATATACCCAACTTTCCATTTCCATTTCTATTGGGAACGTCAATATATTTTCAAAAACCCTTTTCCCCACATTCCCTTAAGTTTGGCTTCTCAATATATATATATATATATATATATATATATATATATATATATATATATATATCTACATACATACATATATATATATATATATTACTTAATGGTATTGACAAGTTTCCCATATTCCTCTCGTCCCAAACTAATACCATTCCTTGATAATAGTGAAGCCGTTCAAGTTGGGGTATTCTATTTACCTCTCAGACCTTGATCGACAACATTCTCATTTAAGAATAATAATAGTTCGTTATTCAACCATTGATATTAAAATTCTCATTTACCTCTTCGATTTCAAACCTGGTTTTATAAAACCGTTTCTTACAATTGAAATCCTCGTCCCATAATCTTTTACTTAATTCCTCTAATTAGGTAAATATTCAATAAACACAACTTTGATCTAAACATAATTTCACTTATGACTTTTTGGACTTATAATACAAATCCCATGTCAAATAATTTTCTTACATCCATTCGGGCATTCTTAATTAAACCTTTACTTGGATTTCATAACTAAAATCCGCTTATTACATTCCTTACAATAAAACCTTTTTAACTTGGATTTTAATCCCAAAACCCATTTGCCAATATTTAACACAAACAATTTATATGTATTTTCCTTTCCGTTTGGAATCCTTACTTTAATTCTTTAATATTTTAAAGTCATTGTTTTGATTTAAAAACCTCAATTAAAACTTCTCTTGGATTACTTCTAAATCATTTATACCAATTTGTTTACCACTTTCACAACTTAGCTTATTTTTTCATTTTAAAACCATTAGCACATTTCAGTCCATTACTAATCTATTAACTTCTTTCCTTAAAAATTCCATTCAGTTGAATTCACTTTACTTAATTTAATAATTAAGAAAAAACTTATTTAAATCTCTGTCTTCACTTATAAATCCCATTTACAAATCTCATTTGAAGACTTGGACTATAAATCCTCTTTATAAAACTCTTATCGCCCCCTTGATCAAACTTATCGTCACCTAATCACTTCTACATTGTATTCCGATTAAAAATCATCGCTTTAATTACAATTAATTAAAATAATAATTTACTTTGATATTAAATATTTTTAAAATAGTTAACTTCGCTATTTATTTAAAAATAGAATCATTAACACTTTTAAAAATCTTATTAAATAATAATTAACGTATTTAACATTAACAAATTCAATAATTTCCTTAAAGTATAGTTAATCACAGATTAACTAATATTTAACCTCAACAATTCAATAATTCCCTTAACTATAGTTAATCGAACTAGTATTTAACACTATACAGTTCAAAATTTCCTTAATTTATTGTTAATCGAAGATTAACTAATATTTAACACTATTTGTTAAATTTAACGAATATTCAAAAAATCCAATTAATTCTATTATCAACTTTAATTTCATTATCAATTTAAATTAAACACGGTTGATTTTGTCAACAGTACATATCAGTTAGCAGTTAATTGATTCTCATTTTTCATTCCCCTTTTAAATTAATTAAATAACTTAATTAATTTAAAAACACCGTTTAATTGTTTTAAAAACAAATATTCCATTTTACCAACCTCGTAAGTAAATCCTTTAGCCTTCTGCTTTTAAAACTGTTCTAAACCATTTAAATAATTTCTTTTATAAACTCGATTTAATATATTTATTTATAAATTTCCAATTCAATTATTTAAATAGGATAATTGAAAAACTTCAATTCAGTTATAAATTAATTTATAAATTTAAAATTACGTCAATCCACCTGTCGGTAGACCGATGTTTAAAATAATATATTTTAGGCCATTCACTGCCTATTACCCAATCAATATTGTTGATTGATTTCAATTACAACAACGATGAATATATATTCAACCATCAACATTCAAACAGGTTTTGGTGTCAATCAGGGTGCAAATTCATATATGAATAATATGCACCACAAATAAAATACAATTTATTTGAGGAATCCGGTCGGATCTCTCCAACCTGCCCTTCCCTGCATCACAGATAACAGTTCGATAATAATATATGAATTAAATTTCAATAACATAATGACGAAATATAATTAACTACAACCAATCAAACAATAAACAATTAATTTGCATGCATAGCATCCAATCAACCAATTTGTACTGTTAATGGTAAATTATATTTTTTCGATGAACTTAACACATCACAGGATTCCAGATGGTGTGAGAATTAACTCACCAAATTTAATTCTGGTTGACGGTTGATTTCTGTTGCAATAATTTTGAAACGAATGTTCAAAATTATCTAAAATTCCAATTGCGTCCAATCGAATCCCAATCAGTGCCATCGTCTAGGCCTCGTCCCTGCGATCCTAACGGATTCCGTTTTGCTGAAATCCGTTAACGTATGCAAAAGTTATAACCGATACAAGCTTATATATATTTAACGATTAATTAACTAAACTAAGTATAGCCTAATTATATTTTAAAACTTAATTACCCTTATTATTCTGTCAACGTCATCAGCATATTATACGAACGCGTTTTCCCCTATTGGAATTCCTGAATCCCGACCTTCTTCCACCCTTCTTCATCGTTCCCGATTTCCTCATTTCAACTACGACACAACCCAATCATAACCTTCCGGCACCGCCTCCGATAGCCAGAGCCCCACCTGACCTCACCGCCCATCCACCACGCCCCTTCGCCCCTGACGCCATGACCCAGAGTTGCTCCGATCGACCTAAATTCCCACATGAACGGAAAAGCCTTCGAGTTCAATTTCTCCTCCGTCAAACCACCATCAGCCCCCAGACCGCTGCCATACTGACTGTCACGCTCCCTTGCACCATCGCCCTCAGACACCCTGGCCCCGCGACCAACGTTGACGCCGGAATAACACTAAATCCGATCACCACTTTTAGAAAACACCCCAAAAACTCCACCTCCATTCATCTCCTCTCCCCGACCACCACAGGCGATTCCATAACCCCGGACCGGAGCCAAATCAAAGCCTGATCTCCCCTCTTCGTCCTCCCACTGGTCTTAGCTTCTGAAATTGACCAAAACCCCTCCAAAACAGATAAGAACAGAAGTGCTTTCTCTTGGTTTTCGTGTATTTCTGGCCACCACAGTCGTCCGATCACCCCCAAATTTTACCAGCAGGTAGAAATCATCCCGATCTACCACTTTGCCTTTGGAACCCCCCTCAAATTCATTATAAATTTGAAGATATAAATTAAAACGTGATTTGGGACTTTTCTGCAAAATTGTGTGGCCGAAAAATTGTTTGGACGGGATGAATGAATTTAGGCTGTGATGTAGTTGTATATATAAGGGAGAAATAATATTTGTTTAGGTCGATGTGACTAAGGATATTATTGTTCGTGTCTATCGCAATTTCAAACGCCGTTTATTGGCTCCTGCGTTCACATACAAACTCCGTTCATGATACGAATGGACGACATGATATAATTTGACGTTACGGTCCTAACGAAACTAGTTTCGTTGAATTCCGAGTTTGTTTGCTCCAATGGCGCTCATTCACGTCCAAATGATCATTTTATTTGCATTTTATTTTGCCACACTCACAGAATAGCTTAGATTTACGTGCAGTTTGAAATCTAGCAATAATTTACTATTACGGTCCCAATAAAATTTGTTTCGTAGAAAACGGAGGTCGTTTGAATAAAGTCCCTTTTAAAAGGTCCAATTTACATTAAAATAAACCAATTTTAAAATACCTCAATATAATATTAATAAAATATTGTAATCGACCATACATGACCAGAATTTCATATATTACCAAAACAAAATATCACGGGTTGAATTCCAAGCCAAATCGATATTCATAAAAATAAAAACCCTTTATTTTATATAAATAAATCGCTATAATATATAAAGGAATTCCATAGCGACTATTTTAAAATTTGATTTGGACATAAAACAAAATCTACGCTATGAAAACTGGATTTTTCTCTTCCATTAGAAAAATATTATCAAACAAATTCATACATTTCTTGTTTCGAGAAAATCCGACTAATATTGGATCAAGTACAGCCGTTTAAAGTTTAAAACGCCATATTACGAACTACCGTGCCGTTGTAGTTCGTTTTATAATTAAATTATAAATTTAACGCTCGACCGTCGTTTTATAAACGAAATCGACCTTATAATTTCAATATAAGAAATTTTAAACCATTTTAAATTGCCCGATCACACTATACTGCAAATTCTACAATTTCCAAATATTTTGGAATTAAAATATTATTATATTATTAATATAAATAAATATTCCAAATAAAAATAGTTAAAATCAATTATTTAAGTTCAAACCAATACTTTAAATAATTCAAATAATTGGCCAGAAATACGGGATGTTACATTCCTTCCCCCTTAAAAGAATTTCATCCCCGAAATCGCTAAGGTAGAAAAGAATGTTACACTCCATTATCTTTATAGTAATATTTAGTTAAAACTCATTTTAATTTCAAAAACTAATCTAATTGTTTTTAAAACCAACTTATTCCAAATAAAATAATTTTTTTTCAAAAATCTCCAAAAAATTTCTAACACCTTAAATTTTGGAAAATTTTTGGCAGAGTCTCCCCTGTGCGGAGGGACATCTGCAATATTGCAGGTTCAAGAAATATATATACATCGACCATCACGGTCGGAAAAATTAAAAATCCAATCCCAAAATCCAAATAAAAACCAAATTTTATATTCTGCGTAGGCGTACCTTTTTGCGAGCGTTATTATGCGATAGGCGATAAATTATATTTGAGCTCACTCGATTATCATGCTATACTGGATTCAATTTACTCTAGAATTCCCTTGGATGAAATTTAAGGCTGAATTGGCACTTCTGCACCTGTTATCAAGTCAAATGAACTCCATTAGTCATCAAACAATGCCAATTGAATTCAAAATACCCATGTCATCCATATCATCTATTATGGCTAATTCTATACACAATTCAATCCATATGAGGTTATAATTATTTATAACCAAGTACTAGCGATCCATTTATATCCTTAAATATCCAATCAAATCCATTAGACTTTGATTCATTCATTTATTCTCTATCAAATTTCAAATCAACATCCATGCAACCCACTATACAATCTAAACAATTAACTGATTTCAAAATATTCCATTGACTTACTGTTTTCCAATCACAAGCCAAATTCTGAAATTTCCAAGTATGATTACATCTTTTACGGTTTACTTAGTATAAGGAAGATTAAATAGTAGTAATACCATTAACACATCTCATATTTGTGATTTTCTTTAAATATCCACTCAGGTTCATTAAATTTGGACTTTTTTCCTTTTTTCCAAATTATTCATTCCAGATTGTGTTTCAACCAAGTATATCCATTTCAGATTTATATTCAAGTACTCAACAACACAATCCAAACATATCGTTCAAATCAATATTGACAAATCCAATTGATTTCCTATATGATAATTATTTGAGAAAAACATCATGTTATTTGCTTACGAAATATATTGATCAAAAATAATTTTAAAAATAATTTTATATCAAAATACAAATATGTGCTCTCATATATATTCAACCCAACCTAGGGTATTGCTAACCCCATCTCTATCGATTTACACCACAGAGCCAAGGTTATCACTAAACCAACAGCTCTGATACCACTGTAACGACCCAGGGAAAAATTCGATGCTCAAATTTTCAACAATAATACATAAACCCGTATTACTTGCCAAAAACCCAATCATCGAATCCCAGATTGTTAATAGAAAGAAGTTAGAGGATGAGAAGTAGAAAGATAGAATGTTACAATAGAAGAAAGAAGAAGAACATCACATCAGAATCTCATAGCGGAACAGATAAAATATAATATCCAATCTCTTTATACAAAAGAATTGTATATACATACCAATCATCAGAGTACAACATATATCAATCACAGTGGAAATAACTTTACATAACTAGCGGTGAAGCATCCTGCTTCCAGCTCCTGAAAACTCCAAGTGAACCTAACCTGGAAATACACTCGGTCTGACCCGAGCATATTCGAAGCAAAGTAAAACTCACCGGGTCAGTCTGGAATACTTTCAGTGATGAATTCACAGAACAAACAACTTGTTTAACTTTGGAAATCCCTTTGAAATAAAAGGATAATAGTAAGACCAGCCCACACATAACACAGATGGTTTTTACCTTACTATAACCCAATTTTTTTTTGAAATCATAACTTATTCTGATATTACAATAGTGTCTAAATACAAATAGATTACAATCTAGCGGAACGATTGCATCTCATGCCCCATATATATAGTATACAATCAAAACCGTGGGCACTTATTGGAAATTGGATTCCGATCTTGACAAGGTATGGGACCACCTCCTGATAGTGTATCTCTGCAGGCGAATACATTGGGTTCAACAAGAACGTCTTACAACCCGGCCCACACATGACCGACCACTCATTTCGCTTGAGTGTATCGAATGTATGTCACCAACGGTTGGTGAAACACCCCACCTCCGTTAGGGTCACTCTCAAAGGGAATGCCCTAATTTTGGTGGAGGTTTATAAGTATAAGTCACAGATATACAAGACAGATATAAGAACACATATTTGTAAACAGCGGAAAAACAACAACTTTTATTTCATAAAAGCAAATACGTGTTACAACAACATCACCATGATTGTCTTACATCCTTTCCATAACATAACACTTTCATAATCTGTATTGATTACATTATTTAAAGAAGCATAAAGAAAACATAGATAAACTGCAAAAGCCCCATAGTGGTTGTCCAAAGCCATAGTTCAAAACGAAAAGGTCCAAGCAATACATTTCTCCTCTTCAAGCTGGATGTTAAGGCTAGTCAAGCTGCAGTGTTCCCTCCCTGTGGACCTGGGGGGGGGGGGGAACGGAAGAAAAGAAGACGAAAGAAAAGTAGAGTCAGACATAAAGCCTGAGTAAGTCTAGGACTATTCTGTCTATGAATAAAGAACTGGGTATGATAAGTATAAACAAGAAATGGGAAAGCACTATAAACTTTGTCTAGGGTCGAATATACTATCGTACCCCATGTTAATCTCTGAACCCATATAAACTAGTTCCCAACTGGCACCCCATAATCAGGGTGATGTGATCCATTCTATGATGATCGGCTCCTACTCGCATAGTTACATGTGTCTTACGGCCCCCGATGTTGTAGTTACCTATGCTAGTCCCACCATGGGGTGTATCAAGTCCCATGGTGGCGGCCCGACACAATCCTAGAATGCACAGGTATGCTACTTGTGTCCAGTGCCTTATTTTTCTGCGCCGGAGTGTGTGCACGCCCGCACCCCGTTAGAACCTACACTGCTACACCACCGCCGTCGATTTGACCTCTTACAATCAGCCCAGTAATCGTGCCCCACCCTGCCTAGTTTCAGGGTATCCTGATACACCTTCTAGGGTTACTGCTGAAAAGGGTCGCCCGTTACTAGGTTTTCTATCTCTAGCCAACATGCTAAGTTGGTTAAGTGTTTTCTAACCTAACCCCCACCAGTCCGTTTAGTTTAGCATGTTCCATTTTGATTAAGTATTTAGTTCACTTAATCCTAACAATCCTGACTCAGCCTTAATTGTCTTATTAAAGCCTTGACCTCTCACATTAGGCAGGTATTTTTGTGGTTGCCTGTTGCCGGTCGGTTCCGGGCAGTCTTACGCCACAACTCAGTCTAACATCGGGTCCTTATTGGGCTCCATGTTTAACCTCCCACATTGGATAGGTATTGTTGTGACTACTGGACAGCCGGGCGGTTCCGGGCAGGTTTACATCACAACTCAATCCAACCTCGGGTTAAACACATCGTATGTTCTACTTTTACATATTTTGTCTTTCTTCTTTATTTTCTTATATGTAAATATTTGCGGCCCATTATTAAGTTAATGGTGTAAAGGTTACACCAATCATGGGCCCAACCCATACTTGAATTTGGGCCCTTCTACTTTATATTTTCATTTATTAATTAATTTGGCCCAACGCTATTTTCCCCCGTTTAATACGTCCGTTTATCATAATATATGTTGGGCTTAGGCTTTTAATCCCAACTTAGCCATGAGAAAAAGGGAGGCTTAAAGCGTGATTACATACAGAAAAAGGGGAATGTGAACGCATGAACTTGCAACATAACGTTGGAACTACAAAACAGAAACTGGTGTACTTGCATAGTAGCATAAGTGACATGAATCAAAGCATGTAAACTTGTAGTTAAGTTAAGAATCTAAATTGGATATCATTATTGACACATGGTCTTAACTACAACATAAACCTATATTTTTATTTAGGCATAATGTCAAACATAAGCAAACCATGTTCATAAGATTACTACATGTTTACAAAGGTGCTTACTTTTGTTACTAACACAAAAGTATAGTTCAACTTAATCATGATTTTAAATCTATTCACATAACCATGGCATAAATATTTCTAACATGAAATCATGATTTTTACTTTAGTCATGCAAACTTGCAAAAGGGATTTTGAATCTAACCTAGCTATGTACCACATATGTCATCATATAATTCTTGTTAACAATATAGACCTAACATGGATTTCAATTATGCAAAATATCAATCATAGCCTAGTCATATTCATAAGTTTGCAAATAGGTTTTCTAGTACAAAAGCATGGCTTAATACATAGGTCATGGTGCCAAAATTTCAACATAGTTTCATATGAACTATAATAACCCAAATTTGTTCCAATTACGCACAAAATGATTTTTGTACAAAAATATACATTATGATGGCATAGTAGCAAAACCCCAAACTTGCATGAATTTCAATTAATCAACTACATACATGTAGCTTCAACATGGATTACATAATTTGCGAATATTCCAAACGTATACTTGCATAAAACTACCGCAAACATGTAGTTTTTTATAATGAATAACATAATTCGAGAATATCCAAACGTATACAATATTCCAAATCGATAAGAATCATAGTAACGCACAAATATGAATTACTTTATCGCCACAAATCAAGTATACAAACCAACACAATTATTTGTTCATACCAAAATAATACTCTACTTACAATTGTGTGGCGAATTCTCCAATTTAGGAATTTGGAGATGCGATTCCTTGTTGATTTGATTTGATTAAGTTGCTTTATGCTTTAGAATTTGCCTCCTAATCCTCTCTCCAATTGGTGGCTACTCTTAGTCGTTCCTCAGCAACATGATGGCCTTGTTCTTATTTTTGAATGAATAGATTAGGTTGAGTCTAGGGTCATTTTTATAGGGTTTATGAACTGATTAGGGCCATCGATGTTGCTTGGATTGATCGTAGCCATTCATTCGAAAGAGAGACCAATTAGAGCCTGCCACCTAGCCCTAATGACAAAGCAGACTTCTGAAAAACGACCAACATAGAATAGGCCAGCCAGGTTGGGCTGGGTTCGACCTGGCTCTGGACCAGGTCGACAGCCCTGTCGACAGCCTTGTCGACCTGGCTAGACCAGGTCGACAGCCCAGTCGACCTGGGTGCATTAGGCGGGAGTTTTCCCGCCCTGGCCAATTGGGCCCGATTTTGGAATTTAAACTTGTTTTTCTGAGCTGTTTTATTCTGTTTGAATTTTAAACTTAATTCAGAAACTTCCGAAGGCCATATCTTCTTCATACGGACTTCGTTTTTCGAAAACTCGGACTCTATTTCGCGTATTTTTCCGAGACGAACGCAATGGCGTATCCCGTTTCCCTTAGTTCTTTGATTTGAAATTAATTATACTTTAATTTGCGAATTTCACAGTTGTAGAATTCGCGGGGTGTTACATTCTCCCCCACTTAAAAGGATTTCGTCCCCGAAATCTTCAAGTTAGGAGGAATGTATATCCTAACATCCAATCATCCATCTACTCATCCATCAAACACGAGCATCCATTGTCCTTAAAAGACTTCTAATGCTTCATGATCATATGCGAAGTGTGTGTGTACATGTACTTATCTAATGCAAAATCAGGTGGTCTACTTATTCAGTTGACCTCCTTAATGCGAATTATGTAAGTGCCATGAATCCATTATGTATGCAAATTTTTTCTATTCATGATTCTACATGAGTGCACAATCATTCAATACAAATGCAACATCCATATGACAACACATTAGAGTTCAACCATATACGAATGCAAACATATATGCATATGCAATATGAAGTGACTGAGCCGATCTAAAACGTAGATTGTGTGTGTATATGCAACCACGAGCAACCACTAGCAATCACTTGCAACCACTTGCAACCATCATCCATAACATGTTTCAATTACATGTTTCCATCCAAAGGGTTTCTACCTAAAAGATAAGATAGATAAAAGCGCAACTTAAGGAAAAGGAAAGACCAAGGATGTACCCTCGAACAGAAAAGGGTAGGCAGTGCGTATTCTAGCTTCAGTTTCCCAAGTCGCGTCTCCCTCGGCGTCGCTCCACTGAACTTTGACGAGCTTGACTTCGCGGTTGCGTAGCTTCTTCACTTCCGTTCCTAATATGCGGGTTGGAACTTTTCTTATGGTTGCTTCGCGTTCCACTTCGGCCTCTTCGAGGATATTTGGCTCTACCACCTCAGCAGACTCATGTAGACATTTCCGGAGATGTGAAACGTGAAAAACGTTGTGGACTCCAGCCAACTTCTCGGGAAGCTCTAATCTATAGGCCATTTTCCCAATTTTCTCGATGATAGGGAATGGCCCTACGAACTTTGGTGCCAGTTTTCTTGTGGTTCCAAAACGAACAACGTTTCTTAGCGGTGATACCTTGAGAAAAACTCTGTCTCCAACCTCAAATTCAAGGTCGGTCCTTCTCTTGTCGGCATAGGACTTTTGTCTGTCTTGGGCCGTCTTCATCCTTCTTCGTATTAAGTCTACTTTCTCTGAAGTCTCTCGGATCATATCTGGTCCAAGTATGAGCTTATCAGTAGACTCCCACCAACAAGTGGGCGATCGGCACGGTCTTCCATATAAAGCTTCGAAGGGCGCCATTCCGATGGTTGCTTGATAGCTGTTGTTGTAGGCAAATTCCATCAAAGGAAGGTGGTCTTCCCATGTCCCTCCGAAGTCGAGGACGCATAGCCTTAAAAGGTCTTCCAAAACTCTGTTCACTTTCTCTGTTTGGCCGTCGGTTTGGGGATGATAGGCTGTGCTCAAGCATAACTGCGTTCCTACTGCTTCTTGCAGACTCCGCGAAAACTCACTGGTGAAGATGGGGTCTCGGTCACTAACAATACTAGATGGTATTCCATGGAGTCGAACGATTTCCTTGAGGTAAAGTGATGCTAGGGATGAGGCAGTTCTTTTACTTTTGACAGGTAAAAAGTGGGCGATTTTAGTAAGCCTATCCACTATTACCCAAATGCTAGTGTTGCCTCTCCTAGACCTAGGCAGCCCATCGATGAAGTCCATTGAGATGCTATCCCACTTCCACTGCGGGACCTCCAGAGGATGTAGCAGTCCGCCAGGCTTTTTCTGTTCCGCCTTAGCCTGTTGGCACACCATGCACTTAGAAACGAATTCTGCCACGTCCTTTTTCATGCCGTTCTAGAAGAAAGTCCTTTTTATATCTTTGTACATTTTATCTCCGCCTGGGTGTATCGTCATCTTGGAGTGATGTGCTTCCTCGAGAACCTTCTTTATTAAATCTTTTGTCTGTGGGACGCATAGTCTTCCGTCTCGCCTTAGCAAACCCTTATCGTCGATGGAGTATCTGTTGAGGTGACTTGAAGTCTCACCCCTAATTAGCCTATCAATTGTTTCCACAAGCTGAGGGTCTTCGCGTTGTGCTGTCCCTACTGAATCCACTAAAGTTGGGCGCACTTCGAGAGATGCTAGCAAGCCTGGTACGAAATCGGAGGAAGGCCTAAAGTCGAAGCTGGCTATAAACTCTAGGCTTTGTCTTTCAACAAACAATGGGCTTAGGGTCAATTTCTTTCGGCTCAACGCGTCTGCCACTACGTTGCCTTTGCCCGGAGTGTAGGAGATTTCGAAATCGTACGAGGCAAGAAACTCCATCCATCTTTGTTGCCTCAAGTTAAGATCCTTCTGCGAGAAAAGATATTTCAACGATTTATGGTCAGTGTAAAGTTCGAACTTCTCACCTAGGAGATAGTGTCACCAAGACTTGAGTGCAAAGACGATGGCGGCTAACTCAAGATCGTGGGTTGGGTAGTTCTTTTCGTGCACTTTCAACTGCCTCCCGCCATAAACTACTACCCTTCCTTCTTGCATTAAGACGGCGCCTAGCCCTGTCCCACATGCATCCGTATAAACAGTGAACATCTTGCTCCCATCTGGCAGCGTCAAAACTGGGGCTGTTGTAAGAGCCCTTTTCAGTCGTTGGAAAGCAAACTCGCAATCCAAATCCTAATTGAACACTAGATTCTTCTTAGTCAATTTCGTGAGTGGAGCTGAGATTTTCGCAAAATCCCTTATAAACTTTCGATAGAAACCTGCTAGTCCTAGAAAGCTTCGGACCTCAGTTGCATTCCTTGGTGTCTTCCAATCCTGTACCGCCACTACCTTAGCAGGGTCCACTGCTAACCCTTGTTTGGATACTATGTGCCCAAGGAACCTCACCTCTTCTCTCCAAAAGTGGCATTTGGAGAATTTGGCTTTTAGTTGATGGACTCGCAAAGTTTCCATGATTGCCCTTAAGTGCTGAGCATGTTCCTCTTCACTCTTTGAGAAGATAAGGATATCATCTACGAAGACCACTACGAATTTGTTAAGGAAATCTCTAAATACCCTACTCATCAGGTCCACGAAGTAAGCAGGTGCATTTGTCAAGCCGAAAGGCATGACAAGCCATTCAAAGAAGCCGTCTGGGGTTCTGAACGCCGTTTTATCGATGCTATCTTCAGCCACCCTTAGCTGATGAAAACCGGTTGCTAAATCGAGTTGGGAGAAAACAGATGCTCCTACAAGCTGGTCAAACAAATCGTCAATTCTAGGGAGCGGGTGCCTATTCTTTTTCGTTAGCTTGTTGAGCTCCCTATAGTCAACACATAGACGGAGTGAACCATCCGCCTTTGTAGCGAACACCACTGGAGCGCCCCATTCTGAAATGCTCCTCCTAATGAACCCCTTTTCTAGAAGCTCTTTAATCTATTTACTGAGCTCTTTCCTTTCTCGTGGAGCCATGTGTCTAACGGGCAACGCAACGGGCTTTGCATTATCTACAAGATATATGCGGAAGTCTATTTCCTGCTTCGGAGGCAAGCCCTTCACCTCTTCGAAGACATCCGGATATTCCTGGACCACTGTAACTGATTGCAAATTTTCAACAGAGGCATCTAGCGATTCAAGGTAACTAAGCATAACCGCGTATGAGGGATTACAAGAAATTTCCAAAGTATTACCGAGCTGGGTTAGGAGCCTAACAACCCTTTTCTCACAATCAAGGATGGCCCCATTACTGGATAGCCAATCCATACCCAAAATCAAACCATAACCCGAAAAGCCCAAAACAAAGGCACTACATTGAAATTCTACACTTAGAATAGAAATTTTCAATCCCAAACAGATCATAGACAAATGAGCTGGGCCCCCAATTGGGTTTGAAACAATTAAGGGGTCCTCTACTATACTAGTTTTTAGGTGCAGAGATTCTACTAAAGCAGACGAGATAAAGGAGTGTGATGCGCCAGAATCAAATAAAGTGAGAACGGGGTGATCATAAAGATAAACTACACTTTCTACAGAAGTATTTATACCTCGCTGTTGCAGAGGTGGCGCTTCCAGCACATGAACCTGTGCCCCTGGGGTGGATCCAGCCCTCTGCCCCTGTCCTCGTTTCTTTGGGCAGTCCTTAGCCCTGTGGCCTGTCTCACCGCAAGAAAAGCACCCACCATTCTCCTTGGCCTTCTTTTTCCGGCAGTCCTTAACTAAGTGCCCCACTTTGCCACAGAAATTGCACTTCCTCTTCTCTTTGTTGCCTTTTCCGCCCTTCTTAAAGTCTGTCTTCTTAGGCTGCAAAACCTCTTTCTTCCCTTGAGAGCTTTCTGCCTTTGTCTCCTTCTTGCCCTTATCCTCTTCATTCAGCAATGCCATTTGCACCAATCTTTCATACGTGGCTCCCATGGGTATATGGGTCATGGCCAAACTGTGTAATGGCTCATTCAACCCTTTGACGAAACGGAGAGCCTTCTTGTGCGGGGTGTTGACTAGGTCAAGCCCAAACCTAGCCAGCTCATCGAACTGATTCACATACTCTCTGACTGTCTTGTCCCCTTGCTTAAGAAATAAGAATTTTTCCAACTGCAAACTTCTTTCCGCATCTGAGAGAAATTTAGTCTCAAACCTTGCCCTAAAGTCCTCCCATGTCTCCACTGGTCTTTCAGCATTAGTGACTTCCCACCAGTAGGAAGCCTCGCCCTTCAATAGCCACACTGCCAATTGTACTTTTTGTCTATCCTCTACCTCAAAGATGATGAATAGGTCCTCAGTTTCTTTCATCCAATTCCTAGCTGCCACGAAGGACTCAGTTCCATGGAAATCCTTTCCTCCCATAGCTTTAAAATCTTTACATATCTTAGCAAAAGTGTTTCCCCGAGGAGGAGGTGGAGGAAGAGGTGCTGCTGCAGCTGGATGATTTCCTGCAGCTGGGGGAGGAGGAATGGTAGGACCTGGCTGAGTGGCCCTTGCTTCTAAGAACCGTCTAAACCAACCAGGTATTGGCACCCCTTCTGGCAAGTTAAGTTCTTCGGACATGCTGAAACAAAAAAAGATAGATTCAAAACGAAGGATAAGAGATAGTACCTATGGCTTTGGGGAGTGGACTTTGCCTTTTAAAATAAAATAATATTTTTATCTTTTTAAAAATGCTTCTTTAAAATTCCTTTTTGAAAATAAATTTTCAAAACTTTTTATCTTATCTGGTAAACCTATGCTCTGATACCAAGTGAAACACCCCACCTCCGTTAGGGTCACTCTCAAAGGGAATGCCCTAATTTTGGTGGAGGTTTATAAGTATAAGTCACAGATATACAAGATAGATATAAGAACACATATTTGTAAACAACGGAAAAACAACAACTTTTATTTCATAAAAGCAAATACGTGTTACAACAACATCACCATGATTGTCTTACATCCTTTCCATAACATAACACTTTCATAATCTGTCTTGATTACATTATTTAAAGAAGCATAAAGAAAACATAGATAAACTGCAAAAGCCCCATAGTGGTTGTCCAAAGCCATAGTTCAAAACGAAAAGGTCCAAGCAATACATTTATCCTCTTCAAGCTGGATGTTAAGGCTAGTCAAGCTGCAGTGTTCCCTCCCTGTGGACCTGGGGGGGGGGGGGAACGGAAGAAAAGAAGACGAAAGAAAAGTAGAGTCAGACATAAAGCCTGAGTAAGTTTAGGACTATTCTGTCTATGAATAAAGAACTGGGTATGATAAGTATAAACAAGAAATGGGAAAGCACTATAAACTTTGTCTAGGGTCGAATATACTATCGTACCCCATGTTAATCTCTGAACCCATATAAACTAGTTCCCAACTGGCACCCCATAATCAGGGTGATGTGATCCATTCTATGATGATCGGCTTCTACTCGCATAGTTACATGTGTCTTACGGCCCCCGATGTTGTAGTTACCTATGCTGGTCCCACCATGGGGTGTATCAAGTCCCATGGTGGCGGCCCGACACAATCCTAGAATGCACAGGTATGCTACTGGTGTCCAGTGCCTTATTTTTCTGCGCCGGAGTGTGTGCACGCCCGCACCCCGTTAGAACCTACACTGCTACACCACCGCCGTCGATTTGACCTCTTACAATCAGCCCAGTAATCGTGCCCCACCCTGCCTAGTTTCAAGGTATCCTGATACACCTTCTAGGGTTACTGCTGAAAAGGGTCCCCCGTTACTAGGTTTTCTATCTCTAGCCAACATGCTAAGTTGGTTAAGTGTTTTCTAACCTAACCCCCACCAGTCCGTTTAGTTTAGCATGTTCCATTTTGATTAAGTCTTTAGTTCACTTAATCCTAACAATCCTGACTCAGCCTTAATTGTCTTATTAAAGCCTTGACCTCTCACATTAGACAGGTATTGTTGTGGCTGCCTGTTGCCGGTCGGTTCCGGGCAGTCTTACGCCACAACTCAGTCTAACATCGGGTCCTTATTGGGCTCCATGTTTAACCTCCCACATTGGATAGGTATTGTTGTGACTACTGGACAGCCGGGCGGTTCCGGGCAGGTTTACATCACAACTCAATCCAACCTCGGGTTAAACACATCGTATGTTCTACTTTTACATATTTTGTCTTTCTTCTTTATTTTCTTATATGTAAATATTTGCGGCCCATTATTAAGTTAATGGTGTAAAGGTTACACCAATCATGGGCCCAACCCATACTTGAATTTGGGCCCTTCTACTTTATATTTTCATTTATTAATTAATTTGGCCCAACGCTATTTTCCCCCGTTTAATACGTCCGTTTATCATAATATATGTTGGGCTTAGGCTTTTAAGCCCAACTTAGCCATGAGAAAAAGGGAGGCTTAAAGCGTGATTACATACACAAAAAGGGGAATGTGAACGCATGAACTTGCAACATAACGTTGGAACTACAAAACAGAAACTGGTGTACTTGCATAGTAGCATAAGTGACATGAATCAAAGCATGTAAACTTGTAGTTAAGTTAAGAATCTAAATTGGATATCATTATTGACACATAGTCTTAACTACAACATAAACCTATATTTTTATTTAGGCATAATGTCAAACATAAGCAAACCATGTTCATAAGATTACTACATGTTTACAAAGGTGCTTACTTTTGTTACTAACACAAAAGTATAGTTCAACTTAATCATGATTTTAAATCTATTCACATAACCATGGCATAAATATTTCTAACATGAAATCATGATTTTTACTTTAGTCATGCAAACTTGCAAAAGGGATTTTGAATCTAACCTAGCTATGTACCACATATGTCATCATATAATTCTTGTTAACAATATAGACCTAACATGGATTTCAATTATGCAAAATATCAATCATAGCCTAGTCATATTCATAAGTTTGCAAATAGGTTTTCTAGTACAAAAGCATGGCTTAATACATAGATCATGGTGCCAAAATTTCAACATAGTTTCATATGAACTATAATAACCCAAATTTGTTCCAATTACGCACAAAATGATTTTTGTACAAAAATATACATTATGATGGCATAGTAGCAAAACCCCAAACTTGCATGAATTTCAATTAATCAACTACATACATGTAGCTTCAACATGGATTACATAATTTGCGAATATTCCAAACGTATACTTGCATAAAACTACCGCAAACATGTAGTTTTTTATAATGAATAACATAATTCGAGAATATCCAAACGTATACAATATTCCAAATCGATAAGAATCATAGTAACGCACAAATATGAATTACTTTATCGCCACAAATCAAGTATACAAACCAACACAATTATTTGTTCATACCAAAATAATACTCTACTTACAATTGTGTGGTGAATTCTCCAATTTAGGAATTTGGAGATGCGATTCCTTGTTGATTTGATTTGATTAAGTTGCTTTATGCTTTAGAATTTGCCTCCTAATCCTCTCTCCAATTGGTGGCTACTCTTAGTCGTTCCTCAGCAACATGATGGCCTTGTTCTTATTTTTGAATGAATAGATTAGGTTGAGTCTAGGGTCATTTTTATAGGGTTTATGAACTGATTAGGGCCATCGATGTTGCTTGGATTGATCGTAGCCATTCATTCGAAAGAGAGACCAATTAGAGCCTGCCACCTAGCCCTAATGACAAAGCAGACTTCTGAAAATCGACCAACATAGAATAGGCCAGCCAGGTTGGGCTGGGTTCGACCTGGCTCTGGACCAGGTCGACAGCCCTGTCGACAGCCCTGTCGACCTGGCTAGACCAGGTCGACAGCCCAGTCGACCTGGGTGCATTAGGCGGGAGTTTTCCCGCCCTGGCCAATTGGGCCCGATTTTGGAATTTAAACTTGTTTTTCTGAGCTGTTTTATTCTGTTTGAATTTTAAACTTAATTCAGAAACTTCCGAAGGCCATATCTTCTTCATACGGACTCCGTTTTTCGAAAACTCGG
Organism: Allium sativum; assembly: GCA_030737875.1. Taxonomy (NCBI): domain Eukaryota; kingdom Viridiplantae; phylum Streptophyta; class Magnoliopsida; order Asparagales; family Amaryllidaceae; genus Allium; species Allium sativum. Next base: position 750,637,189 of record CM060918.1, read on the forward strand.
ACTCTATTTCGCGTATTTTTCCGAGACGAACGCAATGGCGTATCCCGTTTCCCTTAGTTCTTTGATTTGAAATTAATTATACTTTAATTTGCGAATTTCACAGTTGTAGAATTCGCGGGGTGTTACAGTTGGGATCAGCAACCGTTTCCCGAAAAGGGACAACATCGAAATAGACTAAAGAAGCAAATGGGAATTTCTCTAGATAGGTGATTATACACCCTAATGGGAGCGACCCACATAGCCATGCTGCCTGCCCGATTTTTGTCATTTCCTGGTTGATGAGGCTTGAGGCTAGGACACATCTGGTCATCATATAATTTGAACGCCACATTGTCAGATCCGTCAAATCACTAATTGACATCCACAAATATACTCTAGGTATAAAAGAAGTGCCCTTCTTCACCACCACTCGGTATATTTGTAAAAATCAATGTACGTGGTTTTGAGGAAATACTCTATCAGACATTCGTCCATACAATTTGTCCAGGAACAGGATGAACCGAAGGCACCCTTTTACTGCATCCAATATAGGAATCATCCCATGGATCAGTAGCGAGTAGTCCTTGCAATCCGTAGATTTCAACCACGATAGAATCACAAACCAAATAACTCTAGTTGCAAGCCAGAGAAATTCGACAAGTAGTCCTTTCGCTTATGAAGATCCACATTCTTCAATTTCTCCATCTTCACGTATTTGTTTGTTCGGAATGGATTTCGAATATAAATTCGATCCCGGTCTTTCCGTACCAACAATCATATTGGTTAGGTTTGATAATCGCTGATTTAACTATCAAATAACAATCGTGTCATTAAAATGATTCCGCTGATTCAGTATTTGGCATAACTTGGCCTATTTAATATATATTTAACAAATTGGTTAATCAACCTTCAAAAACATTATATTTATTCTTTAATTTATTATAACAAAATCCGTTTTATATGTTTTAGAGTATGGGTATATACCCAACTTTCCACTTCCATTTCTATTGGGAACGTCGATATATTTTCAAAAAACCTTTTTCCCATATTCCCTTAAGTTTGGCATCTCAATATATATATATATACATACATATATATTTAACTTAATGGTATTAACAAGTTACCAATTTTGATATGGAAAAGCAGATGTCGACTTATATAATTTAAGCCAAATATATTTATTTACATTGCAGCTAATACTGTAGTATTCTTTATATCACAAAACATGACATTTAGTGTCCAATATTCTTTGTATAGGATAAAACCAGTTTCAACACATCCACACGTCCCAAACTAATACCATTCCTCGATAATTGTGAAGCCGTTCAAATTGGGGTATTCTGTTTACCTCTCAGACCTTGATCAACAACATTCTCATCTCAGAATAATAATATTTCGTTATTTAACCATTGATATTAAAATTCTCATTTACCACTTTGATTTCAAACCTGGTTTTATAAAACCGTTTCTTACATTTGAAATCCTCGTCCCATAGTCTTTTACTTAATTCCTTTAATTAGGTAAATATTCAATAAACACAACTTTGATCTAAACATAATTTCACTTATGACTTTTTGGACTTATAATACAAATCCCATGTCAAATAAATTTCTTACATCCATTCGGGCATTCTTAATTAAACCTTTACTTGGATTTCATAACTAAAATCCTCTTAATGCCTTCCTTACAATAAAACCTTTTTAACTTGGATTTTAATCCCAAAATCCATTTGCCAATATTTAACACAAACAATTTATATGTATTTTCCTTTCAGTTTGGAATCCTTACTTTAATTCTTTAATATTATAAAGTCATAGTTTTGATTTAAAAACCTCAATTAAAACTTCTCTTGGATTACTTCTAAATCATTTATACCAATTTGTTTACCACTTTCACAACTTAGCTTATTTTTTTCATTTTAAAACCATTAACACATTTCAGTCCATTACTAATCTATTAACTTCTTTGCTTAAAAATTACATTCAGTTGAATTCACTTTACTTAATTTAATAATTAAGAAAAATCTTATTTAAATCTCTGTCTTCACTTATTTACAAATCTCGTTTGAAGACTTGGACTATAAATCCTCTTTATAAAACTCTTATTGCCCCTTTGATTAGACTTATCATCACCTAATCACTTATACATTGTATTCCGTTTAAAAATCATCGCTTTAATTACTATTAATTAAAATAATTATTTACTTTGATATTCACTATATTAAAAATAGTTAACTTCGTTGTTTATTTAAAAATAGAATCATTATCACTTTTAAATAGCTTATTAAATAATAATTAACGTATTTAACACTAACCAATTCAATAATTTCCCTAAAGTATAGTTAATCCCAGATTAACTAATATTCAACCCCAACAATTCAATAATTCCTTTAACTACAGTTAATCAGAGATTAACTAATATTTAACACTATACAATTCAAAATTTCCTTAATTTATAGTTAATCGAAGATTAACTAATATTTAACACTATTTGTTAAATTTAACGAATATTCAAAAAATCCAATTAATTCTATTATCAACTTTAATTTCATTATCAATTTAAATTAAACACGGTTGATTTTGTCAACCGTACATATCAGTTAGCAGTTAACTGATTCTCATTTTTCATTTCCCCTTTTAAATTAATTAAATAACTTAATTAATTTAAAAACACTGTTTAATTGTTTTAAAAATAAATATTCCATTTTACCAACCTCGTAAGTAAATCCTTTAGCCTTCAGCTTTTAAAACTGGTCTAAACCATTTAAATAATTTCTTTTATAAACTCAATTTAATAGATTTATTTATAAACTTCCAATTTAATTATTTATATAGGATAATTGAAAGACTTCAATTCAGTTATAAATTAATTTATAACTTTAAAATTATGTCAATCCACCTGACGTTAGACCGATGTTTAAAACAATATATTTTAGGCCATTCACTGCTAATTACCCAATCAATATTGTTGATTGATTTCAATTACAACAATGATGAATATATATTCAACCATCAACATTCAAACAGGTTTTGGTGTCAATAAGGGTGTAAATTCATATATGAATAATATGCACCACAAATAAAATACAGTTTATTTGAGGAATCCGGTCGGATCCCTCCAACCTATCCTTCCCTGCATCACAGATAACAGTTCGATAATAATATACGAATTAAATTTCAATAACATAATGACGAAATATAATAAACTGCAACCAATCAAACAATGAAAAATTAATTTGCATGCATATCATCCAATCAACCAATTTGTACTATTAACGGTAAATTATATTTTTTTCGATGAACATAACACATCATAGGATTCCAGAAGGTGTGAGAATTTACTCACCAGATTTAATTCTGGTTGACGGTTGATTTCTGTTGCAATAAATTTGAATCGAACATTCAAAATTATCTAAAATTCCAACTGCGTCCAATCGAATCCCAGTCAGCGCCATCGTCTAGGTCTCGTCCCTGCAATCCCAACGGATCCTGTTTTGCTGAAATCCTTTAACGTATGCAAAAGTTATAACCGATACAAGCTTACATATATTTAACGATTAATTAACTAAACTAAGTATAACTTAATTATATTTTAAAACTTAATTACCCTTATAACCTTGTCCACGTCATCAGCGTATTATACGAACGCGTTTTCCCCTATCGGAATTCCTGAAACCCGACCTTCTTCCACCCTTCTTCATCGTTCCCGATTTCCTCATTTCAACTACGACACAACCCAATCAACACCTTCCGGCGCCGCCTCCGATAGCCGGAGCCCCACCTGACCTCGCTGGCACCACCGCCCAACCACCGGGGCCCTTCGCCACTAATGCCATGACCCAGAGTTGCTCCAATCGACCTATATTGCCACATGAACGGAAAAGCCTTCGGGTTCAATTTCTCCTCCGTCAGACCACCATCAGACCCCAGAACACCGCCATACTGACCGTCACGCTCTCCTACACCATCGCTCTCAGACACCCTAGCCCCTCGACCAACGTTGACGCCGGAATAACATCAAATCTGATTGCCACTTTCAGAAAACACCCCAAAAACTTCATCTTTTTTCATCTCCTTGCCTCGACCACCACAGGCGATTCCATAACCCCAGACCGGAGCCAAATCAAAGCCTGATCTCCCCTCTTCATCCTCCCACTGGTTTTATCTCCTGAAATTGACCAAAACCCCTCCAAAACAGAAAAGAACGGAAGTGCTTTCTCTCAGTTTTCATGCAATTCCGGCCACCACAGTCGTCCGATCACCCCCAAATTTTACCAGTAGTTAGAAATCGTCCCGATCTACCACTTTGCCATTGGAACCCCCCTCAAATTCATTATAAATTTGAAGATATAAATTAAAACGTGATTAGGGACTTTTCTGCAAAATTGTGAGGCTGAAAAATTGTTTGGACGGGATGAATGAATTTAGGTTGAAATGTAGTTGTATATATAAGGGAAAAATAATATTTATTTAGGTCGATGTGACTAAGGATATTATTTTTCGTGTCTATTGCAATTTCGAACGCCGTTTATTGGCTCCTGCGCTCACATACAAACTCCGTTCGTGATGCGAATGGACGGCATGATATAATTTGACGTTACGATCCTAACGAATCTTGTTTCGTCGAATTCCGAGTCCGTTTGCTCCAATGGCGCTCGTTCACATCCAGATGATCGTTTTATTTGCATTTTATTTTGCCATGCTCACAGAATAGCTTCGATTTACATGCAGTTTGAAATCTAGCAATAATTTACTGTTACAGTCCCAATAAAATTTGTTTCATAGAAAATGGAGGTCGTTTGAATAAAGTCCCTTTTAAAAGGTCCAATTTACATTAAAATAAACCAATTTTAAAATAACTCAATATAATATTAATAAAATATTGTAATCGGCTATACATGACCAGAATTTCATATATTACCAAAATAAAATATCACGGGTTGAATTCCAAGCCAAATCGATATTCATAAAAATAAAAACCCTTTATTTTATATAAATAAATTTCTATAATATATAAAGGAATTTCATAGCGACTATTTTAAAATTTGATTTGGACATAAAACAAAATCTACGCTATGAAAACTGGATTTTTCTCTTCCATTAGAAAAATATTATCAAATAGATTTATAAATTTCTTGTTTCAAGAAAATCCGACTAATATTGGATCCTGTACAGCCGTTTAAAGTTTAAAACGCCATATTACAAACTACCGCACCGCTGCAGCTCGTTTTATAATTAAATTATAAATTTAACACTCAACCGTCGTTTTATAAACGAAATCGACACTATAATTTCGATATAAACAATTTTAAACCATTTTAAATTGCCCGATCACACTATACTGCAAATTCTACATTTTCCAAATATTTTGGAATTAAAATATTATTATATTATTAATAGGGTCCGTTTGTCATAGGTCCCTATTAAGTTTCAAAATTAGGCTCACATCCGGTCAAACTTTTCATGTAAATTAGGTCCCTATTTTTTGAAAAATAGGTAAAAAAATTAAAAAAAATCATGTAAATTCATTATTAAATAAAACACATTCACGCCAAAAAATTCAGGTGTAAAAACAATCAAAAACCACATCAAAATCCAAAATAACACAAAATCAGCGAAATAGTAGGTTTTTGCATCAAAAGATGCACATATTCTTAAATAGTTGCATACATTCGTGCTTATATTTCATTGTTGCCCCCCAACTGCAGTATAAATGCACACATGTATGCAGCTAAACAACATTATATGCATCCTTTTATGCATATATTCAAATTTGACATGTTTTTTCAAGCATTCGTCGTTTTTAGACATTGTTGCACACATTTATGCTTCTATACAGAATAGATGCATGCATTCATGCGCATATTCACAAGCCGTCATCCCTTTTAAATATGTTGCACACATGCATGCATATATACAGAATAGTTGCATTCATGTATGCAACTTTTCGTAACACATGAATTTCAGTTCAACTTTGTATGCACACATGTATGTAGTTATTTGCTAATAGTTGCATACATGTATGCGTATATTGGTCCAGATTTTCAACAGAATTACACTATATAAATATATGCACGTATGTATGCTACTATAGGCAATAGTTGCACAGAAGTATGCAACTTTTTTTTTTCAATTTGCGTGGACTCCTGAGATCATTTCCAGATTTTAGAATTTTTTTTTATATCATAGCGCATTTTTTTGGGTTCAAATTAGGAAAGGCGAAGGGGGAAGGACCAGAAGGCGGAAGGTACAAAAAAATTAAGGCGGCAGCTCATTTTAGGGACCAGAAACTTAATTAAACTTTGACTAGATGTGGTGTGTATTTTAAACTATTTTAGGGATGTGAGCCTAATTTTCACTTATTAATATAAATAAATATTCCAAATAAAAATGGTTAAAATCAATTATTTAAGTTCAAACCAATAGTTTAAATAATTCAAATAATTGGCCAGAAAATACGGGATGTTACATTCCTTCCCCCTTAAAAGAATTTCATCCCCGAAATTGCTAAGGTAGAAAAGAATGTTACAATCCATTATCTTTATCGTAATATTTAGTTAAAACTCATTTTAATTTCAAAAACTAATCTATTTTTTTTTCTAACCAACTTGTTCCAAATAAAATATATTTTTTCCAAAAATCTCCAAAAAAATTCTAGCACCTTAAATTTTGGAATTTTTTTGGCAGTCTCCCTTGTACGAAGGGACATTTGCAATATTGCAGGTTCAAGAAATATATATACATCGACCATCACTGTCGGAAAAATTAAAAATCCAATCCCAAAATCCAAATAAAAACCAAATTTTATATTCTTCATAGGCGTACCTTTATGCGAGCGTTATTATGCGATAAACAATAAATTATATTTGAGTTCACTCGATTATCATGCTATACTGGATTCAATTTACTCCAGAATTCCCTTGGATGATATTTAAAGCTGAATTGGCACTTTCTGCACCTGTTCTCAACTCAAATGAACTCCATTAGTCATCAAACAATGCCAATTGAATTCAAAATACCCATGTCATCCACATCATCTATTCTGGCTAATTCTATACACAATTCAATCCATATGAGGTTATAATTATTTATAACCAAATACTAGCGATCCATTTATATCCTTAAATATCCAATCAAATCCATTAGACTTTGATTCATTCATTTGTTCTCAATCAAATTTCAAATCAACATCCATGTAACCCACTATACAATCCAAACAATTAACTGATTTCAAAATATTCCATTGACTTACTGTTTTCCAATCACAAGTCAAATTCTGAAATTTCCAAGTATGATTACAACTTTTACGGTTTACTTAGTATAAGGAAGATTAAATAGTAGTATTACCATTAACACATCTCATATTTGAGATTTCCTTTAAATATCCCCTCAGATTCATTAAATTTGGATTTTTTTCTTTTTTCCAACTTATTCAATCCAGATTGTGTTTCAATCAAGTATATCCATTTCAGATTTATATTCAAGTACTCAACAACACAATCCAAGAATATCATTCAAATCAATATTAACAAATCAAATTGATTTTCCATATGATAATTATTTGAGAAAAATATCACTTTTATTATCTTACGAAATATATTGATCAAAACTAATTTTATATCAAAATACAAATACGCGCTCTCATATATATTCAACCCAACCTAGAGTGTTGCTAAACCCATCTCTATTGAGTTACACCACAGAGCCAAGGTTATCACTAAACCAATAGCTCTGATACTACTGTAACGACCCCGGGAAAAATTCAATGCTTGAATTTTTGACAATAATACATAAATCTGTATTACTTGCCAAAAACCTAATCATCGAATCCCAGATTGTTAATAGAAAGAAGTTAGAGGATAAGAAGTAGAAAGAAAGAATGCTAGAATAGAAGAAAGAAGAAGAACATCACATCAGAATCTCACAGCGGAATAAATAAAATATAATATCTCCAATCTGTTTATACAAAAGAATTGTATATACTTACCAATCATCAGAGTACAACATATATCAATCATAGAGGAAACAACTTTACATAACTAGTGGCGAAGCCACCTTCTTCCAGCTCCTAAAAACTCCAAGTGAACCTAACCTGGAAATACACTCGGTCTGACCTGAGCACATTTGAAGCAAAGCAAAATTCACCGGGTCAGTCTGGAATACTTTCAGTGATAAATTCACAGAACAAACAACTTGTTTAACTTTGGAAATCCCTTTGAAATAAAAGGATAATAGTAAGACCAGCCCACACATAAACATGGACGGTTTTTACCTTACTATAACCCAAAAACATTTTTTTTTGAAATCATAACTTATTCTGATATTACAAAAGTATCTAAATATAAATAGATTACAATCTAGCGGAATGCTTGCATCTCACGCTCCACATATATAGTATACAATCAAAACCGCGGGCACTTATTGAAAATTGGATTCCGACCTTGACAAGGTACGAGACCACCTCCTGATAGTGTATCCCTAGAGGCGAATACACCGGGTTCAACAAGAACGTCTTGCAGCCCGGCCCACACATGACCGACCACTCATTTCGCTTGAGTGTATCGAATGTATATCACCAACGGTTGGGATCAGCAAACATTTCCTGAAAAGGGACAGCATCGAAATAGATTAAAGAAGCAAATTGGATTTTCTCTAGATAGGTGATTATACACCCTAATGGGAGCGATCCATATAGCCATGCTGCCTGCCCGATTTTTGTCATTTCCCGGTTGATGAGGCTTGTGGCTAGGACACATCTGGTCATCATATACTTTGAACGCCATATTGTCAGATCCGTCAAATCACTAATTGACATCCACAAATATACTCTGGGTATAAAAGAAGTGTCCCTCTTCACCATTACTCGTTATATTTGTAAAAATCAACGTATGTGGTTTTAAGGAAATACTCTGTCAGACATTCGTCCATACAAGTCATCCAGGAACAGGATGAACCAAAGGCACCCTCCTATTGCATACAATATAGGAATCACCCCATGGATCAGTAGCGAGTAGTCCCTGCAATCCATAGATTTCAACCACGACAGAATTACAAACCAAATAACTCTGGTTGCAAGCTAGAGAAATTCGACAAGCAGTCCTTCCGCTTATGAAGATCCACAGTCTTCAATTGCTCCATCTTCAATTACTATCTTCATGTATTTGTTGGTTCGGAATGGATTTCGAATATAAATTCGATCCCGGTCTTTCCGTACCAACAATCGTATTGGTCAGGTTTGATTGTCGGTGATTTACTATCAAATAACAATCGTGTCATTAAAATGATTTCACTGATTCAGTATTTGGCATTGCTTGGCCTATTTAATATATATTTAACAAATTGGTTAATCAACCTTCAAAAACATTATATTTATTCTTTAATTTATTATATCAAAATCCATTTTATATGTTTTAGAGTATGGGTATATACCCAACTTTCCATTTCCATTTCTATTAGGAATGTCGATATATTTTCAAAAACCCTTTTTCCCATATTCCCTTAAGTTTGGCATCTCAATATATATATACATACAAATATATATTTTTTACTTAATGGCATTAACAAGTTACCAATTTTGATATGGCAAAGCAAATGTCGACTTATATAATTTAAACAAAATATATTTATTTACATTGCAGCTAATACTGTAGTATTCTTTATATTACAAAATCTGACATTTAGTGTCCAATATTCTCTGTATAGGATAAAGCCAATTTCAACACTTCCACTCGTCCCAAACTAATACCATTCCTCGATAATTGTGAAGTCGTTTAAGTTGGGGTATTCTATTCACCTCTCAGACCTTGATTGACAACATTCTCATCTCAGAATAATAATAGTTCGTTATTTAACAATTGATATTAAAATTCTCATTTACCACTTTGATTTCAAACCTGGTTTTATAAAACCGTTTCTTACATTTGAAATCCACATCCCATAATCTTTTACTTAATTCCTTTAATTAGGTAAATATTCAATAAACACAACTTTGATCTAAACATAATTTCACTTATGACTTTTTGGACTTATAATACAAATCCCATGTCAAATAATTTTCTTACATCCATTCGGGCATTCTTAATTAAACCTTTACTTGGACTTCATAACTAAAATCCGCTTATTACCTTCCTTACAATAAAACCTTTTTAACTTGGATTTTAATCCCGAAATCCATTTACCAATATTTAATACAAACAATTTATATGTATTTTCCTTTCCGTTTGGAATCCTTACTTTAATTTTTAATATTTTAAAGTCATTGTTTTGGTTTAAATACCTCATTTAAAACTTCTCTTGGATTACTTCTAAATCATTTATACCAATTTGTTTACCACTTTCACAACTTAACTTATGTTTTCATTTTAAAACCATTAACACATTTCCGTCCATTACTAATCTATTAACTTCTTTCCTTACAAATTCCATTCAGTTGAATTCACTTTATTTAATTTAATAATTAAGAAAAATCTTATTTAAATCTCTGTCTTCACTTATTAATCCAATTTACAAATCTTGTTTAAAGATTTGGACTATAAATCCTCTTTATAAAACTCTTATCGCCCCTTTGATCAAACTTATCGTCACCTAATCACTTCTACATTGTATTTCGATTAAAAATCATCGCTTTAATTACTATTAATTAAAATGATAATTTACTTTGATACTAACTATATTAAAAATAGTTAACTTCGCTATTTATTTATAAATAGAATCATTAGCACTTTTAAAAAGTTTATTAAATAACAATTAACATATTTAACATGAACCAATTCAATAATTTCCTTAAAGTATAGTTAATCGCAGATTAACTAATATTTAACCTCAGCAATTCAATAATTCCCTTAACTATAGTTAATCGAAGATTAACTAATATTTAACACTATACAATTCAAAATTTCCTTAATTTATAGTTAATCAAAGATTAACTAATATTTAACACTATTTGTTAAATTTAACGAATATTCAAAAATCCGGTTAATTCTATTATCAGCTTTAATTTCATTATCAATTTAAATTAAACACGGTTGATTTTGTCAACCGTACATATCAGTTAGCAGTTAACTGATTCTCATTTGTCATTTCCCCTTTTAAATTAATTAAATAACTTAATTAATTTAAAAACACTATTTAATTGTTTTAAAAACAAATATTCCATTTTACCAACCTCGTAAGTAATTCCTTTAGCCTTCTGCTTTTAAAACTGGTCTAAACCATTTAAATAATTTCTTTTATAAACTCGATTTAATATATTTATTTATAAATTTCCAATTTAATTATTTATATAGGATAATTGAAAAACTTCAATTCAGTTATAAATTAATTTATTACTTTAAAATTACGTTAATCCACCTGACGGTAGACTGATGTTTAAAACAATATATTTTAGGCCATTCACTGCCAATTATCCAATCAATATTGTCGATTGATTTCAGTTACAACAACGATGAACATATATTCAACCATCAACATTCAAACAGGTTTTGGTGCCAACCAGGGTGTAAACTCATATATGAATAATACGCACCCCAAATAAATACAGTTTATTTGAGGAATCCGGTCGGATCCCTCCAACCTATCCTTCCCTGCATCACAGATAACAGTTCGATAATAATATACGAATTAAAATTCAATAACATAATGACGAAATATAATAAACTGCAACCAATCAAGCAATAAACAATCAATTTGCATGCATAGCATCCAATCAACCAATTTGTACTGTTAACGGTAAATTATATTTTTTCTATGAACTTAACACATCACAGGATTCCGTAAGGTGTGAGAATTAACTCACCAGATTTAATTTTGGTTGACGATTGATTTCTGTTGTAATAAATTTGAAACGAACGTTCAAAATTATCTAAAATTTCAACTGCGCCCAATCGAATCCCAGTCAGCGCCATCGTCTAGGCCTCGTCCCTGCAATCCCAACGGATTCTGTTTTGCTGAAATCTGTTAACGTATGCAAAAGTTATAACCGATGCAAGCTTATATATATTTAACGATTAATTAACTAAACTAAGTATAACTTATTATATTATAAAACTTAATTACCCTTATTACCCTGTCCACGACATCAGCGTATTATACGAACACGTTTTCCCTTATTGGAATTCGCGAAACCCGTCCTTCTTCCACCCTTCTTCATCGTTCCCGATTTCCTCATTTCAACTACGACACAACCCAATCAACACCTGTCGGCGCCGCCTCAGATAGCCGGAGCCCCACCTGACCTCGCCAGCACTACCGCCCATCCACCAGGCCCCTTCGCCCCTGACGCCGTGACCTAGAGTTGCTCAGACCGACCTGAATTACCACATGAACGGAAAAGCCTTCGGGTCCAATTTCTCCTCCGTCAGACCACCATCAGCCCAAAGACCGCCGCCATACTGACCGTCACGCTCCCATGCACCATCGCCCTCAGACACCCTGGATCCACGACCAACGTTGACGCCGGAATAACACCAAATCCGATCACCACTTTCAGAAAACACCCCAAAAACTCCACCTCCGTTCATCTCCTCGCCCCGACCACCACAGGCGATTCAATAACCCCAGACCGGAGCCAAATCAAAGCCTGATCTCCCCTCTTCATCCTCCCACTGGTCTTAGCTTCTGAAATTGACCAAAACCCCTCCAAAACAGAAAAGAACGGAAATGCTTTCTCTTGGTTTTCATGCAATTCCGGCCACCACATTCGTCCGATCACCCCCAAATTTTACCAGCAGGTAGATATCGTCCCGATCAACCACTTTGCATTTGGAACCCCCCTTAAATTCATTATAAATTTGAAGATATAAATTAAAACGTGATTTGGGACTTTTCTGCAAAATTGTGAGGTTGAAAAATTGTTTGGACGGGATGAATGAATTTAGGCTGAAATGTAGTTGTATATATAAGGGAGAAATAATATTTGTTTAGGTCAATGTGACTAAGGATATTATTTTTCGTGTCTATCGCAATTTCGAACCCCGTTTATTGGCTACTGCGCTCACATACAAACTCCGTTCGTGATGCGAATGGACAGCATGATATAATTTGACGTTACGGTCCTAACGAAACTTGTTTCGTCGAATCCCGAGTTTATTTGCTCCAATGGCGCTCGTTCACGTCCAAATGATCGTTTTATTTGCATTTTATTTTGCCACGCTCACAGAATAGCTTTGATTTACGTGCAGTTTGAAATCTAGCAATAATTTACTGTTACGATCCCGATAAAATTTGTTTCGTTGAAAACGGAGGTCGTTTGAATAAAGTCCCTTTTAAAAGGTCCAATTTACATTAAAATAAACCAATTTTAAAATACCTCAATATAATATTAATAAAATATTGTAATCGGCCATACATGACCAGAATTTCATATATTACCAAAAATATCACGAGTTGAATTCCAAGCCAAATCGATATTCAAAAAAATAAAAACCCATTATTTTATATAAATGAATCGCTGTAATATATAAAGGAATTCTGTTGCGACTATTTTAAAATTTGATTTGACATAAAACAAAATCTACACTATGAAAACTGGATTTTTCTCTTCCATTATAAAAATATTATCAAGCAGATTCATACGTTTCTTGTTTCGAGAAAATCCAACTAATATTGGATCTTGTACAGCCATTTGAAGTTTAAAACGCCATATTACGAACAACCGCGACGCTGCAGCTCATTTTCTAATTAAATTATAAGTTTAATGCTCAACCGTCATTTTATAAATGAAATCGACACTATTATTTCAATATAAACAATTTTAAACCATTTTAAATTGCCCGATCACACTATAATGCAAATTCTACATTTTCCAAATATTTTGGAATTAAAATATTATTATATTATTAATATAAATAAATATTCCAAATAAAAATGGTTAAAATCAATTATTTAAGTTCAAACCAATACTTTAAATAATTCAAATAATTGGCCAGAAAATACGGGACGTTACAACATTTAAAAATGGGGATTTACCAATTTTTTCAAATTAAAGAGGACTACTAACTAATTTCGTGGCCGGTTAGAATACAATTTGCCTAGAATATTATGGGAACGAAATGATAAATGATTTAAAGAAAATAACATTCTTCTTTTAGAAAAGGATAATGTTCTATTTTAATTTATTCCTTTAAAAAATGTTTATAGTTCAATTGTTTTTCAAATTAAATTGAAATGCAACCACTGCCAACATTGTGAACATTAGAGACCCTTGTTTAGAGGCAAAATAATGCAAATATCGCTAATTCTGTTAATTAGGGGCAAATATAAAGGTGGATATAAACAAACTGAATTAATAAGGGTAATTAATTTAAAAGGACAATTTATATTAAAATTTTAAGCATAAGGACAGCCGCCTAATAATTTATTCAGAAGGATAGTCACTGCCTAATATTTTATTCAAAAGGATAAAAATCAATCTCGTTCAATTTCCTACCACGGAATCACGAAATCAAAAATCATGAAATCACTAAATCATTTTCACTAGCAACCAAATAAAAATCTGTATCGTTAAATGCAATCGAACCATAAAAATCGGACGAACAACTAATAGCTTCATGTTATTTTCTTACTTATAGTTTTTAGATATTAGTTTCATGTCTCTGTAGGTATCAATTTTATTTTTATTATCGTCTTCAGTTTATGGATATCAGTTTGCACTACTGTAAGTATCAGTTTTGTGTTTTTTTCGTACTTACAGCTTTTAGATATCAGTTTCATGCTTCTATAGGTACCAGTTTTAGTTTTATTATTTTTCTCACTTTATGGCTATCGGTTTTGCACAACTGTAGGTACCAGTTTTGTTTTTTATTTATTTACTTCAGTGACTTGGTATCAGTTCTATACCGTTGTAGGTATCATATGATACAAGTGATTAGATCATTGCAACATTATATACAACTGATGAATTAATATCAGCGGGTATTATTGAGAATAAATATCATTTTTGTGAAAATTGAATTGTGTTGATTGGTATTATTACTTTAATCAGTAGGCATCAGTTAGAATTAATGTTGTGTATCAAAAAATTCATCTACCAAAGTAAACAACTCAAAACTGTTATCCACTTAACATAGTTCTGATACAAAATGTAACGCCCCAGATTTTTAATCATTTAATATTGAATATTGGAATTGTTTTAAATATTGAATTGGTTTAATAAATGAATTTTCATATAAAATTTATTGATTTAATAATCGATATACGATTTAATTCAAATATATTGAATTAGTGAAATACAAAAACGATAATAATTGAATTCACAATTTAAAACCAAATCGAAACAATTCAGTCAATTAATATAAATTCTATATTGAATTATAACAATGATAAATTTTATTTTCGATAAATTTAATTGTAGAAATCGATTATATTTTAATCAATTGAATTTAATAGTCAGATTAAATTGATATCTTTTATAGACAACCGAATCAAGCTTTGCAACATGTTCCACTGTGTCCATAATAGTGTTATAACCCTAGGAATGCTGATTGCTACCCTAAAATCAGAGTTTGAACACACAGGATATTTCAATTAAAGAAATCCACATTATTTCAAATCAAATATAAGTAAATAAAAATAATATATATATATATATATCATTTCAGAGCCGACCAAATTCCTCTTTACGCAAATCTATTTTCTCCTTGAGCACACATTTTTGTCTTGCATGTTCGATATAAAAGAAACACTGAAAATGGCTTTTGTACGAACTGTTTTCCTTCACGCTTATATAATCGTTCCATCCCAAAACCAGCAAGGCATTTTTAAGCAATTCGTTTCCATCCTTTTACCCAGCCATTCGAGAATTAAATCCTCTAAATCAAAATAGAGAAAAAAAGAAACAACAGAAAGGGGAATCACAATTAGATGAAAGACAGGGGCTCCGATCATTAGTGGAAGGGCTCGCGAGTTTGGGGAAATCAAACACTGTTCTAGACGACTGGGTTAACGGAGCTTGCGATGGGTTCTGACCTAGGATTGGAGGCATGCGATTGGGAAAATGGGTGGATCGATCATCGGGTTTGGGTGAGATGGTGCGAGTACTGATGGAGACAGTGGTAGGGATGTTGAATAGGAGGTGCGATGCTGCGATTTATGGTAGCAAACTGGAGTTGCGTGAGGTACTGTAGAGTTCGAACTGATGATGTCGGGTTGTGGTGGAGTTCGATGAAAAATTCTGGTGATGCATTTGAAGAGTAGGAGAGTTTGACAAGTGAATATAATAGAATTCGGTAGTTTTGAGGATGATTTGGGTAAACTGCTAGTGTCCAGTAATGGGAAATTGGGTGCGTTCAGTCAGGAAAACTTTGAAATTAGGAAGCTCAGACATGCAGAATGATTGACATGGGAGAAGAGGAAGGTTTGCTTAGTATAGCAACATTGGACAGTGGCACAACAATGGTTTAAATGGTAGAAAATGAAGATAATAAAGGTAAAACAATAGTTAATATATTTGTTAGTGATATTTTATTTATTTAAAATTGTGTATCCAAATTTATAACATATACATATATGTTGTACGAAATAGGATTCGTTGGAACTGTACCAGAAATAACTACGAGTGGAGACAAGTTAGGAATTTTTATAGTCGACTGGAATCAACGGTGTGATTTTAATTTAAATCGAATATAGTTCGATTCAAGTTAAAATCGTATCGGGTCAGCAAACAAAATCACGGTGAGTAAATCTCACTGTTACCCCCGTTGTTAAAACGCGGTTCAAAACTAAGAAGTGTGCACTGGCGTTAACACGTGACTACGAAAATAAATACAAAAGAAGCCTTTACAAAGCGTTTGGATGGTTCAGATAGTTCACATACCGATCGGTCATGTAATTCTAATAACAGGGTCGATCGACACTAATTATCTCTAACTGATTGGTATGCACAATATAATAGAAACGATCGATCAAAGAATGTAGAGGTGAACGGCCTACTGTTTGCATGCGGGTCACATGCGAAGCAACATATACAAGTTAAGATACACACATGAGGTGATGTGTAGAAGGTGGCATCTTAGTATATTAATGGAGAGTTCATGCAAATATTTTGCATGTTACGCATGTACATAGTGATCAATACAAAGCACCATCAGCATGATTTAATACATGAGTCAGTATTCATACAATAATGTATGGTTCACTTTGTATTGGAAATACTTGTCAAAGCAGCATCATAGAATACACGGAAGGCATGCAGAAGGATATAAGTTTACATTGAAAATGATAACATACAAAGTATGACGTGATCGACATGCAGAGTATGAACTGATCGGTATATAAAACTTGAACCGGTCGGTCGGTCCGTGAGGCATGAATTGGAAAGCACACGTCACAAGCTCCGATCACCGGTCGGTTAGCTAGCTTCTATGCTGATCGGTACCTTGAGAATAATACATGGAGCAGCATCAAACATAAGTGAGAAATGCACTAAATGACAAAATGGTAATGGCATAAATAATGTTCCCATATGCATTTGAACTTTGTATGAGGGAAGGCCACGTGTATCAATGTTAAGAAAAAAATGCGCTAAAGTCCGAAATGGCATAACTATGTAAGGCGGACGGTATGCAAAAGGAAAAAGGCGGATGTTTGGGGACCGAACGGTATACACAAATTTATATGAAAGGCGGACGACATCAAACAATATAGTGGCCGACCGGTGGTGTTATTTCCAGACCGACCGGTGGTCTAAAAGTATGACCGACTGGTACCCCAAAAAGCGTGACCGACTGGTGTCCAAAAAGTAAGACCGACCGATACCACTTTCCAGCTGTCGCCAGTTGTACCTAGTGGAATTTCTGTAAATAAGTACCCGACCGACTGGTTCCCGGCACCACATATTTTGGCCATTCTCCTCATTTGCTCCACACCTATAAATAGAAGTCCAACCCCACTTTAGGGGGGGCCGATTTTCTCCACCCCAGAGGGCCGCCAAATCATTTGTTCAACCTTCAAGCTCCACTTCAAAACTCCATTAATGGCCGCCAAACTTTTCTCCTTCCTGCTCCGACATGAAATGGGTCTTATCTTTACCGAGCACCATTAATTCACATTTCGATCTACTCTAAGTGTTCTCCAATCACCATTGCTCTTCTTCAATTCACCGAATTGGTGAATTGCACATTTGCACCATTTGGTGTTTGTGTCATTTTTGATTCAAACATTTGGCGCCCACCGTGGAGCCACTTCGCATCTCCTTCCTTCACCTTGAAGTTCCAAGCCTACTTCTACCATAGACCCCTCAAATCTAAGATCTAGACCAATCGACGAATTCTCATCAAAATTCAAGGCCTTGTCCGAGATCATGGCAAAATCAAAGAAGACCACTAGCAATATCATTGAGGAAAACGACAATGTTGCTAATCACGAAACTACTCCACTCACCAACCGATTTGAAGGTGGAGAAAATTCAATATCCGGGGCAGGAGTGACTAAAGCCAAATTAGACGCCGTCGTTGCTAACTTGACTCAACACATGGAAGCCTCCAATAAAGTTTTAATCGATGCTAATAAAACTTTTGTGGATGCTAATCAAGCTTTGATGGATAAAGTAAGCGCTCTCCTAAACGCTCAAGCAAATCCCGCTCCTCCTCCGGAAATTCATGTCAACCTCGAAGAGAATGCAAATTCATCAGCCTCCGATCCTCATAATGACAACTTGGAAGGATTTGTTGGCGAAGACGATGCCAATGTCGAAGACTCAAAAATGAAGGCTAAAAACCACTTCGATCGAAATAACCAACGAGTTGAAAGTACCGTTAAGGGGGCACCTTCCCATAGTGGAAGCAAAAGACCCATATCATCTAAACGCGATCGCTCGCCACGACGAGCATCCGGAAAAGAGATCGAGGTCCGCTCTTCGGAACAACACAACTCGAAGGAATATATCACGGATGTGGTAAAGAAAATCATGAAAGACAACATGCCTCACAAGGATAGTGAAAGGGAATGGGGCTTCTCTCTCGGCAAAAACCCATTCACAAAGAGGATCCACAAGGCTGAATTCCCCAAAATGTTCATTCATCCTACTCTGCTGTCGTATAACGGAAATTCTAATCCAAATCACTTCCTATACAAATACGAATGGTATATGAATGGAGCTAAAGCAACAGACGAGGTCAAATGCCTATGCTTCCCTCTCTATCTAGAAGGTGTCACATCGTTATAGTTTACAAGGCTCCCGCCCAAATCATTCAACCAATTTGATGATTTGATTCTGAAGTTCAAAAAGCAGTCCAGGCTACAAGCTATGAAGGCGAAGGACGTTATTTCTCTTACATCTATGAAATAGAAACCGGGAGAATCCATCAAAGCTTTCCTCAAAAAATCCGAAGCTGCTGTATCCGAAGTAAGACATACCTAGCCTCGCATGATCTTAATGTCTCTAATCGATGCCATAGATGAGGATAGCAAATTTGGCAAGTGGATAAAAGTGAAAGAGCCAAGCATGCTTGACAAATTATATAAAAAGGCCGAGGAGTACATGAAATTGGAGAATAAGCTTGCGCCTCTTCAGATTACTAATTCAAACCAACCTTTTGAAGCTCCTAAAAATGCTGATACTCAGTACAATCAGAAAAATGCCGGAGGTCAGATAAGGGGAAGCGACGGGAAAGACAATCGAGACAGCAAGAAGCTTCGCTCTCCAACCCATCAAAGCTAACACCTTTAAATGATACTTCAGAAAACATCTTCGCTGCAATGAAAGATACTGAGAATTATCCGATTCCAGAGCCTTAGAGAGTAAGCGACAAGCAAGCGAACTCTGGAAAGTTCTGCCGATTCCATAATCAGCAAGGCCACAACACCGACGAGTGTAGGCATCTGAAATCACTGATTGAAGATCTGATTAGGAAGAATTGTCTGCAACAATAAGTGAAAAATCCACAGTCCTCAAATGTTGCTCTAACTCCCCAGGGCCGGGGGGCAACAAGCAACGAAGAGTTTGTTCAAACCATGCCAAGGCTGATCATCAACTGAAGACCGTTGATTGTGCTTCGATTTCAATGGCTCAGAATAAGCGATCAACATCGCCACTGCTTTACTTCATGCTCTTTTTCCTTCTTTAGTTCACGCTTTACTTCATGTTTTACTTTCTGTTATATTCAAAACTTCTTGTAAACAGTCTGTAATAATCTGCAAGTGATGCACTGAATATTAGCTCTACAATTAAGAGCATGTCTGTTTGAATGGATTTCTAGCTTGCCAAATTATGTGTCAAATCAAAACTTATTTAAAAGTTGATTTCATACTGCAGGCCATATGTCGAGCGTTTGTTCTTGCGAAATTTGATGAAACATAGCGACCCCAACAACACTAGTTCAAGTGCCAAATGCTATAAATATCAACATGCAAAAATATGAAAATAGAAAAGCACCACCTTGAAAAGTGAATGGGAGGAGTCGCAAAGATTCAAACAACGAGCAAGCGCCACGACAAATAAATGAAGGAGCTATAACCTTTGTCAAGGGGCACCTCCCCAAGTGGGAGGTTTAAAGCTTCAAGTTCCTAAAACTGAAATAGCCTGCCAAGTTGATCGTTCGACCAATGAGATAGCTGCTGCCCCTTGGACAATACAATGACCGCTCCAATTTGTTTGCGTAGCATCTGAAACCCCAGATTTTAAGAATGAAAGCCATTCACGTAGCATCTGAAATCTCAGAAGTGAAGAATGTCAGAAAACCAATTGATCGTCAGAATCAGGAAGTACCTGATGCAATGTTTACAAACATTGGGTTTCAACCAATGTCCTCTCCGGGGGCACCCAATTGATCGTCAGAATCAGGAAATACCTGATGCGATAACGACAAACATTGGGGTTTTAGCCAAAGTCCTCTTCGGGAGCACCTAATTGATCGCCAGAATTAGGAAGTACCTGATGCGATAACGACAAACATTGGGGTTTCAGCCAAAGTCCTCTCCGGGGACACCCAATTGATCGTCAAAATTAGGAAGTACCTGATGCGATAACGACAAACATTGGGTTTCAGCCAAAGTCCTCTCTAGGGGCATCCAATTGATCGTCAGAATCAGGAAGTACCTGATACGATAACGAAAAAAATTGGGGTTTCAGCCAAAGTCCTCTCTGGGGGCACCCAATTGATCATCAGAATCAGGAAGTACCTGATGCGATAATGACAAACATTGGGGTTTCTGCCAAAGTCCTCTCCGGGGCACCCAATTGATCGTCAGAATCAAGAAGTACCTGATGCGATAATGACAAACATTGGGTTTCAGCCAAAGTCCTCTCCGGGGAACCCAATTGATCGTCAGAATAAGGAAGTACTTAATGTGATAACGACAAACATTGAAGTTTCAGCCAAAGTCCTCTCAGAGGGCACCCAATTGATCATCAGATTCAGGAAGTACCTGATGCGATAACGACAAACATTGGGGTTTCCGCTAAAGTCCTCCCGGGGACACCCAATTGATCGTCAGAATCAGGAAGCACCTGATGCGATAACAACAAACATTGGGGTTCTAACCAAAGTCCTTTCTAAAGGCACTACTTCTGAACAAACCACTGCTTGGATTAATCAATATAATTGTGTGGCGAAATTCTCCAATATTTGAATTAACCAAGCCGGATTCTGGATGGAGTTCGGATTTAACCAATTGACTTGTGTAGTGTATGGAAATCTCAGATATGACAAGTATTAGATTATAGCCCAAGCGAGGGCCACAAATCCAAAGTACTTCCCTAGAGGAAGGCTGACACCGATCTCCAAAACTGGGGGAAAAATATCCAAGCCTTCTCCAAAAGGAAGCAAGGAATAAATCATGAGTGTGCATTTTCAAAAATAATATGAAATGATGTCCGCCATCATATAAATCATTGAAATGATAGCGTTTGGAATCCACAGTCGACCTTAGTTGATTAGTTGATTTCAAACGTTAATGCGAATTCAAATTCAAATATCATATTTGTACAGACAATACTTGATGAGTTTTAAACCGTTGAGTAGAACAATTCTGTGCAAACACTTTATTTACTTCAAAATAAAATTCACTTTATTTCATTGACTAATCCACTATCGATGTGGACGGTCGATGGTGAAGTTTAAGTCCAAAATAATGCAAGTGCTTGTTTTGATTATAGAACATGTAGCATGAGACATACAAATTCAATGTGTGATCCGCAATAGCAAATGAAGAGCTGTAACTGGATCTCAATGAAGAATATATCAACAACAATGTTCATTTCAAAGCCGCATTTCTCATAAGCGAAAAATACAAGCTTAGAGGGGCAAATGTTAACCCGTTGTTAAAACGCGGTTCAAAACTAAGAAGTGTGCACTAACGTTAACACGCGACTATGAAAATAAATACAAAAGAAGCCTTCACAAAGCTTTTGGATGGTTCAGAGAGTTTAGATACCGATCGGTCATGTAATTCTGATAGCAGGGTCGATCGGCACTTATTATCTCTAACTGATCGGTATGTACAATATAATATAACCGATCGGTCGAAGAATGTAAGGGTGAATGGTCTACTGTTTGCACACGGGTCACATGCGAAGCAGCATATACAAGTTAAGATACACACATGAGGTGATGTGTAGAAGGTGGCATCTTAGTATATTAATGGAGAGTTCATGCAAACATTTTGCATGTTACGCATGAACATAGTGATCAATACAAAGCACCATCAGCATGATTTAATACATGAGTCAGTATTCATACAATAATGTATGGTTCACTTTGTATTGGAAATACTTGTCAAAGCAGCATCATAGAATACACGGAAGGCATGCAGAAGGATATAAGTTTACATTGCAAATGATAACATGCAAAGTATGACATGATCGACATGCAGAGTATGAACTGATCGGTATATAAAACTTGAACCGTCGGTCAGTCCGTGAGGCATGAATTGGAAAGCACACATCACAAGCTCCCATCACCGGTCGATTAACTAACTTCCCTGCTGATTGGCACCTTGAGAATAATACGTGTAGCAGCATCAAAAATAAGTGAGAAATGCACTAAATGACTAAATGGCAATGGCGTAAATAATGTTCCCATATGCATTTGAACTTTGTATGAGTGAAGGCCACGTGTATCAGCGTTGAGAAGGAATGCGCTAAAGTCTAAAAATGGCATAATTATGTAAAGCGGACGGTATACAAAAGGCAACAGGCAGATGTTTTGGGAACGAACGGTATACACAAATATATATGAAAGGCGGATGACATCAAATAATACAGTGACCGACCGGTGGTGTTATTTCCAGACCGACCGGTAGTTTAAAAGTATGACCGACCGATACCCCAAAAAGAATGACCGACCGGTGTCTAAAAAGTAAGACCGACCGGTACAAGACCGACCGATACCACTTTCCCGCTGTCTCCAGTTGTACCCAGTGGCATTTCTGTAAATAAATACCCAACCGACCGGTTCCCTGCACCATATATTTTGGTCATTCTCCTCATTTGCTCCACACCTACAAATAGTAGTCCAACCCCACTTTAGAGGGGACTCATTTTCTCCACCCCGGAGGGCCGCCAAGTCATTTCTTCAACCTTCAAGCTCCACTTCAAAACTCCATTAATGGCTGTCAAACTTTTCTCCTTCCTACACTGACATGAAATGGATCTTATCTTCAACAAGCACCATTAATTCACATTCCGATCTATTCTAAGTGTTCTCCAATCACCATTGCTCTTCTTCAATGCGCGAATCTAGCTTCATTTTCATGATGGAACTAAGGAAAAGTACATAATTATGTAATCCAATTCGTTCCTTCCCGAATCTAAGCGAGATCTAAAGTGTAACGAGAGTTAAAAGTGGAGAATTATCACAAAAGTGGTAAAATGTAATTAATGTGATGTATGGGATGATAAAATTTGTAATTTTCTCCATAATGATGAAGAATGATTGAAAAGTTGACGTAGATTCATATTGAATCGAACCACTATAAAAATTCCTTCGTGTTCTTTCTTTTATGCTTTTATTTTTGTGATCGCGGTTCTACATTTTAATCTTACCGAATTGGTGAAGTGCACATTTGCATCATTTGGTGTTTGTGTCATTTTTGATTCAAACACTCACTTAAAATTTATTTTCATCATTTGTTTGCGGCTTGGTTGCATTTATAAATTGTTTATCAGTCTTGGTTATTATATATATTAGTTATCTAGGCTTGGTGTTGTGGTTATTATATATATTGGATTTCCTGCAGTACCATTAGCAGATGCCTGCGGTATCATTGGTGGATGACCCTATCGCCCCACGATATATAAGTGGATTACCTTCTATGCCACAGTATCCTTCCTTGAAGCAGGATTTGTATTATTTATATTGTATGACATCCGTGGATGTAGGGAAACAGGTTGGAGGGATCCAACCGGATTCCTCAAATTTATTTATTATTGTTTGCATATATATATATATATATATATATGTGTGTGTGTGTGTGTGTGTGTGATGTTATGAATTGGATTGATGGGTTGTGTGTTCGGATGATTAAATATAGCTGGCCCTAGATATTTATATTTAAAAATATCAGAAAAGGATTTTATGATTTAAAAAGGAAAATTTACTTTTTGAAATGGAAATGGAATTTCAAATGGATTGAGAAATATTAACTTGTTTTTAATAATAAAAACAAGTGGCTAAATTATAAACAATGTTCTAAATGGAAAGAAAAATTATTGTTTGATAATATTAGATTTTTTAATTCAAATTTGAATTTAAAAAGGAAAACTTAATTTCTAGAATGGTAATTGGATTTCAAATAAGATTTGAAATAAGGAATTGTTTTAAATATTTAAAACAAGAAGTGAAATTTATAAACGATGTTATAGATAAAAGAAGGAAATTTTCATTTGGATAATTTATAAATTTAAATTTAAGTATGGATTTAAAAAGGGATTTATAATTTGGAATCGTTCAAAAGAACGATAAAATTTATTATGAGGTTCAGAATGTAAACTGAATTTAAATAAATCCACTTGGATTTATGATTTGAATTCGACAATGTCGAATTTATAAAAATAAACTATTTTCAGAAAAGATATTGAATTGTATTAAATATAAAATTTAAAATTTAATATGAAATAGATTCTATGTTTATATATATGTGTGTATATATATATATAAGTAATGAAAATAAGTTAAATGAGAATCAAGTTCAAATGGATTTTTAAATGGGAAGTTTGTTTTATAAGGAAGTCAATCTATAAACAAAGTTATAAAAGTGATGATATATTTTTCACCAGATGAATTGATAACAGATTTTTCCAAAGTAAGTATGGTGTACAAAACCATATTTTTAATGGAATAAAAAGTGAGATTTTAATCGGGTTTTGTATTACAAACTCTTATCTGTCTCAAGATAAGAACGTTGTCGATTAAGGTCTGAGAGGTAAATAAAATACCCCAACTTGAACGACTTCACTATTATCAAGGGATGATATCAGTTTGTAATGATAAAATGATATTGAATTAATCGATTATTTTCATAAAAGAAAAATATTATTGGTATTCGATTATGTCGAACTTTGATAATTTAATAATATAAGAAATGGGAATTTTAATATTGTAATTGAGTTGTAGATATAAATTACCACTGATTTGTGAGTTATGCGAAATAATCAACAATTTTGAATAATCCGCATTTTAGTTAGATTCGGAAGAACAGTTTAATTTATATTAATTTTTTGAAGAAGTAAAGTGGAAATTTTATTTAATAACGAGGCTGAACGTTTATATCTAAATTTAATTAAAAACAAACTCGCAGCAGAGAGGTAGTCGTAATTTGACGATTTGAACTTCATTTGAGTATATAAAACTCAATATAAGTTAGGATTCAATGAAACAAGAAACGCCCGAACCTATTGAATAATATTTTCAAATGGAAGATAAAAATCCGGATTTTGTCGTATAGATTTGGAGTTATGTTAAAATAAATTTTCAAAAAATAAATAAATAGCAACATAATCTTTTAAACTATAATGGTTTATTAAACAAAATAAAAGATTTTAAGTGAATAAAAATCCGAATTTCCAATAGTAAATTCCAAATTTAAGTTATAAATTAAGTATGAACTCAAGTGGGATAGATGAAGTGATTTTTGGAACAAAAATCATATTTTTATTTGTTGAATAAGATTAACTAATTTCAGAATGAATTAATTAATAGAGTTTTGATTCGAATTTAACTTAGTTTAAATGAATTGGATTTGTTAATCGAGATTGGGAATTCGAATATGAAACTTGGAGTAGAAATTGGAAGTGGGCAAGGAGATTGAGTTTGAATTGGGAATAAGTGAATACAAACATATTTAAACATGATATGTTCAAATTAAAAGCAAATTAAGTAAAGAACCTAATTGGAAAATTAATTAGCGAATGGAAATGATTAAAGTAATAATGAATGGATTGGTCTAAATAAATTGCAAATGGTCGTATAAATGTTAGACAACTATGGAATGAAGAGAATGAAGATTATAATTTAAGTGCCCGACAAAAAGATGCATGTTTAAATTTCCATATGAGATTTTATGAGCCTATTGGGCACGCC
The DNA here is from genome assembly GCA_030737875.1 of Allium sativum. Classification (NCBI taxonomy): domain Eukaryota; kingdom Viridiplantae; phylum Streptophyta; class Magnoliopsida; order Asparagales; family Amaryllidaceae; genus Allium; species Allium sativum. Next base: position 750,663,680 of record CM060918.1, read on the forward strand.
GCTTGGTTTTTTGATTTTCTTTTTGAATGGAAAGGGCCCAGAGAGGCGAGTTATTGTTTGAGCTATTGACCGGTACAAAGAAGGCGCTGGCCAAATTTTCCGGAAATTTAAGGACTTAAAATATTTCTAAGAAAATATGGTAACTAAAAATCAATGTATCGATATGTATAGAATTCAATAAGGAAACAAACTTAAAATAAAATATTAGAAAGGGCCAGTGATTATTTGATGAATGTTTGTTTTCCTTTGATAGTTAAATCACTGGGTATCAAAGATTTTTGACCATCGTTGTCAATACAGAGAGACCAGTTGGATTTATTATCGGAAAACACTCTATATAGGAATAGGCGCTGCGAATTAGATTATGCTGAAGAAATTAGAGATAGAGTGAAATGCAAGGGATGTTCTATTTGTCCAGACCTAGGACAACTTGTATGGACGAATGTCTGACAGAATATTCCAAACAGATCACATAAGACGATCTTTTCGAGATATTACGTTTGGTGGTGGAGAAATTCATTTCTCTTAGCTTTTATACCTGTAATATTTTGAGAAGATCAACAAGTGATTTGACGACTTTGATGATGTGGCATTCAAAGTGAATGGTGGCCAAATGTTCTGAAAGATTTACGTAGCCTCAAGCCTCACAACTGGGAAATGACAAAAATCAGGCATGCAGCATGGCTAGTTGGGTCATTCCCACGCAGGGCATATTTGTCACCGATCTAGAGAAAATTCAATTATATATTCTTCTTTTGATTATGTATCTTACGAATTACAGTTGGACGGCGGACAACCGTATGTGACAATATATTCTCTACGCTCAAGCTAAATGAATGGGCAGTCATATGTGGCTGTGTTGCAAGTTGTTCTTGTTGAACCCCAGTGTATTCCCTCTAGAGTACACTGATCGGAAGGTGGTCCCGTACCTTGTCATAATTGGAATTCAATCTCAAATAAACGCCCTGCGGTTTTTGATTTTATACTATATATGTAGAACGTGAGATGCAAGCGTGCATTTATTTGTTTATTTACTTGATTAGACATTATTATAATATCACTGGATTTTGATATCAATAATGTTTTGGGTTATAGTAAGGTAAAAACTGTCCATATTTATGTGTGGGTTGGTCTTACTATTATCCTTTTCTTTCAAAGGGTTTTTCACAGTTAAACAATATGGTTGGAGTTTACTCACATCAGTCCCGTGATTGACCCAGAGTTTATTTTGTTTTTTTACCTAAACTCTTGGGTGCCCAAATATGAATGGATAGTCAAGTATTTCAGGCTTTTACATATACACTTGGAGGAGCAGGAGGCTTCACCATTAGTTATTTTACGCTATATCAAATGATGTATTGTACTCTGATGATGGTATGTATATATGGTACAAAATTTTATATTTCGAATATTATGTTATATAATATATTTTATTCGTTCCATTGTGAGATTCTGATATTTTCTTTTGTTCCATCTTCTGTATGATTTATTTCTTTAACTAATGACTCGTATTTCTATGCAATTTGGATTGGATGTGTGTTGTTTTAGTCAACTCAGATAGTACGGATTTGCGGGCCGTTACAGTTGGTATCAGAGCTTAGGTTGAGCGAACACTTAGGCTTTAGTGGAGGTTTACTCATTAGAGATAGGGTTAGTAGCACCCTAGAATGAGTTGAGTGTATATATGAGAGAGAGTATTTGTAAGTTGATATAAAAATTGTTTTATATTGTGTTGGCTTGTCTGTTGAGTGGCTTATGAATTCTGGTCGAATCGTGGGACGCCACGAAATCGATAGGAGTTTCTAAACACTTGAACAAGAGTAGTCCGACATAATATTGTTTTAAAATGGGTAAATGAAATAATTTTGCACAAAATTATATTTTGATATAAAAGTGAATAAATTTCTAAAGTTATTTATATATGGATGAGTTGGTTGCTATAATTAGATTATAAAATTAAAATGGTTATATGTAACCAAATAGAACTTGTACATACAAATGAAATAAAATTAAAATTGGATTGAAATCAAAATTCATAGTTTAAATCCCAGAAGTTGGAAAATATTTTTTCGATGTATATTAAAATAATATAGCTTTGTTTTGGAAGGATTTTTGAATTAAATCATTTTGAATGGATTTTGAAAGCAATAAAGCACTGAACTCACTTCGGTGTTCGGAAAATAATTCTGATGATGAAGCGCACCATCATCGGTTTTCATTTCGAGTTTCTAAGGGATGGATTGCTACAATAACGAGATTTCCAATGGAAATTTATTTTAGAAAATAAGTTGTTTGGAAAATTCTAATATTTTGAATTTGTGATGGTTATAAATATATCTATGTATATATTTATATGATTTCAAAAGGAATTTGAAATAAATACCGAGTATTTGAATTCTAGAATTTAAAACTTAACTTGTACAAGTTAAATAGATTAAAATGGATAAATTGATTTGAAATCAATTTAATACCAGCCAGGATAATAAATAGTTACTTTGTTAACCAAATAACATCAGAGTATATAGAAAATTTTTCGTTTATCATGAACTAAAATAAACAAACTGATCGAGTCGAATAAATTTGAATGTATGGTGTATGGGTTGAATATAAAAGTATCGATTGTAAATCATTCGAATGTAATGAGTGTGAGCATGTGTGGTATGCAATATGAATAAAATTAGGTATAAACTAAAATGTTGGAACTTGTATCAACATATACGTGATAAATATACATGGTATGACTTGCTTGGAAATGAATATATGTGTTTAACCATGTAAATGAATGAAATTTATTGAAACGTTAATATTATGAGGCTAATGAGTTTAAATTGTGTTAGTATAGGTACATGGAGCTACCTAACTTGATTTTGGATGTGTAGATTGCTTATATGCAAAGCTTGCGCGCATAGTAAACGCTTATATAAGGTACGCCTACGCAAAATATCAAATTAGGGTATATGAACTATTTTCCGATCAATATGGGTCGATGTATACCTTTTTCTCTCTTTTGGTATATTCAAAATCTCCCCCATACAGGGGAGACTCTGCCAAAAAAATTTAAAAATTTAGGGAGTTAGAAGTTTTTTCAAAAGTTTTGAAATTTTTTGTAAGGATAAAAGAGATGATTTTCTAACTAAATTCAATTTAAAAAGTTTTTGAATAGGAAATATGAAATTAAATATTTTCATGAAAACTTAAAGCTGAATGGGACTTGAGTTATAGAATATGGAATACTGAGTTATAACCAAGTGTACTTTTGAAAAGTTAACGGGTCTTTTGCATTTCTTCTGCCTTAGTAATTTCGGGGACGAAATTCTTTTAAGGGGGAAGGAATGTAACATCCCAGATTTTTAGTCATTTAATATTGAATATTGAAATTGTTTTAAATATTGAATTGGTTTAATAACGGATTTTTATATTGAATTTATCAATTTAATAATCGATATACGATTTAATTCAAATATATTTAATTAGTGTAACACAAAACGATAATAATTGAATTCACAATTTAATCAAAACAATTCAGTCGATTAATATAAATTCTACACTAAATTAGAACAATGATAAATTTTATTTTAGATAAATTTTATTGTTGAAATCGATTATATTTTAATCAATTGAATTTAATAGTCAATTTAAATTGATATCTTTTCCAGACGACCGAATCAAGTTTTTCAACATGTTTCACTATGTCCAGAATAGTGTTATAACCCTAGGAATGCTGGTTGTTATGCTAAAATCAGAGTTTGAACACACGGGATATTTTAATTAAAGAAATCCACAATATTTAAAATTAAATAAAAATAAATAAAAATAACATATATATCATTTCAGAGCCGACCAAATTCCTCTTTATGCAAACCTATTTTCTCCTTGAGCACACATTTTTAACTTCCATGTTCGATATCAAAGAAACACTGAAAAATGAAAATGGCTTACGTACGAAATGTTTTCCTTCACGCTTATATAATCGTTCCATCCCAAAACTAGCAAGGCATTTCTAAGCCATTTGTTTCCATCCTTTTACTCAGCCATTTGAGAATTAAATCCTCCAAATCGAAATAGAGAAAAAAAGGAAAAAAAAGAAACAACGGAAAGGGGAATCACAATTAGGCAAACGACAAGGGGGTTCTGATCATCAGTGGAACGGCTCGTGAGTTTGGGGAAATCAAACACGGTTCTGGGCGATGGGTTGAACGAAGCTTGCAATGGTTTCTGACCTAGGATTGGAGGCATGCGATTGGGAAAATAGGTGGATCAATCAGCGGGTTGGGTGAGATGGTGCGAGTACTGATAGCGACAATAATAGGGATGGTTGAATAGGAGGTGCAATGCTACGATTTATGGTAGGAAACCAGAGTTGCACGAGGTACTATGGAGTTCGAACTGATGATGTCGGGGTTGTGGTAGAGTTCGATGAAAAATTCTGGTGATGCATTTGAAGAGTAGGAGAGTTCGAAAGTTTCGAGGATGGTTTGGGTAAACTGCTAGTGTTTAGTAATGGAAAATTGGGGGGTTCAGTCAGGAAAACTTGGAAATGAGGAAGCTCGGACATGCAGAATGATTGTCATGGGAGGAGAGGAAGGTTTGTTCAGTATAACGACATTGGACAGCGGCACAACAATGGTTTAGATGATTGAAAATGAAGATAATAAAGGTAAAACAATAGTTTATACATTTCTTAATGATCTTTTATTTATTTGTGTATCCAAATTTATAACATATACATATATGTCGTACAAAATGGAATTCGTTGGAATAGTATTAGAAATAACTACAAATGGAAACAAGTTGGGAATTTTTATAGTCGACTGGAATCAACGATGGGATTTTAATTTAAATCGAATATATTTCGATTTAAGTTAAAATCGTATCGGGTCAGCAAATAAAATCACGGTGAGTAAATCTCACTTTAAAATTTATTTTTATCATTTGTTGGCTGCTTGGTTGCATTTATAAATTGTTTATCAGTCTTGGTTATTAAATATATTAGTCATCCAGGCTTGGTGGTTGTGGTTATTATATATATATTGGATTTCCTGCAGTACCGTTAGCGGATGCCCGCAGAATCATTAACGGATGACCCTATCGCCCCACGATATATGAGTGAATGACCTTCTGTACCGCAGTATCCTGCCATGAAGCTAGAATGGTATTATTTATGTTGTCTAACATCTGTGGATGCAAAGAAACAGGTTGGAGGGATCCAATTGGGTTCTGCAAATTTATTTGTTATTGTTTACATATTTATATGTGTGTGTGTTGTGTTGAATTGGATTGATGGGTTGTGTGTTTGAATGAATAAATATCACTAGCCCTATATATTTATATTTAAAAATATCTAAAAGGGATTTTATGATTTAAAAAGGAAAATTTACCTTTTGAAATGGAAATGGAATTTCAAATGGATTGAGAAATATTAACTTGTTTTTAATAATAAAAACAAGTGGATATAAATTACCACCGATTTGTGAGTTTTAATCAAGGATTCTGAATAATCAGCGTTTTAGTTAGATTTGGAAGAACAGATTAATTTACATTAATTTGTCGAAGAAGTAGAGTTGAAATTTTATTAATAACGTGACTGAACGTGTATATCTAAATTTAATTAAAAACGAACTCGCCGCAGCACAGTATTTCGTAATTTGACGATTCGAACATCAATTGAGTATATAAAACTCAATATAAGTCGGAATTCGATGAAACAAGGAACACCTGGACCTATTGAATAATAGTTTTCTAATGCAAGAGAAAAATTTGGATTGTATAGATTTGGAGTTATGTAAAAATCAAATTTTCATAAAAGCAGCGCTATAATTGTTTTAAACCTTAACGGTTTATTATATAAAATAAAAGGATTTTGAGTAAATAAAAATCCGAATTTCCAATAGTAAAATCTAAATTTGAGTTATAAATTAAATATAACTCATGTGGGATAGACGAAATGATTTTTGGAATAAAAATCATACTTTTATTTGCCGAATGAGGTTAACTAATTTCAAAAGGAATTAGTTAATAGAGTTTTGAACCAAATTTAACTTAGTTTAAATGAATTGGATTTGTTAATCGAGATTGGGAATTCGAATATGAAACTTGGAGTAGAAATTTTAAGTGAGCAAGGAGATTGAGTTTGAATTGTGTATAAGTGAATACAAACATATTTGAATGTGATATGTTCAAATTAAAAGCAAATTAAGCGAAGAAGTTAATTGGAAAATTAATTAGCGAATGGAAACAATTAAAGTAAAAATGATTGGATTGATTGAAATAAATTGGAAATGGGCGTATATATGTTTGACAGGTATGGAATGAAGAGAATGAAGATTATAATTAAAGTTCCAGACAAAAAGGTACATATTTAAATTTCCATATGAGATTTTATGAGCCTACTGGGAAAGCCGCTTAGTTTTTTATTTTCTTTTTGAATGGAAAGGGCCTAGAGAGGCGAGTTGGGGTTTGAGCTATTAACCGGTACAAAGGAGGTGCTGACGAAATTTTTCGAAAATTTAAGTAGTTAAAATATTTTTAAGAAAATATGATAACTAAAAAATCAATATATCGATATGCATAGAGTTCGATAAGGAAATGAACTTAAAATAAAATATTAGAAAAGGCCAGTGATTATTTGATGGATGTTTGTTTTCCTTTGTTAGTTAAATCACCGGCTATGAAAGATTTTTGACCATCGTTGTTAATACGGAGAGACCGGTCGGATTTATTATCCGAAACCACTCCGTATAGGCATAGGCGATGTGAACTAGATTATGCTGAAGAAATTAGAGATGGATTGAAATGCAAGGGCTATTCTATTTGTCCATACCCAGGACAACTTTTATGTACGAATGTTTGATAGAGTATTCCTAACAGACCACATAAGACGATCTTTTCAAGATATTACGTTTGGTGGCGGAGAAATTCATTTCTCTTAGCTGTTATACCCGTAATATTTTGGGAAGATCAACTAGTGATTTGACGGGTTTGACGATGTGGCTTTCAAAATGAATGGTGGCCAGATGTTCTGAAAGATTTACATAGCCTCAAGCCTCGCAACTGGGAAATGACAAAAATCGGGTAGACAACATGACTAGTTGGGTCATTCCCAAGCAGGGCATATTTTTCACCGATCTAGAGAAAATTCAATTATTTATTCTTGTTTTGATTCTGTATCTTACGGATTACGGTTGGACGGCCGACAACCGTGGGTGACAATATATTCGCTACACTCAAGCTAAATGAATGGGCGGTCATGTGTGGCCAGGTTGCAAGATGTTCTTGCTGAACCCCAGTGTTTCCCCTCTAGTGTACAATGATCGGGAGGTGGTCCCATACCTTGTTATAGTTGGAATCCAATCTCCAATAAGTGCCCTACGGTTTTCGATTTTATACTATATATGTAGAGTGTAAGATGCAAGCGTTCTGCTATATGGCTATTTACTTAATTAGACATTATTATAATATCACTAGATTTTGATATCAAAAATGTTTTGGGTTATAGTAAGATAAAAACCTTCCATGTTTATGTGTGGGCTGGTCTTACTATTATCCTTTTCTTTCAAAGGGTTATTCAAAGTTAAACAATATGGTTGGAGTTTACTCACACCAGTCCCATTATTGACCCAGAGTTTATTTTGTTTTTTACCTAAACTCTTGGGTGGCCAAATTTGAACGGACAGCCAAGTGTTTCAGTCTTTTACAGATACACTTGGAGGAACTTGAAGTAGGAGGCTTCATCATTTGTTATTTTAGAGTTTTGTTCCGCTGTATCAAATGTTGTATTGTACTTTAATGATGGTATGTATATATGGTACAAAATTTTGTATTTCGAAGATTATGTCTAATAATATATTTTATTTGTTCCACTATGAGATTCTGATATTTTCTTTTGTTCCATCTTTTATCTGTTTTATTTCTTTAACCCTAATGACTCGTATTTTTGTGCAACTTGGGTTGGATGTATGTTGTTTAAGTCAACTCAAATAGTACGGATTTGCGGGCCATTACACACAAAGTCATAAAACTAATACTTAACAAAATATAAAATTGATACCTAAAAACTGCTATAATATTTTAACAAAAAACTAATGCAAAAAATGTGTACATCACAATTTGATTGATTAAAATGAAAAGTTCGAATGGGTTACAAAGTTAATGCAATAGTACAACTAAAAAATTAGCACAGAAACAAAAACAAATTAAAAAAAACAATAACATGGTTAATACAGCAAAACTGCCGATACCTTAAAAAATATATAAAATTGATACCTAAAAACTGCTGTAGTGTTTTGTAAAAAAAAATTAATACAAAATATTTACATCATAGTTCGATTAATTAAAGCAAAACAAGTCCGATTGTAACACAAAGTTAATGCAACAATACAACTAAGCAATAAATGCAACATCAAAAACATAACAAACGTATATAAATTAGAGTTAATTAAACAAAACTTATATCTAAAAAAATACAAAACTAATACCCAACTGCTGAATAGCCGAACATTAAAATTGCAGAACCAACATGTAACAACCCGGATTTTCAGAACCAATTTAAATTTTTTATTTTATCTATTTTAATAGATTTTGAATATTTAAAATGATTTATTTTAGATAATAACCACTAAAAATTTATTTAAATCGAAGTTAGAACTTATAAATTTATTTTAATTATAAAACGAGCCTGAAATGGCGCAGTAATTTGAAAATTCGATTTTAAATTACTATTGAATGTACAGGATTCAAAATAAACCGGATTTCAGTAAAACAAAAAATATTTGAATTTGTTTAATAATATCTTTCAAACAAATGTAAGAAACTGATATTTCATGATACAAATTAAAAGTTATGTCCAGTTTAAAATTCAGAATAGTCGCTGTAGAATTTATATATATTTTATGTAATATATAACCCTTGAAAATAGCTATTTTGCAAACGACCTCCGTTTTCAACGAAACTACTTTTGTTGGATCCAGAATATCAAATTATTGCTAGATTCCAATTTTCATAATTTTTGAAATTAACTTGTGAGCGTGATGAATTTAAAAGTGTTTGGTAATTTCAGTTTGAATTTAATCGACTATGATTTGACCATTTTTAAACGGTCTCCAAATTCGACGAAATTAGTTTTGTTAGGACCGTATCATCAAAACATAGCTATATTTATTTTTTGGGAATTTTTGGAGTTAGAGTGTGGCCCCGGTAAATTAAAATGTACATTTAAATTCAATTTATATTGATTTATATTTTAATTTTGACAAAAACCGATCAAAACATTCGAATTGGCTTACTAAACATATCCCATTATGTCCGGATTGGGGGTATTTAGCTAGGGACAACAGTCGTTGGGTTTGATTTGGAGTTCAGATCAATAAACAAATTATTTTGGCATTAAATATATATATATATATATTCATTGTAACCCTAGCTTATTTCTGGGCCGCCATCGGTTTGAAAAGAACGGCCAGTTTTGCTCAAAATTTCTTCATCAATTTACATTCAATCCAAGCAACAAAATCAAAAATTTATAAAATGAATTGAAGTACTACGAATGGGCTTTCAATCTATACAGGGTTGAGGAATTATCATTGAAAGATTTGGCCAGACTTTTAGCGGAAAAGGAGCGACTTTCGGTGCGAATTTTGAGAGGATGGGGATGCCGAGGTCGTCGTCGCTGAAGGCGGTAGAGGAAGGATTATAAATGTAATTAAGTTTCCTTACATATTTAATTATTTGATTTTTGTAATCAATGTTTAAAAATTCATAACTTTGTCATGCGAGGTCGATATCAGACGATTTCGGTGATGTTGGGATCGTGGCGACGAACTCTACCACATGGAACTGGCTAGAACGGAAACTGAGACAGTTGGAATTTTTAACAAAATTAAACGCCTGTTTAATTTTGTTAAAAACAGAAATTCAGAAATAAAGACTAATGGAGTGGAAACCGACTGTGAGAACTCCTTCTCACTCTAATTATTTTACAGTTAAATATAAATTAAAATGCAGACGGGGCTTAGAAGCCCCCGACACTATTTTATCGTACAAACCATGGTTTTTTGTTTTGATTTTAGTGTTGAAATTTGGGTATTGATTGATTTATTTGATTTTGATTTGGATATGAATTGGATTGAAATTGAATATTATGTATGGCGCAAGCCGGTATCAGGAGAGGGGTAATGCTAGACATTACTCAGATTTTAATATCGCGCCGTTATAATGCCGATATTTTCTGAAATAAATATTTATTCATTAAAAATATAATTTTTAATGTGGAAATGAACTGAATAAAATATTCATGTGTGGAATAAAATATTTGAACAATAAAAATATTATTTTTATAGAATGTATGAACTATATAAAATATTCATGTGTTGAAATACATATTTTACCATTAAAAATATAATTTTTAATGTATAGAACAACATAAAATTCTCCTGAAATAAATATTCATTTATAAATCAGACGATTACACCTATTTAACTGATATTGATTGGGATGATAAGTTTTACATATCGCCAACTGCCGAAATAACATATAGTATTTGTTGGTTGAAACCCCACACGAGTATTGGGATGATGACGTACACTAATCCCGATTCTATAGTTTTATGTCAATCAATTGGTTGACAGACTGTTGTAAGCGTTAAATATTTATATTTAATGCTTATGAAGTTGTGTAATACACTCTGGATGATGGTTGATTGTTTATCATTGTTGTTATATACATGTGTTGTATGAAATCCATATAACTAACATTATATCGTAATTGATTGGCTATGATTCTAATTCAGAGGGCACGAATATTTTAAATCAATGAATAGTTTAAATTAACGAATAATGAATATTTTCAAATAAGGAATATTTTAAAATAATATTTAGGAAAGGATTAAAATATGATTTTGATGTCCGATTTGGGATGGACACGAGAATATTGAAATATATGAAGCAGTGTTGATTAGATTTGCGCCATTTTAACATGAATGATATTTATATCGATTTTATTCATTTTTATAATGAATATAAAAAAGGAAATAATTTCAAATCAGATATTTTGAAAATATTATAATTTAAATATTATAATGATAAGGAGTATTCAATTTTGATTTAAAATTGAAATTAAAGTGGGAATCGTTTTAAAATGAATTTATAAACTATTTATAGAATACGTTTTAAATGGAAATCGATGAAACATATATAATATGTAACGACAAGGAATTTCGCTCGATCCGAATCAGTCGCTAAACCGATCAAGACCGTTCGAAACACCTGATTATTTCGAGAACACGAAAAAATAGAATGCAGACGGAAGAACATTTCATTGTTAATTACAACAATTCCATCAGAATACAAGAATATACAGAGTATAAACGAATATTACATTCGATAAATATCAGAGATTACAATACATTACATAGCAGCGGAAAATAATACAAAATACAATTGAAGAAGATACACGGATACAAAGCTTTCCGGATATCGTTCCAGCTGTAAACCAGGTTCCTGTGAATATAAATCTGCAAAACCAAAACTACTAGCTGCCCATGTCAAAATAAGGGCACCCATAGTTTAGGTTAAAACAATAAACTCTAGGTCAGTCATGGGACTGGTGTGAGAACTAAAACAGTTATTAATCTTTATTTTAAAGTTAGGTAAATCAAGGGACCACGCCGTATAACACGGAATGGGTTTCCTCCCCAGAATACCAGTGCATAAAACAAACAGCGCAATGCTAAATAAAGAAAAATGAAGCTATTATAAGGCCCAGGTCCCATCACACAATGCAACGCGAGCCGGAGGACAGGGTTTTACCTTATAATAACCAAGAATGCTTGGTACGTGAAATTTCATGTTTTATTATTACTATAAGTTTATAGTGACAAACTATTTCAAATCATAAGTATCAATCATAGACGACATGAGTGCCCCATCCCACTATGTCGCCATACTAGGCTCTACAAATAAGGCCGCAAAGTCACGTATTGGAAGTTGGATTTCCATCTGTGAACCGAGGCAAAAGATAGTCCTCAACCGATTCGAGACAATCTAGCCCATGTCTCAGGTCAGAGCTCGAGTGACCTTGGAGCGACAGGTCCGGTCCACCGATGTGGATTAGACGAAATCCTGAACACTGCGTTTCCCCGCCCTTTGGGGCGTAGGTGAGCCAACTAAATGACTCCATCGGTCCCGGATCGACCGATATATCCGAGGCGCCTCCAATTCCAACAACCATATGAGTCAAACTCGTCAGCCAGTTCAAGCACTGACGCCACTCCTAGCTAGAAGAAAACGCATGTCCTCCCTGAGGTCCGTCTCCAGTTTTTGGTTCACACCGGGGTGTGAGGCTCATGAATCAACGCCACACAAAGCTACGCCACAAAGGCCGTGCTTTGATCATCAGCCACAAGACTCTGCTTTTCAACAGAATCCTTGATCATTTGCATCTTAGCATGCCACACTGGCAATTCATGCTATGCAACTGATATCAATCACACAGAATGAAATCCAATGTCAGACACACTGTCCATTTACAAGTCCGTTCTAGGTCTGAACGAAACCGGAGGAACCTAGTACCCCGCATATCCATCGATCTCCAAGTACGTCTGGACGATCACCAACTGATTCCCTCCTCTTGGGTGTACGGCCCAATCAAGATCATCAGTAACCACCCAAAATACGTGAAGACCTCCGATCTTCTACCATCGTCTTCATCTTCGACTTATCGTCGTATCAGTTATTCAAAATGGGATAAACCCGGTCTTTCTGAATAACTCGCGTATATAATAAATACGTGTTACACAAACATAACATACGCCTCATTCCAGTTCATCAGTCACTAACCGTAAATTAATCAAGAGAATAATTCCCCAAATATTAACCCCGAAGGCCGAAACCAACATCAGATCAATATCCAGAAAACCATTCTGCTTAGCTAACCGATAGTTAGTTTCTAAATTTCACATTCATAGGGAAAGGTTCCCATTAATTTTATCAAAGATAAATTCATTTAAATTTATTCTTTAATCTACTTTTGAATATCAATTCAAACTAGTCGGGATTAGCGAACCACACCGAAGTGATCATTTATTTTATTTCCGAATCCCAACCTATTCATCCCATGAAGTAAAACTGGTAATACTTCATATCTAACACCACGGTGTTATCGGTAAATTCAATTACCATTTCACGTTCAAATCTAATTAAAGATTTAATTATCGCCTGGAGCAAAACTAGTGATACTCCATTCTCGATCTTTTCAATCTAATTAAAGATTCATTAAAACTCCACATAGTTTTAATCTTTGACTGGGTTAAAGAATCAGTGTCATTTAAAACACGGTTCACGATAAACCCCAAAATCACATCACATTTCAGTCAGTCCCTAACCGTAAATTAATCAAGAGAATAATTCCCCAAATATTAACCCCGAAGGCCGAAACCAACATCAGATCAATATCCAGAAAACCATTCTGCTTAGCTAACCGATAGTTAGTTTCTAAATTTCACATTCTTAGGGAAAGGTTCCCATTAATTTTATCAAAGATAAATTCTTTTAAATTTATTCTTTAATCTACTTTTGAATATCAATTCAAACTAGTCGGGATTAGCGAACCACACCGAAGTGATCATTTATTTTATTTCCCAATCCCAACCTATTCATCCCATGAAGTAAAACTGGTAATACTTCATATCTAACACCACAGTGTTATCGGTAAATTCAATTATCATTTCACGTTCAAATCTAATTAAAGATTTAACTATCGCCTAGAGCAAAACTGGTAATACTCCATTCTCGATCTTTTCAATCTAATTAAAGATTCATTAAAACTACACTTAGTTTTAATCTTTAACTGGGTTAAAGAATCAGTGTCATTTAAAAACACGGCTCACGGTAAACCCAAAATCACATTCCATTAATTATCGGGTTAAAGAACAAGTGTTATTTAAAACACTGTTCACGATAAACCCGAAAATCAATATCAATTCCATTCCAATTAAATATCATTTAATTGGTACACTTCATTAAATCTAAATAAAAAGATTTAATTTTTTTTCTTAAGTGGGCTTAAGAACAGTGTTAATGAAGATACCATTCACGACAAACCCAAATCACATTTGATATTAAATACAAGGCTCTGAATAGAAAATATATCGGCTTATATTCAATATCAAATTCTACGACCAACAAATATCGTATTGGAAATAACGATATAAATATATCTTTCAAATTCCCATAACAATATCTATATCATCACGAAATCCAACATCGAAATATTCCAAAGACAATTTCGATTCAAATCCATTCCAATTCAATTATTGGAAATTCTGGTTATTTTCAAAACCATTTCAAATCCACTTTATTTATTTTTAAAAATAAATAGAATTATAATTCTAGTTCAAAACTAGTTCATTTCGATAAAAATCTATTTTTATCTTTTCAAATATGGAGTTTTTCATCCCAATTCTTCACAAATCATTTCTTATGATTTTACACAAATTATTGATATTTTTAATAATTTTATCAAGGCCCGTACAGTCGATTTCCATCAACGGCCGTCAAACTGCACTTATAGCGACCCTTTCCAAATTTGATTTGGACATAATTACAAATCCAACCGTTAGATTTCAAATTTCTAATATTCGTTAGAAATCTCTTTTCGATACAAACCCAACGGTTCCAGTTTTAGGAGAATCCGACGGTCGAATCTCCCGTAATATCCGTTCGAAGCCAATGGTCGAAATTCGCGAACTGCCGTGGCGCGGCGCGTTCTATTCGGGCCATTATATTATATATATATATATAATATATATAATATATACTTCATCGATTTCCTTTTAAAAACGTATTTTATAAATCGTTTTAAATTCGTTTTCAAAACATTTTCAACTTCCATCTCATATTCAAATCAAAATTGAATTCTCCAATATAAATTCGTTTTAAATTCATTTCAAATCGATTTCAATTCAAATCGATTTTTCAATTCAATTTCAGTTCGTTTTCAATTCAATTTGAATTTCAAGTTAATTCAATTTCAATTCGAATTCATTTCTATTCAATTTCAATTCGAATTCAATTCTATTCAATTTCAATTCGAATTCATTTCTATTCAATTTCAATTTAAATTCATTTCTATTCAATTTCAATTCGAATTCCAATTCACTTCAATATTCATTTCAATTTGAATAAAATCAATATAAATATCGTTCATGTCAAAATGGCGCAAATCTAATCAACACGGCTTTATATATTTCCATTTTCAAATATTTCTATTTCAAATATTTCTATTTAAAATATTCCTATTTAAATATTCCTATTTAAATATTTTTATTCAAATATTTCTATTTCAAAATTGGAATGAGGCCTAATCAATTACCATATAATGTTAATTATATGGATTTTCTACAACACATGTACAAAATAACAATGATAAATAATCAACCATCATCCAGAGTGCGTTCTACATTGTATAAGCATCAAATATAAATATTTAACGCTTATAACAGCCTGTCAATCAATCGATCGACATACAACTAATTATTGGGATTAGTGTATGTCATATATCATCCCAATACCCGTGTGGGGTTTCAAACAATCAAACACAGATTTTATTTGTGCAGTGGGGCGATGTGTAAAATTTATCGTCCCAATCAATATCAATCAAATGTGTGTACATAAACAAATCGTCCGATTTGTTTATATTTATTTCATTTTAAATACACGTTAAAAATTCTATTTTCAACTATAAAATATTTTTAACTATATAAATATTTTATTTCATTTCACATCACATCACACAATCAACTACACATCAAAATCAAACAAACAAGCATACAAGCCGTCCATGGTCTGTGGACGACGGGTGTCGGGTGCTACTAAACACCGTCTGCATCCTAGTATATATTTTAACTAGAAAAATTAAATTAAAGGTGAGAAATTCTCACCTTCTAGCTAAACCAAACGCCATGACTCTTCATATGTAGAAATCTTCGTCGTGCTCGCCTTTTGTCACTTTCGTTGCCCGTAGCCACTACATATATAAAAATCACATTTTTATTGTCTCTACTTTATAACAATTAAATTTTTATATAATTAACAATTCAAACTCGCTTGTTCTAAAAATTCAAACCTTTTAACATATAAAAATTACTTCTTTTTCGATTTAAAAATCTTATCTTTTCATAAATAGAAATCGTATCTTTATAATATAAAAGATCTAATCTTCCTACTTCATTCACATAATAGAAAAATTCGATCTTTTTGTTCTTCATTAACATATATAAAATCAAATTTTTTCTTCTAGGTTAAAAATCTCGCCTTTTAAAGTTTAAAAATCTCGCCTTTTAAAGTTTAAAAATCTCGCCATTTATGTTTTTCATAACCACATCTTTTCGTTGTATAAAACTCTAATCTTTCTGTTTATATAAACCTAATCTTTTTACACGTCATTCTCCTAAAGAAAATTCCAACTTTTATACTTCGCTCACATAAAGAAAATCATATCTTTATAAAATCAAAAACATATATTTATAAACGAAAATAAAAATCAAAACTTTGTATTCCATTTCCAATAAACTCATTACTTTCTTTTCATATAAAAATAAACAACAAAAGAAAAAGGAAAAACAAAAATTAAAAATTAAAAATAAATAAAAATAGAAGAGGGCTTACAGTATACGGAGAGGAGGGATGGGAGTTTTCTTCCATCGACGCAATGGGGGAGGATGCTGCTCGCGCGGTCGGAGGGTGGTCAAGGGGTAATCGCGGTGGCCGGTGGTAAAAAGGGCGGAGGCGGCTGAAAGTGTGGGGTGCGGTCCTTAAACTGGACGTATGGGGAGGGGGTTCTCGAGGGTGGAGCGGAGGGCGTTGAAGGCCAGGGTGCCTCGCCGTCGGCGGTGGCCAGCGATGCCAGGAGCGGCGCGATTCCGTTCTTCCTTCCTTTTTTTATTTCTAAAAACTGATTTGATTTCGAACGGGTGGGGGGGGGGGGGGGAGCCTGAGAGGAGATAAGGGGAGAGAGGGATTTATTTTTATTTTATTTAATTTCAAAAAGTTGACTTTTTTATTCGACCTCGAAATGAGACCCACCGCCTGTCGTCCATAGCGTTTCACCCCCATTCCGAACACAATGGGATATGTATCGCGGGACAATTCGATCGTTTCGATCAGTTTTCATCAAAATCAACATATAACTCTATATATTGAATTTGAACGCACATTTCAATTTACTGGGGTTACATACTAACTCGAAAAATTCCAGAAAAATATTTTCTAGCTTCGTATTGACGATACGTTCCTAACAAAACTAGTTTCGTCGAATTCTGAGACCGTTAGAAAAATGACCATTTTCCAGTCTATTAAAATCAACTGAAACTAGTCAAACGCGTTTTCCTTCGCCACGCTCACATATTGATTCGAAAAATTATGAAATTTGAAACCTAGCAATAATTTGACATCACGGATCCAACAAAAGTGGTTTCGTCGAAATCCGAGGTCGTTTGCAAAATTTCCATTTTTAAGGGCCAGAATTTCATAGCGACTATTCTGAATTTTCAACTAGACATATCTTTTGATTCCCGCTATGAAATTTTGATTTTTCTGAATCGTTGCAAAGATATTATCAAATAGATTCAAATATTTTTGGTTTCGCTATAATCCGGTTTATTTTGCACTCGGTACAATCATTTGAATTTTGCAATTGAATTATCAAACTACCGCGCCATTTTCAATTCCTTTTATAATTATAAATAAATATTTATATTCTAACGACGATTCGAATAAATATATACATTCGAATTCTATTCAAAATAAATTTTTCGTCCATATTATTTAAAATTGTTCATTTTAAATATTCAAAATTCGCTAAAATTGCCAAAATAAAAATTTTAAATTGGCTCGGATTTCCGGGTTATTACAATCTCCCGCACTTAAAACTTTTCGTCCCCGAAAAGGAACGAAGCCGAAAGTTGTTTCACAAATCAACTCAACTTCCATTATTTTCACTACGGCTTAAGTTCTTCAACTTTTCAGTTTCTAAGAACTTTTCAAATTTTTCAGAAATTTGGCTAACACCCTAAATTTTTGAAAAATTTCGCCATAACCTCCCTTGCACCGGGGACTTCGGGATATTTCATATAGCCTCCCATGGCCTTCTTCAATCCAAAAGAAAAAGAAAAAGCCAAGCGGCTAGCCAATCGGCTCATAAAATCATCATCACCCAAACAAAATAGTAATTTATGGTAAACATGTACCTATATGTCGGGCAAACAATTTTATTCTTTTGCTCTAGCTTCCTTGCTATGACCAGTTCAATGTAAGTACATGTATATGCATGTAAATGCGACTAATTTTCACTATAACTCACTATTTGATACCATTTGGCTAAACGGTTCAAAATTTAATTAATCAGCCAATAATCAAACAACACAATCATCAATCAATTAGTTGATTAACGTTTCAAAATCATAACTTTGATATATAGCCAAAAATCAGACTTTTGATGCCAAATCACATCAATAAGTCCTATCTAATTTTGGTTCTCACACCAGTCAATAGGAATCATATAGATATCCCACCTTCGAAACTCGAACACATATACTGACGATACTATAGTAATCATCAGGATCGTCTCCGGGCGACTACAGTATGATTCTATATCTACCCAATATATTAAAACTTCGAATACAAGCGGATCAGACGTATACGCAAGATCGTATATACTGGATAGTCCAAATCAATACAAATAACTATTCAAATACGAATAATTGAATTAAATTTTCAAAACAAAAATTGTTTTCATTTTAAAAACACACTCTTCACACTCGTTCTAGGATACTACTGATCCCATCTCTAACGAGTCATTCCCATTGGATATTACTAATCCAATCTCTGATGAATTCTTTCGTATGGTTCTAATGTATCTTGTTCTCTGAGCTTTATTAACCAAAGCTCTGATACCACATGTAACGACAAGGAATTTCGCTCGATCCGAATCAGTCGCTAAACCGATCAAGACCGTTCGAAACGCCTGATTGTTTCGAGAACACGACAAATTAGAACGCAGACGGAAGAACATTTCATTGTTAATTACAACAATTCCATCAGAATACAAGAATATATAGAGTATAAATGAATATTACATTCGATAAATATCAAAGATTACAATACATTACATAGCAGCGGAAAATAATACAAAATACAACTGAAGAAGATACATGGATACAAAGCTTTCCGGATATCGTTCTAGCTGTAAACCAGTTTCCTATGAATATAAATCTGCAAAACCAAAACTGCTAGCTGCCCGTGTCAAAATAAGAGACCCAGAGTTTAGGTTGAAACAATAAACTCCAGGCCAGTCATGAGACTGGTGTGAGAACTAAAACAGTTATTAATCTTTATTTTAAAGTTAGGTAAATCAAGGGACCACGCCGTATAACACGGAACGGGTTTCCTCCCCAGAATACCAGTGCATAAAACAAACAGCGTAATGCTAAATAAAGAAAAATGAATCTATTATAAGACCCAGGTCCCATCATACAATGCAACGCAAGCCGGAGGATAGGGTTTTTGCCTTATAATAACCAAGAATGCTTGGTACGTGAAATTTCATGTTTTATTATTACTATAAGTGTATAGTGTCAAAACTATTTCAAATCATAAGTATCAATCATAGACGGCATGAGTGCCCCATCCCACTATGTCGCCATACTAGGCTCTACAAATAAGGCCGCAAAGTCACGTATTGGAAGTTGGATTTCCATCTGTGAACCGAGGCAAAAGATAGTCCTCAACCGATTCGAGACAATCTAGCCCATGTCTCAGGTCAGAGCTCGAGTGACCTTGGAGCGACAGGGCCGGTCCACCGATGTGGATTAGACGAAATCCTAAACACTGCGTTTCCCCGCCCTTTGGGGCATAGGTGAGCCAACTAAATGGCTTCATCGGTCCCGGATCGACCGGTATATCCGAGGCACCTCCAATTCCAACAACCACATGAGTCAAGCTCGTCAGCCAGTTCAAGCACAGACGCCACTCCTAGCTAGAAGAAAACGCATGTCCTCCCTGAGGTCCGTCTCTCGTTTTTGGTTTACACCGGGGTGTGAGGCTCATGAATCAACGCCACACAAAGCTATGCCACAAAGGTCGTGCTTTGATCATCAGCCACAAGACTCTGCTTTTCAACAGAAGCCTTGATCATTTGCATCTTAGCATGCCATACAGGCAATTCACGCTATGCAACTGATATCAATCACACAGAATGAAATCCAATGTCAGACACACTGTCCATTTACAAGTCCGTTCTAGGTCTGAATGAAACCGGAGGCACCTAGTACCCCGCATATCCATCGATCTCCAAGTAGGTCTGGACGATCACCAACTGATTCCCTCCTCTTGGGTGTACGGCCCAATCAAGATCATCAGTAACCACCCAAACGACGTGAAGACCTCCGGTCTTCTACCATTGTCTTCATCTTCGACTTAACGTCGTATTAGTTATTCAGAATGGGATAAACCTGGTCTTTCTGAATAACTCGCGTATATAATAAATACGTGTTACACAAACACAACATACGCCTCATTCCAGTTCATCAGTCACTAACCGTAAATTAATCAAGAGAATAATTCCCCAAATATTAACCCCGAAGGCCGAAACCAACATCAGATCAATATCCAGAAAACCATTCTGCTTAGCTAACCGACAGTTAGTTTCTAAATTTCACATTCTTAGGGAAAGGTTCCCATTAATTTTATCAAAGATAAATTATTTTAAATTTATTCTTTAATCTACTTTTGAATATCAATTCAAACTAGTCGGCATTAGCAAACCACATCGAAGTGATTATTTATTTTATTTCCCAATCCCAACCTATTCATCCCATGAAGTAAAACTGGTAATACTTCATATCTAACACCACGGTGTTATCGGTAAATTCAATTACCATTTCACGTTCAAATCTAATTAAAGATTTAACTATCGCCTGGAGCAAAACTGGTGATACTCCATTCTCGATCTTTTCAATCTAATTAAAGATTCATTAAAACTCCACTTTGTTTTAATCTTTGATTGGGTTAAAGAATCAGTGTCATTTAAAACACAGTTCACGATAAACCCCAAAATCACATCACATTTCAGTCAGTCCCTAACCGTAAATTAATCAAGAGAATAATTCCCCAAATATTAACCCCGAAGGCCGAAACCAACATCAGATCAATATCTAGAAAACCATTCTGCTTAGCTAACCGACAGTTAGTTTCTAAATTTCACATTCTTAGGGAAAGGTTCCCATTAATTTTATCAAAGATAAATTCTTTTAAATTTATTCTTTAATCTACTTTTGAATATCAATTCAAACTTGTCGGGATTAGCGAACCACACCGAAGTGGTCATTTATTTTATTTCACAATCCTAACCTATTCATCCCATGAAGTAAAACTGGTAATACTTCATATCTAACACCACGGTGTTATCGGTAAATTAATTTACCATTTCACGTTCAAATCTAATTAAAGATTTAACTATCGCCTGGAGCAAAACTGGTGATACTCCATTCTCGATCTTTTCAATCTAATTAAAGATTCATTAAAACTCCACTTAGTTTTAATCTTTAACTGGGTTAAAGAATCTGTGTCATTCAAAAACACGGCTCACGGTAAACCCAAAATCACATTCCATTAATTATCGGATTAAAGAACAAGTGTTATTTAAAACACTGTTCACGATAAACCCGAAAATCAATATCAATTCCATTCCAATTAAATATCATTTAATTGGTACACTTCATTAAATCTAATAAAAAGATTTTTTTTCTTAGCTGGGCTTAAGAACAGTGTTAATGAAGACACCATTCACGACAAACCCAAATTACATTTGATATTAAATACAAGGCTCTAAATAGAAAATATATCGGCTTATATTCAATATCAAATTCTATGACCAACAAATATCGTATTGGAAATAACGATATAAATATATCTTTCAAATTCCCATAACAATATCTGTATCATCACGAAATCCAACATCGAAATATTCCAAAGACAATTTCGATTCAAATCCATTCCAATTCAATTATTGGTAATTCTGGTTATTTTCAAAACCATTTCAAATCCACTTTATTTATTTTTAAAAAATAAATAGAATTATAATTCTAGTTCAAAACTAGTTCATTTCGATAAAAATCTATTTTTATCTTTTCAAATATGGAGTTTTTCATCCCAATTCTTCACAAATCATTTCTTATGATTTTACACAAATTATTGATATTTTTAATAATTTTATCAAGGCCCGTACAGTCTACAACGACCTTTTCCAAATTTGTTTTGGACATAATTCCAAATCCAACTGTTAGATTTCAAATTTCTAATATTCGTTAGAAAGCTCTTTTCGATATGAACCTAACGGTTCCGGTTTTAGGAGAATCCGACGGTCGGATCTCCCGTAATATCCGTTCGAAGCCAATGGTCGAAATTCGCGAACTACCGCGGCGCGGCGCGTTCTATTCAGACCATTATATTATATATAATATGTATAATATATACTTCGTCGATTCCCTTTTAAAAACGTATTTTATAAATCGTTTCAAATTCGTTTTCAAAACGTTTTCAACTTCCATCTCATATTCAAATCAAAATTGAATTCTCCAATATAAATTCATTTTAAATTCATTTCAAATCGATTTCAATTCAAATCGATTATTCAATTCAATTTCAGTTCGTTTTCAATTTAATTTGAATTTCAAGTTGATTCAATTTCAATTCGAATTCATTTCTATTCAATTTCAATTCTAATTCAATTCTATTCAATTTCAATTCGAATTCATTTCTATTCAATTTCAATTCGAATTCCAATTCACTTCAATATTCATTTCAATTTGAATAAAATCGATATAAATATGGTTCACGTCAAAATGGCGCAAATCTAATCAACATGGCTTTATATATTTCCATTTTCAAATATTTCTATTTCAAATATTTCTATTTAAAATATTCCTATTTAAATATTCCTATTTAAATATTTCTATTCAAATATTTCTATTTCAAAATGGGAATGAGGCCCAATCAATTACCATGTAATGTTAATTATATGGATTTTCTACAACACATGTACAAAATAACAACGATAAATAATCAACCATCATCCAGAGTGCGTTCTACACTGTATAAGCATCAAATATAAATATTTAACGCTTATAACAGCCTGTCAATCAATCGATCGACATACAACTAATTATTGGGATTAGTGTATGTCATATATCATCCCAATACCCGTGTGGGGTTTCAAACAATCAAACAAAGATTTTATTTTTGCAGTTGGGCGATGTGTAAAATTTATCGTCCCAATCAATATCAATCAAATGTGTGTATATAAACAAATCGTCCGATTTGTTTATATTTATTTCATTTTAAATACACGTTAAAAATTCTATTTTCAACTATAAAATATTTTTAACTATATAAATATTTTATTTCATTTCACATCACATCACACAATCAACTACACCTCAAAATCAAACAAACAAGCATACAAGCCGTCCATGGTCTGTGGACGACGGGTGTCGGGTGCTACTAAACACCGTCTGCATCCTAGTATATATTTTAACTAGAAAAATTAAATTAAAGGTGAGAAGTTCTCACCTTCTAGCTAAACCAAACGCCACGACTCTTCATATGTAGAAATCTTCGTCGTGCTCGCCTTTTGTCACTTTCGTTGCCCGTAGCCACTACATATATAAAAATCACATTTTTATTGTCTCTACTTTGTAACAATTAAATTTTTATATAATTTACAATTCAAACTCGCTTGTTCTAAAAATTCAAACCTTTTAACATATAAAAATTACTTCTTTTTCGATTTAAAAATCTTATCTTTTCATAAATAGAAATCATATCTTTATAATATAAAAGATCTAATCTTCCTACTTCATTCACATAATAGAAAATTTCGATCTTTTTGTTCTTCATTCACATATCTAAAATCGAATTTTTTTTTTCTAGGTTAAAAATCTCGCCTTTTAAAGTTTAAAAATCTCGCCTTTTATGTTTTTCATAACCACATCTTTTCGTTGTATATAACTCTAATCTTTCTGTTTATAAAAACCAAATCTTTTTACACGTCATTCTCCTAAAGAAAATTCCAACTTTTATACTTCGCTCACATAAAGAAAATCATATCTTTATAAAATCAAAAACATATGTTTATAAACGAAAATAAAAATCAAAACTTTGTATTCCATTTCCAATAAACACATTACTTTCTTTTCATATAAAAATAAACAACAAAAGAAAAAGGAAAAACAAAAATTTAAAATTTAAAATAAGTAAAAATAGAAGAGGGCTTACAGTATACGGAGAGGAGGGATGGGAGTTTTCTGCCATCGACGCAATGGGGGAGGATGCTGCTCGCGCGGTCGGAGGGTGGTCAAGGGGTAATCGCGGTGGCCGGTGGTAAAAAGGGCGGAGGCGGCTGAAAGTGTGGGGTGCGGTCCTTAAACTGGGCGTATGGGGAGGGGGTTCTCGAGGGTGGAGCGGAAGGCGGTGCCCAGCGATGCCAGGAGCGGCGCGATTCCATTCTTCCTTCCTTTTTTTTAATTTCTAAAAACTGATTTGATTTCAAACGGGTGGGGGGGGCCTGAGAGGAGATAAGGGGAGAGAGGGATTTATTTTTATTTTATTTTATTTCAAAAAGTTGACTTTTTTATTCGACCTCGAAACGAGACCCACCGCCTGTCGTCCATAGCGTTTCACCCCCATTCCGAACACAATGGGATATGTATCGTAGGCCAATTCAATCGTTTCGATCAGTTTTCGTCAAAATCAACATATAGCTCTATATATTGAATTTGAACGCACATTTCAATTTGCTGGAGTTACATACTAACTCAAAAAATTCCAGAAAAATATTTTCTAGCTTCGTATTGACGATACGGTCCTAACAAAACTAGTTTCGTCGAATTCTGAGACCGTTAGAAAAATGACCATTTTCCAGTCTATTAAAATCAACTAAAACTGGTCAAACACATTTTCCTTCGCCACGCTCACATATTGATTCGAAAAATTATGAAATTTGAAAACTAGCATTAATTTGACATCGCGGATCCAACAAAAGTGGTCTCGTCAAAATTCGAGGTCGTTTGCAAAATTTCCATTTTTAAGGGCCTGAATTCCATAGCGACTATTCTGAATTTTCAACTGGACATATCTTTTGATTCCCACTATGAAATTTTTATTTTTCTGGTTCGTTGGAAAGATATTATCAAATAGATTCAAATATTTTAGGTTTCGCTAAAATCCGGTTTATTTTGCACCCGGTACATTCATTTGAATTTTGAAATCGAATTATCAAACTACCGCGCCATTTTCAATTACTTTTATAATTATAAATAAATATTTATATTCTAACGACGATTCGAATAAATATATACGTTCGAATTCTATTCAAAATAAATTTTTCGTCCATATTATTTAAAATAATTCATTTTAAATATTCAAAATTCGCTGAAATTGCCAAAGTAAATTTTTTAAATTGGCTCGGATTTCCGGGTTATTACATAATATATATATTATATATATTAAATGGCCTGAATAGAACGCTCCACGTCGCGATCGTTCGCGAATTCCGACCATTGACTTCGAATTGATATTACGGGAGATCCGACCGTCGGATTCTCCTAAAACAGGAACCGTTGGGTTCGTTTCGAAAAGGGCTTTCCAACAATATAAGATATTTGAAATATAACGGTTGGATTTGGAATTATATCCAAATCAAATTTGGAAAAGGTTTTTGTAAGTGCAGTTCGATGACCATTTATGGAAATCGACTGAAAGGGCCTTAATAAAATTATTAAAAATATTAATAATTTGTGCAAAATCATAATAAATAATTTAGAAAGAATTGGAATGAAAAATTCCATGTTTGTAAAGATGAAAATATTTTTTTTATCAAAATGAACTAGTTATTAACTTGATTTGAAATCCAATAATATTTAAATACATAAATTGGAGTTGTGAATGGTTTTAATCTAACCAGAATTTTCCAATGTATGAATTGGAATGGATTTGAATAGAAATCATCTTCTGGATATTTCGATATTGGATTCCGTGACTATACGGATATTGTGGATGGATTCGAAAGATAGATATATATCGTTATTCCCCATACGATATGTGTTGGTTTCAGAATTTGATATTGAATATAAGCCGATATAATTTCTGTTTAGAGCCTTATATTTAATATTAAATTAGATTTTGGGTTTGTCACGAATGGTGTCTTCATTAACACCGTTCTTAAACCCAGCTGAGAAAAGAATAAATCTTTTAATTAAGATTTAGAGAAGTTTACCAATTAATTAACATTTAGTTTGAATTGAAATGAAAGTTGATTGCGGGTTTATCATGAACTGTGTTTTAAATGAAATTCGTTCTTTAACTCAAATTAACAGTGAAATGTGATTTGGAACTTATAAATCTTTTAATTAAGATTAATGGAAATTTTCTAAAGTAAAGTTTTCCAATTTAACATATTAAATTGGAATTGAATGGAATTCGATTTAGTAATAATCGAAGTGAGTTTCTGTGGAGGAAGACTGTTAATATATATGGAATTTAAAAGGCTTTGTCGTTGTTCCATTTATATTATTAGTCAGATAAGGAAGTTGATATCGATTATATATATTAATCTGTTTTCCATGAAGATTCCATAATTAATGGAATGTGATTTTGGGTTTATCGTGAACTGTGTTTTAAATGACATTAGTTCTTTAACCCAGTTAAAGACAGGATTACATGTCTAACATTGTACTTCGAATTGTGTTGTTGATCTCTGCTAAATATATATCTATTTGGTGACAGAGAATTTATTCTCTTGCTTAACACCCTTCTTGGAGACGTATGAGCTTAGAGGTAATATATCAGCAGAAATCAATGGTACAGTGTAGATTGTCAATGCAACATGTTTGATTTCCCAAAGTTAAATAATCATTAATATTGATCTTTGGGAAGAATAAAACTAAGTGGAGTTTTAATGAATCATTAATTAGATTGGAATGTGAATGTGATAATTTAAATTATCAAATTTGGGGAATGATCGGGAATGAAGTATCACCAATTTTGCTCCAAGCGATAGTTAAATCTTTAATTAGATTTGAACGGGAAATGGTAATTAACTTTACCGATAACACAATGGTTTTAGATATGGAGTATCACCAGTTTTGCTCCATGGGATGAATAGGTTGGACTGGGATAATAAAAGAAATGATTACTTCGGTATGGTTCGTTAATCCTGACTAGTTTATCAACCTTAATTTGGTTTAGAATTGATATTCAAAGAAGATAGAAGTATAAATTTAAAAGAATTTAAATTTGATAAAATTAATGGGAAACTTCCCCACAGGATATGAATATTTGAATAAAACAATATTCAGAATTAGAATGAGGTATATGTTGTGTTTTTATAGCACTTGATTACAGGATATGTGAATTATGCGGAAAGGCCATAATTATACCCATTCTGAAAAATGGATTCGACAATAAGTCGGCGATGAAGACGGTGGTTGAAGACCGGAGTTCTTCACATCGTTTGGACGATTACTGATGCCTTGATTGGGTTGTACACCCAAGACAAGGTAATAAGTGGTGATCATCTAGACATACTTGGAGATCGACCAAATATGCGAGGACCTCTCTCCTATATTGGACATATGGGACGAGGAATAAGGTGCCTCCGGTTTTGTTTAGACCCAAAACGAACAGGTGAATTGATGTGTGTCTGACATTGGATTTTATTCTATGTTGATTGATCTCTATTAAATATATATCTGTTTGGTGGTGGAGAATTTATTCTCTTGCTTAAAACCCTTCTCTAAGACGTACGATCTTAGAGGTTATATATCGATAGACATCAGTCGCATGGCATGGAATGTCAATGTGGCTTGTTGAGATGTAAATGATCAAGGCTTTTGTTGAAAAGCAGAGCCTTGTGGTTGATGATCAAAGCATGGCTTTAAATTGCATAGCTTTGCGTATAGCGTTAATTCGCGAGCCTCACACCCCGGTATGAGTCAAAAACGGGATCATGACTGCAGGGAGTGCATGACGTTTCCTTCAAGCTATGGGTGGTGTCATGGTATGAAGCCCAGACATTTATATTTTTTTACCTATGTGAACGATGGATTGCGAGGCGCCTCAGATATATCGATTACTACGGGGCCGATGGATAGGTCCGATAGGACCAAGAAACGTGTGTTTAGGAATAATTATCCTCAAACGTAAGGGAGGACCGACCCTGAAGATACAAGGGTTCATTGCGAGGGATCCTGAGGCATTTTCTAGAGTGTCTCTAATTGGTGAGGAGACATCCCTGGCCTCGACTCATAGATGAAATCCAATTTCCAATATGTAACATTTCGGTTTTAATTGCAAAACTAGTATTGCGATATAGTAGCATGGGATACTATGCCGTCTATGATTGACACATTTATATTTGAAGTTGTTTTTGACACTATACACTTATAATAGCATCAAATAATTTGTTTTAAACGTACCAAGCATATTTGGCTATTATAAGGGAGAACTCTATCCTCCGGCTTGTGTTGCATTATGTGATGGGACCTGAGTCTTATAATAGCTTCATTTTTTAAAAAGCATTGCGCTGGTTATAAACTGTTTTATGCACTGGTATTCTTGGGAGAAAACCCGTTCCGTGTTATACGGCGTGGTCCCTTGATTTACTTTATTTCTAAAGTAAAGTTTTAAATAACCGTTTTAGTTCTCAAACTAGTCACATGACTGACCTGGAGTTTATTGTTTTAACCTAAACTCTGGGAGCCCAAATTTTCCACACAGGAAGCTAGTAGTTTTGGTTTTGCAGATATTATTTTCACAGGATCTTGGGTTTATAGCTCAAGTTATATTCGGAAAGCTCTGTATCCATGTATTTCTTTCAGTTGTGTTATGTATTATTTTTCCGCTGCTTTGTAATTTAAATCTCTGATATTTTTCTGCTGTAAATTATTATTTGAACTCTGTTATATTCGTGTACTCTAATGGAAGTTGTTGTAATAACAATGAAATGTTCTTATGTTTGTGCTCTTATTTGTCCTGTTCTCAACTCAATCAGGGCTTTCCCGAAAGGGTGAGTTTGGGTCGTTTCATTTGTGGTATCAGAGCATTGGTTTACAGAGCTTGAGAACAAGACACATTAGAACCAAACGAAAGAATTCATCAGAGATCGGATTAGTAATATCTAATGAGAAAGACTCGTTAGAGATGGGATCAGTAGTATCCTAGAATGAGTTTCAAAAAGTGTTATTTTTAAAATAAAAATGAAAACGATTTTTATTTTTTTTTGAAAATTTAAACCTTATTAAACGTATTTGAGTATTTTATTTGAAATTGATTTTGGACAACCGAGTATATGAAGATTTTGCATAAACACCTAGCTAGCGTGTATACGAAGTCTCAAATATACTGGACGGATATAGAATCACATTCTAGTAGCCCGGAGATGATTCTGATGATGATCATGACATCATCAGTATTTATGTCTGTGTTTCGAAAGTGGGATGTCTATATATTTCCAATTGACTGCTGTGAGAACCAAAACTAGATAGGGTTAATATTTGTGATTTGACAATAAAAATATGATTCAAACTAGATAGGGTTAATATGTCTATACGATCGGTTTGAATTTAATCGACTGGAAATTGACCATTTTTCAAACGGTCTCCAAATTCGATGAAATTAGTTTTATTAGGACCGTATCGTCAAAACATAGCTGGATTTATTTTTTGGGAATTTTTGGAGTTAGTGTGTGCCCCCGGTAAATTAAAATGTACATTTAAATTCAATTTATATTTTAATTTTGATGAAAACTGATCGAAATAGTCGAACTGGCTCAAAAAACATATCCCATTGTGTCCGGAATAGGGGTATTTAGCTGAGGATAGCAGTCGTTGGGTTTAATTTGGAGTTCGGATCAATAAACAGATTATTTTGGAATTAAATAATAATTATATATATATGTTGGAAAAATCAGATCTAATTGGGTTCCACTATCTATTTTTAACAATTTAGATTATGATCTTAGCAAGAAATTAAATCAAATCTTGTAGAAATTGGGAATAAAACTCCATACCTGATGCGTTGAATCTATACGAACCATATCAATTTGAAATAGGGAAGAGATGGAAGATCGAATCAAGAGCCCTCCAATCATCGAGCCTCTAGACATTTACACACGAACGAGTTCCTATCCGATCAAATCGAAGAAGAGAATGGGATATGGTGCTAGCCGCCATGATTAGGGTTACAATTTGAAAAGGGTAATTTTTTGGATTTGGTTTTGCATCTGGATCTAATCTCCAGCAAAAAAATGGTTCACGCGTATACTTATAAGGAATAATATAATATACTTATAAACTATAGTGTACACCATGAAAAAAGGAAACCCTTGTTATACCATTTCAACATAACAAAACACCAACAATTTGATATTTTATTTATCAGATACATGTCTTGCCATTATAAAATTCTAAGTGTGTGACCATATAGGTTATTACATCGTTGGCAATGATTTTAAATCGTATTTAAAATCATAAACAGTGATTGGTATCTAGCAATACATCGCTACTACCCAAGTTATAATAAGATCAACGATTCGATACAACCTTTTCCGTGACCAGTGTATCAATGTAATATAATCCTTTTAACCATTATATCCAAGATTAAACTCAAGACATGGATCATATCATCTTCTTTACAATTTAATCCATTTATCTTGATCAATGAGTAGACTATTCAAAACAAATCAATATTTGAGCAAGGCCATGCTTTTCATAGTCTCACTCAATCAAGAGGCCCATGGATAATATATTATGGGGTTAAATTCCATCTAGACCATTCATAATTTTCATTCGATTTGGATGTGTCCAATAATCACCGTTATCGTTACTCTGTTACAAATAACTTTATATGATATCAAAACATAAATATCCTTGAATAAAATAATAATCATTTCAGGTCTAAGGACCATTACATCACTGTCACTATGAGAATAATATATGATACTGTTAATTTTATTCCATGTAGTTATCTCATGGTGGGTCAGCTCAATACGATATTCTCCAATACATATTTATGTATTGACATTATTATCACGTATGTTAATGATCAATGAGATGTGATCATCAGTCAATCGACATACTAGTCTCAACGCTTTATTGTTGTCCAATATAAACAATAAAACTCGACAAGGGACATTTAAGAATTATATTACTTATCATATTATATAATATCAAATTCCAGTCTTACTCGAACTATATAATTCCATATTATATGTGACGGCAAGGAATTTCGCTCGGTCTGAACCGGTCGCTAAACCGATCCAGGCCGTTCGAAACGCCCTATCGTTTGAGAACACGACACAACAGAACGCATACAGAAGAACATTTCATTGTATATTACAACAATGCATCAGATTACAAGAATATACAGAGTATAAATGAATATTACACAGAAATATCAGAGATTTAAATTACATTTAAATACATAGCAGCGGAAAATACTACAATACACAACTAGAAGAGATATACGGATACAAAGCTTTCCGGATATCATTCCAGCTGTAAACCAGGATCCTGTGAATATAAATCTGCAAAACCAAAACTACTAGCTGCCCGTGTCAAAATAGGGGCACCCAGAGTTTAGGTTAAAACAATAAACTCCAGGTCAGTCATGTGACTGGTGTGAGAACTAAAACAGTTAATCTTTATTTTTAAAGTTAGGTAAATCAAAGGACCACGCCGAATAACACGGAACGGGTTTCCTCCCAAGAATACCAGTGCATAAAACAAACAGCGCAATGCTAAATAAAGAAAAATGAAGCTGTTATAAGACCCAGGTCCTATCACACAATGCAACGCAAGCCGAGGGATAGGGTTTTTACCTTATAACAGCCAAAGAATGCTTGATACGTTTAAAACAAATCATTTGATACTATAATAAGTGCATAGTGTATAAAACAACTTCAAATCATAAGTATCAATCATAGGCGGCATGAGCGCCCCATCCCACTATGTCGCCATATATAGGTTTACAAATAAAACCGCAAATGTCACGTATTTGGAAATTGGATTTCCGTCTATGAACCGAGGCAAAAGATAGTCCTCAACCGATTTTAGACAATCTAGCCCATGTCTAGGAACAGCCGCAACTGCCCCTTGGATCGTCAGGGCCGGTCCACACGAAGTGGATTATAATGCCTGAACAATGCGTCCCTCCGCCCTTTGGGGCGTAAATGAGCCAACGAATGACTCCATCGGACCCGGATCGTCCGATCTAACCGAGGCGCCTCGCAACAGTAACAACCACATAAGTCAAACTCGTCAGGGCGTGTAAAACCACTGACGCCACTTCTAGCTAGAAAGAAAACGCATGTCCCCCCGGAGGTCCGTCTCCCGTTTTTGGTTCATACCGGGTGTGAAACACGCGAGGTAAACGTTACACAAAGCTACGCCACAAAGGCCGTGCTTTGATCATCCCCACAAGACTTTGCTTTTCAACAGAAGCCTTGATCATTTGCATCTTAGCATGCCACACAGGCAAACCATCCCATGCAACTGATATCAGTCACACAGAATGAAATCCGATGTCAGACACACAGTCCATTTACAAGTCCGTTCTGGGTCTGAACAAAACCGGAGGCACCTAGTACCCCGCATATCCATCGATCTCCAAGTACGTCTGGACGATCACAAACTGTTTCCATCTTCTTGGGTGTACAGCCCAATCAAGATCATCAGTAATCACCCAAACGACGTGAAGACCTCCGGTCTTCGACCACCGTCTTCATCTTCGACTTATCGTCGTATCAGTTATTCAGAATGGGATAAACCCGGTCTTTCCGAATAACTCGCGTATATATTATAAAAGTGTTACACAAACACAACATACGCCTCATTCCAATTCATCTGTCACTAACCGTAAATTAATCAAGAGAATAATTTCCCAAATATTAACCCCGAAGGCCGAAACCAACATCAGATCAATATCCAGAAAATCATTCTACTTAGCTAACCGACAGTTAGTTTCTAATTTCACATTCATAGGGAAAGGTTCCCATTAATTTTATCAAAGATAAATTCTTGAATTTATTCTTTAATCAACTTTTGAATATCAATTCAAACTAGTCGGGATTAGCGAACCTTACCGAAGTAATCATTTGTTTTAATTTCCCAATCCCAACCTATTCATCCCATGAAGTAAAACTGTGTAATACTTCATATCTAACACCACAGTGTTATCGGTAAATTCAATTACCATTTCACGTTCAAATCTAATTAAAGATTTAACTATCGCCTGGAGCAAAACTGGTGATACTCCATTTTCGATCATTTCAATCTAATTAAAGATTCATTAAAACTCCACTTAGTTTTAATCTTTGACTGGGTTAAAGAATCAGTGTCATTTAAAAACACGGTTCACGATAAACCCAAAATCACATTCATTAATCATCGGGTTAAAGAACGAGTGTTATTTAAAAACACTGTCCACGATAAACCCAAAAATCATTCCATTAATTATCAGGTTAAAGAACAAGTGTTATTTAAAACACTGTTCTAGATAAACCCAAAAATCAATCCATTAATTATCGGGTTAAAGAACAAGTGTTATTTAAAACACTGTTCACGATAAACCCAAAAATCAATACTAATTCAATTCCAATTAAATATCATTTTTAATTGGTACACTTCATTAAATCTAAATAAAAAGATTTAATCTTTTCTCAACTGGGTTCAAGAACAATGTTAGTGAAGACACCATTCACGACAAACCCAAATCACATTTGATATTCAATATAAGGCTCTGAATAGAAAATATATCGGCTTATATTCAATATCAAATCCTACGATTAACAAATGTCGTATTGAAAATAACGATATTAATATATCTTTCAAATTTCCATAACAACACCTGTATAATCACGAATTCCAACATCGAAATATTCCGAAGACAATTTCGATTCAAATCCACTCCAATGCAATCATTGGAAATTCTGGTTACTTTTAAAACCCTTTTCAAATTCAGTTTATTTATTTAAAAATAAATAGAATTATAATTCTAGTTCAAAACTAGTCTATCTCGATAAAAATCTATTTTTATCTTTTCAAATATGGAGTTTTTCATCCCAATTCTTTCTAAATCATTTCTTATGATTTTACACAAATTATTACTATTTTTAATAATTTTATCAAGGCCCGTACAGTCGATTTCCATCAATGGCCATCGAACTGCACTTACAGCGACCTTTTTCGAATTTGATTTGGACGTATCTCCAAATCCAACCGTTAGATTTCACATTTCTAATATTCGTTAGAAAGCTCTTTTCGATACGAACCCAACGGTTCCGGTTTTAGGAGAATCCGACGGTCGGATCTCCCGTAATGTCCGTTTGAAATAAATGGTCGAAATTCACGAACTGCCGCGGCGCGGCGCGTTCTATTCAGGCCATTATATTATATATATAATATATATATAATATATACTTCGTCGATTTCTATTTAAAACGAATTATATAAATAGTTTTGAATTCGTTTCAAAAACATTTTCAACTTCCTTTTCAATTCAAATCACAATTGGATTCTTCTTTATAGATTCGTTTTAAAATTCATTTCTATTCAATTCAAATTTCAAATTCGATTTGAATTCGTTTTCAATTCACTTCATTTCGAAATCGTTTTCAATTCAATTCATTTCGAAATCGTTTTCAATTCAATTTGAATTCGTTTTCAATTCATTTCATTTCGAAATCGTTTTCAATTCATTTCATTTCGAAATCGTTTTCAATTCAATTTATTTCGAAATCGTTTTCAATTCATTTCATTTCGAAATCGTTTTCAATTCAATTTGAATTCGTTTTCAATTCAATTTATTTCGAAATCTAATAAAATCGATATAAATATCGTTCACCTCGAAATGGCGTCAATCTTATCAACACGGCTTCATAAATTTCTATTTTCAAATATTCTATTTCAAATATTTCTTTTTCAAAATAGTTGTTATTATCAAAATATTTCGTTCAACACATGACCAATCTCAATGAATGAGTACTGTCAACACATGAACCTTTATTTTATATTGATAAAGATGTAAACTTTATTATTAAAATATTTCGTTCAACACATGACCAATCTCAATGAATGAGTACTGTCAACACATGAACTTTTATTTTATAATATTCTTTATTTTTCAAATTGGAATGAGGCCCAATCAATCACCATATAAGGTTAATTATATGGATTTTCATACATCACATGTATATCATAGCATTGAAAAATAATCAACCATCAACCAAAGTGCACTACACTGTATAAGCATCAAATATAGATATCTAACGCTTAAAACAGCTTGTCAATCAACCGATCGACATATTTAATCAATCAGGATGAGTGAACTTCAAATTTCATCCTAACACCCGTGTGGGGTTTCAAACAATCAAACACATATTTTATTTGTGCTGTTGGGCGACGTGTAAAATTTATCGACTCAATCAATGTCCTTCAAATAAGTGTACATAAACAAACCGTCTGGTTTGTAAATGAATATTTATTTATTCACTTCACGTTAAAAATTATATTTTTAACGATAAAACATTTTATTTCAACCTATGA
Source organism: Allium sativum (assembly GCA_030737875.1). Classification (NCBI taxonomy): domain Eukaryota; kingdom Viridiplantae; phylum Streptophyta; class Magnoliopsida; order Asparagales; family Amaryllidaceae; genus Allium; species Allium sativum. The sequence goes on from CM060918.1 coordinate 750,699,327, forward strand.
ATTTCTATTCAATTCATTTACACAATAAAATGATATTTTTATTTTTCTAACATATTTTAGAAAATTTCGGCGGCATAACGGCACGATACTAGAAACGGGACGAGGCCTAGCCTTGTCCCCGGTCTAGTGAAGGCCCACGCCATTCACACATCAATCAAATTAATTTGTTATGCAAACCACAAAATTTGGAGTAAGTGCCTAACCTAGCCTTACTCCTTCGCCTTATAACGGCGCACGTCTAATCCTAACCAATTTATCGATTCGATTTTTCACACCACAAACCACATTCAAACCAATATCACAATCAATAACCAAACAACCAAACAAACAAGTCCATGGTCTGTGGACGATTGTGTCGGGTGCTACTAAGCACCGTCTGCATCCTAGTATATATATATAACTAGAAATAAAATTGAAAGGTGAGAAGTTCTCACATATAGCTATCCTAGCTCCACGGCTCTTCATTTGCAGAAGTCTTCGTCGTTTCGCCTTTTTGTCACCTTCGTTGCTGCTTTCACTACATACGTAAAAATCACATTTTTACTTCGCTATTCAATATATAAAAATCGAATTTTTACTTCGATGTTCAATATATAAAAATCATATTTTTTATTTCGAAGTTCTATATATATAAATCATATTTTTATTTCGAAGTTCTATATATATACATCATATTTTTATTATTTACATGATATAAAAATTATATTTTTATTCTTCAAAATCAGTTCTATTTCAGTTTCTAAACAATATAAACCTCAGTTTCTAAACTATATAAATTCAGTTTTTATCCATATAAAAATTCAGTTTTAACTATTAATAAAAATCAGTTTTAACTATTAATAAAAATCAGTTTTAACTATTAATAAAAATCAGTTTTAACTATTAATAAAAATCAGTTTTTAACTTTCTTTTCAAAAATTCTGTTTTTACATTCTAAAAAAACAGTTTTTAAATCTTAAACAAATCAGTTTTATTTTTCTAAAAAAAAAAAATCAGTTTTAAATCTGTTAAAATAAAACAGAAATAAAATAATAAATAAAAAAAAAAAAACGAAAACTTACAGCCGAAAAAGGGGGGGGGGGTTTCTTCCTGCGTCGAAGGGCGGTTTTGGGGGAGGAAGCAGGCGGGGAAGAAGGAGCGGGAGGAAGGAATCGAGGAGGAGGAGAAGCTGGAGGGGGCTTTGTCGAGTTGGGGGTTGCGCGGCGCTTGTCAGCGCTGGAGGAGGTCGAGGCAGGGGAATGGGGTTTCGAGGTGGCGCCCCACCTCTGAGGAGGCAGCGGCGATCGATCGGAGGGGAGGCGGCTCCTCCGATCCACGTTCTCTTTTTTTTTTATATATAAATCGATTTCTGAGAAATAAGGGGAGGGGGGGTCGGCTGATAAAGGGGAAGAGGATTTCTCTCTTTTTTTTTTATTATTTTATTATTTACTTACTTTTAAAAGTTGACTTTCACCTATGTCATCTAAACGAGGCCCACCGCCTGTCGTCCATAACGTTTTACTCCCATTCCGAACACAATGGGATATGCACCGTAGGCTGATTCGACTGTTTCGATCAGTTTCCGTTGAATTTACATTTAAATCACTATATTGAATTTTAAACGTACATTTCAAATTACCGGGGTCACATACGAACACGAAAAATTCCAAAAAAATATTTTCTAGCTTCGTATTGACGATACGGTCCTAACAAAACTAGTTTCGTCGAATTCCGAGACCGTTAGAAAAATGGCCAATTTCCAGTCGATTAAATTCAACTGAAATGGTCAAAACACGTTTTCCTTCGCCACGCTCACATATTGATTCGAAAAATTATGAAATTTGAAATCTAGCAATAACTTAACATCACGGACCCAACAAAAGTGGTTTCGTCGAAATCCGAGGTCGTTTGCAAAATGTCCATTTTTAAGGGCCTGAATTCCATAGCGACTATTCAGAATTTTCAACTGGACATATCTTTTGATTCCCGATATGAAATCTTGATTTTTCGGATTCGTTGGAAAGATATTACCAATTAGATCATAATGTTTTTTGTTTCACTAAAATCCGGATTGTTTTGCACCCGGTACATTCAATTGAAGTTTGAAATCGAATTATCGAACTACCGCGCCATTTTCAATTCTATTTATAATTATATATAATTATTTATATTCTAACGACGACGCGTATAATATATACGTTCGAATTATATTCAAAATAAATTTCTCGTCGATATTATTTAAAATAATTCATTTTAAATAATCAAAATTCGCTAAAATTGCCAAAATAAAAATTTCAAACTGGCTCGCATTTTACGGGTTGTTACAATCTCCCCCACTTAAAACTTTTCGTCCCCGAAAAGGAACAAAGTTGAAAGTGGTTTTATTAATCAGCTCTACATTCGATCTGGCTTTCATTCTCCAACTTTTCAGTTTCTGAGAATTTTCAAAATTTCAAAAATTTGGCTAACACCCTAAATTTTTGAAAAATTTCGCCATAACCTCCCCTGCACCGGGAGCATCGGGGAATTTCAAATAGCTTCCCCGGTCCTTCAGATCTCAAAAAGAAAAAGAAAAAGCCAAGCGGCTAGCCAATAGGCTCACAAAATCATCATCACCCAAACAAAACAGGAAATTATGTAGTAAACATGTACCTATTTGTCGGGCAAACAAATTTTATTCTCTGGCTCTAGCCTCCTTGCTATGACCTATTCAAGGATATATATGTATATGCAAGCAAACGCAACCAAATTTCAATACAATTCATTATTCGATCACATTAGGCATAATGGTTCAAAATTATCAAACAACTAAACAAACAACACAAACATCAATCAATTATTGAATTAGAGTTTCAAATTCATAATTTTAATACATATACAAAAATCACGTTTTTGATGCCAAATCACAACAAATAAATCTAGCTATATAAGTTTTGGTTCTCACACCAGTCTAATGGAAATATATAGATATCACAACTTCGTCACTCGAATATAAGTGCTAGTAACGCTGCAGCATTATCAGAACCATCCCCGGGTGACTAGAGTGTGATCCTATATCTATCCAATATATTAAAACTTTGAATATACGTTTGCAAGGCGTATATGCAAATTCTTTATATACTGGACTGTCCAACTCAATATAAATAAATAATCAAATACGAATAATTGATTTAAATTTTCAAAACAAAATTTGTTTTCATTTGAAAAATATACTCTTCACACTCGTTCTAGGATACTACTGATCCTATCTCTAACGAGTCTTTCTAATTGGATTCTACTAATCCAATATCTGATGAATTCTTTCGTAAGGTTCTAATGTGTCTTGTTCTCTGAGCTTTGTAAACCAAAGCTCTGATACCAACTGTGACGGCAAGGAATTTCGCTCGGTCTGAACCGGTCGCTAAACCGATCCAGGCCGTTCGAAACGCCCTATCGTTTGAGAACACGACACAACAGAACGCATACAGAAGAACATTTCATTGTATATTACAACAATGCATCAGATTACAAGAATATACAGAGTATAAATGAATATTACACAGAAATATCAGAGATTTAAATTACATTTAAATACATAGCAGCGGAAAATACTACAATACACAACTAGAAGAGATATACGGATACAAAGCTTTCCGGATATCATTCCAGCTGTAAACCAGGATCCTGTGAATATAAATCTGCAAAACCAAAACTACTAGCTGCCCGTGTCAAAATAGGGGCACCCAGAGTTTAGGTTAAAACAATAAACTCCAGGTCAGTCATGTGACTGGTGTGAGAACTAAAACAGTTAATCTTTATTTTTAAAGTTAGGTAAATCAAAGGACCACGCCGTATAACACGGAACGGGTTTCCTCCCAAGAATACCAGTGCATAAAACAAACAGCGCAATGCTAAATAAAGAAAAATGAAGCTGTTATAAGACCCAGGTCCTATCACACAATGCAACGCAAGCCGGGGGATAGGGTTTTTACCTTATAACAGCCAAAGAATGCTTGATACGTTTAAAACAAATCATTTGATACTATAATAAGTGCATAGTGTATAAAACAACTTCAAATCATAAGTATCAATCATAGGCGGCATGAGCGCCCCATCCCACTATGTCGCCATATATAGGTTTACAAATAAAACCGCAAATGTCACGTATTTGGAAATTGGATTTCCGTCTATGAACCGAGGCAAAAGATAGTCCTCAACCGATTTTAGACAATCTAGCCCATGTCTAGGAACAGCCGCAACTGCCCCTTGGATCGTCAGGGCCGGTCCACACGAAGTGGATTATAATGCCTGAACAATGCGTCCCTCCGCCCTTTGGGGCGTAAATGAGCCAACGAATGACTCCATCGGACCCGGATCGTCCGATCTAACCGAGGCGCCTCGCAACAGTAACAACCACATAAGTCAAACTCGTCAGGGCGTGTAAAACCACTGACGCCACTTCTAGCTAGAAAGAAAACGCATGTCCCCCCTGAGGTCCGTCTCCCGTTTTTGGTTCATACCGGGTGTGAAACACGCGAGGTAAACGTTACACAAAGCTACGCCACAAAGGCCGTGCTTTGATCATCCCCACAAGACTTTGCTTTTCAACAGAAGCCTAGATCATTTGCATCTTAGCATGCCACACAGGCAAACCATCCCATGCAACCGATATCAGTCACACAGAATGAAATCCGATGTCAGACACACAGTCCATTTACAAGTCCGTTCTGGGTCTGAACGAAACCGGAGGCACCTAGTACCCCGCATATCCATCTATCTCCAAGTACGTCTGGACGATCACAAACTGTTTCCATCTTCTTGGGTGTACAGCCCAATCAAGATCATCAGTAATCACCCAAACGACGTGAAGACCTCCGGTCTTCGACCACCGTCTTCATCTTCGACTTATCGTCGTATCAGTTATTCAGAATGGGATAAACCCGGTCTTTCCGAATAACTCGCGTATATATTATAAAAGTGTTACACAAACACAACATACGCCTCATTCCAATTCATCTGTCACTAACCGTAAATTAATCAAGAGAATAATTTCCCAAATATTAACCCCGAAGGCTGAAACCAACATCAGATCAATATCCAGAAAATCATTCTACTTAGCTAACCGACAGTTAGTTTCTAATTTCACATTCATAGGGAAAGGTTCCCATTAATTTTATCAAAGATAAATTCTTGAATTTATTCTTTAATCAACTTTTGAATATCAATTCAAACTAGTCGGGATTAGCGAACCTTACCGAAGTAATCATTTGTTTTAATTTCCCAATCCCAACCTATTCATCCCATGAAGTAAAACTGTGAATACTTCATATCTAACACCACAGTGTTATCGGTAAATTCAATTACCATTTCACGTTCAAATCTAATTAAAGATTTAACTATCGCCTGGAGCAAAACTGGTGATACTCCATTTTCGATCATTTCAATCTAATTAAAGATTCATTAAAACTCCACTTAGTTTTAATCTTTGACTGGGTTAAAGAATCAGTGTCATTTAAAAACACGGTTCACGATAAACCCAAAATCACATTCATTAATCATCGGGTTAAAGAACGAGTGTTATTTAAAAACACTGTCCACGATAAACCCAAAAATCATTCCATTAATTATCAGGTTAAAGAACAAGTGTTATTTAAAACACTGTTCACGATAAACCCAAAAATCAATCCATTAATTATCGGGTTAAAGAACAAGTGTTATTTAAAACACTGTTCACGATAAACCCAAAAATCAATACTAATTCAATTCCAATTAAATATCATTTTTAATTGGTACACTTCATTAAATCTAAATAAAAAGATTTAATCTTTTCTCAACTGGGTTCAAGAACAGTGTTAGTGAAGACACCATTCACGACAAACCCAAATCACATTTGATATTCAATATAAGGCTCTGAATAGAAAATATATCGGCTTATATTCAATATCAAATCCTACGATTAACAAATGTCGTATTGAAAATAACGATATTAATATATCTTTCAAATTTCCATAACAACACCTGTATAATCACGAATTCCAACATCGAAATATTCCGAAGACAATTTCGATTCAAATCCACTCCAATGCAATCATTGGAAATTCTGGTTACTTTTAAAACCCTTTTCAAATTCAGTTTATTTATTTAAAAATAAATAGAATTATAATTCTAGTTCAAAACTAGTCTATCTCGATAAAAATCTATTTTTATCTTTTCAAATATGGAGTTTTTCATCCCAATTCTTTCTAAATTATTTCTTATGATTTTACACAAATTATTACTATTTTTAATAATTTTATCAAGGCCCGTACAGTCGATTTCCATCAATGGCCATCGAACTGCACTTACAGCGACCTTTTTCGAATTTGATTTGGACGTATCTCCAAATCCAACCGTTAGATTTCACATTTCTAATATTCGTTAGAAAGCTCTTTTCGATACGAACCCAACGGTTCCGGTTTTAGGAGAATCCGACGGTCGGATCTCCCGTAATGTCCGTTTGAAATAAATGGTCGAAATTCACGAACTGCCGCGGCGCGGCGCGTTCTATTCAGGCCATTATATTATATATATAATATATATAATATATACTTCGTTGATTTCTATTTAAAACGAATTATATAAATAGTTTTGAATTCGTTTCAAAAACATTTTCAACTTCCTTTTCAATTCAAATCACAATTGGATTCTTCTTTATAGATTCGTTTTAAAATTCATTTCTATTCAATTCAAATTTCAAATTCGATTTGAATTCGTTTTCAATTCACTTCATTTCGAAATCGTTTTCAATTCAATTCATTTCGAAATCGTTTTCAATTCAATTTGAATTCGTTTTCAATTCATTTCATTTCGAAATCGTTTTCAATTCATTTCATTTCGAAATCGTTTTCAATTCAATTTATTTCGAAATCGTTTTCAATTCATTTCATTTCGAAATCGTTTTCAATTCAATTTGAATTCGTTTTCAATTCAATTTATTTCGAAATCTAATAAAATCGATATAAATATCGTTCACCTCGAAATGGCGTCAATCTTATCAACACGGCTTCATAAATTTCTATTTTCAAATATTCTATTTCAAATATTTCTTTTTCAAAATAGTTGTTATTATCAAAATATTTCGTTCAACACATGACCAATCTCAATGAATGAGTACTGTCAACACATGAACCTTTATTTTATATTGATAAAGATGTAAACTTTATTATTAAAATATTTCGTTCAACACATGACCAATCTCAATGAATGAGTACTGTCAACACATGAACTTTTATTTTATAATATTCTTTATTTTTCAAATTGGAATGAGGCCCAATCAATCACCATATAAGGTTAATTATATGGATTTTCATACATCACACGTATATCATAGCATTGAAAAATAATCAACCATCAACCAAAGTGCACTACACTGTATAAGCATCAAATATAGATATCTAACGCTTAAAACAGCTTGTCAATCAACCGATCGACATATTTAATCAATCAGGATGAGTGAACTTCAAATTTCATCCTAACACCCGTGTGGGGTTTCAAACAATCAAACACATATTTTATTTGTGCTGTTGGGCGACGTGTAAAATTTATCGACTCAATCAATGTCCTTCAAATAAGTGTACATAAACAAACCGTCTGGTTTGTAAATGAATATTTATTTATTCACTTCACGTTAAAAATTATATTTTTAACGATAAAACATTTTATTTCAACCTATGAATTTCTATTCAATTCATTTACACAATAAAATGATATTTTTATTTTTCTAACATATTTTAGAAAATTTCGGCGGCATAACGGCACGATACTAGAAACGGGACGAGGCCTAGCCTTGTCCCCGGTCTAGTGAAGGCCCACGCCATTCACACATCAATCAAATTAATTTGTTATGCAAACCACAAAATTTGGAGTAAGTGCCTAACCTAGCCTTACTCCTTCGCCTTATAACGGCGCACGTCTAATCCTAACCAATTTATCGATTCGATTTTTCACACCACAAACCACATTCAAACCAATATCACAATCAATAACCAAACAGCCAAACAAACAAGTCCATGGTCTGTGGACGATTGTGTCGGGTGCTACTAAGCACCGTCTGCATCCTAGTATATATATATATATAACTAGAAATAAAATTGAAAGGTGAGAAGTTCTCACATATAGCTATCCTAGCTCCACGGCTCTTCATTTGCAGAAGTCTTCGTCGTTTCGCCTTTTTGTCACCTTCGTTGCTGCTTTCACTACATACGTAAAAATCACATTTTTACTTCGCTATTCAATATATAAAAATCGAATTTTTAATTCGATGTTCAATATATAAAAATCATATTTTTTATTTCGAAGTTCTATATATAAAAATCATATTTTTATTTCGAAGTTCTATATATATACATCATATTTTTATTATTTACATGATATAAAAATTATATTTTTATTCTTCAAAATCAGTTCTATTTCAGTTTCTAAACAATATAAACCTCAGTTTCTAAACTATATAAATTCAGTTTTTATCCATATAAAAATTCAGTTTTAACTATTAATAAAAATCAGTTTTAACTATTAATAAAAATCAGTTTTTAACTTTCTTTTCAAAAATTCTGTTTTTACATTCTAAAAAAACAGTTTTTAAATCTTAAACAAATCAGTTTTATTTTTCTAAAAAAAAAAAAAATCAGTTTTAAATCTGTTAAAATAAAACAGAAATAAAATAATAAATAAAATAAAAAAAACGAAAACTTACAGCCGAAAAAGGGGGGGTTTCTTCCTGCGTCGAAGGGCGGTTTTGGGGGAGGAAGCAGGCGGGGAAGAAGGAGCGGGAGGAAGGAATCGAGGAGGAGGAGAAGCTGGAGGGGGCTTTGTCGAGTTGGGGGTTGCGCGGCGCTTGTCAGCGCTGGAGGAGGTCGAGGCAGGGGAATGGGGTTTCGAGGTGGCGCCCCACCTCTGAGGAGGCAGCGGCGATCGATCGGAGGGGAGGCGGCTCCTCCGATCCACGTTCTCTTTTTTTTTTATATATATATAAATCGATTTCTGAGAAATAAGGGGAGGGGGGGTCGGCTGATAAAGGGGAAGAGGATTTCTCTCTTTTTTTTTTATTATTTTATTATTTACTTACTTTTAAAAGTTGACTTTCACCTATGTCATCTAAACGAGGCCCACCGCCTGTCGTCCATAATGTTTTACCCCCATTCCGAACACAATGGGATATGCACCGTAGGCTGATTCGACTGTTTCGATCAGTTTCCGTTGAATTTACATTTAAATCACTATATTGAATTTTAAACGTACATTTCAAATTACCGGGGTCACATACGAACACGAAAAATTCCAAAAAAATATTTTCTAGCTTCGTATTGACGATACGGTCCTAACAAAACTAGTTTCGTCGAATTCCGAGACCGTTAGAAAAATGGCCAATTTCCAGTCGATTAAATTCAACTGAAATGGTCAAAACACGTTTTCCTTCGCCACGCTCACATATTGATTCGAAAAATTATGAAATTTGAAATCTAGCAATAACTTAACATCACGGACCCAACAAAAGTGGTTTCGTCGAAATCCGAGGTCGTTTGCAAAATGTCCATTTTTAAGGGCCTGAATTCCATAGCGACTATTCAGAATTTTCAACTGGACATATCTTTTGATTCCCGATATAAAATCTTGATTTTTCGGATTCGTTGGAAAGATATTACCAATTAGATCATAATGTTTTTTGTTTCACTAAAATCCGGATTGTTTTGCACCCGGTACATTCAATTGAAGTTTGAAATCGAATTATCGAACTACCGCGCCATTTTCAATTCTATTTATAATTATATATAATTATTTATATTCTAACGACGACGCGTATAACATATACGTTCGAATTATATTCAAAATAAATTTCTCGTCGATATTATTTAAAATAATTCATTTTAAATAATCAAAATTCGCTAAAATTGCCAAAATAAAAATTTCAAACTGGCTCGCATTTTACGGGTTGTTACATTATAATTCTAAGGACTTCTGTTATACTAATATTTATATTACGTATTAAATATAATATAATATTATTTTATTCCAAATAAAACAATAACATCAACAGTGTTATCAATCTCATCAAATGAATTGCCTCTAGGGCATAAACTCTAACAATCTCCCACTTGCACTAGAGTCAGTTATTCATGTGTCATATACTCATGAAACTAGTGTGACCATTAAACTTCTGTTGGCAAAGAGTTTAATTCTGTAGGTCTGTAACATTACAACTTTTATAACCTTGCAGATATGTTCATTTCTTCTGTGAACAATTTCTCATAAGAATTATATTTCTTAAATATATGTTTGGATCGATAATGAGTTTAATGTTTTTAGGCCTGAGTAACAACCAAATTGTTATCGCAATGTATATCATCGGATCAACAGTGAACTAAGTTCAATCATGAACTTCTTAATCCAAACATTTTCTTTCTTAGAATCAGTATTTATTTCTTGTTTTAAAACTAACATAATTTACAAAAATTAATGTGTTATCAAATAACGTTAGAATTATTGTCTCACTTCCACTCAATTTCTTGTCTATACAAGATTCAATGACATTCTGCGGTTTCTAGACATTTCGACTTCTATTTCATTCCTATCGGTATCTAAGAGACTGATTCTCCTTTATAAAGGATACTAATTTGAGCAATAAACATTTTATTCTCAGAGAATTTATAGAAATAATACCCATTTATATCTTGTGGATATTACACAAAATAGTTATCTTCTTTTGGGTCTGATCTTATCAGAGAAAGGACGTTTAATAAACACATTGCGCCCCAAATCTTTGCATTAGATACACTAGGACATTTTCTAGTCCATATCTTATATGGCATCTTCATACTCATTTAAGTGATATTAAAAACGATTGTTCAAAATTTAATTTATTTGATGATCTATATGACTTTTCATTAATAGTACTATATCTTATAGGGTGCGATTTCTCCTTCCATACACACCATTCAGTATGGTGTTCTAGATGGAGTGAGTTGTGGAACAGTTTTAAACTCATCATGATAATCATTAAATAATTGGCTTAAATATTCCTTTTTAATCTATTCGAAAAGCATTTATTTTCTATTAAAATTGGTTTCTATCTTCACTTTGAATTCTTCGAACTTTTCATGGATTCTGATATGTGTTTCATAAGATACACAAATATGTATCTACTGATATCATCAGTAAACATAATGAAGTAATAAAACTTAGCTCTAGCTAATGTATACCTTGCTCCATATACATCACTATGTATGAGACCCAATACTTACTTACCCATTCACTATGTCAAGTGAAAGGTGATTCAGTTATTTTGCCTTATAAACAAGATCTACTTTCTCTATGTGATTCAAAATCAAATGACATCATAATTCCATCATTATGGTGCTTTGATATGCTTTTCTTGTTTATATGGGCTAACTGACAATGCTAAAGGTGTGTTGGATTTAAATCATTAAATTTAATCTGCTTAGTGTGTATATATATATATATGTCAAACATATCATGGTTAAGGATTTATAAAATCATTGACTATTTATGAAATTCCACAAAATTATTTCATTTATATAAAATGAATAACAATTGTTCCTTTTATTACAAATGAAATTCAAACTTGTCTAAATAAGATTTATTATAACATTTATTTTGCATGGAATTTCATAATAACAATTATTTTATTTATTTAATTAAGCCAATATATATAACAAGAATTGACTTCCTATTGATAATCTAACAACATTTGCTTCATTTCCAATCATAAGTCTACTTGTTCTTTTATCAGATTTCTACTTATTCTGCAATTTCTGTAAATTTACATACACTTATGTTATTCATATCCGGTATCTAATACTAGAGATGTATAAGTAGATTGTTATAGCATTTATATCTAATTTGGTTGAAGTCATATTTTAACTTTCATTTTGGATTATCTCTATATTTGTAAAACAATTACGTTTAACTTGTTTGAGGACAATCCTCAAATTTCAATGTTAGCCCAGAAATTTGATTTAATTCAACATACCCTTCTTTAGGATTAATTGAATTATCAGAGTTATTTGTTATTTAATATCTACAGTAGATAATAAATAATATCTGATTTTCTAATATTTATTTAATATAAAATTTGACAATCAAAATTTATATTAACATAAATGTATTATTTAAACTAAAATATGCTCCCACTCAAATTAACATCCCTTTGTTTTTAAACATATATCAGTTTATATATGTATAATGGTGTTCCAAGATCCATATCTAGTCATGCCTTGGCCTAGCTTTGGCTAATCCCAAAACATAACCATTTAGGTAGACATATTATGTCAATTATATCATGTATATAATTCTTGGATCGCATGATGAACATTTTGTTCAGTATTATTCATTTTCTCAAAATATAGAATAATTCACGCTATTGTCTCTAAGCCATAATCCTATTATGCCGCCTTAGTTAAACCGAACTCAATAATATAGTCGAAGCACCACAATTACTCCTACCGCATATGACCAAAATAAAAGGTGCACAGTGCTTTGGCGTTAGTTACATCCAATGAGATTGGCACTGATGGGTGTATTATTGGAAGACCTCACCATGATTTAATATAACAAAGTAATTTATTTTAAAGGGAATTTATAACTCGTAGTGGCGATTCATATCTAGTTATAATTATACATTTTAAAATACACTTATTTTATATTGATAATTGTTTGCATGTTAAGGCAATAAATTATTAATACACGTGTTTCTCTAAAACAAAAAACATAAATTGTTCTAAACATTTCATAACATTTGAAGCAATTTTATTATTGATAGGGCCACAAATTAGTATGCAATCAAAAGGACGGGTTTAATTATTATATATAAACTTTTGCAAATGATTAAATATCATATAGACAAGTACAATGGCAAAACATTTGCCAGATAGAGTTACTAAGTTATGACAGGGAAAAAATTAAAGATAATAAACTTATCCACTTACAAGGCATATGAAACTATTTGAATCCTATTTTGATAATTAATATAAATCAACCCTCTTCCCTGAATTCCATAAATTCAGACTGGGATATATATATATATATATATATATATATGTGTGTGTATGTATGTATGTATGTATAATATAACCCAATGCATTATCTAAATAAATACCTTCATATATTTATACAACTAATTTAACAATTAAAACACCATACATGAAACCACAATGACTAGAAAGATACATATAAAGGGTCATACCCTCTTCTGTATACATATAAAATAACATGATACAATATACATTCTATTAACTTAACAGTGTTTACACACATATTCGTACATCCTATTAGATATTATATAAATGTATAGCTTGTTATACGTATATATAATTTATTTTATTCAATATCCAGCAGTTCACTAATATTTGTATACATTATACAAAATATACACATATATATGAATCCTATATCCCTATTGATTTTTCACATGCTTTTTTTCATTATCCTGGTATAACAAGTCAAACTTGTCCTTTTAGCTCCATGACTTCGTTTGTCCTTTATTTATAAGCTTTATTGCTACAAATCAAATTTGCATCAAAATGCATTAATAAGATACCCAATATACAAGACAGTCTTGTTTGAATTGTGTGTTATTCCAATTTATGTTTAGAATTTGGTTCACCAACACAAAATTGTGCATTGACTATTCATGTCTTTATGCAGATAGTTTTAGTAATAAAATTAAATAAAGATAAAACTATCTGCATTGATCTAATGAAATACATGCGTCATTCAATGATTTATATTATATATTATTGATATGAAGAAAGTCAATGAATATATGCATATATATTATTGCGTAACACATACATATCCACATATCAATTCATTGACATTCAGTTATATGTTGAAAACAAATTTTGAGGGATTGTTCAAAACATGAAATCAAAACTAGATTTTGCATATATGTTTTCACAAAATTATGTATAACTTAAGCATGTATCATTATACAAAGAAGTTATATATATATAAGTATTGACTCAGTTAAAAAGGAAATTATACACAAGTTATTAGTTGTGGGTATTGTTCATATACCACTATACATATATATAAAGATACAAGGAACAAAACCAAACAAGTCACACTGGTGTAATACACACAATTAATTTGAAATCCTATTCAACATATGATCTAGTTGTTTTATTATAAAAATATACATGCAAATACGTCAGTAACTCATGATTTGAAATGGAATATACACAAATAGTCATACTGATGTATGTTTAATCTGGTATATTTATATTTAAACATTCATATCTGCAAAGATTCAATGCAAAGAGAAAACAACACAGTATCTACATTGACTGTGTCTCATAAAACGATATGAAATTTGATCATGTCAGATTTAATTTATATATATCAGTACATATATATAAAGATACAATCCAATTGTGTATTGCATAAACAGTGTGGTTGCAAATCATATTTGCATTGATCACATATCAATGTTCATAAAATCATAATTTAATAATCAAAGCAGATCTTATCCACAAGCCTAACAATTAGTATTGGTGGAATTCATATTGTATAGATTTATGTATTTGATTACATATATCAGAAGGAATGCAAACTAAAATTAACCTATCTCAGTACAGGTTATAGATAACATGAAAAATATACATATAGTATTACTGTGCGGACATGATGATGGTTTATATTTTATAAAATAAACAAATCAAATTTCTTGTTGATATAAAAAACTAACTGCATCATGGATATATCACTATATATTGTATAGATTTATGTATTTGATTACATATATCAGAAGGAATGCAAACTAAAATTAACCTATCTTAGTACAGGTTATAGATAACATGAAAAATATACATATTGTATTACTGTGCGGACATGATGATGGTTTATATTTTAAAAAATCAACAAATCAAATTTATTGTTGATTTAAAAAACTAACTGCATCATGGATATATCACTATATATACATATATATATATATATATATCATATACATATACATATATATATTGTATATGGTTATAAGATAAGGTGACAGGACCAGAACTTCCCCGTAAAGGAAAGCCCAGATTTCTTTTTTTACAACAATTTACATCAGAATACAAGAATATACAGAGTATGAATAAATATTACACATTTACTAAATATCATATATTTGCAAGTTACAATGTAGCGGAAAAATAATACAAAGCACAACTGAAGGTGATATACGGATTCAAAGCTTCCCAAATATCATTCCAACTATAAACCAGGATCCTGTGAATATAAATCTGCAAAACCAAAACTACTAGCTGCCCGTATGGAAAATAGGGGCACCCAGAGTTTAGGTTAAAACAATAAACTCTAGGTCAGTCATGTGACTGGTGTGAGAACCAAAACAGTTATTAATTTTCTTTTAAAGTTAGGTAAATCAAGGGACCACGCCGTATAACACGGAACGGGTTTACCCCCAAGAAAAACAGTGCATAAAACTAACAGCGCAATGCTAAATAAAGAACAATGAAGCTATTATAAGACTCAGGTCCCATCACACAATGCAACGCAAGCCGAAGGAAAGGGTTTTACCTTATAATAGCCAAATAATGCTTGATACATGAAATTTCATATTTTATTATTACTATAAGTGTATAGTGTCAAAGCAATTTCAATCATAAATATCAATCATTAGACGACATGGGTACCATATATCATGTCGTCAATACTAGGCTCTACAATCAAAACTGCAAAATATCATATTGGAAGTTGGATTCCCATCTGTAAACCAAGGCAAGGGATCGTCCTTACCAAATTCGAGACGCTCTAGCCCACCCCTCAGGATACAACCGCAACTGCACCTTGGATCATCAAGAACGGTCCACATGGAGTGGATTAAAATGCCTGAAGACTGGGTTTCCCCGCCCTATGGGGCGTCAATGGGCCAAATGACTCCATCGGTCCCAGATCGACCGATATAACTGAGGCGCCTCACTATCCATCATCCACATAAGTAAAATGCCAGGGCGTGCAAAACGATGACACCACTCCTAGCTAGAAGGAAACACATGCCCTCCCTGATGTCCCCTCCCGTTTCGGGTTCACACCGGGGTGTGAGGCTCACGAATTAATGCTACACAAAGCTACGCCAAAAAGGCCATGCTTTGATCATCAACCACAAGACTCTGCTTTTCAACAGAAGCCTTGATCATTTGCATCTCAGCATGCCACACAGACAATTCACGCTATGCAATCGATGTCTATCAATCACACAGAATGAAATCTGGTGTCAGACACACATCCATTTACAAGTTCGTTCTAGGTCTGAACGAAACCGGAGGCACCTTATTCCTCCCCTATATGTCCAATACAGAGGAGAGACCCTCGAATATCCGTTGATCTCCAAGTACGTCTGGACGATCACCACTTATTACCTTGTCTTGGGCGTACAGCCCGAACAAGACCTCAGTAATCATCCAAATGATGTGAAGACCTCCGGTCTTCGACTGTCATCTTCATCTCCGACATATCGCCGAATCAGTTATTCAGAATGGGATAAACCTGGTCTTTCCGAATATCTCTCGTATATAATAAACAAGTGCTATAAAAACACAACATACGCCTTATTCCAATCCAAAATATTTCTTTATTCAATTATTCTTATACTTTAGGAAAGGTTCCCATTAATTTTATCAAAGATAATTTCTTTAAATTTATTCTTTAATCTTCCTTTGGATATCCCTTCAATCTAATTAAAGATGCATTAAAACTCCACTTGGTTTTAATCTTCCCAAAAATCAATATTAACGATTGTTTAACTTGGGAAACCATATCCTGTCTTTAACTAGGTTAAAGAACCAATGTCATTTTAAAACACGGTTCACGATAAACCCAAAATCACATTCCATTCCATCAGCCTTTAACCGTAAAATTAGCAAGTGAACAATTCCCTAAGTATTAACCCCGAAGGCCGAATCCAACATCAGATCAATACCCAGGAAACCATTCAACTTAACTAATCTCCAGTTATTTTCTGATTTTCTTAACTCCATTGGGTCTAAGAATAGTATTATTAAAGATACCATTCACGACAACCCAAATCACATTCCATTAATTATGTAATCTTCACGGAAAAACAAATCAATATATAATCGATATTAATTTCCATATCCGACCAATAATATAAATGGAATAACGGCAACGCCTCTTAAATTCCATATGTATTAACAGTCTTCCTCCATAGAAGTTCACTTCGATTAATATCAAAACGAATTCCATTCAATTCCAATTTGATATATTAAATTGGAAAACGTTACCTTGGAAAATTCCCGTTAAATCTAAATAAAAAGATCTATAAATACTAAATCACATTTCACTGTAAATCGGGTTAAAGAACGAATGTCGTTAAAAACACAGTTCACAATAAACCCAATTCACATTAGCCTCTAACCGTAAATTAGTAGGAGAACAATCCCCTAAGTATTAACCCCGAAGGCCGAAACCAACATCAGATCAATACCCAGGAAACCATTCAACTTAACTAATTTCCAGTTAGTTTCTAATTTTCTTAACTCCATTCGGTTCAAGAACAGTATTATTAAAGGTGCCATTCACGACGAACCCAAAATCCAATTTGATATTAAATACAAGGCTCTGAATAGAAAATATATCGGCTTATATTCAATATCAAATTCTGAAACCAACAAATATCGTATTGGAATAACGATATATATATATCTTCCAAATTCCCCACAATCTCCGTATAATCACGAAACCCAATATCGAAATAGTCCGAGCATAATTTTGATTCAAATCCATTCCAATTCATATATTGGAAATCTTGGTTATTTTTAAAACCATTTCAAATCCAATTTATTTATTTTAAAAATATTGGATTTATTATTCTAATTCCAAACTAGTTCATTTCGATAAAAATCTATTTTTATCTTTTCAAGTATGGAATTTTTCATCCCGATTCTTTCCAAATCATTTCTTATGATTTCACACTAATTATTGATATTTTTAATAATTTTGTCAAGGCCAGTACAGTCGATTTTTATAAACGGCCATCGAACTGCACTTACAGCGACCTTTTCCAAATTTGATTTGGACATAATTCCAAATCCAACCATTAGATTTCAAATCTCTAATATTCGTTAGAAAGCTCTATTCGATATGAAACTAACTGTTCCGGTCTTAGGAGAATCCGACAGTCGGATCTCCAGTAATATCCATTCGAAGTCAATGGTTAAAATTCGCGAACTACCGCAGCACGACGCGTTCTATTCAGGCCATTATATTATATATAATATATATTTCACTGATTTCCATTTAAAATGTATTTTATAAATCGTTTTAAATTCGTTTTCAAAATGATTTCAACTTCATATTCAATTTCAAATCAGAATTGAATATTCCATATCATCGATATATAAATGATAATATTTTCTGTAACACCCCACCTCTGCCAGTGCCACTCTTGCAAGGACACTAGCTTTGCAGGGGCGTTAAACAAGGTAAACATGCATGCAGATATCACAAGACAGAACATATAAGTAAAACAGAGTAGTAAAGCAGCGGATAAAACTAGCATTTCAAAACCATAGTCAAGTTACATCAAAGTACTTGGTCATTATTTTCCCATAAAACAAAGTCTAGAATATAAACTGAAAACTAAAAAAGAAACATAAAGTAACTATCCCCAAAGTAGCATAAGGCCATAGCATGCTCAAACCATACGTGAGCTATCCAGAAAAGCAGCTAAAGATCCAGCTAGGTAACAGTGTTCCCACCCTGCAAACCTGGGGGGGGGAACGGAAGAAAAGAGGCGAAAGAAAACGGGTCAGTCAAAAAGACTGGTAAGTCCTATCTACTATTAGTATAAAAACTAATAAAGTTAACTAAACATGTAAAACAGAGATGAGATGTAGGGTGATAACTAGCATGGTGAAAAGTTAACAAGATAGATCAAGTGTGGCATCGCATATACAAGGTTAAGTTGCACCAGGTGTGTATTAGTATTCCAATCCATGTCAAGTATAAACAAGAAATGATCCCTTGGCCCAAAGCTGGCCCACATCATGAGATGACCTAAATCGAGGTCCAACAACACGGTCTAGTCGATCGGCTCCCTAAAAGCCTAACTCGTCAAGTGTCGGTGTCACACGGTCCAAACATGAAATGTAGTCGACTGTGCTAGGTCCACCCTAGGGTGTATCCGGCCCTAGGGTGTCAACCACTGACATGAAACAAGCACGCACAGTCAAAACCTACTGGTGCCCAAGTCTGTCTTTCATCCCCGGACAATGTGCACGACCATGGTCCGTCGGAATCTACTATGGCGCACCTACTTTTGCCGTCTTTTTGGTCGCTTACACTCCAGCCCAGTAATCGTGCCCCACCCTAGCCTAGTCCCTAGGGTATCCGATACTCCCTAGTGGGTTACTGCTGAGAAGGACCGCGTAACTAGGGTTTTCTAATGGGTTAAGTGTGGTTAACCCCATCCAAACCATGTATCAAGTTGGTTAAGTGTTCCTAAAAAGGTTCACGACTTAACCCTATCCAACTAAGCATTGGGTTGGTTAAGTGTGTCCATGTTGACTTAACCCTATCAACCCATCATGTTCATGTGGTTAAGTATATCCAAGTGGTCCATGACTTAACCCTATCATGTGGCATTAATTATTTTAATGCACCCAACCTCTCACATTAGACTTTGTTGTGGTTACTAGTTAAGCCGGGCGGGTCCGGGTAGCTTTACACCACAACTTGGTCTAACCTCGGGTTTCTAGTGCAACATGACCAACTACTCACATTGGGTCCTATTGCTTGTAGCCACTAGTTAAGCCGGTCGGTTCTGGGTAGATTTATTCTACAAACTCAACCCAACCTCGAGTTGGCCATTCTCATGTTTTCTAGAAGTCATGTCCAAATTCATGTTTACAAACATAATCACAAGTCAATGTTCATGTCATATCTTAAAATCATGTTTCATGTCATTTATATTACCCAAACCCAACGCATTCCCCTCGCATGTACGTTTCGCATAACATAACCTAGATTAAAAGAGGGAACTTGGCAAAACATGACAAAAATGGCATAAGGTAATAAGGTTGGCCACAAGTTAAACATGGTGGCATATGAGGCATAAATATGTTCATAAGCTTGCATATTACATCATAGGCCTCAAAACATGCATAATATCAACTTAAGCAAAATAGGTGAAACATGGTCATAAATGACATAGGATGATAGCAAGTGATTCGCATATAACACCATATGCAAGATAGCAACTTGCATATTACATCATGAGCCTCAAAATATGCATGATATCAAACTTAAGCAAATAGGTGAAACATGATCATAAATGACATAGGATGGTGGCTAGTGATTCGCATATAACATCATATGCAAGATAACACAAGGTTTGTGAGAGTTTCTATGTTGCTGTATGCAACATTTCTAATCAAAGCTCATAGCTTTATATGCATAAGGCAAAGGTGATAGCTTTACAAACATACATAGAATATATTTATGCATAACATGATAGGATCAAAGCACATATCATACTTAGGCCCAAACTCAACTTGCAACATGTCATATTTAACTTCATAGTTAGAATCTAAGAGTAGTATAGGGCTTATAATGCTATGAAGACTAGAATAAATATAAAATAAGATTGAGACGAAGCCACACTAGCAAATCCACAACCAAAGACGATAAACTCCACTTCAAGACTTGAGAACAAGAAGGAATAACCCCAAAGACAAAGAAAGATGGCTCTTTTACTTAAGAAAGATGGCTCCTTTATGACATAGATTGATTTGAGACACTCATGCTCGCATGAAGAAAGTGGAGGCCATGATTAGTGAGCATTTAGTTGTAGGAATGATTAATGAGGGTTTAGGCTAGGTCTAGGGGTCTTTTTATAGAGATTAGGGGTAGTTTAGACCATAGGATTAACCCTAAATCGAATCTGAGCCATCAACTCCCGTCAGAAACTTCCAGAACAAGACCCAACATGTCAAAATGGTGCACCAGAAAAATTGGTCCGACCGGGGGGTCGACCCCTGGGTCGACATGGGTGTCGACCCCTGGGTCGACATGGTTGTCGACCAATTGGGGAGGGGTCGACACTGGTGTCGACCCCTGTGACGACCCTGCCTGGGGCGGGAAAATTCCCGCCCATTCTGCCTTGGCTGCAATTCGAATCTGAATTCGAATTTGAATTGTTTTCGGGCTTGGAATTTTCTGAAAACTTCATTGGGCCATAACTTGGTCATACGGACTCCGTTTTTCGAAAACTCGGACTCTATTTCGCGTATTTTTCCGAGACGAACGCAATGGCACAGCTCGTTTCCCCTGATTCAGATTTTACAATTTAATTCTGCCTTGATTTACATTATAACATGTTATTCAAAAATACGAGTTGTTACATTCTCCCCTCCTTAAAGGATTTCGTCCCCGAAATCTCCAAGTTAGGAAGAACGTATCCTACCATCCATCATCCATCTACTCAAAACATCATCCATAAGTAATCATTGTCCTTAAAAAGATTCTAAATGATGTATGAACATATGCAAAAGGTGTGTATATGTACTTATCTAATGCAAAAATCAGGTGGTTACTGATTCAGTAAACCTCCTTAATGCAAAGTATGTTAGTGAAATGAGTCCATATGTATGCAAATTCCTAACATAATTTATAATTTCTACATGAGTGCACATAACATTCATTCATATGCAACATCCACGTGATAGCACAACAAGTTTCATCCATGAATAAGCATAAACACTCATGCATATGCAACATGAAAGTGTGTGAGCCGATCTTAGTGCCTAATGTGTATCATGCATCCACGAGTGTCCACTTGCAAACACTTGCAACCACTTGCAACCATCAAGCATAACATGTTTCAAATACATGTTTCATCCAAAGGGTTTCTACCTAAGGTTCTCATGACAAGGTTAACGAAACAAGATAAACTAGATAAACATGGATAACAAAAGAAAGATATGCTAATTAAGAAAGGAGATTGAGAATGTACCCTAAAAAAGGAATGGATAAAGCCCACGCATCTTCTCCTCGGTTTCCCAAGTTGCATCTTCATCGGCTTCACTCCACTGAACTTTCACCAATTTGACTTCTCGATTCCTTAGCTTCTTGATCTCTGTTCCCAAGATACGAATCGGAGCTCTCCTCAAGGTTGCCTCTTTTTCTACCTCCACGTCTTCAAGAATGCTTGGTTCAACCACCTCAGCGGACTCATGTAGGCACTTTCGGAGATGCGAGACATGAAAGACATTATGCACTCCGGCTAGCTTCTCGGGCAATTCCACCTTATAGGCCATCTTTCCAATTCTCTCTACGATAGGGAAGGGTCCTACGAACCTTGGTGCCAACTTCCCAATTGCTCCAAAACGTACCACATTACGCAAAGGAGAAACCTTCACGAAAACCATGTCTCCCACTTCGAATTCCAAATCTACCCTTCGTTTGTCAGCATAGGATTTCTGTCTGTCTTGGGCAGCTTTCATCCGTCTTCTCACCAATTCAACTTTCTCGGATGTGTCCCGTATCATATCGGGCCCAAGTATAAGCCTATCCGTAGTCTCCCACCAACAAGATGGTGACCTGCATGGCCTCCCATACAAAGCTTCAAATGGTGCCATCCCTATACTGGCTTGATAGCTATTATTATAAGCAAACTCTACAAGAGGGAGGTGGTCTTCCCAAGTACCACCAAAGTCAAGAACACAAAGCCTCAAGAGATCTTCTAGCACTCTATTCACCCTTTCGGTTTGGCCATCCGTCTGGGGGTGATAGGCTGTACTCAGATTCAATCACGTACCCATCGCTTATTGCAAGCTATTCCAGAACTGGCTAGTGAAAATTGGGTCACGATCGCTAACTATGCTAGAAGGGACTCCATGCAACCGCACTATCTCTCGAAGATAAATAGATGCTAGCCATGATGCGGTCCTCTTGCTCTTTACTGGAATGAAGTGAGCACTCTTCGTAAGTCTGTCAACTATGACCTATATGCTCGTGTTCCCTTTCCTTGACTTAGGCAATCCATCCACAAAATCCATAGAAATACTCTCCCACTTCCATTGCGGGACCTCCAATGGATGTAATAGCCCTCCGGGTTTCTTCGACTCGGCTTTCACTTGTTGGCACACCATGCACTTTGAAACATACTCTGCCACATCTTTCTTCATTCCAGCATAAAAGAAAATGCGCTTCATATCTCTATACATCTTATCTCCTCCAAGATGTATAGTCATCTTCGAGTGATGTGCTTCTTCGAGAACTTTATGCACCAAGTCTCCTACTTGTGGAACGCATAGCCTTCCATCACGCCTTAGCCAACCTTTATCATCAATAGTATATCTAGCAAGGTGACTAGACGTCTCACCACGAATCAACTTGTCCATGACTTTGACTATCTGTGGATCTTCCTTCTGCGAAGCCCCAACTTGATCAAGAAGCATAGGTCTAAGCTCAAGGGATGCTAAAGAACCCGTCATCGACTCAACAGCCGGTGTGAAATCAAAGGTTGCCAAGAACTCTAGACTCCTCATCTCAACAAACAAGGGACTCAAAGTCAATCTACTTCTGCTTAATGCATCAGCCACAACATTACCCTTTCCAGGGGTATAAGCTATCTCGAAGTCATAAGATGTCAAGAATTCCATCCACCTTTGCTGTCTTAGATTCAGATCTTTCTGCGAGAAAAGGTACTTGAGCGACTTATGATCAGTATATAACTCAAACCTTTCGCCTAGAAGATAGTGGCGCCAGGACTTGAGTGCAAAGACGATCGCCGCCAACTCCAAATCATGAGTGGGATAGTTCTTCTCATGAACTTTAAGTTGCCTACCCCCATAACATATCACTCTTCCCTCTTGCATCAGAACAACACCTAACCCCGTGCCACATGCATCGGTGTACGCGGTAAATATCTTACCACCATCGGGTAATACCAAAACTGGAGCTGTAGTAAGGGCCCTCTTGAGCCTTTGAAAAGAAAGCTCACACTCTAAGTCCCATGCAAAGACTAAGTTCTTCTTCGTCAACTTAGTAAGAGGGGTTGAAATCTTAGCGAAGTCCCTGATGAACTTCCTATAGTAGCCCGCCAGACCGAGAAAGCTTCTTACTTCGGTTGCATTCCTAGGAGTCTTCCAGTCTTGAACTGCAACCACTTTCGCGGGATCCACCGCTATGCCTTTCTTAGAAACTATATGCTTAAGAAACCGAACATCCCTTCTCCAGAAATGGCATTTGGAGAACTTGGCTTTCAACTGATGAGCTCTAAGCGTATCCATCACTTCCTTGAGAAGCCTAGCATGCTCTTCCTCATCCTTTGAGAAGATCAGAATATCATCCACGAAGACAACAACAAACTTGTTAAGGAACTCCCTGAACACCCTACTCATCAAATCTACGAAGTAGGCGGGTGCATTAGTCAAACCGAATGGCATGACAAGCCATTCAAAGAATCCATCTGGAGTCCTAAACGCAGTCTTATCAATACTATCCTCAGCCACTCTAAGCTGATGGAATCCGGTGGCTAGAACGAGCTGAGAGAAAACAGAAGCACCAACAAGCTGGTCAAAGAGATCATCGATCCTCGGTAACGGGTGCCTATTCTTCTTTGTCAGCTTGTTCAACTCTCGATAATCAACACATGGACGAAGCGAACCATACGCCTTAGTAGCGAATACACTGGAGCACCCCATTGAGAAATCCTTCGCCTAATAAAATTTTTCTCAAGCAGCTCCTTGATTTGCTTACTAAGCTCTCTTCTTTCTCGTGGGGCCATGTGCCTAACGGGCAATGATACTGGCTTGACATTATCAACAAGATAAATGCGAAAATCTATCTCTCGTTTAGGGGGTAACCCCTTAACCTCTTCAAAGACATCAGGATAGTCTCGGACCACCCTTACAGATTGCAGATCATCAATGGACGAGTCAAGAGATTCAAGATAACATAACATGACGGGACCTCTAGGGTTACAAGAAATTTCTAGGGTATTAACGAGGCGAGTCATGAGCCTCACCACCCTATGCTCACAATCGAGGATGGCTCCGTAACTGGACAACCAATCCATGCCCAAAATCAACCCGTATCCCGTGAACCCGAGAACATAAGCATTACACATGAATTCCACGGTCAAGATAGAAATCTTCAAATTCACACAAATCATAGATAGATGGGCGGAACCCCCAATTGGATTTGAAACACTAACGGGATCCTCAACTAGACTAGTGCTTAGGTGCAAACTTTCAACAATGTCAGAAGAAATAAAACTATGCGATGCGCCAGAATCAAATAAAGTGCGAACAGGATAGTCAGAAATATAAACAAGACTTTCTACAGAAATACTACCTCGGTCCTGAACTAGAGCAGTGTTGAGAGCATGCACTTGCCCTCCAGAAGGTCCTGCACGCTGATTCTGCCCTTGCCCTTGTCCTTGCTTCTTGGGGCAATCCTTGCTAAAGCGTCCAGTCTCTCCACAATGAAAGCATTCGCCCCGCTTCATCTTCTTCTTTCTGCAATCCTTGGCTATGTGCCCAACAATCCCACAAAAGTTGCATTTTCTTGGGTCCTTTGCCTTGGCCTTGTTGCCCTTGTTGTTCTTGTTGTTCTGATTGCTCTGATTTCCTCCCCACTTGGAGTCCGTCTTCTTGGTTTGAGTCTCATTAGTCTTGACTTCCTTCTTGCCATTCTTATCGTCTCCTTGAAGCAATGCCATGTCTACTAGGCCTTCAAAAGTGGCTCCCATGGGTATATGGGACAGGGCTAAACCTTGTAATGGCTCATTCAACCCTCGTACAAAGAGTAAAGCCTTCTTCTGGGGAGTATTAACCATGTCTAAACCAAATCGAGCAAGCTGGTTAAATTTATTCACATACTCCCTCACTGTCATGTCCCCTTGCTTCAAAGATATAAACTTCTCCAATTGCATATTAGCCTCAGCAGATGATAGAAACTTAAGCCCAAACCTCGTCCTAAAGTCAGCCCATGTCTCTATAGGCCTAGTAGCATTGGTGACCTCCCACCAATAAGCAGCTTCCTCTCTCAATAGCCACGCTGCCAACAGAACTTTTCTATGGTCTTCCACATCAAAGATGGCGAAGAGATCTTCAGTTTCTTTCAACCAATTTCTCGCCTCCACAAAAGTCTCCGTCCCAATAAAATTCTTGCCACCCATCGCCTTAAAGTCCTTGCAAACCTTTGCGAAATCTGCTTGCGGATGCTGAGGAGGGGAAGGAGGGACCTCAGTTACGGTGGTGGTGTTTGCTGGGCCCACATCGTTGGCCCTAGCTTTCAAGTACCTCCGGAACCATCCGAGAATGGTTACTCCCTCGGGAAGGTTAAGATCGGCCATACTAAAAAATAAAAAAATAGATTCAGAACGAGGAAACGAAGGATAGTGCTAATGGCTTTTGGGGAATAGCCTTTTAAAATAACTAGACTTTTCTTGGAAAATACTTAAATTGGTTTTGAAAACAGTTTTTCAAAAGGTAAGTTTTTTAAAAAAACCTTTTGCTCAAACCTTGTAAACCATATGCTCTGATACCAAATGTAACACCCCACCTCTGCCAGTGCCACTCTTGCAAGGACACTAGCTTTGGAGGGGCGTTAAACAAGGTAAACATGCATGCAGATATCACAAGACAGAACATATAAGTAAAACAGAGTAGTAAAGCAACGGATAAAACTAGCATTTCAAAACCATAGTCAAGTTACATCAAAGTACTTGGTCATTATTTTCCCATAAAACAAAGTCTAGAACATAAACTGAAAACTGAAAAAGAAACATAAAGTAACTATCCCCAAAGTAGCATAAGGCCATAGCATGCTCAAACCATATGTGAGCTATCCAGAAAAGCAGCTAATGATCCAGCTAGGTAACAGTGTTCCCACCCTGCAAACCTGGGGGGGGGGGGAACGGAAGAAAAGAGGCAAAAGAAAACGGGTCAGTCAAAAAGACTGGTAAGTCCTATCTACTATTAGTATAAAAACTAATAAAGTTAATTGAACATGTAAAACAGAGATGTGATGTAGGGTGATAACTGGCATGGTGAAAAGTTAACAAGATAGATCAAGTGTGGCATCGCATATACAAGGTTAAGTTGCACCAGGTGTGTACTAGTATTCCAATCCATGTCAAGTATAAACAAGAAATGATCCCTTGGCCCAAAGCTGGCCCGGCCCACATCATGAGATGACCAAAATCGAGGTCCAACAACACGGTCTAGTCGATCGGCTCCCTAAAAGCCTAACTCGTCAAGTGTCGGTGTCATACGGTCCAAACATGAAATGTAGTCGACTGTGCTAGGTCCACCCTAGGGTGTATCCGGCCCTAGGGTGTCAACCACTGACACGAAACAAGCACGCACAGTCAAAACCTACTGGTGCCCAAGTCTGTCTTTCATCCCCGGACAATGTGCACGACCATGGTCCGTCGGAATCTACTATGGCGCACCTACTTTTGCCGTCTTTTTGGTTGCTTACACTCCAGCCCAGTAATCGTGCCCCACCCTAGCCTAGTCCCTAGGGTATCCGATACTCCCTAGTGGGTTAGTGCTGAGAAGGACCGCGTAACTAGGGTTTTCTAGTGGGTTAAGTGTGGTTAACCCCATCCAAACCATGTATCAAGTTAGTTAAGTGTTCCTAAAAAGGTTCACGACTTAACCCTATCCAACTAAGCATTGGGTTGGTTAAGTGTGTCCATGTTGACTTAACCCTATCAACCCATCATGTTCATGTGGTTAAGTATATTCAAGTGGTCCATGACTTAACCCTATCATGTGGCATTAATTATTTTAATGCACCCAACCTCTCACATTAGACTTTGTTGTGGTTACTAGTTAAGCCGGGCGGGTCCGGGTAGCTTTACACCACAACTTGGTCTAACCTCGGGTTTCTAGTGCAACATAACCAACTACTCACATTGGGTCCTATTGCTTGTAGCCACTAGTTAAGCCGGTCGGTTCCGGGTAGATTTATGCTACAAACTCAACCCAACCTCGAGTTGGCCATTCTCATGTTTTCTAGAAGTCATGTCCAAATTCATGTTTACAAACATAATCACAAGTCAATGTTCATGTCATATCTTAAAATCATGTTTCATGTCATTTATATTACCCAAACCCAACGCATTCCCCTCGCATGTACGTTTCGCATAACATAACCTAGATCAAAAGAGGGAACTTGGCAAAACATGACAAAAATGGCATAAGGTAATAAGGTTGGCCACAAGTTAAACATGGTGGCATATGAGGCATAAATATGTTCATAAGCTTGCATATTACATCATAGGCCTCAAAACATGCATAATATCAACTTAAGCAAAATAGGTGAAACATGGTCATAAATGACATAGGATGATAGAAAGTGATTCGCATATAACACCATATGCAAGATAGCAATTTGCATATTACATCATGAGTCTCAAAATATGCATGATATCAAACTTAAGCAAATAGGTGAAACATGATCATAAATGACATAGGATGGTGGCTAGTGATTCGCATATAACATCATATGCAAGATAACACAAGGTTTGTGAGAGTTTCTATGTTTCTTTATGCAACATTTCTAATCAAAGCTCATAGCTTTCTATGCATAAGAAAAAGGTGATAACTTTACAAACATGCATAGAATATATTTATGCATAACATGATAGGATCAAAGCACATATCATACTTAGGCCCAAACTCAACTTGCAACATGTCATATTTAACTTCATAGTTAGAATCTAAGAGTAGTATAGGGCTTACAATGCTATGAAGACTAGAATAAATATAAAATAAGATTGAGACGAAGCCACACTAGCAAATCCGCAACCAAAGACGATAAACTCCACTTCAAGACTTGAGAACAAGAAGGAATAACCCCAAAGACAAAGAAAGATGGCTCTTTTACTTAAGAAAGATGGCTCTTTTATGACATAGATTGATTTGAGACACTCATGCTCTCATGAAGAAGGTGGAGACCATGATTAGTGAACATTTGGGCAGCATTTAGTTGTAGGAATGATTAATGAGGGTTTAGGCTAGGTCTAGGGGTCTTTTTATAGAGATTAGGGGTAGTTTAGACCATAGGATTAACCCTAAATCGAATCTGAGCCATCAACTCCCGTCAGAAACTTCCAGAACAAGACCCAACATGTCAAAATGGTGTACCAGAAAAATTGGTCCGACCGGGGGGTCGACCCCTGGGTCGACATGGGTGTCGACCCCTGGGTCAACATGGTTGTCGACCCATTGGGGAGGGGTCGACACTGGTGTCCACCCCTGTGTCGACCCTGCCTGGGGCGGGAAAATTCCCGCCCATTCTGCCTTGGTTGCAATTCGAATCTGAATTCGAATTTGAACTGTTTTCGGGCTTGGAATTTTCTGAAAACTTCATTGGGCCATAACTTGGTCATACGGACTCCGTTTTTCAAAAACTCGGACTCTATTTCGCGTATTTTTCCGAGACGAACGCAATGGCAAAGCCCGTTTCCCTTGATTCAGATTTTACAATTCAATTCTGCCTTGATTTACATTATAACATGTTATTCAAAAATACGAGTTGTTACATTTTCAAAACATTATATTTCAAAACCAATTCCTTTTCAATATTCATTATAAAAATGAATAAAATCGATATAAATACCGTTCACGTCAAAACGGCGTCGATCTAATCAACACGGCTATATATGTTTAAATATTTTCGTGTCCATCCCAAATCGGACATCAAAATCAGATTTTGATCATTTACTGAATATCTTTTTAAAATATTCATTATTTTAAAATATTCGTTATTTTAAAATATTCATTCTTTCTGAACTGGAATAAGACACAATCAATTACCATATAATTTGATTATATGGATTTCATACACACATGTATACAACAACAATCAAACACAGTCAACCATCATCCAAAGTGCATTCTACGCTGCATAAGCATCAAATATAAATATTCAACGCTTATAACAGCCTGTCAATCAATCGATCGACATACAGATAATTATTGGGACTAGTATATGTCATATATCATCCCAATACCCGTGTGGGGTTTCAATCAACAAATAATGAATTCTATTTGTGCAGTTGGGCGATGTGTAAAATATATCGTCCCAATCAATGTCAGTCAAATGTGTGCACATAAAAAAAATCGTTTGATTTGTTTATATTTATTTATTTTATTTATATACACATTAAAAATTATATTTTTAACTATAAAATATTTTATTCCATTCCATATCACACAATCAACTTTCACATCAATATCAAACAAACAAGTCGTCCATGGTCTGTGGACGATGGGTGTCAGGTGCTGCTAAGCACCATCTGCATCCTAGTATATATTTTAACTAGAAAATAAAATAAAAGTGAGGAGTTCCCACCTTTGGGTTCCACTCCGCCGTTCTTTATTTCTGAACGATTCGGATTTTGTTTTTATTTAAATTCGTTGTTGTAACACCCCACCTCCGCTAGGGTCACTCACAAAAGGAATGCACAAGTTTTGGAGGAGCGTTATCGAGGTAAACAAACACAGAAATATCACAAGACAGAACATAGATAAAACAGCGGAAGAACCAAAAGATAAATTTCATTACTTTCAAAAAGAGTCAAAACCTTTTACATCCAAAGTTCCAAATAGCCAAGGTCATTATTTTCCATTACAACAAATTCTGTCTTGCATAAACAAAGAAGCATAATCTTAAAATAACAAAAAGTAGCTTAATTCCCCAAAGGTAGCAGAAATGCAGCCATAGCATAGCTCAAGATCAAACCATACATGAGCTGAACTGAAAGCAAGCGAAATCCAAGCTAAGTGTTAGAGTTTCCTCCATGAGAACCTGGGGGTAGGGGGAACGAAAGAAAAGAGGCGAAAGAAAACGGGTCAGTCATAAAGACTGGTAAGTCCAAGTGACTTTCAACATAAAAACAGGTGAAGGTAACATGACATGTATAAACTGAAAGTAAACATAAGGATGCTGTCAAGATTGGCAAGATAGACTAAGATAGCATGATAATTCAAGTGTAATCAAGTATAGCATCACGTATTCAAGGTTCGCTGCACCAACTGTACTAGAATCCCAAACCCATGTCTTATATTAATCATGAAATGATCCCTTGTCCCAATATCATGAAATGACCCATTACTAGGTCCAACGGAACAATTCACTAATCGATCGGCTCCCTACAAGTTCTAGCTCATCATGCGTCTGTGTCATACGGCCCTATCACGAATGTAGTCACCTGTGCTAGGTCCACCATAGGGTATATCAAGCCCTATGGTGCCAACCACCGACACGAATCAAGCATGCACAGGTAAACCTACTGATGCCCAATGCCTGCTTTTTCAACTCCGGACCACGTGCACGACCATAGCCCGCCTGAACCTACACTGGCGCACCAACTCAGTCGTCGTTCTGGTCGCTTACAATCAGCCCAGTAATCGTGCCCCACCCTACCTAGTTCCAGGGTACCATGATACATCTAGTGGGTTACTGCTGAAACGGACCGCATAACTAGGTTTCCGTCCAATAGGTTAAGTGTTGTCATTTAAATTCGTGACTTAACCCTTATCAGTCTAGCATGTCAAGTTGGTTAAGTGTTGTCTTTCATGTTCATGACTTAACTCTATCATGTGGCATTAATTCATTAATGCACCCCAACCTCTCACATCAGACCTGTTGTTGTGGTCACTGGATATGCCGGGCGGTTCCGGGCAGATTACACCACAACTCAGTCTGACCTCGGGTTTTCAAGTGCGATATGACCAACTCCCCACATTGGATCCTATTGTTTGCAGTAACTGGATTTGCCGGGCGGTTCCGGGCAGAATTACACTGCAAACTCAACCCAACCTCGAGTTGGCCATTTTCAAGTTCATTCTAGTGTCATGCCCATGTTCAAATTTTCATGTCAAGTTCGTGTCAAGTTTTCAGGGCAAGTTTCATGTCCACATCGAGATTCAAGTTATAACAATGTTCACGTTTCAAGTTTTGCCTATTATCAAGTTCATAATTCATATTCATAACTAATTCATGTTTTGCAAAATCTACACAAATCGTATTCCCATTGCATGTAAACGTGAATCGATCTATATTACAAGTAAATCCAAATCCCGAAATAAAGGGAATAACATCAAAACTATGATAGGAAAAAGGGACGAGCATAAAGCGATAAAAGGAATTATAAGACTAGCATGGTATAACTTGAGATAATTGGTTACAACATCACTAGCATATAGAAAATAATAGGATTTCAAATCTAGCCAAATAAGGCGATAGTCATGATAAAAGTTGACATAAAAGAATAGGCATGCAAAAGCAAGCCAAAACAAGGATAATGGATCCAGTGGTTTTGGTGTACATAATAGCGAATAAACTAAGCAAGTCACACCCTAGGTATGAGATCCAACAAAATGCCAATTCGGTGTACAACATGGTTTTCAATTATAGTGTTATGAGCATGACAATCAAATAGTCTTAGGCAATTAACCACAATGATCATAGTCATGGTCATAGGTAGAAATATCATAGTTATGAACCATAAGCGATTAATCACAATAGTTATGGATAATTATCCAAAATAGTTCTAGGCAATAGTCATAGGAAATTAACAGTAATAGTTTTAAGGTCATGGTCATAGACAATAGTCTTATGTTCATAATCATAAGCAATAATTCTCATGGTCATGAGTCATAGTTGATTAGCCACAATTGTCCTTGTCATAGTCATAGGCAATAACCTTATGTTCACAGTCATAGGCATAGTCTTATGTTCACAGTCATAGGCATAGGCATAGTCTTATGTTCACAGTCATAGGCATAGTCTTATGTTCACAGTCATAGGCATAGTCTTATGTTCACAGTCATAAGCATAGTCTTATGTTCACAGTCATAGTCCTTGGCCATTAACAATAGTTTCAACGTCATAGGCATGATAATGTTATAGACATGAAAGAGTTTGATTTACAACGTTAATAGGCCCAAACTGATTTCATAGCAGTATTCCCAAAAAGTCAAGATCCAAGATGAACAAGAATAGATATGAATCATACATAGATCCAATTCCAATTTATAACATGTACCTATTAAGTTTATAGTTTTTATCTAAAAGTAACTTGAACTTACAGATCGTGGTCTAAGAAATTGAGATGCAGAAGTTAAATCTGTAACTAGTCGTCGAATTGTTGAATCGTTGAATCTTGCTTTGATTGTAGAAGCAAATCCCCAATATGAAATTCCTAGCCGTAGTCTTCAAGAAATAATCTTCGCGTTTTAATTTTAATTTAATATAATTTAGAGGAGGAAGAAGAAGCCATGTTCATCAAGAATTTGTGCAGCATAAGGTTAGAGAAAAATGGTGTAAAGAGAATGAGGCTAGGAGGCTGCTTAAATAGGATTAGGCAGATGAATCTGGTCATGAAACGAGTCTAAATACATCAGAATGCATCAGGTTCAGAAAATGGGTTCGGGAGGCAGGTCGACCCCCAGGTTGACACTATGGTCGACCTGGTCCCTGAGAGGTCGACACTATGGTCGACCCCCAGGTCGACCTGGTCCTGGGCGGGAAATTTCCCGCCCAGCCTGTTTTGGGTTTTGAATTCGAAATTTCGAGTTGTTTTTGATTTTGAAAATTTCTGAAACTTCGGAGGGTCATATCTCCCTCAAGCGGACTCCGATTTTTGAAAACTCGGACTTGTTTCCAAGCAGAATTTCGAGACGAACGCAATGGCGCAACCCGTTTCCCTTGATTCTTGTTTTAAAAATTAATTCTGCCTTGATTTCTGGTTTTAACATGTTATTAAAATTCGGGTTGTTACAGTTCCATCGCATTCCTTCTCATGCTGTTCATAGTAAAAATCATATTTTTAATATGATGTTCATATATTATAAACCATATTTTTACTTCTCTATTTATAAAAGAAAAATCGAATTTCTGTCGCTACTTCCTATATATAAAAATCGAATTTTCATTATATGTTTTCATATATAAAAATCATATTATTATATGCCATTCAAATAAATATGTTACCATTCCATTTTTTAAAAATCATGTCTTCTTCATTTTAAAA
Organism: Allium sativum; assembly: GCA_030737875.1. NCBI lineage: Eukaryota > Viridiplantae > Streptophyta > Magnoliopsida > Asparagales > Amaryllidaceae > Allium > Allium sativum. The sequence goes on from CM060918.1 coordinate 750,733,363, forward strand.
ATCACTTCTTTTTATTTCTAAAGATCGTTCCTTGTCATTATTAAAAATATTATCTTTTCTTATATAAAAATATAATCTTTCTTTATATAAAAATATGAACTTTGCTAAAAAAAATCGAATCTTTACTTCACCAAAGATCATATTTTTACATAGCTAAAAATCATGTCTTTACCTAATTAAAAATCACACCTTTATGCATATAAACATCGTATCTTCATGTGTATAAAAATCACTACTTTATTCAAGCTTTATTCATATAAAAATCTTAGCTTTTACAATCTAAAAATCATATTTTTATAATATAAAAATCATGTCTTTACCTTATGCCATCCATATATTTTAAAGATCCGATTTTTATAAGGATATTTTCATTCAAAAACTAAAAACAAAAATCAATTTATATAAAAACTTACGGTGGTTTGTCGGGGAAGGAAAAGGAGATCGGAGAGGGGGTTTTCATCAGAGTTGGAGGTGGCGGCAGGCGAGGAGATTTTCGGCGGTGGCTGCAATGGGATGGAGGCGGGCGGATTGGGGTCTTAGGGCTTCGAATTAGGCTGGCGCGCGTGGGTTTTCTAGAGGAGAGAGGGAAAGAGAGGAAGGAGGAGAAGAGGGAGGGTGCGGTCGAGGGTTGCCGGCGACGGAGCCACGGCGGGATGGGCTTGGATGGCGGTGGTGACGGGAATGAGGGGGTGTATCAGTTTTTTCTGAAAAAGGGGGTCGGTTTTTGATTTGGGGGAGAATGGTATGGGGGGTATATGTCAATATATATTTATAATTTATTTTATTATCTTATACTTCTAAAGGTTGACTTTTCTTTTGAACCCCAAACGAGGCCCAACGACTGTCGTCCCTAGCGCATTACCCCTATTTCGAACACAATGGGTTATGTTTCGTAAGCCAATTTGGTTGTTACGATCAGTTTTCGCTAAGTTTAAAATGTAAATCATTATATTTTAAATTTGAACGCACATTCCAATTTACCAGGGCCACATACGGACTCTAAAAATTCCAGAAAAATTATTTCTAGCTTCATATTGACGATACAGTTCTAACAAAACTAATTTCGTCAAATTTGAAGACCGTTTGAAAAATGGTCATTTTCTTGTCGATCCAAAATGACTGAAACTGTCAAAACACGTTTTACTTCACCACGCTCACATATTGATTCAGAAAATCATGAATTTTGGAATCTAGCAATAACTTGACATCCCGGATCCAACAAAAGTGCTTTCATCGAAAACGGAGGTCGTTTGCAAAATCGCTATTTTTAAGGGTTATATTTTCCATAGCGACTATTCTGAATTTTCAACTGGGCATAACTTTTTATTCCAGCAATTTAATTTCAATTTTTCGGGTTTGTTGTAAAGATATTCTCAAATAGATTCTAATATTTTTGGTTTTGCTAAAATCCGGTTTATTTTGAATCCTGTACATTCATTTGAAATTTGAAATTGAATTTTCGAACTACCGCGCCATTTCCAATTCCATTTGTAATTAAAATAAATATTTATATTCTAACGACGATTCAAATAAATATATACGTTCTAATTATATTCAAAATAAATTTCTAGTCGTTATTATTTAAAATAATTCATTTTAAATATTCAAAATTCATTAAAATTGCCAAAATAATAATTTTAAATTGGCTCGGATTTTCCGGGTTATTACAACCCCCTCCACTTAAAATCTTTTCGCCTCAAAAAGGAACGGAGCTGAAAGTTGTTTTACAAACCAACTCAATTTTCATTATTTTCATTATGGCTTAAGTTCTTCAAATTTCAGTTTCTAAGAACTTTCCAATTTTTTTAAAAAATTTGGCTAACACCTTAAATTTTCGAAATTTTTTGCCATAATCTCCCCTGCACGCGAGCACCAGGAAAATCCCAAAATTTCCATGCAGGCCTCTCCAATCCAAAAAGAAAAAGAAACAGCCAAGCGGCTAGCCAATCGGCTCATAAAATCATCAAAAACCCCAAGAAATATAATAAACATGTACCTATTTGTCAAGCAAACAATTTTATTCCTCTGCTTAGCTTCTTTGCAATGACTTGTTCAATATATATGCATGTACATGTATGCAAATGCGGTAAATTTTCAATACAGTTCAAGATTTGATACAATTTGGCTTAAATTTACCTTTCCTTCACATAATGGTTTAAAGGAATAATCATACAACATAAACATCAATCAATTAGTGGATTAACGTTTCAAATTCATAACTTTGATACATAGTCCCAAAAAAATCTGATTTTTTTTCTTGCCAAATAACAACAATAAGCCCTATCTAGTTTTGGTTCTCACACCAGTCTAATGGAAATATATAGATATCTGACTTTCGAAACTCGAACATAAATACTGATGATGTCATGGCAATTATCAGTACCATCTTCAGACGACTAGAGTGTGATTCTTTACCTATCCAGTATATTAAAACTTCGAATATACATTCATGACATGTATATGCAAAATCTCATATACTCGATTGTCCAAAATCAAATAAATTAATATACTCAAACACGTATAATTAGATTAAATTTTCACAACAATTTTTTTTTCATCTTTATTTGAAAAACAACACTCTTCTGACTCATTCTAGGATACCACTGATCCTATCTCTAACGAGTCATTCTCATTGGATATTACTAGTCCAATCTCTGATGAATTCTTACGTTCGGTTCTAATGTGTCTTGTTCTCCGAGCTCTGTAAACCAAAGCTCTGATACCAACTGACAAGACCCGAACTTCCCCGTAAAGGAAAGCTCGATTGCTTTTTTTACAACAATTTACATCAGAATACAAGAATATATAGAGTATGAATAAATATTACACATTTACTAAAAATCAGAGATTTACAAGTTACAATGCAGCGGAAAAATAATACAAAGCACAACTGAAGGAGAAATACGGATACAGAGATTTCCGAATATCATTCCAGCTATAAATCATGATCCTGTGAATATAAATCTGCAAAACCAAAACTAATAGCTTCCCGTGTGGAAAATAGGGGCACCCAGAGTTTAGGTTAAAATAATAAATTCCAGGTCAGCCATGTGACTGGTGTGAGAACCAAAACAGTTATTAGTTTGCTTTTAAAGTTAGGTAAATCAAGGGACCACGCCGTATAACATGTAACGGGTTTACCCCCAAGAAAACCAGTACATAAAACAAACAGCGCAATGCTAAATAAAGAATAATAAAGCTATTATAAGACTTAGGTCCCATCACACAATGCAATGCAAGCCAGAGGATAGGGTTTTACCTTATAATAGCTAAATAATTCTTGATACATGAAATTTCATAATTTATTATTACTGTAAGTGTATAGTGTCAAAACAATTTCAATCATAAGTATCAATCATAGACAGCATGGGTACCATGTATCATGTCACCAATACTAGGCTCTACAATCAAAACCGCAAAATGTCGTATTGGAAGTTGGATTCCCATCTGTTAACCAAGGCAAGGGATCGTCCTTACCGAATTCGAGACGCTCTTGCCCGCCCCTCAGGATACAACCGCAACTGCACCTTGGATCGTCAGGGTCAGTCCACATGGAGTGGATTAAAGTGCCTGAACACTGCATTTCCCCGCCCTATGAGGCGTCAATGAGCCAAATGACTCCATCGGTCCTGGATCGACCGATATAACCGAGGCGCATCGCTATCCATCGTCCACATAAGTAAAATTCCAGGGTGTGCAAAACGCTAACACCACTCCTAGCTAGAAGGAAACGCATGCCCTCCCTGATGTCCTCTCCCGTTTCTAGTTCACACCGGGGTGTGAGTGTAACAACCCGTAAAATGCGAGCCAGTTTGAAATTTTTATTTTGGCAATTTCAGCGAATTTTGATTATTTAAAATAGATTATTTTAAATAATATCAACGAGAAATTTATTTTGAATATAAATCGAACGTATATATTATATACGTCGTCGTTAGAATATAAATATTTATATATAATTATAAATAGAATTGAAAATGGCGCGGTAGTTCGATAATTCGATTTCAAACTTCAATTGAATGTACCGGGTGCAAAACAATCCGGATTTTAGTGAAACCAAAAATGATAGGATCTAAATGATGATATCTTTCTAACAAATCTGAAAGATCAAAATTTCATAGCGGGAATCAAAAGATATGTCCAGTTGAAAATTCTGAATAGTCACTATGGAATTCAGGCCCTTAAAAATGGACATTTTGCAAACGACCTCGGATTTCGACGAAACCAGTTTTGTTGGGTCCGCGATGTCAAATTATTGCTAGATTCCGAATTTCATAATTTTTCGAATCAATATGTGAGCGTGGCAAAGGAAAACGCGTTTGACCAGTTTCAGTTGATTTTAATCGACTGGAAAATGGCCATTTTTCCAACGGTCTCAGAATTCGACGAAACTAGTTTTGTTAGGACCGTATCGTCAATACGAAGCTAGAAAATATTTTTATGGAATTTATAGTTAGTATGTGACCCCGGTAATTTGAAATGTACGTTTAAAATTCAATATAGTGATTTAAATGTAAATTTAACCGAAACAGATTGTAACAGCCGAATCAACTGACGATACATATCCCATTGTGTTCAGAATGGGGGTAAAACGCTATGGACGACAGGCGGTGGGCCTCGTTTAGAGGTCGTAAGTAAAAGTCAACTTTTTGAAAATTAAATTAAATAAAATTTAAAATATATAAACCCCCCCTCTTTCCCTCTACTCAGTCACCCCCCCTGTTGATTTTCAAAATCGAAATAGAAAAGAAAAAAAATCCGATTCATCCAAACCCTAACCCGTTCACCCTCTCCCCGTTCACCATCGCCGCCACTCTGAACTGCAGCCCACCGCCGATCGACGGTCCCCACTCCGACGCCTTCCTCGTTCTCTCTCCTCAGACCCCTCTTCAAAACCCACGACGGGAAGAAGCCCTAGCATTTTTTTTTGTAACCGCCACCCAGCTAGACCCTACCGCCACCTAGATGTACCGCCGTGCCACCCCAGTAGGTCAGCGCCTCCACCAGTCGAGCCATCGCGGCCTCCATCTTCGGCTAACACAGCCACCCCTCCGCCCCTCTGAAAAGCAACAGTGAGTCTTTTTATTTATTTATTTGAACTTCTTTTCAGTTTTTATTGTGTAATAGCTTTCAAATAGAAAGCTTCGATTTTTAGAAAATAGAAAGCTTCGATTTTTAATGTAAAAAGGTTTGATTTTTATAAATGCAAAGAAGTAATTTTTACTTGGGGAAAAACGAGATTTTTATTTCAACAAAGGCGAGATTTTTATTCACATAAAGTTGGGATTTTTTTTATTCGGATGAAGCTATGGTATTATTCGTAAGAAGAGGGAATTTTTATAGTGATGAAAGGCGAAAACTTTATTTTTGAAAAGGCTAAATCTTTATTTTAGAAAAGGCGAAATCAATATTTTTGAAATTCGATTTTTATATATTGAACAGCATAGTAAAAATTCGATTTTTATATATTGAATAGCGAAGTGAAAATTCGATTTTTAAATGTATGAAGTGATTATAAAAATATGACTTTTAAAATTGAAAGTGAATAAATAAAAATGTGGTTTTTATTTTAAAGACATCAAAATAAAAAAATGTGCGATTTTTATATATGTAGTGACTACGGGCAACGAAGATGGAAGAAAAGGCGAGGACAACGAAGATCTTTACAATAGGAGTGTCGTGGTATTGGATAGCTTTTGGTGATAACTTCTCACTCAAAATCTCTTTTTCTAGTTATATATATATATATATATATATACATATATATATATACTAGGATGCAGACGGTGTTTAGTAGCACCCGACACCCGTCATCCACAGACCATGGATGGCTTGTTTGTTAAATTGTTTGGTTGTGTGGTTGGTTAATCTATTTGGTTTAAATTGAATTGTTTGGTGAATTGAAATTGATTTGATTGATGTGTGAATGGCGTGGGCCTTCACTAGACCGGGGATAAGGCTAGGCCTCGTCCCGTTTCTAGTATCGTGTCGTTATGCCGCCGAAATTTCCCAAAATATGTTAGAAAAATAAAAATATCATTTTTGTTGTGTAAATGAACTGAATATAAATTCATGTGTTGAAATAGAATATTTTATCGTTAAAAATATAATTTTTAACGTGGAAGTGAATAAATAAAATATTCATTCACAAACCGGACGGTTTGTTTATATACACATATTTGAAGGACATTGATTGGGACGATAAATTTTACACATCGCCCAACTGCACAAAAAAAATCTGTGTTTGATTGTTTGAAACCCCACACGGGTGTCGGGATGAAATTTGGAAGTTCACTCATCCTGATTGATTAAATATGTCGATCGATTGATTGACAGGCTGTTATAAGCGTAAAATATCTATATTTGATGCTTATACAGTGTAGTGCACTTTGGTTGATGGTTGATTATTTTTCAATGTTGTTATATACATGTGTTGTATGGAATCCATATAATTAACGTTATATGGAGATTGATTGGGCCTCATTCCAATCGGGATAATAAGGAATATTATAAAAGAAAATTCATGTGTTGAATATAAAAAAAGTCATGTGTTGACGATGTCCATGTGTTGAGTGAAATATTTTATACAATGAAATTTACATCTTTATCATATTTAAAATTAGAACTACTTCCCAGTAGAAATCTAATTGAAAATCAAACGATAGATACCATAGTTTTATAAAATATTTTACATAACAAAAATAGTGATGTGTTGACAGTACTCATGTGTTGAGATTAGTCGTGTGTTGAAAGAAATATAGATTCATGTGTTGAATGGGATAAATATTCATTTGTTGAATAGAATAAAGAAGTTTTTGAAAAATATAAAGCCGTGTTGAGTAGAGATGCGTTATTTAGACGCGAACGATATTTATATCGATTTTATTCGTTTTATAATGAATATGGAAAAGTGATTTCAAAATCTAATATTTTGAAATGAAATTCAAATTGAATTAGAATAAAATTGAAATTGAAATTTTATTGAATCAATTTGAAATGAATTCGAATCGAATATAAAATGAATTCAATTCGAATTGAATAGAAAATGAACTCGAATCGAATTGAATAGAAAACGAATTAGAATTTGAATTGAATAGAAAGTGAATTTGAATTCGAATAAAATAGAAATGAATTCAAATAAAATTAAAGTGAAATTGAATTGAAATCGATTTGAAACGAATTCGAATTGAATCAAATAGAAGGTAAATTCAAATTGAATTAAATTGAAATGAATTCGAATTGAATTGAAATCAAATCGATCTGAAATTGAATATAGTGTTGAAATGGTTTTGAAAACGAATTTAAAACGATTTATAAAATACGTTTTAAAAGGGAAATCGATGAAATATATATAATATATGTATATTATATATATATAATGGCTTGAATAGAACGCGCCGCGCCGCGGCAGTTCGTGAATTTCGACCATTGACTTCGAATTGACGTTGCGGGAGATCCGACCGTCGGATTCTCCTAAAACCGGAACCGTTGGGTTCGTATCAAAAAGAGCTTTCCAATGAATATTAGAAATTTGAAATCTAACGGTTGGATTTGGAATTATGTCCAAATCAAATTCGAAAAAGGTCGCTGTAAGTGCAGTTCGATGGCCGTTGTTGGAAATCGACTGCACGGGCCATGATAAAATTATTAAAAATATTCATAATTTGTGTAAAATCATAATATGTGAATTGGGAAGAACTGGGGTGAAAAACTCCAAATTTGAAATGATAAAAATAGGTTTTTATCGAAATGAGCTAGTTTTGAACTAGAATTAAAATCAATTTATTTTTAAACAAATAAATTGAATTTGAAAGTGATTTTAAAAATAATCAATATTCCCAAAACGTGGATTGGACTGGAGTTGAATCGAAATTATCTTCGGGATATTTCGATGTTGGATTTCGTGACTATACAGATATTGTTATGGGAATTTAAAAGATATATTTTATATCGTTATTGCCAATACGATATATGTTGGTTTCAGAATTTGATATTGAATATAAGCCGATATATTTTCTATTCAGAGCCTTGTATTTAATATCAAATGTGATTTGGGTTTGTCGTGAATCGTGTTTTAGATGACATTGGTTCTTTAACCCAGTTAAAGGCAAGATATCGATTTTTGAAAAAGATTAAAACTAAGTGGAGTTTTAATGAATCTTTGATTAGATTAAAATATGAATTGATAATTTAAATTATCAAATCTGAAAAGTGATCGAGAGTGGAGTATCACCAGTTTTTCTCCAAAGCGATAGTTAAATCTTTAATTAGATTTGAACGTGAAATGGTAATTAATTTTACCGATAACACCGTGGTGTTAGATATGGAGTATCACCAGTTTTGCTCCATGGGATATATAGGTTGGGATTGGGAAATAAAACAAATAATTACTTCGGTGTGGTTCGCTAATCCCGACTAGTTTGAAATGATATCCAAAGGAAGATTATAGGATAAATTTAGAAGAATTTATCTTGGATAAAATTAATGGGAACATTTCCCTAAGAAAGTGATTTTGTGAATAAAAGAATATTCTGAATTGGAATGAGGCGTTCGTTGTGTTTGTGTAACATTTGTTTATCATATACGTGGGTTATTCAGGAAGGCCGGGTCATACCCATTCTGATTAACCGATTCGACGAGATGTCGAAGATGAAGACGGTGGTTGAAGACCGGAAGTCTTCACATCGTTTGGGTGATTACTGATGATCTTGATTGGGCTGTACACCCAGGATGAGGGAATCAGTTGGTGATCGTCCAGACGTACCTGGAGATGGATGGATATGCGAGGAAAGTGCCTCCGGTTTCGTTTAGACCCAGAACGAACTTGTAAATGGATTGTGTGTCTGACACTGGATTTTATTCTGTGTTGATTGATCTCTATTAAATATACATCTGTTTGGCGGCGGAGAATTTATTCTCTTGCTTAACGCCCTTCTCTGAGACGTACGAGCTCAGAGGTTGTATATCGATGGACATCAGTCGCATGGAGTGAATTGCCAGTGTGGCATGCGTAAGTGGCAATTGATCAAGGCTTCTGTTGAAAAGCAAAGTCTTGTGGTTGATGATCAAAGCACGGCCTGTGTGGCGTAGCTTTGTGCATAACGTGAATTCGCGAGCCTCACACCTCGGTATGAGTCAAAAACGGGATAGTGACTGCAGGGAGAGCACGACGTTTCTTTCTAGCTAGGGTGGTGTCAGTGACCTACCAGCCCTGACATTTATATACTTTTCACCTGTGTGGTTGTTGGATATGAGGCGCCTCGGATATAGGTCTGTAAGGACCGGGAAACGTGTGTTCAGGAATAACTAATCCTCAAAAGTAAGAGAGGACCGGCCCTGAAGATCCAAGGATCATAGTGGGGTCCTGAGGCATTTGCTAGAGTGTCTCGAACGCGGAGAGGAGCTTGCCCCTTGCCTCGGCTCATGATGAAATCCAATTTCCAATACGTGTGTTTCGGTTTTATTTGTAGAACCTAGTATGGCGACATAGTGGTTTGGGTCATTCATGCCGCCTATGATTGATATTTATGATTGAAATTGTTTTGACACTATACACCTATAATAGTAGCAAATAATGTGTTTTAAACGTATCAAGCATGCTTTGGCTGTTATAAGGTAAAAACCCTATCCTCCGGCTTGCGTTGCATTGTGTGATGGGACCTGGGTCTTATAACAGCTTCATTTTTCTTTATTTAGCATTGCGCTGTTTGTTTTATGCACTGGTATTCTTGGGAGGAAACCCGTTCCGTGTTATACGGCGTGGTCCCTTGATTTACCTAACCTTAAAAATAAAGATTAATAACTGTTTTAGTTCTCACACCAGTCACATGACTGACCTGGAGTTTATTGTTTTAACCTAAACTCTGGGTGCCCTTATTTTCCGCACGGGCAGCTAGTAGTTTTGGTTTTGCAGATTTATATTCACAGGATCCTGATTAACAGCTGGAACGATGCTCGGAAAGCTCTGTATCCGTGTATCACTTTCAGTTGTATTTTGTATATTTTTCCGCTGCTATGTAATTTATTGTAATCTCTGATATTTATCGAATGTAATTTATTCATTTATACTCTGTATATTCTTGTATCTGATGGAATTGTTGTAATAACAACGAAATGTTCTTCCGTCTGCGTCCTTTTGTGTGTTGTTCTCAAAGTATCCGGTCTTTCCTTCACGGGGATGTAACGGGTTCCTACAGTTGGTATCAGAGCTTTGGTTTACAGAGATCGAGAACAAGACACATTATAACCATACGAAAGAATTCATCAGATATTGGATTAGTAATACCCAATTAGAATGACTCGTTAGAGATAGGATCAGTAGTATCCTAGAACGAGTGTGAAGAGTATATTTTTCAAAGGAAAACAATATTGTTTTAAAAATTCAATTCGTTTTAAAACGTATTTGAATATTTATTTATTTTGAATATGGACAGTCGAGTATATAAAGATTTCGCGTATACGCGTCATGAACGTATAGTCGAAGTTTTAATATACTGGATAGATATAGAGTCACATTCTAGACACCGAAGATGATTCTGATGATTGTGGCTACATCATCAGTATTTATGTTCGTGTTTCGAATGTGTGAATTCCATATATTTCCATTAGACTGGTGTGAGAACCAAACTTATATAGCTAGAACACATTGTTGTGAATTGGCATCAAAAACATGATTTTTGTATATGTATCAAAATTATGAATTTGAAACTCTAATTCACTAATTGATTGATGTTTGTGTTGTTTGCCTAATTGTTTGCTAATTTTGAACCATTATGCCTAATTGAACCGAATATTGAACTATATTGAAAATCGGTTGCATTTGCTTGCATATACATATACTTACATTGAATAGGTCATAGCAAAGAGGCTAGAGCCGAAGAATAAAATTTGTTTGCCCGACAAATAGGTACATGTTTACTACATAATTTACTGTTTTGTTTGGGTGATGATGATTTTATGAGCCTATTGGCTAGCCGCTTGGCTTTTTCTTTTTCTTTTTGAGATCTGAAGGACCGGGGAAGCTATTTGAAATTCCCCGATGCTCCCGGTGCAGGGGAGGTTATGGCGAAATTTTTCGAAAATTTAGGGTGTTAGCCAAATTTTTGAAATTTTGAAAATTCTCAGAAACTAAAAAGTTGGAGAATGGAAGCCAGATCGAGCGTAGAGCTGAATAATCAAACCACTTTCGACTTTGTTCCTTTTCGGGGACGAAAAGTTTTAAGTGGGGGAGATTGTAACAACCCGTAAAATGCGAGCCAGTTTGAAATTTTTATTTTGGCAATTTCAGCGAATTTTGATTATTTAAATTAGATTATTTTAAATAATATCGACGAGAAATTTATTTTGAATATAAATCGAACGTATATATTATATAAGTCGTCGTTAGAATATAAATATTTATATATAATTATAAATAGAATTGAAAATGGCGCGGTAGTTCGATAATTCGATTTCAAACTTCAATTGAATGTACCGGGTGCAAAACAATCCGGATTTTAGTGAAACCAAAAATGATAGGATCTAAATGATGATTCCTTTCTAACGAATCTGAAAGATCAAAATTTCATAGCGGGAATCAAAAGATATGTCCAGTTGAAAATTCTGAATAGTCGCTATGGAATTCAGGCCCTTAAAAATGGACATTTTGCAAACGACCTCGGATTTCGACGAAACCAGTTTTGTTGGGTCCGTGATGTCAAATTATTGCTAGATTCCGAATTTCATAATTTTTCGAATCAATATGTGAGCGTGGCAAAGGAAAACGCGTTTGACCAGTTTCAGTTGATTTTAATCGACTGGAAAATGGCCATTTTTCCAACGGTCTCAGAATTTGACGAAACTAGTTTTGTTAGGACCGTATCGTCAATACGAAGCTAGAAAATATTTTTATGGAATTTATAGAGTTAGTATGTGACCCCGGTAATTTGAAATGTACGTTTAAAATTCAATATAGTGATTTAAATGTAAATTTAACGGAAACTGATTGTAACAGCCGAATCAGCTGACGATACATATCCCATTGTGTTCAGAATGGGGGTAAAACGCTATGGACGACAGGCGGTGGGCCTCGTTTAGAGGTCGTAAGTAAAAGTCAACTTTTTGAAAATTAAATAAAATAAAATTTAAAATATATAAACCCCTCCTCTTTCCCTCTACCCAGTCACCCTCCCCCCTGTTGATTTTTCAAAATCGAAATAGAAAAGAAAAAAACCTGATTCATCCAAACCCTAACCCGTTCACCCTCTCCCCGTTCACCATCGCCGCCACTCTGAACTGCAGCCCACCGCCGATCGACGGTCCCCACTCCAACGCCTTCCTCGTTCTCTCTCCTCAGACCCCTCTTCAAAACCCACGACGGGAAGAAGCCCTAGCATTTTTTTTTGCAACCGCCACCCAGCTAGACCCTACCGCCACCTAGATGTACCGCCGTGCCACCCCAGTAGGTCAGCGCCTCCACCAGTCGAGCCATCGCGGCCTCCATCTTCGGCTAACACAGCCACCCCTCCGCCCCTCTGAAAAGCAACAGTGAGTCTTTTTATTTATTTATTTGAACTTCTTTTCAGTTTTTATTGTGTAATAGCTTTCAAATAGAAAGCTTCGATTTTTAGAAAATAGAAAGCTTCGATTTTTAATATAAAAAGGTTTGATTTTTATAAATGCAAAGAAGTAATTTTTACTTGGGGAAAAACGAGATTTTTATTTCAACAAAGGCGAGATTTTTATTCACATAAAGTTGGGATTTTTTTTATTCGGATGAAGCTATGGTATTATTCGTAAGAAGAGGGAATTTTTATAGTGATGAAAGGCGAAAACTTTATTTTTGAAAAGGCTAAATCTTTATTTTAGAAAAGGCGAAATCAATATTTTTGAAATTCGATTTTTATATATTGAACAGCATAGTAAAAATTCGATTTTTATATATTGAATAGCGAAGTGAAAATTCGATTTTTAAATGTATGAAGTGATTATAAAAATATGACTTTTAAAATTGAAAGTGAATAAATAAAAATGTGATTTTTATTTTAAAGACATCAAAATATAAAAATATGTGATTTTTATATATGTAGTGAATACGGGCAACGAAGATGGAAGAAAAGGCGAGAACAACGAAGATCTCTACAATAGGAGTGTCGTGGTATTGGATAGCTTTTGGTGAGAACTTCTCACTCAAAATCTCTTTTTCTAGTTATATATATATATATATATATATATATATATATATATACTAGGATGCAGACGGTGTTTAGTAGCACCCGACACCCGTCATCCACAGACCATGGATGGCTTGTTTGTTAAATTGTTTGGTTGTGTGGTTGGTTAATCTATTTGGTTTAAATTGAATTGTTTGGTGAATTGAAATTGATTTGATTGATGTGTGAATGGCGTGGGCCTTCACTAGACCGGGGATAAGGCTAGGCCTCATCCCGTTTCTAGTATCGTGTCGTTATGCCGCCGAAATTTCCCAAAATATGTTAGAAAAATAAAAATATCATTTTTGTTGTGTAAATGAACTGAATATAAATTCATGTGTTGAAATAGAATATTTTATCGTTAAAAATATAATTTTTAACATGGAAGTGAATAAATAAAATATTCATTCACAAACTGGACGGTTTGTTTATGTACACCTATTTGAAGGACATTGATTGGGACGATAAATTTTACACATCGCCCAACTGCACACAAAAAATCTGTGTTTGATTGTTTGAAACCCCACACGGGTGTCGGGATGAAATTTGGAAGTTCACTCATCCTGATTGATTAAATATGTCGATCGATTGATTGACAGGCTGTTATAAGCGTACGATATCTATATTTGATGCTTATACAGTGTAGTGCACTTTGGTTGATGGTTGATTATTTTTCAATGCTGTTATATACATGTGTTGTATGGAATCCATATAATTAACGTTATATGGAGATTGATTGGGCCTCATTCCAATCGGGATAATAAGGAATATTATAAAAGAAAATTCATGTGTTGAATATAAAAAAAGTCATGTGTTGACGATGTCCATGTGTTGAGTGAAATATTTTATACAATGAAATTTACAACTTTATCATATTTAAAATTAGAACTACTTCCCAGTAGAAATCTAATTGAAAATCAAACGATAGATACCATAGTTTTATAAAATATTTTACATAACAAAAATAGTGATGTGTTGACAGTACTCATGTGTTGAGATTAGTCGTGTGTTGAAAGAAATATAGATTCATGTGTTGAATGGGATAAATATTCATTTGTTGAATAGAATAAAGAAGTTTTTGAAAAATATAAAGCCGTGTTGAGTAGAGATGCGTTATTTAGACGCGAACGATATTTATATCGATTTTATTCGTTTTATAATGAATATGGAAAAGTGATTTCAAAATCTAATATTTTGAAATGAAATTCAAATTGAATTAGAATAAAATTGAAATTGAAATTTTATTGAATCAATTTGAAATGAATTCGAATCGAATATAAAATGAATTCAATTCGAATTGAATAGAAAATGAACTCGAATCGAATTGAATAGAAAACGAATTAGAATTTGAATTGAATAGAAAGTGAATTTGAATTCGAATAAAATAGAAATGAATTCAAATAAAATTAAAGTGAAATTGAATTGAAATCGATTTGAAATGAATTCGAATTGAATCAAATAGAAGGTAAATTCAAATTGAATTAAATTGAAATGAATTCGAATTGAATTGAAATCAAATCGATCTGAAATTGAATATAGTGTTTAAATGGTTTTGAAAACGAATTTAAAATGATTTATAAAATACATTTTAAAAAGGAAATCGACGAAATATATATAATATATATATATTATATATATAATGGCTTGAATAGAACGCGCCGCGCCGCGGCAGTTCTTGAATTTCGACCATTGACTTCGAATTGACGTTGCGGGAGATCCGACCGTCGGATTCTCCTAAAACCGGAACCGTTGGGTTCGTATCAAAAAGAGCTTTCCAATGAATATTAGAAATTTGAAATCTAACGGTTGGATTTGGAATTATGTCCAAATCAAATTCGAAAAAGGTCGCTGTAAGTGCAGTTCGATGGCCGTTGTTGGAATTCGACTGCACGGGCCTTGATAAAATTATTAAAAATATTCATAATTTGTGTAAAATCATAATATGTGAATTGGGAAGAACTGGGGTGAAAATCTCCAAATTTGAAATGATAAAAATAGGTTTTTATCGAAATGAGCTAGTTTTGAACTAGAATTAAAATCAATTTATTTTTAAACAAATAAATTGAATTTGAAAGTGATTTTAAAAATAATCAATATTCCCAAAACGTGGATTGGGCTGGAGTTGAATCGAAATTATCTTCGGGATATTTCGATGTTGGATTTCGTGACTATACAGATATTGTTATGGGAATTTGAAAGATATATTTTATATCGTTATTGCCAATACAATATATGTTGGTTTCAGAATTTGATATTGAATATAAGCCGGTATATTTTCTATTCAGAGCCTTGTATTTAATATCAAATGTGATTTGGGTTTGTCGTGAATCGTGTTTTAGATGACATTGGTTCTTTAACCCAGTTAAAGGCAAGATATCGATTTTTGAAAAAGATTAAAACTAAGTGGAGTTTTAATGAATCTTTGATTAGATTAAAATATGAATTGATAATTTAAATTATCAAATCTGAAAAGTGATCGAGAGTGGAGTATCACCAGTTTTGCTCCAAAGCGATAGTTAAATCATTAATTAGATTTGAACGTGAAATGGTAATTAATTTTACCGATAACACCGTGGTGTTAGATATGGAGTATCACCAGTTTTGCACCATGGGATATATAGGTTGGGATTGGGAAATAAAACAAATAATTACTTCGGTGTGGTTCGCTAATCCCGACTAGTTTGAAATGATATCCAAAGGAAGATTATAGGATAAATTTAGAAGAATTTATCTTGGATAAAATTAATGGGAACATTTCCCTAAGAATGTGATTTTGTGAATAAAAGAATATTCTGAATTGGAATGAGGCGTTCGTTGTGTTTGTGTAACATTTGTTTATCATATACGTGGGTTATTCAGGAAGGCCGGGTCATACCCATTCTGAATAACCGATTCGACGAGATGTCGAAGATGAAGACGGTGGTTGAAGACCGGAAGTCTTCACATCGTTTGGGTGATTACTGATGATCTTGATTGGGCTGTACACCCAGGATGAGGGAATCAGTTGGTGATCGTCCAGACGTACCTGGAGATGGATGGATATGCGAGGAAAGTGCCTCCGGTTTCGTTTAGACCCAGAACGAACTTGTAAATGGATTGTGTGTCTGACACTGGATTTTATTTTGTGTTGATTGATCTCTATTAAATATACATCTGTTTGGCGGCGGAGAATTTATTCTCTTGCTTAACGCCCTTCTCTGAGACGTACAAGCTCAGAGGTTGTATATCGATGGACATCAGTCGCATGGAGTGAATTGCCAGTGTGGCATGCGTAAGTGGCAATTGATCAAGGCTTCTATTGAAAAGCAAAGTCTTGTGGTTGATGATCAAAGCACGGCCTGTGTGGCATAGCTTTGTGCATAACGTGAATTCGCGAGCCTCACACCTCGGTATGAGTCAAAAACGGGATAGTGACTGCAGGGAGAGCACGACGTTTCTTTCTAGCTAGGGTGGTGTCAGTGACCTACCAGCCCTGACATTTATATACTTTTCACCTGTGTGGTTGTTGGATATGAGGCGCCTCAGATATAGGTCTGTAAGGACCGGGAAACGTGTGTTCAGGAATAACTAATCCTCAAAAGTAAGAGAGGACCGGCCCTGAAGATCCAAGGATCATAGTGGGGTCCTGAGGCATTTGCTAGAGTGTCTCGAACGCGGAGAGGAGCTTGCCCCTTGCCTCGGCTCATGATGGTATCCAATTTCCAATACGTGTGTTTCGGTTTTATTTGTAGAACCTAGTATGGCGACATAGTGGTATGGGTCATTCATGCCGCCTATGATTGATATTTATGATTGAAATTGTTTTGACACTATACACCTATAATAGTAGCAAATAATGTGTTTTAAACGTATCAAGCATGCTTTGGCTGTTATAAGGTAAAAACCCTATCCTCCGGCTTGCGTTGCATTGTGTGATGGGACCTGGGTCTTATGACAGCTTCATTTTTCTTTATTTAGCATTGCGCTGTTTGTTTTATGCACTGGTATTCTTGGGAGGAAACTCGTTCCGTGTTATACGGCGTGGTCCCTTGATTTACCTAACCTTAAAAATAAAGATTAATAACTGTTTTAGTTCTCACACCAGTCACATGACTGACCTGGAGTTTATTGTTTTAACCTAAACTCTGGGTGCCCTTATTTTCCGCATGGGCAGCTAGTAGTTTTGGTTTTGCAGATTTATATTCACAGGATCCTGATTAACAGCTGGAACGATGCTCGGAAAGCTCTGTATCCGTGTATCACTTTCAATTGTATTTTGTATATTTTTCCGCTGCTATGTAATTTATTGTAATCTCTGATATTTATCGAATGTAATTT
This sequence comes from Allium sativum, assembly GCA_030737875.1. Taxonomy (NCBI): domain Eukaryota; kingdom Viridiplantae; phylum Streptophyta; class Magnoliopsida; order Asparagales; family Amaryllidaceae; genus Allium; species Allium sativum. The sequence goes on from CM060918.1 coordinate 750,750,870, forward strand.
ATTCATTTATACTCTGTATATTCTTGTATCTGATGGAATTGTTGTAATAACAATGAAATGTTCTTCCGTCTGCGTCCTTTTGTGTGTTGTTCTCAAAGTATCCGGTCTTTCCTTCACGGGGATGTAACGGGTTCCTACAGTTGGTATCAGAGCTTTGGTTTACAGAGCTCGAGAACAAGACACATTAGAACCATACGAAAGAATTCATCAGATATTGGATTAGTAATACCCAATTAGAATGACTCGTTAGAGATAGGATCAGTAGTATCCTAGAACGAGTGTGAAGAGTATATTTTTCAAAGGAAAATAATATTGTTTTAAAAATTCAATTCGTTTTAAAACGTATTTGAATATTTATTTATTTTGAATATGGACAGTCGAGTATATAAAGATTTCGCGTATACGCGTCATGAACGTATAGTCGAAGTTTTAATATACTGGATAGATATAGAGTCACATTCTAGACACCCGAAGATGATTCTGATGATTGTGGCTACATCATCAGTATTTATGTTCGTGTTTCGAATGTGTGAATTCCATATATTTCCATTAGACTGGTGTGAGAACCAAACTTATATAGCTAGAACACATTGTTGTGAATTGGCATCAAAAACATGATTTTTGTATATGTATCAAAATTATGAATTTGAAACTCTAATTCACTAATTGATTGATGTTTGTGTTGTTTGCCTAATTGTTTGCTAATTTTGAACCATTATGCCTAATTGAACCGAATATTGAACTATATTGAAAATCGGTTGCATTTGCTTGCATATACATATACTTACATTGAACAGGTCATAGCAAGGAGGCTAGAGCCGAAGAATAAAATTTGTTTGCCCGACAAATAGGTACATGTTTACTACATAATTTACTGTTTTGTTTGGGTGATGATGATTTTATGAGCCTATTGGCTAGCCGCTTGGCTTTTTCTTTTTCTTTTTGAGATCTGAAGGACCGGGGAAGCTATTTGAAATTCCCCGATGCTCCCGGTGCAGGGGAGGTTATGGCGAAATTTTTCGAAAATTTAGGGTGTTAGCCAAATTTTTGAAATTTTGAAAATTCTCAGAAACTAAAAAGTTGGAGAATGGAAGCCAGATCGAGCGTAGAGCTGAATAATCAAACCACTTTCGACTTTGTTCCTTTTCGGGGACGAAAAGTTTTAAGTGGGGGAGATTGTAACAACCCGTAAAATGCGAGCCAGTTTGAAATTTTTATTTTGGCAATTTCAGCGAATTTTGATTATTTAAAATAGATTATTTTAAATAATATCGACGAGAAATTTATTTTGAATATAAATCGAACGTATATATTATATAAGTCGTCGTTAGAATATAAATATTTATATATAATTATAAATAGAATTGAAAATGGCGCGGTAGTTCGATAATTCGATTTCAAACTTCAATTGAATGTACCGGGTGCAAAACAATCCGGATTTTAGTGAAACCAAAAATGATAGGATCTAAATGATGATATCTTTCTAACGAATCTGAAAGATCAAAATTTCATAGCGGGAATCAAAAGATATGTCCAGTTGAAAATTCTGAATAGTCGCTATGGAATTCAGGCCCTTAAAAATGGACATTTTGCAAACGACCTCGGATTTCGACGAAACCAGTTTTGTTGGGTCCGTGATGTCAAATTATTGCTAGATTCCGAATTTCATAATTTTTCGAATCAATATGTGAGCGTGGCAAAGGAAAACGCGTTTGACCAGTTTCAGTTGATTTTAAACGACTGGAAAATGGCCATTTTTCCAACGGTCTCAGAATTCGACGAAACTAGTTTTGTTAGGACCGTATCGTCAATACGAAGCTAGAAAATATTTTTATGGAATTTATAGAGTTAGTATGTGACCCCGGTAATTTGAAATGTACGTTTAAAATTCAATATAGTGATTTAAATGTAAATTTAACGGAAACTGATTGTAACAGCCGAATCAGCTGACGATACATATCCCATTGCGTTCAGAATGGGGGTAAAACGCTATGGACGACAGGCGGTGGGCCTCGTTTAGAGGTCGTAAGTAAAAGTACACTTTTTGAAAATTAAATTAAATAAAATTTAAAATATATAAACCCCCCCTCTTTCCCTCTACTCAGTCACCCCCCCCTGTTGATTTTTCAAAATCGAAATAGAAAAGAAAAAAACCCGATTCATCCAAACCCTAACCCGTTCACCCTCTCCCCGTTCACCATCGCCGCCACTCTGAACTGCAGCCCACCGCCGATCGACGGTCCCCACTCCGACGTCTTCCTCGTTCTCTCTCCTCAGACCCCTCTTCAAAACCCACGACGGGAAGAAGCCCTAGCATTTTTTTTTGCAACCGCCACCCAGCTAGACCCTACCGCCACCTAGATGTACCGCCGTGCCACCCCAGTAGGTCAGCGCCTCCACCAGTCGAGCCATCGCGGCCTCCATCTTCGGCTAACACAGCCACCCCTCTGCCCCTCTGAAAAGCAACAGTGAGTCTTTTTATTTATTTATTTGAACTTCTTTTCAGTTTTTATTGTGTAATAGCTTTCAAATAGAAAGCTTCGATTTTTAGAAAATAGAAAGCTTCGATTTTTAATATAAAAAGGTTTGATTTTTATAAATGCAAAGAAGTAATTTTTACTTGGGGAAAAACGAGATTTTTATTTCAACAAAGGCGAGATTTTTATTCACATAAAGTTGGGATTTTTTTTATTCGGATGAAGCTATGGTATTATTCGTAAGAAGAGGGAATTTTTATAGTGATGAAAGGCGAAAACTTTATTTTTGAAAAGGCTAAATCTTTATTTTAGAAAAGGCGAAATCAATATTTTTGAAATTCGATTTTTATATATTGAACAGCATAGTAAAAATTCGATTTTTATATATTGAATAGCGAAGTGAAAATTCGATTTTTAAATATATGAAGTGATTATAAAAATATGACTTTTAAAATTGAAAGTGAATAAATAAAAATGTGATTTTTATTTTAAAGACATCAAAATATAAAAATGTGTGATTTTTATATATGTAGTGACTACGGGCAACGAAGATGGAAGAAAAGGCGAGAACAACGAAGATCTCTACAATAGGAGTGTCGTGGTATTGGATAGCTTTTGGTGAGAACTTCTCACTCAAAATCTCTTTTTCTAGTTATATATATATATATACTAGGATGCAGACGGTGTTCAGTAGCACCCGACACCCGTCATCCACAGACCATGGATGGCTTGTTTGTTAAATTGTTTGGTTGTGTGGTTGGTTAATCTATTTGGTTTAAATTGAATTGTTTGGTGAATTGAAATTGATTTGATTGATGTGTGAATGGCGTGGGCCTTCACTAGACCGGGGATAAGGCTAGGCCTCGTCCCGTTTCTAGTATCGTGCCGTTATGTCGCCGAAATTTCCCAAAATATGTTAGAAAAATAAAGATATCATTTTTGTTGTGTAAATGAACTGAATATAAATTCATGTGTTGAAATAGAATATTTTATCGTTAAAAATATAATTTTTAACGTGGAAGTGAATAAATAAAATATTCATTCACAAACTGGACGGTTTGTTTATGTACACCTATTTGAAGGACATTGATTGGGACGATAAATTTTACACATCGCCCAACTGCACAAAAAAAATCTGTGTTTGATTGTTTGAAACCCCACACGGGTGTCGGGATGAAATTTGGAAGTTCACTCATCCTGATTGATTAAATATGTCGATCGATTGATTGACAGGCTGTTATAAGCGTAAGATATCTATATTTGATGCTTATACAGTGTAGTGCACTTTGGTTGATGGTTGATTATTTTTCAATGCTGTTATATACATGTGTTGTATGGAATCCATATAATTAACGTTATATGGAGATTGATTGGGCCTCATTCCAATCGGGATAATAAGGAATATTATAAAAGAAAATTCATGTGTTGAATATAAAAAAAGTCATGTGTTGACGATGTCCATGTGTTGAGTGAAATATTTTATACAATGAAATTTACATCTTTATCATATTTAAAATTAGAACTACTTCCCAGTAGAAATCTAATTGAAAATCAAACGATAGATACCATAGTTTTATAAAATATTTTACATAACAAAAATAGTGATGTGTTGACAGTACTCATGTGTTGAGATTAGTCGTGTGTTGAAAGAAATATAGATTCATGTGTTGAATGGGATAAATATTCATTTGTTGAATAGAATAAAGAAGTTTTTGAAAAATATAAAGCCGTGTTGAGTAGAGATGCGTTATTTAGACGCGAACGATATTTATATCGATTTTATTCGTTTTATAATGAATATGGAAAAGTGATTTCAAAATCTAATATTTTGAAATGAAATTCAAATTGAATTAGAATAAAATTGAAATTGAAATTTTATTGAATCAGTTTGAAATGAATTCGAATCGAATATAAAATGAATTCAATTCGAATTGAATAGAAAATGAACTCGAATCGAATTGAATAGAAAACGAATTAGAATTTGAATTGAATAAAAAGTGAATTTGAATTCGAATAAAATAGAAATGAATTCAAATAAAATTAAAGTGAAATTGAATTGAAATCGATTTGAAACGAATTCGAATTGAATCAAATAGAAGGTAAATTCAAATTGAATTAAATTGAAATGAATTCGAATTGAATTGAAATCAAATCGATCTGAAATTGAATATAGTGTTGAAATGGTTTTGAAAACGAATTTAAAACGATTTATAAAATACGTTTTAAAAAGGAAATCGATGAAATATATATAATATATATATATTATATATATAATGGCTTGAATAGAACGCGCCGCGCCGCGGCAGTTCATGAATTTCGACCATTGACTTCGAATTGACGTTGCGGGAGATCCGACCGTCGGATTCTCCTAAAACCGGAACCGTTGGGTTCGTATCAAAAAGAGCTTTCCAATGAATATTAGAAATTTGAAATCTAACGGTTGGATTTGGAATTATGTCCAAATCAAATTCGAAAAAGGTCGCTGTAAGTGCAGTTCGATGGCCGTTGTTGAAAATCGACTGCACGGGCCTTGATAAAATTATTAAAAATATTCATAATTTGTGTAAAATCATAATATGTGAATTGGGAAGAACTGGGGTGAAAAACTCCAAATTTGAAATGATAAAAATAGGTTTTTATCGAAATGAGCTAGTTTTGAACTAGAATTAAAATCAATTTATTTTTAAACAAATAAATTGAATTTGAAAGTGATTTTAAAAATAATCAATATTCCCAAAACGTGGATTGGACTGGAGTTGAATCGAAATTATCTTCGGGATATTTCGATGTTGGATTTCGTGACTATACAGATATTGTTATGGGAATTTGAAAGATATATTTTATATCGTTATTGCCAATACGATATATGTTGGTTTCAGAATTTGATATTGAATATAAGCCGATATATTTTCTATTCAGAGCCTTGTATTTAATATCAAATGTGATTTGGGTTTGTCGTGAATCGTGTTTTAGATGACATTGGTTCTTTAACCCAGTTAAAGGCAAGATATCGATTTTTGAAAAGATTAAAACTAAGTGGAGTTTTAATGAATCTTTGATTAGATTAAAATATGAATTGATAATTTAAATTATCAAATCTGAAAAGTGATCGAGAGTGGAGTATCACCAGTTTTGCTCCAAAGCGATAGTTAAATCTTTAATTAGATTTGAACGTGAAATGGTAATTAATTTTACCGATAACACCGTGGTGTTAGATATGGAGTATCACCAGTTTTGCTCCATGGGATATATAGGTTGGGATTGGGAAATAAAACAAATAATTACTTCGGTGTGGTTCGCTAATCCCGACTAGTTTGAAATGATATCCAAAGGAAGATTATAGGATAAATTTAGAAGAATTTATCTTGGATAAAATTAATGGGAACATTTCCCTAAGAATGTGATTTTGTGAATAAAAGAATATTCTGAATTGGAATGAGGCGTTCGTTGTGTTTGTGTAACATTTGTTTATCATATACGTGGGTTATTCAGGAAGGCCGGGTCATACCCATTCTGAATAACCGATTCGACGAGATGTCGAAGATGAAGACGGTGGTTGAAGACCGGAAGTCTTCACATCATTTGGGTGATTACTGATGATCTTGATTGGGTTGTACACCCAGGATGAGGGAATCAGTTGGTGATCGTCCAAACGTACCTGGAGATGGATGGATATGCGAGGAAAGTGCCTCTGGTTTCGTTCAGACCCAGAACGAACTTGTAAATGGATTGTGTGTCTGACACTGGATTTTATTCTGTGTTGATTGATCTCTATTAAATATACATCTGTTTGGCGGCGGAGAATTTATTCTCTTGCTTAACGCCCTTCTCTGAGACGTACGAGCTCAGAGGTTGTATATCGATGGACATCAGTCGCATGGAGTGAATTGCCAGTGTGGCATGCGTAAGTGGCAATTGATCAAGGCTTCTGTTGAAAAGCAAAGTCTTGTGGTTGATGATCAAAGCACGGCCTGTGTGGTGTAGCTTTGTGCATAACGTGAATTCGCGAGCCTCACACCTCGGTATGAGTCAAAAACGGGATAGTGACTGCAGGGAGAGCACGACGTTTCTTTCTAGCTAGGGTGGTGTCAGTGACCTACCAGCCCTGACATTTATATACTTTTCACCTGTGTGGTTGTTGGATATGAGGCGCCTCGGATATAGGTCTGTAAGGACCGGGAAACGTGTGTTCAGGAATAACTAATCCTCAAAAGTAAGAGAGGACCGGCCCTGAAGATCCAAGGATCATAGTGGGGTCCTGAGGCATTTGCTAGAGTGTCTCGAACGCGGAGAGGAGCTTTCCCCTTACCTCGGCTCATGATGGAATCCAATTTCCAATACGTGTGTTTCGGTTTTATTTGTAGAACCTAGTATGGCGACATAGTGGTATGGGTCATTCATGCCGCCTATGATTAATATTTATGATTGAAATTGTTTTGACACTATACACCTATAATAGTAGCAAATAATGTGTTTTAAACGTATCAAGCATGCTTTGACTGTTATAAGGTAAAAACCCTATCCTCCGGCTTGCGTTGCATTGTGTGATGGGACCTGGGTCTTATAACAGCTTCATTTTTCTTTATTTAGCATTGCGCTGTTTGTTTTACGCACTGGTATTCTTGGTCGTGCTTTGATCATTAACCACAATACTATGCTTTTCAACAGAAGCCTTGATCATTTGCATCTCAGCATGCCACACAGGCAATTCACGCTATGCAACCGATGTCTATCAATCACACAGAATGAAATCCGATGTCAGACAAACATCCATTTACAAGTTCGCTCTGGGTCTGAACGAAACCGGAGGCACCTTATTCCTCCCCCATATGTCCAATACAGGGGAGAGGCCCTCGCATATCCGTTGATCTCTAAGTACGTCTGGACGATCACCACTTATTACCTAGTCTTGGGTGTACAGCCCAATCAAGACCTCAGTAATCATCCAAACGATGTGAAGACCTCCGGTCTTCGACCGCCGTCATCATCCTCGACATATCGCCGAATCAATTATTCAGAATGGGATAAACCTGGTCTTTCTGAATAACTCTCGTATATAATAAACAAGTGCTATAAAAACACAACATACGCCTTATTTCAATCCAGAATATTCCTTTATTCAAGTATTCTTATACTTTGGGGAAGGTTCCCATTTATTTTATCAAAGATAAATTCTTTGAATTTATTCTTTAATCTTCCTTTGGATATCACTTCAATCTAACTAAAGATGCATTAAAACTCCACTTGGTTTTAATCTTCCCAAAAATAAATATTAACGATTGTTTATTTTGGGAAGCCATATCCTGTCTTTAACTGGGTTAAAGAACCAATGTCATTTTAAAACTCGGTTCACGATAAACCCAAAAACACAGTTCACAATAAACCCAATTCACATTAGCCTTTAACCATAAATTAGCAAGTGAACAATTCCCTAAGTATTAACCCCGAAGGCCGAAACCAACATCCGATCAATACCCAGGAAACCATTCAACTTAACTAATCTCCAATTAGTTTCTGATTTTCTTAACTCCATTGGGTCTAAGAATAGTATTATTAAAGATACCATTCACGACAACCCAAATCACATTCCATTAATTATGGAATCTTCATGAAAAAACAAATCAATATATAATTGATATCAATTTCCATATCCGACCAATAATATAAATGGAATAACGGCAACGCCTCTTAAATTCCATATGTATTAACAGTCTTCCTCCACAGAAGTTCACTTCGATTATCATCAAAACGAATTCCATTCAATTCCAATTTAATATATTAAATTGGAAAATGTTACCTTGGAAAATTCCCGTTAAATCTAAATAAAAAGATCTATAAATCCCAAATCACATTTCACTGTAAATCGGGTTAAAGAACGAATGTCGTTAAAAACACAGTTCACAATAAACCCTATTCACATTAGCCTCTAACCGTAAATTAGTAAGAGAACAATCCCCTTTGTACTAACCCCGAAGGCCGAAACCAACATCAGATCAATACCCAGGAAACAATTCAACTTAATTAATATCCAGTTAGTTTCTAATTTTCTTAACTCCATTCGGTTCAAGAACAATATTATTAAAGGTACCATTCACGACGAACACAAAATCCAATTTGATATTAAATACAAGGCTTTGAATAGAAAATATATCAGCTTATATTCAATATCAAATTCTGAAACCAACAAATATCGTATTGGAATAACGATATATATATCTTCCAAATTCCCCCACAATATCCGTATAATCACGAAATCCAATATCGAAATACTCCGAGCATAATTTCGATTCAAATCCATTCCAATTCATATATTGGAAATCCTGGTTATTTTTAAAACCATTTCAAATCCAATTTATTTATTTTAAAAATATCGGATTTATTATTCTAATTCCAAACTAGTTCATTTCGATAAAAATCTATTTTTATCTTTTCAAATATGGAATTTTTCATTCTAATTCTTTCCAAATCATTTCTTATGATTTCACACTAATTATTGATATTTTTAATAATTTTATCAAGGCCAATACAGTCGATTTCCATAAACGGCCATCGAACTGCACATCAACCTTTTCCAAATTTGATTTGGACATAATTCCAAATCCAACCATTAGATTTCAAATCTCTGATATTCGTTAGAAATCTCTTTCCGATATGAACCCAATGGTTCCGGTTTTAGGAGATTCCGACGGTCGGAGCTCTCGTAATATCCGTTCGAAGTCAATGGTCGAAATTCGCGAAATGCCGCAGCGCGACGCGTTCTATTCAGGCCGTTATATTATATATATAATATATATTTCATCGATTTCCATTTAAAACGTATTTTATAAATCATTTTAAATTCGTTTTCAAAATGATTTCTACTTCATATTCAATTTCAAATCAAAATTGAATATTCCATATCATCAATATATAAATGATAATATTTTCAAAACATTATATTTCGAAATCAATTCCTTTTCAATATTCATTATTAAAATGAATAAAATCGATATAAATATCGTTCACGTCAAAATGGCGTCGATCTAATCAACACGGCTACATATATTTAAATATTTTCTTGTCCATCCTAAATAAGACATCAAAATCAGATTTTTGATCATTTACGGAATATTATTTTAAAATATTCATTATTTTAAAATATTCGTTATTTTAAAATATTTATTCTTTCTGAACTGGAATCAGACACAATCAATTACCATATAATTTGATTATATGGATTTCATACACACATGTATACAACAACAATCAAACACAGTCAACCATCATCCAAAGTGCATTCTACACTCCCTAAGCATCAAATATAAATATTCAACGCTTATAACAGCCTGTCAATCAATCGATCGACATACAACTAATTATTGGGACTAGTGTATGTCATATATCTTCCCAATACCCGTGTGGGGTTTCAATCAGCAAATAATGAATTTTATTTGTGCAGTTGGGCGATGTGTAAAATATATTGTGACGATCCCAAAACCCCGTGACACGGTGTTAAGGATAATCATTGGAATATAACACATTAATCATCATTAGCAGATCACAGATAATAGCATAAACAGAAAATAGAATAATTTACACACATATGACAGCGGAATCATATAGATAACATCACATCAGAGAAGCACAGTACAGGATACAACTTAGTGCATAATGATACATAATCAGTCACCATCGCCTGAGGCGGAATCATACATAAAGAGTACACAAAAGGAATATCAGTCTACATCGCCAGTGGCGGAATCATAATATAGATACAATAATGGCGGAGAAAATCCAAGTCAGCACGGTGTAGTCAAGCCTCGCCATGAGCCAAAAGATGCGTCAGAAACCTGTAACTAGGCTGCCCGTGTGAAAATAAGGGCACCCGAGTTTGCAAGGTGAAACAAACTACGAGTCAGTCATGGGACTGGTATGAGAAATCTATTCAACTTATTAACAACAATAATAAGGCAAATCAAAGGACCACGCCACTTTCGCGGAACGGGTTTACTCCAATGAGTGCTCGTGCATGAAATAAAGTAAATGATTAAATCAACGCAATGCTTTTTCTAAAATGAAGCCATTATAAGACTCAGGTCCCATCACACAATGCAACGCAAGCCGGAGGATAGAGTTTTTACCTTATAATGGCCAAAGATGCTTCATACGAATAAAACAAAAGTGCTTGATATTATTACTAGTGCATATGTGTTTCAAAAGCGATTTCAATCATAAATATCAATCATAGGCGGCATAAATGACCCATACCACTATGTCGCCATACTAGTAATACAATCACAACCGCACATATCGTATTGGAAATTGGATTCCTTCATGAGTCGAGGCAAGGGGCAAGCTCCTCTCCGTTCGAGACACTCTAGCAAATGCCTCGGGACCGCACACAGCAATCCCCTGGATCCTCCAAGGCCGGTCCTCTCTTACTTTTGAGGATTAATTATTCCTGAACACACGTTTCCCGGTCCTTACAGACCTATAATCGAGGCGCCTCGCATTCCAACAACCACACAGGTGAAAAAGATATAAATGTCAGGGCTGGGAGGTCACTGACACCACCATAGCTAGAAAGAAACGTCATGCACTCCTTGGGTCATTCTCCCGTTTTTGACTCATACCGAGGTGTGAGGCTCGCGAATTCACGTCATACACAAAGCTACGTCACACAGACTATGCTTTGATCATCAACCACAAGACTTTGCTTTGCAACAGAAGCCTTGATCATATGCCACTTAGGCGTGCCACACAGGCAATCCACTCCATGCGACTGATTTCTGTCAATACATAACCTCTAAGCTCGTACGTCTCAGAGAAGGGCGTTAAGCAAGAGAATAAATTCTCTGCCGCCAAACAGATATATATTTAACAGAGATCAATCAACACAGAACAAAATCCAATGTCAGACACACAGTCCATTTACAAGTCCGTTCTGGGTCTGAACGAAACCGGAGGCACCAATTCCTCGCATATCCGTACAATCAACACTATGTTTGGACGGCTACTACTTCAATTCCTTCATGGTAGCTACTGCAATCACGAGCATCAGTAGCGCCCATCCATCCAACGTGGAGATCGTCAGTCTTCGGTCGTCTTCGACTCTTCGACTTCTCAACGTCGATCGATTATTTGAAATGAGATAAACTCGGCCTTTTCAAATAACCCACGTATATTTAGATTTTCAAACCAATTAATCATAGGGTTGAACTATTCAACATTCACATTTCAGTTATTTAGTTATAATTTTCACGTCAAATACATTCAACCATCACATATCAAGCAAACACAACAAAATTGGTTTATTTTCACTCTATATCGTCTATAGCACTTAATAACGATATATCGCCAATTTTATTTAATTTAAAACGGCCATATTTAATTAAACGACGTTTCAGGTCATGTCGACGCACTGGCGCTGCTTTCCACTAATTTTGTTTTACACATATAGGAAAATCTAACCGTTGGATCTTCACAAATTTTACATCATTAGGAAGGTCTTTTCAAAACGAACCCAACGGTTCCAGTTTTGGGAAAATCCGACGGTCGGATCTTCCACACTAACCATTTGAAGTTACGATTTCAATTTACGAACTGCAGCGTCGTTATTCGATTTAATTTAATTATATTTTTATATATATATATAAATATAATCGTTTCTGGCGCTGTTTTTCACTTATTTCGAATTAAACATTCCAGACAATCCAACCGTCAGATCTTCACAAAGTCGGTGTCGTTGGAAAGATATTTCCAAGGCGAACCCAACGGTTGAGGTTTCGGGAAAATCCAATGGTCGGATCTTCCGCACTAGTCGTTTGAAATCACGGTTTCAAAATATGAACTGCACGGCCACGTTTCGTTTTAATTATATTTATATTTATATATTTATATAAATATAGTTCATTCAATAATTTCTATATCGTTTTCACTTCAAATATTTTTCTAACACCCTAAAATTTTGGAAAATTTCGCCATAACCTCCCCTGTACCGGGGGCATCGGGAAATCGCAAATAGCATTCCCGGTCCTTCTAATCTCAAAAAGAAAAAGAAAAAGCCAATAGGCTCATAAAATCATCACCCAAACAAAACAGTAAATGTGTACCTATTTGTTGGGCACAAAATTTTATTCCTCTTCTCTAGCCCCTTTTTGCTTTAACCTGTTCAATAGATATGCATGCACATATATACAATTTCTAACATTTATCATTTTCTATTCAACTTCATATTTGATTTGCTTTGGTTTAAAAACACCACTCATTCTAATATCGCATGCATAGGCTAAAATCATATCATTAGCTAGTTAATGTATATTTCAACTCATGCACGTTTATTCGAACCAGTGGCTATTTTTAACACTTCACATTTCAAAGATGATAATTTTGGCGAACTAAAGTAGATTTCAACACATGACTATTTTATTTAGTTCCTATGCATGTTAAAAATAATATTTCTATCACAAATATTTGTTTCAACGTCTGCATATCTTTTAGCATATCACACATATGATAAAAATGATATTTTTATCATTTAAAATATTTATTCGACCAATGTATGGTTTCAACACTTCATAGTTTCAATAAAAATGTAATTTTTATCGTTCAATCTTTTTATTCAACACATGAACTTTTCCACTACACACATTTCTCAACAAATGAGTATTTCCACACATGGACAATTTATTTATGTTGTTCATATTAGAAAGATGAAATTTTTATGATTGAAATTATTTATATAAGGCGAATATTTTTCATACTTCATATATATATGAAAATGTGATTTTTATTGTTTATACACTTCATTCATTCACAAATGAATTTTATTTTCACACAACACTTTTCAACACATGAATATTTCCACACATGGACATAGTTTCAATATATGACTTTAATTTCAATGCATGTAAAATAATTTCAACATATGAAAATAATTCTAACACACAAAGATTATTCAAAATTTCGGCAGCATAACGGCAGGGTAGTTAAACCGGCACCGTCCCTAGTACGGCTCCTCGCTCTACCTTAAAACCTCGCGGTTTTTGACAATGGGGATTCATGCATCTAATTCGCACGCAGGCGGCATGTTTATATTTATTTCATTTCCACAAACTAATCCTATGTGGTTTCAACCAAATATTTTCCAATCACAAACGGGTATTTTTCAACCTCAATCCATTCAATACCAACCACAAACAATCCCAAACAACAATTTGCCGTCAACCAATTTTCACAACAATTTCAACCAATAAATATCGTCCATGGTTTGTGGACGAGGGGGCGTATATATATATATAAATATTTATATATAGCAATTCACTTTTATTTCCACACATATATATATATAAAAAGAAATTGAAGAGTGAGGATTTCTCACCAATAGCTATCCAATAACACGACTCTTCCTTTATGGAAATCTTCGCCTATTTCGTCTTCTTGTCGCTTTCGTTTCCCGTATTCTCTACATAGGTAAAAATCGAATTTTTACTATGTTATTCAATATATAAAGATCATATTCTAAAAACAAAGATTATATTTTTAATATTCCTATGATGTAAAAATTATATTTTTATTGCTTTAAAAATATAAGAATCATATCTTACTTCTTCTACTTAACAAAAATTCCGTCTTTTCTCTTCTTAAAAATATGATCTTTATTTTTGCAAGTTCAAATCTTTTCTACTAAAAGATTAAACCTTTTTCTATTTCAAAGTTTAAACCCCTTTTTTTCAAACCTTAAAATAAACTCAGTTTTTACTTTCTTTTTAAATCAGTTTTTATAAAAAAAAAAAATCAGTTTTATAACTTAAAAAAAATCAGTTTTATAACTTAAAAAAAATCAGTTTTATAACTTAAAAAAAAATCAGTTTTATAACTTAAAAAAAAACCAGTTTTTATTACTTAAAAAAAATCAGTTTTATAACTTAAAAAAATCAGTTTTATAACTTAAAAAAATCAGTTTTATAACTTAAAAAAATCAGTTTTATAACTTAAAAAAAATCAGTTTTTATTTTCTTTTTAAAAATCCAGTTTTTATCTTCTTTAAAAAAATTCAGTTTTTATTTTCTTTTTAAAAATCCAGTTTTTATCTTCTTTAAAAAAATTCAGTTTTTATTTTCTTTTTAAAAATCCAGTTTTTATCTTCTTTAAAAAAATTCAGTTTTAAATCATTATAAAAAAACAGTTTTTAAATCTAATAAAATCAGAAATTAGTTTTAGCAAAACAAAAATAAAAATAAAAATAAACTAACCTAATTCTTACCGTGGTATGCGAAGGGGAGGAGGGAAGAAGAGGCGTCGTCGGCGGCTCGTGGTGGTGGCGTTCGGAGGTGTCGCGGCAGGGTTCGAGGTTTCGACCGGGGGGGGGGGGGGGCTGCTTCGATTTGCGAGGGCGAGGGTTCGAGGTCTTCGCCGGAAGGAGGTTGGACGGAGGGGGCGTCGAGGTCTTCGTCGGCGGTGGCTTCGAGGGTAAGGCGTCGGCGCGATTAGGTTAGGGTTTTCCTTTTTTTTCCTCTGAATAATGAATCGGGGGGGGGGGGGGGGGCAAGCAGAAGAAAAGAAGGGAGAATATATTTATTTTATTTTATTATTTAATTATTTAATTTTGCACAAGGGTTGACTTTTACATACGACCTCGAAACGAGGCCCACCGCCTGTCGTCCATAGCGCTTTACCCCCATTCCGAACACAATGGGATATGTATCGTAAGCTGGTTTGATCGTTACAATCAGTTTCCGTTGAATTTACATTTAAATCCTTATATTGAATTTTAAACGTACATTTCAAATTACCGGGGTCACATACTAACTAGAAAAATTCCAGAAAAATATTTTCTAGTTTCGTATTGACGATACGGTCCTAACAAAACTAGTTTCGTCGAATTTTGAGACCGTTTGAAAAATGGCCAATTTCCTGTCGATTAAATTCAACAAAAACTGGTCAAACGCGTTTTCTTTTGCCACGCTCACATATTGATTCGAAAAATTATGAAATTTGAAACCTAGCAATAGTTTGACATCCCGGACCCGACAAAAGTGGTTTCGTCGAATTCCGAGGCCGTTTGCAAAATATCAATTTTCCAGACCTATATATTCTATATACCGACTCTTTTGAAATTTCATTCGACCACAACTTTTGATTCTCGTTATGAAACTTCGATTTTTCAGATTCGTTAGAAAGGTATTGACTAACAGATTTAAATATTTTTGGTCTCACTAAAATCCGTTATATTTTCCACCCTGCACAGTCGGTCAAAGTTCGAATTCAAATTTTCAAACTGACTCACTATTTCTAATTCACTAATTTATTGAAATATTCTATTTCAATGGTTCAAATTGCTTTGAAATAATCAGTTTAAAATTTTTAAATTGGCTCGTATTTTCCGGGTTATTACAATCTCCCCTACTTAAAACTTTTCGTCCTCGAAAAGGAAACAACAATAAAGTAGGAAATAAAATGTAAATGCAAAGTATGGTAAAGGTACCTTGCACCGGAGTTAGTCAGAGATATCCACTCTGCATTTGGGATAAGCTTGCTTAATGCTTTCCTCAGTTTCCCAAGTACAGTCTCTAGGATCACTGCTCCACTGCACTTTAACCAAATGAACCTTTTTGCTTCTGAGTTCTCTAGTTTCTTTGCCAACAATTTTTAATGGCTCTCTTCTGAGTGCTAATTCTGGAGTTATCTCCACATCCTGTTGCGCTGCTTCTTCTACAACAAGATCCGGATCATGCACATGTCTCCTGAGTTGAGATACGTGAAATACATTGTGCACTCCAGGCAATCAATCTGGCAATTGAACCCTATAAGCAAGAGTTCCAATTCGCTCAAGTATAGGAAAGGGACCAATAAATCTCGGTGCCAACTTCCCAGTCTTTCCAAATCTGATTACTCCTCTCATCGGAGAAACCTTTAAATAAACATGATCACCAACAGCAAATGTCAAATCTCTCCTTCTAGAGTCTGCATAACTTTTCTGTCGGCTTTGGGCGGTTTTCAATCGCTTCTTGATGAAGTCCACTTTATCAGATGCTTCCCTAATCATATCGGGTCCTAGTACAAGTCTGTTGCCAGGTTCTACCCAACATGCTGGAGATCTGCAGGGTCTGCCATATAATGCTTCAAATGGTGACATCCTCAAACTTGCTTGATAGCTATTGTTATATGAGAATTCTGCCAAATGCAAATGATCTTCCCATGACCCACCAAAATCGATTATACAAGCCCGCAATAAATCTTCCAGAATTCTATTCACCCGCTCAGTTTGGCCATCTGTTTGGGGGTGATAAGCGGTGCTCATATTCAGTTTTATCCCCAATTCAGTCTGGAAAGCCTCCCAGAATTTGCTAGTAAATAGGGGATCTCTATCACTGACTATGCTGATGGGAATTCCATGCAGCTTAACAATTTCTTTGAAATATATCTGTGCTAGACTTTGGGTAGTTCGATTGGACCTGACAGGTATAAAATGGGCAGTCTTCGTGAAGCGATCTACGATTACCCAAATACTGTCATTACCTTTCTTGGTTCGCGGCAAACCATCTATGAAATCCGTGGAAATCTGTTCCCATTTCCAGCCTGGGACTTCCAACGGTTGCAACAGTCCAGCTAGCTTCTGTTGGTCACTCTTGACCAATTGACAAGTAGGGCATCTGCTAACATACAAAGAAATATCTCTTTTCATTGCCTTCCACCAGAAAGTGCGTTTGATATCGTTGTACATTTTACTCACCCCAGGATGGATGCAAAATTTGGATTTATGGCATTCATCTAGTACTTCTCTTTTGAGCTCAGGAAGGTTGGGAACACAAATTCTCCCATTCAGCCTCAAAACTCCTTCTTTATTTACTTGGAAACTAGAGAATTCTCCTTTCTGGATTCTTTCCTTGATCCTTTGAATGAAATAATCATTCTTCTGGAGAGCACATATCTTATCGATCAAGCTAGGTGTAATTATAAGATGAGCAATGATTGCGGTTTTTCTACTAAGCGCATCCGCTACTACGTTAGCTTTTCCCGGCGTATACAGGATATCAAGATCATACGCTGCAAGAAATTCTAGCCAACGCTGCTGTCTCAGATTCAGATCTTTTTGGGTATATAAATACTTCAATGATTGGTGATCTGTGTACAATATAAATTTCTCGCCCAATAAGTAATGCCTCCAGATTTTCAAGGCAAATACGATGGCTAGCAACTCAAGATCATGAGTCACATAATTCTTCTCATGCGGTTTCAATTGGCGGCTTGCATAAGCAACTACTTGGCCTCTCTGCATTAACACTGCACCAAGACCTCTAATAGAAGCATCGGTCCAAACCGTTAAATCTTGATTGCCATCAATAATAGTTAACACTGGAGCGGTGGTCAGCTTCGATTTCAATTCCTGGAAAGCTTCTTCACAGTCGGAAGTCCACTTAAACTTCTCATGTTTCTTTGTGAGCTTCGTTAACGGACCGGATATCTTCGAAAAATCCTTAACGAACTTCCGATAATAACTAGCCAACCCCATAAAACTTCTAACTTCTGTGGGAGTAGTGGGTTGTTTCCAGTCTTGAATCGCTGTTATCTTGCTTGGGTCAACAGAAATTCCTTTCCCTGACACAACATGGCCAAGAAATTTAACTTCTTCTTGCCAGAAGACACATTTAGAGAATTTGGCTTTGAAGACGTTCTTCCTTAGAATCTCCAATACTTGTTCTAAGTGTTTTTCATGCTCGGGTTTTGATTTGGAGTAGATTAAAATATCATCGATGAATACGAGGACAAATTTATTCAGAACTCCCCTGAACACTCTATTCATTAGATCGACAAAGTATGCTGGAGCGTTACATAGGCCAAACGGCATTACTAACCATTCATAAAATATGTCTGGGCCTCTGAAAGCGGTCAAAGGAACACACTCTTCTGCTATTCTCAATTGATGAAAACCTGTAGCTAGGTCCATTCGGGAAAATACTTTCGCCCCATTCAATTGGTCTAGCAAATCATCAATGCGGGGTAGTGGATATTTATTTTTAAGCGTCTGTTTATTGA
Source organism: Allium sativum (assembly GCA_030737875.1). Lineage (NCBI taxonomy): Eukaryota > Viridiplantae > Streptophyta > Magnoliopsida > Asparagales > Amaryllidaceae > Allium > Allium sativum. The sequence continues at coordinate 750,769,364 of CM060918.1, forward strand.
GGTCTCGGTAATCAACACATAATCTAAGAGTACCGTCTGACTTCGGGACAAACACGACAGCTGCACCCCAATTAGAAAAACTCGGTCTGATTAGACCTTTCCACAACAGTTGACGAGTTTGATCGCCTAATTCTTCTTTTTCTTTCGGAGTCATTCTACGGATTGGATGTACCACTGGTCTGGCATTAGGGATTAAATCGATTCGGAATTCTATTTCTCTTTGCGGAGGTAAGTTTTCAACTTCTTCAAACACATCCGCATAGTGGCTAACAATCGGAATCTTTTCTATGGAGGTGGGAATAAGTTCTAATGCTGACCAAAATTCTTCTCGATTCGGATTCGAACCATGACAGGGAATATATATATGTCCAAGCTCCGTTCGGATTTTAACAATTCTTTCCGCACACCTCACTTCGGCTTCATATTTCGTTAACCATTCTAACCCAAGGATGACGTCGAATTCGGGAAAATCCATAACAATCAAATTAATGGGAAATTTGTAGAAAGAATAAGAGATTGGCACTCTACAATATAAACCGAGAGTAACAGGACCCCCTATCGGGTTATGAACTTCAACCGATTCTTTAAGCTTTCGCTGTTTTAACTTTAGTTTGTGCACTGTGTTTTTAGCAATAAAACTACGCGATGCACCTGTGTCAAATAATACAGAAACAGGAATATTCTTAATTGTAAGGGTACCTCCCAAAACATCGGGTTTACCTGCTCCGTCGGAAGCAGCTGGCGGGCTAGACCCGTCATAGACATGAGCTACAGTAGCTTTCTTCAGCAAAGGACAGTCTTTGACCAGATGGTCGGTCTTGCGACAGTTGAAGCACGAGCGAGGGTTCTGAGAGCCTTGGCTCGAGCCTTGAGAATTTGTTTTCTGCCTCTTCGGAGCTGTGCAGACATTTGAGTAGTGCCCCGGCTTACCACAATTAAAGCAATTTCCTCTTGGCGGCTTGCCAGTCTGAGGCTTAGAAGATGCTGCTTGGCTTGACTCGCCCTGATTTACAGTAGGCTTGCGCTTGTTTCCTGCTTGACTTCTAGCGCGATCCTGATCCAGATGCCTTTGATCAAGGTCTTCATAGTTGCATGTCATTTCCACTAGCTCGTTGAAATCCAGCTTGACATGGGCCATGGCTCTATCATGATATTGACGTCTTAGTCCAAAGATAAATCTCTTATTTTTGGATTTCGCGGTAGCAACAAGTTCGGGAGCATAGGGCGACAGCATTGTGAATTTGTTCAGATAATCTTGCACGGAAAGATCCCCTTGCTGGAGATTGGCGAAGTCATCGTGCATTCTTTCTAGAGCTTGCTCTGGGACATATTTCTCCTTGAAGAGTTCTTTGAATCCATCCCATGTTCTTCCGGCTTCTCTATTCCCGGCGGTAAGAGATTCCCACCATAATTCGGCTTGTTCCTGCATAAGCCAGGCGCCCATAGTAGCTTTGTCTTCGCTTCCTAGCCTTAGGCCTTCAAGAATTTTCTCGCATGTTTTGAGCCATGCAAGGGCCTCTATTACGGTGCCCGTTCCCGAGAAGGTCTTGCCTCCTAAGTTCTTACATCTCTTAGCTACACAGTCGAGCTCGAAGTATTGAGCCGCCGGAGGTTGTATCAAAGGTCCTTCTTGAGCAGGGATTTCTCCCCTTCCTCGACCTCGGCCGGCACGGCCTCCTCTAGCAGCGGCTCCTCTGGTAGCCATTTGTCAAATTCTGTATAAGTAACGAAAAAGTCAGTTAACAGAAATAATAGTCTATTGCATAGTTAAGCAGAAATTCCTACGGAAAGATAACGATGGACTGATCAATTGATTTTGCTATTCTGCTCAGCTCATTCTAGGACTTTACTAGTCCTATCTCTAATGAGCGACTCGCCTTAGAATACTACTGATTCTATCTTGACGAAGTGTTTAATGTGTTAGTCTCCAGAACTAAGGTTAACCAAAGCTCTGATACCAGCTGTGACGATCCCAAAACCCCGTGACACGGTGTTAAGGATAATCATTGGAATATAACACATTAATCATCATTAGCAGATCACAGATAATAGCATAAACAGAAAATAGAATAATTTACACACATATGACAGCGGAATCATATAGATAACATCACATCAGAGAAGCACAGTACAGGATACAACTTAGTGCATAATGATACATAATCAGTCACCATCGCCTGAGGCGGAATCATACATAAAGAGTACACAAAAGGAATATCAGTCTACATCGCCAGTGGCAGAATCATAATATAGATACAATAATGGCGGAGAAAATCCAAGTCAGCACGGTGTAGTCAAGCCTCGCCATGAGCCAAAAGATGCGTCAGAAACCTGTAACTAGGCTGCCCGTGTGAAAATAAGGGCACCCGAGTTTGCAAGGTGAAACAAACTACGAGTCAGTCATGGGACTGGTATGAGAAATCTATTCAACTTATTAACAACAATAATAAGGCAAATCAAAGGACCACGCCACTTTCGCGGAACGGGTTTACTCCAATGAGTGCTCGTGCATGAAATAAAGTAAATGATTAAATCAACGCAATGCTTTTTCTAAAATGAAGCCATAATAAGACTCAGGTCCCATCACACAATGCAACGCAAGCCGGAGGATAGAGTTTTTACCTTATAATGGCCAAAGATGCTTCATACGAATAAAACAAAAGTGCTTGATATTATTACTAGTGCATATGTGTTTCAAAAGCGATTTCAATCATAAATATCAATCATAGGCGGCATAAATGACCCATACCACTATGTCGCCATACTAGTAATACAATCACAACCGCACATATCGTATTGGAAATTGGATTCCTTCATGAGTTGAGGCAAGGGGCAAGCTCCTCTCCGTTCGAGACACTCTAGCAAATGCCTCGGGACCGCACACAGCAATCCCCTGGATCCTCCAAGGCCGGTCCTCTCTTACTTTTGAGGATTAATTATTCCTGAACACACGTTTCCCGGTCCTTACAGACCTATAATCGAGGTGCCTCGCATTCCAACAACCACACAGGTGAAAAAGATATAAATGTCAGGGCTGGGAGGTCACTGACACCACCATAGCTAGAAAGAAACGTCATGCACTCCTTGGGTCCTTCTCCCGTTTTTGACTCATACCGAGGTGTGAGGCTCGCGAATTCACGTCATACACAAAGCTACGTCACACAGACTATGCTTTGATCATCAACCACAAGACTTTGCTTTGCAACAGAAGCCTTGATCATATGCCACTTAGGCGTGCCACACAGGCAATCCACTCCATGCGACTGATTTCTGTCAATACATAACCTCTAAGCTCGTACGTCTCAGAGAAGGGCATTAAGCAAGAGAATAAATTCTCTGCCGCCAAACAGATATATATTTAACAGAGATCAATCAACACAGAACAAAATCCAATGTCAGACACACAGTCCATTTACAAGTCCGTTCTGGGTCTGAACGAAACCGGAGGCACCAATTCCTCGCATATCCGTACAATCAACACTATGTTTGGACGGCTACTACTTCAATTCCTTCATGGTAGCTACTCCAATCACGAGCATCAGTAGCGCCCATCCATCCAACGTGGAGATCGTCGGTCTTCAGTCGTCTTCGACTCTTCGACTTCTCAACGTCGATCGATTATTTGAAATGAGATAAACTCGGCCTTTTCAAATAACCCACGTATATTTAGATTTTCAAACCAATTAATCATAGGGTTGAACTATTCAACATTCACATTTCAGTTATTTAGTTATAATTTTCACGTCAAATACATTCAACCATCACATATCAAGCAAACATAACAAAATTGGTTTATTTTCACTCTATATCGTCTATAGCACTTAATAACGATATATCGCCAATTTTATTTAATTTAAAACGGCCATATTTAATTAAACGACGTTTCAGGTCATGTCGACGCACTGGCGCTGCTTTCCACTAATTTTTTTTTTACACATATAGGAAAATCTAACCGTTGGATCTTCACAAATTTTACATCATTAGGAAGGTCTTTTCAAAACGAACCCAACGGTTCCAGTTTTGGGAAAATCCGACGGTCGGATCTTCCACACTAACCATTTGAAGTTACGATTTCAATTTACGAACTGCAGCGTCGTTATTCGATTTAATTTAATTATATTTATATATATATATAAATATAATCGTTTCTGGCGCTGTTTTTCACTTATTTTGAATTAAACATTCCAGAAAATCCAACCGTCGGATCTTCACAAAGTCGGTGCCGTTGGAAAGATATTTCCAAGGCGAACCCAACGGTTGAGGTTTCGGGAAAATCCAATGGTCGGATCTTCCGCACTAGTCGTTTGAAATCACGGTTTCAAAATATGAACTGCACGGCCACGTTTCGTTTTAATTATATTTATATTTATATAAATATAGTTCATTCAATAATTTCTATATCGTTTTCACTTCAAATATTTTTCTAACACCCTAAAATTTTGGAAAATTTCGCCATAACCTCCCCTGTACCGGGGGCATCGGGAAATCGCAAATAGCATTCCCGGTCCTTCTAATCTCAAAAAGAAAAAGAAAAAGCCAAGCGGCTAGCCAATAGGCTCATAAAATCATCACCCAAACAAAACAGTAAATGTGTACCTATTTGTTGGGCACAAAATTTTATTCCTCTTCTCTAGCCCCTTTTTGCTTTAACCTGTTCAATAGATATGCATGCACATATATACAATTTCTAACATTTATCATTTTCTATTCAACTTCATATTTGATTTGCTTTGGTTTAAAAACACCACTCATTCTAATATCGCATGCATAGGCTAAAATCATATCATTAGCTAGTTAATGTATATTTCAACTCATGCACGTTTATTCGAACCAGTGGCTATTTTTAACACTTCACATTTCAAAGATGATAATTTTGGCGAACTAAAGTAGATTTCAACACATGACTATTTTATTTAGTTCCTATGCATGTTAAAAATAATATTTCTATCACAAATATTTGTTTCAACGTCTGCATATCTTTTAGCATATCACACATATGATAAAAATGATATTTTTATCATTTAAAATATTTATTCGACCAATGTATGGTTTCAACACTTCATAGTTTCAATAAAAATGTAATTTTTATCGTTCAATCTTTTTATTCAACACATGAACTTTTCCACTACACACATTTCTCAACAAATGAGTATTTCCACACATGGACAATTTATTTATGTTGTTCATATTAGAAAGATGAAATTTTTATGATTGAAATTATTTATATAAGGCGAATATTTTTCATACTTCATATATATATGAAAATGTGATTTTTATTGTTTATACACTTCATTCATTCACAAATGAATTTTATTTTCACACAACACTTTTCAACACATGAATATTTCCACACATGGACATAGTTTCAATATATGACTTTAATTTCAATGCATGTAAAATAATTTCAACATATGAAAATAATTCTAACACACAAAGATTATTCAAAATTTCGGCAGCATAACGGCAGGGTAGTTAAACCGGCACCGTCCCTAGTACGGCTCCTCGCTCTACCTTAAAACCTCGCGGTTTTTGACAATGGGGATTCATGCATCTAATTCGCACGCAGGCGGCATGTTTATATTTATTTCATTTCCACAAACTAATCCTATGTGGTTTCAACCAAATATTTTCCAATCACAAACGGGTATTTTTCAACCTCAATCCATTCAATACCAACCACAAACAATCCCAAACGACAATTTGCCGTCAACCAATTTTCACAACAATTTCAACCAATAAATATCGTCCATGGTTTGTGGACGAGGGGGCGTGTGTATATATATATATATATATATATATATATATATATAAATATTTATATATAGCAATTCACTTTTATTTCCACACATATATATATAAAAAGAAATTGAAGAGTGAGGATTTCTCACCAATAGCTATCCAATAACACGACTCTTCCTTTATGGAAATCTTCGCCTATTTCGTCTTCTTGTCGCTTTCGTTTCCCGTATTCTCTACATAGGTAAAAATCGAATTTTTACTATGTTATTCAATATATAAAGATCATATTCTAAAAACAAAGATTATATTTTTAATATTCCTATGATGTAAAAATTATATTTTTATTGCTTTAAAAATATAAGAATCATATCTTACTTCTTCTACTTAACAAAAATTCCGTCTTTTCTCTTTTTAAAAATATGATCTTTATTTTTGCAAGTTCAAATCTTTTCTACTAAAAGATTAAACCTTTTTCTATTTCAAAGTTTAAACCCCTTTTTTTCAAACCTTAAAATAAACTCAGTTTTTACTTTCTTTTTAAATCAGTTTTTATAACAAAAAAAAAATCAGTTTTATAACTTAAAAAAAATCAGTTTTATAACTTAAAAAAATCAGTTTTATAACTTAAAAAAAATCAGTTTTATAACTTAAAAAAAAACCAGTTTTTATTACTTAAAAAAAATCAGTTTTATAACTTAAAAAAAATCAGTTTTATAACTTAAAAAAATCATTTTTTATTTTCTTTTTAAAAATCCAGTTTTTATCTTCTTTAAAAAAATTCAGTTTTTATTTTCTTTTTAAAAATCCAGTTTTTATCTTCTTTAAAAAAATTCAGTTTTTATTTTCTTTTTAAAAATCCAGTTTTTATCTTCTTTAAAAAAATTCAGTTTTAAATCATTATAAAAAAACAGTTTTTAAATCTAATAAAATCAGAAATTAGTTTTAACAAAACAAAAATAAAAATAAAAATAAACTAACCTAATTCTTACCGTGGTATGCGCAGGGGAGGAGGGAAGAAGAGGCGGCGGCGGCGGCTCGTGGTGGTGGCGTTCGGAGGTGTCGCGGCAGGGTTCGAGGTTTCGACGGGGGGGGGGGGGGGGGCTGCTTCGATTTGCGAGGGCGAGGGTTCGAGGTCTTCGTTGGAAGGAGGTTGGACGGAGGGGGCGTCGAGGTCTTCGTCGGCGGTGGCTTCGAGGGTAAGGCGTCGGCGCGATTAGGTTAGGGTTTTCCTTTTTTTTCCTCTGAATAATGAATCGGGGGGGGGGGGCAAGCAGAAGAAAAGGAGGGAGAATATATTTTTTTTATTTTATTTTATTATTTTATTATTTAATTTTGCACAAGGGTTGACTTTTACATAGGACCTCGAAACGAGGCCCACCGCCTGTCGTCCATAGCGTTTTACCCCCATTCCGAACACAATGGGATATGTATCGTAAGCTGGTTTGATCGTTACAATCAGTTTCCGTTGAATTTACATTAACTCCTTATATTGAATTTTAAACGTACATTTCAAATTACCGGGGTCACATACTAACTAGAAAAATTCCAGAAAAATATTTTCTAGTTTCGTATTGACGATACGGTCCTAACAAAACTAGTTTCGTCGAATTCTGAGACCGTTTGAAAAATGGCCAATTTCCTGTCGATTAAATTCAACAGAAACTGGTCAAACGCGTTTTCTTTTGCCACGCTCACATATTGATTCGAAAAATTATGAAATTTGAAACCTAGCAATAGTTTGACATCCCGGACCCGACAAAAGTGGTTTCGTCGAATTCCGAGGCCGTTTGCAAAATATCAATTTTCCAGACCTATATATTCTATATACCGACTCTTCTGAAATTTCATTCGGCCACAACTTTTGATTCTCGTTATGAAACTTCGATTTTTCAGATTCGTTAGAAAGGTATTGACTAACAGATTTAAATATTTTTGGTCTCACTAAAATCCGTTATATTTTCCACCCTGCACAGTCGGTCAAAGTTCGAATTCAAATTTTCAAACTGACTCACTATTTCTAATTCACTAATTTATTGAAATATTCTATTTCAATGGTTCAAATTGCTTTGAAATAATCAGTTTAAAAATTTTAAATTGGCTCGTATTTTCCGGGTTATTACATATATCGTCCCAATCAATATCAGTCAAATGTGTGTACATAAACAAATCATCCGATTTGATTATAAATATTTATTTTATTTATATACACGTTAAAAATTAATTTTTAACTATAAAATATTTTATTCCATTCCATATCACACAATCAACTTTCACAACAAAATCAAACAAACAAACAAGTCGTCCATAGTCTGTGGACGACGGGTGTCAGGTGCTGCTAAGCACCGTCTGCATCCTAGTATATATTTTAACTAGAAAATAAAATAAAAGTGAGGAGTTCTCACCTTTGGGTTCCACTCTGCCATTCTTTATTTCTGAATGGTTCGGATTTTGTTTTTATTTAAGTCCGTTCCATCGCACTCCTTTTCACGTTGTTCATAGTAAAAATCATATTTTTAATTTGATGTTCATATATTAAAAACCATATTTTTACTTCTCTATATATAAAAGAAAATTCAAATTTCTATCGCTACTTCCTATATATAAAAATCGAATTTTTATTCTATGTTTCCATATACAAAAATCATATTTTTATATGCCATTCAAAGAAATATGTTACCATTCCATTTTTTAAAAATCACGTCTTCTTCATTTTAAAAATCACTTCATTTTATTTCTAAAGATCGTTCCATTTCATTATTAAAAATCTTATCTTTTCTTATATAAAAATATAATCTTTCTTTATATAAAAATGTAAACTTTCTTTATATAAAAATTATAACTTTGCTATAAAAAAAGTCGAATCTTTACTTCGCCAAAGATCATATTTTTACATAGCTTAAAATCATGTCTTTACCTAATTAAAAATCACACCTTTATGTATATAAACATCGTATCTTCATGTATATAAAAATCACAACTTTATTCATATAAAATTTTTAGCTTTTACAATCCAAAAATCATATTTTTATAATATAAAAATCATGTCTTTACCTTATGCCATCCATATATTTTAAAGATCAGATTTTTATAAGCATATTTTCATTTAAAAACTGAAAAGAAAAATCAATTTATATAAAAACATACGGTGGTTCATCGGGGAAGGAAGAGGAGATCGGAGAGGGGGTTTTCGTCGGAGTTGGAGGTGGCGGCAGGCGAGGAGATAGTCGACGGTGGCTGCAATGGTCTGGAGCCGGGCGGATTGGGGTCCTAGGGCTTCGAATTAGGCTGGAGTGCATGGGTTTTCCAGAGGAGAGAGGGAGAGAGAGGAAGGAAGAGAAGAGGGGTGTGCGGTCGGGGGTTGCCGGCGACGGAGCGACGACGGGATGGGCTTGGATAGCGGAGGCGATAGGAATGGGGGGTGTATCGGTTTTTTTCTGAAAAAGGGGGTCAGGTTTTGATTTGGGGGAGAATGGTATGGGGGGTATATGTTAATATATATATATTATTTATTTTATTATTTTATATTTCAAAAGGTTGACTTCCAAACGAGGCCCAACGACTGTCGTCTCTAGCGCATTACTCCCATTCCGAACACAATGGGATATGTTTCGTAAGCCAATTTGGTTGTTACGATAAGTTTTCGCTAAGTTTAAAATGTAAATCATTATATTTTAAATTCAAACGCACAATCCAATTTACCAGGGCCACATACGGACTCTAAAAATTCCAGAAAAATTATTTCTAGCTTCGTATTGACGATACGGTTCTAACAAAACTAATTTCGTTAAATTTGGAGACCGTTTGAAAGATGGTCATTTTCTGGTCGATCCAAATTGACTGAAACTGTCAAAACACGTTTTACTTTGCCACGCTCACATATTGATCCAAAAAATTATGAATTTTGGAATCTAGCAATAACTTGACATCCCGGATCCAACAAAAGTGGTTTCATCGAAAATGGAGGTCGTTTGCAAAATCGCTATTTTTAAGGGCTATATTTTCCATAGCGACTATTCTGAATTTTCAACTGGGCATAACTTTTTATTCCCACTATGAAATTTCAATTTTTTGGGTTTGTCGGAAAGATATTCTCAAATAGATTCTAATATTTTTTATTTTGCTAAAATCCGGTTTATTTTGAATCGTGTACGTTCATTTGAAATTTGTAATCAAATTTTCGAACTACCGCGCCATTTCCAATTCCATTTATAATTAAAATAAATATTTATATTCTAACGACAATTCAAATAAATATATACGTTCTAATTCTATTCAAAATAAATTTCTAGTCGTTATTATTTAAAATATTCAAAATTCATTAAAATTGCCAAAATAAATTTTTTAAATTGGCTCAGATTTTCCGGGTTGTTACATTAGGGTTATACTATTATTAGTATTACCTTTTCAACTCAGTACAATAAACAAAACTAACTGATCTGGTCCTAAATGTTTTAGAATGGTTGACACAGTTATAAGTTGAGAGCAAACTGAGTTGACTTATCAGCTTACAATAATATGGTATATTTATACACCAAAATAGTTTAGAGATAATCATACAATGATTAGTCAATAGACTAATTCATCATTATGTACAACTACTATCAATACCGTATCAATATTAAATCTGGAGCAAAACCAAAAAGCTTTTTTAAACATGCTTATAATAAACAAGTTTGTTAAAAGGCATTTTGCAATGAGTTATCAGTCAAACTATTTTGCATTAATGTCATCAATATGAACATTATTGTATCAGCATCAATCTGATATCAAGTGGATACTCATCGTTGCATAACAGGATTTCTGAAATCTATTACACTTTGCATATCAATTTGAACTTATACAGATTAGCAGCAAAACCCTTTACAGAATTAAATGGCTTTAACACATTAAGTTTATCAACATAATTGATTCATTTTAATTGGATTAACATACAAGGAATTAGCATCTGAATAGATATCTAATATCAATTCTTGAATAGTTTTTCAAATTTAAATTAAACATAAATTTTTATTCTGGATCAAACAATTTCAACAGAACAAAATTATGTGTTATGTCTTCAGTTCATCCGTATCAGTGTTCTTAACACATATTTCTTATAAAACACAAACAAGTAAGAAAATCAAAACATTGTTTCAGATCCAAATCTGTATATGTTTTCCAATCGAACATTTTGATTATCAGATTAGAACTATTTACTTTAAACAGATCAATTTACATGCTTTTAGACCAAATCAATATTTTCATGGTATGGTTTTCTAATGTGCAATAAATAGAATTAATATCTTATATTAATTCCGATTCAAATTAAATAGTTTTATTTAATTTTATTTCCAGTTATAAAGATCGAATCTAAAATTTGCCTTAATAAATTTCTATATGAATGATTTCATTAAAACAAAATCTATCAGAAGGATATCTTATTGATTCACTAATCAGTAAAATCAGTCTTAATCAAAAGAATAGAATATATGATAAAAATCTGGACATGTAAACTTATTAATCAAACATTTTGATAATAAATTTAGAATTGTTTATTTGTGTAAACATATTAGTTCACTGCATTAAGTCACATCCATGTATTCATAATATAGCCGTATAAGATTTAGTAATTAGAATTTATATCTGATATCAATTCGTAATCAACTGAAACAGTTTTTCGTTTTACCATCAAACCAGTATCGTAAACCCTAAAATCAATTCATTGTATAACTTACTTATGAAATTGAAATTCAAACAAAGATGTAACCATGAATAAACCCCAAAATCAAAGTTTAATATGTAATATCTCGCAATAACCACTGCTCTGATACCACTGTTGGAAAAATCCAATCTAATCGGGTTCCACTATCTATTTTTAACATTTTAGATTAGGATCTTAGCAAGAAATTAAATCAAATATTGTAGAAATTAGGAATAAAACATCATACCTGATGCGTTGAATCTATACGAACCATATCAAATCGAAATAAGGAAAAGATGGAAGATCGAATCAAGAGCCCTCCAATCGTCGAGCCTCTAGAGGTTTACACACGAACGAGTTCCTATCCGATCAAATTGAAGAAGAGAATGGGATATGGTGCTAGCCGCCATGATTAGGGTTACAATTTGAAAAGGGTAATTTTTCGGATTTGGTTTTGCATCTGGATCTAATCTCCAGCAAATAATATGGTTTATGCATATACTTCTGAGGAATAATATAATATCCTTATAAACTATAGTGTACATTATGAAATAAGGAAACCCTTGTTATACCATTTCAACATCAAACAAAACACCAACAATTTGATATTTTATTTATCCAATATATGTCTTCCCATTATAACGTTCCAAGTGTGTGACCACATAGGTAATTACAACGTTGGCAATGATTTTAAATCATATTTCAAATTATAAACAGTGACTGGTATCTAGCAATACATCGCTGCTACCCAAGTTATAACAAGGTCAATGATTCGATACAACCTCTTCCATGACTAGTGTATCAATTTAATATAATCCTTTTAACCATTATATCTGGGATTAAAATCAAGACATGGATCGTATCATCCTCTTTATAATTTAATCTGTTTATCTTGATCAATGAGTAGACTTTTCAAGACCAATCAATATTTGAGCACGGCCATGCATTTCACAGTCTTACTCAATCAAGAGGCCCATGGATATCACCACAAATATATTATGGGGTTAAATTCCATCTGGATCATTCATAATTTTCATTCGATTCGAGATGTATTCAATAATCACCATTATCATTACTCTGTTACGAATAACTTTAGATGATATCAAAACACAAATATCCTCAAATCAAATTTTAATGATTTCGTGTTTAAGGACCATTACATCAATGTCACTATGAGAATAACTTATAATACTGCTAATTCTATTCCATGTAGTTATCTCATGGTGGGTCAGCCCAATACGATATTCTCCAATAAATATTTATGTTTTGACATTAGTTTCACATATATTAATGACCAATGAGATGTGATCATCAGTTAATCAACATACTAGTTTCAGTGCTTTATTGTTGTCCTATATAAACAATAAAACTCGACTAGGGACATTTAAGAATTATAATACTTATCATATTATATAATCTCAAATTCAAGTCTTACTCTAATTATATATTTCTGTATTATAATTCTAAGGACTTCTATTATATTAATATTTATATTATGCAGTAAATATAATTTAATAGAATATTATTTTATTCTAAAAAACAATAACATCAATATTGTTATCAATCTCATCAAATGAATTGCCTCTAGGGCATAAAATCTAACAATATATATATATATATATATTCATTGAAACCCTAGCTCATTTCTGGGCTGCCGTCGGTTTGAAAAGAACATCCAGTTTTGCTCAAAATTTCTTCATAAATTTTCATTCAATCCAAGCAACAAAATCCGAAATTTATAAAACGAGAATTGAAGTACTACGAAAGGGCTTTCAATATATATAAGGTTGAGGAATTATCGTTGAAAGATTTGGCAAGAATTTGAGTGGAAAGAGCGCGACTTTGGGTGCAGATTTCGAGAGGATAAGGATGCCAAGGTCGCCGTTGCTGAAGGCAGTAGAGGAAGGCGTCGTGCTCCTTCGAATGGCGAGGTCTAATTGGGGTTTAACCCCCTCTGGTGGCGGCGCAGTTGAAAGTTTGGCAACGATGATTGGGCTCGGCCGATAACAGAAGAGGACGGGATTATAAATGTAATTAAGTTTAATTACATATTTAATTATTTAATTTTTGTAATTATTTTTTAAAATTCATAACAATGTCATACGAGGTTGAAATCCGACGATTTCAATCACTTGGGATCGTGGTGATGAACTCTACCACATGGAACTGACCAAAACGGAAACAGAGACAGATGGAATTTTTGAAAAAATTAAACGCATGTTTAATTTTGTTAAAAATAGAAATTCAGAAATAAAGACTGATGGAGTGGAAACCGAATGTGAGAACTCCTTCTCACTCTAATTATTTTATAGTTAAATATATACTAGGATGCAGATAGGGCTTAGAAGCCCCTGATACTATTTTATTGTACAAACCATAATTGTTTGTTTGGATTGTAGTGTGGAAATTTGGATATTGATTAATTTATTTGTTTGGATTTGATTTGGATGTGAATTGGATTGAAATTGAATATTGTGTATGGCGTAGGCCAGTATCAGGATAGGGGTAATGCTAGACATTACTCCGGTTTTAATATCGCGCCATTAAATGACGAAGTTTTCTGAAATAAATATTTATTCATTAAAAGTATAATTTTGTGCCGTTAAATGACGAAGTTTTCTTAAATAAATATTTATTCATTAAAAGTATAATTTTTAATGTGTATATGAATTGAATAAAATATTCATGTGTTGAATAAAATATTTGAACAATAAAAATATTATTTTTATTGAATGTATGAACTATATAAAATATTCATGTGTTGAAATAAATATTTTATCGTTAAAAATATAATTTTTAACGTATATATAAATGACATAAAATTTTCTTGAAATAAATATTAATTTACAAATCGGATGATTTGTTTATGTACACCTATTTAACTGATATTGATTGGGACGATAAATTTTACATATCGCCCAACTGCACAAATAATATACAGTATTTTTTGGTTGAAACCCCACACGGGTATTGGGAAGATATTTGATGTGCACAAATCCCAATTGTTTAGTTGTATGTCAATCGATTGGTTGACAGACTGTTGTAAGCATTAATTATTTATATTTAATGCTTATGCTGTTGTGGAATACACTCTGGATGATGGTTGATTGTTTATCATTGTTGTTATATACATGTGCTGTATGAAGTCCATATAATTAACATTATATGGTAATTGATTGGGTTTGATTCCAACTCAGAGAGAATGAATATTTTAAATCAATGAATATTATAAAATAATAAATATTTTAAAATAAGGAATAATTTAAAATAATATTCAGGAAAGGATAATAATATGATTTTGATGTTGCGCCATTTTTACGCGAACAATATTTATATCAAAAAGGAAATGATTTATAACAATATTTTATTCATTTTTATAATGAATACAAAAAGGAAATGATTTCCAATCGGATATTTTGAAAATATTATCATTTAAATATTATAATGATAAGCAATATTCAATTTTGATTTAAAATTGAAATGAAAGTGGGAATCGATTTAAAATGAATTTATAAATGATTTATAGAATACGTTTTAAATGGAAATCGACGAAATATATATAATATATGTATTATATATATTAAATGGCCTAAATAGAACGCGCCACGCCGCGACCGTTTGCGAATTTCGACCATTGACTTCGAATTGATATTATGGGAGATCCGACCGTCGGATTCTCCTAAAACTGGAACCATAGGGTTCGTATTGAAAAGAGCTTTCCAATGAATATAAGAGATTTGGAATATAATGGTTGCATTTGGAATTATGTCCAAATCAAATTTGGAAAAGTTCGATGTAAGTGCAGTTCGATGACCATTTATGGAAATCGGCTGAAAAGGCCTTAATAAAATTATTAAAAATATTAATAATTTGTGTAAAATCATAATAAATAATATGAAAAGAATTAGAATGAAAAATTCCACATTTGTAAAGGAAAAAAAATATTTTTATCAAAATGAACTAGTTATTAACTAGATTAGAAATCCAATAATTTTTAAATAAATAAATTGGGGTTGTGAATGGTTTTAATCTAACCAGAATTTTCCAATGTATGGATTGGAATGGATTTGAATAGAAATCATCCTCGGGATATTTCAATAGTGGATTCCATGACTATACAGATATTGTGGAGGGATTTGGAAGATAGATATATATCGTTATTCCCCATACGATATGTGTTGGTTTCAGAATTTGATATTGAATATAAGCCGATATAATTTCTGCTTAGAGCCTTATATTTAATATTAAATTGGATTTTGGGTTTGTCGTGAATGGTGTCTTCATTAACACTGTTCTTAAACCCAGTTGAGAAAAGAATAAATCTTTTAATTAAGATTTAGAGAAGTTTACCAATTAACTAACATTTAATTAGAATTGAATTGAAAGTTGATTGTGGGTTTATCGTGAACTGTGTTTTAAATGACATCCGTTCTTCAACTCAAATTAATAATGAAATGTGATTTGGAACTTATAAATCTTTTAGTTAAGGCTAATGGAAATTTTCCAAAGTAAAGTTTTTCAATTTAATATATTAAATTGGAACTGAATGGAATTCGATTTAGTAATAATCGAAGTTAGTTTCTGTAGAGGAAGACTGTTAATATATATGGAATTTAAAAGGCTTTGTCGTTATTCCATTTATATTATTAGTCGGATATGGAAATTGATATTGATTATATATATATTGATTTGTTTTCCGTGAAGATTCCGTAATTAATGGAATGTGATTTTGGGTTTATCGTGAACTGTGTTTTAAATGACATTAGTTCTTTAACCCAGTTAAAGACAGGATTACTGTCTAACATTGTATTTCGAATTGTATTATTGATCTCAGCTAAATATATATATGTTTGGTGGCAGAAAATGCATTCTCTTGCTTAACACCCTTCTCTGAGTCGTATGAGCTTAAAGGTTATATATCGACAGAAATCAATGGTACAGTGTAGATTGTCGATGCGGCATGTTTGATTTCCCAAAGTTAAATAATTATTAATATTGATTTTTGGGAAGATTAAAACTAATTGGAGTTTTAATGAATATTTAATTAGATTGGAATGTGAATATGATAATTTAAATTATCAAATTTGGGGAATGGTCGAGAATGGAGTATCACCAATTTTGCTCCAAGTGATTGTTAAATTTTTAATTAGATTTGAACGGGAAATGGTAATTAACTTTAATAATAACACAATGGTGTTAGATATCGAGTATCACCAGTTTTTCTCCATGGGATGAATAGGTTGGACTGGGATAATAAAAGAAATGATTACTTCAGTATGGCTCGTTAATCCCGGCTAGTTTATAAACCTTAATTTGGTTTAGAATTGATATCCAAAGGAAGATTGAAGTATAAATTTAAAAGAATTTATATTTGACAAAATTAATGAGAACCTTTCCCAAAGGATATGAATATTTGAATAAAAGAATATTTAGAATTGGAATGAAGCGTATGTTGTGTTTTTATAGCACTTGATTATAAGATACGTGAATTATTTGGAAAGGTCGGGTTTATACCCATTCTTAATAATTGATTTGATCATAAGTCGACGATGAAGACGGTGGTTGAAGGCCGAAGTTCTTCACATCATTTGGATGATTACTGATATCTTGATTGGGCTGTACACCCATGACAAGGTAATAAGTGGTGATCTTCCAGACGTACTTAGAGATCGACCGGATATGCGAGGTCCTCTCTCCTGTGTTGGACATATGGGACAAGGAATAAGGTGTCCGTTTCGTTTAGACCCAGAACGAACTAGTAAATGGATGTGTGTCTGACATTGGATTTTATTCTATGTTGATTGATCTCTATTAAATATATATCTCTTTGGTGGTGGAGAATTTATTCTCTTGCTTAATATCCTTTTCTAAGATGTACGAGCTTAGAGGTTATATATCGATAGACATCAGTCGCATGGCGTGGAATGTCAATGTGGCATGCTGAGATGCAAATGATCAAGGCTTTTGTTGAAAAGTAGAGCTCTGTGGTTGATTATCAAACCACGGCTTTAAATAGCATAGCTTTGCGTATAACATTAATTCCCGAACCTCACACCTCGGTATGAGTCAAAAACGGGATCGTGACAGCACGGAGTGCACAACGTTTCCTTCTGGCTATGGGTGGTGTCATGGTATGGAGCCCAGACATTTATATTTTTTTACCTACGTGGATGATGGATTGCGAGGCGCCTCGGATATATAGATCACTATGGGGCCAATAGGACCGAGAAACGTGTGTTCAGGAATAATTATCCTCAAACGTAAGGGAGGACCGACCCTGAAGATCCAAGGGTACACTACGTGGGATCCTGAGGCATTATCTAGAGTGTCTCGAATCGGTGAGGAGCCATCCCTGGCCTCGACTCATAGATGGAATCCAATTTCCAATATGTAACATTTTGGTTTTAATTGCAGAACTAGTATGGTGACATAGTAGCATGGGATACTATGCCTTCTATGATTGATACATTTATATTTGAAGTTTTTTTTGACACTATACACTTATAATAGTATCAAATGATTTGTTTTAAACGCACCAAGCATATTTGGCTATTATAAGGGAAAACTCTCTCCTCCGACTTGCATTGCATTGTGTGATGAAACCTGAGTCTTATAATAACTTCATTTTTCGAAAAGAATTGCGCTGTTTATAAACTGTTTTATGCACTAGTATTCTTGGGAGAAAACCCGTTCTGTGTTATACGGCATGGTCCCTTGATTTACTTTATTTCTAAAGTAAAGTTTTAAATAATTGTTTTAGTTCTCAAACCAATCACATGACTGACCTAGATTTTATTGTTTTAACCTAAACTCTGAGTGCCCATATTTTCCACACGGGCAGCTAGTAGTTTTGGTTTTGTAGATATTAATTTCACATGATCCTGGATTTACATTTGAAGCTATATTCGGAAAGCTCTGTATCCATGTATTTTTTTTCAGTTGTGTTCTATATTATTTTTCCGCTGCTTTGTAATTTAAATCTCTGACATTTTTCTACTGTAAATTATTATTTGAACTCTGCTATATTCATGTACTCTGATGGAAATTGTTGTAATAACAATGAAATGTTCTTCTGTTTGTGCTCTGATTTGTCCCATTCTCAACTCAATCCGGGCTTTCCCGAAAGGGTGAGTTTGGGTCGTTTCACAACAAAAGCCATAAATCACCATGAGAAATATAAAAACCTAATCGTAAAAATGAACATCAAATTAAAACGATTATAACAGAAAAAAATTCAATTGATGTAATCTTGATAATGATTTCTCAATCGATGCAAACGAGATCGAATTTGCAGTCTGAAATGGGCAATCAATATGGATGTTTGAAGAGGAATGTTGAGATCAAAATATGCATATTTAACTGACCTTTTGGTCTGGTTCCCAAAAATACATGAGACTCAATCGACTCAACGTATCGAGTTGTGTCTCCAAGGAGTGAAGGAAAAGAGTCGAGAAGGGATCATGCCGACAGGAACCTCGCCACTCCTCCAAACATCGCCAAACAAATACCTCGAATCCCAGAAAGTCATGAGTCTCACTAACCTCGACTCATCGTGTTCCAATATCCTTCGTACCCCTCGGGCTATGAAATTCGTACCCCAATGAAGGGTATGAATTTCTGGGCATTTCCACTATGAGATCCGAGGTCCTGGTGGTTTTCCCTATGGGATCCAAGATTTCTGGTATGGTCCCCCACTTCAACCTTCTCCTACCTACTCCCACCTAACCACTCTACTATAAATATCCCTCAAGCTCACACTTTAAAGGGGTTGGAATTTGGTGATTTGACGTCTCTTCGGAGCTCCAAATAGCCTCTTTAATGGCATCCAAGCTTTGAGGAAGAAGAACAAATGTGTCTTTTTCCTAAAATTTGCATATGACAATCATGATTTCATATAACTTAGAGATGTATGTAAAAGGATGTCATGAGATAGTCACAACCTTGTAACCCTTTGTTATTAATAATATTTAACGACTCTTCCAAAGTGGACGTAGGCCTCTTCCAAGACCAAACCACTATAATTCTCTTGTGTTATTTAGCGCTTTCCTCACTTACATTTCCACGCGAAACTATAATTCTTAAGTAACTAAAAATCTTGGGTGTTTACGACAAATTTTGTTGTTCACAATTTGGTGCTTTCACTGAGAAACTTGGATTTGCTTCTTGGTCGCACGTTACCATCTCAACCCCAATGTGCTTTAGGTTCCTTCACTAACCTGCCGCCAAGTCCGCTTACGATGGAAAAGCGATCAAAGAATGCAATGATCAGCTCTTATGCCGTAGCAAAAGCTGGAACATCCCAGCAACCTCAACCAGCGGATATCTCGGTTTAATACCGCCCTTGCCGAGGTAGACGACCCAGCGCCTCATACCATGCTTTTCCAGTTGACAAAAGGCGTCATTCCCACTTCCAAATTCGGGGCCAAGATCGATTGGAAGCAGCCCAAGAGTCTCAACGCTTTCTACGAGAAGGTCGGACAGTTCTTGTGTCAAGAAGAAGCAAGGAGTAACCGAATCTCCCGGGCTAGTCATTCCAATAACCCGCATGCCGAAACCATTGACAACATCACCCAAGGGAAACCGGTTGGAGAAACCTTCGGTAAATGCAAGGGCGCATGTCCCTACAAATCCAAGCCAGGTAATGACAGGAAGGGTGGCCGCAAAAACAACCAGGCTCCAACGGATCCCTAGAGGCCAGGATGCTACCAGGTCTACGAAACCTACACCCCGCTGAATGTAGACTTGGAAACATGTAATACGCTTAAGTACAAGAAGCCACACTCCAGAGTGTCCATTAACCACGAAAAGAACACCAGCAAGTATTGTCGATACCACGACATGTATGGGTACAATACCAATGATTGCCCTCAACTTAAGGACGCAAACAAAAAGCTTATCCGTGAAAAGCGCCTTGAGCAGTACGTTCAAGAACGTTTTCCTCCCGAAGCAAACTCGGGTCCACCAGCACCCCCAGCACCCGCCAAAGCAGCTCCTGCTACGTCTAACCAAAGGTGGGGTATTGTGATCAACACTATCTATGGCAGACCTTACCCCATTAACGAAAGTTTTCAAAAAATGGAAGAATATGTGAGTTCTATAAAGCACGCTACCTATGAAGCTTGCTCCACTCCAGACGATTCCATCCCGGCTAAGCTTCGGAAAATAATGTAGGACAACATCGTCTTTTGAGAAAGGGATTCTACGGGAATTGAGATCCCAATCACAGAATCTCTCGTGATCAGAGCTTTGATCCGTGCTACTTCTTTCCGAAGGGTATTGTCTGACTCAGGAAGCTCGGTCAGCATCATCTTTAAAGCTGCCTACGATCAAATGAACTTGGAAACCAAGGACCTTAACCCCTGCCATGCCATGATCCATGGCTTCAACCGATCTTCCAATCATCCGGTAGGAATGATCGACCTGCCTGTTGCACAAGGGGACGGGGAGAGGAGCCTGGTCCGGATCCTTACTTTCGTGGTTATCGACATTATCTCTCCATACAATATCTTCTTTGGATGTCCTTTCCTTATAGAGTTCTGAGTCTGCATGTCACCTTTATCTCTCCTAATGACTTTCCCGATGAAAAAGGGGATCGGTATAGTTAAAGGTAATCAAGCAACTGCTAGAGATTTTTACGCAATAGAGTGGAATAACGCGTGCAATAAGGATAAAAGAAAATTTATGACTTTGTCCTCTTGCACGAAGACTGTCTTCGCATAGAAATCAATGGCATCTGGGCCATGGCTTAGGCATTACGGCTGTCTTTCCAACGATCTTGATCCTAGAAAGGACGAAGAGGCTGACTATGAGAGGGCTACTCCAGTTGAACCTACAGTGGATGTTCCAATTGACCCGGATGATCCATCAAAGTCTTGAAAGTTGGATCACAACTACACCCTATAGTAAAATAAGACCTTGTGGACTTCTTAAGGCCTAACCTAGATGTATTTGTTTGGACCCACTTAGACATGAGGGGCATCGACCCCGCAATTGCTTGCCATTAGTTAAATCTTGACCCCACACTACTCCCGATCAAATAAAAACGCTGTTTCTTGAGACTCGAAAGATCTAATTCACTCAAGGAAGAGGTAGATAGGATACTCAACGACAACTTCACCGACGAAGCCAATTACCCTGAATGGGTCACCAACCCGGTTTTTGTCAAGAAAGCCAACGGCAAGCGGTGAACATGTATCGACTTCTCCGACCTAAACAAGGTGTGTCCCAAAGACAGCTTCCCACTTTTGAAGATCGATCGACTTGTTGACTCGACCACCAGATACCAGCTCTTATCTTTCATGGGCGCTTATTCGGGATACAATCGGATTCCGATGTGTCTTTGTGACTAGAATCACACCTCTTTCGTAACCGATCTCGGACTTTACTACTACCGCGTCATGCCTTTCGGTATCAAGAACGCAGGAGCCACTTATCAGCGGATGGTTAACTGCCTCTTTAAAAACCAGATCTGGAGATCCATGGAGGCATACGTGGACGATATGCTTGTAAAATATAAAATATCGAGTGACTACGTCCATGACTTCTCCAAAATGTTCGATGTCCTCCGCCATTATGACATGAAACTCAATCCCCTAAAATGCTCCTTTGGAGTTGCCTTAGGAAAGTGTTTTGGTTTCATTGTCAATTCCCGAGGCATGGAAGCTAATCCAAACAAAATCAAAGCTATTTGGAACATTCAAGTCCCTTAGAACATCAAATATGTCCAAAGTTTAAACGGGAAGGTCGCCTCTTTAAGCCGATTCATCTCCAGGGCTATTGACAAATGCATTCCCTTTTTCGACTTGCTCCGGAAAGGGAAGCGCAACTTCGAATGGACCCCCAAATGCGTCACCGCATTTGGGGACCTGTTGAGTCGCTTAGAGTGACCACCTATCTTGTCCAAACCTGTGGACCATGAGAACTTATACGTTTATTTAGCTGTTTCCATGCAGAAAATTAGCTTGGCACTGGTACGCATTGAAGACCGTGTCCAGCGACCCGTTTACTATATCAGCAAAAGATTGATGGGGCATAGAAGAACTATCCGAAGCTTGAGAAACTATACTACTTCTTGTTGACTTCCTCCCGGAAGCTCCGACCGTACTTTCAGTCTCATTCCATAAAAGCCTACACCGACCAGCCCCTATGACTAGTCCTGCAGCGACCTGAGACGTCCGAACGACAATTAAAGTGGAACATAGAGATGTGTCAATTTGAGATAATATTCATCCCCCATCGACCCATCCTCGGAAAAGCACTCGCTGATTTCATAGTATAATTCACCGACCCTGAGGAGCCTCCTCTAGATAACGTCGACGACCCATATATTCAATGGAAACTTTTTGTAGACGGATCTTCCAATAATAAGTGTTCCAGGGCCAGAGTCATGCTCGTCACTCCAGAAGAGCGCCCAATATGATACGCTTTAATGCTCAATTTCTCTGCTACCAACAATGACGCGGAGTATGAGGCCTTGATACCCAGACTTAGAATCAAAATCGAACTTAAACTAAAGGCCATCCAAATCTTCTCCGATTCATAGTTCATTGTGGTTAGGTGCATGGGGAATAAAAGCCAAGGGGGCACGATTCGCTCCTTGTCTTGCCCAGGTTCGGAAATTGCTCATCAACTTCGACTACTTCGTCATCATGCATATTCCCTGAGAACAGAATGAAAAGGCAGATTCGTTGGCCAAGATGGCAAGCTTCGAAGATACGTAGCTCATGGGGCTTGCTCCAGCCGAAGTGCTCAACTCACCAAGCAATAGTTGAATGATGACCATCTCGGTAATAAACACAAGGGCCGAACCCAAATCTTTGATGATGCCGATGAAGATCTATCTACAACACGGGACTCTCCGGGGGTGTTACAAGGAAAGACGAGCGCTTATTCGCCAATCAGCTCACTACATTCTCATTGATGGAGTACTCTACCGCAGGGGCCTTTATGTCCTGCTATTGTGATGCGTAGCCCGCTACGATGCCAACCGAGTGCTAACAAACATGCATGAAGGCGAGTGCAGCGACCACACCGGAGAGAAAACCTTAGCAAGGAAAATCATTAAGCCTAACTAAATTTGGCCCACGCTCGATGAAGATGCCGCAAACTATGACCACGATTGCGACAAATGCCAGCGCTTCTCAAAGATTCCAAGAGCCTCGCCTACCAAGTTGACATAAATGGTCAGTCCCTAGCTATTTTCCACGTGAGGAATAAATATTCTTGGAACCCTTCCAATGGCTAGAGGTAGGGCATGCTATGCCATCGTCGCAGTTGATTACTTCACCAAATGGGCAGAAGCCGAAGCTTTCGCCACGATTACCACTAATAAAGTGATCAACTTCGTTGTCCACAACATCGTCACCCGCTATGGGGTCCTTCAGGCCATCGTATCCGACAATGCAATCCAGTTTAAGAGCACAGAATTCAAAGCCTTCTGTAAGCTGCATAACATCAAGAAAAGATTCTCAGCGATAGCTCACCCTCAAGCCAATGGACAAGCCGAGGCTGTTAAAAAGTGATCAAATCCATCATCAAGAAGCATATGGAAAATCCCGGAGGCATATGGGTAGATGAACTTCCTCTAGCCCTATGGGCCTATTGGACCACCCATAAGTCATCCCCATTGAGCTAAAGCTTCAACCTCATCAGGTTACCAACTATGATCCGAAAACCAATCAAGATTTTCTTATGGAATCATTCAATTTACTCGAGGAAAAAAGGAACAAAGCTGAACTCAAAGCTACCGCTCAGCGACAACGAGTAGCCCGATACTTCAACTCCAGAGTCTGCACTAAGGATCTCAATATCAGTGACCTCGTCCTGAAACGGGTCTTTCCTCCACCGACTGGACTTAGTCCTCGATGGGAGGGCACGTACGCCATACAACGTAAGCTCAGGACTGGAACTTCAAGCTAGCGACCATAGACGGAGGCGAGTTCCAAGGGCATGGAACAACGAACATATCCGTCGCTACTTTACATAACTTAGTGTACAGTTGTCTATGGTTTCCAACGATGTTTTGTTTTCTTGAAATTCAAGGCATTGTATAGGTTATTACTGCCAAAGTTATTAGTAGAAACGATGTGCAATTTCCCTTTCCTCTCCGTGTTTACTTCTTGCACGATATGTTTGATTGACCATCACAACTAACCTACGTACGACAATACTCGAACACCACATCGGCACACCGAGCGTGGGAGCCGATGCCGCCTTTTGAACCTCGAACCAACATTGAGGTCAAAAACCACTGGCACCAATTGGCATCTTGAGCATGGGATCTAGCACCGTTACTCGAGTCCCTGAACTGCGACTCAACTGATTATAAATAACTCTAACTCGATCTCGGCCCAGCACCGAGACCAAGTATACATCGTTCCGCTTACAAATTCCCGGGCTCAGGGGCAGCCCGCCAGCCAACCTAGCGCGATATCAACCACGCGCGCGGCTCCCTCCGTGTACCTATCAAATCTTAGTGCAGCACCAAGACCGAGCTTAAATCGTTCCCGCTTCTAAGTCCCAGGGCTTGAGGGTCGCCCATCGGCCATGATCCAACCTCCGGATCTGGATTTGGGCACCCTTAGGAGAATAAACGACGCCCCCATGCTCTTAACCCGAATGAACGATGGGAGCCGAAAGTCGAACGAATCGCAACTTCCCTGCCTTCAACCTACTTGGAACTAACTCCATACAGTCCAAGGTAAAAGGCGCTTGGCCTGGTTTCTACACATGTCGGGATTCCTGAGCTGAGGGAAACCCAACAAATGAAACCAATGCTCGATCTTCCCAGAACTGGAATTTCCCCAAAGTGAGATCCCTTATCACATTTCTGTAAGTGTAACGACAAGTACGCTTGTGCAAGAATGGGACGCTAGAAAACGTGAGAAGAACATTCGAACACTTAGCATGAAATGCGATTTTTCTAATTAATATTTCCTTTCACACACAAGCATTAAAAAAACTACATTTCTAACATCTTTTCTTTCTAATGATAGGGTGTACATGAGAACCACACCATGCCTTTAAAAACCAAAACGAGGGTCGTATTTGCATATACTTTTGGCCTACATAGCCAAAATGTTGGTAACATCTATTACATTTACTAATACTACTCATTCTTCTTTTTTCCCTTCTTCTTTTGGAAAAATTCAACACTAAGGTGGATCACCAAAAGTGGATCTCTTCCTTCCATATCCGTCGTCTCTTCTTCCTCCTATGCCCTTTGGTTGGTTTACTGATTATGAGAAATCGAGGTTCGCCTTCCACCTACGTCCTCACTGCTCGTAATTTCCTTAATCTCGGTGGGAGCAATGTACTACACTGGCTTGGGGGCAGCACCAGAAGCAAGGGCTAGCACGGTGTCACCCTTTCCTGGGACTTCCTTAGCCTCTAGCTCTTCTTTCTCCTTTGCCTCTCTGGCAGCCTTTTGGTCGGCTAGCTTCTTGGATTTGAGCTTCATGGCGTCGTCATCCTTGAGCTTCTCAAAGGTCTCCGTAGCTCTCTGCTTAGCATCCTCAACTTCCTTCCTCCTAGGTGCCGAGGCCACTCTCTCCTTCTCAGCCTCATCGACAATATTTTTCTTCCGAGCCTCTACGGCAATCCTCGCCCTCTCCACCTCGGCATCAGCCTTTTTCTTTTCAACTATAGCAGCGGATCTCCCCTCGGCATACTGCCTGGCCTTCACCTGAACCTCCTACCTAGCAGCCTCATCCTGCCTCCTCTTCTCCTCCTACTCTTCAAACTTGGCCACCATTATGCCTTTTGGGCCTCTACCATGGCTTGCATCGAAGGAACATCAGCATCCACTGGATCCATCATAATGGCATTCTAGCCGTCCATAATCTCCTCTTCCTCGAGAAGGCCCTTATAAATACTGGACCCCAACTCAACATCCGAGAAAGTGTCCATTTGGACACCTCCCTCTCCAAGTTGTTTCCCTGGTAGTCCTAGCCCAGATTCCGTTGTTCGGAGCATGAGGGCAAAGGCTGGTGTCATGGCAGTTCTAGGAGGGGCTGCACAACAACAATACAACCTTTTATTCCACAAATTCGGTAATCTCATCATCTTCGGAAATACGCGGTAAAAGGAATTTACCTCCGGATAGGGATGATCCAAGTATGATGGGGAGTGTGCTCGCTGTAGTAGCAAAAGTAAGTCCACTCACTCACAGTCTCGGGTGCTTAGGATCATACTCGGTTGAGGCCCGGATTGAAGCAGTAAGATCGTTGGTTGTGGCGTATTCAGGGATTGGTGGCCGATAAGAACTTCCTTCCACTAATGTCTCAGCGACAATCACACTCTCTGAAGGAACAAACTACCCCATCTCGGCAACACACTTGGCCAGTCCCTCCCTCTTTACATCCTCCTGTAGCAACTTCCTCCCTTCCTCTTGCTTCTTACGCTCCTCGTCAGCCAGGAGATCGATTATAAGTTGACGCTCATCTAGAGTTCCCTCTTCTCCCTAACGCAACCAAGCCTCATATGTCATCAGTCTCTCTCATGTTTGACCCAGCACCCGAGGGTAATCCTCGACCCAGGAGATTCAGCGGGACTTTATAACCTTGACATACATGTTCGGAATATGATCCTCTAGGGATGCCTCCGCATGAGCCTCTGTATCCTCAATCTCCTCCCTCAATTATTCCACCTCCCTCATGTGCTCGGCCTTTAATCCTTCTGACAAGCTTAACACATCCCTATTGCTAACCTCTGCATCCTCCTTATCCTTTATCGCCTCCTATAAATGCCTTCTCAGCCCTACAACCTCCGCATTCTCCGCCCTTAGCCTCTCATTCTCCGCTCTCAAAGCCTCGTTGTCTTTATGGAGCTGGGATACCCGCACGTTGTCCTTCTCTAGTTTAGCATTCACTTTTTCCATGTCAGCTTTGTCCCTTTTCAATGCCATGTTCTAAGCTGTTAACGAGGCTGCGGTATCCTTAAAGGTCAAGCTGGCATGCTCTGCCTCCTTTTTCAGCATCTCGTACGTATGCTTCATCACCCTGTAACAACAACACAAAGGTCTAACATTCGACGGCATAAAGGAGAACGAAGAAATGTTTACGACATGAGAAGAAGATCTACCTATTTCTTATCCAAGTTATGAAGAGTCGTCCACTCGTCGTCAATAGTCAGCATCTGATTCAAGAGTTCCATGTTCTTCCTCCTTATCAGTCCCGAGAGATGAAGGGAATAACTAATGAGACCTCGGCCTGGTGATACACAGTCGTCACGTGCATCCATATCTCCTTGGAATCCTTAACAGGAATAGGAATGCTATCAAAAAGGAATACCAGCTCGTCCAAATAATGTTGATGGACTTTCTTCTTTAGTAACGACTTCCTTTCATTGACGGAAAGCTCTCGGATCTCAGGCACTGTCAGCTCCTGCTTCTCTTTCTTAGCCAGCCCTTCTTCTTTGAATGGATGATTCCGTGCTCCTATCCTGTGGATATATGGGCATGAGCCAAAGTTGTCATATAAGAAGGAGTTGTCGACGAAAGGGGTCGAGGGCTTGCTACATCGAATCGGGATTCTCCCCCGGATGATCGGGTAGGAAGAGGAGGAGGAGTTGGAGATCGCCGAGATAGATCCATATGACCATGCTCATTGTTGTGGTCATGTGGAGGCGGAGAGTCACCAAACAGGCTAGCCCCTCTCCTAAAGCTGCCAAGAAAAGTGTTCCTAGGGAATCAACGAACTCCATGCCCATAGACTCGTCCTCCATGTCCTCTTGCCATGTCACCTGCCAAAGAATCGGTTCAAAGTCAAATACTTCGCGCATATGAGCAATCTCTATGTTATATGGTGTTTATGAGTGTATATCATAAGTGTTCTCTCAACAAACTAGATGATAGTCCCCCCGAAGGAGTGAACCCCTCCACAGCTAGAGCTAGCTCTTCCATACTTGTCGTACCGAGCCAAGGAGACAAATCTAAAGGAAGTTTATTAAGACCATAAAACTGGCCCTCTTTCTCCAGTGGGACGACGGTTTCTGAGGTAGCAATAGGAGACTGTAGCCTTGGCGATGCTCCTACCCCCGCCTCATCAGTTATAAGCGGAGCAAGAACGTTCAACGGGTCCTTCCCCCTACCACTGCCTCCTCGTCGCCAACCTCGTCCCTGCCAGTTTCTCCCTTGGTCTTAGCAACCTTCCGCAGTTTAGGCCCAGCAGGGGGCATCTTTCTCTTCCAACTAGAAGCTCCTTTGTCTTTCCTCGCCTTTACTTTATGTTCACCGCCTACGATGACGGGCCTAATTATAGCTCGATTGTCAGTGATAAGTCATACACGAAAAAGGCAATATTGACTTATAACTTAATCGATAGAACGCGACTCAGCCGGTTTTTCTCGTAGAGCCTCAAGGCGTTGTTGGTACTCGGTGCGGTGGGCGCCTTAGGTTTTCCTGCCATGTCAAAACAAAGTCAAACATAAGACATCAAATCCGTGAACTTTAAAATAAAATGCGAAGCTCAAGAATGCTTCCTTCCATCCACCTCCTCGCAAATCTAGGGGCAGTGCATAAAGAACCATTCATATTTGTATACGGTCGGTTTGGGCCACGTACCGACGAAAAACCTATTGGCGGGCGAAGCTTCCAGAAAGTACTGAGACAACGATATATTAGCCCTCCTCTTTAGTTGAAACAAGTACTGAATGTCCTCTTTGTTAGGTTCTAACTGCAAATACTCCCGGTAAAAAATGTAGGTGCCTAAGAGCGAACCATATGCATTTGGATGCTGCTGCGATGGTGCAAGGCGGAAATAATATAGCATGTCCTGAATAAAATTTCTGGCCAGGGGCATGCACCCAGTAATGAAACCTTGCATGTTCTGGGTAGTATAACCCTCTGGCGATACGTAAGCCCTGCCATCTTCTCCTGGTGCGTGAACATCATTAACGGGAATGTGAAACCGCAATGCCATTTTCTTAACCACTGCTGCGTCCATGTGTGATGGCACTGTATCTGGCGGATTTCAGGTATAATAGCATCGACCAATGTATCCGGTCCCACCGGTGCTTCCCCCTCAATGATTTCCACATTCTCTACCTCCTCATGCACGACCGGAGGATGTTGTCATTCTGGTTGCTCCCCATGCTCAGACGCTTCTGGTAAACTTGTTGTCTGAGAAGGGGTGGATTTCTCGGAAGTCTCAAGCTCGCTGCCCATCGAGCTAGCATCGCTAGTTGAATCAGAAGTATGTGTCAATAGCAAAGAAGTTTCACCTTCCGAAGTTTGTTTTATCATGGATCTTGTCTTCATTGCTAGATATACTTTAACACACCAGTGTTAGACATCACAGTTGAATAACCTGTACCCTTTGTGTTAGTGCAAGCTAACATGTGCGTGCATTGTTATGCAATATCAAGATAGTATAACTTACAAGTCAAGAATGTAGGTCGCAACGACAAGCCCTTGAGATTGTCCACATCGTTGCAATTGACTAATGTCACTGGATTCACACCAACTCGCAACTTCGTTGCGCTTAAGATCTACAAAAGAGGTCCAAATAGTTAGACAATTCATCCACAGTTCACGTTTATGCTCTTATCTTATGTGTAGGATCAAGTCATCGGTCGCGTGATCATTAACTGTGCATTGGTTTAAGCATGCAAATGGCTCAAAAACGGTATGAATCTAGAAGCAGGTAGATGGAAACTCAGGATTCCAGAAGAAACGCACGACACAGTGGCGAAGGTAGAAGATCTCTGAAAAACATGAAGTCTTCGTGACCGGGCAAGAGTATGAAAGCTCGCACCCTACGAGGTACAAAATTTCGTACCCTACTGGGTACGAGTCTCATACTCCACGGGGTACGAATCTCGTACCCCACTGGGTATGAGTCTCATACCCCAGGGGTACGAATCTCGAACTTCACTGGGTACGAATATCGTACCCCGATTGGGGTACGAATTACTCCCTCTGTCATTACCAAAATCTCTTCTTCCTCCTTCAGCATCGTTCTCTTCCCCATCACTTGACTACCCACTTCTCCTTTCCTCTCAAAATTCTCTCTTGCACGCCTTCCTCTTTCCAGCTCTAGGCCCGTGCCAATGGGAGACTCAAAGATCGGCCTCAACCACGAATGGAGTTTCGACCCAAAGCCCGAGAAGCACGTCAAACCCGATTCGATCGAGGCAAGTTTTGGTGTCCCCTCCAGGCACATAGCCGACCTTAAAAGAAGAAGGCTCGCGCCTTTAATGGCTTTCAGATCCTACCTAGTTCAAATGATAGAGTTCGGAATCTCAAGCTGAATAAGTGGTTGAAGTAAAAAAGGAAGAAGAAAGAGAGAATGGGGAAGTGTCCATATTTATAAGGGGCTGATTTCATGTTCTGAAACGTAACACGAATTCTCGTGCCCAACGGGGTATGAAAAT
Source organism: Allium sativum (assembly GCA_030737875.1). NCBI lineage: Eukaryota > Viridiplantae > Streptophyta > Magnoliopsida > Asparagales > Amaryllidaceae > Allium > Allium sativum. The sequence continues at coordinate 750,800,154 of CM060918.1, forward strand.
TCATACCCTACCAGGGTACGAGATTTCGTATCCTGGTTTGGGGTACGAAATTTTCGTACCCCAAACACGGGTACGAATATATATATATATATGTATGTATGTATGTATGTATGTATGTATGTATGTATGTATGTATGTATGCATGTATGCATACACAATGCGCATCTATATGAATAGTTAGGAGCATGCAAATTCAATACAGTCCGTGTACATGACGATGTAAATACGACATCATATTGGCGACGACTCGTTTACGATTATAAAGTAAACGAGCTCAACAACTAACGTCTTTTTTCACAAATTTACAGGAAAAATTAACGACTCAACGACTACTTCAACCAACGTAAAACACATCATGTCAAGACAGGATGTCAAGTATGTGAGACATGCTCGATTCAGTGTATCGCGTGAAATTAAAGCCTAGAGTGTCGCGAAGGAGTAAAGGAAATGAGCTAAGAAGGGATCTTGCTGACAGGAACCTCGCCACTCCTCCGAACATCGCCAAACTAATACCTCGAACCCCAGAAAGTCATGAGTCTCACTAACCTCGACTCCCCCGTGTTCCAATATCCTTCATACTCCTCGTGGTATGAATTTCGTACCCCAGGGAGGGTACGAATTTCTGGGCATTTGCACTACGGTGTCCGAGGTCGCGGTGGTTTGCAATATGGGATCCGAGATTTCTGGTGTGGTCCCGTACTTCTGCCTACTCCTAACAACTCCCACCTAACCACTCCACTATATATACCCCTCAAGCTCACACTTCGAAGGGGTTGGAATTTGGTGATTTGACATCTCTTGAGAGCTCCAAGTAGCCTCTTTAACGGCATCCATGCATTAAGGAAGAAGAAAGACAAAAGTATCTTTTTTCCTAAAATTTGCATATGACAAATATGACTTCATATAACTTAGAGATGTATGTAAAAGGATGTCATGAGATAGTCTCAACCTTGTAACCCTTTATTATTAATAATAATCCAACGACACTCCCAAAGTGGACGTAGGCCTCTCCCGAGACCGAACCATAATAAATCTCTTATGTTATTTACTGCTTTCCGCACTTACATTTCCATGCGAGGCTATAATTCTTGAGTAACTAAGAATCTTGGGTGTTTACGATTTTGTCGTCAACATAGGTCTATAAAAATCGCGATGGAGATCAACTGTGAAATTGAGATATGCGCGAGAAATAATCAAGGACATTACAACAGATTAACCTTTTAATAGCATGTGAAAAACGCTATAATAGATTACATAACATTAGTGACGATGCTATATATCAACATGTTATAATAGCCCTGATATATCTTACAGCTCAAATATAAACGCTATAGTATTATACATTTTATAGCGCACGTTCACCGGCATGAAATGATTTACATATCATTCAAACCTTGCAATTATATCTGCTTACTAAAATCTCAGGTTATTTTTTATAGCGTTATAAATATTTTCGTAGCACATATTCATTAATATGGAAAAATGTTTTCCGTTTTTTTTAAATCCGCTATTGTCAAACTCCTCATTGATTATATAGCATTCAGACCTTACCATGTTAAATACTCGCATTTTTTATAGCATTATCATTGTTTTCATAGCTCATATTCAATGATATGAAAAGTTTTCCATGGTTTAAATTTTATATAACATTTCACATTTTGATTCCATAAGTGGAGTTTTCTGCTATAAATATTTGTAGTATATATAGAGTTATCAATGTTTTCGTAGCACACATTCAATGATATGAAAAACCATCACATATTTCAGCTATGATCTTTACATAGCAAATCTCTTATTTAATTTGTGCACAGTTCAAACAATTAAGCAGTAAATTCAAAAGACAAAACTACCATTAGCAAAAAATTAATACCAAAAGCATATTGGATTTCAATTATAAAGTCATAGTTAATAAGTCTACTAATAAATATAGAAACAAATCAACATACGTATTGTTCAAACATCGTTTCAAAACAAGGTTACATGAAAAATCACATAGTCTTCAGCTTGTAAGCTTGTCCAATTTCAAGAACCTTCAATTCACAATCACAAGCACAAGTGTTGGTTAGTTCTTTGGTTGCCATACCTGAAATATCATGCCAACAATAAGGTTTAGAAAGCTAAATTACTGTTATGTATGACAGTGTAATAGGAAAATATAGGAAATTCAAACTGAAAACTATCACTTAGGTAGCATGATTAAATTTTATATGAAACTTACAAACCATATGCAGACGTGGTCAAACTTTATTAGTCATGTATGCTAACATATGCATACGTGGTGAAACATACAAATCATATTCAAACTGAAAACATCACTTAGCTAAATTACTATTGTACACACTGAAAATTTACAAACCTTATGCAGACGTGGCTGTGAGGGTGATAAGACCAGAATGAAATCTGTACATTATAAAGGCAAGTAGGGTCTCAATCCTAAACTTTGAGGACCAATAGCAAGTTGCTATCGAAGAATAGCAATTTAACTACTCCATAATTTGGGACAAACTGATGCGTAACATTTGTCTAAAATATTTTTATCTTAATGCCTTAGGGATACTAAGTTTAATATAACATAATATAACCATGATGCCTGCAACTACGATAAATTGGCACAAGGTAATAATTCATAAATATTACATGATGTAATATAAACCAAACAAAGTTACCTGCCTAAACTCCTGAGACACATACGAAGTAACCATGAATCACTATTCTATAAAACTTCCTTTTTTATATCTTCACCTGCAAATAAAATGTAACATATTCCTCTCACATGAGCAATATTTACAATAAATAAAGTAATGATTTAGATTCATAATACATAGTGGAAACCAAACTAATAGCTATATGTTTGTATTCACTGTTATGATAAAATCTACATTGTCCATACAATTCTATGAAACAGAAGATTGGAGAAATTATGACCTGCTAATAGTTTATTTTATTTTTTGAATGCCTAAAATTAAAACTCATCCTATCAACTAATAGCTTAGCTCATACACCCAAATATGTCGACCATTTGCTATTTATTTAAAACCACTAAAAATTATGACCTGCAGGCAAACAGCACCACGAACCACAATACAAACAACACCAAACCAATAACATATAAAATTTGCAAAGAGAAGTTTGGGAAACGCGGAAAAAATTAATATTATGTCATGATCATACGATTATTGCGTTCTCCTATAGTATTCAAAGCTTGGCTACATCTCTGAATATTGTGTTGTCATATGATTATCGCGTTCAACCACTTAAATATGCAGGAACTTTTGTTACGTCACTAATATCTCTGATGTTGAAGTTATCTCCAAGATTTATGCATACCAACATCTAACAAGCTTACTCTAAATCTAAAGAAATCTTCTACACTCTTACATTAACATAAAAGGGACCGAGAATACAATTCATTCAAAGCAACAGTGCACCATACATCAAAAAATTTGAAATAAACTCTCATATGGTAAGCTTGTAACATAACTAACTTTTGAATCAATTTTGGATATCAAACATTCATATCTACTGATATGGATAGTTATAGGATATTTATCTGTGTCCATTGTAATCAATAAAATAAATTGATCAGAAATGCCAATGAATTTACTGGTTATATGGTATTGTTTGCCACAAACTTACCGGATGATATTGAAGTACAAATAGGATACTTGCATATGAACTGATCTATGGTGCACATTTTTAGAAGAAAAAGCTGTTTTAAGTTCAATCACGCTCGAAGGCATATGATGTAAATAGGATCTGTAACACCTCGTAATTTTATAACATTAAAATTCACAAATTAAAGTATACTTAATTTTTAGAAGAAGAATTAAGTGAAATGGGTTGCGCCATTATGTTCGTCTCAAAATTTTGGGTCAATATAGACATTTGGTTTGCATAAAATGGATAACTTATGAAGAATTTATTAAGCCTTGAAGTTTGTATGCATATGAGAGAAATATATATATATAGATATATATAAAAAAAATTATTCAAAAAAGTTCAAAACAACGAATCGGGAGGGGGAATAGCCGAACCGCACCATTTTTGGAGTCGACCCAAGCCCCGCTGGGTCAACTAGGGGTTGATCCAGGGTGTTTGGCTGTCAACCCGTGGCCCGATTCGCCCTAAGGGCTGATGTGGCATCTGAGTGGTCCTGATGGTTCTGGTTATCCCTAGGATAATCCGATGGCTCTTATTAAATTAAACTTCTATAAAAACACTCCTAAACCCCTAACCCTAATCACATTAATTCATAACAAGAGCCGATATGCCGTCAATGGAGAACCTAGAGTAGCCGCCAAACACATTCAACCCTAAAGCAAGATAGAAGCTTGAATCAAAATCAAATCAAATCTAAATAACGATTAGTCTACATCAAAGGCGAGCAATTCAGTTTTAGAATATAGATCCCAGAAAGACAAGACTATTCTTTTTAATTGTGAGTATGATAGCTTTCAAAAAATAAATAATTAATTTAATTATGATAAGATATAATTGGGATTATGAGAATATGATTTTGAATCATGTGATGTAAAGAATATGTATGTTTGTGGTATTGAATCATATGTTAGTCTTATGCAAGTTGGATCATATGTTAGTTCTTATGTGAATCTTATGCAAGTTGAATCATATATCTTATGCAAGTTTGTGATGATTGGATCATATATTCATGTATGAATCTTATGCATGTTTAGGTTGTTAAAATATATGTGAGACATGTATATGCATATGCTAGTTTATGTGACATTAACCTTTATGTCTAGATCCATATGCAAGTTTACATCTTTATGTTTAGACCCATATGCAAGTTTACATCTTTATGTTTAGATCTATATGCTAGTTTACATCTTTATGTTTAGATCTATATGCAAGTTTACATCTTTATGTTTAGATCCATATGCAGGTTCACACCTTTATGTTTAGATCTATAGCAGTACATAAGTTATGCAAGTTTATGCCCATTACCTATGCTAGTTTTGTATCATATGCTAGTTTGAATGAAATTCATTTGCAAGTTATTAGCTATGTAATCTTATGTCATGAGCCTTAGATCTATTTTATGTACTATGTGATATTGTTTTTCTTTTTATAAGTTAGACTATTTGCGAGTCTAACATATGTCATATGAAATCGTACGAATAGCGTGGGGATGATGGGATAATATTGAATATACATAAATTGTGAATTGGCATAAAATGGCCTTAAAAGGCATATAATTAATTTGAGACATTAATTGGCATAATTGGTATTTATGGACATAATTATAAGAGACAATTATGGACATAAATAAATTTGGAATTTATTGACAAATTTGAATAGGGATATTAATCCAATTTGGGGTTAAATAAAGATATGTAATAATTAACCGCCTAAGACACGAGGTTGGACTCTTTTGTGGTGTAAGACTGCCCGGACACGCCCGGCAATTCCAGCAGCCACAAATGCCAGTCTAATGTGAGAGGTCAAAGGCACGAATTAAATGCGTAACAATTGTAAAGACACGAGGTTAGGCTCGTTTGCGGTATAAGACAGCCCAGACCCGCCCATCAAATCCAGCAACCGCAAATGTCAGCCTAATGTGGGAAGTCTTTACAAGGTTACGGTTCTAATGAATTAAGTAACACTTAACCAGATAAACATGTGGTGAGACATGGGGGTTAAGTGAGTGCCTTTGGTGGCATGTGAAATTAAGTGGGTGCCTTGGGTGGCATTTGAAATACGATTAGATGCACTTAACCAAGATTGAAACATGTAAGAAGACATGAATAAGAATGGGGTTAAGTGGGGAAACCTTAGTGGGGACCAAGCATATGTGGAAGGCTTGTGTCAAGCATGGGGACCCTTTTCAAACCAGTAACCCATTAAGTATCTTTGTGAGCTCGACCCAAGTCGAGGACGGGACACGCTTACTGGATTTGATTGTAAGAGGTCAAAACGGGTTAGTGGTGGGAACGCAAGTCCAACGGCGTCATGTGCGTGCGTGGGCCCGGGCTGGTAGGTAAGACGTTGTTGCATCGTGTAGATATAAGCCATGCATCTTTGGTGGTATCAGGTTGCCACTTTGGGAAGTGATACACCCCACTGTGGGACCAGCACGGATATCTATGAGTTAGGGAGCTGATCGGATGGGGGTATGTAACGACCCAGAAAATCTGAACCAATTTAAAATTTTTAAATTGGCTAAAATAATGGAGTTTGAATATTTAAAATAAATATTTTAAATAATAGTGATGAAAAGTAAGAGTGAATCGACATTTGAAAACGAATATAATTAATTATAATTATAAACAAGGCTTGAAAGGGCGCTGCAGTTTCAAAAATTGAATTCAAACTTTATCGGACGGTACCGGGTGCAAAACAAAACGGATTTTAGTGAAACCAAAAATATTTAAATCTGTTAGTGAATACCTTTCTAACGAATCAGAAAAATCAAATTTTCATAGCGGGAAGCAAAAGTTATGGCCAAATGAATTTTCAGAAAGGTCGCTATGGAATTTATATTGCTTGTGAAATTAGCCATTTTGCAAACGACCTCGGAATTCGACGAAACCACTTTTGTTGGATCCGAGATGTGAAGTTATTGCTAGGTTTCAAATTTCATAATTTTTGAAGCTAGTATGTGAGCGTAGCAAAGGAAAACGTGTTTTGGTCAATTACAATTAAATTGGATCGACCAGAAATGGGCCTTTTTGCAAACGGTCTCAGAATTCGACGAAACTAGTTTTGTTGGGACCGTATCGCCAAAACATAGCAAGATTTATTTTTCTGGAATTTTTCGAATCAGTTTGTGGCCCAGGCAAATTGAAATGTACGTTCAAATCAAATATTGAATGTTTTATATTTTAATTTAAAGGAAAACGGACTGAAACATTCGAATGGGCCTTCGAAACATATCCCATTGTGTTCGTAATGGGGGTAAAACGCTAGGAACGACAGTCGTTGGGTTTGGATTGGGGTTCATGGGCGAAAGGGTTATTTTGGAGATTTTAAAAATTATAAAATAAAATAAAAATCTATCATTGGTCCACATCATTTCTCTCTCCTCCGACATTCTCTCTCCCCGATCGACGCACGGCGGAAAAGAACACCCCGCTTCTCTCTCGATTTCTGGCCAATCCACTCAATAAAATTCAAGGCCGATGTTGAGCTTTTTGTAGATCTTCCCGAGCTCTTCAAATCCGTATAAGCCTCGTCCCTTACCATCGCGTGTTCGTTGAGATACAAGCCCACAAAGTCGGCCACTTCATTGCTCCTCCGTGTCTTCACCAGGCCGTCGATCTGAAGGTGGCCACCAGCGATTGGAAGCTGAATCCTAGCACTTCGTCGTCGTACTTGCCGATCATCCCCTCGTGCCTCGTATTGCGTGCTAGGTTGAAACCTAGTTTTGAACCAATCAGAAAGGTAACGGCTTTGAACTTCTGAACTGATTTCAACAGCTTAAAACCGTTGCAAACTTCGAAAAATCGTATCTTTTTCGTTCGTTAACGAAATTCGATGAAACAGGAAACATCGTGACCGTGTGGACGTCTTCTACATTTTAGAAGAGTCCGCGTATTTTTCTGAGCCTTCTGCTATTTTTGGTGGAGTGGAACCCAATGTGAGATTTCTAATTTATAAACGATATGGAAAACGACGATGTATAAATTATATAGTCGATGTATGAGTTATATAAGCGTTGTAAACCTCTTGTATAAGCGTTGTATAAGTTGTATGTTCGATGTATAAGTTATATATGCGTTGTAAAAATTATATATGTGTTAAAATAGAAGTGAATTGCTATATATAAATATATATATATATATATATATACGCCCCTCGTCCACAAACCATGGACGATATTTATTGATTGTGATTGGTGTGAAAATTGATTGATAGCGAATGGTTGTTTGGGATTGTTTGTAGTTGATATTGATTGATTGTGGTTGAAAAATATCCATTTGTGGTTGAGAAATATTTGGTTGAAACCACATAGGATTAGTTTGTGGAAATGAAATAGATATATACATGCCGCCTGCGTGCGAACTAGATGCATGATCCCCATTGTCAAAAACCGCGAGGTTTTAAGGTAGAGCGAGGAGCCGTACTAGGGACGGTCCCGGTTTTAACTACCCTGCCGTTATGCTGCAAAAATTTTGAATAATATTCATGTGTTTGAATTATTTTCATTTGCTGAAATCATATTTATTCATTGAATAGAAAACCTTCATGTGTTGAATCGATATTCATTCGTTGATTAGAAATTCATGTGTTGAATGGTATTCGTGTTTTAAAATATAAAAATCACATTTTTATCTATATATAAAAACTATAGTAAACCTTCATGTGTTGAATCGATATTCATTCGTTGATTAGAAATTCATGTGTTGAATGGTATTCGTGTTTTAAATATAAAAATCACATTTTTATCTATATATAGAAGCTATAGAAAACCTTCATGTGTTGAATTGATATTCATTCGTTGAATCGAAATTCATGTGTTGAATGGTATTCATATTTTGAAATAAATTGTTTTATAATAAAAATCCTATTTTCATCACCTATATAAACTATATAAAAATAATAGTGTTTTGAAATGAATTGTTTTACAATAAAAATCACATTTTTATTATATACATGAATTGTTGAAATGTGAAGTGTTGAAAATAGAAACTCGTTCAAATAAATATGCATGAGTCGAAATATTCATTAATTAGCTAATGATATGATTTTTGCCTATGCATGCAACGTTAGAATGAATGGTGTTTTTAAACCAAATGGAATCAAACATGAAGTTGAATGGAAAACGATAAGTGATAAGAACTGTATATCTATGCATGCATATTTATTTGAACAGGTTATAGCAAAGGGGCTAGAGAAGAGGAATAAAATTTTTGTGCACGACAAATAGGTACACATTTACTGTTTTGTTTGGGTGATGATTTTATGAGCCTGTTGGCTAGGCGCTTGGCTTTTTCTTTTTCTTTTTGACATGAGACGCCTGTGTGGCTATTTGGGAATTTTCCCAGCCCCTCCCGTACAAAGGAGGTTATGGCGAAATTTTCCAAAATAAAAGGCGTTAGTGAAAATTTGAAGTGGAATCAATATAGGAATTTTTGAATGAACTATATTTATATAAATATAAAAATATAAATAAAATTAAAACGAAACGTGGCCGCGCAGTTCGTGTTTTGAAACCGTGATTTCAAACAACTAGTGCGGGAAATCCGACCATTGGATTTTCCCGAAACCGCAACCGTTGGGTTCGCCTTGGAAATATCTTTCCAACGGCACCAACTTTGTAAAGATCCAACGGTTAGATTTTCAGATATGTGTAAATCAAATCTGAAGAAAAACAGCGCCAGAATCGATTATATTTATATATATATATATATATATATATATATATATATAAATATAATTATATTTAATCGAATAACGACGCTGCAGTTCGTATTTTGAAATCGAAACTTCAAACGATTGTACTGGGAGATCCGACCGTCGGATTTTCCCGAAACTGGAACCGTTGGATTCGTTTTGAAAAGACCTTTCTAATGATGTAAACTGTGTGAAGATCCAACGGTTAGATTTTCAGATATGTGTAAATCAAATCTGAAGAAAAACAGCGCCACGGCCGCGTTATGGCCCGAAGCGTCGTTTTGAATAAATTGGCTATTTTAAATAAATAAAAATAGCGATAAATCATTATAAAATATCATAAACGATATGGAATGGAAATAAACTGAATTTGCTCGATTTATGTGGTATTTGATGGATGAATGTGTTTGGTGTGAAAATTACATTAAAGAACAAAATTGGTGTTGTCGAATGATTTAACCATTGAAATAAATTGATTTGAAATTCTAAATATACGTGAATTATTTGAAAAGGCCGAGTTAATTCTCATTTCAAATAATTGACCGACGATGGAAAGTCGAAGATGAAGACGATGGTCGAAGACCAGAGATCTTCACCTCGTTTGGATGGTAACCGAGGTCCTGATTGGGAGGCATCCCGAAATATGGATAATGAGTGGTGATCGTCTAGACGTACGTGGTGATCGATGGGTTTGCGAGGTATTTAGTGCCTCCGGTTTCGTTCAGACCCAGGACGGACTTGTAAATGGACTGTGTGTCTGACATTGGATTTTATTCTATGTTGATTGATCTCTATTAAATATACATCTGTTTGGCGGCAGAGAATTTATTCTTTTGCTTAACGCCCTTCTCTGAAGCGCACGAGCTCAGAGGTTGTATATCGATGGACATCAGTCGCATGGCATGAATTGCCTGTGTGGCATGCTAAGATGCAGTGATCAGGGCTTCTGTTGAAAAGCAAAGTCTTGTGGTGATGATCAAAGCACCGCCGGTGAGGCATAGCTTTGTGTATAACGTAAAATCGCGAGCCTCACACCCCGGTATGAACCAGAAACAGGAGAAGGACCTCAGGGAGGGCATGCGTTTATTTCTAGCTAGGGCGATGTCAGTGACCTACCAGCCCTGACATTTATATACTTTTCACCTGTGTGGTTGTTGCTGTTGCGAGGCGCCTTGGTTAGATCGGACGATCCTGGTCCGATGGAGCCATTCGTTGGCTCATTTACACCCCAAAGGGTGGGGCAATGCAGTGTTCAGGAATTTTAATCCACATCGGTGGACCGGCCCTGACGATCCAAGGGCCCACCTGAGTCTGGGTCCTGAGGGGCGGGCTAGAGCGTCTCGAATTCGGTAAGGACTATCTTTTGCCTTGGTTCATGACGGAAATCCAATTTCCAAATACGTGAATGTACGGTTTTGATTGTATACCTATATATGACGACATAGTGGTATGGGGCATTAATGTCGTCTATGATTGATAGTTATGATTTGAAATTGTTTTCAAAACATATAAACACTAGCAATAATATCAAATGCCTTTGTTTTATTCGTATCAAGCATATTTTGGCCGTTGTAAGGTAAAAACTCTATCCTCCGGTTTGCGTTGCATTGTGTGATGGGAACTGAGTCTTATAACGACTTCATTTTTATAAAATACATTGCTTTATTTAAAAGAAATATTTGTTTTAAAACACTGGCAATCCAATGGAGTAAACCCGTTCCACGAAAGTGGCGTGGTCCTGTGATTAGCCATATTATATATGTGTTGAATAGATTTCTCATACCAGTCCCATGACTGACTCGTAGTTTGTTTCACTTTCAAACTCAGGTGCCCCTTTTTCTACATGGCAGCCTTGTATTCAGGTTTAGCAGGCTTTATCTGGATAGCTGGAGCTGAAGATGGATTCTATCATTTATCTCTTTTTATGCTGTTCAGCTGCTATTGTACATATTTTGTTTGTTTTCCGCTGTAGACATTTATGTATAGCTAAACTGTATTTGTACTAAGTAAGATCCTGTATACTGTGTAACTCTGATGATTACTTTTATCCAGTATATTCTATTGTTCATTATCTGGTGTATTTGTTTAATTTTGTTCTGCTATTATCTGTTTCTGTGTTATATTCCAAAGATTACCCTTGTCTCCGTCAGAACGGGATTTGGGGTCGTCAAAGGGTATTGGGTACAACTAGTGGAGATAGGGGCAGACGACACCTATGAAGGTAGGTAGGGGTACACGAAACTAACATTATCATTATTAAGTTCTGTAGGCGGGATCAACTTTTAGGGTGACTAGTGGTGGTGCAGTATAGTAATTATCCTATAGTGATTAGGAACAAGATTAACGCCAGGATATTCCTCTTATTTGCTTTGTCATGCCCACTTGTTTCATGGTCATATCTTATCTTACCAGTTTATGCTTTATCCTAGTTACTTAAATAATTATATTTTTAAAGTTATTATACTCGCCAGACTTTAGGTCTGACCCCCTTGTTTTCGCCTCTTTTCTTCCTCCCCCCCCCCTCAGGTTCTCAGGGTGGGACCAGTACTAGTGGAGCTTGATCTCGGATCTCTTTCTCTCTCTTTTGGAAGTGCTTGGATTGCTGAAAGTAAAGTTCAGCTCATCTCTTTTATGGCTACTTGTGTTGGGATTTATGCTTTTTATTTTATGTACTCTGAAGCAATTTATCAAGATGGATATTTAGTGTACTTTGTTTATGAAGTTGTTGTAATCAAACTATTTCTCCGCTGCAATAAAAGTTGTTTTAAAAGTTTCAAGTACCATTATTTATATATATGTCTTGTTATATTCTGTTCTATACACTAAATACGCTCCATGGAAGTTAATGCATTCCCTTTGTGAGTGACATTGATGGACGTGGGGTGTTACATGTGGTATCAGAGCTGAAGGTTACCAGAACAGATATGAATTTTGAAAAACCTGTTTTTCAAAAGCATTTTGTAGAGAAATACTTTCAAAAATATGTTTTAAGGAGAGTATTTTTAAGAGAAAAGTTTGTTTATTTTTAAAAACATAACCCCCAAGAGCCATATATCTTTCCTTCGATTCTCCATTTTGAATCTTTTCTCTTTCCTTTTTGAATTTCTTCCTCCATGCATATAGACGCTTTTTTTAAGATATGTAAGAACTTCCGTACGATGGGTGGAAAACCACTTCATGGGACTGGGACGTCTGTCAAAACTAGGAGGAAGTGGAGGACTTGTTGGTACCTTTAGGATTGACGATGGGAGGAAGGTTCAATTAGCTGCTTAGTTAATTAAGAACGAAGCCTCATTTGGTAGGAGTCCACGAACAGAGAATATGCAAGAGAGACATGGGAAGGACACACGATAAAGTAAATCCAAAGAAAGGCGATAAGGATAACAAGGGTCCAAGAGAAAAGGATGGGCCACACTTGTGAAATACCTGACTACCTAAATAAAGACGTTAGAAAGAAGAAGATGACTAGTTGTTACCATTACAAGACATCTTATTAGGAACGTCCAAAGAAGCAAAAGGCAAAGGTAAGGACAAGGTACAGGATCTTCTGGAGGGCAGACGCGCTCCCTCACGACTGACATACCTGATAGAGGTAGAAATATATCTTGGTTGGAAATTTGGTTTTTCTTTTTGATCATCCTGTTTGAACCTTGTTTGAATTCTTGCGCTTCACACTTGATTGTATCTGCTTCGTTAGTTGAAACACTGCACCTAAATACTAGTCTATTTACGGATCCCATAGTAGTCTCAAATCCTATTGGTGGTTCGGCTCATCTTTCAATGATTTGTCGGGATTTGAGAGTGTCTATCTTGGGCGTTGGGTTTGAATGCAACGCCTTCGTTCTTGGCTTCATGGGCTACGGCTTGATTCTAGGTATGGATTGGCTAACTAGATACGGTGCCATCCTAGATTGTGAAAGAAGGGTAATTAGATTGTTGACTCGTTGTGGAAAGACCCTTGATATTTCTTGTGACCCTAGAGATTCAGTAATGCTTAGCTACCTAGAATCCCTTGACGCACCCAATGATTATTTGGAATCTGTTCGTGTGGTCCGTGAATATAGTGACGTCTTCGATGACGTTCGAGGTTTACCCCCGAGGCGTGAGATAGACTTTCAAATATACCTAGTAGATAATGCAAAGCCAATTGCATTACTAGTGCGCCACATGGCTCTGAGAGAGAGAGAAGAGAACTCAGTAAGCAAGTGAAAGAATTGCTTGAGAAGGGGTTCATAAGAAGAACTATTTCGGAGTGGAGTGCTTCAGTCGTTTTTGCTACGAAAGCTGATTGTTCACTTAGATTGTGCGTGGATTATAGAGAACTAAATAAGCTAACAAAGAAGAACAGACACCCATTGCCGAGGATAGATGATTTATTCGATCAGTTGGTGGGTGCATCAGTTTTCTCGCAATTGGATTTAGCTACAGGGTTTCATCAGCTAAGGGTGGCTGAAGATATCATCGATAAGACTGCCTTTAGAACTCTTGATGGTTTCTTTGAGTGGCTCGTCATGCCTTTTGGTTTGACGAATGCACCCGCATACTTTGTTGACTTAATGAATAGGGTGTTTAGGGAGTTTCTAAACAAGTTTCTGGTAGTCTTTGTAGACGATATTCTGGTTTTCTCTAAAAATGAAGAAGAGCATGCCCAACATCTTAGGGAAGTCTTAGAGACCCTACGAGCGCATCAGCTAAAAGCTAAGTTCTCCAAGTGCCATTTTTGGAGAAAAGAAGTGAGGTTCTTAGGACACGTGGTCTCTAAGGAAGGGATAGCTGTGGATCCCACCAAGTTGGTGGCAATCCAAGATTGGAAAACTCTTAAGAATGCAACAGAAGTAAGAAGCTTTGTAGGGCTGGCTGGCTATTATAGGAAGTTCATTAAGGACTTCGCGAAGATATCATCCACTCTCACTTGATTAACGAAGAAGAATTTGACTTTTACTTGGGACGTTGACTGTGACGGTGCTTTCCAACATCTGAGAGGGCTTCGACGACCGCTCCAGTTTTAGTTTTGCAAGACGGGAGTACGACATTCACTGTATATACCGATGCTTGCGGGACAGGGCTTGCCAGGGAAGGGTGATATGCTATGGTGAAAGGCAGTTGGAATCCCACAAGAAAAGTTACCCTACCCACGATTAAGAGTTGGCGGCCATAGTTTTTGCGCTTAAGTCATGGCGTCATTATTTGCTTGGCAAGAGGTTTGAGTTGTATACAAACCATAAGTCGCTAAAGTACATATTCTCTCAGAAGGACCTAAGCTTGAGGCAACAGAGATGGATGGAGTTTTTGGCATCCTACGATTTTGAGATCGCATATACCCCTGGCAAGCGTGACGTTGTAGCCGACGCCTTAAGTAGAAAGAAGTTAACTTTAAGTCCTTTGTTCGTAGAGCGGCAGAGTTTGGAGTATATATCTTCCTTTGACTTCAGACCCTCTGTCGATTATGTACCCGGATTATTGGCATCGTTAGAGGTGCAACCTACACTTTTGGGTCGAGTTCGAGAGGCACAGCGAAACGACCAACAATTGGTTGAGATAGTAGGCAAGCTTATAGGAGGGGAGTCCTCGAGTCATCTGAATAGATATGCTATAGATGAGAGAGGTTGGCTACGTAGAGATGGAAGACTTTGCGTACCACAAGACGAGAGTTTGAAGAAGGAAATTCTTGAAGACTCACATCGCTCTAAGATGACCATACATCCTGGTGGTGATAAGATGTATAGGGATATAAAGCGAGTTTTCTTTTGGGCCGGAATGAAGAAGGACGTGGCCGAGTTCATTGCTAGATGATTACAAGTCAAGGCGGAGCAAAAGAAGCCCGGAGGTTTGCTCCATCCTTTAGAGATTCCGCTTTGGAAATGGGAAAGCATTTCCATGGATTTTGTGGATGGGTTACCAAGATCAAGGATGGGTAATACAGGGATTTGGGTAATTGTAGACCAACTTACTAAAAGTGCCCATTTTATTCTCGTTAAAAGTAGAAGGACTGCCGCATGGTTAGCATCCGTTTACCTTCGAGAGATAGTCCGTTTGCACAACATACCCTCTAGCATTGTGAGCAATAGAAATCCCATTTTCACGAGCGAATTTTGGAAAAGCTTACAAGAGGCGGTTGGAACGCAATTATGCTTAAGTACCGCTTATAATCCTCAGACAGACGGCCAGACCGAGAGAGTAAATCGGATTCTAGAAGACCTTCTAAGGCTATGCATTCTAGACTTTGGAGGAACATGGGAGGAACATCTTCCACTAGAGGAGTTCGCCTATAATAATAGTTTTCAGGCTAGCATTGGCATGGCACCTTTTGAGGCTCTATATGGACGACCGTGCCGATCACCTACATGTTTGTGGGAATCCACTGCTAAGGTTTTGCTTGGACCCGACATGATTAGGGAGACTTCGGAGAGGATAGACCTGATTCGAAGGCGAATGAAGACGGTGCAGGACCGACAGAAGTTATATGCTGATAGGAGACGAACCGATCTTGAATTCAATATTGAGGACATGGTTTTTGTTAAGGTGTCACCATTGAGAAACGTAGTCCGTTTTGGATCAGTAGGGAAGTTGGCACCGAGGTTCGTAGGGCCCTTTCCAATTATGGAGAGGATTGGACAGATGGCGTATAGAGTAAAGTTACCAGAGAAGCTCAGCGGAGTTCATGACGTGTTTCACGTTTCGCATTTGCGTAAGTGTTTACACGATACGGCGGAAGTGGTAGAGCCGAGCACGCTCGAAGAAGCGGAAGTGGAGTGCAATGCCACGATCAGACGAGCTCCTACACGCATTCTCGGATCGGAGGTCAAAAAGCTTCGCAACAAAGAGGTCAAGTTGGTCAAAGTGCAATGGGGAGATGATCAAAGAGTCGCGACTTGGGAGAAGGAAGACAAAATGCGTACGCTGTACCCTTTCCTTTTTGAGGGTATGTTTTAATTTCTCCTTTTTCTACCGCTTTGTTGACACTTGTCCTATCTTTTAGTATTATCTTTGCGATGACATATTCGATATTTAGTTAGGAGGAACCCTATGGTTGCAAACATGTGTTTGAGACATGTTACGTTTGGTGGATGCAAATGGATGCAAGTGGTTGCTAGTGGTTGCTCGTGGATGCATGTACACACACATTAGGCACTAGATCGGCTCAATCACCTTCATGTTGCATATAAATGTATGTGCATATCTAAATTAATGGATGTATAATGGTAGTGCTATCATATGGATGCTGCATTTTGATGAATGGTTGTGCACACATGTAGAAATAATATGTATCGATAGGATTCTTTCGCATACATAATGGATGCATGGCACTATCATGATTTGCATTAAGGAGGTCAACAGAATCAGTGGACCGCCTGATCTTTGCATTAGATAAGGAACATATACGCACATTTTTGCATAATTTCATATAGCATTAGAAATTTCTTTAAGGACAATGGATGCTTGTGGATGATGGTTGAGTAGATGGATGATTGGTTGGTAGGATATATTCTTCTTAACTTAGAGATTTCGGGGACGAAATCCTTTAAGGAGGGGAGAATGTAACACGCCGTAATTTTATAACATTAAAATTCACAAACTAAAGTATACTTAATTTTTAGAAGAAGAATTATGTGAAATGGATTGCGCTATTATGTTCGTCTAAAAATTTAGGGTCAAGATAGACATTTGGTTTGCATAAAACGGATAACTTATGAAGAAGTTATTAAGCCTTGAAGTTTGTATGCATATGAGAGAAATATATATATATAGATACATATATAAAAAAAAGTTCAAAACAACGAATCGGGAGAGGGAATAGCCGAACCGTACGGTTTTTGGAGTCGACCCAAGCCCCGCTGAATCGACTAGGGATCGATCCAGGGTGTTTGGCTATCAACCCGTGGCCCGATTCGCCCTAGGGGATGATGTGGCATCTGAGTGGTCCTGATGGTTCTGGTTATCCCTAGGATAATCCGATGGCTCTTATTAAATTAAACTTCTATAAAAACAATCCTAAACCCCTAACCCTAATCACATTAATTCATAACAAGAGCCTCCATGCCATCAATGGAGAACCTAGAGTAGCCGCCATAAACTTTCAACCCTAAAGCAAGATAGAAGCTTGAATCAAAATCAAATCAAATCTAAATAACGATTAGTCTACATCAAAGGCGAGCAATTCAGTTTCAGAATACTGATCCCAGAAAGACAAGACTATTCTTTTTAATTGTGAGTATGATAACTTTCACAAAATAATTAATTAATTTAATTATCATAAGATATAATTGGTATTATGAGAATATGATTTTGAATCATGTGATGTAAATTATATGTATGATTGTGGTGTTGAATCATATGTTAGTCTTATGCAAGTTGAATCATATGTTAGTTCTTATGTGAATCTTATGCAAGTTGAATCATATATCTTATGCAAGTTTGTGATGATTGGATCATATATTCATCTATGAATCTTATGCAAGTTTGGGTTGTTAAAATATATGTGAGACATGTATATGCATATGCTAGTTTATGTGACATTAACCTTTATGTCTAGATCCATATGCAGGTTTACATCTTTATATTTAGACCCATATGCAAGTTTACAGCTTTATGTTTAGATCTATATGCAAGTTTACATCTTTATGTTTAGATCTATATGCAAGTTCACATCTTTATGTTTAGATCCATATGCAAGTTCACACCTTTATGTTTGGATCTATAGCAGTACATAAGTTATGCAAGTTTATGCCCATTACCAATGCTAGTTTTGTATCATATGCTAGTTTGAATGAAATTCATATGCAAGTTATTGGCTATGTAATCTTATGTCATGATCCTTAGATCTATTTTATGTGTTATGTGATGTTGTTTTTCTTTTTGTAAGTTAGACTATTTGCGAGTCTAACATATGTCATATGAAAACGTACGAATAGCGTGGGGATGATGGGATAATATTGAATATACATAAATTGTGAATTGGCATAAAATGGCCTTAAAAGGCATATAATTAATTTGAGACATTAATTGGCATAATTGCTATTTATGGACATAATTATAAGAGACAATTATGGACATAAATAAATTTAGAATTTATTGACAAATTTGAATAGGGATATTAATCCAATTTGGGGTTAAATAAAGATGTGTAATAATTAACCGCCTAAGACACGAGGTTAGACTCTTTTGTGGTGTAAGACTACCCGGACCCGCCTGGAAAATCCAGCAGCCACAAATGCCAGTCTAATGTGAGAGGTTAAAGGCACGAATTAAATGTGTAACAATTGTAAAGACACGAGGTTAGGCTCGTTTGCGGTATAAGACTGCCCGGACCCGCCCAGCAAATCCAGCAACCGCAAATGTCAGCCTAATGTGGAAGGCCTTTACAAGGATACAGTTTTAATGAATTAAGTAACACTTAACCAGATAAACATGTGGTGGGACATGGGGGGTTAAGTGGGTGCCTTGGATGGCATGTGAAATTAAGTGGGTGCCTTGGGTGGCATGTGAAATACGATCAGATGCACTTAACCAAGATTGAAACTTGTAAGAAGACATGAATAAGAATGGGGTTAAGTGGGGAAGCCTTAGTGGGGACCAAGCATAGGTGGAAGGCTTGTGTCAAGCATGGGGGCCCTTTTCAAACCAGTAACCCATTAAGTATCTTTGTGAGATCGACCCAAGTCGAGGACGGGACACGCTTACTGGATTTGATTGTAAGAGGTCAAAACGGGTTAGCGGTGGCAACGCAAGTCCAATGGGATCATGTGCGTGTGTGGGCCCGGGCTGGTAGGTAAGACGTTGTTGCATCGTGTAGATATAAGTCGTGCATCTTTGGTGGTATCGGGTTGCCACTTGGGAAGTGATACACCCCACTGTGGGACCAACACAGGTATCTACGAGTCATGGAGCCGATCGAATGGAGGTAGTGGGTACAACTAGTGGAGATAGGGGCAGACATCACCTATGAAGGCAGCTAGGGGTACACGAAACTACCATTATCATTATTAAGTTCTGTAAGTGGGGTCAACTTTTAGGGTGACTAGTGGTGGTGCAGTATAGTAATTATCCTATAGTGATTAGGAACGAGATTAACGCCAGAATATTCCTCTTATTTGCTTTGTCATGCCCACTTGTTTCATGGTCATATCTTATCTTACCGGTTTATGCCTTATCCTTGTTACTTTAATAATTATATTGATAAAGTTATTATACTCGCCAGACTTTATGTCTGACCCCCTTGTTTTCGCCTCTTTTCTTCCTTCCCATCCCTCCCCTCTGTTCTCAGGGTGGGACTAGTACTAGTGGAGCTTGATCTCGGATCTCTTTCTCTCTCTTTTGGAAGTGCTTGGATTGCTGGAAGTAAAGTTCAGCCCATCTCTTTTATGGCTACTTGTGTTGGGATTTATGATTTTTATTTTATGTACTCTGAAATAATTTATCAAGATGGATATTAAATGTACTTGGTTTATGAAGTTGTTGTAATCAGACTATTTTTCCACTTCAATAAAAGTTGTTTTAAAATTTTCAAGTACCATTATTTATATCTGTCTTGTTATATTCTGTTCTATACACTAAATACGCTCCATGGAAGTTATTGCATTCCCTTTGTGAGTGACATTAATAGACGTGGGGTGTTACAGGATCCGTAAGCACACAAAAGCCAACTACTTCTAGCAAATACAACATTCAACATATTCTCCAGCAATATAGCTATTCAAAGGTAAAAATGAAGTTATTACCTAACTTTCCTCGGTAGTTGGTTGAGTAACTCCAGATTTCACTAACTTATCAAGCTTGTCAGGCGAGAAAACCTCATACATAACATCACGCTCAGGCAATAAGTAAATCTCAGCAAGCTCGAGTTTTTTAGCAGTAATACTAGTGCTATCCATAGTCCTGCTCAGAACTTTAGTGCTAATTCAATTGCCTCCACTCTACTGACGTCCTCTTTATAATCTAGCTTAAACATCAGTTCAGCAGCTTGATTATTTACACTAATTGCAGCTGCTTTCCATCCACCATAATTACCACTTGGGTCACTCATAAAAAGTAGAAATACATATTTTTTTGTCCCAGCCTGCAAAAAATAAATGATACCCCAAAAGGGCGTAGCCCTCCAAATTGAGTGTACCCTTGCCATGGTGTACCTGATGTTACAATATATGAACTGATCAATCAATATATAACTCATATTCATATCACATGGGGACCGGAATCCATATAGTTGGTGTGTTATAGTTTCTAGTTATAGACTAATAATGTTATATAACAGTTTAATGACATGCTGGAGCAAGTAGTCTGATGAAACATGTATCCATAACTATATACATTGAATTGCATCTTTCACAATGCTAATACATTAAGCTTGTAATGACATATACGGACATTAAAATAAATCATACCTATCAGACTGTGTTTCCTGTATTTTTGTTTGACTACACATATAAATAAAGATTTCATCATAGTAGTTTGACTTGCTTGTAACACCCCATGTCTGTTAATGTCACTCACAAAGGGAATGCATTAACTTCCATGAAGCATTGTAAGTAAACATAACAGAATATTACAAGACAGATACATAAAGTAGTACTTGAAAATTTTATAACTTTATTACAGCAGAAACAGAAGTAAGTTTGGTTACATATTTCAAAACCACAATATCAGAATTCAAGTACATAAATATCAGTCTTGTACAAAAGCCTTCAGAGTACGTAATTTTAAAGCCATAATCCCTAATAGAAAATGCCATAAATAGGTAGAATCAAAGCCAAGCAATACTTCAAGCACTTCAAGTAGAGAGAAATCTAAATCAAGCTCCTATGTTCCCAACCTGAGTACCTGGGGGGGAAACGGAGGAAAAGAGGCGAAACAAACTAGGTCAGACATACGTCTGGTGAGTCCAGTGACTTTCAGCATATAAACAGATAACAATATCATGACATGTAAATAAAACTGGATGAGAGATAGTCGTAACAGTAGCAAGAGGTTAACAGAAGAAACAGAATGATATTGGCTAAGCTAAGCTCCTTACTTAGTTTTCACTTCTCCGCACTAATATTAGTATAATAGAATAGGTGTTGTCCTATCGTCTAAACAGAAAACAGAATGATCTCTTCAGAAACACGATGCTAGAAATAGGCCTTTACCAACCGAATAGAGACAAACGGTACAGAAACAGATTCAGGAACGAAATCAGAGACAAAAATAATCCCTACAGAAACAGAATATTAGAGTTAGGTATACACTAGTAATGGGCCTTTACCACCCCAACAGATGGTACCGCACAGAAACAGACAGGTGTTACCACCCCAACAGAAACAGACGGTACCCCAACAGAAACAGACAGAACTAAGTGTACCCTAAATTCTACCCCAAGTGATCGGCTCCCTAATACATAAATACCCTGTGCCAGCCCCACAGAAGGGTGTATCACTCCCTAAAGTGGCAACCTATAGACACATACCTATTTATAGATGTCACGGTGTCTTACATCCTCACAGCAGACCGGATCCATGCACGCACATGACCCGGTTGGAATGCGCCATCAACACCCCTCGCCATTATCAGAGTGAACCTCTTAAAATTAGTTCAATAAGCATGCCCGGACCCCTCTTAGTGTTGGGTCATAGTTTTGATACCAGAATGGGTTGCTGACTAATATGGGTCCCAAACAACAGATGACACAAGTAATTATCCCTCCTAACCTTGTGTCCCCAGACTAACAGATTTCAGATTAACTTGTTTACAGATTTCAGATGTACAAAGTTCAGATTAACTAGTTTTCAGATCAGACATAAAAGTTAACAAGTTTTCATACTAACGGATCAGATGTACAGATTAACAAGTTCTCAACAGATCAGATATACAGATTAACAGACTTACAGATTGTTTTACCTAACTTTGTATTGGGCCTACAGATTCACGAAACGGGTTTATTAGATTCATCAGTCCAGTTGTTTCAACCCTATCCACCCAACACATTTAGGCATCATATTTATCTTAGATTTGCATTAATTAAATATTAATGCCCAGACCTCTCACATTAGGTCGGTAGCTTGTGGCCACTGGATATGTCGGGCGGTTCCGGGCAGACTTCTGCCATAAGCCAGACCTAACCTCGTGTCTAAGCATCCTTATGCCTACGACCTCTCACATTAGACTAACAGTTTGCAGTTGCTGGTTAAGCCGGTTGGGTCCGGGCAGGCTTCCACCGAAAACTGAGTCTAACCTCGTGTGTCACCATTCTTATTTGTAGCTAAAGTTTTCATTCACAGGTTATGCCAATATCAGACTAATTATGCTAATTCAACAAATTAACTTCTTCATAAGTTACAGCAGATTATCCAAAGTTCTATTATCATGGTTTGCTCTAATTTAGATCGAGGCTACAGATTTCATACCCATAATTACCGTATTCAGTTTCAACAGATTTAGCAGATTGGGCAATTTAACAGATTTAATCATTCCTTAAAATTCCATTGACATACCTCGCCTAATCATAAAATTAAGCCTAATTTTACATGCCTAAATTATGGTCATAATTCACCATATAACATATGTCCCAATTTTTTTTGTTAAATTTGCACCGTACATAATATTCTCTTAAAACCCCAAATCATGATGCACAATATAAATTATGCCAAATTATAGCCGTTGATTACCGCGTGTGTCAAATATCCAAAAATCCAAATTAGGCGTTTCACATTAATATTTATCCCTATTTTAATATAGATCTTTTTCGCCTAAATCATATATCCTTTTTTCTTCCAAGTCATAGATCGTCATATAAAATATGCCCCCAAATCTAGATCTTAAATTACAACATGTATTATGTCCTCAAAATCAGATCTTGAATTATAACATGCATTTTGTCCCCCAAATTACAAGTCATATGTTGCCATACAATAATTCTCCTTCTTCCAAATCATAAACCGTCATATATAGTATGCCTAGATCTAGCTCTTAAATTACCACTTATGTTGCGTTCTCAATTTAGTCACAAATCAGTTATGTCCAATTGTGCATCATTTAATATTTTCCCCAAATTTAGCGTTCGCGTGTCAATCCCTTTTGAGATTTGGCTCAGGCTCGTGGTAGTCTGGCTATAGAACAGAAGGAAGGAAGAGATACAGAATAGTTACAATAAGATAGATCTACATAGAAAAACAGATCTGATAAACAAGAATAAGATGGATCTACACAGAAAAACAGATCTGATAAACAAGAATAAGATAGATCTCCAATTTGGATTTATACCCGTGTCAAGATCATAATTAAATTTCATATCCGAAAATAACTGTACTCACAAATCGTGGTTTAAGAAAGAGAAGAATGATTCTAAGATCTGATTTTCTGGAGTTGATTTAGCTTTCCGTTGATGTAGGCGTTGATTTGTTATCTTTATCTTCTCTTTTGAATTGATTGATTAGGGTGAAGGCTAGGTCACTTTAGGTTTTAGGAGCATGGAGGCACCATTCCTTTTTGTTAACGAATTAGGGTTTAGGTTTAGGGTCCTTATATAGTTGTATAGAGTGTTTTAGGACCATTAGATTAACCCTGAACCATGAGAACCAATCAGATGCCACATCTGCGTTAGAGCGAATCGGCCCACGGGTTGACAGCCAAACACCCTGAATCAACCCCTAGTCGACCCAGCGGGGCTCGGGTCGACCTCAAAAATATTTATCAATGTCAAAGGTATCCTCGCAATCGATGTATCTCAAGCAATTTATCAATGTCAAAAATAAATAAAAATTTATGATATTTTAGCATGCACAAAATATTTTTGTTGTCATCTTCTACGCTAAATGATTTCCATGAAAATCATTCTAGTTTCAGCCATATTCAAAAAAAGATGTTGGTAGAAGATTAACATTGAAGCAAATTAAAGATGCATGTAGAATAACATGAAAGTTGGAACAATTTATAGATATTTATGGATAAATGAAGCAAATGTTCAATAGTTGAAATTTGGAAGATGGATAAATTTGGTGTTGTCAAATATTTACATGATGCATGTTAATAATGTAAATCGAAGTTGTAAATATTCTAGCTGTGCTTAAACTAGTATTCTAGTTAAAGATCTCGAATTGTAGTTTATGCACAAATAGAACTAGTCCTTGTTTGTTTCATGGAGTGTTCCAAAAACATGTACTAGGATAACAACTGACAACTGCCAGAAGCTTATTCCTTAGCTTTAAAATGCAGCGCCATATCCAAATTCAGTCATTAGGGATATCCATCATCCATAATTGTTTATTTTTTTTAATTTATGCTCTATGTTCCATCAAGTCCATAAACTGTTGCTTTTGTTGATGAATTTTATAGCATATGCATGGGTAAAGTGTAACTGGGAAGAAGAGAGACTGTTCCAGAGTATTCGAAGAAGGGAAATTTATAACACAAGATGGGCTGCGTTTTTCTGTAGAAAATCGATATGTTTGCTTAAGTCTAACCAAGACAAATGACAAATTCAACCGGAGGTGATTAAGGATATAATGCAAATATATTAAGAATGTATTTTGGAGTTTCTTAACCTCTATCCTAAATTCTTGATTTACCTGAAATATATTTGACTTGCTTGTCATATTCTAAGTTAAATATATATTATTTACTTAAAATTCTTGATTAACATATTAGATGATATAAATGATATTGCATCATCTGTAACAACCTGCCTTTTTGACCACCCCAAATCGATAATTAAACATACTTAGAATGTTAAAAACGACTATTCGTTATTAGCTTACAGGGTTTAACAAAACGTCACACAAAATCACAAATAGATTTTTATACAATATTTAACAGCGGGAAAACATTTTTACAACAAATATCAAAGTTTGTACAAAATATTCGGTACAGCGGAAAAATATAAAAATATACATGAATTTTAAATAAAGTTACAGTTTGTCGTCTTGCTCGCGCGTATGCATCTTCATGTTCTTCTCCAATTTGCAAGATTAATATCCTTAAATCCGGAATACTCATATCTGACCCGAGCGTATTGGATAAAAAAACACAACTAACAGTCGGATCAGGATTACTTAATCAAGTAAGATAATTTCAATAGAAACTGAATATATTAGAAAAATCCGGTCTAGTCTTGAAGTTAAAAGATCCTGGATATAAGTAGTCCGTTCACGGTCCAAGTAAGGTGTTCAGGATGGGTTTCGAAGTGTGAACATACAGGCAATTTCAAATCTTAATATATAGAAAATATGTTGTGCAACTTCATAATATATTAGACAAGCATTTTCATTACACACTGAATACTTCTAAATGTATACACAAGCCATTTTTATACACGCAAAACCAAAATTTTCCAAGTACACTCATAACTGTAAATCACAGGTAAACACGCTGCTTCTTTTTGTTTTTCTTCTTTTTATAAAGTCAGCCTTCTATTTTGAACGCAACATTGTATAAAATCCACCTAAAACATCCCTACATAGCATAGACCCTAAACGCAAGTGCTAAAACAATATTCATATATGTAATTTCCATTGTAATTGAACCATACATAACCAAGGGTGCCTACATAGGTTGTGCTTCACAGGTGGCACTATAAAGTTTCAAAGGGCATGATTCTCAGTAGTATATATTGAGCGGCTCAGTAGGTCCATGAATAAAGAGGCAACAATATTTAAACTAAAGCAGTACAATATTGGACATAAGGTAACCTTAAATGGCAACCATGTTTCTAAACAAAGTGAAAGGTGATTAAATGGGAGTACATTTCGAATTTCAGGGCCTAAAAATAGAGGAGGCTTATGCCTTCTTTTCACATTCAATAAGACATTCCAATACTTGTATATTGTATGAATAGCTTTTCCATTCAGTTTCCTTTTATTGACATAATGAACACACTTAGGAACCACACAGGTTCTCGAGATAACGGCAAAAGATGGGAACTTATAGATATAGTGACCCAAAGGTTTGCATGCATTAGAATATTTCAGATCTAACTTACCGGTAACATTTACATGATATATTCACTTATTGATAATTAAAAATGCTCGTGCCCATGGATTATGAACCCAGCATACACAAATAAGTGGCCAAGCACAAATACAATTAGACAAGCTTCCAAATACATATATATCAGTTCAAAGCATAACCAAAAAATTGCACAAATGGATCGCAGTCAACACATAAACCATATAACTGTAACACCCCACGTCCATTAATGTCACTCACAAAGGGAATGCATTAACTTTCATGGAGCATTATAAGTGTATAGAACAGAATATTACAAGTTAGATATATAAAATGATACTTCAAATTTCAAAATAACTTCATTGCAGCGAAAACTGAGTATAGTTTGGTTACAACATCAAAACCAAATAATAAAGGCAAGTACACGAATATCCATCTTAGACAATTTATTTTCAAAGTACATAAAAACAAAAGCATAATCCCACTCCAACTAGCCATAATGAAAAGAGATAAAGCTGAACAATACTTCAACGCTTCCAAGCACTTCAAGAAGAAAGAAAGCTGAGTCAAGCTCCACTAGTCCCACCCTGAGCACCGGGGGGGGGGGGGGGGTGGGGGGGGGGAGGATAGGAGGAAGAAAAGAAAAGAGGCAAAACAAAATGAGTCAGACATAAAGTCTGGCGAGTCCAGTGACTTTAACATATAATCAGTAAAGTAACATGATACGAAAATAAAATGGATATAAGAAATGACTGTAACATGAATAGATATGACAAGGTAACAAGATGGACAAGATAAGCAAGATATAACGTTGATTGCGCTTCTAATCACTACAAGATAATTCCTATACCGCACCAATACTAGTTATACAAAAAGTTGATCCCTCTTACTAATCATAATGATAATGATAATGGTAGTTTCATGTACTCCTAGCTGCTGTCATAGGTGCCACCTGCTCCTATCTCCATTAGTTGTACCCACTACCCTCCCCATTCGATCGGCTCCTTAACTCGTAGATACCTGTTCCGGTCCTACAGTAGAGTGCATCACTATCTAAAGTGGAAACCCGATACTACTAAATGCATGACTTATATCTACACGATGCAACAACGTTTTACCTACCAGCCCGGACCCACGCACGCACGTGACTCCGTTGGACTTGCGTTGCCACCGCTACCTCGTTTGACCTCTTACAATCAATCCCAGTAAGCATGTCCCATCCTCGACCTAGTTCGAGCTCACATAGATACAGAATGGGTTACTAGTTGAAAAGGGTCCACACACTTGACACAAGCTTCCCTCCTAAGCTTGGTCCCCACTAGGAATTCCCACTTAATCCCTTCTTATTCCCATGTCTTCTTACATGTTTTACCTTGGTTAAGTGCCTCTAGTTATATTTCACAGGTCACCCATGTCACCCACTTAACCCCCATGTCTTACTACACGTCTTATCTTATTTAAGTGTTCATTAATTCATTAAAACCATAATCTTGCAAG
This sequence comes from Allium sativum, assembly GCA_030737875.1. Taxonomy (NCBI): domain Eukaryota; kingdom Viridiplantae; phylum Streptophyta; class Magnoliopsida; order Asparagales; family Amaryllidaceae; genus Allium; species Allium sativum. The sequence continues at coordinate 750,827,919 of CM060918.1, forward strand.
ACCTCCCACATTAGATTACCATTTTGCAGTTGCTGGATTTGCCGGGCTGGTCCGGGCAGGCTTATATCGCTATCCGAGTCTAACCTCGTGTCTTTGCATTATTACACGTCTAGTTTCCGCCCTTGACCTCTCACATTAGATTACGGTTTGCGGTGGCTAGATATGCCGCGCAGTTCCGAGCAGTCTTATACTATAATCCGAGTCTAGCCTCGTGTCTTAGGCGTTCATTATTACTCTCTTAATTTATGTCCCCAATTTCAAATCTTGGATTAAAATATATTAATTACCTATAATTTCCAATCTAAGTTATGTTCATCATTTTAGTCCAAATCTATGCCCATGATTCCATGCATATAAATTATGCCAAATTTATGCCCCAAGTAAATTACATGATTACAAATCAATTTATGCCCAATTGCACATAATTCAATGTTTTCCCAAACTTTCTCATAACGTTCCCACGTCATTCGTACGTATAATAATATGTTAGGCTCGTAGTTAGCCTAATCTCATAAATAAAAGAAAAGAAGAGGAGAAGAGAATTAAAGTACCAAAACTGGCATAAACACAATAAAATACATCTAATAAGCAAATGAACGGGCATAGATCTTATAAGCATATGAACTGACATAATAAAATAGATCTAATAAGCATATGAACTGGCACAGATCTAATAAGCATGTGAACTGACATAATAAAATAGATCTAATAAAAAAATATCTAATAAGCATATGAACTAGCATAGATCTAATAAGCATGTAAACTGACATAATAAAATAGATCTAATAAAAATTAATCTAATTAGCATATGAACTGGCATAGATCTAACAAGCATGTGAACTGAAATAATAAAATAGATCTAACAAGCATATGATCTTGGCATAATAAAATAGATCTAATTAAACATATGATTTATCTCACAGTCATGTTCATAAAATCCAATCCACAAACTTATCACAATTACTTTTAATTAATTATTTGTAAAAGCAACGTGGACTCACGGTTGTAGAAGAGAAAATAGATCTGAATTAATCGTTGTTGTATCAACTCTAATCTTTGAATATTCTTTATTTAATTGTTGTAGATTAGATCTTCTACTATGAATTATACCTATTTAGATTTTCTTTAGTGTAGAAGAAAGACTAGCTTAGGTTGCGGCAACATGGAGGCGCCACGAATTAGTAAAATGAAATTAAGTTTAGGTCTAGGTGTGTTTATATAGGTGTAGTGAGTGAATTATGGCCTTTAGATCTGACTTGGATTCATCTAAACTATTTGGATTAAAAAGACACATCACTCAGCCAACCAGAAGAGGCCACGTCAGCCGTAAAACTCAAAAATCGACATTAACAAATAAAAATGCGCCATGTGTGCAACATAATGCGCAGCAGCAGGGGTGTTGACACCCACATGTTATATATATATATATATATATTTCTTTTTAACTATCTTTCCAATTAACCCTTTTCACACTAAACCGCTTTTTTAATTGAACTGCATTCACACTAAGCCACTTTTTAGCCATTCCCCTAAAACAAAACTATGGTGATGACGGGGATTGAACTCAGAAACTCTTATATACAAGTCACGTGTTCTAACCAAATGAGCCACTAGGTCTTTTGTTTACAAACCTACGAACAATGCTAAACATTATTCTTTTCTCATTCCTCTTTTTCATGTTTTGTTGCAATATTTATTTTTTTCTCTTAAATATATCTATGTATATAATATATACATATTTCCACATTTTTAATTTCATTAAAAATGTGGGGTGTTATATTCTCCCTTACTCAAAGGATTTTGTCCCCGAAATCTTCAAGTTAAGAAGAATATATCCTACCATCCATCATCCATCTACTCAGCCATCATCCACAAGCATCCATTGTCCTTAAAAGATTTCTAATGCTATATGAACATATGCAAAGGTGTTTGTATATGTTCCTTATCTAATGCAAAGATTAGACGGTCTACTGATTTAGTTGACCTCCTCAATGCAAATTTTGTCAGTGCCATGAGTCCAACATGTATGCAAAGGAATCCTAATGATACATATCATTTCTTTATGAGTGCACAACCATTCATTCAAATGCAACATCCATATGACAACGCATTCAATATACATCCATTAATTTAATTATGCACACTCATTCATATGCAATATGAAAGTGATTGAGCTGATCTAGTGCCTAATGTGTGTGTAAATGCATCCACGAACAACCACTAGCAAACACTTGCATCCACTTGCATCCACCAAATATAACATGTCTCAAACACATGTTTACAACCATAGGATTTTCCTACCTAAAGATCAAAGATACAATCGAGAGGATACACTAAATGATAGAACAAGTATAAACAACATGGTAGAAAAAGGAGAAGTTAAGAACATACCCTAAAAAAGGAAAGGGTACGATGCGCGTATCTTGTCTTCCGTTTCCCATTTCGCGTTCCCTTGATCATCTCCCCGTTGGACTTTAACCAACTTGACCTCTCGGTTGCGTAATTTCTTGATCTCCGATCAAATGATGCATGTAGGAGCTCGTCTAATCGTGGCATCTCGCTCTACTTCCACCTCTCTAAGCATGTTCGAATCTACTTCTTCCACAGTATCATGTAAACATTTCCGCAAATGCGACACATGAAATACGTCATGAACACCATTGAGGTTCTCATGCAACTTCACTCTGTAGGACATCTGTCCAATTCTTTCTGTAATGGGGAATGGCCCTACGAACCTTGGTGCCAACTTCCCTACGGAACCAAAGCAAACTAAGTTCCTCAACGGTGATACTTTAATAAAGACCATGTCTCCAACATTGAACTCAAGATCGCTCCTTCTCTTGTCAGCATAAGACTTTTTCCGGTCCTATGTCGTCTTCATATGTCTCCGAATCAAGTCTATCTTCTCCGAAGTTTCTCTCACCATATCAGGCCTAAGTAAGATCTTATCCATACATTCCCACCAACAAGTCGGTGATCAGCAAGGTCGTCCATACAGAGCTTCAAAAGGTGCCATGCCAATGCTAGTCTGATAGCTGTTGTTGTAGGCGAACTCTACTAATGGAAGATGTTCCTCCCACGTCCCTCCAAAGTCCAAGATGCATAATCTCAAAAGATCTTCTAGAATCTGATTCACTCTTTCTGTTTGGCCATTCATCTGTAGGTGATAAGTGGTGCTCAAACACAATTGTGTTCCTACCACCTCTTGCAAGCTCTTCCAAAACTCACTAGTGAAAATGGGATCTCGATCGCTCACGATACTAGAAAGTATGTCGTGCAGACGAACTATCTCTCGAAGATAAGCAGATGTTAACCATGTCGATGTTCTTTTACTCTTGACGGGAATGAAATGGGCGCTCTTGGTAAGCCTATCTACTACTACCCAAATCCCCGTATTACCCTTCCTTGATCTCGGCAACCCGTCGACAAAATCCATGGAAACGCTTTCCCATTTCCACTATGGAACCTCTAAGGGGTGAAGTAAACCACCAGGCTTCTTTTGCTCCGCCTTGATTTGTTGGCACACCAAGCAACTAGAAACGAACTCAGCCACATCCTTCTTCATTCCGGTCCAAAAGAAAACTCGCTTCATGTCCCTATACATCTTGTCACCACCGGGATGTATGGTCATCTTAGAACGATGTGCTTCTTCAAGAATCGTCTTTCTCAAGCTTTCGTCTTGAGGTACACAAAGTCTCCCATCTCTACATAACCAACCTTTGTCATCTATTGTATACCTACTAAGATGGCTCGAAGAATCCCCTCTTATGAGCTTGTCTACTATTTCAACCAACTGTGGGTCATCTCGCTGTGCCTCTTCAACCTGTCCTAAAAGCGTAGTCGCACCTCCAGTGATGCCAATAAACCGAGTACACAATCGATAGAGGGTCTAAAGTCAAAGGTAGATATGTACTCCAAACTCTACCGCTCTATGAACAAAGGTCTCAAAGTCAACCTCTTTCTACTCAAAGCATCAGCTACAACGTTACCCTTTCCAGGGGTATATGCAATCTCAAAATCGTAGGACGCTAAAAATTCCATCCACCTCTGTTGCCTTAAGTTTAGATCTTTTTGAGAGAACAAGTACATTTAGAGACTTATGGTCTGTATACAACTCAAGCTTCTCGCCAAGGAGATAATGGCGCCAAGTCTTAAGCGCAAAAACTATAGCGTCTAACTCTAAGTCGTGGGTAGGGTAATTCTTCTCATGGACCTTCAGCTGCCTTCCACCATAACATATCACCCTTCCCTCTTGCATCAAAACTGCGCTAAGCCCTATCCCATAAGCATCGGTATAAACTGTGAATGGCTTACTGCCATCCGGCAAAACTAAAACTGGAGCTGTCGTCAAAGCCCTCTTCAAATGTTGGAAAGCATCGTCACAGTCAACATCCCAAGAAAATGTCAAGTTCTTATTCGTTAATCGTGTAAGTGGGGCTGATATTTTCGTGAAGTCCTTAATGAACTTCCTATAGTAGCCCGCCAACCCAAGAAAAATTCTTACTTCTGTTGCATTTCTAGGAATCTTCCAATCTTGGATTGCCACCACCTTCGCGAGATCCACTGCTACCTCTTCTTTAGAGACCACGTGCCCTAAGAACCTCACTTCCTTCCTCTAAAAATGGCATTTGGAGAACTTAGCTTTGAGTTGACGTGGTCAAAGGGTCTCTAAGACTTCCCTAAGTGTAGGGCATGCTCTTCCTCGCTTCTAGAGTAAATCAAAATATCATCAACAAAGACTACCATGAACTTGTTTAGAAACTCCCTAAACACCCTACTCATCAAGTCTACAAAATATGCGGGTGCATTCGTCAAACCAAAAGGCATGACGAGCCGTTTGAAGAAACTGTCGGGAGTCCTAAATGCAGTCTTATCTATATTGTCCTCAGCCACCCTTAGCTGATGAAACCCTATAGCTAAATCCATCTGCGAGAAAACCAAAGCGCCAACCAACTGATCGAACAAGTCATATATCCTCGGCAATGGGTGTCTGTTCTTCTTCGTGAGCTTATTCATCTCCCTATAGTCCACACACAATATGAGCGAACCATCTGCCTTCGTAGCAAAAACAACTGGAGCACCCCACTCCGAAATAATTCTTCTTATGAACCCTTTCTCAAGCAACTCTTTCACTTGTTTACTAAGCTCCCTCCTTTCTCTTGGAGCCATGTGGCGCACTGGTAATGTAACTGGCTTTACATTATGAAACACCCCACCTCCGTTAGGGTCACTCTATAAGGGAATGCCCTAATTTTGGTGGAGGTTTATAAGTATAAGTCACAGATATAGAAGACAGATATAAGAACACATATTTGTAAACAGCGGAAAATCAACAACTTTTATTTCATAAAAGCAAATACGTGCTACAACAACACCACCATAATTGTCTTACATCTTTTCCAAAACATAACATAACACTTTCATAATCTGTCTTGATTACATTATTTAAAGAAGCATAAATAAAACATAGATAAACTGCAAAGGCCCCATAATGGTTGTCCAAAGCCATAGTTCAAGACGAAAAGGACCAAGCAATACATTTCTCTTCTTCAAGCTGGATGTTAAGGCTGGTCAAGCTGCAGTGTTCCCTCCCTGTGGACCTGGGGGGGAACGGAAGAAAAGAAGACGAAAGAAAAGTAGAGTCAGACATAAAGCCTGAGTAAGTCTAGTACTATTCTGTCTATGAATAAAGAACTGGGTATGATAAGTATAAACAAAAAGTGGGAAAGCACTCTAAACTTGGTTAAGTTGTCTAGGGTCGAATATACTATCGTACCCCATGTTAATCTCTGAACCCATATAAACTAGTTTCCAACTGGCACCCCATAATCAGGGTGATGTGATCCATTCTATGATGATCGGCTCCTACTCGCATAGTTACATGTGTCTTACGGCCCCCGATGTTGTAGTTACCTATGCTGGTCCCACCATGGGGTGTATCAAGACCCATTGTGGCGGCCCGACACAATCCTAGAATGCACAGGTATGCTACTGGTGTCCAGTGCCTTATTTTTCTGCGCCGGAGTGTGTGCACGCCCGCACCCCGTTAGAACCTACACTGCTACACCACCGCCGTCGATTTGACCTCTTACAATCAGCCCAGTAATCGTGCCCCACCCTGCCTAGTTTCAGGATATCCTGATACACCTTCTAGGGTTACTGCTGAAAAGGGTCCCCCGTTACTAGGTTTTCTATCTCTAGCCAACATGCTAAGTTGGTTAAGTGTTTTCTAACCTAACCCCCACCAGTCCGTTTAGTTTAGCATGTTCCATTTTGATTAAGTCTTTAGTTCACTTAATCCTAACAGTCCTGACTCAGCCTTAATTGTCTTATTAAAGCCTTGACCTCTCACATTAGACAGGTATTGTTGTGGCTGCCTGTTGCCGGTTGGTTCCGGGCAGTCTTACGCCACAACTCAGTCTAACCTCGGGTCCTTATTGGGCTCCATGTTTAACCTCCCACATTGGATAGGTATTGTTGTGACTACTGGACAGCCGGGCGGTTCCGGGCAGGTTTACATCACAACTCAATCCAACCTCGGGTTAAACACATCGTATGTTCTACATTTACATATTTTGTCTTTCTTCTTTATTTTCTTATATGTAAATATTTGCGGCCCATTATTAAGTTAATGGTGTAAAGGTTACACCAATCATGGGCCCAACCCATACTTGAATTTGGGCCCTTCTATTTTATATTTTCATTCATTAGTAATTTTAACCCAACGTTATTTTCCCCCGTTTAACACGTCTGTTTATTATATATATGTTGGGCTTAGCCTTTTAAAGCCCAACTTAGCCATGCGAAAAGGGGAGGCTTAAAGCGTGATTACATACACAAAGAGGGGAATGTGAACGCATGAACTTGCAATATGACGTTGGAAATACAAAATAGAAACTGGTGTACTTGCATAGTAGTGACATATACTTTGGTCATAAAGCATAAGTGACATGAATCAAAGCATGTAAACTTGTAGTTAAGTTAAGAATATCACTATTGACACATAGGCCTAACTACAACATAAACCTATATTTTTATTTCAGGCATAATGTCAAACATAAGCAAATCATGTTCATAAGACTACTACATGTTTACAAAGGTGCCTACTTTTGTGACTAATACAAAAGTATAGTTAAATTTGCTCACATAACCATGGCATAAATATTTCTAACATGAAATCATGATTTTTACTTTAGTCATGCAAACTTGCAAAAAGGGATTTTTGAATCTAACCTAGCCATGTACCACATATGTCATCATATAATTCTTGTTAACAATTCCAATTATGCAAATTATCAATCATAGCCTAGTCATATTCATAAGTTTGCAAATAGGTTTTCTAGTACAAAAGCATGGCTTAATACATAGATCATGATGCCCAATTTCTCAACATAATTTCATATGGATTATAATAACCCAAACTTATTCCAATTACTCACAAAAATGATTTTTGTATAAAAATACACATTATGATGGCATAGTAGCAAAACCCCAAACTTGCATGAATTTCAATTAATCAACTACATACATGTAGCTTCAACATGGATTACATAATTTGCGAATATTCCAAACGTATATTTGCATAGAACTACCGCATGTAGTTCTTTATAATGAATAACATAATTCGAGAATATCCAAACGTATACAATATCCCAAATCGATAAGAATCATAGTAACGCACAAATATGAATTACACAAATCAAGTATACAAACCAACACAATTATTTGTTCATACCAAAATAATACTCTACTTACAATTGTATGGCGAATTCTCCAATTTAGGGTTTTGGAGATGCGATTCCTTGTTGATTTGATTTGATTAAGTTGCTTTATGCCTTAGAATTTGCCTCCTAATCCTCTCTCCAATTGGTGGCTACCCCTAGTCGTTCCTCAGCAACATGGCGGCTTTGTTCTTATTTTTGAATGAATAGATTAGGGTTGAGTCTAGGGTCATTTTTATAGGGGTAATGAACTGATTAGGGCCATTGATGTTGCTTGGATTGATCGTAGCCATTCATCCTAAGGAGAGATCAATTAGAGCCTGCCACCTAGCCCTAATGACAAAGCAGACTACAGAAAATCGACCAACATAGAATAGGCCAGCCAGGTTGGACTGGGTTCGACCTGGCTCTGGACCAGGTCGACATGCCTGTCGACAGCCCTAGACCAGGTCGACAGCCCAGTCGACCTGGGTGCATCAGGCGGGATTTTTCCCGCCCTGGCCCATTGGGCCCGGTTTTTAATTTTAAACTGTTTTATTCTGTTTGAATTTTAAATTTAATTCAGAAACTTCCGAAGGCCATATCTTCTTCATACGGACTCCGTTTTTCGAAAACTCGGACTCTATTTCGCGTATTTTTCCGAGACGAACGTAATGGCGTATCCCGTTTCCCTTAGTTCTTTGATTTCAAATTAATTATACTTTAATTTGTTAATTTCACAGTTATAGAATTTGCGGGGTGTTACATTCTCCCCCACTTAAAAGGATTTCGTCCCCGAAATCTTCAAGTTAGGAGGAATGTATATCCTAACATCCAATCATCCATCTACTCATCCATCAAACACGAGCATCCATTGTCCTTAAAAGACTTCTAATGCTTCATGAACATATGCGAAGTGTGTGTGTACATGAACTTATCTAATGCAAAATCAGGCGGTCTACTGATTCAGTTGACCTCCTTAATGCGAATTATGTAAGTGCCATGAATCCATTATGTATGCAAATTTTCCTATTCTTGATTCTACATGAGTGCACAATCATTCAATACAAATGCAACATCCATATGACAACACATTAATGTTCAACCACATACGAATGCAAATATGCATATGCAATATGAAGTGACTGAGCCGATCTAAACCCTAGATTGTGTGTGTATATGCAACCACGAGCAACCACGAGCAACCACTAGCAATCACTTGCAACCACTTGCAACCATCATACATAACATGTTTCAATTACATGTTTCCATCCAAAAAGATTCTACCTAAAAGATAAGGTCGAGGAAATATACCTAAAAAGATAGATAAAAGCGCAACTTAAGGAAAATGAAAGATCAAGGATGTACCCTCGAACAGAAAAGGGTAGGCAGTGCGTATTCTAGCTTCAGTTTCCCAAGTCGCGTCTCCCTCGGCGTCGCTCCACTGAACTTTGACGAGCTTGACTTCACGGTTGCGTAGCTTCTTCACTTCCGTTCCTAATATGCGGGTTGGAACTTTTCTTATGGTTGCTTCGCGTTCCACTTCAGCCTCTTCGAGGATATTTGGCTCTACCACTTAAGCAGACTCATGTAGACATTTTCGGAGATGTGAAACGTGAAAAACGTTGTGGACTCCAGCCAACTTCTCGGGTAGCTCTAATCTATAGGCCATTTTCCCAATTTTCTCGATGATAGGGAATGGCCCTACGAACCTTGGTGCCAGTTTTCCTGTGGTCCCAAAACGAACAACGTTTCTTAGCGGCGATACCTTGAGAAAAACTCTGTCTCCAACCTCAAATTCAAGGTCGGTCCTCCTCTTGTCGGCATAGGACTTTTGTCTGTCTTGGGCCGTCTTCATCCTTCTTCGTATTAAGTCTACTTTCTCTGAAGTCTCTCGGATCATATCTGGTCCAAGTATGAGCTTATCCGTGGACTCCCACCAACAAGTGGGCGATCGACACGGTCTTCCATATAAAGCTTCGAAGGGCGCCATTCCGATGGTTGCTTGATAGCTGTTGTTGTAGGCAAATTCCACCAAAGGAAGGTGGTCTTCCCATGTCCCTCCGAAGTCAAGGACGCATAGCCTTAAAAGGTCTTCCAAAACTCTGTTCACTCTCTCTGTTTGGCCGTCGGTTTGGGGATGATAGGCTGTGCTCAAGCATAACTGCGTTCCTACTGCTTCTTGCAGACTCCGCCAAAACTCACTGGTGAAGATGGGGTCTCGGTCACTAACAATGCTAGATGGTATTCCATGGAGTCGAACGATTTCCTTGAGGTAAAGTGATGCTAGGGATGAGGCAGTTCTTTTACTTTTGACAGGTAAAAAGTGGGCGCTTTTAGTAAGCCTATCCACTATTACCCAAATGCTAGTGTTGCCTCTCCTAGACCTAGGCAGCCCATCGATGAAGTCCATTGAGATGCTATCCCACTTCCACCGCGGGACCTCCAGAGGATGTAGCAGTCCGCCAGGCTTTTTCTGTTCCGCCTTAACCTGTTGGCACACCATACACTTAGAAACGAACTCTGCCACGTCCTTTTTCATGCCGTTCCAGAAGAAAGTCCTTTTTATGTCTTTGTACATTTTATCTCCGCCTGGGTGTATCGTCATCTTGGAGTGATGTGCTTCCTCGAGAACCTTCTTTATTAAATCCTTTGTCTGTGGGACGCATAGTCTTCCGTCTCGCCTTAGCAAACCCATATCGTCGATGGAGTATCTGTTGAGGTGACTCGAAGTCTCTCCCCTAATTAGCCTATCAATTGTTTCCACAAGCTGAGGGTCTTCGCGTTGTGTTGTCCCTACTGAATCCACCAAAGTTGGGCGCACTTCGAGAGATGCTAGCAAGCCTGGTACGAAATCGGAGGAGGGCCTAAAGTCGAAGCTGGCTATAAACTCTAGGCTTTGTCTTTCAACAAACAACGGGCTTAGGGTCAATTTCTTTCGGCTCAACGCGTCTGCCACTACGTTGCCTTTGCCCGGAGTGTAGGAGATTTCGAAATCGTACGAGGCAAGAAACTCCATCCATCTTTGTTGCCTCAAGTTAAGATCCTTCTGCGAGAAAAGATATTTCAACGATTTATGGTCAGTGTAAAGTTCGAACTTCTCACCTAGGAGATAGTGTCGCCAAGACTTGAGTGCAAAGACGATGGCGGCTAACTCAAGATCGTGGGTTGGGTAGTTCTTTTCGTGCACTTTCAACTGCCTCCCGCCATAAGCTACTACCCTTCCTTCTTGCATTAAGACGGCGCCTAGACCTGTCCCACATGCATCCGTATAAACAGTGAACATCTTGCTCCCATCTGGCAGCGTCAAAACTGGGGCTGTTGTAAGAGCCCTTTTCAGTCGTTGGAAAGCAAACTCGCAATCCAAATCCCAATCCCAATTAAACACTAGATTCTTCTTGGTCAATTTCGTGAGCGGAGCTGAGATTTTCGCAAAATCCCTTATGAATTTTCGATAGAAACCTGCTAGTCCTAGAAAGCTTCGGACCTCAGTTGCATTCCTTGGTGTCTTCCAATCCTGTACCGCCACTACCTTAGCAGGGTCCACTGCTAACCCTTGTTTGGATACTATGTGCCCAAGGAACCTCACCTCTTCTCTCCAAAAGTGGCATTTGGAGAATTTGGCTTTTAGTTGATGGACTCGCAAAGTTTCCATGATTGCCCTTAAGTGCTGAGCATGTTCCTCTTCACTCTTTGAGAAGATAAGGATATCATCTACGAAGACCACTACGAATTTGTTGAGGAAATCTCTAAATACCCTACTCATTAGGTCCACGAAGTAAGCAGGTGCATTTGTCAAGCCGAAAGGCATGACAAGCCATTCAAAGAAGCCGTCTGGGGTTCTGAACGCCGTTTTATCGATGCTATCTTCAGCCACCCTTAGCTGATGAAAACCTGTTGCTAAATCGAGTTGGGAGAAAACAGACGCTCCTACAAGCTGGTCAAATAAATCGTCAATTCTAGGGAGAGGGTGCCTATTCTTTTTCGTTAGCTTGTTGAGCTCCCTATAGTCAACACATAGACGGAGTGAACCATCCGCCTTTGTAGCGAACACCACCGGAGCGCCCCATTCTGAAATGCTCCTCCTAATGAACCCCTTTTCTAGAAGCTCTTTAATCTGTTTACTGAGCTCTTTCCTTTCCCGTGGAGCCATGTGTCTAACGGGTAACGCAACGGGCTTTGCATTATCTACAAGATATATGGGGAAGTCTATTTCCCGTTTCGGAGGCAAGCCCTTCACCTCTTCGAAGACATCCGGATATTCCCGGACCACTCTAACTGATTGCAAATTTTCAACAGAGGCATCTAGTGATTCAAGATAACTAAGCATAACCGCATACGAGGGATTACAAGAAATTTCCAAAGTATTACCGAGCTGGGTTAGGAGCCTAACAACCCTTTTCTCACAATCAAGGATGGCCCCATTACTGGATAGCCAATCCATACCCAAAATCAAACCATACCCCGAAAAGCCCAAAACAAAGGCACTACATTGAAATTCTACACTTAGAATAGAAATTTTCAATCCCAAACAGATCATAGACAAATTAGCTGGGCCCCCAATTGGGTTTGAAACAATTAAGGGGTCCTCTACCATACTAGTTTTTAGGTGTAGAGATTCTACTAAAGCTGACGAGATAAAGGAGTGTGATGCGCCAGAATCAAATAAAGTGCGAACGGGGTGATCATAAAGATAAACTACACTTTCTACAGAAGTATTTATACCTCGCTGTTGCAGAGGTGGCGCTTCCAGCAAATGAACCTGTGCCCCCGGGGTGGATCCAGCCCTCTGCCCCTGTCCTCGTTTCTTTGGGCAGTCCTTAGCCCTGTGGCCCGTCTCACCGCAAGAAAAGCACCCACCATTCTCTTTGGCCTTCTTTTTCCGGCAGTCCTTTACTAAGTGTCCCACTTTGCCACAGAAATTGCACTTCCTCTTCTCTTTGTTGCCTTTCCCGCCCTTCTTAAAGTCTGTCTTCTTAGGCTGCAAACCCTCTTTCTTCCCTTGAGAGCTTTCTGCCTTTGTCTCCTTCTTGCCCTTATCCTCTTCATTCAGCAATGCCATTTGCACCAATCTTCCATACGTGGCTCCCATGGGTATATGGGTCATGGCCAAACTGTGTAATGGCTCATTTAACCCTTTGACGAAACGGAGAGCCTTCTTGTGCGGGGTGTTGACTAGGTCAAGCCCAAACCTAGCCAGCTCATCGAACTGATTCACATATTCTCTGACTGTCTTGTCCCCTTGTTTAAGAAATAAGAATTTTTCCAACTGCAAACTTCTTTCTGCATCTGAGAGAAATTTAGTCTCAAACCTTGCCCTAAAGTCCTCCGATGTCTCCACTGGTCTTTCAGCATTAGTGACTTCCCACCAGTAGGAAGCCTCGCCCTTCAACAGCCATACTGCCAATTGTACTTTTTGTCTATCCTCTACCTCAAAGATGATGAATAGGTCCTCCGTTTCTTTCAGCCAATTTCTAGCTGCCACGAAGGACTCAGTTCCATGGAAATCCCTTCCTCCCATAGCTTTAAAATCTTTACATATCTTAGCAAAAGTGTTTCCCCGAGGAGGAGGGGGAGGAAAAGGTGCCGCTGCAGCTGGGTGATTTCCTGCAGCTGGGGGAGGAGGAACGGTAGGACCTGGCTGAGTGGCCCTTGCTTCTAAGAACCGTCTAAACCAACCAGGTATTGGCACCCCTTCTGGCAAGTTAAGATCTTCGGACATGCTGAAACAAAAAGGATAGATTCAAAACGAAGGATAAGAGATAGTACCTATGGCTTTGGGGAGTGGACTTTGCCTTTTTAAAATAAAATAATACTTTTGTCTTTTAAAAATGCTTCTCTAAATTTCCTTTTTGAAAATAATTTTTCAAAACTTTTTATCTTATCTGGTAAACCTGTGCTCTGATACCAAGTGAAACACCCCACCTCCGTTAGGGTCACTCTATAAGGGAATGCCCTAATTTTGGTGGAGGTTTATAAGTATAAGTCACAGATATACAAGACAGATATAAGAACACATATTTGTAAACAGCGGAAAATCAACAACTTTTATTTCATAAAAGCAAATACGTGCTACAACAACACCACCATAATTGTCTTACATCTTTTCCAAAACATAACATAACACTTTCATAATCTGTCTTGATTACATTATTTAAAGAAGCATAAATAAAACATAGATAAACTGCAAAGGCCCCATAATGGTTGTCCAAAGCCATAGTTCAAGACGAAAAGGACCAAGCAATACATTTCTCTTCTTGAAGCTGGATGTTAAGGCTGGTCAAGCTGTAGTGTTCCCTCCCTGTGGACCTGTGGGGGGGGGAACGGAAGAAAAGAAGACGAAAGAAAAGTAGAGTCAGACATAAAGCCTGAGTAAGTCTAGTACTATTCTGTCTATGAATAAAGAACTGGGTATGATAAGTATAAACAAGAAGTGGGAAAGCACTCTAAACTTGGTTAAGTTGTCTAGGGTCGAATATACTATCGTACCTCATGTTAATCTCTGAACCCATATAAACTAGTTTCCAACTGGCACCCCATAATCAGGGTGATGTGATCCATTCTATGATGATCGGCTCCTACTCGCATAGTTACATGTGTCTTACGGCCCCCGATGTTGTAGTTACCTATGCTGGTCCCACCATGGGGTGTATCAAGTCCCATGGTGGCGGCCCGACACAATCCTAGAATGCACAGGTATGCTACTGGTGTCCAGTGCCTTATTTTTCTGCGCCGGAGTGTGTGCACGCCCGCACCCCGTTAGAACCTACACTGCTACACCACCGCCGTCGATTTGACCTCTTACAATCAGCCTAGTAATCGTGCCCCACCCTGCCTAGTTTCAGGGTATCCTGATACACCTTCTAGGGTTACTGCTGAAAAGGGTCCCCCGTTACTAGGTTTTCTATCTCTAGCCAACATGCTAAGTTGGTTAAGTGTTTTCTAACCTAACCCCCACCAGTCCGTTTAGTTTAGCATGTTCCATTTTGATTAAGTCTTTAGTTCACTTAATCCTAACAGTCCTGACTCAGCCTTAATTGTCTTATTAAAGCCTTGACCTCTCACATTAGACATGTATTGTTGTGGCTGCCTGTTGCCGGTTGGTTCCGGGCAGTCTTACGCCACAACTCAGTCTAACCTCGAGTCCTTATTGGGCTCCATGTTTAACCTCCCACATTGGATAGGTATTGTTGTGACTACTGGACAGCCGGGCGGTTCCGGGCAGGTTTACATCACAACTCAATCCAACCTCGGGTTAAACACATCGTATGTTCTACATTTACATATTTTGTCTTTCTTCTTTATTTTCTTATATGTAAATATTTGCGGCCCATTATTAAGTTAATGGTGTAAAGGTTACACCAATCATGGGCCCAACCCATACTTGAATTTGGGCCCTTCTATTTTATATTTTCATTCATTAGTAATTTTAACCCAACGTTATTTTCCCCCGTTTAACACGTCCGTTTATTATATATATGTTGGGCTTAGCCTTTTAAAGCCCAACATAGCCATGCGAAAAGGGGAGGCTTAAAGCGTGATTACATACACAAAGAGGGGAATGTGAACGCATGAACTTGCAATATGACGTTGGAAATACAAAATAGAAACTGGTGTACTTGCATAGTAGTGACATATACTTTGGTCATAAAGCATAAGTGACATGAATCAAAGCATGTAAACTTGTAGTTAAGTTAAGAATATCACTATTGACACATAGGCCTAACTACAACATAAACCTATATTTTTATTTCAGGCATAATGTCAAACATAAGCAAATCATGTTCATAAGACTACTACATGTTTACAAAGGTGCCTACTTTTGTGACTAATACAAAAGTATAGTTAAATTTGTTCACATAACCATGGCATAAATATTTCTAACATGAAATCATGATTTTTACTTTAGTCATGCAAACTTGCAAAAAGGGATTTTTGAATCTAACCTAGCCATGTACCACATATGTCATCATATAATTCTTGTTAACAATTCCAATTATGCAAATTATCAATCATAGCCTAGTCATATTCATAAGTTTGCAAATAGGTTTTCTAGTACAAAAGCATGGCTTAATACATAGATCATGATGCCCAATTTCTCAACATAATTTCATATGGATTATAATAACCCAAACTTATTCCAATTACTCACAAAAATGATTTTTGTATAAAAATACACATTATGATGGCATAGTAGCAAAACCCCAAACTTGCATGAATTTCAATTAATCAACTACATACATGTAGCTTCAACATGGATTACATAATTTGCGAATATTCCAAACGTATATTTGCATAGAACTACCGCATGTAGTTCTTTATAATGAATAACATAATTCGAGAATATCCAAATGTATACAATATCCCAAATCGATAAGAATCATAGTAACGCACAAATATGAATTACACAAATCAAGTATACAAACCAACACAATTATTTGTTCATACCAAAATAATACTCTACTTACAATTGTATGGCGAATTCTCCAATTTAGGGTTTTGGAGATGCGATTCCTTGTTGATTTGATTTGATTAAGTTGCTTTATGCCTTAGAATTTACCTCCTAATCCTCTCTTCAATTGGTGGCTACCCCTAGTCGTTCCTAAGCAACATGGCGGCTTTGTTCTTATTTTTGAATGAATAGATTAGGGTTGAGTCTAGGGTCATTTTTATAGGGGTAATGAACTGATTAGGGCCATTGATCTTGCTTGGATTGATCGTAGCCATTCATCCTAAGGAGAGACCAATTAGAGCCTGCCACCTAGCCCTAATGACAAAGCAGACTACAGAAAATCGACCAACATAGAATAGGCCAGCCAGGTTGGACTGGGTTCGACCTGGCTCTGGACCAGGTCGACATGCCTGTCGACAGCCCTGTCGACAGCCCTGTCGACCTGGCTAGACCAGGTCGACAGCCCAGTCGACCTAGGTGCATCAGGCGGGATTTTTCCCGCCCTGGCCCATTGGGCCCGGTTTTTAATTTTAAACTGTTTTATTCTGTTTGAATTTTAAATTTAATTCAGAAACTTCCGAAGGCCATATCTTCTTCATACGGACTCCGTTTTTCGAAAACTCGGACTCTATTTCGCGTATTTTTCCGAGACGAACGTAATGGTGTATCCCTTTCTCTTAGTTCTTTGATTTCAAATTAATTATACTTTAATTTGTTAATTTCACAGTTATAGAATTTGCGGGGTGTTACACATTATCTACTAAGTATATACGGAAGTCTATCTAACGTTTCAGGGAAAACCCTGTACCTCATCAAAGACGTCACCATACTCACGGACTACACGAACAGATTGCAAATCATCAATAGATGTGTCAAGATATTCTAGGTAGCTAAGCATAACAAAACCCTTAGGGTCGCATGAGATATCGAGAGTATTACCCAAACTAGTCAACAGTCTAACTACCCTCTTCTCACAGTTGAGAATGGCACCATACCTGGTTAGCCAATCCATTCCTAGAATCAATCCATAGCCCGTGAAGCCAAGCACATAAGCGTTGCATTCAAACTCAATGCCATACACAAATATTCTCAAATCCCGACATAACATAGAAAGATGAGCCGTACCCCCAATAGGATTTGAGACTACTATGGGATCCATAACTAAACTAGTTTTTAGGTGCAGTGTTTCAACTAACGAAGCAGATATGAACGAGTGTGAAGCGCCAGAGTCAAACAAAGTTCGAACAGGATGATCAAAAAGGAAATCAAACTTTCAACAGAAATGTTTCTACCTCTCTCCTGTCCTGGTGCCATGAGAGCATGAACCTGCCCTCCAGAAGTAGATCCTGCCCTTGCCCTTGTTCTTGCCTCCTTGTGCCGTCTTTAATCATATATCCTGCCTCACCACATTGGAAGCAACCAGTCTTCTTCTTCTTCCTACAGTCCTTGCTTAAGTGGCCCGATGTTGCATAATTAAAACACCTTTTCTTCCCTTTGCCTTTGTTATCCTTACCACCTTTCTTTTGTTGTTGCTGTGCTTTCTTTGAATCCACCTTCTTATCCTGTACCTTATTAATATTAGCACCTTTCTCCTCTTCATGCATAAGTTCCATGTCAACAAGTTTCTCGAAAGTAGCCCCCACAGGAATGTGGGACATAGCCAATCCGTGTAGCAGCTCATTCAAACCCTTAGCAAATCTCAGGGCCTTCTTATGCGGTGTTTTCACCAACTCTAAGCCAAATTTTGCTAACTGGTTAAACTTATTAACGTACTCCTTCACAAACAAACTCCCTTGTTTCAAATCCAAGAACCGCTCCATGTATAAACTCTCCTCTGCTCGTGAAAGAAATTTCAACTCGAACCTCCGTCTGAAATCCATCCAAGTTTCCACTGCACGTTCTCCATTCGTGACCTCCCACCAAAATGAGGCCTCGTCCTTCATTAACCAAGCAGCTAGTTGAACCTTTCTTCCATCATCTACCTCAAAGATACCAAATAATTCCTCCACTTCCTTGAGCCAGTTTCTAGCTTTGACGAACGTCTCAGTCCCACGAAAATGTTTTCCGCCCATCGCTCGAAAGTCCTTGCATATCTTAGAAAAAGCGTCCACACGAGGAGGAGGAGGAGGAGGAACGGCTGCAGCTGGGGGAGGAGGAACGTTTGTTGGGCCTACGGTAGTAGCCTTAGCCTCCAGATACCTTCTAAACCATCCTGGTATTTGTACGCCCTCGGGTATAATGGGTTCCCCAGACATGCTGAAAGGAAAAAGGAAGAGATTCAAAATAGAGAATCGAAAGATAGATATATGGCCTTTGGGGATTATGTTTTGCATTATAAACATTTCTCTTAAAAGTACTCTCTTTAAAACATGTTTTTGAAAATACTTATAAAAAATTGCGTTTTGAAAACGGTCTTCAAAAATCTTTTGTCTGTTCTGGTAACCTTCAGCTCTGATACCACGTGTAACACCCCACGTCCATTAGTGTCACTCACAAAGGGAATGCATTAACTTTCATGGAGCATTATAAGTGTGTAGAACAGAATATTACAAGATAGATATATAAAATGGTACTTCAAATTTCAAAATAACTTCATTGCAGCGAAAACTGAGTATAGTTTGGTTACAACATCAAAACCAAATAACAAAGCCAAGTACAATATCCATCTTGGACAATTTATTTTCAAAGTATGTAAAAACAAAAGCATAATCTCACTCCAACTAGCCATAATGAAAAGAGATAAAGCAGAACATTACTTCAATGCTTCCAAGCACTTCAAGGAGAAAGAAAGCTGAGTCAAGCTCCACTAGTCCTACCCTGATCATCTGGGAGGGGGAAAGAAAAGAAAAGAGGTGAAACAAAAAGAGTAAGACTTAAAGTCTGGCAAGTCCAGTGAATTTAGCATATAATCAGTAAAGTAACAGGATAAGAACATAAACTTTATATAAGAAATGACTATAACATGAATAGATACGACAAGGTAACAAGATGGACAAGATAAGCAAGATATAACGTTGATTGCGCTTCTAATCACTATAAGATAATTCCTACACCGCACCAATAGTAGTTATACAGAAAGTTGATCCCTCTTAATAATCATAATGATAATGGTAGTTTCGTGTACTCCTAGCTGCTGTCGTAGGTGCCGCCTGCTCCTATCTCCACTAGTTGTACCCACTACCCTCCCCATTCGATCAGCTCCCTAACTCATATATACCGTGCTGGTCCCACAGTAGGGTGTATCACTCCGTAAAGTGGCAACCCGATACTACTAAATGCATGGCTTGTATCTACACCATTCAACGTCTTACCTACCATCCCGGACCTACGCACCCACATGACTCCATCGGACTTGCGTTGCCACCGCTACCTCGTTTGACCTCTTACAATCAATCCCAGTAAGCGTGTCCCATCCTCGACCTAGTTCGAGCTCATATAAATACAGAATGGGTTACTAGTTGAAAAGGATCCAAAAATTTGACACAAGCTTCCCTCCTACGCTTGGTCCCCACTAGGAATTCCCACTTAACCCCTTCTTATTCCCATGTCTTCTTACATGTTTTACCTTGGTTAAGTGCCTCTAGTTATGTTTCACATGTCACCCATGTCACCCACTTAACCCCCATGTCTTACTACATGTCTTATCTTGATTAAGTGTTCATTAATTCATTAAAACCGTAATCTTGCAAGACCTCCCACATTAGATAACCGTTTTGCGGTTGCTGGATTTGTCGGGCGGGTCCGGGCAGGCTTATACTGCAATCCGAATCTAACTTCCTGTCTTTGCATTATTACGCATCTAGTTTCTGCCTTCGACCTCTCACATTAGACCATGGTTTGTGGTGGCTGGATATGCTGGGCGGTTCCGGGCAGTCTTATACCACAATCCAAGTCTAACCTCGTGTCTTAGGTGTTCATTATTACTCTCTTAATTTATGTCCCCAATTTCAAATCTTGGATTAAAATAAATTAATTACCCACAATTTCCAATCTAAGTTATGTTCATCATATTAATCCAAATCTATGCCCATAATTCCATGCATATAAATTATTCCAAATTTATGCCCCAAGTCAAATACATGATTACAAATCAATTTATGCCCAATTGCATATAATTCAATGTTTTCCCAAACTTTCCAATAACGTTCCCACGTCATTCGTACGTATAATAATATGTTAGGCTCGCAGTTAGTCTAATCTTATTAAAAAAAGAAGTGGAGAAGAGAATTAAAGCACCAAAACTAGCATAAACACAATAAAAAAGATCTAATAAGCATATGAACGGGCATAGATCTTATAAGCATATGAACTGACATAATAAAATAGACCTCATAAAATAGATCTAATAAGCATATGAACTGGCATAGATCTAATAAGCATGTGAACTAACATAATAAAATAGATCAAATAAAAATAGATATAATAAGCATATGAACTGACATAGATCTAACAAGCATGTGAACTGACATAATAAAATAGATCTAATAAAAATAGATCTAATTAGCATATGAACTGGCATAGATTTAATAAGCATGTGAACTGACATAATAAAATAGATCTAATAAGCAAATGATCTTGGCATAATAAAATAGATCTAATTAAACATATGATTCATCTCATAGTCATGTTCATAAAATCTAATCCACAAACTTATCACAATTACTTTTAATTAATTATTTGTAAAAGCAACGTGGACTCACTGTTGTAGAAGAGAAAATAGATCTGAATTAAACCATGTTGTATCAACTCTAATCTTTGAATAATCTTTATTTGATTGTTGTAGATGCGATCTTATACTATGAATACTCCTATTTAGATTTTCTTTAGTGTAGAAGAAAGACTAGCTTAAGTTGCAGCAGCATGGAGGCTCCATGAATTAGTAGAATGAAATTAGCCTTTAGATCTGACTAGGATTCATCTAAACCATTCAGATTAAAAAGACACATCACTCACTCAACCATAAGAGACCACGTCAGCCCTAAAACTCAAAAATTGTCATTAGCAAATAAAAATGCGCGATGTGTGCCATATGATGCGCAGCAGCATGGGTGTTGACACCCACATGTCATATATATATATTTATATATATATATATATATATATATTATATTTATTTTTCATTTTAACTATCGTTCCAATTAACCCTTTTCACACTAAACCGCTTTTTTAATTGAACTGCGTTCACACTAAACCACTTTTTAGTCATTCCCCTAAAACAAAAATATGGTGCTGGCGGTGATTGAATTCAGAACCTCTTGTATACAAGTCACGTGTTCTAACCAAATGAGCCACTAAGTCTTTTATTTACAAACCTTAGAAAAATGCTAAACATTATTCTTTTCTCATTCCTCTTTTTCATGTTTTGTTGTAATATTTATTTTTTCTCTTAAATATATATATGTATATAATATATATACATATTTCCACATTTTTAATTTCATTAAAAATGCGGGGTGTTACAATAACCGTCCAAAACAAAAGCAGGATTTTCGCAATGTAAAATTAATCAATAGAATTTCTACTATTATACCCTAGTTTAAAACGAAATTAAACTACTTCAAACAGTAATCAATCGTGAGAAAAATACTCACCTGCAACAGCAGACAACGCAGTAGATAACGGACAGAAAGCGGTGTTGAGCCAGGCGTGGCGCAGCGGATTTAGTCACGGTGGTTGCGCGAGACTATGAGGCATAGCAGTTCAATGCCGGCGGGGACAAGTTTAAGAAGGCCGAACAGTGGCGCGAAGGATCGACGGACGGTTGCTAGCGGAGGAGGCGGTATGCAGTAGAAGGGGTGGTTTGAATTATATTTGAGGAAATGTTTTTTTTCTTTGTGGCAACCATTATTAGGTTTAGGTAGGAATTGATGTCGGCTGCCATTTTCCTTGATTTGGAAAAGAACGAGATTTTTGGGGAAAGAAGTAAATAGGTTTTGAGTATTTATAGATGAAAAGAAGGGCATGCATTAAAATGAGGTGCATGTCCTTCTACTTTTTTATCTTACGTTTTATTTATTTATTGTTATTATTCTTTTTGCATTAATTGCTTAAATAAAAGTTTATACAAGCATACCAAATTAAACTCAAAATTTAATTTCTAAGGAATGAAAGTACATAAATGGAATAAGATGTATGAAAATAGAATGAAGAGAAAAGAAATGAAAGTTGCATTAAGGAAACATTAAAGAGGGAAAGCTTTGAAAATAAAATGCATGTTTTTTTCATATAAATGACAAAATTTATGTAACATGGATGCATGCCCTAAAATATAAGGAAGGGAAGATGCAGTTTACAAAATCTTACATATTTTACTCAGAAATGATGAAACACATGCATGAAAATAAATGGGAATGAATGAATGTCGCATGGTATTTGAAAAGTTTTTTTTTAAATATAGATAACATGATATTAAAGAAAAAGGAAACATATATATACATGGAGATGGTTCGTTTTTGAAAAAAATAGTAGTGGGAAAGAAAAAGGGAAGGGAGAAATAAGATGTAAATTCAAGAAATAAAATATGTAAATAAAATAGGATGTTTAAAAATGGAATGAAGTGAAAGAAATTAATAGAATGAAGGGAAATAAATAAAAATATAAAGGAATGAAATGAATGCGTAATTAACATTGCAAATTAAATTAATTAATGAAGGTATAATTGGACATGTAATCCACGTTCTAAATTCCTAAAATTTACATTTTGAACAAACAGGGAAAGAATTAAGGACGATAGCCAAAGATATATACATTTATGTATTAGAATTTATTTCCTTTAGAATGTACACATTATTTTCAATCAATCTTTCACCAGAAATTAATAAATTTCGTTAATAACATCATAAATTTTATTTTTTAACCACTTTAAATTCAATAATAAAATTTGATTCAATAACTTAAATGATCAAAATTTTCGAGATGTTACAACATCCCCCAATCAGAACTTTTCGTCCTCGAAAAGGAGAGGATGTTAAAAATATGCTGATGTATACAACAAAATACATACTAATACAAAATTTAGTTTAAACAAAATTAAAATAGGCTTTTAAACAAACTTAAAATATTAATAACAAAACTTAAAATTTGAAATTATGATTCCCGTGTTTGAAAACAACTTTTGAAACAGGAAATAAGAATTTTATTGAAAATTTAAAGCTGTTGTATTTCTTAAGGCATTTAAAACTTTTCTTTCTTAATTTATTATGTTGAAGTTATATAAATTTAATTGTTGATTATTGGTTTGTTATTTAACGTTTGAAAATACTTAATAACTCAAAGTTTAACAAGTTTATTGTCGTTCTTACAGACGTTAGGCATACGCTAGCTAGGTGCATGACTAAAATCTCTAAGTACTAAATATACTTGTTTCAACTCCCAGTGAAAATACTTAAAACATTTAAAATAGATATAGAAAATACGTTCCCCATGGATCGTGGTTACTCGACGGTTACGCTACTATCCCAGTAGAATCGCTTGTAACCATAGGTATCACACCCCTCGAATTTCACCATGGTTATTGCCATAGTTTACAGTTACACAGCGGTTATGACCACTATCTTAGTGGAACCTCTTGTACTGTAGGCATCGCGCCCCTCGAATTTCGCTATGACATCTAGATCGCAGTTACACGACGGTTACGACCACTATCTCAGTGAAACCGCTCGTAACTGTAGGCTTCGCGCCCCTCGAATTACGCTAGAACAGATAAGTAATAATAATCAATGTGATCCCACCGAGTGGGATTCTGATATCAATGGATACTCCAATCAACGGAGCACCAACGTAGCTACGATTTTCAATTTTCAATTTTCAATTTTTAGTGGAAGGCACTTTCCATATCTACATTTGGAAAACATACATACTATATATATAATACTTCATTTCACATTTCGCATATACCACATTTACATAACTATCAATTTACATTAGATTTTCTTTTCAAATCACGTCTTCCAACATATCATTCTCATATAAATTCTATTATATAAGACTATTATTTCAATCAATTATCTCCCAAATCAGTGGTTTTTGAAATAATCTCATGCTTATATAAGTCATATAAGTTTCAAACATTTCAAATCATAATTTTCATAAGTTGATAAATCTTCAAAATTTTCATTTCAGTATTAATTTAGTTTTGATTTCACAATTGATTTGAATATTCAATATCATTTCAAA
The DNA here is from genome assembly GCA_030737875.1 of Allium sativum. Lineage (NCBI taxonomy): Eukaryota > Viridiplantae > Streptophyta > Magnoliopsida > Asparagales > Amaryllidaceae > Allium > Allium sativum. Next base: position 750,852,246 of record CM060918.1, read on the forward strand.
TCTAGTTCATATTGACAACCAACTCGTTTTTAAAAACTTTTGATTTGGGTTACATATCACAAATATCATTATTCAATTGAATATTTACATTTAATCATTTCTTATCAAAATATCTCTTCAAGATGTATAATTACACTTCCTAATAATAGGATTACCATTCGACTAAACTCGAGAATCAATTCTAGATTTTTTTTTAAATCATTCGAAATATATATATATATATATATATATATATATATATATATATTTGATATCAAATCAAGCTTCATAAATCAAGCTTTGTTAAACAAAGATAAACAAGTAGCAAAACTATTAAAGTGGTATTCTCCACTTTGAGACTCGAGAATAAATTCCAATGAAGTAAAATTGTGATTGAAATTATTTTCCAGCGACAAAAGTGGGTTCTCCATTCATATATTTTCCTTTTTGAAAATAGTTCAGGAAAATATGTCAAACATTTTTATTCGAAAATATTTGTATATACTACTACTCTTTTCTTTAAAACATTAGAAATTAATTTCACAAATTTCAGGAATCAAATTCTCAAATTTTAGTCAAACGATCTCCTTTAGTTTAACTAAATCAATATGTCATTTTTTTTCACGATAAACATTTCATATTTCATCAATGTTTTAACGTTTGTAATTTATTAATCCGAATATCAGTTATCACTCATTAGTATATCCTAAATATACTACAATAATTACAAGCATCGATTTACCTCTATATTCTTCAAAAATTCATTACTTTCTTCATATTTAAAATCGATATTTTCCATACGCAATTTATATAATAAAACCCATTTGTTGGAATTCAAAAACAATCATTTTTATAAACTATTAATAGAGTTCAAAATACTGAATTCAATATCGGATTTGTTAATCATGCTCATACTCATACTATATTACTAAACAATTTACAAAACATAACTTGATTCAATCAAGTTGTTAATACACTATACTTATATTTCCAAATAATTTACAAAACATAACCTTACTTATGAAGGCTTATTTAGATTCACATTCAATTCAAATGATATTTTATTTGTTATACAAATTCATTTGGGTCACATTTACGTCCAAAAATTTATTTGGTTTCAAATTTGTTCTTTTATATACTCAAATTATTTCTCATCGTAAGTTTTCAAAATACTTCATATTTCAAATTAACTTATACTCCAAAATATTTTATGTTTCAAGTCAATTTATACTTCTAAACATGCCTTATTTCCAAATCAATTTATATTTCTAAATGTATTATATTTTCAAATTAAAATACACTTCAAAAGTACTTTATAATTTCAATTCCAATTTTTTCTCAAATTAATGTATACAACAAAAACATAAATTTTCAAAATATGTTGTCTCTAGAGATTCTGGTGATAATGCTTGCTAAAGCCCATAAGTTAAGCTTTGTATAAACCAAAGCTCGGATACCAAGTGTAACAACCTGCCTTTTTGGCTGCTCCAAATCGATAATTAAACCAACTCAGAACGTTCAAAATGACAGTTCGTTATTAGTTTACCGGGTTTAACAAAACATCAAACAAAATCACAAATAGATTTTTATACAATATTTAACAGAAAAAAACATTTTTATAACAAATATACAGCGGAAAAATATAAAAATATACATGAATTTTAAATAAAGTTACAGTTTTGTCGTCTTGTTCACACGTATGCGTCTTCACGTTCCTCTCCAGTTTGCAAGCTGAATATCCTTAAATCTGGAATACTCGTATCTGACCTGAGCATATTGCAGAAAAAAAACACAACAAACACTCGGATCAGGATTACTTATTCAAGTAAGATAATTTCAATAGGAACTGAATATAATAGAAAAATCCGGTCTAGTCTTGAAGTTACAAGATCCTGGATATAAGCAGTCCATTCGCGGTCCAAGTAAGGTGTTCAGGATGGGTTTCGAAGTGTGAACATACAGGCAATTTCACATCTTAATATACAGAAAATACGGTGTGCAACTTCAAAATATATTAGACAAGCATTTTCATTATACACTCGTAACAATAAATCACAGGTAAACACACTGCTTTTTTTTTCATTTTTTTATAAAGTTAGCCTTCTATTTTGAACGCAATATTGTATAAAATCCACCTAAAACATCCCTACACCACATAGACCCTGAACGCAAGTGCTAAAACCATATTTATATATGTAATTTCCATTGTGATTGAACCATACATAACCAAGGGTGCCTACATAGGTTGTGCTTCACAGGTGGCACTATAAAGTTTCAAAAGGCATGATTCTCAGCAGTATATATTGAGCGGCTCAGTAGGTCCATGCATAAAGAGGCAACAATATTTAAATTAAAGCACTACAATATTGGACATATGGTAACCTTAAATGGCGTCCATGTTTCTACACAAAGCGAAAGGTGATTAAATGGGAGTACATTTCGAATTACAGGGCCTGAAATCAGAGGAGGCTTGTGCCTTCTTTTCACATTCAATAAGACATTCCAATACTTGTATATTGTATGAACAGCTTTTCCATTCAGTTTCCTTTTAATGACATAATGAACACACTTGGGATCTACCCAGGTTCTCGAGATAACGGTAAAAGATAGGAACATATACATATAGTGACCCAAAAGTTTGCATGCATTAGAATATTTCAGATCTAACTTACTGGTAGCATTTACATGATATACACACTTATTGATAATAAAACATGCTTGTGCCCGTGGATTATGAACCCAGCATACACAAATAAGTGGCCAAGCACAAACACAACTTGACAAGCTTCCAAATACATATATATCAGTTCAAAGAATAACCACAAAATTGCACAAAACGATCGCAGTCAACACATAAACCATATAACCGTCCAAAACAAAAGCAGGATTTTCGCAATGTAAAGTTAATCGATAGAATTCCTACTATTATACTCTAGTTTAAAACAAAATTAAACTACTGTAAACAGTAATCGATCGTGAGAAAAATACTCACCTGCAACAACAAGCAACGCAGCAGATAACGGACAACAAGCGGTGTTGAGCCAGGCGTAGCGCAGCGGATTTGGTCACGGTGGTTGCACGGGACTATGAGGCGTAGCGGTTCAACGCTGGAGGGGACATGTTTAAGAAGGCCGAACAGCGGTGCGAAGGACCGACAGACGGTTGCTAGTGGAGGAGGCGGTTTGTGGTAGAAGGGTGCGGTTCGAATTATATTTGAGGAAATGTTTTTCTCTTTATGGCAGCCATTATTAGGTTTGGGTAGGAATTGATGTCGGCTGCCATTTTCCTTGATTTTGAAAAGAACGAGATTTTTGGGGAAAGAAGTAAATAAGTTTTGAGTATTTATAGATGTAAAGAAGGGCAGTTTGAATGGAAACTTGATTGGATAATGTGTGTAGCCATTTAAACGTGTCTCCCCAAATACCATAAAAACCAGATAGTAATTTACCAATTCTAACATTTACTTTCTTCTTCTTTTTTCTTTTAAACAAATGCGTTGGACAACAAGGAAGCATGCGTTGAATAATGAAGGGAAGAGACATGTTATACAAGAAACGCATGCATTTATCCATGCATTAAAATGAGGTGCATGTCCTTCTACTTTTCTATCTTACGTTTTGTTTATTTATTATTATCATTCTTTTTTCATTAATTTTTTAAATTAAAGTTTATACAAGCATACCAATTTAAACTCAAAATTTAATTTTTAAGGAATGAACGTACATAAATGGAATAAGATGTATGAAAATAGAATTAAGGGAAAAGAAATAAAAGTTGCATTAAGGAAACATTAAAGAGGGAAAGCTTTGAAAATAAAATGAATGTTTTTTTATATAAATGACAAAATTTATGTAACATGGATGCATGCCTTAAAATATAAGGAAGGGAAGACGCAGGTTATAAAATCTTACATATTTTACTTAGAAATGATGAAACACATGCATGAAAATAAATGGAAATGAATGAACGCCGCATGGTATTTGTAAAGTTTTTTTTTAATTATAGACAACATGATATTGAAGAGAAGGGAAACATATATATATACATGGAGATGGTTCGTTTTTGAAAAAAATAGCGATGGAAAAGAAAACAGGAAAGGAGAAACAGGATGTAAATTTAAGAAATAAAATATGTAAATAAAATAGGATATGTAAAAATGGAATGAAGTGAAAGAAATTATTAGAATAAAGGGAAATAAATAAATATATAAAGGAATGAAATGAATGCGTAATTAACATTACAAATTAAATTAATTAATTGAACATGTAATCCACGTTCTAAATTCCTAAAACTTACATTTTGAACAAACAGGGAAAGAATTAAAGACGATAGCCAAAGATATATACATTTATGTATTAGAATTTATTTCCTCTAGAATGTACACATTATTTCCAATCAGTCTTTCACCAGAAATTAATAAATTCCATTAATAACATCATAAAATTTATTTTTTAACCACTTTAAATTCAATAATAAAATTTAATTCAATAACTTAAATGCTCAAAATTTACGGGATGTTACATCATCGGTTATCAGTATGACCAACGTGCTAATCATTAGTTATTTGATGAGTCAGCAGTATGACTCTATGGATTTACAAACAGGTTAAGCTCTTCTCTGTTGTGTAGAATGTGTTTTCTCTTAAGTGTTGTCGAGTTGTTTCCTCAAGTGAAAATATGTTAAGCTAGCTTAAATTAGAAGAAAAGGAAAAGAAAATTTGACCAATCAAGGGCAGGAGTATCGAAATTATATAAGAGAGATAGAATAGCTCCAAAATTTGATTAGGAAAGTGCTAATAAAAACTCAGTTATATACGTGTACATCATTTTTATAGATAAGGTAATTTAGACCCTAGAAATGTTGTAAAGCATCAAGATAAATATATACACAACATTGATATCACAAAGTAGGCATGTAGCCATATATATATATATATATATATATGTATATATATATACATATATGTATATATATATACATATATGTATATATGTAATTAGAGAGAGAGAGAGACACACACACACCATGTTTTCATAAAGATCATCTCGTATCAGTCCACTAGGATATAACAGATGGATATTTTAAACCAATTATTACAAAATATGTATGACAGCAGGTCTAAAATGATTGATCATGGTCTATGATATGCAAGCATAAAGTGTGAGCTACATGAAATGCTAGATTAAGAAAAACGAAAATCAGTTTTCTTACCTAGAAATAATGGTCTGTCATGTTGGATATTTGGATCTACATGTTGTAATCGACAGACATTCCAGATCAGTGAATAACCTATATTGGCTTGAATAGAATTCCCAATAATTATTATCTAATTATCTTGCAGGATGAGAAAACGAATGTCTAGTTGTGGAAGCTTTAACATTTGCTTTTTATTGTTGACCTTTCAGCTCTCCATCAAACTACTATACAGGTTTAAAGGGGTCTCATTTTCTTCTAAGAAAGTTTGAAGTAAGGTAAGAGGAGTTGAGTAAAATATTGAAAAATCTCTAAATGTTTTTAACAAATGCTCTCCCTTTTTCTCTTAACTATAATTGAGTAATAGTAGTGTGTCAATGACTCATACATATCCATAAGCATTTAAAACAGCGTCAACTAAAAATCAACTAATAATAGCTTGACACGAGGCAGTGGTATTATAAAAGAAGAACCACTAATATTGATCTGGAATTTTGAGATATGTGGTTCCATGTTTTTTTTCTAATGTATTAAACATATATACATGTTCTATAAGCATCTCTTTTGTAATTGATTATGTTTGCTAGTTGCAACAGAACTAGGTTCCTATATAGTTTGCATTGATCAAGTCAGGTAGCCAAAGGAGAAAGAAGTGTTAACTAAAACTCAAAATTAAGAATGTGTGCTCAAAAATGAAACTAGAAACTATCAAAGTAGTAACACTTTATAAGAATAGTAGAATCATGATATTTTAACCACAAAAGTAGATAATTTGAATAAAAACTGACCAGGCCCATAACGGATGCTTTATTCACTTTATGAAAAGACTAACCCTGATCACATAACAATTTACTTACTTATTACTTTTTTAAATACTTAGATTTATGAATATGTCATTACAACAAGATTATTTCTTACAAACTATGAATTTATTACTGTGCAACCATTAATTCTTTCCATGTAGCTAGCTCACTAACATCTATATTAAGTAATGTTTTTTGTATGTCGTGTTATTTCTTATATTTTCAAGATGATACTGTGATACAAGAAATAAATCTAATAACTGGCTTAAGTAGTGCATTGTTTTTTTCCCTCAAATAAGTAAGTTTAGTTTAACAACTTATTTTCCTAACAAATTAATCATTAAGAGAATGTATTAATCATGTGCAGTTACTATGACAATCTGAAAATTATTTTTACTACTTTATCACATTCTCTTAGCAAATTATGTAAAATTATATCAATAGTTATTATTTATAAATATTTGCTTGCCACTTTTGTTTATTGTTAAATATGGCAATTTAACTTATTATTCTAAGATTAATGTCATGTAACATTCATATTCTTCCTTTATTTACTTTATACGAAATCAACTTTCGTTTATTTAGCAAGTTAAAATTTTCCTACTTTTTCTATAACAATTTCAAACCCATCCAGCTTCGAGATGTAATGCCCTCATAGATAGCAACAACTTCATGTTGTACTTATTATATATATATATATATATATATATATATATATATATATATATATATATGCTACAACTCAAATAAAGTATTTGGTTCCATGCCACATGTTTTTTATGTGTAATCTTACCAACATATAATATAATATGGAACTAATTCGAATCTGGCAACTCTTGAAAGCAAAGCCTAAGACCACTTCTCATTGATAATGCATTCAGACTTAAGTCATAAGGGCACGATTTCATATTTTATGTAGCATGTATTAAACCATTTTTTTTATTTTCACTTCATCTTAGTAATCCAAATAAATTTATATAACCCATGAACAATGATTGCAAGAACATCAAAAATCAAACTCCTATAAATAGCGAAAATCAATGGACTATAATGATCGATGATGGTACATAACTAATAAACATCGAAAATCGAAATTACTGAGAAACTCAACCAATTGATCGATGACATCGCCACTAATCAGTGTCTGATTCGACTTCGTCGCCAGCTTGTGAGAATCGATATGGAATAGTCAATGTCCTTTGTCGGATACGTGGAACGGTCGATGTCTTTCTCGGATATGATGGCTGTGGTAATCGAGGTAGTTGCGTTCGAGCGGATGGAAACGAGGCCTACAAAGTTTTGGTCTGAAGAGGAGAGTTAGGAAAGGGGAAAGCTTTGTCTTCGTGGCCTATTTTTCACCCAATGTCGCGCTCCCGCCTAAATTTTTTATCCCTAAAAAAATAGCGGAACTTCAACCAATGCCTACTGCCAAATAACCTACCATCCCAATCACTAGACCATTTCCCCCATCCTCTGCCACATACCAACCATCACGTAACCTCGTCTTTAAACCAAGAAACTTCAACATGCACAAAACCATCTACTGCAAACAATACTCAAACCAAAACCACCAATGTCTATTCCCATAAACCAAACCACCACTTCAGTACAAATTTTCCTGAGTTAGAAAGAAGAGAAAATTAACAGGATCTAAATAGGTTGATAATATGATTATTTTGCTGCATATATTAACATAATAATAGCTGCATATATAATTACATAATGATAACTTCATACAAGAAAACGAAAGCAAGGCCAAGCATAAAAAAGAAAAGGACGGTGCCAAAAACAAAGTGAATCAAATGTTTCATGATATTTATTTATAAAAGAAGGCTTTTACAATGGTGCATTCAAGGTGTTCTATTTTGCAGTTTGCAGTAGTTTATATCCCAAGATAAAAGAAAATTTACAGATGTGATTAGAGAATTAAAAATGCATACAGATATCTTACTTCAGTAAAGTAAGGCCCGAGTTTGCTCAGTTTCTTGTTCAAACACTTCATCTACACAGCAAATGAAAGAGGGAGGAACTAAGCAATAATGTTATTTATATATTTATATTAAACACGATATCGATACCAGAATTTTACGACTAATATATGAATCATGCCACATACGTAAAACAAATATGCAGGCAAATTGAGTCAAATAGGTTTATCATAATTTCGTCACAAGACGAAAGTTTAATGTGAAAAGGAGAGAATATAAAAAAAGCATAAAGTCGACATCTTACCACTTCAAATACAAGAAATGACACCTACTCTAGGGAGTCATCGCCACATAGTTTTCTCAAATTTTCTCGATTTAGCAAAGCCAAAAAATTAATATTAGCAGTCTAGAAAAGAAAAAGGATGCTTACAATCGAAATAAATTATCCAATGCTGCCATGCTGGTATCATTTATAGAAATATTCAATGATCATGAATCAAAAAGCTATGTACATAAGGAACCACATAAGGTGCCTAGTATATAACCTACCATTAAACTTTCTTATGTTTGGTTGCATGAATCCTTAATTACATTGGTCAGATAAGTCCCAGACTCCTCGTAGGTGAAACTGGTTCGACAAGGTGATCTATTTTTTATATAATACTTGACATTTCTTATATTACATCATAATGAGAAACATATTTTCATTTTTAGCTGCATGGATATTATTTTTAATACTAGTTCATTAAATTAATATCTTTTCTTTTCATTTTTGATTTTTTTTATGTTGCTATTATAGTAGGCAGTAATTGAGTCTTTATGATTATGTAATGGATTTTGAGTGAATTTACAAGTTAGGATTTGACAAACTGGTCTTGATCATTGTCAACTTCAGATTTTCATTCTAGTCTTTAAGCCATACAACTTTGCTGAAGCGAGGTCTTTTTTGGCAAGGAAAAGTAACCATGAAGTTTATTCCATGGAAAAAGATTATATATGTTGGTACTATATGAATTTGGAAAACTATTGTGAGCATCGTTGATGATGACTTATCGGATATGGTGAATATTATACCTCATATCTTGTTCAAGAAGTTCACACATTATGAGCTTTGTCAACCTTCTTTCATGGACTCTTGCCTCTAAAATTTTATTGAGATACTGTTAGTATAATTTATTCGGTCTCATTCCTTCTTTTATTTGGTTACTTGTCAGTAAGCAATTAGTATAAAAGTTCTCATGTGCTTACTCTATCAATGACACACCATTTCTTATTGCTTATAGATTGTGCTTATGTTACTGTTCAGATACTATTGTCAAAAAAATTGATCAGAAAGCTCAAAACATCTTCTATGCAACTTTTAAAAACTTAACCTACTAGTCTAATCGTTAAACATAGTATTATAGGGTCATTATGGTTTTTTGCAGCATGTTTCTCAAGGATTGTCCACCCTGGTGTCCCAACTTAGAAAAAATGTTAAAAATGTCCATTACATTACAACACACTCTTGAGTCTAACATATCGTTTAGTTCTTTGATGAACATATTTGGATGTTGAAACATTTAAATTTATAGTACTGACAATAAAAATTTACTTAAACATGTTATCCTATAAAAATAAGAACTATATTTTACTGTGCTATAGATGCTTTCTTTCAGGGGTACTTCCAAAAGTACTGAATTTAAAGTTTGCTTAAATACAAATTTTGAAAGCTATATACCGAGCTTAGGAAAACTTAAAGAAATATGTTAATGTATAGGTTCATGAATTAGGGCTACTCTGAGTACCTTTATTCTTAATTTTCATTAATAAAATCTTAAAACTCAACAGCAAAAACCAAAGAAGAAATGTCAATAATTGAACAGGAAAGAGTTTTAAAAGATGTATACCGAGCATAGGAAAACTTAAAGAAATATGCTAATATATAGGCACATGAATTGGGGCTACTCTGAATAACATTATTCTTAATCTTCATCAATAAAATCTTATAACTCAATAGCAAAAACCAAAGAAAAAATGTCAAAAATTGAACAGGAAACAAAATCGCATGAAACTCAGTAGTCATGATTGAGATGGGAGCTTTACCGATTCAACAATCTAGATTGACTTACGCTGGCCCTTTAACAATAGCAATAACATGCATAAACATGTAATTTCCCATAAACAAATCCCCTAAAAACTTCTTGCCTTTGTGAAAATATCCATTCTTCAGGCATGCGAAAGAAAACGTAACCTTGAACAACGACTTGAAGGATTAAAATTAGATTAAAAAATATACATACCTCTTTGAATGAATCCCCCACTTTGGATGACTCTGGAGAGAATTGGAGATGGAATCGACTAACGTTGGAGTGAATAAGAGTAAGTCAATTTACATGATGCTGGTGTGGATCGGAGATGGTTAGTTTTGGGAATTTGTGAAATTAGTGGTATTTCAGCGATTTAGGGATATATTTGGTCGAACTGGAGAAAGAGGGAATTTTTATTTTGGCATCCTAATGTTTATTTTCTCCCACTTAGCTTTTTTAGTCCTGCGTTTTCTCCAGGTTGGGTTGATATAGTGGAATGTGCGCATAGGTAACTAAATCTAATAGCTATTTTTTTTACTTCATTTATATAGCACAAAATCCATGTTATTTTATTTAATTATTTTATTATAGCACTTTAATATAATGTTAGACACAATGCTATATACACACTTTTTCTTGTAGTGGGAAGAAGATGGAATCCGCTTGCGAAATATGATTTTATAAAATAATCAGTATATTGTCCTTGTGATTAAAATTTTAATGGGCTTTCCTCATGGTTAAAAAAACCTTAATTTTTGTCCTTATGAATTATTTCTTGAATTAATAGTCTTTTGTCCTTTTCCATTTCAACCCCCTAATCAAAATTCTTTTCCTCTCCTCTTTCAGCCCTAGCAAAAAAATCGATCAACAGAAATATCACTTGATATTTGTTCGATATTTGCTGCATCCGCTATTGCTGTTAACATCGTATCTAATTTGACAAGGAAGGGAGAACTCTAAACAGGTTGCTATTAATATGTATACTAAATTAAGTTTAACCTATTCAAATTAAGTTTATTAATAAGCATTGTTCTAAATGACATTTCCTATAAATGTTATTCTGTGTACAACCCTCCCTCAAAACAAACAAGCACCTTCTAATCCTCACATTTTCCATAACATTTTCTAGTTAATATCAAATTAAGTTTTACCTATTTAGATTAACATGTTTTGCATATTATCCCAATTATACAGTCAATTGTTCTCATATCCCAATATGCCTAATCCTGCTTTTTACGGTTATTGCAAGTTATTCCAGTTTAACCTAATTTTACGCAATTCTAACGGAAATGGCCTAGGCTCTCTATGGCTTAGGCTCAACGTATATAAAAAAGGAAAAGGAGAAAATATAGATCCAACTTAGAAATACATAAACTAAATAAATAGGGATAGGACTGTAAATAAATCTAATATGGAAAGGGGGATAATAAGGATGTACATTTAAACAGGTAATAACTGAAAACTGAAAAGATAATTGACAGTAAGTAATAACATTCACCACAAGAAACATTGGAAATTTCGATAGAGGATTGCAACGATTTGCGTCGTCTCATTTTCGACAGCTTGCGACGGGCCTTAGGCATTTATACACAGGTAATAAACCATATTTTAGTTATTATTTTTAATTAATACACTCTAAATAGGTTGCTATTAATTTGGATATACATATATCCGAATGAATGACAACAACCGAGGTTTGTTAATTTCCAAAACACATATTTTAGTTATTAATTTTAATCATTATGTTTACTTCAACTTTTGATTAGGTTTTGGCTGTTGTTGTGTGAATTATTTGTTTCTTCACATTTTGGTCATTAGACATATTTAGTTAAGGAAAATAAACATGGTTGTTAATGATTTAGATGCATATCTGTGTGAATGGCTGCAATTGTGGTTTGTCAATTTCCAAAACCCATAACTTAGTTATTATTTTTATTGATTGTGTTTACGTCTATTCAAGGTTAGGTCTTGTCTAAATTGAATTCGTAGCTATTTTGTTTATTTTCTCTTCACATTTTGGTCATTAGACATATTTGGTTAAGTAAAGTTACATTTTTACTGTAAGGTTTGGTAGCAGTATTCTTATTGAAATAAAAAAATGTTGTTATGGGAAGATAACACTGATTTGCATGAGCATTAAAAATAATAATAGATGGGATAATGTTTTAAAGTTCCTTTCTAAATAGTTTGCATAGTGCTAAAATGGTTTAATTTAACTATGAAAAAAGTTAGTGCATTCAAAGAAAAAAATATTTATTACTTCGATATGTTATGTTTGAACGTGTTTTTGTTGTTGCATTACATGACAAGCTGCACTTATCAAAAATGTTAAAGAGGCCATTGGTGAACATTTTACAATTAACGTTGAACTGTAGGTGCCTATCTATCTATTTATTATCTATTTTATCTATTACTTAAATATAATAATAGGACTATCTTCCATCTGACGCGGACAATCTCCACTTCTCACATCTCCCTACTGTTGAAACATAGTGTATTCCCTAATTTTTTCTTATTTCTTATTTCGAAAATGCTATTGTGTCCCCCTTTTGTTTCTGTCAAAAGCTGCGGCAAGAAACGATTATTGCGGAGGGTCCACGTCATTTTACAATTTTACCCCCATGAATTACACCAATTTACAGTTTTACCTCCCCTAAATTAGCCTGTTTCAGCTATGATTGGGTGTTTTCATCGGCTTTTGAGCCGGGCGATGTAGCATATCCCTTCTTACTCTATTTCTCTCTTCCCGCACGTGACTTTCCCTTCTACCCGTGCCAACTGCACTTAAACCACGTTTTTCATTCCATTTTACTTAACCGTCAATGTCCACGAATTCCTTATTTCATTCCTTCGCCTTTCCTTCGATCTCAAATCTACCGGTTTCATTTCAATCGTTCTTCAACCTCTACTTCGACAATCTAATTTGGCAGTCTCAAAATAAACATCACCGTTATCGTAATCCACGATTGCAAAGGTATATTGTTTGCTGATTTCATTCATTTATTTGATTCTAGTTCGCTTTATAGTTTTCATGACCTTTGAATTTAACAATACCTAATTATTTTGCATCGATTCTTGTAGTTCACAAATAGTTTAAAAAAATGAACATTGCTTTTGATTTTCGGAAGTAGGTAATTATTTTGACTTTTCAAATTTTCCCCCTTCACCAGGATTTCTTTCGGAGTTGTATAGTTTTATTCAATACATTTCAAAGTTGTATATTTTTATTCAATAAATTACAGATTTTGATGTACTTCGCATATTTTCGTCACCGATTTTAACGGATCTATCGTCCCATACGATTACGATCCGCAGTAATTCATGCTTTAAATAGTACTCAATAAAACGCAAAAATTGAGGAAACTATTGAACTTGCTGCAACCACATATGCATTATAAATTCCCTTAAATCCTGGTGTAAATAGTGTGGTTGTTGGTAAATCACAGGAACTACGACAATGAAAAATGGAAGTTTGTTTCTTAATTGTTACTAAATGTTACAGACGTATAGTATTATTAACTTCTGATTTAACGTGTATCCAAATATAAGTTGCAGGAAGTACCATAGAGAGTAAACCGAAGGCACAATTGATAAGCAACGTATATTAAGAATTCTTTTCCATATAAATATATCAGCACTGGTTTACCCAAACCACTTCCTAAGCGGACACGCCGTACAAAAAAGAGTTACTTTATCATTCAAACTCAATTTTGTGGGTTGAACTCAATAGTAATTAGGTGTGAGTTGTTTAAGATTTCACCATTTTCTGATTGTTTGTTGCTTCACTACTTTATGATTTGTATTCATACTCTATTATAGATCTAATTTTTTTGATGTAATCATACTGTTGATCCCAAAATTATACTCAAATTATACACATTTGAGATCCCTACATGATTTAAAAATGAGATGTTGATTGTAATTATTTATCCTTTTGGAATCGACAAATTTTTGTTCTTCTCTATTCAAATAAATTCATTGAATTTAATTTGATTTTGTTACATAATTCATATTTCCGGAAGAAATGTTGTATTGTTTCTTAGAGAAACAAATATAAATATAGTACGTATCTGGAAGATTGTATTAAGTTCAGATCTAACATTGATATATCACCAAAAGTGAATTATGAAAAATAAACAAATAAAAAATCATAAAGTATATTAATTCTATGGAATCTGAAATAATATGAACCTGAAGTTCATATGTTGAAGAAGAAAAAAAATTAAAGCCTGAAGCTTTCTCAAATGTTGTGACATGAAAAGATTATACTTCCAGAAGAATTTAAAAGAGACACACATCATAATATGTGACAATAAATTTGGAAAATCTCTAAACGGGTTTCATCTAACAGACATCTTTCATGTACAGTTTATATTAACTGAATATCCTAAAGATATAGTATGCATGTTAATCTCTTAAAGAGATGTTTTAGAGATTTAATTTTATGTAGCAAATCCAACATCTTAGAAGAGATGTTAGAATTTTTTTCATTGCATTGCAATTACATAAATAAAAGATATGTTCCCTTCCCTGAAGGAATATCATACACTCCAGAAGTAGTGATTTCTTTTCTCTCTTGAATCTTATTTTTATTTAGTGCACCTAATTTTGTTACTGCATTTAAGGTTTGATATGTATTTTTGTATATTAATATGACATTTTAATAGTTTGTATATATTTATCTCTGGAGGAGGTAAGTTCATCCCAGAAACGGTGATAACAAAATATCTTTAGAGGATATTTGTATATTTGAAAATGGTAAAATATATCTAGAAGAGATCTATTTATTTGAAAATAATAAAATATCTCCAGAAGAGATTTCTTCAATTAAAAAATGATAAAATTTTTGTAGAGAAAGTTCTCATACATTTTTTTTTTTTTCAAATAAGGAACCTGAAGTTCATATGTAGACGAGGAACCTAAAGTTCATATGCAAATGAAGAACCTGATGTTCATATGCAAATGAGAAAGATGATGATGCAAATTTAATGACTAAAAAAATATGCATCTCGAAGATCATAAGCTAAGATTTAAACATTGATCTTAATTTAGCACACCTGAAGTGTATGCAAAAGCAATTTTTGTTATAAAAATGGAAAATTTAGAATCTGCAGTTTCTATAATGGTAAGAGATAATTTTGATATAAAAAGAAAGATCTAAAAGATTTTTATATGGATTGTATAATTTGAACCTAAAACATGTAATTTTTATATTGTAAATTTTATGTATAGATCTGCAAGTTTATGGAATTATTCATATTAAAGAATGTAAAATCTTGGTTCTATAACTATGCATATATATGGTATTTTAGAAAATATGATAATTGGGAATGCAGTACAACTATAAGTTGTTTATTTCAGTTTTGTCGTTGATCAATACTGTAGCTAGATCCAAATTTTATTCTGTCGATTTAAGTAAAATTTATTAATTTGATTCATATATTTAGACCGTATAATGGTTATTTCCATTATTTTTATAATAAATGCATTAAATGTATCGTTATGGTAATATATATTGTATTGCCATATTATTATAAATGTGTTAAAAGCATTAGTTATTATAAGTTAAATGATGTATGTTTGTGCTTGGAATAAGAATGGTCGTATGTATTATTATTCGATGTATTTGGCAACTAATATTTAATGTAATGGAAGAAGTTGTATAAATCGGATATGAGACCTGAACTTTTGAATTATGAAAAAAAAGAAACTTTTTGATGAAGTTTACAGTTTGAAATCTTGAAAATTAGAAAAAATGTAAAAGCTTCTAAATTAAAAGTTTGTTAAAAAATTGAGAACCAGAAGTTCTCATAAATTAATAAACTAGATATAATATGTATGTTTATATATATGCATAGGAACTTGAAGTTCCTTAATCAATGAACTTGAAATACTTCATAATTTAAAATCCTGAAGCTTTATTGAAACTGTGTGAAATAATAACATTAATAAAATTGATATCCAAAGATTTCACAATGAGTTGTATCTTGCTTACATATTTATTTTTACATATTATGTTGAAGAATAAATTTTAACAACTTGAAGTTGTTTATATATTTTATTTTAACCAGAAATTCAATACAGTGGAACCAAAAGTTCAATACAATTTAACAAACTTGAAATTGTTTATATATTATTTGAACCAGGAGTTCAATATGGATTAACAACTCGAAGTTGTTCATGTATTTCATTTGAACCAGAAGTTCAATACAGTTCCAAATCAGATATTTTGGATATTATGAAACGATCTTTAAGATTCACATTGACATTGCTTGATAAGCAAAAATTAACGATTGGAACATTATAAACAATTTGTTCTAAAATCAATAACTTGAATGAGAGAGAATATGTAAATCAATTACATATGTAATACATGGACGCACTTATATACACATATATGCGAATATTTAATTAACCACCTGAAGTTGTCATGAGCTCATATTATAAATTATGCATATATTATTAATATTTCAGAAAGTCGAATGACGTCAATATTGATTGACCTGAAGTCATGTGCATATTCAAATGATAGAAAATTCCTCCAAGTCATCAGATCAATGAAAGAGAATAAGCAATGCAATATGAATGCATCTTATCAACTAATAGGAGCATTATCCTCCTACAATTGAAACACATCTAATGTATTTGCTTGCTATAATGCGAAAATGGATCAAAAATGAGAATCCAAAGAAGATTTATTATTTAAAGTGACAATGCTCGTTAACATTGAGGGGGAGGATAAAGGAATCATCGAGGTTAAATATTTGTTAACATATAGAATTATGCAAAGTATAAAGTAACTTGCATAAATTATCAATTACGTCCCTAACAGACTTTCTCCAATATACATTTGAATCCCCAAAGGATCAAAAGGTGTAAATCACAGCTGAAAATGTGGTATAAAAGTCAGTTCTAAATATCTTTGGAGTAAGTCATAAAGATGCAAAATAAAGGAGGTGAGTGTTCATGAAGAAACACATAATGGTGCTTTGAAAGAAACCCATGACATGATTGTCAAAATAACCCAAGAAGTGGTTTAGGTACCTAAAGCATGATAAATTTTGAGATCTCAATAAATCATGTATAGAACTGACAAGAAATAATCATCGATGATAAATTAATAAATAATAAAATGCTTATATTTATAAATGGATTAAAAATCCCGTATTAGAGAGAAACATGATTGGCCATCATGAAATTCTCCTAAATAAGATATATGGACCTGTAGTCCATAAGATATGAACCCGTAGTTCATAAGATAAAAATAGAAATATATATAATGACAAAAGCACATAGAAGTTACTGAAGCACCATAGAGTGTCAAGTGTCATGAGCATTGTATTTTTCAAAGATAATTGAACTGATTAAAGTGACGAAAGTGTTTAAAACGCTTACAATACTCTGAACATATAAATGATGAAAATATACAAATTCCGGAAGAATTTAAATTACGTTATTAGTGATAAATAATGCAAAGAGCAAGAAATGTAGATTACAACATTCTTTTAAGTATTGTTGTGGTGAAAATCATGATTTAATTCATGATGAGTAGATCACTTCCTGCTTTCAAGAATTATTGTAATGAAATTCTTAATATCCATTGAAGTGATAGTTGCGATATGCAAAACTTATTATAATATATAAGTTCTTGAAGAACATAAATAACATTTGTTATTATAAAGAATACAAAGAACGTAGACGATAGATTACAATATTCTTCTAAGTATTGTTGTAATGAAAATCTTGATATACTTCAAGATGAGTAGATTACTTCTTGCTTAGTGTTGCTATAATGAAAGTTGTCTTATTCATCAAATGTGTATTGCAATATACAAGCTTGGTTGAGACACAAAATTATAAGCACATGAAGTGTATTCATAAATGAATATTAGTAGCATACAAATCACAAAAAGAAGGCGTTTTAAATAAGTAAACATGCCTGAAGCATGGAAATGCACATGAAGTTTTTAAAGAAAAACTTCATTAACAAGTAAGCAATTTGAGTTATTGAAAGAAGAATACGAACTCAAAGGAAATTATTAAATCAGGGGGAGCATCCATAAGTATGATATAATGCACTCTTTTTCCTTAACTAAGTTTTTCCCTGCTGGGTTTTCTTAGTAAGGTTTTAATGAGGCATGGGTCATGATCCAGAAGTATCAACCCAAAAGTAACATACAAAAATAAGTCATAATGTACTCTTTTTCCTTATTTAAGATTTTTCCCACTGGGTTTTTCTTATTAAGATTTTAATGAGGCATTACATTGATCCAGAAGTATCATACTACTTTAACATAGTAAATATGACATTGTATATCGTACTCTTTTTCCTTCACTAAGATTTTTCCCATCGGGTTTTTCTTAGTAAGGTTTTGACGAGGCAACATTTTGATCCAAAGTATCAAACATCTTTTAATGCAGTAAACTATTATTTATGAAGAAGACAAGGCAGTTTGCATAGCTCAGATTCAAGTGAATTATATCAAGTTTGATAGGATGGAGCACATTGCTTCTAAATTTCTCTTCACACATGAATGAAAGGATAACAAGAAAGAGAACAAACAAATTCAGTTCAAGAAAAGCGAGTAGATTTGTTCTCAAAGGAAATTTCCAAATCAACAATCCAGAAGATGATGTACAAAATTGTCATGCATCAACTACATCAATAGACTAATTGAATAATGAGTTATAAATAGGGAGGAGCATATAAAAATATGCTATAGTGTACTCTTTTCCTTCACTAATATCTTTCCCATTGGGTTTTTGTCAGTAAGGTTTTTAATGAGGCATTATCTTGATCTTGAAGTATCAACCCTTACGGTAACATTGTAAAACATGTTACTTAAAGATGAATTAAATTTGCACTCTTTTCCTTGTTTATGATTTTTCCCACAGGGTTTTTCATAAAAAAAAAATTAATGAGGCATTGTTTTGATCCTGAAGCATCAAACTCTTTTAAGGAATATCATTTTAATATGATATTCATAATGTTAGACGTTGTACTCTTTTTCTCGTTCAAGGTTTTTCCTATTAGGTTTTCTTGATAGAGTTTCGAAGGCAACAGACAATAGTTGTATCGACTGAATAGATATATGCAAGCAAGATAATTACAAGGGGAGAAATCATCATATATGTTTTAAATGGGACAACTTCAAGTTAGCAGAGCATTCAAGATTTTGAAAACGCATATTCAAGGGGAGGTGTTGTAATATATATGAGTGAATATACTCTTGTCATATTCTATTTAGTCCCACATCATGAGAATAAGTCTAACATCAGCTCCAAAGCCTATATATAAAGAAGCCAATGTAATAGAAATTGTACACACTTAAAGTAATAGAAATAAAAGTCTCTCCCATATCTTTTTTTGTTCTCTAAAATGGCTTCTTGTTTAACATATGTTCTGTTTTATTTTATAACATTAGGCCCCCTTTTTTTTAAAAAAAAAAATGCTGGCAAGTTCAATCCCTTATTCCTGTTGTTTCTTAATCTGAAATTTTAACCATACTTTGGCATGATTATTGCTTATAAGTTTATATCTAGGCCTTCCCATTTTGTACAGCAGATTGAAATGAATTTTCATATCTCATAATTGTAGCAGTGACATGTTTAAAAAATAAATTTTGGATTTTCTGCTAAATTAAGAAAAACTACTTCAATTTGTCTTTTCCCACTATCCAAATTTAAATGACCACCCTTGTTCTTTTCCTTTTCCCAACATTATGCACCGTTTCAACTAACTCCTTCTCAATTTAGTTAGAATAACTAGAAAAAAAAATGATGAGCAATTTTTAAATAATATTTTAACTGATTTTCAAAAATTGCCCCTCTGGTGTTTGTTACTCTTATCTTCCAGTTTTTTTTATTGATATTTATCTACCCCTTAAAGCCAAAATAAAAACAAATTCAATTTGCCATGGCTTGTAATCAAATCAGCAACTTCTATTTTGTCAGTCCTTATTCCAGTGCTATGTTCGGCCAACATATACTTGTTTAGATCATTACAATAAATATGATGATTTTAAGCACACATATTTCTATTTTGGATCGTGAGAGAGACAGAATGATCAACGTTTAATCAAGGGCAAAAAAGTTTTCATTACAAGAAACATATAACTTTATTTTCTTGGTTTCTCACAAAAGTTTTCATTTTTCAACGCTTACGACAGTATTCCGCATCTGTTTTGAGACAACGTTAAGTTAAGTTTACTTCCGCTTTGCTTACATGAGTTATGCAGCTAACTTCGAAATGCTTTAATTACTTTAAGCAGCATACTGTGAGAAGAAGGATGAAGTAAAGAGACTGTTATTAAAAAAAAGTACCTAACATTCTTGATAAGCTATAAATGTGTCCAGCAATGGAAGATGAAAGCTGAGGCAAAAAACTTTGCCTTTTTCCATGTACATTCATTAAAATGTGACCATTTAGTTACTATTTTTTATGGCATCAAATTCCTTTCCAACTCTTCACTTTAAAATATTTGTTCAGACTTTATCTCAAGCATGCAGTTGTAACAAACATGCTCATGTAATCTATGATAAAAATAGAACCTATGTAATCACATAGCAGTGATAGTAAATAGTTTGACTATGTAGCTACATTTTCTCATTTTGTTGACCCATGTTATGCAATCAACCATTTTAGTTTTGCTGCAATCACTTTCATTTTGTTTTATTAATTTTAATTATTCCTTGTTCAGTTTGTTAAACCATTATCTATGCTATTTATTTTCCTATGATATCATTGGTTACTAAGCTAATTTATGGTCAATTTCAAAAATATTCTACTGGTTTATTTACTACGTAACATTTTACATTTTTGTAAATTTCGATAATATTTTTTGCATCAATGGTGTGTTTTCATTGCACATTTATAATTTACTGCCTTAATTTCATTTACTAATCCATTTGTGCAATGAAACATGGCAAATCATATATTTATTTCATTTTTCTAGAACTGATTTAATTTTGTTACATGCTACCTTCCTTTTCATATAGAAAAATAATTACTGTATTTTAGTCTGATATATGTACTAACTTAATTAATTCAATGCTTATACCATGGATGATTGCTTTAGATTTTTAGAAGGTACATGGGAAGATATAACATGGACCATTGAGTTTTTCATGAGAACTTCGTTCCACAGCTAACAAGATGTATTTATACATTGTCTCCTACAAGACCAAATTAGTGTGGCATTCCTTTACTAATTGCTCCACCGATCATTTGTTTGCCACAGTTAACAGGTGAACAATGACTCAGCAACAGGTACTTATGACAGAAAAACATCTCCACTGCGCACATAGAGGCCTACCACTGCTATCTTAATTTATGTAAGATCTATTTCCCACTGTCTCCCTCCCTTCTCTTCAAAAAATTGTAAAAAAATTTCTCCACTTTGTCCTGTTAACAATAATACGTTCGACTACTATTTGCCATACTCCACCTACTATTTTATACACTGCTTTTACTAACCTATTCAAACTCCAAACCTTCTCACTTTATCTTCTAAATTTCAGGACACTGAAGATGACATCCCAATCTCCTTGCCACATAATGTGCATCAACAGGAAAAAAGAAGAAGAGAAAAACTTTTGATACCATTATTTTAGTTTTCTACCTCTTTGCATACAACATGTTTGTATTTAAACATATGCTTCACTTCCTTCTGCTCTGTTACATTTGTACCGTCTTCTTATTCCTACTTTTTTCGTAACCAAACTGTCTTAGTGCATGTACTTTAACATCACATAATATTCTTTTTAACGCTCCATGATGTACTTAATGCTTCTCCAGACTGCTGTTCACTTTTTCCTCTTACAAATGTATGTTCGTAACACAAATTTGTTTTCAACTGCATACAAGATGTTTACTTTTGTCTTACGGCAGCTGCAGTTTATCTACTATTTAGCTGACCTCTACTATTTCTTTCACATTTTCACCTTCATGCATTAAAATATTCAACTCTATCACTACTCAAAATAATTTTCCACCTTGGTATATTTAATCCCTCCCAACTCCCCATATATCACAACTTCAACATTTGCACTGCACACATTACAGATATGCAAGTAACTTTAATTTCATTCCCTACCATCACCGATTCTACTCTCCTCTTCCCTTGGTAATATATGAGCACAAAATAAGGATCAAATTTAACCAACTATTATCCCCTACATTCACATCCAACAAAACATTTCAATATAGTACCAATTGCCCATTTTTACTATATACTTCAACTCGTTCATAATGCCGATTCGTTTCCATTAAAATCAGACATCCTTTCACCTATTTACATGATCTGAGCATGGATATGCTTACTGATGTGTGTACGACGTTCGCACACTACTCTCTTCAGGTTGGTATATAGTAAAAATGAAGTATATAGCAGTAATCCAGAAGGTTGAAAGAACGCACGCGAAAAATATTATTTCCCACGGCAGTTGTTAAGTGCTGAGGATATTAAATAGTGAATGTAACATGGGATATATTATACGTATGGAGGTAGATATCGGTAATGTATTGCTGTTTATTTGTACCTTCGTTGATCTGATGTTTTAGTATATTGGTGGGACACGCTTATTTACTGAAATAAATGCTTACGACGCAATAAATTTTATTGCTCATCATCATGCTCTCCCTCTATTACATAGAAATATATTAGGCCACAATTTTTTTCCTATGTATTTAATTTTTTTGTGGATGGGCGAACATTATTTTTGTAAATACAATATTCACAACTTTATCTTGGTCTTGCAATTTATATATTTTCTTTTATCCGATTTTTCTTTTTTATTTCTTTTTATTAATTATTTTCTTACATCTTATAACAACGATGTGCAGGTTTTGGTTTATTTGAACTTTTTGTCTTCTGATTAAGGTAGGTAGGAAGCACAAATCTTAACTACCAAAGTATCGATACATTTACCATCCTTTAGATACTCTACTTAGAAATTATATGTAGACTATGCACGAATTTATACTAAAGGAGATGAATCAAGACGGTTCCATTTGATTGATTTGATTCATCTAATCGATAAATATTCTATTAATAGTCAATCATGTTGAAGGATACATATACAGTATGAAGAACCAAAAATTAATGAATTCACCAACTTTGCATACTACTAGCTACTACCAGGCTAGCTGCACACATAATGTAATCCATGAGCTATTTGAAAGTTAATCAACAGTAATTTAATATTTGTAATACAGGTAAGGTATAACTTACTGCCATATATACCAGTTGGTTACTAGAATCAGACAGGCTATGCAAAATGGTCGGGTATATATTCGATTTTAATTTTGTTATTAGATTTGAACATTCACTAACTATTACATATTTACTTTCCAAAATTTGGGGTTCGCTTATCAAATGAAGAAGACAAAGGAAATGCATATTTCTTGTATTTTCTTACAACCGAGAACAGACTTTGAACATAAAGTTGGTATATTTATCTCCTTGTATGGTAGGGCTAATTCACAAAGGTAAATAATTAGGACATTGTGGACATATGCTTTTGGATTGTCATCGTTTGTCTTTCAAATTCAAAGTATTTTCCTTATTACATAATCAGCCATGTTTTGTTGAAATGGATGGAAGTCACCCTATCCTTATTACTGATAAATGACAAGTATTAATAACGTTTTTGAATACTATGGAGAATGAGTATGACGGAATGAGTAACCATATACAGCCCATATAGTTACAAAGTTAATGCTTTACGTTAATGGTTAATGGTTAGATTCTAATAATAATAATTATATATATATATATATATATATATATATATATATATATATATATATATATATATATATATATATATATCATTTGCATCCATTTATTTATATTATATCTATTCATAATCATTTATGGCGACTAATTTTTTATTTTATTTTCAATACACTCGAAAATGCATTGTGATTTTAATTTTCACTAATTCCATTGTAATAGCCCAGTAATAATTACAATTTTAGTCGAACAATAATGCATTACAAATTTTTTTTTCCATTGGTGCCAATCTGACTATAAGTTTTTTTCGTACATTTGTTTAGAAAATTACTAAAACTAATTCCTTCAACTGTGAAATTCACTATATTACCATATTTAATAAAAAAAAAATTAAATCTACATCAAGTTGAAGACAAAAGTCCAAAACTATATTTGTTCACTAGGTTGATGATCAATTTTCAATCTCTTACATTTATTGCTTCTGTTTTTCAATTCCATTCAGCTCATTATTCTTTCTGCTGCTTAACATGTCACTAAGCACATGTTGCATTTTATCTCTTTTTTTACCTTCAAATAAAAAGTACACGATAGTGATAACATCTTCTCACCTGATCACCGAATTTTATAGCTTTCCAACTGCTTTATATTACTCCTCACTGTAGCCAAAACGATATTGCATTCATGCTTCAACCAATAGCCGTATTACACAAATGCTCAAGTAGTCATCAGATACATTTCCAAATTTGGTATATGTTGATATTATAAAATTATCTAATAGCTAGCAGCTGATTGTAAAACAATACTCGTAGATTTCTGAGAGGGTCTCTGATACATTAAACTGAAATAGAAATTGCTTTTAAATAGCCTTACAACAAACTAAAAAAAAGAAACCAGAACAATCAAAGCAAAAATAACGTGGCTCAGTTCCTATTGATAAAGATATCATTAATCATGTTCATTAATATCATTAATTATATATATGTCAATCCTTATCACCTATAACTTAGCACGTGAGTCATTTCCTATTGATAAGGATATCATTAATGACAATTATTAATATCATTAATGATGTTTATGTCAATCCTTATCACCCATAATGTAGTGTCCCGAAATTCCGGTCCAATTTGAGCTGACTAGATAACACAAGTCCAACCCACATTACACTGGAAATCAGAAAACTAACAGAAATAAAATAGAGGGTGAGGATATATAAGGTAGAAACTTAGAATAGAAGAAGAAGAAGAACATGCAACATTAGAGTAACACGAACCTCACAGCGGAACGAATAACATATAATATATATCATAACTTTGAAATATAAATCGGTACTTGAATATACATATCATTTTCAAAGTACAACACTTACAACATAGCGGAAATAAACAATAGCTATATGATCTTGAAGCCTCCTGCTCCAACTCTTCAAGTATCTGTAAATCCCGACTACTTGACTGCCCATACAAAATTGGGCACCCAAGAGTTTAGCGAAAACAAAAGAAAATAAATTCTGGGTCAGTCATGGGACTGGTATGAGTAAAACAGTTTAAAACAGTTTGAACAAGTAAACGATATCTCATAAGACCACGCCGTATAACGGAACGGGTTTTTCCCTTATGAGAATCCAAATTATCTTTATATAAAAAAACCTTTTGATATTATAATAATGCCTATCAATCACAATATAATAATCATCTAGCAGAAATGCTTTCATCTCACGTTCTACATATATAGTATACAATCAAAACCGCAAGCACGTATTGGGTAATGAATTTCCAACTATGACAAGGTATGGAACCACCTTTCGCTAGTGTACCTCTAGAGAGGAATACACTAGGTTCAACAATAACATCTTGCAACCCGGCCACACATGACCGACCACTCATTTCACTTGAGTGTATCGAATGTATATCACCAACGGTTGGGATCGGCAACCATTTCCCGAATGGGACAACATCGACAACATATTTTTAGAAGTAAATGAAACTCTATATCAGGTGATTATACACCCTAATAGGTGCGACCTACACATCCATGTTGCCTGCCCGATTTTTTTCATTTTCCGGTTGTGAGGCTAGAGGCCACGCTTATCTCTGACAGATCACACATTTATTCACTTTGAATGTCACATCGTCATACCCGCCAAATCACAAATTGATTTCCCCAAAAATACCACGGGTATACAGCTAAGAGAAACGAATTCCTCTGCCACTAAACGTAAATACGTTTGAAGCGATCAATTTACGCGATCTATTAAATATACACTGTCAAACATTCTTCCATACAGGTCGTCCTGGGACTGGACAAACCGAAGGCACTATTCAGTACAACCATCTTAGGCAAATCTTTACCTAAGATTTATACAACAGCCCCTGCACTTGACTCCGTCTTCAATTATCTTTGGCATATATGATTCGCAACGCTTATGCCAATACGGAGTGGTTCTTCGGATAATTATCTAACCAGTCTGTCCATATTAACAACGTTAAAATGGTCGAAAACTTCGATAATCGATGAGTTAACTATCAAAGAAAAACACGTGTGCAAACAACGATCTTATTTCTAAATGGAAATTACATCGATCAATCACCAATAAATTTTTATCCTTTAAATTAATTTATCATAAATTTATTTCATTTGTCATTTCCTGTGTCCATATATTCAACATTTCTTATTTTCTAAATTTAGAAAATATATTTTATTAACACTGGAAAACATTTCCATTTCTTTTTTTCTATATTAGAAAACATTTCTGATTCTTATTTGGAAAACATTTCCAAAACTCTTACATTGGACTTAGACAGATGTTTAAACAAACCATCGCTACGCCAACTCAAACCATTACACTTATTAACTAAATTTACTTAACCATCCTTTACTATCAAATCTTAGCCCTTTCCTTAGTTAAGAAGGAAGTCAATCAAGTTAGGGTATAATTACCTCTCAGACCTTAACTGAACAACGTTTTAACTTCTGAATAGACAAAGTTTATCTTTTAAACCTTTAACAAACTTCCTAACGTAACTCTCTTTCGAATAATCTCTATTTGATAACTCCTTCCTTCAAATAACTATATTCGATAATCTCTCTTACAAATAACTAGATTCGAAAACCTTTCTTCGAATAAACTATATTCGATTAACTCTATACAATTAACTCTTATCAATTATCTCTTTTGGATTAACTCTTTTTAATTAACTCCTATCGATTAACTCTCTTTGGTTAACTCTTTTTGATTAACTCTTTTCACATAACTCCTTTCGAATAAACTATATGCAATAACTCCTTTAATTCTATTCGAATAAACTATATTCGATTTACTCCTTTAATTCTGTAACGTCCCGTATTTTCTGACCATTTATTTGGAATATTTTATTTATTTAAAATATTGATTTGAGTTTAAATAATGTGGTTTGACCATTTTAATTTGAATATTTTAGATTATTATTAATATAATAATATTTTACTTTCAGGATATTGGGAAAATGTTGAATTTACCGTATAATGTGGACGAGCGATTTAAAGCGATTTAAAAATGGGTTATATGGAACTATATAAATATATTCATTATTAAAATGACGTCAGAACGTTAATTTATAATTATATTATAAAACAAGCTCGAAATGGCACAGCAGTTTGTAATATTGATTTATGAACTTTCACTGAATATACAGGATCCGATATAAGTCGGATTTCTGTGAAACGAGAAAGGTTGGGGCCGTGTTGAGTATAATTTTCATATGAAAGAGAAAATTCAGATTTTGTATTATAGTTTGTAAGTCATGGCTAAATCAAATTTTAAAATAGTCGCTATGGAAATCGTTATTAAAATATAGGCCTTTAAAATAGCCTTTTTTCAAACGGACTTCGTTTTCGACGAAATTAGTTTCATTGGAACCGTAACGTCAAGAAGTAGCAGTGTATCTATCTTCGTTGCGTTTGAAATAAAGATAGGGTGGTGCGAATATTAAATGTTTACATTAAATAGTGAAAAATATTAAATAGCTATACAAGTAAGTCAAAACAAACCAATATATATAAAAGGATAAAAGCATACTCTGCAAGCTAATTAAATACCACTTAAATTGTAAGAATCAAAGTACATTTGCAGTTGTCTTGAAGAGTAACCTACCCGAACTCAGTATGAATAAGGGTGTAGCCTATATATTATGGTATGAGTTTCCTGTCTTTTGCTTGTCTTCGTACAACCTAGAGCATGTGCAAACCTTACCCTGGTTGTCACATTAAAATAAGCATAGCCTATACCCTATGATAGTGCAGTCTAACTAAATGCATAGCCTGTATTTGCAAATGCCATTGTCCCTCATGCAACATATATCTTCAAATCAACGGCAGTTAATACCTACCCATATAGCACCTACAGACAATTCCTTGCTTCCCAAAAGAATTTTACTTGCTTAATCTCCAAACTTTAAATGTCGTGCCCTCCACGTTTGAAAACCTTGATGACCAAGGAACTCATATATATTGTTTATTCGTGTTCTGCAAATTTTTGGTTACAGTATATAAATAAATGAAATGTTAAACTAAATAAAGCTGAAGTAAGTACGAAAATGCGCAGGAAAACATCAACATACCTCTCATATTCTATGAATTTTCTTTTCACTTTATGCGAACCTTGCCGACCAAGGCTTTGAGACAAACAGCTATTCTAAGTTGTGTCTGCATCCCTAAGACTTATATTATATATATAAATATATTTTTACGTGACCACCACGTATGTTGTCCTATAAACACTGCTCCCTATTCTCCTCAAAAGCGACAGACTTTCTTCTCCAAACAGTACCCAATTCTTTCATCCTTGTTTCAGCCTCACAACCTCCATTCCCGAAACAAACGCCAAATGGTTTCCTCCACCAATTCATGTAGCCATTGCTCTCAATAGTATAGAAGGGGAGAGGACGTTGGTTCGAGAGTGGGGTCGGACGTGGGTTGCTCGGCGGAAGAAGTCTGCACGGGTCTGTGAGGAGGTGGTGGAATTGAACGACGTGGTTCGGGTGATATTCAAAAGGAGGCAAAGTGGCGCAGCACCTGTGTCGAGGGGAGAGGCTTTAATGATGGTGAGTAGTCAGTGCAAGCACATGAGGAGTTTTGGTGCATACGTGCATGCTTTGGAGGAATTCAGTTCAACAGCCGGGTTCGAAAACAGGAAAGAATAATATACAGAAGCAGTTCGGGAAGCGACACGTTTTCCGATGCTTGGTGACGACTGAAGAGGAGGTGTCTGAGAGGCTACAGAGTGGCGCTTAGGTGATCTGTGAATGGAGAGAGAGGCCGAGAAGGGGTATGTTCGACGTTGGCATTTTGGTTTAAAACAAAGAGAAGAATAGGCGGGGATGAACATGGAGTATGGGTCCGCCTCGCTGCTGAGTGGTTTTGCTGGCGTCAGGTGGGAGGATTCTGGCGATCAGGAGTCAGTATGGCATCGGAGTTCGGTCCCAGATAGGACGTGCGGAAAGAAGGAGTGGCGCAGGTCAGTGTGGGACGAGCTGATGAAGGGGGCCTCTGGAGCAGTTTCCAAGCTTAAGGAAGATGAACAGTGTATTTGCATGTGACTAATCAGGGTTTGAACTTGCCTAATCTTGGCTTATCAGCGTAAGTGATTAAAGAAAATAATGGTTTTCATAGTATTAACACTATTATTTTAATATGGCCTCATCTGTTTTAACTTTTTGCCTAATCTAAAACATTATATAACTATGTTATATAACGTGCATGGAAGGTTAGAAAATGTTTTTCGAGGGGTATATAAATCTGGTTGTTTAAAACATGTCCTGCTAGTGAGAACACAGGTTTAAATTTATAGCATGATTAAGGATTTTTATAAAGGGCCTAATTTTAGTTTAATACATATGATAAACCGTGTATAAATATATTTATAGCGTGACCATTCGGTCGAATTATAGAAACAAGACTTAGTAATATGCGACTGATTTTATTTGTGGTAGAAACACATATAAGCTGTAGAAATAATATGGCAAGTAAGTTTGGAAGAAGTAACATGCCCAATATGAAGTCACATGGCCAGTTTTAGACGTTAAATTAAATGTGAGTGCCTATCTGTTTGTTATCGTGCAACAATCAACGTTAATTAAAAGGTTAATTGAGATCAAATACTAATAAATTCTGTAACATATTACATGTTATCAGAATTGGAAAAGATCAGAAGTGTTGGAATCATATCGATGGGCGTAACATTTTGGAACTGATTTGTTCGCAGACAGAGGCCCAAAGGTGAGTTAAACTCACTCAGTATTTTTCCCATTTATATTTTATATAAATTGGGTTTTTATTTTGTGTGCACTGCCTGCCAATGGTTGACTGTTTGCTTGCTGATTTAACTGATGAAATTAAACTGTGTTTAATTTCAGTGAAATACCAAATCGTTATTTTTAACGATTGGTTCCAATAAAGGTAACTCACCTTGGTTGGTCACGTTTATTTATAAACGTGTTTTAAATGGTTGAAGTGTTTGAATTGCTTGTGGTTGATGTTAAATGGTCGTTATTTAGTTTATTAGTTAAACAAAACTGAACAGCATGATTGGAGATAACCATCTTGATACAGGGAAGCACAGATTGGAGGAATCCAACCGGATTCCGCAAATATATTATTTATTTTCATATTCTCATATATGAACTGCCCTGTTTGTATTGTTGGATTTGATATTCAACATCAGTTTGG
Source organism: Allium sativum (assembly GCA_030737875.1). NCBI lineage: Eukaryota > Viridiplantae > Streptophyta > Magnoliopsida > Asparagales > Amaryllidaceae > Allium > Allium sativum. Next base: position 750,882,656 of record CM060918.1, read on the forward strand.
TTTAAACCAATGGACGATATTGGTTGGGTATTTGGTAGCGTATGGCCTGTAAAATCAATCGTGTCATGAATATTGATTCACAGTCAGGTGAACTGAAAAGATGAAGTTATAAAATTTATTTTTATAACTGGAGTTGGTTTTTGAATATATTATTTCGAATAAAAGGGAAATAAATAAATATATTTTTATTTAAGATTTTGATTTGTTAAAAATTTATCTTATAGGATAAATGCTGATGTTAGACTGATTTGTAAGTATAAGATGAGAAATAAGGTCGCATAGTTACACTTTGGTAATTGTTTTTGTGAAGAAGAAATTTATGGAATTATTTAAATTAATTATATAATTAATTAATTTAAAGTGAGAATTTATTTGGAATCGGCTAACGAGATAATCAAGTTCGAGTGAATTAAATCGACCATTTGAATTGATTATCAAATTAATGTGTTTTTGGATTAAATATAATTTAAATTTAGATAAGGTTTTAAAAAAGGTTTAAGATAAACCATAATATATAAATGAGTTTCAAGATGTAAATCATTAATATTGAATTAACGTTATTTGAAAATGAGATCAAGTAAAAAGGGAAATTTGAAATAAGATTTCAAAAGTGGGGAATGGTCGAACAGATTTGAAAGAAGATTGGAAATAAATGAATCAGGTTAAAGAAGTGGGTTATAGGGTTGTATAACTAAACCCCAGTTATAATGGAATGTATTTCGATATGGAAATAGGAATATTGATTTTGTGATTACAACTGATATTCATTTGAGGATAAGAACGTTGCTTGATCAAGGTCTGAGAGGTAATTAAAATACCCCAACTTGAACAACATCGGGATTATCTGAAGCTGATATTAGTTGGCGATCGTAAAAGAGGTTCATGATAATACAACGAATGTTTTGAAAGGGGAATGGAGTGGAAATTGTATATGGTTATAAAGTATTTTACTAAGTATTATAACATAATGGTTCTGAGGTCATTAGTATATAAGAATATAGTGATTCAAGTTAGAGTTGGTCAAACATAATTATGCAGGACGAGTTGCCATTTCGTACGACTGCTAGCGTAATTCGCAGGGCTGCGGATAGCCTACGGCGGTCAGATGTTTCCTGAGGAAATCAGGCGTAACCATTGTGATCGCTGTGATCTAGAGTCAAGCGAATGGATGTAAGTCGAGTATTAGTTAATCGATAGAAGTTAAACAAGTAGAGTTAATCAGTTAGAGATAACCAGTTAAAGTTAATCAATTAGAGTTAATCGATTGGAGTTTAATTGAATTAGAGTTATTCAAATATCGTATTTTTGAATGTTAAAAGAGCTAGAAGTTTTAGTTTAACAAAAGTAAATCAGCTGTTGAAGGCCAAGTGGTGCTGAATACTGAGCCAGTGAACTCATTGGGTTGTCATGATTGAAACACTGATTATTTTGATAGTTAAATCACCGACTATCAAATCGGACCCATACGATTGTTGGTACGGAAAGACCGGGATCGAATTTATATTCGAAAACCATTTCGACCAACAAATACGTGAAGATATCAGAAGACAGTCGAGATGGAGCATTGAATACCGTGGATCTTCATAAGCGGAAGGATTACTTATAATCTCTGGTTTAGCGGCCCGTGATACACTGTGATTCTGTCGTGGTTGGAATCCACGGGTTACAAGGCTTCTCGCTACTGATCCATGGGGTGATTCCTATATGAGATGCAGTAGGAGAGTGCCTTCGGTTCGTCCTATTCCTGGATGACTTGTATGGACGAATGTCTGACAGAGTATTTCCAAAGGGATCACGTACATTGATTTCTACAAATGTATTTCTGTTAGTGGCGAAGAAGGGCACTTCTCTTAGCTTAACGACCAGAATATTTTTGTGGACGTTAATTAGTGATATCTGGCGGATCTGACAATGTGGCATTCAACGTGAATGATGACCAGATGATGAAAAGAAATGCTGACCTCAAGCCTCATCAACCGGGAGAGGACAAAAATCGGGCAGGCAGCATGGCTATGTGGGTCGCTCCCATTAGGGTGTATAATCACCTATCTAGAGAAATTCCTTTTGCTTCTTTAATCTATCGATGCTGTCCCTTTTCGGGAGACGGTGGTTTGAGCCCAACCGTCGGTGATATACATTCGATACACTCAAGCGAAATGAGTGGTCGGTCATGTGAGGGCCGGGTTGCAAGACGTTCTTGTTGAACCCAGTGTATTCGTCTCTAGAGACACATTATCGGCAGGTGGTCCCATACCTTGTCAAGGTCGGAATCCAATCTCCAATAAGCGCCCACGGTTTTGATTGTATACTATATATGTGGAGCGTGAGATGCAAGCGTTCCACTAGATTGTTATTTACTTGTATTTAGACATTATTATAATATCAGAAAAGATATTTATTTCAAAAATGTTTTGGGTTATCGTAAGGTAAAAACCTTCCGTATTTATGTGTGGATTTGGTCTTACGATTATTCTTTTATTTTGAAGAGATTTTAAACTTTAAAATCAAGTAGTGTGATACCTTGATACTGTGCGAGTTTTTACTCACTCTGGTTCACCAGACTGACCCGGTGTTTTGTAAATGCTCGGGTTAGCCCGGGGTGTACAGGTTCAGGTTATCGAATGATGTGAAGAGACGAGTCCAGATGCGTGATATTATATAGCTACCATTCTGCTGTGTGTTGTATCTGAGGACATGTTATTATAACTGTCCAGATGTGTGATGTTCTCGGATGATTGTAAGTATTTTAAAGCTCTCAGTAAAGATTTATTTCTGTATTATATTTTGTTCTGCTGCGATGTGAGACTCTGGTATGTTGTGTTGGTTCTTCTTCTTCTTCTTCTATTCTTATATTTCTTTCTTTCTTATCTCACCCTCTAAATTCTTTCAATAACGTTCCAGTGTTTTCAGTGTTTGGAAGGTCGGCAGGAGTACGGTAAAGGTATTTATGTCGATTTTCAAGGCCGAAAATCCCTGGGTCGTTACAGTGGTATCAGAGCTGGTTGCTTAATTGGTACGGATGATAGGGGGTTCTCGCTTCGCGTTTGGTGGCGAACGGGAGACTCTTACCCCTACATCTCCCAACAATGTGGGTTGGTCGAGTCGAGAGGCTGGCCGTAAAAGCAGTTCTGAGGTATCTCTGTAAGCCACGGTGGGAGGTTAGCCTACTGCCGCTGGATCGTTACAGTGGTATCAGAGCTATTGGTTTAGTAATAACCTTGGCTCTGTGGTGTCGCTCGATAGAGATTGGGTTAGAAATACCTTAGATCGAGATTGAGTGCATATATATATATATATATATATATATATATATGAGAGCGTATTTGTAAATTTTATATACAAACGTTTTGTATTGTGTTGTTGATCGGTTCAAGTGTTGAGAAGCGTTGAACTGACAATGGATACAGTATTGTTTTGAAATGGGGGTAAATGAGATAAATTTGCCCAAAATTATATTTTTGTATAGAAAAGAAATAATTTTCTCAAATTATTGAGATATTAGTGTGTTTGATCGATTTGAATGGAATTCAAATCGAATTGAAAAATTTAATTGAAACTTAACCTAGTTAAGTGAAATTAAGAAAAATCGGGATATTGAAATGGAATTAAATTGGAAAATGATGAGTTAATAATAATCAAATAGAAGTCAGTCGGATATTAATCAATTAATGTTCAAATATGGGAAACCAAAATAAATTATTAATGTTGAGTTAAATTCATTTGATTTGGTGATTTGGTTGTGTATTGGTTGCTGGTTGTGAATTGTTTGTTATTGAATGATAGTTTGTTTGAATGGCATAATTAAAAATTTAATGAAGTTGAATGAAGTATAAACTAAAGAATAATTTCCGGTATAATTAAACTGGAATGAAACCATCTATGGATTGGAATTTAGGATTTAACCCTGTAGTTAATAATGGATTGATATTATCTGCTTGGTTTTTGAATTAATATGGTTATAATGTTGATTAATAAGATAGTACTTGAAACTTTCACATATTTATTACTGATATGTGAATTGAGTTAAGTACAGGTGCCAGAGAAATAGGCAGACTGACATTGGTTGAGTAAATCACATATACGTTGAGAAGATATGCTCAATAGCGCTCGTAAAAGGTACGCCTACGTGAAAATATAAAGTTTTGGGGTTTTGATTTTTGTTTTCCGACCGTTGGTCGATGGATATATATTATCTGTTCCTGCGATATCGCAGATGTCACTCCGTGCAGGGGAGACTCTGCCGAATTTTTCCGAGAATCTAAGGTGTTAGAAAATTTTCGATGTTTTTGAAAATATTTATATACGGTAGTGAAATGGGTTTTCAATTTAAAATAAATGGGATTTGAAAATTAATGAGTTAGTAACGTTCTTTCTTACCATAGCAATTTCGAGGACGAAATTATTTTAAGGGGGGGAGAATGTAACGTCCCGTATTTTCTGACCATTTATTTGGAATATTTTATTTATTTAAAATATTGATTTGAGTTTAAATAATGTGGATTGACCATTTTAATTTGAATATTTTAGATTATTATTAATATAATAATATTTTACTTTCAGGATATTGGGAAAATGTTGAATTTACCGTATAATGTGGACGAGCGATTTAAAGCGATTTAAAAATGGGTTATATGGAACTATATAAATATATTCATTATTAAAATGGCATCAGAACGTTAATTTATAATTATATTATAAAACAAGCTCGAAATGGCACGGCAGTTTGTAATATTGATTTATGAACTTTCACTGAATATACAGGATCCGATATAAGTCGGATTTCTGTGAAACGAGAAAGGTTGGGGTCGTGTTGAGTATAATTTTCATATGAAAGAGAAAATTCAGATTTTGTATTATAGTTTGTAAGTCATGGCTAAATCAAATTTTAAAATAGTCGCTATGGAAATCGTTATTAAAATAGGCCTTTAAAATAGCCTTTTTTCAAAAGGACTTCGTTTTTGACGAAATTAGTTTCATTGGAACCGTAACGTCAAGAAGTAGCAGTGTATCTATCTTCGTTGCGTTTGAAATAAAGATAGGGTGGTGCGTATATTAAATGTTTACATTAAATAGTGAAAAATATTAAATAGCTATACAAGTAAGTCAAAACAAACCAATATATATAAAAGGATAAAAGCATACTCTGCAAGCTAATTAAATACCAGTTAAATTGTAAGAATCAAAGTACATTTGCAGTTGTCTTGAAGAGTAACCTACCCGAACTCAGTATAAATAAGGGTGTAGCCTATATATTATGGTATGAATTTCCTGTCTTTTGCTTGTCTTCGTACAACTTAGAGCATGTGCAAACCTTACCCTGGTTGTCACATTAAAATAAGCATAGCCTATACCCTATGATAGTGCAGTCTAACTAAATGCATAGCCTGTATTTGCAAATGCCATTGTCCCTCACGCAACATATATCTTCAAATCAACGGCAGTTAATACCTACCCATATAGCACCTACAGACAATTCCTTGCTTCCCAAAAGAATTTTACTTGCTTAATCTCCAAACTTTAAATGTCGTGCCCTCCACGTTTGAAAACCTTGATGACCAAGGAACTCATATATATTGTTTATTCGTGTTCTGCAAATTTTTGGTTACAGTATATAAATAAATGAAATGTTAAACTAAATAAAGCTGAAGTAAGTATGAAAAAGCGCAGGAAAACATCAGCATACCTCTCATATTCTATGAATTTTCTTTTCACTTTATGCGAACCTTGCCGACCAAGGCTTTGAGACAAACAGCTATTCTGAGTTGTGTCTGCATCCCTAAGACTTATATTATATATATAAATATATTTTTACGTGACCACCACGTATGTTGTCCTATAAACACTGCTCCCTATTCTCCTCAAAAGCGACAGACTTTCTTCTCCAAACAGTACCCAATTCTTTCATCCTTGTTTCAGCCTCACAACCTCCATTCCCGAAACAAACGCCAAATGGTTTCCTCCACCAATTCATGTAGCCATTGCTCTCAATAGTATAGAAGGGGAGAGGACGTTGGTTCGAGAGTGGGGTCGGACGTGGGTTGCTCGGCGGAAGAAGTCTGCACGGGTCTGTGAGGAGGTGGTGGAATTGAACGACGTGGTTCGGGTGATATTCAAAAGGAGGCAAAGTGGCGCAGCACCTGTGTCGAGGGGAGAGGCTTTAATGATGGTGAGTAGTCAGTGCAAGCACATGAGGAGTTTTGGTGCATACGTGCATGCTTTGGAGGAATTCAGTTCAACAGCCGGGTTCGAAAACAGGAAAGAATAATATACAGAAGCAGTTCGGGAAGCGACACGTTTTCCGATGCTTGGTGACGACTGAAGAGGAGGTGTCCGAGAGGCTACAGAGTGGCGCTTAGGTGATCTGTGAATGGAGAGAGAGGCCGAGAAGGGGTATGTTCGACGTTGGCATTTTGGTTTAAAACAAAGAGAAGAATAGGCGGGGATGAACATGGAGTATGGGTCCGCCTCGCTGCTGAGTGGTTTTGCTGGCGTCAGGTGGGAGGATTCTGGCGATCAGGAGTCAGTATGGCATCGGAGTTCGGTCCCAGATAGGACGTGCGGAAAGAAGGAGTGGCGCATGTCAGTGTGGGACGAGCTGATGAAGGGGGCCTCTGGAGCAGTTTCCAAGCTTAAGGAAGATGAACAGTGTATTTGCATGTGACTAATCAGGGTTTGAACTTGCCTAATCTTGGCTTATCAGCGTAAGTGATTAAAGAAAATAATGGTTTTCATAGTGTTAACACTATTATTTTAATATGGCCTCATCTGTTTTAACTTTTTGCCTAATCTAAAACATTATATAACTATGTTATATAACGTGCATGGAAGGTTAGAAAATGTTTTTCGAGGGGTATATAAATCTGGTTGTTTAAAACATGTCCTGCTAGTGAGAACACAGGTTTAAATTTATAGCATGATTAAGGATTTTTATAAAGGGCCTAATTTTAGTTTAATACGTATGATAAACCGTGTATAAATATATTTATAGCGTGACCATTAAGTCGAGTTATAGTAACAAGACTTAGTAATATGCGACTGATTTTATTTGTGGTAGAAACACATATAAGCTGTAGAAATAATATGGCAAGTAAGTTTGGAAGAAGTAACATGCCCAATATGAAGTCACATGGCCAGTTTTAGATGTTAAATTAAATGTGAGTGCCTATCTGTTTGTTATCGTGCAACAATCAACGTTAATTAAAAGGTTAATTGAGATCAAATACTGATAAATTCTGTAACATATTACATGTTATCAGAATTGGAAAAGATCAGAAGTGTTGGAATCATATCGATGGGCGTAACATTTTGGAACTGATTTGTTCGCAGACAGAGGCCCAAAGGTGAGTTAAACTCACTCAGTATTTTTCCCATTTATATTTTATATAAATTGGGTTTTTATTTTATGTGCACTGCCTGCCAATGGTTGACTGTTTGCTTGCTGATTTAACTGATGAAATTAAACTGTGTTTAATTTCAGTGAAATACCAAATCGTTATTTTTAACGATTGGTTCCAATAAAGGTAACTCACCTTGGTTGGTCACGTTTATTTATAAACGTGTTTTAAATGGTTGAAGTGTTTGAATTGCTTGTGGTTGATGTTAAATGGTCGTTATTTAGTTTATCAGTTAAACAAAACTGAACAGCATGATTGGAGATAACCATTTTGATACAGGGAAGCACAGATTGGAGGAATCCAACCGGATTCCTCAAATATATTATTTATTTTCATATTCTCATATATGAACTGCCCTGTTTGTATTGTTGGATTTGATATTCAACATCTGTTTGGTTTAAACCAATGGATGATATTGGTTGGGTATTTGGCAGCGTATGGCCTGTAAAATCAATCGTGTCATGAATATTGATTCACAGTCAGGTGAACTGAAAAGATGAAGTTATAAAATTTATTTTTATAACTGGAGTTGGTTTTTGAATATATTATTTCGAATAAAAGGGAAATAAATAAATATATTTTTATTTAAGATTTTGATTTGTTAAAAATTTATCTTATAGGATAAATGCTGATGTTAGACTGATTTGTAAGTATAAGATGAGAAATAAGGTCGCATAGTTACACTTTGGTAATTGTTTTTGTGAAGACGAAATTTATGGAATTATTTAAATTAATTATATAATTAATTAATTTAAAGTGAGAATTTATTTGGAATCGGCTAACGAGATAATCAAGTTTGAGTGAATTAAATCGACCATTTGAATTGATTATCAAATTAATGTGTTTTTGGATTAACTATCGTTTAAATTTAGATAAGGTTTTAAAAAGGTTTAAGATAAACCAGAATATATAAATGAGTTTCAAGATGTAAATCATTAATATTGAATTAATGTTATTTGAAAATGAGATCAAGTAAAAAGGGAAATTTGAAATAAGATTTCAAAAGTGGGGAATGGTCGAACAGATTTGAAAGAAGATTGGAAATAAATGAATCAGGTTAAAGAAGTGAGTTATAGGGTTGTATAACTAAACCCCAGTTATAATGGAATGTATTTCGATATGGAAATGGGAATATTGATTTTGTGATTACAACTGATATTCATTTGAGGATAAGAACGTTGCTTGATCAAGGTCTGAGAGGTAATTAAAATACCCCAACTTGAACAACATCGGGATTATCTGAAGCTGATATTAGTTGGCGATCGTAAAAGAGGTTCATGATAATACAACGAATGTTTTGAAAGGGGAATGGAGTGGAAATTGTATATGGTTATAAAGTATTTTACTAAGTATTATAACATAATGGTTCTGAGGTCATTAGTATATAAGAATATAGTGATTCAAGTTAGAGTTGGTCAAACATAATTATGCAAGACGAGTTGCCATTTCGTACGACTGCTAGCGTAATTCGCAGGGCTGCGGATAGCCTACGGCGGTCGGATGTTTCCTGAGGAAATCAGGCGTAACCATTGTGATCGCTGTGATCTAGAGTCAAGCGAATGGATGTAAGTCGAGTATTAGTTAATCGATAGAAGTTAAACAAGTAGAGTTAATCAGTTAGAGATAACCAGTTAAAGTTAATCAATTAGAGTTAATCGATTGGAGTTTAATCGAATTAGAGTTATTCAAATATCGTATTTTTGAATGTTAAAAGAGCTAGAAGTTTTAGTTTAACAAAAGTAAATCAGTTGTTAAAGGCCAAGTGGTGCTGAATACTGAGCCAGTGAACTCATTGGGTTGTCATGATTGAAACACTGATTATTTTGATAGTTAAATCACCGACTATCAAATCGGACCCATACGATTGTTGGTACGAAAAGACCGGGATCGAATTTATATTCGAAAACCATTCCGACCAACAAATACGTGAAGATATCAGAAGACAGTCGAGATGGAGCATTGAAGACCGTGGATCTTCATAAGCGGAAGGATTACTTATAATCTCTGGTTTAGCGGCCCGAGATACACTGTGATTCTGTCGTGGTTGGAATCCACGGGTTACAAGGCTTCTCGCTACTGATCCATGGGGTGATTCCTATATGAGATGCAGTAGGAGATTGCCTTCGGTTCATCCTGTTCCTGGATGACTTGTATGGACGAATGTCTGACAGAGTATTTCCAAAGGGATCACGTAAGTTGATTTCTACAAATGTATTTCTGTTAGTGGCGAAGAAGGGCACTTCTCTTAGCTTAACGACCAGAATATTTTTGTGGACGTTAATTAGTGATATCTGGCGGATCTGACAATGTGGCATTCAACGTGAATGATGACCAGATGATGAAAAGAAATGCTGACCTCAAGCCTCATCAACCAGGAGAGGACAAAAATCGGGCAGGCAGCATGGCTATGTGGGTCGCTCCCATTAGGGTGTATAATCACCTATCTAGAGAAATTCCTTTTGCTTCTTTAATCTATCGATGCTGTCCCTTTTCGGGAGACGGTGGTTTGAGCCCAACCGTCGGTGATATACATTCGATACACTCAAGCGAAATGAGTGGTCGGTCATGTGAGGGCCGGGTTGCAAGACGTTCTTGTTGAACCCAGTGTATTCGTCTCTAGAGACACACTATCGGCAGGTGGTCCCATACCTTGTCAAGGTCGGAATCCAATCTCCAATAAGCGCCCACGGTTTTGATTGTATACTATATATGTGGAGCGTGAGATGCAAGCGTTCCACTAGAGTGTTATTTACTTGTATTTAGACATTATTATAATATCAGAAAAGATATTGATTTCAAAAATGTTTTGGGTTATCGTAAGGTAAAAACCGTCCGTATTTATGTGTGGATTTGGTCTTACGATTATTCTTTTCTTTTGAAGAGATTTTAAACTTTAAAATCAAGTAGTGTGATACCTTGATACTGTGCGAGTTTTTACTCACTCTGGTTCACCAGACTGACCCGGTGTTTTGTAAATGCTCGGGTTAGCCCGGGGTGTACAGGTTCAGGTTATCGAATGATGTGAAGAGACGAGTCCAGATGCGTGATATTATATAGCTACCATTCTGCTGTGTGTTGTATCTGAGGACAGGTTATTATAACTGTCCAGATGTGTGATGTACTCGGATGATTGTAAGTATTTTAAAGCTCTCAGTAAAGATTTATTTCTGTATTATACTTTGTTCCGCTGCGATGTGAGACTCTGGTATGTTGTGTTGGTTCTTCTTCTTCTTCTATTCTTATATTTCTTTCTTTCTTATCTCACCCTCTAAATTCTTTCAATAACGTTCCAGTGTTTTCAGTGTTTGGAAGGTCGGCAGGAGTACGGTAAAGGTATTTATGTCGATTTTCAAGGCCGAAAATCCCTGGGTCGTTACAAATTCTATTCGAATAAACTATATTTGATTTACTCCTTTAATTCTATTCGAATAAACTATATTCGATTTACTACTTTAATTCTACTCGAATAAACTATATTCGATTTACTACTTTAATTCTATTTGAATAAACTATATTCGATTTACTCCTTTAATTCTATTCAAATAAATTCTATTCAATTTACTCCTTTCGAATAACAAGATTCGATAACTCCTTTCGAATAACTAGATTCGATGACTCCTTTCGAATAACTAGATTCGATGACTCCTTTCGAATAACTAGATTCGATGACTCCTTTTGAATAACTAGATTCGATAACTCCTTTCGAATAACCAATATTCGATTAACTAACTTCGATTAAATTATATTCGATAACTCTTCTCGAATGAACTATATTCGATTACTCTTCTCGAATAAACTATATTCGATTACTCTTCTCGAATAAACTATATTCAATTACTCCTTTAAATTAACTCCTTTTCTATTTGTTTACTTAACAAATAACTATTTCCTTTTCAAATTCTATTTATTTAACAAATAAATATTTCTTTTATCTTTCCTATTTATTTAACAAAAAAATATTTCCTTTATCTTTCCTATTTATTTAACAAATAAATATTTCCTTTTACATTTGTTTTACAAATATTTTCTTTATCTTTTGTTTTACAAATATATTCCTTTATATTTGTTTTTCACACATATTTCCAATTCAATTATATTTGTTTTACAAATATAATTTATTTTCAATATACACTTTGATGAATCCCTTGTATATTCCAGTATTTCTTATGGTGTTTCAAATACCATATATCACTGCTTAGTATCACCCAAACACACACAATCAACAACAGATTGTATATCACATCATATATCACAATATATATGAAAAACAGTAAAATAAATGTTGAGGAATCCAGTTGGATTCCTCCGACCTGTTTCCCTGCATCACAGATGTTAAACAATATAATTAACATCGATTTCATTTCAATATGAAATATTCTGCTAAACAGAATCAATATTAGATCAATGATTTATATATATATATATATCGTTATCTATAATTTCAACCAATACATAAGCAATTCAACCAAACAGTTAACCTACAACAATCAACAGATAATTATCAGTTCTAAGAATACGTTATAAAAATATAACTGTTCAGAGTTGGTGAGTTTTACTGACATTGGACGATCATCGTTAATAACGATTACCATAGCTCGATTCAGACGGAAAATTTATTTTGCTATAAATTGTAACGAGCTTCGATTCGCTCCCAGTCAGTTCCATTGTGTAGCGCTCATCTATACGATCCTGTCGGATCTTGTTTCGTTGAATTTCGATATCGTATGGTAAAGTTATTGTCATTACAAGTTATACAAATAATTAAAAGATAATTATATTAATTAAATATTCTATATAATTTATTTAAACAACCATTTTCATCTCTAAATTACCAATTAAATTAATTAATTATATAATGTAAAAGTACGGGTCGTTACATTCTTCCTCGCTTAAAATAATTTCGTCCTCGAAATTGCTAAGGTAGAAAACTAACCCTATTGACTGGTTAAAACCTATTTGTTAAATTCTTAACTCCCGTTTCAACTAGACTAATTTAATTTCAATCAAATTATTAATTTAATTCTATTAACGAATATTTTCAAAAATCCTAAAAATTTTCTAACACTCGAAATTTCTGAAAAATTTCGCCAGCACCTCCTTTGTACTGGTCAATAGGTCAAACTCCATGAAACGATAAAGAATTTCGCTCGATCCGAATCGATCGCTAAATCGACCAAGACCGTTCGAAACCCCTGATTGTTTTCAGAACATGACAAATTGGAATGCAAATAGAAGAACATTTCATTGTTTATTACAACAATTTCATCAGAATACAAGAATATACAGAGGATGTATGAATAAAATACATTCAATAAATATCAAAGATTACAATAAATTACTGCAGCGGAAAAAATAATACAATACACAACTGAAAGAGATATACGGATACAGAGCTTTCCGGATATCGTTCCAGCTGTAACCAGGTTCCTGTGAATATAAATCTGCAAAACCAAAACCACTAGCTGCCCGTGTGGAAATAGGGGCACCCAGAGTTTAGGTGAAAACAATAAACTACAGGTCAATCATGTGACTGGTGTGAGAATTAAAACAATTATTAGTCTTTATTTTAAAGTTAGGTAAATCAAGGGACCACGCCTTATAAAACGGAACGGGTTTCCTCCCAAGAATACTAGTGCATAAAACAACATCGCAATGCTAAATAAAGAACAATGAAGCTATTATAAGACCCAGGTCCCATCACACAATGCAACACAAGCCGGAGGATAGGGTTTTACCTTATAATAGCCAAAGAATGTTTGGTACATTAAAAACAAATCATTTGATACTATAATAAGTGCATAGTGTCAAAACAATTTCAATCATAAGTATCAATCATAGACGACATAAGTGCCACATACCACTATGTCGCCATATATAGGTTTACAATCAAAACCGAAAAGTCACGTATTGGAAGTTGGATTTCCATCTATGAACCGAGGCAAGGATCGCCCTCTACCGAATTCGAGACTGTCCAGCCCGAGTCTCAGGAAAGTACTCAGTCAAGCCTTTGGATCGTCAGGGCCGGTCCACCGATGTGGATTAAAATGCCTGAACACTGCGTTTCCCCGCCCTTTGGGGCGTAAATGAGTCCTACGACTCCTTCGGAGCCACATAGTCACCGATATATCCAAGGCGCCTCGCAATCCAATAACCACACAGGTGAAAATAATATAAATGTCACGGCTGGTAGGTCATTGACACCACCCTAGCTAGAAGGAAACGCATGCCCTCTCTGATGTCCTCTCCCGTTTCTGGTTCACAACTGAGGTATGAGGCTCGCGAATCAACGTTACACAAAGCTATGCCACACAGGCGGTGCTTTGATCATCAACCACAAGACTTTGCTTTTCAACAGAAGCCTTGATCAATTGCCACTTAGGCATGCCACACAGGCAATTCACACCATGCGACTGATGTCTATCGATATACAACCTCTGATCCCGTACGTCTTAGAGAAGGGTGAAGTAAGGGAATGAATTCCCCTTCACCAGGCAGATGTATATTTAATAGAGATCAATCAACACAGAGAAAAATCCAATGTCAGACACACAGTCCATACAAGTTTGTTCTGGGTCTGAACGAAACCGGAGTAACCTTATTCCTCGCATATCCATTGATCTCCAAGTACGTCAACCGATTCCCTCCTCTTGGGTGTACAGTCCAATCAAGATCATCAGTAATCACCCAAACGATGTGAAGACCTCCGGTCTTCGACAACCGTCTTCATCCGCGACACATCGTCGAATCAGTTATTCAGAATGGGATAAACCCGGTCTTTCTGAATAACTCGCGTATATAATAAACAAGTGTTACACAAGCACAACATACGCCTCATTCCAATTCAGAATATTCTTTTATTCAAATATTCTTATACTTTGGGAAAGGTTCCCATTAATTTTATCAAAGATAAATTCTTTAAATTTATTCTTTAATCTTCTTTTGGATATCAAATCAAATCGTATTAAGGTTTTCTAAACTAGTCGGGATTAGCAAACCACACCGAAGTAATCATTTATTTTATTTCTCAATCCCAACTTATTCATCCCATGGAGCAAAACTGGTAATACTCCATATCTAACACCAAGGTGTTATTGGTAAATATTAACTACCATTTCACGTTCAAATCTAATTAAAGATTTAACTATCGTTTAGAGAAAAACTGGTGAAACTCCATTCTCAATCACTTTATTCTAAAAGATTCATTAATACTCCACTTAGTTTTAGTCTTCCCAAAAATCAATATCATGTCTTTAACTGGGTTAAAGAACCAATGTCATCTAAAACACGGTTCACGATAAACCCAAAATCACATTCCATTAATTATCGGGTTAAAGAACAAGTGTTATTTAAAAACCGTTCACGATAAACCTAAAAATCAATTCCAATTAAATATCATTTAATTGGTATACTTCATTAAATTTAAATAAAAAGATTTAATCTTTTTCTCAACTGGGTTTAAGAACAGCGTTAATGAAGACACAATTCACGACAAACCCAAATCCCATTTGATGTTAAATGCAAGGCTCTGAATAGAAAATATATCTGCTTATATTCAATATCAAATTCTACGACCAACAAATATCGTATTGGAAATAACGATATCAATATATCTTTCAAATTTCCATAACAATATCTGTATAATCACGAAATCCAACATCGAAATATTCCAAAGACAATTTCGATTCAAATCCATTCCAATTCAATTATTGGAAATTCTGGTTACTTCTAAAGCCATTTCAAATCCAATTTATTTATTTTAAAAATAATTGGATTATAATTCTAGTTCAAAACTAGTTCATTTCGATAAAAATCTATTTTTATCATTTCAAATATGGAATTTTTCATCCTAATTCTTTCCAAATCATTTCTTATGATTTTACACAAATTATTACTATTTTTAATAATTTTATCAAGGCCCGTACAGTCGATTTCCATCAACGACCATCGAACTGCACTTACAACGACCTTTTCCAAATTTGATTTGGACATAATTCCAAATTGAGCCGTTAGATTTCAAATCTCTAATATTCGTTAGAAAGCTATTTTCGATACGAACCGAACGGTTCCGGTTTTAGGAGAATCCGATAGTCGGATCTCCAGTAACGTCCATTCGAAGTCAATGGTCAAAATTCGCGAACTGCCGCAGCGCGGCGCGTTCTATTCTGGCCATTATATATATATAATATATATATATATATATTATATTTCGTGTATTTCCTTTTAAAACAAATTTTATAAATCGTTTTAAATTCGTTTTCAAAACGATTTCAACTTCCTATTCAACTTCCTATTCAATTTCAAATCAAAATTGAATATTCCATATCATCCATATACAAATGATAATATTTTCAAAACGTTATATTTTGAAATCACTTCCTTTCATATATTCATTATAAAAATGAGTAAAATCGATATAAATATCGTTCGCATCAAAATGGCGCATATCTAATCAACACGGCTTTATATATTGCAATAACTTCGTTATTCTATTCAACAAAAGAATATTTTCTTCAACACATGAATATATATTTTTATTCAACACATGAATATTTGTTTTATTCAACACATGAATATATATTTTATTCAACACATGAATTTTATTTTATTCAACACGTGAATATATATTTTATTCAACACATGAATTTTCTTTTATTCAACACATAAATATATATTTTATTCAACACATGAATATATATTTTATTGAACACATGAATATATATTTTATTCAACACATGAATTTATATTTTATTTTCCAACTAGGAATGAGGCCCAATCAATTACCATATAATGTTAATTATATGGATTCCCTACAACACATGTATATAATAGCAATGATAAATAATCAACCATCATCCAAAGTACACCACACAACTGCATAAGCATTAAATATAAATAATTAACGCTTACACAGTTAGTCAACCCATCGATTGACATACAACTAAACAATCGGGATTAGTGTACGTCAAATATCAAACCAACACCCGTGTGGAGTTTCAGTCAACAAACACATATTTTTATTTGTGTAGTTGGGCGATCTGTAAAATTTATCGTCCCAATTAATATCATTCAAATGGGTTTACATAAACAAATCGTCCGATTTGTTTATTCATATTTAATTTATATACACGTTAAAAATTATATTTTTAACTATAAATTATTTATTCATTCCACTTCACACAATCAACTTTCACAACACATCAATTAAACAAACAAGTCATCCATGGTCTATGGACGACGGGTGCCGGGTGCTGCTAAGCACTGTCTGCATCCTAGTATATATTTCAAACTAGAAATTAAAACAAAAGTGAGGAGTTCTCACCGAGAAGCTTAACCAAACGCCACGACTCTTCATATGTAGAAAATTTCGTCGTGCTCGCCCTTCATTACTTTCGTTGCCCGTATTTGCTACATATATAAAAATCACATTTTTATATTCTCTAGTATATAAAAATCATATCTTTACTTCGCTAACTTCATAATATAAAAATCAAATTTTTTTATCGCTACATCCTATATATAAAGATTATATTTTTATCTTGCTAGTAATATAATAAAAATTATATTTTTATTACTCTACATACATAGAAATTATATTTTTACCTCTCTACATATATAAAACTTATATTTTTAAAATGCTACCATATATATAAAGATTATATTTTATTCTAGGGACAAACAAATAAAAAATCGTATTTTTACTTAATCAAAAATCATATCTTTATGATGTTAAAAATCCAATCTATACATGCTAAAAATCTAATCTTTTTCTATAACATTTTCTATAAAAATCTACTCGTTTTCTTAAAAAAAACTTAATCTTTTTATTCTATATGCTTTTCATACAAAAATCTCTCTTCTAATCTTTTAACACGATTATTAAACATTATAACTGAAACACAAATGTAAATAAAATATAGAAACTTACTGTTTTTCAGTGTTTGGGGGTGTGGAGGACTGCTCGTCGCGGAAATCGAGGATGGGGAAGCTGCTCGCCGTCACAGGTGGTGGAGCAAGGGGGCGACACCTTAGGGTTTCAGGTGCTTCGCGGGTTTGAAGGTTGGGGTGTTCGAATTGGCGGAAGGGGAGAGGACTGGAGGGAGGAGGAGGATCAGAGGTCGGGGAGGGAGGTGCGCGCCCGGCGGCGGCGACGCTGACCCCCTGGAGGCGCGGCGAGATTGATCGACGGGGAGAAGTTCTCTTTTTTATATATATTACGGCTGAAATGAGGGGAGAGAGAAAGGTAAAGGGGTGAGGGAGTTATATATTATAATATATTATTTTATTATTATTTTTCCATATAAAGTTGCCTTCGTATACACACTCCAAACGAGACCCAGCGACTGTCGTCCCTAACTAAATACCCCCATTTCGAACACAATGGGATACGTGTCGTAAGCCAGTTCGATTATTTCGATCAGTTTCCGTCAAAATCAATATATATATATATATATATATATATATATTGATTTTGAACGCACATTTCAATTTACCGGGGTCACATACGGACTCTAGAAATTCCCGGAAAATATTTTCTAACTTCGTATTAATGGTACAGTCTTAACAAAACTAATTTCGTCAAATTCTGAGACCGTTTGAAAAATGGCAAATTTCTGGTCGATCGAAATTGATTGAAACTGTTAAAACAAGTTTTACTTCGCCATGCTCACATATTGATTCGAAAAATTATGAATTTCGGAACCTAGCAATAATTCGATATCCCGGATCCAACAAAAGTGATTTCGTCGATAACAGAGATCGTTTGCAAAATTTCAATTTTTAAGAGCCAGAATTCCATTGCGACTATTCTGAATTTTCAACTGGACGTAACTTTTGATTCTTGCTATGAAATTTTAATTTTTCGGATTCGTTGGAAAGATTTTCTCAAATTGATTCTAATATTTTTGGTTTCGCTAAAATCCGGTTTATTTTGAATCCTGTACATTCATTTGAACTTTGAAATCGAATTTTCAAACCACCGCGCCATTTTCAATTCCTTTTATAATTAAAAATCAATATTTATATTATAACGACGATCTATATAAATATATATGTTCTAATTCTATTCAAAATAAATTTCTCGTCGTTATTATTTAAAATTATTCATTTTATATATTCAAAATTCACTAAAATTGCCAAAATAAAAATTTTAAATTGGCTCAGATTTCTGGGTTATTACAATCGCCCCCACTTAAAACTTTTCGTCCCCGAAAAGGAACGAAGCCGAAAGTTGTTTTTCAAACCAACTCAACTTTCATTATTTTCATTATGGCTTAAGTTCTTCAACTTTTCTGTTTCTAAGAACTTATCAAATTTTTCAAAAATTTGGCTAACACCCTGAATTTCCGAAAAATTTCGCTATAACCTCCCCTACACCGGGAGCTTCAGGATATTTCAAATAGCCTCCCATGGACCTCACCAATCCAAAAAGAAAAAGAAACAGCCAAGCGGCTAGCCAATCGGCTCATAAAATCATCAAAAACCCAAGAAATATAATAAACATGTACCTATTTCTCGGGCAAACAATTTTATTCTTCTGCTCTAGCCTCCTTGCTATGACCTGTTTAATGTAAGTACATGTATATGCATGCAAATGCGACTAATTTTCAATACAATTCACTATTTGGTTCAATTTGGCTAAAGGTTCAACATTTAATTAATCAAACAATAATCAAACAACACAACCAACAATCAATTAGTTGATTAGCTTTTCACACTCATAATATTAATACATAGTCCAAAAATCAGATTTTTGATGCCAAATCACAAGAATATATTCTAACTATATTTTGGTTCTCACACCAGTCAGTTGGAAATATATAGAAATCTCACTTTCGTCACTCGAAAATAAATACTGGTGATGGTATACTTCATCACCAGGACCATGTCCGAGCGACTAGAGTGTGATTCTATATCTACCCAGAATATTAAAACTTCAAATACATGCGGATCAGACATATACGCAAAATCTTTATATATTGGATTGTCCAAATTCAATACAAATAATTATTCAAATATGTTGAATAAGGTTTAAATTTTCAAAACAAAACTTGTTTTCAATTTTATTTTAAAAACATCACTCTTCACACTTGTTATAGGATACTATTGATCTCATCTCTAACGAGTCATTCTCATTGGATATTACTAATCCAATCTCTGACGAATTCTTTTGTTTGATTCTAACGTGTCTTGTTCTCGAGCTTTGTAAACCAAAGCTCTGATACCAAATGAAACGATAAAGGATTTCGCTCGATCCGAATCGATCGCTAAACCGACCAAGACCGTTCGAAACCCATTATTGTTTTGAGAACACGACAAATAGGAACACAAACAGAAGAACATTTCATTGTTTATTACAACAATTTCATCAGAATACAAGAATATACAGAATATGAAAGAATAAAATACATTCAATAAATATCAGAGATTACAATAAATTACTGCAGCAGAAAAAAATAATACAATATACAACTGAAAGAGATATACGGATATAGAGCTTTCCGGATATCGTTCCAGCTATAACCAGGTTCCTATGAATATAAATCTGCAAAACCAAAACTACTAGCTGCCCGTGTGGTAATAGGGGCACCCGGAGTTTAGGTTAAAACAATAAACTCCAGGCCAGTCATGTTACTGGTGTGAGAAATAAAACAGTTATTAATCTTTATTTTAAAGTTAGGTAAATCAAGGGACCACGCCGTATAACACGGAATGGGTTTCCTCCCAAGAATACCAGTGCATAAAACAACAGTGCAATGCTAAATAAAGAACAATGAAGCTATTATATGACCCAGGTCCCATCACACAATACAAAACAAGCCAGAGGATAGGGTTTTACCTTATAATAGCCAAAGAACGCTTGGTACATTAAAAACAAATCATTTGATACTATAATAGGTGCATAGTGTCAAAACAATTTCAATCATAAGTATCAATCATAGACAGCATAAGTGCCCCATACCACTATGTCGCCATATATAGGTTTACAATCAAAACCGCAAAGTCGCGTATTGGAAGTTGGATTTCCATCTATGAACCGAGGAAAAGGATCATCCTTTACCGAATTCGAGACTGTCTAGCCCGAGTCTCAGGCAAGTACTCAGTCAAGCCTTTGGATCGTCAGGGCCGGTCCACCGATGTGGATTAAAATGCCTGAACACTGCGTTTCCCCGCCCTTTGGGGGCGTAAATGAGTCCTATGATTCCATCGGCTCCGCATAGTCACCGATATATCCGAGGCACCTCGCAATCCAACAACCACACAGGTGAAAATAATATAAATTTCAGGGTTGGCAGGTCACTAACACCACCCTAGCTAGAAGGAAACGCATGCCCTCCCAGATGTCCTCTCCCGTTTCTGGTTCACAACCGGGGTGTGAGGCTCGCGAATCAACGTTACACAAAGCTATGCCTCACAGGCGGTGCTTTGATCATCAACCACAAGACTTTGCTTTTCAACAGAAGCCTTGATCAATTGCCACTTAGGCATGCCACACAGGTATTTCACACCATGCGACTGATGTCTATCGATATACAACCTCTGATCCCATACATCTCAGAGAAGGGTGAAGTAAGGGAATGAATTCCCCTTCACCAGGAAGATGTATATTTAATAGAGATCAATCAACATAGAGAAAAATCCAATGTCAGACGCACAGTCCATACAAGTTCGTTCTTGGTCTGAACGAAACTAGAGGAATCTTATTCCTCGCATATCCATTGATCTCCATGTACGTCTGGACGATCACCAACCGATTCCCTCCTCTTGGGTGTACAGCCAAATCAAGATCATCAGTAATCAACCAAATGATGTGAAGACCTCCGGTCTTCGACCACCATCTTCATCCTCGACACATCGTCGAATCAGTTATTCAGAATGGGATAAACCCGGTATTTCTGAATAACTCGCGTATATAATAAACAAGTGTTACACAAGCACAACATACGCCTCATTCCAATTTAGAATATTCTTTTATTCAAATATTCTTATACTTTGGAAAGGTTCCCATTAATTTTATCAAAGATAAATTCTTTAAATTTATTCTTTAATCTTCTTTTGGATATCAAATCAAACCGTATTAAGGTTTTCTAAACTAGTCGGGATTAGTGAACCACACCGAAGTAATCATTTATTTTATTTCTCAATCCCAACTTATTCATCCCATGGAGCAAAACTGGTAATACTCCATATCTAACACCAGGTGTTATCGGTAAATATTAATTACCATTTTACGTTCAAATCTAATTAAAGATTTAACTATCGTTTGGAGCAAAACTGGTGATACTCCATTCTCGATCACTTTAATCTAATTAAAGATTCATTAAAAATCCACTTAGTTTTAATCTTCCCAAAAATCAATATCTTGTATTTAACTGGGTTAAAGAACCAATGTCATCTAAAACACGGTTCACGATAAACCCAAATCACATTACATTAATTATCGGGTTAAAGAACAAGTGTTATTTAAAAACCGTTCACGATAAACCCAAAAATCAATTCCAATTCAATTCCAATTCAATTCCAATTAAATATCAATTAATTGGTGTACTTCATTAAATCTAGATAAAAAGATTTAATCTTTTTTTTCAACTGGGTTTAAGAACAGTGTTAATGAAGACACCATTCACGACAAACCCAAATCCCGTTTGATATTAAATGCAAGGCTCTGAATAGAAAATATATCGGCTTATATTCAATATCAAATTCTACTACCAACAAATATCGTATTGGAAATAACGATATCAATATATCTTTCAAATTTCCATAACAATATCTGTATAATCATGAAATCCAACATTGAAATATTCCAAAGACAATTTCGATTCAAATCCATTCCAATTCAATTATTGGAAATTCTGGTTACTTCTAAAACCATTTCAAATCCAATTTATTTATTTTAAAAATAAATGAATTATAATTCTAGTTCAAAACTAGTTCATTTCGATAAAAATCTATTTTTATCTTTTCAAATATGGAATTTTACATTTCAATTCTTTCCAAATCATTTCTTATGATTTTACACAAATTAATACTATTTTTAATAATTTTATCAAGGCCCGTACAGTCGATTTCCATCAATGGCCATCAAACTGCACTTACAACGACCTTTTCCAAATTTGATTTGGACATAATTCCAAATCCAACCGTTAGATTTCAAATCTCTAATATTCTTAGAAAGCTCTTTTCGATACGAACCCAACGGTTCCGGTTTTAGGAGAATCCAACGGCCGGATCTCCCGTAACATCCATTCGAAGTCAATGGTCGAAATTCGCGAACTACCGCAGCGCGGCGCGTTCTATTCAGGCCATTATATATATATATATATATATATATATATATATATATATTATATTTCGTCGATTTCCTTTTAAAACGTATTTTATAAATCGTTTTAAATTCATTTTCAAAACGATTTCAACTTCCTATTCAATTTCAAATCAAAATTGAATATTCCATATCATCGATATACAAATGATAATATTTTTAAAACATTATATTTTGAAATCACTTTCTTTTATATATTCATTATAAAAATGAATAAAATCGATATAAATATCGTCCGCATCAAAATGGCGCATATCTAATCAACACGGCTTTATATATTTCAATGACTTCGTTATTCTATTCAACAAATGAATATTTTCTTCAACACATGAATATATATTTTTATTCAACACATGAATATTTGTTCTATTCAACACATGAATATGTATTTTACTCAACACATGAATATATATTTTATTCAACACATGAATTTTCTTTTATTCAACACATGAATATATATTTTATTCAATACATGAATATATATTTTATTCAACACTTGAATTTATATTTTATTTTCCAACTTGGATTAAGGCCCAATCAATTACCATATAATGTTAATTATATGGATTCCCTACAACACATGTATATAATAGCAATGATAAATAATCAACCATCATCCAAAGTGCACCACACAACTGCATAAGAATTAAATATAAATAATTAATGCTTACACAGTCTGTCTACCCATCGATTGACATACAACTAAACAATCGGGATTAGTGTACATCAAATATCATCCCAACACCCGTGTGGGGTTTCAGTCAACAAACACAGATTTTTATTTGTGTAGTTGGGCGATGTGTAAAATTTATCGTCTCAATAAATATTAGTCAAATGGGTGTACATAAACAAATCGTCTGATTTTTTTATTCATATTTATTTTATATACACGTTAAAAATTATATTTTTAACTATAAAATATTTATTCATTCCACTTCACACCATCAACTTTCACAACATATCAATTAAAAAACAAGTCATCCATGGTCTGTGGACAACGGGTGTCGGGTGCTGCTAAGCACCGTCTACATCCTAGTATATATTTCAAACTAGAAATTAAAATAATAGTGAGGAGTTCTCACTGAGAAGCTAAACCAAACGCCACGACTCTTCGTATGTAGAAAATTTCGCCGTGCTCGCCCTTCATCACTTTCGTCGCCCGTATTTGCTACATATATAAAAATCACATTTTTATATTCTCTAGTATATAAAAATCATATCTTTACTTCGTTAACTTCATAATATAAAAACTAGTTTTTTTATCGCTACTTCCTATATATAAAGATTATATTTTTATCTTGCTAGTAATATAATACAAACTATGTCTTTATTACTCTACATACATAGAAATTATATTTTTACCTCTTTACATATATAAAAATTATATTTTTAAAACGATACCATATATATATAAAGATTATATTTTTACTATAGGGGCAAACAAATAAAAAATCGTATTTTTACTTAATCAAAAATCATATCTTTATGATGTTAAAAAACCAATCTATACATGCAAAAAATCTAATCTTTTTCTATAACATTTTCTATAAAAATCTACTCGTTTTCTAAAAAAAAACTTAATCTTTTTATTCTGTATGCTTTTCAGACAAAAATCTCTATTCTAATCTTTTAACACGATTATTAAACATTAAAACTGAAAAATAAATGTAAATAAAATATAGAAACTTACTGTTTTTCAGTGTTTGGGGGTGTGGAGGACTGCTCGTCGCAGAAATCGAGGAGGGGGAAGCTGCTCGCCGTCTCAGGTGGTGGAGCAAGGGGGCGACGCCTTAGGGTTTCAGGTGCTTCACGGGTTTGAAGGTTGGGGGTGTTCGAATTGGCGGAAGGGGAGAGAACTGGAGGGAGGAGGAGGATTAGAGGTCGGGGAGGGAGGTGCGCGCCCGGCGGTGGATGCGCTGACCCCCTGGAGGCGCGGCGAGATTGATCGACGGGGAGAAGTTCTCTTTTTTTATATATTACGGTTGAAATGAGGGGAGAGAGAAAGGAAAAGGGGTGAGGGAGTTATATATTATAATTATATTATTTTATTATTATTTTTCCATATAAAGTTGCCTTCGTATACACACTCCAAACAAGACCCAATGACTGTCGTCCCTAACTAAATACCCCCATTCCGAACACAATGGGATATATATCGTAAGCCAGTTCGACTATTTCGATCAGTTTTCATCAAAATCAAAATATAAATATATATATATATATTGATTTTGAACGCACATTTCAATTTACCGGGGTCACATATGGACTCTAGAAATTCCCGGAAAATATTTTCTAACTTCGTATTGACGGTACAGTCTTAACAAAACTAATTTCGTCAAATTCTGAGACCGTTGGAAAATGGCCAATTTCTGGTCGATCAAAATTGACTAAAACTGTTAAAACACGTTTTACTTCGCCACGCTCACATATTGATTCGAAAAATTATGAATTTTGGAATCTAGCAATAATTCGACATCCCGGATCCAACAAAATTGATTTCGTTGAAAACAGAGGTCGTTTGAAAATTTTCCATTTTTAAGGGCCAGAATTCCATAGCGACTATTCTGAATTTTCAACTGGACGTAACTTTTGATTCTCACTATGAAATTTCAATTTTTCGGATTCGTTGGAAAGATATTCTAAAATCAATTCTAATATTTTTGGTTTCGCTAAAATACGGTTTATTTTGAATCCTATACATTTATTTGAAATTTGAAATCGAATTTTCAAACTACCGCGCCATTTTCAATTCCTTTTATAATTAAAAATAAATATTTATATTCTAACGACGATCTATATAAATATATACGTCCTAATTCTATTCAAAATAAATTTCTCTTTGTTATTATTTAAAATAATTCATTTTCAATATTCAAAATTCGCTAAAATTACCAAAATAAATTTTTTTAATTTGGCTCAGATTTCCGGGTTATTACACTCAACTCGCCTCTCTGGGCCATCTCCAACCCAAGAAGAAAATCAAACAGCCAAGCGGCTTGCCAATTCAGCACACAAAGATCTCATACCATATGAAATATAACTTGTACCTTTTTGTTGGGCATATCACTATGTCCTTTGCATCTGTTACCAATTCAACATATACACATGTTATCGAAATCAAACTCATATCACTTTTATCTCCAACACAAACATTCGCTTATATCCAAGCCAAACATCATTTCAAACTCGAGTTTCATTCTCGATTCCAAACTCTTAACTTGGTTATCAAATTACACTACAAATTCGAATCTCATAAATCCAATTTGTCTTGATATCATTCTAATACAATTTTAGTTACCACTTAACTGACTTTATTTCAATTCCAATTTGCTTTCCCAAATATTATTTAACTTTCTTTTAATTCAAACAGTCTCTTCCTGGGAGTTTTAAACTGCTTTGCTTTTATCAAAATTCAAACTTTCCTTTTCAGGATTCAAAACAACTTGTTTTTGTCAAAATAATTCAAAACAAAATCTTTGGTAGTAATCCGTCACTTACACACTCGAAAATGAACACCGATGATGTCATGATCATCATCGGAATCTTTTTCCAGCTATCGAAGTGAGTTCAATACTATATCACTTTTCAAAACTCATTCTTTAAATACTTCCATTTTGAAATCCATTCAAAATATCATTCAAAACAATTTAAAATCTCCCAGGATTTTAAAATTCTCATATATTCAATCCAAATTCATTTACCAACACTTTTTAAATTCCCAGAAATTTTAAATCCAATTCTGATTAAATTATAGCTTTAATTCATCTGATTTCACGCATTTCACTTATACAAATTCTAATTGGCTATTTACATAACCATTTCACATTTTATAATCTTATTCGATTATAATAGTGACCAACACATCCAATATATTATAACCATTTCAATATAAATCCTTTATATCAAAATATAATTTGGGTAAAATTATTTCATTTACCCTCTTTTCAAAACATAAAGTGTCAGTTCATCGTATTCGAGTGTTTATAAATCCCTACCGATACAATGGATCAAACTGATCGACCAGAACCCATAAACAACTCAGCCAATAAATCTCCACAATATAAAACAATTTTTATATCAAATAACAAATACGTTCACTCGTATATATACACTCAACTCAATCTAGGGTATTGCTAACCCTATCTCTACTGAGTCACGCCACAGAGCCAAGGTAATTACTTAACCTTAAGCTCTGATACCAACTGTAGTGCCCTGAAATTCCAGTCCAATTGAGCTGACTAAATAACACAAGTCCAACAAACATTACACTAGAAATCAGAAAACTAATAGAAAGAAAATAGAGGGTGAGGATAGATATGGTAGAAACTTAGAATACAAGAAGAAGAAGAACATACAACATCAGAGTAACACGAACCTCACAACAGAACGAATAACATATAATATATATCATAACTTTGAAATATAAATCTGTACTTGAATATACATATCATTTTCAAAGTACAGCACTTACAACACAAAGGAAATAATTAATAGCTATATGATCCTGAAGCCTCCAACTCCAGCTCTTCAAGTACCTGTAAATCCCGACTACTTGACTGCCCGTACAAAATTGGGCACCCAAGCGTTTAGGGAAAACAAAACAAAATAAAATCTGGGTCAGTCATGGGACTGGTATGAGTAAAATAGTTTTAAACAGTTTGAACAAGTAAACGATATCTCATAAGACCACGCCGTATAACGGAATGGGTTTTTCCCTTATGATAATCCAAATTATCTTTATATCAAAAACCTTTTGATATTATAATAATGTCTATCAACCACAATATAATAATCATCTAGCAGAAACGCTTTCATCTCACGTTCTACATATATAGTATACAATCAAAACCGCAAGCACGTATTGGGTAATGGATTTCCAACTATGACAAGGTATGGAACAACCTTTCGCTAGTGTACTCTAGAGAGGAATACACTGGGTTCAACAAGAACATCTTGTAACCGGCCACACATGACCGACCACTCATTTCGCTTGAGTGTATCGAATGTATATCACAATGGTTGGGATCAGCAACCGTTTCCCGAATGGGACAGCATCGACAATAGATTTTTAGAAGTAAATGAAACTCTAGATCAGGTGATTATACACCCTAATAGGTGCGACCTACACAGCCATGCTGCTTGCCCGATTTTTGTCATTTTTCGGTTGTGAGGCTAGATGCCACGCTTATCTCTGATAGATCACACATTTATTCACCTTGAATGTCACATCGTCATACCCGCCAAATCACAAATTGATTTCCCCAAAAATACCACGGGTTTACAGCTAAGAGAAACGAATTCCTCCACCACCAAACGTAAATATGTTTGAAGAGATCAACTTACGCGATCTATTAAATATACTCTATCAGACATTCTTCCATACAGGTCGTCCTGGGACTGGATAAACCGAAGGCACTATTCAGTACAACCATCTTAGACAAATCTTTACCTAAGATTTATACAATAGCCCCTGCACTTCACTCCGTCTACAATTATCGTTGGCATATATGATTCACAATGCTTATGCCAATACGGAGTGGTTCTTCGGATAATAATCCAACCGGTCTCTCCATATTAACAACATTAAAATGGTCGAAAACTTCGATAGTAGATGAGTTAACTATCAAAGAAAAACACGTGTGCAAACAGCGAACTTATTTCCAGATGGAAATTACATCGATCAATCACCAATCAACTTTTATCCTTTAAGTTAATTTATCATAAATTTATTTCATTTGTCATTTCTTGTTTCCATATATTCAAAATTTCTTATTTTCTAAATTTAGAAAATATATGTTATTAACACTGGAAAACATTTCCATTTCTTGTTTTCTATATTAGAAAACATTTCTGATTCTTATTTGGAAAACAATTCCAGAACTCTTACATTAGACTTAGAAAGATGTTCAAACAAATCATCGCTATGCCAACTCAAACCATTACACTTATTAACTAAATTTACTTAACCATCCTTTACTATCAAACCTTGGCCCTTTCCTTAGTTAAGAAGGAAGTCAATCAAGTTGGGGTGTAATTACCTCTCAGACCTTAACTGAACAACGTTTTAACTTCGGAATAGACAAAGTTTATCTTTTAAACCTTTAACAAACTTCCTTACGTAACTCTCATTTGAATAATCCCCATTTGATAATTCCTCCCTTCGAACAACTATATTCGATAATCTCTCTTACGAATAACTAGATTCAAAAACCTTTCCTCAAATAAACTATATTCAATTAACTCTATTCAATTAACTCTTTTGGATTAACTCTTTTGAATTAACTCCTATCGATTAACTCTCTTTAGTTAACTCTTTTTGATTAACTCTTTTCACTTAACTCCTTTCGAATAAACTATATTCGATAACCCCTTTAATTCTATTCGAATAAATTATATTCGATTAACTCCTTTAATTCTATTCGAATAAACTATATTGGATTTACTCCTTTAATTCTATTCGAATAAACTATATTCAATTTACTCCTTTAATTCTATTCGAATAAACTATATTCGATTTACTCCTTTCGAATAACTAGATTCGATAACTCCTTTCGAATAACTAGATTCGACAACTCCTTTCGAATAACTAGATTCGACAACTCATTTCAAATAACTAGATTCAATAACTCCTTTCGAATAACTAGATTCGATAACTCCTTTCGAATAACCAATATTCGATTAACTCACTTCGATTAAATTATATTCGATAACTCTTCTCGAGTGAACTATATTCGATTACTCTTCTCGAATAAACTATATTCGATTACTTTTCTCGAATAAACTATATTCGATCACTCTTTTATATTAACTCCTTTTCTTTTTCTTTACTTAACAAATAACTATTCCCTTTTCAAATTCTATTAATGTAACACCCCGTATTTTCTATTAACGTTATAATAATGAATCCAAGAATACTTAATTTAAAATGGGAGAATTAAGGTAAACGGGTTATGCCATTGTGTTCGTCTCGGAATTCTGGTTGAGATATAGTCCGAGTTTGCATAAATTGAACTTCGTATGAAGCAGTTATGGCCTCCAGAAGTTTCAGAAATTCAAATAAATTCAAACAGCTTGAAAAACAAGTTCAAATTCAAACAGAATTCAGGAGCGAGCTGGGCGGGAAAATTCCCGCCCAGGCAGGTCGACCAGGGGGTCGACCCTAGTGTCGACCTCCCCCCTAGAGGTCGACCTAGGGGTCAACCTTAGGGTCGACCTGGCCCCCGGCCAGATCTTAATTTTGAACGACTGATGACGCGTTGTTGAGTCACTAGGGTTTCTGGATGGTCCTGATCTGGTCTGAGTGGCTGTGATTAACCCTAGGTTCATCCGACGGCTATAATTAAACTGAAATTCTATATAAACAACTCAATGCTTAACCTAAAAACACACAGAAAAATAATCCTAGAACTGAAATGCCGTCAGTAGAGAACTTGGAGTAGCCGTCACCGTTTTCAATTCAAAGACGAGTCAAAAGCTTATATCTAAAATCAAATTAAAACAAATCTAATTCAACGATCTTCATTAAAGGCGCGCATCTCCAATTTCAGAATTCAGATTTCAGAATGCAAGAATTCCTTTTAGTTTGTAAGTTGGTTATTATGTAGATTTAAACCTTCTTTCAATTGAATCATGACATGTTGTAATTGGGATATAGAATGATGCTTATGTATAAAATTTGATTCTCATTTATCTTAAAGTATCATTGTAATTAATCATGTCTATATGCTTATGGCGATGAACATGTTTTATATTTCATGTCTATATGCTTATGGCGATGAACATGTTGTATATTAATCATGTATTTATGCTTGTGGTGATGAACATATTGAAATCTATTATGATTTGGGAAATGGATTTATTTTGCCAATTAAATGGTAAACATGTCATGTTATAAATTAGTGGTTATTTGCAAGTTTGTGATCTAAAACACATGCTTATATGTTAGATCTACACTGATGTATATTCATGTAAGGTTGTATATAATTATGTTGTAAAAATGGAATTGTAGTTTCATGTTTTTAACATCATGCTAAATTGTGATTAAAAATGATTATAATAGCTTTCTTATGTTTTGACATACATAAGATTATATGCTAAGTTGTGGGTTGAAACTGTGATTATATATTAAACTTCCATGCTAGACCTTTGTCAAGTTTACATGACCATTAGACCCAACTTAGTCACAAGTTCACCTTTACCCATTTAATTAAAGTTAATGATACCTCTATGCCAAGTTACACATGACAAGTTGAAATGTATGTTATTTTATGTTTATTTCATGTCTCTTATTTATTACCCCTTTTCTTGTTTATGGGTTGGGCTAACTTATTAGCCCAACATTCTATGTGATTCATGCGTACGTTCCACGGGGGTAGCGATGGGAAATATGAAAATTCATGGCATAGATTTGTTCAATAAATGATATATTTGATATACCATTTATGTTGAGCATAATCAAAGGATAATTATGGCTTGATTAAATTAAATTTAATTAACATAAAGAAATTTGACATATATAGAAAAAAATATGAATTTAGAAAAGATGAATATGCCTAACCCGAGGATAGACTGAGTTGTGATGTAAATCTGCCCGGAACCGACCAGCATATCCAATGACCACAACAAGACCTGTCTAGTGTGGGTGGTTAGTGCATTAAGCCCAAAAAGAACCCGAGATTAGACTGAGTTGTGGTGTAAATCTTCCCGGAACCGACCGGCACATCCAGTGACCACCAAAAGACCTGTCTAATTTGAGTGGTTGGTGCTTTAGTAAATTAAAGCTAAGTCAGGATTGGTAGGGTGAAGTCAAATTAGGAAAAAACTTAACTGATTCAACATGTTAACTAAACGAATGGGTGGGGTTAGGTAAACTTGGACACTTAACCAAATAAACATGTTGATTAGAAAACCCTAGTAACGGGGACCCATTTCAGTAGTAACCCACAGAGTTGTATCATGATACCCTGAAACTAGGCAGGGTGGGGCACGATTACTGGGCTGAATTATAAGCGGTCAAAACGTCAGCGGTTGGTGGGCCAGTCTAGGTTCCGACGGAGTATGGGTGTGCACGTACTCCGAAGTGGAAAAATCAGGCACTGGGCATCAGTAGTGTACACTGTGCATCTTGATTTGTGTCGGGTTGCCACCAAAGGGACTGATACACCCCATAGTGGGACCAACACAGGTAGCTACAGTCAAGCGGGGCCGAATGACACAGGACATGAATGCATGCGAGTAGGAGCCGATCATAAGGGGATCGTTTGTTATAAACACGTGAGGCTGGTTGAACCAATAGTTGGTAGGTGCTGAGACTATAGAAATGGGTGCGATCACTTGTTCCTCTTATCTTATATTAGGGTATTGTCCTATGTTCTGTTATCACTGTCATGATCCCTTTTCTTGTTTAAATACTAGTAATCACTGAACTTACTAGACTTATTGTCTGACCTATTTTCTCTCGTCCTCTTTTCTTCCGTTCCCCCCCCCCCAAGTCCACAGGGAGGGAATACTGCAGCTTAGTCAGACTCTTTGCAAGCTTCAAGAAAGTAGATGTATGATTTGGACTCTGTCCTACCTTGGCTATGGCTCTTGGAAATTATCCTTGGGGATTTATGCATTTTTTACTTTTGATTTTTGCTTCTTTATTTAATAATCAAGACATAAATTATGGTGTAATGTTTTGAAGTTATTTTGAGACAATTTGATGTAACGCTTTTGTATTGAACTACGTATGCAATAAATGTTTGATTTCCACTGCTTAAATTTATCTATCT
Source organism: Allium sativum (assembly GCA_030737875.1). Taxonomy (NCBI): domain Eukaryota; kingdom Viridiplantae; phylum Streptophyta; class Magnoliopsida; order Asparagales; family Amaryllidaceae; genus Allium; species Allium sativum. Next base: position 750,915,145 of record CM060918.1, read on the forward strand.
TGTAAATTTTTCTGTATCTTGTACCTATAACCCTCCACCAAAGTTAAGGCATTCCCTTTGTGAGTGACCTTAACGGAGGTGGGGTGTTTCACTTGGTATCAGAGCAAAGGTTTACCAGATCAAATAAGAATTTTTGAAAAACTATTTTCAAAAGGGAATATAAAGAAGCATTTTACAAGAAAAAATGTTGTTTTAAACTTAAAAAGGCATAATCCCCAAAGCCATATGCACTATCTTTCTATCCTTCGTTTTGAATCTTTTCTTTTTTATTTTAGCTTGTCTGGGAATCTTAACCTTCCAGAGGATGTACCAATATTTGGCTAGTTCAGGAGGTACTAAGAGGCTAGGGCCAATGACGCAGGCCTAGAAGATATTCCTCCTCTAGCTGCAGCAGTTCCTCCTCCTCCTCGTGCAAATGTCTTCTCAAAGATTTGTAGAGACTTTAGGGCCATGGGTGGAAAGGATTTCAAGGGAACTGAATCATTCGTAGAAGCAAGGAACTGGCTCAAAGAAACCGAGGATCTGTTCATTATCTTCGAGGTGGACGATGGGCAGAAGATACAGTTAGCTGTATGGTTGCTCAAAGATGAAGCTTCCCATTGGTGGGAAGTCACTAACGCTGAAAGACCAGTTGAAACATGGATGGATTTCAGAATAAGATTTGAGATGAAATTCCTCGCACAAGCTGAATGAAGTTTACAGCTGGAAAAGTTCTTATCTCTTAAGCAAGGAAGTATGACGGTCAAGGAGTATATCAATCAATTCAATCAGCTGGCCCTATTTGGACTGGGCTTAGTGAAGACTCCTCATAAGAAGGCTCTCTGTTTTGTCAAGGTTTGAATGAGCCACTTCACATCTTGGCTATGACCCATATACCTATGGGGGCTACTTACGAGAGGTTAGTGGACATGACACTCTTACATGAGGAAGACAAGGGAAAGAATGAGGCAAAAGCGGAAGTGCCTCAAGATAAGAAGGGGAAGGGTCGCAGAACAAGAAGGCTGATTCAAAGAAAGGTGGGAAGAACAACAAACCCCGTGAAAAGAGAAAGTGTAATTTTTGTGGCGTTCCCGGGCATCTGATCAAGGACTGCAAGAAGAAGAAAAGGAAGATGGGTGGTTGTTTCCACTGTGGTGAGACAGGACACATGGGTAGGGCCTGCCCAAGCAAGCAAGGGCAGGGAGCTGGACCTTCTTCTGAAGGACAAGTTCACGCTCTCACGGCACCTCCGCAAAAACGAGGTAGAAATATTTCTGTCGAAAGTTTAGTCTATCTTTTTGATCATCCTGTTCGTACACTATTTGATTCTGGCGCATTGCACTCTTTTATGTCTATTACTTTAGTGGAATCTCTGCACTTAGACACCGGTATAGTGGAGGATCCCTTGGTTGTTTCAAATCCAATTGGGGGCTCAGCCTATTTATCAATGGTTTGTTTGGATTTGAAAATATCTATACTAAGCGTTCGGTTTAGATGTAATGCCTTTGTTTTGGGCTTCACGGGCTATGGGTTGATTCTAGGCATGGACTGGCTATCCAGTAATGGTACTGTCCTCGATTGTGAAAAGAGAGTGGTTAGACTCATGCCTCGCCTCGGTAACACTCTCGAAATTTCTTGTAATCCCTTGAACTCCGTCATGCTTAGTTGTCTAGAATCTCTTGATGCGTCTGTTGAGAACTTGCAGTCAGTAAGGGTAGTCCATGAATACTTGGATGTGTTTGAAGAGGTAAAGGGCTTACCTCCGAAGCGGGAGATAGACTTCCGCATATATCTCGTTGATAATGCAAAGCGCGTTGCTTTGCCCGTTAGGCACATGGCCCCAAGGGAGAGAAAGGAGCTCAGCAAGCAAATCAAAGAGCTGCTTGAAAAGGGGTTCATAAGACGGAGTATTTCTGAATGGGGTGCTCCGGTAGTGTTCACAACCAAAGCTGATGGTTAGCTTCGCCTAAGCGTTGATTATAGGGATCTAAACAAGCTGACCAAAAGGAATAGGCACCCACTCCCGAGAATAGATGATTTGTTCGATCAACTTGTAGATGCGTCGATTTTCTCCCAATTAGATTTAGCTACTTGGTTTTCACCAGCTAAGAGTGGCTAAGGACAGCATTGATAAGACCGCGTTCAGAACTCCCGATGTTTTCTTCGAGTGGTTTGTCATGCCCTTCGGCTTGACAAACGCACCCGCTTACTTCGTTGATTTAATGAGCAGGGTGTTCCGAGAGTTCCTCAATAAGTTTGTGGTGGTCTTCATAGACGATATTTTGATCTTCTCAAAGAATGAGGAAGAGCATGCTCAGCATCTAAAGGAAGTCATGGATACTCTCCGTGCACATCAGTTGAAGGCGAAATTCTCCTAATGCCATTTTTGGAGAGAAGAAGTTAGGTTCCTTGGAAATGTGGTGTCCAAAGAGGGGATAGATGTGGACCCCACGAAAGTGGTTGCTGTGCAAGATTGGAAGGTTCCTCGAAACGCGACCGAAGTCCGAAGCTTTCTCGGCTAGCAGGCTTTTATCGAAAGTTTATCAAAGATTTTGCAAAAATCTCAGCTCCACTAACAAGATTGACGAAGAAGAACCTAGCTTTCAATTAGGATTTGGATTGCGATATTGCTTTCCAACATTTCAAAAGGGCTCTAACAACAACCCCAGTTCTGACATTGCCTAACGGAAGCAAGATGTTTACAGTATACACAGATGCATGCGGAACGGGACTAGGCATTGTTCTGACGCATGAAGGGAAGGTAGTGGCTTATGGTGGAAGATAGTTGAAAGTACACGAGAAAAACTACCCAACCCCCGACCTAGAGTTGGCAGCCATTGTCTTTGCACTTAAGTCTTGGCGCCAATATCTGCTAGGTGAGAAATTTGAACTTTATACTGACCATAAATCGTTGAAATACCTATTCTCGCATAAAGATATCAACTTGAGGCAGCAGAGATGGATGGAGTTTTTCGCCTTGTACGATTTTGAGATTTCCTACACTCCTGGGAAGGGCAATGCAGTAGCAGACGCTAAGTAGAAAGAAGCTGGCCTTAAGCCCTCTCCTTATGGAAAGGCAAAGCTTGGAGTTCATAGCAAGCTTTAACTTCAGACCCTCCACAGACTTTGTACCTGGCTTGCTAGCAACATTAGAAGTGCGATCAACTCTATTAGACTCAATCGAAGCCGCGCAAAGAGAAGACCCTCAGCTAGCCGATGTGATGGACATGTTAATTAAGGGTGAGACTTCCAGTCACCTCAATATATACTCCATGGATTCCAAGGGCTGGTTATGGAAGACTACGTGTCCCACAAGCAAGGGACTTGGTAATGGCGGTTCTAGAAGAGGCACACCATTCCAAACTGACCATACACCCAGGTGGTGACAAAATGTATAAGGACATCAGAAGATTTTTCTTTTGGAATGGAATGAAGCAAGACGTAGCTGAATTTGTTTCTTCGTGTTTAATATGCCAACAAGTCAAGGAAGAGCAGAAGAAGCCTGGTGGTCTGCTCCATCCTCTAGGGGTCCCACAATGGAAATGGGATAGTATCTCGATGGACTTTATAGATGGGTTGCCTAGGTCAAGAAGGGGCAATACCAGCATTTGGGTAATAGTGGAAAGGCTCACAAAAAGCACCCACTTTATACCCGCCAAGAGTAGAAGGACTACCATATCTCTAGCAACCATATATCTTAAGGAGATAGTTCGACTCCATGGGATACCCTCCAGCATAGTGAGTGATCGGGACCCTATCTTCACGAGCGAGTTTTGGAAGAGTTTACAAGAGGCTGTCGGCACACAGTTATGCTTAAGCATGGCCTATCACCCTCAAACTGATGGCCAAACAGAAAGAGTCAACAGAGTATTAGAAGACCTCTTGAGGTTATGCATTATTGACTTCGGAGGAACATGGGAAGATCATCTACCTTTGGTGGAATTTGCTTACAACAATAGCTACCAAGCCACCACAGGCATGGCACCTTTCAAAGCTTTATATGGAAGACCGTGCAGGTCACAAACTTGCTGGTGGGAGTCCACAGACAAGCTCATACTTGGACCAGACATGATTAGGGAGACATCAGAGAAAGTAGACTTGATATGAAGAATAATGAAGACTGCCCAAGAAAGACAGAAGTCCTACGCAGACAAAAGAAGAACTGATCTTGAATTCGAAGTTGGAGACAAGGTGTTCCTTAAAGTATCTCCTTTGAGCAACGTCATTCGCTTTGGATCCATAGGAAAGTTAGTACCAAGATTTGTAGGGTCGTTCCCTATCATCGAGAAGATTGGGAAGATGGATTATAGGGTACAGCTGCCCGAAAGATTGGTCGGGATTCATAAGGTCTTTCATGTCTCACACCTGCGGAAATGCTTACACGAATCGGCGGAAGTGGTATAACCAAGTATGCAAGAAGAAGTTGAAGTTGAGCGAGAAGAAACTGTGAAAAGAGTTCCAACCCGTATCTTGGGAACAGAAGTCAAAAAGCTGCGCAACCGTGAAGTTATGCTCGTCAAAGTTCAATGGAGCAACAGCGAGGAAGACGCGACTTGGGAAACTGAGGACAGAATATGCGCAACTTACCCTTTGCTTTTTGAGGGTACGTCTTTAATCTATTTTTCCTCAAATTTATGCTCGTATCTATCTTTTTAGGTATATCTCCTCGATCCTATCCTTTATCCTTAGGTAGGAACCCATTTGGATGTAAACATGTAATTGAAACATGTTATGGTTGATGGTTGCAAGTGGTTGCTAGTGGATGCATATACACACACATTAGGTATTAGATCGGCTCAGTCACTTCCATATTACATATGCATATATGTATTGGTTTATGGATTAAAACTTGATGTGTTATCATATGGATGTTGTATTTGTATGAATGATTATGCACTCATGTAAGAAATTTTGAGTAGGAATAATTGCATTCATAATGGACTCATGGCACTGACATAATTTGCATTAAGGAGGTCAACTGAATCAGTAGACTGCCTGATTTTGCATTAGATAAGGACATATACACGCACAATGCATATGATCATGAAGCATTAGAAATCTTTAAAGGACAATGGACGCCTGAGTTTGATGGTTGAGTAGATGGGTGTTTGGATGGTAGGATATAAGTTCTTCTCGACTTGGGGATTTCGGGGACGAAATCCTAAAAGGAGGGAGAATGTAACACCCCGTATTTTCTATTAACGTTATGATAATGAATCCAAGAATACTTAATTTAAAATAGGAGAATTAAGGTAAAAGGGTTACACCATTGTGTTCGTCTCGGAATTCTGGTTGAGATAGAGTCCGAGTTTGCGTAAATTGGACTTCGTATGAAGAAGTTATGGCCTCCAGAAGTTTCAGAAATTCAAATAAATTCAAATAGCTCGAAAAACAAGTTCAAATTCAAACAGAAGTCAGGAGCGAGCTGGGCGGGAAAATTCCCGCCCAGGCAAGTCGACTAGGGGGTCGACCCTAGTGTCGACTTCCCCCCTAGAGGTCGACCTGGGGGTCGACTAGGCCCCAGCCAGATCTTAATTTTGGACGACTAATGATGTGCTGCTGAGTCACTAGGGTTTCTGGATGGTCCTGATCTGGTCTGAGTGGCTGTGATTAACCCTAGGTTCATCCGACGGCTATAATTAAACTGAAATTCTAGATAAATAACTCAATGCTTAACATAAAAACACACAGAAAAATAATCCTAGAACTGAAATGCCGTCAGTAGAGAACTTGGAGTAGCCGTCACCGTTTTCAATTCAAAGACGAGTTAAAAGCTTACATCTAAAATCAAATTAAAACGAGTATAATTCAACGATCTTCATCAAAGGCGCACCTCCAATTTCAGAATTCAGATTTCAGAACACAAGAATTCCTTTTAGTTTTTTAGTTGGTCATTACGTAGATTTAAACCTTCTTTCGATTGAATCATGACATGTTGTAACTGGGATATAGAATGATGCTTATGTATAAGATTTTTTTCTCATTTATCCTAAAGTATCATTGTAATTAATCATGTCTATATTCTTATGACGATGAACATGTTGTATATTTCATGTCTATATGCTTGTGGCGATAAATTTTGTATATTAATCATGTCTTTATGCTTGTGGTGATGAACATATTGAAATCTATTATGATTTGGGAAATGGATTTATTTTGCCAAGTAAATGGTAAACATGTCATGTTATAAATTAGTGGTTTTTTGCAAGTTTGTGATCTAGTATACATGCTTATATGTTAGATCTACACTCATGTATATTCATGTTAGGTTGAATATAATTATGTTGTAAAAGTGGAATTGTAGTCCTTTTATGTTTTTAACATCATGCTAAATTGTGATTAAAAATGATTATAATAGCTTTCTTATGTTTTGACATGCATAAGATTATATGCTAAGTTGTGGGTTGAAACTGTGGTTATATGTTAAACTTCCATGCTAGACCTTTGTCAAGTTTACATGACCATTAGACCCAACTTAGTCACAAGTTCACCTTTACCCATTTAATTGAAGTTAATGATACCTCTATGCCAAGTTACACATGACAAGTTGAAATGTATGTTATTTTATGTTTATTTCATGTCTCTTGTTTATTACCCCTTGTCTTGTTTATGGGTTGGTCAAACTTGCTAGCCCAACATTCTATGTGATTCATGCGTACGTTCCACGGGGGTAGCGATGGGAAATATGAAAATTCATGGCATAGATTTGTTCAATAAATGGTATATTTGATATACCATTTATGTTGACCATAATCAAAGGATAATTATGGTGTGATTAAATTTAATTTAATTCACATAAAGAAATTTGACATATATAGAAAAAATATGAATTTAGAAAAGACGAATATGCCTAACCCGAGGTTAAACTGAGTTGTAGTGTAAATCTACCCGGAACCGACCGGCATATCCAGTGACCACAACAAGACCTGTCTAATGTGGGTGGTTAGTGCATTAAGCCCAAAACAAACCCGAGGTTAGACTGAGTTGGGTTGTAAATCTGCCCGGAACTGACCGGCATATCCAGTGACCACAACAAGACCTGTCTAACGTGAGTGGTTGGTGCTTTAATAAATTAAAGCTAAGTCTGGATTGGTAGGGTTAAGTCAAATTAGGAAAACACTTAACCGATTCAACATGTTAACTAAACGAATGGGCGGGGTTAAGTAAACTTGGACACTTAACCAAATAAACATGTTGATTAGAAAACCCTAGTAACGAGGACCCATTTCAGCAGTAACCCACAGAGATGTATCATGGTACCCTGAAACTAGGCAGGGTGGGGCATGATTACTGGACTTAATTATAAGCGGTCAAAACGTCGGTGGTTGTTGGGCCAGTGTAGGTTCCGACGGAGTATGGGCGTGCACGTATTCCGGAGTGGAAAAATCAGGCACTGGGCATCAGTAGTGTACACTGTGCATCTTGAATCGTGTCGGGTTGCCACCAGAAGGACTGATACACCCCATGGTGGGACCAGCATAGGTAGCTACAGTCAAGCGGGGCTGAATGACACAGGACATGAATGCATGCGAGTAGGAGCCGATCATAAGGGGATCGTTTGCTATAAACACGTGGGGCTGGTTGAACCAATAGTTGGTAGGTGCATAGACTATAGAAATGGGTGCGATCACATGTTCCTCTTATCTTATATTAGGGTATCGTCCTATGTTTTGTTATCACTGTCATGATCCCTTCTCTTGTTTAAATACTAGTAATCACTGAACTTACCAGACTTATTGTCTGACCCATTTTCTCTCGTCCTCTTTTCTTCCGTTTCCCCCCAGGTCCACAGGGAGGGAATACTGCAGCTTTGTCAGACTCTTTGCAAGCTTCAAGAAAGTAGATGTATGATTTGGACTCTCTCCTACCTTGGCTATAGCTCTTGGACATTATCCTTGGGGATTTATGCATTTTTACTTTTGGTTTATGCTTCTTTATTTAATAATCAAGACAGAAATTATGGTGTAATGTTTTGAAGTTATTTTGAGACAATTTGATGTAATGCTTTTGTATTGAACTACGTATGCAATAAATGTTTGATTTCCACTGCTAAAATTTATCTGTCTTGTAAATTTTTCTGTATCTTGTACCTATAACCCTCCACCAAAGTTAAGGCATTCCCTTTGCGAGTGACCTTAACGGAGGTGGGGTGTTTTAATTTATTTAACAAATAAATATTTCTTTTATCTTTCCTATTTATTTAACAAATAAATATTTCCTTTATCTTTCCTATTTATTTAACAAATAAATATTTCCTTTTACATTGGTTTTACAAATATTTTCTTTATCATTTGTTTTACAAATATATTCCTTTATATTTGTTTTTCACACATATTTCCAATTCAATTATATTTGTTTTACAAATATAATTTATTTTCAATATACGCTTTGACAAATCCCTTTGTATATTCCAGTATTTCTTATGGTATTTCAAATACCATATATCACTGCTTAGTATCACCCAAACACACACATTCAACAACAGATTGTATATCACATCATATATCACAATATATATGAAAAACAATAAAATAAATGTTGAGGAATCCAGTTGGATTCCTCCGACCTGTTTCCCTGCATCACAGATGGTAAACAATATAAATAACATCAATTTCATTTCAATATGAAATATTCTGCAAAACAGAATCAATATTAGATCAATGATTTATATATATATCGTTATCTATAATTTCAACCAATACATAAGCAATTCAACCAAACATTTAACCCACAGCAATCAACAGATAATTATCAGTTCTAAGAATACGTTATAAAAATATAACTGTTCAGAATTGGTGAGTTTTACTCACATTGGACGATCATCGTTAATAACGATAACAATCGCTTAATTCAGACAGACGATTTATTTTGCTATAAATTGTAACGAGCTTCGATTTGCTCCCAGTCAGTTCCATTGTGTAGCGCTCGTCCATACGATCCTGTGGGATCTTCTTTCGCTGAATTTCGATATCGTATGGTAAAGTTATTGTCATTACGAGTTATACAAATAATTTAAAAGAGAATTAAATTAATTAAATAAACCATTTGGGCCTCACCCCCATTTTCTCGGCCCAAACCCATTCGTATTGGCCCAAACCCGCCTACCCTTTCTCCCCCAAACAAACCGTGATAACCTGCTCCTCCCATGTCCAAAAGTGCACACCAACACTCCTTCCATTCTCCTTTTCCTTGCACTTAAAGATCAAACTAAAATCACTACCATTCTCCTCGTCTACTCCTCTTCTTCCTCCTACCAATCTCGTTCAACTCGCAGCTGTATAGCACCTCGCGACCGTCAACTCTTTGAGTTCGATCCAGTGAAGTCATCGACAAAAATTCATGCGGAATTCACCCAGAAACTTAAAACTCCCTCCATTCTTCACCATGATCACAAATACACCCACCAAACACCACAACGTTGCTTAATTCGAGATTAAATGGGAACCCTAGCTCGCAGTATCATTTCCGCAGCATACCAAAAATGATGTCGAACCACATAAAAATGAGATAAAATTGAAGTTGGAGGCAAAATAAAGGCAGTGATACATGTTTTGAGATTTATAGAGATTTATACGATTTTCCTTGGATTTTAGATGACCACATTTTTTGGTTGAGAAAGGAAGTCGTGGCTACTGTTTTAAGGAGAGGAATGAACGGATAAGAAGAGGAAGATGTGGCCTTGTTTGGTTCACTAAAGTTAGGATATTTGTATTGATATATTTTAGTTTTATTTATTTTATATTCGTTTCTGTACTCTAAAAATCCCTACGAACACACACGATATCTAAAAATCACGAAAATTGACATGCAGCTAGAGTTCGACATTATGGTCCCAATGAAACTGGTTTCGTCGAATTCTGACTCCGTTTGCTCTCACAGCGTATTTTTAACTGTCAAAATATCGACTGTTTTTCACATTAAAATCCCATACACCCACATACTGACTTCAAAAATCACAGAAATTGAAATCTAGCAATAATTTAACATTGCGGATCCAACAAAATTAGTTTCGTCGAATTCTGAGGTCATTTGAAAAACTGGCTATTTTTAAAGCTCTAAATAACCCTTTTAAATTTATAAATATATTTAAAAACAATTAAATATTTAAAAATAAATATTATTGTATATATTCACAATAGAATATCATACAGCTCCACTAGGATTTACAACTCGATATTCAAATCCCGGTTGAATCGATATTCCAATTTATATTGAAATTCCTTATATATATCATTATAAATTATAAAGGAATTCCATAGCGACTTCTCTAAAATTTGATTTAGGCATAAATCAAAATCTACACAATGAAATCCCGATTTTTCTCTTCCACTAGAAAAATGTACTTCACTAGCTCCCAACGTTTCTTGTTTCATGGAAATCCGATTTAAAACGGACCCTGTACATTCAGTTGAAGTTCAAATCGCCAAATAGGAACTGCCATGCCATTTTGAGCTCGATTATAATTATATTATAATTTATACGTTCAAATGTCATTTATAAATATATTCGTCAATATAATTCAACTCTAAACTGAATTATATATTTTAAATAATCCAATTTACACAATATTGTGAATTCCAATATTTTTGATTATTTCTGAATTAAATATATTATTCTATTAATTAAATATTCAATATAATTTAATTAAACAACCATTTTCATCTCTGAGTTACTATTTATATAATTAAATTAATTAATTATATACCGTAAAAGTACGGGTCGTTACACATAACTTAGCTTTATTGACCAAAACTAACGCAACACTAACAATGACTTATTCTTAGAGATTTATTCAATTCCAACAAACCCCTCCCTTAAACTGGACATGTTATGCTAACGTCCAGTTTATACTCCTTGTGCTTGCATTCCCAGAGGACTTCTTAGCTTGATGAAAGTCTCCAACTTTACCGGTTTTGTCATGATGTCTGCAATTTGTTCTCCTATTCCACAAAACACCAACTTCACAACTTCTTGATTTGTAAAACTACTTTGGTAGTGGTACCTCATTTTGATATGCTTTTTTGCATCTGCCGCAAGTTTACCCAAATTTTGTTCTTCTCTATGGATTGAATCTCACTTCTCATTGCATCCATCCATTTTTCTTCTTTATTTGCCTTTGCAAATCTCACTGGATCATCATGAGACAGAAATAGCGCCATCCCCATTTCACCTTCAGCCTCTTCATCTGAGATCCTTTCAAAGCTCTCGTAATCTTGCATTCATGCTGGTTGTCTCCTATTTCTTTTATGCTGAATCTCTGGTTGTGGAGAATTTCCTGCATTTTCTTCATTAACAGGCTGATCTTCTCCCGCATCACATCTTTCACCAACTTCAAATTCTTCTGTGTCTCCCTCTCCGATTGGATTTTCTTCTTCCCAACCTAGAAAGTCACTGGAATCATTTTCTTCTGTATTCCAATTCCATTTTCCTTCTTCCTCAAATACTACATCTCGACTTATGACCACTTCTATTAAGGTTGGATCATAAAGTCGATATGCTTTGGATTCTTCACTCACTCCAAGAAGAACACACTTACGGCTCCTATTATCAAACTTCACTTCAAATTCTTGAAAGCTTCAAACGCTTCATTTTTCTCCGAGAGAAGATATATCCAGATCTTGTGACTAAAGTCATCAATCAGAAGAAAGATGTACCTCTTTCCACTGTGAGATACTGGATATATAGGACCGCACAAGTCCACATGAATGAGCTGTAACCTTTTTGTTGCTCTCCATTAACCCTTCTTGTTTATGTCTTCACGATGTTGTTTTCCAATGTTGCACACTTCACAAACTTTTGAGACTTCTTTCATTTGAGGCAGCCCTTTCACAAGTTGTTTGTCATGCATAATCCGAATAGATGTATTATTTAGATGTCCATAGCGTTGGTGCCACAAATACGCCGTTTTGTCATCTTCAATCTTCAGACATGTACTATGACTAGCTTTCATGGTTGCAGACACCATGAACATACGGTTTGCAAACATTCTAATGTTCACAATCAAGCCTCTTTTAGGATGAAACATTTTACACACTCCTTTGCTAATCAAAAAAATCCACACCTTTCTCTTGCAATTGCCCAATACTCAATAGATTATTTGTTAAATTTGGAACAAAGTATACATCACTTACAATTAGAGTCACTCCTTGAATCTCAAATTAAACGTTTCCTTTTCCTAAAACATCCAGTTTTAACTATTTCCTAGTCTCACAGCATCCCTGAAACTCTCATCAAGCTCTATAAACCACTCTCTGTTTCCCATCATGTGATTAGAGCAGCCCGAATCGAAAAACCATATTCCTTTACGCTCAGCTTCTTTAATATCTTCATGTTCCATCAGAAGTAATGCTTCTTCTTTATTAAATACAACATAATTTGCTCCCTTTTCAGCCATTGGACATTCATATTGAAAGTGTCCCAACCTGTGGCAGTTGAAACACTCAATATTGGCTTTGTTAAGACCTGTTCTTCCTCTTCCTCTTGAAGCACTATCACCACCACTTCCAGGATTACCTCTTCCTCGTCCAGAATTGTAATCATACTCGACTTTGAGTACTTGTTTTTCAGGTCTCTTTCGCTATATCTTCTGCTCGTGTACGAGCAGCGAGCTGTATAATTCATCAACAGAAATCTTGTCGATATCCATCGACTCCTCAATTGAGCATACGATATAATTGAAATTCCCCGTCAATGTTCAAAGAATTTTCACAACTGTCTTCACATCCTCTATATTCTCTCCACAATTTCTCAAATCATTGGCTGTGATCATGACTCTCCCGAAATAATCTGTCACCGTCTCTCCCATCTTCATCTCTAGCATTTCAACACTCTTCTCAGCCTCTGCAATTGAGCACGCTTTACTCTATCATTACCTTGGTACTTGACTTTCATGGTATCCCAAAGTTGCTTTGCCGTCGCCTTTTGCGTGATTGTTTTCAAAATAGACTTGTCAATGGACTGAAACAAATAATTCTTTGTCGTCAAGTCCTTCAGCTTTGCTTCCTCCAACTTCTTCTGTTGTGCTGCCGACGTCACTTCATCAGATCCAGGTTCTTTGTAGCCTGGTTGAATCACACTCCAATACTCCTTTGAACGCAATGGATTCTCCATGAGTAAACTTCAATGATCATAATCTCCATCAAATTTTGGCACACATGGGAAACTGAAATTACTAGATTCAGCATCCATCTCTCACTCGTTTGTTCTTTGCTCACGCTTGCACACTTTCTCACTTGTATTTCACTCCTTCAGATCCCTTTTGAGAAGGCTTTGATACCACATTGTAAAAACAATACTTGTAGATTTCTGAGTGGGTATTCTCGAATACATTAAACTGAAATAGAAATGGATTTTAAATAACCTTAAAACAAACTAAAAAAAAGAAACCAGAACAATCAAAGCAAAAATAACATGGCTTAGTTCCTATTGATAAGGATATCATTAATGATATTCATTAATATCATTAATGATATATATGTCAATCCTTATCACCTATAACTTAGCACGTGGCTCAGTTCCTATTGATAAGGATATCATTAATGATATTTATGTCAATCCTTATCACCTATAACTTAGCTTTATTGACAAAAACTAACGCAACACTAACAATGACTTATTCTTAGAGATTTATTCAATTCCAACACTGATGTCTGTCTCTTGCATTAAAATCCATACAATTCTGCTTATCAATTGACGATTTTATTTCTGCTCTGAAGATCCTATGCACTTCGGGATTATCCATGTACGGTATTAAATATGTCATGTATTATTCTTAAACTATATTATAGTGTACTATACGGTAGGTAAAGATAAGGATAATCAACTATAATTAACCTTAAAGATATGATGAAATGTAGCACATATGAACAAGACTTATATTATTAACTATTTTTGTAATGACCCGTATTCTACGCATCAGGGGATCGTAGAATATTTATTTCTTTCCCGTATGAAGTCATATGGTCATGTAACTGGGAAACATTCATTAGAGTCATTTCCCATGTTCATGATTTTTGTCGATTTTTAAATGACCATTTTGCCCTAGTTGGTACTATTTTGGCCATAACTTTTGATTGGAAAGGAATTCAGACCTGAAATCACTTCCACTAGATTCGTTTGATGGTTTACCTTTCCGTAGAGTGGTCATAATAGCCAAACGGACTTACCGTTTGGGAGATATGGCTGAAATAAGGTTTGGAGGGTGAAAAACTGCTTAACCGGGCCAAACCGAGTGATTAGTGAGTAGGCCCATAACCCATTTCGGGATTAGGGTTATGGGAGGGCTGAAATGAGATAGAGGATCATTCCATTTCAGTTTTCTAGTCTCCACTTATCACCAAGGAACCCTAAAAATGGCCTCCAACATCTAAATCACCTCCAAATCACCTTTTGGTCAAGGATTTGGCTTAGCAACCCCTAACCAAGGAAGATCTACACCAAAGCAACATTGGAGCTGCTGTTTAGCGTAGAGATTCACATCAAATCAGAGATTTATTTCAGATCTTAGTTTATTTGTGGCTAAGGTGAGTGATTTGCATAGTTTTGCACTAATTATGGCTAATTAGGGGTGATTAGTGTTAATTAGCGAATTTAAGCATGATAAAATTCAGGAAAAATGTTCATAAATTCTTAAATGATGTTTTAGACCTTTGATATGAATTTGGGTTAATTTGGTTAAGTTTTGTTAATCCTATCATAAGTTTCACCTAAACATGCTTAAGGGGAAATATGGGATTTTGGGTATGTTTGATCCATTTTAACCTATCATATTGATGTTTTGATGTTTGTGGTTGATTATGCATGTTGCTATGACTGTATGATATGATTTGTGATTGATTTCAATAGTTAGAATGGTCGGAAACGCCGTCGAGAGGCGTAAACAACTCGTTGGACCAGGTGCAGGAATTCGGATCGGATAGGGGATTGAGGGTCGATCGGATCGCCCTATGGGATCGTGGGACACCACCACGAGTCGAGTCATCTCCTCCGAACCGAACCATCTGCGCAAGGCCCACGAACACCAACCGCGAACTGCTACCCGATCCGATCCACTTGTGTTTCGCATCACGATCCGACTAAAGGGGAGCAGCATCCACGAATCGATACACTACGAGACGCCGATTCGAACCAGGGGGAGTCACGAACTGGAGGAGCGCGATCCGACCCGTATGAGGTATTCCGATCCGAACCAAGGAGAGGAGCACGATCCGAAGCAGAGGGAAAGAGGACGCAATGGCGATCCGAACCATGACAATCTGGAGACCCGATCCGATCCAGTGAAGAAGGAGCATTCTTATCCGAACCGAACCGATGAAGACTGATAACCCGAGATGCAAAGGTAGTCCAAATTAAGGGTATTGACTCAGGATCCAGATAGAAACCATTGAGTGGACTTCATGAGTTGGACTTTGCTGCGGGACGTGTGCTAAGGGGTTGTCGACGTTCATAACTTCGATTCACCACTAAAAATGGATGATGGGCTACTTATCAGTGCAGTAGGGTCATTATTACCTGAGGGGCAAGGTGATGGTAGCAAGACTACGTTATCAGTGCAGTAGGGTCATTATGACCCGAGGGACAAGGTGATGCGTAGTAAGACTATGAGCAGTGCAGTGGGGTCATTACGACTCCATGGGGCAGAGTGGACATAGTAAGGATTAATAAGGCTATGAGCCAGTGCAGTGGGGTTCTTGTGACTCCATGGGGCAAAGTGGACATAGCAAAGGATTAGTGGCTACGTTATCAGTGCAGTGAAGCCATTTATGACTTCATGGGGCAGAGTGATCGTAGCAAGGTATGTTGGGTGATCGAAGTGGTGAATATCGTATGCTTTACGCACTGAGTGAGAGATGTGAGGATGGATGCTATGTTTGATTGTTTGCCATCATTATGACATGAACACCTCCCCCACCTCCGTACCTTTACACTGTTTGATATGGTACCTTAGAGTGTTGTACAGTATGCAGTGCTAACTCTTTGGTTGCAGGTCCAGGTTCAGGTATGTTTTAGTCTACCTGTTATTGTTCACTTTAGATGCTTATCGCTCATACCAGGCTTTATGTCTGACCCAGAGTTTTATGTCTCCTCTTATTACTCTGGGTGATCACACGAGCAGACTAGAGACAGGTTAGCTGGTGATGCGCGAGTAGCTGATTCGGAGGCGGGCATGAGGCTTCCACGTATGATATATATATACACATTCTCCCTGTGTCGTTGGTGGTCGCTACTTGGGCAATAGTAGTGTACCTCATTTATCTTACTTTTGCTTTGAGACAGTTTGAAAAGTTTTAATAAGTTGTATTTTGGATTTCCGCTGCTATGATGTTTAGTTCTGATTTTCAGCTTATGCACTGTCTCTCCTGTTTTATGTCAAGTATGTTATTATTATATTTTGTTCTATGCGCTGTGATACATTCTGCAGGTTCTTTGTATGTTCATTTACTTCTTCCCTTTTCTTCTCACGACCCGTTCCGTGCTAACTGGACTTGTGTACAGCGCACCTTTGGAGTAAATGTCGGTTGGTGCGGGGCGGGCTGTCACACTTGGTATCAGAGCTCTAGGTTGCGTAGTTAACCTAGGGAAAGACACTAGGGAGAGATATTACGTATATGAGAGCGCGTATTTGTGATTACTTTGGTTTTCAAAAGCTATATATATACTATTGGTAGTATAAAGATGAAGTCGCACTGCACTAGCACCACTATGGGATCGTTAATCGTTTCCCTTTTTCAGATTGACGATGAGCCGAGATACGAGGGGTGCTCGTAGAGGGACCAACCAAGGGAATGCCGCTGACATGAGGGCGATGTTTACT
Source organism: Allium sativum (assembly GCA_030737875.1). Lineage (NCBI taxonomy): Eukaryota > Viridiplantae > Streptophyta > Magnoliopsida > Asparagales > Amaryllidaceae > Allium > Allium sativum. The sequence goes on from CM060918.1 coordinate 750,931,937, forward strand.
AACCTCATGAGAGACATGCTTAGAGAAGTGCAAGGAGCAGTTCCCGATCCCGGGGTTGGTGTTGGCCCAGTAGTGCAGGCGCCTAGGGTCGATTTCGCCAAGTTGTGCAAAGATTACACTAATCTTGGTGGAAAGCCGTTCCATGGAACGGAGTCGGCCACAGATGTTCAAGATTGGATGGATAGCTGTGATCGTATCTTTGATGTCTTGGGTCTTGAGGATGCGATGAAGAGAAGGCTAGCGTCTCGTCAGCTGCAAGGGCGAGCGATGAATTGGTGGAATGCCATTAGAACAGCTACTCCAAAGGATCAGGTTACTTGGGATCAGTTCAAGGCTCGCTTTAGCGAGAAGTTTATTCCAGCTGCCCAGAAGTCAGTGTTGTTCAAGAGGTTCTTGGAACTCAAGCAGAATGGTAGGGCAGTTTCTGATTATATTGCTGAGTTCGACACTTTGTCGAAGTATGGACTATCTCTCATTGACACTCCTGAAAAGAAGAATGAGAAGTTCATTACTGGTTTGGATGGATACTTGGGGGAAAGGCTTATCAACCACATCGATGAGACTTTTGAATCGATCGTGGGGAAAGCTTTGAGATCAAAGAGCCTTTACCCTAAGTCAAAGATTGAGGCTGCATCTGCAGAAGGGCCAAAGCCGCAAGCAGGCGGTGGAGGCAAAAATAACTCTCAGAATAAGAGGAAGCAGGACCAATCTAAAGGTGGCCAGAAAAAGAGAAAGAAGGATGTTGAGTGCTTCAGCTGTGGAAAGAAGGGCCATTATGCTAAAGAATGTCGGGCCAAGCCAGCGGAAAGGAAGTGCTACAACTGTGGTCAAATGGGACATCAGAAGGATAAGTGTCCGCAACCTCTTAAGGAGAAGCAGATTGTGAAATCATATGCTATTGATGCTGTTCCTTCTTCGTCGAATGCCCAAACTGCAGCGGAGAAAGGAAAGAATGTTGTTATTCAAGGTATGCTTTCTATTTACGATGTACCAGTTCGAGTTTTGTTTGACACTAGGGCTTCCCGTTCCTTCATATCTACTGACCTGGTAGATAGGTTGGGACTAGAACCTGAGATAGCCGATAGACCATTGGTTGTGACGAACCCGATTGGTGGTTCGACTTGCCTTAGTATGATTTGCAGGAATTTGGTCTTATCGAGTCATGGATGTATGTTTGTATGTGATTGCTTTGTTTTGGGCTTTACTGGGTACGACATTATATTGGGAGTCGATTGGCTCCAAAGATACGGGGTGGTGGTAGACTGTGAGGGCTTTTTGGTGACAGTGAGGGCGGATGATGGGCGGAGGGTAGTGTTTGGTAGTCTACCTAGTGATGGGGTTATGGCTAGTTTTGTAAATTCCCTCGACATCCCGCAGGATGAGTTGTCAGATGTGCCCGTGGTTGGCCAGTATCCGGACGTCTTCGAGGAGGTGACCGGGCTCCCACCACACCGAGAGATTGAGTTCCGTATTGATTTAGTGAAAGATGCCAGACCCATAGTGATGCCACTTCGTCGTATGGCACCAAGGGAGCAGCGAGAGCTCGGGGTGAAAGTCAGCAATCTTTTGAAGAAGGGATTTATTAGAAGGAGTGTCTCCGAGTGGGGAGCACCAGTTGTGTTTGCCACTAAGGCAGATGGTTCCCTTCGTTTGTGTGTGGACTATCGCGAGTTGAATATGGTGACGAGGAAGAATAAGTATCCTCTACCACGGATAGATGATTTGTTTGATCAGCTGGAAGGAGCTAGAGTGTTCTCCCAGTTGGACCTAGCGACAAGATTTCATCAGCTTCGAGTAGCAGATGAGAGTGTTCCGAAAACGGCATTTAGGACGCCGTTGGTCATGCCATTTGGGTTGACCAATGCACCAGCCTACTTTGTAGATCTTATGAATCGAGTATTCAGAGATCAGTTGAATAAGTTTGTTCTTGTGTTCGTGGATGATATCCTTGTTTATTCAAGGACAGAGGTGGAACACAAGGGACACTTGAGGATAGTGATGGAGGTGTTGAGGAAACACCAATTGAAAGCGAAATTCTCTAAGTGTAATTTTTGGAGAAGGGAAGTGAGATTCTTGGGTCATGTTGTTTCTGAGAGTGGTATTGCCATGGACCCTGCGAAGGTGGCTACGGTACAGGATTGGCCTACACCCAAGAATGCAACAGATGTGAGAAGTTTCTTGGGATTAGCTGGATATTATCGTAAGTTTATCCAGGACTTCTCCAAGATAGCAGCACCGTTGACTCAGTTGACTAGGAAGAATCAGTCCTTCGTCTGGGACGAAGTGTGTGAGGATGCATTCAAGAGTCTAAAGGAGAAGTTGACGCGTGCGCCAGTGTTAGTCATTTCTAAAGGGAATGAAGAGATGACGGTATACACGGATGCTTGTAGTACCGGACTGGGTGCCGTATTGATGCAAGGAGGTAGGTTTGTAGCTTATGCTAGTCGACAGCTAAAGCCGCATGAGAAGAAGTATCCTACCCATGATTTGGAATTGGCAGCGATTGTGTTTGCGCTGAAGATGTGGAGACATTATCTCTTGGGAGAAAGATTTGAATTGTTTACCGATCATAAATCGTTGAAGTATCTCTTCTCTCAGAAAGATCTGAATCTCCGTCAGCAGAGATGGTTAGAGTTCTTGGCTTCGTATGATTTTGATATCGCATACACACCTGGGAAAGGTAATGCGGTAGCCGATGCCTTGAGTAGGAGACATGCCAGCTTAGGGGCAATGTTTCTTGAGTGGAAGCAACTGGAGTACATCGCGGGGTTTGATTTCAGACCAAAGTGCGAATTGGATCCAGTCATGCTAGCTAGTTTGACGATCAGACCCACTTTGATAAAGCGGATTGGTTCCAGCCAGAGGAACGATCCTAATCTATTGGAAATCATCTCCAAGTTAGAGATGAACATCGACGGTGAGGAGATGAATGTGTATGGGCTTGATCGAGATGGTTGGCTTCAGAAGAATGGAAGGCTAGTTGTACCCAACGTAAATGGTTTAAGAGATGAAGTGCTTAGAGAATGTCATCACTCAAAACTGACTATACATCTCGGTGGTAATAAGATGTATCGAGACATGAGACAGACTTACTACTGGGAAGGGATGAAAAGAGACGTTGAGAAGTTTATATCCAAATGCATGAATTGCCAGCTAGTTAAAGCCGAGCAAAAGAAGCCTAGTGGGTTGTTGCAACCATTAGAAATTCCCGAGTGGAAATGGGAGCAAGTCTCGATGGATTTCATCGATGGTTTACCAAGGACTAGATCGGGATATGATAGCATTTGGGTAATTGTGGATCGATTGACTAAAAGTGCAAGATTTATACCAGTCAAATCGACCAGAATGACAGCCAAGTTGGCAGAATTGTATATGAAGTGGGTAGTGAGATTTCATGGAGTACCCAAAAGTATTGTGAGTGACCGAGACCCGTTGTTCACTAGTGGGTTTTGGAAAAGCTTACAAGAGGCTCTAGGGTCAGGATTACATCTCAGTACCGCATATCATCCTCAGACCGACGGTCAGACGGAGAGGGTGAATCGTATATTGGAAGATCTCTTGAGAGCTTGTATATTGGATTTTGGTGGATCATGGGATGACCATTTGCATCTAGTAGAGTTTGCATATAATAATAGCTACCAATCCAGTATCGGTATGGCTCCATATGAAGATTTGTATGGAAGACCGTGCAACTCACCATCATGTTGGATAGAGACTGGCGAGAAGTTTGTGCTTGGACCAGATGTGGTGAGAGAAACTTCGGATAAGATTAAGATCATTCAACAACGAATGAAAGCTGCCCAAGATAGGCAGAAGAGTTATGCTGGTAAGAGGAGAAGAGACTTGAAATTCTCCATTGGTGACTTGGTGTTTGTCAAGATCTCTCCGTTGAAGAGCGTGATTCGATTTGGCAGGAGAGGCAAGTTGGCACCAATATTTGTTGGCCCATTCCCTATTCTTGAACTAGTCGGGAATTTGGCATATAGAGTTGGCTTACTAGAGAAAATGGCGGGAGTTCATAATGTATTTCATGTTTCCCAATTAAGGAAGTTCGTCCACGACTCAGATATGACTATTTCACCTGATCAGTTAGAGGACTTCGAAGTAGAACCTGTGACACCCCACGTCCATTAATGTCACTCACAAAGGGAATGCATTAACTTCCATGGAGGTTTTAAGTGAATATAGAACAGTAAAATTACAACAAGACAGATATAAAATAGTACTTGGAAATTCAAAAACTTTATTTCATTGTAGCAGAAGTCAAAACATGTTTGATTTCATCATAACACCATATTCAATGTCAAGTACAATATCTATCTTGATAAAACAAGTACATAATCCCATTACATGAATAGCCATTAAAAAGAAAGATAACAAGCTGGACTTTACTTCAACAGTCCAAGCTTTCCAGAAGATAAGCGATCCAACTAGACTCCACTAGAACTTGGCCCAACCTGTGGACCTGAAGGGAGAAAAAGGATGGAAAAGAGGGGGTCAGACATAAAGTCTGGTGAATATGATAATTCTACAATACTATTACCAAAATAACTGGACTAAGGCATAAGCTGGAAAACAAGAAAATGTCTATGAAGAGCAGATTAAGGACATAGACAATCGCTAAAGGCAACGTTATAGGCGCTCCTAAATACTAAAGGATAAACACTATACTGCACCACACCAGTCACCCTAAAGATTCATCCCACTTAGCTTCACTTAGAAACTTTCCCAATGGCTTTACGTACCCCTACCTGACTACATAGGTGCCGCCTGCCCCTATCTCCACTAGGTGTACCCTACTTCCCATTATTTGATCGGCTCCCTAACTCATAGATACCCGTGCTGGCCCCACAGTGGGGTGTATCACTCCCCTAAAGTGGCAACCTGATACAACGGACATGCACGGCTTATACCTACACGATGCAACAACGTCTTACCTACCAGCCCGGGTCCACACACGCATATGAAACCCGTTGGACTTGCGTTGCCACCGCTCCCTGTTTTGGCCTCTTATAGTCAAACCCAGTATGCGTGTCCCGTCCTCGACTTGGGTTGAGCCCACAAAGATACGTTTTGGGATACTGGTTGAAATGGGCCCCCACTATTTACCACAAGCATTCCACCTAAGCTTGTCCCCATTAGTCCATCCCACTTAACCCACTTAGTCATGTTCATTTACATGTGTGTTTGGTTAAGTTTAATCGTATTTCAAATGCCTCTAAAGGCAACCACCAGATTCCTCATGCCACCCAAGGCACCTACTTAACCCCCATGTCCCACCTTACATGATTATCTGGTTAAGTATTTCTTAGTTCATTAAGGCCATAACCTCATAAAGACCTCTCACATTAGACTGGCATTTATGGCAGCTGGATTTGTCGGGCGGGTCCGGGCAGTCTTACACCATAAAAGAGTCTAACCTCGTGTCTTTACAACTGTTATGCTTTAGTTTGGGCCTAGGACCTCTCACATTGGGCCGACATTTGTGACTACTGGATTTGCCGGGCGGGTCCGGGCAGGTTTACATCACAAACGGGTCCAACCTCGTGTCCTAAGCATTGATTATTAATAATAATCCATTTTCCCCCAATTTTAATAATTCCCTACTTGAATTATTAATTACTTCCAATTTTTAACAATGTCCATAATTGACTCAATTATGGACATCCATTCATGGTATGCAAAATCTTACAAAATTGCACCCAATTTATTAATTCCTAATATTACCCCTACCCCACGTTTGAACGTTTATTCGCAAAATATATGTTAGACTCGAATAGCCTAACTCATAGCATAAAAGAGATTATCATAATAACAACATGTATATGTGACCAAATGAATCATAATAAGGGGTGAAACTTGCATATGTCCAACTTGCATAGATTATACATGTCATGGACCTAAAGGTGTCAACTTGTTCAAAATTCACCTAATATAATCTCAATCAATTTTCATAAACTTACATATGAACATGTGTGAATCAACATCATCTAATTTTTTTAACAACATGGTTTTATATGGGTACACCTAACTCAATAGGCAAATTCCCATAATCAAGTTTTATTTAATTATAGTTTCAAGTTTATGGGTACACCTAACCTAATAGGCAAATTCCCATAAACAAGATCCATTTAAATTAAGAAAAAAAAACATAACTTTAAGCATGATCCAACAGCATGATTTTTCAACATAATATAGCATGATTTATAACATGGCATAGTATGATAGTATAACATAGCTTGACATGATTCTCAACATAGCACGACATAGCATAAGAGAATTAACAACATAGCATGACATAGCATATATAATTTACATCATATGACAACATAATAACATAATAAGAGATCCACAATATATAGAATTTACAATTGCAAATCACATCACTTTCTTGTGATCCATTCATAACTGAGTCAAATTAGTTTGTAATAGTCTTGTGAGAATCATCATACTCACCAACAAAAGAAAAGAATTAGAGAAAGGGAGATCTTTTGATTTGATTTGTGTAGATTTAGTTGTAGATGATTAGGCTTCCTCTTCTTAGTTTGTGACGGCTACGCTGAACTCCATGGCAGCAGCATGACGGTAGCTTCTCTAATTTTACAAGTGATTTAGGTTTAGGGTCTACCCACTTATTTAAAGATTTTAGAATGCATTTAGGCCATTAGATTTAACCTAGAAATAACCGCAGCCGTTCAGACAAGATGGGGTTTATCTTGTTGACTCAGCAATGAGTCAGAAGTGACTCAGCAAACACTCAGCAATATATATATATATATATATATATATATATATATATATATATTCTACAATGTACACATTAGATACATCCCCCCCTTTTACACACTTATTATTGTTTTTATATACATATTAGATACATCCCCTCTCTTACACACTTATTAATATTTTTATATTCATATTAGATACATCCCCTCTCTTACACACTTATTAATATTATTATATTCATATTAGATACATCCCCTCTCTTACACACTTTTATATTCATATTAGATACATCCCCTCTTTTACACACTTTTATATTCATATTAGATACATCCCCCCTCTTACACACTTATTAATATTTTAGCAACTTTAGTGTTAATAGAAAATTCGGGGTGTTACAGAACCCGAGGCGGGTAGGAACCGCAAGCCGATCCGTATTGTGGGGCACGATACGAAGCAACTTCGAAGGAATGCGGTGAAGCTAGTCAAGGTTCAGTGAGGCGAGGACGAGAACGATTGTACTTGGGAGACAGAGGAGAGCATTAGGAAGGCATATCCAGACCTCTTTTCCTGGTAAGATTTACCTTGCGATTTAGTTATTCCGCATGCTAGGATAGACTTATTTTACTTGCTTTGCATGTTTGATGGTTGTTTTATGGTTGATAGGCATGCGGGAACCTTTGTGTATGTTTTGATTAGGGAATTTCGGGGGCGAAATTTCTTAAGGGGGGAGAGTGTAATGACCCGTATTCAACGCATCAGGGGATCATAGAATATTTATTTCTTTCCCGTATGAAGTCATATGGTCATGTAACTTTGGGAAACATCCATTAAAGTCATTTCCCATGTTCATGATTTTTGTCGATTTTTAAATGACCATTTTGCCCTAGTTGGTAGTGTTTTGGCCATAACTTTTGATTGGAAAGGAATTCTGACCTGAAACCACTTCCATTAGATTCGTTTGATGGTTTACCTTTCTGTAGAGTGGTCATAATAGCCAAACAGACTTACCGTTTGGGGGATATGGCTGAAATAAGGTTTGGAGGGTGAAAAACTGCTTAACCGGGCCAAACCGGGTGATTAGTGAGTAGGCCCATAACCCATTTCGGGATTAGGGTTATGGGAGGGCTGAAATGAGATAGAGAATCATTCCATTTCAGTTTTCTAGCCTCCACTTATCACCAAGGAACCCTAAAAATGGCCTCCAACCTCTAAATCACCTCCAAATCACCTTTTGGTCAAGGATTTGGCTTAGCAACCCCTAATCAAGGAAGATCTACACCAAAGCAACATTGGAGCTGCTGTTTAGCATAGAGATTCACATCAAATCAGTGATTTATTTCAGATCTTAGTATATTTGTGGCTAAGGTGAGTGATTTGCATAGTTTTGCACTAATTATGGCTAATTAGGGGTGATTAGTGTTAATTAGCGAATTTAAGCATGATAAAATTCGGGAAAAATGTTCATAAATTCTTAAATGATGTTTTAGACCTCTGATATGAATTTGGGTTAATTTGGTTAAGTTTTGTTAATCCTATCATTAGTTTCACCTAAACATGCTTAAGGGGAAATATGGGATTTTGGGTATGTTTGATCCATTTTAACCTATCATATTGATGTTTTGATGCTTGTGGTTGATTATGCATGTTGCTATGACTGTATGATATGCTTTGTGATTGATTTCAATAGTTAGAATGGTCGAAAACGCCGTCGAGAGGCGTAAAGAACTCGCTGGACCAGGTGCAGGAATTCGGATCGGATAGGGGATTAAGGGTCGATCGGATCGCCCTATGGGATCGTGGGACATCACCACGAGTCGAGTCATCTCCTCCGAACCGAACCATCTACGCAAAGCCCACGAGCACCAACCGCGAATTGCTACCCGATTCGATCCACTTGTGTTTCGCATCACGATCCGACAAGAGGGGAGCAGCATCCACGAATCGATACACTACGAGACGCCGATTCGAACCAGGGGGAGCCACGAACTGGAGGAGCGCGATCCAACCCGTATGAGGTATTCCGATCCGAACCAAGGAGAGGAGCACGATCCGAAGCAGAGGGAAACAGGACCGCGATGGCGATCCGAACCGTGACAATCTGGATACCCGATCCGATCCAGTGAAGGAGCATTCTTATCCGAACCGCACCGATGAAGACTGATAACCCGAGATGCAAAGATAGTCCAAATGAAGGGTATTGACTCAGGATCCAGATAGGAACCAATGAGTGGACTTCATGAGTTAGACTTTGTTGTGGGACGTGTGCTAAGGGGTTGTCGACGTTCATAACTTCGATTCACCACTAAAAATGGATGATGGGCTACTTATCAGTGCAGTAGGGTCATTATGACCTGATGGGCAAGGTGATGGTAGCAAGACTACGTTATCAGTGCAGTATGGTCATTATGACCCAAGGGGCAAGGTGATGCGTAGTAAGACTATGAGCCAGTGCAGTGGGGTCATTACGACTCCATGGGGCAGAGTGGACATAGCAAGGATTAGTAAGGCTATGAGCCAGTGCAGTGGGGTTCTTGTGACTCCATGGGGCAAAGTGGACATAGCAAAGGATTAGTGGCTATTTTATCAGTGCAGTGAATCCATTTATGACTTCATGGGGCAGAGTGATCGTAGCAAGGTATGTTGGGTGATCGAAGTGGTGAATATCGTATGCTTTACGCACTGAGTGAGAGATGTGAGGATGGATGCTATGTTTGATTGTTTGCCATCATTATGACATGAACACCTCCCCCACCTCCGTACCTTTACACTGTTTGATATGGTACCTTAGAGTGTTGTACAGTATGCAGTGCTAACTCTTTGGTTGCAGGTCCAGGTTCAGGTATGTTTTAGTCTACCTGTTATTGTTCACTTTAGATGCTTATCGCTCATACCAGGCTTTATGTCTGACCCAGAGTTTTATGTCTCCTCTTATTACTCTGGGTGCTCACACGAGCAGACTAGAGACAGGTTAGCTGGTGATGCGCGAGTAGCTGATTCGGAGGCGGGCAGGAGGCTTCCACGTATATATATATATATATATATATATATATATATATATATATATATATATATATACATACATACATACACACACATTCTCCCTGTGCCGTTGGTGGTCGCTACTTGGGCATTAGTAGTGTACCTCATTTATCTTACTTTTGCTTTGAGACAGTTTGAAAAGTTTTAATAAGCTGTATTTTGGATTTCCGCTGCTATGATGTTTAGTTCTGATTTTCAGCTTATGCACTGTCTCTCCTGTTTTATGTCAAGTATGTTATTATTATATTTTGTTCTATGCGCTGTGAGACATTCTACAGGTTCTTTGTATGTTCATTTCCTTCTTCCCTTTTCTTCTCACGACCCGTTCCGTGCTAACTGGACATGTGTACAGCGCACCTTTGGAGTAAATGTCGGTTGGTGCAGGGCGGGCCGTCACAATTTTCTTGTTCATAGTTAACACAGATTTTGATATTAAAGGGAAGCGGAAAGTTGTCCAGGATTTCGCTGCCTATCTTTAACTACTCATAACAATACACGTACTTGCTATGCTTTATGACACTTTATTCATGCAAGAATTCGATGACTATCAGCATGGTGTACATGAAATATGGCACAATATGGAACATGGAGGTACATCTAACCAGGGACGTACACAGAAATTCTATACAGTGGGGGCGGATGTTTCATTTTTCTTAATTTGACATATCATATTCTATAATAAAACCAGATGAATTAAAATCTCCACCACATTTATATTATCATTTGATTAAAAACATACATATTATCATCACAAAATATAACTTACAAAATATCACAAAATATATCATATATTTTTTCTTCTCAAAATATCATCCCTACAAATGATTCTTCACAAGCAAACTCTTCGAGACTTCATACTTTGAAAATGATGAATGATTTATTCAACTCCAATGGTACCTGCTATATCTCTTTCCACATATGGCACCAAACAATCATTCATAACATCATCTCCTAATCGATTACGTAAATACATCTGGATAATTTTCATTGCAGAAAAGACTCTTTCAACCGTCGCAGTCGTGACAGGTAGTAATAATGCTAATTTCAAAAGCAAATATACTAAAGGATATAGACGATGTTTCTTTCTTTGAACCATCTTTTTAGCAAGAGAAATAATTCCTTCGACTTCGAAAAATTGACTATCGGATTTCAAATCCAAAATATAATTATCAAGTTGATGATTAAGCTGCATTAAATCATTTGAAGAAAAATCTGAAGGGTAAAATTCAGCAAAATGAATAAGCTTCTCTTTATCATATGAAGAAAAAGTGTCGCTTGGACAAAGACAAGCCATGCACAATAATAACTCCGTATTCACTTCATTAAAACGATTATTCAGCTCTTGAAGTTGCATATCTATCACTTCATAGAATAGTCCAACACGATAATAATGAAGGTTTGTCTTCCCCTCAAGCTTACAACGTGATCTTCCTTGAATTACAAACAAGCAATCCATATCAGGAATGATTATCTCATTTTTAATGCAAAATGAGGAAACTTCTTCAAACAATTGCTCCCATCCATTATCTCTCATAGTTTGTAGTTGCTGTTTAGTTATTCTCATAAGTGTCATGGCATTTACCATATCTTGATCCTTCCTTTGCAATGCTTGAGACAAGTCATTTGTAATTTCCAATATATTTTTCATCAAATGCAATTGAAATACAAACTCAAAGCATTGTATAACTCGCAAAAAATTATCTGCTTGACCTCTATGCTTTTGATTCTTTGCATCCTCTTCAACAACCATTACAACTTCAATCACTGAAGGAAATAAAGTAAGTATACTCATAAGTGTACCATAGTGCGATCCCCATCGTGTGGCTCCTGCACGTTTCAGTGTCATTTCTTGATTCATACCTTGTCCGGTTAAAATTTCACCATTACAAATTCCTATAACAACCTTCTCAAATTGTTTATCACGAAGAATGTCTCTACGTTTACAAGAGACCCCTACGATATTGGATAATTGAGAGACAACGTCAAAAAAGGTTGAAATAAGCATGTGATTCTCTGCAACCGCTACAAGTGTTAATTGAAGTTGATGAGCAAAACAATGAACATAATATGCAGTTCTACTCTCTGCTAAGATCAAACTCATTAAACCATTAAATTCCCCTCTCATATTGCTAACTCCATCATATCCTTGCCCACACAAGCTTGATATACATAACCCATGTGTACAAAAAAGTGACTCTATAGCATCTTTTAATGATAATGCACTTGTATCTTTGACATGTACAATGCCAAGAAAACGTTCAACAACAAACCCTTTATCATCCACATAACGTAAAACAACTGCCATTTGTTCTTTCATAGATACGTCTCGAGCTTCATCAACTAAGATAGAAAACAATTCATTTCCAAGCTCTCCAATGATGGTGTTTGTAGTTAGATTTGCAATAGAACTAATAACATGATGTTGAATTCTAGGTGATGTCAATTTTAAGTTTCCAGGAGCATTTGTCAATGAAACTCGATTGACTTCCTCATTATGGTTTGCAAGAAATTGTAATAATTCAAGAAAGTTGTCTTTATTTGAGGAATCTTCAGATTCATCGCAACCACGTAAAGGTAGACCCTGATGCAAGAGAAATTTAATACAATCAATTGAAGCAGTTAAGCAAGCACGGTAATCATTTTTCATTCTAGTAGAATGGTCAGACAATAACACTTCAGTATGTTGTTTTTGCTTCATTAAATCATCGCCCGCTCTCACACAATTGTTGTGCATACTAGAATGCGGTCCAACATGCACATTGAATCTTTCTTTCTTTTTCCAATTTCTAAAACCATCACCAACAAAAGAATCACCGCCACCTTGACCTCCATGTTCAGGTTTGAAAAGATAACAATACAAACAAAATGCCGCATCTTTTGTAATGCTATATTCCAACCATGTAGAATGGTCGTTGAACCATGAAGGGATGAACCTTCTTTTCTCACTTTGTCCAATTACATGCCATGGAAATGCATAGTTTCTAGGTTGACATGGACCTTTTCGCAAATAAAACCGATGAACTATTTCTCTTTCATTGGCATGGTAAAGATTGATATTTCTCCTTAAACCGGGATCCGATGGATAATCGTCCACGCTATCCTCTACAACAAGTAAAGACGTGGTAGGAGGGCAAGTTGATGGCGGATGAGGAGCATCATTAGGATTAGAATTAGAAATAGAACCCCTTTTGTTCAATTTGTTGAAATAGCTCAACAAATTATTACTCATGTCTTGATTATTCCTATAATTCCGGATATAATTGTATTTCAGCCAAACAAATATGGAAACGATTCAAACGAAGGGCATAAGATATGTTTATTAATACTGTTATAGTAAAAATCAATAATAATGCGGGATGAGTATGCACCGAAACATGCGATCAGGTATTCAGTTAGTTGATGAAAAATGTAATTCACTTCAAAGTTTGAGCAAATTAGAACAAATACAAGGAAAGAATCATACCTGGTGAATTGTGATTTGTGAGAGAATACAAGGAAATAAGAAGACCAAATGAATTGGAATCTGCAATTAGGTATTCAGTCAGTTGATGAAAAATGTAATCCACTTCAAAGTTTGAGCAAATTAGAACAAATACAAGGAAAGAATCATACCTGGTGAATTGTGATTTACGAGAGAATACATGGAAATAAGAAGACCAAATCAATTGGAATATGCGATCAAGTATTCAGTCAGTTGATGAAAAATGTAATCCACTTCAAAGTTTGAGCAAATTAGAACAAATACAAGGAAAGAATCATACCTGGTGAATTGTGATTTGTGAGAGAATACAAGGAAATAAGAAGACCAAATCAATTGGAATCCACACTTGAAAGTTTGATTTTCTAATTGGGGAAATGTTTGAGGAAATTGGAGAAAGTTTGATTTGCAGAAACGTTGGAATAGAGAGAGAAGAAGACTTTTGGTCCCTCGAAAGTGCAAGCAGGTGAGATACGTTACTTTCTGTCCTCCTTTCTATTTTTTTTGCTTTTTTTAAATTCAGTGGGGTCGGCCGACCCCACTAGGCCCAGGCTGTGTACGTCATTGCATCTAACCACTGCATACTAAATGTGGGCACTGTTCTCTCCAGTATTTGTTTCACTACAAAAACAGTATTTAATATCCTGAATTAAACTGATTGTTGTTTAATTCACAGCTGAAGTCCATAAATGACCGAGGAAAACAAAAGACCCGTGAACGACCATCTCAGAAAAAGAGAAAGAAATAGGACTGGAAGTAGTTAATCGGTAACATTTCAGTTCACAATCATATGCTTTCTCTCTGATTTACTAACCTCATCGTTTGTATGTTTTTTCCGTTTTCTTTTTACAATTTTGTACTTTCCCTGTCCATGCAGCAATTTCTGTTATTAGTTGAAATTCGTTTCTCCCTTCACTTCAATCTACAGGTGTTTTAATTCCAATTTTGTTCTATGCATAATTGTGAAACAGTTAGGTGTATTCCTTGCTGCTCTGAACCACTGTTACTACCATTGTACATTTTCATTCTACACATACTACTCCTGTCTTTAATTTCACACGTGCTTTTTATTTTTCCTGTCCTCACATTACTTTGTTAACTACTTATTACTGTTCATCCATTTTTGGAACTTTAAATACATCATGTAGTTTGGAAAATTGTATAAGTGTGCAGCAACTTTTATTTAATATATACATATTTTGTGTGTCAACCAATCCTTATCCTAACATCCATTTTTCAATTAAGCTACAGACGTTCAACCTATTCTATTACTTATACAGGAAAGAAGAAACCAAAGTACTGGTGAAATGAGATCTGTCCTCTTTAAATATAATGTCTGGTCCTAGTAATTACATTGTGCCAAGAAAGATAACCCAACTTTCTTCTCTAACTACACCTTAACCGTAACGAACTCATCTTTCCAATATGAAAATCCATCGTCTTAATTAATTGTGGTACTAATTTGGGTGCCCAGTTTCCTATAACCTCTTCTCCTCCAGTCAGTGTAGCTCCCCCTTTCGTGGACACGGATTTTGCTCCTTCTTTGACTTTAATAAATAACCGTTCTCATCATCCCAAAATCGTTAACATAATTTTTTTTTGTTTTGTGCCAAATTATTTGTTCATGCATTTCGATATCAGTGCAGCCGTTGTTTTTTTAGTACTAATTTAGAAATCAATGAAAAAGTTGTTTATATTTTTATATAGAACCTACGGTTCCTTCCAGCATAGATTCCATGTCCACGATTCGTGGTACTTCAGTGACCAATTTTAGTCATTTTTTTGTCCATTAGATCTTACATTCTTTTATGAAAAATTCCTCTAACGATGTCATATATTCCTTACTTTAGTTAGAATTCTTATTATTTCATTATTAGCTTTCATATATGTTTCCACTTCACTTTTATGTATTGTTTTATATGGGAGGGATTGTACATAAAAATATTTGTGTAAGTTTATTAATTAGATGATTTACTACTGAAATTCATCGCTGATGTTGATGGATGTCCTACAATCAATCTCTTGCACAAATATTTGTGAACTTTGGATAATTTAATATCTCCTTTATTATACGATTCAGTATTCATAATGTTAGTCTGCATATATTTTAGTTGCTTTTGTAATTTTGGTTGCATTTTCATCTTTTTCAAAAACCTCACAGTTCCATTATATGAATAAAGGGAATAAAGGGAATTAGAGCAAAGCAATAAAAAAATTCTTCTCCTAGAAAAAATTTCTTTTTTCTTATAATTTCTTCCTCTTCCTCCTCTAAAATTTCCAACAAAGTGGTATTAGAACTATAAAGTTTCAACAAAAAGGCATTTATATTTCTTTCATCGTTTGTTCTTACAAAAGAGAATTTTGAGGAATGGAGTAGTAGAAAAAAAGAGGAGCTAATCTCTCATGGTTTGTGGGAGATTCTTGGAAATGGCTATGAATAGCGTAAAGACATCGAGAGCATGTCGCAAATGGACAAGAAAGTCTTTGCGAAAATTAAAACAGAATGATTACCGTGCTCTTTCTGTGATTGTTGAGAACGTCGATGAGAAAGCTTCGCATCTCATTTTTGGAGAAAGATGTACAAAAGATTCATGGAATCGCTTGAAAGAGGTAAGATGATGCAAAAATAATGAAGGAATATAAGTTGATTGATGAAAAAGATGAAAAGAAGGATAGCGAGAGTTTGAACACGAAGGAGCAAGAGACAAGAAAGAAGAGATTGTGCCAGAGCCTATGGAAGAAGATATGATGGATGAGACAGAGAATGAGAAGAAGGAAGGTGCAGAAATATTATTGAAGATAGAGAAATTAGAGGAGGAGAAGTTGGATGAAGAATTTTTTTTAGAGAATAAAGAAGAAAAAGATGAAATTGCTGAAGAAGAAATCAAAGAAGCAAAAAGGAAGGGTAATGAAAACACTCTGAAATGTAAAGACGCTGTAGACATGGCAGAAGAAGAAAAAACAGATATTGAAGAAGTAACTGGTACCAACGATGCGAAAAATGATAACAAGACAGAGGAGGAAAGAAGTGGGAAAGAATTGAAAAATGATGTTGATGAAAGCAAAATGAAAGAAAAAGAGAAAGAAGAAAACAAAGATAAAGTAAAGAAAGTCAACAAAGGTGATAGCAAAAGAGATGGAAATAAAGAAGTCAAAGAAATTCAATATACTAATGGATATTTTAAGCATAAGCAAAATTTGAATGGAAAAGAATGAGAATATTGAAAGGATAAAAAGAGAAATGATGGAAAAGAAAGTGAAAGAGTCCAGTTGTGAATTTTATGAAGATAAGAAAAAACGGTAAGCAAAGATAATAGCATTCCTATTTCAGAGAACTTTATTTTCCAACCAATATTTTCTAAAATGTCATGAAAAAGTCATATTTGGGAAGTATGCAAAGAAGTTGGATGGGTAAAAAACTGTAAGAGGGAAATTATGAAAGAATGGAAAGATGACATATATGACTCATTCAAAGTTTATGACACCAGAAAAAGATGGAAGCTAAAGCACATAATTTTTGGAATATACCATAACAATGAAAGAAAGCAAGATGAATGGAGCACTGCAACAAAGATTTGTGAAGTCGCATTAAAGACCATGATAATGACGAAGAAGATGAAAAGAAAAAAGATAGTTTTGACAATTTCTTTGTTCTTTCCAAAGCTCGTGAAATACAAGCTGCTCAAGTATGAAGACTTTATCAGATTGAGGAATTTGCTTAGAGTCACAAATCAAGTTTAAAGGGGGGTGTTGAATAAATAAACTTGATTTTTATTTCCAGAGTGTTCTTATATTTTATATTGTTTATTGAGAGAGCTTTTAAAGTTGCTATTATTTAGAAAAAGATATTTTTCCATATATATAGATATATTCCTAAGATATTGCAAATCTAGAATGATCCATTGTATGTTATAAATAGAAGAGCCCTCTCCTCATTTGCATCAAGCAAAATAAAGGGAATAAAAGCAAAGCAATAAAAGTTTTCTACTCCTAGAAAAAATTTCTTTTCTCTTATAATTTCTTCCTCTTCCTCCTCTAAAATTTCCAACAAAGTGGTATCAGAGCTATAAAGTTTCAACAAAACGGCCTTATAATTTGTTGTTTCTTGCAGACGATAAGAATTTTCATTTATTTCCCCTTTTGCAGACATATTTATGTCATAAGATATATTGACGGTAATCAAACTTACTTATTTGGTTTCTATATGTAGTGGACTACAATAAGAAATTTCTAGCCTTCACAATTTTTTTTCTATAGTTAGATCGAAGAGTATAAATCTTTAAGTCGTTATGAAAAACCCATTTTAAAGATACACATTTTGACTTTTATGCATTTTGTCTAATGGTATTTATTTTCTAAGATTCGTAGGTTTTTGTCCTTCTATTTTTTAGTTTGGAAAATAATAATGCAATTTATTATCTCTGTCTCTTTGCAGTTGAACCAAGTTGAGCGATTGTCAGTGACTAACTTTCCAACAGTATAAAATATTTCCTTCTTTGATACATCAAAGAGTCATTATCCTTAAAATGGTTCAGCTTTTTTTCAATTACAAAGATTTACCTATTTACATTGATATATGTTAGGTTGAAGTTTCTTTTGCTCTGTTTGGCTTTTACTATATATTCTCATCTTGACATAGAAAATATATGCTCTTTTATTAACTTTTGTTCAGTAGTCCTAGCTATAGGTTTACGTATTATTCTTATTTTAAATCCATACAGTGGTCCATAATATTTTAATATTACTCATACATTACCTTAACTCAAGTTTATTTTACTTCAAATTGTTCGACCTATCCTATTGCTTAACTGCATTACGAGTTGCAAAAAAAATCAAGTTCTTTTATGTCACCCTTCTTCCTTCCATATGTGTGTACCTCATAGAAATATAGGAGACCTTGTGTATATTTTTCAAACGTTTCTATTCCCCTCTTGCAGGTATTTACATGAGACAAACAGTGACAAATCAATATTATGGAAGTTGACCGGAGGATCATCGCTATTTTTACCCTGTATGTTTACTTTTGAAATTGTTACACATAACAATAACTTACTAGAGCTATTTATTGCAATTCCATCTGTACAAAGATGGCCATCAATTTCTTTTTCATGTTCACATTCGTTTTTTACCTTTTTGACTAAATTACCTTTGGCAGATTGCAATTGAGGGTAAAACATTAATAGTATTATTATTATACCACATTTTTACCTCTAAAAATTATGTATATTTTGAGTTTAAAAGGAACATTTGAAATAACGTAGTATTATATCTCCAATTAGTTGTACTGAAAATAATGTTGTGTCGCACTTTCTTTTGGAAATTATCATTGCCTCTATGCTAAATAAAAATCTATAGTTTTGTATTATTGTAAGTCAATGATATGATTTTAGAGGAATGAAATCCTCTATACCCAATATTCTATGTCCCCCTGTACCCAACCAATCAGGACCCCCTGAATTTCACCTTTTTGTAATTAAGCCACGGGACTTAATTGCAAAAAGGTGAAAATTAGGGATCCTGATTGGTTGGATACAGAGGAGACAGGGGATTTGGGTACAGGTGATTTGCTCTTGATTTTACCAAGCAAAATAGACAACAGGGTAACCATTCATTCATATTTTTACTATTTGCATTAAATGTCTTACCCGTACTCATAGGTTCATGAAACATTTAAAAGCCATGAAATAACAATTCAAGTAATATATATAAACTCTTCCTCTCTCCTTCAGCATACCACACTAATTACAAAAGCCAATCAATATCTTCTCTAATCTATAGTAAAAATCGTTTTATTTTAAAATTATCAATACTCATCAACAATCAATTCACCAATACTCATCAACAATCAATCACCAAGCAATAATATATGAAAAAAACTAAATTTTAAACGTCTTCATAACATACATATCAAAACACAATACCATCATCCCATACCGTCGTCGTACATATCAAAACACACCATACCATCATCACATATCATCGTACATGCATACCCAAGTCATATAATATATAAAAAACCAAGTATATATACATAACCACCCAAGCATAAACCACAAGGACCTAGACTAATCTTCCTCCTCCTCGTCATCGTCGTCTTCTTCGCCTTCAGCAGCAACATCTCCTCCTTCCCCAGGCATAAACCCATGCTCCTAAAAGTTTGCTACAATGCGCTCATCTATTTGCTAGGACATCTGGGATCTTCGCCATTCATTCAGCTCATCCATCTGCTGCTGCATCCGTGCAATAACCGCCTCCTCCATCGACCTTCTGTAACCATGATGAATAGCATGTGAAATAATTAAGTGCACATTAAAGTTATTTAAACATATTTGATATTATATATTATTATTATGGTATGAGTTTTGAATCATATAGTAAGAGTTAATCTACCAAATATTTTCTATGAATGAATTTGGCTAATATTTTCTATGAATTGATTTGGCTAATATTTTCCAAGCATAATGACTAAAATACTTATGAGTTGAAGATTATTTCTCATAATTTGAAGCAAAGGCCTTACATTAAAACCGTAATTTATGTCTAAAAAAGAATTGCCTCCTGATTGCCGAAACTATATCGCCTATTGCGAGTAGGTGGATCAATGATAGAATCTCGTATACGGTCAGACGTGCAACTATAAGTTCCTGTCAACTAGCCTCCGTCACTCTAGCAGACTCTATATTATACTTCTCCTAAAATACCAATATAATTTTAATATAAATGCTATATAATTTACTTATATACTCCGATATAAATGAATATGAAACATTTTAATTTATAGAGATAATCATATTTACCATTATATCAGCACTCTTCGGATCCGCCCAATGATACGTAACATTCCCTTCTTCATCGTTCTGCTCCACCGCATGTGTGTGTGAAAACCTCTTCCATCGATGGCTCTCTTCCTAACTTTGAAAACTGAGTATGCATAGTAATAAAATTACTGAAAATAAGAATGAATAATATACGCTTAATTTTTACTTGAGCATAAGCTAAGAATATTTAAAATTTATACCAATTCTCATCGATGTTGCTAGAAAGATTTTGATTTTGAGCCACCATGTTGTAAAGCAGGATTCTTAACTCTATTTTCTTTGTTTCTAACTGCTACTTTCTATTAAATTTGATACACGATTAATTAAAATAATGCAATCAATATAAATATGAATATTTTTATTATATCTTACTTTAGCTTCTTCCGTGTCCCAGTATGCTAGAAATGCTTCCCAAACATCTTCACTCATCCGCTGAGGCTTTTTACCATAAGTCTTCGCTCTTGAAATCGCCTCTCGATAATTTTTTCGCATCTTTATATTCCAATGAGTCAAACAATTTAGCATGTGCTCCTCAACACGTACAACCTGCATATTACAATTATTATCAATTATTTACAATATATTAATTTTCAATATTAGCATTAAAAATTACTTACCAATACATCAGCTAGAATGGCATTCTTAACATGGGGTGGGTTGCTACCCCAATGCGACCAAGCCGCAGACATTCTACCTATGTAAGACTGGCTCGATGTCTCTAAAATGAAGTTTGCTGGCTCAATCTCAAATCCCTTGTGTACATGTTGACATAAATATTTCATGTATTTTAAATAATATAAATTGAAATAAATTTGATATTTATTTGGCACTCTTCGGAACAATCTTCGCAACATGGCGCAGATCTGGCACCGAGCTGCTCGGACCTGCTCCTGCTCCAGGAGAAGGTGAAGGAGTCGGCTGAGACATACTCCTCGATTGTCTTCATTTATCAGCTGACATATCTGTGACAATCATATAATGATATAATGAGCATACAAAATAACCTAAATTATTAACATCAATCATCATTATCATTACATAACTCGTACATGAGAAGAGCAATGCACAACTCTACATAATGCATAACATATATAGTCATCATTATCATTACATAAATCAGAATAGTAAAGAATGTAAGTAAATTCATAACTAAGACCAGTCATCGTCATTATTATTACATAGCTCATAAAAGTACATAACATAATACATAGCTCATAATAGTACATAACATAAGTACATAACATCATTCTTTATCATCTTCTGATCAAGTCTCAATCTCAAACTCTATATCGTTTTCTGCAGTACTTACAAATGCATCTACTAATACATTCGCTTTGTCATTCAATTATCCTACATCAATGTCATCAACTATTGATATTTCAGTATTTGGCTCAAGATCCACTTGATATGCTGCTTCGTCTAGAATATTATTTCCATCAAATGTAAATCTTTCCTTTGTTTTAAAAACAGCCCACCAATCTGCCTTATCTTTTTTTAAAGACGGATACGGAGAAAAATAGACTTGTAATGCTTGTTTAGCTAAAATGAAAGGGTCATACTTATAGTAACGCGGTGTATGCCTTGTTTCAATTAGCTTATAATCTTTGTGTATGTTAACTTCAGAACCAAGAACATTGCTAAACCGATTGCATATGAATAGAAAATTTTTCTCTATGGGCTGTAGATACTATGCTAAATGTAAAAATTGCGTTAACACGTCATAAAAATCTTTTATATGCTCCTTTGGATCGTCACTACCTTTGACAAATACACCGCTGTAATATGTTAATTTTTCAGCTCCATAGTCATTGATGTTGAATTTAAATCCATTGACAAAGTATATTGTATAAGTTTTGGCATTTCTTTTTGGACTGATAGCAATATGTCGTAGTCCTTCATTAACAACACAATTTTTGGGATCATGAACATACTCTGAAAACCATCCAGCAAATTCTTTACTAAGATCACCAGATGGATGTTGTGATTCTTATATGCTGCAAATATGTGTTATGTTCCTTTTTTATTAAAATAATGTAATGACCTGCATTTTCCAGGGGTATAATTAATAAATTTAATTATATAAATAGTGATTTAGGGAATTAAATCGTCGTTAATTTAATTATAGTGAATATTTAATTAAATTAAATAATTAAATAATATGTTTAATTCAGAAATAATCGAAAATATTGGAAATCACAATATTCTGTGAACGGGGCCGTCCCTTAGATTTAATTCAGCTTAGAGTTGAATCATATTGACGAATATATTCAGTCGACGATAGTTTGAACATATAATTATATTATAATTAAAATCAAGCTCGAAATGGCGCTGTAGTTCGTAAATTGGCGATTTGAACTTCAACTGGATATACAGGGTCCGTTTTAAATCGGATTTCTGTGAAACAAGAAACGTGTGGAGCTGGTGGAGTATATCTTTCTAGTGGAAGAGAAAAATCGAGATTTCGTCGGGTAGATTTTGATTTACTTCCAATCCAAATTTTAGAAAAGTCACTATGGAATTTTTAATATAATTCGATTTAAAAGGGGTTTTGATCATAACTTGAGATGACGATCGAATTAAGCCACAAAACCAGTTCCGTTGAGTTCGTATCGTCGATTAGAGTCAGAAAACATATATAGTTTGTTATTTTTGAACATTGGAAAATTTGGTGTCTAAAGGAGCACTTAGAGTGCGTAGAAAATAGCGTACCGGGAAACAATCTCGAAATGCGACGAAGTGTGTGCCATTGGGTTCGTATTAAATTATCGTTATAAGAAAGTCAAGTTTCGCGGCAAACCGATGATGTATGTGACTTTGGTGGCCAAAAACGCCTTGTTTTGAGTTAACCATTTATACGTTTTAAACAGGGGTAACTTTTAATGAATGGTTAACTGGTCAAACGAACTCAAAATTCAACGAAACAAGTTTCATACGAAACCTTAGGAAGAGGTCTAATGAAATGTCAAGGCCTCATATTTTTAAGATTTTTTCTGTAATTTTAAGGAATTAATGCTCGGTGTTTTTCATCGATATTTTCTAAAGGATTTTCGCAAACGGTGTCGGAATTCGACAAAACCTGTCCCATTGGGTCCGGAATATTTTTCTATGCTAGAATTAGCCTAGTGTGTCAAAAACAGATATTGTATCAGGTTGTTTTTACACGAGAATGCACGGTTAAATTATTATATAATTAAACTATATTTAATGGTCCAAAATCCCCCCTTATAAAAGGAACCCGAGACCTAATTCTTCAGCAAGGAAACGGTTTCGTGGTCAACGAAGCTTTTGCGCCTCCACCCTAAAATGAACGCATAGAAATTCACCACCTTCTCTTCCGATTTCCGTTCAATCCACTCTTCAAAATCAGAAACCCCAACAACAATTATGTTAGTCTCAACGAGGTCTTCGATATGACCAGTTGTGATGGATTTTGGCGGTATCGTTCGAAGGGATCTGGAGCTTAAAGCCTTGGGCTTCGTTCGTCAATTCTGGAGAGTAGAGTCGACGGAGTTGCACGGGGTTGGGGGAGATGGCGGAGGTCGTTGACGCGAAGAGGTTGGCAGGTTCTGATGTACTTCCATTGAGCAAATGGTTGTGCGACGTTGAGTTTGGTCTGGCAGTAGGTTCGATGGGTAAATGAAATGAGATGAAGTTTTCGGTGATGGTGAGCTTTTGGGGTCAGTACACGTTCGTTTGGGGCTGCAGATCGTCATTCTTTCCTTGAGGTCGAGTTCGTTCGGATATACATGAGGAGCTGCGGGTTCTGTTAGTTGAAATGGCAGGAAGAGAGTATGAAAGGGATTAGTGGTTTATAAGAAGGGATTTTTACAAAATAATCGGGCCTGGTATGTGTTAGAACAGGTCCGAACTCTTAAGGAAGAAGAGAGATGTGCGCTGAGATAAAAGGGTGATGAGGTGGATTAACAAATGGTTAAGGGACTCAACAACTTGGGTTGTTATTTTTCTGAAACTGGAAACTAACGTTTGGGATGGGGATTATTTTACTGGAGTGGGTTCAGAAATGTATCAGAGGGAGAAGATGCCTAACTCTACACGCGGGTGGGCTTGTTTTGATTGGGCTTGGGCCGACTAAAAGGGAAAGCTATTAATTGACAAAGAAATGGAGTATACTGTAGTGACATGAATGGATACAAGTGGTTTGTTTGTCTGTGAGTAAATGAAGGAGGAAGCGGGGTTCAGAGGGTTTGGTAATGGCCAGAAGTGCGGGCCTATTTCAAGAAAACGTGAGTGGGCTTTTTAATAATTAAGTAAGCCCAATATTTTAACATATATATGTTTAATTAAATTTCAAAGAAGATATTGATTTGAAATTTGAATATCTTACTCATACGATATCGAAATTCAGCGAAACAAGATCCATTGGGATCGTATGGACGGACACTACACAATGAGACTGATCGCGAGTCAATTGGAGCACATCACAATTTATAGCAAAATAAATTGTCCGACTGAGTCAAATAACACAAACCGTTATTCAACGGTTAACGCGCCAATGTGAGTAAAACTCACCAACTCTAAACAGTTATATTTTTATAATGTATTTTTAGAACGGTTAATCATCTGTTGATTGATGTGTGTTGGTTGATTGATTGAACTGCTAGTCATTTAGTGAAAATTATATATATATATATGTAATTATATATATATAAACCGTTAAATATTTATATATTGATTCTACTATCAGAATAATTGATATTGAACTGAAAGTGATGAAAATCATATTGTGTAACATCTGTGGATGCAGGGAGACAAGTTGGAGGAATCCGACTGGATTCCTCAACAGTTATTTTATTGTTTTTAATATATTGTTATATGATGTGATATAAAATCTGTGGGCGATTATATGTGCTTGGACGATATTGAACATCGTGATTTGATATGATTGAATACCATAACATACCGAAATGTTGATAAGGGGATTTTCAAAGTGATATTGAAAATAGATTATTTATAAAATGGAATATTTATAAATAAGAGATATTCAAAAAGGAAATAATTACAAACAATTTTCTTTTTGAATGGAAAGGCCTGTGTGGCGGATTTGGGGATTTTCCCGATGCTCCTGTTACAAAGGAGGTTATGGCGAATTTTTCCGGGAATTTAAGGAGATAGAATATTTTTAAGAATAAATTAGAGAAAAAAGAGAAATATTTGTAAAACATTTACAAATGAAATAGAAAGAGGAATATTTGTAAAATCATTTACAAATAGAATTGAAAAGGAAATCATTTGTAAAGGGAAGAACCGTTACTAAAAGTAAATCTTTATAAATGAATAAACGTTGTTAAAAAGGAAATCCTTTTAAATGGATAAACGTAATTAGAAAGGAGTTAATCGAATATGGTATTCGAAAGTAAGTTAATCGAATCTGGTATTCGAAAGTAAGTTAATCGAATCTGGTATTCGAAAGTAAGTTAATCGAATCTGGTATTCAAAAGTAAGTTAATCGAATCTGGTATTCGAAAGTTAGTTAATCGAATATTGGTTATTCGAAAAGGGGAGTTACCAAATCGGATAGAGAAAAGGAGTTAATCGAATATAGTTTATTCGAGTAGAGTTAGAGGAGTTATCGAATATAGTTTATTCGACAGGAGTTAAGTGAATAATTAGATTAATCAAAATGAATTAGTAAGTTAAACTAAGTGAGTTAGTTAAGTGAATTGGTTAAGTAAGCCAAAGTGAATTTGTCGAGTTAATCAAAGTGATTAGTTCAGTTAATCGAGATAAGTAAATCAAGTTAGGTTAATCGAGTTGAATTAGTCAGTCGAGTTAATCAATTGAGTTAGTCAAACCAAGTAAAACCGGTTAGAGTTAATCAATCAGAGTTAATCAAGTAGAGTTAAGTAAAATTAGAAACTGACTAGAGGTTAATAAGTTGGATGGTTTCCTGAGTATCAATCTGATGTTGGTTTCGGCCTTCGGGGTTTTTACTTAGGAAGTTGTTCTCTTGTTAGTTATAGTTAGGGACTGATAGTTGTGGAAGAATAGTGATACGTGAATAAGCTATGGAAATGTTTTCCAGTGTTAATAACATATATTTTCTGAATATAGAAAATAAGGAAATGTGAATATATATATATATATATATATATATACATATATATATATATATATATGTGTTTGATGATTGGATCGGTATTTCCATTTGGAAATAAGATCATTGTTTGCACACGGACATGTTTTCATTTGATAGTTAAATCACCGACTATCGAAGTTTTGACCATTTTAACGTTGTTAATATGGAGAGACCGGTTGGATTATTATCCAAAGAACCACTCTGTATTGGCATAAGCGTTGCGAATCATATATGCTAAAGATAATTGAAGACGGAGTAAAATTGCAAGGGCTATTGTATAAGTCTAGATAACAATGACTAAGATGGATATACTGAATAGTGCCTTCGGTTTGTCCAGTCCCAGGACAACTTGTATGGATGAAGGTCTGACAGAGTATATCCAATGGATCGCGTAAGTTGATCTGTTCAAACGTATTCACGTTTGTTGGCAGAGGAATTCATTTCTCTTAGCTGTATACCCGTGTTATTTTTGGATAAGTCAATTTGTGATTTGGCGGGTATGACGATGTGACATTCTAAGTGAATGAAGATGGATGTCTGATAGAGTATTTCCAGACGATCACGTACATTGATTTCTCCAACCATACCAAGAGTGGAAGCGGAGAAGGAAACTTCTTTTAGCTAACACATAATGTATTGTTGAGGACGTCAATCGGTGATTGTATGGATTTGATGATGTGGCATTTAAAGTGAATCTGATGTGAAGATAAGCGTAGCTTCTAGCCTCACATCCGGTAAATGACAGAAATCGGGCAGGCAGCATGGCTAAGTCGGTCGCACCGAAGTAGGGTGTATAATCACCTATCTAGAGAATATTCATTTGTTTCTTAAATCTATCAATGTTGTCCCATATATATACGGGAACGGTTGCTGATCCCAACCGTTGGTGATGTACATTCGATACACTCAAGCGAAATGAGTGGTCGGTCATGTGTGGCTGAGTTACAAGATGTTCTTGTTGAACTCCAGTGTATCGTTCCTAGAGTACACTGATCGGAAGGTGGTTCCATACCTTGTCATAGTTGGAAATCCATTATCCAATACGTGCTTGCGATTTTGATTGTATACTATATATGTAGAACGTGAGATGAAAGCGTTTCTGCTAGTTGATATCTATTTGTACATAGACATTATCATAATATCAAAAGGTTTTTGATATTAAGATATTTTGGATTCTCATAAGGGAAAAACCCGTTCCGTTCTGCGGCGTGGTCTTATGAGATATCGTTTACTTGTTCATATACCTGTTTAAACTGTTTTACTCACACCAGTCCCATGACTGACCCGGAGTTTACTTTGTTGTTTTCCCTAAACTCTTGAGTGCCTAACTTTGTACGGGTAGTCAAGTAATCGGGATTTTTTCCAGATACACTTGGAGAGCTTGGAGCAGGAGGCTTCAGGATTCTATAGCTATTATTATTTCCGCTGTTGTTGTTAGTGTTGTACTCTGATAAGTGCTATTGTATATATAACAGTTTGTATTTCAAAAGTTATGTTATATTTTATTCGTTCCGCTGTGAGATTCGTGTTACTCTGATGATGATGTTCTTCTTCTTCTTCTATTCTATAAGTTCTATCTTATCTTTCCTCGCCCTCTAATTTCTTTCATTAATTACTGGGGTTTTTCGATGTTTTGGTTATCGACATCGAGCTTATGTTGATAACCAAAGTCGCCGAAAATCCGGGTCGTTACAGTTGGTATCAGAGCTTAAGGTAATACTTACCTTGGCTCTGTGGCGTGACTCGGTAGAGATAGGGTTAGTAACACCCTAGATTGAGTTTGAGTGTATATATACGAGAGAGCGTATTTGTATTTGATATAAAAACGATTTTATATTGTGGAGATTCATTGGCTAAGTTGTTTATGAGTTCTGGTCGATCAGTTTGATCCACTGTATCGGTAGGAGTAAATAAACACTTGAATACGATGGACCGACACAGTATGGATATGTGATATATTATCATATATAGGATGTGTTGGTAGTAATTTTAATCAGATAAGATTATAAAATGTGAAAAGGTTATATATGACCAATCAGAATTGATATAAGTAAAATATATGAAATTGAAATGAATTAAAACTGAGTTCAAATCAGAATTGGAGTTAAAATCCCAGAAATTGGGAAAGTGTTTGTAAAGGAATTTGGATTAAGTATAAGGAATTTTTAAGATCCTGGGAGATTTTAAATTTGTTTAGAACATTGTAAAAGATATTTGGAATTGATTTCAAGGTGGAAATATTTAGAAATGGATTTGAAAGTGATATAGTATTGAACTCACTTCGATAGCTGGAAAATAGATTCCGATGTTGATCACGACATCAACGGTGTTCATTTTCGAGTATGTAAGTGACGGATTACTACCAAGGATTTTGTTTTGAATTTGTTTTGGGAAAACAAGTTGTGTTGAATTTCAAAAAGGAAAATTTGATTTTTGAAAGAGGTAAACTGTTTAAAAACTTCCAGGAAGAAAAGGTTATTTGAATTTAAACAAATTAAAGTAAAACTTGTAAAATCCAATAAAATTGAGATTGAATTAAAAGCCAGTAAGTGAAAATCGTATTGAAATAGATTGATGTCAAGTGGAATTAGACTTGATTAGAGATAATCTGGAATTATATTGGGCTGGTGAGTTAATGATTGGAAATCAAGAATAGTGCTTGAGTTTGAAATGAAATTCGACTTAGGTATAAGCGAATGGTTGTGTTAAAGATAAATTGATTGGAGTTTGATTGAAATGGCATTAGTATATGCTGAAGTAGTAACAGATGGAAAGGATATAACGATATGCCCGACAAAAAGGTACAAGTTTATATTTGATATCAGTATGAGATTTATGAGCCGAATTGGCAAGCCGCTTGGCTGTTTGATTTTCTTTTGGGTTGAAGAAGGCCCAGAGAGGCAAGTTGAAGTTTGAGCTATTGACCAGTACAAAGGAGGTGCTGGCGAAATTTTTCGAAAGTTTAAAATGTTAGAAAATTTTCAAAATTTTTGAAAATTTTAGCTAGTCAGAATGGATTAATATTTTAGTCGATATTAATTGGTTCAGTTGAAATCATAAATAAGGGTAAACAAATCTTAGGAATTCCAATAGGTAGGGTCGTCCTCTAACTTAGCAATTTCGAGGACGAAATTATTTTAAATGGGGAAGAATGTAATGACCCGCATTTTCCAGGCGTATAATTAATTAATTTAATTATATAAATAGTGATTTAGGGAATTAAATCGTCGTTAATTTAATTATAGTGAATATTTAATTAAATTAAATAATTAAATAATATGTTTAATTCAGAAATAATCGAAAATATTGGAAATCACAATATTCTGTGAACGGGGTCGTCCCTTAGATTTAATTCAGCTTAGAGTTGAATTATATTGACGAATATATTCAATCGACGACAGTATGAACGTATAATTATATTATAATTAAAATCAAGCTCGAAATGGCGCTGCAGTTCGTAAATTGGCGATTTGAACTTCAACTGGATATACAGGGTTCGTTTTAAATCGGATTTCTGTGAAACAAGAAACGTGTGGAGCTGGTGGAGTATATCTTTCTAGTGGAAGAGAAAAATCGAGATTTCGTCGAGTAGATTTTGATTTACGTCCAATCCAAATTTTAGAAAAGTCGCTATGGAATTTTTAATAATTTAATTCGATTTAAAAGGGGTTTTGACCATAACTTGAGATGACGATCGAATTAAGCCACGAAACCAGTTCCGTTGAGTTCGTATCGTCGATTAGAGTCAGAAAACATATATAGTTTGTTATTTTTGAACATTGGAAAATTTGGTGTCTAAAGGAGCACTTAGAGTGCGTAGAAAATAGCGTACCGGGAAACAGTCTCGGAATGCGACGAAGTGTGTGCCATTGGGTTCGTATTAAATTATCGTTATAAGAAAGTCAAGTTTCGCGGCAAACCGATGATGTATGTGACTTTGGTGGCCAAAAACGCCTTGTTTTGAGTTAACCATTTTATACGTTTTAAACGGGGGTAACTTTTATTGAATGGTTAACTGGTCAAACGAACTCAAAATTTAACGAAACAAGTTTCATACAAAACCTTAGGAAGAGGTCTAATGAAACGTCAAGGCCTCATATTTTAAAGATTTTTTCTGTAATTTTAAGGAATTAATGCTCGGTGTTTTTCATCGATATTTTCTAAAGGATTTTCGCAAACGGTGTCGGAATTCGACAAAACCTGTCCCATTGGGTCCGGAATATTTTTCTATGCTAGAATTAGCCTAGTGTATCAAAAACAGATATTGTATGAGGTTGTTTTTACATGAGAATGCACGGTTAAATTATTATATAATTAAACTATATTTAATGGTCCAAAATCCCCCCTTATAAAAGGAACTCGAGACCTAATTCTTCAGCAAGAAAACAGTTTCGTGGTCAACGAAGCTTTTGCGCCTCCACCCTAAAATCAACGCACAGGAATTCACCACCATCTCTTTCGATTTCCGTTCAATCCACTCTTCAAAATCAGAAACCCCAACAACAATTATGTTAGTCTCAACGAGGTCTTCGATATGACCAGTTGTGATGGATTTTGGCGGTGTCGTTCGAAGGGATCTGGAGCTTAAAGGCTTGGGCTTCGTTCGTCAATTCTGGAGAGTAGAGTCGAAGGAGTTGCACGGGGTTGGGGGAGATGGCGGAGGTCGTTGACGCGAAGAGGTTGGAAGGTTCTGATGTACTTCCAGTGAGCAAATGGTTATGCGACGTTGAGTTTGGTCTGGCAGTAGGTTCGATGGGTAAATGAAATGAGATGAAGTTTTCGGTGATGGTGAGCTTTTGGGGTCAGTACACATTCGTTTGGGGCTACAGATCGTCATTCTTTCCTTGAGGTCGAGTTCGTTCGGTTATACATGAAGAGCTGCGGGTTCTGTTAGTTGAAATGGCAGGAAGAGAGTATGAAAGGGATTAGTGGTTTATAAGAAGGGATTTTTACAGAATAATCGGGCCTGGTATGTGTTAGAACAGGTCCGAACTCTTAAGGAAGAAGAGAGATGTGCGCTGAGATAAAAGGGTGATGAGGTGGATTAACAAATGGTTAAGGGACGCAACAACTTGGGTTGTTATTTTTCTGAAACTGGAAACTAACGTTTGGGATGGGGATTTATTTTACTGGAGTGGGTTCAGAAATGTATCAGAGGGAGAAGACGCCTAACTCTACACGCGGGTGGGCTTGTTTTGATTGGCCTTGGGCCGACTAAAAGGGAAAGCTATTAATTAACAAAGAAATGGAGTATACTGTAGTGACATGAATGGATACAAGTGGTTTATTTGTCTGTGAGTAAATGAAGGAGGAAGCGAGGTTCAGAGGGTTTGGTAATGGCCAGAAGTGCGGGCCTGTTTCAAGAAAACGTGAGTGGGCTTTTTAATAATTAAGTAAGCCCAATATTTTAACATATATATGTTTAATTAAATTTCAAAGAAGATATTGATTTGAAATTTGAATATCTTACTCATACGATATCGAAATTCAGCGAAACAAGATCCGTTGGGATCGTATGGACGGACACTACACAATGAGACTGATCGCGAGTCAATTGGAGCACATCACAATTTATAGCAAAATAAATTGTCTGACCGAGTCAAATAACGCAAACCGTTATTCAACGGTTAACGCGCCAATGTGAGTAAAACTCACCAACTCTGAACAGTTATATTTTTATAATGTATTTTTAGAACTGTTAATCATCTGTTGATTGCTGTGTATTGGTTGATTGATTGAACTGCTAGTCATTTAGTGAAAATTATATATATATATATATATATGTAATTATATATATATATATATATATATATATAAACCGTTAAATATTTATATATTGATTCTACTATCAGAATAATTGATATTGAACTGAAAGTGATGATAATCATATTGTGTAACATCTGTGAATGCAGGGAGACAGGTTGGAGGAATCAGACTGGATTCCCCAACAGTTATTTTATTGTTTTTAATATATTGTTATATGATGTGATATAAAATCTGTGGGCGATTATATGTGCTTGGACGATATTAAACATCGTGATTTGATATGATTGAATACCATAACATACCGAAATGTTGATAAGGGGATTTTCAAAGTGATATTGAAAATAGAATATTTATAAAATGGAATATTTATAAATAGGAGATATTCAAAAAGGAAATAATTACAAACAATTTTCTTTTTGAATTGAAAGGCCTGTGTGGCGGGTTTGGGGATTTTCCCGATGCTCCTGTTACAAAGGAGGTTATGGCGAATTTTTCCGGGAATTTAAGGAGATAGAATATTTTTAAGAATAAATTAGAGAAAAAAGAGAAATATTTGTAAAACATTTACAAATGAAATAGAAAGAGGAGTATTTGTAAAATCATTTACAAATAGAATTGAAAAGGAAATCATTTGTAAAGTGAAGAACCGTTACTAAAAGTAAATCTTTATAAATGAATAAACGTTGTTAAAAAGGAAATCCTTTTAAATGGATAAACGTAATTAGAAAGGAGTTAATCGAATATGGTATTCGAAAGTAAGTTAATCGAATCTGGTATTCGAAAGTAAGTTAATCGAATCTGGTATTCGAAAGTAAGTTAATCGAATCTGGTATTCGAAAGTAAGTTAATCGAATCTGGTATTCGAAAGTTAGTTAATCGAATATTGGTTATTCGGAAAGGGGAGTTATCAAATCGGATAGAGAAAAGGAGTTAATTGAATATAGTTTATTCGAGTAGAGTTAGAGGAGTTATCGAATATAGTTTATTCGACAAGAGTTAAGTGAATAATTAGATTAATCAAAATGAATTAGTAAGTTAAACTAAGTGAGTTAGTTAAGTGAATTGGTTAAGTTAGCCAAAGTGAATTTGTCGAGTTAATCAAAGTGATTAGTTCCGTTAATCGAGATAAGTAAATCAAGTTAGGTAAATCGAGTTGAATTAGTCAGTCGAGTTAATCAATTGAGTTAGTCAAACCAAGTAAAACCAGTTAGAGTTAATCAATCAGAGTTAGTCAAGTAGAGTTAAGTAAAATTAGAAACTGACTAGAGGTTAATAAGTTGGATGGTTTCCTGAGTATCAATCTGATGTTGGTTTTGGCCTTCGGGATTTTTACTTAGGAAGTTGTTCTCTTGTTAGTTATAGTTAGGGACTGATAGTTGTGGAAGAATAGTGATACGTGAATAAGCTATGGAAATGTTTTCCAGTGTTAATAACATATATTTTCTGAATATAGAAAATAAGGAAATGTGAATATATATATATACATATATATATATATATGTTTGATGATTGGATCGGTATTTCCATTTGGAAATAAGATCATTGTTTGCACACGGACATGTTTTCATTTGATAGTTAAATCACCGACTATCGAAGTTTTGACCATTTTAACGTTGTTAATATGGAGAGACCGGTTGGATTATTATCCAAAGAACCACTCTGTATTGGCATAAGCGTTGCGAATCATATATGCCAAAGATAATTGAAGACGGAGTAAAATTGCAAGGGCTATTGTATAAGTCTAGATAACAATGACTAAGATGGATATACTGAATAGTGCCTTCGGTTTGTCCAGTCCCAGGACAACTAGTATGGACGAAGGTCTGACAGAGTATATCCAATGGATCGCGTAAGTTGATCTGTTCAAACGTATTCACGTTTGGTGGTGGAGGAATTCGTTTCTCTTAGCTGTATACCCGTGTTATTTTTGGATAAGTCAATTTGTGATTTGGCGGGTATGACGATGTGACATTCTAAGTGAATGAAGATGGATGTCTGACAGAGTATTTCCAGACGATCACGTACATTGATTTCTCCAACCATACCAAGAGTGGAAGCGGAGAAGGAAACTTCTTTTAGCTAACACATAATGTATTGTTGAGGACGTCAATCGGTGATTGGATGGATTTGATGATGTGGCATTTAAAGTGAATCTGATGTGAAGATAAGCGTAGCTTCTAGCCTCACATCCGGTAAATGACAGAAATCGGGCAGGCAGCATGGCTAAGTCGGTCGCACCGAAGTAGGGTGTATAATCACCTATCTAGAGAATATTCATTTCTTTCTTAAATCTATCAATGCTGTCCCATATATATACGGGAACGGTTGCTAATCCCAACCGTTGGTGATGTACATTCGATACACTCAAGCGAAATGAGTGGTCGGTCATGTGTGGCTGAGTTACAAGATGTTCTTGTTGAACTCCAGTGTATCGTTCCTAGAGTACACTGATCGGAAGGTGGTTCCATACCTTGTCATAGTTGGAAATCCATTATCCAATACGTGCTTGCGATTTTGATTGTATACTATATATGTAGAACGTGAGATGAAAGCGTTTCTGCTAGTTGATATCTATTTGTACATAGACATTATTATAATATCAAAAGGTTTTTGATATAAAGATATTTTGGATTCTCATAAGGGAAAAACCCGTTCCGTTCTGCGGCGTGGTCTTATGAGATATCGTTTACTTGTTCATATACCTGTTTAAACTGTTTTACTCACACCAGTCCCATGACTGACCCGGAGTTTACTTTGTTGTTTTCCCTAAACTCTTGGGTGCCTAAATTTGTACGGGCAGTCAAGTAATCGGGATTTTTTTAGATACACTTGGAGAGCTTGGAGCAGGAGGCTTCAGGATTCTATAGCTATTATTATTTCCGCTGTTGTTGTAAGTGTTGTACTCTGATAAGTGCTATTGTATATATAAATGTTTGTATTTCAAAAGTTATGTTATATTTTATTCGTTCCGCTGTGAGATTCGTGTTACTCTGATGATGATGTTCTTCTTCTTCTTCTATTCTATAAGTTCTATCTTATCTTTCCTCACCCTCTAATTTCTTTCATTAATTACCGGGATTTTGCGATGTTTTGGTTATCGACATCGAGCTTATGTCGATAACCAAAGTCGCCGAAAATCCGGGTCGTTACAAATAAATAAATGTGCATATATGTATATATAATTGAATTGTACATGAATTTAATATTACTTGACAAATGGTGTGACTTCCACACAATTTAACATAACATATGTGTGTGCTACATTGTAGTCTTTATCGCTTTACCATTTTTCCACACATTTTCTAGCATGTCTTCCGTGTTATCTAAAAATAGATAACACTGTTTGAGAAGACTCCTGCTCAAAGGCTTCTTCATTATGGGGAACAGTTACAAAAGACAAGTTCATATCCTCACTAAAGTAATGAGAGAAAAAAATGAAGCTTCTTCTTCAAGGTACAATTTGCAAATCGAACCTTCTACTCGAGCTTTTTGCCTAATTTTTTTCTTCAAATGGTTCAAGTACCTATAA
Source organism: Allium sativum (assembly GCA_030737875.1). NCBI lineage: Eukaryota > Viridiplantae > Streptophyta > Magnoliopsida > Asparagales > Amaryllidaceae > Allium > Allium sativum. The sequence goes on from CM060918.1 coordinate 750,967,390, forward strand.
TAAGATTATTTTAATTTATATGGTGGTACAATAATCTAAGTTGTAATCTACAAAGATTATTGAGTATATATAAAATTACCTCTCAAGTGGATATATCCATCCATATTGCACTGGACCTCGAAGGAGTGCTTTGGACTAAAGATGAATAGGTACAAGCTCCATTACATTAAAAAAAATCCAGTGGGAATATTTTCTCGAGTTTGCATATTAGTACAGGAATTTCTAATTTAAGCTTATGTAGACGATCTACCTTTAACGTCATCGAACAAAGTTGTTTATAAAACATACTTAATTCTGTTATAAACTCCATACATTTGTGGGCAACAGTTCCTTGAAAATCACTGGTAAAAAGTATTCCATAATGATATGAAAATCATGGCTTTCCAACCCACTCAATTTACTATTTTTAAAGTCCACACATCTAGGGAGGTTAGAAGAAATCCCATTAGGAAATCGTAATCCTTTCACCCACTTTAGCACGAGTTTTATTTGCCTGTTGTCTAGCTCATAGCATGCTTTGGGTTTTCATTCTTGTCATACAAGTGAAGTTCTAGTCGTTTACAGAAGTGTAATATATCACGTCTCGAATTTGCATTGTCCTTGGTTTCCCCCTTTACATTCAAAACTATATTTAAAACTTTATCAAAAATGTTTTTTCATTGTACATGACGTCAATATTATGCCGAAATTGTAGATTTATCTAGTAAGGTAACTACCAAAATATTCTTTGTTTGCACCAATTATGAATGTTCGATCTACCTGGAATTTTAACCTGCTTTCCAGTTTCATGTATCTTTGGATAGTCTCTTACAATTTCGTATGTCTCATCACTTGTCCAAACTTTAGGCGGTACCATAGTCTCTACTCTGTTAGCTTTAAAGTTCTATTTATCCATTCAAAATTTATGATTAGTACGTAAAAGCATCGATGACAGTCAAACCAAGAATTTTTTTCTGTACTTTAATGAAAATGCTCGTGTCTCCTCCATACAATGAGGATAAGCTAGACGTCTATATGTGCTCCAACCTAAATGCATGCCATACGCAGGAAAATCACTAATAGTCCATAATACAGAAGCAAACATACAAAAATTCCTTTTTCTCGAAATGTCGTATGTTTAGACTCCTTCATGCCATAGTGTTTTCAACTCTTCAATCAACAGTTGTAGATAAACATCAATTCCTTGTGTCGGATCATCGGGACCGGGGACGACAACTGTTAGAAACATATACGGATTTTCCGTACACATCCATGGAGGTAAGTTATAAGGAGTAACAATGATAGGCCATGATGAATATTTACTACCAAACTGAGAAAATGGCAAAAATCCATCCGTACATAAACCGAGCTTTACATTAGGGCTCTTTGCAGCAAAATAAAGATAAGTCCTATCAAAGTGTTTCCACGCTTCACCATCAGACGGATGTATCAAAGTTCCTTCTTCTTCTTTTCTCACACTATTCCATCGCATATGATACACCGTAGAAGAAGACACGTATGGTCGTAGAGGTCTGAGAGTATGGGTAGGGTAACGGCCTGCAAATCCGTATTATCTGAGTTGACTACATACATCACACGTCCAACCCAAATATCACGAAAATACGAATCATTTTTTTTAAGAAGAAGAACATAAATAACAATACGGAATCTCACATCGCAGCAGAACAAAATATAATATATCATATCCTTGAAATACAAAGTTTTAACTGTATAACATTCACTTGTCAGAGTACAGCACTTACAATACAGCGGAAATAAAAATACTATATATCTGACATTGAAGCCTCCTACTCCAAGCTTCTTCAGATAAATCTATAAAATCCTGAACTACTTGACTGCCCGTACAAATTTGGGAACCCAAGAGTTTAAGTAAAACAAAACAAAATAAACTTTGGGTCAATCAGGGGACTGGTATGAGTAAACGATTTAAAACAATTTGAGAAACTAAATGACATCTCATAAGACCATGTCGTATAACACAGAACGGGTTTCTCCCTTATGAAAATCCAAAACACTTGATTCAACTTTCAAAATCTTTTTGAAAGAAAACGATAATATTTATATAAAAACTCTTTTGATATTATAATAGTGTCTAAATCAAATAAATAGAAATCTAGTGGGACGCTTCCATCTCATGCTCCACATACATAATATACAATCAAAATCGTGAGCACTTATTGGGTAATGACTTTCCAACTATGACAAGGTATGGAACCACATACTGATAGTGTATCTCTAAAGGAGAATACACTGGGTTCAACAAGAACATCTTGTAACCCGGCCAAACATGACCGACCACTCATTTCGCTTGAGTGTATCGAATGTATACCACCAACGGTTGGGATTAGAAACCATTTTCCTAAATGGGACACATCGAATAGAATAAGGAACTAAATGAATCTCCAGATAGGTGGTAGTACACCTTATTGGAAGCTACCCACATAGCCATGATGCCTGCCGATTTTTGTCATTTCGCAGTTGTTGAGGCCTGAGGTTACGATTACTTATCATTCGTTGATAGCACAATCACTTTGGATGCCACATTGTCAGATCCGTTAATCACTAATTGATTCGCACAAATATATTCCGGACATTATGCTAAGAGAATAAATTCTCCGCCACCATATATATCTATACAGGCCAATATATTCGATTATTGGAAATACTCTGTCAGATATTCGTTCATACATTTCGTTCTGGGACTGAACGAAACCAAAGGCACAATTTCTATTAATAGAAAAAGTCCTTGCACTTTACTCCATCTTTGATTATCTTCATATAATCTGATTCGCAACGCTACTACCAATACGGAGTGGTTCTTAGATAATAATCCAACCGGTCTCTCCACATTGACAACGATATTGGCAAACACTTCGATAGTTAGTTATTTAATTATCGAAGAAAAACAAAAATCCATTCACAGCATCAAACAATCACTGGGCCCTTAATTAATTTTTCATTAATTAAATCACTTCTCCATTTCTTTATCAATATTTTTTAACCAAATATTTTCAATAATCATGTTGGCCTCTTACGCTATTTGGAAAATATTTCCATAAATCGCCTTCTTTTATTTTCTATACTTAGAAAATATCTTCTATTTATAATTGGGAAACATTCCAATTACTTATCTTTTTCACACCCGCTCATTTCTACACACGAAATATTTGTTTATTATATTTCCAAAATTCCACTTCTGTAACAACCCGAAAATCTGGGCCAGTTTAAAATTTTTATTTTGACAATTTTAATGAATTTTGAATATTTAAAATGAATCATTTTAAATAATATCGACAAAAATTTATTTTGAATATATTTAGAACATATATATTATATACATCGTCGTTAGAATATAAATAATTATATATAATTATAAATAGAATTGAAAATGGCGCGGTAGTTCGATAATTCGATTTCAAACTTCAAATGAATGTACCGGGTGCAAAATAAACCGGATTTTAGTGAAACAAAAAACAATGGGATCTAATAGTGACTATCTTTCCAGCGAATCAGAAAAATCGAGATTTCATAGCGGGAATCAAAAGATATGTCCAGTTGAAAATTCTGAATAGTCGCTATGGAATTCAGGCCCTTAAAAATGGACATTTTGCAAACGGCCTCGGATTTCGACGAAACCACTTTTGTTGGGTCCGTGATGTCAAATTATTGCTAGGTTTCAAATTTCATAATTTTTCGAATCAATAAGTGAGCGTGGCAAAGGAAAATGCGTTTGACCAGTTTCAGTAGATTTTAATCGACTGGAAAATGGCCATTTTTCAAACGGTCTCAGAATTTGACGAAATTAGTTTTGTTAAGACCGTATCATCAATAGAAAGCTAGAAAATATTTTTTTGGAATTTTTAGAATAATTATGTGGCCCCGGTAAATTAAAATGTGTGTTCAAATTGAATATATATTGATTTATATTTTAATTTGAATAAAAACTGATCGAAACAGTCGAACTGGCTTACGAAACATATCCCATTGTGTTCGGAATGGGGGTAATTAGCTAGGGGCGACAGTCGTTGGGTCTCGTTTCGAGTTCAAATGAAAAGTCAACTCATATGGAGAAAAAAATATAATAAAATAAAATTCCTTTTACATAAATACCCCCTCTTTCTTTTCCTTTCCTTTTAATTTCCCCTAAACCTAAATCGCGCCCCAATTCCTCTGAGCTTGACGTTCACCCAAATCCCTTCCCCCTTGACATCGTCGGCCGCGCCACCGCTCCAGGAGGCCGTCGCCCACCTCCACACCCCCGCCACTCCACTCCGGCCTTCATCCCCGTTCTCCTCCTTCTCGTCGCCCTCGAACCAGCAAAACCGCGAGCGCCCAAACCCCTGCCGAGCACCTGAAGCCGCCGGACCTCCCTGAGCCGCCATCACCCACCTCCTACAACCAACCCGACTTCTCTCTCTCCCTCTCCTCTTTGAAATCCACGCCACCACATCTCGACGCAGCCAAGAACCGAGCCCGCTCCGACACCAGGGCCGCCACTTCAATGTCAAACTCGCCTCCACTCGAAAACCGGTGAGCTTTCAAATTGAATTTCCTTTTCAGTTTTAACATGGATGTAAAACATGATTTTTATTATGTATATAAGTTGAAATAGGAGTGATTTTATTATATTATCATTTTATTTGATTTAAGAAAAAAACTGATTTTACTTTGGTTTAAAAAAACTGATTTTTCTTTCAGTTAAAAACATGATTTTTACTCACTTAAAAACTCGATTTTTACTTACTTAAAGACTCGATTTTTATGTCCTTGAAGACATGATTTTTAAAGTGAACCTATAATTTTTATAAAGCGTAGAGATATAAAAATATAATTTTTATATAGAATGAAGCGTCGAAAAATATATATGAAGAAGAAATAAAAAAATATAATTTTTATGACGAAGTAGCGAATTGAAAATATGATTCTTACTTCGATAAAAATGAGATTTCTATATGTGAAGCGAATTACAGAGGTGATGATAAAAATGTGATTTTTATTTATATGTACAGCGTGAAAAAGAGCAAATCCGAGCAGCTCAGAAATTCAGAAAACCGGCGGAGTGGAACCCTCGGTGAGAATTTCTCACTCTTCAATTTCTTTTTCTAGTTATATATGTACTAGGATGCAGACGGTGCTTAGTAGCACCCGACACAATCGTCCACAGACCATGGACTTGTTTGTTTGGTTGCATAGATTAGTTAGATGATTTGATTTGAAATTGAATTGTTTGGTGAAATGAATGGATTGATTGATGTGTGAATGGCGTGGGCCTTCACTAGACCGGGGATAAGGCTAGGCCTCGTCCCGTTTCTAGTATCGTGCCGTTATGCCACCGAAATTTTCTAAAATAAGTTAGAAAAATAAAAATATCATTTTTATTTTGTAAATGAACTGAATAAAAATTCATGTGTTAAAATAAAATATTTGATCGTTAAAAATATAATTTTTAACGTGAATGTGAATAAATAAATATTCATTTACAAACCGAACGGTTTGTTTATGTGTACCTATTTGAAGGACATTGATTGGGACGATAAATTTTACACATCGCCCAACTGCACAAATAAAACCCGTGTTTGATTGTTTGAAACCCCACACGGGTATTGGGATGATATTTGACGTACACTAATCTCGATTGTTTAGTTGTATGTCGATCGATTGATTGAAAGACTGTTATGAGCGTTGAATATTTATATTTGATGCTTATACAGTGTAGAATGCACTTTGGATGATGGTTGATTATTCATCGTTGTTGATATATACATGTGTTGTAGAAAATCCATATAATTAACATTATATGGTAATTGATTGGGCCTCATTCCAGTTTTGAAATAGAAATATTTGAAAAGAAATATTTGAAATAGAAATATTTGAAAAGAAATATTTGAAATAGAAATATTCGAAATAGAATATTTGAAAATAGAAACATATGAAGCCGTGTTGGTTAGATTGACGCCATTTTGACGTGAATGATATTTATATCGATTTTATTCATTTTATAATGAATATCGAAAGTGATTTCAAAATCTGATTTTTTTGAATATAAATGAATTCGAATTGAAATTGAATATAATTGAATTCGAATTGAAATTGAAAAGAAATAAATTCGAATTGAAATTGAATATAAATGAATTTGAAGTGAAGTTGAATATAAATAAATTCGAATTGAAATAGAATAGAAATAAATTCGAATTGAAATTGAATAGAAATGAATTCGAATTGAATTTGAATATAAATGAATTCGAATTGTAATCGATTTGAAAAGAATTTAAAACGAATTTATATTGGAATATTCAATTTTGATTTGAAATTGAATATGAAGTTAAAACCGTTTTGAATATGAATTTAAAAAGATTTATAAAGCACGTTTTGAATTGAAATCGACGAAGTATATATATTATATATAATATATATAATATAATGGCCTGAATAGAACGCGCCGCGCCGCGGCAGTTCACGAATTTCGACCACTGACTTCGAACGGATATTACGGGAGATCCGACTGTCGGATTCTCCTAAAACCGGAACCTTGGGTTCGTATCGAAAAGAGCTTTCTAACGAATATTAGAAATTTGAAATCTAACGGTTGGATTTGGAGATACGTCCAAATCAAATTTGGAAAAGGTCGCTGTAAGTGTAGTTCGATGGCCGTTGATGGAAATCGACTGTACGGGCCTTGACAAAATTATTAAAAATAGTAATAATTTGTGTAAAATCATAAGAAATGATTTGTGAAGAATTGGGATGAAAAATCCCATATTCGAAAAGATAAAAATAGACTTTTATCGAACTGAACTAGTTTTGAACTGAAAATAAACCCATTTATTTTTAATTAAATAAATTGGATTGGAAATGGGTTTAAATAGAATTGATCTGTGGGTTTATAGTGAACTGTGTTTTAAATAACACTGGTTCTTTAACCCGCTAATAAATAGAATGTGATTTGGGTTTATCGTGAACTGTGTTATAAATGACATTGGTTCTTTAACCCAGAAAAGAGAGTTTTAATGAATCTGCAATTAGATTGCAATGTAAATTGATAATTTAAATTATCAAATTTAGAAATTGAGCGAGAATGGAGTATCACCAGTTTTGCTCCAAAGCGATAGTTAAATCTTTAATTAGATTTGAACGTGGAAAGGTAATTAATTTTACCGACAACACTATGGTGTTAAATATGGAGTATTACCAGTTTTGCTTCATGGGACGAATAGGTTGGGATTGGGAAATAAAATAAATAATTACTTCGGTGTGGTTCGCTAATCTCGACTAGTTTAGAAAACCATAATCTGGTTTGAAATGACATCGAAAGGAAGATTAAAGGATAAATTTTAAAGAATTTATCTTGGATAAAATTAATGGGAACCTTTCCCTAAAAATGCGATTTTGGGAATAAAAGAATATTCTGAATTGGAACGAGGCGTATGTTGTGTTTATGTAACATTTGTTTTTAATATACGCGGGTTGTTCGGAAAGGCCGGGTTTATACCCATTCTGAATAACCGATTCGACGATATGTCGAAGATGAAGACGGTGGCTGAAGACCGGAAGTCTTCACATCGTTTGGGTAATTACTGACGATCCTGATTGGGCTGTACACCCAAGAGGATGGAAATAGTTGGTGGTCGTCCAGACGTACTTGGAGATGGATGGATATGCGAGGAAAGTGCCTCCGGTTTCGTTCAGACCCAGAACGGACTTGTAAATGGATAGTGTGTCTGACGTTGTATTCCTTTATACTGTATTTGGTGATCTCTGCTAAATATATATCTGTTTGGTGGCAGAGAATTTATTCTCTTGTTATACACCCTTCTCTGAGACGTACGAGCCTAGAGGTTATATATTGGCAGAAATCAGTGGTACAGTATGGACCGACAATGTGGCATGCTGAGTTGCATGGATCAAGGCTTTTGTTGAAAAGCAAAGTCTTGTGGTTGATGATCAAAGCACGACCTTTGTGGCGTAGCTTTGTGTAACGTTGATTCGCGAGTATCACACCCGGTATGAACCAAAAACGGGATACAGACATCAGGGAGGACATGCGTTTTCTTCTAGTTAGGAGTGGCGTCAGTGCTTGAACTGGCTGACGAGTTTGACTCATGTGGATGTTGCTTATTATTACTTGCTGAAAAGCGAGGCGCCTCGTGATATCGGTTTCGGCCGATGCTTCTGGTCGGCTGACGGGCCAGGCTTACGCCCCAAAGGGCGGGGAAACGCAGTGTTCAGGCATAATAATCCACATCGGTGGACCGACCCTGACGATCCAAGGCTTGCCTGCGCGCTTGCCTGAGATTCGGACTAGACAGTCTCGAATCGGTGAGAATCTTGCCCCTAGCCTCGGTTCATCCCATAAATGATAACCCAACTTCCAATACGACATTTGCGGTTTTAATTGTAGAACTAGTATGGCGACATGATATATGGTACCCATGCCGCCTATGATTGATACTTATGATTTGAAGTTGTTTTATACAATACACTATGCACTTATAATAGTATCAAACGATTTGTTTTAAACGTATCCAGCATTCTTTGGCTGTTATAAGGGAAAACCCTATCCTCCCGCTTGCGTTACATTGTGTGATAGGACCTGGGTCTTATAACAGCTTCATTTTTCTTTATTTAGCATTGCGCTGTTGTTTTATGTACTAGTATTCTTGGGAGGAAACCCGTTCCATGTTATACGGCGTGGTCCCTTGATTTACCTAACTTTAAAATAAAGATTTATTATGTTTTAGTTCTCACACCAGTAACATGACTGACCTGGAGTTTATTGTTTTAACCTAAACTCTGGGTGCCCTTATTTTGACACGGGCAGCTAGTAGTTTTGGGTTTTGTAGATTTATATTCATAGGATCCTGGTTTACAGCTGGAACGATATCCGGGAAGCTTTGTATCCATATATCTCTTCTAGTTGTGTATTATATTATTTTCCACTGCTATGTATTTAAATGTAATTTAAATCTCTGATATTTCTGTGTAATATTTACTCATACTCTGTATATTCTTGTATTCTGATGCATTGCTGTAAATATACAATGAAATGTTCTTTTGTATGCGTTCTGATTTTGTCGTGTTCTCAAATGATAGGGCGTTTCGAACGGTCTGGGTCGGTTTAGCGACTAGTTCGGACCGAGCGAAATTCCTTTTTGTCACAGTTGGTATCAGAGCTTTGGTTTACAAAGCTCAGAGAACAAGACATATTAGAACCATACGAAAGAATTCATTAGATATTGGATTAGTAAAATCCAATGGGAATGACTCGTTAGAGATGGGATCAGTAGTATCCTAGAACGAGTGTGAAGGGTATATTTTTAAAAAAGTGAAAACAAATTTTGGGTTGAAAATTTAAATCAATTATACGTATTTGATTAATTATTCTATATTGATCGGGACAATCCGATATATAAAGATTTTGCATATGCGTCTTGCAACCGTGTATTCGAAGTTTTAATATACTGGATAGTTAAAGAATCATACTCTAGTTGCTCGGGGATAATTCTGGTGATGGGGCACTGTCGCCAGTATTTATCTTCGAGTTACGAAAGTGAGATTTCTATATATTTCCTATTGACTGGTGTGAGAACCAAAATTAGATAGGGCTTATTGTTGTGATTTGGCATCAAAAAAACATGATTTTTGTATATGTATCAAAATTATGAATTTGAAACATTAATCCACTAATTGATTGATGTTTGTGTTGTTTGTTTAATTATTTGATAATTTTGAACCATTATGCCTAACTGAATCAAATATTGAATTGTATTGAAAATTGGTCGCATTTGCTTGCATATACATGTACTTGCATTGAACAGGTCATAGCAAGGAGGCTAGAGCAGAGAATAAAATTTGTTTGCCCGACAAATAGGTACATGTTTACTACATAATTTACTGTTTTGTTTGGGTGATGATGATTTTATGAGCCTATTGGCTAGCCGCTTGGCTTTTTCTTTTTCTTTTTGAGATCAGAAGGCCTGTATGGCAATTTCGGGATTTTCTCGTGGCTCCCGGTGCAGGGGAGGTTATGGCGAAATTTTTCAAAAATTTAGGGTGTTAGCCAAATTTTTGAAAAGTTGAAAATTCTCAGAAACTGAAAAGTTGGAGAACGGAAGCCAGATCAAGCGTAGTGTTGATTAATCAAACCACTTTCGACTTTGTTCCTTTTCGGGGACGAAAAGTTTTAAGTGGGGGAGATTGTAACAACCCGAAAATCTGGGCCAGTTTAAAATTTTTATTTTGGCAATTTTAATGAATTTTGAATATTTAAAATGAATCATTTTAAATAATATCGATGAAAATTTATTTTGAATATATTTAGAACGTATATATTATATACGCCGTTGTTAGAATATAAATAATTATATATAATTATAAATAGAATTGAAAATGGCACGGTAGTTCGATAATTCGATTTCAAACTTCAAATGAATGTACCGGGTGCAAAATAAATCGGATTTTAGTGAAACAAAAAACAATGGGATCTAATAGTGACTATCTTTCCAGCGAATCAGAAAAATCGAGATTTCATAGCGGGAATCAAAAGATATGTCCAGTTGAAAATTCTGAATAGTCGCTATGGAATTCAGGCCCTTAAAAATGGACATTTTGCAAACGGCCTCGGATTTCGATGAAACCACTTTTGTTGGGTCCGTGATGTCAAATTATTGCTAGGTTTCAAATTTCATAATTTTTCGAATCAATATGTGAGCGTGGCAAAGGAAAACGCGTTTGACCAGTTTCAGTTGATTTTAATCGACTGGAAAATGGACATTTTTCAAACGGTCTCAGAATTTGACGAAATTAGTTTTGTTAAGACCGTATCGTCAATAGGAAGCTAGAAAATATTTTTCTGGAATTTTTAGAATCAGTATGTGGCCCTGGTAAATTAAAATATGTGTTCAAATTGAATATATACTGATTTATATTTTAATTTGAATAAAAACTGATCGAAACAGTCGAACTGGCTTACGAAACATATCCCATTGTGTTTGGAATGGGGGTAATTAGCTAGGGGCGACAGTCGTTGGGTCTCGTTTCGAGTTCAAATGAAAAGTCAACTCATATGGAGAAAAAAATATAATAAAATAAAATTCCTTTTACATAAATACCCCCTCTTTCTTTTCCTTTCCTTTTAATTTCCCCTAAACCTAAATCGCGCCCCAATTCCTCTGAGCCCGACGTTCACCCAAATCCCTTCCCCCTTGACCTCGTCGGCCGCGCCACCGCTCCAGGAGGCCGTCGCCCACCTCCACACCCCCGCCACTCCACTCCGGCCTTCATCCCCGTTCTCCTCCTTCTCGTCGCCCTCGAACCAGCAAAACCGTGAGCGCCCAAACCCCTGCCGAGCACCTGAGGCCGCCGGACCTCCCTGACCCGCCATCACCCACCTCCTACAGCCAACCCGACTTCTCTCTCTCCCTTTCCTCTTTGAAAGCCGCGCCACCACATCTCGACGCAGCCAAGAACCGAGCCCGCTCCGACCCCAGGGCCGCCACTTCGACGTCAAACTCGCCACCGCTCGAAAACCGGTGAGCTTTCAAATTGAATTTCCTTTTCAGTTTTAACATGGATGTAAAATATGATTTTTATTATGTATATAAGTTGAAATAGGAGTGATTTTATTATATTATCATTTTATTTGATTTAAGAAAAAAAACTGATTTTACTTTGGTTTAAAAAACTGATTTTTCTTTCAGTTAAAAACATGATTTTTACTCACTTAAAAACTCGATTTTTACTTACTTAAAGACTCGATTTTTATTTCCTTGAAGACATGATTTTTAAAGTGAACCTATAATTTTTGTAAAGCGTAGAGATATAAAAATATAATTTTTATATAGAATGAAGCGTCGAAAAATATATATGAAGAAGAAATAAAAAAAATATAATTTTTATAACGAAGTAGCGAATTGAAAATATGATTTTTACTTCGATAAAAATGAGATTTCTATATGTGAAGCGAATTACAAAGGTGATGATAAAAATGTGATTTTTATTTATATGTACAGCGTGAAAAAGAGCAAATCCGAGCAGCTCAGAAATTCAGAAAACCGGCGGAGTGGAACCCTCGGTGAGAATTTCTCACTCTTCAATTTCTTTTTCTAGTTATATATATACTAGGATGCAGACGGTGCTTAGTAGCACCCGACACAATCGTCCACAGACCATGGACTTGTTTGTTTGGTTGCATAGATTAGTTAGATGATTTGATTTGAAATTGAATTGTTTGGTGAAATGAATGGATTGATTGATGTGTGAATGGCGTGGGCCTTCACTAGACCGGGGATAAGGCTAGGCCTCGTCTCGTTTCTAGTATCCTGCCGTTATGCCGCCGAAATTTTCTAAAATAAGTTAGAAAAATAAAAATATCATTTTTATTTTGTAAATGAACTGAATAAAAATTCATGTGTTAGAATAAAATATTTGATCGTTAAAAATATAATTTTTAACGTGAATGTGAATAAATAAATATTCATTTACAAACCGAACGGTTTGTTTATGTACACCTATTTGAAGGACGTTGATTGGGACGATAAATTTTACACATCGCCCAACTGCACAAATAAAACCTGTGTTTGATTGTTTGAAACCCCACACGGGTATTGGGATGATATTTGACGTACACTAATCCCGATTGTTTAGTTGTATGTCGATCGATTGATTGACAGACTGTTATGAGCGTTGAATATTTATATTTGATGCTTATAAAGTGTAGAATGCACTTTGGATGATGGTTGATTATTCATCGTTGTTGATATATACATGTATTGTAGAAAATCCTTATAATTAACATTATATGGTAATTGATTGGGCCTCATTCCAGTTTTGAAATCGAAATATTTGAAAAGAAATATTTGAAATAGAAATATTTGAAAAGAAATATTTGAAATAGAAATATTCGAAATAGAATATTTGAAAATAGAAACATATGAAGCCGTGTTGGTTAGATTGACGCCATTTTGACGTGAATGATATTTATATCGATTTTATTCATTTTATAATGAATATCGAAAGTGATTTCAAAATCTGATTTTTTTGAATATAAATGAATTCGAATTGAAATTGAATATAATTGAATTCGAATTGAAATTGAATAGAAATAAATTCGAATTGAAATTGAATACAAATGAATTCGAAGTGAAATTGAATATAAATAAATTCGAATTGAAAAGAAATAAATTCGAATTGAAATTGAATAGAAATAAATTCGAATTGAATTTGTATATAAATGAATTCGAATTGTAATCGATTTGAAAAGAATTTAAAACGAATTTATATTGGAATATTCAATTTTGATTTGAAATTGAATATGAAGTTAAAACCGTTTTGAAAATGAATTTAAAACGATTTATAAAGCACGTTTTGAATTGAAATCGACGAAGTATATATATTATATATTATATATATAATATAATGGCCTGAATAGAACGCGCCGCGCCGCGGCAGTTCGCGAATTTCGACCACTGACTTCGAACGGATATTACGAGAGATCCGACCATCGGATTCTCCTAAAACCGGAACCTTGGGTTCGTATCGAAAAGAGCTTTCTAACGAATATTAGAAATTTGAAATCTAACGGTTGGATTTGGAGATACGTCCAAATCAAATTTGGAAAAGGTCGTTGTAAGTGTAGTTCGATGGCCGTTGATGGAAATCGACTATACGGGCCTTGATAAAATTATTAAAAATAGTAATAATTTGTGTAAAATCATAAGAAATGATTTGTGAAGAATTGGGATGAAAAATCCCATATTTGAAAAGATAAAAATAGACTTTATCGAACTGAACTAGTTTTGAACTGAAATTAAAACCTATTTATTTTTAATTAAAAAAATTGGATTGGAAATGGGTTTTAAATTGAATTGATCTGTGGGTTTATAGTGAACTGTGTTTTAAATAACACTAGTTCTTTAACCCGCTAATAAATAGAATGTAATTTGGGTTTATCGTGAACTGTGTTATAAATGACATTGGTTCTTTAACCCAGAAAAGAGAGTTTTAACGAATCTGCAATTAGATTGCAATGTAAATTGATAATTTAAATTATCTGTTAGATCGAAATTTGGACCTAACACCCAAATTGTTATGAACAGTAGAGAATTTCAAATGAAGTACAAGGAAAAAGAAAAGAACACTCAAAATTTATAGTGGTTCGGCGTTAACGAGCCTACGTCCACTTTATATCTTATTGATTATGCTTTATAAGCCAATACAACAGTGATTTCTCTCAAAATTTCAGTAGTTTGACAACAATGGCAGATTCAATACTCAATATTGCCAAAAAGATCCCGAAAAATGCCAAGCTCTGGGCTATTTATAGCTGATTTTGTCAGGCGGATCGTGGACACGTGGCACGAATCCCGAGAGTATCGGATCGCATCGCCACCCTTGGAGAAACAGTCAAATTAGCCGTTGTGGACAGGTGTCGTGATCTGCTTGAAAATCGGATCGTGCAGATGGGGAGAATTGGTCCAGATGACGGTTGGGAACACGTGTCGCCAGATCCGTGCGATTCGGATCGCTGAAGACTAGCTCGCGCTTGAACAGGTCTGAGGGTTCGCCATGCACCAAGGGATCGGATCGGTTCGCTCGGGATATCAATGTGAGCTTGGATCGGATCGCCCAGCTACGTCGCTCGCTGATGAGATGGGGCGATCCGTAGAGACGCGATCCGATATTTGGGCGAGACGATGGCGCGCGATTCGATATCGGGCGAAACGATGATGCGCGATCCATTCCTTTATGTTCTTAGATACCGTGGTTTCATGCTTTCCTTTTACGAATGATTCTGGGTGGCTTGATCAAAAAGTGAGTCAACATTTTGCCCCCTCGAAGTATGTTTTATCGATGATGGAACATGCTTCGAAGATTCTGATTTACCTTCTCCTGAAGGGACGTAAATCAACAGTCGCATTGGTTCGAATCATGACATGTATGAATCGGATCGCCATAGGGTGCCATGGTCCGATTTGGTCACGTGCTCGTCTCGTGCTGAGTACTTAGGCCTTTGTGCGAAACGGGGCGTATTTTCCTTCGAGCCGTGTCGGGCTTTGAGTTTTGTGGGCCATCGTTTCAAGGCGGTCCGTGGGCTTCTATGCGATTCAAACTTTGGATCGTGGCCTACATGGTGCTTCGTGGACCGAATAAGACAAAGAAAGGGAGACAAACGGTCACCCTTTTTGCCTATATAAGCCGACCCTCTCCTCTTCATTCCCCTTCTTATTTCTTTCTGCCGAATCGTCTCGCGTTACCGAAGAACGAACCCCAATTTTCCAAAACTTCGAAAATTCAAGTATTCTCTTAGTTTTTAGAAAGGTAACTTCATAGAAAACATTCTTAATTGTAAACGCAGCACTTTCTTGAATTCTTACGACTGATTCAGTGGAAATCCGCAATTTTCTGAAGAAAATCACCAAATCGCCATGGCCATCGGGTGTAGAGCTCAGAATTCGAGGATGGAAAGGAGAGGAGAGGAGGAAGACGAAGGAGGAAGAAGAAGAAGGAAAGCCGACTCGGATCGTGGTCAAAGATGGAAGACGAACGCGAGTGGCGAGACGACAGATCGAGGTGGCAACGAAGGGACGGATCGTGGGAGTCGCAACGGTTCATGAAGGGGCGATCCCTTCGTCCGGCGATTCGATGGGGGGGCGATTCCTGTAATCCGCGAGTCGAAAGGGGGGCGATCCCTATGCTTTGCGATCCGTCTTACAGCTAACGATACGAAGAAATTTCAGACTTTAATCAACGTCCCGTCACCATAAAACTTTGAACAGTTAGGCTAGAGCCGCGACGTTTGGACTTTCTGGACCAAATGACCTCCAGATTTGATTGCATATGACGACTAACGACATCTGATAACCTTGACCGCTTTCATGCTTTATTATTATTTTTAATAATGCGCACACACAAGCACACACACCGGCACTTGCACATACGGGGGACGGGTAGTGTTAATCTTATTGTTCATATTTTCTCGTCCTAGCAGCAATGTCGAACGATCACTCTTCCTCAAGATCTGTAGCAGAAGCGGAATCCGAGACTCCTGAACAGTATAATCCTGAAATTCCTCCAATCAATCCGGGAGGTGAAGACTCTGGATCTGAGTACGAAGCTACAGAATCAGATCCGACAGAAAGTACTTCATCCAGCAACAACTCTGAGTCTGATGAGCGAGCTCCGGACGAAATCCCAGGCGCGGTCGGGATAGATAAATTCTCTGATTCTTTAACGTCCAAGCTTGACGAGATAAAACTTAAGAGAATCTGCTTAAGACACGGCATTCCCTGGGACGATGTCCTGACACCCGGAAGCGAAGATAGACCCCATCTAGCACCGGAAGGGTATATGGCGATTAGTCGAACAATGTGTCTAGTAGGAGCTATCCCTCCGTTCCCTCCGATTGCCATCAAAACTTTAAGACGACTGGGCATTGCTCCGATGCAGCTCCATCCAAATGCCTACGCATCGTTATATACCTTGTACATTGCAAATGCGGAGATCTTACATGCCGAACTTAAATTTAGAGATTTGATGTTATTCTTTCTTTTCAAGCACCGTTCTTCGGCAACTCCAAACTTCTCCTTCTTTGAGTCGGTGGCGAATAGGAAGGTTTTATATGATGGGTACAACAATATAGGGGACCCTAAATCGGACTGGTTTTATATAAAGAGACATGCCGGATGCTCACGAAGATGGCTTAAATCAAGTGAGCTTTGATCATATAATCGAATATCTCGCTCGAGGAGTTTAAGTACTAACGTTCTTCCGCTTTTTCCTTTGTTTCGAACAGATCATGTCTTCCCGAAAACGGAGGGTCCTCTATACAACAATCGATTATCCATTCTTTCACAAAGCAGATCCGACTTTCTAAGGATCAAAAAATGCATTACTGACGACAATCTCCATAAGCATCGCCTCCTAGACAGAAGATTTGGACTTGGCAGCGGCGGCAAACCCTATAAGTACTTGCCCCCAACAGAGGGAGAGGGAACTTCACGAGTGGTAGAAACAACTAAATTTCGCAAAAGTCCTTCTCCGATAGTCATCCAAGACGATGAAGACTTGAACATATACAGAGGGGATGAGTCCCGTGGTGATGTGTCGAAAGAAATCCCTACCTCTGCTCCAATGGAAACTGTTGCTGACGATGACTTGACAGAAGAACAGTTATTTGATGAGCTGAATAAAATCCCTCTACCCGATATTGAACATACAGAAAAAGACTTCGGCGAGGAGCCTTTCTTTTCTGCTCCCGAAGAGGCGATTGCTTCAACAAGGGGACGAGAAACGGGTCAGATGAGCCTGTCTCCAGGCCCGGGTCTGTTAGGGGGAATTATATGGGATGCACACCTCACACACACTGTCTGACATTGCACTCTAACTTCGCGGGTATTCAAAGTTTTAATATATTCTTTTCTTTTTTGCAGGAGCGATGTCCCGCAGAAAATCCTATTCGTATCGCTCTCTCCGTGAGGGCACACCCAGCCTTCGTCCGGATATTGAGCGCCCTCGCGGTCCTCCTCATAGGCCGAGTTCCTCGCAACCTCGATCTCCACCTAAATCAACCTCTACCAGGCCTTCGAGTCATCCGATAATTCCGACTGGGGGAAAGAAACTTCCAAAAGAGCTTACTCCTCCAAAGAGTGCGCCTTCCCACAGTCGGTCGTCCATGAGGCGTCACGAATCCAAAGATAGGGACAGAGGTTCATCCAAAGAAACCGAGAAAGAGAAAAGTGACATTGTCCCCACCAGCCAACCAGAGTTAGCTGCCCCCGGGTCACGGGATTACTTCCATGGTCCCGAGATCCAAGGTAGGCTGGAAAAGCTGCGGGAACAATTTCCAGGAATGTTCTTTGACAGGATGGTCTTTGTTCCTGCCTTGGAACCGGTCCCTAAAAATTGGGATGATGAAGTTATCGGGCACGTCCAGCACGCAGCCAGACAATACGAGATGATGAAAAAAAACGCAGTCAATCTTTCGGAAGTCGTCCGAAAACTCGAAGTAGAAGCACACAGGTCTAAAGCAAAACTTGAAAATAACGAAAGGGCTAGGACAAAATTAGAGAAGGACCTGGAAGATGCTCAGTCCCAGCTCGCTTTAGCACGGAGGGACGTTGAAAATTATAAGACTGAATTAGCGAATGCCAAGCAGCGCTTTCATTCAGAACTGGACTCCAATAGCCAAGAAAAAATGGCTTTAAAGAAGGAGGTTGAAGATCTAAAAATGGCCAATGTCGAGTTGAAAACAACACAAGGCCATTTTGAAGCTGAAAGGGCTGCTTGGGAGGCGGAAAAAGCGAGTCTAAAAGAAAGTTTGGCTCTGGCAGAAGCAGAAAAGGTGATTTTGAATGACCAGGTTGCGGATGCGGAGAGACGTGCAGCTCTTGCCGAAAAGAACGTTGAGAGCGCCATTGAAATGGCCACTGCTTCCAACAACAAACTCCTTGCAAGAGAGAAAGAGATTGAGGGGTTTGAAGAGATGATTTTCGATTTCCTCGGCCAAGTTCTCAAAACTCGCAACATCTCATGGATCCTGGATTATCATGTTACTTTGGCCAACTTGTGGGATGCCATTGTGGAGGGCGAAAAATATAGACTGGGGGTTGAAGAGATCAATGAGGACGAATTGATGAGGAGCATCCTAAGAGACAACGAACCCGAGGACCTGGCAGAGGGTCGTCGCCTAATCCTGGCGGAAATGGAAAAGGAGAGAACCTTGGCTAAAGGTAAAAGCAAAATTGACGAAGGTTCCAGTTTCGCCGCGAAGTCTAAAACCTCTGAAGTTGAGGAGTACGATCCTGATGATCCGCTCATCCCTTTGGGCCTAACTCCCGTGGTTGTTGGAGCATATGGAACTACTCAAGAGGGAGCAACTGCTGAAGGTATCCTTCTCGTCTCCCCGCAATTTGCTAAAGCGATTGCGAATTGTCGTCGTCTAGCAGAACAACCCATTGAATTAGTAATGTGTGTCTCTCGTAATGCAGGTGGCGAGCCCGTCGACAAGGGCGCTGGAAAAGAGAGAGAAGTGGAGAAGGAGACTGCCCTGCCGGGTGCTGGTATCGATGTTTCAGAGCGAGTCGAGGTCACAACAGTAGAAGGAAGCATCCCGGTGCCTAGCGCCGATGTATCCAAAGATGCTGAGACTATCGAAGCTTTAAAAGACTTGGATGGTCGTCATATGGATGACGAAGAGGACATTACCGGCACCAAAGAGCCCGACGATGATGATGATGATGACGAAGAACCCCTGGCCAGTCGAAAAGCCAGACAAGAGAAGGAGTTGGTTTCAAAGAAGGTAGGAGATGAGGCTTTGGACATAGTCCCTCTTGCAGAATTCAATCCCAAAACTGGGATGATTGTGAAAATCCAGTCCAAGTCCATCAGCCGGCAGCTTCACTTCGCAAACCCCGATGACTTCCCGGCTTCCCTCTCCAGTAGAAGCAAGAGAAAAGAGGTGGAAGAGGAGACCTCAGAGGAGTCGGATGCTCCCCTTGTGGACAAGCGGAAGAGGAAGAAGGGGGATCCATCCGAAGCCGACAAGGAAAGGCTGGAGAGGCAGAGGCAAGAGAAGAAATCAAAGCGTAAATAGGATGCTTGTAGTTTGTTGGTATTTTGTCTTTAGGTTTTCCACTGACCAGGAAATGTAATTGTGAGACTGGTCCTCACTTTTGTTTCTAGGTTGTTTTTCACTTTGACGATTCGTAGTACATAAACAAGGATTTATCTCTTCTTACATCATTATGTACCTGTATTCATAGAAACTTTCCATGTTTAGTCGTTAGCCAACTATTGATAATTATAAATCAGTCAATCAACAGGAAGAAGAATGTTCATGCTATGTTACACTGTTGTATCAAAGTTTAGTGTTTGCATATGAGTGCCTGGTGCCCCCCAATCAGTTGTTACCGTAGCATCTGACTGGGGTTTACTAGGGATTGATTAGTACTGTCGGCAAGTTGCCCCCTATTTCTGAATACGGGGGTATAAGAGATTTCATGGGATATCGGTAATTCAGTCAACCCTCGTTCCTTTAGCAGGGAATAAGTTCTTTCTTAGCGCTCAATCGGAGATGCTTTTATACTCTCTCCCTCTCTGGAGAGTTAGAGTTCGAGCTCAGCGATTCACTCGCTCCCCGATCCTTTAGCGGGAAAGGAGCTCTTTCTCGGCGCTCAATCGGAGACGCTTTTATACTCTCTCCCTCTCTGGAGAGTTAGAGTTCGAGCTCAGCGATTCACTCGCTCCCCGATCCTTCAGCGGGAAAGGAGCTCTTTCTCAGCGCTCAATCGGAGACGCTTTTATACTCTCTCCCTCTCTGGAGAGTTAGAATTTGAGCTCAGCGATTCACTCTCCCCCCGATCCTTCAGCGGGAAAGGAGCTCTTTCTCAGCGCTCAATCGGAGACGCATTTATACTCTCTCTCTCTCTCTCTGGAGAGTTAGAGTTTTGTGCTCAGGCAGCTCCGATCATGGTACACCGCCGTTATTCATGGAGTGGATGTCGACTTTCGTGTCCTTTATACTCTCTCTCTACTCTGGAGAGTTAGAGTCACAGATCACGCAGTCTGCAATTATGCATTCTCATCAAACTCACCCTTGATGTGTACTTTAACCCGTGCTCCGTGGATTAAAGCTAGTCGGACAAGCAGTCGGAGCCTTTGCCCAAGCCTTGGGTTCTTCTGATTAGTTTACGGGAGGAACCATTGGCACCGGACTTCGGGTACCTGCATTATTCGCATTGATTTTCATAGGCAAATAAATAAAGATGCAATAAAGATAGATGACACACAGTATTTATATAGTGGTTCGGTCGAATCATGACCTACGTCCACTTTATAATCTCTTGCCTTAAGGAATTAGACCGTTCTAGGCAAGTCATGCCCTGTACATAGTTTTTTAACAAAGCAAAAGAATAAATTCGACACTTCTCATGTCAAATATGGCCGTAAATGTTGGGCATTCCACACTCTGGGGATTTCCTTTCCATCTACAGTTGTCAGCCTGAAGGTTCCGTTATCAAGCTTGCTGAGAATAGAGTATGGTCCTTCCCACTTCGCTCCCATATGAGTTGGGGGTGGAATGACACGTTTCAGAACCAAGTCTCCGGGTTCCCAGGTCCGGGCTCGGACCTTTTTGTTGTAATATCTGGCGACCTGTTGCTTGCATCTCAGAGCACGTAGGTCGGCTTCATCCCTCTTTTCTTCGATCATATCCAGGGACTCAAGGAGCAATTCATTATTGGTCATGGGATCATAATAGGTCACCCGATGAGAAGGTACTTTTATCTCAACCGGGATTACAACTTCCGTTCCAAAAGCAAGGGAGAACGGGGTATGTCCTGTTGCCGATTTATATGTTGTCCTGTAGGCCCATAGTGCCAAGGGCAATTCATCAGCCCACATGGCTCTAGCCCGCTTCATTCTTCTTTTCAGGATGGACTTAATTACTTTATTTGCCGCTTCGACTTGCCCGTTCGACTGCGGGTGCGCCACAGAGGTATACCGATTCTCAATGTAGTATTTTTGGCAGAAATTTCTGAATTCAGCACTATCGAACTGAGTCCCGTTGTCTGTTATTACAATCTTTGGAATCCCAAATCGACAGATGATGTTTCTCACGATAAAGTTGATCACTCGTTTAGTTGTGATTGTAGTCAGTGGTTCTGCCTCGACCCACTTAGTGAAATAATCTACGGCCACAATAGCGAACTTTGCTCCGCCCCTTGCTATGGGGAGACTTCCTATGATATCAATTCCCCACATAGCAAATGGCCATGGACTCATCATTGTTTTTAACTGGCTTGGAGGCGCTCTAGGTATCTTTGAAAATCTCTGGCACGCATCACATCGTCGTGCATATCTTACTGCATCCTTGTTTATGGTAGGCCAGAAATAACCATGTCGCAATACCTTTTTTGCCAAAGTTTGCCCTCCAGTGTGGTCGCCACATTCGCCTTCGTGGACTTCTTGCAGCACACGTTTGATGTCATCGTGGGCTATACACCGAAGGAGGGGCATTGAAAACCCTTGTCTATAAAGAACTCCGCCTTGCAGTACGTATCGGGTGGCTTTACGAATCACTTTACGCCTCTCGCTTTTCTTGGTCGGAAGCACTCCATCCATTAGGAAATTCTTTATAGGGGTCATCCAAGACTCCCTTTCTGGTTCCGTCTCTAGTACTAGGTCAATTTCCATCTGATCAATGCTGGGAGACCGGAGTACTTTAACAGGGGCTAGCCCAATCACTTCAGGATTGTTAGAACTAGTCATCTTTGCCAACTTATCCGCCTGCTGATTTTCTGACCGCAGAATATGAGATATGCTGTAGTGATCAAACTCACTCAGCAGTTCTTTCACCTTCTTTAAGTATAGAATCAATCTTGCACTTTTAGCTCGGAATCTTCCAGTGACTTGATTCACAACTAACTTGGAGTCGCAGAAGATGTTCAGCTTTTTGACTTCTAATTCCTTTGCAATCCTTAATCCAGCTATCAGAGCTTCATATTCAGAATCGTTGTTAGTGGCCTGAAACTCCATTCGGATGGCATAGGTTATCAATCGTTTCTCGGGGGTTTCAAGTACTATTCCAGCGCCGGATCTTTCGTCGTTCCTAGCACCATCAGTACATAATCTCCAGGCATTAGGATCGAAAAGTAACTTTGAGGGTTCCACTTCTTCGTTTGCAACACCTTCTTCAGGAACAGTGAATTCTGCTATGAAGTCGGCTATCACTTGCCCCCGAATTGACCGTCTGGGCTGAAAGTTCAAGTCGAATTGACTTAACTCTATGTTCCATTTGAGTAACCTTCCAGATGCCTCCGGTTTCTGTAAAACTTGCTTGAGTGGATGATCAGTGTATACGGTGATAGGATGTGCCTGAAAGTAGTGCCGAAGTTTTCTGGAGGCAATCAGTAAACTATACGCCAGTTTCTCTACTCGTGGATAATTACGCTCTGCCGCTGTCAATTTTTTGCTCACGTAATACACAGGTCTTTGGACCTTATCCTCTTCCCTTACCAACGCTGAGCTGATCGCATAGGATGACACTGCCAAATACACGAATAAATCCTCGTGATCTATTGGTTTAGATAGAATGGGAGGTTTCTCCAAGTGCCTGAGCAAATTCTGAAACACTTCCACGCAGTCAGGTGTCCATTTAAAGTGGAGTTTTCCTCGCTTTATTAATTCGAAGAATGGGATGCACTTATCCGTAGCCCTGGAGATAAATCTGCTTAGTGCGGCCACTTTTCCGGCAAGGCTTTGCACATCCCTAATTTGCCTAGGTTCCTGAATGTTTCTGATTGCCGCGATCTGGTCCGGATTAATCTCAATACCGCGCGAACTGACAATGAATCCCAAGAATTTTCCAGAAGCAACACCGAATGAACATTTGGTTGGATTGAGTTTCATTCCATACTTTCGAAGAATGCCGAATATCTCTACCAAGTCAGTAGTGTGTTCAGAGGATTGCTTGGATTTAACCAACATATCGTCGACGTATACTTCCATGGTTTTCCCGATTTGGTTATAAAACATTCTGTTGACCAAACGTTGGTACGTAGCGCCTGCGTTCTTCAAACCAAAGGGCATTACTACGTAACAATATAATCCCAGATCAGTGATAAAACTAGTATGCTCTTGATCTGGAACATGCATTGGAATTTGGTTGTATCCTGAATAAGCATCCATAAATGAGAGAAGCTCGTGACCTGCCGTCGAGTCTACCAACTGGTCAATTCGAGGTAATGGGAAACTATCTTTTGGACAAGCTTTGTTCAAATCCGAGAAGTCGATACACGTTCGCCACTTCCCGTTGGCCTTCTTTACGAGGACTGGATTCGAAATCCACTCTGGGTAGGTTGAATATCTGATAAACCCATTACTCTTTAGCTTTCCAACCTCTTCTTTCAAGGCAGCGGACCTCTCTGGGGCCAGCATTCGCCTTTTTTGCTTTACTGGAGGATGTTTGGGGTTAATGCTTAAAGAATGGCCCATGATTGATGGGGATATCCCGCACATGTCCGCGTGGGTCCAAGCAAATACATCCAAGTTGTTCTTTAAGAAATTTGTCAGTTCTTCAGCAAGATTCAGACTTAACTGGGATCCAATCTTAAGAACCTTCTCCGGGTCACTGTCATCGATTGGCACATCCACAGTTGCCTCGTTGGGAGTCGCCATTCTGCCCCCGGGTTCTTGATCCTCTCTGGGATCTATATCCTTGGGCATCTCTCTGGGCAACGATTATTGGTGCTTTCATTGAGAGACTCTGTCTTAAAGTTTCGTCATTCGCTTCTTTGAGGATTCCAGCGATTCGGATATCATGGCTGGAAAAAGATCTAAAGTGTCGCAGACCAACGAAACGATTGAGGAGAGTGTGCACGAACTGGGCAACGAAGAAACTCTGGATCGCGGAGCGCAGGGGGCGATCCGATCCGACGAAGACACCTCGTTCCGAGTCGATGAGAACGAGACGATCCGTGCTACTGAAGGGGTTGTTACTCGATCCCGGGGCAACACCTCGCAGCCTCCGCGTACCACGACCACGAGTCGATCTCAGGGGGGCGCAGCGAATCGCCCTCCACGAACCGCAGCTATCCGAACTGATGGTCAGAATACAACTCGACCTGGAAAAGAACCTATGACCCACTCCTATCGTCCTGGAACCTCTGCTCGACCCGGTTCGAGCTCTTTGCGCATAAGAGAGAGTGGTGATGACCACTATGATCCTGCCGCTCCTGTCACTGAGGGGGATCTCTCTCGCTTCGTCGAAATGTGGGATAGGTTGTTTGATGAGTTGGCTGCCCAAAGGCAGGAAAGTTCCATCCTACGGCAAAATCTGACGGCTATGGATAGAAGACTTGATGAGCTAGCAAGGCAAAGAGCATCGCCGGTTCGTCCACTCACCCCAGTATATTCCTCTTCATCTGAAGAATCGCCGAGACCTCCGCGGCGACCGTATGAGAGAGCCGAAAACATAGAACAGCTTCGGTTCGGGACCCTGCCCTCACAGGAAGAAGAAGAACTAGGGGCAGGACCCACAAACCGTAATATGAACGGTCAAGCAACGACTCTCAGGACTCGAGATGTGAACAGTCCTGTGCATGACAGACCGCCTCAGCCCCGTCGCCGCACGCATACCCATGATAACAGGGGGCAGCGAAGCCCTGTCCAAGCCCAGGATTTTGTGGCTGCTCCCCGAAGAGAGATCAGAGAACCTCGTCGGGCCAGAGGCACTGACCCTGAACCTCCTTTGACTAGTGCAAACGTCGCAGCCATGGTTCACCAGATTCTGGCCGACAGCCGTGGACAGCGGAACGAAGATTGGGGGATCGATCGCAGTCATACCCCTTTTACTGACGATATTTTGGACGCAACTTTTCCAAGACGCTTCAACATGCCACAAATGAACCGATATGCGGGAAGATCTGATCCTGTTCAGCACCTAATGAGATACTCTTGGTCGATGACCGCTGCCGCCGCATCTGACGCGGTTAAATGTAAAGCGTTTCCCATATTCCTGGAGGATGTGGCTTTGCTATGGTTTACTCGCCTGCCGGCGAGATCGATTTCTAGCTTCAGGGAGCTGAGCGAGAAGTTCGTAGAACAATTCCGTATCTACGCACAGAAGACAAAAAGCGTGATTGATTTATTCCTTGTCAAACAGCGACCAGGCGAGAGTCTAAAGATGTACCTGGATCGTTTCAATTTGGCCGCCACTGAGGTTAAAGACCCTCATGAACCGACCATCGTCGCAGCACTAATTGACGGAGTGGATAAGGACACTGAATTCGGGAGGTACTTGGCAGGCAAACCGCCCCATACCAGAGAGTTATTCTATGAGAAAGCCAATGTACATCTGCGCCGGGAAGAGGTATACGCAAACCGAAAGCTTAAAACAACTGATAAGGAAGAAATTTAGAGCAATGTCGCCATCAAACAGACTGGAGACAGCTCGGGGAAAGTTGAAGTTAACGTTGGAAATCAGAACCAGGGTGGTCGCCGACCAGGTAACAACAATAACAATGCTAATGGCAACAACCGGAAGAGGGGCCGAGGGAACGACTCCCAGAGAAGGACTCGTCCCAGGGCCTTTGAAAGTTATACACCCATAAGTGATACTCTGGAAAATATCTTCATGGATGCGTACGAAGTCCTCCAGAATAAGAGGCCACCTCCAAGAGAGTCAACAGAGAAAGAGCGTGAGACAGGGAAGTTTTGTCTCTTTCATCAAATCCACGGCCATTCGACGAATGAATGTCGTCACCTGAGGAATGTGGTCGAAAGGCTGCTTCGAGAAGGGAAGCTAGATGAATACAGAGTAACGCCCAGGGACAGGGGGCAAGCAGTGCAGGCCCCAAATCAAAATCAAAATCAACTGGCTGCTAGACCGACTGCTCAGCAAAAAGGAAAGAATATTGTTATCAATACCGTGATCGGTGGACTTTATCTTGCTGGGCACAGTTCCAAAGCATTAGATCAATATGTCAATGCAGCCAAACAACACCTCGAGGTGGGGGAATGTAGCAACCCCGAGGACAATATCCCGGTGAAGCAGCAGAAGATGATGACTGATGATGTTGTTTTCCGAGAGCGAGAAAGCATCGGAGTCCATGCTCCAACTAAAGATCCACTTGTAATTACGATACCCATAGGGCCAGCCACTGTTCATAAGGTCCTGGTAGACAGCGGGAGTTCCGTTAATATTCTTTTCAAAAAGGCCTTTGACCAAATGAATCTTGAAATAAAGGACTTGAAACCCTGCCAAGGATGGATCCGTGGATTCAACAGAGCATCCACCGCTCCAATGGGTTATGTAGAGTTGCCAGTTACACTTGGGGAAGGAGAACGCCAGAGAGTGAGAATTCTTCCCTTTGTGGTTTTGGATGTTGAGTCGCCATACAATGCCTTCTTGGGCCGACCGACCCTCGCAAAGTTCAGAGCCAACATTATCAAATTTAGAAATTGAGCGAGAATGGAGTATCACCAGTTTTGCTCCAAAGCAATAGTTAAATCTTTAATTAGATTTGAACGTGGAAAGGTAATTAATTTTACTGACAACACTATGGTGTTAAATATGGAGTATTACCAGTTTTGCTTCATGGGATGAATAGGTTGGGATTGGGAAATAAAATAAATAATTACTTCGGTGTGGTTCGCTAATCTCGACTAGTTTAGAAAACCATAATCTGGTTTGAAATGACATCCAAAGGAAGATTAAAGGATAAATTTTAAAGAATTTATCTTGGATAAAATTAATGGGAACCTTTCCCTAAAAATGCGATTTTGGGAGTAAAAGAATATTCTGAATTGGAACGAGGCATATGTTGTGTTTATGTAACATTTGTTTTTAATATACGCGGGTTGTTCGGAAAGGCCGGGTTTATACCCATTCTGAATAACCGATTCGACGATATGTCGAAGATGAAGACGGTGGCTGAAGACCGGAAGTCTTCACATCGTTTGGGTAATTACTGACGATCCTGATTGGGCTGTACACCCAAGAGGATGGAAATAGTTGGTGGTCGTCCAGACGTACTTGGAGATGGATGGATATGCGAGGAAAGTGCCTCCGGTTTCGTTCAGACCCAGAACGGACTTGTAAATGGATAGTGTGTCTGACGTTGTATTCCTTTATACTGTATTTGGTGATCTCTGCTAAATATATATCTGTTTGGTGGCAGAGAATTTATTCTCTTGTTATACACCCTTCTCTGAGACGTACGAGCCTAGAGGTTATATATTGGAAGAAATCAGTGGTACAGTATGGACCGACAATGTGGCATGCTGAGTTGCATGGATCAAGGCTTTTGTTGAAAAGCAAAGTCTTGTGGTTGATGATCAAAGCACGGCCTTTGTGGCGTAGCTTTGTGTAACGTTGATTCGCGAGTATCACACCCGGTATGAACCAAAAACGGGATACGGACATCAGGGAGGACATGCGTTTTCTTCTAGTTAGGAGTGGCGTCAGTGCTTGAACTGGCTGACGAGTTTGACTCATGTGGATGTTGCTTATTATTACTTGCTGAAAAGCGAGGCGCCTCGTGATATCGGTTTCGGCCGATGCTTCTGGTCAGCTGACGGGCCAGGCTTACGCCCCAAAGGGCGGGGAAACGCAGTGTTCAGGCATAATAATCCACATCGGTGGACCGACCCTGACGATTCAAGGCTTGCCTGCGCGCTTGCCTGAGACTCGGACTAGACAGTCTCGAATTGGTGAGGATCTTGCCTCTAGCCTCGGTTCATCCCATAAATGATAACCCAACTTCCAATACGACATTTGCGGTTTTAATTGTAGAACTAGTATGGAGACATGATATATGGTACCCATGCCGCCTATGATTAATACTTATGATTTGAAGTTGTTTTATACAATACACTATGCACTTATAATAGTATCAAACGATTTGTTTTAATCGTATCAAGCATTCTTTGGCTGTTATAAGGGAAACCCCTATCCTCCCGCTTGCGTTGCATTGTGTGATAGGACCTGGGTCTTATAATAGCTTCATTTTTCTTTATTTAGCATTGCGCTGTTGTTTTTTGCACTGGTATTCTTGGGAGGAAACCCGTTCCGTGTTATACGGCGTGGTCCCTTGATTTACCTAACTTTAAAATAAAGATTTATTATGTTTTAGTTCTCACACCAGTCACATGACTGACGTGGAGTTTATTGTTTTAACCTAAACTCTGGGTGCCCTTATTTTGACACGGGCAGCTAGTAGTTTTGGGTTTTGCAGATTTATATTCACAGGATCCTGGTTTACAGCTGGAACGATATCCGGGAAGCTTTGTATCCGTATGTCTCTTCTAGTTGTGTATTGTATTATTTTCCGCTGCTATGTATTTAAATGTAATTTAAATCTCTGATATTTCTGTGTAATATTTATTCATACTCTGTATATTCTTGTATTCTGATGCATTGCTGTAAATATACAATGAAATGTTCTTTTGTATGCGTTCTGATTTTGTCGTGTTCTCAAATGATAGGGCGTTTCGAACGGTCTGGGTCGGTTTAGCGACTGGTTCGGACCGAGCGAAATTCCTTTTCGTCACAACTTCGTTTGGTTAAAACGAATGTTGTACAAAACACCCTTACAACAACCCAAATTACTTCATTCAATTAAATTTCTTTAAACATTTATCTCCGAGACTGAGTCCTATTTATCGGTTAATAATTAAATCAATCAAGTTGGGGTATATTACCTCTCAGACCTTGACTGAAATCATCATTAACTTCAAAACAGACAAGACCAATTTCTTCGAATACTCAACACCATACAAATCAATTTTTCATTTTTAAATCCATATGTTCCTCTTTCTAATTTTACCAGATTTAATTATAGCTTACCTTTATGTTTATAATATTCTATTTTCAAGTTCGTTTCCTTATCGAATTCTATATACATCGATACATTGATTTCTAACTATAAAAATTTCTTAAAAATATTCTAACTCCTTTAATTTTCGGAAAATTTCTCCATAACCACCTTTGTATTGGTCACTCGGTACAACTACAAAACACCTCTCTGGACCCTTTCCATTCAAAGAGAAAATTAAAAAGCTAAGCGGCTTGCCGATTCGGTGCATAAAACCTCATATAGAATTTAAACGTGTACCTTTTTGTCGGGCACATGTATTTAAAATCTTCAAACACTTTATTCCATACCTGCCTAACACATATCCAAATATTTCCATTTGGTTTCAACTCAATCCGTTCGTCTTAACCCAATTCGCTAATATATTTTGTAATTAGCTATTTGCCTATTTCACTTTTTATTTGAACATATCATGTTCAAATATAATTTATTTAGGAGCTCAATATAATTCCATTTTCAACTCAAATATCATATTCGATTTCGAATATAAATTCTCAAATCTCATTTACCTATCCAACGCCCAGTTTTGATTCACACACGATTAACTAATTATCCTTCAAATTAGTTAATTCTATTCCATAATTAAAAATATTTTTTTTGTTTTAAAAATCATTTCATTTACACAATTTGAGTTCGTATTTATTTTACATCTCTAGTCCGGATTTTTCTAATGGAAATTCGGATTTTATTTATTTAAAATCCTTTTGTTTATTTAAATAAACCGTTATGTTATATAATGGTTATGGCGCTGTTTTTCTGAAATTTTGATTTTGACATAACTCAAAATCTATTTGATGAAATTCAGATTTTTCTCTTCCATCAGAAAACTATTATCTAATCGGTCTTGACGATTCTTGTTTTAAAGAATTCCGACATAAATTGAGCTATATATACCCAATTGAAGTTCGGAACGACAATTTACGAACTGCCGGGTTGCGGCGAGCTCATTTTAATTATATTTAAATATAAACTTCGTTTATAAATAAATTTCAATCTCATTCTAATATATATCTTAGTATATATTCAATCCAGTTTCAAATTAACATTTCTGGTTTAATCTAATTGTCGATTTTTCATTACTCGGTTATAAATTTATTTATAACTCAATTTGCTATATTAAATTCCAACTCTCTTTATAAATAAATTATTTATAAAATTTGATATAATCGAATTTCAAATTATAAATCCTTCTAATTTATCTCATCTCAGTTTATATTCCAAATTCCAGAAATAAACCCGTCGTCCCTTTTTCGAAATGATTTCAAATTATATTTTTAAATTCATACTTGAATTCAAAGTTACCAATTATCTCTTGTTAATTAATTCACCATATTTATAAACATCGTTTATAAATTTGCTTGTTCTATTTTTAAACAAGTCCATTTCTACAACTATTAAAAACCAAAATCTTATTTTGGGATAATCTATATATTATAACTTATCTATATAAATATAGATATATAGAATCAATTTTCAAATTTAAATTTAACTTCTATTTAATAAAATCCTAATATTTTCTAGACATGTTTTAGTTAAATAAATTCGAACTAATCGAATTCACATTATAAATCCTTACAGATTTATTGCAGTTCAGTTTATATTCTGAACATCAGAATAAACTTCATCTTTTATTTCTTTAAAACAATTTCCCATTTCCATTTATAAATTCATATTTGAATTTAAATATTCAAATTATCAAATGATTATTTTTCTACTTTATTTATAAACACTGTTTATAAATTCACTTCAATTTCCTATGTTATTTAATTTATAAACATCATTTATAAATTCACTACTTCAATTTCCATAACCCATTCGCAAATTCAAATTCTATTTTTAGAAAAATAGATTTTTTTTCCTTTTTAAATCTCAAAATCCTATTTACGTTATTTTTATAAATTACCATTTAGGCTCAATGATATTTTAAACATCCAAACTAACTAATTATCAATCACTGGATTTATAGCACCTCATATATGATGATATGTATGAAAACAACAATAATAATATTTTTGAGGAATCAAGTTGAATCCCTCCAACCTGTTTCCTGCATATACAGACGTTAGCCAACAGAAATAACAGCCATCCTACTTCGAGGCAGGATATCGCGGTATGAA
This sequence comes from Allium sativum, assembly GCA_030737875.1. Lineage (NCBI taxonomy): Eukaryota > Viridiplantae > Streptophyta > Magnoliopsida > Asparagales > Amaryllidaceae > Allium > Allium sativum. The sequence goes on from CM060918.1 coordinate 750,998,876, forward strand.
GGTTATCCACTATCATAGCGTGTGGCGTATAAGGTCATCCGCTAATGATACTGCGGGAATCCAACCAACTACCAATATATATATATATATATATATATATATATATATATATATATATATATATATATATATATTTTATAGCCAGAATAATATTTTATAGCCAGAATAATATTTCAGTTCAACCAAACAACCATCAATTATTTTTAACGACTAAAAATAATTCAAAATAAATAAATTGAGTGAGATTTACTCACCATGATTTTAAATTTGCAGATTCGATAAATTTTAATTTGAATAAACTTCAAAAATTCCAATCCGACTCGTATGCTTTTCCTTCGTCAACACAAAGCCAAATGTGATTCATTTCGCTTGAATCTATTATGGTTTTAAATATATTCATGTTACGAATTGTAAATGGATTAAATGATTATTAACCAGTTAATAAAATAATTAATTAATTATACCTTAATCATGCTTCTAACTCCTTACTGAACAAAACACCTTGCTGACCATATTTTAAACCATTCACCACCATCGGTTGCTCCAGTGTCGCCATTACCCCGCCCTGAAACTCTACTATTGAATACATTTCTCGCCAATGTCACTTGAAACCAAACATACTGCCAACACCTTCACTAACAACAAACACCATACACCACTGCCTTACACTGTCAGACCCAACTCCCATCAGTTCTACCCTCAAAATCACTAACTCAATGTAACACCCCGAATAATTTGTTAATAGTAAATTAACAAATTTAAAGTATAATTAATTCTAAATGAAAGAATTAAGAGAAACGGGTTACGCCATTGCGCTTGTCTCGGAATTCTTCTTGAGATAGAGTCTGAGTTTGCGTAAATCGGACTCCGTATGAAGGAGTTATGACCTCCAGAAGTTTCAGAATTCAATTTAAAATTCATAAAGTTCAAATTCAGTTCGAAATTCGAAAAACAGACCCAAACTAGGCTGAGCGGGAAAATTCCCGCCCAAGCACCAGGTCGACCAGGGGGTCGACCTAGGGGTTGACCTGGGTAACCAGGTCGACCATGTGGTAGACCTGGGGGTCGACCTTGGGGTCGACCTGGTCAGGCCCTAGCTGGCCTGGTCGGGTTCTGGTCAAATTTCTGAGCTCTGGTGTGTCACTAGGGCTGATTTGTCACTTTCTGATTGGCTTCTCTTGAGACTTATGGCCTTGATTAACTCTAGCTTCATCGATGGCTCTAATTAGTTTGAAATTCTATATAAACAACCTTAGTCTCAACCAAAATTCACACAAATAAAATAGAGCTAGAGCCGTCATGCTACTGGAAGGAAGCTAAGAGTAGCCGTCAGTTAGAGAAAGTTTAGAGACGAGCAAAGCTGAAGTGAAAACAAGAATCAAACAATGTTTGTCTACCCAAAGGAAAGCATTGCAAATTCAGAACTCAGGATTCAGAATTCAAGTTCGTCGTTTGTTGTAAGTATAGAGATTTTTCCGATGTGAATAGAATTAAGACTTGATTCGATGTAAAATGGAAATGGAACTGTGCTATTGTATAACGACGATGTTAATTCATATCTATGTATTGAAATGATTGTGTTGTGAATGGTATTGGGATGTTTGTGGTATAATTGATTTGATGTTGATACTATTGAACATTTAGAATGAAAACAACATCACATGCAAGTTGTATAGTTCATGTTATAATCTACACCTATATGTTTATGTGATTATATTGGTTGTATGTGTTATGACCAAGCTAAGATCTCATGTATATACTTTATGCTAAAACCTCTATGCCTAAATGATTAAGTTCATATACATGCTCATATGTTTATACAAAAGTTGTAAGTTCATAATTGGATCTATGCCAAGATCCATTTTAACACAAGTTTCATGTTATAGTAGTAAACATGATTTGATCTAGTTCACACACATGTGATAAAATTATACATACTTTATGGACATGTCATATTCTTGTCATATGCTAGTGATGTTCGATGTTATGCCTAGATCTAAACATGTTTAGGCTTATGTTGTCTAAATCATATGCTAATTCATGTGACACCTATTTAGTTAGATCCCTATTTCAATGCAAGTTCACATATATGTAAGTTGATTTAGTCTATGTTGCAAATTCACATATATGTATGTTGATTTAGTCTACGTTGCAAGTTCACACATGTGATGTTCATATTGACTATGCTGAAAATGCCAAGATTACACCTATGTCATGTTTATGTTAATGAATTTCTTTATGCCAATTTTGTGTACGCTAAATTAGGCTAAGTTTTTAGCCTAATATTATATGTTAAAAATCATGCGGACGAAAATTAGGCTAAGATTGTTAGCCTAATACTTAGACGGGGTAACGTTGGGGAAGATTGGTAATTATAGGAAACTTGACATAAATTGGTGAAAATATATGAAATTGGCATGTTTATCACATGCCAAAATTGGTGGCACTTAAATGGTACAAATTCTTATACCAAAAAGGATGAACTTGGAATGTGGGCCATAACATTTAATTGTTAACAAATTTACATATAACAAGTAAAAGAGACAAATATGTAAATTTAGAAAATATGAGTATGCTTAACCCGAGGTTGGATTGAGTTGTGATGTAAACCTGCCCGGATCCGCCCGACTGTCCAGTAATCACAACAATACCTATCCATTGTGGGTGGTTAAGCATTGAGCCCAATAATGACCCGAGGTTAGACTGAGTTACGGTGTAAACCTGCCCGGAATCGACCGGCACATCCAGTAACCATAACAATACCTGTCTAATGTGAGTGGTCGGCGCTTTAACTAATTAAGGTTAAGGACTGACAAGTCAGGATGGTAGGGTTAAGTTAACTAAAACACTTAACCAATTCAACATGTTAATTAAACTGATGGGTGGGTTAGTTAAATACAGACACTTAACCACTTAACATGTTTGACTAGAAAACCCTAGTAACGGGGACCCATTTCAGCAGTAACCCAATTAGGTATCATGGTACCCTGAAACTAGGCAGGGTGGGGCACGATTACTGGGCTGATTGTAAGCAGTCAAAAGCCACGGCGGTGGGTGCAACAGTGTGGGTTCTAACGGAGTGCGGGCGTGCACACACTTCGGAGCAAACAAACAGGGCACTAGGGGCACTAGTAGTATACCCTATGCATTCTAGGATTGTGTCGGCCTGCCACCATGGGACTTGATACACCCCATGGTGGGACCAGCATAGGTTTCTACAATCATTGGGGGTTGTATAACACATATGATTTTGCGAGTAGGAGCCGATCTTTAGAAAAAGGGGATCACTTCACCCTGATCATGGGGTGCCAGTTGAGACAGTACAAGTAGGTGCAGAGATATAGAATGGGGGTGCGATAGTATATTCGTTTCAAAACTTCTTTATCTTAGTTTATGATACTTTCCTGTTTCCATTTTATACCTATCATGCCCTTATTCTTATTCTCATACTGAAGAGTCACTAGACTTACTAGGCTTTATATCTGACTTTATTTTTCTTTTGTCTTCTTTTCTTCCGTTTCCCCCTAGGTCCACAGGGAGGAAACAACCCAGCTTAGTCAGACTCTTTGCAAGCTTCAAGATAGTAGACGTATGATTTGGACTCTCTTTCCTTGGCTATGGCTGTTGGACACGTCCTATGGGGATTTATGCAGTTTTAATTATGTTTTATGCTTCTTTATTTAATAACAAGACATAATTGATGATGTAATGTTTTGGAAGTTATTGTAAGACAATTATGGAAATGTTTTGTATGAACACTTTTTTATGAAATGAAAGTCTGTTTGTTTTCCGCTGCTTATATACACATGTGTTTATATTTGTCTTGTGTTTTATCTGTGACTTTTACTTATAAATCTCAACTGAAATTAAGGCATTCCCTTTGTGAGTGACCTTAATGGAGGTGGGGTGTTTCACTCGATCTCCAAAACGACCGAAAACCCACACCTTTTCGATCCTCAAACCATCCCCAACACCTACCATCGATCTTCACAAACATTGACTTCTCCAAATGCATACCCGCACTCCAAAAAAATCCCATTATCACATCCCATTTCCACATCAATACACTCACGTCGGAACCATCTTCTGCAACTATCGCGACATGTTTCCTCCCCCCAAATCACCGCGACTTCCACTCCTCAATACAGTAAAACCGGTGACTTTGGAGTTGAACCCCACCAATGATGTCGAACCTGCTAGCGGTGCACCCCTAAAAATGCTTCAGCAATTTCCACGATTGAACACTCCTTCGAAATCTATGTCGTATTCTTTACTTGAGTCGAACAACAAAGAAATTCGCGATGTAGATCATGATGACCAATTCGATTTCGATTTTTGTTTAAGTGGAGTAGTTTGATTAAAGGAGGGACAACGGTTTCGAGAGAGAAAAACAAGTTGAAATTGATTGGAGAGACAAAATCCGAGAATGATGTTAGAGGAGAATGGGATATTGGTGAATGAATTATTAGATTAGAGCGACTTCCAATTTTAACTTTAAAGGGAAGTAAATGGCTCGGTTTTATTTCGTTTAGCTGAGAATGGAAAAAGGAATAGAAAAGAAGGGGATCTCGCGATTTATAGTAGATAAAGACTTAGACATTAAGGAATTCTTCTATGCAAAGTATGGTATATTTAATGTGATCTGATTTTGATTTAAACATGATTTGATTTCTTTGAGGTGATTTCATACTTATCTTTTTAAATTTTATAATAATATATTTCGGGGTTCTGAACTCCAAATGAAACACAACAACTGACGTTTCTAGCGTTATTCCGCTGTTCTGAACACACTGGGACATGTTTCGAAGTTCAGTTCGATCATATGAGGAAGATATTAATTTAAATCTATGTAAATTAAATTCAAAGCAAATAAATTCTTCAAAAATAAATTAATATTATTATTCTAATTCAAACAAAATTTTGTATTGATCTTCTGAACTATTTTTGTAATTTAGATTTAACTTTGAATTTAAATAAATTCAATTTCGTATTTCGATAATTATATATATTCGAAATAACTCATATTTCGATTATTCAATTGATAACTCAATATAAATATCTATTTATAGTATTAATTCAATATTTAAACAATAATAAATATTTAAAGTTAATCGACAAAAATCTGGGTCGTTACAGGTAGATAATGTAACAACCCGAATTCCTACAGACCATTTTTTTTTTTTCAAAATTCTAATCAATCGAAACTCGTGTTGGTTTGCTCTAGTATCATGCAGAGAAGATAGAGACATAAAATATGTTAGAGCTCAGAAAATATCTCATAGTGGAATGGATAAAATATAATATAATCAAAGTACAACGTCACCGTAATAATAATACTGCCTTACTAGTATTTGAAGCTATCCGGTCTCTGCAAAAAAATCTAAACTGTGAGTATGTTATGAGTAGGGTTTCAGAACACATGTTCAGGTGACTGGATTTAAACTATACAGTTTGGATAATCCTACATATACCGTTCAATCATATTTTCTTATTTATTAGGTTACTTGGGTTAACGGCACTCAAGGCTTACACACACGTCGTACCCGTTTTTCTTCCCAGTGGACTAACGTAATAAAGTATATATGTAGCTACCCCTCAATATTAAGGTATACTCCATGGTACCCTACTCGCACGGTCTCCACCGTAATGCCACAGAAATGAACGCAATCCCTCACCCTACATCGGAGTGACGTACGGATCTCTATATAACAATATTACGTTCTGCATATATCTGCCATTACTACGCTACGTAAGCGTACGGACTGCCACCGTCGATCGAACCAGATTTCATACCAGAGTAATGCCCTCAAGTCTACGATGCACCACCCAAAGCTGACATGCATGTATTTAGACTGTTCCACGTACGTATCATCAATCGTGTTTGATTCCTTAACCGTACATAATGTGCACCAAGTTCCGTGGCAGGGCAATAAAAGAAATATGGTACTCGTTCGGGAGCTTTTCCATATTTGTATAGACCTGCCTTTAAGAGCCTCAAAATACAGATATTCCACGGGTCCGTTTTTCATGGTGGCTATTGCCCCACCTCGGCCCCTCCCTTAACTAGTAAAGACTAAAAAAGCTAAGAGACTTGCCCCTAACAAGCAATCTGAACATCCAATTGGTATCACCCCTCAACCATCATACCTCTTGTAACAACCCGGAATTTTGGGGCCAATTTAAAATTTTTATTTTATAAATTTTAATGAAAATTGGATATTTAGAATAATTTATTTTAAATAATAACGACTAAAAATTTAGTTAAAACAAATAAATTTAATTTAATTATAAAAGGAGTGTGAAATGGCGTTCGAAAATTCGATTTCAAACTTTAATTGGATGTACAAGATTCAAAATAAATTAGAATTAAGCGAAACAAAAAAAAATATTTAAATCTGTTTAACAGTATCTTTCTAACGAAGCTGAGAAACTGAAATTTTACTGTAAAAATAGAAAGTTATGTCCAGTTTAAAATTTACAAAAGTCGCTATAGAATTTAATTATATTTAAATATAATATATTGGCCTTAGAAATGGTCATTTTGCAAACGACCTCGGTTTTCGACGAAACCACTTTTGTTGGAACCGGAATGTCAAATTATTGTTAAGTTTAATTTTCTAGAATTTTCCGAATTAATATGTGGGCGTGGCGAAAGAAAACGTGTTTTGTCAATTTTAGTTTAATTTAATCGACTAGAAAATGGCCATTTTTCAAACAGTCTCAGAATTCGACGAAACTAGTTTTGTTAGGACCGTATCGTCATAACAAAGCCAAATATAATTTTTCTGTAATTTTCGGAGTTCATATGTAGCCCCGGTAATTTAAAATAAACGTTTGAATTTAATAATTAAATGATTTATAATTTAATTTAAAGAAAAACATATCGTAACAGCCGAACTGGGTTACGAAACATATTTCATTGTGTTCGGGACGGGGTTATTAGCTAGGGGCGACACTCGTTGGGTTTGATTTGAAGTACGCGGCGTTAAATCCTAATCCTTGAATTAAATAGTATTAATAATATTAAAATATTTATTATTATAAATACCCCTAGAAAGCCGTGCTAACCCTAATTCCCAATTCAAAGAACATAGCCGCCACTTGTTATCTCAATGGCCATGTTCGCTCGATCCTTTCTTCCCCTAGATCTCTAAATACACTCAATATTTTCGAAATCCTCCAATGTAATTTCGTTCGTCTAGGTGTGATCTACGTTGTGTACGGTCATGATCGTTTTCTGATTCGAGATGTGGGAGTATTAGAGATCCAAAGTCCTGTCATTTGGAGGGGTTTTGGGAGCTGGCGGAGGCGTCGAACTGGACGCCACTCACGACGGTTAGAGGGGGCACGACGGCGGTGGTCGGGGCGAGTTCAGATGTGGTTCCGGTAGTCTTCAGCAAGGGGCCGTGATGGGTTTTGTTAGCAGCAAATGGGTTCGGGTTGGTCTGTTTGAAGTGACAATGGAAAGGAGAAACGACGGCCACTGTTTTGTAAGGAGATGGTTGGGTAATTAAAGGTGGATTAATTAAACTAATTATATTTCATTTATCTCAAATTGTAATCAAATATGTAAATGTCCATAACTCGATCAAATCTTATCGGAATCAGATGATTTCTCAAGCGTTGGAACCATTTGGGCCTGATCTACATGATGGGACGAAGTAGATCTGAAATGGAGGACGTTGAAAATTCAGACAGAATGGAATGTGAGATTTCTATTTTATAATTTAAAATTAATTATTTACTGAAGTGTGAAATTTATATTTATTTCATATAAAATTCATGTGATGTATTGAATTGATGATTCGTGTTGTGATTGTTGTGAACTGCTGAATTGAATTGTGTGTATTCATGTTGGTCAGAATTTTGTGAGAACAATAAAACCCATATTTTTATCGTTATATAAAATATATGATACATCCTGTTTGTTCTAAAATAGTTGAAAATAAACATATCGTGTTTGTTTAGTGAGAAACAAATATATTCTGGTTGTTTTGTTGAAAACAATACCTCATGTTTGTTATGATAAAATGGTTGAAACCAAATGCCATTTTTGGTTAATTATAGATTTGTTAACAAATGAATTTACCGTCCCAATTTGCTAAGTTGACCTAGAAAATTGTCTACGAATAAAATAAAACATAGAAAAAGAATTACCTTTTTTATTCGCATTTTTAGTTGCAAATAAAACGTAGAAAATGTAATAACATTTCATATAAACTTTACATTAGAAAAAGAAAGAACATTTTCATATAGATGTTGCATTATATTGAAAATACCACTTAAGATAAAAGTTGCATGTGATTAAAAATAACATTTTATTACAAAATGTTATATTAGAATTAAAAAGCATCTTTTTATTCACATTATAGATGTGAATAAAAACTTAGAAATTAAAAAGCATCTTTTCATTTACATTATAAATGTAAATAAAAAAACTAAGAAATAAAAACATAAATTGTAAAAGTAACATTTTTAGCGTCATATTCTTTTTAGAATAAAAAGTAATATCTTTAGCATCGTATTCTTTTTAGAATAAGAAGTACGTACATTAGAATGAAAAGTATATAATGTTAGAAAATGTAAATTTCATTAAAAAGAAACATTTTGTTTCATTTCCTTTGTAGATTAAAAGGAACATATTTTAGCATCAAATTTATTCGCATTTAAAAAAATTCCTTTTTATTTACATTTTAGATGTAAATATAAATTAGAATTTAAAAATTAATTTTTTTTTTACATTTTAAATGTAAATGAAAACCTGAATTGCATAGTTGCATTTTTATTTACATCTTATATGTAAATATAAAACATGTATAGTTACATTTTTATGTTAATATTAGAAAACTCACTTTTTATGTTAAAAGTGTTAACATAGGAAAATGCTCATTTTTATGTTAGTTTTGAAATGAATGAATTCATGTTAGAAGAACAAGTTATCATAAAAATCACATTTTTATGTTAGTATAAAAAATTACATTTTTATGTTAATAAACCGTTCCATGTAAGAATTGACAAGTTAGAATAAAATAACACTTTTGTGTTAAAAACAGGTTAGTGAAATAAAATATAGATTTTGTTAGAACCTGATTATTGAAACCAAATATACATTTTTGTCAGTTTAAATGAATGGAGTAAAAACATTCAATCGTGTCACCTTTAAAGAAATGAAAAAAAATGTTAATTTCATCATTTAGTTAGAATGATACAAATGTTGTCATTTTGTTCATTGAGAAGAAAGAAACTTTTTAGTTCACTTAAAAAGAACAAACATTCTTGTTCACTTAAAAAGGATTAGACAAATAGACATTTTGTTCACATTAAAGGAATTAGACAAATAGTCATATTTGTTTACATTAAAAGAAAGGGACAAAAATTTAACTTCTTTGTACATTAAAAAGGGTTAGATAAAATATGCATGTTTAGTAATTAAAATGATTAAGCCAAAATATAAAATTTTGGTCACTGATAAGGTCTACCCAATGGATATGAAAGATTAGATTTTTATTGTCACTTGTTCACAATAAAAAGAATTGATATATATGCCGGTGATATTGAAATGTTTGATGGTTAAATATATATTGTTTATTTATTCAAACTGAATACTACACCTCCATTAATAAGTTATCCGACTTGTTTATGTTGATTGGGATGATAATTTTTACACATCGCCCAAGTGCACATATAATTTATGTAATTATTTGTTATGTGTTGGTTGAAAACCCCACACGGGTCTTGGGATGATATTCACACATCTCCCTTGTGATTAGTTTTAAGCGTTATTTATTTGATGCTTATAAAATATTAATATTCACTTTGGACGCTTGGATGTTATTAATGATTTTTATCATTAGTGTAGAATACATTGCGATGTTTGAACCCCATATAATTAAATTATATGGTAATTGTTTGGGCCTCGTTCCAATTTTGAATTAAAATAATATTTTAATATAATATTCAGTTAAAGGAAATGAAATAATGATGTTGATGTTTTTAACTCAAAAGATTTTATTATACGTGTTAAAAGGTCACCATGAAAAGGGTTAAGTTAAAATACGAATGGTCCATGACCCGAGGTTAAGCCCAATTTACGGGATAAGTCTGCCCGGAACCAACCGGCATATCCAGCATCCATAAGTCGCAGGCTTAATGTTGGAGGTCTGGCCCAGTATAAATGAATAATATAATGAATTAGGCTATTTAACTTGTTTGAAATAACAACGCCATTTTAACCCGAACATGTCTAGCGATTTACTTTATTCATTTTAAAATGAATATTAAAAAGAAATGATTTATAAATTAATATTTTGGGAATATTAATATTTTTAATATGATAAGAAAATAGAATATTCAATTTTGACTTTAAATTTAAAATAAAGTTAAAACCGTTTTAAAGCAAATTTATAAATATTTTATAAAGTACGTTTTAAATAGAAATCGACGATATAATATATACGATAATATATATATATATATTTATTTAATGGCCTGAATAGAATGCGCCGCGCAGCGACCGTTCGCGAATTTCGACCATTAACTTTAAATGGACGTAACGGGAGATCCGACTGCCGGATTCTCCTAAAACTGGAACCGTTGGGTTCGTATCGAAAAGATCTTTCCAACGAATATAAGAACTTTAAAATATAACGGTTGGATTTGGAATTATGTCCAAATCAATTTTAGAAACGGTCGCTGTAAGTGCAGTTCGGTGGCCGTTATTGGAAACCGACTGTACGAGCGAAAATAAAAATATTAAAACTATGAAAAAATTATGTAAAATCATAATAAATGATTTAGAAAGATCGTAGATGAAAAATTCCATTTTTGAAAAGATAAAAATATTTTTTTTATTAAATGAACTAGTTTTTAACTAAAATAAGAATCCAATGTTTTTAAAATAAATAAATTGGATTTTGGTTTGTCGTGAATGGTGTCTTAAATAACACTGTTCTTAAACCTAGTTGAAAAGAATAAAACTTTTAAATTAAGATTATTAGAATTTCAAATCATATTAAATAATTGGAATAAAATGATTTATGAATTGAGTTTACCATGAATAATGTTTTTAAACGACATTTGTTCTTTAACTCAATTTACAGTGAGAATAAAATTTGGGGTTTATAAATCCTTTTATTAAGATTTAAAAGGATAATGTTCCATAGTAAAGTTTTCCAATTTAATATATTAAATTGGAATTGAGTGGAAATTTGATTTGATATAAGTCAAGATAAGCTTCTGTAAAAGAAGACCGTTACTATATATGGAATTTAAAAGGCTTTGCCGTTATTCCATTTATATTACTGGTCGAATACGGAAATTTATAACGATTATATATTGAGTTGATTTCTGTGAAAATTCCATATTTAATAGAAGACGATTTTGGGTTTACCGTGAACAATGTTTTAAATGACATTAGTTCTTTAACTCAAATAAGATAAGATTAATTTATTAAAATTGAGTAATCATTAAATAATGATTTTGATATTTAAAACCAAATTGGAGTTTTTAATAAATATTTAAAAGAAGGATTTAAGAATAAAATTAAGAATTTGTCTTTGTTAGAATATCCTGGATTGGAATGAGGCGTTGATGTGTTTTATACAACACTTGATTTTTAATTATAAAAATACGCAAGTTATTCGGAAAGACCGAGTTTAACCCATTCCGAATAATTACTATGACAATGAAGAGTCGAAGATGAAGACGGTACAAGACCGATAATCTTCATGTCGAATGGATGAGTTACCATTGACGCCCATGATTGGAGTAGCTACCTTGAAGGGGCTACAATGGTGACCGACCGGACGTACTTGTTGATTGTTCGGATATGCGAGGAATAAGGCGCCTCCGGTTTCGTTCAGACCCAGAATGGACTTGTAAATGGATGCATGCCTGACGTTGAAATTCTCAATGTGGCACGCCAAGATGCAAATGATCAAGGCTTTTGTTGAAAAGAAGGGCCTTGTGGTTGATGATCAAAGCTAGCCTGTTTAGGCGTAGCTTTGTGTAAAATATGACTTCGCGAGCCTCACACCCCGGTATGAGTCTAAAACGGGAGAATGGACCGTAGGGAGTGCACACGTTATCTTTCTAGCTAGAGTAGTGTCAGGGACCTAGCAGCGCTGACATTTTACTCATTGTGGATGATGGATTATGAGGTACCTCGTGTTTTTATAGGCCGTTAGTGGTCACATTATATGTCCAAAAGGACCGGGAAACGTGTGTTCAGGAATTGCCAATCCACAGACATACATGTGGACCGACCCTACCGCTCCAAGGGTTGCCCATAGGTGTGATCCTGAGGCATCTGCTAGAGTGTCTCGAATCGGTAAGGAGCTCGTCCCTAGCCTTGACTCATGATGGAAAACCAAATCTCCAATACGACCTTGCGGTTTCGATTGTATAACTAGTATGGCGACATAATATATGGTAGCTATGCCGTCTAGGATTAATACATTTATATTGAAATGATTTATGAAAACATGTACACACTAGTAGTAATACGTTCTATCGTATTAAGCATCTCTTGACCATTATAAGGTAAAACCCTATCCTCCGGTTTGCGTTGCATTGTGTGATGGGACTTGGGTCTTATAATGGTTTCATTTTTCTAAAAAGCATAGCGTTATTTGAACGATTTACTTTACTTATGCACTGGCGATCCAATGGAGTAAACGCGTTCCGCGTTAGCGGCGTGGTCCTATGGTTAGCCTTCTTATTAGATTAGTTTGGTTAAGGTTTCTCATACCAGTCCCATGACTGACCTGTAGTTTGTTGCACTGGCAAACTCGGGTGCCCATATTTTTCCACACGGGCATTCAAGTAGCTTGTTTTTGTAGATATCTATTCTTTTAGCAGGATCCTGGATCGAAGCTTAAAGCCGTGTCCAGAACATAGAAAGTCTTTCGCTGAGCATTGTATTTAATTCATTGTAATTTAACTTCCACTGTATAATTTATGTACTCTGATATTCTGTACTCTGGTGTAACATTATTGTAATGTTTATAAAAGTCTATTGTTATTTGTTCTTATGTATTTTATTCCCAAAGTTAACGTATGCGAGTTTTGAACGGTCTTGGTCGATCTTGTGATCGATTAGGTCCGGGAAAAATCCGTGCCGTTACAGTTGGTATCGGAGCTCAGGTTAGCTCAAATCTTTGGAGTACAACTCGTTAGAACTAAACCAAAGACTCATCAGAGATTGGATTAGTAATATCCAATAAGAATACTCATTAGAGATAGGATTAGTAGTATCCTAGAATGAGAAGACTCGTTAGAGATGGGATCAGTAGTATCCTAGAATGAGTCCGAAGAGTGTTATTTTTAAAAATAAATAAAAGCGGCAACAAATATAGTTTGGAAATTTAATCTTAAAATACTTATTTGAGATATTATTATATTTTAATTTGGACAATCGAGTATAAAGAGATTCTAATATATGCCTTGCAAGCGTGTATATGAAGCTCCGATATATTAGATAGATATAGAGTCACACTCTAGTCGCCCAGAGATAATTCTGGTGATATGTATACCATCAACGGTGTTTATGTTTGAGTTTCGAAAGTGGAATATCTATATATTTCCAATCGACTGGTATGAGAACCAAAACTTAGTTAGAACACATTGCTGTGATTTGCACTAAAAATATGATTTTTGACTATATATAAAAGTTATATATATTTGAAAAATTAATCACCTAATTGATTGCTGGTTATGATGTTTGATTATTAGTATAACTAATAAAATTATTGAAACTAATAAATTAAAATTTTATAGTTAAGTTAGTTATTTAAACAACTTTTAGCTACGTTCCTTTTCGAGGACGAAAAGATTTTAAGTGGGGGCGATTGTAACAACCCGGAATTTTGGGGCTAATTTAAATTTTTTATTTTAGAAATTTTAATGAAAATTGGATATTTAAAATAATTTATTTTAAATAATAACAATTAAAAATTTAGTTAAAACAAAAAATTTAATTTAATTATAAAAGGAGTGTGAAATGGCGCAGTAGTTCGAAAATTCGATTTCCAACTTTAATTGGATGTACAAGATTCAAAATAAATCAGAATTAAGCGAAACCAAAAATATTTAAATCTGTTTAACAGTATCTTTCTAACGAAGCTGAGAAACTGAAATTTTACTTTAAAAATAGAAAGTTATGTCCAGTTTAAATTTTACAAAATTCGCTATAGAATTTAATTATATTTAAATATAATATATTTGCCTTAAAAATAGTCATTTTGCAAACGACCTCGGTTTTCGACGAAATCACTTTTGTTGGAACCGGAATGTCAAATTATTGTTAAGTTTAATTTTCTAGAATTTTCCGAATTAATATGTGAGCGTGGCGAAAGAAAACGTGTTTTGTCAATTTTAGTTAAATTTAATCGACTAGAAAAGGCCATTCAAACAGTCTCAGAATTCGACGAAACTAGTTTTGTTAGGACCGTATCGTCATAACAAAGCCAAATATAATTTTTCTGTAATTTTCGGAGTTCATATGTAGCCCCGGTAATTTAAAATATACGTTTGAATTTAATAATTAAATGATTTATAATTTAATTTAAAGAAAAACATATCGTAACAGCCGAACTGGGTTACGAAACATATTTCGTTGTGTCCGGGACGGGGGTTATTAGCTAGGGGCGACACTCGTTGGGTTCGATTTGAAGTACGCGGCGTTAAACCCTAATCTTTGAATTAAATAAAATTAATAATATTAAAATATTTATTATTACAAATACCCCTAAAAAGCCGTGCCAACCCTAATTCCCAATTCAAAGAACATAGCCACCACTTCTTATCTCAATGGCCATGTTCGCTCGATCCTTTCTTCCCCTAGATCTCTAAATACACTCAATATTTTCAAAATCCTCCAATGTAATTTCGTTCGTCTCGGTGAGATCTACGTTGTGTACGGTCATGATCATTTTCTGATTCAAGATGTGGGAGTATTAGTGATCCAAAGTCCTGTCGTTTGGAGGGGTTTTGGGAGCTGGCGGAGGCGTCGAACTGGATGCCACTCACGGCGGTTAGAGGGGGAACGACGGCGGTGGTTGGGGCGAGTTCAGATGTGGTTCCGGTGGTCTTCAACAAGGGGCGGTGATGGGTTTTGTTAGCAGCAAATGAGTTCGGGTTGGTCTTTTTGAAGTGACGATGGAAAGGAGAAACGATGGCCACTGTTTTGTAAGGAGATGATTGGGTAATTAAAGGTGGATTAATTAAACTAATTATATTTCATTTATCTCAAATTGTAATCAAATATGTAAATGTCCATAACTCGAACAAATCTTATCGGAATCAGATGATTTCTCAAGCGTTGGAACCGTTTTGGCCTGATCTACATGATGGGATGAAGTAGATCTGAAATGGAGGGCATTGAAAATTCAGATAGAATGGAATGTGAGATTTCTATTTTATAATTTAAAATTAATTATTTACTGAAGTGTGAAATTTATATTTATTTCATATAAAATTCATGTGATGTATTGAATTGATGATTCGTGTTGTGATTGCTGTGAATTGCTGAATTGAATTGTGTGTATTCATGTTGGTCAGAATTTTGTGAGAACAATAAAACCCATATTTTTATTGTTATATAAAATATATGATACATCCTGTTTGTTCTAAAATAGTTGAAAATAAACACATCATGTTTGTTTAGTGAGAAACAAATATATTCTGGTTGTTTTGTTGAAAACAATACCTCATGTCTGTTATGATAAAATGGTTGAAACCAAATGCCATTTTTGGTTAATTATAGATTTGTTAACAAATGAATTTACCGTCCCAATTTGCTAAATTAACCTAGAAAATTGTCTACGAATAAAATAAAACATAGAAAAAGAATTACCTTTTTTATTCGCATTTTTAGTTGCAAATAAAACGTAGAAAAAGTAATAACATTTCATATAAACTTTACATTAGAAAAAGAAAGAACATTTTCATATAGATGTCGCATTAGATTGAAAATACCACTTAAGATAAAAGTTGCATGTGATTAAAAATAACATTTTATTACAAAATGTTGTATTAGAATTAAAAAGCATCTTTTTATTCACATTATAGATGTGAATAAAAACTTAGAAATTAAAAAGCATCTTTTTATTTACATTATAAATGTAAAAAAAAACTTAGAAATAAAAACATAAATTGTAAAATTAACATTTTTAGCATCGTATTCTTTTTAGAATAAAAAGTGATATCTTTAGCGTCGTATTCTTTTTAGAATAAGAAGTACGTACATTAGAATAAAAAGTATATAATGTTAGAAAATGTAAATTTCATTAAAAAGAAACATTTTGTGTCATTTCCTTTGTAGATTAAAAGGAACATATTTTAGCGTCAAATTTATTCGCATTTAAAAATTTTCCTTTTTATTTACATTTTAGATGAAAATATAAATTAGAATATAAAAATTAATTTTTTTTTACATTTTAAATGTAAATGAAAACCTGAATTGCATAGTTGCATTTTTATTTACATCTTATATGTAAATAAAAAACTTGTATAGTTACATTTTTATGTTAATATTAGAAAACTCACTTTTTATGTTAAAAGTGTTAACATAGGAAAATGCTCATTTTTATGTTAGTTTTGAAATGAATGAATTCATGTTAGAAGAACAAGTTATCATAAAAATCACATTTTTATGTTAGTATAAAAAATTACATTTTTATGTTAATAAACCATTCCATTTTAGAAAACATTGCTTTGGTTAAAATGTTCACTTAGAATTAAAACACCATTTATGTTAGAATTGACAAGTTAGAATAAAATAACGCTTTTGTGTTAAAAACAGGTTAGTGAAATAAAATATAGATTTTGTTAGAACATGATTACTGAAACCAAATATACATTCTTGTCAGTTTAAAAGAATGGAGTAAAAACATTCAATCGTGTCACCTTTAAAGAAATGAAATAAAAATGTTCATTTCATCATTTAGTTAGAATGAGACAAATGTTGTCATTTTGTTCATTGAGAAGAAAGAAACTTTTTAGTTAATTCATTTAAAAAGAACAAACATTCTTGTTCACTTAAAAAGGATTAGACAAATAGACATTTTGTTTACATTAAAGGAATTAGACAAATAGTCATATTTGTTTACATTAAAAGAAAGGGACAAAAATTTAACTTCTTTGTACATTAAAAAGGGTTAGATAAAATATGCATTTTTAGTAATTAAAATGATTAAGCCAAAATATAAAATTTTGGTCACTGATAAGGTCTACCAAAAGGATATGAAAGATTAGATTTTTATTGTCACTTGTTCACAATAAAAAGAATTGAAATATATGCCGGGGATATTGAAATGTTTGATGGTTAAATATATATTGTTAGTTTATTCAAACTGAATACTACACCTCCATTAACAAGTTATCCGACTTGTTTATGTTGATTGGGACAATAGTTTTTACACATCGCCTAAGTGCATAGATAATTTATGTAATTATTTGTTATGTGTCATGTGTTGGTTGAAAACCCCACACACGTCTTGGGATGATATTCACACATCTCCCTTGTGATTAGTTTTAAGCATTATTTATTTGACGCTTATACAATATTAATATTCACTTTGGACGTTTAGATGTTATTAATGATTTTTATCATTAGTGTAGAATACATTGCGATGTTTGAACCCTATATAATTAAATTATATGGTAATTGTTTGGGCTTATGGTAATTGTTTGGGCCTCGTTCCAATTTTGAATTAAAATAATATTTTAATATAATATTCAGTTAAAGGAAATTAAATAATGGTGTTGATGTTTTTAACTCAAAAGATTTTATTATACGTGTTAAAAGGTCACCATGAAAAGGGTTAAGTTAAAATACGAACGGTCCATGACCCGAGGTTAAGCCCAACTTATGGGATAAGTCTACCCGGAACCAACCGGCATATCCAGCATCCATAAGTCGCTGGCTTAATATGGGAGGTCTGGCCCAGTATAAATGAATAATATAATGAATTGGCCTATTTAACTTGTTTGAAATAACAACGCCATTTTAACTCGAACTTGTCTAGCGATTTATTATTCATTTTAATATGAATATTAAAAAGAAATGAATATTAAAAAGAAATGATTTATAAATTAATATTTTGGGAATATTAATATTTTTAATATGATAAGAAAGTAGAATATTCAATTTTGACTTTCAATTGAAAATAAAGTTAAAACTGTTTTAAAGCGAATTTATAAATATTTTATAAAGTACGTTTTAAATAGAAATCGACGATATAATATATACAATAATATATATATTTATTTAATGGCCTGAATAGAACGCGCCGCGCAGCGACCGTTCGTGAATTTCGACCATTAACTTTAAATGGACGTAACGAGAGATCTGACCGCCGGATGCTCCTAAAACCGGAACCGTTGGGTTCATATCGAAAAGATCTTTCCAACGAATATAAGAACTTTAAAATATAACGGTTGGATTTGGAATTATGTCCAAACCAATTTTAGAAAAGGTCGCTGTAAGTGTAGTTCGGTGGCCGTTATTGGAAACCGACTGTACGAGCGAAAATAAAAATATTAAAAATATGCAAAAATTATGTAAAATCATAATAAATGATTTAGAAAGATCGCAGATGAAAAATTCCATTTTTGAAAAGATAAAAATATATTTTTTATCAAATGAACTAGTTTTTAACTAAAATAAGAATCCAATGTTTTTAAAATAAATAAATTGGATTTTGGTTTGTCGTGAATGGTGTCTTAAATAACATTGTTCTTAAACCCAGTTGAAAAGAATAAAACTTTTAAATTAAGATTATTAGAATTTCAAATCATATTAAATAATTGGAATAAAATGATTTATGAATTGAGTTTACCGTGAATAATATTTTTAAACGACATTTGTTCTTTAACTCAATTTACAGTGAGAATAAAATTTGGGGTTTATAAATCTTTTTATTAAGATTCAAAAAGATAATGTTCCAAAGTAAAGTTTTCCAATTTAATATATTAAATTGGAATTGAGTGGAAATTTGATTTGATATAAGTCGAGATAAGCTTTTGTAAAAGAAGACCATTACTATATATGGAATTTAAAAGGCTTTGCCGTTATTCCATTTATATTATTGGTCGAATACAGATATTTATAACGATTATATACTGAGTTGATTTCTATAAAAATTCCATATTTAATAGAAGACGATTTTGGGTTTACCGTGAACAATGTTTTAAATGACATTAGTTCTTTAACTCAAATAAGATAAGATTAATTTCTTAAAATTGAATAATCATTAAATAATGATTTTGATATTTAAAACCAAATTGGAGTTTTTTAATAAATCTTTAAAAGAAAGATTTAAGAATAAAATTAAGAATTTATCTTTGTTAGAATATCCTGGATTGGAATGAGGCGTTGATGTGTTTTATACAACACCTGATTTTTAATTATAAAAATACGCAAGTTATTCGGGAAGACCGAGTTTAACCCATTTCGGATAATTACTACGACAATGAAGAGTCGAAGATGAAGACGAAACAAGACCGATAATCTTCATGTCGAATGGATGAGTTACCATTGACGCCCGTGATTGAAGTAGCTACCTTGAAGGGGCTACAATGGTGACCGACCGGACGTACTTGTTGATTGTTCGGATATGCGAGGAATAAGGCGCCTCCGGTTTCGTTCAGACCCAGAACGGACTTGTAAATGGATGCATGCCTGATGTTGAAATTGTCAATGTGGCATGCCAAGATGCAAATGATCAAGGCTTTTGTTGAAAAGCAGGGCCTTATGGTTGATGATCAAAGCATAGCCTGTTTAGGCGTAGCTTTGTGTAAAATATGACTTCGCGAGCCTCACACCCCGGTATGAGTCTAAAACGGGAGAAGGGACCGTAGGGAGTGCACACGTTATCTTTCTAGCTAGAGTAGTGTCAGGGACCTACCAGCGCTGACATTTTACTCATTGTGGATGATGGATTATGAGGTACCTCGTGTTTTATAGGCCGTTAGTGGTCACATTATAGGTCCAAAAGGACCGGGAAACGTGTGTTCGGGAATTGCCAATCCACAGACATACATGTGGACAGACCCTACCGCTCCAAGGGTTGCCCATAGGTGTGATCCTGAGGCATCTGCTAGAGTGTCTCGAATCGGTAAGGAGCTCCTCCCTAGCCTTGACTCATGATGGAAAACCATATCTCCAATACAACCTTGCAATTTCGATTGTATAACTAGTATGGCGACATAGTATATGGTAGCTATGCCGTCTAGGATTAATACATTTATATTGAAATGATTTATGAAAACATGTACACACTAGTAGTAATACGTTCTATCGTATTAAGCATCTCTTGACCATTATAAGGTAAAACCCTATCCTCCGGTTTGCGTTGCAACGTGTGATGGGACTTGGGTCTTTTAATGGTTTCATTTTTCTAAAAAGCATAGCGTTATTTGAACGATTTACTTTCCTTATGCACTGGCGATCCAATGGAGTAAACCCGTTCCTCGTTAGCGGTGTGGTCCTGTAATTAGCCTTCTTATTAGATTAGTTTAGTTAAGATTTCTCATACCAGTCCCATGACTGACCTGTAGTTTGTTGCACTGGCAAACTCGGGTGCCCATATTTTTCCACACGGGCAGTCGAGTGCTTGTTTTTGCAGATATCTATTCTTTTAGTAGGATCCTGGATCGAAGTTTAAAGCCGTGTCCAGAACATAGAAAGTCTTCGCTGAGCATTGTATTTAATTCATTGTAATTTAACTTCCATTGTATAATTTATGTACTATGATATTCTGTACTCTGGTGTAACATTATTGTAATGTTTATAAAAGTCTATTGTTATTTGTTCTTATGTATTGTATTCCCAAAGTTAACGTATGCGAGTTTTGAACGGTCTTGGTCGATCTTGCGATCGATTAGGTCCGGGAAAAATCTGTGTCGTTACATCGATAGTGAAAGGTGAATGGTCTATTCAATTTATCTCTATCTTTTAGCATCCCACTGGCTGCCGATGACAGGTACCCGATGATCTACTATCTTTGTTGGTCCTGACCTTGCCTCCCATTGAGGCGTGCACTACTATAAAACAGGTCTGTTGCTTCGCCTCATTTGCTTTGGTTGTTCTTATAACAGAAGCAAATAGAACCATTTTCTTCTATTCTGTTAACAACAGAAGCAAATGCAACAAAGCAAATGGTATTAATTGCTTCGGTTATGCCAATAACAGGAGCAAATAGTATAATTTGCTTCTGTTGTACAAAAAACCGAAGCAAATGCATCGAAGAAAATTGTGTTGCTTGCATCGGTTGCTTAGAAATTGAAGCAAATGCAATGAAGCAAATAATGTATTTGCATCCGTTCCATAAGAACAGAAGCAACTGCACTAAAGCAAATAATGTATTTGCTTTAGTTCCATAAGAACAGAAGCAACTGCACCAAAGCAACAACGAAATATTTTACTAAAGCAAATGCACATATGAATAATCGTAGACAACCATACATATGTCATTATTTATAATTTATTATAACGAATGATTATTAACAAATAATTTATAGTTATAGATTATTATAAATAATAAGTAATTATATTTAATATTTAATAATTTATTGTAGTTAATTACTAGTATTTAGTAGATTGTAGTTAACATTTATTAATTTCATTTAATAACTAACAACTGAATTAATAATTTATATTAAATAATTAACAACTAATATTTAGAATTTGTGATGACCCCAAAACCTCGTACCTCGGTGTTAAGGGTAATCTTTGGAATATAACCCATAAACAAATAATAGCAGAACAGAATTAAATAAATACACCAGATAATGAACAAATAGTACAGTGGATAAACAATAATCATCAGAGTTACACAGTATACAAGATCATACTTAGTGCAAATACAGTTCAGCTATACATAAATGTCTACAGCGGAAACAAACATAATGTGTACAATAGGAGCTAAACAGCATAAAAAGAGATAAATGATAGAATCCATCTTTAGCTCCAGCTATCCAGAAAGAGCCTGCTAAAACCTGAATACAAGGCTGCCCGTGTAGAAAAAGGGGCACCCAAGTTTGCAAGTGAAACAAACTACGAGTCAGTCATGGGACTGGTATGAGAAATCTACTTAACACATTTATAATATGGCTAATTACAGGACCACGCCACTTTCGCGGAACGGGTACTCCACTGGATTGCCAATGCTTTAAAACAAGTAAATCTTTAAGGATCGCAATGATTTTTATAAAAATGAAGCCATTATAAGACTCAATTCCCATCACACAATGTAACGCAAACCGGAGGATAGAGTTTTACCTTATAATGGCCAAAATATGCTTGCTACGAATAAAACTAAAGCATTTGATATTATTACTAGTGTTTATATGTTCCAAAAACAATTTCAATCATAACTGTCAACCATAGATGGCATGGGTACCATATATCATGTCGCCATATATATACATTCGAAACAGCATGGTGTCGTATTTGGAAATTGGTTTTCCGTCATGAACCAAGGCAAAAGATAGTCCTTACCGACTTCGAGACAATCTAGCCGACCATGTCTCAGGATCAGAGCTCGAGTGACCCTTGGATCGTCAGGGTCGGTCCACTCGATGTGCATTAAACTTAAATCCTGAACAATACATCTCCCCGCCCTATGGGGGCGCAAATGAGCCAACGAATGACTCCATCGGTCCCGGATCGATCGATAAAACCGAGGCGCCTCACAACAGCAACAACCACACAGGTGAAAATAATATAAATGTCAGCCAGTTTAAGCACTGAAACCACCTCTAGCTAGAAAGAAACACATGTCTTCCCTGAGGTCCTCTCCCGTTTCTGGTTCATACCGGGGTGTGAGGCTCGCGAATTAACGTTATACACAAAGCTATGCCACATAGGCCGGGCTTTGATCATCAACCACAAGACTTTGCTTTTCAATAGAAGCCTTGATTACTGCATCTTAGCATGCCACACAAGCAATTCACACCATGCAACTGATGGCTATCAATCACACAATGAATTCCAATGTCAGACACAGTCCATTTGCAAGTCCGTTCTGGGTCTGAACGAAACCAGAGGCATTATATACCTCGCATACCCATCGATCTCCACGTACGTCTGGACGATCACCACTCATTATCCATATTTCGGGATGCCTCCCAATCAGGACATCAGTTATCATCCAACCGAGGTGAGGATCTCCGGTCTTCAACCACCGTCTTCATCATCGATTTCTTATCGTCGATTCAGTTATTCAGAATGGGATAAACCCGGTCTTTCTGAGCAACTCGCGTATATAATAAACAAGTGCTATGCAAACACAACATACGCCTTATTCCAATTCATTAGTCACTCACCGCAAATTAGTAAGAGAACGATTTCTCAAATATTAACCCCGAAGGCCGAAACCAACATCAGATCAAAACCCAGGAAACCATTCGGCTTAATTAACCTTCGGTTAATTTCTAAATTTCACATTCCATAACGTTTATAATATTTTAGAACGATTTATCGCTATTTTTATTTACTAAAAAAAATAGCCAATTTATTCAAACGACGCTTCAGGCCATAACGCGGCCATGGCGCTGTTTTTCTTCAGATTTGATTTACACATATCTGAAAATCTAACCGTTGGATCTTCACAAATTTTATATCATTAGAAAGATCTTTTCAAAACGAATCCAATGGTTCCAGTTTTGGGAAAATCCGACGGTCGGATCTCCCGTACACTCGTTTGAAGTTTCGATTTCAAAATACGAACTGCAGCGTCGTTATTCGATTTGATTTAATTATATATATATAATCGATTCTGGCACTATTTTTCTTCAGATTTGAATTAAACATTCCAGACAAACCAACCGCTGGATTTTCACAAAGTGGGTGTCATTGGAAAGATATTTCCAAGGCGAACCCAACGGTTGCGGTTTCGGGAAAATCCAGTGGTCGGATCTCCCGCGCTAATCATTTGAAATCTCGGTTTCAAAACACGAACTACAGCTTCGTTATTCGATTTATGTTATTTATATTTATATATATATATAAATATAATCTATTCTTCGATTTCAAAACCATATTCTTTACATACATTTGATAAAAATGATATATTTATCCAACTGACATTTATTTCGACAATTCACTATTTGTAACAATTCATGTATATAATAAAAATGTGATTTTTATTGTAAAAAAATTATTTCATCACTCGATTATTTTATATAGTTTATATATAAGGAAAAAAGGTAATTTTTCGTGTAAAACAATTTATTTCAAACACTAGTATTTTATATAGTTTATATATAAGATAAAAATGTTATTTTTATTTTAAAACAATTTATTTCAAAACACGACTATTTTATATAGTTCATATAGATGGTAAAAATATGATTTTTATTATAAAACAATTTATTTCAAAACATGAATGTCATTCAACACATGAATTTCTATTCAACACACGAATTTCTATTCAACACATGAATATAGTTTCAACACGTGAAAATAATTCTAACGCATGAATATTATTCAAAATTTCACAGCATAACGGCAGGATAGTTAAAACCGGGGCCGTCCCTAGTACGGCTCCCCGCTCTACCTTAAAGCCTCGCAGCTTTTGACAATGGGAATTTCATGCATCTACTTCGCACGCAGGCGGCATGTTTATTTTCTTTTCCACAAAACTAATCCTATGCAGTTTCAACAAAATAATTCTCAACCACAAATGGGTATTTTTCAACCACAGTCAATCAATTTCAACCACAAACAATTCAAATCAACCATTTGCTATCAACCAATTTTCACACCAATCAAAACCAATAAATATCGTCCATGTTTTGTGGACGAGGGGCGTATGTATATATATATATATATATTTGTATAAGTATATTTCACTTCTATTTCAACACATATATAATTTTTACAACGCATATATAACTTATACATCGAACGTACAACTTATACAACGATTATACATGAGGTGTACAATGCTTATATAATTCATACATCGACTGTACAATTTATAAATCGTCATTTTCCATATCGTTTATAATTTAGAAATCTCACATTGGGTTCCACTCCACCAAAAATAGCAGAAGGCTCAGAAAAATATGCAGTCTCTTCTAGAATGTAGAAGACGTCCACACGAGTCCACTTTCTCTTGTTTCACTGAATTTCGTCAAGAAATGAAAAAGATATGATTTTTACAGTGAAATCAAAAACCGTAGCGCTTTAAAGTGCTATAATATAGTTTAAATAATTTACAGTCGTACCTCAGCTGAATGGTTCGAAACTAGGTTTCGATTTTACTCGAAATCCATGAAGCTTGAAGAGGATCGGGCTATGCAGTGTCGGAGGGGGAGGAGCGGCGCACGTGCGCAGGGGAGTGCGGTGGCGTCTGATCGCCTGAGGCGGCGACGGCGGCGACTTTAACGTCGCGACTTCATGGACCCGTTACTCGAAGAATACCCAACAATAAAATCCAATCCTTATATGGATTTGAAGCTCGTCTCGAGCTTCTCAAAATCCTCAACTGGAGGAGGGACTGATTTTTCTTGTAGAGGGAGAAAATGAAGAGAGTAGGAGTCGAACGTTTTCCGCCTTCGTCGACGTTGACTACGGGGAGAGAGAATAATGTGTGGCCCAATAGGATTTTTTTTATATTTATAAATTTTAAAAATCCAAAAATACCCCTTATCTCATACGAACTCCAGTCTAAACCCAACGACTGTCGTCTCTAGCTAAATACCCCCATTCCGAACACAATGGGATATGTTTCGTAGGCCATTCGACTGTTTGAGTCAGTTTCCCTTCAAATTAAAATATAAAACATTCAATATTTTATTTGAACGAACATTTCAATTTGCCGGGGCCACATACTGATTCTAAAAATTCCCGAAAAATAAATCTAGCTATGTTTTGACGATACGGTCCCAACAAAACTAGTTTCATCGAATTCTGAGATCATTTGAAAAATGGCCCTTTTCTGGTCGATCCAACTTAATAGAAATCGACCAAATACATTTTCCTTTGCCACGGTCACATACTAGCTTCAAAAATTATGAAATTTGAAACCTAGCAATAATTTGGCATCCCGGATCCAACAAAAGTGGTTTCGTCGAATTCCGAGGTCGTTTGCAAAATGGCCATTTTCACGGGCTATAAAAACTCTATAGCGACCTTTCTGAAAATTCATTTGGCCATAACTTTTGCTTCCCGCTATGAAACTTCAATTTTTCAGATTTGTTAGAAAGGTATTCACTAACAGATTTAAATATTTTTGGTTTCACTAAAATCCTTTTTAATTTGCACCCGGTACAGTCAGTCAAAGTTTGAATTCAAAATTGGAAACTACCGCGCCATTTCAAGCCATGTTTATAATTAAAATAAATTATATTTATTTTCAAACGTCGATTCAAACTAACTTTTCATCGTTATTATTTAAAATATTTATTTTAAATATTTAAAATTCACTAAAATAGCCAATTTAAAATTTTCAAACTGGTTCAGATTTTCCGGGTTGTTACAGTATTGAATGTTTAACATTTATCATTAAATTAATTAGTATTATTTAATAACTAATTAAGAAGTAATATCTAATAATTAATTTTCGATAATTATTATTTAATAATTAATATTAAATAATTAATTATTAATAATTATATATAATTAAGACTAACTAATATTTAGCAATCAATGTTATAATTTAATATTTAGCAATCAATGTTATAGTTATTATCAATAAATAATTTATAACTACAAATTATTCTCAATAATCAATAATTATGTTTTATATTTAATAACTTGTTGTAGTTAATTACTAATATTTAATAAATTATACTTAATTTTTATTAATTACACTTATTAGTAAATGAATTAATAATTAATTTCGAGTAATGATCATTTAACATTTAATTCTCAAATAATATTAATATTAAAAAAATTAAAATTCTAAATTAATGAATAATAATTAATATCTATTGTATACTACGATTATGAGAAATTAATATTGCTTACTTTAACCATTAACAATAACTATTATGACTAAAAATTAATTTTCAATAGATAATAATTACAATTAAATAACAAATTTTTACTAGTTATGTTATAATTATGACTAAAATTTAATACCTAAGTATTCATATTTAGTGTTTAATAAATAAATTTAAATAATTATTAATTAGTAATGATTATAAAGAAAATTATTAATTAATAAAAAATAATAATAAATAATACTATTAAATAATTAATGATCACTAATTATTAAATTATAGTATTAATAAATAATTTATAGTTACTAGTTAGCACAAATAATTAACATTTTTTTATATTTAATATTTTTATATAGTTAATTATCGATAATGAGTAAATAATAGTTAATATTTATTAATTTGGTCAGTGACTAATTAATAAAATAAATAGCTAATTCTATACATACACCTAAAATTCCCTAACGCACACCGTAAAATGAAATAAAATAGCATACACCAAAAAATTTCTTTTTATACACCATGTCTTTCAAAAAATTACCCTTTTATAATTTCATCACCTTTCCTCTTTTACCTTAAAACTAAATTACATAAAACTAGGTATTCAATTACAATATATTTACCCAAAACTGAAAAAAAAAACTTTAATTTTTAACACTAGCATTTTAAATTATTTGATTGTTTTATTTTAAAATCCCTTTTAATTTTAGATAATTGAACACACTTGCATTAGATTTGAATGAAAGATTGAAGAATTTACTACTCTGGATAACATTAATTTTAGTTGTTAGTTTTAAATTTTAATTTTAATATTTATTTAAAGTGAAAACTGTTAAAATTGACTGTGTATAAATGTTGTTTGTAACAATATGAATATACTGTAATTCACAAAAGAAATATAAATTTAATTTAACCAAATTAATTTACAAACTTTACAAGAGATATAATATTGAATATACATAATGCAAATAAGGGCGAATTGTATATATTTTCATTCTTTAATATTGATTCTTTTTTAATAAAGTCATTTTAGTAAGGATTTTTTTTTAAAATCTCATGGGTATACAGTTTATTCAGTCATCCCGATTCTGATATAACGAGATCTGAAGCCTTTTTTAATTTGTTATTTCCATTCTATGCTTATGCTTGCACTTCGACAAATATTACATTGCTCTGTGTATTTTGTAGGTATTAATAACCGATCAGAAGCATAAAGTACATGCAGTAATGACAGAAGAAAGCAAGACACAACCAGCTGTATATATTTATCCTACACCTAACTATTAGAATAATCCAAACAAAATTGTTAAAATGACAAAAAAGCTGGCTTGCATTGTGATGCTTGTAATATGAGATTTCAAAAAATTGCTGTGTGCGATAAAGGTATGCTATTTAATTAATTTTTTGAAAGTCCTTTTCGTTTTGGTTAAGAAACTCAATTTAACCGATTCTAGTAATGTTTTTAATATTAAGATCATCTTTAATTACCTATGAACAATCCTTCAAATATGCCAACGTAAATTACAGAGCGAACTTTAAGAATTGGTTAGCATTTATTTTATTCACATTGAAGGTTCTTAAACTAAAGTTATATATAGTGTTTATTAGATATAAGGTATGTTATACATTGCTATTAGGAATGAATAAAAATTCATTCATTTATCTATTAGGAAAACCACATTTAATGTAAGATTTATA
The DNA here is from genome assembly GCA_030737875.1 of Allium sativum. Taxonomy (NCBI): domain Eukaryota; kingdom Viridiplantae; phylum Streptophyta; class Magnoliopsida; order Asparagales; family Amaryllidaceae; genus Allium; species Allium sativum. Next base: position 751,027,523 of record CM060918.1, read on the forward strand.
TTACATTGAGTATCAACGGAAGAAATCTATCATGTGTGTTTTATTACTTTGATTACACAATGTATACCTTGATGTAACGAGAAAAGTTTCTTGTAAAGTATGCCATGACCATTTATATAGGGTCCACAGTAGTACATCAAATAAATGTTCAGACAAACTACATAGAAAAAAAATTCAGTTCATACAGTAATGCATTAATTCACTTACACAAATTGAGCTATAAATTTGTTCATTTGCAGAGTTATTAAATAGCTTCTTAATTTTATACAAGGATAATTCTTTAACCATCTATGTACAAATTGGATACATCTTTAATTTGTTAAAGATTAGTTGTGCTACTGTGCAACAGTAATCCAATCATTGGTTTCCTTTGAGGAAAAGGTAAAAATACTCTCTTTTTGTATTTGAAAATTTTGAATTTTTTGTTTTTCTTTTTAGATTGATTTTTTTTCCAGAACAATATAATTATACTGAATTAGTAACATTTGATTCTTAATATTTGTAAAATTGAAGTAAACCTTAATGATTTAGAACCTATTACAGTGGAAAAATTGGATCTTAGACATGAATGAAACAAGAAATGATGCATCTATTAACAGTCGACAAGAAAAAAGGTGTAATAGAATGGAAAACTGAAAATAGTTTCTGTTATGTATTTTTTTTCTATTAAGAGTGAAAAATAGTCTGCTCCCAATGATTTTTATATTTACTGTAATCAGATACAGAAAATACTATTTATACCCCTTGAATTCACCTTATAATCAATCTTAATCATGGCCCTTTTGTTAAAATGTATCACATAATACAGTGAATTCTATGATTGTTATGATAAAGGTGAATATGATAATATCGTATCATTATCAAACACTTGGTAATCAATATTGAATTTTACTGGGATAACATTGTTATTGTTATGGTGACAATAAGTTTGCCAATTTTAACGGTGGATTCAGCGGCAAGGAATGTCAAAACTAGCGGTTATGATAAATTTATCAATGATTTTAATTATAATATTTTATTTTAAAATTTAACCAATGGTTTGATTTATGATGATGCTTTCCATTATTATTATTTTTAACTTTAATTTTTGAGTTGAGAAAAACTATGTTTTTATGTAATTATAAATAACTTGTGATGAATCAAGTAATTTCTTGACCTCAACTACTAAATTAAAGTGTTGATATGTACATATCAGTGGATTTAGTATCAATAACAGTAAACTTGATTTTTATCATTAACAAAGCAACATTATAACACACTTTGATTTTATATCTATTGGTAAATTTATGTAAACCACCCACCTGTATATCAAAAGTAATGGTTTGCATTTTTAGTTTGCTATAGAGGCTTGTACGATTATGTTTTTTCTAACATGGATAATATTAACAGTTTCTGTGATTTTTACCTATGTTTTGGTACCTTTATAATTTATCTAATTTAAAATTTATGTTGCACGTGTGCTGGATTAAGAGGAAAAATGTGCGTTCGACTTGCTTTACTGTGTGACATTCATGGAAATGGACAAGCTTTGGCTGGTGATCAATGCTTCATATATGGAATTCGCTGATGCACCGTCTTACAGGAAGTGTTGGGTGAGGCACGGGCACAGTTGCAAATAGATTTTTATTTTATTAGTTTCACCCATGTAACAAAAATTGTTTGTTTGTCTTGTTCCTACAAAAAAGAAGCTGCATTGTGAATTGGTGCAATTAAATGTCTTGCTGCATATTTACAAGAGTAAATATTTGTTAAAATAATAATTCATTCTTTTTTATTTGTTTTATGCTGCAGGCGCCTTTGGTTTTGGAACATGCACCAATCTTGAGTAAGCTGCATATTTTCAGCAAATAACAATGCGATGTGTGTTGTGTATTAGTTGAATTTGATACAGTTAGCCTTATTTTACTTTGTTATACTATTTAGTTTTATTCTATTGTGTAACATTGACATTTAGTTAGAATGCAATATTATATGTAGATATAGTATTGATATTTAGTTTAATTTCAATGTTTGTGACAACCCCTAACCCCATAAGACGGCGACAAGGGTAATCTTTGGAATATAACACATAAACAGATAACATCAGAACAGAAATAAATACACCAGATAATGTACAATAGAATACACTGGATAAACATAATCATTAGAGTTACACAGTATACAGGATCATACTTAGTTCAAAGTACAGTTCAACTATACATAAATGTCTACAGCGGAAAACAAACATAATATGTACAATAGGAGCTGAACAGCATAAAAAGAGATAAATGGTAGAATCCATCTTCAGCGCCAGCTATCCAGAAAGAGCCTGCTAAAACCTGAATACAAGACCGCCCGTGTAAAAAAAGGGGGCACCCGAGTTTGCAAGTGAAACAAACTACGAGTCAGTCATGGGACTGGTATGAGAAATCTACTTAACATATCTTACAATATGGCTAATCACAGGACCACACCACTTTCACGGAACGGGTTTACTCCATTGGATTGCCAGTGCTTTTAAAACAAATTAATCTTTTAAACATCGCAGTGCTTTTTATAAAAATGACGCCGATATAAGACTCAAGTCCCATCACACAATGCAACACAAAACCGGAGGATAGAGTTTTACCTTATATCGACTAAGATATGCTTAATACGCGTAAAGTAAAATCACTTAAATTGTAAATTTTATCGTTTAATTCTTAATCAGACTCCAACCGTAAACTAGTAAGAGAACGATTCCCTAAGTATTAACCCCAAAGGCCGAAACCAACATCAGACCAATACCCAGGAAACCATCCGTCCTAACTCGTTTCCAGTTAGTTTCTAATTTTAGATACAATCATAAATATCAATCATAGACGGCATTAATGCCCCATACCACTATGTCGCCATATATAGGTATACAATCAAAATCGTACGGTATCGTATTTTGAAATTGGATTTCCGTCATGAACCGAGGCAAAAGATAGTCCTCACCGCTTCGAGACAATCTAGCCTACCATGTCTCAGGAACAGCCGCAACTGCACCTTGGATCGTCAGGCCCGGTCCACCGATGTGGATTAAAATGCCTGAACACTGCGTTTCCCCACACTTTGGGGCGTAAATGAGTCCTATGACTCCATCAGCTTCACATAGTCACTGATATTTTCGAGGCGCCTCGCAACAGCAACAACCACACAGGTGAAAATAATATAAATATCAGGGCTGGTAGGTCACTGAAACTACCCTAGCTAGAAAGAAACACATGCCCTCCCTGATGTCCTCTTTCATTTCTGGTCCATACCGAGGTGTGAGGCTCGCGAATTCACGTTATACACAAACCTATGCCACACAGGCGTTGCTTTGATCATCAACCACAAAGCTCTGCTACTCAACAAAAGCTTTGATCATTGCATCTCAGCATGCCACACAGGCAATTCACGCCATGCAGCTGAAGTCTATCAATCACACATGATGAAATCCAATGTCAGACACACAGTCCATTTACAAGTCCGTTCTAGGTCTGAATGAAACCGGAGGATCTTTATTCCTCATACATCCGTACAATCAACATGTACGTCCGGACGACTACTACTTCAACCCCTTCTAGGTAGCTACTCCTATCATGAGCATCAGTAGCACCCCTCCATTCGACGTGAAGATCATTGGTCTTGCATCGTCTTCATATCTTCAACTTTCAATCGTTGATCAATTATTTGAAATGAGAATTAACTCGGCCTTTTCAAATAATTCACATATATTTAGAATTTCAAATCAATTCATTTCAATGGTTAAATTATTCGACATCACCAATTCTGTTCTTTAATGTAGTTTTCATGCCAAACACATTCAACCATCAAATATCACATAAACCAAGCAAATTCAGTTTATTTCCATTCCATATTGTTTATAATATTTTATTATGATTTATCACTATTTTTATTTATTTAAAAATAGCCAATTTATTCAAAACAACGCTTCAGGCCATAACGCGGCCGTGGCGTTGTTTTTCTTCAGATTTGGTTTACACATATCTGAAAATCTAACCATTGGATCTTCACAAATTTTATATTATTAGAAAGATCTTTTCAAAACAAATCCAATGGTTTCAGTTTCGGGTAAATCCGACGGTCGGATCTCCCGCACTAGTCGTTTGAAGTTACGATTTCAAAATACGAACTGCAGCGTCGTTATTCGATTTAATTTAATTATATTTATATATAAATATAATCGATTCTGGCGCTGTTTTCCTTCAGATTTGAATTAAACATTCCAGACAATCCAGCCACTGGATCTTTACAAAGTTGGTGCCGTTGAAAAGACACTTCCAAGGCGAACCCAACGGTTGCGGTTTCGGGAAAATCCGATGGTCGGATCTCCTGCACTAATCGTTTGAAATCACGGTTTCAAAACACGAATTGCAGCTTCGCTATTCGATTTATTTTAATTATATTTATATACATATATGTAAATATAATCTATTCTTCGATTTCAAAACTATATTCATTTCATACATTTGATAAAAATGATATTTTTATCCAATAGACTTTTATTTCAACACTTCACTATTTTTAACAATTTATGTATATAATAAAAATGTGATTTTTATTGTAAAACAATTTATTTCAAAACGCGACTATTTTATATAGTTCATATAGATGATAAAAATATGATTTTTATTATAAAACAATTTATTTCAAAACACGACTATTTTATGTAGTTCATATGGATGATAAAAATACGATTTTTATTATAAAACAATTTATATCAAAACACGACTATTTTATATAGTTCATATAGATGATAAAAATATGATTTTAATTATAAAACAATTTATTTCAAAACATGAATGTCGTTCAACACATGGATTTCTATTCAACACATGAATTTCTATTCAACACACGAATATAGTTTCAACACATGAAAATAATTCTAACACATGAATATTATTGAAAATTTCGGCAGCATAACGGCAGGGTAGTTAAAACCGGCACCGTCCCTAGTACGGCTTCTCGCTCTACCTTAAAACCTCGCGGTTTTTGACAATGGAGATTTTCAATATCTAGTTTGCACGCAGGCGAATTTTCCCACAGACTAATCCTGTTGGGATTTCAATCACAACCAATCATTTCAATTCAACCATTCATGATATTCACCAAATTTCACATCAACCAATAATCCAAACAATATCACAACCAATATATATCGTTCATGGTCTGTGGACGAGGGGAGTATATATAGATATATATATATTCGTATATAAATATATTTCCATTCACTTTAATTCATTTCTATTTATTTCAACACGTATATAATTTTTACAACACATATATAACTTATACATTGAACATACAACTTATACAACGCTTATACATGTGGTGTACAACGCTCATATAACTCATACATCGACCATATAATTTATACATCGTTGTTTTCTATATCGTTTATAAATTAAAAATCTCACATTGGGTTCCACTCCACCAAAAATAGTAGAAGGCTCAGAGAAAAATATGCCGTCTCTTCTAAAATGTAGAAGACGTCCATAGGAGTCCACCGTCTCTTGTTTCACTGAGTTTCGACAAGAAACGAAAAAGATATGATCTTTACAGTGAAATCATAAACCGTAGCGCTTAGAAGTGCTATAGAACAGTTAAAAACAATTTAAACCGTTACCTTTCTGAAATGTTCAAATCTAGGTTTAGGAATTTCGATCCAATCTCGCAGTGATTCGACGATCGGCCTTCGCAGTGGCAAAGAGCTTGGAGAGGCACTCAGAACGAGGGTGGTGGCGCTCAACTCGGCGCGGTGGTGGAGGCTCGATCTGGCTCGAAACGGCAGATCTTCCCAGGGTCAAAACTCTTCAAACGCTGAACGAAAAAATCCAAACCTTATATAGATTTGAAGCTCGTGCTGCCCTCTACAAAATACTCCAAAGGAGCAAGGGGTATTGGTGTGTGGATTTGAAGAAAAAGAGGAGGGAGGGATTGAACAGCTTTCCGCCGTCGCCTGGAGTAAAGTCAAGGAGAGAGAAAAGTGTGGCAGCCAATAGGATTTTTCCATTTATTTATATATTTTTAAATTTCGAAAATACCCTCTTTCACACACGATCCCCAATCTAGACTCAACGACTGTCGTCCCTAGCAAAATACCCCCATCCCGAACACAATGGGATATGTTTCGTAGGCCCATTCGAATGTTTCAGTCAGTTTTCTTTCAAATTAAAATATAAAACATTCAATTTTCAATTTGAACACACATTTCAATTTTCCAGGGCCACAAACTGATTCGAAAAATTCCAGAAAAATAAATCTGGCTATGTTTTGAAGCTACGGTCCCAACAAAACTAGTTTCGTCGAATTCTGAGACCGTTTGAAAAATGGCCATTTTCTGGTCGATCCAATTTAGCATAAATTCACCAAACACATTTTCTTTTGCCACGCTAACATATTAACTTCAAAAATTATGAAATTTGAAACCTAGCAATAATTTGACATCCCGGATCCAACAAAAGTGGTTTCGTCGAATTCTGAGGTCATTTGCAAAATGTCTATTTTCACGGGCTATATAAATTCTATAGCGACCTTTCTGAAAATTCATTTGGCGATGACTTTTGACTCCCGCTATGAAACTTCGATTTTTCAGATTCGTTAGAAATATATTCACTAAAAGATTTAAATATTTTTTGTTTCACTAAAATCCGTTTTATTTTGCACCCGGTACAGTCAGTCAAAGTTTGAATTCAAATTTTGAAACTGCCGCGCCATTTCAGGCCATATTTATAATTTGAAATAATTATATTTGTTTTCAAACGTCGATTCAAACATAGTTTTCATCATTATTATTTAAAATATTTATTTTAAATATTTAAAATCCACTAAAATAGCCAATTTAAAAATAAATAAAACTGGCTCAGATTTTCCGGGTTGTTACAATCTCCCCCACTTAAAACTTTTTGTCCCCGAAAATGAACAAAGTCGAAAGTGGTTTGATTAATCAACTCTACTTTCCTTCAGGCTTCAATTCTCCAACTTTTCAGTTTCTAAGAATTTTCAATTTTTTCAAAAATTTGGCTAACACCCTAAATTTTCGAAAAATTTCTCCATAACCTCCTTTGTACGGGGGACTTCGGGATATTTCAAATAGCCTCCCATGGCCGTCAGCAGTCCAAAAGAAAAAGGAAAAGCCAAGTGGCTAGCAAATCGGCTCATAAAATCATCAAATCCCAAGAAATACAATAAACATTTACCTATTTTTCGGGCAGACAATTTTATTCCTCTGCTTAGCTGTTTATCCATAACCTGTTCACACATATATAAGGCACATGTATATATTTCTGTCAATTTCTGAATCAGTTCAATATTTGATCCATTGCATACATTTCTTCATTCGCTTATTGATTAAATTATCTATCATTCTAATAATTCAATTAATCAATTCCACAATCACACAACACAAACAACGATCAATTTGTTTTTAACTTTTCAAAAATATACCAAATAATTCATATACTCTTTGAAATCATTCAGACTATATAATAAAAAAAGTTAACATGCATGAAAAGAGAACAACAACAAAGTAGAGAACAAAATGGTATTGCAAAGGTATGGTAAATGTACTTTGCACCAGAGTCAATCAGAGATATCCACCCTGCACTTAGGATAGGCTTTCTTAATACTTCCCTCTGTTTCCCAAGTACAATCTCGCGGATCTCCACTCCATTGCACTTTGACTAAGTGAACTTTCTTGTTCCTCGGTTCTTTGGTTTCTTTGCCAATTATCTTCAGCGGCTCTCTTCTCACAGCCAATTCTGTAGTAATTTCTATATCCTGTTGCGTTGCTTCTTCCACGATCATGTCTGGATCATGAACATGCTTTCGAAGTTGAGATACGTCAAACACATTACGTATTCCAGGAAACCAATCAGGTAATTGAACCCTATAAGCGAGAGTTTCAATCCGTTCTAGAATAGGAAACTGACCAATAAATTTAGGCGCCAATTCCCCTATTTTACCGAACCGGATAACTCCTCTCATCGGAGATACCTTCAAATACACATAGTCGCCAACAACAAATGATATATCTCTTCTTCTCTTATCTGCATAGCTTTTTTGTCAGCTTTGGGTGACTAGTAATCGATTCCTAACGAAATCGACTTTGTCCGCAACATCGCGAATCATATCAGGCCCCAATACGAGTCTATTACCAGGTTCTACCCAACAAGCAGGAGATCGGTACGGTCTACCATACATTGCTTCGAATGGTGACATTGTCAGGCTCGCTTGGTAGCTGTTGTTGTATGAGAACTCGGCCAAATGCAAATGGCCTTCCCATGATCCGCCAAAATCAATAACACAAGCCCGCAATAAATCTTCTAGAATACGATTCACCCTCTCAGTTTGACCATCTGTTTGAGGATGATATGCGGTGCTCAAGTTCAGTTTCGTTCCCAATTCTTCTTGGAATGCTTCCCAGAATTTACTAGCAAAAATCGGGTCATGGTCACTAACAATGCTCATGGGAACTCCGTGCAATCTAACGATTTCCTTGAAATATACCTGAGCCAGACTCTGAGCAGTTCTATTCGATTTGACAGGTATGAAATGGGCGGTCTTCGTGAAGCGATCTACGATCACCCAAATACTGTCATTTCCTTTCCGGGTTCTGGGCAAACCATCTATGAAATCCATAGAAATTTATTCCCACTTTCCACCTGGAACTTCTAAAGGGTGCAATAGTCCAACGCTCTTCTGCTGATCGCTTTTAATTTGCTGACAGGTGGAACACCGACTTACATATATAGAGATATCCCTTTTCATTGCCTTCCACCAGAAAGTTCGCTTGAGGTCATTATACATTTTACTAACCCCTGGTTGGATACACAACTTGGACCTGTGACACTCATCCAATACTTCCCTTTTTAGCTCAATGCTGTCGGGAACACAAATCCTTCCTTTCAATCTCAGAACTCCTGCACTATCCAGCTGGAAACTGGAGACTTCGCCCTTTTGAATTCTTCTGATCATCTCCTTAACAAAACTATCATCTTTCTGAAGAATAGCTATTTTATCAATCAACGATGGTGTAATGATAATACTGGCGATGATCACATTCTTCCTGCTGAGCGCATCATCCACAACATTAGCTTTTCCCGGAGTATATAAAATATCTAGATCATATGCCACGAGAAATTCTAACCAACGCTGCTGCCTCATATTCAGATCCTTCTGGGTGAATAAATATTTCAATGATTGATGATCAGTGTATAATTCGAACTTCTCACCCAACAGATAATGCCTCTAGATTTTCATAGCAAACCCGATAGCTAGCAATTCTAGATCGTGAGTTACATAATTCTTTTCATGGGGTTTCAATTGACGGCTAGCATAAGCGACTACATGGCCTCTTTGCATTAACACTACACCAAGGCCTTCTTTAGAAGCATCGGTCCAGATTTTTAAATCCTGGTTGCCATAAATAATTGTTAGCACTAGGGCAGTCGTCAGTTTTAATTTCAACTCCTTGAAAGCTGCCTCACATTCGGGAGTCCAGTTGAATCTCGAATTTTCTTAGTAAGCTTCGTTAAGTGACTGGATATCTTCGAGAAATTCTCAACAAACTTCCGATAATAACTGGACAACCCGAGAAGACTTCTAACTTCTGTGGGCGTACGAGGCTGTTTCCAATTCTGAATAGCAATGATTTTACTGGGATCCACTGAAATTCCTTCTTTTGACACGACGTGGCCAAGAAATTTGATTTCTTCTTGCCAGAATATACGTTTGGAAAACTTTGCTTTCAACACGTTCTTTCTCAGAATTTCTAACACTTGTTCCAAACGTTTTTCGTGCTCGCTCTCTGATTTAGAGAAGATCAGTATATCATCAATGAAAACCAGAACAAATTTATTCAATACTCCTCTGAATACCTTGTTTATTAGATCGACAAAATATGCTCGAGCGTTACATAGGCCGAACGGCATTACTAAACACTCGTAGGATAAATCTAGCCCTCTAAATGCTGTCAAAGGAACACACTCTTCGGCAATACGAAGCTGATGGAAACCTGTAGCTAGGTCCATTCGGGAAAACACTTGTGCTCCATTCAATCGGTCCAACAGATCATCAATCCGTGGCAATGGATACTTGTTCTTCAGCGTCTGCTTATTCAAGTCACGATAATCTACACATAGTCTGAGAGTACCGTCTGACTTTGGGACAAATACCACTGCTGCTCCCCAATCAGAGAAACTAGGCCTGATCAGACCTTTCCATACAAGATGTCTAGTTTGATTGTTTAACTCTTCTTTTTCCTTCAAGGTCATTCTTCGTATAGCATGAACTACCGGCCTTGCATTCGGAACCAAAGAGATTTTAAAATCAATTTCTCTCTACGGAGGTAAGCTAACAACTTCTTCGAACACGTCCGCATAATTCTTGACAACTGGGATATTTAACGACAGGAACATGTTCTATTTGAGTAGGAGAAACATCTAATGCTGACCAGTAATCTTTCCTATCAGAATTCGGCCCTTCACATGGAATGGTTATATAGTTGCCTGACTTAATCTTTGCCTTTACGACTCTGTCGGCGCATTTAACCTCAGCTTCATATTTGGTTAACCAATCCATTCCTAGAATAATATCAAACTCTGTAAAATTCATGACGATCGCGATAGTAGGGAATCGATAGCAGGAAAAGGAAACTGGAACCCCACAAACCCAACTAAGGTCGACCGAACCCCCAACCGGATTGTGAACAGTCATGGGTTCCCTGAGCTTTTTCAAATTCCAATCTAGTTTCTTACCTGCATTCTTTGCAACAAAGCTTCGCGACGCGCCTGTATCAAACAGTACTTTAACTGGAATGTTTTTCACAGTAAGCATGCCTTCAAAACATCTGGTCTTCCCTGACTAGTTGAGGGTTCAGAAGTCTCTGCCACTTCATTTACCTGAGCCACTTCATATTTCTGTGGTAGTCGGCAATCCTGTTTTACGTGACCAACCTACTGGCAAAGATTGCACTTTCTATCTTCTAGAACCTTGTTCTTGGATTTAGCTCTTTTATTATTTCGCTTGTTCGAAGATTTACAATTTCTCATCGAATGCCCTTGCTGATTACACTTTAAACATACGACTGCTTTAGCCCTTTTCTGACTGGCCCTTGACCCCTTATTGCCTTGAGACTTTCTACTTACCTTAGGCTGCATACTAGCCTCTGGCTGTGTACTTGTCTCTGGGCTATCAGTTTCGAATTTCCTTTTGTTGCTACAACCGACTTCCTCTTCGTCTCGCAACATACCTTTCCTATCGAGATCCTCATACTGGTAGGCCATGTATATCATTTCAGAAAAAGGAAGCTTCACATGCCCCATTACTTTATTCTGGTATTTTCTTTGAAGACCGTTTATAAACCTCAGATTCTTCCGCTTTGGATCTTGAATCAGATGAGGGGTAAAATGAGAAAGTTCATTGAATCTCTTATGATATTCTGGGATATCGATATCTCCTTGTATCAAATAGTAGAATTCATCACATAACCTCTCAGTTGCTTCTGGAGGAATAAATTTTTCACTGAAAAGCTCTTTGAATCTATCCCAGGTGATATCACCTTCTGGATTATCTTTAACAATTGAATCCCACTAGAACAAAGCTTCGTCTTTGAGTGCCCAAGATACCAGTAATCTTTTCTGGTCATCCCTCAGCTTTAAACCTTCAAAGATTTTCTCAGCAGAACGAATCCAAGCTTGTGTTTTAGCAATAGATTCTTCGCCCAAGAATAGTTCTCCACCCATATTTCTATATTTCATAAATAAAGCTTCTATATCTGGGTCTGCATTCCTTCTATTTCTGGCACTCATTTTCTAGTAGTTCTGCAAATAGCAGACCAAGTGTCAGGTCAACAGAAAAGATATTATAAAGCATAGAGACATATACTTGAATGTAAATGTGTCTATCTAGGTGTATTTCATTCTGCTATACTCATACTAGGATATTACTGATCCTATCTGTAATGAGTTACTCGTCCTAGAACACTACTGGTTCTATTTCTGACGAGTTCGTTCATATGTTATATTCCAGAACTAAGCTTAACCAAAGCTCTGATAACACGATTGTGACAACCCCTAACCCCATAAGACGGCGGCAAGAGTAATCATTGGAATATAACACATAAACAGATAACAGCAGAACAAAAATAAATAAATACACCAGATAATGTACAATAGAATACATTGGATAAACATAATCATTAGAGTTACACAGTATACAGGATCATACTTAGTTCAAAGTACAGTTCAACTATACATAAATGTCTACAGCGGAAAACAAACATAATATGTACAATAGGAGATGAACAACATAAAAAGAGATAAATGGTAGAATCCATCTTCAGCTCCAGCTATCCAGAAAGAGCCTGCTAAAACCTGAATACAAGGCTGCCCGTGTAGAAAACGGGGGCACCCAAGTTTGCAAGTGAAATAAACTACGAGTCAGTCATGGGACTGGTGTGAGAAATCTACTTAACACATCTTACAATATGGCTAATCACAGGACTATGCCACTTTCGCGGAACGGGTTTACTCCATTGGATTGCCAGTGTTTTTAAAACAAATTAATCTTTTAAACATCGCAATTCCTTTTATAAAAATGAAGCCGATATAAGACTCAAGTCCCATCACACAATGCAACACAAACCGAAGGATAGAGTTTTACCTTATATTGACCAAGATATGCTTAATACGTGTAAAGTAAATCACTTAAAATGTAAATTTTATCGTTTAATTCTTAATCAGACTCCAACCGTAAACTAGTAAGAGAATGATTCCCTAAGTATTAACCCCGAAGGCCGAAACCAACATCAGACCAATACCCAGGAAACCATCCGTCCTAACTCGTTTCCACTTAGTTTCTAATTTTAGATACAATAATAAATATCAATCATAGACGGCATTAATGCCCCATACCACTTTGTCGCCATATATAGGTATACATTAAAAATCGTATGGTATCGTATTTGGAAACTGGATTTCCGTCATGAACCGAGGCAAAAGATAGTCCTCACCGCTTCAAGACAATCTAACCTACCATGTCTCAGGAACAACCGCAACTGCACCTTGGATCGTCAGGGCCGGTCCACCGATGTGGATTAAAATGCCTGAACACTGCGTTTCCCCACCGTTTGGGGCGTAAATGAGTCCTACGACTCCATCGGCTTCACATAGTCACCGATATATCTGAGGCGCCTCACAACAGCAACAACCACACAGGTGAAAATAATATAAATGTCAGGGATGGTAGGTCACTGACACCACCCTAGCTAGAAAGAAACATATGCCCTCCCAGATGTCGTCTCCCGTTTCTGATCCATACCGGGGTGTGAGGCTTGCGAATTCACGTTATACACAAAGCTATGCCACACAAGCGTTGCTTTGATCATCAACCTCAAAGCTCTGCTTGTCAATAAAAGCTTTGATCATTGCATCTCAGCATGCCACACAGGCAATTCACGCCATGCAACTGACGTCTCTCAATCACACAGGATGAAATCCAATGACAAACACACAGTCCATTTATAAGTCCGTTCTGGGTCTGAACGAAACCGGAGGATCTTTATTCCTCGTACATTCGTACAATCAACATGTACATCCGGACGGCTACTACTTCAACCCCTTCTAGGTAGCTACTCTTATCATGAGCATCAGTAGCACCCCTCCATTCGACGTGAAGATCATCGGTCTTGCATCGTCTTCATATCTTCGACTTTCAATCGTCGATCAATTATTTGAAATGAGAATTAACTCGGCCTTTTCAAATAATTCACGTATATTTAGAATTTCAAATCAATTCATTTCAATGGTTAAATTATTCGACATCACCAATTCTGTTCTTTAATGTAGTTTTCACGCCAAACACATTCAACCATCAAATATCACATAAACCGAGCAAATTCAGTTTATTTCCATTCCATATTGTTTATAATATTTCATCACGATTTATCGCTATTTTTATTTAATTAAAAATAGCCAATTTATTCAAAACAACGCTTCAGGCCATAACGCGGCCGTGGCGCTGTTTTTCTTTAGATTTGATTTACACATATCCGAAAATCTAACCGTTGGATCTTCACAAATTTTATATCATTAGAAAGATCTTTTCAAAACGAACCAACGGTTTCAGTTTCGGGAAAATCCGACGGTTGGATCTCCCGCACTAGTCGTTTGAAGTTACAATTTCAAAATACGAACTGCAGCGTCGTTATTCGATTTAATTTAATTATATTTATATTTATATATAAATATAATCGATTCTGGCGCTGTTTTCCTTCAGATTTGAATTAAACATTCCAGACAATCCAACCGTTGGATCTTTAAAAACTTGGTGCCGTTGACAAGATATTTCCAAGGCAAACCCAATGGTTGCAGTTTCGGGAAAATCCGATGGTCGGATCTCCCGCACTAATCTTTTGAAATCACGGTTTCAAAACACGAACTGCAGCTTCGTTATTCAATTTATTTTAATTTTATATATATATAATCTATTCTTCGATTTCAAAACTATATTCATTTCATACATTTGATAAAAATGATATTTTTATCCAACAGACTTTTATTTCAACACTTCACTATTTTTAACAAATTATGTATATAATAAAAATGTGATTTTTATTGTAAAACAATTTATTTCAAAAAACACGACTATTTTATATAGTTAATATAGATGATAAAAATATGATTTTTATTATAAAACAATTTATTTTAAAACATGACTATTTTATATAGTTCATATAGATGATAAAAATATGATTTTTATTATAAAACGATTTATTTCAAAACACGACTATTTTATATAGTTCATATAGATGATAAAAATATGATTTTTATTATAAAACAATTTATTTCAAAACATGAATGTCGCTCAACACATGGATTTCTATTCAACACATGAATTTCTATTCAACACACGAATATAGTTTCAACACATGAAAATAATTCTAACACATGAATATTGTTGAAAATTTCGGCAGCATAACGGCAGGGTAGTTAAAACCGGCACCGTCCCTAGTACGGCTTCTCGCTCTACCTTAAAACCTCGCGGTTTTTGACAATGGAGATTTTCAATATCTAGTTCGCACGCAGGTGAATTTTCCCATATACTAATCCTATTGGGATTTCAATCACAACCAATCATTTCAATTCAACCATTCATGATATTCACCAAATTTCACATCAACCAATAATCCAAACAATATCACAACCAATATATATCGTCCATGGTATGTGGATGAGGGGAGTATATATATATATATATATATTCATATATAAATATATTTCCATTCACTTTAATTCATTTCAATTTATTTCAACGCGTATATAATTTTTACAACACATATATAACTTATACATCGAACATACAACTTATACAATGCTTATACATGTGGTGTACAACGCTCATATAACTCATACATCGACCATATAATTTATACATCGTTGTTTTCCATATCGTTTATAAATTAGAAATCTCACATTGGGTTCCACTCCACCAAAAATAGTAGAAGGCTCAGAAAAATATGCGGTCTCTTCTAAAATGTAGAAGACGTCCACAGGAGTCCACCGTCTCTTGTTTCACTGAATTTCGACAAGAAACGAAAAAGATATGATCTTTACAGTGAAATCATAAACCGTAGCGCTTAGAAGTGCTATAGAATAGTTAATAATAATTTAAACCGTTACCTTTATGAAATGTTCAAAACTAGGTTTAGGAATTTCAATCCAATCTCGTAATGATTCAACGTTCGGCCTTCGCAGCGGAGATGAGCTTGGAGAGGCGCTCAGAACGAGGGTGGTGGCGCTCAACTCGGCGCGGCGGTGGAGGCTCGATCTGGCTCGAAACGACGGATCTTCCCAGGGTCAAAACTCTTCAAACGCTGAACGAAAAAATCCAAAACTTATATAGATTTGAAGCTCGTGCTGCCCTCTACAAAATACTCCAAAGGAGCAAGGGTTATTGGTGTGTGGATTTGAAGAAAAAGAGGAGGGAGGGATTGAACAGCTTTCCGCCGTCGCCTGGACTAAAGTCGGGGAGAGAGAAAAGTGTGGTAGCCAATAGGATTTTTCCATTTATTTATATATTTTTAAATTTCGAAAATACCCTCTTTCACACACGAACCCTAATCCAGACCCAATGACTGTCGTCCCTAGCTAAATACCCCTATCTCGAACACAATGGGATATGTTTCGTAGGCCCAATCGAATTTTTCAGTCAGTTTTCTTTCAAATTAAAATATAAAACATTCAATATTCAATTTGAACGCACATTTCAATTTGCCAGGGCTACAAACTGATTCGAAAAATTCCAGAAAAATAAATCTGGCTATGTTTTGATGCTACGGTCCTAACAAAACTAGTTTCGTTGATTTCTGAGAACGTTTGAAAAATGGCCATTTTCTGGTCGATCCAATTTAGTAGAAATTCACCAAACACATTTTCTTTTGCCATGCTCACATATTAACTTCAAAAATTATGAAATTTGAAACCTAGCAATAATTTGACATCCCGGATACAACAAAAGTGGTTTCGTCGAATTCCGAGGTCGTTTGCAAAATGTCTATTTTCACGGGCTACATAAATTCTATAGCGACCTTTCTGAAAATTCATTTGGCCATAACTTTTGACTCCCGCTATGAAACTTCGATTTTCCAGATTCGTTAGAAAGATATTCACTAACAGATTTAAATATTTTAGTTTTCACTAAAATCCGTTTTATTTTGCACCTGGTACAGTCAATCAAAGTTTGAATTCAAATTTTGAAACTGCCGCTCCATTTCATGCCATATTTATAATTTGAAATAATTATATTTGTTTTCAAACATCGATTCAAACACACTTTCCATCGTTATTATTTAAAATATTTATTTTAAATATTTAAAATCCACTAAAATAGTCAATTTAAAAAAAAAACTGGCTCAGATTTTCCTGCTTCAACCACTTTTTGCTTCGGTGTTTGGAGCAACTGGAGCAAAATATTGGTCATTTGCTTCCAACGTAGAACAGAAGCAATAGGTGTAGACCTGCTGCGTTGTCTGAATTTGCTTCAGTTATTGAATTGAAGCAACAGGGGGTAAACAACAGAAGCATAAAATATTATTTGCTTCGGTTATTTGTCTGAAGAAACAAATTTTGGTCTGTTGTAGTTGCTTCGGTTCCAGAAA
This sequence comes from Allium sativum, assembly GCA_030737875.1. NCBI lineage: Eukaryota > Viridiplantae > Streptophyta > Magnoliopsida > Asparagales > Amaryllidaceae > Allium > Allium sativum. The sequence continues at coordinate 751,044,690 of CM060918.1, forward strand.
AGAAGCAACATGGGGTAAATAACCTAAGCAACTGACCAGTCGAATCACCTTAGTGTCACCACGTCATAGCATTCTGACTACAAAGCTACTTTTGTAGTCAAGGCACACCCACCTGATAGTAACATGCGGACCCAACCTCTATGAGCACAGCCTAAACATCTGTTACCGCACAGAGGACTACTAGGAGCACCTTATGTATCTTGGGAAGCCGCGTGCTTCCCCTTCCAATCCTTCGGAGCTGACAGAATAATCAGATGAATGTGCGCTCTCCTCGTGCCTTATGACACCATGGTGATCTACCTCGTTGGGTTTTTCACCTTCAACGTACGGACTGGTCCAAGCGCCTCAATTTTAATATGTCATTAAACCCTATGTCTAAACACTCTTTTATGCGCTTGCTTTACCTCACCATGTTTCCATTAAACTTGGTTATTCCCATTTACATTGACATCTTATTCAAGTTACCATGTTCCTCTTGCTTATTAATTTCAGTCATATAACTTAACCCATTTAAGTTTATTTATAAGCCCACAACATGCTATTATCTAGATTTTATCCTAGGCCTGGAATCCACAATCCCTTTATGTTCTTGTTTGATTCAAGGTTACAATAACATGTTCTACTTAATATGTAATTAAGTATATCTCAATTCACATGTTTTCTATTCAACATGTCACTTATTATTTATGATTAATAATAACTTATTTCATTTCATAAGTTGCCACATTCTTTCTTATTTAATCATAATTCCATCTTATACTTTCACTACAACTTATCATTGTTTACTTATTAACTCAGTTCTTTTAGCTAAGGTTTACTAATAAGTCTCCTTTCCATTTATCATAACCTTTTTTATAATTTCCCCTTATCTCTAGGACAAGCCTTAACATGTTTATTCTTATCAACATATTTCAGCTTTCAAAGTTTACAGATTACTTAATTTATAATTAAGTGCAACTTCTTACATTTCATAAAATTTCCCCCTTTTCTCTACTAATTACAAACAACTGGTTTTAGATTTTCCCCATCTATTGATTACTTAATTTACAATTAAGTGTCACTTATCTCATTTCACCAGTTATCCCATTTCCTTACTAGTTTATTATAACCTAAGCTATAATCTTCACTTGTCCCTAGGACAAGTCTACCTATTATATAACATTCTCACTAATTTAATTTATTTATAATAGGTTATTATCATTCCCCGTTTATTCCAAACCAATTACAGTTGTAACCCATTATTCTTCATTCCCTACAATATATGTTCCTTATTTTATTAAGGAAAATACTTCATGCACCTTATCGGTTTGATTTACAGAAGGAATCAGTGATTTATTTTCATAACGTATTCCCATCCAAACCTGTGGTGGTAAGTAATTTATCTTTCTTTTCTTACATTGTTCGCTGTGACTTACTTGCAACAACGTTATCAGAAATAGGTCATTTAGGGAAATACATCACTTTTCCTTCGCATTGCAATAACTCAGTCCATTACATGCCTTCCTTTCTTATTTTCTGAGTTAGACATTTAATTGCCATCATTGTCATTTATTCATATCTTGTTATATACAAATATATATATTTATGCACTATACCTCTCACATTAAGCCTACACTTGTGGATGCTGGATTTATCGGGCGGGTCCGGGCAGACTTCTACCACAAGTTGACAAAACCTCGTGTCTTAGCACCACTACATGTTTTATCTATGCATTTAGACCCCTTACATTAGATTTACCGCTTATGGATGCTGTATATGTCAGGCGGTTCTGGGCAGACTTCTACCACAAGTGTAATCTAACCTCATGTCTAAGTGCGTTACAGATTAAAATTCTTATGAATCTAGGCATGTTCATTCTTTAAAAATTATTCCCATTTCATTATAGGTTTTCATGCCCCTTTCCCAAGTCATATTAATCATGTACCATATGCCCAAATTAAGATCTTAAATCCTAATTTGATTTATGCCCTAATCCATATTCATGTATTCAATTATGTGCTAACATGAAACCATTTAATCATATAACTTTTCCAATTCATACAAGTAAGGATTCATGTGACAAGTTAACATGTAATAGAAACAACAGTAGTTGCTACCCATATTCTAACAAGCTTATATTTCAACATATGAATTTTCCAACATATTAATATCTTAGCATATTAATATTCCAACATGTCATATTCGTCACTTTGATTTTTTTAACATATGTTTAAACATTTCAACATATCATATTTCAGCATGTCGTAATAACATTTCAATACTTTTAGCTATTTTAGCAAATTCACATTGTACGATAACGGGGAATGTTAAATGATAATATATCATTATCACAAATGATATAACTTAAATCCACTCACCTCATTTGCTTTCCAAAACCTGGATCTGGTCCAGATCTAGCATTCCATGGTTTTCCCCTAGTTGGATTCAGAACCTAACAACCATGGATTCATAATTTTTACTAAAAGAAAAAGGGAAGAAAGAGAATAGAATTGAAATAGACCAAATCTAGAATATTACCTCACTTCGATAAGAGATCTGAACACCCATTTATGGACATACGTTCCTTTCCTTCAGATTTGGATTCAAAAAATTTCCTAAATTAATAATCTTAATTTTCTGAAGAGATTTGAGAAGGAAGAAGAATGAAAGAGCTTCTACTTTGTCTCAGAAATATGATATTTAAGGTAGGCTCTACAGGCTTATTTATAGGTGTTCAACAATGAATTTAGATCAGAAAACAGTCCACGTTCACGTAGAAGAATCTGCCTAAATCTAGGGTGGGGTCGACTCCAGGTTCGGCCCCCTTTGGGTGGGTCGACCCATAGCCGACCCATGGGTCAACCCCCCTGTTGGTGGTTCGACCCCTGGGTCTACCCCCAATGGGATATTTTCCGGCTCTGGTTTCCCGCTTCGTGTTTTGATTTTCTGGATATATTTATTTTTAATATAGTTATATATATGAGCCTTATATATATACAAACTTCTAATGCTCATAACTTCTTCATACATTATCTATTTTACGCAAACTTTGGGTCTATCTGAACCAGAATTCCGAGACGAGCACAACGGTGATGCCGATTCCGCTTAATTCTGAATATTTAATTAAGTTATTCATATTTTAGTACCCTAAAAATGTTGGGTGTAACATTCTCCCGCCCTTAGGAAATTTCATCCCAATATTTTATAAGGGTAAAATCAGACAACCCCTCGCATAATATACATCCATCATGTGTGCATCCAATTTTTTGCAAACATCGTGCACTTTTGCGACGTGAAATACAACATAATAATACATGTATGCCTAAGCGGTACCTCCTATGTGTATGATTTTTTTTCAAAAATCCTTTTAGAAACATGATGCTCACATCCTAAAAATATTGGCAGTTCTACATGAATGCAATATTTTGAAAATCAAAATATATTATCATCCAAATTTTCCCACACTCTTACTGGGTAAGAGAATAGTCCATCCAAGTTTTGCATCAAAAACCCTACTAAGTAACTTTATTTCTCGAATTTCAGAAAAATCTAATTTTCTAAATTCGATCTCTTATGTTACAAAAAGGTGGAAAATGGAATTTTCACATCTTTTGTTTTTCTTTTTTGTACCTTTCTCCAACCATACTTGGATTTGATGTAACTATTGATAAAGATTCCCCTATTTTCCTATCCACGCACAACCCACATAAATAAAAATTCTCTGTTACTAATTTTCTTTTTCATCTTATCTTGGAATTTTTTATCTTTATCCATCTTTTCTCATAGTTTATCATGTTTGTTGCTTTATTGAATTTGTTGTTTTCGTTTTTAGTTGTACCATTCCTCTTTTTTTGGATTATTTAATCATCTGGTCTAAGTTTAGTTTTCAAATAAGCCTTCTAGTCTTTCAACTAAAATAGGGAAATAGACGCTCTACACAACTACAACTAAGGGCCAAGAATCTCGGGACTATGTCCCTCTCTGGCAAAGAAGTCCAAACTATGGGATCGACGACATGTTTAGGTGTTACCCCAACTACCCAACAAAAACAAAATAACTGAATGATCCCAACAAAAATGTAGTAACGGGTTTTACCCGTAAGCTGAAAATTAGCAACAGGATCTAAATACTTACTTTCCCTTTTTACTATCTAGTAGTCACCACTAGTCCTAGCTGTGTACCAACAATTATTTCAAGCAACACCCTAGGAAATTCAATGCTTGTGACGGCCCGCCCCGCACCAACCGACATATACTCCAAAAGTGCGCTGTACACATGTCCAGTTAGGACGGAACGGGTCGTCAGAAGGAAAAAGGAAGAAGGAAATGAACATACAAAGAACCTGTAGAATGTCTCACAGCGCATAGAACAAAATATAATAATAACATACTTGACATAAAACAGGAGAGACGGTGCATAAGCTGAAAATCAGAACTAAACATCATAGCAGCGGAAATCCAAAATACGGCTTATTAAAACTTTTCAAACTGTCTCAAAGCAAAGTAAGATAAATGAGGTACACTACTAATGCCCAAGTAGCGACCACCGACGACACAGGGAGAATGTGTATATATAAATATATATATAATACGTGGAAGCCTCCTGCCCGCCTCCGAAGCAGCTACTCGCGCATCACCAGCTAACCTGTCTCTAGTCTGCTCGTGTGAGCACCCAGAGTAATAAGAGGAGACATAAAACTCTGGGTCGGACATAAAGCCTGGTATGAGCGATAAGCATCTAAAGTGAACAATAACAGGTAGACTAAAACATACCTGAACCTGGACCTGCAACCAAAGAGTTAGCACTACATACTGTACGACACTCTAAGGTATCATATCAAACAGTGTAATGATACGGAGGTGGGGGAGGTGTGCATGTCATAATGATGGCAAACAATCAAGCATATCATTCATCCTCACATCTCTCACTCAGTGCGTAAAGCATACGATATTCACCACTTCGACCACCCAACATTCCTTGCTACGATCACTCTGCCCCATGAAGTCATAAATGGCTTGACTGCACTGATAACGTAGCCACCAATCCTTTGCTATGTCCACTTTGCCCCATGGAGTCACAAGAACCCCACTGCACTGGCTCATAGCCTTACTAATCCTTACTATGTCCACTCTGCCCCATGGAGTCACAAGAACCCCACTGCACTGGCTCATAGTCTTACTACGCATCACCTTGCCCCTCGGGTCATAATGACCCTACTGCACTGATAACGTAGTCTTGCTACCATCACTTTGCCCCTCAGGTCATAATGACCTTACTGCACTGATAAGTAGCCCATCATTCCTTTTTAGTGGTGAATCGAAGTTATGAACGTCGACAACTCCTTAGCACACGTCCCGCAGCAAAGTCCAACCATGAAGTGAACTCCTTGGTTCCCAACTGGTTCCGGGATCCTGAGCTCTAACTTCCCCTATTGGACTACCTTTGCATCTCGGGTTATTGGTCAATACTGGGTCGGGTCGGATTCCTCATCAAGCCATCGGTTCGGGTCGGGTATCATCCATTGGTTCGGGTCGGGTCTTCTCCTAGTGCGGTTCGGGTCGGGTATTCCTTCTGGGTTCGAGTCAGATGCTTCTCTTCGGGTCGGGTCGGGTGCTTCCCTTCGGGTCGGGTGTCCCTTCTTGGTTCGTGCTTCCAATCCGTCTCCATGCTCCCTTCATATGCTCCTATCCGATCCGCTTCCGTGCTCCTGCTCTGATTCGTCTTCGTGCTTCCGATCCGATCCGATCCGATCCGTCCTCCTCGATCCGATCCATCTTTCTCTATCCGATCCGATCCCGGTTCAGCTAGTGTGGCCTTCCTTTTTGCCACTTTTCCCAAGTGTTGGGTTCCGATCCGATCAGATTCTTTGCTCAGTTCAACATCTCCGATCCGAGCCCCCTTATCCGATCCGATCCGAACCCTGCACTGTTTTCTGAAACTATTCCAGCAAGTGTTTACGCCATTCGACGACGTTTTCGACCATTCTAACTGTTGGAATCAATCACAAAGCATTTCATACAGTCATAGCAACATGCATAATCAACCACAAACATCATTTACATCAATATCATAGGTTAAAATGGATCAAACATACCCAAAATCCCATATTTCCCCTTAAGCATGTTTAGGTGAAACTAATGATAGGTTTATCAAAACTTAACCAAATTAATCCAAATTCATATCAGAGGTCCAAAACATTATTTAGGAATTTATGAACATTTTTTCCAAATTTTATCATGCTTAATTCACTAATTAGCATTAATCACCCCTAATTAGCCATAATTAGTGTAAAACTATGCAAATCACTCACCTTAGCCACAAAATAAACTAAGATCTGAAATAATTCTCTGATTTGATGTGAATCTCAATGTCAACAGCAGCTCCTATGTTGATTTGGTGAAGATCCTCCTTGATTAGGGGTTGCTAAGCCAAATCCTTAACCAAAAGATGATTTGGAGGTGATTTAGAGGTTGGAGGCCATTTATGGGGATCCTTGGTGATAAGTGGAGGCTAGAAAACTGAAATGGAATGATTCTCCATCTCATTCCAGCCCTCGCATAACCCTAATCCCGAAATGGGTTATGGGCCTACTCACTAATCACCCGATTTGGCCCGGTTAAGCAGTTTTTCCCACTCCAAACCTTGTTTCAGCCATATCTCCCAAACGGTAAGTCCGTTTGGCTAATGTAACAACTCTACGGAAAGGTAAACCATCAAACGAATCAAATGGAAGTGGTTTCAGGTCAAAATTCCTTTCCAATCAAAAGTTATGGCCAAAACAGTACCAATTAGGGGAAAAATGGTCATTTAAAAATCAACAAAAATCATGAACATGGGAAATGACTCTAATGGATGTTTCCCAAAGTTACACGACCATACGACATCATACGGGAAAGAAATAAATATTCTACGATCCCCCGATACGTAGGATACGGGTCATTACAATGCTTATGCATTCTACGGGAACTTACCATTATTCCAATATAATTCTCGCTATTTACTCCATAACTTCAAAATTTTCTCGTCTTCCCTAGGCACTAATCCTTACCTACTCCATACTTTTAAAACACAGTTTGGCCTTTTTCATTTAATTTTTTCTTCCAAAACTTTATTTTCCTCATGAAAACTTTCTTTTGCCAAACCATAAAACATGTCATATATAAAAAATGTAAATCATTTTTTTCCTCAAATCACAAAAACTGGAGTAGATAAGGACAACTATTTCTCAATTGGGTTTGTAACTTGTTCTACCTATAAAATTGGTTCAAGGTGTAAACATTTACTCTATTCTTAATTTCTACAACTTATTTTGTCCACCCAACAAAATATTCTCTTTTAAACAATTTATCAAATATGATTGTCAAAAGAATGGGGACTTTGAAACTTTCTTTATTAAAAATTCTTGTATATAACGAGAAAACTAACGAGCTATACATGCTCTATTGAGACGACCCGAACTTCCTGGTCTCCGAAGAGGAAGGGAAAGCGCGGATTGTTTTGAGAACACGACAAAATAGAACGCACACGGAAGAACATTTCATTGTATATTACAACAATACATCAGATTACAAGAATATACAGAGTATAAATGAATATTACACAGAAATATCAGAGATTTAAATTACATTTAAATACATCGCAGCGGAAAATAATACAATACACAACTAGAAGAGATATGCTGATACAAAGCTTTCCGGATATCATTCCAGCTGTAAACCAGGATCCTGTGAATATAAATCTGCAAAACCAAAACTACTAGCTGCCCGTGTCAAAATAAGGGCAGCCAGAGCTTAGGTTAAAACAATAAACTCCAAGTCAGTCATGTGACTGGTGTGAGAACTAAAACAGTTATTAATCTTTATTTCAAAGTTAGGTAAATCAAGGGACCACGCCGTATAACATGGAACGGGTTTCCTCCCAAGAATACCAGTGCGTAAAACAAACAGCGCAATGCTAAATAAAGAAAAATGAAGCTATTATAAGACCCAGTTCCCATCACACAATGCAACGCAAGCCGGAGGATAGGGTTTTTACCTTATAATAGCCAAGATTGCTTGATACGTTTAAAACAAATCATTTGATACTATTTTAAGTGTATAGTGTGTATAAAACAACTTCAAATCATAAGTATCAATCATAGACGACATGGGTACCATATATCATGTCGCCATACTAGGCTCTACAATTAAAATCGCAAAGTCACGTATTTGGAAATTGGGTTTCCATCTATGAACCGAGGCAAAAGATAGTCCTCCACCGATTCGAGACTCTCTAGCCCGAGCCTCAGGACCCAGACTCAGGTGGGCCCTTGGAGCGACAGGGCATGTCCACCGATGTGGATTAAAATGCCTGAACACTGCATTTCCCCACCCTTTGGGGCGTAAATGAGCCAACGAATGGCTCCATCGGACCCGGATCGTCCGATCTAACCGAGGCGCCTCGCAACAGCAACAACCACACAGGTGAAAAGTATATAAATGTCAGGGCTGGTAGGTCACTGACACCACCCTAGCTAGAAAGAAAAACATGTCCTCCCTGAGGTCCTCTCCCATTTTTGGTTCACAACCAGGGTGCGAGGCTCGCGAATCAACGCTACACAAAGCTACGCCACCAAGGTTGTGCTTTGATCATCAACCACAAGACTTTGCTTTTCAACATAAGCCTTGATCATTTGCATCTTAGCATGCCACATAGGCAAACCATTCTATGCAACCGATATCAGTCACACAGAATGAAATCCGATGTCAGACACACAGTCCATTTACAAGTCCGTTCTGGGTCTGAACGAAACCGGAGGCACCTAGTACCCCGCATATCCATCGATCTCCAAGTACGTCTGGACGATCACCAACTGTTTCCATCTTCTTGGGTGTACATCCCAATCAAGATCATCAGTAATCACTCAAACGATGTGAAGACCTCCGGTCTTCGACCACCGTCTTCATCTTCAACTTATCGTCGTATCAGTTATTCAGAATGGGATAAACCCGGTCTTTCCGAATAACTCGCGTATTATTTTAAATAAGTGTTACACAAACACAACATACGCATCATTCCAATTAATCAGTCACTAAACGTAAATTAATCAAGAGAATAATTCCCCAAATATTAACCCCGAAGGCCGAAACCAACATCTGATCAATATCCAGAAAACCATTCTGCCTGGCTAACCGACAGTTAGTTTCTAAATTTCACAATCATAGGGAAAGGTTCCCATTAATTTTATCCAAGATAAAATCCTTGAATTTATTCTTTAATCTACTTTTGAATATCAATTCAAACAAGTCGGGATTAACGAACTTTACCGAAGTAATCATTTGTTTTAATTTCCCAATCCCAACCTATTCATCCCATGAAGTAAAACTGGTAATACATCATATCTAACACTACGGTTTTATCGGTAAATTCAATTACCATTTCACGTTCAAATCTAATTAAAGATTTAACTATCGCCTGGAGCAAAACTGGTGATACTCCATTCTCGATCATTTCAATCTAATTAAAGATTCATTAAAACCCCACTTAGTTTTAATCTGTGACTGGGTTAAAGAATCAGTGTCATTTAAAACACAGTTCACGATAAACCCAAAATCACATTTCATTAATTATCGTATTAAAGAACGAGTGTTATTTAAAACACTGTCCACGATAAACCCAAAAATCAATATAAATTCAATTCCAATTAAATATCATTTAATTGGTACACTTCATTAAATCCAAATAAAAAGATTTAATCTTTTCTCAACTGGGTTCAAGAACAATGTTAATGAAGACACCATTCACAACAAACCCAAATCACATTTGATATTAAATACAAGGCTCTGAATAGAAAATATACCGGCTTATATTCAATATCAAATTCTACGACTGACAAATATCGTATTGGAAATAATGATATATATATATATGTATATCTTTCAAAATTCCATAACAATATCTGTGTAATAACGAAATCCAACATCGAAATAATCAAAAGACACTTTCGATTCAAATCCATTCCAATCCAATTGTTGGAATTTCTGGTTACTTTTAAAACCCTTTTTATAATTCTATTTATTTTTTATAATTATAAATATTCTAACGACGATCTATATAACTATATACATTCTAATTATATTCAAAATAAATTTTCGTCGGTATTATTTAAAATAATCTATTTTAAATATTCAAAATTCATTAAAATTGCCAAAATAAAATTTTTAAACTGGCCCAGATTTTCGGGTTGTTACATCTATACTATGCACCTTTTACTAAGAGAATTTTACTTTAGACAAAGTTTTCACAAGAAATCACTATTTACAAAATATACCCCATTTTACTTCAAAACCCAATATGTACTTCTTTACATATTTTAAAACCATAACTTTTATGATTAAAACTTGAAAACACCATAAACCATTTTCCCAAAACTTTTACAATTTCAAGTTATTAAAAGTTAACAATGGGGTTAGACTCAAAGCGGGTTTCCAATTTTTCTAGGCTTTCCTAGACACTCCCACAATGTCAATTCTCTCAACTATATATATTCCTAATCCATTTTTCTCTTTTTAACCTTTTCCAATTTATAAGATTTTACCGCCAAGCCCATAATCCGAAACACTAACATATGGGTACCTCCTTTCTTTATTTCAAAATATATTGTACACTTCCCACCCAAATTTCCTAAGGGTCTCAGATTTCCATATTCATTCCTTTAGTGTACAAAAAAACATCCCATTTCTTATCATATTATACTCTTTCTATTTAGTGGGTTTCTCTATGGATCTAGGTGTGTGTGTGTATATATATAGTATTTATATTTTTAAAAATACAAAAACGTTCACTCACTATCTATATATGAATCCTAAACCTAAGCTCTGATACCAGATGTAACAACCTGAATTCCAACAGATCGAATTATTTTTAAAATTTTAATCTATCAAAACTCGTGTTAGTTTGCTCTGGTATCCTGCAGAAAAGATAGAGACATAAAATATGTCAAAGCTCAGAAAATATCTCACAGTGGAATGGATAAAATATAATATAATCAAAGTATAGCCTTACCGTATTAGTAGTTCTGCCTAACCAGTATCCGAAGCTATCATGCCTCTGCCACAAATCTAACCTGCGAGTATGTTATGAGGAGGGGTCAGAACACAAGTTCTGGTGCTTGGATTTAAACTATACATTTTGGATAATCGTACATATACTATTTAATCATATTTTCTTATTTATTAGGTTACTTGGGTTGATAGCACCCAAGGCTTACACACACGTCGTACCCATTTACTTCCCAGTGGATTTACCTAATAGAGTATATATGTAGCTACCCCTCAATATTGAGGTACACCCCATGGTACCCCACTCGCACGGTCTCCGCCATAATGCCACAGAAATGAATGCAGTCCCTCCTCTTATGCCGGAGTGACGTACGGATCTCTACATAACAATATTACATTCCGCATATATCTGTCATTACTACGCTACATAAGCGTACAAAATGCCATCGTCGATCGAATCAGATTTCATACCAGAGTAATGCGCTCAAGTCTACGATACACCACCCAAAGCATACATGCATGTATCTAGACTATCCCACATATGTATCGTCAATTGTTTTCGATGCCTTAACCACACATAATGTGCACCAAGTTCCGTGGAAGGGCCATGAAAGAAATACGGTACTCGGTCGGGAGTTTTCCATATCTGTACAGGCCTGCCTTTAAGAGCCTCAAAATACAAATATCCCTCAGGTCTGTTTTTCATGGTGGCTATGGCCCCACCTCAGCCCCTCCCTCAACTAGTAAAGACTACAAGAGCTAAGCGACTTGCCCCTAACAAAAAATCTAAACATCCAATTTGCATCTCCCCTCAACCACCGTACCTTGATAGTGAAAGGCGAATGGTCTATCGGGTTTAGCTCTAGTCTTTTCGTGTTCAACTGGCAGCCGATGACGGGTACCCGACGATCTACTATCTTTGTTGGTCCTAAGCTCGCCTCCCATTGAGGCGATCATCGAATCACCCAAGTGTCACCACGTCACAACATTCTGACTGCAAAGCTATTTTTGTGATCACAGTTCACCCACCTGATAGTAACACGCTGACCCAACCTCTATTAGCATAGCCTAAACATCTGTCACCGCAAAGAGGACTACCAAGAGAACCTTACGTAACTCATGAAGCCGCGTGCTTCCCTTCCAGTCCTTCGGAGTCGACAGAATAATCAGATAAACGTGTGCTCCCCTCGTGCCTTACGACACCATGGTGATCTACCTCATTGGGTTATTCACCCTCAATGTATGCACAGATCCATGCGCCTCAATTTTGATGTGTCATTAGACCGTATGTCTAAGAATTCTTTTATGTGCTTGCTTTACCCCACCATGTTTCCCTTTAACTTGGTTATTCCCATTCACCTTGACTTCTTATTCAAGTTACCAAGTTCCTCTTGCTTATTAATTTTAGTTTTATAACTTAACCCATTTAAGTTTATTAATAAGCCCACGACATGCTATTCTCTAGATTGTGATGCAAGGTCTGGAATCCACAATACCTTTATGTTCTTTTTTGATTCAAGGTTACAATAACATGTTCTACTTAATATGTAATTAAGTATATCTCAATTCACATGTTTTCTATTTAACATGTCACTTATCATTTATGATTAAATATAACTTATTTCATTTCATAAGTTGCTTCATTCTTTCTTATTTAATCATAATTCCATCTTATAATGTCACTACAACTTATCATTGTTTACTTATTAACTTAGTTCTCTTAACTAAGGTTTACTAATAAGTCTCCTTTTCATTTATTATAACCTATGTTATAATTTCCCCTTATCCCTAGGACATGCCTTAACTTGTTTATTCTTATCAACATATTTCAGGTTCCCAAATTTACAAATTTCTTATTTTATAATTAAGTACAACTTATCAAATTTCATAAATTTTCCCCCTTTTCTCTACTTATACAAACAATTGGTTTCAAGTTTTCCCCATCTATTGATTACTTAATTTACAATTAAGTTCCACTTATCTCATTCTCTTACTAGTTTATTATAACCTAAGTTATAATCTTCACTTGTCCCTAGGACAAGTCTACCTATTGTATAACATTCTCATTAATGTAATTTATTTATAATAGGCTATTATAATTCCCCGTTTATTCCAAACCATTTACAGTTGTAACCCATTATTCTTCATTCCCTGCAATATATGTTCCTTATTTTATTAAGGAAAACACTTCATGCACCTTATCAATTTGATTTACAGAAGTAATCAGTGATTTATTTTCATAGTGTATTCCCATCCAAATCCGTGGTGGCAAGTAATTTCTCTTTCTTTTCTTGCTTTGTTCACTAAGGCTTACTTGCAACAACGTTCTCAAGAATAGGTCATTCAGGGAAATACATCACTTTTCCTTCGCATCGCACTAACCGAGTCCATTACGTGCCTTCGTTTTTTACTTTCTGAGTTAGACATTTAATTAACATCATTGTCGTTTATTAATATCTTGTTATATACATATATATATATATATATATATATATATATATATATTTATGCACTGCGCACATTAAGCCTACACTTGTGGATGTTGGAATTTTTGGGCGGGCCCGGGAAGACTTCTACCACAAGATGACTTAAACTCATGTCTTAGCAGCACTACATGTTTGATTTATGCACTTGAAACCCTCACATTAGATTTACCGCTTGTGGATGTTGGATATGCCGGGCGGTTCCGGGTAGAGTTCTACCACAAGCGTAATCTAACCTCGTGTCTAAGCGCATTACAGTTTCAAATTACTATGAATCTAGGCATGTTCATCCTTTAACAATTATTCCTATTTCATTATAGGTTTTCATGCCCCTTTCCCAAGTCATATTTATCATGTACCATATGCCCAAATTAAGATCTTTAATAATAATTTGATTTATGCCCTATTGACGTCAAATGTTGGTCACTAGTGACTGTCCACCCCCAATTGTGCAAATGACACACGAATGATGATTATGAATGCAAAAAATATAAAGAGATCAGGTAACACATAAGACTTTTTATAGTGGTTCAGCAAAAGATGGTGCATATGTCCACTTTATATGTATTGATTTTCTTTTGATTACAAGTGCAAAGCTTTTTCTGTTGTAAGAAAGAAGAGAAGATGGCTATTTTTTGAGTTAGCTGTGAGAGTCGGAGAACTTAAGAGTAGTGTGTTCTAAGAGAAACTTTAATAATATGAAATCTTTCCTGAGTCCCTTTCCTCTTTGAGCTTTGAGGTACTTACAGGGGAAATAATGGGCTGAGCAGGCCACCACATGGCCTTCCTCTTTTTCGGAGCTCAGACACTTGGAGCTCGATCATTGGTAGCAATTACGGCGGTTGGATCCATTCCACTGCTCATTAATAGTATCCTCGGAAATAGTGGGTTATGTGGCATTCGAGGTGAGGTGTATCAAAAGTATAGCTTTGTCCGGATAAGGTTGACCGCCTTTATTGCCTTGAAAGTCGGGCTAAGATTTGAATGACTCAACTGGATATTTCTAGACGAGCCCAAGATTTTCGATTGATGTGTATTTAATGGAAGCGGTTTACTCGGTCAACTAGGGAGAGAGATTCTTCGGGAGTGAGTTATCATCTTGTAGGAACTGGCTTAGGCCGATGTCATACTGTCCTGGACCGATCTTTGGCTGGGCTTCCTGAAGCGTGAATTATCCGAATTGGCTTATTGCGCATTTCTGGAGATTGGGCTTCAATCTGATCCGTGGCAGCTTTTTCCAAAAAGATGGTTAACACTTTGCCGCTCAGAATACATATTCTTTGGTAGATGGAGGTGTGCTCTCAAATATGATCCTAAGCATAATTGCTCGAGCAGCTATGGTCACACTAGACCATATTTAAGGCTGGAAATCCGACGGTTCTGATGGTTGCATTAAGGTCGAAAAACCGAGGACTGAAGTAGATCGTATTAAGGCCAAAAAAATGACAACCATCGAGAACCGTATTAAGGTCGAGATGATGATAACTGTTTTTGGTTGATAGATTTATTTCCTGCAAAGATAAAATAAGCCATTCTCGGTTTGAAGAAGGCTTCAGTCTCGATGGGTCGAGTATTGAATATACCCGACCTAGAGTCACGGGCGAGCATTTATTTCACTTGGCTTTGAGGGGTGGGAGTATTAACCATACTCGGCTTATAGAGGTGGCGAGTATTAACCATAATCGGCTTATAAAGGTGGCAAGTATTAACCATACTCGACTTACAAAGGTGGCGAGAATTAACCATACTAGGCTTGTGGCAAGTGTTTTTTATGCCTGACTCATGTAAGATTATTATGCCCAGCGAGTGATAAACGCTCTTGGTCCAGAAAAGGGAGGTGAGTATAATCCATACTCAGCTTAAAGAGGTGGAGAACATTAACAATACTCGGCTTAAAGAGGTGGCGAGCATTAACCAGACTCAGCTTAAATCAGCCAAACATAATCCATGTTTGCAAAAGAAAGTTTATCATTAAGGAACTATTACCAAGAAAATAAATTCTAGGAGGACAATAGTTGATTCCAGAGCATGCATAGGAGCTAAATCCTACCCTGTACATGTGTACATCAAATTGTCCATTTTATTGAATATATCAGAAAAGAAATTTAAACTTAATTAATAATAATGTCGCAAGTGCTAGTCTCAGGGTCCTTTCCGTTTCTAGGGGTTCGAGGACCGGCCTGAGGAGCTTGGGCAGAAGATAGCGGCGACAAGGCTGGGGCGCTTTTCTTAACATATTTGGGAAGCTCTCCTTGCTTGACTCGATCCTCGATGAGATCGCACAGATGCCGACATTCATTGGTGCTATGTCCAGCTATGTTGTGGAATATGCAATGTTTACCAGAATCGATTTCCATTTGGGTTGGTTCTCGTCGAGGTGGACGTGGAAGAGGCAGGGACCCTCATATGTCAAGGTAGATATCGAGTAGAAAAGAGTTGAGCTCAGTGTACTGGTTGTACTTATTTCATTTCGAGGCCGCATGTTGCGTCCGTTCTTTTCTGGGGCTTTTCCTCTTCCTTTTTTCTGGCCGTTGGTATTGGATGGACCTTATTGTTTGGTGGCTAAGACCTTGAGGCTCTCCATCTCAATGCCGGCATCTTCTTGTCAGAAGAATCGCTCGGCCTCAGCATAGAAATCATCTATATCCTTGGGGTGATCTCTGGTTAAGTAGATTGAGAATTCTAATCGATATCAAACTCCTGCAATGGCGGCCATAAGCACCATCGATGGCTCAGGTGGATCGACTGATGCTATGTTCATGTTGACCTTTTGAGGAAGGATCAAAATATTTCTCCTGATCGCTGCTTGATGGTGGACATGAACATAACACTCTTTGGTTGGAAGATATGTACTCTAAACTGTTCAATGAATCGGGTAACCAGCGTGTCAAGCTGCCGATCGACTCCGTTGTTAGCTACTGAAACCACATGCCGGCTATATTTGTGAGAAAGAGTGGAAATCACTTAGCTATGATGTTGGTCGATTTGCCATGCACTTCCATATGACGCATATATCGCATAAGGTATATGGTCGGGTCAGTCGACTGTTGTGGGGCTCAATAGATGGAAACTTGAAGTCCGGGGGATTTTGGGAGTTTCTGATTTCCCTGGTGAAGGGGATGCGAGGGACATTATCTATATCCTGCTGAGAAGAGGTGCCCCGAGTGAAACATTGGATGATGATTGCAAGATGGCTTCCATCTTCGAGGAATCGTTGCCATGAATTTAGCTCTGCATTTGGAAGAACTTCGATACAAGCATCTGGAAAAAGCATGCTCGGAAGGGCGGTCGTTGGCTTGGCTCGGCCTCCGAGAGATGAGTGAAGGTGAGAGTGAGGAATGAAGGTGAGTGTAAGGATGAGCCCATGTAGGTGGTTTTGGGAATAATGTCCCCTCTTGAACCTGATGTGTATTGAATCAAGCTATACCCATGAAAGAGGGTCTAGACTGATCCATCATGGCATGTGATGTTCAGAGCTTGTGGTTGCCCTCGGTTGGAGCGAAGTTAGAAGGGTCTACGGTAGAATTTTGTTCCGCCACGGTGAGGACCGGTGTGGTAGAATGTTCTCCCCATTTCGAAGGGAAGGCCACGACAGCTCTTGTTGAAGGGGAATAGTGGTTAGATTGGTCTGCGGTAAGATTTCGGTTGTAATGGGAGTGGCATTGATTCTGATGGGCCCGGTAATCGCTTGACTGGTATGGGGGGTCGAGCTGTTTCCCAAAGTGGAGGCAAAGTGGTCGAATGACCTAGGTCTTAATCGCGAGCCTCCTGCGAATCTGCAGCTATAGCGGCACTGGTTGCTGGAGGTGATACTCCTGGTTGTGATTGGTCGGGAGGTGGAGCCGAGCCAAGATGAAATAAAGGTAAAATCTGGTCAGTGGCCTAATTCTGTGCAGACCGAAGATCAGTTGTTCCCCATCCCTGGTCAGTGGAGGAAATGATGTTGAAGCATTTAGCTCTATTCCCACTCGATTGAGATGGTGATCCATCAACTACTGCTATCGTTCGAGGAGTTTACCCTGAGATGTCACATGGTCTCAGAATTCGACCATGATTTTATCCATATCATCTCGAGTGAAATATCGAGGCATATCTTCATGAGAGGAGGCTTCTTGACTTGCTTCTACAGCTTTTGTATCGGCATTAGTGGGATGAGAAGATGTTGTATCTTTTTTTCATTTTTTCGCCATGGATTGAAACTTGCAGAAGGTCGGAGGGTATGTCGGGTCCTATGCCCCTACCTGGCGCGCCAAAAGTGTTGACGTCAAAAGTTGGTCATAAGTGACTGTCAACCTCCAATCGTGCAAATGACAGACGAATGATGATTATGGAGTGCAAAAAATATAAAGAGAACAGGGAACACACAAGACTTTTATAGTGGTTCGGCAAAAGACGGTGCCTACGTCCACTTTATATATATTGATTTTCTTTTGATTAAAAGTACAGCGTTTTTTCTGTTTTAAGAAAGAAGAGAAGATGGCTATTTTTTGAGTTAGCCGTGAGAGCCAAAGAACTTAAGAGTAGAGTGTTCTAAGAGAAACTTTAAGAATCTGAAATCTAGCCGAAGTCCCTTTCCTCTTAAAGCTTTGAGGTATTAATAGGGGAAATAATGGGCTGAGCGGGCCGCCACGTGCCCTTCCTCTTCTAAGGAGCTCGGACACGTGGAGCTCGATCATTGGTAGCAATTGTGGCAGTAGGACCCATTCCACTGCTCATTAATAGTATCCTCGGAAGTAGCAACTTATGTGGCATTCGAGATGAGGTGTATCAAAAGTAGAGCTTTGTCCGGATATGGTTAATCGCCTTTGTTGCCTTGAAAGTCGGGCTGAGATTTGAATGACTCACCTGGATATTTGTAGACAAGCCCGAGATATTCGATCGATGCATCTTTAACGGAAGCGGTTTACTCGGTCAACTGGGGAGAGCGATTCTTTTGGAGTGAGTTATCAGCTGGTAGGAACTGGCTCGGGCCGATGTATGACTGTTATGGACCGAGCTTTGGCTGGGCTTCCTGAAGCGTGAATTATCTGAATTGGCTGATTGTGCATTT
Organism: Allium sativum; assembly: GCA_030737875.1. NCBI lineage: Eukaryota > Viridiplantae > Streptophyta > Magnoliopsida > Asparagales > Amaryllidaceae > Allium > Allium sativum. The sequence goes on from CM060918.1 coordinate 751,063,241, forward strand.
ATGGAGATTGGGCTTCGATCTGATCCATGACAGCTTTTGCCAAAAAGATGGTTAACATGCCCCAATCCATATTCATGTATTCAATTCTAGGCTAACATGAAACCATTTAATCATATAACTATTCTAATTCATACAAGTAAGGGTTCATGTGACAAGTTAACATGTAATACGAACAACAATAGTTGCTACCCATATTCTAAGAAGTTTATATTTCAACATATGTATTTTCCAACATATTAATATCTTAGCATATTAATATTCCAACATGTCATATTCGTCACTTTGATCTTTTTAACATATGTTTAAACATTTCAACATATCATATTTCAACATGTCGTAATAACATTTCAATACTTTTAATTATTCTAGCATATTCACATTGTATGATAATGGGGAATGTTAAATGATAATATATCATTATCAAAATTGGTATAACTTAAATCCACTCACCTTATTTGCTTTCCAAATCCTAGATCTGGTCCAGATCTAACATTCCATGGTTTTCCCCTAATTGGATTCAGATCCTAACAATCATGGGTTCATAATTTTTACTAAAATAAAAACAGAAGAAAGAGAATAGAATTGAAATAGACCCGAACTAGGATATTACCTCACTTCGATAAGAGATCTGAACAGCCATTTACAAACTTACGTTCCTTTCCTTCAGATTTGGATTCAGAATTTTTTCTAAACTATTAATCTTAATTTTCTAAAGAGATTTGAGAAGGAAGAAGAATGGCAGAGCTTCTGCGTTGTCTCAGAAATATGAGATTAAGGGTAGGCTCTACAGGCTTATTTATAGGTGTTTAACAACGAATTTAAACCAGAAAATAGTCCTTGTTCACACAGAAAAATCTGCCCAGATTTGCGGTGGGGCCGGCCCACCTTTGGGTGGGTCGACCCATGGGTTGACCCTCTGTTGGTGGGTCGACCCGCAATGGGAAATTTTCCCGCTCTGGTTTTACTCTTCGCGTTTTGATTTTCCAGATATATTAATTGTTAATATATTTATATACATGAGCCTTATATATACAAACTTCTAATGCTTATAACTTCTTCATACATTATCCGTTTTATGCAAAATTTTAGTCTTTCTGAACCAGAATTCCGAGATGAACGCAAGGTAATGCCGGTTCTGCTTAATTCTAAATATTTAATTAGGTTATTAATATTTTATAATCTTAAAAATGCGGGGTGTTACAGATAATGCATTCTTTTATAAGGAACTTCTTTTCCTTTCTTTTTCCTTGGTTTATATCTATCATCGTTGCAAAATCTGCATTTTCTATGGTGAGCGTCTTCTTTACAATATGCGACCTTTAACACATGTATCTATCTTCTGATACGGTAGTCCAAAAGCAAATATAAGTTTTTTCACTTTATAATGACTATCGCACATCAAATTATTCGGTGGCATATGTTGTTTTGCAGTTTGTACAACAGCTGTAAATGTAGCTTCTATAATATTGAATTTTGGTTTGTAGTGTTGAATTCGGCGGTAACAGATAACTCAGTTCCGCTTGTACACCCTTCCCACAAAGGTCTCTTAGCAGAAGTCAATAAATCATATAAAAAATTCGCTTCTACCGTTGGTTCTTCAACATTTTGGTTCTCATCGTCGCCTTGATCAATGGTAGGAAACATTGATCGTGATGCATATTGCACCAATTTTCTATTGGATTCGTCATTGTATTATCGTTCGCCATTGTACTATCGACCTCTACCACTACATGGTTAGACGTATGCTGAACAAGTTCTCCATGATGATCCTACAGGTAATATTTCGTCGCAAAACCAAATTTATACAGATGTACTTCTACTACATCTAGCTTCCAATGCTTCAAATGTCTGCACTTACTACACAGACAACGAATGTCTACGTTACTCCTATTATTAGATTTAGCGAATCTAATAAATTCTTAGACAATATTACAAAAATGTTCCTTTATCGACCCTTTCTTAGAGATTCGGGGTTGATACATCCAACCGCGAAAACGAAAATAATCGAACATTTTCCTGATTTTCAACAAGTATGTTAGAAAATTCAATCATACACTTTATATTAATTGAAATTTTGTAAAATATCATTTATAACTAGTTCATGTTTTTGGTTTTTTTTGTTTATTACTTTTACTTTGACGGTCGGTCTACCTACTATCCATTACAAATATAATAAAATAGTAAAAATTTATAAATCATTTCAGGTTCAACGGTTCAGCAAAATTTCGGAAGCACTTCCCTTTGGTCCCTGTATCGTGTACGAATGCATGTACACAGGGAATAAAAAGGAAGTGACATTGAATTTTGTTAACCGTTTAAACTGAAATGATTTCTAAAATATGCTCACATTACTATATTTGTAATTTGTCCAATACTAGGACAAATCTAACGAATATTTATCAAATGAATACAGATTTCTGTTTTATATAAAAACAAATATCCATATAATGATCATATAAAACACTTATCGGACGGGGCCAAATTTATCAAAGGGGTTCACATAAGTAGTCATAAAACCATTCAACCTAAGTTAAGAAAAACACTTCAAATGAAAAAACGCGCTTTTTGTACTTTAGGCTTTTTTGCGCTTCACTAATAGGTGCGCCTTAAACTTCAAAAAATCTCCTTAGTTGCGACTTGTGGCCTTTTTTGGCCTTTTGCGCCTAGGCGCACGCCTTGACTACATATCGTCTACATAATAATTTTTCGTACTTTCAATTTGTAAACTAACATGACAATGAAAATTATGAAGCGTACATTAGTTTTACTTAGTTTTAGTTAATTTTAGTTTAATGTACAAAATATGAAGTTAAGAACCATTTTGAATTAACATTTGTTTACTACATATTATAGCAAAAAAACATTTCAAAAAAAATTCCAAATGCATTTTTTATATTTGTTTGGACCGACCATTCTTGCATTCGATGCTGACATAACAGTGCATGCACATGAGGGACATCATTACACCATTTCAATAATAATCAACTTACTACCATTAAACAATTATGTTTATTCCATTTATTCTCAAATCATCCCATAACACAATCAACCTAGAACATAATCATCGTACGCCCAATTGCATACGTGATAATCATCATTTTCAACCTCCTAAATCAATTACATATGTGATAATCATCATTTTTCAACCTCCTAATCAATTACATTTATCCCCAAATCAACCTAAGACACAATCAACATCATATTCATCTCACAAGACAACCAATTTCATATCCATAAACAATCGATTTACAAACCCATATAAACATGCAAATTAACCCTAATTAAACATAAAATAAGGTTAGAGGACATACCAAAACAAATGAGGAAGCTTGAAAGTGATATTTGAGGGGTGAAATCGGTGAAATTGCAGCAGCGTCGGGGGAGGGGGGACGGGGTAGGTTTTTATTTGATGTTGAAGGTTCTGGGGAAGAAGGCTCATGGGTTACGGTTGGTATCAGGAAATTAGGCAATGACTTGCGATGACCGCTTTTTTAGCCGTCGCAAGCCTTTGCCTAGCCTCATCGCAATTTAGGCTGCATCTTGTAGTGAATGTATTTCCATTTAGACCATATAGACAAATCCATAATACTATAGCTATGAATGAAGTACATGCTCATGGTTCTTATGAATATCAATGGATTAAAACCTGTAACATTATAATACTATTGTGCTTATTTGGACAAGCCGGGGTTAGTACTTACTGTAAAGCCTTATAATCTACATATGTTGAATTAGTGAAGCATTTTTTGATGTTTCAACAAAAATGATTACAATCTGTGCAGTTCATTGGTTATCACAAGATAAGTGGTCATCATAAAAATATCCAACCTGATATTATTTCCTTCTCTGTCTGAAATTGTATGAAAATTCTGTAGTTACTTCATTTCTTTTTTTCCTCTAACCAAGATCATGATAATTTGTTTATGCATGTATTACAATGTAAAGTCACGCAGACTATCTCTTGTAGTAGTGTTAAAACATATTTTCACATGCATTCAGCATATGATGGAATTAATCCCCTAAAAATTAATTTTTATATATCTTCTCAATTGTTTCACAGTTCAACTAATAAACCAAGGCTTGACAATTACTCGCAATTTTAAAAACAATTTTCATATGCACACTTCCGTTGGACATTCATGCGTACTAGCATAAATATAATGTTGTTATGGTTGCATGGACGACGACTCCATGGACATAAACAAGCGACCTTGCTTTGTGCATCCGTGAAAATTTTGTTTATGTCAAGGCATCAGAAGTGTCGCTATTGCAATGCACACTATCCTTTTGTACTTACCTTTATAACAGATTAGAAAATAATAAAGAGACCAGTGATACTATTAATGGCGATGTTACTAAACCCTATAATCATAAATGTTAAATTTAGGTGAAACAAAATCAAAAATAGATGAAAAGTAAATATTTGTTTAGTATGGAAATGCATGAATTAATTGATTGCATTTGCATGAAATGGAAAGAAAGAAATGCAGGCATTAATTTCTTCCATTTACCCTAAGGAAAGGGTTTGATTTACTTTCTATGTGTGCACATTTATTGCTATTGTAATTAGCCTCCATTGGTTTATTACCATATGTTGGTAATTTAATTGATTACTCACACAAATTTGCACTGGCTATATATTGAGGGGTAGACTTCTTTGTAAACCCATTCTGGCATGGAGCCAATGATCCCCAATGGTGTCTCTTCTTGTTAAGATATGTAAACTCTTATTTTTGTAATCTCTTCTAATTCTCTCATGTGGAATAAAATATCTCTCTTTTGGATTGGACGTACACTACCTGGATGATAATGGAACTAGTATAAATATTGTGTGTCTCTTTGTTTCTCTGTTAATGTTATTTACCATTTTGTTGATGTGATAGAATAGTTACTATCAGATTAGATTGATGTTCAATTGGCAAATCAAGATCTTGTTTATTGTGTTTCTGCACTTGCGCAATCTTCTCACACAATGGATTGGTATCAGATCAAGGCGATTTGTTTTAAATTGTGCCTCAAATATTTCTACAAAGTTGGTAGATTCAGTGGTGATTATGCTATTACTATTTTGGAAGAAAAGGAGACTTTGGTAGAGAAGACTATATTGAGAGAGAAGAGTGTTCGAGGCTTGGAATTTTGATGTAGCTTGAGCTTTGGATTCTCATTACGGTAGAGTTATATGTTTGTTCAAGAATGCCACTCCAAAAGAATGCGACTTCGTAGAAAACAGCTTGGCGAAATTGCTTAGAGGTGGTAGAGACCAAAGACGTACCACTGGAAGTGTTAGCGACCTTTCCAAGTGTTTGAGGACTCTGTATAACTTCAAGTTTAGTTGAGAAATGCTCACATTGTATGAGATTTTGGTGATTAAGAGTTTAGTGTGTTGAAGAAACCATTGGGTTTAGAAACTGTATCTAACGTAGCTGATTGGTAACGGAGTTGACGCCACTCAAACTCATCGACTTATTGGAGTGTTCAGCTCATAGAGCTGATTTTGGCGGATTTGGTGCCATTGTCGTATATCGTCGATTTTGTGATGTCTTCCTAAAGAAGTGTTGCTATATGCAGGTATATGGAAGAAGAAAGATTTATCTTGCTTACAGAGAATTGGATTTTGACTCTTTATTTGAATTGGTGATAGAGAGAATTGTTTTTTGGCCATGGTGATGTTGAGATTATTTTGGAATCTACCTTTTTTTTATTTGCATACTTGCAACATTTTGTTGGCGGGCGGGGACGTAGTCTGGGCTTGTTAACGTGGTGGGATGGGGATAGCTTAGCCAGAACCCATTTGGAAAATATTCATTTTTGGTTTCCATCTCATTGTGAGGTTTTGATTTAAGATGGAGTTCTATTGAAGAGTTTTATGTTGTGAAGAGAATTTGATTCGAGATGGGGTATTGAAGATATATGATTTTGCATCAAGGTGGAATGTTAAATTTAAGTGATACAAAATCAAAAATTGATGGAAAGTAAATATTTGTTTAATATGGAAATGCATGAATTAATTGATTGCATTTGCATGAGACGGAAAGAAATAAATGCAGGCATTAATTTCTTCCATTTACCCTAAGGAAAGGGATTGATTTACTTTCAATGTGTGCAAATTTGTTGCTATTGTAATTAGCCTCCATTGTTTTATTACCATATGTTGATAATTTAATTGACGACTCACATAAATTTGCACTGGTTATATATTGAGGGGTAGACTTCTTTGTAAACCGATCCCTGCGTGGAGCTAGTGATCCTCAATAGTGTCTCTTCTTATTAAGATATTTAAACTCTTATTTTTGTAATCTCTTCTAATTCTCTCATGTGGAATAAAATCTCTCACTTTTGAACTAGACATACACTATCTCGATGATAGTGGAACCAATATAAATATTGTGTGTCTCTTTGTTTCTCTGTTAAAGTTATTTACTATTTTGTTGATGTAATAGAATAATTACTATCACATTAGATTGATTTTCATTTGGCAAATCTAGATCTTTTTTATGGTGCTTCTGCATTCGCGCAATCTTTTCGCACAACAACAAATACAATTCTCCTGCGACTGGGATTCATGATTGTTTCTTACATAGTACCCCACCAATATATTGGCATTTAGCTGAAGCTTTAGCTCGGTCTGCTTCATGTCGACCCATTTGTTCTTGTGATTGTTCGTCTCAGCCTCTTCTCTCTTTGTCTAATTAGTTTACCAGCGTTTCATTTGCAGATTAGGTGAAACATGATACTGGACTAAGGGAAGAAATGGAAAATAATTTCATAGACCTAGCAAAAGAGTTGAAGCTAAAGGAAGTAGAGGAAGCAGAAGCTCATAGGCATGCCGACATGGCTTCTTTGGAATCCAAAAAAATAGCATCCCAGTAACAAAAGGAAGTAGATAAGTGCAGTTCTGAAATGGAAACTTGTGAAGAAGCAAGAGAGAAAGCGGAAGTTGCATCCGTCGAAAAAAAGAAACATTTTGTGACATGGTAGATGAGGGCTTCGCAAAAAGGTTGGAAACAATCTAATTCTAAATCAATCTTCATAAATATTGCCATTACATGAAAAGAAAAAGAAAAAAAACTGTTTCTTTAGCTATATATGTGTTTATTTGGAATGAGTTGTTTCACAAATAGTTCTTACATATTAGTTTTGCTTGGTGTTTAAAAATAAAATAAAAAAGCTCAATTAGCTTTGGTTTTTGAAACCAGTCGACTTTCTAGATAAAACCAAACAAATAAAGATCTAGAGAAAGAAGGTTCTAAGCAAGACTTAGTGGTCGCTGCTAAAGTGGTGGATCCTGCTAAAGTGGTCGCGGTTCAAAACCGAAAAGCTCCGACGAGGACAATTGAAGTAAGAAGTTCTCTCAGTTTAATTAGTTAGCGTCCCTTGAGCTTAGACCTACTCTTCTGGATCAAGTAGGGACTTCACAGAAGGAAGACCCGCAGTTAGTCGAGATCATGGACAAGTTGATTCGAGGCGATATGATAAGTCACCTCGCTATAGATGACAAGGGATGGCTAAGACGCGATGAGAGAAAGAAGGTTCTTGAAGATGCACATCACCCGAGGAGGTGGCCAAGTTTGTCCCAAGGTGCATGTTGTGCCAACAGATTAAGGCCGAGTTATAGAAGCCCGGTGGGCTATTATATCCATTGGAGGTCCCCTCCATGGAAGTAGTAAAGCGTCACGAAGGATTTCGTGCATGGACTGCCTAGGTCAAGGAAAGAGAATACGAGCAAGTGGGTCATAGTAGGTAGACTCACGAAGAGTGCTCATTTCACTCCGGTAAAGAGCAAAAGGACTGCATCATAGCTAGCGACAATTTACTTTCAAGTATATTTAGTAACCATGACTCAATCTTCACTAGCCAGTTTTGAGATAGTCTACGGGAAGTCATGGGCAAGCGACTGAATCTAAGTACGGCCTATCATTCGTAGGCGGATGGTTCATTTCGTTCAAGCATGAGTTATAGAAAATCACGTTAGTAACGTGGATTGGTATTTTCAAGAAAAGTTCTGCTGCGTGGAATACTTTATAGTAAGTAAACGAGATCCAGGATTCACTAGTGAATTTTGGAGAGCTGGCATGAAACCATGAGGTCATAGTTATGTTTAAGCCAAGAATGATAGAAGAGTAAGTGAAAAAGGAAGACGAGAGGCGACAATGAAATGGGTTCCAACTCATATTGGGAAATAGGAGTTAAGAAGCCAAGAAATCATGAGGTAAAAGACGGTCAAAGCACAGTGGAGTTAAGCTCAAGGAAATGTGACTTAGAAGACTGAAGGCTAGATACGCGCATCATATCTCTTTTTAAGAGCATATGCTTGATCCTTGTTTTCCTGTGGAACTTACTCGCATGTTATCTTTTTACGTATATCCTCTCGGTCCCATTCTCGGTCCTATTTCTGTCAGGAGGTATGACTTATTTGCTAGTAATACATGTCAGGGTTAGGAAGGGATTTCTTGTAATCCAAAAAGAGTATATCCTGCTTATCTTCCCGATCTCTTTGTAGCATATCTTTTGCTATCCATGTTTGTCTTGTTTATCTAGTTTATCGTATTTATCTTGTCATGAGAACCTTAGGTAGAAACCCTTTGGATGAAACATGTGTTTGAAATATGTTATGCTTGATGTTTGCAAGTGGTTGCAAGTGTTTGCAAGTGGTTACTCGTGGATGCATTATACACGTTAGGCACTAGATCGGCTCACACACTCCTCATATTGCATATGCATGAGTGTTTACGCTTATTCATGGATGGTAATTTTTGTGTTATCACATGGATGTTGCATATGGATGTATGTTATGTGCACACATATAGATGTTATACATTATGTTAGGAATTGCATACATATGGATTCATTTCACTAACATAATTTGCATTGATGATATTTGCATTAGATAAGTACATATACACACACCTTTGCATATGTTCATGCAACATTTAGAATCTTGTAAGGACAATGATTGCTCGTAGATGATGTTTTGAGTAGATGGATGTTGGATGGTAGGATACGTTCTTCCTAACTTGAAGATTTCGGGGACGAAATCCTTTAAGGAGTGGAGAATGTAACAACCCGTATTTTCAATAACCTGTTATAACATAAATCGAGGCAGAATTTAATTTATAAATCTGTATCAAGGGAAACGGGCTATGCCATTGCGTTCGTCTCGGAAAAATACGCGAAATAGAGTCTGAGTTTTCGAAAATCGGAGTCCGTATGACCCGATTAAGGCCCAGCGAAGTTTTCATAAAATTCCAAAGCAAAAACAGATTTCAAATTCAAGTTTGAATTTGGAAATTTGGGCCAGTTTGGGCCAGGCGGGAAAACTCCCGCCAGAGCACCCAAGTCGACATGGACCCAAGTCGACAGCCCTGTCGACTTGGTCCAGCCGGGCAGTTTTGCCTGGTGCACCATTTTGGGATTGTGTTGAGTTTGGGGGCGAGATTCGGTTTTAAGGGCTGAGATTGGAACTAGGGTTTAATCCTAAGGCTAGAACTAGTCCTAATCTCTATAAATAAGGCCCTAACCTAATCCTAAATCATCATTATTCATTCAAGTAACTAAACTATGGCAAAATCATTCCTCTCATGGCCTCCACTCTCTTCATAAAATTCTAAATAAATTTCTATGAGAGATTTTCCATGCATACAAGTGTTTTCAAGCTTGTATGAGCATCATTAGCTTGCATTCAAGTCAAGTTTCTATATTTGCATCATAAAGAAAGAGTTTTGATCATTTTGGCTCAAGGTTTTTTTTTATTAGAGCTTGCATTTTGGGTCTATTTGATTTCATAAGGGCTTTGTCATATTTTTTGTGCCTTCATAAGCATTGTAAGCCCTATTCTACTTTCATACTTAAACTCTAAAGTTAAATGTATGATATGCAAGTTTGCCATGATATGCAAGTTTACTATGTCATGTTATGCAAGTTTGAGATGTTATGATATGCAAGTTTATCATGTTATGTTATGCAAGTATGCCATGTTATGATATGCAAGTTTATCATGTTATGTTATGCAATTTTGCCATGTTATGACATGCAAGTTTACCATGTTATGCTATGCAAGTTTACCATGTTATGCTATGCAAGTTTGCCATGTTATGATATGCAAGTTTATCATGTTATGTTATGCAAGTTTGAGATGCAAGTTCGTCATATGATATGCAAGTATGTTATGCAAGTTTGGGGTGATCATTTTGTTCATGTTATCATGCTATGCAAGCTTATCTTGAGTATATGAACATAAAGCTTCAAGCTTTATGCTAAAGGTTGCATTTTGGCAACATGTAAGTTATCATATCCCTTATGATAACTTGCATGTGAGGCTAAATGCGAACTTATGGCCATTTCTACATGTCATTTATCACCATGTATCACCAATATGCTAAGTTTGGTTTTATGCATGCTTTTGAGACCTAAAAATGTAATATGCAAGTATATGAACACATGTACATTTCATATGCCACCATGTTGAACTTGTGGCTTCAACACCTTTATGTCATGATTATGCCAAGTTCCCTCTTTCTATCCTTTATGCGCTATTGCGATATGTAAGCGATGGGATTGCGTTTGGGGTTGGGTAAACTTAAAAGACATAAAAACATAAGATTGGGAATTTACCTATTAAGTTTGGTCTACCCATTGGGAATTTACCTATTAAGTTAGGTCTACCCAAATGCTTGAAAACTTGTAACATGTTTTGGAAACATGATGGACATGACACTTAGAAAAGATAAGTGTGACCAACTCGAGGTTAGGTTGAGTTTGTAGCGTAAACCTACCCGGAACCGACCGGCTTAACTAGTTGCTACAAACAATAGGACCCAATGTGAGAAGTTGGCCATGTTGTACCTTGAACCCGAGGTTAGACCAATTTGTGGTGTAAAGCTACCCGGACCCGCCCGGCTTAACTAGTAACCACAACAAGGTCTAATGTGAGAGGTTAAGGCGCATTAAATTAATTAATGCCTCGTGATTAGGGTTAAGTCATGGTCCACTTAATACTTAACCAATTTGGGTTTGGTAGATTAATCAGGGTTAAGTCGTGAACTCATCGTTACACTTAACCAAGTTAATCCATGATTAGCAAGAGGGTTAAACCGTACTTAACCCACTAGAAAATCCTAGCAATGGGGGTCCACTCCAGCAGTAATCCCAAGTTCGTATCATTATGGCCCTAGGGTCTAGGCTAGGGTGTGGGGCACGATTACTGAACTGGAGGTAAGTGACCAAAAACGACGGCAGAGTGGTACGCCGGTGTAGTTCCGGGCGGACTTATGGTCGTGCACATAGTCCGAAGCCGGGGAAAACATGCACGGGTACCAGTAGATCGAGACTGTGCACGCATGTTTATGGTGTCCAGGGGTTGCCACCCTAGGGATTGATACACCCGACGGGAGACCCGGCACAGTCTGACTACAATTATATTTGGGCCGTATGGACACCAACATGTGACGAGTTAGGCTTATAGGGAGCCGATCGACTAGACCGTTTGGTTGGACCGCGTAGTAGGGTCACTTCATGTTATTGGGCCAAAGCTTGGGCCAAGGGATCAATACTTGTATATTCAAGTCATGTTAGTTTGCTAGTACACCTGTGGTGCAAAACCTTAAACCTGATTTTGCGATGACACCTTTATCTACCTTGTTAGTTAATCATCATGCTAGTATGTTGTTATCCTTATGTTCATCCCTGCTTCTCATGCTAGTTAACTTTATCAGTTTACATTGATTGTAGTAGGGCTTACTCAGTCTTTTTGACTGACCTGTTTTCCTTTCGCCTCTTTTCTTCCGTTTCCCCCCCCCCCCCCCAGGTTCTCAGGGTGGGAATATTGGAGCTTAGCTTGGATTTCTGATCACTTGCTTGTGGGATTTAGCTCATGTACGGTTGGAAATGAAGCTAGCTATGGTTATCACTTATTTTGGGGATAGTACTTATGTATTTCAGTTTTTCAGTTAATGTTGTTTTCTATCTAGACTTGTGTATTTGGAAAGTTGACATTATGTTGTACCAGACTTGTTTTGAAATGGTTTGAAATCTTCCGCTGTTTTATCTATGTTATTTACTCTGTTTACATATATACATATGTTCTTGTTCTTCCTTGATATATCATTATGCATGTTTACCTGATTCAAACGCCCCACCAAAGTCGGAGTGCTTGCAAGAGACACCCTGGCGGAGGTAGGGTGTTACAAATTATGGAGAAGATTTTAATTGATTCTTATAATCAACTAATTTTAGGCAATAAATCTGTAAGATATGAGAGAGATATTGGATTTGATTAATCAATCAAATCTTGGTATAAGTGGCAACATATTTGGATGGAATGAGAAATTTTTATTTGATTTGAGCAATCAATCAAAAATATGTATATGGGGAAAATATCAAAATATGCAAGATTTGCAAATCAAGGAAATCTGGAAACTTCTCAGGCTTATCTTCAGGCAAGCCTTCACCTTACTCATATAAAATAGGAGGCATTTGCTCATCCTTCAATGCACAAGCCAATTGTGCTCTCTTCTTCATATCCTCAATAAGATCCCTATTTCTATATAAATTATAAGGTGATAAATATACTGAGTGTTTTGTATTCTTCTCTTATTGTACTCTTTCTTGTGAAGAAAGAATAAAAGAATAGTTATTGGGTCCGTGGACGTAGGCATAGATGAACCACGTTAAATCTTTGCGTCTTCTTCTTCTCTTTTATTTTTGTTCTTTTTGGTGATTATTTTTCATTTAATTGGCGGATGATAATTAATCGACAAGATAGATCCATTTTTTGCACCACTTCCGCATTTGTGCAATTTTTGCTCAATAGTTTGGTATCAGAGTTAGCTGACTTGTTCTAGATTAGTTACCAATGGCTAATTCTCTTTGTAGTGGTATGAAAAATAATGACATCACCAAATTTGTTAAAAGAGATGTTTTTGGGACATGAAAGGTTAAAGTGAAGACTAATGACAGCGTTCTTCAACAATAACTTCATTCACCCGGAGGAAGAGATAAGATGCAAAAGCGCTTTGGAGAAGATATGCAAAGATCCCACTTCTCGGGCTCTAAAAGAGAAGCATGCTATTACTGTAAGAAGAGAGGACATTTCATAAAAATTGTTCAATTCTTAAAAAGAAGAGAGAGAAGAAGAAAGCTTTAATTTTGTAGCAGTTAGATCAGATGCAGATAGATGTGATAGTGACACATCATTATTTTCAGCCAGTATTTCACCATTAGAGACTACAAGTTGGGTGATTAATTCTGGAGCCTCTTGTCATATGACGCTAGATAGGAGCTGTTTTGTCAGTTATGATAAGATTGATGGCGGAGCAGTTCATTTGGAGAATGACACATCTTGTCATGTTGTGGGTATTGGAAGTGTGAGGTTTAAGATGCATGATGGTGTTATTAGGACTATCACAGATGTTCGACATGTTCCGATGCTGCAAAAGAGTTTGTTGTCAGTTGAAGCTTTGAGAAGACTTGGCACGCGGATAATAATAGATGGAGAGAATTTAAGAGTGGTGAAGGGTTCCTTAGTAGTGATGAAAGGGGTGCGAGTCAATGATATTTATATGCTTCGTGGAGAGACAGTCTTGGGAGATTCGGTAGCTTCTACTGATTCTAATGTTCCAGATTCTACTCAGTTATGGCACCTTCATTTAGGTCATGTTGATGAGGAGAGTCTGGAAGTATTGAAGAAGCGTAGGTTAATTGTTGTTGATTCTCAATTAAGGCCTAGCTCTTGTGGGGATTGTTCTTTTGAGAAGAATAAGCATGTCACATTTGATGTTAGAAGACCTAGGGCTACAGAGTTTCTAAAATATGTTCATTCTTATGTATGGGTACTCACCCCAATTGCATCTTTAGGGGAGCTAGTTTCTTCGTCTTACTTGTGGATGATTTCTCATGTTTGGTCTGGGCCTATTTCTTAAAGGCCAAAGACAAAATATTCGCCTAATTTCGGAAGTCGAAGACCTTAGTTGAAAAGAAGTTAGGAAAGCAGCTGAGAGTTCTTAGCATTGGCAATCGTAGTGAATTTTCGTCGCAAGAATTCACTTACTATTGTGCATCCGAGCATGTATTTAGAGTTTTGTCTACGAGTTCGCATTCTTTTGGAGTGGTAGAGAGCATGTGTCGGATATTATGGGAAAGAGCTTTGAGCTTGAGAGTGACTGCTGGTCTAGAAGAGGGATTTTGGGCAGAAGTGATATCTATGGCAGTATTTCTCATCAACCGTACACCTTCTATTGCCATAGATATGAAGATTCCAGAAGAAGTATGGAAAAGAGAACATGTTCATTATTCATTCCTTAAGTGTTTGGTTATTCAGCTTATTTATAAGATGAGAGACATGATAAGTTGAAGCCTAGAGTAAGCAAGCACATTTTATTAGGTTATGGAGAAGGAATGAAGAAGTATAAGTTATGGTGCAAAACAACCAAGATAATTGTGACTAGCAGGCATGTGATATTTGATGAGAGGTCTTTATTGAAGGTGGAGCTTCTATCAAGTGATGACGTTAGAAGGACACAAAATTTCCAAACACATTTAGAGCCATCGGATTGTTTCCATATTATGAGAGAAAGTGGTATTTCCGATGGTACCATGGTTGATGAGAAGATTTCAGAGGTTCAGACTCTAGGTGGAGCTCAGTCGCAGTTAAGGCCTTTTAGTTCAGCTGGCCCTATAGGTAAACATATTTGTAATAATGATTATTCATCTTATGCTTTGAATGTTGCGAAGCTTGGTGTTGAGTTTGATAAGGTAGACATGGTGAAGTCGAGTAAAATTCTTGAGAAGGAGTTTGAAGTAGATAATATTGAGTATGTCCTAACTCAATGTAGGATGAAGAAGGTGAAGCATGTTATGAAGTCTCCATTAGTCTCTCAGATTTCTATGTCTACAAGTTTGTCTCCTTCATCGAATTTTCTGAAGATGTTTGATATTTGTTCATATGCATTTTGTTTTTTGATGTGCACATCATCTTTCTTATGCTTGGGAAAGATTTGAAAGCCCTGTTTGGGCAATACTGCCCAAAGTAGTTCACATTGAGCTTGATGGTGTAGACCCAACAATTTGTTGAGATTTTGTGATAAAGAGAGATTGTCATATTTAAATTAAGGTGGAGTGTTAAAATTGGATGATTTAAATCTATGCCAATTATGGAGAAGATTTTAACTGATTCTTATAATCAATTAATTTTGGGCAATAAATCCGTAAGATATGAGAGAGAGATCTGGTTTGATTAATCAATCAAATCTTGGTATAAATGGCAACATATTTGGATGGAATGAGAAGTTTTTTATTTGATTTGAGC
Organism: Allium sativum; assembly: GCA_030737875.1. NCBI lineage: Eukaryota > Viridiplantae > Streptophyta > Magnoliopsida > Asparagales > Amaryllidaceae > Allium > Allium sativum. The sequence goes on from CM060918.1 coordinate 751,078,542, forward strand.
ATTCAATCAAATATATGTATACGGGGAAACTATCAAAATATGCAAGATTTGCAAATCAAGGAAATATGGAAACTTCTCATGCTTATCTTCAGGCAAGCCTTCATCCTTACTCTTATAAAATTGGAGGCATTTGCTCATCATTCAATGCACAAGCCAATATTGCTCTCTTCTTCATATCCTCAATAAGATCCCTATTTCTGTATAAATTATAGGGTGAGAAATATATTAAGTGCTTTGTATTCGTCTCTCATTGTACTCCCTCTTGTGAAGAAAGAATAAAATAATTGTTGTTGGGTCCGTAGACGTAGGCATAGACGAAGCACGTTAAATCTTTGTGTCTTCTTCTCTTTTATTTTTGTTCTTTTTGGTGATTATTTTTTATTTAATTGGCGGTTGATAATTAATCGACAAGCTAGATCCATTTTTTGCATTGTTTCGGCACTTGTGTAATTTTTGCACAACAATTCTCATAGTTCCCACCAAGTATATAAAACAGGTTACAGAAAAGCATCGTGGGATAGCCTTCATCCTTTTTGAATGGAGGTTTTCACAGCTTTCAGTCAAATAGGTGAAACTGAATGGAGGAGCAAGTGATATCATGCATAATTCAACATACTGACAAACAAAAAACATAGAACACTTTAGATGACACAATCATTGATAAAATGAATTTACGTTCATGGTGTTACAAATGATTATTCATCAATTAGCATATAGATATAGACGTATAAAACTGTTTTACATACCGCTGCAATCCACCTCATTTGATCTGTTGTTTTAATTTGATTGTAGCGTATTTTCCTATTTGCATTCCAATGCAGGAAGTATTTGTACACATGATTTAAGAAATAGCTAAGAAGATGATGGATGAACGAGATACAATTTATCCTTCGTCGTCCCTCCAACCTCTCCGTCTTCCCCTCCAGCTTTTTTCCATCCCTTCGTCGTTCGTTTACTTTTTCCTTTTTTGTAGTTAATGTTGAAAAATAAAAATACAAAACAATAGGTAAATCAAACACCACCTAAGCCTTTACTGTTTATGTTTCAGGCTAAGATATACAGATGCTATAAAATGGGATATACATGCTTTTGGCTAACAAAGAAAATGAAAAAATGATGCCCTCGTTTCTTAAAATATATATTCAAAACCAGGTATTTCGTCCATAAAACCACCCCTACGTACTTCGTTCATTAAAACACTCCTGATACACGATAACCAATATCTTAATAAGATAAAAATAAAATAACAAATTCTATTTCCAAAACTACCTTACATTGTTGACATCTCTTACATTTTTATACAAAACATTTTCATTCTCCAATGCACTCCTTTTTAACTGCTCAATGCATAGGACTATACAACATTTAAAACTATTAATACTAGCAAATCGTAATATATTTATGAATAAATTTGCTTTGTCAGCTACCTAACTATCAATAATATCATAAGAATATATCCATCTGCAATTACATAAATGAACAAGTAGAATATCAATGGTATCATAAGAACGTATACATCTGCAATTACATAAATCAAAAAGTAGAAGTTTGAGTATCTATGTGTTTCAAAAACTACACAACTGCCCGTATGCATAGCATAGGCCACACACTAGTTTATAAGTTATATATTCGTAGAAAACAATGAAAAATATTTAGCTTTCTAGGTTAAATCTTCACTTGAATCAAAATAGTTATTCAAATAATTTTATTTGTTGTGTATATATGGTTTAAACATATATTTGTTAAATTACTTTAAACTATCTTTCACTTTGTAGAAATTAATATCATTATCTTATATATATTAGAATAATGATTTTATCAAAATGTTTCACTTTCAAACTGTTTTTGGTTGGTGATACATGCATATTGTTCCATAGATATATTTCAATCGTCACTAATTAGATTGTGTTTGCAAATTTTGGCTCACATAGAGTATTAGTTGTTTCACATGTTCAAAGTAAACTACTCTACTTAGGCTTAAATTTAAAGCGATCGAGAGTGTGGAGTTTAGAGATTCTCTAGCATAGATTTATTGCGATCAATGGAAGCACTTTAGTTGATAACTGAATGTTACATAAAGTAATGCTTTTTATTGAAATTTTTTTAGTTGAATCATAAATAACTCATCTAACTATTAGTGTCAATAGATTAAATGTAAAAGGTTATATCGATCTATACGTTTTCTCATTTGAAATTTTGGCTATATTCTTGATAAAATTAATAAGGGTGTTTGCATCTTTATAGGTTACATGATATTCGTAATGGATGATGTATGTTTTTGGCTATTTAGTCAAAATTAAAAAGTGAATGATTATTTGAAATGCATCATAATGGCTTTATTAGTTCTCTTTAATGGAATGGCTATTTAAGAATATTTGCTTTGGACCTAGTTGACCTTGAAACTAAAATGCCTTCCAATAAGGCACGAAAATGACAACTTCAAGATGTACAAAAAGGAGCAGATGTAACATCTAGGGCCAGTCCAAAGTTATATTGGGCCCTCGACAAACAGCTACTTAAGCCTATACCAAAGTTATTTACATCATCAATTTATCGTGACTACATTGCAGTATTCTAAAATTGCAAGATTTGCATTCATAGACTATTTCTTTCATATATTAACTTGAGAAATTATGATGTAGTATACGTAGTAAAACATTTATGCATAAAATAAAATCATAATTAGCAAATCTCTAATAATCAATGTAACAACCCGGATTTTCGGCGACTTTGGTTATCGACATAAGCTCGATGTCGATAACCAAAACATCGAAAAATCCCGGTAATTAATGAAAGAAATTAGAAGGTGAGAATAGATAAGATAGAAACTTGGAATAGAAGAAGAAGAAGAACACAACACCAGAGTAACACGAACCTCATAGCGGAACGAATAACATATAATAGATAACATAACTTTGAAATATAATAGTTATGTACACAATAGCACTTATCAGAGTATAGCACTTACAACATAGCGGAAATAACTATAGCTATATGATCTTGAAGCCTCATGCTCCAAGCTCTCCAAGTATATCTGTAAAATCCTGACTACTTGACTGCCCGTACAAAATTGGACACCCAAGAGTTTAGGGAAAACAACAAAGTAAACTCCGGGTCAGTCATGGGACTGGAATGAGTAAAACAGTTTAAACAGGTATATGAACAAGTAAACGATATCTCATAAGACCACGCCGCAGAACGGAACGGGTTTTTCCCTTATGAGAATCCAAAATATCTTTATATCAAAAACCTTTTGATATTATAATAATGTCTATATACAAATAGATATCAACTAGCAGAAACGCTTTCATCTCACGTTCTACATATATAGTATACAATCAAAATCGCAAGCACGTATTGGATAATGGATTTCCAACTATGACAAGGTATGGAACCACCTTCCGATCAGTGTACTCTAGGAACGATACACTGGAGTTCAACAAGAACATCTTGTAACTCAGCCACACATGACCAACCACTCATTTTGCTTGAGTGTATCCAATGTATATCACCAACGGTTGGGATCAGCAACCGTTCCCATATATATATGGGACATCATTGATAGATTTAAGAAACAAATGAATATTCTCTAGATAGGTGATTATACACCCTACTTCGGTGCGACCGACTTAGCCATGCTGCCTGCCCGATTTTTTTCATTTACCGGTTGATGAGGCTAGAAGCTACGCTTTATCATTACATCATATTCACTTCAAATGCCACATTGTCAGATCCATCGAAATAACTAATTGACGTTTACAACAGTACATTACGTGTCAGCTAAAGAAGTTTCCTTCTCTGCTTCCACTCTTGGTACGGTTGAATAAATCAATGTACATGACCTTTCTGGAATTACTCTGTCAGACATTCATCTTCATTCACTTAAAATGTCACATTGTCATACCCGCCAAATCACAAATTGATTTATCCAAAAATAACACGGGTATACAAGTAAGAGAAACGAATTCCTCCGCCACCAAACGTGAATACGTTTGAACATATCAACTTACGCGATCTATTGGATATACTCTGTCAGACCTTCGTCCATACAAGTTGTCCTGGGACTGGACAAACCGAAGGCACTATTCAGTATATCCATCTTTGTCGCTGTTATCTAAGACTTATACAACAGCCCTTGCACTTTACTCCGTCTTCAATTATCTTTGGCATAAATGATTCACAACGCTTGTGCCAATACATAGTGGTTCTTTGGATAATAATCCAACCGGTCTCTCCATATTAACAATGTTAAAATGGTCAAAACTTCGATAGTCTGTGATTTAACTATCAAAGAAAAACAAGTGTGCAAACAACGATATTATTTCCAGATGGAAATTATATCGATCAATCATCAACATATATCTATATATATATATTCACATTGCCTTATTTTCTATGTTTAGAAAATATATGTTATTAACACTGGAAAACGTTGCCATCTGCTTATTTACAAATCACTACTCTTCCCGAACTATCAGTCCCTGACTGTAAACTAGTATGAGAACAATCCCCTAAGTATAAATCCCGAAGGCCGAAACCAACATCAGATAGGCACTTAGAAAACCATTCAATTTACTAATCTCTAGTCAGTTCTAATTTTACTTAACTCTATTTGATTAACTCTGATTGATTAACTCTAACTGGTTAATTCTAACCGATCAACTCTAACTGGTTTTACTTGGTTTGACTAACTCAATTTATTAACTCGACTGACTAATTCAACTCAATTAACCTAACTTGATTTACTTATCTCGATTAATTGAACTAATCACTTTGATTAACTCGACTAATTCACTTTGGTTAACTTAACCAATTCACTTAACTAATTCACTTAGTTTAACCTAACTATTCACTTAACTCCTGTCGAATAAACTATATTCGATAACTCCTCTAACTCTATTCGAATAAACTATATTCGATTAACTCCTTTACTCTATTCGAATAAACTATATTCGATTAACTCCTTTTCTCTATTCGAATAAACTATATTCGATTAACTCCTTTTCTCTATTCGAATAAACTATATTCGATTAACTCCTTTTCTCTATTCGAATAAACTATATTCGATCAACTCATTTGATTTAACTCTAATCGATTAACTCCATCGAATAAACTATATTCGATAACTCCTTCGATTTAGCTAATATTCTATAACTCACTTCGATTAACTAATAATCGATAACTCCTTCGAATAAACTACATTCGAAAATCTCCTCTCGAATAAACGATATTCGATAATCTTCCCTTTCGATTTAACAAATCGATAACTCCTTTTCGAATAACTAAATTCGATAACTCCTTTCGATTTAACTAATCGATAACTCCTTTCAATTTAACTAATCGATAACTCCCTTTGATGAAACTAACATCTATACTCCTTTCGATGAAATTAACATCGATTAACTCCTTTCGATGAAACTAACATCGATTAACTCCTTTCGATGAAACTAACATCGATTAAATTAACTCGACGAACTTAACTCGACTCACTTATCTCGATAATCTAACTCAAGAACTTAACTCGATTAACTTATCTCGATAATCTAACTCAAGAACTTAACTCCTATCGAATAACTAATATTCGATTTAACTTCATTCGCTTGACTCTAGATCGCAGCGATCACAATGGTTACGCCTGACTCCCTCAGGAAACATCCGACCGCCGTAGGCTATTTACAGCCCTGCGAATTACGCTAGCAGTCGTACGAGATGGCAACTTATCCTGAATAACTCTGTTTGACTAACTCTATCTCAAATAACTATATTTGATAACTTCTACTTCGAATAAGTGGTATTCGATAACTTAACTCGATTATCAACTCGAAAATCTTAACTCGAATCGATTAACTCCAAATGATTAACTTGACTTACTTAACTCACTGGTTAACTTGACTTACTTAACTCACTGGTTAACTCTACTGAACTGGTTAACTCTACTGAACTGGTTAACTCTATTCAACTAACTCGACTCGACTAACCCCTTTCGAATAACATATTCGTTTTACTAACTTTCGAATACCATATTCGATTTACTCCCTTCGAATACCATATTCGATTTAACTCCTTTTGAATACCTTATTCGATTTACTTTATTCACTTTATAAAGATTTCCTTTTTAACAACGTTTTATTCATTTGGAAAGATTTACTTTTAAATAAAGGTTCTACACTTTAAAAATGATTTCCTTTTTATAACGTTTCCTTTTCAATTCTATTTGTAAATGGTTTACAAATATTTCCTTTTCAAATTTATTCTTGAAATATTCTAACTCCTTAAATTCTCTGAAAAATTCGCCATAACCTCCTTTGTAACGGGAGCATCGGGAAAATCCCCAAACCAGCCACACAGGCCTTTCCATTCAAAAAGAAAATGGTTTGAAATTATTTCCTTTTTGAATATCTCCTATTTATAAATATTCAAATTTATAAACATTTCTTATTTATAAATATTCCACTTTATAAATATCTCTTATTTATAAATATTCCAATTTATAAATATCCTATTTTCAATATCACTTTGAAAATCCCCTTATCAATATTTCGGTATGTTATGGTATTCAATCATATCAAATCATGATGTTCAATATCGTCCAAGTGCATATAATCGCCCACAGATTTTATATCACATGATATAACAATATATGAAAAACAATAAAATAACTATTGAGGAATCCAGTCGGATTCCTCCAACCTGTCTCCCTGCATCCACAGATGTTACACAATAAGATTATAATCACTTTCAGTTCAATATAAATTATTCTGATAGCAGAATCAATATATAAATATTTAACGGTTTATATATATATAATTATATACGTATATATAATCTTCACTAACTGACTAGCAGTTCAATCAATCAACCAACACACAGCAATCAACAGATGATTAACAGTTCTAAAAATACATTATAAAAATATAACTGTTTAGAGTTGGTGAGTTTTACTCACATTGGCGCGTTAATCGTTTAATAACGGTTTGCGTTATTTGATTGCGACGGACAATTTATTTCGCCATAAATTGTAACGAGCTCCGATGGACTTGCGGTCAGTGCCATTGTGTAGTGTCCGTCCATACGATCCCAGCGGATCTTGTTTCGTTGAATTTTGATACCGTATGGTCAAGTTATTTAATTTACAAGTTAGTGTACATTTTAAAATTAAATAAACATGGATTTAAATAAAAGATGGGCCTTAACTTGTTTATTATTTCGGCCCATTACCCTTCACTACAGCCCAGACCTCATAAACTACTTCTCCCCCAAAATCGAAATACCGTGAGCTCACAGTGGCCATTGCCATTACTTTGCTTGCCTCAACCGAACTCATTACTTCATGCATCCACAAATAAAGATCACCACACATCTCCTCTTCTAATGCTCTTCTCCTCCATCCCCCATTCTCAGAACTCGCGCCCCCTTACCCTACTTCCGTCGAAAACCAGTGATGCCCAAAAACTAAACCGAGTTTCACCAACTTCCCACTACAGGTGCGGCTTCCAATGCCAAACCCAACCCTATCCTCCAAACTGCCAACCAACCCCTGTATCAACCACAACCCGAAGCCCTAGCTTGCTGCGCCTAAACCCAGCGAACTTCATGGACGCCGAACCCCTCAAAACCCACTGTAGATCGAAGAGCAACTTCAAGGAAGAATGAATATATAAGGGAATCGATTTATAGAATTTTGTTTCTTTTTCTATGATTTTTGGAAGATCGGTTTTCCTTTTCTGGAAAAAGAAAATACTAACGTCGCGCAATTTGACCAGAAGAAAAATTTGTTTAGGGTTTAAGGGAAGTTAAGGATGGTACTTATAGGGAATTTTAATAATTTAAATATTAGAATTTTATATAAATATTTTCCTTAACGCTACTTACATTTGTTATTAAAAAAATCCTGTGATCACATACAATACTGAAAAATCATGAAACTGGACATGCAGCTAGAGTTCGACATTACGGTCCCAACGAAACTGGTTTCGTCGAATTCCGACTCCGTATGCTCACACAGCGTATTTTTAACTGTCAAAATACTGACTGTTTTTCACTCTAAAAATCCGTACGACCACACAGTGACTCTAAAAATCACGGAACTTGGAATCTAACAATAATTTGACATTGCGGATCCAACAAAACTGGTTTCGTCGAATTTCGACTTCATTTGCAAAAGTGGCTATTTTTAAAGCTCTGGATGACCCATTTAAATATATAAATATATTTAAATATTATTTAAATTAAATATTCCCAGTTATTAAATTCCACGACCATTTAATTCCCCAAATATAATTAAATAAATTAATTATAATACCTCTGACAGTGCGGGTCATTACAATCAATGTAGAATAATCAACGTAAATATAAGTAGTACATTTTCTAATATATCGAATCCTCTAGCAATTGTGAAATTTGTACCATGATTAGAGTCAAAATGTTACTTGGAATAAATAAAACATCTCCATATATAGAACAAGAAGAGAGAAAGATGAATAAAAAACTGTTTGCAATTGTTCATTACGACTTGGCAATACACTGTTTTTAAAATGCTAATTTATTGATGAAATGGGGAGTTGCGGTAAAAAGAATCTGTTTTTGATAATGAAACGATAGAAGGTGCAAAGGAGATGCAGAGGCAAAACAAAGGAAGGAGCATATGAAAAGATGCATGAATTAAATATTGTATATCCAGTCCATAGTTAAAACTGTTGTGCGAGAAGATTGCGCGAATGTGGAAGCACAATAAACAAGATCTAGATTTGCCAATTGAACGTCAATCTAATAATCTGACAACAATTAATCTATTACATCAAAAATAGTAAATAGCTATAAAGAAGAAACAAAGAGACACACAATATTTATACTGGTTCCACTATCGTCGAGATAGTGTACGTCCGGTCCAGAAGAGAGAGATTTTATTCCACTTGAGAGAATTACAAGAGACTACAAAATAAGAGTTTACATATCCAAAACTCAAATTAGGCTTAGCAAGAAGAGACACCATTAGGGATCACTTGCTCCATGTCAGGATGGGTTTACAATGAAGTACACCCCTCAATATATAGCCAGTGCAAATCTATGTGAGTCGTCAATTAAATTACCAACGTATGGTAATAATATAATGGAGGCAAATTACCATAGCAACAAATGTGCAAAGCTAAAAAGTAAATCAATCCGTTTCTTTAGCATAGATGGAAGAAATTAATGCCTGCATTTATTACTTTCCATCTCATGCAATTGCAATCAATTAATTCATGCATTTCCATATTAAACAAATATTTACTTTCCATCTATTTGTGATTGTGTATCACTTAAATTTAACACTCCACCTTGATGGAAAATCACATATCTGCAACACCCCATCTAGAATCAAATTCACTTCTACTCTCCAACAGAACTCCACCGTAAATCAAAATCTCACAATAAGATAGAAACCAAAAACGAATATTTTCCTAATGGGTTCCAGCAAAGCTACCCCCATCTAACCATGTTAACGAGCTCAGACTACGTCCCCACCCGTCAACAAAATGTTGCAAATATCCAAAATACAAAAAAAGGCAGATCCCAAAATAATCTCGACACTACTAAGGCCAAAAATAATTCTCTCAATCATAAATTCGAAAATAGATCCAAAATCCAAATCTCTGTATGCAAGATAATTCTCTCTGCTTCCGTATATCTGCATGTAGCACCTACTTTAAGATGGCAACACAAAATCTGCGATGTATCATAGTGGCACCGAATCCGCCAAAATCAGCTTTATAATCTGAACTCTCCAAGACGACATCACAAGTCAATAAGTCTGAGTGGCGTCAAATCTGTCACCAAAATCAGCTACATCAGATAGAGTTTCTAAACCTAATGGTCTCTTTAACACACTAAACTCTTTATCATCTAAGTCTCATACAATGCGAGCATTTCTCAACTAACTTGAAGTTATACAGTTCTCAAACACTTGGAAAGGTCGCTAACACCTCCAGCTGTTCATCTTTGGCCGCTACCACCTCTAAGCAATTTCTCCAAGCTGTTTTCCACGAAGTCGCATTCTTTTGGAGTGGCATTCTTGAACAAACATGTAACTCCACCTTAATGAGAATCAAAAGCTCAAGCTACATCAAAGTTCCAAGCCTGGAACGCTTTTCTCTCAACATAATCTTCTCCACCAAAGTCTCATTTTCTCCCAAAATAGTAATTGCATAATCATCACTGAATCTACCAACTTTATAGAAATAATTGATGCACAATTTAAAACAAATCGCCTTTCTCTGAGACCAATATGTTGTGCGAGAAGATTGCGCGAATGCATAAGCACAATAAACAAGATCTAGATTTGCCAATTGAACATCAATCTAATAATCTGACAGCAATTATTCCATTACATCAAAAAAATAGTAAATAGCTATAAATAAGAAACAAAGAGACACACAATATTTATACTGGTTCCACTATCATCGAGATAGTGTACGTCCAGTCCAAAAGAGAGAGATTTTATTCAACATGAGAGAATTACAAGAGATTACAAAATAAGAGTTTACATATCAAAATCTCAAATTAGGCTTAACAAGAAGAGACACCATTAAGGATCACTAGCTCCATGATGGGATGAGTTTACAATGAAGTATACCCCTCAATATATAGCCGGTGCAAATTTAAGTGAGTCATCAATTAAATTACCAACATATGGTAATAAATAATGGAGGCAAATTACCATAGCAACAAATGTGCAAAGATAGAAAGTAAATCTATCTGTTTCTTTAGCATAGATGGAAAAAATTAATGCCTGCATTTATTTATTTCCATCTCATGCAAATGCAATCAATTAATTCATGCATTTCCATATTAAACAAATATTTACTTTCCATCTATTTGTGATTTTGTATCACCTAAATTTAATAAAAACAATGTATATACAAATAAGATGATAAAAATGCTTTTGATTTTATTCATTGTGCATAATCTCAAGGATGACTACCACTTTTGTGCAGTGAAATAAGAATTAAAGTATCATGGATTTAATAAAACAAAGAAGCACCTGCACTTCATCACTTGCTAAATTTGGCAAAATATATTAGCAACAAGATAAAGTCCTTTAGTATCTACTTTTTACACTTAACCATCTAAGGCAATTAGTATTACAACAAATTTAAGCACCTGTTTCGCACCAAGTATTATTACAAATTCAAGCATTTTCTTTCAGCATCCAACTAGAACAATTATGCACTTATAGTCAATTTTTGCATTTTTAGGCGATTCCGTAATGTATTAGGCTGCATATACATAATGGGAAAAAAATCAACTTGTAATATATCACTTGAGCAAAGAGACAATAGATCCAACAAGGAGCAATGTGTGCTCATACGTGATAAGTTGTTTTAGGTAAAACCTTCATTTTAGTCAGACTATAAATCAAATTGGTTGCATATTTTACTTTGCAAATCAAAGTAGTTAATTCATAATAGACCAACTCCTTTGTAAATATGACGTAATAGCATTGTGCTACTTGTTTTACTAATATTAACAAGTTAATTTATTTTAAACAGCAGTTTATAAAATTTGCACTTTTATCAAATTTTCTTTTGTTGTCTGTCCTATGATATTGAAACATAATTTAGCCCATGTGATTTTATCATGTACGCTACATGTATTTATACGATAGCTTGAATGAAAATTATAAGCATGTATGCATCACTAAAGAAGTTGTAAGTAACAAATTTTTTTAACTACCTATGGTCAAGTGTGCTTAGTACATACAACCAACATTTATTTTTGTTGTATTTAATCGTTTACAGTTCCATTGTCAAGAAACATATGCTACTTAATCATTCTAACTTAAAGTTTTCTAGTTATTGTTCTCTCACTTTAAGATCAGGTTGTGCACGGTATTTGTAAGGTTAAGTTGTAAAAACTTGCTTTGTATTTGGAGTTCAGTGAGAAGATTTTGATTGTTAATTTGTAGTAAATTGTGAGGTATGAAAACTAATGTGCATGTCTTAATAGATTGTTCTGATATCCTCTATGAATTATATGTGATATTTGAGATCATATGTGCTTGTCAACCACATAATTGAGTATCCCATATCATATGGCATATGATGTTAGTAATTACGTTTTTTACCTGTGTTGTTTTGATTTTCATTATGATTAGAGGAAGGAGTATAAAATTTTAGGCCATTTTACATAGGAAGAAGGATTCTTCTTCTTTTAGTGGTTATTCTTTAATGTTTATAAATTTCTCTTCAATTTATATCACTTATTCCAATTTCTATGCAAAATTTTAATTATAATTAGTTGATATTTATTTTATCAGTGTTTCTGCATGCTTCTATTTACTAACCAACAGTGAACATATAAATGTATAACCTTGTATATAGTGCAAACATAACGGGACATACAAAAATTTCAAGCAATAAGGGAATAAAATTGGAGACAAATTAAGTACTTTTTTCTCTATTAGTAAATATTAGGGGTCAAGTTGAAAGAAAAAACTCTAATAAACTATTGACGGCAAAATATGTCGTAAACACCCAAGGTTCTTAGTTACTTAAGAATTATAGTTTCGCATGGAAATATAAGTGTTGAAAGCGGTTAATAACACAAGAGGTTTCTAGTGGTTCGGTCCCGTGAGGGGCCTACGTCCACTTTGGAAGAGTCGCTAATATTTTATTGACAATAAAGAGTTACAAGCTTAGAACTATCTCATGGCATCCTTTTACAAACATTTCTAAGTATTTTGAGATCATAATTGTCATATACGGATACTAGGAAAAAGTCACTTTTGCTCTTCTTCTTCCTTAAAGCATGGATGTCGTTAAAAAGGCCACTTGGAGCTCTCAAGAGATGTCAAATCAATCAATTTCCAACCACTTTGAAGTGTGGGCTTGGATGTATTTATAGTGGAGTGGTTAGGTAGGAGTAGGTAGGAGTAGCACACTACAACAGTAAATCTCGGATCCTAGAACTCGGGCCCTTAGAAACTCGGATCCCCCTCGTCGGGCCCCGAAATACTCGTACCGCACTCTAGTGGTACAAATTTCGTATCCCATAGGGTTACTAAATTTGTACACCATGAGGTACGTTGAAATATGTTTGTGCACGGTGGGTTTGAGCACCAGATTATGAGAAGGCAAAGAGGGGTCCGAGTCGAGGGATTCGAGGAGGGAGGCGTACGAGATTGTGAGTGTGGCCCAGTTTTGGGGAGTTGCAAGGCTATCGCTTGCATGACCTTTTCACGGCTTGTTCCTTAGCCCTTTGGCAACACTTAGGACTATAACATGACACGATGTGTTGACTCGAGCATGTCTTGTGTACTTTTGGGAACCGGACCAAAAGGCCAGTAAACATTTTCACCCCGAAGTACGTTTTGTTTTGATATGATGTGCTTTGAGTTGGTAGAAATATTTTGTTGATTCGCCGATTTCCTGTAGACTCATGAAGATAAATGCTAGTTGTTGACCTCATTTACTTTGTAATCGTAAACTGGTTGTCGTCGATGTGATGTCGTGTTTATGCTTACACGTTCTTTGCGTAACTTTTGCACGACATCACAGGAAGTAAGAAATGATAAGTAAAATATGCAAAATGAATGGGAATGTACGCGAGTGCATGTTTGCGAATGTTTGTTCTTTACATATGCTATCCCGTACGCGTGCACATGCCCGTACACAAATGTGTAACATCGCGACGGTACGTCACGAAACATATGTATGCATTAACATATATATATATATATATATATATATATATATATATATATATATATATGAGCATATGTGTATATGTATATATATACGCACTATTATATGTATTATTTCTCCTCTTTTTTTATATATATTTCATACCCCTTTTTTGGGATGTGAAAATTTCATATCCCAAACAGGGACACGAAATCTCGTACCTACGTGGGTATGAAATCTTGTACCCCACTGGGGCATGAGAATTCGTGTCCCACCGCGGGACATGAAGGGTAAATGGGCTAAGCCCACTCTTCTCCCTCCCTCTGTAAATTCAAACTCAATCCCCACTTCTTCTTCTTCTTCTTCTTTCGTTTTACATGAATTTGAACCCGAAACTTGGAACTCGAAAGAATTCGAAATGTAATACTGGTAGGTAGTGGTAAGTCATGAGTTCGGCTCGGACTATCGGTTCGGCCATGTTTGGAAGCTTGAGATTATTCACGTTTCCTAATGAAATCGGTGGAAGTCTTGAATAGTTCTCGAGTTGAGAGCGAGGCCAAAACCCCAAGGTCAGACCCAGTCGCCAGCCTAAGTTCGTAGTTGGTGAAGAAGAGGAGTTTTTAAGAGATATGATTTTGAGAGGGATTAGTCATGCGAATTTGAGATAAGAGGGATAGCTCAAGATAGAGAAAAAAGGAGGAGATGAAGAGACGAAGGATCTGAAGCGTGAGGCCGAACTCATGGACGCTCATATTCGATGAAGGGGGTCCAATTTTTTGTACCCCTCATGGGACTACGAAATTCGTATCCATTGTGAGGTACGAGTTTCATACCTCTCGTGGGGTACGAGCTTCGTACCATTCATGAAGTTTCGTACCTCTTGCGAGGGTACGAGTTTCGTGCCCCTCACGAGGGTACAAGTTTCAAGCCCCTCATGATGGTTCAAGTTTCATACCTTCTATGGGGGTATGAGTTTTCGTACTCTAGAGAGGTACGGTAGCTTTGGCATTGCGCTTTGAGTTCACTTTGTTTATACTTTGCCTTCCTGTTCGAGACTCGTACTTCGTATAGTCCACCCCTGGGTTCACGTTGTTTTTGCGACACTTTACGATTGGGTCGAAATTTACTATAACCATAATTCGGTCGATGACCCAACTCGGCACATAGGATTAAAGCATATGAACAGATTATGACTAAACTATTGATCTGCGAAAAACACTTTATCGATTCTGATCTTAACATAGTCACCATTCGATGCGAACTGGGTTATGTTAGTTGACAATGGTCACAATATTTGGAGGCTTGTGATTGTCGCCATGGCCCTAGTTTTGAATTATAAATTGTATCAGCATACCACTAAACGACGCTGCATGCACCTATTAGTTTGCACCAACACAAGGGGTATAGGTTACACAATTGCGACGTCTAATGCTAACGTGTTAAAAGTATAGCGAGCAATGAGGCTTTATTGTCTTCGTCACACACATCTGATTCCACTAGCGATGCTAGCTCGAAGGACAGCTAGCTTGAGACATTCGGAGGGTCCATTCCTTTTCAGGCGACAAGTTCGCCAGAATAGTCTACTTACGGGGCATAGCCAGAAAGACAACATTCTCCGATAGAGCACGAGGAGGAAGAGCACGTGGATATTATTGAGGGAGACGCGTCGGTGGCACTGATTATGTTGGCAGACGCGGTTATATTTAAAAATCCAACAGATTCGGTGCCATCTAACATGAATGCAACAACGTTAAGGCGCATGGCATTGCGGTTCCACATTCCAAAGATGATGTTCTTCCACCAGGAAAGGGTGACAGAGCTTACGCGCCAACAGAGGGGTACACTGCCTGTAACACGTAGGTATGCGCTACTGGGTGTGTGCCCCAGACTAGCAATTTTATTCAGGATATGCTATACCACTTTCGACTTGCACTGTCGCGACTTAATCCAAATGCGTACGCTTTTCTCTTGGGTTCATACATTCTCTACAGGAATTATTTGCAGCTGGAGCCCACCGGAGAGGACATTCGATATTTGTTTCAATTGAAGAGGAGAGCCACTGCCGCACCGTCTCAATATTTCTTGGAGTCTTCGCCCAGTACTAAGTTCTCCAATGGAACATGGCCTAAGCTGACTATATAAAAGCACGATTAGTTCTTCGTGCTCTGCCCTCCTGGGTTCTCCAGGAGATAGTTGGAAGGAAGTAGGTATTTCATTTTACTTTTAGTTTCGGGATTTATGGATTTTAACAGCTCAAGTTTTTTTAACTCCTTTATTACATGATAGGAAATCCTGAGGTGCCTACAGACACCGTATACCAAGATCGTCTCGTATCTTTGTTAGCCATCTCAGTTGAGTCACGTTCCGCTGCGAGCATTCTAAAATAGGATCCACTCCATCGCACAGGGTTACTTCCTGACGGTCGAGTGATAATTACGCCAACAACCGCCGATTGTGGAAAGAAAGTGGAGGTCGGGAAAGAAGCAGGTTCCCCGAGTCGAAAGAGGAAGATGTCCCCTGTCGTGCCTAAGCCATATAAAGCAGCGAAGATCTAGGAGGGAACTGGTGAAGGCGAGACTGGTGATGAGGGGGTAGTTTCCAGGGATGAGGACCCATCGTACGCCCCTGTTCTGCCTAAGATAGACGAGGCAGGGGTAAGAGCATTGACTAGGTCGCAGACACCAACGACTCTCTCAGATACCACCATCTCGCTCAAGAGAGAAGGCCAGTTTGATGAGTTAAACAAGCTCCCGCTTGTTGGGTTTTCTTGGCCTAGTGCTACAGGCTTGGAGAATATAAGTTTGGCCATTGGAGAGTTTGCTCTGCCAGGCGGACTGCCATCTAGTTCGTAGAGAGAACACTTAGGACGGACACACTCATAAACACTACATGACACAACATTTGTTTTGTTGGTAGAGTTCTTGAGTCTGAACTTTAAACTATTTCTCTTACATATGATATGGATAAATGTAGAGGCGGAGGACGTGGTTATGGATCAGGGAGCTATTGCCCCTTAAGAAGTGCTTTCTTGATAGCTTCAAAAGAGAGACTAATTTGTTCAGCGAACCTATGCATTCACATTACTGTGGCGACGAATACCATCATAGAGACCAATCTCAACGGTATCTGAATCCTCCACCTCCACCTCCTATTCGGATATTTGGGACAGATTCCCGGTTCGGCATGGCGGGTACCAGACATTCCTCATCAACCGTTCCATCTCACATCGCGCCTTTGGCTCCTACCCAAGTTACTAAAGGGAACTTGGCTATTTGAGAAAGAATGAAATGGTTAAGAAGAAGAAGCAGGATCGGGTGGTGGCTAAGACCCAAGAGCTTTCCATCGAGGAGAGGAAATCATTACTAAAGCAGAAGTTCCCCAACACTATTTTGACGAACTAGTGTTCCTTCCCGATATTAGTCTGATCCCCTGGGAAATCATTGAAGATGTGTGGATGCAGGTGAGAGCGGCGTATTTCCAGGCTAAATAGCTTACTAAGTTCTCCTTGCACCGCTCGGACTTGATTAGAAAAATAACGTGGAAATCCAGAGCCTAGTGCTGACTATTGATGCTGAGTGGATCACCGTCCAAATCTTGGAGGAAGAGATTGGTAAGGCTTGACCTTCTGTTGTTATTGATTCCTTGCTTGCATTTCCATACTTGGATGTTAAATTTTTTGTTGTCGTCACAACGGAGCTGAAGGAGAAGTATGAGAAGCTGAAGAAGGAGGCAGAGCACGCGAATTTAACTTTCAAAGATACGGTGGTCTCATTAGCAACTGAGAACACGACATATAAACGGATAAAGCCAATTGGGTAGAAGTGAATGCTCAACTGGAGAAGGATAATGAACGAGTATCCCAACTTCAAATGGAGAATGAGGACCTGAGGAAGGAGAACGAGAGGTTAAAAGCTGAGAACGAGGGGACTCAGAAGATTCAGGAGGATGTTGCTGAGATAAGTAGGAAGCTAGAGGTAGCCAAGAAGGAGTAGGAAGATACTGGGTTGGTAACAAGGATATATTGAGTTCGCTGGATGGATTGAAAGCCGAGAACTAGATGGACGTGGAAAACTCGAGAGCGGAGATCAAGGATGCAGAGATTAGGGTGGAGGCCTCCTTAAAGGAGCACGTCCGAAATATGTACATCAAGACCTTAAGATTTCGTGGGATCTCATGGGTCCGAGATTACTCTTATGTGTTGGCCCAGACATAGTAAAGGTTGGTGCCACATGAGGCCTGGCAACGTCAGGTGGATGTGGGATCTTTGGATGAGAATCAGTTGATGATCGAGCTCATGACTAAGGATGAGCGTAAGATGCTAGATGATGGGAGAATATTATTACAGGAGGATGCTGAGAGGGAGAGACTGTTGAAAAGCCCTATTGAGATGGGAAAGTTTATAACTATTGAGAGCGTAGTTGTCGTTCATACATTTGCGGAAAGTTCCTACCGACAGCCAGCTCCAGCATCTACCATAACCTGTGGTCCTACTGTTCCATCTCAGGGCTCATTTTATTATGGCCCCGAGCATCTAGGATAGGGAGTGAAGGAATCTCCTTTGACCGCTATAGTGAGCATACTCCCCATCATACCCATACCATTCCTTTAAGGCGGTAAATTTTCGTTACCGCGAATACCCAAACATGATGTGGTTACCGAATTTATGGACAAAAAGGTTGTGTTTTTAATGTACAGCCCCTCCTAGAGTTGACGCGACACTAGGTTTTACCCCAGACTGCCCCAAACAACGGAAACTGGGTTAGGACTGCAAGGGAAATATTTTGGAGAGGGAAGCGGTCAAGTGGGCACGTTTTCGAACGTTGAGCTAGGGTCCTATATTTATAAGGACCTTCTAGAGTAGGGAGAAGTCATGGATGGCCAGTGTGTCCATGTGACGGGTCCGGTGGAGGCGATTGTGCCGATAATGCAGGTAATGGTGGAAGCCCAAAAAGCCTAGATGTTGGCAAAGTCCGTAGAGCAGGAGGAGAAGAGAAGGTAAGATGAGCATGTCATTCTGGAGGCACGTGCCGGGGCTAAGCATGATGATGATAAGAAGGCTGTTGATGTTGTATGAAGGAGAAGGTCGATGCCGAGGCAGATAAGGTGAGGGTTGCCAAAGAGGCCAGGAAGAAAAGAGTCGCCGATAAGGCTAAGGAGAAAAGAGTTGCCGCAGAGGATAGGAAGAATGAAGCCAACAATAATGCCAAACAGAGAGCCGCGATGACTTATGAGAAGCTCAAAGACGATGACATTACGAAGCTCAAATCCAAGAAGCTAGCCGATCGGAAGGCTGTTAGAGAGGCTAAAAAAAGCGGAGTTAGAAGTTAAGGAAGCTTTGGGAGAAGGTGATGCCGTGTTGGCCCTTGCTTCTGGTGCTTCCCCAAGCTATTTTATACATTGCCACCATAGATATCACGGAGATTACAAGTGGTAGGATGATGGCGGAAGGCGAACCTCAATCTTTCATGAGTCTATAACTCCCATGAAGAGTAGAGGCGGGAAAAACTGTAGCGGCTCTGAAAGAAAGAGGTCTATGACTGGAGATCCACCTAGTGCTGAATCTTTACAAAAGAAGAAAAGAAAGAAGCGAGATAAGTAGTGTTAGTGATTGTTATAGATATTACCGACATTTTGGTTATGTAGGCCGATAGTATATGCGGGTACGGCCCTCACTTTTGGTCTTTTGGAGGCACGGTGTGGTTTTCATATACACCCTATCGTTAGAAAGAAAGATATTAGATTTATAGTTTACTTTGGATATATGAAAATGAAATATCAATTAACTTTATCTAAAATCGCATATCATGTTAAGTGTTTGAATGTCCGTCTTATGTTTTCCAGCGTTCTATACTTGCAAAAGGTACTTCTTGTTACACTCGTAGAAATGCGATAGGTGATCCCACTCTGGAGGACTCCCCAGTCGTGTAGTGATCGTGTGTTGGTTCTACTCGTGGTGCTACCTTTGTTCAGGAGTCCCTAGGTGCGCGAAATTTTGGCCATGTACCGTTTCTCTTGGACTGCCCAGAGTTTGTTAGTCCTAAGTTGTGAGAAGGCGTGCTCCCGTCGTTCCTTTAGGGTTAGAGCGTGAGGGTGTCATTTAATTGCCAAAGGGTGCCTGGATCCGTACCTGTTGGGTCGGATGGTGCTTGATGGGCTGTCCCTAAGTCCGCAGACTAAGGAACGAAACAATTTATACTGGGTCTCATCGTTAGGTTGAGATTTGAGTGGTACTTGGATCCTGGCCCGATGGGACAGATGGAGCCGTAGGAGCGGTCGTTATTACACTAGCTTGGCTGGTGGGATTCCGCGAAGTCCGAGGACTTGGGAGTGGAATGATTTATACTCGGTCTCGTCGTTGGTTCGAGACTCGAGTAGAGTTGTTTATACTCGGTCACGTCGTGCTCTCGGGACTCAAGAGGTGTTATTTATACTTGGTCTCGTCGTTGGTTTGGACTCTAGTAGCAGTGCCCTCTCCCGTGCTCGGAGTGTCGAACCTACTATATTTGTGTTTGTCCTCGTTGTTGTTCTGAGGCTTGGGTGGTGGTACCGGCTCCCTTGCTCGGGGTGTCGATCCAATGTTCGAGTGACTGTGTGTGAAAGCCAGTTGTGATGGTCAATCAAAAATATCACGCATGAAGTAAACATAACAAGGACATATAGAAATGAACATCATCTTTACTAATTACTTTGACGGTAACAACCTTTGCAATGCCTTGAATTTCAAGAAAACAAAACACCGTTAGAAAGCAGAACAATTGTGCATTAAGTTATGCGAAGTAGTGACGAACATGTTCGTTGTTCCATGCCATTGGGAGCTCAGCTCTGTCTATGGTTGCTAGCTTGAAACTCCTGTTAACACCAAAATTCGTGGTGACAAAGTATAAAGAAGCAGTAACTCCAATACCAGAAAATGTAAATGGAAAAGCTTGGATACAGCTATGTCAACACCAAAAGAAGAAGATGAAATCTTGTTTCTCCTATAACTTTTGATTGGTGAGAGATTCAAACCTAAAACCACTTCCATTGGATTCGGATGATGGTCTCCCAGTCCGTAGAGTGATCATATTAAACAATCGGATGTACGGTTTGAGAGTAATGACTGAAACAAGAAAGCCAGAGAAAGGTAGAGAAAGCCTGAGAAAGGCAGAGAAAGCTAGCGAAAGCTAGAGGCAGCTAGAGAAGGCTAGAGGAAGCTGGAGACAGCTAGAGAAAGGTAGAGACAACTAGTGAAAGCCAGAGAAAGCAGGAACCGACAGCGAGGTGCAGGAACCTACAGCAGGGTTCAGGAACCTGCAGCAGGGTGAAATACCGACAGTATAAGGTTATAGGAAGCCGGAGAAAGGCAGAAAAAGACAAAAACAGGGACCAGAATGATCTAGGAGGCAAGATAGAGCAGAAAAAGACAAAAAAAATGAAAGCCAAAAGCGGGAAGAAAAGGGTGACACCAAAAAAGTGGCCAAAAAAGGGCGGGAAAGAGAAGCAACAAAAGGGGGCCCAAAACCTCTATAAAGAAGACCCCAAGGGTCTCATTTCCGGGGGGAGGATGGCCCTCAATCTAAAGTCTTCCTCTCATTTTAAAGAGAACTAACCCAAATATGTAAATCAATTTGGGGATTCCTTATGTAACCTCCTCCATGAATAAAATCATCAAAGTCCTAAAAGTGGATGTAGGTTCAAGTTGAACCGAACCACTATAAATTTTGCGCTCTTACTTTTTCCCTATGTTATGATACTTTTCAGTATATTTTTGTGTGTATTTTGCTATGCGGTTGGATCATCAGAATATTCCTGCTCAAGCCGTTAGGTTCTTAGCAACCTGACGCTTTCTCCACGGTCCATTTCCATATACCTATCTCCAATGTTGACGAAAAATATCGTTAACATTTTGGCGCTAAAAGGATGGCCTGAACCTCCGTCTCCATTCCCTTTAACCTGGTGGATCGCGTTGCCACATTTCTAACTGTGTTGTTCCATCCCGGTTTGGGTAAGCTTTGAAGAAGCAAGATTATAGAAGGAGTCTTAATAAGGAGCTTTTGAATACCAAGTTACTCTGAAAATCATTTAAAGTATGATTCAAATTGGGGAAAAGTGGTAAAGAGGGATCCAATGTGTCATCCATTCAAGAAAACAACATCAAAATAACCAAACTAGAAACTGGAGGATCTTCGACTTTAACAAAAGATGAGTTGGAAATATTACACTTGGCTATGTAAATTGATACCACTAGGATGTTTATTGAAGATGACTTGGTCTGAAAGTCCTTTGAAGCAGAACCTTATGAAGTGGAATCAAGGATCATAGCACCTCAGGAACTTTATAGTAAAATCGAGTCTTCATCAAATCTACATAACAACCCAATCTCATGGTGAATAACCAAGCATCAAAGGAGGTGGTTAGTTTAGAAGAAAACGAAAGCCTAACATGGATAGAAGATAGAAAGTTGCAAGAAATACGCTTCTCAAAGAGATAATCATGGTGAAGGTTCCAAATGGTATAAAAGAGCACAAATTTTCGTATGATGAACTGCAGACCCTGAAGAATACCTTGCCATGTTTGAAAATCACATGGATACATATAACGCTTCTGAAGCCCTTCGATGCAAGGTCTTCGTAACAACTCTTCATGGAAGAGCTCTTAAATGGCGCAAACATTATCACGACCCTCTCATCATATCTTGGAAGCAATTGTCTACCGCATTTAGCACACGATTCCATATGCAAAAGGATTCAACAAATAGCATTTATGGTTTGGCTAGAATCATGCAAAGACCAGAGGAGTCCCTTAATTGCTATCTAAGGAGGTTTCACAATAATTCACTCAAAGTGAAAGGGGCAATGGATAGAGAGAAGTTAAGAGCTGTGCGGTCGGGACTACTTGTACCATCCCCGTTTTGGAAGGAGCTTACCTTAAACGAATGTGAAAGCTTGAATAATTTGTATTCTAGAGCTCATAAATTCATTCTTATGGAAGAAATGCTTAACGCAAGGAAAAGCTTGATGTAAGAACAGAAGGAAGAAGGGCTTGGTTACAATCCCCTTGTAGAAGGTTCTACAAAATTGAACAAAAGGAAAGACTATTGTTCTTATCACAAGAAAGAAGGACACAAAACCAGCCAAGGTAGTGATTTGATAAAGATACACCAAGCCGAAAAGAAAGATTAACTTAGAAATTTGAAGTGAGATAGTAGGAAAGCTGGTCAGAGGCAACGCAGAATGGGAATAAGAACTTGACAATCAGTCTTTCATCTCAAATACTTGCTTTCATTAATCATTTCACTTTATATATTTCTTGTAATCAAACAAATAATTATGTAAGTTCAAGTGCTATTACAGGTAAAAACCAAACCCTGTTCCGGCTTATGCATACAAAAAGAGCTCGAAGGGAGCACCTTCTGTTATGTCATGTCCTACAGAAGGGAACGAAAGCTCAAGAGAGAGCACATAAAGAGCCCAATGCATGAATAAGTGTACAACAAAGCTAGCAATCAAAGGCAAGCTTCGGTGGAAGCTGTTCATACAAATATGCAACAATGGAATGATTAATCGCTCATCATAGCTCGGATCAAATAAGATTCTTCTAAATCTTATCTCCCCTATTTTAGAATTTTATAACTTTGTCAAACATGTTATATTGACATAATTGAATGCTTCTATGAAAGGTGTGGAACTTACCCTTGATAAATGATATCAATAAAGCTTTCGGATGGAGAAGCTACATCAACAAAGATTCCATAGGGTGAAGCTACATCAACAATGCTTCTGGAGGGTGAAGCTACATCAACAAAGCTTTCCGATGGAGAAGCTACATCAATAAACCTTCCGGAAGAAGAAGCACTATCAAATATAGCTTCCGGGGAGAGAAGCACCATCAAACAAAGCTTCCGAGAGAAAAGCACCATCAAATAAAGCATCCAGAGAGAGAAGCAACAACAAACATAACCTCCCAAAAGAGGAGCTTCAGGAAAAGCTTACAGAGAGATAAGCCACAACAAACAAAAGCGTCCAAAGGGGAGCAACAAAATCTTTTAAGAAGAGAAGCAACATCTCCTACAAAGGAGTTGCCTTTGAGGTAGGGCTACAATACCATCATCTCCTGAAAAGGAGTCGCCTTTGGGGTAGGGCTACAATACCTTCTTCTCCTGCAAAGGAGTCGCCTTTGAGTAGGGCTAAATACTTGATCTCCAGCTAGTGGAGTTGCCCTCTTAGAGAGCATTCATTTATTTGCATATCCTATGAGTTAGGAATAAGACTAGACGTTAGATACCCAGCTAGGAGGAACATTCGCTGAACGATTAACTAACTGAGGACAGGATTAATTTATTACGAAAGTAGTCCTCTATATATACACACCCGAAGATTACTTGTAATATTTAAGACTCTTTCTTCCATATGTTCTCTGAGCGAACCTCCGAGGAATACACACATAACCTATGGTTGCTTAATCACTTTCAATAATGTTTGGATAGATTAACACTGTACACATGTATGGTCTTTGGATGGTTTGTGATGATTTCATTGGATGATCCTTAATTAACCTTCTATGTTTCTTCTATGCCTTTATTAGGCACTTTATTTAGTTATGACATTCTTTAATAACTCTGAGTTAAAGATATGGTTCTTTGATATGAATTTCCGATTTATGGTTTACCCAGGTATGAGTCTTGGGGTTGCCATATGATTTCTAATTTTTGCTTTACCTAAGTATGAGTCTTGGGGTTTCCATATGATTTCTGATTTTTATTTACCCAAGTTTGAGTCTTGGGGTTTCCATATGATTTCTGATTTTTGCTTACCCCAGTATGAATCTCGGGATTTCTATGTGATACCTGACTTTCATTTACCCAAGTTTGAGTCTTGGGATTTCTATTATTTTCAGATATGATTTCTAATTCCTATTTACCTAAGTGTGAATATTGGGGTTTGGACTAATTCCGGTTTGCAGGGTTCTAACCTTGTATAATAAGTACTCAGCTTGGCATTTCTAGTCTCTTACTTGAAATCTCTAAGCAAAAGTTATAGTTTCCTGGTGCCTAAGAAAGGAAAGTTTCTGAGCTTATGTTATTCTTATGCCAAATCCTATTGCTATAGGTTTGGAGTAAAAACAATGCTTCACATATTATAAGTAAAATACCATTATTATGCAAGTCATGTTACTTTTATTAACACATTATGTTCACCAGTGATGAACCTCTGATTGCAAATATCCAAATATAAATTTGCATCATTACTCTTGGTTATACGAAACTAATACTAAAGATGTTTACAATGATTCTTGAGTGATAGGCATGCTATGCAGGAGCCACATGATTTTGTCTTAAAGAACAAAAGCTTCTTTATACTAGGAGGGGGCTAACGGTTAACACCAAAATTTGCACTGGCAAAGTATAAAGAAGCAGTAGCTCCAATACCAGAAAATGTAAAAGGAAAAGCCCTGGATATAGCTATGTCAGCACCAAAAGAACAAGATGAAATCTTCTTTCTCCTATAATTTTTGATTGGCGAGAGATTCATACCTATAACCACTTCCATTGGATTCAGATGATGGTTTCCCATTCCGTAGAGTGGTCATATTAAACAAACGGATGTATCGTTTGAGAGTAATGGCTGAAACAAGAAAGCTAGAGAAAGGTAGAGAAATCCAGAGGAAGCTAGAGAAAACCAGAGAAAGGTTGAGAAATCCAGAGAAGGCTAGAGGAAGCTGGAGACAGATAGAGAAAGCTAGAAACAGCTAGAGAAAGCCAAAGAAAGCGGAAACCGACAACAAGGTGCATGAACCTGCAGCAGGATGCAGGAACCGGCAACAGGGTGCAAAACCAATAGCAGAAGGCTGTAGGAACCAGGAGAAAGGCAGAAAAAGACAAAAACTGGGACCATAATGACCTAAGAAGTAGGAGAGAGAAGAAAAAGACAAAAAAATGAAAGCCAAAAGCGGTAACAAAAGGGTGACACCAAAAAAGTGGCCAAAAAAGAGCGGGAAAGAGAAGCAAAAAAAAGGGGCCCAAAACCTCTATAAAGAAGACTCCAGGGGTATCATTTTGGGGCGAGGATGGTGCTCATTCCATAATCTTCCTCTCATTTCAAAGAGAACTGACCCAAATATGTAAACAATTTGGGGATTTCTTATGTAACCTCCTCCATAAATAAAATCATCAAAGTCCTAAAAGTGGATGTAGGTTCAAGTTGAACAGAACCACTATAAATTGTGCGTTCTTACTTTTTCCGCATGCTATGCCACTTTTCAGTATATTCTTTTGTGTATTTTTCTATGCGGTTGGATCATCAGAATATTCCTGCTCAAGCCATTAGGTTCTTAGCAACCTGACGCTTTCTCCACCGTCCATTTCCATAGAACTATCTCTAGTGTTGAAAAATATCGTTAACAACTCCCATCTCTGAGCTTCCATTGGATGATGTACAGAGCTCCCCAGTGAGGACTGAAACCAGTCGGTGTGGGAAAGATCCGCTTCAGGACGAGGTCGTCAATATTGAGATCCTTATTGCGGACTTTAGAGTTGAAGTATCGGGCTACTCGTTGATGCTGGGCGGCAACTCTGAGCTCATCCTAGTTCCTTCTCTCCTCGAGTAAATCGAGCAACTCCATAAGTAAGTCTTGATTGGTTTTCGGATCATAACAGGTAACTCGACGGGATTGAAGTTTTAGCTTAATAGGGATGACGACTTTAGATCCATAGGCAAAGGAGAATGGAGTATGGTCGGTCGCTGACTTATAGGTGGTCCGGAAGGCGCACAGTGCCAAAGGGAATTCGTCTTCCCAAAAGCCTCTGGCCTTTTCCAAATGCTTCTTGATGATTAATCACTTTGTTAACTTCCTCGACTTTCCCATTGGCCTGAGGGTGAGCCACCACCTAGAATCTCTTTTCGATGTTGTGCCGCTAACTGAAAGTATTAAATTCTGCGGTCTCAAACTAGGTTCCATTATTTGAGATGATGGCCTGGTGGACTCTATAGCGGGTGATGATACTACAGACGACGAAGTAGATTACATTCGTGGTGGTGATTGTAGCGAGGGCTTTGGCTTCAGCCCATTTAGTGAAGTAATCAATCGCGACGATGGCGTAACACGTCCCACCTCTGGCCATTGGAAGAGTCCCGATGAAGTCAATTCCCACATGGAGAACGACCAAGGGTTGATATTTTGCGTTAACGCGGTAGGCGTGGCTCTTGGAATCTTTGGGAAATGCTGGCATTTGTCACACTTGCGGTCATAGTTCGCGACATCTTGATCGAGTGTTGGCCTGAAGTAGCTGTGCTTGATGATTTTTCTTACTAGGGGTTTGCCCCCCAGTGTGGTCGCCCACTCACCTTCGTGTACATCTATCAGTACGCGGTCGGTGTCATCGTGGGCTACGCACCAGAGTAGTAGGACAGAGAAACCTCTACGGACCTATGGTAGAACACTCCATCCAAAATGATGTAGCTAGATGATTCACGAGTGAGCGCTCATCTTTCTTTGTAATGCCCCGAGAGGGTTCCATGTTGCAAATAGTTCTTAATTGGTGTCATCCAAGACTCAAGCTCGGTTTCAGTCTCTGTTACCATTACCAAATCAGTCTGCATTTTATCATTGCCCGGAGAGTCGAGTACTTTGACCGGAGCAAGTCCCATAAGCTGCGTATCCCGGAACTTGCCGGTTTGGCTAGTGAGTCGGCTTTTTCATTCCGTTCTCGAGGGATATGCATGATGATGTAGTGGTCGAAGTTGGTGAGCAGTTCGCGAATCTGAGCAAGGTAGGGAGTGAGCCGTGCTCCTTTGTCCCTGTATTCTCCCAGTACCTGACGCACGATGAGCTGTGAGTCGGAGTAAATCTGGTTCGCCTTAATGTTAAGTTCGATCGTGATTCTATGTCCAGCGATCAAGACCTCATATTCTATGTCATTGTTGGTAGCACAGAAGTTGAGCTTTAAGGCGTAGCATATTGGGCACTCCTCTGGAGTGACAAGCACGACCCCCGCATTAGAGCACTTATTATTGGAAGATCCATCCACGAATAGTTTCCATTGAATTTCTGGAGCTTCAATGTTTTCTGGAGTAGATTCCTCGGCGATGGTGAATTTCACTATGAAATCAGCAAGATCTTGTCCGAGGATGGCTCAATGAGGGATGAATGTGATTTTGAACTGATTCAGCTCTATATTCCACTTTAGTAGTCGCCCGGGCGCCTCTGGTTGTTGTAGGAACTGTCGTAGCAGCTGGTTAGTGTAGACTTTTATAGGGTGAGACTGAAAGTATGGTCGTAGCATCCAAGAGGAGATCAACAAGTATCAGGCTAATTTCTCGAGCTTTGGGATGTTCTTCTCTGCCTCTGTTAGTCTCTTGTCGATGTAGTAAATAGGTCATTGGACACGATCTTCAATGCATACAAGCGCTGAGTTGATTTCCTTTATGGAAACAACCAAATAAAAATATAAGTCCTCGTGATCCACAGGTTTGGACAAGATAGTTGGTCGCTCTAAGTGATTTATAAGGTCCTTGAATACGGCGACACATTCTGAGCTCCATGTGAATTTTCACTTCCTTTTTCGAAGAAAATCGAAAAAGGAAATGCATTTGTCGGTGGCCTTGGAGATCAATCAACTTAATGTGGGAATCTTCCCGTTTAGACTTTGAACATCCTTGATGCTCTAAGGGTCCTAAATGTCCCTGTTAGCTTTGATCTTATTTCGATTGACATCGATGCCTCAGGAATTGACAATAATACCTAAGAATTTTCCCGATGCAACTCCAAAAGAGCATTTCAAGGGATTTAGTTTCATGTTATATAGGTAGTGGACATCTAACATTTCGGAGAGGTCATGGACGTGGTTGTTCGAAATTTTGATTTTACAAGCATAACATCCATGTATTCCTCTATGGATTTTTCAATCTGATCCTTAAAAATGAGTTTGACCATCCGTTGATTAGTGGCTTCCACATTCTAAAGATCGAAAGGTATACAGAAATAGAAATAGAGTCTGAGGTCGGTTATGAAAGAGGTACGATCCTGGTTAGCAAGATACATCAGATTTTGATTATAGCCCGAGTAAGCATCCATGAAGGATAAGAGCTGGTATCCGGTGGTCGAGTCAACAAGTCGATCGATCTTCGAAAGTGGGAAGCTGTCTTTAGGACATGCCTTGTTCAAGTTAGAGAAATTGATGCACATTCACTACTTGTCATTTGCTTTTTTGACCAAGACCGGGTTGACATCTATTCTAGACAGTCGGCTTCACAAATGAAGTTGTTGTTGAGTATCCTATATACCTCTTGCTTGAGTGCGTTTGATCTTTTAGTTTGCATGAATCATTGCTTCTGTTTGAACGGAGGTTTGCAAGGGGTCGATAGCTAGCTTGTGACAAGCAATCGCGGGATCGATGCTATGCATATCAGAGTAGGTCCAAGCGAATACATCTAGGTTGTCCCTTGAGAATTCCACAAAATCTTCTCTTAATATGGGATGGAGTTTTGATCCAACTTTCAAGACCTTTTTGGGTGGTCGGGGCTGACCGGAACATCCACTATAGGTTCAACTAGGGTAGACCTTTCAGAATCGGGCTATTCATCTTCCCTTGATTGTACCGATCCCATTTTCAATTGGGATTTTCATTAGGAGAGACCACGGTGACATTCAGACTCGAAACTCTGCGAGGAAGGGACGTCCAAAGAAGACATTGTACGAAGAGATGACATTGGTAACCACGAAGGTGAGGATTCAAACCTGGCTCGGATCCCATCTCCAAGTTCTAAGAGAAGGTCAACCATGCCTACAAGGTGGTTAGAAGATCAATTGAAGCCGTGGAACATGGCATGACAGATTTTCAATTCTTTGGTCTCAAACTTCATCTAATTGTAGGCTTCTTTGAAGATGATGTTGATCGAGCTTCAAGGTTCAATCAATATCCTTTGGATAGAGATAGGGCCAATCTCAGTTGTGATCACGAGAGGGTTTGTGGTTGGGATCTCAATTCCAGTTGGCTCTCTTTAACGGAAGACAATGTCATCTCGCATTGTTTTCTAATGTTCGACGGGGAAGGACTCGTTCGGAGTGTAGCAAGCTTCGTAGGTAGGGTGCTTTATATAGCTTATGTACTCTTCCATTTTCCAGAAGCTTTCATGTGTGGGGTAAGGCCCACCACATGTAGCATTAATCACAATGCCCCACCATTGGTTGGATGGACCTGGGGCCGTATTGGTAGGTGATGGAGGTGCGGGCGTCGGAGGGCCCGAGGCTGCTTCGAGAGGAACAGGGTCTTGAATGTACTATTTCAGGTGCTTCTCGCAGATGAGCTTTTCTATCGCGTCCCTGAGGTGGCGATAATCATTAGTATTGTGCCCATACATGTCGCGGTATCAGCAGTACTTGCTGGAGTTCTTCCCGCGGTCAGTGGATTCCCTAGTGCTTGACTTCTTATGTTGGAGCATACCGCAGGTTTCCAAATAGATTGTATCGATGTCTTGGTTATGTGGAGTGTAGATCCCATAATTCTGGTAGCGACCTTGCACCTTGGAATCTACTAGGGCCTGATTGTTATTACGGCCGCGCTGCCTGCCATTGTCCGGCTTCGACTTATAGAGGACCACTTCTTTATCTTTGTTGAAGGGTTCTCAAATATGTTTTCCTTTGGTATTGTCGTCGACAGTGTCAGCCTGTGGGTTATTGTAATGGTTGGTCTGAGAGGCTCGATTACGTCTTGCTTTTTATTGGCACAACAATTGTCTGGCCTTTTCGTAAAAAGCATCAAGGCTCTTAGGATTTTTCTGTCGATCCAGGCTCCAAATTAAGAAGTGGGAAGGACACCTTTCGCAAGCTAGAAAAGTATGGTACGAGGCTCTGGGTCGTCGACCTCAGAGAGTGAGGTATTAAATCGCGAGAGGTAGCTCTTGAGTAACTCTGTAGGTCCTTGGTAAAGATTAGAAAGAGTGAGTATGTTCTTTGGAGTTTAAATGTGCATTCTGAATTGCTTAACCAATTATGTGGCCAATTGACCAAAGATGTTGACAGAATGGAGCGGAAGGCAAGAGAACCAGAGTAATATTGTGTCTTATAAGAAGACTGGGAAGCACTTGCATTTCACCACATTGGTGGCCCGATTGGAGTCCATTTCCCATTCATAGCGGTTTAGGGAGGCACAAGGGTCACTCGATCCGTCACTGAAGGGCATTTATGGCATGTTGAAGTGTTAGGGCTACTCGGCTTCATATACGATCCTTGTGAAGTGATTGCATCTCAAGTGGGCTTCCCATGAATCGTTGGCCTTGTCTCGCATATCTCTCATGATCCTTCGGACCATGTCGTGGAGATATCCTGGATGTAGATCTTCTTGGGGAATCCAATTGGTTTCGATGAACTTCGGGCAATTAGTTTCATAGACGTCTTCTGTTATGCACATCCGGGTCATCCTCTTCCATGTCGCCGACATCGACGGTCTAGTTTTGGTGTGGATGGCGAGGCAGAGTAAGTAGGTGTGCATCCTGATCCGGAGGTACTTGGGCATGTTGCTTTGCCGAAAGCGTAGGCCCTAGGTTGTGAGCAGCAACAATTGGGTTATGTTGAGGGAGGTCAGTTACTCGGACCTGGTTCATCATTGATAATCAACTAGGAGCGTACACGGTACTGCGTTCCCTAGTTGTAAGTGACGGTAGTTCAATCGCCATTTCCATTACCATTGTCATTGGTATAAGCGTTGGAGCGGGAGACAACGTTTTTGACGAGGCTAAACCTTCTCCTTTTATGTGGGCCCCTTGATTCGGAAGAAGAAGTTTCCGAGATAGTACACTGCGGTCGGGCATTGTTTTGAGCGAGCCGGAGTTGAGCGACGATGCGTTGGCTTTCTTGGAGTTAGAGCATAAGGTCGGTGATATTCTTTAATGCCCGATTGAGTTCATAAGCTATACTTTTGTATCTCTTATTAAGCACGTGGATCTCTGCTTGGGTTACGGGAGCTTCGGGGTCCACGGGAGGAAGGATATCGGTTTTGGTCGGGATATGGGGCAGGCTGAGGTTGTTGAGATGTTCCAGATTTGGCTGCAGCAGAAGAGTCGATCATTGCATTCTTTGGTCACTTCGCCATCGTAAGAGGACTTCATGGCAGGTTAGAGAAGGAACCTAAAGCGCGTCGAAGTCGAGATGGTGATGTGTGACAAAGAAGTGAATCCGAGTGTTCTTAGTGCAAGCACCAAAATGTTGAAGGAAAAATATGTCATAAACACCCAAGATTCTTAATTACTTAGGAATTATAGTTTCACGTGGAAATATAAGTGCAGAAAGCAGTAAAAAACACAAGAGTTCTATAGTGGTTCGATCTCGTGACAGGCCTATGTCCAATTTGGAAGGGTCGCAGATATTTTATTGACAATAAAGAGTTAGAAGCTTAGGACTATCTCATGACATCTTTTTACAAACTTTTATAAATATTTTGAGGTCATAATTGCCATATATGGATATTGGAAAAAGTCACTTTCGCCCTTCTTCTTCCTCAAAGCATGGATGCTATTAAAGAGGTCACTAGGAGCTCTGAAGAGATGTAAAATCAACCAATTTCCAAACACTTTGAAATGCGAGCTTGGGGATATTTATATAGGAGTGGTTAGGTGGGAGTAGATAGGAGTAGTGGACCACAACAGTAAATATCGGATCCCAGAATGCAGGACCACAAAAACTCGGAACCTCCTCGTCGTGCCGTGAAAAACTAATACCCCACTCTAAGGGTACAAATTTCGTACCCCGTAGGGGTACAAAATTTGTACCCCACGGTGGGTTTGAGAATGACATCATGGGAAGGCAAAGAGGGGTTCGAGTCGAGAGATTCGAAGTGAGAGGAGTTCGAGTCGAGGGATTCGAAGAGAGAGGGGTACGAGATTGTGAGTGTGGCCCTATTTTGAGGAATTGTGAGACTCTCACTCGCATGTACAACAATTTTTTTTTTTTAACGACGCAAAAGGGTGTGTCTTTTACGACGTTTATGCGACGCTATTAATAGCGTCATAAAAGACACACCCTTTTGCATCGTTAAAGACTAGTTTTGTTGTAGTGTTCCTAGCTTGCTTCCTTAGCTCTTTGGCAACACTTCGGGCTATAATATCACGTGATGTGTTGAGTTGAGCGCGTCTTATGTATTTTTGGGAACCAGACCAAAAGGCCATTTAACATAAACACTAATTTTAGCAGGTAAAACTGCCTTTATTTCTTCCGCAAAATTAATGGCTATAGTGCCTCCTCTTCTAAAATTTGAATTCGAGCAAGAGGGAAAAATACTTCCATGTTTTTTCCAATTGTTAGAGGATTTTTACAATCCTTTCCATCCGTGCAAAAATAAAAAACTTATTTCCATCAACTTTTTTGTTCTTCTCTGTAAATTCATGTTACTAAGGACAAAGCAACTCTATGTGTATTTGTTTTTTTTTTTTATTTCTGTACTCTAATTCATGATCAAAATTAGTATTTCTCTATTTTATTTTCATATTTTTATTCAGATTTTTTTTCGTTCTTTATCCACATTATATTTTAGATTCCTATTATACTTTAGACAAAATCCTATTTATGCTTTTTACTCTTATTGTACTCTAATTTGCAATCGAATATAGTTTGATCTTTTCTAACCTTTGATTCTTTATAGTTTAGTTATTCATATTCCTTATTTAAATTTTCTTATTTGAATTTTTGCTATTTGGCTGTTTGATTTCTTATTTTACAGCTTGAAAATATAGTTTCTCCTTAGCTTTTAATAAAACAAATAATTCTGCATAGTTAATTGAATATTGGGTAAATCACTAGTTTGTGATCCCATATGAATTAATTTATTAAACATATATGAGTGTTCTAACTTCTTTTCAATTGTATTACTTAGGTTGACCAAACATATAGTGAATGCACATGGGAGAAGAAAATTTAATTAAGAATATTTGGCAAGCAAAATGAGGGTTAGTATCCCACTTATATATGCCCTTAAAAATTAGACTTAATAAGATAACATGTAGTACTGATATATACTATCATCTAAGTATCAAATTACAAAAATAGAAAAGGAAGGTAACGCATAATTTAACAAATATACTCTATTTAGTGACCAAATCAGACTTTTCCATAAATGTAGGGCAAAATCACAAATATGGGAAATAAATTCATAAAACAAAATATAATTAACTAAATTACATTGAATGTTGATGATTTCCCAAGTTTTTTATTATGTATATAATATTGGATGTCTCCTCCTCAATATATTGTTGGAATATTTTATACATTTATCCATATTTGGTTGCAAATGTAGTTCATGTAACTTCTGTGACGTAAAACTATTTTGGATGTGATTTTTTTCATTGCAACCAAGATTCTGGTGATAAGATGAAGAGTGAATATTATTGATAAAGATTAAATTAATTTTCCATGGGATATATGGTGCTTAGATCTTATATACTTCAAGCCATTGTTCAGATTATGGCTAAACTCCAATTACCACAAGTATTTGGACCATTGTACTTTGATCGTTGCATCCATTTTAAATATTACCTACGTACAAAATGTTCACATTAAGTATTCCCTTATTTTTGATGGCTTGTTAGATTTTTTATCTCCCTTCTATACATTTAAGTTATTTGTTCTGATAATTCTCCTCCAATGTTGTAAATTTTAGTATCAGCCATACGTTGTGCAGTTAGCCAAATTTAATATCAAAGTGTTATATGAGCACCCTATCTAAAATTTGACATTATATTACTTTATTGCATTACAATTTATATGAATTATGTTTGTTTATTACTTTGTAGTATAGTTGGATAATGAGTCGATTGGGTGCAAACATTGAAGAAAATGATACACAAAAGAAAATAATGAACATTGCCAAATTGAGTGGATGATTCCTCATCCTTGTCTGTAATATTATTGTCATAAACCCAAACATCGTGAAGACATATAAAAGGTAATTTATTTTTATTTTTCGTGTACATGTTGTCTCTGCGATGTTCTATTTAGTTAAATTAGCAGAAATTAAAATTCATGTTATTTCGAACCTCTACATACTCGAAGGGTATGTTAGACCGGTTTTTAGAAATAATTTATTTACTTGAACCAGTGGAAAGGGCATATCTTCGAATTCGTTGTTTTTATGTCACTACATTATGTAGATATTGTTAAAAGATGTTATTGCTTAGTTAATTAACTTTTTGATGAATGAAATCATTTGGTTTCTCCCTTTAAAATTATCATTTCCTTCCAACTATTTGTCAACGCATTAGACCTTCAAAGATATTAGATTTTTGTTTCTTATATTATAAATGATCCTTTTGTGGCATGTTGATTGTTGAATACTGTATGTTGGCGGGTATTTGTAAAATAATTATATACACATAATCACAAATTTTACTACGTGTTTGAACTGTTAACCATGACATTGAAATATTGTGACACCATGAGCAAAACCTAGTTAGTTTAAGATTCTTTAAACAACTTAGCTTCAAGGAGCATGCTTTCTTGTCAATGAAGTAACATCAGTGTCGCATATGCACCTCACATTAATAACACCCACCACTTATAAAAATAAGTTATTATATATACTCAATATGTAATATAAGCCATAAAGTACAAAACTTTTAGAAATCTACATGGCTAAACTAATCAAGATATCCCATTAAAATACACATGAGCATAATCAGTATATCAATAGTATACCTCGTTTAAGTTATGAATTTATTTCTAATTATTTTTTTGTTAATATATGCACTACTTTACTTATATTGGCATATCAGATACACTCTTTTTAATATGCGACTCGAAACTTAATAATATTATTCTTTCTTCATAAATAGAGTTTAGCGATTCTAACTAGGTTTTTTGTGAAGCTCTATCACATGAGAAATCGACTTCTTGTTTTTTGTTTGACCATTTATAAGTAACTACATGATACAATAGGAGATTGGACTATTCAGCCAATCTAAAGGAATTAATCCACTTAATTCTTAGTAATCATCTACCAAGCTCAAAATGTTAAGATAGATTTTACACCAAATAATTTTGTTTGAATGATTTTATATTCTTGCATGTTTGCATTAATGGATATTACGTCTGTATTTTTGTGTGTGTATGTGTGTGTGTGTATATATATATATATATGTGTGTGTGTGTGTGTGTGTATGTGTGTGTTCAGTTAACTATAGGTACCCGCGCTACTATGCTTATATCACATCATTCCTGCTACTATTTGCTCTTATGTATCATTAAAATTGGTGTCTATATTTGCATTTTAAGATGTATTTTCATCCACATTGAAGTTTGATGAGATAGAAAAATAAATGAAGTGTATTGTCTTTGAATAACTGTAAGCTTTTTTGATCTACATAAAGTTTACCTTTAAAAAAATGTTGGAGTTATAGTCTTAATTGTCATGGTGTAATTGATTCCTTTTTAAGGAGTTGAACAACAAGCTTTTTAATTTTTTTGTAGATACCCAGTAAATGTAAGCAAATGTGTAGTAAGAACTTTTAGCAATACATGTTTCACCATTTCTTCGAATGGTTTTTAGGTTGAAACTCTTTGTAACGACCCGCATTCTACACATCGAAGGGTCATAGAATATTTATTTCCTTCACATACGAAGTCGTATGGTCATGTAACTTTGGGAGACGACTATTGGGGTCATTTCCCATGTTCATGATGTTTGCCGATTTTTAAATGACCGTTTTGCCCCTAGCTGATCTTGTTTTGACCATAACTTTTGACTGGAAAGGAATTTTGACCTGAAACCACTTTCATTGGATCCGGATGATGGTTTACAATTCCGTAGAATGGTCACATTAGCCAAACGGACTCACCGTTTGGGAGATATGGCTGAAACAAGTTTCAAATGGTGAAAAACAGCTTAACTGGGCTTAACCGGGTGATTAACAGCTAGGCCCAAAGGGGAATTTCGGGATTAGGAGTTTAAAAGGGCTGTTAGGGTTTGGAGAATACCTTTTTCTCATTTTTCAGCCGTCACTATTCATTCCTCTTAACCTAGCCATGGCCTCCAACATCTAAAACACCTTCTAATCACCGTTCAATCAAGTATTGGCCTAATCTACATCAAATTAAGGAGAGACAACACCAAAGCAAGGTTAGAGCTACTGTTAGACATCAGTATTCGTGCCAAACAGAGATTCATTTCAGATTTGAGTTTTATTTGTGGCCAAGGTGAGTGATTTGCAAAGTTTCTCTCTAATTATGGTTAATTAGGGGTAATTAGTGTTGATTAGCGAATTTATACATTAATAAATTTTGGAAAAATATTTATAAAATTCGAAATGATGTTTTAGACCTCTGTTATAGGTTTGGGTTAATTTGGTTAAGTTTTGCTAATTATATCATTAGATTTGCTTAAACATGCTTAAGGGAAAATATGGGGTTTTGGCTATGTTTGATTCGTTTTAACTTATCAAATTGTCGTTTTGGTGTTTATGGTCAGTTCTATATGTTGCTATGACTGTATGATATGCTTTGTGATTGATTAGAAAAGTTAGAATGGTCGAAAACACCGTCGTATGGCGTAAAACAGTCGTTGGAAGAACTACAGGAAATTGGCCAGTAACCGGATCGAATCGCCCCTATCCACCACGACCCGACCTGATCGTGGCCACCTCTTCACGAACTGACCTTACTTCATGAGCTGCTCCACTTTGACGGCCAAAAACCAGAAGACCGCGACTCAATCCGATGGAGGGATCGCGACCCGACCCGAAGTCACGACCTAAACTGGAGCATGCATGACGACTCGAACTAGAAGCACCCGACCCAATCTGATGGGTGAGCACGACCTGATCCGATGGGTGAGCACGACCCGATCCGATGGGTGAGCACGACCCGACCCGAACAGGGGTGGTGACCATAGACTGAACGAGGAAAAGGGAATCGATCTGAACCAGTATGGTGACTACGAACTGAACCAGGAAGCTTGAACGCAGGGCATGAGCTATGAACTGAATGAAGACCGATCTGGAGGAGGAGACCAAAAACCCGAGATGCAAAGGTATTCTAAGTGGGAAGTTTGTACTCAGGATCCAGTTGGGAACCAACAATTTAACTTCATGATTGGGCTTTGCTGCGGGACGTGTGCAAAGGGGTTGTTGATGTCTGTAACTTTGGATCACTATTTGTAAGGGGTACGTGGACGGATTCAGGGCCACAGTGGCCTAGGTACGACAAAAGAGCTATAGACCAATGAAGTGGGGTCATTTGTAAAGATTTGGTCATGACTCCATGGGGGTAAGCTTGGTAGTAGCAGTAGTTGTGCAAGTCGAACTCCGTCACTACTTCGATGGGTCTAGTGATTGACAGTGGTGGACATCGTATGCTTTACGCACTGAATGAGAGATGTGAAGATGGTTGCTATGTTTGATTTGTTTGCCATCATTATGACATGCACACCCCCACCCCCGTATTCTTTACACCATCTGTTTAGTGGCACCTTAGAGTATTGTACGGTATGTAGTGCCAACTCTTTGGTTGTAGGTCCAGGTTCTGATATGGTTTAGTATACCTGTTATTGTTCTGTTTTGCTGCTTATCGCTCATACCAGACTTTTTGTCTGACCCAGAGTTTTATGTCTCTTCTTATTACTCTGAGTGCTCTCATGAGCAGACTAGAGACAGGTTAGGTGGTATGCACGAGTATCTGTACCGGAGATGAGCATGAGGCTTCCACGTATGATATATTCATATTCTCCCTATGTCGCTGCTGGTCACTACTTTGGGCATTAGTAGTGTACCCTTCCTTTCTTTTACTTTAGAGACAGTTTTAAAGTTGTAATAATGATGATGTGGAACATAAGATGTATTTGGATTTTCCGCTGCTACGATGTTTAGTTTTCAGCTTATGCACTGTCTCGCCTGTTTTATGTCAAGTATGTTGTTATTATATTTTATCCCATGCGCTGTGAGACATTATACAGGTTTTCGATTAGTTCATTCTCTTCTTTCCTTTCTTTGGCGACCGTTCCGTGCTAGTCGGGTATGTGTACAGCGCACTTTCAGAGGAAACGCCACCTGATGCGGGGCGGGCCGTCACACCCTTCCCATCTAAATATGCATTCATTGTAGTGCTAATGAAACAACCTCTTAGTTGGTACATGGGCACAAAATTCAGCCAAGCTAAAATTAAGTCTAATTTCCATTTTAATTTTCGGATAAGACCAATAATTGCAAAAAAATATTTTTAACCCACTTGGCTTCCATATACTCCTATCTTATAAATATCAGCCCATCATTCTCACTAGAGTGTCCTTTCTTTTTTATGTTTGTAGCATCTATGAATAGAATGCATGGGAATTTGAGATTGCATTAGGAGAATGTTGACGTAATAGAGATTTTGTAGATGTAGTTTACACTAGTTATCAAGGATTAACTATTATGCACTTTTTTGTTTTCTTTTTCTGGATAAAATAAATAAATAGGTAACAATTAGAGTGTTTGTTATTATTTTATTTTATTTTGTAATCTCTATTGAAGATGTTTGTTCAACTTGTAACTTTGTAGCAAACATTCACTGACAATGATTTCCTAATAATAGTGTTTTTTTGGTTATTAATGTTTTCTTATTTTTATTTCACCATAAATATTCACAAGAATGGTGAATTGTAGTGCCATAAATGCACGATTGGCTCTTTATTTCTGTAACATATTGGTACTGCTTGAGCAATGATGAAGATAGTAAGTTTAATTTATAATAGTGGCGTGCATAAGTACCTGTAGTTGATAAAAGCTACTATACATAGTTCAAAATATAGGCGCACATAAGTGCCTTAATTATTTGTTCTGTTATTGTTATTACGTGGCAAATTAAACAAATGGGGCAGATTTAGTGTTTTATATGCCTCTATCTACTTTTAAGGACGCCATTATTTGAGACATTTGTTAATCTGCTCTCCTTTGTTTGAAGGCAGATTAACATGGTTTTGTCCCCCTACTTAGATTAGTACAGGCAAGTTTATTTTCCTTTAATATTTCTAGTTTTTATAATGAACATTTTCGTATTGCACGATTGATAAAAATAATAATTATGAATAACTACTTCGTTGATTTTTAATCTTATTATTAGTCTTAAGTTATTTTCATTGAAAGGGTAAAATAAAGGGCAATTTTTGTACATTTCGGGTTGAGAAAAGTAAAAGGAGGGGTGTGATGCATTTTGTTTGAATAATGGGGTGGGAAAAGCAATAAGTGGGGTGGGAATAGATGTGGCCTAAATGTATAATCATGTAATGTGCAAATAGCCAAAGTAAATTATGTTTAAATCCATTTTTTTTATTAAAACAAAACAAAAAGTATGAAGAATTTATTTGCACATAATGGTGAAGCTATTTGTCTCTTAATATCTTGTTGCAATCCATAAATATAAAATAAATTTGAAAATCTAAGTTTTCAAAATTTATAATTTGTTTGAAATTAACAATTTCAAAAATTCTAAATTTGAGATTCATGGATATAAAATTTGAAATTTTGAATTCTTTTTTTAGAAAACTACCCGCTTTAACTAAAAGCAGAGACAAAAAATCGAATTAAAAATCCAAAAAATCAGCACTTATTAAATTTATGATTTCAGGCATTGGAAAAATAAATAATTGACACTTTATAAAATTAAATCTTCCATTTTTAAACGTTTGTTAACATTCAAAATTATCCGATTCACGTCATTTTGTAATTTAAACCATTTAAACTTTGATCTTTCAAGTTAAGGCTGTTGGCTCAATGGTTTGTGGTATAACGTCTAGACTTTAGTTCTGGAGGTCATCGACTCTAACCTTCGAGGCGTCAAAATGAATAATCTACTTTAATAAATTACAAACTTTACTAATATCAATATTTATAATTCCTTCATCTGCTAATCCTTAATCAAAACAAAAGACATCCATGAGCATTCAAAAAATTGGAATCCATCTACATTTTGAAATATAATTTTTTTATTGGATATTTGATATTAGTTGTGAATTGGTCAAAGAATAATGATAAAGATTTTTTACTATCTGCGTCCACGGATAAAAATATTTTATAATCGGTATTCAAAAATAATTTTAAATACGAAATGATATTATGAGAATCCAAATCCGATCATTTGTAGACATATTTAAACCCTATTGGTACTGTGGGAGCTAGCATCGGCCAAAACAAGCACAATTCTTAATTCAACTAAGAAGTTTTAAGATGGAATCAAATAAATATTTATATGGGATTTAACATTTAAGCGCTCAGTATTTCAAAACTGTATACCATTACCAAGAAAATGATATAATCCACCATCTAAGCATTTGCATTGAAAGCTAACTACTTTGAAGTTGATATAATCCACAATCAAGTGAATGTTTGATGAAATTGGTTTGGAGTTTTGTTTAAGAGAAAAGATTGACAGTAATCGTTAATGCTTGATATTTGCACAATGCACAACTGTATTGAAAAAAACTAATCTAGACAGGATTATATGAATACACAAGAATCATGCTTTTAACATAATTGACATGCTTTTTAACCAAAGAGCTCTTCCAAAACCATTGCCTGCCTCCACAGTGGTTGGCACCATCAATTTGATTTTGCAAAAAGCATCTTAAATCCAATCCAACCCCTTAAAAAAATTCTTGGAAATTAATAATCACGGTTTATCGGTAGATGTTTTGCAAAAAGCCATTTTCTTAAATTTCAACGGAAGTTTAGAAATAATATTTATTAATAGGTACGTGTATTTATAAAAGTAAAATGATAATAAATGACATAAGCATAGGTCCGATTTAACTATTTTTCCAACAACTAGAAAATAAATGTTGTTATCAGGCTCTTGCGACAACAACAGTTACAATTTCAAATACTCGTATAACCCATTTCTTACCACTTCCCAAAATTGAATTGTTATGTAACGACAGTCGGAACAAAGCCCTCTTTCCTTGTACGTGTATGAGCTGACACACAACTCCCATATAACGAAAGGAATCCCTGATGTTATGTGCCTACCAGTTCATATTTGTACACAATTCCTTCAGTATATTCCATAATGTGGGACTATTGTATCCAAACCATCATTCCTCCTTAAGAATAGGTGACGCAATCCTAACAGTCTCCCCCTTGACTCGCATCCTATGAGTATCTTTTTAGAGCAGTACCTTGCCTGCGTGGCCCAGTCTGAACCTTCGACTCTGATACCACTGTTATGTAATGACGGTCAGAACAAAGCCCCTATCCTTGCACGCATATGAGATAGCACACAACTCCCATATAACAAAAGAAATTCCTGACATTACGTGCCTACGACTCATATTTGTACATAAATTCCTTCAATATATTTCATGATGTGGGACTATTGTATCAAAACCATCATTCCTCCTTAAGAATATGCGAGGCAATCCTAACAGAATTCACCAATGAATCCTTCATCATACAACGATCCACCATGAAAAACTCCAATGCAACAAACTTGATACATTAGTTTTTCTTCTAATCCACATAAATAGCAGTTCAGGAAGACGTCACGGCGAAACAGTCGATAAGATAACCAAAACAGTTGACGTCATATATGAACGATAAATGAAGAAATCTCGTTCAACTTCAGATAGTCTAAACATAAACATTGTACGTTCAACAGAAAGTTCCTTATGCTAAAAAGATATATTTTTTTCGTGTTAAACATATAACAATAACAAATTTTATTTTTGTTGAAGTGTTTTATGCTGTTACTCAAATTTATTCTATACGCTTAACGATGATGATGTAAAGGAATGGTTGTATTATATGACAAATCAAGGATTTGTTTCTACAAGCTACCAATCTTTTTTGATTCAAGATTGTGGTGGGGACAGACAGGGTTTTCACAAACTTTATTATTTATGTATTAATTATCCTTGCATTTTATCACGGTATTTGTTAATATATTTTAATTACCACAAATGTATTTCAGTTTTTGCATTATTATTTCGTTTCAATTAAATGCATAATATTCTACTTTAAGATCACATTTAAATGCTCCATTTGAAGATGCAAACACACATCTCTTTTAATTTACAGTTCCATTTAAATACCCCATTAAAACGTCTTTATTACCATTATATACAAACTCAGCCTTATCATCCTAACCAATTAGGTTACATCAGAGGCAAATTTATGATTGTCAAAACAATAATACGATCATTAATCCCAAAAAAGTCAACGCTATCTTATTCATCTTTTACAATTACATGTATTAATTAAATAATTATTATTGTTTTAGTCATTTGTTCAACAAATATTGGTTTTTTCTTCTAATAGCTCTTGTATTTAGTAAGTGATCTTTGCATCGTTTCTTATTTGTTTTCTAGTAAAACTGCGCTGAACTACTATTCAGTTTTTCATGAAAATCAGAATATAGCATTCTGAATTCTGATGTTATCTTCTGGTAGCATTTATCTTCTTTCGCTAGTCGAGTGTTGCTAAAGTGTAATGTTTTATTGACTCCATATGTATTATTATTATTACTACTACTATTGCTTATATTATTATTATTGTTGTTATTATTATTACTACTAGTAGTACAACTACCACCACCACCAATGTGTAACCCATGCATGCATTGCACAAGGCAATATTATTAAAAATAGTATTTATCATTTCATTGTTTAAAATACACCTTTTTCGTACTATATATGATAAATTTTAGTGAAACATATAAGTTGTAAATTGTAATTATAATTTATGTTTGTATTCGAGAAACAAAATAATTTTACTATTTTTATTAATATGAATATATTACACTTATCATGATTGACATATATTTGTGATTTATTAAACAAATTAGCAAATATTTTTTTATGGAATTTATTTAATTAAGTTAAAGTTAAAATTATGAAATTGTTTTAAATATATTGACTTGTAGTAAGAAGAACTGAGAAGAAATCTATAAAAAAATCTATAAATTTATTATGGAGTTTTTAACATTAAAAAGGAATTTTGAGATAAATAAATTCTTGATACAAACGAATCATAAATGATTTGCGAATTAACTTTGGTATTATTACTTGTACGCATAATTTATGTTATTTGATTCAAACATCTTTATACCTGGTCAGAGTCATACCTTATTAAAAGAGCGACTATTGAGACACAAAATTAGATACAAATTATGAATATCTAATGTTGTTTGTCTTTGCATAAAATGTGAATTTCAATATATCTAACTTGGCTGTCAATGGGTAGTGTCGAGTTGGATTCAAGTTGATTTATAAACGGTCTGAGTCAAACTATTTATTAAATAAGTCATTTTTTCCAACCCTAACCCTACCCGTTTATAAACGAGTTGACCGACCCGACCCAACACGTGTAACCCGTTTAACTAAATGGGTTATGTCGGGTTTACACGTTTGATCCATTAGAAAATATTCCCTACTGTTAACGATATTTTTCATCAACACTGGTGGTAGGTCAATGAGGATGGATCTAAAGGAGAGGAGTTGGTTGTTTGGCTTTTGCTGGCTTGAGTTGGTTCTCCATCCTTAGATGCCGAGGTTTTTGAAAGGAGGGTTACTATTCTTCTGCTCTTGATAAAGGACTTTAATGGCGGATAACGGGGGTTTCCACTCCAAGCTCGCTATAAGATCTAGGCTTGTGGAGAGGGCAGAAGCTCATAGGAGGGGTTTTAAATCCGTAGAGAAAGGGTTTTTCTTCTGGTAATAAGAAAATTCGAGCAAGAATCCAAGTACTAGCAGAAAATATATGTAACGACCCAGATTTTTAGTTAATTTATTCTAAATATTTATATTTGTTTTAAATATTTTATTTGGAATATAAATCGATTTTTATAAGGTATCTATTTAAT
Organism: Allium sativum; assembly: GCA_030737875.1. Classification (NCBI taxonomy): domain Eukaryota; kingdom Viridiplantae; phylum Streptophyta; class Magnoliopsida; order Asparagales; family Amaryllidaceae; genus Allium; species Allium sativum. The sequence continues at coordinate 751,122,989 of CM060918.1, forward strand.
TAAACGACATTAGAACGTATAAAATTATAATTAAATATAAATCGAGCCCATAAGGTCACGGTAATTCGTAATTTAACGCTTTGAACTTCAATTGAATTTACAGAATCCAATATAATTCGGATTTCTTTGAAACAAGAAACATTTGAATCAATTTGACTATATTTTTCTAATGGATGTGAAAAATCAGGATTTCGTCTAACAGATTGTGATTTATGTCCAAATCAAATTTTTAAAAGGTCGCTATAGAATTTCGTTTATAAATTATAACGTGTAAATATATAACAAAGGAATTTTATCATGAAATTTATATCGTTTTATTCCGGAATTTATTTTATAAAAATCCATAGTAGTCAATTATTGTAAGATTTCCAATTTCATGTGAATTGGATTTATTTTGTGACTGTGTGGTGTAAACGCATATGAATTTAACATTCGAAATAATTTAATTATAATAATTTAAAGCATTGGTTATAATTTTATACCTTGTCCCTACGTTTGAATCAAATCTTGAAACTGGTTCCAATGTATTTAAAATAACGGTTAAAACTAAGATCATCGGTTGCGGTTTTCTTTAGGAGTATGTAATTGCAGTATTTTATAAGTTTCATTTTCGGTACATCGCTTCCAAAATCTTTATTAATCAAAAAGAAATCTTGGGTCAGATCTAAGTGGACATCTCAGTTAAAGATTTCAATAGCCACTTCAATCAAATACTTGGGCTACGATAGACTAATAAAATAAAGTTACGCTGGCAAATCTCCAAGTTAGAGTATAGGAATAATAATTGAAAAATCTTTTTGCAGATTTGGGCTATGTTCAGCAAATCATGGCATATCATTTTAGCTAAATGTTTCTGCCAAATCAGGAAAGAAATCTTGCCAACTTCATTCGATCTAAAGTTTCGTCCACACTTGGTTATAAGGAAAAATCTGGGATAGGATCCTTTTCCATGTGCCTCTGATCAAAATTTTGTCGGCTACTGCTTTTCTAAAAAAATGGTAATAATATAAAGTATACATTGGTCTACGTTCATACATTCCAAGAAATAGAAAACTATAGCTTTCATTTCGTTGTCTCCGCTTTTCAGCTATGTTAAAACAAACCACATGTCTGCCTACCCATCGGATGCTTGGGGAAGAAATACAACGTGGTACTACTACTAATCACGTATTATAATATATAACCAGGGTTAGTAAGTTAAGTAAATCAACTAAGAACAATGAATTTTATTTCATGTATACTATAACTCACAAAATTTAAACAGCTATATACGCTGTAGGGTTTCGAATTGCTTTGATCCCGGATAAATAACATGAGCAGCTGGTCAGGAATAAGAAAACCAAGAATTAGTTCAGAAATCATCCATATTATTTAAGAAAAGTAGTTAGTTTAAGAAACTTTAATTAAGAAATTTAATTTATTAATTAAAATTTTGAATGTTCGTAATCATATAACTTGATAATGTATTAACAGAATCAGATGAGACTGGTCACGTTGAAATCGTGACGATGAGATCCTTGTTGTAGCACTAACATGGCTGATAATAGAAGTACTGGAATTTCATGAACAAATTAAACACCTGTTTGATTCTAAAATGAAAACAAAAGCAGAATAAGCAACTGCGAGACTACGTGAGTAAACTCACTAACTCTGACTCGTTTATATTTTTATATAAACAAGTTTTAAATTTATTTATGGTAATTTTATACTGTGTGATGGTTGTTTGGATGAATGGTTGATAAAAATGGTTGATATAATTATATCGTTGATCGATTATTAGTTTTGTTTGCTATGATATTTCATATTGATGTGAAATTATTATTATTGATGTGATTAACATCCGTGGATGCAGGAAAACTTGTTGGAGGAATCCAACTGGATTCCTTAACATTTATATTATTGTTTTCATTTGATTTTGATATATGATGTGTTGTATAATATGTGACTAGATATGTTGTGCTTGAATTACCTTCGCCATAGAAATATGGTATTTTAGATACTGTAAAATATTTACGAGTATGGAAAAGGAAATTGGGATTTAAAAATGGAATTTATTTCCATAATAGAGGTAAAATTTTGAATAGAGTTGAAAAGAGAAACCTATTCAAATGGATAAATCAAGAAGTTTATAAATAAGAGTATAAATTAAATGAATTAGTTAACATTGGATAAAATGAAATATAAATTCAAATTTGAATTCATATGGAAAAGTGGAAATCGGTTTTGAAACCAATATTTGAAATGAGATTTGAACTTAGCAAATTATAAAGGAAATTATAGACGAGATTATAAATGTTTGAAATTTATTGTAAATAGAAGTTATAAACGGGATTTGGATTTAATATGGAAAAATCAAATAGATTTGATTATGTAGAAAGAAATATTATTCACAATTAAAGTGAATGATCATTTAGAGTCGATATTTTGCAAGGGAAAGCATCTATAAAAGAAATATGGGTTGGAAATGTGATCGTTTTCAAAATTAAACATTGGATTTTTATTCCAAATTTCAGAATATAAAAAAATTGAAATAAATCCAAGCGATTTATAATTATACTTTGATTAGGCCTAATTTTATTATAATGGTTTAGTTCAGGAAGGATATTTGAATTCTATTTAGTATAAAACTATAATTTAAATAAGATATGTTAAGAAGTGAGTATTTCAATATTTATAGCTATGTAAATACAATTCCATGTTTTGAAATAGTTTAAGATTTATTTAAATTAGAATTATTAAACAAGTTTAAATTGCTATTAAGGAAAGATACTGATATTTGAAAATGAACAATGATTGAAAGCAAATGTCTTGCAAATGGAAATAATCATAAGGGTAATTGAGTTAACCTAGAATGATAAGATTTATTCCGAAGTTCGGAATATTAATCGAATATAGAGTATTCGAATGAGAGTTATATATTGGAATTCAATTGTATCAAATTTGGAGAAGTAGTTATTTTTACTTCTCGTTTGAATAAAATTTAAATACCTAATTATTTATTTACTTACTTATTAATTTATTTATTGAAAATTAATAAGTACAAGTTGTATTTTTATAAACCAAATATTTTGAAATAGTGATTATAACGCTACCGTTATACTAAATGTTTTATAAATATAAACAATGATTATAATGCTACTGTTATAATAAATGTTTTATAAATCTAAACGGTGATTATAACGCTACAGTTATAATAAATGTCTTTTAAATCTAAAATAGAAATTTTAATGCTACCGTTAAAATAAATGTTTTATAAATCAAATATTTGGAAATAGCGATTATAACATTATCATTACAATTAATGTTTTCTGTAAAAGAAATGGATCCTTAAATTGAATCCGAGAGTCGCGTAGGCGATGTTTTGTTTGAAGTTGTGAGCTTTGAAGAGTTGAGAATGTTGTTTGATTAAGGTCTGAGAGGTAATTATACCTCAACTTGATTGACTTCATGATTAATGGAGGAATGGTTAAGGTTCGATAGTGAAGACTGGTTAGCATGATTAATGGAGGAATGGTTATGGTTAGTTTTTAAATTATTAATGTTGTACGATTATCATTTCTTTCGAAAGGATTTTGAAAGTTAAACAAATGGTTGGAGTTTACTCACACCAGTCCCATGACTGACCCAGAGTTTATTTTATTTTTTCCCTAAACTCTTGGGTTCCCATATTTATATGGGCAGTCAAGTAGTCAGGATCTTATAGACTCACTTTGGAGGAGCTTGAAGCAGGAGGCTTCACCTGTTGGCTATAGACTATCATATTTTCCGTTGTGTACTACATTGTATCTGGAAACAGGTGTTTATAACTGTTCCAGGAATAACTGTTGTGCTCTGATGATGGTATGTATATACAGTTACTGATTTGTATTTCAAAAGTTATGTTATATAATATATTTTGTTCTTTCCGCTGTGTGACTTGTGTTCTTCATTTTCTTCTATTCTAGTTTTTCTTTCTTTCTATTTCTCATCCTCTAACTTCTTTCTACTAATGATTCGCATTTCTGTGCAATTTGGGTTGGATATGTGGTGTTATTAGTCGACCCAAAAGGTATAAAAATTTGGGCCATTACAATATACAATGAGCTGCGACAATTAACGATTAAGAAAAACAGTATAACAAACTCACAGTAAGGAGCTCTGGATATGGATGAACACTTTATTAATCTTTGATTTGGAATACATGACTAGAATAGAAGAACTTCTTTAATTGGATCCCGAATAAGGGTTCTAATAGGAAAAAAAATACAAGGATTAGCCAAATGAAGAAAAACCCACCTTTGGTGTGACCTCTGAAGTCCAACTAATAGGAAACTTGGAGCCCCTTCGGTTATTGGGTCGTTGCGCCTTCAGGAGTCTTTATCGACCGACTTTCACCTTGCTCTCGGATGTTTTCGCTTCCGGCCACTTCGTGGTGCTACCCATGGCTTTCTTGATTAAAGTTTCGGCTAGTTGGGAGCCTCTTCGAAGGGAATTTGTGCTTACCGTTGTGGTAGCTTCCTGGATGATATCTAGAGCCTCTGTGTGTATGCTCTCAGTCATATTCTTTCGGACATAGGCTTCCGGTTTTCCCGTGAATACTTAGAGGAGCCTGCCCTCATTGTGTGTGATGTTAGATACCGGTTTGGAATCATTGTCGGTGTCTGTGCTAAGTAGATTAGTGTGGATGTCCCGTATCCTTTCCGGGATTCTGGTCTGCGTCTCAGTGGGATTTCCGAGTATAGCCCGGTCTTTCAGAAGGTCACTCCAGGTGACTTTTCTATTATTTTAACAATGCAACCTCTTGGTATTTGTACGATAGGTGTCACAGAAACGGGATTCGGACAATTTTTATGCGCTCCTATTTTTTTGCTCCTGAAGTTTTTGCTTCCTGTTGTATTGGTATTAGGCGGGTTAATTCCGAAGGTTCCTTTGGACTTCATCTGACGGGTTTATTGCTTCTATCCCTCTTGGTTCCGGATCAGGATGATTATTGCCATTTAATCTTCTGTTGGGTTGACACTCTTGGAGGGATCTTGTCGAATTGACCCTGGCGGTTAGACCCCACCTGTTATATCCTGTAGCTTTTAGAATCCTTCCTTCTAGAAAGGTTTCGGTTGATGCAGCTTTCAGATCATCTGATACCCCTCCACCGCCGGCTCGTTCCATTGTTAATTTTGGTAGTAACATTTTCCCCCTAGTGAAGGGGTACTTTCGACTTTCCAAGTCAAACTGTTTATCTTTTTCGAAGTCTCATATCCGATTGTCTTGATCTTCCTTGAACGGGTAATGTTGATTGGTCTTTGTTTGTACGATGAGGATTTGTTTAGTTTCTTTGTGCAATTGACACTGCTTCTTCTTCATTTTTTACCAGCAACACTAATTTCTCGAACCCGATTATTTGTTCAATGAAGACTAGAAGCTTATTGTGGTAATCTTATTGCCTAAACCCTTGGTAAATATCTCTGTTTTGATTCTTAATCTAGGAGTTAATTTTTTTTTTGCCCAAATTGCAAGGTTTTTGCATGTCGGATACAAATTGTTTAAATGATAATAACCCAGGCGGCGATTTATGGCAATCTTCTCATATGCCTTTTTCCCAAATATTAATTTTAGGGTTTAAGACACGCAATCTGTACAAAAGATTCCATTCTCTCAATTAAGTAACTGCAAGGGTGCTTAGAGTTGTCCCAACTTTCATTATTCTAACTATCCATTGCTAATAGGTTTGTATGTTATCATCTCTAAATGTTCTAATAGGTGGGATATGAATTTCACATGTTTACAAAATTATATCACCTGGCAGCACTATGTTTGATGAAAGGAGTTCTGGTCTATCATCCATTGATGCTTGTGGTCTTTCTCGGAGGAGGAGGTCTTTCATCTTGAAGATGTACTTAATTAATTTTCAAGATGAAGTAAACTCCATTCTAGCCAGCTTTGGAATGGACAATGTGGAGGCTATCCCTACTACCTATCATGATGACATCATGCATCCTCCTGAAGGATACATCGCCTACTCAGCTGCACATATCTGGCATGGAGGCTTCTTTCCTTTTCCTTCCTTTGTGTTTCAACTTCTACGGGATTTGGAGATTGCGCCCATTCAACTTTTACCAATCACTTACACACTTCTCTTATGTCTGGAAGTACTTTCTCTTGAATCAAGTCAGGGTTATCTTACTTCGAACCTCATTCGACACCTGACGCATTTTTCAAGAGGTGTTGACTTCCCTATATTCCATGCTACCCCCTTGCGGAAGGTTGTCAACGATGGTGCGCGTAAGGCCATACCCTAGGAAGATCATTTTTTCTTCACCAAATGTCCTACCGGTATTTCAGGCCAATTTACTGATTATGGTGAGTCCTCTTAACTTTTTGCTAGTGGCTATTTTTCCCATTTGTGGCTTATCTTTAATCGCTTTCTTCTAGATTTTGCTTCTAAGAGAGTGACTTTAACCGAAAGTGAATCCCGTGTATCTAAGATCATTTTGAAGCTACTCGAAAAGCCACTGGGTTGGTCCACTTTATTAACCAAGGAGAAGTTGTGTTTATAAAACCTCCTCCCTAGTGGAAAGAAGGTCTTGGGGCTTCCGCCTGTTCGTCTTCCTGGTTCTAAATGTTTATTGTCAAGTTCAGAAGTATTTGCTCCCTCGACTCCTTTATTTCAAGGTATGTTTTGTTGATTCGATAGTTCCCTTATTGAGGTCCTTTCGACGCCAAAGTTATGCTTTTTTGAATCTTTATTTGGCCCTTCGTTTGATTAGGAGTTTTGGCTTCGGGAGCCTCTAGTCTTACTGACGCTTTGAATCGATCTACCGCGGTTGCTGTTAAGAGGTTGGCCGGATTACCTGTCGATCCGCCAGCTAAGAGACTGAAGCTCGATATTCCTTCCTCTGTGATTTCCCGGAGTGCTTCCAATAGAGAAATAGGAAGTGGTGTTTTCCCATCATCCCTTCCAAGTACATCTGGAGCGGGTGCAGGTGTTATGCTGCGTACTCCCGCTTCTCAGCCCGCTGAGCCTTCGAGGCCCCTTGATTCTCCAACAAACTTTACTGATCTTGTGAAACTTGTTCTTTCTAGAGTTGAACTTTCTAATACCTCATCACCTTACACTTCTTCCAACAGGATGGACTTCTACCAGTATTTGATAACTTGACAGCTTATGGTACAATATTCTCTTTCTACTATGGGATTTCCATATGTTGCGATTGTATGCTGAATGCTTCTAATTTCTCAGACTATCAAGGGGTGACATTTTTTAAGCCCATTCCTTCTTCCTCTTTTATTGAATTACACGGCTTTGAGAGGTGAACGCAGCCTTGAGCGATGAGTGTGAGAGATTGAAAGCTTCCTTGGAACATGCCGAGTCGGCTCTAGAGAGAGAGAAGCAGGCTAGGGGCGTAACACCTGATAAGGTGTCGGCCTTAGAGCACTAGATAGCGGAGGATGTGGTTACTCACGCTGATGAGCTTCGAAAGAAGGATGAGAAGCTTTCTCGTGTTGCCTAGATAATCTATGCAGCCGAGGACAGGATTTCTAATTTCTTGCAAGACCGCCTTCCGTAGATTAAGTCCAACTATTATGAAGATGGCTTATTTCGCCTTCTTTCCGATAGCCTTCAAAGTCTTCCTAAACTTCGAACCACCCAAGTTCCTTCCTTCATCCGGGATTAGGTTATGGAAAGGATTAAGTTGCGTGAAGAAGGAGTTGAGGTACCACGGAGGAATGAGCCTAAAATCAAGGACTTTTTATATACTGACCGACTTCTGGATGATATTGGCGAGGAAGGGGAGGTTCTCGCTTTAGTTGGTAACAACAGGGAGAATGGTGGTAACAGTTCCGGAGATGGTGGCCGCCAAGATAAGCATTTCGTTCACAACTCCAAATCACCATTGTTTAAAGAAGGTGTCCCCTTCAGACTTTCGGGAGGGGAGAAAGCTATCAGTCATGAAGTTCCTTCTCCTCGGGTATAGTTCTCACCCCGGGTGCATTTTTCTCCTTTCCTGAATATTTGACTTCAACTAGTGTCCTATCATTACAATAGACAAAGGAAAAATTGTTTCCTACCTTAAGCAGAGTTAGGTAACAAAACAGAAGAATTCAAACCGTTCTTATGTAGGGAAGGTGGCACACATGTAAATTTAATTCCGCAACCTATGTAACGCTTGTATGGGGTTCCTCATCATTATACGTAAAGGATAATATGCTTGTTCGCATCATGACAGAACTTTGTTTATTATGAGGATGAATTACGCATGATATGTAGACTCAGGAAGGAGTTTTGAACGACGCCTATTCACGCTTTCAGGGAAAAGTGTTTTCTCGAGGGACTTAAGTGCGTTTACCCAGCATTTCTTCAGCTCTTCTTTAACTTCCTAAGAGGGGATCATGAAGCTATATTAAAGAGTTTTAGGATTAAACATGCTGAGCACTATGTAAGCAATAAATGTATGAAGAAGTGATCTTTTTATAATTCGCCTTTCTGTTTATATGTCATAGTAGGTTGGTTTCGAGTTTAAGTCATGTAGAGATGTATAAGGAAAGGGGTATTATTCTCGTAAGTTGAAAAGAAAATAAATTCGTAACTACTTTCCTTTATGTCTGCGGGTAGGTTGATCAACGTGGGATTCTTCCAACCCGGGGCGGAGAATTGCCGACGAGAGAGGTTCTCCCTATGTCCTAGGAAAGGAAGATTTCACATCAGAATTTATCCAGCAAACATTTGACTGAGAGGATGAATGATTTGAAAGAACAGCTAGAAGAGCGGGATAGTACAATTCTTGGATTGAGGGCGTACATAAATCTACGCCCTTTATTGAGTTTGCAGATGAATTGAGGCGTCTACGTCAACGTAGTGCTGATTTGGAAGTTAATTTGAATAATGCCACTACAAAGTGCGAGTGGGAATATTGATTCAAGAATATTCCTATTATGATGGGATCTTCATCTTCTGGGGTTGCGACCTCTCACGAGACCCCTACTCGTCTGAAGTTTTATCATTTGAATAACCCTCTCCTCGAGCTTAAGGAATCAGCCATTTCTGAATGGTGCAAAAGAGTGGTAGTAGAGATGAAAAGGATGTACAATACTTAGTTGATTAATGATTCCCATGATCATGTCATCGGGTATGTTGAACAAATTAGACGTTTATAAGAAGAAAGGCATAACTTGCGTTTGGACGTTTTCGAATTGGAAAAGGAAAATAAGTCTCTCAGGGCAATGTGTAGGGCTTACAACAGAGCCTTGAAACTTGGATTAAACCTTCCGATCACTTTGACGAAACGAGCAGGAAGGTGTGAAGACTTAACAAATTACTAGGCATTGCACTTCGTCATGCCATTAACCTCCCTTTGCCTAAGGATGGAGAGGACCTAGATATTCAGTAATATTTTGTACGGGTGATATATAATTATACCCATAATCAGGGTACTAAGAATGTAAATATTTGGTGAATGAATTAGTGTACTGATGATGTCTATTATGTAAATAACTGTCGGTAAGATATGGGTAACAATTGCTTGCATAATGAATGATTTAAGAAGTTTTCCAGAGTAAGAGAAGAGATAACCCTTTTTATTCGGACTTGTTTTTTATGATGACCTTCCCATCAACTTTCCAAATTTTGTTTTGTGGCCCCTTTTCCCATGAGTACATCTATGGTTAATTTAATTTGAGATATTTATTTCGAAGATCTTCTGTTGTTAAATTTTCATCTTTCGGATCCATTTCAATTCAGGATTATTTAGATTTAGGTATCTATGTAAGGCCAATAGTCCTTTTCTGGTATTTGATGTAGACCAAATGATCCCAGATTTGGATATAACATAGAGGACCCAATCTAATCCTTGTTCAGGTAATTGGAAATTAGGTATTGGGAATCTGCTTCCGATATTAATAGAATTCCCCGTCCGATACTCATTCGGATAATTATGTACTGATGACTGGAAATCATCTTCCGATATTTGTGAAGAGTCGACTCACCCAAATTCGAGTATTAAAGTTTGGCGACCGGAAGCCCTTCCAACATTTGTTAAAGAACTGAATCAACCCAGATTCGGGTATTAATATATAGAAGATCGGAACCCCCTCCGACATTTGTGAAAAGTTTGATCGACCCAGATTCGGGCATCGATATATAGAAGACCGGGACCCCCTTTGGTATTTCCAAAGAGCCGAATTGACCCAGATTCGAGCATTAATATATAGAAGACTAGGACCCCCTTGGGTATTTGCGAAGAGTCCAATCAACCTAGATTCGGGCATTAATATATAAGAGACCGGAACCCCCTCTGGTATTTATTGTTTCGGCATCCCCTTTGGATTTGGTTTGTGAAGCAGAGGTTGTACGTACTTCCTGAGCTACTCCTTGGACTTTTTTGTGTCAAAGCAGAGGATGTACGTGCTTTGTTGGACACTCTCTGGGCCTGTGCATCTGGTGCGCCTGGTTAGCTTATCCGCAAGAAGGGCCCAAGGACTTTCCTGACCTCCCTCAATGAGGCGCCTTATCCAGACCATTGTAGGAGATGATAAGGTCTTAGAAACTTAGACGGGGACATTGTGGGCACGGAACTAAGGTTTAATCTTTTGATGCATTATACAGACAATCGTAGGCACTGATAGAGGCTTACATGCCACCCCCCTCCGAGCAGTGCATTATCCTAACCATCATAGGTGATGATAGCACTACACCAGAAAAGGCCTTTTGTAGCGTTGAAAAAAACTGCTAAATCTTTTAGTAGCGTTTCGGTAAACACTGCGAACGACATGCAACTAAAAATCAGAAATTTTAGTTGTGTTGTGATAAACACTACTAAAAATGAACTTATTGTAGCGTTTATGAAATCCTACAAAAGATTTTTTTTAGCAGCGCCTTAAAAATGCAACCAAAGTGGTACTTACACCCTTCTTTTTTAGTTTTTGTAGCACTTTTAAAATGCTACTAAATCTTATTAATTGTTGCACAGCACATTCTAATTACCATTATTTAATGCTAATGGCTTATATCATTTCCAACAATCACTTATACATAATAGCCATATTAAAACAAATAATCAATCATATGATTATGATATTCAAACCAACATCGATAATTACAGAATTCAAATAATTTTAAAAACACATTAACCACATAATCAAATATAAGATCCATGATCATTTCAATAATACTATTTCGACAAATTAAGTGAATCCATGTACCACAACTGTTTACAAAAGAGTCTACACAACTAGTACAAAAAAAATATTATACTACATAATAATTAAAATCTTGTTCATGGCTTAATTACCGAAAGTTCTTTGATGCAGCTTTTCTTCACTTCGGTAATAATTAAAGTCTTGTTCATGGGTTAATTACCGACAGTTCTTTAATGAATTTTGTTCTTCACTACAAAAATGTTAATTACCTGTACGTAAGTATACCGGACAACAGTTAGAACTACATGCAAATCTTGATAATTTACATACAAATATAATTTACTATATATTACTTTCAAATTGGCTGAGTTTCGAAGTATGTATTATTTTTCATATAAATAGTTTCATATATATATATATATATATATATATATCAATTTTGTATTCATATCAAACTTTAAATACATATAAACTAATGTCTTTATGACATTAAAATTAAAGGAAGTGTTAAATAGTTTTTTTGCGGTCTAATCAAATTTGCATACATGTCATCAGATCTTTTACAGTCATAAAATATAAACAAGTCAAAAAAAAAAAACTTTAACTTCAAAAAGGCTCAAAACATATATTAGCTTTCAGAATTCGCTTAATGGGTTATATTACGAGGTTAGGATATCAAAGAATAATCATTGCATCTACAAATTTAAGCATAATTTGCAGGTAAAAGTTGTTAATACACAGTTCAAAATGCCGGGTCGGTCCGTCCAGAACTGAATCGGCCAGAACTAGATCGGCCAGAACTGGATCAGATAGCACTAGATCAGCCTCAATCATCTGGGTCAGACAGTACCAACGAACCGGGTCGGTCAATTGCAAAGCATCAGAACGGTCACTACATCGGGTCGGTCCTTGCAAAGCATCAGATTGGTCAGTTCCAACAGATCGAATCGGTCAGTATCAGAGGACCGGGTCAGTACCATCCGGATCGGCCTTAAATGAGATAAGCAATTTTGAATCACAATCGATGAACGCAATGTGTTATTATGCCAAAAGAATAACGTGGGATGCTCCCCAATTTTCATCATGGGACATGCACGTACAAAGCAAAGGAATAAGCTGATATGGAACTAACGTTATTGGCAAAGCAGGCATGATTATACTCACTTCTCAATGTACAGAGTATTCACACTACAGGGAACATAACATAGAGAACACACTGTGCAAAGTAAAGGAAGCACATATGAAGGGTATTACATGCATGTGTGGTGCAATAACAATGCAAGTTCATAATGTATAGACCTGATGTGCTTACAGTTGAGTTGGCTTCAATATTGGAGTGATCGGTTTTCAATGAAATATGAATACTAAACGAAGTCTAGCAAAATGGGTCGTTATACAATTATACATTGGATTGGCCTACCGCATATTGAACGTGTAGGTGAATCAGTACATTGTAAATGTTGGCACAGTTTGCGTGAGGATCATACAATTTGGGTGTGCCACGTGGAAAGTGGATCGGTACATAGTGTCAAAGCGAATTGGCCATGCACAAAGAATACGCAGTGGCACTTCCAGAACAAACGGATTGGGTGTTAAGGGTTAATGTAATGGCATGTTTTGAAGCGTTTCCAGTAAAGCAACATACTGGATTAGTACTTTAAATAATTTTGGTGGCACCGTTGTAATTAAGTTGATCGGCACAGTAGAAAAGCCGGTGGCATGTTGGTAAGTTCTTGGAAAAATGGATCGGTGCTGAGTGTTTGTAAAACGGTTCGGTCCCACATGAATAATCAATTGGATCGGTGCAATAAAACATAAGGAAGCTATTGCTGTTAGTGGAATCTTGAATCGGTCATTAAGGTGTAAACTGGTTCGGTCCTGTATAAATGGAAAGTGGATCGGTTTGTTAAATAAGCAGTGGCATTTCTATAAATAACTAACACCCGATCCAAACTAACACCCGATCCAAACTAACACCTGATCCAAACTTACACCTGATCCAAACATACGCCTCATCCAACTTTATACCCAATCCAACTTTACACCCGATCCAACCTTGCGCCCGATCCAAGTTACTACCCGATCCAAACTCTTCACACCGTAATTACGAAACTTCCACTACCTTCAAACTTCTTCTATAAATAGGCCCTTGCTCCACAATTCAAGGGACCAATTCCACTACCCCAAAGGGCTGCCTAAACCATTCCTACACCACTGTAAAGCTTCCAAAAACTTCATTAATGGCCGCTAAACTTCTCTCCTCCTTTCTCCAACATGAGATGGATCTTATCTTCTCCAAGCACCATTAATTCACACTCCGATCTACTCCAAGTGATCTCCACTCGCCACAGCTCCTCCTTAATGCATGGATCTAAAATCATTTTCATGATGGAACCAAGGAATAGCATATAATTACACAATCCAATCCGTTCCTTATCGAATAAAAGTGCGATCTAAAGCATAAAGAGAGCGATAAGTGGAGAATTATCACAAAAGTGGTCAAGTGTAATTAATGCGATGTAAAAGATGATAAAATTTGTAATTCTCTCCATAATGATGAAAAGTGATTGAAAAGTGGACGTAGATTCACATTGAATCGAACCACTATAAAAATCTCATGTCCTTTACTTGTTTTTCTCCATTTATTTTGCGATTGTGGCCCTTTTATTTTCTAACCATAATTGGTGAATTGTGATTTCACACCCTTGGTGTTGATTCCAATTTTGAGATCAACATTTGGCGCCCACCGTGGGGCCGCGTTCGCTTCTCCTACCTCCTCTCACACTCTCACAAGGTTAAGCACTTTGCCATTAAAGTTCTAAGTCGCATCCTTCTTCAAAATTATGGCCAAGTCTAAGAAGACCGTTAGCAAAACTATGGTAGAAGCCGATGATGTTGCTAATGAAGAAACACCGCTCGCTTACCGCTTTGATGTTGGCGAAAATTCAAAAAGCGAAGCCAGTGTGACTTGAAATGAATTAAAAATCGATATTGCCAACGTCAACAACCGAATGGATGCCTCTACTAAAATGATGATGGAGAATCTTGACGTCATTCTTAACGCTCGGTCAAATCCAACCCCTCCGAAAGTGCATCTGGATCTCGAAGAGAATGATAAATCGCCCACTTTCGATCATAACCACAACGACAATATGGAAGATGATTATGATTGGGCAAGTGACAGGGACGAAGCTAACATTGAAGAATTGAGATCAAAAGCTAAAAATCATTCCGAAGTGAATGCTCGAAAGATCGCTAACCCTATCACGGGGGCACCCCCTCGTCGAGAAGGCAAAGCGCTTAAGCTCTCTAATCGAGATCATATGCCAAGGCGAACATTTAGTAAAGAGCTCAGCTTCACAGAGCGCCATAACACCGAAGAATACAATTCAGATATGATAGAATGAGTCATGAAAAAGAACCAAGCTAACCAAGACGACGAAGGAGAATAGGTCTTCTCCCCTGATAGGACTCCGTTCACCGAAAGGATCCTCGAAGCAGAATGTCCAAAGAAATTTAATCCTCCGACTTTGCCTCCATACAACAGCCTCATTGATCCCAACTACTTCCTATTCAAATATGAGTGGTATATGAGCGCAGCTAAAGCGACTGACGAAATGAGATGCACCTACTTTCCCCTTTATCTGGAAGGTGCCGCGTCATTATGGTTCACAAAGCTACCACCCAAATCCATAGACTGTTTCTCCGACGTAACCAAAAAATCAAGGAGCAGTTCCGCTTGTATGCTACCAAATCCAAGGACGCTCTAACTCTCTCAGCAATGAAGCAGAAGCCAGGGGAAACCATCAAAGCCTTCCTCAGTCGATTCAATGTTGCCTTTTCTGAAGTGAGGAATCCAGAGCCACACATAATTCTCATGGCTTTACTCGATGCTATAGACAAAACGAGTGAATTCGGAAGATGGATAAAGATGAAGGAACCGACTACGCTTGACAAGTTCTATAAGAAGTCAGAAGAGTACATGAGGGTGGACCATAATCCTATACCTCTTCAGATCATTGGTGGTAACCAACTCCTTGAGGCTCCTAAAAGTGAAGCTATTCAACCTAATCAGAAGAGTACGCAGGGGCAGAAGCGAGCCAACAACAGAAACGACAACAAAGCTAATAAAAAGTTTCGTCCTCTTGACTCGTCTGATCTAAAACCTCTAAATGGTACTCCTGAGAACATTTACCTTGCCACAAAGGATGCAGAAGATTATCCATAGCCTTGGCCAATGAGAATGAATGACCATCTGACCAAATCTTGGAAATTTTGTCGGTATCACTCAGCCAGGCCACAACACCAACGAGTGCAGAAAACTAAGATCATTGATCAAAGAGCCGATTAAGAAGAATAGTTTGCAACAATATGTGAAAAATTCTCAAGGTGCAAACCCTTTTGCGACTACCCAGGGGCAAGGGGCATCAAATGACCAACCCGGTCCAAGCAACGTAGCTTCTGCTCATGCTATGCCAAGGCTGATAATAAACTGATGACAGTTGATGATGATCTACTATCTACAACTCAAAATAAGCGATCTCTATTGCATTTACTTTACTTCTTGCATTACTTTAAATCTCGTTATGTTATACTTTCCTGTAAATAGTCTGTAATGATTTACACATATTGTACCGAACAATAGCTCTATGAATGAAGTATTACCTGCCTGTATAAATCTCTGTCTTGCCAAATTTATACGAAAATTTGCTAACATATGATTTTTCATCACAGGCTATCCGACGAGCGCTTGCTTCCTCATAACCCGACCAAGTGAGACAACCCCAATAACACCGATTCAATGGTAGATCGAGAAAATCCCGAAAAGTCAAGCACCCAAGAAGTTAGCAAGTAGCCATGGATCCCAAACCTGAAAGGTTTGCGGGAGTCTAAGGAACCTCAGTCGGGGAGCGATCACTTACCGAGTTAACTAACTCTGACCAATGACCGTGGTTCGCTCTACGGATCGATGCAACCTTAACTTATACCTCATGGTTCATGGAGGTCCAGGATGCTTCAGTCGGGCAGCGATCACTTACCGAGTTAAGTGACCCCGACCGATGACTGATCATCGCTCCGTGAATCAACCTTAACCTATACCTTATGATTCATGGTGGTCCAGGATGCTTCAGCCGGGCAGCGATCACTTACCGAGTTAAGTGACTCCGATCGATGACTGATCACCGCTCCGTAAATTAACCTTAACCTATACCTCATGGTTCATGGAGGTCCAGGATGCTTCAGTCGGGCAGCGATCACTTACCGAGTTAAGTAACTCCGACCGATGACTGATCACCGCTCCGTGAATCAACCTTAACCTATACCTCATGGTTCATGGAGATCCAGGATGCTTCAGCCGGGCGGCAATCACTTACCGAGTTAAGTGTTTCCGACTGATGACTGATCACCGCTCCGTGAATCAACCTTAACCATTACCTCATGGTTCATGGAGGTCCAGGATGCCTCAGTCGGGCAACGATCACTTATCAAGTTAAGTGACTTCGACCGATGACTCATGCCCGCTCCATGGATCAGCTCAACCTAACCTCATGGTTCATGGAGGTCCAGGATGCCTCAGTCGGGCAACGATCACTTACCAAGTTAAGTGAATCCGA
Organism: Allium sativum; assembly: GCA_030737875.1. Classification (NCBI taxonomy): domain Eukaryota; kingdom Viridiplantae; phylum Streptophyta; class Magnoliopsida; order Asparagales; family Amaryllidaceae; genus Allium; species Allium sativum. The sequence goes on from CM060918.1 coordinate 751,139,716, forward strand.
CCGATGACTGATGCTTGCTCCATAGATAAGCTCAACCTTAACCTTATCCCAAAGGTTCGCGGGAGTTCGCACTGCAAAACGATGTGACAAGCAAAAATCATTTCCATAAAGAAAGCAATTTCTCCACATGAAAAATCAACAATGCTCGATGAGCTCCATCATTTTGAATCAGTCAACGATAGAAGACAAAACGCTGGATTAAAACGAACTCTCCAAAACATGGGGCATCCAACGGAGTCTCCAATGTCAAAACTGATCAACAAAGCAAACGAAAATTGAGGTATAGAAAAATTATTCTCATAATGAAGACTGGTGATGACCTCCAGAGCAGGGGCACCAATAATCAAAAACTTCTCCGAAGAGAAACAGAGGATAATCACAGATACATATTTCTCAAATAAGAAATATCTTATACCATCATATATGACATAAAGAGATAAAGTTTGAAATCCACAGTCGACTCTAGTCGATTAGCCGATTTTAAGCATTAAATGCGAATTCAAATTTGAATATCATGTTTGTACAGATAATATTCTGTGAGCTATAAACCGCTGAGTAGAACAAATCTGGGCAGACATTTTATTCAATTCAAAAAAAGATTCGCTACATATCATTTTTAATGATTAACTAACCCACTGTCGATATGGACGGTCGATGGTGAAGTATAAGTCCAAAACCATGCAATCACTTGTTTTAATTACAGAACATGTGGCATGGAATATTTAAATTCAGAGCATGTTCCACCATGGAAAATAGAAAGCTGTAACCGGACCTCAATACAGAATATATCAACAACAATGTCTGTTTCGAAGCCCGCATTTCTCGCAAGAAAAAAATACAAGCTTCAAGGGGCAAATTTTAACACTGTTAAAACACAATTCAAAATGTCGGGTCGTTCCGGCCAGAACTAGATCGGCCGGAACTGGATCGGCCAGAACTGGATCAGACAACACTGGATCGGCCTCGATCATCTAGGTTTGGATAGTACCAACGGACCGGCTCGGTCAGTTGCAAAGCATCATATCGGTCACTACATCGGGTCGGTCCGTACCAAGGTCACCGGATCGGTCAGTTCCAACAGACTGAATAAGTCAGTATCAGAGGACCGGGTCGGTACCATCAAAATCGGCCTTAAATGAGATAAGCAATTGTGAAGCACAATCAATTAACGTAATGTGTTATTATGCCAAAAGAATAACGTGGGATGCTCCCCAATTTTCATCATGGGGCATGCACGTACAAAGCAAAGGAATAAGCTGATATGGCACTAACGTTATTGGCAAAGCAGTCATGATTATACTCACTTCTCAATGTACAGATTATTCACACTACAGGGAACATAACAGAGAACACACATTGAAAAGTAAAGGAAGCACATATGAAGGGTATTACATGCATGTGTGGTGCAATAACAATGCAAGTTCATAGTGTATAGACCTGATGTGCTTACAGTTGAGTTGGCTTCAATATTGGAGTGATCGGTCTTCAAAGAAATATGCATACTAAACGAAGTCGAGAAAAATGGGTCGGTACACAATTATACATTGGATCGGCCTACTGCATATTGAACGTGCAAGTGAATCAATACATTGTAAATGTTTACACGGTTTGCATGAGGATCAGTCAACTTGGGTGTGCTACGTGGAAAGTAGATCGGTACAAAGTGTCAAAGTGAATTGGCCATGCACAAAGAACACGCAGTGGCACTTCCAGAACAAACGGATTGGTGTGTTAAGGGTCAATGTAATGGCATGTGTTGAAGCGTTTCTAGTAAATCGACATACTGGATCCGTACTTTGAGTAATGTTGGTGGCACCATTGTAATTAAATGGATCGGTACAGTAGAAAAGGCGGTGGCATGTTGGTAATTTCTTGGAAAAATGGATCGGTGCTAAGTGTTTGTAAATCGGTTCGGTCCCACGTGAATAATCAATTGGATCGGTGCAATAAAACATGCGAAAGCTATTGCTGTTAGTGGAAAATTGAATTGTTCATTAAGGTGTAAACTGGTTCGGTCCAGAATAAATGGAAAATGGATCGGTCTATTAAATAAGCAGTGGAATTTCTGTAAATAACTAACACCCGATCCGAACTAACACCCGATCCAAACTAACACCCGATCCAAACATACGCCCGATCCAACTTTACACCCGATCCAACCTTGCGCCCGATCCAAGTTACTACCCGATCCGAACTCTTCACCCTGTAATTACGAAACCACCACTACCTTCAAACTTCTTCTATAAATAGCCCCTTGCTCCATAATTCAAGGGATCGATTCCACTGCCCCGAAGGGCTGCCTAAACTATTCCTACACCACTCTAAAGCTTCCAAAAACTTCATTAATGGTCGCCAAACTTATCTCCTCCTTTCTCCAACATGAGATGGATCTTATCTTCTCCAAGCACCTTTAATTCACACTCCGATCTACTCTAAGTGATCTCCAATCGCCACAGCTCCTCCTTAATGCACGGATCTAAAATTATTTTCATGATGGAACCAAGGAAAAGCATATAATTACGCAGTCCAGTCTATTCCTTTTTGAATCAAAGTGCGATCTAAAGCATAAAGAGAGCGATAAGTGGAGAATTATCACAAAAGTGGTCAAGTGTAATTAATGCGATGTATGAGATGATAAAATTTGTTATTCCCTCCATAATAATGAAAAGTGGATGTAGATTCACATTGAGTCAGACCACTATAAAAATCCCGTATCCTTTACTTGTTTTTCTCCATTTATTTTGCGATTGTGGCCCTTTTATTTTCTAACCTTATTTGGTGAAGTGTGATTTCACACCCTTGGTGTTGATTCCAATTTTGAGATCAACAAAAGTAAATGTTCTTTGCTAGTAAAAATTCTAATAATCATAAACAAATTAAGCATAAACTGGTCTCCAAATATTTGACAAAACATTATATTAACAAAACAAGCATTTATGAACTCAAAAATAATGAAATCGGTAATAAATACCATAATTTAAACTCATTTAAACACAATAGCATAAACTTCAGATGAAGGTTTCCTTAGAAAAATATAGAAACAACACTATCTTCGAATAAACTCTCATTGCACTACTGCCCAAACAACATGAAACCCATCGTTGACATATTACAACAAATATTGCACTATTGTCATTTTATAAAAACACAGCATTCCATAAATAAACATAAAAACAGTCTGCCTAATCACTTAGGTTAACAAATGGCAATAAAAAACATGTAAAATAAAACTAGTATAGCAAAATAAAATATAATCGCCTAGTTAGTTTCAAATGACCAATTCTTTCATACCATCACAGGAACTGTATTGAGTGGATTGTCAAGGTATTACAACATATGTAAAAGCATCAGATAATTCCAATGTGGACTTCTATAAACACTTAAACCCATTATCTTAAGATAATGGGTCTACATTGACTGAAAATTCAAAATGATTGTTATAACTAAAATAAGAATGGTAAATGGGGACCAATGATTATTACTTACTTGTCATCTTCATCATCGACACCTTCTTCATCATCAACATCATAATCATCCTCATCATCGATAACAACATCTAGCATGTTGGCCTGCCTCTGCTTAAACTGGACCATAACCTCTTTAAGCCATTTTAATTTTTTTTACACATATATGTATCAATTAAATTTGCTTTACGTATAAATTCATGCACATATAACCATTTGCCTTGAGTAGTAAACATCCAATTTAGAGCTTAAAGCTCCAAAAGTAGCAGGTGTAGTAGTTCCCCTATAAATCTTTCGGAGTCAAAGTAGATGACACTAATCTGCTATGTCAAATGAACAGACCGAGCTTTCTTATCAACCTCTTATTTAACTATATAGATCAGGCAATGGAAATACTCCAAGGAACAATAAGTCAAAAAAGAGCATACCACTGAAGGAGTAGGCTGTGTTTCCTGAGGAAGTCTCCTACTCCCAGCACATCCATTGACCTCCATGCATTTGCTGTAATAACCCGGAAATCTGGGCCAATTTAAAAATTTTATTTTGGCAATTTTAGCGAATTTTGATTATTTAAAATGAATTATTTTAAGTAATATCGACGAGAAATTTATTTTGAATATAATTTGAACGTATATATTCGTTTGAATCGACGATAGGATATGAATATTTATTTATATTTATAAACAGAATTGAAAATGGCGCGGTAGTTCGATAATTCGATTTCAAAATTCAAATGAACATACCGGGTGCAAAATAAACTGGATTTTAGTGAAACCAAAAATATTAGAATCAATTTGTGAATATCTTTCTAGCGAATCCGAAAATCAAAATTTCATAGCGGGAATCAAAAGATATGTCCAGTTGAAAATTATGAATAGTCGCTATGGAATTCAGGCCCTTAAAAATGGAAATTTTGTAAATGACCTCGGATTTCGACGAAACCACTTTTGTTGGATCAGAGACGTCTAGTTATTGCTAGGTTTGAAATTTCATAATTTTCTGAATCAACATGTGAGCGTGGAAAAGGAAAACGCGTTTGACCAGTTTCAGTTGATTTTAATCGACTGGAAAATGGCCATTTTTCAAATGGTCTCAGAATTTGATGAAACTAGTTTTGTTAGGACCGTATCGTCAATACGAAGCTAGAAAATATTTTTCTAGAATTTTTAGAGTTCGTATGTGACCCCGGTAAATTGAAATGCGCGTTCAAATTCAATATATAGAGTTATATGTTGATTTTAACGGAAACTGATCGAAATGGTCGAATCAGCTTATGGTACATTTCCCATTGTGTTCGGAATGGGGGTGAAACGCTATGGACGACAGGCGGTGGGCCTCGTTTAGAGGTCGTATGAAAAAGTCAACTTTTTGTAAATTAAATAATTAAAACAATTAAAAATAAAACTCCCCCTTCTCTCTTCCTTTTAACTCCAGCCCCCCCCCCCCCCCCCCCCGATTTCAGTTTTTCAACGAAGAAAAAAAATTCGATTCCTCAAATCGATGGTCGGCGATGCCATCGCCACCGCTGCCCAGGTGGGCCACCGCGCACCCCTCCCCTCTCCTTCCTAAGCTCGCCCTCCAGCCTCCCCTCCCACCGCGCAAGCCCCCTCAGTTCGAAACCCGCCACCTGAAGAAACCCTAGCCGTCGACCCTGGGACCACCACCCCCTCTACCTCGCGCTGCTACTCCTCTCCCTCCACTTCTGAAGTCAACGACGAGCCTCCCCCCCCAACATCCGCTGCTCTCTCATGCCCTCTCTCTCCCCTCTCGCTCTACTTCCAATCCGCGAGCACGCCACCGCTGCTGACCGGAAGGGACGCCGCACCCTCAGGGGCCCACTACCTTGCCTCCAACGCCAGCTGCACCTCTCCGGCTGATCAACGACACCCCCCTCCTCCTCCACATGTTGATGTATGCTTTTTATTTAATAAAAAAAATTAGATTTTTATGCTGAGAAAAATTAGATTTTCACACTAGGAAAGTTTAGATTTTTATGCAAAGAAAAGTTAGATTTTTATATGAACAATGAAAAGATATAATTTTTATACGAACAAGGAAAAGGTAGGATTTTTACACTAGAAAAGCAATGATTGTTGACAAGGAAAAGTTATGATTTTTAATGTGAAAGTAGCGATATAAAAATACGATTTTTATATATTGAATAGCAAAGTAAAAATTCGATTTTTATATATTGAATAGCAAAGTAAAAATTCGATTTTTATATATTGAATAGCAAAGTAAAAATTCGATTTTTATATATTGAATAGCGAAGTAAAAATTCGATTTTTATATATTGAATAGAGAAGTAAAAATTCGATTTTTATATATTGAATAGCGAAGTAAAAATTCGATTTTTATATATTGAATAGCGAAGTAAAAATTCGATTTTTATATATTGAATAGCAAAATAAAAATTCGATTTTTATATATTGAATAACGAAGTAAAAATTTGATTTTTATATATTGAATAGCAAAGTAAAAAATTCGATTTTTACATATGTAGAGAATACGGGCAAAGAAAGTGGCAAGAGGCGAGAACGGCGAAGATTTCTACAAAGAAAAGTCATGGAGTTGGGATAGCTTTGGTGAGAATTTCTCACTCTTTAATTTAATTTTCTAGTTATATATATATATACTAGGATGCAGACGATGTTTAGTAGCACCCGACACTCGTCGTCCACAGACCATGAACGGCTTGTATGCTTGTTTGTTTGATTTTGATGTGTAGATGATTGTGCGATGTGATGTGAAATGAAATAAAATATTTTATATTGGAAAATATTTTATAGTTAAAAATAGAATTTTTAACGTGTATATGAAATGAAATAAAAATAAACAGATCGGACGATTTGTTTATATACACACATTGACTGATATTGATTGGGACGATAAATTTTACACATCGCCCAACTACACAAATAAAATCTGTGTTTGATTGTTTGAAACCCCACACGGGTATTGGGATGATATATGACATAAACTAATCCCAACAATTAGTTGTATGTCGATCGATTGATTGACAGACTGTTATGAGCGTTAAATATTTATTTTTGATGCTTATACAGTGTAGAATGCACTTTGGATGATGGTTGATTATTCATCATTGTTATTGTGTACATGTGGTGTAGAAAATCCATATAATTAACATTATATAGTAATTGATTGGGCTTCATTCCAGTTTTGAATAGAAATATTTGAAAAAGAAATATTTGAAAAAGAAATATTTGAATAGAAATATTTGAAAAAGAAATATTTGAATAGAAATATTTGAAAAAGAAATATTTGAAATAGAATATTTGAAAATAGAAATATATGAAGCCGTGTTGATTAGATTGACGCTATTTTGACGTGAACGATATTTATATCGATTTCATTCATTTTATAAGGAATATCGAAAGTGATTTCAGAATCTGAAATTTTGAAAAGAAATGAATTCGAATTCAAATTTAATAGAAATGAATTCGAATTGGAATTGAATAGAAATGAATTCGAATTGAAATTGAATTGAATTGAAAACGAACTGAAATTGAATTAGAAATCAATTTGAATTAAATCGATTTGGAATGAAATTAAAATGAATTTATATTGGAATATTCAATTTTGATTTGAAATTGAATATGAAGTTGAAACCATTTTGAAAATGAATTTCAAACGATTTATAAAGCATGTTTTGAATTGAAATCGACGAAGTATATATTATATATAATATAATGGCCTGAATAGAACGCGCTGCGCTGCGGTAGTTCGTGAATTTCGACCATTGGCTTCAAACGGATATTGCGGGAGATCCGACCGTCGGATTCTCCTAAAACCAGAACCGTTGGGTTTGTATCGAAAAGAACTTTCTAACGAATATTAGAAATTAGAAATCTAACGGTTGGATTTGGAATCATGTCCAAATCAAATTTGGAAAAGGTCGTTGTAAGTGCAATTCGATGGCCGTTGATGGAAATCGACTGTACGGGCCATGATAAAATTATTAAAAATAGCAATAATTTGTGTAAAATCATAAGAGATGATTTGAGAAGAGTTGGGATGAAAAACTCCATATTTGAAAAGATAAAAAAAGATTTTTATCGAAATGAACTAGTTTTGAACTAGAATTATAATTCTATTTATTTTTAAATAAATAAATTGAATTTGAAAAGGGTTTTAAAAGTAACCAGAATTTCCAATAATTGAATTGGAATGGATTTGAATCGAAATTGTCTTTGGAATATTTCGTTGTTGGATTTCGCGATTATACAGATGTTGTTATGGAAATTTGAAAGATATATTAATATCGTTATTTCCAATACGACATTTGTTGGTCGTAGAATTTGATATTGAATATAAGCCGATATATTTTCTATTCAGAGCCTTGTATTTAATATCAAATGTGATTTGGGTTTATCGTGAATGGTGTCTTCATTAACACTGTTCTTAAGCCCAGTTGAGAAAAGATTAAATCTTTTTATTTAGATTTAATGAAATGTACCAATTGAAAAATATTTAATTGGAATTGAATTGATATTGATTTTGGGTTTATTGTGAACTGTGTTTTAAATGACACCGATTCTTTAACCCAGTTAAAGATTAGAACTAAGTGGAGTTTTAATGAATCTTTAATTAGATTGAAAAGGTGTTAGAATGGAGTATCACCAGTTTTGCTCCAGGCGATAGTTAAATCTTTATTTAGATTTGAACGTGAAATGGTAATTGAATTTATCGATAACACCGTGGTGTTAGATATGAAGTATAACCAGTTTTACTTCAAGGGATGAATAGGTTGAGATTGGGAAATAAAATAAATGATTACTTCGGTGTGGTTCGCTAATCCCGACTAGTTTGAATTGATATTCAAAAAGGAGATTAAAGAATAAATTTAAAGAATTTATCTTTGATAAAATTAATGGGAACGTTTCCCAGAGTATAAGAATATTTGAATAAAAGAATATTCTGAATTGGAATGAGGCGTATGTTGTGTTTGTGTAACACGTGTTTATTATATACGCGAGTTGTTCAGAAAGATCGGGTTTATCCCATTCTGAATGACTGATACGATGATAAGTCGAAGATGAAGACGGTGGTTGAAGACCGGAGGTCTTAACGTCGTTTGGGCAATTACTGATGATCTTGATTGGGCTGTAAACCCAAGAAGATGGAAACCGTTAGTGATCGTCCAAACGTACTTGGAGATCGATGGATATGCAAGGTAATAGGTGCCTCCGGTTTCATTCAGACCCAGAACGAACTTGTAAATGGACTGTGTGTATGACATTGGATCTTAGTCTATGGGATTGATTTCTATTAAATATATATCTGTTTGGCGGCGGAGAATTTATTCTCTTGCTTAACGCCCTTCTCTGAGACGTACGAGCTCAGGGGTTATATATTGGTGGATATCAAACGCATGGAGTGAATTGCCTATGTGGCATGCCTAAGTGGCAAATGATCAAGGCTTCTGTTGAAAAGCAAAGTCTTGTGGTTGATGATCAAAGCACGACCTTTGTGGCATAGCTTTGTGTAACGTTGACTTCGCGAGTTTCACACCCAGTATGAACCAAAAACGGGAGAGGACGTCAGGGAGGGCATGCGTTTCTTTCTAGCTAGAAGTGGCGTCAGTGGTTTTACATGCCTTGACGAGTTTGACTTATGTGGTTGTTGCTGTTGCGAGGCGCCTCGGTTATATCGGTCAATCCGGGACCGATGGATTCATTCGTTGGCTCATTGACACCACATAGGGTGGGGAAACTCATGTTCAGGCATTTTAATCCACATCGGTGGACCGGCCCTGAGGATCCAAAGGCTTGACTGAGTACTTTCCTGAGGGGCAGGCTAGAGCGTCTTGAATCGGTTGAGGACTATCTTTTGCCTCAGTTCATAGATGGAAATCCAATTTCCAAATACGTGACATTTGCGGTTTTATTTGTAGAGCCTGGTATGGCGACATGATATATGGTTCCCATGCCGCCTTTGATTGATATTTATGATTTGAAGTTATTTTATACACTATACACTTATAATAGTATCAAATGATTTGTTTAAAACGTACTAAGCATGTTTTTCTATTATAAGGGAAAACCCTATCCCCCGGCTTGCGTTGCATTGTGTGATAGGACCTGGGTCTTTTAATAGCTTCATTTTTTTCCAAAAAGCATTGCGCTGTTTTGTTATATGCACTGGTATTCTTGGGAGGAAACCCGTTCCGTGTTATACGGCGTGGTCCCTTGATATATCTGATTTAAAGTAAAGTTTTAAATAACTGCTTTAGTTCTCACACCAGTCCCATGACTGACCTGGAGTTTATTGTTTTAACCTAAACTCTAGGTGCCCTTATTTTGACACGGGCAGCTAGTAGTTTTGGTTTTGCAGATTTATATTCACAGGATCCTAGTTTACAGCTGGAAGGATATCCGGAAAGCTTTGTATCCGTATATCTCCTTCAGTTGTGTATTGTATTATTTTCCGCTGCTATGTATTTAAATGTAATTTAAATCTCTGATATTTCTGTGTTATATTCATTTATACTCTGTATATTCTTGTGTTCTGATGGAATTGTTGTAATTAACAATGAAATGTTCTTCCGTCTGCGTTCTGTTGTGGTTTGTTCTCGAAGTATCCGCTCTTTCCTTCACGGGGAAGTAACGGGTCCTTTCATTTGGTATCAGAGCTTTGGTTTACAAAGCTCAGAGAACAAGGCACATTAGAACCATACGAAAGAATTCATCAGAATTGGATTAGTAATATCCAACGAGAATGACTCGTTAGCGATGGGATTAGTAATATCCTAGAACGAGTGTGAAGAGTATATTTTTGAAAATGAAAACAAAGTTTGTTTTGAAAATTTAAATCAATTATTCGTATTTGGTTATTTATTTGTATTGATTTGGACAGTCCAGTATATAAAGATTTTGCATATACTCCTTGCAAACGTGTATTTGAAGTCTTAATATACTGGATAGATATAGAATTACACTCTAGTCGCCCGAGGGTGATTCTGATGATTGATATATCATCATCAGAATTTATATTCGAGTGACGAACGTGTGATATCTATATATTTCCTATTGACAAGTGTGAGAACCAAAATTAGATAGGGCCTATTGTTGTGATATGGCATCAAAAATCTGATTTTTGACTATATATCAAAGTTATGCATTTGAAATGATAACCAACTAATTGATTGATGGTTGTGTTGTTCGTTTATTTGTTTGATAATTTTGCACCATATAGCCCAATTGAATCAAATAGTGAATTGTATTGAAAATTGGTCGCATTTGCTTGCATATACATGTACTTACATTGAACAGGTCATTGCAAGGAGGCTAGAGCAGAAGAATAAAATTTGTTTGCCCAACAAATAGGTACATGTTTACCATAATTTACTGTTTTGTTTGGGTGATGATGATTTTATGAGCCGATTGGCTTGCCGCTTGGCTTTTTCTTTTTCTTTTTGAGATCAGAAGGCTTGTATGTCAATTTTGGGATTTTCCGGTGCTCCCGGTGCAGGGGAGTTTATGGCGAAATTTTTCGAAAATTTAGGGTGTTAGCCAAATTTTTGAAAAATTTGAAAAGTTCTTAGAAACTGAAAAGTTGACGAACTTAAGCCGTAATCAAAACAATGAAAGTTGAGTTGATTTGTGAAACAACTTTCGGCTTCGTTCCTTTTCGGGGACGAAAAGTTTTAACTAGGGGAGATTGTAATAACCCGGAAATCTGGGCTAATTTAAAATTTTTATTTTGGCAGTTTTAGCAAATTTTGATTATTTAAAATGAATTATTTTAATTAATATCGACGAGAAATTTATTTTGAATATAATTCAAATGTATATATTCGTTTGAATCGACGATAGGATATGAATATTTATTTATATTTATAAACAGAATTGAAAATGGCGCGGTAGTTCGATAATTTGATTTCAAAATTCAAATGAACATACCGAGTGCAAAATAAACCGGATTTTAGTGAAACCAAAAATATTAGAATCACTTTGTGAATATCATTCCAACGAATCCGAAAAATAAAAATTTCATAGCGGGAATCAAAAGATATGTCCAGTTGAAAATTCTGAATAGTCGCTATGGAATTCAGGCCCTTAAAAATGGAAATTTTGCAAACGACCTCGGATTTCGACGAAACCACTTTTATTGGATCCGGGACGTCTAGTTATTGCTAGGTTTCAAATTTCATAATTTTCCGAATCAATATGTGAGCGTGGCAAAGGAAAACGCGTTTGACCAGTTTCAGCTAATTTTAATCGACTGGAAAATGGCCATTTTCCAAACGGTCTCATAATTTGACGAAACTAGTTTTGTTAGGACCGTATCGTCAATACGAAGCTAGAAAATATTTTTCTGGAATTTTTAGATTTCGTATGTGACCCTGGTAAATTGAAATGCGCGTTCAAATTCAATATATAGAGTTATATGTTGATTTTAATGGAAACTGATCGAAACAGTCGAATCAGCTTATGGTACATATCCCATTGTGTTTGGAATGGGGGTGAAACGCTATGGACGACAGGCGGTGGGCCTGTTTTAGAGGTCGTATGAAAAAGTCAACTTTTTGTAAATTAAATAATTAAAATTAAAACTCCCCCTTCTCTCTTCCTTTTAACTCCAGCCCCCCCATTTCAGTTTTTCAACGAAGAAAAAAAATTCGATTCCTCAAATCGATGGCCGGCGATGCCATCGCCACCGCTGCCCAGGTGGGCCACCGCGCACCCCTCCCCTCTCCTTCCTCAGCTCGCCCTCCAGCCTCCCCTCCCACCGCGCAAGCCCCCTCAGTTCGAAACCCGCCACCTGAAGAAACCCTAGCCGTCGACCCTGGGACCACCACCCCCTCTACCTCGCGCTGCTACTCCTCTCCCTCCCCTTCTGAAGTCAACGGCGAGCCTCCCCCCCACATCCGCTGCTCTCTCATGCCCTCTCTCTCCTCTCGCTCTTCTTCCAATCCGCGAGCACGCCCACCGCTGCTGACCGGAAGGGACGCCGCACCTCCGGGGCCCCACTACCTTGCCTCCAATGCCAGCTGCACCTCCCCGGCTGATCAACGACACCCCCTCCTCCTCCACATATCGATGTAAGCTTTTTCTTTAATAAAAAAAATTAGATTTTTATGTTGAGAAAAAATAGATTTTCACACTAGGAAAGTTTAGATTTTTATGTAAAGAAAAGTTAGATTTTTATATGAACAATGAAAAGATATAATTTTTATACGAACAAGGCAATGGTAGGATTTTTACACTAGAAAAGCAATGATGGTTGATAAGGAAAAGTTATGATTTTTAATGTGAAAGTAGCGATATAAAAATTCGATTTTTATATATTGAATAGCAAAGCAAAAATTCGATTTTTATATATTGAATAGCAAAGTAAAAACTCGATTTTTATATATTGAATAGCGAAGTAAAAACTCGATTTTTATATATTGAATAGCGAAGTAAAAATTCGATTTTTATATATTGAATAGCGAAGTAAAAATTCGATTTTTATATATTGAATAGCAAAGTAAAAATTCGATTTTTATATATTGAATAGCAAAGTAAAAATTCGATTTTTATATATTGAATAGCAAAGTAAAAATTCGATTTTTATATATTGAATAACGAAGTAAAAATTTGATTTTTATATATTGAATAGCAAAGTAAAAATTCGATTTTTACATATGTAGAGAATACGGGCAAAGAAAGTGGCAAGAGGCGAGAACGGCGAAGATTTCTACAAAGAAGAGTCGTGGAGTTGCGATAGCTTTGGTGAGAATTTCTCACTCTTTCATTTAATTTTCTAGTTATATATATATATATACTAGGATGCAGACGGTGTTTAGTAGCACCCGACACCCGTCGTCCACAGACCATGGACGGCTTGTATGCTCGTTTGTTTGATTTTGATGTGTAGTTGATTGTGTGATGTGATGTGATGAGAAATGGAATAAAATATTTTATAGCGGAAAATATTTTATAGTTAAAAATTGAATTTTTAACGTGTATATGAAATGAAATAAAAATAAACAGATCGGACGATTTGTTTATATACACACATTGACAGATATTGATTAGGACGATAAATTTTACACATCGCCCAACTACACAAATAAAATCTGTGTTTGATTGTTTGAAACCCCACACGGGTATTGAGATGATATATGACATATACTAATCCCAATAATTAGTTGTATGTCGATCGATTGATTGACAGACTGTTATGAGCGTTAAATATTTATATTTGATGCTTATACAGTGTAGAATGCACTTTGGATGATGGTTGATTATTCATCGTTGTTATTGTATACATGTGGTGTAGAAAATCCATATAATTAACATTATATGGTAAATGATTGGGCTTCATTCCAGTTTTGAATAGAAATATTTGAAAAAGAAATATTTGGAAAAGAAATATTTGAATAGAAATATTTGAAAAAGAAATATTTGAATAGAAATATTTGAAAAAGAAATATTTGAATAGAAATATTTGAAAAAGAAATATTTGAAATAGAATATTTGAAAATAGAAATATATGAAGCTATGTTGATTAGATTGACGCCATTTTGACGTGAACGATATTTATATCGATTTCATTCATTTTATAAGGAATATCGAAAGTGATTTCAAAATCTGATATTTTGAAAAGAAATGAATTCGAATTGAAATTAAATAGAAATGAATTCGAATTGAAATTGAACAGAAATGAATTCGAATTGAAATTGAATTGGATTGAAAACGAACTGAAATTGAATTAGAAATCAATTTGAATTAAATCGATTTGAAATGAAATTAAAATGAATTTATACTGGAATATTCAATTTTGATTTGAAATTGAATATGAAGCTGAAACCGTTTTGAAAATGAATTTAAAACGATTTATAAAGCACATTTTGAATTGAAATCGACGAAGTATATATTATATATATAATATAATGGCCTGAATAGAACGCGCCGCGCTGCGGTAGTTCGTGAATTTCGACCATTGGCTTCAAATGGATATTGCGGGAGATCCGACCGTCGGATTCTCCTAAAACTGGAACCGTTGGGTTCGTATCGAAAAGAGCTTTCTAACGAATATTAGAAATTAGAAATCTAACGGTTGGATTTGGAATTATGTCCAAATCAAATTTGGAAAAGGTCGCTGTAAGTGCAGTTCGATGGCCGTTGATGGAAATCGACTGTACGGGCTTCGATAAAATTATTAAAAATAGCAATAATTTGTGTAAAATCATAAGAGATGGTTTGAGAAGAGTTGGGACGAAAAACTCCATATTTGAAAAGATAAAAATAGATTTTTATCGAAATGAACTAGTTTTGAACTAGAATTATAATTCTATTTATTTTTAAATAAATAAATTGAATTTGAAAAGGGTTTTAAAAGTAACCAGAATTTCCAATAATTAAATTGGAATGGATTTGAATCGAAGTTGTCTTTGGATTATTTTGATGTTGGATTTCGCGATTATACAGATGTTGTTATGGAAATTTGAAAGATATATTAATATCGTTATTTCCAATACGACATTTGTTGGTCGTAGAATTTGATATTGAATATAAGCCGATATATTTTCTATTCAGAGCCTTGTATTTAATATCAAATGTGATTTGGGTTTGTCGTGAATGGTGTCTTCATTAACACTGTTCTTAAGCCCAGTTGAGAAAAGATTAAATCTTTTTATTTAGATTTAATGAAGTGTACCAATTGAAAAATATTTAATTGGAATTGAATTGATATTGATTTTGGGTTTATCGTGAACTGTGTTTTAAATGACACTGATTCTTTAACCCAGTTAAAGATTAGAACTAAGTGGAGTTTTAATGAATCTTTAATTAGATTGAAAAGGTGTTAGAATGGAGTATCACCAGTTTTGCTCCAGGCGATAGTTAAATCTTTATTTAGATTTGAACGTGAAATGGTAATTGAATTTATCGATAACACCGTGGTGTTAGATA
Organism: Allium sativum; assembly: GCA_030737875.1. Classification (NCBI taxonomy): domain Eukaryota; kingdom Viridiplantae; phylum Streptophyta; class Magnoliopsida; order Asparagales; family Amaryllidaceae; genus Allium; species Allium sativum. Next base: position 751,155,101 of record CM060918.1, read on the forward strand.
TGAAGTATAACCAGTTTTACTTCAGGGGATGAATAGGTTGGGATTGGGAAATAAAATAAATGATTACTTCGGTGTGGTTCGCTAATCCCGATTAGTTTGAATTGATATTCAAAAAGGAGATTAAAGAATAAATTTAAAGAAATTATCTTTGATAAAATTAATGGGAGCCTTTCCCAGAGTATAAGAATATTTGAATAAAAGAATATTCTGAATTGGAATGAGGCGTATGTTGTGTTTGTGTAACACGTGTTTATTATATACGCGAGTTGTTCAGAAAGACCGGGTTTATCCCATTCTGAATGAATGATATGACGATAAGTCGAAGATGAAGACGGTGGTTGAAGACCGGAGGTCTTCACGTCGTTTGGGTAATTACTGATGATCTTGATTGGGCTGTACACCCAAGAAGATGGAAACAGTTGGTGATCGTCCAAACGTACTTGGAGATCGATGGATATGCGAGGTACTAGGTGCCTTCGGTTTCGTTCAGACCCAGAACGAACTTGTAAATGGACTGTGTGTCTGACATTGGATCTTAGTCTGTGTGATTGATTTCTATTAAATATATATCTGTTTGGCGGCGGAGAATTTATTCTCTTGCTTAACGCCCTTCTCTGAGACGTACGAGCTCAGGGGTTATATATTGGTGGATATCAAACGCATGGAGTGAATTGCCTGTGTGGCATGCCTAAGTGGCAAACGATCAAGGCTTCTGTTGAAAAGCAAAGTTTTGTGGTTGATGATCAAAGCACGGCCTTTGCGGCATAGCTTTGTGTAACGTTTACTTCGCAAGTTTCACACCCGGTATGAACCAAAAACGGGAGAGGACGTCAGGGAGGACATGCGTTTCTTTCTAGCTAGAAGTGGCGTCAGTGGTTTTACACGCCCTGAAGAGTTTGACTTATGTGGTTGTTGCTGTTGCGAGGCGCCTTGGTTATATCGGTCGATCCGGGATCGATGGAGTCATTCGTTGGCTCATTGACACCCCATAGAGTGGGGAAACGCATGTTCAGGCATTTTAATCCACATCGGTGGACCGGCCCTGAGGATCCAAAGGCTTGACTGAGTACTTGCCTGAGGGGCGGGCTAGAGCGTCTCGAATCGGTTGAGGACTATCTTTTGCCTCGGTTCATAGATGGAAATCTAATTTTCAAATACGTGACATTTGCGGTTTTATTTGTAGAGCCTAGTATGGCGACATGATATATGTTACCCATGCCGCCTATGATTGGTATTTATGATTTGAAGTTGTTTTATACATTATACACTTATAATAGTATCAAATGATTTGTTTAAAACGTACTAAGCATGTTTAGCTATTATAAGGGAAAACCCTATCCCCCGGCTTGCGTTGCATTGTGTGATAGGACCTGGGTCTTATAATAGCTTCATTTTTTTCCAAAAAGCATTGTGCTGTTTTGTTATATGCACTGGTATTCTTGGGAGGAAACCCGTTCCGTGTTATACGGCGTGGTCCCTTGATATATCTGATTTAAAGTAAAGTTTTAAATAACTGCTTTAGTTCTCACACCAGTCCCATGACTGACCTGGAGTTTATTGTTTTAACCTAAACTCTGGGTGCCCTTATTTTGACAAGGGCAGCTAGTAGTTTTGGTTTTGCAGATTTATATTCACAGGATCCTGGTTTACAGCTGGAAGGATATCCGGAAAGCTTTGTATCCGTATATCTCCTTCAGTTGCGTATTGTATTATTTTCCGCTGCTATGTATTTAAATGTAATTTAAATCTCTGATATTTCTGTGTTATATTCATTTATACTCTATATATTCTTGTGTTCTGATGGAATTGTAGTAATTAACAATGAAATGTTCTTCCGTCTGCATTCTATTGTGGTTTGTTCTCGAAGTATCCGCTCTTTCCTTCACGGGGAAGTAACGGGTCCTTTCATTTGCCCATGTAGTAGAAGCAAATCCACTGGTTTTTATCACCTGATGATTCTAATACCAAGCCCTAATTCTCTTTCTAAACAGAAATTACTATTATTGATTTTCCTTTTTGCAATGATAAGTACGCTTATATATATTATGTATGATTTATACAGAAGGATATTATACCCATAAAGACCAAGTGCAGCTGCAAAACCTGCAATTCCGGCACCAACTATCACCACATCTTCAACCAAAGTGTCTGTTGATCGATATAGATAGTTTTGGACATTTTTCAAAGTAGTACATATATGTGCACCCAATACTTTGGCTCGAAATGTTTATTCTGCACTATTTTACATGAAAAGCAAATTCAATTGCTAGGTCAATGCTCTCTAGATTTATAATCACACAATGAAATGATTACATAACATTATGACAGTAAAATGTTGTATAATTCTAAAAAGCAAGAAATTATAATTGTTAATACCGGAATAAGTTTACAGTTGTAATTTATTTACATGACACAATTTCATCCGCATATGTGACATACCCAACACAAATAATGGTAAACAGAGAAAAGAAAGTCTTCCAAGGAAGACAACCAAGTGATTACCACAACAAATGAACATTTAGATATGGAATAGTTTTGATATAATAGTAAAATATTTCAGTTAACATCATGTTACCTGGATATATTCAGGCATCAATATAGCAAGAACAATTACCTCATTTAGGAGCCATTATGTCCAGCTACATCATCCCATTTAACCCTAGGGCTTGTTTCCAACACATCTCTTTCAAGCATTGCTGCTAAATCTGGATCAGGTAGAGTTTTGAAGCACTATCTTTTCAAGCAATTCAATCGATTCATGAGAAGAATCTGCCATTATGAATGACTTAACAACGGCAAAGACTTGATTTGAGCTCTTATTTTTAACTTATTGCTGAAATGGTTTAACTAAAACCATATTCCAGTATTCATTGAACTTACAAATTACAACCAAATGAAACCATATACACCATGCCACACTAGTAGAGAAGGATAAATGCACCAGCGTGCCTACTGAAAATTTCAGACCCAAACTAAGCAACCAAAACAGATGCAAATCTATAGAACTGTGCTTGCTTAAAACTGTCTATGTGCATGAACTCCTTTTCATCTAAAACTTGTAAAAATTATATATATGCAAACATATACATAACATGCATGGACCCTATTTTTTTAGAAAATCTGTAACTCTAGAGATTTTCATATGATATTTTTTTTGACTCTTGGATCCTTGATCCAGACCTTTTTCCCTATTTTTGTAACGACCTGGGGTTTTTGCGATCCTAAGTACTCGACATAAACACAATGTCGACTATTCAAGCCTCGTAAATACCGGATAGTCCATGAAAGAAGTTAGAGGGAGAGAATAGATAAGAAAGAAACTTAGAATAGAAGAAGAAGAAGAACATACAACATCTGAGTAAACACGAATCTCACAGCGGAACGAATAAATATATTACGTAACATAACTTTGAAATAAAACAGTATCTGTATACAATACCATTATTAGAGTATAACACTTACAACACAGCGGAAATAACTATAGTTATATGATCCTAAAGCCTCCTACTCCCGCTCTTCAAGTATCTGTAAATCCCGACTACTTGACTGCCCGTACCAAATTGGGTACCCAAGAGTTTAGGGAAAACAAAACAAAATAAACTTTGGGTCAGTCATGTGACTGGTGTGAGTAAACTCAAATCATTTGATTTAACTTTCAAAATTCTTTTGAAACAAAGGATAATCATAAGTCTGATCCACACATAAACACGGATGGATTTTACCTTATGACAACCCAAAATATTTCAAAAATTATACTTGTCTGATATTATAATAATGTCTAGATCAAGTAAATAGAAATCTAGCAGAAACGCTTGCATCTAACGTTCTACATATATAATATATAATCAAAACCGCGGGCTCTTATTTGGGGAATGGATTCCAACTATGACAAGGTATGGATCCACCTTCCGCTCAGTGTACTCTAGAAGCGATACACTGGAGTTCAACAAGAACATCTTGTAACTCGGCCACACATGACTGACCATTCATTTCTCTTGAATGTATCGAATATATTGCCACCCCTCGGTTAGTATTCCAACATAATCGTTCCCGGGAGATACATAATTGAAAGAAGTACAAATATGAATATTCTCTAGAGGGTGACAATATACCCTAATCGAGTGCGGCCCACTTAGCCATGATGCCTGCCCGATTTATGTCATTTCCCAGTTGATGAGGCTTGAAGTTATAACGTATCTCTATACAGATCACATCTTCATTTACTTTGAATGCCACATCATCATACCCATCAAATCACAAATTGATTTCCCCAAAAATACCACGGGTATAAGCTAAGAGAAACGAATTCCTCCGCCACCAACGTAAATACTTTCTAAACGATCAACTTAAGCGATTTACTAGATATACTCTGTCAGGCATTCGTCCATTAAAGTTGTCCTGGGACTGGACAAACCGAAGGAACTATTAAGTACATCCATCTTAGGCAATCTCTACCTAAGATTTATAAAATAGCGCTTGTACTTTACTCTGTCTTCGATATATTCTGCATACTTGGTTTGCAACGCTTATGCCAATACGGAGTGGTTCTTCGGATAATAATCCAACTGGTCTCTCCATATAACAACGTTAAAATGGTCAAAAACTTTGATAGTCAGTGATTTAACTATCAAATGAAAAATGTCCGTGTACACACAACGATCTTATTTCCACATGGAATTTTCGATCAAATCATCAAACATACATACATACATATATATATATACATTCATATTTCCTTATTTTCTATGTTTAGAAAATATATGTTATTAACACTGGAAAACGTTTCCATAGCTTATTTACGTATCACTATTCTTCTACAACTATCAGTCTCTGACTGTAAACTAGTATGAGAACAATTCCCTAAGTATCAATCCTGAAGGTCGAAACCAACATCAGCTAAACACTTAGAAAACCATTCAACTTAACTAATCTCCAGCCAGTTTCTAATTTAGCTTAACTCCATTTCTTAACTCCTTATAAATAAAACAGTCCATTTTCTGTGTTTATAAAATATCTCTGGTTCTATATTTGGAAAATGTTTCCAAAACTCATTTATATGGATTTCAAACTAACGTTGTATAAAACATCGTTACGGCTGCTCAATCCATTAATCGCTTATTACTTAACTGTATTTCTAACTAACTCTCGCCATCGAACCTCAACTATTTCTTAGTTAAGTAAGTAAACCAATCAAGTTGGGGTATAATTACATCTCAGACCTTAACTGAACCACGTTCTTAACCTTGCAATAGACAAAGCTCACTGCTCCAATTTCTACAATCATTTGCTTACGCAAATTCTCAGATTCAGATTATGTATCCACTTCTTTTATGAAAAACATTTATTATAACGCTAACGTTATAAACCCTACTTTTGAAATATCTAAGTTAAACATCTGTTTTATTCTTTTTTTGAATAAATAAGCCGACAACTAATTTATTTATAAATAAACAAATCTTGATTAAAAACTGGAAAGTAAATAATACTTTCCCGAATTCGATATAATCGAATTCGACGTATAACTCTCTCTCGAGTAATCTCTATTCGATTAACTCCTTTCGAATAACTAATATTCGATTATCTGTCTTCGAATAACTTATATTCGATTAACTCTCCTCGAATAACTAATATTCGATTATCTCCCTTCGAATGACTTATATTTGATTTTCTCTAATTCGAATAAACTATATTCGATTTTATCTAATTCGAATAAACTATATTCAATTTACTCGTTTTCGAATAACTCTATTCGATTAACTACTTTCGAACAAATTATATTCGATTTATTCCTTTTCAAATAAACTATATTCGAGTAACTCCTTTCTACTCTATTCAGTTTACTAATACTCGACTAACTCTTAACTCGATTTACTCTATTGAATAACTCTAGTTCGATTTAACTCTAATGATTAACTCAAATTGATTAACTCTAACTGATTAACTCTAACTGATTTACTCTTCGTCCATATTCAGTTTCAAATATCGATATTGAAATCGATTCTTACTTCTCTATATAAGTCCTGACTTATATATATTCTATTATCCAATGATAAATATTTTATTCAATTTATAAAACCTTATTTATAAATTAATCTTCTTACTTTATCTGTTAAAACTGATTTCTCTTAAATGTTCACTTTGAATTCATATTCTGTTATACTCGTGTGCGAAGCATGGGTCTAAACCTTCCTAGTGTAAAATTCTCTTTTTATGCTATTCTATTCATTTTTCAAGTATTTCCTGTTATAATCTATTTGTTTTCTAAATAAATATTTCCTTTATAATTGTATTTATTTCATAAATAAATATTTCTTTTATCTCTATTTATTTTCATAAATAAAAATATCCATTTATAATCTATTTGTAAATGTTTTACAAATATTTCCTTTTCAATTCTATTTGTAAATGGTTCACAAATATTCCCTTTTCTATTTGTTTCACAAATATTTCCTTTTATAACTTTATTTATTTTCTAAATAAATATTTCTTTTTATAATATCATATTTATTTCCTATAAATATTTCCTTTTATTTTTCTATTTATTTAACAAATAAATATTCCTTTATCTTATCCTATTTATTTAACAAATAAATATTCCTTTTATAAAATCCTTTGATGTTATAAATATTTTCTTTTCAATATACACTTTGAAAATTCCCATTATACATTCCACTATTTCTTATGGTATTTTAAAAATACCAAATAACCATGATCAATACCATCCAAACACACATAATCAATAACAGATTATATATCACATCATATATCACAATATATGAAAACAACAGTATTATAACTATTGAGGAATCCAGTTGGATCCCTCCAACTTGTTTCCTTGCATCATAGATGTTAAACCATATAATTAACATCAACTTCATTTCAATATGAAATATTCTGATTAACAGAATCAATATTTGATTAACGATATATATATATATATATATATATATATATATATAATTTCAATCAATCACTTAGCAGTTCAACCCAACAGTCAACATACAGAATCAACCATCATTTATCAGTTCTAAATATACGTTATAAAAATATGAACTGGTAGAGTTGGTGAGTTTTACTCACATTGGACGATCATCGTTAATAACGATAACCATCGCTTGATTTGATTCTGACAATTTATTACACTATAAATTGTAACGAGCTCCAATCCACTCCTAGTCAGTTCCATTTTATAGCCACCGTCCATACGATCCCAGCGGATCTTGTTTTGCCGAAATTCGATCACGTATGATAAAGTTATGACTTATACGAGTTAATGTGCATTTTTAAATAATTAAAACATGGTTACTTAATCAAATGGGCTTAACTTTTGAAACAAGGCCCATCTCCCTTCCTCAAAAGCCCACCCGCTCCTCATAACCCGTCTTCCCCAAAACAATGAAACAAAGCCGACCTCTTTACTTGATTCTTCTTCCACGCCTCGCAAATCAAACAACTGAATCCCCTCGCCAAACGCAAAACAAACCTTATCACGCCTAAACAATTAACAGTACACTACACTGCCATACACAGGCCTCCATTACTCCACGTATTACCAAACAGACAACACCAAAAATCCATCTCCAGTAAACCAAATACCCATTTTGACTGCCTGTTTGACTGACGTTCTCCTCCACCTCGGCCACCTACTTACGTCGCGACCTCCACCAATCAACTCAGCGCCTCGACGTCCTTCCAATCACCCCTTCTAGCTCAACTTCAGTTGCCTTCACTAGATTCCGATCTGGAGCCCTCAACTTCGCTGCTCTCGATGCGTTTAACATCAGGCCGCCGGAGTTCCCCCACCGACGCCATCGGTTGTGCCTCACCACCCCAAGTCCACCTGTACCCTCGATTCTTCCTTGCTTCGCCCTGTTCACCGTGGAACCCATCCCCTAGTTTACTGTGTCAAAAACTGAGCACCTCAAAGAGGCATCGCACCCCATCACGAGCACATCATCTTGAAGCTCACGAACAGAAAGCTCGACGGATCTGAAGTTGTCCCATTTCATTACTTATAGAGGGAAATTTAATTCATGGAAGGATTGAACAGGTCGACATCTTTATTTTTCTACAACCGATGAATTCTTTTAGGTCTTAAGGAAAAAGGGGTAAACGTTATATAATAAGTGTTAGCTTCAAAGTCTTATGGTGGAAGCTTCGGCCACGTTAGAACAAGAGGAGATACGGTTGAGAAGAAAGGAAGCGTGGACTTTTGTTGATCACTGAAACGAAGGGATTAGGTTTTAGGGATAGGATATTTTAAGTTATAACATTTTGGTGACCCTTCTACATGAAGTTCTGTTCTCATCTGGACGGCCAACGACAGAAATAAAAATACTGTTGTGCCGAGCAATTTACCCCGATTCCAAAAATATAATAATATCGGTAGGTTAACTAATATTGTGAAACCCCAAAATATCGATATAGGGTGCAAAATACTCCAAATAAAAAGTTGCACATTTAATTAATGAAAAATTACAGTAAAATTCTAAAAATTAAATTATCACTACGTCCCAAAGGGCTTGTCTAAATTCAAGGCCAATATTTAATTATAATTAAATATATCGTTATGGTTGATAACGATTCCATAGCGACTATTCGAAAATTTGATTTGGACACAACTCTCAATCTACACAACGAAATCCTGATTTTTCTCTTCCATCAGAAAAATATACTTTACTAGCTCCTAACATTTCTTGTTTCACAGAAATCCGATTTAAAACGGACCCTGTATATCCAGCTGAAGTTCAAATCGCCAAATAGCGAACTGCAACGCCATTTCGAGCTCGATTTTAATTATATTATAATTATACGTTCAACTGTCGTTTATATAATATATTCATTATTCTAATTCAAATCCTAAACTGAATTAAATATCTTTTGAATTGTCCAGTTCACATTATATTGTCAATTCACTATTTCCGACTATTTCGGAATAACAAATATATTATTCTATTATTTAAATTAATTAAATATTCAATATTATTTAATTAAACAACCATTTAATTCTCAAAACCATTATTTAAATAATTAATAAATTAATTATTATACCGTATAAAAATACGGGACATTACAATTATTTTCATATTATATATCTCATGTTAACAGTTGGCTAGCTAATATAACATAAGAATTTAATTCAACATCTACCTGTACAATTTCCAATTACTTCGCAAATCCAATAACTCTCTTGTACTACTTCACCAACAACGAAACCCCTTATACGCATTAGTATGAAAATATATTGAAAAGGAAAAGTTTATACCTATACAAGCTGAGTTTGTTTTTTGTGCAATAGGTAGTAGAGTAATTCTAAACAGCCTACTGCAACAATAAATGTCAGTTTTAGTAATATGATTTTTTTTCTTGAAAGAACAAAAAAAATTCTCTATAGGAGCCAAACCCGACATGGAACAAAAATCAAACTTATTTAGAAAGTCTTTGAATTTGTTTGGTAGAAAAAGGTCGAACAACTAGCCAAAATAACTGCTGTTCTAGAAATAATCAAGCATACTCAAAGAAAAACAAACTTCTCCTAAAGAAACATATCAACAGATATCTAATACTCCAAGAGAATTGAAACTTTTTTGAAAAAAAAAATCCTTTTTCCCTGAGGAAATCCAACCCTAAGGAGGAAATATATTTTTCTGAAATGTGTACACTTTTACAAAAAAAATAAAATAATCTGCATTATTTACGTAACTCGAAAAAAAAACTCACCAGGGAAATTAATTGGTCTAAAAACACTGGTTTTCCGTGATCACTTAATTATTATTTTCAAACACCCTCGGAGCATACAAACCATATGGATCTAGTTATTCTAATTCAAAATCGGATGTGCCTGTGTAATATGCATGATGATATCCAAATTATAGATTTCGCTCATACCTGATTTGTAGGGAAGGTTCCTTGGTTAAGATAAAAGGAGACAGGCCACCTATTTCCTTAACATATCAGATGATGAGGAACGAGACAACGAATATCTGCATCATTTTTGAATGATTTTCAGGTAAGCAAAGAGCATTTGGCTTCTGATGAGTATTGGAAAAAGCCATGTTTTTCCTCATGTCTCTAGGGTACAACAAATAATTTTGAATACATTTCTTTTGTGATATAATTTGTTAAATGGAAAGAAAAAACCCATAAAAATGGTATATGAAAGGCTTTAAACAAATTATATTTCTAAAACTACAAAAATTGTATATGAAAGGCTTTAAACGTACGTAACTCAATAAATCATTTCCTAACCAAGAAAAAGAAAATATCTGGCATATAATTCCATAATAGTGCTCATCAAAAAAGTACAAATTTTAATGTTCAAGGCAGCATGTAAAGAAAAACACAATTTAAGCACATACCTTGCTTATAAATCCAACAGCTGCAATTAGCTGCTGAATCCTTTTGTAATGCTAAAAGGACAAAGAAAGCTTTATTTAAAAGATGACCATGACAAAGCAGTCTTGTGCCTCATGCAGTTAACTAGTACTAGACCTGACAAAGCCAGACAACTGAAAAAGCATTCATAGTGGAATTACAGGTTGCCAAGAAAATTACCCTTATAGCCCTCGCTATCCGGATAATTTCCAGTACAACGTAGACTGTCTTTACCCTGGCCCTTCTAACTATAACATAATTACCTATTTTATTCAAAGTGATAATTTATAATAGATTTATACAATTTTAAATATGAATTATTATACAATTTGTGAGACTGGGGGGGTCTGCATACACGTTTCAAGTATGATGCAATCAAACAAGGCTAAATGGTCTATAAGTTGAATCAAATAAACTAAGATATAGCTTGATGTTTACGAAAATATGGGTATATCCATTAATCTACAAAGTAAATTGAAAAATAAAAATAACAGTTCAATCACTGGTTCTCAAACTCATGTTAGTAGTGTGCTTGCTAAAGAATCATGCATTTGGGTTTAATTCGCATTATGATCATTTTCAGTTGGTTATTACTACAAATAAGTAGATAAGTGCAACTGGCCACCACGTGATTTTTTCCATTTTTTCCTTAACATTACAGATGACGAGCAACCGTCGAGCCATTAAGAGGCGCATGGTGATTGGTCGCTCTATGGACATTGCAAGCACTAAACTAGGTGCTAAGCAGTTGTTCACTTTTCAGCTTTGTAGATCATATTGTAGCATATTATCCTATTTTTGCTTTATATGTTTCAAGTACACAATGCAAAAAGAATTCAAAGAAAAAAGAAAAACCCTATTATAATTGCACTTAGATTAGTAACCAAAATGGTTATAATTTTCTCATAAGAGATAATATTTAGGTTAATTAAGATGATTGGGTAGCTAAGTCATTTTGTTTCTTCTAAGCTAGTGCATTCATGCATGCAATATGTGCCCACTTTGTGTGTATACCTTCAATGTCAAGCTTCCATGCGTATAATGTTTCTACTTCGTACCGCACACGCCTATTGTCTTAGCATTCAACATGTAAGTACTATCAAATGATACTTTCAGGGTTAAAGCATTGATTTCAAACTACCTAGAATAATTTTGAGTAAAGCATAATTAACAAAAAAAACAAAACACAAATATCATACGTTTAAGTTTGATTTGGCCTACGTTAATTTGACGTTGCTTTAACATTAACGATTACAAACACTATATATTACTGCTAAAGATCCATCAGTAGAAATTCAAGATCAACTGTAGATTCGAATTCATAATATTTAAAAGAAATTTCAAGAAATCACACATTGAAAATTTGGTCACAACTATGTCCTTAGGAGCAGCAACTATATAGATTCCAAATTTGGCAGAAATCTAGTGTAGAAAATATATAGCTACAGCTCGCATGGAATGAAAGGGTCGCTACTATAACTTCTCCGGACTTTATGTTTCTTACCAAATTCTTTTGATGAACTCTCATTAGATTCAACCCATTTAGGACAGGAAATGAGTTGAAGGAGTTGAAGTTAAACTCTGCAATTAAAGGAGGTGGAACGAACTTAACTGTATGGACTGCCCAATATCAGAGGCGATAGGTTAGCAACATTCGACCATGGTTAAAAATTCATTCCAACTTGATTATTTAAACACTTTACACTTCTTTTTGAGTACCATTAACGTACTTAATTTGAATTCTTCTTTAATGAAAGATCTATGAATGAATGCACATAAATCTTGAAATTCATTCATATCATTATTTATACAATACCATAATAGCATATATAGTAAATAGTGTTATACGATGTCAGTCTAAAAGTATTTCCATGATGAAACGGTTTACGTCATGCTTCAACTATAATTGCAAAACACATATTCGTAATTCATTCAAGATAAATTATGTAGGGTTCCAACATTTGAAATAAAAAATAGAAATTGAACACTAACATAGCACTACTCCTCCATGGTTTCAAATCTTGAAATTCAAAAGAAAAAAAATCTAATTGACATGTCAGTTCATATCCCAATTTGAGATCCTAACGAAATTTGTGTTTTTCATCATATCTTGCCCCGGTATTAGCAGATCTCTAGGAAAGCCCAAGTGAAATGAAGGAAACTTGAAACTCTACGCTCCCTACATTTGCACTTGTAAATTAAAATTCATTGAAATGTTGAGTTTAAAAGAAGATCCAAGTCATTTTCACTTGTAAGTTGTAAGTTAAAATTCATTAAAATTTAAGCATTGAAACAGGCATCATGCCACACACCATTTAATTATAATGTATTGACCATTGCAACTTAAAAAATGCACTGAATTAACCCGACAAAAGCCTAGACTCATGAATCCATACAAATTTTTAGTTATCCACGAGTCCATGACTGCATATATATAAATATGCACAAACGGATATCTGGTATTGTATCCAACTCAATGCATTTTTTGGTGCAATTTTCACTGTTATATATAGAAGATCCATGCCAAGCCATAACATAATTCCACCATCCATCCATGCCAAGCACAGGTGACATCCTAGTATAATCATAAAAAAAATCCCCGTCCCTCCCTCCCTTCCAGATTCCATGCATCAAATCCTAGAGCTACTCAGATCACCTAAAACCACTTTGTAGTTGCAACTTACTTTTTCATGCATCATGTAACTTAGAGACTAATAGAACGTATTTGCATAAAGCTGTAGACAAAACTCAAATCAACCTAGGTTGAGTACTAGCATTATGGAAAAACATAAACATGTATGGATTTATTCACTCTCCTCTTCATTTTCGAAGATGGGTAAAACAAAATCAATCCACACATATTTAAACTATCAGATAGTAACATGAAGTAAGAACTTGAACCCTACCCTTTTATAATCAAATTTTGGTTCTATAGTCTTGCAGGATTGTTAAAGTTAGGATATGAAGTTTCTATGATTGTCGACTGTAAAATTGAATATGTAATTTAAATTGGGTTTACATTTAAATTTCCTAATCTTTGATACTGGTAATTTTTAATGGAAATTTGGGGTGAGCTACAATGCTATTGGTAACCTTGGAATGAACAAAGAGCGTGTAAGGAAGGAAAAGTACAAAGCAACTTATGCCTTATTCCCACCACTCGTTGGCCTCAATAGAATTTTTCCAGGTTAACAGAAGAAGCAAATAACAGTTCACTTCCCTATTCAAATAATAAAAATAAATGTACTACCTGTCTGATCCATCTAGTACTGCAGATCTATAATCCAAAGGCTCTTTGCCTCATCACCCAACCCTAGTTCCACCCAATGCATGATACTGTAGCTGCAGTGCCTACTACGATTCCTTCACCCGATGCCTCATATGGTTCCATCACCGAAAGCAATAATCATCTAAGTGCTCTATATCCAAAATTAATTGCCATGATTTGCTTCAAAAACGTCCAAAAGAAAGAAACCAGAAATGTTAGGGGCTGAAACAAACCTAATCCACAAACTGCCAAGTCTAAAAGTCCATGCCGTTTGTAGAGACTAACAAAATATTAGATGAATTCAAAATGATACATATTGTAGAAAATCTGGGTTTTGCTGGAGGAGAAGTAAGCGAAGAAACGTGATACAGAGGGAAGCAAAAATTGATTTATAGTTTCGTGTGAGAGGAGATGTAAAGGAAGAAAGGTATAAACTTGGTCATGGTTATAGGCTATCAAAAATCGGTAGTATAAAGAAATATGGCATGAAAAAAAATGCTACAAAGGATAACATTAAAACTGGCGTACTACTTTAGCATGTTAGCTCACACTCTTTCAATGGTAACTTCATTTCCTTACATGAAGACCAAGTTTCTGATGCTCTATTCATACAACTGTTTACATAGCTTGTAATTGAGACACAGAAAAGTAGTTGATAGCACAAAGACTTAAAAGGTAACATAATAAACAGTTATCATCGGCTGGAAAAAGTATCACTTTCACTGAATGAAAAAAGAAATCCAACTATAGAAGCTTTATTTTAAACGTGTAAGTAAGAAACATGTTTATTTTACGAACTTTAAAATACATTCATTTGCAAGGGATAATATCACAATTGCAGGAATTACGGGCAGGCTATTCCAAAACATAACCCCAATACCAAATATGTGATTGATTACACATAGAAACATTTAATGTACAGGAAACCCATTGAATTAGTAGTTTTTAAACCTCAAATTACCAATGATGTAACCTTCGGGGTTGCAAAATAATGATATTATAGTACATGTTCACATTTTTTATCCCCATTCTATTGGACTAAAGCAATGTGGAAAGTGTATGAGCTTCAGCTATACAACATGACTTATAAAATCAAATCAAATCAGTATACATATATGAAAATGGTTAAGATAGCAAGCTATATGCTAATATTACGTACCTGTTGGCACCAGTCATGGAAGTAGACAGACTGTGGTATCTGATAGCTTATTGCAAGTCAGAACCATATGTACATCTGTGTGATTTATTGTTCTGTTAGAAATAATTTAAATTACTTCCCATTTGGAGGTAAGAAATTGGGATAAATGGGTAATAATATGATTAGCAGCTTTATAAAAATCAGATTATCAAAGTAAAATAATAGGGTATCATCAAAAATCATACCTTTATAAAGATTTTGGTTTTTAGGGTTCGGTTACTTCAAACTTTCTTAAATCCGAAGAATCTGAAATGATGTGTATCTTCGAATATGAATTTGAGAAGGAGAATCGTCATTGTTTCGCACTAGGAGAAACTAATTTAGGGTTTTGACGACTTTTCCTGCAGAAGAGTAAATGAAATGGATGAAAAGGAAAAGCAGGTAAAACAAAAGACACTACACCATAATAGCAAATTTGACACACCAGGATTCAGAGATTTGATACGGTTTTAAGCCGTATCAAAATTTGATACAGCTTATAGCCGTATCAAATTTCATTTGTTACAACTTAACTAATCCGCCTCTTCCCAATCTCAAAAATCTGACCGTAGATCATTAAACTTCAGATCGCTTCCTTTTGGCACGTGCTCTACCCGTATCTAATCAGCTTTTTTCAACATTGAATTTTCGCTTCTCACCAACCCAAAAATGATTGGCCGCTGTTTTTTTAATTATCTCCATTATGTCTCCTTTCCCATTTCCCCCGTTCTGTTTCCTTTCTAATTAGGGTTTTTCTAAATTCCCAAATTTTGAATTGCCTGAAAAATCACTGGCAACGTTTTGGTGCCTAGCTAAAACCAAGTTATCTATGTCGCTTTCTCCTAATATTCCCGTTTAGTTTGGCCTTCAGAGGTTCTTCTATAACTTTAGGTGATTTCAACTTGCTAATGTTTGCAATTATAGATTTTAAGTTTGTCTGTGCAATTATTGTTCACGGTTGGTGTACTTAATTAATTAGACATGTTTTCTGATTCTTCTTATGTGGCAGCTTAGATTCCATTCTTAATTATGTCTGTTGCCTCTTTCCATGCTTATCACCCTAGCTTTGTGGTTAAACTGCCACATATTCTACTTTGTATTCAGGTAATTTTAACACTTACCAATTTATAGTTCTGCTTTCTATGCTCGTCTGTCGGTTGGGTAATGTATTTGATCAAATAAAAAGGTTTTTGTTTCTCCTTTGTGTAGTACTGAATTCTGTCTCACCACTAAAATATTGTTGGTTCTACTTCATGTTCAGTTGTTCACTTACCAATCTGTGGTCCAACATTCTATCACATCTGTTGGATAAGTCGTGTATTTGATCAGTTAAAAATTTATTATTTTAGCTTCTTTCTATGCAACCACGGTTTTTGTTAATAACACATTAAAAGAGTTAAATCTCACCTATATTTGGATGTCATTCATTTTAATATTCCTAGTAAAGTAATAATTGTTTAAATTCTTTGAATTGATTACTTTTTCAGTTATGCTATTCAGAATGGTTTAGATTCTTTGAAATAAAAACAATCAAAAATGAATTAACTCATAGATGTTATTACATTAATTACCACTTTCAGTTAGATTCCTACAATCTATGTACTCCATGTGTTTTATTAAATAAGCTTGCAAGATTTGTAGTTTTTCATAGATTGTCATATACTAATGATTAATGTAACGAGTTGTAATTTTCTCAATATCCTCATAGGATCTGTGTCTACAATTGGTGATATGAGAAAAAAGGCATAGCTTGTGAGATCGACAATCAGGCAAACCAATGTCTTTGGCAGTATTTACATGCTTACTTATTTGATTAACATTAACACATCTTTAAATGACTAATTTATAACCTATGATTTTTATAATTGTACGAGCCTGCTTATTCTATACCTCCTCATTCCAATCCAGATGAGACTACTATACATATTAAGTATTGGTTGTTGTTATTTGCGGTACCAGCTATGTTGGAATTACATTGATGCTTTCGGCCGACTTTGACACTTCCTACCTAGACAACAATGGCATCTCGGTTCAGGTTGCTTCTGATATGAGGATTGGATTGAAGAGAAAATTAAGAGGTAAGAAGGGAATAGATAACAGAGAAGAAGAGAGACGAGAGAGAGAAATTAGCAATTATAATCTTCCATATCCATTCTATATTCCGTAAATACATATATAGGCACTTGCTTTACACTTTCCAGCAAGGCATGATTTCCCTCCAAGCAACTCTCTTGGCGCTAAAAGCAGCATAAAACAGAAATTGAAAATAAAAATAAAAAGGTAGCAGGTGATGCATTTCCCACGTACAGCATTAATTATTCATGGTGCCTTTTATAACTAATTCCTGTATCTTGCAGGCAATTGGATCTTCCTTCTTGGACGTGTAATTGTATTACCAATGTGATTATCTCCCTGTGCCTGCGTATCCGTGCTGTGCATATCATCGCCCACCGCTTCAAGATCGACCTTGTCCTCAAGGTCATTATATGTATCTGGCAAGGTGCTAGGCAGCAGCTGCGTCTCTGACAAATCTGGGTTTGGGCAAAGCTTCAATAAGGACACATGGAAGACAGGGTGTACGCGAGAATCGGTGGGAAGTTGAAGTTTATAAGCAACAGGGCCTATTCTTTCCAGTACTTGAAAGGGTCCATAATACTTTTTGGACAATTTGTTCTGGTTTGTTTTGAGTGAATGCTGTCTGTGTGGCTGTAGTTTGAGAAAGACCCAAGAGCCAATATTGAACTGCTTGTCTGTGCGATGCTGATCCGCGTGATTCTTCATCCGAGTTTGGGCTTTAAGTAAATTTGCTTTGATTAGTTTCAATAGATCATCTCGTGAAGTGGCCCAGTCCTGTAGGGCTGGCATGGCTGTTGCTGATGCTGTATAATCCGCGAAGGTTGGTGGTGGCCTGCCGTACACTGCTTGAAAAGGCGACATTCCGATTGAAGTGTGCTTCATAGTGTTATACCACCACTCGGCCCATGGAAGACACTTGAACCACTTTGTTGGAACGTCATTTACTACAGCTCGCAAGTATGTTTCTAAACAGCGATTTACCACTTCCGACTGGCCGTCGGATTGCGGATGGTAGGCGCTGCTCATCTGCAGCTTTGTTCCATGAAGTCTGAACAGTTCCTTCCAAAACAAGCTTGTAAATAATTTGTCTCGATCGGACACAATGGAACGTGGAAATCCGTGCAACCGTACATATTCTTGCAAGAAGTGCGAAGCTAACTGTGCTGCGGATACTGAAGTGGGTAGAGCACAAAAATGAGCGTACTTTGAAAGACGATCTACGATCACCCAGATGACAGTGCGTCCGTTTGCTGATGGTAGATTAGTGATGAAATCCATTGTGATATCCTCCCATATGTGGACTGGGATCGGAAGTGGTTGTAGCAGCCCTTTATATGGAGTGTTGTCCGGCTTGACTTGCAAACAAGTAGGACATTGCTTGACAAATTCCTGCACTGTATTTGCTAATTTCGGCCAATAAAAATTACTTGCTACTCGCGCAACAGTGGCCTTAATCCCCGAATGTCCCCCAATTTTCGAGGCATGTAATTCATTGATGATTTCATTTTTCAATGTAGTATCATCGGGTATGTATACACGATTGTTCCAGAATAATAGATTATTTCTGAAATGAAATTTAGTGTTGCTACAGGTACCTGCGTGTATCTGGTCGATGATGGCTTTAGCTGTTTGGTCTCGCTGTAGAGCATCTGCAATGTCAGCAAGGAAGGGAAAAGTAGGTCCTGAAATAGCTGTCATCGTTGCTTCCTCAGTGAACCGTGAAAGTCCATCTGCCACTGCGTTTTGTTTCCCTGGCCGATAGTGGATGGTGAAGTCGAATCCAAGAAGCTTTGTAAGCCATTTCTGCTGCTCCGGTGTTTGAATTGTCTACGAGACCATCTCTTTGATGCTCCGGTGATCTGTAAAAATTTTAAAGGGACGACCTAACAAGTAGTG
Source organism: Allium sativum (assembly GCA_030737875.1). Lineage (NCBI taxonomy): Eukaryota > Viridiplantae > Streptophyta > Magnoliopsida > Asparagales > Amaryllidaceae > Allium > Allium sativum. The sequence goes on from CM060918.1 coordinate 751,173,892, forward strand.
TCGCCATTTTTTTATGGAAGATGTAATTGCGAACATCTCTCTCGAATAAGTGGACGATTTCTGAAGGTGGCGAGGAAGTTTAAGGCTAAAGAAGGCAATAGGGTGTTCGGCCTGAGCGAGGACAGCTCTGATGGCTGTGGCGGAGGCGTCAGTAGTGACGGTGAAAATTTGGGCGAAATTAGGTAGAGAGAGAATTGGGGTGTTGGTTACAGCTGATTTGAGCTGTTCGAAGGCAATTTGGGCTGTTGGGTTCCATTCAAAAGCCTTTTGTTTCAACAGATCAGACAGTGGGCTAGCAATTGCCGCATAGTTTTGAATAAAGCGTCTATAATATCCTGTGAGCCCAAGAAATCCGCGTATGGCTGTGATAGAATTGGGTACAGGCCAATTTACCATGGCTTCAATTTTATTTGGATCCACGTGTACTCCTTTTGCTGAAATGATGTGGCCCAAGTATTCTAATTCAGTCAAACCGAAGCGACATTTTGTAAAATTGGCATACAGTTGGTTTTTGTCCAGTATTTGCAAGGTTGTAGTGAGGTGAATCAAATGATCTTTCCACGAAGGGCTATATATAAGAATATCGTCAAAAAAGACGAGAATGAATTTCCGTAAGTATGGACGAAATATGGTGTTCATTGTTGCTTGAAATGTGGAAGGAGCATTGGTTAAACCAAAGGGCATTACTAGGAATTCGTAATGTCCTTCGTGAGTGCGAAATGCGGTTTTGGGGACGTCGGGTGGATGGACACGAATTTGGAAATAGCCACTTCGTAGATCGAGTTTGGAAAAAATTATTGCACCATAAAGTTCGTCTAATAGTTCGTCGACCGTTGGGATAGGAAATCGGTCTTTGATGGTGATTGCGTTAAGTGCCCGATAATCAACGCAAAATCGCCACGAACCATCTTTCTTTTTTACCAATAAAACGGGAGATGAGAATGGACTAGTGGACGGTTGAATAAGATTGGATTTGAGCATTTCTTCGATTTGACGCTCGATTTCATTTTTTTGGAAGTATGGATAGCGATATGGTTTGGTGTTTATCGGGTTTGCATTTGGTAAGAGGTTGATGTGATGATTTAGTTGGCGGTTTGGTGGTAAGGTCGTGGGGGTGGCGAAAAAATGGGAATAGGAATTTAATAAAGTTTGAAGTTGCGGATCACTGTGGGTTGTAGGGAATTTATTCGGTGGGCCTGAAAGAGGGTCAAAATGTAGATAAAGGAAATTTGAAATGGCAGCTGTAGTTTCTAACCGTTTCAGCTGATTTAAGGACAGAGGTTCAGGACTGGTAATTTGGCCCAGCCCGGTTAAACATATGGGCTTGCCATCAGCCACAAAGCTCATTGTTAATTGTTTATGATCCATTGTTACAGGGCCCAATTGCTCTAACCACTGTATCCCAAATACCGCATCTGAGCCCACAATTTCAAGCAAGTGGAAATCAATCGAGAATTTATGCCCCTGAATCTCTACTTCGACCGACTTACAGCATCCAAGACTTCGTAATTTTTCCCCATTCCCCACTGTAACCGTAAACGAGTTCGAGTTATCTGTTATTAAACCCAAAAATCGTGCTGTCTTTGGGTGCAGGTAATTGTGAGTAGAGCCTGAATCCACCAATATTGATATGCGGTTTGAGTTTACAATGGCTGGAAGTCGTATAGCTCTCGGGTGCAATGAACCAGTTAGGGCATGGAAGGAGATTTCCTGTGGAGTGTCATTAATTTGTTCCGATGAAGCTGAAGGATCAGGGTCGGGTGGTGATTCATTTTCATTGTTAACTGGGTTAGGTGAATCGTCAGAGTTCACATCAGGAAGTATCATTAGTATGTGGGTTGGTTTACAACGATGACCAAAATGGTATTTCTCATCGCAATTGAAACATAGCCCTTGCTGTTTTCGTGTATTCATTTCGGTTTGTGAAAGTTGTTTGATAGGTATTGTAGGCTTGGAATGTTGCGGTGAAGGTGTTTGAGTAATTGACTGGGTGGTATTTTGTGTGGTTTGTTTGTAAGGTTGCGAATTATTTTTGGGATATTGGTATTTGGGTATGTCTGTGAGTTTTCGTTCAATCAATTTTGCAGTATCTATGGCATCGGAAAGTGTGGAAGGTTTCAAAAGGAGTAGCTCATTTTGTATATGAGGTTTAAGACCAGAAATGAAGCATTGGAGTATTGAATCTGGATTTAAAGTAGTGATTCGATTACAAAGTGTCTCGAAGGTACCTTGGTAATTTTCCACGGTGGTGAGCTGTTTGAGCTTGAACAAGGTGGCCTGTGGATTTAAAAACGTTGGTGGCCCGAATCGTTTTTCCACTGCCTTCGACAGAGCTGTCCAGGATGATAGTTGATGGTTGCGATGCATCCATTGAAACCAGGTAAGAGCTTGGCCTTGCATATGAAAGCTAGCGAGTTCCACTCGTTGGTCTTCCGGAGTTGCATAATATGTAAAATATCGATCTGCCTGGAAAATCCAATCATGAGGGTTGGATCCATCAAAAGTGATGAGTGTGATTTTTGGGTTCCTGTTTTGATTGGGAGTGGACAGTAGTGGTGGTTGTCGGTTGGATTGACTTGGGTTGTGTGAAGTTGCAGTGTGATTTGTTGGTGATGATGGATGGAGGGTGTCAAATTTCTGATTTAGATTGGTCATTGATTGGTTAAGGTCTTGGGTAAATTGGGTGAGGGACTGAATGGCCGATTTTATATCGATAAGATCTGCGTTTTGAGATTCCAGCAAGGCTCCATGGCTGGTTTGTGTGGATTGGATGGAGGAAATGGTGTCGGCGTGGTTGTTAAGTTGGTTAACAGCATCTTCGAGGCGAGTCATGGGATTGTTGATTTGGATATTTAGGGAGGGAGGAGGAGATTCTCAGTGAAAGCACCAAATTGATATGAGGATTGGATTGAAGAGAAAATTAAGAGGTAAGAAGGGAATAGATAACAGAGAAGAAGAGAGACGAGAGAGAGAAATTAGCAATTATAATCTTCCATATCCATTCTATATTCCGTAAATACATATATAGGCACTTGCTTTACACTTTCCAGCAAGGCATGATTTCCCTCCAAGCAACTCTCTTGGCGCTAAAAGCAGCATAAAACAGAAATTGAAAATAAAAATAAAAAGGTAGCAGGTGATGCATTTCCCACGTACAGCATTAATTATTCATGGTGCCTTTTATAACTAATTCCTGTATCTTGCAGGCAATTGGATCTTCCTTCTTGGACGTGTAATTGTATTACCAATGTGATTATCTCCCTGTGCCTGCGTATCCGTGCTGTGCATATCAGCTTCCTTTCACGTTACTCGCACCTACTTGCTTTATGCCATGTTAATTTCCATGTCTACAATTTCTGGCACAATTTATGAGATTTATAACACTGCTCAATTAGATTGTAAATACTCGATTTTGTACTCTTTCATTCTGTTCTTGTCTGGGTATCCAGTTGATAATTTGGCATCCCTCTTATACTTGCACCCACTTGCTCTATGCCATGTTAATTCCTTTGTCTACTTTTTCGAACACAATTTATGAGATTTATAACACTGTTCAATTATATTGTAAAAACTCGATTGTGTACTCTTTTAATCTGTTTCTATCCCGTTATCCAGTTGACAATTTTTCATCACTCTACTGTTTATTAATTTCATCTTACTGGCATTTTCTTATGTGTGATTTTCTTCAACCACTGTTTGGCAGTTTACATGTTCAATAGCTTAAATCTAAAACAATCAAACATAATATTTTGTCATACATTACCACATAAACTAATTGCATATCATATACAATAAATATGCTATATTTCATTATAAACAAATAGTTATTATCTCCCTATATTTTTAGTTGAACAGCAAATGAGAAGTGGGGACCCTCAGTTTTCAATTAAAGTGTCTTCGATTTTCAACTATTGACATAAATGAATCTTTTTCCAAATGAATAAAACTTGGAAAAAATAGAAGGAAGAACTTTTTTTGGGAAATTTTTGTAGAAAGTTTGAACAGTATATATTCAATAATGTAATAATAAATCAATACGATCGACTGCTGAAACAATTAAGAAACATTTATATATCTACTTCTTGATTTCTAAAAATTGATTACCTTTTAAAGTAGTATCAAAAATATATTAGCAAGCATTGTCGCTAAATCTTGCTTCAGACCTACTGCTTTAAATTTGTTATCCTCACTATGAATACTAATACTGAAATAAGACTTATGTTCTAACTTTAATAGTACCAAATAAATTGTGTTTGTTTTATTTTTGATGAAAAAATGTTGATTTAGAGCCAGTTGTGCTGATGTAATGGAAACTACTGATATAAACATCTAATTAAGCATAAATAAAATTTCATCCACCTCTTCGTGACTAACTTATTTTGATATCTACAAAATTTCATAGGTCATATTTGGCTTCTCAAAGTCTTCTAAACTGATGCATGGTTGGGTTATATTGAAGAAAAGAAAAGTTTCCCTTGGCTTATCATTGTTATCTCTCCATTTTCCCGGGAAAAGGTACAACTACAATGTTTTTAATCTAACATCTGGTTTTGTTATCTACATTGATTAGTTATTTTTGTAAAACACAATGTTGATTTGAATGGTCTACATGTGCCTACAAATTCCATTCATAGTTGAGAGCACTATTCCCAGGAATGCATGTTACTCACTGAATTGTCAACATCAATACGACGGCCATTCGCTATTGTTTGACTTAAAATCTACAGGTATCACTATCCACTTATCTGCAAATACCAAATATTAGGGGTTTCTTATTTCTGCGCACCTACGCATCTCCTCCTTTCTTTACATTCTGTTGATAATAGGACGTACTTATAATAGGATCGCCAAACTAAAAATCTTACCTCTGATTAATTGCATGTGACTACTGCAACTGACAAATGTATGACATGTATGATTGCCTTTTTTAATTTTAATTTTCTCTGTACTTCGTTGATTGATAATGACATACCTTGCATTTTTATTTTACCCATGTAGAAGTTCATTTACAGTTTGTGCTTACTGATTCACTGATTACTCATCCTAAATCATGGATTTTTCACTGCACTTTATCCAATAAAATTCACGTTTTAACTAACTTAGATTCGTCCACGTTGATTCCATGTTAATGACTCATTTCAGTACTGTAAAGTAAGCCCACATTTGACATTGCTAAAAGTATAGTTCTGTAGTTAATGTCATACTTACGCCAATGTTACAACAACATCAAACCGATCACATTTATTTTGCTAATCTAATAATAACACAATGAAAATATCCTGTATTACTGTGTGAATATGTTTACAACAAATATACCTTATCCTTTTAACACAAATATACCGTATCCCTTTATTCCTACAAATTAATTTCTCTCAAACTTCTTCTTTCCACACTAGAAATCGACCGCCTTATTTATGAAAAATCCTGAGAACATAGCGTAATAATTATAAGTACTATTTCCATTTGCTTTATCAAATAAGCTTGCAAAATTTGTAATTTCTCATAGATTGTTTTACACTGATGATTAATGTAATAAGTTGTAATTTTCTCAATATGCTCATAGAACCTGCATCTACAATTGGAGATATGAGAAAGCAGTTGTATTTTTCTCAATATGCACCAATACTAATCTTTGTCATCCCCAAAATTACGTTAATTATTGACTTTTATACCATTAATCTAATGATATATGACTAGCGCTGTAATTAAAGTTGCATTATGTTTACTTCAGTGAGAAAAGGGTAAAGTTGGTGGTTTTATTGTAATGCTAATAATGCATGAATGCCTTTTTTAAAACATTCATATTACAAACTCAGTTCGGATACCCAGGACATTCAAAATTGATTTTACAAACTCAATTCGGAACTGAGTTCGTAAACTCAGTTCCGAACCGAGTTCGCAAACTCCGTTCTGAACTAAGTTCGCAAACTTCGCTCCAAACTGAGTTCACAAACTCCGTTCTGAACTGAGTTCGGAAAATCAGTTCCAGAACTTTTAAATTTGAGTTTACAAACTCAGTTCGGAACTGAGTTCGTAAACTCAGTTCCGAACTGTGTTCGCAAACTCCGTTCCGAACTGAGTTCGCAAACTCCGTCCCGAACTGAGTTCGCAAACTCCGTTCCGAACTGAGTTCGCAAACATAGTTCTGAATTGATCATTTGATACGGCGTTTACAAGCTCAGTTTACAAACTCAGTTTCGAACTGAGTTTGCAAGCTCAGTATGGAACTGAGTTTGCAAGCTCAGTTCGGAACTGAGTAAACTGAGCTTGCAAACTCAATTAGGAACTGAGTTTCCGTGAAATTGGGCATACGCTCAATTCGGTTGAAACTGAGCATACGCTCGGTTTCTTCGAAACTGAGCATCGCTCGGTTTCCTCGAAATTAAGCAACACTCGGTTTCCTCGAAATTAAGCAATAAACTGAGCATTGTTCAGTTTCAACGAAACATGCTCAGTTTCAATTAAAGTGAGCAATAAGCTCAGTTTCTTTGAAACCGAGCATAAGCTTTATGATGAGTTTCAACGAAGCTGACTTGACAGGTGTTGATATATTTTAATTGATTCATGGGATAGAGATGGTTACCTTTGATTTAGTTTTCTTATGTGGTGTGAATTTGGGTTATAGATGGTTAACTTTAGGTAAATTATGCAGTTAAAATACATACACTATGGGCTATCAGTTAATATCTTTGCTCTTTTCTTTGTCTACTTTGATTCACTGATGAACATGAGTAATAAATCCTTTTGTTCTCACAGGTTATTGCTTTGGAACATTGAAGAATTCGTACTTTTGTCTAGTGCTTTTGCAATGGACGACATTCTTGGCTAGAGCCTGGTTAGTTGATGCATAAATCTCTTTCCGCGTTGGTTTGTATTTGCTAGTTTATTTTTTCTTTGTTGGTGGACATGTCAATATAAATATCAATGTAAATTTTTGAACATGCATATGCCACTATTAGCGTTATGATTCTATAATGAATTTGCTGTAATGAATTTGCCGTAATGAAGCAGTTAATTGTATTTTATAAATTAGATATGTCTTGGCCGTAACAAATTTTAATAAAGTTACGGCTATTAGCTGTATCAGATATGTGAATTGATATGGCTCAAATCCATACCAAATTCATGGATTGATACGACTTTGAGTCGTATCAATTCATATTTTTGATACGGCTTTGAGTCGTATCAATTCATGAATTTGATACGGCTAATGGCCGTATCAATTCATGAATTTGATACGCCTTTGAGCCGTATCAAATTCATGAATTTGATACGGCTTAAGGCCATATCAAAATAACAAAGATGCCAATTTTTGATACGGCTCAGCGCACTGTCAAATCGATTTTGATACGGCTCAGAGCACTGCTTAATTGGCATTTTTGGTGTAGTGAGATCAGCCAAAAATGTTGGCGGGACACTGTAGCAACGTTGATGCTTTTTATTTTTATATTTTTTATGGGAACAGATGCGGTCATTTGACAAACCACAACACTAGAAAAGCTCAATTGTCACGCTTATAACCGTTAGGAAACAGCATACTCACGGTTATAACCGCTGTGCCAACAGGCGTTGGTGATTTTTATCACGAATATTATCACGGTTATAACCGTGATAAATACTAATGGATAATCTAATGGTTATAAGCGTGACTATATTTTCAGTGCTCACTGTTATAAGTGTGATAATGTTTATCTTACTAATGGTTATAAGCATGAGTATATTTTCTTTCATCACGGTTATAAGTGTGAGTATATTTTCCTTCGTCACGGTAATAAGTGTGATTTACCACCCTTATAACTGTTATAAACATAGATTATAGCCATTTCTTACTTTATACCATTGGCAATACTTTCCATACCGATCGATAACACACATCAATAAATATTTCATATCATACGAACATGCAGATATATATTTAGTAATAACACCAAAAACCTACACAGTAGTATATAGTTCAAAGAAATATATTCCAAGCTAGTTACAAATAGTCAATAATACATGAATAGCAAACATACATGTATCTCATACAAAAATACTCCAAGATATAAACCATCATTGCCATACACAATGATTTCTAAAACAAGCTTCAACATGTATCTTCTAAATTCAGTTTTGCACCTCTAATGTCCGCCCATTCCATCATTGAGAAAGACGGCTTGATGATGTAGGTGGCACCCCCATGAAACCTGCAGCTACTTGCAAAGATTTTATGACATGTTGCCAACAATAATCTACAGTTGAATCCAGAATGATATCCACTTGGAAATGTGATAACAAATGTGATGTGCGTACATAATTGTATGGGTGCTTGGAGATGGATGGAAATCCATCACTCCAGCACTAGTTAATCTTAAACCAAAGAAAAAGCTTTTAGCTTGAAAACGAACTTTCATTTTCAGTATGTATGTCAAATAGATCAACAACTACTAATTCAAGTAACAAGTGGTAAGACAATCAGGACTGAGGTTTTAGATGACGTGGCCTAGGACATCCGAGACACAAAATGAATGCTCAAATGACAAGCGGTATGTTGATCTAAATTGAGGTTTTAAAGGTCATAAGTTAAATTTTCCACAAATATGTGTTATACTTTAAATAAAGTACCACTTTTATTCCATAGAATAAAGGCCTGTCAAATGACGTTGGGAAAGAAGGAAAAATTCTAGCTTTTTTAGCGAAGAGTTAGGGAGAATAGAGTAAGTTATATTTTCCAAAAAGGCAGAAATTAGAGATAAAACAATTTTCAATTTTAAATGTTAAAGCCATTCTAAAAATTGATTTTCACCCTTTGTTTTCTTCCATGCATTTCGAAGTACATACTAAAAACGCTAAACACAAACTTATTTGGTTTAGCTAAAAGCTTCCAAATTTTGAATTAAATTGTTCATTTAGTCTTATGGTACAAGCATGGGTTTCTATTCAAAGAATCATTTTTTGCGAATTAGAATATAAGAACATCTGAGTCACTAACCGGTTCAGTTTGCTTGTGAAAAGCCTTAACCCTTAACTTTAGGACTGAAGCTGTGTCATCTTTTCTCTGAATCAATGGCTCTCCAGTGACCTATAAAAGAAAAATATTGAATATGTGAATCTATATTGTTTTACTCAATCAAGTATCTCACTGAATGAGTCGACGTCACCTGATTATCAATTCAACAGTGTTTAGTAAGAGTGATGCATTCTTATAATGATGTATTTTTTTTCTATCAAAGAACACACATATAAAGTATTGGTAAAAAAAATATGATACCAAATCATGTAGCAAAACGAGGATGTTCATCGAAAAGACCAAGTAAATGCTTCTTTATGGCATCCTCAAATTAAGCAGCAGCATATAATGGAACTCCATACCATATTTTCAGTTCACAAAAATGGAGAAGCATGCAGGCTGCAGCCCATTTCTTTCTGCTTCAGCCTGTACCCAAATTCTCAACCTGCCTAAAGCCCTCGTTGTCTTCAGTCATCATCGCACAGGACTCGCACTACCAGCCCAAGTTGCAAACAGTCTTCGCCATAAGATGATGTGAGAACAAATAGTAAATCCAGTAACTACCGATCTAAAATCCGACATTATCATATTTACAATGTATTTGCCATAGATGGTCGTTTGAAGACAGGAACGGTATATCGTGGCTTCATCAGCGAAGATGCTTTCCATTTAATTATTTTGACAGGACTTTTCCTTTAATTGTTTAACAGGACTTGATTCTGTAGTTTCTTTTGAAATGTAAAAAAGACAATAATATATATTAGCCCATAGCATATTGTCTACTGCCAGATATTAGCCAGATAAGACATATAATTGTTTAACAGGTTAAAAAATTAGTTCACAATCATATTTTCTTAGAGAGTCTGATAATTAGTTTGCAGCTACCTTTAAGTAGTGATGATAATTTCCAAACAGAGTATCAATATATGAAGCAAGAAAACAGTACAAAGGCAAATAAATGATTACCACAAGCATAGTCTTGAAATTCTCAGCGTTAATGTCGAAGGTCAACTCCATTTTAAACCACTTCTTGCCTCAATGATACTTAGTGCAAATATTTCTTAAAAACTGCAATATATTTGTAGTTAAAAATCACTTTGAAACAAAAGGTTAGAACATGGCAAAAACTAAGTAAAAAGTTAGGAAGCTTATGTTTTTTTTAGTAACAGGATTGGTATTTCTCAGAGCAAAGAAAGCTTCACTGAGCTCATTAGTTTTGAAGATAAGGAGTCAGTCTCTCTTAATTCTCTACAGACAGAAGAAGATCATTTAATCAGCTATAGAGTACAAACATCAAAATCGTCATTAAGTTTGGTATAAACAAATTAATAATGGAGGTAAAAAAATTTACTGAAGCAGATCCACGTTTATATAAACTAAAGTAACTCAAATTCCAAAATCATTTATATAAATAAAGAGATTTACCAATAGATTTTTGTGGTAAAAAATAGAAGAGATGATTCTTAATATATCTTGTTCATTTATGCCATATTATGCAATATTTCTTGTAGTAGACGATGGATACGCAAGTAAAAATATGCTATTTTGTACTACACACTAACTTCATAAAAAGTTAAAAATCGATTTGTTTTCCACTTCTTACTGCCAGTCTTATTTGACAATATAACTCATTGAAGATATTTCCTTCTTAAGACTGTCAAATTTTAACCCATCTAATTGGTATTTTTTTTTCATTTAAATTAGCGGTGGAGCTAGCTTCCAAGAATCGATAGAGCATCAATTTACATGTTAATTTTGGCATAAGGAAGTATTTTTAATAGGGAAGTAGCATAATTTTATGTAGTTTGACATAGCAGAAAATTACTGTAAACCATGGGATATCATCAATCCTCCCTGCCATATATATGGTTTTGTTTCCATTAATTGAAAACTGATTATGGATAGTCTTGAAAACAAATTATGGATATTAATTATATGAATTTTAATTTGTTTCAAAATTATGCAAAAGTGAGTCACACACACATTCACATTGTAATAAAGGTTTAGACAAAAATATTAATTTTTGGGAATCAAAAGCTACAAGGAAGAATTCCTGTATGCATAAAAATATGATGTATTAGGAAGTCAACATTTTATTTTGCCAAATCAGCAGCAGAGATATCGATACCAATATCAATATTTGTCTTTCCATTTTCACATTCAAAATTTCATGTTATTCCTAACTGAGAATGTTTTCATATGCTTATCCATTTGAATATTTAATAGTTTTCCTGATATTATTATCGATAGACTAAACATAAAACACGTTTACCATTTCTTATTTTCAAATTATTAAACGTAACTCGACAAGTGGTGGTACATTTCATGCATTTGATTAGAAGCATAATGTTGGTAAACAAAACATGAGAAAAAACAATTATCACTCACTATCTGTGCTCATAGAAAGGTTGAATCATGAGCAATCACAAGAACGTAATAGATTAAAAAACATGTTTCACAACCTATTTGCAACACTAATAATCTTTGGAAACTCGATATGAAAGTATGATAAAGAATCAAAAAAAAATCATATACTAAAAAAGTTCCATTTAGCGAAAAGCATAGGAGAAAACCCATATTTTGCATAGTAAATCATTCCACTAAGAAGTATAATATAACCCCATAGACATATTTTGTGTGGCTTTAAATATAATAGCAAACCATACTTAACTGTTACAAGGTCAGTGTAAAAAATAAATGTAATAACATACCAGATAAAGTGTCATTATGTATAGGATGCAAAGCATAAACTTGGCGTCTAAGAATTTCAGCTACATCAGCTGTTTAGTGAGCTCTACCGTTTCCATCTTCAGTTATGCTTAAATCTTCAGCATTTTCCTGAAATCAAAACAAGATAAACATAATATATGTGTGATTATATATATTTATATATGAATTGGATAATTCTATGAGGCAAGTAAGAGCATGTACTTCAGATAATTTATTATAGTTACTCTCTGATGATATCACTTTATTCTAAATCCGATCACATTGTGCCATATAGGTCCATCATCCATGCATGTGATATTACATCCAATGAAGGAAACACAACATGATCATATCATAACATATTGAGGTGAACTGTATGGCAAAATGATAAGTCATCATGCTACTTCATAATAGGCGCAATTAGTTAATTTAATCACATTACACATATACATGAAAAGACATGTTGCACAAAATATAATAAAAAATGGTGAAACAATGAATATTTTTACTTCTACCCTGTCACGACTAGGATCTCCTTTTAATTCACAAAAATTATACATTTTTTGATTTATGGGTCCATGCTATTGCTTTAAACTTGATAATCGTTTGTGAAAGTGGTATGAACTTAAGAAGTAGCTTCCAATGTTTGTATTGATAAGCCTTTACACATGTTTAATTAAAAAGTGGTATGAACTTAAGATGTATCTTTTAGAATGTTGATCCAAATTTAACATAGCTGCACAAACATTTTTTACATTTTTTGCAGGCGTACACTGCTAATGTGTAATAAAGTAAATAATATAGAATCAAATCAAAATCCTAATGATTTGGTATTAAAGTGGTAATAAATTTTAGTTAAAATAAAGTTAAGATAAGGAGAACCATCATACGTTAAATTGGAAAATATCTTTGACGGTTGCATATAATTTATAGCTTAGGTCATTAATATGAATACATTAACAGTTTACAAATGCAAGAATAAAAGTTTAAGAATTGATCAACAGATCATATAAATTTTATGTAGCTCAAAAAATATCCACACAGATGAATCATGTCAAACCATATATATTATAATCATACATACTTCTACACTATTAGGCTAATAGTATGTTGTAATAAAGTTAGAATTATCATGTTAGAAAAATAAATTAGGAAGATCATTTATAAACAACAATCGTCATAATCATTATAAAAGCTTTTCCCTTAAACTAACAAAACATAGAGGTTAATTTTCCGAAATCACCAAAATGTCAGTACTGATGCAATCAGTTTACCCAAAGATGACTTATTGCTGTAACAAATATTCGAAACATAATTTCTTAAAAACTTCCACTTCAACATAAAACGTTATAGGATTCATTGATAGCATTGAACAATTGACCTCCTAGTAAGTTTTTGAGTTCATGCCAACAAAACAAATAAATATATAAAAATTTATGTCTTGTTACATTCCAACCTAGTAAAAAAAATCTAAAACAGAATAATATACAAGGAAAACAATTAGCCACAAATTAATAATTGAATGTCAATTTTCTACTGTGTTTTCTCCATGCTAGCTTGTATGAGTTTGATGTCCTTGATGGAACTCTTCTAAAGCCTAATTTATGACAATTCTGTTTAAAATACTATTGCCATAGGTAATAAATAAATATTACTGAATAACCTCGTTTAAAGCTCGAGTAAACAAGGCAATTGTAAATGTTAGGTTAAAGCAAAAGCATGTTAGTGATTGTTGATAAAACGCAAATGCTTTAAATAGCACAGTCAATGAATACTTTCAATAAAAAATAATCTCAAACCAATATAATTATTGTCTTTAATAGCGTAATATATGTGGATAGATAAAGCTATAAGAAAACTAAAATAAAACTATTTCAGAATAGGTTTAAGAAATGTACATGACATAGGATATAATATATAAATCGTTTATAAACGACATCTAATAAAGCTCCCAGTTTGTTGGTCCAACAATTATTAAATTTAAGTTAATATATTCAGCTATCATAAGAAAAAATTGCCAAATAGAGGAAAAAAGATACCGACAAGGGGTCCCTAACTACAGTTTTGGGCAAAGAGTTGGCATTATCGACATAGTCCAACAGTGCGATTAAAATAAGTAGTCTCACCTCAACATCAAATAATACCCTAACCAATCATAAGGTTAAGACTATCAAATTTTGAAAAGTTGGATTGAATGAACTACTAAAATCTAACATAAAACCCTACCTTTAAGTGCTACTGTCAGGCATAAAAGATAAACCCTAATTGAATCGGTCTTAACATTCTCCTTTACCATTTCAAGTTTAGGGAATCAATCCCCTCAATGAACGCTCCACAAAAAAAAAAAAAATGAAAATATACCTAATCGTCAATTTTGGTATCCAAGGAGGCACTTTAGCGGAACAGAGGGGTCAACTTCAGTGGAGAAGAGGATGCGTGCTTCAACGGTTGAAGAGTCGAGTTCTGTAAAGGAACTATAAGAAGGTGCCAATCTATATAATTATTTAATATTGAATCCAAGAAACACGAAAGAGGTGCCGATATAAGATTAAAAAAATGGAACATACCTTAACTGGAACAATGCGAAAGAAGAGAGATGGATGAAGGCGGCTCCAATTTGAGGTAGAAGTGGAAAAGTTGATGGAGGAGGCTCAAATCTGAGGCAGAGGAGTGGAGGCAGCAATAAGCGGAAAAACCTAATTCATTCACGGACTAAGAAAGTGAAAGTAAAAATGAAATGACTATTCTATCCACCAATTTGCTAAAAGCTCATGTAATATCATGGAAATAATAGTGATAACGCAATATCACATAAATAACCGTGATTATTTTATCACGATAATAACCGTGATAAACTGGAGCACAAAAAGTGTTACAAAATGGCATATTTGGTGTTGTGAACGCAATATATTGTGTAACCAATTGCAGATTTTCTTGTAGTGTAGGGGTTTGCATTCCCTTCTACGGGTAATGCGGGACATAAGCAGAGGTAGGACGTGCTCTTCTGCGAGAAGGGGTAGGACGTGCTTAGTTCTGGCAGAGGTAGGGTGTACTCTTCTGCAAGCAGAGGCAAGGCGTGCTAATTTTAGATGCAACACCATGACCATTTCTAGTGTGAAATGGAGGCTTACGCTTTTGATGCTTTAACCCTACCCCATCTGATTTGGGCATGGAGAAAGACTAACACCCTATTCCCCTCCGGGGGATGCCTTGCCCGGACCAATTTGGTGCTGACAAGGTTTTTTGTTCTCTTTTATCCATTTGTGACTTATCCCATCCTTGGTCATTTTATTTGTGGGGTTTTTTTCTTCACAACCGAGGGAATGATCTTTCCTTTAATATTTCTAGGAGGTTTTGGCGGCATGACCTACTACGTTTTCTTTACATATCTTTGTAATTTCACTTGGTTTAAGAACTTGATGATCATTCCCTCTAAAACTCTGTAATGATTTGTTTCGTGTCCGTTTGCCATATGGTAGTAGCAATACGACCCTTCTCTCTTGGCTTCATTCTTGGGTTTCTTCTTTAGTGATGGCCAAAAGTTCAACTCATGCCTAGTCAGGAAATATATACCTTGAATCGATACAGTGACCTTACAAGCCTTTGGAAACCTTGACTTAAAATTCTTCTTTCGTTGTTGCATTTTGACCCGTTTGTTACTCAATTTTGTTATTCCTTCTTTATCTCTACACTTCCTTTCAACTGCCTTTCGACTTGGGGGTATATCTCTTTCAGACTTTTTTTCTGCCAGAGGAATGGAAGTTTTCTCAATGCTTTGTTCGAATATGGTTCCTCTAGGCTTTGTGAGGATGGCTTCATTGGCAAGGAGAAAGGAGTTATATATCTCCATAGAGGATCGGTAAAGTGCAAAAATCGGAGTTGGTCCTACATGGAAGGGGTTAATGCTCCATCAATCAGGATCATAGGGTTCTACATCCTTCTCTTTCTCTTGGATATGGAGGGTTTCTAATTTGAACCTTTTGATTTCCCATGGCTCGTCAGTACTTGTCCCGACCATGGGAAATCCGTTAGCAACCGGCAGAGATTTTTTATCCATAATGTTTGCGTTTTCAAGGTTTAGTCCAATCCAGGACAGAATGACACAGGTGGGTATGCGAAAAGGTTAACCACAATGTTGGAGGTTCAGGCCCTCCTTCTAGCACCAAAATGTTAATGATATTTTTCGTCAACACTAATGGTAGGTCAATGAGGATGGATCTAATGGAGAGGAGTTGGTTGTTTGGCTTTTACAGGCTTGAATTGGTTCTCCGTCCTTAGTTGCTGAGGTTTTTGAAAGGAGGGTTACTATTTTGTTGCTCTTGATAAAGGACTTTAATGGCGGATAGTGGGGGTCTCCACACCAAGATCTCTATAAGATCTAGGCTTGTGGAGAGGGCAGAAGCTCATAACAGGGGTTTTAAATCCGTAGAGAAAGGGTATTTCTTCTGGCAGTAAGATGATTCGAGCAAGAATCCAAGTACTTGCAGAAAATATACAATGAACTGCAACAATTAATGATTGAGAAAAACAGTATAACAAACTCACAGTAAGGAGCTTTGGATATGGATGAACACTTTATTAATCTTTGATTTGGAATACATGACTAGAATAAAAGAACTTCTTTGATTGGACCCCGAATAAGAGTTTTAAGAGGAAAAAAATACAAGGATTAGCCAAATGAAGGAAAACCTGCCTTTGGTGTGACCTCTAAAGTCCAACTTATAGGAAACTTGGGGCCTCATCTATTATCGGGCCGTTGGGCCTTCAGGAGCCTTTATCCCCCGACTTTCTCCTTGGTCTCAGATGTTTTCGCTTCAGGCCGCTTCGCGGTGCTACCCATGGCTTTCTCGATAAAGTTTTCGGCTAGTCAGGAGCCTCTTCGGAGGGAATATTTGCTTTCTGTTGTGGTAGCTTCCTGAAGGGTATCTCGAGCTTCCGTGTGTATGCTCTCGGTCATATCCTATTAGACATAGGCTTCTAGTTTTCCTGTGAATACTTAGAGGAGCTTGCCCTCATTGTGTATGTGGTTAGATACCAGTTCGGAATCACTGTCGGTGTCTGTGCTGAGTAGATTAGTGTGGATAGCCTGTTTCCTTTCCAGGGTTCCGATCTGCGTCTTGGTGGGATTACCGGGTATAGCCTGGTCTTTCAGAAGGTCACTCCAAGTGACGTGTCTGTTATTTTAACAATGCGGTCTCTTGGTATTTGTATGATGGGTGTCACGAAAATGGGTTTCGGACAATTTTTATGCGCTCCTATTTTTTATGCTCCTCAAGTTTTAGCTTCCTGTTGTATCGGTATTAGGCGGGTTAATTCCTAAGGTTCCTTTGGACTTCATCTGATGGGTTTATTGCTTCTATCCTTCTTAGTTTCGGATCAGGATGATTTTTGTTGTGGAATCTCCTGTCGGGTTGACACTATTGGAGGGATCTTGTCGGATTGACCTGGTAGTTGGACCCCGCCGATTATATCCAGTATCTTTTACGATCCTTCCTTCTAGAAAGGTTTTGGTTGATGCAGCTTTCGGATCATTCGAAACCCCTTCACCGCCAGCTCGTTCCATTGTTAATTTTGGTAGTAACACCTTCTAATATAAAGAGTAAAAGAACTAAATCACCTATAGGCAACATTATTACATAATCACCAACATGCAGCAAGTTACAAAATCACCAACATGCAACATATATATAAATTGTGAAATCACCATATCTGAAATTTATTCTTTATGCATAAGAATATATGAGTATACTGCATAGATAAAATACTAACAGTATGGAAGAGCTATGATTGTTATAAGTAAAATATGACTAACAACGTACATAAATAAATTAATAAAATATAACAGCTTACACAAGAATATATGAGCATACTGATTACTGCGTACATAAAAGACTAATACTAACAGCATATAAAAGACTAATGGTATGGAAGAGATACAACATATAATCGGGTTTGGTGGGTCAAAATTGGGTTAGCGGGTCAACCCTAAACTCACCCGTTTATAAACGAGTCAAAATTGGGTTGACCCGAAAATGACCCACCAACTAAATGGGTAGTCTTAACCTGCTAATTTTCGTACAAGTTTCGGGTTGGATTTCGGTTCATGTAGGCAATTGACATCCCTATATCTAATGGTTGAGATTTGAAGTGTTTAAATTTGTATCGTCATCTTGTGTCTAAATAGACGTTCTCTTTTCTTAATATAAGAGGGAGAGAGCATGCATGCGCGTGTGTGTACCTACACACACACACACTCATACACACACGCGCATATTGTGTATATTAAGACCTATTAAAAAATAGATTTAATGTTCACTAAGATTATTTAAGTAATTTGAATCTTAGATTTCATGAGTAGTTAAAATATATGGATTTAAATACAAAATATATTGAAAGAATGGAAGGTGGTCATTAAATAATTTTAGAAATATAATAATGCAGGTTCTTTAGTGTATGATAAATTATTGAGATAAGTGAATAGAATATTAAATCTATTACTATTATTTACAAATATTATTTATATTTTGTCACTTACTTAATTTTATATTTGAATGAAAAACTAATTTTATCACCTTCATTGGTATGGATATGGTATGCATTTTAAAACATCATATCTAGTATTGATTAAACGAATCAACAACTATTTATTGATTGAATTTATTTCTTAAATCCAGGATCACATAAATAATTTAAATATATCAACTTAAATACATAAAAGTGATATTATGGAGAGTTTTGTAAATAACCAAATAAAATTTGTAATGTGGATGCTTTTAATATTACAATGCATTGATGCAATATGGGGTACATGTATTTGTAAAAATGAATTTAAATTTAAACTTGTTAATATATATATATGTATATATATATGGCATCAATATCACCTTAAATATTGCAGTACCCCATTGACCCCTCTAATTTCCACCACACAACCCAATGTCACTCCTCCCACTAACTCTCCCTCCCCCAACTAACTTATTTTACTATAAATGTGTGGTGGAGACAGGGTTCTTTTGTAGTGCTCCATTTTTGGGGTGTCGTTGAATAATCCTTATATATATATATATATATATCTGCGTGTGTGTGTTGATGCGAGGAGTTTGTCACTCGCGCACATAAACACCCAAGTGCTGGTTAAGCAATAAATCCGATAACCAAATATCCAAAGTACGAGAAATGTAAAGAGATACACAACTTTTTATAGTGGCAACACTAATGCCTATGTCCACTTCATAGTAATCATTCATCATTAAGTTTACAATTACAATGATTGTCAGAGTTCAGACAATTTGAATTTATAAAGTTACAATAGAGAACAACATAGTCCTTGTTAATTCCCAACTTTCCCCGAAATACACTTCATATTCTTCCTTGGACCAAAATGTGTAGGAAGAGCTCAAATGACCAATGAAAAGCTTCAATGTCCAAGAATGCTCAAAGTATGCTAAGAATGTCCAAAAGAAAGCAAAAAGTTCAAGTGAATACAAAAATATTGTAGGACAACTTCTAAGTGAGGTTTACAAGTCCAGGAAGAAGTCCAAATCCATGTAGATCGCCATTGAAGCCATTAATGAGCTCCAAAGAGAGCTATCCCATATGCCAAATGATAGCCAAAGTGTATGAATACCTAGCCAACCTCTTTGGATACTAAGAGTCGGGGTATTTATAGGTAAAGATTCCATGCATCAACCGATATGAAACTTGTATCCCGGGGGGATACAAAATTCATATCCCTGGGACATAGCTAAAAAAATCGAGTTCCACCATGAAAATTCGAATCTTGAAAAAAATCTCAAAAAACAGTGATCGACACATGCGGATCACCTAAAAAATAGTGATCCGCAGGCGCCATGGAGATTTGCCACTTTGCCTGCCCATTTTGAATTCCAGCCCACCTTGCCAATTTTGAATCATGAAACACCCTGTTCGACCCGAGTCGCTCAACTCAAAAACAGTGATCAGCTTGACACTTCCTCTTTCCAAATCCATGCTAGGGAAATTGAATCACTAATTTTTCCAAACGATAATTCTAGAAACCACGTGTTGAACCAAAGGAAATCAATGATCACATTAAGGTGCTCAAGCATTCTGAGCTTGCCGAAAACCATCGGTATCGTACCTCTGGAAGGATACGATTTTCTATCCTCGTATGGATACAAAATACAGGATTTTGCATCTTCGAAGTGGTACAAAATCTGTATTTTTGTATCCTAAGGGGATACGAAATATCCGAGATGCTTATTTCTTTGCTAAATTCAGAGTGTTGGCCGATGCGCAACCCCATTTTTTGATGATCATACCTTGTTGATCAACCGATTTAGAAGTGCAAAATCTTGAGCTTAGCCAAGTGGCAGATGCAAGTTGTTCAGTGATCCACCATGTTACGCAAAAGTTTGTGCTTAATCACACTATGGTGTGCAGTGGTTTTGAGTGATCAAATTCGGGAAATAGCCAAAACCAATATATTTTTCCTCGTCGAATTTTCCTACGTGACCGGACCAAGTTGCTCAAGGATTTTGAGCTAATCTAACCGAGTTAATCATGAACTAGTACCATGCATGATTTCCAATATTTTTACCGAGTATGAAACTATATTTCATTTTTGAATTCTTGAGCGACTTCGACAATCTGCTAATGCGATCCGCGAATTAATGTTTTTTTCAACGTTTCTCGAACACTTTGCAACTTCAATCAAATCGCTTTGTGAATTCCGATGAACGTACTCGAGTCTCGAGCCCATCGCTAATCATAGATTTGACGTATGAATGCTTTGCCAAAAAGTGGGTCAACACTTTTACTCCTGAAACATACCTTCCTTGTTCATAGGAAGATGTGTTTTGCAAGTAATTCAATAATCCATAAAAAAAACTACGAAAAGTCCGAGGTAAACTCCAATAACCAAGAAGCCGAAGGGCCACAATCACGTCGGATCTTATTATCCATAAAAACGAAGATTGAAATTCAATGAAAACCGTTGATCACTGCAGATCATTTATCGAGCGATAACCGGAATAACTGATAACCGGAATGACTGAAGCGACCAGAATAATCAAGGGGCCGTGGGGGCCTGAGAAATAGAATACCGAAATAGACAAATTCGGTAATCCCGAGAAACCTGAATACCAGAAAACATAATACCAAAGTGACCATAGCTGAGATATCGAGGAAACCCGACATCCATAGAACCAAAGTTATCGATAGCAAACTAACCAAGTAACCGAGTGGATTGGTAAATGAAACAGACAAAGTGCGAAGCATGGTGGTGATATGGCTGATTTCAGCGAGTTTGTTGGTGAATGTGAATTGATTGATTTGCCTCTGGCAAATAGAAAGTATACTTGGTCTGATGGTAGATCCCCTCCAATGCTAGTTAAACTTGTTCGTTTCTTCATTAATGCTCCTTTTGAGGATCTTCACCCATTAACTTCTCAAAAAGGGTTATCTTTGATTTTATCTGATCATTGTCCTGTGGTGCTCAATTCTGGTGATGCCATAAGAAAGAAGCCTTTCTTTAGATTTGAAAAAATGTGGTGCTTGGAGGATAATTTTGATGATATGTTATATAACAAATGGTCTGAGTTTGGAGGTGGTGGTGGTGCAGCGAGATCTCTCTGTACTAAATTCAAACTGTTGAGGAAGTTTCTCACCAAATGGAATGTCGAAGTGTTCGGTCATATTAGACTTAAAAAGGAGAGGATTGAAAAGGAGATCTTTGATCTTAATGTCCTTGAAGAAGAATGATGTTTAAAAGCTGAGGAACGAGAGTTGCTGCATCAGAAAGAGCGGGAGCTGAATAAAGTTTTGGATCAAGAGGAGATTTTTTGGAGACAACGCTCAAGATCTCAGTAGTTGAAGGAAGGGGACAGAAACACTGCATACTTTCATCGAGTTGCAAACGGCAGAAGAAGAACCAATTTGATCCATAGCATCTGGAAAGACGGTGAGGAGATTTGTGAACAGCAGAAGTTGAGCGACACTTTCACTGAATACTGTAAAGGCATTTTTGTTGATCGCATTGAGAATCGCATTTCTGTTGATTGGCGCAAGCTTTATTCTGATGCTCTGGATCTTTCAGACTTGGCAAATGAATTTTATGACTAGGAGATTGTGAATGCTTTGAAAGAGATGTCTGGTGATAAGGCACCAGGGCCTGATGGCTTCCCTAATTTTTTCTACAAGCAGTATTGGGATTTAATAAAGAATCATGTGTTTCATTTGTTTGAAGAATTTCATAATGGATCTTTAAGGCTGGATTTAATCAGCTATGCTAACGTGGTTTTAATCCCCAAAAAAGAAGGCAATGTCACTACAGCTGATTTCAGACCTATCAGTTTTCTCAACACTAGCTTCAAATTGATTACCATGGTTCTTGCTAACAGACTTAAAACTAAGATGGATATGTTGATCGATCAATACCAAACTGCTTTTATCAAGGGTAGGAACATTCTTGATGGTGCGGTGTTAGTTGGAGAAGTTATTTCTTATTGCGATAAGTTCGATGTCCCTTGTGCTATTCTTAAGTTGGATTTGGCCAAAGCATTTGATACAGTTGACTGGCGATTTATGATCGAAGTGTTGAAGGCTAGAGGATTTCCTACCAAGTGGATCAGTTGGATTCATTTGATCCTTTCGTCTAGTAAATCAAACATATGTGTTAATGGTGTTGCTGGCTCCACTATTCATTCAAAACGAGGGTTGAGGCAAGGGGGCCCTCTTTCCCATCTGCTCTTTGATCCAGCGACAGATGTTTTTTCAAAAATTCTGAAATTAGGGTGCGTAGAGGGCATTATCAGTAACTTTGGTAGTAAACTTGTGGTTGGGGGCATTAATTCTTTACAATATGCTGATGATACGATCATTTTCAGTAAACCGGACTGTAAATATCTTGCTGCTCATAAATTCATTCTTTATGCTTTTGAAAGTCTATCTGGTTTAAAAATTAACTTTCATAAAAGTAGTGTTTACACGCTGGGTTGTAGTGATGATTTGCGCAGGTCATGTGCCGAGATGTTTAACTACAAGGCTGAAGTTTTCCCTTTGAGCTATCTGGGTATGTGCATTCGTCCCAAGAAATTGATGAAGAAGGATTGGCAACATTTGATTGAGAAGGTTGACACAAGGCTGGCGAGGTGGAAAGGAAATTCATTGTCAAGAGCTGGAAGACTCGTACTTGTGAATTCGGTTTTGTCTTCAATCCCATTATACTGGATGTCTTTCTATAACTTTCCTGGATGGGTGCTGGAGAAGATTGATACCATTCGTCGTAAATTTTTCTGGACTGGAAACAAAGAGACGAAAAAACTTAGCTGTTTGATTTCATGGGAACATGTTTGTAAATCGAAGGAGCAGGGTGGCCTTTGTGTCATCAATTTGAAAGCCATGAATTCAGCGTTACTTTGTAAGTGGTTATGGTTTATGATTTCTGATAAGAAGGCTATATGGAAAGAATGGATTATCAGGTCTGGCTATAATGATAACTTTGATTGGAATTCTGACTATTCGATGTGTTCTTCGTTTTGGCGTAATGTAATGGTCCATGCTCACTGGTTGAAGTTGGGTACTAAAATTATGGTGAAAAATGGTCATAACACTTCATTATGGTTTGATAATTGGCTCTCCCCTATCCCTTTATGTGTGGAGTTTTCGGATCTTTTTGCAATTGCTTGTAACAAGAATTTCACAGTTGGCGAGATGTATGACTTTGATGCTCCGGGTTTCAAATGGAAGCTAACTTTCTCCAGATTGGTGGCTGGTAATGCGCTAGTCCAGTTGCGTCATATCTTTGACTTGCTTGAAAATGTGAGTTTATCCAATGAGCATGATGATTTTGTATGGATGCTTGAGGGGGAGAGAAAGCTGTTCAGCGTTCACAGTTTATACAAATTGATTAACTTTGCTGGAACTAAGAGGTTGGGATTCATACATATGTGGCGATTCAAAATTCCTGATAAAGTTAAAATCCACATGTTGATTGTGATGCATGGTCGTTTGAATACGGTCTCCAGGCTTAGACAGAGAGGTGTAAACGTCGAGGGTGGCTGTGTATTTTGCAAACATGACGATGAAGACTACCACCACCTTTTTTTGAATTGTGACCTTGCGTTTTACATCTGGACTAAGTGTCTAGTTTCGCTTTACTTGGACTTGCATTGGGGGATTTCATTTATGATCAATATAACTTTTGGCACTTCATTTACCCGGCCTTAGATGATTCACACAACAGTTTTCTTTTTGCATTGCTGAACTTTGCTTATACTTGGATTTTATGGCATGAGCGCAACTCCAGAAAATTTAAATGCAAGATGAAAGCCCCTAATAGTATTATTTACTCCATACTTAACTTTGTTTATCACTGGGCAGGCATGGAGAGAAAGAGGCACGTAGAGAGCATTGCTGACCGGGTGCGCAAGCTTGTGCGACACATCACTGGTCCAGACGCTTAAGGATGTTGGCTGCTATTTATTTTGGCTTTAAGTATTATGTTTTGTAATGTCATGTAGTATTTTCTCTCTCTCTTTATCAGGCCATATGTATCTACTATGATTGCCTGTTTTTTGTTGCACATATGTTGCATATACACGACTTGTTATGCTATGGTAATATATTAGGCGTGAATCATGCTGATTCACTACCTTTTCCTTTCAAAATTTTTTTTTTGAACGGTTTTTCATTCATAAAGAGCATGCATATGGACTTGTCCATTTTCGATTTCAAATTCATTCGTGAAGGAGATTGAATGGTTTATCGGTCGCGAAAAGCATGCCTAGAATCTCATTGGTTGCTGTTACATGGGTAAGCAAGCTTAGCCATTCAAAATCCATAGCTAGAAACGTTTAAATTTTATATGCAAATATGGGGTGGTGATGTGTTGTCAAGTGAATGGCATACCTAGGATTATAATGACTCACATACATAGGTAGGTCGACTCAACCATCTATAACCAAAATCGCCATAAAGGATTCATCTATAGGGATGAAGCCCATAAAGCCATAACCATGGGCCGAAGCTCAAAAAGCCATAACCACGGGCCGAAGCCCGAATAATCAAAGTCCAAAAAAAGCCGGAACCAAACCATAAGCCATAGAAGGCCAAAAGCCAGAGAAATCTTAGAGCATAAGAACCAAACATCAAAAGCCCAAATACCAAAATCCACAAAGCTGATGAAGACCAAAGCCAAGAAACCAAAAATCCAAGACCACGATCCAAAGAATCAATAAGACCAAGAGCCAAGTAACCAAAGAACTCAAATATTCACAAGATCAGAAACCATAAGCGCTAGAAGATACTGATGACCGTGAGACCTGAATCCGGGACAACAGAGCGAAAAAAAATCCAAGATCAAGGAATAATGATGCCACGAGCACTGGGCCTGGGCTTATCCTGAGAACCAGCTGGGGTCGTGCTTGTCCTGGCACTACAGTAAAAGTCTGAACAAACTGTGCCTGCTCGACAATCGTTCATATCTTGACTGTCGAGTTCATGAAACAAGCAATCTTGACCGAAATCCTTTTCCTTTTGAGATGTCTCCCACCTGAGAAGCTTTCTGAAAGGAGCAGTCAGATGAGCTTCCAAGTAAATCTGTTCAAGGATGTGAGTAAGTTCCGAGTAAGATGAGAACATAGGTTCCCTCTAAGGTGTGTTTCAATCATTCCCCGAAGAAGGTTTACTCTTGCTAGAATCCTTATATTTACCAGAATCGAGCGGTCTTCCGGCATTGACCAAATTAGCCTCGAGAATTTTTTTCCTAGTCCTCGTATCCTCCTTACGTTGAAACTGTTCCGCTTCAAAGTAAAACTCACCGAGATCCCTCGGCAGGTCCCATTGCAGCAAGATCTTAAAGTCGGTCTTATCCAAGATTATATAGATTGCAGCCATCAAAACCATGGATGGGTCAGGTCTGTCAACCAACACTACCATCACATTAAATCTTTTCAAAAACTTGGGTAAAACCTCACCGGACTTCTGCTTGACTTCCATTGGAGTCATAACGCTTATTGGACGAGCGATGTGGACTCTGAACTACTCGACAAACGTACTAATCAAAGTGTTCCAAGAATGAACCTAATCTATTTCCAAATTCCTGAAACACATGGTAGTAAAGTCGGTTACGTAAAGTGGAAAACATTTTTCCATGACATTATTTGAGGTCGAAAGAACTTTCATATGTTGCAAATAGCGGATCAAGTGAGCAGTTGGATCCTTTCGACCAATATAAGCTTCTAACACAGGCAATTTGAAGTCCCGTGGGTTCCAAGAATTCTTGATTTTCAAAGAGAACGGACTATAAGTAACACAATCCAAATCCAAAGAAGAGGCACCTCCTTGAGTAAATCAACGAATACGTCCATGATTTGAGATCCATTACCAATAGTAAGCAACCTTTTAAAATTATCCAAGCTGACATTGGTGCCCTCGGTGTTTAAATCCATGTTAGCAACTGGTTGATTTGCGATAAGAACTTCCATTTGAATCTCAACCGGAGGAGCACAACGGAAGAAATCCTTGCTCCCGAAACCGTGGGAGTGTACCCTCCAAACTTTCATGCAGAGGCCCTTTAGCCACATTACTTATGCTAGACGTTGCAGCTTGTCCAACCAAAGAGCTACGAGTTGGAGCGACGTCAAAATTAGGGGTATTGCCCATAAATGTAGTGGGAACGGCACCAGTCCATAGATCGGCATCAACCTGCTGTTGAGTTTGTGTGTTGTTCCCAAGTACTGAGTCGCGACTTATGTAACACTAGTGCTTGTCCCGTTGATATCTGTTAGGCCTATCGTCCTTCCAGTGCTTCCAAGTCTAGCCTAGATCTAAGCAAGGAAAGTATTCATCGCTTCCTCTTACCGCTCCATGCGAGCATTAAAATCCAAAGCCAAATCCTAGATCATGTCACCCACATCCTCTTAGTCACAAAGTTCGAGATATTTCCAATCAAAAAAAGTTCTTGACTTCCTTCACCTTCGGTGCCTTGATCCTTGCAATAGCGTCAAGCTTCTTCCATTTTACCATAGTGAAAAGCGAGCAAAATCCATTTCCTTAACCAAAGTTGAATCCGAAATCCAAATCCAAGAACCAAAGCCGAAGTCGAAGTTGTCATCCCCTTCCTGATGCCAAAGTGTTGATGCAGGGAGTTGGTCACTCGCACACGCTAACACCCAAGTGTGGATTATCTAAAAAATCCGGTAACTAAATACCCAAAGTACGAGACAGATAAAGAGACGCGCAAATTTTTGTAGTGGTTAGGCGCTCATGCCTACGTACACTTCATCGTAAAGTCCTTATTAATTCCAACTTCCAAAAATGCCCTTCTTTTTCTTCCTTAGGCCAAATTTTTTAGGAAGAGCTCCAATGTCCAATAAAAAGCTACAATTTCCAAGTATGTCAAAGAATGCTTTGAGTATGCTAAGAATGTCCAAAAGCAAGCCAAAAGTCCAAGTGAATGCCAAAATGTTGTGAGAAAACTTCTAAGTGAAGTTTACAAGTCCAAGAAGAAGTCCAAAACCATGGAAATCATTATGGAAGCAATTAATTAGCTCTAAAGAGAGTTATCCCGTATTATAAATGATAGCCAAAGTGTAAAAATACCAGGCCAAATCCAACCTCTTTCAATGCCAAGAGAAGGGGTATTTATAGGTGAAGATTCCATGCATTATCCCAAATTTGGTATCCTAGTGGATACGAAATTCGTATCCTTAGGACATAGCTAAAAAATTGTTTTCCACCTTCAAATTTCAAATCCTGAACCAAATATGAAAAAACAGTGAATGACACATGCAGATCACCTAAAAAATAGTGATCCGCACACACCAGGGATGTTTTCCACTTTGCTTGGCCATTTTGAAACCCATTTCGCGTTACCAAATTTGAATCCAGAAACACCCTGATCGTCTCAAGTCCCTTAACTCAAAAACAGTGATTAGCTCGAGACTTTCACTTGCCAAATCCACGCCAGGGATTTTGACTCCCCAAATGTACCAAATTATAATTTTGGAAACTGCGTGTTGAACCAAGTGAAATCAGTGATCACGCTAGGGATATGAAATATGGTATTTCGTATCCCAAGAGGGATATGAAATCCAAATTTTTGTATCCAAAAGGGATACGAAGTATCAAAGATGTTTGTTTCTTTGCTAAATTTGGAGCATTTCCAGGGCTAGTGCGTATACCCATTTTTTGACGATCCTACCGTGTTGATCAACCGATTTTGAGTTTCCAAATCCTGAGCTTGGCTAAGTGGCAGATCCAAGTTATTGAGCGATCCTACGAGTTAGGCAAGCCTTTTTGCTTGATCAAACTATGGTGCGCAACATTTTTGAGTGATCCAATTTCGATAATAGCCAAAACAAATATATTTTGTCTTGTCGAATTTTTCCATATGATCGGACCAACGTGCTCAAGGATTTTGAGTTGATCCGGCCGAGTCGATCACATATTTTTACCGTGCCAGATATCCAAGATATTTACAAAGTACGAAATGTTATATTTCATATCTGAAGTCTTAAACGACTTTGCCAATCTGATAATGTCGATTCGGGAATCGATGATATTTCCAACCTTTTGCGAACACTTGGCGATTTCACCAAATCACTTTGTGAGTGTCGACGAACGACTTGAGTCTCGCGCTCATCGCTAACCATAGAGTTGATGTGTGACTGCTTTGCCAAAAAGTGGGTCAACACTTTCCCCCCTAAAACATATCTTCCTTGATTGAAGGAAAATTTGTCATGTGACTAATCCAAAAATCCAAGGATTTGTAAACCAAAAGCCAGGAGAAGTCTGAGATGAACTCTAATAGCTAGGAAGCCAAAGAGCCACGATCGCGCCAGATCTTATTAACCATAAAGCTAAAGCTCAAAATCCAATGAAATCCGACGATTGCTGCAAATTATTTCTCGACAGAAAACCAAAATAACTAATTAACCAAGATGACTGAATCAACTAGAATAATCAAGGGACCGCAGGGGCCAGATAACTTAAAATACAAAAATAATTAAAGTCAAGAATCCTGAGAAACCTAAATACCAGAAAACCATAATACCAAAGCAACTACAGCCGAGAAATCAGGGAAACCCGAAATCCGTGGAACCAAAGAAATCGATAGCCAACTAACCAAGTAACCAAGTGGATAGTCATGCTATAAGTAGACAAGACGATAAAAATTCATGAGTGAGAAATCTTATTTTGTCACCGATAAGAACACTGAAGTATAACCAGTTGAGTTGTCTGTCGTGAACCGACAGAACAACCCAAAACCAAAAGATAGAAGACCTTACCCGCCACAGGTCAAAGCCATCTTACCAAGAACCGACAAGACAATAAGGGTATCAGAATGAGTCCAAGATAGCCTTGCCAAGACCTGAAAAGAGGACAAAGGATAACCATAGTGTAAAATTGGAGAATCAAGTTCAAAATCCATGGACCGGGGTCCTTAGAGTTTGCAGTCAAATTTCAGGTTTCATACTCAACAAATGGGGAAGTAACCCTATTAAAGTTATAAAAGTTGAGGTTTTTTTAAGAAAAAGTAAAAAAGAAAAATTAACGATTCATCCGTAAAGAGAATGCCTAGGGACTCGCATGATCCCATACATGGGTATGCAATTTGGCTTTTTTTGATTTCAAATTCATCCGAGAAGGAGATTGAACGGTTTACCATTCGCGAAGAACATGCCTAGGATCTCGCCCGTTCCTACTACATGGGTAAGCAAACTTAGCTATTCAAAATCCAAAGGCATAAAATTTCAAATTTTATTATTAACCAAGGGTGATGTTGTGTTGTCGAGCGAAGAGCATTCCTAGGGATTACAACGACTCACGTACATAGGTAGGTCGACTCAACCATTTACAACATAAATAGCCATAAAGGATACATTCATCTGGTCAAGACCATTAAACAAAACCCATGAGCCATAACCGAAAAAACTATATCCGTGGGCTGGATCCCAAATAACCAAAGTATAGAAGAAGCTAGAAGCAAACCATAAGCCAAAAAAGACCCAAAGCCAAAGAAAACCAAATGCCAAAGAAAAAAACATCAAAACCCACAATTACCATAATCCACAAAACCTACGAGACCAAAACCAAGAAATAAAAAACTAAGACCACGGTCCAAAGAACCAACAAGAACCAAGAGCTACAAAATATCCAAAAAACCAGAAATCACAAGCCATAATAAATTAACATCCAAAAGGCCTAAATCTATGGCGCCAAAGCCAAAGAAATCCCTGATCAAGGAATAATTATGCCACAAATATTGAGCTCGGGCCTATCTTGAGAAGTAGTAGGGGTTGTGCCTGTCTTGGCGCCACAGGACGAGTTCGAATAAGTTGTGCTAGCTCGCCGCATCTGACATGCTCTTAAACCATATACCAAAGACGTCGACAATCATTTGTACCATGACTATCAAGATCATGAAACAAGCAATGCCGACCAGGATCCTTTTCCATCTGAGATGGATCTCACTTGAGAGGCATTCTGAAAGGAGCAGTAGGATGAATTTTCAAGTAAATCTCTTCGAGGACGCGAGTAAGTTCCAAGTAAGACAAGAACATAGGTTCCCTCCTAGCCATGTTTTGATCATTCCTCGAAGAAGGTTTACTCTTCCTAGAATCCTTAGGTTTACCTACGTCGAACGGTCTTCCTCCCTTAACCGAATTAGCCCTGAGAACCTTTTTATCAGTTCTCGCATCCTCCACAAACAGAAACCGTTCTGCTTAAAAGTATAACTCACCGAGATCCGTCAGTGGGTCCTATTGCAGCGAGATCTTAAAGTCAGTCTTATCCAAGATACCATAGACTGCAGCCATAAAAACTATGGACGGACCAGGTCTGTTGATCGAGAAATCGTCAATCAAGTCAACACCAAGATTCACCCCCAAAAGCCAAAAGATATGTAGGCAGGTCGATACTGGAATCTTGGAACAAAAGCGGGCTTCCTACTGAACCACTACCGGAGGGTACCCACATTGTTTATAAAAAGTACCCCACGGGTCACATTTGGGGGGACCTTTTCTTATTCCACAATCTTGAATTCTTTTCTGAGAGCTCAAACCCTAATTTCAAAATTTAATTAAGGGTTTCCATATTACTTGTAATACATTCATAATAAATGGAAAGGAAAAATCATTATAAAACTTACTCTCGAGTCGATAATCTTGTCGTGTCTTTATTGATTTAATAGGGCATTACTGTTAATCTCATATGTGAGGGACTTAAGTACTAACAGATTAGAAGTGGAATAATTGAGTGAAATCAATGAACTTTCCTTTATGATTCATACTTGTGCTTTGGTCTTTTCGTAATAAGCATAATGTAGCACAACCTCCTAAAAGACCTATCATAGCCTTATGACACGATAACTTACACAACCAAGTCCTCTCGTAGGCTAGATCGATGTAAAGAATCATTTTGTCATTAAAGGCTATGATATGTCACTAAACATAGCTGTTGTGGTATATTAGCCTGTTTCTTCTCTATACAATGTATATTATTTTACATTGAATCTAGGGAACATTATTGTAACAAGGTCATCTACCTTCTATAAGTTTATAATGCCCTTATCCCAAGGTAAATGTTGATCCTTAAGTCTCGCAAGCGTGATACTCACCTCTCAAAGGAAGAATAACTAATCTTCAGGCTTAGGATCTTGATATCTAGGAAACGGCAAGTTAGGCTGAGCTTGGTGAGACTATGTTATCCTTAAGTGTCCTCTACAATGATTACCCTTTGAATTCCACCATATATGCATTGTCAATTCTCAAGTTGGGTGTTGACGATTTTTATCGTTAACATGTGAATTCAACGAGATGAAGGTGGTCTTCTTACGATCCTCTTTAATCTAAAATACAAGCACAAGGAAGATCTTCTAGAATATGATCCACTATTTCTATTTGGTCATCCATCTACGTATGATTAGCTGTAGTTTGATTTAGTTGAGTAGCAAAAGCTTCGTGAAAAGATTTCTGAAAATTACTGATAAAGATAGGTTCTTTATAACAAATAATACTTGTCGGCACACCATGAATTCTTATAATCCCCTTCATATAATTGCCTACTAGGCCCAAACCAATTCAGTTTGACTTAACCAGAATAAAGTGTGTAAATTAGGTCAATCTATCTACAATCACTTATATACCACTTTATCCTTGGTAAGCTATAAATAAAATCCATGGTGTTTTGATCCCACTTCGAGTTACGAATCCTAAGAGTTTGCAACAATACGACAATCTTTTGATGATCACCTTTAACATTTTGGTAAGTGGTACAACTGCTTACATAAATAGAGATATCACGCTTCATACCACTTCATTAATACAACTTATTTGTGTTATGATACTTCTTCATAAGACTCTGATGGATAGAAAGATTGGACTGGTGGTTTCCTCTAAGCACTTCCTATTTCAAACCATCAACATTTAGGAGAAAATTTCGATTATTAATTCTCATAATTCGATTAATATCAATTTGTGCTCCCAGTTAACCTTGGTTACTTCCTTCTCTGTTATGCCTAAGCATCTCTCTTTAGTCTATTTAGTAGCTAGGCAATCCTTAAGAGTTAGAGAAGGAAAAATTTGATATAACAATGCTTTTTTCTACTTAAAGCATTGACCACTACCTTAGCTTTGTCAGGAGTATAGTTGGTGTCAAGGACATAGGAAGATAAAAAATTTAGCCACCTAACCTTTCTTTCATTCAAGTCCTTCTAAGAGAAAATATATTTCAACGATTGGATAAAGAGTTTCAATGTTAGTTCCTAAGAGATGGTGCCTTCATAACTTCAAGGGAAATATCACGGAAAATAGTTTCAAATCATGAGCTGCACAATTTTCTTTATTGGTCTTGAATTAACTACTAGCATAGGTAATATCTTTCCTATTTATAACAGCCTAGGTTTATGGGTGCCTAAGGTGAATATATTCTAGTGCGTTTGACATATTTATAAAACTAAGCAGAATAAATTACGAGTTTATGAGATTAAATCATATGATATATTAAAACTTGAAAATTGAGCCAATAATCCACTCAAACTGAGTGGAATCTCACACTTTCAATTTACAATATTTCTTTTATCCATCTTGGTTGAATCAGAATGTTATTCACTGTGATCTGTATGTTCTATTCTTATTTTGTTTCTGTTGTGCAGAACAGCTCAAAGGTGCTTCTTTGAGCTATTATATCTTGTTGAATCCTTGATGGATCTTCATTATTTTTGCTATAGTTCAAATTAATTTTCCTTATGTTTTTATCTGCTAAGTTTCAACTCATTCTGAACAAGCTTGCTACCTATAATCCATGGTTGAAGTTGCAAACAGGAACTATTTTAGGCCTGTAAAATCCGCGTAAGTTGGATCGACCTTTGGTCGACCTAGGCTATGATGTGTCGACCCATGGGTCGACACACACAATTTATGGGTCGACCCAACTGGTACTAAGTTGCATAGTCCACTTTTTTTTATGCTGGGTGGCATCAGTGCCTAGGTTCAACTTCAGGGAACTGTATGTCCCTCGACATTGATCCAATTTGAATGATTCTTTTTGCATCGTAAAGTTCAAATGTTTTCTCTATGCCCCCAAATTTTCTCACCATTTCGTAGTAGTTTTCTGTTCAAACTAGGTCTCAAAGTTGGACCTGGAGGAGATTTCAAATCAGACCAGAATTCAGCATGGCCTGAGTTCAAGTTTGAGATTTCATATCCCTTACATATCATGTCGAAATTTAATGATTCCTTTTCCAATTAAAAAACAAGTTATTATAGTTTATATATGTCAATTTTTAGACCAATTGAAGTTCATTCGGTCATCCAAAACTTATCTGAAATTTGGACATAGAGAAGGTTTCAAGCTTGGGTTTGTACCTTTTCCATGGCTTATTTTGGCATAATTTCATATTTTTTTTGTATGAATTGATTTTTTGAGTCCAAGTAAGTTTTCCATGTTGCCTTGATGATTTTAAAGTAAATTTAGATGGGCTTTGATCCAATCTTGGTCAAGCCAATATTGTATGCAAATTTATACGTTGGATTTGCAATTTTGTGTCGTTTGCGGATAATGTTCCATGTTGATCTTTGGTGTTTGTGACACATGCACGTTTTTCTGAAATGGTTTCCAAGCAACTATATATGTCTATATATTTTCTAGCTTTGAGACAAATTTGTTTTCGTAGCTTTGTTTTGAAATAAACGTCTCAAGGCAATATTAAATCTACATTTTCAAATTATAAAGGATTTTAGAG
This sequence comes from Allium sativum, assembly GCA_030737875.1. Lineage (NCBI taxonomy): Eukaryota > Viridiplantae > Streptophyta > Magnoliopsida > Asparagales > Amaryllidaceae > Allium > Allium sativum. The sequence goes on from CM060918.1 coordinate 751,207,815, forward strand.
AAATGATTCACGCAGTTTTAAAATCGTTTTACAATCCTCTTTTTTCTAAACAAAGTATTTTCGAAATATTAAAATACACTTTTTTGCACTCTTCGAAAAGACGTGTTTGTAATAAAAAGATATAGCGAACCTCGTGGTATGGGACATGAAGTTATATTTTATAGGTAATTACGTGACCCGTCTAATTGAAGCTAATGATTTGATGTTTCTGATTATTTCCATTGTGGAGCTGACTAGTAGGTAGTGAACCAGTAGTGAGAAGTATTGTATGGAGGCGCACAATTAACACTACTTTGGTTACTAACTATGAGTATATAACGCATATTGATGCTTGTTATTGTGCCAGAACTATCGGCGGTAGGGTTCCAAACGTATGTAGATAAACTTGCAAATTTTTCAGTGTTTGGTAGAGGATAGTAGGCCGGAATAATGGTTATTCGGTCATTTATTCAATTATTGAACTATTGGGTTCGATAGAGAGTATGAATCTCTCACTATAAAAGAACATATAAAATCTCGAGGGGAGCTTATTTACACGTGCAATATTATGATGCTTCAGATCTAAATTGCTGTTATTGATGGACATTGTTATTTTGGATTCAAGTATAGGTATTTTGATGATTTGATCTTACGACCATATTTAACTTTGATTTCTTGAATCCAAATTGATGTTTTCTTGGTATTGTTGACTTCATGGTTTAAAACCGAATTATGATGACTCGTTGGATTATTTCCATCTAGTGCTTTCAGCCCTATTTATGATTTGTTTTTCGAATTTGAAACCAATTATAGCCTTAGAGCTAATTTGTGCCTATTTGGATATAATGATCACTTTCGATTAGATAAACTCTTATACGAGTTTATATGTTGTTTTGTTGGAGATATGATGTTCTCTCTTGATGTCGTACTGCTGAGCATAAAGCTTAGCATCTTTTTTATGGAAGCAAATCCTTGTGGGTGATTATTGGGTTGTACTTGAGATTTGTAGGCTTCTTTAGCCATTTATTTCTCATATCTTAATTATTGTCTTGGTCTTATAAAATTCCTATTATGTTAAAAATGAATTCTAATCTTATGACTTCATATTTCACCTATCATATTATTACTGATTCGTAAACTAGACGGACCCGTGTGTGTTAATGCTTGGGTTAGACTGAGTTGTTTCAGGTTGTATCTTGTTGTTGATTCGAGGTTAGCTGATTCATCTTGGACTTTATCTTTGGAGCCATTTCCAAGAAGATTCGGGTATTCGAGTCATAGTATATTCTTTTACTTGGAGATGTTGTATTTTTGTATGATTCGTGTTTAACCATTCGGATTTGCAGCATATGTATATTTTGTATTTTGTGACTGTATTTATATGTATATGTTCTGTGATTTGTTAACCTTGATTCGTTGCAAAATTATTCAAGATACGATCCATAGCCATCGTAGATTCATATGTGATGTATTGAGTATGTCGATCCATTTAAGATAAGAAAAAAATTATACACCTAATCGATGTAATCAATACTCGTCCAATATGAAATTATGGATGGTCGCCACCTTAACTAACCATATTATCCGCTCTAGTGGACAATATTACGTAGTAATGCCCTTTATTAGGGTGGTTCTTTTTGTAGGATGTCACACTATTCTATGTTAAAATGGCTCCTAAACTTTCTCGGCAAGCATTAGTACACACAGTTACACCTTCACTCCTGTTTTGAATTGCGAGAACAAGTGAACAAGTTAGTTTTTTTAATCCTCGAATGTTGCTTAGTGTTGGCCATCCCAAACAAATTTAGCATTGTTTATAGTCGAAGATGTAAGAATCCAACAATCCGAGCAAAGTTCATAACAAATCTCCTTTAACCAACTAAGCCCAAGAAACTACTATTATATGAGGGAGTTTCAGGAGTTTCCCAATTCTAAAAATTCGAACAAGAACTTTGAACCCAAGGAGAAAAGATAATTTAAGTTCCAAAAGGAGAAAGATTTGGATAGAACTTGCATTGATTGTAGCCACCTTGGCTAGATCGATCGAAATCCCATTTTTAGGAACAACGCGCCAGAGGAATTTGACTTCATCCTTCTAAAAATGGTATTTAGAAAATATATCTTTTAGTTGATGGATTCTTAGAATTTCAATGACAGGACTCAAATGCGATACATGTTCCTTCCCCATCTTAGAAAAGACTAGAATATCATCGATGAAAAACAAGATGAATTTGTTCAGAATGCCTCTGAATACTCAATTCATAAAATCGATGAAGTGGGATGGTTTTAAGAACAAAAGGCATAACTAACCATTCATAAAAGCCATCTTCTATCTAGAAAGATATTTCGGGAATGCTTTCCATAGCTACTATGAGCTGGTGATAACTAGTAGCCAGATCAAGCTAGATAATATTTTAGCTTCCAGGAGCTGAACGAACATGTCGTTGATATGGGGCATAGGGTATCTAATTTTGAGTGTAAGCTTATTCAATTCTGTATAATCAGCGCACATTCATAGAGACCATTGGACTTAGTAACAAATACCGCTGCCATTCATCATTCTAACTACGCCCAATCAAACCCTTGGAAAATAAGATTTTGATTTAATTTCTTAACTCAATTTCTCCTTAACGTCGTTTTACTTGGAGGAAGAACTACAAGCCAGACTATAGGAATAAGAACAATATGGAATTCGGTTTCCCTCCAAAGGGGTAGAGAAGTTACTTCATCAAATACATCATAAAAGATTTTTAACGACTAAAGTAAAGTTAAAGTTGCTAGGGTGAGAGTCAAGCAAAAAGATAAAGTTATTTGTATAATCCTGAAGCCTTTTGCATTCAATCACGAATGGGCTACCGATGTTGTTTGCTAAAGAGACAGATCTGGCCTTGAAAGAAATAGCACCATCATAATTCTTTAACCAATCTCATCCAAGTAAGATATCAAATGCTTCAAAACGAAGAATGCAGAATTTGCCAGTGAATCAACGCTTGTTGTAAAGGAGTTCCACCCCTTTACACATCATACTAAGGTGTGCGGGACTTTCAACGAGATTAGACATACATAATGATTCAGATGCATATTTGGGTTTTAAGATGTGCTCGATTTTGTTATAGAGATCAAAGAGAGAAAACTATAGGATGCTATAGTGTTAAATAAAACATGAACATGACAAAGAAGCAAGACAAAGGTGCCTTGGAGTGTACCTTGGGTATCGTCACCTATAGGAGTGGAAGTAGTCACTGTAAAGACTTCGGGTGACTTTCCTTTTTTTTGAATGGGACAATCCTTCTGGTTTAAACCAAAATTGTTTCAAACACCAAAGGTACTTAAACCGTACTTCACCAAATGGTAAGTAGTAGAAAATGGAGCCATGAAAAATAAATGTAATTGAAAAACACAAGAATTTTATAGTGGTTCAATCTAAAATCGATCTGTGTCCACTTTGGAAGTGATTTCTTTATCATGAAGAAATTTACAAAGTACATTTCTCTCCCATTTTTTCTCATTCTCTCATTTTATAGTGATTTTCCTCACTTTATTCTTTTTTAGCTTTGAGATCTCACTTGAATTCATGGAGGAATGGATTAGATCTTGAGAATTGTGATAGATATCTTGTAGATCTTTAATCAATTAGGCATTTGGATGATCTTCCTTGATTCCATAATGAAATTTGTGTTGGATCCAAGCTTAAGAGAAGATTAATGGCGGTTGGGTATCACTTGAATTGATTTAGAGTGATTTTTAGTGGAATATGAAGGAAATTTGATCCATTTATTGTTGCATGAAGGTATCTTGAGTTAGAGAAGCCATTAATGGGGTTTGGAGTGTTTGAAAGTGGTGGAGAAATGGTTTTGGTAGCCCTTCGGGGTAGAAGAATCGCTCCCTTGAATGTTGGAGAAATGGGCTATTTATAGGTGAAGTTTAGGGGTAGTGGCAATGTTGTAATTATGGTGTGTAGGTTACCGATCGGCCTAAAAGTTATTTACGGGACTGCCACAGGATTACAGCTGTACACAACTGGCAACAACTGGCATTAGGGTACCAATCGGTCTATATAATTAGAATACCGATCGGTCCATTTGTTTGACTATTGATCGATCTGTTAGGAGACCACCGATCGGTCTGTTATGAGACCACTGATCGATCTGTTATTTATGCACTGTTCAGCTCAATTTCTGCACCCGCCTCTATTTATTTTGCAACCTTGCCATTTTTGTTTTCTTCTTCTAAACCCGCCTTTTTTCACATGTGGCATTCAAGAATCTAATCCTTTTATGCTTTTCTATATTTGGACGTCCAGTTTGGGACCGATCACCGTATTATTAAAGTGTCGATCCCCTTCTTAACCACTGAAGCTGACCACATGTGTTCTTGAAACTGATCCGATGATGTTCCATGTGTCTAATATATCATGCAAATGATTCACATAATGTACTCTTCTAATTCAGCATACATTCGTTGATTCATTCAATACGTACGGTCTTCATGAACTGCTTCTATATAAATGATTGTCACCAATATTTGGATTCGCCAGTTGTCAAACGGTTCATATTTTAATACATATTGAACATAAGCTACCAATCCATACTGTATGAACAGACCGATCCAAAGGAATGCGTGAACCGACCGGTCAGAACTCCGAGGCCGACCAGCTGGTGCCTATGTGTCCGACCGTTGTATAGTACGCGATGGTCTACACGGAAACAGATGGTCTAACACGTCCCTGGAACAGGTGAGCTGTTGGTGTACTCTTAATATGGCTAACCCATGCAAAACATGTTGGTACTATATATGTATCACGTCATATTTTCTTGAGTGCTAACACATATGTCATATTACATTGCCAACCTATCTTTGTCATGTGAACATTACCAACTGACTGACACCGATCGATCTGGGTGCATATTATGTCCGACCGATCGGAGTGGTGTGCGACCGATCTGATTCTCATGACACACCACCGATCACTTTACTAGATGGTCGACATATTAATTTCTGAACCGCGTTAATAACGGGGTTAACATTTGCCCCTTGAAGCTTGTATTTTTTGCTTGTGTGGAATGCAGGCTTTGAAATGAACACAAATTGCAATGAGATCCAGTTGCAGCTTTTTTGTTTGCTATGGCAAATCAGGCTTTTGAACTTATATGCTCCATGCCACATGTTCTGTAATTAAAACAAGCACTTGCACAATTTTGGACTTATACTCCACCATCGACTGTCCATATCGATAGCGGATTAGTTAATCATTAAATAATGAATTATAGTGAATTTTGCGATTGAGATTGAATAACTTATCTGTACAGAACTATTTTGTTTTATTTTTTATAAATCGTTTAATGCTGTCTACATAAATACGATATTCTAAACCGAATTCATAATGACATTTGATTTTTTCTGATCGATATATATATCGAATACAGATTCCAAGCCTTGCTCTTTTAATGACTTATGTGATCTTTGTATGACGGTTTGCGTATTATGAAACATGTATCTGTTCATATTGGAGATCTGAACTGAGTTCTTGTGGTTAGAGCGACTACAGCTTTTGGATTGTAAGAGGATTAGTCTTTGATTATTTCTTGTCCTCTTGAAAATTTGCCGGGAAAATGCCATTCTATGCTAACTCAATTTAATCAATTGTGCACTTATTTTGGAATTCCCAAATTTGTCATGAGATTGTCTAGGAAAGGAGAGTTTGATGACTGTCTACTTTCAGACCTGCTGCATTAGCACGGTAAACTTTAGAAATTTGAATTTGCTTTAACACCATGGATCATCCTGGGATACATAAAATTTAGAATCTCTGTTTCGCGACAACTTGCCCCAGTGCATAATTATTGCTCAACATTTTTTTATATCTTATGTTGAAATGTGAGATTTTTATGGTTGGAGCTTTGCAGACGAGGATGCCTTTGTGTTATGAGATTCTAATTGGGTTTCCCTGATTGATCTTTATTGGTGTAGTGCGTTTTATCGGCATATTGAACATATGATTTTGCTGAATTCTTCAGATGCCCTATTTTGAAGGAAAAATCAAGCCAAGTGTATTGGCTTCCTTGATAAGAGTATACTAGTTTTTGGCTCGTTGTGATGTCGTGATGGACCCATGCTATTTTTTCGGGAATTATTCAACTCTTATGTGGTTGTGTTGCCTCAGTACCGTGGGCTGTCACGAATCTCAAGAGTTCGGTGTGATCAGTTTGTCTAGTTTCCCTGATTGTAATTGTCATGCTAGAAGCTTTAACTTTGTCAGTCGAAGTTATTTGTGACTGCCAACATGTATAAAGCTTCTGAACTTTGTCAATACAATAGGAATTTCGACTTTTACTCACTAGTTTGGTACTTCTACTTAGAGAATTATTCATATCTTTGTGCCCCCGCTAGGGGGGAAACCTTATATATTGTGCCCCCGCTAGGGGAGGATTTTGGGTTTAGTGTCCCTGCTCGGGGAGGTCTTTGAATTTAGTGCCCCTATTCAGGGAGGTCCTTATGTTTTGTGCCCCCGCTAGGGGAGGACTTGGGATTTATTGCCCCTGCTCGGGGAGGTCTTTGGGTTTTCAATTTCATCTCTACTATGGGAGAATGAAAATTATAATTTTCCCTTGCTGTGAAGGGACTTTATTTTGCCTCTGCTATGGGAGGACTTTTATTTTCCCTTACTATGGAGGGACTTTATTTTGCCTCCTCTATGGGAGGACTTTGATTTGCCCTTACTATGGAGGGACTTTATTTTGCCTCTACTATGGGAGGACTTTGATTTGCCCTTACTATGGAGGGACTTTATTTTTCATCTTTTATAGGAGGACTTTGATTTTCCCTTAATATGGAGGGACTCTATTTTGCCTCTGCTGTGGGAGGACTTTGATTTGCCTTACTATGGAGGGACTTTATTTTGCCTCTGCTATGTGAGGACTTTGATTTTTTGTGCATTTCCACAAGGTGACCATCATCCGTCGTGTCAGATATGCTTAACTATGGTATGAGATCACAACCGAACTGAGAGGCTCTCTTGATAGAACTTTTCAAGGTGAACATCAGTCCTTGTGTGTGGATACACTTATCCATAATAGGCAATCGCAGCCGAACCGAGAGGTTCTTTCGAACATCAGTCGTCGTGTAGGATTCACCTTGTTATAGCTAGTGATCACATCTAGACTGAGAGGTTATGACCCTTTGGTATTTGCACGGGTTTGCGTCATTCCATAGAGCGAAGGTTGACCTCTTGCTGGATACACCTGACTATGGAAAGTGGCCACAGTCGTGTGCAAGTTACCCCTTGGAACTTGCAACCTCTAACAATGACTTCGCATCCGCCTGCTGAACTCTTCAGTAATTGAATCTTGGCAACTCCTCTCGCTCACTCTCTAGGGTGGTGCTTTTAATTGCTACATTTGTGCATGCTGATGTTTTTTTCCTCTCCTCTTGAGTTGGTATTGTTGGGGTTGCTATATTGCATCAGGTTTCGAGGATGGAAGCGTTTGTCGGATAGCCTGTAATAAGTAATCGCCTTTTAGCAAAATTTTGAATTATCGAAAATACTGCAAGTAAGAGATTTACTCAGGCAAATATGTTGTTAGTTACTAAACAAATGTTCAGTGCATTACCTGTAGATAATTACAAACTGTTTACAAGAAGTTTTGAATATAAAAGAAAGTAAAACATGAATTGAAGCATGAAATAAAGCAGGAAGTAAAGCGGTGGCGATGTTGATCGATTATTCCGAACCATTGAAATTATAACACCATTGGTTGTTGGTTGATGATTGGCTTCGATTTGGTTTAAGCAGGAGCTTCGTTGCTTGATGCCCTTAGCCCTTGGGGAGTCGGAGCGGCGTTTGAGGGCTGTGGAGTTTTCACATACTACTGTAGCCTGTCTTTCCTGATTAGTCCTTCGATGAGGCTCTTCAAGTGTTAACATTCATTAGTGGTATGACCAGGCTGGTTGTGATACCTACAGAACTTTCCCGGGTTCGCCGATTTTTCGACTAACCTTATCAGATTTGGTTCCGCATATTCTTCAGAGTCTTTTGTAGCATGATAAATATTTTCTCGAGTGTCATTTAAGGGCGTAAGCTCTGATGAGTTGACAAAGTGAGGCTTCTTGCCGTCTCGATTTTCTTTCTCGTCGCTTCCTCTTTTCTGACCTCCGGGATTCTTCCGGTTGTACTGAGTAGCAGCATTTTTAGGAGCTTCAAGAAGTTGGTTACCCTCAATAATCTGAAGAGGCCACGGATTATTGTCCACTCTCATATACTCCTCAGCCATTTTATAGAATTTCTCAAGCATGTTTGGCTCTTTCATTTTAATCCATCTACCAAATTCGTTCTTCACATCTATGGCGCCAATTAGAGACATTATGACCATGTGGGCCTCAGGATTTCCTACTTCGGACAAAGCAGTGTTGAATCTCTTGAGGAAGGCTTTAATTGGTCCCACTACTACAAAACAGGCCAGTTGCATTAGTTGTTTACCCCCCTGTTGCATCAGTTCAGCAACCGATGCATATGCAGCCGATGCAACAAGACAAAGAAAATTGCATCGGTTTCAAAACCGATGCAAATGTATTTTTGCATCGGTTTTTGGTAACATTCGATGCAAAAGAAGGATTTTTTGGCTCAAATCTAATGATTCTGATGCATCGGCTGCTAGCAATAAACGATGAAAAAGTATAATGGTGCACCGGTTATTATTACCAACCGATGCAATATAAAGGGATATTGCATCTGCTCCATCCTTATTTTACATCGGCTATTTCTTCCTACAGATGCAAAATATCACTCTATTGCTCCCAATATTGGTAACCAATGCAGAAAAACTATTCTCATAACAAACAATATTATTGTATTCAACATTATAATCATCATTTAAATAAAACAAATTGACGACAATTGCAAATTGAATAAGATAATACCAATATATATATATATATATATATATATATATATCAATTACAATGTTTGTCACCCATGCAAAAAAGTGAATCATAAATTCATAATCAAAATTAGTTTTGAATTCATTAACTACTTTGATATGTTAGAAAATTTAAAGCTGATTCCATACAATCAACCCAACCCAATGCTGCAGGCAACAAGAAAGGAAAAGTGCAACAAAAGACGAAGCAGAATGGATCTGGGAATATCCATATATGCTCATGTTAATCAACCAATAAAAAGATTTGCCTGTTTAAGAAAATAAATTCAACAGTTAATCTACAGAGCTTCAATATATATACATATGTGAAACAATCAACATAAAAGCAATTAGACATATGAGAAAAACATGAATTATACTCACTGGTTTGGATCTGGGAATGAGTTATTGCTTTGTTAATACAGTCAGAAAAGGATCTGGAAATGAGGAGGAGCAACTGAACTTCTGTCGATCCCACCTAAAATAAGATATCCAACATAGCTTTGTTAATAAACACACACACACACACACACACACACAAACACACACACACAAAAATGTTACTGCTTTGTTAATAGACGATCAATATATATACAAATGTTATTGCTTTGTTAATAAGATAGTCAACATATATACAAATGTTACTCCTTTGTTAATAAGGTAGTCAATATATATTCAAATGTTACTGCTTTGTTAATAAACAGTCAGCAGAATAATTTCATGACTAATAATTACTTGAAAGTTATTTCCATGATTGAAATATTGAAGGACAAATTTAACAGTGACATAGCCTGCAATTAGCATGACATAGCCTACAGTTACCTTTACAAATATACATGGATGCTAAATTATTTATTTGAACTACTTGTCTATTAACTCATATGTCCAAATTCTTAAAACTGGCACATGATCACTCATATGACCAAATGGATCAAGGTAACTGATGCATAGCTATATAAATGACATATTTCATGTTCAAGGAATATGTTTAATAAACACATATATGTATCTCACACACAGACACTTTTTTGTTTTTTATATGGCGTGTGGTGGAACAAATATCAGATCTCTCTAGTATTTTCTTTTTCTAACCATATTTAAGCCTTGATATTGCGAATCTAGCAAACCCAAAAAAACAACTTGCAAAGCATCCAAAATCTAGTGAAATTCAACATCCATTAAAGTTCTATACGCAGTATCAATTCAAATATTGTTTCAAGAACCAGAATCCTTACCTTTCTTAGCAGACGAACGACGAATATAAGCAAAGTCCTTATTAGTTTCTTCAATGTTTTTTCTTTTCCTTTCTTTAGCAGATAACGTAGTCCCACCAATAGCAAGTCCTGTTCGAGCACTCTTATCACCTGATTTTGTCACTGGTGGAGCAATTGTTGATTTCTTAAACTGTTTCTTTCCTTTTGGATCAGTCAGATCAAACCTTGAAGAAGCTTCTTGATCAGCAGTCGATATAGCAGTCTCTATAACTCTCTCTTGCGCTTCCTTCCTCTTTCTCTCAGCATCATCTAATTCCTCTGGTGTAGCAACAGGTTCATTAATTATAATACTAGCTCTTTCACACTCTTTCAATATCCTTTCCATTTCATCTTTCTTTGCAGTAATTTCAGCAGCATTCCTATCAACTTGCAGTTCAATATTGGGATTAATTGGTTGTCTCCTAGCTGCAATCCTTACATCAATGAGTTTCATAATAATTTCTCTTCCAATTCTCTTAGCATTATTTGCAGGAATTCCTAAAACCTTTTGCTTCAAAATTCCCCTTTGCTCTTCAGAAAGCGCACGCACTAGCATCAAGATCAGCATCCCAGACGTTATCAGCTCATATTTTATCTATGAAATCCTTAACAAATCTTTTGTGTTTGATATGCCACCAGCAAGAAGTATATGCCCAAGTAAATGAAGAGCTACAAAGTTGATGTGATTAGCAATGTAAAAGTGTCTTGTAACCAATGCAAAAATGTCAACGTGTTCTCTTTTGGCAAGCGCAGTTGTAACAGAATCGCGATTCCTAGCAGCTGCACTTAGTGAAACCATAACAAGTTTAGTAGCCATATCAGCACTCAATTCAAGAATGATAGCATCTATTGTTGCATTGAGCGATTCAAGAGTCACTCTAGTAATGAATACAAGAAGGAAATTCAGCATGTTTCAAATGAAGTCACTAATTCTTTATGCAGCCATCGTCTATGTGAATGTTTTTTGACTTTGAATTCAATGCATTTGCAGTAATATATAGTAACTGAATTTGTAGAACATGAGGTAGGCTTTAGTATTCCAAATGCTGGTCAAAGTGATTATGGATACAAGGCATATCTTCTTAAGACTATGCCAGCTCATTTTTCCTTATCCGCATGTTTATCAAAATTTATTTTGTTTTGAGTTTATATAAACTGACCTTTTTATATGGTTACTTGGTTAAAGAGTATGGCCATGTGGATAATTCAAAGGTATGAATTTAATAGTACTTTCTGAGATTCTATTTTGGTACTCTTTTTATTCTTGTCAAGTAGCTATGCAGTAATCCCCAATCTTTTGAAATATACCTATAGCAGTTAAAAACATCAATCTTTTATGTTTACTAAAGTCATGAAAAAAGCTGCCATGTTGCTAATTGAAGGCAAAAACTGTTGCATAAGCTCAACTAAATGAACTAACAGTAGAGGTAACAATAGAAGAGTAACATAATATGTCGAGTTAATATGATTACTTTGTATCATGGTTACATAAACGACCAGATGGATCATTATGAAGGTAACTGATATATAGCTATATAAATGACACATTTTCAGTGCAGGGAATATGTGTAATAAACACATATATGTATCACACACACACACTTTTTTCTGTGCAGGGGATTGTGACAACATAGCTTGTACGTAAGTGTCAAGGTACAAAATAGTATTTTTAAAAGCACATTGATACAATATGCAACCATGAACAATTACCGTCCTATATTTTTTGACAACGTTATATATGCAACCAAGATATATTTTCTTACTTTTTTTGGCCTTCATGGAACTTTTCAATAAATTATTCCCTAATTCTGAAGTAGAAAACATACCCTGATTCTCCCGGTCTATTGCAAAGTAGATGTTTCATTCCACTCCATAGTTTGCAAATTTGCTATTAATAAAAAAAATTCATGCAATGTTCTTTTTCCCCTTGTAATTATCTACAGGGATAAAAGAATATAAGGCAAAATTAAATATAACTAAGATGAACAAAAGCACTAATTTGGGTACATGAAAAGGCACAGCTTTAGTTCATTACCTACAAAATTCATGTTTTTGCTGCTCCCCATTCACCTGAAAATACAAATCAACAGGTTACTTATAGCCACAAAAACGGGGAAGAATAAATAAAGGAGAAACCCAACTCACAGAATATAAAGGCATAAAGCAATTTTTTGGCGTAACTTATCATGCATTGCCAATTTCCCACTAATATACTATTGTAAATAACTGCAACATTTACAATGACATTTAGAATAGTGCTTTTGTCCCTTTTAACAATTTCCCATTTCTTACCATGTTTTCATCTAATAGGATAACGACCACAACATTTGCAACATTTTTTTTAGTGCAGCCAAGCCAGACTTATAATTGTCAGATGGAAAACTATTTTGACAGTAAACGGTAAGGTTCTTAAATGAAATCTCACCTCCATCTCTATCACTGGTGCTAACAAAGGGTATTGAATATTATACAAAATTCATCGATTTGCCATAGTTTCAAGCATCCTTAAAATTCTTAAAACATATACACTTGTACAATAAGTAAAGAAAAAACACATTATGATTATTTTATAGTATATGGTATACTATACACACTAGCTAGTACAATAAGTAATGAAGGAAAACAACATTATAATTATTCTATAGTCATAATTCTGATTAACTTTGTCGAAACTCGCTCTTTTATACTATACAGGGGATTAACCAAAACTTATACTATATATCGCATGTAAACAATGATGAATGTATATGGTATATTAACCAAAACATTATGATTATTTTATAGTATATGGTATAATATACACTAGTACAATAAGTAATGAAGAAATAAACATTATAATTATTCTATAGTATATGATACACATAATTCTGATTAACTTTGTCGAAACTCACTCTTTATACTATACAGGGGATTAACCTAAAATTATACTATATATTGCATGTAAACAATGATGAATGTATAATCAAGCTTGAATGAAGAGCTAAACCATCACTGTCCTGGCTGCTACATTGTTATGCCAACCAGAGCTTGTTTTATGCTTGCACAGCGGACATATTCGTTGTTGTCCCAACCAAGGATTTATGCAACCTGCACAAAACTATAGCAGAATGCGAAAAAAAATTAGTACATTTTGCTTCTATTATATATGAAAAAATGCTGGCTCCAACTTTGAAAGTGAGTGAAATGAGTACAAGGAATTATGAAATAGCGTTTGCCTCACAATGTCAGTTATCACATATGTATCGGGTCATAATACCCTCAAAGCCCACTAGGCCTATTTAACTTTTCATGAATGCATTACTGTGTCTATAAAAAAATAGTTATTATAAGAATACAAGTCCGTTCATTTCCTTTACAATTTTACTGTATCATATTCTGCAGTTTAATTCTTTAATTCATCAAATAGAGAAACCAGTTTTCTAACATGATATTAGAGCTGAACAAAATCACTTAACAGCGAAAGATCGCCATGCCATCAAATTCTAAGTATAATTTCATCATTGAATTAAGGCTTCGTCTTCTTGATCATCGAAGAACTAAAATTCTTCTCACTTTTGTGTTCTAATGCTCACATACTTGCCTCGGCTTTGTTGCTGATATGCTCATATCAGTTTCTGCCTCTTTCCTGTTCACGTTTCTTGAATTCTTGGTGATTGTGCCTCGCCAAGGAGCAACTGTTAGCCTATCATCATCATTCAGTTGCTGCAACTAGCTGCACAACTCACATTCTTAATCAATTCCATCATTCCTGACATTGCACTCTCAAGATGGTTGCAGATGTAAACTATTTTGATAAAACAGAGAGATGAAATAGAAAGTGAACTGTTTTGAGCTTTTTTTTTTGTAATATACAGATGCAAACTGAGAAACGAAAAAAAGCAAATAACCAGAAAAAAATAAGGGAAAAAACTAATGTTGAAAATGAATCATGCAATTTCACTTGCAGTCCTATTTAAACCAAGTTCAATTAGAAAAGAAGAGTGAAAAAAGGTCGACACTTCATTTTACCTACATCATGCAACTGCATATTGAGTATAGACAGTTGAAGTGTGATGATTGGTGAAAGTTTAATTAAAAATTATGAAGAAGTTGGTTATGAAGTTGAATCAAAATCGATTTTTATGTTTCCTTATGCCACAACCTGAGTGTTATTGACTAATGATTCAAATGACTTAATTAAAGTATATAATAAACTAATAATCCAATATTCAAAAGAGAACCATAAAATTCTAATAAAGGATAAATAAGGAGAATGGCCGAAGAGGGATAAAATAGCATAAGCCAGATTTTTACCTCAAAGTTCCTTTATGTACGATAAACAAAGAACATACTTACTTTGCAATTAAAAAATTGCTTGTTAAGGTTTGTTTATGTCATGATAGATCAAGAACCATGACTAAGTCACTTAAACTCTGATGGTAGACCATTTTATGCCATACATCAAGTTGTAAAGCACTTGCATAGTTTGGTTTGTTGATCCTGAATATAAAAATACATCAACTGCTCTGTTAAAATGATGAAATTGGCCGGACCGTAACAATAGTTTCGAAGTAATTTAATTATAAATAGGTAATCAACAGATAATCCAACGATACATTATCTTATAAGATGGCTTTTTAATTATTTGTAATATAAATTAGCATGGCAGGTTAGCATAATTTATTTAAATAGCAAGGGAAAATGGTCCAGACTTCAGACTACCATCAGTTATAGAAAAACATGAACACAGTTAAGCTACGAAATGTATTATACTTTGTAGAATCATTTTCATCTAATGATGATAGTATGTAGAAGGTTAAGTGGATTGTTGTTGTTTTAAATTATATAACTGGAGGTGAATTATTTTAGTTGGTCATTAGTCAAGACAGAATTATACTATTTTGAGCGATTTTAATGGTTCTCTCTTCAGTTAAGACACAATTAATGGTGGCTTTCCAAACTCTCCAGCTGATATTGATTTTATTAAATGTATAATTCGGTCTGGGGTGATTGAACCGAATTTCTTAGGTAATTACTATACCTGGAGGGGAGGTATAAAATTTTCAGCTCATAACAAGGTTGATTGAGTTTTTGTAAACAATAGATAGGTGGGGTGTCAATGAGTTTGAATTCTTATAGGATTTGATTTGATGAACAATTAGGACTCACCATACTATTAATAATCTGATAACAAACAAATTAATAGTCGAGATGATTAGCACATGAGAAAATGGGAAATGAAAACTGAAGAACCAAACTCATTATTAGTTTTTGTGTCGACTGAATATATACTATTTTAATTTTCAAAGAAGTAAAATGAGTGTTTGTCAACATAGAGTTTAAAAATCCCTGCCACACCCAACAATTAAAAAATAAGGGGAAAAGTTACTAATTAAGAGGTAAAGTAGCATATACCAAGGTAAATCAAGTAATCAACTACGTAAGAAAGATGCATTCATTTGAACTAATAAAGACATACCTTGACCCTTGTACTTCTCATAAAATTTACTCATATCTGTGTAATTTGAATTTGCCAATCCACTGTGGTAATCAAAACAAAAAAAAGCATACGGTTAAAAAAATACAATTATAGATTATCACAAGTGGTGATTGATGGTACATTATATATAAATTACGGAAATTATATCATACAAACTTATAAAATAAACTGTCAGCAGTACCATTGAGAATACAACTGTTGGCTAGCTTTTTGACCAAGCCACCAGGATTCATATTCAAGTCCAAAGATGAGTGCACCGTGACTCGAGAAGCCCAAGACCCTGCTCGTTATTATCCTTCTCAGCCTGCTCGTGACCAACTTCCTTCTCCCACTCGCGATATGCTGCCACAACCCGTTCGTGCCAATGCTTCACGACCCGTTCGTGCCAATGCTTCACGACTTACTCTTGCCAACGCTCCACGATCCGTTCACGCCAGTTCGATCCGACCCGATCCCTGAAGCTGAGAGGTGAAAGCCATGACCAAGTCATTCACGATCCAATAATATAGGATCTCAGGAAACCTGTCCACAACGGCTATATTGACTTTTTCTCCATCAAGCCATGAACCAGTCCGAGATCTTCGGGATTTGTGCCACGTGTGACCGCAATCTGTCTGCAGATATCACCTATAAATAGCCCCAGGCTTGGCATTTTTCAGGATCTTTTGGCAGTTCTGAGTGTTGTTCCTACCATTATTGTCTCTGCAAAATTTCTTACCAATATTAATTCGAAATCACTAAGTGAATCAGTATTGTAAAAAGCGAGATTGAGAGAAAAATCTCTGATTGTACCCGAATCTTACATATAATCATAGATATAAAGTGGACGTAGGCTCGTTAACGCCGAACCACTATAAATCCTGTGTGTTTTCTCGCATTTCTAGATATAAGTCTCTGCCAATTCAGATAATTTGGGTGTTAGAGTCACTTTTGGATCTAACATTTTGGTGCTTTCACTGAGAATTCGAAGTCTCAGTATATTGGATTGTAGTTCTATTGTTTGGATAGTCAAGTCCGAAGAAAACAGTCTGAAACCTCACTATTTCGATTTTGAAGATTTCAGTAAAGCTCAGATATCATGGCCGGAAAGAAGTCTAAGGAAGTACGAACTTCGCAGGCGAATGAAGCTGCGAACGAAGCGATTGAAGAAAGCGTGCACGAACAGGTCGAGGAAGAGCTCTCAGATCGTGGCAACGTTGGGACGATCTGATCCGATGATGGAGCGATGAACCAGACAGTTGAAAGGGTAACTACCAGATCGCAGGACCTCACCACGACCCTTCATGCACCTTACACCACGACCTGACTTCAAGGAGGTACCACGACCCACCAGCCTAGGAGGACCACGATCCGAACTGACAATCAGACTACTACTCGACCTACAAAGGAAATTATGGCTCATTCTGCTCGCACTGGTACTTCCGCTCAACCCGGATCAAGTTCCTTGCGTATAAGAGAAGATGAAGATGACCAGTTCGACCCTTCTGCTCTAGTTACCGAAGGACATCTGACTCGAATACTTGAAGCATTGGATAGGCAAACTGATGAATTGGCCGCCCAAAGGCAGGAGAGCTCGTTGTTGCATCAGAATATCACTGCCTTAGGCAGAAGAATTGATGATATTCAAAGGCAGGTTTCGCCGCCTCCAGCTTACCCTTTATCCCCGGAACATACATCCTCATCTGAAGAGCCTCGGAGAAACCGGCGATGGCCTCCATTGGAAAGGGCTGAAAATATAGAAGTGCTTAATCAGGAAACCAATAATCGTAACTTAAATGAGCCCATATTGCCGCCTAGGAATGGAGGCTTTATTGATCCTTCTTAGAATTGACATGTTCCTCCCGCTCGTCGTGCAACTGATTGCGGCAATAGGGGGTAAGGGAGCTCTGTCCAGGACCCAGACCTTGCACCAACACGTCAAAGAAATGATGGAGGAGCCCGCCGGGCAATAAGTGCAGATCCCGAATCCACCCTGACCCATGCGGATGTTGAAGCCATGATTAGGCAAATGATGGTGGAAAGTCGCGGACAGAGAACCGAAGATTGGGGTATAGGCCGTGGTCATTCGCCTTTTACAGATGATATTTTAGAGGTCCAATTCCCGAGGAAATTTAACAAGCCATCCATGAACCGTTATGCAGGAAAGGATGATCCAGTTCAACACCTGATGAGATATTCATGGTACATGAATGCGGCTGCCGCCTCCGATGCTGTGAAGTGTAAGGCGTTCCTGATATTCCTGGAAGACACAACGCTAATGTGGTTCACTCGGTTGCCAGCGCGGTCGATCTCCAATTTCAGGGAATTAAGTGAACAGTTTGTAAATCAGTTCCGATTACATACCCACAGATCTAAGAATGTCATTGAATTGTCCCTCATTAAACAACGTCCAGACGAATCCTTGAGGTCTTATTTAGATCGCTTCAATTTAGCGGTTACAGAAGTTAGAGATCCCCATGAACAAACTGTTTTGATGGCTCTGATTGACGGAGTGGATAAGGATACTGTGTTTGGAAGATACCTGGCCGGTAAACCACCATTAACCAAAGAGATATTCTATGAAAAGGCCAACATCTGCATGCGTTGGGAGGAAATTTACGCCAACCGAAAAAGGAAGGCAGTTGATAAGGAGGATATCCCAACTAATGTGGCCATCAAGTAAATGGGAGATAGCTCAGGAAAAGTTGAAGTTAATGTCGGGAACAAGAATCAAGGCAGTGGTCGCCAATCGGTGAATAGTAATAACAATAATCGGAAAAGAAATCGAGGAAACGACTCTCAGAGGAGATCCCGACCCAGACCGTTTGAGAGCTTCACGTCGTTAAATGATACGTTGGAAAATATCTTTCTGGATGTCCTCCAATACAAAAGACCTCCTCTGAGGGATTCTATAGAAAAAGAGCGTGAAACTGGGAAATTCTGTCTTTTTCATCAGGTCCATGGTCATTCCACAAACGAATGTCGTCATCTGAGAGATGTGATTGAAAAATTGCTCCGAGAAGGGAAGCTAGATGAATATAAGGTGATTCCTAGGGATAGGGGGCAAGCCGTACAAGCCCCGAACCAAGGCCAACCTGCTGCTAAACTGATGGCTCAGCAAAAAGGAAAAAAATATTTTTATCAATACCATAGTTGGCGGGATTCACCTGGCGGGGCAAAGTTTTAGAGCTATGGATCAATATGTGAATGCAGCTAAACAGCACTCTGAAGTGGGGGAATGTAGCAACCCCGAGGATAATGCTCCAGCTAAGCAGCAAAAGACAATGTCTGATGACGTCATATTTCGCGAGCCAGAGAGTGTTGGGGTTCACTCCCCAACTAAAGACCCATTAGTGATCACCGTCACCATCAGCCCAGCTATAGTTCATAAAGTCTTAGTAGATAACGTAAGTTCAGTCATCATTCTGTTCAAGAAAACATTCGATCAAATGAAACTCGAGCCGAAGGATCTGAAACCATGCGAGGGTTGGATATGTGGATTTAATGGGGCCTCGACCGCTCTAATGGGATATGTAGAATTATCAGTTAACCTTGGGGAAGGAGAACGCCAGAGAGTGAGAATTCTCCCCTTTGTAGTCCTGGACATTGAATCGTCGTACAATGCCTTCTTGGGCCAGCCATCCCTAGCCAAATTCAGGGCATGCATTGCACCTTGGTGCCTGTTGTTGAAGTTCCCGACGGATGCCGGCATAGGCATAGTCAGAGGAGATCAAGTTGTTGCACGAGCATGCTACATTACAGAGTTAAAGTTGCTCCGTAAAGGGAAAGATGTAGAAGCAAAAGGTGGTTCTTCCCCTCCGAGGGAGGAATCGTAATAGCAACTAAAGAAAATACCTACGGGAGGGTTGCCCGAGGACATAGATCCCAGAGAGGATGAAGAGCCTAAGGGCAGAATGGCAGCTCCCAATGAAGTAACTGTGGATGTACCAATCGATGATAGTACCCAGAGAAGGTCCTGAAGATTGGATCCCAGTTGGATCCTGTTCGAGCCAAAGAATTAACAAATTTCCTGAAAGCTAACTTGGATGTATTCGCCTGGACTCATGCGGACATGTGTGGGATATCTCCCTCGATTATGAGTCATTCGTTAAGCATCAACCCGAAACATCCTCTTGTCAAGCAGAAAAGGCGAATGCTTGGCCCAGAAAGGTCTGCCGCCTTGAAGGAAGAAGTCGAAAAACTGAAGAGTAATGGATTTATTAAAGATTCAACGTACCCCGACTGGATTTCAAACCCGGTTTTGGTAAAAAAAGGCCAATGGAAAGTGGTGTACATGCATCAACTTTTCAGATCTAAACAAGGTCTGCCCAAAAGACAGCTTTCCGTTACCTCGAATTGAACAGTTGGTAGATTCAACCGCGGGTCATGAGCTTCTTTCTTTTACGGATGCATACTCGGGGTACAATTAGATCCCCATGCATGTCCCAGACCAAAAGCATACCAGTTTCATTACAGATTTTGGAGTATACTGCTATGTGGTGATGCCTTTCGGTTTGAAGAATGCCGGCGCTACGTATCAGCGACTAGTGAATAGAATGTTCTACAACCAAATCGGGAGAACGATGGAGGTATACGTTGACGACATGTTGGTAAAGTCCAGACAATCGTCAGATCATACTAACGATTTAGCAGAGATGTTTGAGATTCTCCGAAAATATGGGATGAAACTGAATCCTTTGAAATGTTCATTTGGGGTAGCATCTGGAAAATTCCTAGGATTCATCGTCAGCTCGCATGGAATCGAAATTAATCCAGATCAAATTACAGCAATTCGAAATATCCAAGAACCAAAGCAAATTAAGGACGTTCAGAGCCTCGTTGGAAAGGTGGCGGCGCTGAGTAGGTTCATCTCCAAAGCTACAGATAAATGCATCCCGTTTTTCGAGCTGATAAAGTGAGGCAAACGCAACTTTAAATGGACTCCCGGTTGTATAGAAGCATTCCAGAATCTGTTGAACCATTTGGAAAGACCCCCGATACTGTCTATGCCTATGGATCACGAGGATTTATTTGTGTACCTGGCAGTGTCATCTCACGCAATCAGTTCGGCTTTGGTAAGAGAGGAGGATAAGGTACAAAGACCGGTGTACTATGTGAGTAAGAAATTGGCGGCCGTAGAACGAAATTATCTGAAAATAGAAAAGCTGGCATATAGCTTACTAATTGCATCTAGAAAATTTCGCCACTACTTCCAAGCTCATCCCATTACTGTGTACACCGATCACCCACTTAGACAGGTTCTGCAAAGGTCGGAAGCATCAGGGAGACTACTTAAGTGGAACATTGAGTTAAGTCAGTTCAATTTAAATTTCCAGCCCCGAAGGTCGATAAGGGGGCAAGTGCTTGCGGACTTCGTAGCAGAGTTCATGATCCCGGATGATGATGTAGTAACTGAGGAGGACGATCCGCCAAAGCTACTCCTTGATCCTAATGCCTGGAAGCTATAAACAGATGGAGCTAAAAATGATAAATGATCTGGTGCGGGAGTCGTTCTCGAAAATCCGGAAAAATGGTTAATTTATTACTCTCTTAGGCTGGAGTTCCATGCCACTAATAACGACTCCGAGTACGAAGCCCTAATTGTCGGGCTGAAACTCGCCAAGGAGTTGGATATTACAAAGCTAGACATCTTCTGCGATTCCAAGATAGTCGTAAACCAGGTCACTGGAAAGTTTCAGGCCAAGAGTCCAAGGCTGACATCGTACTTGGAAAAAGTGAAGAATTGCTGGATGGTTTTGACCACCATAGCATATCTCATATTCCCCGAACGGAGAATCAAAAGGCGGACAAGTTAGCGAAAATGGCTAGTTCAGATAATCCTCAGGATACGGAGCTAGTCCTAATTGAAGTATTACAGTCTCCTAGCATAGACCAGATGGAAATTGATCTAGTATTAGAGATTGCGCCTGAGAGAGAGTCATGGATGACTCCTCTAAAGAAGTTTTTGATAAATGGAACGCTTACAACGAAGAAAAGTGAGAGGCGTGCAGTTATACAAAAAGCTTCCCGATATGTGTTGCAAGGCAATGTCCTATACAGGCAAGGTTTCTGGATGCCCCTCCTCCAGTGTATCGCCCATGATGACGTCAAGTGTGTGCTGAAAGAGGTCCATGAGGGCGAATGTGGCGATCACACTGGAGGGAAAACGCTGGCAAAGAAGATATTGCGATATGGCTATTTCTGGCCTACCATAAACAAGGATGCAGCCAAGTATGCAAGACATTGTGATGCTTGACAGAAATTCTCCAAGATTCCTTGGGCGCCACCTAGCCAGTTGAAGACAATGACAAGCCCGTGGCCTTTTTCTATGTAGGGAATTGACATTATTGGGTGCCTTCCCATAGCAAAGGGCGGAGCAAAGTTCGCTATTGTGGCCGTGGATTATTTCACTAAATGGGTAGAAGCAGAGCATTTGACCATGATCACAACTAGGCGAGTGATCACCTTTGTCGTTAATAACATTATATGTCGGTTTGGGATTCCAAAAGTCATCGTAACCGATAATGGGACCCAATTCGACAGCACCAAGTTTCGAGATTTCTGTCGGAATTATCACATCGAGAAAAGATACACCTCTGTGGCACATCCGTAATCGAACGGATAAGTTGAAGCAGCAAACAAGGTGATCAAATCCATTCTAAAGAAAAGACCGAAGAGGGCCAAAGCCATGTGGGTTGATGAATTACCCCTGGCACTATAGGCCTGTAGGACAACATAAAAGTCGGCGATGGGTCATACCCTGTTTTCCCTTGCTTTTGGAGCTGCAGCGGTCATTCCAGTCGAGTTGGAAGTACCATCTCATCGAACCATTTATTATGATCCGACGACCAACAATGAGCTGCTCCTTGAATCCTTGGACATGGTTGAAGAAAAAAGGGACGAAGCCGACTTGCGTGCCCTGAGGCATAAACAACAAATAGCTCAGTATTATAACAAAAGAGTCCAAGCTCGAACATTTGAACCTGGAGACTTGGTTCTGAAGCGTGTCTTTCCGCCCCCAGTACATACGGGCCCGAAATGGGAAGGACCGTACTCCATTTTACGAAGGCTTGATAATGGAACTTTCAAGCTAGCAACCGTGGATGGAGATGAAATCCCCAGAGTGTGGAATGCCCATCATTTGCGGCCTTATCTGACGTGAAATTGTCAGTTTTATTCTTTTGTTTTTTAGGACCATGTAAAAAGGCTCAATTTGCCTAGAACAGTCTGTTTACTTGAACAAAAGATTATAAAGCGGACGTAGGTCATGATTCGACCGAACAACTATAAAAACATAGTGTGTCATTTACCTTTACCGCACCATTCTTTTTTTAATCTATTCTTTTATTTTGATGAATATATCATTACCACTTTGAAGTTTGTTTTAAATTATGTAGTAATCTCAAAACAACTGATCCAAAATGCCATCCATCAGATCGGATAGCTAACACTAACTAAAGCTCTAAATGATGCAGCTAGGTAAATCGCACTACTGTTTGCACTCTAATTCCCGAGACCAGGGAGAGAGTATAAAGGACGCGAAGATAACGTCCCCAAGGCGTGAAGGTGCACCATGATAAAACCGCCTTGATAACACTCTAACCCACTGAAGGATCGGGAGAGTATAAAGGCGCTAGAGACTTAGCGCCCCCAGATCTTCTGCCCCGCTAAGGGATCGGTGAGCAGACCAAGAATCGAGCTCGAACTCTAACCCGCTGAAGGATCGGAAGAGTATAAAGGCGCTAGAGACTTAGCGCCACGAGAACCATTACCCCGCTAAAAGATCGTGATAGTACAAACATAATCCTAATCGATCGCCAATAAGTCATGGCCAGGCACTATGATGACAATTGATTGGGGTCATATACGTGCACTACTACACATTTACTTAGCACACGTATTTCTCGATGATTGTTTCGGTTATGATTAATGATTGTCACTCATGACTTTAGTATTTAACTATGAATGTTTCGGTTATGACTATTTAAACTCTGCTAACATGATGAATTTGCAGGAACACAATGACGCAAAAGAAATAGATTTTCATTTACTGAAAGCAGATTTACAAGAATGAGAAGCTAAAAAAAAGTGAGGGCCACTCTCACAGCTACATTTTTTGGCCAAAGAAATCCTAAAGCTAAAATACGAGCTAATAAGCGCGTCCTATTTATGCTTGGGAGACGATTTTGATTTCTTTTCCCCCTTCTGTTTCTCCAACCCCTCTTTGTCAGCATCAGAGCGGTTACTTTTCTTCCACTTCCTCTTATCAACGAGAGGCTCCAGGGAAGGACTAGAAGGTTGGAAGGCAAGTTGTGAAATTATTGATTTGGAAGAGAATCTTATAACCAACCCAGTCTTGGGATCGATTTCAGAAATATGGGGCACAAATACAGGGTCCTGTTCCCCTTCTTAAGGAACCAACTGCTTTTCTTTCCTAGCCTGCATGTCAGCCAAGGTTTCACTATCATCATCCTTGGCCTCATCTATGATTACAACTTCCGCTTCCTCATCTCCGTGAACACCATTTGTGTCATGCAAAGCCGCAATAATCTCAGTGTATGCAGGAGCGCCAGTGCCGGATTCCATGGGTGCTACCGTGACTCTCTCACTTGTTGTACCCTCGGTTTGCTTTGGAATCTCAGAAACTTCAATACCAGAACCCGGGGGGACATCAACTTTCTCTTCCATTGCCTTCTCCTCTACACCTTTTTCGATGAATTTGGTACCTACACCATGAGAAGCAAAGGTTAGTGAATTAGGAGGAGATGTGGCCATGTCAGTTGTCTGTCCCGTGAGACGACGACAAGTTACGATTGCTTTGATGAATTGTGGAGAGGATATGGAGATACCTTCAGCCGACTCATCTCCCAGATTTGTTGTGGTGGTCCTGACAATTGGAGGGGTTGGAGCCAAGGGGATCAACGGATCATCAGGGTTATATTCCTCAACTTCAGAGGTTTTGGGCTCCACCACCGAGCTCGAGCTTTCGCCAACTTTATCCTTTCCCTTGAGTCTACTCTTCTCCCTCTCGATCTCTTCATGGATTAGGCGTCTACCTTTCTCCAAAGCCTCAGGTTCTTCACCTCTAAGAAAGGTCTGCATCAGTAAGTTTTCGTCAATCTCGTCGACCATCAATCGCCGCTTCTCGCCTTCGACAATTGCATCCCATACATTGGCCAAAGTAACATGATAGTCCGGAATCCAAGAGATGTCTCGAGTCTTGATGACTTGACCAAAGAAGTCGAACAACAATTCCTCAAAACCGGCTATATCTTTCTCTTTTTCAGCGAGCTTATCAGCAGCAGCAGCAGCAGTGGCCAATTCAAGAGCATTATTGGCGTTACTTTCAGCGAGAGCTGCATGCTCCTCAGCTTGGGCAAGTTGATCATTTAAAACCTCCTTTTCCTTTTTGGCGAGAGCGAGGTCATCTTTTAAGCTCGCCCTCTCTTTCTCCCAGGAATCTTTCTCAGCAACAAAGGGTTCCTGTGCTGTCTTCAGTTCGGTATTAATTGCCCTGAGATCTTCCACTTCCTTCCTCAAAGCCACCCGTTCCTGGCTGTTTAAGTCAAGCTCACTGCGAAAACGCTCCCTAGCACCCTCCAGCTCGGACCTGTAACTCTCTGCATCTCGCCGAGGTAAAGCCAGTTGGGCCTGTGCATCCTATAGTTATTTTTCCATTTTGCTCCTAGCCCTAGCATCATTATCAATCTTCACTCTGGCTGCTTACGTCTCCATCTGGCAGATGATAGTAGAAAGTGTAGCAGCATGCTTCTTCATTACCCCGTATTGTTTAGCCACATGGCATACGTACTCTATCACCTCTGTGTCCCAATCCTCGGGGACCGGTTCAAGATCCAGGACGAATATCATACTCTCAAAGAAAATATCAGGGAACTGCTTTCGCAAGCGCTCTAGCCTAGCCTGAATTTCAGAACTGGGAGCAATATTTTGCGCAGCGGTGGTATCCAAGTCGGGCTCGCTAGAAGAAACATGAGATGTCTTTCTCTTCTCTACGATCTTACCCTCATCTTTGTTTCTGTCCTCTGGCTTGTGGTGTTTTTTAGAAGACTGGACATGAGAGGGCGTACTCTTCGGAGGGGTTAAATCTCTAGGAAGTTGCTTGCCCCCAGCCGGTAACGATGGATGACTATGAGGCTTTTCAGAACCTTGCCTTGATGGAGATAGAGATTGTGTGGAATAAGGTTGATGAGAAACCCGAGGCTGACGACTATCCCTTCCCCGACTATCACTACGAGCATGCTCGGGATCTGGAAGGAGGCTTGGTGTGCCCTCATGAAGGGAACGATAAGAATAAGACCGTTTGCGAGACATTTTTCCTGCAAAAGAAACAGGTGCATGTTTAAACTATGAACGACAGTGGTATAAGAGTGTTATGATTAGTGGTGCATGTGATTTGTGCATCCCGTGAAATCCCCTTTTTAACGGACCAGGGCCCAGAGTTAGGCTTGTTTGGATGACTTCTTTTTCTCCAACTGGGGCACTCATCTCTTCAGAGATGGGAAAGATTGGTTCCCCTCCGAAATCTTCCTGAGTATAAATATCGTCTGGTAAAGGAATCTTATTTAATTCCCCGAGTATCTATTTCTCCATTAGTTCATCCTGAGCGACAGATTAAACCGGTGATGAAGTCCTTAAGGGAGACTGCCCCCCCAGAAGTTGGGACCTCCTTTGATTCGTCAGCTTTCCCCTCGTCTCATTTGTATACATTTAAATTCTCGTCATCCTGATCAATCATTGGCGAAGGACTCTTGCGAAGGGTAGTTGTCTTTACATCTTGAGAAGTTCCTTCTTCCTCAGTCGGAGGTATATACTTGTAAGGTTTGCCGCCCGCTCCAAGTCCGAATCTTATATCTAAGAGACTGTGTTTGTGAAGGTTCCCGTCGGTGATACATTTCTTAATCCTTAAGAAATCTGAGTTACTCTTAAGAAGGCAGGACATTCGGTCTTCGTATATTGATCCTTTCGTTCTCTCAAAGTTGATCTATATGGAACAAAATGATTTGTTAGCACTGAGACTATGCATTCGAATTAAACGCGGGAAAGTTGAAAACATACTCGTTTGTAGCCACTTCCTCGCACATCCAGCTTGGTGTTTTATATAAACCGGTCGGATTTGATATCCCCTATGTTACTATAACCATCCGTCACAACTTTTTTGTTGGCAACTGATTCGAAGAAAGAAAAATTGGGAGCCCCTGCGGAACGATGCTTGAAGTGATAATCGAACTTCAGATCTTTAAGGGTAAGTTCGGTCTGCAGAATCTCCATATAAGCAATATACAGAGTATACAGAGCCGCATAGGCATTCAGATGGAGTTGCATGGGGGAAATGTGTAACTGTCTTAAGAGATCAACAACAAGTGGGGGAAAAGGAGGAATAGCCCCTACCCAGCATATGAGTCGACTAACAGTCATGTACCCCTCTGGTGCAGAATGAGGTCTATCTTCGCTTTCTGGAGCTTTCACATTATCCCAGGGAATTCCGTGTCTTAAACATATCTTCTTAAGTTTTATATCGTCTAACTTAGAAGGTAAAGAATCAGTGAACTTCTATATTTCCTTAACACTCGGAATTTCATCAGGAGCTCGATCATCCTCATCTTCAAGGGATGTGCTCTCAGAAGTCGTTGACTCTATATCGGTATCCGTCTCGTAATCAGGATCGGATTTTTCCTCATCTGAATTTGAGGGAAGCACATCGGGATTGTGATGTACTGATGTCTCCGATTGGGTACTTTCATTCGGTGTCTCAGTCGCTTGTTTATCCAACATAGCTGTGTTGGCGAGTAAAAATTAGAAAATAGTTACCCGTGAGCCCTGTGTATGTGTAAGTGCTCGTGTGTGCAAGTGTGTATGATACAGGAAAGTAAAGGGGATGTGCTCTCAGAAGTCGTTGACTCTATATCGGTATCCGTCTCGTAATCAGGATCAGATTTTTCCTCATCTGAATTTGAGGGAAGCACATCGGGACTGTGATGTACTGATGTCTTCGATTCGGTACTTTCATTCGGTGTCTCAGTCAATTGTTTATCCAACATAGCATCGGTGAACTTCTCTATTTCCTTAACACCCGGAATTTCATCCGGAGCTCGATCATCCTCATCTTCAAGGGATGTTGTCTCAGAATTCATTGACTCTATATCGGTATCCATCTCATAATCAGGATCGGATTTTTCCTCATCTGAATTTGAGGGAAGCACATAGGGACTGTGATGTACTGATGTTTCCGATTCGGTACTTTCATTCGGTGTCTCAGTCACTTGTTTATCCAACATAGCTGTGTTGGCGAGTAAAAATTAGAAAGTAGTTACCCGTAAGCCCTGTGTATGTGTAAGTGCTCGTGTGTATGATACTGGAAAGTAAAGTCATAACATAAATTGGGTAAGTGCAATGAACATGCTATTAAGTCCTATTGTTGATCAGTCTAAGAAGTTCGTCTCGAAGGCTCTAGCCTAACTGTCCTATATGTATTATGATCATGATGCATTGTTTAAGTTAAAGTATGTATGGGATCGCTGACCAGCTCGGTTCACTCGGGATGTAAGGATCGGATCGTGGGATGCGTATCAGATCAAAGGGAACGAATCGCCCCTTTGTCTCGCCAATGGATCGCCGATGGTTCGTGATGCAGTTCAGATAGGAGTACATAAGCGGATCGTGGAACCCCTATAACACAAGGCGCCACGACCCGAATACTCTCCAGCGTTGCAATCTGATCCACTGCCTGACTTCACACCACGTGTTTTCCCCTGATTTTTCTATCTCCACAATCCATCCCAATCCCACGACCCGATCCGATCAACCCCAACCACATCTGCGATCCGAACTGACCAACTCCTTTTTCCTCTTCTTTCCTCCTCTTCACTCACGAACTCGAACAGCTGAACCCATCAACCATCGTCGCCTCTAAAGCCTTGGACACCACAAAATTCCGCCATCCTCTCCTCTCAAATAAGTGAAAACTCAAGATAAACGAGGGTGAAATTGCATGAAAACATTTTTAATATGATTACCTTTCTAAAGTTAGGAGACGAGTGGGTTTTTGGAAATTTAAAGTTTGGGTTTCACTCAAGAGAACTGGGGCGGCAACAAAAGAAGAAGAAAGGGAAAAGTGGAGAAGGGTTCGGTTTATATAGACCAGGCGGTGTCCATTCGTATTCCCTTTTTTGTCTTATTTGAAGCAATCGGGCCGTGAGTAGGGGCCCATTTCGATTCGTGATGTAGCCCGCTCAACTAAAGACGTGTGGCCATAACCAAAAGAACTACCATAATTTAAAAAGGAGCCCGCTTGGTCATCAGATCGTGATGAAGGATGCATCCACGGACCGTGATAATGCCTCACGACCTAAACTCGAGTGTGACTGCTAAAGGGAAAACAAAGAAAGTATTTATAAAAATTTGAAGACTTACCTGGCAAATTATAAGCAATACACCCTGATGATCAGAAGATGAAAATTATCCAGCAAATAAAGAAATAACCAAAGGATTAACCTAATATTTATACTAGTTAAGGGGTGCAATTTCCTGAAATGGTACGACATCTCAAACAAACATAACCTTTGGTTCACATCGCTTCATGAAAAGATAGCTTAGTAGTTTCGAAGCATGTTCCATCCTCGATAAAACATACTTCGAGGGGGCAAAATGTTGGCTAGCTTTTTGACCAAGCCATCAGGATTCATATTCAAGTCCAGAGATGAGTGCACCATGACTCGAGAAGCCCAAGACCCTGCTCGTGATTATCCTTATCACCCAGCTCATGACCAGCTTCCTTCTCCCACTCACGATATGCTGCCACGACCCGTTCGTGCCAATGCTTCACGACCCGTTCGTGCCAATGCTTCACGACTCGCTCGTGCCAATGCTCCACGATCCGTTCACGCCAGTTCGATCCGACCCGATCCCTAAAGCTGAGAGGTGAAGGCCATGACCAAGTCATTCACGATCCGATAATATAGGATCTCACGACACCTGTCCACAATGGCTATATTGACTATTTCTTCATCAAGCCACGAACCAGTCTGAGATCTTCTGGATTTGTGCCATGTGTGACCGCGATTCGTCTGCAGATATCACCTATAAATAGCCCCAGGCTTGGCAATTTTCAAGATCTTTTGGCAGTTCTGAGTGTTGTTCCTACCATTACTGTCTCTACACTATTTCTTACCAATATTAATTCGAAATCACTAAGTGAATCAGTATTGTAAAAAGCGAGATTGAGAGGAAAATCTCTGATTGTACCCGAATCTTACGTATAATCATAGATATAAAGTGGACGTAGGCTCGTTAAAGCCGAACCACTATAAATCCTGTGTGTTTTCTATGTTTTCTCACATTTCTAGATATAAGTCTCTGCCAATTCAGATAAATTGGGTGTTAGAGCCACTTTTGGATCTAACAACAACATTGACAATGAGCAGGACCTTCCCTTTGTAAGACTAAGATCAACATCGTTTCCTCTAGCATCCTGTAAGAAGTCAAGATCTAATTAGACGACAAATACATTATACAGAAGTTTCTATTGCAGATGTTTGGCAAGTCATAATTTTTAGATAACTTCACTATGTACGTACTACACAAACGCACACACATAAATATGGAATGCAAAATTGATTCAGTTGTACAGCAGGCATTAAACTCGAATGTTTTTGGAAACCCTCAGTTGATTCTTTTAAACAAACTCAAGGAAAAGCTAATATTCAGAACACTCACGATAATATTAATGGGGAAGCCAACGAGTTATATAATCAACTGCTTCTTAATCCTACTGACCAATCCATAGAAGAATTGAATGGTTAAAAATTGGAGTAACTCTAACATCATGAGGAAAATTGTGGTGGAAGACACAAAATGAAACTTGATTGGCTGATGCAGGGTGATAAAACATCTATATTTTATCATAGTGAAATGTCCATTCCCAATGATAGTAATAAAGGCATACATACATACATATATATATTCTTGATGCTAATGGTTATGTGAGATCAACATCGGACATCATTCATAAGAAGCTTTCTCTCACATTCAGGTCCAACATGCTAAAAAAAACAATTTTTAGGTACTGTTCACAAGGAAATTATAACAGCCAAAGCAAGAGAAGATTTGGATAGACCATTCCAACTAGAGGAAGTCAAAGCTGCTTTATTTCAGATAACAGGTAATAGTGCCTCAGGCCCAAATGGATTTAATGGAAAAAAATTAAATGCCAATGGGAACAAATTCAGAATTGTTTATGGGAGGTTATGATCGGTGTTCATAATTCAGGAAAAATGATAAAGTAGATTAATCATACTTTCATTTTCTTAATTTCCAAAAAGGTAAAAAGAAAAAAAGATATAAAGAAAGAAACGCGATCCTACGTCAAATTGTAACTTCAGACCAACATCCTTATGTACTAGGTAACGACTAAAAATTATTAGCATTGCATTATCTGACATTACTAAATAAACAACAATAATATTTTCTATCATTTCCTATAGAGATACCCAACATTATTAGACATTAAAAACGCATGATATCACAGTGACTGTCAAGGTTATAAAAACGACATTTATTGATGCACCCAAAATAAGGCTCACTCACCCTTGTTGGGAATGCTTTAAGTTGGTGGTTATGTCGGAGCTTCTAAAATAAGCAAAACATTTTAGCTTTTGCCAAAGGACTCCTAAGGAAATTGCGATAATATATCGCAGGTAGTTGTACCTCAACGGTAAAGAGCTCACATGGGGAAGTATATATCATAAATTGATGAACGCATTGTGCGTACATCATCTTCTTGCCTGGGATTAAGCACTGGCCGAGTAACTTAGGATGATCCCTTAAGCAAATATAATAGCTAAGTTTTATCCCAAAAAAAAAATCCAACTCTAATTCATTATTTGTGAAGAACGGTCTTGTTAAACTTTCATGTTACTTACGAAAGGCTAGAAATTTTAAATTGTATCCTTTTCATTTAATTGCTATCAAATACAACAAAATATAGAAGAATACATATAAAAATCATGCTAAAAAATCAACTATGGTGACTGGACTTACTCATATACCAAAATGTTTTTGATGCCGTTAGTCAAGGGACAGTCCTATACTGCAGATATTTTGCTGCTGATCCATAATTCCTTTTGATAGTAGTGTTTGCACAGGAACCAATTCAGCTTTTCTAGAAGCAGAAAATTCAGAAAGTTTAGAATTGAACCATCTTCTCAAAGAAAGACCACTAATCATTCTCTTGACAAATAATGCGTCCTCTACATATTTTAGTCCTACTCTCCTCAACAATTAGCATAGGGATTGACCAATTTCGTTTCAAGAAGCAAAGTTTGGTCATTAGCTTTCTAGGATACTCGGTACATACTTAATATAATGAGAAAGCTATCATAGATGTGAAATCAGAAAGTAGGAAACAATATGCATTATTTGGCCAATAACCACGGATAATGCTGGTAGTACATTTAATTATGTAGACATAGGCATGTAACATTGTCATATGTGGAAGCAATGTACATGGTATGAAGAAAGGCTACAGTGTGTGAATGATAAATTCTGAAATGTCGTGCAAGACAAACAAGACATATACGGTCTAAAGTTTAACACAAGAAAACTAGCATAAACTCCAGCCGAATAATTCTGATCTGCTAGTGAAACAGACAAATAATAAAGCAACGGTCAATCTATTCCATTTAAAAGAAACTAGTATCTATGGAGATGTCTTGCACAAAATTGATGAACAAGAACATAATTGATAGGTAAAACTGATATTTATATTTTCTTGAAATCGACGAAGATGAGACCTTGTACATTCCATTAAGATACTCATAACACTTAGATCAAATATGAGCCGCTATATACATCTCTTCATTGGAAACTCATAAACCTGCTACAACACATCTTTGTTTACCACTTCATTTGTGTTGAAGCAACTCCACTACCATATTACATCACCCCACGAAGACATGCCCACTTTCTAAAGTGGACAATCCATATATCACATTTCTCGTTACCATTGAAGGTACAAAAATAATAATAGACATGAACTGTTTTTTTCTTCAGTTGTTGGCTCAAATAATCTAAAAAAGCACCAAAAACATAACTATACAGATGTCAAAAAATATTTTAAAAAACAAACATTTTTGCTAGAATGTAAATAATATCTCTTCCAAATATAAAAGTTGCCATAGTGACTCCTAGTCATATTGCAAAGTATTTCTTAAATTAAAATACAACCTATTTGACCTAACAAAGATTGTGTCCATCTACTGAAACTTTGTCTTCTATATTACACATTAAAATAGCTAGGCTCCAAAGCAGCAATAAACGTTAATGCAGATTTCATCATTCATTAAGTCACCAAAATAAACCTGTTATTTCAATATTAGTTCATACAAATGTATAGCAAGGTGCCTTTCCTAATGTTAAAGTTGTTAACTGGACCAAAAGGCACAAAAGATGTTTTAAACAACATGATCATCTATACATATGAAACCATTATCTTAAAAGAAAAGGCAACACAATTGTCCTTTGTGCTAAATGCAAATATGGTTCTAACTACATATAAAACATATACTCAAACGAACATTGATCTAGAACAAGAACATTTTTTGGATAAGTTTACAAAATACTCTTTTTGCATGTAACAGGGACGAAATGAATTCATAAAGTGAAGCATGTGCATGATTTCCTTTCAAAGCCAATAGGTAACCAAAGGACGCACATATTACAAACAAAAAGAAATGCATGCATCTCCATTAAGGCATTAGGTAAAAAGAAAATAAGAAGAAAAAAGCACATACAATGAAACAAAGATGTGCCAAAGAGAGGCACAATAAGAAAAGAGGACATGATACATTTCAATGCCCTGGATCAATACAAAATTAAAACAGGAATAGGTGCTATAATTCAGAAAGTGGAACTTTGCATTTAAATCTAAGAAAACGTGTTCAATTGAAATGTGAACCAATGCTTGTCCGGTTACCAAAGTACAAGGATGTGAGCAACTAATACAACAACAACGTTGTCCATTCTTCAAAGTAATAAGACAAGCACAAGATTTCTGTCTGAATAAAACACAAAATATACAATTTTTATGTATTGATCCATGGCATAAGTCATTCAATTCAGATTACTTTAGATCAATTCTTGCGCATGCATAAGTCAATCCAAGGAAAAGTTATTTAGAAGGCTCTTGAGAAATAAACTCAAAATTAATATCATTGAAAAAATATATGCCTATGCCCAAGAACCATCTGATCTTAAGTACAATCATGCAATCATTGCTTTAACATGCTTAAATGGAGCCAAAGCATTTCAAAATACCAACAACACCAAAATACAAACAACTGAACCACATAATCAAAAGCATCACTATACTAGTAGAAATTAAAGACAATAATAAATAAATCAACTACCATGTCCTATGGCCTCATTTTAGCAATTAGCAATTCTTCAAACCCGACCAGAAACACCAAATAGGCCTAGTCCAATCTAGCGATTCTCCCATAATACTCAATAATAATTTTGAAACTAAAGAAACCTGAACTAAAGCAATAAGACTAAGTACATTTTTTTGTCCAAAAACATACAATCAACCGATTTTTTCCTGCAATACCCAATAATAAATCTAGAACTTATAAAAAAACATCAAAAAAATAGATTTCTATGTAGCCGAAACCCGTATTTATCAAACTTGAGTACTGAACATCAAAACAAAATAATAAACTAAAAAAGGGAGATTCAGTACGTTAATAAGGAGAAGGTGTAATCGAATCCATGTTATGAAATCAGTTGCGAAGTAAAGGTTAAATCTGATTTCTAGGGTTTTTTCTTTGTACGTGGATTGGGAAAGGAGAACAAGAGAGAACAAAGAAAAAGTAATTGATGTGGGGTAACGGTAGGGTAGCAAGGGGTAACGTTCGAAACGAAAAAAAAAACTTTAATATTTTGAAAGTGCACTGTATAAGTTAACTGACGTTCATTTATATCAGGCCGATTGCTAAGGGAGGGGGAATGTAAATAAATATAGTTACATCGGCCGTGTTTACAACCGGTGCAAAAAATACTATTTGCATCTGTACATATTCATCGGTTGTTGTAGAAAACCATTGCAAAATGCAATTTTGTATTATCTATTGCTTTCCTCATGTCAATTGCATCAGATTTTCAGATCAAACCAATGCAAATATTAATATTTGCATCAGTTGTTGTCAAATTGATGCAAATGAGGCGAAGCAACAAACATATTTTTACTTGTGTCCTCCCAGGTTCTGCTTCATCGATGTTAGAAAAATAACATCCTTAGCCTTAGTAACTTGCAGCCTGAACTACTCCTTGAATTTCAAAGTCAAATCGTCAAATCGGTCGACCGATTTGTGCGGCAGTCTTATGGGCCATAGTGATGCCACACCTTCTAGATAGAGAGGGAAGCACAAGCATTTGATCACGTCCATTGCTTTGGCTGCATTTATGCCACTCGTATGTGTACAAGAAGTGATTCTGATTAGATGTACCATTGTACGGAGGCAGAGTAGGATGAGTGAACTTTTTAGGGAACTCAGCTTTGTGGATTCTCTCTGTGAGCGGATTTTTGTTGGGGGAGAAGTCCCATTCTCTTTCACTGTCATTGCGGGCCATGCTATCTCTCATGATTTGCTTTACCATATCCGCGATATATTTCTTCGAGTTGTGTATTCTAGAGAGCAGACTTTGATCTCTTTTTCGGATGCTCGTCTTGGCGAGCGATCGCGATTAGAGCATCTAGATCTTTTACCTCCACTGTGGGGAGGTGCCCCTTGACAGGACTTGCAACTTGTCGGGTATTTTGGTCATAGTGGCTTTTGGTATTTAGCTTTGAGTCTTGGACATAAGCATCGCCTTTTTTGTTTTCTTGGCCATCAAGCTCTTCCATGTTATCATTACGATGAAGATCGGAGGCTGACGAATTTGCGTTCTCGTCATGGTTGTCGTGAACTCTTTGCAGAGGAGCGGGATTCACTTGAGCATTTAGAAGATCATTTATCTTCTCCATTAAAGTATTATTAGCATCCACCAAAGCATTACTTGAAGTTTCCATGTGTTGATTTAAATTGGTGACAATGGCATCTAGTTCAGCTCTAGCCACTCCGGCCCCGGCTATTGAGTTTTCTTCAACTTCAAAGTGGTTGGTAAGTGGAGTAGTTTCGTTGTTAGCAAATTTGTCATTTTCTTCAACGGCTTTACTTGCTGTTTTCTTAGATTTAGCCATTATCACGGACAAAGACTTGAATTTGGAAGAGAGTTTGCCGATTGGCCTATATTTTAGACTTGTAGAACATATGGTAGAAGTAGGCTTAGAACTTCAACAAAAGGCTCTTAAACTTGAGAGAAGTGTGAGAGAAGGAAGTGTGAACGTGGCTCCATAATAGACGCCAAATGTTTATACCAAAATTGGTTCAAACACCAAAGGTACTTAAACCGTACTTCACCAAATAGTAAGTAGTAGAAAATGGAGCCATGAAAAATAAAAGTAAGTAAAAACACAAGAATTTTATAGTGGTCGATCTAAAATAGTTCTACGTCCACTTTGGAAGTGGTTTCATTATTATCAAGAAATTTACAAAGTACATTTCTCTCCCATTTTTGCACATTCTCTTTTTATATAGTAATTTTCCTCACTTTATTCTTTTTTAGCTTTAAGATCTCACTTAAATTCATGGAGGAATTGATTAGATCTTGCGAATTGTGATAGATATCTTGTAGATCTTTAATCAATTAAGCATTTGGATGATCTTCCTTGATTCCAAAATGAAACTTGTGTTAGATCCGAGCTTTAGAGAGGATTAATGGTGGTCGGACATCACTTGAATTGAATTAGAGTGATTTTTAGTGGAGTATGAAGGAAATTTGATCCATTTATTATTGCATGAAAGTAAATTAAGTTAGAGAAATCATTAATTGGGTTTGGAGTGTTTGAAAGTGATGGAGAAATGGTTTTGACAGCCCTTCAGGGTAGAAAAATCTGCCCATTGAACGATGGAGAAATGAGCTATTTGTAGGTGAAGTTTAGAGATAGTGACGATGTTGTAATTACGGTGTACATGGTACCGATCGACTTAAAAGTTATTTACAGGACCGCCACTGGGTTATAGCTGTACACAGCTGGCAACAGCTGCCATTAGGGTACGGATCCGTTTAAATATTTAGAATACCGATCGGTCCATTTGTCTGACTACGGATTGGTCTGTTAGGAGACCACCCAGCGATCTGTTATTTATGCCCTACTCAGCTCAATTTCTGCACCCGCCTCTATTTTACAACCTTTGCCATTTTTGTTTTCTTCTGCTAAAGCCGCCTTTTATCACCCATGGCATTCAAGTATCCCTTTATACTTTTCTGTATTCGAATGTCCAGTTTGGGACCGATCACCGTATTATTAAAGGGCCGATCCTCTTCTTAACCACTGAAGCCGACAACGTGTATTCCTGAATAACTGATTCGATGATGTGCTATGTGTCCAATACATCATGCAAATGATTCACATAATGTACTATTCCAATTCAGCATACATTCGTTGATTCATTCAATACGTACGGTCTTCGTGAACTGCTTCAATATAAATGATTGTCACCAATATTTAGATCCGCCGGTTATCAAATGTTTCATATTTTAACTAGTGAGTGGCCCATGCTACGCACACGGGGAATATTTGTATAAGTATCAATTTGGCAAAGAGAGACGATGTTGAAACTGAAAGCAAGCAACCATGTAGCAGTAGGGAAAAGGGATAAAATAATTTGAGGATTGATTTCTTTTAATTTAACTGGTCAGAATAATAATGGATTTAGTAGGAAAGAAAGAATGCAGCCTGGCATGCAAGGGAGATTAAATAAAAGGAAAACTACAATGCGATACTATAAAACGGGAAAAATTAGGACATGCACAATTGATACGCTATGCATCAGTTGATGTCAGATATATTTGAAATAAAGCTTAATGTATTTGAAACATTTTCACACATTTAAAACCTCATGCATATTGAAAGATATTTACTTGAAACCATCACACATACTAAACATGTAAAACCTAAAAAAATTTATATTCGACTTCATACATCCTTGGAAAAAATATACACCTAAAATCATATGTACATGCATATACATTCAAATAATATATATTTTTCTTCTGAAAATGGGTACTTTTATTAAGTAGTCAAATATTGTTCACCTATTTACAATGCACTACAAAGAAATATACACGTCATCTATGATTTCATAAGCCCATTATCATTAACATAACTACCATTTCCATCCCATGGATAGTAAAAAGAATAAGAAAAAATATATATAAACGCGGTCCCTACGGGTAGCCAGGTTCAAGTGTGGAAGTCATCAGTCGGTAACTCACTTTATCACCAGTCCATGAACTATGCAGGAAATCAGGTGAAGCAAGTTAACAGAGTAAATTGCATGGATCCAGTTGTAAATGAGTAATTAGAGAACCTGTTGTTGCAGGGGTAAACGATTTTATAGTCTGCATGAATGAAACAGATATATTTCACAAGCTTACATTTCCTAATATAATGTTGATGCAGAAAACAAAGGAAATAGGGAATATTCTTCTCCATTGGATCCTCAGGTTCAACTTCAATAAGCGGTTTAATCTTTAATAATTCGATAGCAATATAAGCAAGAACATAACAAGTGGATGCAAGATACTGTTAATGGAAACAAAAAACCCAGATTCTGCATAAAGCATATAAAATAGGAATTAGATTATCATTGTACTGATAATGGAAATAAAATTAGTACATCTTTCAAACTATGTGCTAAAATAAAAGTTAACAATTAATCATATAACACTATAAATAAATAACAATATAAACACGTAAAATTTAACCCTAATCATTCTTTATTATTCATTCACAAAAGTATTAATAATTAAAATTATAAATAAATTTAATTCAAACACTTGGTTTCGCATGCATGCACTCACAAATGATTTGATCTTTATTGGTATGTTTGAACAATTCCTATTTAGCTTTCAGCTATGCAATGGTATGTATTTTATTTATTTTTCTTCTTCTATTTGTCTTTAAAGAAAATTCAAATTTTCAAAATTATCATTGATCAGTTCTAACAGATCGATCTGTACTGCATACAGTAGAAAATCATATAAGTTATTATTTACTTATTCATTCTTACATCTACCAATTTAAGCAGACCCACACAAACTTAAAAAAAAGGTAAATACTTCGCCATGTTGATATCGAAAGTAAAAAAAATATTGTTCCTTTTTAGTTTCTGTTAAATAATAGAGTTTAATCATTTCTGTTGTTGTCAATATTTACAATATGTGTAAAAGTTTTTGTTAAGTTTCGTGCCTCAGCAGTTTTAGCTGTGTTTTTCATACATTCATTTGCTTCAAGTTATTGAGGGATAAGTCTCAATGGTAAAAAAACATTTTTGGGAAGGCGTCGAGATGTTTTGTCTCCCTTTCTCTTGAACAAAGTATAGAGGTGGATTTTGTATATCGATGGGTGAAATATGGTGTAAAAAGACCAACTGCCATATTACATTGCTAAATAACATGAAAATACACACAGGGCAAAGTACTTTGGGACATCCTTTTGATTTGCAACCGACTATGTGAGATTTTTCTCAATTAGTACTTTGCATCAGGCGTTAGAACACTGAACACCCTGACCTATATGAGTTTACATTGTCTCAGGCTCCCAAGCTACCACTTAATGATTGAACTGCAAATTTGGAAGTTAATATTTAACTGTAACTCAGTATTTAACGCATACAGAAAGCCCAGTTGAACTGTATGCATTATCAGTAAGGCATACCCATGTTTTCTAAATTCCATTGTTGTCCAAGGTAGGGTCGGCCTTTAGAAGCTCGAATAGTGACGATTGTTGTAGATGAAATTAAATGAGTTGAAATCCATTGCATCCATTTCCCAGTGGAGATTAGAATGGACCATATGATCATATCCCATAGGACTAAGATAGGGTCTGCTACTCTTGTTGATCTCCTTGAAGAGAATGGCCTCTTCTCCTGCTGCTTTCGGTTACGGGATCGAAGAAAAGCACGGAACTTGTTCTAATTCTAAAGAAGAGAGAATATCCATTTTCATGTCGTATCACTGTTCAACCTGGGCATGAGTTTGCAACAGTTGACTGATGAAAATACAAACATAGTTATAATGATTAAAAAATCGAAAATGCTTATTCAACCGCTTTTGGATTCTGTCAAAATCTGCGGTAGAAACATAATTTGCGGAGGGTCCACCGTATTTTACAATTTTACCCTCCTGAGTTCCACTAATTTACAGTATTATCAACCCTGAATTACACTATTTCGGATGTTTTCACCGGGTTTACAGCCGGGCGATGTAGCATTACCCTTAAAAAATATTGCACATGAGGCAAGCTGAAAAAAGGAACAGGTCTAAGCTTATTATCCTTCGATTTCCCTTCACCTTCCCTTCCCCTGCTCAACTTGTATTTTCGTTTATTAGCTGTCTTTAGCCTTTTGTTCTTAAATTTTATCTTTAGATAAATGAAGTATGGCGTTTAAAAACGTACGATTGACTGGAATCATTCTATAAATCTAAGCTCCTTAATCAGTTAATTTGAAAATATTTCATTAATAAAAAACTAGTGAGCATTTCATAATTATTTTTTATTTTAGGAAGCAGTTATTTTGCATATTTATGGATTATGTATAGTTAGTGTGTTGTCTAGGGCACCATGATTTTTTCTTGTTTAATACCATTTAATACTATCTATATCCCCTTTTCACTTTTGACCAAACAAATTGCAGGACCACTGCCAGTTTTTTGCGAACCAATAATTTTTCCATTAAGGGGAAAACCTTATGGTTGTACATTGTTAGACGGCGATTCCTTAGATAATAAAATTGATGTTAGTAGAAAGCACAAACTAATACATATTACCATTAATTTATTCATGTATATGTAAATTCCTTTTATATGTTTTGGGTATATGAAATATGCATTGCAGGAGTACTTACTAAGATACATCAATCAAATAAGCAGAAAAACACCATCATCGGTTATCAGCACAGTATAAACCCGGATATCGCAATGTCCCCAAGTTAAATACAGTGAACTCCTCTTCCTAACTATGAAGGTATTGTTATGTACATGATTTTATAAAGTTATAAATAATAAAACGGGAATATAGAAATAATAAAATAGGAAATATTAGTACTCTACACATTCTGCAAATAGGGAATAATAATACTTGAAACGTAAAACCTCACACCTTTCAAAATCTTTGAGACAATTCCAGAAGGCTCTTCTTTAAGGACAATCAACCACGACCCAAGCCTTTTCAAACTGGATCAAGACCAAGAAAGTTGTCTAGCAAAATCTGAATTCGATTAATACTAAGTAAAGCAGATCCAGGAGAAATCTCCGCCAGATCTGAGTCCAAATAGTGCAGGCCCAGAATGAATAGTGGGAAAAAAACTTGGATCCACTTATAGCAAATTCAAGCACTGGGTTTTCTGTGTGTGTGCGCGCACGAGCGTATGTGTGTGTGTGCAAGCGAGCGTGTGCATGTAAAGTATTAAGGAAATGTATATTAGGGATTAAAAAATAAAAATGGTTAAGAGATGATGATACCTCAAGTTAGCATAATCCCAGTTATAACTTTAACCTAGTCATACTTAATCACCGTAACCATGTAGTTTACAATGAAAAACAACAAATAACAAAACAAAATCCGTAAGAGAAGCACACATGTAATCATTTGAAATCAGAAAAATAATATATATAGACAGATCATAACAAAATTGTTATTTATCTACTTAAAATGTAGAAGAAGTGTCAACCCTCAAACATTACATGAGTGACACGAATTTAGTCACCAACATTATAACCTTGGTAAACATGTATTTAATATATAAATCGCACACTGTCCATCCCTTACAAATTTAGTTGGTTGTACGCTGTATTTGTTGAATCACAAGTTGGTAGTGTTGGGGTTTTGTGCGCAGCGGAAGTTTTAACAAAACACCCAAAAACAAAATGAATCTTTTTCACCCAATCACTTGAAGATGAATGTGATTGAATAACAAACAACAACACAAAAAAATATTGGAAATATGAACACACGATATTCCACCCAACCACCTTCTTTATTGATTCACCAAAATATTGTTTACAACCGATCTCAACTATCGTTAAACAAACACAACTTGAATCAATAACCTTATTGAGAAATAGGTAGAGAATATCTAATGGCTAAACAATTTGAGGAGAAAGATAATGAAGAACAATGACAAATTTTTCCACCACATATAATGAAGATATCAACTAGGCCTTTTATAGAGTGAATTGCTTCATACCCAAGTTTCTTTGGCATCCAAGTAACTTGCAACCCAAAATATCCTCATATATATCAAATATCTATTTGGATAAGCACCAAATAGTCCTTGCCTTCACTTTCAAATATCCCATAAAAGTAGCAACAAATATCTCCACCAAAAATGGATCCACATAGAAAATTTGTTGCCTACAATTGTGATTTGCGTATCACAAATCTCAACAGGTAGTTGTAGTTTATAACACAAGTACTCAACCAATGGGAACAAAAACGTAAGTATAATTACTAAAATAAAATTCTATCAATTCTAGAATAGCAACCCTCTAGAGTTGTGTTCCAGTATAGAGTTTGTTGTTAGCAACAATGTTTACTATCACAGGTACCACTAACAAAATAAGTTTACATTGAACCGACCACAATGTTGTCTAAAAACACAGCTTTGAAATATTAAAAATACTCACTTTAGTTGCACCCAAGAAGCAACCGCATTCATGTTATCTTTGGCTCATGCCGCTGACTGAGGTAGGATCATGTGAGCATCTTTCCCCTATGCCCGCTGCTCGTAATTTTTTTCAGGCCTCAACACAACAACCTTGCTTTTTTAGCCTTTGGCTCCAGCATGAATTATGTAATAGGCGTGGATGCTGCAGGTAAATGGGTAATAATGCAGACAACTGTAAGGGGAAGTGCTCAGTAGCAGGGAGTAGCAGCAAAAGAAGATAACAAAGGAAAAAAGGTAGAGCCATAAAAGCTTATCTAACTGTGCATGTAAAAAAACGCACACAGAAGATAGCAAACACTCATAGAAAAATGAAGAGTCCGCTAAGAAAAAGCAGGAACTATGTTGTAGCCATGTGAAAGAAATAGATATGCAGACTCAGTGATTACGTCCGGAAACATATACTTGCAACAAACACACATATATATAAGTTGGTATGTAAGAAAATATTTAGTGTTATAATCCATACAAACTCATTCAATCAAGATACTTTTCATGCAAAACCCCGCTTGAAACAACAAACGCACCTAAAACATCCCTTGTATGCACATGAATCCGTAGATCACAGCTGACCACACAATAGATCAGTGCAGTAACCATATAAGAAAAGGTATGTTCATATTCAGCCGTAACACAGATGGGAAGAAGGAAGATTAACACAATTGTTGGAAAAATTTGTGTTTTCACAGAGTATCATACAGTATGCCATCGAATTTTGAAATATGAAAGCTATGTATTGACATCCCGTTAGTAGGATCAATTACTATTTCTATTGTGTTAGGCTAATGGACTTCCAGCTTTTGTGTCAGTGCGTGCTTTTGTGTGTGTGTGTACATAAGTAATTTCAATGCAAATATTTATTGGCACGATTGGATAATGGTTAACTAAAAACAATGAAGGATGGATAAAATTGGGATTTAACCAAAACTAAAACTCAATTAGTTCATAGGGCAGATGTAACACCCCACCTCCGCTAGGGTCACTCTTTCGGGGGCACTAGCTTCTAGGGGGCGTTAGAACTGGGTAAGCATGCATAATGATATATCAAGGCAGAACAAGAACATAAATGTATATATGTAAAACAGAGTAAGTGAGAATAAA
The DNA here is from genome assembly GCA_030737875.1 of Allium sativum. Taxonomy (NCBI): domain Eukaryota; kingdom Viridiplantae; phylum Streptophyta; class Magnoliopsida; order Asparagales; family Amaryllidaceae; genus Allium; species Allium sativum. The sequence goes on from CM060918.1 coordinate 751,251,364, forward strand.
ACAGCGGAATATCTCAAACCATCTCAAAATAAGTCTAGTACATCATAAAGTCATCTGCCAAAATAAACATGTCTAGTACATCATAAACAGTAATACTGAAATACATAGTGCTATCCCCAAAATAAAGATGATAAACCATAGCGAGCTCAATGTCCAGACATACATGAGCTATCCAGCGAACAAGCAAGCGATCCAAGCTAAGCACCATTGTTCCCTCCCTGAGAACCTGGGGGGGGGGGGGAGAAACGAAAGAAAAGAAGCGAAAGAAAACAGGTCAGTCAAAAAGACTGGTAAGCCCTACTACGATCAGTCTATAAACTAATAAAGTTAACATCATGATGGAAACTGAGATGAACATACTGGCAATAGATAAAAGTGTCATCACATAAAGAAGATTAAGCTTTGCACCACAGTGTACTAGCAAACTAACATAACAGGTATTGATCCCTCAGCCCAAACTTTGGCCCAATAACATGAGGTGACCTTAATACAAGGTCCAGCCCAACGGTCTAGTCGATCGGCTCCCTATAAACCTAACACGTCAAGTGTTGGTGTCCATACGGCCCACATATGGTTGTAGTCAGACTGTGCTGGGTCCACCTTCGGGTGTATCAAGCCCTCGGGTGTCAACCCCAGACACCTAAGCAATAATGCACAGTCTAAACCTACTGGTACCCGTGCCTCGAGTTTGTCCAATACCGGACTACGTGCACGTCCGTAGCCCGCCTGGACCCGCACCGCTGTACCACTCAGCCGTCGCTTTGGTCGCTTACATCAGTCCAGTAATCGTGCCCCGCCCTAGCCTAGCCTCTAGGGTTGTGAATGATACATAACTAGGATTACTGCTGGAACAGATCACGTTGCTAGGGTTTTCTAAGAGGGTTAAGTGTGGTTTAACCCCTCACTAATCATGGATTAAATTAGTTAAGTGTAACCAACAGTTCACCACTTAACCCCATTTAATCCCTCGTATCCCCCAAAATTGGTTAAGTATTAGTGGGCCATGACTTAACCCTAATCATGAGGCATTAATTAATTTAATGCACCCAACCTCTCACATTAGACCTTGTTGTGGTTACTAGTTAGGCCAGGCGGGTCCGGGTAGGTTTACACCACAACTTAGTCTAACCTCGGGTTTCACGTGCAACATGACCAACTACTCACATTGGGTCCTATTGCTTGTAGCCACTAGTTAAGCCGGTCGGTTCCGGGTAGGTTTATGCTACAAACTCAACCCAACCTCGAGTTGGCCACACTTATGTTTTCTAAGTGTCATGTCCACTTTAATTTCAAAACATAATTACAAGTTTAACAAATACTTGGGTAAACCTAACTTAATAGGTAAATTCCCAAGGGGTAGACCTAACTTAATAGGTAAATTCCCAATCTCATATTTTCATGTGTTTTAAGTTTTACCCCAAACCCCCCCAACGTCATTCTATCGCTTACATATTCGTCATAACGCATAAAGGATAGAAAGAGGGAACTTGGCACAACATACATGATAAATCTTACATATCATAATAAACATGCATAACATGTTGGACTTGCATAACTTAGCATAGTGAACTTGCATAAACATGCATAACTTGTTAAACTTGCAAATCATGGCATAGTGAACTTGCATAAACATGCATAACTTGTTAAACTTGCAAATCATGGCATAGTGAACTTGCATAAACATGCATAACTTGTTAAACTTGCAAATCATGGCATAGTGAACTTGCATAAACATGCATAACTTATCAAACATGTGTAACATGGCATAGTGAACTCGCATAAGCATGCAAAACTTATTAATCATGCATAACATGGCATAGTGAACTCGCATAAGCATGCATAACTTGTTAAACTTGCAAATCATGGCATAGTGAACTTGCATAAACATGCATAACTTGTTAAACTTGCAAATCATGGCATAGTGAACTTGCATAAACATGCATAACTTGTTAAACTTGCAAATCATGGCATAGTGAACTTGCATAAACATGCATAACTTATCAAACATGTGTAACATGGCATAGTGAACTCGCATAAGCATGCATAACTTATTAATCATGCATAACATGGCATAGTGAACTCGCATAAGCATGCATAACTTATTAAACATGCATAACATAGCATAGTGAACTCGCATAAGCATGCATAACTTATTAAACATGCATAAATCCCAACTTTCATCACATATTAACTTTAGAGTTTCTAAAATGAAGGTAAGAGGGCTTACAAATATTATGAAGACACAAATCTACTAATAAAGATTGAGAAGCCCTTTATGCAAGCATAAAAACCCAAAACAAAGCTCCAATAAGAAACACCCTTAACAAAAATCTCAAAAACTCTAGCTTAGCAAACAAAACTTGCAACTTGATGATGTATGCAAGCTAATGATCATTCATACAACTTAGAAATGCTTGTATGAACATCATAATCTTCATAGGAATGATTTTTGAAGAGGGTGGAGGCTAGGGTTTTTAGGTGGAGGCCATTTGAGAATTCAATTTGACATAGTTTGGTTGCTAGAATGAATAATGAGGTTTTAGGGTAGGATTAGGGGCTTATTTATAGAAGATTAGAGTGTTTTTAGCCCTAGGATTAACCCTAGGTTAGTTTAGGTCCGTCAGATTTAGGAATTCTCTAGAACCAAGCCACAAGACCAGACCAAAACCCAAAATGGTGCGCCAGGCAAAACTGCCCGGCCACCCTGTGTCGACAGGGCTGTCGACAGGGCTGTCGACACCCTGGGGACCCTGTCGACATGGGGGTCCTGGCGGGAGTTTTCCCGCCTGACGCCAGTTAGCCCTAATCCTTGTTTTTAATTTAAAATTTAAATCTGTTTTTAACATGGAAATTTCTGAAAACTTCAATGGGCCTTAACTGGGTCATACGGACTCCGATTTTCGAAAACTCGGACTCTATTTCGCGTATTTTTCCGAGACGAACACAATGGCATAGCCCGTTTCCCTTGATTCAGATTTTAGAATTAATTTCTGCCTCGATTTATGTTATAACAGGTTATTGAAAATACGGGTTGTTACATTCTCCCCTCCTTAAAGGATTTCGTCCCCGAAATCTTCAAGTTAGGAAGAACGTATCCTACCATCCAATCATCCATCTACTCAAAGCATCATCCACGAGCAATCATTGTCCTTAAAAGATTCTAAATGCTGTATGAACATATGCAAAAGTGTGTGTATATGTACTTATCTAATGCAAAGATCAATGCAAAATATGTTAGTGAAATGTATCCATATGTATGCAAATCCCTAACATAATGTATAATATCTACATGCGTGCTCAGTCATACATCCATATGCAACATCCATGTGATGGCATACAAATTTCATCTAAGAATAAGCATAAACACTCATGCACATGCAATATGAGGAGTGTGTGAGCCGATCTAGTGCCTAATGTGTATCATGCATCCACGAGTAACCACTTGCAAACACTTGCAACCACTTGCAACCATCAAACATAACATGTCTCAAACACATGTTTCATCCAAAGGGTTTCTACCTAAGGTTCTCATGACAAGATTAGCACGATAACTAGATAAACATGGATAGCAAAGAGGAAGATATGCTAACAAAGGAAAGAGATTGAGAGTGTACCCTAAAAAAGAAATGGATAAAGCCCACGCATCTTCTCCTCGGTTTCCCAAGTTGCGTCTTCTTCGGCTTCACCCCATTGAACCTTCACCAGCTTGACCTCTCGATTCCTTAGCTTCTTGGTCTCTGTCCCCAAGATACGAATCAGAGCTCTCCTCAAAGTTGCCTCTTTCTGTACTTCCACGTCTTCAAGAATGCTAGGTTCAACCACCTTAGCGGACTTATGTAGGCACTTTCGGAGATGCGAGACGTGAAAGACATTATGCACTCCGGACAGCTTCTCGGGCAATTGCACTTTATAAGCCATCTTCCCAATTCTCTCTATTATAGGGAAGGGTCCAACAAATCTCGGTGCTAACTTCCCAACAGCTCCAAATCGGACCACATTCCGCAAAGGAGAAACCTTCACGAAAACCATATCCCCAACATCAAACTCCAAGTCGGATCTTCGCTTATCAGCATAGGATTTCTGTCGGTCTTGGGCCGCTTTCATCCGTCTTCTAATCAACTCGACCTTCTCGGATGTATCTCTAATCATGTCAGGTCCAAGTATAAGCTTATCTGTAGTCTCCCACCAACATGTAGGTGACTTGCACGGTCTCCCATATAAAGCCTCAAATGGTGCCATCCCAATGCTTGCCTGAAAACTGTTATTATATGCAAACTCAACAAGAGGAAGATGGTCTTCCCAAGTACCACCAAAATCCAGAATGCAAAGCCTCAACAAGTCCTCAAGTACCCTATTCACCCTTTCTGTCTGACCGTCCGTTTGTGGGTGATAAGCCGTACTCAGGTTCAACCTCGTGCCCATAGCTTCCTGCAAACTGTTCCAGAACTGACTAGTAAAGATGGGGTCTCGGTCACTGACTATGCTGGAAGGGACTCCATGTAGTCGTACTATCTCACGAAGATATACTGATGCTAGTCCAGATGCGGTCCTTTTTCTCTTCACCGGAATGAAATGAGCACTCTTCGTAAGCCTATCTACAATGACCCAAATGCTCGTATTCCCTTTCCTTGACCTTGGAAGCCCATCAATAAAGTCCATAGAAATACTCTCCCACTTCCATAGCGGGACCTCTAGAGGATGCAATAGCCCACCGGGCTTCTTCGACTCGGCTTTTACTCTCTGACAAACAACACATCTAGAGACAAACTCTGCCACATCCTTCTTCATTCCAGGCCAGAAGAAAATGCGCTTCATATCCTTATACATCTTATCTCCACCTGGATGTATAGTCAACTTGGAGCGATGTGCTTCATCAAGAACTTTCCTCACCAAGTCTTCTACCATCGGAACACAAAGCCTTCCGTCTCTCCTCAGCCAACCCTTATCATCTATAGAATATCGAGCAAGGTGACTAGATGTCTCCCCTCGAATCAGCTTATCCGTAATCTCAATTATCTGAGGGTCTTCCTTCTACGAAGCCCCAACTTGATCCAGAAGGGTAGGCCTGAGCTCAAGAGATGCTAAAGAACCGGTCATCGACTCAACTGTCAAAGAAAAATCAAAGGTTGCCAAGAACTCTAAATTCTTCATCTCAACAAATAGAGGACTTAGTGTCAACCTTTTTCTACTCAACGCATCCGCTATAACATTCCCCTTGCCAGGGGTATAGGCTATATCAAAATCGTAGGATGCCAAGAATTCCATCCACCTTTGCTGCCTCAAGTTCAGATCCTTCTGTGAAAAGAGATACTTCAAAGACTTATGATCAGTATACAGCTCAAATCTCTCTCCCAGAAGATAATGACGCCAAGCCTTGAGTGCATATACTATCGCTGCCAGCTCTAGATCATGAGTGGGATAATTCTTCTCATGCACCTTAAGTTGTCTACCGCCAAAGCATATCACTCTGCCCTCTTGCATCAGAACAGCTCCCAACCCCGTGCCACACGCATCGGTGTATACTGTAAATAATTTCCCTCCATCGGGCAAAGCTAGAACGGGTGCTGATGTGAGAGCTCTCTTGAGCTTCTGAAAAGCAAGCTCGCACTCTAAGCTCCAAGCAAAAACTAAGTTCTTCTTCGTCAATTTAGTGAGAGGAGCAGAAATCTTCGCGAAGTCCTTGATGAACTTCCGGTAAAAACCCGCAAGACCTAGAAAACTTCTCACCTCGGTTGCATTCCTTGGAGTCTTCCAATCCTGAACTGCAACTACCTTAGCGGGATCCACCGCTAAGCCTTGCTTGGATACGATATGCCCAAGGAATCTAACTTCCCTTCTCCAAAAGTGACACTTGGAGAACTTGGCCTTTAACTGATGCGCTCTAAGCGTATCCATCACCTCTACAAGATGCCTCGCGTGCTCTTCCTCATCCTTGGAGAAGATCAGAATATCATCCACAAAGACCACAACAAACTTGTTCAAGAACTCCCGAAACACCCTACTCATCAAGTCCACGAAATATGCGGGTGCATTCGTCAAACCGAACGACATAACAAGCCATTCAAAGAATCCATTTGGAGTTCTGAATGCAGTCTTGTCTATACTATCTTCAGCCACTCTGAGCTGATGAAATCCAGTAGCAAGATCAAGCTGAGAGAAAACAGAAGCACCAACAAGCTGGTCAAAGAGATCATCGATCCTCGGTAACGGGTGTCTGTTCTTCTTAGTCAGCTTATTCAATTCTCTATAGTCCACACAGAGTCGAAGAGAACCATCTGCCTTAGTAGCAAACACCACAGGCGCTCCCCATTCGGATATACTTCGTCTGATGAAGTTCTTCTCAAGCAACTCCTTTACTTGCTTGCTGAGCTCCCGTCTCTCACGCGGAGCCATGTGCCGAACGGGCAAAGAAACAGGCTTAGCATTATCCACCAGATAAATGCGAAAATCAATCTCTCATTTAGGGGGCAACCCCTTAACTTCTTCAAAAACATCTGGATAATCTTGGACCACCCTTACAGACTGAAGGGCTTCCTCTGACGAGTCGAGAGATTCAAGATAGCACAACATGACGGGATCCTTCGGATTGCATGAAATCTCTAAGGTGTTGCCAAGGCGAGTCACAAGCCTCACAACCCTATGCTCACAATCAAGAATGGCTCCATATCTGGACAGCCAATCCATGCCCAATATCAATCCGTATCCCCTGAAACCAAGAACATACGCACTACACAAGAACTCTACACTGAGTATAGAGATCCTTAGATCCTCACATATCATAGATAGATAAGCAGAACCCCCAATGGGATTCGAAACACAAACGGGATCATCCACTAAGCTAGTACTAAGGTGCAAACTATCAACAAGATCAGATGAAATAAAGCTATGTGATGCACCAGAATCAAACAAGGTACGAACTGGAAGATCGGAAACATAAACAAGGTTCTCAACAGAAACACTACCTCGATCGGGAACTGGAGCGGTATTGAGAGCATGAACTTGCCCTCCTGAAGGTCCAGCCTGCCCTTTCTTCTTCGGGCATTCCTTGCTGAAGTGTCCAGTCTCACCACAGGAAAAACATCCACCACTAAGCTTCCTTTTCTTCTTCCTACAATCCTTAGCAAAGTGTCCAGGCACACCACAGTAATTGCACTTTCCCTTGCCTTTGTTGTTGTTCCCCTTCTTGTTCTTGCTCTGATTCCCTTGACTGCTTTGACCACCTTGATTGCCTTTACCCTGAGAATCAGTCTTCTTTGCTTGAGTATCACTCGACTTGACCTCTTTCTTTCCATCTCCCTGAAGTAGAGCCATATCGACCAAACTCTCAAAAGTAGCCCCATGCGGAATATGTGACATCGCCAAACCCTACAGCGGCTCATTCAACCCTCTAGCAAATCGAAGAGCCTTCTTCTCAGGATTGTTCACCATATCCAAACCAAAACGGGCCAGCTGATTAAAGTTATTCACATACTCCTTGACAGACATATCACCTTGCTTTAATGCAATGAACTTCTCCATCTGTAAATTCGCCTCAGCAGAAGATAAAAACTTGGCCACAGATCTAGCCCTCAAATCGGCCCAAGTCTCGACAGGCCTCGTCCCATTGGTGACCTCCCGCCAATAGGCTGCTTCGTCCTTCAAAAGCCACACTGTCAATAAGATCTTCCTTTCGTCATCAATCCGAAAGATAGCAAATAAGTCCTCAGTGTCTTTCAGCCAATTCCTTGCTTCAACAAAAGATTCCGTGCCTAGGAAATTATTGCCTCCCATCGCCTTGAAGTCTTTACAAACCTTCGTGAACTCAACCTGAGGATGCTGAGGGGGAGGAGGAGGAAGAGGAGCCTTAGCAACAGGAGGAGGAGGAACATTGACTACGGGAGGAGGAATATTAACCACTGGAGGAGGAGGAACAGGAACCACCGGAGGAGGGACATTAGGGGGAGGATTCTCAACTACAGGAGGAGGAGTGGGAGTAGGGTTTGCGGGGCCGGCTGCCGCCCTAGCTTCTAGAAGTCTCCTATACCAAAGTGGTACGTTTACTCCATCCGGGATGGCAAGATCCTCAGCCATACTGAAACGAAGGATAAGATAAGATTAGGTCAAGGGAACGAAGGATAACGCTAATGGCTTTTTTGGGGAATAGCCTTTTAAAATACTAGACTTTTCTTTGGAAAATACTTTATACTTGTTTTGAAAATAGTTTTTCAAAAGTCTTTTAAAAACTTTTTGTTCTTTCTTGTAAACCTCGCTCTGATACCAAATTTGTAACACCCCACCTCCGCTAGGGTCACTCTTTCGGGGGCACTAGCTTCTGGGGGGCGTTAGAACTGGGTAAGCATGCATAATGATATATCAAGGCAGAACAAGAACATAAATGTATATATGTAAAACAGAGTAAGTGAGAATAAAACAGCGGAATATCTCAAAACATCTCAAAACATGTCTAGTACATCATAAAGTCATCTGCCAAAATAAACATGTCTAGTACATCATAAACAGTAATACTGAAATACATAGTGCTATCCCCAAAATAAAGATGATAAACCATAGCGAGCTCAATGTCCAGACATACATGAGCTATCCAGCGAACAAGCAAGCGATCCAAGCTAAGCACCACTGTTCCCTCCCTGAGAACCTGGGGGGGGGGGGAAACGGAAGAAAAGAAGCGAAAGAAAACAGGTCAGTCAAAAAGACTGGTAAGCCCTACTACGATCAGTCTATAAACTAATAAAGTTAACATCATGATGGAAACTGAGATGAACATACTGGCAATAGATAAAGGTGTCATCACATAAAGAAGATTAAGCTTTGCACCACAGTGTACTAGCAAACTAACATAACAGGTATTGATCCCTCAGCCCAAACTTTGGCCCAATAACATGAGGTGACCTTAATACAAGGTCCAGCCCAACGGTCTAGTCGATCGGCTCCCTATAAACCTAACACGTCAAGTGTTGGTGTCCATACGGCCCACATATGGTTGTAGTCAGACTGTGCTGGGTCCACCTTCGGGTGTATCAAGCCCTCGGGTGTCAACCCCAGACACCTAAGCAATAATGCACAGTCTAAACCTACTGGTACCCGTGCCTCGAGTTTGTCCAACACCGGACTACGTGCACTTCCGTAGCCCGCCTGGACCCGCACCGCTGTACCACTCAGCCGTCGCTTTGGTCGCTTACATCAGTCCAGTAATCGTGCCCCGCCCTAGCCTAGCCTCTAGGGTTGTGAATGATACCTAACTGGGATTACTGCTGGAACAGACCACGTTGCTAGGGTTTTCTAAGAGGGTTAAGTGTGGTTCAACCCCTCACTAATCATGGATTAAATTATTTAAGTGTAACCAACAGTTCACCACTTAACCCCATTTAATCCCTCGTATCCCCCAAAATTGGTTAAGTATTAGTGGGCCATGACTTAACCCTAATCATGAGGCATTAATTAATTTAATGCACCCAACCTCTCACATTAGACCTTGTTGTGGTTACTAGTTAGGCCGGGCGGGTCCGGGTAGGTTTACACCACAACTTAGTCTAACCTCGGGTTTCACGTGCAACATGACCAACTACTCACATTGGGTCCTATTGCTTGTAGCCACTAGTTAAGCCGGTCGGTTCCGGGTAGGTTTATGCTACAAACTCAACCCAACCTCGAGTTGGCCACACTTATGTTTTCTAAGTGTCATGTCCACTTTAATTTCAAAACATAATTACAAGTTTAACAAATACTTGGGTAGACCTAACTTAATAGGTAAATTCCCAAGGGGTAGACCTAACTTAATAGGTAAATTCCCAATCTCATATTTTCATGTGTTTTAAGTTTTACCCCAAACCCCCCCAACGTCATTCTATCGCTTACATATTCGTCATAACGCATAAAGGATAGAAAGAGGGAACTTGGCACAACATACATGATAAATCTTACATATCATAATAAACATGCATAACATGTTGGACTTGCATAACTTAGCATAGTGAACTTGCATAAACATGCATAACTTGTTAAACTTGCAAATCATGGCATAGTGAACTTGCATAAACATGCATAACTTGTTAAACTTGCAAATCATGGCATAGTGAACTTGCATAAACATGCATAACTTGTTAAACTTGCAAATCATGGCATAGTGAACTTGCATAAACATGCATAACTTATCAAACATGTGTAACATGGCATAGTGAACTCGCATAAGCATGCATAACTTATTAATCATGCATAACATGGCATAGTGAACGCGCATAAGCATGCATAACTTGTTAAACTTGCAAATCATGGCATAGTGAACTTGCATAAACATGCATAACTTGTTAAACTTGCAAATCATGGCATAGTGAACTTGCATAAACATGCATAACTTATCAAACATGTGTAACATGGCATAGTGAACTCGCATAAGCATGCATAACTTATTAATCATGCATAACATGGCATAGTGAACTCGCATAAGCATGCATAACTTATTAAACATGCATAACATAGCATAGTGAACTCGCATAAGCATGCATAACTTATTAAACATGCATAAATCCCAACTTTCATCACATATTAACTTTAGAGTTTCTAAAATGAAGGTAAGAGGGCTTACAAATATTATGAAGACACAAATCTACTAATAAAGATTGAGAAGCCCTTTATGCAAGCATAAAAACCCAAAACAAAGCTCCAATAAGAAACACCCTTAACAAAAATCCCAAAAACTCTAGCTTAGCAAACAAAACTTGCAACTTGATGATGTATGCAAGCTAATGATCATTCATACAACTTAGAAATGCTTGTATGAACATCATAATCTTCATAGGAATGATTTTTGAAGAGGGTGGAGGCTAGGGTTTTTAGGTGGAGGCCATTTGAGAATTCAATTTGACATAGTTTGGTTGCTAGAATGAATAATGAGGTTTTAGGGTAGGATTAGGGGCTTATTTATAGAAGATTAGAGTGTTTTTAGCCCTAGGATTAACCCTAGGTTAGTTTAGGTCCGTCAGATTTAGGAATTCTCTAGAACCAAGCCACAAGACCAGACCAAAACCCAAAATGGTGCGGCAGGCAAAACTGCCCGGCCACCCTGTGTCGACAGGGCTGTCGACACCCTGGGGACCCTGTCGACATGCCTGTCGACATGGGGGTCCTGGCGGGAGTTTTCCCGCCTGACGCCAGTTAGCCCTAATCCTTGTTTTTAATTTAAAATTTAAATCTGTTTTTAACATGGAAATTTCTGAAAACTTCAATGGGCCTTAACTGGGTCATACGGACTCCGATTTTCGAAAACTCAGACTCTATTTCGCGTATTTTTCCGAGACGAACACAATGGCATAGCCCGTTTCCCTTGATTCAGATTTTAGAATTAATTTCTGCCTCAATTTATGTTATAACAGGTTATTGAAAATACGGGTTGTTACAGCAGAAAGAAAAAAGGTCTATCAAATTTTTTTCTCAATCAAACATAAGTCTACAAGTTAATAAAAATGACCTTCCCTTAGCAGCAACAGTGAAGGGACAAAAAAATTGACATATAAGAACACCATAAAAAAAGTGTGGTTGAGACAATTATACATTATGGTCATTGTCCTAAGCTCTGCAAGTAAGTGGAAGACTAAATTTTTGGGAACATGAATGAGAAAAAGGTCTATCAATTTTTGGGAACATGAATAAACAATTTTCTATGGATTAGCAGTTAATCAGTCAATGTAAAAGTTTACGTCTCAAAATGCGATTTGGAAAGAATCACAATGTTCCTGCTCCAAGAGTTAAGTTGGATCGCAAATCCTATAGGATATACGACCCTATTTTGGAATGAAGACACACTTATTTAATTGCAATTTGAATATAAACATACATTTGAAACGAAAGAAAAAGAGATTCAATGCAGATTCGTGATTTGTACATAGCAATCAAAAGGGAAAATAAATAAGATGTAAAAGGAGGCAACGAAAATAAGATACCTGAATTGAACCGCATGTTCGTTTATTATATTCTTCATTTTCGTCCCTCCTTCGATCGTGATGTATAAGTTTAATCCTAATTGAAAACATGACAAAGCGTTTGGTAGATGTGACGGGTGGTTGTTAGGGGTAAATCGGTTGAAATTGGATCCCAGCAGAATGGAATTAGGGTTACCAACCTGCAGTGAAGTCGACGTTATCGTTGGAATGGAAAGGCGATAGAAAATTTAAATTTGGAATATTTAGGGATTTCCTTCTTTTAGTTTGTGTTTGTGGAGTAGCGTTGCAGAGGTAGTATGAATTATGTTCGATAAAGCAGTTAGAGAATAAGAGAAGAAAAATATGTTGGGGATGAAAGAGGAACGTGTGCTACTTTATCGGGTCAATAAGTAACGAAAAAAATGCGGGCATAGGAGGAAGGCTTTATTTTGAAATACTGGACGAACGACGGTGCCACGTTAGCAATTCCATAATCCTGTTTTACTATTTAAGTAATAGATACATATTGAACATAAGCCGCCAATCATAATGTATGAACAGACTGATCCATATGAATGTGTGAACCTACCGGTCAGAACTTTGAGGCCGACCAACTGGTACCTATGTGTCCGATCACTGTTTAGTATGTGATGGTCTTCACGGAAACAGATGAGCTAACACGTCCCCGGAACAGGTGAGCTGCTAGTGTACTCTTAATATGGCTAATCCATGAAAAACACGTTGGTACTAGAGTGCTAACACATGTGTCACATTTCATTGCCAACCCTTCTTTGTTATGTGAACGTTACCAACCGACCGAGACCGATCGATTCGCATGCATAATATGTCCGACCGATCCGAGTGGTGTGCGACTGGTCTGATTCTCATGATGTACGACTGATCGCTTTACAAAACGGTCGACATATCAATTTCTAAACCACGTTAATAACGGGGTTAACACTTCTTGAAGTGACCTGACTGCAAGAAAATGTAACAAAATTATGCATGGTCATCCAAGCTTGAGGAACAGACACTCCGGTTGGACCTTCACAACTGTTGTCGTAATGACCTTTTTTGTCTCACTTGAAGCAAGTGATGGAATATAAGTCAATGAGATACCACTGAGAAAAACTGATACCATGAGTGTTTTTTCCCAATGGTTTTCCACCATCAAAAATGGGCTTCCTCTTCTTCAATCCATTGGAAGCTCCTTGAGAAGTTGGTTCTTACACAATCTGCTTACCTTAGAGCTAGGGTTCTCGATTCTAGTAGCTATATCTATAAGTCTAGTGAAAGTGTCATGAACATGAGTTATCAAACGTTCATAATACTCTTGACGGGCTACAAATATAAACTTCTCGTTCTTTTAGGTAGTATGCCAATCAATCTAGGACCGAAATTGGACAATTTGTTGAATTTCCTATCATACTAAGCAAATGTCATATTCCCCTGCTCAAGATCTATAAAGGTCCGATATAGATTAGAATTCCCAGCTTTGGGCATCCACTTCGCTGCAAAAGCATCCTGAAATTTGGATATAAGATTTGAGCTCAATTTCTGAAGAAAAAAACAATCGGATTTCGATTCGACTCAAGATTTTCACTTGAACTGCTCCCAAGTATCGTTTGCTTCAATAATCTAAGCGACAACAGATTCCCACCAATCTTGGGCACCCTCCTGTAACTACCAAGTGGCTAACTGACGTGTCTGGGCGTCAATAATCTCAAGTCTAGTATAAATCCCCTCCAAGCACTTCAGCTTCTATCGAGCCAATGGCGGATCTAGCCCTGGGCACAGCTGGGTTGCAGCCCAGGGTTAAAAAAAATGTAGAAGGAAGAGGCATAAGAAGGAGAAAGAATTGGCGTCGGCATAAGAAGAAGAAAGAAGCGGCGTAAGAAGGAGAAAGAAGCGACGCCGGCATAAGAAGAGCTAAAGAGGAAAAAATGGCATAAGAAGGAGAAAGAAGTTGCGCCGGCATAAGAAGAAGAAAGAAGCGACAGCTGATGTAATAGGGTTTCCTCAAAGAAAAGGTGTTGTAATTTCTATTTGGATTAGGCCCATACTTTTGGGCTTCATTTCTCATATTTATCTGAGTTGTGTAAACTGGAAAAAAAAAACATTAAGCAAAGATGGATGTGAAGGACAATTTCTCGGTGGCAACTATGTGTCTGTGTGGCAGTTGGTAGATGCGGTGAAGGTGTTTATGAAATTGCATCAAAGATATCGGAGTATTTGACAAAATATATGCTTATAAATAGAAAAAGGTAGACTTGCTAATATTTTCCTATGTAGATATCTTTTCAGTGTTTCATTATGAATGATGGTCTCAGTCAATAATTCATATCCAGTCCTACAAAACAGGAGTTTACAAGTAACGGGAATTTGCAAACCGAAATTTAAACAAAAATCCCAAAATTTCCGGAGCGGAACCAAAATATTGAAATTTTACAGAAACCGAGATGGAAACGGAATCAGAATTGCATTACAACTTAAAAAAAAGATAGCTTTAAAGTTAGCCCACCCTGGTCTTAATTGCTAGTTCCGCCCTTGTATCGAGCCTCAATAATACTCTCTGATCCCATTAATTTGGTACCTCTATGATAAGTATACTTTTAGCAAAGAGCGGTGAATCTGTCTTTCAAAGCTGATGCTGAGGAGTTTTCTCTTCCCTTACCTCTGCCATTTCTTCGGTTCATCCTGGAAAATATCAAAGATATGGTTAGAGAAAGAATCAAGATATAGACATAAAGAAATCCTGATTTTGTAGAATCCGCCACTGTGCAAATTGATCTAGCATATGATAGTTTTAGGTGCTAAAGCAATGAAGTTATTAACGCCCATGCGAAAAACCAGATCATTCCTTATCGTTTTCCTTGGAACAATGCTTCTTGCCTCTTCAAACATTCGAAATCCAAACCTGATCAAAGCAAAAAACGTGCAAGGAACTCAATGGACTCATTTGTTATTAAAAATAGTGCACAGCGTTATGAAATTGTTTAATATAATGATGTACTAATTTCCCATGCTGCGAACATACCAATTGATAACGTCTTTTACCTATGACCCGGTTGTGCCTCTTGACCCACTTTTTCAGCCTGCCTCATTTGACCCTTCAACACACCAACTAAAAATCATGACCCACAAGCAACACCATTTTTCTTCAATGCTTGTTTAACCTTAGTCCACTCATTTGATTCAGCTTCATCATTTTCCAGTTCACTCGGTAATATGTACATGCATGTGCATGACTCCACACCTAACCATGCAACTTTTTCCTCACTAAGCCTAGTTTTAGTTTCTCATTCCTGTCTTGTTTATGATCCCATGCAACCAACTTTCATGACATGATCAAACATCCTTTACGTACCACCCCTGTTCCATCCGTCCACTCATCTACAGTGGCGTACCCACATATAGCCCAACAAAGGCCAATGCCCTACCTCAAAATTTCCAAAGCAATGCGAAAAAAACCTAAATTCAACAACTTGCCCAATCTAAAATCAATTTCATGGCCATAGCTCAGAGCAACTTCAGCCAATATGCCTAGAGCTCACTTCCTGGCCTTAACTGAACTTCAAAGCTAGATCCGCCAATGCTCACCTACCACTCCCTCTTTCTCTTACCTCTCCAAAAAATCTAACAGTTTTCAATCAACCTTGAACCCTGGCATGAATTTTCACCCTACCACCCTATCACATCTGTTGTTCCACAAATTAAAGCATTAAACACCATTCAGACAAGAAGTATGACAAAGAGAAACAAAAAGAAAACACAGGTTAATTATGTTGCACAATATGGGAGCATGGAATGTCCGTGGAGCTCACAGCAAATTAAAGTTGGATCAATGCAAAGATCTAATCAAAACTTTCAGCCCCAACTTGCTAGCAATGTTGTGTTAGAATGAGTAAAGTCTGTACAGTGCATATTATGCTAGGGTTCAAGGGATATTTTTGTAATCTTTCCTTTGTGTACAACTGTACATACCATTACAACAATGCCTATTTATAAGCTGTAACATAGGCATAGCTTTGTTCTGTATCGAATGACATTTGAATTTGCACAATTCCAATTTTTTTCTCTCATTATTTCAATACTGTATCAAAGCACTTGGGCAAACGGCAATCATCATTTTTCTGATCATGCATGATTCAATCACTGTGAAAGTGGACATTATCTCTTCTCAGCTATATCTCATCATCTAAGAGATCTACCCTTCTCCCATTAAGGCAGCAAAGCTTGAATTCAGCTTCAAGACATCCGTTCTCATCTTCTCACTGTGCCATCTACGAGTTGTTGTTGTTGTTGTTGTGTTTTTTTTTTTTTTTTTTTTTTTCTTTTCTTTTCTTTCTTTACCAATTCCTATTGCAGCAGTGTTGACTATTAGAGAATCTCTCATCATCTGATCGGTCCTGTATTTCACTATGGCCAACCATGATGCTGTAGCATAAAAGAAACCATCATTAGATAAAGAGAATGTGTAAGCATTTTCTGAAAATGCTCGGACTCCTGCAAATGGGACCAATACTACAACAAAATTGTCATATTACAACTATTCTTTTGCAACTTGCATAAACTAACAGTTGTAATAGATACTTTGTGGCAATATATTTAGTTTAGCTGTTGTAATAAATCGGTTTTTAACAATTGTATTTATGTAACTGTTGTAATATAAATATGTAACCACTGTTTTTTTAATCAGTTGTAAATTCTAGGCTATTACCACAATTTTATGGAGTTATAATAGTTATATAACTATTCTATGGTTCCTAAGTTCCAAAAAACTTAACACGTTCAGGAATTACTTTTTCGGCCGCTCTTTCCAACAATTATCGTTTCCACCTATAACCCTAATTTCAACGCCCACTATCTGAATAAGGCTCATTTCCATCTCAACCCTAATTTCAATCCCAAATCCGTCGTCGTCCGTCTCCCTCTCCCATCTGAAACACCCCACCTCTGTTAAGGTCACTCACAAAGGTAATGCCTTAATTTCGATCGAGCATTATAGGTAAAAGATGCAGATAAATTACAAGACAGACAATTAAAGTAGCGACAAATAAATAAAACTTTATTTCATTGATAAACACAACTTGTACAAAGATTGTTTTACAGTACCAAAGTATTTTGTCTTGTTTAACAAAACAAATAAAGAAGCATAAAATGATTTCCCCAAATAAAGCATGAGCCAGCATAGCAATAGAAGATAGAGTCCAAGGCAACATGTCAAAGAGTCTTCAAGCTTGGAAAGAGTAACAGTCCAAACAAACCTGAGCTATTCACTCCCTGACAACCTGGGGGGGAGGATGGAAGAAAAGAAGACGAGAGAAAACGGATCAGACAATAAGCCTGGTAAGTTCGGTGATTACTAGCATTTAAACAAGTAAAAGGGGTCATGACAAGAGTAACAGAACATAGGATAATACCCTAATATACGACAAGATAGATTGAACATGTGATCGCATCTATTACTATAATCTCTGCACCACCTAGCTAGTGTCTCAACTAATAATCTGTATAATACGATCCCAACCCCCGCAGTTGTGGTAGCCTTCAGGTGTACATCTATAGTTGAGGATTCCACCTTAATCAGCCCAATTGCCATGAATATGTTAGATGTACCCTTACTACCCTATCGATCGGCTCCCTACCTGTATTAGCTTGTCATGTGTCTGTGTCAATCGGCTCTCTCTTGCGTGTAGCTACTCTGTGCTGGTCCCACCATAAGGTGTATCAATCCTTATGATAGCGACCCCCGACACGATTCAAGAATGCACAGTGTAAAACTACTGGTACCCAGTGCCTGCGTTTTCCACTCCGGAGTACGTGCATGCCCGTAAACCATCGGAATCTAAACTGACGTACCCCCTGCCGTTATCTTTGACCGCATATAATCAGCCCAGTAATCGTGCCCCACTCTGCCTAGTTTCAGGGTACCATGATACATCTATGTGGGTTACTGCTGAAATGAGTCCCCATTACTAGGGTTCTCTGCTGGTTAAGTTTGTGGGCCTATATATACAAATATTAGCCACCTACACGAGATGTACTTAACCCTCCCATCGATCCAAGCATGTTTAGATAATGGTTAAGTTTTGTGGGCCTATATTTACAAATATTACCCACCAACCCGACATGTACTTAACCTTCCCATATATTCAAACATGTTTGTTTAATGGTTAAGTTTTATGGGTCTATATTAACTAATACTACACACCAACCCGACGTGTACTTAACCTCCCTACAAATTCAAGCATGTTTATTTAATGGTTAAGTTTTGTGGGCCTATATTTACTAATATTACCCACCAACCCGACGTGTACTTAACCTCTTACTCGTCAAGTCGTGTTGGTTAAGTGGTTCTTATTAACTTAACCTTTCTCACTTGTCTTGTTGGATTGGTTAAATGTGATTTATTAACTTAACCCCGTTCAGTCATCAGGTTATTTTGGTTAAGTATTTCCCATTTAAATTAATCTCATTCGTTCATCAAGTTATATTGGTCAAGTGTCATTAATCAACTCAAGTTGGATTAACCCACCCACTCGTCACGTCATGTTGGTTAAGTGTTTCGTTCTGGTGTTGACTTGACCCTACCTCAAATCATGTTATATTGGTTAAGTGATGCCCTCTCGTGTTAACTTAACCCTTCCTTGACATCATGTTATATAATTGGTTAAGTGTCTACCTCTGGTATTACTTAACCCCACCACACATACTTTAGTTAAGTGTTACCTTAGTTAACTTAACCCTAACATCTGTTTAATTAACATGTTACAACGGTTAAGTGTTCTAAATTTACTTAACCTCACCCACTTGTCTAATTAACATGTTGTAACGGTTAAGTGTTCTAATTTTACTTAACCTCACACACTTTCCTAGTTAACATGTTATTACGGTTAAGTCTTCTAAATTTACTTAACCTCACCTTCTAGTCTAGTTAACATGTTATAAAGGTTAAACATTTACTTAACCTTACCCACTTGCCTAGTTAACATGTTATAATGGTTAAGTGTTTCCTTAATTACTTAACCCTATCAATCTTGACTTAGCTTTAATTTATTCATTAAAGCACCAACCACTCACATTAGACAGGTCTTGTTGTGGTCATTGGATGTGTCGATCTGTTCCGGGCAGGTTTACACCACAACTCAGTCTAACCTCGGGTTCTTTTGGGCTTGATGCACTAACCACCCACATTAGACAAGTCTTGTTGTGGTCACTTGATATGTCGGTCGGTTCCAGGCAGTTTTACACCACAACTCAGTCTAACCTCGGGTTAGGCATATTCATCTTTTCTAAATTCCCATATTTTCTATATATGTCTAAATTTTATGTAAATTAATCTTAATTTAATCATGCCATAGTTATCCTTTTGGTTATGCTCATAATAAATGATATATCAAATATACCAATTCTATGCCATGTAATTTTCATGTTTATCCTTCATACTTATAAGTAAATTATAAATCAATTATTGTCATGGCCCACTTTTCCCCTAAATCATATTCATAATCTTTGGTATATAAAAATTATACCATTTAAATGCCATTAATCATTGGCATGTGCCAAACATGCCAATTACATAATTACCCCAACGATATCCCCCGTTTGTACATTCGCAAAATTATAAGGAATATTAGGCTCGATATTTTAGCCTAACTTATAACCACAAAGGGGAAAAGCAAAGAACATGAAATATTCTATCAGCAAAAAAATATGTGGCATATAGATTTGGCATAGGATAATGAATTTGCAAATTTAGATCCGATTAACATGAATTATAGCATATGAATTTACATAGAACTACACAAATTAAACGTGTCATGTAAAGGTGAACTCGTGACTAAGTTGGATCTAATTATCATGTAAAATTGATATAGGTCTAGCATGGAGGTTTAACATATAAACACAATTCTAAACCACAACCTAGCATATTAACTTATGTATGCCAAAACATAAGAAAGCTACTATAAACATATTTAAATAACAACTTAGCATATTAACTTATGTATGCCAAAACATAAGAAAGCTACTATAAACATATTTAAATCACAACTTAGCATATTAACTTATGCGTGTTAAACCTAAGAGAACTATTATAAACATATTCGAAACACAACGTAGCATGATAACTTATATGTGTTAAATATAAGAGAACTACTATAAACATATTCGAATCACAACTTAGCATGTTAACTTATGTGTGTTAAACATAAGAGAGCTACAAAATCAAATCTTGCAACATAAATAGATTCAGCTTAACATGGATCTAAATATACATGAGTGTTGATCTAACATATAAGCATGTGTTTTAGATCATAAACTTGCAAGTAACCACCAAATTATAACATGACATGTTTTACCATTCAGTTGGCATAATAAATCCAATACCCAATCACAATAGATTCCAATAACTTTCAATATAGTACGCTCATCATCACAAACATATGATCAATCGCAACGGTAGTTTGAGAATCAAACTTTATTTATCTTATACATAGGCATCATTCTATATTCGAATTACAACATGTCATGATTTCAATTAAAAGAATGTTTAAATCTACATAATAACCAACTTACAAACTAAAAAGGAATTCTTGATTTTCTGAAATCTAAATTCTGAAATTGGTATGCTCGCCTTTGATGTAGATCATTGAATTTGATTACTTTTAATTTGATTTTGATATAGGCTTTTATCTCATTTCTGAATTGAAAGTGGTGACGGGTATTCCAAGTTCTCTATTGACGGCATGATAGTTCTAGGATTATTTTTGTGTGATTTTCAGGTTTGAGCGTTGGGTTGTTTATATAGAATTTCAATTTAATTTGAGCCGTCAGATTATTCTAGGGTTAACCATAACCATTCAATCAGGATATGGTGACACTTCAGCCCTAATGACTCAGCAAGGAGTCCAAAAGGACTCAGCAATGACTCACAGTATGGATCAGATCACACCAGAAAGCTGTGCAGGCTTTCTGCTCGGCCTGGGCGCACTTGGCAAGTGCGCAAGTGTATTTTTGTACTGGTGCACTTCCCAAGTGCGCCAGTGTTTTTTTTCCTCTTCTTTCTTCTGGTTTTCTGCTTTAACTTCGTTCGTCCATATCTCCTTCATACGGTGTCCGTTTTACGCAAACTCGGACTCTATCTCAAGCAGAATTCCGAGACGAACGCAATGGCGTAAACCGTATCCCTTAATTTTCACATTTGAAATTAAATATTCTTTGATTCATTACAATAACGTGAACATAAAATACGGGGTGTTACATTCTCCCCTCCTTTTAGGATTTCTTCCCCGAAATCTTCAAGTAAAAAAGAACTTATATCCTACCATCCAATCACCCATCTACTCAACCATTCAATCACAAGCATCTGTTGTCCTTAAAAAGGCTTCTAATGTTTTTCATGAATATATGCATAGTGTGTGTATATGTCCTTACCGAAATACAAAATCAGGCGGTCTACTGGTTCAGTTGACCTCCTTAATGCGAATCATGCCAGTGCCATGAGTTCATCATGTATGCAATTATTCCTAATCGTACTTTATAACTCCTACATGAGTGCACAATCATTCATATAAATGCAACATCCATATGATAACACATCAAGTTTCAATTCATATGTATAAAAATTCACTCATGCATATGCAATATGAAGGTGACTGAGCCGATCTAGTGCCTAATGTGCGTATATGCATCCACGAGCAACCACTAGCAAACACTTGCAACCACTTGCATCCACCAAACATAACATGTCCCAAACACATGTTTACATCCATTGGCTTCTACCTAAGGATCGAGGATAGGACCGAGAGTATATACTTAAAAGCTAAAAATTAGCATGCAAACAGATTTTACAGAAAAAGAGGAATCAAGGATATACCCTCAAAAAGGGTAAGATGCGTGTATCTGGTCTTCAGTCTTCTAAGTCGCATCTTCTTGAGCTTCACTCCATTGTACCTTAACTAATTTAACTTCACGATACCAAGTGTATATGATTTGAGGTCTCTCTTCTACTTAGCTTATCCATAATGTCACGATTCTGAGGGTCTAAAGCTAAAGGTTGCTAGTACTTTTTACCCCTCTAAAGGTCAGTCTTACTTAGGGTGCCAGCCCCAACCATTTATTTCTCACGCAAATTATCCTAGTCGAACTCGACATCCCTCAAGTACAAACCCCAAAGACCTAAACCAATATCAGACAAGCACCCAAGGGATACCTCCTCCGAATTTGGACGATCTATGTGAGATGATACTAACAATACAACCAAACCATTGAGCACTTTATCGACTCTGGCCATCCTCACCAATTTTGCTCCAAAATTATCGTTGATCACATAATTGGCTTTGCAGTGTCATCTAGATACATGCGGAAGTCTGTCTCAAGTTTTAGGGGGCAAACCCCTATCCTAGTCAAAACATCTTACGTACTCATGGACTACTCCAATGGATCGAAAATCGTTGATAGATAAATAAAGTGATTCTAGGTAGCTAAGACAAACTGATCCCTTAGGATCGTACGAAATCTCAAGGGTATTCCCGAGGCAAGTTGAAAGTCTAACTACCCTTGTTTCACAATAATTAGCTGACCAATCAATGCCTAGAATCAACCCATAGCCCCAAAACATAAGCATAAATATAGCTATTCTCAAATCCTCACAAGTCAAAGATAAATGAGCCAAACCAACAATTGGATTTGAGACTATAATGGATCTTCTAATATACAGGTACTAAGGTGCAGAGACTCAACTATGGAGGCAGATATAAATGAATGTGAGGTGTTAAAGTCAAGAAGAGTACTAACAGGATAATCAAAAAGGAAAAACTCTTTCAACAGAAATCTTACTACCTCTCTCTCGAGTATGCTGGCGGTGAGAGCATGCACTTGCCTTTCGGAAAATCATGTCCCTTGTTCTTACCCTTGCCCTTAATTATACGACCCGTCATATCAAAATAAAGATACTTCCTCTTGTTTTAGGTTTTACTATTCTTTCCTCCCCTCCTTTGCGAACTAAGTCCATATCCATGGGTTCTTCATCCTTGTGTTGTTCTCCTTAGACAAACTCCCTCATTCTCAACTTTGCCATCCATGTGTAACTTGTTGACATGCCTCTCGAAAGCTGCCTCCATTGCACGGAGAATCCGACAAAGCTCAAGAGAAAATTATGACTACAGATGGAAGTTAGGCACTTATTTGCCCTTTGACAGGTGTCATAGTCTCTTCAAGCCTACGGAACCATACCGCGATAAGGTTACCTCCTAGAAAGCCAGGAGCCCCAGAGACTCAAGAACGAAGGAAACAAGGATTCAAGTAGAGGGTCAAAAGATAGTGCATATGGCTTTGGGGAATATGCCTTTAAAACAAAACTTTTCTTTTGAGAATGCTTCCTTTAAAACCGTTTTGAAGATAATTTTTCAAATCTTTTATTTAATCTGGTAACCTTCAGCTCTGATACCAAATGAAACACCCCACCTCTGTTAAGATCACTCACAAAGGGAATGCCTTAATTTCGGTGGAGCATTATAGGTAAAAGATGCAGATAAATTACAAGACAGACAATTAAAGCAGCGACAAATAAATAAAACTTTATTTCATTGATAAACAGCTTGTACAAAGATTGTTTTACAATACCAAAGTATCATGCCTTGTTTAACAAAACAAATAAAGAAGCATAAAATGATTTCCTCAAATAAAGCATGAGCCAGCCATAGCAATAGAAGAGAGAGTCCAAGGCAACACGTCAAAGAGTCTTCAAGCTTGGAAAGAGTAATGGTCCAAACAAACCTGAGCAATTCCCTCCCTGACTACTTAGGGGGGGAGAAACGGAAGAAAAGAAGACGAGAGAAAACGGGTCAGACAATAAGCCTGGTAAGTTCGGTGATTACTAGCATTTAAATAAGTTAAAGGGATCATGACAGGAGTAACAGAACATAGGACAATACCCTAATATACGACAAGATAGGTTGAACCCTGTGCTGGTCCCACCATAAGGTGTATCAATCCTTATGATAGCGACCCCCGACACGATTCAAGAATGCACAGTGTAAAACTACTGGTACCCAGTGCCTGCTTTTTCCCACTCCGGAGTACGTGCACGCCCGTAAACCGGTGGAACCTACACTGACGTACCCCCTGCCGTTATCTTTGACCGCTTATAATCATCCCAGTAATCGTGCCCCTCTACCTAGTTTCAGGGTACCATGATACATCTATGTGGGTTACTGCTGAAATGGGTCCCCGTTACTAGGGTTTTCTGCTGGTTAAGTTTGTGGGCCTATATATACAAATATTACCCACCAACACGAGATGTACTTAACCCTCCCATCGATCCAAGCATATTTATATAATGGTTAAGTTTTGTAGGCTTATATTTACTAATATTGCCCACCAACCCGACGTGTACTTAACCTTCCCACAGATTCAAGCATGTTTGTTTAATGGTTAAGTTTTGTGGGCCTATATTCACTAATATTACCCACCAACTCGACGTGTACTTAACCTCCCCACAGATTCAAGCATGTTTATTTAATGGTTAAGTTTTGTGGGCCTATATTTCCTAATATTACCCACTAAACCGACGTGTACTTAACCTCCTACTCGCCAAGTCATGTTGGTTAAGTGGTTCTTATTAACTTAACCTTCCTCGCTTGTCTTGTTGGATTGGTTAAATGTGATTTATTAACTTAACCCTATTCAGTCATCAGGTTATATTGGTTATGTATTTCCCATTTAACTTAATCTCATTCGTTCATCAAGTTATATTGGTCAAGTGTCATTAATCAACTCAAGTTAGCTTAACCCACCCACTCGTCACGTCATGTTGGTTAAGTATTTCCTTCTGGTGTTGACTTGACCATACCTCAAATCATGTTATATTGGTTAAGTGCTGCCCTCTTGTGTTAAGTTAACCCTTCCGAGACATCGTGTTATATAATTGGTTAAGTGTTTACCTCTTGTATTACTTAACCCCACCACATATATTTTGGGTAAGTGTTACCTTATTTAACTTAACCCTATCGTCTGCTTAATTAACATGTTACAATGGTTAAGTGTTCTAAATTTACTTAACCTCACCCACTTGTCTAATTAACATGTTGTAACGGTTAAGTGTTCTAATTTTACTTAACCCTACCTACATGCCTAGTTAAAATTTTATTACAGTTAAGTGTTCTAAATTTACTTAACCTCACCTTCTAGTCTAGTTAACATGTTATAACGGTTAAGCATTTACTTAACCTTACCCACTTGCCTAGTTAACATGTTATAATGGTTAAGTGTTTCCTTAATTACTTAACCCTATCAATCTTGACTTAGCTTTAATTTATTCATTAAAGCACCAACCACTCACATTAGACAGGTCTTGTTGTGGTCACTGGATGTGCCGGTCGGTTCCGGGCAGGTTTACACCACAATTCAGTCTAACTTTGGGTTCTTTTGGGCTTGATGCACTAACCACCCACATTAGACAGGTCTTGTTATGGTCACTAGATATGCCGGTCGGTTCCAGGCAGTTTTACACCACAACTCAGTCTAACCTCGGGTTAGGCATATTCGTCTTTTCTAAATTCCCATATTTTCTATATATATATATCTAATTCTTTATGTAAATTAATCTTAATTTAATCATGCCATAATTATCCTTTTGATTATGCTCGTAATAAATGGTATATCAAATATACCAAATCTATGCCATGTAATTTTCATGTTTATCCTTCATACTTATAAGTAAATTATAAATCAATTATTGTCATGGCCCACTTTTCCCCTAAAACATATTCATAATCTTTGGTATATAAAAATTATACCATTTAAATGCCACTAATCATTGGCATGTGTCAAACATGCCAATTACATATAATTTCATATTACCCCAACGATATCCCCCGTTTGTACGTTCGCAAAATTACAAGGGATGTTAGGCTCGATATTTTAGCCTAACTTATAACCACAAAAGGGAAAAGCGAAGAACAGGAAATATTCTATCAGCATAAACATATGTGACATATAGATTTGGCATAGGATAATGAACTTGCAAATTTAGATCCAATTAACATGAATCACAGCATATGAATTTACATAGAACTACACAAATTAAAGTTGTCATGTAAAGGTGAACTTGTGACTAAGTTGGATTTAATTATCATGTAAACTTGATATAGGTCTAGCATGGAGGTTTAACATATAAACACAATTTTAAATCACAACCTAGCATATTAACTTATGTATGCCAAAACATAAGAAAGCTACTATAAACATATTTAAATCACAACTTAGCATATTAACTTATGTGTGTTAAACATAAGAGAACTATTATAAACATATTCGAATCACAACGTAGCATGATAACTTATGTGTGTTAAACATTAGAGAACTACTATAAACATATTTGAATCACAACTTAGCATGATAACTTATGTGTGTTAAACATAAGAGAGCTACAAAATCAAATCTTGCAATGTAATAACCCGGAAATCCGAGCCAATTTAAAATTTTTATTTTGGCAATTTTAGCGAATTTGATTATTTAAAATGAATTATTTTAAATAATAGCGACGAGAAATTTATTTTGAATAGAATTTGAATGTATAGATTTATTTGAATCGGCGTTAGAATATAAATATGTATTTATTATTGTAAAAGGAATTGAAAATGACATGGTTGTTCGAAAATTTAATTTCAAAGTTCAAATGAATGTACAGGATTCAAAATAAACCGGATTTTAGCGAAACCAAAAATATTAGAATCTATTTGAGAATACCTTTCCAACGAATCTGAAAAATTGAAATTTCATAGTGGGGATAAAAAGTTATGCCCAGTTGAAATTTCAGAATAGTCGCTATGGAATTTTGGCCCTTAAAAATGGAAATTTTGCAAACGACCTCTGTTTTCGATGAAACCACTTTTGTTGGATCCGGGATGTAGAATTATTGCTAGATTCCAAAATTCATAATTTTCTGAATCAATATGTGAGCGTGGCACAGCAAAACGTGTTTTGACAGTTTTAGTCAATTTCGATCGACCAAAAAATGACCAATTTTCAAACGGTCTCGGAATTTGACGAAATTAGCTTTGTTAGAACCGCATCGTCAATACGAAGCTAGAAAATATTTTTCGGGAATTTTTAGAGTCAGTATGTGGCCCCGGTAAATTGAAATGTACGTTTAAAATTCAATATAATGATTTATATTTTAATTTAAACGAAAACTGATCGAAACAGCTGAATCAGCTGACGATACGTATCCCATTGTGTTCGGAAACGAGGTAATTAGCTAGGGACGATAGTCGGTGGGTTTGATTTCGAGTTCAAAAGAAAAAGGTACTTTTTGAAATTAAATTAAATAATAATAATAATAAAAATCTCTCTCCCTCTCTATACTCTCTCAGCCCCCCCTGTTTACTTTTTAAATTGAATAAAAAAAATGGAAGATCGACGGAGCCGCCCCCCACCCCTCGCTAGTTCGACGCCGCCGCCTGAGGGCGCTCCAACGCCAGACCCTCCTATTTGCCTTCCTCCTTCCTCCTCCATCTCCTACTCCTCTCCCAATTGAAGGATTCGCACCCTAACCCCACGCCGAAGGGCACTGCCCTCCTCCGCGAACCGCCAGCACCACCGCACCGCCATCTGACCCCACACCCTCCTCCGACCCTCTTCACCACTCCCAGCGCCCCCGCCTTCAACTGAACACCCTCCTTCGACAGAAAAATCCGATTTTCAGCAATGAAAAGTAAGTGTTAATTATATTTACATGCGTTATTTAAAAGTGTGGTTATTAAATGAAAAGTTTGGATTTTTATTTATAAATGTCGCATTGAAAAATCGGATTTTTAATAGTTTAAAGCTTTGATTTATAACGGGAAAGATGTGATTTTTATAAAAAGAAAGACAAGACTTTTAAAAGCGATAAAGGTAAGATTTTTAATGTGATAAAGGTAAGATCTTTAAAGTGATGAAGGAAAGATACGATTTTTATTGATTATAAAGTTATGATTTTTATTGACTATAAGGATGTGATTTTTATAGATTAAAAAGTATAATTTTTAGCGAAATGGAAATGTGATTTTTATCATATATGTAGTAAAATAAAAATATGATTTTTATATTATATAGATAATAAAAATATGATTTTTATATAGTAGAGATAATAAAAATATGATTTTTATAAGATAGAGAATATAAAAATACGATTTTGATATATGTGTAGCGAAATAAAAAATTCAATTTTTATATGTGTAGCGGATTGAAAATAGAATTTTTATATAATAGAGAATATAAAAATATAATTTATATATATGTAGCGGATTAAAGATTTGATTTTTATGAAGCGAAAGACATGATTTTGATATGAAAAACGCAACGAAAAGTTTAAATTTTTATAAACGAAAATTTTAGATTTTTACAAATGAAAAGGTTAGATTTTTTATATCAATGAAAGAAGTGATTTTTATACATATACTAGTGTAATAAAAATATGATTTTTATAGTCTTAGTATAATAAAATTATGAATTTTATTTATGAAGAGTATTAAAAATATAATTTTTATTTAGTAGAGATTATAAAAATATGATTTTTATAAGATAGAGAATATAAAAATTCGATTTTTATATATATGAAGAATATAAAATTTTGATTTTTATGTATAGAAAGTAGCGATATAAAAATTGAATTTTTATAATATGGCTTTGAAACAAAAATGTGACTTTTAACATATACCGCGTGAAACAGATCTCGTTAGAAGCACTGTGACGACCGCCCATAACCCCCGCACTAAACAAGAGGAATAATGCGCTGAAAGTCATGCCAGGATGCTATGGACGATCATCATAGTAAGTGAACACATCGAAACATGTCGTAGAACTCACAGCGCAAGGATAAAATATAATAGAACATATACAACAGGTGATAGTAATGAGGTATCATGTAGCAAACTTTTGAAACTCTTTCAACATCCAGAAAGATTATCCAACTGATATCCAAGTTTGTACATAAGGCCTCACTACAACTCTCAAGCAACTCAAACAGCGGAAACAGAAATACTAGATAGAACAAAACTGGTACGCCAGGCTCCTGCTCGTCATCGCTCAGCTTCCTCGTATCACTAAGCTCCATTACCTATAACCTGCTACTTAGTCTGCCCATCCACAACCGGATGAACAGCCCAAGGTAATAAGAGGAGACATAAAACCTTGAGTCAGACAATAGTCTTAGTGAGCGATAATACAGCTAACAAACTTCAACAAGAAAGTATATGAGAATGGGTAAATGAACAACTTATCTACCCACAACACCAGAGAAGAACTCAACCCTATCTTCCCCACATCGGACAGTGATAGCCTTTACACAAAGCATTTCAACCTTTAATCCATAGAACCAGAACAACCATTCATCCATGGAAAACAGAGGCATCCAACAATAGCAATCATGGCATCGAGATTATATATATATATATATATCTCACGTAAACTATCCTAGTCGAATTCAACATCCCTCGAATACAAGCCCCAGAGGCCGAAACCAATATCAGACAAGCACTCAAGGAACATCTACTTCGATGTTGGATAACCCACGTGAGATGGCACATGCAAAACATCCAGCATACATGACAGACTCTGGCTATCACCGCCAATCCTGCTTCGAAACCATCATTGTCGTATGACGGCCAACCTTGCCATATGTCAAGGGCTAATGGTAACCCCAGTTCTAGCATGAACTCCATATGTCCAACCTTGACAACTAGGCCTTTCGACGATACCCAAGGTACTCGACCTACAACCGTCTTTCGGGCCTTTCAACGATACCCAACGTACCCCTGCTTTGAGCCTGCTAGAACTTACGACAATGATGACCTCTCGGCCTTCGCATCTCTAATCGTCCAACCTTGACGATGTTTCATAGCTCAAGCAACCTTCTCGAGCAGCCATTACCCACCAACTCACGACCTTTGAGTTGTCTCCGCATTCGTTGTTCCACCTTGATCAACGAACACATTCATCACTTCGAGTCTTCCTACTTGAATCACCTCGAAGTCTCGCCATCACCGAACCAAAACACATCCCTGCCCCCGAAAAATATTTTTTTCAGACCTTTTTGGTTCGTACCCGAGTCGTACCCGAAAGCGTACTTTTTCAGAAAACGACCCTGCCAAAACCGACCAGAACCTTGCTCCAGAATGACCAGCCAAAAACCGACCAGCCTTGCTCCAGAACGACCCGCCAAAAACCGACCAGCCTTGCTCCAGAACGACCCGCCTCCATGCAGCTTTGGATCGACTCGACCTCCTTGCAGCTTTGGATCGACTCGACCTCCTTGGGACTGACCAACTTTGGATCGACCCCGTCAAGACCAACCAGATTTTGCTCCACCTGACCGACCAGCTCCTTCAGAGCGACCAGGATTTGCTTCCAGTAAAAACCAACTAGAATGCCACCATCTGAAACCGACCAGAAACACTTCTGCTCCTTCTGGACCGACCAGCTTAAACCGACCAGCTCCCTGACTTGCTTCCCAAGCCATACTATGACTGACCACCTCCTTCCAGACCGACCCGACCAACTCCAGGACGACCAGAAACCTGCACATCTCCAATTCGACTCCGTTTTCGACCAAAACTTTGCCAAACGACGAATCCGACGAAACCAGCTTATCCGATTCATCCAAACGCAATCACAAACATGTTATGCAACCAACAATATCATCAATCTAACAATTTCCATCAAAACACATAAATTTCCCAAAACATGATAAGTGAATCATATGAACATAAAAACGGATCTAACTTGCATAATCCTGAGAAAAATCATAAAATTAACCATTTAAATTATCTAGATCAGATCCTAAGGTGATTCATTTATAAAATGGACTTAGCATGGTGTGGATCTAAGGAAAATAACATGGAAATGATGAAATTAACATCCTAAAACCCATATACTTGCATGAATCCGAATGAGAGATGTAAAACACTCACCAATTATCCAAATCTAAGCAAAAACAATGAAAACGCAATCCGGACAGCGAACACTTCGAATCAAACTCTTCAATCCGATTAATTCGCCCTTGAGACGATGTAGATCTAGCCTCTTATGGTGTAGATCTTCGATTTCCCTCCTTGGATTTTGGAATTTTAATGGTGGAAAGATGTTAGAGGAAGAAGGAGATCAAAGCCTCCCCATAAGAGAATGGAAAATGCCAACCTTTCTCCATACCCCTTACCCCCTATTTATAGTCTCCACCCACCCTCTAATGGGCCTTCTCCAAATCAGCCCATTAGCCTTCCAAAACCTGAACAGCCAACTGAAAAACCTTAAAACAGCGATTTCTCCCAAACCGCTGAACCAAATCCTTAATGTAACCACTCTACGGAAAGAGAATCATCAATTCCTTTCCAATGGCACAGGTCTCACCCTCTGATTCGACCTGAGTCAAAAGTTATGCCCAGTACAAGACTGACAGGGGCAAAATGGTCACAAACAAAATCGGTAAAAATTATGGACATGTCACACATCCCCATAAGCAACATATCAAAAGATGAGAATGATCCAACCCTCAGGGAATAAAATAAAAATATTTTACGATCTTCCGATACGTAAAATGCGGGCTGTTACAAGCACGGTGAAGATTTCCTACATGTGAAGAGTCGTGGTGTTTGGTTTAGCTAATCGGTGAGAACTTCTCACTTTTAGTTTATTTTCTAGTTGAAATATATACTAGGATGTAGACGGTGCTTAGTAGCACCTGACACCCATCGTCCATAGAACATGGATGGCTTGTTTGTTTGATTGATGTATTGTGAAATCGATTGTGTGTAGTGGTATGGAAGAAATTATTTTATAGTTAAAAATATAATTTTTAATGTGTATATAAAATAAATATTTATAAACAAATCGAACGATTTGTTTATGTACACCCCTTTGACTGATATTGATTGGGACGATAAATTTTACACATCGCCCAACTGCACAAATAAAAATATGTGATTGTTGAAACCCCACACGGTTATTGGGATGATATTTGACGTACACTAATCCCGATTGTTTAGTTGTATGTCAATCGATGGGTTGACAGACTGTGTAAGCATTAATTATTTATATTTAATGCTTATGCAGTTGTGCGGTGCACTCTGGATGATGGTTGATGATTTATCGTTGCTATTATATAAATGAGTTGTAGGGAATCCACATAATTAAAATTATATGGTAATTGATTGGGCCTCATTCCAATTTGGAAAATGAGGAATATTATAAAAGAAAATTCATGTGTTGAATAGAATAAATATTCATATGTTGGATAAAAATATATATTCATATGTTAAATAAAATATATATTCATGTGTTAAATAGAATAAATATTCATGTGTTGAATAAAATATATATTCATGTGTTGAATAGAATAAATATTAATGTGTTGAATAGAATAAATATATTCATGTGTTGAATAAAATATATATATTCATTTGTTGAAGAAAATATTCATTGGTTGAATAGAATAACGAAGTTATTGAAATATATAAAGCCGTGTTGGTTAGATATGCGCCATTTTGACACGAACAATATTTATATCGATTTTATTCATTTTTATAATGAGTATATGAAAGGAATTGATTTCAAAATATAACGTTTTGAAAATAAAATCATTTGTATATCGATGATATGGAATATTCAATTTTGATTTGAAATTGAATAGGCAGTTGAAATCGTTTTGAAATCAAATTTAAAATGATTTATAAAATATGTTTAAAAGGAAATCGACGAAATATATATTATATATATAATGGCCTGAATAGAACGCGTCGCGCTGCGGTAGTTCGCGAATTTCGACCATTGACTTCGAATGGACATTACGAGAGATCCGACCGTCAGATTCTCCTAAAACTTGAACCGTTGGGTTTGTATTGAAAAGAGCTTTCTAATGAATATTAGAGATTTGAAATCTAACGGTTGGATTTGGAATTATGTCCGAATCAAATTTGGAAAAGGTCGCTGTAAGTGCAGTTCGATGGCCGTTGATGGAAATCGACTGTACGTGCCTTGATAAAATTATTAAAAATAGCAATAATTTGTTTAAGATCATAAGAAATGATTTGGAAAGAATTGGGATAAAAAATTCCATATTTGAACAGATAAAAATAGATTTTTATTGAAATGAACTAGTTTTGAACTAAAATTATAAATCCAATATTTTTGAAAATAAATAAATTGGATTTGAAAGGGTTTTGAAAATAACCAGAATTTCCAATATATAAAGTGGAAATGGATTTGAATCAAAATTGTCTTTGGAATATTTTGATGTTGGATTTCGTTATTATATAGATATTATTATGGAAATTTGAAAGATATATTTATATCGTTATTTCCAATACAATATTTGTTGGTCATAGAATTTAATATTGAATATAAGCCGATATATTTTCTATTCTGAACCTTGTATTTAATATCAAATGGGATTTGGGTTTGTCATGAATGGTGTCTTCATTAACACTGTTCTTAAACCCAGTTGAGAAAAAGAATAAGTCTTTTTATTGAGATTTAATAAAGTATACCAATTAATTGGTATTTAATTGGAATTGAATTTGAATTGATTTTTGGGTTTATCGTGAATTGTGTTTTAAATAACACTTGTTCTTTAACCCGATAATGAATGGAATGTGATTTTGGGTTTATAGTGAACCGTGTTTTAAATGATGTTGGTTTTTTAACCCAGTTGAAGACATGATATGATTTCCCAAGTTAAACCATCATTAATATTGATTTTTGGGAAGATTAAAACCAAGTGGAATTCTAATGAATGTTTAATTAGATTGAAATGATCGAGAATGGAGTATCACCAGTTTTGCTCCAGGCGATAGTTAAATCTTTAATTAGATTTGAATGTGAAATGGTAATTTAATTTACCGATAACACCGTGGTGTTAGATATGAAGTATTACCAGTTTTACTTCATGGGATGAGTAGGTTGGGATTAGGAAAATAAAATAAATGATTACTTCAGTGTGGTGCGCTAATCCCGACTAATTTGAATTGATATTAAAAAGAAGATTAAAGTATAAATTTAAAGAATTTATCTTTGATAAAATTAATGGGAACCTTTCCCAAAGTATAAGAATATTTGAATAAAAGAATATTCTGAATTGAAATGAGGCGGATGTTGTGTTTGTGTGACAATTGTTTATTATATACGCGAGTTATTCAGAAAGACCGGGTTTATCCCATTCTGAATAAGTGATTCGACGATGTGTCGAGGATGAAGACGGTGGTCGAAGACCGTAGGTCTTCACATCGTTTGGGTGATTACTGATGATCTTGATTGGACTATACACCTAAGAGGAGGGAATCAGTTGGTGATCGTCCAGACGTACTTGGAGATCGATGGATATGCGAGGTATAAGGTGCCTCCGGTTTCGTTTAGACCGAGAACGAACTTGTAAATGGATTGTGTGTCTAACATTGGATTTTATTCTGTGTGATCGATTTCTATTAAATATATATCTGTTTGGCGGCGGAGAATTTATTCTCTTGCTTAACGCCCTTCTCTGAGACGTACGAGCTCAGGGGTTATATATTGATGGATATCAATCGCATGGAGTGAATTGCCTGTGTGGCATGCCTAAGTGGCAAATGATCAAGGCTTCTGTTGAAAAGCAAAATCTTGTGGTTGATGATCAAAGCACGGCCTGCGTGGCATAGCTTTTTGTAGCGTTGATTCGCGAGCCTCACATCCCGGTTGTGAACCAGAAACGGGAGAAGGACCTCAGGGAGGACATATGTTTCTTTCTAGCTAGAAGTGGCGTCAGTGGTTTTACACGACCTGACGAGATTGACTTATGTGGTTGTTTGATTGCGAGGTGCCTCGGATATATCAGTGACTGTGTGGAGCCGATGGAGTCATTAGACCCATTGACACCCCATAGGGTGGGGAAACGCAGTGTTCAGGCATTTTAATCCACATCGGTGGACTGGCCTTGACGATCCAAAGGCTTGACTGAGTACTTGCCTAAGTGGCGGGCTAGAGCGTCTCGAATTCGGTAGAGGACGATCCCTTGCCTCGGTTCACAGATAGAAATCCAACTTCCAATACGTGACTTTGCGGTTTTGATTGTAGAGCCTAGTATGGCAACATAGTGGTATGGGGCACTTATGCTGTCTATGATTGATACTTATAATTGAAATTATTTTGACACTATACACTTATAGTAAAAATAAAACATGAAATTTCACGTACCAAGCATTCTTGGCTATTATAAGGTAAAAACCCTATCCTCCGGCTTGCGTTGCATTGTGTGATGGGACCTGGGTCTTATAATAGCTTCATTGTTCTTTATTTAGCATTGCGCTGTTGTTTTATGCACTGGCACTCTTGGGAGGAAACCCGTTCCGTGTTATACGGCGTGGTCCGTTGATTTACCTAACTTTAAAATAAAGATTAATAACTGTTTTAGTTCTCACACCAGTCACATGACTGACCTGGAGTTTATTGTTTTAACCTAGACTCTGGGTGCCCTTATTTTGACACGGGAAGCTAGTAGTTTTGGTTTTGCAGATTTATATTCACAGGAACCTGGTTCACAGCTGGGACGATATCCGGAAAGCTCTGTATCTGTATATCTCTTTCAATTGTGTATTGTATTATTTTTCCGCTGCAGCAATTTATTTTAATCTATGATATTTATCGAATGTATTTTATTTGTTTATACTCTGTATATTCTTGTATTCTGACGGAATTGTTGTAATTAACAATGAAAAGTTCTTCTGTTTGCGTTCCGATGTGGCTTGTCCTCAGTACAATCCGTGATTTCTCGTAAGGGGGATTTCGGGTCGTTATAGCTTGGTATCAGAGCTTTAGTTTACAGAGCTCGGAGAACAAGACACGTTAGAACCATACGAAAGAATTCATCAGAAATTGGATTAGTAATATTCAACGAGAATGACTCGCTAGAGATAGGATCAGTAGTATCCTAGAACGAGTGTGAAGAGTGATGTTTTTTTAAAAAAAATTGAAAACAAATTTGGTTTTAAAATTTAAATCGTATTGACAATCAAGTATATAAAGATTTTGCATATACATCTAATCCACGTGTATACGAAGTCTTAATATACTGGATAGATATAGAATCACACTCTAGTCGCCCGAAGATGGTTCTGATGATCGCTATAGCGATCGCATCATCTGTATTCATGTTCGAGTTTCGAAGGTGGGATGTCTATATATTTCCTATTGACTGGTGTGAGAACCAAAACTAGATAGGGCTTATTGTTGTGATTTGGCATCAAAAATATGATTTTTGGCTATGTATTAAAGTTATATGATTGAAACGTTATTCAACAAATGGATTGTTGAATGTGTGGTTTGATTATTGTTCGATTAATTAAATGTTGAACCTTTAGCCAAATTGAACCAAATAGTGATTTGTATTTAAAATTAGTCGCATTTGCATACATATACATGTACTTACATTAAACAGGTCATAGCAAGGAGGCTAGAGAAGAAGAATAAAATTGTTTGTCTGATAAATAGGTACATGTTTATGGTATTTCTTGGGTTTTTGATGATTTTATGAGCCGACTGGCTAGCCGCTTGGCTATTTCTTTTTTCTTTTTGGATTGGTGAGGGCCATGGGAGGCTATTTGAAATATCCTGAAGCTCCCGGTGTAGGGGAGGTTATGGCGATTTTTTTTGAAAATTTAGGGTGTTAGCCAAATTTTTGAAAATTTTGAAAAGTTCTTAGAAAATGAAAAGTTGAAGAACTTAAGCCGTAATGAAAATAATGGAAGTTGAGTTGGTTAGTTAAACAACTTTCAGCTTCGTTCCTTTTCGAGACGAAAAGTTTTAAGTGGGGGAGATTGTAATAACCCAGAAATCCGAGACAATTTAAAAAATTTATTTTGGCAATTTTAGCGAATTTTGATTATTTAAAATGAATTATTTTAAATAATAGCAACGAGAAATTTATTTTGAATAGAATTTGAACATATAGATTTATTTGAATCGGCGTTAGAATATAAATAATTATTTATAATTATAAAAGGAATTGAAAATGGCGCGATAGTTCGAAAATTCGATTTCAAAGTTCTAATGAATGTACAGGATCCAAAATAAACCGGATTTTAGCGAAACCAAAAATATTAGAATCTATTTGAGAATATCTTTCCAACGAATCCGAAAATTAGAAATTTCATAGCGGGGATAAAAAGTTATGCCCAGTTGAAATTTCAGAATAGTCGCTATGGAATTTTGGCCCTTAAAAATGGAAATTTTGCAAACGACCTTTGTTTTCAATGAAACCACTTTTGTTGGATCCGGGATGTAGAATTATTGCTAGATTCCAAAATTCATAATTTTCTGAATCAATATGTGAGAGTGGCACAGGAAAACATGTTTTGACAGTTTCAGTCAATTTCGATTGACTAGAAAATGGCCATTTTTCAAACGGTCTCGGAATTTGACAAAATTAGTTTTGTTAGAACCGTATTGTCAATACGAAGCTAAAAAATATTTTTTGGAATTTTTAGAGTCGGTATGTGGCCCCGGTAAATTGAAATGTACGTTTAAAATCCAATATAATGATTTATATTTTAATTTAAACGAAAACTGATCGAAACAGCTGAATCAGCTGACAATGCATATCCCATTGTGTTCAGAAAGGAGATAATTAGTTAGGGATGATAGTCGGTGGGTTTTATTTCGAGCTTAAAATAAAAAGGTACTTTTTGAAATTAAATTAAATAATAATAATAATAAATCTCTCTCCCTCTCTATACTCTCTCAGCCCCCCCTCCCCCCCCCCCCGGGTTTACTTTTTCAATCAAATAAATAAAAATGGAAGATCGACGGAGCCGCCCCCTCGCTAGTTCGCCGCCGCCGCCTGAGGGCGCTCCACCGCCAGACCCCCTCATCTCCGCCTTCCTCCTCCATCTCCTACTTCTCTCCCGATTGAAGGATCCACACCCTAACCCCACGCCGAAGGGCACCGCCCTCCTTGGCGAACCGCAAGCACCACCGCGCCGCCATCTGACCCACATCCTCCTCCGACCCTCTTCACCACTCCCAGCGCCCCCGCCTTCAATTAAACACCCTCCTCCGACGGAAAAATCCGATTTTCAGCAATGAAAAGTAAGTTTTAATTATATTTATGTGCATTATTTAAAAGTGTGATTATTAAGTGAAAAGTTTGGATTTTTATTTATAAATGTCGCATAGAAAAATCAGATTTTTAATAGTTTAAAGCTTTGATTTATAACGGGAAAGAAGAGATTTTTATAAAAAGAAAGACAAGATTTTTAAAAGTAATAAAGGTAAGATTTTTAATGTGATAAAGGTAAGATCTTTAAAGCGATGAAGGAAATATATGATTTTTATAGATTATAAAGTTATGATTTTTATTGACTATAAGGATGTGATTTTTATAGATTACAAAAATATAATTTTTAGAGAAATGAAAATGTCATATTTATCATATATGTAGTAAAATAAAAATATGATTTTTATATTATAGAGATAATAAAAATATGATTTTTATATAGTGAGATAATAAAAATATGATTTTTATAAGATAGGGAATATAAAAATACGATTTTGATATTTGTGTAGCGAAATAAAAAATTCGATTTTTATATGTGTAGCGGATTGAAAATAGAATTTTTATACAATAGAGAATATAAAAATATAATTTATATATATATATATATATGTAGCGGATTAAAGGTTTGATTTTTATGAAGCGAAAGACATGATTTTGATATGAAAAACGCAACGAAAAGTTTAGATTTTTACAAAAGAAAAGGTTAGACTTTTTATAACAAAGAAAGAAGTGATTTTTATACATATACTAGAGTAATAAAAATATGATTTTTATAGTCTTAATATAATAAAAATATGATTTTTATTCATGAAGAGTATTAAAAATATGATTTTTTTAGTAGAGATTATAAAAATATGATTTTTATAAGATAGAGAATATAAAAATTCGATTTTTATATATATGAAGAATATAAAATTTTGATTTTTATATATAGAAAGTAGCGATATAAAAATTGAATTTTTATAATATGGCTTTGAAACAAAAATGTGACTTTTAACATATACCACGTGAAACAGATCTCGTTAGAAGCACGGCGAAGATTTCCAACATGTGAAGAGTCGTGGCGTTTGGTTTAGCTAATCGGTGAGAATTTCTCACTTTTAGTTTATTTTCTAGTTGAAATATATACTAGGATGTAGACGGTGCTTAGTAGCATCTGACACCCGCCGTCCACAGACCATGGATGACTTGTTTGTTTGATTGATGTGTTGTGAAATCAATTGTGTGTAGTGGAATGGAAGAAATTATTTTATAGTTAAAAAATTAATTTTTAACGTGTATATAAAATAAAAATTTATAAACAAATCGGACGATTTGTTTATGTACATCCCTTTGACTGATATTGATTGGGACGATAAATTTTACACATCACCCAGCTGCACAAATAAAAATCTGTGTTTGTTGATTTGAAACCCCATATGGGTATTGGAATGATATTTGACGTACACTAATCCCGATTGTTTAGTTGTATGTCAATCGATGGGTTGACAGACTGTGTAAGCATTAATTATTTATATTTAATGCTTATGCAGTTGTGTGGTGCACTCTGGATGATGGTTGATGTTTTATCATTGCTATTATATTCATATGTTGTAGGAAATCCATATAATTAACATTATATAGTAATTGATTGGGCCTCATTCCAATTTGGAAAATAAGGAATATTATAAAAGAAAATTCATGTGTTGAATAGAATAAATATTCATGTGTTGAATAAAAATATATTTTCATGTGTTGAATAAAATATATATTCATGTGTTGAATAGAATAAATATTCATGTGTTGAATAAAATATATATTCACGTGTTGAATAGAATAAATATTCATGTGTTGAATAGAATAAATATATTCATGTGTTGAATAAAATATATATTCGTGTGTTGAAGAAAATATTCATTTGTTGAATAGAATAACGAAGTTATTGAAATATATAAAGCCGTGTTTGTTAGATATGCGCCATTTTGACGCGAACGATATTTATATCGATTTTATTCATTTTTATAATGAATATATGAAAGGAATTGATTTCAAAATATAAAGTTTTGAAAATAATATCATTTGTATATCGATGATATAGAATATTCAATTTTAATTTGAAATTGAAAAGCAAGCTGAAATCGTTTTGAAAACGAATTTAAAACGATTTATAAAATATGTTTTAAAAGGAAATCGATGAAATATATATATATATATATATATTATATTGTGGCCTGAATAGAACGCGCTACGGCAGTTCGCGAATTTCGAACATTAACTTCGAATGGACATTACGGGAGATCCGACCGTCGGATTCTCCTAAAACTGGAACCGTTGGGTTCATATCGAAAAGGGCTTTCTAACGAATATTAGAGATTTAAAATCTAAGGGTTGGATTTGGAATTATGTCCGAACCAAATTTGGAAAAGGTCACTGTAAGTGCAGTTCGATGGCCGTTGATGAAAATCGACTGTACGGGCCTTGATAAAATTATTAAAAATAACAATAATTTTTATAAAATCGTAAGAAATGATTTGGAAA
Source organism: Allium sativum (assembly GCA_030737875.1). Taxonomy (NCBI): domain Eukaryota; kingdom Viridiplantae; phylum Streptophyta; class Magnoliopsida; order Asparagales; family Amaryllidaceae; genus Allium; species Allium sativum. Next base: position 751,291,861 of record CM060918.1, read on the forward strand.
GAATTGGAATAAAAAATTCCATATTTGAACAGATAAAAATAGATTTTTATCGAAATGAACTAGTTTTGAACTAGAATTATAAATCCAATATTTTTGAAAATAAATAAATTGGATTTGAAGGGATTTTGAAAATAACCAGAATTTCCAATATATAAAGTGGAAATGGATTTGAATCTATATTGCCTTTGGAATATTTCGATGTTGGATTTCGTGATTATACAGATATTGTTATGGAAATTTGAAGGATATATTTATATCGTTATTTCCAATACGATATTTGTTGGTCGTAGAATTTGATATTGAATATAAGCCGATATATTTTCTATTCCGAGCCTTGTATTTAATATCAAATGGGATTTGGGTTTGTTGTGAATGGTGTCTTCATTAACACTGTTCTTAAACCCAGTTGAGAAAAAGATTAAATCTTTTTATTTAGATTTAATGAAGTATACCAATTAAATGGCATTTAATTGGAATTGAATTTGAATTGGTTTTTGGGTTTATCGTGAACGGTGTTTCAAATAACACTTGTTGTTTAACCCGATAATGAATGGAATGTGATTTTGGGTTTATAGTGAACCTTGTTTTAAATGATGTTGGTTTTTTAACCCAGTTGAAGACATGATATGATTTCCCAAGTTAAACCATCATTAATATTGATTTTTGGGAAGATTAAAACCAAGTGGAATTCTAATGAATCTTTAATTAGATTGAAATGATCGAGAATGGAGTATCACCAGTTTTGCTCCAAGCGATAGTTAATTCTTTAATTAGATTTAAACATGAAATGGTAATTTAATTTATCAATAACACCGTGGTGTTAGATATGAAGTATTACCTGTTTTACTTCATGGGATGAATAGGTTGGGATTGGGAAATTAAAATAAATGATTACTTCGGTGTGGTTCGCAAATCCGGACTAATTTGAGTTGATATTCAAAAGAAGATTAAAGAATAAATTTAAAGAATTTATCTTTGATAAAATTAATGGGAACCTTTCCCAAAGTATAAGAATATTTGAATGAAAGAATATTCTGAATTGGAATGAGGCGCATGTTGTGTTTGTGTAACGCTTGTTTATTATATACGCGAGTTATTCAGAAAGACCAGGTTTATCCCATTCTGAATAACTGATTCGACGATGTGTCGAGGATGAAGATGGTGGTCGAAGACCGGAGGTCTTCACATCGTTTGGGTGATTACTGATGATCTTGATTGCGCTGTACACCCAAGCAGAGGGAATCAGTTGGTGATCGTCCAGACATATTTGGAGATCGATGGATATGCGAGGTACAAGGTGCCTCCAGTTTCGTTCAGACCCAGAACGAACTTGTAAATGGACTGTGTGTCTGACATTGGATTTTATTCTGTGTTATCGATTTCTATTAAATATATATCTGTTTGGCGGGGGAGAATTTATTCTCTTGCTTAACGCCCTTCTCTGAGGCGTACGAGCTCATGGGTTATATATTGATGGATATCAATCGCATGGAGTGAATTGCCTGTGTGGCATGCCTAAGTGGCAAATGATCAAGGCTTCTATTGAAAATCAAAGTCTTGTGGTTGATGATCAAAGCACGGCATGTGTGGCATAGCTTTGTGTAGCATTGATTCGCGAGCCTCACACCCCGGTTGTGAACCAGAAACGGGTGAAGGACCTCGGGGAGGACATGCGTTTCTTTCTATCTAAAATTAGCGTCGGTGGTTTTACACGCCCTGACGAGTTTGACTTATGTGGTTGTTGGATTGCGAGACGCCTCAGATATATCGGTGACTGTGTGGAGCCGATGGAGTCATTGGACTCATTGACACCCCCATAGGGTGGGGAAACGCAGTGTTTAGGCATTTTAATCTACATCGGTGGACCGACCCTGACGATCCAAAGGCTTGACTGAGTACTTGCCTGAGGGGAGGGCTAGAGCTTCTCGAATTCGGTAGAGGACGATCCCTTGCCTCGGTTCACAGATGGAAATCCAACTTCCAATACGTGACTTTGCGGTTTTGATTGTAGATCCTAGTATGACGACATAGTGGTATGGGGGCACTTATGTCGTCTATGATTGATACTTATGATTGAAATTATTTTGACACTATACACTTATAGTAATAATAAAACATGAAATTTCACGTACCAAGCATTCTTGGCTATTATAAGGTAAAAAACATATCCTCCTGCTTACGTTGCATTGTGTGATGGGATTTGGGTCTTATAATAGCTTTATTGTTCTTTATTAAGCATTGCGCTGTTGTTTTATGCACTGGTACTCTTGGGAGGAAACCCGTTCCGTGTTATATGGCATGATCCCTTGATTTACCTAACTTTAAAATAAAGTTTAATAACTGTTTTAGTTCTCACACCAGTCACATGACCGGCCTGGAGTTTATTGTTTTAACCTAAACTCTGGGTGCCCTTATTTTGACACGGTTAGCTAGTAGTTTTGGTTTTGCAGATTTATATTCACAGGAACCTGGTTTACAGCTGGAATGATATTCGGAAAGCTCTGTATCCATATATCTCTTTCAGTTGTGTATTGTATTATTTTTCCGCTGCAGTAGTTTATTGTAATCTCTGATATTTATTGAATGTATTTTATTTGTTTATACTCTGTATATTCTTGTATTCTTATGGAATTGTTGTAATTAACAACGAAAAGTTCTTCTGTTTGTGCTCCGATGTGGCTTGTCCTCAGTACAATCCGTGGTTTCTCGTAAGTGGGATTTCGGGTCGTTATATGCAACATAAATAGATTCATCTTAACATGGATCTAAATATACATAAGTGTTGATCTAACATATAAGCATGTGTTTTAGATCATAAAATTGCAAGTAACCACCAAATTATAACGTGACATGTTTCACCATTCAGTTGGCATAATAAATACAATACCCAATCACAATAGATTCCAATAACTTTCAATATAGTACGCTCATCATCACAAACATATGATCAATCGCAACAGTAGTTTGAGAATCAAACTTTATTTATCTTATACATAGGCATCATTCTATATTCGAATTACAACATATCATGATTTCTATTAAAAGAACGTTTAAATCTACGTAATAACCAACTTACAAACTAAAAAGGAATTCTTGATTTTCTGAAATCTGAATTCTGAAATTGATATGCTCGCCTTTGATGTAGATCGTTGAATTTGATTACTTCTAATTTGATTTTGATATAGGCTTTTATCTCATTTCTGAATTGAAAGCGGTGACAGCTATTCCAAGTTCTCTATTGACGACATGAAAGTTCTAGGATTATTTTTGTGTGATTTTTAGGTTTGAACATTGGGTTGTTTATATAGAATTTCAATTTAATTTGAGCCATCGGATGATTCTAGGGTTAACCATAACCATTCAATCAGGATAGTGTGACACCTCAGCCCTAATGACTCAGCAAGGAGTCAGAAAGGATTCAGCAATGACTCACAGTATGGATCAGATCACACAAGAAATCTGTGCAGGCTTTCTGCTTGGCCTGGGCGCACTTGGCCAGTGCGCCAGTGTATTTTTGTGCTGGTGAGCTTCCCAAGTGCGCCAATGCTTTTTTTCTCTTCTTTCTTCTGGTTATTTGCTTTAATTTCATTCGTCCATATCTCCTTCATACGGTGTCCGTTTTATGCAAACTCGGACTCTATCTCAAGCAGAATTCCCAGACGAACACAATGGCATAACCCATATCCCTTAATTTTCACATTTGAAATTAAATATTCTTTGATTCGTTACTATAACGTTAACAGAAAATACGGGGTGTTACACCATCGCTCGTCACCTCTTGCCCCTTGCCTATCGCCAGTCGCCCCTCGGCCCTCGCCCGTCGTCCGTCGCTATTGCATCTCGTCTCAGATTCTCAAACCTAATCTCTTTGCCACAATTTCAAGGTATGTAGTTAGAGTAATTAGTGGTTCTCTTTTTAATATTTGAATATTAAAATATTTAAAAATTATGTTGGAAAATGTTAACATCTCTGATAGAAAGTGTAAAAAATTCGTAGCCCTTTCTATTTCATTTATTTGGCATTTTGGGAAGGAGTTAACATGTTGATCGCTTTGTTATTGATGCATATAGCTGCATTTTATTATCGTGATTAGTTTATTATCATTGATGATTGGTTTATTATCATGAAAATTCTCTTGATTAAATTTGAATTAGGATGGGGCATAATTACACATGCTTTTCTATAAGACCATGGCTAAGATAGGCCGAACAGTGCCGAAATGATCTGAACTGCATATAAGACCATTTTGTTTTGCCTATACATGACATTGCATATACACATTTTGCTTTCTGATGGGCAGGTGAAATGGATTGAACCAAAAGTTTTTGAAACTGGGTGTTTTGTAGAGTATATAACTTCATTAGTTTTTATTTAAAGATCAATACATGCCTACATGGTTTATGATATAGTATTTTTCTATGTTAAGCTATGTTTGTTTTTGTAATGACACGAAATTGGAATTTGATGTGCTTTTCTTTTAAGCATAAATAATTTATTGGATTGTTACGAATATATTACAATAAGCTAGCATCAATCATACATCTTATATTTTTAGCATAAAAACATGATTTTTTGTAGTGGTAACCAATGTTAGAAATATGCATCCATTGAAGTTAAAACGTTTCACAATGTGTTGGGTTTATACAAAATAAAGTTTAGGACCTACCCGCTCTTAGATTGATACTACTATCAAACAGTGAACTTCTGCATTGTATCATATATCGTATTATATTGGGACAGTATATGGATTTGAGAAATTCAAAGGTCACCTCATTTGAAATATCATAATTAAGTGATCAATATTTTTAGCATTATATAATGTAAAAACAAGGATCACATTCATACTTTTCATGCCCGTGCGCTTTACATTACCTGCATGTTTTAAATATAATACATTCAAAGTACTTGCATGTGTACAATGCCAGCATGTTATAATAAATACTCCTAAATATATTCAAAGTAGCGTCCGGTTTTATGTACCTTTGTATGCTAAGATTCTTCGCAAAATTTTCTATATAGTCTATGTCTCGGATCATAAAAAGATTGCATAAGCAATAACTCATACGGGTTGGGTGCATTAGATAATTAAATTAATAGAAATTATCTAACTGGAACTGTAGGTTTTTATCTAGAACAAGTATAATCATTCTTATCAACTTAATTTTACTGGCTTTATTTATTGGCTTTGCTGATTTATTTGATGTCTTTCTACCCTTTTTCAAAATGGGCAATTGATAGATAAGATAAAATAATAAGAGATTTCCACTGAATTGGTGACATTTTCCAGGGTAGTATAAACTGTGTTATTAATTGGAAAACAATCTGTAAGTCCAAAGAGGATGGAAGCCTAGAAACTGTAAATTTACATAACTTCAACGCATCTTTACCAAGACAATGACTTTGAAATTTAACTGTAATAATGAATCATTTATCAAAAATGTCGAATTCGAATCAATTTATGTTATAACACCATATTACCACCAATCCCAACAATAAGTCTCACTTCTGAAATTTTATTTTCTTAAAATATACTTAACATTAGGATTAGTAATATAGTATGTTCATGAAATAAAACATCATGTTAGCATGATAGAAGATTTTCATTTCATTACTTAGGGCGACTATAGAGGACACTTTAATATTAGTAATTCCATAAATGCATTAATTTCTGAGGTTATAAAGCTTACTGTGAATTTTCATGGAGGTTTAATATTAACCACACACTTGAAGGTATTAACCTAACCCAGTTTGTATTATTTTACAAACAATGAAAGGAATATTGAAATATAGTGCTAGGAAAATTATAAAATTGAAAATTTGGGTGATTGTAGTGTACTCCATCACATAACCGATTAGAAGACAAGTTCATAAATGATAGTTTTATGCTTTACAACATTTTTCTCGTACAAAGTAGTGAGAAGGGGTTAAATTAGCAAGTAATGTCTATCATCGATATTTTAGAGAGAAAAAAATGCTAATTGATAATTTTATATATGCTTATATATATAATCCTTACGAAATTTTCTGACATTATTTGCGCTTGAAAGCCAAATTTTAGTTTTTCCGCCCCCACTGCATCAAATTTCTGCGTACGTCAATGTGTATTTGTATATGTATTAAACTCATTTTCCTGGAAAATGATATTATTAAATGGATACTACTGTAATTTTCCTCGCCATCTATTCATACTACGCACTTTCCCTGACTCAAGCATAATGTACAATCAGAAAAAAGATCATGCTTTTTACAGTTTTATAGAAAACATGGACTTGTATTTACTAGTTTCTTTTGCATGTGCATCTAGTCGGATACATAAGATATGGACAAAACATGGTTCAATCTACCAAGGTTTCATAAATTTTAGTTAATATTTTTGTGAGTATAACTATTCTGGGATAACAATAGATTTTTTTTTGTAGAATGTCAGATGAATATAGGCAAGCAGTTCGAATTTCATCAATAAGCATGTAGAAAGTGAGAGTAATCCAGAAAAAATTATTTGCCTGTGTCGTAAATGTAGGAACCTTATTTCGCATCCTCCAAGAGACGTTGTGACACATTTGGTGTGTTTCAGAATTGATTCAACGTATGATTTATGGATTTTTCACGGAGAAGTGCATCATTCACGAAATGAAGCCGACGAAGTGGTAGATACATACAACATGTACTTGGATGCAGAAATTGATGGTGAGGAGAATGAGTATCATGTTAACGATAAACATACGGAAGAGACTAATAAAATATTGGAGACAGCTGAAATTCTTTTGTATCCTAGTTGTAAAAGCCACACAAATTTGTCTTCTACAATGCTTCTTTACAAACATAAGGCTCGAATTGGTATAACAGACACGACATTTACAGAACTTCCTAAGCTCCTCAAGGAAATGTTACCAAAGGAAAATGAGCTTCCTGCTTCCACGTACGCAACAAAAAAGTTGATTAAATCATTTGGTTTAGGTTATCGAAACATACATGCATGCGTAAACGATTGTTGTTTATTTAGGAAAGAGCTTGCAAATTGTGATTTTTGTCCTAAATGCGGTAAATCTCGTTGGAAAAAGAATAAAATTAAGGAAGAGGAAAGAAATCTAAAATATCTATGAAGGTTTTGAGGTATTTTCCACTCATACCAAGGTTAAAAAGGATGTTCATGTCGTCTGAAATATCTGAACAATTAAGATGGCATAGCAGTAATAAAAGAGAAGATGGTAATCTACAACATCCTGTAGATTCCTCTTAATGGTCTACAATCGATAGAATGTATTCCTCCTTTGCATCCGATCCATGAAATTTAGGACTTGGCCTTGCAAGTGATGGCTTCAACCCATTTGGTGATTGGAACTCTACATATAGTTGTTGGCCAGCGTTTCTTGTTGCTTACAATTTTCCTCCATGGCTTTGCATGCATAAAGATAATGTAATGCTATCTTAATTAATTCCTGCACCACGACAACCAGGAAATGATATCGACGTGTATCTACAACCACTTTCGAAGATTTGAACAAATTATGGAATAAGGGGGTTAAGGTGTATGATGCATACGATGATAGTGAGTTTAGATTAAAAGCAATTTTGATGTGGACAATAAATTATTTTCCAGCTTATGGAAATTTAGCAGGTTGTAGTGTAAAAGGTAAAAGAGCATGTCCTGTTTGTGGCATTAATACATGTTCAATATGGCTACCTTTTAGTAGAAAATGTGCAAACTTGGGCCATAGACAATTTCTTGCACCCAATCATGAATATCGTTGTAACACCCCACCTCCGTTAAGGTCACTCTCAAAGGGAATGCCTTAACTTCGGTGGAGCGTTTTAAGGTACAAGATACTAATAAATTACAAGACAGAAAAATTATGCAGCGGAAAAAGATCAATATTATTTCATAAATACTTGTTCAACACAACAATTCAACAACTGTTTCAGCCTTCCAAATTATTACAACTTTTCATCTGGCTTGAAAACATAAAGAAGCAATACTGAAAATAAAATGACATAAATCCCCAATAAGTGCTTGACCATAGCCATAGCTCAAAAAGGAAAGTCCAAGCCTTACATCTAAGGTCTTCAAGCTTTGGCTGGACTAAGCAGAAGTGTTTCCTCCTTGCAGACCGGGGAGGGGGGGGGGGGGGGACGGAAGAAAAGAAGCGAAAGGAAAATGGGTCAAACATAAGTATGATAAGCCCAGTTATTTAATAGCATGTAAGCAAGTAAAAGACTATGACATGATTAAACTGAACTTAGAATGATACCACAAGGATAGAGTAGTCCTAAAACGACGTAAAGTAAGATTTAACAAGATTTGGCTATCGCGCCCACTTTTACTTCTCTGCACCCACTAAGAACTGTTTAACTAGCAATGTATGTTCATGATAAAGTGATCCCATTCATGTATTGATCGGCTCCTACTCGCATTCATGTATTTCCGGTGTCATGTGGCCCCACGTGATTTTTAAGTACTTGTGCTGGTTCCAGTATAGGGTGTATCAAGTCCTATAATGGCATCCCTGACACGATTCAAAGATGCACAAGTGTACGCCTGGTGCCCAGTGCCTGCTTTTCCCACTACGGAGCCCGTGCACGCCCGTACTCCGTCGGAACCTACACTGACACACCTAACCACCGCCCTTTTGGCCGCATATATTCAGCCTAGTAATCGTGCCCCACCCTGCCTAGTTCAGGGTATCTTGATGCATACATATGGGTTACTTCTGAAACGGGTCCCCATTACTAAGGTTTTTCTAGTCAACATGCTAAATTGGTTAAGTATCCTTGGTTTGACTTAACCCCTATCAATCTTGTCTAGTTAACATGTTAAGTTGGTTAAGTGTTTCCTCAATTACTTAACCCCACCAATCTTGTCTTGTTAACATGTTAAGTTAGTTAAGTGTTCCCTTAATTACTTAACCTCACCATTTCTAGCTTGATTGTTCATGAGCTTTAATTAATTAATTAAAGCACCAACCACTCACATTAGACATGTATTGTTGTGGTTACTAGATGTGTCGGTCGGTTCCGGCCAGTTTTACACCACAACTCAGTCTAACCTCGGGTCTTTCTGGGCTTGATATACTAACCTCTCACATTAGACAGGTATTGTTGTGGTTAATGGATGTGCCGGTCGGTTCCGGGCATGTTTACACCACAACTCAGTCTAACCTCGGGTTAGGCATATTCATCTTTTACATTTTATATATGTGAATTTTCTACAAGTGTTTCATGTCACATATTTTAATTATGTTCAAGACTAATGGTATAAATTATACCATTCATGGCCTTAACCATTTACATGATTTTGGGCCCACCTACATTATTAACATGTTTTGATTTAATAACTATCCCAACGTTACCCCCGTTTGTCTATTCGTATTAATCACATAAAGTCATTGGGCCCGCATATTAGCCCTATTTATAAACAAGAGGTAAAGAAGGGAACATGCATAATATAGATTCAACCAAACATGTAAATTTTACATAAAACTTTATTCATATAATTTAACATGTCACATGAACTTGCATATAATTTAGACTTAGACAATCATAAGCCTAAAACATGTTAATATGTAGATCTAGGCATGTGTGAACATAACCTCAATTATAAACTAGCATATGACATAATCATGACATGTCCAATCCTAAGGCATGTATAATTTTAACATTAACATATAGGTGTGAACTAGATCTAACAAGGTGAACTTGCATAAGTCCACTTTACAAACATGCATATAAATATAGATCTAGTTTTGGAGCTAACATGTAACTTGCATATGAACATATGTATAATTAGATCATGACTTAGATCTATCATAAAACATATAACTTGCATTAATCATATGAACCTAGATAGATCTTGACATAGATCCAACATAAAAACTGTAACTTGCATATGAACATATATATAGGCATATGGATCTAACATAAAGCATATGAATATATATATGTAGATCTTGACTTGGATCTAACATAATACATACAACTTGCATTAATCATATAAGCATATATATGTAGATCTTAACATGAAACATATAACTTGCTTATGATATTGATAGTTTCAATTTTTAATAGATCCAACACCAAGTCCAATAAGCCACAAACATTCCAAGACAATTCATGATAAAATCATCACAAGAAAAAAAACATGAATTAGCATCGTCAATATTATAAAACATGGTATAATTCTATTTTTCACTTTATATCAAATCACGTCTTAAATTTATTTACATCTAAAAGATAACTACACTTACAAAAGACAATCTTGATTTCTAGAATCTGCATTCTGAAGTTGAAATGCTCGCCTTTGATGTAGACAATCGTTGTTTTAGTTTAATTTTTATTTGATTTGGTTTGTCTCTTTTAATTTGCTTCAAGTTGAACGGCGGCTACTTGAGGTTGTCCAATGGAAGATGACGGCTCTTGGTTTGAATTTTAATATGATTTAGGGTTGAGGTATTAGGTTGCTTATATAGAAGTTTGATTTAATAGGAACCGTTAGATTAACCTAGAGCAAATCAAAGCCATTCAGACAAGATAGAATAGCCACATCAAGCCCTAATGACTCAGCAAGGAGTCCATCAGAACCAATCAGATGCCACATCTACCTTAGAGCGAATTGGCTCACCGATTGACAGCCAAACACCCTGAATCAACCCCTAGTCGACCCAGCGGGGCTTGGGTCGACCTCAAAAATGGGTCGGTTCGATTATTCCCCCTCCCGATTTGCTGTTTTGAACGTTTTTTCATATTTATTTATTTAATATATATATATATATTTCTCATATGCATACAAATTTCAAGGCTTAATAACTTCTTTATAAGGTATCCGTTTTATTCAAACCAAATGTCTATCTTGACCAAAATTTTGAGACGAACGTTATAGCGGAACCCATTTCACTTAATTCTTCTTCTAAAAATTAAGTGTTCTTGAATTTGTCAATTTTAATATTCTCAGAAAATTCGGGGTGTTACATTCTCCCCTCCTTAAAGGATTTCATCCCCGAAATCTTCAAGTTAAGAAGAATGCATCTTAATATCCAATCATCCATCTACTCATCCATCATCCACAAGCATCCATTGTCCTTAAAAGACTTCTAATGCCATATGAAGTATGCAGAGTGTATGTATATGTCTCTTATCTAGTGCAAAATCAAGCAGTTTACTATCCAGTTGACCTCCTTAATGTGAATCATGAGAGTGCCATGAGTCCATTATGTATGCAAATTTTCCTATTCATAATTCCATATGAGTGCACAATCATTCATACAAATGCAACGTCCATATGATAGCACATCAAGTTTCAATCCACATACAATTTCATGCATTCATATGCAAATGCAATATGAAAGTGATTGAGCCGATCTAGAACCTAATGTGTATGTGCATATGCATCAACGAGCAATCACTAGCAACCACTTACAACCACTTTGCAACCATCAGCCATAACATGTTTCAAATACATGTTTACATCCATTGATTTCAACTAAGGATCAAGAAATAGGACCGAGAAGATAACTAAGCATGAATAAACTTATGATAAAGGAGAGATCAAAGATGTACCCTCAAAAAGATAAGGGTATGCTGCGCATATCTTGCTTTCGGTCTCCCAAGTCACGTCTTCTTCATTGTCACTCCATTGTACTTTAACAAGCTTGACTTCACGGTTGCGTATCTTTTTTACTTCCGTTCCAAAGATACGAGTTGGGATTCTTCTCACTATTGCTTCTGGTTCCACTTATACCTCTTCTAGTATCTTTGGTTCCACCACTTCCGCAGTCTCATGTAAGCACTTCCGTAGGTGAGAAACATGAAAGACATTGTGAACTCCAGCCAACTTTTTAGGTAGCTCTAATCTGTAGGCCATCGTCCCAATTCTTTTAATGATAGGAAATGGTCCTATGAATCTAGGTGCCAATTTCCCTTTGGATCCAAAGAGAACAACATTCCTCAAAGGAGATACTTTAAGGAACACTCTGTATCCAACCTCCAACTCAAGGTCGATCCTTCTTTTATCTGCATAGGACTTCTGTCTATCTTGAGCAGCCTTCATTCATCTTCTTATTAGGTCCACCTTTTTTGAGGTTTCCCTAATCATGTCTGGCCCAAGTATAAGCTTATCTGTGGACTCCCACCAACAGGTTGATGATCGACATGGTCTCTCGTATAAATTTCGAAGGGTGTTATGCCTATTATAGCTTGGTAGCTATTGTTGTAGGTGAACTCCACCAGAGGAAGATGATCTTCCCATGTCCCTCCAAAGTCAAGAACACATAATCTCAAGAGGTCTTCTAAGACTCTGTTCACCCTTTCTGTCTGTCCATCGGTTTGGAGGTGGTAGGCCGTGCTTAAACATAGTTGTGTGCCTACAACCTCTTGCAAACTCTTCCAGAACTCGCTTGTAAAGATAGGGTCTCGATTGCTTACTATGCTGGAAGGTATCCCATGTAGTCGAACTATCTCTTTAAGATATAGAGATGCTAGAGATGAGGCAGTCCTTCTACTTTTGACATGTATAAAGTGAGCGCTTTTTGTGAGTCGGTCCAATATTACCCAAATACTGGTATTGCCCCTTCTTGACCTAGGCAACCCATTAATAAAGTCCATCGAAATGCTATCCCATTTCCATTGTGGGACCTCTAGAGGATGAATCAAACCACCAGGCTTCTTCTGCTCCGCCTTGACCTGTTGGCATATCATGCACTTAGAAACGAGTTTAGCTACGTCCCTCTTCATGCCATTCCAAAAGAAGACTCTTTTGATGTCTTTATACATTTTGTCTCTGCCTGGGTGTATGGTCAGCTTTGAATGGTGTGCTTCTTCTAGAATCGTTTTCACTAAATCTCTTACTTGTGGGACGCATAGCCTTCCATCCCGTCTCAACCATCCCTTATCATCGATGGAGTATCTATTGAGGTGACTCAAAGTCTCACCCTAATCATCTTATCTATCACATCTACTAGCTGAGGGTCTTCACATTGTGCGGTTCCTATTGAGTCAAAAAGTGTAGGCCGCACTTCCAGTGTTGTTAACAATCCAGGTACAAATTCAGATGAGGGTCTAAAGACAAAGTTGGCTATGTACTCCAAGCTTTTCCTTTCTACAAAGAGAGGGCTTAAGGTCAGCTTCTCTCTACTCAGAGCGTCTGCTACCACATTGCCCTTGCCAAGAGTATAGGAAATCTCAAAATCATATGAGGCAAGAAACCATCTATCTTTGCTGCCTCAAGTTGAGATCTTTCTGCGAGAAAAGGTACTTCAACGATTTATGGTCAGTAAACAATTCAAACTTCTCACCTAGGAGATAATGACGCCAAGACTTAAGAGCGAAAATGATGGCCGCCAATTCTAGGTCGTGGGTTGGGTAGTTTTTCTCATGTACTTTCAACTGCCTTCCACCATAAGCTACTACCTTCCCTTCTTGCATCAAGACATCGCCCAATCCTGTACCACATGCATCCGTGTATACAGTAAACATCTTTCTCTCATCAGGCAATGTCAGAACTGGTGTTGTTGTTAGAGCCATTTTCAAGCGTTGGAAAGTAATATCGCAATCCAAATCCCAAGCGAAAACTAGGTTCTTTTTCGTCAACCTTGTAAGTGGAGCTGAGTTTTTCGCAAAGTCTTTGATGAACTTCTGGTAAAATCGTGCTAGCCGGAGAAAGCTTCAGACTTCAGTTGCGTTTCATGGAATCTTCTAATCTTGCACAACAACTACTTTTGCGGGGTCCACAGTTAAACCCTCTTTGGACACCACATGTACAAGGATTCTAACTTCTTCTCTCCAGAAATGGCATTGGAGAATTTGGCTTTCAGCTGATGTGCACGAAGAGTATCCATGACTTCCCTTAAGTGCTGAGCATGCTCTTCCTCACTCTTCGAGAAGATCCAAATATCGTCCATGAAGACCACCACAAACTTATTGAGGAATTCCCGGAACACCCTGCTCATCAAGTCCATGAAATAGGCAGGTGTGTTTGTCAAGCCGAAAGGCATGACAAGCCACTCGAAGAAACCATCCGGGGTCCTAAATGCGGTCTTGTCATTGCTATCCTCAGCCACTCTTAGCTTATGAAACCCAGTAGCCAGATCTAGTTGGGAGAAAACGGATGCACCTACGAGCTGATCAAACAGATCGTCAATTCTTGGGAGTGGGTGCCTATTCTTCTTGGTCAACTTGTTCAGCTCCCTTTAATCCACGCATAGGCGGAGTGAACCATCGGCTTTGGTCGCGAACACTACAGGAGCACCCCATTCAAAAATACTCCGTCTTATGAACCCCTTTTCAAGCAGCTCTTTAACTTGCTTGCTGAGTTCTTTTCACTCTCTTGAAGCCATGTGTCTAACGGGTAAAGAACAGGTTTTGCATTGTCAACGAGGTATATGTGGAAGTCTATCTCCCGCTTCGGAGGTAAGCCCTTTACCTCTTCAAACACATCCGAGTATTCACGGACCACTCTAACAGACTGCAAATTCTCAACAGACGCATCAAGAGATTCTAGATAACTTAGCATAACATAATTCATGGAATTATAATAGATTTCGAGAGTGTTACCGAGGCAAGTCATGAGTCTAACCACTCTCTTTTCATAATCGAGGACAACACCATTACAAAATAGCCAGTCCATGCCTAGAATCAGCCCATAGCCCGTGAAGCCCAAAACATAAGCATTACATTAAAACCCAACGCTTAAAATAGAGATTTCCAAATCCAAACAAATCATTGACAAATAAACTGAGCCCCCAATTGGATTTGAAACAACCAAGGGATCCTCTACTATATGGGTGTCTAGGTGTAGAGATTCAACTAAAGCAGTAGATATAAAAGAGTGCGATGCGTCAGAATCAAAGAGAGTACGAACAAGATTATCAAACAGATAAACTAAACTCTCAACAGAAATATGTCTACCTCGTTCCTGCAGAGGTGCAACAAGAGCATGAACCTGCCCTCCAGAAGATGATTTAGTCCTCTGTCCCTGCCCTTGCCTTTTTAGGCAGTCCTTAGACAAGTGTCCAGTATCCCCGCACTGGAAACAAGTGCCCAATTTCCTCTTTTTCTTTCTACAGTCCCTAGCTTAGTGTCCAGGTATCCCATAGAAATTGCACTTCCTCTTCTTACGGGATTTATTATCCTTCCCTCCTTTCTTGTTCTGAGATCCATCTACTTTCTTGTTTTGAGGCTCTTCCTTCTTTACCTCCTTCTTACCGTCTTTGTTCTCCTCTTGCAATAGAGCCATGTCCACCAGTCTCTCATAAGTCGCTCCCATAGGTATATAGGACATTGCGAAACCTTGCAATGGCTCATTAAGTCCTTTGCCAAAGCGGAGAGCCTTCTTGTGTGGAGTGTTTACTAACTCCAGTCCAAATCGAGCAAGCTGGTTGAATTTATTGACATATTCTTTGATCGACAAGTTGCCCTGTTTAAGTGATAGGAACTTCTCCATTTGCAGACTCTGCTCAGCTTGTGAGAGGAACTTCATTTCAAATCTCGCCCTGAAGTCCTCCCAAGTTTCTATCGATCTTTCAGCATTAGTGACTTCCCACCAGAAGGAGGCCTCGTCTTTGAGCAACCACACCACCAACTGTAGTTTCTGCCTTTCATCTACTTCAAAGATAACGAATAAGTCCTCAGTCTCCTTGAGCCAGTTTCTGGCTTCCACGAATAATTCGCTCCCCTTAAATTCTTTACCACCCATGGATCTAAAGTCTCTACAGATCTTTGAGAAAGCATTTCCTCTCGGAGGAGGAGGAGGAGCAGCTGGGGGAAGATGAATGTCTGTTAGGCCTGCGTCATTGGCCCTAGCTTCTAGGTATCTCCTGAACCAGCCAGGTATCGTTTGGAAGTTTAAGATCCCCAGACATGCTGAAACAAAAAAGAAAGATTCAAAACAAAGGATAGAAAGATAGTGCATATGGCTTTGGGGACTATGCCTTTTTAAATCAAAACTTTTTCTTGAAAATGCTTCTTTATGACTTCTTTTTGAAAAACAGTTTCAAAAATTTTATCCGATCTGGTAACCTTTAGCTCTGATACCAAGTGTAATACCCCACCTCCGTTAAGGTCACTCTCAAAGGGAATGCCTTAACTTCGGTGGAGCGTTTTAAGATACAAGATACTAATAAATTACAAGATAGAAAATTTATGCAGTGGAAAAAGATCAATATTATTTCATAAATACTTGTTCAACACAACAATTCAACAACTGTTTCAACCTTCCAAATTATTACAACTTTTCATCTGTCTTGAAAACATAAAGAAGCAATACTGAAAATAAAATGACATAAATCCCCAATAAGTGCTTGACCATAGCCATAGCTCAAAAAGGAAAGTCCAAGCCTTACATCTACGGTCTTCAAGCTTTGGCTAACCTGGACTAAGCAGAAGTGTTTCCTCCCTGCGCACCTAGGGGTGGAGGGGGGAGGAACGGAAGAAAATAAGCGAAAGGAAAATGGGTCAGACATATGTCTGGTAAGCCCAGTTATTTAATAGCATGTAAACAAGTAAAAGACTATGAAATGAATAAACTGAACTTAGAATGATACCACAAGGATAGGGTAGTCCTAAAAAGAGGTAAAGTAAGATTTAACTAGATTTGGCTATCGCGCCCACTTTTACTTCTCTGCACCCACAAAGAGCCGTTTAACTAGCAATGTATGTTCATGATAAAGTAATCCCATTCATGTATTGATCTGCTCCTACTGCATTCATGTATTCCCGGTGTCATGTGGCCCCACGTGATTTTTAAGTACTTGTGCTGGTTCCAGTATAGGTTGTATCAAGTCCTATAATGGCAACCCTGACACGATTCAAAGATTGACAAGTGTACGCCTAGTGCCCAGTGCCTGCATTTTCCACTCTGGAGCCTGTGCATGCCCGTACCCCGTCGGAACCTACACTGATGCACCTAACCGCCACCCTTTTGACCGCTTATATTCAGCCCAGTAATCGTGCCCCACCCTCAGGGTATCTTGACACATCCATGTGGGTTACTGTTGAAATGGGTCCCCGTTACTAGGGTTTTTCTAGTCAACATGCTAAATTGGTTAAGTGTCCTTGGTTTGACTTAACCCCTAGCAATCTTATCTAGTTAACATGTTAAGTTGGTTAAGTGTTTCATCAATTACTTAACCCCACCAATCTTGACTTCTTAACATGTTAAGCTGGTTAAGTGTTCCCTTAATTATTTAACCTCACCATTTCTAGCTTGATTGTTCATGAGCTTTAATTAATTAATTAAAGCACCAACCACTCACATTAAATAGGTATTGTTGTGGTTACTGGATGTGCCGGTCGGTTCCGGGCAGTTTTACACCACAACTCAATCTAACCTCGGGTCTTTCTGGGCTTGATGCACTAACCTCTCACATTAGACAGGTATTGTTGTGGTTACTGGATGTGCCGGTCGGTTCCGGGCAGGTTTACACCGCAACTCAATCTAACCTCGGGCCAGGCATATTCATCTTTTACATTTTATATATGTGAATTTTCTATAAGTGTTTCATGTCACATATTTTAATTATGTTCAAGACTAATAGTATAAATTATACAATTCATGGCATTAACCATTTACATGGATTTGGGCCCACCTACATTATTAACATGTTTTGATTTAATAACTATCCCAACGTTACCCCCGTTTGTTCGTTCGTATTAATCACATAAAGTCATTGGGCCCGCATATTAGACGAATTTATAAACAAGAGGTAAAGAAGGGAACATGCATAATATAGATTAGACCAAACAAGTAAATTTTGCATAAAACTTTATTCATATAATTTAACATGTCACATGAACTTGAATATAATTTAGACTTAGATAATCATAAGCCTAAAACATGTTAATATGTAGATCTAGGCATGTGTGAACATAACCTCAATTATAAATTAGCGTATGACATAATCATGACATGTCCAATCTTGTAACAACCCGTATTTTTAATAACATGTTATAATGTAAATCAAGGCAAAATTAAATTCTAAAATCTGAATCAAGGGAAAAGGGCTATGCCATTGCGTTCGTCTCGGAGAAATATGCGAAATAGAGTCCGAGTTTTCGAAAAATGGAGTCCGTATGACCAAGTTATGGCCCAATGAAGTTTTCAGAAAATTCTAAGCCCAAAAACAGTTAAAATCCGAATTCAGATTCAAATTGCAACCAGGGCAGAATGGGCGGGAATTTTCCCGCCCCAGGCAGGGACGACACAGGGGTCGACACCAGTGTCGACCCTCCCCCCAATGGGTCGACACCCATGTCAACCCAGGGGTCGACACCCAGGGGTCGACCCAGGGGTCGACACCCATGTCGACCCAGGGGTCGACCCCCCCGGTCGGACCAGTTTTTCTGGTGCACCATTTTGACAGGTTGGGTCTTGCTCTGGAAGTTTCTTACAGGAGTTGATGGCTCAGATTCGATTTAGGGTTAATCCTATGGTCTAAACTACCCCTAATCTCTATAAAAAGACCCCTAGACCTAGCCTAAACCCTCATTAATCATTCCTACAACTAAATTTTGTCCAAATATTCACTAATCATGGCCTCCACCTTCTTCATGAGAGCATGAGTGTCTCAAATCAATCTATGTCATAAAAGAGCCATCTTTCTTAAGTAAAAGAGCCTTCTTTCTTTGTCTTTGGGGTTATTCCTTCTTGTTCTCAAGTCTTGAAGTGGAGTTTATCGTCTTTGGTTGCGGATTTGCTAGTGTGGCTTCGTCTCAATCTTATTTTATATTAATTCTAGTCTTCATAGCATTGTAAGCCCTATACTACTCTTAGATTCTAACTATGAAGTTAAATATGACATGTTGCAAGTTGAGTTCGGGCCTAATTATGATATGTGCTTTGATTCTAACATGTTATGCATAGGTTTATTCTATGCATGTTTGTAAACTTATCACCTTGACCTTGTGGGCTAAAAGCTATAAGCTTTATGTTGAAATGTTGCATTATACAACATGAGAACTCTCATAACCTTTATGATAACTTGCATATAATGTTATATGCGAACTTCTAGCCACCATCCTATGTCATTTATGATCATGTTTCACCTATTTGCTTAAGTTGATATTATGCATGTTTTGAGGTCCATGATGTAATATGCAAGCTTATGAACATATTTATGCCTCATATGCCACCATGTTTAACTTGTGGCCAACCCTATTACCTTATGCCCTTTTTTTCATGCTCTTGCCAAGTTCCCTCTTTTGATCTATGTTATGTTATGCGAAACGTACATGCGATGGGAATGCGTTGGGTTTGGGTAATATTAATGACATAAAACATGATTTTAAAATATGACATGAACATTGACTTGTGATTATGTTTGTAAACATAATGATGGACATGACACTTAGAAAATATGAGTGTGGCCAACTCGAGGTTGGGTTGAGTTTGTAGCATAAATCTACTCGGAACCCGACCGGCTTAACTAGTGGCTACAAACAATAGGACCCAATGTGAGTAGTTGGTCATGTCGCACTTGAAACCCGAGGTTAGACTAAGTTGTGGTGTAAAGCTACCCGGACCCGCCCGGCTTAACTAGTAACCACAACAAGGTCTAATGTGAGAGGTTGGGTGAATTAAATTAATTAATTCCACATTGTAGGGTTAAGTCATGGACCACTTGAATACTTAACCAATTAAACATGATGGGTTGACGCGGTTAAGTCATGAACCTTGGGTACACTTAACCAACTAGATACTTGATTGGGTAGGGTTAACCACATTTAACCCGCTAGAAACCCTAGTTACGTGGTCCTTTTCACCAGTAACCCTCTTGATTGTATCATGATACCCTAGGGACTAGGCTAGGGTGGGGCACGATTAGTGGGCTGACATGTAAGCGACCAAAACGACGGCTGAGTAGGTGCGCCGGTGTAGGTTCAAGCGGACTATGGTCGTGCACATCGTCCGGAGTTGAAAAAGCAGACACGGGCACCCGTAGGTTTAGACTGTGCGTGCTTGATTTGTGTCCATGGTTGGCACCCTAGGGCTTGATACACCGTAGGGTGGACCTAGCACAGTTTGACTACACTTCGTGATTGGGACGTAGGACACCGATACACGACGAGTTAGGCTTATAGGGAGCCGATCGACTAGACCGAGTAGTTGGACCTCGATTTAGGTCATCTCATGATGTGGGCCAGCTTTGGGCCAAGGGATCATTTCTTGTTTATACTTGACATGGATTTGAATACTAGTACACTCCCGGTGCAACTTAACCTTGTATATGCGATGCCACACTTGATCTATCTTGTTAACTTTTCACCATGCCAGTTATCACCCAACATCTTATCTCTGTTTTACATGTTCAGTTAACTTTATTAGTTTTTATACTAATAGTAGATAGGACTTACCAGTCTTTTTTTGACTGACCCATTTTCTTTCGCCTCTTTTCTTCCGTTCCCCCACCCCCCCAGGTTTGTAGGGTGGGAACACTGTTACCTAGCTGGATCTTTAGCTGCTTTTCTGGATAGCTCACGTATGGTTTGAGCATGCTATGGCCTTATGTTACTTTGGGGATAGTTACTTTATGTTTCTTTTTCAGTTTTCAGTTTATGTTCTAGACTTTGTTTTATGGGAAAATAATGACCAAGTTCTTTGATGTAACTTGAATATGGTTTTGAAATGCTAGTTTTATCCGCTGCTTTATTTACTCTGTTTTTACTTATATGTTCTGTCTTGTGATATCTGCATGCATGTTACCTCGTTTAACGCCCCTCCAAAGCTAGTGTGCTTGCAAGAATGGCATTGGCGGAGGTGGGGTGTTACATTTGGTGTCAGAGCATAAGGTTTACAAGATTTGAGCAAAAAGTGTTTTTAAACTTACATTTTGAAAAACTATTTTCAAAACCAATGAAGTATTTTCCAAGAAAAGTCTAGTTATTTTAAAAGGCTATTCCCCAAATGCCATTAGCACCATCCTTCGTTTCCTTGTATTGAATCTATCTTTTCCTTTTTCAGTGTGGCCGATCTTAACCTTCCCGATGGAGTGACCATTCCCGGATGGTTCCGGAGGTACTTGGAAGCTAGGGCCAACAATGTGGGCCCAGCAAATACCCCCACCGTAACTGAGGTTCCTCCTCCTCCTCCTCCTCAGAATCCACAAGCAGATTTCGCTAAGGTTTGCAAAGACTTTAAGGCGATGGGTGGCAAGAATTTTATTGGGACGGAGACTTTTGTGGAGGCAAGAAACTGGTTGAAAGAAAATGAAGATCTTTTTGCTATCTTTGATGTGGAAGACCATAGAAAGGTTTTATTGGCAGCGTGGTTATTAAAAGAAGAAGCTGCTTATTGGTGGGAGGTCACCAATGCTACTAGACCTATAGAGACTTGGGCCGACTTTAGGACAAGATTTGGGCTTAAGTTTCTATCATCAGCTGAGGCGAATCTGCAATTGTAGAAGTTTATATCTTTGAAGCAAGGGGACATGACAGTGAGGGAGTATGTGAATAAGTTTAACCATCTCGCTCGATTCGGTTTGGACATGGTTAATACTCCCCAGAAGAAGGCTTTGCGCTTTGCATGAGGGTTGAATGAGCCATTACAAGGTTTAGCCCTATCTCATATACCCATGGGGGCCACTTTTGAAGGCCTAGTGGACATGGCATTGCTTTAAGGAGACGATAAGAATGGCAAGAAGGAAGACAAGCCTAATGAGACTCAAGCCAAGAAGACAGACTCCAAGTGGGGAGGAAATCAGAGCAATCAGAACAACAAGAACAACAAGGGCAACAAGGCCAAGGCAAAGGACCCAAGAAAATGCAACTTCTGTGGGATTGTTGGGCACATAGCCAAGGATTGCAGAAAAAAGAAGAGGAAGTGGGGCGAATGCTTTCATTGTGGAGAGACTGGACACTTTAGCAAGGATTTGCCCAAGAAGCAAGGACAAGGGCAGAATCAGTGTGCAGGACCTTCTGGAGGGCAAGTGCATGCTCTCAATACCGCTCCAGTTCAGGACCGAGGTAGTATTTCTGTAGAAAGTCTTGTTTATATTTCTGATTATCCTGTTCGCACCTTATTTGATTCTGGCGCATCGCATAGTTTTATTTCTTCTGACATTGTTGAATGTTTGCACCTAAGTACTAGCCTAGTTGAGGATCCCGTTAGTGTTTCAAATCCAATTGGGGTTCCGCCCATCTATCTATGATTTGTGTGGATTTGAAGATTTCTATCTTGACCGTGGAATTCACGTGTAATGCTTATGTTCCCGGGTTCACGGGATACGGGTTAGTTTTGGGCATGGATTGGTTGTCCAGTTATGGAGCCATTCTCGATTGTGAACCTAGGGTGGTGAGGCTCATGACTCGCCTCGGTAATACCCTAGAAATTTCTTGTAACCCTAGAGGTCCCGTCATGTTATGTTATCTTGAATCTCTTGACTCGTCCATCGATGATCTGCAATTTGTAAGAGTGGTCCGAGACTATCCTGATGTCTTTGAAGAAGTTAAGGGGTTACCCCCTAAACGAGAGATAGATTTCCGCATTTATCTAGTCAATAATGCCAAGCCAGTATCATTGCCCGTTAGGCACATGGCCCCGCGAGAAAGAAGGGAGCTCAGTAAGCAAATCAAGGAGTTGCTTGAGAAGAATTTTATTAGGCGAAGCATTTCTGAATGGGGTGCTCCGGTGGTATTCGCTACTAAGGCGGATGGTTCGCTTCGTCTATGTGTTGATTATCGAGAGTTGAACAAGCTGACAAAGAAGAATAGGCACCCGTTACCGAGGATTGATGATCTCTTTGACCAGCTTTTTGGTGCTTCTGTTTTCTCTCAGCTCGATCTAGCCACCGGATTCCATCAGCTTAGAGTGGCTGAGGATAGTATTGATAAAACTGCGTTTAGGACTCCGGATTGATTCTTTGAATGGCTTGTCATGCCATTTGGTTTGACTAATGCACCCGCCTACTTCGTAGATTTGATGAGTAGGGTGTTCAGGGAGTTCCTTAACAAGTTTGTAGTTGTCTTCGTGGATGATATTCTGATTTTCTCGAAGGATGAGGAAGAACATGCTAGACATCTCAAGGAAGTGATGGATACGCTTAGAGCTCATCAGTTGAAAGCCAAGATCTCCAAATGCCATTTCTGGAGAAGGGAAGTTCGGTTTCTTGGACATATAGTTTCCAAGCAAGGCATAGCGGTGGATCCCGCGAAAGTGGTTGTTGTTCAAGACTGGAAGACTCCTAAGAATGCAACCGAAGTAAGAAGCTTTCTGGGTCTGGCGGGCTACTATAGGAAGTTCATCAGGGACTTCACTAAGATTTCGGCCCCTCTTACTAAGTTGACGAAGAAGAACTTAGTCTTTATATGGGACTTGGAGTGTGAGCTTGCTTTTCAAAGGCTCAAAAGAGCCCTTACCACAGCTCCAGTTTTGGCATTACCCGATGGTGGTAAGATGTTTACCGTGTACACAGATGCATGTGGCACAGGGTTAGGTGTTGTTCTAATGCAAGAGGGAAGAGTTATATGTTATGGGGTAGGCAACTTAAAGTTCATGAGAAGAACTATCCCACTCCTGATTTGGAGTTGGCGGCGATCGTCTTTGCACTCAAGTCCTGGCGCCACTATCTTCTAGGCGAAAGGTTTGAGTTGTATATTGATCACAAGTCACTCAAGTACCTCTTCTCGCAGAAAGATCTGAATCTAAGGCAGCAAAGATGGATGGAATCCTTGGCATCTTATGACTTCGAGATAGCTTATACCCCTGGCAAGGGTAATGTTGTGGCTGATGCATTAAGCAGAAGGAGGTTGACTTTGAGTCCCTTGTTTATTGAGATAAAGAACTTAGAGTTCTTGGCAACCTTTGATTTCACGATGGCTGTTGAGTCGATGACGGGTTCATTAGCATCCCTTGAGCTTAGACCCACACTTCTTGATCAAGTTGGGGCTTCGCAGAAGGAAGATCCACAGATAGTCGAAGTCATGGACAAGTTGATTCGTGGTGAGACGTCTAGTCACCTTGCTAGATATACTATTGATGACAAGGGTTGGCTAAGGCGTGATGGAAGGCTATGCGTTCCACAAGTAGGAGACACGGTGCATAAAGTTCTCGAAGAAGCACATCACTCAAAGATGACTATACATCCTGGAGGAGAAAAGATGTATAGAGATATGAAGCGCATTTTCTTTTGGGCCCGAATGAAGAAAGATGTGGCAGAGTATGTTTCAAAGTGCATGGTGTGCCAACAAGTGAAAGACGAGTCAAAGAAACCAGGTGGGCTATTACATCCATTGGAGGTCCCGCAATGGAAGTGGGAGATTATTTCTATGGACTTTGTTAATGGGTTGCCTAGGTCAAGGAAAGGGAACACGAGCATATGGGTCATAGTTGACAGACTTACGAAGAGTGCTCACTTCATTCCAGTAAAGAGCAAGAGGACCGCATCATGGCTAGCATCTATTTATCTTCGAGAGATAGTGAGGTTGCATGGAGTTCCCTCTAGCATAGTTAGCGATCGTGACCCAATTTTCACTAGCCAGTTTTGGAATAGTTTGCAAGAAGCGATGGGTACGCGATTGAATCTGAGTACAGCCTATCACCCCCAGACGGATGGCCAAACTGAAAGGGTGAATAGAGTGCTAGAAGATCTTTTGAGGCTTTGTGTTCTTGACTTTGGTGGTACTTGGGAAGACCACCTTCCTCTTGTAGAGTTTGCTTATAATAATAGCTATCAAGCCAGCATAGGGATGGCACCATTTGAAGCTTTGTATGGGAGGCCGTGTAGGTCACCATCTTGTTGGTGGGAGACAACAGATAGGCTTATACTTGGGCCCGATATGATACGGGACACATCCGAGAAAGTTGAATTGGTGAGAAGACGGATGAAAGCGGCCCAAGATAGACAGAAATCCTATGCTGACAAGCGAAGGGCAGATTTGAAATTCGAAGTGGGAGACATGGTTTTCGTGAAGGTTTCTCCTTTGCGTAATGTGGTACGTTTTGGAGTAGTGGGAAAGCTGGAACCAAGGTTCGTAGGACCCTTCCCTATCATAGAGAGAATTGGAAAGATGGCCTATAAGGTGGAATTGCCCGAGAAGCTAGCCGGAGTGCATAATGTCTTACATGTCTCGCATCTCCGAAAGTGCCTACATGAGTTCGCTGAAGTGGTTGAACCAAGCATTCTTGAAGACGTGGAGGTAGAAAAAGAGGCAACCTTGAGAAGAGCTCCGATTCATATCTTGGGAACAGAAATCAAGAAGTTAAGGAATCGAGAAGTCAAATTGGTGAAAGTTCAGTGGAGTGAAGCCGACGAAGATGCAACTTGGGAGACCGAGGAGAAGATGCGTGTGCTTTATCCATTCCTTTTTGAGGGTACATTCTCAATCTCCTTTCCTAATTAGCATATCTTTCTTTTGCTATCCATGTTTACCTTATTTATCTTGTTATCTCGAAATCGTGTCATGAGAACCTTAGGTAGAAACCCTTTGGATGAAACATGTATTTGAAACATGTTATGCTTGATGGTTGCAAGTGGTTGCAAGTGGATACTCGTGGATGCATGATACACATTAGGCACTAAGATCGGCTCACATACTTTCATGTTGCATATGCATGAGTACTTATGCTTATTCATGGATGAAACTTGTTGTGCTATCACGTGGATGTTGCATATGAATGAATGTTATGTGCACTCATGTAGAGATTATAAATTATGTTAGGAATTTGCATACATATGGACTCATTTCACTAACATACTTTGCATTAAGGAGGTTTACTGAATCAGTAACTGCCTGATTTTTGCATTAGATAAGTACATATACACACACCTTTTGCACATGTTCATACATCATTTAGAATCTTTTTAAGGACAATGGTTACTTGTGGATGATGTTTTGAGTAGATGGATGATGGATGGTAGGATACGTTCTTCCTAACTTGGAGATTTCGGGGACGAAATCCTTTAAGGAGGGGAGAATGTAACAACCCGTATTTTTAATAACATGTTATAATGTAAATCAAGGAAGAATTAAATTCTAAAATCTGAATCAAGGAAAAAGGGCTGTGCCATTGCGTTCGTCTCGGAAAAATACGTGAAATAGAGTCCGAGTTTTCGACAAAACGGAGTCTGTATGACCAAGTTATGGCCCAATGAATTTTTCAGAAAATTCTAAGCCCAAAAACAGTTTAAATCCAAATTCAGATTCAAATTGCAACCAGGGCAGAATGGGCGGGAATTTTCCCACCCTAGGCAGGGTCGACACAGGGGTCGACACCAGTGTCGACCCCCCCAATGGGTCGACACCCATGTCGACCCAGGGGTCGACCCCCCCGGTCGGACCAGTTTTCCTGGTGCACCATTTTGACAGGTTGGGTCTTGCTCTGGAAGTTTCTGACGGGAGTTGATGGCTCAGATTCGATTTAGGGTTAATCCTATGGTCTAAACTACCCCTAATCTCTATAAAAAAGACCCCTAAACCTAGCCTAAACCCTCATTAATCATTCCTACAACTAAATGCTATCCAAATATTCACTAATCATGGCCTCCACCTTCTTCATGAGAGCATGAGTGTCTCAAATCAATCTATGTCATAAAAGAGCCATCTTTCTTAAGTAAAAGAGCCTTCTTTCTTTGTCTTTGGGGTTATTCCTTCTTGTTCTCAAGTCTTGAAGTGGAGTTTATCGTCTTTGGTTGCGGATTTGCTAGTGTGGCTTCGTCTCAATCTTATTTTATATTAATTCTAGTCTTCATAGCATTGTAAGTCCTATACTACTCTTAGATTCTAACTATGAAGTTAAATATGACATGTTGCAAGTTGAGCTTGGGCCTAAGTATGATATGTGCTTTGATTCTAACATGTTATGCATAGGTTTATTCTATGCATATTTGTAAACTTATCACCTTGACCTTGTGGGCTAAAAGCTATAAGATTTATGTTGAAATGTTGCATTATACAACATGAGAACTCTCATAACCTTTATGATAACTTGTATATAATGTTATATGCGAACTTCTAGCCACTATCCTATGTCATTTTTGATCATGTTTCACCTATTTGCTTAAGTTGATATTATGCATGTTTTGAGGCCCATGATGTAATATGCAAGCTTATGAACATATTTATGCCTCATATGCCACCATGTTTAACTTGTGGCCAACCTTATTACCTTATGCCCTTTTTGTCATGCTCTTGCCAAGTTCCCTCTTTTGATCTATGTTATGTTATGCGAAACGTACATGCGATGGGAATGCTTTGGGTTTAGGTAATATCAATGACATAAAACATGATTTTAAAATATGACATGAACATTGACTTGTGATTTTGTTTGTAAACATAATGATGGACATGACACTTAGAAAATATGAGTGTGGCCAACTCGAGGTTGGGTTGAGTTTGTAGCATAAATCTACCCGGAACCGACCAGCTTAACTAGTGGCTACAAACAATAGGACTCAATGTGAGCAGTTGGTCATGTCGCACTTGAAACCCGAGGTTAGACTAAGTTGTGGTGTAAAGCTACCCGGACCCGCCCGGCTTAACTAGTAACCACAACAAGGTCTAATGTGAGAGGTTGGGTGCATTAAATTATTTAATGCCACATGGTAGGGTTAAGTCATGGACCACTTGCATACTTAACCAATTAAACATGATGGGGGTTGACGCGGTTAAGTCATGAACCTTGGGTACACTTAACCAATTGGATACTTGATTGGGTAGGGTTAACCACATTTAACCCGCTAGAAACCCTAGTTACGTGGTCCTTTCACCAGTAACCCTCTTGATTGTATCATGATACCCTAGGGACTAGGCTAGGGTGGGGCACAATTACTGGGCTGACATGTAAGCGACCAAAACGACGGCTGAGTAGGTGCGCCGGTGTAGGTTCAGGCGGACTATGGTCGTGCACATGGTACGGAGTTGAAAAAGCAGACATGGGCACCCGTAGGTTTAGACTGTGCGTGCTTGATTTGTGTCCGTGGTTGGCACCCTAGGGCTTGATACACCCTAGGGTGTACCTAGCACAGTTTGACTACACTTCGTGATTGGGCCGTAGGACACCGATACACGACGAGTTAGGCTTATAGGGAGCTGATCGACTAGACCGAGTAGTTAGACGTCGATTTTGGTCATCTCATGATGTGGGCCAGCTTTGGGTCAAGGGATCATTTCTTGTTTATACTTGACATGGATTGGAATACTAGTACACTCCCGGTGCAACTTAACCTTGTATATGTGATGCCACACTTGATCTATCTTGTTAACTTTTCACCATGCCAGTTATCACCCAACATCTCGTCTATGTTTTACATGTTCATTTAACTTTATTAGTTTTTATACTAATAGTAGATAGGACTTACCAGTCTTTTTTTGACTGACCCGTTTTCTTTCGCGTCTTTTCTTCCGTCCCCCCCCCCCAGGTTTTCAGGGTGGGAACACTATTACCTAGCTGGATCTTTAGCTGCTTTTCTGGATAGCTCACGTATGGTTTGAGCATGCTATGGCCTTATGTTACTTTGGGGATAGTTACTTTATGTTTCTTTTTCAGTTTTCAGTTTATGTTCTAGACTTTGTTTTATGGGAAAATAATGACCAAGTACTTTGATGTAACTTGAATATGGTTTTGAAATGCTAGTTTTATCCGCTGCTTTATTTACTCTGTTCTTACTTATATGTTCTGTCTTGTGATATCTGCGTGCATGTTACCTCGTTTAACGCCCCTCCAAAGCTAGTGTGCTTGCAAGAATGGCATTGGCGGAGGTGGGGTGTTACAAATCCCAAGGCATGTATAATTCTAACATTAACATATAGGCGTGAGCTAGATCTAACAAGGTGAACTTGCACAAGTCCACTTTACAAACATGCATATAAATATTGATCTTGTTTTGGATCTAACATGTAACTTGCATATGAACATATGTATAATTAGATCGTGACTTGGATCTATCATAAAACATATAACTTGCATTAATCATATGAACCTAGATAGATCTTGACATGGATCCAACATAAAACTTGTAACTTGCATATGAACATATATATAGGCATATGGATCTAACATAAAGCATATGAATATATATATATATATATATATATATATATATATAGATCTTGACTTGGATCCAACATAATACATACAACTTGCATTAATCATATAAACATATATATGTAGATCTTAACATGAAACATATAACTTGCATATGATATTGACAGTTTCATTCTCTATCTTTAATAGAACCAACACCAAGTCCAATAAGCCACAAACATTCCAAGACAATTCATGATAAAATCATCACAAGAAACAAACATGAATTAGCATCGTCAATATTATACAACACGGTATAATTCTATTTTTCACTTTATATCAAATCACGTCTTAAATTTATTTACATCTAAAAGATAACTACGCTTACAAAAGATAATCTTGATTTCTGGAATCTGTATTCTGAAGTTGAAATGCTCGCCTTTGATGTAGACAATCGTTGTTTTAGTTTAATTTTGATTTGATTTGGTTTGTCTCTTTTAATTTGCTTCAAGTTGAATGGCGGCTACTCGAGGTTGTCCAATGACAGCATGACGTCTCTTGGTTTGATTTTTAATATGATTTAGGGTTGAGGTATTAGGTTGCTTATATAGAAGTTTGATTTAATAGGAACTGTCAGATTAACCTATAGCAAATCAAAGCCATTCAGACAAGATAGAATAGCCACATCAGCCCTAATGACTCAGCAAGGAGTCCATCAGAACCAATTTGATGCCACATCTGTCTTAGAGTGAATCGGCCCACGGGTTGACAGCTAAACACGCTGAATCAACCCCTAGTCGACCCAGCGGTGCTTCGGTCGACCTCAAAAATGGGCCGGTTCGGTTATTTCCCCTCCCGATTCGCTGTTTTGAACTTTTTTTCATATTTTTTATTTAATTTATATATATCTATATATATATTTTTCTCATATGCATACAAACTTCAAGGCTTAATAACTTCTTCATAAGGTATCCGTTTTATGCAAACCAAATGTCTATCTTGACCAAAATTTTGAGACGAACGTAATAGCGCAACCCATTTCACTTAATTCTTCTTCTAAAAATTAAGTGTTCTTGAATTTGTTAATTTTAATATTCTCAAAAAATGCAGGGTGTTACAATCGTCAAAAATTTATTTATTTGATGGAGCCATAGAAAATAGACAAATGCCTCTAATACATACTGGTACTCAAATCTTGGACGATGTGGAAGATATTGTTAATTATTGGGGTGAAAAACAAAGGAAAAAGAGAGAGAAAGTACGAAGAGAAAATGGGGCGATGTGAAGAAAAATGGAATCCAAATTTGGAAAAAGAAGTCCATTTTTTATCTACCTTATTGGAAGGTAAAACATAGTTAAAAATAAAATTTTCTCTCTTTTTCTATCCTTGTCTTAACAATTAATATTTTTACTATCCTTCCATTACTCCTTTTTTTCGTAGGAACTTCTTTGCGTCACAATCTTGACATAATGCATGTGGAGAAAAATATTTCCGATAGTATTCTTAGTATTTTGCTTGATATCAAAGGAAAATCAAAAGATGGACTCACTTCACAACAAAATTTGGAAGCAATGCGTATAAGGAAGAAATTGCATCCTATAGCTACTGGAAATAAAGTATTACTTCCTGCTGCGACATGCACCTTAACAGACTAGGAAAAAAACATATTTTTTTATAGGATGAGTAATTTGAAGGTGCCTGATGGGTATAGCTCAAACATTGGAAAGCGTTTCGCAAAACATGATAAAATTTCAAGTCTAAAATCTCATGATCATCATGTATTGTTGCGACAACTATTATCTGTAGCATTGAGAGGACTTCTTCTTTCAGGTACAAGGAATGCATTACTTCGATTATGTTCATTTTATAATGACATATGTCAAAGAGTGCTTGATAGGGATAAATTAGAATCCATCGAGAATCAAGTTGCATTAACTCTATGTGATCTTGAGAGATTCTTTCCCTCTTCATTTTTTGATATCATGATTCACTTTACAATACATCTGGGAAGGGAAGCAAGGATTTGGGGACCGGGTCAATACCGGTGGATGTATCCATTTGAAAGGTAATTTTTTTGAATATTTAAACATAGTTAATGAAATGTGCCCATATTAAAGTATTTTACACTCAT
Organism: Allium sativum; assembly: GCA_030737875.1. Classification (NCBI taxonomy): domain Eukaryota; kingdom Viridiplantae; phylum Streptophyta; class Magnoliopsida; order Asparagales; family Amaryllidaceae; genus Allium; species Allium sativum. The sequence continues at coordinate 751,322,936 of CM060918.1, forward strand.
ATCTTGATTATATGTATATGAAAATACTGAAGGGTTATGTTAAAAATCTAGCTCGACCTAAATGGTGTATAGTAGAGTGCTATTCTTCTGAAGAATGCATTAAATATTGTGCTAGATTTGTAAAAGATGAGATTAAATTTGGATAGAGAAAAAATCGAAATGAAGTGCAACGAAGTGATTCCATACTCGGTGGATGTCCTATTTCCAAAGGAAAACCCGTTGTACTTTCAGAGGAGGTAATTGATGTTGCTCATCGATTTGTGTTGTTCAATATGGACGAAATCGAGCCATACATAGAGTAAGTATTAGTTCAATTTGATTATTTTATATGAAGGAAGTTAAATTTTAAATTGTACATTTGCGTATTCAGAATGCACAAGGAGGAGTTAAAGCGTTTGCACCCTCAACTTTTACAAGATGATATGGAACTTTCAAAACTGCATTCAGCAACATTAAGTTGTTGGTTTCAAAAAAAGGTTGAAAACGTTATATTTAACTTCATTTAAACAATTAGCATATTATATGCACATATTATTGTCAGATATCATCGTATAAATTTTTATATATGTCCAGGTTAAAGATGAAAGAAATATTTCAGATGTTAGCGAAATAATAAAACGGCTTTTATATGGACCTCGGTCGCAAGTAGTTTCTTATACTGGCTATATTGTTAATGGACTTCGTTTCCATACTAAGGACTACGAGAAGTCTACGCAAAATAGCGGTGTTTCCATTGAGGCAAATACTATTCGTGCAGATGGATCTATGGAGAAAATTATTTATTATGGCATCTTGCGTGATATTTTGTTGTTGGACTAACTCCTATTTCAAATTGTTTTGTTTAAGTGTGATTGGGCAAATATTTATCGTGGAGTTAAGGTTGAAGATAGGCTTACACTAGTAAATCTACATCAGTTTCAAAATCAATTTGCTAGCGATCCCTTCATTTTAGCAACACAAGCTGTACAAGTGTTCTTCTCTAGAGAAAGTAGCTCTTCAAATTGGTATGTCATTTTGAAAGCACCTCCTAGAGGTTTTCATGAATTGGAAAAATACGAGGAGGAAAATTCGACTAGCAAACCATTGGATGAGTCACTACTTAATGATAAAGATGTTGATTATGGAGACGAAAGTTACATAAGAAAGGATTGTGATGGCATTTTGGTATGTATAAGCATTCGTTGTTGATATCTTGTTTTATATGTTGTCATATTCCTTATAGTGTAGTTATATAGTTATATGTCTCATTTGTATAATTTGATTACAAAATATTGCCTTTGTTTTAACTTGGGATAATAAATCCATACCTGAATAAATTTCTTTTCAAATCGAAAGGATATAGCTTATCAAATCACATATTATATCATACATGGTTGTTCACATATTTGTTTGATGTTATAGTCGTTGCATGTTAAAACAATACTATATTTGGTATATGGTTAATTATTCACAAATTGTGATATTTTTCTGTTTCACAGGTTGATCAGTAATAAAAGAATCTTGAACGGTTTGCATCAATGGGTAAGAACGAGCAACATCAAGCAGAGGTAATCTTTGAAGCTTTTTTTAATCTTTGAAGTTTGAATGGTTGATTATTGCTATGTCTAAGCAAATATGCGTGGATGATCTGCTTTTTTTATTCTATGAAGCATTTTTCAATTTTTTTAATTTGGCCTCAATGTATGATCTCTAAAGCAAATGTGTAATATCTAAGTAAATAATGGTTGATTATTGCTGACATAATAAACTGCCATTATATTTCTCTAGTTTTCACCACAAATGTAAAAAGCAGGAGTTTTGTTTAATTTTATCTCCAAATAGCTGCTTATATTTGTTGTCGATGGTATTTCAAATGGTAGAGCTCCAAACGTGGCTTTAGTAAAACATCTGTCTATAAACTGAAGTCCTATGTATAAAGTACAATTAGATTATTCACTAGGCTTTTTTGTTAGTATGAAGTAGGTTGTATTTTTTTTCCATATTGCATGCGGAATATGATAAATTTTCATTGTTTTGCTACTGTTTCTGACAACTATAATCTAGCTTGGTACAGAATTTGTAGATGAGGATTCTAATCGAATAAATTCTAGACGTAAAAAGGATTTTGGCCAAATTTGTTAGTATGAAGCCAAAATCCTTTTGACATCCAGAATTTATTGGATTAGAATCCTCATGTAGAAATGTTGTACCAAGCTAGATTATAGTTGTCAAAACCAGTAGCAAAACAATGAAAATTATCATATTCCGCATGCAATATGGAAAAAATATACAATCCATGTAAGTGTTTTGCTTACTCTTTATTTTATTTTTTTATTTTTATTTTTAGGGTTAACTAACAAGAATAATCCAAAGTTTAAGTGTCTGTCCTTATTAATCTAAAGTTTGTGTCATTTAAAAATAATCCCAAGTTTAGGGAGTGTCTTCCCATATTGATCCGTTTCCTCTGTTAACCTATTATAGCTGGTTTAATTTTTATTTTTCCCAAATCACATGAATTCATTTCTTCTCTGCCATCATTGTCAGTGCGTCTTCTTCCTCTGGAATTGTCCCTCTACAAACAACGCTCTAAATCTTTTCTCCCCGCTCTCCGCCTTCTCTTTTCTTCCATCAATTTAGTTTCGCTGCCACGTTCTTCTTTTTAGTCACAACCATTTGTGCTCTACTTCGATCAAGATCTCACCATCCATTGCTCATCCACTTCGACAAAAATCATCCAGTTTTTCCGCAAATTCGGGCAATGTAGAAAAAGTTCGTCCTTCTATTAATGGATTATCCGCTGTCAGTCGTTCTTATACCTATCACAAGTGAAGATCAGTTTGATAGCATCATTGCTAAAGCTCGACAATTTGAAGAAATTGTAGTGAACATGATAAATACATATTTTCACTCGTAATTTTAGAAATTATAGATACATGGTGTTACTACTGGTAAAGTGAAACAAAAATCACAAAAGGCTTCAAATTCCACTGAAATACATTTCACGTGCGGGTTAAATGCGACGGTCCGGTAAGGAGTTATTATCACTATTTCCTACGTATAGCATAAGGCGTGTTAAAAGTAAAAATGGACACCACTACAATTTAACTACAAAAAAAAAAAAATGATATTCAACCATTTGAACCAAAAGTAACATAATTCTAGATTACCCCTAAAATTCAATATTAATATAGTTAGTGCACATTTTTTACCTCACAGCTAGTGCCATAATGAAGGTCGGATATTGGCGATGAATGCTTGTCGATAATAAATTAGCTTGCCTTCAACCACATCAAACTAGAACTAAGGCACTAGTAACGAATGCTTGTTAATAGTGAAATAGTTTGGCTTCAACCATAGGTTGACATCAAACTAGAATTAGGGTTATCTTCAATGTAAACGGATTGTCATGTCAAAGATTCAACAGCATGTGATCACGTGAAACAGATATTGGAGCAAACTACGAATTAGAGGTTAGCAAAGATGAAGAATAGAAGGTTGGTCGTGATATTGCAGTTGGGGATTAGGATTGCAAAAACAAAAGAATTGTCGATGTGGAAAATGTTTGTAATTGGTTTTTATTTGATCAAAGAAAAGACGGCGACACTAAAGTAGTGTAATTTGAAATGTTCAAACAGTGACATCTGCTAATGGATAACCCAAAAAAAAAAATGAGTATTAAACTGCCATTATAAAGATTTTTACATCTCCTCTTTTTTTAGATATATATTTTCACCCTATTAATTCTATAACTTTTTATACATCAGCCAATATTAAACCGTTAAGCACTTTCAAGTGTACAGTAAATCACTAAAAGTTTCTTTCTGTGGTGTTAGAGTTTATATTTGTAGACATATATATTACTTATTATTCAATATAAAATAATGATATTATTTAAGATTATATAGGAAGCTATTTCAAATTATGAAAAATGAGAAAATTTTCAGTAGGCTTTTTTTGCGTTGATCTTCATTATATAGTAAATGATAATATACCGACCATTGCATGGTCAATGACAAATATATGAACCATGTCAGAAATTCAAATAAGCTTCTTCAGTTTTAAACTTTTTCCATATCTCTCTTTCATTAAGTATTAATGAAGAAACTCTATTTGTTTTGCTATTTCATAAGATTTATTGTGTGATTCGACTTATACATTCATGTGTGTAAGGGTTATCGATTTGTTCATCTATTTTACTCGTTATTGACCGTATTTTGTAATTTGTAGTTGGAAATTTTTATCCTTTTTTCTTTCTAAGTATACAGATGCATATAAATCATTGTTATAAATCAGATACATTATAGTATATAAAAAACTTGAAGGCTTAACTATATATGAAACTTTTGTAGAAGGAAATATATTTTTGGAGACACGTATTTTTTTAGGACATCGCCAAGAATTTTTGATTGGCGAAAAGAAGGTCCAATAATTTGAACTTGAATGGCGTGCATGAAGTAAAAATTTGTGTTGGTCAAGTAGGAGGAAAAATTGACGAAAACGACAAGGCTGATTGCTTGAATAGTATTTCACTATTTCTAATTAAAACATACAACATCCCTTGCATAACCCCTGAAGTGATAAATTATGCAACATCCTTATATTTTAACTATAAAAAGTATACTAAATATGTTATGGGTGATGCTGATGCATCTCATCTGGAATAAGTACGTATATGCAATATGTTCGATGATCCCTGTTACTTGTATTGCACTACACACTACACAGAAGGCCCTTTTTTGGTTTGTCAAGAAAGTCTTTGTATGTAATATCAGTTTACAAAGAGTTTGATGACTATTTTGGAATATTCTGATAAACAGTATAATAATGACTTGAAACGTTCGAAATAAACTCCAAGAAGGTGACCGCCTCAGCCAGGTTTTATAGCTCGTGTAAATATATTTGTTGTATCATTATATAAATTCTGTTAATATAGTTCAAGGTCATTGGATTTATTATATAAATTCTGTTAATATAGTTCAGTTGTTGTATCGATATATATAATGGCTATTTAGTTGTTTTCGTGAATCGAAGAAGTCTAAATGTGTTGTTGTTTGCATGAATAAAATCACCTTGAAATGAGAAGTGGTTGCCAGCTATACGACTATACATCGAAACATATTCAGGTGATAATCTTTAGGTGCAACCAAATTGGGTTTTTCCTATTTATTTAGGTTCATCCATGAGTTCCTTTCGCAATTATCGTTTTCAGCTTGTTAATTTCTTGTTGTTATAATTTCTTGCTTATTTGTTCATGCATCTGTTCTTGTTATCTTTCAACACATGCTTAATTCTTTGCACTTTATTTTGATTTCATTATTTGTCTCCTTCACTTTGTTTTTCTAGACTAATTAATTTCAGTTTTTTACATATACAAGAAACACATTGCACTTTGTTCTTATAATTTCTTTTATTTTGCTTTCTTTCTTTTTTGGAAATTATTTTTCAATTCATACGCTAAATACTTTGTTCTTATTCTCTTTTTCATTGAATTCGACTAATGCTTACTATTGTTCATTTTCTTGCTATAATTTCAGAGCTCGAAGCAAGCAAAGAAAAGATCAAAAAAGCAATGCCTTGCTGCGCTAGCAGCAGCTCGTGGTCTAACTGAGGCTAATGGTGGTATTAGAATATCTAAAATGAAAGACATTGAAGTTGAAGTTGCTTTTACTCTTAAGGGCATGAATGCTAATGTTAGAAAATCCCCACGCAAACATGGTGAAATTCCTCCATCCATCATTCCTTGCCGTAATTCAACCTCTCTACAAAACGTCACTACCAAAAACTCATCAAATCCTCTTTATTCAAATCCACTCCAAAACGTCATTACCACACGCTTATCCAATCATCATGATTCAACTCTCCTTCAAAATGTCGCTACCACACAACCATCCAATCATCATGATTCAACTCTGCTTCAAAACATCATTACCACACAACCGTCCAATCATCATGATGCAACTCCGCTTCAAAACATCATTAGCACACAACCATCCGATCCTCATAATTTAACCTCTCATCCAAACATCACTCATGCAAATCCCCAAAGAGTTGATTCACTTACGAATTTAGATTCTTCCTCTAAAGAGGCGAACATGGTCAAAACTAAGAGAAAAAGAGGAAAAACATGCGAGTCTATTTTCTTTGTCACCAAATGAGAAGGTTGAAGTTGAATTCAATGATCTAAATCAACCTGTTGGTGCAAATTCCAAATATTTATCATCGTATATTGGGACGTTAGCAAGGGAGATGGTACCTGTGACCATTAGCAATTGGAAGAAAGTCGATGACAATTTGAAGGCTGATCTATGGACATGTATTCAGGTACTATTAATTTAATGTAAAAAATACTTAGATTAACTTGCTTCAAAAATACTTAGTATAAAAAGCATGTATATTGTATTAAAATTGGTCCATTGTAGTTTTAGATAACTTGTGTGTAGTGCATTAGAGACAAGTGAAGCAGGGATTTTATAGGACCCTTACCAATTTTTATTAGAGAAAAGTGAATGACTCAAAGCATTTTTTTCTCAATTTAAGCAGGGATTTTATAGGACCCTTACCACTTTTTATTAATCACCAAAATGGAAACAAAAAACTCAAACTACATACAAAAACTCATACTACTATCTTCTAATGTACGAGTTAAGTTAGACTGTCAGGGCATGACTTTCCTCCATTCAGTCTTAGATTGGTTTTTAAACAATCGAAATTCCCTACCAGCGCATATTTAATGTAGAAATTTGATTATCTTAAGGGCTTCTGTTTTCAGCAAAGACAGTTTTTAATCTATGATGATATTTCGACAGTGGACAGTGCATTGTTATCGTATTACAGTATGGGAATTCTTTTTACAACATAAGATGATTAAGTATATTTTGTATGTGACTCCGCTGAATAATAATTAAGTTTAATATCAAATGGTTACATAATTGTAATTTATGTTCATAATTTTTTTTTTCTAAACATAATGCAAACATTTAGTTAATCAGCAATAAACGATCAATATTCAGCAATCAACATGTTCAGCATTTTAAATAACTCGTATCTTAGCTTCTTAAAGTATACTTGTCCTTGTTTCACTTTTTGATTTGTAAATCGGTGAAGGCAATTTGATTGCGCAAATATATCGTACCAAAGCTAAATCATACCGTGCACTATTTTTGTTAGAAACTAACATTCTGCGATGCAACAATGACGCCAAGTTAGCTAAGCACAGGAAATTTGTTAGATGTCAACATGATGTAGGGAATCATCGACTTCATCCCCGCTTTTCTTTTATTTGTACATGATGTCGTGGTAGCAATGATGTTTGATCTTAAAAAAAAAGATTAGTTTACTCTATTTTAATTTAGATTTATATCATCCATATTTGGTACATTAGAAAATATAACATTTCCCCATGTCTGACATGTCAAAATCTTCCATCATTGAGTTTTTGAATGCTTCAACTATTGCATCATCATCTTTAGTGTAAATTAAATCTTCAACATATATACCAGCACGACCATTTGACTCGGTGTTGATTCTAACTAGAAGAATTTATCTCTATCCATTAAACAATGTAGGACTGAAGTTGCATAAGCAGTTGCTAAAATTGAAATCAATGCCGTCTGTTATTTTCAATCTTGAAGTACTCGGGCGTTTATCAAATGAACATACTATTGTCAGTCATGGACTCATGACAGTATCTTCAGTATTGTTAGGTATTGTATGAACGTCGCTGCACGGAAACTGTTATTTTTTTATGTCCTTCTTAACTACCTTGTCCATCTTAACTATCTCGTTTCCTCCTTTAATTACTCTGTTTAATTGTTTCGTTTAAATGTTTCATTTGACATCACAAACACATTCGTCATTTAACCTTCAACTCCATTTAAATACATTGCTTTAATAATCCGTTAAAATGTCCGGTTATCCCTTATTGCAAACGCACCCTGAAAGAACAATATAAATGTTGTTCGAAACTAGGGAGAAAAAGAGTGGTATGAAAAGAAATCATGAACCTGTCCACAATCCTTGAAGATATAATACAATATGCATATATAACAGATACACATGCAATAATTGCTATATATTTTAAACCAAGTTGTTGCTTGAAATGTTTTCAGTATGTATTCCATTATTTTATATCATTAGAACGTTTTCAAACAGTTCCATGGAAAATTAAACACAATGAAGTAATCTGTATTTAATCTTTGGCGTGGTTGAGTTAACATGAACTTGGATAAAATAGGACACCTAGCCTATGACGACATTGCACACATCTCCTTTTGTGAAACAAGTCTTTGATCACTTGACTTTACATGCCTTAATTAAAATGCTTCTAAGACGGTTCATCGACTTGACTTGTTTACCATTCAATCTGCTGTCTTAAAATTTCAACTACCCTGAAATTAAATTGGAGTTTTATTTATTTGGAGACGTTACATGCAGTGTTGCTATCAAAAGTTATGAAGGGGTTTCTACTTGTATTTATGTTTACTTGTCAAAACTTATGCATGGTAAATATTCATAGGATAATCAAAATTTCTATTCTCACTCTTCTTCAAATTTATCGAATTTTTTTTTTGATTTGTATATATATTAAGATATAATGTCATTAAAGATATGACTAATTTAATTAGTCACATGATCATATATATCTAAACTAATAATCAGCCAATATTATTTATTGTTATTGTTCCAACTCCAAGAAGGGATCAGTTTATCTAAACAAAATTTTCTAGTACTACTCTAATATTAATTTACATATAAAAGAGTGGAAAAATAGGACGTAATTCATTATATTTTAATGCAGGGACTGACATGTGATTTATTTTATTGAGAACTATTAGCAGTGAAAAGGATTCATCAAATATCTCACTAATATTTTATTGTATTGATTCAGTTGACATTGAATAGTTTCAAATCTTTATTGTACGCATTATTCTGTTAATGCTGAAATTCCTTGCCCTTCCAAGTCAAATTTACTTTGACTTTTCTGTGTTTTCATTGTAAACTAATTAAACGAAGATTAATGTCGTCTGCTATTTTTTGTTAAAAATTAATTTGTAATTTTATCAAGCAACAATTAAATGCATTGACAAATATGCTTTTGTATTAATGTAGGGAATAATTTAAAATTCCTATATATGACATAATTAGATAAATCTAGATAAGGCATTATCTGGAATATTCCAGAGAACGCATTATATTATAAAAGACAAGTTGTATCTCATGTAATGTATGAAGAATCAAGAGAAATAAATTAAATCTTTTATCTATCTCTCCACATATATCACTCTGTTATGCCTAACAAATTTGGTATCAGAGCCTTGTCAACTTCATTAATCAGTCACTCAAAAACAATGGTAGCAGTTCCTACAATGTTCAAGTACTCTCCAAGTGAAGTGCCAATATTCGAAGGCGAGCATTATGACTATTGGAGCAGTGAGATGATGGAATTCTTCATCTCTCATGATTTATGGGATGTCATCGAAAAAGATTATCCTGAGCCACCTGCAGATGAAGATTCCACAAGATGGACAGCTGCACAAGAGAAGTTATACAAAGAAAATCAAAAGAAAGATGCCACTGCACTTCGGTATATCAAATTAGGAGTGAGTAAATCTATTTATCCAAGAATTTTCAATAAAAGAAAAGCAAAGGATGCATGGGAAGTTCTGCAAAAAGAATTTCGAGGCAATGACAAAGTTATCTCCATTAAACTTCAATCTTTATGGAGAGATTTTGACAACCTACAAATGAAGGAATCTGAAAATATTAGAGATTTCTTCTCCAGAGTCTCTGAAATTGTAAATCAAGTTCAATGCCTTAGAGATAGCATTCAAGAAAAGAAGGTGGTAGAGAAGATATTGAGATGCCTTCCTCCGAAGTTCGATCATTGCGTCGCTGCAATAGAGGAATCAAAGGACCTTGGCAAGATGTCAACACATGAGCTAATGAGTTCACTTCAAGCTCATGAACAAAGAATTAATAGAACATCAGCAAATTCATTGGAGCAAGCATTCCAATCCAATCTCAGTTTTTCAGAAAAGAAATGAAGTTATTACAACTCAAAGAAGGGCTTATTTCAGAAGCAAAATCAAAATCAAAGAAAGGGCAACGAAAGAAATTATCAAGGCAAAGGAGAACAAAGACGAGAACAGCAGAAAATGCAAGGTAATTCTGCCACTTATTGCATTATTTGCAATAAATCAAATCATAATTCTGAAAATTGTCACTTCAAATGCACGAGATGTCGAATTCCTAATCATTCCCAAAGAGATTGTTGGTATCAAAATAAAAAAGAGAAGGACAAAGCAAATTTTACAAGTGAAGAAAATGAAGAGCAGGTTTTCTACTCTTGTTTATCCGCTGAAAATGAATCACAAGATGCTTGGTATATTGACAGTGGTTGCAGCAACCACATGACCGACAACAAAGACATTTTTGTAGAACTTGATGCAAGTTTTTAATCAGAGATAAAGCTTGGAGATGGAAAGGCGCAAAAAGTTGAAGGAAAGGGGACCATTGCAGTCCACACTAAAAAAGGTAAGAAATTTATTCATGATGTGCTTTACATGCCAAATTTAGCTCAAAATCTCTTAAGTGTTGGACAACTTGTTCAAAAAGGTTATGCGGTGAATTTTGATGATAATTCTTGCAAGATCATTGATAAGAAAAGTAATTTAACAGTGACAAATATTGACATGGCTCCAAATAAAATTTTCCACCTATTTATGTCTCTAAATGAGAATTGTGCATTCAAATCTGAAAATTCTAATGTGTCTCATTTATGGCATTTGAGATATGGCCACTTAAGCAACAAGGGGTTGCATTTGCTGAAATCAAAGAATGTGGTCATTGGACTTGCTATCATCATGAAAGAAAATAAGGTGTGTGAAGGTTGTATTTTTGGCAAAATGCATAGATTTCCTTTTCCGAAAACTTCATGGCGAGCAAAAGCTCCTTTGGAGTTGATACATGCTGATATTTTTGGTCCTACAAGGACTCTTTCACTAAATAACAAGAGATATTTCATTCTTTTTGTTGATGATTACACTCGCATGATGTGGATTTATTTTTTAAGTGAAAAATCAGAAGCTTTCTCAAGTTTCCTATGGTTTAAAGCTCTTGTAGAACGCCAAAGTGGACACTTAATAAAAACTCTTCGAACTGATCGTGGCGGAGAGTTTATTTACAGCGAGTTCATGAATCATTGCAAGAAAGAAGGGATTGCAAGGCAGCTTACTGTGCGATATACACCGCAGCAAAACAGTGTCGCAGAAAGGAAAAATCGAACAATTGTTGAAATGGCTCGAAGTATGCTGGAAGGAAAATCCATGCCAAAGAAGTTATGGGCTGAAGCTGTCAACATGGCTGTCTATATATTGAATCGTTCGCCAAGTAAATTTGTTAGAAATATGACACCATTTGAAGCCTGGCATTAAAGAATGCCCAAAGTAGATCACATGAAAGTATTTGGAAGTGTAGCGTATGCATTGAACCAGAGCCCAAACAAAGATAAATTTGAGAAGAAAGGAGGGAAATGTGTCTTTGTTGGTTATAGCGAAGAGTCGAAGGGATACCGGCTATTATATCCCAAAAATGATCAACTCATTATCTCAAGAGATTTTGTCTTTGATGAAATGGCAGCATGGCAGTGGGATCATGATGGCTACCAAAAATCAAATTCTATGGAGCCTAAAAGATCTCAAAATAATGGCTCACAACCTGACGGTTCTCAGCAAAGTTTCAATGTAGATAATGCTCCTTGTTACGGCTCAAATGATGAAAATGAATATGAAGACTTGGACTCTCCTATTCGACAGGTGCGTTCTTTACAAGATATTTATGACTCAAGCAATGTTGTTCTTTTTTCTTGTGAACCGCAGTTATTTGAAGATGCAAGCAAAGAAGATGTGTGGATTGAAGCAATGAAAGAAGAAATAACAGTCATTGAGAAAAATAAAACATGACAGTTAGTTTACTTGCCAAAAGATAAAGAAGTCATTGGACTGAAATGGGTTTACAAGACAAAATATGGCGAAGATGGATCTATAACAAGACACAAAGCATGGCTGGTTGCAAAGGGATATTCGCAACAGCCCGGAATTGACTAGAAGGTTGAGAAGTTCAAGAAGCAATTAAAAATTACAAATTAAGGAGGAGTGTTAAAAGTTAATTTGTAATTTTATCAGGCAACAATTAAATGCATTGACAAATATGCTTTTGTATTAATATAGGGAGTAATTTAAAATTCCTATATATGACATAATTAGATAAATCTAGATAAGGCATTATCTAGAATATTCCAGAGAACGCATTATATTATAAAAGACAAGTTGTATCTCATGTAATGTATGAAGAATCAAGAAAAAAAATTAAATCTTTTATCTATCTCTCCACATATATCACTCTGCTGTGACTAACATTTTTCTGTGAGCTGTTTCAATAAACAAATATTAGCAGCACAACTTTCCTATAAAAAAATAACAGTTTCAAGGCAATTTCTTTTAGAAAATACTTGGAATTATATTAGGAAAACAAGTTAATTATATGAAACTCTTTGCCAAAATACATGGCCTGAATAAATGTAAGCTTCATTTTATTATGTCTAATACATTAGCAATAGCATAATTTAAGCAATATGGGATTTATTTTGTACATGCAAGATTCAAATTGGATGACATACATCGGGATATGTTCCTTCAGATGTTGCGACAGCAATGGAAAGAATCAAAGTCAATGCTTATTAAAGCTATAAAAGTTGCAACAAGGAGTCCCGATGGTTCCAACAAAGTCGACATACTAAAACCAAATAATATTAAGAGTACTCCAGAGTGGAATGATTTTGTCAATGAAAAATTATCGGAAGAGTTTGAGGTAGTTGGATTTATTTTGATGACTACAATTGAAAGGTTTTCATTCCATTTTATTTAATTTTAATGAATTTTGCATTTGTAGTTGACAAGCAATAAATACAAAGCTATATGAGCAAAGAATACAATTCCGCACACTATGAGCCGAAAGGGGTATGTAAGACTAGCAGATGACATGGTAAGAAAAAATAACTTATAAAATTCATTCATTGTCTGTCTGAAAAATTATTTTATCCAATATAGTTTGAGATTTACAATTTTTTTTGGTAGAAAAAAGAAAGTGGCTCCTCATCAGATATTACCAGGGAGGATTTGTGGTGCAGAGGCCATACAAGGAAAAATGGAGAACCACCGAATGCTATTTGCCACCGATTACATGGTAAGGATCAATACACATCATAATGAACAGATGTGATGGAGAAATATGTTTATGAACAATGATACGATGTTCTTTTATTTCCAACAATTTAGCTGAAATAACTACAGAAAAAGGTGCATTATATTCCACTTCATATCTCAATTATAACACCTAAAAAAGCTACCAGAAAATAGAAATCAAAATGGTGAACTTTATTGTTTACACATTCCTGTTTTAGATGATTTTACTATGAACTTTAGCAGAGTTAAATTTTACATGAAGTGATTGTAACGACCCAGATTTTTGACCGTTCAAACCGACAATAAACCACACATGTCGATCCAAACAAATCACAAATATAGGCAGTTATTGGGAAAAGAAGAAAAAGAAGAAAGGAGAGAAGAACAATAACATAATTCTCACAGCGGAAGGACAACATATAATAAATAACTAACAGTTTAAAATAGTTGAAATACATACATTTGTCTATACCATACAACGATTATCAGAGTTACATATGTAGATCTCTACATAGCACAGCGGAAATAAAATGCAGCGGAAATACTTATATATAGTAGATATATACCAAAACTTCGTCTTCATCCTCCAGGCTATTGAAATCTTCGCTAACTGCAACATCTGCTAACCCGAGCGTATTGCATAAAAAGAAAACACAACAAACACTCGGATCAGCACTAAATCATTCTCATATTAGTCAAATCAAAAGACAAAATAACTTGAGTGTAATGGTGCAGTAACTCAAGATATGTTATGGGATTTTCCCATCTCTCAAGGATCCGTTAAACTAATACATAGAGAGTATAATGCACTATTATGATAGTGTCAACTCAATAGTGTATAAATACTGAAAAGAGCGTAAGCGGGATTACATTTTTACCCTTACACCATTTATAATACCGTAGTCTATACAGTACCGTAAACCCACCGTAAACGATGGCATCAAAGGGCACTCCATAGGTACGATACAAATCAAAATCGTATGGGGATCGATAAGGATAATATGACAAGGCACTCGAGGAAATGCCCAGGGTAGGATTCTACCAATTGCAATCCCGGACCGGTGGTAACGCATAGCAGCCACTACCGCCCACCTCGGAACACATTCCCAAATAAAAAGGGCCCTAATTCATCATCATAATCATCAAAGTCATAGAATAATATCGAGGAAGTGTGTCCGATCAAAGGTGCTACCTCAATTAGTCACGGTATAGCTCATGTTTTAGTCATTTCAATTCTGACCCGAAGGTCAGGGCTATTTCGTCATCGTTCATCTTCTTCGATTCAATCATCACCTCCAAGTCATTATACTCATTCTGGATATGTCATAACGTTCACAGTTGTCAAATTGGTATCGACACCGATAGAGAGTATGCCTTATGTCGACTCCGGTCTCCTTAACAACCAACACTTACATTTCTCACTTCGGTCGGTTCTTTTACATTTCAAAGGTTCGCTTTCATATCAAAAATATCATATTTTGTTTCGAACCAAATTTATATTCAAATTGAATAAAATTCCACATCAAAATATCGCAAATTATACCAACCAATTATACTCTAAATTTAGAATATTTTTTCCATCCTTATATTATAATCATATAATATTTCAAAATCGGCTATATTCAAATAGAATATGTTTCATCTCAAGATTTTCAAATTATTCCGAATCGATTTTGTGTTCGAAAACCATTCATATTCAATGTGGTATATATATATTTCCATACTTAATTTCAATCCCTTAGGAGAAACTTATTTGAGTAACATATAATTCACCTTTCAAATTTGGAATCGGTTTAAAAATCGATTCATATTAAAAGAGGATATGGCTTTATCTCAACTCCATTTCGAACCCATGATCTAAACCCAAACATTTCCATTCAGAAGAAATTTTCACTTTATAAAATATAATTTATGAAAAGTAGATGCTTATAGAGAAAATCTTTATATAAAATAATATATGTGTAGAATATAATAATTAAAATAGAATACAATAAGTTTAAACACTATGTATAAACATAAATTTAAAAGTCTAATAAATAATTAAAATAATAGAATATAAGGAAAATCAGTTATAGTAAAAATAGTTGTAGATAAAGAGTTAAATAAGTTTCGAAGAAAAGATAGTTATTTGACATCAAACTGTGTAAATATATATATATATATATATATATATATATATAAGAAAAATTCTTTCAAAAATCGATTCTTTCATCCGAACACCAATACTTGGATCTAAACTCCGGTCTCAATGGAGTTTGTCTAGCCCAATGAATCATCCCAAACCCCATTCCAAACCCATTTTCCCAAATTCAAGGATTCAAACCATACTCGTATTAAATAAAATTTCCAAGTATACTCGATTTATCTTTATTTTAATATTAAATTCAATAAGAATTTATTAAATTCGAGTCCACCCTATCCTTGAAAATCCCAAATCATATTAATTTTGAATCTTTACAACTTCAAATTCACTTTGGAAAAATTTCCTTAATCACTTCAAATACATTCAAGATTCAGATCTTTAAAGGAAGAATAAAATTTATCGAAGTTGACCAATTTCCTTTAAATGAATTTCCTTCAAATAAAATTTCAAATATTTAAATCATTTAACCAACCGATGTCCATATGTAATTTGCTACCCTATGGCCAAGTGATTTAAATTAAATTTCACGATATTCAGGGATGGATCTATCATTTCAATCCAAACAGGGTCACAGATATTTATCATTTCAATCTGTGTTCTTAATTGATTAAAAATTGATAAATCCCGGATTGATTCGATGCCCATAACATCAAGGGTAAAATTTGGGATTCATCGTCAGTAATGAACACACGACAGCCATATATTGAAACAAATAACATTTAAATCAATATTCATTCAGAAATCACCCAAAACATCCATCATAACCATTCAGCAAATAAATCAGTATTAATTTGTTCTACGGGTTTGCAAGCATTAGAATCCCAACTGGTTATTTAATTAAATTAAATCGTTTATTATTTGCCAACTTTGCAGATTTACATACGTGCATGTCAGTTCTAAGCAAAAATCCTCAATCACACACAACCATCCAACCAAACTTATTTCACAATTTAATTCAATAAATATGGGAATAATTTAGTATTTCGTAAGTGAGAAAATCACTCACCTTTGGGTCCTTAGTGGATCGGACATCCAACCGAAGCCCAAAATTTCATATTCTCTCAATGCAGCAAAACCAGTCTCAGAATGTCCGCAATTCTGCCACGATCCTAATGCAACAAACCACGTCCAAATCCGAGTTAAAACGAGAGAATTATCAGCGTTTTACGATTTGAAAATTTAAAATATAAATAAATTAACAAAATAATTCCACACCAACCCCAAATAGACACGTCAGCAGGCCCACCCCGAATTCATCTTCCCGCTCACGTCATGTAGCATCACCGACCGAACCCATTCCAACGTGAAAAGCTCCAACTTTGACCCCC
The DNA here is from genome assembly GCA_030737875.1 of Allium sativum. Taxonomy (NCBI): domain Eukaryota; kingdom Viridiplantae; phylum Streptophyta; class Magnoliopsida; order Asparagales; family Amaryllidaceae; genus Allium; species Allium sativum. Next base: position 751,339,627 of record CM060918.1, read on the forward strand.
AATTACCAAGCCTCCCGACCTCCTGAAGACCCGAACCACCGCCATTCTCCTTCTCCTGTCGAGGCGCACCCCCTGACCAAGACTTGGCGCCTCCAGTGACGTCATTAGCCGCCCACGTGTCAATGAACGTGATGGGTTTTTAAACCCTAAAACGAGGAATCCGACCACCTCAGGCTGAATTACGACCAACGAACACCACCCACGAGCTTGTATCGACTTCCTCTAAAATTCCCAGATATCCGATTCTCCAATTACAGCCAGAATCAAAAACCCCTAATTTACATGCTAGGGTTCCGCGATTTACAAGGTTTGACCGTGATTTCTGGCAAATCGAAGCACTGCATGTCGAACTGAATGCTACCAGCAGCTTCGTATCATCGAGGGCTTCGAATTGATATATAATTTGCCAGGGTTTGGAAGGATTTTATTTTTGAAGCTGGTGTTTTTATTTCTAGGGATTTTAAAAAAATGTTTCTGCCATTAACGATGAAGTTTTGATGGAGAAAAGTATACGTAATAGAGGATGTGCTGATAAGGTAGTAAATGGGTTTTAATTATACAATTATAGGAGGCCCAACAATGACACAAACAATTATCTAATTATGTAGATCTCTTTCACACTTTCTCTCGTACAATCAAACGGTTAGTCGGATTGTCACGCAATTTGAAATCCTATCATAATTCACCGTTCTGGTTCCAATGGCGCCAGTTTCGTCGGATTCCGAGACAGTTGCAAAAACAGTAAATTCCACAGTTAATTAAATAAATAAAATAATTAAATACTCGATTAACTGTCTAAATTCAAATTTAAATATTTAAAAATTTCCATTTTAATTTAATTATAACCCAAATAAATTTCACATCGATTTCCCATATTTTAAGTTCCTAAATTTGATTCCTTAGAATTTAAATTTGAATTTCAAATCTTTAACTTAAACAAAATTTAAAATTTCACCATTTAATCAACTTAACTTGAATTTCCCTTTTCACTTAAACCACTCATATTTACTTTGTTATTAAAATATTAAGTTCCAAATTATCATGTTTCTAAAGAACTAAATTTGGAAATCTATTCATACTCAATTCAATAATCATCATTATTATTAACAACAAAATTTGATTTTCATCCAATATATTCCATTTTACTTATTTTAAATTGAAATTCAGATATACTGAAATTATAGGATGTTACATTCTCCCCCACTTAAAATATTTTTGTCCTCGCAAAAAGAACGAAACGATATTAAGCACATATCTATTTTAAATTCATACTAAAAAAAATAGCCTTTATAAAATAAGTTATATTTGTAAAACTCAAAATTTTCTAACTCCCGAAATCAAGGAAAATTTCGGCAGCATCTCCTTTGTACGGAGAGATCCGGGAAAAATCCCTACATACATATAACTCAATATACATCTCATCCAGTGATGAGGCATCCCAAAATGGGGAAAAACATAAAAACAAAACCCCTAAAACCAACTTAATCCCCAAAACGTACCTCTTTTGGCGTTTATATGCAATTTATTTATCTTTAGCACTTAGCATTTAGCGCAAGCGAGCTCCAAGCATAATACCAATCTTTGCACCTACTAAAACACTCAAACATGCATAAGAATCAAACATATAACAATACATGGCAATTTCATATAAACTACACAGCATATATCAACATTTCAACTACAAAACAACCATGTTAACAACAGGCCAGCGAACAGATGGGGTATTATCGACCCTTAGATGATGGAATTTCACCAAAAGACCCCAGGAAAAAGTTGTAGCATTTCTTTTAAGCTTTCCGAATATTCCGGATACATCGAATTCTGACAATTTGTTCAAAAGTTATGGCTATTTTAGTGAAGGCAAACGCTTTAGGTCATACACATAAAATTGCAGATCTGAGTTGTTTAACCCAGTTTTTAATCTTTTAAACAGCAAAATTTCACCCAGCAAGTAAAGGAAATTTTTTAGTTCAGATCCAGGGCTTTCCGAATTGTACTCGCACATTAAAATCCGATGCTCCGTTAGGAAGTTATGACCAATTCAACATTGATATTCAGTTCATATTTTTATTTCTTGCGTATACAACTACGAATAATTCTCAGATTTCAACCTAACAAACCTGAAAATTAGACAAGGCCCTATTAGCAAAAGTTTTAGTTCAGTTTCCGAGGTTTCCAGAAAGTCCGGAATCGTTAGATTCTGATTAGCCATTCAAAAGTTATGGTCATTTTAGTTTCAGCTTATCTAATGTTTCAGTTTCATATAACATCGATTTATTTTATTTGAAGTTTAAACCCTTTCGATTCCAATAACTTGGTTAATCTTTAACACTTCAATTTGTCATCACTTCATTGCTCGAGAAATGGATTCACATTCGATTTACTTATTTCATTCCGATGTATTAACTATCCCCTTTTCTCGTTTCATTCTAAGCATTACCTTTAAATTAAAACTTGAAGTCATTTTACTTTCCGAGATAATTCGATTATATTAAATCATTAATTCATCCTCATGGATCGATTCTCCAAATTTCACTTATTCTTTTCCCAAGTACTTAATTCTTTAAATCGATCTTTATATGATCTAAGTTAACTCTTATAGATTTAACTTCGTCGGACTCAACTCACTTTCATGTTTTTCCCAAATTGGTTCATATACTTAATCATCGCGTTGTTAGTGGAATTTGAATAAAGTTTGAATCGTAACCTCATTTCATTCTTTCATAAATTTTAAATTGACTCTAATAAATTTCTTAAGTTTCCTTCCATTAATCGTAGTTCATTGACTTAATTTGATTCGCTTGCAAATTCAAATTCTATCAAATGTTCCATTTAACAAATTCAAATTTCCTTTTAAATTCCTAAGTGAATTCTCTTGGATTCGATTTAAGATTTTCCTACATCCTATTTCATTTCGTTTACTAAGTTTCATTTACTTACTCACTTGTCGCTAACATGGATCAAGTTTTTATTTACTCAACCCAACCGTCTATTAATTCTGAATTGACAAGTTAATTTTCCCCAAGTTGATTTCATCTTATTAAATTCTTCGAATTCAGAATTAAGTTTATCAGTTTCCTTGTAACCCATTTCAAAATATTCAACTCACAAACTAGAATTCATTTAACTATTACATTATTCCGAATAAGTAAAAAAAAATCATGCATTTCATTATTTTTGTTTTGTTCATTCTATTCATTCCTTAACCATTTTCACATTCATTTATCTCTATTTCCATCTTAAATTAAACCTTATTCCCTTAACTTAATTCATTTATTCCGCTCTCAAATCATGGTTTGAATTAAGGACTATTAAAAATTCGAATTTATTTTATGTTCTCAACCCATTTAAATTCGATTCCCTAGATTAACCTTTATTTAACTCGATTTTTTTTTCTACTCAAATTGAGTTATATTCCATATATTTCATAATGCAAATTTAAATTCATGTTCGATATATCGTCCAAATGAGGTTTAGCCCATTTAAAATTTCTATGGCTTCATTTCACATTTACACTAATTCATCGAAAGTGGTCCCATCAAATTAGAAAACTGTTTGTAAAATTTCTATTCTTAAGAGCTTATATATTATTAAATATATATATATATTCCATAGCGCAATTTCTAAATTTTATTTTAGTCATAAATTACAATTTATAAAGTGAAAACTAAATTTCTTACATTCATTAGGGAGATATGATCAATTCGATCCTAGCATTTCTTGTTTTATCCAATTCTGACTTATATTGAATTTTATATATTTATTCAAAGTTTAAAAACGAAATTTCAAACTACCGCGCCATTTCAGGCTCATAATATAAATTTTATAAATTTCGAAATCAAGTTCGCCTTAAGTAAATTCATAGTTGTTATTCGTTAAAGTAAACTTAATGCTTGGTTCCGGGTGTACAAATAAAGTTCATAATAACATACATATATACTTATATTATTTTTCAACCTTACTATATGAAATTCCAAATCCGAACCTTAATTTAAGAAAGAAATTTAAATCCTAGTTTTAATTTAAATACAACTTTAAATATTGTATACTAACACCTTTATATGAAATTCTAGGCTATATGGAAATCGAGCTCAAAATCCTTATCAAACCAATTATAATAATTACCGAGGGGTCTCTCCCCCACTTAAACCTTTCAGAATAAACATCGATAATGTGCACACTCATTACCGACGTCGTTTCTAAGGTCCAAGAAGGGATTATACCCACCTTGAAAAATCTTTAAAACCATTTCTTTCCGATTATACCTATAATATGATATTATTTAGACTTTGGAAAAACTATTTCCAAAGACACCCCAGGATCAAATTTCATGTTCATTTCTATTTCAATCACAAACCTTTTACACCCAATTATACCTATAGGTATTTCATTTTAAATATTTTCTAAAACCATTAAATTTCCAACACCTATTAATTACATCTTATATTCATTATTTAACCGACCATAATAGGTAATAACTTAAATATTACCAACGAATACATATATACTTGAACAAATAATATCTTTGATATATTCAAAAATATATATAATCGAAAATCATATCATGTCGATCATTCTGCTCGATTATTTAGAAATTCCTTTCGATTCTATGGCGTCCCATATATCGACCGGAATCTATAAATATTCAACAGAACAAATCAACACAATGTAAACCAATTTATATCGAAAATACAAGTACGCTCTCTTATATCACTCAAACCCATTCTAGGGCATTACTAACCCCATCTCTAATGAGTTACTTCCCAAACAGAGCCAAGGTTATCGCTAACCATCGCTCTGATACCAAATTTAACGACCCAGATTTTTGACCGTTCAAACCGACAATAAACCACACATGTCGATCCAAACAAATCACAAATATAGGCAGTTATTGGGAAAAGAAGAAAAAGAAGAAAGGAGAGAAGAACAATAACAGAATTCTCACAGCGGAAGGACAACATATAATAAATAACTAACTAACAGTTGAAATACATACATTTGTCTATGCCATACAACGATTATCAGAGTTACATATGTAGATTTCTACATAGCATAGCGGAAATAAAATGCAGCAGAAATACTTATATATAGTAGATATATACCAAAACTTCATCTTCATCCTCCAAGCTATTGAAATCTTCGCTAACTGCAACATTTGCTGACCCGAGCGTATTGCATAAAAAGAAAACACAATAAACACTCGAATCAGCACTAAATCATTCTCATATTAGTCAAATCAAAAGACAAAATAACTTGAGTGTAATGGGTGCAGTAACTCAAGAGATGTTATGGGATTTTCCCATCTCTCAAGGATCCGTTAAACTAATACATAGATAGTATAATACGCTATTATGATAGTGTCTACTCAGTAAAGTATAAATACAGAAAATAGCGTAAGCGGGATTACATTTTTACCCTTACACGGTTTATAATACCGTAGACTATATAGTACCGTAAACCCACCGTAAACGATGGCATCAGAGGGCACTCCATAGGTACGATAAAAATCAAAATCGTATGGGGATCGATAAGGATAATATGACAAGGCACTCGAGGAAATGCCCAGGGTAGGATTCTACCAATTGCACACCCGGACCGGTGGTAACGCATAGCAGCCACTACCGCCCACCTCGGAACACACTCCCAAATCGAAAGGGCCCTAATTCATCATCATCATCATAGTCATAGAATAATATCGAAGAAGTGTGTCCGATCAAAGGTGCTACCTCAATTAGTCACGGTATAGCTCATGTTTTAGTCATTCCAATTCTGACCCGAAGGTCAGGGCTTTTTCGTCATCGTTCATCTTCTTCGATTCAATCATCGCCTCGAAGTCATCACACTCATTCTGGATATGTCATAACGTTCACAATTGTCAAAGTGGTATCGACACTGATAGAGAGTATGCCTTATGTCGACTCCGGTCTCCTTAACAACCAACGCTTACATTTTTCACATCGGTCGGTTCTTTTACATTTCAAAGGTTCGCTTTCATGTCAAAAATATCATATTTTGTTTCGAACCAAATTTATATTCAAATAGAATAAAATTCCACATCAAAATATCACAAATTATACCAACCAATTATACTCTAAATTTAGAATATTTTTTTCCATCCTTATATTATAATCATATAATATTTCAAAATCGGCTATATTCAAATAGAATATGTTTCATCTCAAGATTTTCAAATTATTCCGAATCGATTTTGTGTTCGAAAACCATTCATATTCAATGTGGTATATATATATATATATCCATACTTAATTTCAATCCCTTAGGAGAAACTTATTTGAGTAACATATAATTCACCTTTCAAATTTGGAATCGGTTTAAAAATCGATTCATATTAAAAGAGGATATGGCTTTATCTCAACTCCATTTCGAACCCATGATGTAACCCAAACATTTCCATTCAGAAGAAATTTTCACTTTATAAAATATAATTTATGAAAAGTAGATGCTTATAGAGAAAATCTTTATATAAAATAATATATGGGTAGAATATAATAATTAAAACAGAATACAATAAGTTTAAACACTATCTATAAACATAAATTTAAAAGTCTACTAAATAATTAAAATAATAGAATATAAGGAAAATTAGTTATAATAAAAATATTTGTAGATAAAGAGTTAAATAAATAAGTTTCGAAGAAAAGATAGTTATTTGACATCAAACTGCGTAAATATATATATAAGAAAAATTCTTTCAAAAATCGATTCTTCCTTCCGAACTCCAATACTTGGATCTAAACTCCGGTCTCAATGGAGTTTGTCTAGCCCAATAACTCATCCCAAACCCCATTCCAAACCCATTTTCCCAAATTCAAGGATTCAAACCATACTCGTATTAAATAAAATTTCCAAGTATACTCGATTTATCTTTATTTTAATATTAAATTCAATAAGAATTTATTAAATTCGAGTCCACCCTATCCTTGAAAATCCCAAATCATATTAATTTTGAATCTTTACAACTTCAAATTCACTTTGGAAAAATTTCCTTAATCACTTCAAATACATTCAAGATTCAGATCTTTAAAGGAAGAATAAAATTTATCGAAATCGACAAATTTCATTTAAATGAATTTCCTTCAAATAAAATTTCAAATATTTAAATCATTTAACCAACCGATGTCCATATGTAATTTGCTACCCTATGGCCAAGTGATTTAAATTAAATTTCTCGATATTCAGGGATGGATCTATCATTTCAATCCAAACAGGGGCACGGATATTTATCATTTCAATATGTGTTCTTAATTGATTAAAAATCGATAAATCCTGGATTGATTCGATGCCCGTAACATCAAGGGTAAAATTTGGGATTCATCGTCAGTAATGAACACACGACAGCCATATATTGAAACAAATAAAATTTAAATCAATATTCATTCAGAAATCACCCAAAACATCCATCACAACCATTCAGCAAATAAATCAGTATTAATCTGTTCTACGGGTTTGCAAGCATTAGAATCCCAACTGGTTATTTAATTAAATTAAATCATTTATTATTTGCCAACTTTGCAGATTTACATACGTGCATGTCAGTTCTAAGCAAAAATCCTCAATCACACACAACCATCCAACCAAACTTATTTCACAATTTAATTCAATAAATATGGGAATAATTTAGTATTTCGTAAGTTAGAAAATCACTCACCTTTGGGTCCTTAGTGGATCGGACGTCCAACTGAAGCCCAAAATTTCATATTCTCTAAATGCAGCAAAACCAGTCTCAGAATGTCCGCAATTACGCCACGATCCCAACGCAACAAACCACGTGCAAATCCGAGTTAAAACGAGATAGTTATCAGTGTTTTACGATTTGAAAATTTAAAATATAAATAAAATAATAAAATAATTCCTCACCAACCCCAAATAGACACGTCAGCAGGGCCACCCCGAATTCATCTTCCCGCTCACGTCCTGTAGCATCACCGACCGAACCCATTCCAACGTGAAAAGCTCCAACTTTGACCCCCGATTACCAAGCCTCCCGACCTCCTGAAGACCCGAGACCACCGCCATTCTCCTTCTCCTGTCGAGGCGCACCCCCTGACCAAGACTTGGCGCCTCCGGTGATGTCATTAGCCGCCTACGTGTCAATGAACGTGATGGGTTTTTAAACCCTAAAACGAGGAATCCGACCACCTCAGGCCGAATTACGACCAACGAACACCACCCACGAGCTTATATCGACTTCCTCTACAATACCCAGATCTCCAATTCTCCAATTACAACCAGAATCAAAAACCCCTAATTTACATGATAGGGTTCCGCGATTTACAAGGTTTGACCGTGATTTCTGGCAAAACGAAGCACTGCATGTCGAACTGAATGCTACCAGCAGCTTCGTATCATCGAGGGCTTCGAATTGATATATAATTTGCCAGGGTTTGGAAGGATTTTATTTTTGAAGCTGGGGTTTTTATTTCTAGGGTTTTTAAAAAAATGTTTCTGCCATTAACGATGAAGTTTTGATGGAGAAAAGTATACGTAATAGAGGATGTGCTGATAAGGTAGTAAATGGGTTTTAATTATACCATTATAGGAGGCCCAACAATGAAACAAACAATTATCTAATTACGTAGATCTCTTTCACGCTTTCTCTCGTACAATCAAACGGTAAGTCGGATTGTCAAGCAATTTGAAATCCTATCATAATTCACCGTTCCGGTTCCGATGGCGCCAGTTTCGTCGTATTCCGAGACAGTTGCCAAAACAGTTAAATTCCACAGTTAATTAAATAAATAAAATAATTAATTATTCGATTAACTGTCTAAATTCAAATTTAAATATTTAAAAAATTTCCATTTTAATTTAATTATAACACAAATAAATTTCACATCGATTTCCCATATTTTAAGTTCCTAAATTTGATTCTTTAGAATTTAAATTTTAATTTCAAATCTTTAACTTAAACAAAATTTAAAATTTCACCATTTAATCAACTTAACTTGAATTTCCCTTTTTACTTAAACCACTCATATTTACTTTGTTATTAAAATATTAAGTTCCAAATTATCATATTTTTAAAGAACTAAATTTGGAAATCTATTCATACTCAATTCAATAATCATCATTATTATTAACAACAAAATTTGATTTTCATCCAATATATTCCATTTTACTTATTTTAAATTGAAATTCAAACATACTGAAATTATAGGATGTTACAGTGATCTTATTACAAATTATATTTTAAGCTATTAAATTCAATCCTTTACTGTTAAAACATGGTCAACTGTAACATTTAAACGGTTTTTATTTTATCTGTTTTTTTTAACCTGAAGCAATCTTAGAAGCTAACTGGGAAACATATTCTTCATTATGTTCCAAAGAAGATGCAACGTACTACCTACTAGTTCTTTTATGCTGACATCGCAAATGGATATTGGATATGCACATATATTTGGATGCATATGTTGGCCCGTGTAATAATATCTCATGTATGTAAAATACATGCATGATATTTTAATGAGTATACAACCATATAAACTAGCAAAAAGTTAGTTTATTGAAGAATGACTCGTGTGCATAATTAAACTCCAATTTTTATAATCCGTAGCTTCCATTTACTGCATTACATTAGCTGGCTTATTAATATTACAAAAAATATAAAACTTAAAAATGTGAAAAGTATTTCCATCAAAATGTATATTTTTGAATGTGTAGGCCAAGATAAACGAGTATAAAAACACTCAAAATTCTCAAGGAACTATATCATTGAATCAAGATGGTGTGTCAAAGGTTTTTGGTCGTGTACAAAGAGGTAGAATAAGAGGATTTGGTTTTGGGGTTGCAACATCTCAATTTGGAGCTCGAATGAGTAGTTCCAAAAAAGTAGGTGAAATGGAAAATCAAATTTCTACCTTGCAGACTCAAATGAAAGAGCTCTCTGATTTGTTCATGGCTGTAAGTTATAACCAATTTACCGTATCAACAAGTAATTACTATGGTCTTAAATACTTATTAGTGCAATATTTTAATAGAATGTCAACAGTAAACAAAATGGAGCTGAAGAACCAGCAACTCCATGTGGTGACATGCCATAGGCATTACTTTTTTTTAATAGTAAACAAATGTTGTCTGCACAACTGCAATAGTGTCGATATAACTGCATGTTACTGTAATACACAACTTCAATTGCAAATCTTAAAGATGCTCTCCAGGTTGCCTATATAGTATATTTAATATTTTGCTTATAACTTGTATTGTAAACCGTAAAATTTCCAAAGGGAATTTTTTACATCCGCGATGTTAAACAAAATGATGAATTTTTTCGTGTGCATGAGTTATTATACAAAACATAAAAAATAAAAATGTTGATTTTCATTTTACATGTTAATTTCATTTTTTAAATTTATCGACAATGTGCATGTTTCATGGGTCTTTTTTACATATGAAAACCCAAAACTGAACATAGCAGATGGAATATATTTTCTGACACGAGGTGACTAATATAGATAAAAAAAATAGATTGGTTTATGATATACATATATATTTAAATGATACAATAGTGCGTCATGAATGCATTGTAACTTGTATAATGTAGGAATATACGATGGTGTAAAATAAAATATGATTACTATTATATATGATTATAACATAAATAAACATTTTTTGAACTTATTATATACGATTATGACATAGTTGCACAACATTTAGCACCTTAGTTATTTTTCATAACAGCTATTACTTTGAGATAATAGAATAAAAGAGCATAGTATTTATCTTGTAAAATAAGTAACGGTTTAGTAGACTAGTGTTTTGGTCGCTGTTCTCTTATGGGGTATATTCTTGCCAATGTTCTCTGTTCTTTCCCAAAAAATGATAGTTTTGGACCTTTGGCTAAGTTCACCAAATTTTTGGCCATAACTGCCTGTTCTTAGTGAATCAGTAGATGTTAGAGGCAGTTTAGCTGGTAATTGGTCATGAGTAGTTAAAAAAATTAAGGTGGAAAAATAACTTGTTTAGAAGTTGATAAGGACAGGCTTTATTCATCTTCTACTATTAAATTTCAACAAAATTTTACCTTATTTATCCAAAAATCATTTACTTAACAATACACGGATTTAAATTCAATTATACTCGCTGTGAAAGCTTGATCCCAAACGGATTCTTATTGTCGGTTCCTTATGGTAATCACATGAACAAGGGGGTGAGCAAAATCATGTGCCTCTGCATGCTCTTGCCTTGTCCATACTATTTGAACTTTCAAGTAAAATTAGCTGCTTAGATTTTCTTTATTTATGTTATAATCATATATATACGTTAGCGGCGTCGCTGCAGTTTGAAAACTGCGGCGGGGCTGCAGTTTTAAAACTGCGGCGGGGCTGCACTTTTAAAACTGCGGCGCTGCTGCAGCTTTAAAACTACGGCGTTGCTCCAGTTTAAACCTGCGGCGCTGCTTAAATGCTTTCTTAAGTGAAAGCTCCAGTTTTTAGCTGAAATGCTTACTCCAGTTTCTTAAGTGACGATACAAAGGTAGATATTCATAGCATGATTTTGTTTTGTTTTTTGTTTTTGTTTTTTGTTTTTTGTTTTTTTGTTTTTTTTTGCAGTCTTATCAGGGTAACAATAACATCTCAAATGGTGGTAATATACAAGTCGAGAATCATTCTAGAAAGTGTAAACTATTGGGTTGGCTAAGAAATGTTGTCGTAGAAGCAACAATTGCATCGACTAATCCTACGGCTTTAGTGCATCATGTACCATTAGGAGCAGACGCTTGGAAGGTTTGGGTTGATACGGTAGTGGATCCTGCAGCCACTTTATTCAGGCCTACTTCAAATATCTATACTATTGGGCAAGTAGTTGGGACGACTGTTGCTTGGCCTAGGGAGTTTATCTCTTTTGATTAGTACGTATATGTACTTATATTTGATGTATGTTATGGATTTAGCTATGTTTTGTAATGGAGCTATAAATTAAAAAATGTTGTAACTTGAATTTTTTTCGACTATTATGAATGTGAACTGTTTGTATTGCTTGAAGGAATTTAAATGACTAGTTATTATTAATGAAATATTGTTTTTAATCTGTAAAATTCATGGTTAATATCAGTATATTTGCTGCAATTGTAATTATTAGTTGTTACAACTTTTACAAACAGTTGTAAATCTCTAGAGCAACTGGCGAAAACAGTTGTTGAAATTTTAGTTACAACAGCTTGAAGCTATTGGAATAAAATATTTTACAACAGCTAGAACCTGTTGCGAAAGGATCTTATAACAACAGTTAGAAACTGTTGTAATAAACTTAATTACAACAATCAAAAAGCAGTGTAAAAAAAAATTTTAACAACAACTTTAAGCAGTTGTGAAAAAAGTTTAACAAGTCAATAATTCTTTCACAACAATTTAGAACGGTTGTTAAATATCATTTTACAACAACAGAAAACAGTTGTAAAATATACCCGCTCTGTTACCACTGCGGATATTACGACTGGCGACCGCAAGTTGTAATAGAGTTATTACAACTGTTTTTAGCAATTGTAAAAGGGTATTTCTGTTGTAGTGCAGGAACTATTCTCAACCCAAAAACCCAGATTCTATCAATTCAATTAGTAACTATATGTTATGGAATTTCATGTAATGATAGTTTTAACAGACTATGCGCTTGAAGAATTCATAAATAGTACACTGTCTATCCCAGCAAGAGTCATCCCTTATAAAAATGGCATTCTGATCACAAATAAAGAGTCACATCATACAAAGCACGAGACAATCTATTGTGCTCGTGGCAGTTTTCATCTATCAACCCAACTCTCCTACCCCAACTTGTCTATAGTAAGAGCACTCAAGGAATATAGGACACTACTGAACAGATTTTCAATACTCAATCTCAAGCAAGAATAATGCACTACATGCAGCAACTACACAATATATGAAAAGACTCAAGACTATGCCTGAGTATCTTACCAAAGTTAATATGCAACTTACTTGATGTAGCTGGTCACAAACTTGCAGAATCAAATCAAGTGCTTACTATATTAAGTAACTTTGATTGTGAATATGAGTCAATTGTCATCATTAATTTCCCATGAAGGCAGAATTGTTGCCGAGAAAGCCATCCGTGGTGAATTTTCCATCAACTATGTTGCTTCAAACAAAACTAGAAATCCAGGAAGGCCTCAAGTCAACAAAGAAAATCAAAACAATCAAGAAGGCAACCAAAATAGCAAAGGAAGAGGCAGAGGAAGGTTTAATAACAACAGTCAAATCAAGTGTCAAATTTGTGAAAAAATTGGATACACTACTAGCAAAAATTATTTTAGATGCGATCAAAACTTCTCTCTTAACCAAATGTGACGACCGCGCACAATCCCTACACTAAACAAGAGGAATAATGCGCTAAAAGGTGTGCCAGGAAGCTGTGGACGATCATCATAGGTAGGTAAACACAGTCGGTACCTGTCGTAGAACTCACAACGCATGATTAAAATATAGTAGAAAATATACAACAAGTAATAATAGTGAAGTATCATATAACAAACTTTTGAAACTTTCACAACATCTTGAAAGATTATCCGAACATTACAGTAAATATCAAAGTCTATACATAAAGCCTCACTACAACACTCATAGAGTAATACAAACATTGAAAACAGAAATAGTAGATAGTAATAAAACTAATACGTAAGCCTTTAGCTCGCCTCTGTACTGCAATATCATCCTCATTAATCACCTGTCACCTTCCACCTAGTGTGCCCATCCACAACCAGATGAACAACCAAAGATAATAAGAGGTAAACATAAAACCTTGAGTCAGACGACAGTCTTATTGAGCGATAAAACAGCTAATAAACATCAACAATAAAGTATATGAGATTGGATAGATAAACATACCAATCTACCCACAACACCAGAGAAAAACTCAATTCCCTATCTTCCCCACATTAGACAGTGATAGCCTTTACAACAACAATTCAACCATACGTCCATGGAAACCAGAATACCCATTCAATCATGACAAAGCACTCATGACATCCAAATTATATATCTTATGTAAACCATACTAATTGAACTCAACATCCCTTAAGCACAAGCTCAGAGGCCTAAACCAATATCAGACAAGCACCCAAGGAACATCTCTTTCGACGATGGACAATCTACATGAGACGATTCAAACAAGGCAACTAATCAACTATGACAGACTCTGGCTGTCACCGTCGATCCTGCTTTGAAACCATCGTTAATCGTATGACAACCAATCTTGCCATATGTCAAGGGCTGATGGTATCCCCGGTTCTAGCATAAACTTCATACGCCTTTCAACGATACGTATGTTTGTCCAACCTTAACAACTAGGCCTTTCAACGATATCCAGGGTACTCGACCTACAACCGGTCTTTTAGACATCTCTATTGTACCCCTGCTTCGAGCTTGCTAGAACATACGATAACGATAATCTCTCAGCCTTCATATATCTAGTCATCCAACCCGACGAATTTTCATAACTTAAGCAACCATCTCGAGCAACCATTATCCACCATCGCATGACCTTTGAGTTGTCACCTCATTTTTTGTTCTACGCCGTTCACTTTCAACACTTCGAACCTTCCTACTTGAATTTACTTCGAAGTCACGCTATCACCGAGCCAAATTACATCACTACGCTGCGGCTAGGGTTCAGGGGGTTGCCCCTGATTTTTTTTTCGAACTCTTTTGTTAGAATCTAGGTCGTACCCGAGAAATAAAAAATTTCAGAAAATGACCCTATGGACCGATCTCTTGGTCCGACCGACCATTGCACAACCGACCCGAACCTGGTCTTGAAGCATAACTGACCCACTATGGTGCGACCGACCTCAACATGCATGAGCCAACCCTGCTCGACCTGAAACCTTGTTTGACCCAATTGTGTGCTCGACCAACGAACCCATTTCGACATGACCGAATGACCGACCCCATCTTGGTAAGACCGACCGAACAACCCAATCTTGGCACGGACAACGGACCCCACCTTAGCAAGACCGACCGACCCAATCTTGGCACGACCGCACTTCTGCCTTGATCAACTTTTGCTCGTCCTGGTCACTTTAGCTCGCTCAACCGACCACTTTTGCTTGCGCGACCGACCCACCATAGTGCGACTGACCCCTCTCCTGTACTACATGTTGTACTACATGCTCGACTCGTGGCCTGTACAGCCCCAAAAGAAGCCCAATTTCGACCAAAACTTCGCCAAACGATATAATCAACGAAATATACTCGTCTAATCCATTCAATACAATGATAGGCATGTTATGAGATCACTAACAACATTAATATGACAATTCAATCAATATCATACAATTTTCACCAAATCATAATAAATGAACATATGATCTAAATTGTGGATCTAACTTGCATAAACATATGAAATAGCATAGAAATTACCGGTTAAACTTGCTAAATCAGATCCTACAATGGTTCATATGAAAATGGACTAACAAAGGCATTAATTTATGAGAAAATGCTTGAATTTGATGAAAAACATGATCAACATTCATATACTTGATTAAATCCATGTGGGAGATGCATATCACTCACCAATTCTCCAAATCAAAGAAAAAAATGGTGAAATTAATTTTCGGACAACGAAAAACTTGATCCAAATTCTTCAATCCGATGAATTCCTGCTCCAAATGTTGTAGATCTAGCTTCAAATGGTATAGATCTTGGATTTCCTTCCTTAGACCTCGATTTTAATGGTGGAAAGGTGTTAGAGGAAGGAGGAACACAAGGCCACCAAATGAGAGAATGGAGAAAGTAAACTATTCTCTATACCTCTCACCCCCTGTTTATAGCTTCCACTAGCCCACTAATGGGCCTCCCCAAATCAACCCATTACGGCTTATAAAGCCTGAATAGCCAACTGAAAAACATTAAAACAGCGATTCCTCCCAAACCCTTGAGCCAAATCTTTAATGTGACCACTCTACGGAAATGGAATCAACATTTCTTTCCAATGGCACAGGTCTCAACACCTGATTCAACCTGAGTTAAAACGCCCTGTACAAGTCTAAACGAGGCAAAATGGTCATAAATAAAATTGGTAAAAATTATGAACATGTCTCACATCCCCATAAGCAACATATTAAAGTATGAGAATGATCCAACCCTGAGGGAATAAAATAAAAATATTTTACGATCTTTTGATACGTAAAATGCGGGCTGTTACATAACCAACCCAACAACAATCAAAAATCAAATGTCAATCTTTCTCAGTCAAATTCTGAAAGTTCAAAGGGTCCAAAATTCTGAAAGTTCAAAAAATGATGGAGACTTACCAAGAACTGATGATATACGGCATGAATATTTGTTTCTATATTTCTAGAGCTATTTATCACATCACCATCAACTTGGGGAATTTCAATCTTGGCGACCAAGAACGTAAAGACACACAATCTATCTTTATAGGTAATGACAAAAACACAAAAATCAAACATATTGGCATTGGAACACTTAAAGGTAATAAAGAACTGTATTTAAATAATCTTCTTAGAGTGACAAAACCGCAAAAATCAAGCATATTGGCATTGGAACACTTAAAGGTAATAAAGAATTGTATTTAAATAATCTTTTTAGAGTGCCAGAAATTAAGAAAAATTTACTAAATGTGTCACAATTTTCAAAAGACAACCAAGTTTACTTTGAATTCTTTCTAAATTACTGTCTGGTTAAAGATATGCTAAGCGGAAAAAAATTATTACCGGGTAAATAAAAAAATGGGATACAAATATTCAACTTTCTAAAGAAAAATAAGGAAATTGATAGAAGATAGTGGTGTAACTATTTTAATAATGAGTTTAAGAGTAAACTAAATGTTCTTGATTTATAGCACTATAAGCTAGGACATCCAAATATCAATACTGTAAAACAAGTTCTAAGAAATAATAATGTTGAGTTTTATGATATATCTCACTCTTATATCTGTACTGCATGTTAGTTGGAAAAATCATAAGCCACCTTTTCGAAACTCCAAAACCAAATACACTAGACTACTTGAAATAGTAGCAGTTGACTTGTGGGATCCAATCCTAGTTAACTCAGATTATGGGTACAATTATTATGTTTCAATTATTGACTTAAATCCAAGATTTACTTGGATTTATTTCCTTAATTTGAAAGAAGAAACTACTAGTTCTATAGTTCAGTTTGTAAGTCAAGCAGAAAGATAAATCGGTGAACAAGTCAAAATCATTCATACAGATGGAGGGGTAGAGTTTAAACCATCAATATCCTTGTTATCAAAAAATGAATTGCACATAGAATAATATGACCCTACACATCAGGATGGAATGGTCTGGTTAAACAAAAGCACCGGCACGTAGTGGAGACTGGTCTCACTCTCTTAGCTCAAGTCTCAAAGCGACTTAAATTTCGGTCAGATGTTTTGATACAAGTGTATTTATCATCAATAAATTGCCAACCAAGGTCTAGCTGAACTCAAGAAAAATTATTTGGGTTACAACCTGATCATCAACTTCTCAAGAATTTTGGATGTCTATGCATCCCAAATTTAAAGCCATACAACGCTCATAAGTTAAATTTCATATCAGAACCATTACTTTCAATGCAGGATATGCTCAAAGTCAAAAAGGATATAAGTGTCTTAACACAAGGAGAAGGAGATTATCTCAAGACATGTTTCCTTTAAAGAACACATTTTTCCTTTTGTTGAATCCAGAATTATCACCACACAAAAGGTTCATAATGCCAAAGTATTAATTCCTCCCATTCAAATGTATTAGAATATTCAAGCAAATGATTATGTCTCATCATCAAGCCGAGTCACCACCTCAACGTACTATACCCAACAATGGACAAGGTCATGGTAACAGTACACCACAACACACTATGTCCACTCTTGGATTAGGTCAAGGTGACGCTGATCGAAAAAAAGTAACTCTATTTATCAATAAAGTTTACCAACCACTGGAGAAAATGACAATGCCTCTAGTTCATACAATAATGTATAAGAAAGATATCAAGTCAACATTGGACATCACATAACAACAAGAGCTAAAAGTGAAATATTTAAGCCAAGGA
This sequence comes from Allium sativum, assembly GCA_030737875.1. NCBI lineage: Eukaryota > Viridiplantae > Streptophyta > Magnoliopsida > Asparagales > Amaryllidaceae > Allium > Allium sativum. The sequence continues at coordinate 751,357,674 of CM060918.1, forward strand.
TATATAATATTTCTACAAAGACTGATGAACCTACAGCATATAAGGAAGCAATCAAAAACAATGGAAATGTGCTATGGATGAAGAATACAATGCTCTAATGTAAAACAATACTTAGAGCCTTATAGACTAGCCATAAGATAAAAACATTATAGGTCATAAATGGACCTTCAGAACTAAGGTAAAACCAGATGGATCTACACAAAAGTATAAGGAAAAGTTGGTAGCAAAAGGCTGCACACAACAATATGGTTTTTGAATTTTGTGAAACATTTTCACCTGTTATAAAATCCACAACTATCAAAGTTATACTAAGTGTTGATCCACGGAACAATTGCATAATTAAACAACTTGATGTCAACAATGCTTTTCTAAATGGGGAACTTCACGAAGACTATGCATGTATCAAACAGAAGAATACACTCAAGGCAATAGCAAAATGGTATGAAAGCTACATAAAGCACTATATGGTTTAAAATAGGTACCCAAAGTGTGGTATGAAAAATTGAAGCATACTCTAACTACGATTGAGTATATTAGTGCCAAGTTAGGCAACTTTCTCCGCATAAAGAAGCAAGGAAACTACTTTACTAATATACTTGTGTACGTGGATGACCTAATTCTTACTGGGAACAACAGTTATGAAATAAAATACATAACTGAATATCTCAACAATGCATTCTCAATAAAAGCCTTGGGAGGGAACTAAACTATTTTTCCGGAATTGAAGTCTGTAGAAAACCCTACAGTGCTAAACTTCTATGCTAAAGAAATTACATTTCAGAAATTCTCATAAAACCTGAAATGTATCAAGCTAAATCAATTTCTACCCCAATGCCCAAGAGTTCAATTTTAACAAAAAATTATGGATAAAATTTCTCAAACCCTTCTTTATACATAAGCATGGTTAGGGCAGTTCAACATGCCACTACAACCAGAGCAGACGTAACATATAACGTAAACAAGGTTTCACAGTCCGTGCACACACCACATGAAGATCATTGAAGGTAGCAAAGCGAATATTACACTATCTAAAACGGACTTTGAACCATGGATTAAATCTTAAAGCTTGTACAAACTTACAGATAAAAGGATTTTTCAAACGCTGATTGGGTCTTCGATCAAGGCGACCGAAGATCCACCAGGGGCTTTATTATTTACCTAAGGGACAATCTATTCTCCTAGTGCTTAAAAAAGCAACCAATAATCTCATGCGCCAGCAGCGAAGCGGAATATAGAAGCTTAACAAGTTCTACAACTGAAGTAGTACGGTGGAATCACTTTTAAAGGAGATCAGAGTATCACAACAAAAGCCTCTTTCGTCTGGTGTGATAACTTGGGAACAGTTTCACTATTAGCTAATCTTGTTCCCCACTCATGCACAAAACATATCGAGAGCGATTTATATTTTGTATGTGAATGTGTAAACAGTGAAAAATTGGTTTTCAATCATGTTCCTAGAGTTGATCAAGAGAAGATGCTCTCACACAGCCTCTGTCTGAAAGAAATTTTGAAAGATTCAAAGAAGATCTGAAGATCGAAAGTATTAAAGAAAGTTTTATGAAGAACTGGAAACCTTAGCATAATTTGTTGGAGGGTGTTAGAATGAGTAAAGTCTGCACAATGCATATTATACTAGGGTTCAATGGGTATTTTTGTAATCTGTCCTTTGTGTACAACTATACATACCATTATTGCAACACCTATTATATGTTGTAACATAGGTTTGTGTTTTATAAAATAACATCAGAATTTACACAATGCAAATCTGTTTCTCTCATTATTTCAATATGTTCAAGACCAAACTTAACAACCCTCTCACCTCCAAGGCCGCTTGTTATATCAACCCGGCCTGGAAATTTATGCACAACCTTGATGCTGCTCCTTATAGTAGGGTGCTAGTTGGTTTTAACCTTGATATTTTTAACCTAAACCCCATCATCTCTTTTTGGCAACTTATCCATTCCATGCTCTTCACGTCCCTTCCAACACCTTATTATATAATAACTTCATTTATCTTGATAAAAGTGCAACCTTTAGCACAAGATGTGCTCATTCTTTACCCTTACTTTAGACAATATTGTCACCCTTGGATCATCCTCGGTGATTTCAACTATTTTCTCAGACTTTTTGATAGATATGAGGTTAATGCCTTATCCTCTCATGAAACCCAATCCCTAAATATCGCCGTTGATGACTCAAACCTTTTGGAGATTAGGATAATTGGATCGGCCTTCACATGGAACAACTTCTGGCATAACATTCTAAGAACTTACTCAAAAATTGACTTTTCCAACTGCAATCAAACCGCAATCCAAAAATGGTCTAACATTACCAACCTTCTCCATTTCCATAGCCTATTCGACCATTTATCTAGATACTAAACCTTTGTTTAGTTGTTGTGAAATAAAACCAAATTTTAAATACATTAATGCCTAGGCTCTTGACCCATATTTTATTTTTATAGTAGAATATATTTGGACCAACAGATATTTTGGTAATCCGATATTTGCTTTACAGAGAATGTTGAAAGCAACCAAGAGGGCTCATACGGACTAGTCTAAAAACAAGTTTGGTAAAAAAGCTCCTTCTCTTCCTCGTTAAAAACAATGTTAGAGGTGGCTCACAGAAACATGACGACATAACCAAATGACTAAAACTTGGCAGCATTCGAAGCTTATCTTGCAAAACAATATACAAAAGCATCGCAAATTGAGGGTAATATGATGCAACAAAAATCTTATGTGAATAGGAGTAAAGATGGCAAAAATAACTCAGCTTACTTTCGTTCCTCCTAAAAAACAAGCACATTATGGAAACTATTTTCTCTCTCCTTTAATCCATTACCAATAATTCATTCAGTTCAGTTCATTCTCTCTCATCTTTGCCAAGCGAGCGAATGGGTGAGCAACCATGAAACCGAACCAGCCACGGACGAGGGTGTATGTAACGGCTGGAAATTTTCGACTCCTCGAGAGTCGAAAATTCCGAGAATGTTAGTGAAAGAAAGTAGAGGGTGAGGAAGAAAAGATAGAACTAATAGAATAGAAGAAGAAGAAGAACTTACATCATCAGAGTAAACACGAATCTCACAGCGGAACGAATAAAATATAACATAACTTTGAAATACAAATCATTACTCGTATATACATACCATTTCAAAGTACAACACTTAACAACACAGCGGAATAATAATAGCTATAATCCTGAAGCCTCCTGCTCCAAGCTCTCCAAGTGTATCTGTAAAATCCCGACTACTTGACTGCCCGTACAAATTTAGGCACCCAAGAGTTTAGGGAAAACAAACAAAATAAACTCCGGGTCAGTCATGAGACTGGTGTGAATAAAACTCCAACACTTGGTTAAATAAAGGATATCTTTCTAATATTATAATAATGTCTAAATACAAATAGATATCAATCTAGCAGAACGCTTGCATCTCACGTTCCACATACATAGTATACAAATAAAACCGTGAGCGCTTATTGGAGATTGGATTCTAATAGACAAGGTATGGGAGCACCTTCCGATCAGTGTACTCTAGAGGAGATACACTAGGGTTCAACAAGAACGTCTTGCAACCCGACCACACATGACTGTCCACTCATTTAGCTTGAGTGTAACGAATATATTATCACCGATGGTTGGGATCAGCAACCATCCTTCCCGATAAGGGACAGCATTGAAATAGATTATAAAGAAGTACAATTGAATATTCTCTAGATGGTGATAATACACCCTGCTTGGGTATGGCCCAACTAGCCATGCTGCCTAGCCCAACTTCTGTTATTTCCGGGTTGTGAGGTTTTGAGGTCACGTTTATCACTTTTACAGATTATTTCTTCAATTACTTTGAATGCCACATCGTCATACCCGCCAAATCATTATTGATTTCTCAAGGCATCACGGGTATAAAAGCTAAGAGAAACAAATTTCTCCGCCACCAACGTAATACGTTTAAAGAGATCAACATATATGATTCGTTAAGAATACTTTGTCCGACATTCGTCCATATACGTTGTTCTAGGACTGAATAAACCGAAGGCACTATTCAGTGAATCCATCCTACCTAGGCTTTTCACAATAGCCCTTGCACTTCACTCCGTCTTCAATTATCTTCAGCGTACTTGATTCGCAACGCTTATGCTAATACGGAGTGGTTCTTCGGATAATAATCCAACCGGTCTCTCCATATTTACAACGTAAATATGGTCAAAATTTTGATAGTTTGTGATTCAACTATCAAATGAAAACATGTCGGTGTATAAACAATGATCTTATTTCCAAATGGAAATTCGATCGATCAATCATCATATACATATATATGTTCATATTTCCTTATTTCATGTATTTAGAAAATATATGTTATTAATCATTGGAAAACACTTCCATAGCTTATTTTCACATCACTATTATTTCACATCTATCAGTCCCTAACTGTAACTAGTATGAGAACAATTCTCTAAGTATCAATCCGGAAGGTCGAAACCAACATCAGATCGTCACTTAGAAAACCGTTCAACTTACCCTCTCCAGTCAGTTTCTGAATTTGCTTAACTCTATTTCTTAAATTCTTATCATGAAAACATTTCATTTTCTATGTTTAGAAAACATATCTGACTATATTTGGAAAACGTTTCCAAAACTCATTTACGGATTTCCAATGAACGTTGTATAAAACATCGTTTCGCTTAATCCATTTATCGCTTATTCCTTAACTTTATTCCTAATCAACCTTTTAGATTGAACCACAACTATTCCTTTGTCAATTCTGAAGTCAATCAAGTTGGGGTATAATTACCTCGCAGACCTTAATTGAACAACGTCCTTTACTGTGAAATAGATGAAGCTCATCACTCACTTTTTACAATCATCTGTTTACGCAAATTCTCGGATTCAGGTTACGAATCCACTTCTTATATGACAACGTTTGATTATAACTATAACGTTATAATTCCTACCCCTAAAATATCTAACCTAAATTATAACTTTATTTACTAACTCGAATAATTTAACAGACACCTAATTTCTAAATCAACAACTAAATCTTGATTTAAACCCTGGAAAGTAAATAGTACTTTTCCCGAATTCGCTATAATCGAATTCGACGTATAACTCTCTTTCGAGTAATCTCTATTCGATTAACTCTCCCTTTTTAATAACTGATATTCGATAAACTCTATTTCGGTTAACTCCTATCGAATAACTAATATTCGAATAACTCTTCTTGGTTGGCTCTATTTCATTAACTCTTATCGAGTAACAAATATTCGATTTTCTTAAATGTGTCAATTCTTATCGAATAACTAACATCCTATTAACTTAAATGGATTTACTCTTATCGAATAACTTTTTCGATTAACTTAACTTGATTTTCTTAACTCGATTACCTCAACTCGATTACTTAACTCGATTACTTAACTCGATTACTTAACTCGATAACTTAACTTAACCCAAATCGATTAACTCAACTCTAATCGATTAACTTAATTTGATTTACTCCTTCGAATAACTTAATTGATTAACTCCTTCGAATAACTAATTCGAATAACTTACCTTCGAATAACCAATATTCGATTTACTCTAACTCGATTAGCTTAATTCTAATCGATTTACTCCATTTCGATTCAACTTAATTCAAATCGATTAACTTAACTCAAATTGATTAACTCCTTTCGAATAACTAAATTCGATTTAACTCTTCTTGAATAACTAAATTCAATTAACTCAAATTGAATAACTAATATTCAATTAACTCTTACGTGTTTAACTCTATTCGAATAACTAATTCGAATAACTCATTTCGAATAACTAAATTCGATTAACTCCTTTTTATAACGTTTATTCATTTCAAACGATTTCCTTTTTACAACGTTTATCCATTTATAAAGATTTACTTTTTACAACGTTTATCCATTTATAAAGATTTACTTTTAGTAACGGTTCTTCACTTTATAAATGTCCTTTTTATAACATTTCTACTTCTCTATATAAGTCCAGACTTATGTATATTCCATTTATCAGCGGTAAATAATTTATTTAATTTATAAAACATTATTTATAAATTAATCTACTTCAATTTATCCGTTTAAAACAGATTTCCTATTTAATATCTCATTTAAATCCATATCGTGTTATACTTGTGTGCGAAGCACGTGTTTAAATCTATCCTTGTATAATTCTGTTTATTTTCCGAACAAGTGTTCCTTTATTTATTCCCTAAATAAATATTCCTTTATTCCATTTATTTATAATCTAAATAAATGTTCCTTTATATTCTAATTCATTTATTTTCTAAATAAATGTTCCTATTTTATTTCATTTATTTTCTAAATAAATGTTTCCTTTTTCATTTATTTATTTTCTAATTAAATAAATGTTTTCCTTTTATAAAATCCTATCGATTTTATAAATAAGATTCATTTTCAATATAAACATTGAAAATCCCCTTATCAACATTTCGGTATGTTATGGTATTCAATCATATCAAATCACGATGTTCAATATCGTTCAAGCACATATAATCGCCCACAGATTTTATATCACATCATATAACAATATATGAAAAACAATAAAATAACTGTTGAGGAATCCAGTCGGATTCCTCCAACCTGTTTCCCTGCATCACAGATGTTAGACAATATAGATAACATCACTTTCAGTTCCATATGACATATTATGTTAAACAGAATCAATATAGAAATTTAACTAACTGTCTAGCAGTTCAATCAAACAATCAACACATAGTCAAACAGACAATTTTAACAGTTCTAACAATACAACATGAAATTATAAACTACTCAGAGTTAGTGAGATTTACTCACATTGGACAATCATCGTTAATAACGATAACCATCTTTGATTTTGACGGATAATTTATTTTGCTATAAATTGTAATGGGCTCGGATTCACTCCCGGTCAGCCTCATCGTGTTGCTCCCGTCCATACGATCCCAACGCAACTTACGGTTCGTCAATCTGGTTTCATATGACCGAGATATCGCGTTACGAAGTTAATACATCATAAAAAGAATTTAACTTTGATTTATAAATAACCCATGGGCTTTACTACCTCAGTCCGGCCCAAGTCTCCTTTACAAAAGTCGGCCTCCAGGCATTTCCTTCCCCAAATCCTTCTAACTCATCCTCCTGTACATTACGATCCCAAAGTCCACCGTTTGACCGCCCCTTTGACCTCCGTTTCCTCCTCCTCTAACCATCGATTCCAAGCGCCGCCTCCCCCATCCAACTCCCCATCGAAATCCGCACACCCCTCTGCCCTTGGATTCAAACTCGCACCTCCCTGTGAACATCCGACCTCGACCAGTGTCTCCAACCACGGTCTCAACTGTCGCGCTTCATCATAGCCCATCGGAGGCCCCTTCGACGCCACCTTCTGATGTGCCTCGCCACGCCTTGAAAACTGTGCGACTCGAAAATCTCCAGGTTCCAGAACTTAGCTCGATGACAACAGCTTTACTCCGTACCCAGACAAATGCGCGACCCCATCAGTCCCACTCGAAGTTCCCCAAGTGCTCGCGTCCGATCCCTGGTCCTTCTGTTGGCGTTGAGCTTAGTACAATGCATACAGGGATGGAGAGTTTCATCTTAACAGTATCACTACTGATGTTTAGAAATCCATGTTTTGCTTTGATTTTCTTTGAGGATTTTCTTTTGAGTTTTAGCTTGCTATGTTACTTATCAATGTGGTATATATATGTTTGAATGGGTTGGTAGGATATGTGGTTGAAAAGGAAGGTTGTGTGGCCTGTGTTGGACCTTAGAAAATAAGGGGAGATATTTTCGAATTTATTTTATATTAAATTTTCGCCAATCTCTCCTTGTATCTGGCTTCTAAAAATCCCTGCGACTACGTACGATACCCAAAAATCACTAAACTGGACATGTAGGTAGAGTTCAACATTACGGTCCCAACGAAACTGGTTTCGTCGAATTCTGACTCCGTATGCTCACACAGCGTATTTTTAACTGTCAAAATACTGACTATTTTCCACTCTAAAAATCCGTGCGGTCACACACCGACTCTAAAAATCACGAAACTTGGAATCTAACAACTATTTGACATTGTAGATCCAACAAAACTGGTTTCGTCGAATTCCGACTTCGTTTGCAAAAGTGGCTATTTTTAACGTTCTAAATAACCTATTTAAATATATAAATATATTTAAATATAAAAATTAAATTAGATATAAATAAATTTATATTATCGTATATATTCACATATGATATCGTACAGCTCCAGAATATCATATCAGAATATACAGTTTGATATTTCAGATTCCAGATTATCCCGGTATTCAGTTTATACTGAAAATCTCTTTTATAACGTATATAAAGCGTCGTAAATTATAAAGGAATTCTATAGCGACTTTTCTGAAATTTGATTTGGACATAACTCAAAATCTACAGGACGAAATCTCGATTTTTCTTTTCCATATGAAAAATATAGTTCAACAGATCCGTACGTTTCTTGTTTCACAGAAATTCGACTTAAAACGGATTCTGTATATTCAGTTGAAGTTCAAATCGCCAAATTGCGAACTGCCACGACGTTTCAGGTTCGTTTTTAATTATAATTATAAATTATAAGTTCGAACGTTTTACTTTAAGTTATATATATCGCCAAATCGATATATAAATAATTAAATAAATTAATTATTCGACAGCTAACAAAACGCGCCATTACAGTGTACATGCAAAAAATTATTCTAGAATAAATTTATAATGGAATTTTTTTTCCTTTATAAATTTATACCCTAAAGTAACTAACGGTCTCTCTTCCACTTAATTCTTTCTTTTACCACCAATTTTCCAGCCAAGAGATATTTTTTCACCATTTTCCCCTATAAAATAAGCTTTTAGCCAAACTAAAGGTCAATTTCAAGATATACACTCGAAGAGATGTTTAGAATGCTAAGAAAGTTTTCTAAAAGGTTCATGCACAGTTAAGCCAGTAGTAGATGCGTAGGCGAAAGCCATGAAGAATAGGGGATTGCACCATATATCCAAGAGCATGGAATAGAAGAACTTTTAGAGCCATTGAAAATCTAAAGAACTAGGGAGGAGGCATAAAAGAAGTCGATCGACGCGATCATGGCGGCCTAAGGGTTGTTGAGTGGGCAGGTGGGTAGAGGTATGGGATAGACTTCCGCTAGAGAAGTCGAACTTGATGTATTTTTGAATTTGAATCTTAGCGCGACAAAATTGCCTGTTCTTCCCGACTTTCATATGCTTCCAAAAGGCGAATTACGTATCAGCACACAAACGAGCTTGGTTGTAAGTATTTTTTGGTAAACGATTAGAATGATTGAAATAGGACGTCAAATGACTAATTAATATTATGTTTGTTGTATTTAACTTTAACAGTCGCGAAATATCCGTTCACGTGGTTCATTAGGAATCATGCTTAGATAATTTCATGGACATTTGGCAGACAAGAATAGAGTCGTGGCATTATTACATGGTCTTGGATTCAAACATTTCTTAGATTATATAATAACCCTTTTACCATAACTATTTGTTAATTTATCACTTTGTAGTCTAGCTTACTTTGTACAATGTAATTTTAGGACTTAATCATGTTATACACGGTGATATGCAACTTTGCGCTGCTATTGCTTTACAGTGGTATAAAACCACCCATATGTTCCACTTTCCTTATTGTGAGATAGGAATTACACCGCTAGATTTATCCATGCTTACTGACATTAATGTAGGAGCAGCCAAACATCCACCACTCCCTTTCAGTGATGCATGATGGCGTGATCAGTGGGCTTATTCATGATCTACTGTCTCACCTTGACACTTTTAATACATCATATTAGACCAGAGGTGCTACTAGAATCAACGTTATTTGTGCGGCCATGGACATCATACTTAGTTAGTACTCTTCTAATGATGATCTGGAGCTTGCATGATTATTTATCCTATACCTCATTGGTAACCTAAGGCCTTTTGCTCTGTTCAATACATAACGACTGAAGCTAAATTTGGGTTGTTATTTCAATCAGTTCATCGATGGTCAAAGAAAATCGACTTCAATTCTTGAATGATCCATATCACTTCTGGTTCTATTGTAACAAAAGATTCCCCTTTTCTATGGAAAAGACTAGTCGATTATCTCTAAACCAGACAGATAAATTAGGATCCGTTCACGATCAGAAACATTCTCAACAAATCCATAAGAAGTGATCCTACTTTTTCCATCGGATCCGGGTCTGGGTGAAGACCAAAAATCTTGAGTGTTTTTTTAGCATAATGAGCGGTAGTTTCGATGTTGGGTTTATCGAGATAGTATCAAAGTTGTATTTTAGTGGTGCTATTTTATATGAATGAGGTACATTCCTTCTTGTGTACAATTATAGATGCCTTGACATATAGTGCAACATTGCAAACTTATAGGTTTCGTTATTTTGTTTCTTAAAGTTATTACCATACCAGTATCATGAGTATTCCAGTAATTTTCATTTTGACACTTAGACATCTGACATGTCTACTTTCTCCCTTCATCTTTCATTTTGGACTGTGCACAAAAGAGGGTCCAGGGATAATGAATTCTGTCATGTTTATTCGGTTACCCACAACCAAATCGACTTGAGAATGTACAGGAACAAGATTATATGGCATCAATTATATGACAGTATATCTTTTGGGATTGATTTTATAGAGATTGCTAGGATGCTTGCTGTAACAACCCAAGTTTTGGGTACTCGGGGTAAATAGATTATAAATTTGTTGTAGATTATAAAACCAAGAAGAATAAAATACGAGTTCAAGAGTCTAACTCATATAATAGTTTAAGAGAAGAAATAGGAAATTTCTGATTTATAAGAAGTTGTGCGTATTGGAATGAATTGAATTCATTTAGTTGAATAAAAAATTTATTCCAATCTTTATTTCCTAAATAAATTTAAAGATGGAATTAAAAAAAACTGGAAAATCATATAATAATTGTTTAATGAATTATTTTGTCAAATGTGATAATTTTAAGAAACTGCTAATGAATAATATTTTGGCTGCTCTAATGAATATTGAAAATATACAATATTGATTAGCAATCAATATTTAAGTTCAAAAAATATATTTTCAATATGGAGAGCTAAGTTGTTTTAATAAGATAATAACAATTTGGAAATTTGTATATTAAAATTGTAAGTTGTTGAAATCTCCTGAATAAAAAGAGAATTATGTTTAAAACTATGTTTGGAAATAGCTAAGTGAGTTTATGGAGTAGCAATACAGCGCTGAATTGCGTCATGGTGGAATAAATAGTTAATTTGTTATTTAAGTGAATTAAGTTGCAAAACATTGCTTGTTGATTTTAATTGAATGTAAGCGGTAATACTAAATGTAAATATTGGGTGAAAATCAACATTTGGATTAAAAATTTTGGTTTTAGAGTGATTTTGTCTTTCTTTATTTCAAAATGATACGATTTGCACAATTTTAGTATTAAAATTGCGACGTTCGCTCTAGAAGAAGTATATAATAACTATTTGAATAAAATTTGAATCTTAGTATAATTTGTGTCGAAATAGTGTTAGTTGTTTAAGAATTATTAAACATGTGTTTGTATAATTTTCATAAGTGGTAACAATACCAATATGTAAACACATAATTATGAAACTTTGAAAAATAAGGTGGAATAGGTGTTGACTTATATTATTTTGGACATAGTAACTTAATTAAAGCCTAAATAAGTGATTTGCAACTTAATTGGACCACAAAATAATCTACTCTCTAATTACTTGCCCAAAAAGAAAAGAATCTGGGGTTTTGTTTCTCCTTAGAGCATTCCGAGCACAAAGCGTGAAAATGAGTGGGAATTTGCATTGTTTTAGAATTATAGCTCTAACTTACCCAGCAATAAGTGGGAGAACGCGGACGGATAATTTATTTTAATATACGAGCACTAAACGGTTTTATGAAAACCATTTAGTGGCTAAACGGTTTCTAGAAAACCGTTTAGTTAAAACACACACACACACACACACACACACAGATATATATATATATATATATATATATATATATATATATATATATATATATATATGTTATGAGCCATTTTGTTTACAGAGGTAGTCTTCCTCTGTAAAATAAAAAACAGCTCGAAAATGGCTGCAGTCAAAATAACCCCATTATATTCCAAAATCCTAATCTATCACCTCATTCAAAACCCACAAATTTAGTGTTTAATTCCAAACCCACCAATTTCCTATCTTTCTCACTACTTTGGTATAATCAACTTATACAATCCACCTGAAAAAATCCCCAATTTGCTAATTTTAAGGTCTAGGGCATTGGTGCTATTTTTGAAGATTGAAGAGGAAAATATAGAAGGGTCTAGCGCTGCGCTTGGCATCCGTTGAAGAAAATCATCACCAAGGAATCGGAAAACGCAAGAACGCGAAAAGGTGGTTATGGAGTAAGGAAGGACACAATGATTGAGCCGACATTTCCCTTTAGGTCGATCACACATCTAGAAGATGGAACCGAACATATTTTCAACACAGGAAAAGAGCTTACGGTATTTATTTTGTTTCTAAGTGATAAAACATAAATTATGGTATATGAAAAGATTATTTACACGCTTTATATTTATAAATAGCATTGTGACAAAATGAAATGCCATGGAGCATTCACAACAATATTGAAATGGTGGAAGAAAATAAATGTATATCCTGAAATAAGAGATCCGATTGTGAAAATATTTGGAAGATTTACGGAAATTGAGTTGAAAAACTCCGACAACAGATGCATACATGCTATGGTTGAGCGTTGGTGGCCAACTACGCATACCTTTTTATTTCCTAGTACAGAGTATGAACTTACACCTTTAGATTTTACCATGTTGACATCCATACCTGTAGGAATGAGTAATGAAATGATATCGAATAATGAGAGTTGGGGTCAATTTGAAAATGTAAGAGAACTATTGCCACTTCTTGTTTAGAAAGATATAAGGGTTAGAAACGTTGCCCTATCGCATCTCGTTTGGTATTTTCATGATGATTACCTTGTGGCCAATGTTAATAAATCACATATTGCCCGAATATTTGTTTTATATTTGATGGGAGCTCTTTTTTTTACGACTACAAATGATAGCCGTATTTGATTTGGACCTAGCTGCACAGTTTGATTGGGGTTCGGCTATTATGGGTTATATGTATCAGAGTTTGGAACTAGCTGTAACTAAGGGAGGACACCTTACCGGTTTCATCGAACTATTACAGGTATATGAAGAAGTAGTAAACACGAAATATGTATTTATTCTTCAATATTTATTTTTTCTATTGCTTACTACCTCTTCTTTTTTATTTGCAGTATTGGTTCTTCAAATATATGTCAGTGTGTGGATATATTGTCAAAGAAGGAGTGAAGCAATCTTCTTATCCAAGATTAGGAGTGTGGGAGAAAAAACTAGACTCATCACTCATGATACCTCAGCTCATTTGTTTTCTAGCACATGGTACCATATTGACCATCGACATGCAAGCCATATAAACTGGAATCTGTGGCATAGTTCAATTGCGTTCGCTATAGCTGAGGTTGTTCATGCATGGAACTTATCGATGAAACGGTTGCCACTGATTGTTCCACCATGTAATTTTTTTGAGATGTTTTTAGGCGAGAGGTGCATGCGTCATCTTACAGGATGGGCGACTATTCCTATAGATCCTCCAGTGCACATGACTCGCAAGATGAGATTTTCAACTTATGCGGAGATGCAACAAGCTCTCTACCAAGATGATTGCCAACAATATGTATATAAAGAGTCAGACATGGATTACAACACATACTGGCAGTCATTAGGGAGAGATGTTGGCCCATTACTAGATGCTTTAGTGTGTATCGGTAACATGGATTATTTTGGGCCTTCTGCTTTGAAGGCAGGTGTTGAAGCCCCCATCGTAACATCTTCAGAGGTTAGTTATGCATCTCAGTTTTATCGACAACCACAACAAAGTGATTGGGCAGAGGATCCTGGATGGAATATGCACTGGATAGGACAAGATCCAATACCCATTCCACATTTGATGGATATACCGCCAGTTCCATCCTATTACACCGTTGATAGTTTATGGGAATTGAATATGAATACGCAGCAACTAGCTCTCCAACAGTAGAAGTATTATGAAGAAGGCCTAGACAGAATTAACACAGTTGCAGATTCATGGGTAAGTTCTTAATTTAGGTTTTCTAATACATATGTATTCTATGTATGAATGGTATTTGATAAGTAAATACTTTGTTTGTTTATGACATTATCACAGAACATGGAGGTTATTAGGGAACCTGTGTTGAATATCAAGTAAGAGGAGCGGACGAATGAAATACCGAAAAAAAATGAAAGACCGTTGTGCAGATGGAAGCCAAAGAAGTAGAAGAAGAAGAAGAAGGTGATGATGAGGAAATGGAGGAAGATGAAGAAGAGGACGAGGGTGATGAGGAAGACGATGACGGTGATGAGGAAGAGACTAAGGAGGGGGACGATCAAAACGATAACGACAAAGATTATGGAGGCGAAGCAAGTGGTGTATGTACTAATAAATACGGTGTTAGATTTAAAGTTGGAAACACGTCATCATCTACGCCTGGTACTTCCTAATTTTGTTTTATGAATTTAAGACTTTAACTTCATCGTCATGGATCTTTATATATTGCATCAATGCATAACAACACTTAAAAAGCCTAGAAAACAAATTCAAACTTCAATAATTTGATTACATGTATAATATAATAACTATATCTATCATGTTTATTCAGGTAAGAGCTTGTATAAAGGCAAGAAGAAGAGTAGTGGATTAGTAAGCAAGATGAAATCAATATTAATGGGAAAAAGTTAGAAGAAAGGAAGTGGGATTACCATTCGAGGCATTGAGCATCTTTATTGTTAATGTAATGTTACCGATATCTGTGTATTGTTATGTAATGTAATGTTTTTGTGATGTAATGTTAATGTTTTAGATGTTATGTAATGCAATGTTTGTAATGTAATGTACCGTTTTTAATGTAATGTTATTGTTTTCTATGTTTTTAATGTAATGTTATTGTTTCCTTTGTCCGGATTGAGTGCCAAGGGAACTATATTTCATAATGTAATGTAATTGTACTCGAATTGTTGTTTCAGAGTGGTATTGAAACTTGAAATCGAACTGTAATTGCATACTGTCAAGATATTTAAGAACAGTAATATGATTTTAATATCCCTTTATACTCTCAACGGCTTTAAGAAAACATTTAGAGTCTAAACGGTTTTCTAAAAACCGTTTAGAGCATAAAGGGTTTTTAAAAATCTGTTTATCAATTTTTTTAAATCCGATTATCATGTTATTTTTTAAATAAAATATATACCCTTTAAATTTTATATATGCTTTTATAATTTACGGAACATAAATGGGAAGTATATGTTTTTTATTTATATTTCAAAACAGAGATGAGAAGTTTATGCTTTTTATTTATATGTTATATATACTTTTATAATTGATGTATAGAGTGTAAATTATATAAAAAAACATATAGAAAGGTACATATATAGCCGTTGCGTTGTATTTACAGATGGAATCATATCTATAGCCGTTAACAAGCATAATATATATATATATATATATATATATATATATATATAGCCATTAACGAATATAAAATATATATACATATAGCCATTGTAACTTTGGTTTGAAGCAGCTATAAAAACAGAGATAGTTTATACACTTGGATTCATCTTACAAAAATGTCTCAAAATGTTTCTAGCGTTTATACAAGTTATGAGTCAGATGCGCCGGTTGATGGTCCGGAAAACATCAGCCAGAACGAGTATGATGATAGCAACTCTGATTCTGACGAAGGCGATGAAGTGTTCGGATGCACAGATTTTCTTTTGTCATCTTCCGACAGCACGACTGATAGCGATGATTTAGAATTGATGATGCGAGCTGTCACCGTTCAACAAATAAAGATTCACAATTACCTACTAGAAGGATCATCTAGTGCAACTCGAGGCGGTAGTGTATTTGGCCGGGTAGACAAAAGAAAGATGCGTGACCATCAAGCAGGTACTGCAAGATTACTTAAGGATTATTTCAAAACCCCTAGTACGTATGGTCATGACGACTTTCGTCGTCGATTTCGTATGACCAAGAATATATTTATGCGCATTTTCAATAGTGTTGTCGGCCATGATAATGATTTTGTTCAAAAATGTAATAGTGTTGAAACTTTAGGTTGCTCACCGCATTACGTGTTATAGCATATGGGATAGCTCTAGATGCGTTTGATGAGGTTGTTCGGATGGGCTTATTAGTTTAAGTCTCGAACGATTTTGTGTAGCCATCATTGAATTACATGGTGAGGAGTATTTGCGATCGCCAACGCAAAGCGATGTCAACAAATTGAAGAATTTAGGCACCAAAAGGGGATTTCCGGGAATGTTAGGTAGTCTGGACTGCATGCATTTGGAATGTAAAAATTGTCCTGCAGCATGGCACGGTCAGTTTATTGGACATTACTCCAAAGCGACAATGATACTTGAAGTTTTTGCTTCTCATGATTTATGGTTTTGGCATGCATTTTTTGGATGTCCCGGTTCCATGAACGATATTAACATGCTACACCAATCCCACTTCTTTAAAAATCTTACACATGGAAAAGCACCAGCATGTGATTTTAATATTGCGGGAAATACATATGACATGGGTTATTGTTTAGTAGATGGAATATATCCTTCGTAGGGTACCTTCATCCAAACTATTTCCACCCCCAAACACAGAAAAATATTACGCTAAAAGGCAAGAGGCAGCGCAAATAGACGTTGAACGTGCTTTCGGTGTTTTGCAAGCTCGGTTTGCCATTATTAAAAACCATATCAAATTGTTTAAGCCCAAGATTTTGAGCAACATAATGCGAGCATGTATTATAATGCATAACATGATAACTGAAGAAGAAAGAGGCAAATTCCCATCTTATTTGGGATACGATCCAGATAACACCGCAACAGTTGTCGCTGATAGAAATCCTACTACTATTGAGGTCTTCCTTAGCCGGTTGCGTAAAATAAGATGTAGAGAGATACATCAAAATCTCCAAGATGACCTGTTTGAACATTTATGGCATCTTAAAGGGAATGCTCAGATGTAATTTATGTTTTAGTTGATTTATATTTTGTTGGAGTACTTGCTTATTGTTGCCTAATGTTTATGTGTGCTAAGTTTATGTTTAAGTTAAATTATAATTTGTTTTTTTTGTTACTTGATTGTTGCTTCGTACAACCTTTTTTTGTTCTAGTCCATATTTACAATTTAAAAGAGGATGACCCTACTTTAATAACTCACTCAAGAAAAATATGTAGTGAATGTGTCTCACTAAGGGACGACCAACTCATTCAAGAAAAACAAGTGTAGTAAATGTGTCCCACTAGGGGTCGACCCTACTTTAAATTGTAAATTCAAGAAAAACAAGAGTATAAATGTATCCTAATTAGGGACGACCCAGATTCTAAACAATCCAACTAGTGATAGAATTGACTACTCATGCCAACGCTTCTTTTGACACCTGTATGCACCTTTAATTGTTCTCAGTATCACATTGACTTGTCATGTTAGTGCAACATTTAATAGTTGGCAGATGAAATTAGTATTTGTTTGCCTGACACCCACTATACAAGTCATCACATCTTTTAATACTCACCATGAATAGTCATATAAATATTAATTATTTTATTCATTAAGTCTTCAGATTTCCAACTATTTATAGAAGCTTGGGTAACTTAGGTTTCAAAGTATTAAAATAATGCCGATTTCTCTTCCTACATCATACTCCTACAAAGGTACCATGGATTATCCAGAACCAGTAAACTCACTGTCACCATAAACTGATATAGACTTCTTAATTGAACTGCAAGATAGACACTATGAAGATTTGCGTGAGCACGAACGAGAACAAGAAGAACTCCAAAGACAAAACCAAGCTGAGAAATGACGTGCAGAAAGGCTGCAACAGCAGCAAAGACGTGCTACCTTGCATTGGTAGCAACAAGACACTCAAGTGGGGAAACCCATAAGAAGTTGACTCACGACTTGTAATTTGTGAATGTAGGTATGCCGCTGTTGAAGTTGTAATTTCAGTGAGGGCTAACATTGAGCGTCGGTATCAGCGATGTCATGCTTATCCAACTTGGTGTACTTTTTGGTAATGGATTGACGAGCCATTTCCTAGTTGTGCCGCTGACTATGCAAATGAATTACAGTATCAATTAACAATGTTGCAAACTCAATCTGTTGGATGGCAAAATGAAATTAGCAGACTTCAAAACCAGCTTCATGGGAATAACAATAGGAGGCAAAATTGATGTACTGTTTCGTCTGTGTTCAACTGTATCTTATTTTCAGTAATTCAGTTTGTTATTTTAGAAGAAATGATTTATATTTTGATAAATTACCCTACGGGTAACGATGAATCTAAAATATTACTCTAAGGATACATTCCAACATTTCGGAAATAAAAATATGAGATACATAATACTGTTAGCACACAACATAATGATTTTACTCAAACTGTATAATATGGTTGTACCATAACTCGTAGGCTTCGTGACCGCCGAAGTCTGAACAGTATTTGAAAAGGTAGAGTGAGTCGTACATCGTGCGTGCCAGTTTGAAAACATCCTCCTTGATCACCTCATCTGTTACTTTATGGTAATTGCACGATCTCTACTAAACAAGCAGAATGCACTTCTTGTGGCTAAATTTGTTCTCATCATTCTACACCCAGGAAGACTATTGTGCTTTCCATTGAGGGTTACCCAAAAATCTTGCTCTACTTCTACTTCCATATGTAGAATATCTGCTTGAATGTAAGCCTGTATCAAAACTACGTAATCCGATGCAGTCCACATTTCAGATGTCATGTTGATGTGACTATGAAAAATATAAGTTGTGTACAATATATATAGCTGAAAATAGTATGTCACACCTTTCGATAAAGTATGTCACATAAACCAATAAAGTATGTCACGTAATCCGATGCAATCCATATTTCCGTTCCCCATACGATTTGAATACACATTGCCAACGACTATACACACATCTACCAATAAAGGAACACAGACAAATAAGGCATACTAAACAATAAAGTATGTTACAGCTCTGTTTTTTTACTATGTCACATATACCGATAAAGTATGTCACAGCTACCGATAAAGTTACTCATGGCTACCGATAAAGTATCCCGCATTTACCAATAAAGTTTGTCACAACTATCGATAAAGTAACCACATCTCACGATAAAGTTTGTGCCTATACGTTGCAGAAGACAAGTAGACGTCTTTTGACCAAGACACATTGCCTTCATTGTCTCAATAAATGTGGGTTATTTTTGTCAATTGCTACTCACTTCCACCAAATTCAATCCTCTATAGAAAAAAAACCCAGCATTGGCTGATTCAAATAATAACAATTTCTCTAGCTTCAACGATGATAACTTCGCAAATATTACTAAATTATTATCACAAGCTGAAGCCCCATCAATGATTCGATCTCCTTTTCTAACTTTGCAACAAAGTCAATATCTCCAACAAATGAACCTCGCACAACAATATGGTACCATGTATAGTCAAGTTCCTCAACACAACACCTACTTTGGTCCACAACGCATGTTTCCTGGTCTGGTTTCAAACCATATATTGGCTTCACCGATCCCTATGCTCGGCAAAGGAAATAACAAGGTAAAGTGTGCGTACAACAAGCGAAAACCGAAGGAATTGCAAGTTCAAAGTAGTGTGGAACCGATTACGGGTGTTGGTAAGATGTGGAAAGAGAATGACTATAAAGTGCTAGCTAGTGCATGGGTAAAAGTATCTTACATTCCAGTAGGTCGATTCGGCGAAAAGTTTTTCTACAACCGTGTTATGAGCTATATAATGAAAGCACAAAAACTTCATGGTACAACCTGAGTACCATGTGTACAAGGTATAAAGGGATAATAACACAAAGGAGGGATATACTGAGTAGTGGTCAAACTTTCAGGAACTTGAAAGAAGATTACGAAACCATCTATCATGCGACTTTTAACTATGAATTCAATGCTCATGAAGCGTTTTAAATTCGAAAATTGGAACCACATTGGGCCACTCTTGGTGAACCCAATTCTGTAGAATTTGAAGATGTCGATGGTTCTGATGTGAGAAATGTAGCTTCAAGAATTTCAATGGATTCATCCCCGGGAAGTTCAAATGAATCTCCATTGCCTACTGACAGAGATGGAAACAATAGCAGTCCGTTGACTCTTACTTCGGGTATGTTGTATGATGGAATTGGTACCAAGCCCGAAGGGATAAAATCAAGCAAGAGATCCTTGTTGAGAAACAAGGAAGCAAATGACCTGGCAGCGTCTAGTGATAGGCTAACTTCGTTGTTGAGTGATATCTCAATTGCATCGGCTTTAAAAAAGACGAATGTAAAATTCAGAAAGATAAGAACCTGAAGATCATGGACATGCAGCTTCAGCAAGCTGCAGAGAGAACTATAGCACTCAACAGAAGAACTGATTATAACAACAAACATGAAAGACGTTTAATGGAAGAAAAGGAGGAGACGTATCTAGCAAAAGTTGTATCTTACCTAACTGGAGAGGCTTTAGAGTACGCTTTAGCAAAAAAAAAGTAATATTCTAAGGGCTCAGCAGCTGCGATACCAAGAGGAAGAAGGTAATTCTGGGATGTAGTTGAATTATATGTTGCTATTTCAAGCTTCTTATTTGCTAGATTTATTTTTCGGTGTTGGTTGTTTTGTGTGTAATAAAAAATATCAATTATTATGAAATTTATATATTATATTTGGGTGCGTTTCCTTTTTAAAACCTAAAAGGAAGTAAAACTAAAAAATTAAAACCATTCGACAAGTGTATATAACTTTAACACCCAATAAAAATAATCCAATAAAGAGTAACATTAACTATACATAACAATAAATAAAACATTAATTATACAACAAAAAAAAAACAAGAGTAACATTAATTATACATAACAATAAATAAAGCATTAATTATACAACAAAAAAACAAGAGTAACATTAATTATACATAACAATAAAAAAAATTAATTAAACAAAAAAAAACAAGAATAACATTAATTATACATAACAATAAAAAAAACATAAATTATACAAAATATAACATTAATTATACAATAAAACATTAATTATACCAAAAAATCGAACAAAAAAACCCTTAACATTTGTCAAACTAAATTAACCTATAAATTAAAAATTAAATATGTACAACACTGGAAGAGGAAAATAATTCCTTGGTGTAACAAAAACTTCAAAAGTATAAATAAAAATCAAATTGACTTCATATATTAAGGGAAAAACCAAAAAACACAAGAAAACATTTAACCTCAAAAAAAAAAAAAAAAAAAAGGAAACCACATGTAACGGTCTAATGAAAATCGTTCAGGACAAAGGGGGTTTCTGAATACTGTATATACGCTAAACGGTATTCAGAAAATCGTTTTGTCTATAAATGGTTTAATGAAAACCGTTTAGACTTTATACGGTATTCAGTAACCCGTTTAACTCACGCCGCTTGAATTTGTAAATGTAACACCCCGTAATTTTTAAATATTAAAATTACAAAAATTTAAGAACACTTAATTTTTAGGAGAAGAATTAAGGGAAATGGGTTATGCCATTGCGTTCGTCTCGGAATTCTGCTTGGAATAGAGTCTAAGTTTTCGTAAATCGGACTTCATATAAGGAAGTTATGGCCTTCAGAAGTTTCAGAAATTTAAATAAATTAAAACAGCTCGAATTCAAATTCAAAATTTAAATGAAAACACAAAAGCAGGCTAGGCGGGATATTTGCCGCCCCAAGCCAGGCCGACCAGGGGGTCGCTCGACCTCCCCTATGCAGGTCGACCTGGGGGTCGACCTCTCCTGATTTGGTCAGATCCGGGGCAGATTCGGGATTTTGCACCTGGACTTGTTTTTTGGACAGATTCTTTGGCTCTTAACCTATTTAAACACACCCAAACCTCACTTTCTCTCCCCACCAAACCATTGTAACGCTATGCTGCCTCAATCCTAATTAAAGTAAATTAAAGACGTCCTTATGCCGCTGGAATAGTTCATCTTCTTCTTAAAGCTTAGGAATTGCAAGTTCGGATTCTAATACAAACGACGAACGAATTATTCTCTTCTCTAATCCGTCTTTGTGAGTACAATTTCTTTCAAAAAATAATTAATAAACTAATTATGATGAGTTATAATTTGGATTATGAGAACATGCATGTTAAATCATGTGACGTTACTTAATTTATTTTAGTAGATCTATTTCATATGTCCAATCACATATGTTTAACTTGATTCATTTTATGACATCAGTTTATATGCAAGTTTGGATGTAAATCATATGCTAGTTTGTATGTGAATCATATGCAAGTCTGTATGCGAATTATACACAAGTTTATATGTGAATCAAGTATGTATATATATATACACACACACATACACACACACACACACACACACACACACACACACACACACACACACACACACACATATATATATATATATATATATATGCGAGTTTATATGTAAAACATGTGATATTAGTTTACATGTTTAAATTCATATGCAAGTTTGTATGGAATCCATATGCAAGTTTAGGTGAAAACCATATTCATATATGCAAGTTCACAATTTCATGTTTAGATATATATTTAGATTCATGGCAGTACATAGTTTATGCAAATTTATGTTCTATATGTCCATTATTATTGGCTATGCAAATTTATGTTATAATTCTTATTTGCAAGTTGGATCTATTTTATGTGTTATGCAAGTTGTGATGTTTCTTTTCTTTTTATGAGTTAGACTATTTGCGAGTCTAACATATTTCATATTAAACGTACGAACGACATAGTGACATTGGGAAAATATTAAATATACATATTATGAATTGGCATAAAATGGCTTTAAAGGCATATAATTAATTTGAGACACTAATTGGTATAATTTATATACCTGAAAACTATAGACATAATTTAGGTGGCAATTATGGACATAGATTAATTTGGAAATTATGGACAATTCGAATAGGGATAATTAATTCATATTGGGGTAAAATAATTATGTGTAATAATAAATGCCTAAGATACAAGGTTAGGCTCGTTTGTGGTATAAGACTGCCCGGACCCGCCTGGCAAATCCAGCAACCACAAACGGTAGTCTAATGTGAGTGGTCAAAGGCATAAATTAAATGCGTAACAATTGTAAAGACACGAGGTTAGGCTCGTTTGTGGTATAAGACTGCCCAGACCTGCCCGGCAAATCCAGAAACCACAAACAGTAGTCTAATGTGAGAGGTCAAAGGCATAAATTAAATGCGTAACAATTGTAAAGACGTGAGGTTAGGCTCGTTTGCGGTATAAGACTGCCCGGACCCGGCCGGCAAATACAACAACCACAAACGGTAGTCTAATGTGGGAGGTCCTACAAGGTTACGGTTATAATGAATTAAGTAACATTTAACCAAGACAAACATGTGGTGGGACAAGGGGGTTAAATGAGTGATATGTGAAATACGATTAGAAACACTTAACCAAATTGAAACATGTAAGAAGACATGAATAAGAAGGGGTTAAGTGGGAAATCCTAGTGGGGACCAAGCAAAGGTGGAAAGCTTGTGTCAAGTATGGGGACCCTTTTTAAACCAGTAAAAATTAAGTATCTTTTGAGACGACCCAAAATCCCGTTCATACGGAAACAAGGGTTATCTTTGGAATATAACACAGAAACAGATAATAGCAGAACAGAATTAAATAAAAACACCAGGTAATGAACAATAGAATATACTGGATAAAAGTAATCATCAGAGTTACACAGTATACAGGATCTTACTTAGTACAAATACAGTTCAACTATACATAAATGTCTACAGCGGAAATAAACAAAATATGTACAATAGGAGCTGAACAGCATAAAAAGAAATAAATGATAGAATCCATCTTCAGCCCCAGCTATCCAGAAAGAACCAGCTAAACCTGAATACAAGGCTGCCCGTGTGGAAAAAGGGGCACACGAGTTTGAGAGTGAAACAAACTACGAGTCAGTCATGGGACTGGTATGAGAAATCTACTCAACACATATATAATTTGGCTAATCACAGGACCACGCCACTTTCGTGGAACGGGTTTACTCCATTGGATTGCCAGTGCTTTTAAAACAAATCTTTCTTTTAAACATCGCTATGCTTTTTATAAAAATGAAGCCATTATAAGACTCAGTTCCCATCACACAATGCAACGCAAACCGGAGGATAGAGTTTTACCTTATAATGGCCAAAATATGATTGATACGAATAAAACAAAGGCAATTGATATTATTGCTAGTGTTTATATGTTTTGAAAACAATTTCAAATCATAACTATCAATCATAAACGGCATGGGTACCATATATCATGTCGCCATATATATATACAATCAAAACCGCACGATCACGTATTTGGAAATTGGATTTCCGTCATGAACCAAGGCAAAAGATAGTCCTTACCGAATTCGAGACTGCCTAGCACGAGCCTCAGGACCCAGACTCAGGTGGACCCTTGGATCGTCAGGGCCGGTCCACCGATGTGGATTAAAATGCCTGAACCATGTGTTTCCCCGCCCTTTGGGGTGTAAACGAGCCAACGAATGACCCCATCGGACCCGGATCGTCCGATCAAACCGAGGCGCCTCGCAACAGCAACAACCACATAGGTGAAAAGTATATAAATGTCAGGGCTGGTAGGTCACTGACACCACCCTAGCTAGGAAGAAACGCATGCCCTCCCTGATGTCCTCTCCCGTTTTAGGTTCATATCGGGGTGTGAGGCTCGCGAATTCACGTTGTACACAAAGCTACGCCACACAGGCGGTGCTTTGATCATCACCACAAGACTTTGCTTTTCAACAGAAGCCTTGATCACTGCATCTTAGCATGCCACATAGGCAATTCATGCCATGCGACTGATGTCCATCGATACACAACCTCTGAGCTCGTGCGTTTCAGAGAAGGGCGTTAAGCGAAAGAATAAATTCTCCGCCGCCAAACAGATGTATATTTAACAGAAATCAATCAACACAGAATAAACTCCAATGTCAGACACACAGTCCATTTACAAGTCCGTTCTGGGTGTGAACGAAACCGGAGGCACTAAATACCTCGCAAACCCATCGATCACCACGTACGTCTGAACGATCACCACTCATTATCCATATTTCGGGATGCCTCCCAATCAGGACCTCGGTTACCATCCAAACGAGGTGAAGATCTCCGGTCTTCGACCATCGTCTTCATCTTCGACTTTCAATCGTCGGTCAATTATTTGAAATGAGAATTAACTCGGCCTTTTCAAATAATTCTCGTATATTTAGAGTTTCAAATCAATTTATTTCAATGGTTAAATTATTCGACAACACCAATATTGTTCTTTAATGTAATTTTCACACCAAACACATTCAACCATCAAATACAACATAAATCGAGCAAATTCAGTTTATTTCCACTCCATATTGTTTATGGTACTTTATAATGATTTATCGCTATTTTTATTTATTTTTAAAATAGCCCATTTATTCAAAACGACGCTTCGGGCCATAACGCGGCCGTGGCGCTGTTTTTCTTCAGATTTGATTTACACATATCTGAAAATCTAACCGTTGGATCTTCACAAAATTTACATCATTAGAAAGGTCTTTTCAAAACGAATCCAACGGTTCCAGTTTCGGGAAAATCCGACGGTCGGATCTCCCGGTACAATCGTTTGAATTTTCGATTTCAAATTACGAACTGCAGCGTCGTTATTCGATTAAATATATAATTATATTTATATATATATAAATATAATCGCTTCTGGCGCTGTTTTTCTTCAGATTTGAATTAAACATTCCAGACAATCCAACCGTTGGATTTTTGCAAGGTTGGTGCCGTTGGGAAGATATTTCCAAGGCGAACCCGACGGTTGAGGTTTCGGGAAAATCCAATGGTCGGATTTCCAGCACTAGTTGTTTGAAATCACAGTTTCAAAATACGAACTGCACGGCCTCGTTTCGTTTTAATTTTATTTATATTTATATATTTATATAAATATAGTTCGTTCAATGATTTCAATATCGTTTTCACTTCAAATATTTCACTAACGCCTTAAATTTTTGGAAAATTTCGCCATAACCTCCCCTGCACCGGGAGCATCGGGAAATCGCAAATAGCTTTCCCGGTCCTTCTAATCTCAAAAAGAAAAAGAAAAAGCCAAGCGGCTAGCCAACAGGCTCATAAAATCATCACCCAAACAAAGCAGTAAATGTGTACCTATTTGTCGGGCACAAAATTTTATTCCTCTTCTCTAGCCCCTTTGCTATGACCTGTTCAATGAATATGCATGTACATATATACACAGTTCTTATCATTTATCATTTTCTATTCAACTTCATATTTGATTTCTATTTGGTTTAAAAACACCATTTATCCTAATGTTACATACATAGGTGCAAATCATTTCATTAGCTAATTAATGAATATTTCAACTCATATATGTTTATTTTGAACAAGTGGCTATTTTTAACACTTTACATTTCAACGATTTATGCATACAATAAAAATGTGATTTTTATTGTAAAACAATTCATTTCAAAACACTATTTTTCTATATAGTTCATATAGGTGACAAAAATAGGATTTTTATCATAAAACAATTTCTTTTAAAACGAGATTATTTTACACAGTTCATATAGTCGATAAAAGGTGATTTTTATTATCAAACAATTTATTTCAAAATATGAATACCATTCAACACATGAATTTCTAATCAACGAATGAATATCAATTCAACACATGAATGTTTTCTATAGTTTTTATATATAGATAAAAGGTGATTTTTATTATCAAACAATTTATTTCAAAATATGAATACCATTCAACACATGAATTTCTAATCAACGAATGAATATCAATTCAACACATGAATGTTTTCTATACTTTCTATATATAGATAAAAGGTGATTTTTATTATCAAACAATTTATTTCAAAATATGAATACCATTCAACACATGAATTTCTAATCAACGAATGAATATCAATTCAACACATGAATGTTTTCTATAGTTTCTATATATAGATAAAAGGTGATTTTTATTATCAAACAATTTATTTCAAAATATGAATACCATTCAACACATGAATTTCTAATCAACGAATGAATATCAATTCAACACATGAATGTTTTCAATAGTTTCTATATATAGCTAAAAGGTGATTTTTATTATCAAACAATTTATTTCAAAATATGAATACCATTCAACACATGAATTTCTAATCAACGAATGAATATCAATTCAACACATGAATGTTTTCTATAGTTTCTATATATAGATAAAAGGTGATTTTTATTATCAAACAATTTATTTCAAAATATGAATACCGTTCAACACATGAATTTCTAATCAACGAATGAATATCAATTCAACACATGAATGTTTTCTATAGTTTCTATATATAGATAAAAGGTGATTTTTATTATCAAACAATTTATTTCAAAATATGAATACCATTCAACACATGAATTTCTAATCAACGAATGAATATCAATTCAACACATGAATGTTTTCTATTCAATGAATAAATATAGCTTAAGCATATGAAAATAATTCAAACACACGAATATTATTCAAAATTTCGGCAGCATAACGGCAGGGTAGTTAAAACCGGGACCGTCCCTAGTACGGCTCCTCGCTCTACCTTAAAACCTCGCGGTTTTTGACAATGGGGATCATGCATCTAGTTCGCACGCAGGCGGCATGTATATATTTATTTCATTTCCACAAACTAATCCTATGTGGTTTCAACCAAATATTTTCCAATCACAAACGGGTATTTTTCAACCACAATCAAATCAATATCAACCACAAACAATCCCAAACAACCATTCGCTATCAATCAATTTTCACAACAATTTCAACCAATAAATATCGTCCATGGTTTGTGGACGAGGGGCGTAGATATATATATATATTATATATAGCAATTCACTTTTATTTCAACACATATATATATAGAAAAAGAAATTGAAGAGTGAGAAATTCTCACCGATAGCTATCCAATACCACGACTCTTCCTTTATAGAAATCTTCGCCAATCTCGCCTTTCTGTCGCTTTCGTTGCCCGTATTCTCTACATATGTAAAAATCGAATTTTTACTTCGTTATTCAACATATAAAAATTTCATTTCAAAAATATATATTCTGCCTTTTCAAAAATAAAGATTATATTTTTAATATTCCTATGATGTAAAAATTATATTTTTATTACTTTAAAAATATAAAAATCATATCTTACTTCTTCTACTTACAGTTCAAATCTTTTTCTATTTAAAATTCAAATCTTTTTCTACTTAAAGTTCAAATCTTTTTCTATTTAAAATTCAAATCTTTTTCTACTTAAAGTTCAAATCTTTTCCTATTTTAAATCTTAAAATTAAAATCAGTTTTTAAACCCTTTTAAAATCAGTTTTAAATCCTTTTAAAATCAGTTTTAAATCCTTTTAAAATCAGTTTTAAATCCTTTTAAAAAAATCAGTTTTCTTTTTTAAAAAAATAAAATCAGTATTTCAGAATTAGAAATAAAAATAAAAATAAAATAAAATACTTACTGTAACGCGAAGAAGGGGGGGCGTCGTCAGGGTCGGAGCTGGCTTCGAGGGGGGGCGGCGGCTTCAGTGGTCTCGAACTGGGGGGGCTCGCGAATTGAGCGTCGCGATGCTTCAGGGGGGGTTTGGGCTCGTCACTGGCGGTTCGACGAACGAGGGGAGGGGGGTGCGGTGATGGGCGGCGGTGGTGGCGCTTCCTGGGCTGAGCGACGCGATGGCCAACGTCGGGGCTAGGGTTTTTTTTTCGATCGAATGAAAAAGGGAAGGGCTGAGCGGGTTAAGGGGAGAGGAAAAGATATTTTATTTTTAATTTATTTAATTAATTTGTTTTCAAAAAGCAACTTTTTCATACGACCTTTAAACGAGGCCCACCGCCTGTGGTCCATAGCGTTTTACCCCCATTCCGAACACAATGGGATATGTATCGCAAGCTGATTTGCTCGTTACAATCAGTTTCCGTTGAATTTACATTTAAATCACTATATTGAATTTTAAACGTACATTTCAAATTACCGGGGTCACATACTAACTAGAAAAATTACAGAAAAATATTTTCTCGCTTCATATTGACGATACGGTCCTAACAAAACTAGTTTCGTCGAATTCTGAGACCGTTTGAAAAATGGTCAATTTCCAGTCGATTGAAATCAACTGAAACCGGCCAAACGCGTTTTCCTTTGCCACGCTCACATATTGATTCGAAAAATTATGAAATTTGAAACCTAACAATAACTTGACACTGCGGATCCAACAAAAGTGGTTTCGTCGAAATCCGAGGTCATTTGCAAAATGTCCATTTTTAAGGGCCTGAATTCCATAGCGACTATTCAGAATTTTCAACTGGACATATCTTTTGATTCCCGCTATCAAATTTCGATTGGTCGGATTCGTTAGAAAGATATTCACTAACAGATTTAAATATTTTTGGTTTCACTAAAATCCGGATTGTTTTGCACCCGGTATAGTCCGACGAAGTTTGAATTCAATTTTTGAAACGGCCACGCAATTTCAGGCCTTGTTTATAATTATAATTAATTATATTCGTTTTCAATTGTCGATTCAAACTCAGTTTTCATCGCCATTATTTAAATATTTAAATATTTAAAATCCATTATTTTAGCCAATTTAAAAATTTTAAATTGGTTCAGATTTTCTGGGTCGTTACAATCTCCCCCACTTAAAACTTTTCGTCCCCGAAAAGGAATAAAGTCGAAAGTGGTTTGATAAATCTACAATCACACAACACAACAACCAATCCATTTGTTTTTAACCTTCAAAAATATACTAATCAAATCCTATGCCCCTTAAAAATCATTCATACTATATAATTAAAAGTGTATATTTACGAAAAGAAAATAACAATAGAGTAGAGAATTGAATGGTAGTGCAAAGTAGGGTAAATGTACCTGGCACCGGAGTCAATCAGAGATATCTACTCGGCATCTGGGATAAGCTTTCTGAATGCTCTCCTCAGTTTCCCAAGTACAATCTCGTGGATCTCCACTCCATTGCACTTTGACTAAGTGAACCTTCTTGTTTCTCAGCTCTTTGGTTTCTTTGCCGATGATCTTTAGCGGCTCTCGCCTCACAGCTAATTCTGGAGTAATTTCAATATCCTGCTGAGCTGCTTCTTCCACGATCAAGTCTGGATCATGAACGTGCTTTCGAAGTTGAGATATATGAAATACATCATGCACTCCAGGCAACCAGTCAGGCAGTTTAACTTTATATGCGAGAGTCCCAATCCGTTCCAGAATAGGAAACGGACCAATGAATTTGGGTGCCAACTTTCCAGTTTTACCGAACCGGATAACTCCTCTCATCGGCGATACTTTAAAACATAGAAACATATACTTCAAGTGTAAATGTGTCTATCGAGGTGTAATTTCATTCTGCTTTACTCATACTAGGATATTGCTGATCCTATCTGTATAGAGTTACCCGTCCTAGAACACTACTGGTTCTATTTCTGACGAGTTCGTTCAAATGTTATATTCCAGAACTAAGCTTAACCAAAGCTCTGATACCACGTTGAGACGACCCAAAATCCCGTTCATACGGAAACAAGGGTTATCTTTGGAATATAACACAGAAACAGATAATAGCAGAACAGAATTAAATAAATACACCAGGTAATGAACAATAGAATATACTGGATAAAAGTAATCATCAGAGTTACACAGTATACAGGATCTTACTTAGTACAAATACAGTTCAGCTATACATAAATGTCTACAGCGGAAATAAACAAAATATGTACAATAGGAGCTGAACAGCATAAAAAGAAATAAATGATAGAATCCATCTTCAGCTCCAGCTATCCAGAAAGAACCAGCTAGACCTGAATACAAGGCTGCCCGTGTGGAAAAAGGGGCACCCGAGTTTGAGAGTGAAACAAACTACGAGTCAGTCATGGGACTGGTATGAGAAATCTACTCAACACATATATAATTTGGCTAATCACAGGACCACGCCACTTTCGTGGAACGGGTTTACTCCATTGGATTGCCAGTGCTTTTAAAACAAATCTTTCTTTTAAACATCGCTATGCTTTTTATAAAAATGAAGCCATTATAAGACTCAGTTCCCATCACACAATGCAACGCAAACCGGAGGATAGAGTTTTACCTTATAATGGCCAAAATATGATTGATACGAATAAAACAAAAGCAATTGATATTATTGCTAGTGTTTATATGTTTTGAAAACAATTTCAAATCATAACTATCAATCATAGACGGCATGGGTACCATATATCATGTCGCCATATATATATACAATCAAAACCGCACGATCACATATTTGGAAATTGGATTTCCGTCATGAACCAAGGCAAAAGATAGTCCTTACCGAATTCGAGACTGCCTAGCCCGAGCCTCAGGACCCAGACTCAGGTGGACCCTTGGATCGTCAGGGCCGGTCCACCGATGTGGATTAATATGCCTGAACCATGCGTTTCCCCGTCCTTTGGGGCGTAAACGAGCCAACGAATGACCCCATCGGACCCGGATCGTCCGATCAAACCGAGGCGCCTCGCAACAGCAACAACCACATAGGTGAAAAGTATATAAATGTCAGGGCTGGTAGGTCACTGACACCACCCTAGCTAGGAAGAAACGCATGCCCTCCCTGATGTCCTCTCCCATTTTAGGTTCATACCGGGGTGTGAGGCTCGCGAATTCACGTTGTACACAAAGCTACGCCACACATGCGGTGCTTTGATCATCACCACAAGACTTTGCTTTTCAACAGAAGCCTTGATCACTGCATCTTAGCATGCCACATAGGCAATTCATGCCATGCGACTGATGTCCATCGATACACAACCTCTAAGCTCGTGCGTTTCAGAGAAGGGCGTTAAGCGAAAGAATAAATTCTCCGCCGCCAAACAGATGTATATTTAACTGAAATCAATCAACACAGAATAAACTCCAATGTCAGACACACGGTCCATTTACAAGTCCGTTCTAGGTCTGAACGAAACCGGAGGCACTAAATACCTCGCAAACCCATCGATCACCACGTACGTCTGAACGATCACCACTCATTATCCATATTTTGGGATGCCTCCTAATCAGGACCTCGGTTACCATCCAAACGAGGTGAAGATCTCCGGTCTTCGACCATCGTCTTCATCTTCGACTTTCAATCGTCGGTCAATTATTTGAAATGAGAATTAACTCGGCCTTTTCAAATAATTCTCGTATATTTAGAGTTTCAAATCAATTTATTTCAATGGTTAAATTATTCGACAACACCAATATTGTTCTTTAATGTAATTTTCACACCAAACACATTCAACCATCAAATACAACATAAATCGAGCAAATTCAGTTTATTTCCACTCCATATTGTTTATGGTACTTTATAATGATTTATCGCTATTTTTATTTATTTTTAAAATAGCCCATTTATTCAAAACGACGCTTCGGGCCATAACGCGGCCGTGGCGCTGTTTTTCTTCAGATTTGATTTACACATATCTGAAAATCTAACCGTTGGATCTTCACAAAATTTACATCATTAGAAAGGTCTTTTCAAAACGAATCCAACGGTTCCAGTTTCGGGAAAATCCGACGGTCGGGTCTCCCGGTACAATCGTTTGAATTTTCGATTTCAAATTACGAACTACAGCGTCGTTATTCGATTAAATATATAATTATATTTATATATATATAAATATAATCGCTTCTGGCGCTGTTTTTCTTCAGATTTGAATTAAACATTCCAGACAATCCAACCGTTGGATTTTTGCAAGGTTGGTGCCGTTGGGAAGATATTTCCAAGGCGAACCCGACGGTTGAGGTTTCGGGAAAATCCAATGGTCGGATTTCCCGCACTAGTTGTTTGAAATCACGGTTTCAAGATACGAACTGCATGGCCTCGTTTCGTTTTAATTTTATTTATATTTATATATTTATATAAATATAGTTCGTTCAATGATTTCAATATCGTTTTCACTTCAAATATTTCACTAACGCCTTAAATTTTTGGAAAATTTCGCCATAACCTCCCCTGCACCGGGAGCATCGGGAAATCGCAAATAGCTTTCCCGGTCCTTCTAATCTCAAAAAGAAAAAGAAAAAGCCAAGCGGCTAGCCAACAGGCTCATAAAATCATCACCCAAACAAAGCAGTAAATGTGTACCTATTTGTCGGGCACAAAATTTTATTCCTCTTCTCTAGCCCCTTTGCTATAACCTGTTCAATGAATATGCATGTACATATATATACAGTTCTTATCATTTATCAATTTCTATTCAACTTCATATTTGATTTCTATTTGGTTTGAAAACACCATTTATCCTAATGTTACATACATAGGTGCAAATCATTTCATTAGCTAATTAATGAATATTTCAACTCATATATGTTTATTTTGAACAAGTGGCTATTTTTAACACTTTACGTTTCAACGATTTATGCATACAATAAAAATGTGATTTTTATTGTAAAACAATTCATTTCAAAACACTATTTTTCTATATAGTTCATATAGGTGACAAAAATAGGATTTTTATCATAAAACAATTTCTTTTAAAACGAGATTATTTTACACAGTTCATATAGTCGATAAAAGGTGATTTTTATTATCAAACAATTTATTTCAAAATATGAATACCATTCAACACATGAATTTCTAATAAACGAATGAATATCAATTCAACACATGAATGTTTTCTATAGTTTTTATATATAGATAAAAGGTGATTTTTATTATCAAACAATTTATTTCAAAATATGAATACCATTCAACACATGAATTTCTAATCAACGAATGAATATCAATTCAACACATGAATGTTTTCTATAGTTTTTATATATAGATAAAAGGTGATTTTTATTATCAAACAATTTATTTCAAAATATGAATACCATTCAACACATGAATTTCTAATCAACGAATGAATATCAATTGAACACATGAATGTTTTCTATAGTTTATATATATAGATAAAAGGTGATTTTTATTATCAAACAATTTATTTCAAAATATGAATACCATTCTACACATGAATTTTTAATCAACGATTGAATATCAATTCGACACATGAATGTTTTCTATAGTTTCTATATATAGCTAAAAGGTGATTTTTATTATCAAACAATTTATTTCAAAATATGAATACCATTCAACACATGAATTTCTAATCAACGAATGAATATCAATTCAACACATGAATGTTTTCTATAGTTTCTATATATAGATAAAAGGTGATTTTTATTATCAAACAATTTATTTCAAAATATGAATACCATTCAACACATGAATTTCTAATCAACGAATGAATATCAATTCAACACATGAATGTTTTCTATAGTTTCTATATATAGATAAAAGGTGATTTTTATTATCAAACAATTTATTTCAAAATATGAATACCATTCAACACATGAATTTCTAATCAACGAATGAATATCAATTCAACACATGAATGTTTTCTATTCAATGAATAAATATAGCTTAAGCATATGAATATAATTCAAACACACGAATATTATTCAAAATTTCGGCAGCATAACGGCAGGGTAGTTAAAACCGGGACCGTCCCTAGTACGGCTCCTCGCTCTACCTTAAAACCTCGCGGTTTTTGACAATGGGGATCATGCATCTAGTTCGCACGCAGGCGGCATGTATATATTTATTTCATTTCCACAAACTAATCCAATGTGGTTTCAACCAAATATTTTCCAATCACAAACGGGTATTTTTCAACCACAATCAAATCAATATCAACCACAAACAATCCCAAACAACCATTCGCTATCAATCAATTTTCACAACAATTTCAACCAATAAATATCGTCCATGGTTTGTGGACGAGGGGCGTAGATATATATATATATATATATATATATATATATATATATATATTATATAGCAATTCACTTTTATTTCAACACATATATATATAGAAAAAGAAATTGAAGAGTGAGAAATTCTCACCAATAGCTATCCAATACCACGACTCTTCCTTTATAGAAATCTTCGCCAATCTCGCCTTTCTGTCGCTTTCGTTGCCCGTATTCTCTACATATGTAAAAATCGAATTTTTACTTCGTTATTCAATATATAAAAATTTCATTTCAAAAATATATATTCCGCCTTTTCAAAAATAAAGATTATATTTTTAATATTCCTATGATGTAAAAATTATATTTTTATTACTTTAAAAATATAAAAATCATATCTTACTTCTTCTACTTACAGTTCAAATCTTTTTCTATTTAAAATTCATATCTTTTTCTACTTAAAGTTCAAATCTTTTTCTATTTAAAATTCAAATCTTTTTCTACTTAAAGTTCAAATCTTTTCCTATTTTAAATCTTAAAATTAAAATCAGTTTTTAAACCCTTTTAAAATCAGTTTTAAATCCTTTTAAAATCAGTTTTAAATGCTTTTAAAATCAGTTTTAAATCCTTTTAAAATCCGTTTTAAATCCTTTTAAAAAAAATCGGTTTTCTTTTTTAAAAAAAATAAAATCAGTATTTCAGAATTAGAAATAAAAATAAAAATAAAATAAAATACTTACTGTAACGCGAAGAAGGGGGGGCGTCGTCAGGGTCGAAGCTGGCTTCGAGGGGGGGCGGCGGCTTCAGTGGTCTCGAACTGGGGGGCTCGCGAATCGAGCGTCGCGATGCTTCAGGGTGGGTTTGGGCTCGTCACTGGCGGTTCGACGAACGAGGGGAGGGGGGTGCGGTGATGGGCGGCGGTGGCGGCGCTTCCTTGGCTGAGCGACGCGATGGTCAACGTTGGGGCTAGGGTTTTTTTTATTTCGATCGAATGAAAAAGGGAAGGGCTGAGCGGGTTAAGGGGAGAGGAAAAGATATTTTATTTTTAATTTATTTAATTAATTTGTTTTCAAAAAGCAACTTTTTCATACGACCTCTAAACGAGGCCCACCGCCTGTGGTCCATAGCGTTTTACCCCCATTCCGAACACAATGGGATATGTATCGCAAGCTGATTTGCTCGTTACAATCAGTTTCCGTTGAATTTACATTTAAATCACTATATTGAATTTTAAACGTACATTTCAAATTACCGGGGTCACATACTAACTAGAAAAATTCCAGAAAAATATTTTCTCGCTTCATATTGACGATACGGTCCTAACAAAACTAGTTTCGTCGAATTCTGAGACCGTTTGAAAAATGGCCAATTTCCAGTCGATTGAAATCAACTTAAACCGGCCAAACGCGTTTTCCTTTGCCACGCTCACATATTGATTCGAAAAATTATGAAATTTGAAACCTAACAATAACTTGACACTGCGGATCCAACAAAAGTGGTTTCGTCGAAATCCGAGGTCATTTGCAAAATGTCCATTTTTAAGGGCCTGAATTCCATAGCGACTATTCAGAATTTTTAACTGGACATATCTTTTGATTCCCGCTATCAAATTTCGATTGGTCGGATTCGTTAGAAAGATATTCACTAACAGATTTAAATATTTTTGGTTTCACTAAAATCCGGATTGTTTTGCACCCGGTATAGTCCGACGAAGTTTGAATTCAATTTTTGAAACTGCTACGCCATTTCAGGCCTTGTTTATAATTATAATTAATTATATTTGTTTTCAATTGTCGATTCAAACTCAGTTTTCATCGCCATTATTTAAAATATTTATTTTAAATATTTAAAATCCATTATTTTAGCCAATTTAAAATTTTTAAATTGGTTCATATTTTCTGGGTCGTTACATCTTTGTGAGCTCGAGTTAGGTCGAGGACGGGACGCGCTTACTGAGTTTGATTATAAGAGGTCAAAACGGGTTAGTGGTGGCAACGCAAGTCCAACGGGGTCATGCGCGTGCGTGGGCCCGGGCTGGTAGATAAGACGTTATTGCATCGTGTAGATATAATCCGTGCATCTTTAGTGGTATCGGGTTGCCAATTTGGGGAGTGATACACCCCACTGTGGGACCAACAAGAATATCTATGAGGTAGGGAGCCGATCGCATGGGGGTAGTGGGTACAACTAGTGGAGATAGGGGCAGGCGGCACCTATAAAGACAGCTAGGGGTACACGAAACTACCATTATGATTATTATGTTCAGTAGGTAGGATCAACTTTTAGAGTGACTAGTATTGGTGCAGTATAGTAATTATCCTATAGTGTTGGAGCCGCAATTAACGCTATCTTATTCCTCTTGTTTGCTTTGTCATGCCCATTTGCTTCACAGTCATTCCTTATTTACCAGTTTATGCCTTATCCTAATTACTTTAATAATTATATTGTTAAAGTTATTGGACTCGGCAGACTTTATGTCTGACCCCCTTTTGTTTTCACCTCTTTTCTTCCTTTTCCCCCTCCCCCTAGGTTCTCAGGGTGGGACTAGTGCTAGTGGATCTTGATTTGGATCTCTTTCTCTCTCTTTTGGAAGTGCTTGGATTGCTGAAAATAAAGTTCGGCTTATCTCTTTTATGGCTACTTATGTTGGGGTTATGCTTTTTTACTTTATGTACTCAGAAAACAATTTGTCAAGATGAATATTAAGTGTACTTGGTTTTATTGTTGGTTTTTTATGTTGTTGTAACCAAACTATTTCTCCGCTGCAATAAAGTTGTTTTAAAATTTTCATGTGCCATATCTGTGTTGTTATATTCCGTTCTATACAACAATAATACTCCATGAAGTTAATGCATTCTGTTTGGGAGTTACATTAATGGATGTGGGGTGTTACACGTGGTATCAGAGCTGAAGGTTACCAGAACAGATAAGAGATTTTGAAAAGTTGTTTTTCTAAAGCATTTTATAAAGAAATACTTTCAAAAATATGCTTTAAGGAGAGTATTTTCAAGTGAAAAGTTTATTTTAAAAACATAACCCCCAAGAGCCATATATCTTTCCTTCGATTCTCCATTTTGAATCTCTTCCTTTTTCTTTTTCAGCACGTCTTGGGAATCCGAGATACCTGAGGGCATACCAATACCAACCTGGATCAGAAGGTATCTGGAGGCTAGGGCCACCGCCGTAGGCCCAGCAGATGTTCCTCCTCCCCCAGCTGCAGCCGCTCCTCCCCCTCCCCGCGTTGATACTTTTTCGAAGGTATTCAAGGACTTTCGGGCAATGGGCGGGAAACCTTTCACGGGACAGAAACGTTTGTTGAAGATCGAAATTGGCTTAAGGAGGTGGAAGATTTGTTTGGTATCTTCGAGATAGAAGATGGAAGGAAGGCCCAATTAGCTGCTTGGTTAATGAAGGACGAAACCTCGTTTTGGTGGGAGGTCACGAATAGAGGGCATCTAGTGGAGACATGGATGGATTTCACGCATAGGTTCGAGATGAAATTTCTCTCACGAGCAGAAGAGAATTTATACATGGAGAGGTTCTTGGCATTGAAGCAAGGGAATTTATCAGTAAAGGAGTACGTCAACAAGTTCAATCAGTTGCAAGATTTGGCTTATACTTCGTGAACACACCTGATAAGAAGGCCCTGAGATTCGTTAAAGGTTTGATTGAGCCGCTACACGAGTTGTCTATGACCCACATTCCTATGGGTGCTACCTTCGAGAAACTGGTTGACATGGCGCTCATGCATGAAGAGGAAAAAGGTGCTAATGCTAATAAGGCACCGGAGAAGAAAGGGGATCCAAAGAAATCACAGCAGCAACCTAAGAAAGGTGGTAAGGATAACAATAGCAAAGGAAAGAAAAGGTGCTTTAATTGTGAAACACCAGGCCATCTGAGCAAGGACTGTAGGAAGAAGAAGAAGACTGGCTGTTTCAACTGTGGTGAGGAAGGACATCTGATTAAAGACTGCCCGAGAAGACAAGTGCAAGGGCAGAGGACAGGGTCTACTTCTGGAGGGCAGGTTCAGGCTCTCATGGCACCAGGGCAGGCAAGAGGGCACGTTCATGCTCTCACGGCACCAGGACAGGAGAGAGGTAGAAACATTTTCGTTGAAAGTTTGATTTTTCTGTTTGATCATCCTATTCGTAATTTGTTTGATTCTGGCGCTTCACACTCGTTTGTATCCGCTTCGTTAGTTGAAATACTGCGCCTAAATACTAGTCTAGTTACAGATCCCATAGTAGTCTCAAATCTTATTGGTGGTTTGGCTCATCTTTCAATTATTTTTGGGGATTTGAGAGTGTCTATCTTGGGCGTTGGGTTTGAATGTAGCGCCTTCGTTCTTGGCTTCATGGGCTACAACTTCATTCTAGGCATGGATTGGCTAGCCAGATACGATGCCATCCTAGACTGTGAAAGAAGGATAGTTAGATTATTGACTCATTATGGCAAGACCCTTGATATTTCTTCTGACCCTAGAGGTCCGGTGATGCTTAGCTACCTAGAATCTCTGGACGCGTCCAACGATGACTTGGAATCTGTTCGTATGATCCGTGAATATGGTGACATCTTTGATGAAGTTTGGGGTTTACCCCCGAGGCGCGAGATAGACTTTCTTATATACCTAGTAGATAAGGCAAAGCCAGTTGCATTACCAGTGCGCCACATGGCTCCGAGGGAGAGAAGAGAACTCAGTAAGCAAGTAAAAGAGTTGCTTGAGAAGGGATTCATAAGAAAAAGTATTGCGGAATGGGGCGCTCCAGTTGTTTATGCTACGAAGTCTGATGGTTCACTTAGATTGTGCATAGACTATAGAGAGTTGACTAAGCTCACAAAGAAGAACAGACACCCATTGCCGAGGATAGATGATTTATTCGATCAGTTGGTTCGTGCTTCGGTTTTCTCGCAGCTGGATTTGGCTACAGGATTTCATCAACTAAGGGTGGCTGAAGACAACATATATAAGACTGCATTTAGAACTCCTGACGGTTTCTTCGAGTGGCTCGTCATGCCTTTTGATTTGTCGAATGCACCCGCATACTTCGTTGACTTAACGAGCAGGGTGTTTAGGGAGTTTCTAAACAAGTTTGTGGTAGTCTTTGTAGACGATATCTTGATTTTCTCTAGAAGCGAGGAAGAGCATGCCCTACATCTTAGGGACGTCTTAGAGACCCTACGAGCACATCAACTCAAAGCTAAGTTCTCCAAATGCCACTTTTGGAGAAAAGATGTGAGGTTCTTAGGACACGTGGTCTCTAAGGAAGGGATAGCTGTGGATCCCGCAAAGGTGGTAGCAATCGAAGATTGGAAGATTCCTAAGAACGCAACGAAAGTAAAAGCTTTTTAAGGCTGGCTGGTTATTATAGGAAGTTCATTAAGGACTTCGCGAAGATATCAGCCCTACTCACTCGGTTAACGAAGAAGAACTTGACTTTTGCTTGGGATGTTGGCTGTGACGATGCTTTCCAGCATTTGAAGAGGGCTTTGATGAGAGCTCCAGTTTTAGTTTTTCCTGATGGGAGTAAGCCATTCACAGTATATACCGATGCTTGCGGGACAGAGCTTGGCGCAGTTTTAATGCAAGAGGGAAGGGTGATTTGCTATGTTGGAAGGCAATTGAAAGTCCACGAGAAGAATTACCCTACTCATGACTTAGAGTTGGCTTGCATAGTTTTTGCGCTTAAGTCATGGCGTCATTATTTGCTTGGCGAGATGTTTGAGTTGTATACAGACCAAAAGTTGCTAAAGTACTTGTTCTCTCAGAAAGATCTAAACTTAAGGCAACATAGGTGGATGGAGTTTTGGCATCCTACGATTTTGAGATCGCATATACCCCTGGCAAGGGTAACATTGTAGTTGGCGCCTTAAGTAGAAAGAAGTTGACTTTGAGTCCTTTGTTCGTAGAACGACAGAGTTTGGAGTATATATCTACTTTTGACTTCAGACCCTCTGTTGATTATGTTCCCAGATTGTTGGCATCGTTAGAGGTGCAACCTACACTTTTGGGTCAGGTTGAAGAGGAACAGCGAGATGACCCACAGTTGGTTGAGATAGCAGGAAAGCTTATAGGAGGGTAGTCTTCGAGTCATCTTAACAGATATGCTATAGATGAGAGAGGCTGGTTGTGTAGGGATGGGAGACTTTGCGTGCCACAAGATGAGAACTTGAGGAAGACAATTCTTGAAGAGTCACATCGCTCTAAGATGACCATACATCCAAGTGGTGACAAGATGTATATGGATATGAAGCGAGTTTTCTTTTGGGCTGGAATGAAGAAGGACGTGGCTGTGTTCGTTTCTAGATGCTTGGTGTGCTAGCAAGTCAAGGCAGAGCAAAAGAAGCCCGGTGGTTTGCTCCACCCTTTAAAGATTCCGCTGTGGAAATGGGAAAGTGTTTCCATGGATTTTGTAGACGGGTAGCCAAGATCAAGGAAGGGGAAAAGGGATATTTGGGTAGTTGTAGACAGACTTACCAAAAGTGCCCATTTTATTCCCATTAAAAGTAGGAGGACCACCAAATGGTTACCATCTGTTTACCTTCGAGAGATAGTTCGTCTGCACGGCATACCCTTTAGCATTATAAGCGATAGAGATCCCGTTTTCACTAGCGGGTTTTGGAAGAGCTTACAAGAGGCGGTTGGAACACAATTGTGCTTAAGTACCGCTTGTTACCCTCAGACGGACAGCCAGACCGAAAGAGTAAATCGGATTCTAGAAGATCTTTTGAGGCTATGCATCTTGGACTTTGGGGGAACATGGGAAGAACATCTTCCATTAGCGGAGTTCGCCTATAATAACAGCTTTCAGGCTAGCGTTAGCATGGCACCTTTTGAGGCTCTTTATGGACAACCATGCCGATCACCTACATTTTAGTGGGAATCTACGGATAAGGTTTTTCTTGGACCCAACATGATTAGGGAGACTTCGGAGAAGATAGATTTGATTCGACGGCGAATTAAGATGGCGTAGGACCGACAGAAGTCATACGCTGATAAGAGACGAACCGATCTTGAGTTCAATATTGGGGACATGGTTTTAATTACGGTGTCACTGCTGAGAAACGTAGTCCGTTTTGGATCAGTAGGGAAGTTGGCACCAAGGTTCGTAGGACCCTTTCCAATTACACAGTGGATTGGGCAGATGGCATATAATGTAAAGTTGCCAGAGAAGCTCAGTGGTGTTCATGACATGTTTCACGTTTCGCATTTGCGTAAGTGTTTACATGATACGGCAGAAGTGGTGGAGCCGAGCACGCTCAAAGAAGTGGAAGTAGCGCGAAATGCCATGGTTAGACGATCTCCTACATGCATTCTCGGATCGAAGATCAAAAAGCTACGCAACAAAGAGGTTAAGTTGGTCAAAGTGCAATGGGGAGATAATCAAGGAGACACGACTTGGGAGACGGAAGACAAGATGCGTACGCTGTAACCTTTCCTTTTTGAGGGTATGTTTTTAACTTCTCCTTTTTCTACCGCTTTGTTGATAATTGCCCTACCGTTTAATATGTCTTTGCGATGATATCTTCGATCTTTAGTTAGGAAAAACCCTATGGTTGTAAACATTTGTTTGAGACATGTTATGTTTGGTGGATGCAAATGGATGCAAGTGGTTGCTAGTGGTTGCTCGTGGATGCATGTACACACACATTATGCACTAGATCGGCTCAATCACTTTTATATTGCATATAAATATGTGTGCTTATTTAAATTAATGGATTTACAATGGTTATGCTATCATATGGATGCAGCATTTAGATGAATGGTGGTGCATGCATGTAGAAATAATTTGTATGATTAGGATTCTTTTGCATACATAATGGACGCATGACACTATCATGGTTCGCATTAAGGAGGTCAACTGAATCAATAGACCGTCTGATTTTTCATTAGATAAGGAACATATAAACACACTTTTTTCATATGTTCATACGGCATTATAAGTCTTTTAAGGACAATGGATTCCTGTGTTTGATGATTGAGTAGATGGATGATTGGATGGTAGGATATACATTCTCCTTAACTTGGAGATTTCGGGGGCGAAATCCTTTAAGGAGGGGAGAATGTAAGACCCCGTAATTTTAAATATTAAATTAAAAAATTTAAGAACACTTAATTTTTAGGAGAAGAATTAAGGGAAATGGGGTACGCCATTGCGTTCGTCTCAGAATTCTGCTTGGAATAGAGTCCAAGTTTTCGTAAGTCAGACTTCGTATGAGGAAGTTATGGCCTTCAGA
Organism: Allium sativum; assembly: GCA_030737875.1. Taxonomy (NCBI): domain Eukaryota; kingdom Viridiplantae; phylum Streptophyta; class Magnoliopsida; order Asparagales; family Amaryllidaceae; genus Allium; species Allium sativum. The sequence continues at coordinate 751,400,901 of CM060918.1, forward strand.
AGTTTCAGGAATTTAAATAAATTAAAACAGCTCGAATTCAAATTCAAATGAAAATACAGAAGCGGGCTGGGAGGGATTTTTCACGCCCTAGGCCTGGTCGACCAGGGGGTCGACCTCCACTATAAAGGTCGACCTGGGGGTCGACCTCCCCTGATATGGTCAGATCCGAGGTAGATTCGGGATTTTGCACCTGGACTTGTTTTCTGGACAGATTCTTTGGCTCCTAACCAATTTAAACACCCCCAAACCTCACTTCCTCTCCACACCAAACCATTGTAACGCTATGCTAGCTCAATCCTAATTAAAATAAGTTAAAGACGTCCTTATGCTGCTGGAATAGTTCATCTTCTTCTTAAAGCTTAGGAGTTGCAAGTCAGGATTCTAATACAAATGACGAACGAATTATTCTCTTTTCTAATCTGTCTCTATGAGTACAATTTCTTTCAAAAAATAATTAATAAACTAATTATGATGAGTTATAATTTGGATTAAGAGAACATGCCTGTTGAATCATGTGACGTTACTTAATTTTGATATCGTCTATTTGTGAACATGTGACAGTTTTGTTAACTTATGTTAGTAGATATATTTCATATGTCCAATCACATATGTTTAGCTTGATTCATTTTATGACATTAGTTTATATGCAAGTTTGGATGTAAATCATATGCTAGTTTGTATGTGAATCATATGCAATTCTGTATGCAAATTATACACAAGTTTATATGTGAATCAAGTATGCATATATATATATATATATATATATATATATATATATGCGATTTTATATGTAAAACATGTGATATTAGTTTACATGTTTAAATTCATATGCAAGTTTGTATGGAATCCATATGCAAGTTTAGGTGAAAACAATATCCATATATGCAAGTTCACAATTTCATGTTTAGATCTATATTTAGATCCATGGCAGTACATAGTTTATGCAAATTTATGTTATATATGTCTGTTATTATTGGCTATGCAAATTTATGTTATAATTCTTATTTGCAAGTTAGATCTATTTTATGTGTTATGCAAGTTGTGATGTTTCTTTTCTTTTAATGAGTTAGACTATTTGCGAGTCTAACATATTTCATATTAAACGTACGAACGGCGTGGGGACATTGGGAAAATATTAAATATACATATTGTGAATTGGCATAAAATGGCTTTAAAGGCATATAATTAATTTGATACACTAATTGGTATGATTTATATACCAGAAAACTATGGACATAATTTAGGTGGCAATTATGGACATTGATTAATTTGGAAATTATTGACAATTTGAATAGGGATAATTAATTCATATTGGGGTGAAATAATTATGTGTAATAATAAATGCCTAAGACACGAGGTTAGGCTCGTTTGTGGTATAAGACTGCCCGGACCCGCCCGGCAAATCCAGCAACCACAAACGGTAGTCTAATGAGAGAGGTCAAAGGCATAAATTAAATGCGTAACAATTGTAAAGACATGAGGTTAGACTCGTTTGTGGTATAAGACTGTCCGGACCCGCCCGGCAAATCCAGCAACCACAAATGGTAGTCTAGTGTGAGAGGTCAAAGGCATAAATTAAATGCGTAACAATTGTAAAGACACGAGGTTAGGCTCGTTTGCGCTATAATATTGCCCGGACCCGGCCGGCAAATCCAGCAACCGCAAATGATAGTCTAATGTGGGAGGTCCTATAAGGTTACGGTTATAATGAATTAAGTAACACTTAACCAAGATAAACATGTGGTGGGACATGGGGGTTAAGTGGGTGACATGTGAAATACGATTAGAAACACTTAACAAAATTGAAACATGTAAGAAGACATGAATAAGAAGGGGTTAAGTGGGAAATCCTAGTGGGGACCAAGCATAGGTGGAAAGCTTGTGTCAAGTATGGGGACCTTTTCAAACCTGTAAACCATTAAGTATCTTTGTGAGCTCGAGCTAGGTCGAGGACGGGACACGCTTACTGGGTTTGATTATAAGAGGTCAAAACGGGTTAGCGGTGGCAACGCAAGTCCAACGGGGTCATGTGCGTGCATGGGCCCGGGCTGGTAGATAAGACGTTGTTGCATAGTGTAGATATAAGCCGTGCATCTTTAGTGGTATCGGGTTGCCATTTTGGGGATTGATACACCCTACTGTGGGACCAGCACGAGTATCTACGAGTTAGGGAGCCGATCGCATGGGGGTAGTGGGTACTACTAGTGGAGATACGGGCAGGCGACACCTATAAAGACAACTAGGGGTACACGAAACAACCATTATGATTATTATGTTCAGTAGGCGGGATCAACTTTTAGAGTGACTAGTATTGGTGTAGTATAGTAATTATCCTATAGTGTTGGAGGCGCAATTAACGCTATCTTATTCCTCTTATTTGCTTTGTCATGCCTATTTGTTTCACAGTCATTTCTTATTTACTAGTTTATGCCTTATCCTAATAACTTTAATAATTATATTGTTAAGGTTATTGGACTGGCTAGACTTTATGTCTGACCCTCTTTTGTTTTCGCCTCTTTTCTTCCTTCCCCTCCCCCCCGGTTCTCAGGGCGGGACTAGTGCTAGTGGAGCTTGATTTAGATATCTTTCTCTCTCTTTTGGAAGTGCTTGGATTGCTGAAAGTAAAGCTCAACTTATCTCTTTTATGGCTACTTATGTTGGGGTTATGCTTTTTACTTTATGTAACAGCCCGCATTTTACGTATCGGAAGATCGTAAAATATTTTTATTTTATTCCCTGAGGGTTGGATCATTCTCTTCTTTTGGTATGTTGCTTATGGGGATGTGAGACATGTCCATAAATTTTACCGATTTTGCTTGTGACCATTTTTCCCTTGTCAGTCTTGTACAGAGCATAACTTTTGACTCAGGTCGAATCAGAGGGTGAGACTTGTGCCATTGGAAAGGAATTGATGATTCTCTTTCCGTAGATTGGTCACATGTAAGATTTGGTTCAGCGGTTTGGGAGAAATCACTGCTTTAAGGTTTTTCAGTTGGCTGTTCAGGTTTTGGAAGGCTAATGGGCTGATTTGGAGAAGACCCATTAAGGGGTTGGTGGAGGCTATAAATAGAGGGTAAGGGATATGGGGAAAGGTTGGATTTTCCATTCTCTTATGGAGAGGCTTTGATCTCCTTCTTCCTCTAACACCTTTCCACCATTAAAATTCCAAATCCAAGGAGGGAAATCGAAGATCTATAGCACACAAGGCTAGATCAACATCGTTTCAAGGGCGAATTCATTGGATTGAAGGATTTGATTCGAAGTGTTCGCTGTCCGAATTGCTTTTTCATCGCTTTTGCTTTGTTTTGGATAATCGGTGACTGATTTACATCTCTCATTCGGATTCATGAAAGTATGTGAGTTATAGGATGTTAATTTCATCATTTCCATGTTATTTTCTTTAGATCTACAACATGCTAAGTCCATTTTACATATGAATCACCTTAGGATCTGATCTAGATAATTTAAATGGTTAATTTCATGATTTCTCTCAAGTTTATGCAAATTAGATCCGTTTTTATGTTCATATGTTCAATTATCATGTTTTGGGAAATTTATGTGTTTTGATGGAAATTATTAGATTGATGATATTATTGGTTGCATAACATGTTTGTGGTTGCGTTTGAATGAATCGGATAAGCCGGTTTCGTCGGATTCGTCGTTTGGCGAAGTTTTGGTCGAAATCGAAGTCGAAATGGAGCTGTGCAGGAATCGGGTCAGTCTAGAGGGGTCGGTCCTAGACTGGTCAGTCAAATCGTGGCTTGGGAAGCAAGATAGGGATTGGGTCGGCTAAGAGGGAGCAGGCTAGTCGGATCGGTCGCAAAGAAGTGGTAGGTCGGTCTATACTAGTTAGGTCGAGCAAATCTGGAGTTCTGATTTGGAGCAGGCGGGTCGGTCATGTTCCAGGAAGGGGGTGATCAGGTTGGGTCGCTCCAGGGTGGTTGGTCGAACAGGTGGTCGGTCGGTCTCAGGTGATAAAGGCTGGTCGGTCTTGGAGCTGGTCGGTCTGATCGGTCCAGAAGGTTGAGAAGGGAGTCTGGTCAGTTCAAAAGGATTCTGGTCAGTCCAGAAGGAGCTAAGGGAGGTCGGGTCGGTTCAGGAGGGGTCTGATCGGTCCAGAAGGACCAGAAGGGGCCTGGTCGATCCAGAATGGGTCTGGTCGGCATTTCTAGTGGAAATTTCCGATCGGACACTTCAAGTGATGTTATAACTTCGAAGTAGTTCAAGTGGGAAGGTTCGAAGTGTTGAATGTGTTCGTTGATTAAGGTGGAACAACGAATGAGGTGACAACTAAAGGTCGTGAGTTGATGGATAATGGTGGCTCGTTGCTTGAGCTATGGAATATCGTCAAGGTTGGACGACTAGAGATGCGAAGGCCGAGAGGTCATCGTTGTCGTAAGTTCTAGCAGGCTCAAAGCAGGGGTACAATGGGGGCACCCAAAAGATCAGAAGGTTGCTGGTCGAGTACCCTGGGTCTTGGGGAAAGGCCTAGTGTCAAGGTTGGACATATGGAGTTCATGCTAGAACTGGGGTTACCATTAGCCCTTGACATATGGCAAGGTTGGCCGTCATACGATAATGATGGTTTCGAAGCAGGATTGGTGGTGATAGCCAGAGTCTGTCTTGAATGCTGGATGTTTTGCTTGTGCCATCTCACGTGGGTTATCCAACATCATAGTAGATGTTCCTTGAGTGCTTGTCTAATATTGGTTTCGGCCTCTGGGGCTTGTATTCGAGGGATGTTGAATTCGACTAGGATGATTTGCGTGAGATATATATATATAATCTCGATGCCATGATTGCTATTGTTGGTTGTTTCTGTTTTCCATAAACAAATGATTGTTCTGGTTTCTATGGATTAATGGTTGAAATGCTTGGTGTAAAGGCTATCACTGTCCGATGTGGGGAAGATAAGGTTGGGTTCTTCTCTGGTGTTGTGGGTAGACAAGTTGTTCATTTACCCATTCTCATATACTTTCTTGTTGAAGTTTGTTAGCTGTTTTATCGCTCACTAAGACTATTGTACGAATCAAGGTATTATGTCTCCTCTTATTACCTTGGGCTGTTCATCCGGTTGTGGATGGGCAGACTAAGTAGCAGGTTACAGGTAATGGAGCTTAGTGAGACGGGGAAGCTGAGCGAAGACGAGCAGGAGGCTGGCGTACCAGTTTTATTACTATCTAGTATTTCGGTTTCCACTGTTTGAGTTGCTTGAGAGTTATAGTGAGGCCTTATGTACAAACTTTGATATCAGTTGGATAATCTTTCTGGATGTTGAGAAAGTTTCAAAAGTTTGCTATATGATACCTCATTACTATTACCTGTTGTATAAGTTCTATTATATTTCATCCTTGCACTGTGAGTTCTACGACAGGTTTCGATGTGTTTACCTACTCTGATGATCGTCCATAGCAGCCTGGCACACCTTTCAGCGCATTATTCCATTTTTTATTTTTTTTAGTGCGGGGGTTATGGGCGGTCGTCACATTTGGTATTAGAGCTCTGGTCAATGTTTTTGGCCAAAGTTCAAAGACGTAATTACGTATGAGAGACGTATTTGTAGATTTCTGTTGGATGTTTACTATATGTATATTAACATATATAGTAGTAGCAGTTGTATCTCTTTAGCAGTTTTCTTGGAAGCCGCTAATTATTCTAGATTGCAGATTTAGAATGAGTAGACGACCATCAAGACACGCTGCTAGGAGAGCTAATACTGGAGAGGGAAATGGTGACGAACCAGATTACGCGGCCATGTTTGAAGCCATGGCAGAAGCAATTACGCGAAGGGTACCCGCTCTAGTGGCGGCTACGGTAGATGTAGGTGTGCGAGTTCCTAGAGTAGATTTTGCAAAGATGTGCAAGGACTTTACATCTCTAGGAGGGAAACCATTCAAGGGAACTGAACCAGCTGAAGAGGTTCAAAGGTGGATGGATTCATGTCTTCGAATCTTTGGAGACTTGGGTATTGAAGATGCAATGAAGAGAAAGCTTGCATCAAGGCAGCTTTAGAGCAGAGCCATGGAATGGTGGAATTCTGTCATACTCGAGACTCCGAAAGAGGAGATTTCATGGGAGCAATTCCAAGCTAAGTTTGAAGCAAAGTTTATCTCCACTGCTCAGAAGTCCGTTCTCTTCAAGAAGTTCGTAGAGTTGAAGCAGAATGGCAGATCAGTTCTTGACTACATTTCTGATTTTGAGGCTTTGTCTAGATATGCTCATTCATACATTGATACACCCTATCAGAAGAACGAGAAGTTTATCTTGGGTTGGGATGCTCATATTGGAAAACCGCTTGTGGACCATCTTGATGATTCATTTGAGAAAATTGTGGAAAAATCTATTCGCCATGAGAGCTTGTTTCCCAAGGAAGCAAATGTTGTCGCTGCAACCAAGGAAGCTCAGAAACCACAGCAAGGTGGTAATAAAAAGAGGAAGCAACAACAACAGAAAGGAAAGGATGGTAAAAAGAAACCCAAGAGTGAGGTGGTTTGCTTTAACTGCCAACAGAAGGGTCATTATTCAAATGAGTGCAAGAATCCCAAAGCTGAGAAGAAGTGCTTCAAGTGTGGAAAGCCTGGGCATGAGAAGAAAGATTGTCCAGAATCAGCTAAGGGCAAGCAGATTGTGAAGGCATATGCTTTGGAAGCCGTTCCATTTTCTTCAAGAGCTCCTACTGCAGAGGAGAAGGGAAAGGGTGTCGTGGTGCAAGGTACTTTTTCTGTTAACGGTGTTTCAGTTCGAGTTTTGTTTGATACTAGAGCATCACATTCATTCATCTGCAATGAGCTTGTATGTCGCTTGGGTTTGGAACCCGAGATTTGTGATAGACCTTTGATCGTGACTAATCCAGTTGGGGGTTCGTCCAGTTTGTGCATGATTTGTCGTGGTGTAGTGTTATCGAGTCATGGTTGCTCTTTTATGTGTGATTGCTTTGTTCTTAACTTCGTTGGGTATGGGATCATCTTGGGCATGGATTTGCTCAAGAGATATGCGGCAAGGGTGAATTGCGAGAAGCTAGAGGTGAGGGTCGGGGATGTGGAAGGGCGAAAGGTGTTGATTAGATGTAAGCGCGAAGACGGGGTCTTCGTGAGTTATCTATATTCGCTTGGGATTCCACAGGAAGACCTATCATCAGTGTTGATCGCTAATGAGTATGTAGATGTCTTTGACGAGGTCAAAGGGTTGCTGCCGCATCGTGAGATCGAGTTTAGGATCGATTTGGTCGAAGGTGCTAGACCAATTGTTATGCCCCTTAGGCAGATGGTGCCTAGGGAACAACGAGAGTTAGAGGTGCAAGTTCGTGACCTTTTGGGAAAAGGATTCATTCGGAGGAGTGTTTCTGAGTGGGGTGCACCAGTCGTGTTTGCAACTAAGGCAGATGGCTCGTTAAGACTGTGTGTGGACTATCGTGAGCTGAACAAGGTGACTAAGAAGAACAAGTATCCGTTGCCAAGGATTGATGACTTGTTCGATCAGCTTCACGAAGACAAAGTGTTTTCTCAGATGGATTTGGCAACGGGATTTCACCAATCGAGAGTGGCTAAGGATAGTGTGCAAAGACTGCTTTTAGGACACCGTCTGGGTTTTTCGAGTGGTTGGTGATGCCATTCGGGTTGACTAGCGCGCCAGCATATTTTGTGGATCATATGAATAGAGTGTTCAGAGATCAGTTGAGTAAGTTCGTGCTTGTGTTCGTGGATGATATACTGGTTTACTCCAGAAATGTGGAAGAACGTAAGACGTACTTGAGAGTTGTGTTAGAGATCTTGCGAAAGCATCAGCTTAAGGCTAAGTTCTCAAAGTGTCACTTCTGGAAGGATGAAGTGATGTTCTTAGGTCATGTTTTTTTGGAAAAGTATAGCGGTTGACCCCACTAAAGTTGCAGCAATCCAGGATTGGGATAGACCTAAGAATGCGACGGATGTTCGGAGTTTCCTTGGGTTGGCTGGTTATTACCGAAGGTTTATCAAGGATTTCTCCAAGATAGCTGCACCATTAACAGGATTGACGAAGAAGAATCAAGTATTCGCATGGGATGCGAAGTGTGAACAAGCTTTCGTAATTTTGAAAAAGAGATTGACGAGTGCACCTGTGTTGACCATTCCAAGTGGGAATGAAGAGATGGTGGTATATACTGATGCGTGTGGTACTGGACTTGGAGCGGTGATAATGCAGAAGGATAAAGTAGTGGCTTACGCAAGTCGACAGCTAAAGCCACATGAGAGAAAATACCCAACTCATGATTTGGAGTTGGCAGCGATTGTGTTTGCTCTGAAGATGTGGAGACATTACCTGTTGAGAGTACGATTCGAGTTGTTTACGGATCACAAGTCGTTGAAGTATCTCTTCTCCCAAAAGGATTTGAATCTTCGGCAGCAACGATGGTTAGAGTTTCTGGCATCGTATGATTTTGGGATAGCCTATACTCCTGGCAAAGGCAATGCAATTGCAGATGCATTGAGTCGAAGACACGCAAGTTTGGGAGCGATGTTTTCGGAATGGAAGGGCCTCGAGTACTTGGCAAGGTTCGATTTCAGCCAAGGTGTGAGTTGGAACCTGAAATATTGGCAAGCTTGTCGATAAGGCCTACTCTTATCGAAAGGATTAGCGAGGGCCAAAAGAAAGATGCGAAGCTTGTCGAGTTCATTCAGAAACTGGAACCAGAGGGTAAAGAGTTCGAGGTCGACCGAGAAGGTTGGCTTCGAAAACAAGGACGATTAGTTGTTCCTGACATCGACGGATTGAGGGATGAGGTTCTGAGAGAATGTCATCACTCGAAGCTAACGATTCATCCTGGTGGTAATAAAATGTATCAGGACATGAAGCGAGCCTACTATTGGGAAGGGATGAAAAGAGATATCGGAAAATTCATTTCCAAGTGTATGAACTGTCAGTTGGTGAAAGCTGAACAGAAGAAGCCGAGTGGTTTACTTCAGCCATTAGAGGTTCCTACATGGAAGTGGGAGCAGATATCGATGGATTTTTTCGATGGACTACCTAGAACTAGGACATGGAATGAAGGGATTTGGGTCATTGTGGATCGTTTGACCAAAAGTTCAAGGTTCATTCCTATCAAGACGACTAGGACAGTATCAAAATTGGATGAGCTTTATGTGAAATAGATAGTTCGATTCCATGTTGTTCCAAAGAGTATAGTAAGTGACCGGGATCCATTGTTCACGAGTGGATTTTGGAAAAGTTTGCAAGAAGCTTTGGGAACCGAATTGTGTTTAAGTACGGCATATCATCCCCAAACTGATGGTCAGACCGAGAGAGTCAACCGAGTTTTAGAAGATCTCCTGAGGGCTTGTGTGTTAGACTTCGGAGGATCAAGGGGGGACCATCTACATCTAGTTGAGTTTGCATATAATAATAGCTACCAGTCGAGTATTGGGATGGCACCATACGAGGCGTTGTATGGAAGGCCGTCCAATTCTCCAGCTTGTTGGTTAGAAACTGGAGATAAGTTGGTACTTGGGCCTGAAATGATTAGAGAAACCTCGGATCGTATCAAGATTGTTCGACAACGAATGAAGGCGGCCCAAGATCGTCAGAAGAGTTACGCCGATAAGTGTCGTAAGGATTTGGAATTCGACGTAGGAGATATAGTTTTCGTGAAGATTTCACCGTTGAAGCATGTGGTTCGATTCGGAAGTAAAGGGAAGTTGGCTCCTAGGTTTGTTGGACCGTTTCTGATAGTCAAGCGAATAGGAAAGCTCGCATATAGGTTGGAGTTACCCGAGAAGATGTCGAGTGTGCATAATGTTTTCCATGTGTCATTTCTACGGAAGTTTGTGCATGACTCGAATGTGGTGGTATCCCCAGAACAGTACGAAGATTAAGAAGTCGAGACCGCAGTTGCGAAACCTCATAGGCCACTTCGTGTTGTGGGGAATGACACGAAACAACTTAGGAGGAAGACGGTTAAGCTGGTGAAGGTACAATGGAGTGAAGATGGCGACGATTGTACATGGGAGACGGAAGAGAACATGAGGGCGACTCATCCAGAACTTTTCATCGGTAGAACCCTTTGATTGTATCATCGTAATATCGTTGTATCTTGTTGTTGTTTGATAGAATTCCGCATGCTAGGATAAGGCTATGGATGCATGGCTTGATGGTTGCTAGTTTGGATGATAGGATTGGCTTCTCATGGATGATAGGCATGCGGAATTGTTGTGGTTGCTTGTGGTTGCTTGGAATTTCGGGGGCGAAATTCTTAAGGGAGGGGGAGAATGTAACAGCCCGCATTTTACGTATCGGAAAATCGTAAAATATTTTTATTTTATTCCCTGAGGGTTAGATCATTCTCATCTTTTGGTATGTTGCTTATGGGGAAGTGAGACATGTCCATAAATTTTACCGATTTTGTTTGTGACCATTTTGCCCTTGTCAGTCTTGTACAGGGCATAACTTCTGACTCAGGTCGAATCAGAGGGTAAGACCTGTGCCATTGGAAAGGAATTGATGATTCTCTTTCCGTAGAGTGGTTACATGAAAGATTTGGTTCAGCGGTTTGGGAGAAATCGCTATTTTAAGGTCTTTCAGTTGGCTGTACAGGTTTTGGAAGGCTAATGGTCTGATTTGGAGAAGGCCCATTAAGGGGTTGGTGGAGGCTATAAATAGAGGGTAAGGGATATGGGGAAAGGTTGGATTTTCCATTCTCTTATGGGGAGGCTTTGATCTCCTTCTTCCTCTAACACCTTTCCACCATTAAAATTCCAAATCCAAGGAGGGAAATCGAAGATCTATACCATTCAAGGCTAGATCAACATCGTTTCAAGGGCGAATTCATCGGATTTAAGGATTTGATTTGAAGTGTTCGCTGTCTGGATTGCTTTTTCATCGCTTTTGCTTTGTTTTGGATAATCGGTGACTGATTTACATCTCTCATTCGGATTCATGAAAGTATGTGAGTTATAGGATGTTAATTTCATCATTTCCATGTTATTTTCTTTAGATCTACACCATGCTAAGTCCATTTTACATATAAATCACCTTAGGATCTGATCTAGATAATTTAAATGGTTAATTTCATGATTTCTCTCAAGTTTATGCAAATTAGATCCGTTTTTATGTTCATATGTTCACTTATCTTGTTTTGGGAAATTTATGTGTTTTGATGGAAATTGTTAGATTGATGATATTGTTGGTTGCATAACATGTTTGTGGTTGCGTTTGAATGAATCGGATAAGCCGGTTTCGTCGGATTCGTCGTTTGGCGAAGTTTTGGTCGAAATCGAAGTCGAAATGGAGCTGTGCAGGAATCGGGTTGGTCTAGAGGGGTCGGTCCTAGACTGGTCGGTCAAATCGTGGCTTGGGAAGCAAGACAGGGATTGGGTCGGCTAAGAGGGAGCAGGCTAGTCGGATCGGTCGCAAGGAAGTGGTCGGTCGGTCTATACTAGTTAGGTCGAGCAAATCTGGAGTTCTGATTTGGAGCAGGCGGGTCGGTCATGTTCCAGGAAGGGGATGATCAGGTTGGGTCGCTCTAGGGTGGTTTGTCGAACAGGTGGTCGGTCGGTCTCAGGTGATAAAGGCTGGTCAGTCTTGGAGTTGGTCGGTCTGATCGGTCCAGAAGGTTGAGAAGGGAGTTTGGTCGGTTCAGAAGGATTCTGGTCGGTCCAGAAGGAGCTGAGGGAGGTCGGGTCGGTTCAGGAGGGGTCTGATCGGTCCTGAAGGACCAGAAGGGGTCTGGTCGGTCTAGAATGGGTCTGGCCGGTATTTCTAGTGGAAATTTCCGATCGGACACTTCAAGTGATGTTATAACTTCGAAGTAGTTCAAGTGGGAAGGTTCGATGTGTTGAATGTGTTCGTTGATCAAGGTGGAACAATGAATGAGGTGACAACTCAAAGGTCGTGAGTTGATGGATAATGGTGGCTCGAGAAGGTTGCTTGAGCTATGGAATATCGCCAAGGTTGGACGACTAGAGATGCGAAGGCCGAGAGGTCATCGTTGTCGTAAGTTCTAGCAGGCTCAAAGCAGGGGTACGATGGGGGCACCCAAAAGATCAGATGGTTGCTGGTCGAGTACCCTGGGTCTTGGGGAAAGGCCTAGTGTCAAGGTTGGACATTGTCAAAGTTGGACATATGGAGTTCGTGCTAGAACTGGGGTTACCATTAGCCCTTGACATATGGCAAGGTTGGCCATCATACGATAATGATGGTTTCGAAGCAGGATTGGCGGTGATAGCCAGAGTCTGTCATGTATGTTGGATGTTTTGCTTGTGCCATCTCACGTGTGTTATCCAACATCGAAGTAGATGTTCCTTGAGTGCTTGTCTGATATTGGTTTCGGCCTCTGGGGCTTGTATTCGAGGGATGTTGAATTCGACTAAGATGATTTACGTGAGATATATATATATAATCTCGATGCTATGATTGCTATTGTTGGTTGTTTCTGTTTTCCATGAACAAATGGTTGTTCTGGTTTCTATGGATTAATGGTTGAAATGCTTGGTGTAAAGGCTATCACTGTCCGAGGTGGGGAAGATAAGGTTGAGTTCTTCTCTGGTGTTGTGGGTAGAAAAGTTGTTCATTTACCCATTCTCATATACTTTCTTGTTGAAGTTTGTTAGCTGTTTTATCGCTCACTAAGACTATTGTCTGACTCAAGGTTTTATGTCTCCTCTTATTACGTTGGGCTGTTCATCCGGTTGTGGATGGGTAGACTAAGTAGCAGGTTACAGGTAATGGAGCTTAGTGAGACGGGGAAGCTGAGCAAAGACGAGCAGGAGGCTGGCGTACCAGTTTTATTACTATCTAGTATTTCTGTTTCCGCTGTTTGATTTGCTTGAGAGTTATAGTGAGGCCTTATGTACAAACTTTGATATCAGTTGGATTATCTTTCTGGATGTTGAGAAAGTTTCAAAAGTTTGCTATATGATACCTCATTACTATTACCTATTGTATATGTTCTGTTATATTTCATCCTTGCGCTGTGAGTTCTACGACAGGTTTCGATGTGTTTACCTACTCTGATGATCGTCCATAGCAGCCTGGCACACCTTTCAGCGCATTATTCCAATTTTTTTTAGTGCGGGGGTTATGGGTGGTCGTCACACTTTATGTACTCAGAAAACAATTTGTCAAGATGGATATTAAGTGTACTTGGTTTTATTGTTGGATTTTGATGTTGTTGTAACCAAACTATTTCTCCGCTGCAATAAAAGTTGTTTTAAAATTTTCAAGTACCATATCTGTCTTGTTATATTTCGTTCTATACACCAATAATACTCTGTAATGACCCGTATTCTACACATCATAGGATCGTAGAATATTTATTTCTTTCCCATGAGAAGTCGTATGGTCATGTAACTTTGGGAAAACATTTATTAGAGTCATTTCCCACGTTCATGATTTTTGTCGATTTTTAAATGACCATTTTGCCCCTAGTTGGTACTGTTTCGGCGATAACTTTTGATAGGAAAGGAATTTTGACCTGAAACCACTTCCATTAGATTCGTTTGATGGTTTCTCTTTCCGTAGAGTGGTTACAATAGCCAAACGGACTTACCGTTTGGGACATATTACTGAAACAAGGTTTGGAGGGTGAAAAACTGCTTAACCGGGCCAAATCGGGTGATTAGTGAGTAGGCCCATAACCCATTTCGGGATTAGGGTTATGGAAGGGCTGAAATGAGATGGAGAATCATTTCATTTCAGTTTTCTAGCCTCCACTTATCACCAAGGATCCCTAAAAATGGCCTCCAACCTCTAAATCACCTCCAAATCACTTTTAGATTAAGGATTTGGCTTAGCAACCCCTAATCGAGGAAGATCTTCACCAAATCAACAAGGGAGCTGCTGTTTGGCGTTGAAATTCGCATCAAATCAGAGAGTTATTCCAGATCTTAGTTATTTTGTGGCTAAGGTGAGTGATTTGCATAGTTTTACACTAATTATGGCTAATTAGGAGTGATTAGTGTTAATTAGCGAATTTAAACATGATAAAATTCTGGAAAAATATTTATAAAATTCGGAATGATGTTTTAGACATCTGATATGAATTTGGGTTAGTTTGGTTAAGTTTTGATAATCCTATCATTAGTTTCACCTAAACATGCTTAGGGGAAAATAGGGGATTTTAGGTATGTTTGATCCATTTTTACCTATCATATTGATGTGAATGATGGTTGTGGTTGATTATGCATGTTGCTATGACTGTATGAAATGTTTTGTGATTGGTTAGAATAGTTAGAATGGTCAAAAACGCCGTCGAGGGGCGTAAACTGCTCGCTGGGAGAACTGCAGGAATCTGCCCGAACCGACCGGATCGGTAAGCATAGGGACGATCCGATTCGAGGACAACGATCCGTATGGCCACCCCGATCGCGAATCCTCTCCACGATCCAATCCAACTTGATTAGGCGCCACGATCTGAAGGGAGGAGCATGACTCGATCCACTTCAGGAGCTCACGAGTCGATGGGTACTAGGCGAGACGATCCGACCCGATCAGAAGACACGACCCGACCCGGATGAAGCAACCCGATCCGATCCGAAGTGGTGACGCCGATCCGAATCAGGAAGAGGAGCCACGAGCTGGAGGACCACGACCCGATCCGATGCAAGAGGCGCGACCCGATCCGAATGTAGGGGCCGATCCGATCCGACGAAGAATGTGAAGGCTGATTCGATCCGATTCGATTATGATGACCAGTAACCCGAGATGCAAAGGTAGTCCAAATGGAAGTTAGAGCTCAGGATCCCGGAACCAGTTGGGAACCAATGAGTTCACTTCATGGTTGGACTTTGCTGCGGGACGTGTGTTAAGGAGTTGTCGACGTTCATAACTTCGATTCACCACTAAGAATGGATGATGGCTACTTATCAGTGCAGTAGGGTCATTATGACCTGAGGGGAAAAGTGATGGTAGCAAGACTACGTTATCAGTGCAGTAGGGTCATTATGACCTGAGGGGCAAGGTGATGCGTAGTAAGACTATGAGCCAGCGCAGATGGGGTGAATAACTCCATGGGGCAAGTGGACATAGTAAGGATTAGTAAGGCTATGAGCCAGCGCAGATGGGCTGAATAACTCCATGGGGCAAGTGGACATAGCGAGGAATTAGTGGCTACGTTATCAGTGCTGTGAAGTCATTCATGACTTCATGGGGCAAAGTGATCGTAGCAAGGAATGTTGGGTGATCGAAGTGGTGAATATCGTATGCTTTATGCACTGAGTGAGAGATGTGAGGATGGATGCTATGCTTGATTGTTTGCCATCATTATGACATGCACACCTCCCCCACCTCCGTATCTTTATACCGTTTGATATGATACCTTAGAGTGTTGTACAGTATGTAGTGCTAACTCTTTGGTTGCAGGTGCAGGTTCAGGTATGTTTTAGTCTACCTGTTATTGTTCACTTTAGATGCTTATCGCTCATACCAGACTTTATGTCTGACCCAGAGTTTTATGTCTCCTCTTATTACTCTGGGTGCTCTCACGAGCAGACTAGAGACAGGTTAGTTGGTGATGTGCGAGTAGCCGATTCGGAGGCGGGCAGGAGGCTTCCACGTATTATATATATATACACATTCTCCCTGTGTCGTTGGTAGTCGCTACTTGGGCATTAGTAGTGTACCTCATTTATCTTACTTTTGCTTTGAGATAGTTTGAAAGTTGTAATAAGCTGTATTTTGGATTTCCGCTGCTATGATGTTTAGTTCTGATTTTCAGCTTATGCACTGTCTCTCCTGTTTTATGTCAAGTATGTTATTATTATATTTTGTTCTATGCGCTGTGAGACATTCTACAGGATCCTTGTATGTTCATTTCCTTCTTCCTTTTTCTTCTGGCGACCGTTTCGTGCTAACTGGACATGTGTACAGCGCACATTTGGAGAAGAATGTCGGTTGGTGCGGGGCGGGCCGTCACACTTGGTATCAGAGCTCTAGGTTGCGTAGTTAACCTACGGAAAGACACCAGGGAGAGATAGTACGTATATGAGAGCGCGTATTTGTGATTACTTTGGTTTTCAAAAACTATGTATGTATACTATTAGTAGTATAAAGATGAAGTCGCACTGCACTAGCACCACTATGGGGTCGTTAATCGTTTCCTTTTTACAGATTAACGATGAGCCGAGAAACGAGGGGTGCTGGTAGAGGGACCAACCAAGGGAATGCCACTGACGTGAGGGCTATGTTTACTAACCTCATGAGAGACATGCTTAGAGAAGTGCAAGGGGCAATTCCCAATCCCGGAGTTGGTGTTGGCCCAGTAGTGCAGGCGCCTAGGGTCGATTTCGCCAAGTTGTGCAAAGATTACACTAATCTTGGTGGGAAGCCGTTCCACGGGACGGAGTCGGCCACGGATGTTCAAGACTGGATGGATGGCTGTGACCATATCTTTGATGACTTGGGTCTCGAGGATGCGATGAAGAGAAGGCTAGCATCTCGTCAGCTGCAAGGGCGAGCGATGAATTAGTGGAATGCCATTAGAACAGCTACTCCAGAGGATCAAGTTACTTGGGATCAGTTCAAGGCTCGCTTTAGCGAGAGGTTTATCCCAGCTTCCCAGAAGTCAGTGTTGTTTAAGAGGTTCTTGGAACTCAAGCAGAACGGAAGGGCAGTTTCTGATTATATAGCTGAGTTCGACACCTTGTCGAAGTATGGACTGTCTCTCATTGATACTCCTGAGAAGAAGAATGAGAAGTTCATTACGGGTTTGGATGGGTACCTGGGGGAGAGGCTCATTAACCACATCGATGAGACTTTTGAATCGATCGTGGGGAAAGCTTTGAGATCAGAGAGCCTTTACCCTAAGTCAAAGACTGAGGCTGCATCTGCAGAAGGGCCAAAGCCGCAAGCAGGCGGTGGAGGCAAGAATAATTCTCAGAATAAGAGGATGCAGGACCAATCTAAGGGTGGCCAGAAAAAGAGCAAGAAAGATGTTGAGTGCTTCAGCTGTGGAAAGAAGGGCCATTGTGCTAAAGATTGTCGGGCCAAGCTAGCGGACAAGAAGTGCTTCAACTGTGGTCAAGTGGAACATTTCAAGGACAAGTGTCCGCAACCTCTTAAGGAGAAGCAGATTGTGAAAGCATATGCTCTTGATGTTGTTCCTTCTTCGTCGAATGCCCCAACTGCGGCGGAGAAAGGAAAGAATGTTGTTATTCAAGGTATGCTTTCTATTTATGATATACCAGTTCGAGTTTTATTTGATACTGGGGCTTCCCGTTCCTTCATATCTAGTGACCTGGTAGATAGGTTGGGACTGAAACCCGAGATAGTCAATAGACCATTGATAGTGACGAACCCGATTGGTGGTTCGACTAGCCTTAGTATGATTTGCAGGAATTTGGTCTTATCGAGTCATGGATGTATGTTTGTATGTGATTGCTTTGTTTTGGGCTTTACTGGGTATGGCATTATATTGGGAGTCGATTGGCTCCAAAGATACGGGGTGGTGGTAGACTGTGAGGGCTTTTTGGTGACAGTGAGAGCGGATGATGGGCGGAGGGTAGTGTTTGGTAGCCTACCTAGTGATGGGGTTATGGCTAGTTTTGTAAATTCCCTCGACATCCCACAGGATGAGTTGTCAGATGTGCCCGTGGTTGGCCAGTATCCGGACGTCTTCGAGGTGGTGACCGGGCTTCCACCACACCGAGAGATTGAGTTCCGTATTGATTTAGTGAAAGATGCCAGACCTATAGTGATGCCACTTCGTCGTATGGCACCAAGGGAGCAGCGAGAGCTCGGGGTGCAAGTCAGCAATCTTTTGAAGAAGGGACTTATTAGAAGAAGTGTCTCCGAGTGGGGAGCACCAGTTGTGTTTTCCACTAAGGCAAATGGTTCCCTTCGTTTGTGTGTGGACTATCGCGAGTTGAATAAGGTGACGAGGAAGAATAAGTATCCTCTACCGCGAATAGATGATTTGTTTGATCAGCTGGAAGGAGCTAGAGTGTTCTCCCAGTTGGACCTCGCGACAGGATTTCATCAGCTACGAGTAGCGGATGAGAGTATTCCGAAAACGGCATTTAGGACGCCGTCTGGATTTTATGAGTGGTTGGTCATGCCGTTTGGGTTGACCAATGCACCAGCCTATTTTGTGGATCTTATGAATCGAGTATTCAGAGATCAGTTGAATAAGTTTGTTCTTGTGTTCGTGGATGATATCCTTGTTTACTCAAGGACAGAAGAGGAGCACAAGGGACACTTGAGGATAGTGATGGAGGTGTTGAGGAAACACCAATTGAAAGCGAAGTTCTCTAAGTGTCATTTTTGGAGAAGGGAAGTGAGATTCTTGGGTCATGTTGTTTCCGAGAGTGGTATTGCCGTGGACCCTGCGAAGGTGGCTACGGTACAGGATTGGCCTACGCCCAAGAATGCTACAGATGTAAGAAGTTTCTTGGGATTAGCTGGATATTATCGTAAGTTTATCCAGGACTTCTCCAAGATTGCAGCACCGTTGACTCAGTTGACTAAGAAGAATCAGTCCTTCGTCTGGGACGGAGTGTGTGAGGATGCCTTCAAGGGTCTAAAAGAGAGGTTGACGTGTGCGCCAGTGTTAGTCATTCCTAAAGGGAATGAAGAGATGACGGTATACACGGATGCTTGTGGTACCGGACTGGGTGCAGTATTGATGCAAGGAGGTAGGGTCGTAGCTTATGCTAGTCGACAGCTAAAGCCGCATGAGAAGAAGTATCCTACCCATGATTTGGAATTGGCAGCGATTGTATTTGCGCTGAAGATGTGGAGACACTATCTCTTGGGAGAAAGATTCGAGTTGTTTACCGATCATAAATCGTTAAAGTATCTTTTCTCTCAGAAAGATCTAAACCTCCGTCAGCAGAGATGGTTAGAGTTCTTGGCTTCGTATGATTTTGATATTGCGTATACACCTGGGAAAGGTAATGCGGTAGCCGATGCCTTGAGTAGGAGACATGCCAGCTTGGGGGCAATGTTTCTTGAATGGAAGCAACTGGAGTATATCGCGGGGTTTGATTTCAGACCAAAGTGCGAATTGGATCCAGTTATGCTAGCTAGTTTGACGATCAGACCCACTTTGATAGAGCGGATTGGTTCTAGTCAGAGGGACGATCCTAATCTATTGGAAATCATCTCCAAGTTAGAGATGGGTATTGATGAGGAGATGAATGTGTATGGGCTTGATCGAGATGGATGGCTTCGAAAGAATGGAAGACTAGTTGTGCCCAAAGTGAATGGTTTGAGAGATGAAGTGCTTAGAGAATGTCATCACTCAAAACTGACTATACACCCCGGTGGTAATAAGATGTATCGAGACATGAGACAGACTTACTACTGGGAAGGGATGAAAAGAGACGTTGGGAAGTTTATATCCAAATGCATGAATTGCCAGCTAGTTAAAGCCGAGCAAAAGAAGCCTAGTGGGTTGTTGCAACCATTAGAAATTCCAGAATGGAAATGGGAGCAAGTCTCGATGGATTTCATCGATGGTTTACCAAGGACTAGATCGGGATATGATAGCATTTGGGTAATTGTGGATCGATTGACTAAGAGCGCAAGATTTATACCAGTCAAATCGACCAGGACGGCAGCCAAGTTGGACGAATTGTATATGAAGTGGGTAGTGAGATTTCATAGAGTACCCAAAAGCATTGTGAGTGACCGAGACCCGTTGTTCACTAGTGGGTTTTGGAAGAGCTTACAAGAGGCTCTAGGGTCAAGATTACATCTCAGTACCGCATATCATCCTCAGACCGACGGCCAGACGGAGAGGGTGAATCGTATATTGGAAGATCTTTTGAGAGCTTGTATATTGGATTTTGGTGGATCATGGGATGACCATTTGCATCTAGTAGAGTTTGCATATAATAATAGCTACCAATCCAGTATCGGTATGGCTCCATATGAAGCTTTGTACGGAAGACCGTGCAACTCACCATCATGTTGGATAGAGACTGGCGAGAAGTTTGTGCTTGGACCAGATGTGGTGAGAGAAACGTCGGATAAGATCAAGATCATTCAACAACGAATGAAAGCTGCTCAAGATAGGCAGAAGAGTTATGCCGATAAGAGGAGAAGGGACTTGAAATTCTCCGTTGGTGACTTGGTGTTTGTCCAGATCTCTCCGTTGAAGAGCGTGATACGATTTGGCAGGAGAGGCAAGTTAGCACCAAGATTTGTTGGCCCGTTCCCTGTTCTTGAATCAGTCGGGAATTTGGCATATAGAGTTGGCTTACCAGAGAAAATGGCGGGAGTTCACAATGTATTTCATGTTTCCCAACTAAGGAAGTTCGTTCACGACTCAGATGTGACTATTTCACCTGATCAGTTAGAGGACTTCGAAGTAGAACCCGAGGCGGTTGGGAACCGCAAGCCGATTCGTATTGTGGGGCATGATACGAAGCAACTTCGAAGGAAGGCGGTGAAGCTAGTCAAGGTTCAGTGGGGTGGGAACGAGAATGATTGTACTTGGGAGACAGAGGAGAGCATTAGGAAGGCTTATCCAGAACTCTTTGCTTGGTAAGATTTACTTCGTAATTTAGTTCTTCCGCATGCTAGGATAGACTTGTTTAGCTTGTTTTGCATGTTTGATTGTTGCTTCATGATTGATAGACATGCGGGAACCTTTGTGTATGTTGGGATTAGGGAATTTCGGGGGCGAAATTTCTTAAGGGGGGAGAGTGTAATGACCCGTATTCTACACATCATAGGATCGTAGAATATTTATTTCTTTCCCATGAGAAGTCGTATGGTCATGTAACTTTGGGAAAACATTTATTAGAGTCATTTCCCATGTTCATGATTTTTGTCGATTTTTAAATGACCATTTTGCCCCTAGTTGGTACTGCTTCGGCCATAACTTTTGATAGGAAAGGAATTTTGACCTGAAACCACTTCCATTAGATTTGTTTGATGGTTTCTCTTTCCGTAGAGTGGTTACAATAGCCAAACGGACTTACCATTTGGGAGATATGGCTGAAACAAGGTTTGGAGGGTGAAAAACTGCTTAACCGGGCCAAATCGGGTGATTAGTGAGTAGGCCCATAACCCATTTCGGGATTAGGGTTATGGAAGGGCTGAAATGAGATGGAGAATCATTTCATTTCAGTTTTCTAGCCTCCACTTATCACCAAGGATCCCTAAAAATGGCCTCCAACCTCTAAATCACCTCCAAATCACTTTTAGATTAAGGATTTGGCTTAGCAACCCCTAATCGAGGAAGATCTTCACCAAATCAACAAGGGAGCTGCTGTTTGGCGTTGAAATTCGCATCAAATCAGAGAGTTATTTCAGATCTTAGTTATTTTGTGGCTAAGGTGAGTGATTTGCATAGTTTTACACTAATTATGGCTAATTAGGAGTGATTAGTGTTAATTAGCGAATTTAAACATGAAAAATTCTGGAAAAATATTTATAAAATTCGGAATGATGTTTTAGACCTCTGATATGAATTTGGGTTAATTTGGTTAAGTTTTGATAATCCTACCATTAGTTTCACCTAAACATGCTTAGGGGAAAATAGGGGATTTTAGGTATGTTTGATCCATTTTTACCTATCATATTGATGTGAATGATGGTTGTGGTGGATTATGCATGTTGCTATGACTGTATGAAATGTTTTGTGATTAGTTAGAATAGTTAGAATGGTCAAAAACGCCGTTGAGGGGCGTAAACAGCTCGTTGGGAGAACTGCAGGAATCTGCCCGAACCGACCGGATCGGTAAGCATAGGGGCGATCTGATTCGAGGACAACGATCCGTATGGCCACCCCGATCGCGAATCCTCTCCACGATCCGATCCAACTTGATTAGGCGCCACGATCCGAAGGGAGGAGCACGACTCGATCCACTTCAGGAGCTCACGAGTCGATGGGTACTAGGCGAGACGATCCGACCCGATCAGAAGACACGACCCGACCCAGATGAAGCAACCCGATCCGATCCGAAGTGGTGACGCCGATCCGAATCAGGAAGAGGAGCCACGAGCTGGAGGACCACGACCCGATCCGATGCAAGAGGCGCGACCCGATCCGAATGTAGGGGCCGATCCGATCCGACGAAGAATGTGAAGGCTGATTCGATTCGATTATGATGACCAATAACCCGAGATGCAAAGGTAGTCCAAATGGAAGTTAGAGCTCAGGATCCCGGAACCATTTGGGAACCAATGTGTTCACTTCATGGTTAGACTTTGCTGCGGGACGTGTGTTAAGGAGTTGTCGACGTTCATAACTTCGATTCACCACTAAGAATGGATGATGGCTACTTATCAGTGCAGTAGGGTCATTATGACCTGAGGGGCAAAGTGATGGTAGCAAGACTACGTTATCAGTGCAGTAGGGTCATTATGACCTGAGGGGCAAGGTGATGCGTAGTAAGACTATGAGCCAGCGCAGATGGGGTGAATAACTCCATGGGGCAAGTGGACATAGTAAGGATTAGTAAGGCTATGAGCCAGCGCAGATGGGGTGAATAACTCCATGGGGCAAGTGGACATAGCGAGGAATTAGTGGCTACGTTATCAGTGCAGTGAAGTCATTCATGACTTCATGGGGCAAAGTGATCGTAGCAAGGAATGTTGGGTGATCGAAGTGGTGAACATCGTATGCTTTATGCACTGAGTGAGAGATGTGAGGATGGATGCTATGCTTGATTGTTTGCCATCATTATGACATGCACACCTCCCCCACCTCCGTATCTTTATACCGTTTGATATGATACCTTAGAGTGTTGTACAGTATGTAGTGCTAACTCTTTGGTTGCAGGTCCAGGTTCAGGTATGTTTTAGTCTACCTGTTATTGTTCACTTTAGATGCTTATCGCTCATACCAGACTTTATGTCTGACCCAGAGTTTTATGTCTCCTCTTATTACTCTGGGTGCTCTCACGAGCAGACTAGAGACAGGTTAGCTGGTGATGTGCGAGTAGCCGATTCGGAGGCGGGCAGGAGGCTTCCACGTATTATATATTACACATTCTCCCTGTGTCGTTGGTGGTCGCTACTTGGGCATTAGTAGTGTACCTCATTTATCTTACTTTTGCTTTGAGATAGTTTGAAAGTTGTAATAAGCTGTATTTTGGATTTCCGCTGCTATGATGTTTAGTTCTGATTTTCAGCTTATGCACTGTCTTTCATGTTTTATGTCAAGTATGTTATTATTATATTTTGTTCTATGCGCTGTGAGACATTCTACAGGATCCTTGTATGTTCATTTCCTTCTTCCTTTTTCTTCTGGCGACCGTTTCGTGCTAACTGGACATGTGTACAGTGCACATTTGGAGAAGAATGTCGGTTGGTGCGGGGCGGGCCGTCACATAATCCATGAAAGTTAATGCATTCCCTTTGAGAGTGACATTAATGGAAGTGGGGTGTTACAGTAAACGTCGATTACTCCCATTTGAAATCCCTCCCCACGCTCTTCCCACCACTGCTTGAGCATGAGTTCCATTTTTTCTCCCCATTTAGAGCCATTCCCCACGCTGCTGGGAATGCTCTTAGTACGTATGACACAAAAAAGAAGAGAAAAACTTCCTCCTTATTTCGCTAGGAAAAAAAATGAAAACTTTAAAAATCCTCTTCCTTTCTGAATAAAAGCCCTAGATTTCAGCTTGAATCATAAAGAAGTTGTTTTCTTTCTTAGCTATAAATAATCTCTAATTGAATCCTAGAAGGAAAATTTTTAATCTCTAGAAATTGGAAGAAGAAAATTACTGTAAGTTTCATTTATGCATTTGTAGGGATTTCAGAGGCTTCAAATCATCGTTTTACAACTCCAAATTGCGAGATCTCTCTAATCCAGCCAAGGTAGTATTTCCTCAAGGTTTCTCGTTTGAGTTTATGCGTAAATTTGATTTGATATGTAAGTTGCTGAAAAGAAAAATATTCATAGTAATATTTTCCATATGTTTGAAGCTGAAACAAATTTAGCCATATCTCTCACATTTCTTAACCAATTTCGGTAATTTCATATGTTTTGAAAAGCTCATACTATGTATGAAAAGTTTCATGTTTTTAGTTTTCTAGAATTTCAAAGCTATCTTGGACATAATTGAGTTTTTCCGCTATTATCCCAACAGCAAAACAAATATTTGCTCTGTGTTTGATGTTGAAATGAATTTGGCCATATCTCTCAAGTTTCTCACCCAAATTCAATAATTTTTTATGTTATGGAAAGAATAGATTATGTACTAAAAGTTTCATGTTTTGTTCTTGAATTTCGAAGTTATCTTGGTAAAAATTAAGTTTTCCCGCTTTTATCTAGAGGACAAAACAAATATTTGCTTTGTGTTTGAAGATGAAACGAATTTGGCCATATTTCTCACGTTACTTAACTAATTTTGATAATTTTTGATGTTTTGAAAAGTTTAGATTATGTACTAAATGTTTCATTTTTTGAGTTTTCTGGAATTTTGAAGTTAGGTTGGTCAAAATTGAGTTTTTCTGATGTTATCCAAAGAGCAAAACAAATATTTCCTTTGTATTTGAAGATGAAACGAATTTGGACGTATCTCTTACGTTTCTTTTCCAAATTCGATAGTTTTAGATGTTTCGAAAATCTTAGACTTCATTCTAACAATTTTATTTCTTGAGTTTTCTAAAATTTTGAAGTCAGCTTGGTCAAAACTATTTTTGTTTTTAGCTGTCTAGAGAGCAAAACGACAGCAACAATGATCATTGATCCAAGAATTTTATTTAATTTATCTTTTGATTCAAAAGTCAAATTTTGGTTGTTCTTTTCTTGACTTCAAGAACATGAAATTATCTTAAACTTTTATGTTTAAGCATTTGTTAAATTTTGAAATTTACATGGTTAAAAGTTCAATCCAAAGTCATTGTCCCGAGACTTAATGGAAGAACTAGCGAAATTCAAATCTTTAACCATAAGTAACTCATTTCTTATCGAAATGTGATAATTTGGAATGCTCTAGAAAGCGTACTATATATTCCATAGCTTTCATACTTTATGTTTTATCAAATTATTGGTTTAAATAAGGAAAATCCACCAAATAAAGCACAAGATTGGGAAAAACGCCCAGTTTTATTTTTGTGTATCTTGAATGTCGCACCAGTTTTTTTGTGCTTTATCTTAAGTTTTCTTGAAACACCCCACCTCTATTAAGGTCACTCATAAAGGGTATGCCCTAACTTTGTGGAGCATTTTAGGTAAAAGATGCAAATAAATTACAAGACAGACAAATAAAGCAGTGGAAAAAAAAGTCATTTTATTAACAACTTAATTCAGTCAAGCTTTTACAACAGTTATCTCAATCTTACTTAAAAGTAATACATAGAACTTCTGTCTTGATTCAAAACTTCCAAGTATAAAAGAAGCATAAAAATAACAATGATATTCCCCAAATAAAGCGTGAACCAGCCATAGCAGTGGAAGAGAGAGTCCAAAGCAATACATTGACTGTCTTCGAGCTTGGGAAGAAAACTGAGCTAAGTGATAACTTTTCCTCCCTGTTAACCTAGGGGGGAGGGAACGAAAGAAAAGAGATGAAAGAAAATTAGGTCAGACATAAGTCTGGTAAGTCCAGTGACTTTCAACATATAAACAGGTAAAAGCATCATGACATGAATAAACTGAATATAAGACAATACCATGAGAAAGAAGGACAACATAGGATAAGTATAAGGTATGATAAGGCAAGATAAAATGAATGCGCTTCTACTCTTTCTCTGCTTCGCTACTATTTTGTTATTCTGATTTCTATATCTATATCTCTGCACCACCTAACTAGTGTCCCTACTAGTAATCTGTATAAAATGATAATATTACAAAGTGATCCCAATCCCCGCAAATGGTAGTAGCCTTCAGGTGTACATCTATCGTGAGGATTCCACCTCAATCAGCCTAATTGCCATGAACATGTTAGATGTACCTTACTACCCTATCGATCGGCTTCCATACTTGTATTCATGTTCCATGTGTTTGTGTCAATCAGCCCTATCTTGCGTGTAGATACCCTGTGTTGGTCCCCCAATAAGGTGTATCAATCCTTATGATAGCGACCTGACACGATTCAAGATGCACAGTGTATAACTACTAGTACTCAATGCCTGCTTTTTCCCACTCTGGAGTACGTGCACGCCCGTAAACCGTCCGAACCTACACTGACGTACCCCTGCCGCTGTTTTTGACCGCTTATAACCAGCCCAGTAACTGTGCCCCACTCTGCCTAGTTTCAGGGTACCATGATACATCTATGTGGGCTACTGCTGAAATGTGTCTACGTTACTAGGGTTTCCTGCTGATTAAGTTTGTAGGCCTATATATATAAAAATATTACCCACCTACACGAGATGTACTTAACCCTCCCACCGATTCTAGCATGTTTATTTAACAGTTAAGTTTTGTGGGCCTATATTTACAAATATTACCCACCAACCCGATATGTACTTAACCCTCCCACTGATTCAAGCATGTTTATTAAACGGTTAAGTTTTGTGGGCCTATATTTACTAGTATTACCCACCAACCCGATATGTACTTAATGGTCCTGCACATTATGTCATATTGGTTAAGTGTTGTCCATTCATGTTAACTTAACCCACCCATTCATCGTGTCATGTTGGTTAAGTGTTTCCTATTAACTTAACCCGTTCATTTATCAAGTTATATTGGTTTAGTGTTTCCTTGTTACTTAACCCCACGTGTTCGTCTTGTTGTATTGGTTAAGTGTCATCAGTCGATTCAAGTTAACTTAACCCACTTACTCATCATGTCATGTTACTTTGGTTAAGTGTCGCCTTCTTGTGTTAACTTAACCCTACCACAAATCAAGTTATATTGGTTAAGTGTTAACTTAACCCTTTCCATTTATCATGTTATACTGGTTAAGTGTTTCCTATTAACTTAACCCTAGTCACCCATCTTGTCATATTGGTTAAGTGTTTCTCATTACTTAACCCTAGTCATCCATGTTATATTGGTTAAGTGTTCCTATGAACTTAACCCTACTCATTCATCTTGTTCACTAGCATTAATTGATTTATTAATGCATCAACCTCTCACATTAGATATGTGTTGTTGCGGTTACGAGATGTGTCGGCCGATTCCGGGCAGTTTTACTCCACAACTCAATCTAACCTTGGGTTTTTCTTGGGCATGATGCACTAACCTCTCACATTAGATAGGTGTTGTTGTGGTTACTGGATGTGCCGGGTGGTTCCGGGCAGTTTTACACTACAACTCAATCTAACCTCGGGTTAGGCATGTTCATCTTTAATCTACACATTTACCCTATATACCCAAATATAGATTTTACATGTTAATTACCAAATTCACAAAAACTAGTCATGTTACATTCTATGCCAAATCTAGACTTAATGCTCAAGTTACCCCAAATTCGCAACAATAACAATTTTGCCCAAAACTTGATTTATATGCAAACTTCATACTTTGTCGTTCATGCCAATTGAATATGTCAAATTACATATTCCATAATTCATGTCAAATTACCCCAAATTTGTATATTAACAATTATGCCATATTACATGTTCCAAATTATGCCAAATAATGTCAATTTCATGTTATACCCAATTTCCCCCGCATTCGTAACGTATGTATTTCAAGATTCAACTCAAGATTCATAATATAAGGGGAGAAACAAGATGGAACATCGTAAGAATAGGCATAGTCATATGATGATAAGAACTACTGATCCAATAAACTTGATGTACTAAAAAGACAAGTTTTGCAAGGAATACATCGCAGGCATATAGATATAATAAGAATTTTATCATGAACTTAAAAAGGATTACAATTCCAATATACAACAAGGATAGATATGATTGGACCTGTTTCATAGTCAAAAATAATTCCCAAAGATATATACTCAAGCGCAGATTTCAATGAAAGGAAAGCTTACATCAGGCATATTCTCATATCCATTTTATTACATGTCACAATTTGATTTAGTTGTTCAAATCTAAAAAGTATCTGACTTACAGAACAAAGGCATATCTTGTTTTCATGCCTAAGCCATACATCACTATACACCCTAATCTTCTTCTTCCAAATCATAAACTATCATATATATACATATATCCCAATTTTTAGATCTTAAAACACAACATGTACTATGCCTTATATTTACAGTCCAATTTACGCCCTAAATCCCAAGTCATATGTCAATACTTTATGCCTCAAATCTCAAGCCATATGTCCAATACTTTATGCCTCAAATCTCAAGTCATATGTCCAATACTTTATGTTTCATATCTCAAGTCATATGTCCAATACTTTATGTTTTGAATGTGTTATGTCCTCAAATCAGTTAAAACTCAGTTATGCCCAATTATACTCAATTTAATACTTTTCCCAAATTTTAGCGCTGGTCATGTCCAAATCATAATTTATGCCCAATTTTATTTCCAACGTACGTTCATTTCTTATGAGATCTGGCTCAAGCTCGTAGTACCTGGCTATAAAGCAAAAAGGGAAGAAGAAAAGAAGAGACAAATAACGGACATAATATTATCAATGAGATAGATCCAAAGGATATAGAAAGACATGCATAATCCCAGATCCAAATTTATTACAATGTCAGAATCACAATTAACTTTTATTTCTGAAAGTAACATGAACTTACAAATTACAGAAGGGTCTTTAATTTTGGGATTTGTATTCTGAAACTGAATAGCTCTCCCTTGAAGTAGAATATTTGTTCTTCTAATTTAGATTTGATTTGATTCTTATAAATAGTTGTTGAAGTCATTGAATTAGCCTTCGAATCTCTACTAGAATGCTAAAATTGATTTCTACGATGGACTTGAGCAGCATAACCCCGTCTAAGATTTATTTTGATATGAATTAGGGTAGAGTATAGGCGAAATGAAGTTGTGTGGAGAGAAAGTGAGGTTTGGGGGTGTTTAAATAGCTTAGGAGCAACGAATCTGGTTAGAACGGGCATCTAATTGCAGAAAAATGAATCTGTCCATGGATCTAGAAAGGGGGGGAGGTCGACCCCATGGTCGACCTGTTCTACCCAGGTCGACCCCCAGGTCGACCCCCTGGTCGACCTGGGTCCTGGGCAGGAATTTTCCTGCCCAGCCCGGGTGTGTGATTTGAATTTCGAAATTTAGAATTTGAATTCGGGTTGGTTTTTATTTTAAATTCCTGAAACTTCTAAGTGCCATAACTTCTTCATACGGAGTTCGATTTACGCAAACTCAAACTCTATCTCAAGCAGAATTTTGAGACGAATGCAATGGCATAACCTGTTTCCCCTAGTTCTTCTCTTAAAAATTAAGTATACCTTAATTTGTTAGTTTGATGCTCACAGAAAATACGGGTTGTTACATTCTCCCCTCCTTAAAGGATTTCGTCCTCGAAATCTTCAAGTTAAGAAGAACGTATATCCTAACATCCAACATCCATCTACTCACCCATTCAATCACAGGCATCCATTGTCCTTAAAAGGTTTCTAATGTCGTATCAACATATGCAGAGTGTGTGTATATATCTCTTATCTAATGCAAAATCAGGCGGTCTACTGATCCAGTTGACCTCCTTAATGCGAATCATGAAAGTGTCATGCGTCTAACATGTATGCAAATATCCCTAATCATGTAAATACTATGTGTGCATATTCACTCACCCATATGCAACATCCATATGATAACACATCAAGTTTCAATCCATATACAAATACATTCATATGCATATGCAATATGAAAGTGACTGAGCCGATCTAGTGCCTAATGTGTGTATATGTATCCACGAGCAACCACTAGCAAACACTTGCAACCACCAAACAAAACAAGTCTCAAACACATGTTTTCATCCATTGGCTTATACCTAAGGATCGAGGCTATGACCGAGAGGATATACTTAAATGATAAAGACTAACATACGAATAAATATTACAAAAAAAGTGGAATCATGGATATACCCTCAAAAAAGGTATGATGTGCGTATCTAGACTTCAGTCTTGTAGGTTGCACCTTCTTGAGTTTCACTCCACTGTACCTTAACTAATTTAACTTCATGATTGCGAAGCTTCTTGACCTCCATTTCCAAAACCCACTATTAAAGATAGGACCTCAATCACTTACTATGCTAAAGGGTATCCAATGTAGTCGAACTATCTTTCCAAGATAAACAGATATTAACCATGATACCAAGTTTATATACTAAGATGATTAGAGGTCTCTCTTCTACTTAGCTTATCCATCATGTCACAAATCTGAGGGTAGATATCTCTCACGCAAACCATCCTAGTCGAACTTGACATCCCTCAAGTACAAGCCCCAAAGGCCTAAATCAATATCAGACAAGCACCCAAGGAATACCTCCTGCGAATTTGGACGATTTATGTGAGATGATACTAGCAAAACACCCAAACAATTGAGCACTTAACCGACTCTGGCTATCCTCGTCAATCTTGCTCCAAAACTATCGTTGATCGCATAACTGGCTTTGCATTGCCATCTAGATATATGTGGAAGTCTGTCTCGCGTTTTAGGGGGAAAACCCCTACCCTAATCAAAACATCTTGCGTACTCATGGACTAATCCAATGGATCGAAAATCGTCGATAGATACATAAAGTGATTCTAGGTAGCTAAGACAAACTGATCCCTTAGGATCACACGAAATCTCGAGGGTATTCCCGAGGCAAGTCGAAAGTCTAACTACCCTCCTTTCTGTAACAACCCGAAAATCTGGGCCAGTTTAAAATTTTTATTTTGGCAATTATAGCGAATTTTGATTATTTAAAATAGATTATTTTAAATAAAATCAACGAGAAATTTATTTTGAATATAATTCGAACGTATATATTATACGCGTCGTCGTTAGAATATAAATATTTATATATAATTATAAAAGGAATTGAAAATGGCGCGGTAGTTCGATAATTCGATTTCAAACTTCAATTGAATGTACCGGATGCAAAATAATGGAATCTAATAGTGAATATCTTTCCAACGAATCCGAAAAATCAAAAGTTCGTAGCGGGAATCAAAAGATATGTCCAGTTGAAAATTCTGAATAGTCGCTATGGAATTCAGGCCCTTAAAAATGGACATTTTGCAAATGACCTCGGATTTCGACGAAACCAGTTTTGTTGGGTCCGTGATGTCGAGTTATTGCTAGATTCCAAATTTCATAATTTTTCGAATCAATATGTGAGAGTGGCAAAGGAAAACGCGTTTGACCAGTTTCAGTTGATTTTAATCGACTGGAAATTGGCCATTTTTCTAACGGTCTCAGAATTCGATGAAACTAGTTTTGTTAGGACCGTATCGTCAATACGAAGCTAGAAAATATTTTTCGGGAATCTTTCTAGTTAGTATGTGGCCCCGGTAATTTGAAATGTACGTTTAAAATTCAATATAGTGATTTAAATGTAAATTAAACGGAAACTGATTGAAACGATTGAATCAGCTTGCGGCACACATCCCATTGTGTTCGAAATGGGGGTAAAACGCTATGGACGACAGGCGGTGGGCCTCGTTTAGAGGTCGTATGTAAAAGTCAACTTTTTAGAAAAAATAAAAAATAAAAAAAAACCCTTTATCTCGTTCTGGCCCCCCCCTCGTTTCATTTCAAAGCAAGATCCAAAAAAAAAAAAAAAAAAGAAAATTAAACCCGTCGTTGCCAGGCCCCCCCATCCCCGTCGACGACCTGCCTCGTCCCCCCCCCAAGGTGGCGCCACCGCCGACGGACCCCCCCCCCCCCCAATCCCCTAGGGCGCGACCTCCCCTTCCCCTCCACCTTCCCTCCCGTCGCTCCCCCCCCTAACACGAAGACCAAGGCCGAGAGCCCCTTCCCCTGCAGCGCCCGACGCCCCGACGCCAGCACCACCCTCCAGCGCCCTTAGCTCCGCCCTCCCTTCCCCTTTCGAACCCCTAGCGAGCTACCCCCCCCTGAACCGCTGACGAACACTGTAAGTTTTTATTTTGGTTTAGATTCGTTTATTTGTTTTATGTAATTAGTTATCTATATATGGAAATCAGTTTTACTTTATGTAGAAAGATAGGATTTTTTATTTGTAGAAAAACACGATTTTTATATATTGAACTTTGAAGTAAAAATTCGATTTTTATATATTGAACTGTGAAGTAAAAAATTCGATTTTTATATATTGAACTGTGAAGTAAAAATTCGATTTTTATATATTGAACTTTGAAGTAAAAATTCGATTTTTAAATATTGAACTTTGAAGTAAAAATTCGATTTTTAAATATTGAACTTTGAAGTAAAAATTAGATTTTTATGTATTGAACTTCGTAAGAAAAATACAATTTTTATATATTGACCTTCGTAAGAAAAATAGAATTTTTCTATATTGAACTTCGTAATAAAAATAAGATTTTTATATATTGAATAACGAAGTAAAAATTCGATTTTTATATATGTAGTGGCTACGGGCGACGAAGCTGACGAAGATGCGAAAACGATGAAGATTTCTATAAAAGAAGAGTCAAGATGATTGGATAGCTATAAGTGAGAACTTCTCACCTTTCAATTTCTTTTCTAGTTATATATATATATACTAGGATGCAGACGGTGCTTAGTAGCACCCGACACAATCGTCCACAGACCATGGACTTGTTTGTTTGGCTGTTTGGTGATTGATTGCGATATTGGTTTGAATATGGTTTGTGGTGTGAAAAATCAAATCGGTAAATTGGTTAGGATTAGACGTGCGCCGTTATAAGGCGAAGGAGTAAGGCTAGGTTAGACTCTTACTCCAAAATTTGTGGTTTGCATAACGAATTGATTTGATTGATGTGTGAATGGCGTGGGCCTTCACTAGATCGGGGATTAGGCTAGGCCTTGTCCCGTTTCTAGTATCGTGCCGTTATGCCGCCGAAATTTTCTAAAATAAGTTAGAAAAATAAAAATATCATTTTATTGAATAAATGAATTGTATAGAAATTCATAGGTTGGAATAAAATGTTTTAGCGTTAAAAATATAATTTTTAACGTGAATGTGAATAAATAAATATTCATTTACAAACCAGAAGGTTTGTTTATGTACACTTATTTGAATGACATTGATTGGGACGATAAATTTTACACATCGCCCAACTGCACAAATAAAATATGTGTTTGATTGTTTGAAACCCCACACGGGTGTTAGGATGAAATTTGAAGTTCACTCATCCTGATTGATTAAATATGTCGATCGATTGATTGACAGGCTGTTATAAGCGTTGAATATCTATATTTGATGCTTATACAGTGTAGTGCACTTTGGTTGATGGTTGATTATTTTTCAATGCTATGATATACATGTGTTGTATGAAAATCCATATAATTAACTTTATATGGTAATTGATTGGGCCTCATTCCAATTTGAAAAATAAAGAATATTATAAAATAAAAGTTCATGTGTTGACAGTACTCATCCACTGAGATTGGTCATGTGTTGAACGAAATATTTTAGTAATAAAATTTACATCTTTATCAATATAAAATAAAAGTTCATGTGTTGACAGTACTCATCCATTGAGATTGGTCATGTGTTGAACGAAATATTTTGATAATAACAACTATTTTGAAAAAAAGAAATATTTGAAATAGAATATTTGAAAATAGAAATTTATGAAGCCGTGTTGATTAGATTGACGCCATTTTGACATGAACGGTATTTATATCGATTTTATTCATTTTGAAATGAATATTGAAAAGTGATTTCGAAATGAATTGAATATATAACGATTTCGAAATGAATTGAAAATATAACGATTTCGAAATGAATTGAATTGAAAACGATTTCGAAATGAATTGAATTGAAAACGATTTCGAAATGAAATGAATTGAAAACGATTTCGAAATGAATTGAATTGAAAACGATTTCGAAATGAAATGAATTGAAAACGATTTCGAAATGAAATGAATTGAAAACGATTTCGAAATGAAATGAATTGAAACCGATTTCGAAATGAAATGAATTGAAAACGATTTCGAAATGAATTGAAGTGAAAACGATTTCGAAATGAATTGAATATATAACGATTTCGAAATGAATTGAAAATATAACGATTTCGAAATGAAATGAATTGAAAACGATTTCGAAATGAAATGAATTGAAAACGATTTCGAAATGAATTGAATTGAAAACGATTTCGAAATGAATTGAATTGAAAACGATTTCGAAATGAAATGAATTGAAAACGATTTCGTAATGAAATGAATTGAAAACGATTTCGAAATGAAATGAATTGAAAACGATTTCGAAATGAAATGAATTGAAAACGATTTTGAAATGAAATGAATTGAAAACGATTTCGAAATGAATTGAATTGAAAACGATTTCGAAATGAAATGAATTGAAAACGATTTCGAAATGAATTAAATTGAAAACGATTTCGAAATGAATTGAATTGAAAACGATTTCGAAATGAATTGAATTGAAAACGATTTCGAAATGAATTGAATTGAAAACGATTTCGAAATGAATTGAAGTGAAAACGATTTCGAAATGAATTGAATATAAAACGAATTCAAATTGAATTGAAAGCGAATTGAAATGAATTCAAACTGAATTGAAATTTGAATTGAATAGAAATGAATTTTAAAACGAATTTATAAAGGAGAATTCAATTTTGATTTGAATTGAAATGGAAGTTGAAATAGCTTTTGAAACGAATTTAAAACTATTTATATAATTCGTTTTAAATAGAAATCGACGAAATATATATTATATATATCCTATATATAATATAATGGCCAGAATAGAACGCGCCGCGCCGCGGCAGTTCGTGAATTTCGACCATTTATTTCAAACGGACATTACGGGAGATCCGACCGTCGGATTCTCCTAAAACCGGAACCGTTGGGTTCGTATCGAAAAGAGCTTTCTAACGAATATTAGAAATTTGAAATCTAACGGTTGGATTTGGAATTATGTCCAAATCAAATTTGAAAAAGGTCGCTGTAAGTGCAGTTCGATGGCCATTGATGGAAATCGACTGTACGGGCCTTGATAAAATTATTAAAAATAGTAATAATTTGTGTAAAATCATAAGAAATGATTTGTGAAGATTTGGGATGAAAAACTCCATATTTGAAAAGATAAAAATAGATTTTTATCGAAATGAACTAGTTTTGAACTAGAAATATAATTCTATTTATTTTTAATAAATAAATTGAATTTAAAAAGGGTTTTGAAAATAACCAAAATATCCAATGATTGCATTGGAATGGATTTGAATCGAAATTGTCTTCGGAATATTTCGATGTTGGAATTCGTGATTATACAGATGTTGTTATGGAAATTTGAAAGATATATATTTATATCGTTATTTCCAATACGACATTTGTTAGTCGTAGAATTTGATATTGAATATAAGCCGATATATTTTCTATTCAGAGCCTTATATTGAATATCAAATGTGATTTGGGTTTGTCGTGAATGGTGTCTTCACTAACACTGTTCTTGAACCCAGTTGAGAAAAGATTAAATCTTTTTATTTAGATTTAATGAAGTGTACCAATTAAATAACATTTAATTGGAATTGAATCGATATTGATTTTTGGGTTTATCGTGGACAGTGTTTTAAATAACACTCGTTCTTTAACCCGATGATTAATGAATGTGATTTTTGGGTTTATCGTGGACAGTGTTTTAAATAACACTCGTTCTTTAACCCGATGATTAATGAATGTGATTTTGGGTTTATCGTGAACCGTGTTTTTAAATGACACTGATTCTTTAACCCAGTCAAAGATTAAAACTAAGTGGAGTTTTAATGAATCTTTAATTAGATTAAAATAATCGAAATGGAGTATCACCAGTTTTGCTCCAGGCGATAGTTAAATCTTTAATTAGATTTGAACGTGAAATGGTAATTGAATTTACCGATAACACTGTGGTGTTAGATATGAAGTATTACCAGTTTTACTTCATGGGATTAATAGGTTGGGATTGGGAAATTAAAATAAATGATTACTTCGGTAAGGTTCGCTAATCCCGACTAGTTTGAATTGAGATTCAAAATATAGAATAAAGAATAAATTCAAAGAATTTATCTTGGATAAAATTAATGGGAACATTTCCCTATGAATGTGAAATTTAGAAACTAACTGTCGGTTAGCCAAGCAAAATGGTTTTCTGGATATTGATCTGATGTTGGTTCCGGCCTTCGGGGTCAATATTTGGGGAATTATTCTCTTGATTAATTTACGGTTAGTGACTAATGCATTGGAATGAGGCGTATGTTGTGTTTGTGTAACACTTTTATAATATATACGCGAGTTATTCGGAAAGACCGGGTTTATCCCATTCTGAATAACTGATACGACGATAAGTCGAAGATGAAGACGATGGTCGAAGACCGGAGGTCTTCACGTCGTTTGGGTGATAACTGATGATCTTGATTGGGCTGTACACCCAAGAAGATGGAAACAGTTGGTGATCGTCCAGACGTACTTGGAGATCGATGGATATGCGGGGTACTAGGTGCCTCCGGTTTCGTTCAGACCCAGAACGGACTTGTAAATGGACTGTGTGTCTGACATTGGATTTTAGTCCGTGTGATTGATCTCTATTAAATATATATCTGTTTGGCGGTGGAGAATTTATTCTCTTGCTTAACGCCCTTCTCTGAGACGTACGAGCTCAGGGGTTATATATTGATGGATATCAAACGCATGGAGTGAATTGCCTGTGTGGCATGCCTAAGTGGCAATTGATCGAGGCTTCTGTTGAAAAGCAAAGTCTTGTGGTGATGATCAAAGCAAGGCCTTTGTGGCGTAGCTTTGTGTAACGTTTACTTCGCGTGTTTCACACCCGGTATGAACCAAAAACGGGAGGGGACCTCAGGGAGGGCATGCGTTTCTTTCTAGTTAGAAGTGGCGTCAGTGGTTTTACACGCCCTGACGAGTTTGACTTATGTGGTTGTTGCTG
Source organism: Allium sativum (assembly GCA_030737875.1). Lineage (NCBI taxonomy): Eukaryota > Viridiplantae > Streptophyta > Magnoliopsida > Asparagales > Amaryllidaceae > Allium > Allium sativum. Next base: position 751,437,700 of record CM060918.1, read on the forward strand.
TTGCGAGGCGCCTCGGATTGATCGGTCGTTCTCGAACCGATGGAGTCATTTAGTTGGCTCGTTTACGCCCCATAGGGCGGGGAAATGCATGTTCAGGGTTTAAGTTTAATCCACATCGGTGGACCGGCCTTGACGATCCAAGGGTCACTCGAGCTCTGATCCTGAGACACGGGCTAGAGCGTCTCGAATCGGTTGAGGACTATCTTTTGCCTCGGTTCATAGACGGAAATCCAATTTCCAAATACGTGACTTTGCGGTTTTATTTGTAGAGCCTAGTATGGCGACATAGTGGGATGGGGCGCTCATGCCGCCTATGATTGATACTTATGATTTGAAGTTGTTTTATACACTATGCACTTATAATAGTATCAAATGATTTGTTTTAAACGTATCAAGCATTCTTGGCTATTATAAGGTAAAAACCCTATCCCCCGGCTTGCGTTGCATTGTATGATAGGACCTGGGTCTTATAATAGCTTCATTTTTCTTTATTTAGCATTGCGCTGTTGTTTTATGCACTGGTATTCTTGGGAGGAAACCCGTTCCGTGTTATACGGCGCGGTCCCTTGATTTACCTAACATTAAAAATAAAGATTAACTGTTTTAGTTCTCACACCAGTCCCATGACTGACCTGGAGTTTATTGTTTTAACCTAAACTCTGGGTGCCCTTATTTTGACACGGGCAGCTAGTAGTTTTGGTTTTGCAGATTTATATTCACAGGATCCTGGTTTACAGCTGGAACGATATCCGGAAAGCTTTGTATCCGTATATCCCATTCTAGTTGTGTATTGTATTATTTTCCGCTGCGATGTATTTAAATGTAATTTAAATCTCTGATATTTCTATGTAATATTCTTTTATACTCTGTATATTCTTGTAATCTGATGCATTGTTGTCATATACAATGAAACGTTCTTCTGTATGCGTTCTGTTTTGTCGTGTTCTCAACGATAGGGCGTTTCGAACGGTCTAGATCGGTTTAACGACTGGTTCGGACCGAGCGAAATTCCTTGCCGTCACAGTTGGTTTCAGAGCTTTGGTTTACAAAGCAGAGAACAAGGCACATTAGAACCATACGAAAGAATTCATCAGATATTGGATTAGTAATATCCAATTAGAATGACTCGTTAGAGATAGGATCAGTAGTATCCTAGAACGAGTGTGAAGAGTAAATTTTAAAAATAAAAGTGAAAACAAGTTTTGTTTTGAAAATTTAAATCAATTATTCGTATTTGGTTATTTATTTATATTGGTGTGGACAATCCAGTATATATAGATTTTGCGTATACGTCTGATCCGCGTGTATTCGAAGTTTTAATATATTGGATAGATATAGAATCATACTCTAGTGGCCCGAAGATGATTCTGATGGTTGAGTACTCATCGTCAGAATTTATATTCGTGTGACGAAGGTGTGATATCTATATATTTCCATTAGACTGGTGTGAGAACCAAAATTAGATAGGGCCTATTGTTGTGATTTGGCATCAAAAATCTGATTTTTGACTATATATCAAAATTATGAATTTGAAACGTTAATCCACTAATTGACTGATGTTTGTGTTGTTTGTTTAATTGTTTGATAATTTTTAACCATTATGCCTAACTGAATCAAATATTGACTTGTATTGAAATTGGTCACATTTGCTTGCATATGCATATATTACATTGAACAGGTCATAGCAAGGAGGCTAGAGCCAGAGAATAAAATTTGTTTGCCCGACAAATAGGTACATGTTTACTACATAATTTCCTGTTTTGTTTGGGTGATGATGATTTTGTGAGCCTATTGGCTAGCCGCTTGGCTTTTTCTTTTTCTTTTTGAGATCTGAAGGACCGGGGAAGCTATTTGAAATTCCCCGATGCTCCCATTGCAGGGGAGGTTATGGCGAAATTTTTCAAAAATTTAGGGTGTTAGCCAAAATTTTGAAATTTTGGGAAATTCTCAGAAACTGAAGAGTTGGAGAATAGAAGCCAGATCGAGCGTAGAGTTGATTAATCAAACCACTTTCGACTTTGTTCCTTTTCGGGGACGAAAAGTTTTAAGTGGGGGATATTGTAACAACCCGAAAATCTGGGCCAGTTTAAAATTTTTATTTTGGCAATTATAGCGAATTTTGATTATTTAAAATAGATTATTTTAAATAAAATCAACGAGAAATTTATTTTGAATATAATTCGAACGTATATATTATACGCGTCGTCGTTAGAATATAAATATTTATATATAATTATAAAAGGAATTGAAAATGGCGCGGTAGTTCAATAATTCGATTTCAAACTTCAATTGAATGTACCGGGTGCAAAATAATGGAATCTAATAGTGAATATCTTTCCAACGAATCCGAAAAATCAAAAGTTCGTAGCGGGAATCAAAAGATATGTCCAGTTGAAAATTCTGAATAGTCGCTATGGAATTCAGGCCCTTAAAAATGGACATTTTGCAAATGACCTCGGATTTCGACGAAACCAGTTTTGTTGGGTCCGTGATGTCGAGTTATTGCTAGATTCCAAATTTCATAATTTTTCGAATCAATATGTGAGAGTGGCAAAGGAAAACGCGTTTGACCAGTTTCAGTTGATTTTAATCGACTGGAAATTGGCCATTTTTCTAACGGTCTCAGAATTCGATGAAACTAGTTTTGTTAGGACCGTATCGTCAATACGAAGCTAGAAAATATTTTTCGGGAATTTTTCTAGTTAGTATGTGACCCCGGTAATTTGAAATGTACGTTTAAAATTCAATATAGTGATTTAAATGTAAATTAAACGGAAACTGATTGAAACGATTGAATCAGCTTGCGGTACACATCCCATTGTGTTCGGAATGGGGGTAAAACGCTATGGACGACAGGCGGTGGGCCTCGTTTAGAGGTCGTATGTAAAAGTCAACTTTTTAGAAAAATAAATTAAAAAAAAAACCCTTTATCTCGTTCTGCCCCCCCCCTCGTTTCATTTCAAAGCAAGATCCAAAAAAAAAAAAAGAAAAGAAAATTAAACCCGTCGTTGCCAGGCCCCCCCATCCCCGTCGACGACCTGCCTCGTCCCCCCCAAGGTGGCGCCACCGCCGACGGACCCCCCGCCCCCCCCCCCCCCCCCCGCCCAATCCCCTAGGGCGCGACCTCCCCTTCCCCTCCACCTTCCCTCCCGTCGCTCCCCCCCTAACACGAAGACCAAGGCCGAGAGCCCCTTCCCCTGCAGCGCCCGACGCCCCGACGCCAGCACCACCCTCCAGCGCCCTTAGCTCCGCCCTCCCTTCCCCTTTCGAACCCCTAGCGAGCTACCCCCCCCCCCCCCCTGAACCGCTGACGAACACTGTAAGTTTTTATTTTGGTTTAGATTCGTTTATTTGTTTTATGTAATTAGTTATCTATATATGGAAATCAGTTTTACTTTATGTAGAAAGATAGGATTTTTTATTTGTAGAAAAACACGATTTTTATATATTGAACTTTGAAGTAAAAATTCGATTTTTATATATTGAACTGTGAAGTAAAAATTCGATTTTTATAAATTGAACTGTGAAGTAAAAATTCGATTTTTATATATTGAACTTTGAAGTAAAAATTCGATTTTTAAATATTGAACTTTGAAGTAAAAATTCGATTTTTAAATATTGAACTTTGAAGTAAAAATTAGATTTTTATATATTGAACTTCGTAAGAAAAATACAATTTTTATATATTGAACTTCGTAAGAAAAATAGAATTTTTCTATATTGAACTTCGTAATAAAAATAAGATTTTTATATATTGAATAACGAAGTAAAAATTCGATTTTTATATATGTAGTGGCTACGGGCGACGAAGCTGACGAAGATGCGAAAACGATGAAGATTTCTATAAAAGAAGAGTCAAGATGATTGGATAGCTATAAGTGAGAACTTCTCACCTTTCAATTTCTTTTCTAGTTATATATATATACTAGGATGCAGACGGTGCTTAGTAGCACCCGACACAATCGTCCACAGACCATGGACTTGTTTGTTTGGCTGTTTGGTGATTGATTGCGATATTGGTTTGAATATGGTTTGTGGTGTGAAAAATCAAATCGGTAAATTGGTTAGGATTAGACGTGCGCCGTTATAAGGCGAAGGAGTAAGGCTAGGTTAGACTCTTACTCCAAAATTTGTGGTTTGCATAACGAATTGATTTGATTGATGTGTGAATGGCGTGGGCCTTCACTAGATCGGGGATTAGGCTAGGCCTTGTCCCGTTTCTAGTATCGTGCCGTTATGCCGCCGAAATTTTCTAAAATAAGTTAGAAAAATAAAAATATCATTTTATTGAATAAATGAATTGTATAGAAATTCATAGGTTGGAATAAAATGTTTTAGCGTTAAAAATATAATTTTTAACGTGAATGTGAATAAATAAATATTCATTTACAAACCAGAAGGTTTGTTTATGTACACTTATTTGAATGACATTGATTGGGACGATAAATTTTACACATCGCCCAACTGCACAAATAAAATATGTGTTTGATTGTTTGAAACCCCACACGGGTGTTAGGATGAAATTTGAAGTTCACTCATCCTGATTGATTAAATATGTCGATCGATTGATTGACAGGCTGTTATAAGCGTTGAATATCTATATTTGATGCTTATACAGTGTAGTGCACTTTGGTTGATGGTTGATTATTTTTCAATGCTATGATATACATGTGTTGTATGAAAATCCATATAATTAACTTTATATGGTAATTGATTGGGCCTCATTCCAATTTGAAAAATAAAGAATATTATAAAATAAAAGTTCATGTGTTGACAGTACTCATCCACTGAGATTGGTCATGTGTTGAACGAAATATTTTAGTAATAAAATTTACATCTTTATCAATATAAAATAAAAGTTCATGTGTTGACAGTACTCATCCATTGAGATTGGTCATGTGTTGAACGAAATATTTTGATAATAACAACTATTTTGAAAAAAAGAAATATTTGAAATAGAATATTTGAAAATAGAAATTTATGAAGCCGTGTTGATTAGATTGACGCCATTTTGACGTAAACGATATTTATATCGATTTTATTCATTTTGAAATGAATATTGAAAAGTGATTTCGAAATGAATTGAATATATAACGATTTCGAAATGAATTGAAAATATAACGATTTCGAAATGAATTGAATTGAAAACGATTTCGAAATGAATTGAATTGAAAACGATTTCGAAATGAAATGAATTGAAAACGATTTCGAAATGAATTGAATTGAAAACGATTTCGAAATGAAATGAATTGAAAACGATTTCGAAATGAAATGAATTGAAAACGATTTCGAAATGAAATGAATTGAAAACGATTTCGAAATGAAATGAATTGAAACCGATTTCGAAATGAAATGAATTGAAAAGGATTTCGAAATGAATTGAAGTGAAAACGATTTCGAAAAGAATTGAATATATAACGATTTCGAAATGAATTGAAAATATAACGATTTCGAAATGAAATGAATTGAAAACGATTTCGAAATGAAATGAATTGAAAACGATTTCGAAATGAATTGAATTGAAAACGATTTCGAAATGAATTGAATTGAAAACGATTTCGAAATAAAATGAATTGAAAACGATTTCGAAATGAATTGAATTGAAAACGATTTCGAAATGAAATGAATTGAAAACGATTTCGAAATGAAATGAATTGAAAACGATTTCGAAATGAAATGAATTGAAAACGATTTCGAAATGAAATGAATTGAAAACGATTAAGAAATGAAATGAATTGAAAACGATTTCGAAATGAATTGAATTGAAAACGATTTCGAAATGAAATGAATTGAAAACGATTTCGAAATGAATTAAATTGAAAACGATTTCGAAATGAATTGAATTGAAAACGATTTCGAAATGAATTGAATTGAAAACGATTTCGAAATGAATTGAATTGAAAACGATTTCGAAATGAATTGAAGTGAAAATGATTTCGAAATGAATTGAATATAAAACGAATTCAAATTGAATTGAAAGCGAATTGAAATGAATTCAAATTGAATTGAAATTTGAATTGAATAGAAATGAATTTTAAAACGAATTCATAAAGGAGAATTCAATTTTGATTTGAATTGAAATGGAAGTTGAAATTGCTTTTGAAACGAATTTAAAACTATTTATATAATTCGTTTTAAATAGAAATCGACGAAATATATATTATATATATTCTATATATAATATAATGGCCAGAATAGAACGCGCCGCGCCGCGGCAGTTCGTGAATTTCGACCATTTATTTCAAACGGACATTACGGGAGATCCGACCGTCGGATTCTCCTAAAACCGGAACCGTTGGGTTCGTATCGAAAAGAGCTTTCTAACGAATATTAGAAATTTAAAATCTAACGGTTGGATTTGGAATTATGTCCAAATCAAATTTGAAAAAGGTCGCTGTAAGTGCAGTTCGATGGCCATTGATGGAAATCGACTGTACGGGCCTTGATAAAATTATTAAAAATAGTAATAATTTGTGTAAAATCATAAGAAATGATTTGTGAAGATTTGGGATGAAAAACTCCATATTTGAAAAGATAAAAATAGATTTTTATCGAAATGAACTAGTTTTGAACTAGAAATATAATTCTATTTATTTTTAATAAATAAATTGAATTTAAAAAGGGTTTTGAAAATAACCAAAATATCCAATGATTGCATTGGAATGGATTTGAATCGAAATTGTCTTCGGAATATTTCGATGTTGGAATTCGTGATTATACAGATGTTGTTATGGAAATTTGAAAGATATATATTTATATCGTTATTTCCAATACGACATTTGTTAGTCGTAGAATTTGATATTGAATATAAGCCGATATATTTTCTATTCAGAGCCTTATATTGAATATCAAATGTGATTTGGGTTTGTCGTGAATGGTGTCTTCACTAACACTGTTCTTGAACCCAGTTGAGAAAAGATTAAATCCTTTTATTTAGATTTAATGAAGTGTACCAATTAAATGACATTTAATTGGAATTGAATCGATATTGATTTTTGGGTTTATCGTGGACAGTGTTTTAAATAACATTCGTTCTTTAACCCGATGATTAATGAATGTGATTTTTGGGTTTATCGTGGACAGTGTTTTAAATAACACTCGTTCTTTAACCCGATGATTAATGAATGTGATTTTGGCTTTATCGTGAACCGTGTTTTTAAATGACACTGATTCTTTAACCCAGTCAAAGATTAAAACTAAGTGGAGTTTTAATGAATCTTTAATTAGATTGAAATAATCGAAATGGAGTATCACCAGTTTTGCTCCAGGCGATAGTTAAATCTTTAATTAGATTTGAACGTGAAATGGTAATTGTATTTACCGATAACACTGTGGTGTTAGATATGAAGTATTACCAGTTTTACTTCATGGGATTAATAGGTTGGGATTGGGAAATTAAAATAAATGATTACTTCGGTAAGGTTCGCTAATCCCGACTAGTTTGAATTGAGATTCAAAATATAGAATAAAGAATAAATTCAAAGAATTTATCTTGGATAAAATTAATGGGAACATTTCCCTATGAATGTGAAATTTAGAAACTAACTGTCGGTTAGCCAAGCAAAATGGTTTTCTGGATATTGATCTGATGTTGGTTCCGGCCTTCGGGGTCAATATTTGGGGAATTATTCTCTTGATTAATTTACGGTTAGTGACTAATGCATTGGAATGAGGCGTATGTTGTGTTTGTGTAACACTTTTATAATATATACGCGAGTTATTCGAAAAGACCGGGTTTATCCCATTCTGAATAACTGATACGACGATAAGTCGAAGATGAAGACGATGGTCGAAGACCGGAGGTCTTCACGTCGTTTGGGTGATAACTGATGATCTTGATTGGGCTGTACACCCAAGAAGATGGAAACAGTTGGTGATCGTCCAGACGTACTTGGAGATCGATGGATATGCGGGGTACTAGGTGCCTCCGGTTTCGTTCAGACCCAGAACGGACTTGTAAATGGACTGTGTGTCTGACATTGGATTTTAGTCCGTGTGATTGATCTCTATTAAATATATATCTGTTTGGCGGCGGAGAATTTATTCTCTTGCTTAACGCCCTTCTCTGAGACGTACGAGCTCAGGGGTTATATATTGATGGATATCAAACGCATGGAGTGAATTGCCTGTGTGGCATGCCTAAGTGGCAATTGATCGAGGCTTCTGTTGAAAAGCAAAGTCTTGTGGTGATGATCAAAGCAAGGCCTTTGTGGCGTAGCTTTGTGTAATGTTTACTTCGCGTGTTTCACACCCGGTATGAACCAAAAACGGGAGGGGACCTCAGGGAGGGCATGCGTTTCTTTCTAGTTAGAAGTGGCGTCAGTGGTTTTACACGCCCTGACGAGTTTGACTTATGTGGTTGTTGCTGTTGCGAGGCGCCTCGGATTGATCGGTCGTTCTCGAACCGATGGAGTCATTTAGTTGGCTCGTTTACGCCCCATAGGGCGGGGAAATGCATGTTCAGGGTTTAAGTTTAATCCACATTGGTGGACCGGCCCTGACGATCCAAGGGTCACTCGAGCTCTGATCCTGAGACACGGGCTAGAGCGTCTCGAATCGGTTGAGGACTATCTTTTGCCTCGGTTCATAGACGGAAATCCAATTTCCAAATACGTGACTTTGCGGTTTTATTTGTAGAGCCTAGTATGGCGACATAGTGGGATGGGGCGCTCATGCCGCCTATGATTGATACTTATGATTTGAAGTTGTTTTATACACTATGCACTTATAATAGTATCAAATGATTTGTTTTAAACGTATCAAGCATTCTTGGCTATTATAAGGTAAAAACCCTATCCCCCGGCTTGCGTTGCATTGTATGATAGGACCTGGGTCTTATAATAGCTTCATTTTTCTTTATTTAGCATTGCGCTGTTGTTTTATGCACTGGTATTCTTGGGAGGAAACCCGTTCCGTGTTATACGGCGCGGTCCCTTGATTTACCTAACATTAAAAATAAAGATCAACTGTTTTAGTTCTCACACCAGTCCCATGACTGACCTGGAGTTTATTGTTTTAACCTAAACTCTGGGTGCCCTTATTTTGACACGGGCAGCTAGTAGTTTTGGTTTTGCAGATTTATATTCACAGGATCCTGGTTTACAGCTGGAACGATATCCGGAAAGCTTTGTATCCGTATATCCCATTCTAGTTGTGTATTGTATTATTTTCCGCTGCGATGTATTTAAATGTAATTTAAATCTCTGATATTTCTGTGTAATATTCTTTTATACTCTGTATATTCTTGTAATCTGATGCATTGTTGTCATATACAATGAAACGTTCTTCTGTATGCGTTCTGTTTTGTCGTGTTCTCAACGATAGGGCGTTTCGAATGGTCTAGATCGGTTTAACGACTGGTTCGGACCGAGCGAAATTCCTTGCCGTCACACTTTCACAATTACTAGCTAACCAATCCATGCCTAGAATCAACCCATAGCCCATGAAACCGAAAACATAAGGATCTCAAATCCTTACAAACCAAAGATAAATGAGCCGAACCACAAATTGGATTTGAGACAATAATGGGATCTTCTACTATACAAGCACTAAGGTGCAAAGACTCAACTATGGAAGCAGATATAAACGGATGTGAAGCGCTAAAATCAAAAAGAGTACTAACAGGATGATCAAAGAGGAAAAACTAAACTCCTTCAACAGAAACCTTACTACCTCCCTCTCAGGTATGCTGGTGGTGAGAGCATGTATTTGCCCTTCTGAAAATCCTGTTCTTTGTTCTTGCCCCTGGTCATTAATTATATGACCCGTTATACCATAATAAAGACACTTCCTCTTGTTTTAGGTTTTACTATTCTTTCCTTTTTACCTCCTTTGTGAACTAAGGCTATATCTATGAGTTCCTCATCCTTGGGTCATGCTCCTTAGCAAAACTCCCTCATTCTCATCTTTGCCATCCTTGTGTAACTTGTTGACAAGTCTCTTGAAAGCTGCCTCCATTGCACGAAAAATCCTACAAAGCTTGAAAGAAAATTAGCCGTAGGTGAAACTAATGTGGCTATAGATGGAAGTTGGACACTTATTTGCCTTTTTTACAAGTATCGTAGTCTCGTCGAGCCTACGGAACCATGCTGCGATGAGGTTACCTTCCAGAAAACTAGGAGCCTCGGAGACTAAGGAAAGAAGGAAATAAGAATTCAAACAGAGAATCAAAAGATAGTGCATATGGCTTTTGGGAATACGCCTTTAAAACAAAACTTTTCTTTTGAAAATGCTTCTTTTAAAACTATTTTGAAAATAATTTTTCAAAACTTTTATCTGATCCGGTAACCTTCAACTCTGATACCGAGTGAAACACCCCACCTCTGTTAAGGTCACTCACAAAGGGAATGCCTTAAATTTGGTGGAGCATTTTAGGTAAAAGACGCAGATAAATTACAAGACAGACAAATAAAGCAGTAGAAAATAAAGTCATTTTATTAACAACTTAATTCAGTCAAGCTTTTACAACAGTTATCTCAATCATACTTAAAAGTAATACATAGAACCTCTGCCTTGATTCAAAAACTTCCAAGTATAAAAGAAGCATGAAAATAACAATGATATTCCCCAAATAAAGCATGAACCAGCCATAGCAGTGGAAGAGAGAGACCAAAGCAATACATCGACTATCTTCGAGCTTGGGAAGAAAACTGAGCTAAGTGATAACATTTCCTCCCTGTTAACCTGGGGCGAGGGGGGGTAGGGGGAATGGGAAACGGAAGAAAAGAGGTGAAAGAAAACTAGGTTAGACATAAGTCTGGTAAGTCTAGTGACTTTCAGCATATAAACAAGTAAAAGCATTATGACATGAATAAACTGAATATAAGACAATACCGTGAGAAACAAGGATAACATGATAACATAGGATAAGTATAAGGTATGATAAGGCAAGATAAACTGAACGCACTTCTACTCTTTCTCTGCTTCACTACTACTTTGTTATTCTGATTTCTATATCAATATCTCTGCACCACCTAACTAGTGTCCCTACTAGTAATCTGTATAAAATGATAATATTATAACGTGATACTAATCCCCGCAAATGGTGGTAGCCTTCAGGTGTACATCTATCGTGAGGATTCCACCTCAATCAGCCTAATTTCCATGAACATGTTAGATGTATCCTTACTACACTATCGATCGGCTTCCTTACTTATATTCATGTTCCATGTGTCTGTGTCAATCGACCTTCTCTTACGTGTAGATACCCTGTGTTGGTCCCACCATAAGGTGTATCAATCCTTATGATAGCGACACGACACGATTCAAGATGCACAGTGTATAACTACCGGTACTTAGTGCCTGCTTTTCCCACTCCAGAGTACTTGCACGCCCGTAAACCGTCGAAACCTACACTGATGTACCCCCTGCCGCTGTTTTTGACCGCTTATAATCAGCCCAGTAATCGTGTCTCGCCCTGCCTATTTTCAGGTGCACAGATACATCAATGTGGGTTACTGCTAAAATGGGTCCCCGATACTAGTGTTTCCTGCTGGTTAATTGTGGGCCTATATATACAAATATTACCCACCTACAAGAGGTGTACTTAACCCTCCCACTGATTCTAGCATGTTTATTTAACGGTTAAGTTTTGTGCGACTATATTTACTAATATTACCCACCAACCCGATATGTACTTAACCCTCCTACTGATTCAAGCAAGTTTATTAAACGGTTAAGTTTTGTGGGCCTATATTTACTAATATTACCCACCAACCCGATATGTACTTAACCCTCCCGCACATTATGTCATATTGGTTAAGTGTTTTCCATTCATGTTAACTTAACCCACCCATTCATCGTGTCATGTTGGTTAAGTGTTTTCTATTAACCTAACCCCGTTCGTTTATCAAGTTATATTGGTTAAGTGTTTCCTTGTTACTTAACCCCACGTGTTCGTCTTGTTGTATTGGTTAAGTGTCATCAGTCAATTCAAGTTAACTTAACCCACCTACTCATCATGTCATGTTACTTTGGTTAAGTTTCGCCTTCTTGTGTTACTTAACCCTACCACAATCAAGTTATATTGGTTAAGTGTTAACTTAACCCTTTCCATTTATCATGCTATACCGGTTAAGTGTTTCCTATTAACTTAACCCTAGTCATCCATCTTGTCATATTGGTTAAGTGTTTCTCATTACTTAACCCTAGTCATCCATGTTACATTGGTTAAGTGTTCCTATGAACTTAACCCTACTCATTCATCTTGTTCATTAGCATTAATTGATTTATTAATGCACTAACCTCTCACATTAGACATGTGTTGTTGCGGTTACTGAATGTGCCGGGCGGTTCTGGGCAGTTTTACACCACAACTCAATCTAACCTTGGGTTGTTCTTGGGCATGATGCACTAACCTCTCACATTAGATAGGTGTTATTATGGTTACTGGATGTGCTGGGCAGTTCTGGGTAGTTTTACACCACAACTCAATCTAACCTCGGGTTAGGCATGTTGATCTTTAATCTACACATTTACCCTATATACCCAAATCTAGATTTTACATGCTAGTTACCAAATTCTCCAAAACTAGTCATGTTACATTCTACGCCAAATCTAGACTTAATGCTCAAGTTACCCCAAATTTGCAAAAATAACAATTTTGCCCAAAACTTGATTTATATGCCAACTTCATACTTTGTCGTTCATGCCAATTCAATTTGTCAAACTACATATTCCATAATTCGTGTCAAATTACGCCAAATTTGTATTTTAACAGTTATGCCATAAAACATGTTCCAAATTATGCCAAATAATGTCAATTTCATGTTATACCCAATTTCCCCCGCATTCATAACGTAGGTATTTCAAGATTCAACTCAAGATTCATAATATAAGGGGAGAAGAAAGATGGAACATCGTAAGAGTAGGCATAGTCATATGATGATAAGAACTACTGGTCCAATAAACTTGATGTACTAAAAAGACAAGTTTTGCAAGGAATACATCGCAGGCATATAGATATAATAAGAATTTTATCATGAACTTAAAAAGGATTACGCTTCCGATATACAACAAGGATAGATATGATCGGACCAGTTTCATAGTCAAAAATAATTCCTAAAGATATACACTCAGGCGCAGATTTCAATGAAAGGATAGCTTACATCAGACATATTTTCATATCCATTTTATTACATGTCACATTTATATTTAGGTGTTCAAATCCAAAAAGTAACTGACTTACAAAACAAAGGCAAATCTTGTTTTCATGCCATGCCATACATCACTATACACCCTAATCTTCTTCTTCCAAATCATAAACTATCATATATATACATATATCCCAATTTTTAGATCTTAAACCACAACATGTACTATGCATTATATTTGTAGTTCAATTTACTTTCAAATCCTGAGTCATATGTCAATACTTTATGCCTCAAATCTCAAGTCATATGTCCAATACTTTATGCCTCAAATCTCAAGTCATATGTTCAATACTTTATGCCTCAAATCTCAAGTCATATGTCCAATACTTTATATTCGAATGCGTTATGTCCTCAAATCAGTTACAACTCAATAATGCCCAATTATACACAATTTAGTACTTTTCCCAAATTTTAGCGCTGGTCATGTCCAAATCATAATTTATGCCCAATTTTATTTCCAACGTACGTTCATCTCTTATGAGATCTGGCTCAAGCTCGCAGTAGCCTGGCTATAAAGCAAAAAGGGAAGAAGAAAAGAAGAGACAAAGAACAGACATAATATTATCAATGAGATTGATCCAAAGGATATAGAAAGATAGGTATAATCTTAGATCCAGATTTGTTACAATGTCAGAATCACAATTAACTTTTATTTCTGAAAGTAACGTGAACTTACAAATTATAGAAGAGTCTTGAATTATGGGATTTGTATTCTAAAACTGAATAGCTCTCCTTTGAAGTAGACTATTTGTTCTTCTAATTTAGATTTGATTTGATTCTTAGAAATAGTTTTTGAAGCCGTTGAATTAGCCTTTGGATCTCTACTAGAATTCTAAACTTGATTTTTACGAAGGACTTGAGCAGCATAACCCCATCTTAGATTTATTTTGATATGAATTAGGGTAGAGTATAGGCGAAATGAAGTTGTGTGGAGAGAAAGTGAGGTTTGGGGGTGTTTAAATAGCTTAGGAGCAACGAATCTGGTCAGAACGGGCATCTAAATGCAGAAAAACGAATCTGTCCATGGATTTGGAAAAGGGGGAGAAGGTCGATCCCCAGGTCAACCCATGGTCGACTCGTTCTACCCAGGTCGACCCCCTAGTCGACCTGGGTCCTAGGCGGGAATTTTCCCGCCCAGCCTGGGTGTGTGATTTGAATTTCGAAACTTAGAATTTGAATTTGGGCTGGTTTTTATTTTAAAATCCTGAAAATTCTAAGTGTCATAACTTCTTCATACGGAGTCCGATTTACGCAAACTCGGAGTCTATCTCAAGCAGAATTTCGAGATGAACGCAATGGCATAACCCGTTTCCCCTAATTCTTCTTTTAAAAATTAAGTATACCTTAATTTGTTAGTTTGTTGTTCACAGAAAATACAGGGTGTTACATTTCTGAGCATTATTTTGATGCTCATTTCAGTACAAATATTGAGAGCTTTATATTGCATATGCTCTCGTATTGATTTGTGTATTTTCTAGGATTATTCGAGCATAGTTTTGATGATAAATTTTATTATAAACCTTGAGTGTTTGTACAATTGCGTTCAATGGATAAACCATGCTATTTGTGATTGTTTATGTTGCTTCTCCTGCATAAAAGCCTAGATTTTCACAATCCATTGTTTTGGTTTTAATGAATTTTTAATGATTCATTCCATGTTGATTATTTATGATTCCGAGTACACATGCACATTTTTCTTCTTAGGCAAAGCCCACTGGGTTTTAAAGTGACCGCAAACACGTTTTATTATAACAAATGATAAAATATATTTTTACAGGTGATAGACTATATATCTATCAACTACATTTGGCTTTTAAGGTGGACCGTCAACCACATACGGAATTTAAAGTGTTCCGTCCACTATACCTACACAAATTTATAAAACTGGAGCTTGCCATATTAACCAGACTACATAATTAATCTCTCAACGCAGGGAGAGAATAAATTATGTACTTCCAAAAAAGAAATGAATTACATACAATACTTAGCCTTACACTATACAAAAGCCTATACAATGTAACAATAGGAAAAAGCATATAGATTTCCTTGGCTAAGACAACAGAAGAAAGCATCCAAGACAAAACACGGACAGTTAGCTATAGAGTAGCTACAATGGAGAAACAACTGCCTCATATTTCTTGAGCTCCACACAAGAAAAGTAAGATCTACAAACTTTACATCAAAGAGGATACCATGGTAGGTAAGCATGCCCTGCACCATAATGGCCATTTGGCAACTCTTATTTTCTTCAACTGCCAACACTTACATGTGTTGTAAACTAGTAACACTAATGTGTGTTGCTATAGTAAAAATATGCCAACAATTATTTGTGTTGATATGCCCGGCAACCCTTATGTTATGAGGGCGAAATGGTAAGTTCTCACCCATAACCTAATCGCTACCTCAATTCTTTTCCCCCCAACATTTATTCCTCTGAAGGTCACGTCTTTAGCAAATAAAAAGAAAAATGTACTTCGAAGAATTGATATCAGCTCTCTAATCGATATCAATATCAGTGATACTAACGATTTTCGTAGTCTAGTCAAGGCGAAAAAGCCCCAAAAAGTCTCAAGCTGGCGCCTAGCACTTTTTGGCGCTTAGGTTTTTTTGGGGTGCTTTGAGCATGACTTGTGCTGTTTTACAACAAAAAAACTACACTTAAAAAATGGTACTTAAAAACTGTACTTAACAAAAACTACACCTAAAAGCTGAACTTAAAAAAATGCACTTAAAAACTACACTTAAAAAAACTGCACTTAAAAAACTGTAGCACTTAAAAAAAACTGCAGCACTTAAAAAAACTGCAGCACGAAGTCGGTTGGGCTTGATTTGGGCCTAGAAAAAAGGGGAAACAAAAAACCTAACTAAAGCGCGCTTTTTCAGCTCGACGCTTTTTTAGCGCTTCACCGCCTCATGCGCTTTTCTAGTGCCTTGAGCACGGCTGGGGCCTTGAAGGCCAGAAAAGCCCTAGGGCGTTTTGGCGCCTAGGCGAGCGCCTTGACTACACTGAATTTTGGTATTCTCAAATTGGGGCTTCTAGGAATCGGGGCTTCTAGGATTCACTTCTTCTAGTAATTTGGGCTTCTCAACTCGTTTCTTAATCATCGACTTCGAATTGGGGCTTCTAGGAATCACGATAATAGGTAAAAAATTCGATTTCACTTTTGTTGTGTTTGGACTATACGATATTAGACTAAAAAATCAATTTCATCTTAAGTATGATAGTTTCCCATGGATTCCTATCCACTATTTATTTGATGTGCTTCTATTCAACAATTGTACTCTGGTCGTTTCCTTATATTGCGATAGCAGTTACTATGAGATATTTTAATGGCTGATAAATGTAGTTCTGATTACAGAATAGAATATCTTTGTCAAGTAGCTATTTCCTTAACATTCAGTTTAATAGTACGGATCATATCAACATGGAGTTGTTGTTGTGTTCGCTTCCACAACATCTTTGTTCATTGGAACCATTTTTTCAAAGTATTTAATGCAAATTATTGCTATGTTTGGAAATGAAATATAACAGGTATCCATCTGCTTTTGTTATGCATGGTGCATGCCCGTCTCCATCCCCTCATTCAATTAAAAGTGCAAAAGCTATGCATATTCTGAACCATTTTATAAGTTTAATTGATGGGTAGTATTTGCATTTCATGAAAATGCTTTGTATATGACCATGCAATTAAATATAAATCATTTAGACGAAATGTTCATTTGTTTTAATTAATACAGTGTTTGGAAATTTTTACATGCATATATTTTACATAAACAAGTAAATACTAAAATTTGATGGCCTTCGTAAACCTTGAGAACACTTGGATTGTCTATTGATCATTATATGGCGAGTAACTTACTTCATGTATCGTTATCGACTTTCAGTATAAAAAATGTGAGTAATTTACGCAGTTTAGTGCATGAATAAATTTGAGTTTACCCATGACTTGATGTATGAGCTCTCCCAAACGCGGCAGTTCTGTTCATCCACTATTGAAACGGTTGCCAACTTTCCCGATCTTATACTCCTTCCATCAGCTCGATTGCAGCCCATGTTTATTACACTGTGTTCCAATAACCCAAATAGACTGGGTTTTCTTTCTCATTTTTACTCGACGCTATTGGACTTTGGTCCCAATATTAGTTATCTATTTTGTTGGTTTTATTTTAATAAACATGGAAACATATGAATATTCCAAATCCTATGGGGCATGGTGTGTTTTGTTTAATGTACGCATGTATACCGCTAACTTTTTTTTCGTAGGATTGCAAGGTATCTTTCTACGTACATTTGTCCATGTTTTCCACAAAGACTAAAGTGGAAATATATGTTACATGCCTGATAGGATTTATAGTAGGCAACTATTGAGATCATAATTTTCATTCTTTACCACAACAAATAAAACCAAGTAGCAGTATTGTATACTTTACAACTGTTGCAATTTACTAGTATATATCTGGTGCATGCTGTCAAAATAATTATTGCCTTTGCCTGGATAACATTTAAGTTCGGACCACGAGAGCATTAATCTCATGTTTTCCTCAATTTAATTTCATTGATACGCTGTCATGCTACAACCTATTGAATTCATGAATGTATACCGTGTCAGCATGAATAATATATTGTTTTGTCCGAACAATAAAGATATCATTTTTGCATCACTATAGTGTGAACTGACACTTACTTATGATTCAAGTCGGCTAAATGGAGTGCAATTTTGTTGACACCCAAAAAGGATGTCAACATCCACCCCTGATTGGTGGAAATCAGGGGGGCCCATATGGGTCCCCCTGATTTCCACCAATCAGGGGTGGAAGTTTTGTTCACACCCCTTTTTTGGATGTGAACAAAATCGTATTCGGCTAAATGTAGTAAGTATTTGGTATCTTTTTTTACTACTGTCCAATGTTATCATGACTGGACCATCAATCGAACCGTCACGATTCAAGGTCTAAGGTTTTGAAGGTCCAACCGGTCGAACCGTCAGAACCGTGCATGTTACTTCTTATCAAATATGCAGTATAATGTCAATAATTATAATTAATAAACGAATAGAGAAGGGTGATACAAAACATGGTACATTAGCTATTCATACAAGTTATGTTAGAGTTTCAGATAAACTAGGATCCAATACTAAATTATCAAATTAACTGGGGTTGAATGAAAAAGCTAAAAAAAGAAAGGAAAACAAACTTAGGGTGCGTTCGCAGGCATTTTTTGCCACGCTTCCGTTTGTGGTCGCGTCCGACGAGTCGGACGCGTCCGACGCCATTACGCAGCCCACCACGCTCCCAGCAACAATTTGACATCGCTGGAAATTATCCAGTTGGCGTCGGACGCGTCCGACGCAAGGTAATTAATTAGTCTGATCATACTTAGTATTGAAAGTAACCATAGCTCGTTTGGTAGAAGCATGTGCTTCCCTAGAGACAAACCCAAGTTCAAGTCCCATTTTCATTTTTTTTGCTGTACTGCCTTCATCCCATTCACAACTAATTACCCCCTATTTAAAAATTAGTGTTTAATTATAAAAATTAGTGTTTAATTAATTTAAACCAAACAAATTAACAACTAATTACTCCGTATAAATACCATGCTCAAATACCCCGTTCGTAGCTAAAAACACATTGCCCCTTCGCTACAGTACCACGCTCAAATACCCCGCTCAAATGCCACGCTCAAAAACCCGTTCCCATTCATTAAGAACGCACCCTAAAGTTAATATGAACGCAACATCTTCGGGTGTGGTAGGCCCCATACTCCTTTCATCTTCAACATCGCATCTCCCATGGCCAAATGTTGAATGCTGCATCGATTAACATCGCATACTGTTTCAATCCCACTGCACATGATAAACAAAGCCAAATTGCATCGATTTGAAAATTAGGGTTATTGAAACGGTTCATGGGTTCAAAGCTTGGTTCAACCGTCGATCTAGGGTTTTGTTGTCGGTCTATGCATGACGGAGGTCGAATTCGATTCCCAGCCATCGTGGTCTACAATCTGTAGTTTTCACGGTTGAACCAAGGCTGGGTTCGGTCATGATAACTACGCTACTACCTATCTATATATATGTCAACTAATCGATAATAACTTGGAAACAGATAAATTGTTTCTCCGGGCTAAATAGTCTAAATCAATTAAAATTAATGCAAAATCATGTATGGTAAGTAATTTGTAAAATATTTCTTTTTTTATTATAGTTTGATGAGTTTTGCCTTTCATTAAATATAACTGTTCTATTTTTTATTTTATTTTCATATAGTAAACATCGTTTGAAATTCATAAGTAACATGCTTCTATTAATAAAATAGGAACCATTATTTTCTCAAATATTTGAGGAAAATATTAATTCTCTTATTTTTCTTCTATGCTTTGCAGGTTTATTGCTTAATTCAAAGGAATAACATTTGGAAGCAGTTTGAGAAGTTTAAAGTTATGTATTTTGGTTTAGTATAGAATGCTGGAGTGTGATTGATAAGAAGAATAAGGTAATTTTTTTAGCATTTCCAATTTCCACTTGACTAAGTAATTTGATTGTTTATTCATTTTCATTTTATAGATATTTAATATGTTTGCATGTTGATAATAAGACAAAAATGCAGATTATAGATGTTTTTTTGTGTAAGTTATAAATTGTTAAGGCTAAAGAAATGACATTTCAGTCTCGGTGCCATCAAAATATTATAATATAACAAAATAATAAACTCATGTCATCAACATAATTCTTTTTATAGAATAAATTAATTACAATGATGGTTATGATATTTAAATATTAGACATGGCATATTAAATCATGTTATATGTTTGCAATCCAATAAAAGACTAAATTATACTATCCGTACTTGGATTTTAGATTTGGCATTCTATACACATTATTGTTTAGTTTGCACTTTGTAGAATATGATCATAATTTTGAGCGCATGTATGATTTGATTCAAAATTAATATGCTTTCACAACATTCCTTTAGATAGTTATCAACTTCAGATTAATGTGTCTCAAGGAGAAGAGTTTATTTTTCTCATTAATAATTTATTTTAGTGTTGATTACATCCTCACTCTCCTTTCTTCTATTATCCTCCTCTAAGAACTAATGAGGAAACATATTTTATTTCAAGTTATTCTATAGTAATTCATTGAATCGGTTACTCTTTACTTTTCTTTCTCCAATTGAGTGGGCGTAATTGTGAATTTATTCACTTTCCCCTTTTGTATCTTATTTAATAAGCACAATTATTTATGACATATAAAACAACAAATGGGTTGTGTGTCATGTATATACCTCCAATTGGTTCAAAATTGACCACCTCATATAACCCTATTTTGAAATTACGTTAATTGATTGACCTCAATTATGGGAATGAGTTTACTCTTTCCATTTTGTTTTAGAATTTTATGAAGTCAAAATTTGAATTAATTCTATAAAAAATTATTCATATGCTAATATACTCATATTTTGAATTTAATCAACAAATACTAAAATGACATGCGCCACTTTCGGGTTTTAACAACAGTACATAACCTTTTGTAAGAGGAATAGGAATAGCAATATAGGAGGGAATCAGTCATTCCAGATCTGCCATTATCCCTTATTATTTCTCCCAATTGCATATAATTTTGCTGTCATTTTCACTTTTCCTTGTTCGTTTTCTCAGTCACATATATGACCATGCATTAAAAAAATTGTGTGCTTACACAAATAAGTTGGCAAACTGTCACTTGTGTTACAAGTTATAACACAAATTCATGTTCCATTAGTCAATCGTGCAACAACTGTCATGGCAGCCTGGAGTGACCTATGTCATACATTCGAACAACCTTGCTCGTTCACGACGTCAATTTCCAACCAGAAACTCTGACTTGTTCTGCTCTGTTATTCTGCACTTCTACGCATCAGGTACTCTTAGTTTCTATCAGGAATTTGTTAAAAACCTTTGCTTGTGTGAGTATTTAGTAACCGGTGCACTATTGAAACTGTGGTATTGCTGAGTGGAATCGATAGGACTGGAGCTATGTTGGTTGCAATAGCAGCTGTCGGAGTCAAATTGGTGGTTACCTACCATTGTCAACATTAATAGAAATTACTTCCTCATTATTCTTCAGGTATTGCTCCATTTCTAATTCAGAATTTTTTAGAATCCATGCTTGTGATATGTAGATGTTGGTTTTGTGTGTTGTAAAATATCTAATATGATTTTGCTAGTGTTGAGTGCACACTGTCTTTCCCTTGTCATTTATGGAAGCCTATCAAATGTCATCTTCATCTCACCATTCACAACATTAGAATAAGGAGCATGGGATTTTGGACAGACGATGAGTATTGGCTGGGATGTTGTTCGCATTCGGTGGACTTTATGTTATTTTGTTAGTGATGATGAATGAAAATTATATAGTTAATGAGATTGTGAATTATAAACAAGTTTAAATTGATAAGACTATAGAAGTTATCCTAGTTTTATAAAAATTTCACGAAGTTTAATTTTTAGGAATAATTTTACAAAAATAAGCTAACTTCTACAGCAAAGAGCTATATTGAACATGTTTCATAAAAACAAAAAAATGTAAGTTTACAAGTAAACAAACAAGTTCACATCAACTTTGTTTTTAGAAAGCACAACTAAATCTGTTTTTATATCTGCACAATGCGCATCCCCCATTGGATCTAATTTTCACATGATTGTTCTTTTTATTAGATCTTGGTTGATAATTGCCATATATTAAGGGCACTGTTAAAGGGACTCCAATTTTTGTTAAGCGAGGGACAATTTTTAAATTATTGTTCAATTGTTAAAGGGGTACCAAATATATTAGCCCCCCATAAAAATTTAATTAAAAATTCCAATATTAACCCCATCATTGTATTTAATGTAAACCTTAGCATCTAAGTCCTAATTAATGAGAATAATTTAATGAAATAAAAAAGGATATATTTAACATAACGGAGATAATAACTGTAGCGATATTTTGGCAATTCAATGCAACTTAATCATGAAAACTAAAGATATAGCAAAGCCAATTGAAAATGTGAGTGAAATACAAATAGTTGCAGTAAAATTGACAAGCAGAAATTGCTTGTGCGAACCAAATATGATAATTAATCCATTGCAATACATACAACTACGACACCTAATCTAAATGAGAAGACTAGTAACATATGTGATTATGTATGTGAAGAGAATAGTAAGACAGTAATTACAAACAATGTGACCAAAGAGGGCATAAGTACTTAGCAACAAATTAGGAATATTACACAAATTCAGAAGGGCTCTGACAACCCGCTTATACAATTAACAAATAAGTTATCAATATCTGATGGAACTACGGCTGTACACATAATAAAGGGCTAGTGAATACTAACACTACAGAGATAATTGACTTTTCCTCAAACCAGCAGGGACAAACTCAATTGAAAAATGGTGGAAGATAACAGTTGTAGCGATTTTACTGTAACAGTTGAAGATAATAGTTGTAAATATTACCAATTTTACTGCAACTATTCATAACTATCATTATTTGTCAATATTGACAAATTTAATCTACATCAAGCAACCAAAAATAATCCTCACATAAATACATTGGAATCAATTTGTTGGAGATTTGGGAATTTCATTTTCGTTCGAACCATCGTGGTAATCTAGGGATTCGATTTTAATTTTTTTTTAAAAAAAATAGGAAGGTCTGTTTTGATCAAAATAGAAGAGAATGATAATGAAGGGGGGAGTAGATGTTATTGTTACGAGGGGCAGTTTAGTCCATGCTTATTTTAAAATTAAAAAAATCAAGCCCTCCCTTAACAATTTTTTTAAAAAGTGGAGTCC
Organism: Allium sativum; assembly: GCA_030737875.1. Taxonomy (NCBI): domain Eukaryota; kingdom Viridiplantae; phylum Streptophyta; class Magnoliopsida; order Asparagales; family Amaryllidaceae; genus Allium; species Allium sativum. The sequence continues at coordinate 751,460,671 of CM060918.1, forward strand.
TCTTGAAATTGTTCCCTCCTTAACCAAAAGTGGAGTCCCATTAATAATCCCTTATATTAAATCAACTATTTAGTATAAACAAATTGTTTTGGTTGATAATTATTTGGCATGTTAAAAGTTTTGATGTGTTAACATATGGGTAAAAACAACAATGGAGTAGATGGAAATAAAGGAACAAGGACCTGATTTACAACTAATTATAAAATGCTTTTTGTTAACTAGAATTGTGAATATGGATTTATTATCCATAGTCCATTTTCAAATAAAAATATGATTTTAAAGTATTAGTTTTACTGTTTTAGTTATGGTTTCAAATAGAAATAGCAAAGATTATACATATACTGGAAAAAGGCTTTAACACAAGTTTGTAGAGCTAGTAAATATGCATATTAGTCAAACGGGTGTAAAATAAGGAAGTTAAAAACAAGAAACCGAGGAAGATATCAACAGCCATAAATATAATACATACACTAGATTTGAAAAATTAGGCCAGTGAAACAAAATATATTGAAATGAAACCTTCGATAAGGAAACTGAAGTATAGACATAAATGGCTATAAAGTGGGTCAGGGAATTAAATGGCTGTAAAGTGGCTGAAACGAAAAGGAAAGAAATAACTTCTCTTTTCTTTTCCTCCAAAAGGCACTACTGCAGTTTCTCTTTTATAAATGTGTAACGACCCGGAGATTTTCGACTCCGAAAATCGACACAAAACCCAGCGTCGACTGTTCAGACATCGAAAATACCGGACCATTAATAGAAAGAAGTTAGAGGATGAGATAGAAAAGATAGAACTAATAGAATAGGAGAAGAAGAAGAACACAGCTGAACATAATCAGAGTAAACATGAATCTCACAGCGGAACGAATAAAATATATTATATAACATAACTTTGAAATACAAAACTGTATTGTATATACATACCATTATCAGAGTACAATACATCATATCACAGCGGAGGTAGCTCTAAATAATCAATAGTGAAGACTTGGGCTTCAGCTCCTCCAAGTGTATCTGTAAAGCCTGAAACACTTGACTGCCCATACAAATTTGGGCACCCAAGAGTTTAGGGAAAACAAACAAAATAAACTCTGGGTCAGTCATGGGACTGGTGTGAGTAAATTCCAACCATATGGCTTAACTTTGAAAATCCTTTTTGAAACAAAAAGGATAATAGTAAGACCAGCCCACACATAAACATGGACGGTTTTTACCTTACTATAACCCAAATCATTATTGATATCAAAATCCAGTGATATTATAATAATGTCTAATCAAATAAATAACCAAATAGTAGAACGCTTGCATCTCACGCTCTACATATATAGTATAAAATCAAAAAACCGCAGGGCGCTTATTGGAGATTGGATTCCAACTATGACAAGGTATGGGACCACCTGCCGATGATGTATCTCTAGAGGCGAATACACCTGGGTTCAACAAGAACGTCTTGCAACCCGGCCCCCACATGACCGACCACTCATTTCGCTTGAGTGTATCGAATGTATATCACCAACGGTTGGACTCAAACCACCGTTCCCGAATGGGCAGAATCGATAGATTTAGAAACAAAAGAAATTTCTCTAGATAGATGATTATACACCCTAATGGGAGCGACCCACATAGCCATGCTGCCTGCCCGATTTTTGTCATTTCCCGGCTGTGAAGCTTGAGGCTACGCCTACCTTTTAGGACATCTGACCACCATACACTTTGAATGCCACATCGTCAAACCCGTCAAATCACTAGTTGATCTTCCCAACAATATTACGGGTATACAAGCTAAGAGAAACGAATTTCTCCGCCACCAGATGTAATACCTTGAAAAGAACGCCTTAGGTGACCGTCAGGAATATTCTGTCAGACATTCGTCCATACAAGTTGTCCTGGGTCTGGACAAACAGAAAGCACCATTCTGAACAGGACGACCCTTGTACTTCACTCCGCCTTCAATTTTCTTCAGCAAAATTTGCAGCGCTTATGCCTATACGGAGTGGTTTCAGATAGTATATCCAACCGGTCTCCCCGTATAGACAACGATGGTCAAAATACTTCGATAGTCGGTTGTTTAACTATCGAAGTAAAAACAACATCCATTCAATGTACAACCAATATCACACAAATCACAGGCACTTTTTATTTAACATTCGTTCTTATATTTTTTTGGACAAACGTCATTACTTATTACTTTTGAATAAGTGAATTTCAAAACAAGCTGTTTTCCTTCCCTAGGAAGTGCTACTGTATATCAACATCACGCTTAAGTTTGGTTAACAGCGTTTCATTTATCGTTACAGTTCAAATTTGCTATACGCTGCTATATCCCTTTATAACTAATCTTGACATAACAGTCACGCTTAAGCCTAGTCAACAGCGTTACTTTACTGCTATAGTTCTGAGACTTGCAATATGCTACTATATTCCACTTTATAATTAATCTCAACACCTCTTTCCGTTACAAATTCTTGACGTCTCTTTTCATTACAAAAATCTTGATATCTCTTTTTGTTACAAAAATCTTGATATCTCTTTTCGTTACAAAAATCTTGGCATTTATTTCTGTTACAAAAAATCTTGGCATTTATTTCTGTTACAAAAATCTTGGCATTTATTTCTGTTACAAAAATCTTGACATATTTTAAATATGTTTTTATGATGTCATATCCTTATTTGAAAACTCGGTTTAATTTTTTTTTTTACATTGGTCATTAACCCTTCACTCCATCCTCCTTAAACATTTCTCTTTAGACTTCTCTTATCTAAACTCGATCACGTTCTTTGTCTTTTTGGCAATTTACTTCTTATTCGTATTATGATACCCAATTCAATAAAACATCTCAATACAACTTAATATCAGTTTATAATAGAATTCCTATTATAATTTAAACCTCGCTTTAATTATAAAAATATAATTTTTATAATTAACTTCGTTGATTTGTCTGACGGTCAACCAACTTCTTAACAAAATGGGTTTATGGTTGACTGTCGCTGATATCGTTTGTTTACCAAATCAATATAACGTTGAATTTCCATTCAACATGGTTCAAACAGTGCACAAACAGTACATCTAAATATTTAGGAATCCGGTTGAGTTCCTCCAACCTATTTCCGCATCCATAGGTGTTATTCAAATCAGTATCCAACCAATGATGTGTGCATATGCAATGATATATATTTATTTCAACCAATTTAACTGTAATTTACCTAATCAAACATCACACAGCATTCAACCATTATTTAAAATATAAATAAAATATTTTAAATAAAACAAAGTTAGTGAATTTACTCACCTTGGCGCGTTAACCGTTAAATAACGATTTGCGTTCCATTGATCCCATCGGACGTTGTTGCTCCTCCTTCTTGCTTTTACATGCACACCCCTCTTGACGGTACCACTAAGATAAAACTCGATCGGACCTTTGAATCCACGGTTCAAGTGCAGATCCGCGTCAACAGTGCTTAAACCAACTCGCACTTTCCTTCTCAAAGCCGTCGAACCCATCCACGCCACAATAGTGCATCGTCTGAACTGAATGTTCACCGCAATCCTCCAAAGTTCAACATTCTTTACAACCCTTTAGAAATGAACAGCCAACACCCTTCTGTTCACAAAATCCACGTCCAACTTATTTTGCTTGCGGTTACCCTTTTTGTTTTTCTTGTTTTGTTTTTGTTTGGGCAACCCATTCAAACAGTACGTCCCCTTTTATTTCTTGAAAACCACTACCTCCTATGAATAGAAACAGCCATGTCCATAATACTCTAGCACATCTCCCATAATCCTTACCAAAAACTTCAGCATTTACAATACTTCCTTCTCCACGTGTTTACTCTTCCGCTCCATCCAAACTCCCACGTCATTCTCACTTCTCGCCGTAAACAAAATGCTCCAGCCTCCCATCAAAACAGTATAACTTTTCATCACCGTTTTATTTTATATACTCCAAACTACCAAACAAAAATACCCTACTCATCGTACACAACTCCAGTATAAACCGCTCCTCATACATCATTTCCGAACTGTGCATGCTCACGTTCAAGACCTCCCCTTGCTTTCTTTTCTCCTTTCCTTAACGCCAAAATATTGTACACGTCCTCCCCATCAATACATGCTCCACAAAATACATCACCGTGCCACCTTAAAACCGCCGCCAGCTCTTGCCTCATACCGAACCCTTTCAAGCACCCTCACAGCACTATTAACCCGCACATAACCCCCCCTGCCACTTGAGATTCGGTGTCCACTGCTCCGGTGCCACACCATTTGATCACCGTTCTATTTATCCCCTTTGAGTCCCGATCCGAGAACGAAATGGTTGAAAACTCATTCAAGCCTTTGGTATTAACAGTAGGACAGCGAACCAAATCTGGTTCGAGCTCGGCAAAAGCATAAGAAATCTAAGAGGATCTTATTAGAAATAGGAATATAGCTGTTCCAGATTTTATGGCGGAGAATACAATTTGTTTTATTCTCGGAAGTTATGGGGAATTGGTTTTTTCTTTCATTGCCATTTTCCTTTGCAGTTTTGTTTGCTGGATTATGGCCTTTCCGTGTATATATAAAGAAGTTGTTCCTTGGCAGTGAAGTAATAGGATATAGGGTAGGTTTTATTTTCAATGTATGTTTTACTTTGTCGGCAAGAAGTTTGACGTGGTCGGCACACTACTGTATCTCATTAAATTTTGATGTAGACTCAAACGAAAAGGACAACGTTAGGCATATAAGCATGTGATTCATTTAATTACTAGTTCAGCCTAGCATATGCATAAAAACATAGGTCTGTACCGATTACTTCATAGCTTAGCTAAGTACCCTTTAATTTAATAAGTATAAGGCACAAGAGTAGTAACCCTTTTAATGCATACAAGTACACGGTTTGAAAAACATTGGGTTCCCAACGTAACACATTTCGCACAACTCTGTCTGGTTTGAAAAAGTTCACGATATATCCTTTTTTTAATTGTTTCGAAGATTGGCCTACCTCGGTTCCTTAAATTATACTTGCGTACGGACAGAAGTAAAAGTACAGTTGTGCTCAACGAGGTGTCACGATCCCAAAAATATAATAATACCGGTAGTTTAACTTATATTGTGAAACCACGAAATATTGATACAGGGTGCAAAATACTCCAAATAAAAAGTTGCGTATTTAATTAATTAAAAATTACAGTAAAATTCTAAAAATTAAATTATCGCTGCGCCTCAAAAGAACCTTGTCCCGATTTGCACCCGATACCAAGTTATATTCAAATAACCGTTACGATCGATATACGATTTCACAGCGACTTTTTGAATATTTGATTTGGACATATTTTGAAATCTATACGACGAAATCTCAATATTTCACTTCTGTTAGAAAGATACAATTCAACAGATTCCAACGTTTCTTGTTTCGAAGAAATCCGGTTTATAACGAGTCTTGTATACTCAGTTGAAGATCAGAACGTTAAATCACGAACTGCAGCGTCATTATGAGCTCGATTATAATTAATATATATTTTTATACGTTTAACTTCGTTTTTAATTAATATTCAAATCTACTTATATTAGGAATTCAATATTTAAACTGATTTAAATATTCAAATATAAACCGATAAAAATGCGGGACATTACATTCCTTCCCCCTTAAAATAATTTCGTCCTCGAAATTGCTAAGGTAGGAAAAATGCTACAATTTCTGTTGTAAACATGTTAAAAATTCTTTTTGGTTTACTTCATAATTTCAGTTCCAGCTGAACTGATCAAAATATTAATTCCCTTCTTTGTAACGAAAATTTTCAAAATTCGGAAAATTTTCTACACTTTAATTTTCAGAGAATTTCATCAGTCTCTCTGTTGCACGGTTCATTTGGTACCATTACCACACGCCACTCTGGCCTTCTCCCTTTATCGAGCATCCAACTTTCTCGTTTCCATTTGCAATCCATTCAGCATACCCGAATGCATCTCCAACTGATCTCCAGTCAGTTTATTCTCAATCAATAATCCTCTTACATCCCGACTCACATTTCTTTTTCAAACTCCAGTTCAATTCCAATTCCCAATAATCAAATTTCCCAACCAAGTTTGGTTCCATTTCCAATCTCAATTCACCACTCAACTACTTGGTCAAGTCAAATCCTTATTCCAGTACGATTTCCACTTACTTGGCTTCAATTCAACTCAAATTTTATTTAACTTATTTAAATTCTCTGTTTATTTACTTCATAAGTAAATTTTAAATTTTAAAATTCAAATTCCTGGGGTTTATTTCAAATCAGTCTGAAATCATATATTATTCAAACATTTGAATTTCTAACAACTGGTTTTCTCATAAATATTCAAAACAAAATCTTTGGTAGTAATCCGTCACTTAGTAACTCGAAAATGAACACTGATAATGGTCGACTTCATCATCAGAATTTATTTCCAGCGATCAAAGTGAGTTCAATACTATATCACTTTCAAAACTCATATTCAAATACCTTTATTTGAAATTACTTCAAAAATATCTTTTCGAAACTTGGATAATATTTCAAAATTTCCCCCAGGATCTTAAAATTCCATATATTTAATTCAAATTTCATTTACAAACATTTTCATGTTCAGAATTTTTATTCCAATTTTGGTTTAAATTTCAGATTCAGTTCATCTGATTTTACATATTATATTTATAAAATATTTTGATTGGTTATTTATATAACCAATTCAATTATAAATCTTATTCGATCATAAGTTCACCCAACACATTTAATACATACTAGATAATTCCAATATATATGTTTTCTTTATATCAAAATATATTTCGAGTAAAATTATTTCATTTACTCTTTTTCAAAACAATATTATGTCGAAATTCTCTATCCAAGCGTTTATAAATCCCTATCGACCACGTCAGCTAAACGCGTCGATCTGGAATTCATATATCACTCAACAGATCAATCAACACAATATAAAACAGTTTTTATATCAATTTACAAATACGCGCTCATATGTATACACTCAAACTCAATCTAGGGTATTACTAACCCCATCTCTACTGAGTCACGCCACAGAGCCAAGGTAATCACTTAACCTTTAGCTCTGATACCACTGTAACGACCCGGAGATTTTCGACTCCGAAAATCGACACAAAACCCAGCGTCGACTGTTCAGGCATCGAAAATACCGGACCATTAATAGAAAGAAGTTAGAGGATGAGATAGAAAAGATAGAACTAATAGAATAGGAGAAGAAGAAGAACACAGCTGAACATAATCAGAGTAAACATGAATCTCACAGCGGAACGAATAAAATATATTATATAACATAACTTTGAAATACAAAACTGTATTGTATATACATACCATTATCAGAGTACAATACATCATATCACAGCGGAGGTAGCTCTAAATAATCAATAGTGAAGACTTGGGCTTCAGCTCCTCCAAGTGTATCTGTAAAGCCTGAAACACTTGACTGCCCATACAAATTTGGGCACCCAAGAGTTTAGGGAAAACAAACAAAATAAACTCTGGGTCAGTCATGGGACTGGTGTGAGTAAATTCCAACCATATGGCTTAACTTTGAAAATCCTTTTTGAAACAAAAAGGATAATAGTAAGACCAGCCCACACATAAACATGGACGGTTTTTACCTTACTATAACCCAAATCATTATTGATATCAAAATCCAGTGATATTATAATAATGTCTAATCAAATAAATAACCAAATAGTAGAACGCTTGCATCTCACGCTCTACATATATAGTATAAAATCAAAAAACCGCAGGGCGCTTATTGGAGATTGGATTCCAACTATGACAAGGTATGGGACCACCTGCCGATGATGTATCTCTAGAGGCGAATACACCTGGGTTCAACAAGAACGTCTTGCAACCCGGCCCCCACATGACCGACCACTCATTTCGCTTGAGTGTATCGAATGTATATCACCAACGGTTGGACTCAAACCACCGTTCCCGAATGGGCAGAATCGATAGATTTAGAAACAAAAGAAATTTCTCTAGATAGATGATTATACACCCTAATGGGAGCGACCCACATAGCCATGCTGCCTGCCCGATTTTTGTCATTTCCCGGCTGTGAAGCTTGAGGCTACGCCTACCTTTTAGGACATCTGACCACCATACACTTTGAATGCCACATCGTCAAACCCGTCAAATCACTAGTTGATCTTCCCAACAATATTACGGGTATACAAGCTAAGAGAAACGAATTTCTCTGCCACCAGACGTAATACCTTGAAAAGAACGCCTTAGGTGACCGTCAGGAATATTCTGTCAGACATTCGTCCATACAAGTTGTCCTGGGTCTGGACAAACAGAAAGCACCATTCTGAACAGGACGACCCTTGTACTTCACTCCGCCTTCAATTTTCTTCAGCAAAATTTGCAGCGCTTATGCCTGTACGGAGTGGTTTCAGATAGTATATCCAACCGGTCTCCCCGTATAGACAACGATGGTCAAAACACTTCGATAGTCGGTTGTTTAACTATCGAAGTAAAAACAACATCCATTCAATGTACAACCAATATCACACAAATCACAGGCACTTTTTATTTAACATTCGTTCTTATATTTTTTTGGACAAACGTCATTACTTATTACTTTTGAATAAGTGAATTTCAAAACAAGCTGTTTTCCTTCCCTAGGAAGTGCTACTGTATATCAACATCACGCTTAAGTTTGGTTAACAGCGTTTCATTTATCGTTACAGTTCAAATTTGCTATACGCTGCTATATCCCTTTATAACTAATCTTGACATAACAGTCACGCTTAAGCCTAGTCAACAGCGTTACTTTACTGCTATAGTTCTGAGACTTGCAATATGCTACTATATTCCACTTTATAATTAATCTCAACACCTCTTTCCGTTACAAATTCTTGACGTCTCTTTTCATTACAAAAATCTTGATATCTCTTTTTGTTACAAAAATCTTGATATCTCTTTTCGTTACAAAAATCTTGGCATTTATTTCTGTTACAAAAAATCTTGGCATTTATTTCTGTTACAAAAATCTTGGCATTTATTTCTGTTACAAAAATCTTGACATATTTTAAATATGTTTTTATGATGTCATATCCTTATTTGAAAACTCGGTTTAAATTTTTTTTTTTACATTGGTCATTAACCCTTCACTCCATCCTCGTTAAACATTTCTCTTTAGACTTCTCTTATCTAAACTCGATCACGTTCTTTGTCTTTTTGGCAATTTACTTCTTATTCGTATTATGATACCCAATTCAATAAAACATCTCAATACAACTTAATATCAGTTTATAATAGAATTCCTATTATAATTTAAACCTCGCTTTAATTATAAAAATATAATTTTTATAATTAACTTCGTTGATTTGTCTGACGGTCAACCAACTTCTTAACAAAATGGGTTTATGGTTGACTGTCGCTGATATCGTTTGTTTACCAAATCAATATAACGTTGAATTTCCATTCAACATGGTTCAAACAGTGCACAAACAGTACATCTAAATATTTAGGAATCCGGTTGAGTTCCTCCAACCGATTTCCGCATCCATAGGTGTTATTCAAATCAGTATCCAACCAATGATGTGTGCATATGCAATGATATATATTTATTTCAACCAATTTAATTGTAATTTACCTAATCAAACATCACACAGCATTCAACCATTATTTAAAATATAAATAAAATATTTTAAATAAAACAAAGTTAGTGAATTTACTCACCTTGGCGCGTTAACTGTTAAATAACGATTTGCGTTCCATTGATCCCATCGGACGTTGTTGCTCCTCCTTCTTGCTTTTACATGCACACCCCTCTTGACGGTACCACTAAGATAAAACTCGATCGGACCTTTGAATCCATGGTTCAAGTGCAGATCCGCGTCAACAGTGCTTAAACCAACTCGCACTTTCCTTCTCAAAGCCGTCGAACCCATCCACGCCACAATAGTGCATCGTCTGAACTGAATGTTCACCGCAATCCTCCAAAGTTCAACATTCTTTACAACCCTTTAGAAATGAACAGCCAACACCCTTCTGTTCACAAAATCCACGTCCAACTTATTTTGCTTGCGGTTACCCTTTTTGTTTTTCTTGTTTTGTTTTTGTTTGGGCAACCCATTCAAACAGTACGTCCCCTTTTATTTCTTGAAAACCACTACCTCCTGTGAATAGAAACAGCCATGTCCATAATACTCTAGCACATCTCCCATAATCCTTACCAAAAACTTCAGCATTTACAATACTTCCTTCTCCACGTGTTTACTCTTCCGCTCCATCCAAACTCCCACGTCATTCTCACTTCTCGCCGTAAACAAAATGCTCCAGCCTCCCATCAAAACAGTATAACTTTTCATCACCGTTTTATTTTATATACTCCAAACTACCAAACAAAAATACCCTACTCATCGTACACAACTCCAGTATAAACCGCTCCTCATACATCATTTCCGAACTGTGCATGCTCACGTTCAAGACCTCCCCTTGCTTTCTTTTCTCCTTTCCTTAACGCTAAAATATTGTACACGTCCTCCCCATCAATACATGCTCCACAAAATACATCACCGTGCCACCTTAAAACCGCCGCCAGCTCTTGCCTCATACCGAACCCTTTCAAGCACCCTCACAGCACTATTAACCCGCACATAACCCCCCTGCCACTTGAGATTCGGTGTCCACTGCTCCGGTGCCACACCATTTGATCACCGTTCTAGTTATCCCCTTTGAGTCCCGATCCGAGAACGAAATGGTTGAAAACTCATTCAAGCCTTTGGTATTAACAGTAGGACAGCGAACCAAATCTGGTTCGAGCTCGGCAAAAGCATAAGAAATCTAAGAGGATCTTATTAGAAATAGGAATATAGCTGTTCCAGATTTTATGGTGGAGAATACAATTTGTTTTATTCTCGGAAGTTATGGGGAATTGGTTTTTTCTTTCATTGCCATTTTCCTTTGCAGTTTTGTTTGCTGGATTATGGCCTTTCCGTGTATATATAAAGAAGTTGTTCCTTGGCAGTGAAGTAATAGGATATAGGGTAGGTTTTATTTTCAACGTATGTTTTACTTTGTCGGCAAGAAGTTTGACGTGGTCGGCACACTACTGTATCTCATTAAATTTTGATGTAGACTCAAACGAAAAGGACAACGTTAGGCATATAAGCATGTGATTCATTTAATTACTAGTTCAGCCTAGCATATGCATAAAAACATAGGTCTGTACCGATTACTTCATAGCTTAGCTAAGTACCCTTTAATTTAATAAGTATAAGGCACAAGAGTAGTAACCCTTTTAATGCATACAAGTACACGGTTTGAAAAACATTGGGTTCCCAACGTAACACATTTCGCACAACTCTGTCTGGTTTGAAAAAGTTCACGATATATCCTTTTTTTAATTGTTTCGAAGATTGGCCTACCTCGGTTCCTTAAATTATACTTGCGTACGGACAGAAGTAAAAGTACAGTTGTGCTCAACGAGGTGTCACGATCCCAAAAATATAATAATACCGGTAGTTTAACTTATATTGTGAAACCACGAAATATTGATACAGGGTGCAAAATACTCCAAATAAAAAGTTGCATATTTAATTAATTAAAAATTACAGTAAAATTCTAAAAATTAAATTATCGCTGCGCCTCAAAAGAACCTTGTCCCGATTTGCACCCGATACCAAGTTATATTCAAATAACCGTTACGATCGATATACGATTTCACAGCGACTTTTTGAATATTTGATTTGGACATATTTTGAAATCTATACGACGAAATCTCAATATTTCACTTCTGTTAGAAAGATACAATTCAACAGATTCCAACGTTTCTTGTTTCGAAGAAATCCGGTTTATAACGAGTCTTGTATACTCAGTTGAAGATCAGAACGTTAAATCACGAACTGCAGCGTCATTATGAGCTCGATTATAATTAATATATATTTTTATACGTTTAACTTCGTTTTTAATTAATATTCAAATCTACTTATATTAGGAATTCAATATTTAAACTGATTTAAATATTCAAATATAAACCGATAAAAATGCGGGACATTACAAAATGAGTGTTCTAATATCTAGTTTTCCCATCCTTCATATATGGCTTTATTGTTGTTTGTTTGATTTTCTAGGAGAAAATAATATGGTTGAAATTATATTGGATAATTTACATCTGTTTGTTTAATTTATTACATGCATTGGTTAATAAAAATTAATATAGTTAATGATTATCACATTGTATACTTCGTGCTTGGAGCCAGTTTTAATTCTTATTGAAATGCACTTGAGAATTGAAATGAAGGGATTTGGGTCATTGTGGATCGCTTGACCAAAAGTGCAAGATTCATACCTGTCAAGTCGACCAGGGTTGCGTCAAAATTGGCTGAACTTTATGTGAAATGGATTGTTAGATTCCATATCATCCCAAAGAGTATAGTGAGTGATCGAGATCCGTTATTTACTAGCGGATTTTGGAAGAGTTTGCAAGAAGCTTTGAGAACCGAGTTGTGCTTGAGTATGGTATATCATCCCCAAACTGACGGTCAGACCGAAAAAGTCAATCGAGTTTTGGAAGATCTCCTGAGGGCTTGTGTGTTAGACTTCAGAGGATCGTGGGAAGACCATCTACATATGGTTGAGTTTGCATATAATAATAGCTACCAGTCGAGCATTGGGATGGCACCATACGAGGCGTTGTATGGAAGACCGTGCAATTCTCCAGCATGTTGGTTAGAAACTAGAGATAAGTTGGTACTTAGGCCAGAAATGATAAGGGAGACCTTGGATTGTATCGAGATCTTTCAGCAATGAATGAAGGCAGCCCAAGATCGTTAGAAAAGTTACGCCGATAAACGTCGTAAGGATTTGGAATTCGATGTTGGCGATATGGTTTTCATGAAGGTTTCAACATTGAAGAATATTGTGAGATTTGGAAGTAAAGGAAAGTTAGCTCCTAGGTTCGTTGGACCATTTCCGTTAGTCGAGCGAATTGGAAAGCACGCATATAGATTGGAGTTACCTGAGAAGATGTCGATTGTGCATAATGTGTTCCATGTGTCGTTTCTACAGAAGTTCGTGCATGATTCGAATGACGTGGTATCTCCAGAGCAGTATGAAGACCTAGAAGTAGAAACCGCAATTACGAGACCTCGTAAGCCGCTTCGTGTTGTGGGGAATGACACGAAAAAGCTTAGGAGGAAGACAGTTAAGCTAGTCAAGGTACAATGGAGTGAAGATGGCGACGATTGTATGTGGGAGACGGAAGAGGGCGACTCATCCAGTACTCTTCGCCGGTAGGAACCTTAGATATCGTACTATCGTTATATTGTTGTATCTTGTTGTCGTTTGATAGAATTCTACGTGCTAGGATAACGCTATGGATGCATGGCTTGATGGTTGTCTAGTTTGGGTGATAGAATTGGCTTCTCATGGATGATAGGCATGCAAAATTATTGTGATTGCTTTTGTTTTCTTGGAATTCCAGGGGCGAAATTCTTAAGGGGGGAGAATGTAACTGCCCGCATTTTACCTATCGGAAGATCGTAAAATATTTTTATTTTATTCCCTGAGGTTTAGATCATTCTCATATTTTAATATGTTGTTTATGTGGATGTGAGACATGTCCATAATTTTTATTGATTTTGTTTGTAACCATTTTTCCCTTGTCAGTCTTGTACAGGGCATCACTTTGGACTCAGGTCGAATCAGAGGGTGAGACCTGTTCCATTGAAAAGGAATTGATGATTTCCTTTCCGTAGAGTGGTTACATTAAAGATTTGGCTTAGCGGTTTGGGAGGAATCGTTGTTTTAAGGTTTTACAATTGGCTGTTCAGGTTTTGGAGCCTCAATGAGCTGTTTTGGGATGGCCCATTAGTGGGCTGGTGGAATCCTATAAATAGGGAGTGAGAGTGGAGGGAAAAAGTTTACTTTTCCATTCTCTCATTTGGAGGCATTGATCTCCTTCATCCTCTAACACCTTTCCACCATTAAAAATCCAAATCTAAGGCGGGAAATCATAGATCTACACCATTGGAGGCTAGGTCTACATCATTTCAAAGGTGAAATCATCGGATCGAGGAGTTTGGTTCGAATTGTTGGTTGTCCGGATTCATAATTATATCATTTTAGCTTGTATTGGAGAATTGGCTAGTGGATTACATCTCTCAGATGGATTCAATAAAGTGTATGAGTAGTAGATCATGTTTTTCATCAAATTCAAGTGTTTTTCCTTAGATTTATGCATTGGTAAGTTCATTTTCATATAGATCACCCTAGGATCTCATTTAACAAGTTTAGATAGGTAATTTCGATTATATTTGATACAATGTGCAAGTTAGGTCCATGGTTTTTGTTTATATGCATATTTGTGGTGATTTTGGTGAATTTGATATTATCCTTGATAGAATTTTCATATTGATGATATTGTTGATTTCATAACATTCTTTTAATCCTTTTTGATGAATTGGAAGAGTTAGTTTCGTCGGATTTATCGTTTGGCGAAGTTTTGGTTGAAATTGGAGTTGAATTGCAATATGTAGGTTTTGGATCGGCCGTAAGTTGGATCGGCCATAGATTGGATCGGCCATAAGTTGTGTCGGCCTAATCAAAAGAAGTGGGTCAGCCTAGTCATTCAGAGGTGGGTCAGCCTAGTCATTCAAAGGTGGGTCGGCCTAATCAAAAGAAGTGGGTCGGCCTAGTCATTCAGAGGTGGATCGGCCTAGTCATTCAAAGGTGGATCGACCTAGTCAGGAGAAGTTGGGTGGGACCAAAGTTGGGTCGGACCAAAGTTGGGTCAGACCAAAGTTGGGTCGGACTAAAGTTAGTTCGGACCAAAGTTGGGTCGGACATAAGTTGGGTCGGCCTATTCTGGTCAGCCATCTTTGACATTTCTGGTCGGACATTTCCGATGATGATGTAACTTCAAAGTGAGTTCAATTGGGAAGTTTAGAAGTGTTGAAATGTTTTTTTGTTCGTTGTATGCAACAAATGGGGAGACAACTCAAGTATGTATTGAGTTCGTGTGAAGTGACAACTCTAAGGTGTTCTGAGCTAATTAATAATCGTAATTGATAACGACTAGAGAGACGAAGGCTGATGAATTATTGTTGTCGTAGGTTCTAGCGGACTCAAAGCAGAGGTATAATTGAAGACCAACAGTAGGTCGAGTGCCTTGGGCGTCGTGTATTACCTAGACACGTGTTGAGTATATCGTGTAGCACGTGTTGAGTATAGCGTGTGATGTTTTGCTATAACTGGGGCGTCGTGTAAGGTCCTTGACAATTGACGACAAATTGTTAGCCAGTCATACGATAACGAAGTTTCCAAAGCAAGGTTGGCGGCGATAGCCAAAGTCAGTCATGGACGTTTGAATGCTTGTTGTGATCATGATCGAGTTGCTTTGCCATATATGAATGGATGCTTTAAT
Organism: Allium sativum; assembly: GCA_030737875.1. Classification (NCBI taxonomy): domain Eukaryota; kingdom Viridiplantae; phylum Streptophyta; class Magnoliopsida; order Asparagales; family Amaryllidaceae; genus Allium; species Allium sativum. Next base: position 751,476,053 of record CM060918.1, read on the forward strand.
TGTCGTGACTGAGTTGTTATTCCTTTGGGTGTATCGATTGTCAAGGCTATCACTGTGATGGAATGGGGAAGAAATTGAGAGTTCTTCTCTGTAGCTAGGTAGATTAGTTGATTATTTACCCATTCCTTTATTGATGAAGTTTGTTAGCTATTTTATCGCTCACTAAGACTGTTGTCTAGCTCAAGGTTATTACCTTGGGTTGTTCATTGGGCAGACTTAGTAACAGGTGACAGGTATTGCTTTAGTGAGGATGACGATGTTGATCGATGGTGAGTACGAGCCTCATGTACCAATTTTATTACTATCTAATATGTGTTTCCGCTGTTTGCTATTTCTCTAAGTGTTGTTGTGAGGCAAATTGTACAAACACTATTGTTGTTATCCACGTGTATGGGAAATACTTTCTAGTTGTCATGAAAGTTTAGTGTTTTTTTCTTCACTATCACTAACTATTGTATATGTTCTATTATATTTTATCCTTGCGCTGTGAGTTCACGACAGGTTCCTCTTGTTTTACCTACTATTATGATCGTCCATAGCCGCCGTGCACACCTTTCAATGCATTATTCCTCTTGTTTAGTGCAGGGGCTGTGGGCGGTCGCCACAATCTTCAGTGGGTAAGAGGTGATTTTCGTTAGGATGGAGAACTCTTGTTTTAGTATGAAGTAAGTGGAGAAAGGATAGAGATCAATAGTGTGGAAGAAGAAGAGTAGGAATGAACGATGTCTGGGCTTCAGTTCGAAGAGACTTGGCAGCAAAGAAACTTAGTGGAACTGAGAATTTCAAAATGAGTAGTTACAGATGCTTGAAGGGGTCGTATGTGCTCAGATCAGAAATTTTTGATCCAAACGGTGTGAGCTGGAATTCTCGAAACAGAGTATCATTTAAACCAGATGCTTCTTCTACCCGAGCTAGCATTTGATCTAGAATTTAAACTCTTAAGACCCTTCCCTTTAATGCCACTATCTAAATGAATGACCATTATAACACATAAATGTTGAACAATTTAACATCAAGCTGGAAGAATAATCTCATATGGACAGTTAGGATAGAGCCTTTATAAATATAAATCAGACTTGCATATCATATAACTTCAGACAGTCTGGACGTAAGGATATAATTCTTCACAACACTATAACGCATATCAAACAACTACATGCATTCGATACTTCCTTCCTTTATGCATTTCAACACACCTGCATTGCATGCACTAGCACACATACATAAGGGGCACATGTTACTTTACTATAACCACCTATATTTCTTTGATAGCACAACAAGCATGTCCACAAGATATTCTGAATCTGAGAAGGGCAAAGCTCAAGAGAAAGTGACCAATCCCAACATTCCTTTGCAAAAGTCTAACTTTGACGGTGATGATCTTGGATTTGAGGGGGAAATTCATGGGGAAGTAGAATCCTCCAGAGAAGGGACTTCTCTGGATGAAGAGGTCGGAGGAGTAGGAGATAATAGGGCTCTCGATACATTTTGATATGTAATTTTTGTGGAAGAGCCTTAGCATTCTTGGGTATCCACCACCGACGAATCAAGGCTGAGACGATTATGCTTGGAACATGAAATTCCCTTGGAAGATGTCCGGGCCCCCGATGTCTTAGAGAGACCTCACAATCCCCTAGAAGGATATATGGCAATAAGTCGACAAATGAGTTCAGTTGGAAGGATTCCTCCCTTTCATCGGTTCGTCGACGATTTCCTTTGACCAGTGAATAAAGTAGCCATGCAGCTTCATCTTACAACATACTCATACTTATACACCCTGGTCATAGCATATATGGAGATCCTAAGTTTGGATCCCACCTATGAAGATATAATCTTTTTCTATAACTTCAAGCATCGCCTACAGGTGACTCTTTCATTCCTTTATTTCGAGTCTATGCCTAAATGGAAGAATATCATTGAGGGATACAACAACGTGGCCGACATAATACCCAATTGGTTTTTTGTCCGTCACCATGCTCGGTGCTCTAGGATATGGTTTCAATGTAGTAAGCTTTAACTTCCAGTCTCTTCTCTTTAACCTTATGTGTAGGATTTCTAATATTTCTTTTCACTGTCAGTTCTGAACCCAAAGAAGCCACTTTATCAGGTGTACCAGAACCGCTTGACTGCATTACTAAATAATCCACCGGCCTCACTAAGCGTCAAGAGTTGCCTTGTGGATGAATTTCTTCATCAATACCATTTTCTCAGCCCACAATAGAGTATGGAAGTTGGTGGAGGCCGTGCTCCGGTATACCTTTCCATAACTATAATTCTTCCAGTGTCAGCGAGGATAGAAGGCGTGCTCCAGCCGAGTGGCAAGTAGAAGTTTCATCAGAAGCTAGGGAGGGCTCAGGATGCAAAGACTTTGCAGGTTCCAGTCAGGAACCTCAACCGAGGGAGAAGGAGAAGTCCTCCAAGAAAGTGATTAGTAAAACGCTTAAGAGTCCCTCTCCTATAAACATACTCACAAAGGATTTCATAGAAAAGACAATTAGGGAAGATCCCAAGGACCTTTCTCCAAAAGACACATCCACTACAGAGAAGGTGTCCTCTTCTAAGACTCCAGCCCCAGCAAAATCGCCAATTCATGACTCTCACCAAGAAAATTTAGTGTCTCCATTTCGAGGCTTAGTAGATCTTCCTTTGCCGGATATTATACATTCTTCTCAAGACATTGGCTCTGGCACCTTCTTTCCTACTTCCAAGGAGAAAATTACACCCACTTAAATGGGGTAGATGACACCGATTTGCCAAACTTCGGGCTTTGGTCCATCGGGCGGTCACTTAGGACACATGAACTGGGCACTGCACATCACAATACCTGTATGTTGCAGTAATTCATGATTCTAATAATGGATTATTTTGATTTGAAAGAACTATGTCTCATCGAAGTTATGATCCCAAAAAGCTCCGCGGCAGTCTCCTGAAGTCTTGTCCTGATCCTGAGCGTGAATGTAGAGATGACCGCGACTAAGTGTAGAGAAGGCGTTATCAACAAAAGTATTATCCCTCTTAATGCTTTCGTTCTCCGGTCCACTCCGATGACAACAAGCATAAGAGCTACGAGGGATCTCGCGAAGCGAAAAAACAAACTGCCAAATTTCCACTTCCCCAAAAGAGCCACAACCTCAAGACAAACATACTAAAAAGCATTTTGACCCCAAAAGATTCAACGATATTCCTAATTTTGCAATTTCAATTTGTTTTTATTTCAACCAAATCTCCAAACTTCGTCTAACTCGCCCAAAAGATTAGATAAATAATTTGATTTTAACTTACCTCCCTGTGATTCGACCTGCATACTACACGATCTATGCGCTTGCAGTATTTATTTCATAAATCACGCTTTCCTATTTCTTAGAAAGCGTCGATCAAGTTTTTGGCGCCGTTGCCGAGGAGGCAACAATTGAATTTTATTATTTATTTGATTTCCAATTAGTGTTAGTTTTATTTTTGATTTTATTTTTCCTTTTGTTTTCTTGTATGTATAGAAAAAAAAGAATTCTTGATTGGAAAGATTTGGTATTATTCAATGATGCTATAATCTTCTAATTAAAAAAAAATTTGCCACTTTTTATAGATTCTTTGCTTTCTTTTCAAGACCTTTCCATATTTTTTTTCCTTTTCTTCCCCTTTTACATTGTACACAATCTGATCTCCTTTCTATAAAAAAATAAAGAAAAAAAATATATCTTTCCATTTTTCTTTTAATTCTTTCTTGATTTCATCCTTTTTCTCCTTTCTTTCTTTTATTTTCTTCCTTCTAACAAATTCATTTCTACTTTCAACAATTAAAAAAAAAAATATTTCTTGTTTCTGTTTTTATTCCACTTTTTTCTTTCCTCTTTTCCACTTCTTTCTTTTCTCTTCTCTGCCGTGAACGTCATCCACCGACCCTTCATCTCTAATCTCACCAACTATCCACAAACACAGCTTCAAAACAATTTCCTTCCTTTCACCATAATCCTTCCACCAATTCCCCTTCACATCTTCATCCGCACGGTGACCCTCGTCTCCTCTTCAATAATCCCACAACCACCCACACATAAATCATCGTTCCTGCAGCCAAAAATTCAGCATCCAAACCTAACCTCCAGTTCCATGTTCAAGACCATTAGCTTCACACAATTATACCACAACTCATAACCGAACACCTTTGAATCCTCCCCCTGTATTAAAATTCTCGCTCCTCTCAAATTCCAACCCCACTACCCCATTAGAGATCACCATCCCTCATCTGTTTTCACAAGCTATCACGCCAACAAACCCTTACCTTATCCACAAATTGCAAATACCCAATTTTCAATACCCTCATGGACTTCAGCCTACACCACGTTCATACCTCAATTCCATGACCATCACGCAAAATTTCCCCGATCTAATCCCCAGGACCCGATACATCTTTGTTCACAACCTCTCAGACATACTCATCACTACAACAAATCAAAATCCGTAGTTCGATTTCATTATAAAACCCATAGCCGCTGTAATCGACTCTTTCCTCAATACCCGATTTGAGAGGAATTCAAACTAAATTCTGATCGGTAACCACATCAATTTCACTGCGGACGTCAATCTTTATTTGTGGTGGATTCATATCGATTGTCTGTCCGTGAGTTGAAAAGGAATTAAAAAGGGGGGCGTGGTTGTTTTTTTTAGGATGCTGAGTTTTGTTTGAGTTTTTCTAGGAGCCATTTGTGGCGATTTAAAGAGAAAAAAAAAGTCGGCGGCGCATTTGTGAGGATATTTGGCTTAACCTAGTTGAGTGCGCCCATAGTTGTTCGGATTTAACCTTGAAACAATCTTTGTTTTCTTTTAATAAGCTTAGGCTTATTTTCGTTCTATAAGCTAATTGTCTTTGTTTATTTTTTTTAAGCCAATTTTTAGTTGTTAAGCTTTGTTTTCATTTTCTTTCTTTCATTTTTTTTCTTGCTTCCTCTAAAAAAACCTCATAAAAAATCGAAGGCCAAAGTGAAGGAATTCAAGCAAGCAAATCAAAGGAATCAACATCGAACAAAGCAAACAATGGAGTTTGAATAGCTAGCACTGCTCAAATATTCTTTGGATGGATCTCCATACCCCACTGTAATATTTTCTGAACTCTGTAGGTGCTCTGCTGCAAAGAAAAAAACAGAAATTTCTTGTAAACATTTTCTGCAGGGGCAGCGGCTTGCTTGTACAATATTTTAATTTTCTGTTATTATTCTGTGACTGTTCTATGACTGATAATTTTGAATCTGTTTGTGAGAAACGAATTTCCATAACTAATCACTCTTGTCGATTTTCAACTTTAACACTTGATTTGATTTGCAAAATAATATAATTGAAAAGTGGTGTTTTGTGAAGTTGATTGTCTCGTATAATTGGATCGCAGATGTATAGTAGTTCAATTCATTGAACTATTAGTAAAATAGGTTGCATACTACCCGTAAAACAGTGGTCGTATCCCTTAGTATTTATACTATACGTGAACGGCAATAAGTCCCTCTTCCCCTTTTAATTGAATCTGTTAATTAATAGAGCACAACTCATTCTTCTATATTTTTTTGAACTAAGAATAATTTCTGTCTTCTGTTGATTTCAGTCAAATGTCTGATTCAAAAAAATCATTGAGAGATATGTGGGATAATAATCGGAGTAGACGTCCCCTTGAAGAGTATGAGTATGAATTACAACTCCTGAAGCAAAATTTTCCAAAATTTTGTGAGTCCATTGCCGACAATTTTCAAAATTTTCCAAATGACCAACATTTTCAAAATCATGGACATGATCGAAATGGCGATTTCAATTCAAATGTCAATAATTTCAATTATGGTCCACACCCACATCAAAACAGATTTGAATCCCAATATATCTTTGATCCACATCAATATGGGGTTGTAAACCAAAATTTTCAAAGTTATAGCCCATATCAACATCTTGAAAATAACCAAAATTGCAATTCTCTGTCGAACTTTAACAGTTTTGGTTATGAACCTAATTTTCAAAATCAAAATGATTTCCAATATAATTGTCATTTTTCTGAAGATTCAAACAACCACCGAATTGGAAATGATATTGATCGTGAAATTGATGTGGACTATAATTTTGAGAATCAAGAAATCCAAAACGAGAGCGCTCAAATCAACGATTCTGAAGAATATAATCCTAACATTCTTAGAGAGAGGGTAGAAAATCAAGATAGACAGCTTGATGAAAAAGATGGATAGCTTGATGAAATTCTTTGTTTAATGACGTATTTTAAAGAACAACTCGAGCAACAAAATCAAATTCAAACATGCGATGAATCAGGAAATAATCCATTCTATACTGATAGTGAAAATTTTAAATAACAACTTTGGAAATTGAGAATAACCATCTAAATGAAGATGTTCACAATTCAGTAAATGATTTGGACTTCGATTCTTTTCAGGAAATAGATTTAAGCTCAGATTTTGATCTTCCTCTTTCAGGCTGCAAAAAACTTGAAATTCTAGAAATTGAACAGAATAAAAATGTTGAATTTTTCAATTCAAATTTGGAGTAGGATTTTAATGAACATGAATTTTTTGGATTGTATGAGGATGATTTGCCAAATGAGGATGAAATTGAACTAATCCATGAATCCAAGTTTGAAAATTGTAACTTTAAAGAAACTTCCAGCGAACTTGAAGTTATCAGTGTTGAAAATATGTTGTCCAGTAATGAAATTGAGAAATGTGATCACATAATCTTGAACAACACTCAGAATTAAAATTTCATTGAATTTATATACGATCACTAATTTTTGATCAATTACACTGATAAATTTGTTGAACACATGAATTGTTTTTGGAATGTTAGCTTGATTGGAAAACTTCATGTTAGGATGACCCTGGACATTTATCTGCTAGACTATAAATCTCGGTATAAAGATGAGACGGTTTTCAAAAATCTTTGCTAATTTGAAAACATGCCTAGACATAGTGGGAATCTGATTCATCGAGCTAGAACCAAGCGTGGGGGAAATGGTTGGTGGCATTCTTTGCATCGCATGCATTGTAAACACATATATCATTGTACATATGATCCATTCTTACGTATAGTTAGAATGCATTTCATTCTGCAAATCATTTTGCATCTAATCCATCTATGGGTTTTATCACTCAAATTTAGGAAACATGCTACAGTGTGGACACTATTTTGTCCAAGTGTGGGGGGAGTCTGCATTTCATTCATTTTCGTTTTTTTCTTTATTTTTCTTTCTTTTCATTTTCAGCCATTTAAGTAGGACCATCATGCATTTTAGATTGCAGTAACATGCCTTTTTTTAAAAAAAATACAACTCATTTTAGATTGATACAACAAAATAAGTTAAGGATTGTTAATCAGTTGATAGTATTTTTTTCTCTCAACTTACATCGAATAAGAAATATAATGAAAAGATTAATTTTGGGGGAAACTACTGTAACCGGTACATGGTGAGATTCTTAGGTGATGGCCATGAAATCTATTCTATATTGTTGTATTTGTTTAAATAAGAGGAGGACTTAGAATACTTATATTGGATTGTCGAATCTTTAAAACTAAGTTATGTTAAGTTGAATTCGCGTAACTCTCTTTTGTGCCTATATTTTCAATAATAATAATAGTAATACAAGGGTATCCAACATTGCTTGTATATCAAGAGTTGGTGTGCAAACACGCCAAGATCTATCCGACATGTTGTTGACAAAGTCATCGTTGGAATATCTTGATCTCATTTTATGAGATTGGACACTTAAGGATTACCGACATGTTGTTGACAAAGTCAGCGCCGGTCTGCACAATCCGCCAAGCTCTGTCCTAATTCTCCGTCAGTCCGCAAGGAAGTGTATGGGTGGTATACCTTGGTCTTTTAAGTTAGGTGTATGTAATTAATCATAAAATTTAAAATTTTATAGAGAATAAGTGATGATGCCCAAACACTTCTTGACCTTATTGATTTGACTAGCCATACATGAGAAAATAATAATACCACTTTGCAAACTGTGCCAAGCAAACTAAGAATCTATTTCATGGCTGCACTATGTTATCGAGCGAACCAACTGGCCAAACTAGAGTTTAGACATTGAAAACTTGACTTATGTTGAAAATTTGTGACAGGTTGAGGTATCTAAAGTACAATCAACTGGTTAGAAATTGTTAACTTAAATTGTTGTACCACTTACTAAAACAAGTCGTGTTTTCATTTTTGTTTTTATTTTGCATATGCCTATTGAACTCATGTAGTTTCATTAGAATCATAGCATACTGAATTCTATTTTGTGGGTAGTATCCGCTGAAAACCCTCACGAGACACCACTTGTCCTACTAGGGACACCTAGAGGTTTATCGGCTTGTTGCATACGTTCAATGCAATCGTATTTCCTACGAAAGTGTGACCTATCTAGTTTATTTTTTTTTATTTCTTGTTTTACTTGAGGACGAGTAAAAGATAAGTGTGGGGGTATTTGATTAACATAGAAATGTGTATATTTTATGCTCTTTTATCTTATCTTTTGTATGTAAATAAATATTACTTGGGTATTGTGTTGTCACTTTTACAGATATTTCAACCCAGCCCGCATGCAACCAGAAAAGTAGAGAAATGTAGATCAGATTGCTATATATTTACATTTTGAAGAATTATAGATGAAGATCTCACATCTAGTTGCTGTTGGACAAGAAAATGATTGATAAAAAGGCCATGCACATCTCAAATTAAAAGTGGCTTGCAAGAGAAAAGGAGAAAAGGCCTAGAACTTGTTCCAAATGACAAAAGGCCTAAAATTTACTTGAAATAGCTAGGCCCATTTGTAATTAGGGTTAGGGTTTGGTTATCTCCTATAAATACCCTTGTAATATCATTGTAGCCACCATCCTATTTTTCTATCTTAACCTCCATTAATAAAATTTCTTCTTCTTTTATTTTCTAGCATTTTTCTTTTTCTTATCAATTGGTGTTGTCTTCACAATTAGTTTTGGTAGAACACCAATTGTATTTTACATTTTTTTATTAGCGATTAGTCATTTGATTAGTTTCAACGACAATCCTAATTTTACTTTTTGTTGTTCTTCTTTTTCTACAATTTTAGTTTATGCATTTTATTTGTGTTTTGCATTTTATTTTCCAAGCAATTTGTGCCATCTATTCAATTAGATTTTATAGAGCTCAAGTTGTCTTTGCTTTTTTATTTTCATTAGTGGTTAATCGTTTGATTAGATTCAACGATATTCCTAATTTTGCAATTTCAATTTGTTTTTATTTCAACCAAATATCCAAACTTCGTCTAACTCGCCCAAGAGATTAGATAAATAATTTGATTTTAGCTTACCTCCCTGTGATTCGACCTGCATACTACACGATCTGTGTGCTTGCAGTATTTATTTCATAAATCGCGATTTCCTAGTTCTTAGAAAGCATCGATCATAAATCCAAGGATAACGATGGTGCAGTGATCATTCGATCCAACCGCAAATCCACCAATATCTCCACATCAAAGCATGTTGTTCTTGATGCCTCTGCTGTCGAGAGGATAAAAATTTTAAAAGAGCTATTTCCTCGGTATCACTTCGGGAACATGCAATTTGTGCCTAACCAACCACCAATCCCTTAAAATTGGTCCAACAGCATCAAGGAAAAGATAGACTTTGTCTACCAGCAATACCCGGAAACATGCAAATATGATCGAAAGCTATCCAAGATCATATAGAACCTCCAACTAGACCCCGACAACTAGAAGTATTTATGGGAATGCGATGTGTCACATGTTAAGACTGTCAAGACAGAATGTGACGAAGCTTAGGCTAAACTTGCACTTATAGAACGAGAGTCCGAGAAATACAAGAAAATGCATGATGAGTTGCAACAGCGTTTGCACAATGAACTGGATGTTAATAACAAGGAATACACAACCCTTGAGGAGAAGTGTCAGAGGGTTGCGGGTGAAAACACTGACCTATAGTTGTATTGCACTCAACTCGAGCATGAGAAAACTAAACTTGAGAAGGAGAATGTCTATTTAAGAGCCTAGCAGGCCGAGCTGGGGAGAGGGGAAAGAGGGCGGAGGAAAATGTTAACGCTGCTCTTGAATCCGCCTCTAACTCTAAGACTCAATTTGAAGTTGATAAAGCTATGATAGAGAAACAACTTGCTGAATCAAAACAAGACCTGCTTGGTATGGTACCTCTCATTCTCTCCATAAGTTCTCCGATATCACGACATATCATGGGTGGACGATTATCCCACCACTCTAGCTGATGCGTCGAGTGAGCTGGTTGAGAATGAGAAGCATAAGCTCAAGATTGAAAATGTGGATGAGGTGGAATTAATGAGAACATTCTGGAGGGCGATGAGTCTGAGCATCTGGCAGAGGGATTGAATCTTAGGCTTACAAGCAACCTCTGTTAAGTTACTGGAAATTCGAACTGCATCAACAGGTGCATATGCATTACTTCTGAATTCTAATAAACATTATTATACGATATTTTGCATAAGCTATAGTGTAACGACCCGTGTTTTTGCCGTCAAATATATATATATATATATTAATTTATTTAATTTAAATATTATATTTGGAATATCGATGGGATTTAATATTTAATTCGTTATTTAAATGAAGTTCGAACGTTATATATATATATATATATAATTATAAATCGAGCTTGAAAATGGCGTGCAGTTCGTAAATACGAGTTTTGAACTTCAACTGAGAATACAGAGTCCGATATAAGTCGGATTTCTGTGAAAAGAGAAACGCTGGAAGCATGTTGACGATAATTTTCATATGAAAGAGAAAAATTTAGATTTTGTTGTATAGTTTGAAAGTTGTGGTCAAATCAAAATTTGGAAAAAACACTGGAAATCGTTATTTAAAATATCGACCTTTAAAATGGCCATTTTGCAAACGATCTCGGATTTCAACGAAATCAATTTCATTGGGACCGTAACGTTAAATTTTTGTACGGTGGTGAATGGCGTGGAAAACCGGTGTCGTATGTGACCACGGTAGTCGTAAACGCCCGTTCAATTTCTATAACGCGTAATTAAATTAATAAAGAGATATGTGGGTGTAACTTGAACAGACGATGGAATTAGGCCACGAAACCCGTTCCATTGAGTTCGTATCGTCGATTAGGGTCAGGATAGGTATATAGTTTGTTATTTTTAGAGACCGGAAAATTTGGTGTTAAAAAGGGTAGTGCGGTGCGTGGTAAAAATAGCCTATCGGGCAAACAGTCTCAGAATGCGACGAAACTAGTGCCGTTGGGTTCCTATCGAAAAGTTATTTTAGGATTTCAAGGTTTCAAGGTGATTGGGTTTATCTGGTGATCGTGGTAAATTAAAAAGCGTGTTTATTTCTGGTTTTATAAGGGAATTTTTTCCAAACGACCTCGGAATTCGACGAAACTTGTCCCATTGGGTCCAGAATATCTTTTTACATCAAGACTAGCTTTTTTATCAGTAGACAGAAGTCGATTCAGGTTAGTTTTCCTTGTTACTTTGCGGTCAAGTTACGCTTTATAATAAATTAATATTAAATCCAAAAAGGGCTACAGTGAGGTAGACTTCAACCATTGCGCCCCAAGCCATCGTTGCACTGTGCATTACTTGGCTTCCAAACCATTTGTTTCCTTGGCCGCCAATTAATTATCACCGTGCTTCCCATGTTTCAGTCTCCTATAATTACCAATACATCCTAACCCTAAATGGATGGTCAAATAACTATCTATGGTCAACAACTTCTGCGCCTCCATCTTCTACCATTCGAACGACCACAAATCCTTCGTTTTAATTCCTCAGACTTTCCAAAACTCAAACGCTTCAGATCAAATCTCCTACATGTAGATTGTAAAGCTATTGGAGCTCTACAGATCCCGACTACTATGATTCAATTCCATGCTTCCACGGTCCAAAATCGAAATGAAATGGCCTCGCGTTGGAGAGCTTCTCGCCGGCAACAGGAAGGGCCGGAATCAATCAGACTCGGGGCAGTTGCCGAGCTATAGGAGGCGCTCAGATCACCGGCTGTGGGTGGACCTTCGATGGCCTGTAGGGGACGACAGGTGGTCTATCTCTGGTGCGGCTAGCAGCAAATTCCGGGTTTCTCAATGCAAAGAACGAAGTATCAGCAGACAAACTGGCCTCTAACCCTTGTTTAAAGGGTAATTAAACGTAATTTAATTAAGGATAATCAAGTTACTTAATTAGTAATTAATTTACATCCGTATATACTAAACCGTGAGTGGAAATGGGTGCAGGGTTGTTTCTAACGAAGGAGCTGGTACTAGGAAGCAACCCAGATTAAAACAAACCATTTGAAAAGAAAGAACGTGAAGGACTTGTTGCCGCCAATTTGGTTATTACAAAGCGAAAGTGTGTTCGTGAGTGGCCGTGACAATACAAAGATGAAGAAAACAAGCATATTTATGGTGCATTTAAAAAGGTTGTTAAGTGAGGTTAATATTTAACTAAAACTAGCGTTAGGAATACCAAAACAAACGAGAACCGAGAACAGATCCTAAAGTCATGATGATAACAGTTTCCTTTTAATAGTAACAAAACTAGTAGATAATTGGTTGAGTTTATGTGTTAATAAAAGGTACTTAGGCTAAATAATTATATTGAATAGGGATAATTATTTAATTTGAATTGTTTTAACTTAGGTATTAAATATTCACTAAGATTAATTAATTAGAGTTTAAGTTAACTAATTGAATCTATAAACTGATTTGCTAAATAACCATTTGATTAGTACTTAACATTTTAGTTAAGGATGTATAGTCGGCCATTAATTATGAAACACAGTAATTAGTTATGAACCATGGTTAAGAAATAAATTTTAATAACAAAAATGGAATTGTACAGATTTATAAATTTTAATTTGTGCCTACGTTATCAATTATCAGAATTGGAGCAGGTCAGAAATACCAGAATTGTATGGACGATCATAATATCGTGGAACTGATCTGAATAGTAATGTGGACAGTTGGAAATTTCTGTTAAATTGAACAACTGTTTAATTTAACTGTAACCGGACCAACGACAATCAAGGTGAGTTAAACTCACTCAGTTTTCCCATTTATAATTTATATAAATTGGGTATTTTTATTTTGTGTGCTCTGCTTGTTGATGGTTGCTTATTTGCTAGTTATACAGTTGTGTATTGATTTAACTGATGAAATTAAACTGTGTTTAATTTCAGTGAAATACCAAATTATTATTTTTAACGATTGTTTCTCATAAAGGTAACTTACCTTATTGGTCGCGTTTATTTTATAAACGTGTTTTAAATGGTTGAATTGTTTGCATTGCTTGTGGTTGATGTTAAATGGCCGTTATTCATTGTTATCAGTTAAATGAAAACTGAATAATCTGGTTTGTGATAACCATTTGAATACAGGGAAGAACAGGTTGGAGGGATCCAACCGGATTCCTCAAATATATTATTTATTTCATATTTTGACATATGAACTGTCCTGTTTGGTTGATTGATTTGATTATTGATTTGGACTGGGAATTCAACCTGTGTTGTGTTTAAACCAATGAGCGGTATTGGTTGAGTATTTAGCAGCGTATGGCCTATAAAATCAATCGTATTATAAATATTGATTCACCGTCAGGTGAATCGATAAAGATGAAGTTATAAAATTTATTATATAACTGGAGTTGGATTTTGAATATATTATATTGAATAAAAGTTATAATAGGGAATTAAATAAATATTTTATTTATTTAAGACTTTGATTGTTATTAAATTATTTTATAAAGTAAATGCTGACGTTAATCATATTTACGAGTATGAGAACAAGTAATGAATCGAAGGATTAAACTTTGATAATTGTTTTGTAAAGAAAACAATTAATTGGATTATTTAAATTAATTATATTTTTAATTAATTTAAAGTGAGGATTAATTGGAATCGATTAAAGAGATAATTGAGTTTTGAGTTAATTAAATCGACCGTTTGAATTGGAATTTGATTATCAAAATTGATGTGTTTTGATTTGAATAGTTTAATAAATATTGTTTAAATTTAAATAAGGTTTTAAAAAGGGATTTACCATTTAATTTTGTTATTAAAGAAATTAACTACTCATGTAGTTAATGATTGAAATAAATTATTATTTTAATTAATAATAATTTAGACAATTACTTTTCAAAAGTAATTGAAGTGAAATGAAATCAAAGGAGATTGGAAATAAGCGAATCAGGTTAAAGAACTGGGTTATAGAGTTGTATAACCAAATCCAATAGTTAAATGGAATTTGTTTGAGACTAGAATGAAATATTGATTTTGATTACAACTTATGTTTATCGGAGGATAAGAACGTTGTTGATCAAGGTCTGAGAGGTATTTAAAATACCCCAACTTGAACGACATCGGGATTATCTGAAGATGATATGAGTTGGTAATCGTAGGAGAGGATAGTGATAATTTATTATTTCCATTAGTGAAATAATAATGCATCGTTTGGTGAAAAATAGAAGAATATATAACAAGAAATCCGAGGTAAAGAAAATGCAAAGTTAGTTTTATTATATACTAATCAATGTTAGTTATGGGTGCGAGAAGGGAATACGAGATAATTACATAACGCTATTTAAATTAAATGAGTTGAATGGATTTTCCTTGTTTCAAATACCAAGGAATGATGTTGAAACGTTTTTGAAAGGAGAATTAAGTGTAAATTGAATATGGTGATTTTACCAAGTATTATAAAGGATTGGTGTTGAGAACATTGGTAAATTAATTAAGAATTCAATTATCGTATTTCTAAATATTAAAGAGTTAGAAGTTTTAATTAAACAAGAAGTGAATTAATTTGTTTAAATTAAAGGGCAAGTGATGCTGAATACTGAACCAGTGAACTCATTGGAGTGTCATGATTGAAACACTGTTTATTTTGATAGTTAAAACACCGACTATCAAACATGTCCAATACGAATGTTGGTATGGAAAGACCGGGATCGAATTTACATTTGAAAACCATTCCGACCAACAAATACATGAAGATCTCAGAAGATGATCGAGAGGGAGCATTGAAGACCATGGATTTCCATACACGGAAGAACCACTAATATTCTTTGTCTGGCAAGCAGAGATAAGCTGCGATTCTGTCGTGGTTGGATTCTACAGGTTGCAAGGACTTCTCGCTACTGATCCATGGGGTGATTCCTATATCGGATGCGGTAGGAGAGTGCCTTCGGTTCATCCTGTTCCTGGATGACTTGTATGGATGGATGTCTGACAGAGTATTTCCAAGGGGTCACGTACGTTGATTTCTTCAAACGTGCTATGGTTGTTGGCGGAGAATTGCCGTTCTCTTAGCTTCCAGCTATAATATTTTTGTGGATATCAATTAGTGATATCTGACGGATCTGACGATGTGGCATTCAAAGTGAATGACGACCAGATGATCAGAAGAAAATTCTAGCCTCAAGCCTCATCAACCGGGAAATGACAAAAATCGGGCAGGCAGCATGGCTATGTGGGTCGCTCCCATTAGGGTGTATAATCACCTATCTAGAGGAAATCCTATTTGTTTCTTAAATCTATGTTTCGATGCTGTCCCTTATCGGAAGACGGTTGCTGATCCCAACCGTCTGTGATATACATTCGATACACTCAAGCGAAATGAGTGGTCGGTCATGTGAGCGCCGGGTTGCAAGACGTTCTTGTTGAACCCAGTGTATTTGCCTCTAGAGATACACTGTCGGCAGGTGGTCCCATACCTTGTCATAGTTGGAAATCAAATCTCCAATAAGTGCCCGCGGTTTTCGTTTGTATACTATATATGTAGAGCGTGAGATGCAAGCGTTCTACTAGATTTCTATTTACTTGTATTTAGACATTATTATAATATCAAACAAGATATTGGTTTCAAAAATGTTTTGGGTTATCGTAAGGTAAAAACCGTCCATGTTTATGTGTGGATTTGGTCTTACGATTATCCCTTTCTTTTGAAAGATTTTGAACTTTAAAATCATGATTGGATGATTTATCCTAAATACTGTGCGAGTTTATCTCACTCTGGTTCACCAGACTGACCCGATGTTTTGTAAATGCTCGGGTTAGCCTGGGATGAACAGGTTCAGGTTATCGAATGCTGTGAAGTCCAGAGACGAGCTGGAGATGTTCAGACGTATGATATTATATAGCCACTATTCCGCTGTGTGTTGTATATAGGAACAAATCATTATAACTGTCCCATTGTGTGATGTACTCTGATACTGTAAGTATTTTTAAAGCTCTCAATAAAGATTTATTTCTGTATTATATTTTGTTCCATTGCGATGTGAGACTCTGTGTTGTGTTGTTTCTTCTTCTTCTCCTATTCTTGTATTTCTTTCTTTCCTATCTCACCCTCTAATTTCTTTCTAATAACTATCCAGTGTTTTCGGTGCTTGGAGGGTCGACATGAGTTACAGTAAAGGTATTTATGTCGACTTCCGGGGCCGAAATCCCTGGGTCTTTACATATAGTTAAAGAACAAATAGAAGCACAAAGAGTTAGGAGACACGATAGCTCTTGACCTAAACTTAAGCAAAAAAGCTGAAAAGTTTGGTTTTTTATAAATAGAAGTATAGTAGTTTATCCAAGTGAACTTAACCACTGATTTTTCTAAGCATTGCTATGTATGGATATTTATATTTTTCTGAAAAAGGATATACTTGTAAAATAAAATGTTATTCATAATGGTTCATTGGATTCTCTAAAAAAGGATATCATACAGATTGATGTGTTTTGTTCAATGGCTACACACATGGCTTTTAGACAAATATAACTTTTATTTGAACTTTTTAATTTATGTTATTATTTGAACGTTTTTTTATAGAATACATTGTCAATGGCTACACACATGGCTTGAACTTAATTATCATAAGCACCGAATTCAAATATTTGTTGGAGTGCTCAGATATATGTTTATAAATACGGTCTTTTTCACTTTGAAAGCACATATATGTATGAATTCATAAAAGTATTGTGAATGGAAGCTTTAGTACTTATTGTTGCAAGCTTTGCAATTGCAACAACAAATGCACAAGCTTGCAACAGCAAGACAAACTATGCAGTGCTTGCTGTTGCAAGCCTGTGCACTTACTAAAGTGCAATAGATTACAAGCAGCAAGGCTGCAAGGTTTGTTGGGCTTGCTGTTGCAAGCTTGTACACATGCTGCAAGTGCACAAGCTTGCAAAAGCAAGCATTGCATGGCTGTGCGCTTGCTGCAAGTGCACAGGCTTGCAATGCATGTTGTTGCAAGATAATGCACTTGCAACAAGTGCACAGGCTTGCGACAATAAGCATTGCAAATCTGTGCACTTTGCAAGAGATGTATATTTCGTGCATTTGCTGTTTTAGGTGTGGAAAAGGTATAAATTAACAATTTTAATACTGTTTCGAACATCTTGGATTCATAATCTTAGTACAAATTACTGCCCTATTCATGTTCTTAATGGTATAATGCTTTGATGTCTAACCAACTAATCCCACTTTTGGTGCAGTATTTATATATTCAGTGCGTATACATGAATTGTTTGAAAGACTAGATGCATTAGTATTTCTTATCTGATCATTATATCATTATTTCTATGTAGGAATGTAGCCTGTGCACTCGCCACCCTATGCCATCTCACCAAGTTGTATATGAGCTTCTTGTTTATTCGGTTGAAAAGGCTATGTAAGTTTTCAATTTTGCATTTTTTTGAGAGTTTGGTTGTTAAATGCACCTTGGATTAAATAGTATACATGTGATTATGTTTTTGGTATAGTATACATGTCGACTGCACCTCCAAGCTTGCAATTGCTGCAAGCTTGCTGAAGCAGGTTGCAAGCAAGCAAGTAAGCAAGCTTGTGCTTGCTTCAGCAAGCAAGCTTGAGTTTGCCTCAGCTTGAGCTCACGCTTGTCCAATTTGCATTCTTGCTTGTGCAGCAACCTTGAGCTTGCTGAAATTTTGAGCTTGCTTGTGCAAGCCTGCCGAAGCAAGTTTGCACAAGCAAGCGTGCACATGAAAGCTTGCAGAAGCAAGCTTGTGCAAGATGTAAGCAAGCAAGCTGTAAGCAACCAAGCTCAGCTTGCAAAGTTCGGCTTGCAAGCTCACAAGCTCAGATTTACAAATGTGGGTTCGCTAGCTCGGTTTTGCAGTGCTTGTAAATGTTAGCGGCGTTTGCTTATTTGATTTACATCAATTTTGTAAAATTGCTTTATGAATTCATGAATGTAAAAAAAGCAGGAGAACCGAAGTTATTACTTAGTTTTGCAGCTTTTCATTTTTGAAAAGTTCTAATTGCATATTTATATTAAACACAGGAAACTATAGAGGAGCGACCTTTTGGATGATCATATTAGACTTTAAAGAATGTGCAAAACCACTAGAGTTAAAAGTGATACAGAGTAGTCATGTTAGCTACAATCAGATTTTAATATATCTTGAGAATAGAAAATTTTGAAGCTCATATTGTAGTATTTTTTGAATATGACCTATGGTATTTAGGATATGTAAATTACGATCTATAATATATTATACTTAATTTAAGATGCATTTCAAAATTTGCATGGAACATGTACGATGAATTATGTAAGGCATTGAAATAATATGGATGATATATTATACTTTTTTTTGCTTAAATTATATTAATATTAGTAGTGCAAGAAATTGTCAAAAATAACATTTATAAATGTTGCACATATCTATTTTAACAATGCTTATAGGTGTTAAAAGGAAACTAATAGGCTATATTGATTGATGTTTCATAACATTTACAAGTGTTATTCAACAACACAGTACTAACGCTTATAAGTGTTGTTGCGATTAATTTTGCGAGCACTTATAAGTGTCACAAATTTATTCCCTTCGTTCCCCATAAGCGATTAGTAACACAAGAAAAGTATTGCTGAAATTATTGTAGCACTTTTAAGTGTTAGGAATTGCTTGTTTTGATGTAGTGTAAATTGTAATATGTGGTTAGTTCAAAATATTAAAACGCTTAACTAGTTTAGTGTATTTATCAAATAAATAATTTATCTCTATTAAATTTTTATAATTTGTTCGATGTTGATCCTGAAAATATAAAACGTTATCTTTAATGGGTCTGCTTTCTGGTTTCTCCTGTTCATGTACAAAAATGCAAGTTTATGATACCGTTTACAAATCAAAATTGACTCAATAGTGAGAATTGAACTATAACCATATAGAAATAACGGTTTGAATGTTTTATTTAAATAGAATAATCTAGGATGCAAGTTAAAAAATAACAAAAAACGTTCCGATTTAGAGATTTCCAAAATCGTGTGGTGTTAAAAAATATCTCATTTCCATTATTATAGATTTATTATAATTGAATATACATGAAGAAATTGTTTAATTTTAAATGGAATTGATTAGAAATTAGAAGATTTAAAATTTTGGGTTCAACCTTGAGGAATGGTAGGATATTTGGAGTTGAGATATAATGAGAGGTGTGGGGTTGTTTTTGCCTTTATATGCACGTAGGGCTCAACTCATACTCATGTCCTAAATAAATCATACAGGGACAACTCAAAATTATGCCCATAAGAGTTATGACCCTCTTCCCTTCCCCTTCCCCCTCCCCCTTTTAGTTTACACATTAGTGCAAGCCATAATCATATACAAAAAAGAAATTAACGCAGGTCATTATTGCGCTAATACGGGAAAGTTACACAATTGTCGACTGTAAAATTGAGTTGGTAGACATCAAACATGCTTTTATCATGAAATAGTTTCAAAAATAGCTAATCTAAAATGTTGTCTTTTGTATTGTTTAGAAGAAATGAGATTATTCCCATTAGTTGTCCCTTAATGGAAAAAATGAAGTTAGAATCAATGATAGACTTAATTTCATATTATAGATTGATTTTGAAATTCTATCACTTCCAAAAGTCATGTTATAAAAGATCACTTACTTGCCAGCGTAGTGTGGCACAGCGAAAATGTGTTCTCCTGTTTGATAAGACATCACGAGTTCGAGGCTAGTCTAACCATCATGTTGTCATATTAGTCAATTTTCCAAAAAAAAAAAATCACATACTTGGTTTTGCATATAGTTGTGGATTGTTCGACCCAAATGCATTATATCTAGCTATATGGAACAACGTAGGGCAAGGAATTATTATACACCTTATACGTATAGGCAAAACATTTGAGATCTCGTAGTTAAAGGCAAATTCTATTCAAACTTGGGAAATTGCTGAGTAGCCCTCCGTTTTTATAAAAAAGGTCATGGAAGAAACTTTCCTTTTCAATTTTTATTTATTTATTTCCAGCCTACCTCATAGTGGCTCTATGTGGTTTGTAAGAAAACCGCGTAGGAGCACTGTGTGGTACGCTGAAGATTCATGTGGCTTTACGTGGTTCTTTAGCATACCATGCAGTGCTCCTAAGTGGTTTCCTTACAAACCTCAGAGTCACTGCTAGAAGGTGTTTTTTTTCTAATTAAACGGAGGACCAATTTCTTGTGAATTGTAAGGGTACTCAACAATTCCCCGGATTCGAATAGAATTTGCCTAAGATAAATAGCAAAGTTTGCTATAGAGATAACCAACGGCTATGTTTATTTATTCTCTGTTCAGTTCTTTCGCTTTACTGGCCAACATTTCCCTGAAACCAATAAAAATTGAATGTCATTTCCTATTTTTTTTAAAAAAAAAAATCAAAAGTCAGCACTTAAAAACCATCAATATGATGGGGGTAGGGCGATGCTGCATAAATAAAATACGGATGGGAGAACGCCTCCCATCGATGGATCACAAATATATAAAAAAAACATAAAGAAAGCCAATAATAGGACGAATACCAAGATGCTCCAAAGAGACAAGAAGAATAAACATGAACGCCCAACATTGACAAGCAGCGAACCAGCAGTGAGACCAGGAGCCTGTAAGCAGTAAGTAAAGTCCTGCCAACCTATAAATAAGATAGCAAGACAACAGTATCTGACTTGAAAAAAAAACAGAGCATAATAACAATAAGAAAAATCATGTGGAAGCAGTGATACTGAAGTCAGTGAGGAAAGAGTTTAGGTAGCGATTCCTGGGGCCTCTATAAGGCCTGACTTTGAAAGCAGTAGTGATATCCTCGTGGATAAGATACATGACTTTGCCTCTATCAAATTTTTTGTTGTCATACCGAAATCTATTGCGAGCGCACTAGATATGCCAACAAATATAAGCTGGGATAATGCGAGAGAGGATGGCCCGTATAAATTTACCGTGGGAATTGGACCACCAGAATGTACATCTAGCGTTGAGGGATACTAAGGTTGGAGGGAAACTCATAAGGTTTTCAAAGGGGCGCCAAATGGAAGTCACCGCCTCATTGTTGCCAAATAAATGAGAGATGGATTCGCAATGACCGTTATCACAGTAGCTGCATTTAGAAGGAAAAGCAAATCCAAGTTTAGTTATGTTAGAGTCTAGCGGTAGAGCATTATGGATAATTTTCCATATGAGAATAGGTATTTTAGGTTGAATGTGACGGTCCCAGATCATGGCGAATGGGAGCCTGATAGGAGATTTAGACTGAGTAGCATCCCATGCATTGTAAAGATCGAAAGAGCTGGCAGTCCCCGGAGGTTGATAGGAAGAAGTGATATTATCATAGAGACCTTTATTTGTTTGCATGTGCTACCAAGATTCACTCGAGTATCTTGGAGTGCCATTGAAGTCCATGGGACCAAGCCTGCGATACTTATGGTGAAGAAAAGTGGACCACAATGAGTCACAACGCTTAAAGCGGTGCTAGAGTTTGAGGTACTATGCCTTGCGAACATCTTGCAGGTTGCGAATCCCCAAGCCACCCTTAGATTTAGGGTGGAAAATGCGGTCCCAAGAGACCCAAGGGTGTTTGAGGTGGTTGTCTTGAGTGCCCCAGAAGAAATTGGCACAGATACGATGGAATTCGACAAAGAATGATTCAGTAGGCGTAGAGACAGTGAAAATATGAGAGCTCAAGATGCTCAGATCAGATTGGATAAGCACCAGACGACCCGCTTGAGAAAGCATCACGTTACTCCATTTATTGATTAGCTTGCGGGCCTTCACGACAGGATCTCTGAAATAGGTATTGACCTTACGACCCCGATAAAGCTGAACACCAAGGTAAGTAATAGGGAGATGACAAACGATAAAGCCGGTCTCTCTCCGGAGACTGGCTTTCAGAGTGTTTGAAGCAGAGGAAGAGCATATGATTAAGCTTTTGGAGGAGTTAACAAGCTGACTAGAGCACTTCTCATAGCAGGATAGGAAGGCTATTAAATTATGAATAGAACTCGAGTAACCATTAACAAAAATCAAGATGTCGTCGGCAAAAGATAGGGAAGAGATCATCGGAGCCCCGCTCTGCAGCGAGAAGTGCCTAATCAAGCCAGAGAGCATGAGATAGTGAATACCGCGGTTAAAAGCCTCTGCGACAATAATGAAAAGGCTAGGAGACAACGGATCTCCTTGCCGGACACCCCTGTCGGAGTGGAAAAAGTCTTTGGGACAACTGTTTATGAGGATGGAATACCAGCAGTTAGAGATGAGTCTCCACACCACGTCAATGAAGGGTTCACAAAAGCCAAATTTACGGAGAATCTTGATGAGGAAGAAGGCCATATCCAGTTTTATAACAATGTTGGCGCCATGGACTTTATGATCGATCTGGGAGATAAGCTCCTGGGCGAGAAGAATGTTATCAGAAATTAATCGGTCTTTGATAAAGCCCGCTTGGGAGGGAGACATAATATCAGGAAGAGTGTTAGATAATCTATTAGCCAAGATTTTTAAAAAAACCTTATTACAAAAATTGCAGCGGCTGATGAGACGGAAGTCAGATGGTTTACAGGGATTCTCCGTTTTAGGAATAAGAACGATATTAGTGGCAGTTCAGCTCGTAGGGAGGGGATGGCCACAAAAGAACGCTTGGATGGCCAAACAGAGGTCCTCCCAATTATATCCTAGAAAGAGTGATAGAAAAAGCCGTGGAAACCATCTGAGCCCGGCTCACTACTCTTATTGAGCTGGAACACATTGGCATTGATCTCGTCAGACGAAGGAGGATCGATGATGGAGTTATTAACATTATCAGTAATGATGGAGGGAATGTGCACAAGATTATCTTCGGCGGGCTCGTTGGAGAAGGGAGAGACAAGAAGATCACTTAAAAAGGAGACAATGGTATTGTTGGTTTCGACTCCTTCGACCGCCCAGGAGCCGTCAGGTTTTTGAATTTTATGAATAGTGAGTTTTTTTTCTGTTTTTGTCGACAAGGGAGTGGAAGAATTTAGAATTTGAATCCCCATGCAATGTACACTTGAAATGAGCTTTTTGTTGCTAGAAGAGCTCTTCGGTGTGAAGCGCGTCATTAAATGCTTATTTGGCTTTGAGACCAAGAGGCACAGTTAGATGGAGAGTGGTCTTCATCGTATATAACTTCCGTGATCGAGACAATTTTGTTGGCCTCCATAACACGATTAAAGATATTTGAGAAAGTATTTTTGTTCCATTCACGGACCTGCACTTTGACATGGTGATTTTTAGCGGCGAAAGCTTCGAGTGGGTTCCCACGAACCGGAAAAGCCCAAGCTGCCGCAATAACCTCACGAAAGGAATGGTGGCAGACCCACATCTTTTGGAAACGGAAAGGTTTAGGAGACGAATCAGATTTGGATTTTAAGTGGAGAAGCATCAGTGCTTGATCCGAACTAGAGCGGTGAAGATGGTCAACCAAGGAGGAGAAGGGGTTAGCAAACCATCCAGAATCGCCAAAAACGCGATCAAGCCTGGCAGAAATATGAGCCTCACCTTCCCTATTATTACACCACGTATAGGAGGAACCACATAATGGAATTTCCGAAAGTCCCGCTGTAGCTATGATAGAGTTAAAATCATTTCCTAATTTGTTTGCTCATCCGCGTAAGCGATTGGACTGTATAAAACCATCTGCAAAATTCAATGTCATAGCAAGAAAACCCGATTTTCCGTTTATTCCTTCTTTCTGTCTAACATCTTCTTCATGATTGTAAAATTACCGGAGGTTCTTTCATTTAAATCACAATTCCGCCTGATTTTATACTAGTTTTTGCTGGTTGGAGCATTTTTAGTTTTATTTATTCGGTAGATTTTTAGCAGCAGCCATGATGTCTTCAGTTGGAATAACTGCGCTCAGCATATCCCCACAAATTTGCCCCCAATCGGGCTCGATGGAAGAAGATCACGTCATTGTACAGACGAATCGATTTTGATATTCTTAAGAGTTCTGAATTCTTCAGTTATGCCATTCTGCTCAGTTAGGCTGCAGATTCAGTGATTGTGGGGTTCGTGATTATGGCGTCAACGATGGAAACGTATTGCATTTGGTTATTAAACTGTCTGATGTTATTTTAATTTCAGTGAAGACTTCATCTAGGAAGAAGTTTAATTTTCAAGTCTAACGTAGCTGCATTGTAGGGTACGTAAAGCAAGAGATTTCTAAGAAAAGGTATGCAATTTTTGAATGTGCAAAAATTGATACGTGATGGGGAAGAGCTTGATATTCATAAAATGATTGACGATGTGTTTAATAATAAGGATGCAGTGCAGCTATTCATTTGTATGTATGGAAATCAGCTAGGATCACAACAAAGCAAGCCACAAATGGGTTAACTGAGCAAGTTATCATTAACCCTAAGATTGAATTGTCATCTGGATTTGACAGTTTAGTTTAAGCTTGCATTTGATGTGGTCTTGTGCAGGTTGATTTCCCTGTTTCGTCATCTGAAGGATCCCAATGAGCTTATTTCTTTGCAAGATGGATATGGTAAATATATAAGTGTTTTTTAAGCCAATGGATGAGGAGCCCATGGCTGAAAACAATCCACATAGTTTACCCACATCAGTAGATGGTGAAGGTATGAAGGGAGTACTAGAGAAGATGAAGGTGCATTCTTGATCGTTCTATTGGTGAGGCCCGAGATCGATCCATTTTCTACTGATGAAATCGGATTTTCGGGGGTACCACCTATGAAGATGGTTCACTATTGGAAGGGCATTTTAGGTAATGGAGAGAAGGGAATCAAGATTGGGTCCTTGCAAATGCTTGTTAGTAATAGTGGAAGTTGTGAGGGTATGGGTCCTCGAGATTTTCTCATTCATGATGTGCATCGGATTTTAGGGTGGGTTCGTTGATCAAAATGGACTAACTGTAACACCCCGTTTTTTGAATAATCAAATTAACTAAACTAATCCTAAACTCTATAAAAACACCTATAGACTCAAACCCTAAAATCAAAACAAAATTGGATTCATGGCCTCTATGCCGTCACCTTGCAACTCAGAATAGCCGCCGCCCATTAGAGAGGAAGAAAGAAAATCAAATTCAATCCTTTTCAACTCTAACAGCGAATCTTCATCAAAGGAGCGCTAATTCAACACCAGAAATCAGAATTCAGAACTCAAGACTGCTTTTGAGTTGTGAGTTCGATAGTTTTAACAAAATAATTAATAAATGAATTGGATTGAGTTATAATGCGGATAATTTGGATGTGATATGAATTGTTGATTTGTAATTATGTTGTAGAATTATGTTGTAATTTCTATGATATTATGTTATGATGCTATCATCTACGATGCAAAGTTATGATGCTATCATCCATGTTATAATCCTATGATTGGCTTATGTCTAGTTGAATCATCATGTTTCTTATGCTAGTTTGTTATATTGACTCATATGATAAATCATATGTATGCAAGTTTAGACTTTGATTCAAATATGAGTCATATACAAGTTGGGTAGAATTAAATGTGAACTTACATGATTATGACACCTAGTTTATGTGAGAATTTAATTGAAAATTAGGCAATGACATATGCTAAATTCTACATGATACTTTACATTTTAGATACTAGTTTACGCCATTGTTGCGATGTATAAGTCACATAGGTGAGTTTATGAGTTGGATATGAATCATGTTATGTTATTACCTATGCAAGTTTGCCCCCTTTAGATATAGATCTATGACATATATTGTTTATGCAAGTTTGTGGCTATTATTTCATCAAGTTCACACCTTTAGATTTGGATCCATGACATATGATGTTTATGTAAGTTTGTGGCCATTATCTCATCAAGTTCACACCTTTAGATTTGGATCCATGACATATGTTATTTATGCAAGTTGTAAAATTTGGCCTATGCAAGTTTTAGATGTAGAACATCATTCACATATGCAAGTTCACCCCTATGTTAGATTTATGTTTTAATTATGTGTATAAATTGTGATGTTTTCTTTTATTTTATAAGTTAGACTATTCGAGTCTAACGTATATTTTACGTTAAACGAACAAACGTACTACGTGGGGTAAAGGGGATAATGTTAAAAATATTTAATTGGCATAAATGCCTTAAAAAATGCATAAAATAAAATTGTGCTGAAATTGGTATGATTTTACATGCCATAAATGGATGGACATAATTGAGTCAATTATGGACATCGTTAAATTTGGAATTAATTGATAATTTGAATAGGGAAAGAAATTCAAATTTGGAGAATGATTAATTATGAGTAATTAATCGTCTAAGACATGAGGTTAGGTTCTTTTGTGGTGTAAGACTGCCCGAACCCGCTCGGCAAATCCAACTGCCACAAATTCCAGTCTAATGTGAGAGGTCTTAGGCACAAACTAAATATGTAACAGTTGTAAAGACACGAGGTTAGGCTCTTTTGTGTTGTAAGACTGCCGGACCCGCCCGGCAAATCCAACTGCCACAAATGTCAGTCTAATGTGAGAGGTCTTTATGAGATTACGGTCTTTATGAATTAAGAAACACTTTACAAGATAAGCATGTAGTGGGACATGAGGGGGTTAAGTGGGTGCCTTGGGTGGCATGTGGAATCTAGTGGGTGCCTTGGGTGGCATTTGGAAATACGATTAGAGATACTTAACCAAAATTGAAACATGTAATTGAAACATGAATAAGAAGTGGGTTAAGTGGGATGTACTAGAGGGGACCAAGCTTAGGTGGATAGCTTGTGTCAAGTAATGGGGGCCCGTTTCAACCAGTAACCCATACGTATCTTTGTGGGCTCGACCCAAGTCGAGGACGGGACACGCATACTGGGCTTGACTGTAAGAGGCCAAACCGGGTTAGCGGTGGCAACACAAGTCCAACGGGTTCATATGCTTGTGTGGACCCGGGCTGGTAGGTAAGACGTTGTTGCATCTTGTAGGTATAAGCCGTGCATTCTTGGTGGTATCGGGTTTCCACTTTGGAGATTGATACACCCCACTGTGGGGCCAGCACGGGTATCTACGAGTTAGGGTGCCGATTGCTTGGGGGTAGTGGGTACACCTAGTGGAGATAGGGGCAGACGACACCTATAAAGGCAGCTAGGGGTGCACGAAACTACCAATATTGTTATTAAGTCTGTAGGCGGGATCAACCTTAGGGTGACTACTGGTGGTGCAGTATACTAGTGGCGGTGTAGTATAGCAATTATCCTATAGTGTTGGTGTAGTTTAGTAAATTTATCTTTGTGGGCTAGGTGCGCTTTAACGATATCATTGTTCATCTTGTTCCCTTGTTTACTCTGTCATACTCAATGGTTCATGATTATTTCCTTATTTTCCAACTTATGCCTTAGCCTAGTTACTTTGTTAATTATATTGTTAGAATTATCGCACTCGCCAGACTTTATGTCTGACCCCTCTTTTTCCATCTCTTTCCTCCCCCCCAGGTGCTCAGGTTGGAACTAGCACCAGTGGAGCTTGATTTTGGACTTCTTTTAGAAGATTACTTGGATCGCTGAAGTAAAGTTCAACTTCTCTTTATTTATGGCTATTTTGATGTTGGGGATTATGTCTTTCAGTTTATGTACTTTGTTTTACCAAGATGGATATGATTTACTTGACTTTGGTTTATGGTTTTGATGATGTAATCAAACATATGTGTTTTCCGCTACAATGAAATAAAGTTTTAAATTTCCAAGTACTGCTTTATATCTGTCTTGTTGTGATTTTCTGTTCTATATTCACTTAAAATGCTCCATGTAAATTAATGCATTCCCTTTGTGAGTGACATTAATGGACGTGGGGTGTTACACGT
This sequence comes from Allium sativum, assembly GCA_030737875.1. NCBI lineage: Eukaryota > Viridiplantae > Streptophyta > Magnoliopsida > Asparagales > Amaryllidaceae > Allium > Allium sativum. Next base: position 751,504,120 of record CM060918.1, read on the forward strand.
GGTATCAGAGCTGAAGGTTACCAGAACAGATATGAATTTTTGAAAAACTATTTTTCAAAACAATTTTTATAAAGAAGTACTTTCAAAAGTATGATTTAAGGAAAGTATTTTCAAGAGAAAAGTATATTTTGGAAAGCATAACCCCAAGAGCCATATATCATTCCTTCAGTCCTTTTTGTGTTGAATCTTTCCCTTTTCGTTTCAGCATGTCTGAAGCATCTGAGATACCAGAGGGTGTTCATATGCCTGCTTGGTTTCGTCAATATCTCGAGGCTAGGGCTTCCACCGCAGGTCCATCAAATGCTCCTCCACCTCCTCCTCCCCCTCCTCCTCGCGTCGATACTTTTGCTAAGATATGTAAGGACTTTAGGGCAATGTGTGGAAAACCTTTTCATGGGACGGAGACATTTGTTGAAGCTCGTAACTGGCTAAAGGAGGTGGAAGAATTGTTTGGAATCTTTGAAGTGGATGATGGAAGAAAAGTCCAACTAGCTGCTTGGGTAATGAAGGATGAGGCCTTGTTTTGGTGGGAGGTCACTAATTGGGGACGTCCAGTCGATACATGGCCAGATTTTAGGCAGAGGTTTGAGGCGAAGTTTCTCTCATGGGCTGAAGAGAATCTATACATGGAAAGATTTTTGTCACTGAAGCAAGGGAATCTATCGGTGAAAGAGTACGTTAAACAATTCAACCAATTGGCAAGGTTTGGCTTAGACTTGGTGAATACTCCAGAAAAGAAGGCTCTAAGATTTGTTAAGGGTTTAAACGAGCTGCTTCATGGGTTAGCTATGACCCATATTCCCATGGGGCTACCTTTGAGAGGTTAGTTGACATGGCACTCATGCATGAAGAAGAGAAGAGTGCCAATGCTAATAAGGCACCCGAGAAGAAAGGGGATCAAAAGAAGCCACAACAACAACAATAGAATAAGAAAGGTGGTAAAGGCAACAATGCTAAGGTGAAGAAGAAATGCTTTAACTGTGGGACACCCGGCCATCTAAGCAAAGATTGTAGGAAGAAAAAGAAGACTGGTTGTTTCCCCTGTGGCGAAGCGGGACATCTTTTTAAGGACTGCCCAAAGAAAGGGCAGAGGGCAGGGTCTACCTCGGGAGGTGTGATGACCCCATTTCCCGTACAGACGGAGACAAGGGTAATCTTCGGAATATAACACAAAAACAGATAATAGCAAGACAGAATTAAATAAATACACCAGATAATGCACAACAGAATATACTGGATAAAAGTAATCATCAGAGTTACACAGTATACAAGATCATACTTAGTACAAATACAGTTCAGATATACATAAATGTCTACAACGGAAAACAAACATAATGTACAATAGGAGCTGAACAACATAAAAAGAGATAAATGATAGAATCCATCTTCAGCTCCAGCTATCTAGAAAGAACCAGCTAAACCAGAATACAAGGTTGCCCGTGTAGAAAAAGGGGCACCCGAGTTTGAACTGAAACAAACTACGAGTCAGTCATGGGACTGGTATGAGAAATCTACTCAACACATTTAAAATATGGCTAATCACAGGACCACGCCACATTCGTGGAACGGGTTTACTCCATTGGATCGCCAGTGCTCTAAAAACAAATCTTTCTTTTGAGCATCGCTATGCTTTTTATAAAAATAAAGTCATTATAAGACTCAGTTCCCATCACACAATGCAACGCAAACCGGAGGATAGAGTTTTACCTTATAATGGCCAAAATATGCTTGATACGAATAAAACAAAAGCATTTGATATTACTACTTGTGTTTATATGTTTCAAAAACAATTTCCAATCATAACTATCAATCATAGACGACATGAGCGTCCCATGCCACTATGTCGCCAAATATAGGTATACAATCAAAACCGCACGATGTCGTATTTGGAAATTGGGTTTCCGTCTTGAACCAAGGCAAAAGATAGTCCTTGCCGAATTCGAGACTGTCTAGCCCGAGTCTCAGGCACAGCCGCAACCGTACCTTGGATCGTCAGGGCCGGTCCACACGAAGTGGATTATAATGCCTGAACAATGCGTTTCTCCGCCCTTTGGGGCGTAAGCGAGCCAACGAATGACTCCATCAGACCCGGATTGTCCGATCTAACCGAGGCGCCTCGCAACAGCAACAACCACATAAGTGAAACTCGTCAGGGCGTGTAAAACCACTGACGCCACTTTTATCTAGAAAGAAAACGCATGTCCCCCCCCGAGGTCCTACTCCCGTTTCTGGTTCATACCGGGGTGTGAGGCTCGCGAATTCACGTTATACACAAAGCTACGCCACACAGGCGGTGCTTTGATTGTCACAACAAGACTTTGCTTTTCAACAGAAGCCCTGATCACTGCATCTTAGCATGCCACACAGGCAATTCACACCGTGCAACTGATGGCTATCAATCACACAAAATAAATTCCAATGTCAGACACACTGTCCATTTGCAAGTCCGTTCTGCGTTTGAACGAAACCGGAGGCATTATATACCTCGTAAATCCATCGATCACCACGTACGTCAGGACGATCACCACTCATTATCCATATTTTGGGATGCCTCCCAATCAGGACCTCGGTTACCATCCAAACGAGGTGAAGATCTCCAGTCTTCGACCACCGTCTTTATCTTCGATTTCTTATCATCGATTCAGTTATTCAGAATAGGATAACCCCGGTCTTTCTGAGCAACTCGCGTATATAATAAACAAGTGCAACACTAACATACACACGCATCGTTTCAATTCATTAGTCACTAACCGTCAATCAGTAAGAGAACGATTTCCCAAATATTAACCCCGAAGGCTGAAACCAACATCAGATCAACACCCAAGAAACCATTCGACTTAGCTAACCTTCAGTTAATTTCTAAATTTCACATCCATATCGTTTATAATATTTTATAACGATTTATCGCTATTTTTATTTATTTTAAAATAGCTAATTTATTCAAAACGCTGCTTCGGGCCATAACGCGGCCGTGGCGCTGTTTTTCTTCAGATTTGATTTACACATATCTGAAAATCTAACCGTTGGATCTTCACAAAATTTACATCATTAGAAAGATCTTTTCAAAATGAATCCAACGGTTCCAGTTTCGGGAAAATCCAACGGTCGGATCTCCCGGTATAATCGTTTGAAGTTTCGATTTCAAAATACGAACTGCAGCGTCGTTATTCGATTATATATAATTATATTTATATATATATATATATATAAATATAATCGATTCTGGCACTGTTTTTCTTCAGATTTGAATTAAACATTCCAGACAATCCAACCGTTGGATTTTTACAAAGTTGGTGCCGTTGGAAAGATATTTCCAAAGCGAACCCAACGGTTGCGATTTCAGGAAAATCCGATGGTCGGATCTCCCGGTATAATCGTTTGAAGTTTCGATTTTAAAATATGAACTGCAGCGTCGTTATTCGATAGATTTTAATTCTCTCTCTCTCTCTCTCTCTCTCTATATATATATATATATATATATATCAATTCTTCGATTTCAAAGCTATATTCTTTTCATACCTTTGATAAAAATGATATTTCTATCTAACTGTCTTCTATTTCAACACTTCACTATTTTTAACAATTCATTTATATAATAAAAATGTGATTTTTATTATAAAACAATTCATTTCAAAACACGATTATTTTCTATAGTTCATATAGGTGATAAAAATAGGATTTTATTATAAAACAATTTCTTTCAAAACAAGATTATTTTATATAGTTCATATAGATGATAAAAATGTGATTTTTATATTTAAAACAATTTATTTCAAAACATGAATACCATTCAACACATGAATTTCAATTCAACGAATGAATTTCGATTCAACACATGAAGGTTTTCTATAGTTTATATATATCGATAAAAATGTGATTTTTATATTTAAAACACGAATACCATTCAACACATGAATTTCAGTTCAATGAATGAATTTCAACTCAACACATGAAGGTTTTTTATAGTTTCTATATGTAGATAAAAATGTGATTTTTATATTTAAAACACAAATACCATTCAACACATGAATTTCAATTCAACGAATGAATTTCGACTCAACACATGAAGGTTTTCTATTCAATGAATAAATATAGTTTCAACAAATGAAAATAATTCAAACACATGAATATTATTCAAATTTTCGGCAGCATAACGGCAGGGTAGTTAAAACCGGGACCGTCCCTAGTACGTGTAATAACCCGGAAATCTGGGCCAGTTTAAAATTTTTATTTTGGCAATTTTAGCGAATTTTGATTATTTAAAATGAATTATTTTAAATAATATCGACGAGAAATTTATTTTGAATATAATTCGAACGTATATATTCATTTGAATCGGCGATAGAATATAAATATTTATTTATATTTATAAAAGGAATTGAAAATGGCGCGGTAGTTCGATAATTCGGTTTCAAATTTCAATTGAACATACCGGGTGCAAAATAATCCGGATTTTAGTAAAACCAAAAATAATGGAATCTAATTGAGAATATCTTTCCAACGAATCCGAAAAATTAAAATTTCATAGCGGGAATCAAAAGATATGCCCAGTTGAAAATTCTGAATAGTTGCTATGGAATTCAGGCCCTTAAAAATGGAAATTTTGCAAACGACCTCGGATTTCGACGAAACCACTTTTGTTGGGTCCGTGATGTCAAGTTATTTCTAGGTTCCAAATTTCTTAATTTTTCAAATCAATATGTGAGCGTGGCAAAGGAAAACGCGTTTGACCAGTTTCAGTTGATTTTAATCGACTGGAAAATGGCCATTTTTCCAACGGTCTCAGAATTAGACGAAACTAGTTTTGCTAGGACCATACCGTCAATACGAAGCTAGAAAATATTTTCAGGAATTTTTCGAGTTAGTATGTGACCCCAGTAAATTGAAATGCGTGTTCAAATTCAATATATAGAGTTATATGTTGATTTTGATGAAAACTGATCGAAACAGTCGAATCAGCTTACGATACATATCCCATTGTGTTCGGAATGGGGGTATTACGCTAGGGACGACAGTCGTTGGGTCTCGTTTGGGGTTCGATAGAAAAGTCAACTTTTGTTTTTTTTAAAATTGAAATTAAATTAATTTTATATAACCCTCCTCTCCTCTTTACAGTCACCCCCCTTTTCTAAATCAAAACGAAATAAAGTCGGGCTCCTCCAAATCGCGCGCCTCCACCAGCGGTGGGTCACCGCCGCCGTCGCCTCCAGGCAATGCCGCTCCGATCTTCCCCTCCTCCTCCTTCTTTCTCCTCTCCTTCACCCTTCTCCGACGCGCGAGGACCAATCCCCAAACCCCACCTGCCGCCGCCTACATCCGCCCTTCCACCAGCACCGCCCCTCTCGCGCCCAATACTCCCACTGCCGCTCGATCCCCCCCTCCCACGTCTAGCCGAGCTCGCCCCCCCTCAAAGAACCCCGTCGATGTCGAACCCTGGGCTACCTGAAGCAACCACAACAACTGCTATCCTCCGCGAGCTCCACTTCCAGCTCCTCCGCCAATCACAAACAGTAGCCACCTCGGTCTCCTCCCGCTTCGACACACGATGAGTTTTATAATTTTTAATTTATATAAAAATACTGAATTTTTAGTTGATAAAAACTGAACTTTTATAGAGATTTAAAACTGATTTTTCTTTGATTTAAAACTGAAAATGAGATGTGATTTTAAAACTAAATTTAGACGTGATTTTTAATTTTATGAAGATTATATTTTGAAAGGAGAAAAGATTATATTTTGAAAATAGAGAAGTTAAGATTTTTAGAATATGAAAAGAACGGTATACAAATATAATTTTTAGCTAGGTGAAAATATAATTTTTAGAAGTAAAAATATGATTTTTATTCGAATAACTCCATTGTAAAAATTCGATTTTTATATATTGAATAGCGAAGTAAAAATTCGATTTTTATATATTGAATAGCGACGTAAAAATTCGATTTTATATATTGAATAGCGAAGTAAAAATTCGATTTTTATATATTGAATAGCGAAGTGAAAATTCGATTTTTATATATTGAATAGCGAAGTAAAAATTCGATTTTTATATATTGAATAGCGAAGTAAAAATTCGATTTATATATATTAAATAATGAAGTAAAAATTCGATTTTTATATATTGAATAGCGAAGTAAAAATTCAATTTTTATATATTGAATAGCGAAGTAAAATTTTGATTTTTATATATTGAATAGCAAAGTAAAAATGTGATTTTTATATATGTAGAGAATACTGGCAAAGAAAGTGACAAGAGGCAAGAACGGCGAAGATTTCTACATAAGAAGAGTCGCGGCGTTGGATTTAGCTTTCTGTGAGAATTTCTCACTCTTTAATTTAATTTTCTAGTTATATAAATATATACTAGGATGTAGACGGTGTTTAGTAGCACCCGACACCCGTCGTCCACAGACCATGGACGGCTTGTATGCTTGTTTGTTTGAATTTGATGTGTAGTTGATTGTGTGATGCAATGTGAAATGATATAAAATATTTTATAGTGGAAAATATTTTTTAGTTAAAAATAGAATTTTTAACGTGTATTTAAAATAAATATTTATAAACAAATCAGAGATTTGTTTATATACACTGATTTGACTGATATTGATTGGGACGATAAATTTTACATATCGCCCAACTGCACAAATAAAATATGTGTTTGATTGTTTGAAACCCCATACGGGTATTGGGATGATATTTGACGTACACTAATCCCAATAATTAGTCGTATGTCGATCGATTGATTGACAAGCTGCTATAAGCGTTGAATATTTATATTTGATGCTTATACAGTGTAGAATGCACTTTGGATGATGGTTGATTATTCATCGTTGTTATTGTATACATGTGTTGTAGAAAATCCATATAATTAACATTATATGGTAATTGATTGGGCCTCATTCCAGTTTTGAAATAGAAATATTTGAAAAAGAAATATTTGAAATAGAATATTTGAAAAAGAAATATTTGAAATAGAATATTTGAAAATAGAAATATATGAAGCCGTGTTGATTAGGTTGACGCCATTTTGACGTGAACGATATTTATATCGATTTTATTCATTTTATAATGAATATCGAAAGTGATTTCAAAATCTGATATTTTGAAAAGAATTGAAATTCAAACTTAAACTGAATAGAAATGAATTCGAACTGAAACTGAATAGAAATGAATTCAAATTGAAACAAATTGAAATTGAATATAAATGAATTCGAATTGAAATTGAATATAAATGAATTCGAATTGAAATCGATTTGAAATGAATTTAAAACGATTTATAAAGCACGTTTTGAATGGAAATCGACAAAGTATATATTATATATACATATATATATTATATATAATATAATGGCCTGAATAGAACGCGCCGCGCCGTGGCAGTTCGCGAATTTCGACCATTGACTTCGAATGGATATTGCGGGAGATCCGACCGTCGGATTCTCCTAAAACTGGAACCGTTGGGTTCGTATCGAAAAGAGCTTTCTAACGAATATTAGAAATCTAACGGTTGGATTTGGAATTATGTCCAAATCAAATTTGAAAAAGGTCGATGTAAGTGCAGTTCGATGGCCGTTAATGGAAATCGACTGTACGGGCCTTGATAAAATTGTTAAAAATAGTAATAATTTGTGTAAAATCGTAAGAAATGATTTGGGAAGGATTGGGATGAAAAACCCCATATTTGAAAAGATAAAAATAGATTTTTATCGAAATGAACTAGTTTTGAACTAGAATTATAATTCTATTTATTTTTAAATAAATAAGTTGAATTTGAAAAGGGTTTTAAAAGTAACCAGAATTTCCAATAATTGAATTTGAATGGATTTGAATCGAAATTGTCTTTGGAATATTTCGATGTTGGATTTCGTGATGAAATTATATTGTTCTGGGAATTTGAAAGATATATTTATATCGTTATTTCCAATACGATATTTGTTGGTCGTAGAATTTGATATTGAATATAAGCCGATATATTTTCTATTCAGAGCCTTGTATTTAATATCAAATGTGATTTGGGTTTGTCGTGAATGGTGTCTTCATTAACACTGTTCTTAAACCCAGTTGAGAAAAGATTAAATCTTTTTATTTAGATTTAATGAAGTGTGCCAATCAAATAATATTTAATTGAATTGGTATTGATTTTTGGGTTTATCGTGAATAGTGTTTTAAATAACACTTGTTCTTTAACCCGATAATTAATGGAATGTGATTTTGGGTTTATCGTGAACAGTGTTTTAAAATGACACTGATTCTTTAACCCAGTTAAAGATTAAAACTAAGTGGAGTTTTAATGAATCTTTAATTAGATTGAAAAGATCGAGAATGGAGTATCACCAGTTTTACTCCAGGCGATAGTTAAATCTTTAATTAGATTTGAACATGAAATGGTAATTGAATTTACCGATAACACCGTGGTGTTAAATATGAAGTATTACCAGTTTTACTTCATGGGATGAATAGGTGGGGATTGGGAAATTAAAAATAAATGATTACTTCGGTGTGGTTCGCTAATCCCGACTAGTTTGAATTGATATTCAAAGAAGATTAAAGAATAAATTTAAAGAATTTATCTTTGATAAAATTAATGGGAACTTTTCCCAAAGTATAGGAATATTTGAATAAAAGGATATTCTGAATTAGAATGAGGCGTACGTTGTGTTTGTGTTACACTTATTTATTATATACGCGAGTTATTCAGAAAGACCGGGTTTATCCCATTCTGAATAACTAATTCGACGTGGTGTCGAAGATGAAGACGGTGGTTGAAGACTGGAGGTCTTCACGTCATTTGGGTGATTACTGATGATCTTGATTGGGCTGTACACCCAAGAAGATGGAAACAGTTGGTGATCGTCCATACGTACTTGGAGATCAATGGATATGCGGGGTACTAGGTGCCTCCGGTTTCGTTCAGACCCAGAACGAACTTGTAAATGGACTGTGTGTCTGACATGGGATTTTAGTCTGTGTGATTGATTTCTATTAAATATATATCTGTTTGGCGGCGGAGAATTTATTCTCTTGCTTAACACCCTTCTCTGAGACGTACGAGCTCAGGGGTTATATATTGATGGATATCAATCGCATGGAGTGAATTGCCTGTGTGGCATGCCTAAGTGGCAATTGATCGAGGCTTTTGTTGAAAAGCAAAGTCTTGTGGTTGATGATCAAAGCACGGCCTGTGTGGCATAGCTTTGTGTAGCGTTGATTCGCGAGTCTCACACCCCGGTTGTGAACCAAAAACGGGAGAAGGATCCAGGGAGGGCATGCGTTTCTTTCTAGCTAGGGTGGTGTCAGTGACCTACCATCCCTGACATTTATATACTTTTCACCTGTGTGGTTGTTGCTGTTGCGAGGCGCCTCGGATATATCGGTCGATCCGGGACCGATGGGGTCATTGGACTCATTTACGCCTCAAAGGGCGGGGAAACGCAGTGTTCAGGCATTTTAATCCACATCGGTGGACCGGCCCTGTGGCTCCTAGGTGCAGTTGCGGCTGTTCCTGAGACATGGTAGGCTTGATTGTCTCGAATCGGTAGAGGACTATCTTTTGCCTCGGTTCACAGATGGAAACCCAATTTCCAAATATGTGACATTTGCGGTTTTGATTGTAGAGCCTAGTAGGGCGACATGATATATGGTACCCATGCCGTCTAGGATTGATATTTATGATTGAAATTGTTTTGACACTATACACTTATAATAATATCAAATGATTTGTTTTTAAACGTTTCAAACATGCTTTGGCTATTATAAGGAAAAACCCTATCCTTCGGCTTGCGTTGCATTGTGTGATGGGACCTGGGTCTTATAATAGCTTCATTTTTTCTTTATTTAGCATTGCGCTGTTGTTTTTTGCACTGGTGTTCTTGGGAGGAAACCGTTCAGTGTTATACGGCGTGGTCCCTTGATTTACCGAACTTTAAAATAAAGATTTATAACTGTTTTAGTTCTCACACCAGTCCCATGACTGACCTGGAGTTTATTGTTTTAACCTAAACTCTGGGTGCCCCTATTTTGACACGGGCAACTAGTAGTTTTGGTTTTGCAGATTTATATTCGCAGGATCCTAGTTTACAGCTGGAACGATATCCGGAAAGCTTTGTATCCGTATATCTCTTCTAGTTGTGTATTGTATTATTTTCCGCTGCTATGTATTTAAATGTAATTTAAATCTCTGATATTTCTGTGTAATATTCATTTATATTCTGTATATTCTTGTAATCTGATGGTATTGTTGTAATATACAATGAAATGTTCTCCCATCTGCGTTCTATTTTGTCGTGTAATCAAAACAATCTGGCGTTTCGAACGGTCTAGATCAGTTTAGCGACTGATTCGGATCGAGCAAAATTCTTGGTCGTCACCCTCGCTCTACCTTAAAACTTCACGGTTTTTGACAATGGGGAATCATGCATCTAGTTCGCACGTAGGCGGCATGTATATTTATTTCATTTCCACAAACTAATCCTATGTGGTTTCAACCAAATATTTCTCAACCACAAGCGGGTATTTTTCAACCACAATCAATCAATATCAACCACAAACAATTCCAATCAACCATTCACTATCAATCAATTTTCACACCAATCACAACCAATAAATATCGTCCATGGTTTGTGGACGAGGGGCGTATATATATATATATATATATATATATATATAGCAACTCACTTCTATTTCAACACATATATAATTTTTACAACGTATATATAACTTATACATCGAACGTACAACTTATACAACGCTTATATATGAGGTGTACAACGCTTATACAACCCATACATCGACTATATAATTTATACATCGTCGTTTTCCATATCGTTTATAAATTAGAAATCTCACATTGGGTTCCACTCCACCAAAAATAACAGAAGGCTCAGAAAAATATGCTGTCTCTTCTAGAATGTAGAAGACGTCCACACGAGTCCACTGTCTCTTGTTTCACTGAATTTCGTCAATACATGAAAAAGATATGATTTTTCAAAGTTTGCAACGGTTTAAAGGTGTTAAAACTATTGAAAATAAATATAGCCGTATACCTTGTTTATTTCTTCAAAACTAGGTTTGATTTTTTTTTTGAAATCCGCGCAACGATACGTCGATCGGCCTTCGCCACACGAAAGGGCTTGGAAGCAGCTCCTCGCGCCTGGTTGTCTCGCCCAGTTCGGTGGTCCCCACTAGTCACGGCGGCGGCTGGAAGTCGATAACTTCCTGGGCTCGAAACTCGAGGATGGCGCAGCGATAGGGGGTGCTCCAGGTATGGATTTGAAGAGCTCGATGAGGGATACAAAATCCTCAACTGGGTCGAGGTCTAATGGTGCATGGATTGATCGGAAAATAAGGGGGAAGGTTGGAGCAGTTTCCGCCTTCGACGTCGGGGAGAAAGAAAGCGATTTTTCCTTCTTTTTTTTGAATTCTGATTGGCCGGTGGGTTTTAAAAGGTGTTTTCTGAGACGACCACCAATCTAAACCCAACGACTATCATCCCTAGCGTTTTACCCCCTTTCCGAACATAATGCGATATGTTTCGTATGCCCATTCGACTATTTCAGTCAGTTTCCATTCAAATTAAAATATAAAACATTCAATATTCGATTTGAACATACATTTCAATTTTCCAGGGCCACAAACTGATTCGAAAAATTCCAGAAAAATAAATCTGGCTATGTTTTGACGATACGGTCCCAACAAAACTAGTTTCGTCGAATTCTGAGACCGTTTGCGAAAAGGCCCATTTCTGGCCGATCCAATTTAACTGTAATTGACCAAAACACGTTTTCCTTCGCCACACTCACATATTAGCTTCAAAAATTATGAAATTTGAAACCTAGCAATAACTTCACATCCCGGACCCAACAAAAGTGGTTTCGTCGAATTCCGAGGTCGTATGCAAAATGGCCAATTTCACGGGCTATATAAATTCCATGGCGACCTTTCTGAAAATTCGTTTAGCGATAACTTTTGCTTTCCGCTATGAAACTTCGATTTTTCAGATTCGTTAGAAATGTACTCACTAACAGATTTAAATATTTTTGGTTTCACTCAAATCCGTTTTATTTTGCACCCGGTACAGTCCGACAAAGTTTGAATTCAATTTTTGAAACTACAGCGCCAATTCAGGCCTTGTTTATAATTAGAATTAATTATATTCGTTTTCAAACATCGATTCAAACTCACTTTTCCTCGCTATTATTTAAAATATTTATTTTAAATATTTAAAATCCACTATTTTAGCCAATTTAAAATTTTTAAATTGGTTCAGATTTTCCGGGTCATTATAGGAGGACAAGTGCAAGCTCTTATGGCACCCGGGCAGGCAAGGGGACAAGTTCAGGCTCTCGTGGTCCCACCGCTGCAAGAATGAGGTAGAGCAATTTCCATTGAAAGTTTAGTTTTTCTGTTTGATCATCCTATCCGTACTTTATTCGATTCTAGCGCATCGCATTCGTTTATTTCTACATCATTAGTTGAAACACTGCACCTAGATACTAGTCTAGTTACTGATCCCTTAGTAGTCTCAAATCCTATTGGTGGTTCGGCTCATCTTTCTATGATCTGTTGGGATTTGAGAGTGTTTATCTTGGGCATTGAGTTTGAATGCAATGCCTTTGTTCTGGGCTTTATGGGCTACGGCTTGATTCTAGGTATGGATGGGCTAACTAGATATGGGGCCATCCTAGATTGTGAAAGAAGAGTAGTTAGGTTGTTGATTCGTTATGGAAGGACCCTTCATATTTCTTGTGACCCTAGAGGTCCGGTAATTCTTAGCTACCTAGAGTCCCTTGATGCATCCGGTGATGATTTACATTCAGTTCGTATAGTCCGTGAATATGTTGATGTCTTCGATAAGGTGAGGGGTTTACCCCCAAAACGTGAGATAGACTTTCGAATATATCTTGTAGATAATGCAAATCCAGATTCATTGCTAGTGCGCCACGTGGCTCCAAGAGAGAGAAGAGAACTCAGTAAGCAGTGAAAGAATTGCTTGAGAAGGGGTTCATCAGACATAGTATATCGGAGTGGGGTGCTCCAGTAGTATTTGCCGCAAAGGAAGATGGGCCCCTTAGACTTTGTGTGGACTATAGAGAACTCAATAAGCATAATAAGAAGAATAGACACCCACTGCCGAGGATTGACGATCTCTTCGATCAGTTAGTTGGCGCCTTAGTGTTTTCGCAATTGGACTTAGCCACTGGTTTCCATCAGTTGAGAGTGGCTGAGGATAGCATAGACAAGACTACCTTTAGGACTCCAGACGGTTTCTTCGAGTGGTTGGTGATGCCCTTTGGTTTGACAAACACCCCCGCATACTTTGTTGATTTGATAAGTAGGGTGTTTAGGGAGTACCTTAATAAATTCGTGGTAGTCTTGTAGATGACATCTTGATCTTTTCTAAAAGCGAGGAAGAGCATGCCCTACATCTTAGGGAAGTGTTGGAGACTCTTCGAGCGCATAGCCTTAAAGCAAAATTTTCTAAATGTCACTTTTGGAGAAAGGAAGTGCGATTCTTATGGCATGTGGTTTCCAAAGAAGGGATAGTCGTGGATCCCGCGAAGGTAGTGGCCATCCAAGATTGGAAGGTTCCTAAAAATGCTACCGAGGTGAGGAGTTTCTTAGGGTTGGCTGGCTACTATAGGAAGTTCATCAAAGACTTCACAAAAATATTAGCTCCATTAACACGCTTGACGAAGAAGAACTTAGTTTTCATGTGGGACGTAGATTGTGATGATGCGTTCCAATGTTTAAAGAGAGCTTTGACCACAACCCCAGTCTTAGTGTTGTCAGATGGAAGTAAGCCATTTACCGTTTATACCGATGCTTGTGGGACAGGAATAGGCGCAGTCTTAATGCAAGAGGGAAGGGTAATAGCCTATGGTGGAAGGCAGTTGATAGTGCATGAAAGAAATTACCCTACACATGACCTAGAGTTGGCCGCTATTGTTTTCGCGCTTAAGTCTTGGCGTCATTATCTTCTTGGTGAGAAATTCGAATTGTTCACTGACCACAAATCGCTAAAATACTTATTCTCTCAAAAGGACTTGAACTTAAGGCAGCAAAGGTGGATGGAGTTCTTAGCATCCTACGACTTCGAGATAGCATATACCCCTAGCAAGGGTAACGTGGTGGCAGATGCCTTAAGTAGAAAAGATTATCCTTGAGTCCGTTGTTTGTTGAGCGGCGAAGTTTAGAGTTCATCTCTACATTTGACTTTACACCTTCCACTGACTTCGTACCTGGTTTGCTAGCATCCTTAGAGGTCAGACCTACGCTTTTGGGACGGATTGGCGAGGCACAGCGAGACGACCCACAGTTGGTTGAGTTAGTAGAAAAGCTCAAAGGAGGGGAGTCATCGAGCCATCTCCGTAGGTATACCCTAGATGATAAGGGTTGGTTGCGTAGAGACGGTAGACTTTGTGTACCACGGGACGAGAATCTGAGGAAGACCATTCTTGATGATGCCCATCGTTCGAAGATGACCATTCATCCCGGCGGGGACAAGATGTACATGGACATGAGACGAGTTTACTTTTGGGCTGGCATGAAGAAAGATGTGGCTGAGTATGTCGCTAGATGCTTGGTGTGCCAAAAAGTAAAAGCGGAGCAAAAGAAGCCCGGTGGATTGCTTCACCCATTGGAGGTCCCACAATGGAAGTGGGAAAGCGTCTCGATGGACTTTATTAACGGATTAACAAGATCGAGGAAGGGTAATACGGGGATTTGGGTCGTGGTAGACAGACTTACTAAGAGCGCCCATTTCATTCCCGTGAAGAGTAAGAGGACTGCTCCATGGTTAGCCTCCGTATACATTCGAGAAATAGTTCGTTTGCACGGTGTTCCTTCTAGCATAGTGGGCGACCGCGATACCATCTTCACTAGCGAGTTTTGGAATAGCTTGCAAGAGGCGATAGGGACTCAGTTATGTTTGAGCACCTCATATCATCCACAGACGGACGGCCAGACCGAGAGGATGAATCGTATTCTAGAGGACCTATTGAGATTATGTGTCTTAGATTTCAGAGGTACATGGGAGGAACATCTTCCGTTGGTAGAGTTCGCATATAATAATAGCTTTCAGTCTAGCATTGGCATGGCACCGTTCGAAGCTCTTTATGGACGGTCGTGTCGTTCCCCTACATGTTGGTGGGAATCTACGGATAAGATCTTGCTTGGACCCGATATGATTAGAGAGACTTCGGAGAAGATCGATTTGATTCGAAGGTGGATGAAGACGGCGCAAGATAGACAGAAATCTTATGCGGACAAGAGGAGGTCAGATCTTGAGTTTGATGTTGGGGACATGGACTTTGTCAAGGGGTCTCCATTACGGAACGTCGTTCGCTTTGGGTCCGTTGGGAAGTTAGCACCAAGGTTCGTAGGACCGTTTCCAATTAAGGAAAGGATTGGGCAGATGGCGTATAGAGTGGAGTTGCCCGAGAGACTTAGTGGTGTACATGACGTATTCCATGTATCACATTTGAGGAAGTGCTTGCACGAGACCACGGAAGTGGTAGAGCCGAGCTTGCTTAGAGAGGTGGAGATCGAGCGTGATGCAACAATTCGATGAGCTCCTATGCGCATTCTTGGGTCAGAGATTAAGATGTTGAGGAATCGAGAGGTCAAACTAGTCAAAGTGCAATGGGGAGATGATGAGTGCAATGCTACTTGGGAGACGGAAGCGAAGATGCGTTCATTATACCCTTTTCTTTTCGAGGGTATGTCTTTTAATTTCTCCTTTATCGCTTATCTCGTACTTATCTTATCTTTAGTATGTCCTCTCGTTAATATCTTTGACCTTTAGATAGGATAGTCCTATGGTTGAAACATATGTTTGAGACATGTTATGTATGATGGATGCAAGTGGATGCAAGTGTTTGCTAGTGGTTGCTCGTGGATGCATATACACACACTTTAGGCACTAGATCGGCTCAGTCACTTCATATTTCATATTGTATATAAATGTGTGTACATATTTAAGAAATGGGTGTATAATGGTTGTACCATCATATGGATGTTGCATTTTGGTGAATGGTTGTGCACACATGTAGAAATAATATGTATCGTTAAGGTTCTTCGCATACATAATGGATGCATGGCACTATCATGGTTTGCATTAAGGAGGTCAACTGAATCAATAGACCGCCTGATTTTGCATTAAATAAGGAACATATACACACACTTCGTGCATATGTTCATACAACATTAGGAATTTATAAGGACAATGGATGCCTGTGTTTGATGGTTGAGTAGATGGTTGTTTGGATGTTAGGATATGCATTCTCCTTAACTTAGAGATTTCGGGGGCGAAATCCTTTAAGGAGGGGAGAATGTAACACCCCGGATTTTTGAATAATCGAATTAACTAAATTAAAGAATAATTAATCTCAAACTTGAGAATTAAGGGAAACGGGTTGCGCCATTATGTTCGTCTCGGAATTCTGGTTGAGATAGAGTCCGAGTTTGCCTGAATTGAACTTCGTATGAAGAAGTTATGGCGATCGGAAGTTTCAGTAAATTCAAAAAAGATTTTTAGAAAATTCAAATTTCGGAGTCAGACAGGCTAGGCGGAAAAATTCCCACCAGGGCCAGGTCGACCATAGGGTCGACTTTCCTTAACCAGGTCGACCATAAGGTCGACCTGCACCCCCACCCCCCCCCGGGCAGATTTGAGTGATGACCTGTTTGTGACTATGTGCTGAGTCATTAGGGTTTCTGATTGGCTGGGATTAATTCTGGGTTGATCGGACGTCTTACACTAATCCTAAACTCTATAAAAACACCTATAGACTCAAACCCTAAAATCAAAACATAATTAGATTTATGGCCTCCATGCCGTCACCATGCAACTCAGAATAGCCGCCGCCCATTAGAGAGGAAGAAAGCAAGTCAAATTCAATCCTTTTCAACTCTAACAGTGAATCTTCATCAAAGGAGCGCTAAATCAACTCCAGAAATCAGAATTCAGAACTCAAGACTGCTTTTGAGTTGTGAGTTCGATAGTTTTAACAAAATAATTAATAAATGAATTGGATTGAGTTATAATGTGGATAATTTGGATGTGATATGAATTGTTGATTTCATGTTGTAATTATGTTGTAATTTCTATGATATTATGTTATGATGCAACCATCTACGATGCAAAGTTATGATGCTATCACCCATGTTATAATCCTATGATTGGCTTATGTCTAGTTGAATCATCATGTTTCTTATGCTAGTTTGTTATATTGACTCATATGATAAATCATATGTATGCAAGTTTAGACTTTGATTCAAATATGAATCATATACAAGTTGGGTAGAATTAAATGTGAACTTACATGATTATGACACCTAGTTTATGTGAGAATTTAATTGAAAATTAGGCTATGACATATGCTAAATTCTACATGATACTTTACATTTTAGATACTAGTTTACGCCATTGTTGCGATGTATAAGTCACATAGGTGAGTTTATGAGTTGGATATGAATCATGTTATGTTATTACCTATGCAAGTTTACCCCCTTTAGATATAGATCTATGACATATGTTTTTTATGCATGTTTATGGCCATTATTTCATCAATTTCACACCTTTAGATTTGAATCCATGACATATGATGTTTATGTAAGTTTGTGGCCATTATCTCATCAAGTTCACACCTTTAGATTTGGATCCATGACATATGTTATTTATGCAAGTTGTAAATTTTGGCCTATGCAAGTTTTATATGTAGAACATCATTCACATATGCAAGTTCACCCCTATGTTAGATTTATGTTTTAATTATGTGTATAAATTGTGATGTTTTTTTTTTATTTTATAAGTTAGACTATTCGAGCCTAACGTATATTTTACGTTAAACAAACAAACGTACTACATGGGGTAAAGGGGATAATGTTAAAATTATTTAATTGGCATAAATGCCTTAAAAAAAGGCATAAAATAAAATTGTGGTGAAATTGGTAAGATTTTACATACCATAAATGGATGGACATAATTGAGTCAATTATGGACATCGTTAAATTTGGAATTGATTGATAATTTGAATAGGGAAAGTAATTCAAATTTGGGGAATGATTAATTAGGAGTAATTAATCGTCAAAGCCACGAGGTAAGGCTCTTTTATGGTGTAAGACTGCCCGGACCCGCCCGGCAAATCCAGCTGCCACAAATGGCAGTCTAATGTGAGAGGTCTTACGCACAAACTAAATACGTAACAGTTGTAAAGACACTAGGTTAGGCTCTTTTGTGGTGTAAGACTGCCCGGACCCACCCGGCAAATCCAGCTGCCACAATTGTCAGTCTAATGTGAGAGGTCTTTATGAGGTTACGGTCTTAATGAATTAAGAAACACTTAACAGGATAAGCATGTAGTGGAACATGAGGGGGTTAAGTGGGTGCCTTGGGTGGCATGTGGAATCTAGTGGGTGCCTTGGGTGGCATTTGGAAATACGATCAGAAATACTTAACCAAAATTGAAACATGTAATTGAAACATGAATAAGAAGTGGGTTAAGTGGGATGTACTAGAGGGGACCAAGCTTAGGTGGATAGCTTATGTCAAGTAATGGGGGCCCGTTTCAACCAGTAACCCATACGTATCTTTGTGGGCTCGACCCAAGTCGAGGATGGGATATGCATACTGGGCTTGACTGTAAGAGGCCAAACCGGGTTAGCGGTGGCAACGCAATTCCAACGGGTTCATATGCGTGTGTGGACCCGGGCTGGTAGGTAAGACGTTGTTGCATCGTGTAGGTATAAGCCGTGCATTCTTGATGGTATCGGGTTGCCACTTTGGGGAGTGATACACCCCACTGTGGGGCCAGCACGGGTATCTATGAGTTAGGGAGCCGATCGCTTGGGGGTTAGTGGGTACACCTAGTGGAGATAGGGGCAGACTGCACCTATGAAGGCAGCTAGGGGTGCACGAAACTACCAATATCATTATTAAGTCTGTAGGCGGGATCAACCTTAGGGTGACTAGTGGTGGTGCAGTATACTAGTGGCGGTGCAGTATAGCAATTATCCTATAGTGTTGGTGTAGTTTAGTAAATTTATCTTAGTGGGCTAGGTGCGCTTTAACGTTATCGTTGATCATCTTGTTTCCTTGTTTACTCTGTCATACTCAATGGTTCATGACCATTTCCTTATTTTCCAACTTATGCCTTAGCCTAGTTACTTTGTTAATTATATTGTTAGAATTATCGCACTCGCCAGACTTTATGTACGAACCCCCTTTTTCCATCTCTTTCCTTCCCCCCCCCAGGTGCTCAGGTTGGAACTAGCACCAGTGGAGCTTGATTTTCGACTGCTTTTAGAAGATTGCTTGGATCGTTGAAGTAAAGTTTAGCTTCTCTATATTTATGGCTATTTTGATGTTGGGGATTATGTCTTTCAGTTTATGTACTTTGTTTTATCAAGATGGATATGATGTACTTGACTTTGGTTTATGGTTTTGATGATATAATCAAACATATGTGTTTTCCGCTGCAATGAAATAAAGTTTTAAATTTCCAAGTACTGCTTTATATCTGTCTTGTTGTGATTTTCTGTTCTATATTCTCTTAAAATCCTCCATGGAAACTAATGCATTCCCTTTGTGAGTGACATTAATGGACGTGGGGGTGTTACACTAACTGACAAATAGACGCGTCCATTCGTTTGTTAACGGTCCATTTTGGACCAGTTGCTCAACGGCTTAAATTGGAGTTGTTGAGCATCGATGCGTCGGACGCGTCGACTCTCAACGGCTTCAATTTGAGTCGTTGAGCATCCTACCCTTCCCCTTATAACTTCTTCGTCAACCCCTTCTCCCATCCATACCTCCTCTACCTTCTTCCTCTTATATATCCATTTCAACCTTGGAGTGAATGTAATGGAAAATCCAATTCCAGATGATGGTGATTCTGATTCAGAAGATTTGGAGTATATTGTACTAATTGGATAATCCAGTTCCAAATGATGATGGCCATCCTCCTCCTGGGCAGTATTATGTTGTGGATTCTGGTTTCCCACCAAAAACTGGGTATATACCACCATACCGAAATGTTAGATATCACTTCCCCCAGTTTCGTATGACCACAAATCAACTGAAATCGAACAATGAAAATTTAAATTTCTACCATTCTAGTTTACGTATGGCAATTGAGAGGACCTTTAGAATATGGAAAAATAAATTTGTTATACTCGGAAATATGGAAACCTACAAGTTCGAAGCTCAAACAAAAATTGTTGTTGCTACGATGGTTATACACAATTATATACGCAAATGCAATATGGGTGATCCAGATTTTATGGCATATGACGATGGTCCAGATCTTATTCCAGCTGAGTATGAAGAAGAATACGCCGACTTGAGAAACATAGGCAATAATGACCTAGCACCGGCTTAATGATGTCAAGGCAGCGCTGATATGGCAGTGCATCGCGATAGAATAAGGGACGATCTTGTTGCAGCAGGATTGCACTAATAGATTTCTGCAATGTACCACTTTCTCTACATTTTTTGTATTTCTGCAATGTATCACTTTATGTACTATTTTTATGTAATGGACTATTATGTTTTATTAACTGTGTAATTTTGCAATAATTATAATGTTATGTTTTAATCGGTAATTAATTAAATTACAAAGTATAAATAAAAGGCTCCGCTCAAATTCTCCGCTTAAATACTCCGCTTAACGCGCCAAATGCATTCTCCGCTAACTACAATTCTTCACTATAATACTCCACTCAAATTCTCCACTTCCGCTTGCGCGAAACACATCCTTAGGCTGGCAATGGTGATGGTCCTGTAGGCAGTATCTTGGTTTGTAAGAAGAAAGACAAGTTTGTCCTTGTTCCGATTTATCATGGATACAACCTTCTAGAGAATGTGAGTATTCTTCACATGAATTTACATATAATTATTGAGCCATAATTTTAGAGTAAGATTGAAATTTCCATCTGTTTATTGTTCACTAGAACTTTAATTCTTTCAATTTTAGAATAAAGGAAACAGTTGTCGGTTGGTATTTCAGGAGTAGTGATGTGTTTGAGGAATTGTAACACCCCGTATTTTCTGATAATATTAATATAACAAATTAAAGAATAATTAATTTCAAATGTAATAATTAAGGGAAACGGGTTACGCCATTACGTTCATCTCGAAATTCTGCTTGGAATAGAGTCCAAGTTTTCGAAAACCGGACTTCGTATGAAGAAGTTATGGCTCTGGGAAATTTCAGAAAATTATATAAAATAATTCAGAAAATTAAATACCAAGGCAGGTAGACCTACCCCAGGCCAGGTCGACCATAGGGACGACCAGGGGGTCGACCTCCCTATATACAAGTCGACCTCCCCCTCGGGTCAGATCTGAAATCTGACGTTTTTCTTTGTTTGACGATTCTGACTCTTTGCTGAGTCATTTAGGGCTGATGTGGCTATTCTATCTTGTTCGAATGGCTTTAATTTGCTCTAAGTTAATCTGACGGTTCCTATTAAATCAAACTTCTATATAAGCAACCTAAATATAAACCCTAAGCCACACAAAAATATTCCTAGAGCCATCATGCTGTCAATACTCAACCTAGAGTAGCCGCCATTCTCCTTCAACTAGAAAGAAAGATTAGAAGCTTCGAATCAAATTAAATCAAATCTAATTTAGAACAACGATTAGTCTACATCAAAGGCGAGCAATTCAGTTTCATAATACAGATCCCAGAAATCAAGATTTTCCTTTTTGTTTGTAAGTGTAGTTATCTTTCAGATGTTAATAAATTAAAGACATGATTTGTAATGAATTATAAAATAGAATTGTACCAAGTTGTATGTGATGCTGATTCATGTCTATTCATGTCTATTCTATCATGTATGCCTATGAACTATTGTGGTTTATCGAACCTATCATGTTATGCATAAATTGGTGAATGAATCTATTGATGTTGTATAGGAATTTGGGAATGAGAAACTACCATGTTATACACAAGTTTGGCGATGCTATCATGTTATGAATACATGCAAGTTTATAGGCTAAAACATGACTATGTAAACCTATATGTTTAGATCTACAACCTTATACGTTTAGATCCATATGCCTTTATGTTAGATCTACGTTAACTTGATTCAACCCTTATGCAAGTTCACAACTAAATGCCAAGTTTAATTTGTGTATTTTTATGTAGAATCCATATGCTTATGATCCATGTTATGTAGATCTAGTTTGCAAGTTAATAATTAAAAATATATTGTTCTATGCCAAATTCATGTGAAACATGCATAGTTAGATCCATATTTTTGTATGATGTTGGAATGTTGCAAGTTCTTCTTTTTCCCCTTTTTGTTTTATAAGTAAGGCTAAAATATCGAACCTAAGATTCTATGAAATTTTGCGAATGTACAACGGGGTTGACGTTGGGAAAAACATGAAACTACATGTAATTGACATATTTGGCTCATAACCATGTAAATGGTATGGCATTGAAATGGTATAATTTACATACCAAAGATTATGAATTTGATTTAGAGGGAAAGTGGGCCATGACAATAAATTGTTGACAAATTTACACATAAGCATAAAAGGATAAATATGTAAATTTAGTAAAAGAAGAATATGCCTAACCCGAGGTTAGATTGAGTTATGGTATAAGACTGCCCGGAACCGCCCGGCAAATCCAGCAACCGTAGAAATATAGATCTAATGTGAGAGGTTAGCGCATTGATCCCAAAAGAACACGAGGTTAGACTGAGTTGCGGTGTAAAACTGCCTGGAACTGACCGGCACATCCAGTGACCGCAACAATACCTGTCTAATGTAAGTGGTTGGTGCTTTAATTAATGAATTAAAGCTAAGATAGGAAAGGTAGGGTTAATTTAATTAAGGTAACACTTAACCAATACACCACGTTAATTAGACAAGTGGGTGAGGTTAAGTAAATCTAGAACACTTAACCGTTATAACATGTTAATTAGACAAGTGGGTGAGGTTAAGTAAATTTAGAACACTTAACCGTTATAACATGCTAATTAGACAAGTGGGTAAGGTTGAGTAAATCTAGAACACTTAATCATTATAACATGTTAATTAGACAAGCGGGTGAGGTTAAGTAAATCTAGAACACTTAACCGTTATAACATGTTAATTAGACAAGTGGGAGAGGTTAAGTAAATTTAGAAACACTTAACCAATATAACAAGATGAATGATTAGGGTTAAGTTAATAGGAAACACTTAACCAGTATAGCATGATAAATGGGTAGGGTTAAGTAATAAGAAACACTTAACCAATATCACTTGATTTATGGAAAGGTTTAGTTAAAATAAGAGGGCAACACTTAACCAATATAACTTGATTTATGGAAAGGTTAAGTTAAAATAAGAGGGAAACACTTAACCAATATAACTTGATTTATGGAAAGGTTAAGTTAAAATAAGATGGCAACACTTAACCAATATAACTTGATTTGCAGTAGGGTTATGTTAACACAAGAAGGCAACACTTAACCAAAGTAACATGGCAAGTAGGTGGGTTAAGTAACTTGAATTGATTAATGACACTTAACCAATACAACATGATGAACACGAGGAGTTAAGTTAACAAGAAATACTTGACCAATATAACTTGATGGACGAACGGGGTTAAGTTGATAACCAATCCAACATGATAAGTAGGAGGGTTAAGTTAATAAGAAACACTTAACCAACATAACATGATGAATGGGTGGGTTAAGTTAACATGAATGGACAACACTTAACCAATATGACATAATACGCGGAACGGTTAAGTACACATCAAGTTGGGTGGGTAATATTAGTAAATATAGGCCTACAAACTTAACCATTAAATAAACATGCTTGAATCAGTAGGAGGGTTAAGTACATATTGGGTTGGTGGGTAATATTAGTAAATATAGGCCCACAAACTTAACCATTAAATGAACATGCTTGAATCAATAGGAGGGTTAAGTACATATCGGGTTGGTGGTTAATATTAGTAAATATAGGCCCACAAAACTTAACCATTAAATAAACCTGCTTGAATCAGTGGAAGGGTTAAGTACATATCGGGTTGGTGGGTAATATTAGTAGATAAAGGCCCACAAAACTTAACCATTAAATAAACATGCTTCAATCGGTGGAAGGGTTAAGTACATATCGGGTTGGTGGGTAATATTAGTAAATATAGGCCACAAACTTAACCGTTAAGTAAACATGCTAGAATCGGTAGGAGGGTTAAGTACATCTCGTATAGGTGGGTAATATTTGTATAGTATAGGCCCACAAACTTAACTAATAAGAAACCCTATTAACGGGGACCCATTTCAGCAGTAACCCACATAGATGTATCATGGTACCATGAAACTAAGCAGGGTGGGGCATGATTACTGGGCTGATTGTAAGCGGTCAAAGCAGCGACAGGGGGTACGTCAATGTAGGTTCCAACGGTTTACGGGCATGCACGTACTCCGGAGTGGGAAAAAGCAGGCACTGGGTACCAATAGTTATATACTATGCATCTTCAATCGTGTTGGGTCGCTATCATAAGGAGTGATACACCTTATGGTGGGACCAGCACAGGGTATCTACAAGCAAGAGAGGGCTGATTGACACAGACACATAGAACTTGAATACAAGTAAGGAGCCGATCGATATGGTAGTAAGTGTACATCTAACATGTTCATGGCAATTAGACTGGTTGAGGTGGAATCCTCACGATAGATGTACATATGAAGGCTAACACAATTACGGGGATTGGGATCACATTGTAATATTACCATTTTATACAGATTACTAGTTGGGACACTAGTCAGGCGGTGCAGAGATATAGAAATCAGATTAATAGAGTAGTAGCGAAGCAGAGAGAAAGTAGGAGTGCATTCAGTTCACCTTGCACTTATCTTGTCTTTAGTTACCTTGTTTTTATGGTATTGTCCTATTTTCAGTTTATTCATGTCATGATCCTTTGTCTAATTTGCATGCTGAAAGATCACTGGACTTACCAGACTTATGTCTGACCTAGTTTGTTTTTCGCCTCTTTTCTTCCGGTTCCCCTCCCCCCAGGTAGTCAGGGAGGGAATAGCTCAGCTTAGCCTGGACCGCTTCTCTTTCCGAGCTTGAAGATTAGTTGGTGTATTGCTCTGAACTCTCTTTCCCACTGCTACAGTTGGCTTATGCTTTATTGGGGAATAACATTGTTATTTTGTGCTTCTTTTACACTTGGAAGTTATTAAATCAAGACAGATGTTCTATTTATTATTTTTAAGTACGATTTGAGAAAATTATTGTAAAAATTTGACTGAATCACATTGATTAATAAAATGACTTTATTTTCCGCTGTTTTATTTGTATGTCTTGTCATTTATCTGCATCTTTTACCTATAATGCTCCACCGAAGTTAAGGTATTCCCTTTGTGGGTGACCTTAACGGATGTGGGGTGTTTCATTTGGTATCAGAGCAGAAGGTTACCGGATCAGATAAAAGATTTGAAAAATTATTTTCAAAATGATTTTAAAAGAAGCATTTTCAAAAGAAAGGTTTTGTTTAAAAGGCATATTCCCCAAAGCCATATGCACTATCTTTTTTATCTTCTGTTTGTATCTTTATTTCCTTCTTTCTTGATTCTCGAGGGCTCCTGGCTTTCTGGGAGGTAACCTCATCGCAGCATGGTCCGTAGGCTTGATGAGACTACGAAACCTGTCAAAGGGCAAAGAAGTGCCCAACTTCCATCTATAGCCGTTGTAGTTTCACCTGTGGCTAATTTTCTTTCGAGCTTTGTAAGATTTTCCATGCGATGGAGGCAGCTTTCGAGAGACTTGTCAACGTGTTACACAAGGATAGTAAAGATGAGACTAAGGGAGTTTTGCTAAGGAGCAGAACCCAAGGATGAGGAACTCATGGATATGGACTTGGTTCACAAAGGAGGAGGTGTATGTGGAAGAATCACAAGACAAAGGAAGTATCTTTATTATGGTATAACGAGACAAGGGCAAGAACTAAGGACACGATTTTCCGGAGGGCCAGTGCTTGCTCTCACTGCCAGCGTACTTGAGAGAGAGAGGTAGTAAGGTTTTTCCTTTTTGATCATCCTATTAGTACTCTTTTTTATTTTAGCGCTTCACATTCGTTTATATCTGCTTCCATAGTTGAATCTCTGCACCTTAGTACTTGTATAGTAGAAAATCCCATTATTGTCTCAAATCCAATTTGTGGTTCAGCTCATGTATCTTCGGTTTGTAAGGATTCGAGATACTTATGTTTTTGGTTTCATGGGCTATGGGTTGATTCTAGGCATAGATTTGTTAGCTAGTAATTGTGAAAGGAGGGTAGTTAGACTTTCGACTTGCCTCGGGAACACCCTCGAAATTTCGTGCGGTCCTAAGGGATCAGTTTGTCTTAGCTACCTAGAATAACTTTATGTATTTACCGACGATTTTTCGATCCGTGGGAGTAGTCCATGAGTATGCAGATGTTTTTGATTAAGGTTAGGTATTTTGTCCCCTAAAACGTGAGGTAGATTCCCACATATATCTAGATGACAATGCAAAGCCATTTATGCGATCAATGATAGTTTTGGAGCAAGATTGGCGATGATACCCAGTGTAAGAACCCGTAACTTCCCCGGTAAGGAAAGAGTTGATACTTCGAGAACAACACACAAAAGAACGCAGACAGAAGAACATTTCATTGTTAATTACAACAATGCCACCAGATTAAAAGAATATACAGAGTATAAATAAATATTACACAACAGAAAAATATCAGAGATTACAATACATTACATAGCAGCGGAAAATAATACAAAATACAATTGAAGAAGATACATGGATACAAAGCTTTCCGGATATCGTTCCAGCTGTAAACCAGGTTCCTGTGAATATAAATCTGCAAGCCCAAAACTACTAGCTGCCCTTGTCGAAAATAAGGGCACCCAGAGTTTAGGTTAAAACAATAAATTTCAGGTCAGTCATGGGACTGGTGTGAGAACTAAAACAGTTATTTATCTTTATTTTAAAGTCAGGTAAGTCAAGGGACCACGCCGTATAACACAGAACGGGTTTCCTCCCAAGAATACCAGTGCATAAAACAACAGCGCAATGCTAAATAAAGAAAAATGAAGCTATTATAAGACCCAGGTCCCATCACACAATGCATCGCAAGCCGGAGGATAGGGTTTTACATTATAATAGCCAAAGCATGCTTGGTACGTAAAAAACAATTCATTTGATACTATTATAAGTGTATAGTGTCAAAACAATTTCAATCATAAATATCAATCATAGACGTCATAGGTAACATATATCATGTCGCCATACTAGGCTCTACAAATCAAAACCGTAAATATCACGTATTTGGAAGTTGGATTTCCATCTATGAACCGAGGCAAAAGATAGTCCTCTATCGATTCGAGACTGTCTAGCCTGAGTCTCAGAACCCAGACACAGGTGGGCCCTTGGAGCGACAGGGCCGGTCCACCGATGTGGATTAAAATTCCTGAACACTGCGTTTCCTCGCCCTTTGGGGCGTAAATGATCCAACGAATGACTCCATCGGTCCCGGATCGACCGATATAACCGAGACGCCTCCAATTACAACAACCACATGAGTCAAACTCATCAGCCAGTTCAAGCACTGATGCCACTCCTAGCTAGAAAGAAACGCATGTCCTCCCTGAGGTCCTTCTCCTGTTTTTGGTTCACACAGGGGTGTGAGGGTCGCGAATTAACGCTACACAAAGCTACGCCACAGAGGCCGTGCTTTAATCATCAACCACAAGACTCTGCTTTTCAACAGAAGCCTTGATCATTTGCATCTTAGCATGCCACGCAGGCAAACCACTCTATGCAACCGATATCAGTCACACAAAATGAAATCCAATGTCAGACACACAGTCCATTTACAAGTCCGTTATAGGTCTGAACGAAACCGGAGGAACCTTGTACCTCGTATATCCATCGATCTCCAAGTACGTCTGGACGACCACTAACTGATTCCCTCCTTTTGGGTGTACGGCCCAATCAAGATCATCAGTAATCACCAAACGACGTGAAGACCTTCGGTCTTCGACCACCATCTTCATCTTCGACTTATCGTCGTATCAGTTATTCAGAATGGGATAAACCCGGTCTTTCCGAATAACTCGCGTATATAATAAACAAGTGTTACACAAACACAACATACGCCTCATTCCAATTCATCAGTCACTAACCATAAATTAGCAAGAGAATAATTCCCTAAATATTAACCCCGAAGGCCGAAACCAACATCAGATCAATACCCAGGAAACCATTCTTCTCAGACCGACAGTTAGTTTCTAAATTTCACATTCTTAGGGAAAGGTTCCCATTAATTTTATCAAAGATACATCCTTTCAAATTTATTCTTTAATCTTCTTTCGAATATCGATTCAACTAATCGGGATTAACGAACCTTACCGAAGTAATCATTTGTTTTAATTTCCCAACCCCAGCCTATTAATCTCATGAAGTAAAACTGGTAATATTTCATATCTATCACCACTGTGTTATCGGTAAATTCAATTACCATTTCACGTTCAAATCTAATTAAAGATTTAACTATCACCTGGAGCAAAACTGGGGATACTCCATTCTCGTTCTTTTAAATCTAATTATTCATTAAAACTCCACTTAGTTTTAATCTTTAACTGGGTTTAAGAATCAGTGTCATTTAAAACACGGTTCACGATAAACCCAAAATCACATCACATTTCAATCAGTCCCTAACTGTAAAAGCAAGTGAGCAATTCCCTACGTATTAACCCCGAAGGCCGAAACTAACATCAGATCAATACCCCAGAAACCATTCAACTTAATTAATCTCCAGTTAGTTTCTGATTTTCTTAACTCCTTTGGGTCTAAGAACAGTATTATTGAAGATACCGTTCACGACAACCCAAAATCACATTCCATTAATTATCGGGTTAAAGAACAAGTGTTATTTAAAACACTGTTCACGATAAACCCAAAATTCAATACCAATTCAATTCCAATTAAATATTATTTAATTGGTACACTTCATTAAATCTAAATAGAAACATTTAATCTTTTTCTCAACTGGGCTTAAGAACAGTGTTAATAAAGACACCATTCACGACAAACCCAAATCACATTTGATATTAAATACAAGGCTCTGAATAGAAAATATATCGGCTTATATTCAATATCAAATTCTACGACCAACAAATATCGTATTGGAAATAACAATATATATATATATATATCTTTCAAATTTCCATAACAACATCTGTATAATCATGAAATCCAACATCGAAATATTCCGAAGACAATTTCGATACAAAACCATTCAAATTCAATTATTGGAAATTCTTGTTATTTTCAAAACCATTTCAAATCCAGTTTATTTATTTTTAAAAAAATAAATAAATTATTATTCTAGTTCAAAACTAGTTCATTTCGATAAAAATCTACTTTTGTCTTTTCAAATATGGAGTTTTTCATCCCAATTTTTCACAAATCATTTCTTATGATTTTACACAAATTATTGATATTTTTAATAATTTTATAAAGACCCATACAGTCGATTTCCATCAACGGCCATCGAACTGCACTTACAACGACCTTTTTGAAATTTAATTTGGACATAATTCCAAATCCAACCGTTAGATTTCAAATTTCTAATATTCGTTAGAAAGCTCTTTTCGATACGAACCCAATGGTTCCGGTTTTAGGAGAATCCGACGGTCGGATCTCCCGCAATATCCATTCGAAGTTAATGGTCGAAATTCGCGAACTGCCACGGCGCGTTCTATTCAGGCCATTATATATATATAATATATTATATATATAATATATATATTATATATATTTCGTTGATTTCCTTTTAAAACATATTTTATAAATCGTTTTAAATTCGTTTTCAAAACGATTTCAACTTCATTTCAGATTCAAATCAAAATTGAATTTTTCCTTATAAATTCGTTTTAAATTCATTTCAAATTGATTTCAATTCAAATCAATTTTTAATTCAATTTCAATTCATTTTCAATTCAATTTCAATTCGAATTCAATTCTATTCAATTTCAATTCGTTTTCAATTCAATTTCAATTCGAATTCAATTCTATTCAATTCAAATTCATTTCTATTTAATTTCAATTCGAATTCAATTCTATTCGGTTCAAATTCATTTCTATTCAATTTCAATTCGTTTTCAATTCAATTTCAATTCGAATTCAATTCTATTCAATTTCAATTTGTTTTCAATTCAATTTCAATTCGAATTCAATTCTATTCAATTTCAATTCGTTTTCAATTCAATTTCAATTCGAATTCAATTCTATTCAATTTCAATTCGATTTCAATTCGAATTCAATTATATTCAACTTTAATTCTTTTTCAATTCGAATTCAATTCTGTTCAATATAATTCGAAATTCGATTATTTTCAATATATTTCAAATTTCAAAATCACTTTCAATATACATTGAAAGTTGAATAAAATTGATATAAATATCGTTCACGTCAAAATGGCGTCAATCTAATCAACATGGCTTCACATATTTCTATTTTCAAATATTCTATTTCAAAACTGGAATGAGGCCCAATCAATTTCCATATAATGTTAATTATATGGATTTTCTTCAACACATGTATAAAATAACAACGATAAATAATCAACCATCATCCAAAGTGCGTTCTACACTGTATAAGCATCAAATATAAATATTTAACGCTTATAAAAGCTTGTCAATCAATCGATCGACATTCAGCTAATCGTTGGGACTAGTGTATGTCATATATCATCCCAATACCCGTCTGGGGTTTTCAAACAATCAAACACAGATTTTATTTGTGCAGTTGGGCGATGTGTAAAATTTATCGTCCCAATCAATATCAGTCAAATGTGTGTATATAAACAAATCGTTCGATTTGTTTATATTAATCTATTTCATTTCATATACACGTTAAAAATTCTATTTTTAACTATAAAAATATTTTTAACTATATAAATATTTTATTTCATTTCACATCACATCACACAGTCAACTACATATCAAAATCAAACAAACAAGCATACAAGCCGTCCATGGTCTGTGGACGATGGGTGTCGGGTGCTACTAAACACCGTCTACATCCTAGCGTATATTTTAACTAGAAAATTAAATTTAAAAGTGAGAAGTTCTCACCTTCGGGATCCACTCCTCCATTCATTCTTTCTGAACGGATCGGGTTGCGTTTTGATCTCACTCGATACCATCGCTATCTTTTCCCGCTACTTCCTATGTAAAAATCGTATTTTTATAACGATGTTTATATAAAAATTATATTTTTACAAAGCTACTTGCCATATAAAAATTATATTTTTATATCGCTATACATATATGTATATATAAAAGATCCTATCGTTATCCTCGCCATTTTATCTTTTCAAATCAATGCATTTTATATTTTCCGATCAAAGTGTTTTATATTTTCAAATAAAAGTAAAAAAATCATTTCTTTGTATATTTAAAAATCCAATCTTTTTATAAAGAAAAATCAAATCTTTTTATATAAACAAAATCATATTTTTATTCTGTGTTTGCATATATAAAAATCAGATTTTTATAGTGTTATTCATATAAAAATCACTCCTTATATTTCTAAAAATCTCATCTTTTTATTCGCTATTCAAACATAAAAGATCACATTTTTAATAATTAAAAATAATTCTAAACTTTATTCTCTACATGTAAAAATCCTGTATTTTTATTTAAACAAGATTATATAATAAAACTGAAAGTAAACGTAAATAAATAAAAACCCTTACTGTGTTAATTCATTGTCTTCTCTGGAACCGTCGAACTGGAGTTACAGCCGATCGGGCAGCAGAGACGAGGGCGTGCAAATTAAGGAGGAAGGGGCGGAGGGTTTCTGACCGTCGGAGGGGGCATGGGGGTCGATGGAGGTGGCGGATCCGAAGGGAAGGGGTGCAGGGGAGGCTCGCTGGCCCGAGGTTCAGGCGGAAAAGGATTTGGGCATGGGCGGCGTCTCGAGCTAGGGTTTGGGGGGCGTCTCGATTTTTTCTTCTTCTTTTGATTCCTGAACTAACGGGGGGAGGGGAGGGGAGGGGGGGAAGAAGGATATGGGGGGTTTTTATAAAACTATATATATTTTTAATTTATTTTCAAAAAAGGTTGACTTTTTGTTCGGACTCCAATTGAGGCCCACCGACTGTCGTCCATAGCTAATTACCCCTATTCTGAACACAATGGGATATGTCACGTAGTCTGATTCGATCGTTACAACCAGTTTTCGCTGAAATTAAAATATAAATCGTTATATTGAATTTCAAACGTACATTTCAATTTACTGGGCCCACATACTAACTAGAAAAATTACCGAAAAATATTTTCTAGCTTCGTATCGACGATACGGTCCTAACAAAACTAGTTTCACCCAATTCTGAGATCGTTGGAAAAATGGCCATTTTCCAGTCGATTAAAATCAACTGAAACTGGTCAAACGCGTTTTCCTTTGCCACGCTCACACATTGATTCGAGAAATTACGAAATATGAAACCTAGCAATAACTAGACATCACGGATCCAACAAAAGTGGTTTCGTCGAAAACCGAGGTTGTTTGCAAAATTCCCATTTTTACGGGCCAGAATTCCATAGCGACTATTCTGAAAATTCAACTGGACATAACATTTTATCCCCGCTATGAAATTTTGATTTTTCGGATTCGTTGGAAAGATATTCTCAATTAGATTCAAATATTTTTGGTTTCGCCAAAATCCGGTTTATTTTGGACGTGGTACATTCATTTGAATTTTGAAATCGAATTATCGAACTACCGCGCCATTTTCAATTCCTTTTATAATTAAAGTAAATATTTATATTATAACGACGACATATATAAATATATACGTTTGAATTCTATTCAAAATAAATTTCTCATCGACATTATTTAGAATAATTCATTTTAAATATTCAAAATTCAATAAAATTGCCAAATAAAAATTTTAAATTAGCTTGGATTTTCCGTGTTATTACAATCTCCCCCACTTAAAAACTTTTTGTCCCCAAAAAGGAACGAAGCCGAATGTTGTTTAGCTAATCAACTCAACTTTCAATATTTTCACTACGGCTTAAGTTCTTCAACTTTTCAGTTTCTAAGAACTTTTCAAAATTTTCAAAAATTTGGCTAACACCCTAAATTTTCGAAAAATTTCGCCATAACCTCCCCTGCACCGGGGACTTCGGGATATTTCATATAGCCTCCCA
The DNA here is from genome assembly GCA_030737875.1 of Allium sativum. Taxonomy (NCBI): domain Eukaryota; kingdom Viridiplantae; phylum Streptophyta; class Magnoliopsida; order Asparagales; family Amaryllidaceae; genus Allium; species Allium sativum. The sequence goes on from CM060918.1 coordinate 751,537,326, forward strand.
TGGCCTTCTTCAATCCAAAAGAAAAAGAAAAAGCCAAGCGGCTAGCCAATCGGCTCATAAAATCATCATCACCCAAACAAAGCAGTAAATTATGGTAAATATGTACCTATTTGTCGGGCAAACAATTTTATTCCTCTTCTCTAGCCTCCTTGCTATGACATGTTCAATGTAAGTACATGTATATGCAAGCAAATGCGACTAATTTTCAATACAACTCACTATTTGATCAATTGGGCTAAAGGTTCAACATTTAATTAAACAAACAATAATGAAACAACACAACCAGCAATCAATTAGTGAATTTAACGTTTCAAATTAATAATTTAGATATATAATCAAAAATCACATTTTTGATGTCAAATCACAACAATAGGCCCTATCTAATTTTGGGTTCTCACACCAATCAATAGGAAATATATAGAAATCTCACTTTCGTCACTCGAACATAAATTCTGATGATGATCGATCAATCATCAGAATCATCCCCGGGCGACTACAGTGTGATTCTATATCTATCCAATATATTAAAACTTCGAATACACACGGATCAGACGTATACGCAAAATCTTTATATATACTGGATTGTCCAAATGAATATAAATTAAATAATCAAATACGTATAATTGATTTAAATTTTCAAAACAAAAATTGTTTTCATTTTTAAAAATATACTCTTCACACTCGTTCTAGGATACTACTGATCCTATCTCTAACGAGTCATTCTTATTGGATATTACTAATCCAATTTCTAATGAATTCTTTCGTATGGCTCTAATGTGTCTTGTTCTCTGAGCTTTGTAAACCAAAGCTCTGATACCAACTGTAAGAACCCATAACTTCCCCGGTAAGGAAAGAGCGGATATTTCGAGAACAACACACAAAGGAACGCAGACAGAAGAACATTTCATTGTTAATTACAACAATTCCACTAGATTACAAGAATATACAGAGTATAAATAAATATTACACAATAGAAAAATATCAGAGATTACAATACATTACATAGCAGCGGAAAATAATACAAAATACAACTGAAGAAGATACACGGATACAAAGCTTTCCGGATATCGTTCCAGCTATAAACCATGTTCCTGTGAATATAAATCTGCAAACCCCAAAACTACTAGCTGCCCGTGTCGAAAATAAGGGCACCCAGAGTTTAGGTTAAAACAATAAACTCCAGGTCAGTCATGGGACTGGTGTGAGAACTAAAACAGTTATTAATCTTTATTTTAAAGTCGGGTAAATCAAAGGACCATGCCGTATAACACGGAATGGGTTTCCTCCCATGATTACCATTGCATAAAACAACAGCGCAATGCTAAATAAAGAAAAATGAAGCTATTATAAGACCCAGGTCCCATCACACAATGCAACGCAAGCCGGAGGATAGGGTTTTACCTTATAATAGCCAAAGCATGCTTGATACGTAAAAAAACAAATCATTTGATACTATTATAAGTGTATAGTGTCAAAACAATTTCAATCATAAATATCAATCATAGATGGCATGGGTACCATATATCATGTCGCCATACTAGGCTCTACAAATCAAAACCGCAAATGTCACGTATTTGGAAGTTGGATTTCCATCTGTGAACCGAGGCAAAAGATAGTCCTCTACCGATTCGACACTGTCTAGCCCGAGTATCAGGACCCAGACACAGGTGGGCCCTTGGAGCGACAGGGCTGGTCCATCGATGTGGATTAAAATTCCTGAATACTGCGTTTCCCCGCCCTTTGGGGCGTAAATGAGCCAACTAATGACTCCATCGGTCCCGGATCGACCGATATAACCGAGGTGCCTCCGATTCCAACAAACACATGAGTTAAACTCGTCAGCCATTTCAAGCACTGACACCACTCCTAGCTAGAAAGAAACGCATGCCCTCCCTGAGGTCCTTCTCCCGTTTTTGGTTCACACCGGGGTGTGAGGCTCGCGAATTAACGCTACACAAAGCTACGCCACAAAGGCCGTGCTTTGATCATCAACCACAAGATTCTGCTTTTCAACAGAAGCCTTGATCATTTGCATCTTAGCATGCCACGCAGGCAAACCACTCTATGCAACCGATATCAGTCACATAGAATGAAATCCAGTGTCAGACACACAGTCCATTTACAAGTCCGTTCTGGGTCTGAACGAAACCGGAGGCACCTTGTACCTCGCATATCCATCGATCTCCAAGTACGTCTGCACGACCACTAACTGATTCCCTCCTCTTGGGTGTACGGCCCAATCAAGATCATCAGTAATCACGCAAACGACGTGAAGACCTTCGGTCTTCGACCACCGTCTTCATCTTCGACTTATCGTCGTATCAATTATTCAGAATGGGATAAACCCGTTTTTTTCGAATAACTCGCGTACATAATAAACAAGTGTTACACAAACACAACATACGCCTCATTCTAATTCATCAGTCACTAACCGTAAATTAGCAAGAGAATAATTCCCCAAATATTAACCCCGAATGCCGAAACCAACATCAGATCAATACCCAGGAAACCATTCTTCTCAGCTAACCGACAGTTAGTTTCTAAATTTCACATTCTTAGGGAAAGGTTCCCATTAATTTTATCAAAGATAAATCCTTTCAAATATATTCTTTAATCTTCTTTCGAATATCAATTCAACTAATCGGGATTAACGAACCTTACCGAAGTAATCATTTGTTTTAATTTCCCAACCCCAACATATTAATCCCATGAAGTAAAACCGGTAATACTTCATATCTAACACCACGGTGTTATCGGTAAATTCAATTACCATTTCACGTTCAAATCTAATTAAAGATTTAACTATCTCTTGGAGCAAAATTGGGGATACTCCATTCTCGTTCTTTTCAATCTAATTAAAGATTCATTAAAACTCCACTTAGTTTTAATCTTTAACTGGGTTAAAGAATCAGTGTCATTTGAAACACGGTTCACGATAAACCCAAAATCACATCACATTTTAATCAGTCCCTAACCGTAAATTAGCAAGTGAGCAATTCCCTACGTATTAACCCCGAAGGCCGAAACCAACATCAGATCAATACCCCAGAAACCATTCAACATAACTAATCTCCAGTTAGTTTCTGATTTTCTTAACTCCTTTGGGTCTAAGAACAGTATTATTGAAGATACTGTTCACGACAACCCAAAATCACATTCCATTAATTATCGGGTTAAAGAACAAGTGTTATTTAAAACACTGTTCATGATAAACCCAAAAATCAATACCAATTCAATTCCAATTAAATATTATTTAATTGGTACACTTCATTAATTCTAAATAGAAAGATTTAATCTTTTTCTCAACTGGTCTTAAGAACAGTGTTAATAAAGACACCATTCACGACAAACCCAAATCACATTTGATATTAAATACAAGGCTCTGAAAAGAAAATATATCGGCTTATATTCAATATCAAATTCTACGACCAACAAATATCGTATTGGAAATAACGATATATATATATCTACCTTTCAAATTTCCATAACAACATCTGTATAATCACAAAATCCAACATCGAAATATTCCGAAGATAATTTCGATTCAAAACCATTCCAATTCAATTATTGGAAATTCTGGTTATTTTCAAAACCATTTAAAATCCAATTTATTTATTTTTAAAAAAATAAATAAATTATTATTCTAGTTCAAAACTAGTTCATTTTGACAAAAATCTACTTTTATCTTTTCAAATATGGAGTTTTTCATCCCAATTATTCACAAATCATTTCTTATGATCTTACACAAATTATTGATATTTTTAAAAAAATTATCAAGGCCCGTACAGTCAATTTCCATCAACGGCCATCGAACTGCACTTACAACGACCTTTTCCAAATTTGATTTAGACATATCTCCAAATCCAACCGTTAGATTTCAAATTTGTAATATTCGTTAGAAAGCTCTTTTCTATATGAACCCAATGGTTCCAGTTTTAGGAGAATCCGACGGTCGGATCTCCCGCAATATCCATTTGAAGTCATTGGTCGAAATTCGCGAACTGCCGCGGCGCGGCGCGTTCTATTCAGGCCATTATATATAATATATATTATATATTTTTCGTCGATTTCCTTTTAAAACGTATTTTATAAATCATTTTACATTCGTTTTCAAAACGATTTCAACTTCATTTCAGATTCAAATCAAAATTGATTTTTTCCTTATAAATTCGTTTTAAATTCATTTCAAATTGATTTCAATTCAAATCAATTTTTAATTCAATTTCAGTTCGTTTTCAATTCAATTTCAATTCGAATTCAATTTTATTCAATTACAATTCGTTTTCAATTCAATTTCAATTCGAATTCAATTCTATTCAATTCAAATTCATTGCTATTCAATTTCAATTTGAATTCAATTCTATTCAGTTCAAATTCATTTCTATTCAATTTCAATTCGTTTTCAATTCAATTTCAATTCGAGTTCAATTCTATTCAATTTCAATTCGTTTTCAATTCAATTTCAATTCGAATTCAATTCTATTCAATTTCAATTCGATTTCAATTCTATTCAATTTCAATTCGTTTTCAATTCGAATTCAATTCTATTCAATATAATTCGAATTTCGATTATTTTCAATATATTTCAAATTTCGAAATCACTTTCAATATACATTGAAAGTTGAATAAAATCGATATAAATATCGTTCACGTCAAAATGGCGTCAATCTAATCAACACGGCTTCACATATTTCTATTTTCAAATATTTTATTACAAAACTGGAATGAGGCCCAAGCAATTACCATATAATGTTAATTATATGGATTTTCTACAACACATGTATAAAATAACAACGATAAATAATCAACCATCATCCAGAGTGCGTTCTACACTGTATAAGCATCAAATATAAATATTTAACGCTTATAACAGCCTGTCAATCAATCGATCGACATTCAGCTAATCATTGGGACTAGTGTATGTCATATATCATCCCAATACCCATGTGGGGTTTTTAAACAATCAAACACAAATTTTATTTGTGCAGTTGGGCAATGTGTAAAATTTATCGTCCCAATCAATATCAGTCAAATGTGTGTATATAAACAAATCGTTCGATTTGTTTATATTAATCTATTTCATTTCATATACACGTTAAAAATTCTATTTTTAACTATAAAAATATTTTTAACTATATAAATATTTTATTTCATTTCACATCACATCACACAGTCAACTACACATCAAAATCAAACAAACAAGCATACAAGCCGTCCATGGTCTGTGGATGACGGGTGTCTGGTGCTACTAAACACCGTCTGCATCCTAGCATATATTTTAACTAGAAAATTAAATTTAAAAGTGAGAAGTTCTCACCTTTGGGATCCACTCGTCCATTCATTCTTTCTGAACGGTTCGGGTTGCGTTTTGATCTTAGTCGATACCATCGCTATCTTTTCCTGCTACTTCCTATGTACAAATCGTATTTTTATAACGATGTTTATATAAAAATTATATTTTTACAACGCTACTTGCCATATAAAAATTATATTTTTATATCGCTATACACATATGTATATATAAAAGATCCTATCTTTATCCTCACCATTTTATCTTTTCAAATCAATGCGTTTTATATTTTCTAATCAAAGTGTTTTATATTTACAAATCAAAGTAAAAAAAATCATTTCTTTGTATATTTAAAAATCCAATCTTTTTATAAAGAAAAATCAAATCTTTTTATATAAACAAAATCATATTTTTATTTTGTGTTTGCATATATAAAAATCAGATTTTTATAGTGTTATTCATATAAAAAACACTTCTTTATATTTCCAAAAATCTCATCTTTTTATTCGCTATTCAAACATAAAAAGATCACATTTTTAATAAAAAATAATAATTCTAAACTTTATTCTCTACATGTAAAAATCCTATATTTTTATTTAAATAAGATTATATAATAAAACTAAAAGTAAAGTAAACGTAAATAAAAACCCTTACGGTGTTAATTCATTGTCTTCTCTGGAACCGTCGAACTGGAGTTACAGCCGATCGGGCAGCGGAGACGAGGGCGTGCAGATTAAGGAGGAAGGGGCGGTGTGTTTCTAACCGTCGGAGGGGGCATGGGGGTCGATGGTGGTGGCGGATCCGAAGGGAAGGGGTGCGGGGGCGGCTCGCTGGCCAGAGGTTCAGGCGGAAACGGATTTGGGCGTGGGGGGCGTCTCGAGCTTGGGTTTGGCGGGGTTCTCGAGTTGGGGAAGGGGGAGCGAGTGGAGAGGGAGGCGGTGGCGTGGGTGGACGGCGACGGAGCGGCCTGGGGTGGGCGGAGGCGTCGTGGCGGCTTCGATTTTTCTTCTTCTTTTGATTTCTGAACTAACGGGGGGAGGGGGGTGGGAAGAAGGATATAGGGTGGTTTTTATAAAATTATATATATTTTTAATTTATTTTCAAAAAAGGTTGACTTTTTGTTCGGACTCCAATCGAGACCCACTGACTGTCGTCCATAGCTAATTACCCCCATTCCAAACACAATGAGATATGTCACGTAGTCTGATTCAATCGTTACAATTAGTTTTCGCTGAAATTAAAATATAAATAGTTATATTGAATTTCAAATGTACATTTCAATTTACTGAGCCCACATACTAACTAGAAAGATTCCCGAAAAATATTTTCTAGCTTCGTATCGACGATACGGTCCTAACAAAACTAGTTTCACCCAATTATGAGATCATTGGAAAAATGGCCATTTTTCAGTCGATTAAAATCAACTAAAACTGGTCAAACGCGTTTTCCTTTTCCACGCTCACACATTGATTCGAAAAATTACGAAATTTGAAACCTAGCAATAACTAGACATCGCGGATCCAACAAAAGAGGTTTCGTCGAAAGCCGAGGTCGTTTGCAAAATTCCCATTTTTACGGGCCAGAATTCCATAGCGACTATTCTGAAAATTCAACTGGACATAACTTTTTATCCCCGCTATGAAATTTTGATTTTTGGATTCGTTGGAAAGATATTCTCAATTAGATTCAAATATTTTTGGTTTTGCTAAAATCCGGTTTATTTTTCACCGGTACATTCATTTGAATTTTGAAATTGAATTATCGAACTACCGCGCCATTTTCAATTCCTTTTATAATTAAAGTAAATATTTATATTCTAATGACGACGTATATAAATTCATACGTTCGAGTTCTATTCAAAATAAATTTCTCGTCGATACTATTTAGAATAATTCATTTTAAATATTCAAAATTCAATAATATTGCCAAAATAAAAAATTTAAATTGGCTCGGATTTTCCGCGTTATTACAGCCAGAGTCGGTTAAGTGCTCAATTGTTTGGTTGTTTTGCTAGTATCATCTCACATAAATCATCCAAATTCGGAGGAGGTATTCCTTGGGTGCGTGTCTGATATTGGTTTAGGCCTTTTGGGCTTGTACTTGAGGGATGTCAAGTTCGATTAGGATGGTTTTTGTGAGAGATAAATAGTTGTGGCAAGCGCCCTAAGTAAGACTGACCTTAAGAGAGGTAAAAAGTACATAGCAACCTTTAGCTTTAGACACTCAGGTTTGTGACGTGATGGATAAGCTAAGCAGAAGAGAGACCTCTAATCATCTTAGTATATACACTTGGTATCATGGCTCACACCTGTTTATCTTGGAAAATAGCTCGACTACATTGGATACACTCTAGCATAGTAAGTGATCGAGGTCCTATCTTTACTAGTGAGTCTTGGAAATGGAGGTGAAGAAGCTTCTCAATCGTGAAGTTAAATTAGATAAGGTATAGTATAGCGAAGCTCACGAAGATGCGACTTAGAAGGCTGAAGACTAGATACGCGCATTGTTGACACATTTTTTGGTAAAAGCTGTCGCATTGAATATCTGGATAGCATCGCGCTCGGATATGGAGAACATTATCAGAAGACAGGCAGCGATTTGGTCAAAGTCGCATCACGAACAAAAAAAGGCCCGAAACTCCTATCATACGACCTCTTTTGGGCCCGAAAACAACAATTACGGAGCTAAGCTCTGTAACTCTTGTAGATCTCTGAATTAGCTTCAGTTTGAGCTTTGGCTTGGCTCAATCGGACTTACGGTTTGGAAGTTACGCTCATTTCCGTGTACGCGTGTAGAAGTATGGACTGGCAATCACCTGGATGGAGCGACGAAGCATCGCTAGCTTGGAGTGTGGACCGACTCGCCATCCTAGGGGTCGCACCCCTAGGTCACAAACCTATCCTAGGAGTCGCCCTCCTAGGTCACAAACCAATCCTAGGGGTTGCCCTCCCAGGTCACGATTCGATCCTAGGAGTCGCCCTCATAGGTCACGATCCGATCCTAGGGGTCTCCCCCTAGGGCTCGTGGTGACCACGACCCGATCGTGGAACACATAGGGACCACGAACCGCCTGCAGCTGTACATGATTTTAACCTATTCTAAAGGTTATTTTCACTCCAACTTGCATGGATCTGATTACACATGTCATATGATGACTTGGAGAGGGTTTCTGGACGTTTTCCACCACATTTTTATATTTTTGGCATGCGTGCCACTTGTCCCATGAACCACCTTCGAGAAACAGCTATAAATACACCCCAGGAAGGATTTTCAAGGGACTTTTGGTCATTCTCCTCCACTTTTTCCACCATTATCATTGCAAGAACTTTGCAAACAGCAGAAGGCCAACTCCAATCAACCAAACACGAGGATTTCATGTATAAAATAACTCTCTAATCTCCTCTTCTTCATAAAAATACAAGGATATTGTATGTAATTGAATCTTACGGATTATGAGATGTCATTGTAACTGTAATTTCTTAGGATTTAAGGAATTATAAAGTGGACGTAGGCTTGGTTTGAGCCGAACCACTATAAAAACCTCGTGTGTTCCCTGTTTTTACTGGCTTTATTCTGTGATTGTGAGGATTTCGGGTGTTAGGCCCAGATTTTGGTCTAACATTTTGGCGCACCAGGTAGGGGGGCACACGTAAACTTCAACTTCTGCTTGGAATTTTTAACTACTGGATCAATGGTTAAAATAAAGAAGGATGGAACTCTCTCCCTACTGAAGGTGCTGAGGCCGAAGGCATGAGAAACGAGGCAAGCCAGGAAGCTTCCTCTCATGAAAACCCATCAGCATTTTTGTCTAGAGATGAGATGGACGACATTTTCGCTGAATTAAGAGATTAAATGGCAAGGCATGACGATCTCCTCAGGAAACAACAAGAGATGATCGATGGATTCTTCGCTCGGATGGATGGAAGGCCGAGCAACGCACAAGTCACTGGAAATGAAGCCACTGAAGCAGATCGCGCATTATCTGGACTCGGGGGCAACCCCTTCACTCTTGGAAATGTCCAGGTTCAACCTACTTCAGCCCTAGTTCAAATGGAAACAAGGACGGAAGCTCTCGCTCCTCAACCGCAACCGGCTCGTGATAGGGCATCACGACTCGATCGGATCGCCACCCCCCCCCCCCCCGACTCACGAACCATGCTCCCGGATCCTGCCTCACGAGCTGACCTCCCTGGCTCACGACCGGGTCAGGTTGCCCCCCTTGATCCATGAACCGTGACCGACGACGGCTCACCAACAACTTCCTTCTCTCGTGCTCGACGATGGAGGCACCAGCTCTGATCTTGGCCATCTGCAACAACTTTTTGAAGGAAATCAGCTAGCAGAACTAATTGAACGCCTCTCAAGAGGACGTACTTATCAGAATGATGTGGATGACGTCAACCACACTACCTTCACTCAGGAAATCAGGAATTCTCGTAATCCCCCAGATTTCAAACTTCCACAACTAGAACCCTACAAAGGCAGGACTGATCCAACTGTGCATCTAATGCGCTACAAATATCATATGGAAGTTCAATCGGCATCGGAAAACATCATGGCAAAGTGTTTTCCCCTTTTTCTGACTGAGATAGCCGCTATGTGGATTCGACAGCTAGAAACGGAATCGATCAGCAGTTGGAACATGTTGGTCGCATACTTTATTGAACAATTTCGGGTTCACATCGCTCGGCCCAAGAACATCATGTCACTTACTACAATAAAAAAGAGGCCCAGAGAAACTCTGCGTTCATTCCTGGAAAGATTCAACGTTGCAGCAGCATTAGTTGACCGACCTGAACCATCGATGGTGCTGATGGCAGCAGTATCCGGTGTTTTGGATAGCTCGGAGCTCAAAAAGTCCTTGTACCAAGACCCACCGCGAAACCTTGGCAAATTTTATCTTGAAGCAGACAGATTTCTGCGGGAAGAAGATGCAACCTCCAAGAAGAAATTTCTCGATGTCAACATGCTTAAAGACGGAGAACCGTCCGATTCTGGAAATGGCAAAGGAAAAGCCGCCATCAGGAATGACCGCAACACTCAGCCCCGGAGAGGGCCTAGATATGAAAAGTATACTGAGCTCATTGCTTCACTTTCTGACATCTACATGGACACAAACGGTGTTGTCTCCTACCCAAAGCCTCCTAGGAGGGAGCCATCGCAAAGAGAACGCGATTCTAGAAAGCACTACATATTCCACGGTATGAACGGACATGACACGAATGAGTGTATACATCTTCGTGATTTGATTGAGGAACGGGTTAGACGTGGAGAGCTGCCCGAGTATGAAACCATCAACAGCACCTGCGCTTCCACCTCCTGCTCCCCGGAGAAGAAATGACCCTGGATCGAGCTCTCGTGGGCTCGTCATCAACTGATATGGATGAGATCAAATTTCATTTTCTGCATTTCTTAGGCTTTAAGATTTGATTTTTGCTTTCACTAGGCTTTTCGATTAGCTGAATGGAGTACACATGTTCGGGGTTAGGATGTAGCCCCAAAGCGTGCTCTGGACTCGGTGTCAAACCAATCAGGATTTGCTTTGGTTTTGCATTTTGAATTGAATAAGTACTTATCAAGCATGGATTATGTTTGGAGAATTTAAGTATCTTGTCAGGATGTGGCAGGATCCTCAACTTCGGTTAAAGTATGGCTTATACTTATCATGGAACTCTAGGTATGGATTATGCCTAGGGACGGACTATCTTGTCAGGTTGTGGCAAGCGTAGCTCTACTTCAGGTCTAAGTATGGTTTATACTCACTTTGGAATCTTAAGTATGGATTATACTTAGGAACGACAAATTGTCTAGTCAGGATGTGACAAAAGAAATCGGGTATGGATTATACTCGGTTTGAACTCCAAGGTATGGATTATGCCCGGCAAACGGTCTTGTCAGGATGTGACAAAAGAAATAGGGTATGGATTATACTCGATTTGGACTTCTGGGTATGGATTATGCCTGGAAAAGTTGGCCCTTGCCAGGATTTGGCAGGATGACTCAAACGTCCCTTGAGTATGGTTTATGCTCATTAGACGCTGAAGCATGGTTTATGCTCAGAAAATTTCAACAATATCGCCAGGATTTGGCACGTTTGTTTTTTCTTTATCTCTTTACAGGTATGGATTATATCTGTAGCTGGCAGACCCGGCAAGGTCATGGCATTATCGAATTTCTATGGCTTATAGATTTCCTGGACTATCCATAACACATCTTCCTTCAACCAGCAAGATATGTTCTGGGGGGGAAACTTGTTGACACACTTTTTGGTAAAAGCTGTCACATTGAATATCTAGATAGCATCGCGCTCGGATATGGAGAACATCGTCAGAAGACAGGCAGCGATTTAGTCAAATTCGCATCACGAACAAAGAAAGGCCCGAAAGGCCCGAAACTCCTATCAGACGACCTCTTTTGGGCCCGAAAACAGCAATTACGAAGCTAAGTTCTGTAACTCATGTGGATCTCTGAATTAGCTTCAGTTTGAGCTTTGGTTTGGCTAAATCGGATTTACGATTTGGAAGTTACGCTCATTTCCATGAATGCGTGTAGAAGTATGGACTGGCAATCACTTGGATGGAGCGACGAAGCATCGCTAGCTTGGAGTGTGGACCGACTCGCCATCCTAGGGGTCACCCCCTAGGTCATGAACCGATCCTAGGAGTCGCCCTCCTAGGTCACGAACCGATCCTAGGGGTTGCCCTTCTAGGTCACGATCTGATCCTAGGGGTCGCCTTCCTAGGTCACGATCCGATCCTAGCGGTCGCCCTCCAAGGTCACGATCCGATCCTAGGGATCGCCCTCCTAGGTCACGACCCGATACTGGGGGTCTCACCCCAGGGCTCGTGGTGACCACGACCCGATTGTGGAGCACATAGGGACACGAACCGCCTGCAGCTGTACATGATTTTGACCTATTCTAAAGGCTATTTTCACTCCAACTTGCATGGATCTGATTACACATGTCATAGGACGACTTGGAGAGGGTTTCTGGACGATTTCCACCACATTTTGAGATTTTTAGGATGCGTGCCACGTGTCCCATGAACCGCCTTCAGGAAGCAGCTAAAAATACACCCCAGGAAGGATTTTCAAGGGACTTTTGGCCATTCTCCTCCAGTTTTCCACCATTATCATTGCAAGAACTTTGCGAACAGCAGAAGGCCAACTCCAATCAACCAAACACGAGGATTTCTTGTATAAAATAACTTCTAATCTCCTATTCTTCATAAAAATACAAGGGTATTGTATGTAATTGAATATTACGGATTGTGAGACGTCATTGTAACTATAATTTCTTAGGATTTAAGGAATTATAAAGTGGACGTAGGCTTGGTTTGAGCCGAACCACTATAGAAACCTCGTGTGTTCCCCGTTTTTACAACTTTTACTGTATTTGTTCTGTGATAGTGAGGATTTCGGGTGTTATGCCCAGATTTTGGTCTAACACGCATCATACCCTTTTGAGGGTATATCCTTGATCTCTTTTTCTAGGAATGTTATGCATACTTGTTTCCATCTTTTTAGGTATATCCTCTAGGTCCTATCTTCGATCCTTAGGTAGAAGCCAATGGATGTAAACAAGTGTTTGAAACATGTCATGATTGATGGTTGCAAGTGGTTGCAAGTGGTAGCTAGTGGTTGCTCGTGGATGCATATACACAAATTAGGCACTAGATCGACTCAGTCACTTTCATATTGCATATGCATGAGTGAATTATTTGCATATGATTGAAACTTGATGTGTTATCATATGTACGTTGCATTTGTATGAATGATTGTGCACTCATATATAAAGTATGATTAGGAATAATTGCATACATGATGGACTCATGGCACTGACATAATTTGCATTAAGGAGATCAAGTGAATCAGTAGGCCGCCCGATTTTGCATTAGATAAGGACATGTACACACACTATGCATATGATCATGAAAGCATTAGAAATCTTTTTAAGGACAATGATGCCTGTGTTTGATGGTTGAGTAGATGGATGATTGGATGGTAGGATATACATTCTTCTTAAATTGAAGATTTCGGGGACGAAATCCTTTAAGGAGGGGAGAATGTAACGCCCCGTGTTTTTTGAGAATATTAAAATAAAAAATTAAAGAATAATTAATGTCAAATGTAAGAATTAAGGGAAACGAGTTATGCCATTGCGTTCATCTCGAAATTCTTCTTGGAATAGAGTCCAAGTTTTCGAAAATAGGACTTCGTATGAAGAAGTTATGGCCCTGGGAACTTTTAGAAAATTATATAAAACAATTACCAAGGCATGTCGACCTAGGGGTCGATCTACCCCAGGCCAGGTCAACCATAGGGTCGACTAGGGGGTCGACCGCCCTATATACAAGTCGACCTGGGGGTCGACCTCCCCCCCGGGTCAGATCTGAAATCTGACGTTTTTCTTTGTCTGACGATTCTGACTCTTTGCTGAGTCATTTAGGGCTGATGTGGCTATTCTATCTTGTTTGAATGGCTTTGATTCGCTCTAGGTTAATCTGACGGTTCCTATTAAATCAAACTTCTATATAAGCAACCTAAAGGTAAACCCAAAGCCACACAAAAATATTCCTAGAGCCATCATGCTGTCAATACTCAACCTAAAGTAGCCGCCATTCTGCTTCAACTAGAAAGCAAGATTAGAAGCTTCGAATCAAATTAAATCAAATCTAATTTAGAGCAACGATTAGTCTACATCAAAGGCGAGCAATTCAGTTTCATAATACAGATCCCAGAAATTAAGATTTTCCTTTTTGTTTATAAGTGTAGTTATCTTTCAGATGTGAATAAATTAAAGACATGATTTGTAATGAATTATAAAATAGAATTGTAGCAAGTTGTATGTGACGCTGATTCATGTCTATTCTATCATGTATGATTATGAACTATTGTGGTTTATCGAACCTATCACGTTATGTAGAAATTGGTGAACGAATCTATTGATGCTGTATGGGAATTTGGGAATAAGAAACTATCATGTTATATGCAAGTTTGGTGATGCTATCTTGTTACGAATACATGCAAGTTTATAGGCTAAAACATGACTATGTAAACCTATATGTTTAGATCTACAACCTTATACGTTTAGATCCATATGCCTTTATGTTAGATCCACATTATCTTGATTCAACCCCTATGCAAGTTCACAACTACATGCCAAGTTTAATTTGTGTAGTTTTATGTTGATCCATATGCTTATGATCCATGTTGCGTAGAACTAGTTTGCAAGTTCATAATTGAAAATATATTGTTCTATGCCAAATTCATGTGACCATGTATAGTTAGATCCACATTTTTTTAATGATGTTGGAATGTTGCAAGTTCTTCTTTTTCCCCTTTTTGTTTTATAATTTAGGCTAAAATATCGAACCTAACATTCTATGAAATTTTGCGAACGTACAACGGGGGTGACGTTGGGGAAAACATGAAACTACATGTAATTGACATATTTGGCTCATAACCACGTAAACGGTATGGCATTGAAATGGTATAATTTACATACCAAAAATTATGAATTTGATTTAGAGGGAAAGTGGGCCATGACAATAAATTATTGACAAATTTACACATAAGCATAAAAGGATAAATATGTAAATTTAGTAAAAGACGAATATGCCTAACCCGAGGTTAGATTGAGTTACGGTATAAGACTGCCCAGAACCGCTCGGCAAATCCAACAACCATAGCAATATAGATCTAATGTGAGAGGTTAGAACATTGAGCCCAAAAGAACCCGAGGTTAGACTGAGTTGCAGTGTAAAACTGCCCGGAATCGACCAGCACATCCAGTGACTGCAACAATACCTGTCTAATGTGAGTGGTTGGTGCTTTAATGAATGAATTAAAGCTAAGACAGGAAAGGTAGGGTTAAGTTAATTAAGGTAACACTTAACCAATACACCATGTTAATTAGACAAGTGGGTGAGGCTAAGTAAATCTAGAACACTTAACCGTTATAACATGTTAATTAGACAAGTGGGTGAGGTTAAGTAAATTTAGAACACTTAACCGTTATAACATGTTAATTAGACAAGTGGGTGAGGTTAAGTAAATTTAGAACACTTAACCGTTATAACATGTTAATTAGACAAGTGGATAAGGTTAAGTAAATTTAGAAACACTTAACCGATATAAAAAGATAAATGATTAGGGTTAAGTTAATAGGAAATACTTAACCAGTATAGCATGATAAATGGGTAGGTTTAAGTAATAAGAAACACTTAACCAATATAACTTGATTTATGGAAAGGTTAAGTTAAAATAAGAGGGCAACACTTAACCAATATAACTTCGTTTATGGAAAGGTTAAGTTAAAATAAGAAGGAAACACTTAACCAATATAACTTGATTTATGGAAAGGTTAAGTTAAAATAAGAGGGCAACACTTAACCAATATAACTTGATTTGTAGTATGGTTAAGCTAACACAAGAAGGCAACACTTAACCAAAGTAATATGAAAAGTAGGTGGGTTAAGTAACTTGAATTGATTGATGACACTTAACCACTGCAACATGATGAACACGTGGGGTTAAGTTAACAAGAAACACTTGACCAATATAACTTGATGGATGAATGAGGTTAAGTTAATAACCAATCCAACATGACAAGTGAGGAGGGTTAAGTTAATAAGAAACACTTAACCAACATGACATGATGAATGGGTGGGTTAAGTTAACATGAATGGACAACACTTAACCAATATGACATAATGTGCAGGAGGGTTAAGTACACATCAAGTTGGGTGGGTAATATTAGTAAATATAGGCCCACAAACTTAACCATTAAATAAACATGCTTGAATCAGTAGGAGGGTTAAGTACATATCGGATTGGTGGGTAATATTAGTAAATATAGGCCCACAAACTTAACCATTAAATGAACATGCTTGAATCAGTAGGAGGGTTAAGTACATATCGGGTTGGTGGTTAATATTAGTAAATATAGGCCCATAAAACTTAACCATTAAATAAACCTGCTTGAATCATTGGAAGGGTTAAGTACACATCAGGTTGGTGGGTAATATTAGTAGACATAGGCCCACAAAACTTAACCATTAAATAAACATGCTTCAATCGGTGGAAGGGTTAAGTACATATCGGGTTGGTGGGTAATATTAGTAAATATAGTCCACAAACTTAACCGTTAAGTAAACATGCTAGAATCGGTGGGAGGGTTAAGTACATCTCGTATAGGTGGGTAATATTTGTGTATATAGGCCCACAAACTTAACCGATAAGAAACCCTAGTAACGGGGACCCATTTCAGCAGTAACCCACATAGATGTATCATGGTACCCTGAAACTAGGCAGGGTTGGGCACAATTACTGGGCTGATTGTAAGCGGTCAAAGCAGCGGCAGGGGGTACGTCAGTGTAGGTTCCGACGGTTTACGGGCCTACACGTACTCCGGAGTGGGAAAAAGCAGGCACTGGGTACCAGTAGTTATACACTGTGCTTCTTGAATCGTGCGGGGTCGCTATCATAAGGATTGATACACCTTATGGTGGGACCAGCACAGGGTATCTACAAGCAAGAGAGGGCTGATTGACACAGACACATAGAACATGAATACAAGTGGGGAGCCGATTGATAGGGTAGTAAGGGTACATATAACATGTTCATGGCAATTAGGCTGGTTGAGGTGGAATCCTCACAATAGATGTACACCTGAAGGCTACCACAATTACGGGGATTGGGATCACGTTGTAATATTACCATTTTATACAGATTACTAGTTGGGACACTAGTTAGGCGGTGCAGAGATATATAAATCAGATTAATAGAGTAGTAACGAAGCAGAGAAAAAGTAGGAGCGCATTCAGTTCACATTGCACTTATCTTGTCTTTAGTTACCTTGTTTTTATGGTATTGTCCTATTTTCAGTTTATTCATGTCATGATCCTTTATCTTGTTTGCATACTAAAAGATCACTGGACTTACCAGACTTATGTCTGACCTAGTTTGTTTTTCGCCTCTTTTCTTCCGCCCCCCCCCCCCCTCCCGGGTAGTCAGGGAGGGAATAGCTCAGCTTAGCCTGGACCACTTCTCTTTCCGAGCTTGAAGATTAGTTGGTGTATTGCTCTGAACTCTCTTTCCCACTGCTATGGTTGGTTTATGCTTTATTGGGGAATATCATTGTTATTTTGTGCTTCTTTTACACTTGGAAGTTATTAAATCAAGACAGAAGTTCTATGTATTATTTTTAAGTATGATTTGAGAAACTTGTTCTAAAAGCTTGACTGAATCACCTTTATTATTTAAATGACTTTATTTTCCGCTGTTTTATTTGTCTATCTTGTAATTTATCTGCATCTCTTACCTATAATGGCATTCCCTTTGTGAGTGACCTTAATGGACGTGGGGTGTTTCAGGAATCGATGGGAGAGCATTATGTACTTGAAGTTGCTTTTAAACAACTATGAGCGTAATATAGTGACTACAATTTCTCAGACGACTGTGCTTATAAGAGCATCCCACTAGAAAGGTGCGTCAGCGCCTAACTAATATTTCACACTGACTGACTTTGTACTGCCTCCAACAATATGCTGAGTTATCACATATTAATAATTCTAAATAACCTCATATGGATAGATTTTAAATGCACGTGATGAATATTAAATCGAACCACACAACTATGAGACATTGGCATAAGCCCATTTTTGGGCTCATCTAAGGATTGCTCTAAATGGCAATTAAATGTTCTGCTTATAAAAGAAGTATTCCTTACCAATGCATGGCTCCCCATTGACATCTAAACTCCAGCAATGCAATTATTTCATTCAATGTCAACGTTACTTCCCTAAGACCATCCCCAACAGTGATTTATTGTTCTCCAACAGACCTCCAACAGGGATGTCAAACCCCGTGTCATGGTTGCTTCAGCAACCCTATAGGTTGTTGAAACAACCCAGGCCTAGCCGGCTTATTTAAAGCCGACTTTAAATAATTTGGCTAAGGACGGACAAATTTTTCCTCTTTAGCCGGCTTATTTAAAGCCGGCTATAGGAAGAAGAATTAGTTAAATTTTTCTCTCCCCCGCTTTAAATTAGCCGGCTAATCGCTTCTGCACACAGTGTCTTTTTTTTATCGTTGAGTTTGGCCATTTTTTCAGCTCTATCCATACATCAAATATTCACAAACCAAAGTGCACAATTTGTTCTTCTTTATTTTCTGCTACTAAACTTGTTTGCAATATCAAAAAATGTCAAAGGAAAGAAGACTACATCTCAATACGCTCAAAACCAACACAACAATTATTTCAAACACCACAATTTCCTATGCATTACTCCTATGGTTAGTCTCGCTTGAAAAAACTCCAATCAAGCAAGAAATTTAAATTGTTTGTTCGGAGACAATAATGCCAGAAACGAAGAAACAGAAGTCGATGGTACTGAAATTCTAGATACTTATACGAACACTCCACCGAGAAGATCGAATAAAATTGTGAAATGGTCTTCAAAAGAACTAGAAGAACTAGCTTTCTTTTGGGTTGAATGCTCGAAAGACAACGTAAAAGGAACTAGTCAAAATGAGAATTCATTTTGGAGTTATGTTTCAAAATTATTCAATGGACGAAGTCCACAAAACCCATCGAGATCAATAGACTCTTTCAAGCAGTTTGGAAGAGAATCAATGCTAACTGCCAACGTTAGAAGGAGATTATGATTAGATTGGAAAGTACATAACAAAGTGGTACTAACGACTGGATTTGGTACTTATCCTTTATGTAATATAATTTTATTTTATTTTACTGTATACTTCCAGCAACTTACATTAATTCATTCCACAGCTAAACCAAGCAAATGCACTGTATATGACTGAATACAAAAACCAACCTTTCAACTTACACCATTGTTACATCATTCTTTTGAGGGAAGAAAAATGGTGTAACATATGCCAAGAACATTCAGCATTGCGATTCATGCCAAGAAGATCAATGGAGGAATATAGCGCGGGTAGTTCGGATCCGCAAGTAAACACCACATTTACTACTAGTTCGGGTGGTAGGCCACCGGGTAGATATAAAGCTAAGAAAAAAAGCTTCCCTAGATTATAGTTTGTACTATGAACAAATAATTAGTTGAACTATTGCTTCTGAAGGATCGAATAAACTTTTGGTGCAATCAAAGGAAGCAAAGAGGAATGAGAGAGCACAGGAAAAACAACGAATACACGAAGAACTTTAAAGAACAAGAGTTGGATTTAAGATAACGTGAATTAGCTTGACTAGAACAAGCTGATGATAGGTCCCTTATGAGTGTCAACCTTGAGACCTTAAACCCAATTCAACGCATTTTAATGGAGAAGGAGTTAGTAGAGTATTACAAACGACACATGGGATATGATGTGGTTAAGTTTGGCTTGTTCCATTTAAGTTGTTTCTTGCATTATTTTATTTTCTAATTACCACGTTCTCGTAATGTAGCAGTTCTAGATTTAAGTTTCCTATGTTTGGTACTAGTAGTTGTATTTGTTGTAATAGTTCACGGATTTAATTTGGTGTTTTAGTCATTAATGACATTACTGTTTTATGTTAAGTTTATCTTTCACAACTAATTCTTATAACATGTAATAAGATAACAATGGCATAAACTCTCAATACTTAAGCATAAGACGTTGCATAATAGCGAAAAAAGATACATAGTAATAACAAGAACTCAAGTAATTTAACTTGAATCATTGGACATGGTAATCAACATCCTTATGGTTTACAGTATGCCCCAAATAATGCTCGACTATTTTGTCCCTTAGTTCTTGATGGGCTTGAGGATCTCGAACTTCCTGGATATGATTCAAGTATTCTGCAAAAGTATTCTGGTCCTTGTACGGTTTACTCCGAAACGCAACTGCAATGTCTAGATAGTTTCTAAGTTGCAGTTCACTTCCGCCCCTTTATTCTTCAACAATCGTATTATATAATATAATACAACAGTACATGATATCCGATATAACTGCTTGATCATGGTAGTACACCTCTTTTCTTAAAATATGACATTGTCCCTGAAGTACTCCAAATACTCTTTCTACTTCTTTTCTTGAACTCTCTTGTTGTTGTGTAAATTTTGCTTCTTTGCCATTGTTGGGCTTTTTAAACGCTTGCACTAGAGTTTTCCATTTTGGATAAATGTCATCTACCAAATAATACCCAACGATATGATCCTTTCTTCCAATCTGATAGTTGCATGGGGGAGACAAATCATTTTACAAGTCATTAAATAAGTATGATTGACGTAAGACATTAATATCATTTAGTGAACCAGGAACCCTAAAAAAAGCATGTCATATATACCAATCGAATGAAACAACGACTTCTAACACTAACGTCTCCAGGCACGTTCTTTTATTTGTGTATCTGGAACGAATCCACCTTTGTTCCCATCTTCTTTGTTTCGTTCGTATTTATTCATCACTTATTTCACAATTGGCCATTTAACATACACGGAATCAATAGAAAATTAGTATGGGTTTTGAATGGACTTCCCAGAATGTGATATTTAAAAGAATGGGGTTGTACATGGCTATAGTTAACCTATTTAAAATAATGTGGTTGTCTAGAAGTTTCTTGGCCACAAGTACTATATTCGTAAATCAAGAGCTTTAGTTAAGCATCGTGCTCGTGATATCACACGTGAACAGTTATAGGGTACAAAGTAGTCAGTGCAGTGTGTCCATGATATTCCTATTAGGGAGTTATTATACTCCTATGGATAGATGTCAGAACTAATGACTAGTCAGTTTAGTCAATGTTTATGACTTGTTGTATCACGTTTGGTTATTATCAATTGTATCGTTGTGCTTAATATCAGTTGTGTCATTATGCTTAATATTAGTTGTTTCGTTATGTTTATGACCACTTCTATGTATATGATTATTGTAAATTGTATAAGAAATTATTAATTAGTCGAAGTTTGAACATAAAAGGAAAAATATCAAGAAGATATAAGTTACATGAAACAAACACATGCTTACCAATACATGGACAAATACGTCGTGTTGTCAACTCCAACAGGATATTGTCAGCTCAAAATCATGTCAGCATTAAGCACCAAACCAAATAGTCTATAAATCTTATGAACGAGTTGTCAAATCCAACAGGCTAGTCTCAGAACATCTTTAATGAGTTGTCAAATACAACAAAATCCGAACCAAGCTTGTTGAACACAACTTTATGTTATGCTTTACAAATTTGGGTCATCCTCATCCACATGTTAGGTGTAGTAGTGACCGATCACATCATAACTTAATTTATTCACTAGATACTATGCTACTATATATATCTAAGGATTCTATCGCTTTATGTCATCGTAAAGACTGTACTGGCTACAGTATAACTTCATAGTAAATTTCAGTAATGGTGGCTAAAATATATAGTGGGAATAATGGCTACAATATAATGAGTACATCATATCTGGTTTTATTCACTCCACATATTGCCGCTATATATAGCTAATGTATTTTCTCACAATTTTATACTCAAACTAGTTTTTGTTTGTACAAAACTTATCATCTCAAAAAATATGCCTTCATGTCCCTCGTTAATGGATTCTGACTGAGACCAAAACTTAGCTCGACCTCCGCCAGATAGTCCAATAACAGATACCGATTGGCTTATCGAATAACAAGAGCAACATTATGAGGACGTGTGTAACAACCCAGAAAATCGGAACTAATTTAAATTTTTTATTTTGGCAATTTTAAATAATTTTGAATATTTAAAATTATTTATTTTAAATAATAACGACTAGAAATTTATTTTGAATAGAATTATAGCATATAAATTTATTTAAATCGAAGTTAGAATATAAATATTTATTTTAATTATAAGAGGAATTGGAAATGGCGCGGTAGTTTGGAAATTCGATTTCAAATTTCAAATGAATGTACATGATTCAAAATAAACCGGATTTCAATAAAACCAAAAATATTTGAATCTGTTTAAAAATATCTTTCCAACGAATGTGAAAAATTCAGATTTCATAACGAAAATAAAAAGTTATGTCCAATTGAAAATTCAGAATAGTCGCTATGGAATTTATATAATATATAGCCCTTAAAAATAGCCATTTTGCAAACGACCTCCGTTTTCGACAAAACCACTTTTGTTGGATCCGGAATGTTAAATTATTGCTAGACTCCAATTTTCATAATTTTAGGAGTTAGCATGTGAGCGTGGCAAAAGAAAACCTATTTGGTAATTTCAGTTTGAATTTTAATCGACTGGAAAATGACCGTTTTTCAAACGTTCTCCAAATTTGAAAAAATTAGTTTTGTTAGGACCGTATCATCAAAACATAACTAGAATTATTTTTCTGGAATTTTTGGAGTCAATATATGGGCCCAATAAATTAAAATATACGTTAAAATCAATTTTGAAAGTTATATTGATTTATATTTTAATTTTAATGAAAACTGATCGAAACAGTCGAATTGACTTACAGATCATATCCCATTGCGTTCGGAATGGGGGTGATTAGGTAGGGACAACAGTCGGTGGGTTCAATTTGGAGTTCAAAAAAAATAACTTTTTGGAATTAAAATAAAATTAAATATATATATATATATTACTTAGTCAACTCCCTCATTCTCTCCCCCATTAAGTTTCAGATCGAAGAATAAAATAAAATAAAAAACCCATTCAACTTCGTCGTTGATTCTTGGTCGCGCCACCGCCACCGCCACCGGAGGGCCCCCCTGTCACCGCGCCGCTGCAGCACCACCCCCTCCCTCCACGTCGCTGGCGAACCCCCTATCTCCGATTAGAAAAGCCCAAACCCATTTAACCTCCAAACCCAAATCCGCCACCGTAGGGCCCTAGCGCCGCTGTCTCCGGTGCTGCGCCACCCCCTCAACCCTGCGCCACCCCATGCCCTTCCACCGACCACCACTGGCAGCCATGGGGCCCCCTCCGACCAAATACCCTAAAATTTGTAAGTTTTCTTTATTTTATTATGTGATTTTGATTTCTTAGATAAAAATGTGGTTTCTAGTCATGTAAAAATATAATTTTTAGTTAAAATAAAAATATAATTTTTATACATATGGTTTTGATATAAAAATATGACCTTTTTATATATAGATTTGAAATAAATATATGATTTTTATTACATAAGTAGCGTTGTAAAAATACGATTTTTATATGTGTAGTATCGTTATCAAAATATTATTATATATATAGTATCGATATAAAAATGTGATCTTCATAATGTAAACATTGTTATAAAAAAAGTGATCTTTAAATATGAATATCGTTGATTAAAAATATGATTTTAATATATATAAACTGCGTGAAACAGATTGGGTTGGAATTTCAGGTGAATCCAAACTATTCAGAAATTCAGAAATAAAACTAGCGGAGTGGATCCCAAAGGTGAGAACTTCACACTCTAACATTATTTTCTAGTTAAATATATATACTAGGATGTAGACAGTGCTTAGTAGCACCCGACACTTTGTTTGAAACCATGTTTGTTTGGTTGATTGGTTTATTTGTTTGAATGTAGTTTGGGATGTGAATGAATTGATTAGAATTTGGTTTGTATATGGCGCGAGCCATTATTAGGCGAGGGATAAGGCTAGACCTTATTTCGGTTCAAGTATTGCGCCGTTATGCTACCAAAATTTTCTAAAATAAAATGTGTTAGTTAAAAATATAACTTATAATGAATAATGAACTGTATAAAATATTCATATGTTGACATAAATATTTTATTGTTAAAAATATAATTTTTAACGAGTGTATGAATGAAAATAAATATCAATTTACAAATCGAACGGTTCATTTATGTACATACATTTGACTAATATTGATTGGGACGAAATATTTTACACATCGCCCAACTGCACAAATAAAATCTATGTGTATTGATTGAAACCCCACACAGGTATTGGGATGATATTTGACATACACTTATCCCAATTGTGTAGTTGTATGTCAATCAATTGGTTCACAGACTGTTGTTAGCGTTAATTATTTATATTTAACGTTTATGCAGTTGTGCAGTGCACTCTGGATGATGGTTGATTGTTTATCATTTGTTGTTATACACATGTTTTGTATGAAATCCATATAAATAAAATTATATGGTAATTGACTGTATTAGATTCCAATTCGGAAAGAACGAATATTTTAAAATGAAGAATAATGAATATATTAAAATAACTAATATTTTAAAATAATATTCATTAATGAGTCAAAATATGATTTTGATGTCTGATTTAGGATGGACATAAAATATTGATATATTTGAAGTCGTGTTGATTAGTTATGCGCCATTTTGACGCGAATGATATTTATATCCACTTTATTCATTCTTATAACGAATATCGAAAAGGAAGTGATTTCAAAATCTTATGTTTTGAAAAAAAAATATCATTTATATATTAATGATATGGAACATTCAATTTAAGTTTAAAATCGAATAAGAAGTTGAAATCATTTTTAAAACGGATTTAAAACGATTTATAAAATATGTTTTAAAATGGAAATCGACGAAATATATAATATTATATATTTAATGGCCTGAATCGAACGCATCGCGCCGCGGCAGTTCGCGAATTTCGACCATTGACTTCGAATTGACATTACGGGAGATTCGACCATCGAATTCTCTTAAAACCAGAACCACTGGGTTCGTATTGAAAAGAGCTTTCCAACGAATATAAGAGATTTGAAATCTAATGGTTAGATTTGGAATTATGTCCAAATAAAATTTGGAAAAGGTCGTTGTAAGTGCAGTTCGATGATCGTTTATGGAAATTGACTGCATGGGTCTTGATAAAATTAATAAAAATATTGATAATTTGTGTAAAATCATAATAAATGATTTGGAAAGAATTAGATGAAAAATTCCACGTTTGTAAAGATAAAAATATATTTTTATCAAAATGAACTAGTTGTATATGAACTGGAATTATAATCCAATATTTTTAAATAAATAAATTGGATTTGTGAATGGTTTTGAAATAACCAGAATTTACAATATATGAATTGGAATGGATTTGAATGGAAATCATTTTCGAAATATTTCGATATTGGATTCCGTTATTATACGAATATTGATATGGGAATTTGGAAGATATATATATATATATATATTCCCAAAACGATATTTGTTGGATTCAGAATTTGATATTGAATATAAGCCGATATAATTTCTATTCAGAGCCTTGTATATTTTGATATCCAATTGGATTTTGGGTTTGTCGCTAATGGTGTCTAAAATAACATTGTTCTTAAACCTAGTTGAGAAAAGAATAAATCTTTAATTAAGATTTAGTGAAGTTTTTCCAATTAATTAATATTTAATTGGAATTGAATAAAAGAACTAGATTTTTGGGTTTATCGTGAATGGTGTCTTAAATAACACTGCTCTTAAAATCTGTGTGAAAATAATAAATCTTTTACTTAAAATTATTAGAGTTTCCTGTCAATTAACATTTAATTGGAATAAAATGGGATGTGAATTGGGTTTATTGTGAACTGTGTTTTTAACGACATTCGTTTTTTAACCCGATTTGCAGTGAAATGGGATTTGGAATTTATAAATCTTTTTTATTAAGATTTAATGGAAATTTTCCAAATTAAAGTTTTGCATTTTAATATATTAAGTTGGAATTAAATGGAATTCGATTTGGTAATAATCGAAGTGAGCTTCTATGCAGGAAGACTGTTAATATATATATGGAATTTAAAAGGCTTTGTCGTTATTCCATTTATATTATTAGCCGGATACGGAAATTGATATTGATTATATATTGATTTGTTTTCCATGAAAATTCCATAATTAATGGAATGTGATTTTGGGTTTATTGTGAACTATGTTTTAAATGACATTAGTTCTTTAACCCAGTTAAAGACAGGATTACATGTCTAACATTGTATTTCGAACTATGTGGTTGATCTCCGCTAAATATATATCTGTTTGGTGGTGGAGAATTTATTCTCTTACTTAATACCCTTCTCTAAGATGTACGAGCTCAGAGGTTATATGTCGGCAAAAATCAATAGTACGGTGTAGATTGTCGATGCAGCATGTTTGTGTTTCCAAAGTTAAATAATTATTAACATTGATTTTTGGGAAGACTAAAACTAAGTAGAGTTTTAATGAATCTTTAATTAGATTGAAAATAGAACGTGATAATTTGAATTATCACATTCGGGAAATGATCGAGAATGGAGTAGCACCAGTTTTACTCCAAGCGATAGTTAAATCTTTAATTAGATTTGAACATGAAATGGTAATTAATTTTACCGATAACACCGTGGTGTTAGATATGGAGTATTACCAGTTTGCTCCATGGGATGAATAGATTGGAATTGGGAAATAAAAAATGATTACTTCGGTAAGGTTCGCTAATCCCGACTAGTTTGGATAAACCTTGATTTGGTTTGAATTGATATCTAAAGGAAGATTAAAGAATAAATTTAAAAAAATTTATCTTTGATAAAATTAACGGGAACCTTTCCCAAAGGATATGAATATTTAAATAAAAGAATATTCAGAATTGGAATGAAGTGTATGTTGTGTTTTATAGCACGAGTTATTTGGAAAGGCCGGGTTTATACCCATTCTGAATAACTGATTCGATGATAAGTCGGTTGTAACAACCCAGAAAATTAGAACCAATTTAAAATTTTTATTTTGGCAATTTCAATGAATTTTGAATAGTTAAAATAATTTATTTTAAATAATAACGATTTAAAATTTATTTAAATCGAAGTTAGAACGAATATATTTAATTTAATTTTAAAATGAGTTATAAATAGCATGGTAGTTTGAAAATTTGAATCTGAATTTTAACTAAATTTACAGTGTTCAAAATAAAACGAATTTTAGTGAAACCAAATTTTTTTAAATCTGTTTAGAATGATCTTTCCAACGAATCCGAAAAATTGAAATTTCATAGCGGGAATAAAAAGTTATGGCCAGTTGAATATTCAGAATAGTCGCCATGGAATTTAATATAATTTATAACCCATATAAATGGCCATTATACAAACGACCTCCGTTTTCGACGAAACCATTTTTATTGGATCCGGAATGTGAAAATATTGCTAAGTTTAATTTTCCATAATTTTTGGAATTAATTTGTGAGCGTGGTAAATTAAACTGTGTTCGATAATTTTTATTGAATTTAATCGACCGTTAAAAGGACCTTTTTTCAAACAGTCTCCAAATTAGACGAAATTAATTTTGTTAGGACCCTATCGTCAAAAAATAGCTAGATTTATTTTTCAGGAATTTTCAGAGATCGTATTTGGCCCCGGTAATTTTGAATGTACGATCGAATTAACTAAATAAATGATTTAAATTTAAATTAAAGAAAACAGGTAGAAAACGATCGTTTGGGCTGACAGGACCTAGCCCATTGTGTCCGGAACGGAGGCAATTGGGTAGGAACAACTTTTGCTGGGCTGAAATTGGAGCTGTTGAGGATTAGTGGGCTAAACCGGTAATTTGAACATTAAATATAATTATATTATAAATAGTGGAAAATTTAAAACCCTAATCTACTATCACACAGCCGCCGTCCTCCTTCATTTTAATGGGCTGAAATGTTCCAATCTTTCTTCCCCAATTTCTCTCAATACACTCAGTAAAATTCCTCCATTCTTTTGACAATTTTGGATCTCTCTCTTCCCCCTTTCCATCCATACGGCTAACCCTCCCTGCCATCAATAATCTGCCGCGTCTCAGTACCCCCAAAGTTCCATCATTTAGGGTGTTGCCGCTCCTCCTTGCCACAATCGAGTTCCAGGCCGTGGGTCCCCCTGGGTGCGCCTCTCGAGGCCCTACGCTGTGGCACACTCCGATCGTCACGAAGCTTTGTAGTTTGGTCGGAAAAGAGAACCCTAGAATTGAACGAGTTTGTAAAAAATCGACCTTGGTTGTCTGTAGAAGAAGAAGGGTATATTTTCCCCTTTATTATTTAATTAATTTATTTTAAAAATGTTATTAATCTAAATTAAATCATAACTAATGTGTACGAACTCGGAATTGAACGATTTCAGTTCTGTTACGATCGTGAGTCCGAGATCTACACTTCTAGACTAATTAGAACTGATTCGAAGCAGATCAAATTTTGGACAAAATTCGATTCTGAATTGAAACATGACCGTGAGAAATTCTATTTCTTTTTCTTTTTATATAATTAAAATTTCTTAATCATGATACGCATCTAGAACTGATGTTGTTAAATCATACGCTGTAATATTCTGTGGATTATCATACGTGATTTGATCTGTGATTGATGTGTTATGTAGATCTATGAAAATTAACAATTGTGTGGTTAAACAAAAATCATCATGTTGTATTTATTAGATTTTTTAATTTAAAAATTAACAATTATGTTAATTAGGAAAATGGTTAAACAAAAATCATCATGTTGTCTTTATAAGATTTGTTAATTTAAAAATTAACAATTGTGTTGATTAGGAAAATGGTTAAACAAAAGTCATCATGTTTATTTATTAGATTTGTTAATTTAAAAATTAACAATTGTGTTGATTAGGAAAATGGTTAAACAAAAATCATCATGTTTTATTTATTAGATTTGTTAATTTAAAAATTTACAATTGTGTTGATTAGGAAAATGGTTAAAAAAAATCATTTTGTTGTATTTATTAGATTTGTTAATTTAAAAATTAACAATTGTGTTGATTAGGAAAATGGTTAAACAAAAATCATCATGTTGTATTTATTAGATTTGTTAATTTAAAAATTAACAATTGTGTTGATTAGGAAAATGGTTAAACAAAAATATAAATTTTTGAGGATTAAACAAGAATGAAACATTTTTGTTCAATAAAAAAAGATGAAACATTTTCGTTCATTAAAAAGAATGAAACATTTTTGTTCATTAAAAAGGATTAAACAAAAATATATTCTTTTGTTCATTAAAAAGGATTAAACAAAAATGAAACATTTTTGTTCACTAAAAAGGATTAAACAAAAATATATATTTTTGTTCATTAAAAAGGATTAAACAAAAATGAAACAATTTTGTTCACTAAAAAGGATTAAACAAAAATATACATTTTTGTTCGTTAAAAAGGATTAAACAAAAATGAAACTTTTTTGTTCACTAAAAAGGATTAAACAAAAATATACATTTTTGTTCATTAAAAAGGATTAACCAAAAATGAAACATTTTTGTTCACTAAAAGGGATTAAACAAAAAATATACATTTTTGTTCATTAAAAAGGATTAAACAAAAATGAAACATTTTTGTTCACTAAAAAGGATCAAACAAAAATGTAAATTTTTGTTCATTAAATGGGATTAAACAAAAATGACGCATTTTTGTTCACTAAAAAGGGTTAAACAAAAATATACATTTTTGTTCATTAAAAAGGATTAAACAAAAATGAAACATTTTTGTTCACTAAAAAGGATTAAACAAAAATATACATTTTTGAGAATTAAAAAGGATTAAGCAAAAATGAAACATTTTAGTTCATTAAAAAGGATTAAACAGAAATGAAACATTTTGTTCATTAAAAAGGATTAAACAAAAATATACATTTTTGTTCATTTAAAAGAATGGAACATTGTTTTTGTCAAATTTAGATTGACAATAAAATATTCATTTTTATTGTTAATATGAAACATTGGTTTTGTCAAATTTAGATTAACAATAAAATATTCATTTTCATTGTTAACATGAAAACATTGTTTTGTCAAATTTAGCTTTACAATAAAATATTCATTTTTTTTATTGTTAACATGGTTTTTATCAAGTTTGTTTTCATTATAATAATAAGATTATAATAAAAAGATTAGGATAAAAAGATTATGTGACGACCCCAAAACCCCGTACCACGCTGTTAAGGGTAATCTTTGGAATATAACACAGAAATAGATAATAGCAGAACAGAAAT
Organism: Allium sativum; assembly: GCA_030737875.1. Classification (NCBI taxonomy): domain Eukaryota; kingdom Viridiplantae; phylum Streptophyta; class Magnoliopsida; order Asparagales; family Amaryllidaceae; genus Allium; species Allium sativum. The sequence goes on from CM060918.1 coordinate 751,567,503, forward strand.
AAATAAATACATCAGATAATGCACAAATAATACACTGGATAAACGTAATCATCAGAGTTACACAGTATACAGGATCATACTTAGTACAAAGTAATTATATTTATTTTCAATGTCGATTCAAACTTACTTTTCATCGTTATTATTAAAAATATTTATTTTAAATATTTAAAATCTACTAAATTAGCCACTTTAAAAATTTTAAATTGGTTCAGATTTTCCGGGTCGTTACAATCTCCCCCACTTAAAACTTTTCATCCCCGAAAAGGAACAAAGTCGAAAGTGGTTTGATTAATCAACTCTATGTTCAATCTGGCTTCCATTCTCCAACTTTTCAGTTTCTGAGAATTTTCAAATTCTTCAAAAATTTGGCTAACACCCGGAATTTTCGAAAAATTTCGCCATAACCTCCCTTGTACGGGCAGGGGTTTGGAAATTTATTGGGCCGTATTAGGTACTCAATAAATCCTATAAAGCATACACATATTTATAGTGATATATTCTGGTGTTTACAGGGGAGCGTGTATAGATAATAACTCCAGAGAATAAATTCTCATCACCCTGTCAAAGCCTGAGGGAGTGTGTATTTTTAATTGCTCCAGAGAATAAATTCTCGTCACCTCGTCCCGTGTGGGAAATAAATAGTTCAAGTGCCGTATCTAATAACTAGAGAGACGTGATTATTGAAACACCCCACCTCCGTTAGGGTCACTCTCAAAGGGAATGCCCTAATTTTGGTGGAGGTTTATAAGTATAAGTCACAGATATACAAGACAGATATAAGAACACATATTTGTAAACAGCGGAAAATCAACAACTTTTATTTCATAAAAGCAAATACGTGTTACAACAACATCACCATAATTGTCTTACATCTTTTCCAAAAACATAACACTTTCATAATCTGTCTTGATTACATTATTTAAAGAAGCATAAATAAAGCATAGATAAACTGCAAAAGCCCCCATAGTGATTGTCCAAAGCCATAGTTCAAAATGAAAAGGTCCAAGCAATACATTTCTCTTCTTCAAGCTGGATGTTAAGGCTGGTCAAGCTGCTGTGTTCCCTCCCTGTGGACCTGGGGGGGGGGGGGGGAAACGGAAGAAAAGAAGACGAAAGAAAAGTAGAGTCAGACATAAAGCCTGAGTAAGTCTAGTACTATTTTGTCTATGAATAAAGAACTGGGTATGATAAGTATAAACAAGAAGTGGGCAAGCACTATAAACTTGGTTAAGTTGTCTAGGGTCGAATATACTATCGTACCCCATGTTAATCTCTGAACCCATATGAACTAGTTTCCAACTGGCACCCCATAATCAGGGTGATGTGACCCATTCAATGATGATCGGCTCCTACTCGCATAGTTCATGTGTCTTACGGCCCCCGATGTTGTAATTACCTATGCTGGTCCCACCATGGGGTGTATCAAGTCCCATGGCGGCGGCCCGACACAACCTTAGAGTGCACAGGTATGCTACTGGTGTCCAGTGCCTTATTTTTCTGCGCCGGAGTGTGTGCACGCCCGCACCCCGTTAGAACCTACACTGCTACACCACCGCCGTCGATTTGACCTCTTACAATCAGCCCAGTAATCGTGCCCCACCCTGCCTAGTTTCAGGGTATCCTGATACACCTTTTAGGGTTACTGCTGAAAAGGGTCCCCCGTTACTAGGTTTTCTATCTCTAGCCAACATGCTAAGTTGGTTAAGTGTTTTCTAACCTAACCCCCACCAGTCCGTTTAGTTTAGCATGTTCCATTTTGATTAAGTCTTTAGTTCACTTAATCCTAACAATCCTGACTCAGCCTTAATTGTCTTATTAAGGCCTTGACCTCTCACATTAGACAGGTATTGTTGTGGCTGCCTGTTGCCGGTTGGTTCCGGGCAGTCTTACGCCATAACTCAGTCTAACCTCGGGTCCTTATTGGGCTCCATGTTTAACCTCCCACATTGGATAGGTATTGTTGTGACTACTGGACAGCCGGGCGGTTCCGGGTAGGTTTACATCACAACTCAATCCAACCTCGGGTTAAACACATCGTATTTTCTACACTTATATTTTGTCTTTCTTCTTTATTTTCTTATATGTAAATATTTGCGGCCAATTATTAAGTTAATGGTGTAAAGGTTACACCAATCATGGGCCCAACCCATACTTGAATTTGGGCCCTTCTATTTTATATTTTCATTCATTAGTGATTTTAACCCAACGTTATTTTCCCCCGTTTTACACGTCCGTTTATTATATATATATGTTGGGCTTAGCCTTTTAAAGCCCAACTTAGCCATGCGAAAAGGGGAGGCTTAAAGCGTGATTACATACACAAAGAGGGGAAGGTGAGCGCATGAACTTGCAATATGACGTTGGAAATACAAAATAGAAACTGGTGTACTTGCATATATACTTTGGTCATAAAGCATAGGTGACATGAATCAAAGCATGTGAACTTGTAGTTGAGATATGAATCGAAATTGGGTATCATTATTGGCACATAGTCATAACTACAACATGAACCTATACTTTTATTTAGGCATAATGTCAAACGTAAGCATGGTATAAATATTTCTAACATAAGAATGGCATAATGTCAAACATAAGCATGGCATAATGTCAAACGTAAGCATGGCATAAGTATAGTTAAATTTGTTCGCATAACCATGGCATAAATATTTCTAACATGAAATCATGATTTTTACTTTAGTCATGCAAACTTGCAAAAAAGGGATTTTTGAGCCTAACCTAGCTATGTACCACATATGTCATCATAAAATTCTTGTAAACAAGATAGACTTAATCATGGATTTCAATTATGCCAAATATCATTCATAGCCTAGCCATATTCATAAGTTTGCAAATAGGTTTTCTAGTACAAAAGCATGGCTTAATACATGATGCCCAATTTTCAACATAATTTCATATGGATTATGATAACCCAAACCTATTCCAATTACTTCATAAAAATGACGTTTGTATAAAAATACACATTATGATGGCATAGTAGCAAAGCCCAAACTTGCATGAATTTAAATCAACTACATACATGTAGCTTCAACATGGATTACATAATTTGCGAAATATCCCAAGCGTATACTTGCATAGAACTACCGCATGTAGTTCTTTATAATTGAATAACATAATTCAAGAATATCCAAACGTACATAATATTTCAAATTGATAAGAACGCACAAATATGAATTACTTTATTGCCACAATTCAAGCATACAAACCAACACAATTATTTGTTCATACCAAAGTAATACTCTACTTACAATGGTGAGGCGAATTCTCAATTTTAGGGATTTGAAGATGCGGTTTGATTCGATTGAGTTGCTTTATGCCTTAGAATTTGCCTCCTAATCCTCTCTCTCCAATTGGCGGCTACTCTTAGTCGTTCCTCAGCAACATGGCGGCTTTGTTCTTATTTTTGAATGAATAGATTAGGGTTAGTCTAGGGTTGTTTATATAGAGGTTATAAACTGATTAGGACCATTGATGTTGCTTGGATTGATCGTAGCCATTCATTCGCAAGAGAGACCAATTAGAGCCTGCCACCTAGCCCTAATGACAAAGCAAGCTTCTGAAAATCGGCCAAACACAGACCTGGCCAGCCAGGGCTAGACCAGACCTGGCCAGCAGGTCATTTTTGACCTGGGCGCACTTGGCAGGTGCGCCAGGTCAAAAATGTACTGGCGCACTTCACAGGTGCACCAGTTCATTTTTGTTCTGGCGCACTTCCCAAGTGCGCCAGTGCATTCTGACCCTTTTTCGGTTTTTCGCCCAACTTCGTTCGTCCATAACTTCTTCATACGATATCCGTTTTTCGAAAACTCGGACTCTATTTCGCGTATTTTTCCGAGACGAACGCAATGGCGTATCCTGTTTCCCTTAGTTCTTTGATTTGAAATTAATTATACTTTAATTTGTGAGTTTCACAGTTATAGAATTCACGGGGTGTTACATTCTCCCTCACTTAAAAGGATTTCGTCCCCGAAATCTTCAAGTTAGGAGGAATGTATATCCTAACATCCAATCATCCATCTACTCATCCATCAAACACGAGCATCCATTGTCCTTAAAAGACTTCTAATGCTTCATGATCATATGCGAAGTGTGTGTGTATACATGTACTTATCTAATGCAAAATCAGGCGGTCTACTTATTCAGTTGACCTCCTTAATGCGAATTATGTAATTGCCATGAATCCATTATGTATGCAAATTTTCCTATTCATGATTCTACATGAGTGCACAATCATTCAATACAAATGCAACATCCACATGACAACACATTAGAGTTCAACCATATACGAATGCAAACATATATGCATATGCAATATGAAGTGACTGAGCCGATCTAAAACCTAGATTGTGTGTGTATATGCAACCACGAGCAACCACTAGCAATCACTTGCAACCACTTGCAAACATCATCCATAACATGTTTCAATTACATTTTTCCATCCAAAGGGTTTCTACCTAAAAGATAAGGTCGAGGAAGTATACCTAAAAAGATAGATAAAAAGCGCAACTTAAGGAAAAGGAAAGATCAAGGATGTACCCTCGAACAGAAAAGGGTAGGCTGTGCGGATTCTAGCTTCAGTTTCCCAAGTCGCGTCTCCCTCGGCGTCGCTCCACTGAACTTTGACGAGCTTGACTTCGCGGTTGCGTAGCTTCTTCACTTCTGTTCCTAATATGCGGGTTGGAACTTTTCTTATGGTTGCTTCGCGTTCCACTTCGGCTTCTTCGAGAATATTTGGCTCTACCACTTCAGCTGACTCATGTAGACATTTTCGGAGATGTGAAACGTGAAAAACGTTGTGGACTCCAGCCAACTTCTCGGGTAGCTCTAATCTATAGGCCATTTTCCCAACTTTCTCGATAATAGGGAATGGCCCTACGAACCTTGGTGCTAGCTTTCCTGTGGTTCCAAAACGAACAACGTTTCTTAGTTGTGATACCTTGAGAAAAACTCTGTCTCCAACCTCAAATTCAAGGTCGGTCCTTCTCTTGTCGGCATAGGACTTTTGTCTGTCTTGGGCCGTCTTCATCCTTCTTCGTATTAAGTCTACTTTCTCTGAAGTCTCTCGGATCATATCTGGTCCAAGTATGAGCTTATCAGTAGACTCCCACCAACAAGTGGGCGATCGGCACGGTCTTCCATATAAAGCTTCGAAGGGCGCCATTCCGATGGTTGCTTGATAGCTGTTGTTGTAGGCGAATTCCACCAAAGGAAGGTGGTCTTCCCATGTCCCTCCGAAGTCAAGGACGCACAGTCTTAAAAGGTCTTCCAAAATTCTGTTCACTCTCTCTGTTTGGCCGTCGGTTTGGGGATGATAGGCTGTGCTCAAGCATAACTGCGTTCCTACTGCTTCTTGCAGACTCCGCCAAAACTCACTGGTGAAGATGGGGTCTCGGTCATTAACAATGCTAGATGGTATTCCATGGAGTCGCACGATTTCCTAAAGGTAAAGTGATGCTAGGGATGAGGCAGTTCTTTTACTTTTGACAGGTAAAAAGTGGGCGCTTTTAGTAAGCCTATCCACTATTACCCAAATGCTAGTGTTGCCTCTCCTAGACCTAGGCAGCCCATCGATGAAGTCCATTGAGATGCTATCCCACTTCCACTGCGGGACCTCTAGAGGATGTAGCAGTCCGCCAGGCTTTTTCTGTTCCGCCTTAACCTGTTGGCACACCATGCACTTAGAAACGAACTCTGCCACGTCCTTTTTCATGCCGTTCCAGAAGAAAGTCCTTTTTATGTCTTTGTACATTTTATCTCCGCCTGGGTGTATTGTCATCTTGGAGTGATGTGCTTCCTCAAGAACCTTCTTTACTAAATCTTTTGTCTGTGGGACACGTAGTCTTTCGTCTCGCCTTAGCAAACCCCTATCGTCGATGGAGTATCTGTTGAGGTGACTTGAAGTCTCACCCCTAATTAGCCTATCAATTATTTCCACAAGCTGAGGGTCTTCGCGTTGTGCTGTCCCTACTGAATCCACTAAGGTTGGGCGCACTTCGAGAGATGCTAGCAAGCCTGGTACGAAATCGGTGGAAGGCCTAAAGTCGAAACTGGCTATAAACTCTAGGCTTTGTCTTTCAACAAACAATGGGCTTAGGGTCAATTTCTTTCGGCTCAACGCGTCTGCCACTACGTTGCCTTTGCCCGGAGTGTAGAAGATTTCGAAATCGTACGAGGCAAGAAACTCCATCCATCTTTGTTGCCTCAAGTTAAGATCCTTCTGCGAGAAAAGATATTTCAACGATTTATGGTCAGTGTAAAGTTCGAACTTCTCACCTAGGAGATAGTGTCGCCAAGACTTGAGTGCAAAGACGATGGCGGCTAACTCAAGATCGTGGGTTGGGTAGTTCTTTTCGTGCACCTTCAACTGCCTCCCGCCATAAGCTACTACCCTTCCATCTTGCATTAAGACGGCGCCTAGCCATGTCCCACATGCATCCGTATAAACAGTGAACATCTTGCTCCCATCTGGCAGCGTCAAAACTGGGGCTGTTGTGAGAGCCCTTTTCAGTCGTTGGAAAGCAAATTCGCAATCCAAATCCCAATTGAACACTAGATTTTTCTTAGTCAATTTCGTGAGCGGAGCTGAGATTTTCACAAAATCCCTTATAAACTTTCGATAGAAACCTGCTAGTCCGAGAAAGCTTCGGACCTCAGTTGCATTCCTTGGTGTCTTCCAATCCTGTACCGCCACTACCTTAGCGGGGTCCACTGCTAACCCTTGTTTGGATACTATGTGCCCAAGGAACCTCACCTCTTCTCTCCAAAAGTGGCATTTGGAGAATTTGGCTTTTAGTTGATGGACTCGCAAAGTTTCCATGATTGCCCTTAAGTGCTGAGCATGTTCCTCTTCACTTTTTGAGAAGATAAGGATATCGTCTACGAAGACCACTACGAATTTGTTGAGGAAATCTCTAAATACCCTACTCATCAGGTCCACAAAGTAAGCAGGTGCATTTGTCAAGCCGAAAGGCATGACAAGCCATTCAAAGAAGCCGTCTGGGGTTCTGAACGCCGTTTTATCGATGCTATCTTCAGCCACCCTTAGCTGATGAAAACCGGTTGCTAAATCGAGTTGGGAGAAAACAGACGCTCCTACAAGCTGGTCAAACAAATCGTCAATTCTAGGGAGAGGGTGCCTATTCTTTTTCGTTAGCTTGTTGAGCTCCCTATAGTCAACACATAGACGGAGTGAACCATCCGCCTTTGTAGCGAACACTACTGGAGCGCCCCATTCTGAAATGCTTCTCCTAATGAACCCCTTCTCTAGAAGCTCTTTAATCTGTTTACTGAGCTCTTTCCTTTCCCGTGGAGCCATGTTTCTGACGGGTAACGCAACGGGCTTTGCATTATCTACAAGATATATGCGGAAGTCTATTTCCCGCTTCGGAGGCAAGCCCTTCACCTCTTCAAAGACATCCGGATATTCCCGGACCACTCTAACTGATTGCAAATTTTCAACAGAGGCATCTAGCGATTCAAGATAACTAAGCATAACCGCATACGAGGGATTACAAGAAATTTCCAAAGTATTACCGAGCTGGGTTAGGAGCCTAACAACCCTTTTTTCACAATCAAGGATGGCCCCATTACTGGATAGCCAATTCATACCCAAAATCAAACCATAACCCGAAAAGCCCAAAACAAAGGCACTACATTGAAATTCTACACTTAGAATAGAAATTTTCAATCCCACACAGATCATAGACGAATGAGTTGGGCCCCCAATTGGGTTTGAAACAATTAAGGGGTCCTCTACCATACTAGTTTTTAGGTGCAGAGATTCTACTAAAGCAGACGAGATAAAGGAGTGTGATGCGCCAGAATCAAGTAAAGTGCGAACGGGGTGATCATAAAGATAAACTACACTTTCTACAGAAGTATTTATACCTCGCTGTTGCAGAGGTGGCGCTTCCAGCACATGAACCTGTGCCCCTGGGGTGGATCCAGCCCTCTGCCCCTGTCCTCGTTTCTTTGGGCAGTCCTTAGCCCTGTGGCCCGTCTCACCGCAAGAAAAGCACCCACCATTCTCCTTGGCCTTCATTTTCCGGCAGTCCTTTACTAAGTGCCCCACTTTGCCACAGAAATTACACTTCCTCTTCTCTTTGTTGCCTTTCCCACCCTTCTTAAAGTCTGTCTTCTCAGGGCAGTCTTTGTTGATGTGTCCAGTCTCCCCACAATGAAAACATTCACCTTGCCTTCATTTCCTCTTTCTACAATCCTTGGCTATGTGCCCCTCCGTACCACAAAAATTGCATTTCCTTTTTTTCTCGTTTCTTATTATTACTGTTACGATCCTTTCTTGTTTGACTATTATTCGTTTTCCTACTCTGGGACTCTTCCGTTTGCTGGTTCACGTGGAGGAGGAGGAGTGAAAGCGTCAGCAGCTGGGGAGTAAGGTCCTCAGACATGCTAAAACAGAAAGGATAGATTCAAAACGAAGGATAGAAGATAGTACCTATGGCTTTGGGGAGTGGACTTTGCCTTTTTTTTTAAAAATAAAATAATATTTTTCTTTTAAAAATGCTTCTTTAAATTTCCTTTTTGAAAATAATTTTTCAAAATTTTTTATCTTATCTGGTAAACCTATGCTCTGATACCAAGTGAAACACCCCACCTCCGTTAGGGTCACTCTCAAAGGGAATGCCCTAATTTTGGTGGAGGTTTATAAGTATAAGTCACAGATATACAAGACAGATATAAGAACACATATTTGTAAACAGCGGAAAATCAACAACTTTTATTTCATAAAAGCAAATACGTGTTACAACAACATCACCATAATTGTCTTACATCTTTTCCAAAAACATAACACTTTCATAATCTGTCTTGATTACATTATTTAAAGAAGCATAAATAAAGCATAGATAAACTGCAAAAGCCCCCATAGTGATTGTCCAAAGCCATAGTTCAAAATGAAAAGGTCCAAGCAATACATTTCTCTTCTTCAAGCTGGATGTTAAGGCTGGTCAAGCTGCTGTGTTCCCTCCCTGTGGACCTGGGGGGGGGGGGGGAAACGGAAGAAAAGAAGACGAAAGAAAAGTAGAGTCAGACATAAAGCCTGAGTAAGCCTAGTACTATTTTGTCTATGAATAAAGAACTGGGTATGATAAGTATAAACAAGAAGTGGGCAAGCACTATAAACTTGGTTAAGTTGTCTAGGGTCGAATATACTATCGTACCCCATGTTAATCTTTGAACCCATATGAACTAGTTTCCAACTGGCACCCCATAATCAGGGTGATGTGACCCATTCAATGATGATCGGCTCCTACTCGCATAGTTCATGTGTCTTACGACCCCCGATGTTGTAGTTACCTATGCTGGTCCCACCATGGGGTGTATCAAGTCCCATGGCGGTGGCCCGACACAACCTTAGAGTGCACAGGTATGCTACTGGTGTCCAGTGCCTTATTTTTCTGCGCCGGAGTGTGTGCACGCCCGCACCCCGTTAGAACCTACACTGCTACACCACCGCCGTCGATTTGACCTCTTACAATCAGCCCAGTAATCGTGCCCCACCCTGCCTAGTTTCAGGGTATCCTGATACACCTTTTAGGGTTACTGCTGAAAAGGGTCCCCCGTTACTAGGTTTTCTATCTCTAGCCAACATGCTAAGTTGGTTAAGTGTTTTCTAACCTAACCCCCACCAGTCCGTTTAGTTTAGCATGTTCCATTTTGATTAAGTCTTTAGTTCACTTAATCCTAACAATCCTGACTCAGCCTTAATTGTCTTATTAAGGCCCTGACCTCTCACATTAGACAGGTATTGTTGTGGCTGCCTGTTGCCGGTTGGTTCCGGGCAGTCTTACGCCACAACTCAGTCTAACCTCGGGTCCTTATTGGGCTCCATGTTTAACCTCCCACATTGGATAGGTATTGTTGTGACTACTGGACAGCCGGGCGGTTCCGGGCAGGTTTACATCACAACTCAATCCAACCTCGGGTTAAACACATCGTATTTTCTACACTTATATTTTGTCTTTCTTCTTTATTTTCTTATATGTAAATATTTGCGGCCAATTATTAAGTTAATGGTGTAAAGGTTACACCAATCATGGGCCCAACCCATACTTGAATTTGGGCCCTTCTATTTTATATTTTCATTCATTAGTGATTTTAACCCAACGTTATTTTCCCCCGTTTGACACGTCCGTTTATTATATATATATGTTGGCTTAGCCTTTTAAAGCCCAACTTAGCCATGCGAAAAGGGGAGGCTTAAAGCGTGATTACATACACAAAGAGGGGAAGGTGAGCGCATGAACTTGCAATATGACGTTGGAAATACAAAATAGAAACTGGTGTACTTGCATATATACTTTGGTCATAAAGCATAGGTGACATGAATCAAAGCATGTGAACTTGTAGTTGAGATATGAATCTAAATTGGGTATCATTGTTGGCACATAGTCATAACTACAACATGAACCTATACTTTTATTTAGGCATAATGTCAAACATAAGCATGGTATAAATATTTCTAACATAAGCATGGCATAATGTCAAACATAAGCATGGCATAATGTCAAACGTAAGCATGGCATAAGTATAGTTAAATTTGTTCACATAACCATGGCATAAATATTTCTAACATGAAATCATGATTTTTACTTTAGTCATGCAAACTTGCAAAAAAGGGAATTTTGAGCCTAACCTAGCTATGTACCACATATGTCATCATAAAATTCTTGTAAACAAGATAGACTTAATCATGGATTTCAATTATGCCAAATATCATTCATAGCCTAGCCATATTCATAAGTTTGCAAATAGGTTTTCTAGTACAAAAGCATGGCTTAATACATGATGCCCAATTTTCAACATAATTTCATATGGATTATGATAACCCAAACCTATTCCAATTACTTCATAAAAATGACTTTTGTATAAAAATACACATTATGATGGCATAGTAGCAAAGCCCAAACTTGCATGAATTTAAATCAACTACATACATGTAGCTTCAACATGGATTACATAATTTGCGAAATATCCCAAGCGTATACTTTCATAGAACTACCACATGTAGTTCTTTATAATTGAATAACATAATTCAAGAATATCCAAACGTATATAATATTTCAAATTGATAAGAACGCACAAATATGAATTACTTTATTGCCACAATTCAAGCATACAAACCAACACAATTATTTGTTCATACCAAAGTAATACTCTACTTACAATGGTGAGGCGAATTCTCAATTTTAGGGATTTGAAGATGCGGTTTGATTCGATTGAGTTGCTTTATGCCTTAGAATTTGCCTCCTAATCCTCTCTCTCCAATTGGTGGCTACTCTTAGTCGTTCCTCAGCAACATGGCGGCTTTGTTCTTATTTTTTAATGAATAGATTAGGGTTAGTCTAGGGTTGTTTATATAGAGGTTATAAACTGATTAGGACCATTGATGTTGCTTGGATTGATCGTAGCCATTCATTCGTAAGAGAGACCAATTAGAGCCTGCCACCTAGCCCTAATGACAAAGCAAGCTTCTGAAAATCGGCCAAACACAGACCTGGCCAACCAGGGCTAGACCAGACCTGGCCAGCAGGTCATTTTTGACCTGGGCGCACTTGGCAGGTGCGCCAGGTCAAAAATGTACTGGCGCACTTCACAGGTGCGCCAGTTCATTTTTGTTCTGGCGCACTTCCCAAGTGCGCCAGTGCATTCTGACCCTTTTTCGGTTTTTCGCCCAACTTCGTTCGTCCATAACTTCTTCATACGATATCCGTTTTTCGAAAACTCGGACTCTATTTCGCGTATTTTTCCAAGACGAACGCAATGGCGTATCCCGTTTCCCTTAGTTCTTTGATTTGAAATTAATTATACTTTAATTTGTGAGTTTCACGGTTATAGAATTCACGGGGTGTTACAATTATTGTCAACTACAGACCCGTGTGGGGTTTTTATTAATCTGGCAATTTATCGTTTCAATTCTATATGGTCATATCAGTCATTAGTTCAACCTGTAATATATAGTCATTGCCATACAAGCCTCTCGCTCGTATGGTAAATCTTCAACCTCGTCACACAAGCTCCAAATGCTTATGTGCTATATGATGAAGTATGCCTATCTTCAAGAAATATGCCATGTAGTGTAGTTCAAAATTAATTGTTACTATCCTATGGCGACGTTTATTATTACACACAGAACAACCAGCACTCCGCATCCAATAATATTCACAGGAGTTGATATAATAATAAAATTGCGCATCCAACTCATTAAGGTTTACCTATTTGTCGGGCACACAAATAAAATCTTTACTCAACAGCTAATCCAATTACCAGTTCAAACATATATAATGCACAAGTATATATTTCTATCTATTTTTATATCAGTTCAATGTGTGATTTAATCGAATAAATTCTACCATTCACTCTCTTATTGATTAAATTAACTATCGTCCTAATAATTTAATTAATCAAATCTACTATCACACAACACAAACAACAATCAAATTGTTTTTAACTTTTCAAAATCATACAAATTAATTCATACACTCTTTTTAAATTAATCAGACTATAGAAGTAAAAGTGCACATCCGTGGATAGAAAATAACAACAAAGTAGAGAGCTAAATGGTAATGCAAAGTATGGTAAATGTACATTGCACCGGAGTCAATCAGAGTTATCCACTCGACACTTAGGATAGGCTTTCTGAATGCTCTCCTCAGTTTCCCAAGTACAATCTCGCGGATCTCCACTCCATTGCACTTTGACTAAGTGAACCTTCTTGTTCCTCAGTTCCTTGGTTTCTTTGCCAATGATCTTGAGCAGCTCTCTTCTCACCGCTAATTCTAGAGTAATTTCAATATCCTATTGCGCTGCTTCTTCGACGATCAAGTCTGGATCATGAATGTGCTTTCGAAGTTGAGATATGTGAAATACATCATGCACTTCAGGCAACCAATCTAGCAATTTAACCCTATATGCGAGAGTTCCAATCCGTTCAAGAATGGGAAACGGACCAATGAATTTGGGCACCAACTTCCCTATTTTACCGAACCGGATAACTCCCCTCATCGGCGACACTTTCAAATATACATAGTCGCCAACAGCAAATGATATATCTCTTCTTCTCTTATCAGCATAGCTCTTCTGTCGGCTTTGAGCGGCGAGTAATCACTTCTTAACGAAATCGACTTTGTCGGCAGCCTCGCGGATCATATCCGGTCCCAATTCAAGTCTATTACCAGGTTCAACCCAACAAGCAGGAGATCGGCACGGTCTACCATACAATGCTTCGAATGGTGACATTGTCAAGCTTGCTTTGTAGCTGTTGTTATATGAGAATTCAGCCAAATGTAAATGGTCTTCCCATGATCCACCGAAATCTAGAACACAAGCCCGTTGATAAATCTCAGATTCTTCCTCTTCGAATTTTGAATCAGATGAGGGGAAAAGTTAGAAAGTTCATTGAATTTCTTATGATATTCTGGAATGGTCATATCTCCTTGTATCAGATAAGAAAATTCATCACATAACCGCTCAGTTGCTTCAGGAGGAGTAAATCTTTCTTGGAAAATCACCTTGAATCTATCCCAGGTGATATCACCTTCTGGATTATCCTTAACAACCGAATCCCACCAAAATAAGGCTTCGTCTTTGAGTGCCTAGGATGCCAGTAATCTTTTCTGGTCATCCCTCAGCTTTAAACCGTCAAAGATTTTCTCAGCAGAATGAATCCAAGCTTGTGTTTTCATAATAGATTCTTCGCCCGAGAACGATATTCCACCCATATTTCGATACTTAATTAATATGGCCTCAATATCTGGTTCTACATTCCTTCGGATTCTAACACTCATTTTCTAGTACTTCTGCAAATAGCAGATCAAGTGTCAGGTCACAGAAAAGTTATTTTAAAACATAGAAACATATACTTCAAATGTAAATGTGTCTATCGGGGTGTATTTCATTCTGCTACTCATACTAGGATATTGCTGATCCTATCTATATTGAGTTACTCGTCCTAGAACACTACTGGTTCTATTTCTGACGAGTTCGTTAATATGTTATATTCCAGCACTAAGCTTAACCAAAGCTCTGATACCACGATGTGACGACCCCAAAACCCCGTACCATGGTGTTAAGGGTAATCTTTGGAATATAACACAACAATAGATAATAGCAGAACAAAAATAAATAAATACACCAGATAATGCACAAATAATACACTGGATAAACGTAATCATCAGAGTTACACAGTATACAGGATCATACTTAGTACAAAGTGTAATGACCCGGATTTTTGACGGTGTAATAATTAACTTATTTAATTATTTAAATAACGAATATATTATTTAAGTAACGAAAGTTGAACGTAAAATATATATATTAATTAAAATCAAGCTTGAAATGGCGCTGTAGTTCGTAATTTGGCGATTCGAACTTCATTTGAGTGTACAGGATTCGTTTTAAATCGGATTTCTGTGAAACAAGAAACATGTGGAGCTCGTGGAGTATATCTTTCTAGTGGAAGAGAAAAATTAGGATTTCGTCGTGTAGATTTTGAGATATTTCCAAATCAAATTTTAAAATAGTCGCTATAGAATCGTTTATCGACCGTAACGGTTTATTCGATATAACTATAGATGGGATTTGAATTTAGACAAGGTTCTTTTGGGACATAACGATAATTTAATTTTTAGAATTTTACTGTAATTTTTAATTAATTAAATAAGCAACTTTTTATTTGGAGTATTTGGCACCCTGTATCGACATTTCAGGGTTTCACAATATGAGTCCATCTACCGATATTAATATATTTTTGGGATCGCAGCACCTCACTGAAGACAACTATATTTTCATTTCGGTCAATAGTGGTCTGTAACTGAGCAAAGTCTACGTGATAGATACGAACTAAGTTTGATTTATATATATATGTCTCACAAACATGTTTAAAACTAAACCTATATTTCAAATCATACATGTCCAAAGCTTTACACGGAGAATGGAAGAGCAGTGTATATAACATAGGCCGTAAGCCAAAACTGATTACCAAAATCTCACTACCAATGTTGTATGAAACAAGACACACATGCATAGCCAAGTCAACCGCATGCCTATGGACTAGAAGAACGTAGTTATCTTTTCCCCATGCTCCACGTCAACAGCTACTCCTCCAAAATATCTACTAAAATATCTCTGAACAAATATCTGACCTTCTTTGTGCATAAATACCCTTCATCTCCTTAAGACCTAATCTCGTTCGCTTCCTCAAGTAAAAATCTGTAGCCGCCACTTGAAAACGAGAGCTGTGAGTTTTAACTCCTCAAAACAAATCAAAAGAGAATGATACAAAATCCTAAAAATCCCAAAATTTGTATCTTTGAATTAATGAAGGCGTGCTCTTCAAATACCCACTGGTTTTACTTCATTCGAACCTATTTTTGGGATGTCGAGTGTGGCAATAAAACCTAGGGCTCGACTCATTCGAAGTTATATGAGACTAGAGTCAATTGAAGGGTCGGATTTGAGTTCGGTATTCCACAGCAAATGCGTGGACTGGAGGTGACACGAAATGAGCATGGCGAATTCGAGTTGTGCTTCATTTATGTGGTGTTGTCGAGAGTGAGACGGGAAGGAGAACGAAACGTTTTGTTAGTGGAATCATGAAGTGATGGAAGGGTTGTAGGAGGGGAAAGTTGCGGAAATGGGGGATATAGCTGTCGTGTACTTAATTGAGAGGAGGAGGAGTATCACCGTGATTTGTGAAGCAAAGAGGAGTTTGCGAAGGAAGTGGAAACTGTGAAGCGTGTTGTGGTGGAAGGGGAGAGATAAAGGAATAACGTGGGTCTTGGTTTTGATAAGAGCATGGGACGTGAAGCATAGAATGGGGGAGATGGAGTGCAAGCCTACAGGTGGCCATTCGAAATGTTTAATTGGGAAGAGGTGAGCACACGTGTGCAAGTGGAGTTGAGGAAAACATGTGGCAAATGATGATGGATGTTGAAGAAAGGGTATTTAAATAGGAAGGAACACTGAGGATCAGACTATAAAAGATGGGATGGATGATGACCAAATTCCCGTGACTTCTCCTATAGCTGTCGATAGGAGGTGTGGGCGGTTTTTGTGTCATGAAGTGTTGAGGATATTTGTGCATGGATCCTTGTTGAAGAATTTAAGAGCTGTCCAAAAGAGTGCAGGAAGTCGGTGATGATTTTGAGGGGACGGAGAAGAAGCAGACATGTCGTCCTGCTTTGTGAAGTGAGTAGCAGTGATGGGTATGTGCTAAAATGTAGAATGGAGCAGCAGAGGATTTCATTTCGAGGAAGAAGCTCCAGTGCGGGTTTGGGCTTTGTAGGGGACGGATCGGACCGGATTTGTTAAGAAATGCGAACGGACGGTCGCGTTAGGATCACATGGACACAGATTTACCAGGGAGCTTGTCTGGAGCAAATTTGGGGCTCGTCACAATTTATTTCAAAATAAATGTGTCTGATCAGAATCGAAAATCGTTATTCGATATTTAACGATAACAACAAAGGTGAGTAAAACTCACCAACTCTGAACAGTTATATTTTTATATTGTACTTTTAGAACTGTTAGATATTGATTGACTGTTGTGTGTAGATTGGTTGATTGAACTGCTAGTCAGTTAGTTGAAATTATATATATATATACCATTAAATATTGATGTTGCTTATCAGAACATTTCATACTGAAATGAAGTTGGTGTTAATTGTATGGTTTAACATCTGTGATGCAGAGGAACAGGTTGGAGGGACCTAACTGGGTTCCTCGATATATAAAATAAAATACTGTTTTGTTCATAGGTTATGATATGTGATGTGTTATATAATCTGTGATGATTATGTGTGCTTGGTTAATAGTGATCATGGTTATACGGTATTTTAAATACCAAAATGAATACTGGAAAGTAAAAAAGGGAAATTTCAAACTGTGTATTGAAATAGAAGTGTCAAACGATTATTTACTTAGCAAGTAAATAGAAGTATAAAGAAAGATATTTACTTAGGAAGTGAATAGAATGTATAAAGGAATATTTATTCAGAAAATAGAATAAATGAAGAAGGGGAAATATTTAGGAAATAAATATGATATTATAAAAGGAAATTTATTTAGGAAATCATTATAAGTGACAAAACGCTGTTATAAGGAAATCTTTATAAGTGAAGAAACGTTATAAAAAGGACATTTTTAAAGTGAAGAACCGTTACTAAAAGTAAATCTTTATAAATGGATAAACGTTATTTAAAGGAGTAAATCAAATATAGGTTATTCGAATTTGAGTTAATCAGTTAGAGTTAATCAGTTAGAGTTAATCAGTTAGAGTTAATCAGTTAGAGTTAATCGAATAGAGTTAAAGAAATAGAGTTAAGCAAGATTAGAAACTGATTAGAGATTAGTAAGTTGAATTGTTTTCCGAGTGTGTATCTGATGTTGGTTTCGGCCTTCGGGGTTTATACTTAGAGAATTGTTCTCTTATTAGTTTACAGTTAGGGACTGATAGTTGTGAAAGAATAGTGCTACGTGAATAAGCTATGGAAATGCTTTACAGCGTTAATAACGTATATTTTCTAATCATAGGAAATAAGGAAATATATATATATATATATATTAGATGATTTGATCGATAATTCCATTTGGAACTAAGATCGTTGTGTGAACACCGATATGTTTTTCTTTGATAGTTAACTCACCGACTATCGAAGTTTTTTACCATTTTAATGTTGTTAATATGGAGAGACCGGTTGGATTCTTATCCAAAGAACCACTCTGTATTGGCATAAGCGTTGCGAATATGCCAAAGAAAATTGAAGACGGAGTAAAGTGCAAGGGCTGTTGTATAATTCTTAGATAACAATGACTAAGATGGATGTACTGAATAGTGCCCTCAGTTTCGTTCAGTCCCAGAATGAACGTAAATGGACGAATGTCTGACAAAGTATTTCCAATGATCGAATGGACTGGTCTGTATAAATATATATGGTTGCAACGGATTTATTCCTATAGCATAACATCCAGAATATTTGTGCAAACCAATTAATGATTAACGGACTTGATAATGTGGCATTCAAAGTGATCGTGTTATCAATGAATGGAAAGTAGTCGTAGCCTCTGGCCTCAACATCCGGTAAATGACAAAAATCGGGCAGGCAGCATGGCTAAGTCGGTCGCACCGAAGTAGGGTGTATAATCACCTATCTAGAGAATATTCATTTGCTTCTTTAATCTATCAATGTTGTCCCATATATATACGGGAAACGGTTGCTGATCCCAACCGTTGGTGATGTACATTCGATACACTCAAGCGAAATGAGTGGTCGGTCATGTGTGTCTGAGTTGCAAGATGTTCTTGTTGAACTCCAGTGTATCGTTCCTAGAGTACACTGATCGGAAGGTGGTTCCATACCTTGTCATAGTTGGAAATCCATTACCCAATACGTGCTTGCGGTTTTGATTGTATAATATATATATAGAACGTGAGATGAAAGCGTTTCTGCTAGATGATTATTATATTGTGGTTGATAGACATTATTATAATATCAAAAGGTTTTTGATATAAAGATAATTTGGATTCTCATAAGGGAAAAACCCGTTCCGTTATACGGCGTGGTCTTATGAGATATCGTTTACTTGTTCAGACTGTTTAAAAATTGTTTTACTCATACCAGTCCCATGACTGACCCAGAGTTTATTTTGTTTTGTTTTCCCTAGACTCTTAGGTGCCTAATTTGTACGGGCAGTCAAGTAGTCAGGATATTACAGATACACTTGGAGAGCTTGGAGCAGGAGGCTTAAAGATTCTATAGCTATTTTTATTTCCGCTGTTGTTGTAAGTGTTGTACTCTGCAATGCTATTGTATACATATACTGTTTGTATTTCAAAAGTTATGTTATATTTTATTCGTTCCGCTGTGAGATTCGTGTTACTCTAATGATGATGTTCTTCTTCTTTTTCTATTCTACTAGTTTTATCTTATCTATGCTCACCCTCTATCTTCTTTCTATTAATTTCTTGAATTTTCAGTGCAATTTGTGGTTGGACTTGTGTTATTTAGTCAGCTCAAATTGGACCAGATTTTCGGGTCATTACAGTTGGAATCAGAGCTTAAGTTAAGTATTACCTTGGCTTTGTGGTGTGACTCAGTAGAGATGGGGTTAGTAATACCCTAGACTGAGATTGAGTGTATATATATGAGCGTGTATTTGTTATTAGATATAAAAAATTGTTTTATATTGTGGAGATTTATTGGTCGAGTAGTTTGTGAATTCTGGTCGATACAGTAATGCAAACTGTGTTGATAGGAGTTACTAAACACTTGAATATGATGAACCGACATGGTATGTTTTGAAAAGAGGGTGAATGAAATAATTTTACCGAAGTATATATATTGGAAATATTATAATGTGTTGGTTGTTATTATAATCGAATAAGATTATAAAAGTGGAATGGTTATAAATAACCAATCAGAATTCGTAGAAGTGTTACGAATGAATTAAATCTGAAATTAAAGTTCGAATTAAAATTTAAAACTGGGAATTCAGACCAGTGTTTGTAATTGAATCTGGATTTAAGTATACGTGAATTTTAAAATCCTGGGAGGTTTTAAATTTGTTTTGATAAGAATATCTGGGATTGATTTCAAAATGGGAAGTGTTTAAAAGTGGTTTTGAAAGGAATATAGTATTGAACTCACTTGGATCGCTGGGAAATAATTCCGACGATGGATCGATACATCATCGGTGTAATTTTCGAGTTACTAAGTGACGGATTACTACCAAAGATTTTGTTTTGAAATTGTTTTGCAGAAACAAGTTATTCAGGAATTCAAAGGATTTTAATTGTTATTATGATTTCAAGTGATTTGAATAAACCCAGGAATTTAAATTCGGAAATTTAATTAACTTATGAGTTAAATAGGTGAACTGGTAAAAGTGATTTATAAATTGGGATTTAACTTGAAATAAGTGAATATGAAATTGAATTGGTAAGTTGAGAGATTGACATTTGAGATTAGAGTTTGAATGAAATTTTACTTGAGTACAAGCCAATAATTGTGTTCAGAATAAAGACAGATTGGAGTTTGATTTGGATGGCATGATATATGCAAAACTGATAGTAGATGGTAGGGATATAATGATATACCCGACAAAAAGGTACAAGTTTATAATTGATATGAGTTTGGAATTTATGAGCCAAATTGGCAAGCCGCTTGGCTGTTTGATTTTCTTTTGGATTGGAGAAGGCCCAGAGAGGCAAGTTGGAGTTTTACCGATAGGGCTGTACAAAGGAGGTTATGGCGAAATTTTCTGAAAAATTTAGGTGTTAGAAAATTTTCAAAATTTTTGGAAATTTTATTTAGTCGGAATAAATTAATATTTTAGTTGATATTAATTGGTTCAGTTGAAACTGAAGTTAATGGGTAAACTGATAAATATTTGCCCAGTAGATAGGGTCGTCCTCTACCTTAGCAATTTCGAGGGCGAAATTATTTTAAGTGGGGAAGAATGTAATGACCCGAATTTTTGACGGTGTAATAATTAACTTATTTAATTATTTAAATAACGAATATATTATTTAAGTAACGACAGTTGAATGTAAAATATATATATTAATTGAAATCGAGCTTGAAATGGCGCTGCAGTTCGTAATTTGGCGATTCGAACTTTAACTGAGTGTACCGGATTCGTTTTAAATCGGATTTCTGTGAAACAAGAAACGTGTGGAGCTGGTGGAGTATATCTTTCTAGTGGAAGAGAAAAATCAGGATTTCATCGTGTAGATTTTGAGATATGTCCAAATCAAATTTTAAAATAGTCGCTATAGAATCGTTTATCAACCGTAACGGTTTATTCGATATAACTAAAGATGGGGTTTGAATTTAGACAAGGTTCTTTTGGGACATAACGATAATTTAATTTTTATAATTTTACTGTAATTTTTAATTAATTAATAAGCAACTTTTTATTTGGAGTATTTGGCACCCTATATCGACATTTCAGGGTTTCACAATATGAGTCCATCTACCGATATTAATATATTTTTGGGATCGCAGCACCTCACTGAAGACAACTGCATTTTCATTTCGGTCAATAGTGGTTTGTAACTGAGCAAAGTCTACGTGATAGATACGAACTAAGTTTGATTTATATATATATATATATATATATATATATATATATACATATATGTCTCACAAACATGTTTAAAACTAAACCTATATTTCAAAACATACATGTCCAAAGCTTTACATGGAGAATGGAAGAGCAGTGTATATAACATAGACCGTAAGCCAAAACTGATTACCAAAATCTCACTACCATTGTTGTATGAAACAAGACACACATGCATAGCCAAGTCAACCGCATGCCTACGGACTAGAAGAACGTAGTTATCTTTTCCCCGTGCTCCACGTCAACAGCTACTCCTCCAAAATATCTACTAAAATATCTCTGAACAAATATCTGACCTTCTTTGTGTATAAATACCCTTCATCTCCTTAAGACCTAATCTCGTTCGCTTCCTCAAGTAAAAATATGTAGCCGCCACTTGAAAACGAGAGCTGTGAGTTTTAACTCCTCAAAACAAATCAAAAGAGAATGATACAAAATCCTAAAAATCCCAAACTTTGTATCTTTGAATTCATGAAGGCATGCTCTTCAAATCCCCACTGGTTTTACTTCGTTCGAACCTATTTCTGGGATGTCGAGTGTGGCAGTAAAACCTAGGGCTCGACTCATTCGAAGTTATATGAGACAAGAGTCAACTGAAGGGTCGGATTTGAGTTCGGTATTCCACAGCAAATGCGTGGACTGGAGGTGACACGAAATGAGCATGGCGAATTCGAGTTGTGCTTCATTTATGTCGTGTTGTCGAGAGTGAGACGGGAAGGAGAACGAAACGTTTTGTTGGTGGAATCATGAAGTGATGGAAGGGTTGTAGGAGGGGAAAGTTGCGGAAATGGGGGATATAGCTGTCGTGTACTTAATTGAGAGGAGGAGGAGTATCACTGTGATTTGTGAAGCAAAGAGGAGTTTGCGAAGGAAGTGGAAACTGTGAAGCGTGTTGTGATGGAAGGGGAGAGATAAAGGAATAACGTGGGTCTTGGTTTTGATAAGTGCATGGGACGTGAAGCATAGAATGGGAAGATGGAGTGCAAGGCTACAGGTGGCCATTCGAAATGTTTAATTGGGAAGAGGTGAGCACACGTGTGCAAGTGGAGTTGAGGAAAACATGTGGCAAATGATGATGGATGTTGAAGAAAGGGTATTTAAATAGGAAGGAACACTGAGGATTAGACTATAAAAGATGGGATGGATGATGACCAAATTCCCGTGACTTCTCCTATAGCTGTAGATAGGAGGTGTGGGCGGTTTTTGTGTCATGAAGTGTTGAGGATATTTGTGCATGGATCCTTGTTGAAGAATTTAAGAGCTGTCCAAAAGAGTGCAGGAAGTCGGTGATGATTTTGAGGGGACGGAGAAGAAGCAGACATGTCGTCCTGCTTTATGAAGTGAGTAGCAGTGATGGGTATGTGCTAAAATGTAGAATGGAGCAGCAGAGGATTTCATTTCGAGGAAGAAGCTCCAGTGCGGGTTTGGGCTTTGTAGGGGATGGATCGGACCAGATTTGTTAAGAAATGCGAACGGACGGTCGCGTTAGGATCACATGGACATAGATTTACCAGGGAGCTTGTCTGGAGCAAATTTGGGGCTCGTCACAATTTATTTCAAAATAAATGTGTCTGATCAGAATCGAAAATCGTTATTCGATATTTAACGATAACAACAAAGGTGAGTAAAACTCACCAACTCTGAACAGTTATATTTTTGTAATGTACTTTTAGAACTGTTAGATATTGATTGACTTTTGTGTGTAGATTGGTTGATTGAACTGCTAGTCAGTTCGTTGAAATTATATATATATATATATATATATATATATACACCATTAAATATTGATGTTGCTTATAAGAACATTTCATACTGAAATGAAGTTGATGTTAATTGTATGGTTTAACATCTGTGATGCAGAGGAACAGGTCGGAGGGACCTAACTGGGTTCCTCAATATATAAAATAAAATACTGTTTTGTTCATAGGTTATGATATGTGATGTGTTATATAATCTGTGATGATTATGTGTGCTTGGTTAATAGTAATCATGGTTATACGGTATTTTAAATACCAAAATGAATACTGGAAAGTAAAAAAGGGAAATTTCAAACTGTGTATTGAAATAGAAGTGTCAAACGATTATTTACTTAGCAAGTAAATAGAAGTATAAAGAAAGATATTTACTTAGGAAGTGAATACAATGTATAAAGGAATATTTATTCAGAAAATAGAATAAATGAAGAAGGGGAAATATTTAGGAAATAAATATGATATTATAAAAGGAAATTTATTTAGGAAATCATTATAAGTGATTAAACGTTGTTATAAGGAAATCTTTACAAATGAAGAAACGTTATAAAAAGGACATTTTTAAAGTGAAGAACCGTTACTAAAAGTAAATCTTTATAAATGGATAAACGTTATTTAAAGGAGTAAATCGAATATAGGTTATTCGAATTTGAGTTAATCAGTTAGAGTTAATCAGTTAGAGTTAATCGAATAGAGTTAAAGAAATAGAGTTAAGCAAGATTAGAAACTGACTAGAGATTAGTAAGTTGAATCGTTTTCTGAATGTGGATCTGATGTTGGTTTCGGCCTTCGGGGTTTATACTTAGAGAATTGTTCTCTTATTAGTTTACAGTTAGGGACTGATGGTTGTGAAAGAATAGTGATACGTGAATAAGCTATGGAAATGTTTTCCTGCGTTAATAACGTATATTTTCTAATCATAGGAAATAAGGAAATATGAATATATATATATATATATATATATATATTGGATGATTTGATCGATAATTCCATTTGGAATTAAGATCATTGTGTGAACACCGACATGTTTTTCTTTGATAGTTAACTCACCGACTATCGAAGTTTTTTACCATTTTAACGTTGTTAATATGGAGAGACCGGTTGGATTCTTATCCAAAGAACCACTCTGTATTGGCACAAGCGTTGCGAATATGCCAAAGAAAATTGAAGACGGAGTAAAGTGCAAGGGCTGTTGTATAAGTCTTAGATAACAATGACTAAGATGGATGTACTGAATAATGCCTTCGGTTTCGTTCAGTCCCAGAACGATCGTAAATGGACGAATGTCTGACAAAGTATTTCCAATGATCGAATGGATTGGTCTGTATAAATATATATGGTTGCAATGGATTTATTCCCTTAGCATTACATCCAGAATATTTGTGCAAACCAATTAATGATTAACGGACTTGATAATGTGGCATTCAAAGTGATCGTGTTATCAATGAATGGAAAGTAGTCGTAGCCTCTGGCCTCAACATCCGGTAAATGACAAAAATCGGGCAGGCAGCATGGCTAAGTCGGTAGCACCGAAGTAGGGTGTATGATCACATATCTAGAGAATATTCATTTGCTTCTTTAATCTATCAATGTTGTCCCATATATATACGGGAAACGGTTGCTGATCCCAACCGTTGGTGATGTACATTCGATACACTCAAGCGAAATGAGTGGTCGGTCATGTGTGGCTGAGTTGCAAGATGTTCTTGTTGAACTCCAGTGTATCGTTCCTAGAGTACACTGATCGGAAGGTGGTTCCATACCTTTTCATAGTTGGAAATCCATTACCCAATACGTGCTTGCGGTTTTGATTGTATACTATATATGTAGAACGTGAGATGAAAGCGTTTCTGCTAGCTGATTATTATATTGTGGTTGATAGACATTATTATAATATCAAAAGGTTTTTGATATAAAGATAATTTGGATTCTCATAAGGGAAAAACCCGTTCCGTTATACGGCGTGGTCTTATGAGATATCGTTTACTTGTTCAGACTGTTTAAAAATTGTTTTACTCATACCAGTCCCATGACTGACCCGGAGTTTATTTTGTTTTGTTTTCCCTAAACTCTTGGGTGCCTAATTTGTACGGGAAGTCAAGTAGTCAGGATTTTACAGATACACTTGGAGAGCTTGGAGCAGGAGGCTTAAAGATTCTATAGCTATTTTTATTTCCGCTGTTGTTGTAAGTGTTGTACTCTGCAATGCTATTGTATACATATACTGTTCGTATTTCAAAAGTTATGTTATATTTTATTCGTTCCGCTGTGAGATTCGTGTTACTCTGATGATGATGTTCTTCTTCTTCTTCTATTCTACTAGATCTATCTTATCTATCCTCACCCTCTATCTTCTTTCTATTAATTTCTTGAATTTTCAGTGCAATTTGGGGTTGGACTTGTGTTATTTAGTCAACTCAAATTGGACCGGATTTTTGGTCATTACAAAAAGTAATTATATTTATTTTCAATGTCGATTCAAACTTACTTTTCATCGTTATTATTTAATATATTTATTTTAAATATTTAAAATCCACTAAAATAGCCAATTTAAAATTTTTAAATTAGTTCAGATTTTCCGGGTCGTTACAGATTATAATAAAAAGATTAAAATAAAAAGATAACAAAAATTATCACTTTTGCTTCATTGTTTAGTTGGAAACAAACATCATCACTTTTGTTTAATGGTTTAGTTGAAACAAAAATGAAAAGAACGTTCTTTTTTTTCATTTTGTTGAATTAGAATTTTCAACAAAAATGAAAAGAACATTTTTATCATTTTGTTGAATTAGAATTTTCAACAAAAATGAAAAAAACCATTTTTATCATTTTTGTTGAATTAGAATTTTCAAAAAAAATGAAAAGAACCATTTTTGTCATTTTGTTGAATTATAATTTTCAACAAAAATGAAAAGAAACATTTTTATCATTTTGATGAATTGAAATAAGAAACTAGGAAAATGTTCGTGTTTTAAAATAAAACATGTCTACATTAAAAATTCACATTTTCAATGTAATGTAAGAAAATAGAGAAATGTTCATGTTTTAGAATAAAAACATGAATACATTAAAAATCTACAATTTTAATGTAATGCAAGAAACTAGGAAAAAGGGAATTTTCAATAAAAAAAAGAAAATTAACATTTTTATTGACGTTGCATATATTAGAATTTATATGCAAAGTTAAATTAACATTTTATTGAAAATGCATATATTAGAATTTAAATGCAAAGTCAAAGAATCATTTGCAATGACAACACATACATTAGAATTTGTATGAATTATCCTTATTGTCAAAACATACACTGAAAACTGTATACAAATAAAATATTCCTTTTTATTTGTCAAAGTTAAAAATAGAAATACAAATAAAAATTAGCTTTTTGTTTGTCATTGGCTCAATTGTCATGTAAATGAAATATATTTTATTTGACATTATGAATATATAGTTATGATATGCCAATAAAAACATTCTTTTATTTGGCATGATAAATGCGTTAGAGGAATCGTCGAATGATTTATTTTTATATATAATTATAAATATAAATTAAAATTAAACGAATCGCGCGCGGTAGTTCACGTTTCGGAATCGTAACTTTAAACGATTATACCAAAAGATACGACAGTCGGATTTTCCCAAAACTGGAACTGTTAGGACCGCTTTGGGAAGATCTTTCCAACAATATAAATTTTGTTAAAATCCAATGGTTAGATTTCGAGATATGTGTAAATCAAATTTTGATAAAAACAACGTCAGGGCCGCCTATTGACCCGAAGCACCGTTGAATTAATTTGAGATATTTTTATATAAATAAAAATAGCGATAAATCGTTATTAAATAATATTAGCTATATGAAATGTTCATAAATTATATATATGCGAGAATTAATTGTAAAGACCGAGTTCAATCTCATTTCAAATAATTATACGACGATTTAAATCAAAGATATTGAAGATGGTGATTGAAGACCGACTATCTTCACATCAAATGGATAACTACTGATGCCCGACATTGGAAAGCCCCTAGTAAAGGGTTAAAGTGGTAGTTGTCCGGACGTACTTGTTGATTGTCCGGATAAGCGAGCACCTTTCTTCCGTATTGGACATATGGGACGAGGAATAAGGTGACTCTGGTTTCGTTCAGACCTAGAACGGACTTGTAAATGGATGTGTGTCTAACATTGGATTTCATTCCACGTAAATTTATTTCTATTTAATATATATCTTTTTGGTGGCGGAGAATTTATTCTCTTGCTTAACACCCTTCTTTGAGACGCATGAGCTCAGAGGTTATATGTTGGTAGTTATCGATCGCATGGCGTGAAATGTCAATGTGACATGCCAAGATGCAATTGATCGAGGCTTTTGTTCAAAAGAAAAGCCTTGTGGTTGATGATCAAAGCATAGCCTATTTCGGCATAGCTTTGTGTATAACGTTACCTCGCGAGCCTCGCATCCCGGTAAGTGTTAGAAACGGGACAAGGGAACGTAGGGAGTGCACACGTTTCTTTCTTGCTAGAAGTGGTATCAGGGTTTTGCAAGCCTTGACATTTTACTTATATGGTTGATGGATCATGAGGTACCTCAATTACATTGGTCGATAGTGACTAATTTATAGGTTTAATAGGAACGGGAAGCGTATGTTCAGGCATAACTAATCCACTAAAGTATTTGTGGACCCGCACTGCAGGATCCAAGGGTTTCCCGTAGGTGTGATCCTGGGACATTGCTAGAGTGTCTCGAATAGGTAAGGAGATCGTCCATAGCCTTGACTCATGATGGAAACCCAATTTCCAATACGACATTACGGTTTTGATTGTAAACCTATATATGGCGACATAGTAGGATGGGGTACTATGCCGTCCAGTATTGATACATTTACTTTGAAGTATTTTAAAACTGATTAGACACTAATAATAATAAAATGCTTTTTTTCTACGTAACAAGCAAGTTTGATCATTATAAGGTAAAACTTTATCCTCCGGTTTGCGTTGCATTGTGTGATGGGACTTGAGTCTTATAATGATTTCATTTTTCTAAAAAGCATTGCATTGTTTTTGAATAAAATTTTATTAAACTTTTGCACTAGCAATCCAATGGAGTAAACCCGTTCCGTGTTAATGGTGTGGTCCTGTGATTAGCCATATTGTTAGATAAGTTAGGAAAGATTTCTCATACCAGTCCCACGACTAACTCGTAGTTTGTTTCACTTTGCAAACTCGGGTGCCCTCTTTTCAAATGGGCAGCCAAGTAACAGGTTCAAGTATTATGGATAAATTATAGATTGGAGCATGCTTAAGGAAAGAAGATGAAGGACAATTTTATCTTTTTGTTTATGCTTTGAGGCATTTAGACATCCTCTATTTTTGATGTACTTGATGGAGTTTAGAATTATTTCTATTTGCTGAGACTTTCTATTTGCTAAGTGTATCCTGTAACTATGCTACTCTGATATCTTTGATGTTGTGGTGTTAATGACATTCCTATTTCCGCTGCAATGATTTATGTGTTATGATGTTATCTGAGATATGCTATTGTTGTAATTATGTGATATTCCAATGATAATCCTTGCTTTCATACTACGGAAGTTTGGGGTTATCATGTCGACAATGAAGACGGTGGTTGAAGACCGGAGGTCTTCACATCGTTTGGATGATTACCGATGTCTTGATTGGGCTGTACACCCAAGACAAGGTAATAAGTGGTGATCATCCAGACGTACTTGGAGATCGACCAAATATGCGATGACCTCTCTCCCGTATTGGACTTATAGGACGAGGAATAAGGTGCCTCCGGTTTCGTTCAGACCCAGAATGAACTAGTAAATGGATGTGTGTCTGAAATTGGATTTTATTCTGTATTGATTGATTTCTATTAAATATATATCTATTTGGTGGTGAAGAATTTATTCTCTTGCTTAACGCCCTTCTCTGAGATGTACGAGCTCAGAGGTTATATATCAATAGACATCAGTCGCATGGCGTGAATTGCCTGCGTGGCATGTTGAGATGCAAATGATCAAGGCTTCTGTTGAAAAGCAGTGTGACGGCCCACCCCGTACCAGCTGGCATTTCCTCTAAAAGTGCGCTATACACATGCCCAACTAGCACGGAACGGTCGCCAAAGAAAGGTAAGAAGAGAATGAACTAATCAAAAACCTGTAGAATGTCTCACAGCGCATGGAATAAAAATATAATAATAATATACTTGACATAAAACAAGCGAGACAGTGCATAAGCTGATAACTAAAACCAACATCAACATCATCATCAGAGTAGCGAAAATCCGAACATAGCTTATTACAACTTTCCAAATTACTGTCTCTAAACAAAAGAAAGAAAGGTACACCACCAATGCCCAAAGTAGTGACAGCAGCAACATAGGGAGAATATTTATATATATGTATCATACATGGAAGCTTCCTGCTCGCATCCGGTACAACTACTCGTGCATACCACCTAACTTGTCTCTAGTCTTCTCGTGAGAGCACCCAGAGTAATAAGAAGAGACATAAAACTCTGGGTCAGACAAAAAGTTTGGTATGAGCGATAAACAACAAATCAGAACAATAACAGGTATACTAAACCATACCTGAACCTGGACCTGCAACCAAAGAGTTAGCACTACATGTCGTACAATACTCTAAGGTGCCACTAAACAGATGGTGTAAAGAATACGGGGGTGGGGGTGTGCATGTCATAATGATGGTAAACAAATCAAACATAGAAACCATCCTCATGTCTCTCACTCAGTGCGTAAAGCATACGATATCCACCACTTTGATCACTAAACCCATCGAGGTAATGACGGAGTTCGACTTGTACAACTACTGCTACTACCAAGCTTACCCCATGAAGTCATGACCAAATCTTTACAAATGACCCCACTTCATTGGCCTATAGCTATTTAGTCATACCTAGGCCACTGTGGCCCTGAATTCGTTCACGTACTCCCTACACATAGTGATCAAAACTTACAGACATCGACAACCCTTTTGCACACGTCCCGCAGCAAAGCCCAACTCATGAAGTCAACTCATTGGTTCCCAACTGGATCCTGAGCAAAACTTCCCACTTGGACTATCTTTGCATCTTGGGTTTTGGTCTTCTCCTCCGGATCGTTCTTCATTCAGTTCATAGTTTATGCCTCACGTTCAAGCTTCCTGGTTTAGTTCGTGGTCACCCCCCTATTCAGGTCGGGTCGTGCTCACCCCTCGGGTCGGATTGGGTTGCTGCATATAGATCAGAGCTTCAGGTCGTGGTGCATCTTTGGTTCGTGAGCCCTCAACTAGTTCCACCATCCTTCTCGGGTCGGGTCGGGTCGTGGGTCAACTGTTTTACGCCATTCGACGGCGTTTTCGACTAATATAACACTTCTAGACAATCACAAAGCATACCATACAGTCATAGCAACATATAGAACTGACCATTAACACCAAAACAACAATTTGATAGGTTAAAACGGATCAAACACCATATTTTCCCTTAAGCATGTTTAGGCAAAACTAATCATAGAATTAACAAAACTTAACCAAATCAACCCAAATTTCTAACAGAGGTATAAAATATGTTTTCGAATTTATAAATATTTTTCCAAATTTTTATCATGTCTAATTTCGTTAATCTTCACTAATTACCCTTAATTAACCGTAATTAGTGCAAACTATGCAAATCACTCACCTTGGTCACAAATAAAATACCAAATCTAAAATGATTCTCTTTTTGTCGCTGTCCCCAATGCAAGACAGCATCTCTAACCTTGCTTTGGTGCTATTCCTCCTTAATTTGATGTAGTTTAAGACAAAACTTGATTAAGAAGTGATTAGAGGAGTTTTTAGATGTTGGGGGCCATTGTTAGTTTGAAGAGAAGGTTTGTGGCGGCTGGAAAATGAGTGAAAAACGGAAATCCTAACCCTAGCAGCCTTTAACTACCTCTAATCCCGAAATCCCCCATTGGGCCTAGCTGTTAATCACCCGGTTAAGCCCAATTAAGTTGTTTTTCACTATCTGAAACTAGTTTCAGCCATATCTCCCAAATGGTGAGTCCGTTTGGCTAATGTGACCAAACTACGGAATTGTAAACCATCATCCGGAGCAAATGGAGGTGGTTTCAAGTCAAAACTCCTTTCCAATCAAAAGTTATGGTGAAAACAGTATCAGCTAGGGGAAAACGGTCATTTGAAAATCAGGAAAAATCATGAACATGGGAAATGAGCCCAATAGTCGTCTCCCAAAGTTACATGACCATACGACTTCGTATGTGAAAGAAATAAATATTCTACGATCCTTCGATGTGTAGAATGTGGGTCGTTACACTCTACTCCCCTTAAGAAATTTCGTCCCCGAAATTCCTTAACCCAAAACATACAAAAGATCCCGCATGCCTATCAGCCATATGCAACAATCAAACATGCAAAACAAACAAAACAAACCTATCCTAGCATGCGGAAAGACTAAATCGAAACTGAAATCTTACCAGGCGAAGAGTTCTGGATACGTCTTCCTAATGCCCTCCTCTGTCTCCCAAGTACAGTCATTCTCATTCTCGCCCCACTTAACTTTAACTAATTTCACCGCCTTCCTTCGAAGTTGCTTCGTATCGTTCCCAACAATACGCATAAGCTTGCGGTTCCCAACCGCCTCGGGTTCAACCTCGATATCATCCAACTAATCAGGTGAAATAGTCGCATTAGGGTCATATACGAATTTCCTTAACTGGGAAACACGAAATACTTTGTGAACTCCTGCCATCTTCTCTGGTAATTCAACTTTATATGCCAAATTCCCAATTTGTTCAAGAACTGGGAATGGACCAACGAATCTTGGTGTCAACTTGCCTCTCCTGCCAAATCATATCACGCTCTTCAACGGAGATATCTTGACAAACACCAAGTCGCCAATGGAGAACTTTAAATCTCTTCTCCACTTATCGGCATAACTCTTCTTCCTATAATGGGCAGCCTACATTCGCTGTTGGATAACCTTAATCTTGTCTGATGTTTCTCTTATCACATCTGGTCCAAGCACAAACTTCTCACCAGTTTCTAACCAACATGACAGTGAGTTGCACGGTCTTCTGTACAAAGCTTCAAATGGAGCCATACCAATACTGGATTGATAACTATTATTATATGAAAATTCTACTAGGTGTAGATGGTCATCCATGATCCACCAAAGTCTAATATGCAAGCTCTCAAGAGATCCTCTAATACTCGATTCACCCTCTCTGTCTGTCCGTCGGCTTGAGGATGATACGCGGTACTGAGATGTAAGTCTGATCCTAACGCCTCTTGTAAGCTTTTCCAAAATCCACTAGTGAGCAATGGATCTCGGTCACTCACAATGCCTTTGGGTATTCCATGAAATGTCACTACCCACTTTACATATAGTTCAGCTAACTTAGCTGCCGTCCTATTCGACTTAACGGGTATAAATCTTGCACTTTTGGTCAATCGGTCCACAATCACCCAAATGCTATCATGGCCCGATCTAGTGCTTGGTAACCCATCAATGAAATCCATTGAGACTTGTTCCCATTTCCATTCTGTAACTTCTAATGGTTGCAACCAACCACTAGGCTTCTTTTGTTCAGCTTTAACCAGCTGGCAATTCATGCATTTGGTTATAAACTTCCCAACGTCTCTTTTCATCCCTTCCCAGTAGTATGTCTGCTTCATGTCTCGATACATCTTGTTACCACCGGGATGTATAGTCAGTTTTGAGTGATGACATTCCCTAAGCACTTCATCTCTCAATCCATTGACAATGGGTACAACTAGTCTTCCATTCTTTCTAAGCCATCCATCTCGATCAAGCCCATACTTGTTCATCTCTTCGTTGATTCCCATCTCTAACATTGAGATGATTTCCAATAGGTTAGGATTGATCCTCTGACTGGAACCAATCCGCTCAATCAAAGTGGATCTGATCGTCAAACTTGCTAACATTTCTGGATCCAATTCGCACTTCAGTCTGAAATCATACCCAGCGATGTACTCCAGTTGCTTCCATTCTAAAAACATAGCCCTTAGACTGGCATGTCTTCTACTCAATGCATCAGCTACCGCATTGCCCTTTCCTGGTGTGTATGCGATATCGAAATCATATGAAGCTAAGAATTCTAACCATCTTTGTTGTCGGAGATTTAGATCCTTTTGAGAGAAAAGATACTTTGACGATTTATGATTAGTAAACAAGTCGAATGTTTTTCCCAAGAGATAATGTCTCCACATCTTCAATGCGAATACGATTACTGCTAGTTCCAAATCATGGGTAGGGTTTCTTTTCTCGTGCGGTTTCAGTTGCCGACTTGCATAAGCTACAACCCTACCTCCTTGCATCAATACAAAACCAAGTCCGGTACCACATGCATCCATATATACTGTCATCTCTTCATTCTCCTTAGGAATGACTAACACTGGTGCACATGTCAACTTTTCCTTTAGACTCTTGAATGCATTCTCGCACCTCTCATCCCAGACGAAAGCTTGATTCTTCTTAGTCAACTGAGTCAACGGTGCTGCTATCTTGGAGAAGTCTTGGATAGACTTACAATAATATCCAGCTAATCCCAAGAAACTTCTTATGTCCATTGCATTCTTGGGCATAGACCAATCTTGTACCGTATCCACCTTCGCAGGGTCCACGGTAATACCATTCTTTGAAAGAACATGGCACAAGAATCTCACTTCCCTCCTCTAGAAGTGACACTTAGAAAACTTTACTTTCAATTGGTGTCTTCTCAACACCTCCATCACTATTCTTAAATGTTCCTTGTGTTCTTCCTCTGTCCTTGAGTAAACCAAAATATCATCCACGAACATGAGAACAAACTTGTTCAACTGATCTCTGAATACCCTATTCATAAGATCCACAAAATATTCTGGGGTATTGGTCAACCCGAATGGCATGACCAACCACTCATAAAATCCAAACGGCGTCCGAAATGCCGTTTTAGCTATACTCTCAGCTTTCACTCTAAGCTGATGAAAACCTGTCGCGAGATCCAACTGAGAGAACACTCTCACGCCACTCAACTGATCAAACAAATCATCTATCCACGGTAGAGGATACTTGTTATTCTTCGTCACTTTATTCAACTCGCGGTAGTCTACACACAACCTAAGGGAACCATTGGCCTTGGTAGCAAACACAACTGGTGCTCTCCATTCAGAAACACTCCTTCTGATAAATCCCTTCTTCAAAAGATCGCTGACTTGCACCCCGAGCTTTCGCTGCTCCCTTGGTGCCATACAACGAAGTGGCATCACTATAGGTCTGGCATCTTTCACTAAGTCAATACGGAACTCAATCTCTCGGTGTGGTGGAAGCCCGGTCACTTCCTCGAAGACATCCGGATACTGGCTAACCACGGGAAAACCTGACAACTCACCATGCGGGATGTCGAGGGAATTTAGAAAACTAGCCATTACCCCATCACTAGGTAGACCACCAAACACTACCCTCTGCCCATCATCCGCTCTAGCTGTCACCAAAAAGCCCTCACAGTCTACCACCACCCCATATCTTTGGAGCCAATCGACTCCCAAAATAATGCCAAACCCAGTAAAGCCCAAAACAAAGCAATCACAAACAAACATGCATCCATGACTCGATAAGACCACATTACGACAAATCATGCTAAGGCTAGTCGAACCACCGATCGGTTTCGTCACCACTAAAGGTCTATCGACAATCTCGGGCTCCAATCCCAACTTATCTACCAGGTCACTAGATATGAAAGAACTGGAAGCTCCGGTATCAAACAAAACTCTAACAGGAACATCATAAACAGAAAGCATACCTTGAATAACGACATTCTTTCCCTTCTCCACCGTAGTTGGGGCATTCGACGAAGAAGCAATAGCATTAAGGGCATATGCTTTCACCATTTGCTTTTCTTTAGGGGGTTGCGGACACTTGTCCTTGTGATGTCCCACTTGGCCATAGTTGAAGCACTTCCTGTCTTCTGGCTTGGCTCGACAATTACTGGCATAATGGCCCTTCTTACCACAACTGAAGCACTCAACATCCTTCTTATTCTTTTTAGTCTGATTCTGCTTTCTCTTATTCTGAGAACCATTCTTGCCTCCACTGCTTGCTTGCAGCTTCGACTCCTCTGCAGATGCAACCTCAGTCTTCGACTTAGGGTAAAGACTCTCTGACCTCAATGCTTTCCCCACAATCTATTCAAACGTCTCATCGATGTGGGTAATAAGCTTTTCCCCCAAGTACTGATCCAAACCTGTTATAAACTTCTCGTTCTTCTTCTCGGCAGTATCTATTAGGGATAACCCATATTTCGACAAAGTGTCGAATTCGGCAATATACTCCGAGACAGCTCTGCCATTCTGCTTGAGTTCCAAGAATTTCTTAAATAGCACTGACTTCTAAGCAGTTGGAATGAACTTATCGCTAAAGCGAGCCTTAAACTGATCCCAAGTAATCTGATCCTCAGGAGTAGCTGCCTTTATAGCATTCTACCAATTCATTGCCCGTCCTTGTAGCTTACGGGATGCTAGCCTTCTCTTCATCGCATCCTCGATACCCAAGTCTTCGAAGATATGCTTGCAGCTATCCAGCCAATCCTGAACATCCATGACCGACTCTGTTCCGTGGAACGGCTTCCCACCAAGACTAGTATAATCCTTGTTCAGCTTGGCGAAACCGGCCCTAGGCGTCTGCACTATTGGACCACCACCATTACCAGCATTGGGAGATGCCCTCTGCACATCCCTAAGCATCTCTCTCATGAGGTCAGTAAACATCATCCTCATATCGGCAGCATTCCCATTATTGGCTCCTCTGCCGGTACCACTTGCGTATCGGCTCATCGTTTAATCTACACAAAGAAAACGATTAACCATCCTCTTTGTGGTGTTAGTGCAGTGCGACTTCATCCTTAGCTATACTAATAATATATATATGTATATATATATATATATATATATAGCTTTTGAAAACCAAAATAATCACAAATACGCGCTCTCATATACGTATTATCTCTCCCTGGTGTCTTTCCCTAGGTTAACTACGCAACCTAGAGCTCTGATACCAAGTGTGACGGCCTGCCCCATAACAGACGGCATTTCCTCCGAAAGTGCGCTGTACACATGTCCAACTAGCTCGGAACGGTCACCAAAGGAAGGAAAGAAGAGAATGAACTAATCAAAAACCTGTAGAATGTCTCACAGCGCATGGTACAAAATATAATAATAATATACTTGACATAAAATAGGTGAGACAGTGCATAAGCTGATAACTAAAACCAACATCAACATCATCATCAGAGAAGCGGAAATCTGAATACAACTTATTACAACTTTCCAAATTACTGTCTCTAAGTAAAAGAAAGAAAGGTACACCACCAATGCCCAAAGAAGTGACTGCAGCAACACAGGGAGAATATTTATATATATGTATCATACGTGGAAGCTTCCTGCTCGCCTCCGGTACAGCTACTCGTGCATACCACCTAACATGTCTCTAGTCTGCTTGTGAGAGCACCCAGAGTAATAAGAAAAGACATTAAACTCTGGGTCAGACAAAAAGTCTGGTATGAGCGACAAGCAGTAAATCAGAACAATAACAGGTATGCTAAACCATACCTGAACCTGGACCTACAACCCAAGAGTTAGCACTACATACCGTAAGGTACCACTAAACAGATGGTGTAAAGAATACGGGGGTTGGGGTGTGCATGTCATGATGATGGCAAACAAATCAAACATAGCAACCATCCTCACGTCTCTCACTCAGTGCGTAAAGCATACAATATCCACCACTTTGATCACTAGACCCATCAAGGTAATGATGGATTTCGACTTGTACAACTACTGCTACTACCAAGCTTACCCCATGGAGTCATGACCAAATCTTTACAAATGACCCCACTTCATTGGCCTATATCTCTTTAGTCATGCCTAGGCCACTGTGGCCCTGAATCCGTTCACGCACTCCCTACACATAGTGATCCAAAGATGCAGACATCGACAACCCCTTTGCACACGTCCCGTAGCAAAGCCCAACTCATGAAGTCAACCCATTGGTTCCCAACTGGATCCTGAGTACAAACTTCCCACTTGGACTACCTTTGCATCTCGGGTTTTGGTCTTCTCCTCCGGATCAGTCTTCATTCAGTTCATAGTTTATGCCTCGCGTTCAAGCTTCCTGGTTCAGTTTGTGCTCACCCCCCTATTCAGGTCGGGTGGTGCTCACCCCTCAGGTCGGATCGGGTTGCTGCATACGGATCGGAGCTTCAGGTCGTGGTTCATATTTGGTTTGTGAGCCCTCAACTAGTTCCACCATCCTCCTCGGGTCGGGTCGTGGTAACCCAACAGGGTCCGGTCGGGTCGTGATGAGCTCCTCCGATCCAGTCCTCCTTCCCATGCGCTTCGGGTCGGGTCGAGTTCCTCTAATCCACTCGTGGTGCATCGGCTTGGGCCGTGGCTCCATCCCCAGATCGTGGAAGAGGTTCGGTCCTTCTCCAGGTGAGCGAGTCAGGTCGTGCCATCGTGCCAAGGTCGGGTCATGGAGAGAGAGGGGCGATCCGATCCGGTTCAGCCAATTTCCTGCACTTCTTTCCAGCGACTGTTTTACGCCATTCGACGGCGTTTTCAACTAATCTAACACTTCTAGACAATCAAAAAGCATACCATACAATCATAGCAACATATAGAACTGACCATAAACACCAAAACAACAATTTTATAGGTTAAAACGGATCAAACACCATATTTTCTCTTAAGCATGTTTAGGCAAAACTAATCATAGAATTAACAAAACTTAACCAAATCAACCCAAATTTCTAACAGAGGTATGAAACATTGTTTTCGAATTTATAAATAATTTTCTGAATTTTTATCATGTCTAATGTCGTTAATCTTCACTAATTACCCTTAATTAACCGTAATTAGTGCAAAACTATGCAAATCACTCACCTTGGCCACAAATAAAATACCAAATCTGAAATGATTCTCTGTTTGGCGCCGTTCCCAATGCAACATAGCAGCTCTAACCTTGCTTTGGTGCTATTCCTCCTTAATTTGATGTAGTTTAAGCCAAAACTTGATTAAGAAGTGATTAGAGGTGTTTTTAGATGTTGGGGGCCATTGTTAGGTTGAAGTGAGGGTTTATGGCGGCTGGAAAATGAGTGGAAAACCGAAATCCTAACCCTAGCGGCCCTTAAATACCTCTAATCCCGAAATCCCCCATTGGGCCTAGCGGTTAATCACCCGGTTAAGCCCAATTAAGCTGTTTTTCACTATCTGAAACTTGTTTCAGCCATATCTCCCAAACGTTGAGTTCGTTTGACTAATGTGACCACTCTACGGAATTGTAAACCATAATCCGGAGCCAATGAAGGTGGTTTTAGGTCAAAACTCCTTTCCAATCAAAAGTTATGGCCAAAACAGTATCAGCTAGGGGCAAAACGGTCATTTAAAAAACGGGAAAAATCATGAACATGGGAAATGACCCCAATAGTCGTCTCCCAAAGTTACATGACCATAAGACTTCGTGTGTGAAAGAAATAAATATTCTACGATCCTTCGATGCGTAAAATGCAGGTCGTTACAAGCAGAGTCTTGTGGTTGATGATTAAAGCACGGCCTCAAATGGCATAGCTTTGTGTATAGCATTAAATCGCGAGCCTCACACCTCGGTATGAGTCAAAAACGGGATCAGACCGTTGGGAGAACATGATGTTTCTTTCTAGCTATGGGTGGTGTCATGGTATGGAGCCCAGACATTTATTATATTTTTACTATGTGGATGATGGATAGCGAGGCGTCTCGGATATATCGGTTACTACAGAGCCGATGGATATAGGTCCGATATGACCGAGAAACGTGTGTTCAGGAGTAACTAATCCTCAAACGTATGGGAGGACCGGCCCAACCGCATCCAAGGGTTCACTACGAGGAATAATGAGGCATTTTCTAGAGTGTCTCGAATCGGTGGGGAGCCATCCCTGGCCTCGACTCATGACGGAAATCCAATTTCCAATACGTGACATTTCGGTTTTAATTGTAGAGCATAGTATGGCGACATAGTAGCATGGGATACTATACCGTCTATGATTGATACATTTATATTTGAAGTTGTTTTATACAATTTACACTTATAATAGTAACAAAATGATTTGTTTTAAACGTACCAAGCGTGTTTGGCTGTTATAAGGGAAAACTCTATCCTAAAATAAAATAAAATATACATATATATATATATATATATATATATATTACTTGGTCAACTCCCTCATTCTCTCCTCCGTTCAATTTCAGATTGAAGAATAAAATTAAAAAAAATAAACCCTCAACTTCGTCGTCGCCCCCTTCTTGGCCGTGTCGCCGCCACCGGAGGGCCCCTGTCACCGCGCCGCCGCAGCACCACCCCCTCCCTCCTCGTCGCTGGCGAACCCCCCATCTCCAGTTAGAAAAACCCGAGCCCATTTATTCCCCAAACCCCAATCCGCCGCCGTAGCGCAGCACCGCCGCCTCCGGTGCTGCGCCAACCCCCTCAGCCCTACACCACCCCACGCCCTTCCACCGACAACCACAGATAGCTGTGGGGCCCCCTCCAACCAAATACCCTAAAATTTGTAAGTTTTCTTTATTTTATTATGTGATTTTGATTTCTTAGATAAAAATGCGGTTTCTAGTCATATAAAAATATAACTTTTAGTTAAAATA
Source organism: Allium sativum (assembly GCA_030737875.1). Taxonomy (NCBI): domain Eukaryota; kingdom Viridiplantae; phylum Streptophyta; class Magnoliopsida; order Asparagales; family Amaryllidaceae; genus Allium; species Allium sativum. Next base: position 751,607,103 of record CM060918.1, read on the forward strand.
AAAATATAATTTTTATACATATGTTTTTGATATAAAAATATGATTTTTATTACATAAGTAGCATTGTAAAAATATGATTTTTTATATGTGTAATAGCGTTATCAAAATATGATATATATATATATATATATATATATATATATATATATATAGAGAGAGAGAGAGAGAGAGAGAGAGAGAGAGAGGCAGGTTCAAGAGCACCCAAAATGCCCCTCAATCTCCACCAAGTATTTCCCCTTCTCACTCCTTCCACTCACTCTCTCACTTCCCACTCACATTATTTAATATAAACGGTTGGTGGAAATTAAGGGGCATTTGGGGTGCTGCATTTTTGGGGTGCAACCGAACGCTTAACATATATATAGTATCGATATAAAAATGTGATCTTTATAATGTAAACATCATTATAAAAATGTGATTTTTAAATATATATGTTGTTGATTAAAAATATGATTTTTAATATATATAAAATGCATGAAACAGATTGCGTTGGAATATCGGGCGAATCCAAACTGTTCAGAAATAAAACTGGCGGAGTGGACCCCAAAGGTGAGAACTTCTCACTCTAAATTTATTTTCTTGTTAAATATATATACTAGGATGTACTTAGTAGCACCCGACACCTTTGTTTGAAACCATGTTTGTTTGGTTGTTTGGTTGATTGGTTTATTTGTTTGAATGTGGTTTGGGATGTGAATGAATTGATTAGAATTTGGTTTGTATATGGCGTGAGCCATTATTAGGCGAGGGATAAGGCTAGACCCTATTCTGGTTCTAGTATCACGCCGTTACGCTGCCGAAATTTTCTAAAATAAGATGTGTTAGTTAAAAATATAAATTTTAACGAATAAATGAACTGTATAAATATTTGTATGTTGAAATAAATACTCTATCGTTATAAATATAATTTTTAACGGGTGTATGAATTAAAATAAATATTCATTTACGAATCGAACGATTTGTTTATGTACACACATTTGAATGATATTGATTGGGATGATATATTTTACACATCGCCCAACTGCACAAATAAAATCTGTGCGTGTTGAATATATATAATGTATAGGCCAAAATATGATTTTGATGTCCGATTTGGGATGGACACGAAAATATAGAAATATATGAAACCGCCTTGATTAGTTATGCGCCATGTTGATGCGAACGATATTTAAATCGATTTTATTCATTTTTTAATGAATATCGAAAAGGATGTGATTTTGAAAACTAATGTTTTGAAAATATTATCATTTATATATTAATGATAAGGAAAATTAAATTTTGATTTAAAATTGAATATGAAGTTGAAATCTCTTTGAAAACGAATTTAAAAAGATTTACAAAATACGTTTTAAATGGAAATCGACGAAATATATATAATATATGTATTATATGTACTTAGTTCCCTGAATAGAACGCGCCGCGCCGCGACGGTTCATGAATTTCAACCATTGACTTCGAATTGACATTACGGGAGATCCGACCGTCGGATTCTCTTAATACTAGAACCATTGGGTTCGTATTGAAAAGAGCTTTCCAATGAATATAAGAGATTGGAAATATAATGGTTGGATTTGGAATTATGTCCAAATCAAATTTGGAAATGGTCGTTGTAAGTGCAGTTCGATGACCGTTTATGGAATTCGACTGTACGGGTCTTGATAAAATTATTAAAAATATTGATAATTTGTGTAAAATCATAATAAATGATTTGGAAAGAATTGGATGAAAAATTCCACGTTTGTAAAGATAAAAATATATTTTTATCAAAACGAACTAGTTATATATGAACTAGAATTATAATCCAATATTTTTAAATAAATAAATTGGATTTGTGAATGGTTTTGAAATAACCAGAATTTCCAATATATGAATTGGAATGGATTTGAATGGAAATCATCTTCAAAATATTTTGATATTAGATTCCGTGATTATATAGATATAGGTATGGGAATTTGTAAGATATATATATATATATATATATATATATATTGTTATTCCCAAAACGATTTTTGTTGGATTCAAAATTTTAAATTGAATATAAGCCGATATAATTTCTATTCAGAGCCTTGTATTTGATATCGAATTGGATTTTGGGTTTGTCGTGAATGGTGTCTTAAAGAACACTTTTCTTAAACCCAGTTGCGAAAAGAATAAAACTTTAATTAAGATTTAGTGAAGTTTTTCCAATTAATTAATATTTAATTGGAACTGAATAAAAGAACTAGATTTTTGGGTATATTGTGAATGGTGTCTTAAATAACACTGCTCTTAAACCCTGTGCGAAAAGAATAAATCTTTTAATTAAGATTATTAGAGTTTCCTGTTAATTAACATTTAATTGGAAGAAAATGGGATGTGAATTGGGTTTATTGTGAACTGTGTTTTTAACGGCATTCGTTCTTTAACCCGATTTGCAGTGAAATGCGATTTGGAATTTATAAATCTTTTTATTAAGATTTAATGGAAATTTTCCAAAGTAAAGTTTTCCAATTTAATATATTAAATTGGAATTAAATGGAATTCGATTTGGTAATAATCGAAGTGAGCTTCTGTGGAGGAAGACTGTTAATATATATGGAATTTAAAAGGCTTTGTCGTTATTCCATTTTTATTATTAGTCGGATATGGAAATTGATATAGATTATATATTGATCTGTTTTCCGTGAAAATTCCATAATTATTGGAATGTGATTTTGGGTTTATCGTGAACTGTGTTTTAAATGACATTAGTTTTTTAACCCAGTTAAAGACAGGACTACATGTATAACATTGTATTGTGAACTATGTGGTTGATCTCTACTAAATATATATCTATTTGGTGGCGGAGAGTTTATTCTCTTGCTTAACACCCTTCTCTAAGACGTACGAGCTTAGAGGTTATATATCGGCAGAAATCAATAGTACGGTGTAGATTGTCAATGCGGCATGTTTGTGTTTCCAAAGTTAAACAATCATTAATATTGATTTTTGGGAAGATGAAAACTAAGTAGAGTTTTAATGAATCTTTAATTAGATTGAAAAGAGAATGTGATAATTTAAATTATCAAATTAGGGAAATGATCGAGAATGTAGTAGCACGAGTTTTACTCCAACCGATAGTTAAATCTTTAATTAGATTTGAACGTGAAATGGTAATTAATTTTACCAATAACACTGTGGTGTTATATATGGAGTATTACCAGTTTTGCTCCATTGGATGAATAGGTTGGGATTGGGAAATTAAATAAATGATTACTTCGGTAAGGTTCGCTAATCCCGACTAGTTTGGATAAAACTTAATTTGGTTTGAATTGATATCCAAAGGAAGATTAAAGAATAAATTTAAAAGAATTTATCTTTGATAAAATTAATGGGAACCTTTCCCAAAGGATATGAATATTAAAAAAAAAGAATATTCAGAATTGGAATGAGGCGTATGTTGTGCTTTATAACACTTTTTTATAATATACGTGAGTTATTCGGAAAGGCCGGGTTTAAACCCATTCTGGATAACTGATTCGACGATAAGTCGACGATGAAGACGATGGTTGAAGAACGGAGTTCTTCACATCGTTTTGATGATTACTGATGTCTTGATTGGGCTGTACACCCAAGACAAGGTAATAAGAGTTTATCGTCCAGACATACTTGGAGAACGACCAAATATGCGAGGACCTCTCTCCTGTATTGGACATATGGGACGAGGAATAAGGCGCCTCCGGTTTCGTTCAGATCCAGAACGAACTAGTAAATGGATGCGTGTCTGACATTGGATTTTATTTTGTGTTGATTGATTTCTATTAAATATATTTCTGTCTGGTTTATTCTCTTTCTTAACGCCCTGCTCTGATACATACGAGCTCAGAGGTTATATATCGATAGACATTAGTCGCGCGTGAATTTCCTGTGTGGCATGCTGAGATGCAAATTATCAAGGCTTCTGTTGAAAAGCAGAGTCTTGTGGTTGATGATCAAAGCACGACCTTATAGGGTATAACTTTGTGTATAGCGTTAATTCGCGAGCCTGGCACCTCGGTATGAGTCAAAAAGGGGATCGAACCGTTGGGAGAACATTACATTTTTTTCTAGCCATGGGTGGTGTCATGGTATGGAGCCCAGACATTTATTATATTTTTACCTATGTGGATGATGGATAGCGAGGCGCCTCGCATATATCGGTAACTACGGAGCCGATGGATATAGGTCCGATAGGACCGGGAAATGTGTGTTCAGGAGTAACTAATCCTCAAACGTAAAGGAGGACCGACCCAACTGCATCCAAGGGTTCATTGCGGGAGGTCATGAGGCATTTGCTAGAGTGTCTCGAATCGGTGGGGAGCCATCCCTGGTCTCGACTCATGATGTAAATCCAATTTCCAATTCATGACATTTCGGTTTTTATTTGTAGAGCCTAGTATAGCGACGTACTAGCATGAGATACTATGCCGTCTATGATTGATACATTTATATTTGAAGTTTTTTGTACACTTTACACTTACAATAGTATCAAAATGATTTTTTTAAAACGTACCAAGCATGTTTGGCTGTTATAAGGGAAAACTCTATCCTCCGGCTTGCGTTGCATTGTGTGATGGGACTTGAGTCTTATAATAGCTTCATTTTTCCAAAAAGCATTGCGTTGTTTGTTTTATGCACTGGTATTCTTGGGAGGAAACTCGTTCCGTGTTATACGACGTGGTCCCTTGATTTACTTATCTTTAAAAATAAAGTTTACAAAATGAAACGACCCAAACTCGCCAATATGAGAATGTCCGGATTGAGTTGAGAACATGACAAATCAGAACAAAAACAGAAGAACATTTCATTACTTATTGCAACGATTTACATCAGAGTACAAGAATATACAGAGTATGAACAAATAATATACATTTGATAAATGTTAGAGATTTACAAATTACAATGCAGCGGAAAATAATGCAAAACACAACTTAAATAAATACATGGATACAGAGCGTTTCGAATATAGCTCTAGCTGTAAACCTAGATCCTGTGAATACAATATCTGCAAAACCAAAACTACTAGGTACCCATGTGGAAAATAGGGGCACCCAGAGTTTAGGTTAAAACAATAAACTCCAGATCAGTCATGTGACTGGTGTGAGAACTAAAACAGTTATTAACTTTATTTTTAAAGTTAGGTAAATCAAGGGACCACGCCGTATAACACGAAACGGGTTTATCCCCAAGAATACCAGTGCATAAAATAAACAACGCAATGCTTTTTGGAAAAATGAAGCTATTATAAGACCCAGGACCCATCACACAATGCAACGCAAGCCGGAGGATAGGGTTTTCCCTTATAATAGCCAAACATGCATGGTACGTTTAAAAAAAATCATTTGATACTATTATAGGTGTATATGTATAAAACAACTTCAAATATAAATGTATCAATCATAGACGACATGGGTACCATATATCATGTCGCCATACAAGGCTCTATAAATAAAACTGAAATGCCACGTATTGGAAATTGGATTTCCGTCATGAGTCGCGGCCGGGGATGGCTTCTCCCCTCTTCGAGACACTCTAGCAAATGTCTCACGACTACACACTCTAGGCAACCCTTGGAGCGGTTGGGCCGGTCCTCTCTTACATTTGAGGATTGGCAATTCCTGAACACACGTTTCCCGGTCCTATCAGACCTATCCATTGGCTCCGTAGTAACCGACATATCCGAGGCGCCTCGCTATCCATCATCCACATAGGTAAAAAATATAAATGTCTGGGCTCTATACCATGACACCACCCATAGCTAGAAAGAAACTTCATGTTCTCCCAACGTTCTGATCCCCTTTTTGACTCATATTGAGGTGTGAGGCTCGCGAATTAATGCTGTACACAAAGATGCGCCCTTTAAGGCCGTGATTTGATCATCAACCACAACGCTCTTCTTTTCAACATAAGCCTTGATCATTTGCATATCAACATGCCACACAGGCAATTCATGCCATTTAACTGATGTCTATAGATATATAACCCCTGAGCTCGTACATCTCAGAGAAGGGTGTTAAGCAAGATAATAGATTCTCCGCCACCAAATAGATATATATTTAATAGAAATCAATCAACACAGAATAAAATCCAATGTCATACACACATCCATTTACTAGTTCCTTCTGGGTCTGAACGAAACTATAGGCACCTTATTCCTCGTCTCATATGTCCAATACAGGAGAGAGGTCCTCGCATATCCGATCGATCTCCAAGTATGTCTGGACGATCACCACTTATTACCTTGTCTTGGGTGTACAACCCCGTCAAGACATCAGTGATCATCCAAACGATGTGAAGACCTCCGGTCGTCAACCACCATCTTCATCGCCGACTTATCGTCGAATCAATTATTCAGAATGGGTATAAACCCAGCCTTTTCAAATAATTCACGTATTTTATAATCAAGTGCTATAAAACACAACATACGCCTCAGTCCAATTCTGAATATTCTTTTATTTAAATATTCATATTCTTTGGGAAATGTTTCCATTAATTTTATCAAAGATAAATTCTTTAAATTTATTCTTCAATCTTCCTTTGGATATCAATTCAACCAAATTAAGGTTTATCCAAACTAGTCAGGATTAACGCACCTTACCGAAGTAATCTTTTGTTTAGTTTCCCAATCCTAACCTATTCATCCCATGGAGCACAACTGGTAATACTCCATATCTAACACCACGGTTTTATCGGTAAAATTAATTACCATTTCTCGTTCAAATCTAATTAAAGATTTAACTATCGCTTGGAGCAAAACTGGTGATACTCCACTCTCGATCATTTCCCAAATTTGATAATTTAAATTATCAATTCACATTTCAATCTAATTAAAGATTCATTAAAACTTCACTTATTTTTAATCTTCCGAAAATCAATATTAATGATTATTTAATTTTGGCAATACAAACATGTCGCATCGACAATCTACACCGTACTATTGATTTCTACCGATATATAACCTCTAAGCTCATATGTCTTAGAGAAGGGTGTTAAGCAAGAGAATAAATTCTCCGCCACCACACAGATATATATTTAGCAGAGATCAAACACACAGTTCGAAATACAATTTTAGACATGTAATCCTGTCTTTAACTGGGTTAAAGAACTAATGTCATTTAAAACACAGTTCACGATAGACCCAAATCACATTCCAATTAATTATGGAATCTTCACGGAAAACAGATCATTATATAATCGATATCAGTTTCCGTATCCGACTAATAATATAAATGGAATAACGATAAAGCCTTTTAAATTCCATATATATTATCAGTCTTCCTCCGCCGAAGCTCACTTCGATTATTACCAAATCGAATTCCATTGATATATTAAATTGGAAAACTTTACTTTGGAAGATTTCTATTAAATCTTAATAAAAAGATTTATAAATTCTAAATCACATTTCTTGTAAATCGGGTTAAAGAACGAATGTCGTTAAAAACACAGTTCACAATAAACCCAATTCACATCCCATTTTACTCCCATTTAAATATTACATAACTGGAAACTCTAATAATCTTAATTAAAAGATTTATTCTTTTCACACGGGGTTTAAGAACAGTGTTATTTAAGACACCATTCACGACAAACCCAAAATCCAATTCAATATTAAATATAAGGCTCTGAATAGAAATTATATCATCTTATATTCAATATCAAATAATGAAATCAACAAATATCGTATTGGAAATAACGATATATATCTTCCAAATTCCTTCATAAGATCCGTATAATCACGGAATCCAATGTCGAAATATTCCGAAGATAATTTCGATTCAAATCTATTCCATTCATATATTGGAAATTCTGGTTATTTTTAAAACCATTTCAAATTCGATTTATTTATTGAAAATTTTTGGATTATAATTCTAGTTCATAACTAGTTCATTTTGATAAAAATATATTTTCATCTTTTCAAATATGGTATTTTTTATCCCAATTCTATCCAAATCATTTATTATGATTTTACACAAATTATTAATATTTTTAATAATTTTATTAAGGCCCGTACAGCCGATTTCCATAAACGGTCAGTGAACTGCACTTACAACGACCTTTCAAAATTTGATTTGGACATAATTCCAAATCCAGCCGTTAGATTTCAAATTTCTTGTTTTCATTGGAAACTCTTTTCAATACGAACCCAATAACTCTGATTTTAGGAGAATCTGATGGACGGATCTCCCATAATGTCCATTCAAAATCATTGGTCGAAATTCGCCAACTACAGCGGCGCGACGCGTTCTATTCAGGCCATTAAATATATATAATATACATATTATATATATTTCATCGATTTCCATTTGAAACGTATTTTATAAATTGTTTTAAACTTGTTTCTAACTTCATTTTCAATTTTAAATAAAAAACGAATTTTCCTTATCATTATAATATATAAATGATAATATTTTCAAAATATCAAAGTTTGAAATCATTTCCTTTTCGATATTCATTATAAAAATGAATAAAATCGATATAAATATCGTTCACATCAAAATGGCATTAATCTAATAAACAAGACTTCATATATTTAAATATTTTCGTGTCCATCCCAAATCGGACACCAAAATCATATTTTGATTCATTACTGAATATTATTTTAAAATATTAATTATTTTAAATTATTCATTCTTCATCATTTTAAAATAATCGTTAATTTTAAATATTCGTTCTTTTCGAATTGGAATCAGACACAGTCAGTTACCATATAATTTTATTTATATGGCTTTCATACACACATGTACAGAACAATAATCAAACACAGTCAACCATCATCCAAAGTGCGTTACACAACTGCATAAGCATTAAATATAAATAATTAATGCTTACAACAGTCTTCCAACCCATCAATTGACATACAACTAAAAAATTTGAATTAATGTACGTCAAATATCATCCCAAAACCCGTGTGTGGTTTCTATCAACACACACCGATTTTATTTGTGCAGTTGGGCGATGTGTTAAATATATCGTTCCAATCAATATCAATCAAATGTGTGTGAATAAACAAATCGTTCGATTTGTAAATGAATATTTATTTTCATTCATATACATGTTAAAAATTATATTTTTAACAATAAAATATTTATTTCAACACATGAATATTTTATTCAGTTCATTTATACCATAAAAATGATATTTTTATTGTTCTAACATTTTTAGAAAATTTCGGCAGCATAATGGTGTGATACTAGAACCAGAATAAGGTCTAGCCTTATCCCTCGCCTAATACTGGCTTGCGCCATACACATACCTATTCTAATCCATTCATTTCACATCGCAAACAAAATTCAAACAAATAAACAAATCAAACAAACAACCAAAAAAATATGGTTTCAAAGAAAGGTGTCAGGTGCAACTAAGCACTGTCTGCATCCTTGTATATATATTTAACTAGAAAATAAATTAGAGTAAGGAGTTCTCACCTTTGAGATCTAGTCCTCTATTTGTATTTTTGAATTTCTGAACCGTTTGGATTTGCCCTAAATTCCAACGCAATCTTTTCCGCACTGTTCATAGAAAAAATCACATTTTTAATATGATGTTTACATATTTAAAAATCGCATTTTTATATTGCTATATATATATATATATAAGATCACATTTTTATATATAATAAAAATCATATTTTTATATAGCTAAAAAAAATCGAATTTTTATCTAACTAAAAATCGAATTTTTATATAACTAAAACCATTATAATTCATACGATAAAAATCTCATTTTTATAATTTTAAAAATCTCATCTTTATATTTTTAACTAAAGCTATATATAGAATAAAAATCACATTTTTATCTCACTACATATATTATAAAGATCATATTTTTATAACGCTATGCTTATATAAAAATCATATTTTTATGCCACTACTCCATATATAAAAATCGAATTTTTATATTGCTACTTGAATTATAAAAATCATATCTTTTTATTTATAAAAATAAATTCTTTTATATTAATAAAAATCTAACTTTTATATTAATAAAAATCAAACTTTTATAATTAAAAGTTATAACTTTATGTGAATAAAAATTAGATCTTTTTATAATTAAAAATTATAACTGAAAATAAAACAATGTTTAAATTAAAAAAGAAAAAGAAAAACTCATTATTTTCGTTTGTAGGAGGGCCCACACGTCAGAGGAAAGCGGAGGGGGTGATGAGGGGGGCGTCGGCTAGGCGGTGGTTGGAGGGGGATGCTAGGGGGTAGGCGACGAGGGTTTTGGCTGTAGAAGAGGAAGAGAGGGCAAAGGATCATTGGAAAGGGAGGGGGTCGCGGTTCTCGCCTGAACGTCGGTGGGGCCAGTAGCGCTTGGCGATGGCAGAGGAGGGGGAGGGAGGCGCGACGCGCAATGGCGGGGGCGACGGGTTTCTGTTTTGAAAAAGGGGGCGGTTTCTGATTTAGGTTTAGAGAGTAATGGGAGGGGATGTTATATATATATATATTATATTATATTCTTATTTTTTTCTCAAAAGGTTAACTTTTAAATTGCACTCCAAATCAAACCCATCGACTGTCGTCCCTAACTAATTACCATCATTCTGGATACAACAGGATATATCCCGTAAGCCAATTCGACTGTTTCGATCAGTTTTCATTTAAATTAAAATGTAAATCAATGTATATTTAATTTAAACGTACATTTTAATTTACCGGGGCCACATACGGACTCCAAAAATTCCCGAAAAATAAATCTAGCTATGTTTTGACGACACGGTCCTAATAAAACTAATATCGTCAAATTTGGAGGCTGTTCGAAAAACGGTCATTTTCCAATCGATTAAATTCAAACTAAAATTGCCAAACACGTTTAAATTCACCATGCTCACATATTGATTCCAAAAATTATAAAAATTGGAATCTAGCAATAATTAGACATTCCGGATCCAACAAAAGTGGTTTCGTCGAAAACGGAGGTCGTTTGTAAAATCGCTATTTTTAAGGGCTGTATATTATATATATTTCATCTTGAAAACAAGCCTAAAATGGAGCGATAGCTTGAAAATTCGATTTCAAATTTCAATTGAATGTACAGGACTCAAAATAAACCGAATTTCAGTAAAACAAGAAATATTTGAATTTGTTTGAAAATATCTTTCCAATGAATGTGAAAAATCCTGATTTCATAACAGGAATAAAAAGTTATGTCTAGTTGAAAATTCAGAATAGTCTCTATGGAATTTATATATATATATATATATATATATATATATAGCCCTTAAAAATAGCCATTTTGGAAATGACCTCCGTTTTTGATGAAACTACTTTTGTTGGATGCGGAATGTCAAATTATTTCTAGATTCCAATTTTCATAATTTTTGGAATTAATATGTGAGCCTGGCAAAAGAAAACGTGTTTGGTAATTTCGATTTGAATTTAATCGACTGGTAATTGACCGTTTTTCAAATGGTCTCCAAATTCGATGAAATTAGTTTTGTTAGGACCGTATCATCAAAACATAACTAAATTTATTTTTCTGGAATTTTTGGAGTCAGTATGGCCCTGGTAAATTAAAATGTACGTTAAAAATTCAATATATAGATTTATATTTTAATTTTGGTAAAAACTATTCGAAACGATTGAATTGGCTTACAAAGCATATCCTATTGTGTCCGAAATGGGGGTATTTAGATGGAGGCGATAGTTGTTGGGTTTGATTTGGGGTTCGAACTGATAAACAAGAAATTTTTGAATTAAATATAAATAAAATAAATTAAAAAGGGTATAAAAGGAATTCTAAAACCCTAATTTCTATTATCTCAGAACCTGCCGCTAGTGGAAAATCTATGGCCGATTTTTTTCCATTGTCGATCTTTATTTTCTCCCTCCACGCTATGAATCCGAGCATCAACCAAAAAAAAATGGTTGAGATTTCTTTGATATTTGAATCTATACCCCTTTGATTGTATCTCATCTGGTATATCGCTCGAAATTCGAGCCCAAAGGTGATTTCTTTACATGCCGTTTGGAGGAGCAGGAGATGGCCGAGTTGGCCATGGTTCACAGGGAGGGTGCGGTTCATGTAGGCGGTGGATGTGGCGATGGTGGATCTGGGTATGGCGTGGTGGATGCAAGGAAAATTGGTTTCGTAGATCAAAAGGAATGGGTTGATGAAATTGTTGATTGAAGGAAGAAGACAATATTGAAGGGGTAATTATCCCCTTAATGTAGGATTAGTAATTAATTGATTATTTAATTAATTAAAACTGTAATTTTTCTTTTTCTTTTTTTAGATAAAATAGAAATAAAAATGGGTTTTTTATTTACATAAAATAGAAATAAAAATGGGATTTTTATATAGATAAAATAGAAATAAAAATGCCGGTTTTTAAATATAAAAAGATATTGTTTTTCAAATATAAATAGCATTATTTTTGAAAATAAAAATAGCTTTTATTTTAAAAATAAAAATAGCTTTGTTTTTAAAAATGAAAATAATATTGTCTAATAATAAAAACAAATTTGTTTTTAAAAAATAAAAATAGTATTGTCTAATAATAAAAATAGCTTTGTTTTTAAAAATAAAAATAGCTTTGTCTAAAAATAGAATTGTTTTCCAAATATAAAAATTGTAGAAAAATGTGATATATATACCGGTTTAAAAATGTGATTTTATAAAATATAAATATCATTGATTAAAATGTGATTTTTAAACATATGAAGCTTGATTTAAAATGTGATTTTTAATAAAAACTACGTGAAACAGATTACGTTGGAATCACGGTGAAGAATGCAATGCGCTGGAGCAAATCCAAACTGTTCAGAAATTCAGAAATAAAAACTGGAGGAGTGGAACCCAAAGTGACAACTCCTTCTCACTCTATTTATTTTACAGTAAAATATATACTAGGAAGCAGGCCGTGTTTAGCAGCACCCGACACCATTGATTGTACAAACCATGATTGTTTGTTTTGATTGAATTTACTGTGTTGTGTTTATTGAATGAATAAAATATATAAAATATTCATGTATGGAATAAAATATTTGAACAATAAAAATATCATTTTTATTGAATCAATAAAATATATAAAATATTCATGTATGGAATAAAATATTTGAACAATAAAAATATCATTTTTATTTAATATATGAACCATATAAAATGGTCATGTGTTGAAAATAAATATTCATTTACAAATCAGACGATTTGTTTATATACACCCATTTAACAGATATTGATCGGGACGATAAATTTTACACATTGCCCAACTGCACAAATAATAACCAGTATTTGTTGTTTGAAAACCCCACACGGGTATTGGGATGATATTTGACATACACTGATCCCAATAATTTGTGGTATGTCAATCGATGGGTTGACAGGCTGTGATGAGCGTTATTTATTTATTTTTAACGCTTATACAGTTGTAAATTGCAATCTGGATGATGGTTGATTGTGTATCATTGTTGTTGTACACATATGTTGTATGAAATCCATATAGATAACATTACATGGTAGTTGATTGGGTCTGATTCCAATTCAAAAATAAGGAATATTTTATAATAATATTCAGTAAAGAATTAAAATGTGGATTTGATGTTCGATCTTGGATGGACACGAAAATATTTAAATATATGAAGCCATGTTGAGTAGTTATGCGCCATTTTGACGCGAACGATATTTATATCGTTTTTATTCATTTTTATAATGAATATCAAAATGGAAATTATTTCAAAATTAGATATTTTGAAAATATTATCATTTATATTATAATGGCAAGAATATTAAATTTTGGTTTAAAATTGAAAAGGAACTTGGAATCGATTTTAAAACGAATTTATAAAATACGTTTTGAATGAAAAATATATACTATATAATATATATATATATATATATATATATTAATGGCCTGAATAGAACGCGTCGCGCCGGGACCGTTCGCGAATTTCGACCATTGACTTTGAATTAGCATTACGGGAGATCCGATCGTCGGATTCACCTAAAACCGAAACCTTTGGGTTCTTATCGAAAAGAGCTTTCCAAAGAATATAAGAGATTTGAAATCTAATGGTTGAATTTGGAATTATGTCCAAATCAAATTTGGAAAAGGTAGTTGTAAGTGTAGTTCGATGACCGTTTATGGAAATCGACAGAAAGGGCATTAATAAAATTATTAAAAATATTAATATTTTGTGAAAAATCATATTAAATTAATTAAAAAGAATTGGGATGAAAAATTCCTTATTTGAAAAGATAAAAATATATTTTTATCAAAATGAACTAATTATTAACTAGAATTATAATCCAATTATTTTAAAATAAATAAATTGGATTGAGAACGGGTTTTAATATAATCAGAATTTCCAATATTTGAATTGGAGTGGATTTGAATGGAAATCATCTTTGGAATATTTCTATGTTGGATTTCGTGATTATACAGATATTGTTATGGAAATTTGGAAGATATATTTATATCATTATTTCCAATACAATATTTGTTTGTTTCAGAATTTGATATTGAATATAAGCCGATATAATTTCTATTTAGAGCCTTGTATTTAATATCAAATGGGATTTTGGGTTTGTCATGAACGGTGTCTTTATTAACACCGTTCTTAAACCCAGTTGAGAAAAGAATAAATCTTTAATTTAAGATTTAGTGATGTTTTTCAATTAATTAATATTTAATTGGAATTGAATAAAAGATTGGATTTTAAAATAATCATTATTCGTCATTTTAAAATATTCGTTAATTTAAAATATTCCTTCTTTCCGAATTGGAATCAGACATTGTCAATTACCATATAATTTTATTTATATGGATTTCATACAAAACATGTATATAACAACAATGATAAACAATCAATCATCATCCAGAGTGCACTACACAACTGCATAAGCGTTAAATATAAATAATTAATGCTTATAAAAGTTGGTCAACCAATCAATTGACATACAACTAAACAATTGGGATTCGTGTATGTCAAATATCACCCCAATACCCGTATGGGGTTTCAATCAACACACATAGATTTTATTTGTGCAGTTAGGCAATGTGTAAAATATATAGTCCCAATCAATATCAGTCAAATGTGTGTACATAAACAAATCATCTGGTCTATAAATGAATATTTATTTTCATTCATACGCTCGTTAAAAATTATATTTTTAACAATAATGTATTTATTTCAACATACGAATATTTATACAGTTCATTTATTCGTTAAAAGTTATATTTTTAACTAAAACATTTTATTTTAGAAAATTTCGGCAGCATAATGGCGCGATACTAGAACCAGAATAAGGTCTAGCCTTATCCCTGCCTAATAATGGCTCACGCCATATACAAACCAAATTATAACCAATTCATTCACATCCCAAACCACATTCAAACAAATAAACCAATCAACCAAACAAACATGGTTTCAAACAAAGGTGTCGGGTGTTACTAAGCACTGTCTGCATCCTAGTATATATATTTAACTAGAAAATAAAGTTAGAGTGAGAAGTTCTCACCTTTGGGATCCACTCCGCCAGTTTTATTTCTGAATTTCTGAACAGTTTGGATTCGCCCGAAATTCCCACACAATCTGTTTCACGTAGTTTATATATATTAAAAATCATATTATTAATCAACGATATTTATATTTAAAAATCACATTTTTATAACGATGTTTACATGATAAAGATCACATTTTTATATCGATACTATATATATATAAATAATATTTTGATAATGCTACTACACATATAAAAAACATATTTTTACAACGCACTTATGTAATAAAAATCATATTTTTATTTCAAATCTATATATAAAAAGATCATATTTTTATATCAAAACCATATGTATAAAAATTATATTTTTATTTTAACTAAAAATTATATTTTTATATGACTAGATACCACATTTTTATCTAAGAAATGAAAATCACATAATAAAATAAAGAAAACTTACAAATTTTAGGGTATTTGGTCGGAGGGGGCCCCACGGCTGTCTGTGGTGGTCGGTGGAAGTGCGTGGGGGTGGCGCACGGTTGAGGGGTGTGGCGCAGCACCGGAGGCGGCGACGCTAGGGCCCTACGGCGGCGGATTGGGGTTTGGGGGTTAAATGGGTTCGGGTTTTTCTAACCGGAGATTGGGGGGTACGCCAGCGATGAGAAGGGAGCGCGGGTGGTGCTGTGGCGGCGCGGTGACAGGGGGCCCTCCGGTGGGGGTGACACGTCCAAGAAGAGGGCGACGATGAAGTTGAGCGGGTTTTTTTTTTAATTCTTCGAGCTGAAATTGAACGGGGGTGAGGATGAGGGAGTTGACCAAGTAATATATATATATATAATTTTATTTTAGTTACAAAAAGTTTTTTTCTCTAACTCCAAATCGAACCCACCGACTGTCTTCCGTACCTAATTACCCCATTCCGAACGCAAGGGGATTTGACCCATAAGCCAATTCGACTGTTTCGATTAGTTTTCGCTAAAATTAAAATATAAATCAATATAACTTTCAAAATTGATTTTAACGTATATTTTAATTTACTGGTCCCACATACTAATCCAAAAATTCCAGAAAAATAAATCTAGCTATGTTTTTATAATACGGTCCTCATAAAACTAATTTCGTTGAACTTGGAGACCATTTGAAAAACGGTCATTTTCCAGTCGATTAAATTCAAACTGAAATTACCAAACACATTTTCTTTTGCCACACTTGCATACTAATTCCAAAAATTATGAAAATTGGAATCTAGCAATAATTTGACATTCCGGATCCAACAAAAGTGGTTTCGTGAGGTTATTTGCAAAACGGCTATTTTTATGGGCTATATATTATATAAATTCCATAGTGACTATTCTGAATTTCCAACTAGATATAACTTTTTATTCCCATTATGAAATATGGATTTTTCACATTCGTTGGAAAGATATTTTCAAACAGATTCAAATATTTATAGTTTTACTGAAATCCGGTTTATTTTGAATGTTGCACATTCATTTCAAATTTGAAATCGAATTTTCAAACTGTCGCGCCGTTGCCAATTCCTTTTATAATTAAAATAAATATTTATATTCCAATTTCGATTTAAATATATTTATACGCTCTAATTCTATTCAAAATAAATTTCTAGTCGTTATTATTTAAAATAAATCATTTTAAATTTTCAAAATTCATTAAAATTGCCAAAATAAATTTTTTAAATTAGTTTCGATCAATATCAGTCCCAATCAAAATATGATTTTATTTGTGATGTTATTTGACATACACTAATCCCAATTATTTTGTTGTTTATCAATCGATTGGTTCACAGACTATTGTAAGAGTTAATTATTTATATTTAATGCTTATACAGTTGTGTAGTGCACTCTGGATGATGGGTGATTGCTTATCATTGTTGTTATATACATGTTTTGCATGAAATCCATATAAATAAAATTATATGGTAATCAACTGTGTCTGATTCCAATTCGGAAAGAAGGTATATTTTAAACTAACGAATATTTTAAAATAAATAATATTTTAAAATAATATTCAGTAATGGGTCAAAATATGATTTTGATGTCCGATTTGGGATGGACACAAAAATATTGAAATATATGAAACCATGTTGATTAGTTATGTGCCATTTTGACGCGAACGTTATTTATATCGATTTTATTCATTCTTATAATGAATATCGAAAAGGAAGTGATTTCCAAATCTAATGTTTTGAAAAAAAATATCATTTATATATTAATGATATGGAATATTCAATTTTGATTTAAAATTGAATATGAAGTTGAAATCGTTTTTAAAACAAATTTAAAACGATTTATAAAATACGTTTTCGAATGGAAATCGACGAAATATATATTATATATATTTAATGGCCTGAATAGAACGCGCCGCGCCGCGACAGTTCGCGAATTTCGACCATTGACTTCGAATTGACATTACGGGACACCCGACCGTCAGATTATCCTAAAACTGGAACCATTTCGTATCGAAAAGAGCTTTCCAATGAATATAAGAGATTTGAAATCTAACGGCTGGATTTGGAATTATATCCAAATCAAATATGTAAAAGGTCACTGAAAGTGCAGTTCGATGACCGTTTATGGTAATCGACTGTACGGGCCTTGATAAAATTATTAAAAATATTGATAATTTGTGTAATATCATAATAAATGATTTGGAAAGAATTTGGGATGAAAAATTCCATGTTTGTAAAGATAAAAATATATTTTTATCAAAATGAACTAGTTATGAACTAGAATTATAATCCAATATTTTAAATAATTAAATTGGATTTGTGAATGGTTTTGAAATAACCAAAATTTCCAATATATGAATTGGAATGGATTTGAATGGAAATCATCTTCGAAATATTTCGATATTGGATTCTGTGATTATACGGATATTGATATGGGAATTTGAAAGATATATATATATATATATCGTTATTCCCAAAACGATATTTGTTGGATTCGGAATTTGATATTGAATATAAGCCGATATAATTTCTATTTAGAGCCTTGTATTTGATATCGAATTGGATTTTGGGTTTGTCATGAATAGTGTCTTAAATAACACTGTTCTTAAATCCGGTTGAGAAAAGATTAAATCTTTAATTAAGATTTAGTGAAGTTTTTTCAATTAATTAATATTTAATTTGAATTGAATAAAAGAATTTGATTTTTGGGTTTGTCGTGAATGGTGTCTTAAATAACACTGCTCTAAAACCCCGTGTGAAAAGAATAAATCTTTTAATTAAGATTTTTATAGTTTCCAGTTAATTAACATTTAATTGGAATAAAATGGGATGTGAATTGGGTTTATTGTGAATTGTGTTTTTATCGACATTCGTTCTTTAACCCGATTTACAATGAAATGTGATTTGGAATCTGTAAATCCTTTTATTAAGATTTAAAGGAAATTTTCAAAAGTAAATTTTTCCAATTTAATATATTAAATTGGAATTAAATGGAATTCGATTCGGTAATAATCGAAGTGAGATTCTATGGAGGAAGACTGTTAATATATAAGGAATTTAAAAGGCTTTGTCGTTATTCCATTTATGTTATTAGTTAGATACGAAAATCGATATCGATTATATATTGATCTGTTTTCCATGGAAATTCCATAATTAATGGAATGTGATTTGAGGACATGCATTGTGAGTACCCAGATCTTAGCCAATTGAGGCTTCAAGATCCTCCTTTTCAACAAGAAGTTCATCCAGTTTTAGCTCCTCAACCTCTAATTGAAGAAGCTCGTCCTTCGATTGTTTAACCACTATATGAACAAGAAGTACGATCGGTTGTAATTACTCAACCTCTTTACGAGAAAGATGTTGACTCTTTTCCTGTTTGTTGTCACTGCGGGTACGCGGTGGAGGTACTGGTAAGGGCGGACGGAGAAAATATTGGTCATAGGATCTAGTTATGTTTGTTATGGCCGAACGACTGCAATTACTCTGAATGGATTGACGATCGTTTATGTCCAAGGGGTTATTTCTTATCCCAAAGAGTTAGATCAAGAGATCAGGTGACTTAGAACTGCTTTAGACTCTGTTGAGATTGAACGTAACATGTAGTTTGCTTGTGTATTTATTTGTACGACCAGTTGTATCGTTATGCTTAATATCAGTTGTACCGTTATGCTTAATATCAATTGTATCGTTATGTTTATGACCACTTGTGTCTGTATGATTATTAGCAATTGTATATGGAATATATTTATTTCTCATTGGGAGAACTATAGAGGTATAGGTACCCTATAGTTCCCTTTACAAAAACCACCTCGTAACGTCGTAGTAGTTCGTTTTTAGCATAATGGAACAACTGAGATATCAATAACATAAAAGTTACGAATAACAAGAAATAACACACAAAATACAAGGAATAATATCAAGAAGATACAAGTTACATAACATAAATACGAAAATGAAATGTATAAGTAGTTTTCCACCAACACGCGGCTAATACACCACATAACTAAACATCGTTATTTAATAGGTTCACACTACCTAATAAGAAATTTTATAATATTAAAATCTAGTAAATATATCACATAAACTAGTATGCATTTAAAAATGTATGTTTGGCAAGATCACGTACTCAAAAAGTCTCCAAATCCAATATTATGAAAATAGCCATGAATTACGCCTTCTATGTCTTACATATGAATAATCCTAAACACACGAATGATACTAACCTAAGAGCCTCGTGTACGATCACGACAAGCCTAATAGTATACATGAGAATTGATGAATGTTTATATGACAATATTTTGTAAACTAATGATTTTAAGAAGTTATACCGATGCCTCCACGGATATGCTGATGTGGACATCTTCTCCAGGCAATTCGCTGAAATTAACAGTAGTTAGCCCGGTCCTAAATTCTAATCGATGTGAGAATTCAGAGTAGCATAGTTGTCACCTCTAGCGACTTGTCTTCTCTGAACTTGCATCGTATGATGAGCGCTGGTAGGAACGTTTTCTTCTAGCGGTGCGTTCTCCTCGTCTTGGTTATCATTATCGGCGCTCCTGCTTCCGCTATCGCAAATAGCTCTCAAAGTGCTTCTCAAATTTTTTATAGCGGAATTGGGTTTTGAAGTAGAGGGAGGTGGTTGAAAAACGGTGGAAGGAGAAATGGAGATGAGGGTTTGGGAAGGGGCTTTTATAGCCGGATTGCAATCTTTGCAAGCCGGCTATGGCCTTAGCTGGCGTTTAATAAGTTGGCTAAGACAAATTTCCTTAGCCGACTTATTAAGTTTCGACTAAGGCCAGTTGCCAGAGTACCTCCCCCACATTGGGGTTGCTAAGATCAACCACGTTGGAATTGACCACGAGCAACCTCTATCGTTGGGAGTGCTATAACATCATAACCAATCATCATTTCAAACAGAAATACCTTGTTAGAAAATTTTCAAATCAATGTTTTGGGGGAGGGGGTTGTTTTTTGAAGTGGGAAGAAAGAAGGAATGAAGAGTTGTCTTTGTCCTACATCATGAAATAAAAAAGGACTTATATCTATATATGTAAAGACATGGTGTATTATATCAAAAGAAAGGGGAGAATGTGATATAAGGAAAGTGCATGAACATGGCATAGACATTAAGTATTTAAATGTCAAAAGATGGGCCTTGGACCTTGGGGCACTTGGGGTCTCCTAATTGATTGGGCCTCAGAGTGCAAATGGGATTGTTGCGGACTGTTGAATTTTTTAAAATTAAGGCGTAGATTTACAATGTTTTTTGAATGTTACAGAAGCTTCTACGGTTCAAATGAAGGGATGTGACGCTTTACGAACATATATTACCATTGAAAAACGGGAGTGATGTTTGATGAAAGACTTGTCTCTATATATGTAAAGACATGGTGTACTATATCAAAAGAAAGAAGAGAACGAGATATAAGGCAAGTGCATGGACATGGCATAGACATTAAATATTTAAATGTCAAAAGATGGGCCTTGGGGCTCTAGGGGTCTTCTGATCGATTGGCCCTCAAAGTGCAAATGGGCTTGTTGCAGACCGTTGAATTTTTTAAATTAAGGCATGGATTTACGACGTTTTCTGAACGTTACAGAAGGCGCTACAGGTCAAATGAAGGGATGCAACGCATTACGAACAGATATTACCGTTGCAAAATGGTAGTGACGTTTGATGAATCGATGCCTCTTTGTCCATATAAATACCAACGCCCAGATAGTGTTTCAGATATTGTCTTCTTATTCCTCTCGCAGATCTACAACGCCATTAAAGCGTTTCGAACGTTGTTATTTTGTAACGCCCGCAGGGTGTTGCAAAATCCTGATTCGTTGCAGATTGATCTTCTTCTTCTCTTCATTCTATTCACATTCTTGCATCATCAGAGATCAAAATATTGAGTGTTCTTGATCGGATCAAAGCTATACAAACTTTGAATCCGATTTCGCTGTTCCAAGGCTTTATTGAATCCTGAAAGTCAATAGTTCGATAATCTGTTTGTATCTAGTAGATTGAACTATTGCCTGAAAGTGTTTGCTCCGCAAATCCTTAAAGTTTGAAGTACGGTATTCATACGGCGATCATCATCATTCAACAGCATCAAACCGCAAAATCTCCAACATACCAGCAAGTCCCTATAACATCACCGCTTCATCGGATTGTTTATAATCTTGGTTTCTAATTTACACTTCATAAAAGTCATGATGAGTAAAGGTTTAAGGCCAAATATAGGATCTCAATTCGATCTAATTTGATAGCATGATCTTGGGTATATCAGTTTTATGCTTACTATTGTTATTTCATTCCTTGAATGTCATGTCATCACTTATAAATTTAAATCATACATTTGTAGATTTTAGATTCAACCCAAGACTAGCATTTTGTCGATTCAAATTAGTTTGGATATGGATTCAATTGGATGATTTCATCAAATGTTTATGTTAGTTCATGATTTATAGGGACATTAGGTTGCGTGTATATACTCATCAAGCTTGGGATTTGGTTTTGTTGTACATTTTGAGTCTTTCTCTTTTCTGTCAGTCTTAAGGCTGTCAGTTAGAATAATAGCTCTAGGACCTGAAAAAATGGTGGGTTGACTATGAAAAGAGAAGTAACTGTTACTTTTATTCCAATTTACTCGACATAAAATAGCATTCAAGGCCGTGAAGGAAATAATCACAGAAATGTTACAGGAAAAAAAAAATCTTCGTGAACAAAATGTTCGAGGTAAGTGAGGTTTTCTTCATTTTTAAGTTTTAACATTCATAATATGTCTAAGTTAATGAAGTAAAATACTTAGAAGTAATACATATTAGTACTATAAGGTTTTGGTAGTTTATAGCATGCCAAAAGTCAAATCAAATATAAATTCGAACTAGGCTATGCAAGTTTTGAACCTTCTACCTATTAAACTAAAG
Organism: Allium sativum; assembly: GCA_030737875.1. NCBI lineage: Eukaryota > Viridiplantae > Streptophyta > Magnoliopsida > Asparagales > Amaryllidaceae > Allium > Allium sativum. The sequence goes on from CM060918.1 coordinate 751,629,928, forward strand.
TTTGAAACAATGATATTGTCATATTATGTATAATAATCATTAAAGTGTATATATCAAATCATGTAACTATGGTACATTCCCAATAAAGCAAAACGTTGTCTTTTTTTGTACCATACAATATTTATATACTAGACCCTTTTCTCGTAGAAAGAATATCCAAAACTAATAGTATTTTTTCCTTGTTGTGAAATTAATAATTTTTTTTTGGTACCATACAATATTTATATTATATTATGTTAGTGGAAATAAAGAAAAGCAGTGGAGGGAGGGAGAAACAAAATATCTGGTGTAATTTAAGAGGCATTGTGTAACACCCTGAATTTTTTGCGAATATTAAAATTAACAATCTTAAGAATACTTAATTGTTAAAGTTAGAATTGTGGGAAATGGGTTACACCATTGCGTTCGTCTCGAAATTCTACATGGAATAGAGTCCAAGTTTTCGTAAATCGGACTTCGTATGAGGAAGTTATGGCCCTCGGAAGTTTCAGTAATTTTATACAAATAAAAACAGTTCAGAATAAAAAAAATCGAAATTTAAAACTCAAACAGGGAAGTGGGCTAGGCGGGAATTCTCCCGCTTAAGGGCAGGTCGACCAGGGGGTCTACCTCCCCTATACAGGTCGACCAGGGGGTCGACCTGGGGGTCGACCTAGGGATCGACCTACCACCCCGGGGCAGTTCTGAAATTTGACGATCCTGACTTGTTGCTGAGTCTTACCTGACCTGTTGCTGAGTCACTAGTGCAAAGGTGGCAATTCAAGATAACTCTATCTAGTCTAGACGGTTGTGATTGCTCATATGATAATCTAACGGCTTTGGTTGATTTAAACTTCTATAAAAGCACGCCTGACTCAAACCCTAAACCTAAACTAAATTAGTCTCTTGGCCACCATGCTACTACTAGGATAATTCTTCTTCCTAAAGCTTAGGGATTAGCAAGTCAGAATTCTAATTCAAAAGACGAACGAATCATTCTCTTCTCTAACCCGTCTTTGTGAGTACAATTTCTTTCACAAAGTAATTAATAAATTAATTATGATGAGTTATAATTGGGATTATAAGAACATGTTTGTTGAATCATGTAATGTTTGTTATCGTCTGTTGGTGAACATATGACAGTTTTGTTAATTTATGTTGGTGGATCTATTTCATATGTCCAATCACATATGTTTAACTTGATTCATTTTATGACATCATTTTTTATGCAAGTTTGGGATGTAAATCATATGCTAGTTTTTTGTGAATCTTATGCAAGTCTGTTTTTACATATGCTAGTTGTATGTGAATCTTATGCAAGTCTGTTTTTACATATGCTAGTTTGTATGTGAATCTTGTGCAAGTCTGTTTTTACATATGCTAGTTGTATGTGAATCTTATGCAAGCTTGTATGCGAATTATACACAAGTCAATATGTGAATCAAGTATATACATATGCTAGTTTATATGCAAACATGTGATAAATTCATATGCAAGTTTGTGGAAATCCATATGCAAGTTTAGGCGAAAACTATATTCACGTTTTTAGGTGAAAAACTTTATTCACATATGCAAGTTTAGGTGAAACCCATATTCATATATGCAAGTTCACAATTTCATGTTTAGATCTGCATTTAGATCCATGGTAGTTTATGCAAGTTTATGTTTTATATGTCCATTTCCTATGCAAGTTATTGGCTATGCAAATTTATGTTATAATTCTTATTTGCAAGTTACATATATTTTATGTGTTATGCAAGTTGTGATGTTTCTTTTCTTTTTATGAGTTAGACTATTTGCAAGTCTAACATATTTTATATTAAAACATATGAATAGCGTGGGGACAATCGGAAAATATTAATTATGTAAATTGTGAATTGGCATAAAGTGGATATAAAGGCATATAATTAAATTGAGACATTAATTAGTATAATTTATATATTTAAAAAGTATGGACATAATTTAGGTGACAATTATGTACATAGTTTAATTTGGAAATTATTGACAATTTGAATAGGTATAATTAATTCATATTAGGGTGAAATAATTTGTGTAATAATAAACGCCTAAGACACGAGGTTAGACTCGTTTGTAGGGTAAGATTGCCCGGACCCTCCCGGCAAATCCAACAACCACAAATGGTAGTCTAATGTGAGAGGTTGAAGGAATAAATTAAATGCGTAACAATTGTAAAGACATGAGGTTAGACTCGTTTGCGGTATAAGACTACCCGGACCCGCCCGGCAAATCCAGCAACTGCAAACGGTAGTTTAATGTGGGAGGTCTTACAAGGTTACGGTTATAATGAATTAAGTAACACTTAACCAAGATAAACATGTGGTGGGACATGGGGGTTAAGTGGGTTACATGGGTGACATGTGAAATATGATTAGAAACACTTAACCAAATTGAAACATGTAAGAGGACATGAATAAGAAGAGGTTAAGTTGGAAATTGAGACGACCCGAACTTCCCCGTGAAGGAAAGCACGGATAGAATTGAGGACAAGACAAAATAGAACGCATACAGAAGAACATTTCATTGTTATTACAACAATTCCATCAGATACAAGAATATACAGAGTATAATTGAATAAATTACATTCGATAAATATCAGAAATTACAATAAATTACATAGCAGCGGAAAATAATACAAAATCACAACTAGAAGTGATACACGGATACAGAGCTTTCCGAGCATCGTTCCAGCTGTAAATCAGGACCCTGTGAATATAAATCTGCAAAACCAAAACTACTAGCTGCCCGTGCGGAAAATAGGGGCACCCAGAGTTTAGGTTAAAACAATAAACTCCAGGTCAGTCATGTGACTGGTGTGAGAACTAAAGCAGATATTAATCTTTATTTTTAAAGTTAGGTAAATCAAGGGACCACGCCGTATAACACGGAACGGGTTTCCTCCCAAGAATACCAGTGCCTAAAACAAACAACGCAATGCTAAAATAAAGAAAAATGAAGCTGTTATAAGACCCAGGTCCCATCATACAATGCAACGCAAGCCGGAGGATAGGGTTTTTACCTTATAACAGCCAAAGCATGCTTGATACGTTTAAAATACATTATTTTGATATTACTATAAGTGTATAGTGTCAAAACAATTTCACATCATAAATATCAATCATAGGCGGCATGGGTACCATCTATCATGTCGCCATACTAGTTCTACAATTAAAACCGCAATACACGTATTGGAAATTGGATTTCCGTCATGAGTCGAGGCAAGGGGCAAGCTCCTCTCCGCGTTCGAGACACTCTAGCAAATGCCTCAGGACCCCACTATGATCCTTGGAATCGGCTGGGCCGGTCCTCTCTTACTTTTGAGGATTAGTTATTCCTGAACACACGTTTCCCGGTCCTTACAGACCTATATCCGAGGCGCCTCGTATCCAACAACCACACAGGTGAAAAGTATATAAATGTCAGGGCTGGTAGGTCACTGACACCACCCTAGCTAGAAAGAAACGTCGTGCTCTCCCAGCGGTCCATCTCCCGTTATTGACTCATACCGAGGTGTGAGGCTCGCGAATTCACGTTATACACAAAGCTACGCCACACAGGCCGTGCTTTGATCATCAACCACAAGACTTTGCTTTTCAACAGAAGCCCTGATCAATTGCCACTTACGCATGCCACATTGACAATTCACTCCATGCGACTGATGTCCATCGATATACAACCTCTGAGCTCGTACGTCTCAGAGAAGGGCGTTAAGCAAGAGAATAAATTCTCCGCCGCCAAACAGATGTATATTTAATAGAGATCAATCAACACAGAATAAAATCCAATGTCAGACACACAATCCATTTACAAGTTCGTTTTGGGTCTGAACGAAACCGGAGGCACTTTCCTCGCATATCCATCCATCCCCAGGTACGTCTGGACGATCACCAACTGATTCCCTCATCCTGGGTGTACAGCCCAATCAAGATCATCAGTAATCACCCAAACGATGTGAAGACTTCCGGTCTTCAACCACCGTTTTCATCTTCGACATCTCGTCGAATCAGTTATTCAAAATGGGTATAAACCCGGCCTTTCTGAATAACCCACGTATATAATAAACGAATGTTACACAAACACAACAAACGCCTCATTCCAATTCAGAATATTCTTTTATTCACAAAAACACATTCTTAGGGAAATGTTCCCATTAATTTTATCCAAGATAAATTCTTCTAAATTTATTCTATAGTCTTCCTTTGGATATCATTTCAAACTAGTCGGGATTAGCGAACCACACCGAAGTAATTATTTATTTTATTTCCCAATCCCAACCTATATATCCCATGGAGCAAAACTGGTGATACTCCATATCTAACACCACGGTGTTATCGGTAAAATTAATTACCATTTCACGTTCAAATCTAATTAAAGATTTAACTATCGCTTTGGAGCAAAACTGGTGGTACTCCATTCTCGATCACCTTTCATATTTGATAATTTAAATTATCAATTCACGTTTTTAATCTAATTAAAGATTCATTAAAACTCCACTTAGTTCACTACAAACATGTTGTGCACTACACTGTATAAGCATCAAATATAGATATCTGACGCTTATAACAGCCTGTCAATCAATCGATCGACATATTTAATCAATCAGGATGAGTGAACTTCAAATTTCATCCCAACACCCGTGTGGGGTTTCAAACAATCAAACACAGATTTTATTTGTGCAGTTGGGCGATGTGTAAAATTTATCGACCCAATCAATGTCCTTCAAATAGGTGTACATAAACAAACCGTCCGGTTTGTAAATGAATATTTTATTTTATTCACTTCCACGTTAAAAATTATATTTTTAACGATAAAATATTCTATTTCAACACATGAATTTCTATTCATTTCATTTACACAATAAAAATGATATTTTTATTTTTCTAACATATTTTAGAAAATTTCGGCGGCATAACGGCACGATACTAGAAACGGGACGAGGCCTAGCCTTATCCCCGGTCTAGTGAAGGCCCACGCCATTCACACATCAATCAAATCAATTTCAATTCACCAAACAATTCAATTCAACCCAAATCATCTAACTACTTTATGCAACCAAACAAACAAGTCCATGGTCTGTGGACGATTGTGTCGGGTGCTACTAAGCACCGTCTGCATCCTAGTATATATATATAACTAGAAAAAGAAATTTAGAGTGAGAAGTTCTCACCGAAAGCTATCCAATACCACGACTCTTCTTTTATAGAAATCTTCGCCATTCTCGCCTTTTGTCGCTTTCGTTGTCCGCTTTCACTACATATGTAAAAATCACATTTTTATATACTGATGTCTTTAAAATAAAAATCACATTTTTATTTATTCACTATTCAATATATAAAAATCATATTTTTATAACAACTTCATATATTTAAAAATCGAATTTTTACTTCGATGTTCAATATATAAAAAAAAAACGAATTTTTACTTTGTTTTTCATATAGATAAAATTCCATTTCAAAAATATAGATTTCGCATTTTTACATCTAAAAATTTCGCCTTTTCACATTTAAAAATATTGCCTTATCATATCTTAAAAATATCGCCTTATCATATTTTTACGTCTATATCTCATAAAGATTATATTTTTATAGTTCCTACTATGCAAAGATCATATTTTTATCTTTCTATAGTATAAAAGATTATATTTTTACTACTTTAAAAATATAAAAATCATATTTTTAATACTTTAAAAATATAAAAATCATATTTTTAATTTCCCTGCTACTGTATATGTAAAAACCTCATTTTTATTCTGCTTCTCCTATGACAAAATTTATATTTTCTTTCATAAACAAAGTATATTTTAATTTCAAAAAAAACAATTCTATTTTATTTTCAACAACAAAGGTTTTTATATATTGAAAATCAAATTTTTAATACCATTTTCTATATATAACATTGATCTAACTATGTTATATAAATAAAAACAAAATCAGAAAATCAAACAATAAATATAATTAAACTAAAAGCAAAAATAAAAACTAACTTACAGCGTTTTTTTTTTCTCGAAGGGAGGGGGGAATTTGCTGTTGAACTGAGGAGGGGGGGTGAATGAATGGCGGTGGCGGCTCTGGGTCTCGGCGGCGGCGGCTTGCTGTCTTCACAGAGAGAAGGGGAAGAGGGAGCCGCGGATCGGAGGGGGAGGGCGGCGCTGGCCTCTCGCGGCGGTGGGCTCGTGGATGGGGGTTGGCGCGGCGATAAACGTCGACCGGGGGGGGGGGGGGGGGGCTCCGTCCTTTCCCCTTATTCTTTTTTTTTTATTTTGATTTCTGTTTCGATAAAAAGGAAAAGGGGGGGCCAGAGTGGGTTAACGGGGAGAAAAGTTTTTATTATTATTATTATTTAATTTTCCACAAAAAGCAACTTTTATTCTCGACCTCGAAACGAGACCCACCGCCTGTCGTCCCTAACGTTTTACCCCCATTCCGAACACAATGGGATATGTATCGCAAGCTGATTCCATCGTTTCGATCAGTTTTCGTTGAATTTTCATTTAAATCACTATATTGAATTTTAAACGTACATTTCAAATTACCGGGGTCACATACTAACTCTAAAAATTCCAGAAAAATATTTTCTAGCTTCGTATTGACGATACGGTCCTAACAAAACTAGTTTCGTCGAATTCCGAGACCGTTGGAAAAATGGCCATTTTCTAGTCGATTAAAATCAACTAAAACCGGTCAAACGCGTTTTCCTTTGCCACGCTCACATACTGATTCGAAAAATTATGAAATTTGAAACCTAGCAATAACTTGACACTGCGGATCCAACAAAAGTGGTTTCGTCGAAATCCGAAGTCATTTGCAAAATGTCCATTTTTAAGGGCCTGAATTCCATAGCGACTATTCAGAATTTTCAACTGGACATATCTTTTGATTCCCGCTATGAAATTTTGATCTGTCAGATTCGTTGGAAAGATATTCACAATTAGATTCCATTATTTTTGGTTTCACTAAAATCCGGATTGTTTTGCACCCGGTACATTCAATTGAAGTTTGAAATCGAATTATCGAACTACCGCGCCATTTTCAATTCTATTTATAATTTTATATAAATATTTATATTCTAACGACAACGTGTATAAATATATACGTCGAATTCTATTTAAAATAAATTTCTCGTCGATTTTATTTAAAATAATCTATTTTAAATATTCAAAATTCACTAAAATTGCCGAAATAAAAATTTTAAACTGGCCCAGATTTTCGGGTTATTACAGAAATCTTAGCGGGGACCAAGCATAGGTGGAAAGCTTGTGTCAAGCATGGGGGACGTTTTCAAACCAGTAACCCATTAAGTATCTTTGTGAGCTCGAGTTAGATCGAGGAAGGGACACGCTTATTGGGTTTGATTGTAAGAGGTCAAAACGGGTTAACGGTGGCAATGCAAGTCCAACGGGGTCATGTGTGTGCGTGGGCCCGGGCTGGTAGGTAAGACGTTGTTGCATTGTGTAGATATAAGTCGTGCATCTTTAGTGGTATCGGGTTGCCACTTTGGGGAGTGACACACCCCACTATGGGACTAGCACGGGTATCTATGAGTTAGGGAGCCGATCGCATGGGGGTAGTGGGTGCAACTAGTGGAGATAGGGGCAGACGGAACCTATGAAAACAGCTAGGGGTACACGAAACTACCATTATGATTATTTTGTTCTGTAGGCGGGATCAACTTTTAGGGTGACTAGTAATGGTGCAGTATAGTAATTATCCTATAGTGATTAGGAACGAGATTAACGCCAGAATATTCCTCTTGTTTGTTTTGTCATGCCCACTTGTTTCACAGTCATTCCTTGTTTTACCAGTTTATACCTTATCCTAATTACTTTATTGATTATATTGTTAAAGTTATTGGACTCGCCGGACTTTATGTCTGGCCCCCTATGTTTTCGCCTCTTTTCTTCCTCCCCCCGGTTCTCAGGGTGGGACTAGTGCTAGTGGAGCTTGATTTGGATCTTTCTCTCTCTTTTGGAAGTGCTTGGATTGCTGAAATTAAAGTTCAGCTCATCTCTTTTATGGCTACTTATGTTGGGGTTATGCTTTTTTACTTTATGTACTCAGAAAATAATTTGTCAAGATGGATATTAAATGTACTTGATTTTGTTGTTGGTTTTTGATGTTGTTGTAACCAAACTATTTCTCCGATGCAATAAAAGTTGTTTTTAATTTTTCAAGTACCAATATATATATCTGTCTTGTTATATATTCTATTCTATACACCAATAATACTCCATAAAAGTTAATGCATTCCCCTTGAGAGTGACATTAATAGACATGGAGTGTTACAATTTGTGGGTACTGCACTATTTCAGATGTCAAACGCTATATATACACACACATAGGAAAGCACCCCAAATAACTGCTTGACCTAGTGGGAACGGTCGGACATCAATGGTTGGATTTCTAATGCTCACAAAGTGTGCTGTTTGATATGTTGGGAAGCTAACACAAGGGTAACACGCTCAAAATTAACTACGAATGCACCGTAAGCCCTATGCGAGACTCAGTGTTGTATCCACCTTTCTAGAAGGTTGTCTTTGGAGTACATGGTTATGTTTCATAGTTACAGATGAATGCATACAGAATAATATGAAATTTACGAACTTTTGTAATATATATGAGTGAATATGCTCTTTTCATATTCTATTTAGTCCCACATCATGGGAATAAGTCTAACATCAGCTTCAAAGCCTATATATAAAGGAGCCAATGTAATAGAAATTGCACACACTTGAAGTGATAGAAATAAAAGTCTCTCTCTATCTTTTATGTTCTCTTTAATGGCTTCTTGTTTAACATATGTTCTATTTTATTTTGTAACACGTTATCAACACGAAGCTCTAACCGATCTAATTATAGATCTCAAAACGGTACTCTAACCGATCTAACCATAGATCTCAAAACGGTAGGTTATTTTTCTGACCTGATTGATTTGATTTTTCAAATCTCCATTTTTGTTAGATCTCATCTCAATCTAGATTTAAATATATTGTGCCATCTTTTAGATTTTTTGTTTAGTCTTATAATTTTAGAACCCATATAGATCTATACTTTAAGATCCGATTCTTATTTTGTTAATCATATTTCAGATCTCACTCTATTATAGATCTGATTTTTTTTTTGATGTAATCATACTGTTGATCTCAAAATTATACTCAAATTATATACATTTGAGATCCCTACATGATTTAGAAATGAGATGTTGATTGTAGTGATTTTTTTTTTGGAATCAACAAATTTATGTTCTTCTCTATTAAGATAAATTCATCGAATTTAATTTGATTTTGTTACATAATTCATATTTCTGGAAGAAATGTAGATTACATCATTCTTTTAAGTATTGCTATGATTAAAATCTTAAAATAATTCATGATGGGTAGATCACTTCCTACTTTCAAGAATTGTTGTAATGAAACTCTTAATATCCATTGAAGTGGTAGTTGCGATATGCAAAAATTATTATAATATATAAGTTCCTGAAGAACATAAATAACATTTGCTATTATAAAGAATACCAAGAACATGGATGATAGGTTACAACCTTCTTCTAAGTATTGTTGTAATGAAAACCTTGATATACTTCAAGGTGAGTAGATTACTTCATGCTTAGTGTTGTTGTAATAAAAATCTTGATATGCTTCATTCTTCTAAGTATTGTTGTAATGAAAATCTTGATATACTTCAAGATGAGTAGATTACTTCCTGCTTAGTAATGAAAGTTCTCTTATTCATTAGATATGTATTGTAACATGCAAGTCCGATTGAAACAGAAAATTATAAGCACCTGAAGTGTATTCATAAATGAATATTAGTAACATACAAATCACAAAAGGAAGGCGTTTTTAAATAAGAAAACATGCTCGATGCATGGAAATGCACATGAAGTTTTAAAAGAAAAACTTCATTAAAAAGTATCATACTACTTTTGACGTAGTAAATATGACATTTTATATTGTACTCTTTTTCCTTTACTAAGATTTTTCCCATCGGTTTTTTCTTAGTAAGGTTTTGACGAGACAACATTTTGATCCAGAAGTATCAAACATCTTTTGATGTTGTAAACTATTAATTATAAAGACAAGGCAATTTGCATGGCCCAAATTCAAGTGAAGTATATCATGGGTGATAGAATGGAGCATATTTCTTTTAAATCTCTCTTCATACATGAATGAAAGGATAACAAGAAAGAGGAGAAACAAATCCAGTTTCATAAAAAGCGAATAAATCTGTTCTCAAAGGCAATTTCCAAACCAACATTCCAGAAGATGATTACAAAATTGGAATGCGTCGACTACATCAATAGACTAATTGAACAATGAGTTATAAATAAGGGGGAACATATAAAATTATGTTGTAATACACTCTTTTTCTTCACTAATATTTTTCCCACTGGGTTTTTGTTAGTAAAGTTTTTAATGAGGCATTATCTTGATCCTGAAGTATCAAACCTTACAGTAACATTGTAGAACATGTTACCTAAAGATGAAATAAATTTGCACTCTTTTCCTTGCTTATGATTTTTCCCACAGGGCTTTTCATAAAAAGGTTTTTAATGAGGCATTGTTTTGATCCAGAAGCATCATTCTCCTTTAAGGAATATCATTTTAATATGATATTCATAATGTTAAACATTGCGTACTAATTTCCTCGTTCAAGGTTTTTCCCATTGGGTTTTCCTGGTAGAGTTTTGAAGGAAACAAACAATTATTGTATCGAATGAATGATGGATATATGCAAGCAAGATAATAATAGGGGGAGCCACATCATATATGTTTTAAAAGGGACAACTTCAAGTTAGTAGAGCATTCAAGATTTTGAAGACGCATATTGTAACACCCATATTCCCACATCGTGAAAGCCTGTGGGAAGTGAGTACTTATATAGTAGAACTCATCTCTTACTAACGCCGAGACCTTTTGAAGAAAAAAATCCCACACCTATACGGTGGCTAAGTTGGGGACAATATCTTGCGTGAACGGAAGTGCGAGTTGTTAAAGTGGTATCAGAGCCAATACCCAACTGGAATCGTGGCTCCTGTGTGGACCACAGTGCATGGGGTGAGGTGTTTGTGAGCCAACGGGGACGTTGGACTCTGTAGGAGGGGAGAATGTAACACCCCTAAGTCCCATATCGTGGAAGCCTGTGTGAAGTGGGTACTTATATAGTAGTCCATCTCTTACTAACGCCGAGGCCTTCTGAGGAACAAAACCCCACACCTATACAGCGGCTAAGTTGCAGAAAATATCTTACGTGAACGGAGTTGCGGGTTGTTAAAGGTGTGACACCCCACATCTGTTAATGTCACTCACTAGGGGAATGCATTAAATTTCGTGAAGCGTTATAGGTAAACAGACATGGAATAATTACAAGATAGATATAAAATTTTGCAGCGGAATAAAACAACTTTATTAATCATAAGATACCGTGGTCCAAAACATCATTTTCTGAAATATAAAGGCCAATTACAACATAAAAACCATTGTCTTGTATTTCAGAAATATCAGATTACATAAAAGAAATAAAATTCCCCAAGAACAAAATATAGCCATAACAACAAGGATAGGAGCTTAGGACATACATATCAGCAGCTCCAACAAAATAAGCAGAACCATGGTCAAGCCTGAGTGTTTCCTCTCTGAGAACTGGGAGGGTGGGGGAACAGAAGAAAGAAGGATAAACAAAATGGGTCAGACATTAAGTCTGCTGAGTCTAGTTATTTTTAGACAGTGAATAAATAAAAGTACCATGATAGGCATATAAAGTGGATAAGAGAGATCACTACACAAATGACAGGTGTGACAAGGTAGACAGGATAAGGCGTATATGCCTTTATTGATAACTCTACACTGTTACTAGTATATCCAGAGAGAGATGATCCCTTCAACTATAAGATGGTGGACTTAGGTATACATCCAAATGTATCCTAACTACCCTAATCAATCGGCTCCTTAACCCACATAGATACCTTGTGCTGGCCCCACAGTAAGAGGTATTACTTCCTAAAGTGGCAACCCCTCATCATAATAATGTGCACAACCATATCTACAAGTGGAACGGTCGTCTTAGCCCCCTCTACCTGACCCATGCACGCTCATGTCCCCGCTCGGTTTGCGCCGCCCACACCGTCCTCCTCGTTTAGATCTCTTACAATCAGTCCAGTAAGAGTGCCCCTTCTCCGACCTAGCTCGGAGTATATACTTGATACCAACTCCGGGTTACTGGCCGAAATGGGTCCCACACAATAAGATACAAGCTCTTCCCTTTGTCTTGTATCCCCCACTAGGTTTTTCACTGACTATGTATACCCTTAGGTGTCTTTAATTAAATAGCCCTATGTCAGTTATGCTTACCTATAGGTGTCTTAATACATAACCCTCAATCTTTCTACTGGTTATGCTTACCTATAGGTGCCTTTAATATATAACACTACCATTTCTATAAGTTATGCTTACCCTAAAAGGTTTCTTTAACAACATAACTTTATTATTTCCCTCGGTTACGTATACCACTACTTGTCTTTAATTACATAACCATATCAGGTTAAGTTTATGGGCTTATATATACTAATATTACCCACCTACCCAAGATTTACTAACCCTCCCACTGATTCAAGCATGTTTATTTAACGATTAAGTTTGTGGGCCTATATATAACAATATTACCCACCTAGCCAAGATTTACTTAACCCATCCCTTTTGTTCAACTAAGTTTACTTAGCCCCCAACTTAAATTTAAGTTCATACAATCTCTACGGATTAACTTAGGTTAATTAGTCCAATTCATTACCATGTCCATTTGTGGTTATAATGGGATAGACCTCCCACATTAGGCTTATAACATGTGGATGCTGGATATGCAGGTCAGATCCGGGCAGACTTATTCCACAGTTGGGCCTAACATCGTGTCATAGCCCGATTCATATTCACGTACTAAGACTTCCCACATTAGGTTCAACATTAGTGGCTGCTGAATATGTCGGTCGGGTCCAGGCAGACTTCCACCACAAATGCAACCTAACCTCGTGTCATAAGTACAATTGTAATTCCTAATTGTAATTACTAAACATTCAATTTTCAATTAATTAATCAATTAATTAAACATTTCCTTTTATAGGTGTCAATACCTATTTTACCCAATACTTTGAATTACATGTCCAAAAATGTTCATATACAAATTATGTCATTTTTAATCCTTTTTCCCCCGTTCCTTAACTAGCCCCCTCACAAAATTGGTAGCATGCCTAGGCTAGACAATAGTCTAGTCATGAACGAAAATAGGGAAAATAATGGGAAAATAACTAAAATGATCAACTTGGCATAAACATAAACTAGTATGATAACAAGGTGAACATACGTACTAGCATGGACATGAAATTGTTATCATGACAAGATAATTTAGACCACATAAAATAGATCAAACATGATAACATAGGATGATAATTTAGATCACATAAAATAGATCTAACATGATAACATAAGGTGACAATTTAGATCACACAAAATTGATCTAGCATGATAACAAAAGGTGACAATTTAGGTCACATAAAATGGATCTAACATGACAACATAAGGTGAAAATTTAGATCACATAAAATAGATCTAACATGATAACACGAGGTGACAATTTAGATCACATAAAATGGATCTACATGATAACATAAGATGACAATTTAGATCACATAATATGGATCTACATGATAACACAAGGTGACAATTTAGATCATATAAAATATCCACATGATAATTAAATCTAACATAATTAAAGATTTAGATCTACATAAAATGCCCACATGATAATTAGATCTAACATAATTAAAGATTTAGATCTACATAAAATGTCCACAGGATAATTAGATCTAACAAATAAATCTTTCATAACATATCATAAGATATGGTAATAGCATAGACTAGATCTATCATGTCATAACATAAAACATGATAATAGCATAGAATTGATTTATCATGTCACAACATAGAACATGATAATAGCATAGAATAGATTTATCATGTCATAACATAAAACATGATAATAGCATAGATCCAAATCATAGTATTTCATAATTCACTTTTATTTATTTAAACCTAAAAATAATCATACTCATAAGGATTGGATCTATGAGAATAGAAGGAGAAAACTGAAACTTGAATCTCAGAATTTGATTTGCAAAACTGATAATTGAATAAAGCAGATTCGTCTTAGTTTACATTCCAGCAGAGTTTGGCCGCGATTGTTTCTTTGTGAAGAAAACAATGGAATTGAGGTGATTTTATAGCCGCTCTCTTATTTACTTTGTAATTAAGTAAGATATTAAAATACATCTTATATGTTCATTCTTATCTTCATCCAATCCATGACAAAGAGAGATTTGAATATACCATTTAAAATGGGTAATCAATGAATATGTTTTAAAACTTATTAAGAAATTGCCACCTATAAGAGAATTAATTACTAGTCTTTAGGAAATAAATCCATAAAATTAAATCAATCTACATGTATGTCAATCAGTGCCTAATTAATTCTCATATGCACAACTAACCAACATTTACAAACATGCAAAGTCATGGCAACTAATCTCTAATAGCTGCAAAATATGCATAAACCTGACAACCATCCATAATTAAGATATATTTTTCAATTTATTGCTAACATATTTTCAAAAGTGGAAATTAAGTGTATAACTTTAATTCCTACTCTTTTCTTTTCACTAATTTCCCCATAACGTGCAAAGTCAATGAATAATCAAATTATGAATACATCTACTTATAATCTTTCCCTCCAAAATAAATCGATTGCATTTATCTTTTTTTTAATGCATTCATCCACACAATTCCTTCCCCTTTTTGTATTAATTGCATTAATTTTTCTTTTACTATAGCCTAATTAATACGCATGCACGTTTTCTTCTTTTCAATGCACATTTTTAAACTTGTACCTTCTTAACATAATTGCATACACTCATATATATATATATATATATATATATATTCATTTTTAATTTTTCTTCATTAATTAATTAACCCTTTAGTTAATTATCTTTATAGTATAGTGTATCTAATTTTGGGGAGTTACATTCTCCCCTACTTAAAGGATTTCGTCCCCGAAATCTCCAAGTTTAAGAAAAGTGCATATCCTACCATCCATCATACATCTACTCACCCATCAATCACTGGCATCCGCTGTCCTAAAGGATTTCTAATGCTTTCATGAATATATGCAAAGTGTGTGTGTATATGTCCCAAAACTAATGCGAAGATCAGGCGATCTACTGATTCAGTTGACCTCCTTAATGCAATATATGTTAGTGCCATGAATCCAATATGTATGCAAATAAGCATATTATAACATATATGCTCTACATATGTGCACACTCATTCGTCCAAATGCAACATCCATATGCTAGTTCATCCATTTCCATCCATAAAAGAAAATAAAATGCACACAAATCCATATACAATATGAAAGTGATTGAGCCGATCTTAGTGTCTAATGTGTGTGTGTATGCGTCCACAGGCAATCACCGGCAAACACTTGCATCCATCAAACATAACATGTTTGAAACACATGTTTACATCCATAGGATTCCTGTCTAAAGGTCGAAAAATACTATGGATAAGATATACTTAAATGAATAGAAACAAGTACTGATAAAGCTTTGGAAAAAGGAATTAAAAACATAGTCCTAAAAAGGAAAGGGTATGAAGCGTGATCTTTGTCTTCAGTCTCCCAAGTTGCATCCTCGCTGCCTTTAATAGGTTTCCCCATCCTAATATGATTCACCTATCAAACCTCTTCTCAAGTAGCTACCCCACTTGCTTATCAAGTTCCCTCTTTTCTTTTAGGAGCCATATGGCATACAGGTAATGAAACTGGCTTTGCATTGTCCACCAGGTATATACGGAGATCAATCTCGTGCCTCGAGGTAAACCCAGAACCTCACCAAAGACCTCAGGATACTCACAGACTACTGGTACCGATCGCAGATCATCGATAGATGCCTCAAGGGATTCTAGGAAACTAAGCATGATAGACCCTTGCGGGTCACAAAAAATCTCAAGTGTCCTCTCATGACAAGCCAGAAGCCTAATGACCCTCCTCTCACAATCCAGAATGGCACCCTACATGGATAGCCTATCCATCCCAAGAATCAAACCATATCCCATGAAATAAGATGTGCGTCGCACTCAAACTCAACGCCCAACACATATATTCTCAAACCCCGACAAATAATATATATATATAAATGAGCTGAACCACAAATGGGGTTTGAGACAACAACGGGATCCACTACCATACTAGTATTTAAGTGCAGAGATTCAACTATAGAACTAGATACAAACGAGTGTGAAGCGCCAGAATCAAAAAGATGTTCTAAGATAAATTAAACCTTCCACAGAAATTTTCCTACCTCTGTCTGGAGCACTGGCCACGAGAGCATTTTCTTGCCCTCCAGAGGTTCCTTCCCTTTTACCATGTCCTTGTTTCTTTGGGCAATCCTTAATATGATGCCCGACCTCTCTACAAATAAAGCAAGCATTCTTCCTTTTCCGGCAGTCTTTGGCCAAGTGACCCTCTCTCCCACAACTATGGCACTTCCTCTTATTCTTTCCCGTTTGCAGCATTATATATAAATGGTAATTTTTATTCCAATACACAATTTTAATAAGTTAATCAACCATTTTATTTCAATGAGTTAATCCACAGCTACTTTGTAAGTTAATCCACGAGTGGATTAACTTAAAGATTTCACTCTATCATAAGGCTTAAATGAGTAAGTTTTTTACTTTTGAGGTGAGGCGTAAGCCATGCAAAATTTTCCAGCAAAAACTGAACACAACGAAATTAAGACATGTCAAGAAGTAAATTAGTTACACATTTTACTTGATTAAATGACAAATATGCATTGTGTACAGCTTTCCTAAACAACAAACATGTTGTTAGATAAACAGTAAAGACGCATTGTAAACATGTTGTTAGTTAAATAGTAAAGATGCATTATTTGTTAATACATGTAAGTCAAAAGCATTTGATTTAGCATATAACTTAGCAAGATAACAGCGTATTACTCAACAGAAACTACATTACTTCTCCTTTACTTTTAGAGCACGAAATCGCCATTTGATGCCTAATTTTGTACTCTTCTATCATGATGGTATACTATGGATACCCAAATTGAAGTTAGAAGAATATGATGATTTTATCTCATACAATTATATAGCCTCACTAAACGATTGAACTACCTTCATCATACAAAATCATAGGGGGATGTTACCGAGGTTTATAAGTTGTCAAAAAATAAGAATTGTACAAAGCTAACCAAAAAATGTATATTTCATTAATTAGTCAGCAGAAACAAACTTATATTTGTGTGCAAAATCATCTCATAAAAATCAAATGTTAGTGCCAACAGAGATGTTATTTCTCACAAATTGATCATTCAAGGATGGCGTAAACAAGTGAAGAGGAATAAATGATGTACTCCACTTATATTACGTTAAATGATGTAATCAACTTAAATTTTAATTTAGATGTAGGATTCTAAAAATAAGAAATATGTGATGCAATACCGAGAATAAGAAAGACGCAGAACTGAGAAGAAGAAAAACATAGAGAAGAAGAAGACGCGGAACTCAGAAAAATGATATTTAACATTTTTTCAGGTGGATGAACTAGTTAAAATTTAAATATTAGTATAATTTAACGAACCTATTTTATAGGGTGGATTAACTATCTAAAATTGTGGATTAGAATAAAAATTACCTATATAAATATTATATATAAATATCCTATTCAAATGCCACATTCACCTCATTCACTAACATGTCACATTCAAATACCATGCTGAAATGTCACTCTCAAGTACCCTGTTATAGTTCACTAAAAACGCACTCTAGATATTGGGTCATGAATGGTCAGTTGGACCTTCCCATCAATAGAAGCCTAAATTGACTTGGCTTCGTGGACATTCCATTGAAAAACCAGCTGTTATTGGTCGGAAATGGAAAACATTAGGCATAATAGAACTCGGATCCTTTTTCATATTAATTCAATCCCGTCTTGCTATAGTAGTCAAGAGTGGGCCAAAGAGTTCAATTATTCTATTTTGGTCATTCTTTCCCATTAAATAATTCCAGAATTATACAAAATAGGTCTATTCAGATCATAATTTTTAAGATTAGACTGTAAATCAGATGGTAATAATTCACTATCGGAGTTCTCTATAGTCTATCTGGCCAAGCTCTATGAACCATGTTATTCTATTTTGTATGTATCTTGTGACGGATGTGACAATGTAATTAAAAAACAATGCAACACAATGCAAAAAGAATTAACAAATAATGGAGATATAAGCAAGCGTGATCAAGTTTTGGGTTAACTAAGTAGATTTACCAGCAGTCCTGGTAAGCATCATTGGAAAGCGATAATCAGAGTTCTAGGATATCGAAAGTATACACAGAATTATGGTCTATACTATACAAACTATCCTTCAATAGTGGAAGGATACAGTGATGCAAATTGGGTCACTGGATCAAATGATACAAAGTCTACAAGTGATACGTGTTCACATTAGGAAATGGAGCAATTTCATGGAAATCATCCAAACAGACTTGTGTCACTAGATCTACTATGGAATCAGAGTTTATTGCACTAGATAAGACTGTAGAAGAAGCAGAATGGATTCGAAGCGTCTTGTGAGACATTCCTAATTGGAGCAAACCTATGGCCCCAATATGTATACATTGTGATAGTCAATCAGCTATTGGAAGAGCTAATAATACACTATACAATGGTAAATCTAGTCATATTCGTCGTAGATATAAAACGATAAGACAACTTCTCTCTAATGGGGTTATCATAATGGATTACATTCGATCTAAAGATAACTTAGTGGATCCACTTACAAAAGGCTTACCAAGAGAGAAAGTTCAAACCTTATCGAAGGGAATAAGGATAAGGCCTATAGACTAAAGGTTTTTCTAAAACGGAAACCCCACCTAGTTGACTGGAGATCCCAAGATCTAAATTCAAAGGGACAACGAAGTTTAGGAGAAACTTGATGGCACTGTTATACACGAACTATTCCTATGATACGTCGGTGCATTATATGTTGAATAAGGATAAATATTAGTACTTTTAATGATGTTTGTATTTGAGGAATTAGATAATACCCTTTAAAGAATCACCTATGTAAGTGCAAAGACGCCGCTTCAAAGAGAATTATGAGGCCAAATTCTCTAAGCACTTATCAGACCAGGCAGGTATTCAAGGCAAAAAAACAAACACATACAGAGAACGAAGGGTTACAAGAAACGTTTGTTGTGTGTTATCTACCTTGGAATTACACAAAAGGCTTACAGTTCAAGGACAGTCTATGTAAACTAATTTGCCTGTGGTTCAAATAGGTAATCACTAGGAAAGTTCAAGGCCTATGTGCTACTTTAACCGATGCAATAAATGACTCGTGAAACTAAGATCGACTGCTCATTCATGTAGGGGATTGTTGGAAATGAATGAGCAAAGAAAGAGGAAAGTGGGAAGAAGAAGAGATAGGGAAGAAAAGATAGCAACATTTAAAGTCCCACATCATAGAAATATTAGCACAATCTCTCCTAATATATTAGAAACCAAATAGGCTTATGTAAAATAGAAAGGAGAGGGATGATATGAGGATGTGGGCTTGGCCATGACATAATAATACATTAAAATGTCAAAGATAAGGGCCTTGGGCCTTGGGGCTCTTGGGGTCTCTTGATTGGATATGGCCGACGGTTGCTGATTAGGCTAGTGCACTGAAATAAGAATATTTTTTCTCAGAATTTTAAAGGTGTGTGTTCAGTCCAGAATTCGAAAGGAATGTATATTAGCTAAATGAGTACAATCATTTGAATTCCCAATGTACGCATATTAATAACTGCGTGGTTAAAGGGTCGCAACCTTTCCTATTCTGATGGTTACTAATGCATGCGAACAGGAACTCCTCCTTGCCTATATATACACTGCCCAAAACAAGATATAATTCACTTTTTCGGCTTGTATTACTTCTTCTTCTTCTTCAAAGTAATCCTCTGATTTAGTTTTTGTAATCAACTTCAGTTCATCAGAGCTCCGTTTGCTGGAACTACGCAACGAAGTTGGTCTGTTTTATCCTAGGAAACAAATTGCAACTATGTCAATTGGTGCATACGACGGCAATATTGTTTCAAGGAAACAGAAAATTTCTGGACTCGGACATTACTGAAACAGAATACTTTCTGTTTATCTTCAATCTTGTGCACAAATCGGTTATGCTTTCTGTGATCATTGTAAACACAGTTTGACATGACAATTGTGGCATAATTGATTAACGTTGATTGTTGTTGCTGTATGTTTGTAATACAATTTTGTAATTATAAAAGTTCTAACATTGTAGAGGTAAAGATGAGACTTACACGTGTCTACTACAATTTGATATGACTAAGTCAAATTTATATTCAAATATCGATTTATTTGTGCATATCGTTCAATTCATTGGCATGTATGATTATGATAATATCAGTTATCATGCTTGATTGGACATGCTCTAAAATAGTGTTATTGCATAAGATATGCCTATTTCATAGGATGTCATGAGTTGGTTATTAAAAATGCTTGTTGCACCTGATGTGTTTTTGCATGATTTGTTAAAAGATAATTATTCGATATGTTTGTTAAATTTTGTAATATGTTTTGTTGCATGGTTTGATATAGTGTACTTATTTGAGACAATTGATGTATATGATTTAACATGCTTAAATTAGCGATATACGTCACAATTTTGTTTATTCATCTTTGTTGAGTACATGTTTTGTTATATGAAAGTGATCGTTAGCTATTTGGATGTTTAATCTGATAAGCATGTCAAAATTTCCATAGAAATCGACAATGGAGCTTCATAACGCTAATTGTCTATTAGGATCAAAGCTTGGAAATGAGTGTTCACATCAAGAAAAATTACTACTTTAATGATAAAAATGCTTAGTAAATTTTACCCCATGATCGTTTGGAATAAGGGAAAATTCGATTAAGGTTGCAAATTCAATTATCATCTATCTAACACATGTTTTGACGGCCATACTGTAGTCCGACCATTAGAACCATCACCCAATGTCTATAACGATCCAAAGTAGAAAGAAGAAAAAAACTTCTTTGCATCCAACCCTTGTTGAACCAGATACAGCATCATGAAAACATGGTTCTAACTGTTGATTTCGACATATTATCGTGATTTGTATAGAAATTTAGAAGTAAAATTTATGTTTAGTGATGACTGAAAGCGAGAGACAGGAGGAAATGACAGATAAACTATGATAAGAGCAGCGTTGCATTGATAGCTAAGGGTGGACATTCGATTGGCTCGGCTAGTTTTAAGGGAAAATTCGTCAAAGCGATTGGTAACAAAAAAAAAAAAAATCAAAGTTGAACGTAACAAAATTAATCGATTAGTTTGATTTGTAAGCGATTAGCCAATCTAAAATGGTTAAAAAAACATCCGTTACTTTTCAAATGATTGATTTACTCAAAAAAAAAAGTTTGAAGTTACCTTTTTGATATCTTTTAAAATTTTAAGAAAACCCAACATATTTTAATATATAATTTCTTTTTATTACTAAACTAATTATTAAAAGTATTGTAATTCTACAAATTTGAATAATGTAACAAAATTTTGGTTAACTCGATTACACCGGTAATCAAAATATAATTATCGTACAAATCGAATTCAAATCAATATAGCTTATACCAGACTGAATTCAAATCAGTATGGAATCGATTGAAATAAATATATTCACCGGGATAATTTCATTTCACTTACAGCATATGCGATATCAGGCCTAATACAGTT
Organism: Allium sativum; assembly: GCA_030737875.1. NCBI lineage: Eukaryota > Viridiplantae > Streptophyta > Magnoliopsida > Asparagales > Amaryllidaceae > Allium > Allium sativum. The sequence goes on from CM060918.1 coordinate 751,651,777, forward strand.
CAAAACATACATGATACTTCCTAGTATACGAGAGTATTGCAATTGGTAAATGCCATCACCAGTGTTCTTTACCTAATTTTGGTTCATATCTAATAGTGATTTTGCTATAGTTACATTATATTACTTGAATTTCCCAAGTATTTCGGTGATGTAATGAGATTGGGATCTTGTATATCCCTGTGGGGTTCTCATAATTTTTACACCCAATATCACATCAACCATTCCTAGGTCTTTCATATCGAATATAGAGGATAACATATCCTTTGAAGATGTTATTATGGCCTTGTTATTGCCTAGGATCAATATGTCATCAACATAAAGACAAACAATGACATATCCTATATGTGTATGTTTTATGTACACACATTTATCTAATTCATTTATCGTGAATCCATTTCATAACATTATATTATCAAACTTCTCATGCCACTGTTTTGGAGCTTGCTTAAGGCCATAAAGTGATTTTACCAGTTTGCAAACTTTATGCTCATTTTCTGAGCTTAGAAATCCTTCAGGTTGTTTCATATAGATTTCCTCCTCTAGTTCACCATTCAAGAATGCGTTTTTAACATCCATTTGATGTATTTCCAAGTCATGTGCGGATGCAACTGCAATGAGCATTCTAATTGACGTTATCCTTGTTACAGGTGAATATTTATCGAAATAGTCCAGATCTTCCTTTTGTCTAAATCCATGGACTACCAAACGAGCTTTGTACTTGTCTATTGAACCATCAGGTTTCAATTTCCTTTTAAATATCCATTTATTGCCTAAGGCCTTACATCCTTGAGGTAAATCAACCAATTCCCATGTATGATTGGACATAATGGATTCAATCTCATTATTAATTGCCTCCTTCCAATAAGGGGCATCGCTGGAAGACATAGCTTGTTTGTATGTCAATGGATCATCTTCTAACATAAATGTATAGAAGTCCGGTTCAAAGGTTTCTAAAGTCCTTGACCGTTTACTTTTTCTTGGTTCCTCCACATGCTGCTCAATACTACTTTGCTGAGTGTTATTTTGTTCAGCATCCTAAATAGAGTAAGGAACTTCATTTTCCCTTGGTCTCTTAGGTGCATGATTTTCAGTACCATGTTTCAAGGGAAATACATGTCCGAAAAATCTAGCATTTCTCGATTCAATGATGGTATTTTCATGAATATCATCAATTTTAGATTTGTGTACCAAAAATCGATATGCGACACAGTTTTGTGCAAATCCAATGAATACACAATCAATTATTTTTGGTCCAATTTTGACCTTCTTTGGTTTTAGTACCTCTAAGATACCCCCACATTTTTAGGTATTTGTAGGATGATGGTCTGTTTTTCAAAAGTTCATGAGGAGATTTAGATGTTTTCTTTCGGGGTATTTTATTTAAAATATGATTTGCCGAAAGAATAGCTTCTCCCTAAAAGTTATCTGGCAAGCCATAGCTAATTAGTAAGGCATTCATCATTTCTTTAAGAGTTCTATTTTTTCGTTCGGCTATACCGTTGGATTGAGGTGAATACGAGGCTGTAGTTTGATGTATAATTCCATGCTCAGCACAGAATTCCTCAAATGAAGACTCGTATTCTCCTTCTCTATCACTTCTTAAAGATTTTATTTTCTTGTTGAGTTGATTCTCAACTTCTGCGTTATACTGTTTAAACATTTCGAATGCTTCGTCCTTACTTCTAAGGAGATATACATGACATTATCTGGTACAATCATCAATGAATGTAATTAAGTACCTTTTTCAACCTCTAGTTTGACACATTTTCAAATCGCATACATCAGTATATATTAAGTCTAGAGGTTTTGTTTCTCGTTCAACATGATGAAACGAGGTTCTTGTCAATTTTTCTTCTGCACAAACTTGACATTTATAGTTGGAATCTATTTTGCGTTTTGGTATAAATTCTGGATTAATTAATTTTCGCAATGTATTAAAGTTTACATGCCCTAATATAGAATGCCATATGTCAGAAGATTCAACAATGTAAGCAGAGGATTCACTTTTATTCATATTAGTGTGTGGTACAATAGTGGTTACAATTGCTTTAAATAAACCATCACACACATATCCTCTTCCAACATACACTCCATTCTTGGAAAGAACAAATTTAACGGCTTCAAAGATCAATTTGGAGCCATGCTTGCTCAGCAACGATCCTGAATTTAGGTTCTTACGAATTTATGGAACATGGAGAACATCATTTAAAGTCCGTTCCTTTCCAGAAGTCAGTTTCAACACAACTTTTCCTTTTCCTTCGACCTTTAAAGTGGAAGAATTGCCCATAAAAAGTTGTTCAGCATCAGTTGCAGTTTTATAGGTTGTAAACATCCACTTGTTAGTACATATGTGTCGAGTGGCTCCAGTGTCTACAAACCATTCCTTTGAGTTATCAACAAGGTTGCATTCCGATATTACTGCACATAAATCAAGATCAGAAATGCCTTTCGAAACATCAGTCGTATTTGCTTCTAACTTCTTCTTTTTAGGTGCACGACATTCTACTGCTTTGTGCCCCTTCTTTCCATAGTTGTGGCAAGAACCCAAAAATTTCTTTGACTTCATAGGAGCATTCTCTCTTTTTCTTTTGTTAGACTTATTTGACTCAACAACATTCGCTTTGGCAGCAATATTCTGAGAAACTTTTTTCTTAGAATTTCTGTTATCTTCCTCAATGCGTTGCCGAACTATGAGATCTTCCATTGTCATTTCCTTATGCTTGTGCTTAAGGTAATTTTTGAAGTCCTTCCAAGAAGGAGGCGATTTCTCAATAGTTGCAGAAACTTGACAAGTCTCGCTAAGAGTCATCTTTTCATCTTCTAATTGCAGATGATAAGTTGCAGTTCTTGAGCTTGACTTATCACCGTCTTCAAGTAAACCATTTTTAAGTCTAGAAATTTTCCGGCAACGAATTTCTTCATGCCTGCATCATCAATTTTGTACTTCTTTTCAAGAGCCAACAAGAGTTTGTTGGATGTTGCAAAAGTACAATAGACATTGTATAGGCTATCATCCAGACCATTCAGAATTTAGTTTTCGCACATGAAATCTAAGTTTGTCCAGATATTAAGTGCCTTTACTTTAGCAGCGTCAGGTTCGATTTCGTCTACCACAGGAGCCTCTTTAATTAGAAACTTGGCAAGGCTTAATGTTGTTAAATAAAACAACATTTTCTGTTGCCAGCGCATGAAATTGATTCCACTGAACTTCTCTCGCCTTTCGCCATGAGACAGAGCCATTGTTGGAAGCACAAGTTGTAACAGCCCGTAAATCCGTAATATCAGAGTTGACTACATTCACCATACATCCAACCTAAATATCACAAAAATAAGAATTATTACTTTTTAGAAGAAAAAGGTAGAAGAAGAACAGAAATAACAACACCGAATCTCACATCGCAGCAGAATAAAATATAATATATCATAACTTTTGAAATACAAAATTTTAACTGTATTACATATCATTATTAGAGTATCACTATCAGATTACTACTTACAACACAGCAGAAATAAAAATAACTAGATAACGCTGAAGCCTCCTGCTCCAAGCTCCTTTGGATAATCTGTAAAATCCTGAACTACTTGACTGCCCGTATAAAATTGGGCACCAAAGAGTTTAGGTAAAACAAAATAAAATCCGGATTAGTCATGGGACTGGTATGAGTAAACAATTTTAAAAAGTTTGAGAAAATAGACGATATCTCATAAGACCACGCCGTATAACATGGAACTGGTTTTTCGCTTATGAGAATCCAAAACACTTGATATAACTTTCAAATCTTTTTTAAAGAAACGATAATCTTTATATCAAAACTCTTTTGATATTATAATAATGTCTAAATCAAATAGATAGAAATCTAGCGGAACGCTTGCATCTCACGTTCCACATATATAATATACAATCAAAACCGCAAGCACTTATTGGGTAATGAATTTCCAACTATGACAAGGTATGGAACCACCTTCCGATAGTGTATCTCTAGAGGAGAATACACTGGGTTCAACAAGAACATCTTGCAACCCGGCCACACATGAACGACCACTCATTTCGCTTGAGTGTATCGAATGTATACCACCAACGGTTGGGATCAGCAACTATTTCCCTACTGGGACATCATCGAATAGAATAAGGAAATAAACGAATCTCTAGATAAGTGATAATACACTCTAATGGGAGCTAACCACATAGTCATGCTGCCTGCCTAATTTTTGTCATTTCTCAGTTATTGAGGCCTGAGGCTACAATTACTTGCCATTCATTGATAACATAATCACTTTGAAAGTCTTATTTCGATTCAAATCTTGATTAACTAATTTTTCTTCTACTTAGCTAATTCTATTCAATAATCAAAAATATGATTATTGTTTCAAAAATCATTTCATTTACTTCATTTGAGTTAACATTTATTTTATAACTCAAGTCTAGATTTTTCTAATGGAAATTCGGATTTTATTTCCATAAAATCCTTTTATTTATTTAAGTAAACCGTTATGGCTTTATAATAGTTCTGGCGCTGCTTTTCTAAAAATTTGATTTTTACATAACTCAAAATCTATAAGATGAAATCCAGAATTTTCTCTTCTATTAGAAAACTATTATCAAATCGGTCCTGATGATTTTTGTTTCAAAGAATTCCGACTTCAATTGAGTTCTGTATACTCAATTGAAGTTTGAAACGCCAATTTACGAACTGCAGCGAGTTCGTTTTAATTATATTTATACATATAAATGTTTAAACTTCATTTATAATAAATTCAACTCCATTCTGATATATTTTTAATGTATATCAAATCGGTTTTCCCAATTCAACATCATATTTCCGATTTTCTAAAATTTATGATTTTCCTAACTCGGTAATATATTTATTTATACTTCGATCTTCTATATTAAATTCCAATTCCATTTACAAATTATAAATCCTTTGGATTTATTTTCTATTCTGTTTAAAAATCCGCATTCTAAAATATATTTCGTCGTTCCTATTTCGAAATGATTACAACTTTCTATTTTCAAATTCTATTTTCAATTCTCTTTGAAATTTCTATATTCAAATCTATTTGAATTCTCTATATACAAATTCTGTTTGAATTCTCTATATTCAAATTGTATTTGAATTCTCTATATACAAATTCTATTTGAATTCTCTATATTCAAATTCTATTTGAATTTCTATATTCAATTTGACTCCTATTTAAATAAATTCTAATTAATCGAATTCAAATCATAAATCCTTACGGATTTATTTTAGTTCAATTTATATTCTGAACATCAAAATACATTCCATCATTTATTTCCTTAAAATGATTTCCCCATTTCTATTTTTAAATTCATATTTGAATTTAAATATTCAAATTATCCAATGATAATTTTTTCACTTTATTTATAAACAGTGTTTATAATTTCACTTCAATTCTCTGCGTTAATTAATTTATAAACAACGTTTATAAATTCACTACTTGTTTTATATATTCAAAACAAGTTAATATATTTATAGCCTAAATTGAAGTTCAAATTCTATTTTCGAGAAATAGATTTTTCCTTTTAAATTTCAAATATCCTTTTCCATGATATTTATATATATCAACATTTTGGCCCCAGTGGTATTTAAACAATCAAACCACTCAATTATCCATCAACACATCATATATGATAATATATGTGAAAACAAACAGATAATAATATTTTTGAGGAATCCAGTTGGATTCCTCCAACCTGTTTTCCTACATCCACAAACGTTAGCCAACATAAATAATACCTATTCTGCTTCGTGGCAGAATAACGCGGTATGAAAGTCATCCACTATATATATTATGGGGCGCATAGGGAAATCATCCGCTAATGATACCGCGGGCATCCGCTAATTATACTGCGGGAACAATCCAACCACCAAACCTATATATATGTATATATAATAGTCAACCCTATATAACTAATATATTTAAAACATCCAGAAAGCATTCAACAAGCAATAAACAATTATTTTTAACGAATAAAAATAATTCTAAATAAAGAGATGAGTGAGATTTACTCACCGAAATCTTAATCCTGCACTTGTACCAGTTTTCAATTTCTTTTTATTGATTTCTGAGTCTTCAAACTCCACATGAAAGATTTTATCTGATTCATCCTTGCCTAGGAAAAATCCAAATTTTTAATGAAAATTCTAGATAGGGTTTAAATGTTAAAAACATAATAACATTTAATTTTCTTTCTAATCTTCCTAGTTTTGAACAACCTAACAATTTCCATTTTACATTTTTCTCACTCTTCTAATTTATAATGATCTACTAAATGATTAAATATATAATTTTCTTTTAGTTTCCAATTTCCATATTAATAGTAAACACCATTTCTTTTTCTCTCAACAATGTACGAATTCAGCTCTAACTAATATGTTAATTCCTACAAGTTTATTCAAATTGATTAAATCAACTACTAATTTTTATATCAATCTCAATATAAATTTAAATTAAGAATAAACTAAAAATATACCTTAAATTCTCTATTTAAATTTCCCTATTTCCAGTCCCTATTTCCCTTCCTGAAACCATCGATGAACCCTCTTCTTCATAACTGTCAAACTACATTCATCCCCGAAATACCAGATCTGAAACCCTCCTTGAAACTGCCGCACTCCTTGAAACAAGGAATTCGAACTCCCCATCTTCGCACCGTGATATCTCAGAACCCCAACACCCCGTCGACTTGAACTCGAGAACCCCAAATCGTGAATACCCAAATCCACCTCGCGATAGTAACTGAACCCCACTCCAGTTTACCCATTCGAAATCGCACCCTCCCATCACCTCGTTCAACAGTTCGAATTAATTTTTAGAAGGATTGGGGTTTAGAATTTACGAAGGATAAAGGAACGGGATTTTATTTGATTTCAAGCTCAAACAAAATGAAGCGGCTTTGTTTTGTTTTACTTACTGAAGCTTTGATTCTGCTTTTATTAGGAGGAGCGACCAAATCTTAAACTTTTGATTTTCCCTAAGAAGACTAAGGGGAGACGCGATTTATAGGAGAAAGGTGCGGTTTTAAAAGGAACTGCGTGGCCTTTTTTTTTTTTTTTGTGGAGCTTTGAAGAGGAACGTGTTCCATTTTCTCCCTTTTGATTTTTCTGGTTATAGAGAGGCCACGTATTTTTTTTCTTTTTTTTTCATTTTTACTTTTATATTTTTATTTTAATTTGTTTTAAACCGGTATCCTTTAATTTAAAATACCCCATGATTTTGGACTTCTCTTTGAACCCAACTAATGACATTTCTATGGTTTAACCACCATTCCGGACACACTGGGACAGGTCTCGAAGCCCAATTCGATCATATGGAGAAGAGATTAATTTAAATCAATATAAACTAAACTTCAAATCATTAATTCCTCAATAATAAATTAATATTATTATTCCAATTCAAACAGAGTTTGTATTGATCATCTGAACTGTTTTCAGTTTGGTTTTAACTTCGAATTGAATTAACTTCGTACTATGATCGATTAAATATATTTTATATTAAGTCGTATATCGATTATTAAATAGATAACTAAATATAAAAATTCATTTATATTATCAACTCAATATTTAAATCCATATTAAATATTTAAAATTAACCAACGAAATATCCGGGTCATTACTTTCTTTCCCCTTAAAAGAATTACGTCCCCGAAATTACTCAGGTAGGAAAAATGCTGCTAACCTATTTACTTTTCAAAATCAACTTATGTTGAACTCAACATTTTATATTTCTATAACTTCTAGTCCTACCAAAATTTAGGTTTTTCATTCATTTGGAACCCCATATATGTTTGCATTCATTTAGTCTAAATGATTTACAATCAATTCACATTCCATCTATATTCCATTAGTCTATTCAAATTGATTTCAGTCAATTTATTCACTTCAATTTATTTAATTGCTTAAGTTAAATTTTAAATTCCAGAATTCAAATCCCTAGGTTTTCATTTCAAATCCTTTTGAAATCCCATAAATATATACAAATATTTATTTCTATCAGAAATTCAAAACATTTGAATTTACAAATCAACTTGTTTTCTTTCAAACAATTTTCCATCAAAATCTTTTCTAAGGCAGCAATACTTCACTTAGAAACTCGAAAATGAACACTGATGATGTTGCAAGCATCATCAGAATTATTTTCCAGCCACTGAAGTGAGTTCAGTGCTTAATTACTTTCAAAAATCCATTCAAAACAAAGCTATATTATTTTAATATACTTTAAGGAAAATATTCTTCTAAACACCCAGGATTTAAAATTCCAAATTCTGATTTGAATTCAATTTTAATTCATCTTATTTGTATTGCATTCGTATACAAGTTCCATTTGGTTATACAACGATTCCAATTTTATAATCTTATTTGATTATGAGAACAACAACCAACACATCCAAAATATAATAATTTCAGAAATTTATTCTTTCTTTATCAAAATATAGTTTTGGGTCAAGTTATTTCATTCACCCACTTTAAAACAATATCGTGTCGAATTGTTTTTCTCAAGTGTTTTAGAAACAACAATCGACATAGTTGTGCTTCCTGTATCGATCAGAATTCATAAATCACTTGCTAAACCAATCAACACAATATAAAACAGTTTTTATATCAACTAATAAATACGTGCTCTCGTATATATACACTCAACTCATTCTAGGGTACTACTGACCCTATCTCTAGTGAGCACATCCCACCAAAGCTCTGATACCAACTGTAACGGCCTGCAAATCAGTAATATCAGAGTTGACTACATACACCATACGTCCAACCCAAATATCACGAAAATACGAATCATTTTTTTAGAAGAAAAAGGTAGAAGAAGAACAGAAATAACAGCATAGAATCTCACATCGTAGCGGAATAAAATATAATATATCGTAACTTTTGAAATACAAAATTTTAACTGTACTACATATCATTATCAGAGTATCACTAGCAGAGTACAACTTACAACATAGCAGAAATAACAATAACTAGATAACGTTGAAGCCTCCTGCTCCAAGCTCCTTTGGATAATCTGTAAAATCCTGAACTACTTGACTGTCCGTATAAAATTGGGCACCCAAGAGTTTAGGTAAAACAAAATAAAATCCGGATTAGTCATAGGACTGGTATGAGTAAACAATTTTAAACAGTTTGAGAAAATAGACGATATCTCATAAGACCACGCCATATAACACAGAACGGGTTTTTCCCTTATGAGAATCCAAAACACTTGATATAACTTTCAAATCTTTTTGAAAGAAATGATAATCTTTATATCAAAACTCTTTTGATATTATAATAATGTCTAAATCAAATAAATAGAAATCTAGTGGAACACTTGCATCTCACGTTCCACATATATAATATACAATCAAAACCGCAAGCACTTATTGGGTAATGAATTTCCAACTATGACAAGTTATGGAACCACCTTCCGATAGTGTATCTCTAGAGGAGAATATACTGGGTTTAACAAGAACATCTTGCAACCCGACCACACATGACCGACCACTCATTTCGCTTGAGTGTATCGAATGTATACCACCAACGGTTGGGATCAACAACCGTTTCCCGAATAGGACAACATCGAATAGAATAAGGAATTAAATGAATATATGGATAGGTGATAATACGCCCTAATGGGAGCTAACCACATAGCCATGCTGCCTGCCTGATTTTTGTCATTTCTCGGTTGTTGAGGCCTGAGGCTACGCTTTCTTGCCATTCATTGATAACACAATCACTTTGAATGTCACATTGTCAGATCCGTTAATCACTAATTTGGTTTACACAAATATATTCTGGATATTATGCTAAGGGAATAAATCTGTTGCCACCATATATATTTATATAGACTAACATATTCGATCATTGGAAATACTTTGTTAGACATTCATCCATATACGTTCGTTCTGGGATTGAACGAAACTGAAGGCACAATTTCTGTTAATAGAAAAAGCCCTGGCACTCTACTCCGTCTCTGATTTCCTTCATATAATATGATTCGCAATGCTACTGCCAATACGAAGTGGTCCTCGGATAATAATCCAACCGGTCTCTCCATATTAACAACGTTAAAATGGTTAAAACTTTGATAGTCGGTGATTTAACTATCAAATGAACAATGTCCGTGTACACACATTGGTCTTATTTACAAATGGAGTTATCGATCAAATCATCAAACATATATATATATATATATACACACACACACATATTCATATTTCCTTATTTCTATGTTTAGAAAATATATGTTATTAACACTGGAAAAAATTTCCATATATCGCCTTCTTTTATTTTTTGTACTTAGAAAATATCTTCTATTTATAATTGGAAAATATTCCAATTACTTATCTCTTTTCCGACTCGTTTATTTCTATACTTAGGAAATATTTATTATTCTATATCCAACTTACTCCTATTTGGGTTAAAACGGATGTTGTGTAAAACATCGTTACGACAACCCAAATACTGTATTTAACTAAATCTTATTCAACATTGACCTTCAAGCCAGAATCTTACTATTTATTTGTTAATAATGACATCAATCAAGTTGGGGTATAACTACCTCTCAAACCTTAACTGAATAACATTCATAACGTCAAAACAGACAAGACTACTTACTCGAATAACCAATACCATACAAACCAATTATTCCATTTTTAAACATGTACATGCTTCTCTTTTATTCTTACGATATTCTATTCATAGATTTCCTTTTTGTTTATACTATTCTATTTTTAAGTTCGTTTCCTTATCGAATTCTATATATATATATATATATATATATATATATATATTTCTAGTTATCAAATTTTCTTAAAAATATTCTAACTCCTTAAATTTCCGGAAAAATTAGCCATAACCTCCTTTGTACTGGCAAAAAGTTCAAACCTCAACTCGCCTCTCTAGGCCCTTTCCATTCAGAAAGAAAATCAAAATGCCAAGTGGCTTGCCGATTCGGCGCATAAAACCTCATATTCAATTTAAATACATACCTTTTTGTCGAGCATTCTATTTATATCTCTTCTAACCCTTCATTCCAAACCTGTCTCATGTATATCCATGCATTTCTAATTCATTTCAACTTAATACACTTGTTTTAACTCAACTCGTTAATAAATTCGTTAATCAACTCTTTTGCCTATTTCACTTTCATATTTGAATATAACATGCTCAAAAATATTTCAACTTACTTATAAACTAATTTAATTCTAATTTCAATTCAAGTTCCATATTCAATTTCGAATATACATTACAAATCCAATTCACTTTTCAAAGTCTTATTTCGATTCAAATCTTGATTAACTAATTTTTCTTCTACTTAGCTAATTCTATTCAATAATCAAAAATATGATTATTGTTTCAAAAATCATTTCATTTACTTCAATTGAGTTAACATTTATTTTATAACTCAAGTCTAGATTTTTCTAATGGAAATTCGGATTTTATTTACATAAAATCCTTTTATTTATTTAAATAAACCGTTATGGCTTTATAATAGTTCTGGCGCTGCTTTTCTAAAAATTTGATTTTTACATAACTCAGAATCTATAAGATGAAATCCAGAATTTTCTCTTCTATTAGAAAACTATTATCAAATCGGTCCTGATGATTTTTGTTTCAAAGAATTCCGACTTCAATTGAGTTCTGTATACTCAATTGAAGTTTGAAACGCCAATTTACGAACTGCAGCGAGTTCGTTTTAATTATATTTATACATATAAACGTTTAAACTTCATTTATAATAAATTCAACTCCATTATGATATATTTTTAATATATGTCAAATCGGTTTTCCCAATTCAACATCATATTTCCGATTTTCTAAAATTTATGATTTTCCTAACTCAGTAATATATTTATTTATACTTCGATCTTCTATATTAAATTCCAATTCCTTTTACAATTTATAAATTCTTTGGGTTTATTTTCTATTCTGTTTAAAAATCCGCATTCTAAAATATATTTTGTCGTTCCCATTTCGAAATGATTTCAACTTTCTATTTTCAAATTCTATTTTCAATTCTTTTTGAAATTTCTATATTCAAATTCTATTTGAATTCTCTATATACAAATTCTATTTGAATTCTCTATATTCAAATTCTATTTGAATTTCTATATTCAATTTGACTCCTATTTAAATAAATTCTAATCAATCGAATTCAAATCATAAATCCTTACGGATTTATTTTAGTTCAATTTATATTCTGAACATCAAAATACATTCCATCATTTATTTCCTTAAAATGATTTCCGCATTTCTATTTTTAAATTCATATTTGAATTTAAATATTCAAATTATCCAATGATAATTTTTTCACTTTATTTATAAACAGTGTTTATAATTTCACTTCAATTCTCTGCGTTAATTAATTTATAAACAACGTTTATAAATTCACTACTTGTTTTATATATTCAAAACAAGTTAATATATTTATAGCCTAAATTGAAATTCAAGTTCTATTTTCGAGAAATAGATTTTTCCTTTTAAATTTCAAATATCCTTTTCCATGATATTTATATATATCAACATTTTGGCCCCAGTGGTATTTAAACAATCAAGCCACTCAATTATCCATCAACACATCATATATGATAATATATGTGAAAACAAACAGATAATAATATTTTTGAGGAATCCAGTTGGATTCCTCCAACCTGTTTTCCTACATCCACAAACGTTAGCCAACATAAATAATACCTATTCTGCTTCGTGGCAGAATAACGCGGTATGAAAGTCATCCACTATATATATTGTGGGGCGCATAGGGAAATCATCCGCTAATGATACCGCGGGCATCCGCTAATTATACTGCGGGAACAATCCAACCACCAAACCTATATATATGTATATATAATAGTCAACCCTATATAACTAATATATTTAAAACATCCATAAAGCATTCAACAAGCAATAAACAATTATTTTTAACGAATAAAAATAATTCTAAATAAAGAGATGAGTGAGATTTACTCACCGAAATCTTAATCCTGCACTTGTACTGAGACGACCCGAACTTCCCCGTGAAGGAAAGCACGGATAGAATTGAGGACAAGACAAAATAGAACGCATACAGAAGAACATTTCATTGTTATTACAACAATTCCATCAGATACAAGAATATACAGAGTAAAAATGAATAAATTACATTTGACAAATATCAGAAATTACAATAAATTACATAGCAGCGGAAAAATATACAAAAGCACAACTAGAAGTAATACATGGATACAGAGCTTTCCGGATATCGTTCCAGCTGTAAATCAGGATCCTGTGAATATAAATCTGCAAAACCGAAACTACTAGCTGCCCGTGTGGAAAATAGGGGCACCCAGAGTTTAGGTTAAAACAATAAACTCCAGGTCAGTCATGTGACTGGTGTGAGAACTAAAACAGTTATTATTTTAACTTTAAAGAAGAGTAATTCAAGGGACCACGCCGTATGACACGGAACGGGTTTCCTCCCAAGAATACTAGTGCATATAACAAAACAACGTAATGTTCTTTGGAAAAATGAAGCTATTATAAGACCCAGGTCCCATCACACAATGCAACGCAAGCCGGAGGATAGGGTTTTCCCTTATAATAGCCAAACATGCTTTTTACGTCAAAACAAATCATTTGATACTATTATAAGTGTATAGTGTCAAAACAATTTTCAATCATAAATATCAATCATAGGTGGCATGGGTACCATATATCATGTCGCCATACTAGTTCTACAATTAAAACCGCAATATCACGTATTGGAAATTGGATTTCCGTCATGAGTCGAGGCAAGGGGCAAGCTCCTCTCCGCGTTCGAGACACTCTAGCAAATGTCTCAGGACCCCACTATGATCCTTGGATCTTCAGGGCCGGTCCTCTCTTACTTTTGAGGATTGGCAATTCCTGAACACACGTTTCCCGGTCCTTACAGACCTATATCCGAGGCGCCTCGTATTCCAACAACCACACAGGTGAAAAGTATATAAATGCCAGGGCTGGTAGGTCACTGACACCACCCTAGCTAGAAAGAAACGTCGTGCTCTCCCTGCAGTCACTATCCCGTTTTTGACTCATACCGAGGTGTGAGGCTCGCGAATTCACGCTATACACAAAGCTACGCCACACAGGCCGTGCTTTGATCATCAACCACAAGACTTTGCTTTTCAACAGAAGCCTTGATCAATTTCCACTTACGCATGCCACGCTGGCAATTCAATCCATGCGACTGATGTCCATCGATATACAACCTCTGAGCTCGTACGTCTCAGAGAAGGGCGTTAAGCAAGAGAATAAATTCTCTGCCGCCAAACAGATGTATATTTAATAGAGATCAATCAACACAGATTAAAATCCAATGTCAGACACACAATCCATTTACAAGTTCGTTCTGGGTCTGAACGAAACCGGAGGCACTTTCCTCGCATATCCATCCATCTCCAAGTACGTCTGGACGATCACCAACTGTTTCCCTCATCTTGGGTGTACAGCCCAATCAAGATCATCAGTAATCACCCAAACGATGTGAAGACTTCCGGTCTTCAACCACCGTCTTCATCTTCGACATCTCGTCGAATCGGTTATTCAGAATGGGTATAACCCGGCCTTCCTGAATAACCCACGTATATGATAAACAAATGTTACACAAACACAACAAACGCCTCATTCCAATTCAGAATATTCGTTTATTCACAAAATCACATTCTTAGGGAAATGTTCCCATTAATTTTATCCAAGATAAATTCTTCTAAATTTATTCTTTAATCTTCCTTTGGATATCATTTCAAACTAGTCGGGATTAGCGAACCACACCGAAGTAATTATTTGTTTTATTTCCCAATCCCAACCTATATATCCCATGGAGCAAAACTGGTGATACTCCATATCTAACACCACGGTGTTATCGGTAAAATTAATTACCATTTCACGTTCAAATCTAATTAAAGATTTAACTATCGCTTTGGAGCAAAACTGGTGGTACTCCATTCTCGATCACCTTTCATATTTGATAATTTAAATTATCAATTCACATTTTTAATCTAATTAAAGATTCATTAAAACTCCACTTAGTTTTAATCTTCTCAAAAATCAATATCTTGCCTTTAACTGGGTTAAAGAACCAATGTCATCTAAAACACGATTCACGATAAACCCAAATCACATTTGATATTAAATACAAGGCTCTGAATAGAAAATATATCGGCTTATATTCAATATCAAATTCTGAAACCAACAAATATCGTATTGGAAATAACGATATAAAATATATCTTTCAAATTCCCATAACAATATCTGTATAGTCACGAAATCCAACATCGAAATATCCCGAAGATAATTTCGATTCAGCTCCAGTCCAATTCACATATTGGGAATATTGATTATTTTTAAAATCACTTTCAAATTCAATTTATTTATTTCACAAATAAATTGATTTTAATTCTAGTTCAAAACTAGTTCATTTCGATAAAAATCTATTTTTATCTTTTCAAATGTGGAATTCTCCAGCTCAATTCTTCCCGAATCATTTCTTATGATTTTACACAAATTATTAATATTTTTAATAATTTTATCAAGGCCCGTACAGTCGATTTCCAAAAACGGCCATCGAACTGCACTTACAGCGACCTTTTTCGAATTTGATTTGGACAAAATTCCAAATCTAACCGTTGGATTTCAAATTTCTAATATTCATTGGAAAGCTCTTTTCGATACGAACCCAACGGTTCCGGTTTTAGGAGAATCCGACGGTCGGATCTCCCGCAATGTCCGTTTGAAATAAATGGTCGAAATTCACGAACTGCCGCGGCGCGGCGCGTTCTATTCAGGCCATTATATTATATATATAATATATATAATATATATTTCATCGATTTCTATTTAAAACGAATTTTATAAATCGTTTTAAATTCGTTTCTAAAACAATTCAACTTCTACATTCAATTTCAAATCGATTTGATTTCAATTCAACTCGAATTCATTTCCATTTTATTTAATTCAAATTCAAATTCGTTTCAATTCAATTCAAATTCAAATTCGTTTCAATTCAAATTGATTTCAATTTAATTTCGATTCGAATTCAATTAAATTTCAGTTCGTTTTCAATTCAACTTGAATTTGTTTTATATTCAATTCCATTCGAAGTCCTTTTATATTCAATTCAAATTCGTTTTCTTTTCAATTCGAATTTGCTATAATATTCATTTCAATTTGAATAAAATCGATATAAATATCGTTCACGTCAAAATGGCTCAAAACTAATCAACACGGCTTTATATTTTTCACAACTTCTTTATTCTATTCAACAAATGAATATTTTTCCCATTCAACACATGAATCTATATTTCTTTCAAGACACGACTAATCTCAACACATGAGTGCTGTCAACACATCACTATTGTTGTTATGTAAAATATTTTATAAAACTATGGTATCTATCGTTTGATTTTAATTAGACTCCACCGTGAAGTAGATTCTAATTGTAAATATGATAAAGATGTAATTTATTTTATTTAAAATATTTTACTCAACACATGAATAGTTTCAACACATGATCATCGTCAACACATGACTATTTTTATATTCAACACATGAATTTTCTTTTATAATATTCATTATTTTCCCGATTGGAATGAGGCCCAATCAATCACCATATAATGTTAATTATATGGATTCCATACAACACATATATATAATAGCATTGAAAAATAATCAACCATCAACCAAAGTGCACTACACTGTATAAGCATCAAATATAGATATCTCACGCTTATGACAGCCTGTCAATCAATCGATCGACATATTTAATCAATCAGGATGAGTGAACTTCCGAATTTCATCCCAACACCCGTGTGGGGTTTCAAACAAATAAACACAGATTTTATTTGTGCAGTTGGGCGATGTGTAAAATTTATCGTCCCAATCAATATCCTTCAAATAGGTGTACATAAACAAACTGTCCGGTTTGTAAATGAATATTTTATTTTATTCACTTCCACGTTAAAAATTATATTTTTAACGATAAAATATTCTATTTCAACACATGAATTTCTATTCAGTTCATTTATTCAATAAAATGATATTTTTATTTTTCTAACATATTTTAGAAAATTTTGGCGGCATAACGGCGCAATACTAGAAACGGGACGAGGCCTAGCCTTATCCCCGGTCTAGTGAAGGCCCACGCCATTCACACATCAATCAATCCATTCCATTTCACCAAACAATTCAATTCAAACCCAACAAACTAACCAACTACTCAACCAAACAATTTAACAAACAAGCCATCCATGGTCTGTGGATGACGGGTGTCGGGTGCTACTAAGCACCGTCTGCATCCTAGTATATATATATATATATAATTTGAAAAAGAAGTTTAGAGTGAGAAGTTCTCACCAATAGCTATCCAATACCACGACACTCCTATTGTAGAGATCTTCGTCGTTCTCGCCTTTTCATCTCCTTTGTTGCCCGTAGCCACTACATATATAAAAATCACACATTTTTATATTTTGATGTCTTTAAAATAAAAATCACATTTTTATTCGCTTTCAATTTAAAAATCATATTTTTATAATCACTTCATATATTTAGAAATCCAAATTTTACTATGCTATTCAATATATAAAAATCGATTTTTTACTATGGTGTCATATAGATAAAAATTCCATTTCAAAAATATTGATTTCGCCTTTATAAAAATAAAGTTTTCGCCTTTATAAAAATAAAGTTTTCGCCTTTATAAAAATAAAGTTTTCGCCTTTATAAAAATAAAGTTTTCGCCTTTATAAAAATAAAGTTTTCATTTTCATCACTATAAAAATTCCCTCTTTATTTCAACATATATAAAATAAAAATCAGATTTTTATTTCGCTACATATACAAAGATGATATTTTTACATTCTATATCTCATAAAGATTATATTTTTTATAGTTCCTAATATGCAAAGATTATATTTTTATCTTTCTACAATATAAAAGATTATATTTTTACTACTTTAAAAATATAAAAATCCAATTTTTAATTCTTTAAAAATATAAAAATCATATCTTTAAATTTTTCCTATCGAATAAAATTCAGTTTTTTTCTAAACTAATTGTGTAAAATAATTTTAGAAAGAAGAAAGAGGGAAAAACAAACTTACAGGCGGTTTCAATTGGAGAGAGGGAGCGGCGCTGGGGGAGTATGGGTGTGGTCGGAGGCGTGGGGCTGCGGGTCAGGGGAGGTGGCAGGTCGGAGGGGCCCACGCGGTGGTGCGGTGTCGGACGGAGGGGATAGGGGCGGCGGTTTTTCAGGCAGAAGAAGGAGGAGATGGAGGCGAGAGAAGGGAAGAAGGAAGGAGGAAGAAGAGGAAGCGGCGGCGGCGGCAGAGGTGGCAGGCGGGGGTTTATGGCTGGGTTAGGGTTTGCGGGTTCGTGGGTTTTGGCAGAGAGGGGCGCCACGTCGATCGAGGGGAAGAACGGGGGGGGGGGGGGGGGGCTTGGTGGTAGCGGCGCCGCCCATGAAACGGTGGCGGCTCCATCGGAGGAGCGACGAGCTCCTCCGTCCTTTTTCTCTTTTTTTTCTGTTGAATGAAAACGAGAAGGGGGGGTTTATATATTTTAAATTTTATTTAATTTTCAAAAAGTTGACTTTTACTTACGACCTCGAAACGAGGCCCACCGCCTGTCGTCCATAGCGTTTTACCCCCATTCCGAACACAATGGGATATGTATCGCAAGCTGATTTGATCGTTTGAATCAGTTTCCGTTGAATTTACATTTAAATCGCTATATTGAATTTTAAACGTACATTTCAAATTACCGAGGTCACATACTAACTAGAAAAATTCCAGAAAAATATTTTCTAGCTTCGTATTGAAGATACGGTCCTAACAAAACTAGTTTCGTCGAATTCTGAGACCGTTAGAAAAATGGCCAATTTCCAGTCGATTAAAATCAACTGAAACTGGTCAAACGCGTTTTCCTTTGCCACGCTCACATATTGATTCGAACAATTATGAAATTTGGAATCTAACAATAATTTTACATCACGGACCCAACAAAAGTGGTTTCGTCGAAATCCGAGGTCGTTTGCAAAATGTCCATTTTTAAGGGCCTGAATTCCATAGCGACTATTCAGAATTTTCAACTGGACATATCTTTTGATTCCGGCTATGAAATTTTGATTTTTCGAATTCGTTGGAAAGATATTCTCAAATAGATTCTAATATTTTTGGTTTCACTAAAATCCGGATTGTTTTGCACCCGGTATGTTCAATTGAAGTTTGAAATCGAATTATCGAACTACCGCGCCATTTTCAATTCTATTTATAATTATATATAATTATTTATATTCTAACGACGACGTATATAATATATACGTTCGAATTATATTCAAAATAAATTTCACGTCGATTTTATTTAAAATTATATATTTTAAATGTTCGAAATTCGCTAAAATTGCAAAAATTAAAAAATTTAAACTGGCCCAGATTTTCGGGTTATCTCTCCCACTTAAAACTTTTTGTCCCCGAAAAGGAACAAAGTCGAAAGTGGTTTGATTATTTATCTCTATGTTCGATCTGGCTTTCATTCTCCAACTTTTCAGTTTCTGAGAATTTTCAAATTCTTCAAAAATTTGGCTAACACCCTAAATTTTCGAAAAATTTCGCCATAACCTCCCCTGCACCGGGAGCATCGGGGAATTTCAAATAGCTTCCCCGGTCCTTCAGAGCTCAAAAAGAAAAAGAAAAAGCCAAGCGGCTAGCCAATAGGGTCATAAAATCATCATCACCCAAACAAAACAGTAAATTATAGTAAACATGTACCTATTTGTCGGGCAAACAAATTTTGTTCACTGCTCTAGCCTCCTTGCTATGACCTGTTCAATGTAAGAACATATATATGCATGCAAATGCGACCAATTTTCAATATAGTTCAATATTTGATTCAATTAGGCTAAATGGTTCAAAATTAGCAAACAAATAGACAAACAACACAAACATCAATCAATTAGTGAATTTAACGTTTCAAATTCATAATTTTGATATATATACAAAAAATCATGTTTTTGATGCCAAATCACAACAAACAAATCTATCTATATAAGTTTTGGTTCTCACACCAGTCTAATGGAAATATATAGAAATCACACCTTCGAAACTCGAATATGAATACTGATGATGATGCACCATCATCAGAATCATCCCCGGATGTCTAGACTGTGATTCTATATCTACCCAGTATATTAAAACTTCGAATATACGTTCATGACGCGTATATGCGAAATCTATATATACTCGATTGTCCAAATTCAAAATAAATAAATATTCAAATACGTTTAAAACGATTTAAATTTTAAAACAAAATTGTTTTCATTTGAAAAATATACTCTTCACACTCGTTCTAGGATACTACTGATCCTATCTCTAACGAGTCATTCTAATTAGGTTTCACTAATCCAATATCTGATGAATTCTTTCGTATGGTTCTAATGTGTCTTGTTCTCGAGCTCTGTAAACCAAAGCTCTGATACCAAACTGTGAAATAGCCGACGAAATCCAGTAGGCTTTGCAACCATCCCTTCATCCCCCAAGCAGCAGGTAAAACCCACCGTGGCTTTCACATGGTCCCCCAGTTACTTGTTTTACGGCGACCCTCTCGAGTCTCCCGGCCACTGCCTAACCAACCCCCACCACAAGGGACATGTGGGGGTAAGAGTCTCCCGTTCGCCACCAAACCGCGAAGCGAGAACCCCCCATCACGACTGCAACAAGAACTGGTGATACTCCATATCTAACACCACGGTGTTATCGGTAAAATTAATTACCATTTCACGTTCAAATCTAATTAAAGATTTAACTATCGCTTTGGAGCAAAACTGGTGGTACTCCATTCTCGATCACCTTTCAGATTTGATAATTTAAATTATCAATTCACATTTTTAATCTAATTAAAGATTCATTAAAACTCCACTTAGTTTTAATCTTCTCAAAAATCAATATCTTGCCTTTAACAGGGTTAAAGAACCAATGTCATCTAAAACACGATTCACGATAAACCCAAATCACATTTGATATTAAATACAAGGCTCTGAATAGAAAATATATCAGCTTAATTCAATATCAAATTCTGAAACCAACAAATATCGTATTGGAAATAACGATATAAAATATATCTTTCAAATTCCCATAACAATATCTGTATAGTCACGAAATCCAACATCGAAATATCCCGAAGATAATTTCGATTCAGCTCCAGTCCAATTCACATATTGGGAATATTGATTATTTTTAAAATCACTTTCAAATTCAATTTATTTATTTCACAAATAAATTGATTTTAATTCTAGTTCAAAACTAGTTCATTTCGATAAAAATCTATTTTTATCTTTTCAAATGTGGAATTCTCCAGCTCAATTCTTCCCGAATCATTTCTTATGATTTTACACAAATTATTAATATTTTTAATAATTTTATCAAGGCCCGTACAGTCGATTTCCAACAACGGCCATCGAACTGCACTTACAGCGACCTTTTTCGAATTTGATTTGGACAAAATTCCAAATCTAACCGTTGGATTTCAAATTTCTAATATTCATTGGAAAGCTCTTTTCGATACGAACCCAACGGTTCCGGTTTTAGGAGAATCCGACGGTCGGATCTCCCGCAATGTCCGTTTGAAATAAATGGTCGAAATTCACGAACTGCCGTGGCGCGGCGCGTTCTATTCAGGCCATTATATTATATATATAATATATATAATATATATTTCGTCGATTTCTATTTAAAACGAATTTTATAAATCGTTTTAAATTCGTTTCTAAAACAATTCAACTTCTACATTCAATTTCAAATCGATTTGATTTCAATTCAACTTGAATTCATTTCCATTTTATTTAATTCGAATTCAAATTCGTTTCAATTCAATTCAAATTCAAATTCGTTTCAATTCAAATTGATTTCAATTTAATTTCGATTCGAATTCAATTAAATTTCAGTTCGTTTTCAATTCAACTTGAATTTGTTTTATATTCAATTCCATTCGAAGTCCTTTTATATTCAATTCAAATTCGTTTTCTTTTCAATTCGAATTTGCTATAATATTCATTTCAATTTGAATAAAATCGATATAAATATCGTTCACGTCAAAATGGCGCAAAACTAATCAACACGGCTTTATATTTTTCACAACTTCTTTATTCTATTCAACAAATGAATATTTTTCCCATTCAACACATGAATCTATATTTCTTTCAACACACGACTAATCTCAACACATGAGTGCTGTCAACACATCACTATTGTTGTTATGTAAAATACTTTATAAAACTATGGTATCTATCGTTTGATTTTAATTAGACTCCACCGTGAAGTAGATTCTAATTGTAAATATGATAAAGATGTAATTTATTTTATTTAAAATATTTTACTCAACACATGAATAGTTTCAACACATGATCATCGTCAACACATGACTATTTTTATATTCAACACATGAATTTTCTTTTATAATATTCATTATTTTCCCGATTGGAATGAGGCCCAATCAATCACCATATAATGTTAATTATATGGATTCCATACAACACATGTATATAATAGCATTGAAAAATAATCAACCATCAACCAAAGTGCACTACACTGTATAAGCATCAAATATAGATATCTCACGCTTATGATAGCCTGTCAATCAATCGATCGACATATTTAATCAATCAGGATGAGTGAACTTCCGAATTTCATCCCAACACCCGTGTGGGGTTTCAAACAATCAAACACAGATTTTATTTGTGCAGTTGGGCGATGTGTAAAATTTATCGTCCCAATCAATATCCTTCAAATAGGTGTACATAAACAAACCGTCCGGTTTGTAAATGAATATTTTATTTTATTCACTTCCACGTTAAAAATTATATTTTTAACGATAAAATATTCTATTTCAACACATGAATTTCTATTCAGTTCATTTATTCAATAAAATGATATTTTTATTTTTCTAACATATTTTAGAAAATTTTGGCGGCATAACGGCGCGATACTAGAAACGGGACGAGGCCTAGCCTTATCCCCGGTCTAGTGAAGGCCCACGCCATTCACACATCAATCAATCCATTTCACCAAACAATTCAATTCAAACCCAAAAAACTAACCAACTACTCAACCAAACAAGCCATCCATGGTCTGTGGATGACGGGTGTCGGGTGCTACTAAGCACCGTCTGCATCCTAGTATATATATATATATATAATTTGAAAAAGAAGTTTAGAGTGAGAAGTTCTCACCAATAGCTATCCAATACCACGACACTCCTATTGTAGAGATCTTCGTCGTTCTCGCCTTTTCATATCCTTTGTTGCCCGTAGCCACTACATATATAAAAATCACACATTTTTATATTTTGATGTCTTTAAAATAAAAATCACATTTTTATTCACTTTCAATTTAAAAATCATATTTTTATAATCACTTCATATATTTAGAAATCGAATTTTTACTATGCTATTCAATATATAAAAATCGAATTTTTACTATGGTGTCATATAGATAAAAATTCCATTTCAAAAATATTGATTTCGCCTTTATAAAAATAAAGTTTTCACCTTTGTAAAAATAAAGTTTTCGCCTTTATAAAAATAAAGTTTTCGCCTTTATAAAAATAAAGTTTTCATCTTTATAAAAATAAAGTTTTCGCCTTTATAAAAATAAAGTTTTCGCCTTTATAAAAATAAAGTTTTCGCCTTTATAAAAATAAAGTTTTCATTTTCATCACTATAAAAATTCCCTCTTTATTTCGACATATATAAAATAAAAATCAGATTTTTATTTCGTTACATATACAAAGATGATATTTTTACATTCTATATCTCATAAAGATTATATTTTTTATAGTTCCTACTATGCAAAGATTATATTTTTATCTTTCTACAATATAAAAGATTATATTTTTACTACTTTAAAAATATAAAAATCCAATTTTTAATTCTTTAAAAATATAAAAATCATATCTTTAAATTTTTCCTATCGAATAAAATTCAGTTTTTTTCTAAACTAATTATGTAAAATAATTTTAGAAAGAAGAAAGTGGGAAAAACAAACTTACAGGCGGTTTCAATTGGAGAGAGGGAGCGGCGCTGGGGGAGTATGGGTGTGGTCGGAGGCGTGGGGCTGCGGGTCAGGGGAGGTGGCAGGTCGGAGGGGCCCACGCGGTGGTGCAGTGTCGGACGGAGGGGATAGGGGCGGCGGTTTTTCAGGCAGAAGAAGGAGGAGATGGAGGCGAGAGAAGGGAAGAAGGAAGGAGGAAGAAGAGGAAGCAGCGGCGGCGGCAGAGGTGGCAGGCGGGGGTTTATGGCTGGGTTAGGGTTTGCGGGTTCGTGGGTTTTGGCAGAGCGGGGGCGCCACGTCGATCGAGGGGAAGAACGGGGGGGGCTTGGTGGTAGCGGCGCCGCCCATGGCGCGGTGGCGGCTCCATCGGAGGAGCGACGAGCTCCTCCGTCCTTTTTCTCTCTTTTTTTTTCTGTTGAATGAAAACGAGAAGGGGGGTTTATATATTTTAAATTTTATTTAATTTAATTTTCAAAAAGTTGACTTTTACTTACGACCTCGAAACGAGGCCCACCGCCTGTTGTGACGGCAAGGGATTTCGCTCGGTCCGAACCAGTCGCTAAACCGACCCAGACCGTTCGAAACGCCCTATCGTTTGAGAACACGACAAAACAGAACGCATACAGAAGAACATTTCAATGTATATTACAACAATGCGTCAGATTACAAGAATATACAGAGTATAAATGAATATTACACAGAAATATCAGATATTTAAATTACATTTAAATACATAGCAGCGGAAAATAATACAATACACAACTAGAAGTAGATATACGGATACAAAGCTTTCCGGATATCGTTCCAGCTGCAAACCAGGATCCTGTGAATATAAATCTGCAAAACCAAAACTACTAGCTGCCCGTGTCGAAAATAGGGGCACCCAGAGTTTAGGTTAAAACAATAAACTCCAGGTCAGTCATGGGACTGGTGTGAGAACTAAAACAGTTATTAATCTTTATTTTAAAAGTTAGGTAAATCAAGGGGCCACGCCGTATAACACGGAACGGGTTTCCTCCCAAGAATACCAGTGCATAAAACAAACAGCGCAATGCTAAATAAAGAAAGATGAAGTTGTTATAAGACCCAGGTCCTATCACACAATGCAACGCAAGCCGGGGGATAGGGTTTTCCCTTATAACAGCCAAAGAATGCTTGATACGTTTAAAACAGATTATTTGATACTATTATAAGTGCATAGTGTATAAAACAACTTCAAATCATAAGTATCAATCATAGGCGGCATGGGTACCATATATCATGTCGCCATACTAGTTCTACAATTAAAACCGCAAATGTCACGTATTTGGAAATTGGGTTTCCATCTATGAACCGAGGCAAAAGATTGTCCTCAACCGATTCGAGACGCTCTAGCCCGCCCCTCAGGAACAGCCGCAACTGCCCCCTGGATCCCCAGGGCCGGTCCACCGATGTGGATTATTATGCCTGAACACTACGTCTCCCCACCCTATGGGGTGTAAGTCTGGTCCGTCTGCCGACCAGAATGCAACGGCCGAAACCGATATAACCGAGGCGCCTCGCAACAGCAACAACCACATAAGTCAAACTCGTCAGGGCGTGTAAAACCACTGACGCCACTTCTAGCTAGAAAGAAACGCATGCCCTCCCTGACGTCCGTCTCCCGTTTTTGGTTCATACCGGGTGTGAAACTCGCGAGGTAAACGTTACACAAAGCTACGCCACAAAGGCCGTGCTTTGATCATCACCACAAGACTTTGCTTTTCAACAGAAGCCTCGATCAATTGCCACTTAGGCATGCCACACAGGCAATTCACTCCATGCGTTTGATATCCATCAATATATAACCCCTGAGCTCGTATGTCTCAGAGAAGGGCGTTAAGCAAGAGAATAAATTCTCCGCCGCCAAACAGATATATATTTAATAGAGATCAATCACACAGACTAAAATCCAATGTCAGACACACAGTCCATTTACAAGTCCGTTCTGGGTCTGAACGAAACCAGAGGCACCTAGTACCCCGCATATCCATCGATCTCCAAGTACGTCTGGACGATCACCAACTGTTTCCATCTTCTTGGGTGTACAGCCCAATCAAGATCATCAGTAGTCACCCAAACGACGTGAAGACTTCTGGTCTTCGACCACCGTCTTCATCTTCGACACCACGTCGAATCAGTTATTCAGAATGGGATAAACCCGGTCTTTCTGAATAACTCGCGTATATATTATAAAAGTGTTACACAAACACAACACAAGCCTCATTCCAATTCAGAATATTCTTTTATTCAAATATTCCTATACTTTGGGAAAAGTTCCCATTAATTTTATCCAAGATAAATTCTTTAAATTTATTCTTTAATCTCCTTTGAATATCAATTCCAACTAGTCGGGATTATCGAACCACCGAAGTAATCATTTATTTTATTTTCCCAATCCCAACAAATTCATCCCATGAAGTAAAACTGGTAGTACTTCATATCTAACACCACAGTGTTATCGGTAGCTCAATTACCATTTCACGTTCAAATCTAATTAAAGATTTAACTATCGCTTGGAGTAAAACTGGTGATACTCCATTCTCGATCTTTTCAATCTATTTAAAGATTCATTAAAACTCCACTTAGTTTTAATCTTTAACTGGGTTAAAGAATCAGTGTCATTTAAAACACGGTTCACGATAAACCCAAAATCACATTCCATTAATTATCGGGTTAAAGAACAAGTGTTATTTAAAACACTGTTCACGATAAACCCAAAAATCAATACCAATTCAATTCCAATTAAATATCGTTTAATTGGTACACTTCATTAAATCTAAATAAAAAGATTTAATTTTTTTTCTCAACTGGGTTCAAGAACAGTGTTAGTGAAGACACCATTCACGACAAACCCAAATCACATTTGATATTCAATACAAGGCTCTGAATAGAAAATATATCGGCTCAAATTCTACGACTAACAAATGTCGTATTGGAAATAACGATATAAATATATATCTTTCAAATTTCCATAACAACATCTGTATAATCACGAATTCCAACATCGAAATATTCCAAAGACAATTTCGATTCAAATCCACTCCAATGCAATCATTGGAAATTTTGGTTATTTTTAAAACCCTTTTCAAATTCCATTTATTTATTTAAAAATAAATAGAATTATAATTCTAGTTCAAAACTAGTTCATTTCGATAAAAAATCTATTTTTATCTTTTCAAATATGGAGTTTTTTATCCCAAATCTTCACAAATCATTTCTTTTGATTTTACACAAATTATTACTATTTTTAATAATTTTATCAAGGCCTGTACAGTCGATTTCCATCAATGGCCATCGAACTGCACTTACAGCGACCTTTTTCAAATTTGATTTGGACATAATTCCAAATCCAACCGTTAGATTTCTGTAACAACCCGAAAATCTGGGCCAGTTTAAAATTTTTATTTTGGCAATTCTAGCGAAGTTTGATTATTTAAAATGAATTATTTTAAATAATATCGACGAGAAATTTATTTTGAATTGAATTCGACGTATATATTATACGCGTCGTCGTTAGAATATAAATATTTATATATAATTATAAATAGAATTGAAAATGGCGCGGTAGTTCGATAATTCGATTTCAAACTTCAATTGAATATACCGGGTGCAAAACAATCCGGATTTTGGTGAAACCAAAAACATTAGGATCTAATTGTGAATATCTTTCTAACGAATCCGAAAAATCAAAATTTCATAGCGGGAATCAAAAGATATGTCCAGTTGAAAATTCTGAATAGTCGCTATGGAATTCAGGCCCTTAAAAATGGACATTTTGCAAATGACCTCGGATTTCGACGAAACCAGTTTTGTTGGGTCCGTGATGTCAAATTATTGCTAGGTTTCAAATTTCATAATTTTTCGATTCAATATGTGAGTGTGGCGAAGGAAAACGCATTTGACCGGTTTCAGTTGATTTTAATCGACTGGAAATTGGCCATTTTTCCAACGGTCTCAGAATTCGACGAAACTAGTTTTGTTAGGACCGTATCGTCAATACGAAGCTAGAAAATATTTTTCTGGAATTTTTCTAGTTAGTATGTGACCCCGGTAATTTGAAATGTACGTTTAAAATTCAATATAGTGATTTAAATGTAAATTTAACGAAAACTGATTGTAACGATCGAATCAACATACGAAACATGTCCCATTGTGTTCGGAATGGGGGTTAAACGCTATGGACGACAGGCGGTGGGCCTCGTTTCGAGGTCATATGTGAAAGTCAACTTTTTGCAAAATAAATTAATTTAATAATAATAAAAAAAAACTCTTATCTCTTTAAACCCCCCCCCCCCCCCCCCGTTTATTTTCTTCAAATAGATTATAGGTAGAATAAAAAAAAAGAGAGAACGGGTGGGCGCGATTCGCCACCGCCGACCACCAGAGGCGTCGCGCCTCTGGCGCAACCTCCCCAGGCCAGACCCCCCCTCGCGGCGCCCCTCTTCCTCCACGCCCCCTTCTCCTCCTCTAACTTCTCCATCCCCGTCCAGGCCCGAAACCCCCACGCGCGCCACCCTGCTGGACCGCCAGCCACCCTCCACCACCCTCCGACCAACTCGCAGGCCCCCCCCCCCCATCTGACCTCGCGCTGCTTCTCCCCTCTTCTGTCCCAGGCCGCAAGCCCTCCCCCGACCAATCGACAGCGCCCCCCTGTAAGTTTTTATTTTATTTTATTTATTTATTTTTACTTTAGTAAAAACTGTTTTTTTTTAACGTTAAAACTGATTTTAATTAAAAGGTTAAAACAGATTTTTTTTTCTAAAGATTTAAAACTGATTCTTTTTTTTTTAAAAAAGGTTTTAAAAGATTTGAATTTTAAAAGATTTGAATTTTAAAAAGGTTTTAAAAGATTTGAATTTGAAAAAGGTTTTAAAAGATTTGAATTTTAAAAAGGTTTTAAAAGATTTGAATTTTAAAAAGGTTTTAAAAGATTTGAATTTTTAAAAAAGGTTTTAAAAGATTTGAATTTTGAAAGGTAAAAGATTTAAACTTTAAAAAGTAAAAGAAAAGATTAGATCTTTGAAATGGAAAAGGCGGAATCTATATTAATAAAAATAGAATTTTTATATATTGAACTTCGATAGAAAAATAGAATTTTTATATATTGAACTTCGATAGAAAAATAGAATTTTTATATATTGAACTTCGATAGAAAAATAGAATTTTTATATATTGAACTTCGATAGAAAAAAATAGAATTTTTATATATTGAACTTCGATAGAAAAATAGAATTTTTATATATTGAACTTCGATAGAAAAATAGGATTTTTATATATTGAATAGCGAAGTAAAAATTCGATTTTTACATATGTAGTGGCTACGGGCAACGAAGATGACGAAGATGCGATAGCGATGAAGATTTCTATCAATGAAGAGCCGTGGAGCTAGGATAGCTATATGTGAGAATCTCTCACTCTAAATTTCTTTTCTAGTTATATATATATATACTAGGATGCAGACGGTGCTTAGTAGCACCCGACACAATCGTCCACAGACCATGGACTTGTTTGTTTGGCTGTGTTGTTAGTTAGATTGTTTGAGTTGACTTGAATTGTTTGGTGAGATGAAATTGATTTGATTGATGTGTGAATGGCGTGGGCCTTCACTAGACCGGGGATAAGGCTAGGCCTTGTCCCGTTCCTAGTATCGTGCCGTTATGCCGCCGAAATTTTCTAAAATAAGTTAGAAAAATAAAAATATCATTTTATTTAAAGAATGAATTGAATAGAAATTCATATGTTGGAATAAAATGTTTTGTCGTTAAAAATATAATTTTTAATGTGAAAGTGAATAAATAGATATTTATAAACAAATCAGCCGATTTGTTTATATACACTGATTTGACTGACATTGATTGGGTCGATAAATTTTACACATCGCCCAACTGCACAAATAAAATATGTGTTTGATTGTTTGAAACCCCACACGGGTGTTGGGATGAAATTTGAAGTTCACTCATCCTGATTGATTAAATATGTCGATCGATTGATTGACAGGCTGTTATAAGTGTTAGATATCTATATTTGATGCTTATACAGTGTAGTGCACTTTGGTTGATGGTTGATTATTTTTCAATGCTATTATATACATGTGTTGTATGGAAAATCCATATAATTAATTTTATATGGTAATTGATTGGGCCTCATTCCAATTTGAAAAATAAAGAAAATTTGAAAATAGAAATTATGAAGCCGTGTTGATTAGATTGACGCCATTTTGACGTGAACGATATTTATATCGATTTTATTCATTTTAAAATGAATATTGAAAAGTGATTTCGAAATCGACGATTTCGAAATGAATTGAATTGAAAACGATTTCGAAATGAAATGAATTGAAAACGATTTCGAAATGAATTGAATTGAAAACGATTTCGAAATGAATTGAATTGAAAACGATTTCGAAATGAATTGAATTGAAAACGATTTCGAAATGAAGTGAATTGAAAACGAATTCAAATTGAATTGAAAACGATTTCGAAATGAATTGAATTGAAAACGATTTCGAAATGAATTGAATTAAAAACGATTTCGAAATGAATTGAATTGAAAACGATTTCGAAATGAATTGAATTGAAAACGATTTCGAAATGAAGTGAATTGAAAACGATTTCGAAATGAAGTGAATTGAAAACGATTTCGAAATGAATTGAATTGAAAACGATTTCGAAATGAATTGAATTGAAAACGAATTCAAATTGAATTGAAATTTGAATTGAATAGAAATGAATTTTAAAACGAATCTATAAAGAAGGATTCAATTGTGATTTGAATTGAAAAGGAAGTTGAAAATGTTTTTGAAACGAATTCAAAACTATTTATATAATTCGTTTTAAATAGAAATCGACGAAGTATATATTATATATATTATATATATAATATAATGGCCTGAATAGAACGCGCCGCGCCGCGGCAGTTCGTGAATTTCGACCATTTATTTCAAACGGATATTACGGGAGATCCGACCGTCGGATTCTCCTAAAACCGGAACCGTTGGGTTCGTATCGAAAAGAGCTTTCTAACGAATATTAGAAATTAGAAATCTAACGGTTGGATTTGGAATTATGTCCAAATCAAATTTGAAAAAGGTCGCTATAAGTGCAGTTCGATGGCCATTGATGGAAATCGACTGTACGGGCCTTGATAAAATTATTAAAAATAGTAATAATTTGTGTAAAATCATAAGAAATGATTTGTGAAGATTTGGGATGAAAAACTCCATATTTGAAAAGATAAAAATAGATTTTTATCGAAATGAACTAGTTTTGAACTAGAATTATAATTCTATTTATTTTTAAATAAATAAATTGAATTTGAAAAGGGTTTTGAAAATAACCAAAATTTCCAATGATTGCATTGGAGTGGATTTGAATCGAAATTGTCTTCGGAATATTTCGATGTTGGAATTCGTGATTATACAGATGTTGTTATGGAAATTTGAAAGATATATATTTATATCGTTATTTCCAATACGACATTTGTTAGTCGTAGAATTTGATATTGAATATAAGCCGATATATTTTCTATTCAGAGCCTTGTATTGAAAATCAAATGTGATTTGGGTTTGTCGCGAATGGTGTCTTCACTAACACTGTTCTTGAACCTAGTTGTGAAAAGATTAAATCTTTTTATTTAGATTTAATGAAGTGTACCAATTAAACGATATTTAATTGGTATTGATTTTTGGGTTTATCGTGAACAGTGTTTTAAATAACACTTGTTCTTTAACCCGATAATTAATGGAATGTGATTTTGGGTTTATCGTGAACCGTGTTTTAAATGACACTGATTCTTTAACCCAGTTAAAGATTAAAACTAAGTGGAGTTTTAATGAATCTTTAATTAGATTGAGATGATCGAAAATGGAGTATCACCAGTTTTGCTCCAGGCGATGGTTAAATCTTTAATTAGATTTGAACGTGAAATGGTAATTGAATTTACCGATAACACTGGGGTGTTAGATATGAAGTATTACCAGTTTTACTTCATGGGATGAATAGGTTGGGATTGGGAAATAAAATAAATGATTACTTCGGTGTGGTTCGCTAATCCCGACTAGTTTGAATTGATATTCAAAGGAGATTAAAGAATAAATTTAAAGAATTTATCTTGGATAAAATTAATGGGAACTTTTCCCAAAGTATAGGAATATTTGAATAAAAGAATATTCTGAATTGGAATGAGGCGTATGTTGTGTTTGTGTAACACTTTTATAATATATACGCGAGTTATTCAGAAAGACCGGGTTTATCCCATTCTGAATAACTGATTCGACGTGGTGTCGAAGATGAAGACGGTGGTCGAAGACCGGAAGTCTTCACGTCGTTTGGGTAGTTACTGATGATCTTGATTGGGCTGTACACCCAAGAAGATGGAAACAGTTAGTGATCGTCCAGACGTGCTTGGAGATCGATGGATATGCGGGGTACTAGGTGCCTCCGGTTTCGTTCAGACCCAGAACGGACTTGTAAATGGACTGTGTGTCTGACATTGGATTTTAGTCCGTGCGATTGATCTCTATTAAATATATATCTTTTTGGCGGCGGAGGATTTATTCTCTTGCTTAACGCCCTTCTCTGAGACGTACGAGCTCAGGGGTTATATATTGATGGATATCAAACGCATGGAGTGAATTGCCTGTGTGGCATGCCTAAGTGGCAATTGATCGAGGCTTCTGTTGAAAAGCAAAGTCTTGTGGTGATGATCAAAGCACAGCCTGTGTGGCACAGCTTTGTGTAACGTGAATTCGCGAGCCTCGCACCCCAGTTGTGAACCAAAAACGGGAGAGGACGTCAGGGAGGGCATGCGTTTCTTTCTAGCTAGAAGTGGCGTCAGTGGTTTTACATGCCCTGACGAGTTTGACTTATGTGGTTGTTGCTGTTGCGAGGCGCCTCGGTTATATCGGTTTCGGCCGATGCATTCTGGTCGGCTGACGGACCAGACTTACACCCCATAGGGTGGGGAGACGTAGTGTTCAGGCATAATAATCCACATCGGTGGACCGGCCCTGAGGATCCAAGGGGCAGTTGCGGCTGTTCCTGAGGGGCGGGCTAGAGCGTCTCGAATCGGTTGAGGACTATCTTTTGCCTCGGTTCATAGACGGAAATCCAATTTCCAAATACGTGACATTTGCGGTTTTAATTGTAAAACCTAGTATGGCGACATAGTGGGATGGGGCATTAATGCCGCCTATGATTGATATTTATGATTGAAGTTGTTTTATACACTATGCACTTATTATAGTATCAAATGATTTGTTTTAAACATATCAAGCATTCTTTGGCTGTTATAAGGGAAAACCCTATCCTCGGCTGCGTTGCATTGTGTGATGGGACCTGGGTCTTATAACAGCTTCATTTTTCTTTATTTAGCATTGCGCTGTTTGTTTTATGCACTGGTATTCTTGGGAGGAAACCCGTTCCGTGTTATGCGGCGTGGTCCCTTGATTTACCTAACTTTAAAAATAAAGATTAATAACTGTTTTAGTTCTCACACCAGTCCCATGACTGACCTGGAGTTTATTGTTTTAACCTAAACTCTGGGTGCCCTTATTTTGACACGGGCAGCTAGTAGTTTTGGTTTTGCAGATTTATATTCACAGGATCCTGGTTTACAGCTGGAACGATATCCGGAAAGCTTTGTATCCGTATATCTCTTTCTAGTTGTGTATTGTATTATTTTCCGCTGCTATGTATTTAAATGTAATTTAAATCTCTGATATTTCTGTGTAATATTCTTTTATTCTCTGTATATTCTTGTAATCTGATGCATTGTTGTAATATACAATGAAATGTTCTTCTGTATGCGTTCTGTTTTATCTTGTCCTCAATTCTATCCGTGCTTTCCTTCATGGGGAAGTTCGGGTCGTTTCAATTTCAAATCCCTAACATTCGTTAGAAAGCTCTTTTCGCTACGAACCCAACGGTTCCGGTTTTAGGAGAATCCGACGGTCGGATCTCCCGTAATGTCCATTTGAAATAAATGGTCGAAATTCACGAACTGCCGCGGCGCGGCGCGTTCTATTCAGGCCACTATATTATATATATAATATATATAATATATATTTCGTCGATTTCTA
The DNA here is from genome assembly GCA_030737875.1 of Allium sativum. NCBI lineage: Eukaryota > Viridiplantae > Streptophyta > Magnoliopsida > Asparagales > Amaryllidaceae > Allium > Allium sativum. The sequence goes on from CM060918.1 coordinate 751,685,943, forward strand.
TTTAAAACGAATTACATAAATAGTTTTAATATTCGTTTCAAAAGCAATCTCAACTTCCATTTCAATTCAAATCAAAATTGAATTCTTCTTTATAAATTCGTTTTAAAATTCATTTCTATTCAATTCAAATTTCAATTCAATTTGAATTCATTTCAATTCGCTTTCGATTCAATTTGAATTCGTTTTCAATTCAATTCATTTCGAAATCGTTTCCAATTCAATTCATTTCGAAATCGTTTTCAATTCAATTCATTTCGAAATCGTTTTCAATTCAATTCATTTCGAAATCGTTTTCAATTCAATTCATTTCGAAATCGTTTTCAATTCAATTCATTTCGAAATCGTTTTCAATTCAATTCATTTCGAAATCGTTTTAAATCGATATAAATATCGTTCACTTCAAAATGGCGTCAATCTAATCAACACGGCTTCATATATTGATATTTTCAAATATTCCACTTCGAATATTTCTTTTTCAAATATTCTATTTCAGATATTTCTATTTCCAAATATTTCTATTTCCAAATATTTCTATTCAAATATTTTTATTTCAAAACTGGAATGAGGCCCAATCAATTACCATATAATGTTAATTATATGGATTTTCATACATTACACCCATATAATAGCATCGCAAAATAATCAACCATCAACCAAAGTGCACTACACTGTATAAGCATCAAATATAGATATATAACGCTTATAACAGCCTGTCAATCCATCGATCGACATATTTAAACAATCAGGATGAGTGAACTTCAAATTTCATCCCAACACCCGTGTAGGGTTTCAAACAAACAAACACAGATTTTATTTGTGCAGTTGGGCGATGTGTAAAATTTATCGACCCAATCAATGTCCTTCAAATAGGTGTACATAAACAAACCGTCTGGTTTGTAAATGAATATTCATTTATTCACATTCACGTTAAAAATTATATTTTTAACGATAAAACATTTTTATTTTAACTTATGAATTTCTATTCAGTTCATTCTATAGATAAAATGATATTTTTATTTTTCTAAATTATTTTAGAAAATTTCGGCGGCATAACGGCACGATACTAGAAACGGGACGAGGCCTAGCCTTATCCCCGGTCTAGTGAAGGCCCACGCCATTCACACATCATCAAATCAATTCATTTCACCACACAATTCAATTTCAATCAAATAATCTAACTAATTTTTGCACAAACAAGTCCATGGTCTGTGGACGATTGTGTCGGGTGCTACTAAGCACCGTCTGCATCCTAGTATATATATATATATATATATATATATATATATATATATATATATATATATATATATATAACTAGAAATAGAAATTGAAGAGTGAGAAATTCTCACATATAGCTATCCTAGCTCCACGGCACTTCATTGATAGAAATCTTCATCGTCATCGCATCTTCGTTGCCTTCTTTGCCCGTAGCCATTACATATATAAAAATCACACATTTTTATATTTTGTTGTCTTTGAAATAAAAATCATATTTTTACAATCGCTTTCTAAATTTAAAAATCGAATTTTTATTCCGTTATATAGATAAAAATTATATTTTTATGATGTAAAAATTATATTTTTAACTCTCTACCTAACCAAAAATCATATTTTGACATCATCTATATAGTAAAGACTATATTTTTAATACTTTAAAAATATAAAAATCATATTTTTAATACTTTAAAAATATAAAAATCATATTTTTAATACTTTAAAAATATAAAAATCATATTTTTATTCTTACGATAACCATTTCAAAACAAAGTTAGTTTTATTTTAAAAACATATTTATTTTCAAAGCAATTGTATTTTAAAACAAAGTATATTTCTATTTCAAATAAAAAAACGAATTTTATATTTTCAAATCAAAGATTAGATTTTTATAATTTCTACATATATGAATTTCAGATTTTAACAATGCATTTAAACCTCAATTTCCATTCATATAAATAAAATACATTTTCAAACAATATTATAAATAAATAAAAATCCTCATATAAAATTCCATCCTTTAACTTACAAAAAGCTTAGCCTTTTATGGTGTTATTCATATCATCAAAACCCTATATATTTTTTTTATAGAATAAAATAGAGAGAAAAGAAAAAAAAAGCATGGAACTCACTAGTTTTCGGATTAAGGCGGAGGAGGTGGTCTTCACGGCGGAGGTGGGGTTCAGTGGCGGCGCCAGGGGGTTGCATCGGGGTGGGGAAGGGCGGATCGAGGTGGGTGGTTCTTTTCTGGGCTTGGGGCGGTTTCGGTCTCCGAACTGGGGGAGGGTTGGGCTGACGCGAGAGGCGCGAGAGGGGGCTGAGGGGGGGGTCGGACTGAGGCGGCGACGCCACCTAGGGCGCGGCGACAGTCACCAAGGCGGGCGCGAGCTCCTCCGTCTCTCTTTTCTTTTTTTTTCTTTTTTTATTTACTGAATCGATTAAAAGGAGAGAGGGGGGGGGGCCAGAGCGGGTTAACGGGGAAGAAAAGGTTTTTTTTTATTATTTAATTTTCCACAAAAAGCAACTTTTATTTTCGACTTCAAAACGAGGCCCACCGCCTGTCGTCCATAGCGTTTTACCCACATTCCGAACATAATGGGATATGTATCGCAAGTTGATTCGATTGCTTCGACCAGTTTCTGTTGAATTTACATTTAAATTGCTATATTGAATTTTAAACGTACATTTCAAATTACCGGGGTCACATACTAACTAGAAAAATTCCAGAAAAAATATTTTCTAGCTTCGTATTGACGATACGGTCCTAACAAAACTAGTTTCGTCGAATTCTGAGACCGTTAGAAAAATGGCCATTTTCCAGTCGATTAAAATCAACTGAAACAGGTCAAACGCGTTTTCCTTTGCCACGCTCACATATTGATTCGAAAAATTATGAAATTTGAAATCTAGCAATAATTTGACACCGCGGACCCAACAAAACTGGTTTCGTCGAAATCCGAGGTCATTTGCAAAATTTCCATTTTTAAGGGCCTGAATTCCATAGCGACTATTCAGGATTTTCAACTGGACATATCTTTTGATTCCCGCTATGAAATCTTGATTTTTCGGATCCGTTGGAAAGATATTATCAATTAGATCCTAATGTTTTTGGTTTCACTAAAATCCGGATTGTTTTGCACCCGGTACATTCAATTGAAGTTTGAAATCGAATTATCGAACTACCGCGCCGTTTTCAATTCTATTTATAATTATATATAAATATTTATATTCTAACGACGACGTATATAATATATACGTCGAATCCTATTCAAAATAAATTTTCTCGTCGATATTATTTAAAATAATTCATTTTAAATATTCAAAATTCGCTAAAATTGCCAAAATAAAAATTTTAAACTGGCCCAGAATTTCCGGGTTATTACACCTGTCGTCCATAGCGTTTTACCCCCATTCCGAACACAATGGGATATGTATCGCAAGCTGATTTGATCGTTTGAATCAGTTTCCGTTGAATTTACATTTAAATCGCTATATTGAATTTTAAACGTACATTTCAAATTACCGGGGTCACATACTAACTAGAAAAATTCCAGAAAAATATTTTCTAGCTTCGTATTGAAGATACGGTCCTAACAAAACTAGTTTCGTCGAATTCTGAGACCGTTTGAAAAATGGCCAATTTCCAGTCGATTAAAATCAACTGAAACTGGTCAAACGCGTTTTCCTTTGCCACGCTCACATATTGATTCGAACAATTATGAAATTTGGAATCTAACAATAATTTTACATCACGGACCCAACAAAAGTGGTTTTGTCGAAATCCGAGGTCGTTTGCAAAATGTCCATTTTTAAGGGCCTGAATTCCATAGCGACTATTCAGAATTTTCAACTGGACATATCTTTTGATTCCCGCTATGAAATTTTGATTTTTCGAATTAGTTGGAAAGATATTCTCAAATAGATTCTAATATTTTTGGTTTCACTAAAATCCGGATTGTTTTGCACCCGGTATGTTCAATTGAAGTTTGAAATCGAATTATCGAACTACCGCGCCATTTTCAATTCTATTTATAATTATATATAATTATTTATATTCTAACGACGACGTATATAATATATACGTTCGAATTATATTCAAAATAAATTTCACGTCGATTTTATTTAAAATTATATATTTTAAATGTTCGAAATTCGCTAAAATTGCAAAAATTAAAAAATTTAAACTGGCCCAGATTTTCGGGTTATTACATGTACCAGTTTTCAATTTCTTTTTATTGATTTCTGAGTCTTCAAACTCCACATGAAAGATTTTATCTGATTCATCCTTGCCTAGGAAAAATCCAAATTTTTAATGAAAATTCTAGATAGGGTTTAAATGTTAAAACATAATAACATTTAATTTTCTTTCTAATCTTCCTAGTTTTGAACAACCTAACAATTTCCATTTTACATTTTTATCACTCTTCTAATTTATAATGATCTACTAAATGATTAAATATATATTTTTCTTTTAGTTTCCAATTTCCATATTAATAGTAAACACCATTTCTTTTTCTCTCAACAATGTACGAATTCAGCTCTAACTAATATGTTAATTCCTACAAGTTTATTCAAATTGATTAAATCAACTACTAATTTTTATATCAATCTCAATATAAATTTAAATTAAGAATAAACTAAAAATATACCTTAAATTCTCTATTTAAATTTCCCTTTTTCCAGTCCCTATTTCCCTTCCTGAAACCATCGATGAACCCTCTTCTTCATAACTGTCAAACTACATTCATCCCCGAAATACAAGGTTTGAAACCCTCCTTGAAACTGCCGCACTCCTTGAAACAAGGAATTCGAACTCCCCATCTTCGCACCGTGATATCTCAGAACCCCAACACCCGGTCGACTTGAACTCGAGAACCACAAATCGTGAATACCCAAATCCACCTCGCGATAGTAACTGAACCCCACTCCAGTTTACCCATTCGAAATCGCACCCTCCCATCACCTCATTCAATAGTTCGAATTGATTTTTAGAAGGATTGGGGTTTAGAATTTACGAAGGATAAAGGAACGGGATTTTATTTGATTTCAAGCTCAAACAAAATGAAGCGGCTTTGTTTTGTTTTACTTGCTGAAGCTTTGATTCGGCTTTTATTAGGAGGAGCGACCAAATCTTAAACTTTTGATTTTCCCTAAGAAGACTAAGGGGAGACGCGATTTATAGGAGAAAGGTGCGGTTTTAAAAGGAACTGCGTGGCCATTTTTTTTTGTGGAGCTTTGAAGAGGAACGTGTTCCATTTTCTCCCTTTTGATTTTTCTGGTTATAGAGAGGCCACGTATTTTTTTTCTTTTTTTTCATTTTTACTTTTATATTTTTATTTTAATTTGTTTTAAACCGGTATCCTTTAATTTAAAATACCCCATGATTTTGGACTTCTCTTTGAACCCAACTAATGACATTTCTATGGTTTAACCACCATTCCGGACACACTGGGACAGGTCTCATAGCCCAATTCGATCATATGGAGAAGAGATTAATTTAAATCAATATAAACTAAATTTCAAACCATTAATTCCTCAATAATAAATTAATATTATTATTCCAATTCAAACAGAGTTTGTATTGATCATCTGAACTGTTTTCAGTTTGGTTTTAACTTCGAATTGAATTAACTTCGTACTACGATCGATTAAATATATTTTATATTAAGTCGTATATCGATTATTAAATAGATAACTAAATATAAAAATTCATTTATATTATCAACTCAATATTTAAATCCATATTAAATATTTAAAATTAACCAACGAAATATCCGGGTCATTACTTTCTTTCCCCTTAAAAGAATTACGTCCCCGAAATTACTCAGGTAGGAAAAATGCTGCTAACCTATTTACCTTTCAAAATCAACTTATGTTGAACTCAACATTTTATATTTCTACAACTTTTAGTCCTACCAAAATTTTGGTTTTTCATTCATTTGGAACCCCATATATGTTTGCATTCATTTAGTCTAAATGATTTACAATCAATTCACATTCCATCTATATTCCATTAGTCTATTCAAATTGATTTCAGTCAATTTATTCACTTCAATTTATTTAACTTGCTTAAGTTAAATTTTAAATTCCAGAATTCAAATCCCCAGGTTTTCATTTCAAATCCTTTTGAAATCCCATAAATATATACAAATATTTATTTCTATCATAAATTCAAAACATTTGAATTTACAAACCAACTTGTTTTCTTTCAAACAATTTTCCATCAAAAACTTTTCTAAGGCAGCAATACTTCACTTAGAAACTCGAAAATGAACACTGATGATGTTGCAATCATCATCAGAATTATTTTCCAGCCTCTGAAGTGAGTTCAGTGCTTAATTACTTTCAAAAATCCATTCAAAACAAAGCTATATTATTTTAATATACTTTAAGGAAAATATTCTTCTAAACACCCAGGATTTAAAATTCCAAATTCTGATTTGAATTCAATTTTAATTCATCTTATTTGTATTGCATTCGTATACAAGTTCCATTTTGTTATATAACCATTCCAATTTTATAATCTTATTTGATTATGAGAACAACAACCAACACATCCAAAATATAATAATTTCAGAAATTTATTCTTTCTATATCAAAATATAGTTTTGGGTCAAGTTATTTCATTCACCCACTTTAAAACAATATCGTGTCGAATTGTTTTTCTCAAGTGTTTTAGAAACAACAATCGACATAGTTGTGCTTCCTGTATCAATCAGAATTCATAACTCACTTGCTAAACCAATCAACACAATATAAAACAGTTTTTATATCAACTAATAAATACGTGCTCTTGTATATATACACTCAACTCATTCTAGGGTACTACTGACCCTATCTCTAGTGAGCACATCCCACCAAAGCCTAGGTATTCGCTCAACCAAAGCTCTGATACCAACTGTAACGGCCTGCAAATCAGTAATATCAGAGTTGACTACATACACCATACGTCCAACCCAAATATCACGAAAATACGAATCATTTTTTTAGAAGAAAAAGGTAGAAGAAGAACAGAAATAACAGCATAGAATCTCACATCGCAGCGGAATAAAATATAATATATCGTAACTTTTGAAATACAAAATTTTAACTGTACTACATATCATTATCAGAGTATCACTAGCAGAGTACAACTTACAACATAGCAGAAATAACAATAACTAGATAACGTTGAAGCCTCCTGCTCCAAGCTCCTTTGGATAATCTGTAAAATCCTAAACTACTTGACTGTCCGTATAAAATTGGGCACCCAAGAGTTTAGGTAAAACAAAATAAAATCCGGATTAGTCATGGGACTGGTATGAGTAAACAATTTTAAACAGTTTGAGAAAATAGACGATATCTCATAAGACCACGCCGTATAACACAGAACGGGTTTTTCCCTTATGAGAATCCAAAACACTTGATATAACTTTCAAATCTTTTTGAAAGAAACGATAATCTTTATATCAAAACTCTTTTGATATTATAATAATGTCTAAATCAAATAAATAGAAATCTAGTGGAACACTTGCATCTCACGTTCCACATATATAATATACAATCAAAACCGCAAGCACTTATTGGGTAATGAATTTCCAACTATGACAAGTTATGGAACCACCTTCCGATAGTGTATCTCTAGAGGAGAATATACTGGGTTTAACAAGAACATCTTGCAACCCGACCACACATGACCGACCACTCATTTCGCTTGAGTGTATCGAATGTATACCACCAACGGTTGGGATCAGCAACCGTTTCCCGAATAGGACAACATCGAATGGAATAAGGAATTAAATGAATCTATGGATAGGTGATAATACGCCCTAATGGGAGCTAACCACATAGCCATGCTGTCTGCCTGATTTTTGTCATTTCTCGGTTGTTGAGGCCTGAGGCTACGCTTTCTTGCCATTCATTGATAACACAATCACTTTGAATGTCACATTGTCAGATCCGTTAATCACTAATTTGGTTTACGCAAATATATTCTGGATATTATGCTAAGGGAATAAATCTGTTGCCACCATATATATTTATATAGACTAACATATTCGATCATTGGAAATACTTTGTTAGAAATTCGTCCATATACGTTCGTTCTGGGATTGAACGAAACTGAAGGCACAATTTCTGTTAATAGAAAAAGCCCTGGCACTCTACTCCATCTCTGATTTCCTTCATATAATATGATTCGCAATGCTACTGCCAATACGAAGTGGTTCTCGGACAATAATCCAACCGGTCTCTCCATATTAACAACGTTAAAATGGTTAAAACTTTGATAGTCGGTGATTTAACTATCAAATGAACAATGTCCGTGTACACACATTGATCTTATTTCCAAATGGAGTTATCGATCAAATCATCAAACATATATATATATACACACATATTCATATTTCCTTATTTCTATGTTTAGAAAATATATGTTATTAACACTAGAAATTTTTTCCATATATCGCCTTCTTTTATTTTTTGTACTTAGAAAATATCTTTATTTATAATTGGAAAATATTCCAATTACTTATCTCTTTTTCGACTCGTTTATTTCTATACTTAGGAAATATTTATTATTCTATATCCAACTTACTCCTATTTGGGTTAAAACGGATGTTATGTAAAACATCGTTACGACAACCCAAATACTGTATTTAACTAAATCTTATTCAACATTGACCTTCGAGCCAGAATCTTACTATTTATTTGTTAATAATGACATCAATCAAGTTGGGGTATAACTACCTCTCAAACCTTAACTGAATAACATTCATAACGTCAAAACAGACAAGACTACTTACTCGAATAACCAATACCATACAAACCAATTATTCCATTTTTAAACATGTACATGCTTCTCTTTTATTCTTACGATATTCTATTCATAGATTTCCTTTTTGTTTATACTATTCTATTTTTAAGTTCGTTTCCTTATCGAATTCAATATATATATATATATATATATATATATAGAGAGAGAGAGAGAGAGAGAGATTTCTAGTTATCAAATTTTCTTAAGAATATTCTAACTCCTTAAATTTCCGGAAAAATTAGCCAAAACCTCCTTTGTACTGGCAAAAAGTTCAAACCTCAACTCGCCTCTCTAGGCCCTTTCCATTCAGAAAGAAAATCAAAATGCCAAGTGGCTTGCCGATTCGGCGCATAAAACCTCATATTCAATTTAAATACATACCTTTTTGTCGAGCATTCTATTTATATCTCTTCTAACCCTTCATTCCAAACCTGTCTCATGTATATCCATGCATTTCTAATTCATTTCAACTTAATACACTTGTTTTAACTCAACTCGTTAATAAATTCGTTAATCAACTCTTTTGCCTATTTCACTTTCATATTTGAATATAACATGCTCAAAAATATTTCAACTTACTTATAAACTAATTTAATTCTAATTTCAATTCAAGTTCCATATTCAATTTCGAATATACATTACAAATCCAATTCACTTTTCAAAGTCTTATTTCGATTCAAATCTTGATTAACTAATTTTTCTTCTACTTAGCTAATTCTATTCAATAATCAAAAATATGATTATTGTTTCAAAAATCATTTCATTTACTTCATTTGAGTTAACATTTATTTTATAACTCAAGTCTAGATTTTTCTAATGGAAATTCGGATTTTATTTACATAAAATCCTTTTATTTATTTAAATAAACCGTTATGGCTTTATAATAGTTCTGGCGCTGTGTGACGGCAAGAAATTTCGCTCGATCCGAATCAGTCGTTAAACCGATCTAGACCGTTCGAAACCTCTGATCGTTTGAGAACATGACAAATCAGAACACAAACAGAAGAACATTTCATTACTATTACAACAATTCCATCAGATACAAGAATATACAGAGTATAAACGAATATTAGACATTCGAATAAATATCAGAGATTACAATTAATTATATAACAGCGGAAAATAATACAAAGCACAACTAAAGGTGATATATGGATACAGAGCTTTCCGGATATCACTCCAGCTGTAAACCAGGATCCTGTGAATATAAATCTGCAAAACCAAAACTACTAGCTGCCCGTGCGGAAAATAGGGGCACCCAGAGTTTAGGTTAAAACAATAAACTCCAGGTCAGTCATGTGACTGGTGTGAGAACTAAAACAGTTATTTAAAGCTTTACTTTAAAAGAGAGTAATTCAAGGGACCACGCCGTATAACACGGAACGGGTTTCCTCCCAAGAATACCAGTGCATATAGATAAACAACGCAATGCTTTTTCGAAAAATGAAGCTATTATAAGACCCAGGTCCTATCACACAATGCAACGCAAGCCGGAGGATAGGGTTTTACCTTATAACAGCCAAACATGCTTGATACGTTTAAAACAAATCATTTGATACTATAATAAGTGTATAGTGTCAAAACATTTCAATCATAAATATAAATCATAGACGGCATGAGTGCCCCATCCCACAATGTCGCCATACTAGGCTCTACAAATAAAGCCGCAATACACGTATTGGAAATTGGATTTCCGTCATGAGTCGAGGCAAGGGGCAAGCTCCTCTCCGCGTTCGAGACACTCTAGCAAATGTCCCAGGGTTACGCACTCTGGGCAACCCCTGGATCTTCAGGGCCAGTCCTCACTTACGTTAGAGGATTAATTATGCCTGAACACACGTTTCCCGGTCCTTACAGACCTATAATCGAGGCGCCTCATCCAACAACCACAAAGGTGAAAATATATATATGTCAGGGCTGGTAAGTCACTGACACCACCAAAGCTAGAAAGAAACGTCGTGCTCTCCCTGCAGTCCGTATCCCGTTTTTAACTCATACCGAGGTGTGAGGCTCGCGAATTCACGTTATACACAAAGCTGCCACGTAGGCCGTGCTTTGATCATCAACCACAAGACTTTGCTTTTCAACAGAAGCCTTGATCATTGCATCTTAGCGTGCCACACAGGCAATTCATGCCATGCGACTGATGTCCATCGATATACAACCTCTGAGCTCGTGCGTCTCAGAGAAGGGCGTTAAGCAAAAGAATAAATTCTCTGCCGCCAAACAGATGTATATTTAATAGAAATCAATCAACACAGAATAAAATCCAGTGTCAGACACACAATCCATTTACAAGTCCGTTCTGGGTCTGAACGAAACCGGAGGCACTTTCCTCGCATATCCATCCATCTCCAAGTACGTCTGGACGACCACCAACTATTTCCCTCCTCTTGGGTGTACAGCCCAATCAGGATCGTCAGTAATTATCCAAACGATGTGAAGACTTCCGGTCTTCGACCACCGTCTTCATCTTCGACATATCGTCGAATCGGTTATTCAGAATGGGTATAAACCTGGCCTTTCCGAACAACCCGCGTATATTAAAAACAAATGTTACACAAACACAACATACGCCTCATTCCAATTCATTAGCCACAAACCGCAAATTAGCAAGAGAACAATTTCCTAAACATTAACCCCGAAGGCCGAAACCAACATCAGATCAATACCTAGGAAACCATTCTTCTTAGCCAACCTACAGCTAGTTTCTAAATTTCACATTCTTAGGGAAAGGTTCCCATTAATTTTATCCAAGATAAATTCTTTAAAATTTATCCTGTAATCTTCCTTTGGATGTCGTTTCAAACCAAATTATGGTTTTTCTAAACTAGTCGAGATTAGCGAACCACACCGAAGCAATTATTTATTTTATTTCCCAATCCCAACCTATTCATCTCATGAAGCAAAACTGGTAATACTCCATATCTAACACCATGGGTTATCGGTAAAATTAATTACCATTTCACGTTCAAATCTAATTAAAGATTTAACTATCGCTTTGGAGCAAAACTGGTAATACTCCATTCTCGCTCATTTTCTAAATTTGATAATTTAGATTATCCATTCGCATTTCAATCTAATTGCAGATTTGTTAAACTCCTTTTACTGGGTTAAAGAACTAGGTGTTATTTAAAACCCAGCTCACGATAAACCCAAATCACATTCTATTTATTATCGGGTTAAAGAACTAGTGTTATTTAAAACACAGTTCACGATAAACCCATTTCAAATCCAATCAAATATATTAGAAATCCCGATTATTTAAAACCCCTTTTTAAATCTAATTTATTTATTTAAAAACAATTGGGTTTTAAATTTAGTTCAAAACTAGTTCATTTCGATAAAAAATCCATTTTTATCTTTTCAAATATGGTGTTTTTCACCCCAATTTTCCCAAATCATTTCTTATGATTTTATACAAATTATTACTATTTTTAATAATTTTATTAAGGCCCGTACAATCGATTTCCAACAATGGCCATCGAACTGCACTTACAGCGACCTTTTTCAAATTTGATTTGGACGTATCTCCAAATCCAACCGTTAGATTTTGAATTTCTAATATTCTTTAGAAAGCTCTTTTCGATACGAACCCAACGGTTCCGGTTTTAGGAGAATCCGCCGGTCGGATCTCCCGTAATGTCCGTTTGAAATAAATGGTCGAAATTTATGAACTGCCGCGGCGCGGCGCGTTCTATTCAGGCCATTATATTATATATATAATATATATTTCGTCGATTTCTATTTAAAACGAATTTTATAAATGGTTTTGAATTCGTTCCAAAAACAATTTCAACTTCCATTTCATTTCAAATCAAAATTGAATTCTTCTTTATAAATTCATTTAAAAATTTATTTCTATTAAATTCAAATTTCAATTCAATTTGAATTCATTTCAATTTGCTTTCAATTCAATTTGAATTCGTTTTCAATTCGATTCAATTCAAATTGGTTTTCTATTCGATTCAAATTCATTTCTAAATCTTTGTATATTCAATTCATTTCGAAATCGTTATATATTCAATTCATTTCGAAATCGTTTTATATTCAATTCATTTCGAAATCGTTTTATATTCAATTCATTTCGAAATCGTTATATATTCAATTCATTTCGAAATCGTTATATATTCAATTCATTTCGAAATCGTTATATATTCAATTCATTTCGAAATCGTTTTTCAACATCATTTTAAAATGATCAAAATCGATATAAATATCGTTCACGTCAAAATGGCGTCAATCTAATCAACACGGCTTCATATATTTCTATTTTCAAATATTCTATTTCAAAATATTTGTTATTATCAAAATATTTCGTTCAACACATGACTAATCTCAACGGATGAGTACAGTCAACACATGAACCTTTATTTTATATTGATAAAGATGTAAATTTTATTATTAAAATATTTCGTTCAACACATGACTAATCTCAACGGATGAGTACAGTCAACACATGAACCTTTATTTTATATATTCTTTATTTTCTAAATTGGAATGAGGCCCAATCAATCACCATATAATGTTAATTATATGGATTTTCATACATCACACGTATATAATAGCATTGCAAAATAATCAACCATCAACCAAAGTGCACTACACTGTATAAGCATCAAATATAGATATCTAACGCTTATAACAGCCTGTCAATCAATCGATCGACATATTTAATCAATCAGGATGAGTGAACTTCAAATTTCATCCCAACACCCGTGTGGGGTTTCAAACAATCAAATACAGATTTTAGTTGTGCAGTTGGGCGATGTGTAAAATTTATCGACCCAATCAATGTCCTTCAAATAGGTGTACATAAACAAACCGTCCGGTTTGCAAATGAATATTTTATTTTATTCGCTTCCGCGTTAAAAATTATATTTTTAACGATCAAAATATTTTATTCAAACTATGAATATTCTATTCGGTTCATTTATTCAATAAAATGATATTTTTATTTTTCTAACATATTTTAGAAAATTTCGGCGGCATAACGGCACGATACTAGAAACGGGACGAGGCCTAGCCTTATCCCCGGTCTAGTGAAGGCCCACGCCATTCACACATCAATCAAATCCATTCATTTCACCATGCAATTCAATTTCAACCAAATAATCTAACTAATTTTTGCAATCAAACAAACAAGTCCATGGTCTGTGGACGATTGTGTCGGGTGCTACTAAGCACCGTCTGCATCCTAGTATATATATGTAATTAGAAAAGAATTTGAAAGGTGAGAAGTTCTCACCGAAAGCTATCCAAACATCTTGACTCTTCTTTGATAGAAATCTTCATCGATCTCGCCTTTTGTCGCTTTCGTTGTCCGCTTTCACTACATATGTAATAACCCGTAAAACGCGAGCCAGTTTGAAATTTTTATTTCGGCAATTTTAGTGAATTTTGAATATTTAAAATGGATTATTTTAAATAATATCGACGAGAAATTTATTTTGAATGGAATTCGACGTATATATTATACGCGTCGTCGTTAGAATATAAATAATTATATATAATTATAATAGAATTGAAAATGGCGCGGTAGTTCGATAATTCGATTTCAAACTTCAATTGAATGTACCGGGTGCAAAACAATCCGGATTTTAGTGAAACCAAAAACATTAGGATCTAATTGATAATATCTTTCCAACGAATCCGAAAGACCAAGATTTCATAGCGGAAATCAAAAGATATGTCCAGTTGAAAATTCTGAATAGTCGCTATGGAATTCAGGCCCTTAAAAATGGACATTTTGCAAATGACCTCGGATTTTGACGAAACCAGTTTTGTTGGGTCCGTGATGTCTAATTATTGCTAGGTTTCAATTTTCATAATTTTTCGAATCAATATGTGAGCGTGGCAAAGGAAAACGCGTTTGACCAGTTTCAGTTGATTTTAATCGACTGGAAATTGGCCATTTTTCCAACGGTCGCAGAATTCGACGAAACTGGTTTTGTTAGGACCGTATCGTCAATACGAAGCTAGAAAATATTTTTTTGGAATTTTTAGAGTTAGTATGTGACCCCGGTAATTTGAAATGTACGTTTAAAATTCAATATAGTGATTTAAATGTAAATTTAACGGAAACTGATTGTAACAGCCAAATCAGCTGACGATACATATCCCGTTGTGTTCGGAATGGGGGTTAAACGCTATGGACGACAGGTGGTGGGCCTCGTTTTGATGACGTATGTAAAAGTCAACTTTTATAAAATAATAAAATAATAAAATAATAAATAAAAATATATATAAACCCCCCCTTTTTTCTCGTTTACATTCAACAGAATAAAATTAAAAAAAAAAGAGAGAGAAGGAAGGGGGAGGAGCCGCCGCTCCTCCCACCGTCGCGCCCACCCAAGGTGGCGCTGACCACCGCAGCCCCCCAGGCGCCGCCGATCTTCGGCAAGCCCCCTCCCCTCCTCTGGCCAAAGATCGCATGCCCCCCCTTCCTATCGCGATCCCTTTCCCTCAGCTCGCCGCCCTCCCCTTCTTCTCCTCCGCCACCTCGAAGCGCACACCCCCCCGATAGGTCGCGCCGCCCTCAGGCACCCCCCCTCTTCAATCGACGGACAGCCCCCCCCCCCCCCCCAGCTTCGACTCCAGCACGCAAGTCACCCTCCGTCGAACACCAATGACCACCTCTGATAGGAACTGTAAGTTCATTTATTTATATTTATATTCATTCGTTCAATGTAATTAGTTATATATGGATAAACATCAGTTTTTAATAAGAACAAAGCTTTGATTTTTATATAAACGAAGGTTGAAATTTTATAGGGTGAAAGATCGGATTTTTGAAAAGAAAAATCTGATTTTTATATTAGGGCGAGATTAAAAATATGATCTTTATATTTTTAAAGTAATAAAAATATGATTTTTATATTTTTAAAGTATTAAAAATATGATCTTTACTATATAGAAGATGTAGAAATATGATTTTTATTAGACGTGAAAAATAAAAATATAATTTTTATATAGTGTAGAGCATAAAAATATGATTTTTATTAATGTAAGAGATTAAAAATATAATCTTTATCGATACGAACACTGTTATCAAAATATTATTTTTACCATATAGTTAAATTAGAAAAGATTAGATCTTTAAACTATAAAAGATTTGATTTTTAAACTATGAAGGAATTTGATGTTTAACTTTGAAAGGTTTGATTTTTAAAAGTTAAAAAGGCGAAATCTTTATTTTAGAAAAGGCGAAATCTTTATTTTAGAAAAGGCGAAATCTTTATTTTAAAAAAGGCGAAATCTTTATTTTAGAAAAGGCGAAATCTTTATTTTAGAAAAGGCGAAATCTTTATTTTAGAAAAGGCGAAATCTTTATATTAGAAAAGGCGAAATCTTTATATGGTGAAGAGCGAAAAGAAAAATATGATTTTTATATATAGAAATTCGAAAGAAAAATATGATTTTTATATATAGAACTTCGAAAGAAAAATATGATTTTTATATATAGAACTTCGAAAGAAAAATATGATTTTTATATATAGAACTTCGAAAGAAAAATATGATTTTTATATATAGAACTTCGAAAGAAAAATATGATTTTTATATATAGAACTTCGAAAGAAAAATATGATTTTTATATATAGAACTTCGAAAGAAAAATGGGATTTTTATATATATTGAACTTAGAAGTAAAAATTCGATTTTTATATATGTAGTGGCTACGGGCAAAGAAGATAGCGAAGATGCGATAGCAATGAAGATTTCTATCAGTGAAGAGCCGTGAAGTTAGGATAGCTTTCGGTGAGAACTTCTCACTCTTCAATTTCTATTATAGTTATAAATATAAACTAGGATGCAGACGGTGTTTAGTAGCACCCGACACCCGTCATCCACAGACCATGGATGGCTTGTTTGTTAAATTGTTTGATTTCAAAAATTAATTAGATTATTTGATTGAAATTGAATTGTTTGGTGAGAATGAATGGATTTGATTGATGTGTGAATGGCGTGGGCCTTCACTAGACCGGGGATAAGGCTAGGCCTCGTCCCGTTTCTAGTATCGTGCAGTTATGCCGCCGAAATTTTCTAAAATATGTTAGAAAAATAAAAATATCATTTTATTGAATAAATGAACCGAATAGAATATTCATAGGTTGAATAAAATGTTTTATCGTTAAAAAATATAATTTTTAACGTGAATGTGAATAAATAAATATTCATTTACAAACCGGACGGTTTGTTTATGTACACCTATTTGAAGGACATTGATTGGGTCGATAAATTTCACACATCGCCCAACTGCACGAATAAAATCTGTGTTTGATTGTTTGAAACCCTACACGGGTGTTGGGATGAAATTTGAAGTTCACTCATCCTGATTGATTAAATATGTCGATCGATTGATTGACAGGCTGTTATAAGCGTTAGATATCTATATTTGATGCTTATACAGTGTAGTGCACTTTGGTTGATGATTGATTATTTTTCAATGCTATTATATACATGTGATGTATGAAAATCCATATAATTAACTTTATATGGTGATTGATTGGGCCTCATTCCAATTTAGAAGATAAAGAATAATATAAAATAAAGGTTCATGTGTTGACTGTACTCATTCGTGAGCTTAGTCATGTGTTGAACGAAATATTTTTATAATAAAATTTACATCTTTATCAATATAAAATAAAGGTTCATGTGTTGACTGTACTCATTCGTGAGATTAGTCATGTGTTGAACAAAATATTTTTATAATAAAATTTGTATCTTTATCAATATAAAATAAAGGTTCATGTGTTGACTGTACTCATCCGTTGAGATTAGTCATGTGTTGAATGAAATAATTTAACAAAAATAGTCACATGTGGACGGTACTCATTCATTGAGATTAGTCGTGTGTTGACAAATAGAAATATTTGAAATAGAATATTTGAAAATAGAAATATATGAAGCCGTGTTGATTAGATTGACGCCATTTTGACGTGAACGATATTTATATCAATTTTCTTTCGAAATGAATTGAATATAAAACGATTTCGAAATGAATTGAATATAAAACGATTTCGAAATGAATTGAATATAAAACAATTTCGAAATGAATTGAATATAAAACGATTTCGAAATGAATTGAATATATAACGATTTCGAAATGAATTGAATATATAACGATTTCGAAATGAATTGAATATAAAACGATTTCGAAATGAATTGAATATAAAACGATTTCGAAATGAATTGAATATATAACGATTTCGAAATGAATTGAATATATAACGATTTCGAAATGAATTGAATATAAAACGATTTCGAAATGAATTGAATATATAACGATTTCGAAATGAATTGAATATAAAACGATTTCGAAATGAATTGAATATAAAACGATTTCGAAATGAATTGAATATATAACGATTTCGAAATGAATTGAATATAAAACGATTTCGAAATGAATTGAATATAAAACGATTTCGAAATGAATTGAATATATAACGATTTCGGAATGAATTGAATATATAACGATTTCGAAATGAATTGAATAGAAAACGAATTTGATTTCAATTGAATATATATATAACGAATTTGATTCGAATAGAAAACCAATTTGAATTGAATCGAATAGAAAACGACTTTGAAACCAATTTGAATTGAATCGAGTAGCAAACGACTTTGAAATTGAATTGAATTGAAAACGAATTCAAATTGAATTGAAAGCGAATTGAAATGAATTCAAATTGAATTGAAATTTGAATTGAATGGAAATGAATTTTAAAACGAATTTATATAGAAGAATTCCATTTTGATTTGAATTGAAATGGAAGTTGAAATTGCTTTTGAAACGAATTTAAAACTATTTATATAATTCGTTTTAAATAGAAATCGACGAAATATATATTATATATATTATATATATAATATAATGGCCTGAATAGAACGCGCCGCGCCGCGGCAGTTCGTGAATTTCGACCATTTATTTCAAACGGACATTACGGGAGATCCGACCGTCGGATTCTCCTAAAACCGGAACCGTTGGGTTCGTATCGAAAAGAGCTTTCTAACGAATATTTGAAATTCAAAATCTAACGGTTGGATTTGGAGATACGTCCAAATCAAATTCGAAAAAGGTCGCTATAGGTGCAGTTCGATGGCCGTTGTTGGAAATCGACTGTACGGGCCTTGATAAAATTATTACAAATATAAATAATTTGTGTAAAATCATAAGAAATGATTTGGGAAAATTTGGGGTGAAAACCCCATATTTGAAATGATAAAAATAGATTTTTATCAAAATGAACCAGTTTTGAACTAAATTTAAAACCCAATTATTTTTAAATAAATGAATTAGATTTAAAAAGGGGTTTTAAATAATCGGAATTTCTAATATATTTGATTGAATTTGAAATGGGTTTATCGTGAACAGTGTTTTAAATAACACTAGTTCTTTAACCCGATAACAAATAGAATGTGATTTGGGTTTGTCGTGAACTGTGTTTTAAATAACACCTAGTTCTTTAACCCAGTAAAAGGAGTTTTAACGAATCTGCAATTAGATTGAAATGTGAATTCGTAATCTAAATTTCCAAATTTAGAAAATGAACGAGAATGGAGTATTACCAGTTTTGCTCCAAAGCGATAGTTAAATCTTTAATTAGATTTGAACGTGAAATGGTAATTAATTTTACCGATGACACCACGGTGTTAGATATGGAGTATTACCAGTTTTGCTTCATGGGATGAATAGGTTGGGATTGGGAAATAAAATAAATAATTACTTCGTTACGGTTCGCTAATCTCGACTAGTTGGAAAAACCATAATTTGGTTTTAAATGGCATCCAAAGGAAGATTACAGGATAAATTTTAAAGAATTTATCTTGGATAAAATAAATGGGAACCTTTCCCTAAGAATGTGGAATTTAGGAACTAGCTGTAGGTTGGCTAAGAAGAATGGTTTTCCTGGGTATTGATCTGATGTTGGTTTCGGCCTTCGGGGTTAATGTTTTGGAAATTGTTCTCTTGCTAATTTGCGGTTAGTGACTAATGAATTGGAATGAGGCGTATGTTGTGATTGTGTAACATTTGTTTTTAATATACGCGGGTTGTTCGGAAAGTCCGGGTTTACACCCATTCTGAATAACCGATTCGACGATTCGTTGAATATGAAGACGGTGGTCGAAGACCGGAAGTCTTCACATCGTTTGGATAATTACTGACGATCCTGATTGGGCTGTACACCCGAGAGGATGGAAATAGTTGGTGGTCGTCCAGACGTACCTGGAGATGGATGGATACACGAGGAAAGTGCCTCCGGTTTCGTTCAGACCCAGAACGGACTTGTAAATGGATTGTGTGTCTGACACTAGATTTTATTCTGTGTTGATTGATTTCTATTAAATATACATCTGTTTGGCGGCGGAGAATTTATTCTTTTGCTTAACGCCCTTCTCTGAGACGTACGAGCTCAGAGGTTGTATATCGATGGACATCAGTCGCATCGCATGAATTGCCTGTGTGGCACGCTAAGATGCAATGATCAAGGCTTCTGTTGAAAAGCAAAGTCTTGTGGTTGATGATCAAAGCACGCCTACGTGGCAGCTTTGTGTATAACGTGAATTCGCGAGCCTCACACCTCGGTATGAGTTAAAAACGGGATACGGACTGCAGGGAGAGCACGACGTTTCTTTCTAGCTTTGGTGGTGTCAGTGACTTACCAGCCCTGACATTTATATATTTTTCACCTTTGTGGTTGTTGGATGAGGCGCCTTGATTATAGGTCTGCAAGGACTGGGAAACGTGTGTTCAGGCATAATTAATCCTCAAACGTAAGTGAGGACCGACCCTGAAGATCCGGGGTTGCCCAGCGTGCGTAACCCTGAGGCATTTGCTAGAGTGTCTCGAACGCGGAGAGGAGCTTGCCCCTTGCCTCGACTCATGACGGAAATCCAATTTCCAATACGAGATATTTCGGCTTTATTTGTAGAGCCTAGTATGGCGACATAGTAGCATGGGATGCTATGTCGTCTATGATTTATATTTATGATTGAAAATGTTTTGACACTATACACTTATTATAGTATCAAATGATTTGTTTTAAACGTACCAAGCATGTTTGGCTGTTATAAGGTAAAACCCTATCCTCCGGCTTGCGTTGCATTGTGTGATGGGACCTAGGTCTTATAATAGCTTCATTTTTCGAAAAAGCATTGCGTTGTTTATTTTATGCACTGGTATTCTTGGGAGGAAACCCGTTCCGTGTTATACGGCGTGGTCCCTTGAATTACTCTCTTTTAAAGTAAAGTTTTAAATAACTGTTTTAGTTCTCACACCAGTCACATGACTAACCTGGAGTTTATTGTTTTAACCTAAACTCTGGGTGCCCCTATTTTCCGCACGGGCAGCTAGTAGTTTTGGTTTTGCAGATTTATATTCACAGGATCCTGGTTTACAGCTGGAATGATATCCGGAAAGCTCTGTATCCGTATATCACCTTCAGTTGTGCTTCGTATTATTTTCCGCTGCTATGTATTTAAATGTAATTTAAATCTCTGATATTTCTGTGTAATATTTATTCATTTATACTCTGTATATTCTTGTAATCTGATGCATTGTTGTAATATACAATGAAATGTTCTTCTGTTTGTGTTCTGATTTGTCCTGTTCTCAACGTTCAGGGGTTTCGAACGGTCTAGATCGGTTTAACGACTGATTCAGATCGAGCGAAATTTCCGGCCGTCACAACATATGTAAAAATCGAATTTTACTTCGCTATTCAATATATAAAAATTGAATTTTTAGTTTGCTATTCAATATATAAAAATCGAATTTTTAGTTTGCTATTCAATATATAAAAATCGAATTTTTAGTTTGCTATTCAATATATAAAAATCGAATTATCGAACTACCGTGCCATTTTCAATTCCTTTTATAATTATATATAATTATTTATATTCTAACGACGACGTATATAATATATACGTTCTAATTATATTCAAAATAAATTTCTCGTCGATAATATTTAAAATAATTCATTTTAAATATTCAAAATTCGCCAAAATAAAAAATTTTAAACTGGCCCAGAATTTCCGGGTTATTACAATCTCCCCCACTTAAAACTTTTCGTCCCCGAAAAGGAACAAAGTCGAAAGTGGTTTGATTAATCAACTCTACGTTCGGTCTGGCTTCCATTCTCCAACTTTTCAGTTTCTGAGAAATTTCAAAAATTTCAAAAATTTGGCTAACACCCTAAATTTTCGAAAAATTTCGCCATAACCTCCCCTGCACCGGGAGCATCAGGGAATTTCAAACAGCTTCCCCGGTCCTTCTAATCTCAAAAAGAAAAAGAAAAAGCCAAGCGGCTAGCCAATAGGCTCATAAAATCATCATCACCCAAACAAAACAGTAAATTATGTAGTAAACATGTACCTATTTGTCGGGCAAACAAATTTTATTCTCTGCTCTAGCCTCCTTGCTATGACCTGTTCAATGTAAGTATATGTAGATGCATGCAAATGCGACCAATTTTCAATACAGTTCAATATTTGATTCAATTAGGCATAATGGTTCAAAATTAGCAAACAAATAAACAAACAACACAAACATCAATCAATTAGAGGATTAGAGTTTCAAATTGATAATTTTACTATATATACAGAAAATCTTGTTTTTGATGCCAATTCACAACAATGTGTTCTAACTATATATAAGTTTTGGTTCTCACACCAGTCTAATGGAAATATATCGATATCACACCTTCGTTACTCGAACATGAATACTAATGACGACTGGTCAATCATCAGAACCATCTTCGGGCCACTAGATTATGATTCTATATCTATCTAATATATTAAAACTTCGAATATACGTTCATGACGCGTATACGCGAAATCTTTATATACTAGATTGTCCATATTCAAAATAAATAAATAATCAAATACGTTTTAAAATGGTTTAAATTTCAAAACAAAATTGTTTTCATTTGAAAAATATACTCTTCACACTCGTTCTAGGACACTACTGATCCTATCTCTAACGAGTCATTCTAATTGGATATTACTAATCCAATATCTGATGAATTCTTCCGTATGCTTCTAATGTGTCTTGTTCTCGAGCTCTGTAAACCAAAGCTCTGATACCAAATGTGACGGCAAGAAATTTCGCTCGATCCGAATCAGTCGTTAAACCGATCTAGACCGTTCGAAACCTCTGATCGTTTGTGAACAAGACAAATCAGAACACAAACAGAAGAACATTTCATTGCTATTACAACAATTCCATCAGATACAAGAATATACAGAGTATAAATGAATATTATACATTCGAATAAATATCAGAGATTACAATTAATTATATAACAGCGGAAAATAATACAAAGCACAACTGAAGGTGATATACGGATACAGAGCTTTCCGGATATCATTCCAGCTGTAAACCAGGATCATGTGAATATAAATCTGCAAAACCAAAACTACTAGCTGCCCGTGCGGAAAATAGGGGCACCCAGAGTTTAGGTTAAAACAATAAACTCCAGGTCAGTCATGTGACTGGTGTGAGAACTAAAACAGTTATTTAAAGATTTACTTTAAAAGAGAGTAATTCAAGGGACCACGCCGTATAACACGGAACGGGTTTCCTCCCAAGAATACCAGTGCATATAGATAAACAACGCAATGCTTTTTCGAAAAATGAAGCTATTATAAGACCCAGGTCCTATCACACAATGCAACGCAAGCCGGAGGATAGGGTTTTACCTTATAACAGCCAAACATGCTTGATACGTTTAAAACAAATCATTTGATACTATAATAAGTGTATAGTGTCAAAACATTTCAATCATAAATATAAATCATAGACGGCATGAGTGCCCCATCCCACTATGTCGCCATACTAGGCTCTACAAATAAAACCGCAATACACGTATTGGAAATTGGATTTCCGTCATGAGTCGAGGCAAGGGGCAAGATCCTCTCCGCGTTCGAGACACTCTAGCAAATGTCCCAGGGTTACGCACTCTGGGCAACCCCTGGATCTTCAGGGCCGGTCCTCACTTACGTTAGAGGATTAATTATGCCTGAACACACGTTTCCCGGTCCTTACAAACCTATAATCGAGGCGCCTCATCCAACAACCACAAAGGTGAAAATATATATATGTCAGGGCTGGTAAGTCACTGACACCACCAAAGCTAGAAAGAAACATCGTGCTCTCCCTGCAGTCTGTATCCCGTTTTTAACTCATACCGAGGTGTGAGGCTCGCGAATTCACGTTATACACAAAGCTGCCACGTAGGCCGTGCTTTGATCATCAACCACAAGACTTTGCTTTTCAACAGAAGCCTTGATCATTGCATCTTAGCGTGCCACACAGGCAATTCATGCCATGCGACTGATGTCCATCGGTATACAACCTCTGAGCTCGTACGTCTCAGAGAAGGGCGTTAAGCAAAAGAATAAATTCTCCGCCGCCAAACAGATGTATATTTAATAGAAATCAATCAACACAGAATAAAATCCAGTGTCAGACACACAATCCATTTACACGTCCGTTCTGGGTCTGAACGAAACCGGAGGCACTTTCCTAGCATATCCATCCATCTCCAAGTACGTCTGGACGACCACCAACTATTTCCCTCCTCTTGGGTGTACAGCCCAATCAGGATCGTCAGTAATTATCCAAACGATGTGAAAACTTCCGGTCTTCGACCACCGTCTTCATCTTCGACATATCGTCGAATCGGTTATTCAGAATGGGTATAAACCCGGCCTTTCCGAACAACCCGCGTATATTAAAAACAAATGTTACACAAACACAACATATGCCTCATTCCAATTCATTAGCCACAAACCGCAAATTAGCAAGAGAACAATTTCCTAAACATTAACCCCGAAGGCCGAAACCAACATTAGATCAATACCTAGGAAACCATTCTTCTTAGCCAACCTACAGCTAGTTTCTAAATTTCACATTCTTAGGGAAAGGTTCCCATTAATTTTATCCAAGATAAATTCTTTAAAATTTATCCTGTAATCTTCCTTTGGATGTCGTTTCAAACCAAATTATGGTTTTTCTAAACTAGTCAAGATTAGCGAACCACACCGAAGCAATCATTTATTTTATTTCCCAACCCCAACCTATTCATCTCATGAAGCAAAACTGGTAATACTCCATATCTAACACCACGGGTTATCGGTAAAATTAATTACCATTTCACGTTCAAATCTAATTAAAGATTTAACTATCGCTTTGGAGCAAAACTGGTAATACTCCATTCTCGCTCATTTTCTAAATTTGATAATTTAGATTATCCATTCGCATTTCAATCTAATTGCAGATTTGTTAAACTCCTTTTACTGGGTTAAAGAACTAGGTTTTATTTAAAACCCAGCTCACGATAAACCCAAATCACATTCTATTTATTATCGGGTTAAAGAACTAGTGTTATTTAAAACACAGTTCACGATAAACCCATTTCAAATCCAATCAAATATATTAGAAATCCCGATTATTTAAAACCCCTTTTTAAATCTAATTTATTTATTTAAAAACAATTGGGTTTTAAATTTAGTTCAAAACTAGTTCATTTCGATAAAAAATCCATTTTTATCTTTTCAAATATGGAGTTTTTCACCCCAATTTTCCCAAATCATTTCTTATGATTTTATACAAATTATTACTATTTTTAATAATTTTATTAAGGCCCGTACAATCGATTTCCAACAATGGCCATCGAACTGCACTTACAACGACCTTTTTCAAATTTGATTTGGACGTATCTCTAAATCCAACCGTTAGATTTTGAATTTCTAATATTCGTTAGAAAGCTCTTTTCGATACGAACCCAACGGTTCCGGTTTTAGGAGAATCCGCCGGTCGGATCTCCCGTAATGTCCGTTTGAAATAAATGGTCGAAATTTATGAACTGCCGCGGCACGGCGCGTTCTATTCAGGCCATTATATTATATATATATATAATATATATAATATATATTTCGTCGATTTCTATTTAAAACGAATTTTATAAATGGTTTTGAATTCGTTCCAAAAACAATTTCAACTTCCATTTCATTTCAAATCAAAATTGAATTCTTCTTTATAAATTCATTTAAAAATTTATTTCTATTAAATTCAAATTTCAATTCAATTTGAATTCATTTCAATTTGCTTTCAATTCAATTTGAATTCGTTTTCAATTCGATTCAATTCAAATTGGTTTTCTATTCGATTCAAATTCATTTCTAAATCTTTGTATATTCAATTCATTTCGAAATCGTTATATATTCAATTCATTTCGAAATCGTTATATATTCAATTCATTTCGAAATCGTTATATATTCAATTCATTTCGAAATCGTTATATATTCAATTCATTTCGAAATCGTTATATATTCAATTCATTTCGAAATCGTTATATATTCAATTCATTTCGAAATCGTTATATATTCAATTCATTTCGAAATCGTTATATATTCAATTCATTTCGAAATCGTTATATATTCAATTCATTTCGAAATCGTTTTTCAACATCATTTTAAAATGATCAAAATCGATATAAATATCGTTCACGTCAAAATGGCGTCAATCTAATCAACACGGCTTCATATATTTCTATTTTCAAATATTCTATTTCAAAATATTTGTTATTATCAAAATATTTCGTTCAACACATGACTAATCTCAACGGATGAGTACAGTCAACACATGAACCTTTATTTTATATTGATAAAGATGTAAATTTTATTATTAAAATATTTCGTTCAACACATGACTAATCTCAACGGATGAGTACAGTCAACACATGAACCTTTATTTTATATATTATTTATTTTCTAAATTGGAATGAGGCCCAATCAATCACCATATAATGTTAATTATATGGATTTTCATACATCACACGTATATAATAGCATTGCAAAATAATCAACCATCAACCAAAGTGCATTACACTGTATAAGCATCAAATATAGATATCTAACGCTTATAACAGCCTGTCAATCAATCGATCGACATATTTAATCAATCAGGATGAGTGAACTTCAAATTTCATCCCAACACCCGTGTGGGGTTTCAAACAATCAAATACAGATTTTAGTTGTGCAGTTGGGCGATGTGTAAAATTTATCGACCCAATCAATGTCCTTCAAATAGGTGTACATAAACAAACCGTCCGGTTTGCAAATGAATATTTTATTTTATTCGCTTCCACGTTAAAAATTATATTTTTAACGATCAAAATATTTTATTCAAACTATGAATATTCTATTCGGTTCATTTATTCAATAAAATGATATTTTTATTTTTCTAACATATTTTAGAAAATTTCGGCGGCATAACGGCACGATACTAGAAACGGGACGAGGCATAGCCTTATCCCCGGTCTAGTGAAGGCCCACGCCATTCACACATCAATCAAATCCATTCATGTAACAACCCGGAAAATCTGGTCCAGTTTAAATTTTTTATTTTGGCAATTTTAGCGAATTTTGAATATTTAAAATGAATTATTTTAAATAATATCGATGAGAAACTTATTTTGAATAGAATTCGAACGTATATATTTATACGCGTCGTCGTTAGAATATAAATAATTATATATAATTATAAAAGGAATTGAAAATGGCGCGGTAGTTCGATAATTCGATTTCAAACTTCAATTGAATGTACCGGGTGCAAAACAATCCGGATTTTAGTGAAACCAAAAATAATGGAATCTAATAGTGAATATCTTTCCAACGAATCCGAAAAATCGAAATTTCATATCAGGAATCAAAAGATATGTCCTGTTGGAAATTCTGAATAGTCGCTATGGAATTCAGGCCCTTAAAAATAGCCATTTTGCAAATGACCTCGGATTTCGACGAAACCAGTTTTGTTGGGTCCGTGATGTCAAGTTATTGCTAGGTTTCAAATTTCATAATTTTCCGAATCAATATGTGAGCGTGGCAAAGGAAAACGCGATTGACCATTTTCAGTTGATTTTAATCGACTGGAAATTGGCCATTTTTTAAACGGCCTCAGAATTCGACGAAACTAGTTTTGTTAGGACCGTATCGTTAATACGAAGCTAGAAAATATTTTTTCTGGAATTTTTCTAGTTAGTATGTGACCCCGGTAATTTGAAATGTACGTTTAAAATTCAATATAGTGATTTAAATGTTAATTCAACGGAAACTGATGGTAACAGCCGAATCAGCGTGCGATACATATCCCATTGTGTTCGGAATGGACTTGTTTCGGGGTCGTATGTAAAAGTCAACTTTTTGAAAATTAATTAAATAAAATAAAAAAAATCTCTCTCCTTATATCCGCTCAGGCCCCCCCCCCCCCCCCCGTTCATCGTCGCCGTCGAGCCGCCAAGGGAGGTGCTTCCCCATCGCCTTGACCTCGCCGCAACCCCTCGAAGCAACCCCACCACCTCGACGCCTCCACATCGGACATCATCGCGACGCTCCCTGAACCCTTGCCGCCGACGAACAACACCATCGAGCCCCCCCCCCTTCGCATCCAATGGTGAGCTTTTAGTTATTTTAGTTTTATTTTTATTTTCGTTTTAAGAAAAACTGATTTCTGTTTTATATTTAAAGTTAAAAACTGATATTTGTTAAAGTTTTAAAAACTGATTTTTGTTTAAAGTTAAAAACTGATTTCTGTTTTATATTTAAAGTTAAAAACTGATATTTGTTAAAGTTTTAAAAACTGATTTTTGTTTAAAGTTAAAAACTGATTTCTGTTTTATATTTAAAGTTAAAAACTGATATTTGTTAAAGTTTTAAAAACTGATTTTAAAGGGATATTAAAACTGTTTTAAAGGGAATTTTAAAACTGATTTTAAAGGGATATTAAAACTGTTTTAAAGGGAATTTTAAAACTGATTTTAAAGGGATATTAAAACTGTTTTAAAGGGAAATTTAAAACTGATTTTAAAGGGATATTAAAACTGTTTTAAAGGGAATTTTAAAACTGATTTTAAAGGGATATTAAAACTGATTTAAAAGGAATTTTAAAACTGATTTTATTTTTAAAAGGTTTAAACTTTAAAATAGAAAAGGCGGAATTTTTATTGAATAGAAGTAATAAAAATATGATTTTTATATTTTTAAAGTATTAAAAATATAATCTTTATAGGATAGAGAATATAAAAATATCATCTTTGTATGTGTAGTGAAATAAAAATCTGATTTTTATTTTATATACGTTGAGATAAAGTGGTAAATTTTATAAAGGTGAAAACTTTATTTTTATAAAGGCGAAAACTTTATTTTTATATATTGAACTTCAGAATAAAAATAGAATTTTTATATATTGAACTTTGATAGAAAAATATGATTTTTTAAATATTGAATAGCGAAGTAAAAATTCGATTTTTATGTATGTAGTGGCTACGGGCAACGAGGATGACGAAGATGCGAGAGCGATGAAGATTTCTATCAATGAAGTGCCGTGGAGCTAGGATAGCTATATGTGAGAATTTCTCACCTTTCAATTTAATTTTTCTAGTTGTATATATATACTAGGATGCAGACGGTGCTTAGTAGCACCCGACACAATCGTCCACAGACCATGGACTTGTTTGTTTGGTTGCATAGATTAGTTGAATTATTTGTTTGAATTGAATTGTTTGGTGAGATGAAATTGATTTGATTGATGTGTGAATGGCGTGGGCCTTCACTAGACCGGGGATAAGGCTAGGCCTTGTCCCGTTTCTAGTATAGTGCCGTTATGCCGCCGAAATTTTCTAAAATATGTTAGAAAAATAAAAATATCATTTTATTTAAAGAATGAACTGAATAGAAATTCATATGTTGGAATAAAATGTTTTTTTTATCGTTAAAAATATAATTTTTAACGTGAATGTAAATAAATAAATATTCATTTACAAACCAGACGGTTTGTTTATGTACACCTATTTGAAGGACATTGATTGGGTCGATAAATTTTACACATCGCCCAACTGCACAAATAAAATATGCGTTTGATTGTTTGAAACCCCACACGGGTGTTGGGATGAAATTTGAAGTTCACTCATCCTGATTGATTAAATATGTCGATCGATTGATTGACAGGCTGTTATAAGCGTTAGATATCTTTATTTGATGCTTATACAGTGTAGTGCACTTTGGTTGATGGTTGATCATTTATCAATGTTATTATATACATGTGTTGTGTGAAAATCCATATAATTAATTTTATATGGTAATTGATTGGGCCTCATTCCAGTTTAGAAATGGAAATATTTGAAATAGAAATATTTGAAATAGAATATTTGAAAATAGAAATTTATGAAGTCGTATTGATTAGTTTGACGCCATTTTGACGTGAACGATATTTATATCGATTTTAAACGATTTCGAAATGAATTGAATTGAAAACGATTTCGAAATGAATTGAATTGAAAACGATTTCGAAATGAATTGAATTGAAAACGATTTCGAAATGAAGTGAATTGAAAACGATTTCGAAATGAATTGAATTGAAAACGAATTCAAAGTGAATTGAAAACGAATTCAAAGTGAATTGAAAACGATTTCGAAATGAATTGAATTGAAAACGAATTCAAAGTGAATTGAAAACGATTTCGAAATGAAGTGAATTGAAAACGATTTCGAAATGAAGTGAATTGAAAACGATTTCGAA
Organism: Allium sativum; assembly: GCA_030737875.1. Taxonomy (NCBI): domain Eukaryota; kingdom Viridiplantae; phylum Streptophyta; class Magnoliopsida; order Asparagales; family Amaryllidaceae; genus Allium; species Allium sativum. The sequence goes on from CM060918.1 coordinate 751,716,311, forward strand.
ATGAAGTGAATTGAAAACGATTTCGAAATGAATTGAATTGAAAACGAATTCAAATTGAATTGAAATTTGAATTGAATAGAAATGAATTTTAAAACGAATCTATAAAGAAGAATTCAATTGTGATTTGAATTGAAAAGGAAGTTGAAAATGTTTTTGAAACGAATTCAAAACTATTTATATAATTCGTTTTAAATAGGAATCGACGAAGTATATATTATATATATTATATATATAATATAATGGCCTGAATAGAACGCGCCGCGGCAGTTCGTGAATTTCGACCATTGATTTCAAACGGACATTACGGGAGATCCGACCGTCGGATTCTCCTAAAACCGGAACCGTTGGGTTCGTATCGAAAAGAGCTTTCTAGCGAATGTTAGAAATTTGAAATCTAACGGTTGGATTTGGAATTATGTCCAAATCAAATTTGAAAAAGGTCGCTGTAAGTGCAGTTCGATGGCCATTGATGGAAATCGACTGTACGGGCCTTGATAAAATTATTAAAAATAGTAATAATTTGTGTAAAATCATAAGAAATGATTTGTGAAGAATTGGGATGAAAAACTCCATATTTGAAAAGATAAAAATAGATTTTTATCGAAATGAACTAGTTTTGAACTAGAAATATAATTCTATTTATTTTTAAATAAATAAATTGAATTTGAAAAGGGTTTTAAAAATAACCAGAATATCCAATGATTGCATTGGAGTGGATTTGAATCGAAATTGTCTTCGGAATATTTCGATGTTGGAATTCGCAATTATACAGGTGTTGTTATGGAAATTTGAAAGATATATATTTATATCGTTATTTCCAATACGACATTTGTTAGTCGTAGAATTCGATATTGAATATAAGCCGATATATTTTCTATTCAGAGCCTTGTATTGAATATCGAATGTGATTTGGGTTGTCGTGAATGGTGTCTTCACTAACACTGTTCTTGAACCCAGTTGAGAAAAGATTAAATCTTTTTATTTAGATTTAATGAAGTGTACCAATTAAATAATATTTAATTGGAATTGAATTGATATTGATTTTTGGGTTTATCGTGAACCGTGTTTTAAATGACACTGATTCTTTAACCCAGTTAACGATTAAAACTAAGTGGAGTTTTAATGAATCTTTAATTAGATTGAAATGATCGAAAATGGAGTATCACCAGTTTTGCTCCAGGCGATAGTTAAATCTTTAATTAGATTTGAACGTGAAATGGTAATTGAATTTACCGATAACACTGTGGTGTTAGATATGAAGTATTACCAGTTTTACTTCATGGGATGAATAGGTTGGGATTGGGAAATTAAAACAAGTGATTACTTCGGTAAGTTTCGTTAATCCCGACTAGTTTGAATTGATATTCAAAAATAGATTTAAGAATAAATTCAAGGAATTTATCTTGGATAAAATTAATGGGAACCTTTCCCTATGAATGTGAAATCAGAAACTAACTGTCGGTTAGCTAAGCAGAACGGTTTTCTGGATATTGATCTGATGTTGGTTTCGGCCTTCGGGGTTAATATTTGGGGAATTATCCTCTTGATTAATTTGCGGTTAGTGACTGATGAATTGGAATGAGGCGTATGTTGTGTTTGTGTAACACTTTTATAATATATACGCGAGTTATTCAGAAAGACCGGGTTTATCCCATTCTGAATAACTGATTCGACGTGGTGTCGAAGATGAAGACGATGGTCGAAGACCGGAGGTCTTCACGTCGTTTGGGTGATAACTGATGATCTTGATTGGGCTGTACACCCAAGAAGATGGAAACAGTTGGTGATCGTCCAGACGTACTTGGAGATCGATGGATATGCGAGGTACTAGGTGCCTCCGGTTTCGTTCAGACCCAGAACGGACTTGTAAATGGACTGTGTGTCTGACATTGGATTTTAGTCCGTGCGATTGATCTCTATTAAATATATATCTGTTTGGCGGCGGAAAATTTATTCTCTTGCTTAACGCCCTTCTCTGAGACATACGAGCTCAGGGGTTATATATTGATGGATATCAAACGCATGGAGTGAATTGCCTGTGTGGCATGCCTAAGTGGCAATTGATCGAGGCTTCTGTTGAAAAGCAAAGTCTTGTGGTGATGATCAAAGCACGGCCTTTGTGGCGTAGCTTTGTGTAACGTTTGCTTCGCGTGTTTCACATCCGGTATGAACCAAAAACGGGAGACGGACCTCAGGGAGGGCATGCGTTTCTTTCTAGCTAGAAGTGACGTTAGTGGTTTTAAACGCCCTGACGAGTTTGACTTATGTGGTTGTTGCTGTTGCGAGGCGCCTCGGTTATATCGGTTTCGGCCGATGCATTCTGGTCGGCAGACGGACCAGACTTACACCCCATAGGGTGGGGAAACGTAGTGTTCAGGGTTTAAGTTTAATCCACATCGGTGGACCGGCCCTGTCGCTCCAAGGCTTGACTGAGTACTTGCCTGAGACATGGGCTAGATTGTCTCGAAGTCGGTGAGGACTATCTTTTGCCTCGGTTCATAGATGGAAATCCAATTTCCGAATACGTGACTTTGCGGTTTTATTTGTAAACCTATATATGGCGACATAGTGGCATGGGACGCTCATGTCGCCTATGATTGATACTTATGATTTGAAGTTGCTTTATGCACTATGCACTTATAATAGTATCAAATGATCTGTTTTAAACGTATCAAGCATTCTTTGGCTGTTATAAGGGAAAACCCTATCCTCCGGCTTGCGTTGCATTGTGTGATAGGACCTGGGTCTTATAACAGCTTCATTTTTCTTTACTTAGCATTGCGCTGTTTGTTTTATGCACTGGTATTCTTGGGAGGAAACCCGTTCCGTGTTATACGGCGTGGTCCCTTGATTTACCTAGCTTTAAAAAATAAAGATTAACTGTTTTAGTTCTCACACCAATCACATGACTGACCTGGAGTTTATTGTTTTAACCTAAACTCTGGGTGCCCCTATTTTGACACGGGCAGCTAGTAGTTTTGGTTTTGCAGATTTATATTCACAGGATCCTGGTTTACAGCTGGAACGATATCCGGAAAGCTTTGTATCCGTATATCTCTTCTAGTTGTGTATTGTATTATTTTCCGCTGCTATGTATTTAAATGTAATTTAAATCTCTGATATTTCTGTGTAATATTTATTCATAAATACTCTGTATATTCTTGTAATCTCATGCATTGTTGTAATACACAATGAAATGTTCTTCTGTATGCGTTCTGTTTTGTCGTGTTCTCAAACGATAGGGCGTTTCGAACGGCCTGGGCCGGTTTAGCGACTGGTTCGGACCGAGCGAGATTCCTTGCCGTCACAGTTGGTATCAGAGCTTTGGTTTACAAAGCAGAGAACAAGGCACATTAGAACCATATGAAAGAATTCATCAGAAATTGGGTTAGTAATATCCAATTAGAATGACTCGTTAGAGATAGGATCAGTAGTATCCTAGAACGAGTGTGAAGAGTATATTTTTCAAATGAAAACAAATTTTGTTATCTAAATCAATTATTCGTATTTGATTACTTATTTATATTGATGTGGACAATCCAGTATATATAGATTTTGCGTATACGTCTGATCCGCGTGTATTCGAAATTTTAATATACTGGATAGATATAGAACCGCACTCTAGTAGCCCGACAATGTTCTGATGGTGGTTCGAAACATCATCAGCATTTATTTTCGAGTGACGAAGGTGTGATTTCTATATATTTCCATTAGACTGGTGTGAGAACCAAAACTTATATAGTTAGGAACACATTGTTGTGAATTGGCATCAAAAACATGATTTTTGTATATGTATCAAAATTATGAATTTGAAACTCTAAGGCACTAATTGATTGATGTTTGTGTTGTTTATTTAATTGTTTGATAATTTTGAACCATTTGGCCTAATTGAATCGAATATTGAACTGTATTGAAATTGGTCGCATTCGCTTGCATATACATGTATATCATTGAACAGGTCATAGCAAGGAGGCTAGAGCAGAGAATAAAATTTGTTTGCCCGACAAATAGGTACATGTTTACTACATAATTTCCTGTTTTGTTTGGGTGATGATGATTTTGTGAGCCTATTGGCTAGCCGCTTGGCTTTTTCTTTTTCTTTTTGAGATCTGAAGGACCGGGGAAGCTATTTGAAATTCCCCGATGCTCCCATTGCAGGGGAGGTTGTGGCGAAATTTTTCAAAAATTTAGGGTGTTAGCCAAATTTTTGAAATTTTGAAAATTCTCAGAAACTGAAAAGTTGGAGGACGGAAGCCTGACCGATCGTAGAGCTGAATAATCAAACCACTTTCGACTTTGTTCCTTTTCGGGGACGAAAAGTTTTAAGTGGGGGAGATTGTAACAACCCGGAAAATCTGGTCCAGTTTAAAAATTTTATTCTGGCAATTTTAGCGAATTTTGAATATTTAAAATGAATTATTTTAAATAATATCGACGAGAAACTTATTTTGAATAGAATTCGAACGTATATATTTATACGCGTCGTCGTTAGAATATAAATAATTATATATAATTATAAAAGGAATTGAAAATGGCGCGGTAGTTCGATAATTCGATTTCAAACTTCAATTGAATGTACCGGGTGCAAAACAATCCGGATTTTAGTGAAACCAAAAATAATGGAATCTAATAGTGAATATCTTTCCAACGAATCCGAAAAATCGAAATTTCATATCAGGAATCAAAAGATATGTCCTGTTGGAAATTCTGAATAGTCGCTATGGAATTCAGGCCCTTAAAAATAGCCATTTTGCAAATGACCTCGGATTTTGACGAAACCGGTTTTGTTGGGTCCGTGATGTCAAGTTATTGCTAGGTTTCAAATTTCATAATTTTCCGAATCAATATGTGAGCGTAGCAAAGGAAAACGCGATTGACCATTTTCAGTTGATTTTAATCGACTGGAAATTGGCCATTTTTCAAACGGCCTCAGAATTCGACGAAACTAGTTTTGTTAGGACCGTATCGTTAATACGAAGCTAGAAAATATTTTTTCTGGAATTTTTCTAGTTAGTATGTGACCCCGGTAATTTGAAATGTACGTTTAAAATTCAATATATTGATTTAAATGTTAATTCAACGGAAACTGATGGTAACAGCCGATCAGCGTGCGATACATATCCCATTGTGTTCGGAATGGGGGTAAAACGCTATGGGCGACAGGCGGTGGGCCTCGTTTCGGGGTCGTATGTAAAAGTCAACTTTTTGAAAATTAATTAAATAAAAAAAAAAACTCTCTCCTTATATCCGCTCAGCCCCCCCCCCCCGTTTAAATCAATTCGGGAAGAAAAAAAAAGAAAAAAAAAACCTACGGATCTCGTTCTAAGCCGCCAGCGCCCCCCCCCCCCCCCCCCCCCCCCCGTTCATCGTCGCCGTCGAGCCGCCAAGGGAGGTGCTTCCCCATCGCCTTGACCTCGCCGCAACCCCTCGAAGTAACCCCACCACCTCGACGCCTCCACATCGGACATCATCGCGACGCTCCCTGAACCCTTGCCGCCGACGAACAACACCATCAAGCCCCCCCTTCGCATCCAACGGTGAGCTTTTAGTTATTTTAGTTTTATTTTTATTTTCGTTTTAAGAAAAACTGATTTCTGTTTTATATTTAAAGTTAAAAACTGATATTTGTTAAAGTTTTAAAAACTGATTTTTGTTTAAAGTTAAAAACTGATTTCTGTTTTATATTTAAAGTTAAAAACTGATATTTGTTAAAGTTTTAAAAACTGATTTTTGTTTAAAGTTAAAAACTGATTTCTGTTTTATATTTAAAGTTAAAAACTGATATTTGTTAAAGTTTTAAAAACTGATTTTAAAGGGATATTAAAACTGTTTTAAAGGGAATTTTAAAACTGATTTTAAAGGGATATTAAAACTGTTTTAAAGGGAATTTTAAAACTGATTTTAAAGGGATATTAAAACTGTTTTAAAGGGAATTTTAAAACTGATTTTAAAGGGATATTAAAATTGATTTAAAAGGAATTTTAAAACTGATTTTATTTTTAAAAGGTTTAAACTTTAAAATAGAAAAGGCGGAATTTTTATTGAATAGAAGTAATAAAAATATGATTTTTATATTTTTAAAGTATTAAAAATATAATCTTTATAGGATAGAGAATATAAAAATATCATCTTTGTATGTGTAGCGAAATAAAAATCTGATTTTTATTTTATATACGTTGAGATAAAGTGGTAAATTTTATAAAGGTGAAAACTTTATTTTTATAAAGGCGAAAACTTTATTTTTATATATTGAACTTCAGAATAAAAATAGAATTTTTATATATTGAACTTTGATAGAAAAATATGATTTTTTAAATATTGAATAGCGAAGTAAAAATTCGATTTTTATGTATGTAGTGGCTACGGGCAACGAGGATGACGAAGATGCGAGAGCGATGAAGATTTCTATCAATGAAGTGCCGTGGAGCTAGGATAGCTATATGTGAGAATTTCTCACCTTTCAATTTAATTTTTCTAGTTGTATATATATACTAGGATGCAGACGGTGCTTAGTAGCACCCGACACAATCGTCCACAGACCATGGACTTGTTTGTTTGGTTGCATAGATTAGTTGAATTATTTGTTTGAATTGAATTGTTTGGTGAGATGAAATTGATTTGATTGATGTGTGAATGGCGTAGGCCTTCACTAGACCGGGGATAAGGCTAGGCCTCGTCCCGTTTCTAGTATAGTACCGTTATGCCGCCGAAATTTTCTAAAATATGTTAGAAAAATAAAAATATCATTTTATTTAAAGAATGAACTGAATAGAAATTCATATGTTGGAATAAAATGTTTTTTTTATCGTTAAAAATATAATTTTTAACGTGAATGTAAATAAATAAATATTCATTTACAAACCAGACGGTTTGTTTATGTACACCTATTTGAAGGACATTGATTGGGTCGATAAATTTTACACATCGCCCAACTGCACAAATAAAATATGCGTTTGATTATTTGAAACCCCACACGGGTGTTGGGATGAAATTTGAAGTTCACTCATCCTGATTGATTAAATATGTCGATCGATTGATTGACAGGCTGTTATAAGCGTTAGATATCTTTATTTGATGCTTATACAGTGTAGTGCACTTTGGTTGATGGTTGATCATTTATCAATGTTATTATATACATGTGTTGTATGGAATCCATATAATTAACATTATATGGTGATTGATTGGGCCTCATTCCAGTTTAGAAATGGAAATATTTGAAATAGAAATATTTGAAATAGAATATTTGAAAATAGAAATTTATGAAGTCGTGTTGATTAGTTTGACGCCATTTTGACATGAACGATATTTATATCGATTTTAAACGATTTCGAAATGAATTGAATTGAAAACGATTTCGAAATGAATTGAATTGAAAACGATTTCGAAATGAATTGAATTGAAAACGATTTCGAAATGAAGTGAATTGAAAACGATTTCGAAATGAATTGAATTGAAAACGAATTCAAAGTGAATTGAAAACGATTTCGAAATGAATTGAATTGAAAACGAATTCAAAGTGAATTGAAAACGATTTCAAAGTGAATTGAAAACGATTTCGAAATGAAGTGAATTGAAAACGATTTCGAAATGAAGTGAATTGAAAACGATTTCGAAATGAAGTGAATTGAAAACGATTTCGAAATGAATTGAATTGAAAACGAATTCAAATTGAATTGAAATTTGAATTGAATAGAAATGAATTTTAAAACGAATCTATAAAGAAGAATTCAATTGTGATTTGAATTGAAAAGGAAGTTGAAAATGTTTTTGAAACGAATTCAAAACAATTTATATAATTCGTTTTAAATAGGAATCGACGAAGTATATATTATATATATTATATATATAATATAATGGCCTGAATAGAACGCGCCGTGCCGCGGCAGTTCGTGAATTTCGACCATTGATTTCAAACGGACATTACGGGAGATCCGACCGTCGAATTCTCCTAAAACCGGAACCGTTGGGTTCGTATCGAAAAGAGCTTTCTAGCGAATGTTAGAAATTTGAAATCTAACGGTTGGATTTGGAATTATGTCCAAATCAAATTTGAAAAAGGTCGCTGTAAGTGCAGTTCGATGGCCATTGATGGAAATCGACTGTACGGGCCTTGATAAAATTATTAAAAATAGTAATAATTTGTGTAAAATCATAAGAAATGATTTGTGAAGAATTGGGATGAAAAACTCCATATTTGAAAAGATAAAAATAGATTTTTATCGAAATGAACTAGTTTTGAACTAGAAATATAATTCTATTTATTTTTAAATAAATAAATTGAATTTGAAAAGGGTTTTAAAAATAACCAGAATATCCAATGATTGCATTGGAGTGGATTTGAATCGAAATTGTCTTCGGAATATTTCGATGTTGGAATTCGCAATTATACAGGTGTTGTTATGGAAATTTGAAAGATATATATTTATATCGTTATTTCCAATACGACATTTATTAGTCGTAGAATTTGATATTGAATATAAGCCGATATATTTTCTATTCAGAGCCTTGTATTGAATATCGAATGTGATTTGGGTTGTCGTGAATGGTGTCTTCACTAACACTGTTCTTGAACCCAGTTGAGAAAAGATTAAATCTTTTTATTTAGATTTAATGAAGCGTACCAATTAAATAATATTTAATTGGAATTGAATTGATATTGATTTTTGGGTTTATCGTGAACCGTGTTTTAAATGACACTGATTCTTTAACCCAGTTAACGATTAAAACTAAGTGGAGTTTTAATGAATCTTTAATTAGATTGAAATGATCGAAAATGGAGTATCACCAGTTTTGCTCCAGGCGATAGTTAAATCTTTAATTAGATTTGAACGTGAAATGGTAATTGAATTTACCGATAACACTGTGGTGTTAGATATGAAGTATTACCAGTTTTACTTCATGGGATGAATAGGTTGGGATTGGGAAATTAAAACAAGTGATTACTTCGGTAAGTTTCGTTAATCCCAACTAGTTTGAATTGATATTCAAAAATAGATTTAAGAATAAATTCAAGGAATTTATCTTGGATAAAATTAATGGGAACCTTTCCCTATGAATGTGAAATCAGAAACTAACTGTCGGTTAGCTAAGCAGAACGGTTTTCTGGATATTGATCTGATGTTGGTTTCGGCCTTCGGGGTTAATATTTGGGGAATTATCCTCTTGATTAATTTGCGGTTAGTGACTGATGAATTGGAATGAGGCGTATGTTGTGTTTGTGTAACACTTTTATAATATATACGCGAGTTGTTCAGAAAGACCGGGTTTATCCCATTCTGAATAACTGATTCGACGTGGTGTCGAAGATGAAGACGATGGTCGAAGACCGGAGGTCTTCACGTCGTTTGGGTGATAACTGATGATCTTGATTGGGCTGTACACCCAAGAAGATGGAAACAGTTGGTGATCGTCCAGACGTACTTGGAGATCGATGGATATGCGAGGTACTAGGTGCCTCCGGTTTCGTTCAGACCCAGAACGGACTTGTAAATGGACTGTGTGTCTGACATTGGATTTTAGTCCGTGCGATTGATCTCTATTAAATATATATCTGTTTGGCGGCGGAAAATTTATTCTCTTGCTTAACGCCCTTCTCTGAGACATACGAGCTCAGGGGTTATATATTGATGGATATCAAACGCATGGAGTGAATTGCCTGTGTGGCATGCCTAAGTGGCAATTGATCGAGGCTTCTGTTGAAAAAAAAAGTCTTGTGGTGATGATCAAAGCACGGCCTTTGTGGCGTAGCTTTGTGTAACGTTTGCTTCGCGTGTTTCACACCCGGTATGAACCAAAAACGGGAGACGGACCTCAGGGAGGGCATGCGTTTCTTTCTAGCTAGAAGTGGCGTCAGTGGTTTTACACGCCCTGACGAGTTTGACTTATGTGGTTGTTGCTGTTGCGAGGCGCCTCGGTTATATCGGTTTCGGCCGATGCATTCTGGTCGGCAGACGGACCAGACTTACACCCCATAGGGTGGGGAAACGTAGTGTTCAGGGTTTAAGTTTAATCCACATCGGTGGACCGGCCCTGTCGCTCCAAGGCTTGACTGAGTACTTGCCTGAGACATGGGCTAGATTGTCTCGAAGTCGGTGAGGACTATCTTTTGCCTCGGTTCATAGATGGAAATCCAATTTCCGAATACGTGACTTTGCGGTTTTATTTGTAAACCTATATATGGCGACATAGTGGCATGGGACGCTCATGTCGCCTATGATTGATACTTATGATTTGAAGTTGCTTTATGCACTATGCACTTATAATAGTATCAAATGATCTGTTTTAAACGTATCAAACATTCTTTGGCTGTTATAAGGGAAAACCCTATCCCCCGGCTTGCGTTGCATTGTGTGATAGGACCTGGGTCTTATAACAGCTTCATTTTTCTTTACTTAGCATTGCGCTGTTTGTTTTATGCACTGGTATTCTTGGGAGGAAACCCATTCCGTGTTATACGGCGTGGTCCCTTGATTTACCTAGCTTTAAAAAATAAAGATTAACTGTTTTAGTTCTCACACCAGTCACATGACTGACCTGGAGTTTATTGTTTTAACCTAAACTCTGGGTGCCCCTATTTTGACACGGGCAGCTAGTAGTTTTGGTTTTGCAGATTTATATTCACAGGATCCTGGTTTACAGCTGGAACGATATCCGGAAAGCTTTGTATCCGTATATCTCTTCTAGTTGTGTATTGTATTATTTTCCGCTGCTATGTATTTAAATGTAATTTAAATCTCTGATATTTCTGTGTAATATTTATTCATAAATACTCTGTATATTCTTGTAATCTCATGCATTGTTGTAATACACAATGAAATGTTCTTCTGTATGCGTTCTGTTTTGTCGTGTTCTCAAACGATAGGGCGTTTCGAACGGCCTGGGCCGGTTTAGCGACTGGTTCGGACCGAGCGAGATTCCTTGCCGTCACAATTCATTTCACCAAACAATTCAATTTCAACCAAATAATCTAACTAATTTTTGCAATCAAACAAACAAGTCCATGGTCTGTGGACGATTGTGTCGGGTGCTACTAAGCACCGTCTGCATCCTAGTATATATATGTAACTAGAAAAGAAATTGAAAGGTGAGAAGTTCTCACCGAAAGCTATCCAAACATCTTGACTCTTCTTTGATAGAAATCTTCATCGATCTCGCCTTTTGTCGCTTTCGTTGTCCGCTTTCACTACATATGTAAAAATCGAATTTTACTTCGCTATTCAATATATAAAAATTGAATTTTTAGTTTGCTATTCAATATATAAAAATCGAATTTTTAGTTTGCTATTCAATATATAAAAATCGAATTTTTAGTTTGCTATTCAATATATAAAAATCGAATTATCGAACTACCGTGCCATTTTCAATTCCTTTTATAATTATATATAATTATTTATATTCTAACGACGACGTATATAATATATACGTTCTAATTATATTCAAAATAAATTTCTCGTCGATAATATTTAAAATAATTCATTTTAAATATTCAAAATTCGCCAAAATAAAAAATTTTAAACTGGCCCAGAATTTCCGGGTTATTACACGCTGCTTTTCTAAAAATTTGATTTTTACATAACTCAGAATCTATAAGATGAAATCCAGAATTTTCTCTTCTATTAGAAAACTATTATCAAATCGGTCCTGATGATTTTTGTTTCAAAGAATTCCGACTTCAATTGAGTTCTGTATACTCAATTGAAGTTTGAAACGCCAATTTACGAACTGCAGCGAGTTCGTTTTAATTATATTTATACATATAAACGTTTAAACTTCATTTATAATAAATTCAACTCCATTCTGATATATTTTTAATATATGTCAAATCGGTTTTCCCAATTCAACATCATATTTCCGATTTTCTAAAATTTATGATTTTCCTAACTCGGTAATATATTTATTTATACTTCGATCTTCTATATTAAATTCCAAATACTTTTACAATTTATAAATCCTTTGGTTTTATTTTCTATTCTGTTTAAAAATCCGCATTCTAAAATATATTTCGTCGTTCCCATTTCGAAATGATTTCAACTTTCTATTTTCAAATTCTATTTTCAATTCTTTTTGAAATTTCTATATTCAAATTCTATTTGAATTCTCTATATACAAATTCTATTTGAATTCTCTATATTCAAATTCTATTTGAATTCTCTATATACAAATTCTATTTGAATTCTCTATATTCAAATTCTATTTGAATTTCTATATTCAATTTGACTTCTATTTAAATAAATTCGAATTAATCGAATTCAAATCATAAATCCTTACAGATTAATTTTAGTTCAATTTATATTCTGAACATCAGAATACATTCCAACGTTTATTTCTTTAAAACAATTTCCCCATTTCTAATTTAAATTCACATTTGAATTTAAATATTCAAATTATCCAATGATAATTTTTTCACTTTATTTATAAACAACGTTTATAATTTCACTTCAATTCTCTGCGTTAATTAATTTATAAACAACATTTATAAATTCACTACTTGTATTATATATTCAAAACAAGTTAATATATTTATAGCCCAAATTGAAATTGAAATTCTATTTTCGATAAATAGATTTTTCCTTTTAAATTTCAAATATCTTTTTCCTTGATATTTATATATATCAACATTTTGGCCCCAGTGGTATTTAAACAATCAAACCACTCAATTATCCATCAACACATCATATATGATAATATATGTGAAAACAAACAGATAATAATATTTTTGAGGAATCCAGTTGGATTCCTCCAACCTGTTTTCCTGCATCCACAGACGTTAGCAAACATAAATAATACCCATTCTGCTTCGTGGTAGAATATCGCAGAACGAAGGTCGTCCACTATATATATTGTGGGGCGTATAAGGAAATCATCCGCTAATGATACCGCGGGCATCCGCTAATGATACTACGGGAAAAATCCAACCACCAAACCAATATATATAATAGTCAACCCAACATAACTAATATATTTAAAACATCCAGAAAGCATTCAAACAAGCAACAAACAATTATTGTTAATGAATAAAAATAATTCTAAATAAAGAGGTGAGTGAGATTTACTCACCGAAATCTTAATCCTGCACTTGTACCAGTTTTCAATTTCTTTTTAATGATTTATGAGTCTTCAAACTGCACACGAAAGATTTTATCTGATTTATCCTTGCCTAGGAAAAATCCAAATTTTATAATTACCCCAATGAAAATTCTAGACAGGGTTTAAATATTAAAACATAATAACATTTAATTTTCTTTCTAATCTTCCTAGTTTTGAACAACCTAACAATTTCCAGTTTACATTTCTCTCACTCTTCTAATTTATATAATGATCTACTAAATGATTAAATGTGTATTTTTCTTTTAGTTTCCAATTTCCATATTAATAGTAAACACCATTTCCTTTTCTCTCAACAATGTACGAATTCAGTTCTCACTAATATGCTAATTCCTACAAGTTCATTCAAATTGATTAAATCAACTACTAATTTTTATATCAATCTCAATAAAAATTTAAATTAAGAATAAACTGAAAATATACCTTAAAAACTCTATTTAAATTTCCCTTTTTCCAGTCCCTATTTCCCTTCCTGAAACCATCGATGAACCTTGTTCTCTATAACTGTCAAACTACATTCATCCCCGAAATACAAGATCTGAAACTCTCCTTGAAACTGCCGCACTCCATGAAACAAGGAATTCGAACTCCCCATCTTTGCACCGTGACATCTTAGAACCCCAACTCCCCGTCGACTTGAACTCGAGAACCCCAAATCGTGAATACCCAAATCCACCTCGCGACAGTAACCGAACCCCATTCTAGTTTGCCCATTCGAAATCGCACCCTCCCATCACCTCGTTCAACAGTTCGAATTGATTTTTAGAAGGATTGGGGTTCAGAATTTATGAAGGATAAAGGAACGAGATTTTATCTGATTTCGAGCTCAAACGAAATGAAGCGGTTTTGTTTTGTTTTCCTTGCTGAAGCTTTGATTCGGTTTTTATTATGAGGAGCGACCAAATCTTAAGCTTTTGAGTTTTCCTGAAGAAGATTAAGGGGAGAAAGGTGCGGTTTTAAAAGGAATTGCGTGGCTATTCTTTTTTTTTTTTTGTGGAGCTTTGAAGAGGAACGTGTTCCATTTTCTCCCTTTTGATTTTTCTAGTTATAGAGAGGCCACTTTTTTCATTTTTTTTCATTTTCACTTTTATATTTTTATTTTAATTTGTTTTAAACCGGTATTCTTTAATTTAAAATACCCCATGATTCCGGGCTTCTCTCTGAACCTAACTAATGAAATTTCTATGGTTTAACCACCATTCCAGACACACTGGAATAAGTCTCGAAGCCCAATTCGATCATATGGAGAAGAGATTAATTTAAATCAATATAAATTAAATTTCAAACCATTAATTCCTAAATAATAAATTAATATTATTATTCCAATTCAAACAGAAGTTTGTATTGATAATTTGAACTGTTTTCAGTTTGGTTTTAACTTCGAATTGAATTAACTTCGTATTACGATCAATTAAATATATTTTATATTAAGTCATATATCGATTATTAAATCGATAACTCAATATAAAAATTCATTTATATTATTAACTCAATATTTAAATCAATATTAAATATTTAAAATTAACTGACGAAATATCCGGGTCATTACGCAGGCGCTGGCTAAGCAGTTGTCATCGTCTGAATCGATGCAGAATCAGTGCTGCTGTTTTTCATCATCTGCAAAAAATATTGTTTCAAGATGCTTAGAACTTTTGTAATTACACAATTGTATTACAAACTGATAGTAACAACAATCAAAGTTAATCAATTATTCCACAATTGTCACGTCAAACTATGTTTACAATAATCACAGAAAGCATAACCGTTTTGTGCACAAGATTGAAGATAAACAGAATGTATTCTGTTTCAGTAACGTTCAAATCCATAAATTTTCCGTTTCCTTGAAACAATATTGTCGTCGTATGCACTAATCGACGTAGTTGCTATTTGTTTTCCAGGATAAAATGGACCAACTCCGTTGCGTAGTGCCAGCAAACGGAGCTCTGAAGAACTGAAGTTGAATGCAGAAACTAGATCAGAGGTTTACATTGAAGAAGAAGAAAGTAATGCAAGCAGAAAAAGTGAATTCTGTCTTGTTTCGGGTAGTGTATATATAGGTAAGGAGGACTGGCAGTTCGTATGCATTAGTAACCGTCAGAATGGAAAAGGTTGCAACCCTTTAACCACCCGGTTATTAATTTCCTTCCGAATTCTGAACTAAACTCATGTCAGTGCACTAGCCCAGTCAGCAACCGTCAGCCATATCCAATCAAAAGCCCCAAGGCCCAAGTCCCTTATCTTTGACACTTTTATGTATTATTATATCATGGCCAAGCCCACATCCTCGTATCATCCTTCTCCTTTCTATTTTACATAAGCCTATTTGGTTTCTAATATATTAGGAGAGACTATGCTAATATTTCTATGATGTGGGACTTTAAATGTTGCTATTCTTCTTCTTCCCTGTCTCTTCTTCTTCCCACTTTCCTCTTTCTTTGCTCATTCATTTCCAACATGCATTGCCTAGGATGACATGATCTATTGAAGACGGTTACTGCTATATCCCTGCGAGCATTATTAAATGAGAAAAATTCAAATTACAAGCAATCAAACATATATTAAGAAAAAATTAACAACAATAATCTGCAATCATGGCACTAAACATACAAAGTAAGGAGAAACCAGTAATAATGATCAATAACTATCAACAATTAGACAACAATAGACAATGGAAAGCGACAATACACAATCAATAGTGAGCGACATCAACTAATTAACAAGCCATAATAACTAGCATGCAAACTATTAATCATACAAACAAGAAATGGCACTAAATTAACAAAATCAAAATCGATCAACAACAATCAATATCAAACAACAATGTTCAGAGATAACATGTAACTATCAAATAACAACAGACAATTACAAACAACAATAAACAACAATGAAAAATAATAAGCATGCATAGGAATGACATAAACTATTGAGTCTTTATTGACACGTATTGACCAACAACAGTCAAAATGTGCATGCAAATTATAATCTTCAACGAGTCTATTTGAAATCAAGATGGACAAAATGCTCAAGTGGTGTGACTCCTTTCATGAATACAATACACGATATACCACTACATCTTGGCTACGAACTGGAAAGCTACTGCGATATACATGATCATCTAGTCTCGGAACACATTCTCCAATGGAAACAAACTACGTCAATTAAATTGCCATTAAATAATGAGCTACAAAGGTTGGCTTTGCTTAAGTTCAAATTGACCTCAATCGCATAATGTCAATAAGGATAATATACTAAGCATATTGCGACGCTTGTCTAGGCAGGAACATCTCAATGCTATGAAAGTTATCAAAACGATAAAAAAAACTAGTTGGGAAATCCTTTTTCAAACAATCTAAAGTAACCTTAACTAGACTACAATGAAACTTTCAGTAACTAAAGACCACCCAAAGTGACATGATGCTCATTCCTCCAACATTTTGTTTTTTAGCAAGATTTCTTTGTTAAATTTGGGTTAGCTACCTTACTGTTCTCTTGTGAACTCTAGTTCCATCCCTTAATTTAACCTTTGAAATCTCATCACATGACCAACATCGTGATTAAAAAAAATATCTCTCAATAGCCTCAAAAATCTGACTTAAGTGCTCACTTATTAATATCATGTTTTGAATTGATAGAAGATGTTGTAATGTTGTACAAGGCTTATAAAAGAAGCCCAAGGTTATTTGAAATTGTTTGCCTCAGAAAATATATTGAGAGGGGAGCTAGTTTTGTTTTATAAATTAGAAAAAGTGAAATCTAGCAGTATGCACCTACTTATATAGGTTTGAAATAGTAGCCGCACCTCTACCCTTCAACCTTCTAGCCGACCGTAGAAGGCTCAATTTTCTCTTCATGCTCCATGACCTCTCCTTTCCACCTCCTTTCTTATCAAACGACCATACTATTCCTTACGTATAAATATATTTCGACCTTTTAGACACTTCTAGAAGATTGTAATGACTTCATGTAGCACAATTAACTAATTAGTCAAAATATCTTTATATGTTCAATAAACGAGCACAAGATAGTTCAAACAACTACTTAATCGACATTTTGGCGGCTTGATTCCCAAAAGCAATGTAGCCCCACGTGATTCGGTCCATCGCATGGATCAACAGCTCGAAGTGTCACTAAGAAACCAAGGATCCAAGTTCGAAGGGAGTTGCGTAAGCATGCATAGACCTCACAACCTCTCAAAAATCCCTATGATATAGAATTTCGTATCTCACGAATGCTCCAACTCCCCATGCCCTCGCAATACAAACTACCAACTTCATGTCAATCAAGATACTAAGTTTTGGTAACCCATAGGATAAGAATCTCGCGTCCTTTGGGATACGAATCTTATATCTCTCGGGACACGAAGCTCGTATCCCTCGGGATACGAAATTCATATCACATGGGATACAAATCTCTTTTCTCCAGGGTACGAATCTCGTATCCCTCGGGATATGAAATTCCTATTCCTAGGATACGAAGAAGGGCCGGTGCACTACAGGATACAAATTCTTGCTTGTAGTCCCCACTTCTCGCCTATTCCCACCTGCTCCACTACCTATAAATACCCCCTGACCTCACGCATGAAAGGGTTTGACATTTGATTGATTTGACATATTGAGAAGGAAATTATAGACCATGGACACCATTAAAGCTTCTTGAAGCTTGAGGAAGATAGAACTCCCTCTTTCTTCAAGCCTTGAACTCTTGGACAACGGAGACTTCCAAGAAAAAGGTTTAATAGAACATAATTAATAATTGTAACTCTTTGTAATGATGTAGTCCGTCACTATAATCCTTTAATTGTGAATAAAATCGACAAAATCTTCAAAGTGGACGTAGGTTCAACCTGAATTGAACCACTATAAATTTTATGTTTTTACTTTTCATGCATTACTTACCATACGTGAAACTTTATTTTTGATAATTCAGAAATCCTTGAGTGTCGCGCCACTTTTGCACATTAACATAACTTATAACATATAAATACATGTTTACTAATAAACCTATTTTTGGTCATGCTATCGATATTTCTTTGAGATATTTGTACTTGTTAACAAATTTTAGAAACAAGTTTCTTATAGTTATTCAATAGTTAAAAGATGTTACAGGGTTATTAAATCACATTATAATTATATGTAAAAATGTAATGTTATTCAAAACGAAGTATTTGAAATTATTGGTCGTTGCATTCTCTCCTACTTAAAACATTTTTTCCTTCAAAATTTAAAAGAATAAGTTCATTAAAGAAGATAGAAGAGACA
The DNA here is from genome assembly GCA_030737875.1 of Allium sativum. NCBI lineage: Eukaryota > Viridiplantae > Streptophyta > Magnoliopsida > Asparagales > Amaryllidaceae > Allium > Allium sativum. Next base: position 751,734,673 of record CM060918.1, read on the forward strand.
AGATACCTATAAAGAATATTGTTGAAATTATATGCAAACTAAACTGCAACTTGAACTTACTAAGTGATGACTTTGCTTGAAGCGATGAGCGTACTATATAAAAGATATATGATACTAAGATATTATAAAATTGATATTCTGTAGGCAACTTTGTATAGGATGGTCATGTCCTTTGTCTCATAAATTTAGCTCAAGCTCCTCGATCCATTATATCTTTACCAACTTCACAATCTTAGTCCTCGATCCCTTAGTGTTATGTTAATAACTCGAACATATTACCTTAAAATAATCAAATTTTATTCAACCTCCAAGTCCTCTAGTCATGAAACTTCCACCTTTAATCTCGGATTATGCATAAGCTTATGCAAATGTGATACGTAAAAACTTTGCGCACACTCGATAATATAATCGATAACTCAACTGTTTACGTAAGTGTACCGAACCGCTCTAGAATTTTAAGTTTTCCTATATAACAAGGAGCTAATTTCCTATCATTCCAAACCAAACAACACTTCTCAATTGAGAAAATTCATGAACAGAAACCCTCTAACTAATAACTCCAAAGTCGTTACGCCTCACGTCTATATAGCTCTTTTGTCAATTCATTGCTTTTTTGATTTGCTTTTATATCTTGACATTATATGATGTCTCTCAAATAAAATTTGACCCAAATACAAGACAATCTTCTATTATTACTAAAGATGGGATGGGCTCTCAATTTTGTAATATTAAAACAATTTTGGTGTTGGTTTGCCTTGATGTTATAGGCTAATCAAAATTGGCAGAGCATAAGGTTATGGATACAAAAGCTTAAGTAAGGAGTCAAGTGTTAAACTCGCATAATTATGTGTAGGAAAAATAAGTGAATAATAGAATTATGTGTAGGAATTTCGTACTCAAAAAGGTTGAAAAAGAAAAGGAAACTTAAAGATCTCGAAGTTTTTTTTATAAGCTCCATGACATTGCCAAATCCAGAAGATTCTTTAGAGCGATTTGAAGCATATCTTTAAGCCTTTTCTCCTTATAATTGATTCCATGATCTTCTTCAACTTGTTTGAATGAGTTTTAAGAGAACGATCAGAGGCTCTGTTTGTTTTTGATATAATCTTGTATGCTATCTCATATGCATCCCTATGTTTCTTAAATGACTATATTCTTTTTTAACTTTTTAACTTGGTCAACATAACTAAAGACTCGATGGGCTATATCGTCTTCCCGTTATTACTTTGAATCACCAGATTTTGTCTTTTACCATTTCAGCCTAATTTCTTACTAAATTTTCATTTAACCCTATTAGAGGATTGATTAAATGAGGGTGTATCTTTTGGCGTCTACTTTTTAAGTCTAGTAGAATTAGCTAGACTAGATAAAGCCAAGGAAGGAGGGGCAGGGTAGTCAGAAACCCCACTACTTAAAATAAACTTTATTGACTTATATGTTTCATGACAATTTCCCAGTTGAAATTCCAAATCAAGGACTTGTTGTTGAAGCTTCATCATATCATTATCAAATTCAATTGAAGGATTTTCTTTTATTAAAGGTCTCGCCTCAAGAAGTGTAACAATCGAAATTTTGATGATAATTAATTTAGTTATTTAATTAGGTTCTAAAAATGAAATTTTCGCAAATTATGGAATTTGACCGTGAAACTTGCACCTTGCGTCATGACGGAGTCCTTATGAAAGAGTTACTGACAAAATATGAAAACGAACGGAAAATAAATAAAACGAAACTATATATATATAGAGAGAGAAGTTAACAACTTCCCCCTCTACCATTGCTAGGTCGACCAAAGCGGGGCGGTCGACCAATGGTGCGACCTGCCTAGTCGTGCCTGGCAGTTACGTCAAAGGTTGGTGAGTTTATTTTAATATAAATTTTATATATACAAACGTATCTTTATTAAATTTAATCTAACAGTTTAGGGTAATTTTTACCTCTATAAATAAAGGATTACACACCTAATTTTTTACACATAGTTCTGAAAGCAATAATTAGGCTTGGCCATTTCTTTACTCCCAAATCTCTTCTAAAAAATATAAACATATACAAATTAAATAAACAAAGATCCGAGAAGATTGAAATCAGATTCTTGTGCAAAAGAGATGACGGTATGAATAGAGGTTCTTCCATTCAGATTTCCTTTCTCTTTCCTATTTCTTACAGATCTACAAATAAAAAAGAATCTCATTTTTGAAACAATTGTAGATCTGTAAGATTTGGGAATTGTAGGCCTAAAAGTTTTGTTCAGATTCAGATTTGGATAACTTTCAGGTAAGTGGAAAATTATACACATCATTTATAATAACTTATTTAATTCGTTTATGTAGATCAGAATTAGATGCCTAAAGGTTTAACAAAACTTTTTTTTACTTTTTTTCTTAAATCTGAAATAATAGGTTGTGGTTTGAATATTGAGTTTGAAGGCCTTTTTGGTTAATTAAATTATATTACCTTCAATTTTTCATAGATTTGTTTATCATTATTGTAATTACCACGGATTTGGAAATCAATTCCTGAACCATTGTCAAATTCGAAGTAATTATTCAAGATCCTTGGATTTGGTGTTCATTTGTGGTATATGTAAATTTTTATTAAAATGATATGCATGTTTAAGTTTGATGTTGTTTAAGGTTTTACTTTATTATTGTCAATATGCCCTTTTTGCTCTTTTTTTGATAAAAAAGCATTATTTGGAATTGGCAAGGAATTTGTACAAATCAAATAGGAAGGGATGTGCAAATTCACGTATATTTGTAAGTAGTTTATAACAGCCATTCCAAGATATACATATTTCATATTTTTTGTGATTTGAAATATGCATATTCCTCTTTCAACTATTCTAGGCAAAAATTTACAATAATTACTGTTATTAATCTTTTTACAAGATTTTGGATTTTAATAATATTAAACATAAAAAGGTTTGATTTAGTCGTTAATTTATACTAAAACATAAATTGTTAATTATAATAAATAAAACTTAGCAACTACGTTAACCACATATAAAATATAATTATAAGTATACATATACATATCTTATCCGTTTAAATCTACGCAAATAACGTCAACATATTATAATAAATGTTTATGATTGTGCGTATTTATTAGTTTCCATATTTTATAGGAATATATATACGGAATTATAACCCATGTTAAATGGAAATGAATACTATGACCATTATAGAAATAAATATAATTGATTTGCTATAATAAATAAAATGGTCATAAGTAAGTAATAAATATTGTAACTGTGTTTGATTGGGGGAAATGAATTGAATAGGATAACATGCCTAAATGGTTACAATTTGAATTGTTTTAGGACTATAAATTGTAACTCCAAATAAACACACACACACGCACACAGATATATATATACACACACACACACACACACACACACACACACACACACACGCACAAAAGTGAGAAACAAAAGGAATTAAATTATAGTAATATGTGGGAGTTACAATATTTATGTTAGAATTAAAATGGGACTAATACAAATGACATTTAATAGTATAATGAATGTCTTAGGAAAATATGAGCGTTAGTGTCATAAATGGCATATTTTCTAAAGAATATAAATATATGAAATAAAAAAGGGAATTAATGGGGATTGATTGTCATAGTTAATGCTAGAAATTAATAAATGAACATCCTAGGATAGGAATTTAAAGGTTTTCCTTATTTATTTCTAGTTAATCTAGAATTAATATAATTAAGAATAAGAATTGGACTTAGTAGGTTAGTGATGCGAGGTCAGTTGCCTTAGTTGACAGAAGTTTGCACTTTCCAGCAGTCGGATATATGTACAACTGATGTGAGATATTATTAACCATAGAAACCCATGATGATAATTAATTGCATAGCGAGGATTATTTCTTAAAATGAGGCTTATTTAAAGTGCGAGGTATTAAGCAATTGTAGGACCCACTTCCTTCCAAAAAGAGGAAACTTTAAAATGGGAAATAATTTATAAGCTTAAGTTTGCGTCGGGATAAAGGTATTAAGTAGTCAGCCCGTTCTTCAGAAGGTGTTAAGTGATCGCATAACTTACATCCCCATTATCAAGTAGTATTAAATGCTTGTTCGGTACGGGATAGGTAATCCTTGCGAAGGTTTGCTTCATCTAGATATCAAGTGACTGGGTCAAGGGTCTGCCTTGGGATTTGGTATTAAATGACCACTACGGAGTTAGCATAGGTCTGTCTATCCTGCGGGAAGTATTAAGTGGCTAGCGAGTTATCTAATAAGCTCGGTTAGATAATAACATAGGGGTCCGCTAGGAGGGTCTTAAATGGTGTCGCGCTCATACCTAAACCTGGTTATAAGTTACTACTTAGTATATCTCGCCTTATGCAAGGCATGGTTATATGTGTGAATGATGGAAGCCTTAAATTAGTAGGACCTGTAGCTAGTTTCCTTTAATTTATATTAGTGAAGACCAAACCACCGAATAAGATATTAAGTGGTCGATGGGCCCGCCTTGTATCTTAGGTGATATAAAGGATCTACCCTTACTATCATGTGTTAGGTGGCCATATAGAAATAATTTACCTCCTTACGGTACATTAAGCATCTGAGAGCCCACCTCTTAGTTTCAGAAATCGATTGTAAGGACCCGTAACTTCCCCGTGAAGGAAAGAGCGGATACTTTGGGGACAACACCAATCAGAACGGAGACTGAAGAACATTTCAATGTTAATTACAACAATTCCATCAGAACACAAGAATATACAGAGTATGAATGAATATTATACAACAGAAAAATATCAGAGATTACAATAAATTACATAGCAGCGGAAAATAATACAAAGCACAACTGAAGGTGATATACAGATATAGAGCTTTCCGGATATCATTCCAGCTGTAAACCAGGATCCTGTGAATATAAATCTGCAAAACCAAAACTACTAGCTGCCCGTGTCGAAAATAAGGGCACCCAGAGTTTAGGTTAAAACAATAAACTCCAGGTCAGTCATGTGACTGGTGTGAGAACTAAAACAGTTATTTAAAACTTTACTTTAAAAGAGAGTAATTCAAGGGACCACCCCGTATAACACGGAACGAGTTTCCTCCCAAGAATACCAGTGCATAGAATAAACAGCGCAATGCTTTTTCGAAAAATGAAGCTATTATAAGACCCTGGTCCTATCACACAATGCAACGCAAACCAAAGGATAGGGTTTTCCCTTATAATAGCCAAACATGCTTAATACGTTTAAAACAAATCATTTGATACTATAATAAGTGTATAGTGTCAAAACAATTTCAATCATAAATATCAATCATAGACTGCATAATATCCCATGCTACTATGTCGCCATACTAGGCTCTACAAATAAAACCGAAATATCTCGTATTGGAAATTGGATTCCATCATGAGTCGAGGCAAGGGGCAAGCTCCTCTCCGATTCGAGACACTCTAGAAAATGCCTCAGGGCTACACACTCTGGGCAACCCTTGGATCTTCAAGGCCGGTCCGCTCTTACGTTGAGGATTGGCAATTCCTGAACACAAGTTTCCCGGTCCTTTCAGACCTAAAATCGAGGCGCCTCATCCAACAACCACATAATTGAAATGTATATAAATGTCAGGGCTGGTAAGTCACTAACACCACCAAAGCTAGAAAGAAACGTCGTGCTCTCCCTGCAGTCCTTATCCCATTTTTGACTCATACTGGGGTGTGAGGCTCACGAATCCACGCTATACACAAAGTTGCCACGTAGGCCGTGCTTTGATCATCAACCACAAGACTTTGCTTTTCAACAGAAGCCTTGTTCCATGCAACTCAGCGTGCCACACAGGCAATTCATGCCATGTGATTGATATTTATCGATATATAACCTCTAAGCTCGTATGTAACAACCCGAAAATCTGGGCCAGTTTAAAATTTTTATTTTGGCAATTTTGGCGAATTTTGATTATTTAAAATGAATTTTTTTAAATAATATCGACGAGAAATTTATTTTGAATATATTTAGAACGTATATATTATATACGTCGTCGTTAGAGAATAAATAATTATATATAATTATAAAAGGAATTGAAAATGGCGCGGTAGTTCGATAATTCGATTTCAAACTTCAATTGAATGTACCGGGTGCAAAACAATCCGGATTTTAGTGAAACCAAAAACATTAGGATCTAATTGATAATATCTTTCCAACGAATCCGAAAAATCAAAATTTCATAGCGGGAATCAGAAGATATGTCCAGTTGAAAATTCTGAATAGTCGCTATGGAATTCAGGCCCTTAAAAATGGACATTTTGCAAATGACCTCGGATCTCGACGAAACCAGTTTTGTTGGGTCCGCAGTGTCAAATTATTGCTTGATTCCAAATTTCATAAGTTTTCGACTCAATATGTGAGCGCGACAAAGGAAAACGCGTTTGACCAGTTTCAGTTGATTTTAATCGACTGGAAATTGGCCATTTTTCCAACGGTCTCGGAATTCGACGAAACTAGCTTTATTAGGACCGTATCGTCAATACGAAGCTAGAAAATATTTTTCTGCAATTTATAGAGTTCGTATGTGGCCCTAGTAAATTAAAAAGTACGTTTAAAATTGAATATATAGATTTAAATGTAAATTTAAGCAGAAACTGATCGAAACAATCGAATCAGCTTGCGTGGCATATCCCATTGTGTTCGGAATGGGGGTAATTAGCTAGGGACGACAGTCAGTGGGTTCGATTCTGAGTTCAAATGAAAAGTCAACAATTAGGGTTTGGAAAAATATAAAATAATAAAATAAATAATTAAATATATAACCCCCCCCTTTATTTTCCCTTCTCCCCGTTCACTCTCAGATTTGCAAAATATAAAGAAAAAATAAAAAACGATCGAATCCCCCTGCCACGCGACGCCTCCGACCTCCCCAGCGCCGTTACCCTCCGGCGAGCTCCCCTCTAGCCCTCTACTCTCTCTCCTATCTCCTCTACAAAACCCGAGCGCGAACCCCAAGCCTCAATTTCAGCTGCTCCCCCTAAAACCCTACCTACCTCGCGCCTAATATCAGATCCGCCCTAAGGCCCCACCTCCGACCACCTGACGCCTGCGCCTCCGTCACCCCGTCAGCACCACCACAGCGAAGTCCGCCCCCTCGACAGCAGCCCCAATCCCTTCCCTGCGATGAAAAAAAACGAGGTAAATAACCTAAAGTCTATTTTCCGTTTTACTATGATTTTATTTTAGTTTTATTTTGTTTTATTTATTTTGAGCAAATATAAAAGTACTGTTTTGCTTCTATAATATATATATATATATATATATATATATATATATATATGCAAAGCATAAAAATCCAATCTTTGAAAATATGTATATATTAGCAATTATGAAATCAGTTTTTATAGAGGAGGAAGAATTCGATTTCTAGTTAAAGAAAAATTCGATTTTTAGTTAAAGAAAAATTCGATTTTTTGTTAAAGAAAAATTCGATTTTTAGTTAAAGGAAGATAGGATTTTCATGATTGAAAAATAAGATTTTTGTTGATAGAAAAATATGATTTGTACTCGTAGAAAGATTTGATTTTTAGCTATATAAAAATACGATTTTTATATACATGAAAGTGGGGAAAGAAAATTCGATTTTTATATATTGAATAGCATAGTAAAAATTCGATTTTTATATATAGAATAGCAAAGTAAAAATTCGATTTTTATATATATAATAGCAAAGTAAAAATTCGATTTTTATATATAGAATAACAAAGTAAAAATTCGATTTTTATATATAGAATAACAAAGTAAAAATTCGATTTTTATATATTGAATAATGAAGTAAAAATGTGATGTTTAAATGTGTAGTGGCTACGGGCAACGAAGAAGACGAAAAGGCGAGAACGACAAAGATCTCTAAATAGGAGTGTCGTGAAGTGGGGATAGCTTTCGGTGAGAACTTCTCACTCAAAATTCTTTTTCTAGTTATATATATATACTAGGATGCAGACGATGTTTAGTAGCACCCGACACCCGTCATCCACAGACCATGGATGGCTTGTTTGTTAAATTGTTTGGTTGTGTAGTTGGTTAGATTATTTGATTGAAATGTGAATTGATTGGTGAAATGAAATTGATTTGATTGATGTGTGAATGGCGTGGGCCTTCACTAGACCGGGGATAAGGCTAGGCCTCGTCCCGTTTCTAGTATTGTGCCGTTATGCCGCCGAAATTTTCTAAAATAAGTTAGAAAAATAAAAATATCATTTTATTTAAAGAATGAACTGAATAGAAATTCATATGTTGGAATAAAATGTTTTATCGTTAAAAATATAATTTTTAACGTGAATGTGAATAAATAAATATCCATTTACAAACCAGACGGTTTGTTTATGTACACCTATTTGAAGGACATTGATTGGGTCGATAAATTTTACACATCGCCCGACTGCACAAATAAAATATGTGTTTGATTGTTTGAAACCCCACACGGGTGTTGGGATGAAATTTGAAGTTCACTCATCCTGATTGATTAAATATGTCGATCGATTGATTGACAGGCTGTTATAAGCGTTAGATATCTATATTTGATGCTTATACAGTGTAGTGCACTTTGGTTGATGGTTGATTATTTTTCAATGCTATTATGTACGTGTGATGTATGAAAATCCATATAATTAAAATTATATGGTGATTGATTGGGCCTCATTCCAATTTAGAAGATAAAGAATATTATAAAATAAAGGTTCATGTGTTGACTGTACTCATCCGTTGAGATTAGTCATGTGTTGAACGAAATATTTTAATAATAAAATTTACATCTTTATCAATATAAAATAAAGGTTCATGTGTTGACTGTACTCATCCGTTGAGATTAGTCATGTGTTGAACGAAATAATTTAATAATAAAATTTACATCTTTATCAAAATAAAATAAAGGTTCATGTGTTGACTGTACTCATCCGTTGAGATTAGTCATGTGTTGAACGAAATATTTTAATAATAAAATTTACATCTTTATCAATATAAAATAAAGGTTCATGTGTTGACTGTACTCATCCGTTGAGATTAGTCACGTGTTGAACGAAATATTTTAATAATAAAATTTACATCTTTATCAATATAAAATAAAGGTTCATGTGTTGACTGTACTCATCCGTTGAGATTAGTCATGTGTTGAACGAAATAATTTAACAAAAATAGTCACACGTGGACAATACTCATTCGTTGAGATTAGTCGTGTGTTGACAAAAATAAATATTCATTTGTTGAATAGAATAAAGGAATATATGAAGCCGTGTTGATTAGATTGACGCCAATTTGACGTGAACGATATTTATATCGATTTTATTCATTTTAAAATGAATATCGAAAAGTAATTTTGAAATCGAATATTTCGAAATGAAATGAATTGAAAACGATTTCGAAATGAATTGAATTGAAAACGATTTCGAAATGAATTGAATTGAAAACGATTTCGAAATGAAATGAATTGAAAATGATTTCGAAATGAATTGAATTGAAAACGATTTCGAAATGAAATGAATTGAAAACGATTTCGAAATGAAATGAATTGAATATATAACGATTTCGAAATGAAATGAATTGAAAACGATTTCGAAATGAATTGAATTGAAAACGATTTCGAAATGAATTGAATTGAAAACGATTTCGAAATGAATTGAATTGAAAACGATTTCGAAATGAAATGAATTGAAAACGATTTCGAATTGAAATGAATTCAAAATGAATTGAAATTTGAATTGAATAGAAAAGAATTTTAAAACGAATTTATAAAGAAGAATTCAATTTTGATTTGAATTGAAATGGAAGTTGAAATTGCTTTTGAAAACGAATTTAAAACTATTTATATAATTCGTTTTAAATAGAAATCGACGAAATATATATTATATATATAATATAATGGCCTGAATAGAACGCGCCGCGGCAGTTCGCGAATTTCGACCATTTATTTCAAAAGGGCATTACGGGAGATCCGACCGTCGGATTCTCCTAAAACCGGAACCGTTGGGTTCGTATCGAAAAGAGCTTTCTAACGAAGATTAGAAATTTGAAATCGAACGGTTCGATTTGGAGATACGTCCAAATCAAATTTGAAAAAGGTCGCTGTAAGTGCAGTTCGATGGCCATTGATGGAAATCGACTGTACGGGCCTTGATAAAATTATTAAAAATATCAATAATTTGTGTAAAATCATTAGAAATGATTTGGGAAAATTTGGGATGAAAAACTCCATATTTGAAAAGCTAAAAATAGATTTTTATCAAAATGAACTAGTTGAACTAAATTTAAAACCCGATTTGTTTTTAAATAAATAAATTAGATTTAAAAAGGGGTTTTAAATAATCGGAATTCCTAATATATTTGAATTAAATTAAACCAGAATTGATTCATGGGTTTATCGTGAACTGTGTTTTAAATAACACTAGTTCTTTAACCCGATAATAAATAGAATGTGATTTGGGTTTGTCGTGAACTGCGTTTTAAATAACACCTGGTTCTTTAACCCAGTAAAAGGAGTTCTAATGAATCTGCAATTAGATTGAAATGGGGAATTGATAATTTAAATTAGCAACTTTAGAAAATGAGCGAGAATGGAGTATCACCAGTTTTGCTCCAAAGCGATAGTTAAATCTTTAATTAGATCTGAACGTGAAATGGTAATTAATTTTACCGATAACACCGTGGTGTTAGATATGGAGTATTACCAGTTTTGCTTCATGGGATGAATAGGTTGGGATTGGGAAATAAAATAAATAATTACTTCGGTGTGGTTCGCTAATCTCGACTGTTGTAGAAAAACCATAATTTGGTTTGAAGTGACATCCAAAGGAAGATCAAAGGATAAATTTTAAAGAATTTATCTTGGATAAAATTAATGGGAACCTTTCCCTAAGAATTGAAATTTAGAAACTAGCTGTAGGTTAGCTAAGAAGAATGGTTTCCTGGGTATTGATCTGATGTTGGTTTCGGCCTTCGGGGTTAATGTTTGGGAAATTGTTCTCTTGCTAATTTCCGGTTAGTGACTAATGAATTGGAATGAGGCGTATGTTGTGTTTGTGTAACATTTATTTTTAATATACGCGGGTTGTTCGGAAAGGCCGGGTTTATTCCCATTCTGAATAACCGATTCGACGATATGTCGAAGATGAAGACGGTGGTTGAAGGCCGGAAGTCTTCACATCGTTTGGATAATTACTGACGATCCTGATTGGGCTGTACACCCAAGAGGATGGAAATAGTTGGTGGTCGTCCAGACGTACTTGGAGATGGATGGATATGCGAGGAAAGTGCCTCCGGTTTCGTTCAGACCTAGAACGAACTTGTAAATGGATGGTGTGTCTGACATTGTATTCCTTTATATTGTATTTGTTGATCTCTGCTAAATATATATCTGTTTGGCGGCGGAGAATTTATTCTCTTGCTTAACGCCCTTCTCTGAGACATATGAGCTCAGAGGTTATATATTGGCAGAAATCAGTGGTACGATATGGATTGATAGTGTGGCATGCTGAGATGCAGTGATCCAGACTTTTGTTGAAAAGCAAAGTTTGGTGGTTGATGATCAATGAGCAGCTGATATAGCATGGCTTTGTGTATAGCGTTGATCCGCGAGCCTCACACCCCGGTATGGTGGTAAACTGATGGTTTGATCAGTATGCTTTTTTCGTGGATGGGCACCTTAGTGGTGTCGTGGATTCGGTCGACCGAGATGAGCCTAGTGCTCAGGGATATATAGAGTAAGCGGTGTTTTCTCTCGCTGGGACGTAAGCCGCGGTGATACACTGGTCCCAAATGTGCGGATGCAGACGGTGTTCTCTTGTAGGGACGTAAGCCGTGGTGAATTGCATTACGCGATCGATCTTTCGAATCAGGAGCCACCATGATGGAAATCCAATTTCCAATACGTGTATTCCGGCTTTATTTGTAGAGCCTAGTATGGCGACATAGTGGGATGGGGCACTTATGCCGTCTATGATTGATACTTATGATTTGAAGATATTTTATACAATATGCACTTATAAAAGTATCAAATGATTTGTTTTAAACGTATCAAGCATTCTTTGGCTGTTATAAGGGAAAACCCTATCCTCGGCTGCGTTGCATTGTGTGATGGGACCTGGGTCTTATAATAGCTTCATTTTTCTTTAATTAGCATTGCGCTGTTGTTTTGAGCACTGGTGTTCTTGGGAGGAAACCCGTTCCGTGTTATATGGCGTGGTCCCTTGATTTACCTAACTTTAAAAATAAAGATTAATAACTGTTTTAGTTCTCACACCAGTCCCATGACTGACCTGGAGTTTATTGTTTTAACCTAAACTCTGGGTGCCCCTATTTTGACACAGGCAGCTAGTAGTTTTGGTTTTGCAGATTTATATTCACAGGATCCTGGTTTACAGCTGGAATGATATCCGGAAAGCTTTGTATCCATATATCTCTTCTAGTTGCGTATTGTATTATTTTCCGCTGCTATATATTTAAATGTAATTTAAATCTCTGATATTTCTGTGTAATATTTATTTGTTTATACTCTGTATATTCTTGTAATCTGATGCATTGTTGTAATATACAATGAAATGTTCTTATGTATGCGTTCTGTTGTGCCTTGTTCTCGAACTATCCGACGCTTTCCTTTACGGGGAAGTTACGGGTTTTCACATCGTACGTCTCAGAGAAGGGCGTTAAGCAAGAGAATAAATTCTCCGCCGCCAAACAGATGTATATTTAATAGAGATCAATCAACACAGAATAAAATCCAATATCAGACACACAGTCCATTTACAAGTCCGTTCTGGGTCTGAACGAAACAGGAGGCACTTTCCTCGCATATCCATCGATCCCGAAGTACGTCTGGACGATCACCAACTGATTCTCTCCTCTTGGGTGTACAGCCCAAACAAGATCATCAGTAATCACCCAGACGATGTGAAGACTTCTGGTCTTCAACCACCGTCTTCATCTTCGACATATCGTCGAATCAGTTATTAAGAATGGTTATAAACCCGGCCTTTCCGAACAACCTACGTATATTAAAAACAAATGTTACACAAACACAACATACGCCTCATTCCAATTCATTAGTCACTAACCGTAAATTAGCAAGAGAACAATTCCCTAAATATTAACCCCGAAGGCCGAAACCAACATCAGATCAATACCCAGGAAACCATCCTTCTTAACTAACCTATAGCTAGTTTCTAAACTTCATATTCTTAGGGAAAGGTTCCCATTAATTTTATCAAAGATAAATTCTTTAAATTTATTCTTTAATCTTCCTTTGGATGTCATTTCAAACCAAATTATGGTTTTCCAAACTAGTCGGGATTAGTGAACCACACCGAAGTAATTATTTATTTTATTTCCCAATCCCAACCTATTCATCCCATGAAACAAAACTGGTAATACTCCATATCTAACACCACGGTGTTATCGGTAAAATTAATTACCATTTCACGTTCAAATCTAATTAAAGATTTGACTATCGTTTTGGAGCAAAACTGGTGATACTCCATTCTCGATCACTTTCTAAATTTGATAATTAATTTAAAATTATCAATTCACATTTCAATCTAATTACAGATTCATTAAAACTCCTTTTACCGGGTTAAAGAACTAATGTCATTTAAAACACAGTTCACGACAAACCCAAATCACATTCTATTTATTATCGAGTTAAAGAACAAGTTTTATTTAAAACACCCTTCACGATAAACCCACAAATCAATTCTATTTAAAACCCATTTCAAATCCAATTTATTTATTTAAAAATAAATGGGTTTTAATTTTAGTTCAAAACTAGTTCATTTCGATAAAAATCTATTTTTATCTTTTCAAATATGGAGTTTTTCATCCCAATTTTTCCCAAATCATTTCTTATGATTTTTCACAAATTATTACTATTTTTAATAATTTTATCAAGGCCCGTACAGTCGATTTCCATCAACGGCCATCGAACTGCACTTACAACGACCTTTTCCAAATTAGATTTGGACGTATCTCCAAATCCAACTGTTAGATTTCAAATTTCTAATATTCTTAGAAAGCTCTTTTCGATACGAACCCAACGGTTCCGGTTTTAAGAGAATCCGACGGTCGGATCTCCCGTAATGTCCGTTCGAAGTCAATGGTCGAAATTTAGGAACTGCCGCGGCGCGACGCGTTCTATTCAGGCCATTATATATAATATACATATATAAATATATTATATATATTTCGTCGATTCCCCTTTTTTAAAAGAATTTTATAAATCATTTCAAATTTGTTTCAAAAACAATTTCAACATTCATTTCAAATTCAAATCAAAATTGAATTTTCCCTTATAAATTCTTTTTATATTCATTTCTATTTGATTTCAATTCAAATCGATTTCAATTCTATTCAATTAAAATTCTTTTTCTATTCGATTCAATTCAAATTCATTTTCTATTCGATTCAATTCAAATTCATTTTCTATTCAATTCAATTCAAATTCGTTTTCTATTCGATTCAATTCAAATTCATTTTCTATTCGATTCAATTCAAATTCATTTTCTATTCGATTCAATTCAAATTCATTTTCTATTCGATTCAATTTAAATTCGTTTTCTATTCAATTATAAAAACGAATATAATCGATAATATCGTTCGCGTCAAAATAGCGCATCTCTAATCAACACGGCTTTATATATTTCAATAATTCCGTTATTCTATTCAACAAATGAATATTTATCCTATTCAATACATGAATCAATATTTTTTTCAACACATGACTAATCTCAACGAATGAGTATTGTCCATGTGTGACTATTTTTGTTATTTAATATATTTTATAAAAATTATGGTATCTATCGTTTGATTTCAAATCAGACTCCAACCGTAAATTAGTAAGAGAACTATTCCCTGAATATAACCCCAAAGGCCGAAACCAACATCAGATCAATATCCAGGAGACCACTCATCTTATTTATTTTCCAATTAGTTTCTAATTTTATATATGATAAAGATGTAAATTTTATTGTTAAAATATTTCGTTCAACACATGACTAATCTCAACGGATGAGTACGGTCAACACATGAACCTTTATTTTATAATGATAAAGATGTAAATTTTATTATTAAAATATTTCGTTCAACACATGACTAATCTCAACGGATGAGTACTGTCAACACGTGAACCTTTATTTTATAATATTCTTTATTTTCTAAATTGGAATGAGGCCCAATCAATTACCATATAAAGTTAATTATATGGATTCCATACAACACATGTATATAATAGCAACAATAAATAATCAACCATCATCCAAAGTGCACTACACTGTATAAGCATCAAATATAGATATCTAACGCTTATAACAGCCTGTCGATCCATCGATCGACATACAACTAATTATTGGGATTAGTGTATGCCGTATTTTATCCCAATACCCGTGTAGGGTTTCAAACAATCAAACAAAGATTTTATTTGTGCAGTTGGGCGATGTGTTAAATTTATCGTCCCAATCAATGTCCTTCAAATAGGTGTACATAAACAAACCGTCCGGTTTGTAAATGAATATTTATTTATTCACATTCACGATAAAGATTATATTTTTAACGACCCAATTATTTTATTCAACCTATGAATATTCTATTCGGTTCATTTATTAAATAAAATGATATCTTTATTTTTCTAACTTATTTTAGAAAATTTCGGCAGCATAACGGCACGATACTAGAAACGGGACAAGGCCTAGCCTTATCCCCGGTCTAATAATGGCCCACGCCATACACATATCAATCAAATCCATTCCATTTCACCAAACAATCAAATTCAAATCAAATAATATAACCAACTACACAACCAAACAAACAAGTCCATGGTCTGTGGACGAAGGGGTCGGGTGCTACTAAACACCGTCTGCATCCTATTATATATATATATAACTAGAAAAAGAAATTTAGAGTGAGAAGTTCTCACCAAAAGCTATCCCAATTCCACGACACTTCAAATGTAGGGAATCGTCACTGTTCTCGCCTTTTGTCACTTTCGTTGCCCGTAGCCACTACATATATAAAAATCACATTTTTATATTGTTGCTATGTATATAAAAATCATATTTTTATAATCACTCCATATGGATAAAAATTCTATTTTTACATCGATACTATATAGATAAAAATTCTATTTTTACATCGATACTATATAGATAAAAATTTTATTTTTACATCGATGTTCATATAATAAAGATTATATTTTTATCACGCTATTCTCTATATAAAAACTATATTTTTATATTGCTCTTTATCCAATAAAGATTATATTTTTATACCGCTTCTTCCTATATAAAAATTATAATTTTAACCTTTCTATAATATAAAAGTTATATTTTTAACCTTTCTATAATATAAAAATTATATTTTTAAACTTTCTATAATATAAAAATTATATTTTTATTACTCTACTAATATAAAAAATCATATTTTTATTATCTCTACTATATAAAAATCAAATTTTTAAAAGAATAAAAACCCCATCTTTATATAAATAAAGATCCCATCTTTTCTAGATTAAAGATATGATCTTTCTCCACATAAAAATATGATCTTTCTTGCTACCATATATAATAAAAATTGCATTTTTATTCTGTTAACATATATATAAAGATCACTACTTTCATATGCTAACCCGGTATAAAAATTCTAACTTTATTTGCATAAATAAATAACTAAAACTCACCGCTGAAATTTGGGTGACAAGGGATGCCTCCGGGGCGTTGAGGTGGTCGGCGTAAGCAAGGCAACGGCCTAGGGGCGGCGATTTTGGCGTGTTACCCAACAGTTTGGAGAGGGGAGAAAGATTAAAGGGTCAGAGTAGGAGGAGGAGGGGCCAGGGAGGTAGGGGGCGGTCGGTGGAGGGGGTTTGTGGGGCCTGGGCTCGTGGATTGATGGAGAAGGAGGGGAGCAGTCAGCGGGGGCGGCTGTGGTGGCGCTCGGTGGTCGAGCGCGATGTCAGGAGGCGGTGCTTAGCAGGGAGGAGTAGGCACGAGGAGGAGATGCGGAGGGAGGAGAGGGGCTTGAAGGAGGGAGGGTGGCGCAGTGGCCCCACCTTGGGCGGCACGTCGCCAGACCACGGTGGCCTTCGGTGGAGGAGCGACAGCTCCTCCCCCTTTTTTATTATCTGTTGCAATGATTTCGAATGGTGGGGGGGGGGGCTGAGTGATAATAGGGAGAGAGAGAGAGAGGAAGTTTTAATTTTTATATTTTTTTATTTTTTTATTGAATTCAAAAAGGTAACCTTTTAATTCGAACACGAAATCAAGCCCAACAACTGTCATTCATAGCTAATTACCCCCATTCCGAATACAATGGGATATATATCGTAAGCTGGTTCGATCGTTTCGATCAGTTTTCGTCAAAACCAACATATAACTCTATATATTGAATTTGAACGCGCATTTCAGTTTACCGGTGCCACACACTGACTCGAAAAATTCCCGAAAAATATTTTCTAGCTTCGTATTGACGATACGGTCCTAACAGAACTAGTTTCATCAAATTCTGAGACCGTTGGAAAAATAGCCATTTTCCAGTCGATTAAAATCAACTTAAACTGGTCAAATGTGTTTTTCTTTGCCACGCTCACATATTGATTTAGAAAATTACGAAAATTGGAATCCAGCAATAATTTGACATCCCGGATCCAACAAAAGTGGTTTCGTCAAAATCCGAGGTCATTTGCAAAATTTCCATTTTAAGGGCCAGAATTCCATAGCGACTATTCTGAATTTTCAACTGGACATATCTTTTGATTCCCGCTATGAAATTTCGATTTCTCGGATTCATTGGAAAGATATTCTCAATTAGATTCTATTATTTTTGGTTTCGCTAAAATCCGGTTTGTTTTGCACCCGGTACATTCATTTGAAGTTTGAAATCGAATTATCGAACTACCGCGCCATTTTCAATTCCTTTTATAATTATAAATAAATATTTATATACTAACGACGATCTATATAACTATATACATTTGAATTATATTCAAAATAAATTTCTTGTCGGTATTATTTAAAATAATCTATTTTAAATATTCAAAATTCGCTAAAATTGCCAAAGTAAAAATTTTAAACTGGCTCGCATTTCCGGGTTATTACAATCTCCCCCACTTAAAACTTTTCGTCCCCGAAAAGGAACGAAGCCGAAAGTTGTTTAACTAATTAACTCAACTCCCTTTATTTTGATTACGGCTTAAGTTCTTCAACTTTTCAGTTTCTAAGAACTTTTCAAAATTTTCAAAAATTTGGCTAACACTCTAAATTTTCGAAAAATTTCGCCATAACCTCCCCTGCACCGGGAGCACCGGGAAAATCCCGAAATTGCCATACAGGCCCTCTGATCTCAAAAAGAAAAAGAAAAAACCAAGCGGCTAGCCAATCGGCTCATAAAATCATCATCACCCAAACAAAACAATAAACTATGGTAAACATGTACCTATTTGTCGGGCAAACAATTTTATTTCTCTGCTCTAGCCTCCTTGCTATGACCTGTTCAATGATATACATGTATATGCATGCAAATTTCAAGCAATTTTAAATACAGTTCAATATTCGGTTTAATTTGGCATAATGGTTAAAAATATCAAACAAATAAACAAACAACACAACCAGCAATCAATTAGTGGATTAACGTTTCAAATTCATAATTTGATATACATACAAAAAATCATGTTTTTGATGCCAAATCACAACAATAAATCTATCTATATAAGTTTTGGTTCTCACGCCAGTCTAATGGAAATATATAGATATCATACCTTCGAAACACGAACACAAATTCTGATGATGATATATCAATCATCAGAATCATCTCCGGGTGTCTAGAATGTGATTTTATGTCTATCCAGTATATTAAAACTTCGAATATACGTTCATGACGCGTATATGTGAAATCTTTATATACTGGATTGTCCAAATTCAAAATAAATAAATATTCAAATACGTATAAAATGATTTAAATCTTCAAAACAATATTGTTTTCATTTGAAAAAAAATATACTCTTCACACTCATTCTAGGATACTACTGATCCTATCTCTAACGAGTCATTCTAATTGGATATTACTAATCCAATATCTGATGAATTCTTTCGTATGGTTCTAATGTGTCTTGTTCTCGAGCTCTGTAAACCAAACCTCTGATACCACTGCAAGGACCCGTAACTTCCCTGTGAAGGAAAGGGCAGATACTTTGAGGACAACACCAATCAAAACGCAGACAGAAGAAAATTTCATTGTTAATTACAACAATTCCATCAGAACACAAGAATATACAGAGTATAAATGAATATTATACAACAGAAAAATATCAAAGATTACAATAAATTACATAGCAGCGGAAAATAATACAAAGCACAACTGAAGGTGATATACGAATACAGAGCTTTCCGGATATCATTCCAGCTGTAAACCAGGATCCTGTGAATATAAATCTGCAAAACCAAAACTACTAGCTTCCCGTGTCGAATATAAGGGCACCTAGTGTTTAGGTTAAAACAATAAACTCCAGGTCAGTCATGTGACTGGAGTGAGAACTAAAACAGTTATTTAAAACCTTACTTTAAAAGAGAGTAATTCAAGGGACCACGCCATATAACACGGAACGGGTTTCCTCCCAAGAATACCAGTGCATAGAATAAACAGCGCAATGCATTTCCGAAAAATGAAGCTATTATAAGACCCAGGTCCCATCACACAATGCAACGCAAACCGAAGGATAGGGTTTTCCCTTATAATAGCCAAACATGCTTAACACGTTTAAAACAAATCATTTGATACTATAATAAGTGTATAGTGTCAAAACAATTTCAATCATAAATATCAATCATAGATGACATAATATCCCATGCTACTATGTCTCCATACTAGGCTCTACAAATAAAACCGAAATATCTCGTATTGGAAATTGGATTCCATCATGAGTCGAGGCAAGGGACAAGCTCCTCTCCGATTCGAGACACTCTAGCAAATGCCTCAGGGCTACACACTCTGGGCAACCCTTGGTTCTTCAGGGCCGGTCCTCTCTTACGTTTGAGGATTGGCAATTCCTGAACACACGTTTCCCGATCCTTTCAGACCTAAAATCGAGGCGCCTCATCCAACAACCACATAGGTGAAAAGTATATAAATGTCAGGGCTGGTAAGTCACTGACACCACCAAAGCTAGAAAGAAACGTCGTGCTCTCCCTGCAGTCCTTATCCCGTTTTTGACTCATACTGAGGTGTGAGGCTCGCGAATCCACGCTATACACAAAGCTGCCACGTAGGCCGTGCTTTGGTCATCAACCACAAGACTTTGCTTTTCAACAGAAGCCTTGATCCATGCAACTCAGTGTGCCACACAGGCAATTCATGCCATGCGATTGATATCTATCGATATATAACCTCTAAGCTCGTACGTCTTAGAGAAGGGCGTTAAGTAAGAGAATAAATTCTCCGCCGCCAAGCAGATGTATATTTAATAGTGATCAATCAACACAGAATAAAATCCAATGTCAGACACACAGTCCATTTACAAGTCAATTCTGGGTCTGAACGAAACAGGAGGCACTTTCTTCGCATATCCGTCGATCCCCAAGTACGTCTGGACGATCACCAACTGATTCTCTCCTCTTGGGTGTATAGCCCAATCAAGATCATCAGTAATCACCCAAACGATGTGAAGACTTCCGGTCTTCAACCACCGTCTTCATCTTCGACATATCGTTAAATCGGTTATTCAGAATGGGTATAAACCCGGCCTTTCCAAACAACCACTACAACAAAAGCACCATATTACAACTTTAATTTTACAACGGTGGTAAAAACACTGTTGTAATAAATATTTTTTACAACTTTTTTCTGGAAAAGTTGTAATAAACTTATTTTTAACAACTGTTTTATTTTGACAGTTGTAATAAAAGCCTATCACAACTTTTATTTTTTTTACTGTTATAATATATGACTATATTTTAATATAATTAATAAATAACTAATAATTAATATCTAATACATTTATATTGATTATTTATAATTAAAACTAATAATTATTATTAATAATCAATTAGGAAGTAATAATTAATAATCAATCTGTAATATTTAATACTTAGCAATTAAGAAGAGTAATTATCAAATATAGTTAATATTACATAATTACTATTAAATAGTTAATAATTAAAATATAATAATTAATGCTAATCATGAATAATCAATGATTGCTATTAATAATTAAAAATTTCAAGTTACTTTTATAATATTTAATACAATTTTTCAAAAAAAAAATAAAGAAAAGGAAAATCATAAAATTAATTAATTTTTATATATCATTTAAGTTACCATATTAAATGGCTTTCAAAACAATGTATCTTCAGAATAGCATTTAATTAACTTATCATACTAAACCCCTTTCAAAACAATTTCACCAAATTACAAAATTTTTGCACCGTTGTTGAAAATTCTGGCCCCAACTCCAAAAAATGTTCGCTCCCACCTGTTCAAATTTCAAAAAATTTCGTCTGTCATTGCTAAAAATTTGGCTCCAACCCAATAAAATGCCCGCGCACCTACTAAATATTCACATACTTTTCACCATACGCTGGAATAAAAAAACCTCGATATTTTACTAATTACGTCACCTCTACTTCTTCCAACCGACATTTCTTCCTCTTCCTCCTCGTCATATCCCTAATTCTCTTCAAATCGCGAATTTGGATAATTGATCGTTGCTCAACAACACCAAATACCGACTACTGACGACTTCATCGAGAAGGCGAGGCGACGATGACTCCATACCCAAATCGATGACAACGAATCCGTCTCCGAAGACCCCAATCGATGGGAAAAGCGATATTCTGAACTTAAACCAATTAGGGCACAAAACAATCATAAGTTATCGAAAAGGTACTGCTTAATTTTGGATTTTTTATTTGTTATGTTCCCATTTTCAATTCCATGTACTTCTTTTTAATTTATAAATTGTATTTTGTACTTTAACTATGTTCGAATTCCAACTCAAATTTGATTTCTATGCTCTAATTTTAGGGAAGTTGATAGTATATTATGGATTGATTTGTAGAACAATTGAAACGCTGAAGTTTAAATTGGCATATCTGAACTGTTATTTGATTTGTAAATTATAATTGGCATTGTTTCCTTTATTTATGTTTATGGCTATATTGTTTGCCAATTTTTTTAAACTATTTTACCACTTGGGTAAGATTACAGTACATTCAATTCTTATAATACCATAAAAGCAAAATTTTGCATCTGAATGGTAACAGCATAATGATTATTTTTATGTATTAATAATTTTAAAGATAGTCAACCAATTCACTACTCATGTTGTATACACAACCAGTGGCCGAGCCAACACCTAGAATCACATAGGGCCACATTTTTCTAAAAAATCAAGTATTACAAAATATGGTTGAAAAAGTGTAATCTATCCAATTGAACTAAAAGAAATGGGAAAAGTATGTTTTAGATGGGGGCACATTGAAGTTCTGAAATGGGGCTAAACTATATTCAGTCATATTATACAATAGAAATAAAAGATTGAGGCATTCAAGTTCTGGACTGAGTTGAGTTGAAAACCTAAAATACTATTTGTTTTTTTTACTGCAACAACACATTCACAATCTATTTGCCCATGACTAATAATTTTACTGCACATGTAGAATTGGTGTAGGATAACACCAATTTACTATGTATTTTAAAGGTTGTTTGCTATTCTGATTTTCCTAAAATACTCAGGTATACACTCTAAGTGTTGGTAACGTATTTCTAAGTTGTTTGAAGAGGTCGGGTCAACAGATGTGAGGCTAGCAGCACTGAGTGTCTCTATTAGTTTCATTCAATGCTTGGATTCAGCAGCAGATAGAGATAATTTCAGGATCTGCTTTCAATGACGATGAAAACCTTAATGGAGAGCATAAATTTAGGGGAGAAAGCAACTGCACAGGAGGCACTGGAAATGATGATCGAGCGCGTTGAAATTGAACCAAAGTTTCTAAGGAAGCAGTTAATAGATGTTGTGAGTGCAACGCTTCAGATCGCTGAAGCAGAAAGACTTTGAGAAGGGACACGACATTTAGCAGCCCATGGGATTATAGTTGTAGAAGGGGCATGAGTTGAATTGTGTGATGTGGTATATGAACAATCATTGAATGGAATGTAGGGGATGAGGCATCAAAATTTTGGAATGTGGTGCAGTATGGATTATGTATGATTCCTTTGTTTTGTATTTTGAATATAAAGATGCAACTTTTTTTATATAAATGGAAACGATCCTTTGAATTTATAATAATTTGATTTTAGTTTATCCAGCTCTTGCTATATTTGCAAAATGTATTCAACTTATAGTTATACAAAAGTGTATTATAACTAACAGAAATATTTGTAAAACTTATACTGTCTTAACAATGCATAACAATTGTAGAAGAAATCATTACAACGGTGGAAAAAAGTTATAATATGTATTACTGCAACAGTGCAAAAATGTTTTAATATGTATTACTACAACGGTGGAAAACAGTTGTAAAATATACATTTCACAACGGTGTCGCAACGGTGCAAAAAAGTTGTAAAAAAATTTAGTCTATTACAACTTCTTAATAGAAGACGGTGGCTCCACCGTTGTAAAAAGTCTTTTACAACTTTTTTCCACCGTTGTAATATGGTAATTTTGTGGTAGTGAACCCGCGTATATTAAAAACAAATGTTACACAAACACAACATACGCCTCATTCCAATTCATTAGTCACTAACCGTAAATTAGCAAGAGAACAATTCCCCAAATATTAACCCCGAAGGCCGAAACCAACATCAGGTCAATACCCAGGAAACCATCCTTCTTAACTAACCTACAGCTAGTTTCTAAATTTTACATTCTTAGGGAAAGGTTCCCATTAATTTTATCAAAGATAAATTCTTTAAATTTATTCTTTAATCTTCCTTTGGATGTCATTTCAAACCAAATTATGGTTTTCCAAACTAGTCTGGATTAGCGAACCACACCGAAGTAATTATTTATTTTATTTCCCAATCCCAACCTATTCATCCCATGAAGCAAAACTGGTAATACTCCATATCTAACACCACGGTGTTATCGGTAAAATTAATTACCATTTCACGTTCAAATCTAATTAAAGATTTGACTATCGTTTTGGAGCAAAACTGTTGATACTCCATTCTCGCTCACTTTCTAAATTTGATAATTTAAAATTATCAATTCACATTTCAATCTAATTACAGATTCATTAAAACTACTTTTACCGGGTTAAAGAACTAATATCATTTAAAACACAGTTCACGACAAACCCAAATCACATTCTATTTATTATCGGGTTAAAGAACAAGTGTTATTTGAAACACCCTTCATGATAAACCCACAACTCAATTCTATTTAAAACCCATTTCGAATCCAATTTATTTATTTAAAAATAAATGGGTTTTAATTTTAGTTCAAAACTAGTTCATTTCGATAAAAATCTATTTTTATCTTTTCAAATATGGAGTTTTTCATCCCAATTTTTCCCAAATCATTTCTTATGATTTAACACAAATTATTACTATTTTTAATAATTTTATCAAGGCCCGTATAGTCGATTTCCATCAACGGCCATCGAACTGCACTTACAGCGACCTTTTCCAAATTTGATTTGGACGTATCTCCAAATCCAACCGTTAGATTTCAAATTTCTAATATTCGTTAGAAATCTCTTTTCGATACGAATCCAACGTTTCCGGTTTTAGGAGAATCCGACGGTCGGATCTCCCGTAATGTCCGTTCGAAGTCAATGGTCGAAATTTACGAACTGCCACGGCGCGGTGCGTTCTATTCAGGCCATTATATATATTATATATATTTCATCGATTTCCCTTTTTTAAACGAATTTTACAAATTGTTTCAAATTTGTTTCAAAAACAATTTCAACATTCATTTCAAATTCTAATCAAAATTGAATTTTCCATTATAAATTCTTTTTATATTCATTTCTATTTGATTTCAATTCAAATCGATTTCAATTCTATTCAATTCAAATTCGTTTTCTATTCGATTCAATTCAAATTCATTTTATATTCGATTCAATTCAATTCAAATTCGTTTTCTATTCGATTCAATTCAAATTCATTTTCTATTCGATTCAATTCAAATTCGTTTTCTATTTAATTATAAAAACGAATATAATTGATATAAATATCGTTCGCGTCAAAATAGCGCATCTCTAATTAACACGGCTCTATATATTTCAATAATTCCGTTAGTCTATTCAACAAATGAATATTTATCCTATTCAATACATGAATCTATATTTTTGTCAACACATGACTAATCTCAACGAATGAGTACTGTCCACGTGTGACTATTTTTGTTATTTAATATATTTTATAAAAATTATGGTATCTATTGTTTAATTTCAAATCAGACTCCAACCGTAAATTAGTAAGAGAACGATTCCCTGAATATTAACCCCGAAGGCCAAAACCAACATCAGATCAATATCCAGGAGACCACTCATCTAATTTATTTTCCAATTAGTTTCTAATTTTATATATGATTAAGATGTAAATTTTATTGTTAAAATATTTCGTTCAACACATGACGAATCTCAACGGATGAGTACAGCCAACACATGAACCTTTATTTTATAATGATAAAGATGTAAATTTTATTGTTAAAATATTTCGTTCAACACATGATTAATCTCAACGGATGAGTACTGTCAACACGTGAACCTTTATTTTATAATATTCTTTATTTTCTAAATTGGAATGAGGCCCAATCAATTACCATATAAAGTTAATTATATGGATTCCATACAACACATGTATATAATAGCAACGATAAATAATCAACCATCATCCAAAGTGCACTACACTGTATAAGCATCAAATATAGATATCTAACGCTTATAACAGCCTGCCGATCCATCGATCGACATACAACTAATTATTGGGATTAGTGTATGCCGTATTTTATCCCAATACCCGTGTGGGGTTTCAAACAATCAAACACAGATTTAATTTGTGCAGTTGGGCGGTGTGTAAAATGTATCATCCCAATCAATGTCCTATAAATAGGTGTACATAAACAAACCGTCCGGTTTGTAAATGAATATTTATTTATTCACATTCACGTTAAAGATTATATTTTTAACGACCCAATTATTTTATTCAACCTATGAATATTCCATTCAGTTCATTTATTAAATAAAATGATATCTTTATTTTTCTAACTTATTTTAGAAAATTTCGGCGGCATAACGGCACGATACTAGAAACGGGACAAGGCCTAGCCTTATCCCCGGTCTATTAATGGCCCACGCCATACACATATCAATCAAATCCATTCCATTTCACCAAACAATCAAATTCAAATCAAATAATATAACCAACTACACAACCAAACAAACAAGTCCATGGTGTGGACGATGGTGTCGGGTGCTACTAAACACCGTGTGCATCCTAGTATATATATATATATATAACTAGAAAAAGAAATTTAGAGTGAGAAGTTCTCACCAAAAGCTGTCCCAATTCCACGACACTTCAAATGTAGGGAATCGTCACTGTTCTCGCCTTTTGTCACTTTCGTTGCCCGTAGCCACTACATATATAAAAATCACATTTTTATATTGTTGCTATGTATATAAAAATCATATTTTTATAATCACTCCATATGGATAAAAATTCTATCTTTACATCGATACTATATAGATAAAAATTCTATTTTTACATTGATGTTCATATACTAAAGATTATATTTTTATCACGCTATTCTCTATATAAAAATTATATTTTTATATCGCTCTTTATCCAATAAAGAATATATTTTTATACCGCTTCTTCCTATATAAAAATTATATTTTTAACCTTTCTATAATATACAAAATATATTTTTAACTTTTCTATAATATAAAAATTATATTTTTATTACTCTACTAATATAAAAAAATCATATTTTTATTATCTCTACTATATAAAAATCGCATTTTTATAAGAATAAAAAACCCCATCTTTATATAAATAAAGATCCCATCTTTTCTAAATTAAAGATATGATCTTTCTCCACATAAAAATATGATCTTTCTTGCTACCATATATAATAAAAATTGCATTTTTATTCTGTTAACATATATATAAAGATCACTACTTTCATACGCTAACCCGGTATAAAAATTCTAACTTTATTTGCATAAATAAATAACTAAAACTCACCGCTGAAATTTGGGTGACAAGGGATGCCTCCAGGGCGTTGAGGTGGTCGGCGCAAGCAAGGCAACGACCTAGGGGCGGCGATTTTGGGGTGTTACCCAACGGTTTGGAGAGGGGAGAAAGAATAGAGGGTCAGAGTAGGAGGAGGAGGGGCCAAGGAGGTAGGAGGCGGTCGATGGAGGGGGTTTGTGGGGCCTGGGCTCGCGGATTGATGGAGAAGGAGGGGAGCAGTCAGCGGGGGTGTCTTTGGTGGGGTTCGGTGGTCGAGCGCGGCATCAGGCGACGGGGCTTAGCAGGGAGGAGGGGGCACGAGGAGGAGATGCGGAGGGAGGAGCGGGGCTTGAAGGAGGGAGGGTGGCGCAGTGGCCCCGCCTTGGGCGGCGCGTCGCCAGGCCACGGTGGCCTTCGGTGGAGGAGCGACAGCTCCTCCCCTTTTTTTTTTATCTATTGCAATGATTTCGAATGGGGGGGCTGAGTGATAATAGGGAGAGAGAGGAAGTTTTAATTTTTATTTTTATTTATTTTTTTATTGAATTCAAAAAGGTAACCTTTTAATTTGAACACGAAACCAAGCCCAACGACTGTCATTCATAGCTAATTACCCCTTTTCCGAACACAATGGGATATGTATCGTAAGCTGGTTCGATCGTTTCGGTCAATTTTCGTCAAAATCAACATATAACTCTATATATTGAAATTGAACGCGCATTTCAATTTACCGGGGCCACACACTAACTCTAAAAATTCCTAAAAAAAATTTTCTAGCTTCGTATTGACGATACGGTCCTAACAAAACTAGTTTCATCGTATTCTGAGACCGTTGGAAAAATGGCCATTTTCCAGTCGATTAAAATCAACTAAAACTGGTCAAACGCGTTTTCCTTTGCCATGCTCACATATTGATTCAAAAAATTACGAAAATTGGAATCTAGCAATAATTTGACATCCCAGATCCAACAAAAGTGGTTTCGTCGAAATCCGAGGTCATTTGCAAAATTTCCATTTTTAAGGGCCAGAATTCCATAACGACTATTCTGAATTTTCAACTGGACATATCTTTTGATTCCCGCTATGAAATTTTGATTTCTCAGATACGTTGGAAAGATATTCTCAATTAGATTCTAATATTTTTGGTTTCGCTAAAATTCGGTTTGTTTTGCACCCGGTACATTCATTTGAAGTTTGAAATCGAATTATCGAACTACCGCGCCATTTTCAATTCCTTTTATAATTATAAATAAGTATTTATATCCTAACGACGATCTATATAACTATTTACGTTCGAATTATATTCAAAATAAATTTCTCGTTGATATTATTTAAAATAATCTATTTTAATTATTCAAAATTCGCTAAAATTGCCAAAGTTAAAAATTTTAAACTAGCTCGCATTTCCGGGTTATTACATCGATTGAGCGGTGGTTTAAAAGTTTCATAATTACGCGTAAATGTTCTATCTTCGTATTGCCTTATTTTTTTTGGGACATTACCTTGGGAACGGTAGTTTTTCATCGTGCGTAAATCCTCACAAGGTTAGGTTAGAGTTACTAGCCTTGTTAGACATATGTTTTGGTTTTGACCAGACGAGATACATTTGTGTATTATAGACAATGTTGTACATTTTTTACTCACCAGGACTTGTTGTTCATACCTCTCTCCTCATAACAACTCTCAGGTTTAGCTCGGGGAAGGTAAATCTTAGTAGGTGTTAAGTTTGGTTTTTGGTTCTCATTCTCTTATGTTCAGTATCGATGTGACAATGTGCTTTAAGGTAGTCATCTTCGTCGGTATAAGTTATCTTATCTTGTTTCCGCTGTGAGTTAGTCTTATTTTCATTTGATTATGCTCATGCTCATTATTTGAAGGTAGCTGATTTATGCTCTCCATTCTTGGATGGGTTTGAGTTTCGATTTTTGTCGAAATTCTGCTTAGAAAAGTGTAGGGTGTTGCATTTGGTACATTGCTTAGGCTTAAACGATCAGAGGAATCATTAAATTAGGATTAGTGAGAGAAGGTATTTAAATTTCTTATCTATTTTCTTTCGCCTTTCTGACTTGGCATTAAAATTACTCTGACGATGAGATAGTCGTGGGCCTATGTAAATTAAGTTTGGTTTAAACGACTAAGAGTTGGAAATATTTTGGGTTCTAGAATTCGATTAACCCCGATTTACCCCCACGATGCCTTTGGCGATTTCGTTGTGGTGAGCATGAGGAAGACATGTGATGAATTCAATAGATTTGCGCTTGGCGACTAGACGAAAAGCTAACTACAATTGAAATAGTCTCGATTTCATGATTTTGGTTTGGGAGTTCCGGTCGATGAACCTATGTTGGTCTAGAAATAGGAAATTCACATTAATATATTGTTATTGTCCGAAAATATGATTATAAAATATATTTATTTGGAAATTCAGATATTCTTTTGATAGAATTAATCATTTGAATCCTTAAACCTATAATTGGAGAAATTTCAGTTTTTAAATCTTTTTTTGAAATTAAATAGGGTTTTCAGAAATTTAAATTATGATATCGAGAGATTGTTATATAAGCAAAGATTTTAGTAAATAAAATAAATGATATAAATTTAAATCTAATCATATTTCAAATCAATGGGTTTTGTGTGATTTCAATAAACAATTCATTTTGATAAAAGAAGGAAATTGAAAACGACAAGGAATAATCCTCGAAATAAAGAAACTATAGTTACATGTCCCTTGTGATTTTTAATATTTCTTTTCGCAAATATTTTGGATGATCTATAGAAATTATCACAACTAATCATTTAATAGATTTAAAATCTCGACAATCCAGAAAATGAAAAGGTTATCCCAGTTTGTAGTTTAACTTGGAATATAAATTTTGAATATAGATATATATTATGAAACCCTTTGTTAAAAATAAGGATTCAATATTGAAAAGTTTTCAAAATTTTATTTTAGAAAAGACTAAGGGAATTTCTACTCAACTTGGGTATTACATTTCGTAAATTGTTCGTGTTGTTTGTCAGCTAGGTAAAGGGAAATTCGTTTATTTTTATTTCAAATTTCGAGCTAAGTTTTCTTTTCAAGAATTCGTTGTTGTGTGGTTGCAACCTTTTGTTAGGACTACTTTAAATCTTTGGAGATGGTTCAGAGTATACTATGGTCCATGGTACCAATGTGATGCGGGTCGATTAATATTTTAAGCCGACCCTTGTAGGTTCAAGGTTCAACCTTTGTCCAAAGCCTATTTAATAGTTGACCGTTTAGTTGTATACCTAGAGTGGTCAACTTGTTAATGAGTTTTGGTACAACTTGAACCTATGACTCAACCATAAAAGTTGCATCCAAATTTCCCTCTATAAAACTCTTTCTTTCGTCCCTCCTTCCTAATCTAGTCGAGCCATATTCTTCTTTTATTTCTTCGTTGTTGCCTCATCTCCTCCTCTTTCGTGCTACTTTGCGCATTAGATATCTCCCCATTATGACTCCAAGATCTAAACCCAATTTCTCTTCTTTGTTTATTTTCTTAGCCAATAATACCTACTTACACTATCTGATCATTCTCGTGCCATTTAAATCACATATTTAGGGAGAGAGACCATTTGGTTTGATCGGATTAAGCATAAGGTTTCGGTTTTTTGGCGCTAAAAGAATTAGTCGTTGCAATTGGTCTATCATCGGTCCTTTGCTTTAAATTTTTTGTGTATGGTCATTGTTTGTGCTATTTCTACACTTGCCATATCTGGTTGGAATAGGTTTTTGATGAAGGCAATCGTCATTTCAAAGTTGAACTTTGAGTTATCTTTGGATGGTCTTTCGAAGGAAGATCTCGATGAGATTTTAGAGGCATTCATCCTATATGCGGACTAAAATGGTCTTTAAGTTACCGACTTTGGAGATTTTGCTGCAAATCTCGTTTTCTTGAGTGTCCGTTTTTATTTGAATTCAGAAATCTATGTTCGAACTATCCATATAGATTTGTGATTCATTTAACACATCAATCCAAATATGAGAACATACTACTAGATTTGTATTTTTATGCGAGAATCGGTCTTTTCTAGGATCAGTGGCATAACCATCATTTAATATTTGATTCAACCTATTGCCCTTGTGTGCTATTTCATGGGATTGCTTTATGTGTTTTCACCAATTCACTTTTGTCTTTATTCCATTAATGCTAGTTTTTTGGTGGGTTTCTCTTAACATCGCAAAATTCTTTCTTAGAAGAGATGGTGATGTGGTAACCTCCAACAACACCAGCAGTGTCTACATCACGAGACTGAGCATTTTGCTGCCATGATATGACTAGTCAAAGGTCGTGGAAATTGTTTCAGCCCCAGTTGCAAAGAAAGGTATCTCGTTGTTTATATGCAATGTTTTGGTGTTGTTGTCTTTTTTACTTTTCTCCTTCCAGCAATTTCCTCTTACCTATGTAGTAAATCGTGCTTGTAACTGTTAGTGTTGTTGTTATTGTAAATCGCGTGATGATGAAATGAGATTTCATGTGTGTTTGTCTTTCTCCATTTTTTGTATTTAAATTAGAAATGAAGTTTCATTTTTTTAATCTAACTAACATTTGCTTTAGAGATGGAAAGTATAAAATTTTGTAGTGGATAATTTTTTGAGAAGGTCATGGTTTTGCACTATTTCATCATGGGTACATTTATTATTTGTCACCTGTGTAACCACCCGGAAATGCGAGCCAGTTTAAAAATTTTATTTTGGCAATTTTAGCGAATTTTGAACATTCAAATTGAATTATGTTAAATAATATCGACGAGAAATTTATTTTGAATATAAATAGAATGTATATATTTATATACATCGTCGTTAGAATATAAATAATTATTTATAATTATAAAAGGAATTGAAAATGGCGTGGTAGTTCGATAATTTGATTTCAGACTTCAATTGAACATACCGGGTGCAAATCAAACCGGATTTTAGTGAAACCAAAAATAATAGGATCTAATTGGGAATATCTTTCCATCGAATCCTAAAAATTGAAATTTCATAGCGGGAATCAAAAGATATGTCCAGTTGAAAATTCTGAATAGTCGCTATGGAATTCAGGCACTTAAAAATGGAAATTTTGCAAACGACCTCGGAATTCGACGAAACCACTTTTGTTGGGTCTATAATGTCAAATTATTGCTAGATTCCAAATTTCATAATTTTTCGAATCAATATGTGAGCGCGGCAAAGGAAAACGCGTTTGACCAGTTTTAGTTGATTTTAATCGACTGGAAAATGGCCATTTTTCAAATGGTCTCAGAATTCGATGAAACTAGTTTTGTTAGGACCGTATCGTCAATACGAAGCTAGAAAATATTTTTCTGGAATTTTTCGAGTTAGTATGCGGCCCCGGTAAATTGAAATCCGCGTTCAAATTCAATATATAGAGTTATATGTTGATTTTGGTGGAAACTGATCGAAACGATCGAATCAGCTTGCAATACATATCCCATTGTGTTTGGAATGGGGGTAATTAGCATGAACGACAGGCCGTGGGCCTCGTTTAGAGGTCAAATGAAAAAGTTAACTTTTTGAAATAAGAAAATTAAATAAATTAAAAAATAAAACTCCTCCCCTTAAAAACCGTTGCCCCCCATTCTCTTCTTTCCTCAGATCGAATTGAAATAAAAAGAGAAAAAAAACTAGAGGAGCCGTCGCTCCACTAGGCAGGGCGCCGCGCCGCCCTAGACCACCGCCTTCCTCTTCTTCTCCCCCCTCGCGTTCACCTCCTCCTCCTTCTTCCCTTCTTCTCCCTCGCGACACCACTGGCCCCGCCGACAACCCTGACAGCCCTCCACCGAACGCAAAGACCACCCTCCTCTTCCTCAAAGCGATGTAAGTCTTTATTAAATTATTATTTAATGTAATTAGGTTTTTATAGTAATAAAAATATGATTTTTATGATTAGAAAAATAGGACTTTGCTCTTAGAGGAAATTTAGATTTTTGTTTAGGGAAAATGATGATTTTTGTGAAGATAAAATTTAGATTTTTATAACGATAAAAGTTAGTTCTTTTAATTAGTGAATGTTGAGATTTTTTTTATAACAGCAAAGACGAGATTTTTATATGAATAACATAATAAAAATATGATTTTTATTATAGGTGAAGTTTAAAAATATAATTTTTATATGACGTGAAGGGAAAAGGCGAAATCTTTATATTTGAAAAGGCGAAATCTTTATATGTGAAAAGGCGAAATCTTCAATTTTTATATTCGTTTTTATATTCGTTTTTATAATGAATATAGAAAAGAAGTGATTTCAAAATATAACGTTTTGAAAATATTATAATTTATATAGTAATGATACGAAATATTCAATTTTGATTTGAAATTGAATATAGAGTTGAAATGGTTTAGAAAACGAATTTAAAACGATTTATAAAATACGTTTTAAAAAGGAAATCGACGAAATATATATAATATATATATATATATTATATATATAATGGCCTGAATAGAACGCGCCGCGCCGCGGTAGTTCGTGAATTTCGACCATTGACTTCGAATTGACGTTGCGGGAGATCCGACCGTCGGATTCTCCTAAAACCAGAACCGTTGGGTTCGTATCGAAAAGAGATTTCCAATGGATTTTATAAATTTGAAATCTAACAGTTGGATTTGGAATTATGTCCAAATCAAATTTGAAAAAGGTCGCTGTAAGTGCAGTTCGATGACCGTTGATGGAAATCGACTGTACGGGCCTTGATAAAATTATTAAAAACATTAATAATTTGTGTAAAATCATAATGCGTGAATTGGAAAGAACTGAGGGGGAAAATTCCATGTTTGAAAAGATAAAAATAGATTTTTATCGAAATGAACTAGTTTTGAACTAGAATTAAAATCAATTAATTTTGAAATAAATAAATTGATTTTGAAAGTGATTTTAAAAATAATCAATATTCCCAATACGTGAATTGGACTGGAGTTGAATCGAAATTATCTTCGGAATATTTCGATGTTAGATTTCGTGACTACACAGATATTTTTATGGGAATTTGAAAGATATATTTTATATCGTTATTTCCAATACGATATTTGTTGGTTTCAGAATTTGATATTGAATATAAGCCGATATATTTACTATTCAAAGCCTTGTATTTAATATCAAATGTGATTTGGGTTTGTCGCGCACCGTGTTTTAGATGACATTGGTTCTTTAACCCAGTTAAAGGCAGGATATTGATTTTTGAAAAGATTAAAACTAAGTGAAGTTTTAATGGATCTTTAATTAGATTGAAATGTGAATTGATAATTTAAATTATCAAATCTGAAAGGTGATCGAGAATGGAGTACCACAGTTTTGCTCCAAAGCGATAGTTAAATCTTTAATTAGATTTGAACGTGAAATGGTAATTAATTTTACCGATGACACCGTGGTGATAGATATGGAGTATTACCAGTTTTGCTCCATGGGATATATAGGTTGGGATCGGGAAATAAAATAAATAATTACTTCGGTGTGATTCGCTAATCCCGACTAGTTTGAAATGATATCCAAAGGAGGATTAAAGAATAAATTTAGAAGAATTTATCTTGGATAAAATTAAAGGGAACCTTTCCCTAAGAATGTGATTTTGTGAATAAAAGAACATTCTGAATTGGAATGAAGCGTTTGTTGTGTTTGTGTAACATTTGTTTATCATATACGTGGGT
This sequence comes from Allium sativum, assembly GCA_030737875.1. Taxonomy (NCBI): domain Eukaryota; kingdom Viridiplantae; phylum Streptophyta; class Magnoliopsida; order Asparagales; family Amaryllidaceae; genus Allium; species Allium sativum. The sequence goes on from CM060918.1 coordinate 751,769,503, forward strand.
TATTCAGAAAGGCCGGGTTTATACCCATTCTGAATAACCGATTCGACGAGATGTCAAAGATGAAGACGATGGTTGAAGACCAGAAGTCTTCACATCGTTTGGGTGATTACTGATGATCTCGATTGGGCTGTACACCCAAGATGAGGGAAACAATTGGTGATCGTCCAGACGTACTTGGAGATGGATGGATATGCGAGGAAAGAGCCTCCGATTTCGTTCAGACCCAGAACGAACTTGTAAATGGATTGTGTGTCTGACATTGGATTTTATTCTATGTTGATTGATCTCTATTAAATATACATCTGTTTGGCGGCGGAGAATTTATTCTCTTTCTTAACGCCCTTCTCTGAGAAATACGAGCTCAGAGGTTGTATATCAATGGACATCATTCTCATGGAGTGAATTGCCAGTGTGGCGCGCGTAAGTGGCAATTGATCAAGGCTTCTGTTGAAAAGCAAAGTCTTGTGGTTGATGATCAAAGCACGGCCTGTGTGGCGTAGCTTTGTGTATAACGTGAATTCGCGAGCCTCACACCTCGGTATGAGTCAAAAACGGGATAGTGACTGCAGGGAGAGCACGACGTTTCTTTCTAGCTAGGGTGGTGTCAGTGACCTACCAGCCCTAACATTTATATACTTTTCACCTGTGTGGTTGTTGGATACGAGGCGCCTCGGATATAGGTCTGTAAGGACCGGGAAACATGTGTTCATGAATAACTAATCCTCAAAAGTAAGAGAGGACCGGCCCTGAAGATCCAAGGATCATAGTGGGGTCCTGGGACATTTGCTAGAGTGTCTCGAATTGGAGAGGAGCCTGCCCCTTGCCTCGACTCATGATGGAATCCAATTTCCAATACGTGATACTGCGGTTTTAATTGTAGAACTAGTATGGCGACATGATATATCGTACCCATGTCGTCTATGATTGATATTTATGATCGAAAATGTTTTGACACTATACACCTATGATAGTATCAAATGATTTGTTTTAAACGTATCAAGCATTGTTTGGCTATTATAAGGGAAAACCCTATCCTCCGGCTTGCGTTGCATTGTGTGATGGGACCTGGGTCTTATAATAGCTTCATTTTTCCAAAAAGCATTGCGCTGTTTTGTTATATGCACTAGTATTCTTGGGAGGAAACCCGTTCCGTGTTATACGGCGTGGTCCCTTGAATTACTTTTTTTAAAAGTAAAGTTTTAAATAACTGTTTTAGTTCTCACACCAGTCACATGACTGACCTAGAGTTTATTGTTTTAACCTAAACTCTGGGTGCCCTTATTTTCGACACGGGCAGCTCGTAGTTTTGGTTTTGCAGATTTATATTCACAGGATCCTGATTTATAGCTGGAACGATGCTCGGAAAGCTCTGTATCCGTGTATTACTTTCAGTTGTGTTTTATATTTTTCCACTGCTATGTAATTTATTGTAATCTCTGATATTTATCGAATGTATAATATTCATTTATACTCTGTATATTCTTGTATTCTGAAGATATTGTTGTAATATACAATGAAATGTTCTTCCGTCTGCGTTCTGATTTGTCCTGTCCTCAACGCAATCCGCGCTTTCCTTCACGGGGAAGTTACGGGTCGTGACAACCTGTTCCTTTTTGAGTTAAAATTTTATTTTTGGTTTTGTGTGTGATTTCAGTTTTTGCACTTTTGCATGGCCGACTTCCTTCGACGCCATCATGTGACTTGAATCATTTAAGTTTCCGCAAAATATATATTTGAATTTGCAAATGTTATTTGAGGAAAAAAGGGATTCCTTTTTAATTTTACATTCCTCTTTTACTTTATTTTAATCTTGTTGATGTAAAAACATAGATTTGGGTATGGTAGTTTACATATATTTAAACATCTTTTTATACAAAATAGATGGTCTAAATATAGTAAAGTGCACGTAACCAAAATTCTCTTTTTACGAAAATCTGGTAAGGGAAGTAGAACGGTATCAAGAAGGAATTTCAGAATTTGAAATAAGAATCTTTAGAGAATTTTTTTACTTTTATGGAAAATTTTGATTTTTTTTAGTCATGTGTAAAGCATAAAGAATATTTTGGACGATCTATTGGTGCGTCAATTAAATCGTCTAGTCTCGGAACACATTCTCTAAAGGAAACAAACTACATCAATTAAATCGTCATTAAATAATGAGCTACGAAGGTTGGCTTTGCTTAAATTCAAATTAACCCCAACCGCATAATGTCAATAAGGATAATTAACTAAGCATATTGCGACGCTTGTCTAGGCGAGAACATCTCATTGCTATGAAAGTTATCCAAATGATAAAAAATTAGTTGGGAAATCCTTCTTCAGACAATCTAAAGCAACCTTAATTAGACTACAATGAAATTTGCAGTAATTAAAGACCATTCAAAGTGAAACGATGCTCATTCCAAAAAAAAAATTTTGCAAGATTTTTTTGTTAAATTAAGATTGGCTACCGCATTGGACTTGTAACGACCCGGCGGATTTTCGACCTAGGTTATCGACATAAACTAAATATTGATTATCCAAGCATCGAAAATACCGGATAGTCCATGAAAGAAATTAGAGAGTGAGAATAAATAAGATAGAAACATAGAATAAAAGAGGAACATACAACATCAGAGTAAACATGAATCTCACATCGGAACGAACAATATATAACAGATACATAACTTTGAAATAAAACTAGTTTATGCATACAGTAACATTATCAGAGTACAATACTTACAACACAGCGGAAATAACAATAGCTATATAATCCAGAAGCCTCCTGCTCCAGCTCTTCAAGTATCTATAACATCCCGACTGCTTGACTGTCCGTACAAAATTGGGCACCCAAGAGTTTAGGGAAAACAAAACAAAATAAACTCTGGGTCAGTCACGTGACTGGTGTGAGTAAACTCTAATCATTTGTTTAACTCTTAAAATCCTTTATAAAGAAATGATAATTGTAAGACCGATCCACACATAAACACAGATAGTTTTTACCTTACGATAACCCAAAACATTTCTTTAAAATCAACACTCTTCTAATAATATAATAATGTCTAAATCAAATAAATAGCAATCTAGTAGAAATGCTTTCATCTCACGTTCCACATATATTATATACAATCAAACACCGCAGGCGCTTATTGGGTAATGGATTTCCAGCTGTGACAAGGTATGGAACCACCTTCCGTTCAGTGTACTCTAGAAGTGATACACTGGAATTCAATAAGAACATTTTGTAACTCGACCACAGATGACCGACCATTCATTTCACTTGAATGTTCTGAATATATTATAACCTTGCGGTCGGTATACCAACATAACCGTTCGCGGGAGATACAGAATTGAAAGAAGTAACAAATATGAATATTCTCTAGATGGTGACAATATACCCTAATTGGGTGCGACCCACTTAGCCATGCTACTTGCCCGATATCTGCCATTTCTCGGTTGATGAGGCTTGAGGTCATAACTTATCTTTTAACACATCACTCCTTCATTTACTTTGAATGCCACACGTCATACCCATCAAATCACAAATCGATTTCCCAAAAAATACCACGGATATAAGCTAAGAGAAACGAATTCCTCCGCCACCATCGTAAATACGTTTAAAACGATCAACTTACGCGATCTACCAAATATATTTTGTCAGACATTCATCCATTCAAGTTGTCCTGGGACTTGACAAACCAAAGGTAATATTCTGTAAACAGGACAACCCTTGCATAACTCCGTCTTCGATTATCTTCATCATATTTGATCGCAATGCTAACATCCATACAGAGTGGTCTTTTGATAATGAATCTGATCCCGGTCTCTCCGTATTGACGACGGAAAAATGGTCAAAAACTTCGATAGTCGGTGATTCAACTATATTAGGAAAACACGTGTGCAAACAACGATATTACTTCCAGATGGAAATTCTATCGATGAATCATCATTTCATTTATTCATTTCCCCATTTCTCATTTCCATATATTCAACATTCCTTATTTTATAAATTTAGAAAATATATGTTATTAATCATTGGAAAACGTTTCCAATTCTGATTCACGCATCACTATCTTCTCACATATATCAGTCTCTAACTGTAAACTAGTAAGAGAACAACCCCCTACGTATTAACCCCGAAGGCCGAAACCAACATCAAATCAATACCCAGACAGCTGTTCAACTTAACTAATCTCCAGTCAGTTTCTAATTCCTTTAAATCCATTTTAATTCCTATTTCAAACCCTATTTCCTTTATAAATATTTTTATTAGCAAAATATTTTCTTTAATCCTTTATTCACATTAAATGTAAATAATATTTCTTTTTTGCAAACAAAACAGTTTGATTTTGTATTTAAAACAATATCCCAAATCCAATTTTTATTTATACTTCTAATTATAGAATTATTCATATAAAATCTCCTTTTATTCTTCTAACACTTATAATCCCATTTATAATCAACTTAGATAATTCTATTTATTCTATACAAAGCCTTTTTATATATTTCTATTCATTTCATAAATATTTTCTTTTATAATTATCCTATTTATTTCATATAAATATTTCGTTTTATAATTTATTTCATATAAATATTTCGTTTATACAATTCTACTTATTTTCCAATTATATCCTTTTATAAAATCCTTTGATTTTATAATTATTTTCTTTTATCAAATTACTGTGATTTTATAAATTGATCAGAGTTAGTGAGATTTACTCACATTGGATGTTATCATTAAATAACGATAACTGTCGGTTGATTCAGACAAAAAATTTATTTCGCTATAAATTGTAACAAGCTCTCATTCACTCCCAGTCAGTTCCCTGGTGTAGCCATCGTCCATACGATCCCAATGGATCAGTTTTGCTGAATTCGGTTAACGAATGACAAAGATATTAATTATACAAGTTGATATAGTTATTTAAATTTAAATAAAACTTAAATTATATAATATTAATGGGCTCACTCTTTGAAATAAGCCCATTACCCTTTCTAACTTCCCAAGCCCGCCAAATCACACTCCTTCTTCCCCGAAATACCTCGCGTCTTTAAGAAAAACTCCAGACATTACCACGACATCAAAAACCCAACGCCCTCTCGTTCCTCCATGAGAACAACTATCGTATTCACCATTGGAATCTCCTTTGAAATATCGTCCTTCCCATATCATCAAATCCACTTTCGCACTCCTGGAAGCAATTGCGTCGAGCAGCGTTTCTGCGTGCTCCAGAAAATTTGATTTACATTTTTTTTCACTAATTCAACCAAAATTTTTCGTACAACATCCCCATCTCACCACAGATCCAAATACGCATTTAAATTCATGAATCGAAACTCCCAATTCTCGAATGCCGGAGCCCTAGCTCGCGACTCAGTCTGACCGAAATTTCCAACGACAAAAACACTCGCCGAACCCAACGAAACATACACGAGAATGATGCCCTGCTTGCGAGGATCATATATGTATGAATTGTGAATTTATAAGCTTTCCATGAATTTATTTTCATTTTTCTTTTCTACCATTCTTGCTGAAGAGTTTTAGATGGAGCAGCGGCTTAAGAATTTGACCATATAATAATAACTTTAAGGTTAGAAGGTTAAGGTGTATTCATAGGGTTAATTATTATTATTTTATTTGATTATTTTATCCAATTTTAATCAATTGTTACATGTATTTGTCCTTTAAAAATACATACGGTCACACACGATATCCAAAAATCATGAAAATGGACATGCAGCTACAGTTTGATATTACAGACCCAACGAAACTTGTTTCATCGAATTCTTAGTCCATTTGCTTACACATCCTATTTTTAAAGTCAAATTATCGACTATTTTTCACATTAAAATCCCGTACGGCCACATACTAAGTTCAAGAATTACGAAAATTAAAATCTAACAATAATTTAATATCCCAGATCCAATAAAATTAGTTTCATCGAAAACGGAGGTCGTTTGCAAAAAAATGGCTATTTATAAAGCTCTAAATAAGCCCATTTGAAATATAAATATATTTAAAAATAATTAAATTAAATATAAATAAATTTATATTATCGTATATTTATTCACATATGATATCATACAGCTCTAAAATATACATATTAGAGATTATAACTCGATATTAAAAATCCTAGATTAAATCGATATTCAATTTATATTGAATATCCATTTATAATATAAATAAATCGTTATAAATTATAAAAGAATTCCATAGCGACTTTTTGAAAATTTGATTTGATCATAAATCAAAATCTACACGACGAAATCCCAATTTTTCTCTTCCATTAGAAAAATATACTTCACCAGCTCCAAACGTTTCTTGTTTCACAAAAATCTGACTTAAAATGGATTATGTACATTCTTTTAAAGTTCGAATCGCCAAATTATGAACTGCTGCGCCATTTCAACTCGATTATACTTATATTATTACTAATATGTTCAACTTTCGTTCAAATAATATATTCGTTATTCTAATTCAATTCTAAGCTGAATTAAATATTATAAATGATCCAATTCACACAATATTGTGAATTCGGCTATCACCGACCATTTGGGAATTATAATATATTATTATATTGCTTATATTAATTAAATATTCAATATTATTTAATTAAACGACCATTTAATTCCCTGAATCACTATTTAAATAATTAAATAAATAAATTATTATACCATAAAATTCGGGTCGTTATAGTTCTCGTGTGAACTCTGGTTCCATTCCTTAATTTGACCTTTGAAATCTAATAACATTACTAAGGACTTAATTCAAAAATCTCTTATTAGCCTCAAAATCCAACTTAAGTGCTCGCCTATTAATATCATGTTTTGAATTGATAGAAGATGTTGTAATGTTGTACAAGGATTATAGAAGAAGTCCGAGATTATTTGAATTTATTTGTCTTAGAAAATATATTGAGAGGGGAGCTAGTTTTGTTTTATAAATTAGAAAAAGTGAAATCAAGCGGTATGCACCTACTTATATAGGCTTGAAATAGTAGCCTCACCCTTACCCTTCAACCGTCTAGCTAACCACAGAAGGCTCAATTTTCTCTACATGCTTCATGACATCTCCTTTCCACCAGGGACATAACTTCTTTAGGGCCAGCAGGGGCTACGGTCCCCGCAACAACAAAAAATCGGTTTTTTAGAAAATTATTTTAAGAAAAATGGTTTTTTTAAAAGAAAAGTGGAAAATTTTCATCAAATTGTTGTACATACTGCCACCCTAAAGTTTTGGCCCCTTCATTGTTGCAATCCTGGTTCAGCCACTGCTTTCCAACTCCTTTTTTTGCAATTGACCATGTTATACTTTACGTACAAATATACATTTGTCTTTTACATACTTCTAGAAGATTGCAATGACTTCATATAGCACAGTTAATTAATTAGTTAAAATATCTTTATATGTTCAATAAATGAGCATAAGAGAGTTCAAAAACTAGTTAAACTATATTTTGGCCTGATTCCTAAAAGAAATATATGGGAGAGAGTTGTGTAAGTATAGACCTCACTACCCCTCAAAAATATCTTCGATACAGAATTTCCTATCTCACGAATGCTCCAACTCCTCGTGCCCTCGCAATACAAAATACGACCTTCATGTCCCTTGGGATACTTAGTTTTCATAACCCACAGGATAAGAATCTCCCGTCCCTCGGGTTATGAAGCTCGTGTACCTCGGGATACGATATTCATATCACACGGGATACAAATCTTGTGCTCTAGGATACGAATCTTGTATTGAAACACCCCACCTCCGTTAGGGTCACTCTCAAAGGGAATGCCCTAATTTCGTTGGAGGTTTATAAGTATAAGTCACAGATATACAAGACAGATATAAGAACACATATTTGTAAACAGCGGAAAAACAACAACTTTTATTTCATAAAAGCAAATACGTGCTACAACAACATCACCATGATTGTCTTACATCCTTTCCAAAAACATAACATAACACTTTCATAATCTGTCTTGATTACATTATTTAAAGAAGCATAAATAAAACATAGATAAACTGCAAAAGCCCCATAGTGGTTGTCCAAAGCCATAGTTCAAAACGAAAAGGTCCAAGCAATACATTTCTCTTCTTCAAGCTGGATGTTAAGGCTGGTCAAGCTGCTGTGTTCCCTCCCTGTGGACCTGGGGGGGGGGGACAGAAGAAAAGAAGACGAAAGAAAAGTAGAGTCAAACATAAAGCCTGAGTAAGTCTAGTACTATTCTGTCTATGAATAAAGAACTGGGTATGATAAGTATAAACAAGAAGTGGGAAAGCACTATAAACTTGGTTAAGTTGTCTAGGGTCGAATATACTATCGTACCCCATGTTAATCTCTGAACCCATATAAACTAGTTCCCAACTGGCACCCCATAATCAGGGTGATGTGATCCATTCTATGATGATCGGCTCCTACTCGCATAGTTACATGTGTCTTACGGCCCCCGATGTTGTAGTTACCTATGCTGGTCCCACCATGGGGTGTATCAAGTCCCATGGAGGCGGCCCAACACAATCCTAGAATGCACAGGTATTCTACTGGTGTCCAGTGCCTTATTTTTCTGCGTCGGAGTGTGTGCACGCCCGCACCCCGTTAGAACCTACACTGCTACACCACCGCCGTCGATTTGACCTCTTACAATCAGCCCAGTAATCGTGCCCCACCCTGCCTAGTTTCAGGGTATCCTGATACACCTTCTAGGGTTACTGCTGAAAAGGGTCCCCCGTTACTAGGTTTTCTATCTCTAGCCAACATGCTAAGTTGGTTAAGTGTTTCCTAACCTAACCCCCACCGGTCCGTTTAGTTTAGCATGTTCCATTTTGATTAAGTCTTTAGTTTACTTAATCCTAACAATCCTGACTCAGCCTTAATTGTCTTATTAAAGCCTTGACCTCTCACATTAGACAGGTATTGTTGTGGCTGCCTGTTGCCGGTTGGTTCCGGGCAGTCTTACGCCACAACTCAGTCTAACCTCGGGTCCTTATTGGGCTCCATGTTTAACCTCCCACATTGGATAGGTATTGTTGTGACTACTGGACAGCCGGGCGGTTCCGGGCAGGTTTACATCACAACTCAATCCAACCTCGGGTTAAACACATCGTATGTTCTACATTTACATATTTTATCTTTCTTCTTTATTTTCTTATATGTAAATATTTGCGGCTCATTATTAAGTTAATGGTGTAAAGGTTACACCAATCATGGGCCCAACCCATACTTGAATTTGGGCCCTTCTATTTTATATTTTCATTCATTAGTAATTTTAACCCAACGTTATTTTACCCCGTTTTACACGTCCGTTTATTATATATATGTTGGGCTTAGCCTTTTAAAGCCCAACTTAGCCATGCGAAAAGGGGAGGCTTAAAGCGTGATTACATACACAAAGAGGGGAATGTGAACGCATGAACTTGCAATATGACGTTGGAAATACAAAATAGAAACTGGTGTACTTGCATAGTAGTGACATATACTTTGTTCATAAAGCATAAGTGACATGAATCAAACCATGTAAACTTGTAGTTAAGTTAAGAAAATCACTATCGACACATAGGCTTAACTACAACATAAACCTATATTTTTATTCAGGCATAATGTCAAACATAAGCAAATCATGTTCATAAGACTACTACATGTTTACAAAGGTGCCTACTTTTGTGACTAATACAAAAGTATAGTTAAATTTGTTCACATAACCATGGCATAAATATTTCTAACATGAAATCATGATTTTTACTTTAGTCATGCAAACTTGCAAAAAGGGATTTTGAATCTAACCTAGCTATGTACCACATATGTCATCATATAATTCTTGTAAACAATATAGACTTAACATGGATTTCAATTATGCCAAATAACAATCATAGCCTAGTCATATTCATAAGTTTGCAAATAGGTTTTCTAGTACAAAAGCATGTCTTAATACATAGATCATGATGCCAAATTTTCAACATAATTTCATATGGACTATGATAACCCAAACTTATTCCAATTACTTCACAAAAATGATGTTTGTATAAAAATACCCTTTATGATGGCATAGTAGCAAAACCCCAAACTTGCATGAATTTCAATTAATCAGCCACATACATGTAGCTTCAACATGGATTACATAATTTGCGAATATTCCAAACTTATACTTGCATAAAACTACCGCATGTAGTTTTTCATAATGAATAACATAATTTGAGAATATCCAAACGTATACAATATTCCAAATCGATAAGAATCATAGTAACGCACAAATATGAATTACTTTATTGCCACAAATCAAGTATACAAACCAACACAATTATTTGTTCATACCAAAATAATACTCTACTTACAATGGTGTGGCGAATTCTCCAATTTAGGGATTTGGAGATACGATTCCTTTGTTGAATTGATTTGATTAGGTTGCTTTATGCTTTTAGAATTTGCCTCCTAATCCTCTCTCCAATTGGTGGCTACTCTTAGTCGTTCCTCAGCAACATGGCGGCTTTGTTCTTATTTTTGAATGAATAGATTAGGGTTGAGTCTAGGGTTATTTTTATAGAGGTTATGAACTGATTAGGACCATTGATGTTGCTTGGATTGATCGTAGCCATTCATTCGATAGAGAGACCAATTAGAGCCTGCCACCTAGCCCTAATGACAAAGCAGACTGCAGAAAATCGGCCAACATAGAATAGGCCAGCTAGGTTGGGCTGGGTTCGACCTGGCTCTGGACCAGGTCGACATGCCTGTCGACAGCCCTGTCGACAGCCCTGTCGACCTGGCTAGACCAGGTCGACAGCCCAGTCGACCTGGGTGCCTTAGGCGGGTGTTTTTCCGCCCTGGCCCATTGGGCCCCATTTTGGAATTTAAACTTGATTTTCTGAGCTATATTATTCTGTTTGAATTTTAAACTTAATTCAGAAACTTCCGAAGGCCATATCTTCTTCATACGGACTCCGTTTTTCGAAAACTCGGACTCTATTTCGCGTATTTTTCCGAGACGAACGCAATGGCGTATCCCGTTTCCCTTAGTTCTTTGATTTGAAATTAATTATACTTTAATTTGTGAATTTCACAGTTATAGAATTCGCGGGGTGTTACATTCTCCCCCACTTAAAAGGATTTCGTCCCCGAAATCTTCAAGTTAAGAGGAATGTATATCCTAACATCCAATCATCCATCTACTCATTCATCAAACACGAGCATCCATTGTCCTTAAAAGACTTCTAATGCTTCATGATCATATGCGAAGTGTGTGTGTGCATGTACTTATCTAATGCAAAATCAGGCGGTCTACTGATTCAGTTGACCTCCTTAATGCGAATTATGTAAGTGCCATGAATCCATTATGTATGCAAATTTTCCTATTCTTGATTCTACATGAGTGCACAATCATTCAATACAAATGCAACATCCATATGACAACACATTAATGTTCAACCATATATGAATGCAAACATATATGCATATGCAATATGAAGTGATTGAGCCGACCTAAAACCTAGATTGTGTGTGTATATGCAACCACGAGCAACCACTAGCAATCACTTGCAACCACTTGCAACCATCATACATAACATGTTTCAATTACATGTTTCCATCCAAAGGGTTTCTACCTAAAAGATAAGGTCGAGGAAATATACCTAAAAAGATAGATAAAAGCGCAACTTAAGGAAAAGGAAAGATCAAGGATGTACCCTCGAACAGAAAAGGGTAGGCAGTGCGTATTCTAGCTTCAGTTTCCCAAGTCGCGTCTCCCTTGACGTCGCTCCACTGAACTTTGACGAGCTTGACTTCACGGTTGCGTAGCTTCTTCACTTCCGTTCCTAATATGCGGGTTGGAACTTTTCTTATGGTTGCTTCGCGCTCCACTTCGGCCTCTTCGAGGATATTTGGCTCTACCACTTCAGCAGACTCATGTAGACATTTTCGGAGATGTGAAACATGAAAAACGTTGTGGACTCCAGCCAACTTCTCGGGTAGCTCTAATCTATAGGCCATTTTCCCAATTTTCTCGATGATAGGGAATGGCCCTACGAATCTTGGTGCCAGTTTTCCTGTGGTTCCAAAACGAACAACGTTCCTTAGCGGCGATACCTTGAGAAAAACTCTGTCTCCAACCTCAAATTCAAGGTCGGTCCTCCTCTTGTCGGCATAGGACTTTTGTCTGTCTTGGGCCGTCTTCATCCTTCTTCGTATTAAGTCTACTTTCTCTGAAGTCTCTCGGATCATATCTGGTCCAAGTATGAGCTTATCAGTAGACTCCCACCAACAAGTGGGCGATCGGCACGGTCTTCCATATAAAGCTTCGAAGGGCGCCATTCCGATGGTTGCTTGATAGCTTTTGTTGTAGGCAAATTCCACCAAAGGAAGGTGTTCTTCCCATGTCCCTCCGAAGTCAAGGACGCATAGCCTTAAAAGGTCTTCCAAAACTCTGTTCACTCTCTCTGTTTGGCCGTCGGTTTGGGGATGATAGGCTGTGCTCAAGCATAACTGCATTCCTACTGCTTCTTGCAGACTCCGCAAAACTCACTGGTGAAGATGGGGTCTCGGTCACTAACAATGCTAGATGGTATTCCATGGAGTCGAACGATTTCCTTAAGGTAAAGTGATGCTAGGGATGAGGCAGTTCTTTTACTTTTGACAGGTAAAAAGTGGGCGCTTTTAGTAAGCCTATCCACTATTACCCAAATGCTAGTGTTGCCTCTCCTAGACCTAGGCAGCCCATCGATGAAGTCCATTGAGATGCTATCCCACTTCCACTGCGGGACCTCCAGAGGATGTAGTAGTCCGCCAGGCTTTTTCTGTTCCACTTTAACCTGTTGGCACACCATACACTTAGAAACGAATTCTGCCACGTCCTTTTTCACGCCGTTTCAGAAGAAAGTCCTTTTTATGTCTTTGTACATTTTATCTCCGCCTGGGTGTATCGTCATCTTGGAGTGATGTGCTTCCTCGAGAACCTTCTTCACTAAATCTTTTGTTTGTGGGACGCATAGTCTTCCGTCTCGCCTTAACAAACCCTTATCGTCGATGGAGTATCTGTTGAGGTGACTTGAAGTCTCACCCCTAATTAGCCTATCAATTGTTTCCACAAGCTGAGGGTCTTCGCGTTGTGCTGTCCCTACTGAATCCACCAAAGTTGGGCGCACTTCGAGAGATGCTAGCAAGCCTGGTACGAAATCGGAGGAAGGCCTAAAGTCGAAGCTGGCTATAAACTCTAGGCTTTGTCTTTCAACAAACAACGGGCTTAGGGTCAATTTCTTTCGGCTCAACGTGTCTGCCACTACGTTGCCTTTGCCCGGAGTGTAGGAGATTTCGAAATCGTACGAGGCAAGAAACTCCATCCATCTTTGTTGCCTCAAGTTAAGATCCTTCTGCGAGAAAAGATATTTCAACGATTTATGGTCAGTGTAAAGTTCGAACTTCTCACCTAGGAGATAGTGTCGCCAAGACTTAAGTGCAAAGACGATGGCGGCTAACTCAAGATCGTGGGTTGGGTAGTTCTTTTCGTGCACTTTCAACTGCCTCCCGCCATAAGCTACTACCCTTCCTTCTTGCATTAAGACGGCGCCTAGCCCTGTCCCACATGCATCCGTATAAACAGTGAACATCTTGCTCCCATCTGGCAGCGTCAAAACTGGGGCTGTTGTGAGAGCCCTTTTTAGTCGTTGGAAAGCAAACTCGCAATCCAAGTCCCAATTGAACACTAGATTCTTCTTAGTCAATTTCGTGAGCGGGGCTGAGATTTTCGCAAAATCCCTTATGAATTTTCGATAGAAACCTGCTAGTCCTAGAAAGTTTCGGACCTCAGTTGCATTCCTTGGTGTCTTCCAATCCTATACCGTCACTACCTTAGCAGGGTCCACTGCTAACCCTTGTTTGGATACTATGTGCCCAAGGAACCTCACTTCTTCTCTCCAAAAGTGGCATTTGGAGAATTTGGCTTTTAGTTGATGGACTCGCAAAGTTTCCATGATTGCCCTTAAGTGTTCAGCATGTTCCTCTTCACTTTTTGAGAAGATAAGGATATCATCTACGAAGACTACTACGAATTTGTTGAGGAAATCTCTAAATACCCTACTCATCAGGTCCACGAAGTAAGCAGGTGCATTTATCAAGCCGAAAGGCATGACAAGCCATTCAAAGAAGCCGTCTGGGGTTCTGAACGCCGTTTTATCGATGCTATCTTCAGCCACCCTTAGCTGATGAAAACCGGTTGCTAAATCGAGTTGGGAGAAAACAGACGCTCCTACAAGCTGGTCAAATAAATCGTCAATTCTAGGGAGAGGGTGCCTATTCTTTTTCGTTAGCTTGTTGAGCTCCCTATAGTCAACACATAGACGGAGTGAACCATCCGCCTTTGTAGCGAACACCACTGGAGCGCCCCATTCTGAAATGCTTCTCCTAATGAACCCCTTTTCTAGAAGCTCTTTAATCTGTTTACTGAGCTCTTTCCTTTCTCGTGGAGCCATGTGTCTAACGGGCAACGCAACGGGCTTTGCATTATCTACAAGATATATGCGGAAGTCTATTTCCCGCTTCGGAGGCAAGCCCTTCACCTCTTCGAAGACATCCGGATATTCCCGGACCACTCTAACTGATTGCAAATTTTCAACAGAGGCATCTAGCGATTCAAGATAACTAAGCATAACCGCATACGAGGGATTACAAGAAATTTCCAAAGTATTACCGAGCTGGGTTAGGAGCCTAACAACCCTTTTCTCACAATCAAGGATGGCCCCATTACTGGATAGCCAATCCATACCCAAAATCAAACCATAACCCGAAAAGCCCAAAACAAAGGCACTACATTGAAATTCTACACTTAGAATAGAAATTTTCAATCCCAAACAGATCATAGACAAATGAGCCGGGCCCCCAATTGGGTTTGAAACAATTAAGGGGTCCTCTACCATACTAGTTTTTAGGTGCAGAGATTCTACTAAAGCAGACGAGATAAAGGAGTGTGATGCGCCAGAATCAAATAAAGTGCGAACGGGGTGATCATAAAGATAAACTACACTTTCTACAGAAGTATTTATACCTCGCTGTTGCAGAGGTGGCGCTTCCAGCACATGAACCTGTGCCCCTGGGGTGGATCCAGCCCTCTGCCCCTGTCCTCGTTTCTTTGGGCAGTCCTTAGCCCTGTGGCCTGTCTCACCGCAAGAAAAGCACCCACCATTCTCCTTGGCCTTCTTTTTCCGGCAGTCCTTTACTAAGTGCCCCACTTTGCCACAGAAATTGCACTTCCTCTTCTCTTTGTTGCCTTTTCCGCCTTTCTTAAAGTCTGTCTTCTTAGGCTGCAAACCCTCTTTCTTCCCTTGAGACCTTTCTGCCTTTGTCTCCTTCTTGCCCTTATCCTCTTCATTCAGCAATGCCATTTGTACCAATCTTTCATACGTGGCTCCCATGGGTATATGGGTCATGGCCAAACTGTGTAATGGCTCATTTAACCCTTTGACGAAACGGAGAGCCTTCTTGTGCGGGGTGTTGACTAGGTCAAGCCCAAACCTAGCCAGCTCATCGAACTGATTCACATACTCTCTGACTGTCTTGTCCCCTTGCTTAAGAAATAAGAATTTTTCCAACTGCAAACTTCTTTCTGCATCTGAGAGAAATTTAGTCTCAAACCTTGCCCTAAAGTCCTCGCACGTCTCCACTGGTCTTTCAGCATTAGTGACTTCCCACCAGTAGGAAGCCTCGCCCTTCAATAGCCACACTGCCAATTGTACTTTTTGTCTATCCTCTACCTCAAAGATGATGAATAGGTCCTCAGTTTCTTTCAGCCAATTTCTAGCTGCCACGAAGGACTCAGTTCCATGGAAATCCTTTCCTCCCATAGCTTTAAAATCTTTACATATCTTAGCAAAAGTGTTTCCCCGAGGAGGAGGTGGAGGAAAAGGTGCTGCTGCAGCTGGATGATTTCCGGCAGCTGGGGGAGGAGGAACGGTAGGACCTGGCTGAGTGGCTCTTGCTTCTAAGAACCGTCTAAACCAACCAGGTATTGGCACCCCTTCTGGCAAGTTAAGATCTTCGGACATGCTGAAACAAAAAGGATAGATTCAAAACGAAGGATAAGAGATAGTACCTATGGCTTTGGGCAGTGGACTTTGCCTTTTTAAAATAAAATAATATTTTTGTCTTTTAAAAATGCTTCTTTAAATTTCCTTTTTGAAAATAATTTTTCAAAACTTTTTATCTTATCTGGTAAACCTATGCTCTGATACCAAGTGAAACACCCCACCTCCGTTAAGGTCACTCTCAAAGGGAATGCCCTAATTTCGGTGGAGGTTTATAAGTATAAGTCACAGATATACAAGACAGATATAAGAACACATATTTGTAAACAGCGGAAAAACAACAACTTTTATTTCATAAAAGCAAATACGTGCTACAACAACATCACCATGATTGTCTTACATCCTTTCCAAAAACATAACATAACACTTTCATAATCTGTCTTGATTACATTATTTAAAGAAGCATAAATAAAACATAGATAAACTGCAAAAGCCCCATAGTGGTTGTCCAAAGCCATAGTTCAAAACGAAAAGGTCCAAGCAATACATTTCTCTTCTTCAAGCTGGATGTTAAGGCTGGTCAAGCTGCTGTGTTCCCTCCCTGTGGACCTGGGGGGGACAGAAGAAAAGAAGACGAAAGAAAAGTAGAGTCAAACATAAAGCCTGAGTAAGTCTAGTACTATTCTGTCTATGAATAAAGAACTGGGTATGATAAGTATAAACAAGAAGTGGGAAAGCACTATAAACTTGGTTAAGTTGTCTAGGGTCGAATATACTATCGTACCCCATGTTAATCTCTGAACCCATATAAACTAGTTCCCAACTGGCACCCCATAATCAGGGTGATGTGATCCATTCTATGATGATCGGCTCCTACTCGCATAGTTACATGTGTCTTACGGCCCCCGATGTTGTAGTTACCTATGCTGGTCCCACCATGGGGTGTATCAAGTCCCATGGAGGCGGCCCGACACAATCCTAGAATGCACATGTATTCTACTGGTGTCCAGTGCCTTATTTTTCTGCGTCGGAGTGTGTGCACGCCCGCACCCCGTTAGAACCTACACTGCTACACCACCGCCGTCGATTTGACCTCTTACAATCAGCCCAGTAATCGTGCCCCACCCTGCCTAGTTTCAGGGTATCCTGATACACCTTCTAGGGTTACTGCTGAAAAGGGTCCCCCGTTACTAGGTTTTCTATCTCTAGCCAACATGCTAAGTTGGTTAAGTGTTTCCTAACCTAACCCCCACCGGTCCGTTTAGTTTAGCATGTTCCATTTTGATTAAGTCTTTAGTTCACTTAATCCTAACAATCCTGACTCAGCCTTAATTGTCTTATTAAAGCCTTGACCTCTCACATTAGACAGGTATTGTTGTGGCTGCCTGTTGCCGGTTGGTTCCGGGCAGTCTTACGCCACAACTCAGTCTAACCTCGGGTCCTTATTGGGCTCCATGTTTAACCTCCCACATTGGATAGGTATTGTTGTGACTACTGGACAGCCGGGCGGTTCTGGGCAGGTTTACATCACAACTCAATCCAACCTCGGGTTAAACACATCGTATGTTCTACATTTACATATTTTATCTTTCTTCTTTATTTTCTTATATGTAAATATTTGCGGCCCATTATTAAGTTAATGGTGTAAAGGTTACACCAATCATGGGCCCAACCCATAATTGAATTTGGGCCCTTCTATTTTATATTTTCATTCATTAGTAATTTTAACCCAACGTTATTTTCCCCTGTTTTACACGTCCGTTTATTATATATATGTTGGGCTTAGCCTTTTAAAGCCCAACTTAGCCATGCGAAAAGGGGAGGCTTAAAGCGTGATTACATACACAAAGAGGGGAATGTGAACGCATGAACTTGCAATATGACGTTGGAAATACAAAATAGAAACTGGTGTACTTGCATAGTAGTGACATATACTTTGTTCATAAAGCATAAGTGACATGAATCAAACCATGTAAACTTGTAGTTAAGTTAAGAAAATCACTATCGACACATAGGCTTAACTACAACATAAACCTATATTTTTATTCAGGCATAATGTCAAACATAAGCAAATCATGTTCATAAGACTACTACATGTTTACAAAGGTGCCTACTTTTGTGACTAATACAAAAGTATAGTTAAATTTGTTCACATAACCATGGCATAAATATTTCTAACATGAAATCATGATTTTTACTTTAGTCATGCAAACTTGCAAAAAGGGATTTTGAATCTAACCTAGCTATGTACCACATATGTCATCATATAATTCTTGTAAACAATATAGACTTAACATGGATTTCAATTATGCCAAATATCAATCATAGCCTAGTCATATTCATAAGTTTGCAAATAGGTTTTCTAGTACAAAAGCATGTCTTAATACATAGATCATGATGCCAAATTTTCAACATAATTTCATATGGACTATGATAACCCAAACTTATTCCAATTACTTCACAAAAATGATGTTTGTATAAAAATACCCTTTATGATGGCATAGTAGCAAAACCCCAAACTTGCATGAATTTCAATTAATCAACCACATACATGTAGCTTCAACATGGATTACATAATTTGCGAATATTCCAAACGTATACTTGCATAAAACTACCGCATGTAGTTTTTCATAATGAATAACATAATTTGAGAATATCCAAATGTATACAATATTCCAAATCGATAAGAATCATAGTAACGCACAAATATGAATTACTTTATTGCCACAAATCAAGTATACAAACCAACACAATTATTTGTTCATACCAAAATAATACTCTACCTACAATGGTGTGGCGAATTCTTCAATTTAGGGATTTGGAGATACGATTCCTTTGTTGAATTGATTTGATTAGGTTGCTTTATGCTTTTAGAATTTGCCTCCTAATCCTCTCTCCAATTGGTGGCTACTCTTAGTCGTTCCTCAGTAACATGGCGGCTTTGTTCTTATTTTTGAATGAATAGATTAGGGTTGAGTCTAGGGTTATTTTTATAGAGGTTATGAACTGATTAGGACCATTGATGTTGCTTCGATTGATCGTAGCCATTCATTCGATAGAGAGACCAATTAGAGCCTGCCACCTAGCCATAATGACAAAGTAGACTGCAGAAAATCAGCCAACATAGAATAGGCCAGCCAGGTTGGGCTGGGTTCGACCTGGCTCTGGACCAGGTCGACATGCCTGTCGACAGCCCTGTCGACAGCCCTGTCGACCTGGCTAGACCAGGTCGACAGCCCAGTCGACCTGGGTGCCTTAGGCAGGTGTTTTTCCGCCCTGGCCCATTGGGCCCCATTTTGGAATTTAAACTTGATTTTCTGAGCTATATTATTCTGTTTGAATTTTAAACTTAATTCAGAAACTTCCGAAGGCCATATCTTCTTCATACGGACTCCGTTTTTCAAAAACTCGGACTCTATTTCACGTATTTTTCCGAGACGAACGCAATGGCGTATACCGTTTCCCTTAGTTCTTTGATTTGAAATTAATTATACTTTAATTTGTGAATTTCACAGTTATAGAATTCGCGGGGTGTTACATGTATCCCCCTGGATACGAAATTTTTATCCCCAGGGTACGAAGGAGCGGTGCACTCCAGGATACAAATTTTGGTCTGTGGCCCCTACTTCTCACGTACTCCTACCTACTCCACGACTTATAAATACCCCCTGACCTCACACATGAAAGGGGTTGTCATTAGACTGATTTGACATATTAGGAAGGAAATTATAGACCTTGGACATCATTAAAGCTTCTTGAAGCTTGAGGAAGATAGAGCTCCCTCTTTCTTCAAGCCTTGAACACTTGGACAGCGGAGACTTCCAAGAAAAAGAATTAATAGAACTTAAGTAATCATTATAACTCTTTGTAATGATGACGTCTATCACTCTAATCCTTCAACAGTGAATAAAATCGCTAAAGCCTTCAAAGTGGACGTAGGTTCAACCCGAACTGGACCACTATAAATTTTATGTTTCTACTTTTCACACATTATGCGTAAAATTAAATTTTCGATTATTCGAAAATCTTTGAGTGTCGCACCACTTTTATGCATCAACAGAACTTATAATAGATAAATATATGTTTACTAATAAACCTAGTTTTGGTCATGCTTTCGATATTTCTTTGAGATATTTGTGCTTGTTAACAAATTTTAGAAACAAGCTTCTTATCATTATTCAATAGTTAAAAGATTTTACTAGGTTATTAAATCACATCATAATTATATATAGAAA
The DNA here is from genome assembly GCA_030737875.1 of Allium sativum. Lineage (NCBI taxonomy): Eukaryota > Viridiplantae > Streptophyta > Magnoliopsida > Asparagales > Amaryllidaceae > Allium > Allium sativum. The sequence continues at coordinate 751,789,714 of CM060918.1, forward strand.
TGTAATGTTATTCAAAACGTAGTATTTGAAATTATGGGTCATTGCATTCTCTCCCACTTAGAACATTTTTGTCCTCGAAATTTAAAAGAATAAGATCATCAAAGAAGATAGAAGAGACAAGATACCTATAAAGAGTACTACTGAAATTATATACAAACTAAACTACAAACTAGAACTCATACTAAGTGACTTCACTTGAAGCGATGAGCGTACTATCAAAGATATATGATACTAGGGTAATAAGAAACTGATATTCTGCAGGCAACTTTGTCTAGGATGGTCATATTCTTTGTCTCCAAAATCTAACCTTGAGCTCCTTGCTCCATTATACCTTTACTAACTTCACCATCTTAGCCCTCGATTCCTTAGTGTTATGTTAATAACTCGAACGTATTACCTTAAAATAATAAAATTTTATTCAACCTCTAAGTCCTCTAGTCATGACACTTCTTTAATCTCGGATTATGCACAAGCTTATGCAAATGTGGTACGCAAAACACTTTGTGCAAACTCAATAATACAATCAGTAACTCAACTTTCTACGTAAGCGTACCAATCCTCTCTAGAATTTTAATTTTTCCTTTATAACAAGGAGCTAATTCTTTAATCATGCCAAAACAAACAACACTTCTCATTGGAGAAAATTTACGAACACAAACCCTCTAACTAATAACTCCAAGCCTTTACACCTCACGTCTATATAGAACTTTTGTCAATTCATTGCTTTTTTGGTTTACTTTTATATCTTCTTGACTTTATATGATGCCTCTCAAATTAAATTTGACTCAAATAAAAGACGATCTTCTATTATTTTAAAAGATGGGAAGGGCTCTCAGAAAGTGTAATATTAAAATAATTTTTTGGTGTTGGTTTTACTTGATGTTATTAGCTAATCAAAATTGGCAAAGCGTAAGGTTATGGATACAAAAGCTTAAGTAAGAAATAAAGCGTTCAACTCACATAATTATATGGAGGAAAAACAAGCGAATACCATAATGCACATGACATATTCAAAAATATATACATCAAAAGAAAGACAAAAGTTACAATCAAGTTTCAACTATTCAATTATTATGAGTAAGGAATTTCGTACTCGAAAAGGTTGAAAAATAAATAAAAATTAAAGGTCTCGAAGTTTTTTTGATAAGCTCCATGACATTGCCAAATCCAGAAGATGCTTTCGAGCGATTTGAATCATATCTTTAAGCCATTTCTCCTTATACTTGATGCCACCATCTTCGTCAACTGGTTTGATTTGAATCTTAAGAGCACGATTAAAGGGTCTATTTGTTTTCGAGAGAATCTTGTTTGCTATCTCATATGCAACATCATGTTTCTTAAACGACTATATTTTCTTTTTTAACATTTATACTTGGTCAAAATAAATATAGACTTGATGTGTTATATCATCTTCCCCTTATTATCTTTGAATCTCCAGATTTTGTCTTTTACCATTTCAGCCTAATTTCTTACCAAATTTTCATCTAACCCTCTTAGAGGATCAGTTAAATGAGGGTATCTTTTGGCGTCTACTTTCTTAAGTCCAGTAGAATCGGCTGGACTAGATAAAGCAAAGAAAGGACGGGCAGGGAAGTCAGAAACCCCATTACATAAAATAAACTCTATTGACATATACGTGACTTGATTATTTTCCAATTGAAATTGCAAATCATGGATTTGTTGTTGAAGCTTCATTATATCGTTATCAAATTCAATTAAAGAATTTTCTTTTATTAAATGTCTCGCCTCAGGAAGTGTAACAACCCAGAATCTTGGCAATAATTAATTTAGTTATTTAATTAGGTTCTAAAAATGAAATTTTTGCAAACTATGAAATTTGACCATGAAACTTTCGCAAACTATGAATTCTGGTCTACTTTTAAGTTTGGAACTTCGCGAACGGAGTCTGTATGAAAAGTTACAAATAAAATATGAAAATGGACGAAAAATAAATAAACCAAAGCTATATATATGTAAATTAACAACTTCCCCCTCCACCATTGCTAGGTCGACCAGAGCGGTGCGGTCGACCACTAGTGCGACCATCTTGGTCATGCCAGTTAGTTACGCCTAGGGTTGGTGGGTTTATTTTAATATAAAAGTGTATATATACGGGCGAATATGTATTAAATTTAATCCAACAGTCTAGGGTTATTTTTACCTCTATAAATAAAGGGTCAGACACCCATTCTTTTACACACAATTCTTAAAGCGGCAGCAAGGCTCTACCATTTTTCTTCTCCCAAATCTCTTATAAAACAAATCTAAACATATACAAATTAAATAAAAAAAATTCTAGAGGATTGAAATCAAATTCTTGTGCAAAAGAAATGGTGCTACGAATTCATTCAGATTTCCTCTCTCTTTCCTATTTCTTATGGATTTACAAATAAAAAAGAATCTCCTTTTTGAATCTCCTCTTTGAAATAATTGTAGATTTGTAAGATTTGGGAATTGTAGCCCTAAAATTTTGTTCAGATTTGGATTTGGATAACTTTCAAGTGAGCAGAAAAATTATATAGATTGTTTATAATAACTTATTTAATTCGTTTATGTAGATCATAATTATATGCCTAAAGATTTATCAAATCTTTTTACTATTTTTGTCAAATCTAATATAATAGGTTGTGGTTTGAATATTGAGTTTGTAGGCCTTTTTAGTTAATTAAATTATATTACCTACAATTTTTCATAGATTTGTTTGTGGTTATTGTAAATAACTCGGATTTGGAAATTAGTCCTTGAATCATTGTTAGATTTGTAGTAATTATTCAAGATCCTTGGATTTAGTGTTCATTTGTGGTATATGTAAATTTTGATTGGAACGATATTCATGTTTAAGTTCAATGTTGTCTGGAATTTTACTTGGTTTATTGTAAATATACCCTTTTTGTTCTTTTTTGATAAAAAAACATTATTTGGAATCAACAAGGAATTTGTACAAATAAAAAAGGAAGAGATGTGTAAATTCATGTATATTTGTACATAGTTATAATAGCTATTCCAAGATATACATGTTTCATATTTCTTGTGATTTGAAATATGCATATTCCTCTTTCAAATATTTTGGGCAAAAATTTGCAATAACTACAGTTATTAACCTTTGTATAAGATTTTGGATTTTAAAAATATTAAACATAAAAAGGTTTTTTTAGTCGTTAATTTAGATGAAAACATAAATGGTTAATAATAATAAATAAAACTTAACAGCTACGTTAACCACACTTAAAATATAATTATATATATACCTTGTCCGTCTACATCTACGTAAACAACGTTAATATATTATAATAAATATTTATTGTTGTATGTTTGATTAGTTTCCATTTTATGGGAATATATACGGAATTATAACCCATGTTAAATGGGAATGAATACTATGACCATTATAGCAATAAATATAATTGATCTGCTATAATGAATAAAATGGTCATAAGGAAAGTAATAAATATTTTAACCATGTTTTAATGGCGGAAATGAATTGAATATGATAAAGATGCCTAGATGGTTTCAATTTGAATTGTTTTAGGAATAGGAATTGTAACTCCAAATAAATAAATATACATACGCACACACGAATAAAATTAAATTATAGTAATATGGGGAGTTACAGTATTTATGTTAGAATTAAAATGGGACTGATATAAATGGCATTTAATAGGTTAATGAATGACTTAGGAAAATATGGTTGTTAGTGTCATAAATGGCATAGTTTCTAAATAGTAGAAATAAATGAAATAAAAAAGGGGATTAATAGAGATTGATTATCATAGTAAATGCTAAGTCCAATAAGGAAATCAACAAATGAACATCCTAGGATATGACATTGAAGATTTTCCTTATTTACTTCTAGTTAATCTAGAATTAATATAATTAAGAATAAGAATTGGACTTAGAAGGTTAGTGATGCGAGGTAAATTGCCTAAGTTGACATAAGTCTGCACTTTCCAGTAGTTATATATATGTACAACTGATGTGAGATATCATTAACCATAGGAACCCCTAATGATACTTTACTACATAGCGAGCGTTATTTCTTAAAATGAGGCTTATTTCAAGTGTGAGGTATTAAGTGGTTATAGGACCAACCTCCTTCCTAAGAGAGTAAACTTTAAAAAGGGAAATAATTTATAAGCGTAAGTCTGCTTCGGAATAGCGGTATTAAGTAGTCGGACCCATCCTTAAGAAGTATTAAGTGATCGCGTAGCTCGCGTCCCCATAATCAAGAAGTATTAAATGGTTATTGGGTGCAAGATTGGTAATTCCTGCAAAGGTCCTCTTCCTTTAGGTATCAAGTGACTAGGTCAAGGGTTTGTCTAGGGATTAGGTATTAAATGACCGATACGAAGTTAGCATAGGTCCTTATATCCTACGGGACGTACTATGTGGCTAGGGAATTATCTAATAAGGTCAGCTACATAGTAAAATCGGGGTCCGCCAGGAGGGTCTTAAATGTTGCGCGCTCCTACCTATACCTGGATATAAGTGACTACTTACTATATCTCTCCTTATGCAAGAGCATAGGTATATGTTTGAATGACGGAAGCTTTAAATTAGTGGTACCTGTAGCCAGTGTCCTCTAATTTATATTAGTGTAGACCAAACCCCCGAGTAAGGTATTAAGTGGCCGATGGGCCGCCTTGGATCACATGTGATTGAAAAGATGCACCCTCACCTACCATGGGTAGTGAGGTGTTAAGTGGTCATACAAAAATAATTAACCTGCTTATGGTACAGTAAGTAGTTAAGTGCCCACCTCTTAGTTTTAGAAATCGATCGAGCGTTGGTTTAAAAGCTTCATAATTATGCGTAAACGTTCTATCTCAGTATTACGATATCATTTTGTTTGGGAAATTACCTTGGGAATGGTAGTTTTTTGTCGTGCGCAAATCCTCACAAGGTTAGGTTAGAGTTACTAGCCTTGTTAGACATGTTTTGGTTTTGACTAGATGGGATACATTTGTGTATCGTAGAAAATATTGTACATTTTTTACTAAACAACACTTATTATTCTGACATCTCTTCTCATAAAAACTCTCAGGTTTTGCTCGGGGAAAACAAGTCTTAGCAGGTGTTCAGTTTTGTTTTCGGTTCTCGTTCTCTTATGTTCAATATCGATCTGATGATGTGCTTTAAGGTGGTCATGTTAGTCAGTATTAGTTATCTTATCTTGTTTCCATTGTGATTTAGTCTTATTTTACTTTGATTATGCTCATGCTTATTATTTGTGGGTATCATATTTACTGCCATTCTTGGTTGACTTTGAGTTTCGATTTTTTTCGAAATTTGGCTTAGAAAAGTGGACGGTATTACATCTGGTACATAGCCTAGGCTTAGACGGCAAGAGGAATCAATAAATTAGGATTAGTGAGAGAACGTATTCGAATTTCTTTTCTATTTTATTTCTCCTTTCTTACTTGAATTTAAAATTATTTCGATGATGAGATAGTCGTGGGCCTATTTAAATTAAGATAGGTTTAAATGACTAAAAGTTGGAAATATTTTGGGTTCGAGTATTCGACCAACCCCGATTTACCCCCACGATACATTTGGTGATTTTGTTGTGGTGACCATGAGGAACGATGTATGGTGAGTTCCATAGATTTGAGCTTGGCGACTGGGCGAAAAACTAGATACAATTGAAATGGTCCCGATTACTTGTTTTAGGAGTTCCAGCTGATGAACTTATTTTGGTCTTGAGACGGGAAATTCATGTAAGTTTGTCATTATAGTCCAAAAATATAATTACAAAATATATTTATTTGTAAATTCAGATATTCTTTCGATAAAATTAATCATTTGAACACTTACTCCTATGTTTGGAGAAATTTCATTTTTTAAAACTTTTTTTGAAATTAAATAGGGTTTTCAGAAATTTAAATTATGATCATCGAGAGATTGTTTTTTAATCAAAGATTTTAGTAAATAAAATAAATCTTATAAATTTAAATCTAATCCCATTTCAAATCGTTGGGTTTTGTGCGATTTCAATAAATAAATAATTTTGATAAAAGAAGGAAATTGAAAATGACAACGAATAATCCTCGAAATAATGAAACTATGGTTACATGTTCTTTGTGGTTTTTAATATATTTTTTCCAAATATTTTGGATGATTTATAGAATTATCACAACTAATCATTTCATATATTTAAAATATTAACAATTCAGAACATGGAAAGGTTATTGTTCATAGTATAAATTGGAATATAATTTTTGAATATAGATATATATTATGAAACTCTCAGTTAAAAATAAGGATCTAATATCAAAAGTTTACCAGTTTTCTCTCGGAAAAGATTAAGGGAATTTCTACTCAGCTTGGGTATTTGATTTCGTAAATCATTCGTGTTGTTTGTCAGCTAGGTATGGGGATAATCCAATTATTTTTATTTCAAATTTCTGGCTCGTTTGTCTATTTAAGAATTCGTTGTCCTATGGTCGCAGCCTTTTGTTGGGAATACTTTGAATCTTTAGACACGCTTTAGAGTTTACGGCGGTTCATGGTACCGCCGTGACGAGGACAAATATTTTTTGGACCCACATCAAATCTTAAGGGATTACGTAGGACGATTAATATTTTAATCCGACCTTTGTAGGTTCAAGGTTCAACCTTTGTCCAAAGCCAATTAATAGTTGACTGTAACACCTCGTATTTTCTATGAACATAAAGTAACAAAATAAAGTATACTTAATTTTTAAGGGAAGAATTAAGGAAAACGGGTCACGCCATTGCGTTTGTCTCAGAATTCTGCTTGAGATAGAGTCCGAGTTTGCGTAAATCGGACTCTGTATGAAGAAGTTATGGCACTTAGAAGTTTCAGGAATTTAAAATAAAAACCAGCCCGAATTCAAATTCAAAGTTTCGAAATTCAAATCACTCACCCGGGCTGGGCGGGAAAATTCCCGCCTAGGACCCAGGTCGACCAGGGGGTCGACCTGGGTAGAACAGGTCGACCAGGGGGTCAACCTGGGGGTGGAGCTCCCTCCTTTTCCAGATCTGTGGACAAATTCGTTTTTCTATATTTAGACACCCGTTCTGACCAGATTCGTTGCTCCTAAGCTATTTAAACACCCTCAAACCTCACTTTCTCTCCACACAATTTCATTATGCCTATACTCTGTCCTAATTCATATTAATATAAATCAATGGCGTCGTTACTCTACTGAAACCTAAGCTAGAACAAGTGCACCTTCTTCTTCCAATCTGAATAGGATTAAAAGAGAACAACTACAACCCCTTTTTATTTTAGAATCCAATCAAGGTGAGTAAAGTTATTTTCCAATATGAAATTTAATTATGATCTTGACATAGTTATAAATCTGCATTGGAGATTATGCATATTCTTGTTTATCAGATCTGTTTTCCTGTGTGGATCTATCTTATTCCTATTTATCAGATCTGTTTTTCTGTGTAGATCTATCTTATTATTGTGACTATTCTGTATCTCTTCCTTCCTTCTGTTCTATAGCCAGGCTACCACGAGCCTGAGCCAAATCTCATAAGAGATGGATGCACGAACGCTAAATTTAGGAAAAAAAATAAATGACGCATAATTGGACATGACCGATCTGTGACTGATTTAAGAAAAGGGCATCTGTTGTAATTTAAAGATCTAGATCTAGGCATACTATATATGACGGTTTATGATTTGGAAGAAGGATAATTATTGTATGACAACATATGACTTGTAATTTGGGAACATAATGCATGTTATAATTCAAGATCTGATTTTGAGGACATAATAAGTGTTGTAATTTACGATATGGATTTGGGGGCATATTATATATGACGATCTATGACTTGGAAGAAAAAGAATATATGATTTAGGCGTAAAAGATCTATAATAAAATTGGATAACTATTAATTATGAATACGCCTAAATGGGGATTTTGGATATTTGACACACATTGAAACCAAATGCTATGATTTGGCATAATTCATATTGAATATCATGATTTGGGGTTTTTGAAGAATATTCTGTACTATGTAAATTTAACTAGGAATTTGGGGCATATGTTATATTGTGAATTATGACCATAATTTGAGCATTTAAAATTAGGCTTAATTTTATGATTAAGCAAGGTATGTCAATGGAATTTTAAGGGATGATTAAATCTGTTAAATTGCCTAATTTGCTAAATCAGTTGAAACTGAATACGGTAATTTGGGTATGAAAATTTGTAGGCTCGATCTAAAATTGAGCAAAACATTTTAATATAACTTTCGATAATCTGCTGTAACTTGTAAAGAAGTTAATTTGTTGAATTGACATAATTAGTCTGATAGTGGCATAATCTGTGAATGAATACTTTAGCTAAAATTAGAATGCTGAGACAAGAGGTTAGACTCTGTTTGCGGTAGAAGCCTGCCCAGACCCAATCGGCTTAACCATCAACCGCAAACTGTCAGTCTAATGTGATAGGTCGTAGGTATAAAGATGCTTAGACACGACGCTAGGTCTGGCTTATGGCAGAAGTCTTCCCAGAACCGCCCGACACATCCAGCGGCCACAAGCTACCGACCTAATGTGAGAGGTCTGTGCATTAATATTTAATTAATGCAAATCTAAGATAAATATGATGCCAAAAACGTATTGGGTAGATAAGGTTAAATCAACTGGACTGATGAATCTAATAAACCCATTTGAAAATCTATAGGCCCAACACAAGGTTAGGTGAAACAATATGTAAGTCTGTTAATCTGTAATCTGATCCGTTAAGTCTGAAAACTTGTTAATCTGTATATCTGATCAGTTAATCTGAAAACTTGTTAACTTATATGTCTGATCTGAGAACTAGTTAATTTGAACTTTGTACATCTAAAATCTGTAAGCAAGTTAATCTGAAATTTGTTAGTGTGGGGACACAAAGTTAGGAGGGGAAATTACTTGTGTCATCTAATTTTTGGGACCCATAATAGTCAGTAACCCTTTCTCGTATCAAAACTATGACCCAACACTAGGTAGGGGTCCAGGGCACGCTTACTGAAATAATTGTAAGAGGTTCACTCTGATAATGGCGAGGGTTGTTGATGGTGCATTCCAACTAGGTCATGTGCGTGCATGGATCCGGTCTGCTCTGAGGATGTAAGATACCGTGACATCTGTAAATAGGTCTGTGTCTATAGGTTGCCACTTTAGGGAGTGATACACCCTTCTGTGGGGACGGCATAGGGTATTTATGTATTAGGGAGCCGATCGCTTGGGGTAGAATTTAGGGTACACTTAGTTCTGTCTATTTATGTTAGGGTACCATCTGTTTCTGTTGGGGTGGTAACACCTTTCTTTTTCTGTGTGGTACCGTCTGTTGGGGTGGTAAAGGCCCATTCCTAGCGTGCACCTAATTCTAAAATTTTGTTTCCATCGGGAATATTCTATTTCTGTCTCTGATTCCATTTCTGCTTCTTTTTCTGAAACCGTCTGTCTCTATTCAGGTGGTAAAGGACTATTACTAGCATCATGTTTCTAAAGAGATCGTTCTGTTTTCTGTTTAGATATTAGGACAACACCTAATTCTTTTATACTAGTATTAGTGTAGAGAAGTGAAAACCGAGTAAGAAGCTTAGTTTAGCCTATATCATTCTGTCTCTTATGTTAACCTGCTACTCCTGTTATAGTTATCTCTCATCCAATTTTATTTACATGTCATGATACTGTTATATGTTTATATGCTGAAAGTCACTAGACTCACCATACTTATGTCTGACCTAGTTTGTTTTGCCCCTTTTCTTCCGTTCCCTCCCCTCCCTCCCCCAGGTTCTCAGGGTGGAAACATAGGAGCTTGATTCAGATTCCATCTGCTTGAAGTGCTAGAAGTGCTTGAAATATTGCTTGGCTTTGATTCTACCTATTTATGACATTCTCTGTTGGCGATTATGGCTTTAAAATTATGCATTCTGAAGAATTTTGCATAAGACTGGTATTTGTGTACTTGGGTTTTGGTATTGTGATGTGACCAAACTTATTTCTGTTTCTACTGTAATAAAGTTATAAATTTTTTAGGTACTACTTTACATATCTGTCTTGTAAATTTCTGTTCTGTTTACTTATAATGTTCCACCGAAGTTAAGGCATTTCCTTTGTGAGTGACCTTAATGGAAGTGTGGTGTTACACTTGGTATCAGAGCTGAAGGTTACCAAATTTGATAAAAAGTTTTTGGAAGCTATTTTCAAAAAGTTTTAAAAAGGAAGTATTTTCAAAAGTAAAGTTTATTTTGAAAAACATTATCCCCAAAAGCCATATATCTGTCTTTCGAATTCTCCGTTTTGAATCTCTTCATTTTCTTTTCAGCATGTCTGGCTTACCCGAGATACCCGAGGGCATACCGATACCAACTTGGTTCAGAAGGTATCTGGAGGCTAGGGCCACCGCCGCAGGCCTAGCAGACGTTCCTCCTCTTCCTCCTCCTCCTCCCCCCCTCCCCGCGTTGATACTTTTTCGAAGATATGCAAAGACTTTCGGGCAATGGGCGGGAAACCTTTTCATGGATCAGAGACGTTTGTGAAGCTCGGAATTAGCTTAAGGAGGTGGAAGATTTGTTTAGTATCTTCGAGATAGGAGATGGAAGGAAGGTCCAATTAGCTGCTTGGTTAATGAAGGACGAAGCCTCGTTTTGGTGGGAGGTCACGAATGTAGAGCGTCCGGTAGAGACATGGATGGATTTCAGGCATAGGTTTGAGATGAAATTCCTCCCACGAGCGAAAGAGAATCTATACATGGAGAGGTTCTTAGCATTGAAGCAATGGAATTCATCAGTGAATTCTTCATATATGAAATTTAATTATGATCTTGACATGGTTATAAATCTGAATTGGAGATTATGCATATTCTTGTTTATCAGATCAGTTTTCCTGTGAAGATCTATCTTATTCCTGTTTATCAGAACTGTTTTTCCATGTAGATCTATCTTATTATTTTGAGTATTCTATATCTCTTCCTTCCTTTTGTTCTATAGCCAGGCTACCACGAGCCTAAGACAAATCTAATAAGAGATTGACGCACGAACGCTAAATTTGGGGAAAATAATGAATGACGCATAATTGGACATGACTGATCTGTGACTGATTTAAGAAAAGGTCATATGTTGTAATTTAAAGATCTAGATCTAGGCATACTATATATGACGGTTTATGATTTGGAAGAAGGAGAATTATTGTATGACAACATATGACTTGTAATTTGGGAACATAATGCATGTTATAATTCAAGATCTGATTTTGAGGACATAATACATGTTGTAATTTAAGATATGGATTTGGGGGCATATTTTATATGACGATCTATGACTTGGAAGAAAAGGGATATATAATTTAGGCGTAAAAGATCTATATTAAAATAGGATAATTATAAATTGTGAATACGTCTAAATGGAGATGTTGGATATTTGATATACGTTGAAACCAAAGGCTATGATTTGGCATAATTCATATTGTATATCATGATTTGGGGTTTTTGAAGAATACTCTGCACTATGTAAATTTAACTAGGAATTTGGGGCATATGTTATATTGTGAATTATGACCATAACCTGAGCATGTAAAATTAGGCTTAATTTTATGACTAAGCAAGGTATGTCAATGGAATTTTAAGGGATGATTAAATCTGTTAAATTGCCTAATCTGCTAAATCTGTTGAAACTAAATACGGTAATTTGGTATGAAAATCTATAGGCTCGATCTAAAATTGAGCAAAACATGTTAATAGAACTTTGGATAATCTGCTATAACTCGAAAGAAGTAAATTTGTTGAATTAGCATAATTAGTCTGATAGTGGCATAATCTGTGAATGAATAGTTTAGCTAAAATAAGAATGCTGAGACACGAGTTTAAACTCTGTTTGCAGTAGAAGCCTGCCCGGACCCAACCGGCTTAACCAGCAACTGCAAACTGTTAGTCTAATGTGAGAGGTCGTAGGCATAAAGATGCTTAGACACGAGATTAGGTCTAGCTTATGGCAGAAGTCTGCCCGGAACCGCCCGGCATAACCAGCGGCCAAAAGCTACCGACCTAATGTGAGAGGTCTGTGCATTAATATTTAATTAATGCAAATCTAAGATAAATATGATGCCTAAAACATATTGGGTACATAAGGTTAAATACACTAGACTAATTAATCTAATAAACCCGTTTGAAAATCTGTAGGCCCAATACAAGGTTAGGTGAAACAATTTGTAAGTCTATTAATCTGTAATCTGATCCGTTAAGTCTGAAAACTTGTTAATCTGTATATCTGATCAGTTAGTTTGAAAACTTGTTAACTTATATGTCTAATCTGAGAACTAGTTAATCTGAATTTTGTACATCTAAAATCTGTAAGCATGTTAATCTGAAATCTGTTAGTCTGGGAACACAAGGTTAGGAGGGGAAATTACTTGTGTCATCTGTTGTTTGGGACCCATATTATTCAGTAACTCTTTCGGGTATCAAAACTATGACCCAACACTAGGTAGGGGTCCAGGGCACACTTATTGAACTAATTGTAAGAGGTTCACTCTGATAATGGCGAGGGGTGTTGATGGTGCATTCCAACCTGGTCATGTGCGTGCATGGATCCGGTCTGCTCTGAGGATGTAAGACACCGTGACATCTGTAGATAGGTCTGTGTCTATAGGTTGCCACTTTAGGGAGTGATACACCCTTTTGTGGGGACGACACAGGGTATTTATGTATTAGGGAGCCGATCGCTTGGGGTAGAATTTAGAGTACACTTAGTTCTGTCTGTTTCTGTTGGGGTTCCGTCTGTTTCTGTTGGGGTGGTAACACCTGTCTGTTTCTGTGTGGTATCGTCTGTTGGGGAGGTAAAGGCCCATTACTAGCGTACACCTAATTCTAACATTCTGTTTCCATAGGGAATATTCTATTTCCGTCTCTTTCCATTTTCGCTTCTGTTTTTGAAACCATCTGTCTCTGTTCAGGTGGTAAAGGCCCATTACCAGCATCATGTTTCTGAAGAGATCGTTCTTTTTTCTATTTAGATATTAGGACAACACCTAATTCTATTATACTAGTATTAGTGTAGAGAAGTGAAAACCAAGTAAGAAGCTTAGTTTATCCTATATCATTCTTTCTCTTCTGTTAACCTGCTGCTCCTATTATGGTTATCTCTCATCTAGTTTTATTTACATGTCATGATACTATTATCTATTTATATGCTGAAAGTCACTGGACTCACCAGACTTATGTCTGACCTAGTTTGTTTTGCCTCTTTTCTTCCGTCCTCCCCCCCCCCCCCCACAGGTTCTCAGGGTGGAAACATAAGAGCTTTATTTAGATTCCATCTGCTTGAAGTGCTTGAAATATTGCTTGGCTTTGATTCTACCTATTTATGGCATTCTCTATTGGGGATTATGGCTTTAAAATTATGAATTCTAAAGAATTTTGTATAAGACTGATATTTGTGTACCTGGGTTTTAGTATTGTGATGTAACCAAACTTATTTCTGTTTCTGTTGTAATAAAGTTATAAAATTTTCAAGTACTACTTCACATATCTGTCTTGTAAATTTCTGTTTTGTTTACTTATAACGTTCCACCGAATTTAAGGCATTCCATTTGTGAGTGACCTTAACGAAAGTGGGGTGTTACACTAACTATTTAGTGGTATAACTAGAGTAGTCAACTAATTAATCAGTTTTGGTACAACTTGAACCTAGGATTCAACCATAAAAGTTGCGTCCAAATTTCCCTTTATAAACCTCTTTCTTTTATCCCTCCTTCCTAATTTAATCGAGCCATATTCTTCTTTTATTTCTTCGTTGTTGCCTCATATCCTCCTTTTTCGCGTTAGTTTGTGCGTTAGATGTCGCCCTATTATGACTCCAAGATCTAAATCCAATTTCTCCTCTCTGATCATTTTCTTAGCCCATAACATCTACATCTATCCGATCTTTCTCATGCCATTTAAATCACATTCTTAGATAGAGACAACATTTCGTTTGATGGGATTGAGCATAAGGTTTCGTCGTTTTAGGGCTAAGAGAATTAGTCGTTGCAGTTGGACTATCACCAGTCCTTTCCTTCGAAATTATTGTGTATAGTCATTGTTTGTGTTGTTTCTTCATTTTCCATATCTGGTCAGAATAGGTTTATGATGAAGATAATTGTCATTTCAAAGTTGATGGTTGAGCATTCTTTGGATGGTCTTTCGAAGGAAGATCTCAATGAGATTTTAAAAGCATTCATCTTGTACGTGAACTTAACTGGTCTTTGATTTGACCGACTTTGGAGATTTTGATGCAGATCTCATTTTCTTTAATGGCCATTAATATTTGAGTTTAGAAAATCTATGTTCAGACTATCCATATAGATCTGTGATTCATTTAGCATATTAATCCAAAGATGGGATGTTATGACTAGATTTGTCTTTTGATGCGAGAATCAATCTTTTCTAGGATCGGCGTCATAACCATCATTTAATATTTGATTCAACATGTTGTCCTTGTATGCTATTTTGCGGGGTTGCTTTATGAGTTCTCACCAATTCACCTTTGTCTTTAGCCAATGATAGATGAATATCCATGAATGCCAGTTTTGTGGTGGGTTTCTTTTACCATCGCAAAATTTTCTCTTAGAAGAGATGATGATGTCAAAACCTCCGACAACACCAGCAGTGTCTCCAACATGAGATTGAGCATTCTGCAACCGTTATATAACTAGTCAAAGGTCATGGAAACGGTTTGAGCTCTAATTGCAGAGAAAGGCATCTCATTATTTATAGGCAATGTTTTGGGGTTGCTGTTTTGTTGTTATCTTTGTTCTTTTATTCTTTCTAGCAATTTTCTCTTTCCTTTATAGTAGATCGTGCTTGTAAATAATAGTGTTGTTGTTCCTGTAAATCGCGCGATGATGTAGATTTCATGTGTGTTTGTCTTTCTTGCTTTGATGTATTCAAATTAGAAATGAAATCTCATTTTTTTTTTTATCTAAGTAACAGTTACTTTAAAGCTGGAAATTACAAAATTTTGTAGCAGATAATTTTTTGCGTAAGACAGGGTTTTGCAATGTTTCTTCATGGGTACATTTGTTAATCTACCACCTGTTCCTTTTTTTTTAAGTTTTGTGTGTGGTTATGGTTTTCTCACTTTTGCATGGCCGACTTCCTTCGACGCCAACATGTGACTTGAATTATCTAAGTCCCCACAAAATATATTTTTAAATTTGCAAATGTTGTTTGAGAAAAAAAGAGAATCCTTTTAAATTTTACATTCCTTTGATTTACTTTATTTTAATCTTAATTATGTAAAAACATAAATTTGGCTATGGTAGATTACGTAGTTTTAAACAATTTTTTAATATAAAATAGATGGTATAAATATAGTAAAGTGCACACTAACAAAATTCTGTTATTATGAAAATGTGATAAGGGAACTGAACAGTATCAAGAAGGAATTTAAAAATTTACAAAAGAATCTTTAAAGATAAAATTATTTTTATGGAAAATTTCGATTTTTTTATTCACGTATGAAGCGTAAAGAAGATTTTGGATGATCTGTTGGCGCGTTTTAGTGGTGCTTTAGGGACGACGATGCGAAAATACGATAACGACACTAAGGGATTGGTTATCTTAGCCATGAAAATGTTGTTTTCATACCTTGTCAATGACACGCGCGAGCTATTATTAACTCATTATAAGTATTAGAACTTGTCTTAAGCCTCATTTTCAGTCTACAACGGAGAATTTTTTGAGTATTTTGGAGCTTCCAAGGTAAATTCCACTGTAGGACGGGAATTGGAACATTTATAAGCCGAAAAAACACTAAATTTCTCCGTGTTGATTTTCTTTTTCTTGGCATAGGAGAAATTAATAGGAAGCGATTAGATGCACTAATGTATTGGATTGTAGCATTTGGATGCAAAATGGTTTCTTCACACTTTTATTCGTTGTTGTGGGAGTGTTATGGATGATTTTTTTTCAAAAATTTGCATTCATATAAAACTGCTAGTATATTTTAGGATGTTTGCATCATATTTTCAAAACTATTAAAAATTAAATGCATACACATAGAAGGATCCGATTTAGAATTATTATGCATGCATATTTTGTTATTGAAATTCATTATGTACAATGTGCACACGCGCACGTTGGATGAAAAATTGGATGTACACTAATTGGTTGTTTAGTATAGCACCGTGACTTCGTCATTGGTAAAATTTCGAGACGAAATTTCTTTTAAGGAGGGAAGAATGTAACAACCCGGAATTTTAGCGATAACTAATTTAGTTATTTAATTAGGTTCTAAAAAGGGAATTTTTGCAAATGTTGAAATTTGACCATGAAACTTAAACCATTGTGTTTGGGACGCAATTCTGGTCAATTTTCATGTTTGGAATTTCGAATGTAGTCCGTATGAAAAAGTTACGGATGAAATACAAAAATGGATGGAAAATAAATGAACTGAAATAATACATAAATGAAAATTAATAACTTCCCCCTCCACCACTACTAGCTCTACCATAGCGATTGACTGGGGCGGTCGACCACTGGTGTGACATGCCTGATAGTGCTAGGTAGTGGCAGCTAGGGCTGGTGGGTTTATTTTAATATAAGAGTTTATATATACTGACGAATCTTTATTAAATTTAATCAAACTGTCTGGGGTTATTTTAAACCCTATAAATTAAGGGTTAGACCCCCATTCTTTTACATATAATTTTGAAAGTAGTAGTGAAACTCTGTCATTTTCTCTTCTTCCAAATCCCTTCTAAGACAAATCTAAACATATACAAATTAAATAAACATAGATTTAAGAACATTGAAATTAAATTCATTTGCAAAGGAGACGGTGTTACGAATAGGCGTTATTCCATTTTGATTTTCTCCCACTTTCCTATATCTTGTGGATCTATAAATCTAAAAGAATCCCCTTTGTGAAATTGTTGTAGATATGCAAGATTTGGAAATTATGACTCTAAATTTTTTATGCAAATTCGGATTTGGATAGCATTCAAGTGAGTGGGAAATTATATACATCATTTATAATAACTTATTTGATTCCTTTGGGTAGATTAGAATTATATGCCTAAAAGTATATTAGATCTGTTTATTGTTCTTGTCAAATCTGAAATAATAGGTTATGGGTCGAATATTGAGTTTGTATGCCTTTTTTGGTTAATTAAATTATATTGCCTACAATTGTTCATAGATTTGTTTGTAGTTATTGTAAACACCTCAGATCTGGAAATCGGTCCCTAAATCATTATTAGATTTGTAGTAATGTTTCCAGATCCTTAGATTTGGTGTTGATTTGTGGTATATGTAAATTTTGATTAAAAAATCTGCATGTTTATGTTTGATATTGCTTGGGGTTTTACTTGGTTTTTGTAAATATGCCATTTTTGTTCCTTTTTAATAAAAAGACATTATTTGGAATCAGTAAGGAATATGTACAAATCAAATAGGAAGAGATGTGTAAATTTATGTATATTTGTATGTAGCTTATAACAGCCGTTCCAAAAATATAAAGAATTCGATTTTTGTGATTTGAAATATGCCTATTCATCTTTCAACTATTTTGGGCAAAAATTTACAATAACTACAATTATTAACCTTTTTATAAGATTTTGAATCTTAAACAATATTAAACATAAAAAGGCTTGTTTTGGTCGTTAGTTTAGACTAAAACATAATGGTTAGTAATAATAAATAAAACTTAGCAACTACATTAACCACTCTTAAAATATGATTATAAACACACACACACACACACACACACACACATATATATATATATATATATATGTATATTTATATTTATATCTTATCCGTCCAAATCTACATAAATAACGTTCATATATAATAATAAATGTTTATTGTTGTATGTTAGATTAGTTTCTATTTTATGGGAACATATATGGAATTATTACCCTTGTTAAATGGAAATGAATACTATGACTGTTATAGCAATAAATATAATTGATTCACTATAAATGAACAAAATGGTCATAAGTAATGTAATAAATATTGTATCCGTGTTTGATTAGGGGAAATGAATTGAATAGGATAAACATGCCTAAATGGTTTCCATTTTGAATTGTGTTTGGACTAGAAATTGTATATGACACCCCACTATTTTGAAAAACATTCCCCAAAAAGCCATAAGTAATATCTTTCGATCCTTTGTCTGAATCTCTTTCCTTTTCTTTTTCAACATGTCTGGGGAACCCAAAATTCCAGAAGGCGTTACGATACCAGGATGGTTCTATAGGTATTTGGAGGCCACGTCGCCTGCTGAAGGCCAAGGAAACGTTCCTCCCCCAACTGCACCTGTTGCTCCTCCTCCTCCGCTGAAGACAACTTCTCAAATATCTGCAAAGATTTCTGTGTCATCGGAGGAAAGCCATTCCATGGAACTGAGGCATTTGTAAAGGAACAGGTTCAAGGAGACCGAGGACTTGTTTGTAATCTTTGCAGTAGAGGATCGAAGAAAGATTCAGTTAGCTGCTTGGTTATTGAAGGATGAAGCTTCGATTTCGTGGGAGGAAACCCAAGCAGGCCATCTGATGGAAACTTGGGATGACTTTAGATAGAGGTTTGAGATGAAATTTCTTTCCCAAGTTGAGAAGAGCATGCAGATGGAGAGGTTCTTAGCACTCAAAAAAGGGAACTTGACGGTTAAAGAGTATATGAACAAATTTAACCAATTGGCAAGTTTTGGACTGGAACTAGTAGACACACCGCAAAAGAAGGCTTTGCAGTTTGTTAAATGGCTAAACGAATCCCTTCATGGGTTAGTCATGTCCCATATCCCAATAGGAGCCACCTTTGAAAGACTTATTGATATGGCCTTGATGTATGAGGAAGAGAAAGGGGAAAAGAAGGGGGTTAAAGCTGGGGAAACAATGCAAAACAAGAAGACATGGTCCAAGAAAGGACAACAACAAAAGAAAGGAGGAAATAATGACAAGGGTTAGGAGAAGAGGATGTGTCACAGTTGTGGGCTTGAGGGTCATTTGGCAAAAGACTGAAAAGAAGGAAGAACTCTTACTTTAACCGTGGAGAGATCAGACACTTTGCTAGAGAGTGCCCGAAGAAACAGGGACAAGGTCAGAGGGCATGCGCATGCTCTCACGGTCAGTGCTCCTGAAAGAGGTAGAAAAATTTATGTAGAAGGTTTAATTTCTCTTTCAAATCATCCTATTAGAACACTTTTTGATTCTGGTGCTTCACATTCATTTATAACTAGTTTTGTCGTTGAATCTCTGCACTTAATTACTAGTATGGTAGTGGATCCCGTAGTTGTCTCAAACCCTATTGGTGGTTCGACTCATTTATCTATGATTTGTCAGGGTTTTAGAATATATGTGTTAGGCGCCAAATATGAATATGACACATATGTGCTCAGGTTCATGGGCTATGGGATGATTCTAGGGATGGATTGGATGACCACGTATGGTGCCATTCTAGATTGTGAAAGGAGGGTCGTTAGACTTTTGACTTGCCTGGGAGGACCCTTGAGAAATCTTGCGACCCCAAGGGTCTGTTATGCTTAGCTTCCTAGAGTCTCTTGATGCATCCATAGATGATTTACAATCTATTCCAGTAGTCCGAGATTATTCTGATGTTTTTGAGGTGGTTCGGGGCTTATCTCCGAGGTGCGAGATCGACTTTCGTATATACCTGGTGGAAAATGCAAAGCCAGTTGCATTACCAGTGTGCCATATGGCTCCAAGGGAAAGGAAGGAATTGAGTAAGCAAGTAGGGGAGCTACTTGAGAAAGAATTTATCAGACGAAGCATATCTGAATGGGGTGCTCCAGTTGTATTTGCAACTAAGGCCGATGGTTCGCCTCGTTTGTGTATGGACTATAGAGAATTGAACAAACTCACAAAGAAGAATAGGCAACCACTTCCGAGGATAGACGACTTGTTTGACTAGCTTGCCTGTGCCTCGGTATTCTCTCAGTTATACTTGACCATGGGGTTTCATCAGTTGAGGGTGGCAGAGGATAGTATAGACAAGACTACTTTTAGGACTCCAGATGGTTTCTTTTAATGGCTAGTTAGGCCTTTTGGGCTGATGAATGCACCTGCCTATTTTATCGATCTGATGAGTATGGTGTTTCGGTAGTTCCTAAATAAATTTGTCATAGTCTTTGTTAATGATATTTTGATCTTCTCCAAAAGCGAAGAAGAGCATGCCCAACATTTGAGAGAGGTTTTGAAAACCCTTCGCGCGCATCAACTTAAGGCAATGTTTTCCAAATGCCATTTTTGGAAAAAAGAGGTGAGGTTCTTAGGGCATGTAGTCTCTAAAGAAGGGATAGCAGTAGATCCCGCAATGGTAGTTGCAGTGCAGGACTGACAGATTCTGAAAAATGCAATAGAGGTGAAAAGTTTTTTGGGATTGGAAGGTTATTATAGGAAGTTCATTAAGGACTTCTCAAAGATATCAGCCCCTCTCACCAGGCTGACGAAGAAGAACTTGGCATTTTCATGGGATATAGATTGTGATGTTGCTTCCCAACGTTTGAAGAGGGCTCTTACAACAGCCCCAGTCTTGACTTTACATGATAGGAACAAAGTGTTTACAGTTTACACTGATGCATGTGTTACAGGGCTTAGTGCGGTTCTGATGTAAGAAGGAAAGGTAGCGTGTTATGGGGGTAGACAGTTGAGAGTTCATGAGAAGAACTAGCTGCCCCACCCATGATCTAGAACTAGCTACCACAGTATTCGCGCTAAAGATGTGGCGTCATTACTTACTTGGAGAGAAGTTCGAGTTATACACTGATCACAAATCTCTCAAGTATCTGTTCTCACTGAAGGATCTTAATTTAAGGCAACAAAGGTGGATGGAGTTCTTAGCTTCTTATGATTTTGAAATCACTTATACACCTGGCAAGGTTAACGTGGTGGCTGACACACTAAGTAGGCAGAGGATGGCCTTAAGTCCTCTGTTTGTGGAGAGGAAGAGCTTGGAGTTCATCAACCTTTGACTTTAGATCCTCCATCGAGATTTTTCCTGATTTATTTGCGTCGTTATAAATACGACAAACTCCTACGGATCAGATAGGAGCTTTGCCACAAGGTCACCCACAGATTTTAGACATCATGGATAAGCTCAGAAAAGGGGAGACTTCTAGTCACCTCAGTAGATATACAATAGATGAAAAAGGGTGGTTGCGAAAAGATGGAGGGCTTTGTGTCCCTCAAATGGGAAGCTTGATAAAGGCAGTCCTACAAGAAGCCCATCATTCTAAGACCATTCATCCAGGCGGCCATAAGATGTACAGAGACATGAAGAGGGTTTTCTTTTGGGTCAAAATGAAGAAAGAAGTGGCCAAATTTGTTTCTCACTGTTTAGTTTTTCAACAAGTTAAAGCTAAGTAAAATATGCCCGGTGGTTTACTTCATCCTTCGGAGGTTCCACAGTGGAAACGGGAAAGCGTCTCCATGGATTTCATAGATGGTTTGCCTAGATCAAAGAAGGGAAACACCAGTATTTGGGTAGTAGTGGACAGATTGACTAAGAGCACTCATTTCATTCCAGTAAAGATTAAGAGGACAGCATCATGGTTGGCAGTAATATATGTTCGTGAGATAGTCCGTCTTCATGGAGTACCTTCCAGCATCGTTAGCGATTGCGACCCCATCTTTACCAGTGAATTTTGGAGGACCTTGCAAGAAGCATTAGGTACACAGTTGTATTTGAGCACCGCATATCATCCTCAAACTGATGGACGGATAGAGAGGGTGAACAGAATTCTGGAGGATCTTTTAAGGCTGTGTATCCTAGACTTCTGAGGGACTTGGGAAGAGCACCTTCCTTTAGTAGAGTTTTCTTATAACAACAGTTATCAAGCCAGCATCGGCATGGAACCCTTCGAAGAATTGTATGGGCGACCCTGTAGATCACCAACTTGTTGTTGGGAATTTACAGAAAGAAGATATGGTTAGAGAAACATCCGAGAAGATTGACCTTACTCGACAGTGGATGAAGATAGCTCAAGATAGGCAGAAATCTTATGCGGACAAGAGGAGGATTGATATCGAATTTGAAGTGGGAGACTTAGTTTTTGTTAAAGTATCACCTGAGGAATGTGGTTCGCTTCGCATCTGTAGGGAAGTTGGCACCTAGATTTGTGGGACCATTTCCCATAACCAAAAGGATCGGCCAAATGGCCTACAGAGTGAAGCTCCCATAAAATATATCTGGTGTTCATGATGTTTTCCATGTTTCTCATCGGGTAAGTGCTTGCATGACACCGTGGAGGTTGTTGAGCCAAGTATATTAGAGGAGGTAGAAGTGGAACGGGAGGCGACAGTCAGACGAGTCGCTACCCATATTCTTGGATCAGAAGTTAAGAGGCTCCACAATAAAGAAATCAAGTTGATAAAGGATCAATGGTGAGATAACCTAGAGGACACGACTAGGGAGACTAAATACAAGATTCGTACTTCGTACCCTTTCCTTTTCGAGGGTATGTTCTTAACTCCATTTTACAAAGTTTATTTATGTTTGTTTCTACCATTTGAGTATGACCTGTCAATAGTATTTCTCTACCTTTAGATAGGGATCTTATGGATGTATACATGTATTTGAGACATTTTATGTTTGATGGATACAAGTGGATGTAAGTGGTTGCTAGTGGTTGCCTGTGGATGCATATACACACATATTAGGCACTAGATTGGCTCAATCACTCTCATACTACATATGGATGTGTGTGCATTTTTCTTTTCTTTTAATGGGTGAAAATGGATGTATTATAAAATTGATGGATGTTGCATTTGGACGAATGAGTGTGCACACATATAGAACTTACATATTATATAGGATTAATTGCATACATACTGGATTCATGGCACTAACATACATTGCATTAAGGTGGTCAACTGAATCAGTAGACCGCCTAATCTTCGCATTAGTATTCGTACATATACACACACCTTTGCATAAGCTCATATAAGCATTAGAAGTCTTTAAGGACAATGGATGCCTGTGATTGATGTACGAGTAGATGGGTGATGGATGGTAGCGTATCACCCCACCTCCGTTAAGGTCACTCGCAAAGGGAATGCCTTAACTTCGGTGAAGCGTTTTTAATAGAGAGAACATAAATTTACACGATAGATAAAGTAGTACTTGAAAAATTTATAACTTTATTACAACAGAAACAGAAATGAGTTTATTTACATCTTTCAAAACCACAATACCGGAATTCAAGTACAAAAATATCGGTCTTGTACAAAAGCCTTCAGAATGCTTGTTTTTAAAGCCATAATCCCCAATATAAACTGCCATGGAAAGACAGAGCCAAAGCTAAGCAATACTTCAAACACTTCAAGTAGAGAGAATCTGAATCAAGCTCCTACGTTTCCACCCTGAAAACCTGGTGGAGGGGAACGGAAAGAAAAGAGTCGAAACAAACAACTAGGTCAGACATAAGTCTGGTGAGTCCAGTGACTTTCAGCATATAAATAGATAATAGTATCATGACATGTAAATAAAACTGGATAAGAGATAACCGTAACAGGAATAGAAGGTTTAACAGATGAAACGGAATGATATTGGCCAAGCTAAGCTTTTCACTTCTCTACACTAATACTAGTATAACAGGATTAGGTGTTACCCTAATGTCTAAACTGAAACAGAAACGGAAACAGGATAATCTCTACAGAAACAGAATGCTAGTAATGGGCCTTTACCACCCGAACAGACAGAAAGTACAGAAGCAGAATACTAATAATGGGCCTTTACCACCCCAACAGACAGAAGGTACGGAAACATAATACTAATAATGGGCCTTTACCACCCAACTAATGAGCCTTTACCACCCCAACTGGCAGAGGGTACGGAAACAGAATCGGAAACGGAATCAGAGACAGAAACAGAATAATCCCTATGGAAACAGAATGTTAGAATTAGGTGTACACTAGTAATGGGCCCTTACCACCCCAACAGACGGTTCCACGCAGAAATAGACAGGTGTTACCACCCAATAGAAACAGACGGTACCAACAGAAACAGATAGAACTAAGTGTACCCTAAGTCCTACCCCCAAGCGATCGGCTCCCTAATACATAAATACGTTGTTTCGGCCCCATAGTAGGGTGTATCACTCCCTAAAGTGGCAACCTATTGGCACATACCTATTTACAGATGTCACGGTGTCTTATATCCTCAGAGCAGACCGGATCCATGCACGCACATGACCCGGTTGGAACGCGCCATCAACACCCCTCGCCATTATCAGAATGAACCGCTTATAATTAGTTCAGTAAGCGTGCCTGGACCCCTACATAGTGTGGGGTCAAAGTTTTGATACCAGAATGGGTTACTGACTAATATGGGTTCCAAATAACAGATGACACAAGTATTTCCCCTCCTAAGCTTGTGTCCCCAGACTAGCAGATTTCAGATTAACTTGTTTACAAGTTTCAAACAGAGTTCAGATTACTTGTTCACAGATCAGACAATCAAGTTAACAAGTTTTCAGATTAACAGATTAGATGTACGGATTTAACAGACTTACAGAATGTCTAACTTTGTATTGGGCCTACAGATTCACGAAACGGGTTTATTAGATTCATCAGTCCAGTTGGTTTAGCCCTATAAACCCAACATGTTTTTAGACACCACATTTCTCTTAAATTTTCATTAATGAAATATTAATGCATAAACCTCTCACATTAGGTCGGTAGCTTGTGGCCGCTGGATGTGCCGGGCGGTTCCGGGCAGACTTCTGCCACAAGCCAGACCAAACCTCGTGTCTAAGCATATTTTAGTCATGCCTACAACCTCTTACATTAGACTGACAGTTTGCGGTTGCTGGTTAAGCGAGTTGGTTCCGGGCAGGCTTCTACTGCAAACAGAGTCTAACCTCGTGTCATAGCTAATTCATTCCAATACAGATTATACAGATATCAGACTAATTCTGTTTATTTAACAGATTAAACTTCTTTACAGGTTACAGCAGATTAATCAAATTTCCATGTTTTACTCAATCTTAGATCGAGCCTACGGATTTTCATACCAAATTACAATTATTTAGCTTTCAACAGATTCGGCAATTCAACAGATAACAAATCTAGCAGATTAGGCGATTCAACAGATTTAAGAGATAACAGATTTAGCAGATTAGGCAATTCAACAGATTTAGCAGATAACAAATTTAACAGATTAGGCAATTCAACAGATTTAGCAGATTAGGCAATTCAATAGATTATATATTTCTAAAACTCTATTTACATATCTTGCCTAATCGTAAATTTAGCCTAAACTTACATGCCTAAATCATGGTCATAATTCATAATAAAACATATGCCCAAATCTTTAGTTAAACTTTGCACAGTACAGAATATTCTTTAAAAGCCCAAATCATGATATACCATATGATTATGCCAAACTAGCTATCCTTTAATGCCAAATATCCAAAAATCCACTTTTAGGCGTATCCATATTGATAGTTATCCTATTATAATATAGGTCTCTACGCCTAAGTCACATATTTCTTTTTTTTCAAGTCATTAATCGTTACATAAAAATTTACCCCAAAATTCTACATCTTTAAATTATAACATCTCAAAATCAGATATTAATCTTTATATGCATTATGTCCCTAAGTTTCAAGTCACATGTTATCATATAATGATTCCTCTTCTTCCAAATTACAGAGTATACACAGATCTAGATCTAATTTACAACATATGTCCATTTCTCAAATCAGTCAAAGATTAGTCAAGTCCAATTATGCATTATCCATTATTTGTCCCAGAATTTAGCATTCGTGCGTTAATCTCTTATGAGATTTGGCGCAGGCTCGTGGTAGCCTGGCTATAAACAAAAGGGAAGAAAAGAGGGAACAGATATAGAACAATCACAATCAAGATAGATCCACAGAAAAGTATGCACAACCTCAGATCCAGATTCACAAAAATGTCAAGATAATTATTAAATTTCATATCTGAAAATAACTATACTCACGATTGAAAAGGTAAATCTTGATTCCTGGGATTTGTATTCTGACACTGAATAGCGCTCCTTTGGTGTAGACTATCGATTAGATTAGAAAATAGTTGTTCTCTTATAACTCTATTCAGATTGGAAGAAGATCCTAGTTTTGATTCCAACAGCATAGTTACGCCATTTTTATTTTTAATTAGAATAGAGGCAGAGTATAGGCAGAATGAAATTGTGTGGAGAGAAAGCTAGGTTTGGGGGTGTTTAAATAGCATAGGGGTCACGAATCTGGTCAGAACGGGTGTCTAAATACAGAAAAATGCATCTTTCCATGGATCTGGAAATAGGGGGGAGGTCGACCCTAAGGTCGACCCTAGTGTCGACCTGGGTCCTGGGCGGGAATTTTCCGGCCCAGCCCGGGCGCCTGTTTTGAATTTCGAATTTGAATTTTTGTATTTCGGGCTGGTTTTTATTGAAACTTATGAAGGCCATATCTTCTTCATACGGAGTCCGATTTACGCAAACTTGGACTCTATTCCAAGTAAAATTTCGAGACGAACGCAATGGCGTAACCCGTTTCCCTTAATTATTTTGTTAAAATTTAATTATTCTCTGATTTGTTACTCTTATGTTCACAGAAAATTCGTGTTGTTACATTCTCCCCTCCTTAAAGGATTTCGTCCCCGAAATCTTCAAGTTATGAAGAATGTGTCCTACCATCCAATCACCCATCTACTCAACCATCATCCATTGTCCTTAGAAAACTTATAATGTTGTAGAAAATATGCAAAAGTGTGTGTATATGTTCCTTATCTAATGCAAAGATTAGGCGGTCCACTGATTCAGTTGACCTCCTTAATGCGAAATATGTCAGTGCCATGAGTCCAACATGTATGCAATTTTCCTATTTGATACATATCATTTCTATATGAGTGCACAACCGTCCATTCATATGCAACATCCATGTGATGAGTCAACCATTTCGCATCCATAAAAATTTTAAAAATGCACACATATCCATATGCAGTATGGGAGTGTTTTTGAGCCGATCTAATGCCTAGTGTGTGTATATGAATCCACGAGCAACCACTAGCAACCACTTGCATCCACTTGCAATCATCAAACATAACATGTCTCAAACACATGTTTACACCCATTAGTTTCTACCTAAAGGTCGAAGATTCGATCGATATGACACAACTGAGTGATAGAATCAAGTACGATTACAACAAAAGCTTTGTTCCTATCAAACACCGGTTTAAGAGAATAACCCCCTAGGTATCAACCCCGAAGACCGAAATAAACATCAGATTGATACTCAGAGAATCACTCCCATTAAACAAATGCCCAACTGTAAATCTACTTCACGCTTCGAGTAAAAACCCTTAAACTTTATCAGCAATATTCAGATACTTACAGACTACTGGTACAGATCAGATTACCAAATGATTCTTAGGAAACTAAGCATGATAAAAACCCAGAATGTACGCGTCATAGTCAACTTAATGCCCAATACAGATACCCTCAAACCCCAACTTATCACAAACAAATGGGTCGTAACCCTCATGGGTTTGAGTCTACAGCGGGATCAGAAACAAGACTAGAATTAAAGTGAAGAGTATCAATTATAGAATCAAAATGCTAGAATCAGAAAGAGTTTTAACTCAACAATCAGATAAGGAAATTAAACCATCTACAGAATTTTTTTTCCTATTTATATCCTATCCACCAGCCTCGAGGGTATTCGCCTGCCCTCCAAAAGTAGGTCCTGCCCTCTGCCCTTGTCGCCGTTTCTTTGGGCAGTCCCTAGTGTAGTGCCCCATTTCTCCACAGTTGAAGCAAGTGCCCTTCCTCTTCCTGCAATCCTTGTTCAGATGGGTCGAGCTTCCACAAGTAAAGCACTTCTTCTCCTTCTTATCTTCAGACTTCTCATCCTTCTTTTGTGTTTCCTTTTTGGGCCCCACCTTCTTGTTCTGTGGTCCTTCAAGTTTTTCTTCTTTTCTCTCACTTTTGGTTTCCTCTTCATGCATCAATGCCATGCCAACTAATTTCTCGAAGGTAGCCCCCATAGGAATGTGGGACATTTCCAATCCATGTTGCGGCTCGTTCAAACCTTTAGCAAACCTTAGTGCCTTCTTATGAGGTGTATTTACCAAATCTAAGCCGAATCTCGCCAATTGATTAAACTTTTTGACGTACTCACTCACTGATAAATTACGTTGGTTCAACGCCAAGAACCTCTCTACGTATAGACTCTCTTCCGCTCGTGAGAGAAATTTCATCTCAAACCTATGCCTGAAATCCATCCATCTCTCTACTAGACGCTCTCCATTCGTGACCTCCCACCAAAAAGAAGCTTCGTCCTTAAGCAACCATACCTCCAACTATATCTTCTGCCTATCGTCCACTTCGAAGATAACGAACAAATCCCCAGTTTCTTTGAGCCAGTTCCTTCCTCCACGAAGGATTCAGTTCCATTAAAGCTCTTCCCACCCATGGCTTGAAAGTCTCTACATATCTTCGAGAAAGTATTCACTCGTCGAGGAGGGGGAGGAGGAGGAGGAAACGCTGCAGCTGGGGGAGGAGGGACGTCTGCTGGGCCTGCATCATTAGCCCTAGCTTCTAGGTACGACCTGAACCAGCCAGGTATCGGTACGCCCTCCGAAAGGTTAAGATCCGCAGAAATGCTGAAACGAAAGAAAAAGAAAGATTCAAAACAAAGGATAGAATGATAGGCATATGACTTTGGGGATTATGTTTTCAAAAAAAAACTCTACTTTTGAAAATACTTCCTTTTTAAACCTTTTTTGAAAATAGTTTTCAAAAACTTTTTATCAAGTCGGGTAACCTTCAGCTCTGATACCAAGTGTAACACCCACCTCCATTAAGGTCACTCGCAAAGGGAATGCCTAAACTTCGGTGGAGTGTTTTTAGTAGACAGAACATAAATTTACAAGACAGATAAAGTAGTACTTGAAAATTTTATAACTTTATTACAAAAGAAACAGAAATGAGTTTAGTTACATCTTTCAAAACCACAATATCGGAATTTAAGTACAAAAATATTGGTCTTGTACAAAAGCCTTCAGAATGCATAGTTTTTAAAGCCATAATCCCCAATATAAACTGCCATGGAAAGATAGAACCCAAGCCAAGCAATACTTCAAACAGAGAGAATCTGAATCAAGCTCCTATATTTCCACCCTGAAAACCTTGGGGGGGAACGGAAAGAAAAGAGGCGAAACAAACTAGGTCAGACATAAGTCTAGTGAGTCCAGTGACTTTCAGCATATAAACAGATAATAGTATCATGACATGTAAATAAAACTAGATGAGAGATAATCGTAACAGGAATAGCAGCTTTAACAAAAGAAACAGAACGATATAGGCCAAGCTAAGCTTTTCACTTCTCTACACTAATACTAGTATAAATGGATTAGGTGTTACCCTAATGTCTAAACTGAAACAGAAAAGGAAACAGAATAATCTCTACAGAAACAGAATGCTAGCAATGAGCCTTTACCACCCGAACAGACAGAAGATACAGAAGAAGAATACTAATAATGGGCCTTTACCACCCCAACAGACAGAAGGTACGGAAACAGAATACTAATAATGAGCCTTTACCACCCCAACAGACAGAAGGTACAGAAACAGAATCGGAAATGGAATCAGAGACAGAAGCAGAATAATCCCTACGAAAACAGAATGTTAGAATTAGGTGTAAACTAGTAATGGGCCTTTACCACCCCAACAGACGGTACCACGCAGAAATAGACAGGTGTTAGCACCCAACAGAAACAGATGGTACTAACAGAAACGACAAAACTAAGTGTACCCTAAGTCCTACCCCCAAGCGATCGGCTCCCTAATACATAAATACCCTGTGTCGGCCCCACAGTTGGGTGTATCACTCCCTAAAGTGGCAACCTATTGGCACAGACATGTTTACAGATGTCACGGTGTCTTACATCCTCAGAGCAGACCGGATCCGTGCACGCACATGACCCGGTTGGAACGCGCCATCAACACCCCTCGCCATTATCAGAATGAACCGCTTATAATTAGTTTAGTAAGCGTGCCTGGACCCCTACATAGTGTGGGATAAAAGTTTTGATACCCGAAAGGGTTACTGACTAATATGGGAGCCAAACAACAGATGACACAAGTATTTCCCCTCCTAAACTTGTGTCCCCAGACTAGCAGATTTTAGATTAACTTGTTTACAAGTTTCAGACAGAGTTCAGATTACTTGTTCACAGATCAGATAATCAAGTTAACAAGTTTTTAGATTAACAGATCAGATGTACGGATTTAACAGACTTACAGATTGTCTAACTTTGTATTGGGCCTAAAGATTCACGAAATGGGTTTATTAGATTCATCAGTCCAGTTGGTTTAACACTATCCACCCAACACGCTTTTAGACACCACATTTCTCTTAAATTTGCATTAATTAAATATTAATGCATAGACCTCTCACATTAGGTCGGTAGCTTGTGGCCGCTAGATGTGCCGGGCGGTTCCGGGCAGACTTCTGCCACAAGCCAGACCTAACCTCGTGTCTAAGCATATTTTAGTTTTGCCTACGACCTCTCATGTTAGACTGACAGTTTCCTGTTGCTGGTTAAGCCGGTTGGTTCCGGGCAGGCTTCTACCGCAAACAGAGTCTAACCTCGTGTCATAGCCAATTCATTCCAATACAGATTATACAGATATCAGACTAATTCCTTTTATTTAACAGATTAAACTTCTTTACAGGTTACAGAAGATTAATCAAATTTCCATGTTTTACTCAATCTTAGATCGAGCCTACGGATTTTCATGCCAGATTATAATTATTTAGCTTTCAACAGATTTGGCAATTCAACAGATAACAGATCTAGTAGATTAGGCGATTCAACATATTTAGCAGATAACAGATTTAGCAGATTAGGCAATTCAATAGATTTAGCAGATTAGGCAATTCAACAAATTTAGCAGATTAGGCAATTCAATAGATTATATATTTCTAAAACTCTTTTTACATATATTGCCTAATCATAAATTTAGCCTAAACATACATGCCTAAATCATGGTCATAATTCATAATACAACATATGCCCAAATCTTTAGTTAAACTTTGCACAGTACAGAATATTCTCTAAAAGCCCAAATCATGATATACCATATGAATTATGCCAAATTAGCTATCCTTTAATGCCAAATATCCAAAAATCCACTTTTAGGTGTATCCATACTGAGAGTTATCCTATTATAATATAGGTCTCTATGCCTAAGTCACATATTTCTTTTGTTTTTCAAGTCATTAATCGTTACATAAAAATTTACCCCAAAAGTCTAGATCTTTAAATTATAACATCTCAAAATCAGATCTTAATCTTTATATGCATTATGTCCCTAAGTTTCAAGTCACATGTTATCACATAATTATTCCTCTTCGTCCAAATTACAAAGTATACACAGATCTCGATCTAATTTACAACATATGTCCATTTCTCAAATCAGTCAAAGATCAGTCATGTCCAATTATGCATTATCCATTATTTGTCCCAAAATTTAGCGTTCGTGCATTAATCTCTTATGAGATTCGACGCAGGCTCGTGGTAGTCTGGCTATAAACAAAAGGGAAGAAAAGAGGGAACAGATACAGAATAGTCACAATCAAGATAGATCCACAGAAAAGTATGCACAACCTCAGATCCAGATTCACAAAAATGTCAAGATAATTATTAAATTTCATATTTGAAAATAAATGTACTCACGATTGAAAAGGTAAATCTTGATTCCTGGGATCTGTATTCTGACATTGAATAGCGCTCCTTTGGCGTAGAATATCGATTAGATTTGAAAATAGTTGTTCTCTTAACTCTACTCAGATTGGAAAAGGATCCTAGTTTTGACTCCAGTAGAGTAGCGACGCCATTTTTATTTTTATTTATAATAGAGGCAGAGTATAGGAAGAATGAAATTGTGTGGAGAGAAAGTTAGGTTTGGGGGTGTTTAAATAACATAGGGGTCACGAATCTGGTCAGAACGGGCGTCTAAATACAGAAAAATGCATCTGTCCACGGATCTGGAAATAGGGGGGAGGTCGACCCTAAAGTCGACCCTAGCGTCGACCTGTTTACCCAGGTCGACCCCCAGGTCGACCCTAGTGTCCAGCTGGGTCCTGGGCGGGAATTTTCCCGCCCAGCCCGGGTGTCTGTTTTGAATTTCGAATTTGAATTTTTGATTTTCGAGATGGTTTTTATTGAAACTTATGAAGGCCATATCTTCTTCATACGGAGTCCGATTTACGCAAACTTGGACTCTATTCCAAGCAGAATTTTGAGACAAATGCAATGGTGTAACCTATTTCCCTTAATTATTTTCTTACAATTTAATAATTCTCTGATTTGTTACTCTTATGTTCATAGAAAATTCGGGGTGTTACAGGTAGAATATACATTCTTCTTAACTTGAAGATTTCGGGGACGAAATCCTTTAAGTAAGGGAAATGTAACATCCCATAAATGTAACAAAACATTAAAATGATATATTAAGGAAAACTTAATTTAATATTCAGAATTAAGGGAAACGGACTACACCATTGCGTCCGTCTCGAAATTCTGATCAAAATAGACATTTGGTTTGCGTAAAACGGACAACGTATTAAGAAGCTATGAAGGTTTTAAGTTTGTATACGCATATATATATATATATATATATATATATATATATATATATATATATATATATATAGGGTCCAGAAAATCAAAATATAGTTCAAGTTTCAAAAATTACATTAGTGGCAAAATTTTGCCCCAGGGGTGTCGACCCCATAATGGGGGGTCGACCCCCTAGAGATGAGGTGGCAGTCGGTTTCAGAGGGGCTGACAGCTATATATAGAGGTCCATTTCTCTTGTTTTCTTCATTGGAAATCATGGAGGCCAAATGTTGTCGGGGTCTGAACTAAGACGGATCCTTTCTTCAACAATGATTAACTAAAGCTAGTCAATTAGAGATTCAAGCGTAGATCTACAACCCAATAAGCCCCTTTTCTAGTTATATCTTCTTAGCCAAACACTGTGAGTTCTTGGTTACTTTTATATTTAAATGATTAAAAGTAAAACATGATAGTACTGTGATTTGGATCTGTTTTGAATCATGAATCTATGTTATTCTTGAATCTCAAACTTTATTATGCTAGATCTATTTTAATAGATCTAATTCACCTGTGGTTAGTTTATCATGTCACCTTTGTGAATCTGAACCTTTGTCAAGTTTGTGGTTAATTTTGAAATATCGTTATTAGGACAGTTAAATCTTTGTCTAGATCTAGATCATCTTGTTGTGGTAAATTTCTGTCATTTATTGGACATATGAATCTACTCATGCTTCTTATGACACCCTTGTTATGTTAGATCTAGTTTAATTATCACAAGTTCATGGATCTAGCCTTATATGTCCACCTTATCACCATATTAGTATGTATACATTTGTTTATGCTAGTTATGTTGGAATAATCACTATTATCATCTTCCCATCACCTTTCCCTGTTGTTGTTTATGGCCAGGCTACTTTATAGCCTATGCATGCTGCCAAAAATTATGTGAATGCATTAGTTAGGGAACGGGGAATTATTAGAATTGGCATAACTTGATTAATTGTAATGTCCTGTATTTTTACGGTATAATAATTAATTTATTTAATATAAATAGTGTTTAGAGATTTATATCGTCGTTTAATTAAATAATATTGAATATTTAATTAAATTAAATAATAGAATAATATATTTAATTCTGAAATAGTCGGAAATAGTGAATTGACAATATCATGTGAACTGGTCAAATTTGAAATATATAATTCAGTTTAGAATTGAATTTTATTAACGAAGCTATTTAAATAACGTCAGTTGAACGTATAATTATATCATAATTAAAATCAAGCTCGAAATGGCATGGTAGTTCGCTATTTAGCGATTCGAACTTTAAACGAATATACAGAAGCCGTTTTAAATCGGATTTCTGTGAAACAAGAAACATTCAGAGCTGGTGAAGTATATTTTTCTAATGGAAGAGAAAAATCGGGATTTCATCGTGTAGATTTTGATTTATGTCCAAATCAAATTTTTGAAAAGTTGTTATGGAATTCCTTTTGTAACTTATAACGATTTATTTATATTTTAAATGAATTTTTCAATATAAATTGAATATCGATTCAACCGGGATTTGAATATCAAGTTATAAATCCTATTGGAGCTGTATGATATTCTATTGTGAATATATACGAAAATATTTATTTATAAATATTTAATTTAATTATTTTTAAATATATTAATATTTAAAAGGGTTTATTTAGAGCTTTAAAAATAGCCAGTTTTGCAAACGACATTTGTTTTTGACGAAACTAATTTTGTTGGATCAGGAGTGTTAAATTATTGTTAGATGTCAAGTTTCGTGATTTATGAAGTCAGTATGTGGTCGTACAAGATTTTAATATGAAAAACAGTCGATAATTGGACCTTTAAAAATACGATGTGTGAGCAAACAGAGTTGGAATTCGACGAAACCAGTTTCATTGGGTCCGTAATGTCGAACTCTAGTTGTATGTCCATTTTCATGATTTTTGGGTATCGTATGTGATTACACGAATTTTTAAACAGAAAAAAAGTAGTGGTTGCTTAAAAATAATTAAAATAATAAATATAAAAATATTATATTTATTTTATATGTACCCCTCACTACCACCTAAACCCTAATTTACTTCATTTTCTGGTCAACAATATTGTAGTCGCCTCAATTTTCCAGGAAGAAAAAATTTCATGATCTTTCAAATTTCTTAATAAATCCAACTAAAATATATAAATCATAATATTTATATATCTATTATCCTTGATTGTTTCGCTTCAACCTCATATACGATTTAGGGTGTTCGGTGGTTGTTTGAATCATCGCGAAAGGAACACCGATGGTCTGTTTAGAGCTACGGTTAGAAATATTTTGAGTTTGAAGCAGTAATGAGCTAATCCATGTTTATTATTTATCTTGGTATGTGAAATTGCACATTTCATGAAATTTTTGTAAGAACCCGTTCATTTTGAGATCGAGCGTTATTGTGTACAGGCAGTTGAAGACCTGAATGACGCAATGTATGTGATGAGATCAAGTAGGGATATATGGGTATGATTGCAAAGAGAAGGGTTTGTGTGTATTTAGTTATGAAGATTGGTGGAAGGATAAACGAAGTGGGAGGCTTGAACTTCGACAATGGCATGATAAAAACACCGGAGCTGTGCAGGCCGAAGTCGCCTATCGTGTTCGACTCTTGTGTTTTGGTGATGAGGAGAGGCATTTATGAGTGAAATTATGGTGGAGTTGCTTTGTAATTTTGTGGACTGACAAGTGGATTATGGGTGCAAGAAGTTTCAGTGGATGGAGGTAATGGAGGAGCAGGTTCGGTGGTTTAGCAGAAGAGGAAGAAAGGTAAATGCGGGTCCGGCTTTGTATAAGTGCTGATGGGCCAGTTTTTTTTTTTTTTTTTTTTTTTTTTTTTAAATGGTGAGCCCCATTATGTTAAAAGAAATTTGGTTTCAATTTAAATTTAAATGTATATAAACTTCGAAAATGAATAACTTTATCATACGATATCAGTTTTCAACGAAAGAAGATTCGTTTGGATCGTATGGACGGACACTACACAATGGAATTGACTGGGAATGAATTGATATTCGTTACAATTTATGGCAAAATAAATTGTTCGTTTGAATCAAGCGATGGTTATCATTATTAACGATGATTGTTTAATGTGAGTAAAACTCGCCAACTTTATCAGTTATATTTTTATAACGTATTTTTAGAACTGATAGATGATGGTTGATTCTATATGTTGACTGTTTCGTTGAACTGCTAAGTGATTTGTTGAAATTACAGATAACGATATATATATATATACACACTTAATCAAATATTGATTCTGTTTATCAGAATATTTCATATTGAATTGAAATTGATGTAAATTATATTGTCTAACATCTGTGATGTAGGGAAATAGGTTGGAGGGATCCAACTTGATTCCTCAATATTTATAATACTGTTCTTTTCATATATTGTAATATATGATGTGATATATAATCTGTTGTTTATTATGTGTGTTTGAATGATAGTGATCATTATGAATTGGTATTTTAAATACCGTAAGGAATACTGGGATGTAGAAAAGGGGATTTTCAAAGTGTATTTTGTCAATAAATTATTTATATAAAATCAATGGATTTTATATATAAAAGGAAAAGGATTTTATAAAAGAAAATAGTTATAAAATCAAAAAGGGTTTTTGTGAAGGAAATATTTATGGAAAATAAATAGTTATAAAATCAAAAAGGGTTTTTGAAAAGGAAATATTTATGAAAAATAAATATGATATTATAAAAGGAAATATTTATGGAAAATAAATATGGAAAATAAATATGATATTATAAAAGGAGTATTTATGGAAAATAAATATGATATTTTAAAAGGAAATATTTATGGGAAATAAATATGATAAAATTAAAAGGGGAAATAAATATGATAAAATAGAAAGAGGAAATATTTGTAGAACAAATAGAAAGAGGAAATATTTGTAAAGCAAATAGAAAAGGAAATAGTTAGATTATAAAAGGAATTACTTAAAAAATCAATGGATTTTATATAAAAAGGAAATATTTTATAAAATAAATAGAATTATCAAAAGGGATTTATTTGGTAAATAAATAGATTATAAAAAGGAAATACTTGAAAAATGAATAGAATTGTACAAAAAGAGAATTTTATATTTGAATGGTTTAGACTCGTGCTTCGCGCATGGGTATAACATGATATGTATTTAAAGCAAAGATTTTAAATAGAATCTGTTCTAACCAATAGATTGAGAAGATTAATTTATAAATGATATTTTATAAATTAAATAAAATATGTATCACCTGATAAATGGAGTATATAAGTCAGGACTTATATAAAGAAGTAAGAATCAATTTCAACATCGATATTTGAAACTGAATACGGACGAAGAGTGAATCGAATATTACTTATTCGAGAAGGAGTTAATCAAAAGGAGTTATTCAAAAAGGAGTTAATCGAAATGAGTAAATCGAATATTAGTTATTTCGATTAGAGTTAATCAGTTAGAGTAAATCAGTTGGAGTTAATTGGTTAGAGTTAGAGTTAATCGATTAGAGTTAGAGTTAATCTATTAGAATTAGAGTTAATCGATTAGAATTAGAGTTAATTAATTAGAGTTAGAGTTTATTCGAAAGAAGATTATCGAATATAGTTTATTCGAAGAGAGTTAATCGAATACAATTATTCGAAGAGAGATTAACGAATAGGATTATTCAAAGAGAGATTATCGAATAAGTTATTCGAAGAGAGATTATCGAATATAGTTATTCGAAGAGAGATTATTGAATATAGTTTATTCGAAAGGAGTTATCGAATATTAGTTTATTTGAAAGGAGTTTATCGAATATAGTTTATTAGAAAGAAGATTATCGAAGATAGTTTATTCGAAGAAGTTAATAGAATATAGTTTATTCGAAGAGAGTTAATCGAATATAGTTTATTTGAAGAAGTTAATCGAATATCGTTTATTCGAAGGAGTTAATCGAATATAGTTTGTTCGAAAAGGAGTTATCGAATAGAAATTTTTCAAAAGAGAGTTACACGTTGAAGATCGATTATATCAAATTCAGGAAAGTACTATTCACTTTCCGTTTTTAATTAAGATTTATTTTTTGGTTATAAATTGTCTAGTTAGTTATTTAGTTAAATTAAGGAATAAAAGTTAAATTTTGAAGTTAGATATTTCAGAAGTAGGGATTATAACGCTATAGTTATAATCAGTGGTTTCAATAAAGAAGCGGATTCGTAAATAGAATCTGAGAGTTACGTAAGGAAGCTTGTTAAAGATTTAAAGGTGAACTTTGTCTATTGTGAGGTTAGTAATGTTGTTTAGTTAAGGTCTGAGACGTAGTTATACCCCAAATTGATTGGCTTCGTTTTTAACGAAGGAATGGTTAAGGTTCGATAGTAAAGGTTGGTTAAGTGAATTTAGTTGATAAAGGAAATAATTTGAGTTGGCATAGCAATGTTTTATTTAAACATCTGTTTAAATCCAATGAATGAGTTTTGGAAACATTTTCCAAATATAATCAGAGATATTTTCTAATCATAGAAAATGAAATGTTTGACGATAAAGAATACCGGAATGACAGTGATACGTGAAAAAGAGATGGAAATGTTTTCCAATGATTAATAAAGTATATTTTCTAAATTTAGGAAATAAGGAATGTTGAATATATAGGAAATAAATAAATTAATGAACTAAAGAGATAAACGTTAAATGATGATTGATCGATAGAATTTCCATCTGGAAATAATATCATTATTTGCACACGTGTTTTTCTTTGATATTTAAATCACCGACTATTGAAGTTTATGACCATTTTTCCGTCGTCAATACACAGAGACCGGGATCGGATTCATTATCTGAAAACCACTCTGTATGGGTGTTAGCGTTGCGATCAAATATAATGAAGATAATTGAAGACAGAGTTATGCAAGGGCTGTCCTGTTTACAGAATAGTGCCTTCGGTTTGTCCTGTCCCAGGACAACCTGTATGGAAGAATGTCTGATAGAGTATATTTAATAGATCGCATAAGTTGATCTCTTCAAACGTATGTACGTTTGGTGGCGGAGGAATTCATTTCTCTTAGCTGTATACCCGTTGTATTTTTGGGGAAATCAATTTGTGATTTGGTGGGTATGACGATGTGACATTCAGTGAATAAATGTGTGATCTGTCAGAGATAAGCGCGGCCTCTAGCCTCATAATCGGGAAATGACAAAAATCGGGCAGGCAGCATGGCTAAGGGGTTGGCTGCCAAGTAGGGTGTATTATCACCTATCTAGAGATATTCATTTCATTCTTAAATCTATTTGATGCTGTCCCATTCGGGAAACGGTTACTGATCCCAACTGTTGGTGATGTACATTCGATACACTCAAGCGAAATGAGTGGTCGGTCATGTGTGGCTGGGTTGCAATATGCTCTTGTTGAACCCAGTGTATTCCTCTCTACAGGTACACTATCAGTAAGTGGTTCCATACCTTGTCATAGTTGGTAATCCATTATCCATTAAGTGCTAGCAGTTTTGATTATAAACTATATATGTAGAACGTGGGATGAAAGCGTTTCTGCTAGATGATTATTTAGTTGTGGTTGATAGACATTATTATAATATCAAAAGAGTTTTGATATAAAGTTTATCATTTCTTTCAAAAGGATTTTGAAAGTTAAATCAAATGTTTGGATTCTCATAAGGGAAAAACCCGTTCCGTTATATGGCGTGGTCTTATGAGACATCGTTTAATAACTCAAACTATTTTAAATTGTTTTACTCACAATAGTCCCATGACTGACCCAAAGTTTGTTTTGTTTTGTTTTCCCTAAACTCTTAGGTGCCCGATTTTGTATGGGCAGTCAAGTAGTCAGAATTTTACAGATATACATGGAGAGCTTGGAGCAGGAGGCTTCAGGATTATATAGCTATAGTTATTTCCGTTGTGTTGTAAGTGTTGTGCTCTGATAATGTTATTGTATACATATACTAGTTTTATTTCAAATTTATGTATCTATTATGTATTGTTCGTTCCGCTGTGAGATTCATGTTACTCTGGTATGTATGTTCTTTTTCTTCTTCTATTCTAAGTTTTTATCTTATCTATCCTCACCCCCTGTTTTCTTTCTATTAGTTTTCTGGTTTCCAGTGTAATTTTGTTTGGACTTGTGTTATTTGGTCAGCTCAAATTGTACTGGAATTTCGGGACATTACATTAATGAATATGAATATGGACATATAATTCACTATGAACATAATTGGGTAAAAAGGGGCATAAAAATTGGATAAGAATGAAATTCTTAGGATTACAACTAGAAATTGTAATTGCACTTATGACACGAGATTAGGTTGCATTAGTGGTGGAAGTCTGCCCGGACCCGACCGGCATATTCAGCAACCACTATTGTTGAACCTAATGTGAGTGGTCTTAGTGCACAAATAAGAATCGGGCTAAGACACAAGGTTAGACCCAACTTGTGGAAGAAGTCTGCCCAGGCCCGACCGGCATATCCATTATCCATAAGTTGTAGGCTTAATGTAGGAGGTCTAGCCCATTATAAACCATAAATGGACATGGTAACGAATTGGACTACTTAACAATATTTAATCCATAGGGATTGTATGATTATGAACTAAAGTTAGGGTTAAGTAAAATTGGTTGAACACTGGGTAGGTTAAGTAAATCTGAGGGGGTGGGTAATATTTACATATAGGCCCACAAACTTAGCACGATAAGGTTATTAATTAAAGACCCCTACTGGTAAGCATAACCGGTAGAAATATGGGGGTTATAGAATTAAAGACACCTCTTAGGGTAAATATAACCTGTGGAAAACCTAGTGGGGGATACAAGATAAGGGTGAGAGCATGTATCACATTGTAGGACCCGTTTCAGTTAGTAACCCGGAGTAGGTATCAAGTAGAGTACTCCGAACTAGGTCGGATAAGGGGCACGCTTACGGAACTGGTTGTAAGAGGTCCAAACGTGGAGTCCGTTGTGGGTAGCGCAAACCGACTGGGCCACGTGCATTCATGAGCCGGGCAGAAGGGGATAAGATGACTGTTGCACCTGCAGATATGGGGCTGTGCATATCAACGGAGGGTTGCCACTTTAGGACACAATAAATCCTACGTTAGGGCCGACATAGAGTGTCTACGCGGATTAGGGAGTCGATCGATTAAGGGTAGTAGTTAGGATACTTTTGGATGTATGCCTAAGTCTACCACTTTACAGTGGAAGGGATCATCCCGTTCTGGATATACTAGTAATAGTGCTAAGTAATCATTAGAAGTGTATACACCCTATCTTGTTTACCTTGTCATACCTGCCTTTTATGTAGTTATCTCTCCCTTATCCACTTTATATGCCTGTTATGCAACTTTTATTTATTTACTTGC
Organism: Allium sativum; assembly: GCA_030737875.1. Lineage (NCBI taxonomy): Eukaryota > Viridiplantae > Streptophyta > Magnoliopsida > Asparagales > Amaryllidaceae > Allium > Allium sativum. The sequence goes on from CM060918.1 coordinate 751,830,657, forward strand.
TAAATGTAACTGGACTAGCTAGACTTTATGTCTGACCCTTTGGGTTTCCTCTTCTTTCTTCCATTCCCCCAACGTCTCCCCCCTCCCCCGCCCAGGATCACAGGGAGGGAATTCTCAGGCTTAGTCAAGACTCGGTTATCATCTTGTTGGAATTTCTTTTGAAGTATAGCTCAAGTTTTTATCTCTACTATGGCTTAGCTCTTTTTCTTGGGGAATTATGTTTTTTTATGTACTCTGATGGTACAAGACAGAAATTATGTTATTGTAATGGTTTTTGTGACTTATGGTATTTTGGACCACGATGTATGATTTATGCTTAAAATAAAAATTTGAATTTCTGCTGCTATCTTATTTATATCTGTTTTGTAATATTCTGAGTCTATTTACCTATAACGCTTCACGAAACTTAATGCATTCCCTTAGCGAGTGACATTAACGGAAGTGGGGTGTCACATACAATTTTTATTCCAAACACAATTCAAAATGGAAACCATTTAGGCATGTTTATCCTATTCAATTCATTTCCCCTAATCAAACACGGATACAATATTTATTGCTTTACTTATGAGCATTTTATTCATTTATAGCGAATCAATTATACTTATTGCTATAACGGTCATAGTATTCATTTCCGTTTAACATGGGTTATAATTCCATATATGTTCCCATAAAACAGAAACCAATCTAACATACAACAATAAACATTTATTATAATATATGAACGTTATTTATGAAGATTTGGATGGATAAGATATATATATATGTGTGTGTGTGTGTGTGTGTGTGTGTGTGTTTATAATTATATTTTAAGAGTGGTTAACATAGTTGCTAAATTTTATTTATTATTATTAACCATTTATGTTTTAGTCAAAATTAACGACCAAAACAAGCCTTTTTATGTTTAATATTGTTTAAGATTCAAAATCTTATAAAAAGTTCAATAACTGTAGTTATTGTAAAATTTTGCCCAAAATAGATGAAAGAGGAATAGGCATATTTCAAATCACAAAATTGAAATATGTATGTTTTTGGAACAACTGTTATAAACTAAATACAAATATACATGAATTTACACATCCTTTCCTATTTGATTTGTACATATTCCTTACTGATTCCAAATAATGTCTTTTTATTAAAAAGGAACAAAAATGGCATATTTACAAAAACCAAGTAAAACCCCATGCAATATCAAACATAAACATGCATATTTTTTAATCAAAATTTACATATACCACAAATAACCACCAAATCTAAGGATCTGGAAGCATTACTACAAATCTAACAATGATTTAGGGACTGATTTCCAGATCTGAGATGTTTATAATAACCATAAACAAATCTATGAACAATTATAGGCAATATAATTTAATTAACCAAAAAGGCCTACAAACTCAATATTCAAACCATAACCTATTATTTTAGATTTGACAAGAACAACAAACAGATCTGATATACTTTTAGGCATATAATTCTAATCTACCCAAAGGAGTCAAATAAGTTATTATAAATGGTGTATATAATTTCCCACTCAATTGAATGCTATCCAAATCTGAATTCGAGCAAAAAATTTAGAATCACAATTCCCAAATCTTGCAGATCTACAACCATTTCACAAAGGGGATTCTTTTAGATTTGTAGATCCACAAGATGTAGGAAAGTGGGAGAAAATCAGAATGGAAGAATGCCTATTCGTAACACCGTCTCCTTTGCAAAAGAATTTGATTTCAATCTTCTTAAATATATGTTTATTTAATTTATATATGTTTAGATTTGTTTTAGAAGGGATTTTGAAGAAGTGAAAATTACAGAGTTTCGCTACTACTTTCAGAATTATATGTAAAAGAATGGGGGTCTAACCCTTAATTTATACGGTTTAAAATGACACTAGACAGTTAGATTAAATTTAATAAAGATTCGTTAGTATACATAAACTTTTATATTAAAATAAACCCACCAACCCTAGCTGCCACTACCTAGCACGACCAGGCAGGTCACACCAGTGGTCGACCGCCCCAGTTGATCGCTATGGTCGAGCTTGTAGTGGTGGAGGGGGAAAGTTATTAATTTTCATTTGGGTATTATGTCAGTTTATTTATTTTCCGTCCATTTTCGTATTTCATCTGTAACTTTTTCACTCCGCAAAATATACTGGCAAATTTATATGAATGCAAATTTTTGAAAAAAAATCATCCATAACCCTCACATAACCATGAATAGAAGTATGAAGCAACCATTTTGCATCCAAATGTTACAATCCAATACGTTAGTGCATCTAATCGCTTCCTATTAATTTCTCCTACGCCGGGGAAAAGAAAATCAAAACGGAAAAATTTAATGTTCTTTCTTCTTATAAATATTCCAATTCCCGTTCTACAGTGGAATTTTACCTTGGAAGCTCCAAAATACTCCGAAAATTCTCCACTGTAGACTGAAAATGAGGCTTAAGACAAATTCTAATACTTATAACGAATTAAGTAATAACTCGCGCGTGTCATTGACAATGTATGAAAACAACATTTTCATGGCTAAGATAGTCAATCCCTTAGTGTTGTTAACGTCTTTTTGCATCGTTGTCCCTAATGCACCACTAAAACGTTCCAATAGATCATCCAAAATCTTCTTTACGCTTCACACGTGAATAAAAAAAATCAAAACTCTCCATAAAATTAAATTTATCTTTAAAGATTCTAATGTAAATTTTTAAATTCCTTCTTGATACCATTCTAGTTCCCTTATCACATTTTCATAATAACAGAATTTTGTTATTGTGCACTTTACTATATTTAGACCATCAATTTTGTATAAAAAAAGATGTTTAAACATACGTAAACTATCATACCCTAATCTATGTTTTTACATAAATAAGATTTAAAATAAAGTAAATAAGAGGAATGTAAAATTTAAAAGGATTCTTCTTGTTTTGCGTTGTTTCCTCAGCTTAACCTTCTTCTTTTTTCCTTTCTCTTCCTCATACATCAAGGGCATATCAACAAATCTTTCAAAGATGGCTCCCATTGGGATATGGGACATGAATAACCCATGAAGGGTTCATTTGGCCCTTTAACAAACCGTAAAGCCTTCTTATGCGGCATATCTACTAGTTCCGGTCCAAACCTTGCCAACTGGTTAAATTTGTTCAAATACTCTTTAACCGTCAAGTTCCCTTTTTTGAGTGCTAAGAACCTCTCCATCTGCATGCTCTTCTCAGCTTGGGAAAGGAATTTCATCTCAAGCCTCTATCTAAATTAATCCCATGTTTCCATTGGATAACCTGCTTGGGTTACCTCCTACGAAATTGAAGCTTCATCCTTCAATAACCAAGCAGCTAACTGAATCTTTCTTCGATCCTCTACTTCGAAGATTACAAACAAGTCCTCGGTCTCCTTGACCCAATTCCTTGCCTCCACAAACATCTCGGTTCCATGGAATGGCTTCCCTCCTATGACATGGAAATCTTTGTGGATCTTTGAGAAGTTGTTTTCACGTGGAGGAGGAGGAGCAACGGGTGCAGCTGGGGGAGGAACGTTTCCTTGGCCTTCGGCAGGCGACGTGGCCTCCATATGCCTATAGAACCATCCTGGTATCGTAACGTCTTCTGGAATGTTCGGTTCCTCATACATGCTGAAAAAGAAAAGGAAAGATATTCAGACTAGGGATCGAAAGATATTACTTATGGCTTTTTGGGGAATGTTTTCAGATAAACTTTTCTTTTTGAAAATGCTTTCTTTTAAAACCTTTTTGAAAATAGCTTTCAAAAACTTTTATCTAATCTGGTAAGTGTGACACCTCACATCTATTAATGTCAGTCACTAAGGGAATGCATTAAGTTCCATGAAGCATTATAGATAAACAGACTCATAATATTACAAGACAGATATAAATAAGATAGCAGCGGAAATTCAAATTTTTATTTCAAACATAAATCATACAACGTGGTCCAAAATACTATAAGTCACAAAAACCATTACAATAATATAACTTCTGTCTTGTACCATCAGAGTACATAAATATATTTAAAAAAACATATTTCCCTAAGAAAAAGAGCTAAGCCATGGTAGAGATAAGAACTTGAGCTATACATCAAAAGCAGCCCCAATAAGATGATAACGAGTCATGACTAAGCCTGAGAATTCCCACCCTGCGAACCTAGAGGAGAGGGGGAACGGAAGAAAGAAGAGGAAACAAAAAGGGTCAGACATAAAATCTGGTGAGTCAAGTTACTTTTAGAAAGTAAATAAATAAAAGTAGCATAATAGGCATATAAAGTGGGTAAGGGAGAGATAACTACATAAAAGGAAGGTATGACAAGGTAAATAGGATAGGGTGTATACACTTCTGATGATTACTCTGCACTATTACTAGTATATCCAGAACGAGATGATCCTTTCCACTGTAAGGTGGTAGACTTAGGCATACGTCCAAAAGTATCCTAGCAACTACCCGTAATCGATTTGCTCCCTAATATGCGTAGATACTCTGTGTCGGCCCCACCGTAGGACGTATCACATCCTAAAGCTGTAAACCTCCATTGATATGCACAGCCCCATATTTACAGGTGTCATAGTCGTCTAATCCCCTTCTGCCCGGCTCATGCACGCACATGGCCCGGTCGGTTTGCGCCACCCACACTAAACTCCACATTTGGACCTCTTACAATCAGTTCAGTAATCGTGCCCTTTCTCCGACCTAGTTCAGAGTACTCTACTCGATACCTACCCCAGGTTACTGACTTAAACGGGTCCTACACAATGTGATACATGCTCTCCCCCTTATCTTGTATCCCCCACTAGGTGTTCCACAGGTTATATTTACCCTAAGATGTGTCTTTAATTATATAACCACAATCTTTCTACTGGATATGCTTACCATTATGTGTCTTTAATTACATAACCTTGTCAGGCTAAGTTTGTGGGCATATATATAAATATTACTGTAACAACCCGAAAATCTGGGCCAATTAAAAAAATTATTTTGGCAATTTTAGCGAGTTTTGAATATTTAAAATATATTATTTTAAATAAAATCGACGAAAATTTATTTTGAATATATTTAGAACGTATATATTATATATGTCGTCGTTAGAATATATATAATTATATATAATTATAAAAGGAATTGAAAATGGCGCGGTAGTTCGATAATTCGATTTCAAACTTCAATGGAATATACCGAGTGCAAAACAATCCGGATTTTAGTGAAACCAAAAATAATAGGATCTATTTGATAATATCTTTCCAACGAATCCGACAAATCGAAATTTCATAGTGGGAATCAAAAGATATGTCCAGTTGAAAATTCTGAATAGTCGCTATGGAATTCAAGCCCTTAAAAATGGACATTTTGCAAACGACCTCGGATTTTGACGAAACCACTTTTGTTGGATCCGTAGTGTCAAATTATTGATAGATTCCAAATTTCATAATTTTCTGAATCAATATATGAGCGTGGTAAGGAAAAACGTGTTTGACCAGTTTCAGTTGATTTTAATTGACTGGAAAATGGCCATTTTTCCAACGGTCTTAGAATTCGACGAAATTAGTTTTGTTAGGACCGTATCGTCAATACGAAGCTAGAAAATATTTTTCTGCAATTTATAGAGTTCGTATGTGACCCCGGTAAAATGATATGCGCGTTCAAATTCAATATATAGATTTATATTTGGATTTTGACGAAAACTGATCGAAACAGTCGAATCAGCCTACGATACATATCCCATTGTGTTCGGAATGGGGGTGAAACGCTATGGACGACAGGCGGTGGGCCTCGTTTTGAGGTCGAAAATAAAAGTTGCTTTTTGGTGGAAAATAAAATAATTAAAAATTAAAACCCTCTCCCCTATTATACTCAGGCCCCCCCCCACGTTAAAAATCAAAATCGATTTCAAATGAGAAAAAAAAAGAAAAAAAAAAGAAAAAAAGGGCGACGGGGGGGTGAGCCGCCGCCGCCGCTGATTCCATCGCCCCCATCTTCGATCGACGCACCTCCGAAGCCCCCCCCCCCTTGCTGCGCCGCCTCTCCTTCTTCTTCCTCCTCCTCCGCTGTTCCTTCCTGACGCGAAGACCCCCTTCCCCCCTTCTGATCGACGCGCCGCAGCTCCCCCCCCCCCCCCCCCCCGGCCATCTTCCTCCGTCTCGACCCCCCCCACCCGGCCATCTTCAACGCAGCCTCTCCCTCCTCTCTTAAAAACCGCCGAACCCTCCACCCTAACCCCCTGTAAGTTTTTTTGTTTATTTTTATTTGTTTTCTTTATTTATTTATTATGAATAGATTTTATAAATATAAAAATCGGTTTTTGGCAAGATTAAAAACAGTTTTAATTTAAATCAATTTTAGAAATCAGTTTTTGTATATGTTTTTATTTAAAAGATAAGATTTTTATTAAGTTAAAGTTGGGATTTTTGTGATAGAGAAATGTTAGATTTTTAGTGTAAAAAGATTTGATTTTTGGTAAGGTAAAAGTACGATGATGATAATATGACAAAGGTGAGGGTTTTATTTGGATAAAGATAAGATTTTTACTAAAGAAAAGAGAATAAAAATATAATCTTTATATTTGAAAATGCGAGATTTTTATATATTGAATAGCGAAGTAAAAATAGGATTTTTATATATTGAATAGCGAAGTAAAAATTCGATTTTTATATATTGAATAGCGAAGTAAAAATTCGATTTTTATATATTGAATAGCGAAGTAAAAGTAGGATTTTTATATATTGAATAGCGAAGTAAAAATTCGATTTTTATATATTGAATAGCGAAGTAAAAATTCGATTTTTCGATATTGAATAGCGAAGTAAAAATTCGATTTTTTATATTGAATAGCGAAGTAAAAATTCGATTTTTATATATTGAATAGCGAAGTAAAAATTAGATTTTTCTATACTGAATAGCAAAGTAAAAATTCGATTTTTATATATTGAATAGCAAAGTAAAAATTCGATTTTTATATATGTAGTGGCTACGGGCAACGAAAGGGACAAAAAGGCGAGAACGACGAAGATTTCTATAAATGAAGTGGTGTGAAGTTGGAATAGCTATCGGTGAGAATTTCTGACTCTTCAATTTCTTTTCTAGTTATATATATATATATATATACTAGGATGCAGATGGTGTTTAGTAGCACCCGACACAATCGTCCACAGACCATGGACTTGTTTGTTTGGCTGTGTAGTTGTTTAGATTATTTGGGTTGAATTGAATTGTTTGGTGAAATGGAATGGATTGATTGATATGAGAATGGCGTGGGCCTTCACTAGACCGAGGATAAGGCTAGGCCTTGTCCCGTTTCTAGTATCGTGCCGTTATGCCGCCGAAATTTTCTAAAATAAATTAGAAATATAAAAATATCATTTTATTGAATAAATGAACTGAATAGAATATTCATTGGTTGAATTAAATATTTTATCGTTAAAAATATAATTTTTAACGTGAACATGAATAAATAAATATTCATTTACAAACCAGATGGTTTGTTTATGTACACCTATTTGAAGGACATTGATTGGGACGATAAATTTTACACACCTCCCAACTGCACAAATAAAATCTGCGTTTGATTGTTTGAAACCCCACACGGGTATTGGGACGAAATACGACATACACTAATCCCAATAATTAGTTGTATGTCGATCGATTGATTGACAGGCTGTTATAAGCATTAGATATCTATATTTGATGCTTATACAGTGTAGTGCATTTTGGATGATGGTTGATTATTTATCGTTGCTATTATATACATGTGTTGTGTGGAATCCATATAGTTAACGCTATATGGTAATTGATTGGGCCTCATTCCAATTTAGAAAATAAAGAATATTATAATATAAAGGTTCATGTGTTGACTATACTCATCTGTTGAGATTAGTCATGTGTTGAACGAAATATTTTAACAATAAAATTTATATCTTTATCACTATAAAATAAAGGTTCATGTGTTGACTGTACTCATCCGTTGAGATTAGTCATGTGTTGAACGAAAGATTTTAACAATAAAATTTACATCTTTATCATATATAAGATTAGAAACTAATTGGAAAATAGATAAGATGAGTGGTCTCTTGGATATTGATCTGATGTTGGTTTCGGCCTTTGGGGTTAATATTCGGGGAATCGTTCTCTTACTAATTTACGGTTGGAGTCTGATTTGAAATCAAACGATAGATACCATAATTTTCATAAAATATATTAAATAACAAAAATAGTCACACATGGACAGTACTCATTCGTTGAGATTAGTCGTGTGTTGACAAAGATATAGAGTCGTGTATTGAAAGAAATATAGATCCATTTGTTGAATATAAAGCCGTGTTGGTTAGAGATGCGCTATTTTGACGCGAACGATATTTATATCGACTATATTCGAATTGAATAGAAAATGAATTGAATTTGATTTGAATAGAAAATGAAACGAATTTGATTTAAATAGAAAATGAATTGAATTTGATTTGAAACGAGAATGAATTGAATCGAATAGAAAACGAATTTGAATTGAATCGAATAGAAAACCAATTTGAATTGAATCGAATAGAAAACGAATTTGAATTGAATCGAATAGAAAACCAATTTGAATTGAATCGAATATAAAACGAATTTGAATTGAATTGAAAACGAATTCGAATTGAATTGAAAACGAATTGAAATGAATTCAAATTGAATTGAAATTTGAATTGAATATGATTGAATTTTAAAACGAATTTATAAGGAAAAATTCAATTTTGATTTGAATTGAAATGGAAGTTGAAATTGTTTTTGAAACGAATTTAAAACGATTTATAAAATTCGTTTTAAATAGAAATCGACGAAATATATATTATATATATAATATAATGGCCTGAATAGAACGCGCTGCGCCGCGGCAGTTCGTGAATTTCGACCATTTATTTCAAACGGACACTACGGGAGATCCGACCGTCGGATTCTCCTAAAACCGGAACCGTTGGGCTTGTATCGAAAAGAGCTTTCTAACGAATATTTGAAATTTGAAATCTAACTGTTGGATTTGGAGATACGTCAAAATCAAATTTGAAAAAGGTCGCTATAAGTGCAGTTCGATGGCCGTTGATGGATATCGACTGTACGGGCCTTGATAAAATTATTAAAAATAGTAATAATTTGTGTAAAATCATAAGAAATGATTTGAGAAAAATGGGGATGAAAATCTCTACATTTGAAAAGATAAAAATAGATTTTTATCGAAATGAACTAGTTTTGAACTTAAATTAAAACCCATTTATTTTTAAATAAATAAATTAGGATTTGAAATGGGTTTTAAATAACCAGAATTTCTAATATATATATATATATATAATTGGAATTGAAATAGAATTGATTTATGGGTTTATCGTGAACGGTGTTTTAAATAACATTTGTTCTTTAACCCGATAATAAATAGAATGTGATTTGGGTTTGTCATGAACTGTGTTTTAAATAACACTAGTTCTTTAACCCAGTAAAAAGAGTTTTGATGAATCTGCAATTAGATTGAAATGTGAATTGATAATCTAAATTATCAAATTTGGCAAATGAGCGAGAATGGAGTATCACCAGTTTTGCTCCAGAGTGATAGTTAAATCTTTAATTAGATTTGAATGTGAAATGGTAATTAATTTTACCAATAACACCGTGGTGTTAGATATGGAGTATTACCAGTTTTGCTTCATGTGATGAATAGGTTGGGATTGAGAAATAAAATAAATAATTACTTCGGTGTGGTTCGCTAATCCCGACTAGTTTGGAAAACCATAATTTGGTTTGAAATGACATCCAAAGGAAGATTAAAGGATAAATTTTAAAGAATTTATCTTGGATAAAATTAATGGGAACCTTTCCCTAAGAATTGAAATTTAGAAACTAGCTGTAGGTTAGTTAAGAAGAATGGTTTCCTGGGTATTGATCTGATGTTGGTTTCTGCCTTCGGGGTTAATAATTGGGGGATTGCTCTCTTACTGATTTACGGTTAGTGACTAATGAATTGGAATGAGGCGTATGTTGTGTTTGTGTAACATATGTTTTTAATATACGCGGGTTGTTCGGAAAGTCTGGGTTTATACCCATTCTGAATAACTGATTCGACGATATGTCGAAGATGAAGATGGTGGTTGAAGACAGGAAGTCTTCACATAGTTTGGGTGATTACTGATGATCTTGATTGGGCTGTACACCCAAGATGAGGGAATCAGTTGGTTGTCGTCCAGACGTACTTGGAGATGGATGGATATGCGAGGAAAGTGCCTCCAGTTTCGTTCAGTCCCAGAACGAACTTGTAAATGGATTGTGTGTCTGACATTGGATTTTATTATGTGTTGATTGACTTCTGTTAAACATACATCTGTTTGGCGGCGGAGAATTTATTCTCTTACTTAACGCCCTTCTCTGAGACGTACAAGCTCAGAGGTTGTATATCGATGGACATCAGTCGCATGGCATGAATTGCCTGTGTGGCATGCTGAGTTGCATGGATCAAGGCTTCTGTTGAAAAGCAAAGTCTTGTGGTTGATGATCAAAGCACGGCCTACGTGGCAGCTTTGTGTATAGCGTGGATTCGCGAGCCTCACACCTCGGTATGAGTTAAAAACGGGATACGGACTGCAGGGAGAGCACGACGTTTCTTTCTAGCTTTGGTGGTGTCAGTGACTTACCAGCCCTGACATTTATATACTTTTCACCTATGTGGTTGTTGGATGAGGCGCCTCGATTTTAGGTCTGTAAGGACCGGGAAACGTGTGTTTAGGAATAACTAATCCTCAAACGTAAGAGAGGACCGGCCCTGAAGATCCAGGGTTACCCAGAGTGTGTAGTCCTGGGACATTTGCTAGAGTTTCTCGAAGCGGAGAGGAGCTTGCCCCTTGCCTCGACTCATGACGGAAATCGAATTTCCAATACGTGTATCTCGGTTTTATTTGTAGAGCCTAGTATGGCGACATGATAGATGGTACCCATGCCGCCTAGGATTGATATTTATGATTGAAATGTTTTGACACTATACACTTATAATAGTATCAAATGATTTGTTTTAAACGTACCAAGCATGTTTGGCTATTATAAGGGAGAACCCTATCCTCCGGCTTGCGTTGCATTGTGTGATGGGACCTGGGTCTTATAATAGCTTCATTTTTCGAAAAAGCATTGCGTTGTTTATTCTATGCACTGGTATTCTTGGGAGGAAACCCGTTCCGTGTTATACGGTGTGGTCCCTTGAATTACTCTCTTTTAAAGTAAATTTTTAAATAACTGTTTTAGTTCTCACACCAGTCACATGACTGACCTGGAGTTTATTGTTTTAACCTAAACTCTGGGTGCCCTTATTTTCTACACGGGCAGCTAGTAGTTTTGGTTTTGCAGATTTATATTCACAGGATCCTGGTTTACAGCTGGAATGATATCCGGAAAGCTCTGTATCCGTATATCACCTTCAGTTGTGCTTTGAATTATTTTTCCGCTGCTATGTAATTTATTGTAATCTCTGATATTTATCGAATGTAATTTATTCATTTATACTCTGTATATTCTTGTTTCTGATGGCATTGCTGTAATAGCAATGAAATGTTCTTCCGTCTGCGTTCTATTTTGTCGTGTTCTCAAAACGATCAGGGGTTTCGAACGGTCTAGATCGGTTTAACGACTGATTCGGATCGAGCGAAATTCCAGACCGTCACATTTGGTATCAGAGCATTGGTTTACAGAGCTCGAGAACAAGACACGTTAGAACCATACGAAAGAATTCATCAGATGTTGGATTAGTAATATCCAATTAGAATGACTCGTTAGAGATAGGATCAGTAGTATCCTAGAACGAGTGTGAAGAGTATGTTTTTCAAATGAAAACAATTTTGTTTTGAAATTTAAATCGTTTTACACGTATTTGAATAATTTATTTATATTGATTTGGACAATCTAGTATATAAAGGTTTTGCATATACGCGTCATGAACGTATATTCAAAGTTTTAATATATTCGATAGATATAGAATCACACTCTAGTCGCCCGGAGATGGTACTGATGATAGCACGTGCATCATCAGTATTTATGTTCGTGTTTCGAAGGTGAGATATCTATATATTTCCTTTAGACTGGTGTGAGAACCAAAACTTATATAGATAGATTTATTGTTGTGATTTGGCATCAAAAGCATGATTTTCTTTATATGTAGTAAAATTATGAATTTGAAACATTAATCCACTAACTGATTGATGTTTGTGTTGTTTGTTTAGTTGTTTGATAATTTTTGAATCAAATATTGAACTGTATTGAAAATTGGTCACATTTGCTTGCATATACATGTACTTACATTGAACAGGTCATAGCAAGGAGGCTAGAGCAGAGAATAAAATTTGTTTGCCCGACAAATAGGTACATGTTTATTATAATTTACTGTTTTGTTTGGGTGATGACGATTTTATTAGCCTATTGGCTAGCCGCTTGGCTTTTTCTTTTTCTTTTTGATATCAGAAGGCCTATATGGAAATTTCGGGATTTTCCCGTGGCTCCCGGTGCGGGGGAGGTTATGACGAAATTTTTCGAAAATTTAGGGTGTTAGCCAAATTTTTGAAAAATTTGAAAATTCTCAGAAACTGAAAAGTTGGAGAATGGAAGCCAGATCGAACGTAGAGCTGATTAATCAAACCCCTTTCGACTTTGTTCCTTTTCGGGGACGAAAAGTTTTAAGTGGGGGAGATTGTAACAACCTGAAAATCTGGGCCAGTTTAAAATTTTTATTTTGGCAATTTTAGCGAATTTTGAATATTTAAAATAGATTATTTTAAATAAAATCGACGAAAATTTATTTTGAATATATTTAGAATGTATATATTATATACGTCGTCGTTAGAATATATATAATTATATATAATTATAAAAGAAATTGAAAATGGCGCGGTAGTTCGATAATTCGATTTCAAACTTCAATGGAATATACCGGGTGTAAAACAATCCGGATTTTAGTAAAACCAAAAATAATAGGATCTATTTGATAATATCTTTCCAACGAATCCGACAAATCGAAATTTCATAGTAGGAATCAAAAGATATGTCCAGTTGAAAATTCTGAATAGTCGCTATGGAATTCAGGCCCTTAAAAATGGACATTTTGTAAACGACCTCGGATTTCGACGAAACCACTTTTGGTGGATCCGTAGTGTCAAATTATTGCAAAATTCCAAATTTCATAATTTTCTGAATCAATATGTGAGCGTGGTAAAGGAAAACGTGTTTGACCAGTTTCAGTGGATTTTAATCGACTGGAAAATGGCCACTTTTCCAACGGTCTCAGAATTCGACGAAATTAGTTTTGTTAGGACCGTATCGTCAATACTAAGCTAGAAAATATTTTTCTGCAATTTATAGAGTACGTATGTGACCCCGGTAAAATGATATGCGCGTTCAAATTCAATATATAGGGTTATATTTGGATTTTGATGAAAACTGATCGAAACAGTCGAATCAGCCTACGATACATATCCCATTGTGTTCGGAATGGGGGTGAAACGCTATGGACGACAGGCGGTGGGCCTCGTTTTGAGGTCGAAAATAAAAGTTGCTTTTTGGTGGAAAATAAAATAATTAAAAATTAAAACCCTCTCCCCTATTATACTCAGCCCCCCCCCCCCCCACGTTAAAAATCAAAATTGATTTCAAATGAGAAAAAAAAGGGCGACCGGGGGGGGGGTGAGCCACCGCCGCCACTGCTTCCATCGCCCCTCCCCTCTTCGATCGACGCACCTCTGAAGCCCCCCTTGCTGCGCCGCCTCTCCTTCGTCTTCCTCCTCCTCCCCTGTTCCTTCCTGACGCGAATACCCCCTTCCCCCCTTCTGATCGACGCGCCGCAGCTAACCCCCCTCCCGGCCATCTTCCTCCGTCTCGAGCCCCCCCTCGTCGATCTTCAACGCAGCCTCTCCCTCCTCTTTTCAAAACCGCCGAACCCTCCACCCTAACCCCCTGTAAGTTTTTTTTGTTTATTTTTATTTGTTTTCTTTATTTATTTATTATGAATAGATTTTATAAATATAAAAATCGGTTTTTAGCAAGATTAAAATCAGTTTTAATTTAAATCAATTTTAGAAATCAGTTTTTGTATATGTTTTGATTTAAAAGATAAGATTTTTATTAAGTTTAAGTTAGGATTTTTGTGATAGAGAAAGATTAGATTTTTAGTGTAAAAAGATTTGATTTTTGGTAAGGTAAAAGTACGATGATGATAATATGACAAAGGTGAGGGTTTTATTTGGAAAAAGATAAGATTTTTACTAAAGAAAAAAGAATAAAAATATAATCTTTATATTTGAAAAGGCGAGATTTTTATATATTGAATAGCGAAGTGAAAATAGGATTTTTATATATTGAATAGCGAAGTAAAAATTCGATTTTTATATATTGAATAGCGAAGTAAAAATTCGATTTTTATATATTGAATAGCGAAGTAAAAATAGGATTTTTTATATATTGAATAGCGAAGTACAAATTCGATTTTTATATATTGAATAGCGAAGTAAAAATTCGATTTTTCTATATTGAATAGCGAAGTAAAAATTCAATTTTTCTATATTGAATAGCGAAGTAAAAATTCAATTTTTATATATTGAATAGCGAAGTAAAAATTAGATTTTTCTATATTGAATAGCGAAGTAAAAATTCGATTTTTATATATTGAATAGCAAAGTAAAAATTCGATTTTTATATATGTAGTGGCTGCGGGCAACGAAAGGGACAAAAAGGCGAGAACGACGAAGATTTCTATAAATGAAGTGGCGTGAAGTTGGAATAACTCTCGGTGAGAATTTCTCACTCTTCAATTTCTTTTCTAGTTATATATATATACTAGGATGCAGACGGTGTCTAGTAGCACCCGACACAGTCGTCCACATACCATGGACTTGTTTGTTTGGCTGTGTAGTTGGTTAGATTATTTGGGTTGAATTGAATTGTTTGGTGAAATGGAATGGATTGATTGATATGTGAATGGCGTGGGCCTTCACTAGACCGGGGATAAGGCTAGGCCTTGTCCCGTTTCTAGTATCGTGCCGTTATGCCGCCGAAATTTTCTAAAATAAATTAGAAATATAAAAATATCATTTTATTGAATAAATGAACTTAATAGAATATTCATTTGTTGAATAAAATATTTTATCGTTAAAAATATAATTTTTAACGTGAACATGAAATAAATAAATATTCATTTACAAACCAGATGGTTTGTTTATGTACACCTATTTGAAGGACATTGAATGGGACGATAAATTTTACACATCTCCCAACTGCACAAATAAAATCTGCGTTTGATTGTTTGAAACCCCACATGGGTATTGGGACGAAAAACGACATACACTAGTCCCAATAATTAGTTGTATGTCGATCGATTGATTGACAGGCTGTTATAAGCGTTAGATATCTATATTTGATGCTTATACAGTGTAGTGCACTTTGGATGATGGTTGATTATTTATCGTTGCTATTATATACATGTGTTGTATGGAATCCATATAGATAACGCTATATGGTAATTGATTGGGCCTCATTCCAATTTAGAAAATAAAGAATATTATAATATAAAGGTTCATGTGTTGAATATACTCATCCGTTGAGATTAGTCATGTGTTGAACGAAATATTTTAACAATAAAATTTATATCTTTATCACTATAAAATAAAGGTTCATGTGTTGACTGTACTCATCCGTTGAGATTAGTCATGTGTTAAACGAAAGATTTTAACAATAAAATTTACATCTTTATCATATATAAGATTAGATACTAATTGGAAAATAGATAAGATGAGTGGTCTCCTGGATATAGATCTGATGTTGGTTTCTGCCTTCGGGGTTAATATTCGGGGAATCATTCCCTTACTAATTTACGTTGGAGTCTGATTTGAAATCAAACGATAGATACCATAATTTTTATAAAATATATTAAATAACAAAAATAGTCACACATGGACAGTACTCATTCGTTGAGATTAGTCGTGTGTTGACAAAGACATAGAGTCGTGTATTGAAAGAAATATAGATCCATTTGTTGAATATAAAGCCGTGTTGGTTAGAGATGCGCTATTTTGACGCGAACGATATTTATATCGATTATATTCGAATCGAATAGAAAATGAATTAAAATTGATTTGAATAGAAAATGAAATGAATTTGATTTAAATAGAAAATGAATTGAATTTGATTTGAATAGAAAATGAAACGAATTTGATTTAAATAGAAAATGAATTGAATTTGATTTGAAACGAGAATGAATTGAATCGAATAGAAAACGAATTTTAATTGAATCGAATAGACAACCAATTTGAATTGAATCAAATAGAAAACGAATTTGAATTGAATCGAATAGAAAACCAATTTGAATTGAATCGAATATAAAACTAATTCGAATTGAATTGAAAACGAATTCGAATTGAATTGAAAATGAATTGAAATGAATTCAAATTGAATTGAAATTTGAATTGAATAGGAATGAATTTTAAAACGAATTTATAAGGAAAAATTCAATTTTGATTTGAATTGAAATGGAAGTTGAAATTGTTTTTGAAACGAATTTAAAACGATTTATAAAATTCATTTTAAATAGAAATCGACGAAATATATATTATATATATAATATAATGGCCTAAATAGAACGCGCCGCGCCGCGGCAGTTCGTGAATTTCGACCATTTATTTCAAACGGACATTACGGGAGATCCGACCGTCGGATTCTCCTAAAACCGGAACCGTTGGGTTCATATCGAAAAGAGATTTCTAACGAATATTTGAAATTTGAAATCTAACGGTTGGATTTGGAGATACGTCCAAATCAAATTTGAAAAAGGTCGCTATAAGTGCAGTTCGATGGCCGTTGATGGAAATCGACTGTACGTGCCTTGATAAAATTATTAAAAATAGTAATAATTTGTGTAGAATCATAAGAAATGATTTGAGAAAAATGGGGATGAAAATCTCCACATTTGAAAAGATAAAAATAGATTTTTATCGAAATGAACTAGTTTTGAACTAAAATTAAAACCCATTTATTTTTAAATAAATAAATTAGGATTTGAAATGGGTTTTGAATAACTAGAATTTCTAATATATATATATATATATATATATATATATATATATATAATTGGAATTGAAATAGAATTGATTTTTGGGTTTATCGTGAACGATGTTTTAAATAACATTTGTTCTTTAACCCGATAATGAATAGAATGTGATTTGGGTTTGTCATGAACTGTGTTTTAAATAACACTAGTTCTTTAACCCAATAAAAAGAGTTTTAATGAATCTGCAATTAGATTGAAATGTGAATTGATAATCTAAATTATCAAATTTGGCAAATGAGCGAGAATGGAGTATCACCAGTTTTGCTCCAGAGCGATAGTTAAATCTTTAATTAGATTTGAACGTGAAATGATAATTAATTTTACCGATAACACAGTGGTGTTAGATATGGAGTATTACCAGTTTTGCTCAATGTGATGAATAGGTTGGGATTGGGAAATAAAATAAATAATTACTTCGGTGTGGTTCGCTAATCCCGACTAGTTTGGAAAACCATAATTTGGTTTGAAATGACATCCAAAGGAAGATTAAAGGATAAATTTTAAAGAATTTATCTTGGATAAAATTAATGGGAACCTTCCCCTAAGAATTGAAATTTAGAAACTAGCTGAGGGTTAGTTAAGAAGAATGGTTTCCTGGGTATTGATCTGATGTTGGTTTCGGCCTTCTGGGTTAATATTCGGGGGATTGCTCTCTTACTGATTTACGGTTAGTGACTAATGAATTGGAATGAGGCGTATGTTGTGTTTGTGTAACATTTGTTTTTAATATACGCGGGTTGTTCGGAAAGTCCGGGTTTATACCCATATGGAATAACCGATTCGACGATATGTCGAAGATGAAGACGGTGGTTGAAGACCGGAAGTCTTCACATCGTTTGGGTGATTACTGATGATCTTGATTGGGCTGTACACCCAAGATGAGGGAATCAGTTGGTTGTCGTCCAGACGTACTTGGAGATGGATGGATATGCGAGGAAAGTGCCTCCGGTTTCGTTCAGTCCCAGAACGAACTTGTAAATGGATTATGTGTCTGACATTGGATTTTATTCTGTGTTGATTGACTTCTGTTAAATATACATCTGTTTGGCGGCGGAGAATTTATTCTCTTGCTTAACGCCCTTCTCTGAGTCGTACAAGCTCAGAGGTTGTATATCGATGGACATCAATCGCATGGCATGAATTGCCTATGTGGCATGATGAGTTGCATGGATCAAGGCTTCTGTTGAAAAGCAAAGTCTTGTGGTTGATGATCAAAGCACGGCCTACGTGGCAGCTTTGTGTGTAGCGTGGATTCGCGAGCCTCACACCTCGGTATGAGTTAAAAACGGGATAAGGACTGCAGGGAGAGCACGTCGTTTCTTTCTAGCTTTGGTGGTGTCAGTGACTTACCAGCCCTGACATTTATATACTTTTCACCAATGTGGTTGTTGGATGAGGCGCCTCGATTTTAGGTCTGTAAGGACCGGGAAACATGTGTTCACGAATAACTAATCCTCAAACGTAAGAGAGGACTGACCCTGAAGATCCAGGGGTTAACCAGAGTGTGTAGTCCTGGGACATTTGCTAGAGTGTCTCGAAGCGGAGAGGAGCTTGCCTCTTGCCTCGACTCATGACGGAAATCCAATTTCCAATACGTGTATCTCGGTTTTATTTGTAGAGCCTAGTATGGCGACATGATAGATGGTACCCATGCCGCCTAGGATTGATATTTATGATTGCAATGTTTTGACACTATGAGACGACCCCAAACCCCGTTCTGACGGTGGCAAGGGTAATCCGTGGAATATAACACAGAAACAGATAATAGCAGAACAAAATTAAATAAATACACCAGATAATGAAAAATAGAATATACTGGATAAAAGTAATCATCAGAGTTACAAGGTATACAGGATCTTACTTTGTACAAATACAATTCAACTATACATAATTGTCTACAGCGGAAAACAAACAAAATATGTACAATAGGAGCTGAACAGTATAAAAGGAGATAAATGATAGAATCCATCTTCAGCTCTAGCTATCCCGAGAAAGAACCAGCTAAACCTGAATACAAGGCTGCCCGTGTAGATAAAGGGGCACCCGAGTTTGAAAGTGAAACAAACTACGAGTCAGTCATGGGACTGGTAGAGAAATCTACTCAACACATATATAATATGGCTAATCACAAGACCATGCCACTTTCGTGGAACGGGTTTACTCCATTGGATTGCCAGTGCTTTAAACAAATCATTCTTTTAAACATTGCTATGCTTTTTATAAAAATGAAGCCATTATATGACTCAGTTCTCATCACACAATGCAACGCAAACCGGAGGATAGAGTTTTTACCTTATAACGGCCAAAATATGCTTGATACGAATAAAACAAAGGCATTTGATATTATTGCTAGTGTTTATATGTTTTGAAAGCAATTACAAATCATAACTATCAATCATAGATGGCATTAATGCCCCATACCACTATGTCACCATATATAGGTATATAATCAAAACCGCACAGTCGCGTATTTGGAAATTGGATTTCTATCATGAACCAAGGCAAAAGATAGTCCTTACCGAATTCGAGACCGCCTAGCCCGAGTCTCAGGCAAGCGCGCAGGCAAGCCTTGGATCGTCAGGGCCGGTCCACCGATGTGGATTATTATGCCTGAACAATGCTTTCCCCGCCCTTTGGGGCGTAAACGAGCCAACGAATGACTCCATCGGACCCGGATCGTCCGATCAAACCGAGGCAACTCGCAACAGCAACAACCACACAGGTGAAAAGTATATAAATGTCAGGGCTGGTAGGTCACTGACACCACCATAGCTAGGGAGAAACGCATGCCCTCCCTGAGGTCCTTCTCCCGTTTCTGGTTCACATCGGGGTGTGAGGCTCGCGAATTCACGTTTTACACAAAGCTACGCCACACAGGCGGTGCTTTGATCATCACCACAAGACTTTGCTTTTCAACAGAAGCCCTGATCTCTGCATCTTAGCATGCCACACGGGCAATTCATGCCATGCGACTGATGTCCATCGATATACAACCTCTGAGCTCGTGCGTTTTAGAGAAGGGCGTTAAGCAAAAGAATAAATTCTCCGCCGCCAAACAGATGTATATTTAATAGAGATCAATCAACACAGAATAAAATCCAATGTCAGACACACAGTCCATTTACAAGTCCGTTCTGGGTCTGAACGAAACCGGAGGCACTAAATACCTCGCAAACCCATCGACCACCACGTACGTCTGGACGATCACCACTCATTATCCATATTTCGGGATGCCTCCCAATCAGGACCTCGGTTACCATCCAAACGAGGTGAAGATCTCCGGTCTTCGACCACCGTCTTCATCTTCGACTTTCAATTGTCGGTTAATCATTTGAAATGAGAATTAACTCGGCCTTTTCAAATGATTCACGCATATTTAGAATTTCAAATCAATTTATTTCAATGGTTAAATCATTCAACCACACCAATTTTGTTCTTTAATGTAATTTTCACACCAAACACATTCAACCATCAAATACCACATAAATCGAGCAAATTCAGTTTATTTCCATTCCATATCGTTTATGATATTTTATAATGATTTATCGCTATTTTTATTTATTTTATAATAGCCAATTTATTCAAAACGACGCTTCGGGCCATAACGCGGTCGTGGCGCTGTTTTTCTTCAGATTTGATTTACACATATCTGAAAATCTAACCGTTGGATTTTCATAAAATCTACATCATTAGAAAGGTCTTTTCAAAACGAATCCAACGGTTCCAGTTTCGGGAAAATCCGACGGTCGGATCTCCCGGTACAATCGTTTGAAGTTTCGATTTCAAAATACGAACTGCAGCGTCGTTATTCGATTAAATATAATTATATTTATATATATGTATGAATATAATCGTTTCTGGCGCTGTTTTTCTTCAGATTTAAATTAAACATTCCAGACAATCCAACCGTTGGATTTTTACAAAGTTGGTGCCGTTGGAAAGATTTTTCCAAGGCGAACCCAACGGTTGCGGTTTCGGGAAAATCTAGTGGTCGGATTTCCCGCACTAGTTGTTTGAAATCACGGTTTCAAAATACGAACTACACGGCCACGTTTCGTTTTAATTTTATTTATATTTATATATTTATATAAATATAGTTCATTCAACAATTTCAATATCGTTTTCAACTCAAATATTTCACTAACGCCTTTAAATTTTGGAAAATTTCGCCATAACCTCCTTTGTACGGGAGGGGCTAGGAAAATTCCCAAATAGCCACACGGGTGTCTCGTGTCAAAAAGAAAAAGAAAAAGCCAAGCGGCTAGCCAACAGGCTCATAAAATCATCACCCAAACAAAACAGTAAATGTGTACCTATTTGTCAGGCACAAAATTTTATTTCTCTTCTCTAGCCCCTTTGCTATAACCTGTTCAATAAATATGCATGTACATATATACAGTTCTTATCACTTATCATTTTCTATTCAACTTCATATTTGATTCCATTTGGTTTAAAAACACCGTTCATTCTAATGTTGCATGCATAGGCAAAGATCAGATCATTAGCTAATTAATGAATATTTCGACTCATGCACATTTATTTAAACGAGTGGCTATTTTTAACACTTCACATTTCAACGATTCATGTATATAATAAAAATGTGATTTTTATTGTAAAACAATTCATTTCAAAACACTATTATTTTATATAGTTCATATAGTCGATAAAAGGTGATTTTTATTATCAAACAATTTATTTTAAAATATGAATACCATTCAACACATGAATTTCAAATCAACGAATGAATATCGATTCAACACATGAAGGTTTTCTATAGTTTCTATATATAGATAAAAATGTGATTTTTATATTTAAAACGCGAATATCTTTCAACACATGAATTTCTAATCAACGAATGAATATCGGTTCAACACATGAATGTTTTCTATTCAATGAATAAATATAGTTTTAGCAAATGAAAATAATTCAAACACATGAATATTATTCAAAATTTCGGCAGCATAACGGCAGGGTAGTTAAAACCGGGACCGTCCCTAGTACGGCTCCTCGCTCTACCTTAAAATCTCGCGGTTTTTGACAATGGGGATCATGCATCTAGTTCGCACGCAGGCGGCATGTATATATTTATTTCATTTCCACAAACTAATCCTATGTGGTTTCAACCAAATATTTCTCAACCAAAAACGGGTATTTTTCAACCACAATCAATCAATATCAACCACAAACAATCCCAAACAACCATTCGCTATCAATCAATTTTCACACCAATCACAATCAATAAATATCGTCCATGGTTTGTGGACGAGGGGCATATTTTTATATATATTTATATATAACAATTCACTTTTATTTCAACACATATAATTTTTACAACGCATATATAACTTATACATCGAACATACAACTTATACAACGCTTATACAAGAGGTGTACAACGCTTATATAAATCATACATCGACTATATAATTTATACATCGTCGCTTTCCATATCGTTTATAAATTAGAAATCTCACATTGGGTTCCACTCCACCAAAAATAGCAGAAGGCTCAGAAAAATATGCGGTCTCTTCTAAAATGTAGAAGACATCCACACGGTCACGATGTTTCCTGTTTCATCGAATTTCGTTAAAGAATGAAAAAGATACGATTTTTCAAAGTTGTCAACGGTTTAAAGGTGTTAAAACTGTTGAAAATAAACTAAAGCCGTTACCTTCAATAAATGTTCAAAACTAGGTTTGGATTTATCTCGAAATCCGTGAAGCTAGAGGACGATCGGCCTTCGCAGCGTCGAAGGGCTAGGAGAGGGCTTCTTGGCGCCGTGCACCACCGTCAGATCGACGGTCCGTGGCAGCTCCGGCGGCGCTTTAAACGACGGGACTTCGGAGGAGCAGATCTCACAAAATACACAACGTTTGTGGACAAGGGTTATGTGGATTTGAAGCTAGTGAGAAGATCTACAAATTCCATAACTGAAGCGCTCGATTTCGTTGTGAGATAGGAGAGAAAAAGAGGTGGGAAGCAATGAACACAGGCCGCCGTTCGTCGAGAGGAGCTATCGGGTTTTGGTTTGGGAACGACGAATTATGATTGGCCGGGTTTTATAATTTATTATTTAATTTCTTTAAATCCGAAAATACCCCCTACCGCTTACGAATACCAATTCAAACCCAACGACTGTCGTCCCTAGCGTTTTGCCCCCATTCCGAGCACAATGGAATATGTTTCGTAGGCCCATTCGACTGTTTCAGTCAGTTTTCCTTCAAATTAAAATATAAAACATTCAATATTTGATTTGAACGTGCATTTCAATTTGCCAGGGCCACAAACCGATTCGAAAAATTCCAGAAAAATTAATCTAGCTATGTTTTGATGATACGGTCCTAACAAAACTAGTTTCGTCGAATTCTGAGATCGTTTGCAAAAAGGCCCATTTTTGGTCGATCCAATTTAACTGTAATTGACCAAAATACATTTTCCTTTGCCACGCTCACATACTAGCTTCAAAAATTATGAAATTTGAAACCTAGCAATAAGTTCACATCCCGGATCCAACAAAAGTAGTTTCGTCGAATTCCGAGGTCGTATGCAAAATGGCCAATTTCACGGGCTATATAAATTCCATAGCGGCCTTTCTGAAAATTCATTCGGCCATAACTTTTGCTTTCCGCTATGAAAATTCGATTTTTCAGATTCGTTAGAAAGATATTCACTAACAGATTTAAATACTTTTGGTTTCACTAAAATCCGTTTTGATTTGCACCCGGTACAGTCCGACAAAGTTTGAATTCAATTTTTGAAACTGCAGCGCCTTTTCAAGCCTTGTTTATAATTAGAATTAATTATATTCATTTTCAATTGTCGATTCAAACTCACTTTTCATTGCCATTATTTAAAATATTTATTTTAAATATTTAAAATCCATTATTTTAGCCAATTTAAAATTTTTAAATTGGTTCAGATTTTCTGGGTCGTTACAATCTCCCCCACTTAAAACTTTTCGTCCCCGAAAAGGAACAAAGTCGAAAGTGGTTTGATAAATCTACAATCACACAACACAACCAACAACTAAATCGTTTTAACCTTTCAAAAATACACTAATCAATTTCTATACTCTTTTTTTTTAAATCATTCAGACCATAGAATTTAAAAGTTCACGTTCATGGAAAGAAAATAACAGCAGAGTAGAGAATTAAATGGTAATGCAAAGTAGGGTAAATGTACCTTGCACCGGAGTCAAACAGAGATATCTACTCGGCATCTAGGATAAACTTCCTGAATGCTCTCCTCAGTTTCCCAAGTACAATTTCGCAGATCTCCACTCCATTGCACTTTGACTAAGTGAACCTTCTTGTTCCTCAGCTCTTTGGTTTCTTTGCCGATAATCTTTAGCGGCTCTCTTCTCACAGCTAGTTCTGGAGTAATTTCAATGTCCTGCTGGGCTGCTTCTTCGATGATCAAGTCTGGATCATGAACGTGCTTTCGAAGTTGAGATATGTGAAATACATCATGAACTCCAGGCAACCAATCAGGCAATTTGACCCTATAAGCGAGAGTTCCGATCCGTTCCTGAATAGGAAACGGACCAATGAATTTGGGTGCCAACTTTCCAGTTTTACCGAACCGTATAACTCCTCTCATCGGCGATACTTTCACATATACATAGTCGCCAACAGCAAAGGATATATCTCTTCTTCTTCTATCGGCATAGCTCTTTTGTCGGCTTTGAGCGGCGAGCAATCGCTTCTTAACAAAATCGACTTTGTCGGCAGCTTCTCGGATCATATCAGGACCCAACACAAGTCTATTACCAGGTTCGACCCAACAAGGAGGGGATCGGCACGGTCTACCATACAATGCTTCGAATGGCGACATTGTCAGACTCACCTGGTAGCTGTTGTTATAAGAGAATTCAGCCAAATGCAGATGGTCTTCCCATGATCCACCGAAATCTATAACACAAGCCCGCAATAGTTCTTCTAAAATACGATTCACCCTCTCAGTCTGACCGTCTGTCTGAGGATGATAAGCGGTGCTCAAGTTCAACTTTGTTCCCAGTTCGACTTGAAATGCTTCCCAGAATTTGCTAGTGAATATTGTATCTCTATCACTAACTATACTGAGCGGCACACCATGCAGTCTAACTATTTCCCTGTAGTATATCTGCGCCAGACTCTGAGCAGTTCTGTTTGATCTGACAGGTATGAAATGGGCGGTCTTCGTGAAGCGATCTACGATCACCCAAATACTGTCATTCCCTTTTCCGGTCCTGGGAAGACCATCAATGAAATCCATAGAAATATGTTCCCACTTCCAACAAGGAACTTCTAGCGGTTGTAATAATCCAGCTAGTTTCTGTTGGTCGCTTTTGACTAGCTGGCAAGTAGGGCATCGGCTAACATATATTGAAACGTCTCTTTTCATAGCCTTCCACCAGAATGTTCGTTTGAGATCGTTATACATTTTGGCCACACCAGGATCACTATATCCATATTCACGTTAAAAATTATAATTTTAACGATAATATGGATATAGTGAATGTGAATAAATAAATATTCATAAACAAACGGTTCATTCTGCTTTACTCATACTAGGATATTACTGATCCTATCTGTATAGAGTTACCCGTCCTAGAACACTACTGGTTCTATTTCTGACGAGTTCGTTCAAATGTTATATTCCAGAACTAAGCTTAACCAAAGCTCTAATACCACGTTGAGACGACCCCAAACCCCGTTCTGACGGTGGCAAGGGTAATCCGTGGAATATAACACAGAAACAGATAATAGCAGAACAAAATTAAATAAATACACCAGATAATGAACAATAGAATATACTGGATAAAAGTAATCATCAGAGTTACACAGTATACAGGATCTTACTTAGTACAAATACAGTTCAGCTATACATAATTGTCTACAGCGGAAAATAAACAAAATATGTACAATAGGAGCTGAATAGCATAAAAAGAGATAAATGATAGAATCCATCTTCAGCTCCAGCTATCCAGAGAAAGAACCAGCTAAACCTGAATACAAGGTTGCCCGTGTAGAAAAAAAGGCACCCGAGTTTGAAAGTGAAACTAACTACGAGTCAGTCATGAGACTGGTATGAGAAATCTACTCAACACATATATAATATGGCTAATCACAGGACCACGCCACTTTCGTGGAACGGGTTTACTCCATTGGATTGCCAGTGCTTTGAACAAATCATTCTTTTAAACATCGCTATGCTTTTTATAAAAAATGAAGCCATTATAAGACTCAATTCCCATCACACAATGCAACGCAAACCGGAGGATAGAGTTTTAACCTTATCACGGCCAAAATATGCTTGATACGAATAAAACAAAGGCATTTGATATTATTGCTAGTGTTTATATGTTTTGAAAGCAATTACAAATAAAAAATCAATCATAGATGGCATTAATGTCCCATACCACTATGTCGCCATATATAGGTATACAATCAAAACCGCACAGTCACGTATTTGGAAATTGGATTTTCGTCATGAACCAAGGCAAAAGATAGTCCTTACCGAATTCCAGACTGCCTAGCCCGAGTCTCAGGCAAGCGCGCAAGCAAGCCTTGGATCGTCAGGGCCGGTCCACCGATGTGGATTATTATGCCTAAACAATACGTTTCCCCGCCCTTTGGGGCGTAAACGAGCCAACAAATGACTCCATCGGACACGGATCGTCCGATCAAACCGAGGCGCCTCGCAACAGCAACAACCAAACAGGTGAAAGTATATAAATGTCAGTGCTGGTAGGTCACTGACACCACCCTAGCTAGGAAGAAACGCATGCCCTCCCTGAGGTCCTTCTCCCGTTTCTGGTTCACACCAGGGTGTGAGGCTCGCGAATTCACGTTATACACAAAGCTACGCCACACAGGCGGTGCTTTGATCATCACCACAAGACTTTGCTTTTCAATAGAAGCCCTGATCTCTGCATCTTAGCATGCCACACGGGCAATTCATGCCATGCGACTGATGTCCATCGATATACAACCTCTGAGCTCGTGCGTTTCAGAGAAGGGCGTTAAGAAAAAGAATAAATTCTCCGCCGCCAAACAGATGTATATTTAATAAAGATCAATCAACACAGAATAAAATCCAATGTCAGACACACAGTCCATTTACAAGTTCGTTCTGGGTCTGAACGAAACCGGAGGCACTAAATACCTCGCAAACCCATCGACCACCACGTACGTCTGGACGATCACCGCTCATTATCCATATTTCGGGATGCCTCCCAATCAGGACCTCGGTTACCATCCAAACGAGGTGAAGATCTCCGGTCTTCGACCACCGTCTTCATCTTCGACTTTCAATCGTCGGTCAATCATTTGAAATGAGAATTAACTCGGCCTTTCAAATGATTCACGCATATTTAGAATTTCAAATCAATTTATTTCAATGGTTAAATCATTCGATCACACCAATTTTGTTCTTTAATGTAATTTTCACACCAAACACATTCAACCATCAAATACCACATAAATCGAGAAAATTCAGTTTATTTCCATTCCATATCGTTTATGATATTTTATAACGATTTATCGTTATTTTTATTTATTTTAAAATAGCCAATTTATTCAAAACGACGCTTCGGGCCATAACGCGGTCGTGGCGCTGTTTTTCTTTAGATTTGATTTACACATATCTGAAAATCTAACCATTGGATTTTCATAAAATCTACATCATTAGAGAGGTCTTTTCAAAACGAATCCAACGGTTCCAGTTTCGGAAAAATCCGACGGTCGGATCTCCCGGTACAATCGTTTGAAGTTTCGATTTCAAAATACGAACTACAGCGTCGTTATTCGATTAAATATTATTATATTTATATATATGTATGAATATAATCGTTTCAGGCGCTATTTTTCTTCAGATTTAAATTAAACATTCCAGACAATCCAACCGTTGGATTTTTACAAAGTTGGTGCCGTTGGAAAGATTTTTCCAAGGCGAACCCAACGGTAGCGGTTTCGAGAAAATCCAGTGGTCGGATTTCCCGCACTAGTTGTTTGAAATCACGGTTTCAAAATACGAACTGCACGTCCACGTTTCGTTTTAATTTTATTTATATGTATATATTTATATAAATATAGTTCATTCAACAATTTCAATATCGTTTTCAACTCAAATATTTCACTAACGCCTTTAAATTTTGTAAAATTTTGCCATAACCTCCTTTGTACGGAAGGGGCTGGGAAAATTCCCAAATAGCCACACGGGCGTCTCGTGTCAAAAAGAAAAAGAAAAAGCCAAGCGGCTAGCCAACAGGCTCATAAAATCATCACCTAAACAAAACAGTAAATGTGTACCTATTTGTCGGGCACAAAATTTTATTCCTCTTCTCTAGCCCCTTTGCTATAACCTGTTCAATAAATATGCATGTACATATATACAGTTCTTATCACTTATCATTTTCTATTCAACTTCATATTTGATTCGATTTGGTTTAAAAACACCGTTCATTCTAATGTTGCATGCATAGGCAAAGATCATATCATTAGCTAATTAATGAATATTTCGACTCATGCATATTTATTTGAACGAGTGGCTATTTTTAACACTTCACATTTCAACGATTCATGTATATAATAAAAATGTGATTTTTATTATAAAACAATTCATTTCAAAACACTATTATTTTATATAGTTCATATAGTCGATAAAAGGTGATTTTTATTATCAAACAATTTATTTCAAAATATGAATACCATTCAACACATGAATTTCAAATCAACGAATGAATATCGATTCAACACATGAATGTTTTCTATAGTTTCTATATATAGATAAAAATGTGATTTTTATATTTAAAACGCGAATACCTTTCAACACATGAATTTCTAATCAACGAATGAATATCGGTTCAACACATGAAGGTTTTCTATTCAATGAATAAATATAGTTTTAGCAAATGAAAATAATTCAAACACATGAATATTATTCAAAATTTCGGCAGCATAACGGCAGGGTAGTTAAAACCGGGACCGTCCCTAGTACGGCTCCTCGCTCTACCTTAAAACCTCGCGGTTTTTTATAATGGGGATCATGCATCTAGTTCGCACGCAGGCGGCATGTATATATTTATTTCATTTCCACAAACTAATCCTATGTGGTTTCAACCAAATATTTCTCAACCACAAACGGGTATTTTTCAACCACAATCAATCAATATCAACCACAAACAATCCCAAACAACCATTCGCTATCAATCAATTTTCACACCAATCACAATCAATAAATATCGTCCATGGTTTGTGGACGAGGGGCGTGTGTATATATATATATATATATATATATATATATATATATATATAACAATTCACTTTTATTTCAACACATATATAATTTTTACAACGCATGTATAACTTATACATCGAACATACAACTTATACAACGCTTATACAAGAGGTGTACAACGCTTATATAACTCATACATCGACTATATAATTTATACATCGTCGCTTTCCATATCGTTTATAAATTAGAAATCTCACATTGGGTTCCACTCCACCAAAAATAGCAGAAGGCTCAGAAAAATATGCGGTCTCTTCTAAAATGTAGAAGACATCCACACGGTCACGATGTTTCCTGTTTCATCGAATTTCGTTAAAGAATGAAAAAGATACGATTTTTCAAAGTTGTCAACGGTTTAAAGGTGTTAAAACTGTTGAAAATAAACTAAAGCCGTTACCTTCAATAAATGTTCAAAACTAGGTTTGGATTTATCTCGAAATCCGTGAAGCTAGAGGACGATCGGCCTTCGCAGCGTCGAAGGGCTAGGAGAGGGCTTCTTGGCGCCGTGCACCACCGTCAGATCGACGGTCCGTGGCAGCTCCGGCGGCGCTTTAAACGACGGGACTTCGGAGGAGCAGATCTCACAAAATACACAACGTTTGTGGACAAGGGTTATGTGGATTTGAAGCTAGTGAGAAGATCTACAAATTCCATAACTGAAGCGCTCGATTTCGTTGTGAGATAGGAGAGAAAAAGAGGTGGGAAGCAATGAACACAGGCCGCCGTTCGTCGAGAGGAGCTATCGGGTTTTGGTTTGGGAACGACGAATTATGATTGGCCGGGTTTTATAATTTATTATTTAATTTCTTTAAATCCAAAAATACCCCCTACCGCTTACGAATACCAATTCAAACCCAACGACTGTCGTCCCTAGCGTTTTGCCCCCATTCCGAGCACAATGGAATATGTTTCGTAGGCCCATTCGACTGTTTCAGTCAGTTTTCCTTCAAATTAAAATATAAAACATTCAATATTTGATTTGAACGTGCATTTCAATTTGCCAGGGCCACAAACCGATTCGAAAAATTCCAGAAAAATTAATCTAGCTATGTTTTGACGATACGGCCCTAACAAAACTAGTTTCGTCAAATTCTGAGACCGTTTGCTAAAATGCCCATTTTTGGTCGATCCAATTTAACTATAATTGGCCAAAATACATTTTCCTTTGCCACGCTCACATACTAGCTTCAAAAATTATGAAATTTGAAACCTAGCAATAACTTCACATCCCGGATCCAACAAAAGTGGTTTCGTCGAATTATGAGGTCGGTATGCAAAATGGCCAATTTCACAGGCTATATAAATTCCATAGCGACCTTTCTGAAAATTCATTCGGCCATAACTTTTGCTTTCCGCTATGAAAATTCAATTTTTCAGATTCGTTAGAAAGGTATTCACTAACAGATTTAAATATTTTTGGTTTCACTAAAATCCGTTTTGTTTTGCACCCGGTACAGTCTGATAAAGTTTGAATTCAATTTTTGAAACTGCAGCGCCTTTTCAAGCCTTGTTTATAATTAGAATTAATTATATTCGTTTTCAATTGTCGATTCAAACTCACTTTTCATTGCCATTATTTAAAATATTTATTTTAAATATTTAAAATCCATTATTTTAGCCAATTTAAATTTTTTAAATTGGTTCAGATTTTCTGGGTCGTTACACACTATACACTTATAATAGTATCAAATGATTTGTTTTAAACGTACCAAGCATGTTTGGCTATTATAAGGGAAAACCCTATCCTCTGGCTTGCGTTGCATTGTGTGATGGGACCTGGGTCTTATAATAGCTTCATTTTTCGAAAAAGCATTGCGTTGTTTATTCTATGCACTGGTATTCTTGGGAGGAATCCCGTTCCGTGTTATACGGCGTGGTCCCTTGAATTACTCTCTTTTGAAGTAAAGTTTTAAATAACTGTTTTAGTTCTCACACCAGTCACATGACTGACCTGGAGTTTATTGTTTTAACCTAAACTCTGGGTGCCCTTATTTTCCACACGGGCAGCTAGTAGTTTTGGTTTTGCAGATTTATATTCACAGGATCCTGGTTTACAGCTGGAATGATATCCGGAAAGCTCTGTATCCGTATATCACCTTCAGTTGTGCTTTGAATTATTTTTCCGCTGCTATATAATTTATTGTAATCTCTAATATTTATCGAATGTAATTTATTCATTTATACTCTGTATATTCTTGTATCTGATGGCATTGTTGTAATAGCAATGAAATGTTCTTCTGTCTGCGTTCTATTTTGTCGTGTTCTCAAAACGATCAGGGATTTCGAACAGTCTATATCGGTTTAACGACTGATTCGGATCGAGCAAAATTCCAGACCGTCACAATTACCTACCCCCTCAGATTTACTTAACCCACCCACTATTCAACCAATTTTACTTAACCCTAACTTTAGTTCATAATCATACAATCCCTATGCATTAAATTTTGCTAATTAGTCCAATTCGTTACCATGTCCATTTATGGTTTATAATGGGCTAGACCTCGCACATTAGGCCTACAACTTGTGGATGCTGGATATGTCAGTCGGGTCCAGGCAGACTTCTTCCACAAGTTGGGCCTAACCACGTATCTTAGCCTGATTCGTATTTGTGCACTTAGACCTCTCACATTAGGTTCAACAATAGTGGTTGCTGGATATGACGGTCGGATCTGGTCAGACTTCCACCACTAATGCAACCAAACTTCGTGTCATAAGTGAAATTACAATTTCTATTTGTAATCCTAAGCATTTCATCCTTATCCATTTTTTACCTATGTCATGATAGGGTATAGGTTTCATGCCCCTTTTTCCCCAATTGTGTTCATAGTGAATTACATGTCCATATTCATATTCATTAACCAAGTTATGCCAATTCTAGTAATTCCCCCATTCCCTAACTAACACATTCACATAATTTTTGGCAGCATGCCTAGGCTATAAAGCAGCCTGGCCATAAACAACAACAGGGAAAGGTGATGGGAAGATGACAATAGTGATTATTCCAACATAACTGGCATAAAAAAATGTATACATACTGACACGATGATAAGGTGGACATATAAGGGTAGATCCATGAACTTTTTATAATTAAACTAGATCTAACATAATAAGGGTGTCGTAAGAAGCATGAGTAGACTCATATGTCCAATAAATGACAGAAATTTACCACAACAAGATGATCTAGATCTAGGCAAAGATTTAACTGTCATAATAATGATAGTTCCAAATTAACCACAAACTTGAAAAAGGTTAAGATCCAAAAAGGTGACATTATAAACTAATCACAGGTGGATTACATCTATAAAAATAGATCTAGCATAATAAATTTTGGGATCCGAGAATAACATAGATTCATGATTCAAGACAGATCCAAATCACAGTACTATGACGTTTTACTTTAAATCATTTAAATCTAAAGGTAACCTAGAACTCACAATGTTTTGCTAAGAAGATAGAACTAGAAAAAAAGCTTATTGGGTTGTAGATCTACGCTTGAATCTCTAATTGACTAGCTTTAGTTGAACATTGTTGAAGAAAGGATCTGTCTCAGTTCAAACACCGACAACATTTTAACCTTCATGATTTCCAATAAAAAAACAAGAGAAATGGACCTCTATATACAGCTGCCACCCCTCTGAAACCGACTGCCACCTCAGCCTTAGGGGGGTCGACCCCCTTATTGTGTCGACACCCCTGGGGCCGGAATTTTTCCACTAACGTAATTTTTGAAATTTGAACTGAATTTTGATTTTCTGGGGGTAATTCATACATATACATATACATATACATATATATATAATTATCTTGCACATATACAAACTTCAAACATTCATAACTTCTTCATACGGTGTCCGTTTTACACAAATCAAACGTTTATTTTGACCAGAATTTCGAGACGACGAATTGGCATAGTCCGTTTCCCTTAATTCTGAATATTAAATTAAGTTTTCCTTAATTTATCATTTTAATGTGTTGTTAAAATTATGTGGTGTTACATTGTAACTCCAATAAACACACACATATATATACCCACACAAATAAGAAATAAATGGAATTAAGTTATAATAATATGTGGGAGTTACAATATGTAGATTTGAATTAAAATGGGATTTATATAAATACCATTTAATAGGATAATGAATGCCTTAGGAAAATATGACCATTAGTGTCATAAATTACATATTGTCCATAGAATATAAATAAATGAAATAAAAAAGGAGAAATAATGGGGATTGATTGGCATAATAAATGCTAAGTCTAATAAATTAATTAACAAATGAACATCCGAGGATCAGAAATTGTAGGTTGTCCCTATTCATTTCTAGTTAATCCAGAATTAATATAATTAAGAATAAGAATTGGATTCAGTATATTAATGATGTGAGGTCAGTTGCCTTAGTCGACAGAAGTCTGCAATTTCCAACAGTCGGTTATATATAACTAATGTGAGATATCATTAACCATAGGAACCCATGGCGATATTAATTGCGTAGCAAGGATTATTTTCTAAAATGAGGTTTATTTCCAGTTGAGGTTTTAAGTGTTTGTAGGACTCGTCTCCCTCCCTAAAGAGGAAACCTTAAAAAAGAAAATAATTTATAGGAATAAGTCTGCCTCGAGATAGAGGTATTAAATAGTTAGATCCACCCTTAAAAGGTTACTAAGTGATCGCGTATCTCACTTCCCCATAATCAAGAAGTATTAATGGTTGTTGGGTGTAAGATTGGAAATCCCTGCGAATGTCCTCTTCCTCTAGGTATTAAGTGGCTGGGTTGAGGATCCACCTTGGGATTAGGTATCAAATGACCGCTACAGAGGTACCATTGGTCTACCTATTCTACAAGAATTATTGAGTGGCTAGATAATTATCTAATAAGATCAGCTAGTAGTAACATGGGGGTCCACTAAGAGGGTTTAAATGGTATTGCGCTCCTACCTGAAACTGGTATTAAATGATTACTTACTATCACTCGCCTTATGCGAGACATGGATATATACGTGAATGACGAAAGCCTTAAATTAGTAGGAATTGTAGCTAATTTATATTAGTGTAGAGCAAACCACTGAGTAAGTTATTAAGTGGTCGATGGGCCCGCCTTGTGTATTAAGTGATCGAAAGGATCCACCCTTACCTATCGTGGGTTGTGAGGTTTTAAGTGGCTACATAGAAACAATTAACCACCTAATGGTACAATGAGTAGTTGAGACCCCACCTCTTAATTTTAGTACTCGGTTGAGTGTTGGATTAAAGGCTTTATAATTATGCGTAAGCGTTCTATCTCAGTATTGCGATATCATTGTGTTTGGGAAACTACCTCAGAAATGTTAGTTTGTCATTGTGTGTAAATCCTCACATGGTTAGCTTAGAGTTACTAGCCTTGTTAGCATATGTTTTGGTTTTGACCGAAGGGGATACATTTGATTATTGTAGACAGCGTTGTTCATTTTCTACTCACCATAGCTTGCTGTTTCGACCCCTCCGCATAACAACACTTGGGTATAGCTCAGGGAAGACATGTCTTAATAGGCGTTCAGTTTGGTTTTCGGTTCTTGTTCTCTCATGATCAATATTGACGTGACGATGTGTTTAAGGTAGTCGTCTTAGTCGTATTAGTTATCTTATCTTGTTTCCATTAAGAGTTAGTTTTATTTTACTTTGATTATGCTCATGCTCATTATTTGTAGGTATAAAATTTGTACTGTCCATTCTTTGATGGGTTTGAGTTCTGATTTTGTTGAAATTCGGGCTCAGAAAAAAGTGGGGTGTTATAGGAAGGGATCCCTTGCTATCTTATCCTGCCTTTAGGTTCCTCTTCCTCTCTCTTAGGATTTGAAATAGGACATGTTGGTCTTGAATTTTTTTAAACCTCTCTAATGTAGGATCGTTATTCAGAAACTTTGAAGTGTCAAAGGTCCTTTATTTTTCATGACCAGATATTTCTTGTTTTGTTTACAAATAAAGTTAATAATTAAAAGATAAATTTCTTTATTTCATATAAATTACAAGCAAACAAGAAAACATATTCACTCGAAACATTTGAAGTTTTGATACAAGATCTTTAACTTTATTTAGTGAGTCTACATATATGACAACCATCAAGTCAAACATTATCTTAATTCCTTCCGAACCAGAGGAAAAGAACTATAATTCTACCCTTCTAGTTGAATAGGTGTGATTCCCATTAACTAGATTTAAATGAAACGCCCTGCTTTCTTATAAAAGCTTATCTTTTTCTTCACCTAGGAATTCTAAATGGAACCAAGGGCATAACATACAAAGTTTATGTAAATCCCAGAGGAACAAAGTCATCCATTTTTAATGTTTTAATTAGTAAAGTATTTTTTTTGGAAGTCCCTACATAACTTGACAAATTATAATAGAAAATCCCATATAACCAAGCTGCATGAGAAATAAGTGCTCTATAGTATTATAACGAAATTGCACTACAATCATAAGCACGTTGAAAGGAAAATTTTCATATTGTAGCATCATGTGAAGATTCACAAAATTTTAGTATCGCTTATACAAGGTAGAATCTTTAAACCATTCTGGGATAAATTTGTCTATGTAGTCCGCGAGATTTTCAAGGGGCAGTTTAACGAGAAGTAAGTGAACTCTTGTACGTGCTAAGCGGCTCTTGGGTAAGGATGTAAACCAATTTCATACAAATACTACTGGTGGAAACACCTAAGAAAACCCCCACTAAAGCTCCCAAAATATGAATATTCCTCTGTTAGGTGTCGATAGCAAACCTTCCATGGAAAATCCATCAAGATCTTTTTTCTTAATCAACATCAAAAAAAGAGTCATGAATTCCTTATTTTCTTCACTATGCCTTTAGTTCCGAAGATGATCTCTGTAACACCCCGTAATTTTAAAGAACATTATTGACAATAAACTAAAGAATACTTAATTAAATGTTGGGAATTAAGTAAAATGAACTATACCTTTGTGTTCGCTTTTGATTTCTGGTCCAGATAGACTCTGAGTTTGCGTAAACGGATAACATATGAGGAAGATATAAAGGTTAGAAGTTTGTATACATATAATAAGGATGTATGCAAATATAATTCAAAACAATTAAAAATAAACGAGTGGCAAACGAAGGCAGCAAACGACGGGAACCAGACCCGTTGTTCGCCAACCCACGCCTGGTCTGGGTCGACCCAAGGTCAGGTGGGTCAACCCATGGGTCGACCTAGGTGGGGGTGGGTGACCCACTCGCGATCTGATGACATTCATTCTTCTGTTTCTAGAATGTTTTATTAACCAGGTTTATTATTTTTCAAAATGAATTGGATTTAAAAACTGAGATTTAATGGTGAAGGATTGTCTTGTAGACTCTATATAAAGGCATGTGCTCCTATTAAATCAATTACACTTATTCATACTTCTTCGTCAAACCTGTGTTCTAAAAATTCAAAATAAAGATGGGGAGATGCTGCCAAAGCTTGGATTGAATCAAGACAATTCTTATCTAGACTTATACAAGAGTCTCTTCTGCAACATTAGCATATTTTCCTCTATTCCTTAAATCCAATCTTTGTGAGTTCATGTTACTTTTAGATATAAAATTTAACAGTAATCCTGACCAGTTAGTAAACTAGGATCTGAACCTATGCCTGTTAAGAAACTGATTCATGTCTAAACAGTTCTGCTATAATTACATGTATTCTTCCATACACTTGTTCTGCTGTTCAACTGTTATTATATGCTTATTTATGTTATTATATGCCTTTTTCTGTTCTTCTACCTCTCTTATTCCCTTTTTATTTTATAAGCCTAGGCCAATCTCGTATGAGACATACGTATGAACGAAATTGGGACACTTGGGGAATGGAAAATTTGTGGCATATATAGTACTGTGGAATATGACTGAAAATTTTAGGGCATACCTTGTACTGTGGGGTGTATGAACATGTAAATTTGTGGGCTTAATTCAAGGATTAAGTGCAACATGTTACCGATACTGTGATTAACTTGTGGAATCTGTTAAATCTATAGGGTTGAGTAAATCTGTTTAAAATATGAGGTTAAGTAGATATGTTTAATTTGTTGGGGTTTTGTGAATTTGTTAACATGTAATACTTAACCTATTTAATCTGTTGTGGTTATATGAACCTGTAAACCTATAAAACCAAACTTGTTAATCTGTAGGGATTAGGCAAACTTGTTAATCTGTAAGGCCTAACCTGTTAAAAATCCTATTTAACTGGGAGAGACAAGCTTATGGGTTTGGCTTGTGTCATCTACTGTGTGGGGCTCATATCAGTCAGTAACCCATTCTGGTATTAAACAAGAATGCATACTAAACTGATAGTGAGAGGTTCATCTGAAAGGGGGTGTATATGGGTGCATTCCAACGGAGTCATGAGCATTCATGGGTCCGATCTATAGGTGAAAATAAGCAGTTGTAGCACCGGTAAATAGGTCTGTGTCCTTCTGTAGGTTCCCACTTTAGGAAGTTATACACCCAACTATGGGGCCGACACAGGATATTTACACATTAGGGAGTCGATCACTTGGGCATAGTAATTAGGGTACATCGAGACCTACCCGTTTCTGTTAGGATACCTATTATTTCTGATTAGGGTAACACCCGTTATATTCTGTTGAGTTACCTATTATTTCTGTTTGGGGAGGGGGGGAGTAAAACCCGTTATGTAACTAGAGTACACCTAAATCTACCATTATGTTTCTATTGGGATCTTTCTATTTCTGTTATTTTGGGAAACACCTAATCCTCTCATAAATCCTGTATATTAGTATTGGTTCAGAGAAAAGTATTTGAGAAACATAGTTTACCCTGTTTATTGTGCTTATCTTGTTCAAGCTGTTTACAACTGTCGTATGTTATTGTTATCTCTCATCCAGTATATTTACCTATCTTGATACTTTTACTTCTTTATATGCTAAAAGTCACTAGACTTGCCAGACTTTATGTTTTGTTCCCATTTTCTCTTTTTCCTTCCCCCAGGTTCTCAGGGTGGGAATGCTCAGTCATGATTATGACTCTCTCTGTTTCTGCTTGGATCTGGATCTGCTTTGATGTATCGCATCGACTACATGTCTACTTTGTTATGGCTATTATTGGGGATTATGATTTTACATTTCTTCACCCTGATGGTTTTTAGCACAAGACAAATGTTTTGGTTTGATGTATTTGGTTTTAGTATTTTAGCCTGATGTGGTAACTGGCTTTGAAACTACGATGTCTACTGCTGAGTAATGAAGTTTTAAAATTTATGCGGTTATTTTTATGTATGTCTTATGAGATTCTATTTAAGTTTACCTGTAATGTGTCACGAAACTTAATGCATTCTGATAAAGAGTGACATTAACGGATGTGGGGTTACACATTTGGCATCAGAGTTGAAGGTTACAAGATCGGACAAAAGTATCGAAAAATTGTTTTCCAAAGCAAAGTATTTTCAAATAAAAACCTATTTTTGAAAAACATATTCCCCAAGGCCATATAAAAATATATTTCGATTCTCTATTTGAGCCCTTTTCTTTTTGACATGTCTGGGAAACTGAATCTTCTCAAGGGCCTTCAGATACCGGCTTGGTTCCATAGATATCTTAAGGCTATGGCACCTACCGGAGGCCAAGGAGATGCACCTCCCACAGAAGCAGCCGTTGTTCTTCCACATCCACGAGTAGATAATTTCTCAAGATATGCAATGACTTTTGTGCTATGGTAGGAAAACCATTCCGCGGAGCTGAAAGCTTTGTGGAAGCACATAATTGGCTGCGAGAGACAGATAACTTTTTTGGACTTTTTTAGGTCGACGACTGTAGAAAGATACAGTTGGCCACATGAAAGCTTAAGGATGAGGCTTCATCTTGGTGGGAGAAGAAACAAGCAGGGCATCCAATAGATACTTGGGCTGATTTCCGACAGAGATTCGAGACGAAGTTTCTTTCTTAGGTAGAAGGGAGTATGCAGATAGAGAGATTCTTGGCACTTAAGTAAGGAAGCATGTCTGTTAAAGAGTATGTCAATAAGTTTGGGAAATTTTGGCCAGGAATTGGTGAATACCCCGCACAAGAAAGCGTTAAGGTTTGCAAGAGGATTAAATAAACCTCTCCAAGCATTGGCATTGTCTCATATATCGATGGGGGCAATTTTTGAAAGATTTGTTGATAGGGCACTGATGCACGAAGAGGGTAAGGATGAGAAGAAAGAGGTTAAGACCGATGAGACGCAAAACAAGAAAGTGTGGCCTATGAAAGAAACGCAATAGAAGGGTAGAAAGAAAGACAAAGTTTAGAACAAGAAGAAATGTCATGGTTGTGGGAGCTTGGGTCATCTGGTCAAGGATTGCAGAAAAAGTAAGGATGATTGTTTCAACTGCGGTGAAGTTGGACACTATACTAGGGAATGCCCGAAGGAGCAAGGACATAGGAAAAGGGCATGACCTTCTAGAGGGCAGGTGCATGCCATCAACGCCAATGGACTGGACAAAGGTAGGAAAGTTTCTGTTGAAGGTTTGATTTCCCTTTTCGATCATCCAGTTAGGACTCTTTTTGATTTTGGCGCTTCTCATTCTCTTATATTTGATTATGTGGTTGAGTCTCTTCACCTTAGTACTAGTATTGTTTTTGATCCCATTACTGTCTCAAATCTCATTGGAGGCACGACTCATCTGTCTATGATATGTTAGGATTTGAGGATATCTGTGTTAGGCGTCGAGTTCGAATCTGAGGCATATGTGATTGGTTTTATGGGCTATGGTTTGATTCCAGGGATGGACTGGCTAGCCGTGTATGGTTGTGGTATAGGGCTTTGTTCCATTTTGATGCAAGAGGGAAGGGAATGATACGGTAGTAGAAT
This sequence comes from Allium sativum, assembly GCA_030737875.1. NCBI lineage: Eukaryota > Viridiplantae > Streptophyta > Magnoliopsida > Asparagales > Amaryllidaceae > Allium > Allium sativum. The sequence goes on from CM060918.1 coordinate 751,870,848, forward strand.
GCTGATGCTTATGGTACAGGGCTTGGTGCCATTTTGATGCAAGAGAGAAGGGTAGTATGCTACGGTAGTAGGAAGCTAAGAGTTCATGAGAGGAACCACCCTACCCATGATTTAGAGTTGCATGCTGTAGTGTTCGCACTTAAGACTTAGCGCCATTATCTCCGCGGAGAAAGGTTCGAGTTATACACAAACCATAAGTCACTCAAGTATCTGTTCTTGCGAAAGGATCTCAATTTGAGACAGCAGAGATGGATGGACTTCCCAGCGTCTTATGACTCTGAGATTGATTATACCCTTGGCAAGGGTAATGTAGTGGCGGACGCGTTGAGTAGACAGAGGATGACCTTGAGTCCTCAATTCGTAGAGAGGCAGAGTTTGGAGTACATATTGACCTTCGATTTTAGGTCATTTAAGGATCTTACACCCGGTTTGTTGGCATCTTTAAAGGTTCCACCTACCCTTATGGATTAAATAGGATCTTCATAGCAAGAGGACTCACAGATAGAAGACATTTTGGATAGGCTTAGTATAGGGGAGACAACTAGTCGCCTTAGTAGTTACTCCACTGATGAAAAAGGGTGGCTACGACAAGATGCGAGGCTTTGTCTTCCCAAGTTGGAGATTTGTTGAGGACAATCATTGAGGAAGCCCATCATTCTAGGATGACCATGCATTCAGGTGGCGATAAGAAGTACCAAAACATGAAGAAAATTTCCTTTTCAGCCAGAATGAAGAAATATATAGCAGCGTTTGTAGCTCGATGTTTAGTTTGCCAGCAAGTAAAAGCTAAACAGAAGAAGCCTGGCAGTTTGCTTCTTCGTTTGAAGGTCCACAATGGAAGTGGGAGAGTGTCTCTATGGATTTCATTGATAGTTTGCCTAGATCGAGGAGAGGCAACTCCAATATCTAGGTTATAGTATACAGGCTTACTAAGAGCGCTCATTTCATTTCTGTTAAGAGCAAGAGAACAACAGCGTGGTTGGCATCAGCTTAACTTTCGTGAGATAGTCTGTCTACATGGAGTACCTTCTAGCATAGTGAGTGATCATAATCCTATCCTCGCTAGTGAATTGTGGAAGAGCTTGCAAGAGACACTAGGTACACAGTTATGTTTGAGCACCGCATATCACCTTCAGACCAATGGACAGACTGAGAGGGTGAATTGAGTTATTGAGGATCTTTTGAGGCTGTGTATCCTAGACTTCTAAGGGAGGAGCACCTCCCATTGGTGGAGTTTGCCTACAACAATAGTTATCAGACTAGTATAGGCATGGCCCACTTCGAGGCATTGTACAGACGACCATGCAGACCACCGACTTGTTGGTGGGAGTCTACGGATAGGCTTCTACTTGGACCTGAGATGATTAGAGAGACTTTTGAAAAGATTGATCTTATCCACAGACGTTTCAAGACAGCTCAATACAGGCAGAAGTCCTACACAAATAAGAAAGGACTGTCATTGAATTTATGGTAAGGGACATGGTTTTCATCAAAGTTATCACCTCTAAGGAATGTGGTTCGCTTTGGATCTGTAGGTAAACTGGTACCAACGTTTGTAGAGCCATTTCCCTTAGTAGAGAGGACAAGTCAGATGGCCTATAGGGTAAGATTACCAGAGAGATTAGCAGGCGTTCATGATGTTTTCCATGTTTCCCATTTGCGGAAATGTCTTCACGATACATCAGTGGTGGTTGAGCCGAGCATGGTTAAGGAAGTGAGGTCAAGATCCACGCTTCAAACCATTTTAATTTCAAGGATATGTTCTTAACTTCCTTTTTTGAGCTTTTATTCGTACTTGCGTCTATCATTCAAGTATATCCTATCGATTGAATCTTTGACCTTTAGGCAGAAAACCAATGGGTGTAAACATGTTTTTGAGACATGTTATGTTTGATGGATGCAAGTTTTTGCTAGTGGTTGCTCGTGGATGCATATATACACACTAGGCACTAGATTGGCTCAAATACTCTCATACTAAATATGGATGCATGTGCATTTTAATTTTTTATGGACGGAAATGAATGTGTTATCATACGGATGTTGCATTTGGACGGATGATTGCGCTCACATATAGAGTTTACATGATATACCAGGGCTATTAACATGCATTTCGGATTCATGGCACAAACATATATTGCATTAAGGAGGTCAACTGAATCAGTACACCGCCTAATTTTCCAATTAGCATTGGAACATATATGCATACCATTGCATATGTTCATACAAGCATTAGGAATCTCTTAAGGACCACAGTTGCCTGTGGATGATGGATGAGCATATTATTGTAGATGGATGTAATGAACATTCTTCTTAACTTGGAGATTTCGGGGAAGAAATCCTTTTGAGTAGGGGAGAATGTAACACCCCGTAATTTTAAAGAATGTTATTGAAAAACTAAAGAATACTTAATTAAATGTTGGGAATTAAATAAAATGGACTATACTATTGTGTTCGCATTGGAATTCTGGTTCAGATAGACTCCGAGTTTGTATAAAACGAATAAGTTATGAGAAAGATATAAAGGTTAGAAGTTTGTATACATATAAGAAGGATGTGTGTAAATATAATTCAAAGAAGTTCAAAGTAAACGAGCGATAAACGAAGGCGGCAAGGGGCGGGAACCAGACCCGTTGTGGGCTGACCCATGCCTGGTTCGGGTTGACTCATGGGTCGACCCAAGTGGGGGTGGGTCGACCCAATCGTGATCCGGCGACTTTCATTCTTTTGTTTCTGGACTATTTTGTTAGCTAGGTTCATTATTTTTCTAAATGGATTGGATTCAAAAATTGGGATCTGACGATTAAGGATTGTCTTGTAAACTCTATATAAAGGCATGCTCTCCTATCAAATCAGTAACACTTCTTCATACTTCTTCCTTATACCTCTGTTCTAAAAATTTAAGATGAAGATAAGGAGATGCTGCCGAAACTTGGATTGAATCAAGACAATTCTTCTGACTTATACAAGAATCCCTTCTGCAACATCAACATATTATCCTCTATTATTTAAATCCAATCTCTGTGAGTTCATGTTACTTTTAGATATATAATTTAACAATAATCCTGACCTGTTAATAAACCTGGATCTGAACCTTTGCCTGTTAAGAAATGATTCATATCTAAACAGTTCTGCAATAATTACATGTATTTTTTTGTACACCTGTTTTGTTGTTCAGTTGTTATTATATGCTTATTTATGTTATTATATGTCTTTTTCTATTCTTCTCCCTCTCTTATTCCCTTTTTATTTTATAAGCCTAGGCTACCTTCGAGCCTATGTCAATCTCGTATGAGACATACGTAAGAATGAAATTAGGACAATTGGGGAATGGAATATTTGTGGCATATCTTGTATTATGGAATGTGAATAAAAATTTGGGGCATACCTTGCACTGTGGAATATGACTGAAATTTGCGATGTGTGAACATGTAAATTTGTAGGCTTAATTCAAGGATTAAGTGGAACATGTTAATGAAACCATAAGTAACCTGTGGAATCTGTTAAATCTACGAGGTTAAGTAAATCTGTTAAAACTATGGGGTTGAGTAGATATGTTTAATTTTTTGGGGTTATATGAGCCTATTTCCTATAATACTTAACCTATTTAATATGTTGGGGTTATATGAACCTATTAAGCTGTAAAACTTAACCTGTTAATCTATGGAGATTAGGCAAACCTGTTAATTTTGTCAAAAATCCTAGTTAATTGGGAGGCACAAGCTTAGGGGTTTATCTTGTGTCGTTTCCTGTGTGGGGCCCATATTAGTTAGTAACCCATTCTTGTATTAAACGGGAATGACGCACTAGGTAGGGGTTATGACACGCATATTGAACTGATAGTAAGAGGTTCATCTGAAAGGGAGTGTATACAGGCGCGTTCCAATGGAGTGATGAGCGTGCATGGGTCCGATCTGTAGGGAAAATAAGCTGCTGTAGCACCAGTAAATAGGTTTATGTCCTTCTGCAGGTTGCCACTTTAGGAAGTAATACCCCTACTGTGGGGCCGACATAGGGTATTTACACAATAGGGAGCCAATCACTTGGGGGTAGTAATTAGGGTACATCTAGACCTTCCTGTTTCTGTTAGGGTACCTGTTATTTCAGTTCGCGATAACACCCGTTATATTCTGTTGAGGTACTTATTATTTTTCTTTGGGGGTAAAACCCATTATGTAACTAGATTTAAACCTACCATTATGTTTCTGTTGGGATCTTTCTGTTTATGTTATATTAGGGAACACCTAATCCTGTCATAAATACCGTATACTAGTATAGGTGTAGAGAAAAGTATTTGAGAAGCATAGTTTACCCTGTTTATTCTGCTTATCCTATTCAACCTGTTTACACCAGTTATTTGTTACAGTTATCTCTAATCCATTTTATTTACCTATCTTGATACTTTTACTTCTTTATATGCTAAAAGTCACTAGACTCGCCAGACTTGATGTCATACCCTTTTTGTTTCCTTTTTCTCTCTTTCCTTCTAGTTCTCAGAGTGGGAACGCTTAGTCGTGATTAGGAATCTATCTCCCCCTGTTTCTGCAGGGATTTGGATCTGCTTTGATGTATCGCTTCGACTACTTGTCTACTTTGTTATGGCTATTATTGGGGATTATGATTTTACATTTCTGTACTCTGATGGTTTTTAGCGTAAGACAGATGTTTCGGTTTGATGTATTTGGTTTCAGTAGTTTAGCCTGATGTTGTAACTGGTTTTGGGACTACGATGTTTTTTGCTAAATAATGAAGTTTTAAAATTTTCGCTACTGTTTTTATATCTGTTTTGTGAGATTCTGTTTATGTTAACTTGTAACGCTTCACAGAACTTAATGCATTCTGATAAAGAGTGACATTAACAGACGTGGGCTGTCACGATCTATTTTCAGGAAGGAGCCTTCTTCATCACTTTTGAAAGTCATAAAGGTGACGATGCTCTTATCAAGCTTAAAGTACCTTTAGACAATTATTATAATCTTTGACTTGTTTGTCTATTTCCATTTGCATGGAATTAATCTCTAACTATTTATATTAAGTTTATCCTAAGAGAGGCCATGTGCTTCTGTCATGTTTAAAAATTATTTAAATGGTTACGTAACTTGGTTGCTAACATATAAATATACTTTAGATAAAACAAAGAATCATACTTGAGAAATAGGACTAGAAGACTGCAACATCAAACCCTTTCCCCTTAAAAAGTGGGAATAAGCCGCTAAAGAAGGATTAGCCCAATCATGGGTTTCCGTTTATCTAGTGCCGTTGACAAGAGAGGTAGGTTTGCCTTTATCAGAAGGATCACTCTCTTGTGAAGGATGATAATCCTTGTATTGCCCTCGTTATGATGCTTTTTTCAGACTATGATCACCTGCCTCAGCATTGTGACCAATAGTATTTCCTCGAACGCCTTTGTTACCATCATAAAAATCATTATCATCATTATCACTCATCATCCTCATCCGAGCATGCCAATCATAGTTTTCTTCCTTATCATAGAAATCTTCATCAATTAAAGGATTTCCTCAACACCAACCCCATCTTTCAGTGGAGAAACAACCCCTATTAAAAAATTATCAAGTTTAACCACAAACTTTTCTATTACATATGAAGGTAAAGAAGGGGTACTCAGATCGGGACATCTATGCCTATTATCAAAATAAGCCACTAGGAGAGCTTTCTCAAAGGTGTTGACTAAGATTTCTCCATAAGAGTTAGTCATAAAATCATTTACCTTCCTCTTAGTGTCATAAAAGGTAGTAAGAACTTTAGCATTATTTTTCTTCTTGAACCTATAAATAAGGGAAGCATGTTTTGTGATGAGATTATGTTTTTCATTTTGGGATTTTCCCGATGGGATGTTTAATCCGATATTTTGATCAAAAAGGATCCATATGTTTTCTCCTACTCGGAAATACTACCTTTTGCATTACTAATTCCCTTAATGTCTTGTCATTCGTGGTAGTTAAGGTGGAGTCCTGACTATTAAGGTTTGGTTTTCTCCTTTAAGCCTCGATAGTTCAGCAGATCCTCTTTTAAAAGAAAAAAAATGCTTGATAAGCTAGAAAAGTAAAAGGAAATTATAAGAAAGAACTAAAAATGAAGAAGCATACCAATCAGAAGTGTAACGAATGTTGCCAATCATTAATAGATTTCTTATCCGAAGGAGAACTCAGATGATTTATTGGAGAAGATGAAGGGGAATCGACAACAACTTTCACCATGTCGAAAAAAGAAGTTTTTGAAAGGGGAGAAACTGAGAAACCAAGGATATCAAAATTAAGGGGAAGAGGAGGGAAAGACCCAACATTCTTTCTATTTCATCAGAAGATGCAAGGGAGTTTGGAAAGTTAATATGTCTTATAAGATCTTCCTTGGAAAAGGGAGCTATCACCAAGAGTTTAACTTTCGATGATCGGATGGGTGCCTTCCGTAGGTGATACAACAATTATAGTTACAGTCGTGGCACCTTTACTTCCTCCTTTAGAGGTGACAATAATTAGGGAATCAATAACTTTGGCTTTCTTATCATAATGTACATCGGATAGACACACAAGCAACCTTTTTTGGGCCATCATACCGAAATCAAGAATTTCATATTCAACTCATGATCTCCGGGATGAGGGGGCTCGACACTGGAGATGAGTGAAATGGGTAAAGCATTAGGAGCAGTAGATGAAACAAAAAAATCAGTTAAGTAATGAAGAAAAATCCCTTCTAAGCATTAAAAATTCAAAAATTACTAGCGTAATCAAGACCACTGATTGACATACTGGAAATATTACATGGACCACCTCATTTTAAATAACAAACCCCAAACCCCCTTCGAAGAACAACGCACCGTGGGTGGTCTATCGAGGATCCTCTGACTTGGAGGAAGAGTAGAGTGTTTTAGGAGAATGTTGTAAGTCTATCGGGAAGTCCTCTTCCTAAGGGTTGCTGAAGCTGCCAATAACTTATACATGATCCCTTTGATTTTGTCATTAGGGTTCTTTGGAATGGCACCTAAAAGACAATTTGCTGCAACAATAATTAAGAATAAGAATTTCGCATGCAATATACGATGATAGAAAACTCAAAATAGTTACCAAAATTAGAGAAGCTCCGGAGATGCAAGGAGGATATTAAATATAGAAGAAATTGTTCTCCTAGTCTTTATATTTATTTGCACTTTCCTTAACAAGCTTTGATGGGGTTTTCTCCCTAAAAATTTGAGGATGCACTTTATTCACTTTCGCCAAGTGAACTAACTACTCAAGAGCAAGAAAACTCAAAGTAGAACTACCAACTCCAAAGAGAGAACTTCAATCCTAGTATGTAAGTATATGTGTTAAGGGAAAATTGGATTGGAGAAATGCTACGATGTTGGAGGAAGTGATAAATAAAGGGTTATAAGGTAATAAAACCCATATGCCTTATGTGGACGGCAGTATAAGCGAAGAACCCTTAAAGGATTGTTGATAGTATCCTTCACGCCAGAGATTAGCCACAACACCGGAGATCCTGAAATTGTATAGTAGGAATCAACTTCTACTTGAATCGAGATGAAGGAAAGCTTCATAATATCACCAACTCTCTTCGGAACCTCCTTCGATTGGAGAGAAGATGGCTCGTCTTTGTCGTAGGTAGGAACGTTTGGATTGGGCTTCTTAGTTGCTTTCTTCTTATCGGCCACTATACTGTCAGGTGATATCCTTTATTAATAGCAATGTAATATAAAGAAGTTAAAAATAAATGAATAACTCGAAACACCCTTCGGTTCTACAAAATCCTTTGAACACCACCATAAAACATTTTTTTATAAAGTCACAATACAAAATTCCCTTTTATAGTGAAAGGTATATGGAGGGGTTTCGAGAAAGACAAGAGGGACCTTATTATCTAATTAATTTATCAATTCCTCGTTATTAAACTCATTTTTCTCATACTATGAATTACATATTTAAACCCGATTACCCTAAAAAATGGAAGTGTCACTTCTGATTGAGATTGAACGAATCAAGTTAAAATTCCAAAACTCAATTCGGTAAATAAAATTATTCCATATCAATGAAGTAAATCATATTGAAATCTAACATTGAGCTCAATCTTAATAAGGCATATGAACACTTGAATCTTTCATGTCCAAATTTCAGATCAATCACAACAAAACTGATCTCAAAATAAAAATCGAGAATTGATAACCCTAAAATAACGAACTTGTAGTCAGCCTTAGAGCTAAGCATTAAAATCAAAGAATGCTTCCCTTAAGGTTTGATTTAGATGGGGTAGGATAATATAAAGGCTTTTGGAAACTTTAATTCTAGTTCGTGGATTCTTTATGAAGGTAGGAGAATGAGGAAGATAAAGAAGAAGAAGAAGAGGAAGAAGAGGAAGAAGAAGATAGAGCTATTTACATTGAAAAGTTTAACCTGGGACAACCGTATGATAGAATCCGATTGGATGGACCAGATACCAAGGGGTAGGAAAGTTGAACGAACGTGTGGAGAGATTGCCACCTGAATATTATGACTTGAAAAGTCAAGAACATACCTTCACTTCGGGTGGAGAATGGGGAAGGGGGAAAGGGAAAATATTAGCATCAAAATAATTAAGGAAAATCCAAGAACAAAAGATGTAGTGAAGGAATGTCAAGTGTAACAAGCTTCTGGATCAAACATACAACTTCCATCATGGCTCACCTTCATCTACAAGGTTAAACAGCAAAGTACCTCTTCCGATAAGGGAAAATCTTTCTCGAAGAAATCAGAAGGGCATGCTTCCTTTAGTAGTGATCTTCAAATAAAGCAAAGAGAAACTGTTTGATTCATTCAAACATGATATTTCGGTAATAATATCCTAAAATAGAAGTCCATTAAGTAAACAAGAACTTCGTCCGAGAGAAAATTCCCCTTTGGTAGAATTGATGTCAGGAACCTGCAGAAGCTTACTCTTCCCACGAAAACCATGTTTATGATCTGTAAGGTCCCTTCGGAAGTTCCAAAAGCACAAAAGTAATTATTTATTGGAAAATAGTCAGAATGACTGACTATTGCTCCAGATTACTCGCTTATCACAAACTACATCGAGGGAACAAGCCGCACATAAGTTCATTAAGCCTTTAATTCCGCTTCTATGAAGGAATCTATACGAAGGCCTTAAGGTGGAAAAGGGATCAATCTTGTTCCACTTCTGCGAAGATGTCAATATGAAGGCCTTAAGTTGGAAAAGGACTCAACCTGCATCTATAAATATGACCCAAGGGTCCAGAATCCGGATCTAGTTCTTCTGCCTCTTGATTATATCTAAAATTCTAAGATGTAAACCCTAATTCCAAAATCAATTTAGGAAATTTAGGGATTGAGATTCTTAAGTCCTTGTACTCATTCCAACAATAAATAAAAGAAGCTTATCTACGATCTCTAAAGATACCCAGGGTTATATTTTAATTATTATATTATTATTATCTTTTAACTTTGCTGGTACGATACCCAGGGTAATAAAAGTAGTACTTTACAAAATTGCCTCTGACACGGCTGAAAGGTCATAATAAATGGAATGCATAGAATTCATCCAAAGGATTTGGATTCTGACACTCAAGGTTTTCTAAGGTGTTTAAAACTTGTAGGATTACAATATATTGAATTCTTATCAAAATATATTTACACATGGAATAGGTGAGCATAACTCATTTTGGATACCTTATTAGTAACGATAATCTATATGGATCTTCATAATAATAAAAGTCAACATTGAAACTCCTAGGATAAATCCAATAGGGATCCGGTTTATATGTTCCAGAACCTTTAACATTAAGAGAGTTTCCAGATTAATGTCTGAAGCATCTAAATTTTATTTTTGGTTTCAACAGGATTACACTTCTAAGGAGCAAGATAATCTTAATATAGGAAATTCTAATGAAAATTACAATGAACTCAATTAACTCTACGAAGGTATTACCTGAGTAAATCTACTTTAGCTAAGGACTCTACAAGGATCTTACCACTTTGTAGTGTTAATCATTTTTGTGGCTAACATATATTAACTACTATCATATGCATGAACAATCGTAAACAACATAGCAACTGTGTGCAATAAGAAAATATGATGCAACTGATAATAATGATTAAAATCTATAGGCAATACAAATGTAACATAACTTCATATACTATATTGTAACATAATTACAAGTAATTATATCTGATGATTCATTCAAGTTACAAAACCATCTCATCACACAATTATGACAAAGAATCCATTAGGTGCCACCTTGTGCTAAATGGCTTCAAGTTATCATTTAATCGTTCATTGATGTTATCCCATCGATTCAAAGATACATTTTCCAAGTTTACCACAAGACAACAACACAATATGAATGTTTTCCAAAAAGTTTGTACAACATACATAATTCATTTATGTACAATATATAATTCGATTATTTTCATAATCATGATCTACTTCTGAACTAGGATCGTTCACCTAATCATCATATTTTTGTTTTAGATCTGGCTTCTAGATTTTAAACTGTCACTATCCTTACATGGCCATATACTACGATAAATAATTTTAGAATCATATTAAAATTTTGTGTCCAGTGGTCGTCATCAAGAATCAAATAAAGAAACTAACTGGATCAGTGTAAGCCACCTTAATGTTATGCACTTGAATCTAGATCAAATTACAAAGCAAATGAAATGTCTACGTAATTCTTATACACTCATTTCACCTGATTATTGCTGTACCAATTCTGCTATTCATTTTCATTCTCATATATTCAATATGTTAACTCTTGTACTAATTTACTTATAAACGATTTCCCTAAATTATAAAGTTATATATTTATAGTTCTTCCATATTTAAGTTTAGATTATAATATTTATCGATTTTACTTATGTTTTTATCCATTCAATAATTATGTTCAAAAAATTTAACATGTTAGTATCATAGATGGTAGGTTTGATGATAACAATCTCATGTATTAATAATGAAGAATGTATAATATAAAGATTAAAGATCAAAACTGACAATTTAAGAGTTCAAGAATGAAGACTCATAAGTGTTGAAGAGTTCGTGAATTCATTAAATTATCGAGTCTTAATTTAAATGTAAAACTCAAGTTATACTCACCTGACTTCTCTACATCTATTTTAAAGTGATTTTTCAAAATATGCCTACTTGCAATTCTTTTTACAGAAGTGCCTTCAAATATTCCCATTTTTCAAAATAATTTGTCAAAGAACTTTCAAAAGGGATTTCAAGATTTAAATAACTTTACTTTGAAATACTTTCATATTTTTATAATTTAGATTTCAGATTTTAATTTTATAATTATATTTTGATTTCAGATATTTCTGCTTTGGCATTGTATTTTTATTTTTAATACTTATACTTTGGTATTTGTATTTTGATTATAGTTAGACTCCGATTTTGTATAATTTAGATTTCAAATTACACTTTAAATTTTGATTATAATTATATTTTATTTTTTGATTTTTATTTTAACATTAATATTGATTAGTTTTGATATTTATATTGTAATGTCCCGGATTTTTAGCAATTTAATAATTTATTTATTTAATTATTTAATAGTTGAATTGAAAATAAATCAAGTAAAAATTGCATAGAATAATTTCAGCCCACCAAGGTCTTATCTCCTATTAAAATATTTACGAAAACATAGATAATGATTTTTGTCTGTTCTAACTTAAACATTTGGTGACTTGATTGAAAACAAAATCGTCCTGGCAAAATCTCAGCATATCAATACAAATCTTCGAACAATCTATGCAGTGATGCTTGGTCAAAGTTTACGCCTTTTTGTCTCCATCCACCTTGTCTTCTTTCTTATACCTAGACATATTCAATTAGAACCCAAAAGGGAATTGTAATGTCTTTCTTTATTTATAACATTTATTATTTTACAAATATAGGAAAAAATCATCAGCGTATTCCGTAGCAATCCATGTTACTTCCTTTCTTCAGTGGATATATATATATATATATATATATATATATATATATATATATTCATCAGTCAAACATTTCGACGCGGCCCTGACTTACTTTATATATAAAAAGGAAATGAAAGTCTAAAGCAAATCCGGACCAATCCTTTACAATCTTTCAATCTTAGTAAATCAAAATAAACATGATGTCCTACCTAATGTTGTCTAATAAGAACCCATCTGTTCATTTCCTTAATAAATTCATTGCCTGGTACGTTTGTTTCTTATTCAGAATGGGTATCTTACTTTATCCCTTTTGAAATAGTTGCAAAATACTGTTTTCATCCAAATGGAGACATTACGCCCACTGCTCTCAGTACTGATTGCGTGACTTTAAAGGAAAGAAAAAAATACTGAATAAAATAAACATAAAGCTTCTATTGAAAGCCACCTATTCCTTACATCTGAAGCCAACCCGAATCTTTCACAAGAAGACTAACTTTTCTATTTATATAAAATGTGACCCATTTTTTCTTCAGCATACCTAAATCCCTAAGCCTCATTCTTCTTTCCGTTCTTACATCTATTCCCTCCAGTGGAAAGAAAAAAAACGAAGAGATCTTCTTCTGCAATAATCAATTAAAAATCAAAACAAGAATTATGAAATCTCTACAAAATCATAAGAGCCCCTAAATCCCTTCCTCTGTTCACTTTCGTGGTAAAATGAATCAAATTCTGAGCTACCACCAAGTTTCCTTTTGGCGAAATTTATTCAGTTTCAAACCTAATTGAAATAATTCGGTTCATCGGCAGTCGAATTTGAGGCTCGAGTTGTGCTTGTGGATTGATTTAGCACCTGCGACAATTTCTTTTTGGGAATTTCAACATACTTTTTGTCATAGTTCGAAGTCAGGGACGGAAAACATGGAGGATGATCGAGTGTACTTTCAGGGGGTCTGGGATGTTGATGTCGGGAAGTGGAGTTAAACGGTGGCATCGTCTTGGCATTTATTGTGGTGTAAGAGGAGTTCGAACCATGGAAATCGGCAGTAAGGAGTGGAATACTGTAGCCGAGCTAAGCAACGTGGACGTCATCCTGAGGTTCACTGTCTTATGGGTGAGCTCGAATGATTTGAGGAGGTGATGCAGACTGTTTTCTGTGAGGGTGTAAGGGTAAAGCTTGGGTGGAGGATTATAATGGTGGGTTTGGGTTGTGAAATGGTGAAGCTGGAAGGAGAATGAGATCATGAAAATCACGGCCATAGTTTGTTTTAGAACCTGTAGCTAGAGACTAAACATAGAAGGAAGGTAATCAAAGGGTGAGTCCCAAAACGAATTAATTCATGCATCCAAACTTATTAATATGGTGCAAAACTGACAAAATATCTGAAAGCACACATTTGAAGATGACCTGTTAACAACAGGAAAATGGGATATAATTTAACAACATACCATGTATAGCGTCTTCAACCAAGAGTTTATATAGTTTTGTAGCTTCCATTCATAATTTTTTAAGCACTGTGTTCCATACAGTAGAAGTATGTTGTGCCTGAAAAAGATTTATATACAGAAAAATGGTTCTTAAAGCCAATATCCAATTGTTTTCAATTTGGGTAGAAGACAAAAACCGTTGGACTGGGTGCAAAAGAGCTAGCGACGGAATTGGTTTTGAGTCATTTGGGACTCGTTGCAAATTATAGCAAATTAAATGGCTCATCGAATCAATCAGACACATAACCAAGGTGAGTAACTCACTAATTCTGGCTCGTTTATATTTTTATACAAACGAGTTTTTAAATTTATTTACAGTGATTTTATACTGTGTGATGGTTATTTGGATGAATGGTTGAAAAGGTTGACATATTTATATCGTTGATCGATTATTAATTTTATTCACCATGCTATTTCATATTGATGTGAAATTAATATTATTGATGTTGATTAACATCTATGGATGCAGAAAAACAGGTTGGAGAGATCCAATAGGATTCCTCAACATTTATATTATTGTGTTTGCATTGATTGTGACATACGCTGTGATATATTAACTGTGATTGTTCTTGTTGTGTTTAAATGTCATTGGCCCTAGAATTTGGTATTTAAAATACCATAAAGTATTTTCGAATATAGAAAATGAAATTTTAGTTTTATAAAGGAATTTTATTTCCAAAAATAAAAATGTAATTTCGAATAGAGTTGAAACTAAAAACATGTAAATGGAGAAACAAGAAGTTGTATATAAATGAGAGTATAAATTAGTGAATTATTTATCACTGGATAAATTGAAATAGAAATTCAAATTTGAATTTAAATGGAAAAATGGAAAATGGTTTTGAAACCAATATTTGAAATAGATTTGAACCTAGAAAATTTTAAAGGAAATGATGAAAGTGGTTTTAAATGATTAGAATAAAAAATGAGATTTGTATGTAAAATTTTGAATAGAAGTTATAGATAGAATTTGGGTTTAAGATATTATTTATAAGTACGAAATAAAACTAACTTGATTATATATTAAAAAAATATTCACGATTATAGTGAATAACGTTTTAAAGGAAATATTTTGCAAATAAAATATCTCTAAACGGATTTTAGATTTGAAATATGAATCTAGATAGAAAATTGAATGGAAAGAGAAATGAGTAATTGTTTTAAAAGAAAACAATGGGTTTTAGCCCTAAATTTGTAATATAAAATAAAGTGCGATAATGTTTTATAGACTAGAATGGTTATAAAGGAATTTGGTAATGATTTGGAAATGATAAATTCAAAAGTGAGTTTGGAATTTGTATTAACCTGAAATGGTAGATAAATTCTGAAGTTCGGAATATAAATTAAATATAGATTATTCGAGAGAGAGTTATTTATTGGAATTCGATTATATCGAATTTAGGGAAGTTGTTATTTTTACTTTCCGTTTCTAATCAAATTTATCTATTTATTTATTTATTTATTTATTTACTTATTAACTGAATTAATAAGTATAAGTTATATTTTTATATATACCAAATATTTGGAAACAAAGATTATAATGCTACCGTTATAATAAATGTTTTGTAAATCTAAACAATGATTATAATACTACTATTATAATAAATGTTTTATAAATCCAAACAGTGCTTTTAACGCTACCGTTAAAATAAATGTTTATAAATCAAATGTTTGGAAATAATGATTTTAACGCTACTGTTATAATCAATGTCTTTCGTAAAAGAAGTGGATTCTTAGATTAAATCTGAGGGTTGCGTAAGAGATGTTTGGTTTGAAGTTGTGAGCTTTGACTATTTCAAAATTGAGAATGTTGTTCAATTAAGGTCTGAGAGGTAATTACACTCCAACTTGATTGACTTGAGGATTGATGGAGGAATGGTTAAAGTTTGATAGTGAAGATTGGTTAGCAATATGGTAAGTTAATAAATTATTGATGGTTTGAGTTATAATAACTATGTTTTATAACATTGCATTAATTTAAAGGATTTAGAAATGTTTCCTTAAATAAAATGAGAAATATTTTCTATGCATCGAAAATGAAATGAATTGATCAACGAGGAATTAATAAATGGAATATGGTAATATTTTCCGATATTAATAAGGTATATTTTCTAAATATAGAAAGTAAGGATTCATGAATATTTAGAAATGTTTTGTAACTGAAATAAGTGATATTTTCTCGAATAAAGAAATTAGGATATTGGAATTTTTTTCCGAGAATCAAGAGGGAAAATAGAGCTTTGAAAGGATACGAAAGATGAGAAACGGGAATTTGAAACAATAATATAATGAGGAATTAATATAAAAGGCGGCCAGTGGTGTTTGATGTTTGATTGGTAGAATTTCCAATTGGAAATAGGGCCGTTGAAGGTGTGGATGTTCCTTTGATAGTTAAATCATAGACTATCAAAGTTTTTAGTTTATTTTATACCTCCGTTGTTAATACGGAGAGGCCGGTATCAGATTTGATATCTGAAAACCACTCCATAATGGCATAAGCGTTACGAATCAACTTATGTTGAATATCATTGAAGATGGAGCAAAGTGCAAGGGCTATTCTGTTAATTCTTGGTTAAAAAAATTACCTAAGATGGATTGATAAGATGGTGCCTTCGGTTTATCCAGTCCCAGGACAACGTATATGGACGAACGTCTGGCGATGTGACATTATGAGTAAAAGATGACAAGATTTTCTGAAAGGAAATCGTGAACTCAAGCCTCATCACCCGTGAAATGACAAAAATATGGCAGGCAGCATGGCCATGTGGGTCATTTCCATTAGGGGTATTATCACATGATCTAGAGAAATTTCAAATTGCTTCTTATTCTATTCGCTGCTATATGCTTTCGGTAACAGTTGCTGATCACAACCATTGGTGATAATATGCTCGGTACACTCTAGTTAAATGAGTGACCAGCCATGTGTGGGCCAAGTTGCAAGACGTTCTTGTTGAACCCAGTGTATTCCCCTTTAGAGATACACTATCGGAAGGTGGTTCCATACCTTGTCATGTTGGAAATTCAATCTCCAATAAGCACCCTGCGGTATTTGACTTAATATTATATATGGAGCATGAGATGCAAGCGTTCCGTAAGATTTCTATTTATTTGATTTAGACACTATTGTAATATCACTGGATTTGATATCAAAAATATTTTTGGTTATCATAAGGTAAAAACCATCCGTGTTTATGCGTGGATTGGTCTTACGATTATCATTTCTTTCGAAAGGATTTTGAAAGTTAAACAAATGGTTGGATTTTACTCATACCGGTCCCATAATTGATCCAGAGTTTATTTTATTTGTTTTCCCTCAACTCTTGGGTGCCCAAATTTGTACGGGCAGTCAAGTAGTCGGGATTTTACATATTCAATTGGAGGAGATTGAAGCAGGAGGCTTCACCAGTTAGCTATAGATTATCATATTTTCCGTTGGGTATTATGTTGTATCTGGAAACAGGTGTTTATAACTGTTCTAGGAATAATTGTTGTTCTCTGACAATGGTATGTATATACAGTTACTGATTTGTATTTCAAAAGTTATGCTATTTAATATATTTTATTCGTTCCGCTGTGAGTTTGTGATCTTCGTTTTCTTCTATTCTAATATTCTTTCTTTCTATTTCTCATCCTCTAACTTCTTTCTAATAATGATTCGTATTTCTGTGCAATTTGAGTTGGCCATGTGGTGTTATTAGTCGACTCAGAGAGTACGAAAATTCGGGCCATTACATTTGGAATCAGAGCTGAAGGTTATGTAGTAACCTTGGTTCTATGGCGTGATTCAATAGAGATGGGGTTAGAAATGCCCTAGATTGAGTTTGAGTATATATATGAGAGTGCGTATTTGTAGATTTGATATAAAATTGTTTTATATTGTATTGACTGGTTTGTAGAGTTGTTTATGAATTCTGGTCGATACAGGATGTACAACTGTATCGATAGGTGTTTCTAAACTCTCAAACAAAGCAATTCGATATAGTATTGTTTTAAAATGGGTAAATGAAATAATTTTGCCCAAAAGTTATTTTGATATAAAAGGAATAATTTTTGAATTATTGTATATGAATGTGTTGATTGTTATTACAATCAAATGGAATTATGAAATATTGAAATGGTTATATAAATTGTATACGGATAATGTATACAAATGAGATAAACCAAGATTAAGTTCAAACCAGAATTGGAATTTAAATTCCAGGTGTTTAGAAAATATTTTTTGAAATAATTTAAAGTAATATAACAATACTTGAAAGAATTTTTGAATAAGAATGGTTTAAATGGATTTTTAATGGTATTAAGCACTGAAATCACTTCAGTGGCGAGAAAATAATTCTGATAATGGATTGTGACATTATCAGTATTCATTTCTAAGTTTCTGAGTGATGAATTGTTACCATAATAGTTTTATTAATGGAAATTATTGAGAAAAATAGAGTTATTTTTGAAATTCAAATGTTATGAATCGAGTTGATTATAAATATATGTATATAAATATATATGAATTCAAACTAATTTGAAGTAAAACCCGGGAATTTGAATTCTGATTTAAAATTTAACTTGTATAAGTTGAATAGATTGAAATGGTAAAAATATCAAATGAATTGAAATTTAACTTAAATTAAGTTAAATAAAATTGGATGGGATTAGAAATAATTCCAAATGAAATTTAATAAAGATAAATGTTGAGATTAGAATTACTAATATGAATTTGACTTATGAATAGGCAAGTTTTGAATATATATTGGATGTTGTTAATTGGAATTGAATTGGATTCTAGTACGATAAGTGGACTGACTTATATAGAAATCAGATTTGAATTATGAAACACCCCACCTCCGTTAAGGTCACTCACAAAGGGAATGCCTTAACTTCGGTGGAGCATTATAGGTAAAAGATGCAGATAAATTACAAGACATACAAATAAAGAAGTGGAAAATAAAATCATTTTATAAACAACTTAATTCAGTCAAGCTTTTACAATAATTTCCTCAATCATACTTAAATGTAATACATAGAATTTCTGTCTTGATTTAAAAACTTCCAAGAATAAAAGAAGCATAAAAACAACGATATTCCCCGATAAATCATGAACCAGCCATAGCAGTGGAAAAGAGAGAGTCCAAAGCGATACACCAACTAATCTTCAAGCTTGGAAAGAGAAGAGCTCCAAGTTAGGCTGAGCCATTCCCTCCCTGACTACCTTGGGGGGGGGGAACGGAAGAAAAGAGGCGAAAAACAAACTAGGTCTGACATAAGTCTGGTAAGTCCAGTAATCTTTCAGCACGCAAACAAGATAAAGGATCATGACATGAATAAACCGAAAATAGGACAATACCATAAAAACAAGGTAAATAAAGACAAGATAAGTGCAAGGTGAACTGAATATGCTTCAACTTTTTCTCTGCTTCGCTACTACTTTGTTAATCTGATTTCTATATTCATCTCTGCACAACCTAACTAGTGTCCCAACTAGTAATCTCTATAAAATGATAGTCGCGATCCCAACCCCCGTAATTGTGGTAGCCTTTAGGTGTACATCTATCGTGAGGATTTCACCTCAATCAGCCTAATTGCCATGAACATGTTAGATGTACCCTTACTACCCTATCGATCGGTTCCCTACTTGTATTCATGTTCCATGTGTCAGTGTCAATCGGCCCTCTCTTGCGTGTAGATACCCTGTGCTGGTCCCACCATAAGGTGTATCAATCCCTATGATAGCGACCCAACACGATTCAAGATGCACAGTGTATAACTACTGGTACCCAGTTCCTGCTTTTTCCCACTCCAAAGTACATGCACGCCCGTACACCATCGGAACCTACACTGACGTACCCCCCGCTATTGCTTTGACTGCTTATAATCAACCCAGTAATCGTGCCCCACTCTGCCTAGTTCAGGGTACCGTGATACATCCATGTGAGTTACTACTGAAATGGGCACCCGTTACTAGGTTTTCCTATTGGTTGAGTTTATGGGCCTCTATTTACTAATATTACCCACCAACCCGATATGTACTTAACTCTCCCATCGATTCAAGCATTTTTAATAAATGGTTAAGTTTTGTGGGCCTATATGTACTAATATTACCCACCTACATGAGATGTACTTAACCCTCCCATCGTTTCAAGCATGCTTATTTAATAGTTAGGTTTTGTGGGCCTATATTTACTAATATTACCCACTAAACCGATATGTACTTAACCCTTCCACTGATTCAAGCATGTTTATTTAATGGTTAAGTTTTGTGGGCCTATATTTACGAATATTACCCACCAACCTGATATGTACTTAACCCTTCCACTGATTCAAGCATGTTTATTTAATGGTTTAGTTTTGTGGGCCTATAATTACTAATATTACCCACCAACCCGATATGTACTTAACCCTTCAACTGATTCAAGCAAGTTTATTTAATGGTTAAGTTTTGTGGGCCTATGTTTACTAATATTACCCACCAACCCGATATGTACTTAACCCTCCCGCACATTACGCCATATTAGTTAAGTGTTGTCCACTCATGTTATCTTAACCCACTCATTCATCATGTCATGTTGGTTAAGCATTTCTTATTTACTTGACCCTCCTTACTTATCATGTTGGATTGGTTAAGTATTTCCAATTAACTTAACCCCATTCTTTCATCAAGTTATATTGGTCTTGTGTTTCTTGTTAACTTAACCCCACGTATTCATCATGTTGTATTGGTTAAGTGTCATCAATCAATTCAAGTTAACATAACCCACCTACGTGTCATGTTACTTTGGTTAAGTGTTGCCTTCTTGTGTTAACTTAACCCTACTACAAATCAAGTTATATTGGTTAAGTGTTGCCCTCTTATTCTAACTTAACCTTTCCATAAATCAAGTTATATTGGTTAAGTGTTTCTAAATTTACTTAACCTTCCCCACTTGTCTAATTAACATGTTATAAAGGTTAAGTGTTCTAAATTTACTTAACCTCACCCACTTGTCTAATTAACATGTTATAACGGTTAAGCGTTCTAAATTTACTTAACCTCACCCACTTGTCTAATTAACATGTTATAATGGTTAAGTGCTCTAAATTTACTTAACCTCACCCATCAGTTTAGTTAACATGTTGAATTGGTTAGGTGTTTCCTTAATTGACTTAACCCTACCAATCTGGACGTAGCTTTATTAAAGCACCAACCACTCACATTAGACAGGCATTGTTGTGGTCACTGAATGTGCCGGTCGATTCCGGGAAGTTTTACACCACAACTCAGTCTAACCTCAGGTCCTCTTTGGGCTCAATGCACTAACCACCCACATTAGACAGGTATTGTTGTGGTCAATGGATGTGCCGGTCGGTTCCGGGCAGTTTTACACCACAACTCAGTCTAACCTCGGATTAGGCGTATTCATCTTTTCTAAATTTACATATTTCTTATTTATGACAAATTCCATATGTAAATTATTCCCAATTTAATTATGCCATAATTGTCCTTTTAATTATGCCCACAATTAATGGTATACTGAATATACCATTTCATGAACCAATTTATGCCATGTAATTTTTTTATCCTACATATTTACATGTAAATTATAAATCAATTATTGTCATGGCCCACTTTCCTTCTAATTCACGTTCAAAATTTTAGGTATATAGATTATACCATTTTCATGCCACTTATCATGCTTATGTGTCAAACATGCCAATTACATGTAATTTCATGTTTTCCCCAACGTTACCCCCGTTGTACGTTCGTAAAATTACATAGAATGTTAGGCACTATATTTTAGCCTAACTTATAAAAAAAAGGGAAAAGAGGAACTTTGCAACATTCCAACATCATATAAAAGTATGGATCTAACTACACATGTGTCACATGGAATTGGCATAGAACAATATACTTTTAACTATGAACTTGCAAATTTGATCTATGCAAAATGAACCTCAAGCATATGAATTTACATAAAACTATACAAGTTAAACTTGGCATCTAGTGGTGAACTTGCAAATTAGATCTATCATAAAGGCATATGGATCTAACATATAAAGTTGTAAATCTAAACATATAAGGTCGTAGATCTAAACATGTATGCATAATGGCTCTAAACAATTAGGCATAAATGGCATGACTTAGCCTAAAACTTGTATGTATCATAATATCACCAAACATACATATGATAATTTCATTCCAAAATTCCTATACAACATCATATATTTACTTACCAATTTCCACATAACATGATAGTTCGATAGACCACAATAGTTCATAGGCATATATGATAGAATAGACATGAATAAACATGAATCAGCATCGCATACAACTTGATACAATTCTATTTTACAATTCATTATAAATCATGTCTTTAATTTATTCGCATCTGAAAGATAACTACACTTACAATCAAAAGGAAAAACTTGATTTCAAGGATTTGTATTCTGAAACTGAATTGCTCGCCTTTGATGTAGATCGTTGAATTCTCTTAGTTGAATTAGATTAGTTTTGATTTGATTTTCATGTAGCTTCTATCTGGCCTTTGAGTTGAAAGAGATGACGACAATTCTAGGTTCACCATTGACGGCATGACGGCTCAAGGAATATTTTTGTATGGCTTAGGGTTTAGATTTAGGTTGCTTATATAGAAGTTTGATTTAATAGGAACCGTCAGATTAACCTAGAGCAAATCAAAGCCATTCAGATAAGATAGAATAGCCACATCAGCCCTAATGACTCAGCAAAGAGTCCATCAGAACCAATCAGATGCCACATCTGCCTTAGAGTGAATCGGCCCACGGGTTGACAGCCAAACACCCTGAATCAACCCCTAGTCAACCCAGCGAGACTCGGGTCGACCTCAAAAATGGGCCGGTTCGGTTATTCCCCCTCCTGATTCGCTGTTTTGAATTTTTTTGCATATTTATTTATTTAATTTTTATATATACCTATATCTATATATATATATATATATATATATATATATATATATATATTCTCATATGCATACAAACTTCAAGGCTTAATAACTTCTTCATAAGTTATCCGTTTTATGCAAACCAAATGTCTATCTTGACCAAAATTTTGAGACGAACGTAATAGCGCAACCCATTTCACTTAATTCTTCTTCCAAAAATTAAGTGTTCTTGAATTTGTTAATTTTAATATTCTTAGAAAATTCGGGGTGTTACATTCTCCCCCTCCTTAAAGGATTTCGTCCCCGAAATCTTCAAGTTAAGAAGAATGCATCTTAAGATCCAATTATCCATCTACTCATCCATCATCCACAAGCATCCATTGACCTTAAAAGACTTCTAATGCCATATGAACATATGCAGAGTGTGTGTATATGTCTCTTATCTAGTGCAAAATCAAGCAGTTTACTGATCCAGTTAACCTCCTTAATGCGAATCAAGAGAGTGTCATGCATCCAATATGTATGCATATACACTAATCATGTAAATACTATATGTGATCATATTCACTCATCCATATGCAACGTCCATATGATAACACATCAAGTTTCAATCCGTATACGAATACACTCATATGCATATGCAATATGAAAGTGCCTGAGCCGGTCTAGTGTCTAATGTGTGTATATGCATCCACGAGAAACCACTAGCAGACACTTGCAACCACTTGCAACCATCAATCATAACATGTCTCAAACAAATGTTTTCATCCATTGGCTTCTACCTAAGGATCGAGGATAGGACCGAGAGGATATACTTAAAAGATAAAGACTAGCATGCAAATAAATATTACAGAAAAAGGAGGAATCAAGGATATACCCTCAAAAAGGGTATGATGTGCGTATCTAGTCTTCAGTCTTCTAAGTTGCATCTTCTTTGAGCTTCACTCCACTATACCTTAACTAATTTAACTTCACGATTGTGAAGCTTCTTGACCTCCATTTCCAAAACCCACTAGTAAAGATAGCACCTCGATCATTTACTATGCTAGAGGGTATCCAATGTTGTCGTACTATCTTTCCAAGATAAACAGAAGTTAACCATGATAACAAGTGTATATACTAAGATGATTAAAGGTCTCTCTTCTACTTAGCTTATCCCTTATGTCACAGATCTGAGGGTCGTTATGTCTCACGCAAACCATCCTAGTCGAACTTGGCATCCCTCAAGTACAGGCCCTAAAGGCCTAAACCAATATCAGACAAGCACCCAAGGAATACCTCCTCCGAATTTGGACGATTTATGTGAGATGATACTAGTAAAACAACCAAACAATTGAGCACTTAACTGACTCTTGCTATCCTCGCCAATCCTGCTCCAAAACTATCATTGATCATATGACTAGCTTTGCATTGTCAACTAGATATATGCGGAAGTCTATCTCAAGTTTTTAGGGGGAAAACTCCAAACTTAATAAAAAACATATGACTACTCATGGACTACTCTAACGGATCGAAAATCGTCGATAAATACATAAAGTGATTCTAGGTAGCTAAGACAAACTGATCCCTTAGGATCGCACGAAATTTCGAGGGTATTCCCGGGGCAAGTCGAAAGTCTAACTATCCTCCTTTCATAGTTACTAGCTAACTAATCCATGCCTAGAATCAACCCATAGCACATGAAACCAAAAACATAAGTATCTCAAATCCTTACAAACCAAAGATAAATGAGCCGAACCACAAAATGGACTTGAGACAATAATGGGATCCTCTACTGTACAAGCTCTAGGGTATAGAGACTCAACTATGGAAGCAGATATAAACGAATTCGAAGCGCAAAAATCAAAAAGAGTACTAGCAGGACGATCAATAAGAAAAACTAAACTTTTCAACAGAAACCTAACTACCTCTCTCTCAGGTATACTGGTGGTGAGAGCATGCACTTGCCTTCCATAAAATCCTATCTTTTGTTCTTGCCCTTGCCCTTAATTATACAACCCGTTATACCAAAATAAAGATACTCCCTCTTGTTTTAGGTTTTACTATTCTTTCCTCCCCTCCTTTGTGAACCAAGTCCATATCCATGAATTCTTCATCCTTTTGTTGTGCTCCTTAGCCAAACTCCCTCATTCTCATCTTTTCCATCCTTATTAACTTGTTGATAGGTCTCTCGAAAGCTGCCTCCATCGCATGGAGAATCCTACAAAGCTCGAAAGAAAATTATCCACAGGTGAAACTACTACGGCTATAGATGGAAGTTGGGCACTTGTTTTCCCTTTGACAAGTGTTGTAGTCTCGTCGAGCCCGCGGAACCATGCCGCGATGAGGTTACCTCCCAGAAAGCCAGGGGCCCCGGAGATTCAGGAAAGAAGGAAACAAGGATTCAAACAGAGGATCAAAAGATAGTGCATACGGCTTTGGGGAATACGCCTTTAAAAAAAACTTTTCTTTTGAAAATGCTTCTTTTAAAACCGTTTTGAAAATTATTTTTCAAATCTTTTATCTGATCTGGTAACCTTTAGCTCTGATAACAAGTGAAACACCCCACCTCCGTTAAGGTCACTCACAGAGGGAATGCCTTAACTTCGGTGGAGCATTATAGGTAAAAGATGTAGATAAATTACAAGACGGACAAATAATGCAGCAGAAATTAAAGTCATTTTATAAACCACTTAATTCAGTCAAGCTTTTACAACAATTTCCTCAATCATACTTAAATGTAATAGATAGAACTTCTGTCTTGATTTGAAAACTTCCAAGAATAAAAGAAGCATAAAAACAATGATATTCCCCGATAAAGCATGAACCAGCCATAGCAGTGGAAGAGAGAGAGTCCAAAGCGATACAACAACTAATCTTCAACTTGGAAAGAGAAGAGGTCCAAGTTAGGCTGAGCTATTCCTTCCCTGACTACCTAGGGGGGAACGGAAGAAAAGAGAAGAAAAACAAACTAGGTCATACATAAGTCTAGTAAGTCCAGTGATCTTTCAGAATGCAAACAAGATAAATGACCATGACATGAATAAACCGAAAATAGTACAATACCATAAAAACAAGGTAACTAAAGACAAGAATAGTGCAAGGTGAACTGAATGCGCTTCTACTTTTTCTCTGCTTTGCTACTACTCTGTTAATCTGATTTCTATATTTATCTCTGCACCACCTAACTAGTGTCCCAACTAGTAATCTGTATAAAATGATAATCGTGATCCCAACCCCCGTAATTGTGGTGGCCTTTAGGTGTACATCTATCGTGAGGATTCCACCTCAATCAGCCTAATTTCCATGACATGTTAGATGTACCCTTAGTACCCAATCGATTGGCTCCCGACTTGTATTCATGTTCTATGTGTCTTTGTCAATCGGCCCTCTCTTGCATGTAGATACCCTGTGCTGGTCCCACCATATGGTGTATCAATCCTTATGATAGCGACCCGACACGATTCAAGATGCATAGTGTATAACTACTGGTAACCAGTGCCTGCTTTTTCCCACTCCGGAGTACGTGCACGCCCGTAAACCTTCGGAACCTACACTGACGTACCCCCTACCGCTGCTTTGACCGCTTATAATCAGCCCAGTAATCGTGCCCTACCCTGCCTAGTTCAGGGTACCGTGATACGTCCATGTGGGTTATTACTGAAATGGGTCCCCGTTACTAGGGTTTCCTATTGGTTAAGTTTGTGGGCCTATATTTACTAATATTACCCACCAACCCGATATGTACTTAACCCTCCCGTCGATTCAAGCAATTTTAATTAACAGTTAAGTTTTGTGGGCCTATATGTACTAATATTACCCACCTACATGAGATGTACTTAACAATTCCATCAATTCAAGCATGTTTATTTAATAGTTAAGTTTTGTGGGCCTATATTTATTAATATTATCCAATTACCTGATATGTACTTAACCCTTCCGCTGATTCAAGGATGTTTATTTAATGGTTAAGTTTTGTGGGCCTATATTTACTAATATTATCCACCAACCCGTTATGTACTTAAACCTTCCACTGATTCAAGCATGTTTATTTAATGGTTTAGATTTGTGGGCCTATATTTACTAATATTACCCACCAAGCCGATATGTACATAACCCTTCCACTGATTCAAGCATGTTAATTTAATGGTTAAGTTTTGTGGGCCTATATTCACTAATATTACCCACCAACCCAATATGTACTTAACCCTCCTGCATATTATGCCATATTAGTTAAGTGTTGTCCACTCATGTTAACTTAAGCCACTCATTCATCATGTCATGTTGGTTAAGCATTTCTTATTAACTTGACCCTCCTTACTTATCATGTTGGATCGGTTAAGTGTTTCCTATTAACTTAACCCCGTCCGTTCATCAAGTTATATTGGTCAAGTGTTTTTTGTTAACTTAACCCCACGTATTCATCTTGTTGTATTGGTTAAGTGTCATCAATCAATTCAAGTTAACTTATCCCACCTACATGTAATGTTACTTTGGTTAAGTGTTGCCTTCTTGTGTTAACTTAACCCTACTACAAATCAAGTTATATTGGTTAAGTGTTTCCCTCTTATTTTAACTTAACCTTTCCATAAATCAAGTTATATTGGTTAAGTGTTTCTAGATTTACTTAACCTCCCCCACTTGTCTAATTAACATGTTATGAAGGTTAAGTGTTCTAAATTTACTTAACCTCACCCACTTGTCTAATTAACATGTTATAACGTTTAAGTGTTCTAAATTTACTTAACCTCACCCACTTGTCTAATTAACATGTTATAACGGTTAAGTGTTCTAAATTTACTTAACCTCACCCATCAGTTTAGTTAACATGTTGAATTGGTTAAGTGTTTCCTTAATTGAATTAACCCTACCAATCTTGACTTAGCTTTATTAAAGCACCAACCACTCACATTAGATAGGTATTGTTGTGGTCACTGGATGTGCCGGTCCGTTCCGGGCAGTTTTACACCACTACTCGGGTTCTCTTTTGGCTCAATGCACTAACCACCCACTTTAGACAGGTATTGTTGTGGTCATTGGATGTGCCGGTCGGTTCCAGGCAGTTTTACACCACAACTCAATCTAACCTCGGGTTAGGCATATTCGTTTCTTCTAAATTTACATATTTCTTATTTATGAAAAATTCCATATGTAAATTATTCCTAATTGAATTATTCCATAATTGTCCTTTTAATTATGCTCACAATTAATGGTATACTAAATATACCATTTCATGAACCAATCTATGCCATGTAAATTTTCATGATTATCCTACATATTTACATGTAAATTATAAATCAGTTATTGTCATGGCCCACTTTCCTTCTAAATCACGTTCAAAATTTTAGGTATATAGATTACACCATTTTCATGCCAATTATCATGCTTATGTGTCAAACATGCCAATTACATGTAATTTCATATTTTCCCCAACGTTACCCCCGTTGTACGTTCGCAAAATTACATAGAATGTGTAACAACCCGCAAAAATCAGGACCAATTTAAAAATGTTATTTTACAAAATTTTAATGAATTTTGACAATATAAAATAATTTATTTAAATAATAATGATCACAAATTTGATTCAAATCGAAGTTAGAATGAATGATTTAATTTTTATTATAAAAAGAGTTAGAAATAACGCGGTAGTTTGAAAAGTCAAACTTGAACTTTGACTGACCGTACAGGATGCAAAATTTAACGGATTTTAGTGAAACCAAAAATATTAGAATCTATTTAAATTTTTCTTTCCAACGAATCCGAAAAATCGAAATTTCATAACGGGAATCAAAAGTTATGTCAAAATTAAAATCTAGAATGGTCGCTATGAAATTTATAAGGGCCAAAATGCTACATTTTGCAGAATAAGGAATTAGGACCCGAAACCATCTCCATTGGTTTTAGAATGTTGTTTACATATAAAAATGACTATAGGAACTTATATTTTTGAGTTTCGAAAAAATTCCACTATTTTTGGTATTTTTAAATATTAAAATATACACCTGAAAAATAGAATTTTTGCAAACGAACTCCGAATTCGACGAAACCAGTTTCTATGGATTCGGAATATTAAAATAAGGTTAAATTCTAAAATTTATAATTTTTTGAATTATTTTGTGGCCGGTATAATTTTTACAGTGAAAAATAGCATATTTTCAGACTTCGGAAATTTATAATAAATTCATACGGAATCGGAAAATTACGAAATCAGGTTCGTTGGGTTCGTAATGACCTGAAATAATTATGTTTAAAATTTTATTAATTTTGAAATCAGCATGTATTTATAAGAATTTTTGAACTGAAGAAAACAGTTGAAAATTGAGTAATTGGGCACATAATGATATTTGGGCCCAAACCAAAATTAAACCCATGGTATATATTATCTTTTTTTCTGAGTTTTAGGGCTGAAATTCGAAATGCACAGCAGCCACTCTCTTTTCCATCATTTTTTCTCAATTTCCATGGTGGATCCCCTCTTCCTCTAAAATTCATAAAAAAATAAAATCTCTTCAAACCATAACAAATTATATGTTTTCTCGAAGGTCTCGACGATACGAAGCTAATGGTGTAGTCGGTTTTGTCAAACAGCGCTCGGATTCGCCGGAATCTCGTCTTAAAGCTCGCTGTTTTCGAAATTCAGAAACTCAAAACGTAAATCAAGAAATTCCCGTGAGTCGAGGAAGAATTAGACGAAGTCACGAACACGGAAGTTCTTCGTCTACGCAAGACGAAGATGCTCAGAAAATTTCAGGCAGTTTGGAGGTGTGAGGCGGCCTGTGGGACCCGCGAGGCGAAATCCTTTCTAGGCGATTTCCCGATGATCGGAGAAGCTTTAGGGGCGGCTCTTTCTGGTGGTTGTAAAGACCCGTAACTTCCCCGTAAAGGAAAGCGTCGGATAGTTCGAGAACAAACCACAACAGAACGCATACAGAAGAACATTTCATTGTATATTACAACAATGCATCAGATTACATGAATATACGGGGTATAAATGAATATTACACAGAAATATCAGAGATTTAAATTACATTTAAATACATAGCAGCGGAAAATAATACAATACACAACTAGAAGGAGATATACGGATACAAAGCTTTCCGGATATCGTTCCAGCTGTAAACCAGGTTCCTGTGAATATAAATCTGCAAAACCAAACCTACTAGCTGCCCGTGTCAAAATAGGGGCACCCAGAGTTTAGGTTAAAACAATAAACTCCAGGTCAGTCATGTGACTGGTGTGAGAACTAAAACAGTTATTATTCTTTATTTTAAAAGTTAGGTAAATCAAGGGACCACGCCGTATAACACGGAACGGGTTTCCTCCCAAGAATACCAGTGCATAAAACAAACAGCGCAATGCTAAATAAAGAAAAATGAAGCTGTTATAAGACCCAGGTCCTATCACACAATGCAACGCAAGCCGGGGGATAGGGTTTTCCCTTATAACAGCCAAAGAATGCTTAATACGTTTAAAACAAATCATTTGATACTATTATAAGTGCATAGTGTATAAAACAACTTCAAATCATAAGTATCAATCATAGGCGGCATGAGCGTCCCATGCCACTATGTCGCCATATATAGGTTTACAAATAAAACCGCAAAGTCACGTATTTGGAAATTGGATTTCCGTCTATGAACCGAGGCAAAAGATAGTCCTCAACCGATTCGAGACTGTCTAGCCCGAGTCTCAGGCACAGCCGCAACCGTACCTTGGATCGTCAGGGCCGGTCCACACGAAGTGGATTATAATGCCTGAACAATACGTTTCTCCGCCCTTTGGGGCGTAAGCGAGCCAACTAAATGACTCCATCGGTTCGAGAACGACCGATCAATCCGAGGCGCCTCGCAACAGCAACAACCACATAAGTCAAACTCGTCAGGGCGTGTAAAACCACTGACGCCACTTCTAGCTAGAAAGAAAACGCATGTCCCCCCTGACGTCCGTCTCCCGTTTTGGTTCATACCTGGTGTGAAACACGCGAGGTAAACGTTACACAAAGCTACGCCACAAAGGCCGTGCTTTGATCATCACCACAAGACTTTGCTTTTCAACAGAAGCCTTGATCATTTGCATCTTAGCATGCCACACAGGCAAACCATCCTATGCAACCGATATCAGTCATACAGAATGAAATCCGATGTCAGACACACAGTCCATTTACAAGTCCGTCCTGGGTCTGAACGAAACCGGAGGCACCTAGTACCCCGCATATCCATCGATCTCCAAGTACGTCTGGACGATCACTAACTGTTTCCATCTTCTTGGGTGTACAGCCCAATCAAGATCATCAGTTATCCCCCAAACGACGTGAAGACCTCCGGTCTTCGACCATCGTCTTCATCTTCGACTTATCGTCGTATCAGTTATTCAGAATGGGATAAACCCGGTCTTCCCGAATAACTCGCGTATATTTTAAATAAGTGTTACACAAACACAACATACGCCTCATTCCAATCCATCAGTCACTAACCGTAAATTAATCAAGAGAATAATTCCCCAAATATTAACCCCGAAGGCCGAAACCAACATCAGATCAATATCCAGAAAATCATTCTACTTAGCTAACCGACAGTTAGTTTCTAATTTCACATTCATAGGGAAAGGTTCCCATTAACTTTATCCAAGATAAATTCCTTGAATTTATTCTTAGATCTATTTTTGAATATCAATTCAAACTAGTCGGGATTAACGAAACTTACCGAAGTAATCACTTGTTTTAATTTCCCAATCCCAACCTATTCATCCCATGAAGTAAAACTGGTAATACTTCATATCTAACACCACAGTGTTATCGGTAAATTCAATTACCATTTCACGTTCAAATCTAATTAAAGATTTAACTATCGCCTGGAGCAAAACTGGTGATACTCCATTTTCGATCATTTCAATCTAATTAAAGATTCATTAAAACTCCACTTAGTTTTAATCTTTGACTGGGTTAAAGAATCAGTGTCATTTAAAAACACGGTTCACGATAAACCCAAAATCACATTCATTAATCATCGGGTTAAAGAACAAGTGTTATTTAAAAACACTATCCACGATAAACCCAAAAATCATTCCATTAATTATCAGGTTAAAGAACAAGTGTTATTTAAAAACACTGTCCACGATAAACCCAAAAATCAATCCATTAATTATCGGGTTAAAGAACAAGTGTTATTTAAAACACTGTTCACGATAAACCCAAAAATCAATACTAATTCAATTCCAATTAAATATCATTTTTAATTGGTACACTTCATTAAATCTAAATAAAAAGATTTAATCTTTTCTCAACTGGGTTCAAGAACAGTGTTAGTGAAGACACCATTCACGACAAACCCAAATCACATTTGATATTCAATATAAGGCTCTGAATAGAAAATATATCGGCTTATATTCAATATCAAATCCTACGATTAACAAATGTCGTATTGAAAATAACGATATTAATATATCTTTCAAATTTCCATAACGACACCTGTATAATCACGAATTCCAACATCGAAATATTCCGAAGACAATTTCGATTCAAATCCACTCCAATGCAATCATTGGAAATTCTGGTTACTTTTAAAACCCTTTTCAAATTCAGTTTATTTATTTAAAAATAAATAGAATTATAATTCTAGTTCAAAACTAGTCTATTTCGATAAAAATCTATTTTTATCTTTTCAAATATGGAGTTTTTCACCCCAATTCTTTCTAAATCATTTCTTATGATTTTACACAAATTATTACTATTTTTAATAATTTTATCAAGGCCCGTACAGTCGATTTCCATTAACGGCCATCGAACTGCACTTACAGCGACCTTTTTCGAATTTGATTTGGACGTATCTCCAAATCCAACCGTTAGATTTCAAATTTCTAACATTCATTAGAAAGCTCTTTTCGATACGAACCCAACGGTTCCGGTTTTAGGAGAATCCGATGGTCGGATCTCCCGCAATGTCCGTTTGAAATAAATGGTCGAAATTCACGAACTGCCGCGGCGCGGCGCGTTCTATTCAGGCCATTATATTATATATATAATATATATAATATATACTTCGTCGATTTCTATTTAAAACGAATTATATAAATAGTTTTAAATTCGTTTCAAAAGCAATTTCAACCTCCTTTTCAATTCAAATCAAAATTGAATTCTTCTTTATAAATTCGTTTCAAAATTCATTTCTATTCAATTCAAATTTCAATTCAATTTGAATTCATTTCAATTCGTTTTCAATTCAATTCATTTCGAAATCGTTTTCAATTCAATTCATTTCGAAATCGTTTTCAATTCAATTCATTTCGAAATCGTTTTCAATTCAATTCATTTCGAAATCGTTTTCAATTCAATCCATTTCGAAATCGTTTTCAATTCAATTCATTTCGAAATCGTTTTCAATTCAATTCATTTCGAAATCGTTTTCAATTCAATTCATTTCGAAATCGTTTTCAATTCAATCCATTATATTCGATTTCGAGATCACTTTTCAATATTCATTTTTAAGATGAATAAAATCGATATAAATATCGTTCACGTCAAAATGGCGTCAATCTAATCAACACGGCTTCATAAATTTCTATTTTCAAATATTCTATTTCAAATATTTCTTTTTCAAAATAGTTGTTATTATCAAAATATTTCGTTCAACACATGACCAATCTCAATGAATGAGTACTGTCAACACATGAACTTTTATTTTATAATATTCTTTATTTTTCAAATTGGAATGAGGCCCAATCAATCACCATATAAAGTTAATTATATGGATTTTCATACAACACATGTATATAATAACATTGAAAATAATCAACCATCAACCAAAGTGCACTACACTGTAAAAGCATCAAATATAGATATTCAACGCTTATAACAGCCTGTCAATCTATCGATCGACATATTTAATCAATCAGGATGAGTGAACTTCAAATTTCATCCCAACACCCGTGTGGGGTTTCAAACAATCAAACACATATTTTATTTGTGCTGTTGGGCGATGTGTAAAATTTATCGTCCCAATCTATGTCATTCAAATAAGTGTACATAAACAAACCATCTGGTTTGTAAATGAATATTTATTTATTCACTTCACTATTTTCATATTCACGTTAAAATTTATATTTTTAACGATAAAACATTTTATTTCAACCTATGAATTTCTATTCATTCAATAAAATGATATTTTTATTTTTCTAACTTATTTTAGAAAATTTCGGCGGCATAACGGCACGATACTAGAAACGGGACGAGGCCTAGCCTTATCCCCGGTCTAGTGAAGGCCCACGCCATTCACACATCAATCAAATCAATTCGTTATGCGAACCACAAAATTTGGAGTAAGAGTCTAACCTAGCCT
Source organism: Allium sativum (assembly GCA_030737875.1). Taxonomy (NCBI): domain Eukaryota; kingdom Viridiplantae; phylum Streptophyta; class Magnoliopsida; order Asparagales; family Amaryllidaceae; genus Allium; species Allium sativum. The sequence continues at coordinate 751,904,454 of CM060918.1, forward strand.
TACTCCTTCGCCTTATAACGGCGCACGTCTAATCCTAACCAATTTATCGATTCGATTTTTCACACCACAAACCACATTCAAACCAATATCGCAATCAATCACCAAACAGTCAAACAAACAAGTCCATGGTCTGTGGACGATTGTGTCGGGTGCTACTAAGCACCGTCTGCATCCTAGTATATATATAACTAGAAAAATTAAATTGAAAGGTGAGAAATTCTCACTTATAGCTATCCTAGCTCCCCGGCTCTTCATTTGCAGAAGTCCTCGTCGTTTCGCCTTTTTGTCACCTTCGTTGCCCAAGGCCACTATATATATAAAAATTGAATTTTTATTTCAAAGTTCCATATATAAAAATCGAATTTTTATTTCAAAGTTCAATATATAAAAATCGAATTTTTAGTTCAAAGTTCAATATATAAAAATCGAATTTTTAGTTCAAAGTTCCATATATAAAAATCGAATTTTTATTTCAAAGTTCAATATATAAAAATCGAATTTTTATTTCAATATTCAATATATAAAAATCGAATTTTTATTTCGATATTCAATATATAAAAATTCCATTTTTCTATCGTTATTCAATATATAAAAATTCCATTTTTCTATCGTTATTCAATATATAAAAATTCCATTTTTCTATCGAAGTTCAATATATAAAAACTATATCTTTCTATCGAAGATATCGTCTTCCCACATTTTAAAAATCTAACTTTTTGCATTTTAAAAATCTGTTTATAATCATTTTAAAAATATGTCTTCAACATTTTTAAAAAAAAACTGTTTTAAACATAAAAAAAACTGTTTTAAACATAAAAAAAACTGTTTTAAACCTTTTAAAAAAACTGGAAATTAGTTTTAACGAATTAAAATAAAAATAAAATAAAAACCTAAACTTACAGCGAATGGGGAGGGGGTCAGTGGGCGCTGGATTCATCGCGGCGGTTGGAGTGTTCGGCGGAGTCTGGGTTGGCCTGCGGTGGCTGTGGGAGGCGGCTTCGGTCGACTTAGGGTTTGAAGGGCCAGCGATTACAGGAGGACGGAGAAGAAGGGGAGGGAGCGATGGAGTGGAGGAAGTGGAGGGAGGAGTCAGGGAGGCGTCGCACCCCCTGGCGGCGGCGGCGAACGATCGAGGAGGGGGGAGAAGCGATTTGCGATTCGGATGTTTTTTTCTCTTTTTTTTTTTTTTTTTTCTTTCTGAATCGAACGTATGAAAGGAAGGGGGGGGGCCAGGAAGAAGAAAAAGGGGAGGGAGGAATTAAAAATTATTTTTTTTATTATTTTATTATTTAAATTTGCAAAAAGGGTTGACTTTTACACACGACCTCGAAACGAGGCCCACCGCCTGTCGCCCATAGCGTTTCACCCCCATTCCGAACACAATGGGATATGTATCGCAAGCTGATTTGATCGTTACAATCAGTTTCCGTTTGAATTTACATTTAAATCACTATATTGAATTTTAAACGCACATTTCAAATTACCGGGGCCACATACTAACTAGAAAAATTCCAGAAAAATAATTTCTAGCTTCGTATTGACGATACGGTCCTAACAAAACTAGTTTCGTCGAATTCTGAGACCGTTTGAAAAATGGCCAATTTCCAGTCGATTAAAATCAACTAAAACTGGTCAAACGCGTTTTCTTTTGCCACGCTCACATATTGATTCGAAAAATTATGAAATTTGAAACCTAGCAATAACTTAGCATCACGGACCCAACAAAACTGGTTTCGTCGAAATCCGTGGCCGTTTGCAAAATTGCTATTTTTAAGGGCCTTATATATATAAAAATATATATAAATTCCACAGCGACTATTTCTAATTTTAAACTGGACATATCTTATCATTTCTAAAATGAAATCTCAGTTTGTTAACTTCGTTACAAAGATATAGTTATACAGATTCAAATATTTCTTGTTTCGTTCAATTCTGACTTATATTGAATTCTGTATATTCATTTGAAATTAGAAATCGAATTTTCGAACTACCGCGCCATTTTCAATTCCTTTTATAATTATATATAATTATTATATATTCTAACGACGACGTATATAATATATACGTCGAATTTCAATTCAAAATAAATTTCTCGTCGATATTATTTAAAATATTTCATTTTAAATAATCAAAATTCGCTAAAATTGCCAAAATAAAAATTTCAAACTGGCTCGCATTTTACGGGTTGTTACAATCTCCCCCACTTAAAACTTTTCGTCCCCGAAAAGGAACAAAGTCGAAAGTGGTTTGATTAATTAACTCTACGTTCGATCCGGCTTCCATTCTCCAACTTTTCAGTTTCTGAGAATTTTCAAAATTTCAAAAATTTGGCTAACACCCTAAATTTTCGAAAAATTTCGCCATAACCTCCCCTGCACCGGGAGCATCGGGGAATTTCAAATAGCTTCCCCGGTCCTTCAGATCTCAAAAAGAAAAAGAAAAAGCCAAGCGGCTAGCCAATAGGCTCACAAAATCATCATTACCCAAACAAAACAGGAAATTATGTAGTAAACATGTACCTATTTGTCGGGCAAACAAATTTTATTCTCTGCTCTAGCCTCCTTGCTATGACCTGTTCAAAGATATATATGTATATGCAAGCAAATGCAACCAATTTTCAATACAATTCAATATTTGGTTCCATTAGGCTAAATGGCTAAAAATTAGCAAACAAATAAACAAACAACACAAACATCAATCAATTAGTGAATTAGAGTTTCAAATTGATAACTTTGATACATAGTCAAAAATCAGGTTCTTGATGCCAAATCACAACAATAAGCCCTATCTAATTTTGGTTCTCACACCAGCCTAATGGAAATATATAGATATTACACGTTCGTCCCTCGAGTATAAATTCTGAAGATGATATATCAATCATCAGAATCACCCCCGGGCGACTAGAGTGTAATTCTATATCTATCCAGTATATTAAAATTTCGAATACACACGGATCAGACGTATACGCAAAATCTATATATACTGGATCGTCCAACTCAATATAAATAAATAACCAAATACGAATAGTTGATTTAGATTTTCAAAACAAAATTTGTCTTTATTTTCAAAAATATCCTCTTCACACTCGTTCTAGGATACTACTGATCCCATCTCTAACGAGTCATTCCCATTGGATATTACTAATCCAATATCTGATGAATTCTTTCGTACGGTTCTAATGTGCCTTGTTCTCTGAGCTTTGTAAACCAAAGCTCTGATACCAACTGTAAAGACCTGTAACTTCCCCGTAAAGGAAAGCGTCGGATAGTTCGAGAACAAACCACAACAGAACGCATACAGAAGAACATTTCATTGTATATTACAACAATGCATCAGATTACATGAATATACGGGGTATAAATGAATATTACACAGAAATATCAGAGATTTAAATTACATTTAAATACATAGCAGCGGAAAATAATACAATACACAACTAGAAGGAGATATACGGATACAAAGCTTTCCGGATATCGTTCCAGCTGTAAACCAGGTTCCTGTGAATATAAATCTGCAAAACCAAACCTACTAGCTGCCCGTGTCAAAATAGGGGCACCCAGAGTTTAGGTTAAAACAATAAACTCCAGGTCAGTCATGTGACTGGTGTGAGAACTAAAACAATTATTATTCTTTATTTTAAAAGTTAGGTAAATCAAGGGACCACGCCGTATAACACGGAACGGGTTTCCTCCCAAGAATACCAGTGCATAAAACAAACAGCGCAATGCTAAATAAAGAAAAATGAAGCTGTTATAAGACCCAGGTCCTATCACACAATGCAACGCAAGCCGGGGGATAGGGTTTTCCCTTATAACAGCCAAAGAATGCTTAATACGTTTAAAACAAATCATTTGATACTATTATAAGTGCATAGTGTATAAAACAACTTCAAATCATAAGTATCAATCATAGGCGGCATGAGCGTCCCATGCCACTATGTCGCCATATATAGGTTTACAAATAAAACCGCAAAGTCACGTATTTGGAAATTGGATTTCCGTCTATGAACCGAGGCAAAAGATAGTCCTCAACCGATTCGAGACTGTCTAGCCCGAGTCTCAGGCACAGCCGCAACCGTACCTTGGATCGTCAGGGCCGGTCCACACGAAGTGGATTATAATGCCTGAACAATACGTTTCTCCGCCCTTTGGGGCGTAAGCGAGCCAACTAAATGACTCCATCGGTTCGAGAACGACCGATCAATCCGAGGCGCCTCGCAACAGCAACAACCACATAAGTCAAACTCGTCAGGGCGTGTAAAACCACTGACGCCACTTCTAGCTAGAAAGAAAACGCATGTCCCCCCTGACGTCCGTCTCCCGTTTTGGTTCATACCTGGTGTGAAACACGCGAGGTAAACGTTACACAAAGCTACGCCACAAAGGCCGTGCTTTGATCATCACCACAAGACTTTGCTTTTCAACAGAAGCCTTGATCATTTGCATCTTAGCATGCCACACAGGCAAACCATCCTATGCAACCGATATCAGTCACACAGAATGAAATCCGATGTCAGACACACAGTCCATTTACAAGTCCGTCCTGGGTCTGAACGAAACCGGAGGCACCTAGTACCCCGCATATCCATCGATCTCCAAGTACGTCTGGACGATCACTAACTGTTTCCATCTTCTTGGGTGTACAGCCCAATCAAGATCATCAGTTATCCCCCAAACGACGTGAAGACCTCCGGTCTTCGACCATCGTCTTCATCTTCGACTTATCGTCGTATCAGTTATTCAGAATGGGATAAACCCGGTCTTCCCGAATAACTCGCGTATATTTTAAATAAGTGTTACACAAACACAACATACGCCTCATTCCAATCCATCAGTCACTAACCGTAAATTAATCAAGAGAATAATTCCCCAAATATTAACCCCGAAGGCCGAAACCAACATCAGATCAATATCCAGAAAATCATTCTACTTAGCTAACCGACAGTTAGTTTCTAATTTCACATTCATAGGGAAAGGTTCCCATTAACTTTATCCAAGATAAATTCCTTGAATTTATTCTTAGATCTATTTTTGAATATCAATTCAAACTAGTCGGGATTAACGAAACTTACCGAAGTAATCACTTGTTTTAATTTCCCAATCCCAACCTATTCATCCCATGAAGTAAAACTGGTAATACTTCATATCTAACACCACAGTGTTATCGGTAAATTCAATTACCATTTCACGTTCAAATCTAATTAAAGATTTAACTATCGCCTGGAGCAAAACTGGTGACACTCCATTTTCGATCATTTCAATCTAATTAAAGATTCATTAAAACTCCACTTAGTTTTAATCTTTGACTGGGTTAAAGAATCAGTGTCATTTAAAAACACGGTTCACGATAAACCCAAAATCACATTCATTAATCATCGGGTTAAAGAACAAGTGTTATTTAAAAACACTATCCACGATAAACCCAAAAATCATTCCATTAATTATCAGGTTAAAGAACAAGTGTTATTTAAAAACACTGTCCACGATAAACCCAAAAATCAATCCATTAATTATCGGGTTAAAGAACAAGTGTTATTTAAAACACTGTTCACGATAAACCCAAAAATCAATACTAATTCAATTCCAATTAAATATCATTTTTAATTGGTACACTTCATTAAATCTAAATAAAAAGATTTAATCTTTTCTCAACTGGGTTCAAGAACAGTGTTAGTGAAGACACCATTCACGACAAACCCAAATCACATTTGATATTCAATATAAGGCTCTGAATAGAAAATATATCGGCTTATATTCAATATCAAATCCTACGATTAACAAATGTCGTATTGAAAATAACGATATTAATATATCTTTCAAATTTCCATAACGACACCTGTATAATCACGAATTCCAACATCGAAATATTCCGAAGACAATTTCGATTCAAATCCACTCCAATGCAATCATTGGAAATTCTGGTTACTTTTAAAACCCTTTTCAAATTCAGTTTATTTATTTAAAAATAAATAGAATTATAATTCTAGTTCAAAACTAGTGTATTTCGATAAAAATCTATTTTTATCTTTTCAAATATGGAGTTTTTCACCCCAATTCTTTCTAAATCATTTCTTATGATTTTACACAAATTATTACTATTTTTAATAATTTTATCAAGGCCCGTACAGTCGATTTCCATTAACGGCCATCGAACTGCACTTACAGCGACCTTTTTCGAATTTGATTTGGACGTATCTCCAAATCCAACCGTTAGATTTCAAATTTCTAACATTCATTAGAAAGCTCTTTTCGATACGAACCCAACGGTTCCGGTTTTAGGAGAATTCGACGGTCGGATCTCCCGCAATGTCCGTTTGAAATAAATGGTCGAAATTCACGAACTGCCGCGGCGCGGCGCGTTCTATTCAGGCCATTATATTATATATATAATATATATAATATATACTTCGTCGATTTCTATTTAAAACGAATTATATAAATAGTTTTAAATTCGTTTCAAAAGCAATTTCAACCTCCTTTTCAATTCAAATCAAAATTGAATTCTTCTTTATAAATTCGTTTCAAAATTCATTTCTATTCAATTCAAATTTCAATTCAATTTGAATTCATTTCAATTCGTTTTCAATTCAATTCATTTCGAAATCGTTTTCAATTCAATTCATTTCGAAATCGTTTTCAATTCAATTCATTTCGAAATCGTTTTCAATTCAATTCATTTCGAAATCGTTTTCAATTCAATCCATTTCGAAATCGTTTTCAATTCAATTCATTTCGAAATCGTTTTCAATTCAATTCATTTCGAAATCGTTTTCAATTCAATTCATTTCGAAATCGTTTTCAATTCAATCCATTATATTCGATTTCGAGATCACTTTTCAATATTCATTTTTAAGATGAATAAAATCGATATAAATATCGTTCACGTCAAAATGGCGTCAATCTAATCAACACGGCTTCATAAATTTCTATTTTCAAATATTCTATTTCAAATATTTCTTTTTCAAAATAGTTGTTATTATCAAAATATTTCGTTCAACACATGACCAATCTCAATGAATGAGTACTGTCAACACATGAACTTTTATTTTATAATATTCTTTATTTTTCAAATTGGAATGAGGCCCAATCAATCACCATATAAAGTTAATTATATGGATTTTCATACAACACATGTATATAATAACATTGAAAATAATCAACCATCAACCAAAGTGCACTACACTGTAAAAGCATCAAATATAGATATTCAACGCTTATAACAGCCTGTCAATCTATCGATCGACATATTTAATCAATCAGGATGAGTGAACTTCAAATTTCATCCCAACACCCGTGTGGGGTTTCAAACAATCAAACACATATTTTATTTGTGCTGTTGGGCGATGTGTAAAATTTATCGTCCCAATCTATGTCATTCAAATAAGTGTACATAAACAAACCATCTGGTTTGTAAATGAATATTTATTTATTCACTTCACTATTTTCATATTCACGTTAAAATTTATATTTTTAACGATAAAACATTTTATTTCAACCTATGAATTTCTATTCATTCAATAAAATGATATTTTTATTTTTCTAACTTATTTTAGAAAATTTCGGCGGCATAACGGCACGATACTAGAAACGGGACGAGGCCTAGCCTTATCCCCGGTCTAGTGAAGGCCCACGCCATTCACACATCAATCAAATCAATTCGTTATGCGAACCACAAAATTTGGAGTAAGAGTCTAACCTAGCCTTACTCCTTCGCCTTATAACGGCGCACGTCTAATCCTAACCAATTTATCGATTCGATTTTTCACACCACAAACCACATTCAAACCAATATCGCAATCAATCACCAAACAGTCAAACAAACAAGTCCATGGTCTGTGGACGATTGTGTCGGGTGCTACTAAGCACCGTCTGCATCCTAGTATATATATAACTAGAAAAATTAAATTGAAAGGTGAGAAATTCTCACTTATAGCTATCCTAGCTCCCCGGCTCTTCATTTGCAGAAGTCCTCGTCGTTTCGCCTTTTTGTCACCTTCGTTGCCCAAGGCCACTATATATATAAAAATTGAATTTTTATTTCAAAGTTCCATATATAAAAATCGAATTTTTATTTCAAAGTTCAATATATAAAAATCGAATTTTTAGTTCAAAGTTCAATATATAAAAATCGAATTTTTAGTTCAAAGTTCCATATATAAAAATCGAATTTTTATTTCAAAGTTCAATATATAAAAATCGAATTTTTATTTCAATATTCAATATATAAAAATCGAATTTTTATTTCGATATTCAATATATAAAAATTCCATTTTCTATCGTTATTCAATATATAAAAATTCCATTTTTCTATCGTTATTCAATATATAAAAATTCCATTTTTCTATCGAAGTTCAATATATAAAAACTATATCTTTCTATCGAAGATATCGTCTTCCCACATTTTAAAAATCTAACTTTTTGCATTTTAAAAATCTGTTTATAATCATTTTAAAAATATGTCTTCAACATTTTTAAAAAAAAACTGTTTTAAACATAAAAAAAACTGTTTTAAACATAAAAAAAACTGTTTTAAACCTTTTAAAAAAACTGGAAATTAGTTTTAACGAATTAAAATAAAAATAAAATAAAAACCTAAACTTACAGCGAATGGGGAGGGGGTCAGTGGGCGCTGGATTCATCGCGGCGGTTGGAGTGTTCGGCGGAGTCTGGGTTGGCCTGCGGTGGCTGTGGGAGGCGGCTTCGGTCGACTTAGGGTTTGAAGGGCCAGCGATTACAGGAGGACGGAGAAGAAGGGGAGGGAGCGATGGAGTGGAGGAAGTGGAGGGAGGAGTCAGGGAGGCGTCGCACCCCCTGGCGGCGGCGGCGAACGATCGAGGAGGGGGGAGAAGCGATTTGCGATTCGGATGTTTTTTTCTCTTTTTTTTTTTTTTTTTTTCTTTCTGAATCGAACGTATGAAAGGAAGGGGGGGGCCAGGAAGAAGAAAAAGGGGAGGGAGGAATTAAAAATTATTTTTTTTTTATTTTATTATTTAAATTTGCAAAAAGGGTTGACTTTTACACACGACCTCGAAACGAGGCCCACCGCCTGTCGCCCATAGCGTTTCACCCCCATTCCGAACACAATGGGATATGTATCGCAAGCTGATTTGATCGTTACAATCAGTTTCCGTTTGAATTTACATTTAAATCACTATATTGAATTTTAAACGCACATTTCAAATTACCGGGGCCACATACTAACTAGAAAAATTCCAGAAAAATAATTTCTAGCTTCGTATTGACGATACGGTCCTAACAAAACTAGTTTCGTCGAATTCTGAGACCGTTTGAAAAATGGCCAATTTCCAGTCGATTAAAATCAACTGAAACTGGTCAAACGCGTTTTCTTTTGCCACGCTCACATATTGATTCGAAAAATTATGAAATTTGAAACCTAGCAATAACTTAGCATCACGGACCCAACAAAACTGGTTTCGTCGAAATCCGTGGCCGTTTGCAAAATTGCTATTTTTAAGGGCCTTATATATATAAAAATATATATAAATTCCACAGCGACTATTTCTAATTTTAAACTGGACATATCTTATCATTTCTAAAATGAAATCTCAGTTTGTTAACTTCGTTACAAAGATATAGTTATACAGATTCAAATATTTCTTGTTTCGTTCAATTCTGACTTATATTGAATTCTGTATATTCATTTGAAATTAGAAATCGAATTTTCGAACTACCGCGCCATTTTCAATTCCTTTTATAATTATATATAATTATTATATATTCTAACGACGACGTATATAATATATACGTCGAATTTCAATTCAAAATAAATTTCTCGTCGATATTATTTAAAATATTTCATTTTAAATAATCAAAATTCGCTAAAATTGCCAAAATAAAAATTTCAAACTGGCTCGCATTTTACGGGTTGTTACAGTGGTGGTGCGTCTCGCCAAGACGAAGACATTGGCGGTGGTCCCGTGGCGTCAGGTGGCCCGAGGCAGCGGCAAAGTGCGGTCAAAGTTCGGCGGTGAACAGTGTTTGTCGGTCAATGGGCTGAGGGTATTTTCTATTTTATTTTTAAATTATTTAATTAATTTCCAGAACTTTAAAATTGCATAACTCACTCATACGAAGTCGAAAATCGACGATTTCAGGTGCGTTGGGATCGTGGCGACGAGATGGACGCGTGGACACTAATTTTGTCTAATTCTGAGATAGTGAAATTTTTAGGTATTTTTCACGAATATTAATTAATTATTTAATTATGTCCAACTTTAATAAATCATAACTCTCTCGTACGAGGTCCGATTGACAAACCGTAAATTGCGTTGGACTCGTCTTTCCGAGCTCTTCGCGATGGCGCAGACCAGAGCTGAATCCGAGACAGTCAAATTTTCAGCAAAAATCAATGTGAGATTCTATTTTTAATTTAATTATTATTTTTTGTTATTTAAATAATTTAATGAGAAGTGAACTAGATCCGTGATGTATGACTACATGTTGATGCTTGGGTTTGGATTTGTGTTTGGATGATTGTCATATGAATTGCGTTGTTGGAATCTACACGAATGGATTTGATCTTTCTTTTCTTTTTTATGTTGTTTTGACGATAAAAAAATTAGATTTTGTGTTTTATGTTGTTTTGAGAATAAAAAATTTGATCTTTTATTGTATGATGTGTTAAGAATAAAGATTAGATCTTTATTTAAAATTTATAAAGATAGGATTTTTATATTATAAAAGAAAGTTTAAATCTTTTAATTATATTTATAAATCAAGTTAGGATTTTTATAATATATATATAAAAAAAATCTTATTTTATTTAGATTTAGAAAAGAAAAAAAAAACAAAGTTGGGATCTTGACACAAAAATGCGACACTACATCTTATGATGTTATTATATGCGATGACATGAAGATTTAATACCATATTGTATGTTGTCATTATTGTTTGTCGACATGAATGCTTAACATTAATCTACATGTTGCTCATTGAATGGTTTGGAATGGATTTGAACACCCCATATTATGTTATTTATCATTTTATTGATATGCAAGCGCGACACTATATTCTGTGTGTTATTAATTTTTGTATGCGGCCATGTGAATTGGAAGATGACCAAAATTTTAGTGCGGTCATGTAAATAGGAAAATAACCACATTTTAGTGCGTGATCGTAAATAGCAAATTTGTATTATATTTTAGCACTTAAGTAAGAATAAGATTATTAAAATAGTCTTAGCGTCTTAATAAAATTTAAGAAAATAAACTTATTTTCATAGTTAATGTCACAATAGGAATGCAACCTTATTTCCAACGTTTATGTAAAAATATGAGTGTTGTTATATTTTTTTTAGCGCGTTAAGTGAAAGTAGAAAATAAATATATTTTCATTGTTTAAGTTAAAATAAGATTGATAACTTATTTTTAGCGCGTTAGGTAAATTTAGAAAATAATTATAATTTCATTGTTGTTAATAAAATAAGAATGCAAACTTAATTGCATTGTTTTTTTTTTAAATATAAATGCAACATTATTCGCATTGTTTTGATAAAAATGTGAATGCAAACATTATTTACACTGTTTTGATAAAATATAAATGCAAACTTTATTTGCATCGTTCTGTTAAAATATGAATGAAACTTTATTTTTATTGTTTTAATAAAAATATGGAAACTTTATTTTTATTTACATAAAAATATGAATGCAACTTTATTTTTATTGTTATGTCAAAACATGAATGCAAGTTTATTTTAAGCGTTTTAAGTAAAATATGTAAATAAATATATTCGTAGTGTTTCTGATTAAAAATATAAAAATTTATATATGGATATTGCACATGAAAGTTGTACATGAATGTGAATATATAATTAGCGTTATTGAGGAACTTGAAATATTTTCATTATTTACTCAATTAATGGAATTAATGGACGATTTAATTAAGAAGATTGCACATTTAAAAAGGATGAAATAAAAAGTTTAAATTGGTAAGATTTCATTCCAATTATAATAATGAAGATTTGAATTGAAAAATCTCGTTTTTATGTTAACTTGTAAATTTAGAAGATTTGATTTTAAAATTTAACATAAATGGATTAATTGAGGAAGATTTCATTTAACATTAAAATGGTAAGTTTTGATATTACAATTGAAACATTTTGGGAATAGTTTTATGATATTAATATGGAAAGATTAATGTTTACTGAAATGAAAGGATAAGTAAAAGAATGAAATATATTTTAGAAATTAGATATTCTAAAATATGAAATGTTTTAAAATAATACTTTTAGGAGATAATTATAATTATAATTATTAATTGTACCTGGACCCGAGGTTAGGTCACATTTATGGCGGAAGTCTGCCCGGAACCAACCGGCATATCCAGCAGCCATAAATGTTGGGCCTAATGTGAGAGGTCCAAGTGCGCAAATACGAATTGGGTCAAGACACGAGGTTAAGCCCAACCTGTGGGAGAAGTCTGCCCGGAACCAACCGGCATATCCAGCATCCACAAGTTGTAGGCCTAATGTGAGAGGTCTGGCCCGCTATTAAATAATAAAATGTAAAGATAAACATAATAAATGTATAAGGAAAATGAATTGGGCCATTCGGTCCATTTAAAAAATAGTAACTCCATTTTAACCCGTATAAATTATGTTATACATTTTATAAAGGAAATCGAAGATGATTAATATTTTATTTAAGATTAAATGAAATACTCTGAAATAAAGGATGTCTAATTATATATATTAAATGGGAAATTTATGAAATCTAAATTTGGGTTTATCGTGAATTATGTTTTAAATAACATTTATTCTTTAACCCGAATTTATGATAGAATTAATTCCCTAAAATTTGAATAATCATTTAATAATGACTTTGGAAGATTAAAACTAAATAAGATTTTAATTAAATCTTTAATTAGATTGAAAGGGAATTGAGTAGTTAAAATCACTGAATTAAGAAAGTGATCGAAAATGGAAAATGAACCATAAAGCAATGAATATTTTCATGTTATAAATGAATAAATGAATGAAAACATGAAATGGTTATATTATTTATATATTTTATATAAATAAAAGTAATGAAACTTTTATTTACTTTTCACATGTAAATAAAAAGATGAAAATAAGAATGAAACTTTTATTTACATTTCATATGTAAATAAAAAGAATGAAAATAAGAATGAAATTTTTATTTACATTTCACATGCGAATAAAAAGATATAAATATGAAATGAAACATGATTTAGAAGCATGAACCGCATATGAAAATTTAACATGTTTTAAAAAGCATGAAGTCGCATATGAAATGCATAATCAAGAAACCGCATATGAAATAAAAATTCATGTTTAGAGTAGTATTACTGCATATGAAATGAATGGACGATATTTATGAAATGAATGGACGATATATATATACATGAAATGAATGGACGATATTTATAAAAGAATAAATAACGATATATAATGGTTTGCAAATTTATATATGCGAGAATTATTTGGAAAGTCCGAGTTTACTCTCATTCCAAATAATGATACGACGTTCGAAGAGTTGAAGACGGTGATTGAAGACCGACGATCTTCACATCGAATGGGTGTGTTGCTATTGAGACCCATGATGGGAGTAGCTACCTTGAAGGGGTGACAGTAGTAGCCGTCCGGACGTAGTGTTGATTGCACGGATTTGACTTTCGCCCAGACCCAGGGCATAAGTTTATAAATGGAATGTATGTCTGACATTGTAGTCCCTTATACTACATTCGTTGATCTCTCTTAATATATATCTGTTTGGTGGTTAACACCCTTCTCTGAGACATACGAGCTTAGAGGTTATATATTGGTAGAAATTAATGGTATAGTATGGACGACAATGTGGCATACTAAGATGCATTGATCAAGGCTTTTGTTGAAAAGCAGGGCCTTGTGGTTGATGATCAAAGCATAGTCTATTTAGGCATAGCTTTGTGTATATCATGACTTCGCGAGCCTCACACCCCAGTATGAGTCAAAAACGGGATATGGACCGTAGGGAGTGCACACGTTTCTTTCTAGCTAGAGTGGTGTCAGCGACCTGCCAGCCCTGACATTTTACTTATGTGGATGATGGATTTTGAGGCGCCTCGTTTTTTTTATAGGCCGTTGGTGGTCATACTATAGGTCCAAAGGGACCGAGAAACGTGTGTTCAGGCATAACTAATCCACTGCCCATAGGCGGGGACCGGCCCTACCGCTTCCAAGGGTTCACTGCGGGGAATCCTGAAGCATTTGCTAGATTGTCTCAAATCGGAGAGGATCTTGCCCCTAGCCTCGACTCATGATGGAATCCAAATTTCCAATACGCCCTTGCGGTTTTGATTGTATAACTAGTATTGGCGACATGCTATATGGTAACCATGCCGTCTAGGATTGATACTTATGATTCAAATCTTTTTATTAAAACATATATACACTAATAATAATATCAAATCCGTTTTATACGTATCAAGCATCTTTTGACCATTATAAGGTAAAACCCTATCCTCTGGTGTGCGTTGCATTGTGTGATGGGACCTGGGTCTTATAATGGTTTCATTTTTCCAAAAAGACATTGCGTTATTTCTCGATTTACTTTAGTTTATGCACCAACAATTCATTGGAATAAAACCCGTTCCGCATTGGCGGCGTGGTCCTTGGATTTGTCTTATTAGTTAAATTAGTTTAGAATTCTCACACCAGTCCCATGACTGACTCGTAGTTTGTTTCACTTTGCAAACTCGGGTGCCCTCTTTTCCACACGGGCAGTCGAGTAGCTTTTTGCAGATATCTCTCTCTTTAGCAGGATCCTGGATCGAAGCCTAAAGCTGTGTCCAGAGCTTAGTAGTCTTCCGCTGTTTACAGTATTTTATTTAATGTATTAAATCTTTTGTAGTTTATCTTCCACTGTAATTTTATTTCAATGTACTCTGATATATTCTGTACTCTGATGTTATATTATTGTAATGTAATAAAAGTCTGCTGTTATTGTTCTAATGTTTTGTATTCCCAAAGTTAACGTATGCAAGTTTTGAACGGTCTTGGTCGATTTTGCGATCGATTAAGGTCGGGCAAAATCCGTGTCGTTACAGGTGGTATCAGAGCTCTGGTTAGCTCAAATCTTTGGGGTACAACTCGTTAGAACTGAACAAAAGACTCATCAGAGATTGGATTAGCAATATCCAATAAGAATACTCATTAGAGATAGGATCAGCAGTATCCTAGAATGAGAAAACTCATTAGAGATGGGGTTAGTAATGCCCTAGAATGAGTTCAGAGTGATAAGCTTATGATTAGCGTATTTTTGATTATATAATCTATTTATGAAAATATGACTTTAAATATATAAGAGTATGTATATTTGATAAGTTAGTCAACAAATGAAATTAATAAGAGAAATTAAAATTTAGTTAGTTAATTAAACAACTTTTAGCCTAGTTCCTTTTCGAGGACGAAAAGTTTTTAAGTGGGGGCGATTGTAACAACCCGCAAAAATCAGGACCAATTTAAAAATTTTATTTTAGAAAATTTTAATGAATTTTGACAATATAAAATAATTTATTTAAATAATAATGATCACAAATTTGATTCAAATCGAAGTTAGAATGAATGATTTAATTTTTATTATAAAAAGAGTTAGAAATAACGCGGTAGTTTGAAAAGTCAAACTTGAACTTTGACTGACCGTACAGGATGCAAAATTTAACGGATTTTAGTGAAACCAAAAATATTAGAATCTATTTAAATTTATCTTTCCAACGAATCCGAAAAATCGAAATTTCATAACGGGAATCAAAAGTTATGTCAAAATTAAAATCTAGAATGGTCGCTATGAAATTTATAAGGGCCAAAATGCTACATTTTGCAGAATAAGGAATTAGGACCCGAAACCATCTCCATTGGTTTTAGAATGTTGTTTACATATAAAGATGACTATAAGAACTTATATTTTTGAGTTTCGAAAAAATTCCACTATTTTTGGTATTTTTAAATATTAAAATATACACCTGAAAAATAGAATTTTTGCAAACGAACTCCGAATTCGACGAAACCAGTTTCTATGGATTCAGAATATTAAAATAAGGTTAAATTCTAAAATTTATAATTTTTTGAATTATTTTGTGGCCGGTATAATTTTTACAGTGAAAAATAGCATATTTTCAGACTTCGGAAATTTATAATAAATTCATACGGAATCGGAAAATTACGAAATCAGGTTCGTTGGGTTCGTAATGACCTGAAATAATTATGTTTAAAATTTTATTAATTTTGAAATCAGCATGTATTTATAAGAATTTTTGAACTGAAGAAAACAGTTGAAAATTGAGTAATTGGGCACATAATGATATTTGGGCCCAAACCAAAATTAAACCCATGGTATATATTATCTTTTTTTCTGAGTTTTAGGGCTGAAATTCGAAATGCACAGCAGCCACTCTCTTTTCCATCATTTTTTCTCAATTTCCATGGTGGCTCCCCTCTTCCTCTAAAATTCATAAAAAAATAAAATCTCTTCAAACCATAGCAAATTATATGTTTCCTCGAAGGTCTCGACGATACGAAGCTAATGGTGTAGTCGGTTTTGTCAAACAGCGCTCGGATTCGCCGGAATCTCGTCTTAAAGCTCGCTGTTTTCGAAATTCAGAAACTCAAAACGTAAATCAAGAAATTCCCGTGAATCGAGGAAGAATTGGACGAAGTCACGAACACGGAAGTTCTTCGTCTACGCATGACGAAGATGCTCAGAAAATTTCAGGCAGTTTGGAGGTGTGAGGCGGCCTGTGGGACCCGCGAGGCGAAATCCTTTCTAGGCGATTTCCCGATGATCGGAGAAGCTTTAGGGGCGGCTCTTTCTGGTGGTAGTGCGTCTCGCCAAGACGAAGACATTGGCGGTGGTCCCGTGGCGTCAGGTGGCCCGAGGCGGCGGCAAAGTGCGGTCAAAGTTCGGCGGTGAACAGTGTTTGTCGGTCAATGGGCTGAGGGTACTTTCTATTTTATTTTTAAATTATTTAATTAATTTCCAGAACTTTAAAATTGCATAACTCACTCATACGAAGTCGAAAATCGACGATTTCAGGTGCGTTGGGATCGTGGCGACGAGATGGACGCGTGGACACTAATTTTGTCCAATTCTGAGACAGTGAAATTTTTAGGTATTTTTCACGAATATTAATTAATTATTTAATTATGTCCAACTTTAATAAATCATAACTCTCTCGTACGAGGTCCGATTGACGAACCGTAAATTGCGTTGGACTCGTCTTTCCGAGCTCTTCGCGATGGCGCAGACCAGAGCTGAATCCGAGACAGTCAAATTTTCAGCAAAAATCAATGTGAGATTCTATTTTTAATTTAATTATTATTTTTTGTTATTTAAATAATTTAATGAGAAGTGAACTAGATCCGTGATGTATGACTACATGTTGATGCTTGGGTTTGGATTTGTGTTTGGATGATTGTCATATGAATTGCGTTGTTGGAATCTACACGAATGGATTTGATCTTTCTTTTCTTTTTTATGTTGTTTTGACGATAAAAAAATTAGATTTTGTGTTTTATGTTGTTTTGAGAATAAAAAATTTGATCTTTTATTGTATGATGTGTTAAGAATAAAGATTAGATCTTTATTTAAAATTTATAAAGATAGGATTTTTATATTATAAAAGAAAGTTTAAATCTTTTAATTATATTTATAAATCAAGTTAGGATTTTTATAATATATATATAAAAAAATCTTATTTTATTTAGATTTAGAAAAGAAAAAAAAAACAAAGTTGGGATCTTGACACAAAAATGCGACACTACATCTTATGATGTTATTATATGCGATGACATGAAGATTTAATACCATATTGTATGTTGTCATTATTGTTTGTCGACATGAATGCTTAACATTAATCTACATGTTGCTCATTGAATGGTTTGGAATGGATTTGAACACCCCATATTATGTTATTTATCATTTTATTGATATGCAAGCGCGACACTATATTCTGTGTGTTATTAATTTTTGTATGCGGCCATGTGAATTGGAAGATGACCAAAATTTTAGTGCGGTCATGTAAATAGGAAAATAACCACATTTTAGTGCGTGAGTGTAAATAGCAAATTTGTATTATATTTTAGCACTTAAGTAAGAATAAGATTATTAAAATAGTCTTAGCGTCTTAATAAAATTTAAGAAAATAAACTTATTTTCATAGTTAATGTCACAATAGGAATGCAACCTTATTTCCAACGTTTATGTAAAAATATGAGTGTTGTTATATTTTTTTTAGCGCGTTAAGTGAAAGTAGAAAATAAATATATTTTCATTGTTTAAGTTAAAATAAGATTGATAACTTATTTTTAGCGCGTTAGGTAAATTTAGAAAATAATTATAATTTCATTGTTGTTAATAAAATAAGAATGCAAACTTAATTGCATTGTTTTTTTTTAAAATATAAATGCAACATTATTCGCATTGTTTTGATAAAAATGTGAATGCAACCATTATTTACACTGTTTTGATAAAATATAAATGCAAACTTTATTTGCATCGTTCTGTTAAAATATGAATGAAACTTTATTTTTATTGTTTTGATAAAAATATGAATGAAACTTTATTTTTATTTACATAAAAATATGAATGCAACTTTATTTTTATTGTTATGTCAAAATATGAATGCAAGTTTATTTTAAGCGTTTTAAGTAAAATATGTAAATAAATATATTCGTAGTGTTTCTGATTTAAAATATAAAAATTTATATATGGATATTGCACATGAAAGTTGTACATGAATGTGAATATATAATTAGCGTTATTGAGGAACTTGAAATATTTTCATTATTTACTCAATTAATGGAATTAATGGACGATTTAATTAAGAAGATTGCACATTTAAAAAGGATGAAATAAAAAGTTTAAATTGGTAAGATTTCATTCCAATTATAATAATGAAGATTTGAATTGAAAAATCTTGTTTTTATGTTAACTTGTAAATTTAGAAGATTTGATTTTAAAATTTAACATAAATGGATTAATTGAGGAAGATTTCATTTAACATTAAAATGGTAAGTTTTGATATTACAATTGAAACATTTTGGGAATAGTTTTATGATATTAATATGGAAAGATTAATGTTTACTGAAATGAAAGGATAAGTAAAAGAATGAAATATATTTTAGAAATTAGATATTCTAAAATATGAAATGTTTTAAAATAATACTTTTAGGAGATAATTATAATTATAATTATTAATTGTACCTGGACCCGAGGTTAGGTCACATTTATGGCGGAAGTCTGCCCGGAACCAACCGGCATATCCAGCAGCCATAAATGTTGGGCCTAATGTGAGAGGTCCAAGTGCGCAAATACGAATTGGGTCAAGACACGAGGTTAAGCCCAACCTGTGGGAGAAGTCTGCCCGGAACCAACCGGCATATCCAGCATCCACAAGTTGTAGGCCTAATGTGAGAGGTCTGGCCCGCTATTAAATAATAAAATGTAAAGATAAACATAATAAATGGATAAGGAAAATGAATTGGGCCATTCGGTCCATTTAAAAAATAGTAACTCCATTTTAACCCGTATAAATTATGTTATACATTTTATAAAGGAAATCGAAGATGATTAATATTTTATTTAAGATTAAATGAAATACTCTGAAATAAAGGATGTCTAATTATATATATTAAATGGGAAATTTATGAAATCTAAATTTGGGTTTATCGTGAATTATGTTTTAAATAACATTTATTCTTTAACCCGAATTTATGATAGAATTAATTCCCTAAAATTTGAATAATCATTTAATAATGACTTTGGAAGATTAAAACTAAATAAGATTTTAATTAAATCTTTAATTAGATTGAAAGGGAATTGAGTAGTTAAAATCACTGAATTAAGAAAGTGATCGAAAATGGAAAATGAACCATAAAGCAATGAATATTTTCATGTTATAAATGAATAAATGAATGAAAACATGAAATGGTTATATTATTTATATATTTTATATAAATAAAAGTAATGAAACTTTTATTTACTTTTCACATGTAAATAAAAAGATGAAAATAAGAATGAAACTTTTATTTACATTTCATATGTAAATAAAAAGAATGAAAATAAGAATGAAATTTTTATTTACATTTCACATGCGAATAAAAAGATATAAATATGAAATGAAACATGATTTATAAGCATGAACCGCATATGAAAATTTAACATGTTTTAAAAAGCATGAAGTCGCATATGAAATGCATAATCAAGAAACCGCATATGAAATAAAAATTCATGTTTAGAGTAGTATTACTGCATATGAAATGAATGGACGATATTTATGAAATGAATGGACGATATTTATGAAATGAATGGACGATATATATATACATGAAATGAATGGACGATATTTATAAAAGAATAAATAACGATATAGAATGGTTTGCAAATTTATATATGCGAGAATTATTTGGAAAGTCCGAGTTTACTCTCATTCCAAATAATGATACGACGTTCGAAGAGTTGAAGACGGTGATTGAAGACCGACGATCTTCACATCGAATGGGTGTGTTGCTATTGAGACCCATGATGGGAGTAGCTACCTTGAAGGGGCGACAGTAGTAGCCGTCCGGACGTAGTGTTGATTGCACGGATTTGACTTTCGCCTAGACCCAGGGCATAAGTTTATAAATGGAATGTATGTCTGACGTTGTAGTCCCTTATACTACATTCGTTGATCTCTCTTAATATATATCTGTTTGGTGGTTAACACCCTTCTCTGAGACATACGAGCTTAGAGGTTATATATTGGTAGAAATCAATGGTATAGTATGGACTGACAATGTGGCATACTAAGATGCATTGATCAAGGCTTTTGTTGAAAAGCAGGGCCTTGTGGTTGATGATCAAAGCATAGTCTATTTAGGCATAGCTTTGTGTATATCGTGACTTCGCGAGCCTCACACCCCGGTATGAGTCAAAAACGGGATATGGACCGTAGGGAGTGCACACGTTTCTTTCTAGCTAGAGTGGTGTCAGCGACCTGCCAGCCCTGACATTTTACTTATGTGGATGATGGATTTTGAGGCGCCTCGTTTTTTTTATAGGCCGTTGGTGGTCATACTATAGGTCCAAAGGGACCGAGAAACGTGTGTTCAGGCATAACTAATCCACTGCCCATAGGCGGGGACCGGCCCTACCGCTTCCAAGGGTTCACTGCGGGGAATCCTGAAGCATTTGCTAGAGTGTCTCGAATCGGAGAGGATCTTGCCCCTAGCCTCGACTCATGATGGAATCCAAATTTCCAATACGCCCTTGCGGTTTTGATTGTATAACTAGTATTGGCGACATGCTATATGGTAACCATGCCGTCTAGGATTGATACTTATGATTCAAATCTTTTTATTAAAACATATATACACTAATAATAATATCAAATCCGTTTTATACGTATCAAGCATCTTTTGACCATTATAAGGTAAAACCCTATCCTCTGGTGTGCGTTGCATTGTGTGATGGGACCTGGGTCTTATAATGGTTTCATTTTTCCAAAAAGACATTGCGTTATTTCTCGATTTACTTTAGTTTATGCACCGACAATTCATTGGAATAAAACCCGTTCCGCATTAGCGGCGTGGTCCTTGGATTTGTCTTATTAGTTAAATTAGTTTAGAATTCTCACACCAGTCCCATGACTGACTCGTAGTTTGTTTCACTTTGCAAACTCGGGTGCCCTCTTTTCCACACGGGCAGTCGAGTAGCTTTTTGCAGATATCTCTCTCTTTAGCAGGATCCTGGATCGAAGCCTAAAGCTGTGTCCAGAGCTTAGTAGTCTTCCGCTGTTTACCGTATTTTATTTAATGTATTAAATCTTTTGTAGTTTATCTTCCGCTGTAATTTTATTTCAATGTACTCTGATATATTCTGTACTCTGATGTTATATTATTGTAATGTAATAAAAGTCTGCTGTTATTGTTCTAATGTTTTGTATTCCCAAAGTTAACGTATGCAAGTTTTGAACGGTCTTGGTCGATTTTGCGATCGATTAAGGTCGGGCAAAATCCGTGTCGTTAAGGCTCGATATTTTAGCCTAACTTATAAAACAAAAAGGGGAAAAGAGGAATTTGCAACATTCCAACATCATACAAAAGTATGGATCTAACTACACATATGTCACATGGATTTGCATAGAACAATATACTTTTAACAAAGAACTTGCAAATTTGATCTTTGCAACATGAACCACAAGCATATAAATTTACATAGAACTATACAAGTTAAACTTGGCATGTAGTGGTGAACTTGCAAATTAGATATATCATAAAGGCATATGTATCTAACATATAAAGTTGTAGATCTAAACAGATAAGGTCGTAGATCTAAACATGTATACATAATGGCTCTAAACAATTTGGCATAAACGTCATGACTTAGCCTAAAACTTGTATGTATCACAATATCACCAAACTTACGTATGATAATTTCATTCCCAAATTCCTATACAACATCATAAGTTTACTCACCAATTTCCACATAACATGATAGGTTCGATTGACCACATGCATATATGACAGAATAGACATGAATAAACATGAATCAGCATCACATACAACTTGATACAATTCTATTTTACAATTCATTACAAATCATATCTTTAATTTATTCACATCTGAAAGATAACTACACTTACAATCAAAAGGAAAAACTTGATTTCAGGGATCTGTATTCTAAAACTGAATTGCTCGCCTTTGATGTAGATCGTTGAATTCTCTTAGTTGAATTAGATTGGTTTTGATTTGATTTTGATGTAGCTTTTATCTTGCCTTTCAGTTGAAAGAGATGACGGCAATTCTAGGTTCACCATTGATGGCATAATGGCTCAAGGAATATTTTTGTGTGTCTTAGGGTTCAGATTTAGGTTGCTTAAATAGAAGTTTGATTTAATAGGAACCGTCAGATTAACCTAGAGCAAATTAAAGCCATTCAGATAAGATAGAATAGCCACATCAGCCCTAATAACTCAGCAAGGAGTCCATCAGAACCAATCAGATGCCACATTTGCCTTAGAGCGAATCGGCCCACGGGTTGACAGTCAAACACCCAGAATCAACCCCTAGTCGACCAAGCAGAGCTCGGGTCGACCTCAAAAATGGGTCGGTTCGGTTAATCCCCCCTGATTCGCTGTTTTGAATTTTTTTGCATATTTATTTATTTAATTTATATATATATATATATATATATATATATATATTCTCATATGCATACAAACTTCAAGGCTTAATAACTTCTTCATAAGTTATCCATTTTATGCAAACCAAATGTCTATCTTGACCAAAATTTTGAGACGAACGTAATAGCGCAACCCATTTCACTTAATTTTTCTTCCAAAAATTAAGTGTTCTTGAATTTGTTAATTTTAATATTCTCAGAAAATTCAGAGTGTTACATTCTCCCCTCCTTAAAGGATTTCGTCCCCGAAATCTTCAAGTTAAGAAGAATGCATCTTAACATCCAATCATCCATCTACTCATCCATCATCCACAAGCATCCATTGTCCTTAAAAGACTTCTAATGCCATATGAATATATGCAGAGTGTGTGTATATGTCTCTTATCTAGTGCAAAATCAGGCGGTCTACAGATCCAGTTGACCTCCTTAATGCAAATCATGAGAGTGTCATGCATCCAATATGTATGCATATATCTCTAATCATGTAAATACTATATGTGTGCATATTCACTCATCCATATGCAACGTCCATATGATAGCACATCAAGTTTCAATCCATATACAAATACATTCATATGCATATGCAATATGAAAGTGCTTGAGCTGATCTAGTGCCTAATGTGTGTATATGCATCCACGAGCAACCACTAGCAGACACTTGCAACCACTTGCAACCATCAATCATAACATGTCTCAAACACATGTTTTCATCCATTGGCTTCTACCTAAGGATCAAGGATAGGACCGTGAGGATATACTTAAAAGATAAAGACTAGCATGCAAATAAATATTACAGAAAAAGGAGGAATCAAGGATATACCCTCAGAAAGGGTATGATGTGCGTATCTAGTCTTCAGTCTTCTAAGTCTCATCTTCTTTGAGCTTCACTCCACTGTACCTTAACTAATTTAACTTCGCGATTGTGAAGCTTCTTGACCTCCATTTCCAAAACCCACTAGTAAAGATAGGACCTCGATCATTTACTATGCTAGACGGTATCCAATGTTGTTGAACTATCTTTCCAAGATAAACAGAAGTTAACCATGATAACAAGTGTATATACTAAGATGATTAAAGGTCTCTCTTCTACTTAGCTTATCCCAAATCTGAGGGTCGTCATGTCTCACGCAAACCATCCTAGTCGAACTTGGCATCCCTCAAGTACAAGCCCCAAAGGCATAAACCAATATCAGACAAGCACCCAAGGAATACCTCCTTCGAATTTGGAAGATTTATGTGAGATGATACTAGTAAAACAACAAAACAATTGAGAACTTAACCGACTCTGGCTATCCTCGCCAATCCTGCTCCAAAACTATCGTTAATCATATAACTAGCTTTGCTTTGTCAACAAGATATATGCGGAAGTCTATCTCGAGTTTTTAGGGGGAAAACTCCTAACCTTAATAAAAAAAAACATCTGCGTACTCATGGACTACTCTAATGGATCGAAAATCATCGATAAATACATAAAGTGATTCTAGGTAGCTAAGACAAACTGATCCCTTAGGATCGCACGAAATTTCGAGGGTATTCCCGAGGCAAGTCGAAAGTCTAACTATCCTCCTTTCATAATTACTAGCTAACTAATCCATGCCTAGAATCAACCCATAGCCCATGAAACCAAAAACATAAGTATCTCAAATCCTTACAAACCAAAGATAAATGAGTCGAACCACAAAATGGACTTGAGACAATAATGGGATCCTCTACTATACAAGCTCCAGGGTGCAGAGACTCAACTACGGAAGCAGATATAAACGAACGCGAAGAGCAAAAATCAAAAAGAGTACTAGCAGGATGATTAATAAGAAAACTAAACTTTTCAACAAAAACCTTACTACCTCTCTCTCAGGTATGCTGGTGGTGAGAGCATGCACTTGCCTTCCGGAAAATCCTGTCTTTTGTTCTTGCCCTTGCCCTTAATTATACGACCCGTTATACCAAAATAAAGATACTTCCTCTTGTTTTAGGTTTTACTATTATTTCCTCCCCTCCTTTGTGAACCAAGTCCATATCCATGAGTTCTTCATCCTTGTGTTGTGCTCCTTAGCCAAACTCCCTCATTCTCATCTTTTCCATCCTTGTTAACTTGTTGACAGGTCTCTCGAAAGCTGCCTCCATCGCACGGAAAATCCTACAAAGCTCGAAAGAAAATTATCCGCAGGTGAAACTACTACGGCTATAGATGGAAGTTGGGCACTTGTTTTCCCTTTGACAAGTGTCGTAGTCTCGTCGAGCCTACAAAACCATGCCGCGATGAGGTTACCTCCCAGAAAGCCAGGAGCCCCGGAGACTCAAGAAAGAAGGAAACAAGGATTCAAAGAGAGGATCAAAAGATAGTGCATACGGCTTTGGGTAATACGCCTTTAAAACAAAACTTTTCTTTTGAAAGTGCTTCTTTTAAAACCATTTTAAAAATAATTTTTCAAATCTTTTATCTGATCTGGTAACCTTTAGCTCTGATACCAAGTGAAACACCCCACCTTCGTTAAGGTCACTCACAGAGGGAATGCCTTAACTTCGGTGGAGCATTATAGGTAAAAGATGCAGATAAATTACAAGACAGACAAATAAAGTAGCGGAAAATAAAGTCATTTTATAAACAACTTAATTCAGTCAAGCTTTTACAACAATTTCCTCAATCATACTTAAATGTAATAGATAGAACTTCTGTCTTGATTTAAAAACTTCCAAGAATAAAAGAAACATAAAAACAATGATATTCCCTGATAAAGCATGAACCAGCCATAGCAGTGGAAGAGAGAGAGTCCAAAGGGGTACACCAACTAATCTTCAAGCTTGGAAAGAGAAGAGGTCCAAGTTAGGCTGAGCTATTACCTCCCTGACTACTTAGGGGGGAACGGAAGAAAAGAGGCGAAAAACAAACTAGGTCAGACATAAGTCTAGTAAGTCCAGTGATCTTTCAGAATGCAAACAAGATAAAGGATCATGACAAGAGCAAACCGAAAATAGGACAATAACATAAAAACAAGGTAACTAAAGACAAGAATAGTGCAAGGGGAACTGAATGCGCTTCTACTTTTTCTCTGCTTTGCTACTACTCTGTTAATCTGATTTCAATATTTATCTCTGCACCACCTAACTAGTGTCCCAACTAGTAATCTGTATAAAATGATAATCGTGATCCCAACCACCGTAATTATGGTAGCCTTCAGGTGCACATCTATCGTGAGGATTCCACCTCAATCAACCTAATTTCCATGACATGTTGGATGTACCCTTAGTACCCTATCGATTGGCTTCCGACTTGTATTCATGTTTCATGTGTCTTTGTCAATCGGCCCTCTCTTGCGTGTAGATACCCTGTGCTGGTCCCATCATAAGGTGTATCAATCCTTATGATAGCGACCCGACACGATTCAAGATGCACAGTGTATAACTACTGGTAACCAGTGCCTGCTTTTTCCCACTCCGGAGTACGTGCATGCCCGTAAACCGCCGGAACCTACACTGATGTACCCCCTACCGCTGCTTTGACCGCTTATAATCAGCCCAGTAATCATGCCCCACCCTTCCTAGTTCAGGGTACCATGATACATCCATGTGGGTTACTACTGAAATGGGTCCCCGTTACTAGGGTTTCCTATTGGTTAAGTTTGTGGGCCTATATTTACTAATATTACCCACCAACCTGATATGTACTTAACCCTCCCATCGATTCAAGCAATTTTAATAAACGGTTAAGTTTTGTGGGCCTATATGTACTAATAGTACCCACTTACATGAGATGTACTTAACCCTCCCATCGATTCAAGCATGTTTATTTAATAGTTAAGTTTTGTGGGCCTATATTTATTAATATTATCCAACAACCCGATATGTACTTAACCCTTCCACTGATTCAAGCATGTTTATTTAATGTTTAAGTTTTGTGGGCCTATATTTACTAATATTATCCACCAACCCGATATGTACTTAACCTTTCCACTGATTCAAGCATGTTTATTTAATGGTTAAGATTTGTGGGCCTATATTTACTAATATTACCCACCAACCCGATATGTACTTAACCCTTCCACTGATTCAAGCATGTTTATTTAATGGTTAAGTTCTGTGGGCCTATATTTACTAATATTACCCACCAACCCGATATGTACTTAACCCTCCCGCTCATTACGCCACATTAGTTAAGTGTTGTCCGCTCATGTTAACTTAACCTACTCATTCATCATGTCATGTTGGTTAATCATTTCTTATTAACTTGACCCTCCTTACTTATCATGTTGGATCGGTTAAGTATTTCCTATTAACTTAACCCCGTTCATTCATCAAGTTATATTGGTCAAGTGTTTCTTGTTAACTTAACTCCACATATTCATCTTGTTGTATTGGTTAAGTGTCATCAATCAATTCAAGTTAACTTAACCCACCTACGTGTCATGTTACTTTGGTTAAGTGTTGCCTTCTTGCGTTAACTTAACCCTACTACAAATCAAGTTATAGTGGTTAAGTGTTGCCCTCTTATTTTAGCTTAACCTTTCCATAAATCAAGTTATATTGGTTAAGTGTTTCTAAATTTACTTAACCTCCCCCACTTGTCTAATTAACATGTTATAAAGGTTAAGTGTTCTAAATTTACTTAACCTCATCCACTTGTCAAATTAACATGTTGTAACGGTTAAGTGTTCTAAATTTACTTAACCTCACCCACTTGTCTAATTAACATGTTATAACGGTTAAGTGTTCTAAATTTACTTACCCTCACCCATCAGTTTAGTTAACATGTTGAATTGGTTAAGTGTTTCCTTAATTGACTTAACCCTACCAATCTTGACTTAGCTTTATTAAAGCACCAACCACTCACATTAGATAGGTATTGTTTTGATCACTGGATGTGTTGGTCGGTTCCAGATAGTTTTACACCACTACTCAGTCTAACCTCGGGTTCTCTTTGGGCTCAATGCACTAACCACCCACATTAGACATGTATTGTTGTCGTTATTGGATGTGTCGGTCGGTTCCGGGCAGTTTTACACCACAACTTAGTCTAACCTCGGGTAAGGCATATTCGTCTCTTCTAAATTTACATATTTCTTATTTATGACAAATTCCATATGTAAATTATTCCAAATTTAATTATGCCATAATTGTCCTTTTAATTATGCTCACAATTAATGGTATACTAAATATACCATTTTATGAACCAATCTATGCCATGTAATTTTTCATGTTTATCCTACATATTTACATGTGAATTAAAAATTAGTTATTGTCATGGCCCACTTTCCTTCTAAATCACGTTCAAAATTTTAGGTATATAGATTATACCATTTTCATGCCACTTATCATGTTTATGTGTCAAACATGCCAATTACATGTAATTTCATATTTTCCCCAACGTTACCCCCGTTGTACGTTCGCAAAATTACATAGAATGTTAGGCTCGATATTTTCGCCTAACTTATAAAACAAAAAGGGGAAAAGAGGAACTTTGCAACATTCCAACATCATACAAAAGTATGGATCTAACTACATATATGTCACATGGATTTGCATAGAACAATATACTTTTAACAAAGAGCTTGCAAATTTGATCTTTGCAACATGAACCACAAGCATATAAATTTACATAGAACTATACAAGTTAAACTTGGCATGTAGTGGTGAACTTGCAAATTAGATATATCATAAAGGCATATGTATCTAACATATAAAGTTGTAGATCTAAACATACAAGGTCGTAGATCTAAACATGTATGCATAATGGCTCTAAACAATTTGGCATAAACGACATGACTTAGCCTAAAACTTGTATGTATCACAATATCACCAAACTTACGTATGATAATTTCATTCCCAAATTCCTACACAACATCATAGGTTTACTCACCAATTTCCACATAACATGATAGGTTCGATTGACCACATGCATATATGATAGAATAGACATGAATAAACATGAATCAGCATCACATACAACTTGATACAATTCTATTTTACAATTCATTACAAATCATATATTTAATTTATTCGCATCTGAAAGATAACTACACTTACAATCAAAAGGAAAAACTTGATTTCAGTGATCTGTATTCTGAAACTGAATTGCTCGCCTTGGATGTAGATCGTTGAATCATCTTAGTTGAATTAGATTAGTTTTGATTTGATTTTTCATGTAGCTTCTATCTTGCCGTTGAGTTGAAAGAGATGGCGACAATTCTAGGTTCACCATTGACGGCATGACGGCTCTAGGAATATTTTTGTGTGGCTTAGGGTTTAGATTTAGGTTGCTTATATAGAAGTTTGATTTAATAGGAACCGTCAGATTAACCTAGAGCAAATCAAAGCCATTCAGACAAGATAGAATAGCCACATCAGCCCTAATGACTCAGCAAGGAGTCCATCGGAACCAATCAGATGCCACATCTGCCTTAGAGCTAATCGGCCCACGGGTTGACAGCCAAACACCCTGAATCAACCCCTAATCGACCCAACGGGGCTCGGGTTGACCTAAAAAGTGGGCCGGTTCGGTTATTCCCCCTCCGGATTCGCTGTTTTGAATTTTTTGCATATTTATTTATTTAATTTTTATATGTATCTATATATATATATATATTTCTCATATGCATACAAACTTCAAGGCTTAATAACTTCTTCATAAGGTATCCATTTTATGCAAACCAAATGTCTATCTTGACTAAAATTTTGAGATGAACGTAATAGCGCAACCCATTTCACTTAATTCTTCTTCTAAAAATTAAGTGTTCTTGAATTTGTTAATTTTAATATTCTCAGAAAATTCGGGGTGTTACAAATTGATAGAATGGAAGTGAACTAATAAGAAGTTGATTAGAGAGTTAAAACCTGGAAGTTGGATTGATTTGAAACCAACTGGAAATGGATATATGTATGCTGAGCATATACTGGATGGAAGCAAATGCAAGAGATAAAATTTATGCCCGACAAAAAGGTACATGTTTACAATATTACTTGGGTTAGATGGTTTTATGAGCCCATAGGGCAAGCCGCTTGGCTTTTTTATTTTCTTTTGGATTGGAGAAGGCCTAGAAAGGAAAGTTGTGGTTGTACCGATTGAGTCATGCAAAGGGGATGCTAGCGAAATTTTTCAAAAATTTAAAAGTTAGAAATTTTTTAAGAAATTCTTGACAATTTAAAATCGAGTTGTTAATTGTAATTGAAATAAGTAAACCAGAATTGGTTAATAAAATTTCAAGTGGAATAATGAAATGGATAGATGGATTTAAAATCAATTGGAATCGATGTGGATATGGAGAAAAGCGTATGGATTGAAGACATGAAAGTGATGATGGATTGTCCAAAAATGGAGGACATATCATTTGGAAAGAATTATGAATAGTCGAGTATTGGTATGAGAATTCAAAAGTCAGGTAAGAATTAGGTTATGAAGATATGGAATATAAGATTTCAACTAAGTAGGTTATGGGTTAGAGTTATAGCATTTTTACTGCTTAGCAATTTCGAGGACAAAATTATTTTAAGGGGGATGGAATGTAACGTCCCGGATTTTTAGCAATTTAATAATTTATTTATTTAATTATTTAATAGTTGAATTGAAAAAAAAATCTAGTGAAATTTGCATAGAATGGAAACCAAATTTCAGTGCACCAAGGTCTTATCTTCTATTGAAAAAAAAAATCGTCCTGGCCAAATCTCAGCATATCAATACAAATCTTCGAATAATCAATGCAGTGATGCTTGGTCAAAAGTTACGCCTTTTTGTCTCCATCCACTTTGTCTTCTTTCTTTTACCTAGACATAGACAATAAGAACCCAACAGGGATTTGTAATGTCTTTCTTTATTAATAACATTTATTATTTTACAAATGTAGGAAAAATCTTCAGTGTATTCCATAGCAATCCGTACTATTTCCTTTCTTCAGTGGATATATAAATATATATATATTCATCAGTCAAACATTTCGACGTGGCCCTGACACACTTTATATATAAAAAGGAAAAGAAAGTCTAAAGCAAATCCGGACCAATCTTTTACAATCTTTTAATCTTAGTAAATCAAAATAAACATGATGTCCTACCTAAAGTTGTCTAATCAGAACCCTTCTGTTCATTTCCTTAATAAATTCATTGCCTGGTACGTTTGTTTCTTAGTCAGAAAGGGTATCTTACTTTGTACCTTTTGAAATAGTGAATGCAAAATACTGTTTTCATCCAAATGGAGACATTACGCCCACTGCTCCCAATATTGATTGCATGACTTTTAAGGAAAGAAAAAACACTGAATAAAATAAACATAAAGCTTCTATTGAAAGCCACCTATTCCTTACATCTGAAGCCAAACCGAATCTTTCACAAGAAGACTAACTTTTCTATTTATATAAAATGTGACCCATTTGTTTCTTCAGCATACCTAAATCCCTATGCCTCATTCTTCTTTCCGTTCTTACATCTATTCCCTCCAATAGAAAGGAAAAAAAACGAAGAGATCTTCTTCTACATCAATCAATTAAAAATCAAAACAAGAATTCTGAAATCTCTAAAAAATCAATAAGAGCCCCTAAACCCCTTTCTCTGTTCACTTCCATGGTAAAATGAATCAAATCCTGAGCTACCACCGAGTTTCCTTTCAGCGAAATTTATTCGTTTTCAAACCTAATTGAAATAATTCGGTTCATCGACAGTCGAATTTGAGGCAAGAGTTGTGCTTGTGGAGTGATTTCACACCTACGGCAATTTCTTCTTAGGAATTTCTACATACTTTCTGTCACGATTCAAAGTCAAGGATGGAAAACGTGAAGGATGATCGAGTGTACTTTCAGGGGGTCTGGGATGTTGACGTCGGGAAGAGGAGTTAAACGGTGGCATCGCTAGGCCTTTATTATGGTGTAAGAGGAGTTCGAACCATGGAAATCAGTAGTAAGGAGTGGAATACTGTAGCCAAGCTAAGCAGCGTGGATGTCGGCCTGAGGTTCACTGTCTTATGGTTGAGCTCGAATGATTTGAGGGGGTGATGCGGACTATTTTCTGTGAAGGTGTAAGTGTAAAGCTTGGGTGGAGGATTATAATGGTGGGTTTGGGTTGTGAAATGGTGAAGCTAGAAGGAGAATGAGATCATAAAAATCACGGCCATAGTTTGTTTTAGAACCTGTAGCGGGCGACTAAACATAGAAGGAAGGTAATCAAAGGGTGAGTCCCAAAACAAATTAATTCAAGTTATAATTTATTAATTAATTCATCTAAACTTGTTAATATGGTTCAAAAAAGACAGTATTTCTGAAAGCACACATTCGAAGATGACCTGTCAACAACAAGATAATGGGATATAATTTAACAACATACCATGTATAACATCTTCAACCAAGAGTTTATATAGTAGTGTAGCTTCCATACATAATTTTTTGAGCACTGTGTTCCATATAGTAAAAGTATGTTGTGCCTGAAAAAGATTTATGTACAGAAAAATGGTTCTTAAAGCTAATATCCAATTGTTTTCAAGTTGGGTAGAAGAAATAAACCGGTGGGCCGGGCACAAAAGAGCTAGAGACGGAATTGGTTTTGAGTCATTTGGGACTCATTGCAAATTATAACGAATTAAATGGATCATCGAACCAATCAGACACATAACCAAGGTGAGTAACTTACTAATTCTAGCTCGTTTATATTTTTTATATAATTGAGTTTTTAAATTTATTTACAGTGATTTTATATTGTGTGATGGTTGTTTGGATGAATGGTTGACATAGTTATATCGTTGATCGATTATTAATTCTGTTCACCGTGCTATTTCATATTGATGTGAAATTAATATTATTGATGTTGATTAACATCTGTGGATGCAAAGAAACAGGTTGGAGGGATCCAATAGGATTCCTCAACATTTATATTATTGTGTTTGCATTGGTTGTGACATATGCTATGATATATTAACTGTGATTGATCTTGTTGTGTTTAAATATCACTAGCCCTAGAATTTGATGTTTAAAATACCGTAAAATATTTTTGAATATAGAAAATGAAATTTGAGTTTTAAAAAGGAAATTTATTTCCAAAAATTGAAATGTAATTTCGAACAGAGTTGAAACTAAAAACTTGTAAATGGAGAAACAAGGAGTTGTATATAAATGAGAGTATAAATTAAGTGAATTATTTATCATTGGATAAATAGAAATAGAAATTTAAATTTGAATTTATATGGAAAAATGGAAAATGGTTTTGAAACCAATATTTGAAATAGATTTGTACTTAGAAAATTTTAAAGGAAATGATGAAAGAGGTTTTAAATGATTAGAATAAAAAATGAGATTTGTATGTAAAATTCTGAATAGAAGTTATAAATAGAATTTGGGTTTAAGATATTATTTATAAGTATGAAATCAAACTGATTTGATTATATATAAAAAATATATTCACGATTATAATGAATAAAGTTTTAAAGGAAATATTTTGCAAATAAAATATCTCTAAAGGGAATTTAGGTTTGAAATATGAATCTAGATTGAAAATTGAATGGAAAGAGAAATGAGTAATTGTTTTAAAAGAAAACAATGAGTTTTAGCCCAAAATTTGGAATATAAAACAAAGTGCAATAACGTTTTGTAGACTGGTGTAACAACCCGCACCTCCGTTTGCACGAGATATTGTCCCCAACATAGCCACCGTATAGGTGTGGGGTTTTGTTCCTCAAAAGGCCTCGGCATTAGTAAGATATGGGCTCTACTATATAAGTACCCACTTCACACAGGCTTCCACGATGTGGGACTTAGGGGTGTTACAACTGGAATGGTTATAAAGGATTTTGGTAATGATTTGGAAATGATAAATTCAAAAGCGAATTTGGAATTTGTGTTAACCTGAAATGGTAGATAAATTCCGAAGTTCGAAATATAAATTGAATATAGATTATTCGAGAGAGAGTTATTTATTGGAATTCGATTATATCGAATTTAAGGAAGTAGTTATTTTTACTTTCCTTTTTGAATCAAATTTAATTATTTAATTATTTAATTATTTAATTATTAATTGAATTAATAAGTATAAGTTATAAATTATATTTTTATATATACCAAATATTTGGAAACAACGATTATAACGCTACCGTTATAATAAATGTTTTGTAAATCTAAACTGTGATTATAATACCACTGCTATAATAAATGTTTTATGAATTTAAACAGCGCTTTTAATGCTACCGTTAAAATAAATGTTTATAAATCAAATGTTTGGAAACAGCGATTATAACAGATTATAACGCTACTGTTATAATCAATGTCTTTCATAAAAGAAGTGGATTCTTAGATTGAATCTGAGGGTCGCGTAAGAGATGTTTTGTTTGAAGTTGTGAGCTTTGACTATTTCAAAGTTGAGAATGTTGTTCAATTAAGGTCTGAGAGGTAATTATAACCCAACTTGATTGACTTCAAGATTGATGGAGGAATGGTTAAAGTTCGATAGTGAAGATTGGTTAGCAATATGGTTAGTTAATAAATGATTGATGGTTTGAGTTATAATAACGATGTTTTATAACATCGCGTTAATTTAAAGGATTTTGAAATGTTTCCTTAAATAAAATGAGAAATATTTTCTATGCATCGAAAATGAAATGAATTGATCAACGAGGAATTAATAAATGGAATATGGAAATATTTTCCGACATTAATAAGGTATATTTTCCAAATATAGAAAGTAAGGATTCATGAATATTTGGAAATGTTTTCTAACTGAAACAGGAGATATTTTCTCGAATAAAGAAATTAGGATACTAGAAATGTTTTTTCCAAGAATCAAGAGAGAAAATAGAGCTTTAAAAGGATACGAAAGATGGGAAATGGGAATTGGAAATGATAATATAATAAGGAATTAATATAAAGGGGGCCCAGCAGTGTTTGATGTTTGATCGGTAGAATTTCCAATTGGAAATAGGGTCGTTGATTGTGTGGATGTCCCTTTGATTGTTAAATCACCAACTATCAAAGTTTTTTAGTTTATTTATACCTCCGTTGTCAATACGGAGAGGCCGGGATCAGATTTGATATCTGAAAACTACTCCGTAACGGCATAAGCGTTACGAATCAACTTATGTTGAAGATCATTGAAGACGGAGTAAAGTGCAAGGGCTATTCTGTTAATTCTAGGTAATTTTTTTTTACCCAAGATGGATTGATGAGATGGTGCCTTCGGTTTGTCCAGTCCTAGGACAATGTATATGGACGAATATCTGGCGATGTGACATTTAGAGTAAACGATGATAAGATGTTCTTAAAGGAAATCGTGACCTCAAGCCTCATCACCTGGGAAATGACAAAAATCGGGCAGGCAGCATGGCTATGTGAGTCATTCCCATTAGAGGTATTATCACCTGATCTAAAGAAATTTCAAATTGCTTCTTATTCTATTCGCTACTGTATGCTATCGGTAACGGTTGCTGATCACAACCGTTGGTGATAATATGCTCGGTACACTCAAGTTAAATGAGTGACCAGCCATGTGTGGGCCGGGTTGCAAGACGCTCTTGTTTAACCCAGTGTATTCCCCTCTAGATATACACTATCAGAAGGTGGTTCCATACCTTGTCATGTTGGAAATCCAGTCTCCAATAAGCGCCTAGCAGTATTTGATTTAATATTATATATGGAGCATGAGATGCAAGCGTTCCGCTAGATTTCTATTTATTTGATTTAGACACTATTGTAATATCACTGGATCTGATATCAAAAATATTTTTTGTTATCGTAAGGTAAAAACCATTCGTGTTTATGTGTGGATCAGTCTTACGATTATCATTTCTTTCGAAAGAATTTTGAAAGTTAAACAAATGGTTGGAGTTTACTCACACTAGTCCCATGACTGACCTAGAGTTTATTTTGTTTGTCTTCTCTAAACTTTTGGGTGCCCAAATTTGTATAGGAAGTCATGTAGTTGGGATTTTACATATTCAATTGGAGGACCTTGAAGCAGGAGGCTTCACCAGTTAGCTATAGACTATCATATTTTCCGCTGGGTACTATGTTGTATCTGGAAACCGGTGTTTATAACTATTCCAGGAATAATTGTTGTTCTCTGATAATGGTTTTTATATACAATTACTGATTTGTATATCAAAAGTTATGTTATTTAATTTATTCTATTCGTTCCACTGTGAGTTTGTAATCTTCGTTTTCTTCTATTCTAATATTTCTTTCTTTCTATTTCTCATCCTCTAACTTCTTTCTAATAATGATTCGTATTTCTGTGCAATTTGAGTTGGACGTGTGGTGTTATTAGTCAACTCAGAGAGTACGGAAATTCGGGCCATTACATATATTTTAAAGTTTAAACTATTGTTGTATATTTTTATACGTATATATTATACTTCGGCATAAATTCAATCAAAATTAATTATCATAGTTTACTTAAGCTTCACTATATCTAAAATATACATTTGCTATGTTCAAGTAATTTCACAGAGTTTCAAATTGGCATATATTGTTTTGTATTTACTTACAAATTTTAAACAAACTAATTTTTAAAATACGCTAGGGCATGTCGACAAGACATAATCATGTATGTTGACGTAGTGACCAGTATTTTCAAAGGTCAAATTTGAATGGAAATGTATATTCGCCATAACCATTCACCACCTACCATTTCTATTCCGTTCTATATACGTATTCTTTTTCCAAAAATAAATTTATAACTTTCTCTCTCATTTTTCTTTACTCTTTTCTCTCCTTTCTAATATTCTCATAAACTTACACATATACTCTGCTTCTTTTAAAAATGGATCTATTTATTTCAACTTTGATTTGATTCTACATCAAACTCTTTCCATTATATCAAGATCTAAGCGCAAATCTGAGTTACAAGAACAATTGTAATCAAGATCGAAAGGTTCAAGTCTGCATTCTTTGTTAAAATAAATCGAATGTAATAATCTGGAAAATCTGAACCAATTTAATTTTTTTATTTTGGCAATTTTAATGAATTTTGAATATTTAAAATGAATTATTTTAAATAGTAACGAAGATAAATTTATTTTGAATAGAATTAGAATGTATATATTTATATAGATCATCATTAGAATATAAATAATTTATTTTAATTATTAAGGAATTGAAAATGGCGCGGTAGTTTGAAAATTCGAATTCAAATTTCAAATGAATGTACAGATTCAAAATAAATTGGATTTTAGCGAAACCAAAATTATTTGATCCGGTGAATCCGAAAAATCAAAATTTCATAGTGGGAATCAAAAGTTATGTCCAGTTGAAAATTCTGAATAGTCGCTATGGAATTCTGGCCCTTAAAAATGGAAATTTTTGTAAACAACCTATGTTTTCGATGAAACCACTTTTGTTGGATCCGGGAAGTCGAATTATTGCTAGATTCCAAAATTTATAATTTTTCGAATCAATATGTGAGCGTGGCGAAGTAAAACGTGTTTTAACAATTTCAGTCAATTTCGATCGAGCAGAAAATGGCCATTTTTCAAACGGTCTCGGAATTTGACGAAATTAGTTTTGTTAGAACCGTATCACCAATAGGAAGCTAGAAAGTATTTTACGGGAATTTTTAGAGTCTGTATTTGGCCGTGGTAAATTGAAATGCACGTTCAAATTTAATATTTAGATTTATATTTTGATTTTGGCAGAAACTGATCGAAACGATCGAACCAACTTACGATACATATCCCATTGTGTTCAGAAAGGGGGTGATTAGCTAGGGGTGATAGACGGTGGGTTTCGTTTAGAGGCCGAGATAAAAAGTTACCATTTGGAATTTAAATAAATTGAATATATATTAAAACCCCCTCCAAAGTTTTCTCTCTCCCCGTTTTCATGTCAACCCCCCTACCCCCGTTCATTCTCCAATCGGATCAGAAAAAAAAAACAAATCTCGATCATTCCACGCCCCATCGCGCCACTGTGCAGCAGCGCCCACCGCCGCTGGCAGAGCTCCACCGCGGCGTCCCCCTGATTGGCGCCAGCAACCCTGACCCTGTCCGCTCCCTCTGTTGTCTCTCTTCCCCCCCTTCAAATCGAAACCTCCATCCTCCAAGCCCCTGAAACCACCAGTGCCGCGCCCTCCCCTGCCTAAGCCGCCCTCCGCCGCCACCAACGATGCCACGCTGACCTCCCCTTCAACCACCTAGAACTGTACAATGAGTTTTTTTAATTTATTTACATTTATTTTGTTTTCGGTTATAAGAAATTTACATATATGTTTACGAAATAAAAATCTAAAATTTGCATATTGGGTTATGGTACAAAGAACTGATTTTTTTTATTTATGAAAAAAATTAATTTTTATGTAAATAAAGATTCAATTTTTAGTTTTATAAAAATCCAATTTTTAATTTATAAAGATTTGATTTTTAGTCGAGGAAAGAATACGAATTTTAGATAATGAATGGAAATAGATTTTTAATTGGTTAAAGAAGAGATTTTTAATTGGTTAAAGAACAGATTTTTAATTGTTTAAAGATTTGATTTTTGTTTGTTTAAGAAAATAAAAGGCTTTGATTTTTAAAAGTGAAAAGGTTAGATTTTTATATAGGATTCATGTGAAGAAAAAATTGGATTTTTACATATATGTTTAACAAAAAAAATATGATTTCTTTGTTTAGAAAAATATGATTTCTTTATTTAGAAAAATATGATTTCTTTGTTTAGAAAAATATGATTTCTTTATTTAGAAAAATATGATTTCTTTGTTTAGAAAAATATGATGTCTTCGTATAGAAAAATATGATTTCTTTGTTTAGAAATATATGATTTCTTTATTTAGAAAAATATGATTTCTTTGTTTAGAAAAATATGACTTCCTTGTTTTGGAAAAATATGAATTCCTTTATTTTTTTTTAATATATGAAAGCGATATAAAAATATGATTTTTATTATCATGAAAGCGAAAAGAATATACGATCTCTATTTATATAGTAGCAACATAAAAATATGATTTTTATAATAAAAGTGAACTTATAAAAATGTGTTTTTTTTAGAATATTAACATCGTGCTAAAAATGGGATTTTTATGATGTAAATATCGTATTAAAAATATGATTTTTAATATGAACCACGTGAAACAGATGGTGTTGGAAAGGAACAACGAATCTGAGCGACAATAAAGAATGAAGTAGTGGAACCCAAAGGTGAGAGCTCCTCACTTTTATTTTAATTTCTAGTTATGCTTAGTAGCACCCGACACCCGTCGTCCACAGACCATGGACGACTTGTTTGTTTGATTGTATGTTGTTGTGAAAATTGACTGTGTGATGTGGAATGAAAAAAATATTTATACAATTAAAAATATTTTATAGTTAAAAATAGAATTTTTAACGTGTATATAAAATAAAATAAATATTTATAAACAAATCGGACGATTTGTTTATGTACACACATTTGACTGATATTGATTGGGACGATAAATTTTACACATCGCCCAACTGCACAAATAAAACCTGTGTTTGATTGTTTGAAACCCCACACGGGTATTGGGATGATATATGACATACACTAATCCCAATAATTAGCTGCATGTCGATCGATTGATTGACAGACTGTTATAAACGTTAAATATTTATATTTGATGCTTATGGAGTGTAGAATGCACTTTGGATGATGATTGACTGTGTATGATTGTTGTGGTGTACGTGTGTTGTATGAAATCAATATAATCAAATTATATGGTAATTGATTGTGTATGATTCTAGTTCAGAACGAATAAATATTTTGAAATAATGACTATTTTAAAAAATGAATATTTTAAAATAATATTTAGTAAAAGATCAAAATTTGATTTTGATGTCCGATTTGGGATGGGCACAAATATATTTAAATATATAAAGCCGTGTTGATTAGATTGACGCCATTTTTACGCGAATGATATTTATATTGATTTTATTCATTTTTATAATGAATATCAAAAATGAATTGATTTTAAAATATAATGATTTGAAAATAATATCATTTATATATCGATGATATGGAATATTCAATTTTGATTAGAAATTGAATATGAAGTCGAAATCGTTTTGAAAATGAATTTAAAACGATTTATAAAATTCGTTTTAAATGGAAATCGACGAAATATATAATATATATATATTATATATTATAATGGCCTGAATAGAACGCGTCGCGCTGTGGCAGTTCGCGAATTTCGACCGTTGGCTTCGAACGGACATTACGGGAGATCCGACCGTCGAATTCTCATAAATCTGGAACCTTGGGTTCGTATCGAAAAGAGATTTCTAATGAATACAAGAGATTTGAAATCTAACGGTTGGATTTGGAGATATGTCCAAACCAATTTCAAAAAAGGTCGATGTAAGTGCAGTTCGATGGCCGTTGTAGGAAATCGACTGTACGGGCCTTGATAAAATTATTAAAAATATGAATAATTTGTGTAAAATCATAATAAATGATTTGGAAAGAACTGGGATGAAATTTCCCATATTTTAAAAGACAAAATTGTATTTTTATCAAAATGAACTAGTTTTGAACTAGAATTATAAATTCAATATTTTTAAAATAAATAAACTGGATTTGAAATGGTTTTAAAAATAACCAGAATTTCCAATATATGAATTGGAATGGATTTGAATTTAAATTATCATCGGAATATTTCGATGTTGGATTCCGGATTATACGAATATTGTTATGGAAATTTGGAAGATATAAATATCGTTATTTTCAAAACGATATTGGTTGGTTTCAGAATTTGATATTGAATATAAGCCGATATATTTTCTATTCAGGGCCTTGTATTTAATATCAAATGAGATTTGGGATTAACATGAATGGTGTCTTCATTAACGCTGTTATTAAAACCAGTTGAGAAAAGATTAAATCTTTTTTT
Organism: Allium sativum; assembly: GCA_030737875.1. Taxonomy (NCBI): domain Eukaryota; kingdom Viridiplantae; phylum Streptophyta; class Magnoliopsida; order Asparagales; family Amaryllidaceae; genus Allium; species Allium sativum. Next base: position 751,945,432 of record CM060918.1, read on the forward strand.
AATTTAGATTTAATGAAGTATACCAATTAATTAATATATTTAATTAGAATTGAATTAGAATTGATTTTTGGGTTTATCGTGAACTGTGTTTTAAATAGCACTTGTTCTTTAACCCGATAATAAATGGAATGTGAATTGGGTTTGTCGTGAACTGTGTTTTTAATGACATTCGTTCTTTAACCCGATTTACAGTGAAATGTGATTTGGAATTTGTAAATCTTTTTATTGAGATTTAATGGGATTTTCCAATGTAACGTTTTCCAGTTTAATATATTGAATTGGAATTGAATGGAATTCGATTTGATAATAATAGAAATGAAATTCTGTAGAGGAAGACAGTTAATACATATGGAATTTAAAAGGCTTTGCCATTATTCCATTTATATTATTGGTCGGATATGGAAACTGATATCGTTTATATATTGATTTATTTTTCCGTGAATATTTAGCAATTAATGGAATGTGATTTGGGTTTATCGTAAACTGTGTTTTAAATGACATTAGTTCTTTAATCCAGTAAAAGGCAGGATTTCATGTTTGTCATTGTATTTCGAACTATACGGTTCATCTCTGCTTAAAATATATATCTGTTTGGCAGCGGAGAATTTATTCTCTTGCTTAACACTCTTCTCTGAGACGTACGAGCTCAGAGGTTATATATTGACAGAAATCAATAGTATGGTGTAGATTGTCGATGCGACATGTTTGTGTTTCCAAAGTTAAATAATCATTAATATCGATTTTTGGGAAGATTAAAACTAAGTGGAGTTTTAATGAATCTGTAATTAGATTGAATGGTGGATTGATAATTTAAATTATCAAATTTGGAAAGTGATCGAGAATGAAGTATCACCAGTTTTGCTCCTTGCGATAGGTAAATCTTTAATTAGATTTTAACGTGAAAAGGTAATTAAATTTACCGATAACACCGTGGTGTCAGTTATGGGGTAATAACAGTTTTGCTCCATGGGATGAATAGGTTGGGATTGGGAAATAAAATAAATGATTACTTCGTTGTGGTTCGCTAATCCCGACTAGTTTGGAAAACCATAATTTGGTTTGAAATGGAATCCAAAGGAAGATTAAAGAATAAATTTTAAAGAATTTATCTTTGATAAAATTAATGGGAACCTTTCCCGAAAGATGTGAATATTTGAATAAAATAATATTCAGAATTGGAATGAGGCGTATGTTGTGTTTTATAGAACTTGTTTATTATGTAGTTATTCGGAAAGGCCGGGTTTATACCCATTCTGGATAACTGTTTCAATGATAAGTCGAAGATGAAGATGGTGGTGGAAGACCGGAGGTCTTCACATCGTTTGAACGATTACTAGTGATCCTGATTGGGTTGTACACCCAAGAGGAGGGAAATAATTAGTGATCGTCTAGACATATTTGGAGATCAATGGATATACGAGGTATAAGGTGACTCCGGTTTCGTTCAGACCCAGAACGAACTTGTAAATGGATTGTTTGTCTGACATTGGATTTTATTCTGTGCTGATTGATTTCTATTAAATATATTTCTGTTTGGTGGCGGAGAATTTATTCTCTTTCTTAACGCCCTTCTCTGAGACGTACAAGCTCAGAGGTTATATATCGATAGATATCAGTCGCATGGCATGAATTTCCTGTGTGGCATGCTAAGATGCAAATGATCAAGGCTTTTGTTGAAAAGCAGAGTCTTGTGGTTGATGATCAAAGCACGGCTTTAATACAGCGTAGCTTTGTGTATAGCGTTAATTCAAGAGCCTCACACCTCGGTATGAGTCAAAAACGGGATAAGGACTGCAGGGATTGCACGACGTTTCTTTCAAGCTATGGGTTGTGTCAGCGTTTTACTAGCCCCGACATTGTTGATTATTATAACTTTGTGGATGTTGGAATGCGAGGCGCCTCGGATATATTGGTCTCTTCGGAGCCAATGGATATAGGACCGGGAAACGTGTGTTCAGGAATAACTAATCCTCAAACGTAAGAGAGGACCGACCCTGAAGATCCAGGGATCTTCTGCGGGAGATCCTGAGGCATTTGCTAGAGTGTCTCGAAGCGGTGAAGAGCTTGCCCCTTGCCTCGACTCATGACGGAATTCCAATTTCCAATACGTGACATTTCGGTTTTATTTGTAGAGCCTAGTATGGCGACATAGTAGCATGGGATACTATGCCGTCTATGATTGATACATTTATATTTGAAGTTGTATTCATACACTTTACACTATAATAGTATCAAAAATGATTTGTTTTAAACGTACCAAGCATGTTTGGCTATTATAAGGTAAAACACTATCCTCCGGCTTGCGTTGCATTGTGTGATGGGACCTGGGTCTTATAATAGCTTCATTTTTACAAAAAGCATTGCGCTGTTTGTTTTATGCACAGATATTCTCGGGAGGAAACCCGTTCCATGTTATACGGCATGGTCCCTTGAATTACTCTCTTTTAAAATAAAGTATTAAATAACTTTTTTAGTTCTCACACCAGTCACATGACTGACCTGGAGTTTATTGTTTTAACATAAAATCTGGGTGCCCCTATTTTCCACACGGGCAGCTAGTAGTTTTGGTTTTGCAGATTTATATTCACAGGATCCTGGTTTACAACTGGAATGATATCCGGAAAGCTCTGTATCCGTATATCACCTTCAGTTGTGTTTTGTATTATTTTCCGCTGCTATGTACTGTAATTTACATCTCTGATATTTTTCTGATGTATAATATTTATTCATACTCTGTATGTTCTCGTATTCTGATGGAATTGTTGTAATAAGCAATGAAATGTTCTTCTGTTTGTGTTCTGATTTGTCGTGTTCTTAACTCAATCCGTGCTTTCCTTCATGGGGAAATTCGGGTCGTGTCAGTTTGGTATCAGAGCTCTGGTTTATAGAGCTCGAGAACAAGACATATTAGAACTATATGAAAGAATTCATCGGAAATTGGATTAGTAATATCTAATGGGAATGACTCATTAGAGATAGGATTAGTAGTATCCTAGAACGAGTGTGAGGAGTATATTTTTAAAATGAAAACAAATTTTGTTTTGAAATTTAAACCATTTCATACGTATTTGAATATTTTATTTGTAATGAATTTGGACAATCCAATATATAAAGATTTTGCATATACGCCTTGCAAACGTATATTGGAAGTTCTAATATACTGGATAGATATAGAATCACACTCTAGTCGCCCGGGGATGATTCTAATAATGCTGCAGCGTTATCAGTATTTATTTTCGAGTTTCGAAGGTGGGATTTATATATGATTCCAATTGGCTGGTGTGAGAACCAAAACTAGTTAGAATACATTGTTGTGAATTGGCATCAAGAACATGATTTTCTGTATATGTATCAAAATTATGAATTTGAAACGATAACTCACTAATTGGTTGATGGTTGTGTTGTATGATTATTCATTTAAACCATTATGTGAAAGAATGGTACCTGCTGCCAAATTAAACCAAATATAGAACTGTATTGAAAATTGTTTGGAATTGCATGCATATGCATGTGTATACATTGAACAGGTCATTGCAAGGAGGCTAGAGCAGAGGAATAAAATTGCATGCCCGACAAATAGGTACATGTTTACTAATTTCTTGGGTTTTTGATGATTTTATGAGCCGATTGGCTAGCCACTTGGCTGTTTCTTTTTCTTTTTGGATTGGAGAGGCCTGTATGGCAATTGCGGGATTTTCCCGGTGCTCCCGTGCAGGGGAGGTTATGGCGAATTTTTTTGAAAATTTAGGATGTTAGCCAAATTTTCGAAAAATTTGAAAAATTCTTAGAAACTTAAAAGTTAAAGAACTTAAGCCATAATGAAAATAATGGAAGTTGAGTTGGTTTGTAAAACAACTTCCAGCTCCGTTCCTTTTTGAGGACGAAAAGTTTTAAGTGGGAGAGATTGTAATAACCCGGAAAATCCGAACCAATTTAAAATTTTTACTTTGGCAATTTTAATGAATTTTGAATATTTAAAATGAATTATTTTAAATAGTAACGATGAGAAATTTATTTTGAATAGAATTAATCTATATATTTATATAGATCGTTGTTAGAATATAAATAATTTATTTTAATTATAAAAGGAAATGAAAATGGCACAGTAGTTTGAAAATTCGATATCAAATTTCAAATGAATGTACGAGATTCAAAATAAACCGGATTTTAGCGAAACCAAAAATATTTGAATCTATTTGAGAATATCTTTCCAGTGAATCCGAAAAATCAAAATTTCATAGTGGGAATCAAAAGTTATGTCCAGTTGAAAATTTAGAATAGTCGCTATGGAATTCTAGCCCTTAAAAATGGAAATTTTGCAAACGACCTCTGTTTTCGACGAAACCACTTTTGTTGGATCCAGGATGTCGAATTATTGCTAGATTCCAAAATTCATAATTTTTCGAATCAATATATGAGTGGCGAAGTAAAATGTGTTTTAACAGTTTCAGTCAATTTCGATCGACCAGAAAATAGCCATTTTTCCAACGGCCTCGGAATTTGAAGAAATTAGGTTTGTTAGAACCGTATCGCCAATACGAAGCTAGAAAGTATTTTACGGGAATTTTTAGAGTCCGTATATGGCCCTGGTAAATTGAAATGCGCGTTCAAATTCAATATGTAGATTTATTTTTTGATTTTGGCAGAAACTGATCGAAACGATCGAATCAACTTACGATACATATCCCATTGTGTTCAGAATGGGGGTAATTAGCTAGGGGCACCAGTTGGTGGGTTTCATTTAGAGGCCGAGATAAAAAGTTTCCATTTGGAATTTAAATAAATTGAATATATATTAAAACCCCCTCCAAAGTTTTCTCTCTCCCCGTTTTCATGTCAACCCCCCTACCCCCGTTCATTCTCCAATCGGATCAAAAAGAAAAAAAACAAATCTCGATCATTCCACGCCCCATCGCGCCACTGTGCAGCAGCGCCCACCGCCGCTGGCGGAGCTCCACCGCGGCGTCCCCCTGATTGGCACCAGCAACCCTGACCCTGTCCGCTCCCTCTGTTGTTTCTCTTCCCCCCCCCTTCAAATCGAAACCTCCATCCTCCAAGCCCCTGAAACCACCAGTGCCGCGCCCTCCCCTGCCTAAGCCGCCCTCCGCCGCCACCAACGACGCCACGCTGACCTCCCCTTCAACCACCTAGAACTGTACAATGAGTTTTTTTAATTTATTTACATTTATTTTGTTTTCGGTTCTATTATATAATAGTGTGTTTAAAATCAGAAATTTACATATATGTTTACGAAATAAAAATCTAAAATTTGCATATTGGGTTATGGTATAAAGAACTGATTTTTTTTATTTATGAAAAAAATTGATTTTTATGTAAATAAAGATTCAATTTTTTGTTTTATAAAAATCCAATTTTTAATTTATAAAGATTTGATTTTTAGTCGAGGAAAGAATACGAATTTTAGATAATGAATGGAAATAGATTTTTAATTGGTTAAAGAAGAGATTTTTAATTGGTTAAAGAACAGATTTTTAATTGTTTAAAGATTTGATTTTTGTTTGTTTAAGAAAATAAAAGGCTTTGATTTTTAAAAGTGAAAAGGTTAGATTTTTATATAGGATTCATGTGAAGAAAAAATTGGATTTTTACATATATGTTTAACAAAAAAAAATATGATTTCTTTGTTTAGAAAAATATGATTTCTTTATTTAGAAAAATATGATTTCTTTGTTTAGAAAAATATGATTTCTTTATTTAGAAAAATATGATTTCTTTTTTTAGAAAAATATGATTTCTTTGTTTAGAAAATATGATTTCTTTATTTAGAAAAATATGATTTCTTTTTTTAGAAAAATATGATTTCTTTATTTAGAAAAATATGATTTCTTTGTTTAGAAAAATATGACTTCTTTGTTTTGGAAAAATATGAATTCCTTGATTTTTTTAATATATGAAAGCGAAATAAAAATATGATTTTTATTATCATGAAAGCGAAAAGAATATACGATCTCTGTTTATATAGTAGCAGCGTAAAAATATGATTTTATACTGAAAGTGAACTTATAAAAATGTGGGTTTTTTAGAATATTAACATCGTGCTAAAAATGGGATTTTTATGATGTAAATATCGTATTAAAAATATGTTTTTTAATGTGAACCGCGTGAAACAGATGGCGTTGGAAATGAACAACGAATCTGAGCGACAATAAAGAATGAAGTATTGGAACCCAAAGGTGAGAACTCCTCACTTTTATTTTAATTTCTAGTTAAAATATATACTAGGATGCAGACGGTGCTTAGCAGCACCCGACACCCATCGTCCATAGACCATGGACGACTTGTTTGTTTGATTGTATGTTGATAAACAAATCGGATGGTTTGTTTATATACACACATTTGACTGATATTGATTAGGACGATAAATTTTACACATCGCCTAACTGCACAAATAAAACTTGTGTTTGATTGTTTGAAACCCCACACGGGTATTGGGATGATATATGACATACACTAATCCCAATAATTAGTTGTATATCGATCGATTGATTGACAGACTGTTTATAAGCATTAAATATTTATATTTGATGCTTATGCAGTGTAGAATGCACATTGGATGATGATTGACTGTGTATGATTGTTGTGGTGTACGTGTGTTGTATGAAATCCATATAATCAAATTATATGGTAATTGACTGTGTCTGATTCCAGTTCAGAACGAATAAATATTTTGAAATAACGACTAATTTAAAAGAATGAATATTTTAAAATGATATTCAGTAAAAGATCAAAATTTGATTTTGATGTCCGATTTGGGATGGGCACAAATATATTTAAATATATAAAGCCGTGTTGATTAGATTGACGCCATTTTGACGTGAACGATATTTATATCGATTTTCTTCGTTTTTATAATGAATATCGAAAATGAATTGATTTCAAAATATAATGATTTGAAAATAATATCATTTATATATCGATGATATGGAATATTCAATTTTGATTAGAAATTGAATATGAAGTTGAAATCGTTTTGAAAACGAATTTAAAATGATTTATAAAATTCGTTTTAAATGGAAATCGACGAAATATAATATATATATATATATATATTATATATTATAATGGCCTGAATAGAACGCGCCGCGCTGCGGCAGTTCGCGAATTTTGACCATTGGCTTCGAACGGACATTAAGGGAGATTCGACCGTCAAATTCTCCTAAAACCGGAACCGTTGGGCTCGTATCGAAAAGAGCTTTCTAATGAATACAAGAAATTTGAAATCTAACTGTTGGATTTGAAGATATGTCCAAATCAATTTCAGAAAAGGTCGTTGTAAGTGCAGTTCGATGGCCGTTATAAGAAATCGACTGTACGAGCCTTGATAAAATTATTAAAAATATCAATAATTTGTGTAAAATCTTAATAAATGTTTTGGAAAGAAATGGAATGAAATATCCCATATTTGAAAAGATAAAATTGTATTTTTATCAAAATGAACTAGATTTGAACTAGAATTATAAATTCAATATTTTTAAAATAAATAAACTGGATTTGAAATGGTTTTAAAAATAACCAGAATTTCCAATATATGAATATGAATGGATTTGAATCGAAATTATCATCGGAATATTTCGATGTTGGATTCCGGATTATACGAATGTTGTTATGGAAATTTGGAAGATATATATATCGTTATTTTCAAAACAATATTGGTTGGTTTCAAAATTTGATATTGAATATAAGACGATATATTTTCTATTCAAAGCCTTGTAATTAATATCAAATGAGATTTGGGATTGTCGTGAATGGTGTCTTCATTAACACTGTTCTTAAACCCAGTTGAGAAAAGATTAAATCTTTTTTTATCTAGATTTAATGAAGTACACCAATTAATTAATATATTTAATTGGAATTTAATTAGAATTGATTTTTGGGTTTATCGTGAATAGTGTTTTAAATAACACTTGTTCTTTAACCCGACAATAAATGGAATGTGAATTGGGTTTGTCGTAAACTGTGTTTTTAACGATATTCGTTTTTTAACTCCATTTACAGTGAAATGTGATTTGGATTTTATAAATCTTTTTATTGAGATTTAATGGGATTTTCCAATGGAACGTTTTCCAGTTTAATATATTGAATTGGAATTGAATGGAATTCGATTTGATAATAATCGAAATGAAATTCTGTGGAGGAAGACAGTTAATACATATGGAATTTATAAGGCTTTGCCGTTATTCCATTTATATTATTGGTCGAATACGAAAATTGTTATCGATTATATATTGATTTATTTTTCCGTCAATATTCCACAATTAATGGAATGTGATTTGGGTTTATCGTGAACTGTGTTTTAAATGACATTAGTTCTTTAATCTAGTAAATGGCAGGATTTCATGTTTGTCATTGTATTTCGAACTATACGGTTGATCTCTGCTTAATATATATCTGTTTGGCGGTGGAGAATTTATTCTCTTGCTTAACGCCCTTCTCTGAGACGTACGAGCTCAGAGGTTATATATCGGCAGAAACTAATAGTATGGTGTAGATTGTTAATGCGACATGTTTGTGTTTCCAAAGTTAAATAATCATTAATATCGATTTTTGGGAAGATTAAATCTAAGTGGAGTTTTAATGAATCTTTAATTAGATTGAAAGGTGGATTGATAATTTAAATTATCAAATTTGGAAAGTGATCAAGAATGGAGTATCACCAGTTTTACTCCATAGTTAAATCTTTAATTAGATTTGAACATGAAAAGGTAATTAAATTTACCGATAACACTGTGGTTTTAGTTATGGGGTAATAACAGTTTTCTCCATGGGATGAATAGGTTGGGATTGGGAAATAAAATAAATGATTACTTCGGTGTGGTTCGCTAATCCCGACTAGTTTGGAAAACCATAATTTGGTTTGAAATGAAATCCAAAGGAAGATTAAAGAATAAATTTTAAAGAATTTACCTTTGATAAAATTAATGGGAACCTTTCCCAAAAGATGTGAATATTTGAATAAAAGAATATTCAGAATTGGAATGAGGCGTATGTTGTGTTTTATAGCACTTGTTTATTATATATGCGAGTTATTCAGAAAGGTCGGGTTTATACCCATTCTGAATAACTGTTTCGACGATATGTCGAAGATGAAGACGGTGGTGGAAGACTGGAGATCTTCACATCGTTTGAACAATTACTGGTGATCCTGATTGGGCTGTACACCCAAGAGGAGGGAAATAGTTGGTGATCGTCCAGACGTATTTGGAGATCAATGGATATGCGAGGTATAAGGTGCCTCCTGTTTCGTTCAGACCCAGAACGAACTTGTAAATGGATTGTTTGTCTGGCATTGGATTTTATTCTGTGCTGATTGATTTCTATTAAATATATTTTTGTTTGGCGGCAGAGAATTTGTTCTCTTGCTTAACGCCCGTCTCTGAGACGTACGAGCTCAGAGGTTATATATCGATAGATATCAGTCGCATGGCATGAATTGCCTATGTGGCATGCTGAGATGCAAATGATCAAGGCTTTTGTTGAAAAGCCGAGTCTTGTGGTTGATGATCAAAGAACGCCTTTAATACAGCGTAGCTTTGTGTGTAGCGTTAATTCGCGAGCCTCACACCTCGGTATGAGTCAAAAACGGGATAAGGACTGCAAGGAGTGCACGACGTTTCTTTCAAGCTATGGGTGGTGACAGCGTTTTACTAGCCCTAGCATTGTCGATTATTATACCTTTGTAGATGTTGGAATGCGAGGCGCCTCGGATATATCGGTCTCTTTGGAGCCAATTGATATAGGTCCGATAGGACCGGGAAACGTGTGTTCAGGAATAACTAATCCTCAAACGTAAGAGAGGACCGGCCCTGAAGATCTTGGGGTCTTCTGCGGGAGATCCTGCGGCATTTGCTAGAGTGTCTCGATGCGGTAAGGAGCTTGCCTCTTGCCTCGACTCATGATGGAAAACCAATTTCCAATACGTGACATTTCGGTTTTGTTTGTAGAGCCTAGTATGGCGACATAGTACCATGGGATACTATGTCGTCTATGATTGATACATTTATATTTGAAGTTGTTTTCATACACTTTACACTATAATAGTATCAAAAATGATTTGTTTTAAATGTACCAAGCATGTTTGGCTATTATAAGGTAAAACCCTATCCTCCAGCTTGCGTTGCATTGTGTGATGGGACCTGGGTCTTATAATAGCTTCATTTTTACAAAAAGCATTTCGCTGTTTGTTTTATGCACAGATATTCTCGGGAGGAAACCCGCCCCGTGTTATACGGCGTGGTCCCTTGAATTACTCTCTTTTAAAATAAAGTTTTAAATAATTGTTTTAGTTCTCACATGCGGAAACCCGTAACTTCCCCGGTGAGGAAAGCGCGGATAGTTCGAGAACAAGCCACAACAGAACGCAGACGGAAGAACATTTCATTGTATATTACAACAATGCACCAGAATACAAGAATATATAGAGTATAAATGAATATTACACAGAAATATCAAAGATTTAAATTACATTTAAATACATCGCAGCGGAAAATAATACAATACACAACTAGAAGAGATATACGGATACAAAGCTTTCCGGATATCATTCCAGCTGTAAACCAGGATCATGTGAATATAAATCTGCAAAACCAAAACTACTAGCTGCTCGTGGGGAAAATAGGGGCACCCAGAGTTTAGGTTAAAACAATAAACTCCAGGTCAGTCATGTGACTGGTGTGAGAACTAAAACAGTTATTATCTTTATTTTCAAAGTAAGGTAAATCAAGGGACCACGCCGTATAACACGGAACGGGTTTCCTCCCAAGAACACCAGTGCATAAACAACAGCGCAATGCTAAATAAAGAAAAATGAAGCTATTATAAGACCCAGGTCCCATCACACAATGCTACGCAAGCCGGAGGATAGGGTTTTTACCTTATAATAGCCAAGAATGCTTGATACCTTTAAAACAAATCATTTGGTACTATTATAAGTGCATATTGTATAAAACATCTTCAAATCATAAGTATCAATCATAGACGGCATAAGCGCCCCATCCCACTATGTCGCCATACTAGGCTCTACAAATAAAACTGAAATACACGTATTGGAAATTGGATTTCCATTATGGTGGCTCCTGATTCGAAAGATCGATCGCGTAATGCAATTCCCCACGGCTTACGTCCCAACAAGAGAAAACACCGTCTGCACATCCGCACTTTTGGGACCAGAGTATCACCGCGGCGTACGTCCCAGCGAGAGAAAACACCGCTTACTCTATATATCCCTGAGCACTAAGCTCATCTCTGTCGACCGAATCCACGACACCACTAAGGTCCCCATCCACTAAAAAGCATACTGATCAAGCCAACAGTTTAACACCATACCGGGATGTGAGGCTCGCGAATCAACGCTATACACAAAGCCATGCTGTATTAAAGCTGCGCTTTGATTTTCATCCACCAAACTTTGCTTTTCAACAAAAGTCTGGATCACTGCATCTCAACATGCCACACTATCAATCCATATCGTACCACTGATTTCTGCCAGTATATAACCTCTGAGCTCGTATGTCTCAGAGAAGGGCGTTAAGCAAGAGAATAAATTCTCCGCCGCCAAACAAATATATATTTAGCAGAGATCAACGAATACAATATAAAGGAATACAATGTCAGACACACCATCCATTTACAAGTCCATTCTAGGTCTGAACGAAACCGGAGGCACTTTCCTCGCATATCCGTCGATCTCCAAGTACGTCTGGACGACCACCAACTGATTCCCTCATCTTGGGTGTACAGCCCAATCAAGATCATCAGTAATCACCCAAACGATGTGAAGACTTTCGGTCTTCGACCACTGTCATCATCTTCAACATTTCGTCGAATCGGTTATTCAGAATGGGTATATCCCCGGCCTTTCCGAACAACCCGCATATATTATAAACAATTGTTACACAAACACAACATACGCCTCATTCCAATTCAGCAGTCACTAATCGTAAATTAGCAAGAGAACAATTCCCCAAATATTAACCCCGAAGGCCGAAACCAACATCAGATCAATACCTAGGAAACCATCCTTCTTAGCTAACCTACAGTTAGTTTCTAAATTTCACGTTCTTAGGGAAAGGTTCCCACTAATTTTATCAAAGACAAATTCTTTAAAATTTATTCTTTGATCTTCCTTTGGATGTCATTTCAAACCAAATTATGGTTTTCCAAACTAGTCGGGATTAGCGAACCACACCGAAGTAATTATTTATTTTATTTCCCAATCCCAATCTATTCATCCCATGAAGCAAAACTGGTAATACTTCATATCTAACACCACGGTGTTATGGGTAAATTCAATTACCATTTCACGTTCAAATCTAATTAAAGATTTAACTATCGCTTTGGAGCAAAACTGGTCATACTCCATTCTCGATCTTTTCAATCTAATTAAAGATTCATTAAAACTCCACTTAGTTTTAATCTTTAACTGGGTTAAAGAATCAGTGTCATTTCAAAACACGGTTCACTATAAACCCAAAATCACATTACATTTCAATCAGACCCTAACTATAAATTAGCAAGTAGCAATTCCCTTAGTATTAACCCCGAAGGCTGAAACCAACATCAGATCAATACCCCAGAAACCATTCAACTCAACTAATCTCCAGTTAGTTTCTGATTTTCTTAACTCCTTTGGATCTAAGAACAATATTATTGAAGATACCGTTCACGAAAACCCAAAATCACATTCTATTAATTATCGGGTTAAAGAACAAGTGTTATTTAAAACACTGTTCACGATAAACCCAAAAATCAATATCAATTCAATTCCAATCAAATATTATTTAATTGGTACACTTCATTAAATCTAAATAAAAAGATTTAATCTTTTCTCAACTGGGTTCAAGAACAGCGTTAATGAAGACACCATTCACGACAAACCCAAATCATATTTGATATTAAATACAAGGCTCTGAATAGAAAATATATCAGCCTATATTCAATATCAAATTCTACGACCAACAAATATCGTATTGGAAATAACGATATAAATATATCTTTCAAATTTCCCATAACAATACCTATATAATCACAAAATCCCACATCGAAATATTCCGAAGACAATTTCGATTCAAATCCATTTCCAATCAATATATTGGAAATCCTGGTTATTTTCAAAACCATTTCAAATCCACTTTATTTATTTTAAAAATAAATAAATTATTATTCTAGTTCAAAACTAGTTCATTTCGATAAAATCTATTTTTATCCTTTCAAATATGGAGTTTTTCATCCCAATTTTTCCCAAATCATTTCTTATGATTTTACACAAATTATTACTATTTTTAATAATTTTATCAAGGCCTCTACAGTCGATTTCCATCAACGGCCATCGAACTGCACTTACAGCGACCTTTTCCAAATTTGATTTGGACATAATTCCAAATCCATCCATTAGATTTCAAATTTATAATATTCGTTAGAAAGCTCTTTTTGATACGAACCCAACGGTTCCGGTTTTAGGAGAATCCGACGGTCGGATCTCCCGCAATGTCCGTTCGAAGTCAATGGTCGAAATTCACGAACTGCCGCGGCGCGGCGCGTTCTATTCAGGACATTATATATATATATATATATATTATATATATTACGTCGATTTCCTTTTTAAAACGAATTTTATAAATCATTTCAAATTTGTTTCAAAAACAATTTCAACCTTTATTTCAAATTCAAATCAAAATTGAATTTTCCCTTATAAATTCTTTTTACATTCACTTCTATTTGATTTCAATTCAAATCAATTTCAATTCATTTCAATTCGTTTTCAGTTGAATTCAATTCAATTCAGATTTGTTTTCTATTCGATTCAATTCGAATTCGTTTTCTATTAAATTCAATTCGAATTCGTTTTCTATTAAATTCAATTCGAATTCATTTGAATTTCGATTCTTTTCAAAATATTAGATTTTGGAATCACTTTCGATATTCATTATAAAATGAATAAAATTGATATTCATTATAAAATGAATAAAATCGATATAAATATCGTTCACGTCAAAATGGCGTCAATCTAATCAACACGGCTTCATATATTTCTATTTTCAAATATTCTATTTCAAATATTTCATTTTTTTCAAATATTTCTATTTCAAATATTTCTATTTCAAATATTGAATGAAGCCCAATCAATTACCATATAATGTTAATTATATGGATTTTCTACAACACATGTATACAATAACAACGATGAAAAATCAACCATCATCCAAAGTGCATTCTACACTGTATAAGCATCGAATATAAATATTTAACGCTCATAACAGTCTGTCAATCAATCGATCGACATACAACTAAACAATCGGGATTAGTGTACGTCAAATATCATCCCAATACCTGTGTGGGGTTTCAAACAATCAAACACAGATTTTATTTGTGTAGTTGGGCGATGTGTAAAATTTATCGTTCCAATTAATATCAGTCAAAGGTGTGTATATAAACAAATCGTCCGATTTGTTTATTTTTATTTCATTTCATAAACACGTTAAAAAATATATTTTTAACTATAAAATATTTTCCACTATAAAATATTTTTATTTCAACTATATAAATGTTTTATTTCATTTCACATCACATCACACAATCAACTACACATCAAAATCAAACAAACAAGCATACAAGTCGTCCATGGTCTGTGGACGACGGGTGTCGGGTGCTACTAAACACCGTCTGCATCCTAGTATATATTTCAACTAGAAATAAAATTAAAAAGTGAGAAATTCTCACCGAATAGCTAATCCAACGCCACGACTCTTCTTAGGTAGAAATCTTCGTCGTTCTTGCCTCTTGTCACTTTTCACTGCCCGTATTCTCTACATATATAAAAATCACATTTTTACTTCGCTATTCAATATATAAAATCGAATTTTTACTATGCTATTCAATATATAAAATCGAATTTTTACTATGCTATTCAATATATAAAAATCGAATTTTTACTATGCTATTCAATATATAAAAATCGAATTTTTACTTTGCTATTCAATATATAAAAATCGAATTTTTACTTTGCTATTCAATATATAAAAATCGAATTTTTACTTTGCTATTCAATATATAAAAATCGAATTTTTACTTTGCTATTCAATATATAAAAATCGAATTTTTACTTCGCTATTCAATATATAAAAATCGAATTTTTACTTCGCTATTCAATATATAAAAATCGAATTTTTACTTCGCTATTCAATATATAAAAATCGAATTTTTACTTTTATAAAAAATATAATCTTGACCCTATAAAAATCAAATCTCTTACACTATAAAAATCTCGTCTTTCCTATGTTATATATCTTTATATTTCTGAAAATAAAAACAATTTTTTTTAATTTAAAACTGATTTAACTATGTTACATAAATAAAATAAAAAAAACAGCAAAGGAGAACTCACGTTCAAGGGGAAGGAGGGGGTCTCTTCATCGTCGCCGGAGGGGCTTCAGGTGGCTCAGTCCTCGGTGGGGTGCGCAGGTGGTTTCAGGCGAGGTATGGGGGGTCGCGCTCTGGTCTTTGGGTCTCGACGCGGAGGAGGTTGTCCGATGGGAGGCGCCGTTCAACTGGGGGGGCGGTGGCGATAGGGTGGAGGCGCGGTGGCGTTGTGAGGGGCGACGGGTTTTAGTTGAGCGGGGTTTTTTTTTTCTTCTTTCTTCAGATCTGAAATGAATTAAAAGGAGGGGGGAGAAGGAATAAAGAGGGTTGACTAATATATTTTTATATTATTTTAAATCCTAAAAAGTAACTTTAAATTTTCAACTCGAAATCAAACCCACCGCCTGTCGTCCATAGCTAATAACCCCCATTCCGAACACAATGGGATATGCCACGTAGGCCAATTCGGCTGTTATGATCAGTTTTCGTCAAAATCAAAATATAAATCAATATATATTCAATTTGAACGTACATTTTAAATTACCGGGGCCACATACTGGTTCAGAAAATTCCAGAAAAATTATTTCTACATTCATATTGACGATACGGTCCTAACAAAACTAGTTTCATCGAATTCTGAGATCATTTGAAAAATGGCCAATTTCCAGTCGATTTAAAATCAACTGAAAATGGTCAAACACGTTTTCTTTTGCCATGCTCACATATTGAATCAGAAAATTATGAAATTTGAAACCTAGCAATAACTTGACATCACGGATCCAACAAAAGTGGTTTCGTCGAAATCCGAGGTCATTTCCAAAAATTCCATTTTTAAGGGCCTGAATTCTGTAGCGACTATTCAGAATTTTCTACTGGACATATCTTTTTATCCTCGCTATGAAATTTCAATTTTTCGGATTCGTTGGAAAGATATTCACTAATAGATTCAAATATTTTTGGTTTCACTAAAATCCGGTTTGGTTTGCACCCGGTATGCTCAATTGAAGTTTGAAATCGAATTATCGAACTACCGCGCCATTTTCAATTCCTTTTATAATTATAAATAAATATTTATATTCTATCGTCGATTCAAACGAATATATACGTTCGAATTATATTCAAAATAAATTTCTCGTCGTTATTATTTAAAATAATTCATTTTAAATAATCAAAATTCGCTAAAATTGCCAAAATAAAATTTTAAACTGGCCCAGATTTTCGGGTTGTTACATCACACCAGTCACATGACCGACCTGGAGTTTATTGATTTAACCTAAACTCTGGGTGCCTCTATTTTCCACATGGGCAGCTAGTAGTTTTGGTTTTGCAGATTTATATTCACAGGATCCTGGTTTACAGCTGGAATGATATCCGGAAAGCTCTGTATCCGCATATCACCTCCAGTTGTGTTTTGTATTATTTTCCGCTGCTATGTAATGTAATTTAAATCTCTGATATTTTTCTAATGTATAATATTTATTCATACTCTGTATATTCTTGTATTCTGATGGAATTGTTGTAATAAGCAATGAAATGTTCTTCTGTTTGTGCTCTTATTTGTCGTGTTCTCAACTCAATCTGTGCTTTCCTTCACGGGGAAGTTCGGGTCGTGTCATCGAACTTCCTTACCGGTGTGATCAAGTGGCCATGGATCTAGTTGAGTCTGATTGTACCCATTGAAAACCAACTAGGGTGACTTGTTCGCCTAGAAATCAAGACGATTTTACACAAGGTACGATATTCTGGAAGGTATCTTCTTATATCCATGAAATAAATAAGTATAACATAACTGATAGCACTTAAAAGCCATATAGGTTATGGAATTAGATGAAGGCTAACTTCTAACCAATACAAACTTTGGTGTATTCTTTCCTTTACTTCATTTATTTTACTTGATTTTTATTATTTTGATTGACATTGTTATCGTTGTTCAAATACTTGTAAGCATAATCCAAAAAGGTTTTTAAAAGATCCACAAATTTAAGAAAACACTATTTACACTCTTCTATTGTTAACTTGACTTTAATTCCTTAATCTGCATCACTTTCACAACATATTCTTCTACTTCTCTAATTTTATGGATTATAAACCAATTCTCCTATATTTTCACATAATTCATAGTTTAGTTTACTTATTTAACTTGGAAACTCGATTGTCCAAAACCATTGAATATTCTATTTCATTTTTTTGTTTTTTGAATTCATATGAAATATCTTTCATTCAGGTTAAATTCTTACCTAACATTATTACTGAACACCTTATAGTCAAATCTTAAAGATGAATTCACAAGAGGTTTGTTTCCCTTGTTCCAATTATTATTAATATACCAAACCAAGTAAGAAAAGAGTAAGATTTCTGATATCTAGATAGTGTAGCCAATACCTATAAACTGGTCGGGTACAACTACAAATCAACTAATAATAGCCAACGCTCTTAAGTGGGTAAGCATGACCAATAAATCAAAAATTGATAATAATTTAGCAACAAAATATCCTAACAACTACTCATCCTCTAAGTTATGCTTAGTTTTGAATATATATATATATATATAATATAATATTAAGTAGAATTATTTCATTTACCATATTATAAAAAAATATCGTGTCGAATGGATTGTTATAGTGTTTTGGAATCTTTATCAAAAATAGTAGAACCATTATGATTTGGATCTAAAATTCAGAATAAACAAATCAAACATACCAATATATAACAATTAATATTCACTAACAAAGTATGTATAGTAAATACACTCAGAACTCAATCTAGGGTGTTACTAACCACATCTCTACTAAATTACCAACAGAGACAATTTTTTCTCTTAACCTTGTCCTCTAATACTAAATGAGATAACCTATACGACTTCGAGGCTAGAAACCAGTGCACATGCTCACCATGGATTTGAGTTTTGAAAACCCACCGGAAGGTGTTGGAAAAGAAGAAAAAGGATAGAAGAAGAATGGAAGATTGGAACAAAAGGAGAAGAAGACAAACATAAACAACTGATTAGAATCTCGTTATAGAATGAATAAACTATAATAAAACAAAACTATAACAACCCAAATCCTAATGGGCCTGGATTTTTTGAAAAATGCTAAAATCCATTTCCATTGAAGCTGGAGTTGAGTGCTTGGTATCCTGCAAAAAGGCAGAAAATAATATATTAGAGCCCAATAAATAACTGGAAGCGAAAACGATTAAAATATAATAGTAAATAAATACTCATCAAGGAGATGACATTTTCTAGACCATATCTCTATAAGCTGAATAAACTTTGCCTTCCATCCAACCTATTGATTGTCATGAGGAGGGGTCAGAACTATTGCTTCGGTGAATGACAAATTATATACTTTCAAGCATGATGCTAAATATACCATTTTATTTCCACTTTTATTTTATTAGATTTATTAAGGTTACATTACTTTCACCTCCTTGTGTCAATTGTATGCATCTACTCCAAAATAGACCAAACCTAGTTACCAATGTATATGTAGCTGCCTACCCTTGGACCACTCGGTACTAGGTACCACCGATAGTACTCTTTCTTATCCTCTTTGCTAGGATTCCACCATATAACCATGAGAGTGCAGAGATTACATCTGTAAACGTTTGCTTTGTAATGTTTCAAATACAAATGTTTCGTTGTTCGATAGGAAAACGGGTAACCTACATCTACAATGGATAGCTCCAATGCCTACAATGCAGATATCCGCGAATGGACCGCTCCATGCCTACGTTGTGGACTTGCATGTAATAATTATGTAAATATTTTCAAGCTTGATCACAATGGTGCTCCATCCCCACTCTCTATGGAACTCAGTTTTGGATTTATTGTTATTATTCTCCCTCTTTTTATCACTATGGACCCACACATCCACCTCCTCAATTAGTTAAATGGTATCTCCTATGGGTTAATGGCTACGACCTAGACAAAGAAAACTAAATCAATAATGTGGCATTACCCACCTCAATCCATGTATCAGTAGTGAAAGATCATGACCTATTGATTTAACCCAGACTATTCCATGTACTTGCTCTAACCGATGATGATTGGAACCCGACCGAAAATTATCCTTATAGATTTCCCCACCACATAAACATCTCTGAACACAAAATCACCCATTAATTTTTAGTCCACTCCAAATAGTTACCCTTTTTACGGACCTACAGACCTTGCGTCCAATCGACCGTCCTCATGCCTACATTGAAAAGTCATTCTAGGTACCCTCCATGTCCATTTGAAGGGCTTATCTAACGCTGCCACTAAACCTCTATTCATTATCGTGCATACTTCAATTGCTTTAAAGGAACTGCGAAGGACTGCCCTGATTGCCTACTTGCGGACTTCCTTTAGATTACTCCAAACATGCCTCATGAGGTTATCGCCATGGCCTCACTTTCTTATTAGATCCTATATCTAATCATTTTTATGCATTAAATTTATTTACTATGTTCTTTCATTATGATATTTAATTCACTTTTAGGTTTCTAATCATTATATTGTAGTTTTTGTTCGAAAACCGTGTCTACTATCATAAACCATTTATCTCACTTTCATTTCTTTTATTATCTATGCTTCTAAGGAAAATCTTAACCATTTTCCTTGTTTATCCCTTTTTCCTCTTTTCTGTGGTATATAAAATATTCAACTTGATTATTTTCCAATTTATTTTTAACTCTGCTTGATTGTTTTGTTTTTTGCCTTTTCTTACTAAATTTGTACCGTAGGGAACTTGTCATATTTAGGCTTTACAAAAATGCATTTCCATATTTGCTATAAAATAATTTCATGTGCAACAATTCATAATCACAAAATATCTTCTTGTTTCCTTTTTCCTATATCTTTGCCTTTATTATTTTAATTAGGTTCACTAAACTTTGTTAAATTTAAAATATAAATTATATTCTTTTCCAGCCAACCAACCAACCAACTAAGATATCACTAATTTCCCGAACTGCGTTATATACGCGTACACTAAATAACCCTTTTATTTCATTTTACATGTTTGATATTGATAGCGTAAATTTTCCTCATATCCAGGATTATGTGTTTCTTTTTTCCTTTTAAGCCTAAAGTTATATATATATATATATATATATATATATATGAGAAGATTGTATTCCATTATAACAACCTCTACACATAAGTCTAATATCTTTAAGTTACAATTAACAAGGATGACTTGAATAAACTAAATTTTTATAATTATATATAAACATAAGAATGTCCATTTAAATTATTATAATAGGAATCTAATAGTAGCGTACATCATCATTGTGACGACCCGAACTTCCCCGGTCTCCGAAGAGAAGAGAAAGAAAGAATTACTTTGAGGACAAGACAGATTAGAACACAAACAGAAGAACATTTCATTGTATATTACAACAATTCCATCAGAATACAAGAATATACGGAGTATAAATGAATATTACACATTCGATAAATATCAGAGATTACAACACATTACATAGCACCGGAAAATAATACAATACACAACTAGAAGTAATACTCGGATACAAAGCTTTCCGAGTATCGTTCCAGCTGTAAATCAGGATCCTGTGAATATAAATCTGCAAAACCAAAACTATTAGCTGCCCGTGTCAAAATAAGGGTACCCAGAGTTTAGGTTAAAACAATAAACCCCAGGTCAGTCATGTGACTGGTGTGAGAACTAAAACAGTTATTAATCTTTATTTTAAAGTTAGGTAAATCAAGGGACCACGCCGTATAACACGGAACGGGTTTCCTCCCAAGAATACCAGTGCATAAAACAAACAGCGCAATGCTAAATAAAGAAAAATGAAGCTATTATAAGACCCAGGTCCTGTCACACAATGCAACGCAAGCCGGGGGATAGGGTTTTACCTTATAATAGCCAAAGAATGCTTGATACGTGAAATTTCATGTTTTATTATTACTATAAGTGCATAGTGTCAAAACAATTTCAAATCATAAATATCAATCATAGACGGCATGGGTACCATATATCATGTCGCCATACTAGTTTTGCAATTAAAACCACAAAGTCACGTATTTGGAAATTGGATTTCCATCTACGAACTAAGGCTAGGGATCGTCCTCTACCGATTCGAGACAATCTATCCCATGTCTCAGGCAAGTACTCAGTCAAGCCTTTGGATCGTCAGGGCAGGTCCACCGATGTGGATTAAAATGCCTGAACAATGTGTTTCCCCGCCCTTTGGGGCGTAAATGAGCCAACGAATGACTCCATCGGTCCTGGATCTACCGATATATTCGAGGCGCCTCGCAAACCAATAACCACATAAGTCAAACTCGTCAGGGCGTGTAAAACCACTAACGCCGCTTCTAACTAGAAGGAAACGCATGCCCTCCCTGAGGTCCTCTCCCGTTTCTGGTTCACAACCGAGGTATGAGGCTCGCGAATTTCGTTACACAAAGCTATGCCACACAGGCCTTGCTTTGATCATCAACCACAGGACTTTGCTTTTCAACAGAAGCATTGATCATTTGCCACTTAGGCATGCCACATAGGCAATTCACTCCATGCGATTGATATCCATCAATATATAATCCCTGAGCTCATACGTCTCAGAGAAGGGCGTTAACCAGGAGAATAAATTCTCCGCCGCCAAACAGATATATATTTAATAGAAATCAATCACACTGAATAAAATCCAATGTCAGACACACAGTCCATTTACAAGTTCGTTCTGGGTCTGAACGAAACCGGAGGCACCTAGTACCCCGCATATCCATCGATATCCGAATACGTCTGGACGACCACTAACTGATTCCCTCCTCTTGGGTGTACGGCCCCATCAAGATCATCAGTAATTATCCAGACGACGTGAAGACCTCCGTTCTTCGACCACAGTCTTTATCTTCGACTTATCGTCGTATCAGTTATTCAAAATGGGATAAACCCGGTCTTTCCAAATAAATCGTGTATATTATAAACAAGTGTTACACAAACACAACATATGCCTCATTCTAATTCATTAGTCACTAACCGTAAATTAACAAGAGAATAATTCCCCAAATATTAACCCCGAAGGCCGAAACCGACATCAGATCAATATCCAGAAAACCATTCTACTTAGCTAACTAACAGTTAGTTTCTAAATTTCACATTATTAGGGAAAGGTTCCCATTAATTTTATCAAAGATAAATCCTTTAAATTTATTCTTTAATCTACTTTTAAATATCAATTCAAACTAGTCGGGATTAGCGAACCACACCGAAGTGATCATTTATTTTATTTCCCAATCCCAACCTATTCATCCCATGAAGTAAAACTGGTAATACTTCATATCTAACACCACGGTGTTATCAGTAAATTCAATTACCATTTCACGTTCAAATCTAATTAAAGATTTAACTATTGCCTGGAGCAAAATTGGGGATACTCCATTCTCGTTCTTTTCAATCTAATTAAAGATTCATTAAAACTCCACTTAGTTTTAATCTTTGACTGGGTTAAACAATCAGTGTCATTTAATACACAGTTCACGATAAACCCCAAAATCACATAACCTTTCAATCAGTCCCTAACCATAAATTAGCAAGTGAGCAGTTCCATAAGTATTAACCCCGAAGGCCGAAACCAACATCAGATCAATACCCCAGAAACCATTCAACTTAACTAATCTCCAGTTAGTTTCTGATTTTCTTAACTCCTTTGGGTCTAAGAACAGTGTTATTGAAGATACCGTTCACGACAACCCAAAATCACATTCCATCAATTTTCGAGTTAAAGAACAAGTGTTATTAAAAACATCATTCACGATAAATCCAAAAATCAATTCCAATTAAATATTATTTAATTGGTACACTTCATTAAATATAAATAAAAAGATTTAATCTTTTTATCAACTAGGTTTAAGAAAAGTGTTAATGAAGACACCATTCCCGACAAACCCAAATCACATTTGATATTAAATACAAGGCTCTGAATAGAAAATATACCGTCTTATATTCAATATCAAATTCTAAGACTAACAAATATCATATTGGAAATAACGATATGTATATATATCTTTCAAATTTCCATAACAACATCTGTATAATCACGAAATCCAACATCGAAATATTCCAAAGACAATTTCGATTCAAATCCATTCCAATTCAATTATTGGAAATTCTGGTTACTTTTAAAACCATTTCAAATTCAATTTATTTATTTTAAAAATAAATAAATTATTATTCTTGTTCAAGACTATTTCATTTCGATAAAAATCTATTTTTATCTTTTCAAATATGGAGTTTTTTATCCCGATTTTTCCCAAATCATTTCTTATGATTTTACCCAAATTATTTCTATTTTTAATAATTTTATCAAGGCCCGTACAGTCAATTTCCATCAACGGCCATTAAACTGTACTTACAGTGACCTTTTCCAAATTTGATTTGGACATAATTCCAAATCCAATCGTTAGATTTCAAATTTCTAGTATTCGTTAGAAAGTTCTTTTCGATACGAACCAACTGTTCCAGTTTTACGAGAATCCGATGGTCGGATCTCCCGCAATATCCATTCGAAGTCAATGGTTGAAATTCACGAACTACCGCAGCGCGGCGCGTTCTATTCAGGCCGTTATATTATATATATAATATATATACTATATACTTCATCAATTTCCTTTTAAAACATATTTTATAAATCGTTTAAAATTTGTTTTCAAAACTATTTCAACTTCGATCTCAAATTCAAATCAAAATTGAATCTTTCCAATATAAATTCGTTTTAAATTCATTTCAACTCGATTTCAATTCAATTTAATGCGAATTTCAATTCATTTCAATTTGATTCGAATTTCGATTTATTTCAATTTAATTTGAATTTCAATTCATTTCAATTTAATTCGAATTTCAATTCAATTTCAATATTCATTGAAAAATGAATAAAATCGATATAAATATCGTTCACGTCAAAATGGCGTCAATCTAATCAACACGGCTTCATATATTGCTATTTTCAAATATTCTATTTCCAATATTTCTTTTTCAAATATTCTATTTCAAAACTGGAATGAGGCCCAATCAATTACCATAGATTTTATTTCTATGGATTTCCATACAATGCATGTATATATCAACAATGACAAATAATCAACCATCATACAAAGTGCATTCTACACTGTATAAGCATCAAATATAAATATTTAACGCTTACAACAGTCTGTCAATCAATCGATCGACATATAACTAATTATTAGGATTCGTGTATGTCATATATCATCCCAATACCCGTGTGGGGTTTAAAACAATCAAACACAGATTTTATTTGTGCAGTTGGGCGATGTGTAAAATTTATCGTCCCAATCAATTTCAGTCAAATGTGTGTATATAAACAAATCGTCCGATTTGTTTATATTTATTTTATTTTAAATACATGTTAAAAATTCTATTTTCAACTATAAAATATTTTTAACTATATAAATATTTTATTTCATTTTACATCACACAATCAACTAGACATCAAAATCAAACAAACAAGCATACAAGCCGTCCATGGTCTGTGGACGACGGGTGTCGGGTGCTACTAAACACCGTCTGCATCCTAGTATATATTATTAACTAGAAAAAGAAAATTATAGGTGAGAAGTTCTCACAGAGGGTTCCACTCCTCCATTCTTTATTTCTGAATATCTGAACCGTCTGAATTCCTTTTTGATTTCAACCCGTTCCATCTCACTACTTTTCACGCTGTTCATATATAAATAAAAATCACATTTTTATTTCTAAGTTATATGGATAAAAATCATATTTTTGTTCTCTACATTATATAAAAATTATATATACTCTACATTATATAAAAAAATTCGCCTTCTCAAAAATAAAGATTTCGCTTTCTTATATAAAAATTATACTCTTACATCGCTATTACATATGTGAAAATCACATTTTTACGACGCTGTATATATAATAAAAAAATCACTTCTTTATATGATTAAAAATCGAATCTTTGTATGACAAAAATCATATTTTTATTTCCAACTCTAAACGATAAAAATCGTACCTTTTCTAGTTTAAAAATATCGTCTTTCCCTATGTAAAAATATTAACTTTCTTTGTATAAAAATGTAAACCTTCTACATATAAAAATTTAGATTTTTATTTGCAAAAATAAATTAAAGAAAACAAAACCAAAAAAATTAAACAACTTACATTTGTTTTAAGGAGGTGCAGGGAGCGTTTTCTCGCTGTGTTGTAGGTGGAGGGAGGTGGATGTCGGCGTCGGGTTTCAGGAGGGCGGAGGGGAGCTCGGCTAGGGTTTCCGCGGGTCGGGGGGGGGGGGTCTCAGGCATCGGTCTTCGGATTGGGGCGAGAGGAAGAACAAGGAGGGAATAGGAATGGGGGGAGCTTGGAGGAGGAGGCGGGGCTGGGAAGGCCGCCTTCGGCGCGTGCGACGGTTGAGCTGGGGCTCCGCCCCTTTGCTTCTTTTTTTTTTTTAATATCGATCTGAGAAACGAACGGGAGGGTGAGGGGTATAGGGGCGTTGACCAAGTAGTGGAGAAAAGGGAGGGGGTTTAAAGGAATTTATTATTATTTTTTACTTTTTTTCTCATTTAAGTTGACTTTTATTTCGAATCCCAAATCGAACCCACCGACTGTCGTCCCTAGCGTTTTACCCCCTTTCCGAACACAATGGGATATGTTTCGTTAGCCAATTCGGCTGTTACGATCTGTTTTCACTAAATTTACGATATAGATCTATATATATTCAATTCAAACGCGCATTTCAATTTACCGGGGCCACATACTAACTCGAAAAATTCCAGAAAAATTATTTCTAGCTTCGTATTGACGGTACGGTCCTAACAAAACTAATTTCATCAAATTCTGAGACCATTTGAAAAATGGCCATTTTCAAGTCGATTAAAATCAACTGAAACTGGTCAAATGCGTTTTCCTTTACCACGCTTACATATTGATTCGAAAAATTATGAAATTTGAAACCAAGCAATAATTTGACATCACGGATCCAACAAAAGTGGTTTCGTCGAATTCCGAGGTCGTTTGCAAAATTTTTATTTTCAAGGGCTGAAATTCCATAGCGACTATTCTGAAATTTCAACTGAACTTATCTTTTGATTCCCGCTATGAAATTTTGATTTTTCGGATTCGTTAGAAAGATATTCACAAATAGATTCTAATATTTTTGGCTTCACTAAAATCCACTTTATTTTGAATCCTGTACATTCATTTGAATTTTGAAATCGAATTATCGAACTACCGCGCCATTTTCAATTCCTTTTATATATATAAATAAATATTTATATTCTAACGACGATTCGAATAAATATATACGTTCGAATTCTATTCAAAATAAATTTCCCTTCATTATTATTTAAAATAATTCATTTTAAATAATCAAAATTCCCTAAAATTGCCAAAATAAAAACTTTAAATTGGCCCAGATTTCCGGGTTATTACAATCTCCCCCACTTAAAACTTTTCATCCCCGAAAAGGAATGAAGCCGAAAGTTGTTTCACAAATCAACTCAACTTCCAGTATTTTCTTTACGGCTTAAGTTTTTCAACTTTTCAGTTTCTGAAAACTTTTCAAATTTTTCAAAAATTTGGCTAACACCCTAAATTTTCGAAAAATTTCGCCATAACCTCCCCTGCACTGGGACTTCGGGATATTTCATATAGCCTCCCATGGCCTTCTACAATCAAAAAGAAAAAGCCAAGCGGCTAGCCAATCGGCTCACAAAATCATCATCACCCGAACAAAACAGTAAATTATGGTAAACATGTACCTATTTGTCGGGCAAACAATTTTATTCTTCTGCTCTAGCCTCCTTGCTATGACCTGTTCAATGTAAGTACATGTATATGCAAGCAAATGCGACTAATTTTCAATACAACTCACTATTTGATTAATTTGGCTAAAGGTTCAACTTTTAATTAATCAAACAATAATCAAACAACACAACCATCAATCAATTAATTGATTAGCTTTCAAATTCATAACTTTGATATATAGTCAAAAATCACATTTTTGATGCCAAATCACAACAATAAGACCTATCTAGTTTTGGTTATCACACCAGTCAATTGGAAATATATAGAAATCTCAATTTCGAAACATGAAGATAAATTCTAATGATGACGCGTCAATCATTAGAATTATGTCCGAGCGACTAGAGTGTGATTCTGTATCTATCGAATATATTTGAGGCTTCAATACACGTGGATCAGACGTATAATAAAATCTCTATATATTTGATTGTCCAAATTAATATAAATAAATAATCAAATACGAATAACTGATTTAAATTTTCAAAACAAAATTTGTTTTCATTTCAAAAATATACTCTTCACACTCATTCTAGGATACTGCTGATCCTTTCTCTAACTAGTCATTCCCATTGGATATTACTAATCCAATTTCTGATGAATTCTTTCGTTTGGTTCTAACGTGTCTTGTTCTCTGAGCTTTGTAAACCAAAGCTCTTATACCAAAAAGAGACGACCCAAACTTCCCCGGTCTCCGAAGAGAAGAGAAAGAACGAATTACTTTGAGGACAAGACAGATTAGAACACAAACAGAAGAACATTTCATTGTATATTACAACAATTCCATTAGAATACAAGAATATACAGAGTATAAATGAATATTACACATTCGATAAATATCAGAGATTACAATACAATACATAGCAGCGGAAAATAATACAATACACAACTAGAAGTAATACTTGGATACAAAGCTTTCCGAGTATCGTTCCAGCTGTAAATCAGGATCCTGTGAATATAAATCTGCAAAACCAAAACTACTAGCTTCTCGTGTCAAAATAAGGGCACCCAGAGTTTAGGTTAAAACAATAAACCCCAGGTCAGTCATGTGACTGGTGTGAGAACTAAAACAGTTATTAATCTTTATTTTAAAGTTAGGTAAATCAAGGGACCACGCCATATAACACGGAACGGGTTTCCTCCCAAGAATACCAATGCATAAAACAAACAGCGCAATGCTAAATAAAGAAAAATGAAGCTATTATAAGACCCAGGTCCTATCACACAATGCAACGCAAGCCGAGGGATAAGGTTTTACCTTATAATAGCCAAAGAATGCTTGATACGTGAAATTTCATGTTTTATTATTACTATAAGTGCATAGTGTCAAAACAATTTCAAATCATAAATATCAATCATAGACGGCATGGGTACCATATATAAGGTCGCCATACTAGTTGTACAATTAAAACCGCAAAGTCACGTATTTGGAAATTGGATTTCCATCTGCAAACTGAGGCTAGGGATCGTCCTCTACCGATTCGAGACAATCTAGCCCATGTCTCAAGCAAGTACTCAGTCAAGCCTTTGGATCGTCAGGGCCGGTCACCGATGTGGATTAAAATGCCTGAACACTGCGTTTCCCCGCCCTTTGGGGCATAAATGAGCCAATGAATGACTCCATCGGTCCCGGATCGACCGATATATCCGAGGCGCCTCGCAAACCAACAACCACATAAGTTAAACTCGTCAGGGCGTGTAAAACCACTGACGCCGCTTCTAACTAGAAGGAAACGCATGCCCTCCCTGAGGTCCTCTCCCGTTTCTGGTTCACAACCGGGGTGTGAGGCTCGCGAATTTTCGTTACACAATGCTATGCCACACAGGCCGTGCTTTGATCATCAACCACAAGACTTTGCTTTTCAATAGAAGCCTTGATCATTTGCCACCTAGGCAATTCACTCCATGCGATTGATATCCATCAATATATAACCCCTGAGCTTGTACGTTTCAGAGAACGGCGTTAAGCAAGAGAATAAATTCTCTGCCGCCAAACAGATATATATATTTAATAGAAATCAATCACACAGAATAAAATCCAATGTCAGACACACAGTCAATTTACAAGTTCGTTCTGGGTCTGAACGAAACCGGAGGCACCTAGTACCCGCATATCCATCGATCTCCAAGTACGTCTGGACGACCACTAACTGATTCCCTCCTCTTGGGTGTACAGCCCAATCAAGATCATCAGTAATTATCCAGACGACGTGAAGACCTCCGGTCTTCGACCACTGTCTTCATCTTCAACTTATCGTCGTATCAGTTATTCAAAATGGGATAAACCCGGTCTTTCCGAATAACTCGCGTATATTATAAAGAAGTGTTACGAAAACACAACATACGCTCATTCCAATTCATCAGTCACTAAACGTAAATTAACAAGAGAATAATTCCCCAAATATTAACCCCGAAGGCCGAAACCGACATCAGATCAATATCCAGAAAACCATTCTACTTAGCTAACTAACAGTTAGTTTCTAAATTTCACATTCTTAGGGAAAGGTTCCCATTAATTTTATCAAAGATAAATCCTTTAAATTTATTCTTTAATCTACTTTTAAATATCAATTCAAACTAGTCGGGATTAGCGAACCACACCGAAGTGATCATTTATTTTATTTCCCAATCCCAACCTATTCATCCCATGAAGTAAAACTGGTAATACTTCATATCTAACACCACGGTGTTATCAGTAAATTCAATTACCATTTCACGTTCAAATCTAATTAAAGATTTAACTATCGCCTGGAGCAAAATTGGGGATACTCCATTCTCGTTCTTTTCAATCTAATTAAAGATTCATTAAAACTCCACTTAGTTTTAATCTTTGACTGGGTTAAACAATCAGTGTCATTTAATACACAGTTCACGATAAACCCCAAAATCACATAACCTTTCAATCAGTCCCTAACCATAAATTAGCAAGTGAGCAGTTCCATAAGTATTAACCCCGAAGGCCGAAACCAACATCAGATCAATACCCCAGAAACCATTCAACTTAACTAATCTCCAGTTAGTTTCTGATTTTCTTAACTCCTTTGGGTCTAAGAACAGTGTTATTGAAGATACCGTTCACGACAACCCAAAATCACATTCCATCAATTTTCGAGTTAAATAACAAGTGTTATTAAAAACATCATTCACGATAAATCCAAAAATCAATTCCAATTAAATATTATTTAATTGGTACACTTCATTAAATATAAATAAAAAGATTTAATCTTTTTATCAACTAGGTTTAAGAAAAGTGTTAATGAAGACACCATTCCCGACAAACCCAAATCACATTTGATATTAAATACAAGGCTCTGAATAGAAAATATACCGTCTTATATTCAATATCAAATTCTAAGACTAACAAATATCATATTGGAAATAACGATATGTATATATATCTTTCAAATTTCCATAACAACATCTGTATAATCACGAAATCCAACATCGAAATATTCCAAAGACAATTTCGATTCAAATCCATTCCAATTCAATTATTGGAAATTCTGGTTACTTTTAAAACCATTTCAAATTCAATTTATTTATTTTAAAAATAAATAAATTATTATTCTAGTTCAAAACTATTTCATTTCGATAAAAATCTATTTTTATCTTTTCAAATATGGAGTTTTTCATCCCGATTTTTCCCAAATCATTTCTTATGATTTACCCAAATTATTTCTATTTTTTATAATTTTATCAAGGCCCGTACAGTCGATTTCCATCAACGGCCATCGAACTGCACTTACAACGACCTTTTCCAAATTTGATTTGGACATAATTCCAAATCCAACCGTTAGATTTCAAATTTCTAATATTCGTTAGAAAGCTCTTTTCGATACGAACCCAGCGGTTCGGTTTTAGGAGAATCCGACGGTCGGATCTCTCGCAATATCCATTCGAAGTCAACGGTCGAAATTCACGAACTACCGCAGTGCGGCGCGTTCTATTCAGGCCATTATATTATATATATAATATATATACTATATACTTCGTCGATTTCCTTTTAAAACGTATTTTATAAATCGTTTAAAATTCGTTTTCAAAACGATTTCAACTTCCATCTCAAGTTCAAATCAAAATTGAATCTTTCCAATATAAATTCGTTTTAAATTCATTTCAACTCGATTTCAATTCAATTTCAATTTAATTCGAATTTCAATTCATTTCAATTTGATTCAAATTTCGATTTATTTCAATTTAATTCGAATTTCAATTCATTTCAATTTAATTTGAATTTCAATTCATTTTCAATATTCATTGAAAAATGAATAAAATCGATATAAATATCATTCATGTCAAAATGGCGTCAATCTAATCAACACGGCTTCATATATTGCTATTTTCAAATATTCTATTTCCAATATTTCTTTTTCAAATATTCTATTTCAAAACTGGAATGAGGCCCAATCAATTACCATAGATTTTATTTCTATGGATTTCCATACAATGCATGTATATATCAACAATGACAAATAATCAACCATCATCCAAAGTGCATTCTACACTGTATAAGCATCAAATATAAATATTTAATGCTTATAACAGTCTGTCAATCAATCGATCGACATACAACTAATTATTAGGATTAGTGTATGTCATATATCATCCCAATACCCGTGTGGGGTTTCAAACAATCAAACACAGATTTTATTTGTGCAGTTGGGCGATGTGTAAAATTTATCGTTCCAATCAATTTTAGTCAAATGTGTGTATATAAACAAATCGTCCGATTTGTTTATATTTGTTTTATTTTAAATACACGTTAAAAATTCTATTTTCAACTATAAAATATTTTTAACTATATAAATATTTTATTTCATTTTACATCACACAATCAACTACACATCAAAATCAAACAAACATGCGTACAAGCCGTCCATGGTCTGTGGACGACGGATGTCGGGTGCTACTAAACACCGTCTGCATCCTAGTATATATTATTAACTAGAAAAAGAAAATTAAAGGTGAGAAGTTCTCACAGAGGGTTCCACTCCTCCATTCTTTATTTCTGTATTTCTGAACCGTCTGAATTCCTTTTTGATTACAACGCGTTCCATCTCACTACTTTTCACGCTGTTCATATATAAATAAAAATCACATTTTTATTTCTAGGTTATATGGATAAAAATCATATTTTTATTCTCTACATTATATAAAAATTATATTTTTATACTCTACATTATATAAAAAATTTTGCCTTTTCAAAAATAAAGATTTCGCTTTCTTATATAAAAATTATACTCTTACATCGCTATTACATATGTGAAAATCACATTTTTACGACGTTGTATATATAATAAAAAAAATCACTTCTTTATATGATTAAAAATCGAATCTTTGTATGATAAAAATCATATTTTTATTTCCAACTCTAAATGATAAAAATCATACCTTTTCTAATTTAAAAATATCGTCTTTCCCTATGTAAAAATATTAACTTTCTTTGTATAAAAATGTAAACCTTCTACATATAAAAATTCAGATTTTTATTTGCAAAAGTAAATTAAAAAAAAACAAAACCAAATAAATTAAAGAACTTACATTTGTTTTAATGAGGAGCGGGGGGCGTTTTCTCGCTGCGCTGGAGGTGGAGGGAGGTGGATGTCGGCGTCGGGTTTCAGGAGGGCGGAGGGGAGCTCGGCTAGTGTTTCCACGGGTCTGTGGGGGGGGGGGTTTAGGCTTCGGTCTTCGGAATGGGGTGAGAGGAAGAGCAAGGAGGGAAGAGGAAAGGCGGAGCTTGGAGGAGGAGGCGACGCTGGGGTGGCCGCCTCCGGCGCGTGCGACAGTGAAGCTGGGGCTCCGCCCCTTTGCTTTTTTTTCTAATATCGATATGAGAAACGAACGGGTGGGTGAGGGGTATAGGGGCGTTGACCAAGTAGTGGAGAAAAGGGAGGGGATTTAAAGAAATTTATTTCTTTTTTTCTCATTTAAGTTGACTTTTATTTCAAATCCCAAATCGAACCCACCGACTATTGTCCCTAGCGTTTTACCCACATTCCGAACACAATGGGATATGTTTCGTAAGCCAATTCGGCCGTTACGATATGTTTCCTCTAAATTTACAATATAGATCTATATATATTCTGTTCAAACGTGCATTTCAATTTACCGGGGCCACATACTAACTCGAAAAATTCCAGAAAAATTATTTCTAGCTTTGTATTGACGGTACGGTCCTAACAAAACTAATTTCATCAAATTCTGAGACCGTTTGAAAAATGGCCATTTTCCAGTCGATTAAAATTAATTGAAACTGGTCAAACGCGTTTTCCTTTGCTACGCTCACATATTGATTCGAAAAATTATGAAATTTGAAACCAAGCAATAATTTGACATCGCGGATCCAACAAAAGTGGTTTCGTCGAATTCCGAGGTCGTTTGCAAAATTCCCATTTTCAAGGGCCGAAATTCCATAATGACTATTCTGAAATTTCAACTGAACATATCTTTTGATTCCCGCTATGAAATTTTGATTTTTCGGATTCGTTGCAAAGATATTCACAAATATATTCTAATATTTTTGGTTTCACTAAGATCCGGTTTATTCTGAATCTTGTACATTCATTTGAATTTTGAAATCGAATTATCGAACTACCGCGCCATTTTCAATTACTTTTATATATATAAATAAATATTTATATTCTAACGACGATTCGACTAAATATATACGTTCGAATTCTATTCAAAATAAATTTCCCGTCGTTATTATTTAAAATAATTCATTTTAAATAATCAAAATTCGCTAAAATTGCCAAAATAAATTTTTTAAATTGGCTCAGATTTCCGGGTTATTACAATCATCCTAAAATATATATAATTTAAATACACTTACTTGAGAAAGCACTCTAAGTTCTATAATTCAAATCTACTTCTTTTATCCATAGTCTTTTCCTTTTGTAACCCCTATTTGGATCCACAAAATATAATCTTTCGGATTTATAAATTTGTAACTAAATAAATAAAATTTACTAAATAAGAAAACCAGATCTGAAAACTTACCTCTTATGAATGACCCATTTTGTATAATCCCTTTCATAAATCTACAATTTGTTCCTTTAATTTGTAATCCAGGATGTCTAAGTCTAGAATAACTTTTTTGTAGAATTATAGGAGAAAGTAAATTAGATTGAGTTTCACGTCCATTTAAAAAATATGAGTTCAGAGGCTAGCTTTATACGTTTATATTTTAGGGATCCAAAACTTTATCGTTCCTTTGGTCAAATGAAATATAAATTTGTTCATTGAAATAGGCCACGCATACACGGTTATAATCCGTATATGGGTCGACTTCAAGGTCGACCTGGCCAGAGCATGGTTTGACACCAATGAGCCAACGTGATTGAAAAAGAAAGTGTTGTTAATTTGTGAATTAACTATGTTTATATCTTAATATCATTATGCTTGTAAAGATTAACCTTTAATTAATTTCCATTCAATTATGGTTTGATTCCATTTATATCGCTCGTCAATTTTTCAAATTCAAATGCACATTCATTTATGGAATGTACACGTCTATATACTTGTAAAACAAATAAATAATATACACACATAATTATTCTCCAACATAGAACTTCAAATGTCAATAAATTTTCCACACAAACTCCATTAGAAGCATATCATGTATATATGAATTAATCAGAATAATAAATAATGTACACATTCATTTTGGACTACTTGCACTCATAGTTTCTGTTATACACTATACACAATATATCAGAATAATAACAAAGAAACTAGAACACTGTGATGACCCAAACCTCCACTAGGTGGAAGTAAGGAATAATCATATGGAATACAACATAAATATAACAATACACATCACTGATACAACATAGCAGAGGAAAAACCATAAAATAATAACATTATAGCAGCGGAAATATAATGTCATGAACCACAGAATCCCAACAGCCACAGAATTCCAAATTATTACATCAAGTTTGCAGAAATGGAAATAAGTTCCAACTCTCAAAATAAGCAATACGAAATGAAACAAGTCTAATGACTGAACTTAAAGATAGAAAAATGCAATAGAAGTAAATGATAGCTGTCCTCAAAGCTCCAAGTCATCACCTCTCCGCAAAAGCAAATCCAAGCAAAGATAATGAGCAACTCCAAGAAGACTCCAAGCAAAGAATGAACCTGTTTACTTGGCTGCCCATGTAGAAAAGAGGGCACCCGAGTTTGCAAAAAGGTGAAACAAACTACGGGTCAGTCGTGGGACTGGTATGAGAATTCATAACTAGTTTAGTAATAATAATATGACAAATCCAAAGACCACGCCGCTAATGCGGAACGGGTTTACTCAATGGATTGTCGTGCATAATTTAAAGTGTCAGAACGTACAACATCGCAATGCTTTTTAGAAAAATGGAATCACCATAAGACTCAAGTCCCATCACACAATGCAACGCACACCAGAGGATAGAGTTTTCCCTTATGGTGATTAAACATGCTAAATACAGCAAATACGAGTTTAATATTATTATTAGTGTATAATAAAACATTTCAAAATAAATGTATCAATCCTAGGAAACATAGTACCCTATCCTACTATATCTCCATACTAGTAATACAATCAAAACCGCAGGGTCGTATTTGGAATTTGGATTTCCATCCGAGTCAAGGCTAGGGAGGAGCTCCTTACCGATTCGAGGCACTCTAGCAATGCCCCATGATTGGTACTCTGTCCAACCCTTGGATCCTGCAGGGCCGGTCCATACGTTAACGCTTAATGGATTGGCAATTCCTGAACACACGCTTCCCGGTCCTTTTGGACCTATAATACGGCCAGTGGCGACCGCATAAAAACCGAGGCCTCGAAAAATCCAACAACCACAAT
The DNA here is from genome assembly GCA_030737875.1 of Allium sativum. Classification (NCBI taxonomy): domain Eukaryota; kingdom Viridiplantae; phylum Streptophyta; class Magnoliopsida; order Asparagales; family Amaryllidaceae; genus Allium; species Allium sativum. Next base: position 751,981,432 of record CM060918.1, read on the forward strand.
GAATAAATGCCAGCGCTGGTAGGTCCCTGGCACCACTCTAGCTAGAAAGAAACGTGTGCACTCCCTGCATTCCCTTCTCCCGTTTTAGACTCCGCCGGTGTGTGAGGCTCGTGAAGTCACGTCATACACAAAGCTATGCCTAAACAGGCTATGCTTTGATCATCCCACAAGGCCTGCTTTTCAACAAGAAACCTTGATCATTGCATCTTAGTATGCCACACTGTCACTCCATACCATACCATTGCTTCTCCATCAATACATAAATGGGTGTTAAGTAGAGAATAAATTCTCCACCACCAATATTTATATATTAACAGAAAATCAACAATATGATATATAACGAAGTACGATGTCAGACACACCATCCATTTAAACTTATGCTCTGGGTCTGAACGAAAGTCAAATCCGTGAAACCAACACGTGCGTCTGGGCAATGACCTTGACCCATGAATTGGTAGCAAGTCAATTCAGGGTCTCGATCGCTGTCCATTTGAGGGAAGATTTACGGTCTTCATGCGTCGTCTTCTTACTTCGATCTTCATCGTCGTTTTGATTATTTGGAATGAGATTAACTCGGCCTTTCCAAATAATCTTTGTATATATATATATATTGGAAACTCTTCCTTATCGTTATTTCTAATTTATAACGATTATTTCCTATTCTATTTAATTGAAAATAATTAAATCTTTAATCAGCGACGATTCAGGTCAATGGCGATTCTGGTGCTATTTTCAATCAATTTTGATTTTCACATATCTCAAAATCTAACCGTTGGATTTTGATGGATTATATATCGTTGGAAAGATTTTTCAAAGACGGTCCTAGCGGTTTCAGTTTCAAGAAAATCCGACGGTTGGATCTTCTTGTATAATCATTTAAAGATATAATTTTAAAACGCGAACTACTGCGCTCGATTCGTTTAATTTTAATTATATTTATATATAAATATATAAACGTAACCCGTTTAACTCTTTATTCTTAAGTATATTTTCCTTCTTTATCCTTTCATCCCTTCATTTATAGAGAAATGCAAATCATACTTGAATGATGAATTCTTGCTTTTTGATTCTTTTAATTTCTTTAATTTACGGTAAAATGTAAATTATATTTCATCGTCCAATTCCTTCTTACATGTAAAATGTAATTTATAATTCGTCGTTCTTAAGTACATATAAAAATATAAATTTTGTTTACATTGTGAATCCTACTTCTTGTTTACATTATAAAAATGTAATCTTTATTTACAAAGTAAACCCATACATTCATTTCATATAAAAAATGAAATTTCATTCATGCGGGTTAAATTCATTCATAATTTACACAATATTATGTAATTTATGTCATATGATGAAAATTCATTCATAAATTACATATAAAAATGTAATTTACTTTATGCGGACTAATTTCATTCATAAATTATAAAATAAAATGTAATTTATTCCATGCGATCTTAACTCATTCATAAAATGCATATACAAATGTATTTTATTTCATGCGATGTTAATTCATTCATAAAATACATATAAAAATGTAATTTATTTTATGAGGTCTTAATTCATTCATAAAATACATATAAAAATGTATTTTATATTATGCGGGCTTCATTCATTCATAAATTACATAAATAAATGTTATTAATGTCGTGTGGTCTAATTTCATTTATAAATTACATAAATAAATGTAATTCATGTCATGCAGTCTAATTTCACTTATAAAATGCATATAAAAATGTATTTTATCTCATGCAGTCTAAATTTCTTTAAATTACATTATAAAATAACGTAACTTATCCTACGGTCAATTCTCTTTTTGTTAACATTATAAATAATGTCACTTATACTACGGTAAATTTTCTTTTTATTAACATTATAAATAATGTCACTTATCCTACGGTAAATTTTCTTTTTATTAATATCATAAATAATGTCAATTTATCCTACGATGTCATTCTTTTGTATTAACATTATAAATAATGTTATTTTTCTATAGTGTAAATCCCCTTTTATATACATTATAAAATAATGCAAAATCATCCTACGTTGTAATTACTAAAAATTTTACATTAAAAATAATGTAAAACGGCCATACGGTGAAACTCATGTATATTTACATTAAAGGAAATGTAAATTTTCATTCTCTAATTACAATGTGAAATCCGTTCTTTCTTTACAATGTAAAATTGACTTTTTAATTACAATGTAAAGTCCATTCTTTTTATTTCAAAAAAAAAAAAAATGTAAATCTTCCTACAGTTAAATTCCTTTTTATTTACATTTATAAACATGTAAATTTTGACATACGATGGATTTCTATATATCTTACCTTATAAAATAAAATGTAAATTTTATTTCACCATGTACATTCTACTTCTTTATAATAAAAGTAATCTTTAATCTACATGCAAACTCTACTCTATATTTACATGTAAAATAATGTCAAATTTTACATACGGGTGAGGTTTCTATTTCATTTACATTTAGAATAATGTAACTTTACATATAATGCAAACTCATATTTCATTTACATAGAAAAATGAAACTTTTTTTTTCATGCAGTGAAATTCACATCTTTAATTACAAAGAAAAATGTAATTCCAATCATGCGGTGAAATTCCCCTTTTTATGTACAGTAAAAATAATGTACATTTATCCTACGGTGAAAATATTCATTTTAATATGCATTAAAAGTATGTAACTATATCCTACGGTGTAAATCCTTTTTATAATTACATTATAAAATAATGTAAAATGTACATACAGTGCCATTTCCCTTATATTAACTTTAATAAAAATGTGAAATTTTCCTATGGTGGAATTATTCTGATATTAACATTAAAATAATGTTAATTAACATACGATGAATTTTCTTTTAAATTAACACTAAAAATAATGTTAATTAACATACGGGGTATTTTCTTATTTTTAACATTAACGAAAATGTTAAATTTGTCATACGATGAGATTTCTTATTTTTAACATTAATAAAAATGTTAAATTCTCATATGATGAAATTTCTTATTTTTAACATTAACAAAATGTTAAACTTCCCATACGATGTAATTTCTTATTAATATTAACATTAGAAATGTTAATAACATACTATGGTCAAATTACTTTTTAATATTAACATTAGAAATGTTAATAACATACTATAGTCAAATTACTTCTTTTTTTAATATTAATGTTTCTATTAATATTAACATTTAGAATAATGTTAGTTCATCTCATGATAAAATTTCTCATTAATATTAACATAAAAAAAATGTTAATTGCATTCTTCGGTTGAATTTTATACTATTAACATTAAAAAAAATGTTAATTTACATCCTACGGTGAAACACTTTTTGATTAACATTAAAAATGTTAATTTCATCCTACGGTAAAAATACTTTAATATTAACATTAAAAATGTTAATTTCCACATGCGGTAAAATACTTATTATTAACATTACAAATAATGTTAAACTTTCATGCAGTGCAATTTCTTAATATTAACATTAAATAAAATATTAATTAACATACGGTAAAATTACTTAATGTTAACATTAAATAAAATGTTAATTAACATACGGTGAAATTACTTTTTATTACTAACATAAAGATGTTAATTTCATCTTACAGTGGATTCCTATTTTATATTTACAAATAAAAATGTAAATTTTGTCTTGCGGCGTAAATTCCCTATATTAACATCAACATAATAAATGTCAATGAATCATACGATGTTAATTTCCATATCTATAAGTTTGATCAACCCAAATCCTAACACAAGCGATAACATGTGATAGCGATAATCAAATTTCTTTGATAATAAATTAAATCAATCCAATCCTAACACAAGCGATAACATATTAGTAGTGACCATTTTATGTCCTTTTATTTTAAATTGAAAATTAGATCAATTTAATATCAATCCAAAGTGATAACATGTGATAGTGATAACATAACATGGTATAAGCATGAAAATCAAATGGATCTATACTAGCTACTCAATCATAGAACAATTGTCATCAAACACGACCAAACAAACAGATCTGAATCATACAAAGTAATTAAATAATTTAATTTTATTAAGTTTTAAATAAAGGAACTCTCACCTTGTTTGGATTAGAATAATAATAAATCCAAATAATTTTCAGAATGCTCCAATCAATCAATCAATATTCTTTAATAATAAAGAATTAATAATTAAATAAATTAAATTTAATTAAAAATAAATTCTCACATATCTAATCACTTAAAGTTTCAGATCTAGCATCCTAACATCGCAAAGCAATCCAAATCTATAATCCATAATAACATCCATTATTGATTTTCAACTTCTCATAACGCAAGCATAACAATTAAACTAATTAAATTTAACTTAAAATGAATTCTCACCTTGATTGGATAAGAATTTAAAATGCCAAATAAATTCAGAATTCACTCTAATCAGTCTCAGCAAAGCCTACTCGTCGCCACGGTCCTGTCGGATCTGAAATTTTCAGATTCGGGGTTCATACGCATTAGTTATCAATGTTTGAATAATTCTGACTTTTAACAACTGCTGCAGCAACGCTTAAAAGCGTCGCAAAATCTGAAGCATACCTTATTTTCAGAATTTGTTCAAAACTTTGGAACAAGATATCTCAGGCTACGGTTGACGGTTTTAGGTGCCGTTTGTTGGAGAATGACCGCCTTGGAGAGAGCTATCGGCGCCAGGAATTGGAGGAGGTGCGCACGCACGTGGTGGGCCCGGTTTGCAGTGAACGGCGGCGGCTTCTCGGCCCTGGTGGCGGCGCTACGATGCACGAGAGGTGCTGGGACTTGTCGGAGAAGAAAGAGCTCGGGAAGAGCTTCAAAACGAGTACTCACACGCTAAATTTCGTTGAGAAATGAGAGAGAAATTAAGGTTTGAAGTTTTGAAGGGTAATGGGATTTGGTGGCTGCAGAAAATGACGGAAAGGAGACGATGAACAGTGAATTCGGGTTTAAATAATATTATATTAGGTTTTCCTAATCATTAGTTAATAATTTAATTAGCCCGTTAAAGCCCGTTTTGGTCCGAACTCCGATTTAGGCCTGCTTACTGTCGTTCTTAAGGTTTTGAGACCTTCTGAACGCAATGGAACATGTTACAGGACCCAATTCCGAAATTTATTATGAGTTTTGGAATAATTATATTATTTTATTAATATTTTAATGTATACCGTACATCAAAATTCACCGAGGTCACAAATTAACTTCAAAAATTCTCGAAAATTATATTTAGCTATGTTTTGATGCTGTGGACCTATGAAAATTAATTTCGTTTAATTCTGAGCCCGTATGAATTTTTAATGAATTTTTAAAGTCAAAAATTTGCCCGTTTGCACTGAAAAATCAATTATAATTATATTTTAATTCTAAAAATTACCAAAAAATCATTTTTAGCTTTGTTTTGATGATACGAATCCAACAAAATTTATTTCATTGAATTCTGAGACTTTTTGAAAAATGGCTATTTTTTAGTCAATTAATTTTGAGCGAAACTGACTAAATACTGTTTCTTTTGCTACGCTCACGTACTAGCTTGGAAAATTCTAAAATTTGAAACCTAGCAATAATTTAATATTACGAATCCAACAAAAGTTGTTTCGTCAGAAACGGACACTGTTTGAAAAATCACTATTTTCTATGGCTATATATTTTATATTAAAAATACATTTTTAAACAAATAATTTTCGAAACTCCAAATATATAAGTGTTTACTTTTTTTCAATGCAGAAACATCATTTCGAACTCAATGGAAGTGGTTTTGAGTCGAAATTCCTTTATATGCAAAAAGTAGCATTATTGACCTATGCAAATTACCTTGCGACCTTCTAAAAATTGAATTGGCCATAACTTTTGATTTCCGCTATGAAATTTCGATTTTTGGATTCGTTGGAAAGATATTTTTAAATAGATTCCAATATTTTTGGTTTCACTAAAATCCATTAAATTTTGCGTCCTGTACGGTCAGTCAAAGTTCAAATTTGACTTTTCAAACTACCGCGCTATTTCTAACTCTTTTTATAATTAAAATTAATTTATTCATTCTAACTTCGATTTGAACCAAATTTGTGATCATTATTATTTAAAATAGATTATTCTAAATATCAAAACTCATTTAAAATCACTTAAAATAAATTTTAAATTGGCCCTAAAATTCAGGGTTGTTACAATCTCCCCCACTTAAAAACTTTTCGTCCTCGAAAAGGAAAAAGAAAAAGAAGAAAGAGGATAGGAGAGAGAGAAAGCCAAGCAACGAATCATAAAATCAAAACTCAAAAGGAAATAAAAGCAACATGGGAGGTGTAACTTATTCTAGGCGTACCTATAGAAACATCTGACTTCCCTCCTCCTTCAGTAGAAACTGGCACTGAAGAAGTTGGTCCTTTCGCTCCTTCGTAAACATGTGCCACTTGAGCATCGCCACTTCCTTTAGTCTTCTTCGAATGTATGATCAAGGGAAGAGTCAAAACAACTGTAATGGTGATTCTAAGAGATAGAAAAGATCGAAGGATGAATGAAAAGATGACGAAAGTGACTGGCTATTATGTATCACATGAAATGTTCGCCATAGAATATTGTGATTCTATGTAAACGAATTTGCTATAAATATGTTATATTCCCAAGCTAAGTGTAACCAAAGCTCTGATACCAACTGTGATGACCCCAAACCTCCACTAGGTGGAAGTAAGGAATAATCATATGGAATACAACATAAATATAACAATACACATCACTGATACAACATAGCAGAGGAAAAACCATAGAATAATAACATTATAGCAGCGGAAATATAATGTCATAAACCACAGAATCCCAACAGCCACAGAATTCCAAATTATTACATCAAGTTTGCAGAAATGGAAATAAGTTCTAACTCTCAAAATAAGCAATACGAAATGAAACAAGTCTAATGACTGAACTTAAAGATAGAAAAATGCAATAGAAGTAAATGATAGCTGTCCTCAAAGCTCCAAGTCATCACCTCTCCGCAAAAGCAAATCCAAGCAAAGATAATGAGCAACTCCAAGAAGACTCCAAGCAAAGAATGAACCTGTTTACTTGGTTGCCCGTGTAGAAAAGAGGGCACCCGAGTTTGTAAAAAGGTGAAACAAACTACGGGTCAGTCGTGGGACTGGTATGAGAATTCATAACTAGTTTAGTAATAATAATATGACAAATCCAAAGACCATGCCGCTAATGCGGAACGGGTTTACTCAATGGATTGTCGTGCATAATTTAAAGTGTCAGAACGTACAACATCGCAATGCTTTTTAGAAAAATGGAATCACCATAAGACTCAAGTCCCATCACACAATGCAACGCACACCAGAGGATAGAGTTTTCCCTTATGGTGATTAAACATGCTAAATACGGCAAATACGAGTTTAATATTATTATTAGTGTATAATAAAACATTTCAAAATAAATGTATCAATCCTAGGAAACATAGTACCCCATCCTACTATATCTCCATACTAGTAATACAATCAAAACCGCAGGGTCGTATTTGGAATTTGGATTTCCATCTGAGTCAAGGCTAGGGAGGAGCTCCTTACCGATTCGAGGCACTCTAGCAATGCCCCAGGATTGGTACTCTGTCCAACCCTTGGATCCTGCAGGGCCGGTCCATACGTTAACGCTTAATGGATTGGCAATTCCTGAACACACGCTTCCCGGTCCTTTTGGACCTATAATACGGCCAGTGGCGACCGCATAAAAACCGAGGCCTCGAAAAATCCAACAACCACAATGAATAAATGCCAGCGCTGGTAGGTCCCTGGCACCACTCTAGCTAGAAAGAAACGTGTGCACTCCCTGCGTTCCCTTCTCCCGTTTTAGACTCCGCCGGTGTGTGAGGCTCGTGAAGTCACGTCATACACAAAGCTATGCCTAAACAGGCTATGCTTTGATCATCCCACAAGGCCTGCTTTTCAACAAGAAACCTTGATCATTGCATATGCCACACTGTCACTCCATACCATACCATTGCTTCTCCATCAATACATAAATGGGTGTTAAGTAGAGAATAAATTCTCCACCACCAATATTTATATATTAACAGAAAATCAACAATATGATATATAACGAAGTACGATGTCAGACACACCATCCATTTAAACTTATGCTCTAGGTCTGAACGAAAGTCAAATCCGTGAAACCAACACGTGCGTCTGGGCAATGACCTTGACCCATGAATTGGTAGCAAGTCAATTCAGGGTCTCGATCGCTGTCCATTCGAGGGAAGATTTACGGTCTTCATGCGTCGTCTTCTTACTTCGATCTTCATCGTCGTTTTGATTATTTGGAGTGAGATTAACTCGGCCTTTCCAAATAATCTTCGTATATATATATATATATATATATATATATATATATATATATTGGAAACTCTTCCTTATCGTTATTTCTAATTTATAACGATTATTTCCTATTCTATTTAATTGAAAATAATTAAATCTTTAATTAGCGACGATTCAGGTCAATGGCGATTCTGGTGCTATTTTCAATCAATTTTGATTTTCACATATCTCAAAATCTAACCGTTGGATTTTGATGTATTATATATCGTTGGAAAGATTTTTCCAAGACGGTCCTAGCGGTTTCAGTTTCAAGAAAATCCGACGGTTGGATCTTCTTGTATAGTCATTTAAAGATATAATTTTAAAACGCGAACTACTGCGCTCGATTCGTTTAATTTTAATTATATTTATATATAAATATATAAACGTAACCCGTTTAACTCTTTATTCTTAATTATATTTTCCTTCTTTATCCTTTCATCCCTTCATTTACAGAGAAATGCAAATCATACTTGAATGATGAATTCTTCCTTTTTGATTCTTTTAATTTCTTTAATTTACGGTAAAATGTAAATTATATTTCATCGTCCAATTCCTTCTTACATGTAAAATGTAATTTATAATTCATCGTTCTTAAGTACATATAAAAATATAAATTTTGTTTACAATGTGAATCCTACTTCTTATTTACATTATAAAAATGTAATCTTTATTTACAAAGTAAACCCATACATTCATTTCATAGAAAAAATGAAATTTCATTCATGCGGGTTAAATTCATTCATAATTTACATAATAATATGTAATTTATGTCATACGATGAAAATTCATTCATAAATTACATATAAAAATGTAATTTACTTTATGCGGACTAATTTCATTCATAAATTATAAAATAAAATGTAATTTATTTCATGCGATCTTAACTCATTCATAAAATGCATATACAAATGTATTTTATTTCATGCGATGTTAATTCATTCATAAAATACATATAAAAATGTAATTTATTTTATGAGGTCTTAATTCATTCATAAAATACATATAAAAATGTATTTTATATTATGCGGGCTTCATTCATTCATAAATTACATAAATAAATGTTATTAATGTCGTGTGGTCTAATTTCATTTATAAATTACATAAATAAATGTAATTCATGTCATGCGGTCTAATTTCATTTATAAAATGCATAAAAAAATGTATTTTATCTCATGCAGTCTAAATTTCTTTAAATTACATTATAAAATAACGTAACTTATCCTACGGTCAATTCTCTTTTTATTAACATTATAAATAATGTCACTTATACTACGGTAAATTTTCTTTTTATTAACATTATAAATAATGTCACTTATCCTACGGTAAATTTTCTTTTTATTAATATCATAAATAATGTCAATTTATCCTACGATGTCATTATTTTGTATTAACATTATAAATAATGTTATTTTTCTACAGTGCAAATCCCCTTTTATATACATTATAAAATAATGCAAAATCATCCTACGTTGTAATTACTAAAAATTTTACATTAAAAATAATGTAAAATGGCCATACGGTGAAACTCATGTATATTTACATTAAAGGAAATGTAAATTTTCATTCTCTAATTACAATGTGAAATCCGTTCTTTCTTTACAATGTAAAATTGACTTTTTAATTACAATGTAAAGTCCATTCTTTTTATTTCAAAAAAAAAATGTAAATCTTCCTACAGTTAAATTTCTTTTTATTTACATTTATAAACATGTAAATTTTGACATACGATGGATTTCTATATATCTTACCTTATAAAATAAAATGTAAATTTTATTTCACCATGTACATTCTACTTCTTTATAATAAAAGTAATCTTTAATCTACATGCAAACTCTACTCTATATTTACATGTAAAATAATGTCAAATTTTACATACGGGTGAGGTTTCTATTTCATTTACATTTAGAATAATGTAACTTTACATATAATGCAAACTCATATTTCATTTACATAGAAAAATGAAACTTTTTTTTTCATGCAGTGAAATTCACATCTTTAATTACAAAGAAAAATGTAATTCCAATCATGCGGTGAAATTCCCCTTTTTATGTACAGTAAAAATAATGTACATTTATCCTATGGTGAAAATATTCATTTTAATATGCATTAAAAGTATGTAACTATATCCTACGGTGTAAATCCTTTTTATAATTACATTATAAAATAATGTAAAATGTACATACAGTGCCATTTCCCTTATATTAACTTTAATAAAAATGTGAAATTTTCCTACGGTGGAATTATTCTGATATTAACATTAAAATAATGTTAATTAACATACGATGAATTTTCTTTTAAATTAACACTTAAAATAATGTTAATTAACATACGGGGTATTTTCTTATTTTTAACATTAACGAAAATGTTAAATTTGTCATACGATGAGATTTCTTATTTTTAACATTAACAAAAATGTTAAATTCTCATACGATGAAATTTCTTATTTTTAACATTAACAAAATGTTAAACTTCTCATACGATGTAATTTCTTATTAATATTAACATTAGAAATGTTAATAACATACTATGGTCAAATTACTTTTTAATATTAACATTAGAAATGTTAATAATATACTATAGTCAAATTACTTTTTTTTTAATATTAACGTTTCTATTAATATTAACATTTAGAATAATGTTAGTTCATACCATGATAAAATTTCTCATTAATATTAAAATAAAAAAATGTTAATTGCATTCTGCGGTTGAATTTTGTACTATTAACATTAAAAAAAATGTTAATTTACATCCTACGGTGAAATACTTTTTGATTAACATTAAAAATGTTAATTTCATCCTACGGTAAAAATACTTTAATATTAACATTAAAAATGTTAATTTCCACATGCGGTAAAATACTCATTATTAACATTACAAATAATGTTAAACTTTCATGCAGTGCAATTTCTTAATATTAACATTAAATAAAATATTAATTAACATACGGTAAAATTACTTAATGTTAACATTAAATAAAATGTTAATTAACATACGGTGAAATTACTTTTTATTACTAACATAAAGATGTTAATTTCATCTTACAGTGGATTCCTATTTTATATTTACAAATAAAAATGTAAATTTTGTCTTGCGGCGTAAATTCCCTATATTAACATCAACATAATAAATGTCAATGAATCATACGATGTAAATTTCCATATCTATAAGTTTGATCAACCCAAATCCTAACACAAGCGATAACATGTTATAGCGATAATCAAATTTCTTTGATGATAAATTAAATCAATCCAATCCTAACACAAGCGATAACATATGAGTAGTGACCATTTTATGTCCTTTTATTTTAAATTGAAAATTAGATCAATTTAATATCAATCCAAAGTGATAACATGTGATAGTGATAACATAACATGGTATAAGCATGAAAATCAAATGGATCTATACTAGCTACTCAATCATAGAACAATCATCATCAAACACGACCAAACAAACAGATCTGAATCATACAAAGTAATTAAATAATTTAATTTTATTAAGTTTTAAATAAAGGAACTCTCACCTTGTTTGGATTAGAATAATAATAAATCCAAATAATTTTCAGAATGCTCCAATCAATCAATCAATATTCTTTAATAATAAAGAATTAATAATTAAATAAATTAAATTTAACTAAAAATAAATTCTCACATATCTAATCACTTAAAGTTTCAGATCTAGCATCCTAACATCGCAAAGCAATCCAAATCTATAATCCATAATAACATCCATTATTGATTTTCAACTTCTCATAACGCAAGCATAACAATTAAACTAATTAAATTTAACTTAAAATGAATTCTCACCTTGATTGGATAAGAATTTAAAATGCCAAATAAATTCAGAATTCACTCTAATCAGTCTCAGCAAAGCCTACTCGTCGCCACGGTCCTGTCGGATCTGAAATTTCCAGATTCGGGGTTCATACGCATTAGTTATCAATGTTTGAATAATTCTGACTTTTAACAACTGCTGCAGCAACGCTTAAAAGCGTCGCAAAATCTGAAGCATACCTTATTTTCAGAATTTGTTCAAAACTTTGGATCTAGATATCTCAGGCTACGGTTGACGGTTTTAGGTGCCGTTTGTTAGAGAATGACCGCCTTGGAGAGAGCTATCGGCGCCAGGAATTGGAGGAGGTGCGCACGCACGTGGTGGGCCCGGTTTGCAGCGAACGGCGGCGGCTTCTCGGCCCTGGTGGCAGCGCTACGATGCACGAGAGGTGCTGGGACTTGTCGGAGAAGAAAGAGCTCGGGAAGAGCTTCGAAACGAGTACTCACACGCTAAATTTCGTTGAGAAATGAGAGAGAAATCAAGGTTTGAAGTTTTGAAGGGTAATGGGTTTTGGGGGCTGCAGAAAATGACGGGAAGGAGACGATGAACAGTGAATTCGGGTTTAAATAATATTATATTAGGTTTTCCTAATCATTAGTTAATAATTTAATTAGCCCGTTAAAGCCCGTTTTGGTCCGAACTCCGATTTAGGCCTGCTTACTGTCGTTCTTAAGGTTTTGAGGCCTTCTGAACGCAATGGAACATGTTACAGGACCCAATTCCAAAATTTATTATGAGTTTTGGAATAATTATATTATTTTATTAATATTTTAATGTATACCGTACATGAAAATTCACCGAGGTCACAAATTAACTTCAAAAATTCTCGAAAATTATATTTAGCTATGTTTTGATGCTGTGGACCTATGAAAATTAATTTCGTTTAATTCTGAGCTCGTATGAATTTTTAATGAATTTTTAAAGTCAAAAATTTACCCGTTTACACTGAAAAATCAATTATAATTATATTTTAATTCTAAAAATTACCAAAAAATCATTTTTAGCTTTGTTTTGATGATACGAATCCAACAAAATTTATTTCGTTGAATTCTGAGACTTTTTGAAAAATGTCTATTTTTCAGTCAATTAATTTTGACCGAAACTGACTAAATACTGTTTCTTTTGCTACGCTCACGTACTAGCTTGGAAAATTCTAAAATTTGAAACCTAGCAATAATTTAATATTCCGAATCCAACAAAAGTAGTTTCGTCGGAAACGGACACTGTTTGAAAAATCACTATTTTCTATGGCTATATATTTTATATTAAAAATACATTTTTAAACAAATAATTTTCGAAACTCCAAATATATAAATGTTTACTGTTTTTCAATGCAGAAACATCATTTCGAACTCAATGGAAGTGGTTTCGAGTCGAAATTCCTTTATATGCAAAAAGTAGCATTATTGACCTATGCAAATTACCTAGCGACCTTCTAAAAATTGAATTGGCCATAACTTTTGATTTCCGCTATGAAATTTTGATTTTTCGGATTCGTTGGAAAGATATTTTTAAATAGATTCTAATATTTTTGGTTTCACTAAAATCCGTTAAATTTTGCGTCCTGTACGGTCAGTCAAAGTTCAAGTTTGACTTTTTAAACTACCGCGCTATTTCTAACTCTTTTTATAATTAAAATTAATTTATTCATTCTAACTTCGATTTGAACCAAATTTGTGATCATTATTATTTAAAATAGATTATTCTAAATATCAAAACTCATTTAAAATCACTTAAAATAAATTTTAAATTGGCCCCAAAATTCAGGGTTGTTACAAACACTGAATATAAATAATACTAGAATATGAGAACATATCTCAAGCTCCTCTTGTGAAGCACCAAACAATCCAAAATGAACCTGGAAAATACACTTGGTCTTACTCGAGGAAACTATGCTCGAATTGATCTAAAATTCCAAAATGAGAAAACTTACATCATAAACAACTTTCTTAATTTTGGAAAACCTTATGAAATAAAGTACTCATAAAACCACGCCGCATATAACATTGACGAAGTTTTTACCTAATGATTATCAAATCCTTTTATTAAATCATTTGTACTATTTTTAATAATCTATAAGGCAGAACCCTTAAAATAAATCAGATGAAATATTTGAAAATTTACCATTATTAATTTTTGTATATGTTTGGCTCTGCAAATAAACCGACATAAGCTTAGGAAATAGATTCCATACAATGACAATGTAATGGACTACCTCCCGTATAATACTTCTTTAGAGGGTTGCACCAAGGCTATCAAACACAAAACTCTCTTGGTGAGACCGACCAACTACACTATCCTAAATGGTAGTGCAATGACTAAACATGACATTGCCTTAGTCGTACACGACCTAACCGAGTATGCTTAGCATAACCATCATACTTAACATATAGAGAGTACATATCTAGAAGGGTGATTCAAACACATTCTAATGGGTGTAGCCCACATATTCTCACTGCATTCCCTGTCTTTTTTTTCATTTTTGGGTGATGAGGCTTAAAAAAGCGCATTACCATTCATATCGCACAACACATAAATTCATTTTAGATGCCAAATCATCGTTTCTAAAAACACTAATTGACTCCAAATATAACCTCCAAGCTCGTACATTTTAGACAAGGGAATTAATTTTAAGAGTTACCTTATACAATATCAAATAGATGAATGATTGAAATAACCAATGTAAGTGATCTTTAGAAATGCAATGTTATACACTCATCCATACGAATTGTCCAGGAACAAGAATATACAACATCTTAATGGTAATAACCCTAGGATTAATAGTAAGAAGTCCTCTCACCATATCGATCCCCATAACGTCGGTACCTATAATGATTTGCTTTTTCAAACCATTCAAGTCGACAATAAAACAACACATGTCCAACTCAAATCCTTTAAAACAATACATTGTTATTGAATCGAGGTTTAATAATAATCAAACTACATAATCATAGACATGGAAAAACATAACATCTCGCATTATAATAAAATAATACATAGTAGCCCATGAAGCTGCTAACATCAAAGTCTCAAAGCAAATAAATGAAAATCAAAATACATTAAGGTTCATTAATACAAACCAAAATAGGAAAATGTCAAAATCAAAAAATAATTGAAATAGGAAATAACTAGTAGTAAATAATAGGTCTTGAGAAAATCTCTAACTCGAGGGGTGAATCTCGAATACTGCGATACTCTGGTTGACTCGAGCATAAAGTTAAACAAAGTGCTTGAGCTAGGAATAACACTCTCATGCAAGTAAATTAACCCAAGTGAAATATATACATGTGAAAGGAACATGTTACTCAAAGGATGTTAAATATTCCCACCCTTAACACATTTTATCACATTTCGTACAATTCTCTTATAAAGACAAGCAAACCTCGATGCATAGGGATGCGCCATGATGTAGACAACATTAAATCAAAGTCGTAGTAGGATCAATAAGGATTAACACATGAGGCAATGACCAAGGTAGGATACTACCGTTTTGTGTTCTCGGATTGGTGGCAATGCATAGCCGCAACCCACCTTAGACAACACTCCCAAATAAAGACTGCTCAGCAGTAAAACACAAGGAAATGATATAGCATGCGAAGAAGTGCACCCGATAAGGGGAGCGACCCCATATGTTTTGGCATGGATCCTATTTTAGTCATTATAATCATGAAACAAATGTCAAAGCTATCCATCATCATTCTCTTACTTCATTCCAGTAATTGTTTGTCGAACCATCTTACTTCATTTTGGAATATCCACCACGTACACAATTGGTAAAGTGGTTTCAATATAGACATAGAGTATGCCAATATCTAGCTTCAAGTTCTCTAACAACCAATCATCGTTTTTCATGCCGTGGTCATTTTATAAAACATACTTCATAATTTATTATAAGTTACAATTAAATTAATTTCTATTAAGTCAAAATATTTAAAAATAGTAAGCCCTATTTGAAATCATTTAACCTAAACCAATTCATTCACATTAAAGAATTAAAATTAAAAGTTAAATCTATTAAGTTTTATCACTCAAATTTAGTACTTCAAATTCATATTTTTATCCTTAAATCAATTTAACAGTTAAAACTTAATAAAGATCTTAAATCAATTTAATATTTGTACTAAATAAATAAAATATTTACATTTAATTAATTCTAAAGAATAAAATTAAAACTTTTCTTCAAATTAAGTTTATTAAAGTTGTTATACTTATTTAAATCTTATATTATATTAGATTAAAATTTTAAAGTAAAATTTTTAAAATTAAATTAATCTTTATATTATATTAAACTTTTGAGTAAAATTATTTTACTAAATTAAGTTGTATATTAAAATAAATTAAATCTTTTAATACTAGATAAAATCATAAATTTAAATCTTATTATATATAAACTTAACTTGTACATTAAATCTTTAAACACATAATTTAAGAAAATTTAATTTAAAATTTTTCATTAAATCAATTAAATTCTAAATCATAATTCAAAGCATAAATATTACAAATATAAATTTAAAATTTAAAATCTTTTAATTCAATTTCAAAATTAATTTATTAAGTCAAACATGCTTATAAATTACATAAAATAGTATAATTTGTCCAACGATTTCCATATGAAATTTTCTATCCTATGGTTAAGAGATTCAGGTATGTAACATTTCTACTCATAATTATTTTAATTCGAGTACGTATCATTTTAACCCGTATCCCAAATCAATGTTGTAACGATTTTATAAATAGTATAAAATGTCGGGAACTTGTAGTGTGATAACATGAATGAATCTAAATAGTTCTAAGCATTCAGTCATAATATACATATTATGAGTAAATTTCTAACATGTATAACGAGTAATAATATAATTTCATTAAATTAAACAATCATTTCGCGTGATTAACTTACATTTAAATTTCAATCATGAGTAAGAAGCGCACTTTTCTTGGTTTTAGAAACAGTGACATGGTATGTCGTGACATAAATATGAACTCGATTCAAGCTCGACAAGAATTCGATAATTGGAACAAGTCAATGAATGCAGCTACAATATCCAATAGCTAAAACAGTTTTTTTTTTTAAATAGTAAAGAGGACACGTAATGGTTGGTTATAAGTTGTTGGGTGGCATGGGTGGTTTTCGGTAGTTTTTGGGTGATAGGGCAGGCGGCTGTAATGTAGAGGTTTGATGATGTTTTAGTATGGTTTGAGGGTTGCCGGTTTAAGGAGAAGATATGAGGGGTTGTACGGAAGAAAATGGTGTTGTGGTGCGAGGGCGGCTGTAGAAGGAACATTATGCGAAGGGTGGTGCAGTGAAGGCTCGATGGCGATGCCTTGTAGGACCACAAAGGTGGTTGTTGATGAGTTATAGGGTCTTAAGGAGGGAGGGTTGCAGGTTGTGGATTGGCTAAATGGTCAGGATCGGCAACATCAGAGGAAGGTGGCTATGGAGACCGAAGGTTAGCTGGGTGGGCGGTTGTTAGCAGTGGAGGATGCAAGGTAGGTGAGACGACCCAAACTTCCCCATTAAGGAAAGCCCGGATTGAATTGAGAACACGACAAGCAGTACACAAAAAGAACATTTCATTGCTATTGCAACAATTTACATCAGAGTACAAGAATATACAGAGTATGAACAAATAATATACATCAGAAAAATATCAGAGATTTAAAATACATTACTTAGCAGTGGAAAAATAATACTTAACACAGCTTAAAGAAATACATGGATACAGAATGTTCCGAATATAGCTCCAGCTGTAAACAAGGATCATGTGAATATAATATCCGCAAAACCAAAACTACTAGCTTCCCGTATGGAAAATAGGGGCACCCAAAGTTTAGGTTAAAACAATAAACTCCAGGCCAGTCATGTGACTGGTGTAAGAACTAAAACAGTTATTTAAATTTTACTTTCAAATCAGGTAAATCAAGGGACCACGCCGTATAACACGGAATGGGTTTCCTCCCAAGAATACCAGTGCATAGAATAAACAGAGCCTTGCTTTTTGAAAAAATGAAGCTATTATAAGACCCAGGTCCCATCACGCAATGCAACGCAAACCAGAGGATAGGGTTTTCCCTTATAATAGCCAAACATGCTTGGTACATTTAAACCAAAATTCATTTTCTACTATTATAAGTGCATAGTGTTAAAAACAACTTCAAATATAAATGTATCAATCATAGACGACATGGGTACTATCTATCATGTCTCCAATACTAGGTTCTATAATTAAAACCGCAAAGTCACGTATTGGAAGTTGGATTTCCATCTGTGAACCAAGGCAAGGGATCGTCCTTACCGCTTCGAGACAATCTAGCCCATGTCTCAGGATCAGAACGCACGACCCTTGGAGCGACAGGGCTGGTCCACACGAAGTGGATTGAAATGCCTGAACCATGCGTTTCCCTGCCCTATGGGGCGTAAAACTGGTCAGTATATCGACCAAACCAACCACCGGCCCCGTAGTGACCGATATAACCGAGGCGCCTCGCTTTCCATCATCCACATAAGTAAAAATGTCTGGGCTCCATACCATGACACCCCTCCTAGCTAGAAGGAAACGCATGTCCTCCCTGAGGTCCTCTCCTATTTCTGGTTCACACCGGGATGTGAGGCTTGCGAATTAACACTATACACAAAGCTATGCTATATTAAAGCCGTGCTTTGATCATCAACCACAAGACTCTGCTTTTCAACAGTATCCTTGATCATTTGCATCTCAGCATGCCACACAGGCAATTCACGCCATGCAACTGATGTCTATCAATCACACAGAATGAAATCCAATGTCAGACATACATCCATTTACAAGTTCGTTCTGGGTCTGAACGAAACCGGAGGCACCTTATTCCCCGTCCTATATGTCCAATATAGGAGAGAGGTCCTCGCATATCCGGTCGATCTCCAAGTACGTCTAGACGATCACCACTTATTATCTCGTCTTGGGTGTACGGCCCAATTAAGACATCAATAATCATCCAAACGATGTGAAGACCTCCGGTCTTCAACCACCGTCTTCATTGTCGACTTATCGTCGAATCACTTATTCAGAATGGGTATAAACCTGGCCTTTCTGAATAACCCACGTATATTATAAACAAGTGCTACGCAAACACAACATACGCCTCATTCCAATTCAGAATATTCTTTTATTCAAATATTCTTTTCACAATGTAAACCAAATTAAGGTTTTCCAAACTAGTCGGGATTAGAAAACCTTAACGAAGTAATCTTTTGTTTAATTTCCCAATCTCAACCTATTCATCCCATGGAGGAAAACTGTATTACTCTATATCTAACACCCACAGTGTTGTCGGTAAAATTAATTACCATTTCACATTCAAATCTAATTAAAGATTTAACTATCGCTTGGTGTAAAACTAGTGGTACTCCATTCTCAATCATTTCTTGAATTTGATAATTTTAGTTATCAGATTCACCTTTCAATCTATTTAAAGATTCATTAAAACTCTAATTCAGTTTTAATCTCCAAAAATCATTACATAATGATTATTCAAAGTTAAGGAATTAATCTTGTCTTTAACTGGGTTAAAGAACTATTGTCATTTAAAATACAGCTCACGATAAACCCAAAATAACATTCCATTAACAATGGAATCTTCATGGAAAACAGATCAATATATATAATCGATAAAAACTTCCATATCCTACCGATAATATAAATGGAATAACGCAAAGCCTTTTAAATTCCATATATAGTATCAGTCTTCCTCCATAGAAGTTCACTTCGATTATTACCAAATCGAATTCCAATCCATTCCAATTTATTTTATTAAATTGGAAACTTTTCTTTGGAAAATTTCCCTTAAATCTTAATTAAAAGATTTATAAATTCCAAATCACATTTCACTTTAAATCGGGTTAAAGAACGAATGTCGTTAAAAACATAGTTCACGATAAACCCAATTCACATCCCATTTTATTTCAATAAAATGTTAATTAATTGGAAACTCTAATAATCTTAATTAAAAGATTTGTTCTTTTCACAAGGGGTTTAAGAATAGTGTTAATGAAGACACCATTCACGACAAACCCGAAATCCCATTTGATATTAAATACAAGGCTCTAAATAGAAAATATATCGGCTTATATTCAATATCAAATTCTAAAACCAACAAATATCGTATTGGAAATAACGATACAAATACATCTTTCAAATTTCCATAACAATATCTGTATAATCACGAAATCCAACATCGAAATATTCCAAAGATGATTTCCATTCTAACCCACTCCAATTCTTATATTGGATATTCTAGTTATATTAAAACCTATTCTCAATCCAATTTATTTATTTAAAAATAATAGGATTATAATTCTAGTTAATAACTAGTTCATTTCGAGAAATATATTTTTTATCTTTTTAAATACGGAATTTTCATCCCAATTCTTTCCAAATAATTTATTATGATTTTACACAAATTATTAATATTTTTAATAATTTTATCAAGGCCCGTACAGTCGATTTCCACAAAACGGCCAACAAACTGCACTTAAAGCGACCTTTTCCAAATTAGGACATAATTCCAAATCCTACCGTTAGATTTCAAATTACTTATAATCGTTGGAAAGCTCTTTTCGATACGAACCCAACGGTTCCTATTTTAGGAGAATCTAACGGTCGGATCTCCCGTAATGTCCATTCGAAGTCAATGGTCGAAATTCGCAAACTGCTGCGGCGTGGCGCATTCTATACAGGCCATTAAATATATATAATCAATATATATTATATATATTTCATCGATTTGCATTTAAGACGTGTTTTATAAATCATTTTAAATTCGTTTTCAAAACGATTTCAACTTCATATTCGATTTTAAATCAAAATTGAATATTCCATATCATTAATATATGAATGATGATATTTTCAAAACATTAGATTTTGAAATCACTTCCATTTTGATATTCATTATAAAAATGAGTAAAATCGATATAAATATCGTTCACGTCAAAGTGGAGTTAATTTAATCAACACGGCTTTATATATTTAAATATTTTCGTGCCCATCCCAAATCGGACATCAAAATCATATTTTGATCCATAACTAAATATTATTTTAAAATATTAGTTACTTTAAAATATTCATTATTCGTCATTTTAAAATATTCGTTAATTTAAAATATTCATTCTTTCCGAATTGGAATTAGACACAATCAATTACCATATAATTTTATTTATATGGATTTCATACACACATGTACAAAACAATAACCAAACACAGTCAATCATCATCCAGAGTGCATTACACAACTGCATAAGCGTTAAATATAAATAATTAACGCTTACAACAGCCTGTCAACCAATCAATTGACATACAACCAAACATTGGGATTAGTGTATGTCCAATATCATCCCAATACCCGTGTGGGGTTTTCAAACAACATGCAATGACTATTATTTGTGCAGTTGGGCGATGTGTAAAATATTATCGTCCCAATCAATATCAATCAAATGTGTGTACATAAACAAATCGTTCGATTTGTAAGTGAATATTTATTTTTTTCATATACACATTAAAAATTATATTTTTAACTATTAAATATTTATTTCAACACATGAATATTTTATACAATAAAAATAATATTTTTATTGTTCTAACATTTTAAGAAAATTTCGACAACATAACGGCGTGATACTAGAACCGGAATAAGGTCTAGCCTTATCCCTCGCCAAATAATGGCTCATGCCATATACAAACCAGATTTTAATCAATTCATTTCATTTTCCAAACCAAATTCAATCAAATAATCCAATCAACCAAACAACCAAACAAAGGTGTCGGGTGCTACTAAGCACCGTCTGTATCCTAGTATATATATATATATATATATTTATCTAGAAAATAAATCAAAGTGAGGAGTTCTCACCATTGGGATCCACTCTGCCAGTTTTTATTTTTGAATTTACGAACACTTCGGGTTTGCCCGAAATTCCAACGCAATCCTTTCCACGTTGTTCATAGTAAAAAATCAAAATTTTAATATGATGTTTATATATTTAAAAATCGCATTTTTATATCGCTATATATATATAAGATCACATTTTTATATCGCTATATATATAATAATAATATTTTATTTATTCTCTATTATATAAAAATCATATTTTTATCTTCGCTACTTTATTATAAAAATCAAATTCTTATCTACTAATAAAAATCATATCTTTCTATAATAAAAATAATATCTTTTATATTTTTAAAAATCATGCTTTTCTATTTTTATTCTACTCAAAAAAATATTTTTATCTACTAAAAATAATATTTTCATATAGCTATTTGTATTTAAAAACCAAATCTTTTAACAAATAAAAATCAAATCATTAACAAATAAAAATCAAAATTTTCTATACTGATAAAATCCTATCTTTATATTATTTTTAAAACAAGGTGATTATATTTAAAACTGAAATCAAAATTAATATTATAAAAACTCGTTTTTCTTTGTAGAAATCGGATTTTAGAAGGAGAGGGGGTCCATAGTTGGACAGGGTGGCGGGGGTAGGTGGTGGCAGGGGCTGGACGTTGGGGCAGGCGGTGGCTGCCGGCGGGGGGCCAGGGTGATGGGGCGGTGCAGTTTCCAGTATTGTGAGGGGTTTGGGGAGGTTGAACGGAGAGGGGGGCTTGGTGGCGACGGCCTGATCGGAGGTGTGGCTCAACGGAGTTGGGGAGTACGGTGAAGGCGGCCGCAATGGTGGGGGAGGGTGGCTTGAGCAATCGCGATCGAGAGTTTTTTTTCTTCTTTCGATTTTCTTATGTTGACTTTGAGAGAGAGAGAGAGGAAGGTTATATAATTTGATTATTTTAAATCCCAAAAAGTTACCCTTTTTCGTTCGAACCCCCAATCGAACCCAATGACTATCGCCTTTAGCTAATTACCCCCATTTCAAACACACTGGGATACGTATCATAAGCCAATTTGGCTATTATGATCAGTTTCAGCTAAATTTAAAATATAAATCATTATATTTTAAATTCAAAGTACATTTTAATTTACCGGGGCCACATAATGACTCCAAAAATTCCAGAAAAATAAATCCAGCTATATTTAGATGATACGATCCTAACAAAACTAATTTCGTCGAATTTGGAGACCGTTTGAAAAACGATCATTTTTTAGTCGATTAAATTCAAACTGAATTGACCAAACACTTTTAAATTCACCACGCTATTGATTCCAAAAATTATGAAAATTGGAATCCCGCAATAATTTGACATTTCAGATCCAACAAAAGTGGTCTCGTTGAAAACGGAGGTCGTTTTCAAAATCTCTTTTTTTAAGGGCTATATATTATATAAATTCCATAGCGACTATTATGAATTTTCAACTGGACATAACTTTTTATTCCCGCTATTCAATTTGGATTTTTCACATTCGTTGGAAAGATATTTTTAAACAGATTCAAATATTTTTGGTTTTACTAAAATACGGTTTATTTATAATCCTCTGCATTCATTTGAAATTTGAAATCGAATTTTCAAACTACCTCGCCATTTCCAATTCCTTTTATAATTAAAATAAATATTTATATTCTAACTTCAATTTAAATAAATTTATATGTTCTAATTCTGTTCAAAATAAATTTCTAATTGTTATTATTTAATATAAATCATTTTAAATATTCAAAATTCAATTAAATTGCAAAAATAATAATTTTAAATTGGTTTTGATAATTTAATTAAAGATTTAACTATCGCCTGGAGTAAAACTGGTAGTACTCCATTCTCGATCATTTCTTGAATTTGATAATTTTATTTATCATATTCACCTTACAATCTACTTAAAGATTCATTAAAACTTTAATTCAGTTTTAATCTCCAAAAATCATTGCTTAATGATTATTAAAAGTTAAGAAATTAATCTTATCTTTAACTAGGTTAAAGAACTAAAGTCATTTAAGACACAGCTCACGATAAACCCAAAATCACTGTCCATTAACAATGGAATCTTCACGGAAAACAGATCAATATATATAATCGATATAAACTTTCATATCCAACTGATAACATAAATGGAATAACGGCAAAGCCTTTTAAATTCCATATATAGTAAAAGTCTTCCTCCACAGAAGTTCACTTCGATTATTACCAAATCGAATTCTATTACATTCCAATTTATTTTATTAAATTGGAAACTTTTCTTTGGAAAATTTCCCTTAAATCTTAATTAAAAGATTTATAAATACCAAATCACATTTCACTGTAAATCGGGTTAAAGAATGAATGTCGTTAAAAACAAAGTTCACGATAAACCCAAAATCACATTCCATTGACAATGGAATCTTCACGGAAAACAGATCAATATATATAATCGATATAAACTTCCATATCCAACCGATAATATAAATGGAATAACGACAAAGCCTTTTAAATTCCATATATAGTATCAGTCTTCCTCCATAGAAGTTCACTTCGATTATTACCAAATCGAATTCCATTCCAATTTATTTTATTAAATTGGAAACTTTCCCTTAAATCTTAATTAACAAATTTATAAATTCCAAATCACATTTCATTGTAAATCGGACTAAAGAACGAATGTCGTTAAAAACATAGTTCATGATAAACCCAATTCACATCCAATTTTATTCTAATTAAATGTTAATTAACTAGAAACTCTAATAATCTTAATTAAAAGATTTATTCTTTTCATAAGGGGTTTTAAAACAGTGTTAATGAAGACACCATTCACGAAAAACCCAAAATCCCATTTGATTTTAAGCACAAGGCTCTGAATAGAAAATATATCGGCTTATATTCAATATCAAATTCTGAAACCAACAAATATCGTATTGGAAATAACGATATAAATATATCTTTCAAATTTCCATAACAGTATATGTATAATCACGCAATCTAACATCGAAATATTCCAAAGATGATTTCCATTCAAACAAATTCCAATACTTATTTTGGATATTCTAGTTATATTAAAACCTATTCTCAATCCAATTTATTTATTTAAAAATAATTGGATTATAATTCTAGTTAATAACTAGTTCATTTCGAGAAAAAAAATTATCTTTTCAAATATGGAATTTTTCATCCCAATTCTTTCCAAATCATTGATTATGATTTCACACAAATTATTAATATTTTTAATAATTTTATCAGGCCTGTACAGTCGATTTCCATGAACTACACTTACAGCGACCTTTTCCAAATTTGATTTGGACTGAATTCTAAATCCGACCGTTAGATTTCAAATTCCTTACATTCGATGGAAAGCTCTTTTCGATACGAACCTAATGGTTCTAGTTTTAGGAGAATCCGATAGTCAGATCTCCCGTAATGTCCATTAGAAGTTGATGGTCGAAATTCGCGAACTACCACGGCGCGGCGCGTTCTATTCAGGCCATTAAATATACATAATAAATATATATTATATATATTTCATCGATTTCCATTTAAAACGTATTTTATAAATTGTTTTAAATTCGTTTTCAAAATGATTTCAACATCATATTCAATTTTAAATCAAAATTGAATATTCCATATCATTAATATATGAATGATAATATTTTCAAAACAATAGATTTTGAAATCACTTCCATTTCGATATTCATTATAAAAATGAATAAAATCGATATAAATATCGTTCTCGTCAAAATGGCGTTAATTTAATCAACACGGCTTTATATATTTAAATATTTTCGTGTCCATCCCAATTCGGACATGAAAATCACATTTTGATCCATTACTGAATATTATTTTAAAATATTCATTATTTGTCATTTTAAAATATTCGTTAATTTAAAATATTCGTTCTTTCCGAATTGGAATCAGACATAGTCAATTACCATGTAATTTTATTTATATGAATTTCATACACACATGTACGCAACAATAATAAAAAACAGTTAACCATTATCTAGAGTGCACTAAACAACTGCATAAGCGTTAAATATAAATAATTAATGCTTACGACAGCCTGTCAACCAATCGATTGACATACAACTAAACATTGTGATTAATGTATGTCCAATATCATCCTAATACCAGTGTGGGGTTTTCAAACAACAAGCACTGATTATTATTTGTGCAGTTGGGCGATGTGTAAAATATTATCTTCCCAATCAATATCAGTTAAATGTGTGTACATAAACAAATCGTCCAATTTGTAAATGAATATTTATTTTATTCATATACACGTTAAATTTTTTATTCTTAACTATAAAATATTTATTTCAACACATGAATATTATATACAGTTCATTTATGCAATATGATATTTTTAGTGTGCTAACATTTTTAGAAAATTTCGGCAGCATAATGGCGCGATACTAGAACCAGAATAAGGTCTAGCCTTATCCCTCACCTAATAATGGCTCGCGCCATATACAAACCAATTTCTAGTCAATTCATTCCATTTTCCAAACCAAATTCAACCAAATAATCCAATCGACCAAATAACCAAACAAACATGGTTTCAAATAAAGGTGTCGGGTATTGCTAAGCACCGTCTGCATCCTAGTATATATATTTAACTAGAAAATGAATCAGATTGAGGAGTTCTCACCTTTGGGATCCACTCCGCCAGTTTTTATTTCTGAATTTATGAACCGTTCGGGTTTGCCCGAAATTCCAACGCAATCCTTTTCACGCTATGCATAGTAAAAATCACATATTTAATATGATGTTTTTGTATTTAAAAATCGCATTTTTATATCGCTATATATATATATATAATAACATTTTTTATCGCTATATATAATAATAATATTCTATTTTATTCTCTATTATATAAAAATCATATTTTTAATTCATTACGTATATAAAAATAATGTTTTTATACTCTATTATATAAAAATCATATTTTCATCTTCTCTACTTTATTATAAAAATCAAATTCTTATCTACTAATAAAAATCATATCTTGCTATAATAACAAA
Organism: Allium sativum; assembly: GCA_030737875.1. Classification (NCBI taxonomy): domain Eukaryota; kingdom Viridiplantae; phylum Streptophyta; class Magnoliopsida; order Asparagales; family Amaryllidaceae; genus Allium; species Allium sativum. The sequence continues at coordinate 752,008,525 of CM060918.1, forward strand.
ATTTCTACTTTTAAAAATCAAGCTTTTCTATTTTTATCCTACTCAAAATAATACTTTTATCTACTAAAAATAATATTTTCATATTGCTATTCGTATTTAAAAATCAAATCTTTTAACAAATAAAAATCAAATCTTTAACAAATAAAAATCAAATCTTTCTATATTGATAAAATCCTATCTTTATATTAAAAATTATATCTTTATATTATTTTTAAAACTAGGTAATTATATTTAAAACTGAAATCAAAATTCTCACTTTTTCTTTGTAGAAATAAGATTTTAGAAGGAGAGGGGGTCCACAGTTGGAGAGGGCGGCGGGGGTAGTGGCAGTAGGGGCTGGACGTCGAGGCAGGCGGTAGCTGCCGGTGGGGGGCCAGGGTGATGGGGCGACGTGGTTTCTAGTACTGTTGGGGCTTGGGGAGGTTGAATTGAGAGGGGGGACTTTGTGGCGGCGGGCTGATCGGAGGTGGGGCTCGCCGGAGTTGGGGGTGCGGTGGAGGTGGCCGTGACGGCGGGGGAGGACAGTTAGAGCAATCACAATCAAAAGTTTTGTTTTTTTTCGTCTTTCGATTTTTTCTATTGACTTTGAGAGAGAGAGAGAGGAAGGTTATATAATTTAATTATTTTAAATCCCAAAAGTTACCCTTTTTCGTTCGAACCCCAAATCGAACCCAACTACTGGCGCCCCTAGCTAATTACCCCCATTCCAAACACAATGGGATATTTATTGTAAGCCAATTCGGCTGTTACGATCATTTTTCGCTAAATTTAAAATATAAGTCATTATATTTTAAATTCAAACGCACATTTTAATTTACCGGGGCCACATACTGACTCCAAAAATTCCAGAAAAATAAATCTATCGATGTTTTGACGATACGGTCCTAACAAAACTAATTTTATCGAATTTGGAGACCGTTTGAAAAACGGTCATTTTTGTGTCGATTAAATTCAAACTAAATTGACCAAACACGTTTAAATTCACCACGCTCACATATTGATTCCAAAAATTATGAAAATTGGAATCCCACAATAATTTGACATTCCAGATCCAACAAAAGTTGTTTCGTCGAAAACCGAGGTGGTTTGCAAAATCTTTATTTTTAAGGGTTATTTATTGTATAAATTCCATAACGACTATTCTGAATTTTCAACTGGACATAACTTTTTATTCCTGCTACAAAATCTGGATTTTTCACATTCATTGGAAAGTTATTTTCAAAAAGATTCAAATATTTCTAGTTTTACTAAAATACGGTTTATTTTGAAACTACCGCGCCATTTCTAATTCCTTTTATAATTAAAATAAATATTTATATTCTAACTTTGATTTAAATAAATTTATACATCCTAATTCTATTCAAAATAAATTTCTAGTCGTTATTATTTAAAATAAATCATTTTAAATATTCAAAATTCATTAAAATTAAAAAAATAAAAATTTTAAATTGGTTTTGATTTTGTGGGTTGCTATAGTAGGGTTTGGGTACATACGGGTATGTGTTTTTGGAGAACGAGGAAAGAAGTGTTTTGCGTGAAAGAAAAATGAAATGAAAAGAAGAGAAATTTTACGCGGTTTTTAATTTATTAACCAAGAATCAATGACTATTAGAATTACGTGAGACTTCTAAAATTGCCAAAAGTAAATAAATCAAAATTTTCAAAGTTTAAAGCATAAATTCGTGAACAGGAAAAAAAGGTACATATACAATGATTGTGGAAACACATATATGTATTGATAGTTTCACTCACTTTTTCATGGAAAATCATATAATTAGAGCTATTAACTTCCGAATTCCACGAAATGAAAATTGGTGTCTTTCTTAGAAAAAGATGTATTATTTTCAAAAAATAAATATTTAAATTTTGAAAACTTTTTATTTCAATGATTTTCAACCTTCAACAAAGTTTCACGAAGATACTAAAATTTCCTATTTTAATATGAAAATTATTCCTTTGCTACGTTTAATTAAACATATCTCAAATAACAAATTTCATTAATTAATTTAAACTTTAAGTTGAATTTTGGTTATTTTTTAATCTAGAATCAATTAAAATTTCAGCATGTCACAATCTTTCCCACCCTAAACTTTTCGTCTCTGAAAAGGAACAAAACAGGAGATCACAAATGCTCTCCTCTTTTCCAGGTACATACTGATCACCTGCACTCCTTTGAACCTTGACCCGGTTAATCAACTTCTGTGAAGACCCACAACTTCCCCGTTAAGGAAAGAGCGGATACTTTGAGAACAACACACAAAAGAATGTAAACAGAAGAACATTTCATTGTTAATTAAAACAATTTCATCATTATACAAGAATATACAGAGTATAAATCAATATTACACATTCACTAAATATCAGAGATTACAATAAATTACATAGCAGCAGAAAATAATACAATACACAACTAGAAGTAATACACGGACATAGAGCTTCCCTAGTATCGTTCCAGCTGTAAATCAGGATCCTGTGAATATAAATCTGCAAAACCACAACTACTAGCTGCCCGTGTCAAAATAAGGGCACCCAGAGTTTAGGTTAAAACAATAAACTCCAGGTCAGTCATGGGACTGGTGTGAGAACTAAAACAGTAATTAATCTTTATTTTAAAGTTAGGTAAATCAAGGGACCACGCCGTATAACACGGAACAGGTTTCCTCCCAAGAATAGCAGTGCATAAAACAACAGTGCAATACTAAATAAAGAAAAATGAAGCTATTATAAGAACCAGGTCCCATCACACAATGCAACGCAAGCCTGAGGATAGGGATTTTACCTTATAATAGCCAAAGAATGTTTGATATGCCAAATTTCATCTTTTGATTCTTAATCAGACTCCAACCATAAATTAGTAAGAGAATGATTCCCTAAGTATTAACCCCGAAGGCCAAAACCAACATCAGACCAATACCCAGGAAACCACCCATCTTAACTCGTTTCTAGTTAGTTTCTGATTTTATATACAATCATAAATATAAATCATAGGCGACATGAGCGTTCCATGCCACTATGTCGCCATATATAAGTCACAAATCAAATCCATAGTTTCGTATTGGAAGTTGGATTTCCATCTGTGAACCGAGGCAAAAGATAGTCCTCTACCGATTCGACTCTCTAGCCCGAGCCTTAGGATCCAGACTCAGGCGGGCCCTTGGATCGTCAGGGCCGGTCCACCGATGTGGATTAAAATGCCTGAACACTGCGTTTCCCCACCCTTTGGGGTGTAAATGAGCCAACGAATGACTCCATCGGCTCCACATAGTCACCGATATATCCGAGGCGCCTCGCAACAGCAACAACCACATAAGTCAAACTCGTCAGGGCGTGTAAAACAACTAACGCCACTTCCAACTAGAAAGAAACGCATGTCCGCCCTGAGGTCCCCTCCCGTTTTTGGTTCACAACCAGGGTGTGAGGCTCGCGAATCAACGCTACACAAAGCTATGCCACACAGGTCGTGCTTTGTTCATCAACCACAAGACTTTGCTTTTCAACAGAAGCCTTGATCAATTGCCACTTAGGCATGCCACACAGGCAATTCACTCTATGCATTTGATATCCATCAATATATAACCCCTGAGCTCGTACGTCTCAGAGAAGGGAGTAAAGCAAGAGAATAAATTCTCCGCCACCAAATAGATATATATTTAATAGAAATCAATCACACAGACTAAAATCCAATGTCAGACACACGGTCCATTTACAAGTTCGTTCTGGGTCTGAATGAAACTGGAGGCACCTAGTATCTCGCATATCCATCGATCTCCAAGTACGTCTGGACGACCACTAACCGATTCCCTCCTCTTGGGTGTACGACCCAATTGTGACGGTCGGGAATTTCGCTCGATCCGAACCAGTTGTTAAACCGACCTAGACCGTTCGAAACCCCTGATCGTTTTGAGAACAGGACAAATCAGAACACAAACGGAAGAACATTTCATTGTATTACAACAATTCCATCAGATACAAGAATATACAGAGTATAAATGAATACTATACATTCGATAAATATCGGAGATTACAATACATTACATAGCAGCGGAAAAACAACATAAAACGCAACTGAAAGTAATACACGGATACAAAGCTTTCCGAGCATCGTTCCAGCTGTAAACCAGGATCCTGTGAATATAAATCTGCAAAACCAAAACTACTAGCTGCCCGTGTATAAAATAGGGGCACCAAGATTTTAAGTTAAAACAATAAACTCCAGGTCAGTCATGTGACTGATGCGAGAACAAAAACAGTTATTTAAAACTTTACTTTAAAAGAGAGTAATTCAAGGGACCACGCCGTATAACACGGAACGGGTTTCCTCCCAAGAATACCAGTGCATAGAATAATCAACAGAATGCTTTTTCGAAAAATGAACCTATTATAAGACCCAGGTCCCATCACACAATGCAATGCAAGCCGGAGGATAGGGTTTTACCTTATAACAGCCAAACATGCTTGGTACGTTTAAAAACAAATCATTTGATATTATAATAAGTGTATAGTGTCAAAACAATTTCAATCATAAATATCAGTCATAGACGACATAACATCCCATGCTACTATGTCGCCATACTAGGCTCTACAAATAAAACCGAAACATCTCGTATTGGAAATTGGATTTCCGTCATGAGTCGAGGCAAGGGGCAAGCTCCTCTCCACTTCGAGACACTCTAGCAAATGCCTCGGGACTACACACTCTGGGTAACCTCTGGATGCTTCAGGGCCGGTCCTCTCTTACATTTGAGGATTGGCAATTCCTGAACACACGTTTCCCGGTCCTTACAGACCTAAAATCGAGGCGCCTCATCCAACAACCACATAGGTGAAAAGTATATAAATGTCAGGGCTGGTAAGTCACTGACACCACCAAAGCTAGAAAGAAACGTCGTGCTCTCCCTGCAGTCCTTATCCCGTTTTTAACTCATACCGAGGTGTGAGGCTCGCGAATTCCCGTTATACACAAAGCTACGCCACTAAGGTCGTGCTTTGATCATCAACCACAAGACTTTGCTTTTCAACAAAAGCATTGATCTATGCAACTCAGCATGCCACACAGGCAATTCATGCCATGCGATTGATATCCATCGATATATAACCGCTAAGCTCATACGTCTCAGAGAAGGGCGTTAAGCAAGAGAATAAATTCTCCGCCGCCAAACAGATATATATTTAATAGAAATCAATCAACACAGAATAAAATCCAATGTCAGACACACAATCCATTTACAAGTTCGTTCTGGGTCTGAATGAAACCGGAGGCACTTTCCTCGCATATCCATCGATCTCCAAGTACGTCTGGACGACCACCAACTGATTCCCTCATCTTGGGTGTACAGCCGAATCAATATCATCAGTAATCACCCAAACGATGTGAAGACTTCCGGTCTTCAACCACCGTCTTCATCTTCGACATATCGTCGAATTGTTTATTCAGAATGGGTATGAACCCGGCCTTTCCGAACAACCCGCATATATTAAAAACAAATGTTACACAAACACAACATACGCCTCATTCCAATTCATCAGTCACTAACCGTAAATTAGCAAGAGAACAATTCCCCGAATATTAACCCCGAAGGCCGAAACCAACATCAGATTAATACCCAGGAAACCATTCTTCTTAACTAACCTACAGCTAGTTTCTAAATTTCATATTCTTAGGGAAAGGTTCCCATTAATTTTATCCAAGATAAATTCATTAAAATTTATCCTTTAATCTTTCTTTGGATATCATTCAAACCAGATTATGGTTTTCCAAACTAGTCGAGATTAGCGAACCACACCGGAGTAATTATTTATTTTATTTCCCAATCCCAACCTATTCATCCCATGAAGCAAAAATAGTAATACTACGTTTCTAACACCACGGTGTTATTGGTAAAATTAATTACCATTTTACGTTCAAATCTAATTAAAGATTTAACTATCGCTTTGGAGCAAAACTGGTGATACTCCATTCTCGCTCATTTTCCAAATTTGATAATTTAGATTATCAATTCACATTTCAATCTAATTGCAGATTCATTAAAACTCCTTTTACTGGGTTAAAGAATTAATGTCATTTAAAACACAGTTCACGATAAACCCAAATCACATTCGATTTATTATCGGGTTAAAGAACAAGTGTTATTTAAAACACTGTTCACGATAAACCCACAAATCAATTCTATTTAAAACCCATTTCAAATCCAATTTATTTATTTAAAATAAATGGGTTTTAATATTAGTTCAAAACTAGTTCATTTCGATACAAATCTATTTTTATCTTTTCAAATATGGAGTTTTTCATCCCAATTTTTCCCAAATCATTTCTTATGATTTTACACAAATTATTACTATTTTTAATAATTTTATCAAGGCCCGTACAGTCGATTTCCAACAACGGCCATCGAACTGCACTTACAACGACCTTTTCCAAATTTGATTTGGATGTATCTCTAAATCCAGCCGTTAGATTTCAAATTTCTAATATTCGTTAGAAAGCTCTTTTCGATACGAACCCAACGGTTCCGGTTTTAGGAGAATCCGACGGTCGGATCTCCCGTAACGTCCGTTCGAAGTTAATGGTCGAAATTCGCGAACTGACGCAGCGCGGCGCGTTCTATTCAGGCCATTATATTATATATATAATATATATTTCGCCGATTTCTATTTAAAACGAATTTTACAAATAGTTTTAAATTCGTTTCAAAAACAATTTCAACTTCCATTTCCAATTCAAATCAAAATTGAATTTTTCCTTATAAATTCGTTTTAAAATTCATTTCAATTCAATTCAAATTTCTATTCAATTTGAATTCATTTAAAATCGATTTTCATTCTATTTCAATTCGTTTTCAATTCAATTCGAATTCGTTTTATATTCAATTCAATTCGAATTTGTTTTATATTCAATTCAATTATAAAAACGAAGATAATCGATATAAATATCGTTCGCGTCAAAATAGCGCATCTCTAATCAACACGGCTTTATATATTTCAATAATTCTGTTATTCTATTCAACAAATGAATATTTATCCTATTCAATACATGAATCTATATTTTTGTCAACACATGAATAATCTCAACGAATGAGTACTGTCCACGTGTGATTATTTTTGTTATTTAATATATTTTATATAAAAATTATGGTATCTATCGTTTGATTTCAAATCAGACTCCAACCGTAAATTAGTAAGAGAACGATTCCCTAAATACTAACCCCGAAGGCCGAAACCAACATCAGATCAATATCCAGGAGACCACTCATTTTATCTATTTTCCAGTTAGTTTCTGTAACAACCCGAAAATCTGGGCCAGTTTAAAATTTTTATTTTGGCAATTTTAGCGAATTTCGAACATTTAAAATATATTATTTTAAATAAAATCGACGAGAAATTTATTTTTGAATATTAATAGAACGTATATATTATACGCGTTGTCGTTTGAATATAAATAATTATATATAATTATAAATAGAATTGAAAATGGCGTGGTAGTTCGATAATTTGATTTCAAACTTCAATTGAATGTACCGGGTGCAAAACAATCCGGATTTTAGTGAAACCAAAAACATTAGGATCTAATTGATGATACCTTTCCAACGAATCCGAAAAATCAAAATTTCATAGCGGGAATCGAAAGATATGTCCAGTTGAAAATTCTGAATAGTCGCTATGGAATTCAGGCCCTTAAAAATAGACATTTTGCAAATGACCTCGGATTTCGACGAAACCAGTTTTGTTGGGTCCGTGATGTTAAATTATTGCTAGATTCCAAATTTCATAATTTTTCGAATCAATATGTGAGCGTGGCAAAGGAAAACGCGTTTGACCAGTTTCAGTTGATTTTAATCGACTGGAAATTGGCCATTTTTCCAACGGTCTCAGAATTCGACGAAACTAGTTTTGTTAGGACCGTATCGTCAATACGAAGCTAGAGAATATTTTTCTGCAATTTATAGAGTTAGTATGTGACCCCGGTAAATTGAAATGTACGTTTAAAATTCAATATAGTGATTTAAATGTAAATTTAACGGAAACTGATCGAAACGATTGAATTGTCCTACGTGGCATATCCAATTGTGTTCGGAATGGGGGTTAAACGCTATGGACGACAGGCGGTGGGCCTCGTTTCGAGGTCGTATGTGAAAGTCAACTTTTTGCAAAATAAAATAATTAAAAAATAATAAAATAAAAATAAATTCTTCCCTTTTCCTTAACCAGCCCCCCCCCCCCCCCCCCGTAGAAATCATTTGCGAAAAAAAACGGAAGGGGGCGCGATCGATGCCGCCGCCCCCTCCGATGAGTCGCCGCGCCCAGGGCGGCGCAGCAACCACCAAGCCCCCCCCCCCCCCGATGAGCCACCGCAGCGCCGGAGGCAGGCGCACCCCCTCCTCTTCTTCCTCCTTCCTTCTTCCCTTCCTCCTCTTCCCCCTCCTGAAATGCGCGAGCCCCCCCCCCCCCCCCAATCCTCCACCGCAGCCTCAGCCGCGTCGCCACCCACCTTCGCCCCTCGCCCAGTCCTCCACCTCCCTCCAGCGCCTTGCGAAGAACCCCCCCTGCAACCAAATCGACGCGCCGCCCAAGACCCCCCTCCGTCCATCCGTCGCCTGAAATCGACCCACTCCCCTTCGCAAATTACTGTAAGTAATTTATTTATTTATAGTTATATGAAAATCAGTTCTTTTTTCTATTTATACTTTAGTTAAATAAAAATGTTGTTTTTATATATACATTATGAAGATTAAAAATATGATTTTTATATTTTAAAGAATTAAAAATTTGATTTTTATATTTTTAAAGTGGTAAAAATATAATCTTTATTATGTAGAAGGTGTAAAAATATGATTTTTGTTTATATAGAGAAGTAAAAATATAATTTTTACATGTTAGGGATATTTTTAATATCATCTTTATATAGGTAGCAAAATAAAATGTGATTTCTATAGGGATGAAATAGAAAAGGTAAAATCTTTAAATAAAAAGACGAAAACTTTATTTTTATAAAGGCGAAAACTTTATTTTTATAAAGGCGAAAACTTTATTTTTGAAAGGGCGAAATCTTTATATGAAGAATAGCGTGATAAAAATATAATTTTTATCTATACAGTAGCGTTGTGAAAGTATGATTTTTTTTTTATATATTGAATAGTCATAGTAAAAATTCGATTTTTATATATTGAATAGCGAGGTAAAAATTCGATTTTTATATATATAGTGGCTACGGGCAACGAAAGCGACAAAGGGCGAGAATGGCGAAGATTTCTATAAATGAAGAGTCGTGGTATTGGATAGCTTTCGGTGAGAACTTCTCACTCTTCAACTTCTTTTTCTAGTTATATATATATATATATATATACTAGGATGCAGACGGTGTTTAGTAGCACCCGACACAATCGTCCACAAACCATGGACTTGTTTGTTTGGTTGCATAAATTAGTTAGATGATTTGGGCTGAATTGAATTGTTTGGTGAATTGAAATTGATTTGATTGATGTGTGAATGGCGTGGGCCTTCACTAGACCGGGGATAAGGCTAGGCCTTGTCCCGTTTCTAGTATCGTGCCGTTATGCCGCCGAAATTTTCTAAAATATGTTAGAAAAATAGAAATATCATTTTTATTGAGTAAATGAACTGAATAGAAATTCATGTGTTGAAATAAAATATTTTATCGTTAAAAATATAATTTTTAACGTGGAAGTGAATAAAATAAAATATTCATTTACAAACCGGACGGTTTGTTTATGTACACCTATTTGAAGGACATTGATTGGGACGATAAATTTTACACATCACCCAACTGCACAAATAAAATCTGTGTTTGATTGTTTGAAACCCCACAAGGGTGTTGGGATGAAATTTGAAGTTCACTCATCCTGATTGATTAAATATGTCGATCGATAGATTGACAAGCTGTTATAAGCGTCAGATATCTATATTTGATGCTTATACAGTGTAGTGCACTTTGGTTGATGGTTGATTATTTTTCAATGCTATTATATACGTGTGATGTATGAAAATCCATATAATGAACATTATCTGGTGATTGATTGGGCCTCATTCCAATCGGGAAAATAATGAATATTATAAAAGAAAATTCATGTGTTGAATATAAAAATAGTCATGTGTTGACGATGATCATGTGTTGAAACTATTCATGTGTTGAGTAAAATATTTTAAATAAAATAAATTACATCTTTATCATATTTACAATTAGAATCTACTTTACGGTGGAGTCTAATTAAAATCAAACGATAGATACCATAATTTTATAAAATATTTTACATAACAAAAATAATCGTGTGTTGAAAGAAATATAGATTTATGTGTTGAATAGAATAAATATTCCTTTGTTGGATAGAATAAAGAAGTTTTTGAAAACTATAAAGCCGTGTGGATTAGAGATGCGCTATTTTGACGTGACGATATTTATATCGATTTTATTCGTTTTATAATGAATATTGAAAAGTGATTTCAAAATATAATATTTTGAAATGAAATTCAAATTAAATTAGATTAAAATTCAAACTGAAATTTTGTTGAATACATTTGAAATGAATTCGAATCGAATAGAAAATGAATTCGATTCGAATTGAATAGAAAGTGAATTTGAATTTGAATTGAATAGAAATGAATTCAAATTGAAGTAAATCGAAATTGAATCAAAAACGAACTGAAATTGAACTGAAATCAATTTGAAATGAATTCGACTTGAATTGAAATCATATCGAGTTAAAATTGAGTGTAGCATTGAAATGGTTTTGAAAACGAATTTGAAACGATTTATAAAATACGTTTTAAAAGGAAATCGACGAAATGTATATAATATATATATATATATTATATAATGGCCTGAAAAGAACGCGCCGCGCCGCGGTAGTTCGTGAATTTCGACCATTTGTTTCAAACGGATATTATGGGAGATCCGACCGTCGGATTCTCCTAAAACCGGAACCGTTGGGTTCGTATCGAAAAGAGCTTTCCAATGAATATTAGAAATTTGAAATCTAATGGTTGGATTTGGAATTATGTCCAAATCAAATTCAGAAAAGGTCGCTGTAAGTGCAGTTCGATGGCCGTTGATGGAAATCGACTGTACGGGCCTTGATAAAATTATCAAAAATATCTATAATTTGTGTAAAATCATAAGAAATGATTTGGGAAAAATTGGGTTGAAAAATTCCACATTTGAAAAGATAAAAATAGATTTTTATCGAAATGAACTAGTTTTGAACTAGAATTAAAATCAATTTATTTTTGAAATAAATAAATTGAATTTGAAAGTGATTTTAAAAATAATCAATATTCCCAATACGTGAATTGGACTGGAGTTGAATCGAAATTATCTTCGGAATATCTCGATGTTGGATTTCGTGACTATACAAATATTGTTATGGGGATTTGAAAGATATATTTTATATCGTTATTTCCAATACGATATTTGTTGGTTTCAGAATTTGATATTGAATATAAGCCGATATATTTTCTATTCAGAGCCTTGTATTTAATATCAAATATGATTGGGTTTATCGTGAATCGTGTTTTAGATGACATTGGTTCTTTAACCCAGTTAAAGGCAAGATGTTGATTTTTGAAAAGATTAAAACTAAGCGGGATTTTAATGAATCTTTAGTTAGATTAAAAATGTGAATTGATAATTTAAATTATCAAATCTGAAAGGTAATCGAGAATGGAGTACCACCAGTTTTGCTCCAAAGCGATAGTTAAATCTTTAATTAGATTTGAACGTGAAATGGTAATTAATTTTACCGATAACACCGTGGTGTTAGATGTGGAGTATTACCAGTTTTCTCCATGGGATATATAGGTTGGGATCGGGAAATAAAATAAATAATTACTTCGGTGTGGTTCGCTAATCCCGACTAGTTTGGAAAACCATAATATGGTTTGAAATGATATCCAAAGGAAGATTAAAGAATAAATTTAGAAGAATTTATCTTGGATAAAATTAATGGGAACATTTCCCTAAGAATGTGATTTTGTGAATAAAAGAATATTCTGAATTGGAATGAGGCGTTTGTTGTGTTTGTGTAACATTCGTTTATTATATACGTGGGTTATTCAGAAAGGCCGGGTTTATACCCATTCTGAATAACCGATTCGACGAGATGTCGAAGATGAAGACGGTGGTTGAAGACCGGAAGTCTTCACATCGTTTGGGTGATTACTGATGATCTTGATTGGGCTGTACACCCAAGATGAGGGAAACAGTTAGTGATCGTCCAGACGTACTTGGAGATCGATGGATATGCGAGGAAAGTGCCTCCAGTTTCGTTCAGACCCAGAACAAACTTGTAAATGGATTGTGTGTCTGACATTGGATTTTATTCTGTGTTGATTGATCTCTATTAAATATACATCTGTTTGGCGGCGGAGAATTTATTCTCTTGCTTAACGCCCTTCTCTGAGACGTACGAGCTCAGAGGTTGTATATCGATAAACATCAGTCGCATGAAGTGAATTGCCAATGTGGCATGCGTATGTGGCAATTGATCAAGGCTTCTGTTGAAAAGCAAAGTCTTGTGGTTGATGAACAAAGCACGGCCTGTGTGGCGTAGCTTTGTGTATAACGTGAATTCGCGAGCCTCACACCTCGGTATGAGTCAAAAACGGGATACGGACCCAAGGAGTGCACGACGTTTCTTTCTAGCTAGGGTGGTGTCAGTGACCTACCAGCCCTGACATTTATATACTTTTCACCTGTGTGGTTGTTGGATACGAGGCGCCTCGGATATAGGTCTGTAAGGACCGGGAAACGTGTGTTCAGGAATTGCCAATCCTCAAAAGTAAGAGAGGGCCGGCCTTGGAGGTTCCAAAGGATCAGAGTGGGGTCCTGAGGCATTGCTAGAGTGTCTCGAACGCGGAGAGGAGCTTGCCCCTTGCCTTGACTCATGATGGAATCCAATTTCCAATACGTGATATTGCGGTTTTAATTGTAGAACCTAGTATGGCGACATAGTGGTATGGGTCATTCATGCCGCCTATGATTGATATTTATGATTGAAATTGTTTTGACACTATACACCTATAATAGTATCAAAGAATGTATTTTAAACGTATCAAGCATGCTTTGGCTGTTATAAGGGAAAACCCTATCCTCCGGTTTGCGTTGCATTGTGTGATGGGACCTGGGTCTTATAACAGCTTCATTTTTCTTTATTTAGCATTGCGCTGTTTGTTCTATGTACTGGTATTCTTGGGAGGAAACCCTTTCCGTGTTATACGGCGTGGTCCCTTGATTTACCTAACTTTAAAACCAATATTAATAACTGTTTTAGTTCTCACACCTGTCACATGACTGACCTGGAGTTTATTGTTTTAACCTAAACTCTGGGTGCCCCTATTTTCCGCACGGGCAGCTAGTTGTTTTGGTTTTGCAGATTTATATCCACAGGGTCCTGATTTACAGCTGGAACGATGCTCGGAAAGCTCTGTATCCGTGCATTACTTCTAGTTGTGCTTTTGTATTATTTTCCGCTGCGATGTAATTATATGTTATTTATTGTAATCTCTGATATTTATCGAATGTATATTATTCACTTATACTCTGTACATTCTTGTATCTGATGGAATTGTTGTAATAACCATGAAATATTCTTCTGTTTGCGTTCTGATTTGTCTTGTCCTCAACGCTATCCGGGCTTTCCTTACCGCGGAAGTTTGGGTCGTGTCAGTTTGGTATCAGAGCTTTGGTTTACAGAGCTCGAGAACAAGACACGTTAGAACCATACGAAAGAATTCATCAGATATTGGATTAGTAATATCTAATTAGAATGACTCGTTAGAGATAGGATCAGTAGTATCCTAGAACGAGTGTGAAGAGTATATTTCTCAAATGAAAACAATTTTGTTTTAAAATTTAAATCGCTTTATACGTATTTGATTATTTATTTATTTTGAATATGGACAATGCAATATATAAAGATTTCGCGTATACGCGTCATGAACGTATAGTCGAAGTTTTAATATACTGGATTGATATAGAGTCACATTCTAGACACCCGGGGATAATTCTGGTGATGTGGCCACATCATAAGTATTTATATTCGTGTTTCGAAGGTGTGATATCTATATATTTCCATTAGGCTGGTGTGAGAACCAAAACTTATATAGATAGATTTATTGTTGTGAATTGGCATCAACAACATGATTTTCTGTATATGTATCAAAATTATGAATTTGAAACTCTAATTCACTAATTGATTGATGTTTGTGTTGTTTGTTTATTTATTTGATAATTTTAACCATTTATGCCTAATTGTATCAAATATTGAACTATATTGAAAATTGGTCGCATTTGCTTGCATATACATATACTTACATTGAACAGGTCATAGCGAGGAGGCTAGAGCAGAGAATAAAATTTGTTTGCCCGACAAATAGGTACATGTTTACTACATAATTTACTGTTTTGTTTGGGTGATGATGATTTTATGAGCCTATTGGCTTTTTCTTTTTCTTTTTGAGATTAGAAGGACCGGGGAAGCTATTTGAAATTCCCCGATGCTCCCGGTGCAGGGGAGGTTATGGCGAAATTTTTCGAAAATTTAGGGTGTTAGCCAAATTTTTGAAAATTTGAAAATTCTCAGAAACTGAAAAGTTGGAGATTGGAAGCCAGATCGAATGTAGAGCTTATTAATCAAACCACTTTCGACTTTGTTCCTTTTCGGGGACGAAAAGTTTTAAGTGGGGGAGATTGTAACAACCCGAAAATCTGGGCCAGTTTAAAAATTTTATTTTGGAAATTTTAGCGAATTTCGAACATTTAAAATAGATTATTTTAAATAAAATCGACGTGAAATTTATTTTTGAATATTAATAGAACGTATATATTATACGCGTCGTCGTTTGAATTTAATAATTATATATAATTATAAATAGAATTGAAAATGGCGCGGTAGTTCGATAATTTGATTTCAAACTTCAATTGAATGTACCGGGTGCAAAACAATCCGGATTTTAGTGAAACCAAAAACATTAGGATCTAATTGATGATACCTTTCCAACGAATTCGAAAAATCAAAATTTCATAGCGGGAATCGAAAGATATGTCCAGTTGAAAATTCTGAATAGTCGCTATGGAATTCAGGCCCTTAAAAATAGACATTTTGCAAATGACCTCGGATTTCGACTAAACTAGTTTTGTTGGGTCCGTGATGTTAAATTATTGCTAGATTCCAAATTTCATAATTTTTCGAATCAATATGTGAGCGTGGCAAAGGAAAACGCGTTTGACCAGTTTAAGTTGATTTTAATCGACTGGAAATTGGCCATTTTTCCAACAGTCTCAGAATTCGACGAAACTAGTTTTGTTAGGACCGTATCGTCAATACGAAGCTATAAAATATTTTTCTGCAATTTATAGAGTTAGTATGTGACCCCGGTAAATTGAAATGTACGTTTAAAATTCAATATAGTGATTTAAATGTAAATTTAACGGAAACTGATCGAAACGATTGAATTGTCCTACGTGGCATATCCCATTGTGTTCGGAATGGGGTTAAATGCTATGGACGATAGGCGGTGGGCCTCATTTCGAGGTCGTATGTGAAAGTCAACTTTTTGCAAAATAAAATAATAAAATAATTAAAAAATAATAAAATAAAAATAAATTCTTCCCTTTTCCTTAACCAGCCCCCCCCCCCCCCCCCCCGTGGAAATCATTTGCGAAAAAAAAGGAAAAATAACGGAAGGGGGCGCGATCGATGCCGCCGCCCCCTCCGATGAGTCGCCGCGCCCAGGGCGGCGCAGCTACCACCAAGCCCCCCCACCGATGAGCCACCGCCGCGCCGGAGGCAGGCGCACCCCCTCCTCTTCTTCCTCCTTCCTTCTTCCCTTCCTCCTCTTCCCCCTCCTGAAACGCGCGAGGCCCCCCCCCCCTAATCCTCCACCGCAGCCTTAGCCGCGTCGCCACCCACCTCCGCCCCTCGCCCAGTCCTCCACCTCCCTCCAGCGCCTTGCGAAGAACCCCCCCTGCAACCAAATCGACGCGCCGCCCAAAACCCCCCTCCGTCCATCCGTCGCCTGAAATCGACCCACTCCCCTTCGCAAATTACTGTAAGTAATTTATTTATTTACAGTTATATGAAAATCAGTTCTTTTTTCTATTTATACTTTAGTTAAATAAAAATGCTGTTTTTATATATACATTATGAAGATTAAAAATATGATTTTTATATTTTAAAGAATTAAAAAAATGATTTTTATATTTTTAAAGTGGTAAAAATATAATCTTTATTATGTAGAAGGTGTAAAAATATGATTTTTGTTTATATAGAGAAGTAAAAAATATAATTTTTACATATTAGGGATATTAAAAATATCATCTTTATATAGGTAGCAAAATAAAATGTGATTTCTATAGGGATGAAATAGAAAAGGTAAAATCTTTAAATAAAAAGACGAAAACTTTATTTTTATAAAGGCGAAAACTTTATTTTTATAAAGGCGAAAACTTTATTTTTGAAAGGGCGAAATCTTTATATGAAGAATAGCGTGATAAAAATATAATTTTTATCTATAAAGTAGCGTTGTGAAAGTATAATTTTTTTTTTATATTGAATAGACATAGTAAAAATTCGATTTTTATATATTGAATAGCGAGGTAAAAATTCGATTTTTATATATATAGTGGCTACGGGCAACGAAAACGACAAAGGGCGAGAATGGCGAAGATTTCTATAAATGAAGAGTCGTGGTATTGGATAGCTTTCGGTGAGAACTTCTCACTCTTCAACTTCTTTTTCTAGTTATATATATATATACTAGGATGCAGACGGTGTTTAGTAGCACCCGACACAATCGTCCACAAACCATGGACTTGTTTGTTTGGTTGCATAAATTAGTTAGATGATTTGGGCTGAATTGAATTGTTTGGTGAATTGAAATTGATTTGATTGATGTGTGAATGGCGTGGGCCTTCACTAGACCGGGGATAAGGCTAGGCCTTGTCCCGTTTCTAGTATCGTGCCGTTATGCCGCCGAAATTTTCTAAAATATGTTAGAAAAATAGAAATATCATTTTTATTGAGTAAATGAACTGAATAGAAATTCATGTGTTGAAATAAAATATTTTATCGTTAAAAATATAATTTTTAACGTGGAAGTGAATAAAATAAAATATTCATTTACAAACCGGACGATTTGTTTATGTACACCTATTTGAAGGACATTGATTGGGACGATAAATTTTACACATCGCCCAACTGCACAAATAAAATCTGTGTTTGATTGTTTGAAACCCCACAAGGGTGTTGGGATGAAATTTGAAGTTCACTCATCCTGATTGATTAAATATATCGATCGATAGATTGACAAGCTGTTATAAGCGTCAGATATCTATATTTGATGCTTATACAGTGTAGTGCACTTTGGTTGATGGTTGATTATTTTTCAATGCTATTATATACGTGTGATGTATGAAAATCCATATAATGAACATTATCTGGTGATTGATTGGGCCTCATTCCAATCGGGAAAATAATGAATATTATAAAAGAAAATTCATGTGTTGAATATAAAAACAGTCATGTGTTGACGATGATCATGTGTTGAAACTATTCATGTGTTGAGTAAAATATTTTAAATAAAATAAATTACATCTTTATCATATTTACAATTAGAATCTACTTTACGGTGGAGTCTAATTAAAATCAAACGATAGATACCATAATTTTATAAAATATTTTACATAACAAAAATAGTCGTGTGTTGAAAGAAATATAGATTCATGTGTTGAATAGAATAAATATTCCTTTGTTGGATAGAATAAAGAAGTTTTTGAAAACTATAAAGCCGTGTGGATTAGAGATGCGCTATTTTGACGTTAACGATATTTATATCGATTTTATTCGTTTTATAATGAATATAGAAAAGTGATTTCAAAATATAATATTTTGAAATGAAATTCAAATTATATTAGATTAAAATTCAAATTGAAATTTTGTTGAATCCATTTGAAATGAATTCGAATCGAATAGAAACTGAATTCGATTCGAATTGAATAGAAAGTGAATTTGAATTCGAATTGAATAGAAATGAATTCAAATTGAAGTAAATTGAAATTGAATCAAAAACGAACTGAAATTGAACTGAAATCAATTTGAAATGAATTCGACTTGAATTGAAATCAAATCGAGTTGAAATTGAGTGTAGCGTTGAAATGGTTTTGAAAACGAATTTAAAACGATTTATAAAATACGTTTTAAAAGGAAATCGACGAAATATATATATAATATATATATATATATATATATATATATTATATAATGGCCTGAAAAGAACGCGCCGCGCCGCGGCAATTCGTGAATTTCGACCATTTGTTTCAAACGGATACTACGGGAGATCCGACCGTCGGATTCTCCTAAAACCGGAACCGTTGGGTTCGTATCGAAAAGAACTTTCCAATGAATATTAGAAATTTGAAATCTAATGGTTGGATTTGGAATTATGTCCAAATCAAATTCAGAAAAGGTCGTTGTAAGTGCAGTTCGATGGCCGTTGATGGAAATCGACTATGCAGGCCTTGATAAAATTATCAAAAATATCTATAATTTGTGTAAAATCATAAGAAATGATTTGGGAAAAATTGGGTTGAAAAATTTCACATTTGAAAAGATAAAAATAGATTTTTATCGAAATGAACTAGTTTTGAACTAGAATTAAAATCAATTTATTTTTGAAATAAATAAATTGAATTTGAAAGTGATTTTAAAAATAATCAATATTCCCAATACGTGAATTGGACTGGAGTTGAATCGAAATTATCTTCGGAATATCTCGATGTTGGATTTCGTGACTATACAAATATTGTTATGGGGATTTGAAAGATATATTTTATATCGTTATTTCCAATACGATATTTGTTGGTTTCAGAATTTGATATTGAATATAAGCTGATATATTTTCTATTCAGAGCCTTGTATTTAATATCAAATATGATTGGGTTTATCGTGAATCGTGTTTTAGATGACATTGGTTCTTTAACCCAGTTAAAGGCAAGATGTTGATTTTTGAAAAGATTAAAACTAAGCGGGGTTTTAATGAATCTTTAATTAGATTAAAAATGTGAATTGATAATTTAAATTATCGAATCTGAAAGGTGATCGAGAATGGAGTACCACCAGTTTTGCTCCAAAGCGATAGTTAAATCTTTAATTAGATTTGAACGTGAAATGGTAATTAATTTTACCGATAACACCGTGGTGTTAGATGTGGAGTATTACCAGTTTTCTTCATGGGATATATAGGTTGGGATCGGGAAATAAAATAAATAATTACTTCGGTGTGGTTCGCTAATCCCGACTAGTTTGGAAAACCATAATATGGTTTGAAATGATATCCAAAGGAAGATTAAAGAATAAATTTAGAAGAATTTATCTTGGATAAAATTAATGGGAACATTTCCCTAAGAATGTGATTTTGTGAATAAAAGAATATTCTGAATTGGAATGAGGCGTTTGTTGTGTTTGTGTAACATTCGTTTATTATATACGTGGGTTATTCAGAAAGGCCGGGTTTATACCCATTCTGAATAACCGATTCGACGAGATGTCGAAGATGAAGACGGTGGTTGAAGACCGGAAGTCTTCACATCGTTTGGGTAATTACTGATGATCTTGGTTGGGTTGTACACCCAAGATGAGGGAAACAGTTAGTGATCGTCCAGACGTACTTGGAGATCGATGGATATGCGAGGAAAGTGCCTCCAGTTTCGTTCAGACCCAGAACGAACTTGTAAATGGATTGTGTGTCTGACATTGGATTTTATTCTGTGTTGATTGATCTCTATTAAATATACATCTGTTTGGCGGCGGAGAATTTATTCTCTTGCTTAACGCCCTTCTCTGAGACGTACGAGCTCAGAGGTTGTATATCGATAAACATCAGTCGCATGAAGTGAATTGCCAATGTGGCATGCGTATGTGGCAATTGATCAAGGCTTCTGTTGAAAAGCAAAGTCTTGTGGTTGATGAACAAAGCACGGCCTGTGTGGCGTAGCTTTGTGTATAACGTGAATTCGCGAGCCTCACACCTCGGTATGAGTCAAAAACGGGATACGGACCCAAGGAGTGCACGACGTTTCTTTCTAGCTAGGGTGGTGTCAGTGACCTACCAGCCCTGACATTTATATACTTTTCACCTGTGTGGTTGTTGGATACGAGGCGCCTCGGATATAGGTCTGTAAGGACCGGGAAACGTGTGTTCAGGAATTGCCAATCCTCAAAAGTAAGAGAGGACCGGCCTTGGAGGTTCCTAAGGATCAGAGTGGGGTCCTGAGGCATTGCTAGAGTGTCTCGAACGCGGAGAGGAGCTTGCCCCTTGCCTCGACTCATGATGGAATCCAATTTCCAATATGTGATATTGCGGTTTTAATTGTAGAACCTAGTATGGCGACATAGTGGTATGGGTCATTCATGCCGCCTATGATTGATATTTATGATTGAAATTGTTTTGACACTATACACCTATAATAGTATCAAAGAATGTGTTTTAAACGTATCAAGCATGCTTTGGCTGTTATAAGGGAAAACCCTATCCTCCGGCTTGCGTTGCATTGTGTGATGGGACCTGGATCTTATAACAGCTTCATTTTTCTTTATTTAGCATTGCGCTGTTTGTTCTATGTACTGGTATTCTTGGAGGAAACCCGTTCCGTGTTATACGGCGTGGTCCCTTGATTTACCTAACTTTAAAACCAATATTAATAACTATTTTAGTTCTCACACCAGCCACATGACTGACCTGGAGTTTATTGTTTTAACCTAAACTCTGGGTGCCCCTATTTTCCGCACAGGCAGCTAGTAGTTTTGGTTTTGCAGATTTATATCCACAGGGTCCTGATTTACAGCTGGAACGATGCTTGGAAAGCTCTGTATCCGTGCATTACTTCTAGTTGTGCTTTTGTATTATTTTCCGCTGCGATGTAATTATATGTTATTTATTGTAATCTCTGATATTTATCGAATGTATATTATTCAATTATACTCTGTACATTCTTGTATCTGATGGAATTGTTGTAATAACCATGAAATGTTCTTCTGTTTGCGTTCTGATTTGTCTTGTCCTCAACGCTATCCGGGCTTTCCTTACCGGGGAAGTTTGGGTCGTGTCAGTTTCTAATTTTATATATGATAAAGATGTAAATTTTATTGTTAGAATATTTCGTTCAATACATGACTAATCTCAACGGATGAGAACTGTCAACACATGAACCTTTATTTTATAAAGAAGTTAGTTTCTAATTCTATATATGATAAGATGTATTGTTAAAATATTTCGTTCAATACATGACTAATCTCAATGGATGAGTACTGTCAACACATGAACCTTTATTTTATAAAGAAGTTAGTTTCTAATTCTATATATGATAAAGATGTAAATTTTATTGTTAAAATATTTCGTTCAATACATGACTAATCTCAACGGATGAGTACTGTCAACACATGAACCTTTATTTTATAAAGAAGTTAGTTTCTAATTCTATATATGATAAAGATGTAAATTTTATTGTTAAAATATTTCGTTCAACACATGACTAATCTCATCGAATGAGTACGGTCAACACATGAACCTATATTTTTAAAATATTCTTTATTTTCCCAATTGGAATGAGGCCCAATCAATTACCATATAAAGTTAATTATATGGATTCCATACAACACATGTATATAATAGCAACGATAAATAATCAACCATCATCCAAAGTGCACTACACTGTATAAGCATCAAATATAGATATTTAACGCTTATAACAGCCTGTCGATCCATCGATCGACATACAACTAATTATTAGGATTGGTTTATGTCGTATTTTATCCCAATACCCGAGTGGGGTTTCAAACAATCAAACACAGATTTTATTTGTGCAGTTGGGCGATGTGTAAAATTTATCTTCCCAATCAATGTCCTTCAAATAGGTGTACAGAAACAAACCGTCCGGTTTGTAAATGAGTATTTATTTATTCACATTCACGTTAAAAATTATATTTTTAACGACCAAATTATTTTATTCAACCTATGAATATTCTATTTTGTTCATTTATTAAATAAAATGATATCTTTATTTTTCTAACTTATTTTAGAAAATTTCGGCGGCATAACGGCACGATACTAGAAACGGGACAAGGCCTAGCCTTATCCCCGGTCTAATGATGGCCCACGCCATACACATATCAATCAAATCAACTTCAATTCACCAAACAACCAACTTCAAATCAGATAATCTAACTAATCTATGCAACCAAACAAACAAGTCCATTGTTTGTGGACAGTGGTGTCGGGTGCTACTAAACACCGTCTACATCCTAGTATATATTTATAACTTGAAAAAGAAATTTAAAGTGAGAAGTCCTCACCAAAGATAATCCAAATGCCACGACTCTTCATATGTAGGAAATCTTCGTCGTTTTCACCTTTTGTCACTTTCGTTGCCCGTATTCACTACATATATAAAAATCACATTTTTATGTTCTCTCCACTTCACGATAAAATAAAGTTCAGATTTTTAATTCACTTCATATATTTACAACGCTCCTTTCTATATAAAAATTATATTTTTATATTTCTATTTCTTATAAAAAGATTGAATTTTTATTATCATAACTATATAAAAATTATATTTTTATATTTCTACTTTGATAAAAATCATATTTTTATAATATAAAAATCCTATCTTTAACTGAATAAAAATCTTTTCTACCTTTTCCTCATATAAAAATCATATTTTTATAAATAAAAATATAATCTTTTCAATTCAAAAATCACTAAATATAAAACTGAATTTTATTAAGACTATGTTGCTTAAAAAAAACTGATTTTCTGTTTATATATATATATATATATATATATTTAAAACTAATTTCTTTACACAAAAATAGAAACAAAATAAATGCTCACCGTTTCCAGCGAAAGGAGGTGCCGGAGATGGGGGTGCTGGTCAGAGCAGTGGGCGTCGGTCTTTTGGTGGGCGGCGGTGATGTGGAGGTCGCGCCACTGGCTCGAGGTGGGAGGCCGTTCGAGGAAGAGGGGGAAGGAAGGGTTCGGATCTGGGTCGAGGACTGTCAGGCGAAGGGTGGGGGCGTGGTGGTTGGCGAGGGCCTCCTGGCGGCGTCGCGATGGTCGATTGGGGGAGGGGTTTTTGATTCGAGGAGAAGGGAGGAGTGGAGAAGAAGAAGAAGGAGAAGAAGAAGAAGGGGAGGGTGCGGTGAGGCTGGGGTGTGTGGCGGTGGCCCATGCCAGCGTTGGCGGTGGCGACGTTGAAGGGGGGGCGTCGAGCTCCTCCGATTCTTTTTTTTCTTTTTATTTTAATGAACGAGGAGAGAGAGATCAGAGGGGTAAGTATAAATATATATTTAATTATTATTGGTTTCAAAAAGTAACTTTTTCATTTGCACTCGAAACGAGACCCACCGCCTGTCGTCCCATGCTAATTACCCCCATTCCGAACACAATGGGATATATATCATAAGCTGATTCGATCGTTTCGATCAGTTTTTGTCAAAATCAACATATAACTCTATATATTGAATTTGAACGCGCATTTCAATTTACTGGGGTCACATACTAACTCGAAAAATCCCAGAAAAATATTTTCTAGCTTCGTATTGACGATACGGTCCTAACAAAACTAACCTCGTCAAATTCTGAGACCGTTTGAAAAATGGTCATTTTCCAGTCGATTAAAATCAACTAAAACTGGTCAAACGCGTTTTCCTGTGCCATGCTCACATATTGAATCGAAAAATTATGAAATTTGAAACCTAGCAATAACTTGACATCGCGAATCCAACAAAAGTGGTTTCGTCGAAATCCAAGGTCGTTTGCAAAATTTCCATTTTTAAGGGCCTGAATTCCTTAGCGACTATTCAGAATTTTCAACTAGACATATCTTTTGATCCCCGCTATGAAATCTTGATTTTTCGGATGCGTTGGAAAGATATTCTCAATTAGTTCCATTATTTTTGGTTTCGCTAAAATCCGATTTATTCTGCACCCGGTACATTCAATTGAAGTTTGAAATCGAATTATCGAACTACCGCGCCATTTTCAATTCCTTTTATAATTATAAATAATTATTTATATTCTAACGACGACGCGTATAAATATATACGTTCTAATTATATTCAAAATAAATTTCTCATCGTTTTATTTAAAATAATTCATTTTAAATGTTCAAAATTCACTAAAATTGCCAAAAATAAATTTTTTAAACTGGCTCGCATTTCCGGGTTATTACAATCTCCCCCACTTAAACTTTTCGTCCCCGAAAAGGAATGAAGCCGAAAGTTGTTTTATGATCAACCCAACTTTCCATATTTTCTTTACGGCTTAAGTTCTTCAACTTTTTAGTTTCTAAGAACTTTTCAAATTTTAAAAAAATTGGCTAACACCCTAAATTTTCGGAAAATTTCGCCATAACCTCCCCTGCACCGGGAGCAACGGGAAAATACCGAAATTGCCATACAGGCCTTTTGATCTCAAAAAGAAAAAGAAAAAGCCAAGCGGCTAGCCAATAGGCTCATAAAATCATCATCACCCAAACAAAACAGTAAATTATAGTAAACATGTACCTATTTGTCGGGCAAACAAATTTTATTCTCTGCTCTAGCCTCCTTGCTATGACCTGTTCAATGATATACATGTATATGCAAGCAAATGCAACTAATTTTCGATACAATTCAATATTTGATACAATTAGGCTAAATGGTTCAAAATTATCAAACAAATAAACAAACAACACAAACATCAATCAATTAGTGAATTAACGTTTCAAATTCATAATTTTGATATATATATACAAAAAATAATAATGTTTTTTGTTGCCAAATCACAGCAATGTATTCTAGCTATATTTTGGTTCTCACACCAGTCTAATGGAAATATATAGATATCACACCTTCGAAACACGAACATAAATACTGATGATGTCATGACAATTATCAGTACCATCTCCGGGCGAGTAGAATGTGATTCCATATCTATCCAGTATATTAAAACTTTGAATATACGTTCATGACGTGTATAAGCAAAATCTTTATATATTGGATTGTCCAAATTCAATACAAATAAAATATTCAAATACGTATAAAACGATTTAAATTTCAAAACAATATTGTTTTCATTTGAAAAATATACTCTTCACACTCGTTCTAGGATACTACTGATTCTATCTCTAATGAGTAATTCTAATTGGATATTACTAATCCAATATCTGATGAATTCTTTCATATGGTTCTAATGTGTCTTGTTCTCGATCTCTGTAAACCAAAGCTCTGATACCAAATGTGACGGTCGGGAATTTCGCTTGATCCGAATCAGTCGTTAAACCGAACTAGACCGTTTGAAACCCCTGATCGTTTTGAGAACAGGACAAATCCGAACAAAACGGAAGAACATTTCATTGTATTACAACAGTTCCATCAGATACAAGAATATACATAGTATAAATGAATACTATACATTCGATAAATATCAGAGATTACAATACATTACATAGCAGCGGAAAAACAATATAAAACGCAACTGAAAGTAATGCACGGATACAGAGCTTTCCGAGCATCGTTCCAGCTGTATACCAGGATCCTGTGAATATAAATCTGCAAAACCAAAACTACTAGCTGCCCGTGTATAAAATAGGGGCACCCAGAGTTTAGGTTAAAACAATAAACTCCATGTCAGTCATGTGACTGGTGCGAGAACTAAAACAGTTATTTAAAACTTTACTTTAAAAGAGAGTAATTCAAGGGACCACGCCGTATAACACGGAATGGGTTTCCTCCCAAGAATACCAGTGCATAGAATAAACAGCGCAATGCTTTTTCGAAAAATGAAGCTATTATAAGACCCAGGTCCGATCACACAATGCAATGCAAGCCGGAGGATAGGGTTTTACCTTATAACAGCCAAACATGCTTGGTACGTTTAAAAACAAATCATTTGATACTATAATAAGTGTATAGTGTCAAAATAATTTCAATCATAAATATCAATCATAGACGGCATAGCATCCACTATGTTGCCATACTAGGCTCTACAAATAAAACCGAAACATCTCGTATTGGAAATTGGATTTCTGTCATGATTCGAGGCAAGGGGCAAGCTCCTCTCCGCTTCGAGACACTCTAGCAAATGCCTCGGGACTACACACTCTGGGTAACCCCTGGATGCTTCAGGGCCGGTCCTCTCTTACGTTTGAGGACTGGCAATTCCTGAACACACGTTTCCCGGTCCTTACAGACCTAAAATCGAGGCGCCTCATCCAACAACCACATAGGTGAAAAGTATATAAATGTCAGGGCTGGTAAGTCACTGACACCACCAAAGCTAGAAAGAAACTTCGTGCTCTCCCTGCAGTCCTTATCCCGTTTTTAACTCATACCGAGGTGTGAGGCTCGCGAATTCCCGTTATACACAAAGCTACGCCACTATGGCCGTGCTTTGATCATCAACCACAAGACTTTGCTTTTTAACAGAAGCCTTGATCTATGCAACTCAGCGTGCCACACAGGCAATTCATGCCATACGATTGATATCCATCGATATATAACCTTTAAGCTCATACGTCTCAGAGAAGGGCGTTAAGCAAGAGAATAAATTCTCCGCCGCCAAACAGATATATATTTAACAGAAATCAATCAACACAGAATAAAATCCAATGTCAGACACACAATCCATTTACAAGTTCGTTCTGGGTCTGAACGAAACTGGAGGCACTTTCCTCGCATATCCATCGATCTCCAAGTATGTCTGGACGACCACCAACTGATTCATTCATCTTGGGTGTACAACCCAATCAAGATCATCAGTAATCACCCAAACGATGTAAAGATTTCCGGTCTTCAACCACCGTCTTCATATTCGACATATCGTCGAATCGGTTATTCAGAATGGGTATAAACCCGGCCTTTCCGAACAACCTGCGTATATTAAAAACAAATGTTACACAAACACAACATATGCCTCATTCCAATTCATCAGTCACTAACCGTAAATTAGCAAGAGAACAATTCCCCGAATATTAACCCCGAAGGCCGAAACCAACATCAGATCAATACCCAGGAAACCATTCTTCTTAACTAACCTACAGCTAGTTTCTAAATTTCATATTCTTAGGGAAAGGTTCCCATTAATTTTATCCAAGATAAATTCTTTAAAATTTATCCTTTAATCTTCCTTTGGATATCATTTCAAACCAGATTATGGTTTTCCAAACTAGTCGAGATTAGCGAACCACATGGGAGTAATTATTTATTTTATTTCCCAATCCCAACCTATTCATCCCATGAAGCAAAACTGGTAATACTCCGTTTCTAACACCACGGTGTTATCGGTAAAATTAATTACCATTTCACGTTCAAATCTAATTAAAGATTTAACTATCGCTTTGGAGCAGAACTGGTGATACTCCATTCTCGCTCATTTTCCAAATTTGATAATTTAGATTATCAATTCACATTTCAATCTAATTGCAGATTCATTAAAACTCCTTTTACTGGGTTAAAGAACAAGTGTTATTTAAAACACTGCTCACGATAAACCCACAAATCAATTTTATTTAAAACCCATTTCAAATCCAATTTATTTATTTAAAATAAATGGGTTTTAATATTAGTTCAAAACTAGTTCATTTCGATACAAATCTATTTTTATCTTTTCAAATATGGAGTTTTTCATCCCAATTTTTCCCAAATCATTTCTTATGATTTTGCACAAATTATTACTATTTTTAATAATTTTATCAAGGCCCGTACAGTCGATTTCCAACAACGGCCATTGAACTACACTTACAGCGACCTTTTCCAAATTTGATTTGGACGTATCTCCAAATCCAACCGTAAGATTTCAAATTTCTAATATTCGTTAGAAATCTCTTTACGATACGAACCCAACGGTTCCAGTTTTAGGAGAATCCAACGGCTCCCCTAATGTTCGTTCGAAGTTAATGGTCGAAATTCGCGAACTGACGCAGCGCGTTCTATTCAGGCCATTATATTATATATATAATACATATGATATATATTTCGCCGATTTCTATTTAAAACGAATTTTACAAATAGTTTTAAATTCGTTTCAAAAACAATTTCAACTTCCATTTCCAATTCAAATCAAAATTGAATTTTTCCTTATAAATTCGTTTTAAAATTCATTTCAGTTCAATTCAAATTTCAATTCAATTTGAATTCATTTCAAATCGATTTTTATTCTATTTCAATTCGTTTTCAATTCAATTCGAATTCATTTTATATTCAATTCAATTCGAATTCGTTTTATATTCAATTCAATTTGAATTCGTTTTATATTCAATTCAATTTTAAAAACGAATATAATCGATATAAATATCGTCCGCGTCAAAATAGCGCATCTCTAATCAACACGGCTGTATATATTTCAATAATTCCGTTATTCTATTCAACAAATGAATATTTATCCTATTCAATACGTGAATCTATATTTTTGTCAACACATGACTAATCTCAACGAATGAGTACTGTCCACGTGTGACTATTTTTGTTATTTAATATATTTTATATAAAAATTATGGTCTCTATCATTTGATTTCAAAACAGACTCCAATCGTAAATTAGTAAGAGAACGATTCCCTAAATATGAACCCCGATGGCCGAAACCAACATCAGATCAATATCCAGGAGACCACTCATCTTACCTATTTTCCAGTTAGTTTCTAATTTTATATATGATAAAGATGTAAATTTTATTGTTAAAATATTTCGTTCAATACATGACTAATCTCAACGGATGAGTACTATCAACACATGAACCTTTATTTTATAAAGAAGTTAGTTTCTAATTCTATATATGATAAAGATGTAAATTTTATTGTTAAAATATTTCGTTCAATACATGACTAATCTCAACAGATGAGTACTGTCAACACATGAACCTTTATTTTATAAAGAAGTTAGTTTCTAATTCTATATATGATAAAGATGTAAATTTTATTGTTAAAATATTTCGTTCAATACATGACTAATCTCAACGGATGAGTACTGTCAACACATGAACCTTTATTTTATAAAGAAGTTAGTTTCTAATTCTATATATGATAAAGATGTAAATTTTATTGTTAAAATATTTCGTTCAACACATGACTAATCTCATCGAATGAGTACGGTCAACACATGAACCTATATTTTTAAAATATTCTTTATTTTCCCAATTGGAATGAGGCCCAATCAATTACCATATAAAGTTAATTATATGGATTCCATACAACACATGTATATAATAGCAACGATAAATAATCAACCATCATCCAAAGTGCACTACACTGTATAAGCATCAAATATAGATATCTAACGCTTATAACAGTCTGTCGATTAATCGATCGACATACAACTAATTATTAGGATTTGTGTATGCCGTATTTTATCCCAATACCCGAGTGGGGTTTCAAACAATCAAACACAGATTTTATTTGTGCAGTTGGGCGATGTGTAAAATTTATCTTCCCAATCAATGTCCTTCAAATAGGTGTACAGAAACAAACCGTCCGGTTTGTAAATGAGTATTTATTTATTCACATTCACGTTAAAAATTATATTTTTAACGACCAAATTATTTTATTCAACCTATGAATATTCTATTTGGTTCATTTATTAAATAAAATGATATCTTTATTTTTCTAACTTATTTTAGAAAATTTCGGCGGCATAACGGCACGATACTATAAACGGGACAAGGCCTAGCCTTATCCCCGGTCTAATGATGGCCCACGCCATACACATATCAATCAAATCAACTTCAATTCACCAAACAACCAACTTCAAATCAGATAATCTAACTAATCTATGCAACCAAACAAACAAGTCCATGGTCTGTGGACAGTGGTGTCGGGTGCTACTAAATACCGTCTACATCCTAGTATATATTTATAACTAGAAAAAGAAATTTAAAGTGAGAAGTCCTCACCAAAGCTAATCCAAATGCCACGACTCTTCATATGTAGGAAATCTTCGTCGTTTTCACCTTTTGTCACTTTCGTTGCCTGTATTCACTACATATATAAAAATCACGTTTTTATATTCTCTCAACTTCACGATAAAATAAAGTTCAGATTTTTAATTCACTTCATATATTTACAACGCTCCTTTCTATATAAAATTTATATTTTAATATTTCTATTTCTTATATAAATATTGAATTTTTATTATCATAACTATATAAAAATTATATTTTTATATTTCTACTTTGATAAAAATCATATTTTTTTTATTTTTATAATATAAAAATCCTATCTTTAACTGAATAAAAATCTTTTCTACCTTTTCCTCATATAAAAATCATATTTTTATAAATAAAAATATTATCTTTTCAATTCAAAAATCACTAAATATAAAACTGAATTTTACTAAGACTATGTTGCTTAAAAAAAACTGATTTTCTGTTTATATAAATATATATTTAAAACTAATTTCTTTACACAAAAATAGAAACAAAGTAAATGCTCACCGTTTTCAGCGAAAGGAGGTGCCGTAGATAGGGGTGCTGGTCGGAGCAGTGGGCGTCGGTCTTTTGGTGGGCGGCGGTGATGTGGAGGTCGCATCACTGGCTCGAGGTGGGAGGCCGTTCGAGGAAGAGGGGGAAGGAGGGGTTCAGATCTGGGCGGAGGACTATCAGGCGAAGGATGGGGGCGTGGTGGTTGGCGGGGGCCTCCTGGCGGCGTCACGATGGTCGATTGGGGGGAGGGAGGAATGGAGAAGAAGAAGAAGGGGAGGGGAAGGGTACGGTGAGGCTGGGGGGGTGGCGGTGGCCCACGCCAACGCTGGCGGCGGCGACGTTGAAGGGGGGCGCCGAGCTCCTCTGATTCTTTTTTTTATATATATTTTAATGAACGAGGAGAGAGAGATCATAGGAGTAAGTATAAATATATATTTAATTATTATTGATTTCAAAAAGTAACTTTTTCATTTGCGCTCGAAACGAGACCCACCGCCTGTCGTCCCTAGCTAATTACCCCCATTCCGAACACAATGGGATATGTATCGTAAGCTGATTCGATCGTTTCGATCAGTTTTCATCAAAATCAACATATAACTCTATATATTGAATTTGAACGCGCATTTCAATTTACTGGGGTCACATACTAACTCGAAAAATCCCAGAAAAACATTTTCTAGCTTCATATTGACGATACGGTCCTAACAAAACTAACCTCGTCAAATTCTGAGACCGTTTGAAAAATGGCCATTTTCCAGTCGATTAAAATCAACTAAAACTGGTCAAACGCGTTTTCCTGTGCCACGCTCACATATTGAATCGAAAACTTATGAAATTTGTTGTAACGACCCAGAAAATATGAACCAATTTAAAATTTTTAAATTGGCTAAAATAATGGATTTTAAATATTTTAAATAATGGCGATGAAAACTGAGTTTGAATCGACAATTGAAAACGAATATAATTAATTATAATTATAAACAAGGCCTGAAATGGCGTTGTAGTTTCAAAAATTGAATTCAAACTTTGTCGGACTATGCCGGGTGCAGAACAATCCGGATTTTAGTGAAACCAAAAACATTAGGATCTATTTGATGATATCTTTCTAACGAATCCGACCAATCGAAATTTCATAGCGGGAATCAAAAGATATGTCCAGTTGAAAATTCTGAATAGTCGCTATGGAATTCAGGCCCTTAAAAATGGACATTTTGCAAATGACCTCGGATTTCGACGAAACCACTTTTGTTGGATTCGTGATGTCAAATTATTGCTAGGTTTCAAATTTCATAATTTTTCGAATCAATATGTGAGCGTGGCAAAGGAAAACGCGTTTGACTGGTTTTAGTTGATTTTAATCGATTGG
Source organism: Allium sativum (assembly GCA_030737875.1). Lineage (NCBI taxonomy): Eukaryota > Viridiplantae > Streptophyta > Magnoliopsida > Asparagales > Amaryllidaceae > Allium > Allium sativum. The sequence goes on from CM060918.1 coordinate 752,040,350, forward strand.
AAATTGGCCATTTTTCCAACGGTCTCGGAATTCGACGAAATTAGTTTTGTTAGGACCGTATCGTCAATACGAAGGTAGAAAATATTTTTCAGGAATTTTTCGAGTTAGTATGTGGCCTCGGTAATTTGAAATGTGCGTTTAAATTAAAAATATATAGATTTATATTTTAATTTAAGCGAAAACCTATCGAAACAGCCGAACTGGCTTACGATACATATCCCATTGTGTTCGGAAGGTGGATAAACCGCTAGGGACGACAGTCGGTGTGTTCGATTTCGAGTCCAAAATTTTAAGTTGCTTTTTGGGAATATAAAATTTTAATTAAATAAAAAGTCAACCCTTATTTCACTAAACCCCCTATCTTCTCCCTTTCCCATTCGTTCACGTTCAAAATAGAAGAAAAAAGAAAAAAAAACCGACCTCATTCAGGCCCCCCCCTTCATCGTCGATCGCCTCCGCCTCCTGCCGCTCATCCCTGCCCCCCCCTCCGTTCATCTTCTCCAGACGCCGCGCCTCTCCCTTCTTTCTCCCCCCGTCGAATCAAATTGAGCAGCCTTCCTCCTTCCTCAATCCCTAGCACGCCCCCTGACTGCCGATGGCCACCCCTCCGCCCTACTGAAACCTGACGCCGACATCCATCTCCCCCTTGACCTTCGACGCAGCGAGCAAACGCCCCCTCCCCTCCAATGAACGCGGTGAGCTTCTTTGATTTCGTTTTTTTTTATTAAAACTGATTTTGATTCTACATTACAACTGATTTTTGATTAGGAAAGTTTAGATTTTTTTGTTGTACAGAGATTTGATTTTGTTGACAAGAAAGATTATATTTTTATTAGTTAAAGATTAGATTTTTCCTTAGGAAAAAAATTAGATTTTTAATGACGTGAAGAAACGATTTTTACAAGTGAAAGGTTCGATTTTTATATAGTGGAGAAGTTAAAAATATAATCTTTGTTATGAAAAGAACGAAATAAAAATATAATCTTTGTTATGAAAAGAACGAAATAAAAATATAATCTTTGTTATGAAAAGAACGAAATAAAAATATAATCTTTGTTATGAAAAGAACGAAATAAAAATATAATCTTTGTTATGAAAAGAACGAAATAAAAATATAATCTTTGTTATTGGAAAGAAGTGACAAAAATATAATTTTTGTATGATGAAGAAAATAAAATTATAATTTTTATAATATAGAAAGGTTAAAAATGTGATTTTTATATGTGTAGTGGCTACGGGCAACGAAGTGACAAGAGGCAGAACGACGAAGATTTCTATAAAAGAAGTGTCGTGAAGTTGGATAGCTATCAGTGGGAATTTCTCACTCTTCAATTTCTTTTTCTAGCCATATATATATGTGTGGAAATAAAAGTGAATTGCTATATATAATACTATATATATATATATATATATATATATATATATATATATATATATATACACGCCCCCTCGTCCACAAACCATGGACGATATTTATTGATTGAAATTGTTGTGAAAATTGATTGATAGCGAATGATTGTTTGGGATTGTTTGTGGTTGATATTGATTGATTAAGGTTGAAAAATACCCGTTTGTGGTTGAGAAATATTTGGTTGAAACCACATAGGATTAGTTTGTGGAAATGAAATAAATATATACATGCCGCCTGCATGCGAACTAGATGCATGATCCCTATTGTCAAAAACCGCGAGGTTTTAAGGTAGAGCGAGGAGCCGTACTAGGGACGGTCCCGGTTTTAACTACCCTGCCGTTATGCTGCCGAAATTTTGAATAATATTCGTGTGTTTGAATTATTTTCATTTTCTTAAACTATATTTATTCATCGAATAGAAAACCTTCATGTGTTGAATTGATATTCATTCGTTGATTAGAAATTCATGTGTTGAATGGTATTCGCGTTTTAAATATAAAAATCACATTTTTATCTATATATGGAAACTATAGAAAACCTTCATGTGTTGAATTGATATTCATTCGTTGAATTGAAATTCATGTGTTGAATGGTATTCATATTTTGAAATAAATTGTTTGATAATAAAAATCACCTTTTATCGACTATATGAACTGTGTAAAATAATCTCGTTTTGAAAGAAATTGTTTTATAAGAAAATTCCTATTTTTATCACCAATATGAAATATATAAAATAATAGTGTTATGAAATGAGTTGTTTTACAATAAAAATCACATTTTTATTATATGCATGAATCGTTGAAATGTGAAGCGTTAAAAATAGCCACTCGTTCAAATAAACATATATGAGTTGAAATATTCATTAATTAGCTAATGATATGATTTTTGCCTATACATGCAACATTAGAATGAATGGTGTTTTTAAACCAAATGGAAATCAAATATGAAGTTGAACAGAAAAGGATAAATGATAAGAACTATATGTATGTGCATGCATATTCATTGAACAGGTTATAGCAAAGGGGCTAGAGAAGAGGAATAAAATTTTGTGCCCGACAAATAGGTACACATTTACTGTTTTGTTTGGGTGAGATTTTATGAGCCTGTTGGCTAGCCGCTTGGATTTTTCTTTTTCTTTTTGAGATTAGAAGGACCAGGAAAGCTATTTGCGATTTCCCGATGCTCCCGGTGCAGGGGAGGTTATGGCGAAATTTTTCAAAATTTTAAGGCGTTAGTGAAATATTTGAAGTGAAAGCGATATTGAAATTGTTGAATGAACTATATTTATATAACTATATAAATATAAATAAAATTAAAACGAAACGTGGCCGTGCAGTTCGCATTTTGAAACCGTGATTTCAAACAACTAGTACGGGGAATCCGACCATTGGATTTTCCCGAAACCACAACCATCGGGTTCGCCTTGGAAATATCTTCCCAACGGCACCAACTTTGTAAAAATCCAACGGTTGGATTGTCTGGAATGTTTAATTCAAATCTGAAGAAAAACAGCACCAGAAGCGATTATATTTATATATATATATATATAAATATAATTATATATTTAATCGAATAACGACGCTGCAGTTCATATTTTGAAATCGAAACTTCAAACGATTGTACCGGGAGATCCGACCGACGGATTTTCCCGAAACTGGAACCTTTGGATTCGTTTTGGAAAGATCTTTCTAATGATGTAAATTTTGTGAAGATCCAACGGTTAGATTTTCAGATATGTGTAAATCAAATCTGAAGAAAAACAGCGCCACGGCTGCTTTATGGCCCGAAGCGTCGTTTTGAATAAATTAGCTATTTTAAAATAAATAAAAATAGCGATAAATAGTTATAAAATATCATGAGCGATATGGAATGGAAATAAACTGAATTTGCTCGATTTATATGGCTTTTGATGGTTAAATGTGTTTGATGTGAAAATTACATTAAAGAACACAATTGGTGTTGTCGAATAATTTAACCATTGAAATAAATTGATTTGAAATTCTAAATATACGTGAATTATTTGAAAAGGCCGAGTTAATTCTCATTTCAAATAATTGACCGACGATTGAAATTCGAAGATGAAGACGACGGTCGAAGACCGGAGATCTTCACCTCGTTTGGATGGTAACCGAGGTCCTGATTGGGAGGCATCCCGAAATATGGATAATGAGTGGTGATCGTCCAGACGTACGTGGTGATCGATGGGTTTGCGAGGTATTTAGTGCCTCCAGTTTCGTTCAGACCCAGAACGAACTTGTAAATGGACTGTGTGTCTGACATTGGATTTTATTCTGTGTTGATTGATCCCTATTAAATATACATCTGTTTGGCGGCGGAGAATTTATTCTTTTGCTTAACGCCCTTCTCTGAAACGCACGAGCTCAGAGGTTGTATATCGATGGATATCAGTCGCATGACATGAATTGCCTGTGTGGCATGCTAAGATGCAGTGATCAGGGCTTCTGTTGAAAAGCAAAGTCTTGTGGTGATGATCAAAGCACCGCCTGTGTGGCGTAGCTTTGTGTATAACGTGAATTCGCGAGCCTCACACCCCGGTATGAACCAGAAACGGGAGAAAGGACCTCAGGGAGGGCCTACGTTTCCTCCTAGCTAAAAGTGGCGTCAGTGGTTTTACACGCCCTGACGAGTTTGACTTATGTGGTTGTTGCTATTGCGAGGCGCCTCAGTTAGATCGGACGATCCGGGTCCGATGGAGTCATTCGATTGGCTCGTTTACGCCCCAAAGGGCGGCAAAACGTAGTGTTCAAGCATTTTAATCTACATCGGTGGACCGGCCCTGACGATCCAAGGGTCGATGCGTTCTGATCCTGAGACTCGGGCTAGGCAGTCTCGAATTCGGTAAGGACTATCTTTTGCCTTGGTTCATGATGGAAATCCCGTTTCCAAATACGACATCGTGCGGTTTCAGTTGTATATATATATTTGGCGACATAGTGGCATAGGACGCTCATGTCGTCTATGATTGATAATTATGATTTGAAATTGTTTTCAAAACATATAGACACTAGCAATAATATCAAATGCCTTTGTTTTGTTCGTATCAAACATATTTTGGCCGTTATAAGGTAAAAACTCTATCCTCCGGTTTGCGTTGCATTGTGTGATGGGAACTGAGTCTTATAACGGCTTCATTTTTATAAAAAGCATAGCGATGTTTAAAAGAAAGATTTGTTTTATAGCACTGGCAATCCAATGGAGTAATCCCGTTCCACGAAAGTGGCGTGGTCTTGTGATTTGCCATAATTATATATGTGTTGAATAGATTTCTCATACCAGTCCCATGACTGACTCGTAGTTTTTTTCACTCTCAAACTCGGGTGCCCCTTTTTCTACACGGGCAGCCTTGTATTCAGGTTTAGCTGGTTCTTTCTGGATAGCTGGAGCTGAAGATGGATTCTATCTTTTATCTCTTTTTATGCTGTTCAACTCCTATTGTACATGTTATGTTTGTTTTCTGCTGTAGACATTTATGTATAGCTGAACTGTATTTGTACTAAGTAAGATCCTGTATACTGTGTAACTCTGATGATTACTTTTATCCAGTATATTCTATTGTTCATTATCTGGTGTATTTATTTAATTTTGTTCTGCTATTATCTGTTTCTGTGTTATATTCCAAAGATAACCCTTGTTTCCGTCAGAACGGGATTTCGGGTCATATCAACGTGGTATCAGAGCTTTGGTTAAGCTTAGATCTGGAATATAACATTTGAACGAACTCGTCAGAAATAGAACCAGTAGTGTTCTAGGACGGGTAACTCTATACAGATAGGATCGGCAATATCCTAGTATGAGCAAAGCAGAGTGAAATTACACTTCGATAGACGCATTTACATTTGAAGTATTTGTCTCTATATTTTAAAATACCTTTTCTGTGACCTGACACTTGATCTGCTAATTACAGAAGTACTAGAAAATGAGTGCCAGAAACAGAAGGAATACAGAACCCGATCTAGAGGCCCTATTAAAGAGATATCGAAATCTGAATGGAGCACAGTTCTCGGGCAATGAATCTATAATTCAAACTCAAGCTTGGATGAGTTCTGTCGAAAGAATATTTGAGCGTATCCAGCTGAGGGATGACCAGAAACGGTTAGTAGCATCTTGGGCGCTCAAAGAAGAACCTTTGATCTGGTGGGAAACAATCATCAAAGATAATCCAGAAGGTGATATCACCTAGGACAGATTCAAAGTGATTTTCTTAGAAAGATTTACTCCTCCCGAAGCAACCGAGAGATTATGTGATGAATTTTCTTATCTAATTCAAGGTGATATGACCATCCCAGAATATCATAAGAAATTTAATGAACTTGCTCACTTTGCTCCTCATCTGATTCAAGATCCAAAGAGAAAAAATCTGAGATTTATTCATGGCCTGCAAAGGAGATATCAGAATAGTGTGATGAGGAACGTGAAGCTTCCTTTTCCAGAAATGATATACATGGCATATCAGTATGAAGATCTCCATAATAAAGGAATGTTGCGCGACGAAGAGGAAGTCCGTTGTAGTGACAAAGCAGAGTCTGAAACTGATCGTCCAGAGGCCAGTACAAAGTCTGATGTCTGTAAGAAGCCCAGTGCCAAGAGAAAAAGGGCTAAATCTGAAAAAGAGCGGGCAACGACTGCCACATGCTCTAACTGCAATAAACAGGGGCATCTGACTAGGAAGTGTAAAACCTTGAAGAAACGAAGAAAAGGGTCTAAACCCGATAACCAGTTTCGAGAGAATAGAAAATGTTGTCAATGTCATCGGATTGGCCATCTTGAAAAGGATTGCAGGCAATTTAAGAAGTCCAAAACAGTGCATATAAATGAAGTAGCAGAAGCATCTGGGCCCTCAGCTAGCCAAGAAAGGCCAGATGTTTTAGAAGGCACGCTAACTGTCAAAGACATCCCAGTTAAAGTACTGTTTGACACTGGCGCGTCACGAAGTTTCATTGCCAAAGATGCAGCTAAGAAATTGGAATTGAATTTGAAAAAGCTCAAGGAACCCATGACTGTCCAGAATCCGGTTGGGGGTTCCATTGATCTCAGTTGGATTGGTGGAGTGCCCGTTTCTTTCTCTCGTTATCGGTTTCCTACCATCGCCGTCGTCATGAATTTTAAAGAGTTTGATCTTATCTTGGGGTTAGACTGGTTGACCAAATATGAAGCTGAAGTTAAATGCGCCGACAGAGTCGTAAAGGCCAAGATTAAATCAGGTGATTATATAACCATTCCCTGTGAAGGTCAGAATACTAATAGAAAAGACTTCTGGGCAGCTTTGAATGTTTCTCCAGCTCAAATAGAAAATATCCCTGAAATCACTAAGAATATTCCTGACCTCATTAAAGATATTCATGTCATCAAGAACTATGCGGATGTGTTCGAGGAAGTTGTTCGCTTACCTCCGCAGAGAGAAATAGATTTCAAAATTGCTTTAATTCCCAATGCGAGGCCGGTAGTTCACGCTATTCGAAAAATGTCCTTGAAAGAGAAGGAGGAATTAGACAATCAAACAAGACAGCTGATATGGAAAGGTCTGATCAGGCCTAGTTTCTCTGATTGGGAAGCAGCAGTGGTTTTTGTCCCAAAATCTGACGGTACTCTACGGCTATGTGTGGATTATCGTGATTTGAACAAGCAGACCATAAAGAATAAATATCCATTGCCGCGAATAGATGATTTGTTGGATCAATTAAATGGAGCACAAGTATTTTCAAGAATGGACCTAGCTACAGGTTTCCATCAACTTCGAATCGCCGAAGAGTGTGTTCCAATGACCGCGTTCAGAGGCCCCGACTTATTCTATGAGTGGTTAGTAATGCCATTCGTCTTATGTAACGCTCCAGCTTACTTCGTCGATCTGATGAACAGAGTGTTCAGAGGGGTTTTGAATAAATTTGTTTTGGTTTTCATTGACGATATTCTAATCTTCACTAAATCAAAGGCCAAACATGAAAAGCATCTGGCACAGGTTCTAGAAATTCTGAGACGGAATGTATTAAAAGCCAAATTTTCCAAATGTATCTTCTGGCAAGATGAAGTAAAATTTCTGGGCCACGTTGTATCAAAAGAAGGAATCGCTGTGGATCCAAGCAAAATCACCGCTATTCAGAATTGGAAACAGCCTAGCACCCCCACTCAAGTCCGCAGTTTTCTCGGATTTGCTAGCTATTATCGGAAGTTCGTTAAAGACTTTTCGAAGATATCTGGTCACTTAACGAAGCTTACAAAGAAGCATTCTAAGTTCAAATGGACTCCAGAAAGTGAGGAAGCTTTCGAAGAGCTAAAGTTGAGATTAACGACCGGTCCAGTGTTAACCATCATCGATGGCAACCAAGATTTGAAAGTATGGACTGATGCTTCTAGAGAAGGCCTTGGCGCAGTGTTAATGCAAAGGGGCCAAGTGATCGCTTATGCTAGCCGTCAATTGAAGCCGCACGAGAAAAACTATGTAACTCATGATCTTGAGTTATTGGCTATCATATTCTCTTTGAAAATCTGGAGACACTATCTTCTGGGTGAGAGATTTGAACTGTTTACAGATCACCAGTCGTTAAAGTATCTGTTCACTCAGAAGGACCTGAATCTGAGGCAGCAACGTTGGCTGGAGTTTCTTGCAGCATATGACTTTGAAATTATATACACTCCAGGGAAAGCCAATGTCGTGGCCGATGCGTTAAGCCGAAAGAATGAGATGATCGCCAGTTTTGTCATTGCGACTTCGTTGATTGATAAGATATCGGCTCTCCAGGCAGACGACCAATTTATCAAAGGAATGAGTCAGCGAATTCGTGAAGGCAATACTTCGGATTTCCAGCTAGACAGCGAAGGGATTTTGAGGTTAGAAGGACGAATTTGCGTTCCAGAAATTCCTGAACTCAGAAGAGATGTGCTTGATGAATGCCACAAATCTAAGCTCAGTATCCATCCGGGTGTGAATAAAATGTATAACGATATCAAACGCACATTCTGGTGGAAGTCGTTAAAAAGAGACATATCGATATATGTTAGTCGATGCCCTACTTGCCAACTAGTCAAAAGCGACCAACAGAAATTGGCTGGATTATTACAACCCCTGGAAGTTCCTGGTTGGAAGTGGGAGCATATCTCCATGGATTTCATTGATGGTTTGCCCAAAACCAAGAAAGGAAATGACAGTATTTAGGTGATCGTAGATCGCTTCACGAAGACCGCCCATTTTATACCTGTCAAATCAAATAGAACCGCTCAGAGTCTGGCGCAGATTTACTTCAGGGAAATAGTTAGACTACATGGGGTGCCGCTCAGCATAGTCAGTGATAGAGATACAATATTCACTAGCAAATTCTGGGAAGCATTTCAAGTCGAGCTGGGAACGAAGTTAAACTTGAGCACCGCTTATCATCCTCAGACAGACGGTCAGACTGAGAGGGTGAATCGCATTTTAGAAGATCTATTGCGGGCTTGTGTTCTAGATTTCAGTGGATCATGGGAAGACCATCTGCATTTGGCTGAATTCTCTTATAACAACAGCTACCAGGCGAGTTTGACAATGTCGCCATTCGAAGCATTGTATGGTAGACTGTGCCGATCTCCTGCTTGTTGGGTCGAACCTGGAAATAGACTTGTGTTAGGGCCTGATATGATTCGCGAAGCTGCCAACAAAGTCGATTTTATTAAGAAGCGATTACTCGCCGCTCAAAGCCGACAAAAGAGCTATGCCGATAGAAGAAGAAGAGATATATCCTTTGAAGTTGGCGACTATGTATATTTGAAAGTATCGCCGATGAGAGGAGTTATCAGGTTCGGTAAAACTGTAAAGTTGGTGCCCAAATTCTTGGTCCGTTTCCTATTTTGGAACGGATCGGTACTCTCGCTTATAGGGTCAAACTGCCTAATTGGTTGCCTGAAATTCATGATGTATTTCACATATCTCAACTTCAAAAGCACGTTCATGATCCAGACTTGATCGTGGAAGAAGCAGCTCAACATGACATTGAAATAACCCCAGGATTAGCTGTGAGAAGAGAGCCGCTAAAGATAATAGGCAAAGAAACCAAAGAGCTGAGGAACAAGAAAGTTCACTTAGTCAAAGTGCAATGGAGTGGAGATCCGCGAGATTGTACTTGGGAAACTGAGGAGAGCATTCAGAAAGCTTATCCTAGATGCCGAGTAGATATCTCTGGTTGACTCCGGTGCAAGGTACATTTACCCTACTTTGCACTACCATTCAATTCTCTACTCTATTGTTATTTTCTTTTCATAGATGTGCACTTTTAATTATATAATCTGAAGGATTTTTAAAGGGTATGGGATTTGATTAGTATATTTTTGAAGGGTAAAAACAATTGGATTGGTTGTTGTGTTGTGTGATTGTAGATTTATCAAACCACTTTCGACTTTGTTCCTTTTCGGGGACGAAAAGTTTTAAGTGGGGGAGATTGTAACGACCCAGAAAATCTGAACCAATTTAAAATTTTTAAATTGGCTAAAATAATGGATTTTAAATATTTAAAATAAATATTTTAAATAATGGCGATGAAAACTGAGTTTGAATCGACAATTGAAAACAAATATAATTAATTATAATTATAAACAAGGCCTGAAATGGCGCTGCAGTTTCAAAAATTGAATTCAAACTTGGTCGGACTATGCCGGGTGCAGAACAATCCGGATTTTAGTGAAACCAAAAACAATAGGATCTATTTGATGATATCTTTCTAACGAATCCGACCAATCGAAATTTCATAGCGGGAATCAAAAGATATGTCCAGTTGAAAATTCTGAATAGTCGCTATGGAATTCAGGCCCTTAAAAATGGACATTTTGCAAACGACCTCGGATTTCGACGAAACCAATTTTGTTGGATTCGTGATGTCAAATTATTGCTAGGTTTCAAATTTCATAATTTTTCGAATCAATATGTGAGCGTGGCAAAGGAAAACGCGTTTGACCGGTTTTAGTTGATTTTAATCGATGGAAATTGGCCATTTTTCCAACGGTCTCGGAATTCGACGAAATTAGTTTTGTTAGGACCGTATCGTCAATACGAAGGTAGAAAATAATTTTCAGGAATATTTCGAGTTAGTATGTGGCCTCGGTAATTTGAAATGTGCGTTTAAATTAAAAATATATAGATTTATATTTTAATTTAAGCGAAAACCTATCGAAACAGCCGAACTGGCTTACGATACATATCCCATTGTGTTCGGAAGAGGGATAAAACGCTAAGGACGACAGTCGGTGTGTTCGATTTCGAGTCCAAAATTTTAAGTTGCTTTTTGGGAATATAAAATTTTAATTTAATAAAAAGTCAACCCTTATTTCACAAAACCCCCTATCTTCTCCCTTTCCCATTCGTTCACGTTCAAAATAGAAGAAAAAAGAAAAAAAACCGACCTCATTCAGGCGCCCCCCCTTCATCGTCGATCGCCTCCGCCTCCTGCCGCTCATCCCTGCCCCCCCCTCCGTTCATCTTCTCCAGACGCCGCGCCTCTCCCTTCTTTCTCCCCCCGTCGAATCAAATTGAGCAGCCTTCCTCCTTCCTCAAACCCTAGCACGCCCCCAGACTGCCGGTGGCCACCCCTCCGCCCTCCTGAAACCTGACGCCGACATCCATCTCCCCCTTGACCTCCCGACGCAGCGAGCAAACGCCCCCTCCCTTCCAATGAACGCGGTGAGCTTCTTTGATTTCGTTTTTTTTATTAAAACTGATTTTGATTCTACATTACAACTGATTTTTGATTAGGAAAGTTTAGATTTTTTTTGTTGTACAGAGATTTGATTTTGTTGACAAGAAAGATTATATTTTTATTAGTTAAAGATTAGATTTTTCCTTAGGAAAAAAAATTAGATTTTTAATGACGTGAAGAAACGATTTTTACAAGTGAAAGGTTCGATTTTTATATAGTGGAGAAGTTAAAAATATAATCTTTGTTATGAAAAGAACAAAATAAAAATATAATCTTTGTTATGAAAAGAACGAAATAAAAATATAATCTTTGTTACGAAAAGAACGAAATAAAAATATAATCTTTGTTATGAAAAGAACGAAATAAAAATATAATCTTTGTTATGAAAAGAAAGAAATAAAAATATAATCTTTGTTATTGAAAAGAAGTGACAAAAATATAATTTTTGTATGATGAAGAAAATAAAAATATAATTTTTATAATATAGAAAGGTTAAAAATGTGATTTTTATATGTGTAGTGGCTACGGGCAACGAAGTGACAAGAGGCAGAACGACGAAGATTTCTATAAAAGAAGTGTCGTGAAGTTGGATAGCTATAAGTGAGAATTTCTCACTCTTCAATTTCTTTTTCTAGCCATATATATATGTGTGGAAATAAAAGTGAATTGCTATATATAATACTATATATATATACGCCCCCTCATCCACAAACCATGGACGATATTTATTGATTGAAATTGTTGTGAAAATTGATTGATAGCGAATGATTGTTTGGGATTGTTTGTGGTTGATATTGATTGATTGAGGTTGAAAAATACCCGTTTGTGGTTGAGAAATATTTGGTTGAAACCACATAGGATTAGTTTGTGGAAATGAAATAAATATATACATGCCGCCTGCATGCGAACTAGATGCATGATCCCCATTGTCAAAAACCGCGAGGTTTTAAGGTAGAGCGAGGAGCCGTACTAAGGACGGTCCCGGTTTTAACTACCCTGCCGTTATGCTGCCGAAATTTTGAATAATATTCGTGTGTTTGAATTATTTTCATTTTCTTAAACTATATTTATTCATTGAATAGAAAACCTTCATGTGTTGAATTGATATTCATTCGTTGATTAGAAATTCATGTGTTAAATGGTATTCGCGTTTTAAATATAAAAATCACATTTCTATCTATATATGGAAACTATAGAAAACCTTCATGTGTTGAATTGATATTCATTCGTTGAATTGAAATTCATGTGTTGAATGGTATTCATATTTTGAAATAAATTGTTTGATAATAAAAATCGCCTTTTATCGACTATATGAACTGTGTAAAATAATCTCGTTTTGAAAGAAATTGTTTTATAAGAAAAATCCTATTTTTATCACCAATAAGAAATATATAAAATAATAGTGTTATGAAATGAGTTGTTTTACAATAAAAATCACATTTTTATTATATGCATGAATCGTTGAAATGTGAAGCGTTAAAAATAGCCACTCGTTCAAATAAACATATATGAGTTGAAATATTCATTAATTAGCTAACGATATGATTTTTGCCTATACATGCAACATTAGAATGAATGGTGTTTTTAAACCAAATGGAAATCAAATATGAAGTTGAACAGAAAAGGATAAATGATAAGAACTATATATATGTACATGCATATTCATTGAACAGGTTATAGCAAAGGGGCTAGAGAAGGCGAATAAAATTTTGTGCCCGACAAATAGGTACACATTTACTGTTTTATTTGGGTGATGATTTTTTGAGCCTGTTGGCTAGCCGCTTGGCTTTTTCTTTTTCTTTTTGAGATTAGAAGGATCGGGAAAGCTATTTGCGATTTCCCGATGCTCCCGGTGCAGGGGAGGTTATGGCGAAATTTTCCAAAATTTTAAGGCGTTAGTGAAATATTTGAAGTGAAAACGATATTGAAATTGTTGAATGAACTATATTTATATAACTATATAAATATAAATAAAATTAAAACGAAACGTGGCCGTGCTGTTCGCATTTTGAAACCGTGATTTCAAACAACTAGTACGGGGAATCCGACTATTGGATTTTCCCGAAACCACAACCATCGGGTTCGCCTTGGAAATATCTTCCCAACGGCACCAACTTTGTAAAAATCCAACGGTTGGATTGTCTGGAATGTTTAATTCAAATCTGAAGAAAAACATCGCCAGAAGCGATTATATTTATAAATATATAAATATAATTATATATTTAATCGAATAACGACGCTGCAGTTCGAATTCTGAAATTGAAACTTCAAACGATTGTACCGGGAGATCCAACCGATGGATTTTCCCGAAACTGGAACCGTTGGATTCGTTTTGAAAAGACCTTTCTAATGATGTAAATTTTGTGAAGATCCAACGGTTAGATTTTCAGATATGTGTAAATCAAATCTGAAGAAAAACAGCGCCACGGCCGCTTTATGGCCCGAAGCGTCATTTTGAATAAATTAGCTATTTTAAAATAAATAAAAATAGCGATAAATAGTTATAAAATATCATGAGCGATATGGAATGGAAATCAACTGAATTTGCTCGATTTATGTGGCTTTTGATGGTTGAATGTGTTTGACGTGAAAATTACATTAAAGAACACAATTGGTGTTGTCGAATAATTTAACCAATGAAATAAATTGATTTGAAATTCTAAATATACGTGAATTATTTGAAAAGGCCGAGTTAATTCTCATTTCAAATAATTGACCGACGATTGAAATTCGAAGATGAAGACGACAGTCAAAGACCGGAGATCTTCACCTCGTTTGGATGGTAACCGAGGTCCTGATTGGGAGGCATCCCGAAATATGGATAATGAGGGGTGATCGTCCAGACGTACGTGGTGATCGATGGGTTTGCGAGGTATTTAGTGCCTCCGGTTTCGTTCAGACCCAGAACGGACTTGTAAATGGACTGTGTGTCTGACATTGGATTTTATTCTGTGTTGATTGATCCCTATTAAAAATACATCTGTTTGGCGGCGGAGAATTTATTCTTTTGCTTAACGCCCTTCTCTGAAACGCACGAGCTCAGAGGTTGTATATCGATGGATATCAGTCGCATGGCATGAATTGCCTGTGTGGCATGCTAAGATGCAGTGATCAGGGCTTCTGTTGAAAAGCAAAGTCTTGTGGTGATGATCAAAGCACCGCCTGTGTGGCGTAGCTTTGTGTATAACGTGAATTCGCGAGCCTCACACCCCGGTATGAACCAGAAACGGGAGAAAGGACCTCAGGGAGGGCCTACGTTTCCTCCTAGCTAAAAGTGGCGTCAGTGGTTTTACACGCCCTGACGAGTTTGACTTATGTGGTTGTTGCTATTGCGAGGCGCCTCAGTTAGATCGGACGATCCGGGTCCGATGGAGTCATTCGATTGGCTCGTTTACGCCCCAAAGGGCGGCAAAACATAGTGTTCAAGCATTTTAATCTACATCGGTGGACCGGCCCTGACGATCCAAGGGTCGATGCGTTCTGATCCTGAGACTCGGGCTAGGCAGTCTCGAATTCGGTAAGGACTATCTTTTGCCTTGGTTCATGATGGAAATCCCATTTTCCAAATACGACATCGTGCGGTTTCAATTGTATATATATATTTGGCGACATAGTGGCATGGGACGCTCATGTCGTCTATGATTGATAGTTATGATTTGAAATTGTTTTCAAAACATATAGACACTAGCAATAATATCAAATGCCTTTGTTTTATTCGTATCAAGCATATTTTGGCCGTTATAAGGTAAAAACTCTATCCTCCGGTTTGCGTTGCATTGTGTGATGGGAACTGAGTCTTATAACGGCTTCATTTTTATAAAAAGCATAGCGATGTTCAAAAGAAAGATTTATTTTATAGCACTGGCAATCCAATGGAGTAATCCCGTTCCACGAAAGTGGCGTGGTCCTGTGATTTGCCATAATTATATATGTGTTGAATAGATTTCTCATACCAGTCCCATGACTGACTCGTAGTTTGTTTCACTCTCAAACTCGGGTGCCCCTTTTTCTACACGGGCAACCTTGTATTCAGGTTTAGCTGGTTCTTTCTAGATAGCTGGAGCTGAAGATGGATTCTATCATTTATCTCTTTTTATGCTGTTCAACTCCTATTGTACATGTTATGTTTGTTTTCCGCTGTAGACATTTATGTATAGCTGAACTGTATTTGTACTAAGTAAGATCCTGTTTACTTTGTAACTCTGATGATTACTTTTATCCTGTATATTCTATTGTTCATTATCTGGTGTATTTATTTAATTTTGTTCTGCTATTATCTGTTTCTGTGTTTTATTCCAAAGATAACCCTTGTTTCCGTCAGAACGGGATTTCGGGTCGTCTCATTTGAAACCTAGTAATAACTTGACATCGCGGATCCAACAAAAGTGGTTTCGTCGAAATCCGAGGTCGTTTGCAAAATTTCCATTTTTAAGGACCTGAATTCCATAGCGACTATTCAGAATTTTCAACTGGACATATCTTTTGATCCCCGCTATGAAATCTTGATTTTTCGGATTTGTTGGAAAGATATTCTCAATTAGATTCCATTATTTTTGGTTTCGCTAAAATCCGGTTTATTCTGCACCCGGTACATTCAATTGAAGTTTGAAATCGAATTATCGAACTACCACGCCATTTTCAATTCCTTTTATAATTATAAATAATTATTTACATTCTAACGACGATGCATATAAATATATACATTCTAATTATATTCAAAATAAATTTCTCGTCGTTTTATTTAAAATAATTCATTTTAAATGTTCAAAATTCACTAAAATTGCCAAAAATAAAAATTTTAAACTGACTCGCATTTCCGGGTTATTACACCAATCAAGATCATCAGTAATTATTCAAACGACGTAAAGACCTCCGGTCTTCAACCACCGTCTTCATCTTCGACTAATCGTCGTATCAGTTATTCAGAATGGATAAACCCGGCCTTTCTGAATAACTCGCGTATATAATAAACAAGTGTTACACAAACACAACATACGCCTCATTCCAATTCATCAGTCACTAATCATAAATTAGTAAGAGGACAATTCCCTAAATATTAACCCCGAAGGCCGAAACCAACCTCAGATCAATGCCCAAGAAACCATTCAACTTAACTAATCTCCAGTTAGTTTCTGATTTTCTTAACTCAGTTGGGTCTAAGAACGATATTTTTGAAGATACCGTTCACGACAACCCAAAATCACATTCCATTAATTATCGGGTTAAAGAACAAGTGTTATTTAAAACACCGTTCACGATAAACCCAAAAATCAATTCAAATTCAATTCCAATTAAATACTATTTAATTGGTACACTTCATTAAATCTAAAAAAAAGATTTAATCTTTTTCTCAACTGGGTTTAAGAACAATGTTAATGAAGACATCATTCACGACAAACCCAAATCCCATTTGATATTAAATACAAGGCTCTGAATAGAAAAATACCGGATTATATTCAATATCAAAATATCGTATTAGAAATAACGATATTAATATATCTTTCAAATTCCCATAACAATATCTGTATCATCACGAAATCCAACATCGAAATATTCCGAAGACAATTTCGATTCAAATCCATTCCAATTCAATTATTGTAAATTCTGGTTAATTTCAAAACCATTTCAAATCCAATTTATTTATTTTAAAAACATTATTCTAGTTCAAAACTAGTTCATTTCGATAAAAATCTACTTTTATCTTTTCAAATATGGAGTTTTTCATACCATTTCTTCACAAATCATTTCTTATGATTTTACACAAATTATTGCTATTTTAATAATTTTATCAAGGCCCGTACAGTCGATTTCCATCAACGGCCATCGAACTGCACTTACAGCGACCTTTTCCAAATTTGATTTGGACATATGTCCAAATCCAGCCATTAGATTTCAAATTTCTAATATTCGTTAGAAATCTCTTTTCGATACGAACCCAACGATTCTAGATTTAGGAGAATCCAACGGTCGGATCTCCCGTAATATTCATTCGAAGTCAATGGTCGAAATTCGCGAACTGCCGCGACGCGACGCGTTCTATTCAGGCCATTATATAATAATATATATATATATATATTACATATTTCATCGATTTCAATTTAAAACTTATTTCATAAATCGTTTTAAATTCGTTTTCAAAATAATTTCAACTTCACATTCGATTTCTAATCAAAATTAAACTTTTCCTTAAAATTCGTTTTAAATTCATTTCAATTTGATTTCAATTCAAATCGATTTCAATTCAATTCCAGTTCAATTCGAATTCATTTTATTTTAAATTCAATTCGAATTCTAATTCGTTTCAATTTAATTTAATTCGAATTTCATTTCAAAATATTCGATGTTGAAATCACTTTTCAATATTCATTATATAAACGAATATAATCGATATAAATATCGTTCGTGTCAAAATAGCGCATATCTAATCAAACGGCTTTATATATTTCTATTTCAAATATTCTACTCAAATATTTCGTTTCAAATATTTCTCTCAAATATTTTATTCAAATATTTCTCTTCAAATATTCTATTTCAAAACTGGAATGAGGCCCAATCAATTTCCATATATTTTATTTCTATGGATTTCCATACAATGCATGTATATATCAACAATGACAAATAATCAACCATCATCCAAAGTGCATTCTACACTGTATAAGCATCAAATATAAATATTTAACGCTTATAACAGTCTGTCAATCAATCGATCGACATACAACTAACTATTGGGATTAGTGTATGTCATATATCATCCCAATACCCGTGTGGGGTTTCAAATCAACAAACACACATTTTATTTATGCAGTTGGGCGATGTGTAAAATTTATCGTCCCAATAATATCAGTCAAATATATGTATATAAACAAATCGTCCGATTTGTTTATATTTATTTCATTTTAAATACACGTTAAAAATTCTATTTTCAACTATAAAATATTTTTAACTATACAAATATTTTATTTCATTTCACATCACATCACACAATCAACTACACATCAAAATCAAACAAACAAGCATACAAGCAGTCCATGGTCTGTGGACGACGGGTGTCGGGTGCTACTAAACACCGTTTGCGTCCTAGTATATATTTTTAACTAGAAATTAAACTAAAAGTGAGGAGTTCTGTAACACCCCACGTCCATTAATGTCACTCACAAAGGGAATGCATTAACTTCCATGGAGGTTTTAAGTGAATATAGAACAGTAAAATTACAACAAGACAGATATAAAATAGTACTTGGAAATTCAAAAACTTTATTTCATTGTAGCAGAAGTCAAAACATGTTTGATTACATCATAACACCATATTCAATGTCAAGTACAATATCTATCTTGATAAAACAAGTACATAATCCCATTACATGAATAGCCATTAAAAAGAAAGATAACAAGCTGGACTTTACTTCAGCAGTCCAAGCTTTCCAGAAGATAAGCGATCCAACTAGACTCCACTAGAACTTGGCCCAACCTGCGGACCTGAAGGGAGAAAAAGGATGGAAAAGAGGGGGTCAGACATAAAGTCTGGTGAATATGATAATTCTACAATACTATTACCAAAATAACTGGACTAAGGCATAAGCTGGAAAACAAGAAAATGTCTATGAAGAGCAGATTAAGGACATAGACAATCGCTAAAGGCAACGTTATAGGCGCTCGTAAATACTAAAGGATAAACACTATACTGCACCACACCAGTCACCCTAAAGATTCATCCCACTTAGCTTCACTTAGAAACTTTCCCAATGGCTTTACGTACCCCTAGCTGACTACATAGGTGCCGCCTGCCCCTATCTCCACTAGGTGTACCCTACTTCCCATTATTCGATCGGCTCCCTAACTCGTAGATACCCATGCTAGCCCCACAGTGGGGTGTATTACTCCCCTAAAGTGGCAACCTGATACAATGGACATGCACGGCTTATACCTACACGATGCAACAACGTCTTACCTACCAGCCCGGGTCCACACACGCATATGAAACCCGTTGGACTTGCGTTGCCACCGCTCCCTGTTTTGGCCTCTTATAGTCAAACCCAGTATGCGTGTCCCGTCCTCGACTTGGGTCGAGCCCACAAAGATACGTTTTGGGATACTGGTTGAAATGGGCCCCCACTATTTACCACAAGCATTCCACCTAAGCTTGTCCCCATTAGTCCATCCCACTTAGTCATGTTCATTTACATGTGTGTTTGGTTAAGTCTAATCGTATTTCAAATGCCTCTAAAGGCAACCACCAGATTCCTCATGCCACCCAAGGCACCTACTTAACCCCCATGTCCCACCTTACATGATTATCTGGTTAAGTATTTCTTAGTTCATTAAGGCCATAACCTCATAATGACCTCTCACATTAGACTGGCATTTATGGCAGCTGGATTTGCCGGGCGGGTCCGGGCAGTCTTACACCATAAAAGAGTCTAACCTCGTGTCTTTACAACTGTTATACTTTAGTCTGGGCCTAGGACCTCTCACATTGGGCCGACATTTGTGACTACTGGATTTGCCGGGCGGGTCCGGGCAGGTTTACATCACAAACGGGTCCAACCTCGTGTCCTAAGCATTGATTATTAATAATAATCCACTTTCCCCCATTTTAATAATTCCCTACTTGAATTATTAATTACTTCCAATTTTTAACAATGTCCATAATTGACTCAATTATGGACATCCATTCATGGTATGCAAAATCTTACAAAATTGCACCCAATTTATTAATTCCTAATATTACCCCTACCCCACGTTTGAACGTTTTTTCGCAAAATATATGTTAGACTCGAATAGCCTAACTCATAGCATAAAAGAGATTATCATAATAACAACATGTATATGTGACCAAATGAATCATAATAAGGGGTGAAACTTGCATATGTCCAACTTGCATAGATTATACATGTCATGGACCTAAAGGTGTCAACTTGTTCAAAATTCACCTAATATAATCTCAATCAATTTTCATAAACTTACATATGAACATGTGTGAATCAACATCATCTAATTTTTTTAACAACATGGTTTTATATGGGTACACCTAACTCAATAGGCAAATTCCCATAATCAAGTTTTATTTAATTATAGTTTCAAGTTTATGGGTACACCTAACCTAATAGGCAAATTCCCATAAACAAGATCCATTTAAATTAAGAAAAAAAACATAACTTTAAGCATGATCCAACAACATGATTTTTCAACATAATATAGCATGATTTATAACATGGCATAGTATGATAGTATAACATAGCTTGACATGATTCTCAACATAGCACGACATAGCATAAGAGAATTTACAACATAACATGACATAGCATATATAATTTACATCATACGACAACATAATAACATAATAAGAGATCCACAATATATAGAATTTACAATTACAAATCACATCACTTTCTTGTGATCCATTCATAACTGAGTCAAATTAGTTTGTAATAGTCTTGTGAGAATCATCATACTCACCAACAAAAGAAAAGAATTAGAGAAAGAGAGATCTTTTGATTTGATTTGTGTAGATTTAGTTGTAGATGATTAGGCTTCCTCTTCTTAGTTTGTGACGGCTACGCTGAACTCCATGGCAGCAGCATGACGGTAGCTTCTCTAATTTTACAAGTGATTTAGGTTTAGGGTCTACCCACTTATTTATAGATTTTAGAATGCATTTAGGCCATTAGATTTAACCTAGAAATAACCGCAGCCGTTCAGACAAGATGGGGTTTATCTTGTTGACTCAGCATTGAGTCAGAAGTGACTCAGCAAACACTCAGCAAATTAATAAACTTCTATTCATGTCATAAATATATATATATTTTCTACAATGTACATATTAGATACATCCCCCTTTACTTATTATTGTTTTTATATACATATTAGATACATCCCCTCTCTCACACACTTATTAATATTTTTATATTCATATTAGATACATCCCCTCTCTTACACACTTATTAATATTTTTATATTCATATTAGATACATCCCCTCTCTTACACACTTATTAATATTATAGCAACTTTAGTGTTAATAGAAAATTCGGGGTGTTACATTCTCCCCTCCTTTTAGGATTTCGTCCCCGAAATCTTCAAGTCTGGAAGAATGTATATCCTACCATCCAAACGTCCATCTACTCATCCATCATACACAGGCATCCATTGTCCTTAAAAGACTTCTAATGCTTTATGATCATATGCAAGTGTGTGTACATGTCCTTACCTAATGCGAAATCAGGCGGTCTACTGATTCAGTTGACCTCCTTAATGCAAATTATGTAAGTGTCATGAATCCATTATGTATGCAAAAGATCCTAATTGCTTACATACTACTTCTATATGCGTGCACACCCATTCAACCGAATGCAGCATCCATATGATGGTACAACCATTATACATCCATTATACTAAATACATCCATATATATGCAATATGCAATATGAAGTGACTGAGCCGATCTAGTGCCTAAAGTGTGTGTATATATGCATCCACGAGCAACCACTAGCAAACACTTGCATCCATTTTGCATCCATCATACATAACATGTCTCAAACACATGTTTCAACCATAGGATTATCCTAACTAAAGGTCAAAGATACAAATGAGAGGACATACTAAAGATAAGATAAGATAAGCTAAGCGATAAAGGAGAAATTAAAAGACATACCCTCAAAAAGAAAAGGGTACAACGAACGCATCTTCTCTTCTGTCTCCCAAGTTGCGTTGCTCTCATCATCTCCCCATTGCACTTTGACCAGTCTGACCTCTCGATTCCTCAACTTTTTGATCTCCGACCCAAGAATGCATGTAGGAGCTCGTCTAATTGTTGCATCACGCTCTATTTCCACCTATTTAAGCAAGCTCGGCTCTACCACCTCTGCGGTCTTGTGCAAACACTTCCTCAAATGTGATACATGGAATACGTCGTGTACTCCACTAAGTTTCTCAGGCAACTCCACCCTATATGCCATCTTCCCAATCCTGTTTTTTACAGGAAACGGCCCTACAAACCTTGGTGCTAATTTCCCCACGGACCCAAAGCGAACAACATTCTGTAACGGAGATACTTTGATAAAAACCA
Source organism: Allium sativum (assembly GCA_030737875.1). Lineage (NCBI taxonomy): Eukaryota > Viridiplantae > Streptophyta > Magnoliopsida > Asparagales > Amaryllidaceae > Allium > Allium sativum. The sequence goes on from CM060918.1 coordinate 752,062,501, forward strand.
TGTCCCCAATGTCAAACTCAAGATCTGTCCTCCTCTTATCAGCATACGATTTTTGCCTATCTTGTGCTGCTTTCATCCTCCTTCGAATCAACTCAATCTTCTCCGAGGTTTCCCTAACCATATCGGGCCCAAGTAGGATTTTATCGGTAGATTCCCACCAACATGTAGGCGAACGGCAAGGCCTTCCATAAAGAGCTTCGAAAGGTGCCATGCCAATACTAGACTGAAAGCTATTGTTATATGTGAATTCTACTAACGGAAGGTGCTCTTCCCATGTACCCCCAAAGTCTAGGATACAAAGCCTTAAAAGATCCTCTAGAATGCGATTCACCCTCTCGGTCTGGCCGTCTGTCTGAGGATGATATGCGGTGCTCAAACATAGCTGAGTCCCTACCGCCTCTTGTAAACTCTTCCAAAATTCGCTAGTAAAGATGGGGTCACGGTCGCTTACTATACTAGAAGGAATACCGTGCAAACGAACTATCTCCTTAATGTATACAGAAGCCAACCACGGAGCAGTCCTCTTACTTTTCACGGGAATAAAATGGGCGCTTTTAGTAAGTCTATCTACTATAACCCAAATCCCCGTGTTACCCTTCCTTGATCTTGGTAATCCATCCAAAAAATCCATTGAGATGCTTTCCCATTTCCATAGTGGAACTTCTAATGGGTGAAGCAACCCACCGGGTTTCTTTTGTTCTGCTTTAACTCGTTGGCACACCAAGCATCTAGCGACGTACTCGGCCACATCCTTTTTCATACCGGCCCAAAAGAAAACCCGCTTCATATCTTTGTACATCTTATCCCCGCCGGGATGAATGGTCATTTTTGAGCGATGAGCATCATCAAGAATGGCCTTCCTTAAGTCTTCGTCTTGCGGTACACAAAGTCTATTATCCCTTCGTAACCAACCCTTATCGTCTAGGGTATACCTACGAAGATGGCTTGACGACTCCCCCCTTTGAGCTTTTCTACTATCTCAACCAACCGTGGGTCGTCTCACTGTGCCTCACCAACCCGTCCTAGAAGTGTAGGTCTAACCTCCAAGGATGCTAACAGACCGGGTACTAAGTCAGCGGAGGGTATAAAGTCAAACATAGAGATGAATTCTAAGCTTTGTCGTTCAACAAACAACGGACTCAAGGACAAACTTTTCCTACTTAAGGCGTCTACCACCACGTTACCCTTGCCCGGGGTATATGCTATTTCAAAATCGTAGGAGGCTAAGAATTCCATCCACCGTTGCTGCCTTAAATTCAAATCCTTCTGAGAGAATAAGTATTTTAATGATTTATGGTCAGTGAACAGTTCGAATTTCTCACCAAGAAGATAGTGACGCCAAGACTTAAGCGCGAAAACAATTGCGGCTAGCTCTAAGTCATGCGTGGGGTAATTCTTTTCATGAACCCTCAACTGCCTTCCACCATAGGCTATTACTCTTCCCTCTTGCATGAGGACCACGCCAAGTCCCGTCCCACAAGCATCAGTATAGATGGTAAACGGTTTATTCCCGTCTGGCAGCACTAAGACTGGGGCTGAAGTTAAGGCTCTCTTTAAACGTTGGAACGCATCATCGCAATCTTTGTCCCACGTAAAAACCAGGTTCTTCTTCGTTAACCGTGTTAATGGAGCTGATATTTTTGCGAAGTCTTTGATAAACTTCCTATAATAGCCAGCCAACCCCAAGAAACTTCTTACTTCGGTTGCATTTTTAGGGACCTTCCAATCTTGGATGGCCACCACCTTTGCGGGATCCACTGCTATCACTTCTTTGGAAACCACGTGCCCTAAGAACCGTACTTCCTTCCTCCAGAAGTGACACTTAGAAAATTTTGCCTTAAGGTTATGTGCTCGAAGGGTTTCCAACACTTCCCAAAGATGTAGGGAGTGCTCTTCTTTATTCTTAGAAAAGACTAAGATGTCATCCACAAAGACTACCACGAATTTGTTAAGGTATTCCCTAAACACCCTACTCATCAAATCAACAAAATATGCAGGGGCGTTTGTCAAACCAAAGGGCATCACTAGCCATTCATAGAATCCGTCAGGAGTCCTAAAAGCAGTCTTATCTATACTATCCTCAGCCACTCTCAGTTGATGAAAGCTAGTGGCTAAGTCCAACTGCGAAAACACTGAGGCGCCAACTAACTGATCAAAGAGATCGTCAATCCTCGGCAGTGGGTGTCGGTTCTTTTTAGTAAGCTTGTTTAGTTCTCTATAGTCCATACAAAGTCTAAGAGACCCATCCGCCTTTGTGGCAAAAACTACTGGAGCACCCCACTCCGATATACTACGTCTTATGAACCCCTTCTCAAGCAACTCCTTTACTTGCTTATTGAGTTCCCTCCTTTCACGAGGAGCCATGTGGCGCACTGGAAAAGACACGGGTTTAGCATTATCCACAAGATAAATTCGAAAGTCTATCTCCTGCTTTGGAGGTAAGCCCTTCACCTCCTCAAACACATCCGGATATTCCCGGACCACTTCTACCGATCGCAGGTTCTCTACAGACGCGTCAAGCGATTCAAGATAACTTAGCATAATGGAATTTATGGGATTACAAAAGATGTCGAGAGCATTACCAAGGCGAGTCACAAGCCTAACTACTCTCCTTTCACAATCAAGAATGGCCCTATTTCTAGACAACCAATCCATTCCTAAAATTAGCCCATAGCCCGTGAAGCCCAATACATAAGCATCACATCTAAATTCAACGCTAAGTATAGAGATTTTCAAATCCAAACATATCATGGTCAAATGAGCCGAACCCCCAATTGGATTTGAAACGACCAAGGGATCCTCTACTAAACTGGTGTTCAAGTGCAGTGATTCAACTAATGATGCAGAGATAAACGAATGAGATGCACCAGAATCGAATAAGGTACGGACAGGATGATCAAACAGAAAAACTAAGCTTTCAACAGAAATTGTTCTACCTCTTTCTTGCAGCGGTGGGGCCGCAATAGCCTGAACTTGCCCCCTTGCCTGCCCTGGTGCCATAAGAGCCTGCACCTGTCCTCCCGAGGTAGACCCTGCCCTCTGCCCCTTCTTTGGACAGTCCATCACTAAATGTCCCGCATCTCCAAAATGAAAACAACCAGTCTTCTTTTTCTTTCTACAATCTTTGCTGAGATGGCCAAGCGTCCCACAATTGAAGCATTTCTTCTTCCCTTTGCCATTATTGTTTTTACCACCCTTCTTATTTTGCTGTTGGGTTTCTTCTGATCCCCTTTCTTTTCAACTGCCTTATCCTCATGCATAAGTGCCATTTCTACTAGCTTTTCAAAGGTGGCTCCCATAGGGATGTGGGTCATAGCCAACCCTTGCAACGGTTCATTCAAGCCTCTAACGAACCTTAAAGCTTTCTTCTCTGGCGTGTTCACCAACTCCAAGCCAAACCTTGCTAACTGATTAAATTTATTGACATATTCCTTTACTGATGAGCTCCCTTGCTTTAGTGCCAGGAATTTTTCCATATTTAAGTTCTCCTCTGCCCTTGAAAGAAACTTTGCCTCAAACCTTCGTCTGAAATCCGCCCATGAATCAACTGGACGTTCCCCGTTAGTGACCTCCCACCAAAACGAGGCCTCTCCCTTCATTAACCAAGCAGCTAAACGGACTTTCCTCCCATCTTCCACTTCAAAGATATCCAACAATTCCTCAGTCTCCTTAAGCCAATCTCTGGCCTCCACAAACGTCTCAGTCCCTTGAAAAGTTTTTTCTCCCATAGCGTTGAATTCCTTGCACGTCTTTGCAAAAGTGTCAACACGAGGAGGAGGAGGAGGAATGGGTGCAACTAGGGGTGGAGGAGTATCCGCTGGGCCTGCAGTGGTGGCCCTAGCCTCCAAGTATCTCCTAAACCACCCTGGAATCGTCACACCTTCTGGGAGATTAAGATCTTCAGCCATGCTGAAACGAAAAAGGAAAGATTCAAAATGGAGAATTCGAAAGATAAAGATAAGGATGTGGCTATTTGGGATTATGTTTTTCATAAAAACTCTCTTTAAATAACATGTTTTTTTTTTGAAAGCACTTCTTCAAAAAATACTTTAGAAAAAAAATATTTTTCTAAAATTTTTTTTTATCTGTTCTGGTAACCTTATGCTCTGATACCACGTGTAACACCCCACATCTATTAATGTCACTCACAAAGGGAATGCATTAACTTCCATGGAGGTTTTAAGTGAATATAGAACAGTAAAATTACAACAAGACAGATATAAAATAGTACTTGGAAATTCAAAAACTTTATTTCATTGTAGCAGAAGTCAAAACATGTTTGATTACATCATAACACCATATTCAATGTCAAGTACAATATCTATCTTGATAAAACAAGTACATAATCCCATTACATGAATAGCCATTAAAAAGAAAGATAACAAGCTGGACTTTACTTCAGCAGTCCAAGCTTTCCAGAAGATAAGCGATCCAATTAGACTCCACTAGAACTTGGCCCAACCTGCGGACCTGAAGGGAGAAAAAGGATGGAAAAGAGGGGGTCAGACATAAAGTCTGGTGAATATGATAATTCTACAATACTATTACCAAAATAACTGGACTAAGGCATAAGCTGGAAAACAAGAAAATGTCTATGAAGAGCAGATTAAGGACATAGACAATCGCTAAAGGCAACGTTATAGGCGCTCCTAAATACTAAAGGATAAACACTATACTGCACCACACCAGTCACCCTAAAGATTCATCCCACTTAGCTTCACTTAGAAACTTTCCCAATGGCTTTACGTACCCCTAGCTGACTACATATGTGCCGCCTGCCCCTATCTCCACTAGGTGTACCCTACTTCCCATTATTCGATCGGCTCCCTAACTCGTAGATACCCGTGCTAGCCCCACAGTGGGGTGTATCACTCCCCTAAAGTGGCAACCTGATACAACGGACATGCACGGCTTATACCTACACGATGCAACAACGTCTTACCTACCAGCCCGGGTCCACACACGCATATGAAACCCGTTGGACTTGCGTTGCCACCGCTCCCTGTTTTGGCCTCTTATAGTCAAACCCAGTATGCGTGTCCCGTCCTCGACTTGGGTCGAGCCCACAAAGATACGTTTTGGGATACTGGTTGAAATGGGCCCCCACTATTTACCACAAGCATTCCACCTAAGCTTGTCCCCATTAGTCCATCCCACTTAGTCATGTTCATTTACATGTGTGTTTGGTTAAGTCTAATCGTATTTCAAATGCCTCTAAAGGCAACCACCAGATTCCTCATGCCACCCAAGGCACCTACTTAACCCCCATGTCCCACCTTACATGATTATCTGGTTAAGTATTTCTTAGTTCATTAAGGCCATAACCTCATAAAGACCTCTCACATTAGACTGGCATTTATGGCAGCTGGATTTGCCGGGCGAGTCCGGGCAGTCTTACACCATAAAAGAGTCTAACCTCGTGTCTTTACAACTGTTATGCTTTAGTTTGGGCCAAGGACCTCTCACATTGGGCCGACATTTGTGACTACTGGATTTGCCGGGCGGGTCCGGGCAGGTTTACATCACAAACGGGTCCAACCTCGTGTCCTAAGCATTGATTATTAATAATAATCCACTTTCTCCCAATTTTAATAATTCCCTACTTGAATTATTAATTACTTCCAATTTTTAACAATGTTCATAATTGACTCAATTATGGACATCCATTCATGGTATGCAAAATCTTACAAAATTGCACCCAATTTATTAATTCCTAATATTACCCCTACCCCACGTTTGAACGTTTTTTCGCAAAATATATGTTAGACTCGAATAGCCTAACTCATAGCATAAAAGAGATTATCATAATAACAACATGTATATGTGACCAAATGAATCATAATAAGGGGTGAAACTTGCATATGTCCAACTTGCATAGATTATACATGTCATGGACCTAAAGGTGTCAACTTGTTCAAAATTCACCTAATATAATCTCAATCAATTTTCATAAACTTACATATGAACATGTGTGAATCAACATCATCTAATTTTTTTAACAACATGGTTTTATATGGGTACACCTAACTCAATAGGCAAATTCCCATAATCAAGTTTTATTTAATTATAGTTTCAAGTTTATGGGTACACCTAACCTAATAGGCAAATTCCCATAAACAAGATCCATTTAAATTAAGAAAAAAAACATAACTTTAAGCATGATCCAACAGCATGATTTTTCAACATAATATAGCATGATTTATAACATGGCATAGTATGATAGTATAACATAGCTTGACATGATTCTCAACATAGCACGACATAGCATAAGAGAATTTACAACATAGCATGACATAGCATATATAATTTACATCATACGACAACATATTAACATAATAAGAGATCCACAATATATAGAATTTACAATTACAAATCACATCACTTTCTTGTGATCCATTCATAACTGAGTCAAATTAGTTTGTAATAGTCTTGTGAGAATCATCATACTCACCAACAAAAGAAAAGAATTAGAGAAAGAGAGATCTTTTGATTTGATTTGTGTAGATTTAGTTGTAGATGATTAGGCTTCCTCTTCTTAGTTTGTGACGGCTACGCTGAACTCCATGGCAGCAGCATGACGGTAGCTTCTCTAATTTTACAAGTGATTTAGGTTTAGGGTCTACCCACTTATTTATAGATTTTAGAATGCATTTAGGCCATTAGATTTAACCTAGAAATAACCGCAGCCGTTCAGACAAGATGGGGTTTATCTTGTTGACTCAGCATTGAGTCAGAAGTGACTCAGCAAACACTCAGCAAATTAATAAACTTCTATTCATGTCATAAATATATATATATTTTCTACAATGTACATATTAGATACATCCCCCTTTACTTATTATTGTTTTTATATACATATTAGATACATCCCCTCTCTCACACACTTATTAATATTTTTATATTCATATTAGATACATCCCCTCTCTTACACACTTATTAATATTTTTATATTCATATTAGATACATCCCCTCTCTTACACACTTATTAATATTTTAGCAACTTTAGTGTTAATAGAAAATCCGGGGTGTTACATTCTCCCCTCCTTTTAGGATTTCGTCCCCGAAATCTTCAAGTCTGGAAGAATGTATATCCTACCATCCAAACGTCCATCTACTCATCCATCATACACAGGCATCCATTGTCCTTAAAAGACTTCTAATGCTTTATGATCATATGCAAGTGTGTGTACATGTCCTTACCTAATGCGAAATCAGGCGGTCTACTGATTCAGTTGACCTCCTTAATGCAAATTATGTAAGTGTCATGAATCCATTATGTATGCAAAAGATCCTAATTGCTTACATACTACTTCTATATGCGTGCACACCCATTCAACCGAATGCAGCATCCATATGATGGTACAACCATTATACATCCATTATACTAAATACATCCATATATATGCAATATGCAATATGAAGTGACTGAGCCGATCTAGTGCCTAAAGTGTGTGTATATATGCATCCACGAGCAACCACTAGCAAACACTTGCATCCATTTTGCATCCATCATACATAACATGTCTCAAACACATGTTTCAACCATAGGATTATCCTAACTAAAGGTCAAAGATACAAATGAGAGGACATACTAAAGATAAGATAAGATAAGCTAAGCGATAAAGGAGAAATTAAAAGACATACCCTCAAAAAGAAAAGGGTACAACGAACGCATCTTCTCTTCTGTCTCCCAAGTTGCGTTGCTCTCATCATCTCCCCATTGCACTTTGACTAGTCTGACCTCTCGATTCCTCAACTTTTTGATCTCCGACCCAAGAATGCATGTAGGAGCTCGTCTAATTGTTGCATCACGCTCTATTTTCACCTATTTAAGCAAGCTCGGCTCTACCACCTCTGCGGTCTTGTGCAAACACTTCCTCAAATGTGATACATGGAATACGTCGTGTACTCCACTAAGTTTCTCAGGCAACTCCACCCTATATGCCATCTTCCCAATCCTGTTTTTTACAGGAAACGGCCCTACAAACCTTGGTGCTAATTTCCCCACGGACCCAAAGCGAACAACATTCTGTAACGGAGATACTTTGATAAAAACCATGTCCCCAATGTAAAACTCAAGATCTGTCCTCCTCTTATCAGCATACGATTTTTGCCTATCTTGTGCTGCTTTCATCCTCCTTCGAATCAACTCAATCTTCTCTGAGGTTTCCCTAACCATATCGGGCCCAAGTAGGATTTTATCGGTAGATTCCCACCAACATGTAGGCGAACGGCAAGGCCTTCCATAAAGAGCTTCGAAAGGTGCCATGCCAATACTAGACTGAAAGCTATTGTTATATGCGAATTCTACTAACGGAAGGTGCTCTTCCCATGTACCCCCAAAGTCTAGGATACAAAGCCTTAAAAGATCCTCTAGAATGCGATTCACCCTCTCGGTCTGGCCGTCTGTCTGAGGATGATATGCGGTGCTCAAACATAGCTGAGTCCCTACCGCCTCTTGTAAACTCTTCCAAAATTCGCTAGTAAAGATGGGGTCACGGTCGCTTACTATACTAGAAGGAATACCGTGCAAACGAACTATCTCCTTAATGTATACAGAAGCCAACCACGGAGCAGTCCTCTTACTTTTCACGGGAATAAAATGGGCGCTTTTAGTAAGTCTATCTACTATAACCCAAATCCCCGTGTTACCCTTCCTTGATCTTGGTAATCCATCCACAAAATCCATTGAGATGCTTTCCCATTTCCATAGTGGAACTTCTAATGGGTGAAGCAACCCACCGGGTTTCTTTTGTTCTGCTTTAACTCGTTGGCACACCAAGCATCTAGCGACGTACTCGGCCACATCCTTTTTCATACCGGCCCAAAAGAAAACCCGCTTCATATCTTTGTACATCTTATAAGGGGGATGGCTGTTGCGAGGTAGGGTGAAGCGGTGGAGGGGGCGACTGACGATGGTGGTGACGGGCGGTGCGGTGGACGGAGGTGGAAAGGGCATCGCGATTTTAGATTTAGGTTTTTTCCTCTTTAAATCGATTCGAATGGTCAACGGCAAGGGGAAGGGGTTAAAGAGGGAAAAATATAAGGGGAATTGTATTATTTAATTATTTAAAATTTCTTAAAAGCAACTTTTTAATTTCAACTTCGAAATCGAACTCACCGACTATCGTCCATAGCTAATTAACCCCATTCCGAACACAATGGGATATATATCGCAGGTTGAGTCGACTGTTTCGATCAGCTTTTGTAAAAATCAAAATATAACTCTATATATTGAATTTGAACGCACATTTCAATTTACAGGGCTCACATACAGACTCTAAAAATTCCCAAAAAATATTTTCTAGCCTCGTATTGACGATACGGTCCTAACAAAACTAATTTCGTCAAATTCTTAGACCGTTTGAAAAATGGCCATTTTCCAGTCGATTAAAATCAACTAAAACTGGTCAAACGCGTTTTCCTTCGCCACACTCACATATTGAATCAAAAAATTAAGAATTTTGGAATCTAGCAATAACTTGACATCACGAATCCAACAAAAGTGGTTTCGTCGAAAACCGAGGTCGTTTACAAAATTGCTAGTTTTAAGGGCCAGAATTCCATAGCGACTATTCTAAAATTTCAACTGGACATATATTTTTATCCCCGCTATGAAATTTCAATTTCCCGGATTCGTTCAAAAGATATTCTCAATTAGATTCTATTATATTTGGTTTCACTAAAATACGGTTTATTTTGCATTCTGCACATTAATTTGAATTTTGAAATCGAATTATCGAACTACCGCGTCATTTTCAATTCCTTTTATATATATAAATAAATATTTATATTCTAACGGTGACGTATATAAATGTATACGTTCTAATTCTATTCAAAATAAATTTCTCGTCGTTATTATTTAAAATAATTCATTTTAAATAATCAAAATTCGCTAAAATTGCCAAAATAAAATTTTTTAATTGGCTTAGATTTCTGGGTTATTACAATCTCCCCCACTTAAAACTTTTCGTCCCCGAAGAGGAACGAAGCCGAAAGTTGTTTTACAAACAAACAAAACCTTTATTATTTTCATTACGGCTTAAGTTCTTCAACTTTTCAGTTTCTATGAACTTTTCAAATTTTTCAAAAATTTGGCTAACACCCTAAATTTTCGAAAAATTTCGCATAACCTCCCCTGCACTGGGGACTTCGGGATATTTCAAATAGCCTCCCATGACCCTCATCAATCGAAAAAGAAAAAAAAACACCCAAGCCGCTAGCCAATCGACTCATAAAATAATCCAAACCCAAAGAAATACAATAAACATGTACCTATTTGTCGGGCAAACAATTTTATTTTTCTGCTCTAGCCTCCTTGCTATGACCTGTTCAATGTAAGCATATGTATATGTATGCAAATGCGATCATTTTTCAATACAATTCACTATTTGACCAATTTGGCTAAAGGTTCAACATTTTAATTAACCAACCAATAATCAAACAACACAATCAACAATCAATTAGTTGATTAGCTTTTCAATCACATAAATTTAATATATAGTCAAAAAATCAGATTTTTGTTGCCAAATCACAACAATAAGACCTATCTAGTTTCGGTTCTCACACCAGTAGATTGGAAATATATAGAAATCTCACTTTCGAAACTCGAAAATAAATACTGGCGATGGTGCCCCGTCACCAGAATTATCCCTGGGCAACTAGAGTGTGATTCTATAACCATCCAGTACATTAAAACTTCGAATACACGTTTGCAAGACGTATATGCAAAATCCTTATATATTGGATTGTCCAAATCAATTTAAAATAAATAATCAAATACGAATAATTGATTTAAATTTTCAAAACAAAAATTGTTTTCACTTTAAAAATATACCCTTCACACTCGTTCTAGGACACTACTGATCCCATCTCTAACGAGTCATTCTCATTGGATATTACTAATCCAATCTCTGATGAATTCTTTCGTATGGTTCTAATGTGACTTGTTCTCCGAGCTCTGTAAACCAAAGCTTTGATACCAAATGTGAAGACCCGTAACTTCCCCGTTAAGGAAAGAGCGGATACTTTGAGAACAACACACAAAAGAACGCAGACAGAAGAACATTTCATTGTTAATTACAACAATTTCATCAGAATACAAGAATATACAGAGTATAAATCAATATTACATATTCACTAAATATCAGAGATTACAATAAATTACATAGCAGCGGAAAATAATACAACACACAACTAGAAGTAATACACGGATACAGAGCTTCCCGAGTATTGTTCCAGTTGTAAATCAGGATCCTGTGAATATAAATCTGCAAAACCAAAACTACTAGCTGCCCGTGTCAAAATAAGGGCACCCGGAGTTTAGGTTAAAACAATAAACTCCAGGTCAGTTATGGGACTGGTGTGAGAACTAAAACAGTTATTAATCTTTATTTTAAAGTTAGGTAAATCAAGGGACCACGCCGTATAACATGGAACGGATTTCCTCCCAAGAATACCCGTGCATAAAACAACAGCGCAATGCTAAATAAAGAAAAATGAAGCTATTATAAGACCCAGGTCCCATCACACAATGCAACGCAAGCCGGAGGATAGGGTTTTTACCTTATAATAGCCAAAGAATGCTTGATACGCCAAATTTCATCTTTTGATTCTTAATCAGACTCCAACCGTAAATTAATAAGAGAATTATTCCCTAAGTATTAACCCCGAAGGTCGAAACCAACATCAGACCAATACCCAAGAAACCACCCATCTTAACTTGTTTCTAGTTAGTTTCTGATTTTATATACAATCATAAATATCAATCATAGGCGACATGAGCGTTCCATGCCACTATGTCGCCTTATATAAGTTACAAATCAAATCCGCAGTTTCGTATTGAAGCTGGATTTCCATATGTGAACCAAGGCAAAAGATAGTCCTATACCGATTCGAGACTCTCTAGCCCGAGCCTTCGGACCCAGACTCAGGTGGGGCCTTGGATTGTCAGGGCCAGTCCACCGATGTGGATTAAAATGCCTGAACACTGCATTTCCCCGCCCTTTGGGGCGTAAATGAGCCAACGAATGACTCCATCGGCTCCACATAGTCACCGATATATCTGAGGCGCCTCACAACAGCAACAACCACATAAGTCAAGCTCATCAGGGCGTGTAAAATCACTGACGCCACTTCTAACTAGAAAGAAACGCATGTCCTCCCTGAGGTCCTCTCCCGTTTTTGGTTCACAACCGGGGTGTGAGGCTCGCGAATCAACGCTACACAAAGCTATGCCACACAGGTCGTGTTTTGATCATAAACCACAAGACTTTGCTTTTCAACAGAAGCCTTGATCAATTGCCACTTAGGCATGCCAAACAGGCAATTCACTCCATGCGTTTGATATCCATCAATATATAACCCCTGAGCTCGTACGTCTCAGAGAAGGGCGTCAAGCAAGAGAATAAATTCTCCGCCGCCAAACAGATATATATTTAATAGAAATCAATCACACAGACTAAAATACAATGTCAGACACACAGTCCATTTACAAGTTCGTTCTGGGTCTGAATGAAACCGGAGGCACCTAGTATCCCGCATATCCATCGATCTCCAAGTACGTCTGGACGACCACTAACTGATTCCAACCTCTTGGGTGTACGACCCAATCAAGATCATCAGTAATTATCCAAACGACGTGAAGACCTCCGGTCTTCAACCACCGTCTTCATCTTCGACTAATCGTCGTATCAGTTATTCAGAATGCGATAAACCCGGCCTTTCTGAATAACTCGCGTATATAATAAACAAGTGTTACAAAAACACAACATACGCCTCATTCCAATTCATCAGTCACTAATCGTAAATTAGTAAGAGGACAAATCCCCAAATATTAACCCCGAAGGCCGAAACCAACATCAGATCAATACCCAAGAAACCATTCAACTTAACTAATCTCCAGTTAGTTTCTGATTTTCTTAACTCAGTTGGGTCTAAGAACAGTATTATTGAAGATACCATTCACGACAACCCAAAATCACACTCAATTAATTATCGGGTTAAAGAACAAGTGTTATTTAAAACACCGTTCACGATAAACCCAAAAATCAATTCAAATTCAATTCCAATTAAATACTATTTAATTGTTACACTTTATTAAATATAAATAAAAAGATTTAATCTTTTTCTCAATTGGTTTTAAGAACAGTTTTAATGAAGACATCATTCATAACAAACCCAAATCCCATTTGATATTAAATACAGGGCTCTGAATAGAAAATATACCGGCTTATATTCAATATCAAATTCTACGACCAACAAATATCGTATTGGAAATAACGATATTAATATATCTTTCAAATTCCCATAACAATATCTGTATCATCACGAAATCCAACATCGAAATATTCCAAAGACAATTTCGATTCAAATCCATTCCAATTCAATTATTCGAAATTCTGGTTATTTTCAAAACCATTTCAAATCCAATTTATTTATTTTAAAATAAATAAATTATTATTCTAGTTCAAAACTAGTTCATTCCGATAAAAATCTACTTTTATCTTTTCAAATATGGAGTTTTTCATCCCAATTCTTCACAAATCATTTCTTATGATTTTACACAAATTATTACTATTTTTAATAATTTTATCAAGGCCCGTACAGTCGATTTCCATCAACGGCCATCGAACTGCACTTACAACGACCTTTTCCAAATTTGATTTGGACATATCTCCAAATCCAACCGTTAGATTTCAAATTTGTAATATTCGTTAGAAAGCTCTTTTCGATACGAACCCAACGGTTCCGGTTTTAGGAGAATCCGACGGTCGGATCTCCCGTAATATTCATTCGTAGTCAATGGTCGAAATTCGCGAACTGCCGTGACGCGGCGCGTTCTATTTAGGCCATTATATATATAATATATAGATATTATATATATTTCATCGATTTTCTTTTAAAACTTATTTTATAAATCGTTCTAAATTTGTTTTCGAAACGATTTCAACTTCACATTCAATTTCTAATCAAAATTAAACTTTTCCTGATAAATTCGTTTTAAATTCATTTCAGTTTGATTTCAATTCAAATCGATTTCAATTCAATTCCAGTTCGATTTGAATTCATTTAATTTTCAATTCATTTCGAATTATAATTCGTTTCAATTCAATTTAATTCGAATTTCATTTCAAAATATTCGATGTTGAAATCACTTTTAAATATTCATTATAAAAACGAATATAATCGATATAAATATCGTTAGCGTCAAAATAGCGCATATCTAATCAACACGGCTTTATATATTTCTATTTCAAATATTCTATTCAAATATTTCGTTTCAAATATTTCTTCTCAAATATTTCTCTTCAAATATTCTATTTCAAAACTGGAATGAGGCCCAATCAATTACCATAGATTTTATTTCTACGGATTTCCATACAACGCATGTACATATCCACAATGACAAATAATCAACCATCATCCAAAGTGCATTCTACACTGTATAAGCATCAAATATAAATATTTAACGCTTATAACAGTCTGTCAATCAATTGATCAACATACAACTAACTATTGGGATTAGTGTATGTCATATATCATCCCAATACACGTGTGGGGTTTCAAATCAACAAATACACATTTTATTTGTGCAGTTGGGCGATGTGTAAAATTTATCGTCCCAATCAATATCAGTCAAATGTGTGTATATAAACAAATTTTCCAATTTGTTTATATTTATTTCATTTTAAATACACGTTAAAAATTCTATTTTCAACTATAAAATATTTTTAACTATACAAATATTTTATTTCATTTCACATCACATCACACAATCAACTACACATCAAAATCAAACAAACAAGCATACAAGTCGTCCATGGTCTGTGGACGACGGGTGTCGGGTGCTACTAAACACCGTTTGCATCGTAGTATATATTTTTAACTAGAAATTAAACTAAAAGTGAGGAGTTCTCACCTTTGGGATCTACTTCGTCTGTTTTATTCTGAATTTCTGAGTCGTTTGGATTTGCCTGCAGTTCCAACGCAGTCATCCCTACGTTGTTCATATATTAAAAAAATCACATTTTTAATATGATGTTTATATATTTAAAAATAGCTATTTATATTTTCAAAACATAGCTATTTATATTTTCAAAACAAAGCTGTTTATCTTTTCAAAACAAAGTATATTTTATATTTTCAAAATCAAGTCTATTTATACTTGCAAAACATCGCCATTTATATTTTCAAAACATCTCTAATTTCAGTTTCAAAATAATGCTAATTTCATTTTCAAACGATATGCTAATTTACATAAAAAAATTGGTTTTACCATTGCTAATTTATATATAAAAAACTGGTTTTTAAATTCTATATATTATTTTAACACTGATTTTATTATGCTATTAAAATAAAATAAAACTAAAAATAAATAAAGGTTAAACCTTTCTGTTTTCTTCATCGTTGAACAGCTAAACCATCGATGATTCCTCCTCAACTTGCGCACTCCAGAAATGAACGGACCTTGATCAACTGACGGCCCCTGAGGCGGCTTGGACGGAGCTCCTCCTTGGTTGCCACCGTTGGCGCGCGCGACGGAGAATGGAAGGGTAGGGCACACGGGGTTTTGGGGGCGTGTGATTTGAGCGAGGAGAGGGAGATGGCTGCTGCGAGGTAGGGTGAAGTGGTGGAGGGGGCGACTGACGATGGTGGTGACGGGCGGTGCGGTGGATGGAGGTGGAAAGGGCAGCGCGATTTTCGATTTAGGTTTTTTTCTTCCTTTAAATCGATTTGAATGGTCAACGGCAAGGGGAGGGGGTTAAAGAGGGAAAAATATAAGGGGAATTATATTATTTAATTATTTTAAATTTCTTAAAAGCAACTTTTTAATTTCAACTTCAAAATCGAACTCACCGACTGTCGTCTATAGCTAATTACCCCCATTCCGAACACAATGGGATATCTATCGCAGACTGATTCGACTGTTTCGATCGGTTTTCATCAAAATCAAAATATAACTATATATATTGAATTTGAACGCACATTTCAATTTACCGGGCCCACATACAGACTCTAAAAATTCCCGTAAAATATTTTCTAGCTTCGTATTGACGATGCGGTCCTAACAAAACTAATTTCGTCAAATTCTGAGACCATTTGAAAAATGGCCATTTTCCAGTCGATTAAAATCAACTGAAACTGGTCAAACGCGTTTTCCTTCGCCACACTCACATATTAATTCGAAAAATTACGAATTTTGGAATCTAAAAATAACTTGACATCACAGATCCAACAAAACTGGTTTCGTCGAAAACCGAGGTCGTTTGCAAAATTGCTAATTTTAAGGGCCAGAATTCCATAGCGACTATTCTGAATTTTCAACTGGACATATTTTTTTATCCCCGCTATGAAATTTCAATTTCCTGGATTCGTTGAAAAGATATTCTCAATTAGATTCTATTATTTTTGGTTTCACTTAAATCCGGTTTATATTGCATCCTGCACATTCATTTGAATTTTAAAATCAAGTTATCGAACTACCACGCCATTTTCAATTCCTTTTATATATATAAATAAATATTTATATTCTAATGACGACGTACATAAATATATACGTTCTAATTCTATTCAAAATAAATTTCTCATTGTTATTATTTAAAATAATTCATTTAAAATAATCAAAATTCGCTAAAATTGCCAAAATAAAAATTTTAAATTGGCTTAGATTTTCGGGTTATTACAACTTCCTTCTCAGCTACTTCATACTTCGATCAACTATCCTAAGTGGCTTTCTCTTAATTGTGAGAATCTACTCAACATCCAATTTTTCCAAAAGCATGTTGAATAATCAAAAATGAGTCACGCAGATATTTATAGATATCAAGACATAGAACATATTATACATACCTTATAGTTTCTTCGATAAATCAACACTACAAGACAAAGTACTAACCCTTTTCTAGATGCGAAAAGGACAAATGAACCTAAGAGTTAGCCCCCTTTTCTATCTAAACTGAATCACATTCTTCAATGGTGGGATTTTGAGAAAAACCAAATCTTCCACTGCAAATTCCTAATCTGTCCTTCGTCTATTAGAATAATTCTTCTTCCTATTCTTATTCATTCTTGGTTTCCTTCTGATCTCCTTAACCTTCTCAAAAGCTTCTAAAATCATGTCAAAATCAATAACCAAATCATTTACTGATTTAATCCAGCATTATGGAGATTTGCATTGTCTTTCGTGAACAATGGTTAATGGAGCCATTTCAATACTTTCTGAATTCAAAGATGGAGTTTATCGGTTTATGTTTTGTGTAACCTTAATTTCAAATTAAAGTTATACATGATAGCTATTATTATATGAGAATTCAACGAGACAATGGTGGTTATCCCAAGATCCCCTTTAATGTAAAATACAAGCGCGATGAAGATCTTCTTAAATCTAATCCACTATTTCCGTATGGTCATTCGTCTATGGATGGTAAGCTGTATATAGATTCAGTTGAGTAGCAAAAGCCTCCTAAAAAGATTTTCGGAAATTACTAGTAAATATAGGGTCTCTATTACAAACAATACTGGTTAGCACACCATGAATTCTAACAGTCTCAAATCCCTATTAGATCAAAGCATTTCAATTTGACTTGACCAGAATAAAGTGCGCAAATTGAGTCAGTCAATCTACAATCAACCATATACTCTCAATACCACTTTTGTTCTTGGTAAACCATTAATAAAATCCACGAATATTAGATGCTACTTCCAATTAGGAATCTTAAGAGCTTGCAACAATCAGGCAGCCCTTTGATGATCAACTTTGACCTTCTGGCAAGTGGCATATCTGCTAACATGGATAGAGATTTCACGCTTCATACCGCCCCACTAATACAACTTCTTTATATTCTAATACTTCTTCTTAACGCTAGGATAGATAGATATCTTGGACTGATGGTTTTCTCTAAGCACTTCTTTTTTCAAACCATCAACAATTAGGAAAATAACTCGAAACCCGTTTGTTATTTCTCACAATTCCATCACCATCAAATTGTTCTCCTAAATCACCCTGGTTACTTCCTTCTATGTTAAGCCGAAGCATCTCGTCTTCAACCTAATTAGCAGCGAGGGAATCGATAAGAGTTGGAGAAGCAACAAACTAATATGACATCCCTTTCTTTATACTCAAAGAGTCAACCATTACCTTATCTTTGCTAGGAGTATTGTTGATGTCGAGGTCATAGGAAGCTAGGAATTTGAACCATCTAACCTTCCTTTTGTGCAAATCCTTCTAAGAGAAAATAAATTTCAGCGATTGGTGATCTATAAAGAGTTCGAAATAAGTTCCAAGAGATGGTGCCTCCATAACTTCAAAGAAAATACCACAACAAATAGTTTCAATTCATGAGCTGCATAATCGCTGAAAATATATTTCAGCGACTGGTGATTTATAAAGAGTTCGAAATTAGCTCCAAGAGATAATGCCTCCATAAATTCAAAGAAAATGCCATGCCAAGTGATTTCAACATTAAAACAACTTTGTAAGCTTTCTCAACAAGCATTAGTATACACAATTACACTTTCACCCCCATTTGGAATAGTGAGAACATGAATAGAAATTTGCTTGCGTTCTTACTCCACGAATGCTGCTTTGCTTGCATTTGCCATCCCAAAAAAACTTAGAATTTTTTATTGTTAGACCACAAAAAGTCATGTTTATATCATGAAATATGAAGAAATAGACGAAAGACGGAAGAAACAGCAAGACAAAAACAATTTTATAGTGGTTCAACGTTAAAAAGCCTATATCCACTTTGTAATTCTTCTATTCAGTAGAGAAATACAATTACAATATCGTTTCTAGGGTTTATCTCGAATTACAATGATGAAAATGACAAGTATTTGGACATCATGGTTGCTGGCAGCCATGATGAGTCGTTTCAAACTTCACATGACCAAAAAAGTCCCTTCAATTGCATACGAAAACATGTATTTATAGGCTACAACATACACTGGGTCGAATGGACATATATCGACCATCCAGAGGAACTCAGAGCTAGATGGAAAACGTTGAGAAAGCTTACCCTGGTCGTGGGACACATGTCACCAACTCCATCAGAATAGGAAGCAGTGGAAATATTGGGTAGTCACTCTTTGTAGGGTTGAAACCGGGCTCGGGTCGAATCTATTCGACCCGTTGTATTCGAACCAGAGCCCCTGACTCGAAGCTCTTCTTCCCCTTGAACCCAGAGCCTCTTTTTTGTGTTCGACCCAAAGCCTTTTTTTTTTGTTCGACCCAAAGCCTTTTTCTGTTCGACCTAAAGCCTGTTTTTTTGTTTGACCCGAAGCTCTTGCATCCCATCCGACCCGAGGCTCTATTATCCCATTCGGCCTGATTCTTATCCTTCGTATGTTTGATCATTAGACGTCCTTGACTAAAGGAAAGCTAACATTTATAGTCAAAGAATTAAGAGTGTAGCAATTCGAGTAAAGTTATTAATAAATCTCCTTCAACTAGCTAAGCCCAAGAAACTACTAAAATGTAAGGGAGTTTTAGGAGTTTCCCGATCCTAAAATTTGAATAGGGATTTTATATTTAAAGAGAAAATATTGTTTAAGTTAAAAAAGGCAAAAGATTTACATAACTTGCATAGATTGCGGCAAGCTTAACTAGATCGATCAAAATCCCATTTTCAGGAAAAAAAAACGCCTAAAGAATATGACTTCATCCTTACAGAAATGGCATTTAGAAAATTTAACTTTCAGTTAATGGGTTCTTATAATTTGGAGAACAAGACTGGAATGTGATATATGCTCCTTTCAATCATATAAAAGACAAGAATATCATCGATGAAAACCATGATAAATTTGTTAAGTACATCTCGGAATACTCAATTTATAATATCGTCAAAGTAGGCCGGTGCTTAAACCAAAAGGAAAAACTAACCATTCGTAGAAACAACCTTCTTTTTGGAAAGTTGTTTTGGGAGTTCTACCCTCAGCTATTATGAGCTAGTGAAAACCAGTAGCCAAATCAAGCTTGGAGAATACTTTACCTTGGTGGAGCTTATCGAACATGAGCCAAAGGCTGTCTATTTTTGAGTGCAAGCATAATTAGTTCTCTATAATCAACACACACATTCGTAATGGACCATCCGACTTAGTAACAAATACTACAACCATTCCCTATTATGGCCAACTACACCAAATCAAACCCTTGGAGAATAAGACTTTGATTTAAGTCTTTAACTCATTTTTCTCCTTTAGAGCCATTCTACTTGGAAAAATAACTACAAGTCAGAATCTAGGAATAAAATCAATACAAAATTCAATTTCTCATCAAAGGGGTAGAGAAGTTACATCACTAAGTACATTAGGAAAATTGTTGATTACTAGATTAGAGTCAAAGTTGCTAGGATGAGAGTCAAGGGAAAAGATAAAACTACCATCATAATCCTTAGGCCTTTTGCATTCAATCACTAATGGGCTACCTTTGTCGTCTAGAAAAGAGGCAGATCTGGCCTTGCAAGAAATAACATCATCATATTTCTTTAACCAATCTCATCCAAGTAAGATATCAAATGCTTCAAAACCAGGAACACAAATGTAACATCCTGTAATTCTATTAATATTAATATTCACAAATTAAAGAATAACTAATCTCAGACGTGAGAATTATGGGAAACGAGTTGCGCCATTGTGTTCATCTCGGAATTCTGGTTGAAATAGAGTCCGAGTTTGCGTGATTTGGACTTCGTATGAAGGAGATATGGCCATCGGAAGTTTCAGAAAATTCAAAATTCAAAATTCGAAGTCAAATAGGCTAGGCGGAAAATTTCCCGCCCAGCACCCCAGGTCGACTGGGCAGTCGACACCACCCCCCGGTCGACTGGGGAGTCGAATGGGCGGTCGACCTGGGTGTCGACCTGGTCCAGTCAGTCAGGTTTTGGCAGAGCCCAATCTTGAGCTGCTGATGTGTCTTTAGGGCTGAGTTGGCAAATTTAACAGTTCAGGTTAGTTCTGAGTTGATCTGACGGTCTAAATAAATCCTAAACTCTATATATACCTAGGTAGTCTCTCACTCTAAATTCACATGAAAAATAGAATAGCCACCGTCATGCCATCGCCATGGAACTCAGTGTAGCTGCCGCCAACTTAGAAGGAAGAAAGCTAATCAAAACTCTAATTCTACTCAACTCTAAAGCAAATCAAGACTCTCTTTCTTTTCTAATTGTGAGTATGATGATCTTAATAAGATTATTAGCAAACTAATTAGATTAAGATGTGATATGTATCATAAGAAAATGATGTGAATTGTCATATATGTCGTTGTAAACCTTATGCTATCATGTATGTTGTAAATCCTATGTTATGTGATGATGATATCCTATATGTTGTAAATCATGCTATGATGATAGTATATATGTTGCAAGTTTCTATGCTAAGTTGCGATGTTACAAAGCCATGATGTTATTATGTTGTAGTTAGTTTATGAATCATGATGTTGATTATATATATTTGGGCTATGATGATTCACATGATAAATCACATGTACCTATGCAAGTTTAGATTTATTAGTTTGTATAATCTCGCATTTTGTATGACATCGATTTAGATCTAGAATTATGACCTCTATTTAGATCTAGAATTATGACATCTATTTAGATCTAGAATTATGCTATGACATGTGTGAGTTCTATGTGTTAGATGCTAGTTCACACCATCATTATGTTGCATAAACCACATATGCAAGTTTATACGTGAACTTGGGTTATGATTATATTATGTAAGTTGTGACATTTAACCAAACAAGTTGACACCTTTAGATCCATGACATATGTAGTTTTATGCAAGTTTTACCTCTATTATGATTAGATCTATTTTATTTGTCTATATATTGTGATAATTTATCTTTGTGATATGAGTTAGACTATTCAAGTCTAACGTATATTTTGCGTTGAATAAGCGAACATATAACGTGGGGTAGGGGTAATATTAAGGATTTAATATTAAGAAATTGGGGTGCAATTGATATGATTTTGCATACCGTAAGTGGATGGCCATAATTGAGTCAATTATGGACATCATTAAAATTGGAATTAATTAATGATTTGAATAGGGATATATTTAAAACTGGGGTAAAAGATTATAAGTGTTAATCAATGCTTAGGATACGAGGTTGGACTCGTTTGTGACGTAAACCTGCCCGGACCCGACCGGTAAATCCAGTAGTCACAAATGTCAGCCCAATGTGAGAGGTCCTAGGCCCAAATTAAAGCATAACAGTTGTAAAGACACAAGGTTAGACTCTTTTATGGTGTAAGACTGCCCGGACCCGCTCGGCCAATCCAGCTGCCATAAATGCCAGTCTAATGTGAGAGGTCTTTATAAGGTTATGGCCTTAATGAATTAAGAAATACTTAACCAGATAAACATGTAATGTGGGACATGTGGGTTAAGTAGGTGCCTTGGGTGTCATGAGGAATCTAGTGAGTGCCTTTAGTGGCATTTGAAATACGATTAGTAAGACTTAACCAAACACACATGTAAATGAACATGATTAAGAAAAGGGTTAAGTGGGATGTACTAGTGGGGACAAGCTTAGGTGGATACCTTGTGGTAAATAGTGGGGGCCCATTTCAACCAGTAACCCAAACGTATCTTTGTGGGCTCGACCCAAGTCGAGGACGGGAC
The DNA here is from genome assembly GCA_030737875.1 of Allium sativum. Lineage (NCBI taxonomy): Eukaryota > Viridiplantae > Streptophyta > Magnoliopsida > Asparagales > Amaryllidaceae > Allium > Allium sativum. The sequence goes on from CM060918.1 coordinate 752,085,130, forward strand.
ACGCATACTGGGCTTGACTATAAGAGGCCAAACGGGTTAGCGGTGGCAACGCAAGTCCAACGGGTTTCATATGCGTGTGTGGACCCGGGCTGGTAGGTAAGACGTTGTTGCATCGTGTAGGTATAAGCCATGCATCCTCAAGTTGTATCGGGTTGCTACTTTAGGGGAGTGATACACCCCACTGTGGGGCCAGCACAGGTATCTACGAGTAGTGAGCCGATCGAAAGTGGGTAGTGGGGTACACCTAGCGGAGATAGGGAAAGGCGGCACCTATGTAGTCAGCTAGGGGTACACAAAGCTATTTATATAATTTCTAAGTTCGGTGAGTGGGATCAACCTTTAGGGTGACTGGTGTGGTGCAGTATAGTAATTATTCATTAGTATTAGGTGTGCCTTTAACGTTATCTTTATCTGCTCTTCCATACCCAATAGTTCATAGACATTTCCTTGTTTTCCAGCTTATGCCTTAGTCTAGTTATTTTGATAATAGTATTGTTAGAATTATCATACTCGCCAGACTTTATGTCTGACCCCCTCTATTTCTATCTTTTTCACCCCTCCAGGTCCTCAGAGTGGGCCCAGCTCTAGTGGAGCTTGATTGAATTGCTTTATCTCTCATTTGGAAAGCTTGGACCGTTGAAGTAAAGCCCAACTTGTTATCTTCTTTAATGGCTATTTATGTAATGGGATTATGTATTTTGTTTTATCAAGATGGATATTGTACCTGACTCTGGTTTATGGTTTTATGATGTAACAAACATGTTTAATTTCCGCTGCAATGAAATAAAGTTTTAGATTTCCAAGTACTACTTATTATCTGTCTTGTTGTAATTTTTCTGTTCTATATTCACTTAAAAACTCCATGGAAGTTAATGCATTCCCTTTGTGAGTGACATTAATGGACGTGGGGTGTTACACGTGGTATCAGAGCTTAAGGTTACCAGAACAGATAATTTTTTTAGAAAAACTATTTTTCTAAAGTATTTTTGGAAGAATTATTTTCAAAAACATGTCTTAATGAGTTATTTTAAGAGAAAAGTTTTTATGAAAAACATAATCCCCAATAGCCATATATCTTTATCTTTTGAATTCTCTATTTTGAATCTTTCCTTTTTCGTTTCAGCATGGCTGAAGATCTTAACCTTCCGGAGGGTGTAATGATACCAGGATGGTATAGGAGGTTATTAGAGGCTAGGGCCGCTGCAGGTCCATCCAATGTTCCACCACCAGTTGCACCTGCTCCTCCTCCTCCCCCTCCTCGCGCTGATACTTTTGCAAATACATGCAATGAATTTAAGGCTATGGGTGGAAAACCTTTTCAAGGGTCAGAAACGTTTGTGGAAGCGAGAGATTGGATTAAGGAGGTGGAAGAATTGCTAGAAATCTTTGAAGTAGAAGAAGGGAGGAAAGTCAAATTAGCAGCTTGGTTAATGAAGGGAGAGGCCTCGTTTTGGTGGGAGGTCACTAATGGGGAGCGTCCTGTTGATTCTTGGGCAGATTTCAGATGTAGGTTTGAGGCAAAATTTCTCTCAAGGGCAGAAGAGAATCTATACATGGAAAGGTTCTTGACATTGAAGAAAGGAAGCTCATCAGTGAAAGAATATGTCAACAAATTTAATCAGTTAGCAAGGTTTGGCTTAGACTTAATGAACACGACGGAGAAGAAGGCTCTGAGGTTCGTTAATGGCTTGAATGAACCATTGCTAGGGTTGGCTATGACCCACATCCCTATGGGGGCCACCTTTGAGAAGCTAGTAGACATGGCACTCATGCACGAGGAGAAAGGCGCTAATGCTAATAAGGCACCCGAGAAGAAAGGGGATCAGAAGAAACCACAACAACAAAACAAGAAGGCTGGTAAAGACAATAATGGCAAAGGAAAGAAAAGATGCTTTAACTGTGGGACACTAGGCCATCTCAGCAAGGATTGCAGAAAGAAAAAGAAGACTGGTTGTTTTCATTGTGGTGAAGCGGGACATCTAGTGAAGGATTGCCCAAAGAAGGGGCAGAGGGCGGGGACTACCTCAAGAGGACAGGTGCAGGCTCTTATGGCACTAGGGCAGGCAAGGGGACAAGTTCAGGCTCTTGCGGTCCCACCGATGCAAGAACGAGGTAGAACCATTTCTGTTGAAAGCTTAGTTTTTCTATTTGATCATCTTATCCGTACCTTATTCGATTCGGGCGCATCACATTCGTTTATCTCTACATCATTAGTTGAATCACTACACTTAAACACCAGTTTAGCAGAGGATCCCTTAGTTGTTTCGAATCCAATTGGGGGCTCAACTTATTTGTCCATGATATGTTTGGATTTGAAAATTTCTATACTTAGCGTTGAGTTTAGATGTGATGCTTATGTTTTGGGCTTCACGGGCTATGGGCTAATTTTAGGAATGGATTGGTTATCCAGAAATGGGGCCGTTCTTGATTGTGAAAGGAGAGTAGTTAGGCTCATGACTCGCCTTGGCAACACTCTCGAAATCTTTTGTAATCCCATAAATTCCGTTATGCTAAGTTATCTAGAATCGCTTGACGCGTCTGTGGAGAATCTACGATCTGTTAGAGTGGTCCGAGAATACTCGGATGTGTTTGAGGAGGTGAAGGGCTTGCCTCCGAAGCAGGAGATAGATTTTCAAATATATCTTGTGGATAATGCAAAACCAGTATCTTTGCCAGTACGCCACATGGCTCCTCGTGAAAGGAGGGAACTCAATAAGCAAGTGAAGGAGTTGCTTGAGAAGGGGTTCATAAGACGAAGTATATCGGAGTGGGGTGCTCCAGTACTATTTGCCACGAAGGCGGATGGGTCCCTTAGACTTTGTGTGGACTATAGAGAAATTAATAAGCTTACTAAGAAGAACAGACACCCACTGCCGAGGATTGACGAACTCTTCGATCAGTTAGTTGGCGCCTCAGTGTTTTCGCGGTTGGACTTAGCCACTGGTTTCCATCAGTTGAGAGTGGCCGAGGATAGCATTGACAAGACTGCCTTTAGGACTCCAGACGGTTTCTATGAATGGCTAGTGATGCCCTTCGGTTTGACAAACGCCCCCGCATACTTTGTTGATTTGATGAGTAGGGTGTTTAGGGAGTACCTTAACAAATTCGTGGTGGTCTTTGTAGACGACATCTTGATCTTTTCTAAGAATGAAGAAGAGCATGCCCTACATCTTAGGGAAGTGTTGGAGACTCTACGAGCGCATAACCTTAAAGCTAAATTTTCTATGTGTCACTTCTAGAGGAAGGAAGTACGATTCTTAGGGCACGTGGTTTCCAAAGAAGGGATAGCTGTGGATCCCGCGAAGGTAGTGGCCATCCAAGATTGGAAGGTCCCTAAAAATGCTACCGAAGTAAGGAGTTTCTTGGGGTTGGCTGGCTACTATAGGAAGTTTATCAAGGACTTCGCAAAGATATCAGCTCCATTAACACGTTTGACGAAGAAGAACCTAGTCTTCGCATGGGACGTAGATTGTGATGATGCATTCCAACGTTTAAAGAGAGCTTTGACCTCAGCTCCAGTCTTAGTGCTGCCAGATGGGAGTAAGCCATTTACTGTTTATACCGATACTTGTGGGACAGGACTAGGCGCAGTCTTAGTGCAGGAGGTAAGGGTAATAGCCTATGGGGAAAGACAGTTGAGAGCGCATGAGAAAAATTACCCTACACATGACCTAGAGTTGGCCGCTATTGTTTTCGCGCTTAAGTCTTGGCGCCATTATCTTCTTGGCGAGAAATTCGAATTATTCACTGACCAAAAATTTTTAAAATACTTATTCTCTCAGAAGGACTTGAATTTAAGACAGCAAAGGTGGATGGAATTCTTAGCGTCCTACGACTTCGAAATAGCATATACCCCTGGCAAGGGTAACGTGGTGGTAGATGCCTTAAGTAGAAAAAGGTTGTCCTTGAGTCCGTTATTTGTTGAGCGGCGAAGCTTAGAATTCATTTCAATGTTTGACTTTAGACCTTCCATTGACTTTGTACCCGGTTTGCTAGCATCCTTGGAGGTCAGACCTACGATTTTGGGATGGATTGGTGAGGCACAGCGAGACGACCCACAATTGGTTGAGTTAGTGGAGAAGCTCAAAAGAGGGTAGTCATCAAGCCATCTCCGTAGGTATACCCTAGATGACAAGGGTTGGTTACGTAGGGATAGTAGACTTTGTGTACCATGAGACGAGGACTTGAGGAAGACTATTCTTGATGATGCACATCGTTCGAAGATGACCATTCATCCCGGCGGGGACAAGATGTATAAAGACATGAAGCGAGTTTTCTTTTGGGCCGGTATGAAGAGGGATGTGGCCGAGCATGTCGCTAGATGCTTGGTGTGCCAACAAGTAAAAGCGGAGCAAAAGAAACCCGGTGGGTTGCTTCACCCATTGGAGGTTCCACTATGGAAATGGGAAAGTGTCTCGATGGACTTTGTGGATGGATTACCAAGATCAAGGAAGGGTAATATGGGGATTTGGGTTATAGTAGATAGACTTACTAAAAGCGCCCATTTTATTCCCGTGAAGAGTAAGAGGACTGCTCCATGGTTAGCCTCTGTATACGTTCGAGAGACAGTTCGTTTGCATGGTGTTCCTTCTAGCATGGTAAGCGACTGCGATCCTATCTTCACTAGCGAATTTTGGAGGATCTTACAAGAAGCGGTAGGGGCTCAGTTATGTTTGAGCACCGCATATCATCCTCAGACAGACGGCCAAACCGAGAGGGTGAATCGTATTCTAGAGGACCTTTTGAGGCTATGTATCCTAGACTTTGGGGGTACATGGGAAGAGCATCTTCCATTGGTGGAGTTCGCATATAATAATAGCTTTCAGTCCAGCATTGGCATGGCACCTTTCGAAGCTCTTTATGGACGACCTTGTCGTTCACCTACATGTTGGTGGGAATCTACGGATAAGATCTTACTTGGGCCCGATATGATTAGAGAGACTTCATAGAATATTGACTTGATTCGAAGAAGGATGAAAGCAGCGCAAGATAGGCAGAAATCTTATGCAGACAAAAGGAGGACAGATCTTGAGTTTGATGTTCGGGACATGGTCTTTATCAAAGTGTCTCCATTACGGAACGTTGTTTGCTTTGGGTCCGTTGGGAAATTAGCACAAAGGTTCGTAGGGTCGTTTCCTATTAAGGAGAAGATTGGACAAATGGCGTATAGAGTGGAGTTGCCTGAGAGACTTAGTGGTGTACACGGCGTATTCCATGTGTCACATTTGAGGAAGTGCTTGCACGAGACCGCGGAAGTGGTAGAGCCGAGCTTGCTTAGAGAGGTGGAGATAGAGCGTGATGCGACGATTCGACGAGCTCCTACGCGCATTCTTGGGTCGGAGATCAATAAGATGAGAAATTGAGAGGTCAGACTAGTCAAAGTACAATGGGGAGATGATGAGAGCAACGCTACTTGGGAGACAGAAGAGAAGATGCGTTCATTTTACCCTTTTCTTTTTGAGGGTATGTCTTTTAATTTCTCCTTTATCGCTTATCTTGTACTTATCTTACCTTTAGAGTATCCTCTCGCTAGTATCCTTGACCTTTAGATAGGGTAATCCTATGATTGAAACATGTGTTTGAGACATGTTATGTATGATGGATGCAAAGTGAATGCAAGTGTTTGCTAGTGGTTGCTCGTGGATGCATATACACACACTTTAGGCACTAGATCGGCTCATTCACTTCATATTGCATATTGCATATTGCATATTGCATATAAATGGATGTATTTAGTAAAATGGATGTATGATGATTGTATTATCATATGGATGCTGCATTCAGATGATGATTGTGCACGCATATAGAGATAATATGTAGCATTAATGAACTTTTGCATACATAATGGACGCATGGCACAATCATGATTTGCATTAAGGAGGTCAACTGAATCAGTGGACCGCCTGATTTTGCATTAGATAGGGACATATACACACACTGTGCATTTAAACATGAAAGCTTTAGAAGTCTATAAGGACAATAGATGCCTGTGTTTGATGGTTGAGTATATGGACGATTGGATGTTAGGATATACATTCTTCTTGACTTGAAGATTTCGGGGTCGAAATCCTTTAAGGAGGGGAGAATGTAACACCCCGTAATTCTATTAATATTAATATTCACAAATTAAAGAGTAACTAATCTCAGACGTGAGAATTGTGGGAAACGGGTTGCGCCATTGTGTTCGTCTCGGAATTCTGGTTGAAATAGGGTCCGAGTTTGCGTGATTTGGACTTCGTATGAAGGAGATATGGCCATCGGAAGTTTCAGAAAATTCAAAATTCAAAATTCGAAGTTAAACAGGCCAGGCGGGAAATTTCCCGCCCAGCACCCAGGTCGACTGGGGAGTCGACTGGGCAGTCGACACCCCGCCCAGGTCGACTGGGGAGTCGACTGGGCAGTCGACCTGGTCCAGTCAGCCAGGTTTTGGTAGAGCCCAATCTTGAGCTGCTGATGTGTCTTTAGGGCTGAGTTGGCAAATTTAATGGTTCAGGTTAGTTCTGAGTTGATCTGACGGTCTAATTAAATCCTAAACTCTATATATACCTAGGTAGTCTCTCACTCTAAATTCACATGAAAAATAGAATAGCCGCCGTCATGCCATCGCCATGGAACTCAGTGTAGCCGCCGCCAACTAAGAAGGAAGAAAGCTAATCAAAACTCTAATTCTACTCAACTCTAAAGCAAATCAAGACTCTCTTTCTTTTCTAATTGTGAGTATGATGATCTTAATAAGATTATTAGCAAACTAATTAGATTAAGATGTGATATGGATCATAAGAAAATGATGTGAGTTGTCATATATGTTGTTGTAAACCTTATGCTATCATGTATGTTGTAAATCCTATGTTATGTGATGATGATATCCTATGTGTTGTAAATCATGCTTTGATGATATTATATTTGTTGCAAGTTTCTACGCTAAGTTGCGATGTTACAAAGCCATGATGTTATTATGTTGTAGTTAGTTTATGAATCATGATGTTGATTATATATATTTGGGCTATGATGATTCACATGATAAATCACATGTACCTATGCAAGTTTAGATTTATTAGTATGTATAATCTCACATATTGTATGACATCTATTTAGATCTAGAATTATGACATCTATTTAGATCTAGAATTATGCTATGACATGTGTGGGTTCTATGTGTTAGATGCTAGTTCACACCATCATTATGTTGCATAAACCACATATGCAAGTTTATACATGAACTTGGGTTATGATTATATTATGTAAGTTGTGACATTTAACCAAACAAATTGACACCTTTAGATCCATGACATGTGTAGTTTTATGCAAGTTTCACCCCTATTATGTTTAGATCGATTTTATTTGTCTATATGTTGTGATAATTTATCTTTGTGCTATGAGTTAGACTATTCGAGTCTAACGTATATTTTGCGCTGAATAAGCGAACGTATAACGTGGGGTAGGGGTAATATTAAGGATTTAATATTAAGAAATTAGGGTGCAATTGATATGATTTTGCATACCGTAAGTGGATGGCCATAATTGAGTCAATTATGGACATCATTAAAATTGGAATTAATTAATGATTTGAATAGGGATATATTTAAAACTGGAGTAAAAGATTATAAGTGTTAATCAATGCTTAGGACACGAGGTTGGACTCGTTTGTGACGTAAACCTTCCCGGACCCGACCGGCAAATCCAGTAGTCACAAATGTCAGCCCAATACAAGAGGTCCTAGGCCCAAATTAAAGCATAACAGTTGTAAATACACGAGGTTAGACTCTTTTATGGTGTAAGACTGCCCGGACCCGCCCGGCAAATCCAGCTGCCATAAATGCCGGTCTAATGTGAGAGGTCTTTATAAGGTTATGGCCTTAATGAATTAAGAAATACTTAACCAAATAAACATGTAAGGTGGGACATGGCGGTTAAGTAGGTGCCTTGGGTGTCATGAGGAATCTAGTGAGTGCCTTTAGTGGCATTTGAAATACGATTAGTAAGACTTAACCAAACACACATGTAAATGAACATGACTAAGAAGAGGGTTAAGTGGGATGTACTAGTGGGGACAAGCTTAAGTGGATAGCTTGTGGTAAATAGTGGGGGCCCATTTCAACCAGTAACCCAAACGTATCTTTATGGGCTCGACCCAAGTCGAGGACGGGACATGCATACTGGGCTTGACTATAAGAGGCCAAACGGGTTAGCGGTGGCAACGCAAGTCCAACGAGTTTCATATGTGTGTGCACCCGGGCTGATAGGTAAGACGTTGTTGCATCGTGTAGGTATAAGCCGTGCATCCTCAAGTTGTATCGGGTTGCTACTTTAGGGAAGTGATACACCCCACTGTGGGGCTAGCACGGGTATCAACGAGTAGGGAGCCGATCGAAAGTGGGTAGTGGGGTACACCTAGCGGAGATAGGGGCAGGCGGCACCTATGTTGTCAGCTAGGGGTACACAAAGCTATTTATATAATTTATAAGTTTGGTGAGTGGGATCAACCTTTAGGGTGACTGGTGTGGTGCAGTGTAGTAATTATTCGTTAGTATTAGGTGTGCCTTTACGTTATCTTTATCTGCTCTTCCATACCCAATAGTTCATAGACATTTCCTTGTTTTCCAGCTTATGCCTTAGTCTAGTTATTTTGATAATAGTATTGTTAGAATTATCATACTCGCCATACTTTATGTCTGACCCCCTCTATTTCTATCTTTTTCCCCCCTCCAGGTCCTCAAGGTGGGCCCAGCTCTAGTGGAGCTTGATTGGATTGCTTTATCTCTCTTCTGGAAAGCTTGGACCGTTGAAGTAAAGTCCAGCTTGTTATCTTCTTTAATGGCTATTTATGTAATGGGATTATGTATTTTGTTTTATCAAGATGGATATTGTACTTGACTCTGATTTATGGTTTTATGATGTAACAAACATGTTTAATTTCCGCTGCAATGAAATAAAGTTTTAGATTTCCAAGTACTACTTATTATCTGTCTTGTTGTAATTTTTCTGTTCTATATTCACTTAAAACCTCCATGGAAGTTAATGCATTCCCTTTGTGAGTGACATTAATGGACGTGGGGTGTTACAACAAAAATCTCCAGTGAATCAATGCTTGTTGTAAAGAAAATGTGACAAAAATTATAACTAGTCATTCAAGCTAGAGGAATAGACGCTCTGGTTAAACCTTGACAACAATTGGCATAATTCCCCTTTTGGTCACATTTAAAGCCGGTGATGGAATATAAGTCAGTGAACTGCCACTGAGAATAATTGTTACCCTGAGTGTTTTGCCCATTGTTCTTCTACAATCGAAAGTTGGGCTTCCTCTTCTTCAAGCTATTGGAAGCTACTTGAGAAGTTGGTGCTTGCACAAGCTGCTTACCCTTAGAGCTAGGGTTCATAAATCTAGTAGCCATATATATAATTCTAGCGAAAGTGCCATGAACATGAGCTATCAAGTTATCATAATACTTTAGATGGGCTTGAAATATAAACTTTTTGTTCCTATTGGGTAGTGTGTCAATCAAGCTAAGACTGAACTTGGACAATTCATTAAACTTTCTATTATACTTAGAAAATGCCATATTCCCTTGCTCAAAATCCATAAAGGTCCAGTATAGATTAGATTTCCAAGCTTTATTAATCCACTTGGCTGCAAAACATCCCTGAAAATTGGATACTATATTTGAGTCAATTTTTTTGAAGCGATAACTAATCCAAGTTTGATTCAACTTAGAATTTTCACTTAAACTACTCCCAAGTGGCATTGGCCTTAGCAATCTAAGCGGTGACAGATTCCCATATTTCTTGGGTAGCTTTTTGTAACTGCCAAGCAACTAACTGAAGCATCTGGGCGTCATTGATCTCAGCTCCAGTAAAAATCATCTTTAAGCTCTTTACCCTCTTCCAAGCCTGTGAAGACCCGCAACTTCCCCGTAAAGGAAAGCGTCGGATAGTTCGAGAACAAGCCACAACAGAACGCATACAGAAGAACATTTCATTGTATATTACAACAACGCATCAGATTACAAGAATATACAGAGTATAAAAGAATATTACACAGAAATATCAGAGATTTAAATTACATTTAAATACATCGCAGCGGAAAATAATACAATATACAACTAGAAGAGATATACGGATACAAAGCTTTCCGGATATCGTTCCAGCTGTAAACCAGGATCCTGTGAATATAAATCTGCAAAACCAAAACTACTAGCTGCCCGTGTCAAAATAAGGGCACCCAGAGTTTAGGTTAAAACAATAAACTCCAGGTCAGTCATGTGACTGGTGTGAGAACTAAAACAGTTATTAATCTTTATTTTAAATCATTAGGTAAATCAAGGGACCACGCCGTATAACACGGAACGGGTTCCTCCCAAGAATACCAGTGCATAAAACAAACAGCGCAATGCTAAATAAAGAAAAATGAAGCTGTTATAAGACCCAGGTCCTATCACACAATGCAAACGCAAGCCGGGGGATAGGGTTTTCCCTTATAACAGCCAAAGAATGCTTGATACGTTTAAAACAAATCATTTGATACTATAATAAGTGCATAGTGTATAAAACAACTTCAAATCATAAGTATCAATCATAGGCGGCATGGGTACCATATATCATGTCGCCATATATAGGTTTACAAATAAAACTGCAAAGTCACGTATTTGGAAATTGGATTTCCGTCTATGAACCGAGGCAAAAGATAGTCCTCAACCGATTCGAGACAATCTAGCCCATGTCTCAGGCAAGCGCGCAGGCAAGCCTTGGAGCGACAGGGCCGGTCCACACGGAGTGGATTATTATGCCTGAACAATACGTCTCCCCACCCTATGGGGTGTAAGTCTGGTCCGTCAGCCGACCAGAATGCATTCGGCCGAAACCGATATAACCGAGGCGCCTCGCAACCGCAACAACCACATAAGTCAAACTCGTCAGGGCGTGTAAAACCACTGACGCCACTTCTAGCTAGAAAGAAACGCAAGTCCTCCCTGAGGTCCGTCTCCCGTTTTTGGTTCATACCGGGTGTGAAACACGCGAGGTAAACATTACACAAAGCTACGCCACAAAGGCCGTGCTTTGATCATCACCACAAGACTTTGCTTTTCAACAGAAGCCTTGATCATTTGCATCTTAGCATGCCACACAGGCAAACCATCCTATGCAACCGATATCAGTCACACAGAATGAAATCCAATGTCAGACACACAGTCCATTTACAAGTCCGTTCTGGGTCTGAACGAAACCGGAGGCACCTAGTACCCCGCATATCCATCGATCTCCAAGTACGTCTGGACGATCACCAACTGTTTCCATCTTCTTGGGTGTACAGCCCAATCAAGATCATCAGTTATCACCCAAACGACGTGAAGACCTCCGGTCTTCGACCATCGTCTTCATCTTCGACTTATCGTCGTATCAGTTATTCAGAATGGGGTAAACCCGGTCTTTCCGAATAACTCGCGTATATATTATAAAAGTGTTACACAAACACCACTTACGCCTCATTCCAACTCATTAGTCATTAACCGTAAATTAATCAAGAGAATAATTCCCCAAATATTAACCCCGAAGGCCGAAACCAACATCAGATCAATATCCAGAAAACCATTCTACTTAGCTAACCGACAGTTAGTTTCTAAATTTCACGTTCAAATCTAATTAAAGATTTAACTATCGCCTGGAGCAAAACTGGTGATACTCCATTCTCGATCTTTTCAATCTAATTAAAGATTCATTAAAACTCCACTTAGTTTTAATCTTTGACTGGGTTAAAGAATCAGTGTCATTTAAAAACACGGTTCACGATAAACCCAAAATCACATTCATTAATCGTCGGGTTAAAGAACGAGTGTTATTTAAAACACTGTCCACGATAAACCCAAAAATCAATATCAATTCAATTCCAATTAAATGTTATTTAATTGGTACACTTCATTAAATCTAAATAAAAAGATTTAATCATTTCTCAACTGGGTTCAAGAACAGTGTTAGTGAAGACACCATTCACGACAAACCCAAATCACATTCATTAATCGTCGGGTTAAAGAACGAGTGTTATTTAAAACACTGTCCACGATAAACCCAAAAATCAATATCAATTCAATTCCAATTAAATATTATTTAATTGGTACACTTCATTAAATCTAAATAAAAAGATTTAATCATTTCTCAACTGGGTTCAAGAACAGTGTTAGTGAAGACACCATTCACGACAAACCCAAATCACATTCATTAATCGTCGGGTTAAAGAACGAGTGTTATTTAAAACACTGTCCACGATAAACCCAAAAATCAATATCAATTCAATTCCAATTAAATATTATTTAATTGGTACACTTCATTAAATCTAAATAAAAAGATTTAATCCTTTCTCAACTGGGTTCAAGAACAGTGTTAGTGAAGACACCATTCACGACAAACCCAAATCACATTTGATATTCAATATAAGGCTCTGAATAGAAAATATATCGGCTTATATTCAATATCAAATTCTACGATTAACAAATGTCGTATTGGAAATAACGATATAAATATATATCTTTCAAATTTCCGTAACAACATCCGTATAATCACGAATCCCAACATCGAAATATTCCGAAGACAATTTCGATTCAAATCCACTCCAATGCAATCATTGGAAATTTTGGTTATTTTCAAAACCCTTTTCAAATTCAATTTATTTATTTAAAAATAAATAGAATTATAATTCTAGTTCAAAACTAGTTCATTTCGATAAAAATCTATTTTTATCTTTTCAAATATGGAGTTTTTCATCCCAAACTTTCACAAATCATTTCTTATGATTTTACACAAATTATTACTATTTTTAATAATTTTATCAAGGCCCGTACAGTCGATTTCCATCAATGGCCATCGAACTGCACTTACAGCGACCTTTTTCGAATTTGATTTGGACGTGTCTCCAAATCCAACCGTTAGATTTCAAATTTCTCACATTCATTAGAAAGCTCTTTTCGATACGAACCCAACGGTTCCGGTTTTAGGAGAATCCGACGGTCGGATCTCCCGTAATGCCCGTTTGAAATAAATGGTCGAAATTCGCGAACTACCGCGGCGCGGCGCGTTCTATTCAGGCCATTATATTATATATAATATATATATAATATATATATCGTCGATTTCTATTTAAAACGAATTATATAAATAGTTTTGAATTCGTTTCAAAAACATTTTCAACTTCCATTTCAATTCAAATCAAAATTGAATTCTTCTTTATAAATTCGTTTTAAAATCCATTTCTATTCAATTCAAATTTCAATTCAATTTGAATTTATTTCACTTCGCTTTCAATTCGAATTCGTTTTCAATTCAATTCATTTCGAAATCGTTTTCAATTCAATTCATTTCGAAATCGTTTTCAATTCTATTCATTTCGAAATCGTTTTCAATTCAATTTATTTCGAAATCGTTTTCAATTCAATTCATTTCGAAATCGTTTTCAATTCAATTCATTTCGAAATCGTTTTCAATTCAATTCATTTCGAAATCGTTTTCAATTCAATTCATTTCGAAATCGTTTTCAATTCAATTCATTTCGAAATCGTTTTCAATTCAATTCATTTCAAAATATTCGATTTCGAAATCACTTTTCAATATTCATTTTAAAATGAATAAAATCGATATAAATATCGTTCACGTCAAAATGGCGTCAATCTAATCCTCACGGCTTCACATATTTCTATTTTCAAATATTCTATTTCAAATATTTCTATTTCAAATATTTCTATTTCAAATATTTTTTTTTTTTTTTTTTTTTCGAAACTGGAATGAGGCCCAATCAATTACCATATAATGTTAATTATATGGATTTTCTACAACACATGTATATATCAACAACGATGAATAATCAACCATCAACCAAAGTGCACTACACTGTATAAGCATCAAATATAGACATTTAACGCTTATAGCAGCTTGTCAATCAATCGATCGACATATTTAATCAATCAGGATGAGTGAACTTCAAATTTCATCCTAACACCCGTGTGGGGTTTCAAACAATCAAACACATATTTTATTTGTGCAGTTAGGCGATGTGTAAAATTTATCGACCCAATCAACGTCATTCAAATAGGTGTACATAAACAAACCGTCTGGTTTGTAAATGAATATTTATTTATTCACATTCACGTTAAAAATTATATTTTTAACGATAACACATTTTATTTTAACATATGAATTTCTATTCAGTTCATTCGTTAAATAAAATGCTATTTTTATTTTTTTTTCTAACTTATTTTAGAAAATTTCGGCGGCATAACGGCACGATACTAGAAACGGGACAAGGCCTAGCCTTATCCCCGGTCTAGTGAAGGCCCACGCCATTCACACATCAATCAAATCAATTCGTTATGCAAACCACAAACTTTGGAGTAAGAGTCTAACCTAGTCTTACTCCTTCGCCTTATAACGGCGCACTTCTAATCCTAACCAATTTATCGATTCGATTTTTCACACCACAAACCACATTCAAACCAATATCTCAATCAAACACCAAACATCCAAACAAACAAGTCCATGGTATGTGGACGGGTGTCGGGTGCTTCTAATAAGCACCGTCTGCATCCTAGTATATATATATATCTAGAAAAAGAGAATTAAGAGTGAGAAGTTCTCACAAAAAGCTATCCAAGCTCCACTGCACTTCATTTGCAGAAGTCTTCGCCGTTTTCGCATCTTCGTCAGCTTCGTCGCCCGTAGCCACTATATATAAAAAAAAAAAAAAATCGAATTTTTATTTCGCTATTCAATATATAAAAGTCGAGTTTTTATTTCAAAGTTCAATATATAAAAATCGAATTTTTATTTCAAAGTTCAATATATAAAAATCGAATTTTTATTTCAAAGTTCAATATATAAAAATCGAGTTTTTATTTCAAAGTTCAATATATAAAAATCGAATTTTTATTTCGAAGTTCAATATATAAAAATCGAATTTTTAGTTCGAAGTTCAATATATAAAAATCGAATTTTTAGTTCGAAGTTCAATAAATAAAAATCGAATTTTAAGTTCAAAGTTCAATATATAAAAATCTGATTTTGACTTCGCTTTCAATATTGAAAAATATGATTTTTACCTTTTGCTTTCACATATAAAAAATATGATTTTTACCTTTTGCTTTCACATATAAAAATATGATTTTTACCTTTTGCTTTCACATATAAAAATATGATTTTTACCTTTTGCTTTCACATATAAAAATATGATTTTTACCTTTTGCTTTCACAAATAAAAATATGATTTTTACCTTTTGCTTTCACAAATAAAAATATGATTTTTACCTTTAAAATCAGTTTATTATTTGCTTATAAAAACCAATTCAGTTTTTATCTTTATAAAAAAAAAATCAATTTTAAAAATTCTATAAAATCAGTTTTTAAATTAGCAACATACAGTTTTTAAAATAAACAAAATACAGTTTTTAAAATTAGCAAAAACAGTTTTTAAAATTAACAAAAACAAATTACAAAATACTTACCGAGGGGGGCGGGAACTGCCGCACCATCGTGAGTGAGGGGGGGGGTTCTTCACGCTGTCTGCGTCGACTGGGGGGGGGTTTCAGGCGGAGGTTGGTGCTCCGGTGGGTGGCTCGGCGCTGAATCGAGGGGGGGGGGTTGGAGTTCGGTGATGGGCGCTAGGGTTGGGGGGGGGATGTCGCGATCTTCGCGCCGCCGGGGGGGGGGGCTCTCGCGCGTCGCCTCTGGCGCCTGGGGGGGGGGGCGGCGGGTTATCGTTTGGGTTTTTTTTTTTTTTCTAATTTCTGATTTTAAGAAATCGAATGGGGGAGGGGCCAGAGAGAAATAGGGGGAGAGAGTTTATTTTTTTTTTATTAATTTATTTATTTTATTATTTAAAAGTTGACTTTCACATACGACCTCAAAACGAGGTCCACCGCCTGTCGCCCATAGCGTTTCACCCCCATTCTGAACACAATGGGATATATATCGCAAGCTGATTCGACTGTTTGAATCAGTTTCCGTTTAATTTACATTTAAATCACTATATTGAATTTTAAACGTACATTTCAAATTACCGGGGTCACATACTAACTAGAAAAATTCCAGAAAAATATTTTCTAGCTTCGTATTGACGATACGGTCCTAACAAAACTAGTTTCGTCGAATTCTGAGACCGTTAGAAAAATGGCCAATTTCCAGTCGATTAAAATCAACTGAAACTGGTCAAACGCGTTTTCCTTTGCCACGCTCACATATTGATTCGAAAAATTACGAAATTTGAAACCTAGCAATAACTTGACACTGCGGACCCAACAAAACTGGTTTCGTCGAAATCCGAGGTCGTTTGCAAAATGTCCATTTTTAAGGGCCTGAATTCCATAGCGACTATTCAGAATTTTCAACTGGACATATCTTTTGATTCTCGCTGCTAAATTTTGATTTTTTGGATTCGTTGGAAAGATATTCTCTATTCGATTCCATTATTTTTGGTTTCACTAAAATCCGGATTGTTCTGCACCCGGTACATTCAATTGAAGTTTGAAACCGAATTATCGAACTACCGCGCCATTTTCAATTCTATTTATAATTATATATAACTATTTATATTCTAACGACGACGCGTATAATATATACGTTCGAATTCTATTCAAAATAAATTTCTCGTCGATTATATTTAAAATAATCTATTTTAAATATTCAAAATTCGCTATAATCGCCAAAATAAAATTTTTAAACTGGCCCAGATTTTACGGGTTGTTACAATCTCCCCCACTTAAAACTTTTCGTCCCCGAAAAGGAACAAAGTCGAAAGTGGTTTGATTATTCAACTGTACGCTCGGTCTAACTTCCATTCTCTAACTCTTTAGTTTCTGAGAATTTTCAAAACTTCAAAAATTTGGCTAACACCCTAAATTTTTGAAAAATTTCGCCATAACCTCCCCTGCAATGGGGGCATCGGGGAATTTCAAATAGCTTCCCCGGTCCTTCAGATCTCAAAAAGAAAAAGAAAAAGCCAAGCGGCTAGCCAATAGGCTCACAAAATCATCATCACCCAAACAAAACAGGAAATTATGTAGTAAATATGTACCTATTTGTCGGGCAAACAAATTTTATTCTCTGCTCTAGCCTCCTTGCTATGACCTGTTCAAAGATATATATGCATATGCAAGCAGATGCGACCAAATTTCAATATAATTCAATATTTGATCCAATTAGGCTTAATGGTTAAAAATTAGCAAACAACTAAACAAACAACACAAACATCAATCAATTAGTGAATTAGAGTTTCAAATTCATAACTTTGATATATATACAAAAATCAGATTCTTGATGCCAAATCATAACCATAGGCCCTATCTAATTTTGGTTCTCACACCAGTCTAATGGAAATATATAGAAAATCACACCTTCGAAACTCGAACATAAATGTTGATGATGCGATCGCTATCATCAATATCATCTTCGGGCGACTAGAGTGTAATGCTATATCTATCCAATATATTAAAATTTCAAATACACGTGGATCAGACGTATACTTAAAATCTATATATACTGGATTGTCCACATCAATATAAATAAATAATCAACTACGAATAATTGATTTAAATTTTCAAAACAAAATTTGTTTTCACTTTAAAAATATACTCTTCACACTCGTTCTAGGATACTACTGATCCCATCTCTAACGAGTCATTCTAATTGGATATTACTAATCCAATATCTGATGAATTCTTTCGTAGGGTTCTAATGTGTCTTGTTCTCTAGCTTTGTAAACCAAAGCTCTGATACCAACTGTGAAGACCCGCAACTTCCCCGTAAAGGAAAGCGTCGGATAGTTCGAGAACAAGCCACAACAGAACGCATACAGAAGAACATTTCATTGTATATTACAACAACGCATCAGATTACAAGAATATACAGAGTATAAAAGAATATTACACAGAAATATCAGAGATTTAAATTACATTTAAATACATCGCAGCGGAAAATAATACAATATACAACTAGAAGAGATATACGGATACAAAGCTTTCCGGATATCGTTCCAGCTGTAAACCAGGATCCTGTGAATATAAATCTGCAAAACCAAAACTACTAGCTGCCCGTGTCAAAATAAGGGCACCCAGAGTTTAGGTTAAAACAATAAACTCCAGGTCAGTCATGTGACTGGTGTGAGAACTAAAACAGTTATTAATCTTTATTTTAAATCATTAGGTAAATCAAGGGACCACGCCGTATAACACGGAACGGGTTTCCTCCCAAGAATACCAGTGCATAAAACAAACAGCGCAATGCTAAATAAAGAAAAATGAAGCTGTTATAAGACCCAGGTCCTATCACACAATGCAAACGCAAGCCGGGGGATAGGGTTTTCCCTTATAACAGCCAAAGAATGCTTGATACGTTTAAAACAAATCATTTGATACTATAATAAGTGCATAGTGTATAAAACAACTTCAAATCATAAGTATCAATCATAGGCGGCATGGGTACCATATATCATGTCGCCATATATAGGTTTACAAATAAAACTGCAAAGTCACGTATTTGGAAATTGGATTTCCGTCTATGAACCGAGGCAAAAGATAGTCCTCAACCGATTCGAGACAATCTAGCCCATGTCTCAGGCAAGCGCGCAGGCAAGCCTTGGAGCGACAGGGCCGGTCCACACGGAGTGGATTATTATGCCTGAACAATACGTCTCCCCACCCTATGGGGTGTAAGTCTGGTCCGTCAGCCGACCAGAATGCATTCGGCCGAAACCGATATAACCGAGGCGCCTCGCAACCGCAACAACCACATAAGTCAAACTCGTCAGGGCGTGTAAAACCACTGACGCCACTTCTAGCTAGAAAGAAACGCAAGTCCTCCCTGAGGTCCGTCTCCCGTTTTTGGTTCATACCGGGTGTGAAACACGCGAGGTAAACATTACACAAAGCTACGCCACAAAGGCCGTGCTTTGATCATCACCACAAGACTTTGCTTTTCAACAGAAGCCTTGATCATTTGCATCTTAGCATGCCACACAGGCAAACCATCCTATGCAACCGATATCAGTCACACAGAATGAAATCCAATGTCAGACACACAGTCCATTTACAAGTCCGTTCTGGGTCTGAACGAAACCGGAGGCACCTAGTACCCCGCATATCCATCGATCTCCAAGTACGTCTGGACGATCACCAACTGTTTCCATCTTCTTGGGTGTACAGCCCAATCAAGATCATCAGTTATCACCCAAACGACGTGAAGACCTCCGGTCTTCGACCATCGTCTTCATCTTCGACTTATCGTCGTATCAGTTATTCAGAATGGGGTAAACCCGGTCTTTCCGAATAACTCGCGTATATATTATAAAAGTGTTACACAAACACCACTTACGCCTCATTCCAACTCATTAGTCATTAACCGTAAATTAATCAAGAGAATAATTCCCCAAATATTAACCCCGAAGGCCGAAACCAACATCAGATCAATATCCAGAAAACCATTCTACTTAGCTAACCGACAGTTAGTTTCTAAATTTCACGTTCAAATCTAATTAAAGATTTAACTATCGCCTGGAGCAAAACTGGTGATACTCCATTCTCGATCTTTTCAATCTAATTAAAGATTCATTAAAACTCCACTTAGTTTTAATCTTTGACTGGGTTAAAGAATCAGTGTCATTTAAAAACACGGTTCACGATAAACCCAAAATCACATTCATTAATCGTCGGGTTAAAGAACGAGTGTTATTTAAAACACTGTCCACGATAAACCCAAAAATCAATATCAATTCAATTCCAATTAAATGTTATTTAATTGGTACACTTCATTAAATCTAAATAAAAAGATTTAATCATTTCTCAACTGGGTTCAAGAACAGTGTTAGTGAAGACACCATTCACGACAAACCCAAATCACATTCATTAATCGTCGGGTTAAAGAACGAGTGTTATTTAAAACACTGTCCACGATAAACCCAAAAATCAATATCAATTCAATTCCAATTAAATATTATTTAATTGGTACACTTCATTAAATCTAAATAAAAAGATTTAATCATTTCTCAACTGGGTTCAAGAACAGTGTTAGTGAAGACACCATTCACGACAAACCCAAATCACATTCATTAATCGTCGGGTTAAAGAACGAGTGTTATTTAAAACACTGTCCACGATAAACCCAAAAATCAATATCAATTCAATTCCAATTAAATATTATTTAATTGGTACACTTCATTAAATCTAAATAAAAAGATTTAATCCTTTCTCAACTGGGTTCAAGAACAGTGTTAGTGAAGACACCATTCACGACAAACCCAAATCACATTTGATATTCAATATAAGGCTCTGAATAGAAAATATATCGGCTTATATTCAATATCAAATTCTACGATTAACAAATGTCGTATTGGAAATAACGATATAAATATATATCTTTCAAATTTCCGTAACAACATCCGTATAATCACGAATCCCAACATCGAAATATTCCGAAGACAATTTCGATTCAAATCCACTCCAATGCAATCATTGGAAATTTTGGTTATTTTCAAAACCCTTTTCAAATTCAATTTATTTATTTAAAAATAAATAGAATTATAATTCTAGTTCAAAACTAGTTCATTTCGATAAAAATCTATTTTTATCTTTTCAAATATGGAGTTTTTCATCCCAAACTTTCACAAATCATTTCTTATGATTTTACACAAATTATTACTATTTTTAATAATTTTATCAAGGCCCGTACAGTCGATTTCCATCAATGGCCATCGAACTGCACTTACAGCGACCTTTTTCGAATTTGATTTGGACGTGTCTCCAAATCCAACCGTTAGATTTCAAATTTCTCACATTCATTAGAAAGCTCTTTTCGATACGAACCCAACGGTTCCGGTTTTAGGAGAATCCGACGGTCGGATCTCCCGTAATGCCCGTTTGAAATAAATGGTCGAAATTCGCGAACTACCGCGGCGCGGCGCGTTCTATTCAGGCCATTATATTATATATAATATATATATAATATATATATCGTCGATTTCTATTTAAAACGAATTATATAAATAGTTTTGAATTCGTTTCAAAAACATTTTCAACTTCCATTTCAATTCAAATCAAAATTGAATTCTTCTTTATAAATTCGTTTTAAAATCCATTTCTATTCAATTCAAATTTCAATTCAATTTGAATTTATTTCACTTCGCTTTCAATTCAATTCGAATTCGTTTTCAATTCAATTCATTTCGAAATCGTTTTCAATTCAATTCATTTCGAAATCGTTTTCAATTCTATTCATTTCGAAATCGTTTTCAATTCAATTTATTTCGAAATCGTTTTCAATTCAATTCATTTCGAAATCGTTTTCAATTCAATTCATTTCGAAATCGTTTTCAATTCAATTCATTTCGAAATCGTTTTCAATTCAATTCATTTCGAAATCGTTTTCAATTCAATTCATTTCGAAATCGTTTTCAATTCAATTCATTTCAAAATATTCGATTTCGAAATCACTTTTCAATATTCATTTTAAAATGAATAAAATCGATATAAATATCGTTCACGTCAAAATGGCGTCAATCTAATCCTCACGGCTTCACATATTTCTATTTTCAAATATTCTATTTCAAATATTTCTATTTCAAATATTTCTATTTCAAATATTTCTTTTTTTTTTTTTTTCGAAACTGGAATGAGGCCCAATCAATTACCATATAATGTTAATTATATGGATTTTCTACAACACATGTATATATCAACAACGATGAATAATCAACCATCAACCAAAGTGCACTACACTGTATAAGCATCAAATATAGACATTTAACGCTTATAGCAGCTTGTCAATCAATCGATCGACATATTTAATCAATCAGGATGAGTGAACTTCAAATTTCATCCTAACACCCGTGTGGGGTTTCAAACAATCAAACACATATTTTATTTGTGCAGTTAGGCGATGTGTAAAATTTATCGACCCAATCAACGTCATTCAAATAGGTGTACATAAACAAACCGTCTGGTTTGTAAATGAATATTTATTTATTCACATTCACGTTAAAAATTATATTTTTAACGATAACACATTTTATTTTAACATATGAATTTCTATTCAGTTCATTCGTTAAATAAAATGCTATTTTTATTTTTTTTTCTAACTTATTTTAGAAAATTTCGGCGGCATAACGGCACGATACTAGAAACGGGACAAGGCCTAGCCTTATCCCCGGTCTAGTGAAGGCCCACGCCATTCACACATCAATCAAATCAATTCGTTATGCAAACCACAAACTTTGGAGTAAGAGTCTAACCTAGTCTTACTCCTTCGCCTTATAACGGCGCACTTCTAATCCTAACCAATTTATCGATTCGATTTTTCACACCACAAACCACATTCAAACCAATATCTCAATCAAACACCAAACATCCAAACAAACAAGTCCATGGTATGTGGACGGGTGTCGGGTGCTTCTAATAAGCACCGTCTGCATCCTAGTATATATATATATCTAGAAAAAGAGAATTAAGAGTGAGAAGTTCTCACAAAAAGCTATCCAAGCTCCACTGCACTTCATTTGCAGAAGTCTTCGCCGTTTTCGCATCTTCGTCAGCTTCGTCGCCCGTAGCCACTATATATAAAAAAAAAAAAAAAATCGAATTTTTATTTCGCTATTCAATATATAAAAGTCGAGTTTTTATTTCAAAGTTCAATATATAAAAATCGAATTTTTATTTCAAAGTTCAATATATAAAAATCGAATTTTTATTTCAAAGTTCAATATATAAAAATCGAGTTTTTATTTCAAAGTTCAATATATAAAAATCGAATTTTTATTTCGAAGTTCAATATATAAAAATCGAATTTTTAGTTCGAAGTTCAATATATAAAAATCGAATTTTTAGTTCGAAGTTCAATAAATAAAAATCGAATTTTAAGTTCAAAGTTCAATATATAAAAATCTGATTTTGACTTCGCTTTCAATATTGAAAAATATGATTTTTACCTTTTGCTTTCACATATAAAAAATATGATTTTTACCTTTTGCTTTCACATATAAAAATATGATTTTTACCTTTTGCTTTCACATATAAAAATATGATTTTTACCTTTTGCTTTCACATATAAAAATATGATTTTTACCTTTTGCTTTCACAAATAAAAATATGATTTTTACCTTTTGCTTTCACAAATAAAAATATGATTTTTACCTTTAAAATCAGTTTATTATTTGCTTATAAAAACCAATTCAGTTTTTATCTTTATAAAAAAAAAATCAATTTTAAAAATTCTATAAAATCAGTTTTTAAATTAGCAACATACAGTTTTTAAAATAAACAAAATACAGTTTTTAAAATTAGCAAAAACAGTTTTTAAAATTAACAAAAACAAATTACAAAATACTTACCGAGGGGGGCGGGAACTGCCGCACCATCGTGAGTGAGGGGGGGGGGGGTTCTTCACGCTGTCTGCGTCGACTGGGGGGGGTTTCAGGCGGAGGTTGGTGCTCCGGTGGGTGGCTCGGCGCTGAATCGAGGGGGGGGGGTTGGAGTTCGGTGATGGGCGCTAGGGTTGGGGGGGGATGTCGCGATCTTCGCGCCGCCGGGGGGGGGGGGGGGGGGGCTCTCGCGCGTCGCCTCTGGCGCCTGGGGGGGGCGGCGGGTTATCGTTTGGGTTTTTTTTTTTTCTAATTTCTGATTTTAAGAAATCGAATGGGGGGGGGCCAGAGAGAAATAGGGGGAGAGAGTTTATTTTTTTTTTTTATATTAATTTATTTATTTTATTATTTAAAAGTTGACTTTCACATACGACCTCAAAACGAGGTCCACCGCCTGTCGCCCATAGCGTTTCACCCCCATTCTGAACACAATGGGATATATATCGCAAGCTGATTCGACTGTTTGAATCAGTTTCCGTTTAATTTACATTTAAATCACTATATTGAATTTTAAACGTACATTTCAAATTACCGGGGTCACATACTAACTAGAAAAATTCCAGAAAAATATTTTCTAGCTTCGTATTGACGATACGGTCCTAACAAAACTAGTTTCGTCGAATTCTGAGACCGTTAGAAAAATGGCCAATTTCCAGTCGATTAAAATCAACTGAAACTGGTCAAACGCGTTTTCCTTTGCCACGCTCACATATTGATTCGAAAAATTACGAAATTTGAAACCTAGCAATAACTTGACACTGCGGACCCAACAAAACTGGTTTCGTCGAAATCCGAGGTCGTTTGCAAAATGTCCATTTTTAAGGGCCTGAATTCCATAGCGACTATTCAGAATTTTCAACTGGACATATCTTTTGATTCTCGCTACTAAATTTTGATTTTTTGGATTCGTTGGAAAGATATTCTCTATTCGATTCCATTATTTTTGGTTTCACTAAAATCCGGATTGTTCTGCACCCGGTACATTCAATTGAAGTTTGAAACCGAATTATCGAACTACCGCGCCATTTTCAATTCTATTTATAATTATATATAACTATTTATATTCTAACGACGACGCGTATAATATATACGTTCGAATTCTATTCAAAATAAATTTCTCGTCGATTATATTTAAAATAATCTATTTTAAATATTCAAAATTCGCTATAATCGCCAAAATAAAATTTTTAAACTGGCCCAGATTTTACGGGTTGTTACAAAGCCTCAATAATATTTTCCGATCCCATGAATTTGGCACCACCATGAAAAGTGTACTCCTTGCAAAGAGCGGTGAACCTAACTGGTAGAGCTAGTGCTAGGACATTTCCTTTTCACTTACCTCTTGCGTTCCTTCGGTTCATCCTAGAAAATAACAAGGATGAGTTTAGAGCATGTACTGACCTACTTTATCTTACCATTTAAATCAATGATAAAATCAAATCAAATCATTCGAAAAAGCAGATTAATTTTACTATGGGGTTTGATATAATCAAATCACATAACGAAGTCCGATTACATATACAAAATAGCATAATGACTCACAGTGGAATAAATAGCTTAGTAGTTCATGAAGCTACTAATCAAAAATCT
Organism: Allium sativum; assembly: GCA_030737875.1. NCBI lineage: Eukaryota > Viridiplantae > Streptophyta > Magnoliopsida > Asparagales > Amaryllidaceae > Allium > Allium sativum. The sequence goes on from CM060918.1 coordinate 752,110,097, forward strand.
CAAATTCAAAATATATAATATCAGAGTCATAAATCAATACATTAGAAAATCTGAGATACATAAATTCCTAGTATTTAAATAACTCACGGAAGTGGGATAACTATGTCACCAAGATAGCAATAGCAGATAGATAATAAGCTAAATCTTCAATAGATTTCCAGCTCTCAAAGGATGAATCGCGAAAGCTAGAGTCCTCAGTCTGACCAGACATAAACTCGAAACAAAACACTCAGATTATGAGTAACAATCTCAAAAGTAAATCAACTTAAGTGAAACGTTCAAATGAAATGCACTAGTAACTTAAAGAATATTTGGGATCCCATTCTTCAAAGATCCATTAAACTAGATATTATATAATAAAATAAGCTATTATAATAGTGTCTGTGGTTAAATGTAATATTCAAAATAGCATAAGCGAGATTACATTTTTACCCTTATGTCATTTATAATACCGTAGATTACACATATACCTAAAGTCCATCGTAAAATAGTGCTATCGAGGGCATTCCATATGTATGGCACAAATCAAAATCGTAAGGGGCTAGATAAGGATAATATGATAAGGCATCGAGGCTATACCCAGAGGTATGATTTTATCGAATTGCGGACCCAGATAGATGGTAACGCGTAGCCATAGCAATCGCTTACCTCAGACAATACTCCCAAATCAAAGGGTCCCTAATCGCATCATAACGTAATTGATAGTATCGAAGATGCATGTCCTCTAGGAGGAGCAAACGCAATTTTCCAGGGTATGACTCCTGTTTTAGTGATTTAAATTATGACACGAAGGTCAAGGCTATCCATCATCATTTCTTTCTTCGAACCCAGTAACCACCACCAAATCCATCCTACTTCATTCCGGATTCTCCACCACATACACAGCTGTTAAAATGGTATCAGTGTTGACAGAGGGTGTAACAATACCAACTCCGGTCTCTTTAACAACCAAACACTTATTTCACACCATGGTAAATTATATTAAAAATCATTTTTAAATATCATAAATCAAAATAATGACAATAATATTGGTTTATATTCAAATAATTACATTTAAATGTTTCAATACCATAATTCATAATTTAAAATATCAAAAATCAAATAATAACGGTATTGATTTATATTCAAATCATTAATTTCAAATATTTCAATGTCATAACTTATATTTCAAATCAGTTCATTATATTGTTAAGTTCATAAATCATAAATCATAAGTCAATTCATTATTAGGTTCGGTTTAAGATTCAAATTTCATATTTGCAATAGTTTCCAATAATTAGATTTCGATTTCATATTTCTAAGCCTCAAATTTCATCGTTTGGAAATCTTTATATTAACATTTTGGATTCAATAGCTTAGACCGAAAACAACTTTTATTTAAAATAGTTAATATATTATAAAACAAATTTATTTAAAGATAATTATATTTATATACAATAATTTGATTTAAAATAATTATAAAATAAGTAATAGTTAAATTAAAATAAAATAATATAATTGAAATAGTTATAGAAAGTATAGTGATTAAGTTAATTTTAAATAAAATATTATAAAGTAATAATAATATAATTTAGATTTTGAAATAGAATTTTACAAATTTTAAATAATTTCTTTCATTGATTCGGGTTCAACAGTTTTATTTCAAACAAATTTTAAATTCTAACCAACAAATCCTTAAGTTCAATTCATTTCAAATATATTCAAGTTGGATTATTTGATTTTATTTTTAATGATTCAAATTACATTCAAATCGCTATTTCAGTAAAGTATAAATCAAATAATTCTAAATTTCAATTAAACTAATAATAAAATTTTAACTTCAACTATATTTAGATTCAAAACATTTACCAAATCAATTGTTCCCAAATCTCTTCATTAAGTTTCATAATCAAGCCTAATTCATAAAGTTTATTTTTCAAGTTATAGTCATGTCTAAAACCAATTTATCTTAAGTTGATAAATTTTAATTTTATTAGGTTGGTTATACAAATCAAGTAATCAGTAAATTCCAAAGTTCCCTTTAGACTCTTTATACACTTTTATTTTATAAACTCTATATTTGCATAGTTCTAAGATTTAAATAATATTTATACTATATTAAAAGATATGTTAATTTGCTTATAAATAAATTTATATTATCTAAGTTTTGAAACTAAATATTATTATAATTTAAAATATTATGTCATACTAAAACATATATTAACTTATATATTGAAAGTATATAACATATAATTTTATTTTCAAAAATATAAAATTTAAATTTTATAAATTATTAAAACATAAATTTAGATTTTTTTTTACTTTAAATGGATTGATTGACTGGAATAGTCCAAAGTTTAACGAGTATTCCCATAATAATCCCAAATTTGAATTATTTTTAAATAATCCCAATTTAGCGGGTCCCTTCCTATATTGATCCCGATGACCGGGTAAACTATCAATCGTTTTTCTTCCCATTTCTGTAGTTCACAGGTTCTATCACCTCCACTATAATTACAAACCATACATGTGCCCATCTATCTCTTCACTAAGCTGCTGAAATCATGTCATGCAAATAGTTTCAACTCTTCACCCATAACAACCACAAATCAATGAACGACAGATCCTTACACCACTAATCATCATAAAATGACCCAAACCATCCCTTGTGGCTGACTACAAACTAATATCACTACTACAACCCATGGCATCGCCTCCCTCCTTTAACGTGCCAGTCACTCTTCTTTCAACTCAGCTTCCCATTGTCGTACAACACCCACACTTAAAACATGCCTACCATGTAATAGATGATCAGACACTAAAAAAACCATTACCATTGCCTTGCATACCTAACCAATAACTGTATAGCCTCTCCAGGCATATCAATATTCAACAGCCTAATTACCCCACCACTCGAATAAAAATCACCCAACATAGAAGTCTTATCACTCTAAGTAAATGACTCACGAATCACACCTCACTGTAACCAACATCTACAACTACTCATTCACAAATCAATTTCAACTTTCCTACCACTATTCTCTACACACCTCAATTCAGTGAATTGCAAATCAATGCTATAAAAATAAATCGGTGAAACAATCTTTACCCTAAACACCATGCTAAAACCATGACCATTCCACTTCAACTTTAGTAGATCCAAACGTCCATGGGAGATTTGATGTCTAATTTAAACACCTTGAAGGTCGAAATTTGGGTGAAGGAGGTTTGGTTGGGCGAAGGATATTTGGGCGAAGGTGGTTTGGGAGAAGGAGGTTTGGGTGAAGGAGGTGCTTACAAGAACCCAACAAAAGAAGAGTCTGTTTCAACATAAAATTTTCATCTTGCATGCTTGAAAAGCCGCGAGTAGCTAATTTCATGGCATACTTAAGTAAAAGAGACATGGAAGAGGAAGGGTAAGTGCAATGAGATGAGATAAGGTAGGAGAGAAGGAGAAAAGCAATATAGAATGGAAAAAAAGAGAGAACGGAGAGGACATAGGCAGACGAGAAAGAAAGTAACACGGTTTTGGGTTAGATGATAGGGTGGAACAAGCCGAACAGGTTACCAGGCCATCGAGATCAATATCGGAAGGGACCCCCCTGAACTTAAGATTATTTAAAAATAATCCAAACTTGGGATTATTATTGGAAGACACATTAAATTTTGGATTATTCCTATCAATTACTCCAATTTAAATTTCTAAAATACTTTTACTCAAGTCAGAATATTTTATCAATTCAGAAACTACTTTCAGAATAGACCAACGGTGTCCATATATAATTTTCTACCTAGGCCAACTTGTACCAATATATATATATATATATATATGTATATATGTATATCATTTAAATCCGTTTAACATTAAATTTATCGATATATATCATTTCAATCGGCATCCTTATAAATTCAGTTTCAATTCATAAATATATACAGTAATTCGGGTATGTATCATTTCAACCCATAATAGTTTATAAATGTATTGGTAACTTGCAGTGTGAGAACACAATAAATATAACATCTCAAATTAGTTGTCCACATCAGCACAAATCATCAAAATCAATTTCGTGTCATGTATGTCATAAGTGTGTGTGTGTCACATATGCACAAACAAATAATTGGGTTTTCTAGAGGAATTATAACATTTCACATGTCATTTCAATTGATTAATTTTACATTTTGAATTTTTTTCTCAGTGAGGATTCTCACCTTGCATGGAAAAATAAAAATAGACAACATGGGTTGAAGCAGCTATGGAAGCTAACATGAAAGCGGACACGACACTATTTGAATCAACAAATTGAACCACTAACTTGAATCAACCCAAACTTAAATCACAAATTACAAACCCACACTCTATTGTTTTATTATATATATATATATGTATGTATATGTATATATTCACTAATTCCAAATCAACACACTATTGTCCAAATCAACACTCTATTATTTTATAATATATATTCTTGTGAATCAAATTGTATATAATATATACACACATTTATATAAAATCTCTAAACCAAAAATATTCCTCCAACTAACAATTACAAGGATTGAACTCAAGACCTCACACTTCTCATCTTTATGCTTTACCGCTCTAAATAACACATTCTTTTGGTTTCAAACCCAAAACACACACACATACATTCAAAATCTTGTAGCAACCCCACCCACATAAACGTACAACTCGACCCAAAGGGAAAGGGGAGAAGGATGGGTTTAGATTTTTACTAAAAAGTTACAAAATCGAATAAGAATTTAATCGTTTCAAAACTGAATTTTGGACTAATTTACATTAGAATTTGGAAAAATCATAAATTAGAAAGTTGTTGAACATTATTTTATCATCAAATTAAAATAATAAAAAATTATTTTTGAGAAAATTTAAATAAGGTATGACCAGAACAGCGACAAATAAATTTTCAAGCCAGAAATCTAGGCCCGAAAATGCGTCTAAATGATTGGCGGTTTCGACTTGGAAAAATTCAAAATTTTGAAAAGCGTTCAACAAAAAATTATAACTATTTCAATTTGATTCAATTGAGAAAAAAGAAAATTGGATTTCAATTCAATATTTGAAAGTTATGGCCTCGACAAATCAGGTCAAAATACAGGAAAACCCATAAAATCAAAAAAGAAATAGAAAAATGTAAGGAGGTCAAGCTTTAGGTTTTGGTGGTGGTTGAGGGTTGCAGTGAAGGTTTGTGCATGGATGAGATTTCATTTTCTGAAACAAGAAATAGAAAAAAGAGAGATGAGAGATAGAATAGGAGTTGATGCTTCATGATTTTGTTTGTAATTAATTTCAATAAATCTCTTTTTTTCATTACAATTTGATTTGAAGAAAATTTTCATGGATTTGAGATGGGAATCTAGATCTGGATATGGAAGAGAAGAGAAAGGAGAACAAGAAATTTCTTAGAGGTAGAGAAATGAAAAGAGTATGTAAATTTTAATTTACACGAGAAGGGAGTTACCAAATACATAATGTCTAATTAATAAATGGGTCCTCGCAAATTCAAGGAGGCATTATTTGGTAAAAAAATTATAATAAAATAAATGAGATCTATAAATTTAGTGCTAATTCAAATTGAAACTAATGAGAATGTCAAAATGGATATGGATTAATTACAGACAAATTATATGTACAACAACATTGTCCATTTTTGCACATTTTTACATTTACAAACGCGAATTTCAGACAAATGAAATTGAATTTTAAAGAATCGAAAAATGATGGATGCTTAGAATTCAATAAATATCAATAAAAAAAGATGTATTCAAATTTTGACTACTTTTAAATTTTAACAAAAAGATGATTTCAAATTCAGAATACTATGCAGCTGTGGCTCACCCGCAAACAAAAGGGGAAGTGGAAGCAGTTAACAAAATCATCAAATCCACCATCAAAAAATGTTGATAAAAGCTAAAAACGGGTGGGTGGAAGAGTTACCTCTTGCACTATGGGCTTACCGAACAACTCTCAAATCTACGGTTGGGCACATGCCATTTTCTTTCACATTTGTTTATAGGCGATGATACCAGGGAGTTAGAAGTCCCAACTCATCGTAGTATTCATTTAAATCAAGCCGAAAACGAGAAGTTACTATCGGAATCCCTTAATCAACTTGATGATGGAAGGGTGGTAGCAGAACTCAAGCTAGTAGCATATCAGAGGAGGGTGACGAGGCATTTCAACCCAAAATCCCCCCATCGTACTTCGAGTCGGCGATCTCATCTTTAAAAGGATATGACTAACACTGGAGTATTTGGGCCAAACTAGAATGGGCCTTACGTAATCGGGCAGAAGCTACTTGATGGCACGTTCAAATTAACCACAATGGATGAAATTCCAATTCCCGGTGCCTAGAGTAGTGACAACTAGCATCCTTGTTGTGCTTAAAAATATTGTTTGGAAATTGCAATGCTTTTGTTGCTTTTTTTTCCTGCTAAGAATAAGCCACGCTGGTGTCAGGGCATTGTATCCTAACTTATGTTATTTCTGATTATCAATAAAACCTACTTCTGAATAATTGTGACTTTGTACTTGCAAAATTTTGTCTTTTAGTTTGAAATTGCAGTCTTTCAGTTTGGAAATGCAAAACACTATAGTCAAATTAAATTTGCAGGTAACAAGTCTGACAACGCAAATACGATTTACCAAAAACGTCATGTGACATGACCCGAACTTCCCCGTGAAGGAAAGCACGGATTGCGTTGAGGACAAGACAAAATAGAACGCAGACAGAAGAACATTTCATTGTTTATTTTAACAATTCCATAAGAATACAAGAATATACAGAGTATGAATAAATATTACACATTTCACAAATATCAGAGATTTGAATACATTACTGCAGCGGAAAAATAATACAAAACATAACTGAAAGTAATACACGGAAACAGAGATTTCCAAGCATCATTCTAGTTGTAAATCAGGATCCTATGAATATAAATCTGCAAAACCGAAACTACTAGCTGCCCATGTGGAAAATAGGGGCACCCAGAGTTTAGGTTAAAACAATAAACTCCAAGTCAGTCATGGGACTGGTGTGAGAACTAAAATAGTTATTAATCTTTATTTTAAAGTTCGGTAAATCAAGGGACCACGCCGTATAACACAGAACGTGTTTCCTCCCAAGAATACCAGTGCATATATCAAAATAGCGCAACGTTCTTTGAAAAAATGAAGCTATTATAAGACCCAGGTCCCATCACACAATGCAACGCAAGCCGGAGGATAGGGTTTTCCCTTATAATAGCCAAACATGCTTGGTATGTTTAAAACAAATCATTTGATACTATAATAAGTGTATAGTGTCAAAACAATTTCAATCATAAATATCAATCATAGACGGCATGGGTACCATATATCATGTCGCCATACTAGTTCTACAATTAAAACCGCAATATCACGTATTGGAAATTGGATTTCCGCCATGAGTCGAGGCAAGGGGCAAGCTCCTCTCCATTCGAGACACTCTAGGAAATGTCTCAGGACCCCACTATGATCCTTGGAATCGGTTGGGCCGGTCCTCTCTTACTTTTGAGGATTAGTTATTCTTGAACACACGTTTTCCGGTCCTAGCAGACCTATATCTGAGGCGCCTCGTATCCAACAACCACACAGGTGAAAAGTATATAAATGTCAGCCAGTTTAAGCACTGACACCACCACTAGCTAGAAAGAAACGTCGTGTTCTCCCAACGGTCCGTATCCTGTTTTTGACTCATACCGAGGTGTGAGGCTCGCGAATTCACATTATACACAAAGCTGCGCCACACAGGTCGTTCTTTGATCATCAACCACAAGACTTTGCTTTTCAGCAGAAGCCTTGATCAATTGCCACTTACGCGTGCCACACTGGCAATTCACTCCATGCGACTGATGTCCATCGATATACAACCTCTGAGCTCGTATGTCTCAGAGAAGGGAGTTAAGCAAGAGAACAAATTCTCCACCGCCAAACAGATGTATATTTAATAGAGATCAATCAGCACAGAATAAAATCCAATGATAGACACATAGTCTATTTACAAGTTCGTTCTGGGTCTGAACGAAACCGGAGGCACTTTCCTCGTATATCCATCGATCTCTAAGTACGTCTGGACGATCACCAACTGTTTGTTTCCTCTTGGGTGTACAGCCCAATCAAGATCATCAGTAATCACCCAAACGATGTGAAGACTTCCGGTCTTCAACCACCGTCTTCATCTTCGACATATCGTCGAATCGGTTATTCAGAATAGGTAGAAATCCGGCCTTTCTGAATAACCCACGTATATAATAAACAAATGTTACACAAACACAACAAATGCCTCATTCCAATTAAGAATATTCTTTTATTCAAATTTTCACTTCATTAGGGAATAGGTTCCTATTTATTTTATCCAATATAAATTCTTCTAAATTTATTCTTTAATCTTCCTTTGGATATCATTTCAAACCATATTACGGTTTTCCAAACTAGTCGGGATTAGCGAACCACACCGAAGTAATTATTTATTTTATTTCCCAATCCCAACCTATCCATCCCATGGAGAAAAACTGGTAATACTCCATATCTAACACCACGGTGCTATCGGTAAAATTAATTACCATTTTACATTCAAATCTAATTAAAGATTTAACTATCGCTTTGGAGCAAAACCGGTGGTACTCCATTCTCGATCACCTTTCAGATTTGATAATTAAAATTATCAATTCACATTTCAATCTAATTACAGATTCATTAAAACTCCACTTAGTTTTAATCTTCACAAAAATCAATATCCTGTCTTTAACTGGGTTAAAGAACCAATGTCATCTAAAACACGGTTCACGATAAACCCAAAATCACATTCAAATTCAATTCTAATTAAATATTATTTAATTGATACACTTCATTAAATCAAAATAGAAAGATTTAATCTTTTTCTCTATTGGGCTTAAGAATCGGTGTTAATGAAGACACCATTCACGACAAACCCAAATCACATTAGATATTAAATACAAGGCTCTGAATAGAAAATATACCGGCTTATATTCAATATCAAATTCTAAAACCAACAAATATCATATTGGAAATAACGATATAAAATATATCTTTCAAATTTCCACAACCATATATGTATAATCACGAAACCCCAACATCAAAATATTTCGAAGATAATTTCGATTCAAATCCATTTCAATTCGTATATTGGTAATTCTGATTATTTTTAAAACCACTTTCAAATTCAATTTATTTACTTCAAAAATAAATTGATTTTAATTCTAGTTCAAAACTAGTTCATTTCGATAAAAATCTATTTTTATCTTTTCAAATACGGTGTTTTTCAGCCCAATTTTTCCCAAATCATTTCTTATGATTTTACACAAATTATTGATATTTTTAATAATTTTATCAAGGCCCGTATAGTCGATTTCCATCAACGGCCATCGAACTGCACTTACAGCGACCTTTTCCAAAATTGATTTGGACATAATTCCAAATCCAACCATTAGATTTCAAATTTCTAATATTCATTGGAAAGCTCTTTTCGATACGAACCCAACGGTTCTGGTTTCAAGAGAATCCGACGGTCGGATCTCCCGCAACGTCAATTCGAAGTCAATGGTCGAAATTCACGAACTGCCGTAGCGCGGCGCGTTCTATTCAGGCCATTATATATATATATATATATATATATTATATTATATATATTTTGTCGATTTCCTTTTTAAAATGTATTTTATAAATCGTTTTAAATTCGTTTTCGAAACGATTTCAACTTCATATTCAATTTTGAATCAAAATTGAACATTCCATATCATCGATATACAAATGATAATATTTTCAAAACGTTATAATTTGAAATCACTTCCTTTTCTATATTCATTATAAAAATGAATATAATCGATATAAATATCGCTCACGTCAAAATTGCGCATCTCTTATCAAGACGGCTTTATATATTTCAATAAATTCGTTATTCTATTCAACAAATGAATATTTATTCTATTCAACCCATAAATATATATTTCTTTCAACACATGAATATTCTCAACACATGAGCACTGTCAACACATGACTATTTGTATTATTTAATATACTTTATAAAATTATGGTATCTATCGTTTGATTTTTAAATCAGACTCCAACTGTAAAGTAGTAAGAGAATGATTCCCTAGGTATTAACGCCGAAGGCCGGAACCAATATCAGATCAATACCCAGGAAACCACTCATCTTATCTATTTTCCAGTTAGTTTCTAACTTTAAATATGATAAAGATGTAAATTTTATTATTAAAATATTTCTTTCAACACACGGCAATTTTCAACACACGGTTATTTATTCTATTCAACATATGAATATATATTTCTTTCAACACACGGTTATTTATTCTATTCAACATATGTATATATATTTCTTTCAATTCTTTATTTTCCCAATTGGAATGAGGCCCAATCAATTACCATATAATGTTAATTATATGGATTCCATACAACACATGTATATAATCACAACAATAAATAATCAATCATCATCCAAAGTGCACCACACTGTATAAGCATCAAATATAGATATCTAACGCTTATAACAGCCTGTCAATTAATCGATCGACATACAACTAATCAATCGGGATGAGTGGACTTCAAATATCATCCCAACACCCGTGTTGGGTTTCAAATCAACAAACACATATTTTTATTCACACAACACACGTTAAAAAAACAATATTTTTAATGATAAAATATTTTCAACTATGTAAATATTTTATTTCACGTCACATAATCAATTTTCATCACAACAAACAATCAAACATACAAGCCATCCATGTTCTGTGGACGATGGGTGTCGGGTGCTACTAAGCACCGTTTGCATCCTAGTTTATATTTTTAACTAGAAAAGAAGATTTAAAGTGAGAAGTTCTCACCGACTAGCTAATCCAAACGCCTCGACTCTTCTTATGTAGAAGTCATCGCTGTTCTCGCCTTTTGTCAATTTCGCTGCCCGTAGCCACTACATATACAAAAATCACATTTTTATATTGTTGCTATGTATATAAAAATCATATTTTTATAATCACTCCATATGGATAAAAATTCTATTTTTACATTGCTACTATATAGACAAAAATTCTATTTTTACATCGCTACTATATAGATAAAAAATCTATTTTTACAACGATGTCCATATAATAAAGATTATATTTTTATCACGCTATTCTCTATATGAAGATTTCGCCTTTTCAAATATAAAGATTTGGCCTTTTCAAATATAAAGATTTCTCCTTTTCAAATATATAGATTTCGCCTTTTCATATATATAGATTTCGCCTTTTCATATATATAGATTTCGCCTTTTCAAATATAAAGATCAAATCTTTTCAATCTATATAATATAAAAATCGCTTTTTTAATACTTCTACTTTATAAAAATTATATTTTTATATTTCTACTTCATATGTAAAGATCGATTTTTTACTATCTATATAATTTAAAAATCGTATTTTTATTCTTTCTATCATGAAAAAATTATATTTTTAATATTCCTATAGAATAAAAATCATATTTTTATTTAATAACAAAACTGATTCAAGTATTTTAAAAACTTACATCGATTTTGAAGGAGAGGGAGGTTTTCATCGTCGGAGTCAGGCTGTGGGGGTCGCGGGGGAGGCGCGCGCTGCTCAGGCGGGGTAGGGCGGAGGTCGACGCGGCGGTGGGTTCTAGGAGGTGGAGGCGGTTATTTTAGGGTTGGGTGAGTTTGGGTGGAGCGAGGGCTCGCGATGGGGGAGGAGGCTGAAATGGAGGCGGCGGGTGACGAGGTGAGAGGCGAGAGGGAAGGAGCGGCCCCAGAGAGGGGGGGGAACGACGATCGCCAGCGGTGCCTCGCGCGGCGCTGCTGCGCGTCTTCTTCTCCTTCTTCTTTTTCCTTATTTCGAATGAATTGGGTTTGACTTTACTGGTAAGGGGAGGGAGAGTTAAAAGGTTAATATAATTATATATTTTATTTATTTATTCTATTCTAAAAAGTAACTTTTGATTTCGAACTCGAAACGAAACCCACGCCTGTCGTCCCAAGCTAATTACCCCCATTCCGAATACAATGGGATATGTATCGTAAGCTGATTCAACTGTTTCAATCATTTTTCGTCAAAATCAACATTTAACTCTATATATTGAATATGAACGCGTATTTCAATTTACCGGGGTCACATACTAGCTCGAAAAATTCACGAAAAATATTTTCTAGCTTCGTATTGACGATACAGTCCTAACAAAACTAATTTCATCGAATTCTGAGACCGTTTGAAAAATGGCCATTTTCCAGTCGATTAAAATCAACTAAAACAGGTCAAATGCGTTTTCCTTTGCCACACTCACATATTGATTCGAAAAATTGCGAATTTTGGAATCTAGCAATAATTTACATCGCGGATCCAACAAAAGTGGTTTCGTCGAAATCCGAGGTCGTTTGCAAAATGGCCATTTTTAAGGGCCAGAATTCCATAGCGACTATTCTGAATTTTCAACTGGGCATATCTTTTGATTCCCGCTATGAAATTTCGATTTTTCGGATTCGTTGGAAAGATATTCTCAATTAGATTTCATTATTTTTGGTTTCACTAAAATCTGGCTTATTTTGCACCCGGTATGTTCAATTGAAGTTTGAAATCGAATTATCGAACTACCACGCCATTTTCAATTCCTTTTATAATTAAAATAAAATATTTATATTCTAACGACGATCGATATAAATATATACGTTCTATTCAAATTAAATTTCTTGTGATATTATTTAAAATAATTCATTTTAAATAATCAAAATTCGTTAAAATTGCCAAAATAAAAATTTTAAACTGGCTTGGATTTTCCGGGTTGTTACATCATGACCCTTGGAAGAGCTACCCTTAATGATGATCCAAGCATGGAAAAGAAAATTTGTGAAACTGCGATAAGAAGCTGGACTCATGAGGGCAATCTCAAAGAGGTCACTAATAATCACGTGATGAAAGAGAAAACCTTGCACCCATTAGATGCTCGATACATGACGTGAAGAGTCCGGCCTTGGGAAACGCGACCGACTCAAGCTGATCCCGACCACAGAAAATGGCATGTAGCGATTGATAAACATCAAGTGGATAAAAAAACCTCACTCCTATGAGGCGCTCGATATACATCTTGATGAGTCCAGCCTTCATAAACGTGATTGGCTCAAGCTGGTCCCAACCTCGGAAAAAGGTAAGCGATGATCGATAAACATAATGTGACACCCCATGTCCGTTAATGTCACTCTTTAACAGAATGCATTAATTTTCGTGAAGCGTTATTGGTAAACAAAAATAGAAATATCACAAGACAGATATAAAATAGTAGTGGAATTTTAAACTTTATTAAGAAGAAACCATCGTGGTTCAAAACAGAGTTACATCATAAGTCTGAAATACATAAAACCCAGTACATCAACTTAAAACTTTTGTCTTGTACTAAAATCATCAGAGTACAATAAACATGAAAAAAGCATAATCCCTAAAAACATAGCCATAGTAGAGAATATATGAAATCAAGCAGTACATCTAAGCAGTTCCAAGCGGAAGGAAAGAAGAAGCCTGATCAAGCTTGAGTATTCCCACCCTGAGAACCTGGGGGGGGGGGGGGGGGTGAACGGAAGAGAAAGAAGAGGAAACAAAATAGGTCAGACATAAAGTTTGGCGAGTCCAGTTACTTTTAACATATAAATAAGTAAAAGAATCATGATAGGCGTATAAACAGGATAAGAAGGATAACTTCATATAAGGCAGGTATGACAAGGTAAACAGGATAAACTGAATAGAACATATATGTGTAGCACTTCTCTAATACTGTTCTCTGCACCAATGCAAGTATTATATGAACAAGATGATCCTCAACGAGATGTTAGACTTAGGCGTACTTCTAGTGAGAGGTTCTACCCCGTACAATAACAAGCAACCCAACTAAACATACCGGTGTTACCCCTGAGGATAATAACGGGCTCCTAAACAAGCGAGACTAGATGTACCCTAATTACTACCCATATTGATCGGATCCCTAACTCCGTAGATACCTTGTACTGGCCCCATGGTAGGATGTATCACTCCTGTAACAACCCGGAAAATACGAGCCAATTTAAAATTTTTAAATTGGTTATTTTAAAGAAATTTAAACAATTGAAATAGAATATTTCAATAAAATAAAGAGTTAGAAATGGTGCGACAGTTTGAAAATTTGAATTCAAACTTTGACTGACTGTACCGGGTGCAAAATAAAATGAATTTTAGTGAAACCAAATATATTTGAATCTGTTTATGAATATCTTTCTAACGAATCTGAAAAATCGAAGTTTCATAGCGGGAATCAAAAGTTACGGCCAAATGAATTTTCAGAAAGGTCGCTATAGAGAATATATAGCCCTTGAAAATAGACATTTTGCAAACGACCTCGGATTTCGATGAAACCACTTTTGTTGGATCCGACATGTTAAATTATTGCTAGATTTCAAATTTCATAATTTTTGAAGCTAGTATGTGAGCGTGGCAAAAGAAAATGTGTTTGGTTGATTTTTGTTAAATTGGATCGACCAGAAAATGGCCGTTTTTCAAACGGTCTCAGAATTCGATGAAACTAGTTTTGTTGGGACCATAGCGTCAAAATATAGCTAGATTTATTTTTTTGGAATTTTTCGAATCAGTTTGTGGCCCTGGCAAATTGAAATGTACGTTCAAATCGAATATTGAATGTTTTATATTTTAATTTGAAGAATAACTGACTGTAACAGTCGAATTGGCCTACAAAACATATCCCATTGTGTTCGAGATAGGGGTATTTAGCTAGGGGCGACAGTCGTTGGGTTTGAATTGGTGTTCGTTTGGAGAAACACTATTTTAAAAATCAAATAAAGCATCGGCCAATCAGAAATTTCCATCATAATTTAGTTTTATAAAAGAATCTCAAACTCCCCACCCCCGGTAACTTGTGCTCGACGGAGGAAGAGGTTCCTCCCTTCCCGACCATTTTCCAACCGCTACAGCCACCATTAGACCCCGACCCAGTTTAACCTTTTGTAGCCCTCTTCCTCCTCTTCAAATCCATACCACCCTCACTCCTCATCGTCGCCCCAGTCTCGAGATTTGCGCCCACGAAGTTCACGACTTTGCCACGCCTCCACGATCGCCAGAGGCGATCAGATCTGACCACCCTTACCTCGTTCAGCGCGCCTCTCTGCCCCCTTCAACGTCGCACCAGCCGATCGACGCAATACTTCACTTATTTGCCTAAAAATCGAAACCTAGTTTCGAAGAAACAAGGCAGGTAACGACTTTTGCCATTTTGAATTGAAAATAACACTTTTAAGTGTTTCAAACTTTGAAAAATAGTATCTTTATCGTGTGTTAACGAAATTCGATGAAAAAGGAAACATCGAGACCGTGTCGACACTCTCTACATTCTAGAAGTGTCCGTGGATTTTTCTGAGCACGCTACGATTTATAGCAAAGCAACAAACCAATGTGAGATTTCTAAGCTGAAATGTGAATAGAAATGTGATATATAAATTATATAAGCGAAATATAAATTATGTACTTGTTGTATACCTCATGTACATGCATTGTATAAGTTATACGAGTGAAGTATGAATTATACATGCATTGTATAAATGATATGTGTGTTGGAATGGAAATAAAATATACTCCCCTCGTCCACACACCACGGACGATAATTATTTATTGTGAATTGGCATGAAAAATTAGGGGAATAATTCGAATTGTTGATAGGATTGTTTGTGGTTGATATTGTTTGGATTATGGTTGAAAAATACCATTGTGGTTGAAAAATACCCATTTGTGATTGAAAGAAAATTAGAATAAATTGTTGAAAAGAAAATCGTACTCGCCTGCATGCAAATTAGATATATGAAATCCCCATTGTTAAAAACCGCGAGGTTTTAAGGTAGAGCGAGGAGCCGTACTCGGGACGGTGCCAGTTTTAACTACCCTGCCATTATGCTGCTGAAATTTTCAATAATATTCATGTGTTAGAATTATTTTCATATGTTGAAATTATATTCATGTGTTGAAACCTTATTCATGTGTTGAAACCTTATTCATGTGTTTAAACCATATTCATGTGTTGAAACTAAAGTCATGTGTTGAAACCATATTCATGTGTTGAAAAATATATTCATGTATAGAACAAATTCTTTAAACGATAAAAATAACTTCTTTAACATAAGTATGAAGTGAATAATGCTCATGTGTTGAGAAGTTCATATGTTGAAAAATAAATTCATGTGTTGAATAAATAAATTGTTTTAACAATAAAAATCACATTTTTATTATATATATGAAGTATGTAAAATATTAGTGTTTTAAATAAATTGTTTTAACAATAAAAATCACATCTTTCTTATATGTACGAACTATATAAAATATCCATGTGTGGAAATATTCATGTGTTGAGTTGTTCATGTGTTGAAAAAGGTTCATGTCTTGAATAAAAAGATCGAACAATAAAAATTACATTTTTATTGAGAATATGAAGTGTTAAAAACATTCATGTGTTGAATTAATATTTTTTGATGATAAAAATACCATTTTTATCATGTATATGATTTGCTAAAAAAATACACAATTGTTGAAATAAATATTTGTTTGCTATGAATATTATTTTTAACATGTATAGGGACTAAATAAAATAGTCATGTGTTGAAATAAATTTTAGTTCGCTAAAAATACCATTTTTAAATGAAATATGAAGTGTTAGAATAACCACTTGTTCAAATAAATATTCAAGAGTTGGAAATATTCATTAGTTAGCTAATAATGTGATTTTCAGCTTATGTATGCAACATTGGAATGAATGGTAACGTTAAACCAAATCGAATCAAATATGAAACTGAATTGATAATTGATAAGTGATTAGAATTGCATACATGTACATGCATACTTGTTGAACAGGTTATAGCAAAGAGGCTAGAGAAGAGGAATAAAATTATGTGCCCGACAAATAGGTACATGTTTACTGTTTTGCTTAGGTGATGATTTTATGAGCCGATTGGCTTTTTCTTTTTCTTTTTGAGATAAGACGCCCATATGGCTGTTTGGGGATTTTCCTGACCCTTCCCGTACAAAGGAGGTTATGGCAAAATTTTCAAAAATTTAAAGGCGTTAGTGAAATATTTGAAGTCAAAATGATATAGAAATCACCGAATGAATTATATATATATACACATATATATAAATAAATAAAATTAAAACGAATCGAGGCCGTGCAGTTCGCGTTTTGAAATCATATTTTTAAATGATTGTACCGAAAGATCCGACCATCGGATTTTGACCAAACTGGAATCGTTGGGTTCGCTTTTGAGAGATCTTTCCAACGATATAAACTTTGTTAAGATCCAACGATTAGATTTTCAGATATATGTAAAACAAATTTAGGGGAAAACAACGCCAGTGCCTCGGCACGACCTGAAACGTCGTTTAATTAAATAAGGCCATTTTTTTTATAAATAAAAATGGCGATATATCGTTATAAAATATTATAGACGATATAGAAATGAAATAAACCGATTCTGCTTGGTTTGCTTGATATTCGATGGTTGAATGTGTTTGACATGAAAATTATACTAAGGAACTGAAATGTGAATGTTAGATAATTTAACCATGTGAAGATTTGATTTGAAAATCTAAATATACGTGGATTATTTGAAAAGGCCGAGTCAATTCTCATTTCAAATAATCGATCGACGGTTAGAAGTCGAAGAGTTGAAGACGGTTCAAGACCGACGATCTTCACATTGGGTGGATGGGCACTACTGATGCTCATGATTGGAGTAGCTACCTTGAAAGAGCTGAAGTGGTAGCCGTCCGGACGTATTTGTTGATTGTACGGATATGCGAGGAATATGGTGCCTCTGGCTTCGTTCAAACCAAGAACGAACTTGTAAATGGCTGTGTGTCTGACATTGGATTTTGTTCTGTGCCGATTGATCTCTATTAAATATATATCTGTTTGACGGCGGAGAATTTATCTCTTACTTAACGCCCTTCTCTGAGACGTACGAGCTCAGAGGTTATATATCTATGGAAATCAGTCGTATGGAGTGAACTGCATGTGTGGCACGCCTAAGTGGCAGATGATCAAGGCTTCTGTTGAAAAGCAAAGTCTTGTGGATGATGATCAAAGCATGGCCTATGTGGCGTAGCTTTGTGTATAGCGTTGATTTGCGAGCCTCACACCTCGGTATGAGCCAAAAACGGGATAGTGACTGCAGGGAGAGCACGATATTTCTTTCTAGGCTACGGTAGTGTCATTGACTTACCAGCCCTGAAATTTATATATACTTTTCACCTGTGTGGTTGTTGGAATGCGAGGCGCCTCGGTTATAGGTCTGTAAGGACCGGAAAACGTGTGTTCAGGAATTGCCAATCCTCAAAAGCAAGAGAGGACCGGCCCCGAAGATCCAGGGATCGTTGTGTGTGGTCCTGAGACATTTGCTAGAGTGTCTCGAATGGAGAGGAGCTTGCCCCTTGCCTCGACTCATGATGGAATCCAATTCCCAATACGAAATTGCGGATGTGATTGTATTACTAGTATGGAGACATAGTAGATGGTAGCTATGCCGCCTAGGATTGATATTTATGATTGAATTTGCTTTTGAAACATATATGCACTAGTAATAATATCAATCACTTTTGTTTTATACGTATCAAGCATTTCTTAGCGATTATAAGGTAAAACTCTATCCTCCGACTGGCGTTGCATTATGTGAAGGGACCTGAGTCTTATTATGGCTTCATTTTTATAAAAAGAATTGCGATGATTTAATAATTTACTTTATTTCATGCACTAGCAATCATTGGAGTAAACCCGTTCCACGAAAGTGGCGTGGTCCTTTGATTTGCCTTATTATTGTTGTTAATTAGTTTATTAGATTTCTCATAACAGTCTCATGATTGACTCGTAGTTTGTTTCACCTTGCAAACTCGGGTGCCCTTATTTTCAAACAGGCAGCCTAGTATCAGGTAGCTGGACCTATTTTGGCTTTGCACTGCTGCAGGAGTGCATCTTTTGGTTCATGGCGAGGCTTGACTACGCACTGCTGACTATTGAGTTTTCCTCAATTGTTATATATGTATATGATTCCGCCTCTGGCGATGTAGACTGATGTTTCGTTTATGTACTCCCTATGTATATGTACCGCTTATGGCGATGTAGACTGATCACGTACTTTTATGCACTAAGTTGTATCCTGCACTGTTCTCTCTGATGTTGTGATATGTATGATTCCGCTGTCATATTTGTGTAAATTATTCTATTTCCTGCTTATGCTATTATCTGTACTCCGCTAATGATGATTAATGTGTTATATTCCAATGATTTTCCTTAACACCATTGTATGGGTTTTGGGATCGTCACAGGTGGTATCAGAGCTTTGGTTAACCTTAGTTCTGGAATTTAACACATTAAACACCTCGTTAGAATAGAATCAGTAGCATTCTAAGGCGAGTAGCTCATTATGGATAGGACTAGTAATGTCCTAGAATGGGCTAAGCAGAATAGCAAAAATAATCTGATTAGTACATCATTGTCTTTCCTTAAGTTCTTCTGTTGTATCATACAATAAAGTTATCGTTTCTGAGAGCTGACTCTTTTCTTGCTTATACAGAACTTGTTAAATGGCTACCAAAGCAGCAGCAGGTAGAGGAGGCCGAGGAGACCGTGGCAGAGGGCAAGGAGATGTCCCCGCTGCAGATGGACCATTAATACAACCACCAGCCGCTCAGCCATTCGAGCTCGACCGAGTGGCCAAAAGATATAAGAATCTAGGAGGCAAAACCTTCTCAGGAACAGGCACTGTGATTTAGGCCTTAGCATGGTTGAGAACGTGCGAAAAGATCTTGCGAGGCCTGAGGCTGGGAGATCAGGACAAAGAATTCATGGGTGCCTGGCTTTTGCAAGACGAAGCAGAATTATGGTGGGAAGCCATCATTGCAGAGAACCGAAATGCAGGGAGAACATGGGATGAGTTCAAAGATTTGTTCAAGGAGAAGTTCATCCCAGAACAAGCGATTGAGCGCATGCATGATGAATTTGCAAACCTCCAACAAGGAGACCTATCTATTCAAGACTACCTCAATAAGTTTACACAGTTATCTCGCTACGCCCCAGAGCTTATCGCGACTGCCAAGTCCAAGAACAAAAGGTTCATCCACGGGCTAAAGCGTAAATATCAAGATAGGGCCATGAGCCACATCAAGCTATCATTTTCAGACTTAGTGGAGATGGCCTGTAATTATGAATACCAGGACCAAAGGAACCTTGATCTGGATCATGCCAAGAGCCAAGCGGGGAATAAACGCAAGCCCTCTGCAAACCGGGTTGAGTCAAGCAACGCGGGATCCACAAATCAGCAAACTAGCAAGCCGCCAAAGAGAAGCTGCTTTAATTGTGGCAAGATGGGGCACTACTCTAATGTGTGCACAACTCCAAAACGGCAGAAGACTAACTCGCAGGGCTCAAGCCAGAACTCTCAGAATTCTCGTTTATGATTTAACTACCGCAGAACAGGACATCTTGTCAAAGATTGTCCCTTGCTTAAGTAGGCAGAGGTTGCTCATGTGTATGACAGGGCGAACCCGCCAGCTATTACTGATGGATCAGGTAAACCCGATGTTTTGGGAGGTACCCTTACAATTAAAA
This sequence comes from Allium sativum, assembly GCA_030737875.1. NCBI lineage: Eukaryota > Viridiplantae > Streptophyta > Magnoliopsida > Asparagales > Amaryllidaceae > Allium > Allium sativum. Next base: position 752,130,765 of record CM060918.1, read on the forward strand.
ATATTCTTGTTTCTGTACTATTTGACATGGGTGCATCACGTAGTTTTACTGCTAGTAACACAGTTAACAAGTTAAAGTTAAAACAAAGAAAGCTTAAAGAATCAGTTAAAGTTCATAATCCGATAGGAGGATCTCTTGTTCTTAGTTCATATTGTAGAGTGCTAGTCTCTTATTCTTCCTATATGTTTTCTTTTGATTTGATTACCATGGATTTTCCCGAATTTGATATCATTCTCGGGCTAGATTGGTTAACGAAATATGAAGCCAAAGTAAATTGTGCGGAAAGAATAGTAAAAATTAAAACAAAGCTTGGATATATTACTGTACCATGCCATGGTTCAGATCCAGATAGAAAGGAATTTTGGTCTGTGCTAGAGGTAGCTCCCACTTCCTTAGAATAGATTCCTGTTGTTAAAAACTATGCGAATGTGTTTGAAGAGGTCGAAAACTTACCTCCGCAAAGAGAAATTGAATTCAGAATCGATCTAATTCCAAATGCTAGACCAGTGGTACATCCCATTCGAAGAATGACTCCAAAAGAAAACGAAGAATTAGGCGATCAAACTTGTCAACTGCTATGGAAGGGTCTGATCAGACCTAGCTTTTCTAGTTGGGGTGCAGCTGTAGTGTTTGTCCCTAAGTCAGACGGTACTCTCCGAATGTGTATTGATTATCGAGACCTCAACAAACAGACGCTCAAAAACAAATATCCATTACCCCACATCGATGATCTGTTAGACCAATTAAATGGGGCAAGAGTATTTTCCAGAATGGACCTAGCTACAGGTTTCCATCAACTGAGAATTTCCGAAGAATGTGTTCCTTTGACAGCTTTCAGAGGTCCAAACATATTTTACGAATGGTTAGTAATGCCGTTCGGCTTATGCAACGCTCCAGCATACTTCGTCGATCTAATGAATAGAGTGTTCAGGGATGTTCTAAATAAATTTGTCCTGGTATTCATCGATGATATTTTAATCTACTCGAAATCAAAACCCGAGCATGAAAAACATATAGAACAAGTATTGGGGATTCTGAGAAAGAACGTCTTCAAAGCCAAATTCTCTAAATGTATCTTCTGGCAAGAAGAGGTGAAGTTCCTTGGCCATGTCGTGTCAAAGGAAGGAATTTCTGTAGATCTGAGCAAAATTACAGCAATTCAAAAATGGAAACATCCTACTACACCCACAGAGGTCCGAAGTTTTATGGGGTTGGCTAGTTATTATCGAAAATTCGTTAAGGATTTTTCGAAGATATCCGGTCCATTAAGGAAGCATACAAAGAAGCACGGGAAATTTAAGTGGACTGCCGACTGTTAGGAAGCTATCCAGGAATTGAAATCGAAATTGACAACCGCTCCAGTATTAACCATTATCGATGACAATCAGAATTTGACGGTTTGGACGGATGCTTCTATTAGAGGTCTTGGCGCAGTATTAATGCAAAGAGGCCAAGTAGTCGCTTATGCAAGCCGCCAGCTGAAACCGCATGAGAAGAATGATGTAAATCATGATCTTGAGTTGCTAGCCATCGTTTTAGCTTTGAAAATATGGAGGCATTACTTATTGGGTGAGAAATTCGAACTGTTTACAGATCATCAATCATTGAAGTATTTGTTCACCCAGAAAGATTTGAACTTGAGATAGCAGCGTTGGCTAGAATTTCTTGCAGTGTTTGATCTGGATATCCTGTATACACCGGGAAAGGCTAATGTAGTAGCTGATGCGCTCAGTAGAAAGAATGAGATCATCGCCAGCCTAATTGTTACATCTTCATTGATTGACAAGATTTCAGTCCTTCAGAAAGGCGATGAATTTATTCAAAGAATCAGTCAAAGGATCAAGGAAGGTGAAATCACAAGTTTCTGTATTGATGATAAGGGGGTTCTTAGATTAAAAGGCAGGATTTGCATCCCGAATATTCCAGAGCTTCTAAGAGAAGTCATGGAGGAATGCCATAAGTCCAAACTTAGTATCCATCCCGGTGTGAGCAAAATGTATAATGATATTAAGCGCACATTCTGGTGGAGGGCAATGAAGAGGGACATTTCTTTATATGTTAGCAGGTGCCCTACTTGTCAACTAGTCAAGAGCGACCAACAAAAGCTGGACGGATTGTTGCAACCATTGGAAGTCCCAGGTTGGAAGTGGGAACAGATTTCCATGGATTTCATAGATGGTTTGCCCCGAACCAAGAAAGGTAATGGAAGTATTTGGGTGATCGTAGATCGCTTCACGAAGACCGCCCATTTCATACCTGTCAAATCCAATAGAACCGCCCAAAGTCTTGCATAGATTTATTTCAAAGAAATTGTTAAGCTGCATGGAGTTCCCATCAGCATAGTCAGTGATAGAGACCCAATATTTGCTAGCAAATTTTGGGAGGCATTCCAGAAAGAATTGGGAACAAAACTGAACCTGAGCACCGCTTATCACCCTCAGTCAGATGTCCAAACTGAGCGGGTGAACAGAATTCTAGAAGATTTACTGCGGGCTTGTATTATTGACTTTGGCGGGTCATGGGAAGAGCACTTGCATTTGGCAGAATTCTCATATAACAACAACTATCAAGAAAGTTTGAAAATGTCGCCATTTGAAGCATTATATGGTAGACCGTGCAGATCTCCCGCATGTTGGGTAGAACCTGGCAATAGACTTGTGTTGGGACCCGATATGATTTGAGAAGCAGCTGATAAATTCAATTTCTTCAAGAAACGATTGAAAAATGCGCAAAGCCGACAGAAAAGTTATGCGGATTCTAGAAGAAGAGATTTAGCATTCGCTGTGGGTGATTATGTTTATTTGAAAGTTTCTCCGATGAGAGGAGTAATCCAATTCGGTAAAACTGGGAACTTGGCACCCAGATTTATTGGTCCCTTTCCTATACTTGAATGAATTGGAACTCTTTCTTATAGGGTTCAATTACCTTATTGGTTGCCTGGAGTGCATAATGTGTTTCACGTATCTCAACTTAAAAGACATGTGCATGATCCGGATCTTGTTGTAGAAGAAGCAGCGCAACAGGACTTGGAAATTACTCCAGAATTAGCAGTCAGAAGAGGGCCATTAAAAATTGTTAGCAAAGAAACTAAAGAGCTAAGGAGTATGAAGGTTCATTTAGTTGAAGTGCAGTGGAGTAGTGATCCTAGAGACTGTACTTGGGAGACCGAGGAAAGCATTAAGCAAGCTTACCCCAAATGCAGACTGGACATCTCTGACTAACTCCGGTGCAAGGTACCTTCACAATACTTTGCATTTCCATTTTTGTTTCCTACTGTACTACTGTTTCCTTTTCGAGGACGAAAAGTTTTAAGTGAGGGAGATCGTAACAACACGGAAAATACGAGCCAATTTAAAAATTTTAAATTGGTTATTTTAAAGAAATTTAAACAATTGAAATAGAATATTTCAATAAAATAAAGAGTTAGAAATGGTGCGGCAGTTTGAAAATTTGAAATCAAACTTTGATTGACTGTACCGGGTGCAAAATAAAACGGATTTTAGTGAAACCAAAAATATTTAAATCTGTTTATGAATATCTTTCTAACGAATCTGAAAAATCGAAGTTTCGTAGTGGGAATCAAAAGTTATGGCCAAATGAATTTTTAGAAAGGTCGCTATAGAGAATATATAGCCCTTGAAAATAAACATTTTGCAAACGACCTCGGAATTCGACGAAACCACTTTTGTTGGATCCGGGATGTTAAATTATTGCTAGGTTTCAAATTTCATAATTTTTGAAGCTAGTATGTGAGCATGGCAAAAGAAAACGTGTTTGGTTGATTTTTGTTAAATTGGATCGACCAGAAAATGGCCATTTTCAAACGGTCTCAAAATTCGACGAAACTAGTTTTGTTGGGACCGTAGCGTTAAAACATAGCTAGATTTATTTTTCTGGAATTTTTCGAATCAGTTTGTAGCCCTGGCAAATTGAAATGTACATTCAAATCAAATATTGAATGTTTTATATTTTAATTTGAAGAATAAATGGCTGTAACAGTCGAATTGGCCTATGAAACATACCCCATTGTGTTCGGGATGGGGGTATTTAGCCAGGGGCGACAGTCGTTGGGTTTGAATTGGTGTTCGTTTGGAGAAACACTATTTTAAAAATCAAATAAAGCATCGGCCAATCAGAAATTTCCATCATAATTTAATTTTATAAAAAATCTCAAACCCCCCCCCCCCCCCCCCCCCCCGAAACTCGTGCTAGACGGAGGAAGAGGTTCCTCCATTCCCAACTATTTTCGAACCGCCACAGCCACCATTAGATCCCGACCCGGTTCAACCTTTTGTAGCCCTCTTCCACCTCTTCAAATCCATACCACCCTCACTCCTCATCGTCACCCAGCCTCGAGATTCGCGCCCACTAAGTTCACGACTTCGCCACGCCGCCACGATCGCCAGAGGCAATCAGATCTGACCACTCCTACCTCGTTCAGCACGCCTTTCCGCCCCCTTCAACGTCGCACCAGCCGATCGACGCAATACTTCACGGATTTGCCTAAAAATCGAAACCTAGTTTCGAAGATACAAGGTAGGTAACGACTTTGGCCATTTTGAATTGAAAATAACACTTTTAAGTGTTTCAAACTTTGAAAAATCATATCTTTATCGTGTGTTAACGAAATTCGATGAAACAGGAAACATCGATACCGCGTCGACGCTCTCTACATTCTAGAAGTGTCCATGGATTTTTCTGAGGACGCTACGATTTATAGCAAAGCAACAAACCAATGTGAGATTTCTAAACTGAAATGTGAATAGAATTGTGATATATAAATTATATAAGCGAAATATAAATTATATACGTGTTGTATACCTCATGTACATGCGTTGTATAAGTTATATGAGCGAAGTATGAATTATACATGCATTGTATAAATGATATGTGTGTTGGAATGGAAATAAAATATATTTATATACGAATATATATACACACTCCCCTCATCCACAAAGCATGGACGATATTTTTTGACTGTGAATTGGCGTGAAAAATTTGGTGAATAATGCGAATGATTGATAGGATTGTTTGTAGTTGATATTGTTTGGATTGTGGTTGAAAAATACCATTGTGGTTGAAAAATACCCATTTGTGATTGAAACAAAATTAGAATAAATTGTGGAAAAGAAAATCATACTCACCTGCGTGTGAATTAGATGTATGAAATCCCCATTATCAAAAACCACGAGGTTTTAAGGTAAAGCGAGGAGCCGTACTCGGGACGGTGCCGGTTTTAACTACCCTGCCGTTATGCTGCCGAAATTTTCAATAATATTCATGTGTTAGAATTATTTTCATATGTTGAAATTATATTCATGTGTTGAAACCTTATTCATGTGTTGAAACATTATTCATGTGTTTAAACCATATTCATGTGTTGAAACCATATTCATGTGCTGAAAAATATATTCATGTATAGAAAAAATTCTTTAAACAATAAATATAACATCTTTAACATAAATATGAAGTAAATAATGCTCATGTGTTGAGAAGTTCATGTGTTGAAAAACAAATTCATGTGTTGAATAAATAAATTGTTTTAACAATAAAAATCACATTTTTATTATATATATGAAGTATGTAAAATATTAGTGTTTTAAATAAATTGTTTTAACAATAAAAATCACATCTTTCTTATATGTACGAACTATATAAAATATCCATGTGTGGAAATATTCATGTGTTGAGCTGTTCATGTGTTGAAAAAGGTTCATGTGTTGAATAAAAAGATCAAACAATAAAAATTACATTTTTATTGAGAATATGAAGTGTTAAAAACATTCATGTGTTGAATAAATATTTTTTGATGATAAAAATACCATTTTTATCATGTATATGATTTGCTAAAAAAATACACAAGTGTTGAAATAAATATTTGTTTGCTATGAATATTATTTTTAACATGTATAGGGACTAAATAAAATAGTCATTTGTTGAAATAAATTTTAGTTCGCTAAAAATATCATTTTTAAATGAAATATGAAGTGTTAGAATAACCACTTGTTCAAATAAATATTCAAGAGTTGGAAATATTCATTAGTTAGCTAATAATGTTATTTTCAGCTTATGTATGCAACATTGTAATGAATGGTAATGTTATACCAGATCGAATCAAATATGAAACTGAATTGATAATTGATAAGTGATTAGAATTGCACACATGTACTTGCATATTTGTTGAACAAGTTATAACAAAGAGGCTAGAGAAGAGGAATAAAATTATGTGCCCTACAAATAGGTACATGTTTACTGTTTTGCTTGGGTGATGATTTTATGAGCCGCTTTGCTTTTTCTTTTTCTTTTTGAGATAAGACGCCCGTGTCGCTGTTTGAGGAATTTCCCGTCCCTTCCCGTACAAAGGAGGTTATGGCGAAATTTTCCAAAATTTAAAGGCGTTAGTGAAATATTTGAAGTGAAAATGATATAGAAATCGCCGAATGAATTATACATATATATATATAAATATATATATATATATATAAATATATAAATATATATATAAATTAAAACGAATCGAGGTCGTGCAGTTCGTGTTTTGAAATCGTAATTTTAAACGATTATACCGAAAGATCCGACCATCGGATTTTGACGATATTGGATCCTTTGGGTTCACTTTTGAAAGATCTTTCCAACAATATAAAATTTGTTAAGACCCAACTGTTAGATTTTAAGATATGTGTAAAACAAATTTAGGGAAAAACAGCGCCAGTGCCTCGGCACGACCTGAAACATCGTTTAATTAAATAGGGCCATTTAAAATAAAAATAAAAATGGCGATATATCATTATAAAATATTATAGACGATATAAAAATGAAATAAACCGATTCTGCTTGGTTTGCTTGATATTTGATGGTTGAATGTGTTTGACATGAAAATTATACTAAGGAACTGAAATGTGAATGTTGGATAATTTAACCATGTGAAGAATTGATTTGAAAATCTAAATATATGTGGATTATTTGAAAAGGCCGAGTCAATTCTCATTTCAAATAATCGATCGACGGTTAGAAGTCGAAGAGTTGAAGACGGTTCAAGACCGACGATCTTCATATTGGATGGATGGGTGGTACTGATGCTCATGATTGGAATAGCTACCTTGAAAGAGCTGAAGTGGTAGCCTTCCGGACGTATTTGTTGATTGTACGGATATGCGAGGAATATGCTGCCTCCGGCTTCGTTCAAACCCAGAATGAACTTGTAAATGGACTGTATGTCTGACATTGGATTTTGTTCTGTGTTGATTGATCCCTTTTAAATATATATCTGTTTGGCGGCGGAGAATTTATTCTCTTGCTTAACGCCCTTCTCTGAGACGTACGAGCTCAGAGGTTATATATCGATGGAAATTAGTCGCATGGAGTGAACTGCCTGTGTGACACGCCTAAGTGACAGATGATCAAGGCTTCTGTTGAAAAGCAAAGTCTTATGGATGATGATCAAAGCATGGCCTATGTGGCGTAGCTTTGTGTAAAGCGTTGATTCGCGAGCCTCATGCCTCCGTATTAGTCAAAAACAGGATAGTGACTGCAGGGAGAACATGACGTTTCTTTCTAGCTACGGTGGTGTCAGTGACTTACCAGCCCTGACATTTATATATACTTTTTACCTGTGTGGTTGTTGGAATGCGAGGCGCCTCGGTTATAGGTCTGTAAGGTCCTGGAAACGTGTGTTCAGGAATTGCCAATCCTCAAAAGCAAGAGAGGACCAACCCTGAAGATCCAGGGATCGCTGTGTGTGGTCCTGAGACATTTGCTAGAGTTTCTCAAACGGAGAGGATCTTGCCCCTTGCCTCGACTCATGATGGAATCCAATTTCCAATACGAAATTGCAGATGTGATTGTATTACTAGTATGGCGACATAGTAGATGGTAGCTATGCCGCCTAGGATTGATATTTATGATTGAATTTGCTTTTGAAACATATATGCACTAGTAATAATATCAAACACTTTTGTTTTATACGTATCAAGCATTTCCTGGCCATTATAAGGTAAAACTCTGTCCTCCGGCTTGCGTTGCATTGTGTGATGGGACCTAAGTCTTATAATGGCTTCATTTTTATAAAAAGCATTGCGATGATTTAATAATTTACTTTATTTCATGCACTAGCAATCATTGGAGTAAACCCGTTCCGTGAAAGTGGCGTGGTCCTTTGATTTGCCTTATTATTGTTGTTAATTAGTTAAGTAGATTTCTCATACCAGTCCCATGACTGACTCGTAGTTTGTTTCACCTTGCAAACTCGGGTGCCCTTATTTTCACACGGGCAGCCTAGTATCAGGTAGCTGGACCTATTTTGGCTTTGCACTGCTGCAGGAGTGCATCTTTTGGTTCATGGCGAGGCTTGACTACACAGTGCTGACTATTGATTTTTCCGCCATTATTATATATGTATATGATTCGGCCTTTGGCGATGTAGACTGATGTTTTGCTTATGTACTCTCTATGTATATGTACTGCTTATGGCGATGTAGACTGATCATGTACTTTTATGCATTAAGTTGTATCCTGCACTGTGCTCTCTGATGTTGTGATATTTATGATTCCGCTGTCATATTTGTGTAAATTATTCTATTTCCCGCTTGTGCTATTATTTGTACTCTGCTAATGATGATTAATGTGTTATATTCCAATGATTATCATTAACACCGTCGTATGGGGTTTTGAGATCGTCACAACTCCCTAGAGTGGCAACCCTTCGTTTTGGGGATGTGCAAACCATATCTACTGATGCCACAACGTCTTATTTTCTCAGACAAGCGGACCCATGCACGCACATGAGCCCGATGGAACGCGCCATCAGACACTTTTTCCCAAGTGATCTCTTATAATCAGCTCAGTAAGCGTCCCCCGACTCCGACCTAGTTCGGAGTACTCGTCTGATACCTATATATGGGTTATGACTGGAATGGATCCCACACACCAAATGATACAAGCTTCCCCCTAGGCTTGTATTCCCACTACTAGGATTTCAACAGGGTATGCCTACCAGTGTAACAAGTTTGCATAACCCCACAGGTTAAGTTTGTGGGCCTATATATAAATATAACCCACCACACCAAGATATACTTGACCCTCCCACTGTTTCAAGCAAGTTTACTTAACCCCTACTCAAGTTAACATGTCCATGTAATCCCTATGGATTTAAATAGGTTAAGTATTACAAGTTCACTACCATTTATTCATTTATGGTTATAATGCGCTAGACCTACCACATTAAGCCTACGACTTGTGGATGCCGGATATGCCGAGCGGGTCCAAGAAGAATTTTTCCACAAGTCCGACTTAACCTCGTGCCTTAGCATGCTACGTGTTTATGCACTTAGACCCCTCACATTAAATTCACCACTTGTGGTCGCTGGATATGTCGGTCGGGTCTGGGCAGACTTCCACCACAAATGTAATCTAACCTTGTGTCTAAGCACGGTTACAGTTTCCAATTATTGTAAATCTAGGAATTTTTATTATTTAACAACTATCCCTATTTCACTATAGGTTTTCATGCCCCTTTTCCAAGTCATATTTATCATGTACCATATGGCCCAATTTAAGATCTTTAATCACAATTTTGGTTCATGCCCCAAATCCATATTCATGTTTTCAACACAAGTTATGCCAAAATTTCCCAATACAAGTTATGCCCCAATTTTAACGTTTTCCCCTCGTTCCAAATTTCACGCATTTGTTTATTTCAACGGTATGCCAAGGATCGAAGGTAGCCAGGTTATAAAATAAAAAGGGAAAAGAACAGATATAAGCATAATAACAAGATAGACATATGATGACAGAAATAGGCATAACAACAGAATAAGCATATAGTGATAGAATTGGGAATAATGACAAGATAAGCATATAGGAACAGAACTGATGGACTTGTGATAATAGAACTGATTAGGCATAGTGGCATGATTAAATAACTAGCATAATAGGGATGTCACAAATAGGCATATGAGGTCTAAAAAGCAAGTTAGATATACAAGAAATGACAGGTCTGTTATGATTCAGATTACTCAATAGGCATAGGCTTAGATCCAAACTTATAGGCATGTTAATATTACATTTTAATTATTTATATCTAAAAATAATATAGAATCACTATGATTGGATCTAAAGAATAGAAAACTTGATTGTAGCTATTGGAGAACAGATCTCTGAACTTGAATGTTTATTGAAGAAGAATAGGCTATTTTAATCTAGGCAGCGGCAGCATTTAATTCTCCATTGTTTTAGAATGAGTAAAACAATGAGAATGAGGTCTTATTTATAGCCTAGGGTTCAAAAATCTGGTGAGAAAACAAGTCCTCATACACATGAATGTATCAGGCTCAGATCTAGGGTGTTGACCTGGGTGTCGACACCCATAGGGCAGGGGTCGACCCCAACGGGCCTGATTCCCGCGTTGTCCCGCCTTCGATTGTCAAACTGATTTTTGAATTTATGAAATGTTTATTATATATATATAATTAGCTTATATACATGCAAACTTCAAACTTTAATAACTTCTTCATTCGATGCCTATTTTATGCAAGCTCAGAGTCTATCTTAAGCAGAATTCCAAGACGAACGCAATGGCGATGTCCTTTTTACTTAATTCACAATATTTAATTAGGTATTCTTTATTGTATCATTTTAATGTTTTATAAAATTACGGTGTGTTATACATTGGATGGTTAAAAAACCTCACTCCGATGAGGCGCTCGATAGACATCGTGATGAGTTCGGCCTCGGGAAATGCGATCAGCTCAAGCTGGTCCCGACCTCGAAAAAAGGTACACGACAATCAATAAACATCAGTTGATAAAATACCTTGTTTCTATGAGGTGCTTGATATACATTGTGATGAGTCCAACCTTAGGAAACACAACTGGCACAAGCCGGTACCGACCATGAATAAAGGCACACGATGAACGATAAACATCGAGTGGTTTTTTAAACCTCGCTTCTATCAGTGGCTGTAGATATATTGCGAAGAGTTCGATAACGAGGAACACGACCGACCCAAGCCGATCCTGACCTTGAAGAAAGGTTCACAGCGATCAATAAACATTGGGTGGTTAGAAATCCCGAAAGGCTAAGACGCAAGATGATTGACGAAAGTAGACAATGCACAAAGGAAATTAAGACTTGGATTCACCGCAGTATTCGCAATGACCCATGGTCTAAGGCAACACTACTTATAACGACCCTGAATGACATCTAGACAAAAGAACACCCTAAGGTCATCTCAATACTGCAATAAACCAAAGGCATATAATAAAAAGGTAAAAGGTTTGCAGTAAAGTAAAATATGGAAAATAAGGAATTACACCAAAGAATATCACAACACAAGTGATACAGAGATGTATGACAAGTAAACAAAATTTCATTAACGATAGTCGTTTACAAGATTATACCAAATCATAAAAAAGGCGAGGGCTGATACTCGCACAACCATGGCCAGAAAAGCGAAGCAAAAGAAAAAAACATCAGTCCTTCTTCTTCCTTTCTTTTGAAGTCTCTCTCGATTTGATCGTCAGCTTAGTAGGCTTGTCCGATGGAGCAGTAGTCGAAGCTGGACATGTGAGAATCATGGGAGACTCTTCATTATTAGGGCGAGAGTGGCCTTTAACTTCTTCCAAGCACTACGCTTCCCGTTGCGCTTACTCTTAGACTTATTGTCGCATCCTGAAGGGGGATCCTTGCATTTAGTGATCAATTCAACCTCTATAGTATCCTGCTCCTCATTGGTATCTCCATCACATCTGTACGAAACTGTCGGGTCATCAATAACCTATAAGGCTGTAATTTGTTCAACATGTGATCCTAGTTGAGAAGCAGGTGTTAAAACTGAGGTATCAACAATAGGAGCAGTTGTTGTTAGGGAAGCAAGGGTTACTTGTTTAGGATCCGTTGTAACAAGCAATAAGGAAGTAAAAATTGCAGTAGTCCCAATAGTGCCAACAGTGGAAAGGAAAGAGTCTGGTAGGCCTAGTCCTATATCAAATGAAAATTAAGCGAGTAAATCATCAAACTCGTACATAAAAGGAAAATGATCCTTTGAGTCAGAGATAATATAAGCATTACCTGCCTTTGAGGATACCCGTGCGACAATCTCAAAGCCTTGGTTGCCTTGACCGTTGCCTTCATCACTTGATAAGTTTGCCCTAGTATTTACATCATCATTAGCTATGATTGAAGGGTACGTTGGTCAATTAGAAACATTGAAAAGGTCCACAGTAGAAAGAGTAGCTTTGCCAGAAGTAGCAGTAATGCAAGTAATGGCCTCGGCTAGGGTAGCTCCGACATGAGAAGGATTCTCAAAAGGAGTAGGGGCATCCAAAGTTGTCTAGGTATCAGGGTGAGATTATTCAAAAGGCTGACTCCCTCGACATCCATAATTTCCTTTTAACAACACAACTCCTTTTTTCCTTTAGCAAGAGAAGCCTGAGTGTCGTCATTCAAATAGAAGGACAAGAGCTCCTGTTCTGTGTAACCACCATCAACAACTGCTCATTTTAGAACCTCCTCCTCCCATGCCTCGGCCAAAGTGCAGGGTACCTTTCCTGCTGAAACTCCAAACTACCTTTCCCATGACACAAAGAACATAAAAATCAAACGTATTTGCATTGAATAGTACTGGCATAGTTTCCCGCAATAGTGGTTTTTTCTTTCTTGGCTTGATCGTGCCTTTGTTGGGCTTTGTCAAGTTGGTCCTTCAATTTTACATTTTCAAGAGAGACTCATTATCGAGTGCTACGGTAAGATTTTCCACCTACTTGCGGTGATACTCAATGGTCCTTTTATCCACGTCCAATAAACATTTCGCATGTTTCTATGTGACATGAGCATCTGCAGTAATGAGATTGAACCACAGGTGTCAGCACTTCTCCGGATTTCCTTTTAACAGCCTCAACTTCCCCATAAGCGGTAGCGATGCAATATATTTCTCCATCCTACCCTTTAAGAACCTTCTCTCATTTGACTCGATCACTTTCCATTGTGAGTTGAGCCTTATGGTTCAACCTATTAACTCTTCGGTGTTCCGAGACCAATTTCTGCCAATTATAGAGTTTCTCCACATCACTCTTAAAACCTCAACATTCTTCAGTGTTTTCTCTTTGCCCATTTGGGTAATATCCAAGTCAAAGCATATTATGCTTATGAACCATGCAGAAATCTCTATGATCTTTGACCTCTTTACGATTTAATAAATATCTGTCTTATCCAAAATGGCAGGAGGGTTGGAACCAGAAGGTCCAGCAGGAGCAAGAGTGACATATGTCGTAGTAGGAGGAACTAAACTCTGGTTGGTTTTAACGCGCTTAGATGCTTTCCTAGAGTCGCCATCTTTCTTCTCATCATCTCTTTCGCGCTCCCTATGTCTATCCTCATCTAGGCTACGATCCTGGTTGCGGCGTTCATGGTCTCTTTTTCCCAATCCTTGCGATCCCGCCTATCACATTATTCGCTATCCTTGCAAGCCAGCTCCTCGCAAACCTTTATCACTTTCATCTCCTCTTCCGTCTTATAACCTTTCGGGTAAAAGTGATCTGAATCCTTGAAACCCCTGGAACCACAATGTTGGAAATCATTATAATAGCCATACTAGCGACTCATGGCGAAAGCTCCAAGAAAAATAGTTTGAGTTAGTGACAGAGCCAAAAACAGGGGTAGAAGAACAAAAGGAGCACTAGTGTAAAATATGTGTAGTGCAAAGTGCATGTGAGTGACATCTAAACTCAGCTACCCTACTAACCGGTCGGTGCAGGGGTAATCGTAGCAGTCTCGGAGAATGTGGACATAAATTTCGAAGCATGTAAAGCAAAAGATGGGGTCACAGGAGTTCTCAAACTAGAGATCGCAGAAATGCCTGAACTAGATGTCCCAGGAATGCGCAAACTAGATGGCATGCGAGGAATTAGCGTGAGGTCATCTTCGAAAAGCTTAGCGGGTGTCGCATATATGTCGCTCAGGTTACCAAATATGTTCTGACCATTCACATCCAAGTTTGAGTGAGGGAAGTTCGGGTTAAAGGAATTTGAGTATCTTCAGCGGTATATATGAGCAGAGTCCGCATCAGACTCACCACTCGTAGGTACTCCACTAGAAGAATTTTAAAATTTGAGGTTGTAATACACCAGTTCCTACACTGGTGTCGTTATCACCCAAAAACTCTTCCTCCACTATTGAAACACCCCACCCTCCATTAAGGTCACTCACAAAGGGAATGCCTTAACTTTGGTGGAGGTTTGTAAGTAAAAGTCACAGATAAAACACAAGTCAAATATGAACACATATATATAAGCAGCGGAAAAACAACAGACTTTTTATTTCATAAATACGTGTTCATAAAAAACATTTCCATAACTGTCACATAATAACTTCCAAAACATTATATCATCATTTCTGTCTTGGTTATTAAATAAAGAAGCATAAAACATAATAAAAACTGCGTAAATCCCCATGATTGTGTCCAACAGCCATAGCCAAGGAGAGAGGGTCCAAACCGTACATCTACTATCTTGAAGCTTGCAAAGAGTCTGACTAAGCTGAGTTGTTTCCTCCCTGTGGACCTGAGGGGGAAACGGAAGAAAAGAAGACGAAAGAAACTAGGGTCAGACATAAAGCCTGGTAAGTCTAGTGACTCTTCAGTATGAGAATAAGAATAAGGGCATGATAGTATAAACTGGAAACAGGAAAGTATCATAAACTAAGATAAAGCAGATTTGAAACGAATATACTATCGCACCCCAAACTATATCTATGCACCTACTTGTATTGTCTCAACTGGCACCCCATGCAGGAGGTAAAGTGATCCCCTTTTTCTAAAGATCGGCTCCTACTCGCCTAATCATCTATGTCTTACGGCCCCCAAAGATTGTAGATACCTATGCTGGTCCCACCATGGGTTGTATCAAGTCCCATGGTGGCGGCCCGACACAATACTAGAAATGCATAGGTTATACTACTGGTGCCCCCAATGCCTTGTTTGTCTGCTCCGAAGTGTGTGCACGCCCGCACTCCGTTAGAACCCACACTGTTGCACCCACCGCCGTCGCTTTTGACCGCTTACAATCAGCCCAGTAATCGTGCCCCACCCTGCCTAGTTTTAGGGTACCACGATACCTAATTGGGTTACTACTGAAATGGGTCCCCATTACAAGGGTTTTCTAGTCAAACATGTTAAGTGGTTAAGTCTCTGTATTTACCTTACCCCACCCATCAATTTCATTAACATGTTGAATTGGTTAAGTGTTTTAGTTAACCTAACCCTACCATCCTGACTGTCTGTTCTTAGCTTTTTAAAGCACCGACCACTCACATTAGAGATGTATTGTTATGGTTACCGGATGTGCCGGTCGTTTCCGGGCAGATTTACACCGTAACTCAGCCTAACCTCGGGTCCTTATTGGGCTTCATGCTAAACCACCCATATTGGATAGGTATTGTTGTGACTACTGGACAGCCGGGCGGGTCCGGGTAGGTTTACATCACAACTCAATCCAATCTCAGGTTAAGCATACTCGTATTTGGTAAATTTACATATTTGTCTTTATTACTTGTTATATGTAAATTAAATGTTATGGCCCACTTTCCAAGTTTAACATTCTTGGTATAAGAATTTATACCGTTTAAATGCCACCAATTTTGGCATGTGACATACATGCCAATTTCATATATTTTATAAGTTTTCCTATAATTACCAATTTATCCCAACGTTACCCCGTCTAAGTATTAGGCTAACAATCTTAGACTAATTTTCGTTCGCATGATTTTTAACATATAATATTAGGCTAAAACATAGCCTAATTTAGCGTACACAAAATTGGCATAAAGCAGTTTACTAACATATACATGACATAGGTGTAAACTTGACATTTTTGGCATAGTCAGTATGAACGTCATAGGTGTGAACTTGCAAAATAGTCAACATGAATATCATAGATGTGAACATGCAACGTAGGATAATTCAACTTATATACATGTGAACTTGCATTGAAATAGGGGTCTAACCAAATAGGTGTCACATGTATTAACATATGATTTAGACAACATAAGCCTAAACATGATTAGATCTAGGCATAACATCGAACATCACTAGCATATGACAAGAATATAACATGTCCACAAAGTATGTATAATTTCATCGCATGTGTGAACTAGATCCAAATCATGTTTACAACTATAACGTGAAACTTGTATTAAAATGGATCTTGGCATGGATCCAATTATGAACTTGCAACTTTTGTATAGGCATATAAGCATGTATATAAACTTAATCATTTAGGTATAGAGGTTTTAGCATATATATACATGAAATCTTAATCACATACAACCTACATAATCGCATAAACATATAGGTGTAGATTACATCATGAACTATACAACTTGCATGTGATTCTAAATGTACAATAGGATCGATATCAACTCAACTATACCACAAACATCACAATACCACAATCATTTCAATACATAGATATGAATTAACATCGTTGTTACATAATAACACAATTCCATTTCCATTTTACATCGAATCAAATCCTAACTTTTATTCACATCGGAAAAATCACTATACTTACAACGAACGACGGTCTTGTTTTCTGATTTCTGAGTTCTGAATTTGAATTGCTTTCCTTTGGGTAGATTAACGTTGATTTGATTATTGTTTTAACTTTAATTTGGCTTGTCTCTAAGCTTTTCTACAAGTGGAGGCTCCTCTCTGTTTTCTCCCAACAACATGGCGGCTCCATCTCTAATTTCTTATGTGAATTTAGGTTGGAGTCTTATGTTGTTTATATAGAATTTCAGATTGATTTGAGCCGTCAGATGATCATAGATGAATATAGACCATTCACTTTGAGAGGAGCCAACCAAAATGCGACAAGTCAGCCCTAGTGACAGAGCCAAGCCTCAGAAATCGACCAGAACCCGACCAGGCCAGCAAGGGCCAAACCAGGACGACTGGGCAGGTTGACCCCCAGGTCGACCCTATGGTCGACCTGCTCACCCAGGTCGACCACCAGGTCGACCTGGTGCCTGGGCGGGAATTTTCCCGCCCAGCTCAGTTTGGGTCTGATTTCTAAATTTGAACTGAATTTTTGAACCGTTTGAATTTTCATTTGAATTCTGAAACTTCCGGAGGTCATAACTCCTTCATACAGAGTTCGATTCACGCAAACTCAGACTCTATCTCAGGCAGAATTCCGAGATGAGTGCAATGGCGTAACTCGTTTCCCTCAATTCTTTCACTAAGAATTAATTATACTTAAATTTGTTAATTTACAGTTAATAGAAAATTCGGGGTGTTACAACTATAGCTATATCTGGGTCCGCGAGTGCTTTCCCTTAACATTGTACAAATTCTCTCTCATCTCCTTCTTTGGTGGGTGATATTTTGTGCGGGGTGCCTCATTCCTCCTTAGGCCGCTGACCCCATCCTTTAGTAGTATGAGCATCTTCAGGAGGAATTTCCTCCACTTTTCCCTCTTCGGTCTATTGGGTAGATGGGTCATCTATCTAAACATGAGCGAAGGTCGAAACCTCTCAAGGGATGACTGATCAAGAAGCCTCTAACATGCCAAATTAATAAAGGAATTATCATGATGAAGGAAATCCGTCTGCCTCTCATTCTCATCAACAACTTTTAAAAATTCAAATGTTAGCAAGTGTTTGGAATTCCTAACTTGGAAGGGAAAAGCTATAAAGGAAAAAGTGGAAAAAGGAAGCTGAGTCAAAATGTCACAGACTTACGAATTCAATAAGGAAAGTGACTTCAACTTGAATGCTTACCTCTCCTCGTCCAAAACCTATTGAAACCCATTGGACATTTGACATAGAAAACCAGATTCATAAAGGAGGAATCTTGTCTTTTAAACCAAGGATGAGCTTTCGATTTCTGGTAGCTTCAACGAAAATCAAGGAAGGATGGTCTTTCCTCCTCTTGAAAACCAAAGATAACAAATTTCTTCGAATAAAGGCGCATGTTGTTAAGTTCACATGAAAAGCACATACAGTGAGCATGGAATATCCGTTCAGGTGCAAGTGGTAAAGCGCAACTCCTAATTCCTCAAAGACTAACTGCAGGAAAGGGTTAAAAGGTGGAACATCGCCATAAGAGCACATGTAATGATAACAGGTAATAAACCCATTAGGAGGAAGATCAACCACTTCGACCTTCTCCGGCAGTTGGACATCCTCTTCTGGAATGCCAAATTGTATGGAGATGTGTTAAAGCATCTTATGGGTCACCATAGAAGGGCATCTCTCTAACGGGTAGGGGATGAGTCTGAAAACATGACGGGTTCAATCTATTATAGACCCCCATTGCAACGATACCTCTTTCGAGGGGCACATTTGAAGAGTATCCTTTTTGCACAAACGATGAGTGCGTGCTAGAGGTGAATTGAATTTGAATCTAAGAAGAATCACCTTCTCTAGATTGAAAGTACCCTGAAAGTCGAGAGGCCATTATACATAACGAGCATTATGTAATTAGGTATGCATGTCCTATAAGTCTGTAAGTGCTATGTGAAGGGGTGGCGCGTGAAGTTCAAAGCCGGTATGTGTCAGTTAATAAATCCCGAACGTCACCCAATGCGGGTGTAGTGTCGCATTTACGTGAATGATATCTAGCAGATTATGAATTCTAAAGTAGATTGAAATCATGGAAATGGCCCACCTAAGCATAAAAGAACTTTCACCATTTCATTTTCTTTGACTGGACTAATTTGTTGTTGACATGAACTATCAGCAATGAATGCATCGCCTACATTAGCGCAAAAAGCTCTTTTTTTTTTACAAATTCACAAGAAGTGCCCACGTGCCAAGAACAACTTTGAAGTCGTCAATCTCTATCAAACAATGTTCAATCATTCAGGTTAAGCTAAAACAATAATTATACATTCAACGAAGACATGGACCCGTGATTGTAATGTTTCAAGTTATTAAACCTTGTGTGTTTGCAAGGAAAATGTGTTTGTTCGAGAAAAATTAATTTAGTCAGAAATAAAAATTAACAATTAAGGATTGTTCATCAAAATTGGAAATTTCAGTTTGAAGTGATAATGTATTTTCAATTTAGTTCGGTTACAAGTTCATGGATGTGCTACCCCCATAATACAAAATGTTGCTTTAAGTCTATGGTGTGTATTCAGATCAGTTCAAAGGTCTTAGTAATCCAAAGGAAAATAACCAGGAACAATCACTCGAACCTTGTCATTTCCCAGCTACACCGTGTAGTCTTAAAGCCCTAAACTCAACACCCACCTAACACAAAGCCAAGACTAATCCAGATCCCCAGGTTTCAAATGGTACAAAATTAACTGGGACTTGGTAAAAAATAGCAAGGAAATAGAACCTAGGGATTGTAACTAGTCTAGAAGCAATCAAATATGGTTGGAATCAAGTGTGATATCAATGAAGGAAATGGATTTGGTGAGGTTGCAGGGTTTTAATCGAATTCGAATGGGTTCAGGTCAAATTTGGATCTTAGTTGGTGGAATCATGTCCAAGGCGATGTCGAGATGCTCTGGTGGTCGGCAGCAACATAGGGGATCGATGGCGGCGCTCGTAAATGATTGATGGCAGCAAGGAAGTAAAATGATCGAAACCCTAGGCTTTTGGAAATGGAAAATAATAAAATAAGGATGAGTTGGATGGATTTTAATGTAGAAAAAGAAAGACTAATTTTTTTCTATTTAGTACATGGACCGTTACCGATCCATGAACCATAAAGTAGTATCGATCCATCATTTTCAACAAAATATTGGCATTTTCATTCCAACCACATGTGCATGCAATTATTAGTCCACTGAGAAAAATCGAAGTTCAGAAAGCCTATTTCAACGACCAATGTGAATTCCAATTAAAGATGTTGGATTATCGGTCTTTAGCGCAGAATGATTCTAAGATGTAGCAAATTTCTCATCTCCAACCTGTTTCACCATAAAGCGCACAGGATAACGATTCTAGAGCACATCATGTCTTCAACATGAGTGTACTATAGGGGTAAATGTTAACCCAGTTATTAACCTAGAAAAAATATGCGTGGAGTCTATGTAAGAAGCAACATCACTAGACTCCCAAATCAAGTGAAACTTTGCAGGAAGGGCCTGGAAACAGAAGACAAGGGGTACATAAAATTTTAACCCAATATGATCTATCCCTATGGACCGGTACCGATCCATAGTGCTTGAGTATTTGGGCACGAGTTTGATTCTTGCATGATCCTATTCTCTCGTTGAGCCCATTGACAAAGTTTCAAGTCAACATGATCTTCACTAATACCTAGTAGACAAAAAAGAAAGGTCGAGATGGAAAGACACCAAAGCTCGAGGAATTAGTAGATTATGTCCAAATAAATCTACATTTTATCTGAAGAATAATAGGACATGGAGACAACCTTTCCGAAGTCGAATATGTAAAATACAGTACCTCCTTGGACCAGTACTGGTCCAGAATTAAAGGACCAGTATCGATCCATGTAGTATGGTAGTTTGGCAAGCGGGTTCTTCACACGTTTGAGGCACTATTCCGAGTCTTTATACAACGGGGCTTGTTCTAACACCTCCGAAACTCCTATAAATACCCCAAATACTCTAACATGAAAGGGGATTGATTTTTTTGCCCTGCCAAAGTGGATTTTCATCTCCAACATCCATTGTTTAACCACAACAACCATTTCTCATTTCCAACAGCAAGACTTCATCTCCAGAGATAGCAATCTTGTGTCACCTAAGTAAATTATTGAGATCCTTTCTAGTAATCCTCAATTCTTGTGATTCATTGTAATTCTTTATTGTGGAAAGTGTTTTAATCGTCTATAGTTCTTTGTAATTGGTGTGGCAAGGATTATAATAAAAGTATTCAAAGTTGAGATAGGCTTTATCTCAAGATAAACCACTAAAAAATTGTGTTTCTTCTTCCTTGTTTTTCGTTTATTTACTTTTTCATTTATTTTATTTTTATATTTTATCTTCCCCGTCTAGGGGATGTACTTTAGCAATAAACTAGGTGTTACCACCATTTTTGGAGTTAACAAATAGTTTCCCAAAATTTCAAATTAAATTATAAAATTTTTATTTTTAGAAACAATTTTAAAATAAGAATTTAAAATTCTATACTAAGGGCATGTTGAAATAGGGCACTTTGAGTATGTCAACATATTTGTCGATTTTTTTCAATTTTTAAATTTTAATTGAAGTGTATTTTCATCGTACCCTTTTACGGATGGACATTTCTCTTCTGTGAATAGTTCTGATTTTCAAAATTTCAATTAATATTTTATCTTCTTCTTCACCACTTTTTTGCTCCACAATTTCTAATCAAAATCCTAATTATATCCTACTGAATTTTCAAGTAAATCAATCTAGTTCTCCTCAGATTTTGATTCTTTATCACCTTCTCAACAATCTATTAAGATCATAATTATAAGCTATTGAAATCCGGATCTCAAGATCGGGTTTGTATTCCTTTGTAAAATCTACACAAAAATATTTAAATGATGTGACTTATTGGCTTGTAAATCAAGTTGGGTTTGATTATGCCTGGAAAGCAATTGTGTAACGAACAGGAAAATTTGAACCTCAAATTTCGACATTAATACATCCTCTGTATTCATGTGTTAAAACTCAAGTACCAAAAATCCTAAAAGTTAGAAGAAATAAATTAGAAGGTGAGAAAGAAGAAATAAAGTAATGTTAGAATAGAAGAAGATGAAGAAGAAGAACAAAAACACAACAAAGTCAGAAAAAAAATCAGAATCTCACAGCAAAATGAAAAAAATATTATATACCAATACTCTTTACATAATAGAAAAACTATACATATACATGAATAAATAATCAGAGTACACCAATAAATCAGTTTATAGATTGCTAACAATTTGTTTATATGATTGCTGATAATACGTCACACACAACGGAAATAAGGTAATAGAAGAAATATAAGAATACATCTCGACTTCAACTCTTCCTCTATAGCTCCAAAAAATCCAAGAAAAACTTAAAAATATATTCGGCCTGACCCAAGCATATTTAGGGGAAACAAAAACTCTGTATCAGTCCGGAATACTACAGTGAGGAAACTTACTCCACAAACAACTGGCTTAATTTTAGAAATATTTTGAAAGAACAGAACTCTCGTAAGACATGACCACACATAAACATAGCACATGTTTTCCTCTTACGATACCTAAACACATTGTGTCTAAATACAAATCCTTTTCAATCAAGCCGAAATTGTTGCATTATTTGAATCCCAGCATAATATGTATACAATTAAAACTGTAGAAAGCTCGCATTTGATTTCGGATTCCATACAATGACTGAGTATTGGGGTACCACCCAAATTGATATACGTCTAGTAAATGTATATAAGGACCACAAGAACTTCTTGCTCCACGGCAATATGGGACCGAACTACCACTTATTTGATAGTACCAAATATTTCACTTAGGCATTATCCTGAAATCAGATTTAATCATTTATGTCCTTCGTTGATTATCCAACTTTCATAAATTTTTACTTAACAACAAAATTATTTCTATGTCATTTTACAAATTAAATAATTTTATTTATTAACTTGCTCAAAACATATGAAATCACTTACAAATTCAATTAATTGCAAAACATGTTTTTATAACCTTATAAAATTAACTTACAAAACTTGGTTAAGTCTAATGCTCGAAATCTCCAATTATAAAATTAATTTATAAAACACGAATTCTGCTACACAAATAATTTTAAATCTCCTTATAAATTCCAACTATAAATATTGATATATTTATAAGATATTTAAATAACTTATGTAAAATTCAATTCAAAACCTTACCTTTGTTATAAAATAAATTTTATAATTTCATGCTTAGTCGATTCGCCTTACTGTGAATCTATGCAGTTAAAGCCCAGCTAAAGCCCCACAAACTCCCGCTATAGCTCGTAGCGCTCTCCGGCCGCTACGTTATTTCAATTTAGCACTGATGAATAGTAGTTTTGCTGTAAGCTCTGCTATTTTCCGCTGCACCCACTAAATCAATGCTATTTAGCACCCGCTTTAGCAATATTAATATATAGGGGATGATTTGACCGGTTAATTTTTAAAATAAATCAAAAAATTTAATGTAAAGAGCTAATTTTAAGTCATAAGTGCCTATATTAGATAGAAATGTGTAGTAGTCCTTGAATTTAGTATGAATAACCATAATATTCTTTTACTTTGTTTTATAATACTAATTAATATTTGTTTCTTCTACACAAATGACGCGAGTATGATAAATTAATTATATAGTTTTACATCTAATTAACATTTTTCCACATTCACTATAGCCCCGCTATTTCCCCGCTTTATCCCTGCTACATCTTTTTACACCTCTACCACTATAGAACCGCTAAGCGCTTTAATTGCACAGTTGTGAATCAACCACTTAAAGTGTGAAATTCAGGACATGTGTTACCAACCACTTAAGCAACACTTTTTATTGAATAAATACATATCAATATTGAATTTAATTCAATCGTCATCCAAATCATATTTTGATGTTACTTACGTTAAACAGGTCATATGTGTAAAATATGAAAGCAAGTAACATCTAAAGCACTAAGAAACCATTTTGGATCCCTCGAGATGGTCCCCCTTCATCATAGCACATATATCAATTCATATATGCATATAAAATAGATAATATAATCTAGTTCATTTAAGATGAATCGTCTGCTTAAGAAGGTAGTGTCAAAGGTCATCCGCTCCATGGTGGGAATATATTAGCACTAATTAACTGAATAACAGTAAATCATCTAATCTACCAACAAGCGATTTAATACGAAAACAACAATGAATATTATTATCTAGTATAAGAATATTTGCCAGTATTCCAGAAAGAGAGAGCTAACTCACCACCCAAACCAATCGACGATTTCAAGTCATTTTTCATTTCAATCAGATGTTTGAAATTAGAAAAAATCTATTATAGTTCCAAATTAAACAAATCCAGGTTTTACACGTAGTTTTCACAATTAGGAATCCAATGCAAATTGTTTCATTCTAATCCGACCTCGTATGCTATAAATATAAGAATTGCAATTTTAACATTAATTAAGATAAATTAGAAAGTTAACCACGTAATTAATTTACTTAATTGCTCTTCTTAATAGGTCAAACACGTGCTTAAACTAAGACTAATGCGCCTAAATCTCGTACCCTTCTAGGTTTTAGATCAAAACAGCTTTTCCTCATCGACCACAAAAACTCACCACCGTGTCCCCTGTCAATGGCTAGAGCTCCGACCCAATACCCTAATGTGATGCCCACTCCAAGATGCTTCAACGCACTCAACCCGACCCACGATGGTCAGCCACCTCGCCAGAAAATACCAAAAAAATATCATAACTTGGGTTTGAATCGCCACCGCTATAGTGCTCCAATCAACACAAAATTCTGTTGAAGATCGTTGCCATCATCCTCCATAATTTCACCATTACCCATCGATGAACATAATCACCAGAATTGGCATCTCATGTTCTAAGGTCATGGAGATTTTTTCATTGATCCACTATGTCGTTGATGATCAAGACCGTCGAATATTCATCTTGTTGTGCTCTCCAATATTGTAGTTAATGCCGAAGCCAAATAGTGAACGGAGTGGCTCTTATCGTCGTGAGGCATTGGATTGAGGTTATAGGTGGCAGCTCATTTTATTTTTAGGGTTTAGTGAATAAAACAAAATTGTTAAGCCCTTATACATGATTTCTAAAATATTATTCACTAAATAATTATATTAAAAGCATTTCCAAACTACACATGATCACAACCATTTATAGCTTCTAAACTTAATGTGATTAATTTTAAAAGCAAATTTGACTTTATTTAGCAGTTATTCTTAAACCCAAATTATATACAATTTATAGTTTCAAATCGTTTAAATATACGCGTTTATATCGTACACGATCACTCAACAACTCCATTCGCTATGGAACTTGAAATCTTACAATAGCTTCTTATTTTGGATCCGATTACACCATTTTGTTGAATCCCATGATTGTTTGAAAAATGGCTAATTTACTTGTTAATCAAAATCAATTTAAAATAAATTTGATTTCAAAATACTCAAATTCTCTGATAATAAATTATTATTATCATGCGTAACCAAATAGAATTTTACATAGGTTCAAAAAAAAATAACTGGATTTTATATTCAAGATTTACAATTTCAAGTTAATTCAATGATTAGATTCCCAATTACGTTTAACTCAAGTTATTGAAACTTAAAGTTAGCCATCTTAAGTATTTAAATATACTAAATATTCTTATTCTAAAAATATAAGTAGTTACATTCTTCTGTCATTAAAAGAATTTCGTCCTTGAAGTCACAAGTTAAGAAATATGTTACAAATAGATTAATTTTAATTCAAAAACATTTCTTATAAAATATTTTAAAAATCATATAATTTTTATACATTTGAAATTATGGTAAAATTCGGTAGTACCTCATTTGTGTGGCACGATCCGAAAAAATAGAAATTCAATATATGACATTATACATCTCATCTCAATGATGAGGCATCCCAAACCGCGGGGAAACTGTAATGGCCCGCAAATCCATACTACCTGAGTTGACTGGATGCAACACATGTTCAACCCAAATTGTACAGAAATACGAATCATTATGAAATAAAGAAGAAAAAAAGGTAGAAGAAGAAGAAAAAGAACAATACAGATCTCACATCGCAATGGAACAAAATATAATATATATATATATATCAGCTTATGGAGTACTAATTTTTTTCTGTATATACATATCATCATCAGAGTACAACACTTACAACATAGCGGAAAACAAAAACTAGATAACGGTTAGGCCTCCTGCTCCAAACTCCTTTAGATAAATCAGTAAAATCCTGAACCACTTAACTGCCCGTACAAATTTGGCACCCAAGAGTTTAGGGAAAACATAGAAAAATATACTTTGGGTCAGTCATGGGACTGGTATGAGTAAATAATTTTAAAATTTTTGAGAAAATGAACGATATTTCATAAGACCACGTTGTATAACATGGAACAGGTTTTTCTCTTATGAGAAACCAAAATACTTGATTTAGCTTTCAGATCCTTTTGAAAGAAAACTATAATTTTTATATCAAAACTCTTTTGATAATATAATAGTATCTATCAACCACAACCAAATAATCATTCAGCAGAGTGTTTGCATCTCACGCTCTACATATATAATATACAATCAAAACCGCGAGCAATTATTTTGTAATGAATCAACAATGACAAGGTATGGAATCACCTTCCGATAGTCTATCTCTAGAGAGAATACACTAGGTTCAACAAGAGCATCATGTAACCCAGCCACATATGACCGACCACTCATTTCGCTTGAGTGTATCAAATGTATATCACCAAAGGTTGGGATCAACAACCGTTTCCTGAATGGGACAGCATCGAATAGAATAAAGAATGAAATGAATTTCTCTAGACAGGTGATAATACACCCTAATTTGGAGCTACCCACTTTGCTATGATGCCTGCCCATTTTTTTTCATTTCCCATTTGTTAAGGCCTGTGGCTACGATTACTTGTCATTCAATGATAACACAATCACTCTGAATGTCACATTGTCAGATCCTATACTTATTAATTAATTTGCACAAATATATTCTAGATATTATGCTAAGAGAATAAATTCTCTGCCACCATATATATATTTCTACAGACCAACATATGTAATGACTGGAAATACTCTGTCAAACACTCATCCATATACGTTCGTTCTGGGACTGAACAAAACCGAAGGCACAATTTCCATTAATCCATCTCAGGCAATTTCTACCTAGGATTAACAGAAAAAACCCTTAATCTTTACTTCATCTTCGATTATCTTCATGTAGTCTGATTCGCAAAGCTACTACCAATACAGAGTGGTTCTCGAATAATAATCCAACCGGTCTCTCCAAATTGACAATGATATTGGCAAATACTTCAATAGTCGGTTATTTAACTATCGAAGAAAAACAGACATTCATTCAAAACGTCAAACTATCACTGGGCCCCTTAATTAATATTTCATTAATTGAATCACTCTTCCATTTCCTTATCAATATTGGTTAACCTAATGTTTTCAGTAATCATCTTGGCCTCTTACGCTATTTGGAAAACATTTCCATATATCGTCTTTTTTTATTTTCTATACTTAGAAAATATGTTCTATTTATAAATGGAAAACATTCCAATTACTTACCTCTTCTACGACCATTCATTTATTTCTATACTTAGAAAATATTTATTATTATATTTCCAAATTCTCACTTACTTAGTCAAAATGAATGTTGTGTAAAATATCGTTACAACAACCCAAAATACTGCATTCAACTAACTCTTATTCAAACATTGATCTTCGAGACCGATTCAAACAACCCAAAATACCGATTGAATGTTGTGTAAAATCAAGTTGGTGTATAACTACCTCTCAGACCTTGACTGAAAACATCCTTAACTTCAAAATAGACAAAACCACTTACGTTGAATAATCAACATCATAAAAACCAACTGATCATTTTTAAAAACATGTATATGTTTCGTGTTCTATACTTACCAGATTTAAATTCACAGATTTTCTTTCTGTTTATAATATTCTATTTTTTGTTCGTTTCCTTATCGAATTCTATATATATATATATATATATATATATATATATCGATATCTTGATTTCTACTTATCAAATTTTATTAAAAATATTCTAACTCCTTAAATTTCCAGAAAATTTCGCTATAACCTCCTTTGTACTGGCCAATAGCTTAAGCCTCAACTTGCCTCTCTACTTTCCATTCAAAAAGAAAATCAAAAAGGCAAGCGGCTTGCTGATTCGGCGCACAAAATCTCATATGGAATTTAAACGTGCACCTTTTTGTCGGGCACACAAATTATAACCTTTATATACTTCATTCCTTACATGTCTAACTCATACACGTCTGTTTCCCATTTATTCTAACTCAATATGGTCATTTTAACTCCATTCACTAATTTTATCTTTTAATTAGCTCTTTTGCCAATTTCATCTTTTTGTTTGAACATAACATGCTCAAATATAATATTAACTTGCTTATAACAAATTTGAATTCCATTTTCAATTCAAGTTTCCTTTTCGATTTCAAATATAAATTCTCAAATCACCTTCACATATTCAAAGCCCAATTTTGTATCAAATTTCGATTAATTAATTATTATTCAAATTATTTAATTCTATCTAATAATTAAAAATCTAATTTTTGTTTCAAAAATTAGTTCACTTACTCCACGTGAGTTCAAATTTATTCTATATCTCAATTCTGGATTTTTCAAATGGAAATTCGGATTTTATTTGCTTAAAATCCTTTTATTTATTTAAATAAACCATTATGGTTTTATAATGGTTATGGTGTTGTTTTCCTGAAATTTGATTTTGACATAACTCAAAATCTATATGATGAAATCCAGTTTTTTCTCTTCCATTAGAAAACTATTATTCAATCGGTTCTAACGATTCTTGTTTCAAAGAATTTCAACTTAAATTGAGTTCTATATACTTAAATATAGTTCAAAACGCCAAATTACGAACAGTCGCGCTGTGGCGAGTTTGTTTTTAATTATATTTAAATATAAATGTTTTAAATTTAGTCTATAAATAAATTTCAACACCATTCTAATATATTTTAATATATATTAAACCAATTTTCCCAATCTCACTTAATATTCGGATTATTTATAATAGTCAAATTTTCATTTACTCGGTTATAAATTTATTTATACTAATTTACTATATTAAATATCAATTCCCTTAATCAATAAATTTATTTATAAAATTCAATATAATCAAATTCTAATTATAAATCCATTGAATTTTTCTCACTTCAATTTATATTCCGAATATTTATCATTTTATTTCAAACCATTTTTCCAATTTACTTTTTTTTGTGAATTCGTACTTGAATTTAAACGTAAAAATTATCTATTGATAATTTATTTCACTAGATTTATAACCATCGCTTATAAATTCAACTTCCTTGTTTTATTTATTAAAACACATATCAAAATTTGTTTTGAAACTCAATCCCTTTTTTATTCCTAATTCCGGAATAAAAACCGTCGTTCCCTTTTTCGAAATGATTTCAAATTCTATTTTTAAATTCATACTTGAATTTAAAATTCCAAATTTACCTCACGATAATTAATTAACTACATTATTTACAAATTTACTTGTTTATAAATTCAAACAAGTTCCATTTTGAAATCTATTTAAAACCAAAATCTTATTTTGGAATATTCTATTTATTATAACTGATCTATATAAATATGGAATCTATTATTATATTAAATTTTAAATCTTAGTTTCTAATTAATACAATTCCAATATCCTTCTGGATATAATTTATTTTATAAATTCGACATAATCAAATTTAATTATCCAATTAAATTTAAATTCCGAACATTGGAATAGATTTCATCATTTTCTATTTAAAACGGTTTCCAATTCTTATTTTAAATTAACATTTGAATTTAAATATTCATATTATCCACTGGTAAGTTATTTCCATTCATTTATAAACACTATATATAAATTTATTTCAATTCCCCACCTTATCCAATGAAAATTATTCCATTTATGAAGCGACCTGAACTTCCCCGAGGAGACGGAGGAGACCGGATTGCTTTGACAACACGACGCATTCAAACGCAATCACGAGAACATTTCATTGCTATTACAAAAATTCACATCAGAGTACGAATAAATATTACACAACAGAAAAATAATATCAATGATTTACAAATAACAAAGCAGCGGAAAATATAATACATGATTATAATGTACAGTGGAAATCATCTACAACCGCAACTGAAAGAGATACACGGATACAAAGCTTTCTGAATATAGCTCCAGTTGTAATCCAGGCAAAGCGACCCGAACTTCCTTGTGAAGGAAAGCCCGGATTAACATGGAGAAAATGACCAATCAGAACACAAACAGAAGAACATTTCATTGGTGATTACAACAATTTCATCAGAATACAAGAATATACATAGTATGAATAAATATTACACATTTACTAAACATCAGAGATTTACAAGTTACAATGCATTGGAAAATAATACAAAACACAACTGAAAGTAATACACGGATACAGAGCTTTCCGAATATTGCTTCAGCTGTAAATCAGGATCCTGTGAATGTAAATCTGCAAAACCGAAACTACTAGCAGCCTATGCGGAAAATAGGGGCACCCAGAGTTTAGGTTAAAACAATAAACTCTAGGTCAGTCATGTAACTGGTGTGAGAACTAAAACAATTATTAATCTTTATTTTAAAGTTAGGTAAATCCAGGGACTACGTCATATAACACGGAACAGGTTTCCTCCCAAGAATACCAGTGCATAAAACAACGGCGCAATGCTAAATAAAGAACAATGAAGCTATTAAAAGACTCAAGTCCCATCACATAATGCAACACAAGCCGGAGGATAGAGTTTTTACCTTATAATAGACAAGAATGCTTGGTACATAAAACTTCATGTTTTATTATTACTATAAGTGTATAGTGTCAAAACAATTTCAGTCATAAGTATCAATCATAGACGGCATAAGTGCCCCCATACCACTATGTTGCTATATATAGGTTTACAATTAAAACTGCAAAATGTCGTATTGGAAGTTGGATTTCCATTTGTGAACTGAGGCAAGGGATCGTCCTCACCGCTTCGAGACAATCTAGCCCATGTCTCAGGACCCAAACACAGGTGGGCCCTTGGATCGTCAGGGTCGGTCCACATGGAGTGGATTAAAATGCCTGAACAATGCGTTTTCCCGCCCTATGGGGCGTAAATTAATCATATCCCGACCAAACCATCAGCCTTGGAACGACCGATATAACCGAGGCGCCTCCTATCCATCATCCACATAAGTAAAATGCCAGGGCATGCAAAACTCTAACACCACTCCTAGCTAGAAGGAAACGCATTTCGTCCCTGAGGTCCTCTCCCGTTTTTGGTTCACACCGGGGTGTGAGGCTCGCGAATTAATGCTACACAAAGCTACGCTATATTAAAGCCGTGCTTTGATCATCAACCACAAGACTCTGCTTTTCAACAGAAGCCTTGATCATTTGCATCTCAGCATGCCACATAGGCAATTCACGTTGTGCAACCGATGTCTATCAATCACACATAATGAAATCCAATGTCAGACACACATCCATTTACAAGTTTGTTCTGGGTCTAAACGAAACCGGAGGCACCTTATTCCTCCCCCATATGTCCAATACAGGGGAGAGGTCCTCGCATATCCGGTCGATCTCCAACTACGTCTGGACGATCACCACTTATTACCTTGTTTTGGGTGCACAACCCAATCAAGACATCAGTAATCATCCAAACGATGTGAAGACCTCCGGTCTTCGACCACCGTCTTCATCCTCGACATATCATCGAATCAGTTATTCAGAATGGGATAAACCCGGTCTTTCTGAATAACACGCGTACTTAATAAACAAGTGCTATAAAAACATAACATACTCCTCATTCCAATCCAGAATATTCCTTTATTCAAATATTCTTATACTTTGGGAAAGGTTCCCATTAATTTTATCAAAGATAAATTCTTTAAATTTATTCTTTAATCTTCCTTTGGATATCATTTCAATCTAATTAAAGATGCATTAAAACTCCACTTGGTTTTAATCTTCCCAAAAATCAATATTAGCAATAGTTTAACTTGGGAAATCATATCCTGTCTTTAATTGGGTTAAAGAACCAATGTCATTTAAAACACGATTCACAATAAACCCAAAATCACATTCCATTCCATCAGCCTTTAACCGTAAATTAGCAAGTGAACAATTCCCTAAGTATTAACCCCGAAGCCCGAAACCAACATCAGTTCAATACCCAGGAAACCATTCAACTTAACTAATCTCCAGTTAGTTTCTGATTTTCTTAACTCCCATGGGTCTGAGAATAGTATTATCAAAGATACCATTCACTATAACCCAAATCACATTCCATTAGGTATGGAGTCTTCACGGAAAAACAAATCAATATATAATCGATATCACTTTCCAAATCCGACCAATAATATAAATGGAATAACGGCAACACCTCTTAAATTTCATATGTATTAACAGTCTTCCTCCACAGAAGTTCACTTCGATTATTATCAAATCGAATTCCATTCAATTCCAATTTAATATATTAAATGGGAAAACGTTACCTTGGAAAACTCCCATTAAATATAAATAAAAAGATTTATAAATCCCAAATCACATTTCACTGTAAATCGGGTTAAAGAACGAATGTCGTTAAAAGCACAGTTCACAATAAACCCAATTCACATTGGCCTCTTACAGTAAATTAGTAAGAGAACAATCCCCTAAGTATTAACCCTGAAGGCTGAAACCAACATCAGATCAATACCCAGGAAACCTTCAACTTAACTAATCTCCGGTCACTTTCTAATTTACTTAACTCCATTCGGTTCAAGAACAGTATTACTAAAGAGACCATTCACGACGAACCCAAAATCCAATTTTATATTAATTACAAGACTCCGAATAGAAAATATATCAGCTTATATTCAATATCAAATTCTGAAACCAACAAATGTCGTATTTGAATAATGATATATATATATATATATATCTTCCAAATTCCTCCACAATTTCAGTATAATCACGAAATCCAATATCGAAATATTCCAAGTATAATTTCTATTCAAATCCATTCCAATTCATATATTGGAAATTCTGGTTATTTTTACAACCATTTCAAATCCAATTTATTTATTTTAAAATATTGGATTTATTATTCTAATCCAAAACTAGTTCATTTCGATAAAAAACTATTTTTATCTTTTCAAATTTGAAATTTTTCATCCTAATTCCTTCCAAATTATTTCTTATGATTTTACACTAATTATTGATATTTTTAATAATTTTATCAAGGCCAGTACAGTCGATCTCCATAAACGGCCGTCGAACTGTACTTACAGCGACCTTTTCCAAATTTGATTTGGACATATTCCAAATCCAACCGTTATATTTCAAATCTCTAATATTCGTTAGAAACTCTTTTCGAAACGAACCCAACAGTTCTAGTTTTAGGAGAATCCGACGGTCGGATCTCCCGTAATGTCCGTTCGAAGTCAATGGTCGAAATTCGCTAACTGCCGCAACGCGGCGCATTCTATTCAGGCCATTATATATATATATTATATATATTTCATCGATTTCCTTTAAAACGTATTTTATAAATCGTTTTAAATTCGTTTTCAAATCAATTTCAACTTCATATTCAATTTCAAATCAAAATTGAATATTCCATATCATCGATATATAAATGATAATATTTTCAAAACATTAGATTTTGAAATCAACTCCTTTTAGATATTCATTATAGAAATGAATAAAATCGATATAAATATCGTTCACGTTCAAATGGCATCAATCTGATCAACACGGCTTTATATATTTAAATATATTCGTGTTCATCCCAAATCGGACATCAAAATCAGATTTTGACTTTTTACTGAATATTATTTTAAAATATTCGTTATTTTAAAATGTTCATTATTTTAAAATATCCATTCTTTTTGAATTGGAACCAGACAAAGTCAATTACCATACAATTTGATTTTATATGGATTTCATACCATACATTTACACAACAACAACCAAACACAGTCAACCATCATCCAAAGTGCATTCTACACTGCATAAGTATCAAATATAAATATTCAATGCTTACACAGCTTGTCAACCAACCGATTGACATACAACTAATTATTTGGATTAGTGTATGTCCAATATCATCCCAATACCCGTGTGGGTTTCAAACAATCAAACACAGGTTTTATTTGTGCAGTTGGGCGATGTGTAAAATTTATCGTCCCAATCAATATCAGTCAAATGTGTGTACGTAAAAAAATCGTCCGCTTTGTTTATAAATATTTATTTTATTCATATACATGTTAAAAAGTATATTTTTAACTATAAAATATTTTATTCCATTCCACAACACACAATTAATTTTCACAACGCATCAATCAAACAAACAAGTCATTCATGGTCTGTGGACGACGGGTGTCGGGTGCTACTAAGCACCGTCTGCATCCTAGTATATATTTTAACTAGAAAATAAAATAAAAGTGAAAAGTTCTCACCTTTGGGTTCCACTCCGCAGTGCTTTGATTGCCGATCTATGTAGTATACCTACATTAGAAAAATTATTTTTAACCAATCAATAATTATTTCTTTGTATGATTATTCTATAAATAACATACATAGGCTAAAAATTATATTTTTATCTTTCTAAAAATAATTTCATATTTTCATAATCATGCTACATAGTTAAAAATCACATTTTTCTATCGCTACTATATAGATAAAAATCAAATCTTTCTATCGCTAATGAATATATAAATATCACATTTTTACATTGCCATTCAAATGATAAAAATCATATTTTTGCTTTGCTACATATATGATAAAAACCACATTCTTATATTGTCACTTCTTATATAAAATTCAAATTTTTATATCGCTATTTCGATTATAAAAATCATATCTTTTCTTTACTACATATATAAAAATCGAATCTTTATGTTATGAAAAAACATATTTTTTCCTCGCTACTTCATATATAAAAATCGTATTTTTATCCTATCGCTACATATATAAAGATCGAATTTTTATCATCTATCTAATACAAAAATCATATTTTTATTATTCCTATAATATAAAAATCATATTTTTATTATTCCTATAATATAAAAATCATATTTTTATTATGATGTTATTTCTTTCAAAAATTACATTTATAAATCAAA
Organism: Allium sativum; assembly: GCA_030737875.1. NCBI lineage: Eukaryota > Viridiplantae > Streptophyta > Magnoliopsida > Asparagales > Amaryllidaceae > Allium > Allium sativum. The sequence goes on from CM060918.1 coordinate 752,165,597, forward strand.
TCTATTCATATAAAATTTCAGTTTTCAAAACCATGATATTTAAATTTAAAACCATACCTTTTCTATATAAAATTGTTTTGAAACCCTTTCAAAGTTAATTACATTAAATAAAAATGAATAAAATAATAATAAAACTCACAGGGTCGGGGATGGCACGCAGGTGGCCGTTGGAAGGGGCGGAGGTGTCTCCGGTGGCAGCGGCGGCTCAATGGTGGCGGCGGCAGGCCCTTGGGAGCGGCGGCGGCTCAATTGCGTCGGTTTCTGGTGGTAGAAGAAGGAGTAGGATGGAGGGTTATCGGGGAGGGGGTGGGAGGAGAGTGAGAGGTGGAGATCTGTGGGGAAGGCGGATTCCGATCATTGGGGGAGTTGCGGAGGCGCGCAGCGCCTGAAGGAGGGAGGGCAGATCGCGGTTTTGTTTTTTTCCTTTCTGAAGTCAACGAACGGGGGAAAGAGAGAAGTAGGAGAGAGAGAGGGTTTTTATAAAATTATTTTATTATTATTTAATTATTCCAAAAAGCAACTTTTTATTTCGAAATCGATCCCACTGACTATCGTCCCTAGTTAATTACCCCCATTCCGAACACAATAAGATATGTTTCGTATGCTAATTCGCTTGTTACGATCAGTTTCCGTTCAAATCAAAATATAAATCTATATATTGAATTTGAACACACATTTCAATTTATCGTGGCCACATACGGGCTCTAAAAATTCCCCAAAAATATTTTCTAGCTTCATATTGATGATACGGTTCAAACAAAACTAATTTCGTCAAATTTGGAGACCGTTTGAAAAATGGACATTTTCTGGTTGATCCAAATTGACTGAGATTGTCAAAACACGTTTTACTTCACCAAGCTCACATATTGATTTCAAAAATTACGAATTTTAAAATCTAGCAATAACTTGACATCCTTGATCCAACAAAATTGGTTTAGTCAAAAACGGAGGTCGTTTGCAAAATTTCCATTTTTAAGGGCCTAAAATTCCATAGCGACTATTCTGAATCTTCAACTGGGCATAACTTTTTATTCCCACTATGAAATTTTGATTTTCCGGATTCGTTGGAAAGATATTCTCAAATAGATTCAAATATTTTTGGTTTCGCTAAAATCCGGTTTATTTTAATCATGTATATTCATTTGAAATTTAAAACTGAATTTTCAAACTACGGCACAATTTCCAATTCCTTTTATAATTTAAAATAAATATTTATATTCTAACGTTGATTCAAATAACTATATACATTCCAATTCTATTCTAAATATATTTCTCGTTGTTATTATTTAAAATAATTCATTTTCAATATTCAAAATTCGGTAAAATTGCTAAAATAAAAATTTAAAATTGGTTCGGATTTTCCGGGTTGTTACAATCTCCCCCAGTTAAAAATATTTTCGTCCTCGAAAAGGAACGAAGCTGAAAGCTTTTTTACTAACCAACTCAACTTTAATTATTTTAATTATGGCTTAAGTTCTTCAACTTTTCTGTTTCTAAAAATTTTCCAATTCTTTAAAAATTTGTCTGACACCCTAAATTTTCGAAAAATTTCGCCATAATGTGACGGCAAGGAATTTCGCTCGGTCCGAACCAGTCGCTAAACCGACCCAAACCGTTCGAAACGCCCTATCGTTTGAGAACACGACAAATCAAAAGGCATATAGAAGAACATTTCATTGCATATTACAACAATGCACCAGATTACAAGAATATGCAGAGTATAAAAGAATATTACACAGAAATATCAGAGATTTAAATTACATTTAAATACATCGCAGCGGAAAATAATACAATACACAACTAGAAGAGATATACGAATACAAAGCTTTCTGGATATCGTTCCAGCTGTAAACCAGGATCCTGTGAATATAAATCTGCAAAACCAAAACTACTAGCTGCCCGTGCGGAAAATAGGGGCACCCAGAGTTTAGGTTAAAACAATAAACTCCAGGTCAGTCATGTGACTGGTGTGAGAACTAAAACAGTTAATCTTTATTTTTAAAGTTAGGTAAATCAAGGGACCACGCCGTATAACACGGAACGGGTTTCCTCCCAAGAATACCAGTGCATAAAACAAACAGCGCAATGCTAAGTAAAGAAAAATGAAGCTGTTATAAGACCCAGGTTCTATCACACAATGCAACGCAAGCCGGGGGATAGGGTTTTCCCTTATAACAGCCAAAGAATGCTTGATACGTTTTAAAACAAATCATTTGATACTATTATAAGTGAATAGTGTATAAAACAACTTCAAATCATAAGTATCAATAATAGGCGGCATGAGCGTCCCATGCCACTATGTCGCCACATATTGGTTTACAAATAAAACCGCAAATGTCACGTATTTGGAAATTGGATTTCCATCTATGAACCGAGGCAAAAGATAGTCCTCAACCGATTCGAGACAATCTAGCCCATGTCTCAGGCAAGTACTCAGTCAAGCCTTGGAGCGACAGGGCCGGTCCACCGATGTGGATTAAACTTAAACCCTGAACATGCGTTCCCCCGCCCTTTGGGGCGTAAATGAGCCAACGAATGACTCCATCGGACCCGGATCGTCCGATCAAACCGAGGCGCCTCGCAACAGCAACAACCACATAAGTCAAACTCGTCAGGGCGTGTAAAACCACTGACGCCACTTCTAACTAGAAAGAAACGCATGCCCTCCCTGAGGTCCGTCTCCCGTTTTTGGTTCATACCGGGTGTGAAACACGCGAAGTAAACGTTACACAAAGCTATGCCACAAAGGCCGTGCTTTGATCATCACCACATGACTTTGCTTTTCAACAGAAGCCTCGATCAATTGCCACTTAGGCATGCCACACAGGCAATTCACTCCATGCGTTTGATATCCATCAATATATAACCCCTGAGCTCATACGTCTCAGAGAAGGGCGTTAAGCAAGAGAATAAATTCTCCGCCGCCAAACAGATATATATTTAATAGAAATCAATCACACAGACTAAAATCCAATGTCAGACACACAGTCCATTTACAAGTCCGTTCTGGGGCTGAATGAAACCGGAGGCACCTAGTACCCCGCATATCCATCGATCTCCAAGCACGTCTGGACGATCACTAACTGTTTCCATCTTCTTGGGTGTACAGCCCAATCAATATCATCAGTAATTACCCAAACGACGTGAAGACTTCCGGTCTTTGACCACCGTCTTCATCTTCGACACCACGTCGAATCAGTTATTCAGAATGGGATAAACCCGGTCTTTTTGAATAACTTGCGTATATATTATAAAAGTGTTACACAAACACAACATACGCCTCATTCCAATTCAGAATATTCTTTTATTCGAATATTCCTATACTTTGGGAAAAGTTCCCATTAATTTTATCCAAGATAAATTCTTTAAATTTATTCTTTAATCTCCTTTGAATATCAATTCAAACTAGTCGGGATTAGCGAACCTTACCGAAGTAATCATTTGTTTTAATTTCCCAATCCCAACCTATTCATCCCATGAAGTAAAGCTGGTAATACTTCATATCTAACACCACGGTGTTATCGGTAAATTCAATTACCATTTCACGTTCAAATCTAATTAAAGATTTAACTATCGCCTGGAGCAAAAACTGGTGATACTCCATTTCGATCATTTCAATCTAATTAAAGATTCATTAAAACTCCACTTAGTTTTAATCTTTAACTGGGTTAAAGAATCAGTGTCATTTAAAAACACAGTTCACGATAAACCCAAAGTCACATTCCATTGATTATCGGGTTAAAGAATGAGTGTTATTTAAAACACTGTCCACGATAAACCCAAAAATCAATATCAATTCAATTCCAATTAAATATTCTTTAATTGGTACACTTCATTAAATCTAAATAAAAAGATTTAACCTTTTCTCAACTGGGTTCAAGAACAGTGTTAGTGAAGACACCACTCACGACAAACCCAAATCACATTCGATATTCAATACAAGGCTCTGAATAGAAAATATATCGGCTTATATTCAATATCAAATTCTACGACTAACAAATGTCGTATTGGAAATAACGATATAAATATATATCTTTCAAATTTCCATAACAACATTTGTATAATCACGAATTCCAACATCGAAATATTCCGAAGATAATTTCGATTCAAATCCACTCCAATGCAATCATTGGAAATTTTGGTTATTTTTAAAACCCTTTTCAAATTCAATTTATTTATTTAAAAATAAATAGAATTATAATCCTAGTTCAAAACTAGTTCATTTCGATAAAAATCTATTTTTATCTTTTCAAATATGGAGTTTTTCATCCCAATCCTTTCTAAATCATTTCTTATGATTTTACACAAATTATTACTATTTTTAATAATTTTATCAAGGCCCGTACAGTCGATTTCCATCTACGGCCATCGAACTGCACTTACAGCGACCTTTTTCAAATTTGATTTGGACATAATTCCAAATCCAACCGTTAGATTTCAAATTTCTAACATTCGTTAGAAAGCTCTTTTCGATACGAACCCAACGGTTCCGGTTTTAGGAGAATCCGACTAGGGATGGCAAAAAAATCCGTACCCGTGGTTATCCGCGGGTAAAATCCGTCATGGATATGAAACGGATAGTTAAATGGATATCCGTGAGTAAGATAAACGGGTTTTTCTAATATCCGTTAATAAATGGGGCGGGTACGGATAGTAGGATATCCGTGTCCATGGGTACCCGTGCCCGTATTGAATGTGATTTTTAGTTGTCATTTTGTGTATTTTTTTGATGGATACTTCTGTTATTGTTTCTTCTTTTCTGGATGTTGGTCAAAGTATGTATTGGTATTTTGAGGTTAGCATTTGTGTATTGATCTACTTTGTTTTTTTACCAAATGGATTTCTAAACAATTTCAATAAATGGCTAAAAAATAAATCGAATAAATATAATGGATACCCACGAATACCCACCAATACCCGCAACCTGTTTAAAACCCGTTTAATGGGTACCCGTGTGGGTATGGGGCGGGCACGGGGCAAAAAATCACTCAATGGGGCGGGTGATGGGGGGGCACTACCCGCGCCCGCCCCGCCCCATTGCCATCCCTAAATCCGACGGTCGGATCTCCCGTAATGTCCGTTTGAAATAAATGGTCGAAATTCACGAACTGCCGCGGCGCGGCGCGTTCTATTCAAGCCATTATATTATATATATAATATATATAATATATACTTCGTCGATTTCTATTTAAAACGAATTATATGAATAGTTTTAATTTCGTTTCAAAAGCAATTTCAACTTTCTTTTCAATTCAAATCAAAATTGAATTCTTCTTTATAAATTCGTTTTAAAATTCCTTTTTATTCCATTCAAATTTCAATTCAATTTGAATTCATTTCAATTCACTTTCAATTCAATTCGAATTCGTTTTCAATTCAATTCATTTCGAAATCGTTTTCAATTCAATTCATTTCGAAATCGTTTTCAATTCATTTCATTTCGAAATCGTTTTCAATTCAATTCATTTCGAAATCGTTTTCAATTCAATTCATTTCGAAATCGTTTTCAATTCAATTCATTTCGAAATCGTTTAAAATCGATATAAATATCGTTCACGTCAAAATGGCGTCAATCTAATCATCACGGCTTCACATATTTCTATTTTCAAATATTCTATTTCAAATATTTCCTATTATCAAAATATTTGTTATTATCAAAATATTCTTTATTTTCATGATTGGAATGAGGCCCAATCAATTACCATATAAAGTTAATTATATGGATTTTCATACAACACATGTATATAATAGCAACGATAAATAATCAACCATCAACCAAAGTGCACTACACCGTATAAGCATCAAATATAGATATCTAATGCTTATAACAGCCTGTCAATCAATCGATTGACATATTTAATCAATCAGGATGAGTGAACTTCAAATTTCATCCCAACACCCGTGTGGGGTTTCAAACAATCAAACACAGATTTTTATTCGTGCAGTTGGGCGATGTGTAAAATTTATCGACCCAATCAATATCAGTCAAATCAGTGCATATAAACAAATCGGCCGATTTGTCTATAAATATCTATTTACTCACTTTCACGTTAAAAATTATGTTTTTTAACGATCAAACCATTTTATTTTAACATATGAATTTCTATTCAGTTCATTTATTCAATAAAATGATATTTTTATTTTTCTAACATATTTTAGAAAATTTCGGCGGCATAACGGCACGATACTAGAAACGGGACGAGGCCTAGCCTTATCCCCGGTCTAGTGAAGGCCCACGCCATTCACACATCAATCAAAATCACCAAACAACCAAATTCAAATCAAATCATATAACTAACCTATGCAACCAAACAAACAAGTCCATGGTCTGTGGACGATTGTGTCGGGTGCTACTAAGCACCGTCTGCATCCTAGTATATATATATAATTAGAAAAGAAATTGAAAGGTGAGAAATTCTCACCTTTAGCTATCCAACTTCACGGCACTTCCTTTATAGAAATCTTCATCTTTCACGCCTTTTTGTCATCTTCGTCGCCCGCTTTCACTACCTATGTAAAAATCGAATTTTTTTTTTACTTCGCTATTCCATATATAAAAATCATATTTTTATTTCGAAGTTCAATATATAAAAAAAATCATATTTTTATTTCGAAGTTCAATATATAAAAATCATATTTTTATTTCGAAGTTCAATATATAAAAATCATATTTTTATTTCGAAGTTCAATATATAAAAATCATATTTTTATTTCGAAATTCAATATATAAAAATCATATTTTTATTTCGAAGTTCAATATATAAAAATCATATTTTTATTATGATGTTCATTTTAAAAATCACATTTTATATGTTAAAAAAAATCGGATTTTTACATAACTAAAAACCTCCTTTTTATAATCTAAAAACCATTCTTTTATATCGCTAAAAATCTATTCTTTCACTTTAGAAAAATCTCTTCTTTTACTTAAGAAAAATCTCTTCCTTTTGATTAACAAGATTCAATCTTTTTTATTTTCGAAAATCAAATCTTTTCGATTTCAAAAATATAATCTTTTCGCTAATGTTTATATAGGAAAAATCAAATCTTTCTTCCTATGAAACATCTATATTTTTATGACAATAAAAATCATAATTTTGAATAAAAATCATATTTTTCTAATCTATTCATATATATATATAAAAAAATTACATTTTAAAACATTTGCTAATTTCTATTTTTCCTTTGAAAACAATTCAATTTTTTCTTTGAAAACACATCTGAAACAAAGATATTTTTATTTATTTTAAAAGTATAAAAACTATATTTTTCTTACTTTAAAAATATAGAAACCATATTTTCTTACTTTAAAAATATAGAAACCATATTTTCTTACTTTAAAAATATAGTCTCTTTTCAACTGAAAATTAAATTGAAAAATTAAAGTACTCACCGATTTCTGAGCAGGGGAGGAGTAGCGAAGGGAGGGGGGAAGAACTGCTCTCGTCGTTGGAGCCAAGAGGGTCGGCGCCGGAGCTCTGGCGGTCGGGGATAGGGTTTCCCGGCGCTTGGGGGTTCGCCGAGGTCACCAGAGGGCTTCGCGTCGGCTTAGGGGATGGAAGGGGAGAAGCGACGGGGAGGTTGGCAGAGGGGGGAGTGAGGCGGAGGGGAGGTCGGCGTCGGCGAGCGGCATCGATTGGAAGCGGCGTTTTTTTTTTCTTTTTTTTCTGGATTTAATTTTCTGAACGGGGGGGGGGGGGGGGGCAGGAGGATTTAAGGGGAGAGAAAATATTATTTTTTTATTTAATTTAATTTAATTTGCAAAAAGTTGACTTTTACATACGACCTCTAAACGAGGCCCACCGCCTGTCGTCCATAGCGTTTTACCCCCATTCCGAACACAATGGGATATATATCGTAAGCTGATTCGATCGTTACAATCAGTTTCCTTTGAATTTACATTTAAATCACTATATTGAATTTTAAACGTACATTTCAAATTACCGGGGTCACATACTAACTAGAAAAATTCCTGAAAAATATTTTCTAGCTTCGTATTGACGATACGGTCCTAACAAAACTAGTTTCGTCGAATTCTGAGACCGTTGGAAAAATGGCCATTTTCCAGTCAATTAAAATCAACTAAAACTGGTCAAACGCGTTTTCCTTTGCCACGCTCACATATTGATTCGAAAAATTATGAAATTTGAAACCTAGCAATAACTTCACCTCCCGGACCCAACAAAACTGGTTTCGTCGAAATCCGAGGTCGTTTGCAAAATGTCCATTTTTAAGGGCCTGAATTCCATAGCGACTATTCAGAATTTTCAACTGGGCATATCTTTTGATTCCCGCTATGAAATCCTGATTTGTCGGATTCGTTGGAAAGATATTATCAATTAGATCCTAATGTTTTTGGTTTCACTAAAATCCGGATTGTTCTGCACCCGGTACATTCAATTGAAGTTTGAAATCGAATTATCGAACTACCGCGCCATTTTCCATTCTATTTATAATTATATATAAATATTTATATTCTAACGACGACGCGTATATTATATACGTTCGAATTATTTTCAAAATAAATTTCTCGTCGATATTATTTAAAATAATTCATTTTAAATATTCAAAATTCGCTAAAATTGCCAAAATAAAAATTTTAAACTGGCCCAGATTTTCGGGTTATTACACATAACCTCCCCTGTACGGGAGCACCGCAAAATCCGAAAATTGCCATACAGGCCTCTCTAATCCAAAAAGAAAAAGAAACAGCCAAGCAGCTAGCCAATCGGCTCATAAAATCATCAAAAACCCCAAGAAATACAATAAACATGTACCTATTTGTCGGGCAAACAATTTTATTCTTCTGCTCTAGCCTCTTTGCAATGACCTGTTCACACATATATATGTACATGAATGCATTTCCAAACAATTTTCAATACAATTCAAATTTGGTTAAATTTGGCCTAAATTTACCTTTCTTTCACATAATGGTTTAAAAGAATAATCATACAACACAACCATCAATCAATTAGTGAATTAACTTTTCAAATTCATAATTTTGGTACATATACAGAAAATCATGTTTTTGATGCTAATTCACAATAATAAACCCTATCTAGTTTTTGTTCTTACACCAGTCAATTGGAAATATATAAATATCACACCTTCGAAACTCGAACACAAACTACTGATGCTATATGGTCATCAATAGTTTCATTTCTGGGCGAATAGAGTGTGATTCTCTATCTATCCAGTATATTAAAACTTCGAATACACGTTTGCAAGGCGTATATGAAAAATCTTTATATATTGGATTGCCGAAATTCAATACAAATAAATATTCAAATATGTTGAAATAAGGTTTCAATTTTCAAAACAAAATTTGTTTTTATTTGAAAAATATACTCTTCACACTCGTTCTCGGATGCTACTGATCTCATCTCTAACAAGTCATTCCTATTGGATATTACTAATCCAATCTCTGATGAATTCTTTCGTTCGGTTCTAATGTGCCTTGTTCTCAAGCTCTGTAAACCAGAGCTATGATACCATATGAAGCGACCCAAACTTCCTTGTGAAGTATAGCCCGGATTGACTTGGAGAACACGAATAATCAGAACACAAACATAAGCACATTTCATTGCTTATTACAACAATTTCATCAGAATACAAGAATATACAGAGTATGAATAAATATTACGCATTTACTAAACATCAGAGATTTACAACTTACAATGCAGCGGAAAATAATACAAAACACAACTGAAAGTAATACACGGATACAGAGCTTTTCGAATATCGCTTCAGCTGTAAATCAGGATCCCGTGAATATAAATCTGCAAAACCGAAACTACTAGCTGCCTGTGCGGAAAGTAGGGGCACCCAGAGTTTAGGTTAAAACAATAAACTTCAGTCAGTCATGTGACTGGTGTGAGAACTAAAACAGTTATTAATTTTTATTTTAAAGTTAGGTAAATCTAGGGACCACGCCGTATAACACGGAACGAGTTTCCCCCCAAGAATACCAGTACATAAAACAACAGCGCAATGCTAAATAAAGAACAATGAAGCTATTATAAGACTCAGGTCCCATCACACAATGCAACGGAAGCCGGAGGATAAAAATTTTACCTTATAATAGCCAAGAATGCTTGGTACGTAAAACTTCATGTTTTATTATTACTATAAGTGTATAGTGTCAAAACAATTTCAATCATAAGTACCAATCATAGACGGCATAATTGCCCCTTACCACTATGTCGCCATATATAGGTTTACAATTAAAACCGCAAAATGTCGTATTGGAAGTTGGATTTCCATTTGTGAACCGAGGCAAGGGATCGTCCTCACCGCTTCGTGAAAATCTAGCCCTTATCTTAGGACCAAGATACAGGTGGGCCCTTGGATCATCAGGGCCGATCCACGCGGAGTGGATTAAAATACCTGAACAATGTGTTGCCCCGCCCTATCGTGCGTAAACTGGTCAAATCCCGACCAAACCATCGGCACTGGAATGACCGATATAACCGAGGCACCTCCTATCCATCATCCACGTAAGTAAAATGCCAAGGCATGAAAAACGCTGACGCCACTCCTAGCTAAAAGGAAACGCATGTCCTCCCTGAGGTCCTCTCCCATTTCTGGTTCACACCGAGGTGTGAGGATCGCGAATTAACGCTACACAAAGCTACGCTATATTAAAGTCGTGCTTTGATCATCAACCAAAAGACTCTCCTTTTCAACAGAAGCCTTGATCATTTGCATCTCAGCATGCCACACAGGCAATTCAAGCTATGTAACCGATGTCTATCAATCACACATAATGAAATCCAATGTCAGACACACATCCATTTACAAGTTCGTTTTGGGTCTGAACGAAACCGGAGGCACCTTAATCCTCCCCCATATGTCCAATACAGGGGAGAGGTCCTTGCATATCCGGTCAATCTCTAAGTACGTCTGGACGATCACCACTTATTACCTTGTCTTGGGTGTACAGCCCAATCAAGACATCAGTAATCATCCAAACGATGTGAAGAACTCCGGTCTTCGACCACCGTCTTCATCCTCAAAATATCGTCGAATCAGTTATTCAGAATGGGATAAACCCGGTCTTTCTGAATAACTCGCATACATTATAAACAATTGCTATAAAAACACAACATATGCCTCATTCCAATCCAGAATATTCCTTTATTCAAATATTCTAATACTTTGGGAAAGGTTCCCATTAATTTTATCAAAGATAAATTCTTTAAATTTATTCTTTAATCTTCCTTTGGATATCATTTCAATCTAATTAAAAATGCATTAAAACTCCACTTGGTTTTAATCTTCTCAAAAATCAATATTAGTGATTGTTTAACTTGGGAAATCATATCATGTCTTTAATTGGGTTAAAGAACCAATGTCATTTAAAACACGGTTCATGATAAACCCAAAATCACATTCCATTCCATCGACCTTTAACCGTAAATTAGCAAGCGAACAATTCCCTAAGTATTAACCCCAAAGGCCGAAACCAACATCAGTTCAATAACCCGGAAACCATTCAACTTAACTAATCTTCGGTTAGTTTCTGATTTTCTTAACTCCATCGGGTCTAAGAATAGTATTATTAAAGATACCATTCACGACAACCCAAATCACATTCAATTAATTATGGAATCTTCACAGAAAAACAAATCAGTATATAATCGATATCAATTTCCATATCCGACCAATAATATAAATGGAATAACGGAAATGCCTCTTAAATTCCATATGTATTAACAGTCTTCCTCCACATAAGTTCACCTCGATTGTTATCAAATTGAATTCCATTCAATTCCAATTTAATATATTAAATTGGAAAATGTTACCTAGGAAAATTCCCGTTAAATCTAAATAAAAAGATTTATAAATCTCAAATCACATTTCACTGTAAATCGGGTTAAAAAACGAATGTCGTTAAAAATACAGTCACAATAAACCCTATTCACATTAGCCACTTACCATAAATTAGTAAGAGAACAATCCCCTAAGTATTAACCTCGTAGGCCGAAACCAACATCAGATAAATACCCAGGAAACCGTTCAACTTAACTAATCTCTGGTCACTTTATAATTTTCTTAACTCCATTCGGTTCAAGAACAGTATTATTAAAGATACCATTCACGATGAACCCAAAATCCAATTTGATATTAAATACAAGGCTCTGAATAGAAAATATATCGGCTTATATTCAATATCAAATTCTGAAACCAATAAATATCGTATTGGAATAACGATATATATATATATATATATATATATACGTATAACTTCCAAATTCCTCCACAATCTCCGTATAATCACGAAATCCAAAATCGAAATATTCTGAGCATAATTTCGATTCCAATCCATTCCAATTCATATATTGGAAATCCTGGTAATTTTTAAAACCATTTCAAATCCAATTTATTTATTTTAAAAATATTGGATTTATTATTCTAATCCAAAACTAGTTCATTTCGATAAAAATCTATTTTTATCATTTCAAATATGTACTTTTTCATCCCAATTCTTTCCAAATCATTTCCTATGATTTTACACTAATTATTGATATTTTTAATAATTTTATCAAGGTCAGTTCAGTCGATTTCCTTAAACGGCCATCGAACTATACTTACAGCGACCATTTCCAAATTTGATTTGGATAAAATTCCAAATCCATCCATTATATTTCAAATCTCTAATATTCGTTAGAAAGCACTTTTTGATACGAACAATGGTTCCAGTTTTAGGAGAATCCGACGGCCGAATCTCCTGTAATGTCCGTTCGAAGTCAATGGTCGAAATTCGCGAATTGCCGCAGCGCGGCACGTTCTATTCAGGCCATTATATATATATATATAATATATTATATATATTTCGTCGATTTCCTTTTAAAATTTGTTTTATAAATCGTTTTAAATTCTTTTTCAAAACGATTTCAACTTCATATTCAATTTCAAATCAAAATTGAATATTCCATATCATCGATATATAAATGATAATATTTTCAAAACATTAGATTTTGAAATCAACTCCTTTTACATATTCATTGTAGAAATGAATAAAATCAATAAAAATATCTTTCACGTTCAAACGGCGTCAATCTAATCGACACGACTTTATATATTTAAATATATTTGTGTCCATCCCAAATCGGACATCAAAATCAGATTTTGACTTTTTAATGAATATTATTTTAAAATATTCGTTATTTTAAAATGTTCGTTATTTTAAAATATCCGTTCTTTCTGAATTGGAATCAGACAAAGTCAATTACCATATAATTTGATTTATATGGATTTCATACCATACATTTACACAACAACAACCAAACACAGTCAACCATCATCCAAAGTGCATTGTACACTGCATAAGTATCAAATATAAATATTCAACGCTTACACAGCTTGTCAACCAATCGATTGACATACAACTAATTATTGGGATTAGTGTATGTCCAATATCATCTCAATACTCATGTGAGGTTTCAAACAATCAAACACAGGTTTTGTTTGTGCAGTTGGGCGATGTGTAAAATTTATCGTCCCAATTAATATCAGTCAAATGTGTGTACATAAACAAATCATCTGATTTGTTTATAAATATTTATTTTATTCATATACATGTTAAAAATTATATTTTTAACTATAAAATATTTTATTCCATTCCACAACACACAATTAATTTTCCCAACACATCAATCAAACAAACAAGTCATCCATGGTCTGTGAACGACGGGTGTCGGGTGCTACTAAGCACCGTCTGCATCCTAGTATATATTTCAACTAGAAAATAAAATAAAAGTGAGAATTTCTCACCTCTGGGTTCCACTCCGTCGTGCTTTGATTGTCGACCTATGTAGTACACCTACGTTAAAAATTATATTTTTAACCAATCAATAATTATTTCTTTGTATGATTATTCTATAAATAACATACATAGGCTAAAAATTTTATTTTTATCTTTCTAAAAATAATTTAATATTTTCATAATCATGTTACATAGTTAAAAATCACATTTTTCTATCGCTACTATATAGATAAATGTAACACCCCGTAATTTTATAACATTAAAATTCACAAATTAAAGTATACTTAATTTTTAGAAAAGAATTAAGTGAAATGGGTTGCGCAGAGAAATATATATATATTGATATATATATATATATAAATTAAAAATTAAATAAATAAATATGCGAAAAAGTTCAAAACAGCGAATTGGGAGGAGTAATAACCGAACCGGCCCATTTTTGAGGTCGACCCGAGCCCCATTGGGTCGACTAGGGGTTAATCCAGGGTGTTTGGCTGTCAACCTGTGGGCCGATTCGCTCAAATGCAGATTTTGCATTTGATTGGTTCTCATGGTTCAGGGTTAATCTAATGGTCCTAAATAACTTCCTACACCTATAAATACATCCTAATGCTAACCCTAAACCTAATTAAAATAGAATAGTTACCGTCATACCATCGCCATGGAAATCAATGGAGCCGCCGCCAACTAAGAAAGAAGAAAAGCAAATTCAATTCTAATTCTCTCAACCCTAAAGCAAAGCAAAACTCTCTCTTTTCTTCTCTAAATTGTGAGTATGATGATCTTAACAAGATTATTATCATTTTAATTAGGTTGAGTTATGAATGGATTATGAGTAGATGATGTGAATTATCATATATGTTGTTGTAAACCCCTTTTGCTATCATGTATATTGTAAATCCAATGTTATGTGATGATGATATCTTATATGTTGTAAATCATGCTATGATGATGTTATGTATGTTGAAAGTTTCTATGCTAAGTTGTGATGAATCATACATGTTAAAAAGGCCATGATGTTACCATCTATGCTTGTTAGTTCATATTAATTAAATCATCATGTTTGGGTTATGTTGATCTATATGACAAGTCACATATGCAAGTTAGATTGATTAGAAAAGTTATGAACATATACCAAGACATCTATTATGACATCTAGAATTATGCTATGACATATGTGATATCCTATGCTAGTTCACACCATCATTATGTTGCCTAAAAACCCCATATGCAAGTTTATGTATAGATTTGGGCTATGATCATATCATGTAAATTGAGACATTTAACAAGTTGACACCTTTTGATCCTTAACATGTGTAGTTTATGCAAGTTTCACCCCTATTATGATTAGATTTATTTTAATTGTCTATATGTTGTGATAATTTATCTTTGTGCTAGGTGTTAGACTATACAAGTCTAGCCTATATTATGTGTTGAATAAGCGAACGTATAAACGTGGGGTAGGGGTTATATTAATGATTTAATATTAAAAAGTTGGGGTGCAATTGATATGATTTTGCATGCCATAATTGAGTCAATTATGGACATCATTAAAAGTTGACTTAATTAATAATTTGAATAGGGAATTATTAAAACTGGGGTAAAAGATTTTAAGTGTTAAACAATGCTTAGGACACGAGGTTGGACTCGTTTGTGACGTAAACCTGCCCGGACCCGCCCGGCAAATCCAGTGGTCACAAATGTCAGCCCAATGTGAGAGGTCTTAGGCCTAAACTAAAGCATAACGGTTGTAAGGACACGAGGTTAGACTCTTTTATGGTGTAAGACTGCCCGGACCCGCCCGGCAAATCCAGCTGCCATAAATGCCAGTCTAATGTGAGAGGTCTTTATGAGGTTATGGCCTGAATGAATTAAGAAATACTTTACCAGATAAACATGTAAGGTGGGACATGGGGGTTAAGTAGGTGCTTTGGGTGGCATGAGGAATCTAGGGGGTGCCCTTAGTGGCATGTGAAATACGATTAGTAAGACTTAACCAAACACACATGTAAATGAACATGACTAAGAGGGTTAAGTGGGATATACTAGTGACAAGCTTAGGTGGGTAGCTTGTGGGGGCCCATTTCGACCAGTATCCCAAACGTATCTTTGTGGGCTCGACCCAAGTCGAGGACGGGACACGCATGCTGGGTTCGACTGTAAGAGGCCAAAACGGGGAGCGGTGGCAACGCAAGTCCAACGGGTTTCGTATGCGTGTGTGGACCCGGGCTGGTAGGTAAGACGTTGTTGCATCGTGTAGGTATAAGCCGTGCATTCTCAAGTTGTATCGGGTTGCCACTTTAGGGGAGTGATACACCCCACTGTGGGGCCAACACGGGTATCTACAAGTAGGGAGCCGATCGAAAGTGGGTAGTGGGGTACACCTAGTGGAGATAGGGGCAGACGGCACCTATGTAGTCAGCTAGGGGTACGTAAGGCTATTTATAAAGTTTCTGTGTTAAGCAAGTGGGATCAAACAATAGGGTGACTGGTGTGGTGCAGTGTAGTAATGTGCGGTGCAGTGTAGTAATCATTCTTTAGTAATTAGGTGTGCCTTTACCGTTATCTTTAACGTTATCTTAAACGCTATCTTTATCTTCCTAAGAGTTCATAGACATTTACTTGTCTTCCAGCTTATGCCTTAGTCTAGTTATTTTGGTAATAGTATTGTTAGAATTATCATACTCGCCAGACTTTATGTCTGACCCCCTCTATTTCTATCCTTTTTCCCCCTCCAGGTCCTCAGGTTGGGCCCAGCTCTAGTGGAGTTTGATTGAATTGCTTCATCTCCCTTTGGAAAGCTTGGACCGTTGAAGTAAAGTCCAGCTTGTTATCTTTTTAATGGCTATTTATGTAATGGGATTATGTATTTTGTTTTTATGAAGATGGATATTATACTTGGTTATGATCTATGGTTTTATGATGTAACAAACATGTTTAATTTCCGCTGCAATAAAATGAAGTTTTAGATTTCCAAGTACTATTTACTATCTGTCTTGTTGTAATTTTTCTGTTCTATATTCACTTATAACCTCCATGGAAGTTAATGCATTCCCTTCGTGAGTGACATTAATGGACGTGGGGTGTTACAATAAAAATCAAATCTTTCTATGCTAATGAATATATAAAAATCACATTTTTACATTGCCATTCAAATGATAAAAATCATATTTTTTACTTTGCTACCTATATAATAAAAACCACATTTTTATATCGTCACTTCTTATATAAAAATCAAATTTTTATATCACTATTTCGATTATAAAAATCATATCTTTTCTTTACTACATATATAAAAATCATATTTTTATCCTATCGCTACATATATAAAGATCGTATTTTTATCATCTATCTAATATAAAAATCATATTTTTATTATTCCTATAATATAAAAATCATATTTTTTTTATGATGTTATTTCCTTCAAAAATTACATTTATAAATCAAATCTGTAATAACCCGGAAAATACGAGCCAATTTAAAAATTTTAAATTGGTCATTTCAAAGGAATTTGAACAATTGAAATAGAATAATTCAATAAAATAGTGAATTAGAAATAGTGAGTCAGTTTGAAAATTTGAATTCAAACTTTGACCGACTGTGCATGGTGGAAAATATAACGAATTTTAGCAAAACCAAAAATATTTAAATCTGTTTATCAATACCTTTCAAACGAATCTGAAAAATTGAAATTTCATAACGGGAATCAAAAGTTATGGCCGAATGAATTTTCAGAATGGTCGCTATATAGAATATATAGCCCTGGGAAATTAATATTTTGCAAACGACCTCGGAATTCGACGAAACCACTTTTGTTGGGTCTGGGATGTCAAACTATTGCTAGGTTTCAAATTTCATAATTTTTGAAGCTAGTATGTGAGTGTGGCAAAAGAAAATGTGTTTGGTCAATTTTTGTTAAATTGGATCGACCAAAAAATGGCCATTTTTCAAACGATCTCAGAATTCGACGAAACTAGTTTTGTTGGGACCGTAGCGTCAAAACATAGCTAGATTTATTTTTCTGGAATTTTTCGAATCAGTTTGTGGCCCTGGCAAATTGAAATGTACATTCAAAGTTAAAAATTAAATGTTTTATACTTTAATTTGAAAAATAACTGACTGTAACAGTCGAATTGGCCAACGAAACATATCCCATTGTGTCCTGAATGTGGGTATTTAGCTGGGGGCGACAGTCGTTGGACTTGAAAAGGAGTTCGTTGGAGAAAACACTATTTAAAAATATAATATATATATCGGCCAATCAGAATTTTTCTTTCATAAATTAAAAAAAATATAAACCCCCGTAACCCTCGATTTCAACTGCGAAACCCGTTCGCCGCTTCTCTCCCAGATTGCCGCCGCTACAGCCTCTTCCAGCCAACGCCACCACCAACCCTCGACGCGCCTCCCTCCCCTCGTCAGATCCAACCCACCCAAAAACCGCCATCGACGCCTCCTCCGCCTGAATCAAGCGCCCAAAGTCCAGCACTTCCCATCACCGCCGCCGCTCCGATCTGCCACCGAGCGCCACCAAACCACCACCGACAGGAAGCCCGCTCGAAGCTCTTCCACGTCAGCACCCCCGATCGTCCCCACGTGCCACGGATTTCGCGAAAACCTCAAACCTAGTTTCGAACCAAATAGAAAGGTGAGTCCTTTTTGATGTCTGCACTTTGAAAAATCATATCTTTTTGGTGTGTTGACGAAATTCGATGAAACAGGAAACATCGGGACCGCAAGGAAGCTCTCTACCACATAGAAGAAGCCGCGGATTTTTCTGAGTCATCTACGATTTTTAGCACTCCGCAAACCAATGTGAGAAATCTAAATTAATTGAATTTGAGTGGAAAATGTCGTGTATAAATTATATTAGTGAAACATAAATTACACACGTGTTGTATACCTCATGTACATGCAATGTGTAAGCTATATGAGTGAAGTATGAATTATACATGCATAGAATTATTGATATATGTGTTGAAATGCAAGTGAAATATAGCAATTATATTAAATATATATATATATGTATGTATGTATGTATGTATATACTCCCCTCGTCCACAAACCATGGACGATATTTATTGTTGTGGATTGGCGTGAAATGTTGGATGAAAAATACGAATGGTTGAATAATTGTTTGTGGTTGATATTGTTTGGTTGTGGTTGAAAAATACCCATTGGTGATTGAAATGAATTGGAAATATTTGTGGAAATAAAAATAAAACATGCCGCCTGCGTGCGAATTAGATGCATGAATCCCCATTGTCAAAAACCGCGAGGTTTTAAGGTAGAGCGAGGAGCCGTACTAAGAACAGTGCCGGTTTTAACTACTCTGCCGTTATGCTGCCGAAATTTTGAATAATCTTTATGTGTTAGAATAATTTTCATATGTTGAAATTATTTTCATGCGTTGAAATTAAAGTCATATGTTGAAACTATATCCATGTGTGGAAATGTTCATGTGTTGAAAAGTGATGTGTGCAAATTAAATTCATTTGTGAATGAATGAAGTGTCTAAACAATAAAAATCACCTTTTTATAATATATATGAAGTATGAAAAATATTCGCCTTATATAAATAGTTTCAACAATAAAAATTCCATCTTTCTAATATGAACAACATAAATAAAATATCCATGTCTGGAAATGCTCATGTGTTGAGAAGTGTGTAGTGGAAAAGTTCATGTGTTGAATAAAAAGATCGAATAGTAAAAATTACATTTTTATTGAGACTATGAAGTGTTGGAAACATCCATTTGTCGATGAAATATTTTAAATGATAAAAATGTCATTTTTATCATATATGTGATATGATAAAGATATGCGGACGTAGAAATAAATATTTGTGAAGAAATATTATTTTTAACATGCATAGGAACTTAATAAAATAGTCATGTGTTGAAATCTATTTTAGTTCGCCAAAATTATCATCTTTGAAATGTGAAGTGTTAAAAATAGCCACTTGTTCAAATAAATGTGCAAGAGTTGAAATATACATCAATTAGCTAATGATATGATTTTAGCCTATGCATGCAACATTAGAATGAATGGTGTTTTTAAACCAAAGTAAATCAAATATGAAGTTGAATGGAAAATGATAAGTGATAAAAATTGTATATATGTACATGCATATTTATTGAACAGGTTATAGCAAAGGGGCTAGAGAAGAGGAATAAAATTTTGTGCCCGACAAATAGGTACACATTTACTGTTTTGTTCGTGTGATGATTTTATGAGCCAATTTTGTTGTGTTTGCTTGATATGTGATGGTTGAATGTATTTGACATGAAAATTATAACTAAAGAACTGAAATGTGAATGTTGAATAGTCCAACCATGTGAATAATTGATTTGAAAATCTAAATATACATGGGTTATTTGAAAAGGCCGAGTTTATCTCATTTCAAATAATCGATCGACGTTGAGAAGTCGAAGAGTGGAAGACGGTTGAAGACCGACGATCTTCATATTGGATGGATGGGTGCTACTGATGCTCATGATTTGAGTAGCTACCATGAAGGAACTGAAGTAGTAGCCGTCCAAACATACTGTTGATTGTACGGATATGCGAGGAATTGGTGCCTCCGGTTTCGTTCAGACCCAGAACGGACTTGTAAATGGACTGTGCGTCTGACATTGGATTTTGTTCTGTGCTGATTGATCTCTGTTAAATATATATCTGTTTAGCGGCGGAGAATTTATTCTCTTGCTTAACGCCCTTCTCTGAGACGTACGAGCTCAAAGGTTATGTATTGACAGAAAACAGTCGCATGGAGTGGATTGCCTGTGTGGCACGCCTAAGTGGCATATGATCAAGGCTTCTGTTGCAAAGCAAAGTCTTGTGGTTGATGATCAAAGCATGGTCTGTGTGACGTAGCTTTGTGTATAACGTGAATTCGCGAGCCTCACACCCCGGTATGAGTTAAAAACGGTAGAAGGACCCAAGGAGTGCACGACGTTTCTTTCTAGCTATGGTGATGTCAGTGACCTCCCAGCCCTGACATTTATATCTACTTTTCACCTGTGTGGTTGTTGGAATAGGAGGCGCCTTGATTATAGGTCTGTAAGGACCGGGAAACGTGTGTTCAGGAATAACTAATCCTCAAAAGTAAGAGAGGACCGGCCTTGGAGGATCCAGGGATTGTTGTGTGCGGTCCCGAGGCATTTGCTAGAGTGTCTCGAATCAGAGAGGAGCTTGCCCCTTGCCTCGACTCATGATGGAATCCAATTTCCAATACGAAATATGCGAATGTGATTGTATTACTAGTATGGCGACATGATATATGGTACCCATGCCATCTAGGATTGATATTTATGATTGAATTTGCTTTTGAAACATATATGCACTAGTAATAATATCAAACGCTTTGTTTTATACGTATGAAGCATTTTTGGCCATTATAAGGTAAAACTCTATCCTCCGGCTTGCGTTGCATTGTGTGATGGGACCTGAGTCTTATAATGGCTTCATTTTATAAAAAGTATTGCGATGATTTAATCATTTACTTTATTTCATGCACTAGCACTCATTGGAGTAAACCCGTTTCGCGAAAGTGGCATGGTCCTTTGATTTGCCTTATGATGGTTGTTAATAAGTTAAGTAGATTTCTCATACCAGTCCCATGACTGACTCGTAGTTTGTTTCACCTTGCAAACTCGGGTGCCCTCATTTTCACACGGGCAGCCTAGTTACAGGTTTCTGACGCACTTTTGGCTCATGGCGAGGCTTGACTACACCGTGCTGACTTGGATTTTCTCCGCCATTATTGTATCTATATTATGATTCCGCCATTGGCGATGTAGACTAATGATTATTTTGTGTACTCTTTATGTATGATTCCGCCTCAGGCGATGGTGACTGATTATGTATCATTATGCACTAAGTTGTATCCTGTATTGTGCTTCTCTGATGTGATGATATCTATATGATTCCGCTGTCATATGTGTGTAAATTATTCTATTTTCTGTTTATGCTATAATCTGTGATCTGCTAATGTTGATTAATGTGTTATATTCCAATGATTATCCTTAACACCATGTCACGGGGTTTTGGGATCGTCACAAAATCTATTCATATAAAATTTCAGTTTTCAAAACCATGATATTTAAATTTAAAACCATACCTTTTCTATATAAAATTGTTTTGAAACCCTTTCAAAGTTAATAACATTAAATAAAAAATGAATAAAACAACAATAAAACTAACGGGGTCGGGGATGGTGTGCAGGTGACAGCTGGAGGGGGCGAAGGTGTCTCTGGTGACGGCGGCGGCTCAATGGTGGTGGCAGCAGGCCCTTGGGTGCGGCGGCGGCTCAGTTGCGTTGGTTTCTGGTTGTAGAAGAGGGAGGAGGACAGAGGGTTATCGGAGAGGGGGAGGGAGGAGAGCGAGAGGCGGAGATCTGTGGAGGTGGCGGTTTCTGATCATCAGGGGAGGGGGATTGCGGAGGAGCGCAGCGCTTGGAGGAGGGAGGGCAGATCGCAGTTTTTTGTTTTTTGTTTTTTTTCCTTTTTGAAGTCAACGAACGGGGGAAAGAGTGAAGTAGGGGAGAGAGAGGGTTTTTATAAAATTATTTTATTATTATTTTATTATTCCAAAAAGCAACTTTTTATTTCGAGCTCGAAATCGAACCCACCGACTGTCATCCCCAGTTAATTGCCCCTATTCCGAACACAATGGGATATGTTTCGTATGCTAATTCGCTTGTTATGATCAGTTTCCGTTAAAATCAAAATATAAATCTATATATTGAATTTGAACGCACATTTCAATTTACCAGGGGTACATACATACTCTAAAAATTCCTAAAAAATATATCCTAGCTTCGTATTGATGATACGGTTCTAACTAAAGTAATTTCATCTAATTTGGAGACCGTTTGAAAAAGGTCCATTTTCTGGTCAATCCAAATTAACTAAAACTATCAAAATACGTTTTACTTCGCCACGCTCACATATTGATTTCAAAAATTACGAATTTTGGAATCTAGCAATAACTTGACATTCCGGATCCAACAAAATTGTTTTTGAAGAAAACGGAGATCGTTTGCAAAATTTCCATTTCTAAGGGCCTGAAATTCTATAGTGACTATTCTGAATCTTCAACAGGGCATAACTTTTTATTCCCGCAAAGAAATTTTGATTTTTCGGATTTGTTGGAAAGATATTTTCAAATAGATTCAAATATTTTTGGTTTCGCTAAAATCCGATTTATTTTGAATCCTGTACATTCATTTGAAATTTGAAACTGAATTTTCAAACTACCGCGCCATTTTCAATTCCTTTTATAATTTAAAATAAATATTTATTTTCTAACGCCAATCCAAATTACTATATACGTTCCAATTCTATTCAAAATATATTTCTCGTCGTTATTATTTTAAATAATTCATTTTCAATATTCAAAATTCATCAAAAAAAATTGGTTCGGATTTTCCGGGTTGTTACACCAGATCGTGTGAAAATAAGTATCTGCGAAAACCTAAACTACTAGCTGCCCATGTGGAAATATAGGCACCCAGAGTTTAGGTAGAAATAATAAACTCTGAGTCAGTCATGGGTGAGAACTAAAATAGTTATTAGCCTTTATTTTGAAGTTTGGTAAATCATGGGGCCATGCCGTATAACATGGAAGGGTTTATACCCCACGAATACCATTGCATAAAACAAACAACACGATGCTAAACTGAAAAATGAAGCTATTATTAGACTTAGGTCCCATCATATAATGAACGCAGTCGAGGATAGAGTTCTGCCTTATGATAGCCAAATATGCTTGATATGCGAAATTTCATCTTTTATTATTACTATAAGTGAAGAAATCAACTTCAAATATAAATGTATCAATCATAGGCAGCGTAGGCACCATTATATAACGTCGCCATATATGTTTACAACTAAAACCGTAAAATTGCATATTGGAAAGTGTGTTTCCATCTATGAACCGAGGCAAGGGATATTCCTCAACGGTTTCGAGGCACTCTAGAAAATGCCTCAGGATCACAACTACGTGCAACCTTGGGAATCGGTAGGGTCGGTCATCCATCGATGATTAGTTATACCATAAACTATATGTTAGCTGGTTCTATCGAACCTCCAAAATGGTCACTCCAGTCGACCATCTAGAACTTCTTAGTCGGTTTTATCAATTCCGAGGTACCTCGCTTTCCTTCAATAAAGTTTCCAACATTCACATGAGTAAATTGTCTAGGCTCCACACCATGAGGTTACTCGTAGCTAGAACTAACATACGTCCATTTCCTTATGGTCCCACATCCCGTTTTTGGTTCATACCGAGGTGTGAAGCTCGCGAATTAACGCTACACAAAGCTATGCTATTTAAAGCCATTCTTTGATCATCAACAACAAAGCCTTGCTTTTCAACAAAAGCTTTGATCTATGCATCTCAGCATTCCACCTTGTCAATCCATACCGTACGACTGATTTCCACCAATGTATAACCTCTAAGCTCGCACGTCTCAGAGAAGGGTGTTAAGCAAGAGAATAAATTCTCCGCTACCAAACAGATATATATTTAGTTGATATATATTTAGTGATATTTAAAATATACAAAAATTATCAATTACAGGTTTTCTAACACATCATATATGATAATATATATAAAAACAAACAAATAATAATATTTTTGAGGAAACCAGTTGGATCCCTCCAACCTATTTTCCTGCATCCACAAATGTTAGCCAATATAAATAATACCCATCCTGCTTCGAGGCAGGATATCGCGGTATAGAAGGTCATCCACTGTCATATTGTGGGGAACAAAGGGTCATCCGCTAATGATATTGCGGACATCCGCTAATGGTACTACGAAAATCCAACCAGCTCCCACCAATATATATATATATATATATATATACATACATACATATATATATATATAATAACCACAACCACCAAGCTTAAATAACTAATATATATACAATAGCCACAATAATATTTTAATGCATGAAAATAACCAACAAACAATTATTGTTAACTAATAAAATAATTCTAAATAGAAATTTGAGTGAGATTTACTCACCAGGATTTTTGTTGTCAAAATATTGATTTGTTTTGATTAAATTAATCTGATATTTAATCTAATCGAAATCCCAGCTTCCCTCAAAGCATTCCAAATCATCTTTGTAGTATAATGTTTGTCTACATGATTTCAACATACTTCATTTTGTCTGGTTCAGATATCGTATATAACGATTAATGCTATTAAAATTTTGTAGATAACTTAAGTAAATTTTAACATTATTAGCTAAATGAGTACAAATTTAATTACCTTATACACGAAATCATCTCCAATTCAAACATATTGCAGCTATCCACCCAATATGATTTACGGCGTTCAAGTCTAGTTTAGTATGAATTTTACACAGCATTATGGTTTTGTAATTGAACTAAAATAATTTTAATATCATTTACTCATTAATAATTAAAGATTACCCTTAACTGTCAAGTAAACTTTGGTTCATAAAACTAAATAGCTCGAACTTCTATTGTAGCTTACTGCCATTGCCAAAACATACCTGAGCCGTCCTCCGATCATTACCTTCATACAGCAGTTCTTGTAATAGCCCATAAATTCATACTATCTGAGTTGATTACATACATCACACGTCTAACCCAAATATCATAGAAATATAAATCAAGTTTTTAAGAAGAAAATGGTAAATAAAGGACAGAAATAACAACATAGAATCTCACATCGCAGCATATCAAAATGTAATACATCATAACTTTTCAAATACATAATTTTAACTGTATAACGTACAATTGTCATAGTACAACACTTACAACACAGCAGAAATAAAAATACTATATATCTAACACTGAAGCCTCATGCTCCAAGCTCCTTTAGATAATCTGTAAAATCCTGAACTACTTGACTACCTGTACAAATTTGGGCACCCAAGAATTTAGGTAGAACAAAACAAAAAAAACTCTTAGTCAGTCATGGGACTGGTACGAGTAAATGATTTAAAACAGTTTGAGAAACTAAAGGATATCTCATAAGACCACGCTGTATAACACGGAACGGGTTTTTCCCTTATGAGAATCCAAAACACTTGTTTTTACTTTCAAAAATCTTTTGAAAGAAACGATAATCTTTATATAAAAGGTCTTTTAATATTGTAATAGTGTCTAAATCAAATAAGTAGAAATCTAGTGAATCTCTAGAGAGAAATACACTAGGTTCAACAAGAAGGCACTTATTGGGTAATGAATTTCCAACTATGATAAGGTATGGAACCACCTTCCGATAGTGAATCTCTAGAGAGAAATACACTAGGTTCAACAAGAACTTCTTGTAACCCGGCCACACATGACCGACCACTCATTTAGCTTGAGTATATCAAATATGTATCACCAACGGTTGGGATTAGCAACCGGTTTCCCGAATGGGACAACATCGAATAGAATAAAAAATGAAATGAATTTCTCTAGATAGGTGATAATACACCTTAATTGGGAGGTACCCACTTAGCCATGATGTCTTCTCGATTTTTGTTATTTCCCAGTTGTTGAGGCCTTAGGCTACGATGACTTGCCATTCATTGCTAGCATATTCACTTTGAATGCCACATTGTCAGATCCTTTAATCATTAATTGATTTGCACAAATATATTTTGGATATTATGCTAAGAGATTAAATTCTCTGCCACCATATATATATTTGTACAGACCAACGTTTGTGATCATTGGAAATACTCTGTCAGACATTCGTCCATATACGTTCATTATGGGATTGAACAAAACCGAAGGCACAATTTCCATTAATCTGTCTTAGGCAATTTCTACCTAGGATTAACAGAAAAAGCCCTTGCACTTTACTCTATCTTCGATTATCTTCATATATTCTGATTCGCAATGCTACTACCGTTACAGAGTGGTTCTCGGTTAATAATCCAACCGGTCTCTCCATATTGACAACGATATTGGCAAATACTTCGATAGTCGGTTATTTAACTATCGAAGAAAAACAACATTCATTCAAAGCATCAAACAAATCAATGGGAAATTTAATTAATATTTCATTGATTAAAACATTTCTCCATTTCCTTATACATATTCGTTAACACGATATTTTCAATATTCATCTTGGCCTCTTCCACGACCATTCATTTATTTCTATACTCAGGAAATATTTATTATCATATTTCCAAAATTCCACTTACTTGGCTTAAATCGATTGTTGTGTAAAACATAGTTACAAACAACTCAAAATACTGCATTCGACTAACTCTTATTCAAATATTTCTCTTCTAGACTGGATCTTGCTATTTATCGGTTAAAAATGAAGTCAATCAAGTTAGGGTATAACTACCTCTCAGACCTTGACTGAAAACATCCTTAACTTCAAAACGAACAAGACCACTTACCTCGAATAATCAACATCACAAAATCCAATTATTCATTTTTAAACCCGTGTACGTTTGTCTTTCTAATTTTTATACCATATTTAACTATAGACTTCCTTTTTGTTTATAATATTACATTTTTAAGTTCGTTTCCTTATCGAATTCTATATATATCGATACATTGATTTCTAGTTATCTAATTTTCTAAAAAATATTCTAACTCCTTAAATTTTCGAAAAATTTCGTCATAACCTCCTTTGTACGGGTCACTTGGTACAACTACAAAACGCCTCTCTAGGCCCTTTCCATTCAAAAAGAAAATCAAAAAGCCAAGTAGCTTGCCGATTCGGCACATAAAAACTCATATAGAATTTAAACGTGTACCTTTTTGTCAGGCACACGAATTATAATCTTTAAACACTTTATTCCATACGTGTCTAACCCGTATACGTCTATTTCTAATTGGTTCCAACTTAATCCAATCATTTTTAATTCAATTCGTTAGTTTATTCTTTAATTAACTGTTTTTCTCATTCCACTTTTTATTTGAACATATCATGTTCAAATATATTTTAATTTACTTATGAACTCAATCTAATTCCATTTTTCAACTCGAGTTTCAAATTCGATTTCGAATATAAATTCTTAACTCCTGTTTACCAATCCAACACCAATTTCGATTCAAAACTTGATTGACTAATTATTCTTCAAATTAGATAATTCTATTCCAAAATTTAATATATGATTTTTGTTTCAAAAATCATTCCATTTACACAACTTGTGTTCTTATTTATTTTACAACTCAAATCTAGATTTTTAAATTTAAAAATCCATATTTTATTGACTTAAAATACTTGGATTTTAATTAATAAACCATTATAGTTTTATAATGGTTATGGCGTTGCTTTCCTGAAAATTTGATTTTGACATAACTCAAAATCTACAAGACGAAATCAAGATTTTTTTTCTTCCATTAGAAAACTATTATCAAATCGGTTTTGACGGTTTTTGTTTCAAAGAATTCCGACTTAAATTGAGTTCTATATACCCAATTGCAGTTCGAAATGCCAATTTACGAACTACCGCGCAGCAGCGAGTTCGTTTTAATTATATTTATTTATATAAACATTAAAATTCATTTATAATAATTCCAACTCCATTCTAATATATTTTTAATATGTATTAAACCAAATTTCCCAATTCAACTTAATATTCCGATTATTTATAATCGTTGATTTTTCATTTACTCGGTTATAAATTTATTTATAATCAATTTGCTATATTAAATTCCAATTCCCTTTACAAATAAATTTATTTATAAAATTCGATATAATCGAATTCTAATTATAAATCCGTTGGATTTTTCTCACTTCAATTTATTTTTCGAATTCTAGAATAAAATTTATCGTTCTATTCCAAACTGTTTTCCAATTCACCTTTAAATTCATACTTTTATTTAAACATCTAAATTATCGAATGATAATTTATTTTACTCGATTTATAAACATCATTTATAAATCCAACTCCCTTGTTTATATGTTAAAACAAGTTTCATTTCAAATCTATTTAAACTCAGTTCGTTTTATATTCCAAATTCCGGAATAAAAACTATTAGTCCCTTTTTCGAAATGATTCCAATTATATTTTAAATTCATAGTAAAATAAAAAATGGTAAATTGTCTCTTGATAATTAATTTACCACATTCATAAACACCTTTTATAAACTTTCTTGTTATATGTATTCAACAAGTTCCATTTAAAATCTATTTGAAACCAAAATCTTATTTTGGAATATTCTATTTATTATAACTTATCTATATAAATATAGAATCTATTTTTATATCTAAATTTAAACTTTTATTTAATACAATCCTAATATCCTTTCTGAAAATATTTTATTTAAACAAATTCGATCTAATCGAATTCAAATCATAAATCTTTACGGATTTATTTTTAGTTCAATTTACATTCTGAACATCAGAATAAATTTCAACATTTACTTCTTTAAAACGATTCCCCATTTCTATTTTTAAATTTACATTTGAATTTAAATATTAAAATTATCAAATGATAATTTTTCCACTTTGTTTATAAACATTGTTTTTAAATTCATTTCAATTCCCTGATTATCTAATGAAAATCATTCTACATTGTTTATAAATACCGTTTATAAATTTACCTCAATTTCCTGTATTATTTAATTTATAAACATCTTTTATAAATTCAATACTTGTTTTATTTATTCAAAACAAGTTAATATCCTTTAGCTCATTCGAGATTCAAATTCTATTTTTGAAAAATAGATTTTCCATTTCAAATCTCGAAATATCTTTTTACGATATTTTTATATATTAATATTTTAGGCCCAGCAATATTTCAAACACCCAAAACAACCAATTATAAATGACAGGTTTTCTAACACATCATATATGATAATATATATGAAAAACAAATAATAATATTGTTAAGGAATCTAGTTGGATCCCTTCAACCTGTTTTCCTGCATCCACAAATGTTATCCAACATAAATAATATGCATCCTGCTTCAAGGCAGGATATCGTGGTATAGAAGGTCATCCACTATCATAGCGTGGGACGCATAGGGTCATCCACTAATGATACTGCGGGTATCCGCTAATGGTACTACGGGAACTATCTAATCACCAATATACATACATACACACACATATATATATATATATGTATATATATAATAACCACAAACACCCATCCTAAATAACTAATATATATTTAATAATAGCCACAGTAATATTTTAATGCAACCAAATAACCAACAGATATTTTTAACGATAAAATTAAATTTTAATATAAAATTTGAATGAGATTTACTCACCTGATTTTATTTGTAGTCCGGACTGATCCCAATTTATTTTCTCATTCCAGATTATTTATCCCGCAGCTGCGATCAACTAGAGTTGTTTCGAGCGAATTTACCTTGCGCCTACGATAATTTAATTTAATTTGTTGATTAGACCATTATAAATCAAATTTAACAACTATATTGGAATAAATAAATTAGCTTACAATTTTTCTTTTGTTTCATATACCTCACTGCATTCCGCTACTGCTTCTTCAAACATTTTCGAAGCCAATCCTAAATACCAACCCGAATCTAATGCAACACCTAATTGCATCTGCTACCTCACTAACTAATATTTGAACCTACTATTGTTTCCAACATCTAATTTGCACCCATTTTTCTCTCAGTTCCATCTTCCAATGACTATAACCACTTCGAACAACCACAAGAGTAACAAGTAAGGCCTTCCACTTCAACTATAGTCCCTAATTCAAAATATGACCTCTACCCGAGACTTGCAATCCTCGATAGCAACCTCCCTCACCGTTGCTGAACTCTTCGAACTAGAACCCCTTTCTTTGTCCAGAAACTGCAAAAATTGACAGCTCTAGATTATCATAGACCGACTTCCAATGACCTTCTTATTCTGAGCCATACCATCGACGAATGCGTCACCCTTCCATTCACCTCTTCAGTGATTGTAGTTCACCATACTTTACCAGGTTGTTGAGCAACACTACCTCCCCCTTTCAACTGCCTCCATCATGCATTTCGATCAACCCTTAACCGTCTGCCATAACATCGATCCACGTAGTACTCGATCGCACCCAATAAAACAACCCGAGATCGAAACCCTAGTTCCAACGATCATCACAAATCCCAAAATCGATTGCGAGTGCTCCCCTTTGGCTCGAGCTAGGTCTGCGCGATACTGGATGGAAACGCGATTCACAATTTTGCCATTTTTTTCTATAACAGATGGTTTTCGATTTGATTTTTGAAAGGAGAGGCTTGTGGTTCAATTTAAGTGGAAAGTGGTCATTTTAAAATTTTTGAAGCTTTGATTTTCATTTAGAAAGAGCTCGACCCCTTTTTATTTTATGAAGCTTTGGATTTCTGTTTGCAAAGGGAATAAACATAAGAGGGTCGTGTATTTATACAGGCGGAGACTTCTCCATTAAGGAATTATTCTGTGTAAGGTACATGTAATTAAATTTGATTTGATCTTTGATTTAATCTTATTTGATTTTGTTCTTATCCATATAAATTTTAAAATAATATTTTTCAGAGTTCTGAACTCCAATTGAACCATAACGACTGACATTTCTAGGGTTTAACCACCATTCTGAGCACACTGAGACAACTTTCGAAGTCCAGTTCGATTGTATGGAGAAGATATAAATTTAGATCGATATAAATTTAATTCAAAACAATTAATTCCTTGTAACGATCCGGCGGATTTTCGACCCCGAGAATCGACATCAAATCACCATGTCGACTATTCAAGCATCGAAAACACTGGATTGTCAATAGAAAGAAATTAGAGGGTGAGAATAGAAAGAAGGAATGTTAGAAAAGAAGAAAGAAGAGGAACACATCAGAATCTCACAGCGGAACGAATAAAGTATAATATCAAATCTCTTTATACAAAAGAACTTTACATACATACCAACCATCAGAGTACAACATATAACTGTCACAGCGGAAGAATATCTGTATATAGCTAACGGTGAAGCCGCCTGCTTCTAGCTTCCCTGTAACGACCCAGAAAATCTGAACCAATTTAAAAAATTTAAATTGGCTAAAATAATGGATTTTAAATATTTAAAATAAATATTTTAAATAATAGAGATGAAAAGTGAATTGAATCGACAATTGAAAACGAATATAATTTATTATAATTATAAACAAGGCCTGAAGAGGCGCTGCGGTTTAAAAAATTGAATTCAAACTTGGTCGGACTGCACCGGGTGCAAAACAAAACGGATTTTAGCGAAACCAAAAATATTTAAATCTGTTAGTGAATACCTTTCTAACGAATCAGAAAAATCGAAATTTCATAGCGGGGATCAAAAGATATGCCCAGTTGAAAATTCTGAATAGTCGCTATGGAATTCAGGCCCTTAAAAATGAAAATTTTGCAAGCGACCTCGGATTTCAACGAAACTGTTTTTGTTGGGTCCGTGATGTCAAATTATTGCTAGATTTCAAATTTCATAATTTTTCGAATCAATATTTGAGCGTGGCAAAACAAAATGTGTTTGACCAGTTTCAGTTGATTTTAATCGACTGGAAAATGACCATTTTTCGAACGGTCTCAGAATTCAACGAAACTAGTTTTGTTAGGACCGTATCGTTAATACGAAGCTAGAAAAAAAATTCTGCAATTTTTCGAGTCTGTATGTGGCCTCGGTAATTTGAAATGTGCGTTTAAATTGAATATATAAAGATTTATACTTTAATTTAAATCAAAACTAGTCGAAACGATAAAATTGGCCTACGTGGCATATCCTATTGTGTTCGGAATGGGGGTAAAACGCTACGGGCGACAGTCGTTGAGTTCAAAGTGGAGTTCGTGTCCGTAAACAGGTATTAAACGAATTAAATAAATTAAAAATATTATATATATACTCTGGCCAATCAAAATTCACGGACAAACCCTAATTTCATTCTGAAGCCGCCGCCACCCCTTAATAGACGACCTAAATCGTTCGAATTTAAACCCTAAATCGAGCTCAGTTCACTTCGTCTTTGATCCTCCTCCCAAAGAAGAAATGGGAGAACGTCCTCCAATCTTCATTTTCATACCCAAGTGATCGGATTTAATTGAGGTTTGAGTTCGAATTTCTCTCCCAAACCCGGCTGGTTCGCCCTCGATTTGCACGCTCCGGGGGACTTCGAACAACGCGCCACTACTGGCGTTGGCGGGGCACACGAAGGCGAAGGAGGTGATGACCTCCGATGGTGGTCCGATCAACCTAGGGCGGCGCAGTTGACGGAAAATCAAATCGACGAGGGAGCAGTCTTTTTGTACAGAGGATTAAAAGGGGAAAGGTGGACTAAAAAGGTGGATTAAAATTAATTAATATTTATTAAGTTAATGACCATATTAATGGTGCAATGTTATAAACTGTCATAACTCACTCGAATCAAAATGGAATTGGACGATTTCAGATTCGCTGGAATCGTGATGAAGAGAGCTTCGCAACAAAACTGACCGGGACAAAAACAAAGCACGTTGGAACTTCAGACAATTTCGAATCTGAAAAGAGATTCGGAAATTCGGAAAAACCCAAAGTGAGAATTCTCTCACTATAAATTTTCTTGTACAGTTATTTATATTATAACTGCATATCTGAACTGTTCACATACGTCCACAGACCATGGACGATTTATTTGATTATGTTGTGACTGTGAATTGTATATATATATACAAAATGTGAAATGTGAGATTTCTAATTTAAAAAAAATATGGAAAACGACGATGTATAAATTATATAGTCGATGTATGAGTTATATAAGCTTTGTACACCTCATGTATAAGCGTTGTATAAGTTGTATGTTCGATGTATAAGTTATATATGCGTTGTAAAAATTATATTATATGTGTTGAAATAAAAGTGAATTGCTATATAAATATATATATATATATACGCCCCTCGTCCACAAACCATGGACGATATTTATTGGTTGTGATTGTTGTGAAAATTGATTGATAGCGAATAGTTGTTTGGGATTGTTTGTGGTTGATATTGATTGATTGTGGTTGAAAAATACCCATTTGTGGTTGAGAAATATTTGGCTGAAACCACATAGGATTAGTTTGTGGAAATGAAATAAATGTATACATGTCGCCTGCGTGCGAACTAGATGCATGATTCCCATTGTCAAAAACCGCGAGGTTTTAAGGTAGAGCGAGGAGCCGTACTAGGGACGGTCCCGGTTTTAACTACCCTGCCGTTATGCTGCCGAAATTTTGAATAATATTCATGTGTTTGAATTATTTTCATTTGCTGAAACTATATTTATTCATTAAATAGAAAACCTTCATGTGTTGAATCGATATTCATTCGTTGATTAGAAATTCATGTGTTGAATGGTATTCGCGTTTTAAATATATAAATCACATTTTTATCTATATATAGAAACTATAGAAAACCTTCATGTGTTGAATCGATATTCATTAGTTGATTAGAAATTCATGTGTTGAATGGTATTCGCATTTTAAATATAAAAATCACATTTTTATCTATATATAGAAACTATAGAAAACCTTCATGTGTTGAATCGATATTCATTCGTTGATTAGAAATTCATGTGTTGAATGGTATTCGCGTTTTAAATATAAAAATCACATTTTTATCTATATATAGAAACTATAGAAAACCTTCATGTGTTGAATCGATATTCATTCGTTGATTAGAAATTCATGTGTTGAATGGTATTCGCGTTTTAAATATAAAAATCACATTTTTATCTATATATAGAAACTATAGAAAACCTTCATGTGTTGAATCGATATTCATTCGTTGATTAGAAATTCATGTGTTGAATGGTATTCATATTTTGAAATAAATTGTTTTATTATAAAAATCACCTTTTATCAACTATATGGAATATGAAAAATAATCTAGTTTTTAAAAGAAATCGTTTTATAATAAAAATCCTATTTTATCACCTATATAAACTATATAAAATAATAGTGTTTTGAAATGAATTGTTTCACAATAAAAAATCACATTTTTATTATATACACGAATTGTTGAAATGTGAAGTGTTAAAAATAGCCACTCGTTCAAATAAACATATATGAGTTGAAATATTCATTAATTAGCTAATGATATGATTTTTGCCTATATATGCAACGTTAGAATGAATGGTGTTTTTAAACCAAATGGAATCCAACATGAAGTTGAATGGAAAATGATAAATGATAAGAACTGTATATATGTACATGCATATTTATTGAACAGGTTATAGCAAAGGGGCTAGAGAAGAGGAATAAAATTTTGTGCCCGACAAATAGGTACACATTTACTGTTTTGTTTGGGTGATGATTTTATGAGCCTGTTGGCTAGCCGCTTGGCTTTTTCTTTTTCTTTTCGACATGAGACGCCTGTGTGGCTATTTGGGAATTTTCCCAGCCCTCCCGTACAAAGGAGGTTATGGCGAAATTTTCCAAAATTTTAAGGCGTTAGTGAAATATTTGAAGTGAAAACGATATTGAAATTGTTGAATGAACTATATTTATATAAATATATAAATAAAATTAAAATGAAACGAGGCCGTGCAGTTCGTATTTTGAAACCGTGATTTCAAACAACTAGTACGGGGAATCCGACCATTGGATTTTCCCGAAACCGCAACCGTCGGGTTTGCCTTGGAAAAATCTTTCCAACGGCACCAACCTTGTAAAAATCCAACGGTTGGATTGTCTGGAATGTTTAATTCAAATCTGAAGAAAAACAGCGCCAGAAACGATTATATTTATATATAAATATAAATAGAATTATATTTAATCAAATAACGACGCTGCAGTTCGTATTTTGAAATCGAAACTTCAAATGATTGTACCGGGAGATCCGACCGTCGGATTTTCCCGAAACTGGAACCGTTGGATTCGTTTTGAAAAGACCTTTCTAATGATGTAAATTTTATGAAGATCCCACGGTTATATTTTCAGATATGTGTAAAACAAATCTGAAGAAAAACAGCGCCACGGCCGCGCTATGGCCCGAAGCGTCGTTTTGAATAAATAGGCTATTTTAAAATAAATAAAAATAGCGATAAATCGTTATAAAATATTATAAATGATATGGAATGGAAATAAACTGAATTTGCTTGATTTATGTGGTATTTGATGGTTGAATGTGTTTGGTGTGAAAATTACATTAAAGAACAAAATTGGTGTTGTCGAATAACTTAACCATTGAAATAAATTGATTTGAAATTCTAAATATACGTGAATTATTTGAAAAGGACGAGTTAATTCGCATTTCAAATAATTGACCGACGATTGAAAATCGAAGATAAAGATGATGGTCGAAGACCGGAGATCTTCACCACGTTTGGATGGTAACCGAGGTCCTGATTGGGAGGCATCCCGAAATATGGATAATGAGTGGTGATCGTCCAGACGTACGTGTTGATCGATGGGTTTGCGAGGCATTTAGTGCCTCCGGTTTCGTTCAGACCCAGAACGGACTTGTAAATGGACTGTGTGTCTGACATTGGATTTTATTCTATGTTAATTGATCTCTATTAAATATACATCTGTTTGACGGCGGAGAGTTTATTCTTTTGCTTAACACCCTTCTCTGAAACGCACTAGCTCAGAGGTTGTATATCGATGGACATCAGTCGCTTGGCATGAATTGCCTGTGTGGCATGCTAAGATGCAGTGATCAGGGCTTCTGTTGAAAAGCAAAGTCTTGTGGTGATGATCAAAGCACCGCCTGTGTGGCGTAGCTTTGTGTATAACGTGAATTCGTGAGCCTCACGCCCCGGTATGAACCAGAAACGGGAGGAAGGACCTCAGGGAGGACATGCGTTTCTTTCTAGCTAGGGTGGTGTCAGTGACCTACCAGCCCTGACATTTATATACTTTTCACCTATGTGGTTGTTGCTGTTGCGAGGCGCCTCGGTTTGATCGGACGATCCGGGTCCGATGGAGTCATTCGTTGGCTCGTTTACGCCCCAAAGGGCGGGGAAACGTATTGTTCAGGAATTTTAATCCACATCGGTGGACCGGCCCTGTCGCTCCTAGGGTCACTCGAGCTCTGATCCTGTGGCTCGGCTAGAGAGTCACGAAGTCGGTAAGGACTATCTTTTGCCTTGGTTCATGACGGAAATCCAATTTCCAAATACGTGACGATGCGGTTTCGATTGTATATATATATTTGGCGACATAGTGGCATGGGACGCTCATGTCGTCTATGATTAATAGTTATGATTTGAAACTGTTTTCAAAACATATAAACACTAGCAATAATATCAAATGCCTTTGTTTTATTCATATCAAGCATATCTTGGCCGTTATAAGGTAAAACTCTATCCTCCGGTTTGCGTTGCATTGTGTGATGGGAACTGAGTCTTATAATGGTTTCATTTTTACAAAAAGCATAGCGATGTTTAAAAGAAAGATTTGTTTCAAAGCACAGGCAATCCAATGGAGTAAACCCGTTCCACGAAAGTGGCGTGGTCCTGTGATTGGTCATATTATATATGTGTTGAATAGATTTCTCATACCAGTCCCATGACTGACTCGTAGTTTGTTTCACTTTCAAACTCGGGTGCCCCTTTTTCTACACGGGCAGCCTTGTATTCAGGTTTAGCTGGTTCTTTCCGGATAGCTGGAGCTGAAGATGGATTCTATCATTTATCTCTTTTTATGCTGTTCAGCTCCTATTGTACATATTTTGTTTGTTTCCGCTGTAGACATATATGTTTAGCTGAACTAATTTGTACTAAGTAAGATCTTGTATACTGTGTAACTCTGATGATTACTTTTATCCAGTATATTCTATTGTTCATTATCTGGTGTATTTATTTAATTCTGTTCTGCTATTATCTGTTTCTGTGTTATATTCCAAAGATAACCCTTGCCGCCGTCAGTACGGGGTTTCGGGTCGTCTCAACGTGGTATCAGAGCTTTGGTTAAGCTTAGTTCTGGAATATAACATTTGAACGAACTCGTCAGAAATAGAACCAGTAGTGTTCTAGGACGGGTTACTCTATACAGATAGGATCAGTAATATCCTAGTATAAGTAAAGCAGAATGAAATTACACCTAGATAGACACATTTACATCCAAGTATTTGTCTCTATATTTTGAAAATCTTTCCTGTTGACCTGACACTTGATCTGCTATTTGCAGAAGAACTAGAAAATGAGTGCCAGAAACAGAAGAAGTAATACTGACCCGGATATAGAAGCTCTATTCATGAAGTATAGAAATCTGGGTGGAAAACCCTTTTCGGGTGAAGAAGCAATTATGAAAACACAAGCTTGGATTCGTTCGGCTGAGAAAATCTTTGAAGCATTAAAGCTGAGGGATGACCAAAAAAGATTACTGGCCTCCTGGGCACTCAAAGACGAAGCTTTGTTTTGGTGGGATTCAGTTATTAAAGATAATCCAGAAGGTGATATCACCTGGGATAGATTCAAAGAGATTTTCCTGGAAAGATTTACCCCTCTCGAAGAGACTAAGCGCCTTTGTGATGAATTTTCTTATTTGATACAAGGAGATATGACCATCCCAGAATATCATAAGAAATTCAACGAACTTTCTCACTTTGCTCCCCATCTAATTCAGAATACGAGGAGAAAGAATTTGAGATTTATTTACGGGCTTCAAAGGAAATATCAAAATAAAGTAATGGGGCATGTGAAGCTCCCTTTTTTAGAAATGATTTATATGGCTTATCAGTATGAAGATCTCCATAAGAAAGGCATGTTGCGCGACGAGGAGGAAGTCAGCTCTAGTAATAAAATTGAGTCTGAAACTGATCGTCCTGAGGCCAGTACAATGTCTGAAGTCGGTAAGGAGCCCGAAGTAAATCGAAAAAGGGCCAGATCCGAAAAAGAACCAGTAACGACAGCTATATGCAGTAACTGCAATAGGCAAGGGCACCTTTCGGTAAGTTGCAGATCTCTCAAGAAACGAGTAAAGGATGGATCTAAATCTGGCAAGAAGTTCCAAGAGAATAGAAAATGCAGTCAGTGCCATCAGTCCGGTCATCTTTCAAAGGCCTGCCCGCTATTCAGAAAACCTAAAGCAGTACATGTAAATGAAGTGGTAGAAGTACCTGCACCCTCGTCTGCTCAGGAAAGGTCTGATGTTTTAGAAGGCACGCTCAATGTCAAAATCATTC
The DNA here is from genome assembly GCA_030737875.1 of Allium sativum. Classification (NCBI taxonomy): domain Eukaryota; kingdom Viridiplantae; phylum Streptophyta; class Magnoliopsida; order Asparagales; family Amaryllidaceae; genus Allium; species Allium sativum. The sequence continues at coordinate 752,204,425 of CM060918.1, forward strand.
CAGTTAAATTACTGTTTGACACAGGCTCTTCACGAAGCTTTATTGCAAAGAGTGCAGTCAAGAAACTGGATTTGAATTTGAAGAAGCTCAAGGAGCCAATGACTGTCCAAAATCCAGTTGGGGGTTCCATCAATCTCAGTTGGATTTGTGCAGTACCTGTCTCTTTTTCTTGCTATAAATTCCCTATTATCTCTATCGTCATGAATTTTAATGAATTCGATCTTATTCTGGGATTGGATTCGCTAACCAAATATGAAGCGGAGGTTAGATGCGCTGAGAGAGTGGTTAAAGCAAGGGCCCAATCGGGGAATTATATAACCATACCTTGTGAAGGCCCGACATCAAATAGAAAGGACTTCTGGGCAGCTTTGAATGTTTCTCCAGCCCAAATAGAAAATATCCCGGAAGTCACAGAGAATATCCCCGATCTAGTGAAAGACATCCCTGTCGTCAAGAACTATGCGGATGTGTTCGAGGAAGTTATTCGCTTACCTCCGCAGAGAGAAATAGATTTCAAGATCGCTTTGATTCCCAGTGCAAGGCCGGTAGTTCACGCTATTCGAAGAATGTCCTTGAAAGAGAAAGAAGAACTTGACAGTCAAACACGACAGCTAGTATGGAAGGGTCTGATTGTAACGACACGGGTTCGCCCGATCTTAATCGATCGCAAAATCGACCAAGACCGTTCAAAATCCGCATACGTTAACTTTGGGAATACAACACATTAGAACAATAACAGCAGACTTTTATTACATCATGATAATATAACATCAGAGTACAGAATATATCAGAGTGCATCGAAATTTAAAATACAGCAGAAGAAAATTTTACAATAAATTTAATACAATGCAGCGGAAATAAAATAACTAAGACAGCAGAAGGCTTCCAATGTTCTGGACATAGCTTTAAGCTTCTATCCAGGATCCTGCTAAAAATATAAACCTGTAGACACTGCTCGACTGCCCGTGTGGAAAGAGGGCACCCGAGTTTGCAAAAAGGTGGAAACAAACAACGGGTCAGTCGTGGGACTGGTGTGAGAATTCTTAACTAATAAATCACTATTAATAGGGCAAATCCAAAGACCACGCCGCTAATACGGAACGGGTTTACTCTAATGGATTGCCGTGCATAACTTAAAGTAAATCGTAAAAACAACGCAATGCTTTTTAGAAAAATGAAATCACCATAAGACTCAGGTCCCATCACACAATGCAACGCACACCAGAGGATAGAGTTTTACCTTATGGTGATCAAACATGATAAATACGACAAATACGAGTTTGATATTATTATTAGTGTGTATATGTTTTAAAAACAATTACAATCATAATGTATCAATCCTAGGAAGCATAGGTACCATATGCTATGCCTCCGTACTAGTAATACAATCAAAACCGAATGGCGCGTATTGGAAATTGGTTTCCATCATGAGTCAAGGCTAGGGAGGAGCTCCTTACCGATTCGAGACACTCTAGCTAATGCCTCAGGATTACCCGCAGTTAACCCTTGGAAATGGCAGGGCCGGTCCTCAAATACAGCTTAGAGGATTGGCAATTCCTAAGCACACGTTCCCCGGTCCTATAGGACCTATCCGAGGCGCCTCATTCCATCATCCACATAAGTAAAATGTCAGGGCTGGTAGGTCACTGACACCACTCTAGCTAGAAAGAAACGTGCTGCTCTCCCTGTGTTCCCTTCTCCCGTTTTAGACTCTGCCGGTGTGTGAGGCTCGTGAAGTCACGTCATACACAAAGCTATACCTAAACAGGTTATGCTTTGATCATCCCACAAGGCCTGCTTTTCAACAAAGCCTTGATCATATGCATCTTAGCATGCCACATCATCACCCCATATCACACTACCAATCCTTTGCCGAAATATATGAACGGGTGTTAAGCATGAGAATAAATTCTCCGCCACCAAACATCCATACATTCGACAGAAGATTAATAACATGATATATAATGGAGTACGATGTCAAACACACAATCCATTTATAAGCTTATGCTCTGGGTCTGCGCGAAAGTCAAATCCGTTCAATCAACATGTTCGTTCGGACGACGACCATGACCTTGACTTGGGAGCAAATCAATTCAAAGTCTCAATCACTGTCCTCCTGAGGGGAAGATTGACGGTCTTCATTAGTCGTCTTCTTCTTCAATTCTCATCGTCGTTTGATTATTTGGAATGAGATTAACTCGGTCTTCCCAAATAATCTTCGTATATATATATATATGTAAATATATTGAAAACTCTTCCTTATCGTTATTTCTAATTTATAATGATTATTTCCTATTTTATTTATTTAAAAATAATTAAATCTTTAATCAACGACTATTCAGGTAAATGGCGATTTTGGCGCTGTTTTCAACCAATTTTGATTTTCACATAACTCAAAATCTAACCGTTGGATTTTGACGTATTATATATCGTTGGAAAGATCTTTCCAAGACGGTCCTAGCGGTTTCAGTTTCGGGAAAATCCGACGGTCGGATCTTCCGGTATAGTCGTTTAAATGTTCGATTTCAAAATGCGAACTACCGCTCTCGATTCGTTTAATTTTAATTAATTATATATAAATATAAATATATATATATATATATAATTCGTTTAATTCATCGTTCTTACATACATCTCCCCTTTTCCTTTATTCTTTTTTTCCCCACTTCTTAATCTTACAAGAAAATGTAATTTATAATTAGACGGTGAATTGTTCCCTTTTATTTTATTTTAAAATCTTTATAATTTACATTAAAATGTAAATTATAATTCATCGCTCTATTTATTCCATTTCATCTTTCAATTATATTATGATTCCATTTACATATATAAAATACTCATTCTCTTTCTAAATGCATTCTCAATCTCAATTACATCTAAAATGTAATTTTATTTTACGATGACATTTCCATTCTATTCACATTATAAATAATGTACATTTCCTACGATGAAAAATACTCTTTTAATATACATTAAAAATAATGTATTTTATCCTACGGTATGTTTTTCTTTTTATTAACATTGAAAGTAATGTTACCTTAACATACAATGCATTTTCTATTTTTATTAACATTGAAAATAATGTTGATTTTTCTATCTTTACATTACACATGAAAAATGTATATTTTGATACATCGCAAATTCCTACTTTATATTTAAAAAATAAAGAGTAAACCTTGTCATGCGGTGAATTCCTACCTTATTTTACAAATAAAAAGTAAATCTTATCATACAGTGAAAATGCCAACTTACTTTTACAAATAAAAGTGTACATCTTATCATGTGGTGAAAATACTCTAATATTAACATTATAAACAAATGTTAATGCCAATTTCTCTTACAATGTAAATTTCTCTTTTTATACATACATTAATAAAAGTGTGTTAATACATACGGTGCAATCTTCTTTTTAATCAATATCAAAAATAATGTTAAACAATCTTTTCTTTTTATATAACATTAAAATAATGTTAATAAATCATATGGTCCATTCTCTTTTAATATTTACATTAGAATAATGTAAATCAATCTTTCCTTTTCATATACATTTATAAATAATGTACATTTTTCTTACGAGGTAAATTCTCTTTTGTTTTACAATTATAAATAATGTTAATCTTACATACGGTTCAATTCCTTTTTATTAACATTAAAAATAATGTTAAATTTACATACAATGCATTTCCTATTTATTAACATTAAAAATAACGTTAAATTTACATACAATGCATTTCCTATTTATTAACATTAAAAATAATGTTAACTTCATACAGTTAATTTTCTTTATATTAACATTTTAAATAATGTTAACTTAACATGCGGTGTATTTCAATTATATTACATTATAAATAAATGTGAAATAGCATATGGTGGATTTCTTTTCTTTTAACATTAAACAAAAATGTCAATCTAACATACGGTGCATTTCTTAAATTTTAACATTATAAAATAATGTAAATTTACATACAGTGGAATTCTTTTATATTTCATTATTAATACAAGACGGTGAAAATTTGTGTCTTTTCAATTCAACAAAAATGACGGTGAAATTCCGTCTTTCCTTTTTAACCAAAATGAAATCATTTTCTTTTTAAATAAAAATCAATGTTAATGTCTTTCTTTTCTTTTATTAACAAAAATTAATGTTAATGTCTTTCTTTACATATCAAAATAAATTCAGCGTTCTTAATCTTAATAACTTACGTTAACAAAAATATACTTAAAGTTATTAATATTAATAAAAGAATACCTTTTATTATTTAAACATACCTAACGTTATTAATCTTAATAAAAGAATTAACTTTTATTATCAAAACCTATTTAACGTACTTAACATTAATAAAAGAAGACTTTTATCATTAAAAACGTTTTAGCGTTCATAACTTTAATAAAAGAAACAACTTTTATTAACTAACATTTTAGCGTTCTAATCTTTAATAAAAGATTAGACTTTTTATTACTAAACATTTTCAACATTCTTATAAGACTTTTAATGAAATGTTACATTTTGGAATTTAAAAAAAAAACTCTCCTTCTTTATTAATCCATCATTAATGCTGCATTTATTATCATTATATTAAATCTTTCAAAATGTATGACCTTTTGAATTTCAAACCTTTATATTAATTAATTAATTAATATCGCATTAACCTCTCACATTAGATATATATTGTTGTGGTTGCTGGAGATGTCGGGCGGGTCCGGGCAGTCTTATACCACAACTCAATCTAACCTCGGGTCAAGCATATCCTATTTATTTTAATTATTAAAATAAATGTTAGGTGATAATTTTCAAATTTCAAAACTTGAATCATTTATTATATGATAAATGAAATTAATGTTATTAACCATTTTCGCCAAAGACAGCATGAAATTATCAAGACAGCTTAATTCACATTAAATTACATTTAATGTTATTAAATTCCACATTAATTCTGTAATGGAAAATCGTTTGAAAAGTTTCAAATTTCTTTCATCGGAATGAGACACAACCAATGCATTCAAAACATGAATTTCCAAAACAACGCATTTTCAAAATAAGGTATATGCTAATTCCAACAATCACAAAATTACATTTCAATAATTCAATCGATGTTCATCATTCATGCAATTGACAATAAACCAATATACATTAAATTTAACATACAAACAACACATAATGATCATTACAACAAAATTCAAATAACAGTGTATTGTTTGTGCACTTGGGCGATTAGTGTGAAAATAACGACCCAATCAACATACACAAGTCAGGTAACTTGTGTATGGCTGTGTTACATAATTTATTAATAATGAGTGTTAATAAATTTACATGCCTATTACACAATTTCAAATCCAAACATCGCAATAACCTAAACATTAACTCACAACCAATTATGAATAACACGGAATTAATTCACAACAAATCATCACAGGCGTTAAAATATAATTATTTAATAAAATAAATAATTACTGAACATTAAAAATGAGTGAGAAAAGAGTTCTCACATTTGTCGGCTTTAAATGACTGTTCGGGCCCAATTTTAGCCCAAAATTCAACATGCTCCAAATTTGATGAAATTAGTGTCTACGCGTAGCTCTCGACTCACTGATCGCAGCAAATCCTGTTTCGTACGATTTCGAGTTCGTATCAAAAAGATATGAATTTTCGAAGTTTGTAATAATTAAATAATTAATTTAAATTATGAAAATTACCCAAATTTCCAACTTGCTCCAAATTGGACAAAATTACTGCTCGCTCTAAGCTCTTGACATAACGATCTCAACGGATTCAGTTTCATGCAATTTCGATAACGTGACAAAAAGTTATGCACTTGCGAAGTTAACAAATCGATTAAAATAATATTTAAATTTGTAAAAATTACCCAAAATTTCAATTTTCTTCAAATTGGACAAATTTGGTGTCCACGTGAAGCTCTCATCGCCACGATCACAGCAGACCTGAAATCGTCAAATTTCGATCTCGTATGTAAAAGATATTGCATTACGAACATAAAACATAAATGTTTCGCGTTTAAGCCCCTAACCTTTTTTTTTTCAAACAGCACCCTGAACTTAAAATGCTCGCCACGGACAAACCGTACGTCGGAATTGCACGAAACCAGCGCCATTCTCTCCGGCTTCTCCCCCTCTTTCCATGGCTGGTGGTCCCCCCCTCCAATTCGCCACCTGGGGCCCACGATCTGCAGATGAACGGAAAAGTACAGTTTCCGTTCATCTTGGTGCTGCCGCCGCCTAGGTGCTCTAAATGCCCCCAAATTTTTACAGTAACTTGGCCTCGACCTCCCAAACAACTTCTCTGTTTGTCACCTCGCCTGAAAATGCACGGATTGACGGGAAATTGCTCATCTTTGCGACTGTCCTGTTTTCAGCACCCCTCCAATAAAATTGACATTTCGGCCAACTCCGACCACCTGAGACCATGCCACCACCGCCAAAAGAACCGTATGGTTCCCCTCTACCTCTGCCTGAAGTCGCTCGAGCTAACTCTCTTCGTGGGGCCCGCAATAGCCAAAAAACGAAAATATGGCTGCTGCCTTTAGGTTGAGATTCCGTCGAACCCGTGCGACGATAGGTCTTGAATTTTTCGTGGTAGATAGAGGATAAAAAGATGAACAAAACCCAGAAAGTGTTTGCTCTGATTTGGTTTGGATTGAGAGTTATAAATTGTTTTGTTTTCAGGGGCTTATTTGCAAAGAATTATTTAGAGTGGAGACCACGAAAATGAAGAAGGAGAAGGTGGCTGGTAGGTTTAGGGTTATGATTCAGCTAATGGCTGAGGAAAAGATATTTTATATGGGGTTAAGAACGTTATTAGGCCAAATTACCCTTTTATGTATTTATTTATACAATTTGCACCCATTTTCATATTCTAAAAATTCGTGTTAACACCTACGAATTCTAATTTTTATGAAAATTGAAACATAAATATTTCTTGACATTACGGATTCAAAGAAACTAGTTTTGTTAAATTCCGAGTCCGTATGAATAAATTATGAATTTTTAAAGTCTGAAAATTGACCGTTTTTCACTGTAAAATTAATAACGACCACATACTGACTCCAAAAATTACGAATTTTGGAATCTAGTAATAATTTAATATTCCGGATCCAACAAAAGTGGTCTCGTCAAAAATGGAAGTCGTTTGCAAAATTTCCATTTTTAAGGCGTATATATTTAATATTAAAAATACATTTTTAAACAAATAATTTTCGAATCTCGAAATATATAAGTGTTTACTGTTTTTCAATGCAGAAACATCATTTCGAACTCAATGGAAATGGTTTCGAGTCGAAATTCCTTTATATGCAAAAAGTAGCATTTTTGACCTATGCAAATTACCTAGCGACCTTTCTAAAAATTGAATTGGCCATAACTTTGGATTTCCGCTATGAAATTTCGATTTTTCGGATTCGTTGGAAAGATATTTTTAAATAGATTCTAATATTTTTGGTTTCACTAAAATCCGTTAAATTTTACGTCCTGTACGGTCAGTCAAAGTTCAAGTTTGACTTTTCAAACTACCGCGCTATTTCTAACTCTTTTTATAATTAAAATTAAATTATTCATTCTAACTTCGATTTGAACCAAATTTGTGATCATTATTATTTAAAATAGATTATTTTAAATATCAAAACTCATTTAAAATCACTTAAAATAAATTTTAAATTGGCCCCAAAATTCAGGGTTGTTACTGTCTCCCCCACTTAAAAACTTTTCGTCCTCGAAAAGGGACGAAGCTAAAAGTTGATTAATTAACTAACTAATTTATATATATACATTCTCCATTGGTTTAAATAATTTCATTAGTTGATTAACTTTCAAATATATAACTTTTTGTATATTCAAAATCATATTTTCCAAAATAAAGTATAATTAATCACAAATACGTATATTATAGGCTTGCTACTCTCAACTCATTCTAGGGCGTTACTAACCCTATCTCTAATGAGTTTTCCCATTCTAGGATACTGCTGATCCTATCTCTAATGAGTATTCTTATTGGATATTACTAATCCAATCTCTGATGAGTCTTTTGTTCAGTTCTAATGATTGTACCCCAAAGATTTGAGCTAACCTGGCTCTGATACCAACTGTAACGACACGGGTTCGCCCGATCTTAATCGATCGCAAAATCGACCAAGACCGTTCAAAATCCGCATACGTTAACTTTGGGAATACAACACATCAGAACAATAACAGCAGATTTTTATTACATCATGATAATATAACATCAGAGTACAGAATATATCAGAGTGCATCGAAATTTAAAATACAGCGGAAGAAAATTTTACAATAAATTTAATACAGTGCAGCGGAAATAAAATAACTAAGACAGCGGAAGGCTTCCAATGTTCTGGACATAGCTTTAAGCTTCAATCCAGGATCCTGCTAAAAAGATAAACCTGTAGACACTGCTCGACTGCCCGTGTGGAAAGAGGGCACCCGAGTTTGCAAAAAGGTGGAAACAAACAACGGGTCAGTCGTGGGACTAGTGTGAGAATTCTTAACTAATAAATCACTATTAATAGGGCAAATCCAAAGACCACGCCGCTAATACGGAACGGGTTTACTCTAATGGATTGCCGTGCATAACTTATAGTAAATCGTAAAAACAACGCAATGCTTTTTAGAAAAATGAAATCACCATAAGACTCAGGTCCCATCACACAATGCAACGCACACCAGAGGATAGAGTTTTACCTTATGGTGATCAAACAAGATAAATACGACAAATACGAGTTTGATATTATTATTAGTGTGTATATGTTTTAAAAACAATTACAATCATAATGTATCAATCCGAGGAAGCATAGGTACCATATGCTATGCCTCCGTACTAGTAATACAATCAAAACCGAATGGCGCGTATTGGAAATTGGTTTCCATCATGAGTCAAGGCTAGGGAGGAGCTCCTTACCGATTCGAGACACTCTAGCTAATGCCTCAGGATTACCCGCAGTTAACCCTTGGAAATGGCAGGGCCGGTCCTCAAATACAGCTTAGAGGATTGGCAATTCCTAAGCACACGTTCCCCGGTCCTATAGGACCTATCCGAGGCGCCTCATTCCATCATCCACATAAGTAAAATGTCAGGGCTGGTAGGTCACTGACACCACTCTAGCTAGAAAGAAACGTGTTGCTCTCCCTGTGTTCCCTTCTCCCGTTTTAGACTCTGCCGGTGTGTGAGGCTCGTGAAGTCACGTCATACACAAAGCTATACCTAAACAGGTTATGCTTTGATCATCCCACAAGGCCTGCTTTTCAACAAAGCCTTGATCATATGCATCTTAGCATGCCACATCATCACCCCATATCACACTACCAATCCTTTGCCGAAATATATGAACGGGTGTTAAGCATGAGAATAAATTCTCCGCCACCAAACATCCATACATTCGACAGAAGATTAATAACATGATATATAATGGAGTACGATGTCAGACACACAATCCATTTATAAGCTTATGCTCTGGGTCTGCGCGAAAGCCAAATCCGTTCAATCAACATGTTCGTTCGGACGACGACCATGACCTTGACTTGGGAGCAAATCAATTCAAAGTCTCAATCGCTGTCCTCCTGAGGGGAAGATTGACGGTCTTCATTAGTCGTCTTCTTCTTCAATTCTCATCGTCGTTTGATTATTTGGAATGAGATTAACTCGGTCTTCCCAAATAATCTTCGTATATATATATATATATATATATATAAATATATTGAAAACTCTTCCTTATCGTTATTTCTAATTTATAACGATTATTTCCTATTTTATTTATTTAAAAATAATTAAATCTTTAATCAACGACGATTCAGGTAAATGGCGATTTTGGCGCTGTTTTCAACCAATTTTGATTTTCACATAACTCAAAATCTAACCGTTGGATTTTGACGTATTATATATCGTTGGAAAGATCTTTCCAAGGCGGTCCTAGTGGTTTCAGTTTCGGGAAAATCCGACAGTCGGATCTTCCGGTATAGTCGTTTAAAAGTTCGATTTCAAAATGCGAACTACCGCTCTCGATTCGTTTAATTTTAATTATATATATATATATATATATATATATAATTCGTTTAATTCATCGTTCTTACATACATCTCCCCTTTTCCTTTATTCTTTTTTTTCCCCACTTCTTAATCTTACAAGAAAATGTAATTTATAATTAGACGGTGAATTGTTCCCTTTTATTTTATTTTAAAATCTTTATAATTTACATTAAAATGTAAATTATAATTCATCGCTCTATTTATTCCATTTCATCTTTCAATTATATTATGATTCCATTTACATATATAAAATACTCATTCTCTTTCTAAATGCATTCTCAATCTCAGTTACATCTAAAATGCAATTTTATTTTACGATGACATTTCCATTCTATTCACATTATAAATAATGTACATTTCCTACGATGAAAAATACTCTTTTAATATACATTAAAAATAATGTATTTTATCCTACGGTATGTTTTTCTTTTTATTAACATTGAAAGTAATGTTACCTTAACATACAATGCATTTTCTATTTTTATTAACATTGAAAATAATGTTGATTTTTCTATCTTTACATTACACATGAAAAATGTATATTTTGATACATCGCAAATTCCTACTTTATATTTAAAAAATAAAGAGTAAACCTTGTCATGCGGTGAATTCCTACCTTATTTTACAAATAAAAAGTAAATCTTATCATACAGTGAAAATGCAACTTACTTTTACAAATAAAAGTGTACATCTTATCATGTGGTGAAAATACTCTAATATTAACATTATAAACAAATGTTAATGCCAATTTCTCTTACAATGTAAATTTCTCTTTTTATACATACATTAATAAAAGTGTGTTAATACATACGGTGCAATCTTCTTTTTAATCAATATCAAAAATAATGTTAAACAATCTTTTCTTTTTATATAACATTAAAATAATGTTAATAAATCATATGGTCCATTCTCTTTTAATATTTACATTAGAATAATGTAAATCAATCTTTCCTTTTCATATACATTTATAAATAATGTACATTTTTCTTACGAGGTAAATTCTCTTTTGTTTTACAATTATAAATAATGTTAATCTTACATACGGTTCAATTCCTTTTTATTAACATTAAAAATAATGTTAAATTTACATACAATGCATTTCCTATTTATTAACATTAAAAATAACGTTAAATTTATATACAATGCATTTCCTATTTATTAACATTAAAAATAATGTTAACTTCATACAGTTAATTTTCTTTATATTAACATTTTAAATAATGTTAACTTAACATGCGGTGTATTTCAATTATATTACATTATAAATAAATGTGAAATAGCATACGGTGGATTTCTTTTCTTTTAACATTAAACAAAAATGTCAATCTGACATACGGTGCATTTTTTAAATTTTAACATTATAAAATAATGTAAATTTACATACAGTGGAATTCTTTTATATTTCATTATTAATACAAGACGGTGAAAATTTGTGTCTTTTCAATTCAACAAAAATGACGGTGAAATTCCATCTTTCCTTTTTAACCAAAATGAAATCATTTTCTTTTTAAATAAAAATCAATGTTAATGTCTTTCTTTTCTTTTATTAACAAAAATTAATGTTAATGTCTTTCTTTACATATCAAAATAAATTCAGCGTTCTTAATCTTAATAACTTACGTTAACAAAAATATACTTAAAGTTATTAATATTAATAAAAGAATACCTTTTATTATTTAAACATACTTAACGTTATTAAACGTTATTAATCTTAATAAAAGAATTAACTTTTATTATCAAAACCTATTTAACGTACTTAACATTAATAAAAGAAGACTTTTATCATTAAAAACGTTTTAGCGTTCATAACTTTAATAAAAGAAACAACTTTTATTAACTAATATTTTAGCGTTCTAATCTTTAATAAAAGATTAGACTTTTTATTACTAAACATTTTCAACGTTGTTATAAGACTTTTAATGAAATGTTACATTTTGGAATTTAAAAAAAAACTCTCCTTCTTTATTAATCCATCATTAATGCTGCATTTATTATCATTATAATAAATCTTTCAAAATGTATGACCTTTTGAATTTCAAACCTTTATATTAATTAATTAATTAATATCGCATTAACCTCTCACATTAGATATATATTGTTGTGGTTGCTGGAGATGCCGGGCGGGTCCGGGCAGTCTTATACCACAACTCAATCTAACCTCGGGTCAAGCATATCCTATTTATTTTAATTATTAAAATAAATGTTAAGCGATAATTTTCAAATTTCAAAACTTGAATCATTTATTATATGATAAATGAAATTGATGTTATTAACCATTTTCACCAAAAATAGCATGAAATTATCAAGACAGCTTAATTCACATTAAATTACATTTAATGTTATTAAATTCCACATTAATTCTGTAACGGAAAATCGTTTGAAAAGTTTCAAATTTCTTTCATCGGAATGAGACACAACCAATGCATTCAAAACATGAATTTCCAAAACAACGCATTTTCAAAATAAGGTATATGCTAATTCCCACAATCACAAAATTACATTTCAATAATTCAATCGACATTCATCATTCATGCAATTGACATTAAACCAATATACATTAAATTTAACATACAAACAACACATAATGATCATTACAACAAAATTCAAATAACAGTGTATTGTTTGTGCACTTGGGCGATTAGTGTGAAAATAACGGCCCAATCAACATACACAAGTCAGGTAACTTGTGTATGGCTGTGTTACATAATTTATTAATAATTAGTGTTAATAAATTTACATGCCTATTACACAATTTCAAATCCAAACATCGCAATAACCTAAACATTAACTCACAACCAATTATGAATAACACGGATTCACAACAAATCATCACAGGCGTTAAAATATAATTATTTAATAAAATAAATAATTACTGAACATTAAAAATGAGTGAGAAAAGAGTTCTCACATTTGTCGGCTTTAAATGACTGTTCGGGCCCAATTTTAGCCCAAAATTCAACATGCTCCAAATTTGATGAAATTAGTGTCTACGCGTAGCTCTCGACTCACTGATCGCAGCAAATCTTGTTTCGTACGATTTCGAGTTCGTATCAAAAAGATATGAATTTTCGAAGTTTGTAATAATTAAATAATTAATTTAAATTATGAAAATTACCCAAATTTCCAACTTGCTCCAAATTGGACAAAATTACTGCTCGCTCTAAGCTCTTGACATAACGATCTCAACGGATTCAGTTTCATGCAATTTCGATAACGTGACAAAAAGTTATGCACTTGCGAAGTTAACAAATCGATTAAAATAATATTTAAATTTGTAAAAATTACCCAAAATTTCAATTTTCTTCAAATTGGACAAATTTGGTGTCCACGCGAAGCTCTCATCGCCACGATCACAGCAGACCTGAAATCGTCAAATTTCGATCTCGTATGTAAAAGATATTGCATTACGAACATAGAACATAAATGTTTCGCGTTTAAGCCCCTAACCTTTTTTTTTCAAACAGCACCCTGAACTTAAAATGCTCGCCACAGACAAACCGTACGTCGGAATTGCACGAAACCAGCGCCATTCTCTCCGTCTTCTCCCCCTCTTTCCATGGCTGGTGGTCCACCCTCCAATTCGCCACGTGGGGCCCACGATCTGCAGATGAACGGAAAAGTACAGTTTCCGTTCATCTTGGTGCTGCGGCCGCCTAGGTGCTCTAAATGCCCCCAAATTTTTACAGTAGCTTGGCCTCGACCTCCCGAACAACTTCTCTGTTTGTCACCTCGCCTGAAAATGCACGGATTGACGGGAAATTGCTCATCTTTGCGACTGTCCTGTTTTCAGCACCCCTCCAATAAAATTGACATTCCGGCCATCTCCGACCACCTGAGACCATGCCACCACCGCCAAAAGAACCGTATGGTTCCCCTCTACCTCTGCCTGAAGTCGCTCGAGCTAACTCTCTTCGTGGGGCCTGCAATAGCCAAAAATCGAAAATATGGCTGCTGCCTTTAGGTTGAGATTCCGGCGAACCCGTGCGACGATAGGTCTTTAATTTTTCGTGGTAGATAGAGGATAAAAAGATGAACAAAACCCAGAAAGGGTTTGGTCTGATTTGGTTTGGATTGAGAGTTATAAATTGTTTTGTTTTCAGGGGCTTATTTGCAAAGAATTATTTAGAGTGGAGACCATGAAAATGAAGAAGGAGAAGGTGGCTGGTAGGTTTAGGGTTATGATTCAGCTAATGGCTGAGGAAAAGATATTTTATATGGGGTTAAGAATGTTATTAGGCCCAATTATCCTTTTATGTATTTATTTATACAATTTGCACCCATTTTCATATTCTAAAAATTCGTGTTAACACCTACGAATTCTAATTTTTATGAAAATTGAAACATAAATATTTCTTGACATTACGGATTCAAAGAAACTAGTTTTGTTAAATTCCGAGTCCGTATGAATAAATTATGAATTTTTAAAGTCTGAAAATTGACCGTTTTTCACTGTAAAATTAATAACGACCACATACTGACTCCAAAAATTATGAATTTGGGAATCTAGTAATAATTTAATATTCTGGATCCAACAAAAGTGGTCTCGTCAAAAACGGAGGTCGTTTGCAAAATTTCCATTTATAAGGCGTATATATTTAATATTAAAAATACATTTTAAACAAATAATTTTCGAATCTCGAAATATATAAGTGTTTACTGTTTTTCAATGCAGAAACATCATTTCGAACTCAATGGAAGTGGTTTCGAGTCGAAATTCCTTTATATGCAAAAAGTAGCATTTTTGACCTATGCAAATTACCTAGCGACCTTTCTAAAAATTGAATTGGCCATAACTTTAGATTTCCGCTATGAAATTTCGTTTTTTCAGATTCGTTGGAAAGATATTTTTAAATAGATTCTAATATTTTTGGTTTCACTAAAATCCGTTAAATTTTACGTCCTGTACGGTCAGTCAAAGTTCAAGTTTGACTTTTCAAACTACCGCGCTATTTCTAACTCTTTTTATAATTAAAATTAAATTATTCATTCTAACTTCGATTTGAACCAAATTTGTGATCATTATTATTTAAAATAGATTATTTTAAATATCAAAACTCATTTAAAATCACTTAAAATAAATTTTAAATTGGCCCCAAAATTCAGGGTTGTTACACTGATCAGGCCTAGTTTCTCTGATTGGGGTGCAGCAGTGGTTTTTGTCACAAAATCTGACGGTACTCTACGTCTATGCGTGGATTATCGTGATCTGAACAAACAGACAATAAAGAACAAATATCCATTGCCGCGGATTGACGATTTGTTAGATCGATTAAATGGAGCACAAGTATTTTCACGAATGGACCTAGCTACAGGCTTCCATCAACTTCGAATTGCCGAAGAGTGTGTTCCAATGATAACATTCAGAGGTCCCGACTTATTCTACGAGTGGTTAGTAATGCCGTTCGGCTTATGTAACGCTCCAGCTTACTTCGTCGATCTGATGAACAGAGTATTCAGAGGAGTTTTGAATAAATTTGTTCTGGTTTTTATTGACGATATTTTAATCTTCTCTAAATCTAAAGCCGAACATGAAAAGCATCTGGAACAAGTTCTAGAAATTCTGAGACGGAATGTATTAAAAGCCAAATTTCCAAATGTATATTCTGGCAAGATGAAGTAAAATTTCTAGGCCACGTCATATCAAAGGAAGGAATTGCTGTGGACCCAAGCAAAATCACAGCCATTCAGAATTGGAAACAGCTCAGTACCCCCACTGAAGTCCGTAGTTTTCTCGGATTGGCTAGTTATTACCGGAAGTTCGTTAAAAACTTTTCGAAGATATCTGGTCATTTAACAAAGCTTACAAAGAAGCATTCAAAGTTCAAGTGGACTCCGGAAAGCGAGGAGGCTTTCGAAGAGCTAAAGTTGAGATTAACAACTGCTCCAGTGTTAACCATCATCGATGGCAACCAAGATTTGAAAGTCTGGACTGATGCTTCTAGAGAAGGCCTTGGCGCAGTGTTAATGCAAAGAGGCCAAGTGATTGCTTATGCTAGCCGTCAACTGAAGCCGCACGAGAAGAACTACGTAACTCATGATCTTGAGTTATTGGCTATAGTATTCGCTTTGAAAATCTGGAGACACTATCTTCTGGGTGAGAGATTTGAACTGTTTACAGATCACCAGTCGTTAAAGTATCTGTTCACCCAGAAAGACTTGAATTTGAGGCAGCAATGTTGGCTGGAGTTTCTTGCAGCATATGACTTTGAAATTATATATACTCCCGGAAAAGCCAATGTCGTGGCCGATGCGTTAAGCCGAAAGAATGAAATGATCTCCAGTTTCATCATTGCGACTTCGTTGATTGATAAGATATCGGCTCTCCAAGAAGACGACCAATTTATCAAAGGAATGAGGCAGCGAATTCATGAAGGCAATGCTTCGGATTTCCAGCTAGACAGCGAAGGGATTCTGAGGTTAGAAGGACGAATTTGCGTTCCAGAAATTCCTGAACCTAGAAGAGATGTGCTTGATGAATGCCACAAATCTAAGCTCAGTATCCATCCGGGGGTGAATAAAATGTATAACGATATCAAACGCACATTCTGGTGGAAGTCGTTAAAAAGAGACATCTCGATATATGTTAGTCGATGCCCTACTTGCCAACTAGTCAAAAGCGACCAACAGAAACTGGCTGGATTGTTGTAACCGCTAGAAGTTCCTGGTTGGAAGTGGGAACATATTTCTATGGATTTCATTGATGGTCTGCCCAGAACCAGAAAAGGGAATGACAGTATTTGGGTGATCGTAGATCGCTTCACGAAGACCGCCCATTTCATACCTGTCAGATCAAACAGAACTGGTCAAAGTCTGGCGCAGATATACTTCAAAGAAATAGTTAGACTACATGGAGTGCCGCTCAGTATAGTCAGTGATAGAGATACAATATTTACCAGTAAATTCTGGGAGGCATTTCAAGTCGAGCTGGGAACGAAGTTGAACTTGAGCACCGCTTATCATCCTCAGACAGACGGTCAGACTGAGAGGGTGAATCGTATTTTAGAAGATCTATTGCAGGCTTGTGTTATAGATTTCGGTGGATCATGGGAAGACAATCTGCATTTGGCTGAATTCTCTTATAACAACAACTACCAGGCGAGTCTGACAATGTCGCCATTCGAAGCATTGTATGGTAGACCGTACCGATCCCCTGCTTGTTGGGTCGAACCTGGTAATAGACTTGTGTTGGGTCCTGATATGATTCGAGAAGCCGCCGATAAAGTAGATTTTATTAAGAAGCGATTACCCGCCGCTCAAAGCTGACAAAAGAGCTATGCCGATAAAAGAAGAAGAGATATATCCTTTGCTGTTGGCGACTACGTGTATTTGAAAGTATCGCCGATGAGAGGAGTTATCCGATTCGGTAAAACTGGAAAATTGGCGCCCAAATTCATTGGTCCATTTCCTATTCTGGAACGGGTTGGAACTCTCGCTTATAAAGTCAAATTGCCTGCCTGGTTGCCTGGAGTTCATGATGTATTTCATATATCTCAACTTCGAAAGCACGTTCATGATCCAGACTTGATCGTGGAAGAAGCAACTCAACAGGACATTGAAATTACCCCAGAATTAGCCATGAGAAGAGAGCCGCTAAAAATTATCGGCAAAGAAACCTAAGAGCTGAGGAACAAGAAGGTTCACTTAGTCAAAGTGCAATGGAGTGGAGATCCACGAGATTGTACTTGGGAAACTGAGGAGAGCATTCAGAAAGCTTATCTTAGATGCCGAGTGGATATCTTTGATTGACTCTGGTGCAAGGTACATTTACCCTACTTTGCACTACCATTCAATTCTCTACTCTATTGTTATTATTCTTTTCATGGATGTGCACTTTTAATTCTATAGTCTGAATGATTTTAAAAGAGTATAGAAGTTGATCAGTATATTTTTGAAAGGTTAAAACGATTTGATTGTTGGTTGTGTTGTGGGATTGTAGATTTATCAAACCACTTTCGACTTTGTTCCTTTTCGGGGACGAAAAGTTTTAAGTGGGGGAGATTGTAACGACCCAGAAAATCTGAACCAATTTAAAATTTTTAAATTGGCTAAAATAATGGATTTTAAATATTTAAAATAAATATTTTAAATAATAGAGATGAAAAGTGAGTTGAATCGACAATTGAAAACGAATATAATTTATTATAATTATAAACAAGGCCTGAAGAGGTGCTGCGGTTTCAAAAATTGAATTCAAACTTGGTCGGACTGCACCGAGTGCAAAACAAAACGGATTTTAGCGAAACCAAAAATATTTAAATCTGTTATTGAATACCTTTCTAACGAATCAGAAAAATCGAAATTTCATAGCGGGGATCAAAAGATATGCCCAGTTGAAAATTCTGAATAGTCGCTATGGAATTCAGGCCCTTAAAAATGAAAATTTTGCAAGCGACCTCGGATTTCGACGAAACCACTTTTGTTGGGTCCGTGATGTCAAATTATTGCTAGATTTCAAAATTTCATAATTTTTCGAATCAATATGTGAGCGTGGCAAAACAAAACGTATTTGACCAGTTTCAGTTGATTTTAATCGACTGGAAAATGACCATTTTCAAACGGTCTCAGAATTCGACGAAACTAGTTTTGTTAGGACCGTATCGTCAATACGAAGCTAGAAAATATTTTTCTGCAATTTTTCGAGTCTGTATGTGGCCTCGGTAATTTGAAATGTGCGTTTAAATTGAATATATAAAGATTTATACTTTAATTTAAATCCAAACTAGTCGAAACGATAAAATTGGCCTACGTGGCATATCCCATTGTGTTCGGAATGGGGGTAAAACGCTAGGGGTGACAGTCGTTGAGTTCAAATTGGAGTTCGTTTCCGTAAACAGGTATTAAACGAATTAAATAAATTAGAAATATTATATATATACTCTGGCCAATCAAAATTCACGGACAAACCCTAATTTCATTCTGAAGCCACCGCCACCCCTTAATAGACGACCTAAATCGTTCGAATTTAAACCCTAAATCGAGCTCAGTTCACTTCGTCTTTGATCCTCCTCCCAAAGAAGAAATGGGAGAACGTCCTCCGATCTTCATTTTCATACCCAAGTGATCGGATTTAATTGAGGTTTGAGTTCGAATTTCTCTCCCAAACCCGGCTGGTTCGCCCTCGATTTGCACGCTCCGGGGGACTTCGAACAACGCGCCACTACTGGCGTTGGCGGGGCACACGAAGGCGAAGGAGGTGATGACCTCCGATGGTGGTCCGATCAACCTAGGGCGGCGCAGTTGACGGAAAATCAAATCGGCGAGGGAGCAGTTTTTTTGTACAGAGGATTAAAAGGGGAAAGGTGGATTAAAAAGGTGGATTAAAATTAATTAATATTTATTAATTTGATGACCATATTAATGGTGCAATGTTATAAATTGTCATAACTCACTCGAATCAAAACGGAATTGGACGATTTCAGATTTGCTGGAATCGTGATGAAGAGAGCTTCGCAACAAAACTGACCGGGACAAAAACAAAGCACGTTGGAACTTCAGACAATTTCGAATCTGAAAAGAGATTCGGAAATTCGGAAAAACCCAAAGTGAGAATTCTCTCACTATAAATTTTCTTGTACAGTTATTTATATTATAACTGCATATCTGAACTGTTCACATACGTCCACAGACCATGGACGATTTATTTGATTATGTTGTGACTGTGAATTGTATATATATACGAAATGTGAAATGTGAGATTTCTAATTTAAAAACAATATGGAAAACGACGATGTATAAATTATATAGTCGATGTATGAGTTATATAAGCGTTGTACACCTCATGTATAAGCGTTGTATAAGTTGTATGTTCGATGTATAAGTTATATATGCGTTGTAAAAATTATATTATATGTGTTGAAATAAAAGTGAATTGCTATATATATATATATATATATATATATATATATATATATATATACATACATACATACGCCCCTCGTCCACAAACCATGGATGATATTTATTGGTTGTGATTGTTGTGAAAATTGATTGATAGCGAATAGTTGTTTGGGATTGTTTGTGGTTGATATTGATTGATTGTGGTTGAAAAATACCCATTTGTGGTTGAGAAATATTTGGTTAAAACCACATAGGATTAGTTTGTGGAAATGAAATAAATATATACATGCCGCCTGCGTACGAACTAGATGCATGATTCCCTGTAACGACCCGGATTTTGAGCGACTTTGGTTATCGACATAAGCTCGATGTCGATAACCAAAACATCGAAAAATCCTGGTAATTAGTGAAAGAAATTAGAGGGTGAGGAAAGATAAGATAGAAACTTAGAATAGAAGAAGAAGAAGAACACAATATCAGAGTAACACGAATCTCACAACGGAACGAATAAATATATTTCATAACATAACTTTGAAATACAGAATTGGTACTTTAACATACATATCATTATCAAAGTACAGCACTTACAACACAGCGGAAATAACTATAGCTATATGATCCTGAAGCCTCCTGCTCCAAGCTCTTCAAGTGTATCTGTAAAATCCCGACTACTTGACTGCCCGTACAAATTTAGGCACCCAAGAGTTTAGGGAAAACAACAAAATAAACTCCGGGTCAGTCATGGGACTGGTGTGAGTAAAACAGTTTAAAACAGTTATACAGGTATATGATATCTCATAAGACCACGCCGCATAACGGAACGGGTTTTTCCTTTATGAGAATCCAAAATATCTTTATATCAAAAACCTTTTGATAATATAATAATGTCTATCAACCACAGTATATATATAATCATCTAGCAGAAACGCTTTCATCTCACGTTCTACATATATAGTATACAATCAAAATCGCAAGCACGTATTGGGTAATGGATTTCCAACTATGACAAGGTATGGAATCACCTTTCGCTCGTGTACCTCTAGAGAGGAATACACTGGGTTCAACAAGAACATCTTGCAACCCGGCCACACATGACCGACCACTCATTTCGCTTGAGCGTATCGAATGTATATCACCAACAGTTGGGATCAGCAACCGTTTCCCGAATGGGACAGCATCAACAATAGATTTTTAGAAGTAAATGAAACTCTAGATCAGGTGATTATACACCCTACTTCGGTGCGACCGACTTAGCCATGCTGCCTGCCCGATTTCTGTCATTTACCGGATGATGAGGCTAGAAGCTACGCTTTATCATCACATCAGATTCACTTTGAATGTCACATCATCAAATCCATCCAATCACCGATTGATGTCCTCAACTATACATTATGCGTTAGCTAAAGAAGTTTCCTTCTCCGCTTCCACTCTTGGTACAGTTGGAGAAATCAATATACGTGATCATCTGGGAATACTCTGTCAGACATCCGTCCATACAAGTCATCCAGGAACAGGATGAACCGAAGGCACTATTCTGTAAAACAGGATAGCCCTTGCATAACTCCGTCTTCAATTTCCTTTGGCATATATGATTCGCAACGCTTATGCCAATACAGAGTGGTTCTTTGGATAATAATCCAACCGGTCTCTCCATATTAACAACGTTAAAATGGTCAAAACTTCGATAGTCTGTGATTTAACTATCGAATAAAACAAGTGTGCAAACAACGATATTATTTCCAAATGGAAATTTATATCGATCAAACATCATTCCACTTTTATCTTGTTATTCCATAAATTTACTAATCTCCTGTTTCCCTATATTCAATATTTCTTATTTTCTAAATTTGGAAAATATATGTTATTAACAATGGAAAACATTTCCATTTCTTGTTTTCTTTATTAGAAAACATTTCTGGTTTCTTACTTGAAAAACATTTCCAAAGCTTCTTCATTGGACTTAGACAGATGTTTTAAACAAACCATCGCATGCCAACTCAAATCATTTCCTTTACTGCCGCCTTAACTATTCCTTAGTTAAAAACGAAGCCAATCAAGTTGGGGGTAGAACTACCTCTCAGACCTTAACTGAACAACATTTCTAACTTTGAAATAGGCAAGTTCACTTTATATCCCTTTTACTAACTTCCTTACTTAACTCTCGTTCGAATAAATCTCTATTCGATTTATTCTATTTGATTTACTCTATTCGATTAACCCTTATCAATTAACTCTATTGGACTAACACTATTGGATTAACTCTATTTGTCTAACGCTATTGATTTACTCATTTCTCTTAACTCCTTTCGAATAAACTATATTCGATAATTCCTTTTACTTTCTTCGAATAAACTATATTCGATTAACTCATTTTCTTCTATTCGAATGACTATATTCGATTAACTCTTTTGCTTTTATTCGAATAACTATATTCAATTAACTCATTTGCTTTAACACTAATCGATTAAACTAACATCGATTAACTCCTTTGCTTTAACACTAATATTCTATAACTCACTTCGATTAACTAAAAATCGATAACTCCCTTCGATGAAACTAACATCGATACTCCTTTTACTTTATTCTCTAATCGATTAACTAACATCGATTATCTCCTTTTAACTTTATTCTCTAATTGATTAACTAACATCGATTATCTCCTTTTAACTTTATTCGAATAAACTATTCATTTATAAAGATTTACTTTTAGTAACAATTCTTCACTTTACAATTGATTTCCCTTTTATAAAACTCTATTCGTTTTAAAAACATTTTTCCCTTTTATTTACTTTCGACATATTTCTTTTTATAAAATCTGCTGATTTTATAAAATCCCTTTATTTCAATATACATTGAAATAATTCTTTTTACATCCCAGGGTCTTTTATGATATTTAAAATATCGAATAACAATGATCAACATCATTCCAACACACATAATCCATAACAGATTATATAACACATCATATATCACAATATATGAAAACAGTAAAATAAATGTTGAGGAATCCAGTCGGATTCCTCCAACCTGTTTCCCTGCATCACAGATGTTAAACAATATAGATAACATCACTTTCAGTTCTATATGATATATTCTGTTAAACAGAATCAATATAGAAATTAAATCAACTGACTAGCAGTTCAATCAAACAGTCAACATACAGTAAATCAGCCAATATCTAACAGTTCTAAAAATACAACATGAAATTATAAACTGTTCAGAGTTAGTGAGATTTACTCACATTGGCGCGTTAATCGTTAAATAACGGTTTGCGTTATTTGATTCAGTCGGACAATTTATTTCACCATAAATTGTAACGAGCTCCGATGGACAACCAGTCAGTTCCATTGTGTAGTATTTTCTGATACGATCTCATCGGCACTTGTTTCGTCAGATTCTTTAATGACCTCTAAATCCACGTCACCACAAATTACCACCCATCTCCCTCCAGTATAGCTCGAGACCGTTTTCCTCCTTCTCAAATACACGCAACAATATCATACATCCTGACCACTTCTCCATTTGGTCACCGCCATTTCCACCATAACATTAGTTACATGGTAAATTCAATAATCAATATTTAGGCCCGTAACCTGCTGCCAATACCGTCTCGTCCCCCTTTCCCCTGATAGAAATAGAGCTCACTGAATATAAACAACCCACGTTTTAATTCCAAGCATTTACCTTAAACCAAAAAAATAGATTTAACTTTAATCACAATCGGTAGTTTAATTACCCAAATTCAACGTCTTCCTGTGCTTTTTCCCCTGCGGGTCCTCATGAACCCATTAACATCCATCATCCAATATACATGCAGCACCATCCCCTCCACCAATTTGTTCACGTTTCCGCCCCCTCATGAATTTCCCTTCTCACTCCATACTGTTCTGTTCGAATGCACATCCACCATCTACACAACAGTCCACTTCATGAACAAAACCCACTCCACCGTTACCCCCTCCATCCCAGTCTCTACGTCCCTACATCCCACTGAACCAAAACCTATCATGATGTAGCTCGCAGCAAGCCATAATCCACACGCTGAACCCAATCAGTATCCTTCACGTCCAGCCTGTAGGCGTGCTCTCCCTCAAGTTTCACACTGCAAATCACGTTGTAGCAGCCCCCTTCCCTTTGAACAGAAAGACCACGGCCTCAAAAAGTGAATACCGTTAGCCCCCTATAGCACCGGACCATCAGTCGAACCCCCCTCCAGGAGCGCCTTCGCGAGTTACCTCGTCACCCACCCTTTGCTTCACGTTCGAACAAGACAACGATGGCAAAGTAGTAGATCGAAGTGGAGCAACCTTAGCGGTATTGGAAGTCTGTAGTTTTAAATTGTTTTCATTTTCTTTGATTTTCTCTGAAGTGGATTTTTTTTGTTTTTAGTTTTCTCCCTGGAGGCGGAAAGCGTTTGATCTCCCGAGATTAGGTTTACGCGTAGAGGAGTTGTAATTTTATATGGTTTTGGGTTGGATTTCTTGTGGCTTATTTTGAGGCCACGACCACCAGAACGAGTGGCTTGAGAGGAGAAAACGTGGACGGTGGTTTGATCAGAGAAAAAGGAATGGATTAGGATATTTTATTTAGTAAAGTTATATACCCAGTTACGCCAAACTCCGTTTGTTTACAGACTGATATAAAAATATCCTTGAGTCGAGTACTGTGTCGTGATCCCAAAAATATAATAATACCGGTAGGTGAACTCATATTGCGAAACCCCAAAATCGCTGATTAAGGGTGCAAAATACTCCAAATAAAAAGTTGCGTATTTAATTAATTAAAAATTACAATAAAATTCTAAAAATTAATTTTTCACTACGTCTCAAAAGAATCTTGTCTAAATTCAAACCGATCTCTAGTTATATCGAATAAACCGTTACGGTCGATAAACGATTCTATATCGACTATTTTAAAATTTGATTCGGACGTAAATCAAAATCTACCCGACGAAATCCAGATTTTTCTCTTCCACTAGAAAGATATACTTCACCAGCTCCGTACGTTTCTTGTTTCACAGAAATCCGGCTTAAAACGAATCCTGTACATTCAATTGAAGTTCAAATCGCCAAATAGCGAACTGCAGTGCCATTTCAAGCTCGTTTATAATTATATTATAAACTATACGTTCAATTGTCGACGATTGAATATATTCGTTATCCTAATTCAATTCTAAACTGAATTATATATCACAGATGATCCGGTTCACACCATATCGTCATTTCAGCCAATTCTGATTATTTCAAAATTAAATATATTATTTAATTATTATTTTAATTAAATATTCATCATTATTTAATTCCACGATTATCTAATTCACTAAACTACCATTTATATAATAAAATAAATTAATCATAATACCTCTGCCAATGCGGGTCATTACAATCTTCCCCACTTAAAATAATTTCGTCCTCGAAATTGCTAAAAGGTAGAGGACGACCCTATCGACTGGTTAGAACATATTTTTTCACTTCTTAACTTAAGTTTCAACTGATCCAATTTAATTTAAATTCAATTATTAATTACTTCTTATCAACGAAAATTTTCAAAAATCCTGAAAATTTTCTAACGCCTTAACTCTTCGAAAAATTTCACCAGCACCTCCTTTGTACTGGTCAATAGGTCAAACCATCACTCGCCTCTCTGAGCCATCTCCAACCCAAAAGAAAATCAAACAGCCAAGCGGCTTGCCAATTTGGCTTATCAACATCTCAAACCCATATGTAATATAAACTGGTACCTTTTTGTCGGGCATATCAATATCCTTTCCACCTGTTATCAATTCAGCGGATACAAGGGTCACCTCAATCAAATTCCAATCTGCATTTATCCACAACACAACATTTCGCTCATATCCGAGCCAAATATCTTTTTAACTCGAGTTTCTTATCGATTCCCAACTCTTAACTTGATTATCACATTACATTTCAAATTTGAATCTCACAATCCAATTTTGCCTTGATATCGTTCTAATTCAAAACTCAGTTACCACTTTAGTGGCTTTACTTTAATTCAAATTTTCTTTCACAAATTCCTGTTAAATTTGTTTTTAATTCAAACAGTCTTTCCTTGGAAATTTTTAAACAGTTTATTCTTTTCAAAAATCAAAATTTCCTTTTGAACATGTCACTGAGCCCATAATCAATATTCCATTAGTTAAATCACTTCTCTATTTCATTATCAATATTTGTTAACCAAATATTTTCAATAACCATATTAGCCTTTTACGTTATTTGGAAAACATTTCCGAATATCGCCTTCCTTTATTTTCTAAACTTCTTAGAAAATATATGCTATTTAAAATTGGAAAATATTTAAATTACTTATCTCTTTTCCGATCTCGTTTATTTCTATACCTAGGAAATATTCTTTATTATATTTCCAAGCTTACACTTATTTGGGTTAAAACGGATGTTGTGTAAAACATCGTTACGACCACCCAACTACTATATTCAACTAACTCTTATTCAACATTGATCTTCGAGCCTGAAATCTTACTATTTATTGGTTAATAATGAAATCAATCAAGTTGGGGTATAACTACCTCTCAGACCTTGAATGAATAACATTTATAACGTCAAAATAGATATGACTACTTACTCGAATAATCAATACCATACAACTACTTATTCACTTTTAAACACGTATACGCTTCCTCTTTCTATTTTTACTAGATTTTACTCCTAGTCTTCCCTTTTGATTATACTATTCTATTTCTAAGTTCGTTTCCTTATCGACTTCTATATATATATATCGATACGTTGATTTCTAACTATCAAATTATCTTAAAAATATTCTAACTCCTTAAATTCCCAAAAAAATTCGCCATAACCTCCTTTATACTGGGAACATCGGGATATTTCAAATAGCCTCCCATGGCCCTTACCAATCCAAAAGAAAAAGCCAAGCGGCTAGCCGATACGGCGCATAAAATCTCATATATGAATTAAATGCATACCTTTCCATCGAGCATTCTATTTATAACTCTTGCATTATCCTTATCCATACCTATTTCATGTATATTTATACCTGTCCAATCTATTTTAACTATACATGATCGTTTTAACTCAATTCGTTAATCAATTTGTTAATTAACTCGTTAGTCTATTTCACTTTTATATTTGAACATGACATGTTCAAATATATTTTAACTTGCTTATTAACTAATTTGAATCCAAAATTCAAATTTTAAGTTCTATATTCGATTTCGAATATCCATTCACAAATCCAATTCACCTTTCAAAGTTCAACTTCAAATTCAAAACTCGATTAACTAATTCCTCTTTGACTTAGTTAATTCTATTCAATTTCTATTCAAATTTTATATATTCAAATTCTATAGTTTAAACTCTATTTGAATTCTCTTATTCAAATTCCATTTCAATTCTCTTATCCAAAATTCTATATTTGAATTTCATTTCTATTTCCTTATTCAAATTCCATTCGACTTCTCTTATGTCAAATTTTATTCGATTTCTCATATGTCAAATTCTATTCGATTTCTCATATGTCAAATTCTATTTGATTTCCCATATGTCAAATTCTATTTGATTTCCCATATGTCAAATTCTATTTGATTTCCCATATGTCAAATTCTATTTGATTTCTATATTCGAATTTCCTCTATTCAAATTCTATATCACTTCCATTGAATTTCATATATTCAAACTCCCTTTGAATTTCTATATTCAATTCCCATTTCAATTCCATTGAATTTCACATATTCAAACTCCCTTTGAATTTCTATATTCAATTTTTCATTATTACTCTATATGAATTCTATATTCAATTTTCCATTATTTAAATCTTCTTTATTCAAATCTCATTTGAATTTCTATATTCAAATCCCCTTTTGAATTTTCTTATTTACATTTTATGCTTGAACTTCCTTTATTCTAATTCCCTTTCAAACTTTCTTTACTCATTCTTTACATAAGTCTCGATTTCAATTCCTTTTGAAATCGATATTTCTACCTTTGGAAAATAGATTTCCCTTTCAATTTCACACTTGTATATATATATATTTTTTTTTTCTGAATTATCCAATGATAATTCTTTTCACTTCATTTTATAAACTTCGTTTATAAAAGAACTATTTATAAGCTTCGTTTATAAAGGAACTTCTTGTTTTATTTCTTTTAAAACGAGTTAATATTTCAAATCTATTCCAAAATTCAAATTCTATATTTTAAATTCTATTTTGAAATTCAATACAACTTGTCTTTCCCAAAACAAATTCAAAACAGTATCTCTGGTAGTAATTCGTCACTTACAACTCGAAAATGAATACTGATGATGCAGCTGTCATCATCAGAATTTATTTTCCAGCGATCGAAGTGAGTTCAATATTATAAAACCATTTCTAAACATTTCCACTGTGAAATTCATTTCAAAATATAATTCACGCTGCTTGTAAAACAATTTAAAATCTCCCAAGATCTTAAATTTTTCCTTATTTTTAATCCCAATCCATTTACAAACACTTATCCAATTCTCCAGAGTCTTAACTTCAATTCTGGTTTAAATTTCAGATTTAACTCATCTGATTTCACGTATTTCACTTATATGAATTCTGATTGGTTATTTACATAACCATTTAATTTATAATCTTACTCGATTATAATAACAACCAATATATCCAATATATTCAAAATATACGTTGGGTAAACTATTTCGTTTACCCTCTTTCAAAACATACCATGATGGTTCATCGTATTCAAGTGTTTAGTAACTCCTACCGATACAGTGGATCAAACTGATCGACCAGGACTCATAAACGACTCAACCAATGAATCTCCACAATATAAAACAAATTTTTATATCAATAACAAATACGTTCACTCGTATATATACACTCAATCTCAATCTAGGGTATTACTAACCCTATCTCTACCGAGTCACGCCACAGAGCCAAGTAATTCTTAACCTAAGCTCTGATACCAACTGTAACGACCCGGATTTTGAGCGACTTTGGTTATCGACATAAGCTCGATGTCGATAACCAAAACATCGAAAAATCCTGGTAATTAGTGAAAGAAATTAGAGGGTGAGGAAAGATAAGATAGAAACTTAGAATAGAAGAAGAAGAAGAACACAATATCAGAGTAACACGAATCTCACAACGGAACGAATAAATATATTTCATAACATAACTTTGAAATACAGAATTGGTACTTGAACATACATATCATTATCAAAGTACAGCACTTACAACACAGCGGAAATAACTATAGCTATATGATCCTGAAGCCTCCTGCTCCAAGCTCTTCAAGTGTATCTGTAAAATCCCGACTACTTGACTGCCCGTACAAATTTAGGTACCCAAGAGTTTAGGGAAAACAACAAAATAAACTCCGGGTCAGTCATGGGACTGGTGTGAGTAAAACAGTTTAAAACAGTTATACAGGTATATGATATCTCATAAGACCACGCCGCATAACGGATCGGGTTTTTCCCTTATGAGAATCCAAAATATCTTTATATCAAAAACCTTTTGATATTATAATAATGTCTATCAACCACAGTATATATATAATCATCTAGCAGAAACGCTTTCATCTCACGTTCTACATATATAGTATACAATCAAAACCGCAAGCACGTATTGGGTAATGGATTTCCAACTATGACAAGGTATGGAATCACCTTTCGCTCGTGTACCTCTAGAGAGGAATACACTGGGTTCAACAAGAACATCTTGCAACCCGGCCACACATGACCGACCACTCATTTCGCTTGAGCGTATCGAATGTATATCACCAACAGTTGGGATCAGCAACCGTTTCCCGAATGGGACAGCATCAACAATAGATTTTTAGAAGTAAATGAAACTCTAGATCAGGTGATTATACACCCTACTTCGGTGCGACCGACTTAGCCATGCTGCCTGCCCGATTTCTTTCATTTACCGGATGATGAGGCTAGAAGCTACGCTTTATCATCACATCAGATTCACTTTGAATGTCACATCATCAAATCCATCCAATCACCGATTGATGTCCTCAACTATACATTATGCGTTAGCTAAAGAAGTTTCCTTCTCCGCTTCCACTCTTGGTACAGTTGGAGAAATCAATATACGTGATCATCTGGGAATACTCTGTCCGACATCCGTCCATACAAGTCATCCAGGAACAGGATGAACCGAAGGCACTATTCTGTAAAACAGGATAGCCCTTGCATAACTCCGTCTTCAATTTCCTTTGGCATATATGATTCGCAACGCTTATGCCAATACAGAGTGGTTCTTTGGATAATAATCCAACCGGTCTCTCCATATTAACAACGTTAAAATGGTCAAAACTTCGATAGTCTGTGATTTAACTATTGAATAAAACAAGTGTGCAAACAACGATATTATTTCCAAATGGAAATTTATATCGATCAAACATCATTCCACTTTTATCTCTTTATTCCATAAATTTACTAATCTCCTGTTTCCCTATATTCAATATTTCTTATTTTCTAAATTTGGAAAATATATGTTATTAACAATGGAAAACATTTCCATTTCTTGTTTTCTTTATTAGAAAACATTTCTGGTTTCTTACTTGAAAAACATTTCCAAAGCTTCTTCATTGGACTTAGACAGATGTTTTAAACAAACCATCGCATGCCAACTCAAATCATTTCCTTTACTGTCGCCTTAACTATTCCTTAGTTAAAAACGAAGCCAATCAAGTTGGGGTAGAACTACCTCTCAGACCTTAACTGAACAACATTTCTAACTTTGAAATAGGCAAGTTCACTTTATATCCCTTTTACTAGCTTCCTTACTTAACTCTCGTTCGAATAAATCTCTATTCGATTTATTCTATTTGATTTACTCTATTCGATTAACCCTTATCAATTAACTCTATTGGACTAACACTATTGGATTAACTCTATTTGTCTAACGCTATTGATTTACCCATTTCGCTTAACTCCTTTCGAATAAACTATATTCGATAATTCCTTTTACTTTCTTCGAATAAACTATATTCGATTAACTCATTTACTTCTATTCGAATAACTATATTCGATTAACTCTTTTGCTTTTATTCGAATAACTATATTCAATTAACTCATTTGCTTTAACACTAATCGATTAAACTAACATCGATTAACTCCTTTGCTTTAACACTAATATTCTATAACTCACTTCGATTAACTAAAAATCGATAACTCCCTTCGATGAAACTAACATCGATACTCCTTTTACTTTATTCTCTAATCGATTAACTAACATCGATTATCTCCTTTTAACTTTATTCTCTAATTGATTAACTAACATCGATTATCTCCTTTTAACTTTATTCGAATAAACTATTCATTTATAAAGATTTACTTTTAGTAACAACTCTTCACTTTACAATTGATATCCCTTTTATAAAACTCTATTCGTTTTAAAAACATTTTTCCCTTTTATTTACTTTCGACATATTTCTTTTTATAAAATCTGCTGATTTTATAAAATCCCTTTATTTCAATATACATTGAAATAATTCTTTTTACATCCCAGGGTCTTTTATGATATTTAAAATATCGAATAACAATGATCAACATCATTCCAACACACATAATCCATAACAGATTATATAACACATCATATATCACAATATATGAAAACAGTAAAATAAATGTTGAGGAATCCAGTCGGATTCCTCCAACCTGTTTCCCTGCATCACAGATGTTAAACAATATAGATAACATCACTTTCAGTTCTATATGATATATTCTGTTAAACAGAATCAATATAGAAATTAAATCAACTGACTAGCAGTTCAATCAAACAGTCAACATACAGTAAATCAGCCAATATCTAACAGTTCTAAAAATACAACATGAAATTATAAACTGTTCAGAGTTAGTGAGATTTACTCACATTGGCGCGTTAATCGTTAAATAACGGTTTGCGTTATTTGATTCAGTCGGACAATTTATTTCACCATAAATTGTAACGAGCTCCGATGGACAACCAGTCAGTTCCATTGTGTAGTATTTTCTGATACGGTCTCATTGGCACTTGTTTCGTCAGATTCTTTAATGACCTCTAAATCCACGTCACCACAAATTACCACCCATCTCCCTCCAGTATAGCTCGAGACCGTTTTCCTCCTTCTCAAATACACGCAACAATATCATACATCCTGACCACTTCTCCATTTGGTCACCGCCATTTCCACCATAACATTAGTTACATGGTAAATTCAATAATCAATATTTAGGCCCGTAACCTGCTGCCAATACCGTCTCGTCCCCCTTTCCCCTGATAGAAATAGAGCTCACTGAATATAAACAACCCACGTTTTAATTCCAAGCATTTACCTTAAACCAAAAAAATAGATTTAACTTTAATCACAATCGGTAGTTTAATTACCCAAATTCAACGTCTTCCTGTGCTTTTTCCCCTGCGGGTCCTCATGAACCCATTAACATCCATCATCCAATATACATGCAGCACCATCCCCTCCACCAATTTGTTCACGTTTCCGCCCCCTCATGAATTTCCCTTCTCATTCCATACTGTTCTGTTCGAATGCACATCCACCATCTACACAACAGTCCACTTCATGAACAAAACCCACTCCACCATTACCCCCTCCATCCCAGTCTCTACGTCCCTACATCCCACTGAACCAAAACCTATCATGATGTAGCTCGCAGCAAGCCATAATCCACACGCTGAACCCAATCAGTATCCTTCACGTCCAGCCTGTAGGCGTGCTCTCCCTCAAGTTTCACACTGCAAATCACGTTGTAGCAGCCCCCTTCCCTTTGAACAGAAAGACCACGGCCTCAAAAAGTGAATACCGTTAACCCCCTATAGCACCGGACCATCAGTCGAACCCCCCTCCAGGAGCGCCTTCGCGAGTTACCTCGTCACCCACCCTTTGCTTCACGTTCGAACAAGACAACGATGGCAAAGTAGTAGATCGAAGTGGAGCAACCTTAGCAGTATCGGAAGTTTGTAGTTTTAAATCGTTTTCATTTTCTTTGATTTTCTCTGAAGTGGATTTTTTTTTGTTTTTAGTTTTCTCCCTGGAGGCGGAAAGCGTTTGATCTCCCGAGATTAGGTTTACGCGTAGAGGAGTTGTAATTTTATATGGTTTTGGGTTGGATTTCTTGTGGCTTATTTTGAGGCCACGACCACCAGAACGAGTGGCTTGAGAGGAGAAAACGTGGACGGTGGTTTGATCAGAGAAAAAGGAATGGATTAGGATATTTTATTTAGTAAAGTTATATACCCAGTTACGCCAAACTCCGTTTGTTTACAGACTGATATAAAAATATCCTTGAGTCGAGTACTGTGTCGTGATCCCAAAAATATAATAATACCGGTAGGTGAACTCATATTGCGAAACCCAAAAATCGTTGATTAAGGGTGCAAAATACTCCAAATAAAAAGTTGCGTATTTAATTAATTAAAAATTACAATAAAATTCTAAAAATTAATTTTCACTACGTCTCAAAAGAATCTTGTCTAAATTCAAACCGATCTCTAGTTATATCGAATAAACCGTTACGGTCGATAAACGATTCTATAGCGACTATTTTAAAATTTGATTCAGACGTAAATCAAAATCTACCCGACGAAATCCAGATTTTTCTCTTCCACTAGAAAGATATACTTCACCAGCTCCGTACGTTTCTTGTTTCACAGAAATCCGGCTTAAAACGAATCCTGTACATTCAATTGAAGTTCAAATCGCCAAATAGCGAACTGCAGCGCCATTTCAAGCTCGTTTATAATTATATTATAAACTATACGTTCAATTGTCGACGATTGAATATATTCGTTATCCTAATTCAATTCTAAACTGAATTATATATCACAGATGATCCGGTTCACACCATATCGTCATTTCAGCCAATTCTGATTATTTCAAAATTAAATATATTATTTAATTATTATTTTAATTAAATATTCATCATTATTTAATTCCACGATTATCTAATTCACTAAACTACCATTTATATAATAAAATAAATTAATCATAATACCTCTGCCAATGCGGGTCATTACATTCCCATTGTCAAAAACCGCGAGGTTTTAAGGTAGAGCGAGGAGCCGTACTAGGGACGGTCCCGGTTTTAACTACCCTGCCGTTATGCTGCCGAAATTTTGAATAATATTCATGTGTTTGAATTATTTTCATTTGCTGAAACTATATTTATTCATTAAATAGAAAACCTTCACGTGTTGAATCGATATTCATTCGTTGATTAGAAATTCATGTGTTGAATGGTATTTGCGTTTTAAATATATAAATCACATTTTTATCTATATATAGAAACTATAGAAAACCTTCATGTGTTGAATCGATATTCATTAGTTGATTAGAAATTCATGTGTTGAATGGTATTCGCGTTTTAAATATAAAAATCACATTTTTATCTATATATAGATACTATAGAAAACCTTCATGTGTTGAATCGATATTCATTCGTTGATTAGAAATTCATGTGTTGAATGGTATTCGCGTTTTAAATATAAAAATCACATTTTTATCTATATATATAGAAAACCTTCATGTGTTGAATCGATATTCATTCGTTGATTAGAAATTCATGTGTTGAATGGTATTCGCGTTTTAAATATAAAAATCACATTTTTATCTATATATAGAAACTATAGAAAACCTTCATGTGTTGAATCGATATTCATTCGTTGATTAGAAATTCATGTGTTGAATGGTATTCATATTTTGAAATAAATTGTTTTATTATAAAAATCACCTTTTATCAACTATATGGAATATGAAAAATAATCTAGTTTTTAAAAGAAATCGTTTTATAATAAAAATCCTATTTTATCACCTATATAAACTATATAAAATAATAGTGTTTTGAAATGAATTGTTTCACAATAAAAAATCACATTTTTATTATATACACGAATTGTTGAAATGTGAAGTGTTAAAAATAGCCACTAGTTCAAATAAACATATATGAGTTGAAATATTCATTAATTAGCTAATGATATGATTTTTGCCTATACATGCAACGTTAGAATGAATGGTGTTTTTAAACCAAATGGAATCCAACATGAAGTTGAATGGAAAATGATAAATGATAAGAACTGTATATATGTACATGCATATTTATTGAACAGGTTATAGCAAAAGGGCTAGAGAAGAGGAATAAAATTTTGTGCCCGACAAATAGGTACACATTTACTGTTTTGTTTGGGTGATGATTTTATGAGCCTGTTGGCTAGCCGCTTGGCTTTTTCTTTTTCTTTTCGACATGAGACGCCCGTGTGGCTATTTGGGAATTTTCCCAGCCCTCCCATACAAAGGAGGTTATGGCAAAATTTTCCAAAATTTTAAGGCGTTAGTGAAATATTTGAAGTGAAAACGATATTGAAATTGTTGAATGAACTATATTTATATAAATATATAAATATAAATAAAATTAAAATGAAACGAGGCCGTGCAGTTCGTATTTTGAAACCGTGATTTCAAACAACTAGTACGGGGAATCCGACCATTGGATTTTCCCGAAACCGCAACCGTCGGGTTCGCCTTGGAAAAATCTTTCCAACGGCACCAACCTTGTAAAAATCCAACGGTTGGATTGTCTGGAATGTTTAATTCAAATCTGAAGAAAAACAGCGCTAGAAACGATTATATTTATATATAAATATAAATATAATTATATTTAATCAAATAACGACGCTGCAGTTCGTATTTTGAAATCGAAACTTCAAACGACTATACCGGGAGATCCGACCGTCGGATTTTCCCAAAACTGGAACCGTTGGATTCGTTTTGAACAGACCTTTCTAATGATGTAAATTTTATGAAGATACCACGGTTATATTTTCAGATATGTGTAAAACAAATCTGAAGAAAAACAGCACCATGGCCGCGCTATGGCCCGAAGCGTCGTTTTGAATAAATAGGCTATTTTAAAATAAATACAAATAGCGATAAATCGTTATAAAATATTATAAACGATATGGAATGGAAATAAACTGAATTTGCTCGATTTATGTGGTATTTGATGGTTGAATGTGTTTGGTGTGAAAATTACATTAAAGAACAAAATTGGTGTTGTCGAATAACTTAACCATTGAAATAAATTGATTTGAAATTCTAAATATACGTGAATTATTTGAAAAGGCCGAGTTATATCTCATTTCAAATAATTGACCGACGATTGAAAATCGAAGATAAAGACGATGGTCGAAGACCGGAGATCTTCACCTCGTTTGGATGGTAACCGAGGTCCTGATTGGGAGGCATCCCGAAATATGGATAATGAGTGGTGATCGTCCAGACGTACGTGGTGATCGATGGGTTTGCGAGGCATTTAGTGCCTCCGGTTTCGTTCAGACCCAGAACGGACTTGTAAATGGACTGTGTGTCTAACATTGGATTTTATTCTATGTTAATTGATCTCTATTAAATGTACATCTGTTTGGCGGCGGAGAGTTTATTCTTTTGCTTAACGCCCTTCTCTGAAACGCACTAGCTCAGAGGTTGTATATCGATGGACATCAGTCGCATGGCATGAATTGCCTGTGTGGCATGCTAAGATGCAGTGATCAGGGCTTCTGTTGAAAAGCAAAGTCTTGTGGTGATGATCAAAGCACCGCCTGTGTGGCGTAGCTTTGTGTATAACGTGAATTCGTGAGCCTCACACCCCGGTATGAACCAGAAACGGGAGGAAGGACCTCAGGGAGGACATGCGTTTCTTTCTAGCTAGGGTGGTGTCAGTGACCTACCAGCCCTGACATTTATATACTTTTCACCTATGTGGTTGTTGCTGTTGCGAGGCGCCTCGGTTTGATCGGACGATCCGGGTCCGATGGAGTCATTCGTTGGCTCGTTTACGCCCCAAAGGGCGGGGAAACGTATTGTTCAGGAATTTTAATCCACATCGGTGGACCGGCCCTGTCGCTCCTAGGGTGACTCGAGCTCTGATCCTCTGGCTCGGGCTAGAGAGTCACGAAGTCGGTAAGGACTATCTTTTGCCTTGGTTCATGACGGAAATCCAATTTCCAAATACGTGACGATGCGGTTTCGATTGTATATATATATTTGGTGACATAGTGG
Organism: Allium sativum; assembly: GCA_030737875.1. NCBI lineage: Eukaryota > Viridiplantae > Streptophyta > Magnoliopsida > Asparagales > Amaryllidaceae > Allium > Allium sativum. Next base: position 752,241,348 of record CM060918.1, read on the forward strand.
CATGGGACGCTCATGTCGTCTATGATTAATAGTTATGATTTGAAACTGTTTTCAAAACATATAAACACTAGCAATAATATCAAATGCCTTTGTTTTATTCGTATCAAGCATATCTTGGCCGTTATAAGGTAAAACTCTATCCTCCGGTTTGCGTTGCATTGTGTGATGGGAACTGAGTCTTATAATGGTTTCATTTTTACAAAAAGCATAACGATGTTTAAAAGAAAGATTTGTTTCAAAGCACTGGCAATCCAATGGAATAAACCCGTTCCACGAAAGTGGCGTGGTCCTGTGATTGGTCATATTATATATGTGTTGAATAGATTTCTCATACCAGTCCCATGACTGACTCATAGTTTGTTTCACTTTCAAACTCGGGTGCCCTTTTTTCTACACGAGCAGCCTTGTATTCAGGTTTAGCTGGTTCTTTCCGGATAGCTGGAGCTGAAGATGGATTCTATCATTTATCTCTTTTTATGTTGTTCAGCTCCTATTGTACATATTTTGTTTGTTTCCGCTGTAGACATATATGTTTAGCTGAATTGATTTGTACTAAGTAAGATCCTGTATACTGTGTAACTCTGATGATTACTTTTATCCAGTATATTCTATTGTTCATTATCTGGTGTATTTATTTAATTTTGTTCTGCTATTATCTGTTTCTGTGTTATATTCCAAAGATAACCCTTGCCGCCATCAGTACGGGGTTTCGGGTCGTCTCATTCCCAAACTCCAAGCGAAACCTAACCTGGAACATGCTCGGTCTGACCCGAGCACATTTGATTTAAAACAAAATACACCGAGTCAGTCTGGAATACTATTAGTGATAAATTCACATAACACACACTTGTTTAACTTTGCAAAATCCTTTATGAAATCAAAAGGTAATAGTAAGACCAGTCCACACATAAATACGGGCGGTTTTTACCTTACTATAACCCAAAACAGTTTTGAAATCACAGCTTGCTCTGATATTATCATAATGTCTAAATACAAATAATTAACAAACTAGAGGAACGCTTGCATCTCACGCTCCCCATATATATAGTATACAATCGAAAACCGCGGGCGCTTATTGGATATTGGATTCCAGCCTTGACAAGGTATGGGTCCACTTGCCGATCGTGTATCTCTAGAGGCGAATACACTGGGTTCAACAAGAACGTCTTGCAACCCGGCCCTCGCATGACCGACCACTCATTTCACTTGAGTGTATCGAATGTATATCACCGACGGTTGGGATCAGCAACCGCCACCCGAATAGGGTTAGCATCGAATAGATAAAGAAGCAATAGGAATTTCTCTATATAGGTGATCATACATCCTAATGGGAGCGACCCACATAGCCATGCTGCCTGCCTGATTTTTGTCATTTCCCGGTTAATGAGGCTTGAGGCTAGAACTTTATTCTAGAACTTCTTGTCATCATTCACTTTGTATGCCACATCATCAGATCCGCTAGATCACACTTGCTTGACGTCCACAAAAATACTCTAGTTTATTTAGCTAGAGAATAACCATTTCTGCGCCATCAACTATCGTACGTTTGGAGAAATCAACGCATGTAATTCCTTTGGAAATACTCTGTCAGACATCCGTCCATACCAGTCATCCAGGAACAGGATGAACCGAAGGCACTCTCCTACTGCATCTCATATAGTAATCACCCCATGGATCAGTAGCGAGAAGTCCTTGCAACCCGTGGATTTCAACCACGACAGAATCAAAAATCAAAATAACTCTGGCTGCTGGCCAGAGAAATTCGACAAGTAGTCCTTCCTCTTATGAAGATCCACGGTCTTCACTTGCTCCGTCTTCAATCGACATCTTCACGTATTTGATGGTCGGAATGGTTTTCGAATATAACTCGATCCCGGACTTTCCGAACCAACAATCGTATTGGTCTGGTTTGATAGTCGGTGTTTTAGCTATCAAATAACAATAGTGTGAACACAATGAGTTTCCTGATTCAGTACTTGGCACAACTCGACCTCTTTTAAAATATATTTAACCAAATTCCCTTTTGACTAACTTTAACTGATTTTTTTTGATTGATTAACTCTAACTTGACTAACTCGACTTATTTAACTCGACAAACTTGACTTGATTACTCTTATTAACTAATGCTCGACTTAACTCCATTCGCTTGACTCTAGATCGCAGCGATCACAATGGTTACGCCTGATTCCCTCAGGAAACATCTGACCGCCGTAGGCTATCTGCAGCCCTGCGAATTACGCTAGCAGTCGTACGCAACGGAAACTCTTCTCTGAATCTATGTTTGACTAACTATGACTATATTCGATCGACTCTAATTGAATAACAAATGTTTAGTACAATTTGAAATCACTTATTCCTATTTCTTTGGAACCATTATTGCCATATTATTTAATTTCCAAAACCTTGCATCAGAGTTCGATATACCTCGTATAGGGTAAAACAATTTTAACAACTTCACTCACTCCAAACTAATACTGTTCCTCGATAATAGTGAAGCCAACCAAGTTGGGGTATTTTAGTTACCTCTCAGACCTTGATCGACCTGTTCATACCTCAGAATAATATTAGTTTAACCACTTAACCATCGATATTCAAACCTTGTTTACAATCTGGATTTCAAATCTGGTTTACAACCCGTTTCTTGTATTTGAAAATTTTGTTCGATACTCTCTTTATTTAATTCCTTTAATTAAGCAATTCTTCAATAAACGCCACTTTTAAACTTGGAACATTATTTCACTAATACCCTTGGGTTTAAATGAAAAGCCCACATTCCAAAATCAATTCCTGTTTACAAATCTCGTTTTGAAAACTTGAGTTATAAATCCCTTTTTATATAACTCTTATCGTTTTTCGACCACTTATTGTCTTCTAATAACTTCTACTTGAATTCCAATTACAAACCATCACTTTAACTACTATTAACTAAACAATAGCAATTAACTTTACTATTAACTATATTAAGATAGTTAACTTGTTTACTTACCAAAAATAGTATAATTATCATTTGAAAAGGCTTAACAAATAAAGATCACTTTATTTACTCTAAACAATTCAATTATTTCCTTAATTTATAGTTATCCGAGGATTAATTAATATTTTAGCTTTATTCGTTAAACTTTAATGAATATTCAGAATAATTAAATCAATTTTTCCTTCAATTGTCCAATTTACCCAAATGGTCGGTTTTATCGACTGTACACATCAGTTAACAGTTAACTTATTTCCATTGTCATTTCACCTCCTTATATTACTTAAATAGCTAAGCAAATTTGGAAACATCATTTAATTGTTCTAAAAACAATTAATTCCCTTTACCAAACCCGTAGGTAAATATCTTGGATTTTCCTGCTTTATAACTTGTTCCCATCACACGGTTTGGCTATGCAAACCATTTAAATAATTCTTTTATAAACTTGATTAAATTATTTATTTATAAACTCCTAATTTAATTATCTATACAAAATCACTGAAAAACTTCAATTTAGTTTTAAAATAATTTATAACTTTAAAACTGCGTTAATTTCCCGAACTGTCAACTGACGTCAGAAACAACACATTCTTAGACATTCACTGTCAATTACCAAATCAACACGGTCAGTTGATTTTAACACATCACGGTGAATATTTATTCAACCATACAACCAAGTTTTGGTGTCATTCAAGGTGAACAACTCATATATAAGCACAACAAACAAATATACGATTTATTTGAGGAATCCGGTCGGATCCCTCCAGCCTGTACTTCTCTGCATCACAGATGTCAGTTGATAAAAATATACAAATAAAATAAATAAACAACTGCAACCAATCAGACAATAACAACCAATTGCATCCATCGCATCCAATCAACCAATTTAAACTGTTAACTACAAAATATATTTTACTGTGAATGTACCACATCACAGGATTCCAGAAGGTGTGAGAATTAACTCACCGGTTGTTTCGATTGACGATTTCTGGTTATTTTATCAAATTTTAAACGAACGTTTAAAATTAAATAAAATTCCGACTGCTTCCAATCCCAACTAATCCAGCTCGACTGCGTAGATTTTCCCTTGCGATTCGAACACGACTAGTTTTTGCACCATTCTATGATCGTACAAATAAGTTATTGCAATTTACAACTCTAAAAATTTAACGATTTATAGTATTAAGTTAATAATTAATTAATACTCAGTAATTACCTTATAAGTCCACTTTAGTTTGGTCTCAACGCGTTTTCTCATCTGGTAAACAAGGTCATCGCAATCCTTCCCAACCAAAGCGGCGCTCCTTCCATATTGCCGTGACTATATTACTTTTTTTTTAATAAACCCATACAGCCCAAGCCCAATTGAATCCCGCCACATTAACACAGCCCGTTCTTCCTCTTTTGCATCTTCTTCTCCTACAAGAAAAACTGTTGTACTGTTTTTCCTCATTTTACCGCCAATTGTACTTTCCCAACCTTCCGACTTCTCCCTCCCTTCACAAACCGGATACTGTCAAAAACCCCTGAGCCCCTCTTCTTTGTATTTTGTTTTCATTTATATGTTAGTCCTCCCTCCTCTCCTATTGAATATTAAAACCAAGCTACAGGCGGCTTCCTTGCTACCCATGTATCACACAACTTTCCTCAATCAATGATGTTCCTACCGCAAAAATCCCGTCCCCATAACATCCGCCACTTTCTTCCTCCACGCAAAACTGCTCCACGCTCCACCACTGTGCCATTACATACCCCGACCCATACACAAACTTCCCATACCTTTTCTTTTCTTTCTTTTACTTATTAATTTATACAAAGGCCTAAGCCAAACTTTACCCCTTCATGTAGCTTGCGACTTCACCAAAACTTCCACCTGTTGATGAACGCCACCACTGAACTCAACGCAACTCCTACTTGCCAACTCTAGTGGCCCGAAGTCGAAGTCCGACTCAAAGTCCGCTCGCTCACAAAAAAGAATGGCAACTAAACCTGGGCATGTAGAACTGAGGTACGAGAGAAACAGAAGAAAAGAGGCCGTGGCATTTTAGTTGTGTGAACGATTTTGTATCGTATTTTTCTGTGTTAGTTTCAAAACTAAGGGAGAAAAGAATCCAGAGCGTTGTTTTTCGTTGATCAAAAGAGTGAAGCTGGTCTTGTTTATATAGAAAACAGAAGGGAGTTCGCACATGGCTCTACTGCGATCCATCAGAAGAAAAGAAAATGACAGGTGCATGCGATGGCAAAAAGGAAATGGCAGAAAACACATGAGTTTTCTTTTCATTTTACAGAGTTTTAATTCCGATGTGACCAACGATTTTTTTATGGAGGTAACAAACGATATTTGTGATGAAGTGACATACGATATTTTTATTATTTTATTATTAAACGATACTTAGTCATGAAGTAACACTTCAAAACCACCACAAATGACTTTCGTCTACTGATAGAAAAACCAATCTCAATGTAAAAAGGTATTTTGGTCTCAATGGGACAAGTTTCGTCGAATTTCGATATCGTTTGAAAAAATTTCCTTTATAAAACCAGAAATGAACACGCATTTTAATTTTTCACGGTCATTAGATAAATCAAATAAATTTGAAACTTTTAAATCCTACAAAAAAATTTCAAAACGAACCCAACGGCACCAGTCTCGTTGCATTCTGAGACTGTTTCCCCGATAGGCTATTTTTACGTGCACCGCAATGCCATTTTGGACACCAATTTAGCCGGTCTCCGAAAATAACAAACTATATACCTATCCCGACTATAATCAACGATACGAACTCAATGGGACTGGTTTCGTGGCCTAATTCGATCGTCTGCTCAAGTTACACTAAACTATCCATTTATTAAATTAAATACGTGCTTTAGAAATTGAACGAGCGTTTATGGTTACCGTGGTCACATATGACATCGGTTTGCCACACCATTAACATTGTACAATATTTTAACGATACGGTTCCAATATAACTGATTTCGTCGAAAACGACGTCCGTTTGCAAAATGGCTATTTTAAAGGCCTATATTTTAATAGCGATTTCCATAGCGACTATTTGAAAATTTGATTTGGCCATAAAACAAAATTTACAAGACGAAAACTGGATTTTTCTCTGCCGTTGGAAAGATATCGTCAACCCGGTCCCGACGTTTCTTGTTTCGAGGAAATCCGACTTATTTTGAACCCGGTACGACCAATTGAAGTTCAAAACGCCAAATCGCGAACTACCGTGCCGCTGCAGCTCGTTAATTAATCAAATTATAAACCATATATATTCGTCATCGTTTTCAAAACGAATTGTCACTAAAATTTCAGTATAAACAATATTTGACCACTTTAAACTATCCCATCACAATATATTTCAAATTCGACAATTTCCCATATTTTGGAAATTAAAATAATATTTATTATTTATTTTAAATAATATATTCACAATATAGTCGTTAAATTCGATTATTTAAATTCAAACCAATATTTTAAATAAATAAAATATTTAAAATAAACCAAATAAATAGGTGGAAAATACGGGTCGTTACATTCCTTGATAATAAATTATTATTATCGTCGATATTCATATAGAATATATATTCATCACCTGAATTGTTTTGACTCGATTTTAAATTTCGAATTGAATTATTTCATATTACGATAATTATATGTATATTCGAAATTAAACTGTATTTCAAATATTAAACCAACAAACTCAATATAAAAATCCATTTATATTATCAATTAAATAGTTAAAACCATATTAAATATTTAAAATAAGTAGTTCGAAAATCCAGGTCGTTACATTCTTTCCCCCTTAAAAGAATTTTGTCCTCGAAATTACTAAGGTAGAAAAGTGCTTCAAACCCATTATATTTTCAAAACTCATTTAGTTGAACTCAATTATTCATATTTCAACAAAGTTTAATTCCTACAAAAAATTTGTTTTCATTCATATTCCACACATTATATAGGCTTACATTCATTTAATCTGAATGATTTAATATCTTCACATCTAATTCGTATTCCATTCAAATTTCATTCAAATTGATTTTAATCAATTCAGTTACTTCGATCCATTTAACTTGTTTAAGTTAAATTTAAATTCCTGAATTCTAATTCTCAGATTTTTTAATTTCAAATCCTTTTGAAAACACATAAATATATACATATATATTTATTTCCCTTTCAAATTCAAAACATTTGAATTTTCAAACCAACTTGTTTTCATTTAAACAAATTTCCAACAAACTTTTCTAAAGTAGCAATCCATCACTTAGATTTCGAAAATGAACAATGATGATGCTGCAGTCATCATCAGAATTATTTTCCAGCAACTAAAGTGAGCTCAGTGCTCTATCATTTTCAAAATCTATTCAAAAACGATTTTTATTCAGAAATCCTTTCAATCCAAAACCACATTATTTTAATATACTTTAGAAAATATTTTCCCACTTCCCAGGATTAAACTCCAAATTATGGTTTTGAATCCAACTTTAATTCATCTCATTTGTATATTTCATTCATGTACAAATTTTATTCGGTTACATATAACTATTTCAATTTTATAATCTCATTGGATTATAATATTAACATCCAACACATCCATGTATTATAATAATTTCAGAAAATTATTCTTTTTCTATCAAAATAGAATTTTGGGAAAAATTATTTCATTTACCCACTTAAAAACAATATTGTGTCAAATTTCTCTGTTCAGTTTAGAAATTCCTGTCGACTTTGTGGCGTCCCACAATTTGATCAGAATTCATAAATCACTCAACAAACTAGCTAACACCGTATAAAACAATCTTTATATCAATTAACAAATAAATACGCTCTCTCGTATATATATAAAATCAACTCATTCTGGGGTACTACTGACCCTACCTCTAATGAGCACAATTCCACCAAAACCTAGGTATTTGCTAACCTAAGCTCCGATACCAACTGTAATGGCCCATAAATCTGTATTATCTGAGTTGACTACATCCACCATACGTCCAACCCAAATATCATAGAAATACGAATAATTTTTTTTAAGAAGAAAAAGAACAGAAATAAAAACACAGAATCTCACATCGCAATGGAACAAAATATAATATATCATAACTTTTGAAATACAAAATTTTAACTGTATAACATACAATTGTCAGAGTACAACACTTACAACACAGCGGAAAAAAACTACTATATATCTAACGCTGAAGCCTCCTGCTCAAAGCTCCTTAAGATAGATCTGTAAAATCCTGAACTACTTGACTGCCTTTACAAATTTGGGTACCCAGGAGTTTAGGTAAAACAAAACAATGTAAACTCTAGGTCAGTCATGGGAATGATATAAGTAAATGATTTAAAACAGTTTGAGAAACTAAACGATATCTCATAAGACCATGTCGTATAACACGGAATGTGTTTTTCCCTTATGAGAATCCAAAACACTTGTTTTAACTTTCAAAAATCCTTTGAAAGAAACGATAATCTTTATATCAAAACTCTTTTTACATTACAATAGTGTCTAAATCAAATAAATAGAATACTAGTGGAACGCTTTCATCTCACGCTCCACGTACATAATATACAATCCAAACCGCGGGCTCTTATTGGGTAATGAATTTCCAACTATGACAAGGTATGGAACCACCTTACGCTAGTAACGAACTGAGATTTTTGACTCCGAAAATCGACATAAAAACCATGTCAGCCATTCCAGAATCGAAAATATAAAATCATTAATAAGAAGAAGTTAGAGGGTGAGGTAAGAAAGAAAGAAATATTAGAATAGAAGAAGAAGAAGAACCATCACAACACAGAGTCTAACATCGCAGCGGAACAAAATATAATATAGAAATTAATTTTTATTTGAGAGCTTGAAAATATACTTAAAATCATCAAAGTACATTTCACATTTGGACAGTTATAAGAATCTGTCCTCATACACAATCACACGGCGGAATATATAATATCATATGTCTGAACTCCTCCAGCTCTTGTCTGGATTTTGCATCGTCGGATAACCTGAACCAGTACAATTCGGCCTAACCCGAGCATTACAAATACCAGTCAGTCTGGTGAACCATAGTGAGAAAAAAAAACATTAAGTTTAAAGGTATCACACAACTTGATCTTAAAGTCAAAATCTTTTCAAAAGAAAGGATAATAGTAAGACCAAATCCACACATAAATACAGACGGTTTTTACCTTACTATAACCCAAAACAGTTTTGAAATCAACATTCTTCTGATATTATAATAGTGTCTAAATCAAGTAAATAGAATCTAGTAGAACGCTTGCATCTCACGCTCCACATATATAGTATATAATCAAAACAGCGGGCGCTTGTTAGAGAATGGATTTCCGGGCAAGTTATGGGACCACCTCTTGACAATGTACCTCCGGAGATGAATACATTGGGGTTCAACGAGAACGTCTTATAACCCAACTCACACATGATCGGCCCCTCATTTCACTTGAGAGTACCGAATATATCATCACCACGGTTGGGGGCCAGCCAACCGAAACGATAACATACAAAAATAAAGGGACAACCGAAGGCTTTTAATTTCTACAGATCAGGTAACGATATACCCTTTTAATTGGTGCGACCCACATAGCCATGCTGCCTACCCGATTTTGTACCATTCCCGGCTGATGAGGGTAGAGGTCATAATCTTCTCAGCACATCTGGTCATTTTTTCCTTTGAATGCGACATTATCAAATCCGCTGGATATCACTAATTGATGCCCACAAAAGTACCCTAGTTGGGAGCTACCCAACTACAACACGTTTGAAGAAATCAACGTATGTGACCCCATTGAAAATACACTGTCAGACATTCGTCCATACAAGTCATCCAGGAATAGTATGAACCGAAGGCACTCTCCTGCCACATCCAAGGATTCACCCTATAGATCAGTAGCGAGAAGTCCTTGCAATCCATAGATTTCAACCATGACAGAACCACGGTTCATCTCTGGCAGCTAAAACAGAGATTTTTAGTAATTCTTCCGTTATGAAGATCTATGGTCTTCAATGCTCCATCTCGATTATCTCCTGATATCTTCACGTATTTGTTGGTCGGAATGGTTTTCAAATATAAATTCGATCCCGATCTTTCCGTACCAACAAGCGTATAGGCCAGATTTGATAGTCGGTTATTTAACTATCAAATGAACTTAAATAAACAACCATTCATCCGTGAATTCATAGATGCAATACTTAGTATCAATTGGCCTCTTTAATTAACCATCTGTTAATTAATTCTTTATATCTTCCAATATTTAAAACATAACTTTTATTCTTATTTTCAAATAAGAATATTCTTAAACCCATTCATTCGACTCATAAAATTTTCTAATACAGTTTATAAAATCATTCATGGAAATCTTAGCTTATATTTCCCTCAGCTTCTCTCGTTCATAAACTAATACCATCCTTGGATAATTATGAAGTCACTCAAGTTGGGGTATTCTATTTACCTCTCAAACCTTGACCAACATCATTCGTATCTTCAGAATAGATATAAGTTTATTAACACACCTTTTTCTTTTTAAAACTCTGTTTAAAGTCTCAAACACGTTTACTTAATATGTTAACTACCCTTATTTATAACTCTCTTTAACACTTTAAAAAAATCCTTCATAATATAATACACGAGTCTCGACACAATGGTGATTTGAATCCTTTATAAATTTCTTTAATATCTCTTTAAAAATATATTTTACCAATATTGCACTAATCAATAATTATAGAATAAAATTTGTATATAAACATTCTTTAGATATCTAAATTTGTTATCTTTTAAATATCTTATAATTTATTAACCAAAATAATTTAACTTTTGAATCAAACGTTACAGATTATATCTCCAAATCCTTTTACTTCCATTTATCAAACCCTTTTTCAATTTATTACTAACAACTTATTTGTTGTCTAAAAGTCATATAACGATCCTTTATAAAGATCTTCAGTTTATTAATCATCGTTTGTAACAAATGTTACATATTCTCCTTCCAAAACTTATACTTCATTTACAAATTCCATTTACAATTCATTAGCGACGACTTATAATTGATTTCATTTCTCGGCTCTCACCTTCGATTTACATTCTGAACTTCGGAATACAACATTTCGAACCTCAGAATAAAACTTATCTTAACCCTTTCCCATCATTTCCTAACTTCTCAATTTACTTATCCTTTCCTTTATATTTGAAATTTATTTTATCACGCTTTCACGTATAATCAACTCATACTCGTATATCCAGTTATACTATATTTGAAAAATCTTGATTTAATAATCTCCCATAGCTGTCGGGCTTAAATTCAATTATAAATTCCTATTTGTTATTTCAACCCAACCCTAATTACAATTTTCAATCCCATTTATAAATCCATATTCATATTTTCGATTGCGATTTCATTTGAAAACCTGAAATCCCATCTCCAAATTAACACTCATTTCCAATTCCGTCGAATCGTTAATCTTATTCCCGAAATGTTATTTAATCACATTTCGTATAGTTTAAAACAACGTTTATTAAAAAGATCATTTATTAAAAAACCACCGTTCCTTAAACTCTTTTATACCTTCTCATATATCTATAATTCAGTTATTTCATTTCGATATTTTGAAATCAATTTAAACTTCCTTTACGGCTATTAAGGCCTTTACATACCATTTACACACTTTGATAACAATTACGATAGGTTTATCGTTTAACTATTCACTTAATTATATCTCATATCTCCATTAGTTATAAATTATAAAACAAATAAATTAAACGTTTATATTTATATTCATGATCAAAACCGCATTTCAAATCCGCATATAAATATATTCATATCTTCAAAATCGATAAGATATCAGTCTCAAAAATCATTTCTTTTTTCCGACGGTACCTAAGAGGAAAATGTCTACTATAGTACCAAACCGTGAAACATTAAACCATTTCAAATTTAATAGTCATAATCAACAAATTGATAAACGTTATCAATATATGTGAGGAATCGCGTTGGATTCCTCCAACCTGTTATCCCTGCAAAACAAATGGGTTATCACAATTTGAATAATTCAGTTCAGTGTGGCTAGTTAAATATTCATTTCCCATCTAAACTGATGGAATAAATAGTTAAATAAAAACAGACAATAATGGACGGTGGCAGCCAATAATCAGCAAACAACAACAATTCAAGCATCTAATTATTTGTTTATAACGTTTATGTTATTATAGACGTGACCACTGAGGTATGCCACCTCAGTTGGATTCAATCGTTAGAAATAACAATTTTGTTTTGATTAAGTTAAATGAACGTTTAACTTAACTGTTCAGGTAATATATGAATATATAATTCAACGATCATCAAAATAAAATCATCCGTAACACATGAACAAATAAACCCAACTTATATAAAATATAAGTGAGGAGAAAACTGAGTGAGTTTAACTCACCTTGGTCTACTTGTCGTCAACACGATTCATTCTACGAGCTTCCAGCTGCGTTCGATTCTGTTCGTTTAAATTCCAAAAATCTTGTGTCCGATGATAAGATTTCAATGTCCCTCATTTTGTCTGTTTCTGTAACATATGAGAATGTTACACGAATTATTCGCGTTTTTAATTTAAATTAATTAAACCTTAATGAACATTTATTTTAATCTAATTATACCTTAAATTAAGCAATCATGGTTATTTATTAATTTAGAGTAGACAGTATACTAGTTTGGGCACAACGGTATAGCATGCCTAGGCTCATTCAGAAACTACTAGATCACACTTAATTGGGTTATGTATATTTCAAATAACTTAATCTAAATATGAACTAAAACATTAACATCTTATTTGTGTATTTAATAATATGGTGCCAACTATATATCATAACAATGCCCACGTTCATATTATAATATTCCTCACCTTACTGTAGCTTTCTCCTTCCCCTAAACCTTTCCTTTTCCAATACTCTGCTTTCCTGTAGTTCGAACCCGCTACCGCCACTTCGTTTTCCATTCATCCCGCCAACTCTCCAGGCTTCCTTCTTCGTAACATTCTGTTCCAAGCAACCCTTCCCATCTCACACTGTTTCGAAGACTAATTAGACCCTCCCCTTTAATTTAAAAACGACAGTGGCTCCTTCCATGAGCGTCACAACTCCACTATGCTACGCCACCTGCCTGATGATCGAACACTGTCAGCACCGTATTGGTCTGAACATCAAACCCAAAGGTCCCCTATACCTCTCTTCATTTGCCACCGAAGATCACCACTCCATATCCTGTGCCAAAAGACCAACATCCGCTTCTAAGTAACTCCTCCTACTCACTGTCATTCAAGCCTCCATCCCACCAGTCTGAACTCCTGTATCTACCTCTTCCGTTCACAGGTTTCCATCCAGTCACCCATGCTTCTCTGGCCCACGTCCCATTCACTCTCTCCATCTGAAACCATGCAATACTTCCTAAATACAATACTGAAGTTCCCCCGTATATGTTGTGTGCCATCATTCTTTTCCCAGCCCACTTCATTCTTCCCAACGTCCAATTCTGTCTTGTTTTCATAGTGGGAAAGATTTCAAAAAGCTAGATGATTATAATAGCAGATTATGGGTTAAATGCCTTGCAATGTATCCGTATCATCTGAGTTCGAAAGCCCGGAGAACGTTTAAGCAATTTTTTACGTGAAGTAATTGCATTTCTAATTTATTAGAAAACAATCTAATGTGTCTTTCCCCATTTGTATATTTTATTAAAATCCGGGAAACAAATCTGGAAGAAGAAGGAAAAAAAGGATTTGCAGTTTCATTTTTGAAATAGGGCTGTTGGTTTCGTTTCTCCTTCACATAACTGAAAAGAATGAGGCCATGCTATATATAGGAGGGAGAATGTGGCCATTACGTATGGTGTAGTGGTTAGGATAGGCTAGGCCTGTGTGTCCATTATCTTACTTTTCCAATTTTGTGCTTCATAATTTCATTTCAGTGGTACGGGTGATGGCAAAAGTCCCTCTGAGGAAAGAGAGGGTAGTGGTGTACTTAAATTGACAGAACGAAGTGAATAAGATATTAGTAGGCTTCACATTTCAACACTTAGACATGTGCTAATTAAATATTGGAAAGAGAGGTTAGGCCTGCTGCGTTTTGCTATGGATAGGCAGTCCTATATATGGTAGCTGCATGGTTTCATTTCAATAGATTGCTTTATAATTCATTACATTAGCCGTGTGCAAGTCACTTCACTACATAAGGTGGAACAAAGATATGGTCTGCAGCAGGATCCCCAATTTCAATAGCTTGTATTTAGGCTAGCACGATGCTTACCTTTAGGGTAGGTGCGGTGTATCATTTATTTAACTTATACGTGAAGTTATGTAAATAAAAATTTATTTTATTTTTATTTTTATATGCTATTTATTTTCTACCGCTATCCGTTATTCACGGTAACCGTGAAAATATATGTGCCGTCACTCACAAACTACAAACGAAATAAAATGTGCCTACCGCTACGCCTTAACTTTCCAGTCCCAATAAAATCAACTTCATTGAAAGCGGACTCCTGTTTGTACAATGACGTTATTTTAATTTACTGGTTCACCTTTCAATGTCGCGTACCAATAAAACAATTCTGTTAGGCTCCAAACTGGAAATATACTAATAATTAATTATGCGCATTCCAATAGAATTTGTTTCGTCGAATACATAGATTGTTTGGAACAATGATTATTTTTAAGGGTGCGTTTTTTACAGGTCCCTATTAAGTTTCTAAATGTTAAAAAAACCCGGTGATAAAAATATTGTAAAAAACATCCCTATTTTTGAAACTGCTCTAAAATAATACCAGTTTTACCCTTACGTTCAATTTAAACACAAACGAAAACGAGTTGAGGTCATATAATAAGTCAAGCCGCTCCATTAATTTCGCTTAACCCTAAATCCTCGGTTCTCCAAAACCCTAGAAATATTTCTGTTAAAATCAAGAGGCGGCTATCATCAATTTGATCGAGATCTTGCAGTTTTTTGCTCCAATTCTCTGTCGTCTTCTTCAATCTATTCGATATAGCGAGGAAAAAGGTATAAATCTTCTTGTGTTATTTCGCATTCCAATCTTTTGTTCGTATTGTGCAAATATTTCTGTAGTTTTTAAAGGATAAGGTATGAGGTTGAAATAAAGAGCTGCAATATGAATGGATTGTAAATAACGTCGTATTTGGGTCCAAATAGTTTAAATATGTGCAGTTTTACAAGAACATAAGTTGAAAAGTTGCATATGTAGATGTAGTATTATACGCAGATTCTTGATTTACGTATTGTGGACAAATTATCTGCAGTGTTCGTATAATGTAATTGTGGACAAATTATCTGTAGTCCTTGTGAATCAGTGCATGCAACTGTGCATTTTGTTCATGTTTGATATTAGTCATATTTTTTCTTGATGTTGGGTTATTTTCTACGGAAAGATGCATAATTGTATGAAAGATTTAAAAATATTTCGTGATTGTATGTATCTAATAAGATTTATTGAAGGAGTGCAAGATATTGTTTGTATAATCTGGAAACATATTTGCAGTAGTTAAGAATGCATGAATTGTTGTCGGAGTCAAGGCGAAAATTAACTGATTTTTGAGAAATATGAAAAATTAGTTAACACCTCATCAGTTGAATAAATGAGAAAAAATTTCATAGAACTATGCATGTTTTTGAAATTATTTTAAAATTATATGCATGTAAGAAGTTCATATATAATTATACGTGCATATTTTTTAGTCATATGTATTTCGTAATGTTTGTTTGTAGAAAAGTTAAATGGGTCCGTTAGATATATTAGAAAGGTGTAGTATTCAAATTAATTGAAATGGTAGGTAATCAAAATCTTGCATTTTTGGACGAAATTAGATAGAATTGTTGTATTCTTTTGTGCAGCTGTAATATATAAAGGACATTAATGAAGGAACTGTAGCCAGATTTTTTAAGATAGTTGTACGATGGTCCAAGTTTCATGACAAAATTGTATGCACTTATTTCTTAATGTTGCATAAAAGTGTGCATATACAAGTAGAATGTTATATATATATTTTTGTAACTAAACATATTATGTTTGATTGCGTGTGCACATTTTAGAATGTGTTTTTGTGTTGATATTAAAATTATAGTTGTGTTTTGTTGATTTATTTGGAATTAAATGTATTTGAAATACTTTTTTTTGCAGAAATGTTTGATTAGTGAATGAAAATAATTAGAAATATTGCGTACAACTGTGGAGATTTAAAAAAGATTGTTGCAGTAAGATATGTAGTAAATTTTTAAATATTTCATTCAAATGTGCAACTATCAACATATAGTTGCATCATTGTATGCAGTGTAACATAACTTTTTCAGTAAAGTATGCAAATATTAGCATGTTAACAAGCGCATGCAGTCAAATTTAATTGTTTCATTCTTGTGTGTGGATAATATGAATAGTTTCATATAAGTGTGCAACTGTATGCATTTAGTTCCTTCAATGTTTGCAGTTAAATTTTATTGTTTTATTTGTGTATGCAGGTTTAAAATTGGTTTTCTTACATTTGTGCAACAATCAATGTATTGTTGCAACAATATGTGCAATTAAATATGAGATAAGTAGTATTGTTGCATTAGACTCTACAATTATGTACTGGATGTTTATAATTAATATTTATTTAAACAGAATTGCTGTAGAAATTGTGTAGTCGTTAACTATTTTGTTATAATTGAGTGACTTTATTTCATGTTACAACAAATTGTTTTTATTTTTTATTACAGAAACAAAATGTTGAAGAAAATAAAGATGTTGTTGGGATTGCAGAAATGGCGTTAGTAACAACTGAACAAGCAAGATCATCTGTACAGGTAATGAAGAAAAGAAAAATTGCTGAAGTAGCTAAAGGAGTAAAAAAGGAAGAAGTTTACAGGAATAATTTGAAATCGTTCATAGATTTGGTCGACAGAATTAAGGAAGAAGGATTATTTACTGGTCAGCACAGCTTCTTACTAGCAAAAATTCCTCTAGGAAAATTTATAGATATGATATTCGATGGTGTAATTTCTTCATTGGAGACAACTAAAAATTCTATCACTTTGGATATTATAATCAAAAGTTATAAGAAGCATTTGAAATAATTTCAGTTTGTAGACTTAATAGTAACATTCAAAGAGGAAGATATTAAAAAGCTGTTAAATGCTCTAGTTGAAGGTGAGATGATAAAAACAAGTGGTCATTTGAAGAAGGAGGATAAGGAGGATGAGGAGTTTAAGTCATTTGTAGAAAGACACTTTAAGAATGAAGTGGATATTAACAAAAGGAATATTGAGAGAGAAATTTTTAGTACAATAAATGGAAGGTCTGAAGAAGAATGTTTTGATACTGTAAAGCTTGTATTTCTATATCTTGCAGCCACATTCCTTGTGTCCAATGCAAACTACACATTACCTTGGACGATAGTACCGTATTGTGTATGCAGCAAGAAGTTGATGACAATATCATGGCCTAAAATCCTTCATAACCATATATTACACCAAATTGACAAGTATCATGAAACCCCACGAAAGATTAATGCTTGCGTGACGCTACTCTTGGTAAGTTTTATTAATTTAGTATTTAATTATGAGTTTTTATTATTGTTTATTTTAATATATATTTTTTATGTAGTGGTGGATATGTGAAGAAACATATGTACTAAAGACATCAAAGGAAGTGTACAACAGCTCGTTATACCCATTGGCTGGTAAATGGGATATCACATTGTTAAAGCCAGCAATGCTGTTGAATGTCACTTTCAACATTGTAAGATCCTTACTCTCTTTTTGAGTTATTAATGAGTACTATAAGTGCAAGAATAGTTTTAGTTATGTATGATGTTAAAAAGTATTTATGTTTGTATATATATACATATAATTGGTATATTTTCTTACTATAGGCATGTTTAAAAAACAATCGTATAGAGGTGAAAGTTTTTAGAAGAAGTTAGTAGTTATGTGAAATTACTCACAAATATTTTATTAGTTAATTTTTTAAAAGTGTGTGAAATAGTAACATAATTACATGATGATATTTCATCTATTTGTAAAACAATATACATATATTGGGAAATTTTAATGAACTTGATGTAGAATAATTTCATGATTTTAGTAAAAAATTTAACATTGTTGTAACCATGTATGCAAATATTCAAGTATTGGATTAAATGTTACTTGTTGATTTGGTTTTGTAGGATAAAGAAGAAAAAGATGTGAAGTTGCTTAAACAATCTGTTGAGAAGGATGCTGAGTATCAAGCAGTGTTTAATAAAACAGAAAAAAATTACAAAAAAATGATTGCTCAGTTAAAGTTGGAGAATAGGAAGTTGAAAGAGGAGATTTCGAGGTTGAAAAAAAGAGTTGATAAAATTGAGGCTGAAACGTCATCAGCTGATACTGAGGAGCAGCAACAACCATTAGAAGATGATGAAGACAAGATGGATGTAGATGATGAGGAAAAGGACGATAGTGCAAAAGATGATGCACAAGATCATGATGAAATGAACGTATGTGACGATAGTGAGCAGACTGACAGTGGGAGTGAAGAACATGAGGAGCAGAAAAAAGATAATTAAGAGAAGTGTTTCAAAAAAATGAACCGCAAAAAGGGAAGAAAGAGATGGTCAAGGAGAAATTTGTTTTAAAGTTGTTGGTAGATCCTGAGAAGAAACAAACTAAGTTGGGTGGACAACCAAAGGAGCAGACCACAAAGGTACACGAGCCGGAAAAAGAGCAGATGGTCAATGTAGAGGTACCAGAAGGTGTAAATTCAGAGTTGGAGAAAGGTAATAGTGTAATAAGAATTACTGCACGTAAGACTGAATATTATAATATTTATTGCATGGATATATGAATAAAATAGCAGAAATTGATTAAAGTAGTAAATTGTTTGAAAAGAGAAAAATTAGCAGAATATTATGCAATTAATTTAAAATATAGTATGCATGTATGCACATATTTAGACTTGTGTGATGCCCATTGTTACTAGACTGTGAATAATTGCATGATAGTGTTCAAATAAGTGAAATTATTTAAGTATTTTATGCATATATTTAAAATTATAAATGACAGCAAATTTTTATGAACAGATGAGAGAATAGTGCATGATGAAAACTTGGGGATAGTGAAAGGAGAAGATCAGGACAAAGTTCAGGATAAAGACAACAAATTTGATGATAATGATGGAGGTAATAAAGAAAATACATCAGAGGTTGAGAAAGAAGAAGAAGTTAAAAATCCATAAGACAATACGGTGGTAGATGAGGTAGCATGGGAAAAGGGGAAAGAAATGAGAAGGGAAGAACTTATAAAAGGTAATTTATGAAATTATAAATTTATACAAATTATCACCAAAATAAATTAAAAATATATTCAAAATATGTATGAGTTTATTTTATGTTCTTTTTAAAAATTAACAATTGCTGATGCTAATATTACTTACATGAAAAAGTATGAAAAACAATAATTGGTTACAAAGTAAATGCACTCGTTTGTGTATGTATTTTCTGGTGAGGTGTTAACTGGTTTTTCCAAATACATGTATCTGCTGGATTGTTAACTTGAAATGAATGTTTTTCTGTAGATATTAAAATATTTGGGCTTGGTTTTATTATTCTACGTAGAATATTATCTCATGTATGACCAATTAGTCAGATAGTCACATGATTATTTGAATCTACTCACGTGTAATTGAGACTGGTCTGAATAAATTCATGCTTGTTTGCAGTTATTTATTATTTATGCTTCTTTAATAACACATATTTATATACTAATGGTGCTAAGTTTGTTTAAATAGATAACAATAAGATAAAGGATGATGATATTGTTGTTGTAGGTGTTGAAGATAAAAAAGAGGTAAGGACAGAACAACAGCAGGATAATGTACGTGGCAAAGACGAAAAACATATTACGCGTCACAAGAAGATAGAGGGAAAGAAGTGGGAACTTCGGTCTTTAAAAAGAAAGAATGGTTAAAAATAATATTTATTTATGAGTTTAAAAATGTTTCAAATTTATATGCTAGTTAATTATAGTTTGTGTAAATTTGTTATTAATTTCAGATGAAGGAAAACTGAAACTGAAAGAAATGGAGACTGTGGTGGTAGAGGACATTGAAAATGTTCCAAAAAGTGAAGAAACTCAAATGGGTACCAAGCTGAATATTAGAAAGTTGAATAATGTCAGGCAGTTGGAGGGGCATCAGATTAAGCAAATGGAAGAGTTCGTTTTAGTGACTGGACTAAGGTAAGTTTATTATGCAGTTGTAATTAGGTAGTAATATTTTGCAATGAAATATTATTTTGGTGCAGTAGAAAATTCCAGTATTTGTAATACTTGGACAATGAATTTAGAAAACATGTATACTTAAAATCAAGCTTGTAGCTTCAATGGGGACTTTGTTTAGATTAATATGTATAATTGCATAAATATATGCAAGTTTTGTACATAGTTGCATATATATATATATATATATATATATATATATATATATATATACATATTCAAGTAAGCAGTATTACTTTGACACAGAAGTAGAACAACATGCAATGTTTGTTAATTTTATTAAATTTGTTAAATAACAGCAAAAGCGCTTACCTAAATCGGAATGAAGACATTATCATAGTTGGAACTGTTTGGGCAGATTTGATACATGGCTGTTTTATTGACTCACATGTATAACAGGAAACAAATAGTGTTATAGTTTGACTAATTACAGAAGAAAGTAGTAAATAATACTTGTTTTAATAGATTATCGACTGGTTTGCATATGAACTGCGGAAGGAACACCCAGAAATTCTATGCTTGAAAACTATAGCTTCTGTAAGTTTTTTTTTTTTTTTTGCAATATAAATTCAGTGATACCAATTTTTAACTTTTCACTGAATTTGATCATTTACAGCATTTTCTTAATATGAAGTCAATGCGACAAGTTAAAAATTAGTGGATATTCCAGTGAAGCAAGAGTACAAGTCTTGTAAAAAATATATTCATCCCTATACACCATGGAAATCATTTTTCGCTGTTAGAGATTGAAAAAGAAGAGAGAAGATGGATACATTATGATTCAAATAAACCAAGACATGATGGTGGAGAACACCAGAAAATAGCGGATAAAATGGTATGTGTGTAGATAAGCATATTAAATATTTCAGTAATAGTATTAACTAATTGCTTGATGTGTTGAACAGAGAAAGTACGTACATGCATTTGTGAAAAAAATGCTGGGGAAGAATTATGTGGAACACAAGGATATTGAATTTGCTAATTGCCCTAAGCAAGGACAGACGTAAGTAAAAAGATTTAGATATACGTCATACTACAGTGTGTTTCTTTAAAGTTAATTCAGTTATATGTGCGTATAGTAGAAAATAGTTCCTTTAAAAATAAAAAATAATTGTAAATAACTTTTTATGTTTTTATGTTTTTGCAGTGTTGAATGCGCAATGTTTGTGATGAATTTTATCAAGCAGAGATCTAAGAACATGGAACTAGATGCAGGGGATGAAATTTACAAACCACAAGCAATGTATCTTCAAAGAGTTAGTCTTGCGTACAAGATTCTAAATTGTAAACCACACAGTTGGGGTCCAGTCGAAAACTTGACACAAAAATTTTTTCTGTCATCAGCGAACAAGATAGTATAAATTTGATAATTGATGATGTATATATATTATCAGCAGTTTTATGTAGTGGAACTACGATGACATTGTTTTGTTCTGTGTTAGATGGAATGGTGGAAGATTTTATGTTTCGAATGAAGTATTTTGAAGTTTGTGAATGAAATGTAGTTGTTTATAATTTGTTATTTTCCTTTTTGCAATTATTCGTAATACTTGCATACTTTAGTGCAACTGTTGTTCAATTATGCACATTATTGTTTAAGTAAATGAAATACGAAAATCTATGCACTTGTAAGATAGTTTTTTTACGTACGAACGTATAAAGGAATGAGGTAAATAATATGTTCATTGAACATATATTACATACAAGCATTGAAATATGTATGCTTTTTAAAACAGTTGTAATATGTAGTGCAAATAATTGTAAAATCAGTACAACAATTGATGTTACCAATATAAAGCAAATGTTGATTAGTGTAACACATGTTTTAAAAAAGCGTACGTTAATATAGTACATGTTTGTAAAATGAAACAAGAATTAAAAGATATAAAAGAATATATCTACGGATTGAACAATTGCATATGTACAACCAATTAATAAGAATATTTGCATATATTTATGCAATAGAATATAATAGTGGAATACATTATGCTGTGATGTACATGCTGTCATACGTAGATGCAACAAATCAGAATTGCTTAGTACATTTATGCATAAGTGAAAAAATACGCATGGTTATCTAAATAATCAATATAAGTTCGTACATGTATGCAAGTATAAGAAATAATTGCATAGAATAAGCTATTTAAACAATAGCTATATGGGTCAGATACAGCGGTAGTAAATTATTGAAATAAAGTGAATAAGTGCATATTTATATGCAGATAAATGAAATAATTGCATATTTATATTCATATAAATTGAAAAAAAATGGCGGACATCATCTCTTCCTCTTCTTGGATCAGATCTCGCACAAATCCTCAGATTTTCCCTCCGTTCTATCGATCTTTTCTTTTGTCTTCTGATAGATCTTATACACGTTGTTTTCGTTGTGGTGACCATGGACACATAGCGAAAAATTGTCGAAATAAAAGAAGATGTTATATTTGCGGAGATTTGGGGCATCAAAGCGAAAATTGTACGAATCCAAGGGAGATACAGGAAAATCCTGCGGTTGTTGAATTGGAAAAGAAGGTTTTTGACATTTTCTCTATGGATAATGATGAGGTATCAGTGAGATTGAAAAATTCCAGTACTGGTCCGGGTGTGGTTAAAGAAGTGAGCCATAAGAAACTGGGTTCGGGTATGATTCTTCTCAAGAATTATATCAGTATTGCTGATCAAGTTTATATTGTCAAAAGATGCCAAGAATTAGGGGTTGGTGAAGCCGGGTTTTATAAACCTAGTTTTGAAAATGGGGCGAAATTGAATTTGAATATGATGTGTTGGGGACAAAATTGGAATCCGCAACTGAAGTGCTATGAAGATAGAAGATCATATGATGGAGCAGTACCTCCAGCAATTCCAGACGAGATGATCAAGATGGTCAAATCTTCTATTTCTGAGGCGCATAGAATAATTGTGCAGCAAGATGGTGAATTAGAGGAACTTCCTTTTATGACTCCTGATATTTGTATAGTTAATTTTTACAATCTGGATGGGAGACTTGGCCTTCACCAAGACAAAGATGAGAGTGACGATAGTCTGATGGCTGGACTCCCAGTAGTTTCATTCTCCATTGGTGACTCCGTTGATTTCATTTTCAGAGAAGAAGGGGACAAAGGTATAATCAGGAAAGAATTACTTGAATCAGGAGATGTTTTGATTTTTGGTGGTAAATCGAGACAAATTGTTCATGGTGTCGAGAGTATTTACAAAAGCACGGCTCCAAATATGCTAATTGAAAGGACAAAAATGAAGCCTGGTCGCTTAAACCTGACTTTCAGACAGAACGTAATGCGGACTGTAGAGGGGTTTCAGACATCAGAAATATCTGGAAATCCTTCTTCAAACTCAAGCATTGATGTTTCTCGACATTTAAGGCAGTTTTCTTATGCAGACATGGTCAAGAAGGCTCCATGGTACGCTGACGGGAATAATATACCAGTTAGAAATCACTTGCGGATAAAACAGTTAGGTGTTCGACATTGTTTCAATTGTGGTGACACTTCTCATATAGCGAAAGATTGTCGTAATGGGGTTTGTTGCTTCAAATGTGGTGGGTTGGGGCATCGCAAGTTCAGATGTCCGATGTGGTTTAGAGGGAAAACAGTTTTTGACATCATGCACTTTAATTGTTTGAGAATATGCCACAATATAATTTTAATTCTGGATCTTTATGCAGCTGATTTCTGTGGAAAGGAAAGTGAGGGGGCGTATTGGTTATTACTAATGGTGTGGCATTTGGAGGGATTAGTCGATGGAATCTTATGGAGCAAGAGCTTCCATTATGTAGATACGTTTCCTCCGTTGCCTCCTGCATTGGGAAGACAGGATCATGCATTTGCCTTCTGTCTTAATTTGTTGAAGCTCTGTAAGTTTTACTCAGATTCGAGTTTGAATAATAGGAGAATGGTTGGTATGCTTTTGGAGGAGACTGTGAAACACTTTGATGTTATCAATACGGCCATCAATTGTGATAGAAGCGCTGTTGCTTTTCAGTTTGCCTCAAATTTGGATTCTATTCATCCGGGATTGGGTTTACATTCTTCACAGATGGGTGAAAAGTTGCATATGGCGAACACTAGTGTGGAGAATTTGGGTGTAATAGAGGATGAAGTGTTGGTTAATGATGATATATTGGTGGGTTCTGTTGGGTTCTCAAGTGAAGTGAATTATGTCGATCAATGTTGTATGATCCAGCAGTATTTAAATGCACGGGACCTTATGAAGGCTGTAGGATCTTTGATTGTTGGACTAGCAAGAGCGCGAGGATGTGTGAACGGATGACAGGAGATGACTCATTAGATAAATGCGGCCATGATATTGTTGAGGAAGATGTTACTCATCTGAATTATTCGAATGTCGAGGATGAATTAGTCTGGAATGTGGCTGATGATATTGCTCTTTCGAACAGCTTTGGGCTGTTGGAGAGTTATGAGGAAGAATCTGATCATTGTCGACTTGATAAAGTTGATGTCACTTTAACAATACCTGGAAATAGTAAGAAGATCAGACAGAAGGTTTTGGGCTCAAAAAGAAAAGGATTTAAAGTAAGAAATGTTAAAGTTGGCAGGTTTGTAAACAGGATTGACAAGGTTGGGGATAGCTTGGGGGATAGTCTCATTGGGAGGGAGAGTGTATCAGAATCTATAGTAGTCACTGACTTGGCAAGGAAAGTAGTACCGACGGATGATTGTCAGTCTAGTTTTTGCGGCGAAGAACAGGTGTCTGATGGGAGTGAAAATTCTGTATGTACGGATTGTATATGTGTTCCAAAGCTTTCTGATGTGAATATAGGTACCAAGGCTGGGGGCGGTTAGTCTTTGAGTGGCAGGCAGATACTGTTTTGGGTGGCTTTCGTTTGGCATGTGATTTGGGTTCTGGCGTAATGATAATGAGTTCTTTGGGAGAGGATCTTTTATCTTTGTTTTTAAGGCCGTTCATTGGTGAATCTTTTATGGAGTGGGATGTTGCCCGATCAGAGTGTGTTATCAATGTTGGTTCAAGCGGTTTAGTCAATAATTCTTCCTTAGAGATTAGCGGTAGACATTCCCAGAGCAGTGATTTATCCACTCCTCAGTCCAGGAGAGGGAGACGTAGGAGGGTGATTCCCACTTCTGGTTTGGTTCGCCGTAGCGCTAGGATCAGATATGGCTCATCTTCATTACAAGGTAAGTCCTCGAGTCCGGCAGCTAGTAGTAGCAGTACGGATCGGGGCTCAGGTATTTCTATGAGATTTGGTAGCGATTATACTCCCTATGCATTAGGTAGTCTCTTGACTAGACAGTTATTTCAGTTGGCTAATGATACTGCATTTATTTTTTCGGATATTGAGATTGACGCGGAGTATATTAGGAGTAGGGAATTAGAGAGAGTATCTTCTCTGAGTAGATGAGGATAGTTAGTTGGAATGTTAGGGGTTTAAATGAACCTAAAAAATGTGCTAAAATTAGGACTTTTTTTAGAGAAAATCACATTGATATTGTATTACTTCAAGAGACTAAAATCGAATGCCCAGATTTTAGCTTTTATATTAGACTAGGTGGTTCCCTTTTCCGTAGTTGGGCCTGTCTTCCGGCAGTTGGTACTGCTGGAGGAATTATGATTGGTTGGAAAGAAAATCAATATAGATTGGTTCTTGAGATACCAAAACTACATTCTTTGCATGTTATTTTAGAACCCCTTTCTGATAATTCTTTTTTGGGTATCACTAATGTGTATGGTACCCACACAAAAGAGGAAAGGAGAATACTATGGGATGAGTGTACTAGTTTTAAAAATATTTCCCCAAATTGTTGGATTGTGAGGGGGGGGGGTTTAATGTCACTAGATTTTTAGGAGAGAGATCGCCACGTGACGGTGATTTCTCTGACATGGAGGAATTCAACGACTTTATATTAGAAAATGATTTAATAGAGATTCCTCTTGATAATAGATTATTCACTTGGTCGAATGTACGTGACAGTCCTTCTTTTGCATTATTAGACAGGTTTTTTATCAGTTCTGAGATAGATGATAGATATTTGATCTGTAGAGTCAAAGGTCTACCTTTTCTACATTCTAACCATTGTCCAATTATCCTAACGTGTAATTCGAATATTGCTATTAGTAGTAGTTTTAAGTTCGAAAAGATGTGGTTACTTGATTCTAGTTTTATTAACCTCGTTTCTGTTAAGTGGAAGTCCTTGTTTTATTTTAATAATATATATAGTGGTAATAGTGCGAAGATCTTGGTTGCAAAGTTAGGTAAGTTAAGATTTTTCCTCAAGCGTTGGAATAAATTCGTTTTTGGTAGTGTAAGAATTAAGAAGGATAAGATTATGTGTGGGTTGCTAGATTTAGATAAGATTAGTGAGTCAAGGATCCTTAATTCTAATGAGAAGGATAAATATTGTAACCTTAGACAGAATCTCAAACAGATTTTAGGAAAAGAAGAGGTTATGTGGAGACAAAGGTCTCGTATACAATGGATTAAGGAAGGGGATAATAACACGAAATTTTTTCATAGTGTGGCGAATAAAATAAGACGAGATAATATGATTCATTCTATTATTGTCAATGATGCAGAATTGACTCTACAAAAGGAATTAAATGAAGCTTTCACCAGTTACTATAAACAGATTTTTGGGTCAAAGATTAAGAGAAGAACAAATGTTAGATGGAATGATTTATATCCTTATGAAACTAGGATTAATCTTCATAGTTTAGACGAACCTTTTTCTGAGCAGGAGATTTGGAAGGCAATTAGTGATATGCCTAGTGACAAAGCTCCTGGTCCTGATGGTTTTTCTGTTAATTTTCACAAGCAATTTTGGGAAGTCTTAAAGTCTGATATTATTGATTTATTTAATAAATTTTATAATGGTGAACTATGCTTAGGTAGCTTTAACTTTGCGAACGTCGTTCTTATTCATAAGAGAGAGGGGGCTAATTCTTTGAAGGATTTTAGGCCTATCTCTCTTATTAATGTTTCCGTCAAGATCATTTCAAAAATCCTAGCGAATAGACTGAGTAGTAAGATGAATGACCTTATTGACTGCTCCCAAACTGCCTTTATTAAGGGTAGAAATATAGTGGATGGAGAGGCAGCGGTACAGGAGTACATTAATGTCTGTTGTAAGAATAATATATCATGTGCCATTTTGAAGTTAGACTTTGAGAAGGCATTTGATTCTATTGATTGGGATTTTATATGCGAATTATGTCTCGCTAGGGGTTTTAGTGTTAGATGGACTAACTGGATCTTATTATTGCTTAAGTCCGGTTGTTCCTACATCGTAGTGAATGGGATAGTGGGTAAGAAGATTCAATCCAAGAGGGGACTTAGACAAGGCGACCCCTTATCGCCTTTTCTGTTCAACTTAGCGATTGATGTCTTCTCTAGAATTATTAAGAGAGCGGGGAGATTAGGTGTCCTAGGCAGTGTTGGGAACGAGGAATTTAATAATGAATTATCGATCCTTCAATTTGCAGATGATACATTATTATTTTCTTCCTACTTGCCTGAGCATATCATTGCTCTTAAATTTATTCTTTACTGTTTTGAGATGTTATCTGGTCTTAGAATTAATTTTGATAAAAGTGCCGTGATGGTTCTTAATGATTTTAACAATGTGGAGTCTCTGGTAGCCAGCACTTTGAACTGTTCGATTATGAAATTTCCTTTTGATTATTTAGGCTTTAAAATAAGACCGTCGAAGCTTAAGAAGGAAGATTGGATAGTCATCATTGATAAGATTAGTAATAGACTATATAGCTGGAACAATAGATTCCTGTCTAGAGCAGGTAGATTAGTTCTAGTCAATTCGGTTCTAACAGCTATTCCCTCTTATTGGATGGCTGTTAATCGATTTCCTAAATGGGTCATTGAAAAGATTGATAGGATTAGGCGTAATTACCTTTGGAATGGTGACTCTAGTTGTAGAGGATATAAATGGCTAGTTAATTGGGGCATGTGTTGTAAGCCTAAGATAGAGGGGGGCCTGGGAATCATAAATCTACATAATTTTAACTCTGCTCTGCTCGCTAAATGGTTATGGAAATATAGATGTCCAGAAGTGAAGACCTGATGGAAGTCTATCGTTTCCAAATTTTATTATTCAAGAGGAGAGTTTTTTATCGGAAATAGGGGTGGGTGGAATAATAGATTATCTCACTTTTGGAAGTCTGTGTTGAATTGTTTTGACTTTTTTAAATTAGGTTGCAAAGTGTTAGTTCATTCAGGAAACCTTACTTATTTTTGGCATGATACATGGATCTCTAGAGTGCCGCTAAAAATTGAATTTAGTGAGCTTTATAACATTAGTAGACTTAATAATGCTTTAATTAAGGACGTTTACAAATCAGATGTTGACCCTCCGTGGGAATTCTCCTTCGATAATATTTTGGAAGAAGATTTATTAAGACAATTGGCCTTACTTAAAGCAAAGTTAGCATTGTACCATTTGGATGAGAATGGAGATTCCATTAGCTGGGGTTTAGATAAGAGTTTAGTTTATACTGTTAAGTCTATGTATAGTTTTATTAATTTTTCTGGCATTTCATTATATCCCTTTAAATTTCTATGGAAATCTAATTCTACACCTAAAGCAAAGTTTCTAATGTGGTTGATCATCCATAAGAAGCTTAACACGATTGAGTTGTTAAAAAGGAACAATGTTATTTTTGATGTAAAATGTTGTTTTTGTAACACTGGTGAGGAGGATGTAGATCATTTATTTTTCTCTTGTTTTGTTACTTTTTCTATTTTCAATATGATTATTAGGATTTTTACTTTTGATTTTTTTAATTCCTTTAATAGTTGCATTGATTATTGGAATTGTCATAGATTACGTTACAATTCCAGTCAGAAGTACATATTGGATTCTCTAGTAATATTCATAAGTTGGTTCATTTGGGTTGAGAGGAATCAAAGAATCTTTCATTCAATCTCTGTATTTAAGGATAACTTAATCATCAACATAGTAAATTTCTGTTTATTTTGGATGTCTAACTCGAATTATAAACTATTTGATAAAGTGCAATTTAGGCGTTTTTTGTTTAAGGTCAGATATAACTTGAGTTTATTCATTCGTATTAGTAGCTATTTTAGATGCTATAGACCTCGTCTGGGTTGGTGATTTCTTTTTACTTGTGTTGACATTTTTCTCTTGTTTGTTTGTTAATTATGTCCTTCTCTTTATACATGTATATATGGATTTATGCCTATACATTTATATATATATATAGGCATATACTCATATATATGTGTAAGTTACTGATAATTTTGTTTCAAGTTTTTCAGATTACAGGTTGTAGATGTAACTGGGGAAATTTAGGGGTTGCTGTTTGGATTGATTACTTGATTTGCTTTGGATATATTGGAGTATGAGGAAATACAGATTGTAGATGAAGCAGTGGTTTTGGGTTTTGCTGCTTTGGATTGATCATTTTTGGCTTACTCTGGATATATTGGTGTGTGAGGAGTAGGAGTGTCTGTATTTTTTGGCGATCCATTACATCATTTGTTCTTTTAGTTTATTATATGTATGGGAGTAGATATACTTCTTATCGGGTGGTGGCCTTGCCGGAATTCGATAACGAAGTATGATGGGTGGTGGCCTTGCCGGAACTCATCTATCTACTTTCCCTTACATTACTTTTTGAGACTCTTGTTTTTTGGGTCTGTGTTTTTTGGTGTATGTATTTGGATATTTGTACCATTCTATTTTTATTATATATATGTGTGCTCTCTTCCCTTAGGAAGACCACACATTTTTTGCTCAAAAAATATATATTCAAATAAATTGAATAACAATATAAACTGAAGTAATGTAATGAAATAAACGAAAATACACTAGAATAAACATCAAATATAATGAAATAAAGCAAAGTTTAACATATTTGTTCAGAACATTATTCAGTTGAACAAAGATTACATTTATTTGTTCAAAACGGAAAAAAAATTAGTTTGCTATTGAAGAACAAGTCCTTTTGTTATGACCAAGCTTCTTGCACACACCACATCTTGTAGTCTTTGTAAATTCACTGGCTGATTTTAACCTTTTAGAAGAGGATGGACGACCATGCATTTTTCTACCTTTTGGAGGAGCTATAATTGCATCTTCAACAGTCATGTCTTCACCCATATAATTTACGACAGGATTAATAGGATGTGAATAGGTGAGTTGAAAATGTCCAACTTTGAAATAAGATTCAATGTAGTCGTACACAGACAGGGTTTCACAGCTTAAAATACTTCTGACGGCATGAGCGCAAGGAAAACCGCTAATTTGCCACACATTACATGTACAAACTCGATTGTATAAATCAACAAATTGATGTACAGGAGAAAGAACTTCAAATTTATACTCACTTGATTTGATAACAAACGAAGACGCACCTTCCAAATGCAGACTTCTTAATCTAGTTTCAATATCAGGACATAAAATGTTATTCCAAGTAGAAGCTACTTCACGACGATCAGACATGAGTTTCATTAACTTCATTCTAATTTTATCTAAACAAGCAGTGATGGGTAAATGTCGTTCTTCCAGAATCCACTTATTAAAACTTTCTGAACAATTTGAAGACATTTCACCGTAACGACAACCAGGGAAGAATACGTTAGTAAATTTCTCAAATGGAATTCCATTCAAAAAGTTTGTTGCAGTTGATCCATCTACATCTCTAAAATTCTTTAAAGCAGCATTGAAATCAGATAAATTATATGCATAAGCAATTCTTGAGAACGAATCCAGCAACATCGTTCTATTTGTTTTTGAAAAATGCGATTTTAAAGCAACTTTTAAATTGTTGGTCAAATGATAAAAGCAGGATCCATGGAATGAATTTGGAAACACCTGTGGAATAGCAACAAGGATACCTGGATGATGATCAGGTATGAAAACATAGCTTCTAGAATCTTCTTTAAGAAACTCTCTTAGTTGTTCACAAAACCAAATCCAATTAGCTTCATCTTCGCCAGATAGAATTGTAATTGCTATAGGGAAAAAACCTGTTTTTTTTTTAAAAATTGTTTAATACTGTAATAAGGAACAGGAATATTTATTTTTAAAAAAGGATGAATGTGGGAAATTGATTAGAAATAATATAGTAGATGTTATTTGTGACAGTACATTTTTGTTGAAAAAATGCATAAATTTTGTTTTCCAATGGTACATAATTAATAAAAAATTCACAATTTGATGCAGGTTTTAAAAATAATTTCATTTCTATTTGATAATAAAAATAACATTAGCTTGAACAGCGTACAGACATAATAATTGCATGACAGAATGCATATATTTATATAAGTTGCATATGAATGTGAAAGATTTTTGACTATTTGTATGAGTAGTCAAAAAAACTGGAATAATTGTACTCTTATGTTAATTAATTTTATGGTATTTTACGCATTTCTGAAACTGAAGAAGCATAGTACTATTCGTATGTTCAGAATAATATCATAAATGGATGCAACTATTATAAATAATGGCATATGTAGATGTACAGTTTCAAACAAACATTAATTAAAATTGTTAAAATTTAAGATTATTGACAGAAGAACAAGGAAAAATAAACTAAAAAAAAAATACCTTTTCCATTTTTACCAGTTGCAGCCATTAAACACCCTTGAGCTCTTCCCTTCATAAACGTAGCATCAACAAAAATTAGTGGTCGACAAAATTGAAATCCAAACGCACAGGCCTCAAATCCAATAAATACCCTCTCGAATTGACGGGTAGAATCATTGAACTCCAAAACAACTGTACTTCCAGGATTAGTAGAAAGAACTGCATCACAAAAAGACTACAAATGATGGTAGGACATTACGTCGCTACCATGTAAATCATCTAATGCCAATCTCTTTCCACTATAAGCATAATAATACTTCAATATGACATTGTACTCAGTTTGAAACAAGTTAATAATGTCCTTTGTTTTCATTAAAGGATTTGCATGAATATGGTCACAAACCAAAAGTTTAATCAATTTACTGGATATAACGGGATTGTTTATATCATGAATTCCAGCACCACAATTATGTTCCGGTTGTAACCTCTTTACAACAAAATATCCTGGCTAATTAAACTTGAGCGAAGCATGAATCCTGAAGGAACAATTTTTATTGGAGCAAACAGCAGTAACTCTTTCTTTATTATTCTTAAGCAAATTAAGCTTATATCTAGTTTTCATGCTATACATCATCAAATAAAGTCTAAACTCAGTGACACCTCCTTTAAATTGTTGACCAACACCGGAGAAAACTGATTGATTCAAATCAATTTTCAACAATTTCTTAAACTGGTTGTTTGACTCACTACTACTACCAAAAGATGAATCACCAACTAAAGATGAATTGCTATCAGGAGCAACAGAAGAATTACTTCGATTAACGTTGACAAAAAAAACCAAGTAATCTTCACGATAATGTGCACCCAATAAAAGAATGGAATGAAGATCAGAATTGTTTTCTATATTTCTTCTCAAACCATCTCTAATGTGATACAAGCCCAATGACAACGGACTTAATTCAATTCATTTACCACAAACAGCATCTATAACGGTATCAACTGTACTGTCCAAATAGAGACGAATAGAAAAACTATCATTCCCATACTTAAGCAGCACCAACACACCAATGTTTGACGGACAACTGGAGGAAAAATTAAAAAAATAAAAATTAATCAGTAAAATCATCAGTAGCCAAATAAAATTAGTAGCAAAAAACGTAGGAACACAGTTAAATGCAGACTAAGATGTAATAAACAGTAATAAGTGTATATATATCTGCAAAAGATACATATATTTTGAAAATTTTGAAATAACCTGAACACATATATTATGCATAAATTAACCCATAAGTAATAGAATCATTGAACTAATAAACAGGCAGGCCGAGGAAAAAAATTAATTTCAGTAATTTGCATAATTATAAACATAAAATTTACATACTTGCACACAAATTTGCTGAGTACATCCAAACAGACTTAATATACCAATATTTGCATTTATATATACACATATATACTATATATGCATACTTTTATACATGTACGTACAACAGATGAACTACAAATTTGCAAGATTAATTTATAATACTGTAAATTCATCAAAAAAAAAACTTTATAAATTATTTAAATTACACATCAATAAAACTAGACAATTCCGTCAATAAAATCTACTGAATTAACCAATACAGATCGAAGAATGAAAACCATAAAAAAAAATCGCATATTTTACCTGAGGGAAGATGAAGCCATTTCAAGCACAATCGTTCAATGTAAAAGATCAGTTGAAAAATTGCAAACCAATTTCAATATGTACTGGACGCGAAAGGAACCTCAAAAACAAAATGCAGCCGCCATTAGCAGGATTATATTTTGGAAGAAAACTAAATCACGAAATATCCTCAGAATTAATCACAAGATCTGCTAATTTGTCGTTAATTAAGGAGTAATTTAAAAATAATTAAAGAAAAAAAAACCTGGCTGTAGTAAAATCCGTGTGTTCAGCCGAAATATTGAATTTGTGCAAATTAGTCACAAATACGCGGTTAGTTTAAAAATAAGGATGTAATTTAAACTTTTTTACAGGGGAGGATGTGAGCTTAATTAGGATTAATTATAAGGACGTGACCCTAATTTTCACTATTTTTAAAGCATATATAATATTGATTAAATAATATTTAATTCTAAAATAATTCAATTTAACGATAATAAATTAATATTATCGTATAATTATTTAAGTGGAACCTTATACATCTTCGAACTCGGCTAATATAGACTTTAAAACTCCTTATTCAGAAATTCGGGTTTATATGGTATACAAATATATAGAATTTCCTTTATATTTAATAATTAAATCGTTATAATTTATTAACGGTTCCATAGGCACTATTTGAAAATTTAAATTGGACATATTTTACAAGTTATACAATGAAATTTCCATTTTTATCTTTCAATAGAAAATTATAATCAAAATCGATCTGAACGTTCTTGTTTCACTGAAATCCGATTTATATCGGATCCTGTATATTCAGTTAAAGTTCGAAATTCAATATTACGAACTACAGCGTCGTATTGAGCTCGTTTTTAGTTATGTTATAAATTATATATATTTGAACTCCATTTTATAAAATAAATTCGATATGTAATCCATTATATTTCCAATATAATATATAATCAGATTTAAATATTCAATTTAAATGGCAGAAAAATTTGGGACGTTACATTCTTCCCCCCTTCAAAGAATTTCATCCTCGAAATTACAAGGTAAGAAGAATGACCCAATTATTTTGGAATAATTATATTTTGAATTATCACAAAAACAAATTCAACCTCCTTAAAAATTTCGCCAGCACCTCCTCTGCGTGGTCCGATCAGTACAACTGTCACTTCGTGTGTAACGACCCGCATTCTATGTTCTATGCATCAGAGGATCATAGAATTTTTTTTTGGTAAGACGTATGGTCATGTACTTTTGGGGAACGACTAGTGGGGTCATATCCCATGTTCATGATTTTTATCGATTTTTAAATGACCGTTTTACCCCTAGTTGAGTTCGTTCATAACTTTTGATTGGTAAGGAGTTTTGACTTGAAACCACTTCCATTAAATCCGTTTGATGGTTTTCCTTTCCGTAGAGTGGTAACATTAATCAAACGGATTTACCGTTTGGGAGATATGGCTGAATTAAGGTTTGAAGGGTGAAAAACAGCTTAATTTGGCTTAACCGGGTGATTAGTAGCTAGGCCCATTGAGGGATTTCGGGATCAGGAGTATATAAGGGCTGCTAGGGTTTAGAAAACACTCTTTTTCAGTATTTTTCAGCCGCCACTAACCTCCTTTGAACCCTAGCCATGGCCTCCACTTTCTAAATCTCTTCAAAACACCTCTTAATCACTTTCTTATCAAGGATTATGCTAATCAACATCAAACCAAGCCAACATAACATCAAATCAGAGTTGGGGCTGCTGCTAAGCATTGGGATTCGACCCAAAACAGAGGATATTTAAGATCTATAGTTTAATTTGTGGCAAAGGTGAGTGATCTGCATTGATTTTCACTAATTATGGCTAATTAGGGTAATTAGCGAAATTATAACTCAGAAAAATCTAGAAAAATTTGTAAAATTCTAGAATATTATTTTATGCCTCTGATATGAATTTGGGTTAATTTTGACTGATTTTGCTAATCCCGGAATTTAGGGGATTAAGGGGTGATTAGTGATAATTAGCGAAATTTTGCATCATAAAAATCTGGAAAAAATTGTAATATTCTAAAATATTATTTTAGGGCTCTGATAGAAATTTTGGTTGATTTGGTTAAGTTTAACTAATCCTATCATTAGCTTTGCTCAAACATGCTTAAGGGAAAATATGGGATTTTGGCTATGTTTGATCCGTTTTAACCTATCAAATTATTGTTTTGGTACTTATGGGTGATTATACATGTTGCTATGACTGTATGGTATGCTTTATGATTGATTAGAAAAGTTAGATTGGTCAAAAACGCTGTCGAATGGCGTAAAACAGTTGCTGGAAAGAAGTGCAGGAAATTAGCCGAACCGGATCGGATCGGAGGATGGGAGACGACCCGACCCGATCGTGGAGTACTACCCGATCTGAACCGCTCGTGGATTATGGCACCGATCCGACCCGAGTAGAGTACGCCGAGCCGATCCACTTTAGAGGAGGAGCCACGAACTGGTCCATGTGCCATGACCCGATCCGACAGAGGAAGCATGAACCGATCCAATGTGATGACCATGAGTCTACTTGGAGCTCACGAACGGAAAGAAGGTGACCACGACCGATCCTAAGCCCCATAACGAACTTATCATAATCCGAACCGAACCGATTTGGATGGAGAAATCTGACTTGACCCGATGTGAATGATCACGGACAGGACTACTACGAGGAGCACGATCTGAAGCATAGGGAAGAGGAGCATACCAGAACCGATCCGGAGAAGGCCAAAACCCGAGATGCAAAGGTAGTCCAAGTGGGAAATTTGTACACAGGATCCAGTTGGGAACCAACGAGTTAACTTCACGATTGGACTTTGCTGCGGGACGTGTGCAAAGGGGCTGTCGGTATTCATAACTTTGTTTCACCACTGAGAGACGGATAGTGGGCTTGTAGTGATAGTTGTCGGGGTTGGACTCCGCCAGGGCCCAAAGGATTAGGTGACCAAATAGTGGATATCGTAAGCTTTACACACTGAGTGAGAGATGTGAGGATGATTGCTATGCTTGATGGTTTTCCATCACTATGACATGCACACCCCACCCCCGTATTCTTTACACCATATGTTAGTGGCACCTGAGAGTATTGTATAGTATTTAGTGCTAACTCTTTCGTTGCAGGTCCAGGTTCAGGTATGATTGGATTATACCTGGTATTGTTCTGTTTTGTTACTTATCGCTCATACCAGACTTTTGTCTGACCTAGAGTTTTTTGTCTCTTCTTATTACTCTGGGTGCTCCTAAACGGGCAGACTAGAGACAGGTTAGGTGGTATGCACGAGTAGCTGTACCGGAGACGAGCAGGAGGCTCCCATGTATGATAAATAGATATTCTCCCTGTGTTGTTGTAACAACCCGTATTTCAATAACATGTTAAAACGAGAATCAAGGCAGAATTTAATTTTAAATTCTGAATCAAGTAAAACGGGCTATGCCATTTCGTTCGTCTAGGAAAAATACGCGAAATAGAGTCCGAGTTTTCGAAAATCGGAGTCCGTATGACCCGTTAAAGGCCCAAAGAAGATCTCTGGAAAATTTGAATTTCGGAAACAGTTTTGGAAATCAGGTCTGGGGCTAGGCGGGTAGTTTCCCGCCTAGGCCATGTCGACAGGGCTGTCGACAGGCCTGTCGACTTGGGCCCAGACCAAGTCGACAGCCCTGTCGACTTGCCTGTCGACAGGGGGTGGCCGGGGCAAATAGCCTGGCGCACCTGTTTGTCTCACCTGGTCTTGTTCTTGGGCTGGGTCTGGAAGCTTCCGAGATCTGATGGTCCTAATCTATCCTAGGGTTAATCTAAGGGCCTAAAACTATCCTAATCTCTATAAAAAGACCCTAAACCTAGCCTAAATCCCTAAAAATCAAACCTAGCAACTAAGTGCTGCCAAAATCAATCTTGATCATGGCCTCCATCTCAAATCCCTAGAGCCTATGCATCCAAATCAAGTTCAAATCAAAAGGTGCAAGCTTGCTACACCAAATAGAGGCCAAATCAACGTTGCTATGCGAGTTTCATGACGGATCTTCATCAAAGGAGGCACCTTTCTTAGCCAAGATGATTCATGCTTCTTTCCCTAGGCCTAACTATGTAAGTTCTAGCTACTTTTGGATCAAAACGGTATTTTTAATGTTGACATGGGATAAAATGAGGCTAAACATGATTATGCGAACCTATATGAACCTTACCTTGCCTCTTGTGTTCATATTTATGATTTTAGGCCATGTGAGTGACTTAATCATGCCTCTCATGCTATGCATAACCTAGTTTAACTTGCAAGTTTGGATCTTTATGCATGAAATGCTAGCATGAACCTTTAGGAACCACTTTACTTGTGAAACATTGGCTAAGACAAGATTTTGGGGCTTATGCATGTTTGTGAACCCAAACCCCTTATGCTAACATGCAAGTTTGTGGCCAAATCCTTTATGATATTATGCATGCTCGTGGCCAATCCCCTCTTTTAAGTTGTGCATGTTTATGGCCAAACCCTTTTTGATAATATGCATGTATGTGGCCAACTTACCTTATGACACTATGCATGTTTATGGCCAATCCCTTTATGATGTTATGCATGTGGAAGCCAATCCCTTTTTGGCATCATGCATGTTTTGAGACCAATATGCGACATGGTATTCTTACTATGTTGACTCGCTTTGCTCGCGTTGGGAAAACACGATTTTTGGGTAGTTAGGTAAACATGAACATGTCGTGAAATCTTAACTTGATTATGACATGTGTTTTTACTTGAAAATATGACTTGAAAGATAACATGGAAGTTGGCATGTAAATATGCATAAAAACATGAGCTTGGGAATTTACCTATTAAGTTAGGTCTACCCTTTGGGAATTTACCTATTAAGTTAGGTCTACCCAAATGCTTGAAAAACTTGTAACATGTTTTGGAAACATGATGAACTTAGATAATATAAGTATGGCCAACTCGAGGTTGGGTTGAGTTTGCAACGTAAAGCTACCCGGAACCGACCGGCCTAACTAGTAGTTGCAAACAATAGGACCCAATGTGAGAAGTTGGTCATGTCGCGCTTAAGACCCGAGGTTAGACTAGGTTGTGGTGTAAATCTACCCGGACCCGCCCGGCTTAATTAGTAACCACAACAAGGTCTAATGTGGGAGGTTGAGGGTGCATTAATTAAATTAATGCCACATAATAGGGTTAAGTTAATTTGATTAATGAGGCTTAACCAAATATGATATGGACAAATGGGTTAAGTAATTTGAGTAGGCTAATGATACTTAACAAAACATGATAAGCTTGGGTAAGTTAAGTAACTTGATTTGGCTAATGACACTTGACCATTTTTATACGACTAATGGACGGGATTAAGTTAACCAACACTTAATCAATCCAACACGATAACGTGATAAGGTTAAGTAAATTTTCTTAATGACACTTAACCGTATAATACAGTTAATGGGTGGGGTTATGATTAGGCTTAACTAATCTAAACATGGTAATCGGATGGGGTTAAGTTAGCCTAGACTTAATTAATCCCACTTGGTAATTTAATGGGGTTAAGTTAAACACTTAACTAATTTAACACGATGATTTGATGAGGTTAAGTGACCTATACTTAACCAATCTAACTCGTTAATTTGATGAGGTTAAGTTAATCTATACTTAACCAATCTAACGTGAAAACATGATAAGGCTAAGTCTCGAATCACTTGAATACGCTTGACCGATTTGACTCGGTAATTTGACAAGGTCAAGTTAATTTATATAATTAACCAATCTAAAATGATAATTAGACGAGGTTAAGTTATGGATTGCTTGATATACTTAGCCAACTTGACACATGGTTTGTAGGGTTAAGTCTTGGACTTGGATACTTAGCCAATTTTGACATGGTTTGTAGACGGGCTAAGTTATGAACTTAAGTGACACTTAACCCATTAGATAAACCCTAATTCGGAGGATTAGGTAAATAACCATAGTTAACAAGGGTAATGGAAATAAGGCTAAGTGGTAAACCTTAGTTAAGGGAAACTAAGTAATAATTCTTAGTCAAGGAAATCTGGACCACTTCTTAGATAGATGAGTAACCCGATACGGTAGGTCATCGTTTAAGTATACGCGTAGGAGCAGGCTATCTGATTTAGATAAAGGCTCCAGCGAACTGGGTAACGAAGCAGCGGCTTCGGGGAACGTGAGGATATTCTTGGTATCCCTCTGTGAGGTCGCAGATGATCATCCTGGGCTCACAAGAGGTTGAGGTCTGCGGTAGAAGAACCAAGAATATGCCTTGGTTGCTATGCGAGCGACCTAAAGACTGGGGTGGATAGCAGTGAGTCGACGGATACATAAGGTGCCCGAGATAGCAAGTTCGCCGATCATCTACCATCCTGAGTCAAGCGTGTACGTACGGAAAGGCAGGGAACACCCAACAGACCATGATTTGCTATCTAATTATGGGTGAGGTAGGCCGTAGGATGTGGGCTGGCCGGAGTGTAGTTCTCATGCAAGATTTTCTCTTGTGTTGCCTTTCACTAGTTGAGGGAGGGGTCTCGTGGGACCATAGCCACGTGTAGAAAAGCAGACCTTAGTATCTGCATCGGCAGATAAATCTAAAGCTCCCGACCGAGTCCTGTATTTCTTGTTCTGCCCTATGACAGGACTCGGATGGCACGATGTGATACATGTGCATACAGTTATAGAAAAACGATTCACGATGAATGCGTGGGGAAAAGGGCGCGGTTGAGGGTTAGCGTAATCCCTAGTGGCCTAGGTGGTTTAACCCTAACCGAAATACGAAAAGCGCGCAATAGGTAAGCGTAATCCCTAGTGGTGCTAGGTGGCGTAAGTCCTAGTAGTTCAAACGATGATTCATATGGAAGAGCCTAGCTAGAACAAGGGTGACAGTCCAAACGATTTCAAGGATAATACGACATGAGGAAGCCCGTACGAGGTACGGCAAAGGACTGAACTTGTATACATGGAAAGAAACATACGAGTTGAGTAACCTATATATGCGATATATTAGGTTGACATGGACCATTACACGACTTTGAGTAAGGGACATTCATGGTTAACACATAACAAGGTTGGGATACTAGTACGAGAGGTGCAGAGCAAATATACATGTTAGAACTAGGAAGAATATACATAATAGATACCGTGGGATGTTAGACGGGGAAGATACCTTGGGATAATGTACTCGATAGAAATCTGACGATGTGATACCTTGACTTATCATAACACCGCAGTTTATCATGATACCTTAGTTTACCTTGCCACAGTAGTTCAACCGGCTATCCTGGTTTATCTATCTTGTAGTTATCCTTATGTTTACTTTCAGTTTATGCATGTCATGTTACCTTTACCTGTTTTTATACTGGAAGTAGATAGGACTTA
This sequence comes from Allium sativum, assembly GCA_030737875.1. NCBI lineage: Eukaryota > Viridiplantae > Streptophyta > Magnoliopsida > Asparagales > Amaryllidaceae > Allium > Allium sativum. The sequence continues at coordinate 752,282,214 of CM060918.1, forward strand.
CTCAGTCTTTTTGACTGACCCGTTTTGTTTCGCCTCTTTTCTTCCGTTTCCCCCCAGGTTTCAGGGAGGAAACAATGCTGTTTAGTTCGGACTTCTTCTGCTTGAAGGTCATCACGGATGGCTTGGACTTCTCTTGGCTATGGCTACTTTACTGTTTTACTTGGGGAATAATTTATTAAAAAGTCTTTATGCTTCTTTACTATTGCAAGACAGGTTTTGATGTACTCTGATGTAAAAGGCTTTAGACCTTATTTATTCATGCTATGAAAGTTTGATTTTACTTCCGCTATTTATATATGTTCTGTCTTGTGATATTTCTGTGCATGTTTACCAATAATGCCCCTCTAAAGCTAGTGCATTCCTTTTCGAGTGACCCTAGCGGAGGCGGGGTGTTACATTTGGTATCAGAGCAGAAGGTTACCAGACTGGGCAAAAGTTTTTAAAGACCTTCTGAAAACTATTTGAAAATCGTTTACAAAGAAGCATTTTTCAAGAAAATTTTCTTTTAAAAGAAAAAGGCTATTCCCCAAAGGCCATTAGCACTATCCTTGTTTCCTTAATTGAGTCTCTTTTCCTTTCTTTCCTCCATCTGTAGTCACAGTAGTTTTAACTGCGACTAGTCTTTTCTACCTACGAAAGTGCTTTCCATACGATGGAGGTGGTTCTCGAGAGACCAGTGACCGCGTTATAAGAAAGGATCGTGAGAAAGAAGGATAAAGGATACGAGCTTAAGGATGAGCAACTTGTTGGTATGGCTTAGTCCTCAAAGGAGGGAGGGAGATGAATAATGAAACCCATGACGAGAGAGTTCCTTTGGCATGGTAAAACGGGGCGGATAGTTAAGTATTATGGGACAAGGACAAGATCATCGGGGGGGGGGGGGGGCAGTAGTATGCTCTCATTTCTAGGGTACCTCAGAAGGAGGGTAACGATCTTGTTAAAGGTTTAGTTTTTCTTCTCTATCATCCCGTCGGGACTTTGTTTTGATCACCGCATCTTTTTAAGTCCGCTTCGATAGTTCAGTCTCTGCACCTTAGTACTAGTATAATAGAGGATCCCGTTTTTGTCTCAAGTCCTATTGGAAGATCGGTCCATTTATTCATGACTTGCTTGGATTTGAGAATGTCTATGCCAAGTATTGAGCTTGGAAATAATGCTTATGAGCTATGGAGGGATTCTAGGGATGAAGTGGTTATCCAGTAAGGGGTGCCATTCTCGGTTTTGGAAAGAGGGTAGTTAGATTCTCGACTCGTCTTGGTGATACCCTCGAAGTCTCGTGTAACCTTTTGGGTTCTGTCATGGCTAGTTACCTAGAATCCCAGGATGCAGTTGTTGATAGTCCGGTTGAATAGAATTCGCCGCTAAGGCGGATGGTTCGTTTCGATTATGCATGAGTTATGGGAATCACCCTAGTAAGGACTCTTGGCAATTTGGATTGGCATCGGAAAACGAGACCCAGAATTCACTAGTGAATTTTGGAGAGCTGGCTGGAGTACGTAGATAGGGTTGAGCTAAGTATACTAGGGAAAGAATAAGTGAAAGTGAAACGAGTGGCGATAGTGAAATGAGTTTCACTCATACCTTGGAAATAGGAATCAAGGAGCTACGAAATCATGAAGTCAAAGGCAGTCAAGGCCTGATGGAACTAAGCTCAAGGTAATGCGACTCAGGAAACTGAAGACTAAATACGTGCATGATATCTCTTTTGGGAATATATCCTCGATCCCTGTTTTTCTGTTGAGCTTGCTTGTAGGCTATCTTTTATGGATATCCTCTCGGTCCTGTCTCTGTTACAAACCCCGTACGGAGTTTGTTTTGGTTATCTTCTCGACCCTGTTTCCGGGAATCTTAGGTAGAACCCTATGGATGTAAACATGTATTTGAAACATGTTATGGTTGATATGGTTGCAAATGGTTGCAAGTGGTTGCTCGTGGATGCGCGAATTTACATTAGATATTAGCTCGACTCGGTCACACTTCATATTGCATATGCACGAGTATTTATACTTGCTTATGGATGAAATTGAATGTGTTACCATGTGGATGTTGCATATGGATGAATGTTTGTGCACGCATATAGTGTATATATATATATGACTAGGACTATTTGCATACATGTTGGATTCATAGCACTAAACATATTTTTGCATTCAAGAGATTTTTCAGGCCTGATCATTAGCATTAGCTAAGGAACATATACACACACGTTTTGCATATATTCATACAGCATTAGAAATCATCTAAGGACAATGGTTGCTTGTGGATGATGTTTTGAGTAGATGGATGATGGATGGTAGGATATGTTCTTCCTAACTTAGAGATTTCGGGGACGAAATCCTAAAAGGTGGGGAGAATGTAACAACCCGTATTTCAATAACATGTTAAAACGAGAATCAAGGCAGAATTTAATTTTAAATTCTGAATTAAGTAAAACGGGCTATGCCATTTCGTTCGTCTCGGAAAAATACGCGAAATAGAGTCCGAGTTTTCGAAAATCGGAGTCCGTATGACCCGTTAAAGGCCCAAAGAAGATCTCTGGAAAATTTGAATTTCGGAAACAGTTTTGGAAATCAGGTCTGGGGCTAGGCGGGTAGTTTCCCGCCTAGGCCATGTCGACAGGGTTGTCGACAGGCCTGTCGACTTGGGCCCAGACCAAGTCGACAGCCCTGTCGACTTGCTTGTCGACAGGGGGTGGCCGGGGCAAATAGCCTGGCGCACCTGTTTGTCTCACCTGGTCTTGTTCTTGGGCTGGGTCTGGAAGCTTCCGAGATCTGATGGTCCTAATCTATCCTAGGGTTAATCTAAGGGCCTAAAACTATCCTAATCTCTATAAAAAGACCCTAAACCTAGCCTAAATCCCTAAAAATCAAACCTAGCAACTAAGTGCTGCCAAAATCAATCTTGATCATGGCCTCCATCTCAAATCCCTAGAGCCTATGCATCCAAATCAAGTTCAAATCAAAAGGTGCAAGCTTGCTACACCAAATAGAGGCCAAATCAACGTTGCTATGCGAGTTTCATGACGGATCTTCATCAAAGGAGGCACCTTTCTTAGCCAAGATGATTCATGCTTCTTTCCCTAGGCCTAACTATGTAAGTTCTAGCTACTTTTGGATCAAAACGGTATTTTTAATGTTGACATGGGATAAAATGAGGCTAAACATGATTATGCGAACCTATATGAACCTTACCTTGCCTCTTGTGTTCATATTTATGATTTTAGGCCATGTGAGTGACTTAATCATGCCTCTCATGCTATGCATAACCTAGTTTAACTTGCAAGTTTGGATCTTTATGCATGAAATGCTAGCATGAACCTTTAGGAACCACTTTACTTGTGAAACATTGGCTAAGACAAGATTTTGGGGCTTATGCATGTTTGTGAACCCAAACCCCTTATGCTAACATGCAAGTTTGTGGCCAAATCCTTTATGAGATTATGCATGCTCGTGGCCAATCCCCTCTTTTAAGTTGTGCATGTTTATGGCCAAACCCTTTTTGATAATATGCATGTATGTGGCCAACTTACCTTATGACACTATGCATGTTTATGGCCAATCCCTTTATGATGTTATGCATGTGGAAGCCAATCCCTTTTTGGCATCATGCATGTTTTGAGACCAATATGCGACATGGTATTCTTACTATGTTGACTCGCTTTGCTCGCGTTGGGAAAACACGATTTTTGGGTAGTTAGGTAAACATGAACATGTCGTGAAATCTTAACTTGATTATGACATGTGTTTTTACTTGAAAATATGACTTGAAAGATAACATGGAAGTTGGCATGTAAATATGCATAAAAACATGAGCTTGGGAATTTACCTATTAAGTTAGGTCTACCCTTTGGGAATTTACCTATTAAGTTAGGTCTACCCAAATGCTTGAAAAACTTGTAACATGTTTTGGAAACATGATGAACTTAGATAATATAAGTATGACCAACTCGAGGTTGGGTTGAGTTTGCAACGTAAAGCTACCCGGAACCGACCGGCCTAACTAGTAGTTGCAAACAATAGGACCCAATGTGAGAAGTTGGTCATGTCGCGCTTAAGACCCGAGGTTAGACTAGGTTGTGGTGTAAATCTACCCGGACCCGCCCGGCTTAACTAGTAACCACAACAAGGTCTAATGTGGGAGGTTGAGGGTGCATTAATTAAATTAATGCCACATAATAGGGTTAAGTTAATTTGATTAATGAGGCTTAACCAAATGTGATATGGACAAATGGGTTAAGTAATTTGAGTAGGCTAATGATACTTAACAAAACATGATAAGCTTGGGTAAGTTAAGTAACTTGATTTGGCTAATGACACTTGACCATTTTTATACGACTAGTGGACGGGATTAAGTTAATCAACACTTAATCAATCCAACACGATAACGTGATAAGGTTAAGTAAATTTTATTAATGACACTTAACCGTATAATACAGTTAATGGGTGGGGTTAAGATTAGGCTTAACTAATCTAAACATGGTAATCGGATGGGGTTAAGTTAGCCTAGACTTAATTAATCCCACTTGGTAATTTAATGGGGTTAAGTTAAACACTTAACTAATTTAACACGATGATTTGATGAGGTTAAGTGACCTATACTTAACCAATCTAACTCGTTAATTTGATGAGGTTAAGTTAATCTATACTTAACCAATCTAACGTGAAAACATGATAAGGCTAAGTCACGAATCACTTGAATACGCTTGACCGATTTGACTCGGTAATTTGACAAGGTCAAGTTAATTTATATAATTAACCAATCTAAAATGATAATTAGACGAGGTTAAGTTATGGATTGCTTGATATACTTAGCCAACTTGACACATGGTTTGTAGGGTTAAGTCTTGGACTTGGATACTTAGCCAATTTTGACATGGTTTGTAGACGGGCTAAGTTATGAACTTAAGTGACACTTAACCCATTAGATAAACCCTAATTCGGAGGATTAGGTAAATAACCATAGTTAACAAGGGTAATGGAAATAAGGCTAAGTGGTAAACCTTAGTTAAGGGAAACTAAGTAATAATTCTTAGTCAAGGAAATCTGGACCACTTCTTAGATAGATGAGTAACCCGATACGGTAGGTCATCGTTTAAGTATACGCGTAGGAGCAGGCTATCTGATTTAGATAAAGGCTCCAGCGAACTGGGTAACGAAGCAGCGGCTTCGGGGAACGTGAGGATATTCTTGGTATCCCTCTGTGAGGTCGCAGATGATCATCCTGGGCTCACAAGAGGTTGAGGTCTGCGGTAGAAGAACCAAGAATATGCCTTGGTTGCTATGCGAGCGACCTAAAGACTGGGGCGGATAGCAGTGAGTCGACGGATACATAAGGTGCCCGAGATAGCAAGTTCGCCGATCATCTACCATCCTGAGTCAAGCGTGTACGTACGGAAAGGCAGGGAACACCCAACAGACCATGATTTGCTATCTAATTATGGGTGAGGTAGGCCGTAGGATGTGGGCTGGCCGGAGTGTAGTTCTCATGCAAGATTTTCTCTTGTGTTGCCTTTCACTAGTTGAGGGAGGGGTCTCGTGGGACCATAGCCACGTGTAGAAAAGCAGACCTTAGTATCTGCATCGGCAGATAAATCTAAAGCTCCCGACCGAGTCCTGTATTTCTTGTTCTGCCCTGTGACAGGACTCGGATGGCACGATGTGATACATGTGCATACAATTATAGAAAAACGATTCACGATGAATGCGTGAGGAAAAGGGCGCGGTTGAGGGTTAGCGTAATCCCTAGTGGCCTAGGTGGTTTAACCCTAACCGAAATACGAAAAGCGCGCAATAGGTAAGCGTAATCCCTAGTGGTGCTAGGTGGCGTAAGTCCTAGTAGTTCAAACGATGATTCATATGGAAGAGCCTAGCTAGAACAAGGGTGACAGTCCAAACGATTTCAAGGATAATACGACATGAGGAAGCCCATACGAGGTACGACAAAGGACTGAACTTGTATACATGGAAAGAAACATACGAGTTGAGTAACCTATATATGCGATATATTAGGTTGACATGGACCATTACACGACTTTGAGTAAGGGACATTCATGGTTAACACATAACAAGGTTGGGATACTAGTACGAGAGGTGCAGAGCAAATATACATGTTAGAACTAGGAAGAATATACATAATAGATACCGTGGGATGTTAGACGGGAAGATACCTTGGGATAATGTACTCGATAGAAATCTGACGATGTGATACCTTGACTTATCATAACACCGCAGTTTATCATGATACCTTAGTTTACCATGCCACAGTAGTTCAACCGGCTATCCTGGTTTATCTATCTTGTAGTTATCCTTATGTTTACTTTCAGTTTATGCATGTCATGTTACCTTTACCTGTTTTTATACTGGAAGTAGATAGGACTTACTCAGTCTTTTTGACTGACCCGTTTTGTTTCGCCTCTTTTCTTCCGTTTCCCCCCCAGGTTTCAGGGAGGAAACAATGCTGTTTAGTTCGGACTTCTTCTGCTTGAAGGTCATCACGGATGGCTTGGACTTCTCTTGGCTATGGCTACTTTACTGTTTTACTTGGGGAATAATTTATTAAAAAGTCTTTATGCTTCTTTACTATTGCAAGACAGGTTTTGATGTACTCTGATGTAAAAGGCTTTAGACCTTATTTATTCATGCTATGAAAGTTTGATTTTACTTCCGCTATTTATATATGTTCTGTCTTGTGATATTTCTGTGCATGTTTACCAATAATGCCCCTCTAAAGCTAGTGCATTCCTTTGCGAGTGACCCTAGCGGAGGCGGGGTGTTACAGTTGTTGAAGGTCACTGCTTGGGCATTAGTAGTGTACCTCCTTCTTTTACTTTCTTTTGCTTTAGAGACAGTTTTAAAGTTGTAATAATGATGTTGGATCATAAGCTGTATTTTGGATTTCCGCTGCTATGATGATGATGGTTTTAGTTTTCGTCTTATGCACTATCTCGCCTGTTTTATGTCAAGTATGTTACTATTATATTTTATTCCATGCACTGTGAGACATTCTACAGGTTTCTTTGTTAGTTCTTTCATCTTCTTTCCTTTCTTTGACGACCGTCCCGTGCTAGCGGACATGCGTACAGCGCACTTTCGGAGGAAATGTCAGTTAATGCGGGGCGGGCTGTCACACTTGGTATCAGAGCTCTAGGTTGCATAGTTAACCTAGGGAAAGACACTAGGGAGAGATAATACGTATATGAGAGTGCGTATCTGTGATTATTTTGGTTTTCAAAAGCTATATATATACATATACTATTAGTATAGCTAAGGATGAAGTCGCACTGCACTGACACCACAAAGAAGATGGTTAATCGTTTTCTGTGTACAGATTGAACGATCAGCCGATATACGAGGGGTACAGGTAGAGGAAATGGGAATGATCCTGATATGAGGACTATGTTCACTGACTTCATGAGAGAGATTCTTAGGGATGCTCGGGGAGCAGTTCCTAATGTTGCTAACGGTGGTGGGGCAGTAGTGCAGGCGCCTAGGGCCGATTTTGCCAAGCTATGCAAGGATTACACTAGTCTTGGTGGGAAGCCGTTCCACGGAACAGAGTTGGCTATAGAAGTCCAAGAGTGGCTTGATTGTTGTGAGCGCATCGTCGAGGATCTCGGAATTGAAGACGCAATGAAGAGGAAGCTAGCATCGCGTCAACTGCAAGGACGGGCTATGAATTGGTGGAATGCTATTAAGGCAGCTACTCCTGAGGATCAAGTTACTTGGAATCAGTTTAAGATTCGCTTTTGCGATAAGTTTATCCCGGCTGCTGAGAAATTAGAATTGTTCAGGAAGTTCTTGGAGCTTAAGCAGAATGGTAGGGCAGTCTCGGAGTATATCGTTGAATTCGATACTTTATCGAAATATGGATTGTCCCTTATCGATACAGTCGAGAAGAAGAACGAGAAGTTCATACATGGCTTGGATGGGTACTTGGGGGAAGGACTGATAAACCATATTGATGAGACGTTCGAGTCTATTGTAGGAAAGACATTAAGATCAGAGAGCCTTTTCCCTAAGTCGAAGACTGCGGTTGCTATTGCATCTACAGAGGAGCCAAAGCCGCAAGTAGACGATGAAGGCAAGAAGAATTCTTAGAACAAGAGGAAGCAGAACCCGACCAAGGATGGTCAGAATAGAAAGAATAAGAACGGTGGCGAGTGCTTTAGTTATGGTAAGAAGGGCCACTATGCCAGAGATTGTCAAGAAAATCCTGGGGAAAGGAAGTGCTTTAACTGCGGCCAGGCGGGACACCACAAGGATGATTGTCCACAACCTCCTAGGGAGAAGCAGATTGTGAAAGCGTATGCTATCAACACTGTTCCTTCTTCGTCGAATGCTCCAACTGTGGTGCAGAAGGAAAAAGGCGTCGTTATCAAAGGTATGCTTTCTATTTAAGATGTTTCTGTTCGAGTATTGTTTGACAAACCCGAGATAGTCGATAGACCTTTAGTAGTGACGAACCCGGTTGGTGGTTCGACTAGCCTTAGTACGATTTGTCGTAATGTGGTCTTATCGAGTCATGGATGTATGTTTGTTTGTGATTGCTTTGTTTTGGGCTTTACTTGGTTTAGCATTATTTTGGGGAGTCGATCTACTCTAAAGGAATAGGGTGGTATTGGGTACCTACCTAGTGATGGCGATAGTAACTGGAGTTAAGGAAGCTGAGAGGTTATCGTTGTAGTAAGTTCTAGTTGTCTCTGGGAGGCAAATGAGTGCTCCAGTGCTTAGTTGTTTTGCTAGTATCACCTCACTTGGATTGTCCGAATTCGGAGGAGATGTTCCTTGGGTGCGTATCTGATATTGGTTTAGGCCTTTGGGGCTTGTGCTTGGGGAATGTCGAGTTCAACTAGGATGGTTTGCGTGAGAGGTAAATAGTTGTTGCGATTCTTCATTGGATGATATCTTTGTTTACTCGAGGAGTGATGGGCAGCCGTGACATGATAAGACTTTTCAATGGTATAGACTACCCGAGTTAGACTCGATTCGGTTATGAGATGGCTCGACTGGGACTCGAGAAAGATGCAAAGTAATGGATTGTTTAGGACCCTATGCTAATGTTCTCTTTGGATAGTAGAACTTTGAAGAAATAGGATGTGTTCATTGCTTATGGAAGATGCAACGAAGATCAGGACGATTCAAGTTGGAATTGAACTCGTAAAAGAAAATGGGTGTTCGTAGATCTTGGAGATGCAACGAATAGGGAGACGACTCACGTTGGACTAGAGTTTGTCGGTAATGGATACTAAAGACTGGGTCTGAGTTATGGATTAACTTGAGTTGGACTCGAGAAAGCTGCAAGGAATTGGATTTGGCTCGAGTTGGACTCGAGATGGCAGCAAGATAATGGATAGACTTGGGTTGGACTCAAGTATTTTAAGCGGACTTAAAGCAGGGCTATATGTGGATGCCCGTTATCTTGGATCCATTGGACGTGATCTAGTTATCCTTGGAGGATAAAACTTACGTTGGACGTACGGTAGTCCGTTTGGAGGCTGGGCTTCCATTAGTTCTTGATGTTGGTTGGACCAGACATACAAGAATTGACATATTGGGATTGGTTAGACCAGTCATGTAGGTGTCGACGTGTTCATGGCTTTAGCAGGTGATAGGTAGGACTTGTTTGATGGATGTTATGGTTGCTATGTTTGTCCCTATCTTTCTTCTCTTGAGTAGACTATCACCTGTAGGGTTCTAGCGATGGGGAACAAAGAGATGGTCGTATAGACGGACATTAGGCTACGTATCAGTTCAATGGGGTAGTCATTACTCCATGGAGCAGAGTGATCGTAGCAAGACTATGAGCCAGTGCAGTGAAGTTGTCATGACTTCATAGGGCAGAGTGGACATAGCAATGTGTTTAGGTGCGATAACAGTTGCATTGAGTAGGAGGAATGCTAGTCTAGAGGTTATGTTTCTGGGTTGGAAGCAACTAGAGTATATCACAGGATATGGTTTCAGACCCAAGAGTGAATTGGAATCAGAAACGCTAGTAAGCTTGACGATTAGATCGTTTTTGATTGAGTGGGTTGGTTTCGGTTAGAAGGACGATCCTAACCTATTGGAAATCATCTCTAGGGTAGAGATGGGTATCGATGGAAAGAGAATGATAAAGCAAGGATTTGATCGAAAAGGATGGCTTCGAAAGAATGGGGGACTAGTTGTACCCAACGTAGACGGACTGAGAGATGAAGTGCTTAGAGCATATCATCACTCGAAACTGACTATACATCCCAGTGGTAACAAAATGTATTGAGACATGGATTAGACCTAAGGATAAATAAGGACGTTGGGAAGTTTATGTCCAAATGCATGAATTGCCAGTTAGTTAAAGCTGAGCAAAAGAAGCCTAGTGGGTTGTTAAACCATCAGAAATTCCTAAGTGGAAATAGGAACAAGTCTCAATGGATTATATTGATGGTTTGCCAAGGACTAGGTCAGGTCATGATGGTATTTGAGTGATTCGTATACTAGAGGATCTTTTGAGAACTTATATATTGGATTTTGGAGGGTTATGGGATGGCCATTTGTATCTGGTTGAGTTGTACTTATTAGCCCAGTATTGGTATGGTTCCAATTGAAACTTTGTACGGAAGACCGTGCAAGGCACCATCATGTTGGTTGGAGAATGGTGAGAAATTTGAGCTTAGACAAGAAATGATAAGAGGGACTTTAGGCAAGATCAAGATTATCCAACAGAGAATGAAGACTACTTAAGATAGACAGAAGACTTATGTCGATAAGAGACGAAGAGATTTGGAATTCTTCGTTAATGACTTGGTGTTCGTCAAGGTCTCTCCGTTGATGAATGAGATTCGTTTTGGTAGGAAAGGTAAGTTAGCACCAAGGTTTGTTGGTCCATTTTCAGTTCTCGAGCAAGATAGGAATTTGGCATATAAAGTTGAGTTGTCGGACAAGACGGCGGGAGTTCACAACGTATTTCATGTTTCCCAGTTAAGGAAGTTTGTGAAAGACCCTAATGTGGCTATTTCACCAGATCAGTTGGACGATATCGAGGTTGAACCCGAGGCGGTTGGGAACAACAAGCCTATGCGTATTGTTGGGAACGATACGAAGCAGCTTCAAAGGAAGGCAGTGAAACTAGTCAAAGTTCAATGGGGGTGATGATGAGAAAGGCTGCAATTGGGAAACAGAGGAGGACATAAGGAAGAAGTATCCAGAACTCTTTGCTGGTAAGGTTTCGGTAGTGATAGTTCTTTCCTTGTTAGTAAACCGCATGCTAGGATTGGCTTGTTGTGTTGATTTGTATGTTTTATTGTTTGAAAATGATTGATAGGCATGCTGAATTTTTCGTATGTTTCGGTTAAGGAATTTCGGGGACGAAATTTCTTGAGGGGGGGAGAATGTCACGACCCGCATTCTATGCATCAGAGGATCATAGATTTTTTTCTTCTGGTAAGTCGTATGGTCATGTACTTTTGGGGAACGACTAGTGGGGTCATTTCCCATGTTCATGATTTTTTGTCGATTTTTAAATGACCATTTTGCCCCTAGTTGATCTTGTTTCGTTCATAACTTTTGATTGGTAAGGATTTTTGACCTGAAACCACTTCCAGTTGATCCGTTTGATGGTTTACCTTTCCGTAGAGTGGTCACTTAGTCAAACGGATTTGCCGTTTGGGAGATATGGCTAAATTAAGGTTTGGAGGGTGAAAAACAGCTTAATTTGGCTTAACCGGGTGATTAGTAGCTAGGCCCATTGGGGGATTTCGGGATTAGGAGTATATGAGGGCTGCTAGGGTTTGGAAAACATTCATTTTCAGTATTTTTCAGCCGCCACTAACCTCCTTTGAACCCTAGCCATGGCCTTCACTTTCTAAATCTCTTCAAAACACCTCTAAATCACTTTCTTATCAAGGATTAAGCTAATCAACATCAAACCAGGCCAAGATAGCATCAAATCAGAGTTGGGGCTGCTGGTAAGCATTGGGATTCGAGGATATTTCAGACTATAGTTTAATTTGTTGCAAAGGTGAGTGATTTGCATTGTTTTTCACTAATTATGGCTAATTAGGGTAATTAGCAAAGATTAGCGAAATTATAACTCGGAAAAATCACGAAAATTTTGTAAAATTCCAGAATATTATTTTATGCCTCTTATATGAATTTGGGTTAATTTTGACTAATTTTGTTAATCCCGTAATTTAGGGGATTAAGGGGTGATTATTGATAATTAGCGAAATTTTGCATCATAAAAATCTGGAAAATTTTGTAAAATTCTAAAATATTTTTTTAGGGCTCTGATAGAAATTTTGGTTGATTTGGTTAAGTTTTACTAATCCAATCGTTAGCTTTGCTTAAGGGAAAATATGGGAATTTGGCTATGTTTGATCCATTTTAACCTATCAAATTATTGTTTTGGTATTTATGGGTGATTATACATGTTGCTATGACTGTATGGTATGCTTTGTGATTGATTAGAAAAGTTATATTGGTCAAAAACGCCGTCGAATGGTGTAAAATAGTCGCTGGAAAGAAGTGCAGGAAATTAGCCGAACCGGATCGGATCGGAGGAGGGGAGCACGACCCAACCCTATCATGGAGCACTACCCGATCCGAACCGCTTGTGGATGATGGAACCGATCCGACCCGAATAGAGTATGCCGAGCTGATCCGCTTTAGAGGAGGAGCCACGAACTGGTCCATGTGCCACAACCCGATCCGATAGAGGAAGCACGAACCGATCCGATGTGATGACCACGAGTCTACTTGGAGCTCACGAACGGAAAGAAGGTGACCACGACCGATCTGAAGCCCCATCACGAACCGATCGCGATCCGAACCAAACCGATTTGGATGGAGAAATCCGACCCGACCCGATGTGAATGATCACAGACAGAACTACTTCGAGGAGTACGATCTGAAGCATAGGGAAGAGGAGCATACCCGAACCGATCCGTAGAAGGCCAAAACCCGAGATGCAAAGGTAGTCCAAGTTTGAAGTTTGTACTCAGGATCTAGTTGGGAACCAAAGAGTTAACTTCACGATTGGACTTTGCTGCGGGACGTATGCAAAGGGGTTGTCGGTATTCATAACTTTGGTTCACCACTGAGAGATGGATAATGGGCTTGTAGTTATAGTTGTACGGGGTTGGACTCCGTCAGGGCCCAAAGGATTAGGTGACCAAATAGTGGATATCGTATGCTTTACACATTGAGTGAGAGATGTGAGGATGGTTGCTATGCTTGATTGTTTTCCATCACTATGACATGCACACCCCAACCCTGTATTCTTTACACCATATGTTAGTGGCACCTGAGAGTATTATACAGTATGTAGTGCTAACTCTTTGGTTGCAGGTCCAAGTTCAGGTATGATTGGATTATACCTGTTTTTGTTCTGTTTTGTTGCTTATCACTCATACCAGACTTTTGTCTGACCTAGAGTTTTATGTCTCTTCTTATTACTCTGGGTGCTCCTAAACGGGCAGACTAGAGACAGGTTAGGTGATATGCCCGAGTAACTGTACCGGAGACGAGCAGGAGGCTCCCATGTGTGATAAATAGATATTCTCCCTGTGTTGTTGAAGGTCACTGATTGGGCATTAGTAGTGTACCTCCTTCTTTTACTTTCTTTTACTTTAGAGACAGTTTTAAAGTTGTAATAATAATGTTGGATCATAAGCTGTATTTTGGATTTCCGCTGCTGTGATGATGATGGTTTTAGTTTTCAGCTTATGCACTGTCTCGCCTGTTTTATATCAAGTATGTTACTATTATATTTTATTCCATGCGCTGTGAGACATTCTACAGGTTTCTTTATTAGTTCTTTCATCTTCTTTCCTTTCTTTGACGACTGTCCCGTGCTAGCGGACATGTGTACAACGCACTTTCGGAGGAAATGTCGGTTAATGCGGGGCGGGCCGTCACATCATGTCTCCAATATCCTAAAAGAAAATCAAAACCAAATGGCTATTCAACTCAGGGGTATAAAATCAACCACCAATCAATATGTTAAGGTTCACCCGTTTGTCGGGCAACTCAAATTTCAATTTCAAAGCAAATCACTAACTTCTTTTCATTTTCCAACTTGTACTTCCATTCTGGGTAACCAAATCAATTTCTTAGCCTTCTGGAATACTCATCTCAATTTATAATGCCAATAACAACTACAGTTCGCATAACTCAGTTTTCATTCCGAAAGTGATTTTATTTCCAATTTATTTTACTGAAATTTTATTTCCAACTCATTTAATTCCTTATTGACCCATTCGATGAATTTTATTCAACCAACTCAACATCCAAATAATAAACAACCAAATCATTCAAATTATATTCAACATTGATGCTTATTGGTCTGCATTCATTTTGATTTATATTAATTAATTTCGATTGATTCCTATTCATTATTATTCTCTAAATTCCACATTCCAAATCAATTTTAATTTAATTCCGATATTATTCTCAATTTTAATCCCACTTAACCAATTAAGTTCTAATTCAAATTCTTAATCCAATTTGAATTCATTCAAACCAACCGACATATAAAACACACCAATATCTCAATAATGTGAGAAAATTGTTTCTTTTTTATACAAAAATACATTTCAGGTAAAATTATTTCATTTACCCAATTTATAAAACAATATTTTGTCAATTGTCAGTTCAATGCTTTTCAACACTTGAACCGATCAAACAACACAATACAAAACATTTGTATATAAAATTTACAAATAAGCGCTCTCATTATACACTCAACTCAATCTAGGGCAGTATTAACCCAATCTCTATCGAGTTATACCACAGAGCCAAGGTTATTACTAAACCGATAGCTCTGATACCACTGTAACAAACTGGGATTTTCGACTCCGAAAATCAACATAAAGACCATGTCAACCATTCCAGAATCTAACATATCAAATCGTTAATAAGAAGAAGTTAGACGGTGAGGTAAAAAAGAAACAAATATTAGAATAGAAGAAGAAGAAGAACCATCACAACACAGAGTCTCACATCGCAGCAGAACAAAATATAATATAAAAATAATTTTTTATTTGAGAGCTTGAAAATATACTTACAATCATCAGAGTACGTTTCACATCTGGAGAGTTATAAGAATCTGTCCTTACACACAATCACACAGCAGAATATATAATATCAGACATCTGAACTCCTCTAGCTCGTCTATGGATTTCGCATCGTCTGATAACTGAACTTGTACAACCCGGCCTAACCCGAGCATTACAAATACCGGGTTAGTCTGGTGAACCAAGTGAGAAAAAACACACTAAGCTTAAAGGTATCACACAACTTGATTTTAAAGTCAAAATCTTTTCAAAAGAAAGGATAATAATAAGACCAAATTCACACATAAATACGGACGGTTTTTTTACCTTACTATAACCCCAAACAGTTTTGAAATCAATATGTTTTTGATATTATAATAGTTTCTAAATCAAGTAAATAGAATCTAGTAGAACGCTTGCATCTCACGCTCCATATATATAGTATACAATCAAAACCGCGGGCGCTTATTGGAGAATGGATTTCCTGGCAATGTATGGGACCACCTCTTGACAATGTACCTCCGGGGATGAATACATTGGGGTTCAACAAGAACGTCTTGCAACCCGGCTCACACATGATCGGCCCCTCATTTCACTTGAGAGTACCAAATATATCTTCACCACGGTTGGGGGACAGCCAACCGAAACGATAGCATATAAAAATAAAGGGACAACCGAAGGCATTTAATTTCTCCAGATTAGGTAATGATATACCCTATTAATGGGTGCGACCCACATAGCCATGTTGCCTACCCGATTTTGTGCCATTCCCAGTTGATGAGGCTAGAGGCCATAATCTACTCGGCACATCTGGTCATTTTTTCCCTTGAATGCCACATTATCAGATCCGCTAGATATCACTAATTGATGCCCACAAAAATACCCTAGTTGGGAGCTACCCTACTATGACACTTTTGAAGAAATCAACGTACGTTACCCCACTGAAAATACTCTGTCAGACATTCATCCATACAAGTCATCCGGGAACAGGATGAACCGAAGGCACTCTCCTACCACATCCTAAGAATCACCTTATAGATCAGTAGCGAGAAGTCCTTGCAATCCGTATATTTCAACCACGACCGAACCATAGTTCATCTCCGGTCGCTAAACCAGAGAATTTTAGTAATTCTTCCGTTTATGAAGATCTATGGTCTTCAATGCTCCATCTCGATTATCTGCTGATATCTTCACGTATTTGTTGGTTAGAATAGTTTTCAAATATAAATTCGATCCCGGTCTTCCCGTACCAACTAGCGTATAGGCTAGATTTGATAGTCAGTTATTTAACTATCAAATGAACTTAAATAAACAACCATTCATCCATGAATTCATAGATTCAATACATAGTATCAATTATCTTCTTTAATCAACCGTCTGTTAATTAAGTTCTTAATATTTTCCAATATTTAAAACATAACTTTTATTCTTATTTTCAAATAAGAATACTCTTCAACCCATTCATTCGAATCATATAATTTTCTAATACAGTTTATAAAATCATTCACGGAAATCTTAGCTTATATTTTCCTCAGCTCCTCTCGTTCATAAACTAATACCATCCTTGGATAATTATGAAGTCACTCAAGTTGGGGTATTCTGTTTACCTCTCAAACCTTCACCAACATCATTCGTATCTTCAGAATAGATATTAGTTTATTAACACACCCTTTTCTTTTTAAAACTCTGTTTAAAGTCTCAAATGCGTTTACTTAACATATTAAGTACCCTTATTTATAACTCTCTTTAATACTTTAAAAATAATCCTTCATAATATAATACACGAGTCTCGACACAATGGTGATTCGAATCCTTTATAAATTTATTTAATATCTCTTTAAAAATATATTTTACCAATATTGCAGTAATCAATAATTTATAGATTAAAATATGTATATAAACGTTCTTTACAAATCTTAGGTTGTTATCTTTTACATATCTTATAATTTATTAACCAAAATAATTTAACTTCTGAATCAAACGTTATAGATTATATCTCCAAATCCTTTTACTTCCGTTTATCAAACCCTTTTTCAATTCATTACTAACAACTTATTTGTTGTCTAAAAGTCATATAACGATCCTTTATAAAGATCTTCAGTTTATTAATCATAGTTTGTAACAAATGTTACACATTCTCCTTCCAAAACTTATACTTCATTTACAAATTCCATTTGCAATTCATTAGCAACGACTTATAATTTGATTTCATTTCTCAGCTCTCACCTTCGATTTACATTCCGAACTTCGGAACACAACATTTCGAACCTCAGAATAAAACTTATCTTAACCCTTTCCCATCATTTCCCAACTTCTCAATTTACTTATCCTTTCCGTTATACTTGGAATTAATTTTATCGCGTTTTCACATATAATCAACTTATACTCATATATCTAGTTATACTATTTTTGAGAAATCTTGATTTAATAATCTCTCCTAGCTGTCGGGTTTAAATCCAATTATAAATTCCTATTTTTTATTTCAACCCAATCTTACTTACAATTTTCAGTCCCATTTATAAATCCATATTCATATTTTCGATTGCGATTTCATTTGAAAACCTAAAATCCCATCTCCAAAGTAACACTCATTTCCAGTTCCGTCGATTCGTTAATCTTATTCCCAAAATGTTATTTAATCACATTTCATATAATTTAAAACAGCGTTTATTAAAAAGATCGTTTATTACAAAACTAACATTCCTTAAACTCTTTTATACCTTCTCGTATATCTATAATTCAGTTATTTCATTTCAATATTTTGAAATCAGTTTAAACTTCCTTTACGGCTATTAAGGCCTTTACATACCATTTACACATTTTGATAACAATTACGATAGGTTTATCGTTAAACTATTCACTTAATTATATCTTATATCTCCATTAATTATAAATTATAAAATAAATGAATGAAACGTTGATATTTATATTCATGATCAAAACCGTATTTCAAATCCGCATATAAATATATTTATATCTTCAAATCGATATGATATCAGTTTCAAAAATCATTTCATTTTTCCGATGGTACCTAAGAGGCAAATGTCTACAATAGTACCAAACCGTGAAATATTAAACCATTTCACATTTAATAATCATAATCAACAAATTGATAGACGTTATCAATATATGTGAGGAATCACGTTGGATTCCTCCAACCTGTTATCCCTGCAAAACAATGGGTTATCACAATTTGAATAATTCAGTTCAGTTTGGCTAGTTAAATATTCATTTCCCACCTAAACAGATGGAATAAACAGTTACATAAAAACAGACAATAATGGATGGTAACAGCCAATAATTAGCAAAAAACAGCAATTCAAGCATCTAATTATTTGTTTATAACGTTTATATTATTATAAACGTGACCACTGAGGTACGACACCTCAATTGGATTCAATCGTTATAAATAACGATTTTATTTTAATTAAGTTAAACGAACATTTAACTTAACGTTTCAGGTAATATACGAATATATAATTCAACGATCATCAAAATAAAATCATCCATAACGCATGAACAAATAAACCCAACTTATATAAAATATAAGTGAGGAGAAAACTGAGTGAGTTTAACTCACCCAGGTATACTTATCATCAACATATTTCGTTCTACGAGCTTCCAGCTGCGTGAGATTCTGTCCATTTCAATTCCAAAAATCTTGCGTCCGATGATAAGATTTCAACGTCCCTCGTTTTGTCTGTTTCTGTAAAATATGAGAATGTTACACGAATTATTCGCATTTTTAATTTAAATTAATTAAACCTTAATGCACATTTATTTTAATCTAATTATACCTTAAATTAAGCAATCATGGTTATTTATTAATTTAGAGTAGACAGTATACTAGTTTGGACAAAACTGTATAACACGCCTAGGCTCATTCAGAAACTACCAGATCATGCTTAGTAAGGTTATGTATATTTCAAATAACTTAATCTATATATGAACTAAAACATTAACATCTTATTTGTGTGTTTAATAATATGGTGCCAACTATATATCATAACAATGGCCACGTTCATATTATAATATTCCTCACCTTACTGTAGCTTTCTCCTTCTCCAAAACATTTCCTTTTCCAATACTCCACTTTCCTGTCATTCAAACCCGCTTCCGCCGCTTCATTTTCCATTCTTCCCACCGACTCTCCAGGCTTCCTTCTTCGTAATGTTGTGCTCCAAGCAACCCTTCCCATCTCACACTATTTCGAAGACTAATTAGGCACTCCCCTTTAATTTAAAAACGATAGTGGCTCATTCCATGAGCGTCACAACCCCACTATGCTACGCCACCCGCCTGATGACCAAACGCTGTCAGCACCGTACTGGTCTGAACATCAAACCCCATGGTCCCCTGTACCTCTCTCCATTTGCCACCGAAGATCACCACTCCATCACCCGCGCTAAAATACCAACATCTACTTCTCAGTTACTCCTCCCACTCACTGTCATTCAAGCCTCCATCCCACCAGTCTGAACTCCTGCATCTACCCCTTCCGTTCACAGGTTTCCATCCAGTCACCCATGCTTCTCTGGCCCACGTCCCATTCACTCTCTCCATCTGAAACCATGCAATACTTCCTAAATACAATACTGAAGTTCCCCCGTATATGTTGTGTGCCATCATTCTTTTCCCCACACACTTCATTCTTCCCAACATCCAATTCTGTCTTGTTTTTACAGTGGGAAAGATTTCAAAATGCTAGATGATTATAACAACAGATTATGGGTTAAATGCCTTGCAATGTATCCGTATCATCTGAGTTCGAAAGCCCGGATGACGTTCAAGCAAATTCCAACATGAAGTAATTGCATTTCTAATTTATTAGAAAACAATCTAATGTGTCGCTCCCCATTTATATATTTTATAGAAAGCTTGTAAACAAATCTGGAAGAAGGAGGAAAAAAGGATTTTCAGTTTCCTTTTTTACATGGAGCTGCTCATTTCGTTTTCACATAACTGAAAAGAAAGAGGCCATGTTTTATATAGGAGGGAGAACGTGGCCATCACGTATGGTGTAGTGGTAGGGATAGGCTAGGCATGTGTGTCCATTATCTTACTTTTCCAATGTTCTACTTCGTAATTTCATTTCAGTGGTATGGGTGATCGCAAAAGTCCATGTGAGGAAAGAGAGGGTAGCGGTGTACTTAATTTGACAGAACGACGTTAATAAGATATTATTAGGCTTCACATTTCAACACTTAGGCATGTGCTAATTAAATATTGGAAAGAGTGGTTAGGCCTGCCGCGTTTTGCTATGGATAGGCAATCCTATATATATGGTAGCTGCATGGTTTCATTTCAATAGATTGCGTATTACTCATTACATTAGCTATGTGCAAGTCACTTCACTACATAAGGTGGAACAAAGATACGGTCTGCAGCAGGATCCCCAATTTCAATAGCTTGTATTTAGGGTAGCACGATGTTTACCTTTAGGGTAGGTGCAGTGTATCATTTGTTTAACTTAGACGTGAAGTTCTGCTAATTAAAATTTATTTTATTTTTATTTTTATATGCTATTTATTTCCTATAGCTATCCGTTATTCATGGTAAGCGTTAAAATATATGTGCCGTCACTCACAAACTTCAAACGAAATAAAATGTGCCTACCGCTGCGCCTTAACTTTTCAGTCCTAATAAAATCAACTTCATTGAAAGCGGACTCTTGTTTGTACAACGACGTTATTTTAATTCACAGGTTCACCTTTCAATGTCGCGTACCGATAAAACAATTCCGTTGGGCTCCAAACTAGAAATATACCAATAATTAATTATGTGCATTCCAATTGAACTTGTTTCATCGAATATGGAGATTGTTTGGAACAACGATTATTTTTAAAGCATATATAATATTGATAAAATAATATTTAATTCCAAAATAATTCAATTTAACAATAAAAATTAATATTATCGTATAATTATTTAAGTGGAACCTTATATATCTTCAAACTCGGCTAATATAGACTTTAAAACTCCATATTCAGAAATTCGAGTTTAAACGGTATACAAATATATAGAATTTCCTTTATATATAATAATTAAATCATTATAATTTATTAAAGATTCCATTGCGACTATTTGAAAATTTAAACCGGACATATTTTACAAGTTATACGATGAAATTTCCATTTTTTTCTTTCATTAGAAAATTATAATCAAATCGATCTGAAAGGTTCTTATTTCACTGAAATCCGATTTATATCGGATCCCGTATATTCAGTTAAAGTTCGAAATTCAATATTACGAACTACAGCGTCGTATCGAGCTCGTTTTTAATTATATTATAAATTATATATATTCGAACTCCATTTTAAAAATAAATTCGATATATAATCCATTATATTTCCAATATAATATATAATCAGATTTAAATATTAAATTTAAATGGCAGAAAAATCTGGGATGTTACATTCTTCCCCCCTTAAAAGAATTTCATCCCTGAAATTACAAGGTAAGAAGAATGACCCAATTATTTTGGAATAATTATATTTTGAATTATCACCAAAACAAATTCAATCTCTTTAAAAAATTTAAAAATTTCGCCAGCACATCCTCTTCGTGATCTGATCAGTACAACTACAACTTCCACTTCGTGACTCCAATATCCCAAAAGAAAACCAAAACCAAATGGCTACTCAATTCAGGGGTATAAAATCAACCACCAATCAATATGTTAAGGTTCACCTGTTTGTCAAGCAACTCAAATTTCAATTTCAAAGCAAATCACTAACTCCTTTTCATTTTCCAACTTGTACTTCCATTCTGGGTAACCAAATCAATTTCATAGCCTTCTTGAATCTGCACTCATCTCAATTTATAATGCCAATAACAATTACAGTTCACATAACTCAGTTTTCAATCCGAAAGTGATTTTATTTCGAATTTATTTTACTAATATTTTATTTCCAACTCATTTAGTTCCTTATTGACCCATTCGATGAATTTTATTCAACCAACTCAACATCCAAATAATAAACAACCAAATCATTCGAATTATATTCAACATTGATGCTTATTAGTCTGCATTCATTTTGGTTTAACATTAATCAATTAATTTCGATTGATTCCTATTCATTATTATTCTCTAAATTTCAAATTCCAAATCTATTTTAATTTAATTCCGATATTGTTCTCAATTTTATTCCCACTTAACCAGTTAAGTTCTAATTCAAATTCTTAATCTAATTTAAATTCATTCAAACCAACCAACATATAAAGCACACCAATATCTCAACAATGTGAGAAAATTGTTTCTTTTTTATACCAAAATACATCTCAGGTAAAATTATTTCATTTACCCGATTTATAAAACAATATATTTTTCAATTTTCAGCTCAACGCTTTTCAACACTTGAACTGATCAAACAACACAATACAAAACATTTGTGTATAAAATTTACAAATACGCGCTCTCGTTAAACACTTAACTCGATCTAGGGTATTATTAACCCAATCTCTATCGAGTTATATCATAGAGCTAAGGTTATTATTAAACCGATAGCTCTGATACCACTGTAACGAACTGGGATTTTCGACTCCGAAAATTGACATAAAAATCATGTCAACCACTCCAGAATCAAACATATCAGATCGTTAATAAGAAGAAGTTAGAGGGTGAGGTAAGAAAGAAAGAAATATTAGAATAGAAGAAGAAGAAGAAGAACCATCACAACACAGATTCTCACATTGCAGCGGAACAAAATATAATATAGAAATTAATTTTTATTTTAGAGCTTGAAAATATACTTGCAATCATCAGAGTACATTTCACATCTGGACAGTTATATGAATCTGTCCTTATACACAATCACACAACGGAATACATAATATCAGATGTCTAAACTCCTCCAGCTCATCTCTGGATTTCGCATCGTCTGATAACCTGAACCTGTACAACCCGGCCTAACCCGAGCATTACAAATACCGGGTCAGTCTGGTGAACCAGAGTGATAAAAAAACACATTAAGTTTAAAGGTATCACACAACTTGATTTTAAAGTCAAAATCTTTTCAAAAGAAAGGATAATAGTAAGACCAAATCCACACATAAATATGGACGGTTTTTACCTTACTATAACCCAAAATAGTTTTGAAATCAATATTCTTCTGATATTATAATAGTGTCTAAATCAAGTAAATAGAATCTAGTAGAACGCTTGCATCTCACGCTCCACATATATAGTATACAATCAAAACCGCGGGCGCTTTTGGAGAATGGATTTCCTGGCAAGGTATGTGACCTCCTCTTGACAGTGTACCTTCGGAGATGAATACATTGGGGTTCAACGAGAACGTCTTGCAACCCGGCTCACACATGACCGACCCCTCATTTCACTTGAGAGTACCGAATATATCATCACCACGGTTGGGGGCCAACCAACCGAAACAATAGCATACAAAAATAAAGGGACAACCTGAGGCATTTAATTTCTCCAGATCAGGTAATGATATACCCTTTTAATGGGTGCAACCCACATAGCCATGCTGCCTACCTGATTTTGTGCCATTCCCAGTTGATGAGGCTAGAGGCCATAATCTTCTCAGCACATCTGGTCATTTTTTCCTTTGAATGCCACATTATCAGATCTGCTGGATATCACTAATTCATTCCCAAAAAATACCCTAGTTGGGAGCTACCCAACTATGATACATTTGAAAAAAATCAACATACGTGACCCTATTGAAAATACCCTGTCAGATATTCATCCATACATGTTATCCAGGAACAGGATGAACCGAAGGCACTCTCTTACCACATCCTAGGAATCACCTTATAGATCAGTAGCGAGAAGTCCTAGCAATCCGTAGATTTCAACCATGTCAGAACCACAGTTCATCTCTGGCCGCTAAACCAGAGATTTTTATTAATTCTTCTGTTTATGAAGATCTATGGTCTGCAATGCTCCATCTCGATTATCTCCTGATATCTTCACATATTTGTTGATCGGAGTGGTTTTCAAATATAAATTCGATCCCAATCTTTCTGTACTGTAACATCCCACCTCTATACCCCTGAGAAATGTCGTAGACCATAACGGAGAATGAGGTTCGTGAAGAGTGACTGATTGTATAATTACTCTGTGTGAGGAATGCACATCGAATTCTGACATCGATTAAAATTTCGACATGACCATTCGGCACATAGGGCAACTACACAACGGCTATATGCAATCCGGAAAGCAGTATAAAATAGACAACAACAATAATATAAATATGTTATATCTCAAAGCCAGAAAAAGAATAACCATATCACAAAGGCGGAATAGATATGAATAAACCAAGGATGTGTACAACAAGATAGTGGTCAACAAAGATCCACTAATCCCAAAAGAATAGAAACATGCACCAAGATCTAAACAAAAGAATATGTACACAACAAGTGAAATGGCAAAGGTACAAAAGTACATAAAACTACGGAGACAGAGTAGCTAACTGAAAGTGGAAGATCAATCCTGCGAGGAGTCCCAAAGGAGTACCTAAAGTGACTCGGTCTGACCCAAGTATTATTTATAGGAATAAACAATAAACGAATCAGTCTAGCTGTACTCATCAAATAAACTGAGAAAAAAAGAGATAGAACACAGGATGACATGATTCTAGTAATAATATCTAGTCATAAACAAATATGAAACATGGCATGTCAATAAAATCACGAAATGACAATGGAATGTCAGCACACAAATATCTCTAAATAATCTCCTAGCTAATGTAGAATGCAACATTCAAACAATAGCACACAACAGGAAATGACAGAGGAATGCCAACTATAAATCAAATTGACGTGCATCGCATCAAAGTAAACGTAAATCAAATTGACCCGCATCGCATCAAAGTAAACATAAATCAAATTGACGCACATCGCATCAAAGTAAACATAAATCAAATTGACGCGCATTGCATCAAAGTAAACGTAAATCAAATTGACGCGCATCGCATCAAAGTAAACACAAATCAAATTGACACACATCGCATCAAAGTAAACATAAATCAAATTGACGCGCATTGCATCAAAGTAATCATAAATTAAATTAACACGCATCGTGTCAAAGTAATCAAGAATCAGAAATCATTTATCAAATTAGCGTGTATTGCGTCAAAGTGGTCAAATTGACATGCAATGCATCAAAGTAATGAGATACAATCTCTAGGTAGCGAACCCGTTGTTTGAGCCGAAGCTCCCCACGAAGCCGGGTCGTGACCCCGGATGATGAAAATACATAAATCATAGAACATCATAGAAAGTTGGACCGAAGTCCCATAGATGAAGGTCCCAAATCATAAATTCCCACTAGGGCGATTGTGAACCAAACAACTATGTCGGGAGGCGGATACTAACGATCCGGGTGAGTATGAATTACACCAACATAGTTAATATAATAAAATAGCTAAATGTCCCACAACCACTCGATATTCTCGAATATTTACGAACTCGTTTTTAGTTCATTCTCAAAACATCAAGGATAATCATAAAAAGGATCACATCGATCCGGGTGAATAGAAATTACTCCGAGCTAGTTAATATAAGGAAATAGCGACATGTCCCATAACCACATGCTATTCTTGAATATTTACAAACCCGTAATTGGTTTCTATTCAAAACAGGAAAAATCACCA
The DNA here is from genome assembly GCA_030737875.1 of Allium sativum. Classification (NCBI taxonomy): domain Eukaryota; kingdom Viridiplantae; phylum Streptophyta; class Magnoliopsida; order Asparagales; family Amaryllidaceae; genus Allium; species Allium sativum. Next base: position 752,307,858 of record CM060918.1, read on the forward strand.
CACATGTTCGAACACATGAGTCCAAGAGTTATTCGCCGAAGTAAACGTATAAGGGGTCATAGTCCTCAGTTTTACTAAGGTAAATAAACTAAATTTCTCGTCCGATCGATAGGATAAGGAATCATTTATAAATCAACAGAATTAGAACCGAGTTTAGAAATCAAATTAATTTTAAAAGGATTTGAGTTTAAAACTGCTTAAACATTGGTTCGATGACCATTGACAACATAAAACCCCATTATCCATCGTGGTTCAATTATTCATGAAAACCGTCGCCGTAGCGAGTAGAACACAAACATCATGAAACATAAACTCACATCACACAACATACAGGAAATCAAGGGATAACATTATAGTTTCGATCAACGAACTGAAATCCCAAACTAGCACTCGAAGGTTTTAAACTACATCAGAATAGACTCGAAGGATATCGAGTCAATAATTCACGTTTTAATGGCGTGAATCATCTTAACAAGAGTATCGAATAAATTCGATATACAAAATAGAGTGCAAGGGCTTTAGAATGATTTCTAAGTATAAATTACTCCAAAATTAGCTTCATTTCAAAACTCTCGTAGACACGGTTCCAACGCATCTTGTTTCGCTGAATTCCGAGTTCGTATGAAAAAATTATGATTGTATTTTTACCTCCATCAAAAAATTCCCATTATCTCCAAATCACTCCAAATTTGTTTCATTGGAAAGCTCTCGTCGAGACGGTTCCAACGCACCTGATTTTGCTCAATTCCGAGTTTGTATGAAGAAGTTATGGCCATTTAAAGATCGAACATTTTTTTCTTTTGTTCGGCCATTAATGGGCGAACAGAAGGCATTTGCTCGGCCATTTATGGCCGAACGGCTGTTAAACCCCAAAAAAATACATTTTTTCCTACCAAACATATCCAAAATGATACCGGCCAATGCCCGAATGCCTATGATGTTAAATACATGCAAATGAGGCGTCCAAAACTCACCGGAGCAACTCTTAACACCAAATTCACATGCACAAACATTCACACAAAAGATTTGCAATGATTCTTGATTATAACCCCAAAATGACTAAATTCTCTAATAAAAAAAATCAAATGCGATATAAGTGAATTGTGAAGTCTTAGAACTTGCCGGGTGCGACAATGGTACTTCAAAACACCATATTCACATGCATAAGCATGTATATATAAGATTGCAATGATTCGGTTTATAAATTCAAGTATGAACAAAATCCCAAACCAAAGTACACTAAAGCGATTCAAGCGACTTGTGAAGACTTAGAAATTTGCCGGGGCAACAGAGCTTCACAACATCACCAAATCTACTCATAACATATGCATTAGATCGTATGAACAATCCTTATCATAATTTTTAACTCAATGAAACATAAAAACATGAAATCGGCTAAGTTACACTAACATAACCAATTCACTAGCACATGCAAACTCATATGAACACTAAATTACACTTGTACAAGCTAATGTCTTGTGGCATAGATGTGAGTTCAAATAGAACTCACCTTTGGCTCTTGAATACCAAGAACAAGCTCCAACAAGGAAGAACAAGCACACAAACGAGTAAAGCTCCTCTCTTTCATCAATTGCTCCTCTCTAATCACCTCATGAACACATATGAAGACTCATGAGTGTTAGGGCACACTAAAAATCCAAAATTGAGAGGAGTATAAGGTAGAGAGGGAGAGTAGAGAGCTTACCCATGTCTTAGAATTGGATTTGCACAAGGATTGGGCTCTAGATTGAAAGCCCTAGCTTAGGGAATTTCTATTTCCCATTACCTCCTCCTTTCTCTATTTTCCTAAGTGTTTGGAGAGTGAATGAATAGAAGGAGACTAATTTGGTTATATGGAGTGAGATAGGTTAGCTTAACCGAGCCCTAGCCAAAGTGTCAAAATTCCGAAGCTCGGAACATATCGATGCTTATAATCAAAAAGGTCGTAAACGATGATCCAGACTCAATGGAAGTAGTCCCGAATCCTAATTTTATCGTTTGTGAAAAATGACATTTTGATTGACATATAAGACACGATGATATATTTAAATAAAATATTTAAATCTAAAATCATCGAATGAGCGGGATGTTACAGAACTCCCCCCTTAAAAGAATTGCGTCCCCGCAATTCTTTAAGAATGAAGTAATAGGCAACAACCAAAAATAATACCATGGAGTGGTACCAAAAGAACCGACACAAAATGAAAAGATCACACCAACGGCTAGGTGAGATCCCAATTTTGTCTCGCCAGATCATAAAACTAGAGTTCAATCTCGAATTCCATTACCCATGAAGGTAGTCATCCCAAATGGGTAAAATAATTCTAAAAAATTCATAAGTGTTATGAATTCAAATAGACTCGCCTTTTTTCATATGATTCTCAAGGGAATGAGAATCAATAGAATGCACATAAACCAAGTGAATCTAATTTGGAATTTCAAGAAGCAACGGGACTGCGTCCTACAGACGCGAGATATCAATGGTAGATATTTCTCTTAGGATATGAAATGGTAATTTACTTTAGTTGACTAATCTATCCCCAAACTCAATCACCACGATGTAGTGAACATCGAACTCGAGTGCTTTAGTCCTACGACAAGCTGGCTGACACCAACAAAAGCACAACACAGAGATTCCAACGAAGTTAGCTAAAGATAGCAATTCTCGAAGGAATAATCAATTGTAATATCAATGATTCAAGGTTGGTGACGGAATATCAACGAGCTAGAAATCGATAACAAATATTGGTAACGGAATACCAATGAACTATTCGGGGAAATCGATTTCTAACCAGGTACTAAATCTCATTTAGTAACCATAAGGACGAATCATTAGGAATTATATGAAGTTCCCAATATTCAGAAACTTGAGTATCGATTTTAGAAAACAAGAAACATCGAGAAGATGATGGATAAGTAGTGCACAACTTACCACTTTGGAATAACAGGATTTAAGATAATTTTCCGCCAAAAATCTCAAATCGCAAAAACATCAGCAATTAATCAAAGAAACAATAAAAAAAATTCTTTAACAAGATGAGATTAAACCAAAGAGGCCGTAATCCCAAAAATTTTGATTGACAAGGGTTAACAAACGTGCGGAGACAATTGTCAATCCAAATGATTCAAACAAATAAAGGAGGAATATCAAAAGAGCTCATCCTTTCGATATTCATTTATAAGAACAACGCAAGGCTAAGTCCATAAGTGAATTGACTATAGCACTTCCGGAAGATCGACTAGATCATAGATTCGAAGAAAGGAATTATTGAGTTCGCTGCGGATCGCAAAACCTCTAATTTCCCTCCCCATGGGTTTCCCACTCTCACGAGTGATCATTCACTAGGGAAAATAAGGAGACCCATGGAATCAAAAGAATACTAAATTCTCTTTAGCAAATTGAAACAAGGATTAGCAATTAGGCAAGATTCCCAATCACCAAGAATTTTCGAGAATCAAAGAATTGAAACCCAGAAATAAATTATCTAGAAAAATAACAAACGACTACGAAAATAGCAAAAATCCAAAATATTATTATTTCGATTAACTTATTAGTAGTAAATTTTAATTTTAGGAATCATTTCGAATGTCGGATTGTCACATAATGGTGTTTAGGAATTCCAAACTGCAACATGGCGTCCCATATCTCGTTCGAGATCCTTAACACATCCGATGGACAAGTTAACACAAGAAAGTCCTCACAATTTCTAACATTCACGCAGATCTCGCAAAATATAAAAATTCAATAAATCATTCGGGATGGCATAAAGGAAATAAAATTCATTTATCAACTTACGAATAAAACACAAATGATATCTTTTGATAACGAAGAAAACGATCGACGTATATCCAAAGAACATAAATAAAATAATCTCTGAACAAGTTAAATGGCATTAAGGTTAATGACACGTACCCTGACTCAAGAAGATGGATCACAAGAAGCGGGATGCTTTCCCTCATTCTTGATCTTGAGTTTTGAACGCAACAAGGTAACACAAATGTATCATTGCGCATTTATTGAGTTAATTTAGCACAATTAATGCTTGGTGACTCACACCGGCACAACGAGGTAACAAATGAGTTGTTTTAGCCCAAAGGCTTGGTGATCTCACGTCGAACTAGAACTATATAGCTGACAACAAGGGAGTAGATTTAGTCACAAAGACATGGTATCTCCATACCGACCGACAAGTGATCAATAGACCATGCTAGGTACATAACGACGTACGAAACAATCTTAACTAGAAATCAAGAAATCTCAGGATCAAAGACGCTTACAACGTGCGTAAGGACGCATGGGCAAGATATCCAATGATCAATTAACTACAAGGATATTAAACAGATATCGATTAGCAACTCGAGTCATATAATGAAACAGAAGCACCACTAGAGTACACAGGCACTAGATGGACCATAGAAATCAACCCGAAGGAGAACAAGTTGATAACTATTCTAAAGGACCAAAATATGCCATTTGAGACATAATCACCCCTCCAGTAGGAGGTACACCGGGTGAACCGGCACTTGCACGGCTGCGACCAACCATTCCGCCTTTTTAAGGAAAAAGAAGGAGGAAAAAGTTAGCCTCAAGTTGAATTCAAACGATGCGAATTCAATCAAAATGGAATCATATTGGAAGATAAGCTATGACGGGTCTTGTAATAACCCGGAAAATGTGAACCAGTTTAAAATTTTTAAATTAGGTTATTAACAAGAAATTTGAATGATTAAAATAGCCTATTTCCATAAAATATAGAATTGTGTATAATATGGTCGTTTGAAATTTTGAACACAAACTAAGTCAGACTGTGCAGGATGGAAAATATAACGGATTTTAGTGAGACCAAAAATATTTAAATCTGTTAGTCAATACCTTTCTAACGAATCTGAAGAATCGAAGTTTCATAACGAGAATCAAAAGATATGGCCGAATGAATTTTCAGAAGAGTCGGTATATAGAATATATAGGCCTGGAAAATTTATATTTTGCATATGACCTCGGAATTCGACGAAACCACTTTTGTTGGGTCCGGGATGTCAAACTATTGCTAGGTTTCAAATTTCATAATTTTTCAAATCAATATGTGAGCGTGGCAAAAGAAAACGCGTTTGACCAGTTTCTGTTGAATTTAATCGACAGGAAATTGGCCATTTTTCAAACGGTCTCAGAATTCGACGAACTAGTTTTGTTAGGACCGTATCGTCAATACGAAACTAGAAAATATTTTTCTGGAATTTTTCTAGTTAGTATGTGACCCCGGTAATTTGAAATGTACGTTTAAAATTCAATATAAGGATTTAAATTGTAAATTTAACGGAAACTGATTGTAACGATCAAACCAGCTTACGATACGTATCCCATTGTGTTCGGAATGGGGGTAAAACGCTATGGACGACAGGCGGTGGACCTCGGTTCGAGGTCATAAGTAAAAGTCAACCCTTTGGCAAAAATTTAAAAATAAAATAAATAAAAAAACAAATAGAAAACCCTAAGTTCATCGAATCGCGCCGCCTTACCTCGAACGACGCCGACGAACCCTTCGCCGAAGCCCCCACCGCCAGACTTCCTCCCTCCAGACGCCCCCGACATCGAATCGAAGCAACCCTCGAACCCCTGCCGCGAACCTCCACGAACGCCTCATCGCGAGCACCACTGGACCACCGCCGACTCCTCCTCCTCCCCTTCGCAAGATCGGTGAGCCATTTTATTTTATTTGTTTTTTTATTTTTATTTAAAAACTGTATTTTCTTTAGAGTTAAAACTGTAGTTTTTTTCTTTAGAATAAAAACTGATTTTTATGAAGTTATAAAACTGAATTTTTTAAAAAGAAAAAGAAACTGTTTTGAAAAGAAAATAAAAACAGAATTTTTAAAGAGTTAAAACTGTTTTTTTTTTTAAAGAGTTAAAACTGTTTTGTTTTTTTTAAAGAACTTTAAAACTGTTTTTTTTTAAAAGAAACTGTAAAAACTGGATTTTTAAAATAATAAAAACTGAATTTATAAAGAATATATAAACTGTATTTTTAAAGAAAATATAAACTGATTCTTTTTAGAATATTATGAACTGTTTTTTTAAAAGAAATTGAAAACTGTTTTGAAAAGAAAATAAAAACTGCATTTTAAAAAAAAAGATAAAAACTGCATTTTTAAAGAATTAAAAACTGATTGTTTTAGGGTTTTAAAACTGTTTTTTTAAAGGTTTTAAAAACTGTTTTTTTTTAAATATATAAACTGTAATTTTTAAAGAAAGAAAAACTGATTTTTCTAAAAGGCAAAAACTGTTTTGATAGAAACTAAAAACAGTTTTAAAAGAATTATAAAAGCAGTTTTAAAAGAATAATAAAAACTGTTTTAAAAAGGAATTATAAAACTGATTTTTATTTTGAACTTTAAAATAGGAAAAAGGTTTAATTTTTTTTAAGAAAAAGGTTTAATCTTTTAATAGAAAAAGATTTGAACTTGTAAAAATAAAGATCATATTTTTAAGAATAGAAAAGATGGAATTTTTGTTAAGTAGAAGAAGTAAGGTATGATTCTTATATTTTTAAAGTAATAAAAATATAAATTTTACATCATAAGAATTTTATAAATATAATCTTTGTTTTTAAAATACGATCTTTATATATTGAATAACATAGTAAAATTCGATTTTTACCTATGTAGAGGATACAGTCAACGAAAGCAACAAGAAGGCGAAGTAGGCGAAGTTTCTATTAAGGAAGAATCGTGTTAGTGGATAGCTATTGGTGAGGATTTCTCACTCTTCAATTCCTTTTTATATAAATATTATATATGTTGAAATGAAAGTGAATTGCTATATATAAATATCTCTATATATATATATATACGCCCCTCGTCCACAAACCATGGACGATATTTATTGGTTGAAATTGTTGTGATAATTGATTGATAGTTTGGGATTGTTTGTGATTGATATTGGTTGATTGCGGTTGAAAAATACCCAATTGTGGTTGAAAAATATTTGGTTCAAACCACATAGGATTAGTTTGTGGAAATGAAATAAATATATACATGCCGCCTGCGTGCGAATTAGATGCATGATTCCCATTGTCAAAAACCGCGAGGTTTTAAGGTAGAGCGAGGAGCCGTACTAGGGACGGTGCCGGTGTAACTACCCTGCCGTTATGCTGCCGAAATTTTGAATAATATTCTTGTGTTTGAATTATTTTCATATGCTTAAACTATATTTATTCATTGTATAGAAAACATTCATGTGTTGAATTGATATTCATTCGTTGTTTAGAAATTCATGTGTTGAATGGTATTCATATTTTGAAATAAACCGTTCGATAATAAAAATCACATTTTTATCTATATATAGAAACTATAGAAAACATTCATGTGTTGAATTGATATTCATTCGTTGTTTAGAAATTCATGTGTTGAATGGTATTCATATTTTGAAATAAACCGTTCGATAATAAAAATCACATTTTTATCTATATATAGAAACTATAGAAAACATTCATGTGTTGAATTGATATTCATTCGTTGTTTAGAAATTCATGTGTTGAATGCTATTCATATTTTGAAATAAACCGTTCGATAATAAAAATCACATTTTTACCTATATATAGAAACTATAGAAAACATTCATGTGTTGAATTGATATTCATTCGTTGATTAGAAATTCATGTGTTGAATGGTATTCATATTTTGAAATAAATTGTTTTACAATAAAAATCACATTTTTATTGTATGCATTAATCGTTAAAATGTGAAGTGTTAAAAATAGCCACTTGTTCAAAATAAACATATATGAGTTGAAATATTCATTAATTAGCTAATGAAATGATTTGCGCCTATTTATGTAACATTATAATGAATGGTGTTTTTAAACCAAATAGAAATCAAATGTGAAGTTGAATAGAAAATGAAAAATGATATGAACTGTATATATATGTACATGCATATTCATTGAACAGGTTATAGCAAAGGGGCTAGAGAAGAGGAATAAAATTTTGTGCCCGACAAATAGGTACACATTTACTGATTTGTTTGGGTGATGATTTTGAGCCTGTTGGCTAGCCGCTTGGCTTTCTCTTTTTCTTTTTGAGATTAGAAGGACCGGGACGCTATTTGCGATTTTCCGATGCTCCCGGTGCAGGGGAGGTTATGGCGAAATTTTTCCAAAATTTAAGGTGTTAGAAAAATATTTGAAGTGAAAAACGATATAGAATACATCGAGTGAACTATATTTATATAAATATATAAATATAAATAAAATTAAAACGAAACGAGGCCGTGCAGTTCGTATTTTGAAACCGTGATTTCAAATGACTAGTGCGGAAGATCCGACCATTGGATTTTCCCGAAACCTCAACCGTCGGGTTCGCCTTGGAATAATCTTTCCAACGGCACCAACCTTGTAAAAATCCAACGGTTGGATTGTCTGGAATGTTTAATTCAAAATTAAGGAAAAACAGCGCCAGAATCGTTTATATATATATATATATATATATATATATAAATATAATTAAATTTAATCGAATAACGACGCTGCAGTTCGTAAATTGAAATCGTAACTTCAAACGACTAGTGTGGAAGATCCGACCGTCGGATTCTCACGAAACTGGAACCGTTGGGTTCGCTTTGGGAATATCTTCCTAATGATGTAAAATTTGTGAAGATCCAACGGTTAGATTTTCCGATATGTGTAAAACAAATTTAGGGAAAAACAGCGCCAGTGACACGAAACGACCTGAAACGTCGTTTAATTAAATATGGCCATTTTTAAATAAATAAAAATGGCGAAAAATTGTTATAAAATATTATAAGCAACATATGTTGCAAATAAACCAATTGGGCTTGAATTGTTTGATATTTGATGGTTGTATGTGTATGACATGAAAACAACACTAAATAACTGAAAGATGGATGTCGAATAATATAACCATATAAAGAATCGATTTAAATTCTAATGACGTGAATTATTTGAAAAGGCCGAGTTAACCCTCATTTCAAATAATTCATCGAGCGATTCGAATTGGAAAATGCAAAGACGATTCAAGACCGACGATCTTCGTATCGGTTGGATGGGCGCTACTGAGGTTCCTAACCGGAGTAGCTAACGGAAAGGGACGGAAGTAGTAGCCGTCTGAACGTGTATGTTGATTGGACGGATATACGAGGAATTTGACGCCTCCGGTTTCGTTCAGACCCAGGACGGACTTGTAAATGGACTGTGTGTCTGACATTGGATTTTGTTCTATATTGATTGATCTCTGTTAAATATATATCTGTTTGGCGGCGGAGAATTTATTCTCTTGCTTAACGCCCTTCTCTGAGACGTACGAGCTTAGAGGTTATATATCGATGGAAATCAATCGTATGGAGTGGACTGCCTATGTGGCATGCCAAGATGCTGTGATCAAGGCTTCTGTTGAAAAGCAAAGTCTTGTGAATGATGATCAAAGCAAGGTCTACGTGGCCTAGCTTTGTGTATTTCGTAGATTCGCGAACCTCACACCCCGGTATGAGTTAAAAACGGGATACGGACTGCAGGGAGAGCACGACGTTTCTTTCTAGCTATGGTGGTGTCAGTGACTTACCAGCCCTGACATATATATCTACTTTTCACCTTTGGGGTTGTTGGAATGCGAGGCACCTCGATTATAGGTCTGTAAGGACCGGGAAACGTGTGTTCAGGAATTGCCAATCCTCTAACGTAAGTGAGGACCGGCCCTGAAGCATCCAGGGGTTACCCAGTGTGCGTAATCCTGAGGCATTTGCTAGAGTGTCTCGAAGCGCAGAGGAGCTTGCCCCTTGCCTCGACTCAGGACGGAAATCCAATTTCCAATACGAAATAACGGACTTGATTGTAGTACTAGTATGGTGACATAGTATATGGTAGCTATGCCGCCTATGATTGATATTTATGATGCTATTTGCTTTAAAACATATATGCACTAGTAATAATATCAAATGACTTTGCTTTATACGTATCAAGCATATTTGGCTATTATAAGGTAAAACTCTATCCTCCGGCTTGCGTTGCATTGTGTGATGGGACCTGAGTCTTATAATAGCTTCATTCTTTCTAAAAGCATTGCGTTGTCTTTAAAAAAAATTTACCTTGTTTTAAACGCACTAGCAATCACTGGAGTAAACCCGTTCCGCGAAAGTGGCGTGGTCCTATGATTTGCTATTACTATTGTTTAACTGTTAAATGGATTCCTCATACCAGTCCCCATGACTGACTCGTTGTTTGTTTCACTTTGCAAACGCGGGTGCCCTTATTTTCACACGGGCAGCCTAGTACACAGGTGACAGGTGGTTTTTGGTTCTGCACTGCTGCATAGCATGCACTTTTGGCTCATGGCGAGGCTGACTTCATAGTGATGACTTAGATATTTTCCGCCATTCCTGTATTTATGTTATGATTCCGCCACTGGCGATGCAGACTGATTTACTTTCCGTATTTCTCACGATATGAATATGTATTCCGCCTTCGGCGATGTAGGCTGATATTCTTATTTTGTCACTGCATGTATGTATTCCGCCTCTGGCGATGATGACTGATCACTTCCCTTTCTTTTTACTAAGTATATCCCACGTTATGCTATTCTGATATTCCTACATGTTGTGATTCCGCTGTCATATTCATGTAAAATTATTTTATTTATTGTTTCTGCTATTATCTGTACTCTGCTATGATGATTAATGTGTTATTTCCTAATGATTATCCTTAATACCGCCCTTCGGATTTTGGGATCGTCACAGTTGGTATCAGAGCTTTGGTTAACCTTAGTTCCGGGATCTAACACATTAAACACCTCGTCAGAATGGAATCAGTAGTGTTCTAATGCGAGTAGCTCATTAGAGATAGGATTAGCAATATCCTAGAATGAGCTAAGCAGATTAGCAAAACAATTTGATCAGTACATCATCATTATCTTTCCTTGTATTTCCTTGTTTTATCATTTATGAAAATATATCAAATCTGTGAGCTTGACTCTTTTCTTTCTTATACAGTACTCTTAGATGGCTACCCGTGGAGCAGCAGCCAGAGGAGGCCGTGGAGGCCGAGGAGATGCAGTAGGAGGACGGGGGAATATCCCCGTAGCTGCAGAGGCCCCTATTATTCAGGCACCAGCACCAGAAGACTTTGAGTTGGATAAAGTGGCAAAGAGATACTGAAATCTTGGAGGGAAACCTTTTACTGGCACAGGCACAGTGACCGAAGCTATCGCTTGGCTGAAGACCTGTGAGAAAATCTTCGAAGGTATGGGCATGGGAACTAACAACAAAGCCCGACTTGGCATTTGGCTTCTTCAGGAAGAGGCAGAGCTGTGGTGGGACGCCATTACTTCTGGAGATGCAGCTGGTACTATCCGAACTTGGGAGCAGTTCAAGACTTTATTCAATGAGAAGTTTGTGCCAGAACAAGCTCTTGAGAGGATGCGGGAGCAATTTGCTAATCTCCAGCAGGGAGACCTCTCTATTCAAGACTATCTGAATAAGTTCACTCAGCTATCGCGCTATGCTCCAGAGTTGGTTTTGACCGACAAAGCGAAGAATAAGAGATTCATTTTTGGGCTGAAGCGCAAATATCACGATAGAGCTATGAGCAATATCAAACTTTCTTTTACAGAACTCGTAGAGATGGCTTGCAACTACGAGGACATGGATGAGAGGCATGCTAGCCAAGACCGCGCTAAAAGCCAAGCAGGGATTAAGCGCAAGACTTCAACTGACCAACCTGAATCTAGCATCACCGCGGCCGCGACTCAAAAGCCCGCAAAGATCCCGAAAGGAAACTGCTACAATTGCGGGAAGCCCGGTCATTTCTCTAATGTATGCAAAGCCCCAAAGAAGCCAAGGGCCAGTGACTCAGTTGAATGCTACAATTGCCACAAGAAGGGGCACTACAGCAATAATTGTCCTTTGAAGAAGAGCGCACAAGTGGCCCATGTTTATGACGGGAATACCCCGCCAGCTACCACCGATGGATCAGGTAAACCCGATGTCTTGGGAGGTACCCTTACTATTAAAAATATTCTTGTTTCTGTACTTTTTGATACTGGTGCATCACGTAGCTTCATTTCTGGTAAAATTGTACACAAGTTAAAATTGAAACAAAGAATCCTAAAGGAACCGATTAAAGTTCAAAACCCGATAGGAGGTTCTGTTAGTCTCAGTTTATACTGCAGAGTGCCTATCTCTTATTCATGTTACAAGTTCTCCTTTGATTCGATTGTCATGGACCTTTCCGAATTTGATATGATATTGGGACTTGACTGGTTAACAAAATATAAGGCCGAAGTTAGATGTGCCGAAAGAATCGTTAAAGTTGAAACGAAGCTTGGACCTATATATATACCTTGTCAAGGCTCAGAAATTAATAGAACCGAATTTTGGGCTTCTTTAGAAATTACTCCCCCTTCAATAGAAAAGATACCGGTTGTGAAAAATTATGCGGATGTGTTTGAGGAAGTAGAAAACTTACCGCCGCAAAGAGAAATTGAATTTAGAATTGATCTAATTCCGAATGCTCGACCAGTAGTACATCCAATAAGAAGAATGGCCCCGAAGGAAAAAGAAGAGCAAAGTAGCCAAACCCGAGAATTACTTTGGAAAGGTCTGATCAGACCAAGCTTTTCAGCATGGGGAGCCGCAGTAGTATTTGTCCCTAAATCAGACGGTACTCTAAGACTTTGCGTTGATTACAGGGATCTCAACAAACAAACACTGAAGAACAAATATCCTTTGCCCCGAATAGACGATCTGTTAGATCAATTAAATGGAGCAACCGTATTCTCCAGAATGGACCTAGCTACAGGTTTCCACCAATTGCGTATAGCCGAAGACTGTGTTCCTTTGACAGCCTTCAGGGGTCCCGATTTATTCTACGAATGGTTAGTAATGCCGTTCGGTTTGTGCAACGCTCCGGCATACTTCGTTGATCTTATGAACAGAGTGTTCCGTGGTGTGTTGAATAAATTTGTTCTAGTCTTCATCGATGACATTCTAATCTACTCTAAGTCGGAAGAAGAACATGCAAAACATTTAGAACAAGTGTTGGAAATTCTGAGAAGAAATGTCTTGAAAGCTAAATTTTCTAAGTGTGTCTTCTGGCAGAATGAAGTTAAATTCCTTGGCCACGTCGTATCAAAAGAAGGAATTGCTGTAGATCCAAGCAAAATTACAGCGATTCAGAACTGGAAACAACCTACTACGCCCACTGAAGTTCGAAGTTTCCTGGGATTAGCTAGTTACTATCGGAAATTCGTTCAGGATTTTTCAAAGATATCAGGAGTTTTGACAAAGCTTACAAAGAAGCATGAGAAATTCAAATGGACTCCCGAATGTGAAGAAGCTTTCCAGGAGCTGAAACTGAAATTGACAACCGCTCCGGTATTGACAATAATAGAAGGTAACCAAGACTTGACAGTATGGACTGATGCTTCTATTAGAGGCCTAGGAGCAGTGTTAATGCAAAAAGGCCAAGTGATCGCATATGCCAGTCGTCAACTAAAGCCGCATGAAAGAAACTATGCTACTCATGATCTTGAGTTATTAGCTATCGTGTTCGCTTTAAGAATATGGAGGCATTATTTATTAGGCGAGAAATTCGAACTATACACCGATCATCAATCCTTGAAATACCTTTTCACCCAGAAAGATCTAAACTTGAGACAACAGCGTTGGTTAGAATTCCTTGCAGCATATGATTTTGAAATTATATACACTCCAGGGAAAGCCAATGTAGTAGCAGATGCGCTCAGCAGAAAGAATGAAATCATCGCCAGTTTTGTCATCACGTCTTCATTAATAGACAGGATCTCGACTCTTCAGAAAGACGATGAATTTATTCAAAGAATCAGTCAAAGAGTCAAAGGAGGTGAATCCACAAGTTTTAGACTCGATGACAAGGGAGTTCTTAGATTAAAGGGTAGAATCTGCATCCCAAACCTTCCCGAGCTCAGGAGAGAAATACTTGATGAATGCCACAAATCCAAATTAAGTATCCATCCCGGTGTGAGCAAAATGTATAACGATATCAAACGCACATTCTGGTGGAGGTCAATGAAAAGAGATATCTCATTATATGTTAGCAGATGCCCCACTTGTCAGCTAGTTAAGAGTGATCAGCAGAAATTGGCTGGATTATTACAACCATTAGAAATTCCAGGATGGAAGTGGGAACAAATCTCGATGGACTTCATCGATGGCTTGCCTCGAACTAGAAAAGGAAACGACAGTATATGGGTAATCGTAGATCGCTTCACGAAGACTTCCCATTTTATACCTGTCCGATCCAATAGAACGGCTCAAAGTCTGGCACAGATTTACTTCAAAGAAATTGTTAAACTTCATGGAGTACCGCTCAGTATAGTCAGCGATAGGGATCCCCTGTTCACTAGCAAATTCTGGGAAGCATTCCAAGAAGAATTGGGGACCAAATTAAATCTAAGCACCGCTTATCACCCTCAGACAGACGGCCAAACTGAGCGGGTGAATAGAATTTTAGAAGACCTATTGCGGGCTTGCGTTATTGATTTTGGAGGCTCATGGGAAGATCATTTACACTTAGCAGAATTCTCTTACAACAATAGCTATCAAGCAAGTTTGGGAATGTCCCCATTTGAAGCACTATACGGTAGACCGTGCAGATCTCCCGCATGTTGGGTAGAACCTGGCAACAGGCTTGTGTTAGGGCCCGATATGATTCAAGAAGCATCGGATAAAGTCGATTCCATTAAGAAGCGATTAAAAACCGCACAGAGCCGACAGAAAAGTTATGCTGATGCGAGAAGAAGGGATATATCATTTGCCGTTGGCGATTATGTTTATTTAAGAGTTTCTCCCATGCGAGGGGTAATCAGATTTGGCAAGACTGGGAAGTTGGCACCGAGATTTATTGGTCCCTTTCCTATACTTGAACGGATTGGAACTCTTGCATATAGGGTATCATTACCTGATTGGTTGCCTGGTGTACATAATGTGTTCCACGTATCTCAACTCAGAAAACATGTTCATGATCCAGATCTTGTTGTGGAAGAAGCAGCACAACAGGATATTGACATAACTCCAGAATTAGCACTCAAAAGAGATCCATTAAAGATAGTTGGCAAAGAAACCAGAGAGCTAAGGAGGAAAAAGATTCACTTAGTCAAAGTGCAGTGGAGTAGTGATCCTAGAGACTGTACTTGGGAAACTGAGGAAAGCATTAAACAAGCCTATCCCAAGTGCAGAGTGGACATCTCTGACTAACTCCGGTGCAAGGTACCTTTACAATACTTTGCATTTACATTTTATTTCCTGCTTAACTATTATTTCCTTTTCGAGGACGAAAAGTTTTAAGTGGGGGAGATTGTAATAACCCGGAAAATGTGAACCAGTTTAAAATTTTTAAATTAGGTTATTAACAAGAAATTTGAATGATTAAAATAGCCTATTTCCATAAAATATAGAATTGTGTATAATATGGTCGTTTGAAATTTTGAACACAAACTAAGTCAGACTGTGCAGGATGGAAAATATAACGGATTTAAGTGAGACCAAAAATATTTAAATCTGTTAGTCAATACCTTTCTAACGAATCTGAAGAATCGAAGTTTCATAACGAGAATCAAAAGATATGGCCGAATGAATTTTCAGAAGAGTCGGTATATAGAATATATAGGCCTGGAAAATTTATATTTTGCATATGACCTCGGAATTCGACGAAACCACTTTTGTTGGGTCCGGGATGTCAAACTATTGCTAGGTTTCAAATTTCATAATTTTTCAAATCAATATGTGAGCGTGGCAAAAGAAAACGTGTTTGACCAGTTTCTGTTGAATTTAATCGACAGGAAATTGGCCATTTTTCAAACGGTCTCAGAATTCGACGAAACTAGTTTTGTTAGGACCGTATCGTCAATACGAAACTAGAAAATATTTTTCTGGAATTTTTCTAGTTAGTATGTGACCTCGGTAATTTGAAATGTACGTTTAAAATTCAATATAAGGATTTAAATTGTAAATTTAACGGAAACTGATTGTAACGATCAAACCAGCTTACGATACGTATCCCATTGTGTTCGGAATGGGGGTAAAACGCTATGGACGACAGGCGGTGGACCTCGGTTCGAGGTCATAAGTAAAAGTCAACCCTTTGGCAAAAATTTAAAAAAAAAAAAAAAAAAATTGAAAACCCTAAGTTCATCGAATCGCGCTGCCTTACCTCGAACGACGCCGACGAACCCTTCGCCGAAGCCCCCACCGCCAGACTTCCTCCCTCCAGACGCCGCCGACATCGAATCGAAGCAACCCTCGAACCCCTGCCGCGAACCTCCACGAACGCCTCATCGCGAGCACCACTGGACCACCGCCGACTCCTCCTCCTCCCCTTCGCAAGATCGGTGAGCCATTTTATTTTATTTGTTTTTTTTATTTTTATTTAAAAACTGTATATTTTCTTTAGAGTTAAAACTGTAGTTTTTTTCTTTAGAATAAAAACTGATTTTTATGAAGTTATAAAACTGAATTTTTTAAAAAGAAAAAGAAACTGTTTTGAAAAGAAAATAAAAACAGAATTTTTAAAGAGTTAAACTGTTTTGTTTTTTTTAAAGAGTTAAAACTGTTTTGTTTTTTTAAAGAACTTTAAAACTGTTTTTTTTAAAAGAAACTGTAAAAACTGGATTTTTAAAATAATAAAAACTGAATTTATAAAGAATATATAAACTGTATTTTTGAAGAAAATATAAACTGATTCTTTTTAGAATATTATGAACTGTTTTTTTTAAAAGAAATTGAAAACTGTTTTGAAAAGAAAATAAAAACTGCATTTTTAAAAAAAAGATAAAAACTGCATTTTTAAAGAATTAAAAACTGATTGTTTTAGGGTTTTAAAACTGTTTTTTAAAGGTTTTAAAAACTGTTTTTTTTAAATATATAAACTGTAATTTTTAAAGAAAGAAAAACTGATTTTTCTAAAAGGCAAAAACTGTTTTGATAGAAACTAAAAACAGTTTTAAAAGAATCATAAAAGCAGTTTTAAAAGAATAATAAAAACTGTTTTAAAAAGGAATTATAAAACTGATTTTTATTTTGAACTTTAAAATAGGAAAAAGGTTTAATTTTTTTTAAGAAAAAGGTTTAATCTTTTAATAGAAAAAGATTTGAACTTGTAAAAATAAAGATCATATTTTTAAGAATAGAAAAGATGGAATTTTTGTTAAGTAGAAGAAGTAAGGTATGATTCTTATATTTTTAAAGTAATAAAAATATAAATTTTACATCATAAGAATTTTATAAATATAATCTTTGTTTTTAAAATACGATCTTTATATATTGAATAACATAGTAAAATTCGATTTTTACCTATGTAGAGGATACAGTCAACGAAAGCAACAAGAAGGCGAAGTAGGCGAAGTTTCTATTAAGGAAGAATCGTGTTAGTGGATAGCTATTGGTGAGGATTTCTCACTCTTCAATTCCTTTTTATATAAATATTATATATGTTGAAATGAAAGTGAATTGCTATATATAAATATCTATATATATATATACGCCCCTCGTCCACAAACCATGGACGATATTTATTGGTTGAAATTGTTGTGATAATTGATTGATAGTTTGGGATTGTTTGTGATTGATATTGGTTGATTGCGGTTGAAAAATACCCAATTGTGGTTGAAAAATATTTGGTTGAAACCACATAGGATTAGTTTGTGGAAATGAAATAAATATATACATGCCGCCTGCGTGCGAATTAGATGCATGATTCCCATTGTCAAAAACCGCGAGGTTTTAAGGTAGAGCGAGGAGCCGTACTAGGGACGGTGCCGGTGTAACTACCCTGCCGTTATGCTGCCGAAATTTTGAATAATATTCTTGTGTTTGAATTATTTTCATATGCTTAAACTATATTTATTCATTGTATAGAAAACATTCATGTGTTGAATTGATATTCATTCGTTGTTTAGAAATTCATGTGTTGAATGGTATTCATATTTTGAAATAAACCGTTCGATAATAAAAATCACATTTTTATCTATATATAGAAACTATAGAAAACATTCATGTGTTGAATTGATATTCATTCGTTGTTTAGAAATTCATGTGTTGAATGGTATTCATATTTTGAAATAAACCGTTCGATAATAAAAATCACATTTTTATCTATATATAGAAACTATAGAAAACATTCATGTGTTGAATTGATATTCATTCGTTGTTTAGAAATTCATGTGTTGAATGCTATTCATATTTTGAAATAAACCGTTCGATAATAAAAATCACATTTTTACCTATATATAGAAACTATAGAAAACATTCATGTGTTGAATTGATATTCATTCGTTGATTAGAAATTCATGTGTTGAATGGTATTCATATTTTGAAATAAATTGTTTTACAATAAAAATCACATTTTTATTGTATGCATTAATCGTTAAAATGTGAAGTGTTAAAAATAGCCACTTGTTCAAAATAAACATATATGAGTTGAAATATTCATTAATTAGCTAATGAAATGATTTGCGCCTATTTATGTAACATTATAATGAATGGTGTTTTTAAACCAAATAGAAATCAAATGTGAAGTTGAATAGAAAATGAAAAATGATATGAACTGTATATATATGTACATGCATATTCATTGAACAGGTTATAGCAAAGGGGCTAGAGAAGAGGAATAAAATTTTGTGCCCGACAAATAGGTACACATTTACTGATTTGTTTGGGTGATGATTTTGAGCCTGTTGGCTAGCCGCTTGGCTTTCTCTTTTTCTTTTTGAGATTAGAAGGACCGGGACGCTATTTGCGATTTTCCGATGCTCCCGGTGCAGGGGAGGTTATGGCGAAATTTTTCCAAAATTTAAGGTGTTAGAAAAATATTTGAAGTGAAAAACGATATAGAATACATCGAGTGAACTATATTTATATAAATATATAAATATAAATAAAATTAAAACGAAACGAGGCCGTGCAGTTCGTATTTTGAAACCGTGATTTCAAATGACTAGTGCGGAAGATCCGACCATTGGATTTTCCCGAAACCTCAACCGTCGGGTTCGCCTTGGAATAATCTTTCCAACGGCACCAACCTTGTAAAAATCCAACGGTTGGATTGTCTGGAATGTTTAATTCAAAATTAAGGAAAAACAGCGCCAGAATCGTTTATATATATATATATATATATATATAAATATAATTAAATTTAATCGAATAACGACGCTGCAGTTCGTAAATTGAAATCGTAACTTCAAACGACTAGTGTGGAAGATCCGACCGTCGGATTCTCACGAAACTGGAACCGTTGGGTTCGCTTTGGGAATATCTTCCTAATGATGTAAAATTTGTGAAGATCCAACGGTTAGATTTTCCGATATGTGTAAAACAAATTTAGGGAAAAACAGCGCCAGTGACACGAAACGACCTGAAACGTCGTTTAATTAAATATGGCCATTTTTAAATAAATAAAAATGGCGAAAAATTGTTATAAAATATTATAAGCAACATATGTTGCAAATAAACCAATTGGGCTTGAATTGTTTGATATTTGATGGTTGTATGTGTATGACATGAAAACAACACTAAATAACTGAAAGATGGATGTCGAATAATATAACCATATAAAGAATCGA
The DNA here is from genome assembly GCA_030737875.1 of Allium sativum. Classification (NCBI taxonomy): domain Eukaryota; kingdom Viridiplantae; phylum Streptophyta; class Magnoliopsida; order Asparagales; family Amaryllidaceae; genus Allium; species Allium sativum. The sequence goes on from CM060918.1 coordinate 752,327,456, forward strand.
TTTAAATTCTAATGACGTGAATTATTTGAAAAGGCCGAGTTAACCCTCATTTCAAATAATTCATCGAGCGATTCGAATTGGAAAATGCAAAGACGATTCAAGACCGACGATCTTCGTATCGGTTGGATGGGCGCTACTGAGGTTCCTAACCGGAGTAGCTACCGGAAAGGGACGGAAGTAGTAGCCGTCTGAACGTGTATGTTGATTGGACGGATATACGAGGAATTTGACGCCTCCGGTTTCGTTCAGACCCAGGACGGACTTGTAAATGGACTGTGTGTCTGACATTGGATTTTGTTCTATATTGATTGATCTCTGTTAAATATATATCTGTTTGGCGGCGGAGAATTTATTCTCTTGCTTAACGCCCTTCTCTGAGACGTACGAGCTTAGAGGTTATATATCGATGGAAATCAATCGTATGGAGTGGACTGCCTATGTGGCATGCCAAGATGCTGTGATCAAGGCTTCTGTTGAAAAGCAAAGTCTTGTGAATGATGATCAAAGCAAGGTCTATGTGGCCTAGCTTTGTGTATTTCGTAGATTCGCGAACCTCACACCCCGGTATGAGTTAAAAACGGGATACGGACTGCAGGGAGAGCACGACGTTTCTTTCTAGCTATGGTGGTGTCAGTGACTTACCAGCCCTGACATATATATCTACTTTTCACCTTTGTGGTTGTTGGAATGCGAGGCGCCTCGATTATAGGTCTGTTAGGACCGGGAAACGTGTGTTCAGGAATTGCCAATCCTCTAACGTAAGTGAGGACCGGCCCTGAAGCATCCAGGGGTTACCCAGTGTGCGTAATCCTGAGGCATTTGCTAGAGTGTCTCGAAGCGGAGAGGAGCTTGCCCCTTGCCTCGACTCAGGACGGAAATCCAATTTCCAATACGAAATAACGGACTTGATTGTAGTACTAGTATGGTGACATAGTATATGGTAGCTATGCCGCCTATGATTGATATTTATGATGCTATTTGCTTTAAAACATATATGCACTAGTAATAATATCAAATGACTTTGCTTTATACGTATCAAGCATATTTGGCTATTATAAGGTAAAACTCTATCCTCCGGCTTGCGTTGCATTGTGTGATGGGACCTGAGTCTTATAATAGCTTCATTCTTTCTAAAAGCATTGCGTTGTCTTTAAAAAAAAATTACCTTGTTTTAAATGCACTAGCAATCACTGGAGTAAACCCGTTCCGCGAAAGTGGCGTGGTCCTATGATTTGCTATTACTATTGTTTAACTGTTAAATGGATTCCTCATACCAGTCCCCATGACTGACTCGTTGTTTGTTTCACTTTGCAAACGCGGGTGCCCTTATTTTCACACGGGCAGCCTAGTACACAGGTGACAGGTGGTTTTTGGTTCTGCACTGCTGCATAGCATGCACTTTTGGCTCATGGCGAGGCTGACTTCATAGTGATGACTTAGATATTTTCCGCCATTCCTATATTTATGTTATGATTCCGCCACTGGCGATGCAGACTGATTTACTTTCCGTATTTCTCACGATATGTATATGTATTCCGCCTTCGGCGATGTAGACTGATATTCTTATTTTGTCACTGCATGTATGTATTCCGCCTCTGGCGATGATGACTGATCACTTCCCTTTCTTTTTACTAAGTATATCCCACGTTATGCTATTCTGATATTCCTACATGTTGTGATTCCGCTGTCATATTCATGTAAAATTATTTTATTTATTGTTTCTGCTATTATCTGTACTCTGCTATGATGATTAATGTGTTATTTCCTAATGATTATCCTTAATACCGCCCCTCGGATTTTGGGATCGTCACAGGTCTTAAGACTCTAACTAAAACCCTAAAGCACGATTCCCGAGAGAGGCTTAAGACAATTCCATCGTCATATTATCTTACACTATTCTGAAAAGTTGGCTCTGATACCAACTATAACGCCCCGCCTTTATACCCACTATCGTCCAGTTCATTTCAGAGAAATGTCGTAGACCATAATGGAGAATGAGGTTTGTGAAGAGCAACCGATTGTATAATTACTCCATGTGAGGAATGCACATTGAATTCTGATACCGATTAAAATTTCGACATGACCATTCAGCACATAGGGCAACTACACAATGGCTAGATGCAATCCGGAAAGCAGTATAAAATAGACTACAACAATAATATAAATATGGTATATCTCAAAGCCAGACACAGAATAATCATATCACAAAGGCGGAATAGATATGAATAAACCAAGGATGTGTACAACAAGATAATGGTCAACAAAGATCCACTAATCCCAAAAGAATAGATATATGCACCAAGATCTAAACAAAAGAATATGTACACAACAAGTGAAATGACAAAGGTACAAAAGTACATAAAACTATGGAGACAGAGTAGCAAACTGAAAGTGGAAGATCAATCCTACGAGGAGTCCCAAAGGAGTACCTAAAGTGACTCGGTCTGACCCGAGTATTATTTATAGGAATAAATAATAAACGGATCAGTCTAGCTGTACTCATCAAATAAACTGAGATAAAAAAAGATAAAACACAGGATGACATGATTCTAGTAATAATATCTAGTCATAAACAAAAATGAAACATGGCATGTCAACAAAATCAGGAAATAAAAATTGAATGTTAGCACACAAATATCTCTAAATAATCTCCTAGCTAATGTAGAATGCAACATTCAAACAATAGCACACAACAGGAAGTGACAGAGGAATGCCAACTATAAATCAAATTGACGTGCATCGCATCAAAGTAAACGTAAATCAAATTGATGCGCATCACATCAAAGTAAACATAAATCAAAGTGACGCGCATCGCATCAAAGTAAACATAAATCAAATTGACGAGCATCGCATCAAAGTAATCATAAATCAAATTGACGCGCATCGCATCAAAGTAATCAAGAATCAGAAATCATTTATCAAATTGGCGCGTAATGCGTCAAGGTGGTCAAATTGACGCGCAATGCAACAAAGTAGTCAGATACGATCTCTAGGTAGTGAACCCATTGTTTGAGCCGAAGCTCCCCACGAAGCCGGGTCATGACCCCGGATGATGAAAATACATAAATCATAGAACATCATAGAAAGTTGGACCGAAGTCCCATAGATGAAGGTCCCAAATCGTAAATTCCCACTAGGGCGATTGCGAACCAAACAACTATGTCGGGAGGCAGATACAAACGATCTGGGTGAGTATGAATTACACCGAGATAGTTAATACAAGAAAATAGCTAAATGTCCCATAACCACTCGCTATTCTCGAATATTTACGAACCCGTTGTCAGTTCATTCACAAAACATCAAGGATAATCATAAAATGGATCACATCGATCCGGGTGAATAGAAATTACTCTGAGCTAGTTAATATAAGGAAATAACGACATGTCCCATAACCACATGCTATTCTCGAATATTTACGAACCCGTAATTGGATTCTATTCAAAACAGAGAAAATCCCCACACATGTTCGAACGCACGAGTCCAAGAGTTATTCGCCAAAGTAAACGTATACGGGGTCATATTCCTCAGTTTTACTAAGGTAAATAAACTAAATTTCTCGTTCGATCGATTGGATAAGGAATCGTATATAAATCAACAGAATCAGAACCGAGTTTAGAAATCGAATTGATTTTAAAAGGATTTGAATTTAAAAACTGATTAAACGTTGGTTCGATGCCCATTGACAACATAAAACCCCATTATCCATTGTGGTTCAATTATTCACGAAAACCGTCGCCGTAGCGAGTAGAACACAAACATCATGAAACATAAACTCACATCACACAACATATAGGAAATCAAGGGATAACATTGTAATTTCGATCAACGAATGAATAGAATCCCAAACTAGCACCCGAAGGTTTTAAACTACATCAAAATAGACTCGAAGGATATCGAGTCGATAATTCACTTTTTAATGGCGTGAATCATCTTAACAAGAGTATCGAATAAATTCGATATACAAAATAGAGCGCATGAGCTTTAAATTGATTTCTTCAAAAATTTCGTCAACACGGTTCCAACGCATCTTGTTTCGCTGAATTTCGAGTTAGTATGAAAAAGTTATGATCGTTTTAATGTGGATAATTATTTCACCCTTTGTTTTTCACTGTTCGGTTATTTACATTGGATGTTTTCCTCCATAAAAAATTCCCATTAGCTCCAAATCCCTCCAAATTAATTTCATTGGAAATATCTCGTCGAGATGGTTCCAACGCACCTGATTTCGTTCAATTCCGAGTTCGTATGAAGAAGTTATGGCCATTTAAAAATTGAACATTTTTTTTTCTTCTGTTCGGCCATTAATGACCGAACAGAAGGCATTTGCTCGGTCATTTATGGCCGAACGGCTGTTAAACCCCAAAAAAAATTACATTTTTGCCTACCAAACATCTCCATAATGATACCGGCCAGTGCCCGAAGGCCTATGATGTTAAATACATGCAAATGAGGCATCTAAAACTCACCGGAGAAACACATAACGCCAAATTCACATGCACAAACATTCACACAAGAGATTTGCAATGATTCTTGATTATAAACCCCAAAACAATTATATTCTCTAATGAAAGAAATCAAATGCGATATAAGTGAATTGTGAAGTCTTAGAACTTGTCGGGTGCGATAATGGTACTTCACAACACCATATTCACATGCATAAGCATATATACATAAGATTGCAATGATTTGGTTTATAAATTCAAGTATGAACAAAATTCCAAACCAAAGCACACTAAAGCGATTCAAGCGACTTGTGAAGACTTAGAAATTTTTCGGGACAACAGAGCTTCACAACATCACCAAATCTACTCATAACATATGCATTAGATCGTATGAACAATCCTTATCATAATTTTTAACTCAATGAAACATAAAAACATGAAATCGGCTAAGTTACACTAACATAACCAATTCACTAGCTCATGCAAACTCATATGAACACTAAATTACACTTGTACAAGCCAATGGCTTGTGGCATAGATGTGAGTTCAAATAGAGCTCACCTTTGGCTCTTGGATATCAAGAACAAGCTCCAACAAGGAAGAACAAGCACCCAAACGAGTAAAGCTCCTCTCTTTCATCAATTGCTCCTCTCTAATCACCTCATGAACGCATATGAAGACTCATGAGTATTAGGGCACACTAAAAATCCGAAATTGAGAGGAGTATAAGGTAGAGAGGGAGAGTAGAGAGCTTACCCATGTCTTAGAATTGGATTTGCACAAGGATTGAGCTCTAGATTGAAAGCCCTAGCTTAGGGAATTTCTATTTCCCATTCCCTCCTCCATTTTCTATTTTCCTAAGTGTTTGGAGAGTGAACGAAGAGAAGGAGGCTAATTTGGTTTATGGAGTGAGCTAGGTTAGCTCAACCGAGCCCTAGCCAAAGTGTCAACATTCCGAAGCTCGGAACATATCGATGCTTATAGTCAAAAAGGTCGTAAATGATGATCCAGACTCAATGGAAGTGGTCCCGAATCCTAATTTTACCGTTTGTGAAAAATGACATTTTGATTGACACATAAGATATGACGATATATTTAAATAAAGTATTTAAATCTAAAATCGTTGAATGAGCGGGTTGTTACACGTACCAACAAGCGTATATGCCAGATTTGATAGTCGGTTATTTAATTATCAAATGAACTTAAATAAACAACCATTCATCCATGAATTCACAAATTCAAAACTTAGTATCAATTAGCCTCTTTAATTAACCATCTGTTATTTAAGTTCTTAATATCTTCCAATATTTAAAACATAACTTTTATTCTTATTTTCAAATAAGAATATTCTTAAACCCATTCATTCGACTCATAAAATTTTCTAATACACTTTATAAAATCGTTCATGGAAATCTTAGCTTATATTTCCCTTAGCTCCTCTCGTTCATAAACTAATACCATCCTTGGATAATTATGAAGTCACTCAAGTTGGGGTATTCTATCTACCTCTCAGACCTTTACCAACATCATTCGTATCTTCAGAATAGATATAAGTTTATCAACACACCCTTTTCTTTTTAAAACTCTGTTTAAAGTCTCAAATACGTTTACTTAATATACTAAGTACCCTTATTTATAACTCTCTTTAATACTTCAAAAAAATCCTTTATAATATAATACACGAGTCTCGACACAATGGTGATTCGAATCCTTTATAAATTTCTTTAATATCTCTTTAAAAATATATTTTACCAATATTGCAGTAATAAAAAATTATAGATTAAAACTTGTATATAAACATTCTTTACAAGTCTTAATTTGTTATCTTCTACATATCTTATAATTTATTAACCAAAATAATTTAACTTTTGAATCAAACGTTACAGATTATATCTCCAAATCCTTTTACTTCCATTTATCAAACTCTTTTTCAGTTCATTACTAACAACTTATTTGTTGTCTACTAGTCATATAATGATCCTTTATAAAGATCTTCAGTTTATTAATCATCGTTTGTAACAAATGTTACAAATTCTCCTTCCAAAACTTATACTTCATTTACAAATTCCATTTGCAATTCATTAGCGACGACTTATAATTCGATTTCATTTCTTGGCTCTCACCTTCGATTTACATTCCGAACTTCGGAATACAACATTTCGAACCTCAGAATAAAACTTATCTTAACCCTTTCCAATCATTTCACAACTTCTCAATTTACTTATCCTATCCATTATACTTGGAATTAATTTTATCACACTTTCACGTATAATCAACTCATACTCGTATATCCAGTCATACTATATTTGAAAAATCTTGATTTAATAATCTCTCCTAGCTGTCGGGTTTAAATCCATTTATAAATTCCTATTTGTTATTTCAACCCAATCCTACTTACAATTTTCAATCCCATTTATAAATCCATACTCATATTTTCGATTGCGATTTCATTTGAAAACCTGAAATCCCATCTCCAAATTAACACTCGTTTCCAATTCCGTCGATTCCTTAATCTTATTCCTGAAATGTTATTTAATCGCATTTCATATAATTAAAACAACGTTTATTAACAAGATCGTTTATTACAAAACTACCATTCCTTAAACTCTTTTATACCTTCTCGTATATCTACAATTCAGTTATTTCATTTCAATATTTTGAAATCAATTTAAACTTCCTTTACGGCTATTAAGGTCTTTACATACCATTTACACATTTCGATAACAATTACGATAGGTTTATCGTTTTACTATTCACTTAATTATATCTTATATCTCCATTATTTATAAATTATAAAACAAATGAATGAAACGTTGATATTTATATTCATGATCAAAACCGTATTTCAAATCCGCATATAAATATATTTTATATCTTCAAAATCGATATGATATCAGTTTCAAAAATCATTTCTTTTTTCCGATGGTACCTAAGAGGCAAATGTCTACTATAGTACCAAACCGTGAAATATTAAACCATTTCACATTTATTAATCATAATCAACAAATTAATAAACGTTATCAATATATGTGAGGAATCACATTGGTTTCCTCCAACCTGTTGTCCCTGCAAAACAATGGGTTATCACAATCTGAATAATTCAGTTCAGTGTGGCTAGTTAAATATTCATTTCCCACCGAAACATATGGAATAAACAGTTACATAAAAACAGACAATAATGGACGGTAACAGCCAATAATCAGCAAACAACAGCAATTCAAGCATCTAATTATTTGTTTATAACGTTTATATTATTATAAACGTGACCACTGAGGTACGTCACCTCAATTGGATTCAATCGTTATAAATAACAATTTTATTTTAATTAAGTTAAACGAACATTTAACTTAACTGTTCAGGTAATATATGAATATATAATTCAACGATCATCAAAATAAAATCATCCATAACGCATGAACAAATAAACCCAACTTATATAAAATATAAGTGAGGAGAAAACTGAGTGAGTTTAACTCACCTTGGTCTACTTGTCGTCAACACATTTCGTTCTACGAGCTTCCAGCTGCGTGAGATTCTGTCCATTTCAATTCCAAAAATCTTGCGTCCGATGATAAGATTTCAACGTCACTCATTTTGTCTGTTTCTGTAACATATGAGAATGTTACACGAATTATTCGCATTTTTAATTTAAATTAATTTAACCTTAATGCACATTTATTTTAATCTAATTATACCTTAAATTAAGCAATCATGGTTATTTATTAATTTAGAGTAGACAGTATACTAGTTTGGACACAACTGTATAACACGCCTAGGCTCATTCAGAAACTACCAGATCACGCTTAATTAGGTTATGTATATTTCAAATAACTTAATCTATATATGAACTAAAACACTAACATCTTATTTGTGTGTTTAATAATATGGTGCCAACTATATATCATAGCAATGGCCAAGTTCATATTATAATATTCCTCACTTTACTATAGCTTTCTCCTTCCCCAAAACTTTTCCTCTTCCAATACTCCGCTTTCCTGTAGTTCGAACCCGCTTCCGCCACTTCGTTTTCCATTCATCCCGCCGACTCTCCAGGCTTCCTTATTCTTAACGTTCTACTCCAAGCATCCCTTCCCATCTCACACTGTTTTGAAGACTAATTAGACCCTAACCTTTAATTTAAAAACAACAGTGGCTCCTTCCATGAGCGTCACAACCCCATTATGCTACGCCACCCGCCTAATGACCGAACGTTGTCAGCACCGTACTGGTCTGAACACCAAACACTATGGTCCCCTGTACCTCTCTTCATTTTCCACCAAAGATCAGCGCTCCATCACCCGCGCCAAAAGGTCAACATCTGCTTCTCAGTAACTCCTCCCATTCACTGTCATTCAAGCCTCCATCCTACCAGTCTGAACTCCTGCATCTACCCCTTTCGATCACCGGTTTCCATCCAGTCACCCATGCTTCTCTGGCCCACGTCCCTTTCACTCTCTCCATCCGAAACCATGCAATACTTCCCAAATAAAATACTGAAGCTCCCCCGCATCGTTGTGTGCCATCGTTCTTTTCCACACCCACTTCATTCTTCCCAACGTCCAATTCTGTCTTGTTTTTATAGTGGGAAAGATTTCAAAACACTAGATGATTATAACAGCAGATTATGGGTTAAATGCCTTGAAATGTATTCGTGTTATCTGATTTCGAAAGCCTGGAGAACGTTTAAGCAAATTCTAACGTAAAGTAATTGCATTTCTAATTTATTAGAAAACAATCTAATGTGTCGCTCCCCATTTGTATATTTTATTAAAAGCTTGGAAACAAATCTGGAAGAAGGCGGGGGAAAAAAAGGATTTGCAGTTTCCATTTTGAAATGGAGCTATTGATTTCGTTTCTCCTTCACATAACTGAAAAGAAAGAGGCCATGCTATATATAGGAGGGAGAACGTGGCCATCAGGTATGGTGTAGTGGCAGGGATAGGCTAGGCCTGTGTGTCCATTATCTTACTTTTCCAATGTTCTGCTTCGTAATTTCATTTCAGTGGTATGGGTGATGGCGAAAGTCCATCTGAGGAAAGAGAGGGTAGCGGTGTACTTAAATTGACAGAACGAAGTGAATAAGATATTAGTAGGCTTCACATTTCAACACTTAGGCATGTGCTAATTAAATATTGGAAAGAGAAGTTAGCCCTGCCGCGTTTTGCTATGGATAGACAGTCCTATATAAATGGTAGATGCATGGATTCATTTCAATAGATTGCGTTATTATTCATTACATTATCCATGTGCAAGTCACTTCACTAGATAAGGTGGAACAAAGATATGGTCTGCAGCAGGATCTCCAATTTCAATAGCTTGTATTTAGGGTAGCACGATGTTTACCTTTAGGGTAGGTGATATACACGTAAATGTGTATATTTTATCCGCATATTTATCTTATTTTATCTTTTAAATAATTGATATTGTTGTATTTATAGCTGTGTTTTCACATTGTTGAGTTTAGAGCATTTGGTAAATAAAGCATGAAGAATTTGCTGAAAAAGAGTGAATTTAAAATTACTAAAGCTTGAAGAGTTTAAAGCTTGAAGAACGGTTGCAAATAGAGTTCAGTTGGGTAGATTTGGCTCACTAAAGGCTCACATTGTGTTCTCATTGGCTCAATTGCAGACCATTTCACTCATGTAGCGTTCACATTAGCTCCTTTGCAAGGCTTCTAATTCATGCACTATACGCATTCACACTGGCTCACTTACAAGGCCTCTTACTCTACAACCCCGTTCACACTAGCTTATGTGTTATTTGGGCTAATTCGTTAGTCCCACATTGTGGAATTTTCCAAGTAGCCTTTGTCATATCAGCTATAAATACACTTTATCTCATTCATTGTAAAACACATTGGGTTTTATTCTGTAATTCTCTTCTTGGAATAAAATCATTCTTCTTCCTCTGTTCTATTTAGTTTTAGTTTTATTTATGTTCTTGTTATTTAATTTCTGTTTTTCTTCTTCTTTAGCTATGTCTAGCTAATCCCCTTTGATTGGGGGGTGATGACGCTAATAGATATGATTCAATATGAATCACATAGCCAATAGATGAGGACTTTATACATAGATATGGATCTGAATCAAGGGTTAGATCTGAACCTTCATATCCTGTGTCGTTTAAGAGCTATGCTCCTTCACAGGGTATATTCGTGTTCGGTCTAACAATTATCAGATTTAGATCTAATTTTAGGTTTTTAGAAATTAATTTGTGAATCTGTCCCGATAGTCTATGGTTGTTTAAGAGCTCAGCTCCTGCATAGGCTATGCTTGTCGTTATTTACTTATTTGTTTCTAAGAATCTATTTATCGTTGATTCATGTTTGTGACAGAAACATGAATTAGATCTATAATTATTTGTTGGCTATTGATGATTATGAATCAGATCTATGTCATTATTCCCTAATTGCTTTCACTTATTGTTAAAACTCTCTTTTATTTAATTTCTGCTATTTTCTTTGTTTTCAACCAATCAAAAGTTAGGGATAACTTAATTGGATTTATTAATAAAATAATTTGGTCCCAGAGTTCGACACCCTCTACAACAATCCTTGTTGTTTAGGAAAACCGAACGGATTTTACAGTTGTTTACAACTGTTTGATTTGTTCGCAAACAGTAGGTGCAGTGTATCTTTTGTTTAACTTAAACGTGAAGTTATGCTAATTAAAATTTATTTTATTTTATATGTTATTTATTTCCTACCGCTATCCGTTATTCACGGTAAGCGTTAAAATATATGTGCCGTCACTCACAAACTTCAAACGAAATAAAATGTGCATACCGCTACGCCTTAACTTTTCAGTCCCAATAAAATCAACTTCATTGAAAGCGGACTCTTGTTTGTACAACGATGTTATTTTAATTTATCGGTTCACCTTTCAATGTCGCGTACCGATAAAACAATTCCATTGGGCTCCAAACTGGAAATATACCAATAATTAATTATGCGCATTCCGATAGAACTTGTTTCGTCGAATACGGAGCTTTTTTGGAACAATGATTATATTTAAAGGATATATAATTTTGATAAAATAATATTTAATTCCAAAATAATTCAATTTAACGATAATAAATTAATATTATCATATAATTATTTAAGTGGAACCTTATACATCTTCAAACTCGGCTAATATAAACTTTAAAACTCCATATTCAGAAATTCGGGTTTAAACGGATACAAATATATAAAATTTCCTTTATATTTAATAATTAAATCGTTATAATTTATTAACGATTCCATAGCGATTATTTGAAATCTTAAATTGGACATATTTTACAAGTTATACGATGAAATTTCCATTTTTCTCTTTCATTAGAAAATTATGATCAAATCGATCCGAACGGTTCTTGTTTCACTGAAATCCGATTTATATCGGATCCTGTATATTTAGTTAAAGTTTGAAATTCAATATTACGAACTGCAGCGTCGTATCGAGTTCGTTTTTAATTATATTATAAATTATATATATTCGAACACCATTTTATAAAATATATTCGATATATAATCCATTATATTTCCAATATAATATATAATCAGATTCAAATATTCAATTTAAATGGCAGAAAAATCTGGGATGTTACAACAATAGTGTATCTCTAGAGAGGAATACACTGGGTTCAACAAGAACATCTTGTAACACGGACACACGTGACCGACCACTCATTTCAATTGAGTGCATCGAATGTATATCACTAACGGTTGGGATCAACAACTGTTTTCATGAATAGGACAACATCGAATAGAATAAAGAATGAAATTAATTTCTTTAGATAGGTGATATTACACCCTAGTTGAGAGCTACCCACTTAGTCATGCTACCTACCCGATTTTTGTCATTTCCCGGTTGTTGAAGCCTTAGGCTACGATTACTTGTCATTCATTGATAGCACAATCAATTTGAATGCCACATTGTCAGATCCTTTAATCATTAATTGATTTGAACAAATATATTCTGGATATTATGCTAAGAGAATAAATTCTCCGCCACCATACATATATTTGTATAGACCAACGTATATGATCATTGGAAATACACTGTCAGACATTCATCCATATACGTTCGTTCTGAGATTGAACAAAACCGAAGGCACAATTTCCATTAATCCGTCTTAGGCAATTTCTACCTAGGATTAATAGATAAAGCCCTTGCACTTTAGTACTCCATCTTCGATTATCTTCATATAATCTAATTTGCGTTGCTACTACCATTACGGAGTGGTTCTCGGATAATAATCCAACCGGTCTCTCCATATTGACAACGATATTGGCAAACACTTCGATAGTCAGTTATTTAACTATCGAAGGAAAACAACATTCAATCAAAGCATCAAACAAATCACTGGGCCTTTTAATTAATATTTCATTAATTAAAACACTTCTCCATTTCCTTATCCATATTCGTTAACACGATATTTTCGATAATCATCTTGGCCTCTTACGCTCTTTGGAAAACATTTCCATATATCGCCTTCTTTTATTTTCTATACTTATAAAATATATTCTATTTATAATTGGAAAACATTCCAATTACTTATCTCTTCCATGACCATTTATTTATTTCAATAATCAGGAAATATTTATTATTATATTTCCAAAATTCTTCTATACTAAGGAAATATTTATTATTATATTTCCAAAATTCCACTTACTTGGGTTAAATCGATTGTTGTGTAAAACATCGTTATAAACAACCCAAAATACTTCATTCAACTAACTCTTATTCAAATATTTCTCTTCGAGACCGGATCTTGCTAATTATCGGTTAAAAATGGAATCAATCAAGTTGGGGTATAACTGCCTCTCAGACCTTGACTGAAAACATCCTTAATTTCAAAACGGATAAGATCACTTACATCGAATAATCAACATCATAAAAACCATTTATTGATTTTTAAACCCGTATATGTTTCTCTTTCTATTTTTTACCAAATTTAACTATCGGTTTCCTTTTTGTTTATAATATTACATTTTTAAGTTCGTTTCCTTATCGAATTCTATATAAATCGATACACTGATTTCTAGTTATCTAATTTTCTTAAAAAAATTCTAACTCCTTAAATTTCGCCATAACCACCTTTGTATGGGTCACTCGGTACAACTACAAAACGCCTCTCTGGGCCCTTTCCATTCAAAAAGAAAATCAAAAAGCCAAGTGGCTTGCCGATTCGGCACACAAAAGCTCATATAGAATTTAAACTTTTACTTTTTTATCGGGCACATGAATTATAATCTTCAAACACTTTATTCCATACCTGTCTAACCTGAATACATCCATTTCCAATTGGTTCCAACTCAGTCCAATCATTTTTAACTCAATTTGCTAATTTATTTATTAATTAACTATTTTTCTCATTCCACTTTTTATTTGAACATATCACGTTCAAATATATTTTAATTTACTTATGAACTCAATCTAATTCCATTTTTCAACTCGAGTTTTATATTCGATTTCGAATATAAATTCTTAAGCCCCATTTACTTATCCAACGCCAATTTCGATTCAAAACCCGATTAACTAATTATTCTTCAAATTAGTTAATTCTATTCCAAAATTTAAAATACAGTTTTTGTTTCAAAAATCATTTCATTCACATAATCGTGTTCTTATTTATTTTAGAACTCAAATCTGGATTTTTAAATATTAAAATTCATGTTTTATTTACTTAAAATACTTCGATTTTAATTAACAAGCTGCTATAGTTTTATAATGGTTATGGCGCTGCTTCCCTGAAAATTCGATTTTGACATAACTCAAAATCTACAAGACGAAATCCAGAATTTTCTCTTCCATTAGAAAACTATTATCAAATCAGTTCTGACGGTTTTTGTTTTAAAGAATTCCAACATAAATTGAGTTCTATATACCCAATTGAATTTCGAAACGCCAATTTACGAACTACCACGCTGCGGCGAGTTCTTTTTAATTATATTTATATATATAAACGTTAAACTTCGTTTATAATAATTTCAACTCAATTCTAATATATTTTTAATATGTATTAAACCAATTTGCCCAATTCAACTTAATATTCCTATTATTTATAATCATCAATTTTTCATTTACTCGGTTATAAATTTATTTATACTCAATTTTCTATATTAAATTCCAATTCCCTTTATATATAAATTTATTTATAAAATTCAATATAATCGAATTCCATTTATAAATTCGTTGGATTTTTCTCACTTCAATTTATATTCCGAATTCCGGAATTAAATTTATCGTCCTATTCCAAACCGTTTTCCAATTGACCTTTAAATTCATTCTTGAATTTAAACATCTAAATTATCAAATGATAATTTATTTTACTCGATTTATAAACATCGTTTATAAATCCAACTCCTTTGTTTATATATTAAAACAAGTTTCATTTCAAATCTATTTAAACTCAATTCATTTTATATTCCAAATTCCGGAATAAAAGCAATCATTCCCTTTTTCATAATGATTCAAATTATATTTTAAATTCATACTTGAATTTAAAATGATAAATTATCTCTTTATAATTAATTTACCACATTTATAAACATCGTTTATAAACTTGCTTGTTATATATATTCAACAAGTTCCATTTCAAATCTATTTAAAACCAAAATCTTATTTTGGAATATTCTATTTATTATAACTTATCTATATAAATACAGAAAATTTAAACTTCTATTTAATACAATCCTAATATCCTTTCTGAAAATACTTTATTTAAACAAATTCAATCTAATCAAATTCAAATCATAAATCCATACAGATTTATTTTTAGTTCAATTTACATTCTGAACATCAAAATAAATTTCATCATTTACTTCTTTAAAACGATTCCCCATTTCTATTTTTAAATTCACATTTGAATTTAAATATTCAAATGATAATTTTTTCCACTTTATTCATAAATATTGTTTATAAATTCATTTCAATTCCCTGATTATCCAATGAAAATCATTCTATATTGTTTATAAATATTTTTTACAAATTTACCTGAATTTATTGTATTATTTAATTTATGAACATCGTTTATAAATTCAATACTTGTTTTATTTATTAAAAACAAGTTAATATCCTTTAGCTCATTCGAGATTCAAATTCTATTTTTGAAAAATAAAATTTTCATTTCAAATCTCAAAATAACCTTTTTACGGTATTTTTATATATTAATATTTTAGGCCTAGTGATATTTCAAACGCCCAAAACAACTGTAACACCCCATGTCCATTAATGTCACTCACAAAGGGAATGCATCAATGTCCATGAAGCGTTATTGTTGTATAGAACAGATAAATTACAAGAATAAATAAATAAAAGAACACAGCGGAAGATAAAACTTATTTCATTTCATCATAACTCAAAACGAGTTTACATAAGTAGTCTCCAAAACCATTACAACAGGATCAATAGTCTTTTTCAAAAACTTCAAAGTACATAAAGAAGCAAATACTTAAATAACATAAATGCATAAATCCCCACTGAGCATAAGCAAAGCCATAAAGATGAGAGAGCCCCAAGCGATACATCTATTTTGTTCAAGCAACTGAAAGAAATTGGCACTAAGCTGTAGTATTCCCTCCTTGCAAACCTTGGGGGGGGGGGGGAAGAAAAGAGGTGGAAAGAAAAGGGGGTCAGACATAAAGTCTGGCGAGTGCGATAACATTAACAATACAATTATCAAAATAACTAGGATAAGGCATAAGCTGGAAAATAAGGAAATGACTATGAACAATTGGGTATGACAGAGCAAACAAGGAAATAAGATGAACAAAGATAACGTTAAAGGAGCCCCTAATCACTATAGGGTAATTACAATACTGCACCACCACTAGTCACCCTAAAGGTTGATCCCGCCTATAGAATTTAATACTGCTAATGGTAGTTTCGTGTACCCCTAGCTCCCTCCATAGGTGTCGTCCGCCCCTATCTCCACTAGGTGTACACACTACCCCCAATCGATCGGCTCCCTAACTCGTAGATACACGTGCTGGCCCCACAGTGGGGTGTATCACTCCCCAAAGTGGCAACCCGATACAACCAAAAATGCACGACTTATATCTACACGTTGCAACAACGTATTACCTACCAGCCCGAGCACACACACGCATATGAACCCATTGGACTTGCGTTGCCACCGCTAACCCGTTTTGACCTCTTACAATCAAACCCAGTACGTGTGTCCCATCCTCGACTTGGGTCGAGCCCACAAAGATACTTAATGGTTTACTGGTTTGAAAAGGGCCCCCATGCATGACACAAGCTTTCCACCTATGCTTGGTCCCCTGTAAGGTTTTTCCCACTTAAACCCATTCCTATTCATGTCTTCTTACATGTTTCAATCTTGGTTAAGTGCATCTAATCATATTTCAAATGCCATCCAAGGCACCCTCTAAATTCCACATGCCACCCAAGGCACCCACTTAACCCCCTCATGTCCCACTACATGTTTATCTGGTTAAATGTTTCTTAATTCATTAAGACCGTAACCTTATAAAGACCTCCCACATTAGACTAGCATTTGTGGCAACTGGATTTGTCGGGCGGGTCCGGGCAATCTTACACCACAAACGAGCCTAACCTCGTGTCTTTACAACTGTTACGCATTTAATTTATGCCTAAGACCTCCCTCATTAGACTGGCATTTGTGGTAGCTGGATTTGCCGGGCGGGTCCGGGCAGTCTTACACCACAAAAGAGTCTAACCTCGTGTCTTAGGCGATTTATTATTACACATAATTAATTATCCTCAATTTAAATTAATTTCCCTATTCAAATTGTCAATCAATTACAAATTTAACTATGTCCATAATTAACACCTTAATTATGTCCATCTATTTATGGTATATAAAATTATACCAAATAATCATCACATTTAAGGCATTTATGCCAATTCTCAATATTAAATCTTTTTAATATTATCCCATTGCCCCACGTTGTACGTTCGTTCGTTTAACTTGAAATATACGTTAGACTCGAATAGTCTAACTTATGCAATAAAGAGAAAACATCACAACATGCATAGAATAAAAACTAGATCTAAACATAAGGGGTGAACTTGCATGTGTGAATAAGGTTTTTCATCTAAAACTTGCATAGGCCAAAGTCGCAAACATGCATAAACTATGGATGTCATAGATCTAGTCATAAGATGTAAACTTGCATAGGCAATAGTTACAGACTTACATTACATGATTCATACTCCAACATCAACATAAACTATGGTGTAAACTTGCATCTAAAACATGTAAATTAAGATCTACATGTAAACTAGCATATAGAATTTTGTATACTAGCATACAACTTACAAATGTCTTAGCCTAAACTTTAGATCCAAGCTTACATAAAATAGATGTCATGAAACATGTAATGTGGTATATGATTCTCATTAACTTGCATATGATTCATATCAAAATTAACATCCAAACTTGCATATAGAATTATCAAGTTAAACTTACATATGATTTAACATATGAATTAGTTCCATCAACATAACCAAACTAGCATATGAAGCATCATTATGAATTGATTGTACATAAGCCAACAATTAACATAGATTTAAAACATAGATAATAACATCACAGCTTTACAACATAGATAATAACATCACAGATTTACAACATAGATAATAACATAACGGTCAATGATTCACAACATAACCATATAACCCAAATCATAACTCAGCCTAAGTAAATTGTTAATTATCTTATTAAAGAAATCGAACTCACAACTCAAACAAGGTCTTGAGTTCTAAAATCTGAGTTCTGAAATTGATTTAGCTCTCCTTCGAAGAAGACAAATTCATTGTTTAGATTTTGAGTTGAATAGAATTGAGTTTATTAGCTTTTCTTCCTCTCTAATTGGTGGCAGCTACTCTAGGTTGCAAGGTGATAGCATGGAGGCCATGGTTCTAAATTTTTATTTGATTTTAGGGTTTAAGTTTACATGTGTTTATATAGAATTTAGGATTAATTTTGGCCATCCGATAAACATAGAATAAACCATATCCATTCAGTCAAGATAGGGTGACAAGTCAGCCCTAATGACTCAGCTAAGAGTCAGAAAATCGTCATCAAACAAATCTGCCCGGGGGGGGGGGGGGGGGGAGGGGGCAGGTCGACCCCCTGGTCGACCTGTGTGGGTAAGTTGACCCCTAGGTCGACCCCCTGGTCGACCTGGACCTGGCGGGAATTTTCCTGCCTAGCCCATTTTGAGTCTGATTTTGAATTTCTGAAATATGTTTGAATTTTTCTGAAACTTCCGATCGCCATAACTTCTTCATACGAAGTCCAATTCACGCAAACTCGGACTCTATCTCAACCAGAATTCCGAGATGAACACAATGGAGCAACCCGTATCCCTTAATTCTCACATTTAAAATTGAATATTCTTTAATTCGTTACTTTAGTATTAACCGAAATAAGGGGTGTTACATTCTCCCCTACTTAAAGGATTTCGTCCTCAAAATCTCTAAGTCAAGAAGAACGTATCCTAACATCCAATCATCCATCTACTCAACCATCAACCACTAGCAACCATGGTCCTTAAAAGATTTCTAATGTTTTTCATGTACATATGCATAGTGTGTGTAAATGTCCGTATACTAATGCAAAATCAGGCGGTCCACTGATTCAATCGACCTCCTTAATGCAAATAATGATAGTGCCATGTATCCATCATGTATGCAAAGAACCCTATACATATCATTAATACATGTGTGCACAACCATTCATTTAAATGCAACATCCATATGATACACACATTCAATGTACATTCATTTTACTAAATACATCCATTTATATGCAATATGCAATATGAAAGTGACTGAGCCGATCTAGTGCCTAAAGTGTGTGTATATGCATCCACGAGCAACCACTAGCAAACACTTACATCCACATGCATCCACCATACATAACATGTCTCAAACACATGTTTCAACCATAGGACTACCCTATCTAAAGGTCAAAGATACTGGCGAGAGGACATACTAAGGATAAAACGAGTACAAGCTAAGCGGTAAAGGAGAAATTAAAAGACATACCCTCAAAAAGAAAAGGGTACAATGAACGCATCTTCTCTTCCGTCTCCCAAGTAGTGTTGCTCTCATCATCTCCCCATTGCACTTTGACTAGCTTGACCTCTCGATTCCTCAACTTCTTAATCTCCGACCCAAGAATGCATGTAGGAGCTCGTCGAATCATCGCATCACGCTCTATCTCCACCTCTCTAAGCAAGCTCGGCTCTACCACTTTCGCGGTCTCGTGCAAGCACTTCCTCAAATGTGATACATGGAATACATCGTGTACACCACTAAGTCTCTCGGGCAACACCACTCTATACGTCATCTGTCCAATCCTCTCCTTAATAGGAAACGACCCTACGAACCTTGGTGCTAACTTCCCAATGGACCCAAAGCGAACAACATCCCGTAATGGAGACACCTTGATAAAGACCATGTCCCCAATATCAAATTCAAGATCTATCCTCCTCTTGTCCACATACGATTTCTGCCTATCTTGCGCCGTCTTCATCCTGCTTCGAATCAAATCGATCTTTTCCGAAGTCTCTCTAATCATATCAGGCCCAAGTAAGATCTTATCCGTAGATTCCCACCAACATGTAGGCAAACGACACGGCCGTCCATAAAGAGCCTCGAAAGGTGCCATGCCAGTGCTAGACTGAAAACTATTATTATACGCGAACTCCACCAAGGGAAGATGCTCCTCCCATGTACCTCCGAAGTCTAAAACACATAGCCTCAAAAGGTCCTCTAGAATAAGATTTACCCTCTCGGTTTGGCTGTCTGTCTGAGGATGATATGCGGTGCTCAAACATAACTGAGTTCCTGCCGCCTCTTGCAAGCTCTTCCAAAACTCGCTAGTAAAGATAGGATCACGATCGCTCATTATGCTAGAAGGAAACCGTGCAATTGAACTATCTCTCGAATGTTTACAGAGGCTAACCATGGAGCAGTCCTCTTACTCTTCACGAGAATGAAATGGGCGCTCTTAGTAAGTTTATCTACCACAACCCAAATCCCCGTATTACCCTTCCTCGATCTCGATAACCCGTCAACAAAGTCCATCGAGACACTCTCCCACTTCCATTGTGGGACCCCCAATGGGTGAAGCAATCCACCGGGCTTTTTTTGCTCTGCTTTTACTTGTTGGCACACCAAGCATCTAGCGACAAACTCGGCCACATCCTTCTTCATTCCGGCCCAAAAGTAAACTCGTCTCATGTCCATGTACATCTTGTCCCCAGCGGGATGAATGGTCATCTTCGAACAATGTGCATCATCAAGAATGGTCTTCCTCAAGTTCTCGTTTCGTGGTACACAAAGCCTACCGTCCCTACGTAACCAATTCTTATCATCTAGGGTATACCTACTGAGATGGCTCGATGACTTCCCCCTTATGAGCTTCTCTACTAGCTCAACCAACTGTGGGTCATCTCGCTGTGCCTCACCAATCCGTCCTAAAAGCGTAGGTCTGACCTCTAAGGATGCTAGCAAACCGGGTACAAAGTCAATGGAAGGTCTAAAGTCAAACATAAAGATGAACTCTAAGCTTTGCCGCTCAACAAACAACGGACTAAAGGACAACTTTTTCCTACTTAAGGCGTCTGCCACCACGTTACCCTTGCCAGGGGTATATGCTATCTCGAAGTCGTAGGACGCTAAGAATTACATCCACCTTTGCTGCCTTAAGTTCAAGTCCTTCTGCGAGAACAAGTATTTTAGCGATTTGTGGTAAGTAAACAATTCGAATTTCTCACCAAGAAGATAATGGCGCCAAGACTTAAGCGCGAAAACAATAGCGGCCAACTCTAGGTCATGTATAGGGTAATTTCTCTCATGCACTCTCAGCTGCCTTCCTCCATAAGCTATTACCTTCCCCTTTTGCGTTAAGACTACGCCTAGTCCTGTCCCACAAGCATCGGTATAAACGGTAAATGGCTTACTCCCATCTGGCAACACTAAGACTGGGGCTGTGGTCAAAGCTCTCTTTAAACGTTGGAATGCATCATCACAATCTACGTCCCACATTAAAACTAGGTTCTTCTTCATCAAGCATGTCAATGGGGCTGATATCTTTGCAAAGTCCTTGATAAACTTCCTATAGTAGCCTGCCAACCCCAAGAAACTCCTCACCTTGGTAGCAATTTTAGGGACCTTCCAATCTTGGATGACTACCACCTTCGCGGGATCCATAACTATCCCTTCTTTGGAAACCACGTGCCCTAAGAATCACACTTCCTTCCTCCAAAAGTGACATTTAGAAAAGTTTCCTTTAAGGTTATGCGCTCGAAGGGTCTCCAACACTTCCCTAAGATGTAGGGCGTGCTCTTCCTCGCTCTTAGAAAAGATCAAGATGTCATCCACAAAGACCACCATGAATTTATTAAGGTACTCCCTAAACACCCTACTCATCAAGTCAACAAAGTATGCGAGGGCGTTTGTCAAACCGAAGGGCATTACAAGCCACTCATAGAAACCATTCGGAGTTCTAAAGGCAGTCTTGTCTATGCTGTCCCCAGCCACTCTCAACTGATGGAAACCAGTGGCTAAGTCCAACTGCGAAACCACTGAGGCGCCAACTAACTGACCAAAGAGATCGTCAATCCTCGGCAGTGGGTGTCTATTCTTCTTAGTAAGTTTATTAAGTTCTCTATAGTCCACACAAAGTCTAAGGGACCCATTCGCCTTCGTGGCAAATACTACTGGAGCACCCCATTCTGATATACTACGTCTTATGAACCCCTTCTCAAGCAACTCCCCTACTTACCTATTGAGTTCCCTCCTCACACGAGGAGCCATGTGGCGTACTGGCAGAGATACTGGTTTTACATTGTCTACAAGATAAATACGAAAGTCTATCTCACGTTTTGGGGTAGACCCCTCACCTCATCGAAGACGTCAACATATTCACAGACTATACGAACAAAATGTAAATCATCATTGGAAGCATCAAGTGACTTAAGATAACTAAGCATCACCGATCCTCTAATATCAAGGGTCTTTCCACTACGAGTCAACAATTTACTACCCTTCGTTCACAATCTAGGATGACACCATATCTAGCTAGCCAATCCATCCGTAGAATCAACCCATAGTCCATGAAACCAAGTACAAAAGCATTACATTCAAAACCAACGCCTAAGATCGACAATCTCAAATCCCTACAAACCATGGATAAATGAGCCGACCCACCAATAGGATTTGAGAGTACAATGGGATCCACAACAAGACTAGTATTTAAGTGCAGTTTTTCAACTAATGATATAGAGATAAATGAATGTGATGCACCAGAATCGAATAAAGTACAGACAGGATGATCAAACACAAAAACTAAACTCTCAACGGAAATGTTTCTACCTCGTTCTTACAGCGGTGGGACTGCGAGAGCCTGGACCTGCTACCTTGCCTGCCCCGGTGCCATGAGAGCCTGAAGCTGTCCTCCAGAAGTTCTTTGCCCTTGTCCATGTTTCCTTGGGCAGTCCTTAACTAGATGACCTGCCTCTCCCCAATGGAAAAAGCCAGTCTTCTTCTTTTTCCTACAGTCTTTACTCAGATGGCCTTGTGTCCCATAATTAAAGCACTTCTTCTTTCCTTTGCCATTATTGTTCTTTCCGCCCTTCTTGTTTTGTTATTGCTGCTGCGGTTTCTTTTGATCTCCTTTCTTCTCATGTGCCTTATTAGCATTGGCGCCCCTCTCCTCTTTATGCATAAGCGCCATATCTACCAGTCTCTCAAAGGTGGCCCCCATAGGGATGTGGGTCATAGCAAACCCATGTAGTGGCTCATTCAAACCCTTAACAAATCTCAGGGCCTTCTTTTCG
Source organism: Allium sativum (assembly GCA_030737875.1). Classification (NCBI taxonomy): domain Eukaryota; kingdom Viridiplantae; phylum Streptophyta; class Magnoliopsida; order Asparagales; family Amaryllidaceae; genus Allium; species Allium sativum. Next base: position 752,350,718 of record CM060918.1, read on the forward strand.
GGTGTGTTCACCAAGTCCAAGCCAAATCTCGCCAACTGATTGAACTTGTTGACGTATTCTTTCACTGATAGATTCCCTTGCTTCAACGCCAAAAATCATTCCATATATAAATTCTCTTCAACTCGCGAGAGAAACTTTGCCTCAAACCTACGCCTAAAATCCGGCCATCTGTCGATTGGATGCTCTCCATTAGTGACTTCCCACCAAAACGAAGCTTCGTCCTTCATCATGCAAGCAGCCAATTGGACCTTCTTACAATCATCCAAATTGAAAATGCCAAACAGATCCTCTACTTCTTTCAACCAATTTCTAGCTTCAATGAACGTTTCAGTCCCATTAAAAGATTTTCCACCCATCAAACGAAAGTCTTTACATATTTTGGAGAAAGTATCTCCACATGGAGGAATGACTGGAGCTGGGGGAGGAGGAACGTTGGTCGGACCCACGGCAGCGGCCCTAGCCTCGAGATATTCACGAAACCAACCGGGTACATGAACACCCTCTGATATCTCAGATGCTGTAGACATGTTGAAAAGAAAAAGAAAAAAAAGCTTCAAAACAAGGGAAGCGAAAGACAGACGTATGGCTTGCGGGGATTATGCTCTTTAAAGTAAACTTTCCTAGAAAATAGCTTCTTTAAAACAAGTTTTTGAAAATAATTTCTAGGAAAATAATACTTTTGAAAACACTTTTCAAAACTTTTTATCTGTTCTTGTAACCATAGCTCTGATACCACGTGTAACACCCCATGTCCATTAATGTCACTCACAAAGTGAATGCATCAATGTCCATGAAGCGTTATTGTTGTATAGAACAGATAAATTACAAGAATAAATAAATAAAATAACATAGCGGAAGATAAAACTTATTTCATTTCATCATAACTCAAAACGAGTTTACATAAGTAGTGTCCAAAACCATTACAACAGGATCAATATTCTTTTTCAAAAACTTCAAAGCACATAAAGAAGCAAATACTTAAATAAAATAAATGCATAAATCCCCACTGAGCATAAGCAAAGCCATAAAGATGAGAGAGTCCCAAGCGATACATCTATTATCTTCAAGCAACTGAAAGAAATCGGCACTAAGATGTAGTATTCCCTCCTGGCAAACCTAGGGCGGGAAGGAAGAAAAGAGGTGGAAAGAAAAGGGGGTCAGACATAAAGTCTGGTGAGTGCGATAACTTTAACAATATAATTATCAAAATAACTAGGATAAGGCATAAGCTAGAAAATAAGGAAATGACTGTGAATAATTGGGTATGACAGAGCAAACAAGGAAATAAGATGAACAAAGATAATGTTAAAGGCGCCCCTAATCACTATAGGATAATTACTATGCTGCACCACCACTAGTCACCCAAAAGGTTGATCCCGCCTACAGAACTTAATACTGCTAATGGTAGTTTCGTGTATCCCTAGCTACCTCTATAGGTGCCGTCTGCCCCTATCTCCACTAGGTGTACCAACTATCCCCATTTGATCGGCTCCTTAACTCTTAGATACCCGTGCTGGCCCCACAGTGGGGTGTATCACTCCCCAAAGTGGCAACCCGATACAACCAAAAATGCACGGCTTATATTTACACGATGCAACAAAGTCTTACCTACCAGCCCGGGCACACACACGCATATGAACCCGTTGGACTTGCGTTGCCACCGCTAACCCGTTTTGACCTCTTACAATCAAACCCAGTACGTGTGTCCCGTCCTCGACTTGGGTCGAGCCCACAAAGATACTTAATGAGTTACTGGTTTGAATAGGGCCCCCATGCATGACACAAGCTTTCCACCTATGCTTGGTCCCCTCTAAGGTTTTTCCCACTTAACCCCATTCCTATTCATGTCTTCTTACATGTTTCAATCTTGGTTAAGTGAATCTAATCGTATTTCAAATGCCACCCAAGGCACCCTCTAAATTCCATAAGCCACTCAAGGCACCCACTTAACCCCCTCATGTCCCACTACATGTTTATCTGGTTAAGTGTTTCTTAATTCATTAAGACCGTAACCTTATAACGACCTCCCACATTAGACTGGCATTTGTGGCAACTGGATTTGCTGGATGGGTTCGGGCAGTCTTACACCACAAACGAGCCTAACCTCTTGTCTTTACAACTATTACGCAATTAATTTATGCCTAAGACCTCCCACATTGGACTGGCATTTCTGGCAGCTGGATTTGCCTGGCGGGTCCGGGCAGTCTTACACCATAAAAGAGTCTAATCTTGTGTCTTAGGCGGTTTATTATTACACATAATTAATTATCTCCAATTTAAATTAATTTCCCTATTCAAATTGTCAATCAATTACAAATTTATCTATGTCTATAATTAACACCTTAATTATGTCCATCTATTTATAGTTAAAAAATTATACCAAATAATCATCACATTTAAGGCATTTATGCCAATTCTCAATATTAAATCTTTTTAATATTATCCCATTGCCCCACATTGTACGTTCGTTCGTTTCACGTGAAATATACATTAGACTCGAATAGTCTAACTTATGGAATAAAGAGAAAACATCAGAACATGCATAGAATAAAAACTAGATCTAAACATAAGGGGTGAACTTGCATGTGTGAATAAGGTTTTTCATCTAAAACTTGCATAGGCCAAAGTCACAAACTTGCATAAAATATGGATGTCATAGATCTAATCATAAGGTGTAAACTTTCATAGGCAATAGTTACAAACTTACATTACATGATTCATACTCCAACATCAACATAAACTATGGTGTAAACTTGCATCTAAAACATGTAAATTAAGATCTACATGTAAACTAGCATATAGAATTTGGTATGCTAGCATATAACTTACACATGTCTTAGCCTAAACTTTAGATCTAAGCTTATGTAAAATAGATGTCATGAAACATGTAAGGTGGTATATGATTTTCATTAACTTGTATATGATTCATATCTAAATTAACATCCAAACTTGCCTATAGAATTATCAAGTTAAACTTACATATGATTTAACATATGAATTAGTTCCAACAACATAACCAAACTAGCATATGAAGCATCATTATGAATTGTTTGTCCATAAGCCAACAATTAACATAGATTTACAACATATATAATAGCATCACAGCTTTACAACATTGATAATAACATCATAGATTTACAACATAGATAATAACATAACGATCAATGATTCACAACATAACCATATAACCCAAATCATTAAATTGTTAATTATCTTATTAAAGAAATCGAACTCACAACTCAAAGAAGGTCTTGAGTTCTAAAATCTGAGTTCTGAAATTGATTTAGCTTTCCTTTGAAGAAGACAAATTCGTTGTTTAGATTTTGAGTTGAATAGAATTGAGTTGATTGGCTTTTCTTCCTCTCTAATTGGTGGTGGCTACTCTAGGTTGCAAGGTGATAGCATGGAGGCCATGGTTCTAAATTTTTATTTGATTTTAGGGTTTGAGTCTACATGTGTTTATATAGAATTTAGGATTAATTTTGGCGATCCGATCAACCTAGAATAAACCATAGGCATTTAGTCAAGATAGGGTGACAAGTCAGCCCTAATGACTCAGCTAAGAGTAAGAAAATCATTATCAAACAAATCTGCCGGGGGAGGGGGGGGGGGCAGGTCGACCCCCTGGTCGATCTGGCCCTGGAGGGAATTTTCCCGCCTAGCCCATTCTGAGTCTCATTTTGAATTTCTGAAATCTGTTTGAATTTTTCTGAAACTTCCGATCGCCATAACTTCTTCATAGGAAGTCCAATTCACGCAAACTCGGACTCTATCTCAACCAGAATTCCAAGATGAACACAATGGCGCAACCCGTTTCCCTTAATTCTCACATTTAAAACTGAATACTCTTTAATTCGTTACTTTAGTGTTAACCGAAATATGGGGTGTTACAACAACGAATTATAAATGACAGGTTTTCTAACACATCATATATGATAATATATATAAAAGACAAACAAATAATAATATTTTTGAGGATTCTAGTTGGATCCCTCCAACCTGTTTTCCTGTATCCATAGACGTTATCCAACATAAATAATACCCATCCTGCTTCAAGGCAGGATATCGCGGTGTAGAAGGTCATCCACTATCATAGTGTGGGACGCATAGGGTCATCCGCTAATGATACTGCGGGCATCCGCTAATTGCACTGCGGGAACTATACAACCACCAATATATATATATATGTACATATATATATATATATAATAACCACAAACACCAATCCTAAATAACTAATATATATTTAATAATAGCTACAGTAATATTTTAATGCAACAAAACAACCAATAGATATTTTTAATGATAAAAATAAACTTTAATATAAAATCCGAATGAGATTTACTTGCCTGATTTTATTTGCGATCCGGACTGATTCCAATTTATTTTCTCATTCTAGATTATGTATCTGGCAGCTGCGATCAATCAGAGTTGTCTCGAGCGAGTTTACCTTGCGCCTACGACCATTGGATTTAATTTGTTGATTAAACCTTTATAAATCAAATTTAACTACTAAATTGGAATAAATAAAATTGCTTACAAATTTTTTTGTTTCATATACTTCACTGCATTCCGCTGCTGCTTCTTCAAACATTTTCGAAGCCAATCCTAAATACCAACTCGAATCCAACGCAACACCTAGTTGCATCTGCCACCTCACTAACTAATATTTGAACCTACTATTGTTTCCAACATCTAATTTGCACCTATTTATCTCTCAGTTCCATCTTCCAATGACTATAAACACTTCGAACAACCATAAGAGTAACAAGTTAGGCCTTCCACTTCAACTGCAGCACCTAATTCAAAATATGACCTCCACCTGAGACTTGCAATCCTCGATAGCAACCTCCCTCACCATTGATGAACTGTTAGAACCTAAACTCCTTTCTTTGTCAAGAAACTGTAAAAATTGACAGCTATAGATTATCATAGACAGACCTCCACTGACCTTCGTATTCCGAGCTATATCATCGACAAACGTGTCACCCTTCCATTCACCTCTCCAGTGATCGAAGTTCACCAGACTTTGCCAGGTTGTCGAGCAACCCTACCTCCCCCTTTCAACTGCCTCCATCGTGCATTTCGACCAACCTTTAACTATCTGCCATAAAATCATCCACGTAGCACTCGATCGCACCAATAAAACAACACGATATCAAAACCCTAATTCCAGCGATCATTAAAAATCCCAAAACCGATCGCGAGTGCTCCCCCTTAGCTCGAGCTAGGTCTGCGCAATAATGGAAGGAAACACAATTCACAATTTTGCCATTTTTTTCTATAATAGACGGTTTTCGACTTGGTTTATGATAAGAGAGGATTGTGGTTCGATTTAAGTGGAAAGTGGTCATTTTAAAATTTTCAAAGCTTTGATTTTCATTTAGAAAGAGCTTGACCCCTTTTTGTTTTCTGAAGCTTTGGATTTCTATTTGCAAAGGGAATTAACAGAAGAGGATCACGTAATTATAAAGATGGAGACTTCTCCATTAAGGAATTAGTCTGCGTAAGGTACATGTAATTAAATTTGAGTTAATCTTTGATTTCATCTGATTTGATTTTGTTCTTATCCATATAAATTTTAAATTAATATTTTTCAAGGTTCTGAACTTCAATCGAACCACAACGACTGACACTTCCAAGGGTTTAACCACTATTCTGAACACATTGAGACAAGTTTCGAAGTCTAGTTCGATCATATGGAGAGGATATAAATTTAGATCGATGTAAATTTAATTCAAAACAATTAATTCCTTAATAATAAATTATTATTCTCGTCGATATTCATATAGAATACATATCCATCATTTGAATTGTTTTGACTCGGTTTTAAATTACGAATTGAATTATTTCATATTCTTGTATTACGATAATTATATATATATATATATATATATATTAGAAATTAAACCGTATTTCGATTATCAAATCGACAAACTCAATATAAAAATCCATTTATATTATCAATTCAATAGTTAAAACCATATTAAATATTTAAAATAAATAGTTCGATAATCCGGGTCATCACAATTCTTCACAACCATCTGAACATACCAGATCGAACTCCACTTCTCCATTTCCTCTCTCTCCAATCAGCTAACTACCCTGCCTTCACTACGTGTAACGACCCAGAAAATCTGAACCAATTTAAATTTTTTAAATTTGCTAAAATAATGGATTTTAAATATTTAAAATAAATATTTTAAATAATAGCAATGAAAAGTGAGTTTGAATCGACGTTTGAAAACGAATATAATTAATTCTAATTATAAACAAGGCCTGAAAAGGCGCTGCAGTTTCAAAAATTGAATTCAAACTTTGTCGGACTCTACCGGGTGCAAAACAAAACGGATTTGAGTGAAACCAAAAATATTTAAATCTGTTAGTGAATACCTTTCTAACGAATCTGAAAAATCAAAGTTTCATAGCGGAAAGCAAAAGTTATGGCCAAATGAATTTTCAGAAAGGTCGTTATGGAATTTATATAGCCCGTGAAATTGGCCTTTTGCATACGACCTCGGAATTCGACGAAACCACTTTTGTTGGATCCGGGATGTCAAGTTATTGCTAGGTTTCAAATTTAATAATTTTTGAAGCTAGTATGTGAGCGTGGCAAAGGAAAATGTGTTTTGGTCAATTACAGTTAAAGTGGATCGACCAGAAATGGGCCTTTTTGCAAACGGTCTCCGAATTCGACGAAACCACTTTTGTTCGATCCGGGATGTCAAGTTATTGCTAGGTTTCAAATTTCATAATTTTTGAAGCTAGTATGTGAGCGTGGCAAAGGAAAATGTGTTTTGGTCAATTACAGTTAAATTGGATCGACCAGAAATGGGCCTTTTTGCAAATGCTCTCAGAATTCGACGAAACTAGTTTTGTTGGGATCGTATCGTCAAAACATAGCCAGATTTATTTTTCTAGAATTTTTCGAATCAGTTTGTGGCCCTGGCAAATTGAAATGTACGTTCAAATTAAATATTGAATGTTATATATTTTAAATTGAAGGAAAACTGATTGAAACAGTCGAATGGGCCTACGAAACATATCCCATTGTGTTCAGAATGGGGGTACAACGCTAGGGACGACAGTTGTTGGGTTTGGATTGGGGTTCGTGTGTTAAAGTGGGTATTTTTGGAATTTTGAAAGTTATAAATAAATAAAAAATCATTTGTCCACGTCACAAACCCCGCCCGCTATTCCCTCTCTCCCCCAAATCGAACGACGGAAACCCGATCCCACCTTCTCTCCTCTTTTTCTTTTAATCCGCTCAATGAAACCCAACACCACAGTTATGGTTTTTGTAGTACTTCTCGTGATCTTCAAATCCATATAAGTGTTGGATTTTTTCGTGGCCTGTAGGAGGAGAATCACCTCGAGAAGTTCGGCCGTTCGCGCCTCGATTGCGCCGCCCAAGGACCACCGAATTCGACCCCCTCCCTGGCGCACGTGTGCCTCTCCTAGCCCGACAAGGTGGCGCTGGTCGATTGAAGCAACAATCAACGGATTTGAAGAAAATTCAAAACCTAGTTTTGAAGAATTCAGAGAGGTATCGGCTATATTAATTTTTAACAGTTTTAACACCTTTAAACCGTTGCAAACTTTGAAAAATCATATCTTTTTCGTGTGTTGACGAAATTCAGTGAAACAAGAGACAATGGACTCGTGTGGACGTCTTCTACCTTCTAGAAGAGACCGCGTATTTTTCTGAGCCTTTTGCTATTTTTGGTGGAGTGGAACCCAATGTGAGATTTCTAATTTATAAACGATATGGAAAACGACGATGTATAGATTATATAGTTGATGTATGAGTTATATAAGCATTGTACACCTCTTGTATAAGCGTTGTATAAGTTGTACGTTTGATGTATAAGTTGTATATGCGTTGTAAAAATTATATATGTGTTGAAATAGAAGTGAATTGCTATATATATATACACGCCCCTCGTCCACAAACCATGGACGATATTTATTGGTCGTGATTGGTGTGAAATTTGATTGATAGCGAATGATTGATTGGAATTGTTTGTGGTTGATATTGATTGATTGTGGTTGAAAAATACCCGTTTGTGTTTGAGAAATATTTGGTTGAAACCACATAAGATTAGTTTGTGGAAATGAAATAAATATACATGTCGCCTGCGTGCGAACTAGATGCATGATTCCCCATTGTCAAAAACCGCGAGGTTTTAAGGTAGAGCGAGGAGCCGTACTAGGGACGGTCCCGGTTTTAACTACCCTGCCGTTATGCTGCCGAAATTTTGAATAATATTCATGTGTTTGAATTATTTTCACTTGCTGAAACTATATTTATTCGTTGAATAGAAAACCTTCATATGTTGAATCGATATTCATTCGTTGGATATAAATTCATGTGTTGAATGGTATTCGTGTTTTAAATATAAAAATCACATTTTTATCTATATATATATAAACTATAGAAAACCTTCATGTGTTGAATCGATATTCATTTGTTGGATAGAAATTCATGTGTTGAATGTATTCGTGTTTTAAATATAAAAATCACATTTTTTCTAAATATACAAACTATAGAAAACCTTCATATGTTGAATCGATATTCATTCGTTGAATTGAAATTCATGTGTTGAATGGTATTCATATTTTGAAATAAATTGTTTTATAATAAAAATCACATTTTATCATCTGTATGAACTATATAAAATAATCTTGTTATGAAAGAAATTGTTTTATAATAAAAATCCTATTTTTATTAACTATATAAACTATATAAAATAATAGTGTTTTGAAATGAATTGTTTTACAATAAAAATCACATTTTTATTATATACATGAATTGCTAAATATAGTGAAGTGTTGAAATAGAAGGTAGTTAGATAAAAATATCATTTTTATCAAATGTATGAAAAGAATATAGTTTTGAAATCGAAGAATCGATATATATATATATATATATATACATATATATAAATAGAATTAAAATATATCGAATAACGACGCTGCAGTTCGTATTTTGAAACCGTGATTTCAAACTATTATACCGGGAGATCCGACCATTGGATTTTCCTGAAATCGCAATCGTTGGGTTCGCTTTGGGAATATCTTTCCAACGGCACCAACTTTGTAAAAATCCAACGGTTGGATTGTCTAGAATGTTTAATTCAAATCTGAAGAAAAACAGCGCCAAAATCGATTATACATATATATAAATATATTTATATTTAATCGAATAACGACGCTGCAGTTCGTATTTTGAAATCGAAACTTCAAACGATTATACCGGGAGATCCGATTGTCGGATTTTCCCGAAACTGGAACCGTTGGATTCGTTTTGAAAAGATCTTTCTAATGATGTAAATTTTGTGAAGATCCAACGGTTAGATTTTCAGATATGTGTAAATCAAATCTGAAGAAAAACAGTGCCACGGTCGCGTTATGGCCCGAAGCGTCGTTTTGAATAAAAGGGCTATTTTAAAATAAATAAAAATAGCGATAAATCGTTATAAAATATTATAAACGATATTGATGTAAATTTAGAAATTAACTGAAGGTTGGCTAAGTCGAATGGTTTCTTGGGTATTGATCTGATGTTGGTTTTGGCCTTCGGGGTTAATATTTGGGAAATTGTTCTCTTACTGATTGATGGTTAGTGACTAATGAATTGAAATGATGCGTGTGTATGTTAGTGTTGCACTTGTTTATTATATACGTGAGTTGCTCAGAAAGATCGGGTTTATCCCATTCTGAATAACTGAATCGGCGATAAGGAATCGAAGATGAAGACGGTGGTCGAAGACCGGAGATCTTCACCTCGTTTGGATGGTAATCGATGTCCTGATTGGGAGGCATCCCGAAATATGGATAACGAGTGGTGATCGTCCAGACGTACATGGTGATCGATGGGTTTGCGAGGTATATAGAGCCTCCGGTTTCGTTCAGACCCAGAACGGACTTGCAAATGGACAGCGTGTCTGACATTGGAATTTATTATGTGTGATTGATAGCCATCATTTGCACGGTGTGAATTGACTATGTGGCATGCTAAGATGCAGTGATCAGGGCTTCTGTTGAAAAGCAAAGTCTTGTGGAGATGATCAAAGTACCGCCTGTGTGGCGTAGCTTTGTGTATGACGTGAAATCGCGAGCCTCACACCCGGTATGAACCAGAAACGGGAGGAAGGACCTTAGGGAGGACATGCGTTTCTTTCTAGTTAGAATTGGCGTCAGTGGTTTTACACGCCCTGACGAGTTTGACTTATGTGGTTGTTGATGTTGCAAGGCACCTCGGTTAGATCGGACGATCCGGGTCCGATGGAGTCATTCGTTGGCTCATTTACGCCCCATAGGGCGGGGAAACGCATTGTTCAGGCATTTTAATCCACATCGGTGGACCGGCCCTGACGATCCAAAGGCTTGACTGAGTACTTGCCTGAGGCTCAGGCTAGAGAGTCTCGAAGTCGGTAAGGACTATCTTTTGCCTAGGTTTATGACGGAAATCCAATTTCCAAATACGTGACTGTGCGGTTTTGATTGTATACTTATATATGGCGACATAGTGGTATGGGGCATTAATGCCGTCTATGATTGCTACTTATGATTTGAAATTGCTTTTGAAATATACAAACACTTGTAATAATATCAAATGCTTTTGTTTTATTCGTATCAAGCATATTTTGGCCATTATAAGGTAAAACTCTATCCTCCGGTTTGCGTTGCATTGTGTGATAGGAACTGAGTCTTATAATGGCTTCATTTTTATAAATAGCTTGCGATGTTTTAAAAGAAAGATTTGTTTTTAAAGCACTAGAAATCCAATGTTGTAAGCCCGTTCCACGAAAGTGGCGTGGTCCTGTGATTAGCCATATTTTAAATGTATCGAGTAGATTTCTCATACCAGTCCCAAGACTGACTCGTAGTTTGTTTCACTTTCAAACTCGGGTGCCCCTTTTTCTACACGGGCAGCCTTGTATTCAGGTTTAGCAGGCTTTATCCGGATAGCTAGAGCTGAAGATGGATTCTATCATTTATCTCTTTTTATGTTATTCAGCTCCTATTGTACATTATGTTTGTTTTTCCGCTGTAGACATATATGTACAGTTGAACTGTATTTGTACTAAGTAAGATCCTGTATACTGTGTAGCTCTGATGATTACTTTTATCCAGTGTATTCTATTGTGCATTATCTGGTGTATTTATTTAATTTTGTTCTGCTATTGTCTGTTTCTGTGTTATATTCCAAAGATTACCATTGTCTCCGTCTATACGGGAAATGGGGTCGTCACACTACGTTAATACCCTGGCTTCCCCAGATAAGAATTTGCGAACTGCTCTTCCTATCGATAAAAAGCTCAAACCTTTCTCCTACATTGTTCAGTCCAATGAAACATAGTCCGAGCTCCTCGAATAACAATCCATTTCCTCACTTCAGTAATCATGATAACTTTTTTGAAGCTGAACCCTAAGACGAAATCGCGATGACAAAACCACGAAGCCCAGACCTCCTCGTTGACCAATTGCAACGCCTCTTCCTACCAATATCCAACACCACTCTTGCATTCTTCTTGCCTACAGCAAAGTTGAACCAGACCCACTTTCCCATTACCGCATTCATCGAACTCTCACCCTTAATATCCATCATTATGGTTTGACGTGCCTCAGCCCTTACCTCTCTACTCTTCCCCGTCGCTCGAGACGGCATCACACCCAAAAAATGATGCAAAGTTGAAGTATAATTTCAATCGAGTTTATAAAAATGATTTAAGAATTTTATATGAGTGATTTCGAAATTTCCAAATGGAGAAAATTTGGAGTGGCTTTGACTTCGACTTTTGAAAGAGGAAGCTTTTGGTTATAAAATGAAATGGAAAAAAAATAAAGGGGCTGCGATTTTATAATGATTTAGAGAGGGCCATTTTCTTACTGAAGCTTCGATCAGTTTATGTTTAGAAGAGCAGAAAAAATGGAAAGAAACAAGATCAACGTGTTACTCATAGATGGTGAAAAAGGGAACAAACGTACCTTATATAAATGGTTTGTCTCATAGGGTACACACAAATTAAATTTTGATTTGAAATTAATTTAATGCGATTTGATTTAAAAAGATTTTTATTCTTTTTAAACAGATTCTGATTTGATTTTGATCTTATCCATTAATCAAATATTTCGGGGTTCGCTACTTGAAATCGTGAATCGCTATTTTAACGTATCGACTGACGTTTCATTGTTGTAACACTATTCTGAACTCAACATAATAGATTATAAGGTTTAATTCGAACGTATGTATAAATAACTATATTAAAATGATATAATATAAATTAAATACAGAAATAACCATTTGTCGATAATAAAAATTTATTATAGTTGTTTCTATTCAGTTAGAATTTATTTCGATTATCTAAATCATTTCTGGTACAGTTTAATTTTCGAATTCAATTATACTTCGAATTATGATAATTCTATATACTCTAAATAAATCAAATATTATTAAATCGATAAACTTAATATAAAAATTCATTTATATTACCATTTCAATATTTTAAACAATAATAAATATTTAAATTAGTCGATCAAAAATCCGGGTATTTACAGAAACAATATATCAGATCGCATGTGATATGTAATCCGGAATATGTACAATTTGTTCGGCAAACTAATTTCGTCATGAAACCAAAAGCTATAAGCAAGCTAGCAAGATTTTGCTTCCATATATCTGTAAATACTTACATAACTCAAAAGCGACTTTAGCAAATAAACAAGTAACACAATAACTACGACATTGGAATAAACAAACACAGCAATTGTAGCAACAAACAAATATGGTGCAACTGGCAACAATGACGCAAATATACAATCAATACAACTATGACATAAGTCACATGCAACCATAACAAAAAATACATATCGATACAATATAATGATATAAAGACAAAAAATTTATAACTCGTGGTTTATTTAGGTCATAAACCTCAACATCGTACAAGGATGATGAACAACTTGTTAAGTGTCACCATTCGCTCAACAACCTCATGTTACTACTTAACAGATCATTCACGCTCTACCAAGCAACTCAAAAATTCAAATATGAACTCACCGCAAGTCAATATGCCTAGCGGTATATTTACTTCCAAATTCCATAACATTAGTTTTTTTAATGAAAATTCACATTTCAAATTTTAAACCCTTCTATTTTATTAAACTAATAGTTTTAGTTCATAAACTACCATACCATGATTTTTCTGAAAAAACATAACTCAAATCTACAAGACGAAATCTTAATTTTTCCCTTTTGTTAAAAAACTATAATTAATAGATCCGAAAGATTCTTATTTCGCAGAATTCCTACTTATATTGGATCTTATACATTCATCTAAACTTCGAACCAGAAAACTATGAACTACCATGTCGCGACAAGCTCCTTTTAATTTAATTTATATGTTCAAACTTAATTAGGTTGGTAAATTATAAACATGTCCTCCTATATTTCAATATAAACTTAGCTAGGTTTTAAATTTTTACTTGGAAATTTTGACCATCCAAAATCATCGAATATTCCATTTCGTTAATAGATGAAATCTACCAAATACCATATCAAGTGAAATGTAAAATCATGCAACTCTAATACATAGACTACATTCTTCCATATTACATTTAGCTGAAAACTTCAGAATTTGAACCCTTGGATTTTATACTTCAGGTATCTTGGATTCAAAATAGAAATCTAGTTTGATCCAATAAATTATCCATGGTATCAAGTTCTTACTTAGAAATTCAAAAATGAACATTAAAGATACCATGGTCACTATCAGAATTATTTTTCAATGACCGTAGTAAGATCATTGCTTTTAAAGACTTCAAAATCCATTTATATTCATTAGCACTTTAACATAATCTTTGTATTCATTTTAAATTTTTCCAAATCGTTTTTTAAATTCATCGGAAGTTTAGATCCTTTAATTCTCAATTCAAATCCATTTCCAATTTATAAATCTTGTTAATAAATTACACTTACAGAATTTTCTTGAGTTAAATTCTTAACTAACATATCATCAAACACCATATAGTCAAATCATGAAACTGAATTTACATGGTGTTCGTTTCCAATGTTTTTCGAATTATAAATCTAGTCAAGCCATGCAAGAGTGTAAAACGATGGCTTTTATCTAAACAAGGTAGCTAATACCCATAAACTGGTTGGGCACAACTACAAATCAATCAATAATAATCAATGCTCAAAAGTGAGCATGACTAACCAAACAATAAATGATAATAATTGAATATCATCATTTCCTATTGAACTAATCATCCATAAAAACTTTATTTAGTTTGAAATTTTATTTCATGTATAAGATATATGAAATCTTGGTAAAATTGTTTCATTTACCAATTCTTTAAAACAATACTATGTCAATTTGCATTGTTTAAATGTTTATAAATCTCTTTCTACAACATTAGCCAAACTTGTCGATTTAAAATTTATATATTAGTCAATGGATAAATAAACATAATATAACACATTTTACAACATCAAAAAGTATGTACTCTCGTATGTATACACTCAAACTCATAATAAGGCATTCCCTTACCTTATCTCTTATTGAGTTATGCTACAGAGCCAAGGTTCTCGCTTAATCTTGCGCTCTGATACCAAATGTAACGAAGAAAAAAATTCAATCCTTGAATTTCGACAATAATACATCCTCTGCATTCATGTACCTAATCTCAAATACCGAAAACCCATAAAGTTAGAAGAAATAAATTAGATGGCGAGAGACAAGAGAAAACAAAAGATGAGAATAGAAGAAGAAGAAAAATACAAACACAATAGAATCAGAAAAGATTAGAATCAGAATCTATAAAATATAATATACCAATACACTTTACGCAAGAGAAAAAATGTATAAATAGACGAATAAATAATCATAGTATACAAATAGATCAGCCTATATAGTCATAACAAGTTGTCAATACAATGGCTGATAAATACAACACACATAGCAGAAATAAGGTATATAATAAATATGAGAATACATCTCGACATAAGCTCCCCTTCGGTACCTCCAAGAAAACCTGAAAAATATGCTCGCTCGAACCCCAACATATTTGGGGGAAAACGCCCGGATCAGTCTAAAATAACAAAGTGAGGAAACTTACTCCACAAACAACTTACTTAATTCTATAAATATTTTGAAAGAACGGAACTCTCTTAATACACGACCACATATAAACATGCACGTGTTTTTCCCTTATGATAGCAAAAATACTTCATAGAAAATCTCATGTTATTATAATAGTGTCTAAATACGAATACTTATCAATATATCCGAATATGTTACATTTATTAAATTTCACCATGATAGGTATTCAACTAAAATCATAAAATGCTCATATTGCAGTTAGGATTCCATAAAATGATCGGGTACTGGGATACCACCCAAATCGACACATCTCTAGAAGATGTGCCTAAGGACCACAAGAACTTTTTACTCCCCGGTGACATAGGACAGGCCTACAACTCAAGCTGATAGTACCAGATATTTCATCATCCCGGTTGGGATCAACAATTACACCAAAGCATACGTAAATGGGTCAATATCGAATCTAGAATTGGTTATGATAATACTTTTCTTGGGTGTTATCCACTAAGCTCTGCTATCATTGCTCAGCTAGATTGAAGTGGTTTTCTGATGACTTAATTCAATCCATGTCACTTCGAAACAACTCTCGATAATTTCCGGTAAACCCAACCCCGTTCTTTAAAAATTTAACAACCAAGGATAAGGGAAGAGTTTACCTCCTAACCGTTACTAGACGGATTTCCTTATTACTTGTTCTAGGAGAACAAATTTAGGTTTATACACGATGTGAATGATTAACAGTGTTGACTGTATAACTCACGTGTTTCCCCTAAATAACCCTAAAATAGATTTTGGTCTAGATTTGATAGTCGGTTATTTAACTACCAAATGACACACAGGAAGCAATCAAAAGTTTATTTTCTATGATAATCTCTATGCCTCATTTAATTAATTCACTAGCTAAAACATTTCATCAATTCCTAAAAATCGATCTCATATCTTGCCTCTTGGAATAAGTGTATTCAAAAGGCATATTACATTCACTACATAGAAAATAGTGCTATATATTTAACCAAATGGGATAAGTATAGTTACAAAACATATATAGGCCAAAGCTGTAACGACCCGCATTCTAAACATCAAAGGATCGTAGAATATTTCTTTCTTTCTCGTACGAAGTCGTATAGCCATCTAACTTTGGGAGACGACTATTGGGGCCATTTTCCATGTTCATGATTTTTGCCAATTTTTAAATGACTGTTTTGCCCCTAGCTGATCTTGTTTCAGCCATAACTTTTGATTGGAAAGGAGTTTTGACCTGAAACCACTTCCATTAGATTCAGATGATGGTTTAGAATTCCGTAGAGTGGTCACATTAGCCAAACGGACTAATTGTTTGGGAGATATGGCTGAAACAATGCTTAGAAGGTAAAAAGCTACTTAACCGGGGTTAATTGGGTTGTTAATAGCTAGGCCCATTGAGGAATTTCGGGATTAGGGGTATATTGGGGCTGATTAGGGTTAGAAAACATTTCTTTATACAATTTTTCAGCTACCACTTTCATTCTTGGAACCCCTAGTAATGGCCTCCAACATCTAAAACACGTCTAAACCACTTTCTAATTGAAGATTTGGCTTAATTACATCTAATTAAGGAGATATAGCACCAAAGCAAGGTTAGAACTGCTGTTAGACATCAATATTCGTGCCAAACAGAGAATCATTTCAGATCTAAAGTTTATTTGTGGCAAAGGTGAGTGATTAGCACCTTTTTACACTAATTATGGCTAATTCGGATTTATTAGTGTTAATTAGCGAATTTAAAAATGATTAAATTCTGGAAAAATATTTATAAATTTCGAAATATTGATTTAGACCTCTGGTAGAAATTTGGATTAATTTGGTTAAGTTTTGTTAATCCTAATGTTAGTTATGCTTAAACATGATTAAGGGAAAATATGGGGTTTTGGCTATGTTTGATCCATTTTAACCTATCAAGTTGTTGTTTTGGTGTTAGTGGTCAATTCTATATGTTGCTATGACTGTATGGTATGCCTTGTAATTGATTAGAAAATTAGATTAGTCGAAAACGCCGTCGAATGGCGTAAAACAGTCGCTGGAAAGAAGTGCAGGAAATTAGCCGAACCGGATCGGATCGGAGGGGGAAAGCATGAACCGAACCGCTTCCCCCCTCCAAACTGTTGCATCACGAGTCGCCACGAGATAAGAGCTCATGACCCGACCAACTTAAGAGAAGGAGCCCGATCCGAACCGCATCACTCGACCCGAACCCCTTCCACGACCCGAACCAATGCACCATGGATGGACTTGAGGGACTCGACCCGACCCGGGGTGCTTGGAGAGGAGGACCGAACTGGGGATGCACGATCCCAACCGATGAGTAGCACCAATCACGAACCGAGTAGCACGATCCGAGGTGGAGCGAAGTGAAGAAACGAACCGATCCGGTGATGACCAGGAACCCAATATGCAAGGGTAGTCCAAATGGAAAGTTGTACCCAGGATCCAGTTGGGAACCAACGAGTTAACTTCATGGTTGGGCTTTGCTGCGGGACGTGTGTTAAGGGGTTATCGACGTCCATAACTTTGATTCACCACTAAGATGGATGTTAGGCTACGGATCAGTGCAGTGGGGTAGTTATTACTCCATGGGGTAGAGTGATCGTAGCATGGCTATGGGCCAGTGCAGTGGAGTCATCACGACTTCATGGAGCAGAGTGGACATAGCAATGACTAGTGGCTATGGATCAGTGCAGTGGTGTCATTATGACTCCATGGGGCAGAGTGATCATAGCAAGGATTTTGGTGATCAAAGCGGTGGATATCTTATGCTTTACGCACTAAGTGAGAGATGTGAGGATGGTTGTTATGCTTGATTGTTTGCTATCACTGTGACATGCACACCCCCTCCCCATATCTTTATGCCTTATGTTTAGTGGCACCTTAGAGTATTGAGCGGTATGTTGTGCTAACTCTTTGGTTGCAGGTCCAGGTTCATGTATGGTTTAGTATACCTGTTATTCTTCTGTTTTGCTGCTTATTGCTCATACCAGACTTTTGTCTGACCCAGAGTTTTATGTCTCTTCTTATTACTCTGGGTGCTCTTAAACGGGCAGACTAGAGGCAGGTTAGCTACTTATGCACGAGTAGCTGATTCGGAGACGAGCAGGAGGCTCCCACGTATTATCTACATATATTCTCCCTATGTCGCTGCTGGTCACTACTTTGGTCACTAGTAGTGTACCTTCGTTATTTTCTTTAGAGACAGTTTTCAGAGGTTTCAATAATGATGATGTGGAACATAAGCTGTATTTGGATTTTCCGCTACTATGATGTTTAGTTTTCAGCTTATGCACTGTCTCACCTGTTTTATGTTAAAGTATGTTGTTATTATATTTTATCCCATGCGCTATGAGACATTCTACAGGTTCTTTGTTAGTTCAAATTTCTTCTCTTTTCTTTCATTGGCAACCGTCCCGTGCTAGTCAGGCATTGGCACAGCGCACTTTCATTGAAATGTCGGCTGGTGCGGGGCAGGCCGTCACACTTGGTATCATAGCTCTAGGTTGTGTAGTTAACCTAAGGAAAGACACCAAAGAGAGATAATACGTATATGAGAGCGCGTATTTTTTTGGTTTTCAAAAGTTATATATATACTATTAGTATAGCTAAGGATAAAGTCGCACTGCACTGACACCACAAAGAAGATGGTTAATCGTTTCTCTTTACAGATTGAACGATGAGCCGATATACGAGGGGTACAGGTAGAGGAGCCAATAATGGGAATGCTCCTGACGTGAGGTCTATGTTCACTGACTTCATGAGAGAGATGCTTAGGGACGTTCAGAGGGAAGTTTCTAATGCTGTTAATGGTGGTGGTGCAGTGGTACAGGCGCTTAGAGCCGGTTTCGCCAAGCTTTGCAAGGATTACACTAGTCTTGGTGGAAAGTCGTTCCACGGAACGGAAACAGCCACAGAAGTTTAGGGTTGGTTGGATAGCTGTGAGCGTATCTTCGAATACTTGGGTATCGAGGATGCGATGAAGAGGAAGTTAGCATCCCGTCAGCTGCACGAATGGGCAATGAATTGGTGGAATGCTATTAAGGCAGCTACTCCAGAGGATCAAGTTACATGGGATCAATTTAAGGCCCGATTCAGTGATAAGTTCATCCCAGAAGTCAGAGTTATTTAGGAAATTTCTGGAGCTTAAGCAGAATGGTAAGACAGTCTCAGAGTACATTGCAGAGTTCGATACTTTATCGAAGTGTGTATTATCTCTTATGGACACTCCCGAGAAGAAGAACGAGAAGTTCATAACTGTTTTGGATGGATACTTGAGGGAAAGGCTTATTAACCACATCAATGAGACATTTGAATCGATTGTGGGGAAAGCATTGAGGTCAGAGAGTCTTTACCCTAAGACGAAAACTGAAGTTGCATCTACAGAGGAGTCAAAGCCGCAAGCAAGCGGTGGAGGCAAGAATGGTTCTCAGAATAAGAGAAAGCAGAATCAGACCAAGGATAGCCAGAAGAAAAAGAATAAGAATGATTTCGAGTGCTTCAGCTGTGCTAAGAAGGGCCACTATGCCAAAGAATGTCGGGCCAAGCCAGCGGATAGGAAGTGCTTCAACTGTGGCCAAGTGGGGCATCACAAGGATAAGTGTTCGCAACCCCCTAAAGAAAAGTAGATTGTGAAAGCGTATGCTATCAATGTTGTTCCTTCTTCGTCGAATGCCCCAACTGCAGCTGAGAAAGGAAAGAATGTCATTGTTCAAGGTATGCTTTCTATTTATGATGTTCCTGTTCGAGTATTGTTTGATACTGGAGCTTCCCATTCCTTCATATTTAGTGACCTTGTAGATAGGTTGGGATTGGAAACTGAGATACTCAATAGACCTTTAGCAGTGACGAACCCGATTGGTGGTTCAACTAGCCTTAACATGATTTGTCGTAATGTGGTCTTATCGAGTCATGGATGCATGTTTGTTTGTGATTGCTTAGTTTTGGGCTTTACTGGGTTTGGCATTATTTTGGGAGTCGATTGGCTCCAAAGATACGGGGTGGTGGTAAACTGTGAGGGGTTTTTGGTGACAGTTAGAGCAGATGATGGGCAGAGGGTAGTGTTTGGTGGTCTGCATAGTGATGGGGTAATGGCTAGTTTTCTAAATTCCCTCGACATCCCGCATGATAGTTGTCAGATGTGCCGGTGGCTGGCCAATATCCGGACGTCTTCGAGGAAGTGATCGGACTTCCACCACACCGAGAGATTGAGTTCCGTATTGATTTAGTGAAAGATGCCAGACCTATAGTGATGCCACTTTGTCTTATGGCACCAAGGGAGCAACGAGAGCTCCAGGTGCAAGTGATCGATCTTTTAAAAAGGGATTTATTAGAAGAAGTGTTTCTGAGTGGGGAGCACCAGTTATGTTTGCTACCAAGGCAGATGGTTCCCTTCGATTATGTGTGGACTACCGCAAATTGAATAAGGTGACGAGGAAGAATGAGTATCCTCTACCGCGGATAGATGATTTGTTTGATCAATTGATTGGTGCGAGAGTGTTCTCCTTGTTGGATCTCGCGACAAGTTTTCATCAGCTTAGAGTGGAAGCTGAGTGTATAGCTAAAACGACATTTCGGACGCCGTTTAGATTTTATGAGTGGTTGGTCAAGCTATTCGGGTTGACCAATGCACCAACATATTTTGTGGATCTTATGAATAGGGTATTCAGAGATCAGTTGAATAAGTTTGTTCTTGTGTTCGTGGATGATATACTTGTTTATTCGAGGACAGAGGAAGAACACAAGGAACACTTGAGGATAGTGAAGGTGTTGAGAAAACACCAATTGAAAGCAAAGTTTTCTAAGTGTCACTTCTAGAGGAGGGATGTGAGATTCTTGGCCCATGTTGTTTCAGAGAATGGTATTTCCGTGGACCCTACGAAGGTGGCTACGGTACAAGATTGGTCTACGCCCAAGAATGCAATGGACATAAGAAGTTTCTTGGGATTAGCTGGATAATATTGCAAGTTTATCTAAGACTTCTCCAAGATAGCAGCAC
The DNA here is from genome assembly GCA_030737875.1 of Allium sativum. Classification (NCBI taxonomy): domain Eukaryota; kingdom Viridiplantae; phylum Streptophyta; class Magnoliopsida; order Asparagales; family Amaryllidaceae; genus Allium; species Allium sativum. Next base: position 752,371,847 of record CM060918.1, read on the forward strand.
CGTTGACTCAGTTGACCAAGAAGAATCATGCTTTCGTCTGGGACAAAAAGTGTGGAAATGCATTCAACAATCTAAAGGAAAAATTGACATGTGCACCAGTGTTAGTCATTCCTAAGGGGAATGAAGAGATGACAGTATATACAGATGCATGTGGTACCAGGCTAGGTGCTGTATTGATGCAAGGAGGTTGGGTTGTAGCTTATGCAAGTCGGCAACTGAAACCGCACGAGAAACGATATCCTACCCATGATTTGGAATTGGCGGCAATCGTATTCGCGTTGAAGATGTGGAGACATTATCTCTTGGGAGAAAGATTCGAGTTGTTTACTGATCATAAATCGTTAAAGTATCTTTTCTCTCAGAAGGATCTAAATCTCCAACAGCAAAGATGGTTAGAATTCTTGGCTTCCTAGGATTTCGATATCGCATATACACCAGGAAAGGGCAATGCAGTAGCTGATGCATTGAGTAGAAGACATGCCAGTTTAGGGGCTATGTTTCTTGAGTGGAAGCAACTGGAGTACATCGCTGCGTAAGACTTCAGACCAAAGTGCGAATTGGATCCATAATTATTAGCAAGTTTGACAATCAGACCCACTTTGATTGAGCGGATTAGTTCCAGTCAGAGGGACGATCCTAACCTATTGGAAGTCATCTCCAAGTTAAAGATGGGTATCGATAAGGAAATGAACAAGTATGGGCTTGATTGAGATGGATGGCTTAGAAAGAATGGAAGACTAGTTGTGCCTAATGTCAAGGGATTGAGAGATGAAGTGCTTAGAGAATGTCATCACTCAAAACTGACTATACATCCCGGTGGTAACAATATGTATCGAGACATGAAGCAGACCTACTACTGGGAAGGGATGAAAAGAGACGTAGGGAAGTTTATGTGTAAGTGCACGAATTGCCAGCTAGTTAAAGCTGAGCAAAAGAAGCCTAGTGGCTTGTTACAACCATTAGAAATTCCAGAATGGAGATGGGAACAAGTCTCAATGGATTTCATTGATGGGTTCCCCAGAACTAGATCAGGTTATGATAGCATTTGGGTGATTGTGGACCGATTAACTAAGAGTGTCAGGTTTATACCCGTCAAGTCGAATAGAACGACAGCTAAGTTAGCGGAACTATATGTAAAGTGGGTAGTGAGATTTCATGGAATACCCAAAGGCATTGTGAGTGACTGAGATCCGTTGTTCACTAGTGGATTTTGGAAGAGCTTACAAGAGGCGTTAGGATCAGAATTACATCTCGGTACCACGTATCATCCTCAAACCGACGGATAGACAGAGAGGGTGAATCGAGTGTTAGAAGATCTTTGGCGAGCTTGTATATTGGATTTTGGTGGATCATGGGATGACCATTTACATCTAATAGAGTTTGCCTATAATAACAGTTATCAATCCAGTATTGGTATGGCTCCATATGAAGCTTTGTATGGAAGACCGTGTAACTCACCATTATGTTGGTTAGAAACTGGTGAGAAATTTGTGCTTGGACCAGATGTGATAAGAGAAACTTTAGACAAGATCAAGATTATTCAACAGCGAATGAAGGCTACCCAAAATAGGAGCTGATAAGAGGAAAAGAGATTTAAAATTCTCCAATGGCGACTTGGTGTTTGTCAATATTTCTCCATTAAAGAGCGTGATTCGATTTGGCAGGAGAGGCAAGTTAACACCAAGATTTGTTGGTCCATTCCCAGTTCTTGAGCAAATTGGGAACTTGGCATGTAAAGTTGAACTACCATACAAGATGGCAGGAGCTCATAACAATTTCATGTTTCCCAGTTAAGGAAGTTTGTGCACGACCCTAGTGTGACTATTACAACGGATCAGTTGGACGATATCGAGGTTGAACCCAAGGCGGTTGGGAACCGCAGCCCTATGCGTATTGTTGGGAACGATACGAAGCAGCTTTGAAGGAAGGTGGTGAAATTAGTCAAAGTTCAGTGGGGTGGTGATGAGGAAGACTGTACTTGGGAAACAAAGGAGAACATAAGGAGGAAGTATCCAAAACTCTTTGCCTGGTAAGGTTTTTATATCGGTATAGTACTCCCTTATTAGTAAACCGCATGCTAGGATAGGCTTGTTGTGTTTTTTTGTATGCTTTATTGTTTTGTTAATGATTGGTAGGCATGCAGGATCCTTTGTATGTTTTGGGTTAAGGAATTTCGGGGACGAAATTTCTTAAGGGGTGGAGAATGTAACGACCCGCGTTCTACGCATTGAAGGATCGTAGAATATTTCTTTCTTTCTCATGTGAAGTCTTATAGTCATGTAACTTTGGGAGACGACTACTGGGGTCATTTTCCATGTTCATGATTTTTGCCGATTTTTAAATGACCATTTTGCCCCTAGTTGATCTTGTTTCAGCCATAACTTTTAATTGGAAAGGAGTTTTGACCTGAAACCACTTCCATTAGATTCGGATGATGGTTTACAATTCCTAGAGTGGTCATATTAGCCAAACGGACTCAACGTTTGGGAGATATGGCCGAAACAATGCTCAGAAGGTGAAAAACTGCTTAACCGAGCTTAATTAGGTAGTTATTAGCTAGGCCCATTTTGGAATCTCGGGATTAGGGGTATATAGGGGATGATTAGGGTTAGAAAACATTTCTTTAAACCCTTTTTCAACCGTCGCTTTCATTCTTGGAACCCTAGTAATGGCCTCCAACATACAAAACACCTCTAAACCGCTTTCTAATTGAAGATTTGGCTTAATTACATCTAATTAAGGAGAAATAGCAACAAAGCAAGGTTAGAACTACTGTTAGACATCAGTATTCGTGCCAAACAGAGAATCATTTCAGATCTACAGTTTATTTGTGGCAAAGGTGAGTGATTAGCACATTTATACACTAATTATGGCTACTTAGGATTGATTAGTGTTAATTAGCGAATTTAAACATGATTAAATTCTGGAAAAATATTCATAAATTTCGAAATATTGTTTTAGACCACTGTTAGAAATTTGTGTTAATTTGGTTAAGTTTTGTTAATCCTAATGTTAGTTATGCTTAAACATGATTAAGGGAAAATATGGGGTTTTGGCTATGTTTGATCCATTTTAACCTATCAAGTTGTTGGTTTGGTGTTTGTGGTCAATTCTATATGTTGCTATGACTGTATGGTATGCTTTGTAATTGATTAGAAAATTAGATTAGTCGAAAACGCCGTCGAATGGCATAAAACAGTCGTTGGAAAGAAGTGCAGAAAATTAGCCGAACCGGATCGAATCGGAGGGGAAAGCACGAACCGAACCGCTCCCCACCCAAACTATTGCATCACGAGTCGCCACGAAATAAGAGCTCACGACCCGACCCGCTTAAGAGAAGGAGCCCGATCCGAACTGCGTCACTCGACCCGAACCCCTTCCACGACCCGAACCAATGCACCATGGATGGACTTGAGGGACTCGACCCGTCCCGGGGTGCTTGGAGAGGAGGACCGAACTGGGGATGCTTGTCACGAACCGATCCAACCAGGAAGAATACGAGCCGATCCGAATCGAAGGAGTGACCACGAACCGAACCGATGAGTGGCACCAATCACGAACCGAGGAGCACGATCCAAGGTGGAGCGAAGTGAAGAAATGAACCGATCTAGTGATGACCAGGAATCCGAGATGCAAGGGTAGTCCAAATGGGAAGTTGTACCCAGGATCTAGTTGGGAACCAACGAGTTAACTTCATGGTTGGGCTTTGCTGCGGGATGTGTGCTAAGGGGCTATCGACGTCCATAACTTTGATTCACCACTAAGATAAATGTTAGGATACGGATCAGTGCAGTGGGGTAGTTATTGCCCCCATGGGGAAGAGTGATCGTAGCATGGATATGAGCCAATGCAGTGGAGTCATCACGACTTCATGGGGCAAAGTGGACATAACAAGGTCTAGTGGCTATGGATCAGTGCAGTGGTGTCATTATGACTCTATGGGGCAGAGTGATCATAGCAAGGATTTGGGTGATCAAAGTAGTGGATATCGTATGCTTTAAGCACTGAGTGAGAGATGTGAGGATGGTTGCTATGCTTGATTGTTTTCTATCACTATGACATGCATACCCCCCTCCCCCGTATCTTTATGCCTTATGTTTAGTGGCACCTTAGAGTATTGAGCAGTATGTTGTGCTAACTCTTTGGTTGCAGGTTCAGGTATGTCTTAGTATACCTGTTATTGTTCCGTTTTGCTGCTTATTGCTCATACCAGACTTTTGTCTGACCCAAAGTTTTATATCTCTTCTTATTACTCTGAGTGCTCTTAAACGGACAGACTAGAGACAGGTTAGCTGGTTATGCACGAGTAGCTGATCCGGAGTCGAGCAGGAGGCTCATACGTATTATCTACATATATTCTCCCTATGTCGCCGTTGGTCACTACTTTGGGCACTAGTAGTGTACCTTCCTTATTTTCTTTAGAGACAGTTTTCAAAGGTTGTTATAATGATGATGTGGAACATAAGCTGTATTTGGATTTTCCACTGCTATGATGTTTAGTTTTCAGCTTATGCACTGTCTCACTTGTTTTGTGTTAAAGTATGTTGTTATTATATTTTATCCCATGCGCTGTGAGACATTCTACAGGTTCTTTATTAGTTCAAATTTCCTTCCCTTTTCTTTCTTTGGCGACCGTCCCATGCTAGTCAGGCATTGGCACAACGCACTTTCATTGAAATGTCGGCTGGTGCGGGGCGGGCCGTCACAAAAACAATGTCATGTGATGTTTATTATATAATTAAAACAGTTTTATTTAGCATCTAAAGTTGAAAATTTTAAAATTTACAATATCATTTATGAAGTAATAATTTAATTTCCCACATCCACTTTCGTTTTCAAACAAGTACCATCCCTTGGATTACAATGAAGTCGCTCGAGTTAGGGTACTTTATTTACAACTCAGACCATGACCTGATAACTTTTATATATTTAAGACAAATAAAAGTTTGTTAGCGTAAAACCTGATATTCAGTAAATGCCATAATAGGTTCTATTTTTGTAACAACCCGTAATTTCTGAACCAATTTAAAACTTTTATTTTAGCTATTTTAATGGGTTTTGAATAATTAAAATGATTTATTTAAATAATAACGACTAAAAATTTATTTAAATCAAAGTTAGGACGTATGGATTTAAAATTTAATTAAAACGAGCTGGAAATGGCGCAGTAGTTTGAAAACTCGATTATAAATTTCAATTGACTGTATAGAATTCAATATAAATCGAATTTGATAAAACCAGAAATGTTGGAATAATTTGAACTGTAATTTTCTAACGTATGCAAGAAACTGATATTTCACTTTATAAATAGTAAGTTATGTCTAGTTTAATTTTTATAATAGTCGCTATGGAATTTATATATTTTTTAAATAATATATAACCCTTAAAAATAACCATTTTGCTAACGACCTCCATTTTCGACGAAACCACTTTGGTTGGATCCGGAATATCAAATTATTGTTATGTTTAAAATTTCATAGTTTTTTGAATTAATATGTGAGTACAGTAATTTTAAATATGTTGGTAAATTCAGTTTAATTTTAATTGACCAGTTAAAACGCCATTTTTCAAACAGTCTCCAAATTCGACGAAATTATTTTTGTTAGGACCGTATCGTCAAAACATAACAAGATTTATTTTTTTGTAATTTTTGGATTTAGTATGTGGCCCCAGTAAATTAAAATGTACGTTCAAATTCAATATTGACCGTTGTATTAAATTTATATTTTAATTTTGCCGAAAAATGATCGAAACAGTCAAATTGGCTTACGGAACATATTCCATTGTGTCAGAAATGGGGATATTTGGCTACAAACAACAGTTGTTGGGTTTGATTTGGAGTTCGTGGCAATAAACAAGTATTTTGTGAATTAAATATATTAAAATAATACTATATATATTATAAAACCCTAATTTTTCTTCGTTAAACCCTAGCCATCGTGTTTCTTCTGGACGAACGGCGATAATCGCCCGAAACTTCCACCCTCCGATTCTTCAAATCCGATCACTAATTTCACAATGACACGACAATTCCATTTAATTGTAATCACAACAATTTCACCCTGAACGCAGACGGAAGAACATTTCATTGTCATCACAACAATTCCATCAGATACAAGAATATACAGAGTATGAATGAATAAATTACATTCGATAAATATCAGAGATTACAATAAATTACATAGCAGCGGAAAATAATGCAAAGCACAACTGAAGGTGATATACAGATACAGAGCTTTCCGGATATCATTCCAGCAGTAAACCAGGATCCTGTGAATATAAATCTGCAAAACCAAAACTACTAGCTGCCCGTGCGGAAAATAGGGGCACCTAGAGTTTAGGTTAAAACAATAAACTCCAGGTCAGTCATGTGACTGGTGTGAGAACTAAAACAGTTATTTAAAACTTTACTTTAAAAGAGGGTAATTCAAGGGACCACGCCGTATAACACGGAACGGGTTTCCTCCCAAGAATACCAGTGCATGGAATAAACAACGCAATGCTTTTTCGAAAAATGAAGCTATTATAAGACCCAGGTCCCATCACACAATGCAACGCAAGCCGGAGGATAGGGTTTTCCCTTATAATAGCCAAACATGCTTGGTACGTTTAAAACAAATCATTTGATACTATAATAAGTGTATAGTGTCAAAACAATTTCAATCATAAATATAAATCATAGGCGGCATGGGTACCATCTATCATATCGCCATACTAGTTCTACAATTAAAACTGCAATACACGTATTGGAAATTGGATTTCCGTCATGAGTCGAGGCAAGGGGCAAGCTCCTCTCCACGTTCGAGACACTCTAGCAAATGTCCCAGGGCTACGCACTCTGGGCAACCCCTGGATGCTTCAGGGCCGGTCCTCACTTACGTTAGAGGATTATTATTCCTGAACACACGTTTGCCGGTCCTTACAGACCTATAATCGAGGCGCCTCATCCAACAACCACAAAGGTGAAAAGTATATATATGTCAGGGCTGGTAAGTCACTGACACCACCAAAGCTAGAAAGAAACGTCGTGCTCTCCCTGCAGTCCGTATCCCGTTTTTAACTCATACCGAGGTGTGAGGCTCGCGAATTCACGTTATACACAAAGCTGCCACGTAGGCCGTGCTTTTATCATCAACCACAAGACTCTGCTTTTCAACAAAAGCCTTGATCATTGCATCTTAGCGTGCCACACAGGCAGTTCATGCCATGCGACTGATGTCCATCGATATACAACCTCTAAGCTCGTACGTCTCAGAGAAGGGCGTTAAGCAAAAGAATAAATTCTCCACCGCCAAACAGATGTATATTTAATAGAAATCAATCAACACAGAATAAAATCCAATGTCAGACACACAATCCATTTACAAGTCCGTTCTGGGTCTGAACGAAACCGGAGGCACTTTCCTCGCATATCCATCCACCTCCAAGTACGTCTGGATGACCGCTAACTATTTCCATCCTTTTGGGTATACTGCCCAATCAGGATCGTCAGTAATTATCCAAACGATGTGAAGACTTCCGGTCTTCAACCACCGTCTTCATCTTCGACTTATCGTCGAATCGGTTATTCAGAATGGGTATAAACCCGGCCTTTCCGAACAACCCGCGTATATTAAAAACAAATGTTACACAAACACAACATACGCCTCATTCCAATGTAGAATATCCTTTTTTTCACAAAATCACATTTTTAGGGAAAGGTTCCCATTAATTTTATCCAAGATAAATTCTTTAAAATTTATCCTTTAATCTTCCTTTGGATGTCGTTTCAAACCAAATTATGGTTTTCTAAACTAGTCGAGATTAGCGAACCACACCGAAGTAATTATTTATTTTATTTCCCAATCCCAACCTATTCATCCCATGAAGCAAAACTGGTGATACTCCATATCTAACACCATGGTGATATCGGTAAAATTAATTACCATTTCACGTTCAAATCCAATTAAAGATTTAACTATCGCTTTGGAGCAAAACTGGTAATACTCCATTCTCGTTTATTTGTCAAATTTGATAATTTAGATTATCAATTCTAATTTCAATCTAATTGTAGATTCATTAAAACTCCTTTTACTGGGTTAAAGAACTAGGTGTTATTTAAAACACAGTTCACGACAAACCCAAATCACATTCTATTTATTTTCGGGTTAAAGAACTAGTGTTATTTAAAACACCGTTCACGATAAACCCATTTCAAATCCAATCAAATATATTAGAAATTCAGATTATTTTAAACCCCTTTTTAAATCTAATTTATTTATTTAAAAATAATTGGGTCTTAAATTTAGTTCAAAACTAGTTCATTTCGATAAAAATCCATTTTTATCTTTTCAAATATGGAGTTTTTCACCCCAATTTTTCTCAAATCATTTCTTATGATTTTACACAAATTATTGACATTTTTAATAATTTTATCAAGGCCCGTACAGTCGATTTCCAACAACAGCCATCGAACTGCACTTATAGCGACCTTTTTCAAATTTGATTTGGACGTATCTCCAAATCCAGCCGTTAGATTTTGAATTTATGATATTTGCTAGAAATCTCTTTTCGATACGAACCCAACGGTTCCGGTTTTAGGAGGATCCGACGGTCGGATCTCCCGTAATGTCCGTTTGAAATAAATGGTCGAAATTCACGAACTGCCACGGCGCGGCGCGTTCTATTCAGGCCATTATATAATATATATAATATATATTTCGTCGATTCCTATTTAAAACGAATTATATAAATAGTTTTAAATTCGTTTCAAAAACAATTTCAACTTCCATTTCATTTCAAATCAAAATTGAATTCTTCCTTAAAAATTCGTTTTAAAATTCATTTCAATTCAATTCAAATTTCAATTCAATTTGAATTCATTTCAGTTCGTTTTTAATTCAATTCGAATTCTTTTTCAATTCAATTCGAATTCGTTTTCAATTCAAATTGGTTTTCTATTCGATTCAATTCAAATTGGTTTTCTGTTCGATTCAATTCAAATTGGTTTTCTATTCGATTCAATTAAAATTGGTTTTCTTTTCGATTCAATTCAAATTGGTTTTATATTCGATTCAATTCAAACTGGTTTTCTATTCGATTCAATTCAAACTGGTTTTCTATTCGATTCAATTCAAATTGGTTTTCTATTCGATTCAATTCAAATTCGTTTTCTGTTCGATTCAATTCAAATTGGTTTTCTATTCGATTCAATTCAAATTCAGTTTCCGTTGAATTTACATTTAAATCGCTATATTGAATTTTAAACGTACATTTCAAATTACCGGGGTCACATACTAACTAGAAAATTTTCAGAAAAATATTTTCTAGCTTCGTATTGGCGATACGGTCCTAACAAAACTAGTTTCGTCGAATTCTGAGACCGTTTGAAAAATGACCATTTTCCAGTCGATTAAAATCAACTGAAACTGGTCAAACACGTTTTCCTTTGCCACGCTCACATATTGATTCGAAAAATTATGAAATTTGAAACCTAGCAATAATTTGGCATCACGGACCCAACAAAAGTGGTTTCGTCGAAATCCGAGGTCGTTTGCAAAATTTCAATTTTTAAGGGCCTGAATTCCATAGCGACTATTCAGAATTTTCAACTGGACATATCTTTTGATTCCCGTTATGAAATTTCGATTTTTTGGATTCGTTGGAAAGATATCATCAATTAGATCCTAATGTTTTTGGTTTCACTAAAATCCGGATTGTTTTGCACCCGGTACATTCAATTGAAATTTGAAATCGAATTATCGAACTACCGCGCCATTTTCATTTCTATTTATAATTATATATAAATATTTAAATTCTAACGACGACGCGTATAATATATACGTTCGAATTATATTCAAAAAAAAATTCTCGTCGTTTTATTTAAAATAATCTATTTTAAATATTCGAAATTCGCTAAAATTGCCAAAATAAAAATTTTAAACTGGTTCAGAATTTCCGGGTTATTACAATCTCCCCCACTTAAAACTTTTCGTCCCCGAAAAGGAACAAAGTCGAAAGTGGTTTGATCAATCAACCCTACGTTCGATCTGGCTTCCATTCTCCAACTTTTCCGTTTCTGAGAATTTTCAAATTCTTCAAAAATTTGGCTAACACCCTAAATTTTCGAAAAATTTCGCCATAACCTCCCCTGCACCGGGAGCCACGTGAAAGTCCCGAAATTGCCATATAGGCCTTCTGATCTCAAAAAGAAAAAGAAAAAGCCAAGCGGCTAGCCAATAGGCTCATAAAATCATCATCACCCAAACAAAACAGTAAATTATGTAGTAAACATGTACCTATTTGTCGGGCAAACAAATTTTATTCTCTGGCTCTAGCCTCCTTGCTATGACCTGTTCAATGTAAGTATATGTATATGCAAGCAAATGCGACCAATTTCAATACAATTCAATATTTGGTTCAATTAGGCAAAATGGTTAAAAATTAGCAAACAAATAAACAAACAACACAAACATCAATCAATTAGTGGATTAGAGTTTCAAATTCATAATTTGGATATATATACTGAAAATCTTGTTTTTGATGCCAATTCACATCAATGTGTTCTAACTATATTAGTTTTGGTTCTCACACCAGTCTAAATGGAAATATATAGAAATCACACCTTCGAAACACGAACATAAATATTGATGATGCGATCGCTATCATCAATATCATCTCCGGGTGACTAGAGTGTAACCCTATATCTACCCAGTATATTAAAACTTCGAATATACGTTCATGACGCGTATATACAAAACCTTTATATCTTGGATTGTCCATATTCAATACAAATAAAATATTCAAATATGTATAAAATGATTAAAATTTTAAAACAAAATTGTTTTCATTTGAAAAAAATATACTCTTTACACTCGTTCTAGGATACTACTGATCCTATCTCTAACGAGTCATTCTAATTGGATATTACTAATCCAATACTTGATGAATTCTTTCGTATGGTTCTAATGTGTCTTGTTCTCGAGCTCCGTAAACCAAAGCTCTGATACCAAACTGACACGACCCGAACTTCCCCGTGAAGGAAAGAGCGGATAGCGTTGAGTACAACACACAACAGAATGCAGATGGAAGAACATTTCATTGTAATCACAACAATTCCATCAGATACAAGAATATACAGAGTATGAATGAATAAATTACATTCGATAAACATCAGAGATTACAATAAATTACATAGCAGTGGAAAATAATGCAAAGCACAACTGAAGGTGATATACAGATACAGAGCTTTCCGGATATCATTCCAGCTGTAAACCAGGATCCTGTGAATATAAATCTGCAAAACCAAAACTACTAGCTGCCCGTGCGGAAAATAGGGGCACCCAGAGTGTAGGTTAAAACAATAAACTCCAGGTCAGTCATGTGACTGGTGTGAGAACTAAAACAGTTATTTAAAACTTTACTTTAAAAGAGGGTAATTCAAGGGACCACGCCGTATAACACGGAACGGGTTTCCTCCCAAGAATACCAGTGCATGGAATAAACAACGCAATGCTTTTTCGAAAAATGAAGCTATTATAAGACCCAGGTCCCATCACACAATGCAACGCAAGCCGGAGGATAGGGTTTTCCCATATAATAGCCAAACATGCTTGGTACGTTTAAAACAAATCATTTGATACTATAATAAGTGTATAGTGTCAAAACAATTTCAATCATAAATATAAATCATAGGCGGCATGGGTACCATCTATCATGTTGCCATACTAGTTCTACAATTAAAACCGCAATACACGTATTGGAAATTGGATTTCCGTCACGAGTCGAGGCAAGGGGCAAGCTCCTCTCCGCATTCGAGACACTCTAGCAAATGTCCCAGGGGTACGCACTCTGGGCAACCCCTGGATGCTTCAGGGCTGGTCCTCACTTACGTTAGAGGATTAGTATTCCTGAACACACGCTTGCCGGTCCTTACAGACCTATAATCGAGGCGCCTCATCCAACAACCACAAAGGTGAAAAGTATATATATGTCAGGGCTGGTAAGTCACTGACACCACCAAAGCTAGAAAGAAATGTCGTGCTCTCCCTGTAGTCCGTATCCTGTTTTTAACTCATACCGAGGTGTGAGGCTCGCGAATTCACGTTATACACAAAGCTGCCACGTAGGCTGTGCTTTGATCACCAACCACAAGACTCTGCTTTTCAACAAAAGCCTTGATCATTGCATCTTAGCGTGCCACACAGGCAGTTCATGCCATGCGACTGATGTCCATCGATATACAACCTCTGAGCTCGTACGTCTCAGAGAAGGGCGTTAAGCAAAAGAATAAATTCTCCGCCGCCAAACAGATGTATATTTAATAGAAATCAATCAACACAGAATAAAATCCAATGTCAGACACACAATCCATTTACAAGTCCGTTCTGGGTCTGAACGAAACCGGAGGCACTTTCCTCGCATATCCATCCACCTCCAAGTACGTCTGGACGACCACCAACTATTTCCATCCTTTTGGGTGTACAGCCCAATCAGGATCGTCAGTAATTATCCAAACGATGTGAAGACTTCCGGTCTTCAACCACCGTCTTCATCTTCGACTTATCGTTGAATCGGTTATTCAGAATGGGTATAAACCCGACCTTTCCGAACAACCCGCGTATATTAAAAACAAATGTTACACAAACACAACATACGCCTCATTCCAATGCAGAATATCCTTTTTTTCACAAAATCACATTTTTAGGGAAAGGTTCCCATTAATTTTATCCAAGATAAATTCTTTAAAATTTATCCTTTAATCTTCCTTTGGATGTCGTTTCAAACCAAATTATGGTTTTCTAAACTAGTCGAGATTAGCGAACCACACCGAAGTAATTATTTATTTTATTTCCCAATCCCAACCTATTCATCCCATGAAGCAAAACTGGTGATACTACATATCTAACACCATGGTGTTATCGGTAAAATTAATTACCATTTCACGTTCAAATCTAATTAAAGATTTAACTATCACTTTGGAGCAAAACTGGTAATACTCCATTCTCGTTTATTTGTCAAATTTGTTAATTTAGATTATCAATTCGAATTTCAATCTAATTGTAGATTCATTAAAACTCCTTTTACTGGGTTAAAGAACTAGGTGTTATTTAAAACACAGTTCACGACAAACCCAAATCACATTCTATTTATTTTCGGGTTAAAGAACTAGTGTTATTTAAAACACCGTTCACGATAAACCCATTTCAAATCCAATCAAATATATTAGAAATTCCGATTATTTAAAACCCCTTTTTAAATCTAATTTATTTATTTAAAAATAATTGGGTTTTAAATTTAGTTCAAAACTAGTTCATTTCGATAAAAATCCATTTTTATCTTTTCAAATATGGAGTTTTTCACCCCAATTTTTCTCAAATCATTTCTTATGATTTTACACAAATTATTGACATTTTTAATAATTTTATCAAGGCCCGTACAGTCGATTTCCAACAACGGCCATCGAACTGCACTTATAGCGACCTTTTTCAAATTTGATTTGGACGTATCTCCAAATCCAACCGTTAGATTTTGAATTTCTAATATTCGCTAGAAAGCTCTTTTCGATACGAACCCAATGGTTCCGGTTTTAGGAGGATCCGACGGTCGGATCTCCCGTAATGTCCGTTTGAAATAAATGGTCGAAATTCACGAACTGCCGCGGCGCGACGCGTTCTATTCAGGCCATTATATTATATATATAATATATATAATATATATTTCATCGATTCCTATTTAAAACGAATTATATAAATAGTTTTAAATTCGTTTCAAAAACAATTTCAACTTCCATTTCATTTCAAATCAAAATTGAATTCTTCCTTAAAAATTCGTTTTAAAATGAAATTTCAATTCAATTCAAATTTCAATTCAATTTGAATTCATTTCAATTCGTTTTTAATTCAATTCGAATTCTTTTTCAATTCAATTCGAATTCGTTTTCAATTCAAATTGGTTTTCTATTCGATTCAATTCAAATTGGTTTTCTGTTCGATTCAATTCAAATTGGTTTTCTATTCGATTCAATTCAAATTGGTTTTCTATTCGATTCAATTCAAATTGGTTTTCTATTCGATTAAATTCAAATTGGTTTTCTATTCGATTCAATTCAAATTGGTTTTCTATTCGATTCAATTCAAATTGGTTTTATATTCGATTCAATTCAAATTGGTTTTCTGTTCGATTCAATTCAAATTGGTTTTCTATTCGATTCAATTCAAATTGGTTTTCTATTCGATTCAATTCAAATTGGTTTTCTATTCGATTCAATTCAAATTGGTTTTCTATTCGATTCAATTCAAATTGGTTTTCTATTCAATTCAATTCAAATTGGTTTTCTATTCGATTCATTTCGAAATCGTTTTATATTCAATTCATTTCGAAATCGTTTTATATTTAATTCATTTCGAAATCGTTTTATATTCAATTCATTTCGAAATCGTTTTATATTCAATTCATTTCGAAATCGTTTTTCAATATTCATTTCAAAATGAATAAAATCGATATAAATATCGTTCACGTCAAAATGGCGTCAATCTAATCAACACGGCTTCATATATTTCTATTTTCAAATATTCTATTTCTAATATTTCCTATTATCAAAATATTTGTTATTATCAAAATATTTCGTTCAACACATGACTAATCTCAACGGATGAGTACTGTCAACACATGAACCTTTATATTATATTGATAAAGATGTATATTTTATTATTAAAATATTTCGTTCAACACATGACTAATCTCAACGGATGAGTACAGTCAACACATGAACCTTTATTTTTTATTGATAAAGATGTAAATTTTATTATTAAAATATTTCATTCAACACATGACTAATCTCAACGGATGAGTACAGTCAACACATGAACCTTTATTTTATAATATTCTTTATCTTCTAAATTGGAATGAGGCCTAATCAATCACCATATAATGTTAATTATATGGATTTTCATACATCACACGTATATAATAGCATTGAAAATAATCAACCATCAACCAAAGTGCACTACACTGTATAAGCATCAAATATAGATATGTAACGCTTATAACAGCCTGTCAATCAATCGATCGACATATTTAATCAATCAGGATGAGTGAACTTCAAATTTCATCCCAACACCCGTGTGGGGTTTCAAACAATCAAACACATATTTTATTTGTGCAGTTGGGCGATGTGTAAAATTTATCGTCCCAATCAATGTCCTTCAAATAGGTGTACATAAACAAACCGTCCAGTTTGTAAATGAATATTTATTTATTCACATTCACTATACTCATATTCACGTTAAAAAGTATATTTTTAACGATAAAACATTTTATTTTAACACATGGATTTCTATTCAGTTCATTTACCTAATAAAAATGATATTTTTATTTTTCTAACATATTTTAGAAAATTTCGGCGGCATAACGACACGATACTAGAAACGGGACGAGGCCTAGCCTTATCCCCGGTCTAGTGAAGGCCCACGCCATTCACACATCAATCAATCCATTCATTTCACCAAACAATTCAATTTCAAATCAAATCATCTAACTAATCTATGCAACCAAACAAACAAGTCCATGGTCTGTGGACGATTGTGTCGGGTGCTACTAAGCACCGTCTGCATCCTAGTATATATATATATAATTAGAAAATGAAATTGAAAGGTGAGAAATTCTCACCGATAGTTATCCAATCATCTTGACTCTTCTTTTGTGGAAGTCTTCGTCGTTATCGCATTTTTGTCATCTTCGTTGCTGTAGCCACTACATATATAAAAAAAAACACATTTTTATATTTTGATGTCTTTAACATAAAATCACATTTTTATTTATTCACTTTCAATTTAAAAATTACATTTTTATAATCGCTTCATACATTTAAAAATCGAATTTTCACTATGCTATTCAATATATAAAAATCGAACTTTTACTATGCTATTCAATATATAAAAATCCTATTTTTACAATGCTATTCAATATATAAAAATCGAATTTTTACACCGCTACTTTATAGATAAAAATTATATTTTCACATCGATGTTCAAATATTAAAGATTATGTTTTTATCACGCCATTCTTCATATAAAGATTTCGCCTTTTCAAAAATAAAGTTTTCGCCTTTTCAAAAATAAAGTTTTCGCCTTTTCAAAAATAAAGTTTTCGCCTTTTCAAAATAAAGTTTTCGCCTTTATAAAAATAAAGATTTCGCCTTTATAAAAATAAAGATTTCGCCTTTATAAAAAATAAATATTTCGCCTTTATAAAAAATAAAGATTTCGCCTTTTCTATTTTTAAAATATCGTCTTTTCATTTTAAAGATTTCAACTTTTAAAAATATTCAACCTTTCATGATAAAAATCATATCATTAAACATATATAACTTGTACTCAAATCTGAATTTTATAACATGCTATTTTAATTCAGAAAATTGAAATCAAAACAACGTAAATAAATAAATGAAAAAAAACTCACTGGGCTATCGGTTGGAGGGGGGTGTTTGCTCGCGGTGGGGGCTCGTCGGAGCTGGAGGAGTGCGGCAGAAGCACGGCGGCGGCCACCTGAAGGTGCGGCGGAGTTGTAGGGTTCGGGAAATGGCGGGTCTGTGGGTTTTGGGGTGCTGGGGTTTGACTGGAACGGAGAAGAGAGGAGCGGGAGGAAGAGAGAGGCCACCAGCGACGACATGGAGGAGGGTGGTTGTGCGGTGGGCGGCCAAGGCGGCGGTGGAGCGATTCCGCCCTTTTCGATTTCGTTTTTTTTCTTTTTCTCTGGTAATTCGATTTGGTTTTGAAAGAAAAAGGGGGGGGCAGAACGTATAGGAAGAGGGAGGGGAGAGAAAGAATTTTAATTTTATTATTTTATTATTTTAATTCCTAAAAAGTTGACTTTTAAATTCGACCTCTAAACGAGGCCCACCGCCTTTCGTCCATAGCGTTTCACCCCCATTCCGAACACAATGGGATATGTATCGTAGGTTGATTCGATCGTTTGAATCAGTTTCCGTTGAATTTACATTTAATTCGCTATATTGAATTTTAAACGTACATTTCAAATTACCGGGGTCACATACTAACTAGAAAAATTTCAAAAAAATATTTTCTAGCTTCGTATTGACGATACAGTCCTAACAAAACTAGTTTCGTCGAATTCTGAGACCGTTTGAAAAATGACCATTTTCCAGTCGATTAAAATCAACTGAAACTGGTCAAACGTGTTTTCCTTTGCCACGCTCACATATTGATTCGAAAAATTATGAAATTTTAAACCTAGCAATAATTTGACATCACGGACCCAACAAAAGTGGTTTTGTCGAAATCCGAGGTCATTTGCAAAATTTCAATTTTTAAGGGCCCGAATTCCATAGCGACTATTCAGAATTTTCAATTGGACATATCTTTTGATTCCCGTTATGAAATTTCAATTTTTCGGATTCGTTGGAAAGATATCATCAATTAGATCCTAATGTTTTTTGTTTCACTAAAATCCGGATTGTTTTGCACCCGGTACATTCAATTGAATTTTGAAATCGAATTATCGAACTACCGCGCCATTTTCATTTCTATTTATAATTATATATAAATATTTATATTCTAACGACGACGCGTATAATATATACGTTCGAATTATATTCAAAATAAATTTCTCGTCGTTTTATTTAAAATAATCTATTTTAAATATTCGAAATTCGCTAAAATTGCCAAAATAAAAATTTTAAACTCTACCTTGTGGAACTGGCCAGAACGAATACGGAGAAAAATTGTATTTGGGGCGAATTTAAATCTGAACAGTACTAAAATCATCAGATAAAGAATGGCGGAGTGGAAACGAAAGTGAGAATTATCTCACTAAAATATTTGTACAGTTATTTATTTATATAACTAAAAATATATGAATTGCCAGTGCTGATTTTATCTGTTGTATGTGACGTTCTTTAAGTTCAACACATGAACTATTCACGGCTCATCTGCATAAGAAGCGTTGTTTGAATATATGACACTCGTATTTCAAACAATATGGATAGACACTTTGTGGTTGTTGAAATTTAATTATAAATATCCATTTATAATTTAAACAGTGAAAATTGGCTAATCAGAAAAATAATCCGAATTGAATTAGAATTTGTTAAATTTATTAACCAGTCATAAATTTGAATCGGCTGTTGTTGTTTGAAAACCCCATACGGGTATTGGGATGATATTTGACATACACTGATCCCAATATTTGGTTGAATGTTAATCGATGGGTTGACAGACTGTGTTGAGCGTTATGTATTTATTTTAATGCTTATACAGTGGTAGAATGCACTGTAGATGATATTTGAATGTTTAATGATTATTATCATTATTGTTGAATACATGCAATGTATGAAATCCATATAACTGAAATTATATGGTAATTGATTGAGTCGCGTTCGGATTCAGAATATGAACAAATATTTTAAAATAATATTCAGTGAGGAATTAAAATATTATTTTGATGTCCGATTTTGGATGGACACGAAAATATGAGGAATATAAAGCCGAGTTAAGTAGCTAAATGCCATTTTAACTTGAACGAAAATTTCTATCGATTTTATTTACTTTATAATGAATACGAAATGGAAATGGATTTCAAAATCAGATATTTTGAAAATATTATCATTTTAAAATTATAATAATAGGGGATATTCAATTTTGATTGAAAATTAAAATGGAAGTTGGAAACATTTTTAAAACGAACTTATAAAATACATTTTAAATAGAAATCGACGAAATATATATATATATATTATATATATATAAAAATGGTTTGAATAGAACGCACCATGCAGCGACTGTTCGCGAATTTCAGCCATTGACTTCAAATGGACGTAACGGGAGATCCGACCCTCGGATTCTCCTAAAACCGGAACCGTTGGGTTCGTATCAAAAAGAGATTTCAAATGAATATATGGGATTTAAATTTAATAGTTGGATTTTAAATTATGTCCAAATCAATTTTAGAAAAGGTCGTTGTGGATGTAGTTCGGTGGTCGTTATCGGAAACCGATTGTAAATGCCTTAATAAAATTATTAAAAATATGGAAAAATTGTGTAAAATCATAATAAATGATTGGGAAAGATTTTGGATGAAAAATTCCAAGTTTTGAAAATATAAAAGGATATTTTTATCTAAATGAACTAGTTATTAACCAAAATATTAATCCAATGTTTTTAAATAAGTAAATTTGATTTTTGAATGGTTTTTTAAATGACCTGAATTTTCCAATAAATAAATTGGAATGGATTTGAATGGAAATAATCTTCGGAATATTTCAATATTGAATTCTGTGATTATACGGATATAGTTGAGGAATTTGGAAGATACAGGTATTGTTATTCCCAATATGATATCTGTTAGTTTAAGAATTTGATATTGAATATAAGTTGATAATTTAGAATGGATTTGAACGGAAATAATCTTCAGAATATTTCAATATTGAATTCTGTGATTATACGGATATAGTTGAGGAATTTGGAAGATACAGGTATTGTTATTCCCAATATGATATCCGTTAGTTTAAGAATTTGATATTTAATATAAGCTGATAAATAAATTGGAATGGATTTGAATGGAAATAATCTTCGGAATATTTCAATATTGAACTTTGTGATTATACGGATATAGTTGAGGAATTTGGAAGATACAGGTATTGTTATTCCCAATATGATATCCATTAGTTTAAGAATTTGATATTGAATATAAGCCGATATTATTTATATTTAGAGCCTTATATTTAATATCAAATGGATTTTGGGTTTGTCGTGAATGGTGTCTTCAATAACACTGTTCTTAAACCCTATTGAGAAAAGACTAAATCTTTTAATTAAGGTTTAGAGAAGTTTACCAATTAATTAATTTAATTGGAATCGAATTGGATTTTGGGTTTATCGTGAGCGATGATTTAAATAACATTAGTTCTTAACCCAGTTAATAGTGAAGATATGATTTGGAATTTATAAATCTTTTATTCAAAATTAATGGAATTTTCCAAAGTAAAGTTTTTCCAATTTAATATATTAAATTGGAATTGAATGGAATTCGATTTGGTAATAATCGAGATGAGCTTCTGTGAGGGAAGACTGTTACTATATATGAAATTTAAAAGGCTTCGTCGTTATTCCATTTATATTATTAGTATGATATGGAAATTCATATTGATTATGACTGATCTGATTTCCGTAAAGGTTCCATTTTGATGGAATTGGATTTTGGGGTTTATCGTGAACTTTGTTTTAAATGACATTGGTTCTTTAACCCAATTAAAGACAGGATTGATTTCCTAAAGTTGAATAATCGTTAAATGATGGTTTTTGGGAAGATTAAAACCAATTGGTGTTTTGATAAATCTTTGGTTAGATTGGGATGTGAATGAGGTAATTAAATTTACCAAATTCAAGAAATGTTTCGAGATGGAGTACCACCAGTTTTACTCCATGCGATAGTTAAATCTTTAATTAGATTTGAAACGAGAAATGGTATTAATTTTACCGATAACACAGTGGGTGTTAGATATGGAGTACTACCAGTTTTGCTTCATGGGATAAATAGGTTGGGATTGGAAAGATAAAATAAATGATTACTTCGGTAAGGCTCGACAATCCCGACTAGTTAATAAAATATTTTAAAAAAGGATATCCAAAGGAAGATTAAAGAATAAATTTAAAAGAATTTATCTTTGATAAAATTATTGGGAACCTTTCCCTAAAGATGTGAATATTTGAATAAAAGAATATTCTGAATTGGAATGGGGCGTATGATGTGTTTTTATAACACTTGATTATAAGATACGTGAGTTATTTTGAAAGAGCGAGTTATTCGGAAAGACCGAGTTTAACCCATTCTGAATAACTGATACGGCGACTAAATGTCGATGATACGAAGACAGTGGTTAAAGACCGGAGATCTTCACATCGTTTAGATGATTATTGATGTCTTGATTGGGATATACACCCAAGACAAGGTAATAAGTGGTGATCGTCCAGACGTACTTGGGGATCGACCGGATATGTGAGGGCCTCTCTCTTGTATTAGACATACGCGACAAGGAATAAGGTGCCTACGGTTTCGTTCAGAACCAGATCAGACTTGCAAATGGTTGGTATTTCTAACGTTGTATTCCTTTATACTGTATATTTTGATCTCTGCTAAATATATTTCTGTTTGGTGGCGGAGATTTTATTCTCCTACTTAACACCCTTTTCTGATATGTACGAGCTTAGAGATTATATATTGGTGGAAATCAGTGGTACGGTATGGATTGATAGTGTGGCATGCTGAGATGCATAGATGAAGGCTTTTGTTGAAAAGCATAGTCTTGTGGTTGATGATCAAAGCACGGCTTTAATTAGCATAGCTTTGTGTAGCGTTAATTCTGAGCTTCACTCCTCGGTATGAACCAAAAACAAGACGAGGACTTCAAGGAAATGGACATATGTTAATTTCTAGATATGAGTAACGTCGTGGTATGGAGCCCAGACATTTTACTTATGTGGATGTTGGAAAAACTTTATGACGGAAAGCGAGGTACCTCGGATATGATTTGAGTCCCTATTGGCTCTTTATTGGTCGACTGGACTGACCATTTTGGAGGTTCGATAGAACTAGCTAACATATAGTTTATGGTATTGTCAATCATCGATGGATGACTGACCCTGTCGCTAACCTAGGGCTCGCCAGCGTCTGTGTCCCGAGGCATTGCTAGTGTGTCTCGAAATCGGAAAGAATATCGCTTTCCTTGTTTCATAGATGGAAACCAAATTTCTTATACGCGATTTTACTGTTTTAGTTGTAAACTTATATGGCGACGTAATGTAATGGTACCTATGCCGCCTATGATTGATACATTTATATTTGAAGTTGATTTCTTCACTTATAGTAATAATAAACAATGAAACTTCATGTATCAAGCATATTTGGCTACTATAAGTTAAACTTTATCCTCGACTGTGTTCATTGTGTAATGGGACATTAGCCTTATAATAGATTCATTTTTCTATTTAGCATTGCGCTGTTCGTTTTATGCATTGGTATTTATGGGGGATAAACCTTTTCTGTGTTATACATCATGGTCCCGTGATTTACCTAACTTTAAAATAAAAGCTAATAATTGCTATGGTTCTCACACCAGTCCCATGACTGACTCGGAGTTTATTATTTTAACATATACTCTGGGTGCCCACATTTTCCACATGGGCAATCAGTAGTTTTGGTTTTGTAGATTTCCTTTCATAGGATCCTGGATTTAAAGCTAGAGCTATATTCGAAAAGCTTTGTATCCGTGTATTTCTTTCAGTTGTGCTAGTTGATATATTTCCGCTGTACATTGTATTTACACATTTTAAGTTTCCGCTGCTATGTATTTTAAATCTCTGATATTATTTTCTGCTTTATATTATTTATTCTCTAATATTCTTGTACTCTGATGTAAATTATTGTAATAGCAATGAAAGATTCTATTGTTCCGTGTTCTGATGCATCGTGTTCTCAAAGCAATCTGGGCTCCTCCATCTTTTCGGGATCGGGGAAGTCTGGGTCATTCCATCGTGGTATCAGAGATTTGGTTTACAAAGCTAGAAAACATGACACATTAGAACCAAACGAAAGAATTCATCAGAGATAGGATAAGGAATATCCTATAAGAATGACTCATTAGAGATAGGGTGAGTAATACCCTAGAAAGAGTTTGAAGAGGGTTATTTATAAAATATGATTTTAGTTTTGAAAATTAAATCTTATTATATGTATTTGAGTGTTTTATTTTATATAGAATTTGGACTATCGGGAATAAGAATATTTTGAATATACGCGCAATAACGTGTATTCTAAGTCTCAAATATACTGGATAGATATAGAATCACACTCTAGTCGCCCAGGCATAATTCTGGTGATGTCGCGACATCATCTGTGTTTATTTTCGAGTTTCGAAAGTGGGATATCTATATGATTCCAATTGACCAATGTGAGAACCAAAACTTAGATAGGGCTTATTGTTTGTGATTTGGTCTTGAAATTGAATTTTTGAGTATATATAAAGTTATATATTTGAAAAGCTAGTAAATTAATTTATTGTTGGTAGTGATGTTTGATAATTAGTTTAACTAACAAAAATATTGGAAAGGATAGAACCAATAAAAGAATAAATGATAAATAAAGAAAATCGTAGATAAGATCGAACTGAATTGAAAATTTACTTCAAATTAGATATACATATATAGACATGTGTGTGTGTATATAAATATATGTTGAGCAGTTTAATTGCTTCGCGTTGTGTAAAGAAGTAAATTTTCATGCCTGACAAACAGGTGCACCTTAATGAGTTGGTTGCACAATTTTATTTATTATATAAACTACTGTGAGTGTTTTTGGATGCGTTGTGATGGATGTTCTGTGTGAGATTATAAACATATGTCATAGGATAGTAACAAATAAATTATGAACTACACCGCATGGATACTACATGAAAACAACATATCATATCATATTCCATATAAGCATTTAGCGCCTATATGACGAGGTTTGGATTACCATACGAGCGAGATGCTTGTATGGCGATGACTAAATTACAGGTTGAACAAAAGACTAATTATGGACTTAATTAAAAACATGTAACGGTGCTTGGGGCAGGATTTAATAAAAACCCTACACAGGTCAGGAGATTGCAAAAATTCACGTCTCTCTTGTTGTTATTAAAGGCACATGGATTATTTTATTTCCAACACTGGGGCAAGGTATGAGATTTCGTCATTTTTAATTGTCTCCCTTAGGCATAGTTAGGTCACAAAAATTGTGTATGCTTTTTATTGATTTATTGGGTGCCTAATACATCCCAATAAAATTTTCAAACCATCCCTGTACAAAGGAGGTTATGGCAATAAAATTCGAAAATTTAAGGTGTTAGCCAAATTTTTGAGAAATTTGAAAGTTCTTAGAAACAGAAAAATTGAAGAATGAAAGCTAGAACGAAAGTTGAGTTGGTTAGTTAAACAACTTTCAGCTCCGTTCCTTTTTGAGGACGAAAAGATTTTAAGTAGGGGAGATTTAACAACCCGAAATTTCTGAACTAATTTAAAAATTTTATTTTAGCTATTTTAATGGGTTTTGAATATTTAAATACTTTAATTAAAATAATAACGACTAAAAATTTATTTGAATCAAAGTTATAACATATGGATTTAAAATTTAATTAAAACGAGCTTGAAATGGCGCGGTAGTTTGAAAATCCGATTTTGAATTTCAACTGAATATATAGAATTCAATATAAATAGGAATTTGATAAAATAAGAAATGTTGGAATATTTTGAACTGTAATTTTCTAATGTATGTAGGAAACTTAGATTTCACATTATAAATAGTATGTTATGTCCAGTTTAATTTTTAAAATAGTCGTTATGGAATTTATATATATTTTAAACAGTATATAGCCCTTAAAAATATCCATTTTGCAAATGGCCGCTATTTTCGATTAAACCACTTTGGTTGGATCCGGAATGTCAAATTATTGTTAAGTTTCAAATTTCATAATTTTTGTAATTAATATGCGAGCACTGTAAATTTAGACGCATTTGATAAATTCAGTTTAAATTTAGTTGACCAGTTAAAAGGCCATTTTTCAAACGGTCTCCAAATTCGATGAAATTAGTTTTGTTAGGATTGTATCGTGAAAACATAGCTGGATTTATTTATTTTTTGTAATTTTTGGAGTCAGTATGCAGCCCCGATAAATTAAAATATACATTCAAATTCAATATTGACCGTTATATTAAATTTATATTTTAATTTTGATCAAAAATGATCGAAACAGTCGAATTGGCTTACGAAACATATTCCATTGTGTCCGGAATAGGGGTATTTAGCTAGGAACGACGGTCGTTGGGTTTGATTAGGAGTTCGTGGTAATAAACAAGTATTTTGTGAATTAAATATGTTAAAATAATACTATATATATTAAAAAACCCTAATTTTTCTTCATTAAACCCTAACCGCCGCTTTCTTCTGGTCGAACGGCGATAATCGCCCGTAATTCCTCCCTCTCATTATTCAAATCCATTCACAAATTTTACAAGCTCACAAAGGCAACTTCAAAGAGCATGATCAGCTCTTTAAAATGAACGGTTGTGATCTTCAATTTTTTAATGGATTGAGAGGAATTGGCACTCAAAGGGCGCGACTTCGTGCTTGTTTCAAGGCGCAGGGGCCCCACCGAGTTTCAACGCCTTGGAGGCATAGGGAGAGGAGCTGGAGGGATACGGCGTGGCACTTGGCGATTGAGCTCCGATTGTGTAACAACCCGAATTCCGACAGACTGATTTTTTTTTCTTTCAAAATTCCAATCTATCGAAACTCATGTTGTTGTGCTCTGCTATCCTGAAGAAAAGACAGAGACATAAAATATGTCATAGCTCAGAAAATATCTCACAGCGGAATGGATAAAATATAATATAATCAAAACATAGCCTTACCGTATTAATAATACTGCCTAACCAGTATCCAAAGCATCATGTCTCTGCCACAAATCTAACCTGCGAGTATGTTATAAGGAGGGGTTCAGAACACAAGTTCTGATGATAGGAATTAACTTATACACTTTGGATAATCCTACATATACCGTTCAATCATATTTTCTTATTTATTAGGTTACTTGGGTTAACAGCGCTCAAGAATTACACATACGTCGTACCCATTTACTTCCCAGTGGATTAACCTAATATAGTATATATGTAGCTACCCCCAATATTAAGGTACACCCATGGTACCCCACTTACGCGGTCTCCGCCGTAATGCCACCAAAATGCACGCAGTCCCACATCCTACGTCGGAGTGACGTACCGATCTATATGTAATAATGTTCCGTTCTATATATATCTGTCAAAACTACACTACGTAAGCATACGGACAGCCACCTTCAGTCGAATCATATTTCATATCGGAGTAATGCCCTCAAGTCAACGATACACCACCCAGAACCGATGTGCATGTATCTAGACTGTCACATGTATGTATCGTCAATCGTATTCGATGCCTTAACCACACATAATGTGCACCGGGGTCCGTGGCAGGGCTATACAAGAAACATGGAACTCGGTCGGGAGCTTTTCCTTACCTGTACAGGCCCGTCTTTAAGAGCCTCTATATACAGATATTCCTAGGTTTTTTTTTTCAAGGTGGCTATGGCCCCACCTCAGACCCTCCCTCAACTAGTAAAGACTACAAGAGCTAAGCGACATGCACTTAACAACAAACAATCTAAATAACCAGTTGGCATCTCCCCTCAACCATCGTACCCCGATAGTGAAAGGTGAATGGTCTATTGCCTTTAACTCTAGTCTTTTCGCATCCCACGGCCGCCGATGACGGGTACCCAACGATTTACTATCTCTGTTGGTCCTGACCTCTGCCTCCCCATTGAGGCGACCATCGAATCACCGTAGTGTCACCGCGTCACAGCGTTCTGGCTATATAGCTACTTTTGCAATCAAGGCCCACCCACCTGGTAGTTATGCGCAGACCCAACCTCTGAGAGCACAGCCTAAAACATCTGCCACTACACAGAGGACTACCAGAAGCACCTTACGTACCTCAGGAAGCCACGTGCTTCCCCTTCTTGTCCTTCGGAGCTGCAAAAATAATCGGATGAACGTGTGCTCCCCTCGTTCCTTATGAAACCACAATGATCTAACCCGTTGGGTTATTCACCCTCAAATGTGCAGACTGGTCCAAGCGCCTCATTTTAATGTTTCATTAGAACCTATGTTTAAACATTCTTTTACGCGCTTGCTTTACCTCACCAGGTTTCCATTTAACTTGGTTATTCCTATTCACATTGTATTCTTAATCAAGTTACCAAGTTTCTCTTGCTTATCAATTTTAGTCATATAACTTAACCCTTTTAAGTTTATTAATAAGCCCAGAACATGTTATTCTCTAGATTGTGGTCCAAGGTCTATAACCCACAATCCCTTTTATATGGTTGTTTGATTAAAGCTTACAATAACATGTTCTACTTAATCTCTAATTAAGTATACCTCAATTCACATGATTTCTTTTAACATGTCAATCATTATTTATGATTAAATATAACTTATTTCATTTCATAAGTTTTCCTCATTCTTTCTCATTTAATCATAATTCCATTTTACACCATCACTACAACTTATCGTTGTTTACTTATTAACTTAGTTATTTAACTAAGGTCCACTAATAAGTTTCTCTTCCCATAAATATAACTTATGTTGTCCTCACTTGTAGATTTCAGATTCTTGTTCTTGTAAATAACTTAATTTACAATTAAGTACAACTTATCCCCTTACATAAGTTATTCTATTCCCTTTACCGTTATTACAAACTAACTTATAATTTCCACTTGTCCCGAGGACAAGCCTAAACATGTAATTCTTATCAGCATATTTCATACTTCCAAGTTTGCAGATTACTTAATTTATAATTAAGTGCAACTTCTTACATTTCATAAACTTTCCCTTTTTTCTCTACTTATTACAAGCAACTGGTTTCAGTTTTCCCCATTTACTGATTACTTAATTTAATTAAGTGCCACTTATCTCATTTCACTAGTTATCTCATGGCCTTACTAGTTTATTATAACCTAAGTTATAATATTCACTTGTCCCTAGGACATGTCTACCTATTATACAACATTCTCATTAATGTAATTTATTTATAATAGGTTATTAACATTCCCCATTTATTCCCTTTTCTTTACTGTTGAAATTATCTTTCATTCAATTTCATTTATTTCCATTAATTAGTGATGTTTATAAGTCCTTCTATATATTTTGATATATATACGTTCATGCACTAGACCTCTCACATTTAGCCTATACTTGTGGGTGCTGGATTTGCCGGGTGGTTCTGGGCAGACTTCTACCACAAGTTGGCTTAACCTCGTGACTTAGCACCACTACATGTTTTATTTATGCACTTAGACCCCTCACATTAGATTTACCACTTGTGAATGCTGGATCTGCCGAGCGGTTCTGGGCAGACTTCTATCACAAGTGTAATCTAACCTCATGTATAAGCGCATTACAGTGTCCAATTATTGTGAATCTAGGCATGTTCGTTCTTTAACAACTATTCCTACTTCATTATAGGTTTTCATGCCCTTTTTTCCCAAGTCAAATTTATTATGTACCGTATGCCTAAATTAAGGTCTTTAATCATAATTTAATTTATGTCCCAAATCCATATTCATGTATTCAATTCTAAGCTAACACGAAACCATTTAATCATATAACTATTTCAATTCATACAAGTAAGGGTTAATGTACACAAATTTGACAAGTTAACAAACAACTGTATTTGTTACCATATTCTAACAAGCTTATTTTGCAACATATGAATATTCCAACATGTCACTTAAATCTCTTTAACATATGTTTAAACATTTCAACATATCATATTCCGACTCGTCATATATAACATTTTCATGCTTTTAATTATTATAGCAAATTCACAATTGTACAACAATGGGGAATGTTTGAACGATAACATATCATTATCGAAACCGATACAACTTAAATCCACTCACCTCGTAAGCTTTCCAAATCCTGGATCTAGTCCAGATCTATAATTCCATGGTTTTCCCCTTAACTGGATTTAGAACCTAATAACCATGGATTTATAATCTTTACTAAAAGAAAAAGGGAAGAAAAGAGAAGAGAATTGAAAAATGTACGAGATCTAGGAATTACATCACTTCGATAAGAGATCTAAAATTAACGTAGATTCGCTGTGATTGGATCTAGAAAAATAAAAGAAGGATTGCAGATATTGAATCACCGATCTCTAAAATTGAATAGCTTGATTGCAGAAGAAGAAAAGACTTGATTTAATCTGGGCAGAGGCAGCATCTAGTTCTCCATTATTTTTGGTGTGGAGAAACAAGTGAAATTAGGCCATATATATAGCCAAAACCCCAATCTGCCGTAGGGGGGTTGACCCCCCTTAGGGGGTCGACCCATAGGTCAACACCCCACATAAGGGGTCGACCCAGAGGTCAACACCCCCTTGAGGGGTGACACCCCTAAGCGGGAAATCTGTCACCTCCCCAAATTTTGAATTTTGAAACGATTTTTGAATTTCTGGACCATATATATATATATATATATATGTGTGTGTGTGTGTGTGTGTGTGTGTGTGTGTGTGTGTGTGTGTGTGTGTGATTCTCTTGTGCATATACCAACTTCAAACCTCAATAACTTCTTCATACGGTGTCCTTTTTACGCAAACCAGGTGTCAATATTGACTAGAATTTCGAGAAGAATGCAATGGCGCAGTCTATTTCACTTAATTTTGAATATTTAATTAAGTTATCCTTATTTTATTATATTCAGTTAAAAATGCGGGGTGTTACATTCTCCCACCCTTAGGAATTTTCGTCCCCAAAATTGGATATGGGTAAATATCAATTAACCCCTTGCATAATATCCATCCATCATGTGTGCATCTAATTTTTGGAACCATTGTGAACTTGTGAAAAGTGAAAATACAACGTAATAATGCATGTGTGCCTAAGCGGTACCTCCTATGTGTATGCAAATTTTTTCAAAAATCCTTTTAAAACATGATGCTCACATCCTAAATATACTGGAATTCTATATGAATGCAATATTTTGAAAATCAAAATATATTTTTATCCAAATTTTCCCACACTCTTACTGGGTAAGATCATAGTTCATCCAAAATCCAACCATCCAACTTTATTATTCGAATCTAATTTTCTAAATTTGATTTCTTATGTTACAAAAAGTGGAAAATGGAAAACTTCACGTCTTCCATTTTTCTTTTATGTACCCTTTTCCAACCGTACTTGGATTTTATGTAACTATTTAAATGGAATCCCTATTTTCCTATCCAAGCACAACCCACATAAGAAAATTTTCTTTTGTTACTGATTTTCTTTTCCATCTTATCTTGGAAATTTTTACTCTTATTCATCTTTTCTCATAATTTATCATGTTTACTACTTTACTGAACTGTTTCCTCTTTAGTTGTACCATTTCTCTTTCCTTAGCTTATTTAATCCTCTGATCTTTATTTAAATTCAAATATGCCTTCTAGTCTTTCAACTAAAACAGGAGAACAGACACCCTACACAGCTACTACTTAAGGCCAAGAATCTCGGGACTATGTACCTCTTAGACAAAAAAGTACAAACTATGGGATCCACGACAGGTTTAGGTGTTACTTTAACTACCCAACTAGAACAAAAATAATGGGATGATCCCAAAAAATGAAATAACGGGTTTTTACCCCGAACATGAAAATTAGCAATAGGGTCTAACCACTTACTTGCTCTTTTTACTATCTCGTAGTCACCTCTAGTCCTAGTTCTATACGTGAACTTACCATTATTTCAAGATAATTCTTTTTATCTATTTCATAGCCTCAAAACTTTTCCGTCTTTCCTAGGCTCTAATCCTTACCTACTCCATAAATTTAAAACACGGTTTGTCCTTTTCATCTAAATTTTCTTCCAAAAATTTAATGGTATCAAAATTTTATTTTCCACATGAAAACTTATTTTTTCCAAACCAATAAAACATGTCACCTTAAAAATGTAAATCATTCTTTTTTTTTCAAATCACAAAAACTGGAGTAGATAATGGCAGCTATTCCTCAACCGGGTTTATAACTTGTTCTTACTTATAAGGTTGGTTCAGTCTTGGTGCAATCATTAACTATACTCTTAATTCCTACCACTTATTTTGTCCACCCAACAAAATAATTTATCATAAAGGATTGCCATAAGAATAGAGATTTCAAATCTTTCTTTATTCAAAATTTTAACAAAATGCAATACTTTCTAGGTTTTGCTTTTAAATCCTTTCATGCAATATAACAAGAAAACTAGCGATTTATACATGCTCTATAATATGCACCTTTTACTCAGAGAATTTTATTTTAAATAAAATTTTCGTAAGAAATTACTATTCATAAACTATACCTCATTTTACTTGAAAACCCAACTTCTTTAGATATTTTAAAACTATAACTTTTAAGATTAAAACTTGAAAACACCATAAACCATTTTCCCAAAACTTTACAATTTCAAGTTCTTAGAAGTCAACAATAGGGTTAGACTCAAAGCGGGTTTCCAATTTTTCTAGGCTTTCCTAGAGACCCCCACAAAAGTCAATTTTCTCAACTATATATATATTCCTATTCCATTTTTTTCTTTTTAACCATTTTATGATGACCCCATTTCCCGTACAGACGGAGACAAGGGTAATCTTTGGAATATAGCACAGAAACAGATAATAGCAGAACAAAATTAATTAAATACACCAGAAAATGAACAATAGGATATACTGGATAAGAGTAATCATCAGAGTTACATGGTATACAGGATCATACTTAGTACAAATGCAGTTCAGATATACATAAATGTCTACAGCGGAAATAAACATAATGTACAATAGGAGCTGAAAAACATAAAAAGAGATAAATGACAGAATCCATCTTCAGCTCCAGCTATCCAGAAAGAACCAGCTAAACCTGAATACAAGGCTGCCCGTGTAGAAAAATAGGGCACACGAGTTTGAAAGCGAAACAAACTACGAGTCAGTCATGGGACTGGTATGAGAAATCTACTCAACACATTCAAAATATGGCTAATCACAGGACCACGCCACTTTCGTGGAACGGGTTTACTCCATTGGATTGCCAGTGCTTTAAAACAAATCTTTCTTTTAAACAACTCAATGCTTTTTATAAAAATGAAGCCATTATAAGACTCAGTTCCCATCACACAATGCAACGCAAACCGGAGGATAGAGTTTTACCTTATAATGGCCAAAATATGATTGATACGAATAAAACAAAAGCATTTGATATTATTACTAGTGTTTATATGTTTCACATACAATTTCAATCATAACTATCAATCATAGACGGCATGGGTACCATATATCATGTCGCCATGTATATATATATATATATATATATATATATATACAATCAAAACCGCACAGTCACGTATTTGGAAATTGGATTTCCGTCATGAACCAAGGCAAAAGATAGTCCTTACCGAATTCAAGACAATCTAGCCCATGTCTCAGGGTCAGAGCGCATCGACCCTTGGATCGTCAGGGCCGGTCCACCGATGTGGATTAAAATTCCTGAACACTACGTTTCCCCGCCCTATGGGGCGTAAATGAGCCAACGAACGACTCCATCGGACCCGGATCGTCCGATCAAACCGAGGCGCCTCACAACAGCAACAACCACATAGGTGAAAAGTATATAAATGTCAGGGCTGGTAGGTCACTGACACCACCCTAGCTAGAAAGAAACGCATGCCCTCCCTGAGGTCCTTCTCCCATTTCTGGCTCATACCGGGGTGTGAGGCTCTCGAATTCACATTATACACAAAGCTACGCCACACAGGCGGTGCTTTGATCATCACCACAAGACTTTTCTTTTCAACAGAAGCCCTGATCATTTGCCACTTAGGCATGCCACACTAGCAATTCATGCCATGCGACTGATGTCCATCGATATACAACCTCTGAGCTAATGCGTTTCAGAGAAGGGCGTTAAGCAAAAGAATAAATTCTCCGCCGTCAAATAGATGTATTTTTAATAGAGATCAATCAAGATAGAATAAAATCCAATGTCAGACACACAGTCCATTTACAATTCCGTTCTGGGTCTGAACGAAACTGGAGGCACTAAATACCTCGCAAACCCATCGATCACCACGTACGTCTGGACGATCACAACTCATTATCCATATTTCGGGATGCCTCCCAATCAGGACCTCGGTTACCACCCAAACGAGGTGAAGATCTCCGGTCTTCGACCACCGTCTTCATCTTTGACTTTCGATCATCGGTCAATTATTTGAAATGAAAATTAACTCGGCCTTTTCAAATAATTCACGTATTTTTAGAATTTCAAATCAACTTATTTCAATGGTTAAATCAATCGACAACACCAATTTGTTCTTTAATGTACTTTTCACACCAAACACATTCAACCATCAAAAACCACATAAATTGAGCAAATTCAGTTTATTTCCATTCCATATCATTTATGATATTTTATAACAATTTGTCGCTATTTTTATTTATTTTAAAATAGCCAATTTAGCCAAAACGACGCTTCGGGCCATAACGCGACCGTGGCGCTGTTTTTCTTCAGATTTGATTTACACATATCTGAAAATCTAACCGTTGGATCTTCACACAATTTACATCATTAGAAAGGTCTTTTCAAAACGATCCAACGGTTCCAGTTTCGGGAAAATCCGACGGTCGGATCTCCCGGTACAATCGCTTGAAGTTTCGATTTCAAAATACGAATTTCAACGTCGTTATTCGATTAAATATAATTATATTTATATATATATATATATATATAAATATAATCGACTCTGGCGCTGTTTTTCTTCAAATTTGAATTAAACATTCCAGACAATCCAACCGTTGGATTTTTACAAAGTTGGTGCCGTTGGAAAATATTTCCAAGGCGAACCCAACGGTTGCAGTTTCGGGAAAATCCAATGGTCGGATTTCCCGCACTAGTTGTTTGAAATCACGGTTTCAAAACACGAACTGCACGGCCACGTTTCGTTTTAATTTTATTTATATTTATATAAATATAGTTCATTCAACAATTTCAATATCGTTTTCACTTCAAATATTTCACTAACGCCTTTAAATTTTGGAAAATT
Source organism: Allium sativum (assembly GCA_030737875.1). NCBI lineage: Eukaryota > Viridiplantae > Streptophyta > Magnoliopsida > Asparagales > Amaryllidaceae > Allium > Allium sativum. The sequence goes on from CM060918.1 coordinate 752,405,526, forward strand.
TCGCCATAACCTCCTTTGTACGGGACGGGCTGGGAAAATTCCCAAATAGCCACACGGGCGTCTCATGTCAGAAAGAAAAAGAAAAATCCAAGCGGCTATTCAACAGGCTCATAAAATCATCACCCAAACAAAACAGTAAATGTGTACCTATTTGTCGAGCACAAAATTTTATTCCTCTTCTCTAGCCCATTTGCTATAACCTATTCAATAAATATGCACGTATATATATACAATTTTTATCACTTATCATTTTCCATTCAACTTCATATTTGATTTACTTTGGTTTAAAAACACCATTCATTCTAATGTTGCATGCATAGGCTAAAATCATATCATTAGCTAATTAATGTATATTTCAACTCATGAATATTTATTTGAACAAGTGGCTATTTTTAACACTTCACATTTCAAAGATGATAATTTTGGCAAACTAAAACATATTTCAACACATGACTATTTTCTTTAGTTCCTGTGCATGTTGAAAATGATATTTCTTCACAAATATCTATTTCAACGTCAGCATATCTTTAGCATATCACATAGATGATAAAAATGATATTTTTATCATTTAAAATATTTATTCGACAAATAGATGTTTTCAACACTTCATAGTTTCAATAAAAATGTAATTTTTATTGTTCGATCATTTTATTCAACACATGAACTTTCCCACTACACGCACTTCTCAACACATGAGCATTTCCACACATGGATATTTTATTTATGTTGTTCATATAAGAAAGATAGAATTTTTGTTGTTGAAACTATTTATATATAAGGCGAATATTTTACATACTTCATATATATTATAAAAATGTGGTTTGTTTATTGTTTAGACACTTCATTCATTCACAAATGAATTTAATTTTCACACATCACTTTTCAACACATGAACATTTCCACACATGGATATAGTTTCAACATATGACTTTAATTTCAACGCATGAAAATAAATTCAACATATGAAAATTATTCTAACACATAAAGTGAGACGACCCGATTTGCCGTTCTCACGGAAACAAGGTTATCTTTGGAATATAACACAGAAACATATAATAGCAGAACAGAATTAAATATATACACCAGATAATGAACAACAAAATATACTGGATAAAAGTAATCATCAGAGTTACACAGTATACAGAATCTTACTTAGTACAAATACAGTTCAGCTATACATAAATGTCTACAGCGGAAATAAACAAAATATGTACAATAGGAGCTGAACAGCATAAAAAGAAATAAATGATAGAATCCATCTTCAGCTCCAGCTATCCAGAAAGAACCAGCTAAACCTGAATACAAGGCTGCCCGTGTAGAAAAAGGGGCACCCGATTTTGAGAGTGAAACAAACTACGAGTCAGTCATGGGACTGGTATGAGAAATCTACTCAACACATATATAATATGGCTAATCACAGGACCACGCCACTTTCGTGGAACGGGTTTACTCCATTGGATTGCCAGTGCTTTTAAAACAAATCTTTCTTTTAAACATCGCTATGCTTTTTATAAAAATGAAGCCGTTATAAGACTCAGTTCCCATCACACAATGCAACGCAAACCGGAGGATAGAGTTTTTACCTTATAACGGCCAAATATGCTTGATACGAATAAAACAAAGGCATTTGATATTATTGCTAGTGTTTATATGCTTTGAAAACAATTTCAAATCATAACTATCAATCATAGACGGCATTAATGCCCCATACCACTATGTCGCCATATATAGGTATACAATCAAAACCGCACGATCACGTATTTGGAAATTGGATTTCCGTCATGAACCAAGGCAAAAGATAGTCCTTACCGAATTCGAGACTGCCTAGCCCGAGTCTCAGGATCAGAACGCATCGATCCTTGGAGCGACAGGGCCGGTCCACACGGAGTGGATTAAAATGCCTGAGCACTACGTTTCGCCGCCCTTTGGGGCGTAAGCGAGCCAACAAGTGACTCCATCGGACCCGGATCGTCCAATCTAACCGAGGCGCCTCGCAACAGCAACAACCACATAAGTCAAACTCGTCAGGGCGTGTAAAACCACTAACGCCACTTTTAGCTAGGAGGAAACGTAGGCCCTCCCTGAGGTCCGTTCTCCCGTTTTAGGTTCATATCGGGGTGTGAGGCTCGCGAATTCACGTTATACACAAAGCTATGCCACACAGGCGGTGCTTTGATCATCACCACAAGACTTTGCTTTTCAACAGAAGCCCTGATCACTGCATCTTAGCATGCCACACAGAATAAATCCTATGTCAGACACACAGTCCATTTACAAGTCCGTTCTGGGTCTGAACGAAACCAGAGGCACTAAATACCTCGCAAACCCATCGATCACCACGTACGTCTGGACGATCACCACTCATTATCCATATTTCGGGATGCCTCCCAATCAGGACCTCGGTCACCATCCAAACGAGGTGAAGATCTCCGGTCTTCGACCATCGTCTTCATCTTCGAATTTCAATCGTCGGTTAATTATTCGAAATGAGAATTAACTCGGCCTTTTCAAATAATTCACGTATATTTAGAATTTCAAATCGATTTATTTCAATGGTTAAATTATTCGACAACACCAATCTTGTTCTTTTATGTAATTTTCACACCAAATACATTCAACCATCAAAAGCCACACAAATCGAGCAAATTCAGTTTATTTCCCTTCCATATCGTTTATAATATTTTATAACGATTTATCGCTATTTTTATTTATTTTAAAATAGCTAATATATTCAAAACGACGTTTCGGGCCATAAGGCGGCCGTGGCGCTGTTTTTCTTCAGATTTGATTTACACATATCTGAAAATCTAACCGTTGGATCTTCACAAAATTTACATCATTAAAGGTCTTTTCAAAACGAACCCAACGGTTCCAGTTTCGGGAAAATCCGACGGTCGGATCTCCCGGTACAATCGTTTGAAGTTTCGATTTCAAAATACGAACTGCAGCGTCGTTATTCGATTAAATATAATTATATTTATATATTTAAATAAATATAATCGTTTCTGGCGCTGTTTTTCTTCAGATTTGAATTAAACATTCCAGACAATCCAACCGTTGGATTTCTACAAAGTTGGTGCCATTGGGAAGATATTTCCAAGGCGAACCCGACGGTTGAGGTTTCGGGAAAATCCAATGGTCGGATTTCCCGCATAGTCGTTTGAAATCACGGTTTCAAAATACGAACTGCACGGCTTCGTTTCGTTTTAATTTTATTTATATTTATATATTTATATAAATATAGTTCATTCAATGATTTCAATACCGTTTTCACTTCAAAAAATTTTCTAACACCTTAAATTTTGGAAAAATTTCGCCATAACCTCCCCTGCACCGGGAGCATCGGGAAATCGCAAATAGCGTTCCCGGTCCTTCTAATCTCAAAAAGGAAAAGAAAAAGCCAAGCGGCTAGCCAACAGGCTCAAAATCATCACCCAAACAAATCAGTAAATGTGTACCTATTTGTCGGGCACAAAATTTTATTCCTCTTCTCTAGCCCCTTTGCTATAACCTGTTCAATGAATATTGCATGTACATATATATACAGTTCTTATCATTTATCAATTTCTATTCGACTTCATATTTGATTTCTATTTGGTTTAAAAACTCCATTCATTCTAATGTTACATAAATAGGTGCAAATCATTTCATTAGCTAGTTAATGAATATTTCAACTAATATATGTTTATTTTGAACAAGTGGCTATTTTTAACACTTCACATTTCAACGATTTCTGCATACAATAAAAATGTGATTTTTTCATTGTAAAACAATTCGTTTCAAAACACTATTCTTCTATATAGTTCAAGTTGGTGATAGAAATGAGATTTTTATCATAAAACAATTTCTTTTAAATCGAGGTTATTTTACATAGTTCATATAGTCGATAAAAATGTGATTTTTATTATCGAACAATTTATTTCAAAATATGAATACCATTCAACACATGAATTTCTAAACAACGAATGAATATCAATTCAACACATGAATGTTTTCAATAGTTTTTATATATAGATAAAAATGTGATTTTTATTATCGAACAATTTATTTCAAAATATGAATACCATTCAACACATGAATTTCTAAACAACGAATGAATATCAATTCAACACATGAATGTTTTCAATAGTTTTTCTATATAGATAAAAATGTGATTTTTATTATCGAACAATTTATTTCAAAATATGAATACCATTCAACACATGAATTTCTAAACAACGAATGAATATCAATTCAACACATGAATGTTTTCAATAGTTTTTCTATATAGATAAAAATGTGATTTTTATTATCGAACAATTTATTTCAAAATATGAATACCATTCAACACATGAATTTCTAAACAACGAATGAATATCAATTCAACACATGAATGTTGTCAATACAATGAATAAGTATAGTTTAAGCATATGAAAATAATTCAAACACACAAATATTATTCAAAATTTAGGCAGCATAACGGCAGGGTAGTTACACCGGCACCGTCTCTAGTACGGCTCCTCGCTCTACCTTAAAACCTCGCGGTTTTTGACAATGGGGATCATGCATCTAGTTCGCACGCAGGCGGCATGTATATATTTATTTCATTTCCACAAACTAATCCTATGTGGTTTCAACCAAATATTTCACAACCACAAATGGGTATTTTTCAACCACCATCAACCAATATCAATCACAAACAATCCCAAACAATCATTCGCTATCAATCAAATTTTCACAACAATTTCAACCAATCAATATCGTCCATGGTTTGTGGACGAGGGGCGTATATATATATATATATATATATATATATATATATATATATATATATATATATATATATATATAGCAATTCACTTTTACTTCACACATATATATATAAATTTTAAATCAGAAATCTCACCAATAGCTATCCAGTACCACGACTCTTCCTTTATAGAAATCTTCGCCTTTTGTCGCTTTCGCCCGTATTCTCTACACATGTAAAAATCGAATTTTTACTATGCTACTCAATATATAAAAATATGATTTTTCTTTCGACTTTCGATATATAAAAATATGACTTTTACTTTGACTTTCAATATTTAAAAATATGATTTTTACTTTGACTTTCAATATTTAAAAATATGATTTTTACTTTGACTTTCAATATTTAAAAATATGATTTTTTACTTTCGACTTTCGATATATAAAAATATGACTTTTACTTTGACTTTCAATATTTAAAAATATGATTTTTACTTTGACTTTCAATATTTAAAAATATGATTTTTACTTTGACTTTCAATATTTAAAAATATGATTTTTACTTCGGCTTTCCATATAGAAAAATATGATTTTTACTTTTAAATTTCTAATCTTCTTCTAGTTTATAAATCATTTTAAAATCAGTTTTTATATTCCTTTATAATTCAGTTTTTAAAATCTCAGAAAAATCGGTTTTTATATTTTTATAAATCAGTTTAAAATTCTTTTTTTAAAAAAAAAATCAGTTTAAAATTCTTTTTTAAAATAAACAGTTTTAATCTTTATAAACAAATCAGTTTTCCTTTTCGAAATAAAATCAGTTTTTTTTTTTAAAACAAATTCAGTTTTAATACTTTATAAATAAATCAGTTTTTAACTTTATAAATAAATCAGTTTTTATTCTATAAATAAATCAGTTTTTATTCTTAAAACCAAATCAGTTTTACAGAATTAAATAAAAAGAAAAGAAAATAAAATAAAATAAAAAGAAAATGCTCACCGAAGCTGCGAAGGGGGGGGATTTCTCTGGTGGCGGTCGGCTTCAGCTTCGCGAGCGAGGGGGGGAGAAGATGTCGTCGGCGATTGTCTTCTCGAGGGTGGCGCTCGGGGTTTGGTGGCGTCGCGATGGGATTCGACTGGGGGGGGGATGGCTTCGAGGAGTGGCGACGGCTTCGGGTCTTCGAGGTGGCGGCTTGGGGTTTGGTGGCGTCGCCGTCGAGTCTTAGGGTTTTTTTTTTCTTTTTTTCTTGTTTCTGGTAATTGAATCGGGGGGGGGGGGGGGGCAGTGAAGAAGAAAAAGGGGGGAAGGGAATTAAAAAAAATTTATTTTTATTATTATTTAATTGTTTAAAGTTGACTTTTACCCACGACCACGAAACGAGGCCCACCGCCTGTCGTCCATAGCGTTTAACCCCCATTCCGAACACAATGGGATATGTATCGCAAGCTGATTTGATCGTTACAATCAGTTTCCTTTTGAATTTTCATTTAAATCATTATATTGAATTTTAAACGCACATTTCAAATTACCGGGGTCACATACGGACTAGAAAAATTCCAGAAAAATATTTTCTAGCTTCGTATCGACGATACGGTCCTAACAAAACTAGTTTCGTCGAATTCTGAGACCGTTTGAAAAATGGCCAATTTCCAGTCGATTAAAATCAACAGAAACTGGTCAAACTCGTTTTCCTATGCCACGCTCACATATTGATTCGAAAAATTATGAAATTTGAAACCTAACAATAACTTGACACTGCGGACCCAACAAAAGTGGTTTCGTCGAAATCCGAGGTCATCTGCAAAATGTCCATTTTTAAGGGCCTGAATTCCATAGCGACTATTCAGAATTTTCAACTGGACATATCTTTTGATTCCCGCTATCAAATTTCGATTGGTCGGATTCGTTAGAAATATATTACCAATTAGATCCTAATGTTTTTGGTTTCACTAAAATCCGGATTGTTTTGCACCCGGTATAGTCTGACAAAGTTTGAATTCAATTTTTGAAACTGCCACTTCGCTTTAGGCCTTGTTTATAATTATAATTAATTATATTCGTTTTCAATTGTCGATTCAAACTTAGTTTTCATCGCCATTATTTAAAATATTTATTTAAAATATTTAAAATCCATTATTTTAGCCAATTTAAAAATTTTAAATTGGTTCAGATTTTCTGGGTCGTTATAATCTCCCCCACTTAAAACTTTTCGTCCCCGAAAAGGAATAAAGTCGAAAGTGGTTTGATAAATCTACAATCATACAACACAACAACCAATTTGTTTCTAACCTTTCAAAAATATACTAATCTATTTTAATACTCCTTTTAAAAATCATTCAGACTATAGAATTAAAAGTGTATATCTACAAAAAGAAAATATCAATAGAGTAGAGAATTGAATGGTAATGCAAAGTAGGGTAAATGTACCTTGCACCAGAGTCAATCAGAGATATCTACTCGGCATTTAGGATAAGCTTTCTGAATGCTCTCCTCAGTCTCCCAAGTACAATCTCGCGGATCTCCACTCCATTGCACTTTGACTAAGTGAACCTTCTGGTTTCTTCGCCGATGATCTTTAGCGGCTCTCGCCTCACAGCTAATTCTGGAGTAATTTCAATGTCCTGTTGAGCTGCTTCTTCCGCGATCAAGTCTGGATCATGAACGTGCTTTCGGAGTTGAGATATATGAAATACATCATGAACTCCAGGCAACCAGTCAGGCAGTTTGACCCTATAAGCAAGAGTTCCAATCCGTTCCAGAATAGGAAACGGACCAATGAATTTGGGTGCTAACTTTCCAGTTTTACCGAACCGGATAACTCCTCTCATCAGCGATACTTTCAAATATACATAGTCGCCAACTTCGAAGGATATATCTCTTCTTCTTCTATTGGCATAGCTCTTTTGTCGGCTTCGAGCGGCGAGTAATCGCTTCTTAATAAAATCGACTTTGTCGGCAGCTTCTCGAATCATATCAGGACCCAACACAAGTCTATTACCTGGCTCGACCCAACAAGCAGGAGATCGGCACGGTCTACCATACAATGCTTCGAATGGCGACATTGTCAGACTCGCCTGGTAGCTGTTGTTATAAGAGAATTCAGCCAAATGCAGATTGTCTTCCCATGATCCACCAAAATCTATAACACAAGCCCGCAATAGATCTTCTAAAATGCGATTCACCCTCTCAGTCTGACCGTCTGTTTGAGGATGATAAGCGGTGCTCAAGTTTAACTTCGTTCCCAGCTCGACTTGAAATGCTTCCCAGAATTTGCTAGTGAAGATTGTATCTCTATCACTTACTATACTGAGCGGCACTCCATGCAGTCTAACTATTTCCCTGAAGTAAATCTGCGCCAGACTCTGAGCAGTTCTGTTTGATCTGACGGGTATAAAATGGGCGGTCTTCGTGAAACGATCTACGATCACCCAAATACTGTCATTTCCTTTTCTGGTTCTGGGCAGACCATCGATGAAATCCATAGAAATATGCTCCCACTTCCAGCCAGGAACTTCTAGTGGTTGCAATAGTCCAGCCAATTTCTGTTGGTCGCTTTTAACTAGTTGGCAAGTAGGGCATCGGCTAACGTATATAGAAACGTCTCTCTTCATAGCCTTCCACCAGAATGTTCTTTTGAGATCGTTATACATTTTGGCCACACCAGGATGGATACTCAGCTTGGACTTGTGACACTCGTCTAACACTTCCCTTTTGAGTTCGGGGATGTCAGGAACACAAATCCTTCCCTTCAATCTCAAGGTCTTGTCGTTATCTATTTGAAAACACGAGGGTTCGCCTTTCTGGATCCTTTTGATCATATCCTTAATAAAGTTATCCTCTTTCTGAAGAATAGATATTTTGTCAATCAAGGAAGTCGTGATAATAAAGCTGGCGATCATTACATTCTTTCGACTCAGCGCATCGGCCACGACATTGGCTTTTCCAGGAGTATATATAATTTCAAAGTCATATGCTGCAAGAAACTCCAGCCAACGTTGCTGTCTCAGATTTAAGTCCTTCTGAATGAACAGATACTTTAACGACTGGTGATCTGTAAACAGTTCAAATCTCTCGCCCAGAAGATAGTGTCTCCAGATTTTCAAAGAGAATATGATAGCCAATAACTCAAGATCATGAGTTACATAGTTTTTCTCGTGCGGCTTCAGTTGACGGCTAGCATAAGCAATTACTTGGCCTCTTTGCATTAACACTGCTCCAAGGCCTTCTCTAGACGCATCAGTCCAGACTTTTAAATCCTGGTTGCCATCAATGATGGTTAACACTGGAGCTGTCGTTAATCTCAACTTCAGCTCTTCGAAAGCCTCCTCACTCTCTTGAGTCCATTTAAATTTAGAATGCTTCTTTGTAAGCTTCGTTAAGTGACCAGATATCTTCGAAAAGTCTTTAACGAACTTTCGGTAATAGCTAGCCAATCCGAGAAAACTGCGGACTTCAGTGGGGGTACTGGGCTGTTTCCAATTTTGAATAGCCGTGATTTTACTTGGATCCACAGCGATTCCTTCTTTCGATACAACATGGCCCAGAAATTTCACTTCATCTTGCCAGAATATACATTTGGAAAACTTGGCTTTCAATACATTCCTTCTGAGGATTTCTAGAACCTGTTCCAGATGCTTTTCATGTTCGGCCTTTGATTTAGAGAAGATTAGAATATCGTCAATGAAAACCAGAACAAACTTATTCAATACTCCTCTGAATACTCTGTTCATTAGATCGACGAAGTAAGCAGGAGCGTTACATAAGCCGAACGGCATTACTAACCACTCATAGAATAAGTCGGGGCCTCTGAACGCTGTCATTGGAACACACTCTTCGGCAATTCGAAGTTGATGGAAGCCTGTAGCTAGGTCCATTCGTGAGAATACTTGTGCTCCATTTAATCGATCCAACAAATTATCTATTCACGGCAATGGATATTTGTTCTTTATTGTCTGTTTGTTCAGATCTCGATAATCCACGCATAGCCGTAGAGTACCATCAGATTTTGGGACAAATACCACTGCTGCACCCCAATCAGAGAAACTAGGCCTGATCAGACCTTTCCATACTAGCTGTCGTGTTTGATTGTCTAATTCCTCCTTCTCTTTCAAGGACATTCTTCGAATAGCGTGAACTACCGGCCTTGCATTGGGAATCAAAGCAATTTTGAAATCTATTTCTCTCTGCGGAGGTAAACGAACAACTTCTTCGAACACGTCCGCATAGTTCTTGATGACAGGGATGTCTTTAATGAGGTCAGGAATATTCTCTGCGACTTCAGGGATATTTTCTATTTGAGCTGGAGAAACATCGAGAGCTGACCAGAAATCTTTTCTACTTGAAGTCGGGCCTTCACATGGTATGGTTATATAATTCCCCGATTGGGCCTTTGCTTTAACCACTCTCTCGGCGCATTTAACTTCAGCTTCATATCTAGTTAGCCAATCCAATCCCAGAATAAGATCGAATTCATTAAAATTCATGACGATAGAGATAATAGGGAATTTATAGCAAGAAAAAGAGACAGGTACTGCACAAATCCAACTGAGATTGATGGAACCTCCAACTGGATTTTGGACAGTCATTGGCTCTTTGAGCTTCTTCAAATTCAAATCCAGTTTCTTGACTGCACTCTTTGCAATAAAGCTTCGTGACGCGCCTGTGTCAAACAGTACTTTTACTGGAATGTTTTTGACATTGAGCGTGCCTTCTAAAACATCAGATCTTTCCTGAACAGACGAGGATGCAGGTACTTCTACCACTTCATTTACTTGCGCTGCTTTGGACTTCTTAAATTGCTTGCAGTCCTTTTCAAGATGGCCAGTCCGACGGCATTGAACGCACTTTCTATTCTCTCGGAACTGGTTATCGGGTTTAGACCCCTTCTTTCGCTTCTTCGAGGTTTTACACTTCCTGGTCAGATGCCCCTGTTTATTGCAGTTAGAGCATGTGGCAGTCGTTGCCCGCTCTTTTTCAGATTTAGCCCTTTTTCTCTTGGCACTGGGCTTCTTACTGACATCAGACTTTGTACTGGCCTCTGGACGATCAGTTTCAGACTCTGCTTTGTCACTACAACAGACTTCATCTTCGTCGCGTAACATTCCTTTCTTATGGAGATCTTCATACTGATAAGCCATATAAATCATTTCTGAGAAAGGAAGCTTCACATGCCCCAATACCTTATTCTGGTATTTCCTTTGAAGCCCATGAATAAATCTCATATTTTTCCTCTTCGGATTTTGAATTAGATGAGGAGCAAAGTGAGCAAGTTCATTGAATTTCTTATGATATTCGGGAATGGTCATATCACCTTGTATTAGATAAGAAAATTCATCACATAATCTCTCGGTTACTTCGAGAGGAGTAAATCTTTCTAGGAAAATCACTTTGAATCTGTCCCAGGTGATATCACCTTCTGGATTATTTCTGATGACTGATTCCCACTAGATTAAAGCTTCCTCTTTGAGCGCCCAAGATGCTACTAACCGTTTCTGGTCATCTCTCAGCTGGATATGCTCAAAGATTTTTTCGACGGAACTCATCCAAGCTTGAGTTTGAATAATAGATTCATTGCCCGAGAATTTTTCTCCACCCAGATTTCGATATCTCTTGAATAGAGCCTCTAGATCGGGTTCTGTATTCCTTCTGTTTCTGACACTCATTTTTCTGGTACTTCTGCAAATGGCAGATCAAGTGTCAGGTCACAGAAAAGAAAATTTTCAAACATAGAAACATATACTTCAAATGTAAATGTGTCTATCTAGGTGTAATTTCATTCTGCTTCTCATACTAGGATTTTACTGATCCTATCTGTATAGAGTTACCCGTCCTAGAACACTACTGGTTCTATTTCTGACGAGTTCGTTCACATGTTATATTCCAGAACTAAGCTTAACCAAAGCTCTGATACCACGATGAGACGACCCAATTTCCCGTTCTCACGGAAACAAGGTTATCTTTGGAATATAACACAGAAACATATAATAGCAGAACAGAATTAAATAAATACACCAGATAATGAACAACAAAATAAACTGGATAAAAGTAATCATCAGAGTTACACAGTATACAGAATCTTACTTAGTACAAATACAGTTCAGCTATACATAAATGTCTACAGCGGAAATAAACAAAATATGTACAATAGGAGCTGAACAGCATAAAAAGAAATAAATGATAGAATCCATCTTCAGCTCCAGCTATCCAGAAAGAACCAGCTAAACCTGAATACAAGGCTGCCCGTGTAGAAAAAGGGGCACCCGAGTTTGAGAGTGAAACAAACTACGAGTCAGTCATGGGACTGGTATGAGAAATCTACTCAACACATATATAATATGGCTAATCACAGGACCACGCCACTTTCGTGGAACGGGTTTACTCCATTGGATTGCCAGTGCTTTTAAAACAAATCTTTCTTTTAAACATCGCTATGCTTTTTATAAAAATGAAGCCGTTATAAGACTCAGTTCCCATCACACAATGCAACGCAAACCGGAGGATAGAGTTTTTACCTTATAACGGCCAAATATGCTTGATACGAATAAAACAAAGGCATTTGATATTATTGCTAGTGTTTATATGCTTTGAAAACAATTTCAAATCATAACTATCAATCATAGACGGCATTAATGCCCCATACCACTATGTCGCCATATATAGGTATACAATCAAAACCGCACGATCACGTATTTGGAAATTGGATTTCCGTCATGAACCAAGGCAAAAGATAGTCCTTACCGAATTCGAGACTGCCTAGCCCGAGTCTCAGGATCAGAACGCATCGATCCTTGGAGCGACAGGGCCGGTCCACACGGAGTGGATTAAAATGCCTGAGCACTACGTTTCGCCGCCCTTTGGGGCGTAAGCGAGCCAACAAGTGACTCCATCGGACCCGGATCGTCCAATCTAACCGAGGCGCCTCGCAACAGCAACAACCACATAAGTCAAACTCGTCAGGGCGTGTAAAACCACTGACGCCACTTTTAGCTAGGAGGAAACGTAGGCCCTCCCTGAGGTCCGTTCTCCCGTTTTAGGTTCATACCGGGGTGTGAGGCTCGCGAATTCACGTTATACACAAAGCTATGCCACACAGGCGGTGCTTTGATCATCACCACAAGACTTTGCTTTTCAACAGAAGCCCTGATCACTGCATCTTAGCATGCCACACAGAATAAATCCTATGTCAGACACACAGTCCATTTACAAGTCCGTTCTGGGTCTGAACGAAACCGGAGGCACTAAATACCTCGCAAACCCATCGATCACCACGTACGTCTGGACGATCACCACTCATTATCCATATTTCGGGATGCCTCCCAATCAGGACCTCGGTTACCATCCAAACGAGGTGAAGATCTCCGGTCTTCGACCATCGTCTTTATCTTCGAATTTCAATCGTCGGTCAATTATTCGAAATGAGAATTAACTCGGCCTTTTCAAATAATTCACGTATATTTAGAATTTCAAATCGATTTATTTCAATGGTTAAATTATTCGACAACACCAATCTTGTTCTTTTATGTAATTTTCACACCAAATACATTCAACCATCAAAAGCCACACAAATCGAGCAAATTCAGTTTATTTCCCTTCCATATCGTTTATAATATTTTATAACGATTTATCGCTATTTTTATTTATTTTAAAATAGCTAATATATTCAAAACGACGTTTCGGGCCATAAGGCGGCCGTGGCGCTGTTTTTCTTCAGATTTGATTTACACATATCTGAAAATCTAACCGTTGGATCTTCACAAAATTTACATCATTAGAAAGGCCTTTTCAAAACTAACCCAACGGTTCCAGTTTCGGGAAAATCCGACGGTCGGATCTCCCGGTACAATCGTTTGAAGTTTCGATTTCAAAATACGAACTGCAGCGTCGTTATTCGATTAAATATAATTATATTTATATATATAAATAAATATAATCGTTTCTGGCGCTGTTTTTCTTCAGATTTGAATTAAACATTCCAGACAATCCAACCGTTGGATTTCTACAAAGTTGGTGCCGTTGGGAAGATATTTCCAAGGCGAACCCGACGGTTGAGGTTTCGGGAAAATCCAATGGTCGGATTTCCCGCACTAGTCGTTTGAAATCACGGTTTCAAAATACGAACTGCACGGCTTCGTTTCGTTTTAATTTTATTTATATTTATATATTTATATAAATATAGTTCATTCAATGATTTCAATATCGTTTTCACTTCAAAAAATTTTCTAACACCTTAAATTTTGGAAAAATTTCGCCATAACCTCCCCTGCACCGGGAGCATCGGGAAATCGCAAATAGCGTTCCCGGTCCTTCTAATCTCAAAAAGGAAAAGAAAAAGCCAAGCGGCTAGCCCACAGGCTCAAAATCATCACCCAAACAAATCAGTAAATGTGTACCTATTTGTCGAGCACAAAATTTTATTCCTCTTCTCTAGCCCTTTTGCTATAACCTGTTCAATGAATATTGCATGTACATATATATACAGTTCTTATCATTTATCAATTTCTATTCGACTTCATATTTGATTTCTATTTGGTTTAAAAACTCCATTCATTCTAATGTTACATAAATAGGTGCAAATCATTTCATTAGCTAGTTAATGAATATTTCAACTCATATATGTTTATTTTGAACAAGTGGCTATTTTTAACACTTCACATTTCAACGATTTCTGCATACAATAAAAATGTGATTTTTTTATTGTAAAACAATTCGTTTCAAAACACTATTCTTCTATATAGTTCAAGTTGGTGATAGAAATGAGATTTTTATCATAAAACAATTTCTTTTAAATCGAGGTTATTTTACATAGTTCATATAGTCGATAAAAATGTGATTTTTATTATCGAACAATTTATTTCAAAATATGAATACCATTCAACACATGAATTTCTAAACAACGAATGAATATCAATTCAACACATGAATGTTTTCAATAGTTTTTATATATAGATAAAAATGTGATTTTTATTATCGAACAATTTATTTCAAAATATGAATACCATTCAACACATGAATTTCTAAACAACGAATGAATATCAATTCAACACATGAATGTTTTCAATAGTTTTTATATATAGATAAAAATGTGATTTTTATTATCGAACAATTTATTTCAAAATATGAATACCATTCAACACATGAATTTCTAAACAACGAATGAATATCAATTCAACACATGAATGTTTTCAATAGTTTTTCTATATAGATAAAAATGTGATTTTTATTATCGAACAATTTATTTCAAAATATGAATACCATTCAACACATGAATTTCTAAACAACGAATGAATATCAATTCAACACATGAATGTTTTCAATACAATGAATAAGTATAGTTTAAGCATATGAAAATAATTCAAACACACAAATATTATTCAAAATTTCGGCAGCATAACGGCAGGGTAGTTACACCGGCACCGTCTCTAGTACGGCTCCTCCTCTACCTTAAAACCTCGCGGTTTTTGACAATGGGGATCATGCATCTAGTTCGCACGCAGGCGGCATGTATATATTTATTTCATTTCCACAAACTAATCCTATGTGGTTTTAACCAAATATTTCACAACCACAAATGGGTATTTTTCAACCACCATCAACCAATATCAATCACAAACAATCCCAAACAATCATTCGCTATCAATCAAATTTTCACAACAATTTCAACCAATAAATATCGTCCATGGTTTGTGGACGAGGGGCGTGTATATATATATATATATATATATATATATATATATATATATATATATTTATATATAGCAATTCACTTTTACTTCACATATATATATATAAATTTTAAATCAGAAATCTCACCAATAGCTATCCAGTACCACGACTCTTCCTTTATAGAAATCTTCGCCTTTTGTCGCTTTCGCCCGTATTCTCTACACATGTAAAAATCGAATTTTTACTATGCTACTCAATATATAAAAATATGATTTTTCTTTCGACTTTCGATATATAAAAATATGACTTTTACTTTGACTTTCAATATTTAAAAATATGATTTTTACTTTGACTTTCAATATTTAAAAATATGATTTTTACTTTGACTTTCAATATTTAAAAATATGATTTTTACTTTCGACTTTCGATATATAAAAATATGACTTTTACTTTGACTTTCAATATTTAAAAATATGATTTTTACTTTGACTTTCAATATTTAAAAATATGATTTTTACTTTGACTTTCAATATTTAAAAATATGATTTTTACTTCGGCTTTCCATATATAAAAATATGATTTTTACTTTTAAATTTCTAATCTTCTTCTAGTTTATAAATCATTTTAAAATCAGTTTTTATATTCCTTTATAATTCAGTTTTTAAAATCTCAGAAAAATCAGTTTTTATATTTTTATAAATCAGTTTAAAATTATTATTTTTAAAAAAAATCAGTTTAAAATTCTTTTTTAAAATAAACAGTTTTAATCTTTATAAACAAATCAGTTTTCCTTTTCGAAATAAAATCAGTTTTTTTTTAAAACAAATTCAGTTTTAATACTTTATAAATAAATCAGTTTTTAACTTTATAAATAAATCAGTTTTTATTCTATAAATAAATCAGTTTTACAGAATTAAATAAAAAGAAAAGAAAATAAAAGAAAATAAAAAGAAAATGCTCACCGAAGCTGCCGAAGGGGGGGGGGGGGATTTCTCTGGTGGCGGTCGGCTTCAGCTTCGCGAGCGAGGGGGGGAGAAGATGTCGTCGGCGATTGTCTTCTCGAGGGTGGCGCTCGGGGTTTGGTGGCGTCGCGATGGGATTCGACGGGGGGGGGGGGGATGGCTTCGAGGAGTGGCGATGGCTTCGGGTCTTCGAGGCGGCGGCTTGGGGTTTGGTGGCGTCGCCGTCGAGTCTTAGGGTTTTTTTTTTCTTTTTTTTTGTTTCTGGTAATTGAATCGGGGGGGGGGGGGGGCAGTGAAGAAGAAAAAGGGGGGAAGGGAATTAAAAAAAAAATTATTTTTATTATTATTTAATTGTTTAAAGTTGACTTTTACCCACGACCACGAAACGAGGCCCACCGCCTGTCGTCCATAGCGTTTAACCCCCATTCCGAACACAATGGGATATGTATCGCAAGCTGATTTGATCGTTACAATCAGTTTCCTTTTGAATTTTCATTTAAATCATTATATTGAATTTTAAACGCACATTTCAAATTACCGGGGTCACATACGGACTAGAAAAATTCCAGAAAAATATTTTCTAGCTTCGTATCGACGATACGGTCCTAACAAAACTAGTTTCGTCGAATTCTGAGACCGTTTGAAAAATGGCCAATTTCCAGTCGATTAAAATCAACAGAAACTGGTCAAACGCGTTTTCCTATGCCACGCTCACATATTGATTCGAAAAATTATGAAATTTGAAACCTAATAATAACTTGACACTGCGGACCCAACAAAAGTGGTTTCGTCGAAATCCGAGGTCATCTGCAAAATGTCCATTTTTAAGGGCCTGAATTCCATAGCGACTATTCAGAATTTTCAACTGGACATATCTTTTGATTCCCGCTATCAAATTTCGATTGGTCGGATTCGTTAGAAATATATTACCAATTAGATCCTAATGTTTTTGGTTTCACTAAAATCCGGATTGTTTTGCACCCGGTATAGTCTGACAAAGTTTGAATTCAATTTTTGAAACTGCCACTTCGCTTTAGGCCTTGTTTATAATTATAATTAATTATATTCGTTTTCAATTGTCGATTCAAACTTAGTTTTCATCGCCATTATTTAAAATATTTATTTTAAATATTTAAAATCCATTATTTTAGCCAATTTAAAAATTTTAAATTGGTTCAGATTTTCTGGGTCGTTACATAAAGATTATTCAAAATTTCGGCAGCATAACGGCAGGGTAGTTAAAACCAGCACCGTCCCTAGTACGGCTCCTCGCTCTACCTTAAAACCTCGCGGTTTTTGACAATGGGGATTCATGCATCTAATTCGCACGCAGGCGGCATGTTTTATTTTTATTTCCACAAATATTTCCAATTCATTTCAATCACCAATGGGTATTTTTCAACCACAATCAACCAATATCAACCATTCGCTATCAATCAATTTTCTCACCAATCACAATCAATAAATATCGTCCATGGTTTGTAGACGAGGGGCGTGTATATATATATATATATTTATATAGCAATTCACTTCTATTTCAACACATATATAAATTTTACAATGCATATATAACTTATACATCGAACGCACAACTTATACAACGCTTAAACATGAGGTGTACAACGCTTATATAACTCATACATCGACTATATAATTTATACATCGTCGTTTTCCATATCGTTTATAAATTAGAAATCTCACATTGGGTTCCACTCCACCAAAAATAGTAGAAGGCTCAGAAAAATACGCGGTCTCTTCTAGGATGTAGAAGACGTCCACACGAGTCCACTGTCTCTTGTTTCACTGAATTTCGACCACAAAGCAAAAAGATATGATTTTTCAAAGTTTGCAACGGTTTAAAGGTGTTAAAACAGTTGAAAATAAAACAAGCCGATACCTCTCTGAATTCTTCAAAACTAGGTTTTGAATTTTCTTCAAATCCGTTGATTGTTACTTCGATCGTCCAGCGCCACCTTGTCGGGCTAGGAGAGGAGCACGTGCGCCAGGGAGGGGGTCGAACTCGGTGGTCCCCAGGTGGCAGAATCCAGGCGCGAACAGCCGAACTTCTCTAGGGTGGTTCTCCTCCTATAGGCCACGAAAAAATCCAATACTTATATGGATTTGAAGGTCATGACAAGTACAACAAAAACCTTAACTGTGGCATTGGATTTCATTGAGCGGATCAAAAGAAAAGGAGGAGAGAAGGCGGCGACCAATTTCCGTCGTTCGTTCGAGTCGGGGAGAGAGAAAGCGGGGGGGGGGGGGGGTGCGTTCTGACGTGGACCAATGTATTTTTTATTTATAATGATTTTAAAAATCCGAAAATACCCCTCGTCACACACGAACACCAATCCAAGCCCAACGAATATCGTCCCTAGCATTTTACCCCCATTCCGAACACAATGGGATATGTTTCGTAGGCCCATTCGACTGTTTCCGTCAGTTTTCCTTCAAATTAAAATATAAAACATTCAATATTTGATTTGAACGTGCATTTCAATTTGCCAGGGCCACAAACTGATTCAAAAAATTCCAGAAAAATAAATCTAGCTATGTTTTGACGATACAGTCCCAACAAAACTAGTTTCGTCGAATTCTGAGACCGTTTGCAAAAAGGCCCATTTCTGGTCGATCCAATTCAACTGTAACTGACCAAAACACGTTTTCCTTTGCCACGCTCACATACTAGCTTCAACAATTATGAAATTTGAAACCTAGCAATAACTTCACATCCCGGATCCAACAAAAGTGGTTTCGTCGAATTCCGAGGTCATATGCAAAATGGCCAATTTCACGGCCTATATAAATTCCATAGCGACCTTTCTGAAAATTCATTTGGCCATAACTTTTGCTTTCCGCTATGAAAATTCGATTTTTCAGATTCGTTAGAAAGGCATTCACTAACAGATTTAAATACTTTTGGTTTCCCTCAAATCCGTTTTGTTTTGCACCCGGTATAGTCCGACAAAGATTGAATTCAATTTTTGAAACTGCAGCGCCAATTCAGGCCTTGTTTATAATTAGAATTAATTATATTCGTTTTCAATTGTCAATTCAAACTCACTTTTTATCGCTATTATTTAAAATCCATTATTTTAGCCAATTTAAAAATTTTAAATTGGTTCAGATTTTCTGGGTCGTTACACTTTTCCAATCTATAAGGTTTTCAAGCCCCCCAACCCAAAATACTAATCATATGGGATTTACTTTCCTTCCTACAAAGTATATTGTACACTTTCCATCCAAATTACCTAAGGGTCTCAGATTTCCATATTCATTCCTTTAGTGCACAAAACGGTCATCCCAATTCTTACCATATTATACTCTTTCTATTTAGTGGGTTCCTCTATGGATCTAGGTGTATATACATGATAAATTTATATTTTTAAAAATACAAATACATTCGCTCATTATCTATATAGGAATCCTAAACCTAAGCTCTGAAATCAATTGTAACAACCCGAATTCTAACAGATCTATTTTTTTCTCAAAATTCCAATCTATCGAAACTCAAGATTTTGTGCTTTGGTATCCTGCAGAAAAGATAGAGACATAAAATATGTCAGAGCTAAGAAAGTATCTCACAGTAGACTGAAAAAATATAATATAATCAAAACATAGCCTTACCGTATTAATAATACTGCCTAACCAGTATCCAAAGCTATCATGTCTCTGCCACAAATCTAACCTGCGAGTATGTGATGAGGAGGGGTCAGAACACAACTTCTGGTGACTGGATTTAACTTATACACTTTGGATAATCATACATATACCGTTCAATCATATTTTCTTATTTATTAGGTTACTTGCAGTACTCAAGGCTTACACACATGTTGTACCCATTTACTTCCCAGCGGATTGACCTAATACAGTATATATGTAGCTACCCCAATATAAAGGTACACCCCATGGTACCCCACTCGCACGACCTACATCTTAATGCCACCAAAATGTGCGCAGTCCCACATCCTATGCCGAAGTAACGTACCGATCTCTGTGTAATAATGTTATGTTTTGTATATATCTATCATAACTATGCTACGTAAGCATACGGACTGCCACCTTCATTCGAATCAGATTTCATATCGGAGTAATGCCCTTAAGTCTACGATACACCACCCAGAGCCGATCTGCATGTATCTAGATTGTCCCATTTGCGTATCGTCTATCGTATTCGATGCCTTAATCGCACATAATGTGCACTAGGTTCCGTGGTAGGGCTATACAAGAAACACAGAACTCGGTCTGGAGCTTTTCCTTATCTGTACAGGCTTGTCTTTAAGCCTCTATATACAGATATTCCAAGCTAGGGACTGTTTTTCATGGTGGCTATAGCCCCACCTCGCCCCCTCCCCAACTAGTAATACAAGATCTAAGAGACTTGCCCCTAACAACAAACAATCTAAACAACCAGTTGGCATCTCCCCTCAACCACCGTACCCCGATAGTGAAAGGTGAACTGTCTATTGCATATAGCTCTTGTCTTTTCGCATCGCACGGATGCCGATGACGGGTACCAAACGACCTACTATATCTGTTGGTCCTGACCTGTGGCTCCTCGTTGAGGCAACCGCCGAATCACCGTAGTGTCAACGCATCACAACATTCTAACTACAAAGCTACTTTTGCAGTCAAGGCCCACCCACCTAGTAGTTACGCGTTGACCCAACCTTTGAGAGCACAGCCTAAAACATCTGCCACCACACAGAGGACTACTAGGAGCACCTTACGTACCTCAGGAAGTCGCATGCTTCCCCTTCCATTCCTTCAGAGTTGCCTGAATAATCAGATGAACATGCGCTTCCCTCATGCCTTTGACACCACGATAATCTACCCCATTGGGTTATTTACCCTCAAACGTATGGAATGGTCCAGGTGCCTCATTTTAATGTGTCATTAGACCCTATGTCTAAACATTCTTTTACGCACTTGCTTTACCTCACCAGGTTTCCATTTAACTTGGTTATTCCTATTCACATTGTATTCTTAATCAAGTTACCAAGTTTCTCTTGCTTATCAATTTTAGTCATATAACTTTAACCCTTTTAAGTTTATTAATAAGCCCACAACATGTTATTCTCTGGATTACGGTCCAAGGTCTATAATCCACAATCCCTTTTATATTCATATTTGATTCAAGCTTATAATAACATGATTTACTTAATCTTTAATTAAGTATACCTCAATTCACATGTTTTCTTTTTAACATATCAATCATTATTTATGATTAAATATAACTTATTTCATTTCATAAGTTTTCCTCATTCTTTCTCATTTAATCATAATTCGATTTTACACCGTCACTACAACTTATCGTTATTTACTTATTAACTTAGTTCTTTAACTAAGGTCCACTAATAAGTTTCTCTTCCCATATATATATATAACTAATGTTGTCCTCATCCGTAGATTTCAAATTCTTGTTCTTGTAAATAACTTAATTTACAATTAAGTACAACTTATCCCCTTAAATAAGTTATTCTATTCCCTTTACCGTTTGTACAACCTAAGTTATAATTTCCACTTGTCCCTAGGACAAGCCTAAAAATGTAATTCTTATTAGCATATTTCATACTTCCAAGTTTACAGATTACTTAAATTATAATTAAGACAACTTCTAACATTTCATAAACTTTCCCCTATTTCTCTACGTATTACAAACTATTGGTTTCAGTTTTCCCCATTTGCTGATTACTTAATTTATAATTAAGTGCCACTTATCTCATTTTACCAGTTATCTCATGTCCTTACTAGTTTATTATAATCTAAGTTATAATATTCACTTGTCCATAGGATAATTCTACCTATTACACAACATTCTCATTAATGTAATTTATTTATAATAGGTTATTATCATTCCCCGTTTATTCCCTTTTCTTTACTATTAAAATTATCTTTCATTCAATTTCATTTATTTCCATTAATTAATGATGTTTATAAGCCCTGCTATATATATATATATATATATATATATATGTATATATATATATATATATATATATATATATATATATATATGTATATGTATATGTTCATGCACTAGACCTCTCACATTAAGCCTATACTTATTCATGCACTAGACCTCTTACATTAAGCTTATAATTATGGATGCAGCATCTAGTTCTCCATTATTTTTAGTGTGGAGAAATAAGTGAAATGAGGCCATTTATATAGCCAAACCCCCATACCCCTAATCTGCCAAAATCTGCCACAGGGGGGTTGACCCCCCTCCTTATAGGGTCGACCCATGAGTCGACACCCCCTTGAGGGGTCGACTCAGGGATCGTCATCCCCTCAAGGGGTCGATATCTTTGATAGTGAAATTTGCTGCCTCCCCAATTTTTGAATTTTGAATCGATTTTTGAATTTGTGGACCTATTATATATATATATACCAGTACGGATGCACGTCTGATGGACATGTGCATAGAAAAATCTGACTACATTCTTCCTTCAATTATAATGAACAATCAGTAGGTTATTTCTATAACCTTCAAAACGCGGTTTTCTATAATATATAGATAGATATATAGATAACATTAGAACAATACATGATTTCTACATTAAACATTGACATTACTGACGAATAACTAATTCACAAATTTCAAACAAAAACAATGAAATTATGCTCAAATAGCCATAGTAGGAAATATGTTACGAAACATAAACAAAATTACACACAAACAACATATCAAACCACCCCTGCTGCATACGAATTTTGGTTCAACAAAAAGGTAGAAGTGGAAACTTTTGGAAATTCAAGAAGCGGCATTGCAATGACATAGACCTGAGATCCAATGTTTATCTTCATGTCCTGCCTTCCTTTGGCTCTTCCCAGACAGTAGCAAATCGACAGTAAAAAGAGACAATCTACGTCTGATTTTTGACTAACCAAATCAAAATTTTAGATCTTTTTTTCCAGCATAACCCTACTCACTATTTGATTTGTTTTCCAGTAACATGGTTACCACCATCTCTGTGCTTTATATTGAATTTTACCGGCTTTCTAAATTAAAATAAGAATAAAAACTGAATCCTTCTGTCATACACACGTCTACTTATAATCACAAACTTACTCACACCAATTTACAATAAATATCTTAAAACTTTGATTTCTCATTTCTCAAAATGAACCCAAAATCTTTCCTAAAAGACAATATCAATTAAGGAAAAGATGAGTCATACGGTTGTGGTGCAGCGAAGGATAAAAAGTGAACAACTTATAGCTATCTTCATCTTTATTACCAAAATAAAAATATCAAAGTAAAAACTTAATTTTTAATGAAGAAATCAAATTTTTTGCATACATGAAGTATGTTGAGCGGAGAGGCCTAGCACATCAGATCATCGACCGAGTCACTTCAAAATGAGATGTCGCGCCTATGGATGATCCAACATGAAAACCTAAAAGTGAGACAAAACTCCTCATGGTTGAAGCTGATGCAAAATTATCAGAACCAAATATATATATATATATATATGTGTGTGTGTGTGTGTGTGTGTGTGTGTGTTTAACGCGTTGTATTTACAAAAGCTAACAACTTTGACATCAGTAAAGTACATAGCCTTTAACTTGAATATGTATAGTATAGCTTCGAAATGAAGCTTTTAATGTTAACATGGGAACTTTATAATTTTTGAATCATTATACAGAAAATTCATTATTTCCAAAGTTATATTTTAAAATCTACAAATTATAAATTTTCAAATTGTTGAGCTAAATTAAATCGTATTGAATCTGTAGTTAAAAAAATATAGTATAGTAATAAAGAAGTTAGTGGAAAACAAAATAGCGTAATAGAAGTATCATATAAACAATGAAAGATACATGCAAAACAAAAGGATGAACAACCTGACTTGCGAAGGGACTGAAAAGCTATTTTCCAAATGTCCCCTTTTAACTGGTCTGACTTCAGCAATCACCGAATTTATAGGGTAAAGACATAGCTGTCGTTGACGACATTCAGACCTACAAAGGTATCAACTGTTAAACGTTAACAATCCAACCAAAAAGTGGTGTATGTTTACATTCCAAAAAAATGAATATGATAAGGTGACATCTTTACATTCCTTAAAATTCCTGTACTAAGCTTGTTTGTGGATCTGAATCTAATTTTTGAGCACTGCACATGATTACATCAAGTCGATACTGATGAAATCGCCATTGTCGGGATTTTTATTTGTCTTATTATAAAGGTTTACATATATAAAATAATGCATTTATCTATGTAATAGACAAATGGAAATCATTTAATAAGTTTGCAAGAAGCAGTAATCAGGAATTTAAACTGCATGTAGTATAATTAACCATATCATACCACAATTTAAGTGGTAGAAAATAGGTAAGAAAAATAAGTATGGAAAGGAATATTTAAATTACCATCTGTGCTATCTAACAAAAAAGTTTTTGTTTGCCAATAAATAACTTAAAAATGGAAACTCTGTAAATATTAGGTAAGTGTCCAATGTTTGGAAAATAAAAACTATTATAAACTATTTCAAATTTACTTAAAATATTTCAAAGTTAAGACAGTTTCTTCTTTGCTGTAATTTATGCTCTTAACAAAGTTAAGAGCTTCATTATCCTCTTATTTGGATATTAACTATAGTAGATGAGTAGGCTTAGTTTGCAAGTGTGATGTTAAGAATGAACAACAAATGACCTGGAATAGTGACTGCACTACCATTTGTAGTTGAAACTAAAGTGTGCTAGCATAAAACAAACAAACAGATAGCCTGGTACATAAAAGTTTGAAGGCAAGACAGGAAAATTGTGATTTCCTTAAGCTTGCAAGTGTAGTCTAAAGTAATGCAAAGTTGTCACATGCTTGGAAGCTTTAAAAAAAAAATCTGGTGCACTGTGATTTCCCAAAGCCAAAGCTTATATTAAGTTTTGCCGAGAAAAGCGACAGACTCAGCAAGGAGTACAGGAGATTGTAAACTTTTTATATGGAGTTAAGCAGATCTAGTATATAACAAAAAAAGCAATTCATGATATCAAACTTGAAGTAGAGATTGTTTATAGAAGATGCTTCGGAAGTTTAACAATTACATATTAAAAAAATTACAATAATTAATTAAGAAAACATATGCACATTTATTTATGAATTATTTATTGAAAAACAATTAACCACACAAGATTAAGTTATTATAGTATTTTTAGGAAGGTTGTCAAGAGAATCAGAAATGCCATCAATAAAGAAAATAAAGAACTACGTATAAAAATAAATGATGAAAATCCACCTTACTCATCACTTCCTGCTTGATATTCTTCTTCTATCCATGTGGCCATGAATCCATGACAATATATGCATCCACCGCATAAAAGAGTTACAAACAAAAAGGACATCTAAATTTGCAACATGAGCAAATAAATCCACATAGGAATGCTGGGTTATCTCATGGAAAATTTATTAATCAAATATTAAATGTTCAAGATAAGACAGGGAAAGATTAATATCGTCTATATTTTTTACAACTATTATAATATAGAGCATGTTTATGAATCTCAATTTATTTTGAAGGAAGAATGTTTTAAACTATACATACCTTATATGATGTCCATAACTGAAATATTAATTGTATAAGGACCGCCCAGTCATGATTTGGTATGAAAAATAATCAGTTTTAGATGTACTATTGTCAACCAATAAAAATGTCTGTAACCATGCAACCCTGTCTTCATAAAATTATCAAAGACAGAAAAAATATCAATATATATTAAAAAATATATTAAACTTTATGATTTTGGTCCAAATGCAGGGTAAACTCATCAGTGTTATTGGAATATTCAAATGTTTAGCTTTTCATGAAGCATGCACAATGAATTAAAAGGATAATAGGTCAATAGCAATATTGGAAGTGAACATAATGACATTCACTAAAGCAAGAATGGTCATATAAACGCTGCATCAATCCTAAATCAAACCTTTCATGGCTCATATAAAATTATACTAAATAATATAATGGAAACCATCACATAAACTACAATATGATAGTGTGTATTTCAAACTTATATAATTGGGTGATAAATGAATCTCCAAATATGAATAAATAAATTAAAAAAAATTATTTATTATATATCAGATTAAGGAGAAACCTGAAGAATTAATTCGCTTGTGGCTTTTATCTGTTCTGACAGCTAGGCATTGTTTTACTTTCTTCAAAGTTCTTTCTTTTTCCAGTATCTTTGTGCTTTTGATCGTGCTATTAACTTCAACTGCTAATGGCTTTTCTAAGTCTAAAAGCGTTAGCATAGGAACTGATGATTGATGAGAAATAACAAAGTAGCTAATAAAAAATATACTAATAAAAACATAGTACTACTTTGTTATGTGTATCTATGCACAAACATCTTCTATATATTCCAGCAATCGTTATAAGAATGAAATTAACAGAACTTTTCAAATTGAAATAATTTATTAGATATATAAACACACAAAACCCCAATTTAAGGGCCGGAACAATGGAAAAAACATATTATAACATATTACAAACCTAATCAGTGTAAACAACAAAGACCTAAAGACTACTCTGAAACTAATATAGCAAAAGGAATAGAGAGCCGGATGTGGAGCACCAACGAAGATAAGTAATATATATAGCATGACAATAGTAAAATACAATATTAAATATGTTTAAAGAAATATAGATGAATAAACTACTAACCTATTCTCAGATCTGAAGATCAAATCCTTTGTTGGAGTGGTAACTCGTAACATACAACAGATGCAAGGAATAAAACATACAAATTAGTAGCAAGTCGTAACAATTAATAGAAGATTTTACCCATGATGTCGATGCGGAAGAACAGATCGTCCACTATAAGAAGTGGCAAGGAGTGATAGATCTGAAGAGAAGTGAATTTTGTACTGCGGTCTTCAGCATTGTTCATGTGGCTGGAGTGGGAAGAACGAAATACAACTGCCAGATCTGAAGCGGAGAATCATGGCAGTTTGGAACAGGCGGAGGAAGAGGTGATGGGAGATGGAATCGAAGTTTTCGT
Organism: Allium sativum; assembly: GCA_030737875.1. NCBI lineage: Eukaryota > Viridiplantae > Streptophyta > Magnoliopsida > Asparagales > Amaryllidaceae > Allium > Allium sativum. The sequence goes on from CM060918.1 coordinate 752,432,883, forward strand.
CCAACAGTCGATGATGAAGGAGGATTATTTCTGGTAATTTAGGGTTTTTTTGAGTGGAGAAGAAAAATATGAGAGAAAAAGGGGAAACGTTAATAACAGAGTAAGAAGTGGCGGGAAAAAAATGAAACCGCAGCAGATGTGTATGACTAACGGGAAGTAGTGGTGAGTCTAAACTGTGGCAAACGAAGACACGTTTACCCCCTACTGTTTAGTATTTTGGCATTCCGCTAGGATAAGGAAAAGGGACATTTTTGGAACAACTAAAAAGCTTCACCACATTCAAAGATTTTCTTTATTAGTAGATATATATATATATATATATATATATATATATATATATATATACCAGTACGTAGGCACGTCCGTTGGTCGTGTGCGTACACATTTGAAACAAATGCCGGTTTTGTTCAAAGGCAAGTGGAAAACTAAAGCTCTATTTTGTGCAGAAGAAGGAGGAAAAGATAGAATAGTAGCAACCAAGTTATTATGTAAACAAATCAGTTCCAATACATAAATATTTTTATATCATTTTAATACAAAAACACAAAATATTGACATGAAATCAATTTGTAGTCCAATTGTAGTTATACACCAGTAACAAAGAAAAATACCCAACTAAGTGTAACACCCACGTCCATTAATGTCACTCACAAAGGGAATGCATTAACTTCTATGGAGCGTTTTAAGTGTGTATAGAACAGAAACTTAACAACAAGATAGATATAAAACAGTACTTAAAAATTTAAAACTTCATTCATTGCAGCGGTAAACAAATAAGTTTGGTTACATCATCAAAAACCAAAGACTAGAGTCAAGTACATAATATTCATCTTGAAAAAATCAGAGTACATAAAATAAAACGCATAAACCCCAAAGTAGATAGCCATAAAGAAGATGAGCTGAAACTTTACTTTCAACAATCCAAGCTTTTCCAAAAGAGAGAAATAAAGCGATCCAAATCAAGCTCCACTAGCACTAGTCCCACCCTGAGAACCTGGGGGGAAAAGGAAGAAAGAGGCGAAAATAAAGGGGGTCAGACATAAAGTCTGGCGAGTACAATAACTTTAACAATGTAATTATTAAAGTAACTAGGATAAGGCATAATCTGGCAAAACAAGGAATGACTGCGAACAAAATGGGCATGGCAAGGAAAACAAGAGGAATAAGATAACGTTAATTGCGCCTCCAACACTATAGGATAATTACCATACTGCACCAATACCAGTCACCCTAAAAGTTGATCCTGCCTACCAAACATAATAATCAAAATGGTAGTTTCGTGTACCCCTAGCTGTCTTCATAGGTGCCACCTGCTCCTATCTCCACTAGTTGTACCTGCTACCCTCTCCTTTTCTAATCACAATGTTTATAATATGGTAGTTGCACTCCTAGCTACCGTCATAGGTGCCTCCTGCTCCTATCTCCGCTAGTCGTACCCACTACCTTTCCCATTCGATTGGCTCCCTAACTCGTAGATACCCATGCTGGTCCCACAATGGGGTGTATCACTCCCCAAAGAGGCAACCCGATACCACTAGGAATGCATGGCTTATACCTACACGATGCAACAACGTCTTACCTACCAGCCCAGGCCCATGCACGCACATGAGCACGTTGGATTTGTGTTGCCACCACTAACCCATTTTGACCTCTTACAATAAAATCCAGTAAGGGTTTCCCGTCTTCGACTTGGGTCGAGCTCACAAAAATAATAAATGGGTTACTGGTTCGAAAAGGGCCCCTATGCCTGACACAAGCTTTCCACCTATGGTTGGTCCCCACTAAGGTTTCCCACTTAACCTGATTCTTATTCATGTCTTCTTACATGTTTCCATTTGGTTAAGTGTTTCTAATCGTATTTCACAAGCCACCCAAGGCACCCACTTAACCCCCATGTTCCACTTACATGTTTATCTTGGTTAAGTGTTTCTAATCGCATTTCACTAGCCACCGAAGGCACCCACTTAACCCTCATGTCCCATTTACATGTTTATCATGGTTAAGTGTTACTTAATTCATTAAAGCCGTAACTCTTGCAAGACCTCTTACATTAGACTGGCATTTGTGGTTGTTGGATTTGTCGGGCTGGTCCGGGCAGTTTTATACCACAAACGAGTCTAACCTTGGGTCTTTGCAATTGGTTACGCATTTAATTTATGCCTAAGACCTCCCACATTAGACTGGAATTTGTTGTTGCTAGATTTGCCGGGCGGGTCCGGGCAGTCTTATACCACAAACAAGTCTAACCTCGTGTCTTAAGCGGTTAATTATTCACATAATTAATTATCCCAAATTTGAATTAATATCCCTATTCAAATTGTCAATCATTTCCATATTTATTTATGTCCATAATTGTCACCTTAATTATGTCCATCTATTTATGGTATATAAATCATACCAATTAACATTATAAACTAATTATATGTCTTTTAAGGCATTTATGTCAATTCACAATATTAAATATTTTAATATTATCCCATTGCCCCACGTTGTACGTTTGTTCGTTTAACGTGAAATATACGTTAGACTCGCCATAGTCTAAGAAAGGAAACATCACAACATGCATAGCACATAAGTTAGATCTAATTATAAAATTTGCATAGTCAACTATATAGATCTAAACATAAAGAGGTGAACTTGCATGTGTGACTATGGTTTTTATCTAAACTTGTATAGACAATGGGTGTGTAATGCATATATTTGCATAACTTATGTATTATCATGGATCTAAATATAGATCTAACATAAAGGTGTGAACTTGCATATGAATCTCAAACTTACATTTAAACCAACATATGATTCATATCCTAAATATGTATATTTACTTGCATATGTGATGATGTAAACTTACATATGAATCTAAACATGTAAATTAAGATCTACATGTAAACTAGCATGAAAGCTTGTGTATAATCCGCATACATACTTGCATATAACTCACATATGTCTTAGCATATACTTTAGATCCAAACTTACGTATAAAATAGATGTCACGAATCAAATTAAACATACAAAGTTGCATATGATTCTCATTAAACTTGCATATGATTCATGTATAAATTAACATATCCAAACTTGCATATCAAGTTAAACATACATATGATTTAACATATGAATTAGATCCACTAACATAACAAAACTAGCATATGAAGCTTCATTTTGAATCGATTGTACATAAGCCAGCATCTAACATAGATTTAAAACATAGGTAATATCATAGCAGTGAATGATTCACAACCAAAAACTTGTGTATAAATTGATGTCATAGAAAAATGAATCAAGACATATGTGATTGGTCATATAAAATAGATCCACAACATGAATTAACAAGACTGTCATATGTTAACAAATAAAATATAAGTAATGTCACATGATTCAACTGGCATGTTCTTGTAATCCAAATTATAAACTTATCCCAATTAAATTAACAATAACTTTGTGAATGAAATTGTACTCACAAACAAAAAGAAAGTCTTGAGTTCTGGGATATGTATTATGTAATTGATTAGCGTTCCCTTGATGTGGATGAATTATGATTTAGATTAGACTTGAGTTGAATTGAATTGTTGCTAAGCTTCTTCTAGTTGGTGACGGCTACTATAGGTTGCAGACTGACAGCATGACGACCATGGATTTAATTTAGTTTAGGTTTTAGGGGTTGAGGTATTAGGTTGCTTTTAAAGAGATTTAGATTCATATAGGTCATTGGATCACACAGGAGCAATCAATACCATCTAGACTAGATAGAGTTATCCCAGTGACTCAACAACAGGTCAGGAATGACTCAACAAATGTATTAATAACCTTCTTTTTTTACGTTAATGTACCAAATGTTCACCCTTTCTACAGTTTACATATTTCTTATTTATGACAAATTCCATATGTAAATTATTCCCAATTTAATTATGCCATAATTATCCTTTTAATTATGCTCACAATTAATGGTATACTAAATATACCATCCCATGAACCAATCTATGCCATGTAATTTTAATGTTTATCCTTCATATTTATATGTAAATTATAAATCAATTATTGTCAATTACATATTCTCCCTTTACTATATATATATTAATTACCCATATATAAATATCTATTTATGCATGCATAAATCTTTCTTACCTTTAATTTATCACAAAAGCCAATCAGGGAAGGCCACATAAAAAAAACAATCATTGACAACCAAAAATGCGCCACGTATGCCACATGATGCGTACACGTCATATATATATATATATATATATATATTCTTATTTTCTTTTTCTTTTCTTTTTTCTCTTTTTATCTATCTTCCCAATTACCCATTTTCACACTAAACCACTTTTTGAACTGTGTTCACACTAAGCCGCTTTTAAGCTATTCCCCTAAAAAAAAAATATGGCGCTGGCGGGGATCGAACTCTGTACCCCTTGTATGCAAGTCACATGTTCCAACCAAATGAGCTACTACATCTTTTTCTTACAACCATTAGAAAAATGACAAACACTATTATTTTCTCATTCCTCTTTTTTTCATGTTTTGCTGCAACATTTAATTTAAGGATATCTTTTTCATACGGAGTCCAACTTACGCAAACTCAGACTCTATCTCAAGCAGAATTCCGGGACGAACACAATGGCGCAACCCGTTTCACCTAATTCTTTTTCTAGAAATTAATTTTAACTTATTTGTTATTTTTTTGTTCATAGAAAATACGGGGTGTTACATTCTCCCCTCCTTAAAGGATTTCGTCCCCGAAATCTTCAAGTTAGGAAGAATGTGTCCTACCATCCAATCATCCATCTACTCAACCATCGGGCACAGGCATCCATTGTCCTTAAGAGACTTCTAATGCTTTCATGTTTACAAGCATAGTGTGTGTACATGTCCTTATCCAATGCAAAAATCAAGTGATCTACTGATTCAGTTGACCTCCATAATGTGAACCATGCGTCTATTATGTATGCAAAAGATTCCTAATAATACATATTATTTCTACATGCGTGCACGACCATTCATCCGAATGCAGCGTCCATATTATAATTCAACCCAAATACATCCAATAATTTAAATATGCACACATATTAATATGCAATATGAGAGTGATTGAGCCGATCTAGTGCCTAATATGTGTGTAAATGCATCCACTAGCAAACACTTGCATCCACTTACATCTACCAAACATAACATGTCTGAAACACATGTTTACACCCATTAGTTTCTACCTAAAGGTTGAAGACTCGATCGATAGGATACAGCCGAGGGATAGAACGAGTAAAACAAAAGCTCTGTTCCCATTAGACATCGGTTAAGAGAATAATTCCTTAAGTATCAACCCCGAAGACCGAAATCAACATCAGATTAACACTCAGAGAATTACCCCCATTAACAAATGTCAAAACTGGAAATCTATTTCACGCATCAAGTAAAAACCCCTATCCTTTTCAGAAATATTCAGATACTTACAGACTGCTGGTACAGATCAGATTATCAAATGATTCTTGAGAAACTAAGCATGATAAAACGCCATTGTATCCCACAAAACCTAGAATGTATGGATCATCTTGGAGCGATGCGGGTCTTCAAGAATCTCCTTCCTCAAGCTCTCGTCTTGCGGTACGCAAAGTCTCCCATTTCTACACAACCATCCTCTCTCATCTATAGCATATCTACAAAGATGGCTCAAAGACTCCCCTTATATAAGCTTGCCTACTATCTCAACCAACTATGGGTCATCTCGCTGTGCCTCTCCAACCCGACCCAAAAGTGTAGGTTGCACCTCTAGCGATGACAACAAATCCGGGTACATAATCGACAGAGGGTCTGAAGTCAAAGGTAGATATATACTCCAAACCCTGCCGCTCTACGAACAAGGGACTCAAAGCCAGCCTCTTCTACTTAAGGCGTTAGCTATAATGCTACCCTTGCCAGGGGTATATGCGATCTCGAAATCGTAAGATGCTAAAAACTCCATCCACCTCTGCTGCCTCAAGTTTAGATCTTTCTGAGAGAACAAGTATTTTAGCGACTTATGGTCTGTAAACAACTCAAATTTTTCGCCAAGCAAATAATGATGCCAAGACTTAAGAGGAAAAATTATGGCAGCCTACTATAAGTCGTGGGTAAGGTAATTCTTCTCATAGACCTTCAACTATCTTCCATCATAGCATATCACCCTTCCTTCTTGCATTAAAACTGCGCCAAGCCCTATCCCGCATGCATCGGTATATACTGTGAATGGCTTACTCCCATCTTGAAAAACTAAAACTGGAGCTGTCGTCAAAGCACTCTTCAAACGCTCGGTTGCATTCTTAGGAATCTTCCAATCTTGGATTGCCACCACCTTTGCGGGATCCACAGCTATCCCTTCCTTAGAGATTGTAACACCCCGTGTATTCTATAACAGTGAAATTCACAAATTAAAGTATAATTAATTTCAAATCAAAGAAATAAGGTAAATGGGATACGACATTGCGTTCGTCTCGGAATTCTTCTTGAGATAGAGTCCGAGTTTGCGTAAAACGGACTCCGTATGAGGGAGATATGACCTGCGGAATTTTCAGAATTCAGTTTAAAATTCAAACAGACAGAAACAGCTCAGAAACAAATTCAAATTTCGAAAATCGGACCCAGGTTGGGCTGGGCGGGAATTTTCCCACCCAAGGCACCCAGGTCGACTGGGTAGTCGACCTGGGGCACCCAGGTCGACTATGTAGTCGACCTGGGGGTCGACTGGGTAGTCGACCTGGCCCCTGAGCCAGGTCGAACCCAGCCCCTCCTGGCTAGCCTGGTCTGTGCTTGGCCGAATTTCTAAGTCTTGCCTTGTCACTAGGGCTAGGTGTCAGCTCCTGATTCGTCTCTCTTTCAAACGAACGGCTATTATTAATCCAAGCTCCATCGATGGTTCTAATCAATTCACAAACTCTATAAAAAGGACCTAAGACTCCACCTAATTCATACAAATAAAAAAATGAGAATGAGACCGTCATGTTGCTGAGGAGAGACTAGGAGTAGCCGTCAAAATTGAGAGACGATTAGGAGACAATTCAAAAGCTTAAAGCAACGACAACTAAATCAAAACAATGCCTACAACAAAGGATAGCATCTCCAAATTCAGAATTCAGATTCCTGAATTGAAGATTCGTCATACGTTGTAAGTAGAGTGCTATTCCGATGTGAATGAATAATTGTGTTTTGGTTTGTGTAAAATGAGAAATGGAACTGTACTTAATTTGTGGTGATGATAATTCATAATCGTATGTTGCTATGACTCTAATTGTGAATAGATTTGGGATGTTGTGGTATAATGATGTTAGACCTATTGGATATTTGCAAATATATGATTTATGTTGAAAGTTAACGACTATATGTTTGTGGTAGTTTATTACAACACCTATTGGATAATTGCAAGTATATGTTTCATGTTGAAAGTTTACGACTATACGTTTGTGGTAGTTTATTTCAACAAAGTTGAGATTCATGCAAGTATGTAATTCACTATTAGGCCAACATGATGTACATTTTTATGGTCATCTTTAGTGTAGTTGGATCCATTTGAGTATTATGATTCATATGAATTTATGTTGGAATTGGCATCATGATTCAAGTGTATAACCATACTTTTGTGTTAGTGACAAAAGTAAGCACCCTTGTGAACTTGTGTTGACTTTATGAACATGGCTAGTTAATGTTTGACTTTATGCCCAAACAAAATATGTTTTAGGCCTATGCTGTTATCAAAATCATATGATAATATATGCGACACATAATTAAGTTAGATTTACATTTCAATTGCAAGTTTACATGAATAGATTAAAAACCATGATTCATGTTTAGGTATGTTTTATGTCATGATTATATGCTATTACAATGCAAGTTCACAAGTGCCTAATTTATGTTAATTAGATCGTTATGTTGCAAGTTCATGCGTTCACACTCCCCTTTTGATGTTACTTAGAATATATAAACACCATGTTCTAAGCCTCCCCTTTTTCATGTCGCTAAGTAGGGTTTAAAGGTTAAATCCAACATATGTTATAATATAGCGAACGTATAAAACGGGGGTAATGACGTTGGATAAAAAATATAAAACATATGTGTTGGCATGTCTGATGCATGCCAATGACCTTGAAAACATTTAAGGGGTATAAATTAATTTTACCCAATAAAGATAAATTTGAATAATGGGCTGCAAATATTTACATATAAAAAGAAAAGAGACAAAATATGTAAACTTTGAAAATACGATGTGTTTAACCCGAGGTTGGATTGAGTTGTGATGTAAACCTGCCCGGAACCGCCCGGCTGTCCAGTAGTCACAACAATACCTATCCAATGTGGGTGGTTAAACATTGAGCCCAATAAAGACCCGAGGTTAGACAGAGTTGTGACGTAAGACTGCCCGGAACCAACCGGCAACAGGTATTCACAACAGTACCTGTCTAATGTGGGAGGTCAAGGCTTTAATAAGACAATTAAGGCTGGGTCAGGATTGATAGGATTAAGTAAATTGAATTAATACTTAATCAAATTGAACATGCTAAACTATACGGACTGATTGGGGGTTAGGTTTACAAAACACTTAACCAACTTAGCATGTTGGCTAGAAATAGAAAACCTAGTAGCGGGGGACCCTTTTCAGGAGTAACCCTACAAGGTGTATCAGGATACCCAGAACTAGGCAAGGTGGGGCACGATTACTAGGCTGACTGTAAGAGGTCAAATCGACGGCGGTAGTGCAGCAGTGTAGGTTCTAACGGGGTGCGGGCGTGCACACACTCCGGCGCAGAAAAATTAGGCACTGGGCACCAGTAGTATACCTGTGCATTCTAGAATTGTGTCGGGCCGCCACCATGGGACTTGATACACCCCATGGTGGGACTAGCATAGGTAGCTACAACATCGGGGGCCGTAAGACACATGTAATTATGCGAGTAGGAGCCGATCATTAGAAATGGATCACTTCACCCTGATTATGGGGTGCCTGTTGGAAACCGGTTTATAGGGGTGCAGAGATTAATATGGGGTACGATAGTATATTCGACTTTAGACAACTTAACTTAGCTTATAAGTGCTTTCCCATTTCCAGTTTATACTTATCATGCCCAATTCTTTATTCATAGACTAAATAGTCCTAGACTTACTCAGGCTTTATGTCTGACTCTACTTTTCTTTCGTCCCCCCCCCCCCCTAGGTCCACAGGGAGGGAATACCGCAGCTTGACCAGTTTTCGCATCCAGCTTGAAGAGAAAGAATGTATTGCTTGGATCTCTTTCGTTTTGGACTATGGCTTTCGATAGTAATTATGGGGACTTATGCAGTTTACTTATGTTTTTATGCTTCTTTAAGTTATGAAATCAAGACAGTTATGAAAATGTAATGTCTTTGGAAGTATTGTAAGACAATTATGGCAGGGTTTGTGTAACACGTATTTTGTTGGAATAAAAGTTGCTGTTATTTTCCGTTGTTCAAAAATATGTGTATTTATATCTGTCTTGTGTATCTGTGACTTATACTTATAAACCTGCACCAAAATTAGGGCATTCCCTTTGAGAGTGACCCTAACGGAGGTTGGGTGTTTCACTTGGTATCAAGGCCTAGGTTTGCCAGATAAGATAAAAAGTTTTGAAAATTTATTTTCAAAAGAAAATTTAAAGAAGCATTTTTAAAGATAAAATGTTATTTTATTTTAAAAAGGCATAGTCCCCCAAAGCCATAGGTACTATCTTTTATCCTTCGTTTTGAATCTATCCTTTTTGTTTCAGCATGTCCGAAGAACTTAACTTGCCAGAGGGTATACCAATACCTGGTTGGTTCAGACGATTCTTAGAGGCAAGGGCCAATCAGCCAGGTCCCACTGTTCCTCCTCCCCCAGCTGCAGGAAATCATCCAGCTGTAGCAGCACCTCTTCCTCCACCTCCTCCGCGTGGTAATACTTCTGCTAAGATATGTAAGGATTTTAAAGCTATGGGAGGAAAGGACTTTCATGGAACCGAGTCCTTCGTGGCAGCCAGAAATTGGCTGAAGGAAACCGAGGACTTATTCGTCATCTTTGAGGTAGAAGATAGGCAGAAAGTACAGCTAGCAGTATGGCTACTTAAAGGCAGGATTCCTACTGGTGGGAAGTCACCAATGCAGAAAGACCAGTGGAAACATGGGAGGACTTTAGGGCAAGGTTTGAGGCTAAATTTCTTTCAGAAGCTGAAAGGAGTCTTCAGTTGGAAAAATTCCTATTTCTTAAGCAAGGGAATATGAAAGTCAATGAGTACGTTAATCAGTTCGATCAGCTAGCTAGGTTAGGACTGTACCTAGTCAACACTCCGCACAAGAAGGCTCTCCATTTCGTCAAAGGACTGAATGAGCCATTACACAGTTTGGCCATGACCCATATACCCATGGGAGCTACGTATGAAAGGTTGGTGCAGATGGCATTGCTGAACGAAGAGGATAAGGGCAAGAAGGAAACAAAGGCAGAAGGCTCTCAAGGGAAGAAAGAGGGTTTACAGCCTAAGAAGACAGACTTTAAGAAGGGCGGGAAAGATAACAAAGAGAAGAGGAAGTGTAATTTATGTGGCAAAGTGGGGCACTTAGTGAAAGATTGCCGGAAAAAGAAGGCCAAGTTGAATGGTTAGTGCTTTTCTTGCGGTGAGATAGGCCACATGGCTAAGGATTGCCCAAAGAAGCGAGGGCAGGGGCAGAGGGCTGGATCCACCTCAGGGGCACAGGTTCATATGCTAGAAGCGCCACCTCTGCAACAGCGAGGTATAAATACTTCTGTAGAAAGTGTAGTTTATCTTTATGATCACCCAGTTCGCACTTTATTTGATTTTGGCGCATCACACTCCTTTATTTCATCTGCTTTAGTAGAATCTCTGCACCTAGAAACTAGTATGGTAGAGGACCCCTTAATTGTTTCAAATCCAATTGGGGGCCCAACTCATTTGTCTATGATCTGTGTGGGATTGAAAATTTCTATTCTAAGCGTGGAATTTAGATGTAGTGCCTTTGTTTTGGGCTTCTCGGGATATGGTCTGATTTTGGGCATGGATTGGCTATCCAGTAATGGTGCCATCCTTGATTGTGAGAAAAGGGTGGTTAGGCTTCTGACCCAACTCGGTAACACTCTGGAAATTACTTGTAATCCCTCGTATGTGGTTATGCTTAGTTATCTTGAATCGCTAGATGCTTCTGTTGAGAGTTTACAATCGGTTAAAGTGGTCCGTGAATATCCGGATGTCTTCGAAGAGGTGAAGGGCTTACCTCCGAAGCGGGAGATAGACTTCCACATATATCTTGTAGATAATGCAAAGCCCGTTGCATTGCCCGTAAGACACATGGCTCCACGGGAAAGGAAAGAGCTCAGTAAACAAGTTAAAGAACTTCTAGAGAAGGGGTTCATTAGAAGGAGTATTTCAGAATGGGGCGCTCCAGTGGTGTTCGCCACAAAGGCGGATGGTTCACTCCGTCTATGTGTTGACTATAGGGAGCTCAACAAACCAACGAAAAAGAATAGGCACCCTCTCCCAAGAATTGACGATCTTTTTGATCAGCTTGTAGGAGCGTCTGTTTTCTCCCAACTCGATTTGGCGACCGGTTTTCATCAGTTAAGGGTGGCTAAAGATAGCATCGATAAGACGGCATTCAGAACCCCAGACGGCTTCTTTGAATGGCTTGTCATGCCTTCCGGCTTGACAAACGCACCCGCTTACTTCGTGGACCTGATGAGTAGGGTGTTCAGGGAATTCCTCAACAAGTTTGTAGTGATCTTAGTAGACGATATCTTGATCTTCTCAAAGAGTGAAGAAGAACATGCTCAGCACTTAAGGGCAATCATGGAAACTTTGCGAATCCATCAGTTAAAAGCCAAGTTCTCCAAATGCCACTTTTGGAGAGAGGAAGTAAGGTTCCTTGGGCACATAGTATCCAAAGAAGGGTTAGCTGTGGACCCTGCTAAAGTAGTAGCGGTACAGGATTGGAAGATACCAAGGAATGCAACTGAGGTCCGAAGTTTTCTAGGACTAGTAGGTTTCTGCCGAAAATTCATAAGGGATTTTGCGAAAATCTCAGCTCCGCTCACAAGGCTGACAAAGAAGAATCTAGTGTTCAATTGGGACTTGGATTGCGAGTTTGCTTTCCAACGGCTAAAAAGGGCTCTTACAACAGCCCCAGTTCTGACGTTGCCAGATGGAAGCAAGATGTTCACAGTTTATACAGATGCATGTGGGACAGGGCTAGGCGCTGTCTTAATGCAAGAAGGAAGGGTAGTAGCTTATGGTGGAAGGCAGTTGAAAGTGCATGAAAAGAACAACCCGACCCACGATCTTGAGTTAGCCGCCATCGTCTTTGCACTCAAGTCTTGGCGACACTATCTGCTAGGTGAGAAGTTCGAACTGTAAACTGACCATAAATCTTTGAAATATCTCTTCTCGCAGAAGGACCTTAACTTGAGGCAACAGAGATGGATGGAGTTTCTTTCCTCGTACGATTTCGAGATCTCCTATACACCGGGAAAAGGCAACGTAGTGGCAGACGCGTTGAGCCGAAAGAAACTGACCCTAAGCCTGCTGTTTGTTGAAAGGAAAAGCCTAGAGTTTATAGCCAGCTTTGACTTTAGGCCCTCCTCCGATTTTGTACCGGGCTTGCTAACATCTCTCGAAGTACGCCCGACTTTAGTGGACTCAATAGGGACAACACAACTTGAAGACCCTCAGCTTGTGGAGACGATTGATAGGCTAATTAGGGGTGAGACTTCAAGTCACCTCAACAGATACTCCATCGACGATAAAGGTTGGCTAAGGCGAGACGAAAGACTATGCGTCCCACAGACAAGGGATTTAGTAAAGACGGTTCTCGAGGAAGCACATCACTCCAAGATGACGATACATCCAGGCGAAGATAAAATGTACAAGGACATAAAGAGAACTTTCTTTTGGAGTGGCATGAAGAAAGACGTGGCAGATTTTGTTTCTAAGTGTATGATTTGCCAACAGGTTAAGGCGGAACAGAAGAAACCTGGCGGTCTGCTCCATCCTCTAGAGGTCCCGCAGTGGAAGTGGGATAGCATCTCAATGGACTTCATTGATGGGCTGCCTAGGTCTAGAAGAGGCAACACTAGCATTTGGGTAATAGTGGATAGGCTTACTAAAAGCGCCCACTTTTTACCTTTCAAGAGTAAAAGGACTACCTCATCCCTAGCATCTCTTTATCTCAAGGAAATTGTTCGACTCCATGGAATACCCTCCAGCATTGTTAGTGACCGAGACCCTATCTTCACAAGTGAGTTTTGGCGGAGTCTGTAAGAAGCGGTAGGCACACAGTTATGCTTGAGTACAGCCTATCACCCCCAAACCGACGGCCAGACAGAAAGAGTGAACAAAGTTTTGGAGGACCTTTTAAGACTGTGTGTCCTTGACTTCGGAGGGACGTGGGAAAACCACCTTCCTTTGGTGGAATTTGCCTACAACAACAGCTACCAAGCCACCATCGGAATGGCACCCTTCGAAGCTTTATATGGAAGACCGTGCCGATCGCCCACTTGTTGGTGGGAGTCTACTGACAAACTCATACTTGGACCAGATATGATCCGAGAGACTTCAGAGAAAGTAGACTTGATACGAAGAAGGATGAAGACGACCTAAGATAGACAGAAATCCTACGCCGACAAGAGGAGGACTGACCTTGAATTTGAGGTTGGGGACAGAGTTTTTCTTAAGGTATCTCCTCTAAGGAACGTTGTTCGTTTTGGATCCACTGGAAAGCTAGCACCGAGGTTTGTAGGACCATTTCCTATCATCGAGAAGGTTGGGAAGATGGCCTATCGATTAGAGCTACCTGACAAACTAGCTAGAGTTCCCAACGTCTTTCACATTTCGCACCTCCGGAAATGTCTACATGAATCTGCTGAAGTGGTAGAGCCAAACATCCTAGAAGAAGCTGAAGTGGAACACGAAGCAACTATGAGGAAAGTTTCGACCCGCATATTAGGAACGGAAGTGAAAAAGCTGCGCAACCGCGAAGTCAAGCTCATCAAAGTTCAGTGGAGCGACGCTGAGGAAGACGCAACTTGGGAAACTGAAGCTAGAATACGCGCAGCCTACCCTTTTCTTTTCGAGGGTACATCTTTGATCTTACTTTTTCCTTAAGTTGCGCTTTTATCTATCTTTTTAGGTATATCTCCTTGACCTTATCTTTTAGGTAAGAAACCCTTTGGATGAAAACATGTAATTGAAACATGTTATGGATGATGGTTGCAAGTGATTGCTAGTGGTTGCTCGTGGTTGCATATACACACACAATCTAGGTTATAGATTGGCTCAGTCACTTCATATTGCATATGCATGTATGTATTTATATTCGTATATGGTTGAAGTTTAATGTGTTGTCATATGGATGTTGCATTTATATGAATGATTGTGCACTCATGTAGAATCATGAATAGGCAAATTTGCATACATAATGGATTCATGACACTTACGTAATTTGCATCAAGGAGGTCAACTGAATCAGTAGACCGACTGATTTTGCATTAGATAAGTACATGTACACACACTTCGCATATGATCATGAAGCACTAGAAGTCTTTTAAGGACAATGGATGCTCGTGTTTGATGGATGAGTAGATGGACATTTGGATGTTAGGATTTACATTCTTCCTAAACTTGAAGATTTCGGGGACGAAATCCTTTTAAGTGGGGGAGAATGTAACACCCCGTGTATTCTATAACAGTGAAATTCACAAATTAAAGTATAATTAATTACAAATCAAAGAATTAAGGGAAACAGGATACGCCATTAAGTTCGTCTCGGAATTCTACTTGAGATAGAGTCTGAGTTTGCGTAAAACGGACTCCGTATGAGGGAGATATGACCTCCGGAAGTTTCAGAATTCAGTTTAAAATTCAAAAAGACAGAAACGGCTCAGAAACAAATTCAAATTTCGAAAATCGGACCCATATTGGGCTGGGCGGGAATTTTCCCGCCCAAGGCACCCAGGTCGACTGGGTAGTCGACCTGGGCCACCCAGGTCGACTATTTAGTCGACCTGGGGGTCGACTGGGTAGTCGACCTGGCCCCTGAGCCAGGTCGAACCCAACCCCTCCTGGCTGGCCTGGTCTGTGCTTGGTCGAATTTCCGAGTCTTGCCTTGTAACTAGGGCTAGGTGTCAGCTCCTGATTCGTCTCTCTTTCAAACGAACGGCTATTATTAATCCAAGCTCCATCGAAGGTTCTAATCAATTCACATACTCTATGAAAAGGACCTAAGACTCCACCTAATTCATACAACTAAAAAAATGGGAATGAGACCGTCATGCTGCTGAGGAGAGACTAGGAGTAGCCGTCAAAATTGAGAGACGATTAGGAGACAATTCAAAAGCTTAAAGCAACGACAACTAAATCAAAACAACGCCTACAACAAAGGATAGCATCTCCAAATTCAGAATTCAGATTCCTGAATTGAAGATTCGTCATACATTGTAAGTAGAGCGCTATTCCGATGTGAATGAATAATTGTGTTTTGGTTTGTGTAAAATGAGAAATGGAATTGTACTTAATTTGTGGTGATGATAATTCATAATCGTATGTTGCTATGACTCTAATTATGAATAGATTTGGGATGTTGTGATATAATGATGTTAGATCTATTGGATATTTGCAAATATATGATTCATGTTGAAAGTTAACGACTATATGTTTGTGGTAGTTTATTACAACACATATTGGATAATTGCAAGTATATGTTTCATGTTGAAAGTTTACGACTATACGTTTGTGGTAGTTTATTTCAACAAAGTTGAGATTCATGCAAGTATGTAATTCACTATTAGGCCAACATGATGTATATTTTTATGGTCATCTTTAGTGTAGTTGGATCCATTTGAGTATTATGATTCATATGAATTTATGTTGGAATTGGCATCATGATTCAAGTGTAAAACCATACTTTTGTGTTAGTGATAAAAGTAAGCACCCTTGTGAACTTGTGTTGACTTTATGAACATGGCTAGTTTATGTTTGACTTTATGCCCAAACAAAATATGTTTTAGGCCTATGCTGTTATCAAAATCATATGATAACATATGCGACACATAATTAAGTTAGATTTACATTTCAATTGCAAGTTTACATGAATAGATTAAAAACCATGATTCATGTTTAGGTATGTTTTATGTCATGATTATATGCTATTACAATGCAAGTTCACAAGTGCCTAATTTATGTTAATTAGATCGTTATGTTGCAAGTTCATGCGTTCACACTCCCCTTTTGATGTTACTTAGAATATATAAACACCATGTTCTAAGCCCCCCCTTTTTCATGTGGCTAATTTGGGTTTAAAGGTTAAATCCAACATATGTTATAATATAGTGAACGTATAAAACGTGGGTCATGACGTTGGGTTAAAAATATAAAACATATGTGTTGGCATGTCAGACGCATGCCAATGACCTTGAAAACATTTAAGGGGTATAAATTAATTTTACCCCGTAAAGATGAATTTGAATAATGGGCTGCAAATATTTACATATAAAAAGAAAAGAGACAAAATATGTAAACTTAGAAAATATGATGTGTTTAACCCGAGGTTGGATTGAGTTGTGATGTAAACCTGCCCGGAACCGCCCGGCTGTCCAGTAGTCACAACAATACCTATCCAATGTGGGTGGTTAAACATTGAGCCCAATAAAGACCTGAGGTTAGACTGAGTTGTGACGTAAGACTGCCCGGAACCAACCGGCAACAGGCTGTCACAACAATACCTGTCTAATGTGGGAGGTCGAGGCTTTAATAAGACAATTAAGGCTGGGTCAGGATTGATAGGATTAAGTAAATTGAATTAATACTTAATCAAATTGAACATGCTAAACTATACAGACTGATTGGGGGTTAGGTTTACAAAACACTTAACCAACTTAGCATGTTGGTTAGAAATAGAAAACCTAGTAGCGGAGGACCCTTTTCAGCAGTAACCCTACAAGGTGTATCAGGATACCCTGAACTAGGCAGGGTGGGGCACGATTACTGGGCTGACTGTAAGAGGTCAAATCGACGGCGGTAGTGCAGCAGTGTAGGTTCTAACGGGGTGCGGGCGTGCACACACTCCGACGCAGAAAAATTAGGCACTGGGCACCAGTAGTATACCTGTGCATTCTAGAATTGTGTCGGGCCGCCACCATGGGGCCACCATGGGACTTGATACACCCCATGGTGGGACCAGCATAGGTAGCTACAACATCGGGGGCCGTAAGACACATGTAATTATGCGAGTAGGAGCCGATCATTAGAAATGGATCACTTGACCCTGATTATGGGGTGCCTATTGGAAACCAGTTTATAGGGGTTCAGAGATTAATATGGGGTACGATAGTATATTTGACTCTAGACAACTTAACTTAGCTTATAAGTGCTTTCCCATTTCCAGTTTACACTTATCATGCCCAATTCTTTATTCATAGACTGAATAGTCCTTGACTTACTCAGTCTTTATGTCTGACTCTACTTTTCTTTCGTCCCCCCCCCCCCCCCCCAGGTCCACAGGGAGGGAATACCGCAGCTTGACCAGTTTTCGCATCCATCTTGAAGAGAAAGAATGTATTGCTTGGATCTCTTTCGTTTTGGACTATGGCTTTGGCTAGCAATTATGGGGACTTATGCAGTTTACTTGTGTTTTTATGCTTCTTTAAGTTATGAAATCAAGACAGTTATGAAAATGTAATATTTTTGGAAGTATTGTAAGACAATTATGGCAGGGTTCGTGTAACACGTATTTTGTTGAAATAAAAGTTGCTGTTATTTTCCGCTATTCAAAAATATGTGTATTTATATCTGTCTTGTGTATCTGTGACTTATACTTATAAACCTCCACCAAAATTAGGGCATTCCCTTTGAAAGTGACCCTAACGGAGGTGGGGTGTTTCAGAGACCATGTGTCCTAAGAACCTCACTTCTTTTCTCCAAAAATGACATTTGGAGAACTTAGCTTTGAGTTGATGCGCTCGTAAGGTCTCTAAGACTTCCGTAAGATGTAGGGCATACTCTTCCTTGCTTCTAGTAAAATCAAGATATCATCCACAAAGGCTACCACAAACTTGTTTAGAAACTCCCTAAACACCCTACTCATTAAGCCAACAATATGTGCGGGTGCATTCGTCAAACAAAAAGGCATGACGAGCAACTCGAAGAAACCGTCAGGAGTTCTAAATGTAGTCTTATCTATGCTGTCTTCAGCCACCCTTAGCTGATCAAATCTTGTAGCCAAATCCAATTGCAAGAAAACAGAAGCAGCAACCAACTGATCGAATAAATCGTCTATCTCGTGCCTCGGGGTTAAACCCCGAACTTCATTGAAGACGTCGCCATACTCACGGACCACCTGAACAGATTCCAAATCATCATTGGACACGTCAAGGGATTCCATGTAACTACGCATCACTGGACCCCTAGGGTCACAAGAAATATCAAGGGTCTTTCCACAATGAGTCAACAAACTAAATACCCTTCTTTCGCAGTCTAGGATGGCACCATACCTGGCTAGCCAATCCATGCCTAGAATTAAGTCGTAGCCCGTGAAGCCAAGAACGAAGGCGTTGCATTCAAACCCAACGCCCAAGATAGACACTCTCAAATCCCAACAAGTCATTGAAAGATGAGCCGAACCACCAATAGGATTTGAGACTACAATGGGATCCGTAACTAGACTAGTATTTAGGTGCAGTGTTTCAACTAACGAAGCAGATACAAACGAGTGTGAAGCGCTAGAATCAACAAAGTTTGAACAGGATGATCAAAAAGAAAAACCAAACTTTCAACCAAGATATTTCTACCTCTATCAGGTATGCCAATCGTGAGGGAACGCGTCTGCCCTCCAGAAGATCCTGTACTTTATCCTTACCTTTGCCTTTTGCTTCTTTGGACAATCCTAATAAGATGTCCTGTTCCCCCATAACGATAAAAACTAGTCTTTTTCTTCATTCCAAAGTCTTTATTTAAGTAGTCAGGTATTTCACAAGTGTGGCCCTTCCTTTTCTCTTGGCCCCTTGTTATCCTTACCCCCCTTTCTTTGGATATACTTCCTTATTGTGTCCTATCCATGTCTCTCCTGCGCATTCTCTATTTGTGACCTCCCACCAAAATGAGGCTTCGTCCTTCATTAACCAAGCAGCTGGTTGAACCTTCCTCCCATCATCTATCTTAAAGGTACCAACAAGTCCTCCACTTCCTCCTAGCTTTGACAAATGTCCCAGTCCCATGAAGCGGTTTTCTGCTCATCGTACGGAAGTTCTTACATATCTTAGAAAAAGCGTCTATACGTGGAGGAAGAAACTAAAAAGGGAAAGGGGAAGAGATTCGAAGAAAAGAATCGAAAGAAAGATATATGGCTTTTGGGGGTTATGTTTTCCAAAATAAACTTTTCTCTTTAAAATACTCTTCTTAAAACATATTTCTGAAACTATTTCTTTATAAAAATGCTTTTGAAAAATAGTTTTTTTTCTTTCAAAATCTCATATCTGTTCTAGTAACCTTCAGCTCTGATACCACGTGTAACACCCCACGTCCATTAATGTCACTCACAAAGGGAATGCATTAACTTCTATGGAGTGTTTTAAGTGTGTATAGAACAGAAACTTAACAACAAGACAAATATAAAACAGTACTTAAAAATTTAAAACTTCATTCATTGCAGCGGTAAACAAATAAGTTTGGTTACATCATCAAAAACCAAAGACTAGAGTCAAGTACATAATATCCATCTTGACAAAATCAGAGTACATAAAATAAAAAGCATAAACCCCAAAGTAGATAGCCATAAAGAAGATGATCTGAAACTTTACTTTTAGCAATCCAAGCTTTTCCAAAAGAGACTAGTCCCACCCTGAGAACCTGGGGGGAAAGGAAGAAAAGAGGCGAAAACAAAGGGGGTCAGACATAAAGTCTGGTGAGTACAATAACTTTAACAATGTAATTATTAAAGTAACTAGGATAAGGCATAAGCTGGCAAAACAAGGAATTACTGCGAACAAAATGGGCATGGCAAGGCAAACAAGAGGAATAAGATAACGTTAATTGCGCCTCCAACACTATAGGATAATTACCATACTGCACCAATACTAGTCACCCTAAAAGTTGTTCCCGCCTACTGAACATAATAATCATAATGGTAGTTTCGTGTACCCCTAGCTGTCTTCATAGGTGCCGCCTGCTCCTATCTCCACTAGTAGTACCCACCACCCTCCCCTTTTCTAATCACAATATTTATAATATGGTAGTTGCACTCCTAGCTGCCGTCATAGGTGACGTCTACTCCTATCTCCGCTAGTCGTACCCATTACCTTTCCCATTCGATCGGCTCCCTAACTCATAGATACCCGTGCTAGTTCCATATCGGGGTGTATCACTCCCCAAAGAGACAACCCGATACCACTAGAGATGCACGGCTTATACCTACGCGATGCAACAACGTCTTACCTAACAGCCCGGGCCCACTCACGTATATGACCCCGTTGGACTTGCGTTGCCACCGCTAACCCGTTTTGACCTCTTACAATCAAATCCATTAAGTGTTTCCCGTCATCGACTTGGGTCGAGCTCACAAAGATACTAAATGCGTTACTGGTTTGAAAAGGGCCCCCATGCCTGACACAAGCTTTCCACCTATGCTTGGTCCCCACTAAGGTTTCCCACTTAACCCCATTCTTATTCATGTCTTCTTATATGTTTCCATTGGGTTAAGTGTTTCTAATCGTATATCACAAGCCACCCAAGGCACCCACTTAACCCCCATGTCCCACTTACATGTTTATCTTGGTTAAGTGTTTCTAATCGCATTTCACCAGCCACCCAAGCCACCCACTTAACCACCATGTCCCATTTACATGTTTATCTTGGTTATGTTTACTTAATTCATTAAAACCGTAACTCTTGCAAGACCTCTCACATTAGACTGGCATTTGTGGTTGCTGGATTTGCCGGGCGGGTCCGGGCAGTCTTATACCACAAACGAGTCTAACATCAGGTCTTTGCAACTTGTTACGCATTTAATTTATGCCTAAGACCTCCCACATTAGACAGGCATTTGTGGTTGCTGGATTTGTCGGGCGGGTCGGGCAGTATTATACCACAAACGAGTCTAACCTCGTGTCTTAAGCGGTTAATTATTCACATAATTAATTAACCCAAATTTGAATTAATATCCCTATTCAAATTGTCAATCATTTCCATATTTATTTATGTCCATAATTGTCACCTTAATTATGTCCATCTATTTATGGTATATAAATTATACCAATTAACATTACAAACTAATTATATGTCTTTTAAGGCATTTATGCCAATTCACAATATTAAATATTTTAATATTATCCTATTGCCCCCACATTGTACGTTTGTTCGTTTAACGTGAAATATACGTTAGACTCGCCATAATCTAAGAAAGGAAACATCACAACATGCATAGCACATAAATTAGATCTAATTATAAAATTTTCATAGTCAACTATATAGATCTAAACATAAAGAGGTTAACCTGCATGTGTGACTATGGTTTTCATCTAAACTTGCATAGACAATGGGTGTGTAACACATATATTTGCATAACTTATGTATTATCATGGGTCTAAATATAGATCTAACATAAAGGTGTGAACTTGCATATGAATCTCAAACTTGCATTTAAACTAGCATATGATTCATATCCCAAATATGTATATTTACTTGCATATGTGATGATGTAAACTTGCATATGAATCTAAACATGTAAATTAAGATCTACATGTAAACTAGCATGAAAGCTTGTGTATAATCCGCATACATACTTGCATATAACTCACATATGTTTTAGCATATACTTTAGATCCAAACTTACATATAAAATAGATGTCATGAATCAAATTAAACATACAAAGCTGCATATGATTCTCATTAAACTTGCATATGATACATGTATAAATTAACATATCCGAACTTACATATCAAGTTAAACATACATATGATTTAACATATGAATTAGATCCACTAACATAACAAAACTAGCATATGAAGCATCGTTATGAATCGATTGTACATAAGCCAGCAACTAACATAGATTTACAACATAGGTAATATCATAGCAGTGAATGATTCACAACCACAAACTTGTGTATAAATTGATGTCATAGAAAAATGAATCAAGACATATGTGATTGGTCATATAAAATAGATCCACAACATGAATTAACAAGACTGTCATATGTTCACAAATAAAATATAAGTAACGTCACATGATTCAACTGGCATGTTCTTGTAATCCAAATTATAAACTTATCCTAATTAAATTAACAATAACTTTGTGAATGAAATTGTACTCACAAACAAAAAGAAAGTCTTGAGTTTTGGGATCTGTATTCTGTAATTGATTAGCGTTCCCTTGATGTGGATGAATTTTGATTTAGATTAGACTTGAGTTGAATTGTTGCTAAGCTTCTTCTAGTTGGTGATAGCTACTATAGGTTGCAGACTGACAGCATGACGGCCATGGATTTAATTTAGTTTAGGTTTTAGGAGTTGAGGTATTAGGTTGCTTTTAAAGAGATTTAGATTAATATAGGCCATTGGATCACACAGGAGCAATCAGAACCGTCCAGACTAGATAGAGTTATCCCAGTGACTCAGCAACATGTCAGGAATGACTCAGCAAATGTATTAATAACCTTCTATTTTAACGTTAATGTACCAAATGTTCACCCTTTCTACAATTTACATATTTCTTATTTATGACAAATTCCATATGTAAATTATTCCCAATTTAATTATGCCATAATTATCCTTTTAATTATGCTCAGAATTAATGGTATACTAAATATACCATTCCATGAACCAATCTATGCCATGTAATTTTCATGTTTATCCTTCATATTTATATGTAAATTATAAATCAATTATTGTCAATTACGTATTCTCCTTTTACTGTATATTTTAATTACCCATATATAAATATCTTTTTATACATGCATAAATCTTTCTTACCTTTAATTTGTCACTAAAGCCAATCAGGGAAGGCTACATAAAAAAACAATTATTGACAACTAAAAATGTGCCACGTATGCCACATGATGCGTACACATCATATATATATATATATATATATATATATATATATATATCTTTGTGTATAACTATATATATTTTCTTATTTTCTTATTCTTTTCTTTTTTCCCTTTTTATCTATCTTCCCAATTACCCAATTTCACACTATACCACTTTTTGAACTGCGTTCATACTAAGCCGCTTTTAAGCCATTTCCCTAAAACAAAAATATGGCGCTAGCGGGGATCGAACTCTGTACCCCTTGTATGCAGGTCACATGTTCCAACCAAATGAGCTACTAAGTCTTTTGCTTACAATCCTTAGAACAATGCTAAACATTATTCTTTTCTTATTCCTCTTTTTTTTCATGTTTTGCTGCAACATTTAATTTAAGGATATCGTTTTCATATGGAGTCCGACTTACGCAAACTCAGACTCTATCTCAAGCAGAATTCCGAGACGAACGCAACGGCGCAACCCGTTTTCACCTAATTATTTTTCTAAAAATTAATTGTACCTTGATTTGTTATTTTTACGTTCAAAGAAAATATGGGGTGTTACACTAAGTAACTAAAAGGGAAGCACTATTTTTTAGATCCAAGCCATTGTCGGGGATGATGATCACTGCTGCCTCCAAAACTTGTCTAATTCTAATCTTACACTCAAACTTTTCTTGAAGCCTTTCAGATCCAATTGTATCGAATTTTCCAATGATTGATTTGAATAAAGATACGATGAGAAATTATATTGAGTACGCAATACATGAATTATTGAATGGTAGATTGAAAATAAACTGCAGCACCTGTCAACTCTACGTGTCTACACTTATGTTTAAGAAAAATATTTAAAAAAAATGATGATCTAAGTGTTATGAGTTGAGAAACCTGCACCATCCCGGCTGCTACAAGTAGGATTATTGAACACCCAAAAAATTTGCATTATTCAAAATTTCTGCATGTTGTAACATTCAGATTTAGTCACCAATAATTTTAAATAAACAAATTCGTATACTAAAGTGAAAATTTACCATAATCTTGAAACTCGCCCCATGGCATATAAAATCATTGATTCTCATATATAACATATTGAACACAATGCCTCTTTTCAATGTTCCATGTCTTGTACATACTCTAGTGAACAACACAAAACGATAGATTAATTTAACTGATCGATGGGATGTAAATTTATAATATGGTGAAGATCATAGACCATAACTAATTGAAGCAAGAAAATAAATCTACAATTAGATAATCTCACAATGAGAAGTGTACAACAAATAAATAATGTAGGATAAAATGATACCTTCTCCTCAACAACTATGTAATGTATAATGATGACTTTTATGTTTCCAAACTCATTTTAGTCGAAGCCCGCTCATTTTCGTTGTTAGGCTCGCCTTTCTAAAGTTGAGCGGACATGGCATTGACATGTACAGGATCACTATATATGCTTGGATGTGTCATGATCCAAGTTAATTAGTTCATTATTCAAGAAAAAACTTTTTCAATCTTGAAGTGACATGATCAGATAAAGAACATCAAACTTGAATAATTAAGGTAATTTGTTTCGACTTATGCTACAAAGTGCTTTCGAAACCCTCTGCCTTCCACAATAGATCTCGTGTGGTACAGAAGGAGAAGATGGAATCTCATTTATGAGTCCAATATATCAATTTTATTTATAAATATAAAATGAAGCAACTAATATTTAGCAGTTATTGGTTGGCACTATAAAAAAATACATGTTAGAGTACCAGTACGGACTTTCTATTATTTTATTCAAATGTTGGTTTCCTATTGTAATACTACCAATGATAAGTGTGCAGAAAAATTGTGACAGCACATAAGCATGTTTTATCCCTAAAACACTCGTTCGCATGCTTTTGGACCATCCAAAAAATAAATAGAAACTGGAAACATGCCACAGAATGATACAAAAAGCTTATATCAATTAATCCATTATAACAATCAAGTTTTCATTTTATGTTGGTTAAGGAAGAAAATAATTTCGGTACTTTGGATTGTAGGTCTTGACATGGTCATTGAACTCAAATTGATATACATTGATTAAATAGAGACTTGTCAATATAACCTATAAAAATCCATTATTTAAACTATTGCTCCCAGTGAAGGAAAACCCAGTAGCAGGTATTCTCTTCATAAAAAATTTGTTAACCATTATGTAAACCATTATTTGCATACAGTACATAGCATTAATGTTTGAAATATCAATTATATTGGGACCACAGGAATACATATTCCCTTTTAAGTGATTTTTTAAGCATTCAATATTGCATACCTTAAAAAGAATTCAACATCAAAGATCCATGCATGAATAATCTACCAAGATTGTTAGGTCCTCTTCTTTGGTAACTGCCTGTTTACCTCAATTTCCTTTTCATAGCCTGTCACTTGAAGTAATTAAAGCATTTTATATTTAGCTGCATTAAGTCATGTAATCAAAGTGGAAGTACAAGAAATATAAACCTAACTAATGCAAAACTAAAAAAGATGCGGAATAATTCCATAAGTCTGTAAAGAGTGAACCCTATGTAAAAAAATCAACAAAATAAAACAATAAAACCCAAAAATCAATGTACCATATCAAACATACATCATTAGTCTTTCTCTTTCAAGATACAAATTAGAAATATTAGAAATCGGAATATACCTTGTTAAACATAGATTAGTCTGCTTCTTTTAGGATCCAAAATAGAAATATTAGGGTTAAGAGACATAGTATTCTTGTAATCATGTAAACAATTTACTGTAAAGAACATCAGAAATCGAAATCAATGCATGAAAAACATAAAGAATCAGACTTACAGAAAATAGCAAGCTTCAAATCTAGCAATTGACTTATTAACAAAGATGAGGCAAAGCTTCAATTCCCCTTGACAGTTGAAGAAATAATCAATATTTCATGGAAATGAATGAGCAACCACTTTGAAAGCTGAACAGTCGAAGAAGACAGTGTGGGCTAAGGAGAAAATGAGGTGTGAACCTAACGGTAATAAGAACTCACGACTGAAGAGAAATGGAAATGAAGGTAATAGTAAATATGGAAGAATATAAATAGATAATATAAATGAAAAATGGTTAAGAAATATTAGAATATTTGGTAAGAATCTGGTTGACATGAGGAGAAAAGCCAGTCTAGCATAACTTGCACATAATTTGTGTACAAAATCGATAAATTGTTTTGGTATCTTGGTATAAATTAGGACCGTATCAATGATTTTTCCAATTAACAGTTGTAGTGGGCAACTTGTCAATGTAAATATGATCCCTTTCTTACAAAAAGCAAGCTAAGTATCATGCAAATACCCAAACAAAAAAATACCAAATCCAGTTACCTTTTGCACAATTTCAGTATTCGGGATTGCTGAAGCAGCAGAGTGGAAGATTCAGCGAGCATTAAAAAAAATCTGAAGCAGCAGCGACTGAAATTGAAATCTTCATCGTCTAACTATTATACCTTCTTCGAGCACAATTTCTGCACAATATGCAGAAATCAATGTAATTAAGCATCAAAGCTCAAGGATACATGTGAAACTCAGTTCAGAAGCTATGGAGTGGTAAATCTAAAGCAAGTACCTTTCTTCCACTGGTCAAGCTGAAATAAAGATCTGGAAAGTATGCAAGCGTCAGATTGAGGAGTAGAGAAAACATGCACTTAGGTAGACGGATGACGGAATCTCCAAAATTGCTGTGAAGTTTTCCAAATGGAGGAAAAAGAAGGCAAACCGCAGACCCCAAGTCGGTCGCTGCTTTGTTCCCCTGCTGAGTGGAGGACAGCGTCGTTTGAATCTAAAAATCGTGGCAACTGGAAGATGAAGAGAGAAGAAAGAGATAAGAAAAATCGTGGAAATTTGGGTGGCGGTTAATTTTGAAGAGGGGTTTATAATGAGGAAGAAAACAGAGAAAGGGGCAAAAGACGTGAATAGTGGAAGGGAGAAAATGACAACATTTGTTGACTAACCGCGATTAACGTCGTGGGGATAAGAAACTGGGTAGCACAGAAGGACGCATATGCCCTCTATCTTAATTTTCCAATTTATTCTTTTGTACGGATGGCAAGGGTTAATATGAAAATTCAAAAAAGCTTCACCATAGATCAAGTATTTGTATTATTATAAAGATATATATATATATATATATAATATTCTTGTGCGTATACAAACTTCAAACCTTAATAACTTCTTCATACGGTGTCCGTTTTACGCAAACCAAGTGTCAATTTTGACCAGAATTCCGAGACGAACGCAACGGCGTAGTCCACTTCACTTAATTCCGAATATTTAATTATGTTTTTCTTATTTTATTATCTTGAGTTAAAAATGCAGGGTGTTACAGATTGCTCCCAGAAGGCGGCGGCGGAGATTTTCTTCCTGCGATGTTGGTTTTTTTTTGTTCGAACGTGGGCCTGGAGATAAAGAGAAGAAGGAGCACAACTAGAATAATTAAATCTCTAATTAGGTGGTTAATCTTTGTTAATTATTTTTGATTAATCATTTATTTAATTAAAAGTTTAAACTATCATAACTTGTTCAAATCAAAGTAGAATCGGATGATTTCAGAACCGTTGGAACCGTGACGACAAACTCTACCTTGTGGAACTGGGAGAACGGATACGGTGAAAATTTGAATTTGGGGTGAATTTAAATCCGAACAGTGCTAAAATCATCAGATAAAGAATGGCGGTGTGACACCCCATCTCCATTAAGGTCACTCACAAAGGGAATGCCTTAATTTTGGTGGATCGTTTATTGTGTATAGAAGAAAAAAGTAAACAAGACAGAAAAATATATTGGTACTTGGAAAAAATAAAAACCACTTTTATTGCAGCGGAGAAATAGTTTGGTTACATCACATCAAAAAACAACTACAAAACCAAATACACTTATTATCCATCTTGACAAATAAGTTCTGAGTACATAAAATAAAAACATAACCCCAACGTAAAATAGCCATAAATGAGATAGGCTGAACTTTACTTTAGCAAATCCAAGAAATTTCCAAAAGAAGGAGATAAAGCTATCCCAAATCAAGCTCCACTAGTACTAGTCCCACCCTAAGCACCTGGGGGGGAAGGAAGAAAAGAGGTGGAAACAAAGGGGGTCGGACATAAAGTCTGGTGAGTGCAATAACTTTAACAATATAATCATTAAAGTAACTAGGATAAGGCATAAGCCAGGAAATAAGGAAATGACTGTGAACACTGGGCATGATAGAGCAACCAAAGGAAATAAGATGAACAAAGATAATGTTAAAAGCGCACCTAATCACTATAAGATAATTACTACATTGCACCACACCAAACACCTTAAAAGTTGATCCCGCCTACAGAACTTAATAATGATAATGGTAGTTTCGTGTACCCCTAGCTGCCTTCATAGGTGCCGTCTTCCCCTATCTCCACTAAGTGTACCCACTATCCCCATTCGATCGGCTCCCTAACTCGTAGATACCCGTGCTGGCCCCACAGTGGGGTGTATCACTCCCCAAAGTGGCAACCCGATACCACCAAAAATACACGGCTTATATGTACACGATGCAACAGCGTCTTACCTTGCAGCCCAGGCCCATACATGCACATGACCTCGTTGGACTTGCATTGCCACCGCTAACCCGTTTTGATCTCTTACAATGAAACCCAGTACGCGTGTCCCGTCCTCGACTTGGGTCGAGCCCACAATGATACTTAATGGGTCACTGGTTTGGAAAGGGCCCCCATGCATGACACAAGCTTTCCATCTATGCTTGGTCCCCTCTAAGGTTCTCCCCACTTAACCCCATTCTTATTCATGTCTTCTTACATGTTTCAATCTTGGTTAAGTGCATCTAATCGTATTTCACATGCCACCCAAGGCACCGTCTTAATTTCACATACCACCCAAGGCACCCACTTAACCCCCCCATGTTCCACTACATATTTATCTGGTTAAGTGTTTCTTAATTCATTAAAACCGTAACCTTGTAAAGACCACCCACATTAGACTGGCACTTATGGCTGATGGATTTGTCGGGTGAGTTCGGGCAGTCTTACACCACAAACAAGCCTCGTGTCTTTACAATTGTTACGCATTTAATTCGTGCCTTTGACCTCTCACATTAGACTGGAATTTGTGGCTGCTGGATTTACCGGGCGGGTTCGGGAAGTCTTACACCACAAACGAGTCTAACCTCGTGTCTCAGGCGGTTAGTTATTACATATCTTTATTAAACCCCAAAGTGGATTAATATCCCTATTCAAATTTGTAAATAAATTCCAAATATACTTATGTCCATAATTGTCACCTAAATTATGTCCATTTATTTCTGGTATAACAAATTTTATCAATTATTGCTTCAAATTAATTGTATGCCTTTTAAGGGCATTACATGCCAATTCTCAATATAAGTATATTCAATATTTCCCCCATCGTCCCCACGTTGTTCATTCGCTTATCATGACATATATATATATATATATATATATATATATATATATATATATATATATTAGACTAACAATTAGACTATTCACATAAAAGGGAAGAACATTGCAAATCTGCATAACACACAAAATGGATCTAACTTACGAATAAGGATTACAACATATCTTGCGTAAACTTTGTATTGTCATGAATCTAAACATAGACCTAGAGGGGTGAACTTGCAGGTATGAACATAGTTTTCACCCAAACTTTCATAGGCCATAGTTACAAACTTGCATAAAACTATGTATGTCATTGATCTAAATCTAAAGGTGTAAACATGCACATATGTGGATCCAATTCCTACCTAAACTTGCATATAGTCATTTTACTTGGTTCACATGTAAACTTGTGTACAATTCACATAGAAACTAGCATATAATCTACACCCATACTTGCATATAAAATGATGTCAAAATGAATCAAGTTGAATATAGGTGATTTGGCATATACAAAGGGACCCACAACAAAAACTATCATTATGAACAACTAGCATATATTCACAAAATATCACATTTTTCCAATGTTACACAAACATAGCCATAAACCCAAATTATAACTCAACCTAATTAACTTGTTAATTATCTTATTAAAGAAATCGAACTCACAACTCAAAGAATGTCTTGAGTTTTGGGATCTGAGTTCTGAAATTGAATTAGCTTGCCTTTGAAGTAGACAAGTTCGTTGTTGTTGTTGTTATAGACTTGAGTTGAATTGAGTTGATTAGCTTTACTTTTCCTCTAGTTGATGGTGGCTACTCTAGGTTGCGGGGTGATAGCATGACGGCCATGGTTCTAATTTTGATTAGGTTTTAGGGTTTGAGTCTACATGTGTTTATATAGAGATTAGGATTAATTTAGGCCATCCGATCAACCTAGAATCAAATAAAGACCATCCAGTCAAGATAGAGTGACACCTCAGCTCTAATGACTCAGCACTGAGTCACAAAATCATCATCTTTTAGGTCTGCCCCCTGGGGGGGGGGGGGCAGGTCGACCCCCAGGTCGACGCAAAGGTCGACCTGTATAGGGGAGGTCGACACTAAGGTCGACCACCTGGTCGACCTAGCCTTGGGCGGGAAATTTCCCGCAGTGCCCAGTTCTGAGTCTGAATTCGTTTTTGAATTGAAATTTGAATTTCAGGAAACTTCCGATTGTCATAACTTCTTCATACGAAGTCCAATATACGCAAACTCGGACTCTATCTCAACCAGAATTCTGAGACGAACAGAGTGGCATAACCCGTTTCCTTTGATTCTCACATTTAAAATTAAGTATTCCTCAATTCGTTAGTTTAATATTAACAGAAAACACGGGGTGTTACATTCTCTCCTCCTTAAAGGATTTCGACCCCGAAATCTTGAAGTTATGAAGAATACATATCCTACCATCCAATCGTCCATCTACTCAACCATCAACCACAGGCATCCATTGTCCTTAAAAGACTTCTAATGCTTTCATGTTTATATGCACAGTGTGTGTACATGTCCATATCTAATGCAAAATCAGGCGGTCTAGTGATTCAGTTGACCTCCTTAATGCAAATTATGATAGTGCCATGCGTCCATTATGTATGCAAAAGATCCCTAATGATACCTATAATTTCTACATGCGTGCACACCCATTCATCCGTTTGCAGAATCCATATGATAACACAACCATTATACATCCATTCATCTAAATAAACGCACATTTATATGCAGTATGAAAGTGATTGACCGATCTAGTGCCTAATGTGTGTGTATATGCATCCACGAGCAACCACTAGCAAACACTTGCATTCACTAGCATCCATCAATCATAACATGTTTCAAATACATGTTTACATCCATTGGTCTCTACCTAAGGATAAAGAATATGACCGATGAGATACACTAAAAAGGTAGATACAAGCTTGAATAAACTTAAGGAAAAAGAGATCAAAGATGTTCCCTCAAAAAGAAAAGGGTAGGCTGCACGAATTTTGGCCTCAGTCTCCCAAGTCGCGTCTTCCTCGACATCGCTCCATTGAACTTTGACAAGCTTAACTTCATGGTTGCGTAGCTTTTTGACTTCCGTCCCCAAGATACGAGTTGGAACTTCCTCACAGTCGCTTATCGTTCCACTTCGACTTCCTCTAGTATGCTTGGCTCCACAACTTCTGCCGACTCATGTAAGCACTTTCGTAGCTGAGAGACATGAAAGACATTATGAACTCTAGCCATTTTTTCAGGCAGCTCTACTCTATAGGCCATCGTCCCAATCCTTTCGATGATAGGAAATGGTCCTACGAATCGTGGTGCCAACTTTCCTACGGACCCAAAGCGGATGACATTCCTCAAAGGAGATACCTTAAGGAACACCTTATCCCCAACTTCAAACTTAAGTTCGGTCCTTCTCTTGTCTGCGTAGGATTTCTGTCTATCTTGGGCGGTCTTCATTCTCCTTCGTATCAAGTCCACTTTCTCTGAAGTCTCTCTAATCATGTCCATCCCAAGTATTAGTTTATATGTGGACTCCCACCAACAAGTTGGTGATCGACATGGCCTTCCATATAAAGCTTCGAAGGGTGTCATGCCTATAGTGGCATGGTAGCTATTGTTATAAGTGAATTCCACCAAAGGGAGATGATCCTCCCAAGATCCTCCAAAGTCAAGAATGCACACTCTCAAAACATCTTCCAGTACTCTGTTCACCCTTTCCGTCTGACCATCGGTTTGAGGGTGATAGGCTGTGCTTAAACATAGCTGTGTGCCTACAG
Source organism: Allium sativum (assembly GCA_030737875.1). Classification (NCBI taxonomy): domain Eukaryota; kingdom Viridiplantae; phylum Streptophyta; class Magnoliopsida; order Asparagales; family Amaryllidaceae; genus Allium; species Allium sativum. Next base: position 752,465,136 of record CM060918.1, read on the forward strand.
CCTCTTACAAACACCTTCAGAACTTGCTTGTAAACATAGGGTCTCGATCACACACTATGCTGGAGGGTATCCCATGGAGTCTAACTATATCCTTAAGATAAATGGCGGCTAAAGACAAGGTGGTCCTTCTACTCTTGATAGGTATAAAATGAGCGCTTTTCGTGAGCCTGTCCACTATTACACAAATACCGGTATTGCTCCTTCTTGACCTAGGCAACCCAACAACAAAGTCCATCGAGATGCTGTCCCATTTCCATTGCGGGACTTCTAGAGGATGAAGCAAACCACCAGGCTTCTTCTGCTCTGCCTTGACTTGCTGGCATGTCATGCATTTTAAAACAAATTCAGCTACATCCTTCTTCATGCCATTCCAAAAGAAAGCTCTTTTGATATCTTTGTACATCTTGTCTCCCCCGGGGTGTATGGTCATCTTGGAATGGTGTGCTTCTTCCAGAACCATCTTCACCAAATCTCTTGCTTGTGGGACGCATAGTCTTCCATCCCGTCTCAACCAACCCTTATCATCGATGGAGTATCTATTGAGGTGACACGAAGTCTCACCCCTAATCAGCTTATCTATAACATCAACTAGCTGAGGGTCTTCACGTTGCGCGGTTCCTATTGAGTCCAACAAAGTAAGCCGCACCTCTAGCATTGTCATCAAGCCAGCCACATAATCAACAGAGGGCCTAAAATCAAAATTGGCTATGTACTCCAAACTTTGCCTTTCCACAAAGAGAGGACTTAAGGTCAGCTTCTTTCTACTCAAGGCGTCTGCTACTACATTGCCCCTGCCAGGAGTATAGTAGATCTCAAAGTCGTATGAGGCGAGAAACTCCATCCATCTTTGCTGCCTTAGATTGAGGTCTTTCTGCGAGAAGAGGTACTTCAGCGATTTATGGTCAGTGTACAATTCATATTTCTCACCTAAGAGATAGTGGTGCCAAGACTTAAGCGCAAAAACGATGGCTGCTAACTCTAGATCGTGGGTTGGGTAGTTTTTCTCATGCACTTTCAACTGCCTTCCACCATAAGCTACTACCTTCCCTTCTTGCATCAAAACAGCGCCTAGTCCCGTACCGCATGCATCTATGTATACCGTAAACATCTTGTTTCCATCTAGTAATGTCAAAACTGGGGCTGTTGTCAAAGCCCTCTTCAACCGTTGGAAAGCGACTTCGCAATTCAAATCCCAAGTGAAAGTCAGGTTCTTCTTCATTAACCTTGTAAGTGGAGCTGAGATTTTCGAAAAGTCTTTAGTGAACTTGCGATATAAGCCTGCTAGTCCAAGAAAACTTGGACTTCGGTTGCATTCTTTGGAACCTTCCAATCCTGGAATGCAACTACCTTTGCGGGGTCCACAGCTAACCCTTCTTTGGACACCACATGCCCAAGAAATCTTACTTCTTCTCTCCAGAAGTGGCACTTGGAGAAATTTGCTTTTAACTGATGTGCACGGAGAGTCTCCATGACTTCCTTTAAATGCAAAGCATGGTCTTCCTCATTCTTCGAGAAAATCAGGATATCATCTACGAAGACCACCAAAAATTTATTGAGAAATTCCCGGAACACTCTATTCATCAAATCGACGAAATAAGCAGGTGCGTTTGTCAAGCCGAAAGGCATGACAAGCCATTCGAAGAAACCGTCCGGGGTTCTGAATGCGATCTTATCAATGCTATCTTCAGCCACTCTTAGCTGACGAAATCCGGTAGCCAGATCTAATTGGGAGAAAACTGTTGCACCTACAAATTGATCGAACAAATCATCTATTCTTGGCAGTGGGTGCCTATTCTTCTTGGTCAACTTGTTTAGCTCCCTATAATCAACGCATAGGCAAAGTGAACCATCCTCTTTGTTTGCGAACACCACTGGAGCACCCCATTCAGAAATACTCTGCCTTATAAATCCTTTTTCCAGCAGCTCCTTAACTTGCTTGCTAAGATCCTTTCTCTCCCTTGGAGCCATGTGTCTAACGGGTAATGCAATTGGTTTTGCGTTATCAACTAGGTATATGCGGAAGTCTATCTCCTGCTTCAGAGACAAGCCCTCTACTTCCTCAAAGACATCCGAGTATTCACGGACCACTCTAACAAACTACAAATTCTCAACAGACGCGTCAAGCGATCCTAGATAACTTAGCATAACAGAATTCATGGGATTACAAGAGATTTCAAGAGTGTTGCCCAAGCGAGTCATAAGCCTAACCTCTCTTTTTTCACAATCTAGGACGGCTCCATTACTGGATAACCAATCCATGCCCAGAATTAAACCATAGCCCGTGAAGCCCAAAACATAAGCATCACATCTAAACCCAATGATAAATATAGAAATTTACAAATCCAAAACAAATCATCGACAAAAAGGCTGAGCTCCCAATTGGATTTGAAACAACTAAGGGATCCTCTACTATACTGGTGTTTAGGTGCAGTGGCTCAACTAAAGCAGTAGATATAAAAGAGTGCGATGCACCAGAATCAAAGAGTGTGTGAACAGGATGATCAAAAAGATAAACTAAACTTTCAACGGAAATCGCTCTACCTCGTTCTTGCAGCGGCGGGGCCACGAGAGCCTGCACCTGCCCCCTTGCCTGCCCTGGTGCCATGAGAGCCTGAATCTGCCGTCCAGAGGTAGGTCCTGCCCTCTGCCCTTTCTTTGGGCAGTCCTCAATCAGATGTCCTGCATCACCACAGTGGAAACAACCAGTCTTCTTCTTCTTCCTTCAATCTTTTCTTAGATGGCCTGGTGTCTCACAGTTAAAGCATCTTTTATTTCCCTTTCCATTGTTGTCTTTACCACCCTTCTTGTTCTGTTGTTGCTGTTGTGGTTTCTTTTGATCCCCTTTCTTCTCAGGTGCCTTATTAGCATTGGCGCCTTTCTCCTCTTCATGCATAAGCACCATGTCAACCAGTCTATCAAAGGTGGCCCCCATAGGGATGTGGGTCATAGCTAACCCATGTAGCGGCTCGTTCAAACCCTTAACAAATCTCAGGGCCTTCTTTTTGGGTGTATTCACCAAGTCCAAGCTAAATCTCGCCAACTGATTGAACTTGTTGACGTACTCTTTCACTGATAGATTTACTCGCCTCAATGCCAAAAACCTTTCCATGTATAGATTCTCTTCGGCCCGTGAGAGAAACTTTGCCTCAAACCTACAACTGAAATCCGACCATGTATCAACTAGACGCTCTCCATTAGTGACCTCCCACCAAAACGAGGCCTCATCCTTCATTAACCAGGCAGCTAATTGGACCTTTCTTCCATCTTCTACCTCAAAGATTCCAAACAATTCTTCCACCTCCGTTAGCCAATTTCGAGCTTCAACAAACGTCTCCGACCCGTGAAAAGGTTTTCTGCCCATTCCCCGAAAGTCCTTGCATATTTTTGTGAAAGTATCAACATGGGGAGGAGGAGGAGGAGCATTTGCTGGGCCTGTGACATTGTCCCTAGCTTCCAGATACCTTCTAAACCATCCTGGTATCGGTATCCCTTCGGGTATCTTGGGAATTCCAGACATGCTGAAAAGAAAATAAAGAGATTCAAAATGAAGAATTTGAAAGAAAGATATATGACTCTTGGGGGTTATGTTTTTAAAACAAACTTTTCTCTTGAAAATACTTTCCTTAAAACATACTTTTGAAAGTATTTCTTTATAAAAATGTTTTTTTTTTGAAAAATAGTTTTTCAAAGTTCATATCTGGTCTGGTAACCTTCAACTCTGATACCACATGTGACACCCCATCTCCATTAAGGTCACTCACAAAGGGAATGCCCTAATTTTGGTGGAGCATTTATTGTGTATAGAACAAAAAGTAAGAAGACAGATAAATCTATTGGTACTTAGAAAAAATAAAAACCACTTTTATTGCAGCGGAGAAATAGTTTGGTTACATCACATCAAAAACCAACTACAAAACCAAATACACTTATTATCCATCTTGACAAATAAGTTCTGAGTACATAAAATAAAAGACATAACCCCAACATAAAATAGCCATAAATGAGATAGGCCGAACTTTTCTTCAGCAAATCCAAGCAACTTCCAAAAGAAAGAGATAAAGTTGTCCCAAATCAAGCTCCACTAGTACTAGTCCTACCCTGAGCACCTTGGGGAGGGGGGAACGAAGAAAAGAGGTGGAAACAAAGGGGGTCAGACATAAAGTCTGGCGTGTGCAATAACTTTAACAATCTAATCATTAAAGTAACTAGGATAAGGCATAAGCTGGGAAATAAGGAAATGACTGTGAACAATGGGCATGACAGAGCAACCAAAGGAAATAAGATGAATAAAGATAACGTTAAAAGCACACCTAATCACTATAAGATAACTACTACATTGCACCACACCAAACACCCTAAAAATTAATCCCGCCAAAAAAACTTAATAATGATAATGGTAGTTTCGTGTACCCCTAGTTACCTTCATAGGTGTCGTCTGCCCCTATTTCCACTAGGTGTACCCACTACCCCCATTCGATTGACTCCCTAATGCGTAAATACCCGTGCTGGTCCCACAGTGGGGTGTATCACTCCCCAAAGTGGCAACCCGATACCAACCAAAATGCACGGCTTATATCTACACGATGCAACAACGTCTTACCTACCAGCCCAGGTCCACACAAGCACATGACCCCGTTGGACTTGCGTTGCCACCGCTAACCCGTTTTGACCTCTTACAATTAAACCCAGTACGCATGTCCCATCCTCGACTTGGGTCGAGCCCACAAAGATACTTAATGGGTTACTGGTTCGAAGAAGGCCCTCATGCATGACATAAGCTTTCCACCTATGCTTGGTCCCCTCTTAGGTTCTCCCCACTTAACCCTATTCTTATTCATGTCTTCTTACAAGTTTTAATCTTGGTTAAGTGCATCTAATCGTATTTCACATGCTACCCAAGGCACCCTCTTAATTTCAAATGCCACCCAAGGCACCCACTTAACCCCCCCATGTCCCACCACATGTTTATTTGGTTAAGTGTTTCTTAATTCATTAAAACCGTAGCCTTGTAAAGACCTCCCACATTAGACTGGCACATGTGGCTGTTGGATTTGTCGGGTGGGTCCGGGAAGTCTTACACCACAAACGAGCCTAACCTCGTGTCTTTACAATTGTTACGCATTTAATTTGTGCCTTTTACCTCTCACATTAGACTGGCATTTGTGGCTGCTAGATTTGCCGGGCGGGTCCGTGCAGTCTTACACCACAAACGAGTCTAACCTCATGCCTCAGGCGGTTAATTATTACATATCTTTATTTAACACTAAAGTGGATTAATATCCCTATTCAAATTTGTAAATAAATTCCAAATATACTTATGTCCATAATTGTCACCTAAATTATGTCCATTTATTTCAGGTATAACAAATTTTACCAATTATTGCCTCAAATTAATTGTATGCCTTTTAAGGGCATTACATGCCAATTCTCAATATAAGTATATTCAATATTTCCCCCGTCGTCCCCACGTTGTTCGTTCGCTTATCATGACATATATATATTAGACTTGCAATTAGTCTATTCACATAAAAGGGAAGAACATCGCAAATTTGCATAACATACAAAATGGATCTAACTTACGAATAAGGATTACAACATATCTTGCATAAACTTTGTATTGTCATGAATCTAAACATAAACCTAAAGGTGTGAACTTGCAGGTATGAACATAGTTTTCACCCAAACTTGCATAGACCATAGTTACAAACTTGCATAAAACTATATATGTCATAGATCTAAATCTAAAGGTGTAAACATGCATATATGTGGATCCAATTCCTACCAAAACTTGCATATAGTCATTTTACTTGGTTCACATGTAAACTTGTGTACAGTTCACATAGAAACTAGCATATAATCTACACCCAAACTTGCATATAAAATGATGTCAAACATGAATCAAGTTAAATATAGTGATTTGGCATATACAAAGGGATCCACACAAAAAACTATCATTATGAACAACTAGCATATATTCACAAAATATCACATTTTTTCAATGTTACACAAACAAAGCCATATAGCCCAAATTACAACTCAACCTAATTAACTTTTTAATTATCTTATTAAAGAAATCGAACTCACAACTCAAAGAAGGTCTTGAGTTTTGGGATCTGAGCTCCGAAATTGATTTAGCTCGCATTTGAAGTAGACAAATTCTTTGTTGTTGTTGTTATAGACTTGAGTTGAATTGAGTTGATTAGCTTTACTTTTCCTCTAGTTGATGGCGGTTACTCTAGGTTGCGGGGTGATAGCATGACGGTCATGGTTCTAATTTTGATTAGGTTTTAGGGTTTGAGTCTACATGTGTTTATATAGAGATTAGGATTAATTTAGGCCATTTGATCAACCAAGAATCAAATCAAGACCATCTAGTCAAGATAGAGTGACACCTCAGCCCTAATGACTCAGCACTGAGTCACAAAATCGTCTTCTTTCAGATCTCCCGGGGGGAGGGGGTAGGTCGACCCCCAGGTCGACACTAAGGTCGACCTGTATAGGGGAGGTCGACACTAAGGTCGACCCCCTGGTCGACCTAGCCTTGGGCGGGAAATTTCCCGCCTTGCCCAGTTCAGAGTCTGAATTCGTTTTGGAATTGAAATTTGAATTTCTGGAAACTTCCGATAGCCATAACTTCTTCACACGAAGTCCAATTTACGCAAACTCGGACTCTATCTCAACCAGAATTCCGAGATGACACAATGGCGTAACCCGTTTCCCTTGATTCTCACATTTAAAATTAACTAGTGTGTGGCCCGTGCTACGCATACGGGAAGCTAATTGAAATATGAAGTACATATATCATATCAGGTACTTGATTATAGATGAGAACTAATTTCTATTTACCAAAAGAAAAGGTATTAAAATGTTCCATTGCAATTGTCTTAAAATTTTAGTTTCTAGCCTTTCGAAGTGCACATAATATAACTTGTGTTAATTGAGTTACCTCAGATGTTTATATACATCACATCATCTGTCATTAATCTAAAATATAACATTACACATGAACGTGTCCATTTGTATTATCTTTTTAATAAAAATGCTGCATAACATTATAACAGTGGTGACGGACTACGCTCTTAGTGACGAAGATATCGCTGGCTTCTGATTGTCGGATCATGTATGTTACGCAATTGTTACCAATGATTTGCTGGATATGAACTGTCTAGTAGAAAGGTTATATGTATACAATTTTGTAAAAATAGATATTTCAAAAATTATTATTTCGTGAATGAGAAGAGTTGGTTGAATCAAGTACCACTCACTAAAATAATAAATATTTCAACAATTATTATTTCGTAAGTACAGAGAGAAGAGTTACTTGTATCAAGTACCACTCACTAAAATAATAGATACTTAAAAAATTATTATTTCATGAATACAGAGAGAAGAGTTGATTGTATCAAGTACCACTCACTAAAATAAAAAATTAACTACTAGTTACATGATTTGCGTAGTTATATGGAAAAAATATTGAATGATAAAGCATGATCAAATATTGTGTAGCAACCATGTTTGGCACATGCTGATACCATATTAGTTGAAAGAGACGCACAGTAAAGAAAAGATAGTCAACTGCAAAATTGTGTCAGCAAGATGTATTTTATCAAATGATAAATCAATGCCCTCATCACCTATCTACCAAAAATAGAATTTCTCATAAAACAATTTTGAGCCAATAGAGTTGCTTCTACAGCTGCCACTATTATCCAAGGTAATGACTTAATCAACCTTTGATTCATGTCCAGTCATGCTCCGCTGTCCATCCAGATGCTACTGAACAATCTACTTTGAAATGCGAGATCAGTCTCTCACTACAATGGATCATGCTTATGTTTTTGTTGATAAGGCTCCAGCCCATTTCCTTGCCGATTTTCCTTTTGCACTGTGTACAAATCTTCTGTGCACGTCCATTTAGATGATCATAATGTTCCAGTGGATTAGGTTGTTTCAGTTTGTTGTTCTTCCTCTATCTGAAAAATCGGACGTAGCGCAAGTTAAACAGCAGAGAACCGCATACAGCCAGCCTAAAAGGACCTGAATGAATACGAACCATTTATCTACATGAACCATTCAAAAACTGCAGTAGCATGTCTAAACATCCAGTCTAGTACTCTAAGGTTTGAAATTAGGATTCCAAGTTTAAAAAAGAGATGCAGGCTAAACTTCCAAACGTACATGGTAGGATTACAACAATAGTGAACTTAGTATTAGTCAGGTTAGCCATAAATATAAATGAGTGGACCAATATTTATTCCATTATGCACAATGTGGGATGAATGTCTTAGCTTTTTAAACATCAATTTTACTTCTGCTAGTTCCCTGTTGGTGTTAAAGTTAATTGTAATATTATGAACATCTTAGGTTTTAAATAACTAAAAGCAAGTAATTTTTTTTAAGCAAGTATTCTTAAATAATTAAAACTTTATCCTCAAAAAGGTACAAAATTATTTTTTAATATTGTTTTTTTGTAATATAATTTTTGGTAATTATTATATTCTGCATATAATTCATATTATATATAAAAAAAGAAATGCATAATTTTAACAATTTCGACCGGTTACACTTTTGGAACGTTCGACCTTGGACCATCACGATTTTGTCCATGGTTCGATGTTCAGACCAATGGGTTCTATTGCAATAGGATTTTGGTATTGGTGCTTATCAGTTGTGAACCTCCTCAACCGTCATGTTGGACATCTACAGCCCAATCCTTCCTAGGAAAAAACTCACCTTTTATCTGTTCTTTTCATTCGATTCTGTCATCAATAGGAAATTTGTTATCATGTGGTGGGCAATTCAAAAGGAAGAAGGTTATAGAATGGATGAGAAAGGAATTATGGCAGAGCTTTCCTATCCCCCAAACTTTTCCACTTCGTCGACCTTCTTTTTTTTTGCATTAAGGAATGTTAGCACTACTTTAGCGTTTCTTTTTTGATTTCACATAGAAAGTGTGTGTACATACATATATATATATATATATATATATATTGAGAAAGTGGTACGAAACATCACTGAATTGGGTGGGCGTACTGTGTTTTCTATTTGGTTGGTCTATGGCCGTGTTTCTTGTTTCCTTTCTCTTCATGTATGCAGGTTATATCTAATGAGTGGGTATATTGTTTGTTTATGTGTAAGTTGAAAAAGACATACTTTTGGGCACATACATAAAAAAATGAATGATTGAAAACAATGTTTGGGGTATTATGGTCAATTAACAAAAGGTTCCAATCTCTTCAGTATAATAGGCATGTATGCGACCTATTTACTTCATGCTACGCACACGGACATTTAAGAAACCAATAGGTTTGAAAGATAAATTATGGTGTTATTTTTGCAAACGTTCACTATTTGTTCTTATATTTATTTAGTGATTCACATAATACTATGTTTATTATTTTGTAGTATAAAATTATTTTGAGCATACTTTTATGACCTAGATATTACATTAATTAATTACGCAAATGCTAAAAGGCCCGAAGCTGTTTTTGTCAAAATGTGTGAAATAACATCTGACGGCTGCTGAACAACTTTTCTGCACGCTCCCCCATGAATAGCATGATTCCTCATGAATTGCTGGGTTTTCGCACATTTTAACACCCATTTTATCGGGCTTCACAGCAACGTTCAATTAATTAGTACGTCTTTTTAAATTTTGATATTTTTTTGATCAAAGCACGGCTTTAATACAGCGTAGCTTTGTGTAGAGTTAATTCGCGAACCTCACACCCCGGTGTGAACCAGAAACGGGAGAAGGACCTCAGGGAGGGCATGCGTTTCCTTCTAGCTGGGAGTGGTGTTTTGGGTTTTACATCCTGGACATTTTACTTATGTGGATGATGGATAGCGAGGCGCCTCAGTTATATCGGTTGATCCAGGACCGATGGAGTCATTTGGCTCATTGACGCAACATAGGGCAGGGAAACGCAGTGTTCAGGGTTTAAGTTTAATCCACATCGAGTGGACCGGTCCTGACGATCCAAGGTGCAGTTGCGGCTGTATCCTGAGGGGCAAGCTAGGGCGTCTCGAATTCGGTAAGGATGATCCCTTGCCTTGGTTCACAGATGGAAATCCAACTTCCAATACGTGACATTTGCGATTTTGATTGAAGAGCCTAGTATTGGCGACATGATATATGGTACCCATGCCATCTAGGATTGATACATTTATACTTGAAGTTGTTTTATACACTATGCACTTATAATAATATCAAATGATTTGTTTTAACATAACAAGCATGTTTGGCTATTATAAGGGAAAACCCTATCCTCCAGCTTGCGTTGCATTGCATGATGGGACCTGGTATTCTTGCGAGGAAACCCGTTCCGTGTTATACGACATGGTCCCTTGATATATCTGATTTTAAGTAATGATTTAAATAACTGTTTTAGTTCTCACACCAGTCACATGACTGACCTGGAGTTTATTGTTTTATCCTAAACTCTGGGTGCCCTTATTTTCCACGAGTAGCTAGTAGTTTTGGTTTTGCATATTTATTTCACAGGTTCCTGGTTTATAGCTGAAGTGATATTCGGAAATCTCTGTATCCGTGTATTTCTTCCAGTTATGTTTTGTATTATTTCCCACTGCTATGTAATGTAATTTGAATCTCTGATATTTCTCTGATGTATATTATTTGTTAATACTCTGAATATTCTTGTATTCTGATGGAATTGTTGTAGTAAGCAATGAAATGTTCTTTTGTTTGTGTTTTGATTCGTCTTGTTCTCAAGGCAATCCGTTCTTCCTCTCCTCTTCGGAGACCGGGGGAGTATCGGGTCCTTACACTACCGCATAGAGTAAAACTGGTGATACTCCATCTCAAAACATTTCTTGAATTTGGTAAATTTATTTACCTCATTCACATCCCAATCTAACTAAAGATTTATCAAAACTCCAATTGGTTTTAATCTTCCCAAAAATAGTTATTTAATGATTATTCAACTTTAGGAATTCAATCCTGTCTTTTATTGGGTTAAAGAACCAATGCCACTTAAAACACAGTTCACGATAAACCCCAAAATCCAATTCCATCAAAATGGAACCTTCACGGAAATCAGATCAATGATAATCAATACGAATTTCCATATCAGACTAATAATATAAATGGAATAATGACGAAGCCTTTTAAATTCCGTATATAGTAACGTTCTTCCTTCATAGAAGCTCATCTTGATTATTACCAAATCGGATTTCATTCAATTCCAATTTAATATATTAAATTAGAAAACTTTACTTTGGAAAATTCCATTAAATCTTAATAAAAGATTTATAAATTCCAAATCATATTTTCACCGTTAATTGGGTTAAAGAACTAATGTTATTTAAAACATCTCTCACGATAAACCCAAAATCCAATTTGATTCCAATTAAATTAATTAATCGATAAATTTCTCTAAACCTTAATTAAAAGATTTATTCTTTTCTCAAGGGGTTTAAGAATAATGTTATTGAAGACGTCGTTCACGACAAACTCAAAATCCAATTTGATATTAAATATAAGGCTCTGAATAGAAATAATATCGGCTTATAGTTAATATCAAATTTTGAAACCAAGGGATATCGTATTAGGGATAACGATATCTGTATCTTCCAAATTCCTCAACAATATCCGTATAATCACAGAATCCAATATTGTAATGTTTCGAATATTATTTCCATTCAAATCCATACCTATTTATTTATTGGAAAATTCTGGTTATTTCAAAAACCAATAACAAATCCAATTTATTTATTTAAATGTTGGATTATTATTTTGGTTAATAACTAGTTCATTTAGATAAAAATATCATTTATAATTTCAAAACTTGGAATTTTTCATCCAAAATCTTTCCAAATCTTTTGTTATTATTTTACACAATTTTTCCATATTTTTAATTATTTTATTAAGGCCTTTACAGTCGGTTTCCGATAACGACCACCGAACTGCATCCATAACAACCTTTTCTGAAATTGATTTGCACATAATTTAAAATCCAACCATTCAAATTTAAATCGCATATATTCATTTGAAATCTCTTTTCGATTCGAACTCAACGGTTCCGGTTTTAGGAGAATCCGACAGTCGGATCTCCCGTTACGTCCATTTGAAGTCAATGGTTGAAATTCGCGAACGGTCGCTACGCGGCGAGTTCTATTCAAACCATTTATATATATAATATATATTTCATCGATTTCTATTTAAAACGTTTTTATAAATTCATTTTAAAAATGATTCCAAATTCCATTTCAATTTAAATCAAAATTGGATATCCCCTGTCATTATAATTTTAAAATGATAATATTTTCAAAATATCTGCTTTTGAAATCCATTTCCTTTTCGTATTCATTATAAAATAAATAAAATCGACAGAAAATTCCGTTCGAGTTAAAATGGCATTTAGCTATTTAACTCGGCTTTATATTCCTCATATTTTTGTGTTCATCCAAAATCGAACATCAAAATAATATTTTAATTTTTCACTGAATATTATTTTAAAATATTCGTTCATATTCTGAATCGGAATGCGACTCAATCAATTACCAAACAATTTCAGTTATATGGATTTCATACATTGCATGGTTTCAATAATAATGATAATAATCATTAAACATTCAAACATCATCTACAGTGCATTCTACCACTGTATAAGCATTAAAATAAATAAATAAATAATGCTCACAAAAGTCTGTCAACCCATCGATTGACATACAACTAAATATTGGGATTAGTGTATGTCAAATATCATCCCAATACCCGTGTGGGGTTTTCAAACAACAACAGTCGATTCAAATTTATGACTGGTTAATAAATTTAACCAATTCTAATTCAATTCGGATTATTTTTCTGATTAGCCAATTTTCATTGTTTAAATTGTAAATAGATATTTACAATTAAATTTCAATAACCATAAAGTGTCTATCCACATTGTTTGAAATACCAGTGCCGTATATTCAAACAACGCTTCTTGTGCAGATGAGTCATGAATAGTTCATGTGTGGGACTCAAACAATGTCACATACAACAAACAAAAATCTACACTGGAAATTCATATATTTTTAGTCATATAAATAAATGACTGTACAAATATTTTAATGAGAGAAATCTCACTTCATTTCCACTGCGCCTGTAACACCCCGTGTTTTCTGTTAATATTAAACTAACGAATTGAGGAATAATCTATTACTTACACTGGACAGGAGAATCCAAACTCTTCTTTGATCAACACGTGGCACAGTTCAAATTTTTGTTCTCCGTGAATTCTTTTTCCGCATCTAAACCGTTTTTTCATCACTCCCCTGTAACTGTACCCATCTTCCCAGTCAATGCCCCCAAAATTTCCCAAATCAGCAAATCGATCAGAAAAAAAATTATACGGGCAAGTTCAAGGAAGTAGTTATTCATCGTACCATCAATTCACCTATTAGCGACAGGCAATGGTGCTGCCAATTCCCCCAAAATTCAATAATCAACAAATCGACCAGAAATTATTAAAAGGGAAACTTGGATGAAGTATTTACTCATCATGGCTTCACTTTACCTATTAGCGACAGGCAACCGTGCTGGGAATCAAAATCTTCTCATTACGGTAATCAATGAAGCCCTGATTAGTGATAGTTTCTCGATTTTTATTTTGTTCATCGCTGTGATTGGCTATAACATGGTAGGTCTGAAAGTAAAACCATGCTACTCACGCACCTTCATCTCGAATCTACTTATTCTACTATAATCAAAATTAGGTTAGAATCATGCAATATTATTTCAGTATCTGTCATGTACTTTCGGATTTAGTCATTTTTTTTTTTTTTTTTTTGCTATATCTGGCATTTGAATTTCATATTGTGCCTCAGTAACCAATATATGTAAGTCTGTTGAAGTTACAGTAATTGTATGGAGTATTATAATGTCTCAGCAGTAAAACAGTAAATGAGGATGCAAATTTGGTTCTCCATCTTACAGGATGCAAATTTGATGAATGATAAAATTTGATGGTTTAACATGATTTTTTGATGGCCAATTTAAATGGATACTCATAACAGTTAAAATATTTATTTATTCTTTTATTTGGGTTGGAACAAATTAACTTTTGTTCAAAAATCAAATGCATAATTAAAGTAGAGTACGACCTACCAAGTATGCATCTGATCTTTTTTGTTTTGTTTTGTTTTAGATAACACAGCTTTGACATATACATAACGTACAGAATTATACTTCAGTGAGGATCGAAGAATATAAAATTATTATGTAGGATGACCTTCAATTCAGAATCTTTAGGACATTACATAATTTTGATTAGGACACTTTATAGTTGGACACTGCATAGGTGGATCAATTCATTTCATTTCCCCCAAATTTGTCATTTTAGAAACTTCAAATTTGCATGTACTTAAATTTATATGACTAGATGATATATTCATCTGTTATTAAGAGAATATCAATTTTTGTTACACATGGTACGGTTTACCATTTTATAATTTTCATCAAATTACCGGAAATATAAAGCATAACATCAAACAGCTTTTATATTCGACTCTTTGTTATCTTTGTACTACACCACTTCCACTATTAGTTGCTTTTGTACATTACACCTTCTAACAAATCATTTGTATTGGCCATGTAAATCATTATGAAAATTTTCAACTAAACTGTGCTTTCCAAGACTGGGAGGTCCATATGGTTACCAGCATGCTTTATAAGTGCTATTCTATTTGATATCAATGTTTCCATTTTGTAAAATCCAAGTATAAGATGGGTTAGTTTGAATCTGGGATGTTGTTGTGGATAATCTGTAAAATTAAGTTTCACAATAGAATACATTTAATCCACAAACATATACATGCTAAATTTGCAATATACTTATGAGCCTTGAAACTATATTACGTATGCAACAAAAATTACTGAATTTTCATAGTTTAATTTTATCAAGAAGAGAATATTTGAAAGATTAATATTTTTCAATAAGTATATTTGGAATTTATCAAATACTTGAAGTTAGATATTAGGAGACTTCGGCTAGACTTGATGTCAATCTACGGTTCCCCCAGAGTATACAAGAGTTCTGTAGGTTGTTAGATACTTTAAAATGATTCATAGTCATCTTCTGGAATTCTATTTCTATTGGGATTCTAATCTTCTTTATTTTTCCCTTTTGAAATATGATACCATTGGTTGTAAGTTTGGTGTTATCCTAACCTTCAAAATTGATCTCAAACTATGCAACTATTAAGCTCTGTTATAATTTTATAGATATTCATACTTTCATGGTTTCCAGCCTCATGCTGTTTTGCACGGTTTTAATTAGGTCACTGCATAATTTCACTAAATTATCCTTGCATAATCTTCTTTATGGTTGTAAGTCAATAGTCTGAAAATATTTTTGTTACATATCATCTAACATGCCTAAGATAGAAAATATACCTCAAACAACCTTTTCTAGGAGTAATACTTCAAACACCCTTATTATTTATTAACATTATACACTAACGGATGCCTGTAAAACTCAAAATTCGTCCAAATCCATATTTTGAAAGTGGATATCCAAAAAATGGGTATGGATGTGGAAATGAAAACATCTACATCTAACAAACTATTCATCCACTTTTTGCAAAAGTTATAAATTATACTATGTGTATCTAATTACAACTAAAGTTATGTTTATAATGTTTTATTAAATTAATACTTTATATGCATTTATTTACTTCTTAGAACTATTTACAATCGTTATATTTGATTAGTTTTCATACTTTTATACTCATTCAGTTGAAGAATATTTATATTAATCCAAAATCCTTTGTTTATGTTTCTTTATATTACGACCTTTAGCGGATAGAATAATTATCTGATATCCTACTTATCAGAGGATACATATAACTAATATCCGAAATTTCTTCCTGGTAAAGATATGGCATTATCCAGGTCTAAAAGTATTTGTTGATAGGCCAACACTTCATAATAACCAATGATTTAGATAATGCAAAATATATATTTTTAGTTTTCCAAATAGCTTAATCATACGTCATTCTTGCTCAATACGATATATCATTGTTACAAACTCGATCATTTTAAATGTAGTGTATGATGCTTATTGCTATATATGTTATTTTTATTCTTGACCCAATACATTTGCACCATTTACTTGCACGTTTTTGCACCAAATAGTTACCATGGGTATTATGATTTTGCATTAGCGGTATATTATTATGGAAACATAGAACTGGTTATATGATGTGCATTTCTTCTGCGTTATATGTTCTAGATGATACTATAAGTAACCAAATTTTATGGTCAATCTACTATTGGTTATTTTAAAGTAAAATATCTTGGTAGTTTTTTGTTCACATTGAAAGTTTATTATTCACGGTAATTTCAGTTGTACTTGGTCATGGATGTAACAAAAAATATATACGTTCGCTTTGTGAGTGTGCAAAATAATTATTTGTATAGGCTTTGCAAAGAGTTCTTAATACCAAACCACCTACTAGAGTAGAAGATTGGTTGCCCATGTAATATTTACACCATCACTTTGGGGACTTTTATTCAATAGGAATTGATGTGGCTGATATTTGTAGCTAATTTTATATATTAGTGTTTTATTTATTTTTTTATTTTTTTATTTTATTTTTGCTTGGTTGGATTGTTACTGTGATTTAAGGATATATTCTAATTCAGTAGTACACATTAAAATACTAAGAAGTTGGTTTTTCTGTAAATTCATGTATATAAGAAGAATTTTTTTAGCTTCACACGTAGTGTATATTCTATGAAATGCTTTAATTTCACATTTGAATTTAGAATAGACTTCAAAAATTTGTACTATTAACTGGACTCAAGTTATGTCCAAAATATTGAAAGGCCTACTAGAAAAATAATTTCAAGTTCACACCATGTTAGATTACTATGAAAATAGTCCTCTTTTTACACACATATTTTTTATACGTACACATTCCGAAAATACGCATGAACTAATGTTTCCCAATGAATATATTTACACATTTTGAAAATGCACAAGTACAAATAAATGTTTTGTTATAAAACAGTGAAATATTGTAAAGAAGCATATTCTCTCAGTAAGTTTTAAAACAAATCTAAATTTGAAATAATTTTCTCCAGTGGATGAAATGAAAATTTGTCCTATATCCAACACGTCTAAGCACCATCTATAGAAAGAAAATAGGGTACAATACAAAAATAGTAATATGCAATATAATTTCAAGGCATTCACGTTGTTGCAAAAAGAAATAATAATTTGGTTTTTATTTTGTGCTCATATTTGGTACTGTTTGCAACTGCACCAGGATTTCAGAACCTATCATTTATGGGCATGAATCCCCAATATTGGGCGTACACTACCCAAATGGATATTACTTCGAGGAGGCTGAAGGAAACATACTAGGACACAAAAAATAAAGATCTAGGAAGCATTAAATGGTTTTCTTCAGTCCAATCCAATTCCATGCTCAGAAACATCTGTAAGCTTTTGCCCTATCAAGCATGGAAATCCATTCTTTCCTTTTGTGCTAGGTTCTATTTATCCAAGTCACTCCAAGCATGGATCAACTAATATTTTCCACTTTGTTTGTATTTGCGTTTTTATTCATTTCTTTTATCTAACTATGAAGTAGCTAATGTTTTATGCAGTGTTGGGTACTTGCTGCTGTTGTGTAGTAAAAATAAATAACTTATTATACATAAAAAAAGGAAAATACACGTTGTTGAGGAACATGGGTTTGGCTATGAATTTGTCAAATTAACTGGCCTTCGAAAATACAAAATAGAATATAAGATAATGCACTTCTGCCACATATTACACATTATCAGTGTAAAAAGGTTGTATTTGTTTATATATAAGTATTAACATAAGTTATGATTATATTTTTACCCTCACACATAAGTATATTAAACCATTTTCGGTATACTCAAATAGTTGTTCCTTTAAACAGCTTGCGTATGATATTTTTTTTAATATACTAAATTGTGCACGAGGTCCTTCATACATAGCCCGTGATTGAACATAACAAGTTTCTAGAATATTAAAACTAATAAGTACTACAATGATAATACCTAAGGCAAAATCTTTTCTCTAATGTTTGGTTAACATTTATTAATTACCGGATGATATTCCTATCGAGTGACCGCTATTTTAAGGCAATCTGAGCATAAGCACGTACGTATTGACAAGTCTTTGTTCTAACATAGCTCTATGTTTTCATTAATCAAATCAAAGATTTGATACCCTATAAATGTATTTTTACTTCACTAGGGCATGTTATAGTTATATATGGACCATGATATAACTTCAGCATGTCTGCTACACAGGGTCAGTCTATGTATTAGCTAAGTTAAGCATCAGAACATGTTATAAGATGCAAGATATGTAATATGTCCAGGTGATAATTTTTTGACACAAATTTTGTTAATACTTTTGTATTTAATATCTTCCTTTTGGGAATCAAATAGCAGTAGCGAAACAAATAAGTAGCGAAAAATTCGAGAAATCGGAAATGCTATAATAAGCTTATCACCATCATATGAAATTTTTATGATTTCTCACTTTATTTTGTCAACCATCATGATGAAAAGTGTTTAAATTGTCTCAAATATCTTTTGAAATTCAGTAAGTCAAGCGCACAACTATTTTTGCACTTTAGTGTCCGAGTTTTGATGCATTAACATTTTGTGTTACTAGAAATCTAAAAACTGACTTCAAAAACAGCAAAACATTAATTTATTCCTCCACATGATATTTTTAATAAGGGGCCGGCTATGTGGACACAAAATAAAACAAAAAGAGAGAGACACAAAGCATCCACTGTTGGATTTGTTTGTCTTTATGTGGAGAGTGCAATTCATGGAAGGATCCAATGGTTCAAATTTATTGTGTGCAATTTTGTATCTAAATAGAGTTTCCCTTTTAATAATATTATAATTTCTACCCAGTTTGAATTATATGTACTCTCTTCTTCTAATTTTTAATTCCATCCAGATCAGATTAAATTATAGTTTATGCCTCTTGCATTGTAGGACTTTTTTTTATTAAGTGAACACCGAAGACAGTGGATAATTGCAAATTGTCTTCTTCTTTTTTTCCTGTATGATTTTCATATTTGTATGTCCGTATGTGTTTTGATATTAGAATCAGGAGGCCATGTTGATACAGGTATACTAATGGTTATACATGGGTTGGCTTTCCTAGCGTTCTTTGAAGAACATTTGTTTAATAATAATAATAATTTCAACAATCCACATCTACCACGAAGAATGGCCGAATTTGAGATGATTTGAATGATGGTATGGTGGCGAGAGAGTGCAATGAGTTGCTAACAATGAGCTGAATAATAGTTTGCTATTTCAGGAATGGAGTGACTGTTACAATAATTTCAGCCATGCCGTAAGTTAGGAGATGATGATTCAACAGTAAATTGACTTGAAAAGTTGAATAGAACATGCAAGAACAGAGAGTGAGATATGGTTTACGTCCAACATTTACATTGTGATAGTGTAGTGGATGACATATTGTATTTCATATTGAATCAAGTAATATAATATATTATTAATAAAGTATTCACTGCCAAAGCATTAGGACCGTTGATAAAGCATCGTGCTATGATACTCTGTACGATATTTGTGTCTCAATGGTATATTATTAATGTATTTTATCTATCTAACAAAGATGCATAAGTTAACCATTGGCATTTACATCATTGTGATGTGTTATGTGTTTATACTTTATCTTCTAACAAACTAATAAAGTTTAATTTTCAATTTCAAAATTTGTTGATGTTCTGAAGCTAAATCTCGACCCATCCAGCTGACTGTTTGCTTGGGATGAGAAATCTGTACTCTTGCTGGTTGTTACAAATAATGGGATGTCTACTTGCAACAACTGTAGGTTATTTATTTTGAGTGGTTTTTGAAGGACATGGAGAAAGTTCAACAAATAAATGGCTGGGAACGTGTATAATCAAATTTGTAGCATTACCCATAGACATAAAATATGCTTTAGTTTCTTTTCAGCACGTATTCCATTTATGGGTTTCTCAGTTGCTTCTCCTTGCTGTTTGATGCGTTAATGTTTATAACTTCTAAAATTTCCCTAATTTGTACTATTTTACTTCAGCAAATTTGTTGATTGGTTTCATAATTTTGTAACTTTGAGGAATTTTCCATTTTACAAGCTTAATCATACATAATAGCTTACTTAAAGCAAGTAAAAATGTATTAATTAATTAACATCTTATTTAAGTCATAAAAAGCATGGTTAAAATAATTTTATACTACAACTATAAACATAGCGATACCTCGCTATAAAATTATAAACATAGTGATACCTCAATATCACAATAAATATATCTATTTTTCAACAGAAGCCTTGATCATTTGCATCTCAGCATGCCACACGGGCAATTCATGCCATGTGCCTAATATCTATCGATATATAACCTCTGAGCTCGTACGTCTCAGAGAAGGGCATTAAGCAAGAGAATGAATTCTCCGCTGCCAAACAGATATATATTTAATAGAAATCAATCAACACAGAATAAAATCAAATGTCATACACATCATCCATTTACAAGTCCGTTCTGGGTCTTAACGAAATCGGAGGAACCTTATTCCTCGCATATCCATTGATCTCCAAGTACGTCTGGACAATCACCAACTGATTCCCTCCTCTTGGGTGTACAACCCAATCAAGATCATTAGTAATTATCCAAACGACGTGAAGACCTCCGATCTTCAACCACCGTCTTCATCGTCGACTTATCGTGGATTCAGTTATTCAGAATGGGATAAACCCGGTCTTTCCGAATAACTCGCGTATATAATAAATAAGGGTTATAAAAGCACAACATACGCCTTGTTCCAATCCAGAATATTCCTTTATTCAAATATTCTTTTACTTTGGGAAAGGTTCCCATTAATTTTATCAAAGATAAATTCTTTAAATTTATTCTTTAATCTTCCTTTGGATTATCAATTCAAACCAAATTATGGTTTATGCAAACTAGTCGGGATTAGCGAACCTTACCGAAGTAATCATTTGTTAAATTTCCTAACCCCAACCTATTCATCCCATGAAGTAAAATTAGTAATACTTCGTATCTAACACCACGGTTGTATCGGTAAATTCAATTACCATTTCACGTTCAAATCTAATTAAAGATTTAACTATCGCTTGGAGCAAAACTGGTCATACTCCATTCTCGATCACTTCTTGAATTTGATAATTTTAGTTATCAAATTCACCTTTCAATCTATTTAAAGATTCATTAAAACTCTAATTCAGTTTTAATTTCCAAAGATCATTACTCAATGATTATTCAAAGTTAAGAAATAAATCTTATCTTTAACGGGGTTAAAGAACTAATGTCATTTAAAACACAGTTCACGATAAACCCAAAACCTTATTCCATTAACAATGGAATCTTCACGGAAAACAGATCAATATATATAATCGATATGAACTTCCATATCCGACTAATAATAATATAAATGGAATAACGACAAAGCCTTTAAAATTCCAGATATATTAGTTGTCTTCCTCCACAGAAATTCACTTTGATTATTTCCAAATCGAATTCCATTCCATTCCAATTTATTTTATTAAATTGAAAAACTTTACTTTGGAAAATCTCCTTTAAATCTTATCAAAAAGATTTATAAATTCCAAACTACATTTCATTGTAAATCGGGTTAAAGAACGAATGTCGTTAAAACACAGTTCACGATAAACCCAATTCACATTCCTTTAATTATATGTTTAAAGAACAAATGTTATTTACCGTTCACGACAAACCCAAAAATCAATTCCAATTCAATTCCAATTAAATATTATTTAATTGGTATACTTCATTAAATCTAAATAAAAGATTTAATCTTTTTCTCAACTAGGTTTAAGAACAGTGTTAATGAAGACACCATCCACGACAAACCCAAATCCCATTTGATATTAAATACAAGGCTCTGAATAGAAAATATATCGGCTTATATTCAATATCAAATTCTACGACCAACAAATATCATATAGGAAATAACGATATAAATATATCTTTCAAATTTCCATAACAATATCTGTATAATCATGAAATCCAACATAATATTCCGAAGACAATTTCGATTCAAATCCATTCCAATTTATATATTGGAAATTCTGGTTATTTTAAAACCATTTCAAATCCAATTTATTTATTTTAAAAATAAATGGATTATAATTCTAGTTCAAAACTAGTTCATTTCGATAAAAAAAATCTATTTTTATCATTTCAAATATGGAGTTTTTCATCCCATTTCTTTCCAAATCATTTCTTATGATTTTACACTAATTATTGATATTTTTAATAATTTTATCAAGGCCCGTGCAGTCGATTCCCATAAACGACCATCAAACTGCACTTACGTCGACCTTTTCCAAAATTGATTTGGACATAATTCCAAATCCAACCGTTAGATTTTAAATCTCTAATATTCGTTAGGAATCTCTTTTCGATACGAACCTAACGGTTCTGGTTTTAGGAGAATCTGATGGTCAGATCTCCCGTAATGTCCGTTCGAAATCAATGGTCGAAATTCGCGAATTGCCGCTGCGCGGCGCGTTCTACTCAGGCCATTATATACATAATATATATATTATGTATATTTCATTGATTTCCTTATAAAACATATTTTTTTAAATCATTTTAAATTCATTTTCAAAACGATTTCAACTTCGTATTCAATTTCTAATCAAAATTGAATATTGTGACGGCCCGCCCCGCACCAGCCTGCATTTCCTTCGAAAGTGCGTTGTACACATGCCCGACTAGCATGGGACGGTCGTCGGGAGAAAGGAAAGAAGGGAACGAACAAATCAAGAACCTGTAGAATGACTCACAGCGCATGGAGTAAAATATAATAATAATAACATACTTGACATAAAACAGGTGAGACAGTGTATAAGCTGATAACTAAAATCAACATCAACATCAGAGCAGCGGAAATCCAAATACATCTTATTACAACTTTCCAAATTTACTGTCTCTAAACAAAAGAAAACTAAAGTAGAAGATGCACCACTAATGCCCAAGCAGTGATCTTCAACAACACAGGGAGAATACTATATATATTACGTGGAAGCCTCCTGCTCGTCTTCGGATCATCTACCCGTACATCACCACCTAACCTGTCTCTAGTCTGCTCGTGTGAGCGCCCAGAGTAATAAGAGGAGACATAAAACTCTGGGTCAGACATAAAGCCTGGTATGAGCGATAAGCATCTAAACAGAACAATAACAGGTATACTAAACCATACCTGAACCTGGACCTGCAACCAAAGAGTTAGTACCACATATCGTACAGTACTCTAAGGTGCCATAATAAATAGTGTAAAGAGTACGGGGGTGGGGTGTTCATGTCATAATGATAGCAAAAAAATCATCCATAACAACCATCCTCACATCTCTCACTCAGTGCGTAAAGCATACGATGTCCACCACTGTCAATCACTAGACCCATCGAAGTAGTGACGGAGTTCAACTTGTACAACTACTGCTACTACCAAGCTTACCTCATGGAGTCATGACTAAACCTTTACAAATGACCCCACTTCATTGGTCTATAGCCCTTTAGTCGTACCTAGGCCACTGGGGCCCTGAATCCGTTCACGTACTTCCCATACATAGTGATCCAAAGTCATTGACATCGGTAGCCCCTTGGCACACTTCCCGCAGCAAAGCCCACTTATTGGTTCCCAGTTGGATCCTAAGTCAAAGCTCCTCAATTGAACTTCCTTTGCATCTCGGGTTTTGATTGAATTGGAGTTGGTCTTCAGAAAAGTCATCGCGTAGTAGTAGTAGCCCACGTACGGTTCAGTTCGGTGCTCCTCGTCTAGCTCGGTTCGGTTCGGTGTAACCTTCCTACTCGGTTCGGTTCGGTGGTCCTAGTCCATGCCTGGATCAGTGCTTCATCCCTTCTCGGTTCGGTTCGGAAGTATAGTGCCCATCCTCTGCTCGGTTCGGTGGTTGCTCCCTTCTAAGTTCCCCGATCCGATCCTGTTCTTCTCCATTTGCCCGATCCGATCCCGCTCGCTAGCCTGCTCCGATCCGCTCCCTAGCCTACCCCGATCCGATCCGCTCCCTAGCCTACCCCGATCCAATCCGCTCCCTAGCCTACTCCGATCCGATCCTGCTCCCTAGCCTACTCCGATCCTCCGTCCAACTCCAACTTTAAGCAGTGGCCATCCTTCTTGCCAAACTTCTTTTGCGCCAGGTTCCAGTTCGGGTCGGGTTCCTTGCCCAGGTCTCCAATCCGATCCGAGCCCATATCCGATCCGATCCGAAACCCTGCACAACTTTCTACAACTTTTTCCAGCAACTTGTTTACGCCATTCGACGATGTTTTCGACAAATCTAACTATACTAATCAATCATAAATCATGTCAACCAGTCATAGCAACATAGCAAACTAACCACAAACACCAAAACAATGAATTTACATGTCAAAATGGATCAAATATACCCAAAACCCCTTACTTTCCCTTAAGCATGTTTAAGTAAAACTAATCATAGGGTTAACAGAACTTAACCAAATTAAACCAAATTTCTACCAGAGGCATAAAATATTATTTTCGAATTTATAGATATTTTTCCAGAATTTATCAGTGTATAAATTCGCTAATCTTCACTAATTACCCTTAATTAACTGTAATTAGTGTCAAAACGATGCTAATCACTCACCTTGGCTACAAACGAAATTCTCAGAACTGAAACCTTGCTGATTTGGGCGAATACTGATGTCTAACAGCAGCTCTAGCCTTGCTTTCGTGTTTCCTCTCCTTAATTTGATGTAGATTAAGCCAAAACTTGATTAGAAAGTGATTAGAAGGTGATTTGGGTGTTGGAGGCCATTGCTAGGGTTGCAAGAAAGAAAGTGGCGGCTAGGAAATGAGGATAAGATCGTTCTCTAACTGATTTCAGCCTCCTCCTTACCCTAATCCCGAAATTCCCCATCGGGCCTAGCAGTTAATCACCCGGTTAAACCCAATTAAGCTGTTTTTCACCATCTGAAACTTGTTTTAGCCATATCTCCCAAACAGTGAGTCCGTTTGGCTAATGTGACCACTCTACGGAATTGTAAACCATCATCCAAAGCCAATGGAAGTGGTTTCAGGTCAAAATTCCTTTCCAATCAAAAGTTAAGGCCAAAACAGTACCAACTAGGGGTAAAATGGTCATTTAAAAATCGGGAAAATCATGAACATGGGAAATGACCCCAATAGTAGTCTCCCAAAGTTACATGACCATACGACTTCATATGTAAAAGAAATAAATATTCTACGGTCCTATGATGCGTAGAATACGGGTCGTTACAAATATTCCATACCATCGATATATAAATGATAATATTTTCAAAACATTAGATTTTGAAATCAATTCCTTTTCGATATTCATTATAAAAATGAATAAAATCGATATAAATATCATTCACTTCAAAATGGCGTCAATCTAATCAACACGGCTCTATATATTTAAATATATTCGTGTCCATCCCAAATCGGGCATCAAAATCAGATTTTGATTATTTTCTGAATATTATTTGAAAATATTCATTATTTTAAAATAATTGTTATTTTAAAATATTTTTTCTATCTGAACTGGAATCAGACATAGTCAATTACCATATAATTTGATTATATGGATTTCACACAACAAATGTGTATAACAACAATGAAAACAGCAATCCATCATCCAGAGTGCATTCTATACTATATAAGCATTAAATATAATTATTTAATGCTTATAACACCCTGTCAATCAATCGATCGACATACAACTAATTATTGGGACTAGTGTATGTCCAATTTCATCCCAACACCCGTGTGGGGTTTTCAAACAACCAACACAAATTTATTTGTGTAGTTGGGCGATGTGTAAAATTTATCGTCCTAATCAATATCAGTCAAATCAGTGTACATAAACAAATCATTTGAATTGTAAATGAATATTTATTTTATTCACAGACGTTAAAAATTATTTTTTTAACGATAAAATATTTATTCGGTTCATTTACACAGTAAAATTGATATTTTTATTTTTCTAATATTTTAGAAAATTTTAGCGGCATAACGGCGCGGTACTAGAAACGGGATAAGGCCTAGCCTTACCCCCAGTCTAATAATGGCCTGTGCCATACACATCCCAATCAAATCAATTTCACATTCACACCACAAACCAATATTCAACCAAACACATCAATCAACACAAACAACCAAACAAGTTGTCCACGGTCTGTGGACGACGGGGAATGATTCATATATGTAGTTACATAACAAATAACTGTATAAAAAAAATTAAAGTGAGGAGTTCTCACCTTTGGGATCCACCCCGCCATTATCTATTTCTAAATGGTTCGGATATGCCCAAAATTCCAATGCGACCTTTTCACGTTGTTCACAGTAAAAATCACATTTTTATTTCTACTTCATATATTTTTACAACGCTCCTTCCTATATAAAAATTATACTTTTATATTTCTACCTCTTATATAAAGATCGAATTTTTATTTCGACGCTCTAAAAATCACATTTTTATTTCAACATATATATAATAAAAATAAGATTTTTATTTCGCTACATATATAAAAATTATACTTTTATATTCTCTATTATATAAAAATTCTATTTTCGATCCGCTACTCATATAAAAATCGAATTTTTATTTCTCTACAACATATATAAAAATTGTATTTTTATATTCTCCGTCTTATAAAAATCATATTTTTATAATCTCTAATATATAAAAATCATATTTTTATTACCTCTATAATATAAAAATCATATTTTTATTATCATACATAAATAAAAATATCGCCTTTCTTTATAAAACAAAATCTAATCTTTTTATTCTGACATCACGCACGTAAAGATCGCATTTTTAATTTGAATCTCTACATATAAAAATTGCATTTTTAATTCTAAAATCTTTTATATAAAAGTAGCACTTTTTTTCCAAAAATCTTAGCTTTTTACATCATAAAAATCCCCTCTTTATAAATCAAAAATCGGATTTTTATAATACTAAAAATCTTATCTTTATTATGTAAAAATTTAAACTTTCCTATTGCTATAACATATATAATAGAACTAATTTTTATTTAAAACAATAGCAAAATAAAATATAATATAACAAGAAAAGTATATAAATACTTACTGATTTTCGGAGGAGGGGGGAATGCTCACTGTAAAGGGGGTGTTGGTGGAGTCTCGGGTGAAGTGGCAGCGTCCGGCGAAGTGGGAGGTGCGGTGGTGGTCAATGGGGTGGCGGCGGGTTTAATTGAAGAAGAAGGCGAGAGGGAAGAGGAGTGGAGGTCTGTGGCGAAGGGAGGGGGTGCTGGCGTTCGCAGGCCAAGGGGGAGGCCCTAGTGGCCGACGGTGGTAGACCTCAGGCACGGTGTCGCCGGTTCTCTTTGGGATTGGGGGTTTAGGAGGGTGCGGTAAGGAGTAGAGGAGGAGGGGAAGAAGGAGAATTGGAGAGGGGAGGCGTCGTTGGTGGCGGATCCAGCGATGGGCGCGGTGCCCGGTGTGTGGCGGAGGGAGGTGGGGGCGACGGGGTTCTGGCCCCTTTTCTTTTTTTCTTTTTTTATTCAGAACGAGAGAGAGAGAGAGAAAGGAAGTGAGGGGTGAGGTGTTAATTATAAATATATATATATATATTATTAATTTAAAATTCCAAAAAGCAACTTTTTATTTCGAACTCGAAATCGAACCCACCGACTGTCGTCCATAGCTAATTACCCCCATTCCGAACACAATGGGATATGTTTCGTAAGCTGATTCGATCGTTTCGATCATTTTTCATTTAAATTAACATTTAAATCATTATATTCAATT
Source organism: Allium sativum (assembly GCA_030737875.1). NCBI lineage: Eukaryota > Viridiplantae > Streptophyta > Magnoliopsida > Asparagales > Amaryllidaceae > Allium > Allium sativum. The sequence continues at coordinate 752,492,974 of CM060918.1, forward strand.
TTAAACATACATTTCAATTTACCGGGGCCACATACAGATTCTGAAAATTCCCGAAAAATATTTTCTAGCTTCATATTGATGATGCGGTCCAAACAAAACTAAATTCATCAAATTCTGAGACCGTTTGAAAAATGGCCATTTTCTGGTCGATCCAAATTAACTAAAACTATCAAAACACGTTTTACTTCGCCACGCTCACATATTGATTCAGAAAATTACGAATTTTGGAATCTAGCAATAACGTGACATCCCGGATCCAACAAAAGTGGTTTTGTCGAAAACAGAGGTCGTTTGCAAAATTTCCATTTTTAAGGGCCAGAATTCCATAGCGACTATTCTGAATTTTCAACTGGACATAACTTTTGATTCCCGATATGAAATTTCAATTTTTCAGATTCATTGGAAAGATATTCTCAAATAGATTCTAATATTTTTGGTTTCGTTAAAATCTGGTTTATTTTGAATACTGTACATTCATTTGAATTTTGAAATCGAATTTTCGAACTACCGCCATATTTTCAATTCCTTTTATAAATAAAAGTAAATATTTATATTCTAACAATGATTTATATAAATATATACATTATAATTCTATTTAAAATAAATTTCTCATCGTTATTATTTAAAATAATTCATTTTAAATATTCAAAATTCATCAAAATTGCCAAAATAAAATTTTAAATTGGTTTGGATTTCCGGGTTATTACAGGTAGTTAAATCTTTAGTTAAATTTGAAACGAGAAATGGTACTTAATTTTACCAGTAACACAGTGGGTGTTAGATATGAAGTACTACCCGTTTTGCTCTATGGGATGAACAGCTTGGGATTGGAAAGATAATATAAATGATTGCTTTGGTAAAGCTCGATAATCCCGACTAGTTAATAAAATATTTTGAAAAAGGATATGCAAAGGAAGATCAAATAATAAATATAAAAGAATTTATCTTTGGTAAAATTAATGGGAATCTTTCCCTAAAGATGTGAATATTTGAATAAAAGAATATTCTGAATTGGAATGGGGCGTATGATGTGTTTTTATAGGACTTGATTATAAGATACACGAGTTATTTGGAAAGACCGAGTTTAACCCATTCTGAATAACTGATACGGCGACTAAATATCGATGATATGAAGATGGTGGTTGAAGACCGGAGATCTTCACATCGTTTGGATGATTACTGATGTCTTGATTGGGATGTACACCCAAGACAAGGTAATAAGTGGTGATCGTCCAGACGTACTTATAGATCGACCGGATATGCGAGGGCCTCTCTTCTGTATTGGACATATGGGACGAGAAATAACGTGCCTTCGGTTTCATTCAGACCTAGAACGGACTTGCAAACGGATGGTATATATGACATTGTACTCCTTTATACTGCATTCGTTGATCTTTGCCATATATATATATATATATATATATATATATATATGTGTGTGTGTGTGTGTGTGTGTGTGTGTGTGTTTGGTGGTAGAGAATCTATTCTCTTGCTTAACACCCTTCTCTAAGACGTACGAACTTATGGGTTATATATCAGTGGAAATCAGTGTTATGGTATGGATTGACAGTGTGGCATGTTGAGATGCATGGATCAAGGATATTGTTGAAAAGCAGAGTCTTGTGGTTGATGATCAAAGCACAGCTTAAATTAGCATAGCTTTGTGTAGCGTTAATTCGCGACCTTCACTCTCTGGTATGAGCCAAAAACGAGATGAGGACTTCAAGGAAATGGACATATGTTAGTTTCTAGCTACGAGTAAAGTCAAGGTATGGAGCCCAAACATTTTACTAATGTGGATGTTGGAAAAACTTTATGATGGAAAGCGAGGTACCTTGGATATGATTTGAGTCCCTAATGGCTCTTTATTGGTCGATTGGACTAACCAGTTTGGATGTTCGAAAGAACCGGCTAACATTAGTTTATGGTATTGCCTGTCATCGACGGATGACCGGCCTTGTCGCTAACCTAGGGCTCGCCAGCGTCCGTGTCCTGAGGCATTGCTAGTGTGTCTCAAAATTGGAAGGTATATCGCTTGCCCTGGTTCGTAGATGGAAACCCAATTTCCAATACGCGATTTTATAATTTTAGTTGTGAACCTATATGGCGACGTAATATAATGGTTCCTACACCGCCTATGATTGATACATTTTTATTTGAAGTTGATTTCTTCACTTATTGTAATAATAAAAGATGAAATTTTACGCATCAAGCATATTTGGCTATTATAAGGCAAAACTCTATCCTCGACTGCGTTCATTGTGTGATAGGACCTGGGTCTTATAATAGCTTCATTTTTCTGTTTAGCATTGCGTTGTTCATTTTATGCATTAGTATTCATAGGGGATAAACCCTGTTATGTGTTATGCAGCTGGTCCCATGATTTACCATACTTTAAAATAAAAGCTAATAACTGTTTTGTTTCTCACACCAGTCCCATGATTGACTCAGAGTTTATGGTCTTAACCTAAACTCTGGGTGCCCATATTTTCCACACGGGTAGTCAGTAGTTTTCATTTTTCAAATTTCCTTTCATAAGATCCTGGATTTATAGCTGCAGTTATATTTGGAAAGCTTTATATCGGTGTATTTCTTTCAGTTGTGCTATTTGATATATTTCCATTGTACATTGTATTTATACATTATAAGTTTCCGCTGCTATGTATTTTAATCTATGATATTATTTTCCATTGTCTATTATTTATTCTTTGATATTCTTGTACTCTGATGTAAATTATTGTAATAGCAGTTAAATGTTCTATTATTCTGTGTTCTAATGCATCGTGTTCTCAAAGCAATTCGGGCTCCTCCATCTCCTCGGGGATCAGGGAAGTCTGGGACGTTTCAGTTTGTATTCAATTCAAATAGGGTCTTAAAATCCCTTTCTAGCATTCAAAAATTTCTCCGCAATATAATCATTCCTTCTTAATTCATATTTAAGTAAATACTTATTAAAACCATCTTACTATCTCTAAAATTTCTTTTATAAAACACATTTACAACTTGGATTTGGTCTAAAGTCCTTTTACAAAACCCTTTTTGCAAATTCATTTGAAAGCTTATTATAAAACTTCATTTTTATCTCTTTACAAACTTCAAATTTTTTCATATCTTGTTTGATTTACAATCAAATCGTTTTATAACTTATCTTGAAATCAGATTTAATCATATAAGTCCATAATGTAATATCCGAAATTTCTATTTAACAACACGATCATTTCTACGTCATTTTACTAGTTTAATAAATCGATTTATTGACTTGTTCCAAATAGCTGAAATCACATATTAACTCATTTTGATTACAAAAAATAGTTCTTTGACCTTATAAAACTTGGTTAAGTTTAACACTCGAAATCTCCAAATGTAATAATTTATGAAACAAGTATTTCACTACTCAAATCATTGTAAATCTATTTGTAAATTCTGAGTATAAATATTAATTTATTTATAAAACCTTTATTTTACATAACTTATATACAATTCAATTCAAAATCTTACCTTTGCTATAAAATAATTTTTAAAACTTCTTGTTTAGTCAATTTTTCACGATGGATCGATCTCTTAAATATTTGAAATTTAGGATATCTGTTGTTAACCACTTAACTTATACCATCTATTGATTAAATATACGTCAATGTTGAATTTAATTCAACAATCATCATCCAAATCATATTTTAATATTACTTAAATTAGGTAGTTCATATGTGTAAAATATGAAAGCAACTATCATCCAAATCATTTAGGAATCCTACTAGATCCCTCCAACCTACCCCCTCAACACAGCTTATATATCAATTCATATATGCATATTCAATAGATAATATAATCTAGTTCATTTTAGATGAATCTTCCACTTAAAGAAGGTAATGTCATGGGTCACCCGCGCCACAGTCGAAATATATAACCGCAGATCAAATGAATAACAATAAATCATCCAAACAATCAATCAAACAATTTAATCTGAAAACAATAATGAAAATTATTATATATTAGCAGTATTCTAGAAAGTGTGAGAGATAAACTCACCATCTGTTAATGCCAAAAATGGGACTAACACCAGATTTTAGGGAAAGCACCACCCCTTTATGAGGAAAATAGTATAGAACATAGAAATAAATGGAAAAAGGTAAGAAACAGAAAGTAAAGAGAGACACAATTTTTATAGTGGTTCAACCATTATTAATGCTTCAACCATTATTAATGCCTACATCCACTTTGAATATCTTTAATTATGATCCTTTCCATGCAAATTACATTATATTATGGATGATTACATGGTTCCCAAAAATAGAGATCAATAGATTATCGCTAGTACTATTGGTTATCGGAGAATCATGATAACCAATCTAGGTGACATAGATTTGATATCTCTAGAGAAGAAGATATGTTGTAGGAGAAGATTAATGGCCGCTAGAGATGAAGTCGGGATGTTAAAGATGAGCAATGACTTTTAGAGATGAAGATCTATTCTTATAGAGCTTTGGCAACGTCTTGGTATGGCAAAGATTGGATCGCCTTTTCCATTGGAGTGCATGTTGTATTCGTAGTGTTCTGGAGGGAGTTAGGCCACGCCCACTTGCAAAGAGCTTTAGAATCATATGCCAACCTATACCTAAAAGAATCATAACAAAATATATTAACTCAAAGGTTCGGTACTGACCTAAGATGGGTCGATGCCGACCCTTGATATTGGCTTATTTTCCGAGTCGGGATTCACGATTGTAACTCTTGTATGTTGCTTAGTTCTTGGGTGTGGTTTGATGTTGATAGGTCTTGGTTTGATGCTATGCCATTAAAGCCCCCTAAAGCCCCGCAAAATTCCCACTATAGCCCGTAGTGCCCTTCAACCACTACTCTATTTTTTATTTAGCGCTGATGAATAATAGATTCGTTTAAGCCTCACTATTTTTCACTGTACCTACTAAATCAACGCTTTATAGCACTTGCTTTAGCAATATTAATATAGGATGCTTGATTTTACTAGTTCTCTTTTAAAACAAATCAATACAGTTAGTGTAAAAATATAATTTTAACACATATGTGCCTAATATATGGTGGAAATCTATTATAGTCATCAAGTCTAATGTGTGCAACAATGATATTCTTTGATTTTATTATATAAGATTAACATATATTAGTTTCTTCCACACAAATGATGTGGGAATGATAAGTAATTAATTTTAAAATACTTATTTTTACATCTAATGTAACTTTTTGCACCTTTTTGCACGTCCACTGCTGTAGAACCGATAAGCATTTTAACTGCACAGGTTTGATGTTATAACGAGACTTGCTTCTTATCCTTTCGATCCATTGAGTAATGACATCTAAAAAACCAAGATTAACATGGAACTTCTTGAATAGCCTCCAGCCTGCGTTATGATAGAAGAAGAATAGGTTGCAAGCCCACATCTGGTGTGCAAATGAGTCGGTGTCGACCCATGATTGGTTGGTCCCAACCCATGTAAATAGCCATTTAGGGCTTGTATTTTTGGGAGTTGCTTTGCTATGTTCCCCTAGTCTTTCTGGTGAAGTTTCGTCCACTTCCAAGGTCGTACTTTTTTTCTCTTCATTGTGATTCCATATGAATATTTATCGCGGTTATACCTGAGATAACATTTTCCCCCTAGAGTACATTTTAATGAGAACGTGATGTGCTCTGGAATGAATCGTCTTCAAGCCAGTTCTCCTGGTAGACCTAGCTGTTTATATTGATTTAATTTCAATCTGTCATCTTTGACTCACTAACCATCTTCTTATGCTTGTTTACTTGGATTGTCTCTGTCGGTAATAACAATACGACTTTGATTGAAACACTTTAGGATGCCACAATCTAGTTAGTAAACCATGTACATGAGATACACTTTGTGTTCACTTGAGAGAATGGGTCATAACTAGATTTTGGCATGACTCAATGTTAGGTCGTGTGCTTTAGGAAACTCCAATTTTTCCTTTCAAGCGTCGGAGCTGATTCTTTTCTCCTATGCCTCTTCGATGGAATTTTGCTTCATTTTGATATGGACAGTTATATTTGATCCTAAGATATATTTGGCTGGTGTTGGTGTTGGTGTTTAGCAATTCCTATGGACCGTCGAATGTTGTGTATGCTTATTTGAGCATGCTTATTGCATCTCCATTTTTATATTGCCTACCCATGGTCCTGCAAAATGGGAAAGCTTTTCAGGTCACTTATGGTGACAGATCTGTTATCGACTTTTCCAATCGATAACTGGTAAGTTCCAAAAAAATAGAAGGGAAAATGGCATAAATTGCATTACTAATAGATACAGGCTATGTTGGCGAGATGTCGCGATCGATGCATAGAATTCAATTGGCAAGCATGAGCCGTTTTCTCCTTGAATTCTATGCATTTTCCGTTCATGGGTTTATTTTGAAATAAAATGTACCTAATCCCTTTGACCATTAGGCTTACTGTGTAAAGTGCGTCGTCTTAAGTTTTACCGTAATGTGGTCTTAGTCAATGACATGACTTATTTTCTAGTTCGAATTAAAACTGACAATCTGTTTATATTAACCTGTAATCTCGAATGCTTTCGAGCTTTTAACCCTTTATCTTTGGATTTTCGGGTGATTTGAAGATTCAATCCAAAGGTTGCTCAATTAAGATCGCTTTGATGCTTCAATTCTGCAATACGAGAAGGACTAGCCTTGAACTTGAACTTATATACCTCGTCCTATAACTTTACATTTCAAGTGTAGTGCAGATGGACTATATTTGAGCTGCTTTGACGGCTAAGATGGCTCATATGTCCTTGACTCATCTTTTAGGATGAAGAAATACGCTTTTGCAATCTCCTATGCCCCGGAACTCCATAATTTGAAGCTCATACCGCTTCTGATTATTTTGACAATATTTGACCAAGTCTTGATAGTCATATGAAGTGTATCCTATCTCAATTAATGAGGTCCTTCTTTTAAATCACTAGCATATTTAATAGACCTGAATTTTCTGAGTATGAACTTTCTTGTGTAGGGCAGCAAAGAAATATTTGACCTGCAAACATTCTAGAGGGAACAACTATGTTCAATCTAAAGTTGAATGGACTTCAGCCACATGCTTCTTCTTTGCGCATACCAGGGTCGCCTCTCATGATCTTATTGAAAGAGAATTACCATAATAGTGCATGTGTATGATATGTTTGGGATTGTTTCAAATTTTCCAAAGAGATACCCCTCTATGGTTGCTAGTCGGATGCTTTGGCATGTGTGCTTTTAGTTCGGGATTCTCGAAGGAGATGTCCAACTGTTGACTTAGGGTGAAGTTGTGGATCATCCCCCACCTGATTTTACTCCTCGCTATTGCTACTTGTGCTTGAACGAGACTATTCCTCCATTTGTCACCTCTTACGAGATATGCTTCATGAGTTAAGAATTGCATTGTACCAGTTTCGCTCAAATGGTCATGCTATGTTAACTGGAATAGTTTTTCAATACTAAAGGTATAGTATTTTGATAACACCGTCATTATCTCTATTCCTTCTAGTCGTGTCATAGGATTTTCTTTGGCATTCTAGAAATTATAATCTATCTTCTGGTATGGTATTCCGTGACAACTATAGCTAATTACGTAACGGAGAGCCTGTCTTCGACTAAATGTTTTGGAACTTGATGTGCGATTGCTTCTGAAGTTTGTGTCGCTTCTAAATTGCTTCCAGTTTCACAGCTTTTCATTGGCTAGTAAGCACTAATGGAATAATGCCTCCATTTCTAATTTTCTTTACACACTCCTTTCATATGGGGCTAAACTTCGTTGCTTCGCATTTGAAAGGATGCATCCATCTTTTAGACAATGATTGGCGGTCAATTGACCCTTGGCTTATGTTTAGCTAGGACCTAATGAATTCTTAACCAAGTTTGACTAAAGTTTCTGATCTTCTCTTTGCAAAGTAACATGCACTCAATAGATTTTGTCAAGTTCTCTAATTAGTGTATAAATCTCTACTTTTGACTTTTTGATTATCGTCATTGGAGAGAGGATATACTTAGATTTCATAATGTCCATAGTTGGTAGTGGAGATCGGTTATTGTAACACCCCACACCCGCTACGGTCACTCACTAAGGGAATGCCATAACATCGGTGGAGTATTTTAAGTGAATATAGAACAGAAAAATTACAACAAGACAGATATAAGTAATACTTGAGAATTTAAAACATCATTTCATTTCAGCGGAAAGTAAAACATGTTTGGTTACACCAAAACCATAAATAAGAGTCAAGTACATAATATCCATCCTGATAAAAATGAAAGTACATAATCCCACTACATAACCTAATAGCCATAATAGAAAAGATAAACTGAGCTTTACATCCACGGTCTAAGCTCCAAAAGATAGATAAGGCAGTCTGATCAAAGCCCACTAGTGCTAGGCCCACTCTGAAAACCTGAGGGTTGGAAAAAAAGATAAAGAAACAACGGGGTCAGACATAAGTCTGAGTGAGTCCTATAACCCTAACAATACAATCATTAAAGTAATTAGGGTATGATATAAACAAGGTACGGTACCTCTGGGGATAATGACTACCCTTAAGTAGCCAACTAAACACAGGATGTACTAAGATAACCGAAAAGACGCATTTATCCACCCAAGGATAATTACTAGATTGCACCACCCCAGATCTACCCACCCAAGGGTAATTCCTACACTGCACCACACCAGTTCTACCCACCCAAGGGTAATTCCTATTTAAAGGTTGATCCCACTAAGTGTACTTAGTAATTTTACCCAGTAGTTTCTTGTACCCCTAGCTGACTACATAGGTGCCGTCTGCCCCTATCTCCACTAGGTGTACTCAGTAATTTTTAATAGTAGTTTCGTGTACCCCTAGCTGACTACATAGGTGCCGTCTGCCCCTATCTCCACTAGGTGTACCCACTACTCCCCAAGCGATCGGCTCCCTACCGTAGATACCCGTGCTGGCCCCACAGTGGGGTGTATCACTCCCCAAAGTGGCAACCCGATAATCAATGGTGCACGGCTTATACCTACACGATGCAACAACGTCTTACCTACCAGCCCGGGTCCACACACGCATATGAAACCCGTTGGACTCGCGTTGCCGCCGCTACCCCGTTTTGGCCTCTTATAGTCAAGCCCAATATGCGTGTCCCGTCCTCGACTTGGGTCGAGCCCACAAAGATACGTTTGGGATATTGGTTGAAATGGGCCCCCACAAGCTACTACTTAAGCTTGTCATTTTATCTAGTGCATCCCACTTAACCCCTTTTATAATCATGCCCACTTACATGTTAAGGTTTGGTTAAGTCATCTAATTATATTTCAATTGCCACTTAAGGCCCCCACAAGCTACTACTTAAGCTTGTCATTTAATTATATTTCAATTGCCACTTAAGGCCCCCACAAGCTACTACTTAAGCTTGTCATTTAATTATATTTCAATTGCCACTTAAGGCCCCCACTAGATTTCCGCATGCCACCCAAGGCACTTACTTGATTCCCACATGCCACCCAAGGCACTTACTTAATTCCCACATGCCACCCAAGGCACTTACGTAACCCTTTAATCATGTTTAACTACATGTTCCACTTTGGTTAAGTATTCTAATCGTATTTTCTATTGCCACCCAAGGCAACCCACTAGTTTCCTCATGCCACCCAAGGCACCCCCACTAGTTACTACATGCCACCCAAGGCACCCACTTAACCCCTCATGCTCCTCTACATGTTAATTTGGTTAAGTGTTTCTTAATTAATTAAGATCGTAACCTTTGTAAAGACCTCTCACATTAGACTGTCTTTTATGGCAGCTGGATATGCCGGTTGGTTCCGGGCAGCCTTACACCATAACAGAGTCTAACCTCGTGTCTTTACACTTGTCACGTATTTAGTTTATGACTAAGACCTCTCACATTGGGTCAATCATTTGTAGCCGCTGGATTTGCCGGTCGGTTCCGGGCAGTCTTATGCTACAAAAGGGTCCAACCTCGTGTCTTAGTAGATTAATTACACCTAATTAATCACCCCCATAATTTGTATTAATTATCCCTAATTAATTACAAATATTTAAGAATATGGGTAGACCTAACTCAATAGGTAAATTCCCAATTCCATAATATGGGTAGACCTAACTTAATAGGTAAATTCCCAATTATGTCCATCCACTTTACGGTATGTTTAATCATACCCATTTCACACAATTTTATGTGTTCATTAATTTTTACCCCATCGTCCCCACGTAAATACGTTAACATGACATACTTCAAAAGAGAAGATTCATCATACACACAATGGGTTCAACTTAGCATATCATTAGCATTATCATGGGTTTAAAAGGTGTCAACTTGTATATATGACCATAAACCCAACTTGCATGAATCACATATGTCATAAAAAATGGTAACTTGCTTAAATGTTCATGTCATAGACCTATCATAAAAGTGTCAACTTGTATACATGTCATAGGTCTAAAAGGGATGAACTTGCACATGTACTTTTGTCATACATAGATGCAAACTTGCATATGAACTTGCATCATAACTTGCATATGAACTTGCATCATAACTTGCATATGAACTTGCATCATAACTTGCATATGAACTTGCATAACATGCCATACTTAGAGACAAACTTGCACATATTATGCATATCATAAAAAGAGACAAACTTGCATAAAACCAAACACTTAGCATGCATAAAACCAAATACTTAGCATGCATAAAACCACATACATAGCATGCATAAAACCAAATACTTAGCATGCATAAAACCAAATACATAACTTGCATATCATGTTACATATAGACTTGCATATAATCTCCCATATAGCTTGCATAACATGTTACATATGAATCAATGTTCAACATAGTGTTTTGCATCATAAAACATAGCATTAAACTTGCATATAGCACACAACATACACTATACTAAACTTGCATAAACACATTGATTCCACAAACATAGCCATATCTTATCATATCCTATCATAATCAATTTAACAATTGATTGTTAAGTCTATAGAAACTCACCACTAAACTCCAATAAGCAAACCCTTGCCACAAATCACCCAAAAACTCTAGCCTTGAACATAAAGCTTGCAACTTGATGATGAATGCAAGCTAATGATCACTCATACAACTCAAAGATGCTTGTATGAACATGAAAGCCTTCATAGAAATAGTTTTATAAGAGGATGGAGGCTAGGGCTTTGAGTGGAGGCCATGATCATAGAAAATTTTGGCATAGTTTAGTTAGAGTATAGGATTATGATCATTTAGGGCTAGCTTAGGGTCTTATTTATAGGATTAGGCAAGTGTTTTAGGCCATTAGATTAACCCTAAATTAGATTAGGACCATCAGATCTCGGAAGCTTCCAGAAACCAGCCCCAAAACACAGCCTAAACCCTAAAATGGTGCACCAGGCCAGCCAGAAAGCTGTGCAGGTTTCTGGCTCGACACGGGCGCACTTCCCAAGTGCGCCAGTGTAAAAATGTGTTGGCGCACTTCACAAGTGCGCCAGTGCATTTTTGTGTTGGCGCACTTCACAAGTGCGCCAGTGCATTCTGGCTTGTTTTCGGTTTTTCTGTCTAACTTCGTTCGTCCATATCTTCTTCATACGGACTCCGATTTTCGAAAACTCAGACTCTATTTCGCGTATTTTTCCGAGACGAACGCAATGGTGCAACCCGTTTCCCCTAATTACCACATTTGGGATTAGTTATTCTTTAATTTGTGAATTTTAGCATTAACCGAAATTCGGGGTGTTACAGTTATGCTTTAGTTGAGTGCCTCTATCTTTAAGACTAAGATTTTCTTTTCTTGGCTTCACTTATCCCCTTTTGTGAATTTGGCCAAGTCCCTTTTTTTACAATCGTACCTAAGTGTAGAGACTCGTTGGAACATGATACAGTTGATTATTTCACAATACTAGCTTTTTTGTTCTCTTATTTTCATGGGATCCTATAAAGGAGGGTTTACCATGTCTTTTAATACAAAGGATCCATGGTTGTTTCCTCATTGAGAGTGGGTAAGTTTTAAAAGACTATTTAAAAGATAAAGTATAAGTTACTTCATATTGCTCGTAATGTGTTATCTACGCGTGACGGGCCATTTATGGTGTTTGAGAGCACCAGACCTGATTTGCCTACATAACACATTGTATATGCCCCAACTAATACTAACAATCCACACGGCGACTATTTGTCGACTTTACTTGGAATCCAAGCATTGTTCATACGAGCTCGTAATTGAAAAATAAAACACACCTGAAAGTATCGATGTGGAGCATCATTGATGACTTTCTTCCATACATTTTTCTGGTGAAACAACCCTTTCTCCTCTTAAGATGAGGTCCTATTGTAGCTTATGAAACTTAGAAAAACATCCGAGGTGTACCATTCCACTTCGTACATTGCATGCTGAATTTGGTTGACGGAGCTCATCTCCTAGGTGCTTGGTTTTTGTGCTTATATAATGGTCAATTAATACTAGGTGTCTTATTCATTTGCCTTTGCTTGAATACCCTCATTAGTCCCTAATAGGATTGGATCTACACAACGCTTATGCCCTTCATTTTACTTTGGTTTACTTTGGCTTTACCTCTTGTGGCTCCTCGGTTGCCAACGTCCATGAGGGTTTTTTACTTTCCACAGTGTAGGTTAATGTTGGCCTGACCAGGCCATCCAGAGTCCAGACATATATTCATGAAAAATGAAGCTGGATAAAATTGATAACGGAATCTCAAGTCAATAGAGAGAAATTATACATCAACTCATGCTGAGTGTGGATGGGTCAGATCGGAGCACTTCTACCCGAATTCATATGGCATGTAAAAGTGATTTTCAAGATATACCTGATTGAATCGAATACCCTCACATCTGAAATGATTCCCTTCAGCGCACAACGCAGCATGATGTTCAACGGCAAGAAAAGCGGGTCGATTTGCTAGATAACTGATCTGATCTGGTAACCGCGGATCTGAAGCAGTTACACATCACGTCGCTACAAATACGGGACAGTTACAACCTACCTACCTACCCATGATGTTTATGCTGTATCCTCATCATAATATATCTGAATCCAAGATTTATGGGATAGGACCCACGTGGTTTTAGAACCGCTTGTGTTCTACACAAATAAATACACAAGAATACATCATTTAGAAGGATCTTTTTGCTCATTTCTTTATTTCATTCAAATTATATTCCTTATTTTTTGGTGTGATACTATAAGGTTTGAAAATTTGTTGATTGTATTAGTGAGATTAAGTGGTTATTTCTATTGTACTTGTAACCAATTCCTTAATTAAAGAAGTACAAAGTGGACATAGGCTCGTTAACGCCGAACCATTATAAACTTTGTGTGTTAATTCTCTTTTTCATTTGTTTTGAGTTGTTGTTCTATAGAATTATCAATCATTTGGGTGTTAGAACCAGTTTTTGGTCTAACATTTTGGTGCTTTTACTGAGAAGCTTGAATTCTCAGCATTCCAGATTATCATTCTACTTTTTGGATCCTTGAGTCCGAAGAAGTTAGTCTGCATTTCCATTGTTTTTGAAGTTTTCATTAATCTCAAAAGATATGGGTCCAAGAAAAGGAAAGGTACCACAAACTTCCGGGATAAACAACACAAATGAAGATCAGTGGGATAATGAACAAACGCTTGTAGTTACCCAGTCCTAGGGCACCGATTTGAATCCGAACCAATCTGCCGGTGGAAATCTGAACCAATCTAGGGATGAAGAACCGAACCGAGCCAAAAGCTTGGAGCTTCCTACTGATGTCCCTCCAACCCGCATTAGTAGTGCCTCTCCGTTCTGTCCTAGTGGTGCTACAACTTCGCATCGATCCGAACTGGTTATAGTTGAGGATCGTGCTTCTACTCAGGACAACCCAAATGCTCCAATGCTAGCCGCGACAACTAGTAATCAGCCTACTGCTTCTGCTCCTGTCTCGCAGCCAGATTTTTCATGCTTGCTTGATATGTTGGATAGAACTGATGATTGCTTAGAGGCTCAAAGACGTGATAGTACTGCCATGCGAGAAAACCTGAATACTATGAGTAGACAAATAGACGAACTTCGTAGGTAAAGGGCACCTTCTCCAACCCATCGTCTTGCAGCAGACTACTCATCTTCTTCGAAGGAAATACACCCACGTCAGAGAAGGCAATATAAGAGACCCAAGAATATCGAGCAAATTATTTTCAGCTCATTGGGATCCCGTGAAGATGCCTCTTCTGTCTTGGGACCCAATACTTGAGAGAGTCGATGTTGCTGCCGATGTAAGAATATCGTGTCCTTCCCAGGGATCCTAACATCACTAATCCTACTCAACGACGACTCCTTCAGTCTACCCGTTCTGTGAATTACCGGGATCATGGGGGGCAAGGGAATTTCATTCCTATAAGGAATCAGAGGATGCAATGTGATGAAGGAATTGGATAGATTAGGAGAACCAGAAGTGCAAATCCCAGACTAACGCTAATCAATGCTAAAGCAGAAGCAATGGTACGCTAGATTATGGTTGATAGCAGGGGCTGCACTAATGAAGATTGGGGCATTGATCTTAGCCATACCCCTTTTATGAATCTTATCTTAGATTTTCAGTTCCCCAAACAGTTTAATTTTCCCACTACGGTTCAATACGGAGGAACGACTGATCTGAGAGAACTTTTGATGAGGTACTTTTGGTACATGAACGTCGCTACAGCTCTTGATGCCATGAAATGCAAGGCTTTTCCAATATACCACAAAGAGGTCGCACTAATTTGGTCCACCCGGCTTCCGCCTCGATCGATTTCCCATTTTAAATCGCCAAGTGAGAGCTTCATGAATCAATTCCGACTCCATGCCTAAAAATCCAAGAGTGTCATTGAGCTACCTGTAATAGAACAAGCTCCGAGGGAGACTTTGAAGTCATATTTGGATCGTTTCAATTTGGTAGCTACAGAAGTAGTGACCCACACGAGAAGACCATCCTGATGGCACTCATTGATGGATTCGATAAAGACACTGAGTTCCAAAGGTACCTAGCTTTAAAACCACCGCTAACTTGAGAGTTGTTTTATGAAATGGAAAATATTCGTCTATGATGAGAGGAAATATATGCCAACCGAAAGAGAAAGTCCGACGAAATCCAAAGAGAGGACATTCAAAGCAATGTAGCCATCAAGCAGTCTGGTGACAGCGTAGGAAAGGTTGAGGTAAATGTTGGCAAAAAGAATGGAGGGAATGACCGCCAAGCACAGAATGGAAGCAAGAGAAATAGGAATCGGAGAAACTATTCATAGAAGAGGCCTTGATTTCAGTCTTTTGAGAACTACATGCCGCTAAGCGATACTTTGGAGAATATTTGTTTAGACACTTATAATGTTGTCTAGTATAAGAAACCTCCGCCCAGAGATTCATTGGAAAAGGACCGTGAGACCGGAAAGTTTTATCATCATAACCGTTGAGGTCAGCCAAACACAAAGCATCATTCCCAAAGCATATATGGTATTATGCATTAATGATCAGATTATCACTAATTAATTTTAAGAAAAACCTCCAAAATTGACCAAGAATACATCCTCCTTCGCTGTCCGGATCTTGCCTAGACTCCAAAATTAGTAAATTGCATTGAGACTGTTACTGTGACACCCCACATCCGTTAATGTCACTCACTAAGGGAATGCATTAAGTTTCGTGAAGCGTTGTAGGTAAACAGACACAGAATAATTACAAGACAGATATAAATAAGATAGCAGCAGAAATTTCAAATTTTTATTTAAACATAAAACATAATACCATAGTTCACAAACCATAAGTCATAAAACCATTACAACAAAATACTTCTGCCTTGCATCATCAAAGTACATAGGTATTAAAGAAAAACATTATTTCCCAATAAAAAGAGTAAGCCATAGTAGAGACAAAGACTTGAGCCATACTATAGAAGTAGCTTCCAGCAAGATAATATCCAAGTCCTGACTAAGCCTGGGTGTTTCCTCCCTAAGAACCTGGGGGGAGGGGGGGACAGAAGAGAGAGGGAAAAACAAAGGGGTCGAACATAAAGTATGGCGTGTCTAGTGACTTTTAGCTAGCAAATAAATAAAGGTGAACATGACAGGCACAAAGTGGGTAAGAGATGTCACTATATAAATGGCAGGTGTGACAAGGCAGATAAGGTAAGGTGTACACATACTTCACGAATGACTACTTTGCACTATTACTAGTATAACTAAAGTTAGATGATCCCTTCCACAATAAGTTGGTAGACTTAGGGTATACGTCCGAGTGTACCATAACCATTACCATAATCGATCGACTCCCTATTCTGTAGATACCCTGTGCAAGCCCCACAGTAGGAGGTATAACTTCCTAAAGTGGCAACCAAGAGGTGCACAACCATATCTACTAGTGTCACGGTCGTCTTAGCCCCATCTGCCCGGCCCATGCATGCACATGTCCCCGATTCGTGCCATCCACACTGTAATGACCCGCATTGGCAGAGGTATTATGATTAATTTGTTTAATTATATAAATGGTGGGTTAGTGAATTTAATGGCTGTGGAATTAAATAATGGTGAATACTTAATTAAAATAATAATTTAAATAGGGTCCATTAGGCACACATCCCTATAAACTTTTAAAATTAATAAAAAAACCCGTCCATAAACATAATACAGAATACGTCCCTATTTTTGAATCGTGCGCACTAAAATTCCTGTGTTGCCCTTCACGCATGTCTTAAACCCTCAAAGCACGATTCGTCTTCCTTTCATTTTTCATTTCGATCTGCTAATCTGAATCAAAACCCTAAACCGGCGATTCTAGAAAAAACTTCAAGCGAGAACTCGTTTTCAAAAAAAAAACAGCCGATCGTCAACAAGTAAATCGCTATCTAATATATTTGTTCAGAATTGTTTTTGTCGTCTTCAAATTGCAAGAAATGGCTAAAAAGAAGGTATAACTTTGATTATTTTAATACCTATCTGAATTAATACATGATTGCTAGAAGAAAACACGAATTATTGCATGATTATATGCTATTAATTTGTTGCTTACCTATTTTATTCCGTGTTAGTATGAATTCATAAAGTTTTCTTGCGTAATTGTATGATTTGTAGTCAGTAAATTTATATGTTTGTATGATAAAGATTATTTGGACTAGAAGAAAAATGGTATGTTGATATTCGAAATACTTGCATAATTGTCTGCTTAGAGTTTAATATGTTGCATTTTTGTATGCATATTTTCAAAACATATGCATGCAAGGATGAATATATTAAAAACAGTGGCATATACGAATACATGCATAGGAATAGTAAGGTTAATGTATATGTTTATTGTAAAATGTTGAGAAGAAGAAAGATTTTTTCATCAGTTCTTAAAAAGTGGTATAAAGTAATTTAGAAATCTTGCATAATTATATGCATGTATAATGAATAATTGTATACTGGTATGCAAATATTGCAAAAATGGATGCATCTGTTCAGAAATCTTGCACAATTCTGTGCATATATTGAAAATAGGTGAAATTAGTTTCCATGTATTTGAAATATTAGCACAAAAAGGTGCTTATAATCAGAATAATTGCACAATAATGTGCTAATAGTCAAAATAATTGCACCTTAGTGCTACATGTACAAATATTTTTACATCTTTGTTCTTTTTTTTTAAGTATTATATGCAGAATTATGTGAAATTATTGACAATATTTGCACACAGTTGGTCAAGTATTAACAGTAATTTCCATAATTTGTATATTTACCCAGAATACACGCACACTTGTATGCATTCATTCTGAATTATTGCACAGTTCTACGCATATAGTTAAAACACTTTAAACCCGATTATTATTTTATTTCTACTCCTTTATGCAGAGAATTTCAGCAGAAGATGATCGTACAGAAAAGATTGCACAGAATAAAGCAATAGTAGTAAAAGAACAGTCATCCCAATCTGAAATACTATGCAAAGAACAACAAGTTGAAGAAGTACAAAAGATTAACAAAAAAGAAAACGTTTATAGGAATAATCTAAAATCATTCATCAAGCTGATTGACAGACTGAACGAAGATAACCTATTAACTCATAACCATTCAGTATTTCTTGAAAAAATGCCATTAAATGGATTCATTGAGATGATCATAGATGGCTTAATCTCACCATCTGAAGCTGTTAAAACTTCAACAACATTAGATCTCATAATCAAAAGTTACAGGAAGAATCTGAAATATTTTCAGTTTGGAGAGTTATTGTTGACATTTACAGAACAGGATGTTGCATTATTATTGGGAGCTCCTTTGCAAGGACAGTTGATTAAGACCAGTGCACATTTAAAGAAAGAAGATAAAAATGATCAATATTTCAAAGAATTCATAGAGCGACATTTTAAAGGAGAAGATACAGTCAACAAGAAAAATGTTGAAAGAGAAATATTTGCTACACTTAAAGACAACTCAGAAGTAGCATTTTTTGATACTGTAAAACTTTTGCTACTCTACTTAGTAGCAACTTTTCTCATATCCACTCCTAATTACGCTTTACCATGGGCGTTGGTACCCTATTGTGTTTGTGATCAGAAGTTAAATACAATTTCATGGCCAAAAACTGTGCACCACCATCTAATCAGCCAAGTAGACAAGTATTGTGAGACTCCCCGCAAAATCAATGCTTGTGTGACACTATTTTTGGTATGCTTTTAACAAAATGTATTAATTTTTTTATTAAATTATTGTTCATGCTATGCATAATGGTTTGTTATCATGTAAATTTTGTAGTGGTGGATTTGCGAAAAGACTCATGTTCTATCAACATCAAAGGCAGAGTACAGTGAACATTTTCCACGAGCTGGAAAATGGGATATCAAATTGTTAAAGCCTACAATGCTTATGGATATCAAATTCAACCATGTAAGTATAATGTATATCTGTACCATTTTTATTGAACTACTTAAGTATCATGATTACCTGAATAAATATATGATTATATGTGCATGCTTGTATGCAAATATTTTTGATTTTTTTCACACTCGTATGCAAGTATGTAGTATAATGCATTAATGTATTCTGATGTACTTGATTTATGCTTACATTTGTGCAAAAAAAAAAAAAAAAAAAATTGCATGTTTTTATGCATATATTAGTTATTATTGCATGCTTATATTGCTATATACTCCATATCTGCATACTTGTATTCAAATATTATCAAAATTTGCATAATTTTATGCTAATATCAATTTATTCTTTTTTCCTTGTTGCAAGCTAGAAGAATATTTGCGTGTTTGTATGCACATGTTTACATTATTTGCATTTTTGAAACCTGATATTTATAATATGTATAACTACATGAAGATACTGACAATATTTGCATATTTTTATGCATAAATTGCCAATAGTTCCATACTTTTATGTACGTATTTTAAATATATAAACGCATATATGAATGTATCAACATTTGCATACTTGTATGAAAAGTTTATCGATACTTGCATGCTTGTATGCTTTTATTGCCAATTTTTGCACAGTTGTAAGAAATTATTCTCAAAACTTGCTAACTAGTGTGCAAATCAAGACATTTCTTGCATGGTTTTGTGCAGATTTTCCATATGCATGTTTACAAAAATGCTAATTAATGTATTGTTAATTAAAAATTAAGTGTGGAATTTTTATTTTCAGGACTTACAAGGGAAAGAATTGAAATTAATTCAACAAAATGTGGACAAAGATGATGAATATGACGAATTTTACAAAAAAAAGGAACGAAGATTGAGAGATCTGATAACAAAATTAAAACAAGAGAATAGGCAATTAGCAGAAGAGAATAGAATGCTGAAATTAAGAATACAGGAGCTTACTGCCGACACTACATCTGAAAGTGTTGAAGATGAACAGTTACAATTAGGAAAAAATGAAGTTGAGTTTAATACAGACTGTGATGATAATGATGAAAATGAAGAAAAAGAATACAAAGAAAATGATGAAATGATGGATAAGGAAGATACTGAAAGCGAAAACGAATTAGACGAAGAGAAGATTGACAAGGAGAGAGAGCAATACAGCATTAGTTTAATAATAGATGAAAAGGGAAAAAATGATCATGGAATACACGAAAAAGCAGATGAAGTTATTGAAGATTGTAATGAGGAACTGGAGAAAGAAGAGAAGCAAAATAACATGGATACTGACATCGAAAAAAATTACAATGACAGCAATAGTGAAGAAAAACCTGAAGAAGAAAAAGACAATGAGATTGAAGATGATCAAAATAAGAACATGGAGAAGCATGAGGATAAATCACAAGAAAAGAATGATCCTGAGAAGTCTGTAGAAGAAGCTGAAAAGAAAAACGATAAAGGAATAGAAAATAAGCAAGACAAAATGATAGACAAGGATAAGGACAATTCAATTGAAGAGAAACAAAAGAAGAGTAAGAATGCGAACATTGATACCAATAATGCTGGAAGTCTAAAAGATCAAAAACAGAAGGAAATTGTTGATTACAAGGAGCAGGTTGAAAAGCAAGGGAAAAACAAGAGACATTTAACTTTAAGAAACAGAAAAGGTAAACAAATTTTTTTGATTGTACCAATATTTGTATTGTGTAATTTACAACATTACATGGCTAATAAATTTGATTTTATTCTTAGTTGTAGAAAAAGAAGAAAGAAAGAGAAAGAAACGCTGGAAGTATATGACTTTGACGAAGGACCAAGGGATGTAGAAATGAGTACTAACGCTAAAGTGAAAGTTAGAAAGTATAAGAATGTTAGAAAATTAGAGGAGTGGCAAATCCAGAGACTAGACCAATTTTTTACACTTTCAGATCTACGGTAAAAGTATTCAAAAATTTAATCAAATTTACTTTAACTATTAATGTATGATAGCAGTAGCCAAAGTGAAGCAGAATACTACATATATCTACATGAATGTATGCAAATATGGACACTATCTGCATATTTGTATGATGATTTTCAAAATATTTTTATGACTCAGTGCATACATCTAGTATTTTTGCATGATTGTATGCAGATATTGACAATATCTGCTCATTTGTATAATGATTTTCAAAATATTTTTATGATGCAGTGCATACATCTAGTATTTTTGCATGAATGTATGCAGATATTGACAATATCTGCATATTTGTATGATGATTTTCAAAATATTTTTATGATTCAGTGCATACAACTAGTATTTTTGCATGATTGCATGATATATATTGACAATATTTGAATAATTTTGCCAGTAAAAGTGCTTACTTGAATGGTCCTGATGGAATATGCATAGTTGGTTCTTCTTTGGGAGATTTAATAACTGGAAGATTCATTGATGGACAGGTATAAGTTCATTCAAACTCAAATATAATAATACTAATTTCATTTATATTTTATTACATAAGTATTAATTCACCTTTCTATATCACTTACAATCTACTAATGAAAATAGATAATTGACTTTGTTGCAAACAATCTGCAAAAAAAACATCCAGAAATTTTATTCATCAGAACATGGGCTTCTGTAAGTTTCCTTTATTTTTTCTCTTGATGAAATAATGAACATCTTTATCCTTTTCCACTAAAATGATTACAATTACAGGCATATGTCGATCCACATAGAGAAAAAGAGTTGGAGCATTTCATTGATAAACCGATGGAAACAGGCTTCCAATCATGCACAAAAATATTCATTCCTATCCACGAGGACAAACATTTTTCATTTTTGGAATTTATTAAAGATAGTAGACGATGGATTCACTACGATTCCAACAAACCACGCCGTGAAGGAAGACATCAAAGAAGAGCAAAACTAATTGTACGTAGATTGAAAATATTTCATATGCAAGTTGGTATATAAACCTTTAACAACATATATATATACATATATATATATATACACACACATACATATATATATATATATTATATATATATATGTTTTTGTTTTAATGCAGAGACTTTACATAAATGAAGTGATCAGAAAAATTGAGAAGAGGAGTTTTCAACAACCTAAAGAGCTTGAAATTGCTAATTGCCCACAACAGGGTGCTACGTAAGCAAATAAACTCTGTTCACTTGCAAGTATCCATATACATATATGTATGTTTCTGCATGATTATTGCTAGTTATCATGTATATTTGCATGCTTGTGTGCAAATAATGAAGTTATGTGCATGCTTCTATGCATTTATTGACAATATTTTCCATGTTTATTTGCAGATATTATTAATATCTGCAGGTTTTAATGCATTTTTTAAAAAAATCTGCATGTGTTAATGCAAATAACAAGTACAGTTGCATAATTTAAGTCAACTATTAAAAAATTGATAATGTCTTATAAATTTTTGCAGTGTTGATTGTGGCATGTTTGTTATAAACATCATGAAGCAGAGATGTGAAAATCAACAAATCGTTGAAGATGATAAAGTGTATGGTGCAGAGGCTGTTAATGATCAACGTGCAGAACTTGCTAACGAAATACTGAATTGCAAATTCTATAGTTGGACTGTAGACACTTACATGACGCAGAAGTTTATGGACTCATAATTTAACGGACTAAAAGTTTAAAATGTTGAAAACTGTTGTTTATATATGTCTGCTAAAAATATTGACTGATATAATGTTTTTGAATCACGTGGTCCAGAATATGTAGTGTCTGAAATGATTTAGCTTGAAAATTTTTGTACTGTATTAAGTTCTACTACTTTTTCATGATGTTATGAAATGTTGATTTCTTGTGTACTGTTATAAATGATGAATAGCATACATTTATCCATTTTTCAATATTATTTATTACTAAGGTGCTAATTTTTGCATGCACATAATAAAAAAATGTTGCATACATGTAAGCAACAATAAATAATACTTCCGTATATTACCAGGAATAAAAATACTTGAAATGTATACAAGCAAGCAAACAGAATTTAAAAAGAAATGAACATAAGTATGCATATACACTAAATATATGCATACTTATATGCAAATTTTCGTGAACATATGTAGAACATCATGCACATTTCTACCAGTAATTGCAAACTAATAAATTAATATAAAATGTATGTATGCAGAATATTATACAATTATTCAGAATTACAGCAATAAAACCTACAGTGAAAAATTAATAAACACAATTGAAATGAAGACTGGATACATATACTAAGAATTATATAATACTGAATAATTGCGTATATGTATAAAATTATACTGAATAATCGCATATGTATATGCAATTATATTGAATAATTGCATATATCTATGCACCTATTAAAAAGATGCAAATTTGATACAATTATTCAATATAACTGCATATGTGTATGCAACTATACTGAATAATTGCATACATCTAAGCTATAAACAAGAATGTAAGATAAAAAACACAGAATTAACCTTAAAAAACTGTACCAACTTTATTGCAGCAAGGAAAAATTCACAACAATAAACAGTATAACCAAGTTTAAAAAAAATTCAAAAAAAACATCTACAAATCTTTTGAAGAGCACGTCCTTCTATTATGACCCAACTTCTTGCACAAAGCACATCTAGTAGTCTTGGTAAATTCGCCTGCAGATTTCAATCTTTTAGAAGATGATGGACGACCAGGCATTCTTCTACCTTTTGGAGGAGCTATAATTGCATCTTCAACAGCCACATCTTCACCCATATAGTTTATGATAGGATTGATTGGATGAGAATAGGATGATTGAAAATAACTAACTTTGAAATAATCTTCAATGTAGTCATACACATTCAACTTTTCACAACTTAGAATACATCTAACAGCATGAGCACAAGGAAAACCACTAATTTGCCACACATGACAAGAGCAAACTCAATTATATAAATCAACAAATTGATGAATGGGAGAATGAACTTCATAATTATATTCACTTGATTTGATAACAAACCATGAACCTCCTTCCAAATGAAGATTTCTCAACCGACTTTCGTTAACAGGACATAAAACACTATTCCAAGTAGAAGCAGCTTCACGACGATTGGACATAAGTTTCATTAACTTCAATCTAATTCTATCCATACACGCAGTGATTGGTAGATGTCTTTCTTCCAATATCCACTTGTTAAAACTTTCTGAACAATTTGAAGACATTTCACCATAACGACAACAAAGGAAAAATACATTAGTAAACTTCTCAAAAGGGATTCCATTCAAGAAGTTTGAAACAATCGATCCACCAACATCTCTAAAATTCTTCAATGCAGCATTAAAATCAGTCAAGTTGTATGCATAAGCAAGTCTTGCAAATGTATCCAACAACAACCTCTTATTTGTTTTGGAAAAATGAGATTTTAAAGCAACCTTTAAATTGTTGGTCAAGTGATAAAAACAAGATCCATGAACAGAATTTGGAAACACCTTTGGAATAGCAACAAGAATACCAGGATGACGATCAGAAATGAAAACAAACCGTCTACTATCATCGTGAAGAAACTCTTTAAGTTGTTCACAAAACCAAATCCAATTATCTTCATCTTCTCCAGACACAACAGCAATAGCTAGCAGGAAAAAACCTATAGAAAAAATAATAGATAAAAAAAGAGTAGACTAAAGAACAACAATTATACAAACAATTTCAACTAATATTACCATATGTAATGTTAATTTCACAATTGTATGCATTTTTTAAATATATTAGCGTACCTGAATGCACATTAACATAACAGTTGTATGTGTCAGAATAATAGCATTCAGGTATGCATATGTCTAAAATATTTGCATACATTCATGCAGTTTTTCAAATATTTCAGTACTGTATGTCAGAATAATAGCATTCAGGTATGCATATGTCAAAAATATTTGCATACATTCGTGCAGTTTTTCAAATATTTCAGTACTATATGCCAGGATTAATGCATAAATGTATGCAGTTATTTAATATAATTGCATTCTTGCACGCTAGAATTAAACAGTAGAAAAACAATTGAATGAGTATACAAAGCATGCAAATTTGTTCATAATAATTGCATATATTAATGCATATATTTTATAAAATTGCATACATTTATGTATTAAAATAGTTAATTTGCTGTTAATAATGAAAACTGAAGTGCAAAACAACATAACTTCATTGTATGCAGATATTAAAAATATTAGCATACATAAATGCACATTAACATAACAGTTGTTCAGAATAATAGCATTCAGGTATGCATATGTCTAAAATATTTGCATACATTCGTGCAGTTTTTCAAATATTTCAGTATTGTATGTCAGAATAATAGCATTCAGATATGCATATGTCTAAAATATTTGCATACATTCGTGTAGTTTTTCAAATATTTCAGTACTATATGCCAGGATTAATGCATAAATGTATGCAGTTATTTAAGATAATTGCATTCTTGCACGCTAGAATTAAACAGTAGAAAAACAATTGAACGAGTATACAAAGCATGCAAATTTGTTCATAATAATTGCATATATTAATGCATATATTTTATAAAATTGCATACATTTATGCATTAAAATAGTCAATTTGCTGTTAATAATGAAAACTGAAATGCAAAACAACATAACTTCATTGTATGCATTTTTTAAATATATTAGCATACTTGAATACACATTAACATAACAGTTGTATATGTCAGAATAATAGCATTCAGGTATGCATATGTCAAAAATATTTGCATACATTCGTGCAGTTTTTCAAATATTTCAGTACTATATGCCAGGATTAATGCATAAATGTATGCAGTTATTTAATATAATTGCATTCTTGCACGCTAGAATTAAACAGTAGAAAAACAATTGAATGAGTATACAAAGCATGCAAATTTGTTCATAATAACTGCATATATTAATGCATATATTTTATAAAATTGCATACATTTATGCACTAAATTACTTAAATTTGTTGTTAATAATGAAAACTGAAGTGCAAAACAACATACCTTCATTACCATTTTTACCAGTAGTAGCCATTAAACATCCTTGAGCTCTTCCCTTCATAAATGTAGCAACAACAAAAATTAATGGTCGACAAAATTGAAATCCATATGAACAAGCTTCAAATCCAATAAAAACCCTCTCAAATCGCCTTGTAGAATCATTGCACTCCAAAACAACTTTACTTCCAGGGTTAGTAGTACCAACTGCATCACAAAATGACTGCAAGTGACGATACGACATTACATCACTTCCATGCAAATCTTCTAGAGCCAACCTCTTCCCACTGTAAGCATAATAATATTTCAAGATAACATTGTACTCGGTTTGAAACAAGTTAACAATGTCTTTCGTCTTCATTAATGGATTAGCTTGAATATGATCAGCAACCAACAACTTAATCAATTTACTAGATATAACAGGATTGTTGATGTCATGAATTCCAGCACCACAAGTATGTTCCGGTTGAAATTTCTTTACAACAAAATATCCAGGAAGATTAAATTTCAGAGAAGCATGAATCCTGAAACTACAATTTTGTTTAGAACAAATAGCTGTTACTCGTTCTTTGTCATTCTTAACCAGAGTAAGTTTATATCCAGTCTTCATACTATACATCATAATATACAGTCTAAATTCAGTAACACCTCCTGGAAATTGCTGACCAACACCAGAAAAAATAGGTTGTTGCATATCACTTCTCAACAATTGCCTAATTTTATTATTTGAATCACTAGTACTCGCAAACGACGAATCACTACCAAAAGAACAATCACTACAATTATTAACTGAAGAACTACTACGATTGGTGTCAACAAAAATAACTAAATAATCCTCTCGATTATGTGCAGCCAACAAAAGAATAGATTGAAGATCAGAGTTACTTTCAATGTTCCTTCTCAAACCATCTCTGAGATGATATAATTCAAAAGACAATGGACTTAAATCAGTCCACTTACCACAAACAGCTTCTCTTACCATAGAAACACAACTATCAAAATATAAACGAATAGAGCAACTATCACTGCCAAACTTCAACAACACCAATACACCAATATCAGGCGGAACACTGTTATACAAACAAGAAATTCAACATTAATTAGACAAATTATGCAGTAAATAATGTATAAAATTATGTAAATGCCTTCAAAATAATAATAAATAAATCAATAAATGTCTGCATATATCAATAATATCTACATACTTGTATGCAAATATTCAAGAAAATTACACATACTTATGTTCATAATATATGAAACAGACGTATAACAAACATATATTACGAATATATGCATATTTGTATGCAACTAATCATCATGCACGCAATCAAAAAAAAATTACAAAACAGTTGTACATAAGCATGCATATATTCAGAATATATGCATACTTATATGCAACTTTCCTGAACATATACCAACAAGTACGCACGTTTCTTTCAATAGTTGCATACTTCTCTGCTAATATTAAATATATATGCACGATTATATACACGTATTCAGATTTAAAAAACAAACATATTGAAAAATAAATAAATAAATGTCTGCAGATATCAATAATATCTTCATACTTGTATGCAAATATTCAAGAAAATTACACATACTTATGTTCATAATATATGAAACAGACATATAACAAACATATATTACGAATATATGCATATTTGTATGCAACTAATCATCATACACGCAATCAAAAAAAAATTACAAAACAGCTGTACATAAGCATGCATATATTCAGAATATATGCATACTTATATGCAACTTTCCTGAACATATACCAACAAGTACGCACGTTTCTTTCAATAGTTGCATACTTCTCTGCTAATATTAAATATATATGCACGATTTTATACACGTATTCAGATTTAAAAAACAAACATATTGAAAAATTAATAAATACGACTGCTCAATGAATAAAACCCAAAAAAAAAAATATTACCTAATTACATTATCCATCGATGAAAAAAACAATAAAATAACATCAGAATTAATAATTAATTAACAAACATCGGGAAAAAAATATGATATCGGAACACATTATTTTTTATTAAAAACTATAAATTACCTTGAAGAAGAAACAGCCATTATATTACCAAGAATTCAAGATCGACAGACTCCAAAATAGCAACCGAGCAACAAGAATTTTAGATCAAGGAACGATCAAGGATCGATATAATTAAATCTCTAAAAAAAGAACCGAGTAGTAACAAATTTAGATCGATCGATTACAAAATTGATAAAATTGTAATTGATTACTGCGCCGCCATGGACACAGAAATTTTAGATCGAGAGAATGATTAAATCTTAATTGCGGATATTCAGACATCTTAATTACACCGTTGATTATACGAAGGGCAGTTTTGGAAAAAAAAACCCGCTGCACGCTTAATTTCAAAAATAAGGATGAAATTTATACGTTTTAAAATGGGAGGATGTGTGCTTAATAAAGTTTGCTTTTAAGGATGTGAGCCTAATATATTTAATTCTGAAATTTTAATCAGAATTGGCTGAAATGGCGATATGCTGTGAACTGGATGATCTGTGATATTTAATTCAGTTTAGAATTGAATTTGAATAACGAATATATTATATAAACGACAGTTTGAACGTATAATTATATTATAATTATAATCGAGCTTGAAATGGCGCTGCAGTTCGTAAATTGGCAATTCGAACTTCAACTGAATGTACAGGATTCGTTTTAAGCCGGATTTCTATGAAGCAAGAAACGTGTGGAGCTGGTGGAGTATATCTTTCTAGTGGAAGAGTAAAATCAAGATTTCGTGGGGTAGATTTTGAGATATGTCCAAATCAAATTTTAATATAGTCGCTATAGAATCGTTTATCGACCGTATCGGTTTATTCGATATAACTAGAGATCGGGTTTGAATTTAGACAAGGTTCTTTTGGGACATAGTGATAATTTAATTTTTAGAATTTTACTATAATTTTTAATTAATTTAATAAGCAACTTTTTATTTGGAGTATTTTGCACCCTTAATCAACGATTTTGGGGTTTCACAATATGAGTTAATCTACCGGTATTATTATATTTTTGGGATCATGGCACATCGCTTGACACGATGGTATTTTTAGTATTGTCCTTAGCAGTTTGAACGAGACAGAGTTGTGCGGACTAATATTTTCGAATCATAAATATTACATCATTATAGCAAGTCGCGTTCAAAAGCATAAATTCAAAATGTATACATTATTATTACTTAAATCAGTAACTTAACCGCTGAAAATGAAGTGCATTTCCATCATCCACCAAGGCAACGTCCTTAGCTTTGAAATATGGAGAGTCTGTACATGGCACGTTTGCTGCTACTTAGCAATAAAAGAAATAAAAACATCCACGTTGATGTTACGTAGCCATGAAGAAATTAAACATTGAGCTATATATATCTCACCTGATCTTTCATTTTCGTCTTTGGGTTTCATTCTCTAGCAACGATATGACCCATTCTCTTCTCGCTTTCTTCTGGTTCTGAAAAAACAACAGAACCCGATTAGCTCATTTACAAAAACAAGAACCATGAACTTGCAAAAATAAAATAATAAGAAAAAGGGAGTGGAAGGGTCGACACGTGAGGTCAACTAGGCGGAGCTCCGACGAAACAGTGAAGCGACGATAGGAGTGGGATCTGGATCTGAAAACAGTATTCCGAATTTGAAAAGAAGTCACGAAGCAGCACTTTTAAAACCCGTCTGGGTAGTTGATGACCGGAGTAGCGATAAATGGGGGAAGTTATGGGTCGCTGCGCACTTGTTGATGGGGTTGGATGAGGGTTGGCGTGGTGTTCGTGCTGAGGAGGCGCACCTGTTGGCAGAGACGAGGGGGACTTCGGTGGCCGAAGACAATGAGCGACGCCATGGGTCCGTCGAAAAGGCAGCAGGTCGAGGTACGGAGGAGTCGTTCGATCGTGGGTCCAGGGTGCAGGGTAGGTGCGGTTTTTGATGCTAAGTTCGGTGGTGGTGGCGGCGACGACTGCGGGTGGCCGAA
The DNA here is from genome assembly GCA_030737875.1 of Allium sativum. NCBI lineage: Eukaryota > Viridiplantae > Streptophyta > Magnoliopsida > Asparagales > Amaryllidaceae > Allium > Allium sativum. Next base: position 752,522,844 of record CM060918.1, read on the forward strand.
GCGGCGGTAGGAGGTGGTCAAAAGTGACGGTCAATGTTGGGATAGATACAGGAGGGAGACGGTTTCCTATTCTTGAATTGGGGAAGATGAATTTGAGGAATGGTGCAGTACACGTGAATAGGGTGGGTGGGTGGACTGGTTGTTTAAATTAAAAGTGTTAAGTTTAATTTTCCTTAAACCATGTTCTAACTTAAAAACACCACATCTAGTCCGTACGAGGTCAGATTTACGAACCGTCTGTTGCGTTGGGATCATATGGACGGTGACTACAACAGGAAACTGACTGGGATTGGAGAGGAGCTCATTTGAATTTATGGCGAAATAAACTGTTTGATTCAGATCAAATAACAGTTTATCGTTCTTTAACGATGAACTGCAAATGTGAGTAAATCTCACCAACTCTGAACAGTTTATAATTTCATGTTGTATTTTTAGAACTGTTAGATATTGGCTGATTGACTCTGTGTTGACTGTTTGATTGAACTGCTAGTCAGTTAGTTAAATTTCTATATTGATTCTGTTTAACCGAATGTATCATATAGAACTGAAAGTGAAGTTATCTATATTGTTTAACATCTGTGACGCAGGGAAACAGGTTGGAGGAACCCAACTAGGTTCCTCAACATTTATTTTACTGTTTTTAATATATTGTGATATATGATGTGATATATATAATCTGCTGTCGATTATATGTGTTGGGACGATACTGATCATCGTGATTGGATATGTTGAATACCATAACATACCGAATGTTGATAAAGGAATATTTTCAAAGTGTATTTTGAAAATGAATTATTTATATAAAATCGATGGATTTTATATAGAAAAGGAAAAGGATTTTTATAAAAGAAATATTTATAAAATCAAAGGATAAGTTAGAATAAAAGGAAATCATTTGTAAAGTGAGGAACCGTTACTAAAAGTAAATCTTTATAAATGAATAGTTTATTCGAAGAAAGTCAAAGGAGTTATTGAATATAGTTTATTCGAAAGGAGTTAAGTAAAATGAGTAAATCAATAGCTTTAGTCAAATAGAGTTAATTGATAAGGGTTAATCGAATAACGTTAAAAGGAGTTAATCGATGTTAGTTAATCGATTAGTGTTAAAGTAAAAAGAGTTAATCGATGTTAGTTAATCGATTAGTGAATAAAGTTAAAAGGAGTTAATCGATGTTAGTTAATCGATTAGTGTTAAAGTAAAAGGAGTTAATCGATGTTAGTTAATCGATTAGAGAATAAAGTTAAAAAGAGTTAATCGATGTTAGTTAATCGATTAGTGTTAAAGTAAAAGGAGTTAATCGATGTTAGTTAATCGATTAGAGAATAAAGTAAAATGAGTTGATCGATGTTAGTTAATCGATTAGAGAATAAAGTAAAATGAGTTAATCGATGTTAGTTAAACGACTAGAGAATAAAGTAAAATGAGTTAATCGATGTTAGTTAATCGATTAGAGAAGAAAGTAAAAGGAGTTAATCGATGTTAGTTAATCGATTAATGAATAAAGTTAAAAGGAGTTAATCGATGTTAGTTAATCGATTAGAGTTAAAGTAAAAGGAGTTAATCGATGTTAGTTAATCGATAAGAGAGAAAGTAAAAGGAGTTAATCAATGTTAGTTAATCGATTAGTGTTAAAGTTAAAAGGAGTTAATCGATGTTAGTTTAATCGATTAGAGTTAAAGTAAAAGGAGTTTATAGAATATAGTTTATTCGAATAAAGTTAGTAAATCGAATATAGTTTATTCGAAAGGGGTTAAGTGAATAGAGTAAATCAAATAGAGATTTATTCGAACGAGAGTTATGTAAGGAAGTGTAAGAACCCGTAACTTCCCCGTGAAGGAAAGAGCGGATACTTTGAGAACAACACACAAAAGGACGCAGACGGAAGAACATTTCATTGTTATTACAACAATTCCATCAGATACAAGAATATACAGAGTATAAATGAGTAAATTACATTTGACAAATATCAGAGATTACAATAAATTACATAGCAGCGGAAAAATATACAAAAGCACAACTGAAAGTGATACACGGATACAGAGCTTTCCGAGCATCGTTCCAGCTGTAAATCAGGACCCTGTGAATATAAATCTGCAAAACCAAAACTACTAGCTGCTCGTGTGGAAAATAGGGGCACCCAGAGTTTAGGTTAAAACAATAAACTCCAGGTCAGTCATGGGACTGGTGTGAGAACTAAAACAGTTATTTAAAACTTTACTTTATAGATAGTAATTCAAGGGACCACGCCGTATAACACGGAACGGGTTTCCTCCCAAGAATACTAGTGCATAGAATAAACAACGCAATGCTTTTTCGAAAAATGAAGCTATTATAAGACCCAGGTCCCATCACACAATGCAACGCAAGCCGGAGGATAGGGTTTTCCCTTATAATAGCCAAACATGCTTGGTACGTTTAAAAACAAATCATTTGATACTATAATAAGTGTATAGTGTCAAAACAATTCAAATCATAAATATCAATCATAGGCGGCATGGGTACCATCTATCATGTCGCCATACTAGTTCTACAATTAAAACCGCAATATCACGTATTGGAAATTGGATTCCGTCATGAGCCGAGGCAAGGGGCAAGCTCCTCTCCGCGTTCGAGACACTCTAGCAAATGTCCCAGGACCCCACTATGATCCTTGGATCTTCAGGGCCGGTCCTCTCTTACTTTTGAGGATTAATTATTCCTGAACACACGTTTCCCGGTCCTTACAGACCTATATCCGAGGCGCCTCGTATCCAACAACCACACAGGTGAAAAGTATATAAATGTCAGGGCTGGTAGGTCACTGACACCACCCTAGCTAGAAAGAAACGTCGTGCTCTCCCTGCAGTCACTATCCCGTTTTTGACTCATACCGAGGTGTGAGGCTCGCGAATTCACGTTATACACAAAGCTACGCCACACAGGCCGTGCTTTGATCATCAACCACAAGACTTTGCTTTTCAACAGAAGCCTTGATCAATTGCCACTTACGCGTGCCACATTGGCAATTCACTCCATGCGACTGATGTCCATCGATATACAACCTCTGAGCTCGTACGTCTCAGAGAAGGGCGTTAAGCAAGAGAATAAATTCTCCGCCGCCAAACAGATGTATATTTAATAGAGATCAATCAACACAGAATAAAATCCAATGTCAGACACACAATCCATTTACAAGTTCGTTCTGGGTCTGAACGAAACCGGAGGCACTTTCCTCGCATATCCATCCATCTCCAAGTACGTCTGGACAATCACCAACTGTTTCCCTCATCTTGGGTGTACAGCCCAATCAAGATCATCAGTAATCACCCAAACGATGTGAAGACTTTTGGTCTTCTACCACCGTCTTCATCTTCGACATCTCGTCGAATCGGTTATTCAGAATGGGTATAAACCCGGCCTTTCTGAATAACCCACGTATATAATAAACGAATGTTACACAAACACAACAAACGCCTCATTCCAATTCAGAATATTCTTTTATTCACAAAATCACATTCTTAGGGAAAGGTTCCCATTAATTTATCCAAGATAAATTCTTCTAAATTTATTCTTTAATCCTCCTATGGATATCATTTCAAACTAGTCGGGATTAACGAACCACACCGAAGTAATTATTTATTTTATTTCCCAATCCCAACCTATATATCCCATGGAGCAAAACTGGTGATACTCCATTCCTAACACCACAGTGTTATCAGTAAAATTAATTACCATTTCACGTCCAAATTTAATTAAAGATTTAACTATCGCTTTGGAGCAAAACTGGTGGTACTCCACTCTCGATCACTTTTCAGATTTGATAATTTAAATTATTAATTCACATTTTTAATCTAATTAAAGATTCATTAGAACTCCACTTAGTTTTAATCCTTTCAAAAATCAACATCTTGCCTTTAACTGGGTTAAAGAACCAATGTCATCTAAAACACGATCCACGATAAACCCAAATCACATTTGATATTAAATACAAGGCTCTGAATAGAAAATATATCGGCTTATATTCAATATCAAATTCTGAAACCAACAAATATCGTATTGGAAATAACGATATAAAATATATCTTTCAAATCCCCATAACAATATTTGTGTAGTCCCGAAATCCAACATCGAAATATCCCGAAGATAATTTCGATTCAACTCCAGTCCAATCCACGTATTGGGAATATTGATTATTTTTAAAATCACTTTCAAATTCAATTTATTTATTTCAAAAATAAATTGATTTTAATTCTTGTTCACAACTGGTTCATTTCGATAAAAATCTATTTTTATCATTTCAAATGTGGAATTCTTCATCTCAGTTCTTTCCGATTCACATATTATGATTTTACACAAATTATCAATATTTTTAATAATTTTATCAAGGCCCGTACAGTCGATTTCCATCAACGGCTATCGAACTGCACTTACAACGACTTTTTTTCCAAATTTGATTTGGACATAATTCCAAATCCAACCGTTAGATTTCAAATTTCTAATATTCATTGGAAAGCTCTTTTCGATACGAACCCAACGGTTCCGGTTTTAGGAGAATCCGACGATCGGATCTCCCGCAACGTCAATTCGAAGTCAATGGTCGAAATTCACGAACTGCCGCGGAGCGGCGCGTTCTATTCAGGCCATTTTATATATAATATATATATATATATTATATATATTTCGTCGATTTCCCTTTAAAACGCATTTTTTTTTAAATCGTTTTAAATTCGTTTTCAAAACCATTTCAACACTATATTCAATTTCTAATCAAAATTGAATATTTCATATCATTACTATATAAATGATAATATTTTCAAAACGTTATATTTTGAAATCACTCCTTTTCTATATTCATTTTAAAAACGAATATAATCGATATAAATATCGTTCACGTCAAAATAGCGCAACTCTAATCAACACGGCTTTATATATTTCAATAAATCCGTTATTCTATTCAACAAATGAATATTTATTCTATTCAACACATGGATCTATATTTCTTCCAACACCTGACTAATCTCAACACATGAGTACTGTCAACACATCACTATTTTTGTTATGTAAAATATTTTATAAAACTATGGTATCTATCGTTTGATTTTTAATTAGACTTCAACCGTAAAGTAGTTCTAATTTTAAATATGATAAAGATGTAAATTTCATTGTATAAAATATTTCACTCAACACATGAACATCGTCAACACATGACTATTTTTATATTCAACACATGAATTTTCCTTTATAATATTCCTTATTTTCCCGATTGGAATGAGGCCCAATCAATCACCATATAACGTTGATTATATGGATTCCATACAACACATGTATATAATAGCATTGATAAACAATCAACCATCAACCAAAGTGCACTACACTGTATAAGCATCAAATATAAATATCTAAAGCTTATAACAGCCTGTCAATCAATCGATCAACATATTTAATCAATCAGGATGAGTGAACTTCCAAATTTCATCCCAATACCCGTGTGGGGTTTCAAACAATCAAACACAGAATTTATTTGTGCAGTTGGGCGATGTGTAAAATTTATCGTCCCAATCAATGTCCTTCAAATAGGTGTACATAAACAAACCGTCCGGTTTGTAAATGAATATTTTATTTATTCACTTCCACGTTAAAAATTATATTTTTAACGATAAAATATTTTATTTTAACACATGAATTTCTATTCAGTTCATTTACACAATAAAAATGATATTTTTATTTTTCTAACATATTTTAGAAAATTTCGGCGGCATAACGGCACGATACTAGAAACGGGACGAGGCCTAGCCTTATCCCCGGTCTAGTGAAGGCCCACGCCATTCACACATCAATCAAATCCATTCCATTTCACCAAACAATTCAATTCAAACCAATTAGACTAACCAACTACACAACCAAACAATTTAACAAACAAGCCATCCATGGTCTGTGGATGACGGGTGTCGGGTGCTACTAAGCACCATCTGCATCCTAGTATATATATATAACTAGAAAAAGAGAATTTAGAATGAGAAGTTCTCACCGACTAGCTAAACCAAACGCCACGACTCTTCTTATGTAGAAATCTTCGTCGTTCTCGCCTTTTGTCACTTTCACCACCCGTAGTCACTACATATATAAAAATCACATTTTTATATTGTTGCCATGTATATAAAAATCACATTTTTATACTACTACTATATAGATAAAAATTCTATTTTTACAACGGTGTTCATATAATAAAGATTATATTTTTATATCGCCACTTATATAAAAATCACATCTTTGCTCCTTCTACATAATAAAGATCAAATCTTTAATACTTCTATAATGTAAAAATCATATTTTTATCATCTCTATAACATAAAAATCATATTTTTATTAACTTCATATGTCAAAAATCATAAAAGCTTTAAAGCGGAGAAAACTCACTTTTTTTCTAACGCCTTTTCTGAACTGCTGAATCTCCAGACTTCGTATACAAACTCAAATCTTCAATCCATCTTTTATTCTAGCACAAGCACGGCATTCTGAACAACTTTTTCCTAGTGGTCTTCTTGCCGAAAATGTGCCATTTCACCGGAATTCGCGAAAGTACACGAATTTTGCCGCTTCCGGACAGCAGACTTTAAACGCGTTTTTCGAGCAGCTCCGAACTCCAAAACACGACTTCCGTATAGCCAAATCGAAGAGAATTTCGTGCTCTACGACTTTGGTCTTGAGAGACTTTGGCCAAAAATGCACCGTTTGGGAGTTAATCGCGAAATACGGTCATGGACTTATTTGCAAAACCGGTAATTTTGGTGAAAATGGGTTTTTGGGTGTAGCGGGGCCCACGGCCGGAATAGAGGGGGCTAGAGGGGGGCGCGGGCCTGATGGACGTGGGGGAGGGTGTGGGTGGCGGTGGTGGGGCCCGTGGTGGCCGCGGTGGTGGTGGTTGGTGATTTGGGGCTTAGGGTTTGCAAATGGAGAGAGGAGGAGGAAGAGGAGGAGGAGGAGGTGGCCGGAGGGGGGTGGAGGAGGCCGACGGCCAGTGGTGGCAGCGGTGGAGGAGGGGGCAGCGGCGGTGGTGGTGGAGGAGGCCATTTTTGAGTTTTTGTGGAGGAAGGAGGAAAAGTGAATTTATGAAATAGAAAAGGAGGAAAAGTGATTATATGCTAGTTTCTCGCGTATCGCCTGAACGCTAGCGATCTCCGATGGCCGCGGATTTCGGACATGAGATAGTAGACGTGAAGACGAGTCCAACGAAACAATTTTCGTCGAATTCCGAGTTCGTTTGACCGTTCAACAAAAATCACAAAAATGCTCAGATAAGCTCTAAAAATGCGATTTTGGCGCACCTTTACTACTCGCACGCTCACATGCTAACTCAAAAAATCAAGCCCTCTTGGATTTAACCATTATTAGATGATACGAATCTAGAAAAAAAAAGTAGAATTGAATTCCGAGGTCGTATCAATAATGTTCCTTTGTAAAATGACTGCTCGTTTTACCCGGAACTGTTTTAGCTCGCACGGCCACATACTGACTCCGTTCGACGCGCCATTTGGAACTCAACAATGATTTATCATTATGAATCCATAAAAATTTATCTCGTCGAATTCTGAGCTCGTATGCAAAATTTCACTTTTTAAGGGCTATGTATTGTTAACCGAACAACTCTAGCCCATAGCCACTATTCCGAATATCGGAATATATCGAAGCTTATACTTTTCGGAGTTCTAAACGGCATTTTGAACTCAATGGAAGTGGTTTCGAGTCCAAATTCATCCGTATGCAAAATATGACTTTTTGGGCCATGTATAATTTACATAGCGACTATTCTGAATTTTCAACTGGGCATAACTTTTGATTCCCGCTATGAACTTTTGATTTTTCGGATTCGTTGGAAAGATATTATCAATTAGATTCCATTATTTTTAGTTTCACTAAAATCCGTACTGTTTTGCACCCGGTACATTCAATTGAAATTTGAAATCGAATTATCGAACTACCGCGCCATTTTCAATTCTATTTATAATTATATATAAATATTTATATTCTAACGACGACGTATATAATATATACGTTCGAAATATATTCAAAATAAATTTCTCTTCGATATTATTTAAAATAATCTATTTTAAATATTCAAAATTCGCTAAAATTGCCAAAACAAAAATTTTAAACTGGCTCAGATTTTCCGGGATATTACAGGAAGTTAGTAAAGGGATATAAAGTGAACTTTGTCTATTTCAAAGTTAGAAATGTTGTTCAGTTAAGGTCTGAGAGGTAGTTCTACCCCAACTTGATTGGCTTCGTTTTGACTAAGGAATAGTTAAGGTTCGGTAGTAAAGGAAATGGTTTGAGTTGGCATCGCGATGGTTTGTTTAAACATCTATCTAAGATAAATGAAGAAGCTTTGGAAATGTTTTCCAAAGAAGAAACCAGAAATGTTTTCTAATAAAGAAAACAAGAAATGGAAATGTTTTCCATTGTTAATAACGTATATTTTCCAAATTTAGAAAATAAGGAATATTGAATATAGGGAAATAGGAGATAAGTAGATTAATGAAATAAAGAGAAAAATGTTGAATGATGTTTGATCGATATAAATTTCCATTTGGAAATGATATCGTTGTTTGCACACCTGTTTTTCTTCGATAGTTAAATCACAGACTATCGAAGTTTTTGACCATTTTAACGTTGTTAATATGGAGAGACCGGTTGGATTATTATCCAAAGAACCACTCTGTATTGGCATAAGCGTTGCGAATCATATATGCCGAAGGAAATTGAAGACGGAGTTATGCAAGGGCAATCCTATTTACTGAATAGTGCCTTCGGTTCATCCTGTTCCTGGATGACTTGTATGGACGGATGTCTGACAGAGTATTTCCAGACGATCACGTATATTGATTTCTCCAACTGTACCAAGAGTGGAAGCGGAGAAGGAAACTTCTTTTAGCTAACGCATAATGTATGGTTGAGGATGTCAATCGGTGATTTGATGGATTTGACGATGTGGCATTCAAAGTGAATCTGGTATGATGATAAAGCGTAGCTTCTAGCCTCATCATCCGGTAAATGACAGAAATCGGGCAGGCAGCATGGCTAAGTCGGTCGCACCGAAGTAGGGTGTGTAATCACGTGATCTAGAGTTTCATTTACTTCTAAAAATCTATTGTTGATGTTGTCCCATTCGGGAAACGGTTGTTGATCCCAGCCGTTGGTGATATACATTCGATACACTCAAGCGAAATGAGTGGTCGGTCATGTGTGGCCAGGTTGCAAGATGTTCTTGTTGAACCCAGTGTATTCCTCTCTAGAGGTACACAAGCGAAAGGTGGTTCCATACCTTGTCATAGTTGGAAATCCATTACCCAATACGTGCTTGCGATTTTGATTGCATACTATATATGTAGAACGTGAGATGAAAGCGTTTCTGCTAGATGATTATATATATATTGTGGTTGATAGACATTATCATAATATCAAAGGTTTTGATATAAAGATAATTTGGATTCTCATAAGGGAAAAACCCGTTCCGTTATGCGGCGTGGTCTTAAGAGATATCGTTTACTTGTTCGAACTGTTTTTAAACTGTTTTACTCACACCAGTCCCATGACTGACCCGGAGTTTACTTTGTTGTTTTCCCTAAACTCTTGGGTGCCTAAATTTGTATGGGCAGTCAAGTAGTCAGGATTTTACAGATACACTTGAAGAGCTTGGAGCAGGAGGCTTCAGGATCGTATAGCTATAGTTATTTCCGCTGTGTTGTAAGTGATGTACTTTGATAATGATATGTATATTCAAGCACAAATTTGTATTTCAAAGTTATGTTATGAAATATATTTATTCGTTCCGCTGTGAGATTCGTGTTACTCTGATGTTGTGTTCTTCTTCTTCTTCTTCTATTCTAATTTTCTATCTTATCTTTCCTCACCCTCTAATTTCTTTCACTAATTACCAGGATGTTTCGATGTTTTGGTTATCGACATCGAGTTTATGTCGATAACCAAAGTCGCCAAAAATCCGGGTCGTTACGGTTGGTATCAGAGCTTAAGTTAAGTGAATTACTTGGCTCTGTGGTGTGACTCGATAGAGATAGGGTTAGTAATATCCTAGACTGATATTGAGTGTATATATACGAGTGAACGTATTTGTAGATGATATAAAAATAATTTTATATTGTGGATATTTATTGGTAGAGTAGTTTATGAGTTCTGGTCGATCAGTTTGATCCACCGTATCGATAGGAGTTACTAAACACTTGAATACGATGGGTCGGCACGATATGTTATGAAAGAGGGTAAATGAAAATAATTTTACCCAAAGTATATTTGATACATATTGGATATATTGGTTGTTATTATAATCGAGTAAGATCTTAAATTAAATGGTTATGTAAATAACCAATCAGAATTCATATAAGTGAAATACGTGAATTCAGATGAGTTGAATCTGAAATTTAAACCAGAAATTGAATTTAAAACTCTAGAGAATTGGATAAGTGTTTGTAAATGGATTTGGATTAAGAATAAGGAAAATTTAAGATCCTGGGAGATTTTAAATTGTTTTATAAGCAGTGTGAATTATATTTTGAAATGAATTTCAAAGGGGAAATGTTTAGAAATAATTTTATAGTATTGAACTCACTTCGATCGCTGGAAAATAGATTCTGATGATGACAGCTGCATCATCAGTATTCATTTTCGAGTTTCAAGTGACGAATTACTACCAGAGAAAATGTTTTGAATTTGTTTTGGGAAAGACAAGTTGTGTTGAATTTCAAATGGGATTTATAATAAAGAATGAATAAAGAAAGTGAAATTGAAATTTGAATATAGAAGATTCAAAGGGAATTAAAATGAAAAAAAGAGAATTCAAATAGAAATTGAATATAGAAATTCAAAAGGGAGTTTGAATATATGAAATTCAATGAAATTGAAATAGAATTTGAATATAGAAATTCAAATGGAATTTGAACTATAGAATTTGAATATAGAAAATACAAAGGAATTCAAATATAGGATTTGAATAATAGAAGTAATATAAAATTTGAACAGAAATTGAATAGAATTAACTAAGTCGAAGAGGAATTAGTTAATCGAGTTTTGAATTTGAAGTTGAACTTTGAAAGGTGGATTGGATTTGTAAATAGATATTTGAAATCGAATATAGAACTAAAATTGGAAATATAGAATTCAATTAGTTGATGAACAAGTTAAAAATACATTTGAACATGTCATGTTTAAATATAAAAGTGAAATAGACTAAAGAGTTAATTAACAAATTAATTAACGAATTGAGTTAAAACGATCAGGTATAGTTAAAATAGATTGGGCAGGTATAAATATACATGAGATTGGTATGGAAAAGGTACGAAGGTATATAAATAGAATGCTCGACGAAAAGGTATGTGTTTAATTCATATATGAGATTTTATGCGCCGTATCGGCAAGCCGCTTGGCTTTTCTTTTTCTTCTTGGATTGGTGAGGGCCACGGGAGGCTATTAGAAATATCTCGATGCTCCCGGTACAAAGGAGGTTATGGCGAATTTTTCCAGGAATCTAAGGAGTTAGAATATTTTTAAGATAATTTGATAGTTAGAAATCAACGTATCGATATATATATAGAAGTCAATAAGAAAACGAACTTAAAAATAGAATAGTAAAATCAAAAAGGAAGACTAAGAATAAAATATAGTAATAATAGAAAGAGAAAGCGTATACGTGTTTAAAGGTGAATAAGTGGTTGTATGGCATTGATTATTCGAGTAAGTAGTCATATCTGTTTTGACGTTATAAATGTTATTCAGTCAAGGTATGAGAGGTAGTTATACCCCAACTTGATTGATTTCATTATTAACAAATAAATAGTAAGATTTTAGGCTCGAAGATCTATGTTGAATAAGAGTTAGTTGAATATAGTATTTGGGTTGTCGTAACGATGTTTTACACAACATCCGTTTTAACCCAAATAAGTGTGAACTTGGAAACAGAATAACAAATATTTCCTAGGTATAGAAATAAACGAGATCGGAAAAGAGATAAGTAATTGGAATATTTTCCAATTATAAATAGCATATATTTTCTAAAGTTTAGAAAATAAAGGAAGGCGATATTCGGAAAAGTTTTCCAAATAACATAAAAGGCCAATATGGGTATTGAAAATATTTGGTTAACAAATATTGATAAAGAAATAGAGAAGTGATTTAACTAATGGAATATTGATTATGGGCTCAGTTGAATTTCAAAAAGGAAAATTTTGATTTTTGAAAAGAGTAAACTATTTGAAAACTCCCAGGGAAAGGCTGTTTGAATTAAAAACAAATTTAACAGAAATTTGTGAAAACAAATTTGAATTAAAGTAAAGCCAGTAAAGTGGTAACTGAGATTGAATTAGAATGATATCAAGACAAATTGGATTGTGAGATTCAAATTTGAAGTGTAATGTGATAATCAAGTTAAGAGTTGGGAATCGAGAAGAAACTCGAGTTGAAATGATATTTGGCTCGGATATAAGCGAATGGTTGTCTTATGGATAAAAGCAGATTGGAATTTGATTGGGATAACCCCGGTATATGTTGAATTGATAACAGGTGGAAAGGATATAATGATATGCCAAAAAAAGGTACAAGTTTATATTTCTATTGGAAATAAGATTTATGAGCCGAATTGGCAAGCCGCTTGGCTGTTTGATTTTCTTTTGGGTTGGAGATGGCCCATAGAGGCGAGTTGGAGTTTGAGATATTGACCAGTACAAAGGAGGTGCTGGCAGAATTTTTTCGAAGAGTTAAGGCATTAGAAAATCTTCAGGATTTTTGAAAATTTTTGTTGATAAGAATTAATTAATAATTTAATTGTAATTAAATTGGTTCAGTTGAAACTGAAGTTAAGAAGTGAACAAATATGTTCTAACCAGTCGATAGGACATCCTCTACCTTTTAGCAATTTCGAGGACGAAATTATTTTAAGTGGGGAAGATTGTAATGACCCGCATTGGCAGAGGTATTATGATTAATTTATTTAATTATATAAATGGTGGGTTAGTGAATTTAATGGCTGTGGAATTAAATAATGGGAATACTTAATTAAAATAATAATTTAAATAATATATTTAATTCTGAAATTTTAATCAGAATTGGCTGAAATGGCGATATGCTGTGAACTGGATGATCAATGATATTTAATTCAGTTTAGAATTGAATTTGAATAACTAATATATTATATAAACGACAGTTTGAACGTATAATTATATTATAATTATAATCGAGCTTGAAATGGCGCTGCAGTTCGTAAATTGGCAATTCGAACTTCAACTGAATGTACAGGATTCGTTTTAAGCCGGATTTCTATGAAACAAGAAACGTGTGGAGCTGGTGGAGTATATCTTTCTAGTGGAAGAGAAAAATCAAGATTTCGTCATGTAGATTTTGAGATATGTCCAAATCAAATTTTAATATAGTCGCTATAGAATCGTTTATCGACCGTATCGGTTTATTCGATATAACTAGAGATCGGGTTTGAATTTAGACAAGGTTCTTTTGGGACATAGTGATAATTTAATTTTTAGAATTTTACTATAATTTTTAATTAATTTAATAAGCAACTTTTTATTTGGAGTATTTTGCACCCTTAATCAGCGATTTTGGGGTTTCACAATATGAGTTAATCTACTGGTATTATTATATTTTTGGGATCATGGCACATCGCATGACACGATGGTATTTTTAGTATTGTCCTTAGCACTTTGAACGAGACAGAGTTGTGCGGACTAATATTTTCGAATCATAAATATTACATCATTATAGCAAGTCGCGTTCAAAAGCATAAATTCAAAATGTATACATTATTATTACTTAAATCAGTAACTTAACCGCTGAAAATGAAGTGCATTTCCATCATCCACCAAGGCAACGTCCTTAGCTTTGAAATATGGAGAGTCTGTACGTGGCACGTTTGCTGCTACTTAGCAATAAAAGAAATAAAAACATCCACGTTGATGTTACGTAGCCATGAAGAAATTAAACATCCAGCTATATATATCTCACCTGATCTTTCTTTTTCGTCTTTGGGTTTCATTCTCTAGCAACGATATGACCCATTCTCTTCTCGCTTTCTTCTGGTTCTGAAAAAACAACAGAACCCGATTACCTCATTTACAAAAACAAGAACCATGAACTTGCAAAAATAAAATAATGAGAAAAGGGGAGTGGAAGGGTCGACACGTGAGGTCAACTGGGCGGAGCTCCGGCGAAACAGTGAAGCGACGATAGGAGTGGGATCTGGATCTAAAAACAGTATTCCGAATTTGAAAAGAAGTCACGAAGCAGCACTTTTAAAACCCGTCTGGGTAGTTGATGACCGGAGTAGCGATAAATGGGGGAAGTTATGGGTCGCTGCGCACTTGTAGATGGGGTTGGATGAGGGTTGGCGTGGTGTTCGTGCTGAGGAGGCGCACCTGTTGGCAGAGACGAGGGGGACTTCGGTGGCCGAAGACAATGAGCGACACCGTGGGTCCGTCGAAAAGGCAGCAGGTCGAGGAACGGAGGAGTCGTTCGATCGTGGGTCCAAGGTGCAGGGTAGGTGCGGTTTTTGATGCTAAGTTCGGTGGTGGTGGCGGCGACGACTGCCGGTGGCCGGAGCGGCGGTAGGAGGTGGTCAAAAGTGACGGTCAATGTTGGGATAGATACAGAAGGGAGACGGTTTCCTATTCTTGAATTGGGGAAGATGAATTTGAGGAAGGGTGCAGTACACGTGAATAGGGTGGGTGGGTGGACTGGTTGTTTAAATTAAAAGTGTTAAGTTTAATTTTCCTTAAACCATGTTCTAACTTAAAAACACCACATCTAGTCCGTACGAGGTCAGATTTACGAACCGTCTATTGCGTTGGGATCATATGGACGGTGACTACAACAGGAAACTGACTGGGATTGGAGAGGAGCTCATTTGAATTTATGGCGAAATAAACTGTTTGATTCAGATCAAATAACAGTTTATCGTTCTTTAACGATGAACTGCAAATGTGAGTAAATCTCACCAACTCTGAACAGTTTATAATTTCATGTTGTATTTTTAGAACTGTTAGATATTGGCTGATTGACTCTGTGTTGAATGTTTGATTGAACTGCTAGTCAGTTAGTTAAATTTCTATATTGATTCTGTTTAACAGAATGTATCATATAGAACTGAAAGTGATGTTATCTATATTGTTTAACATCTATGATGCAGGGAAACAGGTTGGAGGAACCCAACTAGGTTCCTCAACATTTATTTTACTGTTTTTCATATATTGTGATATATGATGTGATATACATATAATCTGTTGTCGATTATATGTGTTGGGACGATACTGATCATCGTGATTGGATATGTTGAATACCATAACATACCGAATGTTGATAAAGGAATATTTTCAAAGTGTATTTTGAAAATGAATTATTTATATAAAATCGATGGATTTTATATAGAAAAGAAAAAGGATTTTTATAAAAGAAATATTTATAAAATCAAAGGATAAGTTAGAATAAAAGGAAATCATTTGTAAAGTGAAGAAACGTTACTAAAAGTAAATCTTTATAAATGAATAGTTTATTCGAAGAAAGTCAAAGGAGTTATCGAATATAGTTTATTCGAAAGGAGTTAAGTAAAATGAGTAAATCAATAGCGTTAGTCAAATAGAGTTAATTGATAAGGGTTAATCGAATAAAGTTAAAAGGAGTTAATCGATGTTAGTTAATCGATTAGTGTTAAAGTAAAAAGAGTTAATCGATGTTAGTTAATCGATTAGTGAATAAAGTTAAAAGGAGTTAATCGATGTTAGTTAATCGATTAGTGTTAAAGTAAAAGGAGTTAATCATGTTAGTTAATCGATTAGAGAATAAAGTTAAAAAGAGTTAATCGATGTTAGTTAATCGATTAGTGTTAAAGTAAAAGGAGTTAATCGATGTTAGTTAATCGATTAGAGAATAAAGTAAAATGAGTTAATCGATGTTAGTTAATCGATTAGAGAATAAAGTAAAATGAGTTAATCGATGTTAGTTAATCGATTAGAGAATAAAGTAAAATAAGTTAATCGATGTTAGTTAATCGATTAGAGAAGAAAGTAAAAGGAGTTAGTCGATGTTAGTTAATCGATTAGTGAATAAAGTTAAAAAGAGTTAATCGATGTTGGTTAATCGATTAGAGTTAAAGTAAAAGGAGTTAATCGATGTTAGTTAATCGATTAGAGAGAAAGTAAAAGGAGTTAATCGATGTTAGTTAATCGATTAGTGTTAAAGTTAAAAGGAGTTAATCGATGTTAGTTTAATCGATTAGTGTTAAAGTAAAAGGAGTTAATAGAATATAGTTTATTCGAATAAAGTTAGTAAATCGAATATAGTTTATTCGAATGGGGTTAAGTGAATAGAGTAAATCAAATAGAGATTTATTCGAACGAGAGTTAAGTAAGGAAGTTAGTAAAGGGATATAAAGTGAACTTTGTCTATTTCAAAGTTAGAAATGTTGTTTAGTTAAGGTCTGAGAGGTAGTTCTACCCCAACTCGATTGGCTTCGTTTTAACTAAGGAATAGTTAAGGTTCTGCAGTAAAGGAAATGGTTTGAGTTGGCATCGCGATGGTTTGTTTAAACATCTGTCTAAGACCAATGAAGAAGCTTTGGAAATGTTTTCCAAAGAAGAAACCAGAAATGTTTTCTAATAAAGAAAACAAGAAATGGAAATGTTTTCCATTGTTAGTAACGTATATTTTCCAAATTTAGAAAATAAGGAATATTGAATATAGGGAAATAGGAGATAAGTAGATTAATGAAATAAAGAGATAAATGTTGAATGATGTTTGATCGATATAAATTTCCATTTGGAAATGTTATCGTTGTTTGCACACCTGTTTTTCTTCGATAGTTAAATCACAGACTATCGAAGTTTTTGACCATTTTAACGTTGTTAATATGGAGAGACGGGTTGGATTATTATCCAAAGAACCACTCTGTATTGGCATAAGCGTTGCGAATCATATATGCCAAAGGAAATTGAAGACGGAGTTATGCAAGGGCTATCCTGTTTACAGAATAGTGCCTTCGGTTCATCCTGTTCCTGGATGACTTGTATGGACGGATGTCTGACAGAGTATTTCCAGACGATCACGTATATTGATTTCTCCAACTGTACCAAGAGTGGAAGTGGAGAAGAAAACTTCTTTTAGCTAACGCGTAATATATGGTTGAGGACGTCAATCGGTGATTTGATGGATTTGACGATGTGGCATTCAAAGTGAATCTGGTATGATGATAAAGCGTAGCTTCTAGCCTCATCATCCGGTAAATGACAGAAATCGGGCGGGCAGGCAGCATGGCTAAGTCGGTCGCACCGAAATAGGGTGTATAATCACCTGATCTAGAGTTTCATTTACTTCTAAAAATCTATTGTTGATGCTGTCCCATTCGGGAAACGGTTGCTGATCCCAGCCGTTGGTGATATACATACGATACACTCAAGCGAAATGAGTGGTCGGTCATGTGTGGCCAGGTTGCAAGATGTTCTTATTGAACCCAGTGTATTCCTCTCTAGAGGTACATAAGCGAAAGGTGGTTCCATACCTTGTCATAGTTGGAAATCCATTACCCAATACGTGCTTGCGGTTTTGATTGCATACTATATATGTAGAACGTGAGATGAAAGCGTTTCTGCTAGATGATTATATATATATATTGTGGTTGATAGACATTATCATAATATCAAAGGTTTTGATATAAAGATAATTTGGATTCTCATAAGGGAAAAACCCGTTCCGTTATGCGGCGTGGTCTTATGAGATATCGTTTACTTGTTCGAACTATTTTTAAACTGTTTTACTCACACCAGTCCCATGACTGACCCGGAGTTTACTTTGTTGTTTTCCCTAAACTCTTGGGTGCCTAAATTTGTATGGGCAGTCAAGTAGTCAGGATTTTACAGATACACTTGAAGAGCTTGGAGCAGGAGGCTTCAGGATCATATAGCTATAGTTATTTCCGCTGTGTTGTAAGTGCTGTACTTTGATAATGATATGTATATTCAAGTACAGATTTGTATTTCAAAGCTATGTTATGAAATATATTTATTCGTTCCGCTGTGAGATTCGTGTTACTCTGATGTTGTGTTCTTCTTCTTCTTCTATTCTAATTTTCTATCTTATCTTTCCTCACCCTCTAATTTCTTTCACTAATTACTAGGATTTTTCGATGTTTTGGTTATCGACATCGAGTTTATGTCGATAACCAAAGTCGCCAAAAATCCGGGTCGTTACACACACCGTCCATCCTATTTGGCTCTCTTACAATCAATCAGTAAGCGTGCCCTTATCTCCACCTAGTACGGAGTTCTTTATTTGATACCTACACCGGGTTACTGATTGAAATGGGTCCCACACAATATGATACAAGCTCTCCTCCTTTGTCTTGAATCCCCACTAGGTTTTTCACTGACTATGTATACCCATAGGTGTCTTTAATTACATAGTCATATATCAGTTATGCTTACCCTAAAGGGTGTCTTTAATTACGTAACTTTATTCTATTTTCCACTGGCTATGTATACCATCAGGTGTCTTTAATTACATAACCTTATTGGGTTAAGTTTGTGGGCCTATATATCTATATATTACCCACCCCTTCTAATTTACTTAACCCACCCACTACTCATCCAGTTTTACTTAACCCTAACTTAAGTTCATAGTCATACAATCTTTATGAATTAAATTAGGTTAAGTAATCCAATTCTATTACCATGTCCATTTACGGTTTCATACTGGGTTAGACCTCCCACATTAGGCCTGCAACACGTGGATGCTTGATATGCCGGTCGGGTCCGGGTAGTCTTATTCCATAGTTGGGCTTAACCTCGTGTCTTAGCCTGATTCTTATTTACATACTTAGACTTCCCACATTAGGTTCAACATTAGTGGTTGCTGGATATGCCGGTCGGGTCCGGGCAGACTTCCACCACTAACGTAACCTAACCTCATGTCGTATGTACAATTACAATTCCTAATTGTAATTACTAACATTCAATTTTTAATTAATTTACCAATTAATTAATCCTTTCCTTTTATAAGTGTCAATACCTATTTTGCAACAATAATTTGAATTACATATTCGTAAATGGTCATATTCAAATTATGCCATTTTTACCCAAATTTATCTATGTCGTTATAGGTGATTATCTCTATGTTTCCCTATTTGAATTATATGTCCAACTTATATAAACATTATATAAATTATGCCAATTATAAATCCCCTTTTTCCCCGTTTCCTAACTAACGTGATCGCATGTATTTTGGCGTAATCGAGGCTACAAAGTAGCCTCGCCATAACAATAAAAAGGGAGTGACAAAGGTGACAGTTTCTGCACAGTTTTGGCATAAGCATAACAACAAGGTGAATGGATATGTAATCATCATAACAGGGTGAACACAGAGCTGATGAACTTGTGGCAACTACAATGTCAAAGTCAACATAACATGGTCTAAACTTGTCATTTAGATGTCTAACAAAATTAGGGTGACATAGTACCATGATTAGATCTAAAAGGTTGGCATCACATGTCAAGTTTACAGTATATCGTGATTACTACAACATAATAGGTGAAAGGTGATTAGCATAAAGGATTAGATCTAAATTAACAAGTTCGCATTTCCCACAATATAGTTGCAAATCACGATCTGCATAGTCAGCATAGTAGAATGTCCACAATCATATTGGACCCAAGGATAATGACATAATAAACTTGCGTAAGTTCATGACTCACAACTTATACCCAATTCGTACTCTATCATAATTCACATTTATCCATTTAAACCTAAAAGTGACAAGAAACTAACAGCATTAGGTTCAGAAAATTTAGAGAGAGAGAGGGATCTGAATTCTGAATAGCTAAACTGATTGTAGTAGACTTCGATTATGTTTCAATTTGCAACCCAACAACATATGGCTTCTATGATCTCCAATGGAGGAAATAAGAAAATAGGGGACCATATTTATAGCCTAGAACCAATGAACCAGACCCAGAATCAAGTCCAGGTATGTAAAAGGAATTCTGCCTAGATCTGTCCAGGGGGGTCAACACCCCTATAGGGGGTCGACACCCCCTGTGGGGATCGACACCCATGTCGACAGCCCCAGGGGGGGTCGACACCCACGACCAGGAATTTTCCCGCTCAGCCCGATTTTGATTTTTGAATTGTTTTTAAAGGTTTTGGAATTTATTTATTTATTTATTTATTTATCTTGTGCGTAAACAAACTTCGAAGCCTCGTAACTTTTTCATACGGTGTCCGTTTTACGCAAACCAAATGTTCTTTCTGACTAGAATTTCGAGATGGACGCAATGGCATAGTCCATTCCCTCTAATTCTCAATGTTAAATTAATTATTGTTTAATTTATCATGTTTTAATGTCGTTAAAAGTTGGGGTGTTACATTCTCCCTTACTCAAAGGATTTCGTCCCTGAAATCTCTAAGTTGGGAAGAATGCATATCCTACCATCCATCATCCATCTACTCATCCAACATCCATTGTCCTTAAAAATCTCTAATTCATATATGAATATATGCATAAGTGTGTGTATATGTCCCAACACTAATGCGAA
Organism: Allium sativum; assembly: GCA_030737875.1. Taxonomy (NCBI): domain Eukaryota; kingdom Viridiplantae; phylum Streptophyta; class Magnoliopsida; order Asparagales; family Amaryllidaceae; genus Allium; species Allium sativum. Next base: position 752,543,418 of record CM060918.1, read on the forward strand.
AATCAGGTGGTCTACTGATTCAGTTGACCCCCTTAATGCAATGTATGTTAGTGCCATGAATCCAATATGTATGCAAATAAACCTATTACATCATATAAGTTCTATATGTGTGCACACACATTTGTCCAAATGCAACATACATATACTAACTAATCCATTTCTATCCATAAATAAAATGCATACACATTCATATGCAGTATGAAAGTGATTGAGCCGATCTAGTGCCTAATGTGTGTGTACCTGCGTCCACAGGCAACTACTAGCATTCATTAAACATAACATGTTTCAAACACATGTTTTCATCCATAGGTCTCCTATCTAAAGGTCGAAAATACTATGAATAAGATATACTCAAATGATAGAAACAAGTACTGATAAAGCTTTTGAAAAAGGAGTAAAGAACATACCCTCGAAGAGAAAAGGGTACGAAGCATGAATCTTATCTTCGGTTTCCCAAGTCGCATCCCCTGGGTTATCTCCCCACCGAACCTTTACCAACTTGATCTCTTTATTGCGTAACTTCTTAACCTCTGATCCCAAAATACGGGAAGGAACTCGCCTGATTGTTTCCTCCCGTTCCACCTCTAACTCTTCCAATATACTCGGCTCAACAACTTCTGCGGTGTCATGCAAGCACTTCCGCAGATGAGAAACATGGAAGACATCATGAACGCCAGATAGATTTTCAGGAAGCTTTAAACTATAGGCCATTTATCCAATCCTTTGGTTATGGGAAATGGTCCCACAAATTAGGTGCCAACTTCCCTACTACTCTGAAGCAGACCACATTCCTCAGAGGTGATACTTTGATAAAAACCAAGTCCGCCACTTCGAATTTGATGTCGGTCCTTCTCTTGTCTGCATATGATTTATTCTTGTCTTGAGCTGTCTTCATCCGCCGTCGAATAAGGTCAATCTTTTCGGACGTTTCTCTAACCATATTTGGTCCAAGTAATAATCTTTTTGTAGATTCGCACCAACAAGTCAGTGATCTACAGGGGCGCCCGTACAATGCTTCGAAGGGTGCTAGGCTGATGCTGGCCTAATAGCTATTATTATAGGCAAACTCCACCAAAGGAAGATGCTCTTCCCAAGTCCCTCTGAAGTCAAGGATACACAGTCTCAAAAGATCTTCAAGAATCATGTTCACCCTCTCCTTCTTCCCATCGGTCTGAGGATGATAAGCAGTTCTTAAGCGCAACTGTGTACCTAATTCCTCTTGTAAACTTCTCTAAAACTCGCTGGTAAAGATGGGGTCATGATCGCTTACTATGCTGGAAGATACTCCATGGAGGTGAACTATCTTACGAACATAAATCGCTGCCAACTACAATGCCATACTTTTACTCTTGACTGGAATAAAGTGAGCGCTCTTAGTGAGTCTATCTACTACCACCCAAACACTGGTATTGCCTTTCTTCGATCTAGGCAACCCATCTATGAAATCCATCGAGACTCTCTCCCATTTCCACTGCGGCACTTCCAACGGATGAAGCAATCCGTCGGGCTTCTTTTGCTCAGCCTTGACTTGCTGACAAACCAAACATTGAGAAACAAATTCAGTCACGTCCTTCTTCATCCCAACCAAAAAAAAACCTTTTCATGTCTCTATACATCTTCTCGTCACCTGGATGAATAGTCATCTTTGAATGGTGGGCTTCTTCTAGGACTGCCTTTATCAAGCTTCCAGTCTGAGGAACACAAAGCTTTCCATCTCGTCGCAACCACCCATTTTCATCTATGGCATATCTATTGAGGTGACTAGAAGTCTCCCCTCTTCTGAGCTTATCCATAATGTCTAGAATCTGTGTGTCACCTTGTTGCGAAGCTTCTATCTGCTCCACAGGAGTTGGTCATATCTCCAAGGATGCAAATAAATTAGGCAAAACTTCGATGGAGGGTCTAATATCAAAAGCTGATATGAACTCCAAGTTCTCTCTTTCCACAAACAAAAGACTCAGAGCCATCCTCTGCCTACTTAGTGCGTCTACAACCACATTACCCTTGCCAGGGGTATAAGGAATCTCAAAATTGTATGAAGATAAGAATTAAATCCACCGTAGTTGTCTTAAGTTGAGATCCTTCTGAGAGAATAGGTACTTGAGAGATTTGCGATCGGTGTACAACTCGAATCTTTCTCCCAGTAAATAATGACGCCACGTCTTCAATGCAAATACTATGGCAGCTAGTTCTAGATCATGGGTGGGATAGTTCTTTGCATGAACTTCAACTGCCTACCCCCATAACATATTACTTAGCCTTCTTGCATCAGCACCGCACCAAGCCTTGTACCGCAGGCATCACTGTAAATAGTAAACACTTTACTTCCATCGGGCAAAGTCAAGACTGGGGCTATGGTTAGAGCCTTTTTCAACCGTTGGAAAGAAACATCATAGTCTATATCCCATGAAAACACCAAATTCTTCTTTGTCAGCCTAGTGAGAGGGGCTGATATCTTCGCGAAGTCCTTAATGAACTTCCTATAGTAACCTGCCAACCCAAGAAAGCTTCTCATCTCGGTTGCGTTTTTAGGAATCTGCCAATCTTGCACTGCAACCACCTTCGCGGGATCTATAGCTATCCCTTCTTTGGAGACTACATGCCCCAAGAATCTTACCTCCTTTCTCCAGAAATGGCATTTGGAGAACTTTGCTTTTAGCTGGTGGTCACAGAGAGTTTTCAAAACTTCCATCAGATGTTGGGCATGCTCTTCTTCGTTCTTGGAGAAGATCAAAATATCATCATCGAAGACTACGACGAATTTATTTAGAAATTTCCAAAACACCCTACTCATCAAATCTACAAAATAGGCGGGTGCATTTGTCAGCCCAAAAGGCATCACTAGACATTCAAAGAAACAGTCCGGAGTTCTGAAAGCAGTCTTATCTATGCTATCCTCGGCCACTCTCAATTGATGGAACCCTGTAGCCAAGTTTAACTGAGAAAATACCGAGGCACCAACGAGCTGATCAAATAAATCATCAATTCGTAGAAGCGGATGGCTATTCTTTTTGGTGAGCTTATTTAATTCTCTATAGTCAACACACAGACGAAGTGATCCATCTACTTTAGTTGCGAATACTACTGGAGCTCCCTATTCAAATATGCTTCGTCTGATGAACCCTTTCCCAAGTAGCTCCCCTACTTGCTTACTCAGCTCCCTCCTTTCCCTTGGAGCCATGTGGCATACTGGTAACACAACTGGCTTTGCATTATCCACCAGTTATATGCAGAAGTCGATCTCGCACCTTGGAGGTAAACCCTGTACCTCATCAAAAAGATCGGATAATCCCGAACCACTGGAACAGATTGCAAGTCCTCTACGGATGCATCTAAAGACTCTCGGAAGCTAAGCATAACAAATCCTTAGGGGTCACAAGAAACTTCAAGGGTCCTCCCATGACAACTTGGGAGCCTGACAACCCTCCTTTCACAATCTAAAACGGCTCCATATGTGGTAAGCCAATTCATTCCTAGAATCAACCCATAGTCCATAAACCCAAGCGCATACGCGTCGCATTCAAACTCGATGCCTAACACAGATAATTTCAAACCCCTAAAAATCATCGATAAATGAGCCAAACCACCAATGGGGTTTGAAATAGCCACTGGACCTACTACAATACTAGTAACTAAGTGCAGAGATTCAACCACAGAACTAGATATAAACGAGTGTGAAGCACCAGAATCAAAAAGTGTTCTAATTGGACGGTTTGAAAGAGAAACTAAACTTTCTACGAAAATTTTTCTACCTCTTTCAGGAGAACTGACGGCGAGAGCATGCACCTGCCCTCCAGAAGTTCCTGCACTCTGACCCTGTCCCTGTTTCTTCGGGCACACCTTAGAGAAGTGTCCAACCTCTCCACAATTATAGCAATTGCCCTTCCTTCTCTTACAGTCCTTGAACAAGTGACCTTCCTTTCCACAACTGTGACATTTCCTCTTATCCTTACCTTTGACATCTTTCCCTCCTTTCTTTTGTTGTTGTTGTTGTGGCTGTTGTTGCTGTTGCCCTTTCTTGGGCCACACCTTCCTGTTTTGCGATGTCCCCTTAGTCTTTGCTTCCTTCTTCTTTCCCTTGTCCTCTTCATGCATTAGGTCCATATCCACAAGCCTTTAAAAGGTGGCCCTCAAAGGAATATGGGACATAGCAAGACCATGCAGAGACTCATTCAGTCCTTTAGCAAATCGTAAAGCCTTTTGTGCGGTGTATCCACCAACTCTAGTCCGAACCTTGCTAGTTAGTTGAACTTGTTCACATACTCCTTCACCGCCAAGTTCCCTTGCTTGGGTACTAAGAACCTCTCCATTTGTATGCTTCGCTCAGCTTGGGAAAGAGATTTCATCTCGAACCTCTGTCTGAAATCTTCCCAGGTTTCCACCGAATGTCCAGCCTGGGTGACTTCCCACCAAAATGAGGCTTTGTCTTTTAACAGCTAAGCAGCTAACTGAATCTTTCTTCGGTCTTCCACTTCAAAGATTATGAATAAGTCCTCTGTCTCCTTATGCCAATTCCGAGCTTCCACAAATGTCTCATTCCCATGGAATCGCTTCCCTCTCATAGCACGGAAGTCCATACAGATTTTGGTGAAATTATCTGCTCTTGGAAGGGGAGGAGGAGGAATTACTGGGGCAACAGGAGGAGGAGCGACTCTCTGGCCTTCAACATTCGCTGTGGCCTCCAAATATCTCCGGAACCATTGAGGTATCGTGATGTCCTCTGGGATATTAGGAATGTTTTGATCCCTAGACATGCTGAAAAAGGGAAAAGGAAGAATTTTAGATAAAGGACCGAAGGATATTACATATGGCTTCTTGGGGAATAATTTCAAAACAGACTTTTCTTTTTGAAAATACTTTCTTTTAAAACCTTTTTGAAAAATATTTTTCAAAACTTTTATCTAATCTGGTAACCTTCAGCTCTGATACCAAGTGTGACACCCCACATCCGTTAATGTCACTCACTAAGGGAATGCATTAAGTTTCGTGAAGCGTTGTAGGTAAACAGACACAGAATAATTACAAGACAGATATAAATAAGATAGCAGCGGAAATTTCAAATTTTTATTTCAGCATAAAACATAATACTGTAGTTCACAATACAATAAGTCATAAAACCATTACAACAAAATACTTATGTCTTGCATCATCAAAGGACATAGGTATTAAAGAAAAAACATTATTTCCCAATAAAAAGAGTAAGCCATAGTAGAGACAAAGACTTGAGCCATACTCCAGAAGTAGCTTCCAGCAAGATAATATCCAAGTCCTAACTAAGCATGGGTGTTTCCTCCTTGAGAACCTGGGGGCGGGGGCGGGGGGGGGGGGACGGAAGAGAGAGGGAAAAACAAAGGGGTCATACATAAAGTCTTGCGAGTCTAGTTACTTTTAGCCAGTAAATAAATAAAGGTGAACATGACAGGCATAAAGTGGGTAAGAGAGGTCACTATATAAATGGCAGGTGTGACAAGGTAAGGTGTACACATACTTCACTAATGACTACTCAGCACTATTACTAGTATAACTAAAGTTAGATGATCTCTTCCACAATAAGTTGGTAGACTTAGGGTGTACTTCCGAGTGTACCCTAACCATTACCCTAATCGATCGGCTCCCTATTCCATAGATACCCTGTGTTGGCCCCACAGTCGGAGGTATCACTTACTAAAGTGGCTACCCAAGAGGTGCAGAACCATATCTACTGGTGTCACGGTCGTCTTAGCCCCCTGTGACCGGCCAATGCATGCACATGTCCCCGGTCGGTTTGCGCAGACCACACCGTCTGTCCCATTTGGATCTGTTACAATCAATCAGTAAGCGTGCCCTTATCTCCGCCTAGTACGGAGTTCTTTATTTGATAACTACTCCGGGTTACTGATTGAAATGGGTCCCATACAATATGATACAAGCTCTCCCCTTTGTCTCGTATCCCCATTAGGTTTTTCACTGACTATGTATACCCCTAGGTGTCTTTAATTACATAGTCCTATACCAGTTATGCTTACCCTAAAGGGTGTCTTTAATTAAATAACTTTATTCTATTTTCCACTGGCTATGTATACCATCAGGTGTCTTTAATTACATAACCTTGTTGGGTTAAGTTTGTGGGCCTATATGTCTATATATTACCCATCATTTCTAATTTACTTAACCCACCCACTACTCATCCAGTTTTACTTAACCCTAACTTAAGTTCATAGTCACATAATCTTTATGAATTAAATTAGGTTAAGTAGTCCAATTCTATTACCATGTAAAATTATGGTTTCATACTGGGTTAGACCTCCCACATTAGGCCTGCAACACGTGGATGCTGACATGCAGGTCGGGTCCGGGCAGTCTTATTCCACAGTTGGGCCGAACCTCGTTTCTTAGCCCGATTCGTATTTACGTACTTAGACCTCCCACATTAGGCTCAACATTGGTGGCTGCTGGATATGCCGGTCGGGCCCGGGCACACTTCCACCACTATCGTAACCTAACCTTATGTCATAAGTACAGTTACAATTCCTAATTGTAATTACTAACATTCCATTTTTAATTAATTTACCAATTAATTAATCCTTTCCTTTTATAGGTATCAACACCTATTTTGTAACAATAATTTGAATTACATATCCATAAACGGTCATATTCAAATTATGCCATTTTTACCCAAGTTTACCATGTCATTATAGGTGATTATATCTATGTTTCCCTATTTTAATTATATGTACAACTTATATAAAAATTATATAAATTATGCCAATTATAAATCCCCATTTTCCTCGTTTCCTAACTAACTTAATCACATGTATTTTGGCGTCATCGAGGCTACAGAGTAGCCTCGCCATAACAATGAAAAGGGAGTGACAAAGGTGACAGTTTCAGAATAGTGTTGGAATAAGCATGACAACAAGGTGAATGGACATGTAATCATCAAACAGGGTGAACACAGAGCTGATGAACTTGTGGCAACTAAAATGTCAAAGTCAACATATGGTTTAAACTTGTCATTTAAATGTCTAACAAAATTAGGGTGACGTAATAGAATGATTAGATCTAAAAGGGTGGCATCACATGTCAAGTTTACAACATATCATGATTACTACAACATAACAGGTGAAAGGTGATTAGCATAAAGGATTAGATCTAAATTAACAAGTTCGCATTTCCCATAATATAGTTGAAAGTCAAGATCTACATCGTCAGTATAGTAGAATGGCCATAATCATATTGGATCCAGGGATAATGACATAATAAACTTACATAAGTTCATGAATCACAACATATACCCAGTTCATACTCTATCATAATTCACATTTATCCATTTATACATAAAAGTGACTAGTAACTCACAGCGTTAGGTTCAGAAAATTTAGAGGGAGAGAGATCCGGATTCTGGATAGCTAAACTGATTGTAGTAGACTTTGATTCTGTTTCAATTTGCAACCCGACAGCATATGGCTTCTATGATCTCCAATGGAGAAAATAAGAAAATAGGGGACCATATTTATAGCTTAGAACAAATGAACTAGACCCAGAATCAAGTCTAGGTACGTAAAACGAATTCTGCCCAGATCTGTCCGACGGGGGGGAGGGGGGTCGACACCCCTATAGGGGGGTCGACACCGATGTTGACACCCCTTGGGGGGGTCGACACCCACGAGCGGGAATTTTCCCGCTTAGCCCTCTTTGGCCAGATTTGATTTTTGAATTGTTTTTGAAGGTTCTGGAATTTATTTTATATATATATATATATTTATCTTGTGCGTAAACAAACATCGAACCCTCATAACTTTTTCATACGATGTCCGTTTTACGCAAACCAAATGTCCATTCTGACCAGAATTTCGAGACGGGCGCAATGGCATAGTCTGTTCCCTCTAATTCCGAATGTTAAATTAATTATTATTTAGTTTATCCTCTTTTAATGTCATTAAAATTTGGGGTGTTACAGTTACCTATGTATAGCCCTCTTCGTCGCGATCTATTAGAGTCCAAATTTGTGGAATCCGATGAAGGGTTCATTTAGAAATTAGATCTAGAGTTTTGGTTAGTTTTAAATCATGTTCGGAATAACAAGAGTAAACGAGTAGATGAACGTGCGTGGTCTTCCCCTCTAAGTTAGGGAATTAATTAATTCCCAACACTAATGAGCCTACGGACCAAATCCAGCCTTTTCAATTTTGTTTTTTCATCTAGTTATTCTTGGCTAGATTATCTAATTAAGGCGTTCTTATAGTAAAATTCGACCTAAAAATAGAATCGACGAAATGACACAAATTTTGTTGCTTAATTTAACTCCGTATAAACTAGTGTGTAACACGTGCATTGCATATGATAATATTATAAAATATAGTATTTAAAATTTTAGTGTCAAAATTTGAATTTTGTTATACAACAGACGACAAATCTAGCGAAATAAATATACTGTAAATTATTTTTATTTCTGTTTTTATATCGTATGTGTTATGCAACTTATATTTCTCTGAAGTAAAACAACAATCTTATTGTTCTTATTACCATAAGCAAATATTCATGTTGAATATGACATATTTTAATTATTTTAGACGAACTAACATATGCCGTTTAAGTTATTTCTATTAAACATGTTAAATTTAAAATTATGTAATTAGTTAAAATATATTGAATTAAGAGTGAATAATATGAATAAACTGAGAAGGAATTTGTATAAATTATAGAGATCTTAATATGTAGTTATTTGAAATATGGGTATTCTAAGTTAAATGTAGAATTTTATAATGCAATACAGATAAATATATTTTACCATTTTAATGCAGATATTAAATTAAATGATAAATGAATAAAAAAATAAACTTGTTTTGTTGATTTATGGGGTTTATACCGTAACTGAATAAAAAGTAAATTTTACCATTTTTGTTTGTACAATAACAGTATACAATAAATTAAAGTTCTTAAATATCTATAGAGATATTAGTTGATTAAATTTATTCAAATTGTCATATTACTATTATGTAATTAATACAAATATAAGGACTTGAGAATAAAGTCTTACAAGTTAATTAATGAATTATTTTTAGCTAATAATACAAATTATATATATATATATATATATATGAGATGTTTAGTTAAATAATTTAATTAATAAATTCAAAGACTCAAATATCAAATATCAAGAGAGAGTTAACCATAAGATGGAGAACTCGTAGAATTAAGGAGAAATCAATTAATTCTTCTTCTTTACTATTATTTAACAGATTACATCTCCCCCCTCCCCCATGTGCATGTTTATCCTTCCTTGAACATCTATTTCAATCTTCAATTTTTTTGAATTATTCTATCTGTATAAAGATTTGATTTCAAAAGTTTCCAGTCACAAAAGTATCGGTTAAAGTTTTAGCTCCCTTCCTTAGGTAATTTTCCTTAAAAACAACGTAAATCTTTGAAATGGTAAACAACTAAAAATATATTTCATAAAATTGAAAATTCAAAAAATCATACCAAAAATTAACATATAAGCATTTAAGAATTTAAACGATACTATTGCTTAGTTATCCACTATGATAAGGAGGAAAATACACTCTTTTATCTCTTATCTCACTCTATTTAATTGAACTTTCAATTATAATTACAAAAGAATTCATGAACTTTGGAAGACGTACTTGACGGAATTTAGGTGTTGTGATGGCCCGTGCCGCACCAGCCGACATTTCCAATGAAAGTGCGCTGTGCCATTGCCCGACTAGCACGGGACGGTTGCCAAAGAAAGGAAAAGAAAGGAATTTGAACTAACAAGGAACCTGTAGTATATCTCACAACGCATGGAATAAAATATAATAATAACATAACTTCGACATAAAACTAAACCGTCGCAGCAGCGAAAAATCTAAAATACAGCTTATGTTCCACATCATCATTATTACAACTTTTAAAACTGTCTCCAAAGCAAAATAAGAAAGGTACACCACTAATGCCCAAAGTAGTGACCAACAGCGACACAGGGAGAATAACTATATATATCGTATGTGGAAGCCTCATGCTCGTCTCCGGTACACCTACTCGTGCATAACCACCTGACATGTCTCTAGTCTGCCCGTTTAAGAGCACCCAGAGTAATAAGAAGAGACATAAAACTCTAGGTCAGACAAAAGTCTGGTATGAGCGATAAGCAACAAAACAGAACAATAACAGGTATACTAAACCGTACCTGAACCTGGACCTGTACCCAAAGAGTTAGCACATAAGATGTACAATACTTTAAGGTGACACTAACATATAGTGTAAAGATACAGGGGTGGGGTGTGCATGTCATTATGATGGCAAACAATCAAGTATAGCAACCATCCTCACATCTCTCACTCAGTGCGTAAAGCATACGATATCCACTGCCTTGATCACCCAAATCTTTGCTACGATCACTCTACCCCATGGAGTCATAGCGACTCCACTGCACTGATCCATAGCCACTAGTCCTTGTTATGTCCACTCTGCCCTATGAAGTCATGATGACTTCACTGCACTGGCTCATATCCATGCTACGATCACTCTGCCCCATGGAGTAATAAATACCCCACTGCACTGATCCATAGCCTAACATCCGTCTTAGTGGTGAATCAAAGTTATGGACGTCGATAACCCCTTAGCACATGTCTCACAGAAAAGTCCAACTCATTAAGTTATCTCGTTGATCCCTATTTGGATCCTGAGTAATAACCTCCCATTTAGATTTCCTTTGCATTTCGGGTTTTGGTCGAATTGGAGTTGGTCTTCAGAAGAGTCGCCGCGTAGAAGTAAAAGTATACATATGGTTCGGTTCGGTTCGGTACTCCTAACCCGGTTCGGTTCAGTGGTCCAAGCCCATGCATTGATTTGGTTTGGATATGCACAGTGCTCCATTCCTCCTTGGTTCGGTCTAGCCACACTTTCTTGGTTCAGTTCGGTGGTTGTCTCCATCCATTTCGGTTTGGTTACGACGAACCGATCCCATCCGTTGCTCCAGCTCCTCTTCTCGGATCTGATCCGATCCGCAGCCTCTTCCTTGCTTCCTATCCGAACCCAACTCTAACTCTTATGCAAATGACCTTCCTTCTTGCCAAGCCTCCTTTAGTGCCAAGCTCAGATCTGAATTGAATCTCCTTTCCCTGTTCTCTTATCCGATCCGAGCCCCATATCTGATCCGATCCGAAACCCTGCACATTTCCTGTAACTTTTCCAGCAATTGTTTTACATCATACGACGGCGTTTTCGACCACTCTAACATTTATAAACAATCACAAAGCATACCATACAGTCATAGCAACATCCAGAATCAACCATAAACACCAAAACAACAATTTAATATGTCAATATGGATCGAACATACCCACAAACTCATGCTTTCCCCTTAATCTCCCTTAATCATGTTTAAGCATACAATTAGCAAAACTTATCCAAGTTAGCCTAAATTTCTATCAGAGCCCTAAAATAATATTTTAGAATTTTACAAATTTTTCCAAATTTTTCTGAGCCATAATTTCGCTAATTATCACTAATCACCCCTAATTAGCCGTAATTTGTGAAAAACAATGCAAATCACTCACCTTAGCCACAAATAAAACTTAGATCTGAAAGTATCTCTGATTTGGGTTGAATTCTAATACCTAGCAGCAGCTCCAACTCTGATTTGGTGCTATTTCTCCTTGATTTGACGTTGGCTAGCTTAATCCTTGATTAGATAGCGATTTGGGATGAAATTACAAGGTGGAGGTCATGCCTAGGGTTAGGAAAATGTTTTAGTGGCCGAAAAATGAAATAGAATTTGTTTCCTAACTGTTCTTAGCCTCCATATAACCCTAATCCCGAAATGGGTTATGGGCCCTCTTGCTAATCACCCTAATTTGGTCTGCTTAAGTTGTTTTTCACCTTCTAAACTTTGTTTCAGCCATATCTCCCAAACGGTAAGTCCGTTTGGCTAATGTGACCACTCTACGGAAATGTAAACCATCACTCAAATCCATTGGAAGTGGTTTCAGGTCAAAATTCCTTATCAATCAAAAGTTATGGCTGAAACAAGATCAGCTAGGGGCAAAACGGTCATTTAAAAATTGGAAAAAATCGCAAACATGGGGAATGACCCCAATAGTCGTTTCCCGAAGTTACATGACCATACGAGTTCGTATGAGAAAAAAACAAATATTCTACGGTCCTTCGATGCATACAATGCGGGTCGTTACAGGTGTATTCGAGTTAAAGTTGTTTGTTTCCTGTTAGAACTTTTGTAAATACACAATTGTATTACAAACAGACAGCAACAACAATCAACATTAGTCAATTATGCCACAATTGTCACGTCAAATTGTGTTTACAATAATCACAGAAAGCGTAACCGATTTGTGCACTAGATTAAAGTTATACAGAAAGTATTCTGTTTCAATTATGGCCGAGTCCAGAAATATTTTATTTCCTTGAAACAATATTGTCGTTGCATGCACTGATCGACATAGTTGCAATTTGTTTCCCAGGATAAAACGGACCAACTCCGTTGCGTAGTGTCAGCATACGGAGCTCTAACGAACTAAAGTTGATTACAGAAATTAGATCAGAGGATTAGTTTGAAGAAGAAGAAGAAGTAATGCAAGTAGAAAAAGTGAATTCTATCTTGTTTTGGGCACTGTTTTTATAGGCAAGAGGAGGTGCCTATTCGTATGCATCAGTAACCGACGGAATTGGAAAGGTGCGACCCTTTAACCACCCGGTTATTAATGTGAGTACGCTAAGAATTCAAATGGTTGTATTTATTTAGTTAACAGACAAGCTTTTCGAATTCTGGATTGAACAGACACACCTTTAAAATTCTCGTTTTAGCGCACTAGCCTAATCAGCAACCATCAGCCATATTCAATCAACAGACCCCAAGAGCCTCAAGGCTCAAGGCCCAAGGCCTAATCTTTGACATTTTAATGTATTATTATTTCATGGCCAAGCCCCCACACTCCCATATAATCTCTCTTTCTTTTAATTTATATAAGCCTATTGGCTTTTAATATATTAGGAGAGATTGTGTTAAATTTTTGATGATGTGGGACTTTTATGTTGCTATTTCTTCTTCTTCCCAAAATGCTCTTGCCATTCATTTTCAACAATCCCCCATATGAATGAGAAGTCGATCTTAGTTTCACAAACCATTTATCGCATCGGTTAAAGTAGCACATGGGCCTTGAACTTTCCTAGTGATTACCTATTTGAATCACATCACAGGCGAATCAGTAGACATAGAATGTCCTTGAACATTAAGCCTTTTCTGTAATTCCAAAGTAGATAACACATGATAAATGTTTCTTATAACCCTTCGTTCTCTGTATGTGTTTGTTTTTGCCTTGAACACCTGCCTGGTCGGATAAGTGCTTAGGGAATTTGGCCTTATAATTCTCATTGAAGCGGCAGCTTCGCACTTACGTAGGTGATTTTGTAAAGGGTATTGTAATAACCTGGAAAATGTGAACCAGTTTAAAATTTTTTTATTAGGTTATTACCAGGAAATTTGAATGATTGAAATAGCATATTTCAATAAATTATAGAATTTGGTATGATAGGGCAGTTTGAAATTTTGAATACAAACTTTGTCTGACTGTACCGGGTGGAAAATATAACATATTTTAACGAAACTGAAAATATTTAAATCTGTTTATCAATACCTTTCTAACGAATCTGAAAAATCGAAATTTCATAACGGAAATCAAAAGTTATGGTCAAACGAATTTTCAGAAAGGTCGCTATATAGTATATATAGCCCTTGAAAATTGAGATTTTGCATACGACCTCGGAATTTGACGAAACCACTTTTGTTGGGTCCGGGATGTCAAATTATTGCTAAGTTTCAAATTTCATAATTTTTGAAGCTAGTATGTGAGCGGGGCAAAAGTTAACGTGTTTGGTCAAATTCTGTTAAAAAGGGTCGACCTAAAAATGGCCGTTTTTCAAACGAGCTCAGAATTCGACGAAACTGGTTTTGTTAGGACCGTATCGTCAAAACAAAGCTAGATTTATTTTTCTGGAATTTTTCGATTCAGTTTGTGGCCCTGGAAAATTGAAATGCACGTTTAAATTAAATATCGAATGTTTTATATTTTAAATTGAAAAATAACTGACTGTAACAGTCGAAATGGCCAACGAAACATATCCCATTGTGTCCGGAATGGGGGTATTTAGCTAGGGGCGATAGTCGTTGGGTTTAAAAAGGAGTCCGTTTGCAAAAACACTATTTAAAAATTTTCTATAAATATCGACCAATAGGAAATTTTCTTTAAAAAAAAATAAAAAATAAAAACCTAAAACCCTAAGCCGCCAGACGAGACGAACGACTCCCGTAGCTCCTCGCTTCCCCTCCTTTTTCCGATCGCCACAGGCCGTTTCGCCGCCGACCACTGTTGAGGCTTTTGCTCGCCGTACTCCCCTCTCCACATCCGACCTAGCCTCGCCACCAACAGAGCCGCCGTCGACGAGTTCGAGCGCTTCAAAGTCGCCGCCTTCCTGGAGCCACCGCCGCTTGGATTCGCCGTCGCACCGCTTCAGACAACCACCGCCGGAGAGCTCTTTCCTCCCTCGACGACGTCCAACAGCCTGATCGTCCTATAGAGCTACGAATCAAAAGAAAAATCAAAACCTAGAATTGAACAGGTTTGGAAACTAACGGGGTATTTAATTTTAAACTGTTTTAACACTTTAAAAGCGTTGCAAAACTTTGAAAAATAATATCTTTTTCGTTCTTCAACGAAATTCGATGAAACAGGAGACACCGTGACCGCAAGGAGGCTCTCTACATTCTAGAAGAAGCCGCGGATTTTTCTGACCTTCCTACGATTTTTAGCACCGCAAGAACCAATGTGAGGAATCTAAACGATTTGTGTGAATGTAATCGCGTTGTATAAATTATACAAGCGAAGTGTAAATTATATACGCATTGTATACCTCATGTACATGTGTTGTATAAGTTATATTAGCAATGCATAAATTATACAAGCGTTGTTTGAAACATATATGCTTTGAATTGTGATGAAATGCAAGTGAATTATTATACTACATATATATATATACATATATATATATATATATATATATATATATATATATATATATATATATACTCCCCTCGTCCACAAACCATGGACGATATTTATTGCTTGTGTTAGACGTGATGTTATATGGTATGACGAATGGTTGGAAATAATTGTTTGTGGTTGATATTATGGTTGAAAAATACCTTTGTGGTTGAAAAATACCCTCTTGTGGTTGAAACAAAATAGAATACGATTGTGGAATTGAAAATAAAACATGCCGCCTGCGTGCGAACTAGATGCATGATCCCCATTGTCAAAAACCGCGAGGTTTTAAGGTAGAGCGAGGAGCCGTACTAGGGACGGTCCCGGTTTTAACTACCCTGCCGTTATGCTGCCGAAATTTTCTGAAATATTTATGTGTTAGAATAATTTTCATTCATTGAAACTATTTACATATGCCATATAGAATATTCATGTGTTGAGTTGCAATTCATTCGTTGAGTTGAAATTCATGTGTTGAATATTATTTGAATTTAAACAAATGGCTTTAGCGATAAAAATCACATTTATATATATATACAAACTTTATCGAATATTCATGTGTTGAGTTGCAGTTCATTCGTTGAGTTAAAATTCATGTGTTGAATATTATTTGAATTTAAACAAATGGCTTTAGCGATAAAAATCACATTTTTATATATATACAAACTTTATCGAATATTCATGTGTTGAGTTGCTATTCATTCGTTGAGTTGAAATTCATGTGTTGAATATTATTTGAATTTAAACAAATGGCTTTAGCGATAAAAATCACATTTTTATATATATACAAACTATATGGAATATTCATGTGTTGAGTTGCAATTCATTCGTTGAGTTGAAATTCATGTGTTGAATATTATTTGAATTTAAACAAATGGCTTTAGCGATAAAAATCACATTTTTATATATATACAAACTATATCGAATATTCATGTGTTGAATTGCAATTTGTTCGTCGAGTTGAAATTCATGTGTTGAATGTTATCGTCGTCTAAAAATAAAATGAATCGACAATAAGAACTATATTTTTATAGTAAATAAGAAGTGTTAAAAATACACTAGTGTCGAATAAATATTTTTGATGATAAAAAATATTCCTTTTATCATGTATACGCTTAGTTAAAAATACACTAGTGTCGAATAAATATTTTTGATGATAAAAATATTCCTTTTATCATGCATACGCTTAGTTAAAAATACACTAGTGTCGAATAAATATTTTTGATGATAAAAATATTCCTTTTATCATGTATACGCTTAGTTAAAAATGCACTAGTGTCGAATAAATATTTTTGATGATAAAAATATTCCTTTTATCATGTATACGCTTAGTTAAAAATGCACTAGTGTCGAATAAATATTTTTGATGATAAAAATATTCCTTTTATCATGTATACGCTTAGTTAAAAATACACACGTGTTGAAATAAATAATAGTTTGCTAGGAATATTATTATTAGCTTGTTCTGCATATATATACATGTGTTGAACAGGAAAAATGGATTAGCTGTTGAGTAAAGAAATTATTTGCGTGCCCGACAAATAGGTAAACCTTGATGAGTTGGCTGCGCAATTTTATTTATATATCAACTCCTGTGAATGCCATTGGATGCGGAGTGCTGGTTTTTCTGTGTGAAATAATAAACAACGCCATAGGATAGTAACAATTAATTTCGAACTACACTACATGGCATACTTCTTGACGATAGGCATACTTCATCATATTCCACATAAGCAATTGGAGCTTGTGTGACGAGGTGGAAGATTTACCATACAAGCAAGAGGTTTGTATGGCGATGACTAAGTACTACAGGTTGAACTGATGACTGATATGGACTATATAAATTATAACGATAAATTGCCAGATTAATAAAACCCCACACGGGTCTGGAGTTGACAATAATCACGTCGCTCTAGTTATTAGATACGGCACATGGACTATTTATTTCCACACGGAAACGGGGGTGACGGGAATTTATTCTCTGGAGTGATTATCAGTACATGCTCCCCCGTAAACACCAAAATATATCACTAAAAATATGTGAATGCTTCTTAGGATTTATTGGGTACCTAATACGGCCCAATAAATTTCCAAACCCCTCCCCGTATAAAGGAGGTTATGGCGAAGTTTTTCGAAATATTAAGGCGTTAGTGAAATATTTGAAGTGAAAACGAAGTTGAAAATATAAAATGAACTATAGTTGAAACTATGGAATGAGCTATATTTATATATATAAATATAAATATAATTAAAAGGAATAGAGGCCGTGCAGTTCGCGTTTCGGAATCGTAATTTTAAACGATTAGTACGAGAAATCCGACCATCGGACTTTCCCGAAACCGCAACCGCTGGGTTCGCCTTGGAAATATCTTTCCAACGGCACCAACCTTGTAAAAATCCAACAGTTGGATTATCCGGAATGTTTAATTCAAATCTGAAGAAAAACAGCGCCAGAATCGTTTATATTTATATATATAAATATAAATATAATTAAATTTAATCGAATAACGACGCTGCAGTTCGAATTTTGAAACCGTAACTTCAAACGACTAGTGTGGAAGATCCGACCGTCGGATTCTCACGAAACTGGAACCGTTGGGTTCGCTTCGGGAATATCTTCCCATAGATATAGACTTTGTAGAAATCCAACGGTTAGATTTTCCGATATGTGTAAACCAAACTTAGGGAAAAACAGCGCCAGTGCCACGGCACGACCTGAAACGTCGTTTAATTAAATATGGCCATTTTTAAATAAATAAAAATGGCGAAAAATCGTTATAAAATATTATAAGCAACATAGGTTGCAAATAAACCAATTGTGCTTGAATTGTTTGATATTTGATGGTTGTATGTGTATGACATGAGAATAACACTAAATAACTTGAAGATGGATGTCGAATGATATAACCACATACAGAATCGATTTAAATTCTAATGACGTGAATTATTTGAAAAGGCCGAGCTAACCCTCATTTCAAATAATTCAGCGAGCGATTCGAATTGGAAAATGCAAAGACGATTCAAGACCGATGATCTTCGTATCGGTTGGATGGGCGCTACTGAGGTTCCTAACCGGAGTAGCTACCGGAAGGGGACGGAAGTAGTAGCCGTCTGAACGTATGTGTTAATTGGACGGATATACGAGGAATTGACGCCTCCGGTTTCGTTCAGACCCAGGACGGACTTGTAAATGGACTGTGTGTCTGACATTGGATTTTGTTCTATATTGATTGATCTCTGTTAAATATATATCTGTTTGGCGGCGGAGAATTTATTCTTTTGCTTAACGCCCTTCTCTGAGACGTATGAGCTCAGGGGTTATATATCGATAGAAATCAATCGTATGGAGTGGACTGCCTATGTGGCATGCCAAGATGTTGTGATCAAGGCTTCTGTTGCAAAGCAAAGTCTTGTGGATGATGATCAAAGCAAGGTCTACGTGGCCTAGCTTTGTGTATTTCGTAGATTCGCGAACCTCACACCCCGGTATGAGTTAAAAACGGGATACGGACTGCAGGGAGAGCACGACGTTTCTTTCTAGCTATGGTGGTGTCAGTGACTTACCAGCCCTGACATATATCTCTACTTTTCACCTTTGTGGTTGTTGGAATGCGAGGCGCCTCGATTATAGGTCTGTAAGGACCGGGAAACGTGTGTTCAGGCATAATTAATCCTCTAACGTAAGTGAGGATCGGCCCTGAAGATCCAGGATACCCAGTGTGCGTAGTCCTAAGGCATTTGCTAGAGTGTCTCGAAGTGGAGAGGAGCTTGCCCCTTGCCTCGACTCATGACGGAAATTTAATTTCCAATACGAAATAACGGACTTGATTGTAGAACTAGTATGGCGACATAGTGGTATGGGGCACTTATGCCGTCTATGATTGATATTTATGATGCTATTCGTTTTTGAAACATATATGCACTAGTAATAATATCAAATGATTTCGCTTTATACGTATCAAGCATATTTGGCTATTATAAGGTAAAACTCTATCCTCCGGCTTGCGTTGCATTGTGTGATGGGACCTGAGTCTTATAATGGCTTCATTCTTTCTAAAAGCATTGCGTTGTTTTAAAAGAATTTATTTTGTTTTAAATGCACCAGCAATAACTGGAGTAAACCCGTTCCGCGAAAGTGGCGTGGCCCTATGATTTGCTATTACTGTTGTTTAACTGTTAAATAGATTCCTCATACCAGTCCCCATGACTGACTCGTTGTTTGTTTCACTTTGCAAACGCGGGTGCCCTTATTTTCACACGGGCAGCCTAGTACACAGGTGGCAGGTGGTTTTTGGTTCTGCACTGCTGCATAGCGTGCACTTTTGGCTCATGGCGAAGCTGACTTCATAGAGATGACTTAGATATTTTCCGCCATTACTGTGTTTATATTATGATTCCGCCACTGGCGATGCAGACTGATTTACTTTCCGTATTTCTCATTATATGTATATGTATTCCGCCTTCGGCGATGTAGACTGATACTCTTATTATGTCTCACTACATGTATGTATTCCGCCTCTGGCGATGATGACTGATCACTTTCTTTTTTACTTACTAAGTATATCCCACGTTATGCTATTCTGATATTCCTACATGTTGTGATTCCGCTGTCATATCCATGTAAAATTTATTTTAATTATTGTTTCTGCTATTTTCTGCACTCTGCTATGATGATTAATGTGTTATTTCCTAATGATTATCCTTAATACCGCCCCTCGGATTTTGGGATCGTCACAGTTGGTATCAGAGCTTTGGTTAACCTTAGTTTCGGGATCTAACACATTAAACACCTCGTCAGAATAGAATCAGTAGTGTTCTAATACGAGTAGCTCATTAGAGATAGGATTAGCAATGTCCTAGAATGAGCTAAGCAGATTAGCAAAACAATTTGATCAGTACATCATCATTATCTTTCCTTGTATTCCCTTGCTTTATCATTTATGAAAATTATCAAATCTGTGAGCTTGACCTTTTTTCTTGCTTATACAGTACTCTTAGATGGCTACGCGTGGAGCAGCAGCTAGAGGAGGCCGTGGAGGCCGAGGAGATGCAGCAGGAGGACGGGGGAATATCCGCGTAGTAGTGGAAGGTCCTATTATTCCGCCACCAGCACCAGAAGACTTTGAGCTCGACAAAGTAGCTAAGAGGTACAGAAATCTTGGAGGGAAACCTTTTACTGGCACTGGCACAGTGACCGAAGCTATCGCTTGGCTGAAAACCTGTGAGAAAATCTTCGAGGGAATGGGCATGGGAACTAATAACAAAGCCCGACTTGGCATTTGGCTCCTTCAGGAAGAGGCAGAGCTGTGGTGGGATGCCATTACTTTTGGGGATGCAGCTGGTACTATCCGGACTTGGGAGCAGTTCAGGACTTTATTCAATGAGAAGTTTGTACCGGAACAAGCTCTAGAGAGGATGCGGGAGCAATTTGCTAATCTCCAGCAGGGAGACCTCTCTATTCAAGACTATCTGAATAAGTTCACTCAGCTATCACGCTATGCTCCAGAGCTGGTTTTGACCGACAAAGCGAAGAATAAGAGATTCATATTTGGGCTGAAGCGCAAGTATCACGATAGAGCTATGAGCAACATCAAACTCTCTTTTACAGAACTAGTAGAGATGGCTTGCAACTACGAAGACATGGATGAGAGGCATGCTAGCCAAGACCGCGCTAAAAGCCAAGCAGGGAATAAGCGCAAGACTTCAACAGACCAACCCGAATCTAGCATCACCGCGGCCGCTACTCAAAAACCCGCAAAGATCCCGAAAGGAAACTGCTACAATTGTGGGAAGCCCGGTCATTTCTCTAATGTGTGCAAAGCCCCAAAGAAGCCAAGGGCCAATGACTCAGCCGAATGCTACAACTGCCACAAGAAGGGGCACTATAGCAAGAATTGTCCTTTGAAGAAGAGCGCACAAGCGGCCCATGTCTATGACGGGAAGACCCCGCCAGCTACCACCGATGGGTCAGGTAAACCCGATGTCTTGGGAGGTACCCTTACTATTAAAAATATTCCTGTTTCTGTACTTTTTGATACTGGTGCATCACGTAGCTTCATATCTGGTAAAATTGTTCACAAGTTAAAATTGAAACAAAGAATTCTAAAGGAACCGATTAAAGTTCAAAACCCGATAGGAGGTTCTGTTAGTCTCAGTCTATATTGCAGAGTGCCTATCTCTTATTCATGTTACAAGTTTCCCATCCACTTAATTGTCATGGATTTATCAGAATTCGATGTTATTCTCGGTCTGGAATGGTTAACAAAATATAAGGCCGAAGTTAGATGTGCCGAAAGAATCGTGAAAGTTGAAACAAAATCGGGGCATATCACTATACCATGCCTCGGTGCAGAAATTAATAGAACAGAATTCTGGGCTTCTTTAGAAATTATTCCCCCTTCGATAGAAAAGAAACCGGTCGTTAAAAACTATGCGGATGTGTTTGAAGAAGTAGAAAACTTACCACCGCAAAGAGAAATTGAATTTAGGATAGATCTAATTCCTAACGCCCGACCAGTAGTACATCCAATACGAAGAATGGCCCCGAAAGAAAAAGAAGAGCTAAGTAGTCAAACCCGAGAATTACTTTGGAAAGGTCTGATCAGACCAAGCTTTTCAGCGTGGGGAGCCGCTGTAGTATTTGTCCCGAAATCAGACGGTACTCTAAGACTTTGCGTTGATTACCGAGATATCAATAAACAAACACTGAAGAACAAATATCCTTTGCCCCGAATAGACGATCTGTTAGACCAATTAAATGGAGCAACCGTATTCTCCAGAATGGACCTAGCTACAGGTTTCCACCAATTGCGAATAGCTGAAGACTGTGTTCCTTTGACAGCCTTCCGGGGGCCCGATTTATTCTACGAATGGTTAGTAATGCCGTTCGGCTTGTGCAACGCTCCGACATACTTCGTTGATCTTTTGAACAGAGTGTTCCATGGTGTACTGAATAAATTTGTTCTAGTCTTCATCGATGACATTCTAATCTACTCTAAGTCGGAAGAATAGCATGCAAAACATTTAGAACAAGTGTTGAAAATTCTAAGGAGAAATGTCTTGAAAGCTAAATTTTCTAAGTGTGTCTTCTGGCAGAATGAAGTTAAATTCCTAGGCCATGTCGTGTCAAAAGAAGGAATTGTTGTAGATCCAAGCAAAATTACAGCGATTCAAAACTGGAAACAACCTACTACCCCACAGAAGTTCGAAGTTTCTTTGGATTAGCTAGCTACTATCGGAAATTCGTTCAGGATTTTTCAAAGATATCGGGAGTATTGACAAAGCTTACAAAGAAGTATGAGAAATTCAAATGGACTCCCGAATGTGAAGAAGCTTTCCAAGAGCTAAAACTGAGGTTGACAACTGCTCCGGTATTGACAATAATAGAAGGTAACCAAGACTTGACCGTATGGACAGATGCTTCTATTAGAGGGCTAGGCGCAGTGTTAATGCAAAAAGGCCAAGTGATCGCTTATGCCAGCCGTCAACTAAAGCCGCATGAAAGAAACTATGCTACTCATGATCTTGAGTTATTAGCTATCGTGTTCGCTTTAAGAATATGGAGGCATTATTTATTGGGCGAGAAGTTCGAACTGTTTACCGATCATCAATCCTTGAAATACCTGTTCACCCAGAAAGATTTAAACCTGAGGCAACAGCGTTGGTTAGAATTCCTTGCAGCATACGATTTTGAAATTATATACACTCCAGGGAAAGCCAATGTTGTAGCAGATGCGCTCAGCAGAAAGAATGAAATCATCGCCAGTTTTGTCATCACGTCTTCATTAATAGACAGAATCTCGACCCTTCAAAAGGAGGATAATTTTGTAAAGGTAATGATAAAAAGGATCAATGAAGGCATAGACTCCAGCTTCCAAGTGGATAGTGAGGGGGTTTTGAGGTTAAAAGGAAGAATTTGTGTTCCCGACATCTCTGAGCTAAAAAGAGAAGTGCTTGATGAATGCCACAAGTCTAAATTAAGTATCCATCCCGGTGTGAGCAAAATGTATAACGATATCAAACGCACCTTCTGGTGGAAGGCGATGAAAAGAGATATCTCATTATATGTTAGCAGATGCCCCACTTGTCAGCTAGTTAAGAGTGATCAGCAGAAATTGGCTGAATTATTACAACCATTAGAAATTCCTGGATGGAAGTGGGAACAAATCTCGATGGACTTCATCGATGGCTTGCCTCGAACTAGAAAAGGAAACGACAGTATATGGGTAATCGTAGATCGCTTCACGAAGACTGCCCATTTCATCCCTGTCCGATCCAACAGAACGGCTCAAAGTCTGGCACAGATTTACTTCAGAGAAATAGTTAAACTTCACGGAGTACCGCTCAGTATAGTCAGCGATAGAGATCCCCTGTTCACTAGCAAATTCTGGGAAGCATTCCAGGAAGAATTGGGAACCAAATTAAATCTAAGCACCGCTTATCACCCTCAGACAGACGGCCAAACTGAGCGGGTGAATAGAATTTTAGAAGATCTATTGCGGGCTTGCGTTATCGATTTTGGAGGCTCATGGGAAGATCACTTACATTTAGCCGAATTCTCTTACAACAATAGCTATCAAGCAAGTTTGGGAATGTCTCCATTCGAAGCATTATACGGTAGACCGTGCAGATCTCCCACATGTTGGGTAGAACATGGCAACAGACTTGTGTTAGGGCCCGATATGATTCAAGAAGCATCGGATAAAGTCGATTCCATTAAGAAGCGATTAAAAACCGCACAGAGCCGACAGAAAAGTTATGCTGATGCGAGAAGAAGGGATATATCGTTTGCCGTTGGCGATTATGTTTACTTAAGAGTTTCTCCAATGCGAGGAGTAATTAGATTTGGCAAGACTGGGAAGTTGGCACCGAGATTTATTGGTCCCTTTCCTATACTTGAACGGATTGGAACTCTTGCATATAGGGTTTCATTACCTGATTGGTTGCCTGGTGTACATGATGTGTTCCATGTGTCTCAACTCAGAAAACATGTTCATGATCCAGATCTTGTTATAGAAGAAGCAGCACAACAGGATATTGACATAACCCCAGAATTAGCACTCAAGAGGGATCCATTAAAGATAGTTGGCAAAGAAACTAGAGAGCTAAGGAGGAAAAAGATTCATTTAGTCAAAGTGCAGTGGAGTGGTGATCCTAGAGACTGTACTTGGGAGACTGAGGAAAGCATTAAACAAGCCTATCCCAAATGCAGAGTGGACATCTCTGACTAACTCCGGTGCAAGGTACTTTTACAATACTTTGCATTTACATTTTATTTCCTGCTTAACTGTTATTTCCTTTTCGAGGACGAAAAGTTTTAAGTGGGGGAGATTGTAATAACCCGGAAAATGTGAACCAGTTTAATTTTTTTTTATTAGGTTATTACCAGGAAATTTGAATGATTGAAATAGCATATTTCAATAAATTATAGAATTTGGTATGATAGGGCAGTTTGAAATTTTGAATACAAACTTTGTCTGACTGTACCGGGTGGAAAATATAACAGATTTTAACGAAATTGAAAATATTTAAATCTGTTTATCAATACCTTTCTAACGAATCTGAAAAATCGAAATTTCATAACGGAAATCAAAAGTTATGGTCAAACGAATTTTCAGAAAGGTCGCTATATAGTATATATAGCCCTTGAAAATTGAGATTTTGCATACGACCTCGGAATTTGACGAAACCACTTTTGTTGGGTCCGGGATGTCAAATTATTGCTAAGTTTCAAATTTCATAATTTTTGAAGCTAGTATGTGAGCGGGGCAAAAGATAACGTGTTTGGTCAAATTCTGTTAAAAAGGGTCGACCTAAAAATGGCCGTTTTTCAAACGAGCTCAGAATTCGACGAAACTGGTTTTGTTAGGACCGTATCGTCAAAACAAAGCTAGATTTATTTTTCTGGAATTTTTCGATTCAGTTTGTGGCCCTGGCAAATTGAAATGCACGTTTAAATTAAATATCGAATGTTTTATATTTTAAATTGAAAAATAACTGACTGTAACAGTCGAAATGGCCAACGAAACATATCCCATTGTGTCCGGAATGGGGGTATTTAGCTAGGGGCGACAGTCGTTGGGTTTAAAAAGGAGTCCGTTTGCAAAAACACTATTTAAAAATTTTCTATAAATATCGACCAATAGGAAATTTTCTTTAAAAAAAAAAAACCTAAAACCCTAAGCCGCCAGACGAGACGAACGACTCCCGTAGCTCCTCGCTTCCCCTCCTTTTTCCGATCGCCACAGGCCGTTTCGCCGCCGACCAGTGTTGAGGCTTTTGCTCGCCGTACTCCCCTCTCCACATCCGACCTAGCCTCGCCACCAACAGAGCCGCCGTCGACGAGTTCGAGCGCTTCAAAGTCGCCGCCTTCCTGGAGCCACCGCCGCTTGGATTCGCCGTCGCACCGCTTCAGACAACCACCGCCGGAGAGCTCTTTCCTCCCTCGACGACGTCCAACAGCCTGATCGTCCTATAGAGCTACGAATCAAAAGAAAAATAAAAACCTAGAATTGAACAGGTTTGGAAACTAACGGGGTATTTAATTTTAAACTGTTTTAACACTTTAAAAGCGTTGCAAAACTTTGAAAAATAATATCTTTTTCGTTCTTCAACGAAATTCGATGAAACAGGAGACACCGTGACCGCAAGGAGGCTCTCTACATTCTAGAAGAAGCCGCGGATTTTTCTGACCTTCCTACGATTTTTAGCACCGCAAGAACCAATGTGAGGAATCTAAACGATTTGTGTGAATGTAATCGCGTTGTATAAATTATACAAGCGAAGTGTAAATTATATACGCATTGTATACCTCATGTACATGTGTTGTATAAGTTATATTAGCAATGTATAAATTATACAAGCGTTGTTTGAAACATATATGCTTTGAATTGTGATGAAATGCAAGTGAATTATTATACTATATATATATATATACTCCCCTCGTCCACAAACCATGGACGATATTTATTGCTTGTGTTAGACGTGATGTTATATGGTATGACGAATGGTTGGAAATAATTGTTTGTGGTTGATATTATGGTTGAAAAATACCTTTGTGGTTGAAAAATACCCTCTTGTGGTTGAAACAAAATAGAATAGGATTGTGGAATTGAAAATAAAACATGCCGCCTGCGTGCGAACTAGATGCATGATCCCCATTGTCAAAAACCGCGAGGTTTTAAGGTAGAGCGAGGAGCCGTACTAGGGACGGTCCCGGTTTTAACTACCCTGCCGTTATGCTGCCGAAATTTTCTGAAATATTTATGTGTTAGAATAATTTTCATTCATTGAAACTATTTACATATGCTATATAGAATATTCATGTGTTGAGTTGCAATTCATTCGTTGAGTTGAAATTCATGTGTTGAATATTATTTGAATTTAAACAAATGGCTTTAGCGATAAAAATCACATTTTTATATATATACAAACTTTATCGAATATTCATGTGTTGAGTTGCAATTCATTCGTTGAGTTGAAATTCATGTGTTGAATATTATTTGAATTTAAACAAATGGCTTTAGCGATAAAAATCACATTTTTATATATATACAAACTTTATCGAATATTCATGTGTTGAGTTGCAATTCATTCGTTGAATTGAAATTCATGTGTTGAATATTATTTGAATTTAAACAAATGGCTGTAGCGATAAAAATCACATTTTTATATATATACAAACTATATGGAATATTCATGTGTTGAGTTGCAATTCATTCGTTGAGTTGAAATTCATGTGTTGAATATTATTTGAATTTAAACAAATGGCTTTAGCGATAAAAATCACATTTTTATATATATACAAACTATATCGAATATTCATGTGTTGAATTGCAATTTGTTCGTCGAGTTGAAATTCATGTGTTGAATGTTATCGTCGTCTAAAAATAAAATGAATCGACAATGAGAACTATATTTTTATATAAATAAGAAGTGTTAAAAATACACTAGTGTCGAATAAATATTTTTGATGATAAAAAATATTCCTTTTATCATGTATACGCTTAGTTAAAAATACACTAGTGTCGAATAAATATTTTTGATGATAAAAATATTCCTTTTATCATGCATACGCTTAGTTAAAAATACACTAGTGTCGAATAAATATTTTTGATGATAAAAATATTCCTTTTATCATGTATACGCTTAGTTAAAAATGCACTAGTGTCGAATAAATATTTTTGATGATAAAAATATTCCTTTTATCATGTATACGCTTAGTTAAAAATGCACTAGTGTCGAATAAATATTTTTGATGATAAAAATATTCCTTTTATCATGTATACGCTTAGTTAAAAATACACACGTGTTGAAATAAATAATAGTTTCCTAGAAATATTATTATTAGCTTGTTCTTCATATATATACATGTGTTGAACAGGAAAAATGGATTAGCTGTTGAGTAAAGAAATTATTTGCGTGCCCGACAAATAGGTAAACCTTGATGAGTTGGCTGCGCAATTTTATTTATATATCAACTCCTGTGAATGCTATTGGATGCGGAGTGCTGGTTTTTCTGTGTGAAATAATAAACAACGCCATAGGATAGTAACAATTAATTTCGAACTACACTACATGGCATACTTCTTGACGATAGGCATACTTCATCATATTCCACATAAGCAATTGGAGCTTGTGTGACGAGGTGGAAGATTTACCATACAAGCAAGAGGTTTGTATGGCGATGACTAAGTACTACAGGTTGAACTGATGACTGATATGGACTATATAAATTATAATGATAAATTGCCAGATTAATAAAACCCCACACGGGTCTGGAGTTGACAATAATCACGTCGCTCTAGTTATTAGATACGGCACATGGACTATTTATTTCCACACGGAAACGGGGTGACGGGAATTTATTCTCTGGAGTGATTATCAGTACATGCTCCCCCGTAAACACCAAAATATATCACTAAAAATATGTGAATGCTTCTTAGGATTTATTGGGTACCTAATACGGCCCAATAAATTTCCAAACCCCTCCCCGTACAAAGGAGGTTATGGCGAAATTTTTCGAAATATTAAGGCGTTAGTGAAATATTTGAAGTGAAAACGAAGTTGAAAATACAAAATGAACTATAGTTGAAACTATGGAATGAGCTATATTTATATATATAAATATAAATATAATTAAAAGGAATAGAGGCCGTGCAGTTCGCGTTTCGGAATCGTAATTTTAAACGATTAGTACGAGAAATCTGACCATCGGACTTTCCCGAAACCGCAACCGCTGGGTTCGCTTTGGAAATATCTTTCCAACGGCACCAACCTTGTAAAAATCCAACGGTTGGATTGTCCGGAATATTTAATTCAAATCTGAAGAAAAACAGCGCCAGAATCGTTTATATTTATATATATATATATATATATATAAATATAAATATAATTAAATTTAATCGAATAACGACGCTGTAGTTCGAATTTTGAAACCGTAACTTCAAACGACTAGTGTGGAAGATCCGACCGTCGGATTCTCACGAAACTGGAACCGTTGGGTTCGCTTCGGGAATATCTTCCCACTGATATAGACTTTGTAGAAATCCAACGGTTAGATTTTCCGATATGTGTAAACCAAACTTAGGGAAAAACAGCGCCAATGCCACGGCACGACCTGAAACGTCGTTTAATTAAATATGGCCATTTTTAAATAAATAAAAATGGCGAAAAATCGTTATAAAATATTATAAGCAACATAGGTTGCAAATAAACCAATTGTGCTTGAATTGTTTGATATTTGATGGTTGTATGTGTATGACATGAGAATAACACTAAATAACTTGAAGATGGATGTCGAATGATATAACCACATACAGAATCGATTTAAATTCTAATGACGTGAATTATTTGAAAAGGCCGAGCTAACCCTCATTTCAAATAATTCAGCGAGCGATTCGAATTGGAAAATGCAAAGACGATTCAAGACCGACGATCTTCGTATCGGTTGGATGGGCGCTACTGAGGATCCTAACCGGAGTAGCTACCGGAAGGGGACGGAAGTAGTAGCCGTCTGAACGTATGTGTTGATTGGACGGATATACGAGGAATTGACGCCTCCGGTTTCGTTCAAACCCAGGAAGGACTTGTAAATGGACTGTGTGTCTGACATTGGATTTTGTTCTATATTGATTGATCTCTGTTAAATATATATCTGTTTGGCGGCGGAGAATTTATTCTTTTGCTTAACGCCCTTCTCTGAGACGTATGAGCTCAGGGGTTATATATCGATAGAAATCAATCGTATGGAGTGGACTGCCTATGTGGCATGCCAAGATGTTTTGATCAATGCTTCTGTTGCAAAGCAAAGTCTTGTGGATGATGATCAAAGCAAGGTCTACGTGGCCTAGCTTTGTGTATTTCGTAGATTCGCGAACCTCACACCCCGGTATGAGTTAAAAACGGGATACGGACTGCAGGGAGAGCACGACGTTTCTTTCTAGCTATGGTGGTGTCAGTGACTTACCAGCCCTGACATATATATCTACTTTTCACCTTTGTGGTTGTTGGAATGCGAGGCGCCTCGATTATAGGTCTGTAAGGACAGGGAAACGTGTGTTCAGGCATAATTAATCCTCTAACGTAAGTGAGGACCGGCCCTGAAGATCCAGGATACCCAGTGTGCGTAGTCCTGAGGCATTTGCTAGAGTGTCTCGAAGCGGAGAGGAGCTTGCCCCTTGCCTCGACTCATGACGGAAATCCAATTTCCAATACGAAATAACGGACTTGATTGTAGAACTAGTATGGCGACATAGTGGTATGGGGCACTTATGCCGTCTATGATTGATATTTATGATGCTATTCGTTTTTGAAACATATATGCACTAGTAATAATATCAAATGATTTCGCTTTATACGTATCAAGCATATTTGGCTATTATAAGGTAAAACTCTATCCTCCGGCTTGCGTTGCATTGTGTGATGGGACCTGAGTCTTATAATGGCTTCATTCTTTCTAAAAGCATTGCGTTGTTTTAAAAGAATTTATTTTGTTTTAAATGCACCAGCAATCACTGGAGTAAACCCGTTCCGCGAAAGTGGCGTGGCCCTATGATTTGCTATTACTGTTGTTTAACTGTTAAATAGATTCCTCATACCAGTCCCCATGACTGACTCGTTGTTTGTTTCACTTTGCAAACGCGGGTGCCCTTATTTTCACATGGGCAGCCTAGTACACAGGTGACAGGTGGTTTTTGGTTCTGCACTGCTGCATAGCGTGCACTTTTGGCTCATGGCGAGGCTAACTTCATAGAGATCACTTAGATATTTTCCGCCATTACTGTGTTTATATTATGATTCCGCCACTGGCGATGCAGACTGATTTACTTTCCGTATTTCTCATTATATGTATATGTATTCCGCCTTCGGCGATGTAGACTGATACTCTTATTATGTCTCACTACATGTATGTATTCCGCCTCTGGCGATGATGACTGATCACTTTCTTTTTTACTTACTAAGTATATCCCACGTTATGCTATTCTGATATTCCTACATGTTGTGATTCCGCTGTCATATCCATGTAAAATTTATTTTAATTATTGTTTCTGCTATTTTCTGCACTCTGCTATGATGATTAATGTGTTATTTCCTAATGATTATCCTTAATACCGCCCCTCGGATTTTGGGATCGTCACAGGTATTCACTAATTCCTCAAATACAGACATCATTAAAAGTACAAATACTTATCCTTATTCAACGTATAATGCACTGACTTATCATAGGAAAGGTTTGCGTATAACAGTGCCATCAGGTTTCTCTTAAACTTCGTTGTCCCTTTGAACCTATATCTTGGGATCTCCATTCAACTAGGTGGGGTTTCCATTTTAGAAAAACCTTTAATCTATAGGCCTTAGCCCCATTCCCATTGATAAGGTTTGAACTTTCTCTCTTGGCAAGCCTTTTGTAAGTGGATCTGCTAAGTTATCTTTAGATCGAATGTAAACTATTGTGATAACCCCATTACAGAGAAGTTGTCTTATCGTTTTATGTCTACGATGAATATGCCTAGATTTACCATTGTATAGTGTACTATTAACTCTTCCAATTTTTGATTGACTATCACAAGGTATACATATTGGAGGCATAGATTTGCTCCAATTAGGAATGTCTTCCAAGAAGCTTCGAATCCATTATGCTTCTTCTACAGTCTTATCTAGTGCAATAAACTCTAATTCCATCATAGATCTAGCGATACAAGTCTGGTTGGATGATTTCCATGAAATATCTCCATTTCCTAATGTGAACACATATCCACTTGTAAATTTTGTATCATTTAATCCAGTGATCCAATTTGCATCACTGTATCCTTCCACTATTGAAGGATAGTTTGTATATTATAGACCATAACTCTGTGTATATTTTAGATATCTTAGAACTTTGATTATCTATTTCCAATGATGCTTACCAGAATTGCTGGTAAATCTACCTAGTTTGCTTACAGAATATGTGATATTAGGCCTAGTAAAGTTTATAACATACATGATACTTGCTAGTATACGAGAGTATTCCAATTGGTAGATACCATCACCACTGTTCTTTACCCAATTTTGGTTCATATCTAGTGGTGATTTTGCAATAGTTACATTATATTGCTTGAATTTTTCAAGTATTTTGGTGATGTAATGCGATTGGGATAATGCATATCCCTGTGGTGTTCCCAGAATTTTTACACCTAATATCACATCCGCTATTCCTAGGTCTTTCATTTCAAATCTGGAGGATAACATATCCTTTGTAGATGTTATTATGGCCTTGTTATTGCCTAGGATCAACAGGTCATCAACATAGAGACAAATGATGACATATCCAATATGTGTGTGTTTTAGGTACACATAATTATCTGATTCATTTATTTTGAATCCATTTGATAACATAGTATTATCAAACTTCTCATGCCATTGTTTTGGAGCTTCCTTAAGGCCATAAAGTGATTTTACTAGTTTGCAAACTTTATTCTCATTTTCTGCGCTTAGAAATCCTTCAGGTTGTTTCATAGATTTCCTCCTCTAGTTCACCATTCAAGAATGCAGTTTTAACATCCATTTGACGTATTTCCAAGTCATGTATGGATGCAATTGCAATGAGCACTCTAATTGACATTATCCTCGTTACTGGTGAATATGTATCGAAATAATCCAGGTCTTCCTTTTGTCTAAATCCTTGGACTATCAGACGAGCTTTGTACTTGTCTATTGAACCATCGGGTTTCAATTTCTTTTTAAATATCCATTTATTACCTAAGGTTTTACATACTGCAGGTAAATCAACTAATTCCCACGTATGATTGGACATAATGGATTCAATCTCGTTGTTAATTTCCTCTTTCCAATAAGGGGCATCGCTGGAAGACATAGCTTGTTTGTATGTCAATGGATTATCTTCTAACATAAATGTATAGAACTCCGGTCCAAAAGTTTTTAAAGTCCTTGACCTTTTACTTTTTCTTAGTTCCTCTATTTGCTGCTTTGCACTACTTTGCTGAGTGTTATTTTGTTCAGTATCCTCAAGAGAATAAGGAACTTCATCTTCCCTTGGTCTCTTAGGTGTATCAGTTTCAGTACCATGTTTCAAGGTAATTATATGTTTGAAAAATCTAGCATTTCTCGACTCAATGATGGTATTTTCATGAATATCATCAATTTCAGATTTGTGTACCAAAAATCGATGTGTGGCACTATTTTGTGCATATCCAATGAATGCACAATCAATTGTTTTTTGGTCCACTTTTGACCGTCTTTGGTTTTGGTACCTCTACTTTGGCAAGACACCCCCACACTTTTATGTATTTGTAGGATGGTGGTCTATTTTTCCAAAATTCATGAGGAGATTTAGATGTTTTCTTTCAGGGAATTTTATTTAAAATATGATTTGCCAAAATAATAGCTTCTCCCCAAAAGTTATCTAGAAAGCAAGAGCTAATTAGTAAGGCATTCATCATTTCTTTAAGAGTTCTATTTTTCTGCTCGGCTATATCGCTGGATTGAGATGAATACGTGGCTGTAGTTTGATGTATAATTCCATGCTCAGCCCAGAATCCCTCAAATGAAGACTCGTATTCTCCTCATCTATCACTCCTTAAAGATTTTATTTTCTTGTTGAGTTGATTCTCAACTTCTGCCTTATACTGTTTAAACATTTCAAATGCTTCATCCTTGCTTCTAAAAAGATATACTTGACAGTATATGGTACAATCATCAATGAATGTAATATAATACCTTTTGCCACCCCAAGTTTGACACATTTTCAAATTGCATACATTAGTATGTATTAAGTCTAAAGGTTCAGTCTCTCGTTCAACACGATGAAACGAGTTTCTTGTCAATTTTGCTTTTGCACAAACTTGACATTTATAGTTGGAATCTATATTGCATTCTAGATTATTCAATTTTCGCAATGTATCAAAGTTTACATGCCCTAATCTAGAATGCCATATGTTAGAAGATTCAACAATGTAAGCAGAAGATTCACTTTTATTCATATCAGTGCGTGGTACAATAGTGGTTACATTTGCTTTAAATAAACCATCACACACTTATCCTCTTCCAACATACACTCCATTCTTGAAAAGAACAAATTTATCAGCTTCAAAATTCAATTTGAAGCCTTGCTTGCTCAGCAATGATCCTGAAATCAGGTTGTTGCGAATTTCTTGAATATAGAGAATATCATTTAAATTCAGTTCCTTTCCAGAAGTCCGTTTCAACACAACTTTTCCTTTGCCTTCGACCTTCGAAGTAGAAGAATTGCCCATAAAAAGTTGTTCATCATTAGCTGCAGTTTCATAGGTTAGACATCCACTTATTAGAGCATATGTGTCGAGTGGCTTCAGTGTCTACAAACATTTCCTTTGAGTTACCAACAAGGTTG
Source organism: Allium sativum (assembly GCA_030737875.1). Classification (NCBI taxonomy): domain Eukaryota; kingdom Viridiplantae; phylum Streptophyta; class Magnoliopsida; order Asparagales; family Amaryllidaceae; genus Allium; species Allium sativum. Next base: position 752,577,330 of record CM060918.1, read on the forward strand.
CATTCTGATATTACTGCACATAAATCAAGATCAGAAATGCCTTTTGAAACATCAGCCGTATTTGCTTCTAACTTCTTCTTTTTAGGCGCGCGACATTCGGCTGCTTTGTGCCCCTTCTTTCCAAAGTTGTGGCAAGAACCCAGAAATTTCTTTGACTTGCATTGTAATGTCCCGTATATTTGCAGTATAATAATTAATTTATTTAATTATTTATATAGTGATTTAGAGGATTTAATGGTGGTTTCATTAATTAACTTTGAATATTTTATTTAATATAATAATTAAATAATATATTTAATTCTGAAGTAATCAGAATTAGCTGAAATGGCAATACGGTGTGAATTGGGCAATTCAAAATATATAATTCAGTTTAGAATTTGAATTAGAATAAAGAATATATTATTTAAACGACAGTTGAATGTATAAATTATATTATAATTATAATTGAGCTCGAAATGGCGTGGCAGTTTGTAATTTGGCGATTCAAACTTTAAACAAAGATACAAAAGTCGTTTTAAGCCGGATTTCTGTGAAACAAGAAACATTCGGAGTGGGTGATGTATATTTTTCTAATGGAAGAGAAAAATCAGGATTTCATCATGTAGATTTTGAGTTATGTCCAAATCAAATTTTAGAAAAGTCGTTATGGAATTCCTTTATAATTTATAACGATTTATAAAAGGATTTCTATTTTAATTGAATATCGATTTGACCTGGATTTGAAATATCGAGTTATAACTCCATATATATTTATTATGGAGCTATATGATATGTATTGTGAATATATGAGATAATATATATTTATTGATATTTAATTTAATTATTTTTAAATATATTTATATATTTAAAAGGGTTATTTAGAGCTTTAAAAATAGTCAGTTTTGCAAACGACCTCCGTTTTTGACGAAACTAATTTTGTTGGATCCGTAATATTAAATTATTGTTAGATTCCAAGTTTCGTGATTTTTGGAGTCATTGTGTGGCCGTACGGATTTTTAATGCGAAAAACAGTCGGTATTTTGACGGTTAAAAATACGTTGTGTGAGCAAACGGAGTCGGAATTCGACGAAACAAGTTTCGTTGGGTCCGTAATGTCGAACTGTAACTACATGTCCAGTTTCGGGATTTTTGGATGTCAGGTGTGATTACAGGAATTCTTAAGGACAAATACAAATAGCGCTGGAATAAAAACAAATATAAAACTCGAATAAAAATATATTAAAACTACACTATAAATAATCCTAACATTTTCTAGCCCTACCATTTCCTCTCTTCCTGGTCAAAATGAAACGGCCGCCACCATTTCTCTTCATAGCAACATTTCATGAGCTTTCAAAAATCAAAACAAAGGATATAAATTCCTATAAATCATTAAATTCCTATTTTTGGAATCCTACAAGGTGTGGCAACAGCCCGGTACCGTTTTTGTTTGGTTCGACAACCCTTTTCGGAGTTCGAACGGTTGAAGCGTCGTCCTATGGTTGGGGATTTTGTTCGAACGGATCATTAATCCTCGAATTCGAGTTCATATTGGTAATCAGAGGATTGAATGGCACTTGTTTTGATTTTGTGGGATTTTTCCAAATAAAAAAATTGTCGAACTCGGTCCTCATTTTACGGTTGAATACTAGAGAGCGGAAATTGGGTCTGGCGTTCCAAAGTAATGGAAGAGGTATAGGATGGAAGAGAATTTGATGGAGAAAGTAATGGTGATATTTGTTTGTGGATTTATGGAGTGAAGGGAGTGCGGTTTGAGCCTGAAGTTGCAAAAATGGCTGTAGTGATTTTCCTGGAGTCGCGGCCTTGATTGGGGAAGAAAGGACATACAGGTATGGGTTTGGCAGTGAGAAGCTGGGCCAAGGATTCAAATAAGGGCGAGGCCCGTTTAAATAAAAGTTAAGTTATTTATTTAAGTTAAGTATATAAACTTGTAAATTGGATATCTTCGTCATACCTTATCAGAATTTGACGAAACTAGATCCATTAGGATCATGTGGACAAGGACTACATTTTTGAACTGACTAGGATTGAATTGGAGCCCATTACAATTCATTGCAAAATAAATTGTCCGTCTGAATCAAAGATAGTTAATCGTTATTTAACGATAACCATCCAATGTGAGTAAAACTCACCAACTCTGAATAGTTATATTTATATAACGTATTATTAGAACTGATAAATGATAATTGACTGCGGTGTGTTGACTGTTTGGTTGAACTGCTAAGTGATTGGTTGAAATTATGGATAACAATATATACACATATATATATATATATATCGTAAATCAAATACTGATTCTGTATATCAGAATATGTCATATTGAAATGAGGTTGATGTTAATTATATTGTTTAACATATGTGATGCAGGGAAACAGGTTGGAGCGATCCAACTGGATTCCTCAATATTTATAATACTGTTTTTCATATATTGTAATATATGATGTGATATTTAATCTGTGTTGGTTATGTGTGTTTGAATGATATCAATCATTGTTATTTGATATTTTAAATACCGTAAGAAATACTGGGATGTAGAAAAGGGGATTTTCAAAGTGTATTTTGAAAATGAATTATTTATATAAAATCAATAGATTTTATATAAAAAAGGAAAATATTTGTAAAACAAATATAAAAGGAAAATATTTGTAAAAAAAATACAAAAGGGAAATATTGAGAAACAAATAAAAGAGGAAATATTTGTAAAACAAATAGAAAAGGAAATGGTTGGAAAATAAAAGGAATTACTTATAAAACCAATGGATTTTATATAAAAAGGAAATATTTTATAAAATAAATAGAATTATCAAACGGGGTTTATTTGGTAAATAAATAGATTATAAAAGAAAATACTTGAAAAAAATTGAATAGAATAGTATAAAAAGAGAATCTTATATTTGAAAGGTTTAGACCTGTGCTTCGCGCATGGTATAACATGATATGGATTTAAAGCAAAGATTTTTAATAGAATCTGTTTTAACCGATAGATTGAGAAGATTAATTTATAAATAATATTTTATAAGTAAAATAAAATTTTATCATTGGATAAATAGAATATATAAGTCAGGGCTTATATAAAGAAGTAAGAATCGATTTCAACATCGATATTTGAAACTGAATATGGATGTAGAATTAATCAAAGGAGTTAATCAAAATGCGTTAATCAAAGTGTGTTAATCAAAATGAGTTAGAGGAGTTAATCGAGTTAGAGATAATCGATTAGAGTAAGAGTTAATCGAATTAGAGTTAATCGATTAGAGTTAGAGTTAATCGATTTGAGTTAGAGTTAATCGAATTAGAGTTGATCGATTGGAGTTAGAGATAATCAAATTAGAGTTAATCGATTAGTGTTAGAGCTAATTGATTTGAGTTAGAGTTAATCGAATTATATTTAATCAATTAGAGTTAGAGTTAATCGTATTAGAGTTAGAGTTAATTTGTAACAACCCGAAAATTTTGAACCAATTTAAAATTCTTATTTTAGAAATTTTAAGGGACTTTGAATATTTAAATTAATTTATTTTAATTAATAACGACTAAAAATTTATTTAAATCGAAGTTACAGAAAATGTATTCATTTTGATTTCTAAAAGGAGTAAGAAATGGCGTGGTAGTTTGAAAATTTGATTTTAAACTTTAACTGAGTGTACCGAATTCAAAATTTAACGAATTTTAGTGAAACCAAAAATATATAAATCTGTTTGAAATTATCTTTCCAACAAATCCGAAAAATCGAAATTTCATAGTGGGAATTAAAAGATATGGCCAGTTGAATATTCAGAATAGTTGCTATTGTATAATTTATTGTTGCACCCTGGATTTTTGAATAATCGAAAATTAAAGAATAATTAATCTCAGATGTGAGAATTATGGGGATTGGGTTGCTCCATTGTGTTTGTAATAACCCGGAAAATGTGAACCAATTTAAAATTTTTAAATTAGGTTATTACCAAAGAATTAGAATAATTTAAATAGCCTATTTCCAAAAAATATAGAATTGGGTATAATATTGCAGTTTGAAATTTTGAATACAAAATTTGTCTGACTGTACCGGGTGGAAAATATAACGGATTTTAATGAAACTGGAAATATTTAAATCTGTTTATCAATACCTTTCTAACAAATCTGAAAAATCGAAATTTCATAACGGAAATCAAAAGTTATGCCCAAATGAATTTTCAGAAAGGTCGCTATATAGTATATATAGCCATTGAAAATTGAGATTTTTCATACGACCTCGGAATTCGACGAAACCACTTTTGTTGGGTCCGGGATGTCAAATTATTGCTAAGTTTCAAATTTCATAATTTTTGAAGCTAGTACGTGAGCGGGGCAAAAGATAACGTGTTTGGTCAAATTCTGTTAAAATGGGTCGACCTAAAAATGGCCGTTTTTCAAACGAGCTCAGAATTCGACGAAACTGGTTTTGTTAGGACCATATCGTCAAAACAAAGCTAGATTTATTTTTCTGGAATATTTCGATTCAGTTAGTGGCCCTGGCAAATTGAAATGTACGTTTAAATTAAATATCGAATGTTTTATATTTTAAATTGAAAAATAACTGACTGTAACAGTCGAAATGGCCAACGAAACATATCCCATTGTGTCCGGAATGGGGGTATTTAGCTAGGGGCGACAGTTGTTGGGTTTAAAAAGGAGTTCGTTTGCAAAAACACTATTTAAAATTTCCTATAAAGCATGGACCAATAGGAATTTTTCATTAAAATAAAAATCTAAAACCCTAGCCGCCAGAGCGCGATTGGACGATCCACGTCGCATGAGACTTTTCTAGAAGAAGCCGCGGATTTTTCTGACCTTCCTACGATTTTTAGCACCGCAATAACCAATGTGAGGAATCTAATCTATTTGTGTGAATGGAATCGCGTTGTATAAATTATATAAGCGAAGTGTAAATTATATACGCATTGTATACCTCATGTACATGTGTTGTATAAGTTATATTAGCGATGTATAAATTATACAAGCGTTGTTTGAAACATATATGCTTTGAATTGTGATGAAATGCAAGTGAATTATTATATATATATATATATATACACACACTCCCCTCGTCCACAGACCATGGACGATATTTATTGCTTGTGATATTATATGGTTTGACGAATGGTTGGAAATAATTGTTTGTGGTTGATATTATGGTTGAAAAATACCTTTGTGGTTGAAAAATACCCTCTTGTGGTTGAAACAAAATGGAATAGGATTGTGGAATTGAAAATAAAACATGCCGCCTACGTGCGAACTAGATGCATGATCCCCATTGTCAAAAACCGCGAGGTTTTAAGGTAGAGCGAGGAGCCGTACTAGGGACGGTCCCGGTTTTAACTACTCTGCCGTTATGCTGCCGAAATTTTCTGAAATATTTATGTGTTAGAATAATTTTCATGCATTGAAATTATTTACATATGCTATATCGAATATTCATGTGTTGAGTTGCAATTCATTCGTTGAGTTGAAATTCATGTGTTGAATATTATTCGAATTTAAACAAATGGCTTTAGCGATAAAAATCACATTTATATATATATTCAAACTATATCGAATATTCATGTGTTGAGTTGCAATTCATTCGTTGAGTTGAAATTCATGTGTTGAATATTATTCGAATTTAAACAAATGGCTTTAGCGATAAAAATCACATTTTTATATATATTCAAACTATATCGAATATTCATGTGTTGAGTTGCAATTCATTCGTTGAGATGAAATTCATGTGTTGAATATTATTCGAATTTAAACAAATGGCTTTAGCGATAAAAATCACATTTTTATATATACACAAACTATATAGAATATTCATGTGTTGAATTGCAATTCATTCGTTGAGTTGAAGTTCATGTGTTGAATATTATCATCTTTAAAAAAAAATGAAATGAATCGACAATGAAGACTATATTTTTATAGTGAATAAGAAGAGTTAAAAATACACATGTGTCGAATAAATATTTTTTATGATAAAAATATTCCTTTTATCAAGTATACGCTTAGTTAAAAATACACATGTGTCGAATAAATATTTTTGATGATAAAAATATTCCTTTTATCAAGTATACGCTTAGTTAAAAATATACATGTGTTGAAATAAATAATAGTTTGCTAGAAATATTATTATTAGCTTTGTTCTGCATATATATACATGTGTTGAACAGGAAAAATGGATTGGCTGTAGAGTAAAGAAATTATTTGCGTGCCCGACAAATAGGTAAACCTTGATGAGTTGGCTGCGCAATTTTATTTATATAACAACTCCTGTGAATGCCATTGGATGCGGAGTGCTGGTTTTTCTGCGTGAAATAATAAACAACGCCATAGGATAGTAACAATAAATTTTGAACTACACTACATGGCATACTTCTTGATGATAGGCATACTTCATCATATTCAACATAAGCAATTGGAGCTTGTGTGACGAGGTGGAAGATTTACCATATAAGCAAGAGGCTTGTATGGCGATGACTATGTACTACAGGTTGAACTGATGACTGATATGGACTATATAAATTATAACAATAAATTACCAGATTAATAGAAACCCCACAAGGGTCTGGAGTTGACAATAATCACGTCGCTCTAGTTATTAGATACGGCACATGGACTATTTATTTCCACACGGAAACGGGGTGACGGGAATTTATTCTCTGGAGTGATTATCAGTACATGCTCCCCCGTAAACACCAAAATATATCACTATAAATATGTGAATGCTTTTTAGGATTTATTGGGTACCTAATACGGCCCAATAAATTTCCAAACCCCTCCCCGTACAAAGGAGGTTATGGCGAAATTTTTCGAAATATTAAGGCGTTAGTGAAATATTTGAAGTGAAAACGAAGTTGAAAATATAGGATGAGCTATAGTTGAAATTATAGATTGAACTATATTTATATATACAAATATAAATATAATTAAAGGGAATAAAGGTCGTGCAGTTCGCGTTTCGGAATCGTAATTTGAAACGATTAGTACGAGAAATCCGACCATCGGATTTTCCCGAAATCGCAATCGCTGGGTTCGCCTTGGAAATATCTTTCCAACGACACCAACCTTGTAAAAATCCAACGGTTGGATTGTCCGAAATGTTTATTTCAAATCTGAAGAAAAACAGTGCCGGAATTGTTTATATTTATATATATATAAATATAATTAAATTAAATCGAATAACGACGCTGCAGTTCGAATTTTGAAACCGTAACTTCAAACGACTAGTGTGGAAGATCCGACCGTCGGATTCTCACGAAACTGGAACCGTTGGGTTCGCTTTGGGAATATCTTCCCACTGATATAGACTTTGTAGAAATCCAACGGTTAGATTTTCCGATATGTGTAAAACAAATTAAGGGAAAAACAGCGCCACGGCATGACCTGAAACGTCGTTAAATTAAATATGGCCATTTTTAAATAAATAAAAATGGCAAAAAATCGTTATAAAATATTACAAGCAATATTGATTGAAAATAAACCAATTGGGCTTGAATTGTTGGATATTTGATGGTTGTTTGTGTATGGCATGAAAATAACACTAAAGAACCGAAAGATGGATGTCGAATAATATAACCATAAAATGAATCGGTTTAAATTCTAATGACGTGAATTATTTGAAAAGGCCGAGCTAACCCTCATTTCAAATAATTTATCGAGCGATTCGAATTGGAAAATGCAAAGATGATTCAAGACCGACGATCTTCGTAACGGTTGGATGGGCGCTACTGAGGTTCCTGACCGGAGTAGCTACCGGAAAGTGACGGAAGTAGTAGCCGTCTGAACGTATGTGTTGATTGGACAGATATACGAGGAATTTGACGCCTCTGGTTTCGTTCAGACCCAGGACGGACTTGTAAATGGACTGTGTGTCTGACATTGGATTTTGTTCTACACTGATTGATCTCTGTTAAATATATATCTGTTTGGCGGCGGAGAATTTATTCTCTTTCTTAACGCCCTTCTCTGAGACATACGAGCTTAGAGGTTATATATCGATGGAAATCAATCGTATGGAGTGGACTGCCTATGTGGCATGCCAAGAGGCTGTGATCAAGGCTTCTGTTGCAAAGCAAAGTCTTGTGGATGATGATCAAAGCAAGGTCTACGTGGCCTAGCTTTGTGTATTTCGTAGATTCGCGAACCTCACAACCTGGTATGAGTTAAAAACGGGATACGGACTGCAAGGAGAGCACGACGTTTCTTTCTAGCTATGGTGGTGTCAGTGACTTACCAGCCCTGACATATATATCTACTTTTCACCTTTGTGGTTGTTGGAATGCGAGGCGCCTCGATTATAGGTCTGTAAGGACTGGGAAACGTGTGTTCATGCATAATTAATCCTCTAACGTAAGTGAGGATCGGCCCTGAAGCATCCAGGGGTTACCCAGAGTGCGTAGTCCCGAGGCATTTGCTAGAGTGTCTCGAAGCGGAGAGGAGCTTGCCCCTTGCCTCGACTCATGACGGAAATCCAACTTCCAATACGAAATAACGGTCTTGATTGTAGAACTAGTATGGCGACATAGTAGATGGTAGCTATGCCGCCTATGATTGATATTTATGATGCTATTCGTTTTGAAACATATATGCACTAGTAATAATATCAAATGATTTTGCTTTATACGTATCAAGCATATTTGGCCCTTATAAGGTAAAACTCTATCCTCCGGCTTGCGATGCATTGTGTGATGGGACCTGAGTCTTATAATGGCTTCATTCTTTCAAAAAGCATTGCGTTGTTTTAAAAGAATTTACTTTGTTATTAAATGCACTAGCAATCACTGGAGTAAACCCGTTCCATGAAAGTGGCGTGGTCCTATGATTCGCTTATTACTGTTATTTAATTGTTAAATAGATCCCTCATACCAGTCCCCATGACTGACTCGTTGTTTGTTTCACTTTGCAAACGCGGGTGCCCTTATTTTCACACGGGCAGCCTAGTACACAGGTGACAGGTGGTTTTTGGTTCTGCACTGCTACATAGAGTGCATTTTTGGCTCATGGCGAGGCTGACTTCACAGAGATGACTTTGATATTTTCCGCCATTACTGTATTTATACTATGATTCCGCCACTGGCAATGCAGGCTGATTTACTTTCCGTATTTCTTACTAAATATATATGTATCCCGCCTTCGGCGATGTAGACTGATACCCTTATTATGTCTCACTGCATGTGTGTATTCCGCCTCTGGCGATGATGACTGATCACTTTCCTTTTTATTTACTAAGTATATCCCACGTTATGCTATTCTGATATTCCTACATGTTGTGATTCCGCTGTCATATCCATGTAAAATTATTTTATTTATTGTTTTTGCTATTATCTGTACTCTGCTATGATGATTAATGTGTTATTTCCTAATGATTATCCCTAATACCGCCCCTCGGATTTTGGGATCGTCACAGTTGGTATCAGAGCTTTGGTTAACCTTAGTTCCGGGATCTAACACATTAAATACCTCGTCAGAATAGAATCATTAGTGTTCTAATGCGAGTAGCTCATTAGAGATAGGATTAGCTATGTCCTAGAATGAGCAAAGCAGATTGGCAAAACAATTTGATCAGTACATCATCATTATCTTTCCTTGTATTCCCTTGCTTTATCATTTATGAAAATTATCAAATCTGTGAGCTTGACTCTTTTCTTGCTTATACAGTTCTCTTAGATGGCTACGCGAGGAGCAGCAGCTAGAGGAGGCCGTGGAGGCCGAGGAGATGCAGCAGGAGGACGGGGGAATATCCCCGTAGTAGTGGAAGGCCCTATTATTCAGCCACCAGCACTAGAAGACTTTGAGCTAGATAAATTAGCAAAGAGGTACAGAAATCTTGGGGGAAAACCTTTTACTGGCACTGACACAGTGACCGAGGCTATAGCTTGGCTGAAAACCTGTGAGAAAATCTTTGAAGGCATGGGTATGGGAACTAACAACAAAGCCCGACTTGGCATTTGGCTCCTTCAGGAGGAAGCAGAGCTGTGGTGGGATGCCATTACTTCAGAAGATGCCGCTGGTACTATCCGGACTTGGGAGCAGTTCAAGACTTTGTTCAATGAGAAGTTTGTACCGGAACAAGCTCTAGAGAGGATGCGAGAGCAGTTTGCTAATCTCCAGCAAGGAGACCTCTCTATTCAGGATTATCTAAATAAGTTCACCTAGTTATCGCGCTATGCTCCAGAGCTGATTTTGACCAACAAAGCAAAGAACAAGAGATTCATATTTGGGCTGAAGCGCAAGTACCACGATAGAGCTATGAGCAACATCAAACTCTCCTTTTCAGAACTAGTAGAGATGGCTTGTAATTACGAAGACATGGATGAGAGGCATGCTAGCCAAGACCGCGCTAAAAGCCAAGCAGGAAATAAGCGCAAGGCTTCAACAGATCAACCCGAATCTAGCATTACCGCGGCCGCTACTCAGAAACCTGCAAAGATCCCAAAAGGAAATTGCTATAATTGCGGGAAGCCAGGTCACTTTTCTAATGTATGCAAAGCTCCGAGGAAACCAAAGGCAAATGACTCAGCCGAATGCTACAACTTCCATAAGAAGGGGCACTATAGCAAGAATTGTCCTTTGAAGAAGAGCACATAAGTGGCTCATGTCTATGACGGGAAGACCCCGCCAGCTATCACCGATGGATCAGGTAAACCCGATGTCTTGGGAGGTACCCTTACCATTAAAAATATTCCTGTTTCTGTACTTTTTGATACTGGTGCATCACGTAGCTTCATATCTGGTATCCTTGTTCACAAACTAAAATTGAAACGAAGAAAACTTAAGGAACCAATTAAAGTTCAAAACCCGATAGGAGGTTCTGTTAGTCTCAGTATATACTGTAGAGTGCCTATCTCTTATTCATGTTACAGGTTTCCCATCCACTTAATTGTCATGGATTTATCGGAATTCGATGTTATTCTCGGTTTGGAATGGTTAACCAAATATAAGGCCGAAGTCAGATGTGCCGAAAGAATCGTTAAAGTCGAAACGAAACTTGGACCTATATATATACCATGTCATGGCTCAGAAATCAATAGAACGGAATTTTGGTCTTCTTTAGAAGTTATTCCCCCTTCATTAGAAAAGATTCCAGTCGTGAAAAACTATGCAGATGTGTTTGAAGAAGTAGAAAACTTACCGCCGCAAAGAGAAATTGAATTTAGGATAGATCTAATTCCTAACGCCTGACCAGTAGTACATCCAATTAGAAGAATGGCCCCGAAAGAAAAAGAAGAGTTAAGTAGTCAAACCCGAGAATTGCTTTGGAAAGGTCTAATCAGACCGAGCTTTTCAGCTTGGGGAGCAGCAGTAGTATTTGTCCCGAAATCAGACGGTACTCTAAGACTTTGTGTTGATTACCGAGATCTCAATAAGCAGACACTGAAGAACAAATATCCTTTGCCCCGAATAGATGATCTGTTAGATCAATTAAATGGAGCAACAGTATTCTCTAGAATGGACCTAGCTACAGGTTTCCACCAATTACGTATAGCCGAAGACTGTGTTCCATTGACAGCCTTCAGGGGTCCCGATTTATTCTACGAATGGTTAGTAATGCCGTTCGGCTTGTGTAACGCTCCGGCATACTTCGTCGATCTTATGAACAGAGTGTTCCGTGGTGTGTTGAATAAATTTGTTCTAGTCTTCATCGATGACATTTTAATCTACTCTAAGTCGGAAGACGAACATGCAAAACATTTAGAACAAGTGTTGAAAATTCTAAGGAGAAATGTCTTGAAAGCTAAATTTTCTAAGTGTGTCTTCTGGCAGAATGAAGTTAAATTCCTAGGCCATGTCGTATCAAAAGAAGGAATTGCTGTAGACCCAAGCAAAATTACAGCGATTCAGAACTGGAAACAACCTACTATGCCCACCGAAGTTCGAAGTTTCCTTGGATTGGCTAGTTACTATCGGAAATTCGTTCAGGATTTTTCAAAGATATCTGGTGTATTGACAAAGCTTACAAAGAAGCATGAGAAATTCAAATGGACTCCCGAATGTGAAGGAGCTTTCCAAGAGCTAAAACTGAAGTTGACAACCGCGCCAGTATTGACCATAATAGAAGGCAATCAAGACTTTGACTGTATGGACAAATGCTTCTATTAGAGGGCTAGGCGCAGTACTAATGCAAAAAGGCCAAGTGATTGCTTATGCCAGCCGTCAACTAAAGCCGCATGAAAGAAACTATGCAACTCATGATCTTGAGTTATTAGCCATCGTGTTCGCTTTAAGAATCTGGAGGCATTATTTGCTGGGCGAGAAGTTCGAACTATTTACCGATCATCAATCCTTGAAATGCCTGTTCACCCAGAAAGATTTAAACTTGAGGCAACAACACTGGTTAGAATTCCTTGTAGCATACGATTTTGAAATTCTATACACTCCAGGGAAAGCCAACGTTGTAGCCGATGCGCTCAGCAGAAAGAATGAAATCATCGCCAGTTTTGTCATCACGTCTTCATTAATAGACAGGATCTCGACTCTTCAGAAAGACGATGAATTTATTCAAAGAATCAGTCAAAGAATCAAAGGAGGTGAATCCACAAGTTTTCGACTCGATGACAAGGGAGTTCTAAGATTAAAGGGTAGAATTTGCATCCCAAACCTTCCCGAGCTCAGAAGAGAAATACTTGATGAGTGCCACAAATCCAAATTAAGTATCCATCCCGGTGTGAGCAAAATGTATAACGATATCAAACGCACATTCTGGTGGAGAGCTATGAAAAGAGATATCTCATTATATGTTAGCAGATGCCCCACTTGCCAGCTAGTTAAGAGTGATCAGCAGAAATTAGCTGGATTATTACAACCATTAGAAATTCCAGGATGGAAGTGGGAACAAATCTCGATGGATTTCATCGATGGCCTGCCTCGAACTAAGAAAGGAAACGATAGTATATGGGTAATCGTAGATCGCTTCACGAAGACTGCCCATTTTATATCTGTCCGATCCAACAGAACGGCTCAAAGTCTAGCACAGATTTACTTCAGAGAAATAGTTAAACTACATGGAGCGCCACTCAATATAGTCAGCGATAGAGATCCCCTACTTACTAGCAAATTCTGGGAAGCATTCCAGGAAGAATTGGGAACCAAATTGAATCTAAGCACCGCTTATCACTCTCAGACAGATGGCCAAACTGAGCGGGTGAATAGGATTTTAGAAGATTTACTACGGGCTTGCGTTATTGATTTTGGAGGCTCATGGGAAGATCACTTACATTTAGCAGAATTCTCTTACAACAATAGCTATCAAGCAAGTTTGGGAATGTCTCCATTTGAAGCATTATACGGTAGACCGTGCAGATCTCCCGCATGTTGGGTAGAACCTGGCAACAGACTTGTGTTAGGGCCCGATATGATTCAAGAAGCATCGGATAAAGTCGATTTCATTAAGAAGCGATTAAAAACCGCGCAAAGCCGACAGAAAAGTTATGCTGATGCGAGAAGAAGGGATATATCGTTTGTCGTTGGCGATTATGTTTATTTAAGAGTTTCTCCAATGCGAGGAGTAATCAGATTTGGCAAGACTGGGAAGTTGGCACCGAGATTTATTGGTCCCTTTCCTATACTTGAACGGACTGGAACTCTTGCATATAGGGTTTCATTACCTAATTGGTTGCCGGGTATACATGATGTGTTCCACGTATCTCAACTCAGAAAAGATGTTCATGATCCCGACCTTATTGTGGAAGAAGCAGCACAACATGATATTGACATAACTCCAGAATTAGCACTCAAGAGGGAACCATTAAAGATAGTTGGCAAAGAAACTAGAGAGCTAAGGAGGAAAAAGATTCATTTAGTCAAAGTGCAGTGGAGTAGTGATCCTAGAGACTGTACTTGGGAGACTGAGGAAAGCATTAAACAAGCCTATCCCAAATGCAGAGTGGACATCTCTGACTAACTCCGGTGCAAGGTACCTTTACAATACTTTGCATTTACATTTTATTTCCTGCTTAACTGTTATTTCCTTTTCGAGGACGGAAAGTTTTAAGTGGGGGAGATTGTAATAACCCGGAAAATGTGAACCAATTTAAAATTTTTAAATTAGGTTATTACCAAAGAATTAGAATAATTTAAATAGCCTATTTCCATAAAATATAGAATTGGGTATAATATTGCAGTTTGAAATTTTGAATACAAACTTTGTCTGACTATACCGGGTGGAAAATATAACGGATTTTAATGAAACTGAAAATATTTAAATCTGTTTATCAATACCTTTCTAACAAATCTGAAAAATCGAAATTTCATAACGGAAACCAAAAGTTATGCCCAAATGAATTTTCAGAAAGGTCGCTATATAGTATATATAGCCATTGAAAATTGAGATTTTGCATACGACATCGGAATTCGACGAAACCACTTTTGTTGGGTCCGGGATGTCAAATTATTGCTAAGTTTCAAATTTCATAATTTTTGAAGCTAGTATGTGAGCGGGGCAAAAGATAACGTGTTTGGTCAAATTCTGTTAAAATGGGTCGACCTAAAAATGGCCGTTTTTCAAACGAGCTCAGAATTCGACGAAACTAGTTTTGTTAGGACCGTATCATCAAAACAAAGCTAGATTTATTTTTCTGGAATTTTTCGATTCAGTTTGTGGCCCTGGCAAATTGAAATGTACGTTTAAATTAAATATCGAATGTTTTATATTTTAAATTGAAAAATAACTGACTGTAACAGTCGAAATGGCCAACGAAACATATCCCATTGTGTCCGGAATGGGGGTATTTAGCTTGGGGCGACAGTCGTTGGGTTTAAAAAGGAGTCCGTTTGCAAAAACACTATTTAAAATTTGCTATAAAGCATGGACCAATAGGAATTTTTCATTAAAAAAAATAAAAATAAAAAAAATCTAAAACCCTAGCCGCCAGAGCGCGATTGGACGATCCACGTCGCACGAGACTTCTTCCCCTTTTTCCGACCGCCTCAGGCGATTTCACCGCCGACCCCAGTTGAGGTTTCTGACCGCCGTAGTCCCCTCTCCACATCCGACCAACCCACGTCTCCTCCCATCGACTATCGACGCCGGAAATCGAAGAGGGAGGCGCGACCTTCTGAGCGCCGTCGCGAAGAGCACAGGCCACCGAACCACTCGCCACCACTGCCGTTCTGGAGGTGCTTCGTAGCTCTTCGACGCAGCGTAGCCTGATCGAAGCATAGAGGTACGGATCGACTGAAAATTGGTGACCTAGTTTCGAAGGTTTTAAAAACCATTCTGATGAAAATTCTGAAATGAAAATAACACTTTTAAGTGTTGCAAAACATTGAAAAATAATATCTTTTTCGTTCTTTAACGAAATTCGATGAAACAGGAGACACCGTGACCGCAAGGAGGCTCTCTACATTCTAGAAGAAGCCGCGGATTTTTCTGACCTTCCTACGATTTTTAGCACCGCAATAACCAATGTGAGGAATCTAATCTATTTGTGTGAATGGAATCGCGTTGTATAAATTATATAAGCGAAGTGTAAATTATATACGCATTGTATACCTCATGTACATGTGTTGTATAAGTTATATTAGCGATGTATAAATTATACAAGTGTTGTTTGAAACATATATGCTTTGAATTGTGATGAAATGCAAGTGAATTATTATATTATATATATATATATACTCCCCTCGTCCACAGACCATGGACGATATTTATTGCTTGTGATTGACGTGATATTATAAGGTTTGACGAATGGTTGGAAATAATTGTTTGTGGTTGATATTATGGTTGAAAAATACCTTTGTGGTTGAAAAATACCCTCTTGTGGTTGAAACAAAATAGAATAGGATTGTGGAATTGAAAATAAAACATGCCGCCTGCGTGCGAACTAGATGCATGATCCCCATTGTCAAAAACCGCGAGGTTTTAAGGTAGAGCGAGGAGCCGTACTAGGAACGGTCCCAGTTTTTACTACCCTGCCGTTATGCTACCGAAATTTTCTGAAATATTTATGTGTTAGAATAATTTTCATGCATTGAAATTATTTACATATGCTATATCGAATATTCATGTGTTGAGTTGCAATTCATTCGTTGAGTTGAAATTCATGTGTTGAATATTATTCGAATTTAAACAAATGGCTTTAGCGATAAAAATCACATTTTTATATATATTCAAACTATATCGAATATTCATGTGTTGAGTTGCAATTCATTCGTTGAGTTGAAATTCATGTGTTGAATATTATTCGAATTTAAACAAATGGCTTTAGCGATAAAAATCACATTTTTATATATATTCAAACTATATCGAATATTCATGTGTTGAGTTGCAATTCATTCGTTGAGTTGAAATTCATGTGTTGAATATTATTCGAATTTAAACAAATGGCTTTAGCGATAAAAATCACATTTTTATATATACACAAACTATATAGAATATTCATGTGTTGAATTGCAATTCATTCGTTGAGTTGAAGTTCATGTGTTGAATATTATCATCTTTAAAAAAAATGAAATGAATCGACAATGAAGACTATATTTTTATAGTGAATAAGAAGAGTTAAAAATACACATGTGTCGAATAAATATTTTTGATGATAAAAATATTCCTTTTATCAAGTATACGCTTAGTTAAAAATACACATGTGTCGAATAAATATTTTTGATGATAAAAATATTCCTTTTATCAAGTATACGCTTAGTTAAAAATATACATGTGTTGAAATAAATAATAGTTTGCTAGAAATATTATTATTAGCTTTGTTCTGCATATATATACATGTGTTGAACAGAAAAAATGGATTGGCTGTAGAGTAAAGAAATTATTTGCGTGCCCGACAAATAGGTAAACCTTGATGAGTTGGCTGCGCAATTTTATTTATATAACAACTCCTGTGAATGCCATTGGATGCGGAGTGCTGGTTTTTCTGCGTGAAATAATAAACAACGCCATAGGATAGTAACAATAAATTTTGAACTACACTACATGGCATACTTCTTGATGATAGGCATACTTCATCATATTCCACATAAGCAATTGGAGCTTGTGTGACGAGGTGGAAGTTTTACCATATAAGCAAGAGGCTTGTATGGCGATGACTATGTACTACAGGTTGAACTTATGACTGATATGGGCTATATAAATTATAACAATAAATTGCCAGATTAATAGAAACCCCACACGGGTCTGGAGTTGACAATAATCACGTCGCTCTAGTTATTAGATATGGCACATGGATATTTATTTCCACACGGAAACGGGGTGACGGTAATTTATTCTCTGGAGTGATTATCAGTACATGCTCCCCCGTAAACACCAAAATATATCACTATAAATATGTGAATGCTTTTTAGGATTTATTGGGTACCTAATACGGCCCAATAAATTTCCAAACCCCTCCCCATACAAAGGAGGTTATGGCGAAATTTTTCGAAATATTAAGGCGTTAGTGAAATATTTGAAGTGAAAACGAAGTTGAAAATATAGGATGAGCTATAGTTGAAATTATAGATTGAACTATATTTATATATATAAATATAAATATAATTAAAGGGAATAAAGGCCGTGCAGTTCGCGTTTCGGAATCGTAATTTGAAACGATTAGTATGAGAAATCCGACCATCGGATTTTCCCGAAACCGCAATCGCTGGGTTCGCCTTGGAAATATCTTTCCAACGGCACCAACCTTGTAAAAATCCAACGGTTGGATTGTCCGGAATGTTTAATTCAAATCTGAAGAAAAACAGCGCCGGAATCGTTTATATATATATATATATAATTAAATTAAATCGAATAACGACGCTGCAGTTTGAATTTTAAAACCGTAACTTCAAACGACTAGTGTGGAAGATCCGACCGTCGGATTCTCACGAAACTAGAACCGTTGGGTTCGCTTTGGGAATATCTTCCCACTGATATAGACTTTGTAGAAATCCAACGGTTAGATTTTCCTATATGTGTAAAACAAATTAAGGGAAAAACAGCGCCAGTGCCACGGCACGACCTGAAACGTCGTTAAATTAAATATGGCCATTTTTAAATAAATAAAAATGGCGAAAAAATATTATAAAATGTTACAAGCAATATTGATTGAAAATAAACCAATTGGGCTTGAATTGTTGGATATTTGATGGTTGTTTGTGTATGGCATGAAAATAACACTAAAGAACCGAAAGATGGATGTCGAATAATATAACCATAAAATGAATCGGTTTAAATTCTAATGACGTGAATTATTTGAAAAGGCCGAGCTAACCCTCATTTCAAATAATTTATCGAGCGATTCGAATTGGAAAATGCAAAGATGATTCAAGACCGACGATCTTCGTAACGGTTGGATGGGCGCTACTGAGGTTCCTGACCGGAGTAGCTACCGGAAAGTGACGGAAGTAGTAGCCGTCTGAACGTATGTGTTGATTGGACGGATATACGAGGAATTTGACGCCTCTGGTTTCGTTCAGACCCAGGACGGACTTGTAAATGGACTGTGTGTCTGACATTGGATTTTGTTCTACACTGATTGATCTCTGTTAAATATATATCTGTTTGGCGGCGGAGAATTTATTCTCTTTCTTAACGCCCTTCTCTGAGACGTACGAGCTTAGAGGTTATATATCGATGGAAATCAATCGTATGGAGTGGACTGCCTATGTGGCATGCCAAGAGGCTGTGATCAAGGCTTCTGTTGCAAAGCAAAGTCTTGTGGATGATGATCAAAGCAAGGTCTACGTGGCCTAGCTTTGTGTATTTCGTAGATTCGCGAACCTCACACCCCGGTATGAGTTAAAAACGGGATACGGACTGCAGGGAGAGCACGACGTTTCTTTCTAGCTATGGCGGTGTCAGTGACTTACCAGCCCTGACATATATATCTACTTTTCACCTTTGTGGCTGTTGGAATGCGAGGCGCCTCGATTATAGGTCTGTAAGGACCGGGAAACGTGTGTTCAGGCATAATTAATCCTCTAACTTAAGTGAGGACCGGCCCTGAAGCATCCAGGGGTTACCCAGAGTACGTAGTCCCGAGGCATTTGCTAGAGTGTCTCGAAGCGGAGAGGAGCTTGCCCCTTGCCTCGACTCATGACGGAAATCCAACTTCCAATACGAAATAACGGTCTTGATTGTAGAACTAGTATGGCGACATAGTAGATGGTAGCTATGCCGCCTATGATTGATATTTATGATGTTATTCGTTTTGAAACATATATGCACTAGTAATAATATCAAATGATTTTGCTTTATACGTATCAAGCATATTTGGCCCTTATAAGGTAAAACTCTATCCTACGGCTTGCGTTGCATTGTGTGATGGGACCTGAGTCTTATAATGGCTTCATTCTTTCGAAAAGCATTGTGTTGTTTTAAAAGAATTTACTTTGTTATTAAATGCACTAGCAATCACTGGAGTAAACCCGTTTCGCGAAAGTGGCGTGGTCCTATGATTCGCTTATTACTGTTATTTAATTGTTAAATAGATCCATCATACCAGTCCCCATGACTGACTCGTTGTTTGTTTCACTTTGCAAACGCGGGTGCCCTTATTTTCACACGGGCAGCCTAGTACACAGGTGACAGGTGGTTTTTGGTTCTGCACTGCTACATAGAGTGCATTTTTGGCTCATGGCGAGGCTGACTTCACAGAGATGACTTTGATATTTTCCGCCATTACTGTATTTATACTATGATTCCGCCACTGGCAATGCAGGCTGATTTACTTTCCGTATTTCTTACTATATGTATATGTATCCAGCCTTCGGCGATGTAGACTGATACCCTTATTATGTCTCACTGCATGTATG
This sequence comes from Allium sativum, assembly GCA_030737875.1. Taxonomy (NCBI): domain Eukaryota; kingdom Viridiplantae; phylum Streptophyta; class Magnoliopsida; order Asparagales; family Amaryllidaceae; genus Allium; species Allium sativum. The sequence goes on from CM060918.1 coordinate 752,597,058, forward strand.
TATTCCGCCTCTGGCGATGATGACTGATCACTTTCCTTTTTATTTACTAAGTATATCCCACGCTATGCTATTCTGATATTCCTACATGTTGTGATTCCGCTGTCATATCCATGTAAAATTATTTTATTTTTTGTTTCTGCTATTATCTGTACTCTGCTATGATGATTAATGTGTTATTTCCTGATGATTATCCCTAATACCGCCCCTCGGATTTTGGGATCATCACAGTGTTCGTCTCGGAATTCTGGTTGAAATAGAGTCCGAGTTTGCGGGAAACGAGTACTGGATGAAGGAGTTATAGACGAATGAAGTGTGGTGGCAAAAGAAAAAAAAATGGGGATTGCACTGGCGCACTTGGGAAGTGCGCCAGTACAAATTAACACTGGCGCACCTGCCAAGTGCGCCCAGGCCGAGGCAGGAGCCTGCACAACTTTCTGGTTCAGGCCGACCCATGTTGTTGAGTCCTTTCTGACTCCTTGCTGAGTCATTAGGGCTGACTCATCACCCTATCATGATTGAATGGTTTTGATTAACCTTAAGATCATCTGACGACTTAAATTAATTCAAAACTCTATAAAAAGACCCATAGACTCAAACCCTAAATCAGAATTAAAACTAAAACTATGGCCGTCATGCTATTGTCTTGAACACTAGAGCAGCCGCCACCAAATTAAAGAGTAAGAACAGCGAACCAAATCCAAACTACTCAACCCTAACAACGAATCTTCATCAAAGGAGAGCTAATTCAACTCCAGAAATCAGAATTCAGAACTCAAGACTACTTTTGAGTAGTGAGTTCGATAGTTTTAACAAGATAATTAGCAATTTAATTGGACTAAGTTATAATGCGGATTGTATGTATGTGATGTGAAGTATTGATTTCGTGTTGTAATTATGTTGTAGGATTGTGATTGGAATCCCTATGATGTTATGTTGTGATGCTATCATTTATGATGTAAAGTTTTGTTGCTATCATTCATGTTGTAATCTTATATACAATCAAATCAACATGTTTAATATGTTAGTTGATTCATATGATGAATCATACGTAGGAAAGTTTAGATGTTGATTCAAACATGAACCATATACAAGTTTGGGTAGAATTATATGTGACCTTACATGGCTATGGCACATAGTTTATGTGAGAATTTAATTGAAAGTTAGACTATGACATATGCTAAATTCTACATGATACTTTACATGTTAGATACTAGTTTACACCATTGTTGCGATGTATAAATCACATATGTGAGTTTATGAGTTGGATATGAATCATGTTATGTTATTACCTATGCAAGTTTACCCCTTTAGATATAAATCTATGACATATGTTGTCTATGCAAGTTTGTGGCCATTATTTCATCAAGTTCACACCTTTAGATTTGAATCCATGACATATAATGTTTATGTAAGTGTGTGGCCATTATCTCATCAAGTTCACACCTTTAGATTCGGATCCATGACATATGTTGTTTATGCAAGTTGTAACTTTGGCCTATGCAAGTTTTAGGTGTAGAACATCATTCTCATATGCAAGTTCACCCCTATGTTAGATCTATGTTTTAATTATGTGTTTATATATTGTGATGTTTTCTTTTATTTCATGAGTTGGACTATTCGAGTCTAACGTATAATTTAAGTTAAATGAACAAACGTACTACATGGGGTAAATGGGGATAATATTAAAAAGATTTAATTGGCATAAATGCCTTAAAAGGCATAAAATATAATTGTGGTGAAAATTGGTATGATTTTATATACCATAAATGGATGGACATAATTTAGTCAATTATAGACATCGTTAAATTTGGAATTGATTGATAATTTGAATAGGGAAAGTAATTCAAATTGCGGAAAGATTAATTAGGAGTAATTAATCGTCTAAGACACGAGGTTAGGCTCTTTAGTGGTGTAAGACTGCCCGGACCCGCCCGGCAAATCCAGTTGCCACAAATGTCAGTCTAATGTGAGAGGTCTTAGGCACAAACTAAATACGTAACAGTTATAAAGACACGAAGTTAGGCTCTTTTGTGGTGTTAGACTGCCCGGACCCGCCCGGCAAATCCAGCTGCCACAAATGTCAGTCTAATGTGAGAGGTCTTTATGAGGTTACGGTCTTAATGAATTAAGAAACACTTAACCAGATAAACATGTAGTGGGGCATGAGGGGGTTAATTGGGTGCCTTGGATGGCATATGGAATCTAGTGGGTGCCTTGGGTGGCATTTGGAAATACGATTAGAAACACTTAACCAAAATTGAAACATGTAATTGAAACATGAATAAGAAGTGGGTTAAGTGGAATGTACTAGAGGGGACCAAGCTTAGGTGGATAGCTTGTGTCAAGTAATGGGGGCCCGTTTCAACCAGTAACCCATACGTTTCTTTGTGGGCTCGACCCAAGTCGAGGACGGTACACGCATACTGGGCTTGACTGTAAGAGGCCAAACCGGGTTAGCGGTGGCAACGCAAGTCCAATGGGTTCATATGCGTGTGTGGACCCGGGCTGGTAGGTAAGACATTGTTGCATCGTGTAGGTATAAGCCGTGCATTCTTGGTGGTATCGGGTTGCCACTTTGGGGAGTGATACACCCCACTGTGGGGCCAGCACGGGTATCTACGAGTTAGGGAGCCGATCGTTTGGGGGTGGTGGGTACACCTAGTGGAGATAAGGGCAGACGACACCTATGAAGGCAACTAGGGGTGCACGAAACTACCAATATCATTGTTAAGTTTGTAGGCGGGATAAACCTTAGGGTGACTTGTGGTGGTGCAGTATACTAGTGGCGGTGCAGTATAGCAATTATCCTATAGTGTTAGTGCAGTTTAGTAATTATCTTAGTGGGTTAGGTGCGCTTTAACGATATCGTTGTTCGTCTTATTTCCTTGTTTGCTCTGCCATACTCAATGGTCCATGGTCATTTCCTTATTTTCCAACTTATGCCTTAGCCTAGTTACTTTGTTAATTATATTGTTAGAATTATCGCACTCGCCAGACTTTATGTCTGACCCCCCCCCCTTTTCCATCTCTTTCCTCCCCCCCCCCCCCCCCCAAGTGCTCAGGTTGGAACTAGCACCAGTGGAGTTTGACTTTGGACTGCTTTTAGAAGATTGCTTGGATCGCTGAAGTAAAGTTCAGCTTCTCTTTAGTTATGGCTATTTTGATGTTGGGGATTATGTCTTTCAGTTTATGTACTTTGTTTTATCAAGATGGATATGATGTACTTGACTTTGGTTTATGGTTTTGATGATGTAACCAAACATATTTACCTTCTGCTGCAATAAATAAAGTTTTAAATTTTCAAGTACCGTTTTATATCCGTCTTGTTGTGATTTTCTGTTCTATACTTAATTAAAACGCTCCATTGAAGTTAATGCATTCCCTTTGTGAGTGACATTAATGGACGTGGGGTGTTACACGTGGTATCAGAGCTGAAGGTTACCAGAACAGATATGAATTTTGAATAACTATTTTTTCAAAGCAATTTTTATTAAGAAGTACTTTCAAAAGTACGTTTTAAGGAAAGTATTTTCAAGAGAAAAGTATATTTTAGAAAGCATAACCCCAAGAGCCATATATCTTTCCTTCAGTCCTTTTTGTATTGAATATTTCCTTTTTCGTTTCAGCATGTCTGAAGCGTCTGAGATACCAGAGGGCATTCATGTGCCCGGTTGGTTCCGTCAATATCTTGAGGCTAGGGCCGCCACCGCAGGTCCAGCAAATGCTCCTCCTCCTCCTCCTTGTGTCGATAATTTCGCAAAGATATGTAAGGACTTTAGAGCAATTGGGTGGAAAACCTTTTCACGGGACGGAGACGTTTGTTGAAGCTCGTAACTGGCTAAAGGAGGTGGAAGAATTGTTTGGAATATTTGAAGTGGATGATGGAAGAAAAGTCCAGCTAGCGGCCTGGCTAATGAAGGATGATCGTTACATTGGAAGTTGGATTTCCGTCATGAGTCAAGGCTAGGAACGATCTCCTGATCGATTCGAGACACTCTAGCAATGTCCCAGGATTCGGACGCTGGCGAACCCTTGGATACAGCAGGGCCAGTCCCACAATAGTGCAATGGGTTGGATTAGTTATTCCTGAACACACGCTTCCCGGTCCTATTGGAGATGACCATGAACCATGAACCATGAACCATGAACCATTATTTGTTCACTCTAGCAATGATATTGGTAGTTTCGTGCACCCCTAGCTGCCCTCGTAGGTGCCGTCTGCCCCTATCTCCACTAGGTGTACCCACTGCCCCCAAGCGATCGGCTCCCTAACTCGTAGATACCCGTGCTGGCCCCATAGTGGGTGTATCACTTCCCAAAGTGGCAACCCGATACCACCAAGAACACACGGCTTATACCTATACGATGCAACAACGTCTTACCTACCAGCCCGGCTCCACACACGCATATGAACCCGTTGGACTTGTGTTGCCACCGCTAACCCGGTTTGGCCTCTTACAGTCATGCCCAGTATGCGTGTCCCGTCATCGACTTGGGTCGAGCCCATAAAGATACGTATGGGTTACTAGTTGAAACGGGCCCCTATTACTTTGACACAAGCTATCCACCTAAGCTTGGTCCCCCTAGTACATCCCACTTAACCCACTTCTTATTCATGTTTCAATTTGGTTAAGTGTTTCTAATCGTATTTCCAAATGCCACCCAAGGCACCCACTAGATTCCACATGCCACCCAAGGCACCCACTTAACCCTCTCAGGTCCCACTACATGCTTATTGGGTTAAGTGTTTCTTAATTTATTAAGACCGTAACCTCATAAAGACCTCTCACATTAAACTGGCATTTGTGGCAGCTGGATTTGCCGGGCGGGCCCTGGAAGTCTTACACCACAAAAGAGCCTAACCTCGTGTCTTTACAATTGTTACGTATTTAGTTTATGCCTAAGACCTCTCACATTAGACCGACATTTGTGGCAGCTGGATTTGCCGGGCGGGTCCGGGCAGTCTTACACCACAAAAGAGCCTAACCTCGTGTCTTAGACGATTAATTACTCCTAATTAATCGTCCCCCAATTTGAATTACTTTCCCTATTCGAATTATCAATCAATTCCAAATTTAACGATGTCCATAATTGACTCAATTATGTCCATCCATTTATGGTATGTAAAATCATACCAATTTCACCACAATTTTATTTTATGCCTTTTAAGGCATTTATGCCAATTAAATATTAATATTATCCCCTTTTTCCCCACGTAGTACGTTTGTTCGTTCAACGTAAAAATATACGTTAGACTCGAATAGTCTAACTCATGAAATAAAAGAAAACATCACAATATATACACATAATTAAAACATAGATCTAACATAGGGGTGAACTTGTATATGTGAATGATGTTCTACATCTAAAACTTGCATAGGCCAAGATTACAACTTGGATAAACAACATATGTCATGGATCCAAATTTAAAGGTGTGAACTTGATGAAATAATGGCCACAAAATTACATAAACATCGTATGTCATGGATCCAAATCTAAAGGTGTGAACTTGATGAAATAATGGCCACAAACTTGCATAAATAACATATGTCATAGATCTATATTTGCAAACGTAATAATCCTAAGCTTGCATAACATGATTCATATCCAACTCATAAACTTACATAGGTGATTTATACATCGCAACAATGGTGTAGACATGTAAAGTATCATGTAGAATTTTAGCATATGTCATAGCCTAACTTTCAATTAAATTCTCACATAAACTAGGTGCCATAGCCATGTAAGGTTACATATAATTCTACCTAAACTAATATATGGTTCATGTTTGAATCAACATCTAAACTTTCCTACATATGATTTATCATATGAATCAATATCACAAACTAGCATAAGAAACATGACGATTTGATTGTATCTAAAATTACAACATGGATGATAGCAACATAACTTTACATCGTAAATGATAGCATCATAACATAACATCATATATATTTCAATCATAATCCTACAACATAATTACAACATGCAATCAATACTTCATATCACATCCATACAATCCGCGTTATAACTTAATCTAATTAAATTACTAATTATCTTGTTAAAACTATCGAACTCACAACTCAAAAGCAATCTTGAGTTCTGATTTCTGATTTCTGGAGTTGAATTAGTGCTCCTTTGATGAAGATTCGCTATTAGGGTTGAATAGTTCTGATTTGGTTGTTGTTCTTCCTCTTTAATTTGGTGGCGGCTGCTCTAGGGTTCAAGACAACAGCATGACGGCCACAGTTTTAGTTTTAATTCTGATTTAGGGTTTGAGTCTATGGGTCTTTTTATAGAGTTATGAATTAATTTAAGCCGTCGGATGTTCTTAGGGTTAATCAAAACCATTCAATCATGATAAGGTGATGAGTCATCCCTAATGACTCAGCAAGGAGTCAGAAAGGACTCAACAACACGAGTCAGCCTGAACCAGAAAGCTGTGCAGGCTCCTGCCTCGGCCTGGGCGCACTTGGCAGGTTCGGCAGTGTAAATATGTACTGGCGGATTTCCCAAGTGCGCCAGTGCATTTTTTCTCTACTTTGCCACCAAACTTCGTTCATCCATAACTCTTTCATCCGGTACTCGTTTCCCGCAAACTCGGACTCTATTTGAACCAGAATTCCGAGACGAACACAATGGTGCAACCCAATCCCCATAATTCTCACGTCTGAGATTAATTATTCTTTATTTTAGTTAATTCGATTATTCAAAAATTTGGGGTGTTACATTCTCGCCTCCTTAAAGGATTTCGCCCCCGAAATCTCCAAGTCAAGGAGAATGCATATCCTACCATCCAAACAACCATCTACTCAACCATCAAACACAGGTATCCATTGTCCTTATAAAATTTCTAATGTTGTATGAACATATGCAAGAAGTGTGTGTATATGTTCCTTATCTAATGCAAAATCAGGCGGTGTACTGATTCAGTTTACCACCTTAATGCAAACCATGATAGTGCCATGCGTCCATTTTGTATGTGAAAGAACCTTATCGATACATATTATTTCTACATGTGTGCACAACCATTCACCAAAATGCAACATCCATATGATGGTACAACCTTTATTCATCCATTACTTAAATATGTACACACATTTATATGCAATATGCAATATGAAGTGACTGAGCCGATCTAGTGCCTAAAGTGTGTGTATATGCATCCACGAGCAACCACTAGCAAACACTTGCATCCACTTGCATCCATCATACATAACATGTCTCAAACACATGTTTCAACCATAGGACTATCCTACCTAAAGGCCAAGGATACTAGCGAGAGGACATACTAAAGATGAGATAAGCACAAGATAAGCGATAAAGGAGAAATTAAATGACATACCCTCGAAAAGAAAAGGGTATAATGAATGCATCTTCGCTTCCGTCTCCCAAGTAGCGTTGCTCTCATCATCTCCCCATTGCACTTTGACTAGTTTGACCTCTCGATTCCTCAACTTCTTAATCTCTGACCCAAGAATGCGCGTAGGAGCTTGTCGAATCATTGCATCACGCTTGATCTCCACCTCTCTAAGCAAGCTCGGCTCTACCACTTCTGCGGTCTCGTGCAAGCACTTCCTCAAATGTGACACATGGAATACGTCGTGTACACCACTAAGTCTCTCGGGCAACTCCACTCTATACGCCATCTGCCCAATCCTTTCCTTAATAGGAAACGGTCCTACGAACCTTGGTGCTAACTTCCCAACGGACCCAAAGCGAACGACGTTCCGTAATGGGGACACCTTGACAAAGACCATGTCCCCAACATCAAACTCAAGATCTGACCTTCTCTTGTCGGCATAAGATTTCTGCCTATCTTGCACCGTCTTCATCCTCCTTCGAATCAAATCGATCTTCTCTGAAGTCTCTCTAATCATATCGGTTCCAAGCAAGATCTTATTCGTATATTCCCACCAACATGTAGGCGAACGACACGGCCGTCCATAAAGAGCTTCGAACGGTGCCATGCCCATGCTAGACTGAAAGATGTTATTATATGCGAACTCTATCAATGGAAGATGTTCTTCCCATGTACCTCCGAAATCTAAGACACATAATCTCAATAGGTCCTCTAGAATACGATTCACCCTCTCGGTCTGGCCGTCCGTCTGAGGATGATATGCGGTGCTCAAACATAACTGAGTCCCAACCGCCTCTTGCAAGCTTCTCCAAAATTCGCTAGTGAAAATAGGATCGCGGTCGCTCACTATGCTCGAAGGAACACCGTGCAAACGAACTATTTCTCGAATGTATACGGGGGCTAACCATGGAGAAGTCCTCTTACTCGTCACGGGAATGAAATGGGCACTCTTAGTAAGTCTATCTACCATGACCCAAATCCCCGTATTACCCTTCCTTGATCTCGGTAATCCGTCAATAAAGTCCATCAAGATGCTTTCCCACTTCCATTGTGGGACCTCCAATGGGTGAAGCAATCCACCGGGCTTCTTTTGCTCCGATTTTACTTGTTGGCACACCAAGCATCTAGCGACATACTCAGCCACATCTTTCTTCATGCCGGCCCAAAAGTAGACTCGTCTCATGTCCATGTACATCTTGTCCCCGCCGGGATGAATGGTCATCTTCGAACGATGGGAATCATCAAGAATGGTCTTCCTCAGATTTTCGTCCCGTGGTACACAAAGTCTACCGTCCCTACGCAACCAACCCTTATCATCTAGGGTATACCTACAGAGATGGCTCGATGACTCCCCTCCTTTGAGCTTTTCTACTAACTCAACAAACTGTGGGTCGTCTCGCTGTGCCTCACCAATCCATCCCAAAAGCGTAGGCCTAACCTCTAAGGATGCTAGCAAACCAGGAACGAAGTCAATGGAAGGTGTGAAGTCAAACGTAGAGATGAACTCTAAGCTTCGCCGCTCAACAAACAATGGACTCAAGAATAACCTTTTTCTAATCAAGGCATCTGCCACCACGTTACCCTTGCCAGGGGTACATGCTATCTCAAAGTCGTAGGATGCTAAGAACTCCATCCACATTTGCTGCCTTAAGTTCAAGTCCTTCTGAGAGAATAAGTATTTTAGCGATTTGTGGTCAGTGAACAATTCGAATTTCTCGCCAAGAAGATAATGACGCCAAGACCTAAATGCGAAAACAATAGCGGCCAACTCTAGGTCATGTGTAGGGTAATTTCTTTCATGCACTCTCAACTGCCTTCCACCATAGGCTATTACCCTTCCCTCTTGCATTAAGACTGCGCCTAGTCCTGTCCCACAAGCATCGGTATAAACAGTTAATGATTTACTCCCATCTGGCAACACTAAGACTGGGGCTGTGGTCAAAGCTCTCTTTAAACGTTGGAACGCATCATCACAATCTACGTCCCACATGAAGACTAAGTTCTTCTTCGTCAAGCGTGTTGCCCTAAGAATCGCACTTCCTTCCTCCAAAAGTGACATTTAGAAAATTTAGCTTTAAGGCTATGCGCTCGAAGAGTCTCCAACACTTCCCTAAGATGTAGGGCATGCTCTTCCTCGCTTTTAGAAAAGATCAAGATGTCATCTACAAAGACTACCACGAATTTATTAAGGTACTCCTTAAACACCCTACTCATCAAGTCAACAAAGTATGCAGGGGCGTTTTTCAAACCGAAGGGCATCACCAGCCACTCGAAGAAACCGTCTGGAGTCCTAAAGGCAGTCTTGTCTATGCTATCCTCAGCCACTCTCAACTGATGGAAACCAGTGGCTAAGTCTAACTGCGAAAACACTAAGGCGCCAACTAACTGATCGAAAAGATCGTCAATCCTCGGCAGTGGGTGTCTATTCTTCTTAGTAGACTTATTAAGTTCTCTATAGTCGACACAAAGTCTAAGGGACCCATCCGCCTTCGTGGCAAATACTACTGGAGCACCCCACTCCGATATACTACGTCTGATGAACCCCTTCTCAAGTAATTTTTTCACTTGCTTATTGTGTTCTCTTCTCTCTCTTGGAGCCATGTGGCGCATTGGCGATGCAACAGGCTTTGCATTGTCCACTAGATATATTCGAAAGTCTATCTCACGTTTTGGGGGTAAACCGCTCACCTCATCGAAGACATCAACATATTCACGGACTATGGGACCAGAATGTAAATCATCATCGGATGCGTCAAGGGATTCTAGGTAACTAAGTATTACTGGACCTCTAGGGTCACAAGAAATATCAAGGGTCTTTCCAGAACGAGTCAACAATCTAACTACCCTTCTTTCACAATCTAGGATGGCCCCATATCTAGTTAGCCAATCCATACCTAGAATTAAACCGTAGCCCATGAAGCCAAGCACAAAAGCATTGCACTCAAACTCAACGCCCAATATAAACACTCTCAAATCCAGACAAATCATAGAAAGATGAGCCGAACTACCGATAGGATTTGAGACTACTAAGGGATCAGTAACTAGACTAGTATCAAGGTGCAATGTTTCAACTAACGATGTAGAAATAAACGAAAGCGATGCGCCAGAATCGAATAAAGTATGGACAGGATGTTCAAACAGAAAAAATAAACTTTCAACGGAAATTGCTCTACCTCGTTCTTGCAGCGGTGGGACCACGAGAGCCTGAACTTGTCCACTTGCCTGCCCGGGTGCCATAAGAGCTTGCACCTGTCCTCCCGAGATAGACCCTGCCCTCTGCCCTTTCTTTGGGCAGTCCCTAATAAGATGTCCCACTTCGCCACAGTGGAAACAACCAGTCTTCTTTTTCTTTCTACAATCTTTGCTTAGATGGACGGGTGTCCCACAATTAAAATATTTCTTCTTCCCCTTAGCATTGTTGCCTTTGACACCTTTCTTGTTCTGTTGTTGCGGCTTCTTTTGATCCCCTTTCTTCTTGGGTGCCTTGTTAGCATTGGAGCCCTTCTCCTCTTCATGCATGAGTGCCATGTCAACTAACCTCTCAAAGGTAGCCCCCATGGGAATGTGGGTCATAGCTAACCCATGAAGCGACTCGTTTAAACCCTTAACAAATCTTAGAGCCTTCTTCTCTGGAGTGTTCACCAAGTCCAAGCCAAACCTTGCCAATTAGTTGAATTTGTTAACGTACTCTTTCACCGATAGATTGCCTTGCGTCAGTGACAAAAACCTTTCCATGTATAGATTCTCTTCGGCCCGTGAAAGAAACTTCGCCTCAAACCTCTGCCTAAAATCTAGCCATGTATCGACTGGACGTCCCCCATTAGTGACCTCCCACCAAAACGAGGCCTCATCCTTCATTAGCCAGGCCGCTAGCTGGACTTTTCTTCCATCATCCACTTCAAAATTTCCAAATAATTCCTCTACCTCCTTTAGCCAGTTACGAGCTTCAACAAATGTCTCTGTTCCATGAAAAGTTTTTCCACCCATTGCTCTAAAGTCCTTACATATCTTTGCAAAATTATCGACACGAGGAGGAGGAGGATCATTTGCTGGACCTGCGGCGGCGGCCCTAGCCTCAAGATATTGACGAAACCAACCGGGCACATGGACGCCCTCTGGTATCTCAGACGCTTCAGACATGCTGAAACGAAAAAAGAACGATTCAATACAAAAAGGACTGAAGGAAAGATATATGGCTCTTGGGGTTATGCTTTCTAAAATATACTTTTCTCTTGGAAATACTTTCCTTAAATCATACTTTTGAAAGTACTTCTTTATAAAAATTGCTTTGAAAAATAATTTTTCAAAAATTCATATCTGTTCTGGTAACCTTCAGCTCTGATACCAGGTGTAACACCCCACGTCCATTAATGTCACTCACAAAGGGAATGCATTAACTTCCATGGAGCATTTTAAGTAAGTATAGAACAGAATATCACAACAAGACAGATATAAAGTAGTACTTGAAAATTAAAACTTTATTTCATTGCAGCGGATAAACCCATATGTTTGATTACATCATCAAAACCATAAACTAAAGTCAAGCACATCATATCCATCTTGATAAAACAAAGTACATAAACTAAAAGACATAATCCCCAACATTAAAATAGCCATAAATAAAGAGAAGCTGAACTTTACTTCAGCGTTCCAAGAAATCTTCTAAAAGCAGTCCAAGATCAAGCCCCACTGGTGCTAGTTCCAACCTGAGCACCTGGGGGGGAGGGGAAGGAAATAGATGGAAAAAGGGGGGTCAGACATAAAGTCTGGCGAGTGCGATGATTCTAACAATATAATTAACAAAGTAACTAGGCTAAGGCATAAGTTGGAAAATAAGGAGATGATCATGAACCATTGAGTATGACAGAGTAAACATGGAAACAGGATGAACAACGATACCGTTAAAGCGCACCTAACCCACTAAGATAAATTTACTAAACTACACCAACACTATAGGATAATTGCTATACTGCACCACCACTAGAATACTGCACCATCACTAGTCACCCTAAGGTTGATCCCGCCTACAGACTTAATAATGATATTGGTAGTTTCGTACACCCCTAGCTTCCCTCATAGGTGCCGTCTGCCCCTATCTCCACTAGGTGTACACACTACCCTCAAGCGATCGGCTCCCTAACTCGTAGATACCCGTGCTGGCCCCACAGTGGGGTGTATCACTCCCCAATGTGGCAACCCGATACCACCAAGAACGCACGGCTTATACCTACACGATGCAACAACGTCTTACCTACCAGCCCGGGTCCACACACGCATATGAACCCGTTGGACTTGCGTTGCCACCACTAACCCGGTTTGGCCTCTTACAGTCATGCCCAGTATGCGTGTCCCGTCCTCGACTTGGGTCGAGCCCACAAAGATACGTATGGGTTACTGGTTGAAACAGGCCTCCATTACTTTGACACAAGCTATCCACCTAAGCTTGGTCCCTTCTAGTACATCCCACTTAACCCACTTCTTATTCATGTTTCAATTTGTTTAAGTGTTTCTAATCGTATTTCCAAATGCCACCCAAGGCACCCACTAGATTCCACATGCCACCCAAGGCACCCACTTAACCCCCTCAGGTCCCACTACATGCTTATCTGGTTAAGGGTTTCTTAATTCATTAAGACCGTAACCTCATAAAGACCTCTCACATTAGACTGGCATTTGTGGCAGCTGGATTTGCCGGGCAGGTTCGGGCAGTCTTACACCACAAAAGAGGCTAACCTAGTGTCTTTACAATTGTTACGTAATTAGTTTATGCCTAAGACCTCTCACATTAGACTGACATTTGTGGCAGCTGGATTTGCCGGGCGGGTCCGGGCAGTCTTACACCACAAAAGAGCCTAACCTCGTGTCTTAGACGATTAATTACTCCTAATTAATCATCCCCCAATTTGAATTACTTTCCCTATTCGAATTATCAATCAATTCCAAATTTAACGATGTCCATAATTGACTCAATTATGTCCATCCATTTATGGTATGTAAAATCATACCAAATTCACCATAATTTTATTTTATGCCTTTTAAGGCATTTATGCCCATAAAATATTAATATTATCCCCTTTTTCCCCACGTAGTACGTTTGTTCGTTCAACGTAAAAATATACGTTAGACTCGAATAGTCTAACTCATGAAATAAAAGAAAACATTACAATATATACACATAATTAAAACATAGATCTAACATAGGGGTGAACTTGCATATGTGAATGATGTTCTACATCTAAAATTTGCATAGGCCAAGATTACAACTTGCATAAACAACATATGTCATGGATCCAAATTTAAAGGTGTGAACTTGATGAAATAATGGCCACAAAATTACATAAACATCGTATGTCATGGATCCAAATCTAAAGGTGTGAACGTGATGAAATAATGGCCACAAACTTGCATAAATAACATATGTCATAGATCTATTTGCATAGGTAATAATCCTAAACTTGCATAACATGATTCATATCCAACTCATAAACCAACATAGGTGATTTATACATCGCAACAATGGTGTAGACATGTAAAGTATCATGTAGAATTTTAGCATATGTCATAGCCTAACTTTCAATTAAATTCTCACATAGACTAGGTGCCATAGCCATGTAAGGTCACATATAATTCTACCCAAACTTATATATGGTTCATGTTAGAATCGTCATCTAAACTTTCCTACATATGATTTATCATATGAATCAATATCACATACTAGCATAAGAAACATGACGATTTGATTGTATATAAAATTACAACATGGATGATAGCGACATAACTTTACATCGTAAATGATAGCATCATAACATAACCTCATAGATATTTCAATCATAATCATACAACATAATTACAACATGCAATCAATACTTCATATCACATCCATACAATCCGCGTTATAACTTAATCTAATTATATTACTAATTATCTTGTTAAAACTATCGAACTCACAACTCAAAAGCAGTCTTGAGTTCTGAATTCTGATTTCTGGAGTTGAATTAGCGCTCCTTTGATGAAGATTCACTGTTAGGGCGGAATAGTTCTGATTTGGTTGCTGTTCTTCCTCTTTAATTTGGTGGCGGCTGCTCTAGGGTTCAAGACAACAGCATGATGGCCATAGTTTTAGTTTTAATTCTGATTTAGGGTTTGAGTCTTTGGGTCTTTTTATAGAGTTATGAATTAATTTAAGCCATCAGATGTTCTTAGGGTCAATCAAAACCATTCAATCATGATAGGGTGATGAGTCAGCCCTAATGACTCAGCAAGGAGTCATAAAGGACTCAACAACATGGGTCAGCCTGAACCAGAAAGCTGTGCAAGCTCCTGCCTTGGCCTGGGAGCACTTGGCAGTTGCGCCAGTGTAAATATGTACTGGCGCACTTCCCAAGTGCGCCAGTGCATTTTATTTTTTTATTTTTTTCTCTACTTTGCCACCAAACTTCGTTCGTCCATAACTCTTTCATCCGGTACTCGTTTCCCGCAAACTCGGACTCTATTTCAACCAGAATTCCGAGACGAACACAATGGTGCAACCCAATCCCCATAATTCTAACGTCTGAGATTAATTATTCTTTATTCTAGTTAATTACATTATTCAAAAATCTGGGGTGTTACAAATATATACACTCAAACTCAATCTTGGGTATTACTTACCCCATCTCTACTGAGTCATGCCACTGAGCAAAGGAAATAACTTAACCTTCAGCTCTGATACCATTGTAATGACCCGGGGAATTTTCGATCCTGGATATCGGCATACAACACAATGTCAACTATTCAAGCATCAGAAACACTGGATAGTCCATGAAAGAAATTAGAGGGTGAGAATAGATAAGATAGAAACTTAGAATAGAAAAAGAAGAAGAGCATACAACATCAGAGTAACACAAATATCACCGCGGAACGAACAACATATAATAGATAACATATCTTTGAAATAAATCGGTATATTTATACAGTAACATTATCAAAGTACAATACTTACAACACAGCGGAATAAACAATAGCTATATAATCCTAAAGCCTTCTACTCCAAGCTCTCTAAGTATATCTGTAAAATCCTGACTACTTGACTGCCCGTACAAAACTGGGCACCCAAGAGTTTAGGGAAAATAAAACAAAACAAACTCCGGGTCAGTCATGGGACTGGTATGAGTAAACAATTTATAACAGTTTGGGAAAAATAACGATATCTCATAAGACCACGCCGTATAATGGGACAAGCTTTTCCCTTATGAGAATCCAAATCAATTTGATTTAACTTTCAAATCATTTTCAAAGAAACATTGATCTTTTATACCAAAATTCTTTTGATATTATAATAGTGTCTATCAACCACAATATAATAATCATCTTGTAGAAACGCTTTCATCTCACGTTCTACATATATAGTATACAATCAAAACCGCGAGCACTTATTGGATAATGGATTTCCAACTATGACAAGGTATGGAACCACCTTTCGATTGTGTACCTCTAGAGAGGAATACATTGGGTTCAACAAGAACATCTTGCAACCCGACCACACATGACCGACCACTCATTTCGCTTGAGTGTATCGAATGTATATCACTAACGGTTGGGATCAGCAACCGTTTCCCGAATGGGACAACATCGAATAGATTAAAGAAGTAAATGAAACTCTAGATCAGGTGAAAATACACCTTAATTGGAAGCAACCCACTTAGCCATGCTGCCTGCCCGATTTTTGTCATTTCCCAGTTGTGAGGCAAGAGGCCACGCTTATCTCTGATAGATCACACAATTATTCACTTTGAAGGTCACATCGCCATACCCGCAAAATCACAAATTGATTTCACCAAAAATACAATGGGTATATAGCTAAAAGAAATGAATTCCTTCGCCACCAAACGTACAGACGTTTGAAGAGTTCAACTTACGTGATCCATTAAATATACTCTGCCAGACATTCTTTCATACAGGTTGTCCTGGGACTGGACAAACCGAAGGCACTATTCTGTAAATCCATCTTAGGCAATTTCTACCTAGGATTTGACAGAACGACCCTTGCACAAACTCCCTCTTCAATTATCTTCATCATATTTGATCCCAATGCTAACGCCCATACAAAGTTGTTTTCAGATAATGAATCTGATCCCGGTCTCTCTGTATTGACGACGGAAAAATGGTCAAAAACTTCGATAGTCGGTGAGTTAACTATCAAAGAAAACACGTGTGCAAACAACGATATTATTTCCAGATGGAAATTATATCGATCAATCATCATTTAACATTATCTCTTTAGTTCATAAATTTATTCATTTCCTGTTTCCATATATTCAACATTCCTTATTTTCTAAATTAATAAAATATACGTTATTAATTACTAGAAAACATTTCCATCTCTTTCTCACGTATCACTGTCATTCCGGTATTCTTTATCATCAAACATTTCATTTTCAATGAATAGAAAATATCTCTGATTATATTTGGTAAAGGTTTCCAAAACTCATTCATCGGATTTAAATAGATGTTTAAATAAAACATTGCTATGCCACTCAAACCATTACCCTAATTAACTAATTTCACTTAACCAACCATCATTATCGAACCTTAACCATTCCTTATTTAAAAATCGAGTCAATCAAGTTGGGGTATAACTACCTCTCAGACCTTAACTGAACAACATTTCTAACCTCGAAATAGACAAAGTTCACCTTCTAAATCTTTAACAAACTTCCTTACGTAACTCTCGGATTCTATTTACGAATCACCTCTTTTACAGAAATCATTTGATTATAACAATAGTGTTATAATCCCATGCTTCCGAAATATAATAACTTAAGTATAACTTTTATTTATTAATTTGGATAAATAAACAAACAACTATTTTGTTTATAAAAAAATAAATCTTGATTAAAAACGGAAAGTGAATTGTACTTTCCCGAATTCGATATAATCGAATTCATTATATAATTATCTTTTGAATAATCTCTATTCGATAACTCCTTTCTTCGAATAAACTATATTCGATTAACTCCTTTCAAATAACTAATATTCGATTAACCCCTTTCGAATAACTGATATTCGATTAAATCTTTTCAAATAACTAATTCGATTAACTCCTTTCGAATAAACTATATTCGATTATCTCCTTTCGAATAACTAATATACAATTAACTCCTTTCGAATAACTATTATTCGATTAACTCTTTTCGAATAACTAATTCGATTAACTCCTTTCGAATAAACTATATTCGATAACTCTTTTCAAATAACTAATTCGATTAACTCCTTTCGAATAACTAATTCGATTAACTCCTTTCGAATAACTAATATTCGATTAATTCTTTTCGAATAACTAATTCGATTAACACCTTTTGAATAAACTATATTCGATAACTCTTTTCGAATAACTAATATTCGATTAACTCCTTTCGAATAAACTATATTCGATTAATTCCTTTTCGAATAAACTATATTCGATTAACTCCTTTCGAATTAACTCTAACTCTAATCAATTATGTAACGATACACATTTTGCCCAACCTTAATCGACCGCTAGATCGATTAAAATCGTTCAAAACCCGCATACGTTAACTTTGGGGATACAATACATTAGAACAGATAACAGAAGACTTTGATTACATCATGATAATATAATATCAGAGTACAAAATATATAGAGTACATTGAGAACAATACAACCGAAGATAATTTACAAAATATTTAATACATTGCAGCGTAAATAACAAAACTGATACAGCGGAAGTCTATCAAAACTCTGGACGCAGCTTTAAGCTTCGATCCAGAATCCTGCTCAAAATATCTACAAAACAAGCTGCTCGACTTCCCATATGGAAAAGAGGGCACCCGAGTTTGCAAGTGAAACAAACTACGGGTCAGTCATGGGGCTGGTATGAGAAATCTTACTTAACTTATTTAATAATAAGGCTAATCACAGGACCATGCCTGTAACGCGGAACGAGTTTACTCCATTGGATTGCCAAGTGCGTAAACAAAGTAAATCGTTAAACAATGCAATGCTTTTTAGAAAAAATGAAACCATTATAAGATTCAAGTCCCATCACACAATGCAACGCAAACCGGAGGATAGAGTTTTACCTTACAATGGTCAAAAGATGCTTGATATGATAAAACGGATTTGATATTATTATTAGTGTATATATGTTTAAAAACAATTTCAATCATAATGTATCAATCATAGACGACATAGTACCCCATCCTACTATGTCACCATACTAGTTATACAATCAAAACCGCATGGTGTCATATTGGAAGTTGGATTTCCGTCATGAGTCAAGGCAAGGAACGATCTCCTGATCGATTCGAGACACTCTAGCAATGTCCCAGGATTCGGACGCTGGCGAACCCTTGGATACAGCAGGGCCAGTCCCCCAATAGTGCAATGGGTTGGATTAGTTATTCCTGAACACACGCTTCCCGGTCCTATTGGAGATGACCATGAACCATGAACCATGAACCATTATTTGTTTACTCTGGCACATTGCTTCATGGTTCATCGCTTGGGGGCAATGGGTTGGGCAAAATGCGTATCGTTACATAATTGATTAGAGTTAGAGTTAATTCGAAAGAAGTTAATCAAATATAGTTTATTCGAAAAGGAATTAATCGAATATAGTTTATTTGAAAGGAGTTAATCGAATATTAGTTATTTGAAAAGAGTTATCGAATATAATTTATTCGAAAGGAGTTAATCGAATTTGTTATTCGAAAATAGTCAATCGAATATTAGTTATTCGAAAGGAGTTAATCGAATTAATTGTTCGAAAGGATTTAATCGAATTCGTTATTCGGAAGGAGTTATCGAATATAGTTTATTCGAAAGGAGTTAATCCAATTAGTTATTCGAAAAGATTTAATCGAATATTAGTTATTCGAAAGGAGTTAATCGAATATTAGTTATTCGAAAGGAGATAATCGAATATAGTTTATTCGAAAGGGGTTAATCGAATTAGTTAATCGAAAAGAGTTAATCAAATATTAGTTATTCAAAAGGAGTTAATCGAATATTAGTTATTCAAAAGGAGTTAATCGAATATAGTTTATTCGAAGAAAGGAGTTATCGAATAGAGATTATTCGAAAGAGAATTATATGTTGAATTCGATTATATCGAATTCGAGAAAGTACTATTCACCTTCCGTTTTTAATCAAGATTTATTTTTTTATAAATAGATTAGTTGTTTGTTTATTTATCCAAATTTATAAATAAAAGTTATATGTAAGTTATTATATTTCGAAAGCATGGGATTATAACACTATTGTTATAATCAAATGATTTCTGTAAAAGAAGTGGATTCGTAAATAGAATCCGAGAGTTACGTAAGGAAGTTTGTTAAAGATTTAGAAGGTAAACTTTTTTTATTTCGAGGTTAGAAATGTTGTTCAGTTAAGATCTGAGAGGTCGTTATACACCAACTTGATTGACTCCATTTTGAACTAAGGAATGGTTAAGGTTCGATAATGAAGGTTGGTTAAGTGAAATTAGTTAATCAGGGTAATGGTTTGAGTGGCATAGCGATGTTTTATTTAAACATCTATTTAAATCCAATGAATGAGTTTTGGAAACATTTTCCAAATATAATCAGAGATATTTTCTAATCATAGAAAATGAAATGTTTGATGATAAAGAATACTGGAATGATAGTGATACGTGAGAAAGAGATGGAAATATTTTCTAATGATTAATAACATATATTTTCTAAATTTAGATAATAAGGAATGTTGAATATATGGAAACGGGAAATGAATAAATTTATGAACTAAAGAGATAATGTTAAATGATGATTGATCGATATAATTTCCATCTGGAAATAATATCATTGTTTGCACACATGTTTTCTTTGATAGTTAACTCACTATAAGAACCCATAACTTCCCCGGTAAGGAAAGTGCGGATTGCTTTGAGGACAAACCACATCGAAACACAAACAAAAGAACCTTTCATTGCTTATTACAATAATTTCATCAGAATATAAGAATATACAGAGTATAAATAAATATTACACATCATAAAATATTAGAGATTTAAATTACATTACTGCAGCGGAAAAAGAATACAAAACATAACTGAAAAGAATATATGGATACAGAGCTTTCCGGATATCATTCCAGCTGTAAACCAGGTTCCTGTAAATATAAATCTGCAAAACCAACTACTAGCTGCCCGTGAAAATAGGGGCACCCAGAGTTTAGGTTAAAACAATAAACTCCAGGTCAGTCATGTGACTGGTGTGAGAACTAAACAGTTATTAATCATTATTTTAAAGTAAGGTAAATCAAGGGACCACGCCGCATAACACAGAACGGGTCTCCTCCCAAGAATACCAGTGCATAAAACAATAGCGCAATGCTAAATAAAGAACAA
Source organism: Allium sativum (assembly GCA_030737875.1). NCBI lineage: Eukaryota > Viridiplantae > Streptophyta > Magnoliopsida > Asparagales > Amaryllidaceae > Allium > Allium sativum. The sequence continues at coordinate 752,617,787 of CM060918.1, forward strand.
TGAAGCTATTATAAGACCCAGGTCCGATCACACAATGCAACACAAGCCGGAGGATAGGGTTTTACCTTATATTAGCCAAAGAATGCTTGATAAGCTAAATTTCATCTTTTATTATTACTATAAGTATATAGTGTCAAAACAATTTCAATTATAAGTATCAATCATAGACGGCATAAGTGCCCCATACCACTATGTCGCCATGTATAGGTTCTATAATCAAAACCGCAAAGTCACGTATTGGAAGTTGGATTTCCATCTATGAACCGAGGAAAAAGATAGTCCTCACCGATTCGAGACTCTCTAGCCCGAGCCTCAGGACTCAGACAAAGGTGAGCCCTTGGATCGTCAGGGCCGGTCCACCGATGTGGATCAAAATGCCAGAACACTGCGTTATCCCGCCCTTTGGGGCGTAAATGAGCCAAATGACTCCATCGGCTCCACATAGTCACCGATATATTAGAGGCGCCTCGCAATCCAACAACCACACAGGTGAAAATAATATAGATGCTAGGGCTGGTAGGTCACTGTCACCACCCTAGCTAGAAGGAAACGCATGTTCTCCCTGAGGTCCTCTCCTGTTTTTGGTTCATACCAGGGTGTGAGGCTCACGAATTAACGTTATACACAAAGCTATGCCACAAAGGCGGTGCTTTGATCATCAACCACAAGACTTTGCTTTTCAACAAAAGCCTTGATCATTTGCATCTTAGCATGCCACACAGACAAACCACCCCATGCAACCGATATCCATCAATCACACGGAATGATATCCAATGTCAAACACACAGTCCATTTACAAGTCCGTTCTGGGTCTGAACGAAACCGGAGGCACCTTGTACCTCGCATATCCATCGATTTCAAAATACGTCCGGACGATCACCAACTGATTCTCTCCTCTTGGGTGTACAGCCCAATCAAGATCATCAGTAATTATCCAAACGATGTGAAGACCTCCGGTCTTCGACCAACGTCTTCATCCTCGACACATCGTCGAATCAGTTATTCAGAATGGGATAAACCCAGTCTTTCTGAATAACTCGAGTGTATAATAAACAAGTGTTACACAAACACAACATACGCCTCATTCCAATTCAGAATATTCTTTTATTCAACTATTCACATTACTAGGGAAAAGTTCCTATTAATTTTATTAAAGATAAATTCTTTAAAATTTATTCATTATTCTTTCTTGGAATATCATTTCAAACTTGATTAAGGTTTTCCAAACTAGTCGGGATTAGCGAACCTTACCGAAGTAATCATTTATTTTATTTCCCTTTCCCAACCTATTCATCCCATGGAGCAAAACTGGTGATACTCCATATCTAACACCACGGTGCTATCGATAAATATTAATTACCATTTCAGGTTCAAATCTAATTAAAGATGTAGCTATCGCTTTGGAGCAAAACTGGTGATACTCCATTCTCGATAATTTCAATCTGATTAAAGATTCATTAAAACTCTACTTAGTTTTAATCTTCCCAAAAATCAATATTAATGATTATTTAACTTGAAAATCATATTCTGTTTTTAACTGGGTTAAAGAACCAATGTCATTTAAAACACGGTTCACGATAAACCAAAAAACACATCCCATTTTATCAGTCTCTAACCGTAAATTAGTAAGAGAACAATTCCCTAAATATTAACCCCGAAGGCCGAAACCAACATCAGATCAAAACCCAGGAAATCATTCATCTTAACTGATTTGCAGTTAGTTTCTAATTTTCTTAACTCAATTTTGGGTTTAAGAACAGTATTATTAAAGATAATGTTCACGACAAACCCAAAATCCCATTTGATATTAAATACAAGGCTCTGAATAGAGAATATATCGGCTTATATTCAATATCAAATTCTGAAACCAACAAATATCGTATTGGAAATAACGATATAAATATATCTTTCAAATTCCCGTAACAATATCTGTATAATCACGAAATCCAACATCGAACTATTCCGAAGATGATTTCGATTCAAATCCCTTCCAATTCGCATACTGGAAATTCTGGTTATATTAAAACCCATTCTCAATCCATTTTATTTATTAAAAATAAAATAATGGATTATCATTCTAGTTATAAATTAGTTCATTTTGATAAAAATATATTTTCATCTTCTCAGATATGGAATTTTTCATCCCAATTCTTTCTAAATCATTTATTATGATTTTACACAAATTATTAATATTTTTAATAATTTTATCAAGGCTCGTACAGTCGATTTCCATATACGGTCATCGAACTGCACTTACAATGACCCTTTACAAATTTGATTTGGACATAATTTAAAATCCAACTGTTAGATTTCAAATTTCTCATATTTGTTGGAAAGCCCTTTACGATACAATCCCAACGGTCCCGGTTTCAGGAGAATCCGATGGTCAGATCTCCCTTAACGTCAATTCGAAGTCAATGGTCGAAATTCGGGAACTGCCGCGGCGCGGCGCATTCCATTCAGGCCATCAAATATATATTATATATATCATCGATTTCAATTTAAAACGTGTTTTGTAAATCATTTTAACTTCATTTTAAAAACGATTTCAACTTTATATTCAATTTTAAATTAAAATTGAATATTCCATATCACTAATATATAAATGATAATATTTTCAACACGTTATATTTTGAAATCACTTCCTTTTCTATATTCATTATAAAAATGAATATAATCAATGTAAATATCGTTCACGCCAAAATGGCGCATATCTAATAAACACGTCTTTATATATTTCAATAACTTCGTTATTCTATTCAACAAATGAATCTTTTCTTCAACACATGAATATATTTTATTCAACACATGAATATTCTTTTATTCAACACATGAAATTTCTTTTATTCAACACATGAATTTATATTTTTTTCAACACATGAATTTTCTTTTATTCAACACATGAATATTCTTTGTTTTCCAAATTGGAATGAGGCTCAATCAATTACCATATAATGTTAATTATATGGATTCCCTACAACACATGTATATAATAGCAATGATAAATAATCAACCATCATCCAGAGTGCACCACACAACTGGATAAACATTAAATATAAATAATTAACGCTTACATAGTCTGTCAACCAATCGATCGACATACAACTAAATAATTGGGATTAGTGTATGCCAAATATCATCCCAACACCCGTATGGGGTTTCAAAAAACAATTACTGTTTATTATTTGTGTAGTTGGGCGATGTGTAAAATTTATCGTCCTAATCCATATCAGTCAAATCAGTGTATATAAAAAAATCATTTGATTTGTTTATAAATATTTATTTCAACACATGACTATTTCATACCGTTCATATATACAATAAAAATATGATTTTTATTGTTAAACTAATTTATTCAACACAGGAATATTTTCTACAGTTCGGTTATATAATAAAAATGATATTTTATTATTCAAATATTTTTACACAATCCATTTCGCATCACAAACAATTTCAACCACATAATACAATCAAACAAACAAGTCGTCCATGGTCTGTGGACGACGGGGAGCAGTTCATATATGCAGTTATAAATCAAATAACTGTACAAGAAATATTTTGGTGAGAAATTCTCATGTTGGGATCCACTCTGTCAGTTTTATCTGAATTTCTGTTCTGTTTCGATTTGAAATTGCCTGAAATTCTAACGTGCTCTGTTTTGGACGCGATCAGTTTTGTTGTGACGCTCTCATCAAGACGAGTCCATCGCTTCATTCCATTTTTTGTTCATATGTAAAAGATATTAGCGTTCTAAGGTTAGTGACTTTATAAAGGTAATTAAACAATAATTAAGTTAAAATAATAACGCTTAACTCTTAAGCGTTGTCATTAATTCCCCCATTTACTTCAGACCATCTTCTTCGTTCAACACTGGACCCGTCGTTCATTCAATCTCGACCAAAATCCGTCGCCACCAGTCGACTGGAGGTTAATCGAACCATGCCATGATGATCACCGTCCGACCTCGCCTCGCGCCCAGATCGCCAACCAAATCGATCCCGCCGTCGGTGACTAAAATTGCTTCGAAGCATGGCCGGTTCAGGCGCGATTTCTCCACGATCAGGCAACAACGATCGATCAAACCACTTGGGATTTGAAGCTCGTGTTACCCTCTTCGATTTTCTCCAAAGGACCCTGGTGTAATTCTGCGTGTTAGAGGAGTGATTTAGGCTCGAATTCCGGAGCATCTCGTTCTTTCAAAGGGGGTTGACGGCGGCTTGGGAAATTAGGGTTAAAGGGGGGCTATTTATAGATATTTTATTTTATATTTTATTATTTTAAATCCAAATATACACTTATATTGATATGAACACCAAATCAAGCCCAACAACTATCACCCCTAGCTAAATACCCCCATTCCGAGCACAATGGGATATGCCCAGTAAGCCAATTCGGCTGTTACAAATATTTTTTCTTCAAATTAAAATATAAAACATTCAATTTTAGATTTGAACGTACATTTTAATTTGCCGGGGCCACATACTGACTCTAAAAATTACAGAAAAAATATTTCTAGCTTCGTATCGACGATACGGTCCTAACAAAACAAATTTTGTCGAATTCTGAGACCATTTGAAAAATGGCCATTTTTTGGTCATCCAAATTGACTGAAACTGTCAAAACACGTTTACTTTTGTCACGCTCACATATTGATTTAGATAATTATGAAAAATTGAATCTAGCAATAATTCGACACCCGGATCCAACAAAAGTGGTTTCATCGAAAACTGAGGTCGTTTGCAAAATGGTTATTTTTAAGGCCTTTATATATATTAAAATATATATAAATTTCACAGCGGCTTTTCTGAATTTTAAACTGGACATATCTTACACTCTATAAAGTGAAATCTCAGTTTCTTAACTTCGTTTGAAAGATATTGTTAATCAGATTCAAATATGTCTTGTTTCATTCAATTCTGACTTATATTGAATCCTGTATATTCATTTGAAATTAGAAATCGAATTTTCGAACTACCGCGCCATTTCAGGCTCGTTATAACTAAAATAAATTTATTCGTTTTAACTTCGTCGAAAATAAATTTTCCATCGTTATTCTTTAAAATAAATCATTTTAAATATTCAAGATTCATTAAAATTGCCAAAAAAAAAAAATTGATTTTGATTTTCCGGGTTGTTACACTCAACGATTATCGAAGTTTTTGGCCATTTTTCCGTCGTCAATGCAGAGAGACCGGGATCAGATTCATTATCTGAAAATCACTCTGTATGGGCGTTAGTGTTGCGATCAGATATGATGAAGATAATTGAAGATGGAGTTTATGCAAGGGTCGTTCTGTCAAATCCTAGGTAGAAATTTCCTAAGATGGATTTACAGAATAGTGTCTTCGGTTTGTCCAGTCCCAGGACAACCTATACGGAAGAATGTCTGACAGAGTATATTTAATGGATCATGTAAGTTGATCTCTTCAAATGTATTTACGTTTTGTGGCAGAGGAATTCGTTTCTCTTAGCTGTATACCCATTGTATTTTTGGGGAAATCAATTTGTGATTTGGCGGTTATGACGATGTGACCTTCAAAGTGAACAATTGTGTGATCTGTCAGAGATAAGCGTGGCCTCTAGCCTCACAACTGGGAAATGACAAAAATCGGGCAGGCAGCATAGCTAAGTGGGTTGCTTCCAGTTAGAGTGTATTGTCACCTGATCTAGAGTTTCATTTACTTCTTTAATCTACTTGATGTTGTCCCATTCGGGAAACGGTTGCTGATCCCAACCGTTGGTGATATACATTCGATACACTCAAGCGAAACGAGTAGTCGGTCATGTATGGCCGAGTTGCAAGATGTTCTTATTGAACCCAGTGTATTCCTCTCTAGAGGTACATTATTGAAAGGTGGTTCCATACCTTGTTATAGTGGGAAATCCATTATCCAATAAGTGCTCGCGGTCTTGATTGTATACTATATATGTAGAACGTGAGATGAAAGTGTTTTTGCAAGATGATTATTACGTTGTTGTTAATAGACACTATTATAATATTAAAAGAGTTTTGATATAAAAGATCATTGTTTCTTTCAAAATGATTTGAAAGTTAAATCAAATTGATTTGGATTCTCATAAGGGAAAAACCCGTTCTGTTATATGGCGTGGTCTTATGAGATATCATTATTTTTCCCAAACTGTTTTAAATTCTTTACTCATACCAGTCCCATGAATGACCCAGAGTTTGTTTTGTTTTGTTTTCCCTAAACTCTTAGGTGCCCAATTTTGTACGGGCAGTCAAGTAGTCAAAATTTTACAGATATACTTGGAGAGCTTGGAGCAGGAGGCTTCAGGATTATATAGCAATTATTTATTCCGCTGTGTTGTTAGTGTTGTACTCTGATTATGTTACTGCAAAATATAATGATTTTATTTCAAAGATATGTTATCTATTATATGTTGTTCGTTCCGCTGTGAGATTTGTGTTACTCTGATGTTGTATGTTCTTGTTCTTCTTCTATTCTAAGTTTCTATCTTATCTATTCTCACCCTCTAATTTCTTCCGTGGACTATCCGATGATTCCGATACTTGAATAGTCGACATAGTGTTATATGCCGATATCTAGGATCGAAAATTCCCTGGGTCATTACAAGCATTCTCCCTTTTTCATTTGTTAGCCTTGTCTGAATCAACTACGTTTGCTTTGGCAGTAATATTATATGAAATCTTTTTCTCAAAATTTCTATTATCTTCCTCAATGCGTAACTGAACTATGAGCTCTTCCATTGTCATTTCCTTATGCTTGTGCTTAAGGTAATTTTTGAAGTCCTTCCAAGAAGGAGGCAATTTCTTAATAGTTGCGGCAACTTGAAAATTCTCGCTAAGAGTCATTTTTCATCTTCTAGTTGACGGATGATAAGTCGCAGTTCTTGTGCTTGACTTATCATCGTATTTAAATCAACCATTTTGAAGTCAAGAAACTTTCCAACAACGAATTTCTTTATGCCTGCCTCTTCAGTTTTGCACTTCTTTTCCAGAGCCAACCATAGTTGTTTAGACGTTGCAAAATTTCAATAGACATTGTAGAGGCTATCATCCAGACCATTCAGAATATAGTTTTTACACATGAAATCTGAGTTTGTCTAGATAGTAAGAGCCTCTACTTTAGTAGCGTCAGGTTCGAGTTCATCTACTACAGGAGCATTTTCAGACAGAAACTTGGAAAGGCTTAAAGTTGTTAAATAAACAACATTTTCTGTTGACAGCGCTTGAAATTGATTTCATTGAACTTCTCTGGCCTTTCGCCATGAGACAAAGCCATCGTTGGAAGCACAGGCACTGGCTGAGCATTTGTCAACATCTGAATCGGTGCTGAATCAGTGCTGCTATTTTTTGTCATCTGCAATAAATATTGTTTCAAGATTGTTAGAGCTTTTGTAAATATACATTTGTATTACAAACAGACAGCAACAACAATCAATGCTAATCAATTATGCCACAATTATCGCGTCAAACTGTGTTTACAATAATCACTGAAAGTGTAACGGATTTGTGCACTAGATTGAAGATATACAGAAAGTATTTTATTTCAGTAATGCCTGAGTCCAGAAATATTCTGTTTCCTTGAAACAATATTGTCGTCATATGCACTGATCGACGTAGTTGCAATTTGTTTCCCATGATAAAACGGACCAACTCCGTTGCGTTGTGCTAGGAAACAGAGCTCTGACGAACTGAAGTTGATTACAGAAACTATATCAGAGGATTACTTTGAATAAGAAGAAGTAATGCAAGCAGAAAAAGTAAATTATGTCTTGTTTTGGGCACTATTTTTATAGGCAGGAGGAGTTGCCTATTCGTATGCATCAGTAACCGACGGAATTGGAGAGGTTGCGACCCTTTAACCACCCGGTTATTAATGTGAGTACGCTAAGAATACAAACAGTTTTATTTATTCAGCTAACAGACAAGCCTTTCGAATTCTAAACTGAACAAACACACCTATAAAATTCTCGTTTTAGTGCACTAGCCCAATCACCAACCATCGGCCATATTCAATCAAGAGACCCGAAGTGCCCCGAGGCCCAAGGCCCAATCTTTGACATTTTAATGTATTATTATGTCATGATCAAGCCCCTAAATTCCCATGTAATCTCTCTTTCTTTTAATATACATAAGCCTTTTGGCTTCTAATATATTAGGAGAGATTGCGTTAAATTTTTGATGATGTGGTACTTATATGTTGTTATTTCTTCTTCTTCCCAAAATCCTCTTTCTCTTGCTCATTCATTTTCAACATTTCCTACCCTACATCATCCAACAAGTAAAGTAATATACTAATGAAGACCTATTTGAATTAGACTACATCGACTTTATGGATCATTTGTTCTTTATATGTTTCACGGAAATAAATCTTTACAACTCGATAACCTTGCCCAGGAGGAACTTAGAACTGCACTTAAATGTAATATACTCCCATCCCCAATCAACATCGTATCATGCTTTTGAATGAATGTCTCAAGTAACTATCAACCTTTTTTCCGAACAAGCACTTCCTGGTTGATACTTGATTAAATAACTCATATCTGATCTTAGAACTTTTCATATAGCTTTAAGCCGAATTCCCCGAATAGTCTCTGGTTTTTAAAATAATTGAAAGATTAATTTGAAAAAAAAATTAGACAAAATTTCAATGACACCTCCTCTTACCATTGCCTAATCATGCTCATACGACAAATCAAGCTCAATTTAACCTTCGAATATATACTTTGTAGGATATAATCTTCAAAACAATCGAAAAAGGATTTGAAAATCTTTTCTTCACACTTTTTTCTTCTCATTTTTTCTTTTATATAATATTTATACTTGCTACATGATTTTCTCTCTATTTTTGGGTGTCAATTTTTTTTATTAATAGTTATAATTCGTTTGGTCTCACAATTTTTTGGTATACACGTGAACTATGGAAAATACCCTTCGTCGATATTGTTAAATCTTAATATTACTAAAAAAATAAGATATAACAAAAAAAATCATTTACCATTTCAAAAAGGGCGTCAACACTACTAGAACTGCAGTATATAGCCACGTCGCATTTTCGGCAGCCGCCAACGGCTTTTCCAATGGTTAGCAACTGTCCATTGTTTTCATGGTAATTTTTTTATTTTAATAAACTATCCGCTGTAAGCTATTGATAGTCATTGCAATAATAGTCATTTGCGACTGTTGATAGCCATTGCAATTTGCCTTTTACGTTTTCAGCAACCCGAAAGCTCCTCATTCTCCCTCAACCCACCTCAAAAACGAAAAAAACCATCAACTCCTCCACAAGCGCTGCCACCACTCCAAACCACCTCTGACGCCACCAAGTTGCATGTGTTGCCCCTCTTCATCCACCAATCCTCTAAAATTAGGTTTTTCCTTATACCCTAGCTATTTAAGTTTTCTAATTTGGGAATAATTTTGTATTATACGTGTTTTTAATAGCTAATGAATGTTTATTACATCATATTGCATGTTAATCACTTTTATTATCATCAAAAATTCAAGTTATTACTAATAGCTAGGTTTTCAAATTTAGACCTATTGTATATGTTTAAATGATTTTATTAAGATCGATCATATGCATATGATAAATTTAGGATAATTATGTTAGGATTGATCGTAGTTTTGGACAATTTATGCGAACTTGGATTATATATTTACGCGAACACATTGATTGATTTGGTGTATAATAAGTTTTGGATGATTTCATATGATTTTGTTTGGAATCATCATAGATAGAATTCCTTAAATTGTATAATTTAGTATAAATATTTAATTTAGTATGTAATGTAGTAAATTAGCGAAAATGAGTCACATATATATATATATATATATATATATATATATATGCGAAATAGTAAAAATATATAATTTAGTATGTATGTAATAAAACAGTAATATATGAACAAATTGTATATTTAAATTTAATATAAACAAATATTAAATTCCTTAGATACAATTTGGCCCCATTTAACAAGTGTTGTATATGATCATTATATGAATATTCATTTTTTTAACAAAACGGATATCCCTATTCATTTGATACAGCATTTGTTGGATTTGTCCATGTATTTGACATGTTACAAACGATATAAAGTAATTATGTTTCATAAATCACACCATTTTAGACGGTTCACAAAATTTCAATGATGTTTCACTTTCGTTCCTTGTGTACACGCATTTGTATACGATACAAGAAAAACGGAGGGGGGAAGTGCTTCCTAAATTTTGAGAAATCGTTTAAAATGATACGATTAAGTAAGGGGAGTAATTACAACTATGTTTGTAATGGGAAGTAGGATGATCAACCATTACAGAGGGTACAACAATGTCAGTGAACCCTTAATCGTTTATTTATTTTGATAATTAACGAAGTTGTAAAAATCATATATAATTTAGTATATGTTTACTAAAACTGTAAAAGATAAACAAAATATAAAACGAACGATTAATAATTCTTTTACTATTTATCATAGGTTTTAAAATAGGAAAAATGGTCAATTATGTTATTGATCAAAGCAGGATGTGTCAAAGAAGGGAAATAGGAGGCACAACAAGTGAACATTATCTTAATGGGGTAAATGTGTTTATTGAATTTGTTTTAATAATATTGGAAACGATATAGAAATTCGTTGTCCATATAATAGTTGCAGATTGTTGAATCATTTAATACCGGATATGGTTAGGGTTCATTTGTGCTAATACAGTTTTATCCAACTATTTGTTATGGGATCCTCACTAAAAAATTATAGCACTTAATCAAGAACAGTCAGTAGAGTTTGTTGGTCATGAAGTTAGTACGACGAATCTTATAGAACATATGATTGAAAATGTAGCACGATCAATGTTCCCTTCTGTTGAAATTGATAACAACGATCTTAACATCGTAGAGAACCTAATGTTGGAGCAAAGAAATATATGATTAGTTAGATGCTGCTAAGAAATCCCTTTGGAATGGATGTACTAGCAACACTCGGTTATCGGTCATTGTAGAGTGCATTACAATGAAATCAAAATACAACCTTACAGCAGCCGAATTTAAATTTGTTATTCAAGCTGCTAAACGCCATATGTCATCCGATAATTTAATATGCAGAAATTACTATGAAGTGAAAAAACTTATGTCATCTTTTGGTTTGTCATTTCAGAAAGTAGATATATGTTTAAATGGTTGCATATTGTTTTGGATAGAAGACATTAATCTTAGGAATTGTAAAATATGTAATCAAGAAAGATACAAATCAAGAAAAAAGAAGGGAAAAAGTTCTATACAAATATATGCATTATTTACTGATCACTCTTAAAGTTCAAAGATTATATGCCTTATCTGTAACAGTGCATCATATGAGATGACACGTTGTGAGAACATTTGAAGAATGTACGTTAACACACCCATCCGATGGAGAGTCATGGAAGTATTTTGATAAGAAATATATTGATTTCATAGCGGAGGGACATAACGTTAGACAAAGTTTATGTACGAATGGATTCTCACTGTTTTCTTAATTTGGTTCTAAATATTCATTTTGGCATGTAATCATTACACCATATAATCTACCCCCATGGATGTGTATGAAAATTCTATGTATATTTCTCACAACTGTCATTCTGGCACTGATGATCCGACACAAGACATCGATATTTACTTACAACTATTAATTGAAGACTTGAAAACAATGTGGTATTGAGGAATTGAAACATACGACATATCAAAAAAAATCGGATATTCGCTTCTTCAATATGGATTATTTGTGATTTTCCTGCATATACAATGTTTTAAGGTTGGAGTACGATCGGACATTCTGCTTGTCCTTATTGTATGTAAGAAACATGAGCATTTTCTTTGCTACATTCGAAGACAATTTCATGGTTTGATTTTCATTGATGTTTTCCCCGTATTAATCATTCTTTCAGAAAAGACAAAAAAAACTCCATGGTTAATAGACATGATACTTTAAAAGCACCAACGATCTAGTCAGACAGTGATATATATAAACTTATAAAAGATTATTCAAATATACATGAAACCGGATAGCAAAGTGAAATCCCAGGTAATTTGACGGTTCATAATTGGTGCAAACATATTATATTCTAGGAGTTGACTTATTGGAAAAATCTCTTAATCCATCATAACATTGACGTGATGCATAATGAGAAAAAAGTATTTGATAATGTGCTTAATACAATTTTGAATGTTAAGGATAAGACAAAGGACGATCTGAAATCAAGAAGTGACATAGAAGAAATATGCGGTCATCCTGAGCTTCATATGAAGTCAAATGATAGCAATAAAACCAAAGCATGCTATAAACTTGAAAAATAGCCAAGTTAAAGTATTGTTAAAATAGATGAAAGGATTTCGATTCCCGATGGAATTTCCTCTAATCTTCGTAGATGTGTCGACTTTAAGAACAAAAGATTAAGCGAGGTGAAAAGCCATGCTTGTCATGTAATGATGGAAAATTTATTACTCGTTACTTTCAATGAACTCTTGCCCATAAAAGTTTGGAAGGTTAAAATGAAACTTAGTTTATTTTATAAGCAGCTTTGTTCAACTACGTTAAAAGTTGACTGTCTATGTAACCTTGAGGAAGAAATCATTATACTTCTTTGAAAATTTGAGAAAATATGTTCTTCAGGTTTCTTTATGTAATGGAGCTGTAACACCCCGCATTTTTAATGAAATTAAAATTTTGGAAATATGTATATATATTATATACATAGATATATTTAAGAGAAAAATTAAATAATGACAATGAAATTGCATGTAATAAGTTCATGCAGTGAAATGAAGGAAAAAGATTAATAAAAGAAATTAAATGCAATACATGAAACGCGAAGAATTGCATGTGAACAATTAAAAAGAAATAAACAGGAAAATTTGAAGAGCTTCAGGAATTTAGTCACGAAATTAGCGTCATTGCGTTCGTGGCTATTTTCTAGTCAATTTAGACCAATGGTTTGCTGAAAACCGATTTAAGATGAAAAGGATATCTTTTAATTAAATAATGCAACAAAACATGAAAAAAAAAGAGGAATGAGAAAAAATAATGGATACCATTGTCCTAAGTCTTGTTAACAAAAGACTAAGTAGCCCAGTTGGTTAGAGCATATGACTTGCATACAAGAGAAACAGAGTTCGATCCCCCGCCAACGCCATATTTTTGTTTTAGGGAAATGGCTAAAAAGTGGCTTAGTGTGAACGCAGTTCAATTAAAAAGCGGTTAGTGTGAAAAGGGTTAATTGGAGGATTAATCGGAAAAATAGTTAGAAAGAAAAAAATGAATATATATAATATAATATATATATATGACGTGTTGGTGTCAACACTCTGCTGCTGCGCATCATGTTGCACACATGGCGCATTTTTATTGGTTAATGATCGTTTTTTCGCAACATGGCTATTTTCTATTGGTCGGATGACGTGGACAATTCCTATGGCTTCTGATCTAATCTAATGGCCCTAATTAACTCACTACACCTATATAAACACACCTAGACCTAAACCTAATTTCACTACACTAATCCATCATGCCTCCATGCTGCCTCAACCTAAACTAGTCCTTCTTCAACAAATCAAAGTAAAGGAATTCTGTAAAGGGGATTGAATCTACAACAACTACAACGCCTAATTCTCTTCCTTAATCCAATCTTTGTGAGTTCATTGATTATTTTTAGATTAAAATAATGCTAAAGCAATTCTGACATGTTGTAAATTGGATTTGGGAATTATACTTGATAATAAGATTGAATCTCATCAATTCGATCTTAGCCTATAACATCATATTCATGATACTTATATGCCCATGTTGATATTATCATCAGATTTATCATATCTTTATGATCAGTTCATACTTATGCCTGTTCTTTACCTTATCCCTTCCTCCTTCCCTTTTTTGGTTTTTATAGCCGGGCTACTTCGAGCCTAAGTCAAAACTCATAGATATGAACGTACGAACGATAATTTAGGGAACAACGAGAAATTTGGCATAATATACGTTGGGTTAGTTTGGGCATGACAAATGCTAAATTTGGCATAATATATGTTAATTGTTGGGCATGATATGAAATTGGGAATTTTGGGTAATTGACATAATTAGCCTAAAATCGGCATAAACTGCAAATGAATAAATTGGCTAAGATAAGAATGCTGAGACACGAGGTTAGACTCCGTTTGCAGTAGAAGCCTGTCCGGAACCAACCGTCCTAACCAGCAACCGCAAACGGCCAGTCTAATGTGAGAGGTCGTAGGCATAACTAAAAGATGCTTAGATACGAGGTTAATATTGGCTTGTGGTAGAAGTCTGCCCGGAACTGCCCTGCACATCTAGCGCCCACAAGCCATCGACTTATTGTGAGTGGTATGTGCATTAATAACTAATTAATGCTGATCAAAGATGAATATGATACCTAAAACTTTTTAGGTGGGTGAGGTTAAGTTAACATGTGTAAGATGACAACTTTACCAATAATACATGAACAAAGTGGATAGGGTTAAGGCAAGCTTAACAAATAATGCATATTGATTAGATAAGTGGATGAGGTTAAGTCAACTGGGTTGATAGACAACACTTAACCAATATAAGTTTGGGTTAGGATAAATCCTAGGGAAAAACCTAGTAGCAGTAGGGACCCATTTCAGACAGTAACCCACTTAGTGGTATCGGGAACCCTGAGCTAGGCAGGTTTGGGGCACGCTTACTGGGCTGATTATAAGCGGTCAAATAAGAGCGAGGGTGTAGCAGTGCAGGTTCCGATGGGTTCATTAAGCATGCACAAGGTGTTCCCAGCATTGGAAGATTTAGCCACAGTACATCAGTAGGTATAAAGCTGTGCACCCACGGGTTGCCACTTAGGGAGTGATACACCCTAAGCTGGGACCCGCACAAATATCTACAAGTTAGGGAGCCAATCGATTAGGGGTAGTGTGGGAACATCTAGTATCTATTATGGGCAAGTGGACTTTCAAGGATTGTATGAGGCGGATACCTCTTACTAGGTGTTACGGCTGAGTGCTACCAATTGCGGGGTTGGGGTCATTTCGTTAAGAATTACAAGTAAGTGGTGCAGAGAATTAAATTAAGTAAGAAATCTGGGAAGCTCACTAGACATTCCTTTATATTCATCCTGTTATCCATCTTTACCTTATTTCATAGTAATATTTTCCATCCTGTTTATTCTTGTCATATTGCTTTACTTATTTTCATGCTAAACATAGATGGACTCGCCAGGCTTTATGTTTGACCTTTTTGTTTTCACCTCTTTTTCTTCTGCCCCTCTTCCCTCCGGTTCTCAGGGAAGAAACACTGAAGCTTGACTTGGATTTCTTTCTTCTTGAAGAGCTTGGAATTGTTGAGAGTAGTGCTCAGCTTTATCTCATTTCATTATGGCTATTTGGAGTGGGATTATGTTTTTACTTTTATGTACTCTAATAATAATTTTGTTCAAGATGGATATTTATGTACTTGATTCTAGTATATGGTTTTGACGTTGTAACCAAACATGTTTTTCTTTTCCGCTGCAATGAATAATGTTTGAATATTCTTAAGTACCATCTATATATCTGTCTTGTGATATTCTGTTCTATACTCTTATAATACTCCATGGAAGTTGATGCATTCCCTTAGTGAGTGGCATTAATGTACGTGGGGTGTTACACGTGGTATCAGAGCTGAAGGTTATCAGAACTGATAAAAGATTTTGAAAACCGTTTTCAAAAGGCATTTTTAGAAAGAAGTATTTTCAAAACCATTTTTAAAGAAGGTGTTTTCAGGAAAAAAAGTTTATTATGGAAAACATAATCCCTAAAAGCCATATATCTTTCTTTCGATTCTCTACTTGAATCTCTGTTTCCTTTCTTTTCGCCATAGTTCCGTAGGCATGATAAAACTGCGGCATATGTCGGAGGGCAAAGAAGTGCCCAACCTCCATTTGTAGCCGTAGTAGATTCACCTGTGGCTAATCTTCTTTCAAGCTTCGTAGGGTTTTCCGTGCGATGGAGTCAGCTTTCGGGAGACTTGTTAACTTGTTACACAAGGATGGTAAAAATGAGAATGAGGGAGTTTAGGATAAGGAGCACAACCCAAGGATGAGAAACTTGTTGATATGGATCTAATCCACGAAAAAGGTAAAGGTGAAAAGAAAAAGGGTGAAAGTGGAAGAATCGCATAACAAGAAAGTAGAACCTAAGAAGGGTGGAAAGAATAATAAACCTCGTGACAAGAGGAAGTGTCTAAATTTTGGTATAACAAACCATGTAATTAAGGACTGTAGGAAGAAGAAGAAGCATGGTTTTTTTCATTGCGATGAGGAAGGACATCTGATTAAAGACTTCCCAAGGAGGCAAGGATTAGGGAAAGGGCAGAGGACAGGATCTACTGTTGGAGGGCAGGTTCATGCTCTCATGGCACCTACGCAAGAGAGAGGTAGAAACATTTCTGTTGAAAGTTTTATTTTCCTCTTTGATCATCCTATTCGAACTTTGTTTGATTCTGGCACTTCACATTCATTTATATCTGCTTCTGTTGTTGAATCTTTGCACCTAGATACTAGTCTAGTTATGGATCCCATTATAGTCTCAAATCCTATTGGGGGTACGACCCATCTTTCTATGTTATGTCGGGAATTTAGAATATTTGTGTATGGAGTTGAGTTCGAATGCAACGCTTATGTACTTGGTTTCACGGGCTATGGGTTGATTCTAGGAATGGATTGGCTAGCCAGGTATGGTGCCATTCTCGACTGTGAAAAGAGGGTAGTTAGACTGTTGACTAGTTTGGGTAATACTCTCGATATCTCATGCGACCCTAAGGGTTCTGTTATGCTTAGCTACCTAGAATTTCTTGACACATCTATTGATGATTTGCAATCTATTCGAGTAGTCCGTGAGTATGCAAATGTCTTTGAGGAGGTTAGGGGCTTACCTCCAAAACGCGAGATAGATCTTTGCATATACTCGGTAGACAATGCAAAGCCAGTTGCATTGCATGTGCGCCACATGGCTCCAAAAGAAGGAGGGAGCTTAATAAATAACTGAAAGAGTTGCTTGAGAATGGGTTCATAAGAAGAAGTATCTCGGAGTGGGGTTCTCCTGTTGTTTTTTCCATGAAGGCTGATGGTTCACTTAGATTGTGCATGGACTATAGGGAGCTGAATAAACTCATGAAGAAGAACAGACACCCATTGCCGAGGATAGATGATTTGTTCGATCAGTTGGTTGGTGCTTCAGTTTTCTCGCAGTTGGACTTAGCTACAGGATTTCATCAGTTGAGGGTAGCTGAGGATAGTATAGATAAGACTACTTTTAGGACTCCCGACGGTATCTTTGAATGGCTCGTCATGCCTTTTGGTTTGACGAATGCACCTGCATATTTCGTAGACTTGATGCATAGGGTGTTTAGGGAGTTTCTAAACAAGTTCGTGGTAGTCTTTGTAGATGATATCTTGATATTCTCTAGAAGCAAGGAAGATCATGCCCTACATCTTAGGGAAGATTTAGAGACCCTTCGAGTACATCAACTCAAAGCTAAGTTCTCCAAATGTCATTTTTGTAGGAAGGAGGTGAGGTTCTTAGGGCACATGGTCTCTAAGGAAGCGATAGCAGTGGATCCTGCGAAATGCAACAAAAGTAAGAAGTTTTCTTGGTTTGGCGGGCTATTATAGAAAGTTCATCAAGGACTTTGCTAAGATATCAGCCCTACTTACACGGTTGATGAAAAAGAATTTGACTTTTGCTTAGGATGTTGACTGTGACGATGCTTTCCAATGTTTGAAGAGGGCATTGACGACAGCTCCAGTTTTAGTTTTGCCTGATGGGAGTAAACCGTTCACAGTGTATACCGATGCTTGCGAGATAAGGCTTGGCGCAATTTTGATGCAAGAGGGAAGGGTGATATGCTATGGTGGAAGGCAGTTGAAAGTCCATGAGAAGAATTACCCTACCCACGACTTAGAGTTAGCTGCCATAGTTTTTGCACTTAAATCTTGGCGCCATTACTTGCTTGTTGAGAGGTTTGAGTTGTATACAGACCATAAGTCACTAAAATACTTGTTTTCCCAAAAAGATTTAAACTTAAGGAAACAGATGTGGATGGAGTTCTTAGCATCCTAAGATTTTGAGATTGCATATACCCCCAGCAAGGGTAACGTTGTAGCGGACGCCTTAAGTAGAAAGAAGTTGACTTTGAGTCCTTTGTTTGTCGAGCGGCGGAGTTTAGAGTATATTTCTACCTTTGACTTTAGACCCTCTATTGATTATGTACCCGGTTTGTTGGCATCGTTAGAGGTACGACCTATGCTTTTGGGACAGATAAGTGCGGCACAGCGAGATGACCCACAGTTGATAGAGATCGTTGACCAGCTCATCAGAGGGGAGTTTTCGAGCCATCTTAGTAGGTATACTATCGATGACAAAGGTTGGTTGCGTATGGATGGGAGACTTTGCGTATCTCGAGACGAGGGTTTGATGAGGACAATCCTTGAAGAAGCGCATCGTTCTAAGTTGACCATACATCCCGGTGCAAACATGATGTATAGGGACATGAAGCGAATTTTCTTTTGGGCTGGACTGAAGAAGGATGTGGCTGAGTTCGTTTCTAGATGCTTAGTGCTCCAGCAAGTCAAGGCTGAGCAAAAGAAGCCTGGTGGTTTGCTTCACCCTTTAGAGGTTCCACAGTGGAAATGGGAAAGTGTTTCCATGGATTTCGTCGATGGGTTGCCGAGGTCAAGGAAGGGTAACACGGGGTTTGGGTAGTAGTAGATAGACTTACCAAGAGCTCCCATTTCATTCCCGTTAAGAGTAAAAGAATAGCAGCATGGTTAGCATCTGTCCCATTTCATTCCCGTTAAGAGTAAAAGAATAGCAGCATGGTTAGCATCTGTTTATCTCCAAGCGATAGTTCGTCTACATGGCATATCTTCAAGTATCATAAGCGATCGAGATCCCATTTTCACTAGTGAGTTTTGGAAGAGCTTGCAAGAGGCGGTAGGAATGCAATTGTGTTTGAGCACCGCTTATCACCCTTAGACAAACTGCCAAACAGAAAGAGTGAATTGGATTCTAGAAGACCTTTTAAGGTTATGCATCTTGGACTTTGGAGATGATCAAGGAGACGTGACTTGGGAGACTGGAAATAAAGATCATGCTTCATATCCTTTCCTTTTAGGACTATGTTCTTAACTTCTTTTTCCAAAGCTTTTTATTCATACTAGTTTCTATCATTCATTTGTGTCCTATCGATCGAATCTTCGACCTTTAGATAGAGAACCCATGGATGTAAACATGTGATTGAGACATGTTATGTTTGATGGATGCAAGTGGATGCAAGTGTTTGCTAGTGGTTGCCTGCGCATTTATATACACACACATTAGGCACTAGATCGGCTCAATCACTCTCATACTGCATATGGATGTGTGTGCATTTTTCTTTATCCTCATGGATGAAAAAGGATGTATCATCATATGGATGTTGCATTTGGACAAATGAGTGTGCACACATATAGAACTTACATGTTATAATAGGATTATTTGCATACATGTTGGATTCATGGCACTAACATACATTGCATTAAGGAGGTCAACTGAATCAGTAGACCGCCAGATCTTCGCATTAGTATTGGGACATATACACACACCTCTGCATATATTCATAGGAGCATTAGAAATCTTTTAAGGACAATGGATGCTTGTGGATGATGGATAAGTAGATGGATGATGAATGGTAGGATACTTTCTTCTTAACGCAAAGATTCCGGGGACGAAATCCATTAAGTAGGGGAGAATATAACACCCCACATTTTTAAAAATGTGGAAATGTGTATATATATTATATACATAGATATATTTAAGAGAAAAATTAAATAATGACAGTAAAATATCATGTAATAAGTTCATGCAGTGAAATGAAGGAAAAAGATTAATAAAAGAAATAAATGCAATACATGAAATGCGAAGAATTGCATGTAAACAATTAAATATAAATAAAAAGGAAAAATTGAAAAGCTTCAGGAATTTGGTCAGGAAATTAGCGTCATTGTGTTCGTGGCGATTTTCTAGTCAATTTAGACCTATGGTTTGCAGAAAACCAATTTAGGATAAAAAAGATATCTTTTAATTAAATATTGCAACAAAACATTAAAAAAAAGAGGAATGAGAAAAAATAATGGATACCATTGTCCTAAGTCTTATTAACAAAAGACTAAGTAGCCAAGTTGGTTAGAGTATGTGACTTGCATAAAAGAGGTACAGAGTTGGATCCCCGCCAGTGCCATATTTTTGTTTTAGGGGAATGGCTGAAAAGTGGCTTAGTGTGAACGCAGTTCAATTAAAAAGCGGTTTAGTGTGAAAAGGGTTAATTAGAGGGTTAATTGGAAAAAAGGTTAGAAAGAAAAATAAATAAATATAATATACATGTATATAATATATATATGTGTATATACGACGTGTGGGTGTCAACACCCTGCTGCTGCGCATCATGTTACACACATGGCGCATTTTTATTGGTTAACGATCGTTTTTTTCCGCAACATGGCTATTTTCTATTGGTCGGATGACATGTTGTAAATTGGATTTGGGAATTATACATGATAATAAGATTGAATCTCATCAATTCGATCATAGCCTATAACATCAGATTCATGATTCTTATATGCCCATGTTGATATTATCATAAGTTCTATCAGTTTTATCATATCTTTATGATCAGTTCATACTTATGCCTATTGTTATTATTATGCCTGTTCTTTATCTTATCCCTTCCTCTCTCCATTTTTTTGTTTTTATAGCCGGGCTACCTCGAACCTAGGCCAAATCTCATAGAGATGAGCGTACGAACTGTAATTTAGGGAACGATGGGAAATTTGGCATAATATACATTCGGTTGGCTTGGGCATGACAAATGTTAAATTTGGCACAATATATATTAATTGTTGGGCATGATATGAAATTGGGAATTTTGGGTAATTGACATAATTAGCCTAAAATTGGCATAAACTGCAAATGAATAAATTGGCTAAGATAAGCATGCCGAGACATGAGGTTAGACTCCGTTTGCGGTAGAAGCCTGCCCGGAACCAACCGGCCTAACCAGCAACTGCAAACAGTCAGTCTAATTTGAGAGGTCATACGAATAACCAAAAGATGCTTAGACACTAGGTTAAGTCAGGCTTGTGGCAGAAGTCCGCCTGGAACCGGCCGGCACATCCAGTGCCCACAAGCCATCGACTTAATGTGAGAGGTCTGTGCATTAATAACTAATTAATGTTGATCAAAGATGAATATGATACCTAAAACATGTTAGGTGGGTGGGGTAAAGTTAACCTGTGTAAGATGACAACTTAACCAATAATACATGAACAAAGTGGATAGGGTTAAGGCAAGCTTACCCAGTAATGCATATTGATTAGATAAGTGGATGGGGTTAAGTCAACTGGGTTGATATACAACACTTAACTAATATAAGTTTGGGTTAGGATAAACCCTGGGGAAAACCCTAGTAGCAGTAGGGACCCATTTCAGACAGTAACTCACTCAGTGGTATCGGGAAGCCTGAGCTAGGCAGGGTTAGGGCACGCTTACTGGGCTGATTATATGCGGTCAAATAAGAGCGAGGGTGTAGCAGTGCAGGTTCTGACGGGTTCGTTAAGCGTGCACAAGGTGTTCCCGGCATTGGAAGATTTAGCCACTGTACATAAGTAGGTATAAAGCTATGCACCCACGGGTTGCCACTTAGGAGTGATACACCCTAAGTTGGGACCCGCACAGATATCTACAAGTTAGGGAGTCGATCGATTAGGGGTAGTGTGGGGACATCTAGTATCTATTATGGGCAAGTGGATTTTCAAGGATTGTATGGGGGATACCTCTTACTAGATGTTACGCCTGAGTGCTACCAATTGCGGGGTTGGGATCATTTCGTTAAGAATTACTAGTAGGTGGTGCAGAGAATTAAATTAAGTAAGAAATCATGGAAGCGCACTAGACATTCCTTTATATTCATCCTATTATCCAGCTTTACCTTATGTCATGGTTATATTTTCCATCCTGTTTATTCCTGTCATATTGTTTTACTTATTTTCAAGCTAAAAGTAGTTAGACTCGCCGGGCTTTATGACTGACCTTTTTGTTTTCGCCTCTTTTTCTTCCATCCCCTCACCCTTGTTCTCAGGGAGGAAACACTAAAGCTTGACTTGGATTTCTTTTTTCTTGAAGCTCTTGGAAGTGTTGAGAGTAATGCTCAGCTTTATCACTTTTCATTATGGCTATTTGGAGTGGGATTATGATTTTACTTTTATGTACTCTGATAATAATTTTGTTCAAGATGGATATTTATGTACTTGATTCTAGTATGTGGTTTTGATGTTGTAACCAAACATGTTTTGCTTTTCCGCTGCAATGAACAAAGTTTAAATTTTCTTAAGTACCATCTACATATCTGTCTTGTGATATTTTGTTCAATACTCTTATAATACTTCATGGAAGTTAATGCATTCCCTTAGTGAGTGACATTAATGGATGTGGGGTGTTACACAAGCATATACCTATTCATCTTCCATATGAAGCATGTTTTCGAGGTCCTGTGCAGTATGGATGGATGTATCGATTCGAGAGGTATGTTGTTAACATTAAGTATGTAAATGTTAATTTAATTATAAAATAAAAGTTAATCCTAGATTGAAATATTTTTTATTAGGTACTTAAATCATTTATAGAAATATTTGAGATAAAAAGCTCGAGTAGAAGGTTCGATTTGCAAATCATATATCAAAAAAGAAGCTTTGTTCTTTCCTACTCATTATTTCAATGATCATGTGAACTTATCATTTGAAAGTGTTACGTCCAATGATGAGGCCGTCGAACAAGATTCTTTTTCTCAAGCAATTTTATTCATTTTAAAACAACACGGTTGACATGCTGGAAAATATGTGAAAGTATGGTTAGATGATAGAGATTACCATAAACATACACATGTATTCTTCTTAATTATCCTAATGTTGCACCATCTGTTAGATACATATCAGATTAATTACAAGCTTTGTTAAATTTAATTTAATAATGCACGTGTAAATTGATAATAATGCAATATATTATGTTTATGTTTGTAGTATTTATGAACCACAAAATCAAAGTGACGTTTTAAGCAAAGATTTAGCTACTTGGTTTTCAAACTACGTTTATGATCCCACAAATCATGATGTCGACGATGGACTGAAACATCTGGCGTTGGGACCAAAAAGAAAATTTAAAATGTATCCAATAATTTTTGTTAGTGGATATAAATTCAATATCAAATAATACGGTGCTGAAAATTAGCAAAAAATACCGGTGTATTTTTTAAAGCTAGTGATGATCCTAATAATCATATAAATGATTTTTATGGCATATTAACCTAGATTTTGCAATTGACATAATTTACAAGACCAATGGAGGAAATTTTTATGTTTGGATGCAATTGGTATAGCAATGTTTCACGTTCTGGTATTAACGTGCATGCAAATTATAGTCTTATAAAAATAAAACATATCGTGTTTTCAAAAGTGCTACCCTTTGTAGTAGCCAAACAAGCCTTATAAGTTTATTACACCCCTTATCCATCTCTAAAAAGAGATAAAGCAGACTGATCTGCAGTTTTTAAAACCAATGCATGATTTACATTCGACGGAAAGTATATTCCAAACGAACAAGCCTATCAAGCAGATATTGAGGAAAATGGTAAAATAACAATTACCGACGATCAAAATGATTTTAGACATTTAAATTATGAGGAAAATGTATTAGTCAAAGCAGTTGAGAGTGTATAGAAAATGATATGGAACACGAGACCCAGTCAGAGTCAGAAAACGATGAGGATTAAATAACATCCAGTAATTTTTGCAATTATTCATGTTACATATATTTTCTCATTAATACTAGTTTAAAACACTCAGTCACAAACAAGTGTAAACTCACGCACATAGTAGACACAAAGCATGTATTACAGTTTATGATTCATCTATCATAATTATTATGAATTGTATTTATTTATTTATATATATATGTCCTAACGTAAAAAGATGATATATATGTATATGTATATGTATATATGTATGCGATAGGTAATAAGTCAGGTTCCCGGCGTCATATCTCCTCTCGCTCGATTGGTGAGAGTAATGGTGAGCCACTAGCTCGTCCAGTCGTATATTTGCAGCTTAAGGCTGATGGAGCGTAAGTATCAAACTTAATAGGATAGCAATATAATATTTTTTACATGATATACATACATACATATACATACATACATACATATATATATATATATAATTGTCTAAAGTTTTGTTTTACACTAAATACAAGGGATTCGACTAAGAGTCACTATGAGTGGTTCTTGGAATTTCTAAGCAAGCACATATGAGTAGGTTGTCAGATTGTTGGTCCAAATGGAGTAACATCCCCAACCACATCAGGGAGGCCATTCAACAAGATTTTCATGTGAGTTTATACCACTTTACAATATGATTAAGTATAAATGAACAATCAGTAATATTTTCTCATCGTACGAGGAGCAGTAGATCTGCAGGAGGCTGACATTGCCCTAGTTCAGCGCCATTGGAATTCAATGGTTGCTAAATATTACAGAGAGATAATGTCAGGGATAAATAAATCAAGCAAGAAACCAAGCTGAATGGGCGCAACTGTGTGGGATAAATGGGTTAACTGGTGGAGCAATGACGAGTTCAAAGTAAATCTATCAAATCTATTAATAATTATTTTATAGTAATTAAATATATCATAATAATTATTTTCCGGTAATTAAATATATCATTCAATGTAAATTTGCGGGAGGAGTCGGAGAGAAACTTAGCAAATAGAAGCAGAAACCTGGTGACTCGTCGTGGCCGATCCAAGTCTTTCAAAAATCACTGCGAAGACTTGGTAAATTTATCAATTATGACTCTATAAAGTTATTATATTTGTATACTTATCTATTCGGTAATTAGCTATGTAGTTAAAATATATAAATTATCTTCTACAGGAAAGAGCCCGCGGACATCTCGTGTTCTATTTGGATGTATTTGCTCATACCCTCGCACTAAAGTAAATGGATGATGCTGGAAATATTACATATCAGTGGGGTGATGACGATAATAAGGCAACAAGTGCATATGTGTGCATATTTCAAATCCTACTTTATTAATATTGATAAATTTAGTAACGTGGGATCTAGATTAACCCTAAAAGGAGGTGAATAGGGTTTATTAAAATAATTCGAGATATTAAAAATATCACTGAACAGATTGCAGCAGATAAAATAAATGCAAAAAGTAAATAACACGGAGATTTTACCTAGCTTCAACAAACCCTGCCTACTGTTGCATTCCCCAATGTTTTTACTAGAATTAAAAACAAACTACTGCATACAAAAACTTATAAACTCGTGACTACCTCGCTAAACGCCTGTACAGTCTTGTACACTCGCAAGCCCTGTTGTTGATCTAATTCTATGCTCAAAACCCCGCACTGATTTCTGTCCTCGAAATCAGCTTTCCCTTAGCTACAAATCCATAACTAGTAAACCCTGGTTATTACAAATACTAGAAAACTGCAAGTTAAAGCCCTATAAATAGATGACCTCAAAAACTAGAAAACAAAATTGACGATTTCACATGAGTCAAAAACCAAAGCAATATAAAATTAAAACACAAATTAAAACCCCTTTACAATACACTAGGCTGCCCCCATTTTATTTTCTTCCATCTTCATTTGTTTTGACACGATTACTTTATTTTTTCAGGGAAACAAAATGGCGGCATTG
Organism: Allium sativum; assembly: GCA_030737875.1. Classification (NCBI taxonomy): domain Eukaryota; kingdom Viridiplantae; phylum Streptophyta; class Magnoliopsida; order Asparagales; family Amaryllidaceae; genus Allium; species Allium sativum. The sequence continues at coordinate 752,643,563 of CM060918.1, forward strand.
ATTTAGGGTTTTACTTGAACAATTCTTTGCCCCAAATTAATTCTCGATCGATTGTTCATGGATTTTATTCTCTGAGGATTCGAATGAATGATGCTTGGCTTTCCGATCTGATTATGATTGATGCGATCAAAAAATTTGAGTTTCTATGAGAATTTGTTCTTCGATTTTCTTTTGAATTTTTGTGTCATTCGATCTATTCATGCCTATGATGATAATGGATGTTATATATAGGATAATATAATCCTATAATCATCTTTGATTTCCTTATATGGCTGGTTTGATTGCTTGTGTGTTTCCCCTTTTGGTTTTAATATCCTCGGCTTTGATTTGGTGGATGAAAATCTGGAAATAAATGAATTGTGGCCCCTTGGAAATATCCCCTTGCGTGATTGCTGATTGTAAATTGCCTTGAATTCTCTGATTTAGTTTTCGTATATTTTTGAGACTTGGTTTTCTTTTCTGGAAACACTAAACACTTGCCAAAAATGTTTATGTGATTGCAAAACATGTGAATGTGAAAAAGAATTTCTAAAAACAAATTGAAATATTGTTGCCACAAATGAATTTGATGCTCTTGCATGTTATGCTCTGTCATGCTTTAAACTATGCTCGAATTGCCCAAGATTGTCTCATGTATTTCTGGAATATCTTGTCCCATGCAAAATATACTTGTGCCATAAAATGTTTCATGTATTTAAAACATTCCATTCATTTATTTGTTCCTCGTAAATTTGTTTCTTCTTGCAAGCTAAACTTTCTAGTGTGAAAAATTTGCAAATAAAAAACCATTCCTATTTTTCTTCCCTGAATTGAAAACTTTCATACTGCTTTGCTTTGGCTGGGCTGACTATTGCTGTATTGTTGTGCTCTTGTCCATTATTGTGATTTCCAGTGTTATTCTTGTACACGCGCAGAATCATGACCTTTTGTTATGCTTTACTTTGCCGTAACATGAACCAATCTACCATTTTTGTTGAATCATTTCCTCGAGCCTGTCACATTGTAGTCGCTATGTGAGCTCGTTTGCTTACATATTGTCCTATCGATTTCCTTGAATGTTTTTTCATTTGCATGATAGTTTAAACATAAATTGTAAGCACATATCGTGCTATGTTTGAACCTGAACACTTATTTACACACTTTCATGTATATGAGCTGAATTTTGGAAAGAAATAACATTGTTTTTCTTGAGACCCTGAAAAGGAACCTGGCTTGAAATTTTTGAAAAAGTTTTTGCACGGTTTTCTTGTTGCACTATTTATAACTTCATTGTCTTGTACATGTCTTGTTGTACCATGTCATTTTGAGATTTTTACTTGTAAATGCAAGTGATTCATGCGCAGTTGCACTCGAGCCATCCCTTGATCATGCTCACATTTAAAACTGTGCATATGATTTGAAATTGCACTTCTTTCTTGGTTGTTTCACTAGCATGTTTAAACTGGATTGTGGCATTGTTGTTAGTTGTGTGGTCGTGATAATTTGAAACTTGATCTTGTTTTGAGCTGAAATAATTTGTCCCTTGATCTTGAGATATTGTGTATACATGTGTATACTTGTTGGTTTTCACTGTTGCCTTGTGCATTATCCATTTATACACATATGTATAAATACGCGTATGTGTATATATATATATGTGTGTGTGTATATAGGTATGGCTTCATATATGCATTGTTGTGTGTTCATGGATACTTGCGGAATGAAAATGTTGTCAAGCTTCACCCGACACATCATATTCGATATATTTGTCCTTTTCTGACCATATTGCCCCTGCACAGAAAATAGGTGTATATACATGCACATTTATGTGTATAAAATATGTGTAGTGCACGTCCAGAGAATATATATTTGTGGGTACTACAGGATTTGTCTATCTAGTGGTATTTACAATTTATCACTGTGAATATCACAAGCTGTCTAGACACTGATGGATGTCCATAAAAAAATCAAATTAAGTCATGAAAAATGATGAGAAACACACCAAAATTCTGAGGCAAATAAATTTTTAAAATAAAAATTATATCTGCTAGAATATAAAATATTTTTGTTCCAGTTTACTGTGTGTTTCTTCTGTGACAGGTAAGTAGAATACTGGACTGACTGTGAAGACTGGCAGAAGACAAAACTGTGTCAGTGTACGTGTGAGTATGAATTTGTACAACATGAGTGAAATGAAACTGAGTGAACTGTAGTAAGGCAACACTGTATAAAAATGAGTGACTATATAACTGAGTGTTGTAGTGAGGAAACAGTGTATATGAAATTGAGTATGAAATGTATTGTATTACAGTGAGATTTACAATTAGTGGAGTTATAAATTTGTACTGTTGAAGTATTGAAATAAAATATTATATTTAAATAAAATACTGCTTGAATATTTAAATTCTTGTGCAGTAGTATTCTATTTAAATATAAATATTATATTCTATCTGTGATGTAGTATAACAGTACAATTACAAACACATTTATAATAATAAATATATGTTTGTTATCATCAAACAAAAATCATAGAACTGTTAGATACAACAATCTCCCCCTTTAGATGATGACAATCATAAAAATAAAATTTTGAATATAATATTATAATAAATGTGTTTGACAATGAATTAATGAACTCCCCTTATTTGAATGCTCCACCTACAACAAAACTCCCCTACATATGTGCATGAGTGAAAAGCCATAATTGAAACTTCAATATTAAAATATTCAAAGAATATCCACTCATCGATCAAAATCTTAACCCATTCTCCCCCGTTTGTTATCATCAAAAGGATACAGAAATTAAAACAATGACAAAAAATGGCTAAAAATATATAGTCAGCTTAAGAGGAAGAACGATCATCATAAATCTCAATTGATCAAACAAAAATCATAATATTCTAAGAACTAGAGACAAATTTCACATTGTAGAATGATGGATTTACGATGAAGTTTATAAATGGAGATAGTTTTAAAATATTAGATTTTTAGTTATTTTGAAAAGAATTTTTATAAAAATAATCATAAAGCAGTGATGGATTTGGACTACGATTATAAATTCAATTTATGTGATGCAGTCAAATAATCTCAAACCCCAATAGCTATCAATCAATAGATCAAAGTACATCTTAAAATATTAACACATTTCACAAATTAGAAAAATGGATTGACAAGCTGGTTTTTATAAACCAAGGAGGATTTCATATAAAATTTTATTTATTTAATTCCATTTCCTTTTTCTTTTTTATTTAAGAGCACACTGGCCACGCATAACCAGATCTTGGATTTTTAAATGAAAGCAGTTGCAGTTTAAATATAAGTAATCTCATAACCATGCATAACCAGAGCTTGGATTTTTAAATGAGGTTAGAGAAACACTTATGAACATTATAGTTTTATTATTTTCTATTCCAAAAGAAAAACTCCTCAGTATACAAAACCAATATGGATGATAGAAATGTGGTAGGTACAGAAATGGTTTGAAATAAATTTCTAAATTAATCATATTATGAAATATGCTCAACCGTACCGGGATTCTTGAAAATTTTCATTTATCACTAATGCTGAAAAATATTATAATCACAATTCCATCACAAATATTTCCACTGTTTATTTAAGATGATTTAAAGAAATATTAAACTCTCCACATTAATATAAAATCATGATGGATGGCAGAATGATGGTAGACTAAGAAGATTTCGTGAAATAAGCAGCAATTCAGAGATATTATAAAAATTGTTCAATCATCATGAAAAAATTTAAATAAAATTTCCTCTTCTTGTGAAATATACTATAGTCACAGTTCATCACAATTTCATATTTTCTGAAAATAATTTTGATGAATTCAAAATACATTTTAGTTTGGTTATTGATTTCAATTTCTGAATAAACAATCAATAAATGATTTTAAAATTGAAAAAAATCAATTACAAGAGGGATTTAGAAAGATTTATACAAAACAAGAAGGATAAAAAAAATCTACACATGATGATAATCAGTATTAAAAACAAAACAGATAAGAGAGAAAATTATAATACACTTCCGATGCCACTTGTTGTCTCTGCTAATGGGGATTTTTAATACCACCCTGGTGGTTACAAAGGCATCTCCGAGACTAATTTTACATTTAATCACTTAACACGGAATTTTTCAGGAGAAATCATGATTCAGTTCAGACCATTTTATCAGAGCAGCAGATGAAACCAAAACAGGAAGTCATTAAGAACATTTGCAAAACATTTTCTTTTGTCAGAGCAGCACAATAATCAATTTTCAGAGCAGACTTGTCAAGAGAATTTTTCAAAACTATTTCTAACAGTCACAAAAGACGATTCATGACCCAGGATTAAAAATACATTTTATTTTAAATCATTTGAAGGAATTTAAAAATCTCAAGATTCAATGAATCAATCACACCAGATTATTAGTTTCAAATCCAAGATTTGTGTGAGATTGACGAACTAATAATTTCAAATGATTTCAAACATCAAATATTCAAATCAAATGATCATGAAATAACAGTGAGTTTTATGACCAGATTTTCAAAGAATTTTTCACAATAATTTTGACAAGCACAATATAAATTTATAGATTTTTTAAATCAAGCTTGAGAGATATTCATGATCCAAAGTTTAAAACGGCTTATTTGAAATCACTTGGACAAATATAAATTTTGAGGTATAAAGAATCAATCACACAGGATTATTAATTTCAGATCTAAGAATTGTGTGAGATTCAAAATATCAAAGAATTTCAAATGATTTCAACAAACAAATATCTAAGACAGATGATCATGTACAATAATGAATTTCAAGATGTAAACAATGTGATTCAAGTCAAAAGTTTTTCAGTTCAGAAATAATCAAGCCAATCCAAGAATCAATGAAATTATCACAACTGAAAAATTGTAGTGTGCTGTAATGGGTATATTTCAAGCCTTTACAAAATGAGTTAGGAGAAACTCAAAACAACGGAGGCGTATGAAATTTCATTAATTTTTCGGATCTTCAAAAATTTAGAATTCAAATTAACAGTGTTCAAGATATGACAAGAACACTCCAGCACTGTTAGGAATTCAGAAGTAAAAAAAACTTCACATCGATTGCAGATGTTTACAAGTTTGAATTCAAGATCTAGAAATTATTGAAACATGAAAGTTTTGTACAAATTAAGCACATTTCCAGAAAATCATGAATTCGGCAATTTGAAGTTAAGAAAGCTCAAGAAAAAATATATGGTAGTGTCAAATCAAATTAGAAAAATCAAATAAAATAAATAGAAAAGGTAGAAGTGGGAATAAATGCAGAAGAATAAAAAATATACACAAATGTGAGTCTAGTGATCATACCTGAAATTGACGTGAGCAAATAAATCTCTAACTCAAAACAATCCTGACTAAGGAACTCTGAATGTATAAAAGATATGGAATAACTTAAATTTAGTTTCTGTTTTGCAAAGTTTTCCTCAGCCATCCTTCGGTACCTAAGAATTTATAGGATTGAGCGGTCTAACAAAATTTGTAAAACCACTCACAGTTATGTTCGCATGTTTTGGTACCCAAACTTGTTTGTACAACAATCCATCAGAATTTACCTTTGTGCCCTCAATGTAATAACCCGAAAATCTGGGCCAGTTTAAATTTTTTTATTTTGGCAATTTTGTACATTTAAAATAGATAATTTTAAATAATATCGACGAGAAATTTATTTTGAATATAATTCGAACGTATATATTATATACGCCGTCGATAGAATATAAATAATTATATATAATTATAAATGGAATTGAAAATGGCGCGGTAGTTCGATAATTCGATTTTAAACTTCAATTGAATGTACCGGGTGCAAAACAATCCGGATTTTTGTGAAACCAAAAATATTAGGATCTATTCGTGAATATCTTTCCAACGAATCCGAAAAATCGAAATTTCATAGTGGGAATCAAAAGATATGTCCAGTTGAAAATTCTGAATAGTCGCTATGGAATTCAGGCCCTTAAAAATAGACATTTTGCAAACGACCTCGGATTTCGACGAAACCACTTTTGTTGGGTCCGCAGTGTCAAGTTATTGCTAGATTTCAATTTTCATAATTTTTCGAATCAATATGTGAGCGTGGCAAAGGAAAACGCGTTTGACCGGTTTCAGTTGATTTTAATCGACTGGAAATTGGCCATTTTTCAAACGGTCTCAGAATTCGACGAAACTAGTTTTGTTAGGACCGTATCGTCAATACGAAGCTAGAAAATATTTTTCTGGAATTTTTAAAGTTAGTATGTGACCCCGGTAATTGGAAATGTACGTTTAAAATTTAATATAGTGATTTAAATGTAAATTTAACGGAAACTGATTGTAACAATCAAATCAGCCTACGATACATATCCTATTGTGTTCGGGATGGGGGATAAACGCTATGGACGACAGGCGGTGGGCTTCGTTTCGAGGTCGTATGAAAAAAAGTCAACTCTTTGAAAAAAAAAATTAAATAAAAAAAAAATCCTTTCCCTCTTTCCTCCTATACCTCCAGGCCCCCCCCTTTATTTTCAGAATCGATTTATAAAAAAAAAATGATGAAAGGGGGCGCGATGGAGCCGCCACCCACCACCGCTCGTCGGCGGTCAGGACCCCACCACGCCGCCCTCCTCTCCACCTCCTCCGCCCATCGATGCTCCGTTTCCTCCTCCCCGCCACTGCGAGTTCCCCCTAAACCCGTCGCCTCCTCCTATCTCCGACGCGCGCCATCACCACAGCCTCCGCCCTCCCTTCTTCCCTTCGCGTTCTCCTCCTCCAGTCGAGAAACCCGCCAGCCCCTCCTCTCGAACACGTCCAACCCTAAAAACCGCTGCTTCACCATGCTGGACCCCACCGCTCAGCTAATCCGCCGCCACAGACCCGGACGCCACCGTGAAGCACCTGACCCCCGCGCACAACCAGAGACCCCCCTGTTGATTGTAAGTTTTGTTTTATTTATTTATTTATTTTCATTTATCTGTTAATTTTTATTTGATGTTAAAAACAGAATTTTTTTTATTTGATTTTCAAACTGATTTATATTTGATTTTAAAACTGAAAAAAAAATTTTAAAACTGGAAATTAGATGATATTCAAAACTGAATTATATGGATTTAAATGTGAAGTGTATGATTTTTAGATTGTGAAAATATACGATTTTTGAAAGAGAAAAGGTCGGATTTTGATTATGATAAAGTTTTGATTTTTAATAAAGGATAAAAATATGATTTTTATATTTTTAAAGTATTAAAAATATAATCTTTACTATATAGAAATAGTAAAAATATGATTTTTATATTTTTAAAGTATTAAAAATATAATTTTTACAAGATAGGAATATTAAAAATATCATCTTTGTATATGTAGCAAAATAAAAATGTGATTTTTATAATGTTATTTTTATTAAGGTGAAATCTATATTTTTATAAAAGCGAAATCAATATTTTTGAAATGGAATTTTTATCTATATGACACCATAGTAAAAATTCGATTTTTATATATTGAATAGCATAGTAAAAATTCGATTTTTAAAATATATAGTGATTATAAAAATATGATTTCTAAAGTGAAAGTGAACAAATAAAAATGTGATTTTTATTTTAAAGACATCAAATATAAAAATGTGTGATTTTTATATATGTAGTGGCTACGGGCAACGAAGATGACGATGATGCGATAGCGATGAAGATTTCTATCAATGAAGTGCCGTGGAGCTAGGATAGCTATTGGTGAGAACTTCTCACTCTAAAATCTCTTTTTCTAGTTATATATATATACACTAGGATGTAGACGGTGTTTAGTAGCACCCGACACCCGTCATCCACAGACCATGGATGGCTTGTTTGTTTAATTGTTTGGTTGTGTAGTTGGTTAGATTATTTGGTTTGAATTGAATTGTTTGGTGAATTGAATGGACTTGATTGATGTGTGAATGGCGTGGGCCTTCACTAGACCGGGGATAAGGCTAGGCCTTGTTCCGTTTCTAGTATCGTGCCGTTATGCCGCCGAAATTTTCTAAAATATGTTAGAAAAATAAAAATATCATTTTATTGAATAAATGAACTGAATAGAAATTCATGTGTTAAAATAAAATGTTTATCGTTAAAAATATAATTTTTAACGTGAAAGTGGATAAATGAATATTTATAAACAAATCGGCCGATTTGTTTATATACACTGATTTGACTGATATCGATTGGGTCGATAACTTTTACACGTCGCCCAACTGCACAAATAAAATCTGTGTTTGATTGTTTGAAACCCCACATGGGTGTTGGGATGAAATTTGAAGTTCACTCATCCTGATTTATTAAATATGTCGATCGGTCGATTGACAGGCTGTTATAAGCGTCAAATATCTATATTTGATGCTTATACAGTATAGTGCACTTTGGTTGATGGTTGATTATTTTTCAATGCTATTATATACATGTGATGTATGAAAATCCATATAATTAACATTATATGGTGATTGATTGGGCCTCATTCCAATCGGGAAAATAATGAATATTATAAAAGATAATTCATGTGTTGAATATAAAAATAGTCATGTGTTGACGATGTCCAGGTGTTGAGTGAAATATTTTATACAATGAAATTTACATCTTTATCATATTTAAAATTAGAACTACTTCTCAGTAGGAGTCTAATTGAAAATCAAACGATAGATACCATAGTTTTATAAAATATTTTACATAACAAAAATAGTGATGTGTTGACAGTACTCATGTGTTGAGATTAGTCGTGTGTTGAAAGAAATATAGATTTATGTGTTGAATGGGATAAATATTCATTTGTTGGATAGAATAAAGAAGTTTTGAAAATATAAAGCCGTGTTGATTAGAGATGCGTTATTTTGACGCGAACGATATTTATATCGATTTTATTCGTTGTATAATGAATATTGAAAAGTGATTTCAAAAGTAAATATTTTGAAATGAAATTCAAATTGAATTAGATTAAAATTCGAATTGAATAGGAAACGAATTCGAATTGAATCAAATAGAAATGAATTCAAATTGAATTAAATTGAAATTGAAATTTAAAACGAACTGAAATTGAATTGAAATCAATTTGAAACGAATTCGAATTGAATCAAATAGAAGGTAAATTCAAATTGAATTGAATTGAAACGAATTTGAATTCGAATTAAATAAAATTGAAATGAATTCGAGTTGAATTGAAATCCAATCGATTTGAAATTGAATATAGAGTTGAAATGGTTTTGAAAACGAATGTAGAACTATTTATAAAATTCGTTTTAAAAGGAAATCGACGAAATATATATATATATATATATTATATATATATATATAATGGCCTGAATAGAACGCGCCGCGCCGCGGTAGTTCGTGAATTTCGACCATTTATTTCAAACGGACATTGCGGGAGATCCAACTGTCGGATTCTCCTAAAACTGGAACCGTTGGGTTCGTATCGAAAAGAGCTTTCCAATGAATATTAGAAATTTGAAATCTAACGGTTGGATTTGGAATTATGTCCAAATCAATTTCAGAAAAGGTCGCTGTAAGTGCAGTTCGATGGCCGTTGATGGAAATCGACTGTACGGGCCTTGATAAAATTATTAAAAATATCGATAATTTGTGTAAAATTATAATATGTGAATTGGAAAGAATTGGGCTGGAAAATTCCACATTAAAGGATAAAATTGGATTTTGTCGAAATGAACTAGTTTTGAACTAGAATTAAAATCAATTTATTTTTGAAATAAATAAATTGAATTTGAAAGTGATTTTAAAAATAATCAATATTCCCAATAGGTGAAGTGAAAGTGGAGTTGAATCGAAATTATCTTCGGAATATTTCGATGTTGGATTTCGTGACCATACAGATATTGTTTTGGGAATTTGAAAGATATATTATATATCGTTATTTCCAATACGATATTTGTTGGTTTCAGAATTTGATATTGAATATAAGCCGATATATTTTCTATTCAGGGCCTTGTATTTAATATCAAATATGATTTGGTTTGTCGTGAATCGTGTTTTAGATGACATTGGTTCTTTAACCCAGTTAAAGGCATGATGTTGATTTATTTGAAAAGATTAAAACTAAGTGGAGTTTTAATGAATCTTTAATTAGATTAAAAATGTTAATTGATAATTTAAATTATCAAATCTGAAAGGTGATCGAGAATGGAGTATCACCAGTTCTTGTTGCAGTCGTGATGGGGGGTTCTCGCTTCGCGGTTTGGTGGCGAACGGGAGACTCTTACCCCCACATGTCCCTTGTGGTGGGGGTTGGTTAGGCAGTGGCCGGGAGACTCGAGAGGGTCGCCGTAAAACAAGTTACTGGGGGACCGCTGGGAGCCACGGTGGGTTTTACCTGCTGCTTGGGGGATGAAGGGATGGTTGCAAAGCCTACCGGAGTTCGTCGGCTATCTTACAGTTGGTATCAGAGCTTTGGTTTACAGAGCTCGAGAACAAGACACATTAGAACCATACGAAAGAATTCATCAGATATTGGATTAGCAATATCCAATTAGAATTACTCGTTAGAGATAGGATCAGTAGTATCCTAGAACGAGTGTGAAGAGTATATTTTTCAAATGAAAACAATTTTGTTTTAAAAATTTAAATCATTTTATACGTGTTTGATTATTTATTTATTTTGAATATGGACAATCGAGTATATATAGATTTCGCGTATACGCGTCATGAACGTATATTCGAAGTTTTAATATACTGGGTAGATATAGAATCACATTCTAGACATCCGGGGATGATTCTGATGATGGTGCATCATCATCAGTATTCATATTCGAATTTCAAAGGTGTGATTTCTATATATTTCCATTAGACTGGTGTGAGAACCAAAACTCGTATAGTTAGAACACATTGTTGTGAATTGGCATCAAAAACATGATTTTTTGTATATGTATCAAATTATGAATTTGAAACTCTAATTCACTGATTGATTGATGTTTGTGTTGGTTGTTTATTTGTTTGCTAATTTTTAACCATTATGCCTAATTGAATCAAATATTGAATTGTATCGACAATTGGTAGCATTTGCTTGCATATACAAGTATATCATTGAACAGGTCATAGCAAGGAGGCTAGAGCAGAGAATAAAATTTGTTTGCCCGACAAATAGGTACATGTTTACTACATAATTTCCTGTTTTGTTTGGGTGATGATGATTTTGTGAGCCTATTGGCTAGCCGCTTGGCTTTTTCTTTTTCTTTTTGAGATCTGAAGGACCGGGGAAGCTATTTGAAATTCCCCGATGCTCCCGGTGCAGGGGAGGTTATGGCGAAATTTTTCGAAAATTTAGGGTGTTAGCCAAATTTTTGAAATTTTGAAAATTCTCAGAAACTGAAAAGTTGGAGAATGGAAGCCAGAACGAATGTAGAGTTGAATAATCAAACCACTTTCGACTTTGTTCCTTTTCGGGGACGAAAAGTTTTAAGTGAGGGAGATTGTAATAACCCGAAAATCTGGGCCAGTTTAAAATTTTTATTTTGGCAATTTTGTACATTTAAAATAGATAATTTTAAATAATATCGACGAGAAATTTATTTTGAATATAATTCGAACGTATATATTATATACGCCGTCGATAGAATATAAATAATTATATATAATTATAAATGGAATTGAAAATGGCGCGGTAGTTCGATAATTCGATTTTAAACTTCAATTGAATGTACCGGGTGCAAAACAATCCGGATTTTTGTGAAACCAAAAATATTAGGATCTATTCGTGAATATCTTTCCAACGAATCCGAAAAATCGAAATTTCATAGTGGGAATCAAAAGATATGTCCAGTTGAAAATTCTGAATAGTCGCTATGGAATTCAGGCCCTTAAAAATAGACATTTTGCAAACGACCTCGGATTTCGACGAAACCACTTTTGTTGGGTCCGCAGTGTCAAGTTATTGCTAGATTTCAATTTTCATAATTTTTCGAATCAATATGTGAGCGTGGCAAAGGAAAACGCGTTTGACCGGTTTCAGTTGATTTTAATCGACTGGAAATTGGCCATTTTTCAAACGGTCTCAGAATTCGACGAACTAGTTTTGTTAGGACCGTATCGTCAATACGAAGCTAGAAAATATTTTTCTGAAATTTTTAAAGTTAGTTTGTGACCCCGGTAATTTGAAATGTACGTTTAAAATTTAATATAGTGATTTAAATGTAAATTTAACGGAAACTGATTGTAACAATCAAATCAGCCTACGATACATATCCTATTGTGTTCGGGATGGGGGTTAAACGCTATGGACGACAGGCGGTGGGCTTCGTTTCGAGGTCGTATGAAAAAAAGTCAACTCTTTGAAAAAAAAAATTAAATATAAAAAAAAAAATCCTTTCCTCCTATACCTCCAGGCCCCCCCCCCCATTTATTTTCAGAATCGATTTATAAAAAAAAATGATGAAAGGGGGCGCGATGGAGCCGCCACCCACCACCGCTCGTCGGCGGTCAGGACCCCACCACGCCGCCCTCCTCTCCACCTCCTCCGCCCATCGATGCTCCGTTTCCTCCTCCCCGCCACTGCGAGTTCCCCCTAAACCCGTCGCCTCCTCCTATCTCCGACGCGCGCCATCACCACTGCCCCCGCCCTCCCTTCTTCCCTTTGCGTTCTCCTCCTCCAATCGAGAAACCCGCCAGCCCCTCCTCTCGAACACGTCCAACCCTAAAAACCGCTGCTTCACCATGCTGGACCCCACCGCTCAGCTAATCCGCCGCCACAGACCCGGACGCCACCGTGAAGCACCTGACCCCCGCGCACAACCAGAGACCCCCCCTGTTGATTGTAAGTTTTGTTTTATTTATTTATTTATTTTCATTTATCTGTTAATTTTTATTTGATGTTAAAAACAGAATTTTTTCATTTGATTTTCAAACTGATTTATATTTGATTTTAAAACTGAAAAAAAAATTTAAAACTGGAAATTAGATGATATTCAAAACTGAATTATATGGATTTAAATGTGAAGTGTATGATTTTTAGATTGTGAAAATATACGATTTTTGAAAGAGAAAAGGTCGGATTTTGATTATGATAAAGTTTTGATTTTTAATAAAGGATAAAAATATGATTTTTATATTTTTAAAGTATTAAAAATATAATCTTTACTATATAGAAATTGTAAAAATATGATTTTTATATTTTTAAAGTATTAAAAATATAATTTTTACAAGATAGGAATATTAAAAATATCATCTTTGTATATGTAGCAAAATAAAAATGTGATTTTTATAATGTTATTTTTATTAAGGCGAAATCTATATTTTTATAAAAGCGAAATCAATATTTTTGAAATGGAATTTTTATCTATATGACACCATAGTAAAAATTCGATTTTTATATATTGAATAGCATAGTAAAAATTCGATTTTTAAAATATATAGTGATTATAAAAATATGATTTCTAAAGTGAAAGTGAACAAATAAAAATGTGATTTTTATTTTAAAGACATCAAATATAAAAATGTGTGATTTTTATATATGTAGTGGCTACGGGCAACGAAGATGACGATGATGCGATAGCGATGAAGATTTCTATCAATGAAGTGCCGTGGAGCTAGGATAGCTATTGGTGAGAACTTCTCACTCTAAAATCTATTTTTCTAGTTATATATATATACTAGGATGTAGACGGTGTTTAGTAGCACCCGACACCGGTCATCCACAGACCATGGATGGCTTGTTTGTTTAATTGTTTGGTTGTGTAGTTGGTTAGATTATTTGGTTTGAATTGAATTGTTTGGTGAATTGAATGGACTTGATTGATGTGTGAATGGCGTGGGCCTTCACTAGACCGAGGATAAGGCTAGGCCTTGTTCCGTTTCTAGTATCGTGCCGTTATGCCGCCGAAATTTTCTAAAATATGTTAGAAAAATAAAAATATCATTTTATTGAATAAATGAACTGAATAGAAATTCATGTGTTAAAATAAAATGTTTATCGTTAAAAATATAATTTTTAACGTGAAAGTGGATAAATGAATATTTATAAACAAATCGGCTGATTTGTTTATATACACTGATTTGACTGATATCGATTGGGTCGATAAATTTTACACGTCGCCCAACTGCACAAATAAAATCTGTGTTTGATTGTTTGAAACCCCACATGGGTTTTGGGATGAAATTTGAAGTTCACTCATCCTGATTTATTAAATATGTCGATCGGTCGATTGACAGGCTGTTATAAGCGTCAGATATCTATATTTGATGCTTATACAGTGTAGTGCACTTTGGTTGATGGTTGATTATTTTTCAATGCTATTATATACGTGTGATGTATGAAAATCCATATAATTAACATTATATGGTGATTGATTGGGCCTCATTCCAATCGGGAAAATAATGAATATTATAAAAGATAATTCATGTGTTGAATATAAAAATAGTCATGTGTTGACGATGTCCAGGTGTTGAGTGAAATATTTTATACAATGAAATTTACATCTTTATCATATTTAAAATTAGAACTACTTCTCAGTAGGAGTCTAATTGAAAATCAAACGATAGATACCATAGTTTTATAAAATATTTTACATAACAAAAATAGTGATGTGTTGACAGTACTCATGTGTTGAGATTAGTCGTGTGTTGAAAGAAATATAGATTCATGTGTTGAATGGGATAAATATTCATTTGTTGGATAGAATAAAGAAGTTTTGAAAATATAAAGCCGTGTTTATTAGAGATGCGTTATTTTGACGCGAACGATATTTATATCGATTTTATTCGTTGTATAATGAATATTGAAAAGTGATTTCAAAATTAAATATTTTGAAATGAAATTCAAATTGAATTAGATTAAAATTCGAATTGAATAGGAAACGAATTCGAATTGAATCAAATAGAAATGAATTCAAATTGAATTAAATTGAAATTGAAATTTAAAACGAACTGAAATTGAATTGAAATCAATTTGAAACGAATTCGAATTGAATCAAATAGAAGGTAAATTCAAATTGAATTGAATTGAAACGAATTTGAATTCGAATTAAATAAAATTGAAATGAATTCGAGTTGAATTGAAATCCAATCGATTTGAAATTGAATATAGAGTTGAAATGGTTTTGAAAACGAATGTAGAACTATTTATAAAATTCGTTTTAAAAGGAAATCGACGAAATATATATATATATATATAATGGCCTGAATAGAACGCGCCGCGCCGCGGCAGTTCGTGAATTTCGACCATTTATTTCAAACGGACATTGCGGGAGATCCGACCGTCGGATTCTCCTAAAACCGGAACCGTTGGGTTCGTATCGAAAAGAGCTTTCCAATGAATATTAGAAATTTGAAATCTAATGGTTGGATTTGGAATTATGTCCAAATCAATTTCAGAAAAGGTCGCTGTAAGTGCAGTTCGATGGCCGTTGATGGAAATCGACTGTACGGGCCTTGATAAAATTATTAAAAATATCGATAATTTGTGTAAAATTATAATATGTGAATTGGAAAGAATTGGGCTGGAAAATTCCACATTAAAGGATAAAAATGGATTTTGTCGAAATGAACTAGTTTTGAACTAGAATTAAAATCAATTTATTTTTGAAATAAATAAATTGAATTTGAAAGTGATTTTAAAAATAATCAATATTCCCAATAGGTGAAGTGAAAGTGGAGTTGAATCGAAATTATCTTCAGAATATTTCGATGTTGGATTTCGTGACCATACAGATATCGTTTTGGGAAATTGAAAGATATATTATATATCGTTATTTCCAATACGATAATTGTTGGTTTCAGAATTTGATATTGAATATAAGCCGATATATTTTCTATTCAGGGCCTTGTATTTAATATCAAATATGATTTGGTTTGTCGTGAATCGTGTTTTAGATGACATTGGTTCTTTAACCCAGTTAAAGGCATGATGTTGATTTATTTGAAAAGATTAAAACTAAGTGGAGTTTCAATGAATCTTTAATTAGATTAAAAATGTGAATTGATAATTTAAATTATCAAATCTGAAAGGTGATCGAGAATGGAGTACCACCAGTTTTGCTCCAAAGCGATAGTTAAATCTTTAATTAGATTTGAACGTGAAATGGTAATTAATTTTACCGATAACACCGTGGTGTTAGATGTGGAGTATTACCAGTTTTCTCCATGGGATATATAGGTTGGGATTGGGAAATAAACTAAATAATTACTTCGGTGTGGTTCGTTATTCCCGACTAGTTTGAAATGATATCCAAAGGAAGATTAAAGAATAAATTTAGAAGAATTTATCTTTGATAAAATTAATGGGAACCTTTCCCTAAGAATGTGATTTTGTGAATAAAAGAATATTCTGAATTGGAATGAGGCGTTCATTGTGTTTGTGTAACATTTGTTAATTATATACGTGGGTTATTCAGAAAGGCCGGGTTATACCCATTCTGAATAACCGATTCGACGAGATGTCGAAGATGAAGACGGTGGTTGAAGACCGGAAGTCTTCACATCGTTTGGGTGATTACTGATGATCTTGATTGGGCTGTACACTCAGGATGAGGGAAACAGTTGGTGATCGTCCAGACGTACTTGGAGATGGATAGATATGCGAGGAAAGTGCCTCCGGTTTCGTTCAGACCCAGAACGAACTTGTAAAAGGATTGTTTGTCTGACATTGGATTTTATTCTGTGTTGATTGATCTCTATTAAATATACATCTGTTTGGCGGCGGAGAATTTATTCTCTTGCTTAACGCCCTTCTCTGAGACATATGAGCTCAGAGGTTGTATATCGATGGACATCAGTCGCATGGAGTGAATTGCCAATGTGGCATGCGTAAGTGGCAATTGATCAAGGCTTCTGTTGAAAAGCAAAGTCTTGTGGTTGATGATCAAAGCATGGCCTGTGTGGCGTAGCTTTGTGTATAACGTGAATTCGCGAGCCTCACACCTCGGTATGAGTCAAAAACGGGAGATGGACCGCTGGGAGAGCACGACATTTCTTTCTAGCTAGGGTGGTGTCAGTGACCTACCAGCCCTGACATTTATATACTTTTCACCTGTGTGGTTGTTGGATACGAGGCGCCTCGGATATAGGTCTGTAAGGACCGGGAAACGTGTGTTCAGGAATTGCCAATCCTCAAAAGTAAGAGAGGACCGGCCCAGCCGATTCCAAGGATCATAGTGGGGTCCTGAGGCATTTGCTAGAGTGTCTCGAACGCGGAGAGGAGCTTGCCCCTTGCCTCGACTCATGATGGAAATCCAATTTCCAATACGTGATATTGCGGTTTTAATTGTAGAACTAGTATGGCGACATGATAGATGGTACCCATGCCGCCTATGATTGATATTTATGATTTGAATTGTTTTGACACTATACACTTATTATAGTATCAAATAATGTGTTTTAAACGTATCAAGCATGCTTTGGCTGTTATAAGGTAAAAACCCTATCCTCCGGCTTGCGTTGCATTGTGTGATGGGACCTGGGTCTTATAACAGCTTCATTTTTCTTTATTTAGCATTGCGCTGTTTGTTCTATGCACTGGTATTCTTGGGAGGAAACCCGTTCCGTGTTATACGGCGTGGTCCCTTGATTTACCTAACTTTAAAACCAATATTAATAACTGTTTTAGTTCTCACACCAGTCACATGACTGACCTGGAGTTTATTGTTTTAACCTAAACTCTGGGTGCCCCTATTTTCCGCACGGGCAGCTAGTAGTTTTGGTTTTGCAGATTTATATTCACAGGGTCCTGATTTATAGCTAGAACGATGCTCGGAAAGCTCTGTATCCTTGTATCACTTCTAGTTGTGCCTTTGTATATTTTCCCGCTGCTATGTAATTTAATGTTATCTCTGATTTTTATCGAATGTAATTTATTCATTTATACTCTGTATATTCTTGTATCTAATGGAATTGTTGTAATAACAATGAAATGTTCTTCCGTCTGCGTTCTATTTTGTCTTGTTCTCAAAGTATTCGTGCTTTCCTTCGCGGGGAAGTTACGGGTTCTTACACTCAAGAACCCAAATCTTTTTGAATTTAGTGAAAGTTGTTTTATTTCATTTTGGGATCCAAGATGATTTGAATGGATTGTTACACAACTAGTTTCCATCCCGTTTATGATTTAAAAATCCTTTGAAATTACCAGGGTTTAAATTTTCAAAACGGTCATTTTCAAAATAGTTTAAGGGTGTTTAAAACCATTTGAATTTTGATAGTAAGAACCAAGATTTTTATGTTTTAAAATATGACATTTATTTTAATTGATATTTGAGAAAGTATGTAATTTTGAAATTTTAGTTTATTCAACTTGCGTTTGAGTAAATTTTGTATGTATATTTAAAAAAATTATATTTGATTTAATTGTTTTGTTAATTTAGCTAATAGTAACATTAAAAAACACTAACAAAATTCATTATTAGAGAATTTATGATTATTATTATTTTTTGAATCTAACTTGATATGTATTGTTTGAATTTTTTTATATATATAGTTGAATTTGGGGTTTATTTAAATTTAGATATGCATTGAAAATATTTGGTATGCTTGTATGGTGTAGAATTCATAGTATTTTATATGGTATGGGTATTCTTTTATAATGGTCCATTTATTTTGACACCCGTCCTTGTATTCACCACGTGTTCTCTGTTTACTGTATTGTGTCCACCATTAACACCGCGCGTCTCTTCCCCTTTTCTTTTATCTGGCCTTCCCTTATCTTTCCTCAACAAGATTTCATTTAACCCAAATCAAGTTATGAAGCATCTCCTCCTTCCCAAAAAACAAAAATTGGACTGTCCCCAAATCTGAATCGCTCCACCATCTTATTTATCCATCACAAGCCTTGCCTCACGTCGATCCCTCCTCGAATCGAATTGCGCCTCCACTGCAGTCGTTGTTTCCATCTTTGCTCCACGGGGTTCCACCATCGAGCTGTACCGACAATTATCTACTCAGCACCACTCGAGATCGCCACCATCATGACCGAAGCCATCTCCCTCGTCAACAAGCATCTCCAACCTAGCTGCATCCTATTTCGCAGCAGCCTCCATCGTCCCCGCTGTCTGAACCCTCTGCTGGCCTCCTTAAGGTTTTGAATCGCTTCCCTTTTAATGTCTAGAAGCCGAAAAACCAGTCCAGACTCAAAGATGCTTCCCCTTTCCTGTCACCAAAATTGTAAGTTTATCTTACAATTAAACTGGTTGTAAGTACGCTACTTCATTTTTCACTAAGTATAATTGGTTAGTGTAACAACCCGTATTTTCAATAACCTGTTATAACATAAATCGAGGCAGAATTTAATTTATAAATCTGAATCAAGGGAAACGGGCTATGCCATTGCGTTCGTCTCGGAAAAATACGCGAAATAGAGTCTGAGTTTTCGAAAATCGGAGTCCGTATGACCCGATAAAGGCCCAATGAAGTTTTCAGAGAATTGCAAGTTCAAAACAGATTTCAAATTCAAGTTTGAATTTGGAAAATTAGGTCAGATTGGGGCAGGCGGGAAAATTCCCGCCAGAGCACCCAAGTCAACAGGCCTGTCGACTTGGGAGTCGACTTGGTTGACCCAAGTCGACAGCCCTGTCGACTTGGCTGTCGACTTAGCTCAGCCGGGCAGTTTTGCCTTGTGCACCATTTTGGGAGATGTGTTGAGTTTGGGGGCCAGATTCGGTTTTAAGGGTTGAGATTGGAACTAGGGTTTAATCCTAAGGCTAGAACTAATCCTAATCTCTATAAATAAGCCCCTAACCTAACCCTAAATCATCATTATTCATTCATACAACTAAACTATGGCAAAATCATTCCTCTCATGGCCTCCACTCTCTTCATAAAATTCTAAATAAATTTCTATGAGAGATTTTGCATGCATACAAGTGTTTTCAAGCTTGTATGAGCATCATTAGCTTGCATTCAAGTCAAGTTTCCATATTTACATCATAAAGCAAGGGTTTTTATTGATTTAGAGCTTGCATTTTGGGTTTATTTGATTGCATAAGGGCTTTGTCTCAATCTATATATATATTTGAGTCTTCATAAGCATTGTAAGCCCTTTTCTACTTTCATATTCAAACTCTAAAGTTAAATGAATGATGCAAGTTGTGTTTGATCATTATGATATACAAGTTTACTATGATGTGTTATGCAAGTCTATCATGTTATGTATGTAAGTTGCTATGTTATGATATGCAAGTTTGATCATGTTATGTTATGCAAGTTTGATATGCAAGTTTTGTCATATGATATGCAAGTTATGTTATGCAAGTTTGGGTTGATCATTTTGTTCATGTTATCATGTTATGCAAGCTTACCTTGAGTATATGAACATAAAGCTTCAAGCTTTATGCTAAAGGTTGCATTTTGGCAACATGTAAGTTATCATATCTCTTATGATAACTTGCATGTAAGGCTAAATGCGAACTTATGGCCATTTCTACATGTCATTTATCACCATGTATCACCAATATGCTAAGTTTGGTTTTATGCATGCTTTTGAGGCCTAAAAATGTAATATGCAAGTATGTGAACATATGTACATTTCATATGCCACCATGTTAAACTTGTGGCTTCAACACCTTTATGTCATGATTATGCCAAGTTCCCTCTTTCTATCCTTTATGCGCTATTGCGATATGTAAGCGATGGGATTGCGTTTGGGGTTGGGTAAACTTAAAAGACATAAAAACATAAGCTTGGGAATTTACCTATTAAATTAGGTCTACCCTTTGGGAATTTACCTATTAAGTTAGGTCTACCCAAATGCTTGAAAACTTGTAACATGTTTTGGAAACATGATGGACATGACACTTAGAAAATATAAGTGTGACCAACTCGAGGTTGGGTTGAGTTTGTAGCGTAAACCTACCCGGAACCGACCGGCTTAACTAGTTCTACAAACAATAGGACCCAATGTGAGAAGTTGGTCATGTTGTACCTTGAACCCGAGGTTAGACCAAGTTGTGGTGTAAAGCTACCCGGACCCGCCCGGCTTAACTAGTAACCACAACAAGGTCTATTGTGAGAGGTTAAGGCACGTTAATTAATTAATGCCTCATGATTAGGGTTTAAGTCATGGTCCACTTAATACTTAATCAATGCGGGCTTGGTAGATTAATCAGGGTTAAGTCGTGAACTCATCGTTACACTTAACCAAGTTAATCCATGATTAGCAAGAGGGTTAAACCGTACTTAACCCACTAGAAAATCCTAGCAATGGGGGTCCACTCAAGCAGTAATCCCAAGTTTGTATCATTAAGACCCTAGGGACTAGGCTAGGGAGGGAGCACGATTACTAGACTTGAGGTAAGTGACCAAAAACGACGGCAGAGTGGTACGCCGGTGTAGTTCCGGGCGGACCATGGTCGTGCACATAGTCCGAAGCCGGGGAAAGCATGCACGGGTACCAGTAGATCGAGACTGTGCACTTATGTTTATGGTTTCCAGGGGTTGCCACCCTAGGGCTTGATACACCCGACGGGAGACCCTGCACAGTCTGACTACAATTATGTTTGGGCCGTATTGACACCAACACGTGACGAGTTAGGCTTAGGGAGTCGATCAACTAGACCATTTGGTTGGACCTCGTATTAGGGTCACTTCATGTTATTGGACCTCGTATTAGGGTCACTTCATGTTATTGGGCCAAAGCTTGGGCCAA
Source organism: Allium sativum (assembly GCA_030737875.1). Classification (NCBI taxonomy): domain Eukaryota; kingdom Viridiplantae; phylum Streptophyta; class Magnoliopsida; order Asparagales; family Amaryllidaceae; genus Allium; species Allium sativum. The sequence continues at coordinate 752,665,146 of CM060918.1, forward strand.
GGGATCAATACTTGTTTATTCAAGTCATGTTAGTTTGCTAGTACACCTGTGGTGCAAAACCTTAATCCTGATTATGCGATGACACCTTTATCTACCTTGTTAGTTAATCATCATGCTAGTATGTTGTTATCCTTATGTCCATCCCAGCTTTCATCATGCCAGTTAACTTTATCAGTTTACATTGATTGTAGTAGGGCTTACTCAGTCTTTTTGACTGACCTGTTTTCTTTCGCCTCTTTTCTTCCGTTCCCCCCCCCCCCATGTTCTCAGGGTGGGAATATTGGAGCTTAGCTTGGATTTCTGATCGCTTGCTTGTGGGATTTAGCTCATGTACGGTTTGACATGAAGCTTGCTATGGTTATCACTTATTTTGGGGATAGTACTTATGTATTTCAGTTTTTCAGTAATATTGTTTTTATCTAGACTTGTGTATTTGGAAAGTTGACATTATGTTGTACCAGACTTGTTTTGAAATGGTTTGAAATCTTCCGCTGTTTTATCTATGTTATTTACTCTATTTACATATATACATATGTTCTTGTTCTGCCTTGATATATCATTATGCATGTTTACCTGATTCAAACGCCCCTCCAAAGTCAGAGTGCTTGCAAGAGCCACCCTGGCGGAGGTGGGGTGTTACATTTGGTATCAGAGCATATGGTTTACGAGAAGGAACAAAAAGGTTTTTAAAACTTTTGGAAAACTATTTTCAAAACCAAGTATAAAGTATTTTCCAAAGAAAAGTCTAGTTTATTTTAAAGGCTATTCCCCAAAAAGCCATTAGCAAAAATTCCTTCGTTTTTCTCCATTCTGAATCTGTCTTTTTCTTCGTTTTCAGTATGGCCGATAACTTTGCTATTCCAGAGGGAGTACACGTACCTGTTTGGTATAGGAGACTTTTGGAGGCTAGGGCGACCGAAGCCGGCCCCGCAGATGTCCCTACTCCTCCTCCTCCAGTAGTTAATGTTCCTCCTCCTCCTGTCGCTGATGTTCCTCCTCCTCCTGTCGCTGAGGTTCCTCTTCCTCCTCCCCCTCATCATCCTCAAGCTGACTTCGCAAAGACTTGCAAAGATTTTAAAGCAATGGGTGGCAAGAACTTTCAAGGCACTGAGACTTTTGTAGAGGCCAGAAATTGGTTGAAAGAGACCGAGGATTTATTTGCTATCTTTGGGTTAGACGATCAGAGGAAGATCTTGTTGGCGGTTTGGCTTATGAAGGATGAAGCCGCTTATTGGTGGGAAGTCACCAATGGTACTAGGCCTGTTGAGACTTGGGCCGATTTCAGGGCAAGGTTCGTGCTTAAGTTTCTATCTTCTGCTGAGGAGAATCTGCAAATGGAGAGGTTCATAACTTTGAAACAAGGAGATATGTCTGTCAAAGAATATGTGAACAAGTTCAATCAGTTAGCTCGTTTCGGCTTGGATATGGTGAATACTCCTCAGAAGAAGGCTCTTCGTTTTGCTAGAGGATTGAATGAGCCGTTGCTGGGATTGGCTATGTCACATATTCCCCATGGGGCCACGTTTGAGAGCTTGGTTGATATGGCGTTACTTCAGGGAGATTTCAAGAAAGAGGTCAAGATGAATGATACTCAAGCCAAGAAGACTGATTCCCAGTGGAAAGGAAATCAGGGTAATCCAAGTGGTCAGAGCAGTCAAGGCAATCAGAACAAGAACAAGAGTCAAGGCAACAAGGGGAACAACAACAAGGGCAATAACAACAAGGGGAAGTGCCATTATTGCGTTTCAGTTGGGCATCTTATTAAGGATTGTAAGAAGAGGAAAAGGAAGAATGGTGAATGCTTTTTCTGCGGTGAGACTGGACATTTCAGTAAGGATTGCCCGAAGAAGCAAGGGCAAGGCCAGGGTCAGACTCAGCGTGCTAGACCTTCAGGAGGGCAAGTTCATGCTCTCAATACCGCTCCAGTTCCCGATCGAGGTAGTATTTCTGTTGAGAGCCTTGTATATATTTCTGATTTTCAAGTTCGTACCTTGTTTGATTCTGGTGCATCGCATAGCTTTATCTCATCTGATCTTGTTGATAGTTTGCACCTTAGTACTAGCTTGGTAGATGATCCCGTCTGTGTCTCAAATCCTATTGGGGGTTCCGCCCATCTGTCTATGATATGTGGGGATTTGAGGATCTCTATACTGAGTGTAGAGTTCTTGTGTAGTGCTTATGTTCTTGGTTTTAGGGGATACGGATTGATATTGGGCATGGATTGGTTGTCCAGATATGGAGCCATCCTTGATTGTGAGCATAGGGTTGTGAGGCTCGTGACTCGCCTCGGAAACACCCTGGAAATTTCTTGTAATCCGAGAGGTCCCGTCATGTTGTGCTATCTTGAATCACTCGACTTGTCAATGGAAACTCTTCAGTCTGTAAGAGTGGTTCGAGAGTATCCGGATGTTTTCGATGAAGTTAGGGGGTAGCCCCCTAAGCAAGAGATTGATTTTCGCATTTATCTGGTGGATAATGCAAAGTCGTTTTCTTTGCCACATGGCTCCGCGTGAAAGGCGGGAGCTAAGTAAGCAAGTGAAAGAGTTGCTTGAGAAGAACTTCATTAGATGAAGTATATCTGAATGGGGAGAGCCTGTGGTATTTGCTACCAAGGAAGATGGTTCTCTCCGACTTTTTGTTGACTATCGAGAGTTGAATAAGCTGACTAAGAAGAACAGACACCCGTTACCGAGGATTGATGATCTCTTTGACCAGCTTGTCGGTGCTTCTGTTTTCTCTCAGCTTGATCTTGCTACTGGATTCCATCAGCTCAGGGTAGCTGAAGATAGTATAGACAAGACTGCATTCAGAACGCCAGATGGATTCTTCGAATGGCTTGTCATGCCGTTCGGCTTGACTAATGCACCCGCATATTTCGTGGACTTGATGAGTAGGGTGTTCAGGGAGTTCTTGAACAAGTTTGTCGTGGTCTTCGTAGATGATATTCTGATCTTCTCTAAGGATGAGGAAGAGCACGCAAGGCATCTCGTGGAGGTGATGGATACGCTTAGAGCGCATCAGTTGAAGGCCAAGTTCTCCAAGTGTCACTTTTGGAGAAGGGAAGTTAGATTCCTTGGGCATATAGTATCTAAGCAAGGCTTAGCAGTGGATCCCGCTAAGGTAGTTGTAGTTCAGGATTGGAAGACTCCAAGGAATGCAACCGAAGTGAGAAGTTTTCTAGGTCTTGTAGGCTTTTACCGGAAGTTCATCAAGGACTTCGCGAAGATTTCCGCTCCTCTCACTAAATTGACGAATAAGAATTTAGTTTTTGCTTGGAGCATAGAATGCGAGCTTGCTTTTCAGAAGCTCAAGAGAGCTCTCACATCAGCACCTGTTCTAGCTTTTCCCGATGGAGGGAAGTTATTCACAGTATACACCGATGCATGTGGCACGGGGTTAGGAGCTGTTCTGATGCAAGAAGGAAGAGTGATATGCTTTGGCGGTAGACAACTCAAAGTGCATGAGAAGAATTATCCCACTCATGACTTAGAGTTGTCAGCAATAGTATATGCACTCAAGGCTTGGCGCCATTATCTTCTGGGAGAAAGATTTGAGCTTTATACCGATCACAAGTCATTGAAGTATCTCTTTTCTCAGAAGGATCTGAATCTGAGGCAACAAAGATGGATGGAATTCTTGGCGTCCTACGATTTTGAGATAGCTTATACTCCTGGCAAGGGGAATGTGGTAGCAGATGCATTGAGTAGGAAAAGGTTGACTCTGAGTCCTCTATTCGTTGAAATGAAGAATTTAGAGTATGTGGCAACCTTTGATTTCTCTTTGGCGATTGAGTCGATGACCGGTTCTTTAGCATCTCTGGAACTCAGACCTACCCTTCTTGATCAAGTTGGGGCTTCGCAGAGAGAAGACCCTCAGATAGTTGAGATTATGGATAAGCTGATTCGAGGAGAGGCGTCTAGTCATCTCGCTCGATATTCTATTGATGACAAGGGTTGGCTGAGGAGAGACGGAAGGTTATGTGTTCCAATGGTAGAAGATTTAGTAAGAAAAGTTCTTGAGGAAGCGCATTGCTCTAAGTTGACTATACATCCGGGCGGAGATAAGATGTATAAAGATATGAAGCGCATTTTCTTTTGGCCTGGGATGAAGAAGGATGTGGCAGAGTTTGTCTCTAGATGTATCATTTGCCAGCAAGTTAAGGCCGAGTCGAAGAAGCCCGGTGGGCTATTGCATCCTCTAGACATTCCACTATGGAAGTGGGAGAGTGTTTCCATGGATTTTATCGATGGGCTACCAAGGTCAAGGAAAGGGAATACGAGCATTTGGGTTATTGTGGATAGACTTACGAAGAGTGCTCATTTCATTCCGGTGAAGAGCAAGAGGACCGCATCTTGGCTAGCGTCTGTATATCTTCGTGAGATTGTGAGACTACATGGAGTCCCTTCTAGTATAGTCAGTGACCGTGACCCAATCTTTACAAGTCAATTCTGGAATAGCTTGCAAGAAGCTATGGGCACGAGGTTGAATCTAAGTACGGCTTATCACCCACAGACGGACGGTCAAACCGAAAGGGTGAATAGGGTACTCGAGGATCTGTTGAGGCTTTGTATTCTGGATTTTGGTGGTACTTGGGAAGACCATCTTCCTCTTGTTGAGTTTGCATATAATAACAGTTATCAGGCAAGCATAGGGATGGCACCATTTGAAGCTTTATATGGGAGGCCGTGCAAATCGCCTACATGTTGGTGGGAGACTACAGATGAGCTTATACTTGGGCCTGACATGATCAGAGATACATCCGAGAAGGTCGAGTTGATTCGGAGACGGATGAAAGCGGCCCAAGTCCGACAGAAATCTTATGCTGATAAGCGAAGAACTGATTTGGAGTTTGATGTTGGGGATATGGTTTTCGTGAAGGTTTCTCCTTTGCGGAATGTGGTCCGATTTGGAGCCGTTGGGAAGTTAGCACCGAGGTTTGTTGGACCATTCCCTATTATAGAGAGGATCGGGCAGATGGCTTATAGAGTGGAGTTGCCCGAGAAGCTTGCCGGAGTACACGATGTTTTTCATGTCTCGCATCTCCGGAAGTGTTTACATGAATCAGCAGAGGTTGTTGAGCCAAGTGTTCTGAGAGATGTGGAAGTGGAGAAAGAGGCTACCTTGAGGAGAGCTCCGATTCGTATCTTGGGGACGGAGACCAAGAAGCTAAGGAATCGAGAGGTCAAGTTGGTGAAGGTTCAATGGGGTGAAGCCGAAGAAGATGCAACTTGGGAAACCGAGGAGAAGATGCGTGGGCTTTATCCATTCCTTTTTGAGGGTACACTCTCAATCTCTTTTCTTTGTTAACATATCTTTCTCTTTGCTATCCATGTTTATCTAGTTTATCGTGTTAATCTTGTCATGAGAACCTTAGGTAGAAACCCTTTGGATGAAACATGTGTTTGAAACATGTTATGCTTGGTGGTTGCAAGTGGTTGCAAGTGTTTGCAAGTGGTTACTCGTGGATGCATTATACACATTAGGCACCAGATCGGCTCACACACTCCTCATATTGCATATGCATGAGTGTTTATGCTTATTCATGGATGAAAATTTTTGTGTTATCACATGGATGTTGCATATGGATGAATGTTATGTGCACACATATAGATGTTATACATTATGTTAGGAATTGCATACTTATGGATTCATTTCACTAACATGATTTGCATTGATGATATTTGCATTAGATAAGTACATATACACACACCTTTGCATATGTTCATACAACATTTAGAATCTTGTAAGGACAATGATTGCTCGTGGATGATGTTTTGAGTAGATGGATGTTGGATGGTAGGATACGTTCTTCCAACTTGAAGATTTCGAGGACGAAATCCTTTAAGGAGGGGAGAATGTAACAACCCATATTTTCAATAACCTGTTATAACATAAATCGAGGCAGAATTTAATTTATAAATCTGAATCAAGGGAAACGGGCTATGCCATTGCGTTCGTCTCGGAAAATTACGCGAAATAGAGTCCGAGTTTTCGAAAATCGGAGTCCGTATGACCCGATTAAGGCCCAATGAAGTTTTCAGAGAATTGCAAGTTCAAAATAGATTTCAAATTCAAGTTTGAATTTGGAAATTTAGGTCAGATTGGGGCAGGCGGGAAAATTCCCGCCAGAGCACCCAAGTCGACAGGCCTGTCGACTTGGTTGACCCAAGTCGACAGCCCTGTCGACTTGGCTGTCGACTTGGCTCAGCCGGGTAGTTTTGCCTGGTGCACCATTTTGGGAGATGTGTTGAGTTTGGGGGCCAGATTCGGTTTTAAGGGCTGAGATTGGAACTAGGGTTTAATCCTAAGGCTAGAACTAATCCTAATCTCTAAAAATAAGCCCCTAACCTGACCCTAAATCATCATTATTCATTCATACAACTAAACTATGGCAAAATCATTCCTCTCATGGCCTCCACTCTCTTCATAAAATTCTAAATAAATTTCTATGAGAGATTTTGCATGCATACAAGTGTTTTCAAGCTTGTATGAGTATCATTAGCTTGCATTCAAGTCAAGTTTCCATATTTACATCATAAAGCAAGGGTTTTTATTTATTTAGAGCTTGCATTTTGGGTTTATTTGATTGCATAAGGGCTTTGTCTCAATCTATATATATATTTGAGTCTTCATAAGCATTGTAAGCCCTTTTCTACTTTCATATTTAAACTCTAAAGTTAAATGAATGACGTAAGTTGTGTTTGATCATTATGATATGCAAGTTTACTATGATGTGTTATGCAAGTCTATCATGTTATGTATGTAAGTTGCTATGTTATGATATGCAAGTTTGATCATGTTATGTTATGCAAGTTTGATATGCAAGTTTTGTCATATGATATGCAAGTTATGTTATGCAAGTTTGGGTTGATCATTTTGTTCATGTTATCATGTTATGCAAGCTTACCTTGAGTATATGAACATAAAGCTTCAAGCTTTATGCTAAAGGTTGCATTTTGGCAACATGTAAGTTATCATATCTCTTATGATAACTTGCATGTGAGGCTAAATGCGAACTTATGGCCATTTCTACATGTCATTTATCACCATGTATCACCAATATGCTAAGTTTGGTTTTATGCATGCTTTTGAGGCCTAAAAATGTAATATGCAAGTATGTGAACATATGTACATTTCATGTGCCACCATGTTAAACTTGTGGCTTCAACACCTTTATGTCATGATTATGCCAAGTTCTCTCTTTCTATCCTTTATGCGCTATTGCGATATGTAAGCGATGGGATTGCGTTTGGGGTTGGGTAAACTTAAAAGACATAAAAACATAAGCTTGGGAATTTATCTATTAAGTTAGGTCTACCCTTTGGGAATTTACCTATTAAGTTAGGTCTACCCAAATGCTTGAAAACTTGTAACATGTTTTGGAAACATGATGGACATGACACTTAGAAAATATAAGTGTGACCAACTCGAGGTTGGGTTGAGTTTGTAGCGTAAACCTACCCGGAACCGACCGGCTTAACTAGTTGCTACAAACAATAGGACCCAATGTGAGAAGTTGGTCATGTTGTACCTTGAACCCGAGGTTAGACCAAGTTGTGGTGTAAAGCTACCCGGACCCGCCCGGCTTAACTAGTAACCACAACAAGGTCTAATGTGAGAGGTTAAGGCACATTAATTAATTAATGCCTCATGATTAGGGTTTAAGTCATGGTCCACTTAATACTTAATCAATGCGGGCTTGGTAGAATAATCAGGGTTAAGTCGTGAGCTCATTGTTACACTTAACCAAGTTAATCCATGATTAGCAAGAGGGTTAAACCGTACTTAACCCACTAGAAAATCCTAGCAATGGGGGTCCACTCAAGCAGTAATCCCAAGTTTGTATCATTAAGACCCTAGGGACTAGGCTAGGGAGGGAGCACGATTACTGGACTTGAGGTAAGTGACCAAAAACGACGGCAGAGTGGTACGCCGGTGTAGTTCCGGGCGGACCATGGTCGTGCACATAGTCCGAAGCCGGGGAAAGCATGCACAGGTACTAGTAGATTGAGACTGTGCACTTATGTTTATGGTGTCCAGGGGTTGCCACCCTAGGGCTTGATACACCCGACGGGAGACCCTGCACAGTCTGACTACAATTATGTTTGGGCCGTGTTGACATCAACACGTGACGAGTTAGGCTTAGGGAGCCGATCAACTAGACCATTTGGTTGGACCTCGTATTAGGGTCACTTCATGTTATTGGACCTCGTATTAGGGTCACTTCATGTTATTGGGCCAAAGCTTGGGCCAAGGGATCAATACTTGTTTATTCAAGTCATGTTAGTTTGCTAGTACACCTGTGGTGCAAAACCTTAATCCTGATTATGCGATGACACCTTTATCTACCTTGTTATTTAATCATCATGCTAGTATGTTGTTATCCTTATGTTCATCCCAGCTTTCATCATGCCAGTTAACTTTATCAGTTTACATTGATTGTAGTAGGGCTTACTCAGTCTTTTTGACTGACCTGTTTTCTTTCGCCTCTTTTCTTCCGTTCCCCCCCCCCCCCCCAGGTTCTCAGGGTGGGAATATTGGAGCTTAGCTTGGATTTCTGATCGCTTGCTTGTGGGATTTAGCTCATGTACGGTTTGACATGAAGCTAGCTATGGTTATCACTTATTTTGGGGATAGTACTTATGTATTTCAGTTTTTCAGTAATGTTGTTTTTATCTAGACTTGCGTATTTGGAAAGTTGACATTATGTTGTACCAGACTTGTTTTGAAATGGTTTGAAATCTTCCGCTGTTTTATCTATGTTATTTACTCTGTTTACATATATACATATGTTCTTGTTCTGCCTTGATATATCATTATGCATGTTTACCTGATTCAAACGCCCCTCCAAAGTCAGAGTGCTTGCAAGAGCCACCTTGGCGGAGGTGGGGTGTTACAGTTAGGCTATTTGACAATTGCATTTCTTATCATTCCAACGACTTTCATAGTTTGGTTTCAGCTATCGTCATTAGTGCTTGTCCATGTATTTGTCACTGCTGTACAGGGGCTGATTTTCTTGTTTACATGAACGCTAGCTGTACATGCAATTCAGTTGTTGATACTTGTAGTGATTTACGCATGAATTTTCTTAATTTGCAAAAAGTTGAGTACTGATACATACCATATTGCATGTATCACATTTATTACCACTCGCACCTAGGGCTGGACACTTGTCTTCGTTGCTTTGTTTTTCACCTCGTGACCCTTTTCACTGTTCCCTATTTTATTTAGTCTTCCCGTTCCATCCCCTATTCATTTTTATTCTCAAAACAATTTCCCCCAAATCTGAAATCTCCTCTTATCCCCAAATCGATTTGATGGCCGATGCTATCGCCATAGTTCGCTCCACCATCTATCTCCATCGCCATCCGAAACCGCGAGAAGCCATCGCCTTCGAACGCCGATGCCATTGACCGACCGCTGGTCATCGTAGCCTCTCCGTCTCCTGTCCTGCACCTCCTCTTCTCTGAGCCACGCGACAGTTTTTATTCCTAGGTATAGGTACAATATAATGTTTCTTTATCTGTGCACTGCACTGCATTGTTGAGTGTGACTATTTTCTATTCATTTTTTTGAACCTGATAGATGAAGTGCAAGGTCCAAAAAAACTAGAGGGAAGTCAAAAATGACCATGATGCATGCTAGAAACCCTGATGATAAAGTAGTCATTGAGTTGAATGAGGATGGTCAGCCAGTATCTGATAATATTACAGAATTAAGCAATTTTCTTAGGACACTAGCAAAGGATAATGTGTCTCTTACTTACATCAATTGGCATGTTGTTCCCGATAAATTAAAGCGACCAATGTTGGAATATGCTCTGGTACAATCATATACAGTTCAACTAACTTCCTAAATGTGTCTCTTACAATCATATTACAGAATTAAGCAATTTTGTTAGGACACTAGCAAAGGATAATGTGTCTCTTACTTACATCAATTGGCATGTTGTTCCCGATAAATTAAAGCGACAAATGTTGGAATATGCTAGAAACCCTGATGATAAAGAAGGACACAAGTGGGTCCTGAACAAGCTTAACGCCTCTTGGAGGCAATACAAGTCTCGCGTCAAAGCAAGGTATTATAAAAAAACATTCAACTGATGAGGAAAGGCTTGCAAATAGGCCCAGTACAATTCCATTGGAGGATTTTAAAATGCTCTTGGAATACTGGGGGGATGAAGCAGTTTAGGTACGGCTTTAATGATATTCACATTTGTATAATGTTTAGTAGTTCACACTAGCTTGTTTAGTGCTAATCTTTTCTTTAGTAGTTCGTATTATCCTTGTTTAGTGCTATTTTTTTTCGGATTTCCAGGCCCTAGCTGATAATAATTTCGTGCATCGTAATTCATTAAATGAGACACATACCATGGGTCCCAAAACTCATGCAGTAGCCAAAGAAAAGATAGTATGTGTTTTTTTGAACTTAAGTTAGTTTTTTTATTGAGTTGAATTGGCCACATGATAATTCTAATTTGTTATATCATCGAATTATATTTTATATATCATTGTCACAATGTTCATAGGCAGCAGCTAGATCTATAAATTCTTAACACTGAATGTCGCAATTTGTGTTTAATTTTTGGTATTCCTAATACTTAACAGAGAAAGAAGGACCCAGAAAAAGCCTCCCCATCTGCTGCCTTGGTTTATTTGGAAACATATAAACGAGAACCGGGTAGAAGTTACAAGACTAACACAGATGAACTAAAGGCCAAATACGTGAGTACATATATAATTAGATACTGAAATAGCAGTACTTGTGTCAGTATAATTGGCACATTGTACGTTTGTTGGAGCTTCTTATTAAATCGAACACATAGTTATTTTAAAGAAAACCAGTTCTATTAATAAATTCATTCCTGCCAGCAGCATATTTATATATATGCTTTCTTGGTTTTCATTTTGTAGGCGAAGGTTCAAGCAATGGTGGATGCAGGAAACATTGCTGAGGCAGATGCACTTGTTTCTAGGAGGGAGAGCCACACGGGGAACTGGCTTGTAGGAAGGTGAGGTAAAATGGCCGAAAAATCTCCAACAACTACTGGTTCTTCGGACAGTTATATGCAAGAGCTGACACAAAAAATAAGGCAAGAGATTAAGGCGGATTTAGAAGAAAAGGTGAACTAAAAAGTGAAAGAGAACGTGTCATAGGTGTTAAAAAAGCTAGGTTGTAACGACCCGCATTCTACGCATCGCAGGATCGTAGAATATTTATTTCTTTCACATACGAAGTCGTATGGTCATGTAACTTTGGGAGACGACTATTGGGGTCATTTCCCATGTTCATGATTTTTTCCGATTTTTAAATGACCGTTTTACCCCTAGTTGATATTGTTTTGGCCATAACTTTTGACTGGAAAGAAATTTTGACCTGAAACCACTTCCATTAGATTCGTTTGATGGTTTACAATTCCGTAGAGTGGTCGCATTAGCCAATCGGACTCACCATTTGGGAGATATGGCTGAAACAAGTTTCAGATAGTGAAAAACAGCTTAATTGGACTTAACAAGGTGATTAACAGCTAGGCCCAATGGGGGATTTCGGGATTAGAGGTATTTGAGGGCTGCTATGGTTAGGATTTCGGCTTTTCACTCATTTTCCAGCCGCCACAAACTCTATCTTCAACCTAACAATGGCCTCCAACATCTAAATACACCTTTAATCACCTCTTAATCTAGTTTTGGCTTAAACTACATCAAATTAAGGCGGATTAGCACGAGAATCGAGATAGAGCTGCTGTGTAAGATTGGGAACAACGCCAAATCGAAGAATATTTCAGTTTTGGGGTTTTATTTGTGGCTAAGGTGAGTGATTTGCATAATTTTGCACTAATTACGGTTAATTATGGGTAATTAGTGAAGATTAGCGAATTTATACAATAATAAATTCTGGAGAAATATTTATAAATTCTTAAATAATGTTTTAGACCTCTGTTAGAAATTTGGTTTGATTTGGTTAAGTTTTACTAATCATATCATTAGTTTTTCCTAAACATGCTTAGGAGAAAATATGGGATTTTGGCTATGTTTGATCTGTTTAACCTTGTCATATTGTTGTTTTGGTGTTTGTGGTCACTTCTATTTGTTGGTAAGACTGTATGGTATGCCTTGTGATTGATTAGAACTGTTAGAATGGTCGAAAACGCCGTCGTATGGCGTAAAGCAGTCATTGGAAAAGTTGTAGGAAAATGTGCAGGGTTTCCGATCGGATCGGGATAAGGGGCTCGGATCGGATGGTGGACTGGGCAGAGAAGCAGAACCGGATCGGAACCTCACACTAAAGGAGACTTGGTGAGAAGGAAGGCCGTTTGCTTAGAGTTGGAGTTGGGTAGGGGATCGGATCGGAGAGACCAAGAGGGGATCGGATCGGAGAGACCAAAGGTGGACCGGATCGGGCTTATGAAGGGAAGGGGGATCAGATCGGGACATCTAGGAGGGAGCAACCACCGAACTGAACCAGGAAGCAACCATTGAACCCAGGCATAGGGCATCTGAACCGAACCAGAGTTGGAGGACCGAACCGAGGAGGAATGGAGCACTGATCAAGGCATGGGCCAGGACCACCGAACCGGGTCGGGACTACCGAACCGAACCAGACATATACCTTTACCTCATCATGACGACTCCTTTGAAGACCAACTCCAATTCGACCAAAGCCCGAGATGCAAAGGAAGTCCAAATGAGGAGCTTTGACTCAGGATCCAGATAGGAACCAATGAGTGAGCATCATGATTGGGCTTTGCTGCGGGACGTGTGCTAAGGGGTTGTCGATGTCTATAACTTTGAATCACTATGTGCAGGGAGTACGTAAACGGACTCAGGGCCACAGTGGCCTAGGTACGACTAAAAGGGCTATAGACCAATGAAGTAGGGTCATTTGTAAAGGTTTGGTCATGACTCCATGTGGTAAGCTTGGCAGTAGCAGTAGTTGTGCAAGTCGAACTCCGTCACTACTTCGATGGGTCTAGTGATTGACAGTGGTGGACATCGTATGTTTTACGCACTAAGTGAGAGATGTGAGGATGGTTGTTATGTTTGATTTGTTTGCCATCGCTATGACATGCACACCCCTACCCCCGTTATCTTTACACCATCTGTTAAGCGGCACCTTAGAGTATTGTACAGTATGTAGTGCTAACTCTTTGGTTGCAGGTCCACGTTCAGGTATGGTTTAGTATACCTATTATTGTTCTGTTTAGCTACTTATCGCTCATACCAGACTTTTTGTCTGACCCAGAGTTTTATGTCTCTTCTTATTACTCTGGGTGCTCTCACGAGCAGACTAGAGACAGTTTAGCTGGATATGCACGAGTAGCTGATCCGGAGACGAGCAAGAGGCTTCCACGTATGATATATATATATATATATATATATATATATATATATATATATATATATATTCTCCTTGTGTTGTTGAAGATCCCTGCTTGGGCATTAGTAGTGTATCTTCTACTTTTGCTTTATTTTGTTTTAGAGACAGTGATTTGGAAAGTTGTAATAAGCTGTATTTGGATTTCCGCTGCTCTGATGATGATGTTGATGTTGGTTTTAGTTATCAGCTTATGCACTGTCTCACCTGTTTTATGTCAAGTATATTATCATTATATTTTGTTCCATGCGCTGTGAGACATTCTATAGGTTCTTGATTAGTTCATCCTCTTCTTTCTTTTCTTCTGATGACCGTTCCGTGCTAGTTGGGCATGTGTACAGCACACCTTCGGAGGAAATGCAGGCTGGTGCGGGGCGGGCCATCGCACTTGGTATTAGAGCTCTAGGTTGCGTAGTTAACCTAGGGAAAGACACCAGGGAGAGATAATACGTATATGAGAGCGCGTATTTGTGATTATTTTGGTTTTCAAAAGCTATATATATACTATTAGTATAGCTAAGGATGAAGTTGCACTGCACTGACGCCACGAAGAGGATGGTTAATCGTTTTCTCTTTACAGATTGAACGATGAGCCGATACGCAAGAGGTGCCGGTAGGGGAGCCAATAATGGGAATGCTACTGACATGAGGACGATGTTTACTGACCTCATGAGAGAGATGCTTAGGGATGTGCAGAGGGCAGCTCCCAATAATGGTAATGGTGGTGGTCCAATAGTGCAGGCGCCTAGGGCCGATTTCGCCAAGCTGAATAAGGATTATACTAGTCTTGGTGGGAAGCCGTTCCACGGAACGGAATCGTCTACTGATGTTCTGGATTGGTTGGATAGCTGCGAGTGTATCTTCGAAGATTTGGGTATCGAGGATGCGATGAAGAGAAGGCTAGCATCCCGTCAGCTGCAAGGACGGGCAATGAATTGGTGGAATGCTATAAAGGCAGCTACTCCCGAAGATCAGATTACTTGGGATCAGTTTAAGGTTCGCTTTAGCGATAAGTTCATTCCAGCTGCTCAGAAGTCAGTACTGTTTAAGAAGTTCTTGGTATAAGTTTTAAATAGGGTTTTTCAACATGATATTGCAGCGAATTACATAAACCCTAAATAGGATCTATTACGAAAAACAATGAATCGAGTTTAAATTTATACCTAGGGTTTCCTTTGCTTTATCATTTGATGACGAATCTAGGTTGAATCAAATCGGAGATCTCGACATGACGCCGCACCTCTACAGGAGATCCACAAGTGTCGTTCTCGAAGTTAAATCGAGGAAAGGTGATTCGGTACTAGCCGATTTTGGGATCTAGGGTTTTTCTTTTGTCTCGTATAACTGTGATCACTTATAAAATGAGGAACCGGTCCTTGTTTTATAATATATGACTTACGAGATATTTGATAACTCCTTTTACCCGTTCAACCATTCAAAACTATAGAGAAAAATCAACCTTTTTTTTATTTCCTTTATTAAGAACAGTTCTCACCCTATACAACGCTCTTATGTGTGACCCTATAGGTTATCATAACGTTGGCAACAATTTAAACAATATTTAAACTGTAAACAATGAGCGGCATCTAGTAATACATCGCTATTACCCAAGTTATAACAATTTTAATGATTCAATACAACTTTTTTCGTGACCAGTGTATCAATGTAATATAATCCTTTTAACCAATATACCCAGGATTAAACTCAAGGCATGGATCGTATCATCCTCTTTATAATTTAATCCTTTTATCTCGATCGATGAGTAGACTATTTAAAACAAATCAATATTTGAGCACAACCATGCATTTCACAGTCTCACTCAATCAAGAGGCCCATGGATATCACTACGAATATATTGTAGGGTTAAATTCCATCTAGATCATTCATAATTTTCATTCGATTCGAGATGTATCCAATAATCACCGCTATCGTTACTCTGTTACGAATAACTTTAGATGATATCAAAACACAAATATCATCGAATAAAATTATAATAATTTCAGGTCTGAGGACCATTACATCACTGTCACTATGAGAATAACTTATGATACTTTTAATTATATTCCATGTAGTTATCTCACGATGGGTCAGCCCAATACGATATTCTCCAATACGTATTTATGTTTTGACATTAATATCACGTATATTAATGATCAATGAGATGTGATCATCAGTCAATCAACATACTAGTCTCACTGTTTTAGTGTTGTCCTTTATAAGCAATAAAATTTGACTAAGGACATTTAAGAATTATAATACTTAATAATCATATAAACTCAAGTTCAAGTCTTACTTGAACTATATAATTCCGTATTATTATTCTAAGGACTTCTGTTATGTTAATACTTTTATTATGCAGTAAATATAACACAACAAAATATATATATTTTATTCCAAATAAAATAATAACAACAGCATTGTTATCTATCTCATCAAATGGATTGCCTCTAGGGCATAAACTCTAACAATCTCCCACTTGCACTAGAGTCAATCATTTACATATCGTATACTCATGAAACTAGTGTGACAATTAAACTTCTGCTACGACAAAGTTTAATTCAGTAGGTCTGCAACATTACAACTTTTGTAACTTTGCAGATATGTTTATTTCTTCTGTGAACAATTTCACATAAGAATTATATTTCTTAAATATATGTTTGGATCGATAATGAGTTTAACGTTTTAGGCCTAAGCAATAGCCACATTGTTATCGCAATGTAAATCATTGGATCGACAACGAATTAAGTTCAATCACGAACTTCTTAATCCAAACATTTTTCTTTCTTAGAATCAATATTTATTTCTTGTTTTAAAACTAACATTATTCACAATAATTAACGTGTTATCAAAATATACAACATTAGAATTATTGTGTCACTCCCACTCAATTTCTTGTCTATATAAGATTCAATGGCATTTTGTGTTTTCCGAGACATTTCGAATTCTATTTCGTTCCCATCGGTATCTTAGAGACTGGCTCTCCTTTAAATGAATACCAATTCGAGCAATAAACATTTTATTCTCAGGGGATTTACTAAATTAATATCTATTTGTCTCTTGTGGATATTACACAAAATAGTTATCTGATTTGGGTCCGATCTTATCAAAGGAAGGACGTTCAACAAACGTCTTTCATCCCAAATCTACATATTAGACACAATAGGACATTTCCTAGTCCATATCTTATATGGCATCTTTAAATCCTTTTAGTGGGATTTAATATAATTGATTTTTATTTAATTTATTGGAAGATCTATATGACGTATCATTAATCGTACTATATCTTATAAGGTGTGATGTCTCCGTTCAGATACACCGTTCTAATATGAAGTTCTAGGTGGAGTGAGCTGTGAAACAATTTCAAACTCATTTTGATAGTCATTATATAGTTGGCTTAAATATTCTCTTTCGATCTATTCGAAAGTTTTTATTTTCTATTAAAATTGGTTTCTAACTTCATTTTGAATTCTTTGAACTTTTCAAAGGATTTTGATATGTGTTTCATAAGATACACAGATCCGTATCTACTGATATCATCAGTAAATATAATGAAGTTATAAAACCTGCCTCTAGTTTATGTATTCATTGCTCCATATACATCATTATGTAGGAGACCCAATACTTATCACTTAATCACTGTGTCAAGTGAAAGGGGATCCAGTTATTTTACCTAATAAACAAGATTTATATAATTCAAAATCAAATGATCTCAAAATTCCATCATTATGGAGTTTTGTTATACACTTGTTTATTGGGCTAACCGGTAATACTAAAGGTATGTTGGATTTAAATCTCTAAATTTAATCCACTCATTATTAATGTCAAGTACATTATAGTTAAGGATTTACAAAGATCATTAACTATTTGTGAAATTCCATACGATGTTTTATTTAAATAAAATGAATAACAATTATTCTTTTATTACAAATGAAGTTCAAACTTGTCTAAACAAGATCTATTATAACATTTATTTTAATCAGAATTTCATAATAATAATTATTTTATTTATTTAATTAAGCCAACGTATACAACAAGAATCAACTTCCTATGGATGATTCAGCAACATTTGCTTCATTTCCATTCGTAATTCCACTTGTCATTTTATCAGATTTCTACTTATTTTGCAATTTATGTAAATTCACATACACTTATGTTATTCATATCTAGTATCTAATACTAGAGATGTATAAGTAGATTTATTTATATCTTAATTGTTTGAAGTCATACTTAAACTTATTTTAGATCCTCTCTTTATTTCTAAAACAATTACGTTCAAATTGTTTGAGGACATTCCTCAAATTTCAATGTCCGTCAAGAAATTTGATTTAATTCAATTTATCCTTCTTAAGGATTAATTTAAATTATCGGAGCTATTTATTATTTAATATCTACAGTAGATAATAAATAATATCTGATTCTTTAAAATTTATTTAATATAAACTTTGACAATCAAAATTTTATATTAACATAAATGTGTAATTTAAACTAAAATATGCTCCCACTCAAATTAAAATCCCTCTGTTTATATATGTAAATCATTATATACATATAATGGTGTTCCAAGATCCATATCTAATCATGCCTTGACCCAGCTTTGGCTAAACTCAAAACACAACCTTTTAGGTAGACATCTTATGTCAATTATATTTTCTATATAACTCTTGGATCGCATATTGAACATTTTTTTTAGTATTATTCATTTGCTCAAAATGTAGAATAATTCATACTTTTGTCTCTAAGGCCATAATCGTATTATGCGGCCTAGCTAAGTCAGACCCAATAATAGGTTGGAGCACCACATTTTACTCCATCGCATATAACCAAAATAAAAGGTGCACAACGCTTTGGCGTTAGTTACATCCAGTGATTTTGGACAGTGATGAGTATATTATTGGAAGACATCACCATGACTTAATATAACAAAATTTTGCTTTTAGAGGGAATTTATAATTCGTAGTGGTAAACAATATTAGAGTTATCTACATATATAATATATGTGTTTTATATTCGTAATATTAATTGAATTTAAATAAAACATATAAATCAAATATATATCACATTTAAATTCAATGGTCTATTAATCGGTTGTAAGTCTATTCCTTTTGGCCATTTCAAGGTAAACGGTCATGAACATTATATCAAGATACCCAGACTTGGAGAATTCAATAAAAGGTATTGAACATTTTCAATATTGGTTTTAATCATCATATTACATAACCTATATCAACATTTCAACATGAATGTTTAGATCAAGATGCATATAAAAGGTTTACAATATGAATATCAAGCCCATCATTATAAATTGTAATGCAAACCATGGGCTTCTTTTCTAGGCTCAATCTAAGTTAAGTAGTTAAATCAACTCATTGCGCCAATATACATATTATACATTTCTAACAAGTATTTATAAATAATTAGCACATGTATATAAACAATTGAACGAAAGAACAAATAACAGAACATCTAAACAAATATCTAGTATATCATTATAGATGTACACGCATGCAATTCATAGGAAACTCAAATTGAACAGAAACAATTCAGATTAACATAAAACCACTTTCATGTACATGAAGGGTCGGACCATATAATTATTCATAATACATCATATCAGTTCCAAACATTCAGTTCAATTTTAATTAACAAACATGTTGTACCGAGAATCTATACATATATTAATACATATTATAAACATATAATACATGAAGTTGACATTAGCTATGTATCTATATACATAGTTCCATAAATCGAATTTATATGGAGCTGCCAAGTTGCATTTGGTTTTAAGAATTGCCATGGACCCTTCTTCAACATGTTCATTCTTGTGCTTTATGGTTCAGTCATACTGAGTCCAGCATCAAGATTGAATCTGCATCATTTACAAATAAATAGCATATTTTTATTCAGTTTGAAAAATAAACAATGCATTATTTATTGATTTACTTGTATACATCATATGCATATTTAACATCCATATGCTGTGAATAAAAGTCTATGTTTCATCTCAGTAATAAGCATTTTGTAATTTCTGTGTATTTGTATAATCCAGGCTTCTAATACATATAAATCAACATTTATATATTCTATACCCTGATTCATAATTCAAATTGAGAATGTATGATAATTATGGAACATCAGCAAGTCATACTTGCTATCGCAGGTTTATCTCAATCAGAATACTGCATTCACATAAATTAATATTTTGTATACCCTTATGCAAGGTATCAGATGCAAATCAAATATGCAGTGAACTTGTTGAATGAATGCAGTACATTATGAAATTGCAATATCATATCAAATATACAAATAAGAAATTCTGAAAGAACTAAAACTTTTATAAAGAAATACGTTCTAATATGTATATAACATATATACATACTAACGTGATGTAAATTAAGTCTGTTATATACAGATTGTAACCTGACTTCATTCCAGATTTTGAAATCCAACTTTAATCCTCAGATTAAAACATTACATGAATACAATGAAGTAAGTCAAACTTATCCAATGTATTAAATCATTTTGCTCCATAGGATTAAATACACAGATCTAAAAAAGGTTAACTAGAATGGATTTTGATCCCAAAGATAAATCAGTTTCAGATTCTACATTGTTTTCTAGTAGAAATCTAACATACAATTATATATATAACCTAAGTCAAGTCCTACTTGGCCCAGCTAATACAGAATGTGTGTGTGTGTGTATATATATATATATATATATATATATATATATATATAATAGCACATATGAATATCATATCAAATTCAAAGTTCAGAAGAAAATCTGCCCATTAAAATTAAACAAAATGTAACTAAATCATGTGTGTGGTGCTCAACCATTGGGTCAGCCCAAAAGTTAAATGCATGATCTGTTTTGGCTTTAATATCAAATAAAACCATTAAAATAATAGGCACATGTAACGATATATATATACTACTTCCTTTATATATGAGTACCAATTGCAAATCAAATTTGCAATAGTATTCATAAAATAAGCAGAAGTACCAAATCGTTCATAAACATATCAACTATATGTATAAATAGTATGGATAGATCTCATATCAAATAATTTGTATATTATGTGTATAATATAGGATGAACAATTCTTATATCAAATATAGAATGTTCATAAACATATAATATCTATCATGATGCTGGGTTGACAGAACATTGTAAGTTCTGTGTTCTGGCAGATGTGCCAATGTGATTTCAAATCATAATTATGTATAAGGCGTTTATGTGAAAATAAATATGCAAATCACATTTGTTTTTACCCATATATCAACATATATAAAGATAAAATTTATACAATTATGGAGTATGAAAACTTGCAAATCAAATTTACATTTTTCATATCTCAATACAAATGATCATTTTACGATAAAACGACATATGTGTGTATATATATATATATCAAGATATTTTAGATATAACCATTCAATATATATCATATATACATATTTAATAAAGTATGGCTACAAACAGAGGTGTGCTTAGTAACTCGTATAACAGAATTGATATAGCATGACTGATAACTTTTAACACTATTACTAAAATGACCCAATATCAAATCTTAAACAAAATGTAAAATATCTTAAACTTGTTTAACATAAATAGGTCTGAAAAGAATTATGTAATGAGTTATGATACAAACTGTTTTATAGCAAATCATCAAAATGAAAATTGATCAGCATCGATTTGATACAAAGATATACTTGTGGATGTCTAACAAGACTTGTGACATCTGATACGAGTACTAAACAAATCTACACTGTTACAGATTGGCATTAAAATTCTTACAGAATGTAACAAGCTTTAAGATGTTTAGTTTACCAAAATAAACTATAGTTAAAGAAATTGAATCATGTATTCACTCTGTTTCCAAAACAAGATTCAAATATAATTTGGATATGTGTAAAGTTAACAAATTTAACCAACATCCATATTTAATCCCAAATTTCTATTTGATAGGGAAAATTTTGTTTTATCCAGAATTCAAAAAGAACTAGGGTTATGGTTTTGATCGTATTTTCAACAACAATTGTTGTAAAACAAAAATCATAATTAAACCGAATCACAAGTTTAGCAAATTCAAACATAATTAATCACCCAAATTTAGCATATGATTCCTCATTATTCCAGAGTGTTACAGGCTACTTAATATTGACTTTCAATAATTAAGTCATATTTATGTCATAATTGACTTTCAATTATTAGACTCATTGTTTAACAGTATCTTTATAATACTCATACATTTTATATCATAATATGTAGAACCAGCAATTAATAAATCAAAACTGATTTTGATTTTATTTGTTGGAATTCCATAACATATAAACAGGATAATTGTAATTTAAAATTTTAGTTAAAATCCAGACTTAACCTGTAATAAACCGATTACAAAATTTTATGTCAAATATAAGACTTCATTTACAGTAAAGCATTTTAAAGCTTGTATCAAATACAGTATTATACTTACTGTAAAACAATCAAATATCAAGAGGCCTTGAATTCATGATATTATAATTTTGATTATCCAATAATCTATCACATACAACAGTTTACAGTCAATACGGTGAAGCTGTTTGTTAACATCAATTCAGACACAAAATTAAACGATTCACACACGAAACAATTTCAATTATAACTCAATCGATTAATTTCGTAAATCCATAGCTCTGATTCCATTGTAAGTTTTAAATAGGGTTTTTCAACATGATATTGCAGCGAATTACATAAACCCTAAACAGGATCTATTACGAAAAACAATGAATCGAGTTTAAATTTATACCTAGGGTTTCCTTTGCTTCATTATTTGATGACGAATCTAGGTTTAATCAAATCGGAGAGCTCGACATGACGCCGCGCCTCTACAGGAGATCCACGAGCGTCGTTCTCGAAGTCAAATCGAGGAAAGGTGATTCGGTACTAGCCGATTTTGGGATCTAGGGTTTTTCTTTTATCTCGTATAACTGTGATCACTTATAAAATGAGGAACCGGTCCTTGTTTTATAATATATGACTTGCGAGATATTTGATAACCCCTTTTACCAGTTCAACCATTCAAAACTATAGAGAAAAATCAACCTTTTTTTTATTTCCTTTATTAAGAACAGTTCTCACCCTATACAACGCTCTTATGTGTGACCCTATAGGTTATCATAACGTTGGCAACAATTTAAACAATATTTGAACTGTAAACAGTGAGCGGCATCAAGTAATACATCGTTGTTACCCAAGTTATAACAATTTTAATGATTCAATACAACCTTTTTCGTGACTAGTGTATCAATGTAATATGATCCTTTTAACCAATATACCCAGGATTAAACTCAAGGCATGGATCGTATCATCCTCTTTATAATTTAATCCTTTTATCTCGATCGATGAGTAGACTATTTAAAGCAAATCAATATTTGAGCACGACCATGCATTTCACAGTCTCACTCAATCAAGAGGCCCATGGATATCACTACGAATATATCGTAGGGTTAAATTCCATCTAGATCATTCATAATTTTCATTCGATTCGAGATGTATCCAATAATCACCGTTATCGTTACTCTGTTACGAATAACTTTAGATGATATCAAAACACAAATATCATCGAATAAAATTATAATAATTTCAGGTCTGAGGACCATTACATCACTGTCACTATGAGAATAACTTATGATACTTTTAATTATATTCCATGTAGTTATCTCACGATGGGTCAGCCCAATACGATATTCTCCAATACGTATTTATGTTTTGACATTAATATCACGTATATTAATGATCAATGAGATGTGATCATCAGTCAATCAACATACTAGTCTCACTGTTTTAGTGTTGTCCTTTATAAGCAATAAAATTTGACTAGGGACATTTAAGAATTATAATACTTAATAATTATATAATCTCAAGTTCATGTCTTACTCGAACTATATAATTCCGTATTATTATTCTAAGGACTTCTGTTATGTTAATACTTTTATTATGCAGTAAATATAACACAACAGAATATGTATATTTTATTCCAAATAAAAAAATAACAACAACATTGTTATCTATCTCATCAAATGGATTGCCTCTAGGGCATAAACTCTAACACTTGGAGCTTAAGAAAAAGGGCAGGGCTGTCTCGGAGTATATTGCCGAATTCGACACTTTGTCGAAATATGGGTTATCCCTAATAGATACTGCCGAGAAGAAGAACGAGAAGTTCATAACCGACTTGGATCAGTACTTGGGGGAAAGGCTTATTAACCACATCGATGAGACGTTTGAATCGATTGTGGGGAAAGCATTGAGGTCAGAGAGTCTTTACCCTAAGCCGAAGACTGAGGCTGCATCTGCAGAAGAACTGAAACTGTAAGCAAGCGGTGGAGGCAAGAGTAGTTCTCAGAATAAGAGGAAGCAGAACCAGAATAAGGATGGCCAGAAAAAGAATAAGAAGGATGTTGAGTGCTTCAACTATGGTAAGAAGGGCCATTATGCTAGTAATTGTCGGGCCAAGCCAGCGGATAGGAAGTGCTTTAACTGTGGCCAAATGGGACATCACAAGGACAAGTGTCCGCAACCCCCTAAGGAAAAGCAGATGGTGAAAGCATATGCCCTTAATGCTATTCCTTCTTCGTCGAATGCCCCAACTGCGGCGGAGAAGGGAAAGAATGTCGTTATTCAAGGTATGCTTTCTGTTTATGATGTTCCTGTTCGAGTATTGTTTGATACCGGAGCTTCCAGTTCCTTCATATTTAGTGAACTGGTGGATAGGTTGGGATTGGAGCCCGAGATTGTCGATAGACCTTTAGTAGTAACGAACCCGATTGGTGGTTCGACTAACCTTAGCATGATTTGTCGTAATGTGGTCCTATCGAGTCATTAATGCATGTTTGTTTGTGATTGCTTTGTTTTGGGCTTTACTGGGTTTGGCATTATTTTGGGAGTCGATTGGCTCCAATGATACGGGGTGGTGGTAGACTGTGAGGGCTTTTTGGTGACAGCTAGAGCGGATGACGGGCGGAGGGCAGTGTTTTGTGGTCTACCAAGTGATGGGGTAATGGCTAGTTTTCTAAATTCCCTCGACATTCCGCATAGTGAGTTGTCAGGTTTTCCCGTGGTTGGCCAGTATCCGGACGTCTTCGAGGAAGTGACCGGGCTGCCACCACACCGAGAGATTGAGTTCCGTATTGATTTAGTAAAAGATGCTAGACCTATAGTGATGCCACTTCGTCGTATGGCACCAAGGGAGCAGCGAGAGCTCAAGGTGCAAGTTAGCGATCTTTTGAAGAAGGGATTTATCAGAAGTAGTGTTTCCGAATGGGGAGCACCAGTTGTGTTTGCTACCAAGGCGGATGGTTCTCTTCGTTTGTGTGTAGACTACCGCGAGTTGAATAAGGTGACGAGGAAGAACAAGCATCCTCTACCGCGGATAGATGATTTGTTTGATCAGTTGAATGGCACGAGAGTATTTTATCAGTTGGATCTCGCGATGGGTTTTCATCAGTTTAGAGTGGAAGCTGAGAGTATAGCTAAAATGGCGTTTCGGACGCCGTCTAGATTTTATGAGTGGTTAGTCATGCCATTCGGGCTGACCAATGCCCCAGCATACTTTGTGGATCTTATGAATAGGGTATTCAGAGATCAGTTGAATAAGTTTGTCCTTGTGTTCGTGGATGATATTTTGGTCTACTCGAGGACAGAGGAAGAACACAAGGAACATTTGAGGATAGTGATGGAGGTGTTGAGAAAACACCAATTGAAAGCAAAGTTTTCTAAGTGTCACTTGTGCAGGAGGGAAGTGAGATTCTTGGGCTATGTTGTTTCAGAGAATGGTATTGCCATGGACCCTACGAAGGTGGCTACAGTACAAGATTGGTCTACGCCCAAGAATGCAACGGACATAAGAAGTTTCTTGGGGTTAGCTAGATATTATCGTAAGTTTATCCAAGACTTCTCTAAGATAGCAGCACCGTTGACTCAGTTGACCAAGAAGAATCAAGCTTTCGTTTGGGACGAAAAGTGCGAGAATGCATTCAAGAGTCTAAAGGAAAAGTTGACATGTGCACCAGTATTAGTCATTCCTAAGGGGAATGAAGAGATGGCGGTATATACAGATGCATGTGGTACCGGACTAGGTGTTGTATTGATGCAAGGTGGTAGGGTTGTAGCTTATACAAGTCGGCAACTGAAACCGCACGAGAAAAGATACGCTACCCATGATTTGAATTGGCAGCGATCTTGTTTGCATTGAAGATGTGGAGACATTATCTCTTGGGAGAAAGATTCGAGTTGTTTACCGATCATAAATCATTAAAGTATCTCTTCTCTCAAAAGGATCGAAATCTCCGACAACAAAGATGGTTAGAATTCTTAGCTTCCTATGATTTCGATGTCGCATACACACCAGGAAAGGGCATGCGGTAGCTGATGCATTGAGTAGAAGACATGCCAGTTTAGGGGCTATGTTTCTTGAATGGAAGCAACTGGAGTACATCACTAGGTATGATTTCAGACCAAAGTGCGAATTGGATCAAGAAATGTTAGCAAGTTTGATGACCAGGCCCACTTAGATTGAGTGGATTGGTTCCAGTCAAAGGGACGATCCTAACCTATTGGAAATCATCTCAAAGTTAGAGATGGGAATCAACGGAGAGATGAACGAGTATGGGCTTGATCGAGATGGATGGCTTAGAAAGAATGGAAGGCTAGTTGTACCAAATGTCAATGGATTGAGAGATGAAGTGCTTAGAGAATGTCATCACTCAATACTGACTATACACCCCGGTGGTAACAAGATGTTCCGAGACATGAAGCAGACCTACTAATGGGAAGGAATGAAAAGAAACATTGGGAAGTTTATATCCAAATGCATGAATTGCCAGCTAGTTAAAGCTGAGCAAAAGAAGCCTAGTGGTTTGTTACAACCATAAGAAATTCCAGAATGGAAATGGGAACAAGTGTCAATGGATTTCATTGATGGGTTACCAAGGACTAGATCGGGTCATGATAGTATTTGGGTGATTGTGGACCGATTAACTAAGAGTGCAAGGTTTATACCCGTCAAGTCAAACAGGATGGCAGCTAAGTTAGCGGAACTGTATATAAAGTGGGTAGTGAGATTTCATGGAATACCCAAAGGCATTGTGAGTGACCGAGATCCGTTGTTCACTAGTGGATTTTGGAAAAGCTTACAAGAGGTGTTAGGATCAGAATTACATCTCAGTACCGCGTATCATCCTCAAACCGACAGACAGACAGAGAGGGTGAATCGTATATTAGAAGACCTCTTGAGAGCTTGTGTATTGGATTTTGGTGGATCATGGGATGACCATTTGCATCTAGTAGAGTTTGCATATAATAATAGTTATCAATCCAGTATCGGTATGGCTCCGTTTGAAGCTTTGTACGGAAGACCATACAACTCACCGTCATGTTGGTTAGAAACTGGTGAGAAGTTTGTGCTTGGACCAGATGTGATAAGAGAAACATCAGACAAGATTAAGGTCATTCAACAGCGAATGAAGGCTGCCCAAGATAGGCAGAAAAGTTATGCTGATAAAAGGAGAAGAGATTTAAAGTTCTCCATTGGCGACTTGGTGTTTGTCAAGATTTCTCCGTTGAAGAGCGTGATATGATTTGGTAGGAGAGGCAAGTTAGCACCATGATTTGTTGGTCCATTCCCAGTTCTTGAGCAAATTGGGAATTTGGCATATAAAGTTGAATTACCAGAGAAGATGGCAGGAGTTCATAACGTATTTCATGTTTCCCAGTTAAGGAAGTTCGTGCACGACCCAGATGTGACTATTTCACCTGATCAGTTGGATGATATCGAAGTTGAACCAGAGGCGGTTGGGAATCGCAAGCCTATGCGTATTGTTGGGAACGATACGAAGCAACTTCGAAGGAAAGCGGTGAATCTAGTCAAAGTCCAGTGGGGTGAGAATGAGAACGACTGTACTTGGGAGACCGAGGAGAGCATTAGGAAGACGTATCCAGAACTCTTCGCCTGGTAAGATTTTAACTTCGATTTAGTCTTTCCGCATGCAAGGATAGACTTGTTTGTTTGTTTTGCATGTTTGATTGTTGTATGTGGGTGGTAGGCATGCGAGATCCTTTGTATGTTTTGGGTTAAGGAATTTCAGGGATGAAATTTCTTAAGGGGAGGAGAGTGTAACGACCCGCATTCTACGCATCGCAGGATCGTAGAATAATTATTTCTTTCACATACGAAGTCGTATGGTCATGTAACTTTGGGAGATGACTATTGGGGTCATTTTCCATGTTCATGATTTTTGCCGATTTTTAAATGACCGTTTTACCCCTAGCTGATCTTGTTTTGGCCATAACTTTTGACTGGAAAGAAATTTTGACCTGAAACCACTTCCATTAGATTCGTTTGATGGTTTACAATTCCGTAGAGTGGTCGCATTAGCCAATCGGACTCACCGTTTGGGAGATATGGCTGAAACAAGTTTCAGATAGTGAAAAATAGCTTAATTGGGCTTAACCGGGTGATTAACAGCTAGGCCCAATGGGGGATTTCGGGATTAGAGGTATTTGAGGGCTGCTATGGTTAGGATTTCGGTTTTTCACTCATTTTCCAGCCGCCACAAACTCTCTCTTCAACCTAACAATGGCCTCCAACATCTAAATACACCTCTAATCACCTCTTAATCAAGTTTTGGCTTAAACTACATCAAATTAAGGCGGATTAGCACGAGAATCGAGGTAGAGCTGCTGTGTAAGATTGGGAACAGCGCCAAATCGAAGAATATTTCAGTTTTGGGGTTTTATTTGTGGCTAAGGTGAGTGATTTGCATAATTTTGCACTAATTACGGTTAATTAAGGGTAATTAGTGAAGATTAGCGAATATATACATTAATAAATTCTGAAAAAATATTTATAAATTCTTAAATAATGTTTTAGACCTCTGTTACAAATTTGGTTTGATTTGGTTAAGTTTTACTAATTATATCATTTGTTTTTCCTAAACATGCTTAGGGGAAAATATGGGATTTTGGCTATGTTTGATCTGTTTAACCTTGTCATATTGTTGTTTTGGTGTTTGTGGTCACTTCTATTTGTTGCTATGACTGTATAGTATGTTTTGTGATTGATTAGAACGGTTAGAATGGTCGAAAACGTCGTCGTATGGCGTAAAGCAGTCGCTGGAAAAGTTACAGGAAAATGTGCAGGGTTTCGGATCGGGTCGGGATAAGGGGCTCGGATCGGATGGTGGACTGGGCAGTGAAGTCGAACCGGATCGGAACCTCGCACTAAAGGAGACTTGGCGAGAAGGAAGGCCATTTTCTTAGAGTTGGAGTTGGGTAGGGGATCGGATCGGGGAGAGCAAGAGGGGATCGGATCGGAGAGACCAAAGGGGGACCGGATCGGGCTTATGAAGGGAAGGGGGATCGGATCGGGACATCTAGGAGAGAGCAATCACCGAACCGAACCAAGAAGCAACCATCGAACCTAGGCATAGGGCATCCGAACCGAGCCAGAGCTGGAGGACCGAACCGAGGAGGAATGGAGCACTGATCAAGGCATGGGCCAGGACCACCGAACCGAACCGGGTCGGGACTACCGAACCGAACCAGACGTATACCTTTACCTCATCATGACGACTCCTTTGAAGACCAACTCCAATTCGACCAAAGCCCGAGATGCAAAGGAAGTCCAAATGAGGAGCTTTGACTCAAGATCCTGATGGGAACCAATGAGTGAGCTTCATGATTAGGCTTTGCTGCGGGACGTGTGCTAAGGGGTTTTCAATGTCTATAACTTTGAATCACTATGTGTAGGGAGTACGTGAATGCATTCAGGGCCACAGTGGCCTAGGTACGACTAAAAGGGCTATAGACCAATGAAGTGAGGTCATTTGTAAAGGTTTGGTCATGACTCCATGTGGTAATCTTGGCAATAGTAGTAGTTGTACAAGTCGAACTCCGTCACTACTTTGATGGGTCTAGTGATTGTAACAACCCGGAAAATCTGGGCCAGTTTAAAATTTTTATTTTGGCAATTATAGCGAGTTTTGATTATTTAAAATGAATTATTTTAAATAATATCGGCGAGAAATTTATTTTGAATATAATTCGAACGTATATATTATATACGCGTCGTCGTTAGAATATAAATAATTATTTATAATTATAAATAGAATAGAAAATGGCGCGGTAGTTCGATAATTCGATTTCAAACTTCAATTGAATGTACCGGGTACAAAACAATCCGGATTTTAGTGAAACCAAAAATAATGGAATCTAATAGTGGATATCTTTCTATCGAATCCGAAAGATTAGGATTTCATCTTAGGAATGATAAGATATGTCCAGTTGAAAATTCTGAATAGTCGCTATGGAATTCAGGCCCTTAAAAATAGCAATTTTGCAAATGACCTCGGATTTCGACGAAACCAGTTTTGTTGGGTCCGTGATGTTAAGTTATTGCTAGGTTTCAAATTTCATAATTTTCCGAATCAATATGTGAGCGTGGCAAAGGAAAACGCGTTTGACCAGTTTCTGTTGATTTTAATCGAATGGAAATTGGCCATTTTTCAAACGGTCTCAGAATTCGACGAAACTAGTTTTGTTAGGACCGTATCGTCAATACGAAGCTAGAAAATATTTTTCTGGAATTTTTCTAGTTAGTATGTGACCCCGGTAATTTGAAATGTACGTTTAAAATTCAATATAGTGATTTAAATGTAAATTCAAACGAAACTAATCGAAACAGTCGAATCAGCTTGCGATACAAATCCCATTGTGTTCGGAATGGGGGTTAAACGCTATGGACGACAGGTGGTGGACCTCGTTTAGAGGTCGTTTGAAAAAGTTGACTTTTTGAATTAAAATAAAATAATTAAATAATTAAATTAATAAATTTTTTTTTATTTCCCCCTTTTAACCCAGGCCCCCCCCCCCCCCGATTTATTCCAGAAATCCAAATAGAAAAAAAAAAACCACCGCTCCGTTGACCGTCGCTTCCCCCCCCCCCCCTCCACCATCGCCCCACCGTGCTCCGACCTCCGACGCCGCCAGTGCTGGAACCCCCCCCCCCTCCATCGACGCGACCTCCTCCTTCTTCCTCCATCCGAACGCCCCAAAACCCAAGCCCCCTCGCTCCAAATCGCCACCGAGACCCAGAGCCGCCACCCACCTCCGCCTCCGCCCAGTCCTCCGCCGCCCAGCCAGAGCGCGACCCACCTCCGACGAACTCCACTGACACCCCCCTATCTGTAAGTGTTTTGATTTTATTTTTTTTTTTTATTTTTTTTTATTTTTTTTTTTTTTGTTTAAATTCTTTAAAAACTGAAATGTTTAAAAGTATTTAAAAACTGAAATTCTTAATATGTTAAAACTGAAAATTTTAATATGTTAAAACTGAAATTTTTAATTCTTTAAAACTGAATTGTTTTTTTTTTTTTTTTTAAGGTATAAAACTGTTTTTAGAAAAAGATTAAAAACTGAAATTTTTAAAGTATTAAAACTGATTTGTTTTTTTAAAGTATTAAAACTGATTTGTTTTTTTTAAAGTATTAAACTGATTTGTTTTTTTTAAAGTATTAAAACTGATGTGAAAAAGATTTTAAAACTGATTTTAAAAAGAATTTTAAAACTGATTTTTATAAAGTTTTAAAAACTGATTGGAAAAGAAATAAATAAAACTGATTTTATTTTGAAATGTTAAAATAGGAAAAAAATTCGAACTTTAAAATAGAAGACTTTGTTTTTATAAAGTTGAAAACTTTATTTTAAAAAGGGCGAAAACTTTGTTTTTATAAAGTTGAAAACTTTATTTTAAAAAGGGCGAAAACTTTGTTTTTATAAAGGTGAAAACTTTATTTTTGAAAGGGTGAAACTTTTATATGAAGAATAAGGTGATAAAAATATAATTTTTATCTATATAGTAGCGTTGTGAAAATATGCTAATTTTTATATATTGAACTTTGAAGTAAAAATTCGATTTTTATATATTGAACTTTGAACTAAAAATTCGATTTTTATATATTGAACTTTGAACTAAAAATTCGATTTTTATATATTGAACTTTGAAGTAAAAATTCGATTTTTATATATTGAACTTTGAAGTAAAAATTCGATTTTTATATATTGAACTTTGAAGTAAAAGTTCGATTTTTATATATTGAATAGCGAAGTAAAAATATATTTTTATATATTGAAAGTCGTAGTAAAAATTCGATTTTCATATATTGAATAACATAGTAAAAATTCGATTTTTACATATGTAGTGGCTACGGTCAACGAAGGTGACAAGAATGCGAAACGACGAAGACTTCTGCAAAGGAAGTGCCGTGGAGCTTGGATAGCTTTCGGTGAGAATTTCTCACCTTTCAATTTATTTTCTAGTTATATATATATACTAGGATGCAGACGGTGCTTAGTAGCACCCGACACAATCGTCCACAGACCATGGACTTGTTTGTTTGGCTGTTTGGTTATTGATTGCGATATTGGTTTGAATGTGGTTCGTGGTATGAAAAATCGAATCGATAAATTGGTTAGGATTAGACGTGCGCTGTTATAAGGCGAAGGAGTAAGGCTAGGTTAGACTCTTACTCCAAATTTTGTGGTTTGCATAACGAAAGTGAATTTGATTGATGTGTGAATGGCGTGGGCCTTCACTAGACCGGGGATAAGGCTAGGCCTCGTCCCGTTTCTAGTATCGTGCCGTTATGCCGCCGAAATTTTCTAAAATATGTTAGAAAATAAAAATATCATTTTATTGTGTAAATGAATTGAATAGAAATTCATAGGTTGAAATAAAATGTTTTATCGTTAAAAATATAATTTTTAACGTGAATGTGAATAAATGAATAGTTATAAACAAATCGGCCGATTTGTTTGTATATACACTGATTTGACTGATATTGATTGGGTCGATAAATTTCACACATCGCCCAACTGCACAAATAAAATATGCGGTTGATTGTTTGAAACCCCACACGGGTGTTAGGATGAAATTTGAAGTTCACTCATCCTGATTGATTAAATATGTCGATCGATTGATTGACAAGCTGCTATAAGCGTTAAATGTCTATATTTGATGCTTATACAGTGTAGTGCACTTTGGTTGATGGTTGATTATTCATCGTTGTTGATATATACATGTGTTGTAGAAAATCCATATAATTAACATTATATGGTAATTGATTGGGCCTCATTCCAGTTTCGGAAAAAAATAGAAATATTTGAAATAGAAATATTTGAAATAGAAATATTTGAAATAGAAATATTTGAAATAGAATATTTGAAAATAGAAATATGTGAAGCCGTGAGGATTAGATTGACGCCATTTTGACGTGAACGATATTTATATCGATTTTATTCATTTTAAAATGAATATTGAAAAGTGATTTCGAAATCGAATATTTCGAAATGAATTGAATTGAAAACGATTTCGAAATCGAATATTTCGAAATGAATTGAATTGAAAACGATTTCGAAATGAATTGAATTGAAAACGATTTTCGAAATGAATTGAATTGAAAACGATTTCGAAATGAATTGAATTGAAAACGATTTCGAAATGAATTGAATTGAAAACGATTTCGAAATGAATTGAATTGAAAACGATTTTCGAAATGAATTGAATTGAAAACGATTTCGAAATGAATTGAATTGAAAACGATTTCGAAATGAATTGAATTGAAAACGATTTCGAAATGAATTGAATTGAATATGAATTCAAATTGAATTGAAATTTGAATTGAACAGAAATGAATTTTGAAACGAATTTATGAAGAAGAATTAAATTTTGCTTTGAATTGAAATGGAAGTTGAAATAGATTTTGAAATGAATTTAAAACTATTTATATAATTCGTTTTAAATAGAAATCGACGAAATATATTATATATATATTATATATAATATAATGGCCTGAATAGAACGCGCCGCGCCGCGGCAGTTCGCGAATTTCGACCATTTATTTCAAACGGGCATTACGGGAGATCCGACCGTCGGATTCTCCTAAAACCGGAACCGTTGGGTTCGTATCGAAAAGAGCTTTCTAATGAAGGTTAGAAATTTGAAATCTAACGGTTGGATTTGGAATTATGTCCAAATCAAATTCGAAAAAGGTCGCTGTAAGTGCAGTTCGATGGCCGTTGATGGAAATCGACTGTACGGGCCTTGATAAAATTATTAAAAATAGTAATAATTTGTGTAAAATCATAAGAAATGATTTGTGAAAGTTTGGGATGAAAAACTCCATATTTGAAAAGATAAAAATAGATTTTTATCGAAATGAACTAGTTTTGAACTAGAATTATAATTCTATTTATTTTTAAATAAATAAATTGAATTTGAAATGGTTTTGAAAATAACCAAAATTTCCAATGATTGCATTGGAGTGGATTTGAATCGAAATTGTCTTCGGAATATTTCGATGTTGGAATTCGTGATATTACAGGTGTTGTTATGGAAATTTGAAAGATATATATTTATATCGTTATTTCCAATACGACATTTGTTAATCGTAGAATTTGATATTGAATATAAGCCGATATATTTTCTATTCAGAGCCTTATATTGAATATCAAATGGAATTTGGGTTTGTCGTGAATGGTGTCTTCACTAACACTGTTCTTGAACCCAGTTGAGAAAAGATTAAATCTTTTTATTTAGATTTAATGAAGTGTACCAATTAAATGATATTTAATTGGAATTGAATTGATATTGATTTTTGGGTTTATCGTGAACAGTGTTTTAAATAACACTTGTTCTTTAACCCGATAATTAATGAATGTGATTTGGGTTTGTCGTGAATGGTGTCTTCACTAACACTGTTCTTGAACCCAGCTGAGAAACGATTAAATCTTTTGATTTAGATTTAATGAAGTGTACCAATTAAATAATATTTAATTGGAATTGAATGGATATTGATTTTTGGGTTTATCGTGAACAGTGTTTTAAATAACACTTGTTCTTTAACCCGATAATTAATGGGATGTGACTTTGGGTTTATCGTGAACCGTGTTTTAAATGACACTGATTCTTTAACCCAGTCACAGATTAAAACTAAGTGGAGTTTTAATGAATCTTTAATTAGATTGAAAAGATCGAGAATGGAGTATCACCAGTTTTGCTCCAGGCGATAGTTAAATCTTTAATTAGATTTGAATGTGAAATTTAGAAACTAACTGTCGGTTAGCCAAGCAGAATGGTTTTCTGGATATTGATCTGATGTTGGTTTCGGCCTTCGGGGTTAATATTTGGGGAATTATTCTCTTGATTAATTTACGGTTAGTGACTAATGAATTGGAATGAGGCGTATGTTGTGTTTGTGTAACACTTTTATAATATATACGCGAGTTATTCGGAAAGACCGGGTTTATCCCATTCTGAATAACTGATACGACGATAAGTCGAAGATGAAGACGATGGTCGAAGACCGGAAGTCTTCACGTCGTTTGGGTGATAACTGATGATCTTGATTGGGCTGTACACCCAAGAAGATGGAAACAGTTGGTGATCGTCCAGACGTACTTGGAGATCGATGGATATGCGGGGTACTAGGTGCCTCCGGTTTCGTTCAGACCCAGAACGGACTTGTAAATGGACTGTGTGTCTGACATAGGATGGTTTGCCTGTGTGGCATGCTAAGATGCAAATGATCAAGGCTTCTGTTGAAAAGCAAAGTCTTGTGGTGATGATCAAAGCACGGCCTTTGTGGCGTAGCTTTGTGTAACGTTTACCTCGCGTGTTTCACACCAGGTATGAACCAAAAACGGGAGACGGACCTCAGGGGGGACATGCGTTTTCTTTCTAGCTAGAAGTGGCGTCAGTGGTTTTACACGCCCTGACGAGTTTGACTTATGTGGTTGTTGCTGTTGCGAGGCGCCTCGGATTGATCGGTCGTTCTCGAACCGATGGAGTCATTTAGTTGGCTCATTTACGCCCCAAAGGGCGGAGAAACGTATTGTTCAGGCATTATAATCCACTTCGTGTGGACCGGCCCTGACGATCCAAGGTACGGTTGCGGCTGTGCCTGAGGGGCGGGCTAGAGCGTCTCGAATCGGTTGAGGACTATCTTTTGCCTCGGTTCATAGACGGAAACCCAATTTCCAAATACGTGACATTTGCGGTTTTACTTGTAAACCTATATATGGCGACATGATATATGGTACCCATGCCGCCTATGATTGATACTTATGATTTGAAGTTGTTTTATACACTTATAGTAGTATCAAATGATTTGTTTTAAACGTACTAAGCATTCTTTGGCTGTTATAAGGGAAAACCCTATCCTCGGCTGCGTTGCATTGTGTGATGGGACCTGGGTCTTATAACAGCTTCATTTTTCTTTATTTAGCATTGCGCTGTTTGTTCTATGCACTGGTATTCTTGGGAGGAAACCCGTTCCGTGTTATACGGCGTGGTCCCTTGATTTACCTAGCTTTAAAAATAAATATTAACTGTTTTAGTTCTCACACCAGTCACATGACTGACCTGGAGTTTATTGTTTTAACCTAAACTCTGGGTGCCCTTATTTTGACACGGGCAGCTAGTAGTTTTGGTTTTGCAGATTTATATTCATAGGATCCTGGTTTACAGCTGGAACGATATCCGGAAAGCTTTGTATCCGTATATCTCATTCTAGTTGTGTATTGTATTATTTTTCCGCTGCGATGTATTTAAATGTAATTTAAATCTCTGATATTTCTGTGTAATATTCATTCATACTCTGTATATTCTTGTAATCTGATGCATTGTTGTAATATACAGTGAAATGTTCTTCCGTATGCGTTCTGTTTTGTCGTGTTCTCAAACGATAGGGCGTTTCGAACGGCCTGAATCGGTTTAGCGACTGGTTCGGACCGAGCGAGACTCCTTGCCGTCACATTTGGTATCAGAGCTTTGGTTTACAAAGCTCAGAGAACAAGACACATTAGAAACATACGAAAGAATTCATCAGATATTGGATTAGCAATATCCAATGGGAATGACTCGTTAGAGATAGGATCAGTAGTATCCTAGAACGAGTGTGAAGAGTATATTTTTAAAATGAAAACAAAATTTTGTTTTGAAAATTTAAATCAATTATTCGTAGTTGATTATTAATTTATATTGATTTGGACAATCCAGTATATATAGATTTTGCGTATACGTCTGATCCGCGTATATTCGAAGTCTTAATATACCGGGTAGATATAGAACCGCACTCTAGTAGCCCGACAATGTTCTGATGGTGGTTCGAAACATCATCAGCATTTATTTTCGAGTGACGAAGGTGTGATTTCTATATATTTCCATTAGACTGGTGTGAGAACCAAAACTAATATAGTTAGAATACATTGTTGTGAATTGGCATCAAAAACAAGATTTTCGGTATATATATCAAAATTATGAATTTGAAAAGCTAATCAACTAATTGATTGATGTTTGTGTTGTTTGTTTATTTGTTTGCTAATTTTTAGCCATTTAGCCTAATTGAACCGAATATTGAACTGTATTGAAATTGGTCGCATTTGCTTGCATATACTTGTACTTACATTGAACAGGTCATAGCAAGGAGGCTAGAGCAGAGAATAAAATTTGTTTGCCCGACAAAGAGGTACATGTTTACTACATAATTTCCTGTTTTGTTTGGGTGATGATGATTTTGTGAGCCTATTGGCTAGCCGCTTGGCTTTTTCTTTTTCTTTTTGAGATCTGAAGGACCGGGGAAGCTATTTGAAATTCCCCGATGCTCCCGGTGCAGGGGAGGTTATGGCGAAATTTTTCAAAAATTTAGGGTGTTAGCCAAATTTTTGAAATTTTGAAAATTCTCAGAAACTAAAGAGTTGGAGAATGGAAGTCTGATCGATCGTAGAGCTGATTAATCAAACCACTTTCGACTTTGTTCCTTTTCGGGGACGAAAAGTTTTAAGTGGGGGAGATTGTAACAACCCGGAAAATCTGGGCCAGTTTAAAATTTTTATTTTGGCAATTATAGCGAGTTTTGATTATTTAAAATGAATTATTTTAAATAATATCGGCGAGAAATTTATTTTGAATATAATTCGAACGTATATATTATATACGCGTCGTCGTTAGAATATAAATAATTATTTATAATTATAAATAGAATAGAAAATGGCGCGGTAGTTCGATAATTCGATTTCAAACTTCAATTGAATGTACCGGGTACAAAACAATCCGGATTTTAGTGAAACCAAAAATAATGGAATCTAATAGTGGATATCTTTCTATCGAATCCGAAAGATTAGGATTTCATCTTAGGAATGATAAGATATGTCCAGTTGAAAATTCTGAATAGTCGCTATGGAATTCAGGCCCTTAAAAATAGCAATTTTGCAAATGACCTCGGATTTCGACGAAACCAGTTTTGTTGGGTCCGTGATGTTAAGTTATTGCTAGGTTTCAAATTTCATAATTTTCCGAATCAATATGTGAGCGTGGCAAAGGAAAACGCGTTTGACCAGTTTCTGTTGATTTTAATCGAATGGAAATTGGCCATTTTTCAAACGGTCTCAGAATTCGACGAAACTAGTTTTGTTAGGACCGTATCGTCAATACGAAGCTAGAAAATATTTTTCTGGAATTTTTCTAGTTAGTATGTGACCCCGGTAATTTGAAATGTACGTTTAAAATTCAATATAGTGATTTAAATGTAAATTCAAACGAAACTAATCGAAACAGTCGAATCAGCTTGCGATACAAATCCCATTGTGTTCGGAATGGGGGTTAAACGCTATGGACGACAGGTGGTGGACCTCGTTTAGAGGTCGCTTGAAAAAGTTGACTTTTTGAATTAAAATAAAATAATTAAATAATTAAATTAATAAATTTTTTTTTATTTCCCCCTTTTAACCCAGGCCCCCCCCCCCCCGATTTATTCCAGAAATCCAAATAGAAAAAAAAAAACCACCGCTCCGTTGACCGTCGCTTCCCCCCCCCCCCCCTCCACCATCGCCCCACCGTGCTCCGACCTCCGACGCCGCCAGTGCTGGAACCCCCCCCCCCTCCATCGACGCGACCTCCTCCTTCTTCCTCCATCCGAACGCCCCAAAACCCAAGCCCCCTCGCTCCAAATCGCCACCGAGACCCATAGCCGCCACCCACCTCCGCCTCCGCCCAGTCCTCCGCCGTCCAGCCAGAGCGCGACCCACCTCCGACGAACTCCACTGACACCCCCCTATCTGTAAGTGTTTTGATTTTTTTTTTATTTTTTTTTTTGTTTAAATTCTTTAAAAACTGAAATGTTTAAAAGTATTTAAAAACTGAAATTCTTAATATGTTAAAACTGAAAATTTTAATATGTTAAAACTGAAATTTTTAATTCTTTAAAACTGAATTGTTTTTTTTTTTTTTTTTTTAAGGTATAAAACTGTTTTTAGAAAAAGATTAAAAACTGAAATTTTTAAAGTATTAAAACTGATTTGTTTTTTTAAAGTATTAAAACTGATTTGTTTTTTTTAAAGTATTAAACTGATTTGTTTTTTTTAAAGTATTAAAACTGATGTGAAAAAGATTTTAAAACTGATTTTAAAAAGAATTTTAAAACTGATTTTTATAAAGTTTTAAAAACTGATTGGAAAAGAAATAAATAAAACTGATTTTATTTTGAAATGTTAAAATAGGAAAAAAATTCGAACTTTAAAATAGAAGACTTTGTTTTTATAAAGTTGAAAACTTTATTTTAAAAAGGGCGAAAACTTTGTTTTTATAAAGTTGAAAACTTTATTTTAAAAAGGGCGAAAACTTTGTTTTTATAAAGGTGAAAACTTTATTTTTGAAAGGGTGAAACTTTTATATGAAGAATAAGGTGATAAAAATATAATTTTTATCTATATAGTAGCGTTGTGAAAATATGCTAATTTTTATATATTGAACTTTGAAGTAAAAATTCGATTTTTATATATTGAACTTTGAACTAAAAATTCGATTTTTATATATTGAACTTTGAACTAAAAATTCGATTTTTATATATTGAACTTTGAAGTAAAAATTCGATTTTTATATATTGAACTTTGAAGTAAAAATTCGATTTTTATATATTGAACTTTGAAGTAAAAGTTCGATTTTTATATATTGAATAGCGAAGTAAAAATATATTTTTATATATTGAAAGTCGTAGTAAAAATTCGATTTTCATATATTGAATAACATAGTAAAAATTCGATTTTTACATATGTAGTGGCTACGGTCAACGAAGGTGACAAGAATGCGAAACGACGAAGACTTCTGCAAAGGAAGTGTCGTGGAGCTTGGATAGCTTTCGGTGAGAATTTCTCACCTTTCAATTTATTTTCTAGTTATATATATATACTAGGATGCAGACGGTGCTTAGTAGCACCCGACACAATCGTCCACAGACCATGGACTTGTTTGTTTGGCTGTTTGGTTATTGATTGCGATATTGGTTTGAATGTGGTTCGTGGTATGAAAAATCGAATCGATAAATTGGTTAGGATTAGACGTGCGCCGTTATAAGGCGAAGGAGTAAGGCTAGGTTAGACTCTTACTCCAAATTTTGTGGTTTGCATAACGAAAGTGAATTTGATTGATGTGTGAATGGCGTGGGCCTTCACTAGACCGGGGATAAGGCTAGGCCTCGTCCCGTTTCTAGTATCGTGCCGTTATGCCGCCGAAATTTTCTAAAATATGTTAGAAAATAAAAATATCATTTTATTGTGTAAATGAATTGAATAGAAATTCATAGGTTGAAATAAAATGTTTTATCGTTAAAAATATAATTTTTAACGTGAATGTGAATAAATGAATAGTTATAAACAAATCGGCCGATTTGTTTGTATATACACTGATTTGACTGATATTGATTGGGTCGATAAATTTCACACATCGCCCAACTGCACAAATAAAATATGCGGTTGATTGTTTGAAACCCCACACGGGTGTTAGGATGAAATTTGAAGTTCACTCATCCTGATTGATTAAATATGTCGATCGATTGATTGACAAGCTGCTATAAGCGTTAAATGTCTATATTTGATGCTTATACAGTGTAGTGCACTTTGGTTGATGGTTGATTATTCATCGTTGTTGATATATACATGTGTTGTAGAAAATCCATATAATTAACATTATATGGTAATTGATTGGGCCTCATTCCAGTTTCGGAAAAAAATAGAAATATTTGAAATAGAAATATTTGAAATAGAAATATTTGAAATAGAAATATTTGAAATAGAATATTTGAAAATAGAAATATGTGAAGCTGTGAGGATTAGATTGACGCCATTTTGACGTGAACGATATTTATATCGATTTTATTCATTTTAAAATGAATATTGAAAACGATTTCGAAATCGAATATTTCGAAATGAATTGAATTGAAAACGATTTCGAAATGAATTGAATTGAAAACGATTTCGAAATGAATTGAATTGAAAACGATTTTCGAAATGAATTGAATTGAAAACGATTTCGAAATGAATTGAATTGAAAACGATTTCGAAATGAATTGAATTGAAAACGATTTCGAAATGAATTGAATTGAAAACGATTTTCGAAATGAATTGAATTGAAAACGATTTCGAAATGAATTGAATTGAAAACGATTTCGAAATGAATTGAATTGAAAACGATTTCGAAATGAATTGAATTGAATATGAATTCAAATTGAATTGAAATTTGAATTGAACAGAAATGAATTTTGAAACGAATTTATGAAGAAGAATTAAATTTTGCTTTGAATTGAAATGGAAGTTGAAATAGATTTTGAAATGAATTTAAAACTATTTATATAATTCGTTTTAAATAGAAATCGACGAAATATATTATATATATATTATATATAATATAATGGCCTGAATAGAACGCGCCGCGCCGCGGCAGTTCGCGAATTTCGACCATTTATTTCAAACGGGCATTACGGGAGATCCGACCGTCGGATTCTCCTAAAACCGGAACCGTTGGGTTCGTATCGAAAAGAGCTTTCTAATGAAGGTTAGAAATTTGAAATCTAACGGTTGGATTTGGAATTATGTCCAAATCAAATTCGAAAAAGGTCGCTGTAAGTGCAGTTCGATGGCCGTTGATGGAAATCGACTGTACGGGCCTTGATAAAATTATTAAAAATAGTAATAATTTGTGTAAAATCATAAGAAATGATTTGTGAAAGTTTGGGATGAAAAACTCCATATTTGAAAAGATAAAAATAGATTTTTATCGAAATGAACTAGTTTTGAACTAGAATTATAATTCTATTTATTTTTAAATAAATAAATTGAATTTGAAATGGTTTTGAAAATAACCAAAATTTCCAATGATTGCATTGGAGTGGATTTGAATCGAAATTGTCTTCGGAATATTTCGATGTTGGAATTCGTGATATTACAGGTGTTGTTATGGAAATTTGAAAGATATATATTTATATCGTTATTTCCAATACGACATTTGTTAATCGTAGAATTTGATATTGAATATAAGCCGATATATTTTCTATTCAGAGCCTTATATTGAATATCAAATGGAATTTGGGTTTGTCGTGAATGGTGTCTTCACTAACACTGTTCTTGAACCCAGTTGAGAAAAGATTAAATCTTTTTATTTAGATTTAATGAAGTGTACCAATTAAATGATATTTAATTGGAATTGAATTGATATTGATTTTTGGGTTTATCGTGAACAGTGTTTTAAATAACACTTGTTCTTTAACCCGATAATTAATGAATGTGATTTGGGTTTGTCGTGAATGGTGTCTTCACTAACACTGTTCTTGAACCCAGCTGAGAAACGATTAAATCTTTTGATTTAGATTTAATGAAGTGTACCAATTAAATAATATTTAATTGGAATTGAATGGATATTGATTTTTGGGTTTATCGTGAACAGTGTTTTAAATAACACTTGTTCTTTAACCCGATAATTAATGGGATGTGACTTTGGGTTTATCGTGAACCGTGTTTTAAATGACACTGATTCTTTAACCCAGTCACAGATTAAAACTAAGTGGAGTTTTAATGAATCTTTAATTAGATTGAAAAGATCGAGAATGGAGTATCACCAGTTTTGCTCCAGGCGATAGTTAAATCTTTAATTAGATTTGAATGTGAAATTTAGAAACTAACTGTCGGTTAGCCAAGCAGAATGGTTTTCTGGATATTGATCTGATGTTGGTTTCGGCCTTCGGGGTTAATATTTGGGGAATTATTCTCTTGATTAATTTACGGTTAGTGACTAATGAATTGGAATGAGGCGTATGTTGTGTTTGTGTAACACTTTTATAATATATACGCGAGTTATTCGGAAAGACCGGGTTTATCCCATTCTGAATAACTGATACGACGATAAGTCGAAGATGAAGACGATGGTCGAAGACCGGAAGTCTTCACGTCGTTTGGGTGATAACTGATGATCTTGATTGGGCTGTACACCCAAGAAGATGGAAACAGTTGGTGATCGTCCAGACGTACTTGGAGATCGATGGATATGCGGGGTACTAGGTGCCTCCGGTTTCGTTCAGACCCAGAACGGACTTGTAAATGGACTGTGTGTCTGACATAGGATGGTTTGCCTGTGTGGCATGCTAAGATGCAAATGATCAAGGCTTCTGTTGAAAAGCAAAGTCTTGTGGTGATGATCAAAGCACGGCCTTTGTGGCGTAGCTTTGTGTAACGTTTACCTCGCGTGTTTCACACCAGGTATGAACCAAAAACGGGAGACGGACCTCAGGGGGGACATGCGTTTTCTTTCTAGCTAGAAGTGGCGTCAGTGGTTTTACACGCCCTGACGAGTTTGACTTATGTGGTTGTTGCTGTTGCGAGGCGCCTCGGATTGATCGGTCGTTCTCGAACCGATGGAGTCATTTAGTTGGCTCATTTACGCCCCAAAGGGCGGAGAAACGTATTGTTCAGGCATTATAATCCACTTCGTGTGGACCGGCCCTGACGATCCAAGGTACGGTTGCGGCTGTGCCTGAGGGGCGGGCTAGAGCGTCTCGAATCGGTTGAGGACTATCTTTTGCCTCGGTTCATAGACGGAAACCCAATTTCCAAATACGTGACATTTGCGGTTTTACTTGTAAACCTATATATGGCGACATGATATATGGTACCCATGCCGCCTATGATTGATACTTATGATTTGAAGTTGTTTTATACACTTATAGTAGTATCAAATGATTTGTTTTAAACGTACTAAGCATTCTTTGGCTGTTATAAGGGAAAACCCTATCCTCGGCTGCGTTGCATTGTGTGATGGGACCTGGGTCTTATAACAGCTTCATTTTTCTTTATTTAGCATTGCGCTGTTTGTTCTATGCACTGGTATTCTTGGGAGGAAACCCGTTCCGTGTTATACGGCGTGGTCCCTTGATTTACCTAGCTTTAAAAATAAATATTAACTGTTTTAGTTCTCACACCAGTCACATGACTGACCTGGAGTTTATTGTTTTAACCTAAACTCTGGGTGCCCTTATTTTGACACGGGCAGCTAGTAGTTTTGGTTTTGCAGATTTATATTCATAGGATCCTGGTTTACAGCTGGAACGATATCCGGAAAGCTTTGTATCCGTATATCTCATTCTAGTTGTGTATTGTATTATTTTTCCGCTGCGATGTATTTAAATGTAATTTAAATCTCTGATATTTCTGTGTAATATTCATTCATACTCTGTATATTCTTGTAATCTGATGCATTGTTGTAATATACAGTGAAATGTTCTTCCGTATGCGTTCTGTTTTGTCGTGTTCTCAAACGATAGGGCGTTTCGAACGGCCTGAATCGGTTTAGCGACTGGTTCGGACCGAGCGAGACTCCTTGCCGTCACAGTGATTGACAGTGGTGGACATCGTATGCTTTACGCACTGAGTGAGAGATGTGCGGATGGTTGTTATGTTTGATTTGTTTGCCATCACTATGACATGCACACCCCCACTCCCGTTATGTTTAAACCATCTGTTCAGTGGCACCTTAGAGTACTGTACGGTATGTAGTGCTAACTCTTTGGTTGCGGGTCTAGGTTCAGGTATGGTTTAGTATACCTGTTATTGTTCTGTTTAGCTGCTTATTGCTCATACCAGACTTTTTGTCTGACCCAGAGATTTATGTCTCTTCTTATTACTCTGGGTGCCCTCACGAGCAAACTAGAGACAGGTTAGCTGGATATGCACGAGTAGCTGATCCGGAGACGAGCAGGAGGCTTCCACGTATGATATATATATATATATATATATATATATATTCCCCCTGTGTTATTGAAGATCACTGCTTGGGCATTAGTAGTATATCTTCTACTTTTTCTTTCTTTTGTTTTAGAGACAGTAATTTGGAAAG
The DNA here is from genome assembly GCA_030737875.1 of Allium sativum. Lineage (NCBI taxonomy): Eukaryota > Viridiplantae > Streptophyta > Magnoliopsida > Asparagales > Amaryllidaceae > Allium > Allium sativum. The sequence continues at coordinate 752,709,778 of CM060918.1, forward strand.
TTGTAATAAGCTGTATTTGGATTTCCGCTGCTCTGATGATGATGTTGATGCTGGTTTTAGTTATCACCTTATGCACTGTCTCACCTGTTTTATGTCAAGTATATTATCATTATATTTTGTTCCATGCGCTGTGAGAAATTCTACAGGTTCTTGATTAGTTCATCCTCTTCTTTCTTTTCTTCTGACGACCGTTCCGTTCTAGTTGGGTATGTGTACAGCGCACCTTTGGAGGAAATGCAGGCTGGTGCGGCGTGGGTCGTCACATAGGTAAAGCCAATCCAGATCTTAATTTAGACGTCGGAGACTTTTATGTCACCACAACAAGTGATGAAGATGACATTGTTACCCCTGTAACTCCGGCAATTGACTGAAGTATTTGGACAGTATGTGTTAGCACTTGTGATATATTTTGTTCTTTTAAATTATGGCACCTGTGGTATGTGTTTTTATGATGACACTTGTGGTATGTTTGGATGATGGCACTTGTGGTATGTGTTGGTAATGAAACTTTTGAGTTGGTATATATAATTGGTTGGTCTGACTGTGGTTATGAATGCTTGGGAGGATTTATTATATGAATATTTTGGTATATATGTATAAATGTGGTACAATATTTTAGATTAAATATGTGTAGTTCAGAATTTGTAATTACAGGTATAGCTGCATTTGATTTTTGTTGGTGTTGCGTTTGATTTTTTTGCCATTGCAGTTGATGTTTTCTGGTGTTGCAGTACAGTATTGTGGTTTTGCATTAGATGGCACTGTGATGTTGCATTAGATTGTTGTGGTGTTGCATTAGACTGTGTTGTGGTGTTGCACTAAGTGCAATATTAATTCCACAATGGTACGACACGTGGGGCCCACAGCTTACGTGGCACCACATGGATAGTTGACGTGGCATGTGACACATGTGCAGCTGACGTGGAGAGATGACATGGCATGTAACACATCGGCAGCTGACGTGGAAAGTCCATGTGGACCCCACTACCATGACCTGGAAGCCAGGCTCTGGCTTCTACTTAAAGCAACGCTGTATGTTGTTGCATTACATGCATATACTGTTGTAATAGGGTTATGATGCAACACTTTCTTTCCGTTGCCGTATATGGGCAAAAGCGTTGCATTAGATGGCTAATGCAACAGCCGTGGATATCACGCCCCCTTGGTGTTGCCTATTTGAAAAAATGGCATACGATAACGCTTTTTTGATCTACGGCCACAGAAAAATAGTGTCGAATATGTCCACTTTTGTAGTAGTGCGTGTTTTCAAGTCAGTACTCCACCTTCTAGACCGCATCAGCAACCAACCTTTTTTCTTCCCTATGAACACCAGTCCACATGAAGCTGTGATAGAGCTTCCTTCCTCCTTCACAGCAGTTGTCGTTCTGACCACTGGCTCGCCCAAATACCCGCAAACCAGCAACCTTTGTCTCCATCGTTAAAGCATGTAGCACCGGATGCTCTTCTTGAAGCATCTACCAAACCAATATCAGTAGCTTTCACTGGTGTATCGCATGTCACATGCGCCTCTTCTAGCGTTTGAATGTGAGTATATTCTCATGATTAAGCTTTGTTTGATTTTTTGACTTTGATCTAAAACTGGAGTAAAATAATAGTGGTTATACTGTTTAAAACTATATATGTTAACCATGTTATGTTGCCTTGTCCATTACTTGTTGTTGCTACTGCTTGCTAATGTCCTCATTTCCCATTTCAGAATTTTGTTTACCACTTCTTTCGCATGCCTCCCCATTGCTTTGGTAGCCGGAAAAATTCCAACTTATTGGCTTATTAAAAATTTAACTCCTTTAGTTCATGCAGTCTAGTTTGGTTGGATGGCCTTTAGAAACTAAAATTTGTATTGGCCTTGCATATGATAGTTTGAGATGTTGCTTAATAGGTTCATGTTGTTTTGCAACCATAAATGCCAATTTCTTTGGGAACTCGAACACCTATTACACCCAGTTCTTGAAAAATATTTATATAATAACATGTTAGTGTTTATTTTGTTGTAAACTTGGAATGGACTTCTCAACCTGTGTCTTACAAATCTGGCTTTTGGTTGAATGTGCCTTGCTGAAAACACACCCTTTTGTTGACTGTAATGGTTTAGTTGGTCACTTATGAATTTATACATCAGTGTTTTACTAACCATGCATGTATAACTTGTTGTTGCTCTCTACTCCTTGTCAATGGGACGTACCTGTTCACATATCCTTATAGCTAAAACCAAACCACATGAAAAAAAAAGTGATTGGACATGCATATGTAAATTGCATGCATGTATATATATAGGTGTTTGATTAATGTCTTGAAGTGTAACATTTTTTCTTAGAGAAAATACACATTGATAGATTTCATCAATTCAACTAAAAGCCCTGTGCCATTTTTATCCAAAATAATAGTTGTTGGATTACTCTCAAAGCCTAGTTGTGTGAAAATTTAGGCTGACTGTCCTTGTGTGTTTAGTAGGCTATAATGACCATGGATGTCAATATTTGATATATATTTGGATTTAATAACTTATCATTTATGAAGGATAAATTATTTTATTTCGGTATGTATTGAAGTTAATTTACTTGAACAATGATTAATCCTGACTCGAGTGTTTTGCGTTTTGCATGGAACGCTCGGGTCAGATACGAGTGTTGCAGATTTTAAAGTTTCAGCTCGCAAACTGGAGAGGAACGTGAAGACGCAAGACGCATATGCGCGCGCTTGACAAAGGTGTAACTTTATTCTTTTAAAATTTATGTATGAATTTTCTTCCGCTGTATAAAAAAATGTTTTGTATAATACTATGATATTTTGTATATAAAATTCCATAGTTATTTATGTCATGTATGTGATTCTGTGTATTTATTCGGTTAAACCCGTGTAAGCTAAATAACGAGTCACCATTTTGAGCGTTTAGGGTTGGTTTAATTACTGATTTGAGACGGATAAAAAGGCGAGGCGTTACATTGATTTTCAAAAAAATTAATTTTCCCAAAGCCAAGACCATGTTTATTTCCAATAGAAACTTGGTTTTGCGACAACATATTCAACAATTTATCCCCATTAGAAAATTTATCCAAAGTTGATTCTAATCGTTGAATTTTGGACTTAAGATCGCTATTTTCTTTTATTAAATTTGAGCAATGATTATAGTGATCTTCTATACAGCATTGGACTATTTCAAAAACAAATTCTCATTTTAAAGTAATTTAATTTTGGCTTGGGACTTAGAGATTTCAAATTTAAAATGTATTTGCTTTTCAAACTCACGTTTTTCAAAATTCTTGAATTTCACAATTTCATTTTCTAATTCTTTCAAAATCAAATCAGTTTTCAATAAGCTTTCTTTTCAACAATTCCATGTTTGGAATTTTTGATAGTCTTAAAATTTTCAAATTCCTTTCGTAAAGAATTGTTTATATATTTTAGCTCAATCTCATTATCTTTTAAAATCAGATTTCCTCTTCAAGCTTTTGAATGTTTTGATTTAGATGAATGAGATCAGATTTCAATTTCAAACGTCTTTTACAATCAGAATTTTCTAATTTCATGACATTTGAAAGTTTTGATTCCAAACAGTTATTTTTTACATTCACCTCAAGATACTTAGATTTTAAAGATTTGTTTTTCCGATGGAGATTATCAACTGTTTCCGTTAAATCAGCACATATATAAACCAAATCTTCATATGAGAAACTTTAGTCTCATTGTCCGTTGAGTCTCCATCGTCTGATCTACTTGAATTTTCGTCTGTTTCTCCTTTCAAGCATAGATCTAAATCTGAGTTGAATTTTTAGGGTTGAGTTGTTGTTGTCAATTCTTCCATACTTTGTATCGAGAGTATTCAATATTTCTTGTGCAGTCAAACAATGAGAGATAATATTAAGCTGATTATTACTAAGATAAGAATATAGAATATGCATAACACGAGCATTGACAACTTTATTTTTCTTATCTAGCATGTCTCCAATATTTTCAATAATATTCCAATATTCAAAATTAACAGATTTTAAATAATCTTCGATTTACTAATTAAAAAATTTGTCCCATTGAAAATAATTGGAATATCACTGGACTGACTCTCGTTATACTGACAACTAGGGAACACCATCTCTAGAGTTAATAAAATACCAAGCTCTGATACCACTTGTTGAATCTAGATTAACCCTAGATGGGGGGTGAATAGGGTTTATTAAATAATTCGTGATATTAAAAATATCACTGAACATATTACAGCAGATAAAATAAATGTAGAAAATAAATAACACAGAGATTTTACCCAACTTCAGCAAGCCCTGCCTACTGCTGCATTCCCCAAGGTTTTTACTAGAATAAAAAACAAACTCCCGCATACAAAAACTTATAAACTCGCGATTCTCTCGCTAACCGCCTATACAGTCATGTACACTCGCAAACCCTGCTGTTGTCTAATCCTACGCTCAAAACCTTACACTGATTTCTTTCCCTAAAATCATATTTTCCCTTAGCTTCAAACCCGTAGCTAGTAAATGCTAGTTATTACAGACATTAGAAAACTACTAGTTAAAACCCTATAACTTGATGACCTAGTTTTTACAGAAAACAAAATTAACGATTTTACACGAGTTAAAAACCAAAACAATATAAAATAAAAACACAAATTAAAACCCCCCTTTACAATACACTAGGCCGACCCATTTTATTTTCTTCCATCTTCATTTGTTTTGACCCGATTACTTTATCTTTTTTGGGAAACAAAATGGCAGAATCGATTTAGGGTTTTACTTCAACAATTCTTTGTCGCAAATCAATTCGTGATCGATTGTTCTTGGATTATATTCTGTAAGACTTCCAGTGAATGATGCTTGGCTTGTCGATCTGATTAGGGTTAGTGTAATCAAAAAATGAGAGTTTCTCTTAGAAACTATTCTTCGATTTTCTTTTGAATTTTTGTCTCGTTCGATCTGTGTATGCCTGTGATGATAATGGGTGTTATATATAGGATAATATAATCCTACAATCTTCTCTGATTTCCTTGTATGATTGGTTTGATTTCTTGCATGTTTCCCCTTTTGGTTTTGATATCCTTGGCTTTGATGTGGTGGATGAAAAACTGGAAACAAATGAATTGTGGCCCCTTGGAAATATCCCCTTGCGTGATTGCTGATTGTAAATTGCCTTGAATTCTCAGATTCAATTTTGGTGTATTTTTGAGACTTGATTTTCTTTTCTGGAAACACTAAATACTTGACAAAAATGTTTATGTGATTGCAAAACGTGTGAATGAGAAAAAGAATTTCTGAAAACAAATTGAAATATTATTGCCACAAATGAATTTGATGCTCTTGCCGGTTATGTTCTGTCATGCTTTAAATTGTGCTCGAATTGCCCAAGATTGTCTTATGTATTTTTGGAATGTCTTGATTTATTCCCATACGAAATATACTTGTGCCAAAAAATGTTTCATGTATTTAGAACATTCCAATCATTTATTTGTTCCTCTGTGAATTTGTTTCTTCTTGCAAGCTAAATTTTCTAGAGTGAAAAAATTTGCAAATAAAAAAAAACATTCTTGTTTTTCTTCCCTGAATTGAAAACTTTCATACTGCTTTGCTTTGGTTGGGCTGACCATTGTTGTTTTGTTGTGCTCTGTCTATTATTGTGATTTCCTATGTTATCCTTGTATACACGCAGAATCATGACCTTTTTCCATGTGTTACTTTGTTGTAGCATGAACTAATCTGCCATATTTATTGAACCATTTGCTCGAACCTGTCACATTGTAGTCGCTGTGTGAACTCGTGTGCTTGCATACTGTCCTGTTGGGCTCCTTGAATGTGTTTTCATTTGCATGATGGCTTAAACATGAACTGTAAGCACATATCATGCTACGTTTGAACCTGAACACTTATTTATACACTTTCATATATATATATGAGATGAAATTTGGAAACAAATAACATTGTTTTTCTTGAGACCCTGAAATCGAACCTGGCTTGAAATTCTCGAAGAAGTTTTTGAATAGTTTTCATTCTGCACTGTTTGTAACTTCATTGTCTTGTACATGTCATGTTGTACCATGTCATTTTGAGATTTTTACTTGTAAATGCAAGTGATTCATGCGCAGTTGCATTCGAGCCATTCCTTAATCATGCTCACATGAAAAACTGTGCATATGATTTGAAATTGCACTTCTTTCTTGGCTGTTTCACTAGCATGTTTAAACTGGATTGTGACATTGCTGTTAGTTGTGTGGTCATGATCATTTGAAACTAGATCATGTTTTGAGTTGAAATGATATGTCCCTTGATCTTGAGATATTGTGTATGCATGTGTATACTTGCTGGTTTTCACTGTTGGCTTGTGCATTATCTATTTATACATATATGTATATACACACATGTGTATATATATGTGTGTATATATGTATGGCTTCATATATGCATTGTTGTGTGTTCATGGATACTTGCGACATGAAAATCTTGTCAAGCTTCACCTGACACGTCATATTCGATATATTTGTCCCTTTCTGACCATATTGCTCATACACAGAAAATATGTGTATATACATACACATGTATGTGTATACATGTATAGTGCACATCCAGAGAATATATATATGTATATAAGCACTACAGGATTTGTCTACCTTGTGGTATTTACAGTGTATCACTGTGAATATCACAAGCTGTCTAGACACAGATGGATATCCATAAAAAATCAGATCAAGTTATGAAAAATGATGAGAAACACACCAAAATTTTGAGGCAAATAAAATTTTAAAATAAAAATTATATCTACTAGAATATAAAATATTTTTGTTCCAGTTTACTGTGTGTTTTTTCTATGATAGGTAAGCAGAAGACTGGACTGGCTGTGAAGACTGGCAGAAGACAAAACTGTGCCAGTGTATGTGTGAGTATAAATTTATACAACATGAGTGAAATGAAATGAGTGAACTGTAGTGAGGCAACACGATATAAAAATGAGTGACTGTATAACTGAGTGTTGTAGTGATGAAACAGTGTATATGAAATTAAGTATGAAATGAAATGTATTGTATTACAGTGAGATATACAAATAGTGGAGTATTGAAGTAAAATATTATATTTAAATAAAATACTGTTTGAATATTTTAATTCTTGTGTAGTTGTATTCTATTTCAATATAAATATTATATTATGTCTGTGATATAGTATAACAGTAAATTACAAATACATTTATAATAATGAATATATGTTTGTTATCATCAAACAAAAATCATAGAATTGTTAGATACAACAAGTAACTAGCTATGTGAAATAAAAATAATGTTCTAGTATATTTCAACTGTAATCGTTTTTGCATTATAGGTGAAATTTCAAGAGGCATGACTGCTTGTGGAGTTTGATCGCAATGAGTTGATGGAAGGAAGAAGATAATCTTTTCAACTTTATTATAGATCTGACGTTATGGTTATGAGAACAAAACGGTAATCTTATAAACATTGCAATATTATATGTAATGTGAATATGTACTAAGTTGACTATTATGCAACTATTTAATGTGCATTAAACAAGAAAACAACAATTCACATCTTATTTTTTCTTTGTAGACATGTAGAAAATATTATTGTTGGGTTATCAAATCATTTGAACTATGTAAATATTTGCATATTTACTACAAATTAACATGTAGATAAGTAAAGAAGTGTAACACCCCAACGCCCGCTATGGTCACTCTCTAAGGGAATGCCATAACATCGGTGGAGTATTTTAAGTGGATATAGAACAGAAAAATTACAACAAGACAGATATAAGTACTACTTGAAAATTTCAAAACATCATTTCATTGCAGCGGATAGTAAAACATGTTTGGTTACATCTCAAAAAGCCATAATAAGAGTCAAGTACAAAATATCCATCCTGATAAATAAAAGTACATAATCCCAATACAAGAACAGATAGCCATAAAAGTAAGGGTAAGCTGAGCTCTACACCTATGGTCCAAGCTCCAAAAGAGAATAAAGCAGCCAGATCAAAGCCCACTCGTACTGGGCCCACTCTGATAACCTGAGGGTTGGGAAAAAGATAAAAACAACGGGGTCAGACATAAGTCTGAGTGAGTTCTATAACTTTAACAATACAACCGTTAAAGTAACCAGAGAAGACATAAGCTTGATATACGGTAACGTCTGGGGATGAATGGCTACACTAGGCAGCTAGGTAGACTTAGGATAAACTAAGATAACCGTAAAGACGCATCCACCCACCCAAGGATAATTACTACACTGCACCACACCAGTTATTCTTACTTAAAGGTTGATCCCACTAAGTGTACTTAGTAATTCAGTAGTTTCGTGTACCCCTATCTGACTGCATAGGTGTACCCACTACTCCCCAAGTGATCGGCTCCCCTACGTAGATACCCGTGCTGGTCCCACGATGGGGTGTATCATTCCCCAACGTGGCCACCAGATAATATCAACGGTGCACGGCTTTATATCTACACGATGCAACAACGACTTACCAACCAGCCCGGGTCCACACACGCATATGAAACCCGTTGGTCCCGCGTTGCCACCGCTAACCCGGTTTGGCCTCTTACAGTCAAGCCCAATATGCGTGTCCCGTCACCCGACTAGAGTCGAGCTCACAAAGATACGTTTGGGATATTGGTTGAAATGGGCCCTCACAAGCTACCACCTAAGCTTGCTATTTCTAGTGAATCCCACTTAACCCTTTAACCATGTCCCCTTACATGTTATAAATTTTGGTTAAGTCCTTTAATCATATTCTAATTGTCATACAAGGTACCCACTAGATTTTCACATGCCACCCATGGCACTTACTTAACCCTTTAATCATATTTAATTACATGTTCCACCTTGGTTAAGTATTCTAATCGTATTCTCACATGCCACCCATGGCACTTACTTAACCCTTTTATCATGTTTAATTACATGTTCTACTTTGGTTAAGTATTCTAATCGTATTTTCACATGCCACCCATGGCACTTACTTAACCCTTTAATCATGTTTAATTACATGTTCTACTTTGGTTAAGTATTCTAATCGTATTTTTCTATTGCCACCCAAGGCAACCCACTAGTCTCATCATGCCACCCCAAGGCACCCACTTAACCCCTCATGTCCCACTACATGCTAATATGGTTAAGTGTTTCTTAATTCATTAATTAAGATCATGACCTCATAAAGACCTCTCACATTAGACCGTCTTTTATGACTGCTGGATATGCCGGTTGGTTCCGGGCAGACTTCTGTCATCAAAAGGGTCTAACCTCGTGTCTTTACTTTAATCATGTATTTAATTTATGACTAAGACCTCTCACATTGGGCCAATCATTTGTAGCCGCTGGATGGCCGGTCGGTTCCGGGCAGACTTCCGCTACAAAAGGGTCCAACCTCGTGTCTTAGTTGATTAATTACACCTAATTAATCACCCCCATATTAATTATCCCTAATTAATATCAAGTTTTTCATAACATGGGTAGACCTAACTCAATAGGTAAATTCCCATGGGGTAGACCTAACTCAATAGGTAAATTCCCACTTATGCTTATTCATTTTATGGTATGCTTAATCATAACCATTTCACACCATTTCATTAACATGCCTGTTAACCCCATCGTTTCCCCACGTACTTATGCTAACACGACATATTTCCAAGAGAAGATTCTTTCACAATTAACATGGGTTTCATTTAGCATACATTAGCATTAACATGGGTTAAAAGGTGTCCACTGATATCATGACATTAACCCAACTAGCATTACTAAATAACCCAACTTGCATGAACATACATATGTCATGTATAAAGGCAACTTGCATAAGTGTTCATAGGTTATACAAAGGTGAACTTGCATGTGTCTTAAAGGTGTGAACTTACACAACATGTTACATGTTAACTTGCATAACATCATACACATAACTTGCATAATATTATAAACATAACTTGCATATCAACATACACATAACTTACATAGCATCATGCACATACTTGCATAACATCATACACATAACTTGCATATGAACTTGCATAACAACATGCACATAACTTACATAACATCATACACATAAACTTGCATCACATGTTGAGCTTGCATATAAGCATACACATAACTTGTATAACATGTTGAGCTTGCATATATGACTTGCATCTTAAAGGAGGGTAAACATGCATACACATATACATACATACATATATATATATATATATATATATATATATATATATATTCATAGCATATAAAGGTGCCATCTTGCATATGTATGCATCACATTTAAAAGGGTAAACTTGCATGTCATGATTTATGCATAATACCAAACACTTAGCATGCATAAAACCACCTACTTAGCATGCATAAAATCAATTAATTATTATGCATAAACCCACCACTTAACTTGCATAAACCCACATATCCAACTTGCATAAACTCACATATTCAACATGCATAAACTCACATATTCAACATGCATAAACTCACATATTCAACATGCTAAACATAGGATTAATATTAAACATAAATTAGCATATTCACATCATATCATATGACTTGAAAACCCATTAATCCTCATGCAAAACCATAGATCTCATCATATCTCATCTACTTAATTTAGCAATTGATCATCAAAGTGATAGAAACTCACCAAAACCTAGATTAGCAACCTTACGAAGTGGAATTAGTTGAAGAAGATGTTGATTAGAGGTTGATTAGCTTGCAACTCTCTTCATTGATTTGTGGAGGCCATGATCAAGTTTCATTTTGCCATAGTTTAGTTACAAGATCTAATTATGAATGAATTAGGGTAGGGTTAGGTTCTTATTTATAGGATTAGGGAGTGTTTTAGGCCCTTAGATTAACCCTAGATTAGATTAGGACCCTTAGATTTCGGAAATCTCTAGAAACCAGCCCTCCAAGCCAGCCTAAAACCCAACCTGGTGCACCCAGGTTCTCTGGACGCCGCGCCCATGTCGACAGGCAAGTCGACAGGCAAGTCGACCCCCCTGTCGACAGGCCTGTCGACAGTCCTGTCGACATGGTTAGGGCGGGAAGCTTCCCGCCTACCCCCGCTGGCTCCATTTTGAAATCTGATTTTAAATCTTTAAATCTGTTTTTAGCTTTAATTTTTCTGCAAACTTCATTGGGCCTTAACTGGGCCATACGGACTCCGATTTTCGAAAACTCGGACTCTATTTCGCGTATTTTTCCGAGACGAACGCAATGACGCAGCCCGTTACCCCCAATTCCCACATCTGAGATTATTTATCCTGTAATTAGTGAATTTTAGTATTAACTAAAATTCGGGGTGTTACAAGAAGATTAACATACTTACATATTATTGCTCGTATCTTGATGTTAATTATTTTACGTAGTTCAAGTGATAGATACTCTAATGGCGTTTACTCTATTGGCATAAGTTTAATACGATGTACTTCCTTTTTGGTAATTTATATCAGTGTGTGGTTCCCCATTTTTTCATGATGTATATTTTATGTAACGACCCGCATTTTATGTATCGGATGATCGTAAAATATTTTTTATTCCCTGAGGGTCGGATCATTCTCATTTTTTGATATGTTTATGGGGATGTATGACATGTCCATAATTTTTACCAATTTTGTGTGTGACCATTCTGCCCCTGTCAGTTTTGTATAGTGCTTAACTTTTGACTGGGATCGAATTAGGTGTTGAGATCAATTCATTGAAAAGGAAATGATGTTTTCAATTCCGTAGAGTGGTCACATTAAAGATTTGGTTCAGCGGTTTGGGAGGAATTGCTGGTTTGGTGCTACACAATTCTGGACTGGCTAATTAGTCATTAGTGGGCTGGTTAGAAGGCTATAGATAGAGGGGTAGAGGCAAGGAGAATTGTTTGGTTTTTTTCATTTCTCTATTTGGTTGAGGTTTGAGATTATCCCTTCTCCAATCAAATACTTCTCCATTCCATTACTTTCATAAATCTAGATTAGAAGATTGAAGATCAACATCGAAGAAAGGTAGATCGCATCAAAGTGATTGATTTGGAGATCGTTCTTTGTTGTTCTTCGTTGTACGGATTTTTAGATCTTTGTTTTCAAGCAAGTTAGTAGATATGGTGAGTGATAAGTATCTCTCACGCGAATTCAATCAAGTATATGAGTTGTTTGATCTTATTTTCATCATTTCAAGTTGTTTTCACCTAGAACTACATCATATTATGTATATTTTCATTTGAATCACCATAGGATCTAATCTAGTAACTTAAATCGGTAAATTCTTGTGTTAATTCTATGTTTATACAAGTTAGATCCATTTATTTGATTCGTTTATTTATTTTATCATGATTGGTGATTTATATGATGATAATTGATGTATGAATGTTTGTTTGATCATTGTTCGCTTTTGATGTTGATTGATGATTTGGATTTGACAATTTAGAATCAAGCGTGTTTTGGGTTCGAACTTCAAAATGTTAATTTGCCAAGAGTACGGCAAAACAAGTGATCGACCATAGGTGCAAGCGGTAAAATGCTTGGATTACCCATGAGCGTTCAATGGATCAGGCACACGCTTTTTTATGATCGGTGTAGCATGTTGGACGTGGCAAGTGGATGGATCAGCACAATTTTTATGGTGGATCGGCACGCATTTTTGATGGATCGGTCAAGTATTTGTGATGGATCGGCATGCACATTTCTATGGACCGGTGGAGTTTGGCATGCAATTGGGGATGGATCGAGCACATGCAGCGTTCGATGGATCAGAGAGAAATGTCGTGTGCAGGCATGGATCGGCATGTGTTCAAAGTTGATGGATCGAGCAGCCTGGTATGTGGTGGATCGACAACATTTCTGAAACGCTGCGCATGATGGATCGGAAAGGTGGATCAGGCATGAATTTTCTGATGGATTGGGCGTGTGCAACTCGAAGGATCATATGGATCGACAAGACTCTAGTATGGATCGGAGAAATTGGATCGGGCAACCCTGGACATAGTGTTTTGGAAACATTGTGGATGGATTGATGGATCGGGCATAGATCGGCCGAGTGATCAGATGGAGTGCGCACGTGGAAAAACTTGATCGGGCAAGGGGCTCATCGATGGATTGTGTGATCGGATGGATCGGGCATGGCCGACGAACGACAGCGTTTGAGAAACGCTCTGAAAAGAAAATGTTGTAAATGTGATTCACAGCAAGAGTGTGAAACGCTGTAAATTGAAAATCGACCAAATGAAATATGTTTTTGGTTTGATGTTGGTTGTGGCTTCGAAACAAACTCAAGTCGGAATATTTAAATTGTGGTGAAGTGTTCGTTGATCGTCAAAATGCATCGAATGTGAAGACGACTCAAAATTGTGAGTTCATGGATAGTGGACGCCTAAAAGACTATTGAGACTACTCGAGTACCCTGGGCAGTCATGATAGGCCTAGTTGTCTTGGGTAGGCAAATGTACGTATGACGTGCAACAGTCTGACTAGAACCGGGGTTACCATTAGCTCTTGACCGATGGCAAGGTTGGTCAGTCGTACGATTAATGATGGTTTCAAGGCAAGATTGAGATGATAGTCAGAGTCATAGATGATGATTGTTTTTTTTTTGTATCGTCTTGTGTAGATTGTCCAACGTTGAAGGAGATATCTTTTAAGTGCTTGTCTGATTTTAGTTTAGGCCTTTAGTGCTTGTGCTTGAGAGATGTCAAGTTCGATTAGGATGCTTTACGCTTGATAACTGGTTGCCATGAATGTACCAGTTATTTCTATTTGATTGTTGTAAAGGCTATCACTATCGGATATGGAGGAGACGGGTTGTGTTCTTCTCTGATGTGTTGGTAGATTAATTGATTGATCAACCTATTTCTCATACACTTTATTGATGATGTTAGATAGTTGTTTATCACTCATTAAGCCTATTGTCTAACTCAAGGTTTTATGTCTCACTCTTATTACCTTGGGTTGTTCATCCATGTGATGAATGAGAAGACTGAGTAATAGGTGATAGGTAGTAGATCTTGATGAGGACGATGTTATTGAGCGACGACGAGCAATAAGCTGACGTATTATTTCCTACTATCTACTATCTGTTGTTTTCCTTTGTTTGATGTATTCTCTGAGTGACTTGTAATGAGGCATTTTGTATAGACTCTTATGGTATACTCCAGTGTTGTATGGATTTTTCATGCTGATATGAAAAGTTTAAGGTTCTGTTCAATTCTGCTTCACTATTATTGCATATTGTATATGTTCTATTGTATTTTATCCTTGCGCTGTGAGTTATACGACAGGTTCTGCGTGTGTTATTCTACCCTGATGATCGTCCATAGTTGCCTAACACGTCTTTCAACGCATTATTCCTTTTATTAAATGCAGGAGTTATGTGTGGTCGTCACATTTATATGCTGACAACCCAATTAGAAATAAAGTGATATAAAGATATATATTTCATGATTCATGTTGTTGATGCTACTTTGTAAAATTTTGATTTCCCACAGAAGTTATGATACTACGATTAGATATACATCTTAATGAGCTTACAGATAAATGCAAAATTTTCTTGAAACAAATGTCAACATGTAACCCACTTGCAATGTATTATTTTTCATTTTTTTTATGTATTAGTATCTGTTTGTGATTTTAAACTAAGTTATCATCCTCAATTTTTTTTCTTCTGAATATCTTTCATTCTATTTGCAGGCTACAGCAGCTCAAAAGGTATATGAAAAAGATCAAGACAAAACCGAAATAAAAAAGTTTAAAGCTATGGTCGAGCATCTGGAGAAGAAGAATCGTCTTCGAACCATATAGATGGAGCTGATGAAGCAAAAACTAGTGGAGTATGTCCGGCAGCATGGTTTCTTTCCTTCGTCATCTGGTACTTTTGGAGTAGGGGATGAAGATGCTTGAGAGATATGTTTTATTGTGTGTGCTTGCACGGCGTAAATATTGACGTGGAGTTGGTGAGAATTGTATTTTGATATTGTATATATTAGTTTGGAGTTGGTGTAGATGCTATTTTGGATATATTTTGATGGTATACACTTAATATGTTGATGTGTGGGGTTGAGAATTTGGTTTGAGATGTTTGTATGGTTTATTTTGTATATATTGAGATGTTTGGATGTTTGGATGGTTTATTTTGTATATATTGATATATTTGGATGTTATATATGTGTGAAATGAAATAGAATGGAATAGAATAGAAATAGATATAGTGTGGCTGGAAGGTTACTGGCTTGCTGTTATACAAAAAATACTCAGATTTTCAATGGAAAGCAACGCCTTACTGGTCATCATTTTGCAACGGCTACAAATGGCTTATTGGTCATATTGATCTAACGGCTTCCAATGCTTACCAACGGCTACTAGCCGTTAGAAGTCATTGTAAAGAGTCTGTTGCTTCCGTTAAATCGTTCAATCGTAAGAAGTCGTAAACTATATAACGACAGCTATTCCAATGGAACTCAACGGTCATCGACGGCTCTGAGCCGTTGGAATAGCCGTGTTACCTTTTAATGCATATATTATTATATTTTTACATCGCTTAAAAAAGGATTTATCACACATTCCTAATTTTCAAATTAAACATCCATTTGTAAATCTTAATAAATCTTAATATCGCTTAAAAACAGGATCTACCAAGAAAACGCTATTTACATATCCGTTTTAAACTAAAAAACATTAGATATTGCAACTTAGAATGAAAATAGAAATCTCAGGATTTCAACACATGTGTAGTAAATATAGATATATAGATCATTTTATTTTGAATGTATTAAACATATCAGATTTATAAATCAAAACACGAATTACATGCCGTAATGCTCGTGTGATAGAATTGGAAAGCTTCAGGTACGTATAAGGTCCCGAATTAGATTCGATTTTTCCGTACTTTATATATAGGCAAGTTACTTTTAGTTTGCAGCTCAATCCCCAAAATGCTTACCTTAATTTTACCTCACCTTCTACCCCAAAATTTGCGCTTCTGATGGGAAATATGCTCTTCTGATGGGAAATATGATTCACACTGTTGCTTTCTTTTGCGTCCAAACCCTTCATTTTGACTGATCGCATATTTGCATGTGCTACAAATTTTCTATTTGTAACACCATTTTGATTTTGATCGTGTTTCATGTCTGCACATATATAGCTATACTTGCTGCATTACATGTTTACATTTGATATTTACTATGCTTAAATAAAACTAATGTATAGACACATTGCGTTATATGTTATGCTATATGATATTAACTGTATATTATATGCACACATATAATCATAATATAATTGGGTTTGTAACACTAATTTTTCTTCAATATGTTTTACCAGTATGATACAATTATTGGACCGGCTCTTCTTAATGAATGGTCTTTACGAATACTTCCCTCTAAAGCTTACCAAAACGGTAAATTTTAAGAAAATGTGGATTAAGATTAAAATATCTTACAAACAGTGTTCTTTTAAGTTACGTTAAGGCTATGGCTTTATTTGAGTAAATGCGAGGAAAGCAAAAACATCAGTTATATAGAAAAGATAAAAAAGAATCACGAGCATATCCAATCATGTTTCATGTTAGTCCGGTATTAATTAGCAAGGTAGAGAGAACATCTATTTAAACCAACTAATAGGCTATTTATTTCTTATCTTCCTTTCATTTCTCCACTTCAATAATGGCTACCTTCCATTCGTCTCAATTATATTCTTATCATAATATCATCCTACTTTTAATACTATTCTCAACAATTTATTCTTGTATGTTAGTTGATTGTATTGTTTCAGAAGCAAAGGCGTACCATGTTGTCAGTGTTCATTCTCTTTTACCCAACGAAGAGTGCTCCACATTTCAAGGTCTGCTCACAAATAAGCTTATAAGCTTCATTTTGCTATGCATATAAAAGCTTCACACATGCCCATAATACACGATTTTGTAATTTCATATGCTATTGCAAGAGGTATCCTATTTTCATCTTTCTTTCTGTTTACAAGTTGCTGTACCAATATACAGGATCGATTTCAAGTGTAGCAAATAAACAGATTCAAAAATGAAAAAAGAAACTGTATAAAGTAGTAGTCAATGTCTCGTGTATAGTTAGTTAAAAAGTCATACCCATCATCGATGATCAAACAACCAACCTATCACCCATTTATTTCTATAATTATGAAAATGTCATTATCAATATTAAAAATCTTTATAAAGTAGTTCAATTGTTTTTTTTTTCTCTCCCAAATCCCTGAATTATTGAGGATGTGCATGTACACATGCACATAAATATTTTAAGCAGACATGTAAACAGTAAACCTCCCCTTGTGTAATTTAAGATATACGATCGTTCAAAATAACTTATTATAGAAACGGACTTTAAAAGTGAACATTGAATATGTTTACCTTGCAGAGGCAGACCCTTGGAAGCTAAAAGTCATCAATCGACACGGTCCATGCTCCCAAACAAACAAGAACTTCACGCACGAAGACATCCTCGAAGCGGACCAAACCCGTGCAAATTGGCTGATAAACACGAAACCTGATGATAACCCATTGTCAGCATCCAAAATCTCTGCAAGAAAGGGCACAGCCCTAGGCACTGGAAACTACATCATTCAAATCGCTATGGGCACCCCTGGGGTGCCACAAACGGTGATCTTTGACACAGGGAGCGACGTGACATGGGTACAATGCCAACCCTGTGTGTCCCAATGCTACCCCCAACAAGACTCACTCTTCGACCCTTCTAAATCCTCGACTTACTCTAATATTTCGTGTAATTCCCAGTACTGCACCTCCCTCACCCCCCATGGCTGCTCTGAAGGCTCCACCTGCCTGTACCAAGTCCGGTATGGTGATAATTCCTTCACCGTTGGATACTACTCCCAAGACACAATAACTTTAGGTATTACCTTTCCACTTTCTCCCCCTTTTTGGTCAGTGATCTGTTCCATTGTACTAAGTACTAACACTGTACACAATTCAATCCATATGTGTTACCAAATTTGAATCAATAGCACACAGTTTTTTTTTTTTCCTCCAAAATTGGAAAAATGCACATGAATTGATGAACCAAATTCATAGCAGGTGCGGATAAAATTTCGAATTTTCGATTTGGTTGCGGGGAGAAGAACGACGGCCTGTTCGGCAAGGCCGCCGGGCTACTAGGCCTGGGCCGGAAGCCATCATCAATAGTCTCCCAAACAATGAACAATTACAAAGGAATGTTCGCCTACTGCTTACCAGCCCTATCAAGCTCCACCGGATACCTAACATTCGGACAACAAAACATGAAATCCCAAAACGTGCAGTACACGCCAATGTTGTCCAAATCAAGCAGTGCCTCCTTCTACTTCCTCGACCTAATGGCCATAACGGTAGGAGGGGAGCGGTTAAACATAAATCCGAATATATTCACCGCTGCAGGCGCAATCATCGACTCCGGCACGGTGATCACGAGGATGCCGCCTACGGCATACTCGGCGCTGAAGACGGCGTTCAGTAAGAGGATGACGGCGTACCCAGCTGCGCCGGGAGCATCGATCCTGGACACGTGTTACGATCTGAGCGGGTATCGTACGGTGCAGTTGCCGACTGTGGCGTTTAATTACAGGGAGGCGACGGTGAATTTGGACGCTACGGGGATTTTGTACGTGCTCAGCGAGAAACAGGCTTGTTTAGGGTTTGCGCCTAATGGTGATGATGGCGAATTGATGATTGTCGGAAATACGCAGCAGAGGAGGTTTGATGTTGTTTACGATGTGGGTAATAAACGGATTGGGTTTGGAGCCGGAGGATGTTGAGTTCCTCGCTGCAGTACGCAAATCAAATTCATGTTTTTATACCTTGCCATTGAATGAAATTAAATGTATAATCATGTAATGTGCAAGTAGCTAAAGTGAATTATGTTTAAATCCACCTTTTTTGATTAAAGGCAAACAAAAAGTATGAAGAATTATTGTATACAATATGGTGAATGATATTTGTTTGCTAATATCTTACTACGATCAATAAATTTAAAATAAATTCGAAGATGTAAATTTCCAAATTTGAGAATTCTTTTGAAATTAGCGATTTTGTAAACTCTAAATTTGAGATTCACGAATTTAAAGTTTAGTCATTTTTTTTTTTTTTTTTTTTTTTTTGGGAAATTACCTCCTTTAATCAGAAACTATAAAAAAACCAAATTTGAATTAAAAGTTCAATACTTTTTAACATTTATAATTTCAAACATTAGAAATATATATAATTGATAATTTAGAAGATCAAATATTCCGAAATGAACATTTTAAAACCTTTTCTAGTTTTCAAAATTATTCAGTTTAAATCTGTGCAGTTAATGTTTCGCTGTTACCCCACCACAACTCATAATGTCCCATAAGGGATTTTACTTTTCCCAAATAGACTTTAATATAGCCTCTCTGTTCTAATTTCCGATATATTATGTTATATTACGTTATTTCCGTTATATCATTAATGAAGTAAATGAATTAAAAATTGACATTTATAAATTATAAAAATCATGAAATTATGGTTTTTTTAATTGAATTTTTAAATATATATTTGTAGAAACAAAAATACACAAATATTCTATTAAATTTAGTTAAGTTAAATAATAGCTTATGTTTATTTATAGATATTTGCACATGTTTGTTTTTATAATTAAGAATGTGCTAACTGTAGTTGAATTGAGTGCTGATTTTTCATTTATTGTATATTCATAAAAACATTAAGAATGAGATGCAAATGTTATTTTTAAAGGGATCTGCATCTTGCTATTCTTTCGCTTTTATCTCTACGATGACATTTTGGATATCTGCTGCATTGAATCCGCTAAGTGCTTAAACTGTACCGGCTCAAACCATTTTGTAATTTAAAGCATTAAAATTTAATCTTTCAAGTTAAGAACCACTTGCGCGATGGTTAGCAGTGTAATGTCTATATTCGAGTACTGAAGGTCATCAACTTACACCTTCGAGAGGTCAAAACGAACACTTTGTTTTTATACAGTACACTCAAAAAGTCAATATTTCTAATTCCTTCATCTACTAATCCTTATTTAAACTAAAGATATCCATGAGCATCCAAAAATTTGAAATACATCCATATTTTAGATATAAAATATTTACTGGATATTCAAAAAATAGACACATACATTGTTTTGACCATATCTACATAAAATAATTAGCTAGACTAAAAATACTGACAGTTGCATGAAAATTGGTGTTTGTTGCTTAATATTATTTTTCTTAGCTTATATATGTAACTTTATATTCTTAGTATTTAAATAGATTTACAATAATTCAAAATGTTCTACTTATTAATTTATATTTATCATTGGTCGAAGAATATTTGATAGACATTTGATGGTCATCGGCGTTCGCAAATAAAAATATTCGATGTTTGATGTTTAAAAATGATTTTGAATACGGAATGACATTTTTTGAATCCAAGTCTGATCACTTATTGACCTATTTAAACTAGGGGTGACCATAAACCGCACCACAATGCGAAAACCATTCAGATCGAACCGCAAAAACAGTGCGGAAAACCGGATCGAATACTCTCTGTAAAGCAAATACCAAAACCGAACTGACTCGTAACGATACGGTTCAGTTGCGGTTTGAACTATTGACCCAACCGTATTAAATTGGACCGAACAACATACCTACGCTAGTAATGTTATGATAAAATATAACTAATTTCAATCTAATTTTTTATTTTAACGATATATTATTGTACTAATAATAACTGTTACCACAAAAGAAAAAATTATAGTTTCAGTATAATAGTTTGCATAACATTTTTTGGATACCTTTAATTATAATCTTATTTAAGTTATATTACTTAATGTTCATGCATTGATTACCGTTGATGTTTGGTTAATATATTAAAACAATTTCACTTTTCATTAATTGTAAAATTGAAGTATTAATATAGCTAGAAACTAATCTTTCAATTCAGAATAGCACTGTATTTTAACTTTTAAGTGTCACAACATCAAACAATCGTAAACTAATTGTTAATGAAAGTAATTCTCTTGTTTTATATTAAATACCTGTTCAAACCGGACTATTACTCTACAATCGAGCTATCAGCAGTCAGTATTTCCAAACAATATGCCATCATTAGGAAATAAACATTTGTATTAAAAGCTAACTACTCTGAAGTTGACATAATCCACAATCTAAGCGAACGATTGATGAAATTGGTTGGGAGTTTTGTTTGGGAGAATGAGTTAATGACGCTAATCGTTAATGCTTGATATTTGCACGATGCGCATCTGTATTGAAAACAACTGATCTAGACAGGATTAGATGAATACGCGGGAATCCGGCCTTTTAACATAATTGACATACTTTTCAATCAAAGATCTCTTTCAAAACCGTTGCTTGCACAGTGGTTGGCCCGTCGTTCTTATTTTGCAAAAAGCAATTTAAATCCCATCCAACCCTTTGAAAAGCCTCTAAAATAAATAATCACGGTTAATCTGTAGACGATTTGCAAAAGACCAAAGTAAATTTCACAAAAGTTTCAAAATAATGAATTTTTAGCATATACATGTTTTTGTAAAATCAGAATGATAATAAACTAGTACAATTGCATAACAGTGGGGAACCGACCGTTAGACTGAATAATTAAAAAAATTAGTTTTTTCATCAATTTTTGTTAAATATAAAAAAATAATGTGATGGATAATATTTAAAATTTGAGAGATCTAAAAGTAAAATGTTGAGAGAATTAAGTGAAGTAGCACGTAAATTTAATTAAAAAGATTTAAGGAGATACGTTATAGACATATTTCGGATTTTTTTAACTTTGGAAATTTTGGTTTTGTCAAGATAGTATATAAAAAAAAAAATGATTAATGAAAAAAACCACCCTAACAGTGGGAACTGACCGTTAGATTGTATAGTTAAAAAAAAAATTTATTTTTTTACTAATTTTATTTGAACATCAAAAAATAATATGCTAGAGAATATTTAAAATTAAAGAGATCCAAGGAGACAAAAGTGAAGAGAATTAACTAAAAGGTTTGTAAAGAGACATGCTATAGACACGTTCTATGTTTTTTTTGTTTCGGAAAAATTGATTTTGGCCAAGTGACAATAAACAAATCTCTCTAATTGTCGATTTAATCACATAGACTTTAGGTAGGGCTGTTAATGAGTACCCGAAAAATCCGATAGTCGTTCGTATTTGTATCCGAAAATACGGAATATTGTTATCTGCGATGTGGATACGGATATCCGATATCCGGAAATCTTTTCGGATACAGATATGGTTATAGTGGTATCCGTATCCGAAAAAGATCTGTTTGTGCGCATGTGTATATATTCTATATATAATTTTTAATTTACACCTAAAATTAAATTAATATATAAAATGCTTTAATAGCTAAATTAATCTCAACTATTGGATTATAAAAGAATGATGTATTTGTTATTATGCAATATTTTAAATCATGTACTCATTTTATTTTGTGGTATGGTTATAATTAAGACATAATTGTGTATAGGATTCGATGATTTATATTTTGTTTTATTTTAGTTTTAAAGTTGTTTATTTCATATCTTAGACACTTTATCTCTTAAAATTTTTATTGTATGAAATTTATTTGATCGAGTCTTACTTGTAATTTTTGATTAAACGTATTCATCTTTTCAAAAAATATTTAATGAACAAAATTTACATGTGAGTGATGTGTTTGTAAACATTTCTTGTTTTATTTTCGGATATTTTTGGGATATTTTTCGAATAACTGCATTCAATATACATTTTTAAGTTTTGAATACGGATATTTTTGGATTTTTTCGGGTATCCGTATTTGTAAAGGCAGATACGGATATTTTCGAATATCTGAAAACATCATTCGACTTCATATGGTCCGGACATAAACAGTGTACCGTGTATGTTCAATAGAAAATTCTTTATGGTACACAAATATTTTTGCTCACGTTAAATGTCTAGCAAAAGAAGCAAAAATTGTTTTTCCTAAAGCGTAATACGTTAATCAACCTATTAATATAACTAACTTTGTCAGGTCACGCGAATTTATGATTGACAAAAATAAGAATACAACTCACAATCCCAAAAAAAAAAAGAGTTAATGCTAGCGTATTCATCTTTTATAAATGCATGTATTAATTTGAAAATCATTATTATTTTAATTTTTTGTTCAAGAAATATTGGCTTTTTCCTTCTAATAGTTTTCAGTATTTGGTCAGTAAATCTATTAGTGATATATAGTGCTCTTCCTTCGTTAGTCAAGTGTTGCTGAAGTGCAATGTTTTAGTGATGCTGTATGTATTATTTTTATTATTTTAACGTGCCAAGACGTAATATGTCGTTGGCATTGGTTTCTAGACCCCCCTTTGAACTGTTATGTTGAGAATATTACACCAAAAGCATTCAACACAAAAAATTGATACAGATGGAAGATTTTCACCATTTATGCGTTCTAATTTTCATCTCTTACGTAGAATCAAAATAATTCAATATTTCAGATTTTATGTCCTTCATTTTATGTCTGACTTTGTGTCTAAATATACGTTCTCGTGCATAACTATCGGTAAAAAAGAAAAAAAGAAAAAAAAAAAAGGTTTATTTGAATAGAGCTTACTAGACAAATCCAAAGCTAAGGGGCTGTTCTTTGGCGTCCAACGCGTCTGTTGGCTAACGGCTCGTTTAGAGCCGTTGTGCCAACGGCTCAAAGTTGAGCCGTTGTGCCAACGGCTCAAAGTTGAGCCGTTGGCACTTCTCCCCCCATTCCCCTACCCTTATAAATCCTCCCCTCACTCATCTTCTCCTCACTCACCTTCTTCCAACTCACCTTCTTCCACTCTTTCTTACAATGGAGAACCCATTTCCAAATGATGGTGATTCCGATTCAGACGCTTTAGAGGATATCATCCTAATTGGAGCGTACTTACGTGGTCGTCGAAGCGAAATAGGACGACGGATTCATACTTCGACGTATACCGGATTGATGTGGATAGACGACATACTTAACGGTCATCAGGCAAGATGTCAAAGGCAGTTTCGTATGAAACGGTTATGTTTTCTTTCGTTATGCGATAGGCTGGAAAGTTGCGGATTGACCACTTCAGAAAATGTTACTGTTCGAGAAGCGGTTGGGATATTTTTATGGACTATTGCCACCGCTAATTCTAACAGACAAGTGGCTGAAAGATTTCAAAGGTCAGGTTGCACAATCTTTCATTATTTTCATGCTGTTTTGAATGCCGTCCTAGTATTATCTACCGCTATTATAAAACCGGGTGATCCTCAATTTAACTCAATTTCTGCTGAAATTAGCAATAATAACCGTTACTATCCGTACTTTAAAAACTGTATTGGTGCAATAGACGGCACACATGTTATGGCATACTTACCTCCAGATCGAATTGTTCCGTATATGGGACGAAAAGGATACGCTACACAGAATATTTTGGTTGTATGCTCGTTCGATTTACTATTTACGTATGCTGTATCTGGATGGGAAGGTACTGCACACGACAGTCGAATTTTTAATTCTGTGGTGAATGACAGAAGTTCCAATTTTCCTCATCCTCCTACTGGCCAGTATTATGTTGTGGATTCCGGTTTTCCACTTACAACTAGATATATACCACCATATCGAAATGTTAGATATCACATCTTCCAGTTTCGTATGACCACAAATCAACCGAAATCCCATAATGAAAATTTTAATTTCTACCATTCTAGTTTACGTATGGCAATTGAGAGGACATTCGGAATATGGAAAAAGAAAATTGTTATACTCAGAAATATGTCAACCTACAAGTTCGCAGCTCAAACAAAAATTGTTGTTGCTACGATGGCTATACACAATTATATACGCAAATACAATATGGGTGATCCAGATTTTATGGTTTATGATGATGATCCAAATCTTATTCCAGAAGAGTACGAACAAGAATACGCCGACGTGCGAAACATAGACAATAATGACCTAGCACCGGCTCAACGCTATCAAGGCAGCGCTGATATGGCAGTGCGTCGCGATCACATAAGAGACGAGCTTGTTGCAGCAGGATTGCACCAATAGATTTCTGCAATGTATCACTTTACCTACTGTTTTCTTATTTCTGCAATGTATCCATTTAGCTGCTTTTTTTGTATTTCTGCAATGTATCACTTTCTGTACTGTTTTTATGTAATGAACTGTTATGTTTTGTTAGCTGTGTTATTCTGCAATAATTATAATGTTATGTTTTAATCTGTAATTAGTTAAATTACAAAATATAAATAAAATACTCCGCTTAAATTCTCCGCTTAAATACTCCGCTAAAACCGCCAAACGCATGGTCCGCTAACTATTATTCTCCGCTATAATAATCCGCTCAAATTCTCCGCTTAAATTCTCCGCTTCCGCTTGCAAAGAACACACCCTAAGGCAAGATTTAGTTTGAGTTGGATGTGTGTATTCATTGGCTTGATCAAGAGCTTGACGCTACAGGAGTAGTTGCATGGATCTTTTAGTGAAATCGTTCATAGTTATTTTATTCAAAAGATAACACTGGTTTATGCACGAGACATTCATATGGAATCTAAGGGCTCAAGATACTGGAATTTCCCTCAATGATGAGTATCATGTATAAAACATATAATGATTACATGCTTTGCGTTGGACGCCTTCATACAAAGGGCAATACACATGTATGGTTGGAATTTACCCTCATTTAATATCAAACGTTACTTATGTCTTTAGTAGCTAAGATCTTTCTCTCTCACTCTTGTTTTGCAACTGTATAGTGTTTGTTGGCACTTCAAACCAATTGAGTAGGCATGTGTGTGATATGGCTGCTCATTAGGTAGAACTCACTCCCAAAAGTTAGCTGCCTAATGACCTATACTAGTATTACCGTACAACGGTGGGAAAACCGACCGTTAAAGTGTTCAATATGAAATATCAATTTATTTGTTCAAATATATTTTAAGTCAGATTTTATTTAAAAAATTATATGGTACGTTTAGATAAATGAAAGTAATTAATAAAGTAGAAATTCAATTAACTGAATTTTAAATGTAAACCAAGTTGGAACAAAAATGTTCTATTAATGTATTGATTCGAGTTAGTCACAAAAACATACATAAAATTTATTATATATCAGGTATGATCAATGTAATCTTAATGTTTAGTTTGCAACTCTAAACCATCAACGAATTAAATAAAAAGAGAAACGAAACAAACATAAGATCATATCAATGAATATTTAACCAAATTAAAAATAAATGTAAGAGTATAATGTAGTAAATAAATCCCGAATAAATAAACTAAACTAGTACTTTCCATACGATGTAGGCAATACAAAAGCTTGGCCTTACAACTGAAACCAGAAACAGACAACAAATAAAATAAAATTCAATGGCACATACAAAGGCAGTCTCAATTTTGGTGACCCAATTATTAAGTACGTTATCCTTCATAAGCAATGAAACCTTTTCTACTTATGGCAGAAATGCATTCGTTTAACAGTTACCTACAGTTGTGCACCTTTTTTACTAGTTCAATTAACACACAATTTTCTCCATTAATCAGGTATATATCAAGACAGGGTGCATCTCTACAGAGTTAACAAGCAAAGTTTGTTAGACCTTAAAAGAAATTAAAACAAATAAACAAATAAAGAGGAAGATCAACCTATTCACTTTAAGGTCGAATTTGAGCATCTTTGATGGTAAAATACTTTTCAATAATTCTTTAAAGCTGAATATCTATTTTTAAAATAGTAATAAAAAAAAAAGAAAATGCAGAATTGAAAATATCAAATATATCAATCTGCTAACAGTAGTAAAATGGTATTATATAGCTCAACAATATCAGTTTAGTAATAGTGGTAAGAGCAGAAGATATTAACAAGGTTAGTCTGCTAATTTTGATATAAATGGAACTATGCTGCTGAATATATGCTACAAGAAAGGTAACATATAAAACTAGAAAATAGAATTGGACATATCAGCAAGATCGGTCTACTAATAGTGACAAAAATTCGAGCAAGCAGCCCCTGTTTATTAATGTATACATATAAATGACCATTTATTATTATTATTTTTGACAAAAAACAGTCCATCTATTGCCAAACAAAAGTCTGTAGAGAATACACAGTACATAATCCAAAATGTAACCATATCAGCAAAGCATTACATGAAAGAGTACGACATGTACATACTTCACTACTCCACCCAGAGAATATATGACTAGAAGAAAAGGAGAAAAGTATGCTAAGCTTTAGCTTCTTTGCTCCTTTTTGGAGCTCGTTTCGCCTCTACACCACCGCTTTCTACTTTTGGGTTCAGGATAACTTGTGGATTTTGAACACACATATTATTACTGAAGTCATAAATATACCTTTGCATTAGGTGCCGTAGCGGTAGGATCGGTTTTAACTGCTTGCTTTCCCAAATTAATATTCACAGATAGGGTGGATTGAGATAAATCAATACCACAACTCTCGAGCGCATGATTCAATAAGTTCAATATGTTCTACGAGTACATGGTAGATATATTTATAGTTCCATCATCAATGGTTAACTCTTATTGCTTATTCAACACATCAGCATTAAAGGTCTCAACAATTGAGATTGAGACTGAGAGGTCGTATTATCATATTATCAATGTCTGAAATTGACCTTGCTTCATTTTCAGCAATATCACGTCCTCTTTCAATAAATGCATAATTTGCCTGTATTGGGTTTTCTATTGACACATTTTCATTAAGCAGGTATCCATAGTCTGAAGCTGAACCATTTTTATTGACCTTACTAGGGTCAAGAACACCATCAGTAGGGAGCTGGTTATTGTTCCATGCATCTGTTAGCTTGGCATGAAATAGAAATTGGCTTCACGCACCAGTTTTCTCTCTAAGCCTGTTCACACCTCTACACTAACAGAGGTCAACTGAGAATGTGAAATATAATTTAGTGACATTTTTGAGAAAGCATTGTCTTCAGAACCAGATTCAGCAGTGAATGCATCACTACCATTAATCTATATAATAAGAAATTCAGTTAAGCTTCTAACCTAATAAAATCATTTCTTACAAATAAATTAGAAGAAGAAAAAACAACAGATCCTACCACCATGTATTTTTTTCCAGCATAAGTAATGGTCTTTCCTTCATCATTGGCAACAATAACTGTTTTCATGTCACATTGTGCTTTACTGTTAAGAACCACCTATTAATAATAAAAGAAAATGTATGACCAGTGAAAGTTTAATAGACCGGTGGGCATGTGGACAAAATACGTTCATAGATAAATTCTATTTAATATGTTAGAATCTTTCCATGTACCCTTTTCAGACTTGAGGCATCCTCCTAGGTCAGCACAGTTGCAAGTTCCACCAAGAAATTCAGGCAACTCGTTACAGTACTCAACTAATCAAGCACTAAAAGGAGGACAGGGGCGCTATTTATGTTTTGGTTGTTAAAAACAAGACTAACCCAGTACCAATAAGTTCGATATCATACTTCATTGCTTTCAGAAACCTAAGCTTATAAATGACTAAATGAGTTACAAGCACATGATGAAGTATGCTAAACATGCCAAGGCCTATTCATACCAAACCTCCTGTCATATGACACCAAATTCTAGCTAAATCATCATCGTCTGCAACCATTCACTGAAACGAGACCTTGCTCTTGGAGGTCTGTACACAAAAAGCAACTGCCTTTTAGTCGATGTCTGTTAAAACATAAGTTATATATAGTTTAATTCATAATATTACAAAAAAAATCTTTGCAGTCAAGTTTAAGAAATATTTTAAAATATGATATTACCGCTTCTTTAATGTGAAGTTGTTTTAGGTCCTCTTGGGTCACTTTACTAATAACCTGAATTTGCATGGTTCATATTAAAGTTAAGCACAGACAATGGAACTTGCATAATAAATTAAACATAAAAATAAAATAAAAAATTTACCACTATATCATCAGAAATTGATTTCATGTTCTTAGGTACGTATAAGTGAATGCTTTGACTTCAGTTGAGTACTGATGTACAAAATGGATACTTTTGCACCAAGGAACGATTTTATAGAGCTCCATAGTAGCATAAAACCAGGGCTAGCATTCATAATGAACATTTGGTCCAAGGTCTAAAAAATATCTCAGTACAATTTTAAAATGATAAAAATCAATTCGATTTACAGCCAACATTAAGGATGAATAAAAATTAAGGATAAATATTACATACCTCTGGATAATTGTCACTGTTGATTTTCTGCAACTTCAATGTTAATTCAAATCATTCGGGCATACATGACGTATCCCATTTTCCTGAACATGCAAAAGAAATTAGTATGCATAGTTTGCTTACATACAAGTTTTATTGTATTACTACATATCTAAGAATAAAACATGCAACTAATAAAAGCTGATAAAGAAAATGATTACCATATTAATGGTTGATGGTGTTTCCACATGCATAGCATCGATACTTTCTTCAAGTCAATTTTCGTCATTGTCCGGTATGGGCAGTGTATTCAAATCAATAAGATACATATTATTTTTCATATATGTATCTGAAAATGGAAAATGTTAGTAAGCAATACATATACATCCATATGTACATTGAGACGAGGACAATGACGATGAAATGTTGATGTAGAATAAACCTTTCAAGGAAACATTACAAATATTAAGTAAAAGGAAAATCTATTTATTTTGTTTACACTGAAACAACCAAGCTTGTTCACTATGGATGTATGAATAAACCTTCAACATATACTCAAGTATAAAAACATGATATTATATCCCTCTTGCTGATGTGCATATTAACAGTAAAAGCCATATACACAGCAACATGTTTACACACATAGAAATTAATATGTATCACTGTATATATTATACACAGCAAAAGGAGATATTTTTTTTCCTGTCATAAGAAGCTAATATCCACAGCGCATTAAAATGATAAAACAAGAATATGACTAGGAACAAAATATACTATGAATTATACAAGAAGCTAACATCTTTGAATGCTACAAATACTACTGTTCAATCAACTTCAAATCAACGGTTAAATATCAGTGAATGAAACAATAAAATTGCGTATTTTAAAATTATGATACCTGGTTTGATGGACGGTCAACAAAATTGCAGATCTGGCAAATCAGATAGTTACGTCATCTTTGAATGCTACAAATACTAATGTTCAATCAACTTCAAATTAACAGTTAAATATCACTAAATGAAACAATAAAATCGTGTAGTTTAAAACGATGATACCTGATTTGATGGACGGTCAACAAAATTGCAGATCTGGCAAATCAGATAGTTACGTCAGTGGGTTAGGTTTTGGAAGGTGGTAAATCAGACTTTTTTGGAAAAACGAAATTTGGAATTTGGAGAAATTTAGATATAACATTCGGATAGTAGCCCAGTAATATAAAGCGTGAAAGGATTTGTTTTTATCAGGATAGTAGCCAACTAATGGACGGGTTACGAAATTTGGAGAAATAGTAAAACGAGGAGAAATAGGGATAACGATGGATAAGTTACGAAATTTGGAGAAGTATAAAAACGAGGAGAAATAGGGATAAGAAATAGCGATGCGAGAGGAAGACGCATTTTTTTTTGGCTTCAGATAATTCTGTTTTGCACAGTGACAGTAAACAAACCTTCCTAACGGTCGGTTTGATCATAGACAATATTTTTTATATTGGTGGTATGAGACATATCATTTCACCGTTCTTCGAAAGTCCGACGTCCGCGTCGGCCTACTCTATCGAGACTGATCCGACGGTAGCCCTTTTTTCTTTGGACGGCTTCACTCACCTATCAATATTTTAACCCAGCCTATAAGTCACCCTTTTCACGGTACGAACTTCCATCAAGCGGTTTCGGTGAAAACACCAATTTTGAAATGACTCATTAGGTAGAACTCACCCCAAAAACTAGCTTGTAAGGGGAGGATGCCTAATGGCCTATATTCTAGACAATATTTTCCATATTGGTGGTATGGGACATACCAATCTGCTGTACATATCTGCTCTTTTAGCAAAAAAAAGTTCCTTATGTTCGTATTTGTACAGCTATTTCATCCCCTTGGGTTTTCGATTCATATCATTTTAGATTAATGCGATACGAATAATGGTACTATTTTAAGAGCATATTAATCTCTCTTTGTTATATTTTAAGTATCATCGTAACTAAAATACAGCACAAAAGCATTTGGAGCAAATAATTTCATCTTCTGGTTGATTATGACCCAATATTGTTTTTATCCCTTGCTGCTGAAAATATTCAACTTCAGCTGCCTTTTCAACTCAAATGTGACATGTAAACATGTTGATCTTTCTAGATTTTGCCCCATGTGTCCTTAGCTTTTGCTATTTCAAAAACTTCATATAAAATGCTTTATCGATAGTCTTTTAAAAACGTAAATTTTGATCCGATTGTAAAGTTTCAAAATTTGACTTCTATCACGTATACGCTTTTGACTTTGTATGATTAGGTCTAACATGTCAAATCACACGTTTACACTACCACAAATTTTAAGCATGGAAATCATTAATTTTATACAGAAACGGCTACTCGAACACAAAATAATACACAAATGATGACAGAAAAAAAAATGCGGACTATTAAATCTTTGTGCTCTTGGTTTTCGTCTTGTTGACGACATTTTGTTATTCTATGTGTTGTTGCTTAAGTTGAAGCAGTGTTTGTGCGTGTGTTTTTTTGGTTCGATATCTTGGTTTGGGGTTGGTCATTTAGACATCGAAAGCTGCTGTGTAAAAAATTGGTTGGTGCTGTCATAATATGCAATTGGGTACTGGCGTGTTGGTGTAGTTGTCTTCGCTGTTCTAATGACAATACAGGTGAAGCTTTTTAGCTTTCGACATTGCTCCATTGGATGGTGAATTTAGTATCCTTCCTTACCATGCTTCATGCTACTACGAGCCAACCTTTGGTGATTCAAGTTATGTCAAATCGGATGTGCAATTGTCTAGCGTGCTACTAGAATGTCATAGCGTGCTGCTACTCTAGTTTATGTCCAACTTGTTGTTGGTATAACCCTGTGGGTGGCTCAAGAAAGTTAATATGTTGTGAGGTCCAATTATGGTAGCTATCATGTATAACACTAGCTAATAGTATACATATGTGAGTACTTGTTAAATAGCTTGTATTTACTCTTTATTGTAACCTACTCCCAGCGTGGAGATGTGATTATGTAGGCTAGAATATCGTCTAGATCTTGTGTTGTAACCTAAATAGGATGATAGTGGACGGTTCACCTTAAAAACCGTATGTGTTGTAACTTTATTTACTCTCCATCCACTACATGATGAGCAGTGTATTCCGACGGTCGCTGAGGAAATTCCGACGGCCGCTGAGGAAATTCCAACGGCTATCAACTGTTAATTTTATCTGTAACGTTTTGGTAGATAAATTAAATTTTCGATGGAAATCATTGAAATGTATTCCGTCGGCGGTCGTCGGTCACCGTAAGAAAATTATGGGATATCCAAACCCGAGACTTGTTTCTTCCTCATTCCCTTACCTTTATCCATAACGAAAAAAGAAACCCTCCTTCTCCACGTCGCCATTGGCCAACCTACATACCTTCGAGAGCATCTCCAATCTTCACTCTTTTCATCTCTAGCCTCCAAACCATCTCTAACTAAGTAATTTAACTAAACCCAAATTACCTTTTATTTTGCTGATTTGGGTTAATTTGTTAGTATACTAGTTTGTATTATATCAATGATTGTTTAGTATAGTATATTGAATATTAGTTGCTATTATTGCCTTTTAAATATGAAAAATACAAATTTGTTTAGTTTGTGCAATAAGTAATTAGTGTTTATTTGTTGCTTGATTAGTGCAGTTAGAGCTTGCTTGGGTTAGTAATTGCAGGAAGCATTATATTGTTTATGTGTTTTATAAAAAATTGAAAATGTTAATTAATTTTGTGTAATGGTTAATACATTATAATTAGTATATATATATATTGCATTTTTTTAATTAATGTAACCGTTAATTGATATATGGTCGCGTATAAAATACAATTTATATAAAATATTTTGTACATACTATATTTTATATATTTATAAAACCTTCAGAGAGATTTTGGCTACGTCTAACAAGTATAGTATATAATCATTATATGGGTATTCGTTTTTATCACCGACTGAATATCTATATTCATTGTATATCATAGTTGTTGGACTTATCCCTACATTTGATAAGCTACAAACACAATATAGTAATTACATTATGTAAATCATTTCATTTTAAACAGTTCACAAACTTTCGACAGCACTTCTTTTATGTTTCCTATTTACATGTGTTGACGCCTAAAATTGTCGTCAACACGCGAGAGTTCCGAAAATTTGAAACTTTTCGTCCAGAGCGGAGAATCATAAGAAATGCAGTAATAATGTGCGAGGAAGTAAAGGACACAGTTATTTATAGTGGTCCATCCCGTCGGGGCCTACGTCCACTTTGAAGGCTGTACTGATTTTATTCCATCATAACAAAGTACAACAAGACAGTTACAAGAAGCTACAATGATTAACAATATCCTCTTAGTCCTTGTTATCAATCTTCCTTGCTGGGCGAGAGTAGTCAAGGAGTTGCCAATGTTATAGCGTAGCCGAGCGAGGCGGAGTCGAGGCCGAGTGAGCCGGAGCCGAGGCCGAGGGAGGCGGAGTCGAGGCCGAGTGAGGCGGAGTCGAGGTCGAGGGATGCGGAGTCAAGGTCGAGTGAGGAGGAGTCGACACCGAGTGAGGCAGAGTCGAGGCTCGAGGTCCGAAGGAGGCGAAGTCGAGCCTCGAGATCCGAGGGAGGCGAAGTCGAGGTCGTCTTCTACTTCGTTGAGTAGGAGAGGCGTTGACTTGGTCAATAATGTCCGAGAGGCCCGGAAATATCCGAAGGTGGTGTAATGTCCAAAAGCAAGGATAAACCCTCACGAGTATGCTCATGAGTCTAAGCACATTCATCTTCTTCCATGTGTGAAGAAGGATGGTGCCTATTAGTCTTTGGGGAAGAATATCTTCTTCCTAGGAAACCATTAAAGCTTGAGAGAGAGAACTTGGACCAACCCCTTGAATGTAGGAAGTGAGGGTGTATTTATAGTGGAGAGGTTAGGTAGGAGTAGGTAGAAATAGGGGACCACACCAGGAATTTCGAACCTCTGCACCCTCTCTCCAAAATTTCGAACCCTCCCAGCGCTCACAAAAGTAGACTTCGTACCCCTTTCTGGGGTACGAATTTCGTACCCCTACAGGTGTACGAAATTCAAACCCCGAGGGGTGCAAATTTCGTACCCCTTAGGGGTACGAAATTCGAACCCCGAGGGGTACGAAGATCATACGAACATGGTCCAGGGGTTCGAGACTTGGACTCGCGACTCTTTAGGGATCGAGGTCATGGTTTTTCAATGTTTGGAGGAGCGGCGTAGTTCACAGAAGTTGTTGGCTGAATTATGATTTTGAGTCGATCTGGTAATTCTGGGCAACACACTTGTTGGCAGAAATCAGATAAATCGGGCGGTGCTTACTAGTTCGGCCTAACCGGTTAGGTCGATCACCGCTAGGACTGTGGGGTCCCGAACCCCCACGGGCGCTGCTCCCGGACCCACTTGACGGGTCGCCTTCGACTCGGAGCATGGCTCGCCTTCGGCTCGCCTTTGGCTTGGCTGCGGATGGATGCTGACAGATGTCACACCTAAGGGATGCGACATTCCGCTAGTCGCCCAGCTCGAGTCTTCTGGTGCTAAACCCATGATGTTGTTGGCAACACTTTTGGGCTGTAGTATCACGCGATATGTTGAGTCGAGCGTGCCTTGCGTACTTTTTGGAACTGGACCAAAAAGCCGGTTAACAACATGCATTTGTGTACGGGTCGGGGAGAAAAAGGGAAGTGGCGTCAAAATTTTGTTGAATTCTTTAAAATGAAGTGATTTACGATATGTAATTACTACTCTGTTTATAAAGAGAAGTAGGATGATCGTCCACTAAGGTAGATTCAAGGTTTTAAATCTCGAATATCGGTCGCGTTTTGTCTCGGGGATTTTGTAGACTTAATCTCGTATCGGGGGAGATCTCAGATGAGACGAGTCTAACTCGGGATTTGTTCTCGGATTTCCATCTCGGGTCTGAAAATTCACATCAGAACAATATCGGGGTACATAATTTGTTAAAAAATGATATTTTTACGAAATGATTATTATGAATGCTATTAACAACATAGTAACTTAAACCTGAATTGCAAAACAACTTTATTATTCTGTATTTTGAGAAATATCATTCATACTCTAGATCTTAATATGCTTAAAATAGAAATATTGTCAGACATAAAACATTAAAAGGATCCAAAACATTAAAATGTTCAGCATAAATAGACCATAAAATACATAATTTTATAGGTAACATGTATGTAAAAACGACGAATATGAAAATCAATAGCATTGTAAAACATATGTGAATATACAATATGGTCATTTAACATGCAAAATGTAAAATAACAAAAGATTATCATGACTGGACTTGAGTTTTTTTAATTATTGTTCCAGTTTAGACACATATTTGAATTTTAACAAAAAAAACAAAGTTCTCGGATGATATTCCAGTATTTCATCTCGGTCGATATATCGTTCTATATTGCAATATCTCAGGCGATGTATTCGAAAGGTGATTTAGAGTAATATTTGTTGTTTCGTTTCGGAAGGAGCCCAAAATGAGATTACGGAGGAGATCTCGGGTGATATTTGCGAGAATTGAAATAGTGGGTAGATTACAGCAATGTAAAAACTATTGTTATATTCATAATGTCAAGCATAAAATTTATAGTTGAAAATTCATATTAGAAATATGGTAAAGGAAAATTAAAGTGCATATACTAGAAGCAGGCTATCTAACAGAATATTCATTTTTAACGTTTAATTAGATTGGGAAGTTATTCGAATTAAGAATCAAAGTGTAACAACCCAAATTTTTAATAAACAATAATCTATTAACGAATTTTCTAATTAAGGATTAAGTTAAGAAATTAAATATTAATCGAAAAAATACTGATAATTGGGCAACGGGGTTGTACCATTGGGTCTGTTACGAAATTCTGGTTAAGATAGACATTAGGTTTGTTGAAAATGGATTTAAAATGAAGAAGTTATGATAGTTTGAAGTTTGAACTAAAATCAAAAAAATAAAAATTTACATAATAAATTAGGTACGTCCATGGGACGACCCAGAATTCAACTGGTTGACCCCCTGGGTTGACCCATGTTGAAGGTGGGTCGACCCTTAGGTTAACCTATGTTGAAGTTCGGTTTACTAATGGGTCGACCCAGTTGTATATTAGGTCGACCTAAAACGCGCTTGACACGTTGTTGCCTTACACTTTTTCGATCGAACATGACTGATGTAACACCCCACATCCGTTAATGTCACTCACAAAGAGAATGCATTAAGTTTCGCAAAGCGTTTAGGTAAACAGACACAGAATATTACAAGACAGATATAAAAAAATTTGCAGCGGAAATAAACAACTTTATTAAATCACCAAAATACCTTGTTTCACAATACCATGAATCATAAAACCATTACAACAAAATACTTCTGTCTTGCATAATTAGAGTATATAGGAATTAAAAGAAAATATTATTCTCCAGTTAAAAGAGTAAGCCATAGCAGAGACAAAGATTCTAGCCATACTTCAGAAGTAGCTCCTAACAAGTTTATATCCGAATCCTGACTAAGCTTGGGTGTTTTGTAACACCCCGTATTTTCTGTGAATATTAAAATTAACTAATCTAAGAACACTTAATTTTAAATGTGGGAATTAAGTAAAACGGGTTGCGCCATTGCGTTCATCTCGGTATTCTGCTTGAGATAGAGTCCGAGTTTGCGTGAATCGGACTCCGTATGAAGAAGTTATGGAGGTTAGAAGATTTCAAGTTTAATCAGAAAATAAATATAAATAATAATTAAAATAAAAAACCAGTTCAAAATTCAAAATTCAGACAGAACAGGTTGAGCGGGAAATTTCCCGCACAGGGTGTCGACCCCCCCAGGGGGAGTCGACATAGGTGTCGACCCCCCCGGCAGGGAGTCGATCCCTTCGAGATATGCTTCCTATGACGAATTTTAGTAGCTCTTAGCTGATGTGGCCTTCCCTGATTGGCCAATGACTAAGTTCTGAGGTATTAGGACTTAAGTGTCATGCTATGGTTGGCTGGATGACACATCTCTTTGGTTTGATGGCTCTGATTTCTCCTAGAATAATCTAAAGGCTAGAATTAATCCTAGACAACTATATACACGTAGCTAAACCTAAACCCTAACATCATAACCCTAAAACTATGGCGTCGTCATGCTGTTCGTCTACAAGCTAGCCTAGCCTCCTTTATATTCTTGAAACTAGAAAATCAAATCCAAACTAGTAATCAATTAGAAGAACTTCAAATCAAACGTCTACATCAAAGCATAGCTTAACAAATTCAGAAATCAGATCCCAGAATACAAGATCCTTCCTTTTTCTATAAGTTCAGTTATTATTTAGATTTAAACATCTAATAGAAATCATGATTGCAATAATCGAATCTAGAAAAATGCCTAATTCAGATTCATGCCCATCCTTTTGTCAAATCTGAATTGCTTATGCCTATGAGACTATTGTGATTGATGCAATGACATCTATCATGCCTATGAGATTGTTGGAATGACATAATAGAACCTATCATGCCTATGAGACTGTTGGACTGACATAATAGAACCTATCATGCCTATGAGACTGTTGTGACTGACATAATAAAACCTATCATGCCTATGAGATTGTTGGATTGACATAATATAACCTATCATGCCTATGAGATTGTTGTGATTTATATGATGGAACCTATCATGTTGTACATCCTATGCCTATGAGACTATTGTGATTGATATAGTGGGACTTATCATGTTGTACATAAAAATTAGTGATATTCTTAAGTCCAATTCTATCCAATCTTTATACCTATGGTATAAATTGCTTAGCTAGTCTACACTTATTGTTAATGTACAACATTGAAACATGATTCTTGAATTGGGTACATCTTTACATGCCTATTTTTCCTTACGTCAATTCTTATGCTCCTTCTCTATTTTTCCCCTTTTACTTGCTTTTGTGAATACTAAGTTCACCCAGAACTTAGACTAAATCTCGTTGTACGTGCGATTATAACGCGGGGAAAATTGGGTATAATTTAATTGAGTAAATTTTGGGCATAGCATGGGAATGTGGCATAAACTTGTATAGGCTAGACTTGTGGAAAAATTTAATACATAGATTTGGACACATATGACAAATATGTAAAATTGGCTAAAGATGAACGTGCCTAACCCGAGGTTAGATTGAGTTGCGGTGTAAGACTGCCCGGAACCGCCAGGCACATCCAGCGACCGCAAAAATATAGATCTAATGTGAGAGGTTAGCGCATTAAGCCTAAAACCCAAGGTTAGAATGAGTTTGCGGTAGAAGTCTACCCGGAACCGCCCGGCACATCCAGCAACCGCAAACAACAGTTCTAATGTGAGAGGTTGATGCATTAATGAATGAATTAATGCTAATGAATGGACATGCTAAGAATGGTAGGGTTAAGTTAACATAAGAAGGCAACACTTAACCAATGTAACATGAAAAGTGGTAGGGTTAAGTAACACAAGAGGGCAACACTTAACCAATGTAACATGATAAGTGGTAGGGTTAAGTAACACCAGAGGGCAACACTTAACCAATATAACATGATGAACGAATGGGGTTAAGCTAAGGGGAAACACTTAACCAATATAACATAATGAATGAACATGGTTAAGTTAATAGAAAACACTTAACCAATTATAACATGATGAATGAGAAGGGTTAAGTTAATAAGAAACACTTAAGCAACATGGCATGGCGTGTGGATTGGTTAAGTTAACTTGAATGGATGGATAAAACTTAGCCAATTTGGTGGGGTATACTAAAAGACCCTAAGAAACCCTAGTAATGGGGACCCATTTCAGCAGTAACCCACATAGATGTATCATGGTACCCTGACACTAGGCAGAGTGGGGCACGATTACCGGGCTGATTATAAGCGGTCAAAATAACGGCGGGGGTGCAGCAGTGTAGTTCCGATGAAGTATAGGCGTGCATGTGCTCCGGAGTGGAAAAGCAGGCATTGGGCATTAGTAGAATACACTGTGCATCTAGAATTTGTGTCGGGTTGCTATCATAGGGATTGATACACCTTATGGTGGGACCAGCACAGGGTATCTACACGCAAGAGGGGGCCGACTGACACAGACACAAGGAAAGTTAATACAAGTAGGGAGCCGATCGATAGGACAGTAAGGGTACATCAAACATCTTCATGGAAATTAGGCTGATTGAGGTAAGATCTTCATACTAGATGTATACCTTATTTTATAACACAGGATACTAGTTGGGATGCTAGTAGGGGATACAGATCCTTTTTTCACAGGATACTAGTTGGGACACTAGTACGGAGTACGAATCGTTCTATAAAAGACACTAGTTAGGATGCTAGTTGGGTGGTGCAGAGAAAATATGAAATCAGAGAAAGAACCGAAGCGCATTCAGTAATGATCATCATTTGTTGTCTTGCTATGCTTGTTATCATGGTTATGGTCTAGTATCCAGTTTATTCATGTCCTAATCCTTTTACCTGTTTACATGCTGAATAATCACTGGACTTACCAGGCTTTATGTCTAACTCTGTTTTGTTTCGCTTTCTTTTCTTCCGTTTCCCCCTCCCCCCAGGTTCACAGGGAGGGAATATTACCTCTTAGCTCAGTTTTCTTTCCATGTTCGAAGATAGTTAATGTATTGCTTTGGACTCTCTTTTCCATTGCTATGGCTGGCTCATGCTTTATTGGGGAATATCATTATCATTTTATGCTACTTTATTTTGTTAAACAAGATAGGTGATTTGTTGTAATGGGTAAGGGTGTTTTGGTGTTGGAAAACAATCTTTGTACAAGCTGTTTTTACCAAGTTGCTGTTTTATCAATGAAGAATTTTTTTTATTTATTTTTCGCTATTAAAATTTTGTCTGTTTTGTAATTTATCTGTTCTATACACTTATGACGCTCCACTAAAGTTAATGCATTCCCTTTGTGAGTGACCTTAACGTTGGTGGGGTGTTACACGTGGTATCGGAGCTTAAGGTTACCAGAACAGATAAAAGATTTTGAAAACCATTTTCAAAAGTATTATTTTCAAAAAAATGTTTTAAAGAAGCATTTTTCAAGAGAAAAGTATTGTTTTTAAAAGACATATTCCCCAAAGCCATATGCACTACCTTTCGATTCTCTATTTGAATCTCTTCTTCCTTTCTTTTCGCCATAGTTTCGTATGCATACGGTACATGTCGAGGGCAAAGTAGTGCCTAACCTCCATCTGTGGCTGCAGTAGTTTCACCTACAACTAATCTTCTTTCAAGCTTTGTAGGTTGCTGTGTGATGGAGGTAGTTTCAAGAAACTTGTCAACAAGCTACACAAGGATAGTAAGGATAAGAATAAGGGAGTTTGGGCTAAGGAGAACAATTCCAAGGATAAGAAGCTTGTTGATATGGATTAATCCACGCAGAAGGAGAAAGGTGAAATGAAAGAGGCTAAAGTGGAGGAATCACAAACAAGGGATTGGAATATAAGAAGGGTGGAAGAAATAATAGATCTCCCAACAAGAGGAAGTGTCTTTTTTGTGGTATAGCAGGCCATTTAATTGTAGGAAGAAGAAGACAGATAGTTGTTTTCAGTATGGTGAAGCAGGGCATCTTATCAGGGATTACCGAAGGACAAGGACAAGGGAAAAGGACATAATCTTCTAGCGGGCAATTGCATGCTGTCACTGCTAGTGTACCTAAGAGAGGTAGGAACGTTTCTGTTGAAAGTTTAGTTTTTCTTTTCAATCATCCCGTTAGAACTTTATTTGATTTTGGCGCTTCACATTCTTTCCTATCTGCTTCCATAGTTGAGTCTCTGCACCTTAGTACTTGTATAGTAGAAGATCCTATTATTGTCTCAAATCCAATTGGTGGTTCGACTCATTTTTTTGTTTGGATTTGGGAATATCTATACTAAGTGTTGAGTTTAGATGTAATGCATACGTTTTTGGTTTCATGAGCTATGGGTTGATTCTAGGGATGGATTGGTTATCCAGTAATGGTGCCATTCTCAATTTTGAAAGGAGGGTAGTTAGACTTTTCGCTTGCCTCGGTAATACCCTCGAAATATCGTGTAACCCTACGGGTTCTGTCATGCTTAGTTACCTAGAATCTCTTGATACATTTGTTGATAATTTGCATTCTGTTTAAGTAGTCCATGAGTATCCCGATGTTTTTGATGAAGTGAAGGGTTTACCCCCAAAACGTGAAATAGATTTCCACATATACTTGGTTGATAACGCCAACCTAGTTGCATTATTCGTACGACACATGGCTCCTAGGGAAATGAAGGAGCTCATCAAGAAAGTTAAAGAGTTGCTTGAGAAGGGGTTTATTTGGCGAAGTATTTTTGAATGGGGTGTTCTAGTAGTGTTCGCTACTAAGGCGGATAGTCCACTTCGCTTATGCATGGATTTTAGAGAATTAAACAAGCTGACTAAGAAAAATAGGCATCCACTTCCAAGAATAGATGATTTGTTTGACCATCTAGTAGGTGCAACTGTTTTCTCCCAACTAGATTTGGCTACAGGGTTTCATCAGCTAAGAGAAGCTAGGGACAGTATAGACAAGACTGCTTTTAGGACCCCTAACGGTTTCTTTGAGTAGCTCGTCATGCCTTTTGGTTTGACGAATGCACCCGCTTATTTTGTTGACCTAATAAGTACGATGTTTAGGGAGTTCCTTAATAAGTTTGTAGTAGTCTTTATGGATGATATCTTGATTTTCTTAAAGAATGGGGGAGAACATGCTTTGCATTTAAGAGAAGTCATGGATACACTTCGAGCACATCAACTTAAGGCGAAGTTCTCCAAAATGTCATTTTTGGAGAGAAGAAGTAAGGTTTCTAGGACATGTGGTGTCCAAAGAAGAGATAGCAGTAGATCCCGCAAAAGTAGTTGCGATGCAAGACTGGAAGGTCCCAATGAATGCAACAGAAGTAAGAAGATTTCTTGGACTAGCGGGCCAATATAGGAAGTTCATTAAGAACTTTGCGAAGGTATTAGCCCTACTTACTGGATTAACGAAGAAGAATCTAACCTTTGCTCGGGATATTGATTGTGATGTTGCTTTCCAACAATCGAAGAGGACTCTTACAACGGCCCCATTTTGACTTTTACCTTACGGTAGTAAAAGGTTTACGGTATACACGGATGCATGCGGCACGGGGCTAGGTGCCATTTTGATATAAGAAGGAAGGGTAAGGTCTTAGCAGATGCCTTAAGAAGAAAAGGTTGACTTCAAGTCCTCTTCTTCTTCTTCTTTTTTTTTGAAAAGGAAAATTTCAGGATACATATCAAACTTTGATTTTAAAACCTTCGGTTAAGTTAGCAGTTGGCATCGCTAGGAGTAAGACCTACGCTTTTGGATCAAATAGGGACTTCACAAAGAAAAGACTCTCAAATAGTTGACGCAATGGAAAAGTTAAGTAGAAAAAAGACCTCTAATCACCTTAATAAATACACTTGGTAGCATCTGTTTATTTTCAAGAGTCTTCTACATGGAATACCCTCTAGTGAATTTTGAAGGCCCTTCTGAGGAAATGTTAGCATGAAACAACATAAGTTGTAGTGCTGAGTATATTAGAAGGAGAAGGGGTGGAACGAGAGACGACAGTGAAATGAGTTCCAACTTAAATTTTGGAAACAGAAATTAGGAAGCTACACAATCGTGAAATTAAGACGGTCAAAGCACAATGGGGTGAAGCTCAAGAAGATGCGACTTAGAAGACTGAAGACTAGATATGCACATCGTACCCTTTTTTAGGGTATATCCTTGATCTCTCTTTTCCTGTAAAGTTTATTTGCATGTTAGTCCTTATCTTTTAAGTATATCCTCTCGTTCCTATCCTCGATCCTTAGGTAGAAGCCAATGGATGTAAACATGTGTTTGAGACATGTTATGTTTGGTGGATGCAAGTGGATGTAAGTGTTTGCTAGTGGTTGCTCGGGGATGCATATAAACACATATTAGGCACTAGATCGACTCCGTCACTTCCATATTGCATATGCATGAGTGGATTTATATATATATATATATGGATTGAAACTTAATGTGTTATCATATGGATGTTTCATTTGAATGTATGGTTGTGCACTCATACAGAAATGATATGTATCAATAGGGTTCTTTTGCATACATAATGGACGCATGACACTATCATGAATTGCATTAAGGAGGTCAACTGAATCAGTAGACCGCCTGATTTTGCATCTGGGTTAGGACATATACACACACTACGCATATGTTCATGAAAACATTAGAAAATCTTTTTAAGTACAATGGATGCATGTGATTGATGGTTGAGTAGATGGATGTTGGATGTAAGGATACATTCTTCTCAACTTAGAGATTTCGGGGACGAAATCCTATAAGGAGGGGAGAATGTAACACCCTGTATTTTCTGTGAATATTAAAATTCACAAATCTAAGAACACTTAATTATAAATGTGGGAATTAAGTAAAACGGGTTGTGTCATTGCATTCATCTCGGAATTCTGCTTGAGATAGAGTTCGAGTTTGCGTGAATCGGACTCCGTATGAAGAAGTTATGGAGGTTAGAAGATTTCAAGTTTAAGCAGAAAATAAATATAAATAATAATTAAAATCAAAAACCAGTTCAAAATTCAAAATTCAGACAGAACAGGCTGAGCGGGAAATTTCCTACTCAGGGTGTCAACCCCCCCAGGGGGAGTCGACATAGGTGTCGACCCCCTAATAGGGGAGTCGACATAGGTGTCGACCCCCCCTGCAGGGAGTCGGCCCCTTCGAGATCTGCTTCCTATGATGAATTTTAGTAGCTCTGAGCTGATGTGGCCTTCCTCATTGGCAATGACTAATTTATGAGGTATTAGGCTTAAGTGTCATGCTATGGTTGGCTGGATGACACATCTCTTTGGTTTGATGGCTCTGATTTCTCCTAGAATAATCAGAGGCTAGAATTAATCCTAGACATCTATATATACGTAGCTAAACCTAAACCCTAACATCATAACCCTAAAACTATGGTGCCATCACGTTGTTCATCTACAAGCTAGCCTAGCCTCCTTCATCTT
Organism: Allium sativum; assembly: GCA_030737875.1. Classification (NCBI taxonomy): domain Eukaryota; kingdom Viridiplantae; phylum Streptophyta; class Magnoliopsida; order Asparagales; family Amaryllidaceae; genus Allium; species Allium sativum. Next base: position 752,753,951 of record CM060918.1, read on the forward strand.
CTCCAAACTAGAAAATCAAATCCAAACTAGTAATCGATTAGAAGAACTTAAAATCAAACGTCTACATCAAATGATAGCTTAACAAATTCAGAAATCAGATCCCAAAATACAAGATCCATCCTTTTTCTGTAAGTTCAGTTATTATTTAGATTTAAACATCTAATAGAAATCATGACTGTAATAATCGGATCTGGAACGATGCATAATTCTGATTCGTGCCTATCCTTTTGTCAAAACTGAATTGCTTATGCCTATGAGACTATTGTGATTGATGTAATGACACCTATCATGCCTATGAGACTGTTGGACTGAATAATAGAACCTATCATGCCTATGAGACCGTTGGGCTGACATAATAGAACCTATCATGCCTATGAGACTGTTGTGACTGACACAATAAAACCTATCATGCCTATGAGACTGTTGGATTGACATAATGGAACCTATCATGTCTATGAGATTGTTGTGATTTATATGATGGAACCTATCATGTTGTACATCCTATGCCTATGAGACTATTGTGATTGATATAGTAGGACTTATCATGTTGTACATAAAAATTAGTGATACTCTTAAGTCCAATTCTATCTAATCTTTATACCTATGGTGTAAATTGCTTAGCTAGTCTACACATATTGTTAATGTACAACATCGAAACATGATTCTTGAATTGGGTACACCTTTACATGCCTATTTTTCCTTATGTCAATTCTTATGCTCCTTCTTTATTTTTCCGCTTTTACTTGCTTTTGTGAATACTAAGTTCATTCGGAACTTAGATTGAATCTCGTTGTACATGCGATTATAACACGGGGAAAATTGGGTATAATTTAATTGAGTAAATTTTGGGCATAGCATGGGACTGTGGCATAAACTTGTATTGGCTAGACTTGTGGAAAAATTTGACACATAGATTTGGACACATATGACAAATATGTAAAATTGGTTAAAAATGAACGTGCCTAACCCGAGGTTAGATTGAGTTGCGGTGTAAGACTGCCCGGAACTGCCCGGCTCATCCAGCGACCGCAACAATATAGATCTAATGTGAGAGGTTAGCGCATTAAGTCCAAAACCCAAGGTTAGAATGAGTTTGCAGAAGAATTCTACCCGGAACCGCCCGGCACATCCAGCAACCGCAAACAACAGTTCTAATGTGAGAGGTTGAGGAATTAATGAATGAATTAATGCTAATGAACGGACATGCTAAGAATGGTAGGGTTAAATTAACATAAGAAGGCAACACTTAACCAATGTAACATGAATAGTGGTAGGGTTAAGTAACACAAGAGGGCAACACTTAACCAATGTAACATGACAAGTGGTAGGGTTAAGTAACACAAGAGGGCAACACTTAACCAATATAACATGATAAACGAATGGGGCTAAGCTAAGGGGAAACACTTAACCAATATAATATGATGAATGAACAGGGTTAAGTTAATAGAAAACACTTAACCAATTACAACATGATGAATGAGAAGGGTTAAGTTAATAAGAAACACTTAACCAAAATGAAATGGCATGTGGATGGGTTAAGTTAACTTGAATGGATGGATAAAACTTAGCCAATTTGGTGGGGTATACTAATAGACCCTAAGAAACCCTAGTAACGGGGACCCATTTCAGCAGTAACCCACATAGATGTATCATGGTACACTGACACTAGGCAGGGTGGGGCACGATTACTGGGCTGATTATAAGCGGTCAAAATAATGGTAGGGGGTGCAGAAGTGTAGTTCCGACGAAGTATGGGCGTGCACGTGCTCCGGAGTGGAAAAGCAGGCATTGGGCATCAGTAGAATACACTGTGTATCTAGAATTTGTGTCGGGTTGCTATCATAGGGATTGATACACCTTATGGTGGGACCAGCACATGGTATCTACACGCAAGAGAGGGCCAGCTGACATAGACGCTAGGAAAGTTAATACAAGTAGGGAGTCGATCGATAGGACAGTAAGGGTACATCTAACATCTTCATGGCAATTAGGCTGATTGAGGTAAGATCCTCATACTAGATGTACACCTGAAGGCTACTACAATTGCGGGGTTGGGGTCACCTTATTTTATAACACAGGATACTAGTTGGGACACTAGTAGGGGATACAGATCCTTTTTTCGTAGGATACTAGTTGGGACACTAGTAAGGAATACAAATCATTCTATAAAAGACACTAGTTAGGATGCTAGTTGGGTGGTGTAGAGAAAATAGGAAATCATACAAAGAACCGAAGCGCATTCAGTAACGATCATCATTTGTTGTCTAGCTATGCTTATTATCATGGTTATGGTCCGATATTCAATTTATTCATGTCATGATCCTTTTACCTGTTTACATGCTGAATAATCACTGGACTTACCAGGCTTTATGTCCGACTCTATTTTGTTTCGCTTTCTTTTCTTTCGTTCCCCTCCCCCCCAGGTTCACAGGGAGGGAATATTACCTCTTAGCTCAGTTTTCTTTCCAAGCTCAAAGATAGTTGATGTATTGCTTTGGACTCTCTTTTCCACTGCTATGGCTGGCTCATGCTTTATTGTGGAATATCATTGTCATTTTACGCTTCTTTATTTTGTTAGACAAGAAAGATGCTTTGTTGTAATGGGTAAGGGTGTTTAAGGGTGTTTTGGTGTTGGAAAACAATCTTTGTACAAGCTATTTTACCAAGCTGCTGTTTTATCTATGAAGTAACGTTTTTATTTATTTTCCGCTGTTAAAATTTTGTCTGTTTTGTAATTTGTCTATTCTATACACTTATGATGCTCCTCTAAAGTTAATGCATTCCCTTTGTGAGTGAAACACCCCACTTCCGTTAGGGTCACTCTCAAGGGGAATGCCCTAATTTTGGTGGAGGTTTATAAGTATAAGTCACAGATATACAAGACAGATATAAGAACACATATTTTTGAACAGCGGAAATCAACAACATCTTATATTTCATCAAAATACGTGTTCACAAAAACATACCATACTTGTTTTACAATTCTTCCAAAAACATAACATCTTCATAACTGTCTTGATTACATTATCAAAGAAGCATAAAGAAAACATAAATAAACTGCAAAAGTCCCATCATTGCTGCCCAAAGCCATAGCCCAAAACGGAAAAAGATCCAAGCAATACATTCTTTCTCTTCAAGCTGGATGTGAAAACTGGTCAAGCTGCGGTGTTCCCTCCCTATGGACCTGGGGGGGAAACGAAAGAAAAGAAGGCGAAAGAAAAGAAGAGTCAGACATAAAGCCTGAGTAAGTATAGGACTATTCAGTCTATGAATAAAGAACTGGGTATGATAAGCATAAACTGGAAATGGGAATGCACCATAAACTAAGTTAAGTTGTCTAGGGTCGAATATACTATCGTACCCCATATTAATCTCTGTACCCATATAAACTAGTTCCCAACAGGCACCCCATAATCAGGGTGAAGTGATTCATTTCTGATGATCGGCTCCTACTCGCATAGTTACATGTGTCTTACGGCCCCTGTTGTTGTAGTTACCTATGCTGGTCCCACCTTGGGGTGTATCAAGTCCCATGGTGGCGGCCCGACACAATTCTAGAATGCACAGGTATGCTACTGGTGCCCAGTGCCTTATTTTTCTGCGCTGGAGTGTGTGCAAGCCCGCACCCCGTTAGAACCTACACTGCTGCACCACCGCCGTCGATTTGACCTCTTACACTCAGCCCAGTAATCGTGCCCCACCCTGCCTAGTTCAGGGTATCCCGATACACCTTGTAGGGTTACTGCTGAAAAGGGTCCCCCGCTACTAGGTTTTCTATTTCTAGCCAACATGCTAAGTTGGTTAAGTGTTTTATAACCTAACCCCCAATCAGTCTGTATAGTTTAGCATGTTCCATTTTGATTAAGTATTAATATAATTTACTTAATCCTATCAATCCTGACTTAGCCTTAATTGTCTTATTAAAGCCTCGACCTCTCACATTAGACAGGTATTGTTGTGGCTGCCTGTTGCCGGTTGGGTCCGGGCAGTCTTACGCCACAACTCAGTCTAACCTCGGGTCCTTATTGGGCTCCGTGTTTAACCACCCACATTGGATAGGTATTGTTGTGACTACTGGACAGCCGGGCGGTTCCGGGCAGGTTTACATCACAACTCAATCCAACCTCAGGTTAAACACATCGTATTTCCTACATTTACATATTTTGTCTCTTTTCTTTTTATATGTAAATATTCGCGGCCCATTATTCAAATTCATCTTTATTGATTAAAATTTATTTATGCCACTTAATTGTTTTTCAAGGTTGTTGGCATGCGTCAAACATGCGAACACATATGTTCTATATTTTAACCCAAACGTCATTACCCCCGTTTTACACGTTCGCTACAATGTAAGGTGTGTTGGGTTTAATATTTAAACCCAATTTAGCCATATGAAAAGGGGAGGCTTATAACATGGTGTTTATAAGGTAACATGAAAAAGGGGAGTGTGAACGCATGAACTTGCAACGAACGATTCAATTAACATAAAGTAGGCACATGTGAACTTGCAATTGTAACAACATATAATTATGGCATAAACAATACTTAAACATGAATCATTCTATTCATATAATCATGGCATAAACAATACTTAAACATGAATCATTCTATTCATGTAATCATGGCATAAATAATACTTAAACATGAATCATTGTAAACTTGCAATTGGGATGTAAATCTAACTTAATTGTGCCACATATATCACCATATGGTTTTGATAACAACTTAGGCCTAAAACATGTTTCAACTAGGCATAATACCAAACATAGTTTAGTCATGTTCATAAAGGTGCTTACTTTTGTTTCTAACACAAAAGTATGATTTGCCAATTTCAACATAGATTCATATAAATCATAGTACTTAGCCTAGTCCCATTTACACACTAAAAGTGATCATAAAAGTATGTACATCTTATTAGCATAATAACGAATCATATACTTGCATGAATTCCAATTAAAATTCCACAACATATGGTTGTCAACATAAATCATATACTTATATGAATCCAATCGTATACCATAGCATTTCCAAATCGTTTAGAATCAAAATAACATACAAGTATAGATTATTATCGCCACAATTCCATTTCGTTGTTAACTTCCAACGCAAATCACATACTTGCAAATATCCAATCGTATACCATAACATTCCCAAATCGTTAGAATCAAAATAATATAGATTATTATCGCCACAATTCCATTTCGCATTTTACACAAATCAAACGCAATTAATTATTCACATCAGAATAGCACTCTACTTACAACGTATGACGAATCTTCAATTCATGAATCTGAATTCTGAATTTGGAGATGCTATCCTTTGTTGTAGGCGTTGTTTTGATTGATTTGACGTTGCTTTAAGCTTTGAATTATCTCCTAATTGCCTCCCAATTTCTGACGGCTATCCTTAGTCTCTCCTCAGCAGCATGACGGTCTCATCTCCATTTTAGTTTGTGTGAATTAGGGTTAGTCCTAGGTCCTTTTTATAGAGTTTGTGAGTTGATTTAGACCGTCGATGGAGCTTGGTTTAATAATGGCCATTCGTTCAAAGGAGGGACCAACCAGGAGCTGACACCTAGCCCTAGCGACAAGGCAAGGCTTAGAAAATCGACCAAACACAGACTAGGCCAGCCAGGGTGGGCTGGGTTCGACCTGGCTCAGGGGCCAGGTCGACACCCCAGTCGACACCGTGTTGACTTGGCAGTCGACACGGGTGCCCCAGGTCGACTGTCCAGTCGACCTGGCTAGCCCCAGGTCGACTGCGAAGTCGACCTGGGTGCCTTGGGCGGGAATTTTCCCGCCCTAGCCAATTGGGCCCGATTTTTGAATTTTAAACTTAGTTTCTAAGCTGTTTCGGTCTGTTTGGATTTTAAACTGAATTCTGAAACTTCCAGAGGCCATATCTTCTTCATACGGAGTCCGTTTTACGCAAACTCGGACTCTATCTCAAGAAGAATTCCGAGACGAACGCAATGGCGTATCCCGTTCCCCTTAATTCTTTGATTTGAAATTAATTATAATTTAATTTGTGAATTTCACTATTATAGAATACACGGGGTGTTACAGTGAGTGACCTTAACGGAGGTGTGGGGTTACATGTTTCCTCCCTGAGAACCGGGGGGGGGGGGGGGGGGGGGAGGGGAGGGAAGAGAGAAGGAAAAACAAAAGGGGTCAGACATAAAGTCTGGCGAGTCTAGTAGCTTTTAGCCAGTAAATAAATAAAGGTAAACATGACAGGCATATGGAGTGGATAAGAGGGTTCATTGTACAGATGGCAGGTGTGATAAGGCAGATAAGGTAAGGTGTATATTTTTGCTTCACTAAGAACTACTCTGCACTATTACTAGTATAATCAAGATGAGGTGATCCCCTCCTCTATGAGTTGGTAGACTTAGGGCATACATCCGAGTACACCCTAACTACTACCCTAATCGATTGGCTCCTTACTCTGTAGATGTCCTGTGCTGGCCCCACAGTAGGGGGTATCACTTCCCTAAAGTGGCAGCCTAAGATGTGCACAGGCCTATCTACTGGTGTCATGGTCGTCTTGTCCCCCTCTGCCCGACCCATGCATGTACATGTCCCGGGTCGGTTTGCGCCGTCCGTACCATCCGTCTCGTTTGGATCGCTTATAATCAATCAGTAAACGTGCCTCTTCTCCGCCTAGTACGGAGTTCTCTACTCTGATACCAACTACGGGTTACTGACTGAGATGGGTCCCACACAATATGATACAAGCTGTCCCTTTGTCTTGTATCTCCACTAGATTTTCCACTGACTATGTATACCCAAAAAGGGTGATCTTTAATTGCATAGCCCTATACTAGTTATGTATACCCTAGAGAGTGATCTTTAATTACATAACTCCCACACAACATGATACAAACTCTCCCCTTTGCCTTGTATCCCCACTAGGCTTTCTATTGACTATGTATTCCCCAAAAAGGGTGATCTTTAATTACATAGACCTATATTAGTTATGTATACCCTAAAGGGTGATCTTTAATTACATAACTCTATAATGGTTAAGTTTGTGGGCCTATATATACAAATATTACCCACCAAACCTAGATGTAGTTAACCCTCCCACCGATTCAAGCATGTTTATTTAATGGTTAAGTTTGTGGGCCTATATTATATATATATATATACTAATATTGCCCACCTACCCAAGATTTACTTAACCCTCCCTTTTTACTAAATCAAGTTTACTTAACCTCAACTTAGGTATAAGTTCACACGATCCCTATGGATTATGTTTGGTTAAGTAGTCCAATTCATTACCATGTCCATTTATGGTTATATTGGGCTGGACCTCCCACATTAGACCTACAACCTGTGGATGCGGGATATGTCGGTCGGGTCCGGGAAGTCTTATTCCATGGTTGGGTCAAACCTCGTGTCTTAGCCTATGTCTTATTCACACACTTAGACCTCTCACATTAGGTTCAAAATTAATGGTTGCTGGATATGCCGGTCGGGTCCGGGCAGACTTCCACCACTAATATAACGTAACCTCGTGTCATAAGTGTTAATTTAATTTCAAATTTTAATTGCTAAACATTCCACTTTAGATTAATTAATTTAATTAATTAATCCTTTCATTTTTATAGGTGTCAATACCTATTTTATTAACAATTTGGATTACACATCAATTCATATAAAGATTTACATGCCAATTATAAAACCTTTTTCCCCGTTTCCTATCTAACATTTTCGCACGTAGTTTGGCGGCATCTAGGCTATGAAGTAGCCTAGCTATAACAATGAAAACGGAATATGATGATCATGACAATCTCAACTTATATTGACATAAACATACTGGCATGGTAACAAAGTGAAAGGACATGTAATTATCGTAATGGTGCGGATATTCAAAACTGATAACTTATGCAATCCGATGAGATCTAAATGTCTCCTAATTGGAACTACCATAATTAAGGTGGCATAAAAGTGGATTCATATGTCAAGTTCTCAACAGATTTAGATTAACACTGGGTGCGCAATTACCTAGATCTAGCATAGTAAGGGTGACATTGCAACATGTTTTGATTTAAAAGTTAAATTAACATAAAGGTCCAAATCCAAATAATATTTCTTATGTCCCATAATAACAGATCTCAATAAATCAAAATATGATCTTGTAGATCTAAACAAAGGTTCAATTATCTAGAAAATGGTAATCTCAAATCAATTATAAACTTAGGGAAAAGGTAAGATCCGCATATGTAACATGATGAATTAATCGCAAAAGAATTAGATCTAAAGAAAGTAGATCTAACATATACAAGTTAAGATCCCAAAGATGCCATAGATGAAGAATTTACAATAGATCTAATTATGATGAACATTGAGATCCAAGCCATAGAATATTTTAGATCCACAAAGTATGATAAATCTAAGATGTTTTTTAATTACAAGAGCATATCCAATTCAGATTCATAACATGATTACTTTTAAATCTCTAAACCTGAAAAATAACTATACTCATAGTCTTCCACAATACACATTCATTTATTTAAACCTAAAAGTGACTAGAACTCACAGAAAAAGAATGGATCTTGAATTCTGGGATCTAATTTCTGAATTTGTTGAGCTTAACCCTTGATGTTGACTTTGATTTTTATCTTGAATTTGATTTGTTATGGAGGCGGCTATGTTAGTTTAGGATGCAACAACATATAGGCTCACGAATGATTTAGGATTTAGGTTAGATGTGATTATATAGAAGCATAGGAATGATTAGAGCCTTTAGATCAGTCTAGGATCAATCTAAGCCATCCAGACCATCATGACACCTGACCTGGCCAACCGGAAAAGGACATCTAAGCCCTAAACACCAAAAATCGTCATTTGGACACATCAGCCCAGATCTGGCCGATAGGGTCGACCCCTACAGGGGGTCGACACCTATGTCGACACCACTTTGGGGGGGGGGGGGGGTTGACACCTCTAAGTAGGAATTTTCCCGCTCATCCCGCTTCTTCTCTTTGAATTTTGAATTGCTTTTTGATTATTAATTATTATTTTAATTTAATTTCTACAAAAACTTGAAATCTTCTAAGCTCCATAACTTCTTCATACGGAGCCCGATTTACGCAAACCCAGACTCTATCTCAAGCAGAATTCCGAGACGAACGCAATGGCATAATCCGTTTCACTTAATTCTTTTTCTAAAAATTAAGTGTCCTTTAATTTGCTAATTTTAATATTTTAAAATTACGGGGTGTTACATTCTCCCCTCCTTGAAGGATTTTGTCCCCGAAATTTTCAAGTTAAGAAGAATGTATCCTACTGTCCCATTATCCATCTACTCAATCATCATCCACAAGCATCTATTGTCCTTAAAAGATTTATAATGCTATATGAACATATGCAAAAGTGTGTGTATATGTTCCTTATCTAATGCAAAAATCAGGCGGTCTACTGATTCAGTTGACCTCCTTAATGCAATGTATGTTAGTGCCATGAATCCAATATGTATGCAACCATCCCTATTATATCATATAAGTTCTATATGTGTGCACACTTATTCGTTCAGATGCAACATTCATATGATGATACGTCCATTTTCATCCATGAGGAAAAAGAAAATTGCACACACATCCATATGCAGTATGAGAGTGATTGAGCCGATCTTAGTGCCTAATGTGTGTGTACATGCGTCCACAGGCAACCACTAGCAAAAACTTGCATCCACTTGCATCCATCAAACATAACATGTTTAAACACATGTTTGCATCCATGGATTCCCTACCTAAAGGTCGTAGATTCGATCGATAGGATACAGACGAATGAAAGAAACAAGTACGAAAAAAAACTTTGGAAAAAGGAGTTAAGAACATAGTCCTAAAGGAAAGGGTATGAAGCGTGATCTTTATCTTCAGTTTCCCAAGTCGCATCCTCGCTGTCCTCTCTACTTTTACTTCCTTCCGCAAGTTTGGCTCCACTTCCTCGGACTCTATACATTTTATTACCACTTGGATGAATAGTCATCTTAGATTGATGGGCTTCCTCAAGGACTGTCTTTAAAAGGTTTCCCATCCTGATATGATTCACCTATCAAACCTCTTCCCAATAGCTCCCCCACTTGATTACCAAGTTCCCTCTTTTCTTTTAGGGGTTCCATGTTGCACAGGCAATGCAACTGGCTTTGCATTATCCACCTAGTATATTCGAAAACCAATCTCATGCCTTGGGGTAAACCCCAAACCCCATCAAAAACATCTGAATAATCTCGGACTACTGGAACAGATTGCAAATCATCAACAGAAGCATCAAGAGACCCTAAGAAACTAAGCATAACCGACCCCTTCTAGGTCACAATTTTTTTTTGAGGGTTCTCCTATGACAAGGTAGAGGCCTAACAACCCTCCTCTCGCAATCTAGAATGGCACCGCACGTAGTAAGCCAATCCATTCCTAGAATCAACCCATAGCCCAAAAACCCGAGCACATATGCGTCGCGTTCAAACTCGACGCCTACCACAGATAATTTCAAACCCCGACAAATCATCGATAAATGAGCCGAACCACCAATGGGGTTTGTAACACCCCACGCCCGCTAGGGTCACTCACAAAGGGAATGCCATAGCATCGGTAGAGTATTTTAGTGAATATAGAACAGAAAAATTACAACAAGACAGATATAAATAGTACTTGAATTTTAAAACATCATCTCATAACAGCGGAAATAAACATGTCTGGTTACATCATAAAACCATGATAAAAGTCAAGTACAATATCCATCAAAATAAAGAAGTACATAATCCCACTCTCTCATACAATAGCCATAACAAAAGAGAAGATAACTGGATAACTGGAGCTTTACATCTACCCAAGCTCCTAAAGACTGGAACAGCAATCCGATCAAGCTCTACTACCGCTAGGATCCACCGTAGGACCTGAGGGTTGGGAAAAAAAAGATAAAAACAACGGGGTCAGACATAAGTCTGAGTGAGTCCTATAACTTTAACAATACAATCATTAAAGTAACCAGAGAAGACATAAACTTGACCTACGGTAATATCTGGGGATGAATGGCTACACTAAGCAGCTTGGTAGACTTAGGATAAACTAAGATAACCGTCAGGACGCATCTACCCACCCCAGGATAATTACTAACTGCACCACACCAGTCATTCCTACTTAAAGGTTGATCCCTTCCAAGGACTTAGAAAATTTCCCCAGTAGTTCCATGTACCCCTAGCCCACTACATAGGTGTCGTCTGCCCCTATCTCCACTAGGTGTACCCAGTAATTCTTACCCAGTAGTTTCGTGTACCCCTACATAGGTGCCGTCTGCCCCTATCTTCATTAGGTGTACCCACTACTCCCAAGCGATCGGCTCCCTACCGTAGATACCCGTGCTGGTCCCACAGTGGGGTGTATCACTCCCCTAAAGTGGCTACCCAATACTAACGGTGCACGGCTTTATATCTACACGATGCAACAACGGCTTATCTACCAGCCCGGGCCCACACACGCATATGAAACCCGTTGGACTTGCGTTGCCACCGCTAACCCGTTTTGGCCTCTTATAATCAAGCCCAATATGCGTGTCCCGTCACTCGACATGGGTCGAGCCCACAAAGATACGTTTGGGATATTGGTTGAAATGGGCCCCCACAAGCTACCCACTTAAGCTTGTCAAATATCTAGTGTATCCCACTTAACCCTTTAATCATGTTTAATTACATGTTTCCACTTGGTTAAGTATTCTAATCGTATTTTCTATTGCCACCCAAGGCAACCCACTAGATTCCACATGCCACCCAAGGCAACCACCAAATTTCCTCATGCCACCCAAGGCACCCACTTAACCCCTCATGTCCCACTACATGCTATTATGGTTAAGTGTTTCTTAATTAATTAAGACCGTGATCTCCCGTAAAGACCTCCCACATTAGACTGGCTGTTATGACCGCCTGGTTAAGCCGGTAGAATCCGGGCAGTCTTACGTCATAACAGAGTCTAACCTCGTGTCTTTACCTTAATCACGTATTTAATTTATGGCTAAGACCTCTCACATTGGGCTGACATTTGTAGCAACTGGTTAAGCCGGTCGGGTCCGGGCAGTTTTACACTACAAATGAGTCCAACCTCGTGTCTTAGTCGAATAATTACACCTAATTAATCACCCCCATATTAATTATCCCTAATTAATATCAAGTTTTCCATAACATGGGTAGACCTAACTCAATAGGTAAATTCCCATGGGGTAGACCTAACTCAATAGGTAAATTCCCACTTATGGTAATTTATTTTTATGGTATGCTTAATCATACCCAAACATTCATTTATTAACATATTTACCAACCCCATCGTTCCCCACGTAAATCGTTCTCGTTACATGACATAATAAGGGGAAGATCATCACAAGTATCATGGGTTTAACATACAACTTTGTCATGGGTTAAGAGGATGTCAACTTGCATATATGAGCATATATTAACCCAACTACATATAACCCAAACTTGCATATTATCATACACATGATTTGCATGACATGTTGCATATGAGCTTGCATATTATCATACACATATCTTGCATAACATGTTGAACTTGCATATAGGCATTCTCATAACTTGCATAACATGTTAAACATGCATTTAAGCATACACATAACTTGCATAAGCATTCACATACTTGCATAAGCATCCACATACTTGCATAAGCATTCACGTACTTGCATAACTTGCATATCATGTCATTTAAGCATATACATATCTTGCAAAAGCATTCATATACTCGCATAAGCATGCATAACTTGCATATCACATAAATCTTGCATTTAAACATATACATGACTTGCATAAGCATCCATACACTTGCATAAGCATGCATAACTTACATATCACTTTCAACTTGCATTTAAACATATACTTAACTTGCATATCTCACTTTGCTAAACATGCATAATTCCACTTATTAAATATGCATAAATCCACTTATTAAATATGCATAAATCCACTTATTAAACATGCATATATCAACTTGTTAAACATGCATAAATCAACTTATTAAGCATGCATAAACCAACTTAACAAATATGCATAAACATAGAACAACATAGAGTAACATATCATTATACATGATTCAAACTCACTAATCCGCATTTAAGACCATAAGTCTCCTTACACCCAATCTAATTACTTTAACAATTGATGTTAAAGTGATAGAAACTCACCAAACTCAAGATTAGCAACCTTATGAAGTAGAATTAGTTGCTAACTATGAAGATAATGATGATTAAAGATTGATTAGAGAGGAATTAGCTTGCAACTTTCTTCTTAGATTAGTGGAGGCTTCTCTTAGAATTTAATTTGGCGGCATGAGGCCATTATTTCTATTTTTGGTAAGGATTAAGGTAGGTTTAGGGTGTATTTATAGATTAAGAGAGTGTTTTAGGCCCTTAGATTAACCCTAGATTAATTTAGGTCCATTAGATTTAGGAAACCTCTAGAACCAGCCCTCCTAGCCAGCCTGAAACCCAACCTGGTGCAACCTGGTGCACCCAGGTTCACAGAACGGTGCCACCCTGTCGACATGCAAGTCGACAGGCATGTCGACACCCCTGTCGACAGGCCTGTCGACAGCCCTGTCGACATGGGTTGGGCGGGAAGCTTCCCGCCTGACCCCGCCTGGCCCATTCCAAATCTGAATTTAAATTTAAATTTAAATTCCTAAATCTGTTTTTAGCTCTAATTTTTCTGCAAACTTCCTTGGGCCATAACCGGGCCATACGGACTCCGATTTTCGAAAACTCGGACTCTATTTCGCGTATTTTTCCGAGACGAACGCAATAACGCAGCCCGTTACCCCCAATTCTCACAACTGAGATTATTCATCCTATAATTAGTGAATTTTAGTATTAACTAAAATTCGGGGTGTTACATTCTCCCCTCCTTAAAGGATTTCGTCCCCGAAATCTCTAGGCTAAGGAGAATGCATATCCAACCATCCAAACAACCATCTACTCAAATCATCAACCACAGGCATCCATTGTCCTTAAACAGTTTCTAATGATGTATGAGCATATGCAAAAAGTGTGTGTATATGTTCCCTATCTAATGTATGAACATATGCAAACCATGATAGTGCCATGCATCCATTATGTATGCGAGAAAACCCTATCGACACATACAATATCTACATGAGTGCACAATCATTCACCAAAATGCATCATCCATGTGATAACACAACCATTATACATCCATAAATATATTTTCCTACACACAATTTTTATGCAATATGCAATATGAAGTGACTGAGCCGATCTAGTGCCTAGAGTGTGTGTATATGCATCCACGAGCAACCACTAGCAAACACTTGCATCCACTTGCATCCATCAACCATAACATGTCTCAAACACATGTTTCAACCATAGGTTTACCCTAACTAAAGGTCAAAGGTACTAACGAGAGGACATACCAAAGATAAGATAAGTACTGGACAAGCGATAAAGGAGAAAGTAAAGTCATACCCTCAAAAAGAAATGGGTACAATGAACGCATCTTCGCTTCCGTCTCCCAAGTTGCGTTGCTCTCATCTTCTCCCCATTGCACTTTGACTAGATGAACCTCTCGATTCCTCAATTTCCTAGTCTCTGACCCAAGGATGCGAGTAGGAGCTCGTCGAATCGTCGCATCACGCTCAACCTCTACATCTCTAAGTAAGCTCGGCTCTACCACCTCTGCGGTCTCATGTAAGCACTTCCTCAGATGTGATACATGGAATACGTCATGAACACCACTAAGTCTGTCGGGCAACTCCACCCTATATGCCATCCGTCCAATCCTTTCCTTGATAGGAAACGGCCCAACAAACCTCGGTGCTAACTTCCCAACGGATCCGAAGCGAACAATATTTCTCAATGGAGATACCTTAACAAAAACCATGTCCCCAACCTCAAACTCAAGATCCGTCCTTCTCTTGTCCGCATAAGATTTTTGCCTATCCTGCGCTGCTTTCATCCTTCTTCGAATCAAGTCAATCTTCTCAGAAGTCTCCCTAATCATATCAGGCCCAAGCAAGATCTTATCCGTAGATTCCCACCAACATGTAGGTGATCGACAAGGCCTTCCATAGAGAGCTTCGAAAGGGGCCATACCAATACTGGACTGAAAGCTGTTATTATATGCGAACTCCACCAGTGGAAGATGCTCTTCCCATGTACCTCCAAAATCTAAGATACAAAGCCTCAAAAGGTCTTCTAGAACACGATTCACCCTCTCTGTCTGGCCGTCTGTCTGAGGATGATATGCGGTGCTCAGACACAATTGAGTCCCCACTGCTTCTTGCAAACTTCTCCAGAACTCGCTAGTGAAGATAGGATCTCGATCACTTACTATGCTAGAGGGTACCCCATGTAATCGAACTATCTCTCGCAGATATACAGAAGCTAGCCATGGAGCGGTCCTCTTACTCTTCACAGGTATGAAATGGGCGCTCTTAGTAAGTCTATCTACCACCACCCAAATTCCTGTATTACCCTTCCTCGACCTGGGTAACCCGTCAATAAAATCCATCGAGACGCTATCCCACTTCCATTGCGGAACCTCCAATGGGTGAAGCAACCCACCTGGTTTCCTTTGCTCCGCCTTCACTTGCTGGCAAACCAAACACCGAGCGACATACTCGGCCACATCTTTCTTCATACCGGCCCAGAAGAAAACCCTCTTCATGTCTTGGTACATCTTATCCCCACCGGGATGAATGGTCATCCTAGAACGGTGTGCGTCATCAAGAATAGCCTTCCTCAAACCCTCGTCTTGCGGTACACAAAGTCTACCGTCTCTGCGCAAGTACCCCTTATCGTCTAGGGTGTACCTACTCAAATGGCTGGATGACTCCCCCCTTATGAGCTTCCCTATCAACTCAACCAACTATGGGTCGTCCCTTTGGGCTTCCCCAATCCGCCCCAAAAGAGTAGGCCTAACTTCCAAGGAAGCTAGCAAACCGGGTACATAATCAATGGAAGGTCTGAAATCAAACATCGAGATAAACTCCAAGCTTTGTCGTTCCACGAACAATGGACTCAAGGACAACCTCTTCCTACTCAAGGCGTCCGCCACCACGTTACCCTTGCCAGGGGTATATGCTATCTCGAAATCATAAGATGCTAAGAACTCCATCCACCTTTGCTGTCTTAAGTTTAAGTCTTTCTGAGAGAACAAGTACTTCAAAGATTTATGGTCAGTGAACAACTCGAATCTCTCACCAAGAAGATAATGGCGCCAAATCTTAAGCGCAAAAACAATAGCGGCCAGCTCTAGATCATGGGTAGGGTAATTTTTCTCATGTGCCCTCAACTGCCTTCCACCATAGGCTATTACCCTTCCCTCTTGCATTAAGACTGCGCCAAGTCCTGTCCCACAGGCATCGGTATAGACAACAAATGGCTTGCTCCCATCTGGCAACACTAAAACTGGAGCGGTGGTTAAAGCTCTCTTTAACCGTCGGAACGCATCATCACAATCTACGTCCCATGTGAAAACAAGATTCTTCTTTGTTAAGCGGGTTAATGGGGCTGATATCTTCGCGAAGTCTTTAATAAACTTCCTATAATAACCCGCTAACCCCAAGAAACTTCTTACTTCGGTAGCATTCTTCGGAACCTTCCAATCCTGAATTGATACTACCTTCGCGGGATCCACAGCTATCCCTTCCTTGGAGACCACGTGCCCCAAGAATCGTACTTCCTTCCTCCAGAAGTGACATTTAGAAAATTTAGCCTTAAGGCTATGTGCTCGAAGAGTCTTCAACACTTCCCCAAGATGTAGGGCATGCTCTTCTTCACTCTTAGAAAATACTAAGATATCATCCACAAAGACCACCACAAATTTATTAAGGAACTCCCTGAACACCCTACTCATCAAATCAACAAAGTATGCAGGGGCGTTCGTCAACCCAAATGGCATCACCAGCCACTCATAGAAACCATCCGGAGTCCTAAAGGCAGTCTTGTCTATGCTATCCTCAGCCACCCTCAACTGATGAAACCCCGTGGCCAAGTCCAACTGAGAAAATACTGAAGCGCCAACCAACTGGTCGAAAAGATCATCTATCCTCGGCAATGGGTGTCTATTCTTCTTTGTGAGCTTGTTGAGTTCTCTATAGTCTACACAAAGTCTGAGGGACCCATCCGCCTTCGTAGCAAATACTACTGGAGCACCCCACTCCGATATGCTCCGTCTTATGAACCCCTTCTCAAGCAACTCCCCTACTTGCTTATGGAGTTCCCTCCTCTCACGAGGAGCCATGTGGCGCACTGGTAAAGATACCGGTTTAGCATTATCCACCAAATATATTCGGAAGTCAATCTCCCGCTTCGGAGGTAAGCCCTTCACCTCCTCAAACACATCCGGATATTCCCGGACCACTCTAACAGATTGCAAACTCTCGACCGAAGCGTCAAGTGATTCAAGATAACTTAGCATAACAGAGTCCATGGGATTACAAGAAATCTCGAGAGTGTTACCCAAGCGGGTCATGAGCCTAACAACTCTCCTTTCGCAATCAAGAACGGCACCATTACTGGATAACTAGTCCATGCCCAAAATCAACCCATAGCCCGTGAAGCCCAATACAAAAGCATCACATCTAAACTCAATGCTAAGTATAGAAATCTTCAAACCCAAACATATCATGGACAAATAAGTGGAGCCCCCAATTGGGTTTGAAACAACCAAGGGATCATCTACCAAACTGGTGTCTAAGTGCAGTAACTCAACTAATGATGATGAAATAAACAAATGCGATGCGCCTGAATCAAACAATGTACGGACAGGATGGTCAAATAGAAAAACCAGACTTTCAACGGAAATAGTTCTACCTCTCTCCTGAATCGGTGGAACCGCGAGAGCCTGTACTTGCCCCCTAGCCTGACTCGGTGCCATAAGAGCTTGCACCTGTCCTCCTGAGGTAGATCCCGTCCTTTGCCCCTTCTTAGGGCAATCCTTCACTAAATGCCTTGCTTCGCCACAGTGGAAGCAGCCGGTCTTCTTCTTCTTACGACAATCCTTTCTTAGGTGGCCAGGTGTCCCACAATTGAAATACTTCTTCTTCTTGCCCTTGCCACCGTTGCCTTTCCCACCTTTGCTTTTCTGTTGTTGAGGTCTCTTTTGATCTCCCTTCTTCTCGGGTGCCTTATTAGCATTAGAACCCTTCTCTTCCTCATACATGAGTGCCATGTCAACTAGCTTCTCAAAGGTGGCCCCCATAGGGATATGAGTCATAGCCAACCCATGCATCGGTTCATTCAGGCCTTTCACGAACCTCAAAGCCTTCTTCTCCGGTGTATTCACCATGTCTAGGCCAAACCTTGCCAATTGATTAAACTTGTTAACATATTCCTTCACCGAAAGATTTCCTTGCTTAAGAGTCAAGAATCTTTCCATATACAAGTTTTCCTCCGCCCTTGAGAGAAACTTTGCCACAAATCTTTGCCTAAAATCCGCCCAAGAGTCAACGGGGCGTTCTCCATTAGTAACCTCCCACCAGAATGAGGCCTCTCCGTTCATTAACCAAGCAGCCAACTTGACTTTCTTCCCTTCTTCCATCTCAAAGATATCTATCAACTCTTCCACCTCCTTAAGCCAATCTCTAGCCTCCACAAAGGTTTTAGATCCTTGAAAAGGTTTCCCTCCCATAGCTTTAAATTCCTTGCAAGTCTTAGCAAAAGTATCCGTGCGAGGAGGAGGGGGAGGAGGAAGATCGGGTGCTACGGTTGGTGGAGGAATATTTGCTGGACCCGCAGTGGTGGCCCTAGCCTCCATCAATCTCCTATACCATACTGGTACCGTCACACCCTCCGGAAGATTAAGATTCTCGGTCATGCTGAAACGAAAAAGGAAAGATTCAAAACGGAGAATTCGAAGGATATAGATATGGCTATTGGGGATTATGCTTTTCTTTCAAAAACTTTTCTCTTAAAAGACATGTTTTTGAAAATATCTTTTCCAAAAATGTTTTAGAAAAATAGTTTTCTAAAAATTTTATCTGTTCCGGTAACCTTTGCTCTGATACCACGTGTAACACCCCACGCCCGCTAGGGTCACTCACAAAGGGAATGCCATAGCATCGGTAGAGTATTTTAGTGAATATAGAACAGAAAAATTACAACAAGACAGATATAAATAGTACTTGAATTTTAAAACATCATCTCATAACAGCGGAAATAAACATGTCTGGTTACATCATAAAACCATGATAAAAGTCAAGTACAATATCCATCAAAATAAAGAAGTACATAATCCCACTCTCTCATACAATAGCCATAACAAAAGAGAAGATAACTGGATAAATGGAGCTTTACATCTACCCAAGCTCCTAAAGACTGGAACAACAATCCGATCAAGCTCTACTACCGCTAGGATCCACCGTAGGACCTGAGGGTTGGGAAAAAAAGATAAAAACAACGGGGTCAGACATAAGTCTGAGTGAGTCCTATAACTTTAACAATACAATCATTAAAGTAACCAGAGAAGACATAAACTTGACCTACGGTAATATCTGGGGATGAATGGCTACACTAAGCAGCTTGGTAGACTTAGGATAAACTAAGATAACCGTCAGGACGCATCTACCCACCCCAGAATAATTACTAACTGCACCACACCAGTCATTCCTACTTAAAGGTTGATCCCTTCCAAGGACTTAGAAAATTTCCCCAGTAGTTCCATGTACCCCTAGCCCACTACATAGGTGCCGTCTGCCCCTATCTCCACTAGGTGTACCCAGTAATTCTTACCCAGTAGTTTCGTGTACCCCTACATAGGTGCCGTCTGCCCCTATCTTCATTAGGTGTACCCACTACTCCCAAGCGATCGGCTCCCTACCGTAGATACCCGTGCTGGTCCCACAGTGGGGTGTATCACTCCCCTAAAGTGGCTACCCAATACTAACGGTGCACGGCTTTATATCTACACGATGCAACAACGGCTTATCTACCAGCCCGGGCCCACACACGCATATGAAACCCGTTGGACTTGCGTTGCCACCGCTAACCCGTTTTGACCTCTTATAATCAAGCCCAATATGCGTGTCCCGTCACTCGACATGGGTCGAGCCCACAAAGATACGTTTGGGATATTGGTTGAAATGGGCCCCCACAAGCTACCCACTTAAGCTTGTCAAATATCTAGTGTATCCCACTTAACCCTTTAATCATGTTTAATTACATGTTTCCACTTGGTTAAGTATTCTAATCGTATTTTCTATTGCCACCAAAGGCAACCCACTAGATTCCACATGCCACCCAAGGCAACCACCAAATTTCCTCATGCCACCCAAGGCACCCACTTAACCCCTCATGTCCCACTACATGCTATTATGGTTAAGTGTTTCTTAATTAATTAAGACCGTGATCTCCCGTAAAGACCTCCCACATTAGACTGGCTGTTATGACCGCCTGGTTAAGCCGGTAGAATCCGGGCAGTCTTACGTCATAACAGAGTCTAACCTCGTGTCTTTACCTTAATCACGTATTTAATTTATGGCTAAGACCTCTCACATTGGGCTGACATTTGTAGCAACTGGTTAAGCCGATCGGGTCCGGGCAGTTTTACACTACAAATGAGTCCAACCTCGTGTCTTAGTCGATTAATTACACCTAATTAATCACCCCCATATTAATTATCCCTAATTAATATCAAGTTTTCCATAACATGGGTAGACCTAACTCAATAGGTAAATTCCCATGGGGTAGACCTAACTCAATAGGTAAATTCCCACTTATGGTAATTTATTTTTATGGTATGCTTAATCATACCCAAACATTCATTTATTAACATATTTACCAACCCCATCGTTCCCCACGTAAATCGTTCTCGTTACATGACATAATAAGGGGAAGATCATCACAAGTATCATGGGTTTAACATACAACTTTGTCATGGGTTAAGAGGATGTCAACTTGCATATATGAGCATATATTAACCCAACTACATATAACCCAAACTTGCATATTATCATACACATGATTTGCATAACATGTTGCATATGAGCTTGCATATTATCATACACATATCTTGCATAACATGTTGAACTTGCATATAGGCATTCTCATAACTTGCATAACATGTTAAACATGCATTTAAGCATACACATAACTTGCATAAGCATTCACATACTTGCATAAGCATCCACATACTTGCATAAGCATTCACATACTTGCATAACTTGCATATCATGTCATTTAAGCATATACATATCTTGCAAAAGCATTCATATACTCGCATAAGCATGCATAACTTGCATATCACATAAATCTTGCATTTAAACATATACATGACTTGCATAAGCATCCATACACTTGCATAAGCATGCATAACTTACATATCACTTTCAACTTGCATTTAAACATATACTTAACTTGCATATCTCACTTTGCTAAACATGCATAATTCCACTTATTAAATATGCATAAATCCACTTATTAAATATGCATAAATCCACTTATTAAACATGCATATATCAACTTGTTAAACATGCATAAATCAACTTATTAAGCATGCATAAACCAACTTAACAAATATGCATAAACATAGAACAACATAGAGTAACATATCATTATACATGATTCAAACTCACTAATCCGCATTTAAGACCATAAGTCTCCTTACACCCAATCTAATTACTTTAACAATTGATGTTAAAGTGATAGAAACTCACCAAACTCAAGATTAGCAACCTTATGAAGTAGAATTAGTTGCTAACTATGAAGATAATGATGATTAAAGATTGATTAGAGAGGAATTAGCTTGCAACTTTCTTCTTAGATTAGTGGAGGCTTCTCTTAGAATTTAATTTGGCGGCATGAGGCCATTATTTCTATTTTTGGTAAGGATTAAGGTAGGTTTAGGGTGTATTTGTAGATTAAGAGAGTGTTTTAGGCCCTTAGATTAACCCTAGATTAATTTAGGTCCATTAGATTTAGGAAACCTCTAGAACCAGCCCTCCTAGCCAGCCTGAAACCCAACCTGGTGCAACCTGGTGCACCCAGGTTCACAGAACGGTGCCACCCTGTCGACAGGCAAGTCGACAGGCATGTCGACACCCCTGTCGACAGGCCTGTCGACAGCCCTGTCGACATGGGTTGGGCGGGAAGCTTCCCGCCTGACCCCGCCTGGCCCATTCCAAATCTGAATTTAAATTTAAATTTAAATTCCTAAATCTGTTTTTAGCTCTAATTTTTCTGCAAACTTCCTTGGGCCATAACCGGGCCATACGGACTCCGATTTTCGAAAACTCGGACTCTATTTCGCGTATTTTTCCGAGACGAACGCAATAACGCAGCCCGTTACCCCCAATTCCCACATCTGAGATTATTCATCCTATAATTAGTGAATTTTAGTATTAACTAAAATTCGGGGTGTTACAGGGTTTGAAACAATGGGATCTACTACGATACTAGTAATTAAGTGTAGAGATTCAATTACTGAACTAGATATGAACAAGTGTGAAGCACCAGAATTAAAGAGTGTTCTAACTGGAAAGTCTGAAAGAGAAACTAAGCTTTCTATGGAAAAATTTTCTACCTCTTTCAGGAGCACTGATTTCGAAAGCATGCTCCTACCCTCCGGAAGTCCCAGCTCTCTGCTATTATCCCTACAATCCTTGTTTCTTTGGGCACACTGTAGAATAGTGTCCAAGTTCTCCGCAATTAAAGCAATTGACCTTCCTTCTCTTGCAATCTTTAACCAAGTGACCTTCCTTCCCGCAATTGTGACATTTCCTCTTATCCCTGCCTTTTTCATCTTTCCCTCCTTTCTTTTGTTGTTGTTGCGGCTGTTGTTGCTGTTGCCCTTTCTTGGGCCACAACTTCTTATTCTGCGATCCCTCCACTTTCCTGTCTAGAGGTTCTTCCATCTTCATCTCTTTCTTCCCATCATTGTCTTCCTCCAGTAACAGTGCCATATCCACCAGTCTCTCATAAGTAGCACCCATAGGTATGTGGGACATAGCTAGGCTATGCAGTGGTTCATTCAACCCTTTAACGAAACCGAGAGCTTTTTTATGTGGAGTGTTTACCAACTCCAGTCCGAATCTAGCCAGCTAGTTGAATTAGTTGACGTATTTCTTAACCGATAGGCTTCCCTGTTTGAGTGCTAAGAACTTCTCCATCTATAGGATTCGTTCATCTTTTGAGAGGAACTTCATTTCAAACCTCATTCTGAAATCCTCCCAAGTCTCACTTGGTCTTTCAACATTAGTAACTTCCCACCAGAAAGTGGCTTCGTCCTTAAGTAACCATACAGCCAATTGTATCTTTTGCCTATCGTCCACTTCGAAGATAACAAACAAATCTTCTGTTTCTTTGAGCCAGTTTCTGGCTTCCACGAATGATTCAGTCCCATTAAAGTTCTTTCCGCCCATAGCTCGAAAGTCTCTACATATCTTTGAGAAAGCATTCACACACGGAGGAGGAACAATGGGTGCGGTTGGAGGAATGCCTCCTTGGCCTTCGGCAGTTGCCGTAGCCTCCAAATACCTTCGGAACAATCTGGGTATGGTGACGCCCTCTGGAAGATTAGGGATGTTTTGTTTCCCAGACATGCTAAAAAAAAGGAAGAATTCTAGATAAAGGACCGAAGGATATTACATATGGCTTCTTGAGGAATATTTTCAAAACAGACCTTTCTTCTTGAAAATACTTTCTTTTAAAACCTTCTTGAAAAACATTTTCCAAAACTTTTATCTAATCTGGTAACCTTCAGCTCTGATACCAAGTGTAACACCCCACGTCCGTTAATGTCACTCACAAAGGGAATGCATTAAGTTTCGTGAAGCTTTAGGTAAACAGAAACAGAATATTACAAGACAGATATAAAAAAATCTGCAGCAGAAATAAACAACTTTATTAAATCACCAAAATACCTCGTTTCACAATACCATGAGTCATAAAACCATTACAACAAAATACTTCTGTCTTGCATAATCAGTGTACATAGGAATTAAAAGAAAACATTATTCCCTAGTTAAAAGAGTAAGCCACAGCAGAGACAGAGATTCTAGCCATACTTCAGAAGTAGCTCCTAGCATGTTGATATCCAAATCCTGACTAAGCTTGGGTGATTCCTCCCTGAGAACATGGGGGGAGGGGAGGGAATGGAAAAGAGAAGGAAAAACAAAAGGGATCAGACAGAAAGTCTGGCAAGTCTAGTAACTTTTAGCCAGTAAATAAATAAAGGTAAACATGACAGGCATATGAAGTGGATAAGAGGGTTCACTATACAGATGGCAGGTGTGATAAGGCAGATAAATTAAGGTGTATATATATGCTTCACTAAGAACTACTCAGCACTATTACTAGTGTAATCAAGATGAGGTGATCCCTTCCGCTATGAGTTGGTAAACTTAGGGCATACGTCCGAGTATACCCTAACCACTACCCTAATCGATCGGCTCCCTACTCCGTAGATGTCCTGTGCTGGCCCCACAGTAGGGGGTATCACTTCCCTAAAGTGGCAACCAAAGATGTGCACAGGCCTATTTACTGGTGTCACGGTCGTCTTGTCCCCCTCTGCCCGACCCATGCACGCACATGTCCCCGGTCAGTTTGCGCCGTCCCCACCATCCGTCTCGTTTGGATCGCTTATAATCAATCAGTAAGCGTGCCCCTTCTCCGCCTACTACGAAGTTTTCTTCTCTAATACCAACTACGATTTATTGACTGAAATGAGTCCCACACAATATAGTACAAGCTGTCCCTTTGTCTTGTATCCCCACTAGGTTTTCAAGTGACTATGTATACCCAAAAAGGGCGATCTTTAGTTACATAGCCCTATACTAGTTATGTATACCCTAAAGGGTGATCTTTAATTACATAACTTCCACACAATATGATACAAACTCTCCCCTTTGTCTTGTATCTCCACTACGCTTTCTATTGACTATGTATACCCAAAAAAGGGTGGTCTTTAATTATATAACCCTATATTAGTTTTGTATACCCTAAAGGGTGATCTTTAATTACATAACTCTATAATGGTTAAGTTTTTGGGCCTATATATACAAATATTACCCACCAACCCTAGATGTACTTAACCCTTCTACCGATTCAAGCATGTTTATTTAATGGTTAAGTTTGTGGGCCTATATATACTAATATTACCCACCTACCCAAAATATACTTAAACCTCCCTTTTTACTATATCAAGTTTACTTTACCTCAACTTAAGTCTAAGTTCACACGATCCCATGGATTATGTCTGGTTAAGTAGTCCAATTCATTACCATGTCCATTTATGGTTATATTGGGCTAGATCTCCCACATTAGGCCTACAACCTGTGGATGTTGGATATGGCAGTCGGGTTTGGGCAGTCTTATTCCACAGTTAGGTCTAACCTTATGTCTTAGCCCATGTCGTATTCACACACTTATACCTCTCACATTAGGTTCAACATTAGTGGCTGCTGGATATGTTGGTCGGGTCCGGGCAGACTTCCACCACTAATGTAACCTAACCTCGTGTCATAAGTGTTAATTTAATTTGAAATTTTAATTGCTAAACATTCCACTTTTGATTAATTAATAAATCCTTTCCTTTTTATAGGTGTCAATACCTATTTTATTAACAATTTGGATTACACATCAATTCATATAAAGATTTACATGCCAATTATAAACCCCTTTTCCCCGTTTCCTATCTAACGTATTCGCATGCAGTTTGGTAGCATCTAGGCTATGAAGTAGGCTAGCTATGACAATGAAAAGGGAATATGATGATCATGACAATCTCAACTTATATTGACATAAACATACTGGCATGGTAACAAAGTGAAAGGACATGTAATTATCATAACGATACAGATATTCAAAACTGATCACTTATGCAATCCAATGTCAAATCAAGCATGATGGGATCTAAATGTCTCCTAATTGAATTTAGCATAATTAAGGTGGCATAAAGGTGGATTCACATGTCAAGTTCTCAACAGATTTAGGTTAACATTAGGTGCCCAATTACTTAGATCTAGCATAGTAAGTGTGACGTTGCAACATGTTTTGATTCAAAAGTTAAATTAACATAAAGGTCCAGATCCAAATAATAATTCTTATGTCCCATAATAACAGATCTCAATAAATCAAAATATGATGTTCTAGATCTAAACAAAGGTTCAATTATCTAGAAAATGGTAATCTCAAATCAACCACAAACTTAGGGAAAAGGTAAGATCCGCATATGTAACATGATGAATTAACCCCAAAAGAATTAGATCTAAAGAAAGTAGATCTAACATATACAAGTTAAGATCCCAAAGATGCCATAGATTAAGAATTTACAATAGATCTAGTTATAATGAACATTGAGATCCAAGCCATAGAATATTTTAGATCCACAAAGTATGATAAATCCAAGATGTTTTTTAATTACAAGAGCATATCAAATTCATATTCATAAAATGATTAATTTTAAATCTCTAAACCTAAAAAATAACTACACTCATAGCGTTGATTTTAGAGAAATTGACATAACATACTTGAATAAGGGACCCAAATCACAGTCTTCCATAATCCACATTCATTTATTTAAACCTAAAAGTGACTAGAGCTCATAGAAAAAGAATTGATCTTGAATTCTGGGATCTAATTTATGAATTTGTTAAGCTTAACCCTTGATGTAGACTTTGATTTTTATCTTGAATTTGATTTGTTATAGCGGCGGCTATGTTAGTTTAGGATGCAAAAGCATATAGGCTCATGAATGATTTAGGGTTTAGGTTAGATATGATTATATAGAAGCATAAGATTGATTAGTGCGCTTAGATCAGTCTAGGATCAATCTAAGCCATCCAGACCATCATGAAACCTCACCTGGCCAACCAGAAAAGGTCATCTAAGTCTTGAACACCAAAAATCATCATCTGGACACATCAGCCCAGATCTGGCCGATAGGGTCGACCCCTTTAGGGGGGAGGGGGGTTGACACCTATGTCGACACCCCCTTGGGGGGGGGGGGGTCGACACCTCTGAGCGGGAATTTTCCCGCTCAGCCCGCTTCTTCTCTTTTGAATTTTGAATTGCTTTTTGATTATTAATTATTATTTTAATTTAATTTCTGCTAAAACTTGAAATCTTCTAAGTTCCATAATTTCTTCATACGGAGCCTGATTTACGCAAACCCGGACTCTATCTCAAGCAGAATTCTGAGACGAACATAATGGCATAATCAGTTTCACTTAATTCTTTTTCTAAAAATTAAGTGTCCTTTAATTTGCTAATTTTAATATTTTAAAATTATGGGGTGTTACATTCTCCCCTCCTTAAAGGATTTCGTCCCCGAAATTTTCAAGTTAAGAAGAATGTATCCTACTGTCCCATTATCCATCTACTCAATCATCATCCACAAGCATCCATTGTCCTTAAAAGATTTCTAATGCTATATGAACGTATGCAAAAGTGTGTGTATATGTTCCTTATCTAATGCAAAAATCAGGCGGTCTACTGATTCAGTTGACCTCCTTAATGCAATGTATGTTAGTGCCATGAATCCAATATGTATGCAACCATCCCTATTATATCATATAAGTTCTATATGTGTGCACACTTATTCATACAAATGCAACATTCATATGATGATACGTCCATTTTCATCCATGAGGAAAAAGAAAAATGCACACACATCCATATGCAGTATGAGAGTGATTGAGCCGATCTTAGTGCCTAATGTGTGTGTATATGCATCCACAGGCAACCACTAGCAAAAACTTGCATCCACTTGCATCCATCAAACATAACATGTTTAAACACATGTTTGCATCCATGGGTTCCCTACCTAAAGTTCGAAGATTCGATCGATAGGATACAGACGAATGAAAGAAACAAGTACGAAAAAAAACTTTGGAAAAAGGAGTTAAGAACATAGTCCTAAAGGAAAGGGTATGAAGCGTGATCTTTATCTTCAGTTTCCCAAGTCGCATCCTCGTTGTCCTCTCTACTTTTACTTCCTTCCGCAAGTTTGGCTCCACTTCCTCAGACTCTATACATTTTATTACCACTTGGATGAATAGTCATCTTAGATTGATGGGCTTCCTCAAGGACTATCTTTAAAAGGTTTCCCATCCTGATATGATTCACCTATCAAACCTCTTCCCAAGTAGCTCCCCCACTTGCTTACCAAGTTCCCTCTTTTCTTTTAGGGGTTCCATGTTGCATAGGCAATGCAACTGGCTTTGCATTATCCACCTAGTATATTCGAAAACCAATCTCATGCCTTGGGGTAAACTCCAAACCCCATCAAAAACATCAGAATAATCTCGGACTACTGGAACAGATTGCAAATCATCAAGAGACCCTAAGAAACTAAGCATAACCGACCCATTCTAGGTCACAAATTTTTTTGAGAGTTCTCCTATGACAAGTTAGAGGCCTAACAGCCCTCCTCTCGCAATCTAGAATGGCACCGCGCGTAGTAAGCCAATCCATTCCTAGAATCAACCCATAGCCCAAAAACCCGAGCACATATGCGTCGCGTTCAAACTCGATGCCTACCACAGATAATTTCTAACCCCTACAAGTCATCGATAAATGAGCCAAACCACCAATGGGGTTTGAAACAACGGGATCTACTACAATACTAGTAATTAAGTGCAGAGATTCAATTAGAAAATTAGATATAAACAAGTGTGAAGCACCAGAATTAAAGAGTGTTCTAATTGGAAAGTCTGAAAGAGAAACTAAGCTTTCTACGGAAATTTTTTCTACCTCTTTCAGGAGCACTGATTTCGAGAGCATGCACCTGCCCTCCAGAAGTCCCTGCTCTCTGCCTTTGTCCCTGCGATCCTTGTTTCTTAGGGCAATCTATAAAATAGTGTCCAAGTTCTCCGCAATTAAAGCAACTGACCTTCCTTCTCTTGCAATCTTTAATCAAGTGACCTTCCTTCCCGCAATTGTGACATTTCCTTTTATCCCTGCCTTTTTCATCTTTCCATCCTTTCTTTTGTTTTAGTTGTGGTTGTTGTTTCTGTTGCCCTTTCTTGGGCCACACCATCTTATTCTGTGATCCCTCCACTTTCCTGACTAGAGGTTCTTCCATCTTCATCTCTTTCTTCCCATCTTTGTCTTCCTCCTGTAGCAGTGCCGTATCCACCAGTCTCTCATAAGTTGCAACAATAGGTATATGGGACATAGCAAGGCTGTGCAGTGGCTCATTCAATCCTTTAACGAAACGGAGAGCCTTTTTATGTGGAGTGTTTACCAACTCCTGTCCAATTCTAGCCAGCTGTTTGAATTGGTTGACGTATTCCTTAACCGATATGCTTCCCTGTTTGAGTGCTAAGAACTTCTCCATCTGTAGGATTCGTTCAGCTTGCGAGAGGAACTTCATTTCAAACCTCATTCTGAAATCCTCCTAAGTCTCAACTGGTCTTTCAGCATTAGTAACTTCCCACCAGAAAGAGGCTTCGTCCTTAAGTAACCATACAGCCAATTGTTTCTTCTGCCTATCGTCCACTTTGAAGATAACAAACAAATCTTCTGTTTCCTTGAGCCAGTTTTTGGCTTCCACGAATGATTCAGTCCCATTAAAGTTCTTTCCGCCCATAGCTCGAAAGTCTTTGCATATCTTTGAGAAAGCATTCACACACAATGGAAGAGGAGGAGGAACGGTGGGTGCGGCTGAAGGAGCGTCTCCTTGGCCTTTGGCGGGTGCCGTGGCCTCTAAATACCTTCGAAACCATCCGGATATTGTGACACCCTCTGGAAGATTAGGGATGTTTTGTTCCCAAGACATGCTAAAAAAAGTAAAAGGAACAATTTTAGATAAAGGACCTAAGGATATTACATATGGCTTCTTGCGGAATATTTTCAAAGCAGACTTTTCTTTTTGAAAATACTTTCTTTCAAAACATTTTAAAAAAATATTTTCCAAAACTTTTATCTGCTCTGGTAACCTTCAGCTCTGATACCAAGTTTAACACCCTACGTCCGTTAATGTCACTCATAAGGGGAATGCATTAAGTTTCGTGAAGCGTTTAGGTAAACTGACACAAAATATTACATAAATTTTTTTGCTGTGGAAATAAACAACTTTATTAAAACACCAAAATACCCTGTTTCACAATACCATGAGTCATAAAACCATTCCAATAAAATACTACTGTCTTGCATAATCAGGGTACATAGGAATTAAAAGAAACCATTATTCCCCAGTTAAAAGAGTAAGCCATAGCAGAGACAGAGAGTGTAGCCATACTTCAGAAGTAGCTCCTAGCAAGTTGATATCTGAATCCTGACTAAGCTTGGGTGTTTCCTCCCTGGGAACCGGGGGGAAGGGGGGAACGGAAGAGAGAAGGAAAAACAAAAGGGGTCAAATATAAAGTCTAGAGAGTTTAGTAACTTATAGCCCGTAAATAAATAAAGGTAAACATGACAGGCATATGAAGTGGATAAGAGGGTTCACTGTACAGATGGCAGGTGTGACAAGGCAGATAAGATAATGTAACACCCCGTATGTTGAATAACTTGCTATAATATAAAACAGGGCAGAATTAAATTTTAAAATCTGAATCAGGGGAAACAGGCTATGCCATTGCGTTCGTCTCGGAAAAATACGCGAAATAGAGTCCGAGTTTTCGAAAATCGGAGTCCGTATGACCCAGTTAAGGCCCGAAGAAGTTTCAGAAAATTCAAAATAGATTTAAAATATTCAAATTTCACATTTCAGAAGAGGCGGGAAAATTCCCGCCAGACAGAGGGTGTCGACACATGGGTCGACATGGGTGTCGACCTCCCCCCCCAAGGGGTCGACCCATGTGTCGACCCAGGGGTCGACCCCCCCTGTCGGCCAGTTTGGCCTGGGTGCAAACCTGAAGGGGTTTGGGCTGTGTTTTGGGGCTTGTGACGAAATCTGACGGCTCTAACCTAATCTAGGGTTAATCTAAGGGCCTAAACTACATCCTAATTCTATAAATACACCCTAAGACTACCCTAATTCATACTAAAAATAGATACAACATCGTTATGCCGTCAAAATGCAACTTGAAGGAGCCTCCATCAATTTGTAGAAGAAGATAGCTTCTCAAATCAACTTCTAATCAACTCTAGCAACATAATCTTCTTCATAGAAGTGCTAATCAACAAGTTGTGAGTTTCTATGCCTTTAGCAAGCAATTGCTAAACTAATTATGATAGGATATAATGAGGTTATGGTTATGTATGTGGATCAATGCAAGTTATGTTATCATATGCTATGTGTTCATGATGTTATGCAAGTTATGCAAGTCATATGTTATATGTACATGATGTTATGCAAGTTATGCAAGTCATATGCTATGTGTTCATGATGTTATGCAAGTTATGAAAGTCATATGCTATGTGTTCATGATGTTATGCAAGTTATGCAAGTCATATGCTAAGTGTTCATGATGTTATGCAAGTTATGCAAGTCATATGCTATATGTTCATGATGTTATGCAAGTTATGCTATGTGTTCATGATGCTAGTTATGCAAATCACTATGATAAACATTGATCCATTATGACACCATGTTATGCAAGTTTGGTGTTTGATTGTATGCAAGTTCATATATGACATGTTATACAAGTTTTGTGTTTGATTATATGCAAGTAACATGTGCAAGTTTACACCTTTGTATGATATGCATACATATGCAAGTTAACCCCTTTTGTATGTCATACATACATATGCAAGTTTACCCCTTTGTATGACATAAGTAGCTTATACAAGTTACCCTCTTTATGACATATGTGATTCATGCAAGATTGGGTTGATTATTTATGCTAGTTGGGTTTGATGCTATGTGCATGTTGACACCTTTAAAACCCATGTTGATGCTAATGTTATGCAAGTTGAACCCATTGTATTTGTGATGAATCTTCCCTTTTAAGTATGTCATGTCAACGTATTACGTGGGGAACGATGGGGTTAATATTCATGTTAATAAAATGGTGTGAAGTTGGTATGATTATGCATACCATAAAGTGGATGGACATAATTGAGTCAATTATGTACATCGTTAAATTTGTAATTATTTAGTGATAATTAATACAAATTATGGGGGTGATTAATTAGGTGTAATTAATCGACTAAGACACGAGGTTGGACCCTTTTGTAGCATAAGACTGCCCGGAACCGACCGGCAAATCCAGCGGCTACAAATGATTGGCCCTATGTGAGAGGTCTTAGGCATAAACTAAATACGTGACAAGTGTAAAGACATGAGGTTAGACTCGGTTATGGCGTAAGGCTGCCCGGACCCGACCGACAAATCCAGCTGCCATAAAAGATAGTCTAATGTGAGAGGTATTTACAGCGGTTACGTTCTTAATCAATTAAGAAACACTTAACCAGATAAGCATGTAGTGGGGCATGAGGGGTTAAGTGGGTGCCTTGGGTGGCATGTGGAAATCAAGTAAGTGCCTTGGCTGGCATGTGGAAATCTAGTGGGTTGCCTTGGGTGGCAATAGAAAATACGATTAGAATACTTAACCAAGTGGAAACATGTAATTAAACATGATTAAAGGGTTAAGTGGGATGCACTAGAAAAAGGGACAAGCTTAGGTGGGTAGCTTGTGGGGGCCCATTTCAACCAGTAACCCATATGTATCTTATTGGGCTCGACCCATGTCGAGGACGGGACACGCGTAATGAGCTTGACTATAAGAGGCCAAAACGGGTTAGCGGTGGCAACGCAAGTCCAACGGGTTTCATATGCGTGTGTGGACCCGGGCTGGTAGGTAAGACGTTGTTGCATCGTGTAGGTATAAGCCGTGCACCGTTGATTGTATCGGGTTGCCACTTTGGGGAATGATACACCCCACTGTGGGGCCAGCACGGGTATCTACGGTAGGGAGCCGATCGCTTGGGGAGTAGTGGGTACACCCAGTGGAGATAGGGGCAAATGGCACCTATGTAGTCAGGTAGGGGTACACGAAACTACTAGTTAAATTGTCTAAGTCCTTGGGTGGGATCAACCTTTAAGTAGGAATGATTGGTGTGGTGCAGTGTAGTAATTACCCTTGGGTGGGTAGGTGCGTCTTTGCCGTTATCATTAGTTCATCCTATGTCAAGTTGGCTTCTTAGTGTAGTCATTTATCCCCAGTCATCACCGTACCAAGTTTATATCATACCCTAATTACTTTAATGATTGTATTGTTAAAGTTATAGGGCTCACTCAGACTTATGTCTGACCCCGTTGTTTTTATCTTTTTCCCAACCCTCAGGTTCTCAGAGTGGGCCTAGCACTAGTGGGCTTTGATCAGATTGATTTATCTATCTTTTGGAGCTTGGACCGTGATGTAAAGCCCGGCTTATCTTTTCTATTATGGCTATTAGTTATGTAGTGGGATTATGTACTTATGTTTTATCAGGATGGATATTTAGTCCTTGACTCTTGTTTTAGTTGGTTTTGATATGTAACCAAACATGTTTATCTTCTGCTGCAATGAAATGATGTTTTAGATTTCTAGTATTATTTATATCTGTCTTGTTGTAATTTTTCTGTTCTATATTCACTCAAAATACTCCACCGAAGTTAAGGCATTCCCTTAGTGAGTGACCTTAGCGGGTGTGGGGTGTTACAGATAAGGTGTATATATATACTTCACTAAGAACTACTATGCACTATTACTAGTACAATCAAGATGAGGTGATACCTTCTGTTATGAGTTGGTAGACTTAGGGAATACACCCGAGTATACCCTAACCACTACCCTAATCGATCGACTCCCCACTCTGTAGATGTCCTGTGTTGGCCCCACAGTAGGGGGTATCACTTCCTTAAAGTGGCAACCAAAGATGTGCACAGGCCTATTTACTGGTGTCATGGTCGTCTTGTCCTCCTCTGCCCGGCCCATGCACGCACATGTCCCCGGTCGGTTTGCGCCGTCCCCACCATCCGTCTCGATTGGATCGCTTACAATCAATCAGTAAGCGTGCCCCTTCTCCGCCTAGTACGAAGTTCTCTACTCTGATACCAACTACGAGTTATTGACTGAAATGGGTCCCACACAATATGATATAAGTTGTCCCTTTGTCTTGTATCCCGACTAGGTTTTCCACTGACTATGTATACCCAAAAAGGGTGATCTTTAATTACATAGCCCTATACTAGTTATGTATACCCTAAAGGGCGATCTTTAATTACATAGCCCTATACTAGTTATGTGTACCCTAAAGGGTGATCTTTAATTACATAACTCCCACACAATATGATACAAACTCTCCCCTTTGTCTTGTATCCCCACTAGGCTTTATATTGACTATGTATACCCAAAAAAGGGTGATCTTTAATTACATAACCCTATATTAGTTATGTATACCCTAAAGGTGATCTTTAATTACATAACTCTATAGTGGTTAAGTTTGTGGGCCTATATACACAAATACCATATTGTAACGACACGGATTTCGCCTTTTTGTCATCTTCGTTGCCTGTATTCTCTACATATGTAAAAATCGAATTTTTACTTTGCTATTAAATATATAAAAATCGAATTTTTACTTCGCTATTCAATATATAAAAATCAAATTTTTACTTTGCTATTCACTATAGAAAAATCGAATTTTTATTTTGCATTCATATATAGAGAAATCGAATTTTTTTCTATTTTAAAAATCTAATATTTTCTATTAAAAATCTAATCTTTTCTATTTAAAAATCTCCACTATATTTGCTATTCAGACGAGTAAAAATCATTCCTTTTACACATTAAAAATCACTTCTTTCGTTATCTAAAAATCCGACCTTTTGTTATCAAAAAATCTCATAAAGATCGCAACTTTACTATCCTAAAAATCCGAGCTTTAAGGAATGAAAATCGAAAAGAAAACTCACCGAATTTAGGGTTTTTGATCGGTGTTCGATGGGAGGCGGGGGTGCTGGGCGTTGCAGTGGGCGGTACCGGTGTCGAGGAGGTCGGAAAAAGGGGTGGCGGCGCTCCTCAGTGGTGCGATGGTCAGGTGATGGCTGTGGTGGAGTTTGAGGGGGGGGGGGTTTGGGGCTTGTGTGGGGTGCGTGGTTTCCATCTGGAGGAGGAGAGAGAAGAGGCGGCGCTGAGAAGGCCGAAGGGGCGGCGACTGAGGTGTACGAGGTCGAGGGAGGTCGCGGTTAGAGGGGTTTCGGGGATTGGGCGCTCCGCTGGACGGAGGAGAGAGGCAAGGCGGAGGGGTTCGTCGAATGGTCAGGGGGAGGGGCTAGCGCGACTGGGCGGTGCCAGGTTGGGTGGAGGGGCGGCGGTGAAGTCTCCAATTTTTTTTTTATAAATCGAATTTTGACTGAAGAGAAAAGGGAAAGGGGAAATATAAAGGGGGGGCGGTTTATTGAGAAATTTTATATTATTTTAATTAATTACTTTCAAAAAGCAACTTTTTATTTCGACTTCGAAACGAGACCCACCGACTGTCGTCCATAGCGTTTCACCCCCATTCCGAACACAATGAGATATGTACCGTTCACCGATTCAATAGTTTCGATCAGTTTCCGTCAAAAGCAACATATAACTCAAAAAATTGAATTTGAACGTGCATTTCAATTTACGGGGGCCACATACTAACTCTAAAAATTCCCGAAAAATATTTTCTAGCTTCGTATTGACGACACGGTCTTAACAAAACTAATTTCGTCGAATTCTGAGACCGTTTGAAAAATGGCCATTTCCCCGTCGATTAAAATCAACTGAAACTGGTCAAACGCGTTTTCCTTTCCCACGCTCACATATTGATTCGGAAAATTATGAAATTTGGAATCTAGCAATAATTTGACATCACGGATCCAACAAAAGTGGTTTCGTCGAAATCCGAGGTCCTTTGCAAAATTCCCATTTTTAAGGGCTTGAATTCCATAGCGACTATTCAAAATTTTCAACTGGACATATCTTTTGATCCCCGCTATGAAATTTTGATTTTTCGGATTCGTTGGAAAGATATCCACAAATAGATTCCATTATTTTTGGTTTCACTAAAATCCGGATTGTTTTGCACCCGGTACGTTGAATTGAAGTTTGAAATCGAATTATCGAACTACCACGCCATTTTCAATTCTAATTATAATTATATATAATTATTTATATTCTAACGACGACGTATATAATATATACGTTCAAATTCCATTCAAAATAAATTTCTCGTTGTTTTTATTTAAAATAATTCATTTTAAATAATCAAAATTCGCTAAAATTGCCAAAATAAAAATTTTAAACTGGCCCAGATTTCCGGGTTGTTACAATCTCCCCCACTTAAAATTTTTCGTCCCCGAAAAGGAACGAAGTCGAAAGTTGTTTAACTAATCAACTCAACTTTCAGTATTTTGATGACGGCTTAAGTCCTTCAACTTTTCAGTTTCTAAAAACTTTTCAAATTTTTCAAAAATTTGGCTAACACCCTAAATTTTCGAAAATTTTGCCATAACCTCCCCTGCACCGGGAGCCACGGGAAAATCCCGAAATTGCCATATAGGCCTTCTGATCTCAAAAAGAAAAAGAAAAAGCCAAGCGGCTAGCCAATAGGCCCATAAAATCATCATCACCCAAACAAAACAGTATATTATGGTAAACATGTACCTATTTGTCGGGCAAACAAATTTTATTCTCTGCTCTAGCCTCCTTGCTATGACCTGTTCAATGTAAGTACTTGTATATGCAAGCAAATGTGACCAATTTTCAATACAGGTTACTATTTGGTTCAATTTGTATACAATTTGGCCTAATTGGTTCCTTCAATTCAAATGTGGATTTTATTCGTTAACTAATAATCAAACAACACAACCAACAATCAATTAATTGATTAGAATTTTCAAATATATAACTTTATATATTTAAAATCATATTTTCTAAAACCAGATTATATATATAATCACAAATACGTTATTTATAAACAAATAACTCTCGACTCGTTCTAGGGCATTTGTAACCCCATCTCTAATGAGTCACTCATTCTAGAATGCTACTGATTCTATCTCTAATGAGGATTCTTTCATAGGATATTACTAATCCTACCTCTGATGAGTCTTTTATTCTGTTCTAACGAGTTGTACCCCAAAAGATTTGAGTTTAACCAAAGCTCTGATACCATATTGTAACGACACGGATTTCGCCTTTTTGTCATCTTCGTTGCCCGTATTCTCTACATATGTAAAAATCGAATTTTTACTTTGCTATTCAATATATAAAAATCGAATTTTTACTTCGCTATTCAATATATAAAAATCGAATTTTTACTTTGCTATTCACTATAGAAAAATCGAATTTTTATTTTGCATTCATATATAGAGAAATCGAATTTTTTTCTATTTTAAAAATCTAATATTTTCTATTAAAAATCTAATCTTTTCTATTTAAAAATCTCCACTATATTTGCTATTCAGACGAGTAAAAATCATTCCTTTTACACATTAAAAATCACTTCTTTCGTTATCTAAAAATCCGACCTTTTGTTATCAAAAAATCTCATAAAGATCGCAACTTTACTATCCTAAAAATCCGAGCTTTAAGGAATGAAAATCGAAAAGAAAACTCACCGAATTTAGTGTTTTGGATCGGTGTTCGATGGGAGGCGGGGGTGCTGGGCGTTGCAGTGGGCGGTACCGGTGTCGAGGAGGTCGGAAAAAGGGGTGGCGACGCTCCTCAGTGGTGCGGTGGTCAGGTGATGGCTGTGGTGGAGTTTGAGTGGGAGTTTGGGGCTTGTGTGGGGTGCGTGGTTTCCATCTGGAGGAGGAGAGAGAAGAGGCGGCGCTGAGAAGGCCGGAGGGGCGGCGACTGAGGTGTACGAGGTCGAGGGAGGTCGCGGTTAGAGGGGTTTCGGGGATTGGGCGCTCCGCTGGACGGAGGAGAGAGGCAAGGCGGAGGGGTTCGTCGAATGGTCGGGGGGGGGGGGGGGGAGGGGCTAGCGCGACCGGGCGGCGCCAGGTTGGGTGGAGGGGCGGTGGTGAAGTCTCCATTTTTTTTATAAATCGAATTTTGACTGAAGAGAAAAGGGAAAGGGGAGGGGGGTTTATTGAGAAATTTTATATTATTTTAATTAATTACTTTCAAAAAGCAACTTTTTATTTCGAATTCGAAACGAGACCCACCGACTGTCGTCCATAGCGTTTCACCCCCATTCCGATCGCTGATTCGATCGTTTTGATCAGTTTTCGTCAAAAGCAACATATAACTCTATAAATTGAATTTGAACGTGCATTTCAATTTACTGGGGCCACATACTAACTCTAAAAATCCCCGAAAAATATTTTCTAGCTTCGTATTGACGACACGATCTTAACAAAACTAATTTCGTCGAATTCTGAGACCATTTGAAAAATGGCCATTTCCCAATCGATTAAAATCAACTGAAACTGGTCAAATGCGTTTTCCTTTGCCACGCTCACATATTGATTCAGAAAATTATGAAATTTGGAATCTAGCAATGATTTGACATCACGGATCCAACAAAAGTGGTTTCGTCGAAATCCGAGGTCGTTTGCAAAATTCCCATTTTTAAGGGCCTGAATTCCATAGTGACTATTCAGAATTTTCAACTGGACATATCTTTTGATCCCCGCTATGAAATTTTGATTTTTCGGATTCGTTGGAAAGATATCCACAAATATATTCCATTATTTTTGGTTTCACTAAAATCCGGATTGTTTTGCACCCAGTACGTTGAATTGAAGTTTGAAATCGAATTATCGAACTACGCACCATTTTCAATTCTAATTATAATTATATATAATTATTTATATTCTAACGACGACGTGTATAATATATACGTTCAAATTCCATTCAAAATAAATTTCTCGTCATTTTTATTTAAAATAATTCATTTTAAATAATCAAAATTCGCTAAAATTGCCAAAATAAAAATTTTAAACTGGCCCAGATTTCCGGGTTGTTGCAATCTCCCCCACTTAAAACTTTTCATCCCCGAAAGGAACGAAGTCGAAAATTGTTTAACTAATCAACTCAACTTTCAGTATTTTGATTACGGCTTAAGTTCTTCAACTTTTCAGTTTCTAAAAACTTTTCGAATTTTTCAAAAATTTGGCTAACACTCTAAATTTTCGAAAATTTCGCCATAACCTCCCCGGCACCGGGAGCCACGGGAAAATCCCGAAATTGCCATATAGGCCTTCTGATCTCAAAAAGAAAAAGCCAATAGGCTCATAAAATCATCATCACCCAAACAAAACAGTAAATTATGGTAAACATGTACCTATTTGTCGGGCAAACAAATTTTATTCTCTGCTCTAGCCTCCTTGCTATGACCTGTTCAATGTAAGTACTTGTATATGCAAGCAAATGCTACCAATTTTCAGTACAGGTTACTATTTGGTTCAATTTGTATACAATTTGGCCTAATTGGTTCCTTCAATTCAAATGTGGATTTTATTCGTTAACTAATAATCAAACAACACAACCAACAATCAATTAATTGATTAGATTTTTCAAATATATAACTTTATATATTTAAAATCATATTTTCTGAAACCAGATTATATATATAATCACAAATACGTTATTTACAAACAAATAACTCTCGACTCATTCTAGGGCATTAATAACCCCATCTCTAACGAGTCACTCATTCTAGAATGCTACTGATTCTATCTCTAATGAGGATTCTTTCATAGGATATTACTAGTCCTACCTCTGATGAGTCTTTTATTCTGTTCTAACGAGTTGTACCCCAAAGATTTGAGTTTAACCAAAGCTCTGATACCATATTGTAACGACACGGATTTCGCCTTTTTGTCATCTTCGTTGCCCGTATTCTCTACATATGTAAAAATCGAATTTTTACTTTGCTATTCAATATATAAAAATCGAATTTTTACTTCGCTATTCAATATATAAAAATCGAATTTTTACTTTGCTATTCACTATAGAAAAATCGAATTTTTATTTTGCATTCATATATAGAGAAATCGAATTTTTTTCTATTTTAAAAATCTAATATTTTCTATTAAAAATCTAATCTTTTCTATTTAAAAATCTCCACTATATTTTTTATTCAGACGAGTAAAAATCATTCCTTTTACACATTAAAAATCACTTCTTTCGTTATCTAAAAATCCGACCTTTTGTTATCAAAAAATCTCATAAAGATCGCAACTTTACTATCCTAAAAATCCGAGCTTTAAGGAATGAAAATGGAAAAGAAAACTCACCGAATTTAGGGTTTTGGATCGGTGTTCGATGGGAGGTGGGGGTGCTGGGCGTTGCAGTGGGCGGTACCGGTGTCGAGGAGGTCGGAAAAAGGGGTGGCGGCGCTCCTCAGTGGTGCGGTGGTCAGGTGATGGCTGTGGTGGAGTTTGAGGGAGAGGGGGGGGGGGTTGGGGCTTGTGTGGGGTGCGTGGTTTCCATCTGGAGGAGGAGAGAGAAGAGGCGGCGCTGAGAAGGCCGGAGGGGCGGCGACTGAGGTGTACGAGGTCGAGGGAGGTCGCGGTTAGAGGGGTTTCGGGGATTGGGCGCTCCGCTGGACGGAGGAGAGAGGCAGGGCGGAGGGGTTCGTCGAGTGGTCAGAGGGGAGGGGCTAGCGCAACTGGGCGGCGCCAGGTTGGGTGGAGGGGCGGCGGTGAAGTCTCCATTTTTTTTTTATAAATCGAATTTTGACTGAAGAGAAAAGGGAAAGGGGAAATATAAACGGGGGGGGGGGGGGGAGGGGGGGTTTATTGAGAAATTTTATATTATTTTAATTAATTACTTTCAAAAAGCAACTTTTTATTTCGACTTCGAAACGAGACCCACCGACTGTCGTCCATAGCGTTTCACCCCCATTCCGAACACAATGGAATATGTACCGTTCGCTGATTCGATCGTTTCGATCAGTTTCCGTCAAAAGCAACATATAACTCTATAAATTGAATTTGAACGTGCATTTCAATTTACTGGGGCCACATACTAACTCTAAAAATTCCCAAAAAATATTTTCTAGCTTCGTATTGATGACACGGTCTTAACAAAATTAATTTCATTGAATTCTGAGACCGTTTGAAAAATGGACATTTCCCAGTCGATTAAAATCAACTGAAACTGGTCAAGCGCGTTTTCCTTTGCCACGCTCACATATTGATTCGGAAAATTAGGAAATTTAGAATCTAGCAATAATTTGACATCACGGATCCAACAAAAGTGATTTCGTCGAAATCCGAGGTCGTTTGCAAAATTCCCCTTTTTAACGGCCTGAATTCCATAGCGACTAGTCAGAATTTTCAACTGGACATATCTTTTGATCCCTGCTATGAAATTTTGATTTTTCGGATTCGTTGGAAAGATATCCACAAATAGATTCCATTATTTTTGGTTTCACCAAAATCCGGATTGTGTTGCACCCGGTACGTTGCATTGAAGTTTGAAATCGAATTATCGAACTACCGCGCCATTTTCAATTCTAATTATAATTATATATAATTATTTATATTCTAACGACGACGTGTATAATATATACGTTAAAATTCCATTCAAAATAAATTTCTCGTCGTTTTTATTTAAAATAATTCATTTTAAATAATCAAAATTCACTAAAATTGCCAAAATAAAATTTTTAAACTGGCCCAGATTTCCGGGTTGTTACGTATTACCCAACAACCCTAGATGTACTTAACCCTCCCACCAATTCAAGCATGTTTATTTAATGGTTAAGTTTGTGGACCTATATATATACTAATATTACCCACCTACCCAAGATATACTTAAACCTCCCTTTTTACTAAATCAAGTTTACTTAACCTCAACTTAATTCTAAGTTCTCACGATCCCTATGGATTATGTCTGGTTAATTAGTCCAATTCATTACCATGTACATTTATGGTTATATTGGGCTAGACCTCCCACATTAGGCCTACAACCTGTGGATGCTGGATATGTCGGTCGGGTCCGGGTAGTCTTATTCCACAGTTGGGTCTAACCTCGTGTCTTCGCCCATGTCGTATTCAAACACTTAGACCTCTCACATTAGGTTCAATATTAGTGGCTGCTGGATATGTCGGTCGGGTCTGGGCAGACTTCCACCACTAATTTAACCTAACCTTGTGTCATAAGTGTTAATTTAATTTCAAATTTTAGTTGCTAAACATTCCACTTCTGATTAATTAGTTTAATTGATTAATCCTT
Organism: Allium sativum; assembly: GCA_030737875.1. Classification (NCBI taxonomy): domain Eukaryota; kingdom Viridiplantae; phylum Streptophyta; class Magnoliopsida; order Asparagales; family Amaryllidaceae; genus Allium; species Allium sativum. The sequence goes on from CM060918.1 coordinate 752,796,003, forward strand.
TCCTTTTTATAGGTGTCAATACCTATTTTATTAACAATTTGGATTACACATCAATTCATATAAAGATTTTCATGCTAATTATAAACCCGTTTTCCCCGTTTCCTATCTAACGCATTCGCATGCAGTTTGGCGGCATCTAGGCTATGAAGTAGGCTAGCCATAACAATGAAAAGGGAATATGATGATTATGACAATCTCAACTTATATTGACATAAACATACTGGCATGGTAACAAAGTGAAAGGACATGTAATTATCATAACAGTGCACATATTCAAAACTGATAACTTATGCAATCTAATGTCAAATCAAGCATGATGAGTTCTAAATGTCTCCTAATTGTATCTCGCATAATTAAGGTGGCATAAAGGTGGATTCACATGTCAAGTTCTCAACAGATTTAGATTAACATTAGTGCCCAATTACCTAGATCTAGCATAGTAAGGGTGACATTGCAACATGTTTTGATTCAAAAGTTAAATTAACATAAAGGTCCAGATCCAAATAATGATTCTTATGTCCCATAATAACAGATCTCAATAAATCTAAATATGATGTCCTAGATCTAAACAAAGTTTCAATTATCTAGAAAATGGTAATCTCAAATCAACCACAAACTTAAGGAAAAGGTAAGATCCGTATATGTAACATGATGAATTAACCCCAAAAGAATTAGATCTAAAGAAAGTAGATATAACATATACAAGTTAAGATCCCAAAGATGCCATAGATTAAGAATTTACAATAGATCTAATTATGATGAACATTGAGATCCAAGCCATAGAATATTTTAGATCCACAAAGTATGATAAATCCAAGATGTTTTTTAATTACAAGATCATATCCAATTTATATTCATAACATGATTACTTTTAAATCTCTAAACCTAAAAAATAACTATACTCATAGCGTTGATTTTAGAGAAATTTACTTAACATACTTGCATAAAGGATTAGATCTACTACATGTACCCAAATCACAGTCTTCCATAATCCACACTCATTTATTTAAACCTAAAAGTGACTAGAACTCACAGAAAAAGAACGAATCTTGAATTATGGGATCTGATTTCTGAATTTGTTAAGCTTAACCCATGATGTAGACTTTGATTTTTATCTTGAATTTGATTTGTTATGGCGGCAACTATGTTAGTTTAGGATGCAGCAACATATAGGCTCATGATTGATTTAGGGTTTAGGTTAGATGTGATTATATAAAAGCATAGGATTGATTAGAGCCCTTAGACCAGTCTAGGATCAATCTAAGCCATCCAGACCATCATGACACCACACCTGGCCAACCAGAAAAGGACACCTAAGCCCTAAACACCAAAAATCATCATCTGGACACATCAGCCCAGATCTGACCGATGGGGTCGACCCCTACAGGGGGGTCGACACCTATGTCGACACCCCTATAGGGGGGTCGACACCTATATCGACACCCCTTGGGGGGGAGGGGGTCGACACCTCTGAGCGGGAATTTTCTCGCTCGGCCCGCTTCTTCTCTTTTGAATTTCGAATTGCTTTTTGATTATTAATTATTAATTTAATTTAATTTCTGCTAAAACTTGAAATCTTCTAAGCTCCATTACTTCTTCATACGAAGCCCGATTTACGCAAACCCGGACTCTATCTTAAGCAGAATTCCGAGACGAACGCAATGGCGCAACCCGTTTCACTTACTTCTTTTTCTAAAAATTAAGTGTCCTTTAATTTGCTAATTTTAATATTTTAAAATTACGGTGTGTTATGCTGACTTTTTGTGTGTGTTTTTATGGAACATTCTTTAATCCGATGGATCTAACACTACTACAAAACATGCCATTTGCGATGGTTGTTTAGCATGATTTGCCACAATTTAACAACCGTAGCAAATGCAGATGTCGCAAATAGCAAAAATCTGTTGCGACGGATTTAAACCATCGCAAAAAAGGCCAACGTCGCAAAAAGATTTTTTTTGCGACTAATTTTAGTTAGAAAACATCGCAAATGAACATTATTTTGGTTTTGAATTTTCCTGATATGCTACGTTTAATAACAACCATCACAAAAATGCCTTGTTACGCAATTGTTTTTATTAAAAACCATCGCAAATGCTCTATGTTTTAGTTTATTATGCTACGGTTTTTAATATTAAGCGTCACAAATTCACACAACCCTGCATCTACCAAAAATTGCTCATATCGTCATATTTACATCCATATGGATTTAGTATCCCACATTACTCAGTAGAAACTATAAATGAATCGACATCAAACACACTTCCAACAATCAACATTTAACATAAATCAAAATAATATCAATGGTCACATTTAACATAATTAACATAAATTCACATGTTATATAATTTATCATTAACTTCATAACACTGAGATTTCTCGCTTAGAGATTTCAAATGTGGATCACTTAGTTAAAGCATTTACAAATTCTTCCTTAATTTTCCTGGTAGCTGATATGAGAAATGCCTCTTGCAAATAAAAGCAATGATTCAAATTATGATAAAAGTTTAAATAACAATCCATGATAAATTTTTCACAAGAATACGATATATACCTGCTATTGGTTGCTTGCTTATTAGTAAAATCTGAAGCACCTTGCCGGAGTTTAAGTTTCCTAGGATCTTGATAGACAGCTAACTAATGAAAAACTATATGGTAAGGTGACACAAAAAGGTTAAGTGTCCTTTTTATATTTAAAAAGTTTACCGTTATATCCAAAGTTTCCATGTCATTGGAATAAGTTGCCTTCATAGCCGAAATATCATTGGAATATGTTTCCTCCATAGCCGAAATGTCATTGGAATAAGTTGCTTTGCATGTAGAGCTTGGCAACCAAATCACTCTCATGTTTGGATTCAAACTGTTTATATACAGACATACGCAAATTAGAAAGACCAACAAAACAAATACGTGATGGTTTCAAGAATGTCTAAACATCAGAGTGGCATAGTTACATGATACAACTTAGCAAATAGAAAGTCTCAGCAAATAGAAATAAGTCTAAAACTCCATCAAGTACATCATAGATAAAGGATGTCTAAATGTCTTAAAGTAGAAATAAAAAGATAAAATGTTCTTCGTCTTCCTTTCATCAGCATACTTCATTCTAGCATATGTCGAAAATAATCTGAACCTGTCACTTGGCTGCCCGTGTGGAAAAGTGGGCACCTGAGTTTGCAAAGTAAAACAAACTACGAGTCAGTCGTCGGACTGGTATGAGAAATCTTTCCTAACTTATCTAACAATATGGCTAATCATAGGACCATGCCGCTAACGCGGAATGGGTTTACTCCATCGGATTACCAGTGCACAAATTAAATAGAATTTTATTCAAAACAACGCAATGCTTTTTAGAAAAATGAAATCATTATAAGACTCAAGTCCTATCACACAATGCAACGCAAATCGGAGGATAGAGTTTTACCTTATAATGATCAAAAATGCTTGATGTAGAAAATAATATTTTAATATTATTATTAGTGTCTAATCAGTTTTAAAATACTTCAAATTAAATGTATCAATCCTAGATGGCATAGCGACCATATACTATGTCGCCATATATAGATTTACAATCAAAACCGTAATGTCGTATTGGAAATTGGGTTTCCATCGTAAGTCAGGGCTAAGGATGATCTCCTTATCGTTTCGAGACACTCTAGCAAATGTCTCAGGACTCAGACGCTGGCGAGCCCTTAGATCCTACAAGGCCGATCCACAAATACTTTAGTGGATTAGTTATGCCTGAACACACGTTTCCTGGTCCTGTTGAACCTATCAATTGGTCACTATCGACCAATATATCCAAGGCCTCGTAATCCATCATCCACATAAGTAAAATGTCAGGGCTTGTAAAACCTTGATACCACTTGTAGCTAGAAAGAAACATGTGCACTCCTTAGGTCCCTTATCCCGTTTTTGACTCCTACCGAGGTGTGAGGCTCGCGAAGTATCGCTATACACAAAGCTATGCCAAAATGGGCTATGCTTTGATCATCAACCACAAGGCTCTGCTTTACAACAAAAACCTCGATCATTTGCATCTTGGCATGCCACATTGACAATTTACGCCCTGCGATTGATAACTACCAATATATAACCTCTTAGCTCGTGCGTCTCAGAGAAGGGTGTTAAGCAAGAGAAAAAAAAAATCTCCGCCACTAATCAGATATATATTAAATAGAAATCAATTTACATGGAATGAAATCCAACGTCAGACACACACCCATTTACAAGTCCATTCTGGGTCTGAACGAAATCGGAGACACTTTATTCCTCGTCATGTATGTCCAATACGTAAGAGAGTTGCTCGCTTATCTGGACAATTAACAAGTACATCTGGACAACTACCACTTTAACCCTTTATTGGGAGCTACCCAATGTCGGGCATCAGTAGTCATTCATTCGATGTGAAGGTCGCCGGTCTTCAATCACCGTCTTCAATATCTTCGATTTAAATCTTCGTACAATTATTTGAAATGAGATTGAACTCAATTTTTTCAAATAATTTTCGCATATATATAATTTAAACCATTTTATATCATTAATATTATTTTATAACGATTTAGCGCTATTTTTATTTATATAAAAATAGCTCAATTTAATTTAATGACGCTTCGAGTCAATAGGCTGCCTTGGCGCTGTTTTTATCAAAATTTGATTTACACCTATCTCGAAATCTAACCGTTGGATTTTTAACAAAACTTATATCGGTGGAAATATCTTCCCAAAGCGGTCCTAACGGTTCCAGTTTTGGAAAAATCCATCGGTCCAATCTTTAGGTATAATCGTTTAAAGTTACGATTCCGAAACGCAAACTACCACACGCGATTTGTTTAATTTTAATTTGTATTTATATATATAATTATATATAAATATAAACCATTCGATGATTCCACTAACGTATTTAACACACCAAATAAAAGAATGTTTTAATTTGCATAACCATTTCTACATGTTTTGTAATGTCAAATAAAATGTCTTTATTTACATGACATTTGCTAATGACAAGTAAAAGTTGATTTTTATTTTCATTACTTGTATGCAATTTCTATTTTTGACTTTAACAAATAAAAAGAAATATTTTATTTGTGTATATATAATTTCAATGTATAACATAACATATAAAATGTTTATTTTAAATTTGCATACAAATTCTAATGAATGCATCGACAATAAAAATGATATTTTAACTTTACATACAAATTCTAATGTATGCATTTTCAATAAAAATGATATTTTATCTTGCATACAAATTCTAATGTATGCATTTTCAATAAAAATGATATTTTATCTTGCATATAAATTCTAATGTATGCATTTTCAATAAAAATGATTCTTTGAATTGCATACAAATTCTAATGTATGCATTTTCAATAAAAATGGTATTTTATCTTGCATACAAATTCTAATGTATGCATTGTCAATAAAAACGATACTTTGAATTGCATACAAATTCTAATGTATGCGTTTTCAATAAAAATGATATTTTATCTTGCATAAAAATTCTAACGCATGCATTGTAAATAAAAATGATACTTTGAATTGCATACAAATTCTAATGTATGCGTTTTCAATAAAAATGATATTTTATCTTGCATACAAATTCTAATTATGCATTTTCAATAAAAATGTTATTTTCACTTTTGTTGACAACTCTATTTCAACAAAAATGATTACAAAATGATTCATTCATTTTGTTGACAATTCTAGTTTAGCAAAATGATTAAAAAGTGATGATTTCATTTTGATAACAATTCTAGTTTAACAAAATGAATATAAGTGATGGTGACATTTATGTTGATAATCCTAGTTTGACAAAATTAATATTTTTGCTCAAATACAAATCTCTTTAACCAAAATGTTATTTTTGTCACAACTCAAATCTTATTTAACAAAAATGTAATTTTTGTTTAACTCTTATCTTATTTAACAAAAACGTAATTTTTGTTTAACTCTAATCTTATTTGACAAAAATGTAATTTTTGTTTAACTCTAATCTTATCTAACAAAAATGTAATTTTTGTTTAACTCTAATCTTATTTAACAAAAATGTAATTTTTGTTTAACTCTAAACTTATTTAATAAAAATGTAATTTTTTTGTTTACAACCATTATATTTTGACAAAATGTCAATTTTTATTTCAACTAATATATTTTGACAAAAGTGTATATTTTGTTTCAACTAATGTACTTTGACAAAAGTGTACATTTTTGTTTCAACTATGGTACTTTAACGAAAGTGTACATTTCGTTTCAGCTAGTGTACTTTGACAAAAATGTATAATTTAATCTAATAATTATATTTTGACAAAAATGATAATTTTAGTCCAAATAATTTGTTTTGATAAAAATGAATATTTTATTTCAACTAATGTGTTTTTGACAAAAATGAATATTTTATTTCAACCATTATGTTTTGACAAAAATGTACATTTTGTTTCAACTATTCTAATTTGAAAAATGTTCATTTTTGTTCAACTAAACTATTTTGACAAAAAGGAATATTTTTGTTCCAACTAAACTATTAAACAAAAGTGATAATTTTTTTGTTTAACTCAATTCTAATTAACAAAGATGTTAATTTTTGTTTCAACAAATCTAATAACCAAAAATGATAAATTTTGTTTAACTATTTTCTAATTAACACAAATGTTAATTTTTGATTCAACAAATCTAATAAACAAAATGATAAATTTTATCTAACTATTTTCTAAATAACACAAATGTTAATTTTTGATTCAACAAATCTAATAAACAAAATGAAAATTTTTATCTAACTATTTTCTAAATAACACAAATGTTAATTTTTGATTCAACAAATCTAATAAACAAAATGATAAATTTTATCTAACTATTTTCTAAATAACACAAATGTTAATTTTTGATTCAACAAATCTAATAAACAAAATGATAAATTTTACCTAACTATTTTCTAATTAACACAAATGTTAATTTCTGATTCAACAAATCTAATAAACAGAATGATAAATTTTATCTAACTATTTTCTAATTAACACAAATGTTAATTTTTGATTAAACGAATCTAATAAACAAAAAGATAAATTTTGTTTAACTATTTTCTGATTAACACAAATGTTGATTTTTGATTCAACAAATCTAATAAACAAAATGATAAATTTTGTTTAACTATTTTATAATTAACACAAACGTTAATTTTTGATTCAACAAATCTAATAAACAAAAATATAAATTTTGTTTACTCCAATTCTAATTAACAAAAATGTTAATTTCAACAGATCTACATAACACACCAATCACAAATCAAATCACGTATGACAACCAACAGAATATTACAGCGTACGAGTAATATCACAATTATGATTAATAAATTTTAATTATATACAAAAAGAATAGAATTTCTCACAGTTCTTTTAATTCTGAATAATTCAGATTTGAATTTTTGTCCAAAATCTGATATGCTCCAAATTGGTTCTAATCAATCCAAAAATGTAGATCTTGGACTCACGATCGTAACGGATCTGAAATTATTCAATTTCGAGATCGTATGCATTAGTTATGAATTAATTTGGATTGATAATAATTTTAAAATTAATTAATTAAATAGTAAAGGGGAAAATATACCCTTCTTCTTCCTTTTCAAGTTAAGGATGCGGGTTTCAAAATTTGTTCAAAAATAGGTCTGTTCAAAACTAGGTCTCCGTTTAACTTCCGATTGGTGCAGAGGGAGGCCGATCAGGCGCTGCCACGTCAGAGCGCTAGGGGAGGCGCGCCTGGGGGATGGACGACGTCGAACTTGGTGGCGGCCTGGTGGGGGTACAGGCGACGAATGGCGGCGGGTTTAGGGGCTCGGTTCTTCAGGTACGGGCCACTACAGGTAACGAACCGGGCATGGATGTGGAGAGGAAGAAATTATTTACAAAATCTTCCAAAGGACTGATGGATTTTATTGTATGAATTAGAAGAAATTAGTGGAGAAAGGATTGAACAACCATGGTCGTTCGTTTTAAGGAGGCGGCGGCAAGAATTCTGATTAGGGTTATTTAAGCTATTATTTATAATATAATAATATTATATTCTCTTAATTATTGGTTTTAGCCAATTAATCCTTAACAGCTCCAATTTCATCCCAACAAAAGTTGTTCCTGCCCAATTGCCCCCGTTCCGGACACAGTGGACTAGGTTTCGTCAGCCCAATCGATCGTTTTTAGTCTGTTTTATTCAATTTAAAATATAAATCATTTATTTATTTCATTCGATCGTACATTTAAATTTACCGGGGCACATACGGACTTCAAAAATTCCTGAAAAATAAATCTAGCTATGTTTTAACGATACAGTCCTAACAAAATTAATTCCTTTGAATTTGGAGACCATTTAAAAAATGGTCTTTTTAACGGTTGATTAAATTCAATGGAAATTATCGAACGCAGTTTAATTTACCAAGCTCACAAATTAATTCCAATAAACTTAGCAATAATTTGACATTCCGGATCCGACAAAAATGGTTTCATCGAAAACGGAGGTCGTTTATAAAATGGCCCTTTATACGGGCTATATATTATATTAAATTCCGTAACGACTATCCTGAATATTCAACTGGTCATAACTTTTTATTCCCGCTATGAAATTTCAATTTTTTGGATTCGTTGGAAAGATATTTTTAAACACATTTAAATATATTTGGTTTCACTAAAATCTGATTTATTTTGAATCCAATACATTCGGTCAAAGTTTAAATCAAAATTTCAAACTACCATGTTATTTCTAACTCCTTTTAAAATTAAAATAAATATATTCATTCTAACTTCGATTTAAATAAAATTTAAATTGTTGTTATTTAGAATAAATTATTTTAACTATTCCAATTCATTAAAATAGCCAAAATTCGGGTCTCTTTGCCAACAATTTTAACTGGCTCCCTTCTCACTGCTAAGATCGGGGTAATCTCCAAATCTTGTTGTGCTTCTTCCTCCACAACTAAGTCTGGATCATGTACATGCTTCCGGAGTTGAGCCACATTGAATACATCATGCACCCTTGGCAACTAGTTAGGCAACTGCACCCTATAAGAAAGAGTTCCAATCCTTTCGAGAATAGGAAACAGACCAATGAATCTCGGCGCCAACTTCCCAGTCTTCCCAAAATGAATTACTCCTCTCAATGGGGAAACCCTCAAGTATACATAATCACCAACAGAGAATTCTAAATCCCTTCTTCGTGAGTCTGCATAGCTCTTTTGTCGGCTCTGAGCAGTAGGTAGTCACTTCTTTATGAAATCAACTTTATCTGATACTTCACGAATCGTGTCGGGACCCAATATTAACCGATTGCCTAGTTCCACCCAACATGCGGGAGATCTGCATGGCCTGCCATATAATGCTTCAAATGGCGACATCTGCAAACTTGTTTGGTAATTGTTATTATTAGAGAACTCAACCAAATGCAAATGATCCTCCTATGACCTGCCAAAATCAAGAATGAAAGCTCGCAACAAGTCTTCAAGTATACGGTTCACCCTCTCAGTCTGGCTATCTGTCTGAGGATGATAGGCAGTGCTTAGATTCAACTTGGTCCCAAGCTCCTCTTGGAATGCTTCCTAAAATTTACTAGCAAATATCGGATCACAGTCACTAACAATGCTACTGGGAACTCCAGTAGTCTAACAATCTCTATGAAATAAAGCTGCGTCAGACTTCGAGTTGTTCTATTAGATCTGACAGGAATAAAATGGGCGGTCTTCGTGAAATGATCTACAATCACCCATATACTGTCATTGCCTTTTTTGGTTCGGGGCAAGCCATCAACGAAATTCATAGAAATTTGGTCCCACTTCCAACTTGGAACCTCTAGCGGTTGCGACAATCCTGCGAGCTTCTGTTGATCGCTTTTGACTTGTTGACAAGTGGAACATCTGCAAGCATATATGGAAATGTCCCTCTTCATAGATCTCCACCAAAATGACCGCTTGAGGTCATGATAGATCTTGGTCACCCATGGATGAATACTAAGCTTAGATTTGTTACATTCATCCATTACTTCCATTCTAAGATCAGGAAGGTTCAGAACACAAATTCGGCCTAATAGCCTCAGAACCCCTTTGTTGTCAATTTGGAACTCGTGGGTTCGCCTTCCCGAACTCTTTTGCTAATTCTCTGAACAAATTCATCATTCTTTTGAATAGCAGAGATCTTATCAATCAAGGTAGGTGTAATAATGAGACTGTCGATGATAAGATTGGCGTTGGCCACATTCTTTCTGCTGAGCGCATCGGCTACAATGTTGGCTTTCCCTGGAGTATATAAGATGTCCAGATCATAGGACACAAGAAATTCTAACCAATGTTGCTGCCTCAAATTCAAGTCCCTTTGGATGAATAGATACTTCAAGGATTTATGATTTGTATATAATTCGAACTTCTCACCCAAAAGATAGTGCCACCATATCTTTAAAGCAAACACGATGGCCATCAACTCAAGATCATGAGTGGGGTATTTCTTCTCATGCGGTTTCAACTGACTGCTAGCATATGCGACTACTTTGCCCCTTTGCATTAACATCACACTGATTCCTTCAATAGAAGCATCGGTATAGACTGTCAAATCTTGGTTGCCATCAATAATGGTCAACATAGGAGCAGTGGTCAACCTCAATTTTAGCTCTTGGAAAGATGCCTCATATTCGGGTGTCGAAATAAACTTTGTATGCTTCTTAGTCAGCTTCGTCAAAGGACAAGATAGTTTCGAAAAATCTTAAACGAATTTCCAATAATAGCCAGCCAATCCTAAGAAACTTCTGACTTCTGTAGGAGTGCTAGGCTGCTTCCAATCTTGGATGGCTGAGATCTTTCCTAGGTCTACTGAAATGCCTTTCTTTGATACAACATGACCGAGGAATTTCACTTCTTCTTGCCAGAATATGCATTTAGAGAATTTGTCTTTCAACACATCCTTCCTCAGGATTTCCAGAACTTCTTTCAGATGATTTTCATGCTCAGTAGTGGATTTAGAGAAGATTAAGATATCATCGATGAAGACCAGCACGAATTTATTTAAGACATCCCGGAATACTCTGTTCATCAGATCGACAAAGTAGGCAGGAGCGTTACATAAGCCGAGCGGCATTACTAGCCATTCACAGAATAAATCTGGCCCTCTGAAAGCTGTCAAAGGAACACATTCTTGGCAATGCACAATTGATGGAATCCTGTAGCTAGGTCCATTCTAGAGAATACTTGCGCTCCACTCGCTCGGTCCAATAGATCATCAATACACGGCAACGGATATTTGTTTTTCAGCGTTTGCTTATTGAGGTCACGGTAATCCATACATAGCCTAAGAGTACTGTCTGACGTCGGGACAAACACCATTGCTGCACCCTAATTTGAGAAGTTAGGCCTGATCAGACCCTTTCACAAAAGCTGTTTAGTTTGATTGCTCAGCTCCTCATTTTCTTTCAGCGTCATTCTTCGAATAGGATGCACAACCGCCCTTGCATTCGGAACTAAGTCAATCTTGAAGTCGATTTCTCTGCGCGGAGGTATGCTATCAACTTCTTCAAACACATCCGCATAATCTTTGACAATAGGGATATTCTCAATAGAAGTAGGAGTGACTTTTAGTGAAGACCAAAATTCTTTCCTATCAGTTGCTGAGCCATGACATGGTATAATAATATCTCCGAGCTTAGTTTTGTCTTTGACAATTCTTTCGGCACATCCAACCTCGGCCTCATGTTTTGTTAATCAGTTCAGCCTAAGAATAATATCAAATTCATAAAAATTCATCACGATCAGATTAAAAGGAAACCGGTAAAAAGAATAGGAGATGGGCACTTTGTAGAATAACCCGAGAACAAGAGAACCTCTTATCGGGTTATGGACACTAACAAATTCTTTAAGATTTCTTTTTTTTCTTTCAAATTTAACTTTTTAATTGTGTCACTAGATATGAAACTATGTGACGCACCAATGTCAAATAATACGGTAACATGAATATTCTTAATGGTAAGAGTAATTCCTAAGACATCAGGTTTACCTACTCCTATGGAAGAAGCTGGTGTAGCCGCTCCATTGTATACATGAGCCACCTTAGATTTCTTCAGCAATGGACAATTCTTGGTAAGATGCCCTGGCTTGTGGCAATTAAAGCATTCCCTGGTGTCGCGAGAATTATGATTGCGATTCTGACTGGGTCCAGACTCATTCCTTCTTGGCCTTTTTGGAGCTCGGCATTCGTAATCAAAGTGTCCAATCTTCTGGCAATTAAAGCATCTCAACTTGGCCTTTTTATTTCCCTGAGGTTTGGCGGCTGAAGAGTTGCTCGCCTTCGGTTTCTTGTCAGCCTTCTTCCTTGAAACACCCCACCTCGGCTAGGGTCACTCACAAAGGGAATGCACTAGTTTTGGAGGGGTATTATCGAGATAACATCACATAATTATCACAAGACAGTACATAAATAAATAATTAAGTAAACAGCGGAAGAATTTATGTGCAAAACAGAACTTCATTTTATTCCAAAGTAAACCATGTCTCTTACAAACATTTCAAATAACAACTTCATTACAATTGTCTTGTAATAATAGCCAAAGAAGCAATAACTTAAAACAGAAAACCAGCTTGTTCCCCACGTGCAGTAAAAAGAAGCAGCCATAGCAAACCGTACATGTTGAGCCAAAGCAAGTGATATCCAGGCTAAGAGCTAGTGTTTCCTCCCTGAGAACCTGGGGGGGGGGGGGACGAAAGAAAAAGAGGCGAAAGGAAAAGGGTCAGTCATAAAGACTGAGTAAGTCCTAGTGACTTTCAGTGTAAAAACGGTTAAAACAACATGTCATGTATGAACTGGAACTAAACTTAAGAAGGGTGTCAAGGTGGACAAGATAGACTAAGGTGATCATGATAAGTCAAGACAAGTCAAATAAAGCATCACATGTTCAAGATTCGTTGCATCGACTATACTAGTATACTAAGCCCATGTCACAAGTTAATCACGAAATAAATCCCACGGCCGAATATCATGAAATGACCCTGAAACGGGGTCTGACCCAAGTACGGGGTCCTACAGAGCGCTTATCTAGTCGATCGGCTCCCTACAAGTTCTAGCCCGTCAAGTGTCCGTGTCATACGGCTAATCACGAATGTAGTCACCTGTGCTGGGTCCACCTTCGGGTGTATCAGCCCTAGGGTGTCAACCCCTGACACGATTCAAGATGCACAGATAAATCTACGGATACCCAGTGCCTGCCCCAGAATACGTGCACGACCGTAGTCCACCGAACCTAAACTGGCGTACCCCACTACCGTCGTTCACCTCTTACAATCAGCCCAGTAATCGTGCCCCACCCGGCCTAGCCCTAGGGTACCTTGATACATCTAGAGGGTTACTGCTGAAAAGGGTCGTGTCTAGGGTTTCGCCTAACAGATTAGGTCATGTAATTCGTGACCTAACCCGCCTAACCAATTAAGTCATGTAATTCGTGACTTAATCATTTTCCAGTCTAGTCATGTCAAGATGGTTAAGTATGTCATTTAAATTCGCGACTTAACCCGCCTACGTGTCATGTCAAGTTGGCTAAGTATTGTCGTTTCAAGTTCATGGCTTAGCCCTACAAATCGTGTTCAAGTTGTATTTTCATGTTCATGACTTAACCCTAATTGGCATTAATTGATTCGTTAATGCACCGAACCACTCACATTGGATCCTATTGTTCGTAGCCACTGGATTTGCCGGGTGGTTCCGGGCAGGTTTACGCTACGAACTCAACCCAACCTCGGGTTTCAAGCGCGATGTGACTAGCTACCCACATTGGATCCTATTGTTTGTAGCAAATGGATTTTGCCGGGCGGTTCCGGGCAGGTTTAAACTACAAACTCAACCCAATCTCGAGTTGGCCACTTTCTTGTTTTCTAAAGTCATGCCCATGTTCTTATCAGATTCGTGTTATTTCCATAGCATGTTCATATGTCAACTTCGTGCCCAACTAAGGCATGTTTCAAGTCAAGTTATGGCGTGTTCAAGTCAAGTTTTCGTGCCATATTTCATGTTCTACTTATGCCAAATTTCACGGTTTATGATTATAATCAATTCAAGTTTTGCCTATTCTACCCAATCGTATCCCCAACGTATATAAACATACTTCGTTCACAAGAATAAACAATTCAAGAGATAAAGGGGAATAACACCAAACATGTGATAGGCATATGTGAAAATTCCAACATCACTTGCATAATAAACAGGCTATAACATATCACATGGTTTCAATACTAGCATGATGATAACTTGGCATAGTAATGGTTCCAACTTAGTTTAACATGATGATTTCAATTTTACATCATAGGCATAATAATCATTGCGGGCATAATAATAATTTTATTACAAACATGAAACATTAAAGGCATGGTAATTCTAATAGGCATAGTGGATTCCAATTTAGCATTTTTAACATAATGATTCTCATGTAGCATTATAAACATAATGATTCCAACTTTTCATCATAACCTGGCAATTCCCAATTTATCATTAACATGATAGGTATATTAACATCACAGGCATAGTTCCATCAACATCATAGACATGGTTTAATTAGCATCATAGGCATGGTTTAATCAACATAAAGATTTCAATAAACATAGTGATTCCATGGACATGTATTAGTCCAACTTGTCATACAATTAAGCCCAAGTGATTCATAACAACATAAAAATCATGATAAGTTTAACTTGCAACATTGACATAGCAATATTCCCAAATTATGATTCAAAGTTAAACACTATTAACATGGATTAAAAATAGTTCCTAAATCTGGTTTCAATTCATGGAATGTCCATGTTATTTTAGCGTTTTTGCCTAAAAAGTGACATAGAACTTACAATATGAAGCAAGTAATCCAAATCAAAATTCCAAATCAAATAGCCCCAAATCCGTTGTCTAAAGCGTCGTAGTTGTTGTAGCTTCTAGTTGTAGCCTTCAAGAATCATCCTTCGTCTTCTATAATTTTGTACTTTGTATTTTTAATTTAGAGTTCTAGGTTTAATGGCGGCTGCATGAGGCTAAAATGAAATAGTATGATTTAGGCTAGGTCTTATGGTCTTTTTATAGTGTTTGCGAGTTGATTAGGACCGTCGATGGAGCTTGGTTTAATAATAGCCGTTCGTTTGAAGGAGAGACCAACCAGGAGCTGACACCTAGCCCTAGTGACAAGGCAAGGCTCAGAAAATCGACCAAACACAGACCAGGCCAGCCGGGGGGGGGGGGGCTGGGTTCGACCTGGCTCAGGGGCCAGGTCGACACGCCAGTCGACACCGTGTCGACCTGGCAGTCGACACGGGTGACCCAGGTCGACTACCCAGTCGACCTGGGTAGCCCCAGGTCGACTACCCAGTCGACTTGGGTGCCTTGGGCGGGAAAATTCCCGCCCTAGCCAATCCGGCCCGATTTTGAATTTTGAATTGGTTTTTCTGAGCCGTTTTGGTCTGTTTGAATTTTAAACTGAATTCTGAAACTTCCGGAGGCCATATCTTCTTCATACGGAGTCCGTTTTACGCAAACTCGGACTCTATCTCAAGCAGAATTCCGAGACGAACGCAATGACGTATCCCGTTTCCCTTAATTCTTTGATTTGTAATTTATTATACTTTAATTTGTGAATTTCACTGTTATAGAATACACGGGGTGTTACATTCTCCCCCACTTAAAAGGATTTCGTCCCCGAAATCTTCAAGTTCAGGAAGAATGTACATCCTAACATCCAAACATCCATCTACTCATTCATCAAACACGAGCATCCATTGTCCTTAAAAGACTTCTAATGCTTCATGATCATACGCAAAGTGTGTGTACATGTACTTATCTAATGCAAAATCAGGTGGTCTACTGATTCAGTTGACCTTCTTAATGCGAATCATGTAAGTGCCATGAATCCATTATGTATGCAAATTTTCCTATTCATGATTCTACATGAGTGCACAACCATTCATATATAAATGCAACATCCATATGACAACACACTAAACTTCATCCATATACGAATAAATACATTTATGCATATGCAACATGAAAATGTGTCTGAGCCGATCAAGTGCCTAATGTGTATTCATGCATCCACGAGCAACCACTTGCGACCACTTGCAACCATTTCGCAATCATAACATGTTTCAATTACATGTTTACATCTAAAAAGATTCTACCTATGGTTCTCAAGATAGGATCGAGGAGAGAAACAAGATAAAACAAAGCATCTAGAAGAAGTTAACGATGTAACCCCAGAAGGTCCGGTCTGCTTCTTAGGGCAGTCTTTGCTGATGTGTCCAGTCTCCCCACAATGAAAACATTCACCTTGCTTTCTCTTCCTCTCTCTACAATCCTTGGCTATGTGCCCTTCCGTACCACAGAAATTGCATTTCCTTTTATCACGTGAGTTGTCGTTCTTGCCTCCTTTCTCGGAGTCTACCTTCTTATTCTGAGAATCGTTGGGCTTGACCTCTTTCTTACCCTTCTTATCTTCCTCATACAGTAGGGCCATATCCACCAAGCTTTCAAAGGTCGCCCACATGGGCACATGAGTCATGGCCAAACCATGTAGTGGCTCGTTCAAGCCTCGTGCAAAACGTAGCGCCTTTTTCTGAGGAGTGTTGACTAACTCCAATCCGAAGCGAGCAAGCTGATTGAAATGGTTCACATATTCTTTAACTGTCATATTTCCTTGTTTAAGGGTCAGAAACCGTTCCATTTGGAGACTCTCCTCTGCCGATGACTAGAACTTAAGCCCAAATCTCCCTCTAAAGTCCGCCCAAGTCTCAATGGGCCTAGTAGCGTTGGTGACTTCCCACCAATAAGAAGCTTCCTCTTTCATGAGCCACGCCGACAACTGTACTTTCCTATTGTCCTCTACCTCAAAGATAACAAACAAGTCTTCGGTTTCCTTCAACCAATTCCATGCCTCAACAAAAGTCTTAGTTCCTAGGAAATCCTTTCCGCCCATGGCCTTAAAGTCCTTGCATATCTTTGAAAAAGCGGTTTCTCGCGGAGGTTGAGGAGGACGAGGAGGAGGATTGGCTGGGCCTGTCACATTAGCCCGAGCCTCGAGGAAACGACGGAACCAAGTGGGTATATTGACACCCTCAGGAAGATTAAGATCGTCGGCCATGATAAGCTGAAAACGAAAAAGATTCAAACGAGGAAACAAAGATAGTGCTAATGGCTTTTTGGGGAATAGCCTTTTAAAATAAACCAACTTTTCTTGAAAATTGCTTCTTCGTAAATGGTTTTGATAAAAAAAATTCAAAAGGTTTTCAAAACTTTTGCCCAGTCTTGGTGACCCTCTGCTCTGATACCAAATGAAACACCCCACCTCGGCTAGGGTCACTCACAAAGGGAATGCACTAGTTTTGGAGGGGTATTATCGAGATAACATCACAGAATTATCACAAGACAGTACATAAATAAATAATTAAGTAAACAACGGAAAAATTTATGTGCAAAACAGAACTTCATTTTATTCCAAAGTAAACCATGTCTCTTACAAACATTTCAAATAACAACTTCATTACAATTGTCTTGTAATAATAGCCAAAGAAGCAATAACTTAAAACAGAAAACCAGCTTGTTCCCCAAGTGCAGTAAAAAGAAGCAGCCATAGCAAACCGTACATGCTGAGCCAAAGCAAGTGATATTCAGGCTAAGAGCTAGTGTTTCCTCCCTGAGAACCTGGGGGGGGGGGGAACGAAAGAAAAATAGGCGAAAGGAAAAGGGTCAGTCATAAAGACTGAGTAAGTCCTAGTGACTTTCAGTGTAAAAACGGTTAAAACAACATGTCATGTATGAACTGGAACTAAACTTAAGAAGGGTGTCAAGGTGGACAAGATAGACTAAGGTGATCATGATAAGTCAAGACAAGTCAAATAAAGCATCACATGTTCAAGATTCGGTGCATCGACTGTACTAGTATACTAAGCCCATGTCACAAGTTAATCAAGAAATAAATCCCACGGCCCAATATCATGAAATGACCCTGAAACGGGGTCTAACCTAAGTACTGGGTCCTACGGAGCGTTTATCTAGTCGATCGGCTCGCTAAAAGTTCTAGCTCATCAAGTATCTGTGTCATACGGCTAATCACGAATGTAGTCACCTGTGTTGGGTCCACCTTCGGGTGTATCAGCCCTAGGGTGTCAACCCCTGACACGATTCAAGATGCACAGATAAATCTACGGATACCCAGTGCCTGCCCCGGAATACGTGCACGACCGTTGTCCACCGAACCTACACTGGCGTACCCCACTGCCGTCGTTCACCTCTTACAATCAGCTCAGTAATCGTGCCCCACCCGGCCTAGCCCCAGGGTACCTTGATACATCTAGAGGGTTACTGCTGAAAAGGGTCGTGTCTAGGGTTTCGCCTAACAGATTAGGTCATGTAATTCGTGACCTAACCCGCCTAACCGATTAAGTCATGTAATTCATGACTTAATCCTTTTCCAGTCTAGTCATGTCAAGATGGTTAAGTATGTCATTTAAATTCGTGACTTAACCCGCCTACGTGTCATGTCAAGTTGGCTAAGTGTTGTCGTTTCAAGTTCATGGCTTAGCTCTACAAATCGTGTTCAAGTTGGTTAAGTTGTCTTTTCATGTTCATGACTTAACCCTAATTGGCATTAATTGATTCGTTAATGCACCGAACCACTCACATTGGATCCTATTGTTCGTAGCCACTGGATTTGCCGGGCGGTTCCGGGAAGGTTTACGCTACGAACTCAACCCGACCTCGGGTTTCTAGCGCGATGTGACCAACTACCCACATTGGATCCTATTGTTTGTAGCAACTGGATTTGCCGGGCGGTTCCGGGCAGGTTTACACTACAAACTCAACCCAACCTCGAGTTGGCCACTTTCTTGTTTTCTAAAGTCATGCCCATGTTCTTATCAGATTCGTGCTATTTCAATAGCATGTTCATATGTCAACTTCGTGCCCGACTAAGGCATGTTTCAAGTCAAGTTATGGCATGTTCAAGTCAAGTTTTCGTGCCATATTTCATGTTCTACTTATGCCAAATTTCACGGTTTATGATTATAATCAATTCAAGTTTTGCCTATTCTACCCAATCGTATCCCCAACGTATATAAACGTACTTTGTTCACAAGCATAAACAATTCAAGAGATAAAGGGTAATAACACCAAACATGTGATAGGCATATGTGAAAATTCCAACATCACTTGCATAATAAACAGGCTATAACATATCACATGGTTTCAATACTAGCATGATGATAACATGGCATAGAAATGGTTCCAAATTAGTTTAACATGATGATTTCAACTTTACATCATAGGCATAATAATCATTGCGGGCATAATAATAATTTTATTACAAACATGAAACATTAAAGTTAAGGTAATTCTAATAGGCATAGTGGATTCCAATTTAGCATTTTTAACATAATGATTCTCATCTAGCATTATAAACATAATGATTCCAACTTTTCATCATAACCTAGCAATTCCCGATTTGTCATTAACATGATAGGTATATTAACATCACAGGCATAGTTCCATCAACATCATAGACATGGTTTAATTAGCATCATAGGCATGGTTTAATCAACATAAAGATTTCAATAAACATAGTGATTCCATGGACATGTATTAGTCCAACTTGCCATACAATTAAGCCCAAGTGATTCATAACAACATAAAAATCATGATAAGTTTAACTTGTAACATTGACATAGCAATATTCCCAAATTATGATTCAAAGTTAAACAATATAAACATGGATTAATAATAGTTTCTAAATCCGGTTTCAATTCATGGCATGTCCATGTTATTTTAGCGTTTTTGCCTAAAAAGTGACGTAGAACTTACAATATGAAGCAAGTAATCCAAATCAAAATTCCAAATCAAATAGCCCCAAATCCGTTGTCTAAAGCGTCGTATTGTTGTAGCTTCTAGTTTAGCCTTCAAGAATCGTCCTTCGTCTTCTATAATTTTGTTCTTTATATTTTTAATTTAGAGTTCTAGGTTTAATGGTGGCTGCATGAGGCTAAAATGAAATAGTATGATTTAGGCTATGTCTTAGGGTCTTTTTATAGTATTTGCGAGTTGATTAGGACCGTCGATGGAGCTTAGTTTAATAATAGCCGTTCGTTTGAAGGAGAGACCAACCAGGAGCTGACACCTAGCCCTAGTGACAAGGCAAGGCTCAGAAAATCGACCAAACACAGACCAGGCCAGCCGGGGGGGGGGGGGGGGGGGGGCTGGGTTCGACCTGGCTCAGGGGCCAGGTCGACACGCCAGTCGACACCGTGTCGACCTGGCAGTCGACACGGGTGACCCAGGTCGACTACCCAGTCGACCTGGGTGCCTTGGGCGGGAAAATTCCCGCCCTAGCCAATCCGGCCCGATTTTGAATTTTGAATTGGTTTTTCTGAGCTGTTTTGGTCTGTTTGAATTTTAAACTGAATTCTGAAACTTCCGGAGGCCATATCTTCTTCATACGCAGTCCGTTTTACGCAAACTCGGACTCTATCTCAAGCAGAATTCCGAGACGAACGCAATGATGTATCCCGTTTCCCTTAATTCTTTGATTTGTAATTTATTATACTTTAATTTTTGAATTTCACTGTTATAGAATACACGGGGTGTTACATTCCTTTTGTTGTTATTTTGATTCTTCTCCCGATCTTGTTGAGAATTCATGTCATTTTCTTCATATCGGCAAGCCATCTCGAGCACCTCATTAAATGGAAGCTTGATGTGTGCTGTCACTCTGTTCAGATACTTTCTGGAAAGGCCATTAATAAATCTCTTGATCTTTTGGAGTGGGTCCCAAATTAATTCAGGAACATAACGTGAGAGCTCTTCAAACTTCCGCACATACCCTAAAACAGTCTTATCTACTGGCTGCAAGTTGGCAAACTGATCGTGAAGACGCTCTACTTCTCGCGGATGAATAAATTTCTCATTAAAGAGTTCCTTGAATTTTGCCCAAGATATGTCGGCCTCATTATTTCCAATTATGACAGTCTCCCACCAGTTTTGAGCCTCATCTATTAATAGCCACGATGCCATAAAACGCTTGCGGTGGTCTTCAAGCTCCAAGCCTCCAAATATTTTCTCACAAGTCTTTAGCCATGCTTGAGCTTCCATCACCGTCTCTCGGCCTGTGAATGACACACACTACGCCATAGATGACCTATCGCAATGAAAACCCATGGTGTTGCTAGCTACAATGTTGCCATTGCTATGATGTTTTTTGTCTATTGCAACACATGTTTCAATGTGTTACCATAGATATCAACATGTGTTGCAGTAGCCACGTGAATAAAATTAGTAATCCGCGTCAACAATATCCAACGGTCCAGAATAGTGATCCACATCAATCTAATTTCCTTCACCACAGCAGCGATCTTTTACCCAAATTTTCATTTTCCCGTTGTAAAATAATTCGCGTTGTCTTCACTTGAGAAAATTGACCGAACTATCTTTCCCTAAATTTTCATTTTACCGCTTAAAAATAATAAAATAATTATCGTTGTTTTCACTTTTCCACTTTCAACCCTAAATCGTTCGAACCCTAAACTAAAATCCCAATTCATATCGCAGGGAATCCCAATTCTTATTGCCCTTCTTCTTCCCTAAATTCGCCTTCCTCTCAAAAAAAACCTCTTCTTCCTTCTCCTATCATTTTAGTTATCACTGCAGCAAAATTCGACGAGGCAACCACTAATTACGTTGTTCGCTACCAAATAAAGATCCGATTTTGCATGAAATTGCTTCGCTGTCGATCTACTTTCATTACCCTAAGGTACTGTAAACGAATTTTTTGATCTTAACTTACCTTTTTTCGATGATCCATAGTGTTGTACTTCGTCAGTCTGTACATTCATTTTTTAGGCTAATCTGTTTTAGGCTTAACATGAAGGGATTCCACCTTGTGAGCACAAGTAGAAATCGTAATTCTTTAGGTGTTAGATTTTGTTGTCCACCATACTGCCTGGTGGAACATTGTCCGGGGAATGGAGGTAGAATGTGACAATGCTTTTGAGCACAAAAGTTCGCCGGATAATGTTCCACTGGGCACTATGGGACAATGCCAAATTCAGAGAGGCACTTTCGGTCCCAAGGCCCTTAATCGTAAGTGTTTGTTTATTTAGCCTTGTTAGATGTCATATAGTACACAGTGCATTTATCATATCCACATTTATGCAATCTTTGTTGGTACTTATAAGAGTACACGTCAGTCACAAATTTGTTTTATGTTGATGTTTCAGGAATGTAATTGATGTTTCAGGACTGCGGATATCACTGAATATTGCATGATGCGGACATCAATTTCAACTTCAAATTCGTCAACAGCGGCTGCGAGAAAGAACTGCCACCACAATATCCCAGCAAAGTTGAGGACTGTAAAGGTGGGGTCGAATGCGGGGAAGAAGTTTTTTGGTTGCTCCATGTGGCCGGTAAGTATAAATTAGGTTTTTTTTTTGGTTGCGGATTTTACTCGAGAATTTAATGTATGTGCAGATTGGCGATTGCGGGTATTTTATGTGGCATGACGAAGTGTACGAAATCAACAACAATTCTGAATTGGATGATACTAGTGTTAAATTGATGGAAAAAGAAAAGACTATATTGCAATTGCTCATGGAAAAGAAGACAATTGAAGAAAAGCTGCAGAAGCAAAAGCAAAAGAGGGTAAAAGCCGATGAATTGGTGGCAGATTTGAAGGAAGAGTTGGCCCTAATGCGCATTGACTGTGGAAAACACGAGACAGGAGAAAAATTCTTTGCAAAAGCTTTAGCTATATCTTGGATCATGTTTGGAGTTCTTTTGTGTGTTGTTATGGCAATGTAGAGCAGTGAAGTAACATGAAATAGCATGCATGGGCAGTTTTCAGGTATAATTTTAAGTTTTGCCACATTGTAGATTAGTGATAATTTTTGGCACATTGCAGATTAGTATGCACTTGTATACACATTGTTTAGATCAATATACACTTGTATACACATTGATCAGTTATGTCACTCAGTTATGTTTTAGATCAGTACACTTGTATCCACATTGTTTAGATCAGTTATGTAACTCACACATTGTTTAGATCAGTACACTTTTATACACATTGTTTAGATCAGTATACTATGTTATACTGATGCAAATGGAATTCAGTTATGAAACTCAGTTTGTGCTGAAAGGAAACTCAGTTATACTATGACCATACTTTGTGCTGAAATGCAATTCAGGCATGCATACCTCTTATTTTGTGCTGAAATGCAACTTATGTATGCAGGTGAAGGAGGCAGTGATGAGGATTTTCAAGAACTTTTGTTAATGAAGGCACTAGAGGTACGATGCAGTAGAGGCATTGAACGCATTGAAGGCTTGTGCTATATTTTGAAACTGTTTTAGTTTTATGTAAACATGAATTGAGGACTTGCTGTGTGTTTGTTTTTGAAATGTTTGTAAAATTGAACTTAGTGGCTACGTTTTGTTATTTTGTAGTTGACTACGTACTAGTGTTCCCTGGTTAATTTGAAATAAAAAGTTCTTTGTAAATTTCAGTTTGATGTTATGTTGCCATATATATGATATAATGTTGCAGTATGTGATGTTAAATGTTGCCATAGCTATGATATAGTGTTGCCATTGGGTGGCAAAATTGTTGCTGTAAATTTATGCATGTGGGCCCCACAACTGGATTTCGTGGACCCGGGCTACAGATTTTCGTGGCGATTCCGTAAACACGGATCACAGATTATAGTGGGTCCCACATTTTTGTAAATTTAGTACATGCGGCAACAACTGTGCTGATGTTGCCTTAGGATCGAAAATGTGTTGCCTTTGACTCTAAGGCAACGCGGCAAAAGGCAACCCCAAAAAAGTGTTGCCACAGATCATTTTTTGCCTACAGCAACACTATTTGGCACATACTGCGTCATTTCTCTGGGGTTGGCATAGGCCATCTATGGCGTAGTGACACCTCCCAAATTCATGAACTTCTTGGCCACCTTGTCCAGGTCAAAAGGCTGTGGGGGTGGAGGTGGTGGTGGTGCTACAGCCTCTGGGTTGGGCTGCTCCTAAACAATGGGGCTTTCATCCCTTACTAGTCCTCTGGCTCCGCCTGTGCCTCGAGCTCTTGCTGTAGTGCTCCTTTTCAGTCAGTTCTGTACCATTAAGGAGAGAGTCAGACCAATAGAAACGATAATTTTAAAGGGAAGGTTAAAGTAGAGACATATGAAAAGATGATTGTAACAACCCGGAAGATCAGAACCAATTTAAATTTTTTAATTTGGCTATTTTAATGAATTTAGAATATTTAAAATAATTTATTTTAATTAATAATGACTAAAAAATTATTTAGTTCGAAGTTAGAACGAATATATTTATTTTCATTATAAAAGTAGTTAGACATAGCGCTGTAGTTCGAAAATTTGACTTTGAACTTTG
Source organism: Allium sativum (assembly GCA_030737875.1). NCBI lineage: Eukaryota > Viridiplantae > Streptophyta > Magnoliopsida > Asparagales > Amaryllidaceae > Allium > Allium sativum. Next base: position 752,820,419 of record CM060918.1, read on the forward strand.
ACTGAATGTACAGGATTCAAAATAAACCGGATTTTAGTGAAACAAAAATATTTAAATCTGTTTAAAAATATCTTTCTAACGAATTTGAAAAATCGAGATTTCATAGCGGGAATCAAAAGTTATGGCCAGTTGAATATTTAGAATGGTCGCCATGGAATAAATATAGCCTGTAAAAATAGACATTTTGCAAACGACCTCCATTTTCGACAAAACCAACTTGGTTGGACCCGGAATGTCAAATTATTGCTAGGTTTCAAATTCTATAATTTTTGGAATTAATATGTGAGCATGGCAAAGGAAAATGCGTTTGGTAATTTCAGTTTGAATTGGATCGACCAGAAAAAGTCCATTTTGCAAACAATCTTCAAATTCGACAAAATTAATTTTTTGGGACCGTATCGTCCCAACATAGCTAGATTTATTTTTCAGGAATTTTTAGAATCAACATGTGGCCCCGACAAATTAAAATGTACGTTCAAATCTAAATTTGAATGTTTTATATTTTTATTTGAAGAACAACTGACTGAAACAGTCGAATGGGCTTACGAAACATATTCCATTGTGTCCGTAATGGGGGTATTTAGCTAGGGGCGACAGTCATTAGGTATGAATTGGAGTTCGTATGGACTAGAGGGTATTTTCGAAATTAAAAGAATAAATATTTATTATAAAATGAATGGACTAATAGGAATTCTCCTTCACAACTTCGGTTCCAGGAAAATAGCCCGATTCCCTCTCACCGACGACGGAAACCACTCCCTTCCTTCTCTCCTCCCTATTGCTCAAATCACTCAATAAAACTTGACGGTCCTGTTGAAAATTTTGTGGAGAATTCTTCCAGCTTCAAATCAGTACAAGTCTCACCCCCTATCGTCGAGTATTCAGTGAGACCCAACGCGTCGAAGTGCGCAACTTCCAACTGCCACTGGTGCCTCCTGCCTTCATCACACCTGACCCCACCTACCTCAAGGCGTGTGCCTCTCCTTCCTCTTTCACGTGGTATTGGCCGATCCTTCTCTCGTGCTTTGGATTTCACGAAATCTTCAACCCTAGTTTTGAACAGTCGTAGAGAGATATCGACTTTGAAATTTTAAAAGGGTTTTAACAGTTAAAAGTGTTGTAAATTATGATTTTAGAATAAAAATCATATCTTTAACATATGTTGTCGAAATCCAGTGAAACCAGAGACATTGGACTCGTGACAACATCTACTACATTCTAGAAGAAACCGGAGAATTTTTGGAGCTTCCTACAATTTTAGAAGGAGTGGAACCCAATGTGAGAAATCTATATTCAAATTGGAATAAAATTGCGATGTATAAATTAAGTAAGCGAAGTATAAATTGTATACGCGTTGTATATCTCATACATGGGCGTTGTATAAATTATATAAGCGATGTATAAGTTGTACATGCGTTGTATAAATCATAAATGCATTGAATGGAATTGAAATGAAATTGAAATGGAAATAAATATATTTATATACATATACATACATACATATATATATATATATATATATAGACACACACACATACACTCCTCTCGTCCACAAACCATGGGCGATATAAATTGGTTGGATTGTGATTGTTTGGACTGTAGTTTGGAATGATTGATTGTGGTTGAAACAAAGTTGTTTGGGTTTGTGGTAAATTCACTTTGTTATGAAAATAGATTGTATAGTGAAAAGAATTTGCATTAGGCAAACGAAACCCCTTGTAAATGCCGTAAGGCCTAAGTTAGCGCGAGGAGTCGTACTCGGGACGGTGCCGGTTTTAATTACCCTGCCGTTATAATGCAGAATTTTTTTGATATATTCATGTGTTAAAATATATTCATGCATTGATAATATATCCATGATTGAAATAAATTGTTTAGATAATAAAAATCATATTTTTACTATGCATATGAAGTATATAAAATATTGAAACGGTAAAATTCACATATTTATCATGTATACGAAGTTCAAAAATGTAACAACCCACTTTTCTTAGGAATATTGAGTTGGGAATCAACTAATTGATTTGGTAATTTAATGGAAAAAATAAATATAATAATGAATAAATAGATAAAAGCAAAACATATATTTTTGGGATGAGAGGAAAATACATGTTTTATGAATTATTGGGCGTATGTAGTTGATGTAAAATGTTGCACGTTTTGTTGTAAATAATGTTAAAGTTTATTGTTTTGATTAAATAACAATTTTAAAAGGAAAAATATTAAAATAATGCTGTCATGTTGTTTTCAAGTTATGAAAAAAAAGTTCACATAATGTCGAAAATGTGGGTAAAGTAAGGATAAAATTAAATTTTATGTCCTTTTTTTCATAAAAAGAAAAGATTATAAAAGGAAAAAAAATGTAAACAAAATACAAATAAAAATATAATATGCATTTTTGATGAAAGCTCTAGAATCAAATTTAATAAGACGGAAAAAACAAAAATATCTCATAATAAGACAAATTTTAATCATTTTGTTTCTTTAGGGAGAAGAGTGAAATAATAAAATAAAGGGGGGGGGACTTGGTTGAAGAATCTAGAGAAGGGGCTAAACATAAAATTCCTTCTCGTTAATCTCCCGTTCCTCATTCACCGACTAAAAAAAACACTACGTATTTCTTTTCTTCCTCAGCCAGAAGCTTCAAACTAGAAACACAGAGCCTCTCATCCAAATCAAAAAAAAAAAAAAAAAAAAAAAAAAAAAAAAATTGCAATCAAAGATTGAAGTAAGATTCCCAATTCTTCAAGTAAGTATTCCCTAAACTTATTCAATCTTTCTCTGATTCTTTCAATTTTTGTAAATAGAGATCTTAGGATTGTTTTCCTATTCAAATCCTTTTTGTAGAGGGCTTCAATCGAGAGATTAGTCGATTTCAGAGTTGAAAGATTGCATTTTGGAGTTGTAGGTGAGTGAAGTTTTCACCTTTTTCCTCTTTAAATCATGGATTGTGTATGCATGATGGGTAAAAGGTGAAATTTTGATTGTAAATTAGCTCCTTCCCCTATTTATGATTTATTCTTGGTATATTTAGGGCAATTAAATTAGATTTGCGGTAGTATTGCAAAATTGAAGACATTATATCTTAAAATTGGTTGCATGCATACAACTTTTACTGCATGCATATATATATATATTTCATTGCCTCATAGTCGTTGCATGCATGTAATTTTATCGCATGCAAGGTGCTTGTTTAATTGCTTTAAAGAAAAGCAAATTAATAATACTTGAAAGGCAAATCTTCATGCCTTTTGCTAATTTTCTGTTTTTTTTAAACAAAACAATTGCTGAAAAAAAAATTTGCTAAAAAAAAATTCAGCATGGGGGAGGAGCTGCAGCTCAAAGAGCTGCAGCAACAGTCCATTCTGGACTGCACAGGCAGTCCAGTTCCGGGCTGAGCTTGCAGCCCAAAATGGGCTGCAAAGCAGCCCAGAACGGGCTGTCCAGCCAACCCAGAAGCCCGTACTGGGCCGGCCTGGCAGCCCAGAAGGGCTGCCCCAGCCAGCCCGGACTGGGCCGATCTGGGTGGCCCAAATGGGCTGCCCAGCCAGTCCAGGCTGGGCCGGCCTGTAGGCCTGGGCGGCCTGGGCAGCCCGGCCTACAGGCCTGGGCTGGACCGCCAGCCGGCCTAGGCTGGCCTGGGAACCCAGCCAGACTAGCTTGGACCTTCCAGGACAGCCCTGGTTGGGCTGCACCAGACAGCCCAGCTGAGCCGGCCCAGGTAGCTAGGCGGGACCGGCCGTGGAAAAAAATATAATTTTTTTTATTAAATTACATTTTTTTTAAATTATTTTTGTTTATAATAAGATTTCCTTTAAAACAATCATATGTTTTATATTAGAAAATCATTGCTTTCTTTAAATTTTTTGGAAAGCAAAATCTTTCATAAATTAAATGGTCGAATAATTTTATTAATTCCAAACAAGTTAAACATGCTTATGTTTCGTTATAATACATAAGTATTATGGGGTACTTGTGTATTAGAGAGAAACGGAAGTGTAACCATCTATGGACATGCGTTGTTATCCTTTTTGGAAAGTATACTGGGTTTTATAAAACTTACTTTTATGAATATTGCCATGATTGGTTTTATATAGTGTTTTGATGTTATAAACACTATAAATTTTTAAGGCATGATTTTACAAAATAATATTTAAAAATACTTTTGATTTTGGGGTTGGGATAAATTGGACTCTGTTGTACCAATGGGCCAAAACTACATCTTGGTCGACCTGATTCAGGTTCGCTACCTGAATCATGGTTTTTTGAATTTCCGCCCATCTACCACCAAAGGTCAAACGGTCTGCTACATTGGGCAATTTTGTTGTTTTGATCAGAATTCCCGATCGGTGGGTCACAGACTACATCAGATGGAGGCGTGGGGGTGCCATGTGTAGTGTCGTGAACGGGTAGCATACGGCCTTCGCCTTAGACCGGCTTGGTTATCCTGGGTTGATCGCCAGGTATCGTTATGGCGTTATGAGTAGGTTACGGTGCTGATGTCTCCGCAGGCACTAGAGCTCTACCACTTTGATTTTACAATGCTAGCGTCTGTTCATTTGGTATCTGTTATGAGTCGTATTATATTTATCCCATAGTTCCCACAATTCTTTACTGCCTTCTTATTTGTTTAATGTTGGGAAATTACCCAAATTAATTTGAAAACCTAGTATTTTAACCAACGTTTAATTATTGTATTGTTTTATATATGATAATTGTTTTGGTATTGTATTGAGTTATATACAATACCTATGCCCTTTAATCCTACTTATTATATTATCATATTGCTTTACATATGAGAATCGTTATAGTATTGTATTGAGTTGCATACAATACTTGTGCCTTTTTATCTTACTTTTTATATTATCATATTGTTTTATATATAATAATTGTTTTGGTATTGTATTGAGTTATATACAATACCTATGCCCTTTAATCTTACTTTTTATATTATCATATTGCTTTACATATGATAATTGTTTTGGTATTGTATTGAGTTAGATACGATACCGATGCCTGAGATTATGGCATATTACTGCGACAATTATGCTAAATTGTTCATATATTGTAACATTCATACGCCTCATGTTGCCTTATACATGTGGCACCTTTACTTCTTTGTTAAATTATTTAATGTCCATAGATACTTACTTCACTCACACTAGACATAGGCACTCAGTTTGATTGATTTGATGTGCATCCGTGATTTCGAAGTGTTTTTCGAGGTGGGCGGTAGTTGTGGCTATGCGTTATCACCAGTCCGGGCATGCAACTATTATACTCCTACTCTGGGCATTCCTCGTGTGCCTTGTCATATTATCCTGATCAAGCCCCTACGATTTTGATTTGTACCATACCTATGGAGTGCCCTCTAATAGCCACTACGTACTGTGGACTTTATGGTATCTGTATAGACTACGATATTATAAACAGTGTAAGGGTAAAAATGTAATCCCGCTTACGCTATTTTAATTTGTTATATTTAACCATAGACATTTTATAATAACGTATTATATTATATGATATTAGTTTGACGGATCCTTAGGAGATGGAAATTCCCGTAACATCTCTTAAGTTATTGCATTCATATTAGTACATGAAATTTGATTTAACAAATATGAGAATGATTTAGTTTTGACCCGAGTGTTTGTTGTGTTTCTTTTTATGCAATACGCTCGGGTCAAACCAAGTTGCAGTTAGCGAAGATTTCCTTGCTTGAAGATACATTTAAGAAGGTGGAGATGGAACTCAACAGACATATAAAAATTATTATTCCGTTGCAAAATATATTGGTATGTTGTATGTTAATTTACTCTGATAATTGTTGTAAATATAATAAAATGTATGTTTTTAACAGCTTCATGAACTATTATTTATTTATTATATTTTGTCCTTCTGCTGTGAGATTCTGCGTTGTTTTTCTTCTTCTCTTCTTTTTCTTATATAAATCCCAATAATTATCCGTATTTTTGATTTGCTTGAGCGACATTGAGGATCATTGTCGATTTGAACGGTAAAAAATTATGGGTTGTTATAACATGTAATTTTATCCCATGCAAGGTGCTTGTTTAATTGCTTTAAAGAAAAGAAAATTGTTAATCCTTGAAAGGAAAATCTTCATGCCTTTTGCTCATTTTCTGTTTAAAAAAAAATTGCTAAAAAAAGTTTTTTCTGAAAAAAAAAATTCAGCATGGGGGAGGAGCTGCAGCAACAGTCCATTCTAGACTGCAAAGGCAGTCCAGTTCCAGCCACCCCAGAAGAGGATGTGCTGGCAGCCGAAAGGGTTGCCCAGCCAGCCCGTATTGGGCCGACCTAGCAGCCCAGAAGGGCTGCCCAGCCAGCCCGGACAGGGCCGGTCTGGGCGGCCCAGATGCGCTGCCCAACCAGTCCAGGTTGGGCCGGACGGGGCGGCCTGGCCTGGGAACCCAGCCGGACTGGCCTGGACCTTCCAGGACAGCCTTGGTTGGGCTGCACCAGATAGCCCAACTGAGCCGGCCCAGGTAGCCAGGCGGGCCGGCCATAGAAAAAAATTTATTTTTTTTAATTAAATTACATTTGTTTAAAAAAAATTTGTTTATAATAAGATTTCCTTTAAAACAATTATATGTTTTATATTAGAAAATCATTGCTTTCTTTAAAATTTTTGGAAAGCAAAATCTTTCATAAATTAAATAGTCGAATAATTTTATTAATTCCAAACAAGTTAAACGTGCTTATGTTTCGTTATAATACATAAGTATTATGGGGTACATGTGTATTAGAGCGAAACGGAAGTGTAACCATCTATGGACATGTGTTGTTAACCTTTTTGCAAAGTACACTTGGTTTTATAAAACTTACTTTTATGAATATTGCCATGATTGGTTTTATATAGTGTTTTGATGTTATAAACACTATAAATTTTTAAGGCATGATTTTACAAAATAATGTTTTAAAAATACTTTTGATTTTGGGATTGGGATAGATTGGACTCTGTTGTACCAATGAGCCAAAACTACATCTTGGTCGACCTGATTCAGGTTCGCTACCTGAATCATATTGGTTTTAATTTCCGCCCATCTACCACCAAAGGTCAAATGGTCTGCTACATTGGGAAATTTTGTTGTTTTGATCGGGATTCCCGATCGGCGGGTCACGGACTACATCAGATGGAGGCGTGGGGGTGCCATGTGTAGTGTCGTGAACGGGTAGCATATGGCCTTCGCCTTAGACCGTCTTGGTTATCATGGGTTGATCGCCAGGTATTGTTATCGTGTTATGAGTCGGTTACGGTGCTGATGTCTCCGTGCACGCTAGAGCTCTACGACTGTGATTTTACAATACTAGAGTCTGTTTATTTGGTATCTGTTATGAGTCATATTATATTTATCCCGTAGTTCCCATAATTCTTGACTGCCTTCTTATTTGTTTATTATTGGGAAATTACCCAAATTAATTTGAAAACCCAGTATTTTAACCAACATTTAATTATTATATTATCATATTATTTTATACATGATAATTGTTTTGGTATTGTAATGATTTATATACAGTACCTATGCCCTTTAATCTTACTTATTATATTATCATATTGCTTTACATATGATAATCGTTGTGGTATTTATTGATTTACATACAATACATTTGCCTTTTTGTCTTACCTTTTATATTATCATATTGTTTTATATATGATAATTGTTTTGGTATTGTATTGAGTTATATACAATACCTATGCCCTTTAATCTTACTTTTTATATTATCATATTGCTTTACATATGATAATTGTTTTGGTATTGTATTGAGTTACATACAATACTGATGCCTGAGATTATGGCATATTACTGCGACAATTATGCTAAATTGTCCATATATTGTAACATTCATACGCCTCATGTTGCCTTATACACGTGGCACCTTTACTTCTTTGTTAAATTATTTAATGTCCATAGGTACTTACTTCACTCACACTAGACATAGTCCGACCCATGTGATTTGTTTTGTTAAAACAATCCTCGGGTCAGGCTGAGGATTGTTAACAGGTTAGGTTTGCGTGGACTGTAGCATCACTCTTATCCTTTTCCACGTTTTGGGGTTTCGGACTATGCAGATTCGAACTATCAGTAGCTCATAGTACTATGGAATGTACACTATTATGTAATTTGGGAAGTGATATTATTTATGATGGACTATGTATTTGGACATCTCTATTATGATATGTATTATGTATTCTGCTGTTGTTATAGTGCTGTGCTTGATGCTATTATATTTTGTACTATGTTACTTGGGAAATTTTCTTGTACCATTGCTTTGAACTTATACTGAGCACGAATGGTAAGTTGACAAATTTTAAAAATTCTCGTGCCAGTCTTCGTTCAAGGGAATGAGTATAGCGTTTAGCCCTATTGAGTCCCATTCTCTGTTCTTTCCGATAGTAATACTTAGTGTTGCTCTTGGTTTGCATGGGTCTAGAGGCCGGGCATTACATTGTTGGTATCAGAGCCCAGGTTGAACATAGTACAAAATATATTTAGAACAGGGATTAGCACAAGACAGTAGAAACATTATACATGTCTGTCATTTTACATTATCACTCCCGTCATATAATAATAGTTGTACATACCTGAATCGAAACCCCAATCTTTTAGCGTTCTAGTGTGAGTATTGTTTTAATTCCACCTTAATGATATATCTCACTATATATAGAGTAGCGAGAAAGATGGCTGGAAGACCTCCTCGTTTGACGATGGAGCAGTGGTTGGAGTTGATGCGGAACATGCCACAAGCCGCACCCGTTCCTAATGCTGCTCCCAGAGCTGATTTCGCTCGTATGTGTAAGGACTTTACAAGCCTTGGAGGGAAGCCTTTCCTTGGGAAAGAAGGTGCCGTTGAAGTTTAGGCCTGGCTTAAGACCTGTGAACGTGTTTTTGGGCATATGGGTGTGACTGACCGTCAAAAGGTCGAGATTGCTTCTAGCTTCCTCCAAGGCAATGCCGCTGATTGGTTTGATATTATGAATGCTGAGAGGGGAGAGGTGGAGCTCACATGGGAAAGATTTAGGGAACGATTTGAGTTAAGGTTCATTCCAGAGGCAGAGAAGGCCATCCTTACTCGTAGATTTATTGAGCTTAAGCAGAGGGATTTGTCAGTTCAGGAGTACATCAATACCTTCAATTCCCTCTCTAAGTATGGTGCAGACTTGATCAACACCCAGTTCAAAAAGAATCAGAAATTTATGGATGGTCTGCGTAGGAAGTTAAGGGAACAACTTTTGACTCAGCTTCGCTCTACTTTTAATGAAATTGTTGATTTGGCTTTGAGATATGAAGATTTGTACTGTGAGAGAGATGATGATGCACCTAAGAGGAAAGCTCCATTTTTTCCTAAGAAGAAGCAGAATTCTCAAAAGAAGCAAAAGAAGCAAAAGAAGGGACAAGCTTCAGGCTCACAAAAGAAAGCTAAAGTTGGGGTGGAATGCTATAAGTGTGGAGCAAAGGGGCATCTTGCTAATGTCTGTCCTCAAAGGGAGTGTTATGAGTGTCACTAGATTGGTCATCTAAGGAACGAGTGTCCGCAACTCTCAAAGAAAAAGCAAGAAGCTAAGCTTCATGTCATGGAGGGAGATCCTGGTCCGAGCCAGAGGAGGGGAAAACAAGTAATGGAAGGTACAATCCCATTTAAAGATACTTGCATTTGCATACTTTTTGACACCGGTGCATCACACTCCTTTATATCTAAAGATTTAGTTGATAGATATGCTTTGGAAGTAGTTTATCTGGTCACATCTCTAAGGGTTGCGAACCCCATTGGCGGGTCCGCAACACTTGGAATGTTGTGCAAGAACCTTGAGATCTTCTTAGGTGGACTCCCTTTCTCATGTGACTTGCATGTATTTGAGTATCTTGGCTTTGATGTTATATTGGGGATAGATTGTTTGGAACGATATGAGGCTCATCTTTCTTGCTTAGACAGAGTTGTTATCTTGAGACATCCATCTTTCAAAGGGCTTGTTAATATAACACTTGATATGCAAGGCCCTAATAGTCACGGTTCTCTCTATTCCATTGAGTCATGAGAAGATGATGAGATTGCCAGAGTTCCTGTTGTCAGGGATTTTGGTGATGTGTTTGATCCTGTTACCGGCTTACCACCTAAGAGGGCAGTAGAGTTTCGCATAAATCTTATCCCTGGAGCCCAACTAGTCAGTAGACATCCTAATCATATGCCTCGTGTTGAGATGGAGGAGCTTCGGAAGTAGTTGATTGAGTTGGAAGGGAAACAGTTCATCCGATCGAGTAGCTCTCCATGGGGGAGCTGCTGCAGTCTTTATAAAGAAGGCCGATGGCTCTCTTCGCTTGTGTATTGGTTATAGAAAGCTTAATGAGCTGACTGTAAAGAATTAGTATCCACTCCCTCGTATTGATGATCTTTACGATCAGTTAAGTGGAGCAAAAGTCTTTTCTCAGCTCGACTTAGCCACTGGATTCCATCAGTTACGAGTAGCGGAAGACAACATCCCTCTCACCGCCTTTCGCACTCGATATGGCTCTTATGAATGGTTGGTAATGTCATTTGGGCTTACGAATGCTCCTGCATACTTTGTAGACCCGATGAATAGAGTGTTCAGAAGCTATCTTGATAGATTTGTCTTGGTCTTTATTGAAGATATATTAGTATATTCCTAGTCTGAGCAATAGCATGAAGGTCATTTGAGAATTGGTTTAGAGACTTTGAGGGAACATAAGATGGAAGTAAAGTTTTCCAAATGCCACTTTTGGCAGAAGGATGTAAAGTTCTTAGGCCATATTATATCTGAAGCCGGTTTAGCTATGGATCCCTCTAAGATAGAAGCAATATAGAATTGGAAAAGGCCTAAGACCATTACGGAGATTCGATGCTTTTTCGGTCTTGTAGGATATTATCATCGCTTTGTTAAAGATTTTTTGAAGATTGTCACTCCTTTGACAAGGCTGACGAAGAAGGGTGTAAAGTTTGAGTGGACAGATAAGTGTGAAGAAGCTTTCTCTAAGTTGAAGGAGATGCTCAGTAATGCACTAGTTTTGGTGGTTCCACAAGGTAATCAAGATCTTGTGGTGTATATTGATGCTTGTGGGTCTGGACTGGGTGTTGTGCTTATGCAGAAAGGAAGAGTCGTGGCTTATGCATCTAGACAATTAGACCCAATGAGGTTAGATATGATGTTCATGATTTCGAGCTGGCAGCAGTAGTTTTTTCTTTGAAGCTATGGCGACATTATCTTATGGGTGAGAGGTTTGTCCTTTATACTGACCATAAGTCCTTGAAATACCTCTTTACTCAAAAAGAGCCGAGTATGGGCCAGTAAAGATGGTTGGAGTTTTTGGCAGCATATGATTTTGACATTCAGTATACACCTGGAAAAGGTAATCGTGTAGCAGATTCTCTTAACTGTAAGCATCAGGCAGTTGTATCGATGATGATAGCCGAATGGCGAGACTTGGAGGTGTTGGCTTCTAGTGGAATCTATTGTAATATGCCCACTCATAGCTCTGGAAGGATGTTGGCCAATTTGGTTATGAGATCGAGCCTAATGGATAGGATTTCTCATGCTCAGACCGAAGATTCTACTGCTTTAGAGCGTATTCATCGGCTGAAGAATGGAGATGATGCCGATGATTTGAAAGGATTTGAGTTGGATGCTCAGGGTATTTTAAGGAAGAAGGGAAGAATATTTGTACCTAAGGCGGCAGGTCTTAGGCATGAGGTGATGAGTAATTGCCATAGTTCGCGATATACCATTCACCCAGGCGGCAGTAAGATGTATATGGACATGAAACGTCTATATTACTGGGAAGGTATGAAGCGCGATATAGGCAAGTATGTGAAGAATTGTATTACCTGCCAATTGGTGAAGTGTGAGCACCAAAAGCCTAGCGGTCTTCTTCAACCATTGGAGGTTACGCTATGGAAATGGGATCAGATGTCCATGGACTTTATTGATGGATTGCCAAGGTCGAAGCAAGGGCACGATAGCATATGGGTGGTGGTGGATCATTTGACTAAATCTTCCCATTTTATCCCAGTCAAGTCGAAATGGACTGCTCCATATTTGGTGAAGCTATATGTGAAGGAAGTTGTTCGTCTTCATGGTGTACCTAGTGCTATAGTTTGTGATAGGGATCCACTATTTACTAGTGGATTCTGGTGAAGCTTGCAGTCTGCTTTGGGGATGAAGTTGAATATCAGCTCAGCATATCATCCTCAGTCCGATGGGCAAACTGAGCGGGTTAACAAGATATTGGAGGATTTGTTGTGTTCTTGTATCCTTGATTTTGGTGGGTCTTGGGAGGACCACCTGTACTTGGTCGAGTTTGCATATAACAATAGCTTTCAGTCTAATATAGGCATGGCTCCTTTTGAAGCATTGTATGGAAGACCCTTTAGATCTCCTTCGTGTTGGCTTGAGACTGGGGATTGATTGGTGCTTGGCCCTAACACTGTGCGTGAAGCTTCTGAGAAGGTGGACCTAATTAGAAGAAGGATGAAAGAGGCACAGGATAGTCAAAAGTCCTATATAGATAGACGAAGAAAGGACTTGGAGTTAAGAGTTGGAGATCATGTATTCATGAAGGTTACTCCTTTAAAAGGAGTAATGAGGTTCAGTAAGACTGGTAAGCTTACTTCGAGATTTATTGGTCCTTATCCCATTGTGGAGCGAATTGGAAAACTTGCCCATAGAGTTGCCTTACCCGAACACTTATCGAGTGTGCACAACGTCTTCCATGTGTCACACTTGAGGAAATGTTCAAGGGACTCCGAAGAGGTGACTAAGCCGAGGCAGTTGCAGCAGCTTGAGATCGCTCCTAGCATGACTCTTACTCGAAAGCCTATTCGTATTATTGCCTCTAAGACAAAGAAGCTTCGTAGTAAAGTGGTTCCTTTAGTCAAGGTGCAGTGGTCAAGTAATCCAAAGGACTGCACTTGGGAAACACAAGTGTCGATGCAGAGGCATTATCCTAATTTGTTTGGCGCTTGAGTGAGGTATGTCCTGTAACACCCCATGTCCATTAATGTCACTCACAAAGGGAATGCATCAATGTCCATGAAGCGTTATTGTTGTATAGAACAGATAAATTACAAGAATAAATAAATAAAACAACACAACGGATGATAAAACTTATTTCATAGCATCATAACTCAAAACAAGCTTACATAAGTAGTTCCCAAAACCATTACAACAGGATAAATAGTCTTTTCCAAAAACTTCGGAGTACATAAAGCAAATACTTAAATAACATAAATGCATAAATCCCCACTGAGCATAAGCAAAGTCACAAAGATGAGAGAGTCCAAAGCGATAAATCTACTCTTTTCAAGCAACTGAAAGAAATCGGCGCTAAGCTATAGTATTCCCTCCTTGCAAACCTGAGGGGGGGGGGGGGGGGGGGAGGAAAGAAAAGAGGTGGAAACAAACGGGTCAGACATAAAGTCTGGCGAGTCCAGTAATTTTAACAAATAATAGGTAAGGTAAATGATCAAGACATAAATAGGCATCATGATATGGCTGTAACTTAGATAAGGTAGATAAAAAGGATGGACAAGATGATTTCGTTCCTAAGTACTAAGACAATCCTACACCTTGGCTAAGCGAACAACCCTCCAAGTACTAACCCCGAAGACCGAAGTCAACATCAGACTAGCACCCAAAGGACTGTCCAACTCAACCAACAAGTATTTCGTTACACCGCACTTTTGATAAGTTACACCACATTACTTAATTACACTGCACATCTACTAGTCTCTTTTTACTAGAGGTTGATCCCTTCCCACTAACTGTACCCACATGACAAACTTGGTAGTTACTTGTACCTAGCTGCTATCGTAGGTGCCGGCTTGCTCCTACCACCGCTAAGGTACCCTTAATCTACCCATTCGATCGGCTCCCTAAACCCCGTAGGCACCCGTGCTGGCCCCACAGTAGGGTGTATCACTCCCCAAAGTGGCAACCCCGATACCAACATAAAATGCACGGCCATACCTACAGGATGCAACAACGTCTTACCTACCATCCCGGATCCATGCTCGCACATGAGCCCGTTGGACTCGCGTTGCCACCGTTTTCACGTTTTGACCTCTTACATTCAAGTCCAGTAAGCGTGCCCCAACCCCGGCCTAGTACCGAGCCCAATTACATACTCAAACGGGTTACTGGTTGAAACGGGTCCCCCATCCGACACAAGCCTCCCACCTATGCTTGGTCCCCACTAGGTTTTTCTCCCACTTAACCATTTTAATTTAAATGTCCATGTCTTACACATGGTATGGTTAAGTCCATACTTACATGTCATAATTTACATGTCTTATCTTATACCGGTTAAGTCCATATTTACATGTCACCCCACTTAACCCTCTAATCATACCCATGTCTTATTATGGTTAGTATTCCTTAATTCATTCCATACGACGAACGGTGCATGACCTCCCACATTAGACTGAACACTTTGTGGCCGCTGGATTTGCCGGGTGGTTCCGAGCAGTCTTACGCCACAAACCGGGTCTAATCTCGTGTCATTAACCGTTGCGCCTACAATTCATTCCTTTGACCTCTCACATTAGACGTCCAATTGTGGCAGCTGGATTTGCCGGGCGGTTCCAAGCAGTCTTACGCCACAATTGCGCCTAACCTCTTGTCAAAGGTTTATTAATAATCGTATTTCACCCATACCCAATTTTCATGTCATGTATATCCAATTAAACATATAATCTTGTTTATAATATTACATATTCCAAATTGTCACTAATTACATATTTACAATTATAGGCAATTTCATCAATTTCATGTAATTCATACCCAAATATGCCAATTTCACATATTATCCAATTATCCAAAATATCCAATAATATCCAAATTTCCCATATTCCCAATATTCCACATCGTTCCAACGTATTCGCATTCGCGCGTATTTTTAATATAGGCTCGAAGGTAGCCTAGATCCACAAATAAAAGGAATAGGGGTAAGAAGAGAGAATCAATTCATAGAAAATTGGAATAAAACAACATCATGAAATAAAGAGGCGTATAGACCGGCATAGAGGCATAATAAAAGATTCAACATGAATAAACTGATAAAAGGTATGAACTTTACATAGAAACATAGACATATGATGACATGAATCAAAAAGGTGAAGACTTGGTGAGATTTTCATTACAAACATATATATATGAATCCTTTTTACAACTTTTTCATGTTACTTTAATCCCATTAAATTTGTGAAAATAACTGTACTCACCTATCGTGGCTTAAGAAAAGGATTAACGAATTGAAATTGGTGTAGAAACGTTGCGGTGATGTTGATTGATCTTCTTTAATTGTTGTTGAAGCTCTAAACTTTGATTTGAATTGTGTATGAACACTTGACATTTAATTTAGAGGCGGCGGCTAGGGTTTAAGAGAGAGCTTGATAGCATAATGGTGTCATAGATAATATTTTATGAATTAGGGTTAGGTCTTAAGGTGTATATATAGATGTCTAGGGTCGATTAGAGCTCTTAGATTAACCCAGAAATCATCAGGACCACTCAGATGCAACATCAGCTCTCAGCGCGAATCGGGCCACGGGTTGACAGCCAAACACCCTGGATCGACCCCTAGTCGACCTAGCAGGGCTCGGGTCGACTCAGCAGGGCTCGGCTCGGGTCGACTCCAAAAATGGTGCGGTTCGGCTATTCCCCCTCCCGATTTGTTGTTTTGAGCTTTTTTGAATATTTACTTATTTAATTTTTATATATATCTATATATATTTCTCTCATATGCATACAAACTTCAAGGCTTAATAACATCTTCATAAGGTATCCGTTTCGTGCAAACCAAACGTCTATCTTGACCCAAAATTTTGAGACGAACATAATAGCGCAACCGATTTCACTTAATTCTTCTTCTAAAAATTAAGTATACTTTAATTTGTGAATTTTAATGTTGTAAAATTACGGGGTGTTACATTCTCCCTTCCTTAAAGGATTTCGTCCCCGAAATCTCCAAGTTAAGAAGAATGTATCCTACTATGCAATCATCCATCTACTCAACCATCATCCACAAGCATCCATTGTCCTTAAAAGATTTCTAATGCTTTTCATGTACATATGCATAGTGTGTGTATATGTCCTTATACTAATGCAAAATTAGGTGGTCCACTGATTCAGTCGACCTCCTTAATGCAAATAATGATAGTGCCATGTATCCATCATGTATGCAAAGAACCCTACACATATCATTACTACATGTGTGCACAACCATTCATTTAAATGCAACATCCATATGATACACATATTCAATGTACATTCATTTTACTAAATACATCCATTTATATGCAATATACAATATGAAAGTGACTGAGCCGATCTAGTTCCTAAAGTGTGTGTATATGCATCCACCAACAACTGCTAGCAAACATTTGCATCCACATGCATCCACCATACATAACATGTCTCAAACACATGTTTCAACCATACGACTACCCTATCTAAAGGTCAAAGATACCAGCGAGAGGACATGCTAAAGATAGAACAAGTACAAGCTAAGCGATAAAGGAGAAATTAAAAGACATACCCTCGAAAAGAAAAGGGTACAATGAACACATCTTCTCTTCCGTCTCCCAAGTAGCGTTGCTCTCATCATCTCCCCATTGCACTTTGACTAGCTTGACCTCTCGATTCCTCAACTTCTTAATCTCCGACCCAAGAATGCATGTAGGAGCTCGTCGAATCATCGCATCACGCTCTATCTCCACATCTCTAAGCAAGCTCGGCTCTACCACTTCCGCGGTCTCATGCAAGCACTTCCTCAAATGTGATACATGGAATACGTCGTGTACACCACTAAGTCTCTCGGGCAAGTCCACTCTATACACCATCTGTCCAATCCTCTCCTTAATAGGAAATGACCCTACGAACCTTGGTTCTAACTTCCCAACGAACACAAAGCGAACAACATTCCGTAATGGAGACACCTTGATAAAGACCATGTCCCCAATATCAAACTCAAGATATGTCCTCCTCTTGTCCGCATACGATTTCTTCCTAACTTGCGTCGTCTTCATCCTCCTTCGAATCAAATCAATCTTTTCCGAAGTCTCTCTAATCATATCGGGCCCAAGTAAGATCTTATCCGTAGATTCCCACCAACATGTAGGTGAACGACAAGGCCTTCCATAAAGAGCCTCGAAAGGTGCCATGCCAATGCTAGACTGAAAACTATTATTATACGCGAACTCCACCAAAGGAAGATGCTCCTCCCATGTACCTACGAAGTCTAAAACACATAGCCTCAAAAGGTCCTCTAGAATACGATTCACCCTCTCGGTCTGGCCGTCTGTCTGAGGATTATATGCGGTGCTCAAACATAACTGAGTCCCTACCGCCTCTTGCAAGATCTTCCAAAACTCACTAGTAAAAATAGGATCGCGATCGCTCACTATGCTAGAAGGAACACCGTGCAAACGAACTATCTCTCGAATGTATACGGAGGCTAACCATGCAGCAGTCCTCTTACTCTTCACGGGAATGAAATGGGAGCTCTTAGCAAGTCTGTTTACCACGACCCAAATCCCCGTATTACCCTTCCTCGATCTCTGTAACCCATCAACAAAGTCCATCGAGACACTCTTTCACTTCCATTGTGGGACCTCCAATGGGTGAAGCAACCCACCGAGCTTCTTTTTCTCTGCTTTTACTTGTTGGCACACCAAGCATCTAGCGACAAACTCAACCACATCCTTCTTCATACCGGCCCAAAAGTAAACTCGTCTCATGTCCATATACATCTTGTCCCCGCCGGGATGAATGGTCATCTTCGAACGATGTGCATCATCAAGAATGGTCTTCCTCAAGTTCTCATCTCGTGGTACACAAATTCTACCATCCCTACATAACAACCCTTATCATCTAGGTTATACCTACTGAGATGGCTCGATGACTCCCCCCTTATGAGCTTCTCTACCAACTCAACCAACTGTGGGTCATCTCGTTGTGCCTCACCAATCCGTCCCAAAAGCGAAGGTCTGACCTCTAAGGATGCTAGCAAACCGGGTACAAAGTCAATGGAAGGTCTAAAGTCAAACGTAGAGATTAACTCTAAGCTTTGCCGCTCAACAAACAACGGACTCAAGGACAACCTTTTCCTACATAAGGCATCTGCCACCACGTTACCCTTGCCAGGGGTATATGCTATCTCGAAATCGTAGGACGCTAAGAATTCCATCCACCTTTGCTGCCTTAAGTTCAAGTCCTTCTGAGAGAACAAGTATTTTAGCGATTTGTGGTCTGTGAACAATTAGAATTTCTCGCCAAGAAGATAATGGCGCCAACACTTAAGCCCAAAAACAATAGCGACCAACTCTAGGTCATGTGTAGGGTAATTCCTCTCATGCACTCTCAATGCCTTCCTCCATAGGCTATTACCCTCCCCTCTTGCATTAAGACTGCACTTAGTCCTGTCCCACAAGCATCAGTATAAATGGTAAATGGCTTACTCCCATCTGGCAAAACTAAGACTGGGGTTGTGGTCAAAGCTCTCTTTAAACTTGGAATGCATCATCAGAATCTACGTCCCACATGAAAATTAGGTTCTTCTTCGTCAAGCGTGTCAATGGGGTTGATATCTTTGCGAAGTCCTTGATAAACTTCCTATAGTAGCCTGCCAACCCCAAGAAACTCCTCACATCGGTAGCATTTTTAGGGACCTTCCAGTCTTGGATGGCCCCCACCTTCGCGGGATCCACAGCTATCCCTTCTTTGGAAACCACGTGCCCTAAGAATCGCACTTTCTTCCTCCAAAAGTGACATTTAGAAAATTTAGCTTTAATGTTATGCACTCGAAGTGTCTCCAACACTTCCCTAAGATGTAGGGCATGCTCTTCCTCGCTCTTAGAAAAGATAAAGATGTCATCCACAAAGACCACCATGAATTTATTAAGGTACTCCCAAAACACCCTACTCATCAAGTCAACAAAGTATGCGGGGGCGTTTGTCAAGCCGAAGGGCATTACAAGCCACTCATAGAAACCCTCCGGAGCCCTAAAGGCAGTCTTGTCTATGCTATCCTCAGCCACTCTCAACTGATGGAAACCAGTGGCTAAGTCCAACTGCCAAAATACTTAGGCGCCAACTAACTGATCGAAGAGATCGTCAATCCTCGGCAGTGGGTGCCTACTCTTCTTAGTAAGCTTATTAAGTTCTCTATAGTCCACACAAAGTCTAAGGGACCTATCCGCCTTCATGGTAAATACTACTGGAGCACCCCACTCCGATATACTACGTCTTATAAATCCCTTCTCAAGCAAATCCCCTACTTGCTTATTGAGCTCCCTCCTCTCACGAGGAGCCATGTGGCGTACTAGCAGAGATACTGGTTTTGCATTATCTACAAGATAAATACGAAAGTCTATCTCATGTTTTGGGGGTAGACCCTCACCTCATTGAAGACATCAACATATTCACGGACTATACGAACAGAATGTAAATCATCATTGGATGCGTCAAGTGACTCAAGATAACAAAGCATCACCGATCCTCTAGGGTGTAACGACCCAGAAAATCTGAACCAATTTAAAATTTTTAAATTGGCTAAAATAATGGATTTTAAATATTTAAAATAAATATTTTAAATAATGGCGATGAAAACTGAGTTTGAATCAACAATTGAAAACGAATATAATTAATTATAATTATAAACAAGGCCTGAAATGGCGTGGCAGTTTCAAAAATTGAATTCAAACTTTGTCGGACTGTACCGGGTGCAAAACAATCCGGATTTTAGTGAAACTAAAAACATTAGGATCTAATTGATGATATCTTTCTAACGAATCCGACCAATCGAAATTTCATAGCGGGAATCAAAAGATATGTCCAGTTGAAAATTCTGAATAGTCGCTATGGAATTCAGGCCCTTAAAAATGGACATTTTGCAAACGAACTCGGATTTCGACGAAACCACTTTTGTTGGGTCCGTGATGTAAAGTTATTGCTAGATTTCAAATTTCATAATTTTTCGAATCAATATGTGAGCGTGGCAAAGGAAAACGCGTTTGACCGGTTTTAGTTGATTTTGATCGACTGGAAATTGGCCATTTTTCAAACGGTCTCAGAATTCGACGAAACTAGTTTTGTTAGGACCGTATCGTCGATACGAAGCTAGAAAATATTTTTCTGGAATTTTTCTAGTTAGTATGTGACCCCGGTAATTTGAAATGTACGTTTAAAATTCAATATAGTGATTTAAATGTAAATTCAACGGGAACCGATTGTAACGATCAAATCAGCTTACGATACATATCCCATTGTGTTCGGAATGGGGGTAAAACGCAATGGGCGACAGGCGGTAGGCCTCGTTTCGAGGTCGTATGTAAAAGTCAACCTTTTTGCAAAATATAAATAATTAAATAATAAAAAAAATATAATCTCCCTCCCTTTTCTTCTTCCTGCCCCCCCCCCCCCCCGATTCATTAGACAGTTCGAAATAAAAAAAAAGGGGGAAAACCCTAAAACTATCGCGAGCCCCCAGTTCGACGCCACCGATCCGCCGCCCTCCTCCGTCCAGCCTCCCTCCTCCCAGTGGCGCAACCCCCGAAGCCCCCCCAAATCGCGCGAGCTCCGACGAAGACGAGCCCCCCCGTTCGAGACGCTGAAGCCGCCGCCCCCTCGAAGCTAGCTCCGCCAGTTCGAGACCCACCGCCGACGTCTTCTTTCCCCCCCCCCTCGCAGATCAATGTAAGTATTTTATTTCATTTTTATTTTTATTTTTGATTCTGAAAATTTCTGATTTTAATTAGGATTTAAAACTGATTTTAATTAGGGTTTCAAACTGATTTTAATTAGGGTTTCGAACTGATTTTAATTATGATTTTAAAACTGATTTTTTTTAGATTTTAAAACTGATTTTTTAAAGATTTCAAAACTGATTTTAATTATGATTTCAAAACTGATTTTTTTTAAAGATTTAAAACTGATTTTAAAATGATTTAAAATTGATTTTTAAAAAAAGGTTAAAACTGATTTTATTTTAAACTTAAAAAGAAAAAAGGTTTAAACTTTAAAAGGAAAAGGTTTAAACTTTGAAATAGAAAAAGGTTTAATCTTTTAAAAGAAAAAGATTTGAACTTGGAAAAAAAAAAGATCATATTTTTAAAAAGAGAAAAAGACGGAATTTTTTTATTAGGTAGAAGGAGTAAGATATGATTTTTGTATTTTTAAAGTAATAAAAATATAATTTTTACATCATAGGAATATTAAAAATATAATCTTTATTTTTGAAAAGGCGGAATATATATTTTTGAAATGCAGTTTTTTATATATTGAATAACATAGTAAAAATTCGATTTTTACCTATGTAGAGAATACGGGCAACAAAGCGACAAAAAGAGAGATTGGCGAAGATTTTATGCAAAGAAGAGTCGTGGGATTGAATTAGCTATTCGGTGAGATTTCTGATTTAAAAATATATATATATATATGTGTGTGTGTGAAATGAAAGTGAATTGCTATATATATATATATATATATATATATATATATATATATACGCCCCTCGTCCACAAACCATGGACAATATTTATTGGCTGAAATTGTTGTGAAAATTGATTGATAGCGAATGATTGTTTGGGATTGTTCGTGAGTGATATTGGTTGATTGTGGTTGAAAAATACCCATTTGTGGTTGAGAAATATTTGGTTGAAACCACATAGGATTAGTTTGTGGAAATGAAATAAATATATACATGCCGCCTGCGTGCGAACTAGATGCATGATTCCCATTGTCAAAAACCGCGAGGTTTTAAGGTAGAGCGAGGAGCCGTACTAGGGACGGTCCCGGTTTAACTACCCTGCCGTTATGCTGCCGAAATTTTGAATAATATTCGTGTGTTTGAATTATTTTCATATGCTTAAACTATAATTATTCATTGAATAGAAAACATTCATGTGTTGAATTGATATTCATTCGTTGATTAGAAATTCATGTGTTGAATGGTATTCATATTTTGAAATAAATTGTTTGATAATAAAAATCACATTTTTATCTATATATAGAAACTATAGAAAACATTCATGTGTTGAATTGATATTCATTCGTTGATTAGAAATTCATGTGTTGAATGGTATTCATATTTTGAAATAAATTGTTTGATAATAAAAATCACATTTTTATCTATATATAGAAACTATAGAAAACATTCATGTGTTGAATTGATATTCATTCGTTGATTAGAAATTCATGTGTTGAATGGTATTCATATTTTGAAATAAATTGTTCGATAATAAAAATCACATTTTTATCTATATATAGAAACTATAGAAAACATTCATGTGTTGAATTGATATTCATTCGTTGATTAGAAATTCATGTGTTGAATGGTATTCATATTTTGAAATAAATTGTTTGATAATAAAAATCACCTTTTATCGACTATATGAACTGTGTAAAATAATCTCGTTTTAAAGAAATTGTTTTATGATAAAAATCCCATTTTTATCACCAACTTGAACTATATAGAAAAATAGTGTTTTGAAATGAATTGTTTTACAATTAAAAATCACATTTTTATTGTATGCATAAATCGTTGAAACGTGAAGTGTTAAAAATAGCCACTTGTTCAAAATAAACATATATGAGATGAAATATTCATTAATTAGCTAATGAAATGATTTGCACCTATGTATGTAACATTAGAATAAATGGTGTCTTTAAACCAAACAGAAATCAAATATGAAGTTGAATAGAAAATGATAAATGATAAGAACTGTATATATATGTACATGCATATTTATTGAACAGGTTATAGCAAAGGGGCTAGAGAAGAGGAATAAAATTTTGTGCCCGACAAATAGGTACACATTCACTATTTTGTTTGGGTGATGATTTTATGAGCCTGTTGGCTAGCCGCTTGGCTTTTTCTTTTTCTTTTTGAGATTAGAAGGACCGGGAACGCTATTTGCGATTTCCCGATGCTCCCGGTGCAGGGGAGGTTATGGCGAAATTTTCCAAAATTTTAAGGTGTTAGAAAAATATTTGAAGTGAAAACGATATAGAAATCATTGAATGAACTATATTTATATAAATATATAAATATAAATAAAATTAAAACGAAACGAAGCCGTGCAGTTCGTATTTTGAAATCGTGATTTCAAACAACTAGTACGGGAAATCCGACTATTGGATTTTCCCGAAACCTCAACCGTCGGGTTCGCCTTGGAAATATCTTCCCAACGGCACCAACCTTGCAAAAATCCAACGGTTGGATTGTCTGGAATGTTTAATTCAAATCTGAAGAAAAATAGCGCGAGAAGCGATTATATTTATATATATATAAATATAATTATATATTTAATCGAATAACGACGCTGCAGTTCGTATTTTGAAATCGAAACTTCAAACGATTGTACCGGGAGATCCGACCGTCGGAATTTCCCGAAACTGGAACCGTTGGATTCGTTTTGAAAAGACCTTTCCAATGATGTAAATTTTGTGAAGATCCAACGGTTAGATTTTCAGATATGTGTAAATCAAATCTGAAGAAAAACAGCGCCCCGGCCGCTTTATGGCCCGAAGCGTCATTTTGAATAAATTGGCTATTTTAAAATAAATAAAAATAGCGATAAATAGTTATAAAATATCATAAGCGATATGGAATGGAAATAAACTGAATTTGCTTGAATTTGTGTGATATTTGATGGTTGAATGTGTTTGGTGTGAAAATTACATTAAAGAACATAATTGGTGTTGTCGAATAATTTAACCATTGAAATAAATTGATTTGAAATTCTAAATATACGTGAATTATTTGAGAAGGCCGAGTTAATTCTCATTTCAAATAATTGACCGACGATTGAAAGTCGAAGATGAAGACGATGGTCGAAGACCGGAGGTCTTCACCTCGTTTGGATGGTAACCGAGGTCCTGATTGGGAGGCATCCCGAAATATGGATAATGAGTGGTGATCGTTCAGACGTACGTGTTGATCGAAGGGTTTGTGAGGTATTTAGTGCCTCCGGTTTCGTTCAGACCCAGAACGGACTTGTAAATGGACTGTGTGTCTGACATTGGAGTTTATTCTGTGTTGATTGATTTCTGTTAAATATACATCTGTTTGGCGGTGGAGAATTTATTATTTTGCTTAACGCCCTTCTCTGAGACGCACGAGCTCAGAGGTTGTATATCGATGGACATCAGTCGCATGGCATGAATTGCCTGTGTGGCATGCTAAGATGCAGTGATCAGGGCTTCTGTTGAAAAGCAAAGTCTTGTGGAGATGATCAAAGCACCGCCTGTGTGGCGTAGCTTTGTGTATAACGTGAATTCGCGAGCCTCACACCCCGGTATGAACCTAAAACGGGAGAAGGACCTCAGGGAGGGCATACGTTTCTTTCTAGCTAGGGTGGTGTCAGTGACCTACCAGCCCTGACATTTATATACTTTTCACCTATGTGGTTGTTGCTGTTGCGAGGCGCCTCGGTTTGATCGGATGATCCGGGTCCGATGAAGTCATTCGTTGGCTCGTTTACGCCCCAAAGGGCGGAGAAACGTAGTGTTCAGGCATAATAATCCACATCGGTGGACCAGCCCTGACGATCCAAGGGCTCACCTGAGTCTGGGCCTGAGACATGGGCTAGATTGTCTCGAATTCGGTAAGGACTATCTTTTGCCTTGGTTCATGACGGAAATCCAATTTCCAAATACGTGACTGTGCGGTTTTGATTGTATACCTATATATATGGCGACATAGTGGTATGGGGCATTTATGCCGTCTATGATTGATAGTTATGATTTGAAATTGTTTTCAAAACATGTAAGCACTAGCAATAATATCAAATGCCTTTGTTTTATTCGTATCAAGCATATTTGGCCGTTATAAGGTAAAAACTCTATCCTCCGGTTTGCGTTGCATTGTGTGATGGGAACTGAGTCTTATAACGGCTTCATTTTATAAAAAGCATAGCGATGTTTAAAAGAAAGATTTGTTTTAAAGCACTGGCAATCCAATGGAGTAAACCCGTTCCACGAAAGTGGCGTGGTCCTGTGATTAGCCAATTATATATGTGTTGAGTAGATTTCTCATACCAGTCCCATGACTGACTCGTAGTTTGTTTCACTCTCAAACTCGGGTGCCCCTTTTTCTACACGGGCAGCCTTGTATTCAGGTTTAGCTGGTTCTTTCTGGATAGCTGGAGCTGAAGATGGATTCTATCATTTATTTCTTTTTATTCTGTTCAGCTCCTATTGTACATATTTTGTTTATTTCCGCTGTAGACATTTATGTATAGCTGAACTGTATTTGTACTAAGTAAGATCCTGTATACTGTGTAACTCTGATGATTACTTTTATCCAGTATATTTTGTTGTTCATTATCTGGTGTATTTATTTAATTCTGTTCTGCTATTATCTGTTTTTGTGTTATATTCCAAAGATAACCCTTGTTTCCGTGAGAACGGGATTTCGGGTCGTCTCAACGTGGTATCAGAGCTTTGGTTAAGCTTAGTTCTGGAATATAACATATTAACGAACTCGTCAGAAAGAAGTACTAGAAAATGAGTGTCAGAAACAGAAGGAATGCAGAACCGGATATTGAGGCCCTATTAATCAAATATCGAAATATGGGTGGAATACCGTTCTCTGGTGAAGAATCTATTATGAAGACGCAAGCTTGGATTCGTTCGGCTGAGAAAATCTTCGAAGCATTAAAGCTTAGAGATGACCAGAAAAGATTACTGGCCTCCTGGGCATTTAAAGATGAAGATTTGTTCTGGTGGGATTCAGTTATAGAGAGTAATCCAGAAGGTGATATCACCTGGGACAGATTCAAAGTGATTTTCTTAGAAAGATTTACTCCTCCCGAAGCGACCGAGAGATTATGTGATGAATTTTCTTATTTGATACAAGGTGATATGACCATTCCCGAATATCATAAGAAATTCAATGAACTTTCTCACTTTGCCCCTCATCTAATTCAAAATCCGAAGAGGAAAAATATGAGATTTATTCACGGACTTCAAAGGAAATATCAGAATAAAGTATTGGGGCATGTGAAGCTTCCTTTTTTTGAAGTGATTTATATGGCTTATCAATATGAAGATCTAGATAAGAAAGGTATGTTACAGTACGAAGAGGAAGTCAGCTCTAGTAATAGAATTGAGTCTGAAACTGATCGTCCTGAGGCCAGTACAATGTCTGAAGTCAGTAAGGAGCCCGAAGTAAATCGAAAAAGGGCCAGATCCGAAAAAGAACCAGCAACGACTGCCATATGCAATAACTGCCATAAGAAAGGGCATTTGCAAGGAAAATGCAAATCTTTAAAGAAGCAAAAGAACGAAGTATCTAAATCTAATAAAAGGGTTCATGAGGACAGAGGATGCCATAAGGGCCACCAGCCGGGTCATATTGCGAAGAATTGCTGGCTGTTAAAAAAGACCAATGTGGTTCAAATAAATGAAATAGCAGAAGCTTCTGAGCCATCGGCTATTCAGGAAAGACCAGATGTTTTAGAAGGCACGCTAACTGTCAAAGACATCTCAGTTAAAGTACTGTTTGACACTGGCGCGTCACGTAGCTTCATTGCCAAAGATGCAGCTAAGAAACTGGATTTGAATTTGAAAAGGCTCAAGGAACCAATGACTGTTCAGAATCCGGTTGGGGGTTCCATCGATCTCAGTTGGATTTGTAGAGTGCCAGTTTCTTTCTCTCGTTATCGGTTCCCTACCATCGCGGTCGTCATGAATTTTAAAGAGTTTGATCTTATCTTAGGGTTAGACTGGTTGACCAAATATGAAGCTGAAGTTAAATGCGCCGAAAGAGTCGTAAAGGCCAAGATTAAATCAGGTGATTATATAGCCATTCCCTGTGAAGGTCAGAATACTAATAGAAAGGATTTCTGGGCAGCTTTGGATGTTTCTCCAGCTCAAATAGAAAATACCCCAGAAGCCTCAGAAAATATTCCTGACCTCATCAAAGATATTCCTGTCGTCAAGAACTATGCGGATGTGTTTGAAGAAGTTGTTCGCTTACCTCCGCAGAGAGAAATAGATTTCAAAATTGCTTTGATTCCCAATGCAAGGCCGGTAGTTCACGCTATTCGAAGAATGTCCTTGAAAGAGAAGGAGGAATTAGACAATCAAACAAGACAACTAGTATGGAAAGGTCTGATCAGGCCTAGTTTCTCTGATTGGGGTGCAGCAGTGGTGTTTGTCCCAAAATCTGACGGTAGTCTACGTCTATGTGTGGATTATCGTGATCTGAACAAACAGACAATAAAGAACAAATATCCATTGCCGCGGATTGATGATTTGTTGGATCGATTAAATGGAGCACAAGTATTTTCAAGAATGGACCTAGCTACAGGTTTCCATCAACTTCGAATTGCCGAAGAGTGTGTTCCAATGACAGCGTTCAGAGGGCCCGACCTATTCTACGAGTGGTTAGTAATGCCATTCGGCTTATGTAACGCTCCAGCTTACTTCGTCGATCTAATGAACAGGGTATTCAGAGGAGTATTGAATAAATTTGTTCTGGTTTTTATTGATGATATTCTAATCTTCTCTAAATCAAAGGCCGAACATGAAAAGCATCTGGAACAGGTTCTAGAAATTCTGAGACGGAATGTATTGAAAGCCAAGTTTTCCAAATGTATATTCTGGCAAGATGAAGTGAAATTTCTGGGCCATGTTGTATCGAAAGAAGGAATCGCTGTGGATCCAAGCAAAATCACCGCTATTCAAAATTGGAAACAGCCCAGTACTCCCACTGAAGTCCGCAGTTTTCTCGGATTGGCTAGTTATTACCGGAAATTCGTTAAAGACTTTTCGAGGATATCTGGCCACTTAACGAAGCTTACAAAGAAGCATTCTAAATTCAAATGAACTCCAGAGAGTGAGGAGGCTTTTGAGGAGCTAAAGTTAAGGTTGACAACTGCTCCAGTGTTAACCATTATCGATGGCAATCAAGATTTAAAAGTCTGGACTGATGCTTCTAGAGAAGGCCTTGGTGCAGTGTTAATGCAAATAGGCCAAGTTATTGCTTATGCTAGCCGTCAACTGAAGCCACATGAAAAGAACTATGTAACTCATGATCTTGAGTTATTGGCTATCATATTCTCTTTGAAGATCTGGAGACACTATCTTCTGGGCGAGAGATTTGAACTGTTTACAGATCACCAGTCGTTAAAGTATCTGTTCACTCAGAAAGATTTAAATTTGAGGCAGCAGCGTTGGCTAGAGTTCCTTGCAGCATATGACTTTGAAATTATATATACTCCGGGGAAAGCCAATGTCATGGCCGATGCGCTGAGCCGAAAGAATGTAATGATCGCCAGCTTTATTATCACGACATCCTTGATTGACAAAATATCTATTCTTCAGAAGGAGGATAATTTTATTAAGGATATGATCAAAAGGATTCAGAAAGGCGAACCCTCGTGTTTTCAAATAGATAACGACGAGACCTTGAGATTGAAAGGAAAGATTTGTGTTCCCGACGTCCCAGAGTTAAAAAGGGAAGTGTTAGACGAGTGTCACAAGTCCAAGCTGAGTATCCATCCTGGCGTGGCCAAAATGTATAACGATCTCAAAAGAACACTCTGGTGGAAGGCTATGAAAAGAGATGTTTCAATATATGTTAGCCGATGCCCTACTTGCCAGCTAGTCAAGAGTGACCAACAGAAATTGGCTGGATTATTACAACCACTGGAAGTTCCGGGTTGGAAGTGGGAACATATTTCTATGGATTTCATTGATGGTTTGCCCAGAACCAGAAAAGGAAACGACAGTATTTGGGTGATCGTAGATCGCTTCACGAAGACCGCCCATTTCATACATGTCAGATCAAATAGAACCGCTCAGAGTCTGGCGCAGATATACTTCAGGGAAATAGTTAGACTACATGGAGTGCCGCTCAGCATAGTCAGTGATAGAGATACAATATTCACTAGCAAATTCTGGGAAGCATTTCAAGTCGAGCTGGGAACGAAGTTAAACTTGAGCACCGCTTATCATCCTCAGACAGACGGTCAGACTGAGAGGGTGAATCGCATTTTAGAAGATCTATTGCGGGCTTGTGTTATAGATTTCGGTGGATCATGGGAAGACCATCTGCATTTGGCTGAATTCTCTTATAACAACAGCTATCAGGCAAGCCTGACAATGTCGCCATTCGAAGCATTGTATGGTAGACCGTGCCGATCTCCTGCTTGTTGGGTCGAGCCTGAAAATAGACTTGTGTTAGGGCCTGACATGATCCGAGAAGCTGCCGACAAAGTCGATTTTATTAAGAAGCGATTACTCGCCGCTCAAAGCCGACAAAAGAGCTATGCCGATAAAAGAAGAAGAGATATATCCTTTGAAGTTGGCGACTATGTATATTTGAAAGTATCGCCGATGAGAGGAGTTATTCGGTTCGGTAAAACTGGAAAGTTGGCACCCAAATTCATTGGTCCATTTCCCATTCTGGAACGGATTGGGACTCTCGCATATAAAGTTAAATTACCAGACTAGTTGCCTGGAGTGCATGATGTATTTCATATATCTCAACTTCGAAAGCACGTTCATGATCCAGATTTGATCGTGGAAGAAGCAGCTCAGCAGGATATTGAAATTACGCCAGAATTAGCCCTGAGGCGAGAGCCGCTAAAGATTATCGGCAAAGAAACCAAAGAGCTGAGGAACAAGAAGGTTCACTTAGTCAAGGTGCAATGGAGTGGAGATCCGCGAGATTGTACTTGGGAAACTGAGGAGAGCATTCAGAAAGCTTATCCCAGATGCCGAGTAGATATCTCTGATTGACTCCGGTGCAAGGTACATTTACCATACTTTGCATTACCATTTAATTCTCTACTCTATTGTTATTTTCTTTTCATAGATGTGCACTTTTAATTATATGGTCTGAATGATTTTAAAAGAGTATAGGATTTGATTAGTATATTTTGAAGGTTAAAAACAATTGGATTGGTTGTTGTGTTGTGTGATTGTAGATCTATCAAACCACTTTCGGCTTTATTCCTTTTCGGGGACGAAAAGTTTTAAGTGGGGGAGATTGTAACGACCCAGAAAATCTGAACCAATTTAAAAATTTTAAATTGGCTAAAACAATGGATTTTAAATATTTAAAATAAATATTTTAAATAATGGCGATGAAAACTGAGTTTGAATCAACAATTGAAAACGAATATAATTAATTATAATTATAAACAAGGCCTGAAATGGCGTGGCAGTTTCAAAAATTGAATTCAAACTTTGTCGGACTGTACCGGGTGCAAAACAATCCGGATTTTAGTGAAACTAAAAACATTAGGATCTAATTGATGATATCTTTCTAACGAATCCGACCAATCGAAATTTCATAGCGGGAATCAAAAGATATGTCCAGTTGAAAATTCTGAATAGTCGCTATGGAATTCAGGCCCTTAAAAATGGACATTTTGCAAACGAACTCGAATTTCGACGAAACCACTTTTTTTGGGTCCGTGATGTAAAGTTATTGCTAGATTTCAAATTTCATAATTTTTCGAATCAATATGTGAGCGTGGCAAAGGAAAACGCGTTTGACCGGTTTTAGTTGATTTTGATCGACTGGAAATTGGCCATTTTTCAAACGGTCTCAGAATTCGACGAAACTAGTTTTGTTAGGACCGTATCGTCGATACGAAGCTAGAAAATATTTTTCTGGAATTTTTCTAGTTAGTATGTGACCCCGGTAATTTGAAATGTACGTTTAAAATTCAATATAGTGATTTAAATGTAAATTCAACGGGAACTGATTGTAACGATCAAATCAGCTTACGATACATATCCCATTGTGTTCGGAATGGGGGTAAAACGCTATGGGCGACAGGCGGTAGGCCTCGTTTCGAGGTCGTATGTAAAAGTCAACCTTTTTGCAAAATATAAATAATTAATTAATAATAAAAAAAATATAATCTCCCTCCCTTTTCTTCTTCCTTCCCCCTCCCGATTCATTAGACAGTTCGAAATAAAAAAAAAGGGGGGAAAACCCTAAAACTATCGCGAGCCCCCAGTTCGACGCCACCGATCCGCCGCCCTCCTCCGTCCAGCCTCCCTCCTCCCAGTGGCGCAACCCCCGAAGCCCCCTCAAATCGCGCGAGCTCCGACGAAGACGAGCCCCCCCGTTCGAGATGCTGAAGCCGCCGCCCCCTCGAAGCTAGCTCCGCCAGCTCGAGACCCACCGCCGACGTCTTCTTTCCCCCCCCCCCCTCGCAGATCAATGTAAGTATTTTATTTCATTTTTATTTTTATTTTTGATTCTGAAAATTTCTGATTTTAATTAGGATTTAAAACTGATTTTAATTAGGGTTTCAAACTGATTTTAATTAGGGTTTCAAACTGATTTTAATTATGATTTTAAAACTGATTTTTTTTAGATTTTAAAACTGATTTTTTAAAGATTTCAAAACTGATTTTAATTATGATTTCAAAACTGATTTTTTTTAAAGATTTAAAACTGATTTTAAAATGATTTAAAACTGATTTTTAAAAACAGGTTAAAACTGATTTTATTTTAAACTTAAAAAGAAAAAAGGTTTAAACTTTAAAAGGAAAAGGTTTAAACTTTGAAATAGAAAAAGGTTTAATCTTTTAAAAGAAAAAGATTTGAACTTGGAAAAATAAAGATCATATTTTTAAAAATAGAAAAAGACGGAATTTTTTTATTAGGTAGAAGGAGTAAGATATGAATTTTGTATTTTTAAAGTAATAAAAATATAATTTTTTCATCATAGGAATACTAAAAATATAATCTTTATTTTTGAAAAGGCGGAATATATATTTTTGAAATGCAGTTTTTTATATATTGAATAACATAGTAAAAATTCGATTTTTACCTATGTAGAGAATACGGGCAACAAAGCGACAAAAAGAGAGATTGGCGAAGATTTTATGCAAAGAAGAGTCGTGGGATTGAATTAGCTATTCGGTGAGATTTCTGATTTAAATATATATATATATATATGTGTGTGAAATGAAAGTGAATTGCTATATATAAATATATAAATATATAAATATATATATATATATATATATATATATACGCCCCTCGTCCACAAACCATGGACGATATTTATTGGCTGAAATTGTTGTGAAAATTGATTGATAGCGAATGATTGTTTGGGATTGTTCGTGAGTGATATTGGTTGATTGTGGTTGAAAAATACCCATTTGTGGTTGAGAAATATTTGGTTGAAACCACATAGGATTAGTTTGTGGAAATGAAATAAATATATACATGCCGCCTGCGTGCGAACTAGATGCATGATTCCCATTGTCAAAAACCGCGAGGTTTTAAGGTAGAGCGAGGAGCCGTACTAGGGACGGTCCCGGTTTAACTACCCTGCCGTTATGCTGCCGAAATTTTGAATAATATTCGTGTGTTTGAATTATTTTCATATGCTTAAACTATAATTATTCATTGAATAGAAAACATTCATGTGTTGAATTGATATTCATTCGTTGATTAGAAATTCATGTGTTGAATGGTATTCATATTTTGAAATAAATTGTTTGATAATAAAAATCACATTTTTATCTATATATAGAAACTATAGAAAACATTCATGTGTTGAATTGATATTCATTCGTTGATTAGAAATTCATGTGTTGAATGGTATTCATATTTTGAAATAAATTGTTTTATGATAAAAATCACATTTTTATCTATATATAGAAACTATAGAAAACATTCATGTGTTGAATTGATATTCATTCGTTGATTAGAAATTCATGTGTTGAATGGTATTCATATTTTGAAATAAATTGTTCGATAATAAAAATCACATTTTTATCTATATATAGAAACTATAGAAAACATTCATGTGTTGAATTGATATTCATTCGTTGATTAGAAATTCATGTGTTGAATGGTATTCATATTTTGAAATAAATTGTTTGATAATAAAAATCACCTTTTATCGACTATATGAACTGTGTAAAATAATCTCGTTTTAAAGAAATTGTTTTATGATAAAAATCCCATTTTTATCACCAACTTGAACTATATAGAAAAATAGTGTTTTGAAATGAATTGTTTTACAATTAAAAATCACATTTTTATTGTATGCATAAATCGTTGAAACGTGAAGTGTTAAAAATAGCCACTTGTTCAAAATAAACATATATGAGATGAAATATTCATTAATTAGCTAATGAAATGATTTGCACCTATGTATGTAACATTAGAATAAATGGTGTCTTTAAACCAAACAGAAATCAAATATGAAGTTGAATAGAAAATGATAAATGATAAGAACTGTATATATATGTACATGCATATTTATTGAACAGGTTATAGCAAAGGGGCTAGAGAAGAGGAATAAAATTTTGTGCCCGACAAATAGGTACACATTCACTATTTTGTTTGGGTGATGATTTTATGAGCCTGTTGGCTAGCCGCTTGGCTAGCCGCTTGGCTTTTTCTTTTTCTTTTTGAGATTAGAAGGACCGGGAACGCTATTTGCGATTTCCCGATGCTCCCGGTGCAGGGGAGGTTATGGCGAAATTTTCCAAAATTTTAAGGTGTTAGAAAAATATTTGAAGTGAAAACGATATAGAAATCATTGAATGAACTATATTTATATAAATATATAAATATAAATAAAATTAAAACGAAACGAAGCCGTGCAGTTCGTATTTTGAAACCGTGATTTCAAACAACTAGTACGGGAAATCCGACCATTGGATTTTCCCGAAACTTCAACCGTCGGGTTCGCCTTGGAAATATCTTCCCAACGGCACCTACCTTGCAAAAATCCAACGGTTGGATTGTCTGGAATGTTTAATTCAAATCTGAAGAAAAACAGCGCCAGAAGCGATTATATTTATATATATATAAATATAATTATATATTTAATCGAATAACGACGCTGCAGTTCGTATTTTGAAATCGAAACTTCAAACGATTGTACCGGGAGATCCGACCGTCGGGAAATTCGGAATTTCCCGAAACTGGAACCGTTGGATTCGTTTTGAAAAGACCTTTCCAATGATGTAAATTTTGTGAAGATCCAACGGTTAGATTTTCATATATGTGTAAATCAAATCTGAAGAAAAACAGCGCCACGGCCGCTTTATGGCCCGAAGCGTCATTTTGAATAAATTGGCTATTTTAAAATAAATAAAAATAGCGATAAATAGTTATAAAATATCATAAGCGATATGTAATGGAAATAAACTGAATTTGCTTGAATTTGTGTGATATTTGATGGTTGAATGTGTTTGGTGTGAAAATTACATTAAAGAACATAATTGGTGTTGTCGAATAATTTAACCATTGAAATAAATTGATTTGAAATTCTAAATATACGTGAATTATTTGAGAAGGCCAAGTTAATTCTCATTTCAAATAATTGACCGACGATTGAAAGTCGAAGATGAAGACGATGGTCGAAGACCGGAGGTCTTCACCTCGTTTGGATGGTAACCGAGGTCCTGATTGGGAGGCATCCCGAAATATGGATAATGAGTGGTGATCGTTCAGACGTACGTGTTGATCGAAGGGTTTGCGAGGTATTTAGTGCCTCCGGTTTCGTTCAGACCCAGAACGGACTTGTAAATGGACTGTGTGTCTGACATTGGAGTTTATTCTGTGTTGATTGATTTCTGTTAAATATACATCTGTTTGGCGGCGAAGAATTTATTCTTTTGCTTAACGCCCTTCTCTGAGACGCACGAGCTCAGAGGTTGTATATCGATGGACATCAGTCGCATGGCATGAATTGCCTGTGTGGCATGCTAAGATGCAGTGATCAGGGCTTCTGTTGAAAAGCAAAGTCTTGTGGAGATGATCAAAGCACCGCCTGTGTGGCGTAGCTTTGTGTATAACGTGAATTCGCGAGCCTCACACCCCGGTATGAACCTAAAACGGGAGAAGGACCTCAGGGAGGGCATACGTTTCTTTCTAGCTAGGGTGGTGTCAGTGACCTACCAGCCCTGACATTTATATACTTTTCACCTATGTGGTTGTTGCTGTTGCGAGGCACCTCGGTTTGATCGGACGATCCGCGTCCGATGGAGTCATTCGTTGGCTCGTTTACGCCCCAAAGGGCTGAGAAACGTAGTGTTCAGACATAATAATCCACATCGGTGGACCGACCCTGACGATCCAAGGGCCCACCTGAGTCTGGGCCTGAGACATGGGCTAGATTGTCTCGAATTCGGTAAGGACTATCTTTTGCCTTGGTTCATGACGGAAATCCAATTTCCAAATACGTGACTGTGCGGTTTTGATTGTATACCTATATATTTGGCGACATAGTGGTATGGGGCATTTATGCCGTCTATGATTGATAGTTATGATTTGAAATTGTTTTCAAAACATGTAAGCACTAGCAATAATATCAAATGCCTTTGTTTTATTCGTATCAAGCA
The DNA here is from genome assembly GCA_030737875.1 of Allium sativum. Taxonomy (NCBI): domain Eukaryota; kingdom Viridiplantae; phylum Streptophyta; class Magnoliopsida; order Asparagales; family Amaryllidaceae; genus Allium; species Allium sativum. The sequence continues at coordinate 752,855,784 of CM060918.1, forward strand.
TATTTGGCCGTTATAAGGTAAAAACTCTATCCTCCGGTTTGCGTTGCATTGTGTGATGGGAACTGAGTCTTATAACGGCTTCATTTTATAAAAAGCATAGCGATGTTTAAAAGAAAGATTTGTTTTAAAGCACTGGCAATCCAATGGAGTAAACCCGTTCCACGAAAGTTGCGTGGTCCTGTGATTAGCCAATTATATATGTGTTGAGTAGATTTCTCATACCAGTCCCATGACTGACTCGTAGTTTGTTTCACTCTCAAACTCGGGTGCCCCTTTTTCTACACGGGCAGCCTTGTATTCAGGTTTAGCTGGTTCTTTCTGGATAGCTGGAGATGAAGATGGATTCTATCATTTATTTCTTTTTACACTGTTCAGCTCCTATTGTACATATTTTGTTTATTTCCGCTGTAGACATTTATGTATAGCTGAACTGTATTTGTACTAAGTAAGATCCTGTATACTGTGTAACTCTGATGATTAACTTTATCCAGTATATTTTGTTGTTCATTATCTGGTGTATTTATTTAATTCTGTTCTGCTATTATCTGTTTTTGTGTTATATTCCAAAGATAACCCTTGTTTCCGTGAGAACGGGATTTCGGGTCGTCTCATAGGGTCACAAGAAATATCAAGGGTCTTTCCACTACGAGTCAAAAAAATTACTACCCTTCGTTCACAATCTAGGATGGCACCATATCTGGCTTGCCAATCCATCCCTAGAATCCACCCATAGCCCATGAAACCAAGCACAAAACCATTACATTCAAAACTAACGCCTAAGATAGACAATCTCTAATCCCTACAAACCATGGATAAATGAGCCAACCCACCAATAGGATTTGAGACTACAATGGGATCTACAACGAAACTAATATTTAAGTGCAGTGTTTCAACTAATGATGTAGAGATAAACGAATGTGATGCACCAGAATCGAATAAAGTACGGACAGGATGATCAAACAAGAAAATCAAACTTTTGATAGAAATTTTTCTACCTTCTTCCTGTCCCGGAGCCATGAGAGCATGAACCTGCCCTCCCGAAGTAGAACCTGCCCTCTGCCCTTGCTTCTTAGGATTGTCCTTCACAGCATGACCCGCATCACCATAATAATAACAAGCGAACTTCTTCTTCTTCCTACAGTCTTTCTTCAAATGGTCGGGTTTCCCACAGTTGTGACACTTCCTCTTTTCTTTACCACCTTTCTTTTGTCGTTGGGCTTTCTTTGGATCCTCCTTCTTATCTTGCGGCCTAAAAGTACTTACACCCTTCTCTTCTTCAGGCATGTATGCCATATCAACAAGCTTTTCATACGTAGCCCCCATTGGAATGTGGGACATAGCCAAACTATGAAGTGGTTCATTTAGGCCCTTTGCAAACCTCAAGGCCTTCTTGTGAGGCGTATTCACCAACTCTAGCCCAAATCTCGCCAACTTGTTAAATTCGGTCACATACTCCTTCATGGTCAAGTTTTTCTGCTTCAGTGTCAAGAACCTCTCCATGTACATACTCTCCTCAGCTTGAGAAAGGAATTTCAACTGAAACCTTCCCCTAAAATCTGCCCACGTCTCCACGGCACGCTCTCCATTAGTAACCTCCCAGCAAAACGAAGCTTCGTCCTTTATCAACTAAGTAGCCAATTGGACCATCTTACAGTCGTCCAAATCGAAAATGCCAAACAGATCCTCCACTTCTTCAACCAATTTCTAGCTTCAACGAACATTTCAGACCCACTAAAAGGTTTTCCACCCATCGAACGAAAGTCTTTACATATCTTGGAGAAACCATCTCCACGCGGAGGAATGACTGGAGCTGGGAGAGGAGGAGGAGGAACGTCGGCCGGACCCGCGGCAGCGGCCCTAGCCTCGAGATATTGACGAAACCAACCGGGTACATGAACACCCTCTGGTATCTCAGATGCTCTAGACATGCTGAAAAGAAAAAGAAAGAGTTTCAAAATAAGGGAAGCGAAAGAGAGATGTATGGCTTGTGTGGATTATACTTTTTAAAGTAAACTTTCCCTGAAAATATCTTTTTAAAACAAGTTTTTGAAAATACTTTCTAGGAAAATAATACTTTTGAAAACACTTTTTAAAACTTTTTACCTGTTGTTGTAACCATATCTATGATACCACGTGTAACACCCCATGTCCATTAATGTCACTCACAAAGGGAATGCATCAATGTCCATGAAGCGTTATTGTTGTATATAACAAATAAATTACAAGAATAAATAAATGAAACAACACAGCGGAAGATAAAACTTATTTCATAACATCATAACTCAAAACAAGCTTACATATGTAGTTCCCAAAACCATTACAGCAGGATCAATAGTCTTTTCCAAAAACTTCAAAGTACATAAAGAAGCAAATACTTAAATAACATAAATGCATAAATCCCCACTGAGCATAAGCAAAGCCATAAAGATGAGAGTGTCCAAAGCGATACATCTACTCTTTTCAAGCAACTGAAAGAAATCGGCACTAAGCTGTAGTATTCCCTCCTTGCAAACCTGGGGGGGGGGGGGGGGGGGAAGGAAAGAAAAGAGGTGGAAACAAATGGGTCAGACATAAAGTCTGGTGAGTCCAGTAATTTTAACAAAAAATAGGTAAGGTAAATGATCAAGACATAAATAGGCATCATGTTATGGCTGTAACTTAGATAAGGTAGATAAAAAGGATGGACAAGATGATTTCGTTCCTAAGTACTAAGATAATCCTACACCTTGCTTAAGCGAACAACCCTCCAAGTACTAACCCCGAAGACCAAAGTCAACATCAGACTAGCACCCAAAGGACTATCCAACTCAACCAACATGAATTTCATTACACCGCACTTTTGCTAATTTACACCACATTACTTAATTACACCGCACATCTACTAGTCTCTTTTTACTAGAGGTTGATCCCTTCCCACTAACTGTACCCACATGACAAACTTGGTAGTCACTTGTAACTAGCTACTATCGTAGGTGTCGGCTTGCTCCTACCACCGCTAAGGTACCCTTAATCTACCCATTCAATAGGCTCCCTAAACCCCGTAGGCACCCGTGCTAGCCCACAATGGGGTGTATCACTCCCCAAAGTGGCAACCCCGATACCAACATAAAATGCACGAGCATACCTACAGGATGCAACAACGTCTTACCTACCAGCCCGGACCCATGCTCGCACATGAGCCCGTTGGACTCGCGTTGCCACCGCTATTCACGTTTTGTCCTCTTACATTCAAGTCCAGTAAGCGTGCCCCAACCCCGGCCTAGTACCGGGCCCAATTACATACTCGAACGGGTTACTGGTTGAAACGGGTCCCCCATCCGACACAAGCCTCCCACCTATGCTTGGTCCCCACTAGGTTTTTCTCCCACTTAACCATTTTAATTTAAATGTTCATGTCTTACACATGCTATGGTTAAGTCCATACTTACATGTCATAATTTACATGTCTTATCTTATACCGGTTAAGTCCATATTTACATGTCACCCCACTTAAACCTCTAACCATACCCATGTCTTATTATGGTTAGTATTCCTTAATTCATTCCTTATGATGAACGGTGCATGACCTCCCACATTAGACCGAACGCTTTGTGGCCGCTGGATTTGCCGGGTGATTCCGGGCAGTCTTACGCCACAAACCGAGTCTAACCTCGTGTCATTAACCGTTGCGCCTATAATTCATTCCTTTGACCTCTCACATTAGACGTCCAATTGTGGCACCTGGATTTGCCGGGCGGTTGCGGGCAGTCTTACGCCACAATTGCGCCTAACCTCATGTCAAAGGTTTATTTATAATCGTATTTCACCCATACCCAATTTTCATGTCATGTATATCCAATTAAACATATAATCATGTTTATAATATTGCCTATTCCAAATTGTCACTAATTACATATTAATTAGCCTCAATTACAAGTTTACAATTATAGGCAATTTCATGAATTCCATGTAATTCATACCCAAATATGCCAATTTCACATATTATCCAATTATCCAAAATATCCAATTTTCCAAATTTCCCATATTCCCAATATTCCACATCGTTCCCACGTATTCGCATTCGCGCGTATTTTTAATATAGGCTCGAAGGTAGCCTAGGTCCACAAATAAAAGGAATAGGGGTAAGAAGAGAGAATCAATTCATAGAAAATTGGAATAAAACAACATCATGAAATAAAGAGGCATATAGAGTGGTATAGAGGCATAATAAAAGATTCAACATGAATAAACTGATAAAAGGTATGAACTTTACATAGAAACATAGGCATATGATGACATGAATCAAAAAGGTGAAGACTTGGTGAGATTTTCATTACAAACATATATATGAATCCTTTTTTCAACTTTTTCATGTTACTTGAATCCCATTAAATTTGTGAAAGTAACTGTACTCACCTTTTGTGGCTTAAGAAAAGGATTAACGAATTGAAATTGGTGTAGAAACGTTGCGGTGATATTGATTGATCTTCTTTAATTGTTGTTGAAGCTCTAAACTTTGATTTGAATTGTGTATGAACACTTGAAATTTAATTTAGAGGCGGCGGCTAGGGTTTAAGAGAGAGCATGACAGCATAATGGTGTCATAGATAATATTTTATGAATTAGGGCTAGGTCTTAAGGTGTATATATAGATGTCTAGGATCGATTAGAGCTCTTAGATTAACCCAGAAATCATCAGGACCACTCAGATGCAACATCAGCCCTCAGCGCGAATCGGGCCACGGGTTGACAGCCAAACACCCTGGATCGACCCCTAGTCGACCTAGCAAGGCTCGGATCGACTCCGAAAATGGTGCAGTTTGGCTATTTCCCCTCCCGATTTGCTGTTTTGAACTTTTTTGAATATTTATTTAATTTTTACATATATATTTATATTTCTCTCATATGCATACAAACTTCAAGGCTTAATAACATCTTCATAAGGTATCCATTTCGTGCAAACCAAACGTCTATCTTGACCCAAAATTTTGAGACGAACATAATAGCACAACCGATCTCACTTAATTCTTCTTCTAAAAATTAAGTATACTTCAATTTGTGAATTTTAATGTTATAAAATTACGGGGTGTTACATGTCCTTTTGTCTTAAGTTGAACCCATATTTTTGTTATAGATGTATCCCTTACGTAGAAATTGCGAGGACGCAATTTTTGTAAGGGGAGAAGTCTGTAACAACTCACTTTTCTTAGGGATATTGAATTGGGAATCAACTAATTAATTTGGTAATTTAAAGGAAAATATAAATATAATAATGAATAAATAGATAAAAGAAAAACATATATTTTTGGGATGAGAGGAAAATACATGTTTTATGAATTATTGGGCGTATGTAGTTGATGTAAAATGTTGCACGTTTTGTTGTAACAATGTTAAAGTTTATTGTTTTGATTAAATAACAATTTTAAAAGGAAAAATATAAAAATAATGCTTTCTTGTTGTTTTCAAGTTATGAAAAAAAAGAGAAGTTCACATAATGTCGAAATGGGTCAAGTAAGGTTAAAAGAAAATTTTATGCCCTTTTTTCATAAAAAGAAAAGATTATAAAAGGAAAAAAATGTAAAAATAATAAAAATAAAAATATAATATGCATTTTTGATGAAAGCTCTAGAATCAAATTTAATAAGATGCAAAAAACAAAAATATCTCATAATAAGACAAACTTTAATCATTTTGTTTCTTTAGGGAAAAGAGTGAAATAATAAAATAAAGAGGGGGGGGGGGGGACTTGGTGGAAGAATCTAGAGAAGGGGCTAAACATAAAATTCCTTCTCATTAATCTCCCATTCCTCATTCCTCATTCACCGACTAAAAAAAACACTACGTATTTCTTTTCTTCCTCAGCCAGAAGCTTCAAACCAGAAACACAGAGCCTCTCATCCAAATCAAAAATTTGCAATCAAAGATTGAAGTAAGATTCCCAATTCTTCAAGTAAGTATTCCCTAAACTTATTCAATCTTTCTTTGGTTCTTTCTATTTTTGTAAATAGAGATCTTAGGATTGTTTTCCTATTCAAATCCTTTTTGTAGAGGGCTTCAATCGAGAGATTAGTCGATTTCAGAGTTGAAAGATTGCATTTTGGAGTTGTATGTGAGTGAAGTTTTCACCTTTTTCCTATTTAAATCATGGGTTGTGTATGCATGATGGGTAAAAGGTGAAATTTTGATTGTAAATTAGATCCTTCCCCTATTTATGAGTTATTCTTGGTATATTTGGGGCAATTAAATTAGATTTGTAGTAGTATTGCAAAATTGAAGCCATTATACCTTAAAATTGGTTGCACGCATACAACTTTTACTGCATGCAAGATATATGTTTCATTGCCTCATAGTTGTTGCATGCTTGTGTAACAACCCCTATTTTTAGATAATTCAGATTATTAAACTTAATATGACTTTTGAATATATATTTTTTAAATAAAATTTAATGATTTAATTATATAAATTTTGATGTGTGAACTTAGTTAAAGAGAATTAAGTAATGAATTTCAACTTATTATAACTATAATAAGCTACGTTGATCGTAAACTTAACTATAATTTTGTTTGTACTAATTAACATTGAAATTTGAAATCTTAAAGGAACTGGATGGAATTAAGTTAAAGAATTTATAGTTTAAATTCAATTGAATTGGTAAACAATCAATTTTGAAATTAAATACAAATAATATCAATTTACAAAGTTAGTTTGAATTTATTTTGATTTGAGTAAAATTGACATGTTTTATAATTAAATTGAAATAAATGTTTAATTGGGAGAGAGTGGTTAGAAATGTAATTGAGGAATTTATAGCAAGTTATTAAGACTTAAAATGAAATTGATTATTTTTAAAATTTAATTGCTCAATTTAATGTGTATATCCAATTGAATATGATCTTTGATTTTGGTATGATTTAATGATATATCTTTTACTTGCATTTTCACATATAGATAGTTCTTTTTTATTTTGATATCTTTGATTGTTGTTGTTTGAATTGTCATCACATTGTATTATTTCAAATTTCAAATTATTGTTGACATTTAATGTAATGTAGCAAACAAACGGAAATAATGGAATTGTAATGAATGTTGAACTAATACAATGAAACAAACAAATTAATTCTATAATTGAAGTATAATGTTAATGTGATTTTCAACCATAATGGGTTAAATATAGAATTTAATGATTTGTGTCTTGAATTGTTAAGCAATGAATTGTAATAACTACATACAATAATAACCTGTATTTGGTAAGTTAATTATATTGAAATTTGAAATTAATATTAAATAAATAATATATAAAATAGATTAGCTAATTTTGGAATTCCTTATATATTGAAAATTTGTGTAGTAATTAACTTTGAAATCTATATATGAATTCGTTTTAAACTATGGCAAATTTTTAAGTAATCAAAATGATAAGATTTGCTATGTATGAAACTTGAATAAAAAGGAAAGTAATTAATTTAATATAATTAATGTTTAACGGAAATTGGTAAATAATAATTGAATTTGAGATTTTAATGTATATAAATTGATGGAAGTCCTATTTTGGAATTAGATTCAAAATGTGTATCATGTAAAAAGAAAAAAAAATAGTTTTTCTATAAATATATTTTTTCCCTAAATTGTAACTTCCATATCAATGAAAACAAGCCGTCACAAAGAAATAGTCATGGCTTTGTTTCCTCTTGTCTTCATAAATCAATTAAAAATCCATTTCTTAATGAAATCGTGCAAATCTAGATTTATTGAACTCGTATGTCAATTCTCTTCGATCCTATATATATATGAGTTATGCAAGGTGCATCATGAAAATGCCTTGGTCGACGTTTCCACGGTGAAAAGAAAAGGACATAGGGTTCAAATTTCCAACAAATTTAGGGACTGATTCACGAATCGGATACCGTATTCAAGTTTGTGACATGAAATGACATCCAGTGTGCGATTTTGGTGGGATTCAACAACAAAAAGTATTGGAACTTTATTGTACCGTTCGTTTTAAGCCTGGGAACACGAAATTTTGGGTGAGGCCGAGTTAAACTTCGAGGTGCTAGGGAGGAAGGTTATGCGAAGAGAAGTTCGTAGGATCCGACGGTGCTGAATTTCGTTGAGAATGGAGGAAGATATGACTATGAGAATATTTGGTCATGGTGGGTTCTAATAGTGAGAGTCAAGACCTGGGAGAAATACCGAGTACAAGAAGATGGAATAAGGTGGTGACGTGGCATTTCAATTGGTAAAAATTTGTTTATTTTGTTTTAATTCAATTTTCAAATCACGGAAACATGAATAACTTTTTCATACGAATTCAGAATGACACGCGGTTTGTTGCGTTGGAATCGTATCGACGAGCTCTTCACGGTGGAGCTATTTTGGACTGATTCCGAGACTGTTGAATTTTGAGCTAAAATTTGGATTTCAATCTCGTTTGGAACCAAGGTGAGTGATTTAACCCACTCATGCTTAACTAAAATATTCTAATATTAGTTAAAATAATATTATGTCATGATATGATTGTTTAGATTGATGTTTGATAGTTTAAATTGCGTATTTATATTGATTTGCATTGATAATGTAGTTTAATTTGACTATTAGATTAAATTTTACAGTTAAGTTAAAATTTGACATTTAATTACTGTTTTAAAACTTGACACTTAATAATTGGTAAATTTATATGATATTTGACTGTTGTTATGTAATGATGTGATGGATGACTTGAATTTGATATGTTTGACATATTGATGTTAATTGTGTCAATTTACCTATTATTCACGTTTATTCATATACGACCATTCGTTTGTGTTGATTAATCCCAATCATTACCCCAGATGTTACGGGCATCGAATAAACCCGGGATTAATCATTAAAATGAATTAAGAACGTAGGTCGAAATGATAAATACCTATGACCCTGATTTGGATTGAAATGATATATATCCTTTCCCAAAATACTAAAATTAAAATTTAAGTATCACTTGGCCATAGGATAGAAAAATATATACGGACACCGGTCCGTTAAATAAAATTGGTTATAACGATGAATTTTGAAATATTGTTTTAAAGACAATATAAGCGATGTTTTATAATTTATTTCCTTTGAACTTGAACCTTGAATTAAATATAGGGAAATAAATTTGTATTGTAACTGAAGCTAAATAAAAAGTGAAATATAATATAAATCAAATTTATTGAAATTGAATGGTTTCACCGACCTTTGAATTTTATTATGAATCAACATTGATTTGAATTATATATGAATTGTGAACTCGATATTTGCCATAAAATTGAAATCATTGAAAATGAGAATCTGATTTGGACTGTAACTAGTTGAATTAATTAGATCGAATTGAAACGAATGTAAATTGGAAGTTTAATCGATGGAATTATTGAAAATTGAGTTGGTTGAATTGAAGTTGAAATTTGACTTCAAGTTTAATTGAAAATGTTAGAGAAACGATTCTAATTCCAACTATAGTATTTCAAATCATTATATAAACTATTTTAATAATAATTATTTTTCTTTATAAACTATTGTACTTTATTACTATTTTATTTTATAAATTATTTTAAATAAACCATTTTAAAATTAACTATTTATTTTATAAATTACTTAATGTTTTAACTATATATTTTAATAAATTTGATAAATTCTATTTTAATCACAAACTATTTCAATCATATATCTAAACTATTTTAAATATACTGTTAACTATTTTAATATTCAAATTATTAAAGTTGGAATCGTTTCAAATCTTTAACTGGTTTAAATGGAGATTTTAGTATGAATAATATTCTCTCTTGAATATTTAATGATTTTGAAAATCTGATATTTTGATATGAAGTACGAACCCCTTTGAAATATGAAAGAACCGACCGGTGTGAAAAATGTAAACGATTGTTTGTTAAAGAGACCGGGATCGGATATTGTCATACTCTCTGCCAATACCCAAAACCACTTTAACAACTGTGTACGCGGTGGAGTTCCAGAAATGGTGTTGGATGGATTTGCAGGCGATTACTGGATTTGAAGAAAGAGAACGATGATGGATATCCTTGACCTTCGGGTCATAATTAAAATGACTAAAACAAGGCTATACCGTGACCAAGTGGGGTTAGCTACCTCCATCGGCAACACTTCTTCCTTTATTACTATAGTCACTCGGTCTGATTGATTTGATGTGCATCCGTGATTTCGAAGTGTTGTTCGAGGTGGGCGGTAGTTGCAGCTATGCGTTACCACCAATCCGGGCATGCAACTAGTATACTCATACTCTGGGCATTCCTCGTGTGCCTTGTCATATTATCCTGATCGAGCCCCTACGACTTTGATTTGTACCGTACCTATGGAGTGCCCTCTGATAGCCACCACGTACTGTGGATTTTATGGAATCTGTATAGACTACGATATTATAAACAGTGTAAGGGTAAAAATGTAATCCCGCTTACGCTATTTTAATATGTTATATTTAACCATAGACATTATTATAATAACGTATTATATTATATGATATTAGTTTGACGAATCCTTAGGAGATGGAAATTCCCGTAACATCTCTTAAGTTATTGCATTCATATTAGTATATGAAATTTGATTTAACAAATATGAGAATGATTTAGTTCTGATCCGAGTGTTTGTTGTGTTTCTTTTTATGCAATACGCTCGGGTCAGACCAAGTTGTTGTTAGCGAAGATTTACTTGCTTGAAGATACATTTAAGAAGGTGGAGATGGAGCTCAACAGACATATTAAAATTATTATTCCGCTGCAAAATATATTGGTATGTTGTATGTTAATTTACTCTGATAATTGTTGTAAATATAATAAAATGTATGTTTTAACAACTTCATGAACTATTATTTATTTATTATATTTTGTCCTTCCGCTGTGAAATTCTGCGTTGTTTTTCTTCTTCTCTTCTTTTTCTTATATAAATATCAATAATTATCCGTATTTTTGATTTGCTTGAGCGACATTAAGGATCATTGTCGATTTGAACGGTAAAAAATTACGGGTTATTACAACATGTAATTTTATCGCATGCATTGTGCTTGTTTAATTACTTTAAAGAAAAGCAAATCGTTAATCCTTGAAAGGCAAATCTTCATGCCTTTTGCTAATTTTCTATTTTAAAAAAAAATTGCTGAATAATTTTATTAATTCCAAACAAGTTAAACGTGCTTATGTTTCGTTACAATACATAAGTATTATGGGGTACATGTGTATTAGAGCGAAACAGAAGTGTAACCATCTATGGACATGCGTTGTTAACCTTTTTGCAAAGTATACTTGGTTTTATAAAACTTACTTTTATGAATATTGCCATGATTGGTTTGTATAGTATTTTGATGCTATAAACACTATAAATTTTTAAGGCGTGATTTTACAAAATAATGTTTTAAAAATACTTTTGATTTTGGGATTAGGATAGATTGGACTCTGTTGTACTAATGAGCCAAAACTCCATCTTGGTCGACCTGATTCAGGTTCACTACCTGAATCATGGTAGTTTTAATTTCCGCCCATCTACAACCAAAGGTCAAACGGTCTGCTACATTGGGCAATTTTGTTGTTTTGATCGGGATTTCCGATCGGCAGGTCATGGACTACATCAGATGGAGCCGAGGGGGGGGGGCATGTGTAGTGCCGTGAACGGGTAGCATATGGCCTTCGCCTTAGACCGTCTTGGTTATCATGGGTTGATCGCCAGGTATCGTTATGGCGTTAGGAGTAGGTTACGGTACTGATGTCTCCGCGCACGCTAGAGCTCTACCACTGTGATTTTTCAATACTAGAGTCTGTTTATTTGGTATCTGTTATGAGTCATATTATATTTATCCCGTAATTCCCATAATTCTTTACTGCCTTCTTATTTGTTTAATGTTGGGAAATTACCCAAATTAATTTTTAAACCCAGTATTTTAACCAACGTTCAATTATTATATTATCATATTGTTTTATACATGATAATTGTTTTGGTATTGTAATGATATATACAATACCTATGCCCTTTAATCTTACTTATTATATTATCATATTGCTTTACATATGATAATCGTTATGGTATTGTATTGAGTTACATACAATACATTTGCCTTTTTGTCTTAACTTTTATATTATCATATTGTTTTATATATGATAATTGTTTCGGTATTGTATTGAGTTATATACAATACCTATGCCCTTTAATCTTACTTTTTATATTATCATATTGCTTTACATATGATAATTGTTTTGGTATTGTATTGAGTTACATACAATACCGATGCCTGGGATTATGGCATATTACTGCGACGTTTATGCTAAATTGTCCATATATTGTAACATTCATACGCCTCATGTAACACCCCGTATTTCAGTTAATGCTAAAATTCACTAATTATAGAATAAATAATCTCAGATGTGAGAATTGGGGGAAACGGGCTGCGTCATTGCGTTCGTCTCAGAAAAATACGCAGAATAGAGTCCGAAATTTTGTAAATCGGAGTCCGTATGGCCCAGTTATGGCCCAATGAAGTTGGCAGAAAAATCAAGTTAAAAACAGATTTAGAAATGCAAAACTAGATTTCGAAATTGGAGCCAGCAGGGGGCCAGGCGGGAAATTTCCCGCCCTACCCATGTCGACAGGGCTGTCGACAGGCCTGTCGACTGGGGAGTCGACTTGCCTGTCGACTTGCCTGTCGACCTGGGCGCGGCGTCCAGAGAACCTGGGTGCACCAGGTTGGGTTTTAGGCTGGCTTGGAGGGCTGGGTTCTAGAGATTTCCTAAATCTAACGGACCTAATCTAACCTAGGGTTAATCTAAGGGCCTAAAACACTCACCTAATCTATAAATACACCCTAAACCTACCCTAATCCATACTAAAAATAGTAATGATGGCCTCATGCCGCCAAAATCAAACTTGAGAGAGCCTCCACTAGTTTATGAAGGAAGTTGCAAGCTAATCACTCTCTAATCAATCTCTAATCATCACCATCTTCATATTTAGCAACTAATTCCACTTCATAAGTTTGCTAATCTTGGGTTTGGTGAGTTTCTATCACTTTAACATCAATTGCTAAAGTAAGTAGATTGGGTGTAATGAGACTTATGGTCTTAAATGCGGATTAGTGAGTTTGAATCATTTGTAATGATATGCTACTCTATATTTTCCTATGTTTATGCATGTTTAACAAGTGGGTTTATGCATGTTTAATTAGTTGGTTTATGCATGTTTAACAAGTGGGTTTATGCATGTTTAATAAGTGGGTTTATGCATATCCAATAAGTGGGTTTATGCATGTTTAACAAGTGAGTTATGCAAGTTCATATGCAAGTTATGTGTATGATGTTATGTAAGTTATGTGTAGGTTGTTATGCAAGTTCATATGCAAGTTATGTATATGCTTAAATGCAAGATTAACATGATATGCAAGTTATGCATGCTTATGCAAGTATGTGAATGCTTATGCAAGTTATGTATATGCTTAAATGCAAGTTTAACATGATATGCAAGTTATGCATGCTTATGCAAGTATGTGAATGCTTATGCAAGTATGTGAATGCTTATGCAAGAATGTGAATGCTTATGCAAGTTATGTGTATGCTTAAATGCATGTTTAACATGTTATGCAAGTTATGAGAATGCTTATATGCAAGTTCAACATGTTATGCAAGATATGTGTATAATAATATGCAAGTTTGGGTTAAATGTAGTTGGGTTAATATATGCTCATATATGCAAGTTGACATCCTCTTAACCCATGACAAAGTTATATGCTAAGATTTGGTTAAACCCATGATATTTGTGATGGATCTTCCCTTTATTATGTCATGAAATGAGAACGATTTACGTGGGGAACGATGGGGTTAATAAATATGTCAATAAAAGTATGATTGGGTATGATTAAGCATACCATAAAAATAAATTAACATAAGTGGGAATTTACCTATTGAGTTAGGTCTACCCCATGGGAATTTACCTATTGAGTTAGGTCTACCCATGTTATGAAAAACTTGATATTAATTAGGGATAATTAATATGGGGGTGATTAATTAGGTGTAATTAATCAACTAAGACACGAGGTTGGACCCTTTTGTAGCGGAAGTCTGCCCGGAACCGACCGGCCATCCAGCGGCTACAAATGATTGGCCCAATGTGAGAGGTCTTAGTCATAAATTAAATATGTGATTAAAGTAAAGACACGAGGTTAGACCCTTTTTATGACAGAAGTCTGCCCGGAACCAACCGGCATATCCAGCAGTCATAAAAGATGGTCTAATGTGAGGGGTCTTTATGAGGTCATGATCTTAATTAATTAATTAAGAAACACTTAACCATATTAGCATGTAGAGGGACATGAGGGGTTAAGTGGGTGCCTTGGGTGGCATGTGGAAATCTAGTGGGTTGCCTTGGGTGGCAATAGAAAATACGATTAGAATACTTAACCAAGTGGAAACATGTAATTAAACATGATTAAAGGGTTAAGTGGGATACACTAGATAAGTGACAAGCTTAGGTGGGTAGCTTGTGGGGGCCCATTTCAACCAATATCCCAAACGTATCTTTGTGGGCTCGACTCTAGTCGGGTGACGGGACACGCATATTGGGCTTGACTATAAGAGGCCAAAACGGGTTAGCGGTGGCAACGCAGGATCAACGGGTTTCATATGCGTGTGTGGACCCGGGCTGGTTGGTAAGTCGTTGTTGCATCGTGTAGATATAAAGCCGTGCACCGTTGATATTATCAGGTGGCCACTTTGGGGAATGATACACCCCATTGTGGGACCAGCACGGGTATCTACGGTAGGGAGCCGATCGCTTGGGAGTAGTGGGTACACCTAGTGGAGATAGGGGCCGACGGCACCTATGTAGTGAGCTAGGGGTACGCGAAACTACTGGGTAAATTTTCTAAAGTCCTTGGGTGGGATCAACCTTTAAGTAGGAATGACTGGTGTGGTGCAGTTAGTAATTATCCTTGGGTGGGTAGATGCGTCTTTACAGTTATCTTAGTCTATCCTAAGTCTACCAAGCTGCTTAGTGTAGCCATTCATCCCCAGACATTACCGTAGGTCAAGTTTATATCTTCTCTGGTTACTTTAATGATTGTATTGTTAAAGTTATAGGACTCGCTCAGACTTATGTCTGACCCCGTTGTTTTTATCTTTTTCCCAACCCTCAGGTCCTACGGTGGATCCTAGCAGTAGTGGAGCTTGATCGGATTGCTGTTCCAGTCCTTAGGAGCTTGGATAGATGTAAAGCTCCAGTTACCCAGTTATCTTTTCTTTTGTCCTGGCTATTGTATGAGAGAGTGGGATTATGTACTTCTTTATTTTGATGGATATTGTACTTGACTTTATTTTGGTTTTATGATGTAACCAGACATGTTTACTTCCGCTGTTATGAGATGATGTTTTAAATTTCAAGTACTATTTATATCTGTCTTGTTGTAATTTATCTGTTCTATATTCACTAAAATACTCCACCGATGCTATGGCATTCCCTTAGAGAGTGACCATAGCGGGCGTGGGGTGTTACACGTGGTATCAGAGCAAAGGTTACCGGAACAGATAATTTTTTTTTAGAAAACTATTTTTCTAAAAACATTTTTAGAAGAGATATTTTCAAAAACATGTCTTTAAAGAGAAAAGTTTTTGAAAGAAAAGCATAATCCCCAATAGCCATATCTATATCCTTCGAATTCTCCATTTTGAATCTTTCCTTTTTCGTTTCAGCATGGCTGAGGATCTTAACTTTTCGGAGGGTGTGACGGTACCAGTATGGTATAGGAGATTGATGGAGGCTAGGGCCACCACTGCGGGTCCAGCAAATGTTCCTCCACCAACCGTAGCACCCGATCTTCCTCCTCCCCCTCCTCCTCGCACGGATACTTTTGCTAAGACTTGCAAGGAATTTAAAGCTATGGGAGGGAAATCTTTTCAAGGATCTGAAACTTTTGTGGAGGCTAGAGATTGGCTTAAGGAGGTGGAAGAGTTGATAGATATCTTTGAGATGGAAGAAGGGAAGAAAGTCAAGTTAGCTGCTTGGTTAATGAAGGGAGAGGCCTCATTCTGGTGGGAGGTCACTAATGGAGAACGCCCCGTTGACTCTTGGGCGGATTTTAGGCAAAGATTTGTGGCAAAGTTTCTCTCAAGGGCGGAGGAAAACTTGTATATGGAAAGATTTTTGACTCTAAAGCAAGGAAATCTCTCAGTGAAGGAATATGTCAACAAGTTTAATCAATTGGCAAGGTTTGGCCTAGACATGGTGAATACACCGGAGAAGAAGGCTTTGAGGTTCGTGAAAGGCTTGAATGAACCAATGCATGGGTTAGCTATGACTCATATCCCTATGGGGGCCACCTTTGAGAAGCTAGTTGACATGGCACTCATGCATGAAGAAGAGAAGGGTCCCAATGCTAATAAGGCACCCGAGAAGAAGGGAGATCAAAAGAGACCTCAGCAACAACAACAAAACAAAGGTGGGAAAGGCAACGGTGGCAAGGGCAAGAAGAAGAAGTGTTTCACTTATGGGACACCTAGCCACCTAAGCAAGGATTGTCGCAAAAAGAAGAAGACTAGCTGCTTCCACTGTGGCGAAGCAGGGCATCTAGTGAAAGACTGTCCTAAGAAAGGGCAAAGGACGGGGTCTACCTCAGGAGGACAGGTGCAAGCTCTTATGGCACCGGGTCAGGCTAGGGGGCAAGTACAGGCTCTCGCAGTCCCACCGATTCAGGAAAGAGGTAGAACTATTTCCGTTGAAAGCCTGGTTTTTCTATTTGATCATCCTGTCCGGACATTGTTTGATTCAGGCGCATCGCATTCGTTTATCTCATCATCATTAGTTGAGTCACTGCACTTAGACACCAGTCTTGTAGATGATCCCTTGGTTGTTTCAAACCCAATTGGGGGCTCCACTTATTTGTCCATGATATGTTTGGGTTTGAAGATTTCTATACTTAGCATTGAGTTTAGATGTGATGCTTTTGTTTTGGGCTTCACGGGTTATGGGTTGATTTTGGGCATGGACTGGTTATCCAGTAATGGTGCCGTTCTTGATTGCGAAAGGAGAGTTGTTAGGCTCATGACCCGCTTGGGTAACACTCTCGAGATTTCTTGTAATCCCATGGACTCTGTTATGCTAAGTTATCTTGAATCGCTTGACGCTTCGGTCGAGAGTTTGCAATCTGTTAGAGTGGTCCGGGAATATCCGGATGTGTTTGAGGAGGTGAAGGGCTTACCTCCGAAGCGGGAGATTGACTTCCGAATATATCTGGTGGATAATGCTAAACCTGTATCTTTACCAGTGCGCTACATGGCTCCTCGTGAGAGGAGGGAACTCCATAAGCAAGTAGGGGAGTTGCTTGAGAAGGGGTTCATAAGACGAAGTATATCGGAGTGGGGTGCTCCAGTAGTATTTGCTACAAAGGCGGATGGGTCCCTCAGACTTTGTGTAGACTATAGAGAACTCAACAAGCTCACAAAGAAGAATAGACACCCATTGCCGAGGATTGATGATCTTTTCGATCAGTTGGTTGGCGCTTCAGTATTTTCTCAGTTGGACTTAGCCACGGGGTTTCATCAATTGAGGGTGGCTGAGGATAGCATAGACAAGACTGCCTTTAGGAATCCAGATGGTTTCTATGAGTGGCTGGTGATGCCATTTGGGTTGACGAACGCCCCTGCATACTTTGTTGATTTGATGAGTAGGGTGTTCAGGGAGTTCCTTAATAAATTCGTGGTGGTCTTTGTGGATGATATCTTAGTATTTTCTAAGAGTGAAGAAGAGCATGCCCTACATCTTGGGGAGGTATTGAAGACTCTTCGAGCACATAGCCTTAAGGCTAAATTCTCTAAATGTCACTTCTGGAGGAAGGAGGTGCGGTTCTTTGGGCACGTGGTCTCCAAGGAAGGGATAGCTGTGGATCCCGCGAAGGTAGTATCAATTCAGGATTGGAAGGTTCCGAAGAATGCTACCGAAGTAAGAAGTTTCTTGGGGTTGGCGGGTTACTATAGGAAGTTTATCAAAGACTTCGCGAAGATATCAGCCCCATTAACCCGCTTAACGAAGAAGAATCTTGTTTTCGCATGGGACGTAGATTGTGATGATGCGTTCCGACAGTTAAAGAGAGCTTTAACCACTGCTCCAGTTTTAGTGTTGCCAGATGGGAGCAAGCCATTTGTTGTCTATACCGATGCTTGTGGGACAGGACTTGGCGCAGTCTTAATGCAAGAGGGAAGGGTGATAGCCTATGGTGGAAGGCAGTTGAGAGTGCATGAGAAAAATTACCCTACCCATGATTTAGAGTTGGCCGCTATTGTTTTTGCGCTTAAGATTTGGCGCCATTATCTACTTGGTGAGAGATTCGAGTTGTTCACTGACCACAAATCATTGAAGTACTTGTTTTCTCAGAAGGATTTGAATCTGAGACAGCAAAGGTGGATGGAATTCTTAGCATCCTATGATTTCGAGATAGCGTATACCCCTGGCAAGGGTAACGTGGTGGCGGACGCCTTGAGCAGAAAGAGGTTGTCCTTGAGTCCATTGTTTGTGGAACAACGAAGCTTGGAATTTATCTCGATGTTTTATTTCAGACCTTCCATTGATTATGTACCCGGTTTGCTAGCTTCCTTGGAGGTTAGACCTACTCTTTTGGAGCGAATTGGGGAAGCACAGAGGGATGACCCACAATTGGTTGAGTTGGTGGAGAAGCTCATAAGGGGGGAGTCATCCAGCCATTTGAGTAGGTACACCCTAGACGATAGGGGGTGCTTGCGAAGGGACGGTAGACTTTGTGTACCGCAAGACGAGGGTTTGAGGAAGGTTATTCTTGATGATGCACACCGTTCTAGGATGACCATTCATCCCGGTGGGGACAAGATGTACCAAGACATGAAGAGGGTTTTCTTCTGGGCCGGTATGAAGAAAGATGTGGCCGAGTATGTCGCTCGATGCTTGGTGTGCCAACAAGTGAAGGCGGAGCAAAAGAAACCAGGTGGGTTGCTTCACCCATTGGAAGTTCCGCAATGGAAGTGGGATAGCGTCTCGATGGATTTTATTGACGGATTACCCAGATCAAGAAAGGGTAATACGGGAATTTGGGTGGTGGTAGACAGACTTACTAAGAGCGCCCATTTCATACCCGTGAAGAGCAAGAGGACCGCTCCATGGCTAGCTTCTGTATATCTTCGAGAGATAGTTCGATTGCATGGGGTACCTTCTAGCATAGTGAGTGATCGAGATCCTATCTTCACTAGCGAGTTCTGGAGAAGTTTGCAAGAAGCAGTGGGGACTCAATTGTGTCTGAGCACCGCATATCATCCTCAGACGGACGGCCAGACTGAGAGGGTGAATCGTGTTCTAGAAGACCTTTTAAGGCTTTGTATCTTAGATTTTGGAGGTACATGGGAAGAGCATCTTCCATTGGTGGAGTTCGCATATAATAACAGCTTTCAGTCCAGTATTGGTATGGCTCCTTTCGAAGCTCTTTATGGAAGGCCTTGTCGATCACCTGCATGTTGGTGGGAAGCTACGGATAAGATCTTTCTTGGGCCTGATATGGTTAGGGAGACTTCTGAGAAGATTGACTTGATTCGAAGAAGGATGAAAGCAGCGCAGGATAGGCAAAAATCTTATGCGAACAAGAGGAGGACGGATCTTGAGTTTGAAGTTGGGGACATGGTCTTTGTCAAAGTATCTCCATTGCGAAATGTGGTTCGCTTTGGATCTGTTGGGAAGCTAGCACCAAGGTTCGTGGGGCCGTTTCCTATTAAGGAAAGGATCGGACGGATGGCATATAGAGTGGAGTTGCCCGACAGACTTAGTGGTGTTCATGATGTATTCCATGTATCACATCTGAGGAAGTGCTTACATGAGACCGCAGAGATGGTAGAGCCGAGCTTGCTTAGAGATGTAGAGGTAGAGCGTGATGCGACGATTCGACGAGCTCCTACTCGCATCCTTGGGTCAGAAACTAGGAAGTTGAGGAACAGAGAGGTTCAGCTAGTTAAAGTGCAATGGGGAGATGACGAAAGCAACGCAACTTGGGAGACGGAAGCGAAGATGCGTTCATTGTACCCATTTCTTTTTGAGGGTATGTCTTTACTTTCTCCTCTATCGTTGTCTAGTACTTATCTTATCTTTAGTATGTCCTCTCGTTAGTATTGTTTGACCTTTAGATAGGGTAAACCTATGGTTGAAACATGTGTTTGAGACATGTTATGGTTGATGGATGCAAGTGGATGCAAGTGTTTGCTAGTGGTTGCTCGTGGATGCATATACACACACTCTAGGCACTAGATCGGCTCAGTCACTTCATATTGCATATTGCATAAAAATTGTATGTAGGAAGCTATATTGATGGATGTATAATGATTGTGTTATCATATGGATGATGCATTTTGGTGAATGATTGTGCACTCATGTAAATATTGTATGTGTCGATAGGGTTCTCTCGCATACATAATGGATGCATGGCACTATCATGGTTTGCATATGTTCATACATTAGATAGGGAACATATACACACACTTTTTGCATATGCTCATACATCATTAGAAACTGTTTAAGGACAATGGATGCCCGTGGTTGATGGATTGAGTAGATGGTTGTTTGGATGGTAGGATATGCATTCTCCTTAGCTTAAAGATTTCGGGGACGAAATCCTTTTAGGAGGGGAGAATGTAACACCCCGTATTTAAGTGAATGCTAAAATTCACTAATTACAGAATAAATAATCTCAGATGTGAGAATTGGGGGAAACGGGCGGCGTCATTGCGTTCGTCTCGGAAAAATACGCAGAATAGAGTCCGAAATTTTGTAAATCGGAGTCCGTATGGCCCAGTTATGGCCCAATGAAGTTGGCAGAAAAATCAAGTTAAAAACAGATTTAGAAATGCAAAACTAGATTTCGAAATTGGAGCCAGCAGGGGGCCAGGCGGGAAATTTCCCGCCCTACCCATGTCGACAGGGCTGTCGACTGGGGAGTCGACTTGCCTGTCGACTTGTCTGTCGACCTGGGCGCGGCGTCCAGAGAACCTGGGTGCACCAGGTTGGGTTTTAGGCTGGCTTGGAGGGCTGGGTTCTAGAGATTTCCTAAATCTAACGGACCTAATCTAACCTAGGGTTAATCTAAGGGCCTAAAACACTCACCTAATCTATAAATACACCCTAAACCTACCCTAATCCATACTAAAAATAGTAATGATGGCCTCATGCCGCCAAAATCAAACTTGAGAGAGCCTCCACTAGTTTATGAAGGAAGTTGCAAGCTAATCACTCTCTAATCAATCTCTAATCATCACCATCTTCATATTTAGCAACTAATTCCACTTCATAAGTTTGCTAATCTTGGGTTTGGTGAGTTTCTATCACTTTAACATCAATTGCTAAAGTAAGTAGATTGGGTGTAATGAGACTTATGGTCTTAAATGCGGATTAGTGAGTTTGAATCATTTGTAATGATATGATACTCTATGTTTTCCTATGTTTATGCATGTTTAACAAGTGGGTTTATGCATGTTTAATAAGTTGGTTTATGCATGTTTAACAAGTGGGTTTATGCATGTTTAATAAGTGGGTTTATGCATATCCAATAAGTGGGTTTATGCATGTTTAACAAGTGAGTTATGCAAGTTCATATGCAAGTTATGTGTATGATGTTATGTAAGTTATGTGTAGGTTGTTATGCAAGTTCATATGCAAGTTATGTATATGCTTAAATGCAAGATTAACATGATATGCAAGTTATGCATGCTTATGCAAGTATGTGAATGCTTATGCAAGTTATGTATATGCTTAAATGCAAGTTTAACATGATATGCAAGTTATGCATGCTTATGCAAGTATGTGAATGCTTATGCAAGTATGTGAATGCTTATGCAAGAATGTGAATGCTTATGCAAGTTATGTGTATGCTTAAATGTATGTTTAACATGTTATGCAAGTTATGAGAATGCTTATATGCAAGTTCAACATGTTATGCAAGATATGTGTATGATAATATGCAAGTTTGGGTTAAATGTAGTTGGGTTAATATATGCTCATATATGCAAGTTGACATCCTCTTAACCCATGACAAAGTTATATGCTAAGATTTGGTTAAACCCATGATATTTGTGATGGATCTTCCCTTTATTATGTCATGAAATGAGAACGATTTACGTGGGGAACGATGAGGTTAATAAATATGTTAATAAAAGTATGATTGGGTATGATTAAGCATACCATAAAAATAAATTAACATAAGTGGGAATTTACCTATTGAGTTAGGTCTACCCCATGGGAATTTACCTATTGAGTTAGGTCTACCCATGTTATGAAAAACTTGATATCAATTAGGGATAATTAATATGGGGGTGATTAATTAGGTGTAATTAATCAACTAAGACACGAGGTTGGACCCTTTTGTAGCGGAAGTCTGCCCGGAACCGACCGGCCATCCAGCGGCTACAAATGATTGGCCCAATGTGAGAGGTCTTAGTCATAAATTAAATACGTGATTAAAGTAAAGACACGAGGTTAGACCCTTTTTATGACAGAAGTCTGCCCGGAACCAACTGGCATATCCAGCAGTCATAAAAGATGGTCTAATGTGAGGGGTCTTTATGAGGTCATGATCTTAATTAATTAATTAAGAAACACTTAACCATATTAGCATGTAGAGGGACATGAGGGGTTAAGTGGGTGCCTTGGGTGGCATGTGACAATCTAGTGGGTTGCCTTGGGTGGCAATAGAAAATACGATTAGAATACTTAACCAAGTGGAAACATGTAATTAAACATGATTAAAGGGTTAAGTGGGATACACTAGATAAGTGACAAGCTTAGGTGGGTAGCTTGTGGGGGCCCATTTCAACCAATATCCCAAACGTATCTTTGTGGGCTCGACTCTAGTCGGGTGACGGGACACGCATATTGGGCTTGACTATAAGAGGCCAAAACGGGTTAGCGGTGGCAACGCAGGATCAACGGGTTTCATATGCGTGTGTGGACCCGGGCTGGTTGGTAAGTCGTTGTTGCATCGTGTAGATATAAAGCCGTGCACCGTTGATATTATCAGGTGGCCACTTTGGGGAATGATACACCCCATTGTGGGACAAGCACGGGTATCTACGGTAGGGAGCCGATCGCTTGGGAGTAGTGGGTACACCTAGTGGAGATAGGGGCCGACGGCACCTATGTAGTGAGCTAGGGGTACGCGAAACTACTGGGTAAATTTTCTAAAGTCCTTGGGTGGGATCAACCTTTAAGTAGGAATGACTGGTGTGGTGCAGTTAGTAATTATCCTTGGGTGGGTAGATGCGTCTTTACAGTTATCTTAGTCTATCCTAAGTCTACCAAGCTGCTTAGTGTAGCCATTCATCCCCAGACATTACCGTAGGTCAAGTTTATATCTTCTCTGGTTACTTTAATGATTGTATTGTTAAAGTTATAGGACTCGCTCAGACTTATGTCTGACCCCGTTGTTTTTATCTTTTTCCCAACCCTCAGGTCCTACGGTGGATCCTAGCAGTATTGGAGCTTGATCGGATTGCTGTTCCAGTCCTTAGGAGCTTGGATAGATGTAAAGCTCCAGTTATCTTTTCTTTTGTCCTGGCTATTGTATGAGAGAGTGGGATTATGTACTTCTTTATTTTGATGGATATTGTACTTGACTTTATTTTGGTTTTATGATGTAACCAGACATGTTTACTTCCGCTGTTATGAGATGATGTTTTAAATTTCAAGTACTATTTATATCTGTCTTGTTGTAATTTTTCTGTTCTATATTCACTAAAATACTCCACCGATGCTATGGCATTCCCTTAGAGAGTGACCATAGCGGGCGTGGAGTGTTACACCTCATGTTGCCTTATACATGTGGCACCTTTACTTCTTTGTTAAGTTATTTAATGTCCATAGATACTTACTTCACTCACACTAGACATAGTCCGACCCATGTGATTTGTTTTGTTAAAACAATCATCGGGTCAGGCTGAGGATGGTTAACAGGTTAGGTTTGCGTGGACTGCAGCATCACTCTTATCATTTTCAACGTTTTGGGGTTTTGGACTATGCAGCTTCAAACTATCAGTAGCTAATAGTATTATGGAATGTACACTATTACGTAATTTGGGAAGTGATATTTTGTATGATGGACTATGTATTTGTACATCTCTATTATGATATGTATTATGTATTCTGCTGTTGTTATTGTGCTGCGCTTGATGCTATTATATTTTGTACTATGTAACTTGGGAAATTTTCTTGTGCCATTGCTTTGAACTTATACCGAGCACGAATGGTAAGTTGAGAAATTTTAAAAATTCTTGTGCCAGTCTTTGTTCAAGGGAATGAGTACAGCGTTTAGGCCTATCGAGTCCCATTCTCTGTGCTTTCCGACAGTAGTACTTAGTGTTGCTCTTGGTTTGCATGGGTCTAGGGGCTGGGCGTTACAAAAAATATTCATGTGTTGAATAAATTACTTGAAAAATAAATTTAATATTTTTATAGTGTATATGAAGTGTTAAAAACATTCATGTGTTAAATAAATTATTTGGACAATAAAAATCACATTTTTATTGTATGTTTGTACCTTTAAAAATAGTCATTGGTTGTAATAAATATTAGAACATTAAAAACATCATTTTTAATGTGTTAACGAACCACATAAAATAGTCGTGGGTTGAAATAAATAATTGTTCATTGAAATTAACATTTTTAACCTGTATATGAAGTGTTAAAAATAACGATGTGTTGATATAAATATTTGGTCACTGAAATTAACATTTTTAACATGTATATGAAGTGCTAAAAATAATGATGTGTTTAAATAAATATTTTTTCATTGAAAATAATATATGTAACATGTATGGAAATAGATATTTGTTCGCTAAAAATATTATTTTTGGCTTAGATGTTCATATATATACACATTGTTAAACAGGTAAAAGGAGTGGTTATTGAGTAAAGAATAAAATTTTATGCCCGACAAATAGGCACGTGTTTACTAATTTTCTTTTTCTTTTAAAGATTTTATGAGCCTAAGGCTGGCCACTTGGCATTCTCTTTTTCTTTTGGATTGATGAGAGCCCTGCGAGGCAAGTTACGATTTTTCAAACCTCTCCCAGTACAAAAGAGACTATGGCGAAATTTTTGGAAATTTAAAGGCGTTAGCCAAATTTTTGAAGTGAAAACGGTTTAGAAATCGTAAAATAAATTATATATATAATTAAAATAAAACAAATAACGACGCTGTAGTTCGTGTTTTGGAATTGTGATTTCAAACGATTACACCGAGAAATCCGACCATCGGATTTCCCCGATACTGAAACCGTTGGGTTCGCTTTGAAAATATCTTTCCAATGATATAAAATTTGTTGAGATCCAATGGTTAGATTGTGTGAAATGTTCAAAACAAATCTGAGGAAAAACAGTGTTAGAATGAATTATATTTATATATATATATATTAAAATTAAAATAAAACGAATAACGATGTTGTAGTTCGCGTTTTGAAACCGTAATTTTAAACGATTACTACGGGAGATCCAACCATCGGATTTCCCAAAACCAGAACCGTTGGGTTCGCTTTGGAAATATCTTTCCAATGATATAAAATTCGTTAAGATCCAACCGTTGGGTTTTTCGAAATGTTTAAATCAAATTTGGACGAGAGCAGCGCCACGGCCATCGAATGACCTGAAACGTCGTTCAATGGAATTAGACTATTTTTAAATAAATAAAAATAGTGAAAAATCGTTTTAAAATATTTTAAACGATGTGGAATGGGGATAAACCGATTTTACTTGGTTTATCAGATATTTTGATGGTTGGATTTATTTGACATGAAAATTATACTAATGAACTGAAATGTGGATGTCGAATAGTTTAACCACAGAAATAATTAATTTGAATTCTATATATGCGTGAATTATTTGAAAAGGCTGAGTTAATTCTCATTTCAAGTAATTGATTGACGATGAAAAGTCGAAGGATGAAGACATTGGATGAAGACCGGAGATCTTCACATCGTTTAGATGATAACTGATGTCTTTATTGGGAGGCGTCCCAAGACAAGGTAATAAGTGGCGATCATCCAGACATACTTGGAGATCGACCGGATATACGAGGGCCTCTCTCCTGTATTGGACATACGAGACGAGGAATAAGGTGCCTCCGGTTTCGTTCAGACCTAGAACGAACTAGTAAATGGATGTGTGTTTGACATTGGATTTTATTCTGTGCTGATTGATTTCTATTAAATATTTATTTGGGACAGAGAATTTATTCTCTTGCTTAACACCCTTCTCTGAGACGTACAAGCTCAGGGGTTATATATCGATAGACATCAGTCGCATGGCATGGAATGTCAATGTGGCATGCTGAGATGCAGTGATCAATGCTTTTGTTGAAAACCAAAGCCTTGTGGTTGATGATCAAAGAACGACTTTAATATAACATAGCTTTGTGTATGGCGTTAATTCGCGAGCCTCACACCCTGGGTATGAACCAGAAACGGGAGAGGACTGCAGGGAGGACATGCGCTTCCTTCTAGCTAAGAGTGGTGTCATGGTATGGAGCCCATACATTTTTACTTATGTGGATGATGGAAAGCGAGGCCTCGATTATATCGGTCACTACGGTGCCGATGGATGGTTTGGTCAATATATGACCAGTTTACGCAACATAGTGCGGGGAAACATATTGTTCAGGCATTTTAATCCACTTCGTGTGGACCGACCCTGACGATCCAAGGGCCTACCTGACTCTGGGTCCTGAGACACGGGCGAAAGCGTCTCAAAGTCGGTAAGGATGATCCCTTGCCTTGGTTCATGGTGGAAATCCAACTTCCAATACGACATGTGCGGTTTTGATTGTAAACCTATATATGACGACATGATATATGGTACCCATGCCGTCTATGATTGATAGATTATGATTGAAATTGTTTTTGAAACATATATTCACCAGTAATAATATCAAATGTCTTTGATATATACATATCAAACATATTTTAGCCATTATAAGGTAAAACTCTATCCTCCAGCTTGCGCTGCATTATGTGACGGGACCTGAGTCTTATAATGGCTTCATTTTCTATAAAAAGCATTGCATTGTTTAAATGATTTACTTTATTTATGCACTGGAAATCCAATGGAGTAAACCTATTCTGCGTTAGCGACGTGGTCCTGTGATTGGCCTTATTATCAAATACGTTAAGTATATTCTAATACCAGTCCCATGAATGACTCGTAGTTTGTTTCACTTTGCAAACTCGGGTGCCCCTATTTCTACATGGGCAGCCTTGTATTCAGGTTTTAGCAGGCTCATTCTGGATTGCTATGGAGCTGAAGATGGATTCTATCATTTCTATTATTCTGTTTAGACTTTGTTATGTAAATTACGTTTGATTCCACTGTAGACAATTTATATAAAGCTGAAACTGTATTTTGTACTACGTATTATCCTGTTATACTGTGTAACTCTGATGATTATATTTGTTCTAGTGTAATTTATTGTACATTATCTGGTGTAATGATATATTTCTGTTCTGCTGTTATTGTTTATGTGTTATATTCCAAAGATTATCCTTGCTTCTGTGGCACGAGAGTTTAGGGTCATCACATCTGGTATCAGAGCTTTGGTTGATCTTAGTTCCAGAATATAACATATTAACGAACTCGTCAGAAATAGAATTAGTAGTATTCTCTGACGAATAACTCATTACAGATAGAATTATTAATATCCTAGAATGAGTTTAGCAGAATAAAATACACCCCAATAGATGCATATACATTTAAATATATGTCTCTATGCTTTACAATATCTTTTCTGTTGGTCTGACTATTTGTCTGCTATTTGCAGGCATAGTAGAAAATGAGTGGCAGAAGAAGTAATTCTATGGTTCAACAATCTAATGAGCCAATCGTGCTCCCACAGCCAGAAGCAGATATAGAAGTTCTATTAAAGAAGTATCAAAATCTGGGTAGAGTACCATTCTTGGGCAAAGAATCTATTATTGAAACACAAGCATGGATGCGTTCTGCTGAGAGAATTTTAGAGGGTTTAAAGCTGAGGGATGACCAGAAAAGATTACTAGCATCTTGGGCATCAAAGACGAAGCTTTAATTTGGTGGGAAACAGTTATTAAGGATAATCCAGAAGGTAATATTACATGGGATAGATTTAAAGAAATTTTCAATGAAAGATTTTTTTCCTCCAGAAGCAACTGATCAGCTATACGATGAGTTCTACTATCTGAAACAAGGAGACATGACCATTCAGGAGTATCAGGATATATTCAACAAACTTTCACGTTTTTCCCCGAACCTAATTGAAAATCCTTTGAAGAAGAATTGGAGGTTTATTAACGGGCTTCAAAGGAGGTACAAAAATTGCGTAACTGCACATGTGAAACTTCCTTTATCTGAAATGATATACATGGTTTATCACTATGAGGATATTGATAAGCAAGGTCTTTTGGAGGACAAAGAGGAAGTCAGTTCTAGTAACAAAAGGAAGTCTAAAACTGATAGTCCTGAGGCAAGCAGGACGCCTGAGGTCAGTAAGAATCCTAAAGTTAATAGAAAAAGGATTAAATCTGAGAAAGAACCAATAACGACTGCCACATGCTCTAACTGCAAACAAAAAGGGCATTTGGCGATAAATTATGGACCCTTAAAGAAATGAATAAAGAGTGGATTTAAATCCGGTAAGAAGGTTAAAGAGAGCAAAGGATGCCATAAGTTCCACCAGGCTGGTCACATTGCGAAAAATTGCCAGCTATCAAAGAAATATGAAATAGTGCATGTAAATGAAGTTGCAGAAGTTCCTGCACCCTCAATCAGTCAAGTAAGGCCAGATGTTTTGGAAGGCACGCTTACTGTCAAAGATATTCTAGTTAAAGTGTTGTTTGATACAGGCGCGTCGTGAAGCTTTATTTCAAATAATGTGGTTAAGAAGCCGGATTTAAAATTGAAAAAGCTCAAACAACCCATCACTGTCCATAATCCGGTTGGGGATTCCCTCAATCTTAGTTGGATTTGTGGGGTGCCTGTCTCTTTTTCCTGTTATCGATTCCATACCATCTCGATCGTCATGAATTTTACCGAATTTGATCTTATTTTAGGATTGGATTGGTTAACCAAATACGAAGCTGAGGTTAAATGCGCTGAGAGAGTTGTTATGGCAAAGACTAAATCAGGGGAGTATATAACCATACCATGTCAAGGTCCGAGTTCGGATAGAACAGACTTTTGGTCAGCTCTTGATGTTTCTCCTGCTCTAATAGAAAATACTCTTGTTGTCACAAAAAATATTTCTATCATCGAAAATTATGCGAATGTGTTTGAAGAAGTGGATAACTTACCTCCGCGTAGAGAAATTGATTTCAGAACCAATCTAATTCCGAATGCCAGGCCAGTAGTGCAACCTATTCGGAGAATGATTTTAAAGGAGAAAGAAGAATTGGGGGATCAGACTCGAAAATTACTATGGAAAGGTCTGATCAGGCCTAGTTTCTCTAATTGGGGAGCAACAGTGGTGTTTGTCCCAAAGTCAGATGGTACTCTCAAACTATGCGTGGATTATCGTGACTTGAATTAGTAGACATTAAAGAATAAATATTCATTGCCACGAATTGATTATTTATTGAATCGATTGAATGGAGCACAAGTGTTTTCAAGAATGGACCTAGCTACAGGTTTCCATCAGCTGCGAATTGTCGAAGAATGTGTTCCTTTGACAGCTTTCAGAGGTCCAGAATTATTCTATGAGTGGTTAGTAATGTCGTTCGGCTTATGTAACATTCTAGCTTATTTTGTTGATATAATGAATCGAGTATTCGGAGAAGTATTGAATAAATTCGTACTGGTTTTCATCGATGGCATATTGATCTTCTCTAAGTCAGAGAGCGAGCACGCTAAACATTTGGAACAAGTGTTGGAAATTCTCAGAAAGAATGTTTTAAAAGCTAAATTTCACAAATGTATATTCTAACAAGAAGAAGCGAAGTTCCTTGGTCACGTTGTATCAAAGGAAGGAATTTCAGTTGATCCAAGCAAGATTATAGCTATTCAGGATTGGAAACAACCTAACACGCCCACAGAAATCAAAAGTTTTCTTGGATTGGCTAGTTATTGTTGGAAATTCATTAAGGATTTTTTAAATCTATCTAGTCCATTAACGCAGCTTACTAAGAAGCATGCAAGATTTAATTGGACTCCAGAATGTGAGGCAGCTTCCCAAGAGCTGAAATTGAGATTGACTACAGCTCCATTGTTGACTATCATAGATGGCAATCAAGATTTGAAAGTCTATATAGATGCTTCTATTGAAGGTGCTGGTGCAGTATTAATGAAAAAAGGCCATGTAGTTGCTTATGCTAGCCGTCAGTTGAAACCGCATGAGAAGAGATATGCTACTCGTGATCTTGAGTTGCTGGCCATCGTATTTGATTTGAAAATCTGGAGGCATTATCTATTGGGTGAGAAGTTCGAATTGTATACAGATCACAAGTCATTACAGTATTTGTTCACCCAGAAAGACTTGAACCTGAGACAGCAGCGTTGGCTAGAATTTCTTGCAGCATACGATTTTGATATTTTGTATACTCCGGGGAAAGCCAATGTTGTAGCTGATGCGCTTAGCAGAAAGAGCGTAATCATTGCCAATCTTATTATTACGTTTTCATTGATTGATAAAATATCTGCTCTTCAGAAGGATGATCACTTCATTCAAAGGATCACAGAGAGAATTCAGAAAGGCTAACCCTCAATTTTTCAGATTGATAACAATGGGGTTTTGAGGTTAAAAGGTCGAATTTGTGATCCAAACTTTTCTGAGATTCGGAGAGAAGTACTAGATGAATGTCACAAATCCAAACTTAGTATCCATCCAGGAGTGATTAAAATGTATAATGATATCAAATGCACCTTCTGGGTGGAGATCTATGAAAAGAGACATTTCTTTATACGTTAGTAGGTGTTCTGCTTGTGAACATGTTAAAAGCGATCAATAGAAACTCGCCGCATTGTTACAACCATTGGAGATTATGAATTGGAAGTGGGAGAAAATTTCCTTGGATTTCATAGATGGTTTGCCCAGGACCATTAAAGGAAATGACAGTATATGGGTGATCGTAGATCGTTTCATGAAGACTGCCCATTTTATACCTGTCAGATCAAACAGAATGGCTCAAAACCTGGCATAGATTTATTTCAAAGAGATCGTTAAACTGCATGGAGTTCCCTGTAGTATTGTTAGTGATCATGATCCGATATTTGCTAGTAAATTCTATGAAGCATTCTACGCAGATCTGGGAACAAGGTTAAACCTTCCCACCGCATATCATCCTCAAACAGATGGCCAAACTGAGAGGGTGAATCGTATACTAGAAGATTTATTGTGGGCATGTATTATTGATTTTGGCGGATCGTGGGAAGATCACTTGCATTTGGCTGAGTTCTCATATAATAGCAGCTACCAAGCGAGCTTGGGAATGGCACCATTCGAAGCATTGTATGGTCGACCATGTAGATCTCCCACATGTTGGGTAGAATTAGGCAATCAATTAGTCTTGGGTCCCGACATGATTCGTGAAGCTTCGGATAAAGTCGATTTCATTAAGAAGCTACTACAAATAGCTCAAAGCCGATAGAAGAGTTATGCAGATTCTCGGAGAAGAGATTTAGCATTCGCTATTGGTGATTATGTATATCAGAGAGTTTCTCCGATGAGAGGAGTAGTCCGATTCGGGAAAACAGGGAAGTTGGCGCTGATATTTATTGGTCCATTTCATATACTTGAAAGAATTGGAACTCTTGCTTATAGGGTTCAATTGCCTGACTAGTTGCCTGGGGTGCATGATGTATTTCACGTGTCACGACTTAGAAAGCATGTTCATGATCCAGATCTAGTTGTAGAGGAAGTAGCACAACAGGATTTGGATATTACTCCAGAATTAGCTGTGAGAAGTGAGTCGATAAAGATTGTTGGCAAAGAAACTAAGGAGCTAAGGGACAAGAAGGTTCATTGAGTCAAAGTGCAGTGGAGCGGAGATCCTAGAGACTGTACATGGGAGACAGAAGATAGCATCAAACAGGCTTATCCCAAGTGCAGAGTGGACCTCTCTGATTAGCTCTGGTGCAAGGTACGTTTTCAGTATATGCTATTTTCCATTTTATTTCCTACTTTACTATTGTTTCCTTTTTGGGGACGAAAAGTTTTAAGTGGGAGAGATTGTAATAACCCGGAAAATCAGAACCAATTTAATTTTTTTAATTTGGCTATTTTAATGAATTTAGAATATTTAAAATAATTTATTTTAAATAAAAATGACTAAAAATTTATTTAATTCAAAGTTAGAACGAATATATTTATTTTAATTACAAAAGGAGTTAGACATAGCGTTGCAGTTCGAAAATTTGAATTTGAACATTGACTAAATGTACATGATTCAAAATAAACCGGATTTTAGTGAAACCAAAAATATTTAAATCTGTTTAAAAATATCTTTCTAACGAATCTAAAAAATCGAAATTTCATAGCGGGAATCAAAATTTATGGCCAGTTGAATATTCAGAATGGTCGCTATGGAATAAATATAACCCGTAAAAATAGACATTTTGCAGATGACCTCCGTTTTCGATGAAACCACTTTGGTTGGATCCGGAATGTCAAATTATTTCTAGGTTTCAAATTCCATAATTTTTGGAATTAATATGTGAGTATGGAAAAGGAAAACGCGTTTGGTAATTTCAGTTTGAATTGGATCGACCAGAAAAAGTCCATTTTTCAAACGGTCTCCAAATTTGATGAAATCAATTTTGCTGGGACCGTATCATCCCAACATAGATAGATTTACTTTTCAGGAATTTTTAGAATCAGTACGTGTCCCCAGCAAATTAAAATGTACGTTCAAATCTAAAATTTGAATGTTTTATATTTTAATTTGAAGAATAACTGACTAAAACAGTCGAATGGGCTTACGAAACATATTTCATTGTGTCCGGAATTGGGGCATTTAGCTAAGAGCGATAGTCATTGGGTTTGAATTGGAGTTTGTATGGACTAGAGGGTATTTTCGAAATTAAAAGAATAACTAATTTATTATAAAATGATTGGACTAATAGGAATACTCCTTCACAACTTCGGTTCCAGGAAAATATCCCGATTCCCTCTCACCGATTACGTAAACCACTGCCTTCCTTCTCTCCTCCCTATTGCTCAAATCACTCAATAAAACTCGATGGTCCTATTGAAGATTTTGTGGATATTTCTTCCAGCTTCAAATGAGTGCAAGTCTCACCCCCTATCGTCTAGTATTCAGTGAGATCCAACGTGTCGAAGTATGCAACTTCCAACCGCCGCCGGAGCCTCCTGCCTCCATCGCACCTGACCCCACCTACCTCGAGGCACGCGCCTCTCCTTCCTCTTTCACGTGATATTGGTCGATCCTTCTCTTATGCTTCGGATTTCACGAAATCTTCAACCCTAGTTTTGAACAGTCGCAGAGAGGTATCGACCTTGAAATTTTAATAGGGTTTTAACAGTTAAAAGTGTTGCAATTTATGATTTTAGCATAAAAATCATATCTTTAACATATGTTGTTGAAATCCAGTGAAACCGGAGTCATTGGACTCGTAACGACGTCTTCTACATTCTAGAAGAGACCAGAGAATTTTTGGAGCTTCCTACAATTTTATAAGGAGGGGAACCCAATGTGAGCAATCTAAATTCAAATTGTAATAAAATGGCAATGTATAAATTATATAAGCGATGTATAAATTATATACACGTTGTATATCTCATATATGGGCGTTGTATAAATTATATAAGCGATATATAAGTTGTACATGCGTTGTATAAATCATATATGCGTTGAATGGAATTGAAATGAAATCGAAATGGAAATAAATATATTTATACACGTACACACACACACACACAAATATACACACACACACTCCCCTCGTCCACAAACCATGGGTGATATAAATTGGCTGGATTTTGATTGTTTGGACTGTGATTTGGAATGATTGATTGTGGTTGAAACAAAGTTGTTTAGGTTTGTGGTAAATATACGTTGTTATGAAAATAGATTTTATAGTGAAAATAAATTGAATTAGGCAAATGAAACCCCTTGTAAATGCCGCGAGGCCTAAGGTAGCGCAAGGAGTCGTACTCGAAACGGTGCCGGTTTTAATTACCCTGCCGTTATAATGCCGAAATTTTCTGAAATATTCATGTGTTGAAATATATTCATGCGTTGATAATATATCCATGATTGAAATAAATTGTTTAGATAATAAAAATCACATTTTTATTATGCATATGAAGTATATAAAATTGGAATGATAAAATTCACATGATAAACATATTTATCATGTATACGAAGTTCAAAAATATTCATGTGTTGAATAAATCGCTTGAAAAATAAAATTAACAATTTTATTGTGTATATGAAGTGTTAAAAACATTCATGGGTTAAAATAATTATTTGAACAATAAAAATCACATTTTTATTGATGTATGAACCTTTAAAAATAGTCATTGGTTGAAATAAATATTAGAACGTTAAAAACATCATTTTTAATGTGTTAACGAACTATATAAAATAGCCGTGGGTTGAAATAAATATTTTTTCATTGAAATTAACATTTTTATCATATATATGAAGTGTTAAAAATAATGATGTGATGAAATAAATATTTTTCATTGAAATTAACATTTTTAATGTTAAAGTTAACGATGTGTTGAAATAAATATTTGTTCATTGAAAATAATATTTTTAACATGTATATGAATTGTAAAAAAAAATAACCATGTATAGAAATAGATATTTGTTCGCTAAAAATATTATTTTTAGCTTAGATGTGCATATATATACGCACATTTTTAAACAGTTAAAGGGATTGGCTATTGAGTAAAGAATAAAATTTTATGCCCGACAAATAAGTACATGTTTACAAATTTTCTTTTTCTTTTAAAGATTTTATGAGTCTAAGGCTGGCCACTCGGCACTTTCCTTTTCTTTTAAAGATTTTATGAGCCTAAGGCTGGCCACTTGGCATTCTCTTCTTCTTTTGGATTGATGAGGGCCATATGAGGCGAGTTACGGTTTTTCAAACCCCTCCCCGTACAAAGGAGAATATGGCCAAATTTTTCAAAATTTAAAGGCGTCAGCCAAATTTTTGAAGTGAAAACGGTTTAGAAATCGTCGAATAAATTATATATATATATAATTAAAATAAAATAAATAACGATGCTGCAGTTTGTGTTTTGGAATCATGATTATAAACGATTTTACCGAGAAATCCGACCATCGGATTTCCCCGAAACTGAAACCGTTGGGTTCGCTTTGTCCAACGATATAAAATTTGTTGCGATCCAACGGTTAGATTGTGTGAAATGTTCAAAAAAAATCAAAGGAAGAACAGCGCTAGAATGAATTATATTTTTATTTATATAAATATAAATCAAAATAAACCGAATAACGACGCTGCAGCTCGCGTTTTGAAACCGTCATTTTAAACGATTATTACGGAGATCCAACCATTGGATTTTCCCGAAACTAGGACCTTGGGTTCGATTTGGAAATATCTTTCCAACGATATAAAATTCGTTAAGATCCAACGGTTGGATTTTTCGAAATATTTAAATCAAATTTGGACGAGAGCAGTGCCAGAGCCATCGAATGACCTGAAACGTCGTTCGATGGAAATGGACTATTTTTAAATAAATAAAAATAGTGAAAAATCATTTTAAAATATTTTAAACTATGTGGAATGGTGATAAACCGATGTACTTGGTTTATCAAATATTTTGATGGTTAGATGTATTTGATATGAAAATTATACTAATGAACTGAAATGTGGATGTCGAATAGTTTAACCATAGAAAGAATTGATTTGAATTCTATATATGCTTGAATTATTTGAAAAGGCCAAGTTAATTCTCATTTCAAATAATTGATTGACGATGAAAAGTCGAAGGTTGAAGACGGTGGTTGAAGACCGGAGATCTTCACATCGTTTGGATGATTACTGATGTCTTGATTGGGAGGCATCCCAAGACAAGGTAATAAGTGGTGATCATCCAGACGTCCTTGGAGATCGACCGGATATGCGAGGGCCTCTCTCCTGTATTGGATATACGGGACGAGGAATAGGGTGCCTCCGGTTTCGTTCAGACCTAGAATGAACTAGTAAATGGATGTGTTCTGACATTGGATTTTATTCTGTGCTGATTGATTTCTATTAAATATATATCTGTTTGGTGGCGGAGAATTTATTCACTTGCTTAACACACTTCTCTGAGATGTACGAACTCAGAGGTTATATATCGATAGACATCAGTCGCATGGCATGGAATGTCAATGTGGCATGCTAAGATGTAATGATCAAGGCGTTTGTTGAAAAGAAGAGTCTTATGGTTGATGATCAAAGTACGACTTTAATATGGCATAACTTTGTGTATGACATTAATTCGCGAGCCTCACACCCCGTGTATGAACCAGAAACGGGAGAGGACTTCAGGGATTACATGCGTTTTCTTCTAGCTAGGAGTGGTTTCATGGTATGGAACTCAGACATTTTTACTTATGCGGATGATGGAAAGCGAGGCCTCGATTATATCGGTCACTATGGTACCGATGGATGGTTTGGTCGATATATGACCAGTTTACGCCCCATAGGGGGGGAATGTATTGTTCAGGCATTTTAATCCACTTCGTATGGACCGGCCATGATGATCCAAGGGCCCATCTGAGTCTGGATCCTAAGATACGGGCTAGATCTCAAAGTCGGTAAGGACGATCCATTGCCTTGGTTCATGGTGGAAATCCAACTTCTAATACGACATGTGCAGTTTTGATTGTAAAACTATATATGGCGACATGATATATGGTACCCATGTCGTCTATGATTGATAGATCATGATTGAAATTGTTTTTGAAACTTATATGCACTAGTAATAATATCAAATGATTTTGATTTATACGTATCAAGCATATTTTAGCCATTATAAGGTAAAACTCTATCCTCCGGCTTGCGTTGCATTGTGTGATGGGACCTGAGTCTTATAATGGCTTCATTTTCTATAAAAAGCACTGTGTTGTTTAAATGATTTACTTTATTTGTGCACTGGCAATCCAATGGAGTAAACCCATTCCGCGGTAGCGGCGTGGTCTTGTGATTGGCCTTATTATCAAATAAGTTAAATAGACTCTCATACCAGTCCCATGACTGACTGGTGGTTTGTTTCACTTTGCAAACTCGGGTTCCCCTTTTTCTACACGGACAACCTTGTATTCAGGTTTTAGCAGGCTCATTCTGGATGGCTATGGAGTTGAAGATGGATTCTATCATTTCTATTATGCTGTTTAGACTTTGTTGTGTATATTACGTTTGATTCCACTGTAGACATTTTATATAGACCTGAATCTGTATTTTGTACTAAGTATGATCCTGTTATACTATGTAACTCTGATGATTATGTTTGTTCCAGTGTAATTTATTATACATTATCTGGTGTAATGATATATTTCTGTTCTGCTGTTATTGTTTATGTGTTATATTCCAAAGATTATCCTTGCTTCCGTAGCACGGGAGTTTAGGGTCATCACTATGATAATGATGTAATGACTGATTAATATGTGCTATTCTGCTGTACTCATCCTAGAACATTACTAATCCTATATCTAATGAGCTACTCGCCTTAGAATACTGCTGATTCTATCTAGACGAATTGTTTTAAATATGTTATACTCCGATGCTAAGGTTAACCTTTGGCTCTGATACCAGCCGTGATGACCCCAAACTTCCGTAGTTTGAAAGCTAGGATAATCATTGGAGTATAACATATTTACAACAACAGCAGATCTCGGATAACAACATAACACATTAATCATTGCAGCGGAAATAGAAATGTCTTCAACATCACAACATCAAAACATCAGAGTGGCATAGTTACATGATACAACTTAGCAAATAGAAAGTCTCAGCAAATAGAAATAAGTCTAAAACTCCATAAAGTAAGTAATAGATAAAGGATGTCTAAATGTCTCAAAGTAGAAATAAGAAGATAAAATGTTCTTCGTCTTCCTTTCATCAGCATACTTCAATCCAGCGTATGTCCAAAATAACCTGAACCTGTCACTTGGTTGCCCGTGTGAAAAAGAGGGCACCCGAGTTTGCAAAGCGAAACAAACTATGAGTCAGTCATGGTACTGGTATGAGAAATCTTTCCTAACTTATCTAACAATATGGCTAATCGCACGACCACGCCGCTAATGCGGAATGAGTTTACTCCATTAGATTGCCAGTGCACAAATTAAATAAATTTTTATTCAAAGCAACGCAATGCTTTTTAGAAAAATGGAATCATTATAAGACTCAAGTCCCATCACACAATGCAACGCAAACTAAAGGATAGAGTTTTACCTTATAATGATCAAACGTGCTTGATACGTAGAAAATAATATTTTAATATTATTATTAGTGACTAATTAGTTTTAAAATACTTCAAATTAAATGTATTAATCCTAGACGGCATAGCTACCATGTACTATGTCGCCATATATAGATTTACAATCAAAACCATAATGTCGTATTGGAAATTGGGTTTCCATTATGAGTCAAGGCTAGGGATGATCTCCTTACCGATTCGAGACACTCTAGCAAACGTCTTAGGACTCGGACGCTGGCGAGCCCTTGGATCCTACAAGGCCGGTCCACAAATACTTTAGTGGATTAGTTATGCCTGAACACACGTTTCCCGGTCCTATAGAACCTATCAATTAGTCACTATCGACCAATATATCCAAGGGATCGAAATCCATCATCGACATAAGTAAAATGTCAGGGCTTGTAAAACCCTGATACCCCTTCTAGCTAGAAAGAAATGTGTGCAGTTCTTTGGTCCCTTATCCTATTTTTGACTCCTACCGGGGTGTGAGGCTCACGAAGTATCGCTATACAAAAAGCTATTCCTAAATGGGCTGTGCTTTGATCATCAACCATAAGGCTCCGCTTTTCAATAAAAGCCTCGATCATTTGCATATTGGCATGCCACTTTGACAATTCACGCCCTGCGATCGATAACTACTAATATATAACCTCTGAGCTCGTGCGTCTCAGAGAAGGGTGTTAAGCAAGAGAATAAATTCTCCACCACCAATCAGATATATATTAAATAGAAATCAATTTACATGGAATGAAATCTAATGTCAGACACATATCCATTTACAAGTCCGTTCTGGGTCTGGACGAAACCGGAGACACCTTATTCCTCGTCCCGTATGTCTAATATGGAAGAGAGGTGCTTGCTTATCCGGACAATCAACAAGTACGTCCGAACAACTACCACTTTAACCCTTTGTTGGGAGCTACCCAATGCCGGGCATCAGTAGTCATCCATTCGATGTGAAGATCGCTGATCTTCAATCACCGTCTTCAATATCTTTGATTTAAATCATCGTATAATTATTCAAAATGAGATTGAACTCGGTCTTTTCAAATAATTCTCGCATATATATAATTTAAACCATTTTATATCGTTAGTATTATTTTATAACGATTTATCGCTATTTTTATTTATATAAAAATAGCTCAATTTAATTTAACAACGCTTCGGGTCAATAGGCGGCCCTGGCGCTGTTTTTATCAAAACTTGATTTACATCTATCTCGAAATCTAACTGTTGGATTTTAACAAAATTTATATCGTTGGAAAGATCTTCCTAAAGAGGTCCTAATGGTTCCCGTTTTGGGAAAATCCGACAGTCGGATCTTTAGGTATAATCGTTTAAAGTTACGATTCCGAAACGCGAGCTACTTTGCGTGATTCATTTAATTTTAATTCGTATTTATATATATAATTATATATAAATATAAACCATTCGACGATTCTACTAACGTATTAACATGCCAAATAAAAGAATGTTTTAATTTGCATAACCATTTCTACATGTTTTGTAATGTCAAATAAAATGTCTTTATTTACATGACATTTGCTAATGACAAATAAAAGATGATTTTTATTTTCATTACTTGTATGCAATTTCTATTTTTGACTTTAATAAATAAAAAGAAATATTTTATTTGTGTATATATAATTTCAATGTACAACATAACATATAAAATGTTTATTTTAAATTTGCATACAAATTCTAATGTATGCATTGACAATAAAAATGATATTTTAACTTTGAATACAAATTCTAATGTATGCATTTTCAATAAAAATGATATTTTGTCTTGCATACAAATTCTAATGTATGCGTTTTCAATAAAAATGATTCTTTGAATTGCATACAAATTCTAATGTATGCATTTTCAATAAAAACGATATTTTATCTTGCATACAAATTCTAATATATGCATTTTCAATAAAAA
This sequence comes from Allium sativum, assembly GCA_030737875.1. Classification (NCBI taxonomy): domain Eukaryota; kingdom Viridiplantae; phylum Streptophyta; class Magnoliopsida; order Asparagales; family Amaryllidaceae; genus Allium; species Allium sativum. The sequence goes on from CM060918.1 coordinate 752,896,112, forward strand.
TGATATTTTATCTTGCATACAAATTCTAATGTATGCATTGTCAATAAAAATGATATTTTATCTTGCATACAAATTCTAATGTTTGCATTTTCAATAAAAATGATATTTTCACTTTTGTTGACAATTCTATTTCAACAAAAATGATTAAAAAGTGATTCATTCATTTTGTTGACAATTCTAATTTAACAAAACGATTAAAAAGTGATGATTTCATTTTGATAACAATTCTAATTTAACAAAATGAATATAAGTGATGGTGGCATTTATGTTGATAATCCTAGTTTGACAAAATTAATATTTTTGGTCAAACATAAATCTTTTTAACTAAAATGTTATTTTTGTCATAACTCAAATCTTATTTAACAAAAATGTAAATTTTGTTTAACTCTAATCTTATTTAACAAAAATGTAATTTTTGTTCAACTCTAATCTTATTTAACAAAAATGTAATTTTTGTTTAAATCTAATCTTATTTAACAAAAATGTAATTTTTGTTTAACTCTAATCTTATTTAACAAAAATGTAATTTTTTTGTTTACAACCATTATATTTAAACCAAATGTCAATTTTTATTTCAACTAATATATTTTGATAAAAGTGTATATTTTGTTTCAACTAATGTACTTTGACAAAAGTGTACATTTTTGTTTCAACTAAGGTACTTTGACGAAAGCTTACATTTTGTTTCAGCTAATGTACTTTGACAAAATGAATTATTTAATCCAATAATTATATTTTGATAAAAATGATAATTTTAATCCAACTAATATGTTTTGATAAAAATGAATATTTTATTTCAACTAATGTGTTTTTGACAAAAATGAATATTTTATTTCAACCATTATGTTTTGACAAAAATGTACATTTTGTTTCAACTATTCTAATTCGACAAAATGTTCATTTTTGTTTAACTAAACTATTTTGACAAAAAAGAATATTTTTGTTTTAACTAAACTATTAAAAAAAAGTGATAATTTTTTTGTTTAACTCAATTCTAATTAACAAAGATGTTAATATTTGTTTCAACAAATCTAATAACCAAAAATGATAAATTTTGTTTAACTATTTTCTAATTAACACAAATTTTAATTTTTGATTCAACAAATCTAATAAACAAAATGAAAAATTTTGTTTAACTATTTTCTAATTAACACAAAGTTAATTTTTGATTCAATTAATCTAATAAAAAATGATAAATTTTGTTAAACTATTTTCTAATTAACACAAATGTTAGTTTTTGATTCAACAAATCTAATAGACAAAATGATAAATTTTGTTTAACTATTTTCTAATTAACGCAAATGTTAATTTTTGATTCAACAAGTCTAATAAACAAAATGATAAATTTTGTTTAACTATTTTCTAATTAACAAAAATGTTAATTTTTGATTCAATAAATCTAATAAACAAAAAGATAAATTTTGTTTACTCCAATTCTAACTAACAAAAATGTTAGTTTCAACAGATCTACATGACACGCCAATCACAGATCAAATCATGTATGACAATCAACAGAATATTACAGCGTACGAGTAATACCACAATTATGATTAATAAATTTTAATTGTATAAAAAAAATAGAATTTATCTCAGTGCTTTTAATTCTGCATAATTCAGATTTGTATTTTTTTTTCCAAAATCTACTCTACTCCGAATTGGTTCTAATCAGTCCAGAAATGTAGATCTCGGACTCACGATCGTAATGGATCTAAAATTATTCAATTCCGAGATTGTATGCGTTAGTTATGAATAGATTGATAATAATTTTAAAATAAATTAATTAAATAATAAAGGGGAAAATATACCCTTTTTTCTCTTTAGGTTAAGGTCGTGAGTTTCAAAATTTGTTCAAAACTAGGTCTCTGTTTAACTTCCGATCGGTGTAAGGAGAGGTCGATCAGGCATTGCCACGTCGGAGCGCTAGGGGAGGCGCGCCTGGGCGATGGACGACGTCGAACTCGGTGGCGGCCTGGTGGGGGTACAGGCAACGAACGGCGGTGAGTTTAGGGGCTCGGTTTCCACGGTACGGGCCACTACAGGTAACGAATTTGGCATGGATGTGGAGAGGAAGAAATTCTTTACAAAATCTTCCAAAGGACTGATGGATTTTATTGTATGAATTAGAAGAAATCAGTGGAGAAAGGATTGAACAACCATGATCGTTCGTTTTAAGGAGGTGGCGGCAACAATTCTGATTAGGGTTTTATTAAGCTATTATTTATAGTATAATAATATTAAATTCTCTTAATTATTGGTTTTTGCCCATTAATCCTTAACAGCTCCAATTTCTACCCAACAAAAGTTGTTCTTACCCAATTGCCCCCGTTTCGGACACAATGGGCTAGGTCCCGTCAGCCTAATTGACCATTTTCAGTCTGTTTTCTTCAATTTAAAATATAAATCATTTATTTAATTCGATCGTACATTTAAATTTAACGGGGCTGCATACGGACTCCAAATATTCCCGAAAAATAAAGCTATGTTTTGACATTACGGTCCTAACCAAATTAGTTGCGCCGACTTTGGAGACCGTTTGAAAAATGGCCTTTTTAATGATCGATTAAATTCAAAAGAAATTATCAAACGTAGTTTAATTTACCAAGCTCACAAATTAATTCCAAAAATTATGGAAAATTAAACTTAGCAATAATTTGATATTTCGAATCCAACAAAAATGATTTCTTCGAAAATGGAGGTCGTTTATATAATGGCCATTTATACGGGCTATATATTATATTAAATTCCACAGCGAATATCCTGAAAAATCAACTGGTCATAACTTTTTATTCCCGCTATGAAATCTCAATTTTTCGAGATTCATTGGAAAGATATTTTTAAACAAATTTAAATATTTTTGGTTTCACTAAAATCCGATTTATTTTGAATCTTGTACATTCAGTCAAAGTTTAAATTCAAATTTTCAAACTACCGTGCTATTTCTAATTCCTTTTAAAATTAAAATAAATATATTCAGTCTAACTTCGATTTAAATAAATTTTAAATTGTTGTTATTTAAAATATGTTATTTTAACTATTCCAATTCATTATAATAGGCAAAATAAAAATTTTAAATTCGTTCTGATTTTCCGGGTTGTTAAAAAAATTTAAAAAATAATTAATTTATTATTCAGTATTAAGAGAAACGAACTGCGCCATTGCATCCGTCTCAAAATTCTGGTCAAGATAGACATTTGGTTTGTATAAAATGGACACCATATGACGAAGTTATGAAGGTTTAAAGTTTGTATACGCGCAAGAGAATTATATATATATATATAATTAATTAAATCAGAAAATCAGAAAATAGTTCAAAAATCGAATTTCCGTTGGTGGCAAAATTCCCGCCCTAGAGGTGTCGACCCCTTAAGGGGGTGTCGACCCTGGGTAGACCCCTCAAGGAGGGTGTCGATCCATGGGTTGACCCCATAAGGGAGGGTCGACCCCCCTGCGGCAGACTGACAGATTAGGGTTTCGGGGTTCTTTTGGCTATTAATATGGCCTCATTTCTCTAGTTTCTTCACACCGAAAATAATTGAGGACCAGAGGTTGTTGCTGCCCGGACTAAATCAAACCTTTTTCTTCTTCTGCAATCAAGTTAATCAAGTTTAGAGTTATTCAACGGTAGATCTGTGATTCAACATCTGCTATTCTCCTTTTGTTTTTCTAGATCCAAACACTGTGAGTTTAAGTTACTTTTAGATCTGAATAATTAAAAGTAAAACCTGATATGACGTTAACTTGGATATATGCCTATGACCATTTGAATCAAATCAGATCTTCTATAACCTGTGTATCTATGATGTTATGACATGATTATGACCTAGATCTAAACCTTCACTATTTATCATGTCAGGTCTGCCATTGTTTCACTGTTTAGATCACCCAATACCTGTTTTATCATGTTTATAGTTAAATTGGATCTATTATTAGTCGGATATCTAAACCATTGTTTCAATCTTATCATGCCTGTTATTGTGTCCCTATTATGTTAGAATCGGTTCTATTATCAAATGTTCATCATATCTGTTCCTATGTGCCTAACTTGTCATTATGCCACTATATGTTTATGCCATTATATGTCAATCTAGTTAGTATGATCAGTCCTGTCATCTTTCCCTTTTATTTTATATAATTTGGCTCCTTTAGAGCCTAAGCATGCCACTGAAATTTACGAACGCGTTAAACGGGGAACGAGGGAAAAACATTGAAATTAGGCATAACTTGTAATTTGGGAATAACCTGAATAAAAACTACGAATATGAATTTGGGCATATAGTTTATTATGAACATAACTTGGGATAGGGGGTATGGAAACCTATAACGACATAGGTAAAATCGACTAATAATGAGATGCCTAAGTTATAGTAATTAGAAACTGTAACTGTGCCAAGACAGGAGGTTAGATTACATTTGTGGTGGAAGTCTGCCCAGAACCACTCGGCATATCCAGCGACCACAAGTGGTGAATCTAATGTGAGGTGTCTAGGTGCACATATACGAGACCTGCTATGACACGAGATTAAGTCCGACTTGTGGAAGAAGTCTGCCCAGAACCGACCGGCATATCCAGCATCCACAAGTGGTTGGCTTAATGTGAGGGGTCTAGCAAAGTTTAACCATAAATGGACATGGTAATGAATTGAAATACTTAACCAAGTTGAATCCTTAGGGATTGTATGAACATGAATATGAATAGGGGTTAAGTGAACTTGGTTGAAACAGTGGGTGGGTTAAGTAAATCTGGGTTGGGTGGGTAATATTTATATATAGGCCCACAAACTTAACCTAATGGGGTTATGTAGCATAACCTGTGGAAATGATGGGGTTATGTAATTAAAGACACCATTAGGTAAGCATAACCTGTGGAAATGATGGGGTTATGTAATTAAAGACACCGTTAGGTAAGCATAACCTGTGGAAATCCTAGTGGGGATACATGACAAGGGAAGAGCATGTATCATGTTGTGTGGGGGATCCGTTTCTGTTAGTAACCCATAGAACAGTATCAAAGGAGTACTCCGCCCTAGGTTGGAATTGGGACACACTTACTGAGATGATTGTAAGAGATCCAAACGTAGAGGACGGTGTGGGCGGCATAAACCGACCGGGGCCATGTGTGTGCATGGTCCGAGCAGAGGGGGATAAGATGACTGTGACACCCGTAGATATGGTTATGCACTGCATCATGTTTACCTTGTCATACCTGCTTTTTGTGATATTATCTTTCTTATCCACTTTATATGCATATCATGATACTTTTACTTATTTATTTGCTAAAAGTAACTGGACTCGCAAGACTTTATTTTGACCCTTTTTGTTTCCTCTTCTTTCTTCCATTTCCCCCCAGGTTCTCAGGGTGGGAATACTCAAGCTTGACCAGGATTCTGTTATCATTTGCTGGAGCTGCTTAAATATATTGCTCAAGCTCCTATCTTTTCTACTATGGTTATGTTTTTATTTGGGGATTATGCTTCTTTTATATTGTACTCTGATGTTTTGAGTACAAGACAGAAGTTTTTATGATGTACTGGTTTTTATGTAATTTAGACATATGATGTTTTGAACCACGGTGCTTTATGATTAATAAAAGTTTTTAATTTCGCTGCTATTTTATATCTGTCTTGTAATATTTCTGTTTCTGTTTACCTATAATGCTTCACAAAACTTAATGCATTCTCTTAGTGGGTGACATTAACGGACGTGTGGTGTCACACTTGGTATCAGTGCTGAAGGTTGCCAGATTAGATAAAAGTTTTTGAAAACTATTTTCAAAAGGGTTTTAAAAGAAAGCATTTTATTAAAAAAGTCTGTTTTGAAAAACATATTCCCCAAAGCCATATGTACTATCTTTCGATCCTTTGTTTGAATCTCTTTCCTTTTCTTTTCAGCATGTGTAGGGAACCTAATATTCCTGAGGGCATTACGTTACCAGGCTGGTTCCGTAGGTATCTAGAGGCCACAATGCCTGCCGGTGGTCAAGCTGATGTTCCTCCCCAAGCTGCACCCATCGTTTCTCCTCCTCCTCCGCGTGCAGACAACTTATCTAAAGTCTGCAAAGATTTCCGGGCTATGGGAGGAAAGCCATTCCATGGAACCGAGACGTACGTAGAGGCAAGGACTTGGCTCAAGGACAAAGAACTTGTTTGGAATTTTTAGTGTGGATCATCGTAGGAAGATTCAGCTAGCCGCTTGGATACTGAAATACGAAACTTCCTTCTTGTGGGAAGTAAACCAAGTAGGGCGTTCGGTGGATACTTGGGATGATTTTAGACAGGAGTCTGAAATGAAGTTTCTTTCTCATGCTGAGAAAAGCATGTAAATGGAGGGGTTCTTGGCGCTCAAACAAGGAAACATTATTATTAAAGAATATGTGAACAAATTCAACCAGCTAGCAAGGTTTCGATTGGAACTTGTGGATACTCCGCACAAGAAAGCTTTGCAGTTTTTTAAAGGGATGAACGAACCCCCTCATGGGTTAGCTATGTCCCATATTCCAACGGGAACGACTTTGGAAAAGATTGTTGATATGGCCTTGATGCATGAGGAAGATAAAGGAGAAAAGAAGGAAGTTAAGGCCGAGGAAACAACGCAAAACAAGAAGTTATGGCCCAAGGAAGGACAATAACAAAAATAGAAGAAAGGAGGAAAGAATGACAAGGCTAAGTACAAGAGGAAGTGCCATAGTTGTGGACGAGAGGGCCACTTGGTAAAGGAAAACAAAAGAAGGAAGAATTCTTGCTTCAATTGTGGAGAGATCGGACACTTTGCTAAGGAGTGCCTGAAGAAACAAGGACAAGGTCAAAGGGCAGGAGCTTCTAGAGGGAAGGTGCATGATCTCGCGACTAGTGCTTCGGATAGAGCTAGGAAAATTTCCATTGAAGGTTTGATTTCTCTTTACAGTCATCCTATTAGAACTCTTTTTGATTATGGCACTTCACATTCATTTATATCTAGTTCTGTAGTTGAGTCTTTGCACCTAAATACTAGTATGGTAGTGGACCCTGTAGTTGTCTCAAACCCTATTGGTGGTCGGCTCATTTGTCCATGATTTGTCGGGGTTTGAGAATATCCGTGTTAGGCGTCGAGTTTGAGTGCGATGCATATGTGCTCAGTTTTATGGCCTATGGCTTGATTCATGGAATGGATTGGCTAACCATGTATGGTGCTATTCTAGAGAAGAGGGTCATTAGACTTTTGACTTACAATGGGAGGACCCTCGAGATTTCTTGTGACCCACAAGGGTCTGTTATGCTTAGTTTCCTAGAGTCTCTAGATGCATCTATCAATGATATGCAATCTGTTCCAGTAGTCCGTGATTATTCTGATATTTTTGATGATGTACGGGGTTTACCTCTGAGGTGTGAAATCGATTTTCGTATATATTTGGTGGATAATGCAAAGCCAGTTGCATTACCTGTGCGCCATATGGCTCCAAGGAAAAGGAGGGAGCTTAGCAAGCAAGTAGGGGAGCTACTTGAGAAAGGGTTTATTAGGCGAAGCATATCTGAATGGGGTGCTCCAGTGGTATTCGCAACTAAGGCGGATGGTTCGCTTTGCTTATGTGTAGACTATAGAGAAGTAAATAAACTCACTAAGAAGAAAGGCACCCACTTCCGAGGATAGATGATCTATTTGACCAGCTTGTTGGTGCCTCGGTATTTTCTCAGTTAGACTTGGCTATGGGGTTTCATCAGTTGACGGTGGCCGAGGACAGTATAGACAAGACCGCTTTTAGGAGTCCAGATGGTTTCTTTGAATGGGTAGTTATTCCTTTTGGGTTAACAAATGCACCCGCCTATTTAGTTGATCTGATGAGTAGGGTGTTTCGGGAGTTTCTAAATAAATTTGTCATGGTCTTTGTTGATGATATCTTGATCTTCTCAAAGAGCAAGGAAGAGCATGCCCAACATTTGAGAGAAGTTTTGAAAACTCTCCGTGCACGTCAGATTAAGGCAAAGTTCTCCAAATGCCATTTTTGAAGAAAAGAGGTGAGATTTCTAGGGCAAGTGGTTTCCAAAGATGGGATAGCAGTAGATCCCGCAAAGGTAGTTGCAGTTCAAGATTGGCAAATTCCGAAAAATGAAACGGAGACGAGAATCTTTCTTGGATTGGAAGATTAATATGAGAAGTTCATTAAGGACTTCGCAAAGATATCAGCCCCACTCACTAGGATGACGAAGAAGAATTTGGCGTTTTCATGGGATATAGATTGCGGTGTTGCTTTCCAACGATTGCAAAGGGCTCTGACAACTGCCCCAATCTTGACCTTGCCCAACAGGAATAAAGTGTTTACAGTATACACCAATGCATGTGGTACAGGTCTTGGTACGACTCCGATGCAAGAAGGAAAGGTAATATGCTATGGGGGTAGACAGCTAAGAGTTCATGAGAAGAACTACCCTACCATGATTTAGAGCTAGCTTCCATAGTATTCGCGCATAAGATGTGGCATCATTATTTGGTTGGAGAGAAGTTTGAGCTGTACACCGATCATAAATCACTCAAGTACTTGTTCTCGTAGAAGGTTCTCAATTTAAGGCAACAAAGGTGGATGGAGTTCCTAGCTTCTTATGATTTTGAGATTGCTTATACCCTTGGAAAGGGTAATGTGGTGCCAGACGCACTGAGTAGGTAGAGGATGGCTTTAAGTCCTCTGTTTGTAGAGAGAAAAAGCTTGGAGTTCATAGGGAATTTTGACTTTAGACCCTCCACCGAATTTTTGCTTGGTTTGTTTGCATCGCTAGAGATACGACCTACTCTTATGGATCAGATTGGAGCTTCGCAGCGGGATGATTCACGGATTTCAAACATCTTGGATAGCCTCAGTAAAGGGGAGACTTCTAGTCACCTCAGTAGATATTCCATTGACGATAAAGGGTGGTTGCGACGGGATGGAAGGCTATGTGTTTCCCAAACTGGAAGTTTGTTAAAGACATTCCTAGAAGAAGCTCATCATTCTAAGATGACTATTCCTCCAGGCGGCGATAAGATGTATAGGGATATGAAGAGGATTTTCCTTTGGCCTGGGATGAAGAAAGATGTGGCAAACTTTGTTTCTCAATGTTTTGTTTGTCAGCAAGTCAAAGCTAAGCGAAAGAAGCTAGGTGGTTTACTTCATCCTTTGAAGGTTCCACGTTGGAAATGGGAGAGCATCTTTATTGATTCCATAGATGGTTTGTTTAGATCAAGGAAAGTCAACACTAGTATTAGGGTTGTAGTGGATAGACTTACTAAGAGCGCTCATTTCATTCCAGTTAAGAGTAAGAGGACGACATCATGGTTGGCAGCAATTTACGTTCGTGAGATAGTCCGTCTTCATGGAGTACCTTCCAACATCGTAAGCGATCGTGACCCCATCTTCACCAGTGAATTTTGGAGGAGCTTGCAAGAAGCAGTAGGTACACAGTTGTATTTGAGCACTGCTTATCACCCACCGAACGATGGACAGACGGAAAGGGTGAACAGAACTCTTGAGGATCTTTTAAGGCTGTGTATCCTAGACTTTGGAGGGACTTGGGAAGAGCATCTTCCTTTATTGGAGTTCACCTACAACAAAAATTATCAAGCAAGCATTGGCATGGCACCCTTCGAAGCATTGTACGGACGACCCTGTAGGTCACCAACTTGTTGGTGGGAATCTACAGAAAGGCTATTACTTGGACCAGATATGGTTAGAAAAACATCCGAGAAGGTTGATCTTATTAGATGACGAATGAAGACTGCTCAAGATAGGCAGAAATCCTACGCAGACAAGAGAGGGACTGACATTGAATTTGAAATAGGAGACATGGATTTCATTAAGGTATCACCTTTGAGGAATGTTGTTCGCTTCGGGTCTGTAGGGAAATTGGCACCAAGATTTGTAGGGCCATTTCCCATAACAGAAAGGATTGACCAAATGGCCTATAGAGTAAAGTTACCCAAGAGACTATCCGGCATTCATGATGTTTTCCACGTTTCTCATTTGCAGAAGTGCTTGTATGATACCGTGGAGGTAGTTGAGCCGAGTATATTGGAGAAAGTAGAGGTGGAACGGGAGGCGACAGTCAGACGAGTTCCTACCCGTATTCTTGGATCAGAAGTTAAGAAGCTACACAATAGAGAGGTTAAGTTGTTTGAAAGTTTAGTGGGGAGATAACCCAGAGGATGCGACTTGGGAGACCGAAGACAAGATTTGTTCTTCGTACCCTTTTCTTTTCGAGGGTATGTTCTTAACTTTCTTTCCAAAGCTTTTATTTATGCTTGTTTCTAGCATTTAAGTATGTCTTATCGATCAAATCTTCGGCCTTTAGGTACGAATCCCATGAATGTAAACATGTGTTTGAGACATGTTATGTTTGATGGATGCAAGTGGATGAAAGTGTTTGCTCGTGGTTTCTCGTGGATGCATATACACACACATTAGGCACTAGATCGGCTCAATCACTCTCATACTGCATATGGATGTGTGTGCATTTTTATTCTTTTAATGGATGAAATTGAATGTATTATCATATGGACGTTGCATTTGGACGGATGTTTGTGCAAGCATATAGAACTTACAGTTTATAATAGGATTGTTGCATACATATTGGATTCATGGCACTAACATACATTATATTAAGGAGGTCGACTGAATCAATAGACTGCCTGATCTTCTCATTAGTATTGGGATATACACACCCCCCCTTTGCATATGTTCATAAAAGCATTAGAAGATTTTAAGTACAATGGATGCTTGTGATTAGTGGATGAGTAGATGAGTGATGTATGGTAGGATTTACATTCTTCTTAACTTGGAGATTTCGGGGATGAAATCCTTTGAGTAGGGGGGAATTAACACCCCGTACTTTTAACAACACTTTAGAGGATAAATTAAATAATAATTAATTTAATATTTAGAACTAAGGGAAACAGAATATGCCATTGTGTCCGTCTCGAAATTCTGGTCAAGACAGACATTTGGTTTGCGTAAAACGGACACCGATGAAGAAGTTATGAAGGTTTAAAGTTTGTATACGCGCAAGAGAATTATATATATATATATAATTAAATCATAAAATCAGAAAGCAGTTCAAAAATCGAATTCCCGTAGGCAGCAAAATTCCCTCCCTAGGGGTGTCGGCCCCTGGGTCGACACCTCAAGGCGAGTGTTGACCCATGGGTCGACCCCATAAGGGGGGTCGACCTCCCTGCGGCAGACTGATAGATTAGGGTTTCGAGGTTCTTTTGGATATAAATATGGCCCTATTTCTCTAGTTTCTTCACACTGAAAATAATGGAGGACTAGATGCTATTGCTGCCCGGACTAAATCAAACCTTTTTCTTCTTCTGCAATCAAGTTAATCAAGCTTAGAGTTATTCAAGCGTAGATCTATGATTCAACATCTGTTATTCTCCTTCTGTTTTTCTAGATCCAAACACTGTGAGTTTAAGTTACTTTTAGATCTGAATAATTAAAAGTCAAACTTGATATGACATTAAATTGGATCTGTGCCTATGACCATTTGAATCAAATCATATTTGCTACAACCCGTGTATATATTATTTTATGACATGATTATGACTTAGATCTGAACCTTCACCTATTTATCATGTAAAATCTGCCTTTGTTTCACTGTTTAGACCACCCTATACCCGTTCTATCATGTTTGTGGTTAAATTGGATCTACTATTAGTTAGATATCTAAACCATTGTTTAGATCTTATCATGCCTGTTATGACATCCCTATTATGTTAGAACCAGTTCTATTATCATATGTTCATCAGATCTGTTCCTATGTGCCTGTCTTGTCATTATGCCACTATATGTTTATGCCATTGTATGTCAATCTAGTTGGTATGATCATTCCTACCATCTTCCCTTCATCGTTCCCTTTTATTTTATATAGCCTGGCTCCTTTTGAGCCTAGACATGCCGCTGAAATATGTGAACGCATTAAATCGGGAACGAGGGGACAACATTGAAATTAGGCATAATTTGTAATTGAGAATTTGGGCATAACCTGAATAAAATGTATGAATATGAATTTGGGCATATAGTTTATTATAAACATAACTTGGGGAAGGGGGCATGAAAACCTATAACTACATAGGTAAAATTGGCTAATAATGAAATGCGTAGGATTACAATAATTAGAAACTGCAATTGCGCCTAGACACGAGGTTAGACTACACTTGTGGTGGAAGTCTGCCCGGAACCGCCCGACATATCCAGCGACCAAAAGTGGTGAATCTAATGCGAGGGGTCTAGGTGCATAAATACGAGACGTGCTAAGACACAAGGTTAAGTCCGACTTGTGGAAGAAGTCTGCCCGGAACCGACCGGCATATCCAGAATCCACAAGTGGTAGGCTTAATATGAGGGGTGCACATTTTAACCATAAATGGACATGGCAATGAATTGGAATACTTAACCTAATTGAATCCATAGGGATTGTATGAACATGAATCTAAATAGGGTTAAGTGAACTTGGTTGAAACAATGGGTGGGTTAAGTAAATCTGGGTTGGGCAGGTAATATTTATATATAGACCCACAAACTTAACCTATTGGGGTTATGTAATTAAAGACACCGTGAGGTAAGCATAATCTATGGAAATGATGGGGTTATGCAATTAAATACATCGTTAGGTAAGCATAACCTATGGAAATCCTAGTGGGGATACAAAACAAGGGGAAGAGCTTGTATCATCTTGTGCGGTGGACCCGTTTCAGTCAATGACCCATAGAACAGTATCAGACGAGTATTCCGCCCTAGGTCAGAGTTGGGACATGCTTACTGGGCTGATTGTAAGAGATCCAGACATAGAGGATGGTATGGGAGGCGCAAACCAACCGAGTTGTGCGTGCATGGTCCGGGCAGAGGGGGATAAGATGACCGTGACACCTGTAGATATGGTTGTGCCCATCAACGAAGGTTTGCCACTTTAGGAAGTGATACCTCCTACTATGGGCCGGCACACGGTATCTACGGAGTAGGGAGGCGATCGATTTGTGTAGTAATTAGGGTGCATTTAGATGTATGCCTTAGTCTACCATCTGGTAGTTGTTGGGATCATCTCATTCTTGTTATACTAGTAGTGGTGCAAAGAATCAAAATAATCTTTAGAGAAACTTATACACTCTATCATGTTTACATTGTCATACTGCCTTTTATGATATTATCTTTCTTATCAATTTTATATGTCTGTCATGATACCTTTACTTATTTATTTGCTAAAAGTAACTAGATTCGTTGGACTTTATGTCTGACCCTTTTTGTTTCCTCTTCTTTCTTCCGTTTCCCCCCAGGTTCTCATGGTGGGAAAGCTTGACCAGGATTCTGCTATCATTTGCTGGAGCTGCTTAGATGTATTGCTCAAACTCCTATCTTTGCTTATGGATATGTTTTTATTTAAGGATTATGCTTCTTTTATATTGTACTTTGATGTTTTGAGTACAAGACATAAGTTTTTATGATGTAATGGTTTTTATAAAATTCAGACATATGATGTTTTGAACCACGTTGCTTTATGATTAATAAAAGTTTTTAATTCCACTGCTATTTTATATATGTATTGTAATGTTTTTGTTTCTATTTACCTATAACGTTTCACGAAACTTAATGCATTCTCTTAATTAGTGACATTAACGGACATGGGTTGTCACACCCCACGTCCGTTATTATCACTCACTAAGGGAATACATTAAGTTCTGTGAAGCGTTATAGGTTACATACACAGAATATTACAAGACAGATATAAATAAGATAGCAGCGGAAATTCAAATTTTTATTTTAAACATAAATCATACATTGTGGTCCAAAATACCATAAGTCACGAGAAACCTTTACAATATTATAACTTCTGTTTTGTACCATCAGAGTACATAAATATATAAAAAGCATAATTCCCTAAGAAAAAGATTTAAGACATAGTAGAGGTAAGAACTTGAGCTATACTTCAAAAGCAGCTAAAACAAGATGATAACTGAGTCTTGACTAGGCCTGAGAATTCCCTTCCTGCGAACCTGGGGGAAAACAGAAGAAAGAAAAGGAAACAAAAAGGCTCAGACATAAAGTCTGGCGAGTCCAATTACTTTTAGCAAGTAAATAAATAAAAGCAGCATGACAAGCATATAAAGTGGATAAGAGAGGTTACTACATAAAAGGCAGGTGTGACAAGGTAGGCAGGATAAGGTGTATACGCTTCCCTAATGACTACTCTGCACTATTACTAGTATAACCAGAATGAGATGATTCCTTCCACTATAAGGTGGGAGACTTAAGCATACATCCAAATGTATCCTAAATACTACCCTAATCGATCGGCTCCCTCATCCGCGTAGATACTCTGTGCCAACCCCAACGTAGGATGTATCACGTCCTAAAGTGGCAACCCCTCGCTGATATGCACAACCCCATATCTACAGGTGTCACGGTCATCTTATACCCCTCTGCCCGATTCATACATGCACATAGCCCGTTCGGTTTGTGCCGCCCACACCGAACTCCTTGTTTAGATCTCTTACAATCAGTCCAGTAAGCGTGCCCCCTTCTCCGACCTAGTTCGGAGTATATGTTTGATACCTACTCTGGGTTACTGGATGAAATGGATCCCACATAATATGATACAAGCTCCCCCTTGTCTTTTATCCCCACTAGGTTTTCCATTTAATTATGTATACCACTAGGTGTCTTTAATTACATATCTTTATTATTTCCACCGGTTATGTATACCACTAGGTGTCTTTAATTACATAACCCCCAATTGGTTAAGTTTCGTGGGATTATATTTAGATATTACCCACCTATCTCAGATATACTTAACTTAACTCACCCACTGCTCAACCAGTTTTTACTTAACCCTAACTTTAATTCATAATCATACAATCCTTATGGATTAGATTAGGTTAAGTAGTCCAATTAGTTACCATGTTCATTAGATTTATAATGGGCTAGACTTCCCACATTAGGCCTACAACTTGTGGATGTTGGATATGTCGGTCGGGTCCGGGCAGACTTCTTGCACAAGTTGCGCCTAACCTCATGTCTTAGCCTGATTTGTATTTTTACACTTAGGCCTCTCACATTAGGTTCAACATTAGCGATTACTAGATACGCCGGCCAGGTCCAAACAGACTTCCACCACTAATACAACCTAACCTTGTATCATAAGGGCTATTACAATCTATAATTATAATCTTAGGTATTCATTATTATTATTATTATTAATCAATTAATTAAACCTATGCCTTTATAGGTGTTAATGCCCATTTACCCAATTATAGAATTATATGTCCAATTCATGTTTATAAGCATTTTTCAAATTATGCCAATACTAATCTTTTTCCCCCGTTCCCTAACTAGCGCATTCACATAATTTGCAGCATGCCTAGGCTAGATAATAGCCTAGTCATAAATGATAAAAAGGGAAAGGTGATAGGAATATAACGAGAGTGAATGTTCTAACATAACTGGCATAAATATATACTAACATGGTGATAAGGTGAACATATTCATACATACAGGCATGGATATTTAATTGGCATACTAATAAGGTGGACATATAAACAAATCTAGCGAAAAGGGTAATGATAAAACTAGATCTAACATACTTAGGATGAACATATCCAAAAAAGAATTCATGTGTCCAATAATGACAGATCTCAGTTAATCACAACTTGATGATCTAGAACTAAACAAGGTCTTATTGTCCAGATAATGATAATTCCAATTAACCACAAACTTAGAAAAAGGGGAAAGATCCACATATGTGACATGATGAATTAACCACAAAGAATTAGAATCAGAAAAAGATCAAGCATGATAATTTCTAGGATCTAAGAATATTTTACGTTCACAAATTATGATAGATCCAATATGGTTCAGTCACAGGCATGTATATATATATCCAAATCACAGTCATGTCACAAATTACTTTTAATAATTTAAATCTAAAAATAACTAACTCACAGTGTTTGAATTAAAAGAAAAGGTAGAAGATAGCAGAGGTTGGATCTGCACTCGAATCTCTAAGTTTGATTTGCTTTAGTTGATAGTTGTAGAAGATAATTCGGTTCAGTTCAGTAACTGCCAGAGTTTGGCTCCCATGGATTCAAGAAAACAAGAGAAATGACCATGTATTTATAGCTTCTAGCCCCTCTAAACCGATTGCCACCTCGGCCCTAGGGAGGTCGACCCCCCTTAAGGGGTCGACCCCCTTGTGGGGTCGACATCCCTGCTTAGGGGTCGACACCCCTTGGGCGAGAATCTTGCCATCAATGTAATTTTGAAATTTTAACTGAATTTTGATTTTCTGGACTCTCTCTCTCTATATATATAATTCTTCTACACATAAACAAACTTCAAACCTACATAACTTCTTTATACGGTGTCCGTTTTACGCAAACCAAATGTCTATTTTGACCAAAATCTTGAGACAGACGCAATGGTGCAGTCCATTTCCCTTAATTCTGATTATCGAATTAATTATTATTTAATTTATCCTCTTTTAATGTTGACAAAATTATGGGATGTTACATGGGGGGTCACAATGAATGGTTCTTCATATCCTACTCTAATTTATACAATAATGAGTTAAACCATCTGTGACACCCCACGTCCATTAATGTCACTCTTTAACATAATGCATTAAGTTCCATGAAGTGTTGTAGGTAAACAAAAACAGAAACTCACAAGACAGATATGTAAAAATAGCAGCGGAAATTTAAAACTTTATTTTTCAACAGAAAACATAGTGGTCCAAAATCCAGTTACAACATTAGTCTGAAATACTGAAAACCAACTACGTCAAATAAAAGTATATGCCCTGTACTAAAGCAATCAAAGTATAGTAATATAAAATCATAGCCTCCAAAAAGAGCCATAACAGAGTAGACAAATATTCAAAGATGTACATCTAAGCAGCTCCAAGCAGAAATAGAAGAGAGAGATTCCTAATCAAACCTGGGCGTTCCCACCCTGACAACCTGGGAGGGGGGTGTGGAAAGGAAGAGAGAGAAAATGAAACAAAACGGGTCAGACATAAAGTCTGGAGAGTCCAGTTAATTTTAGCATATAAATAAGTAAAAACACCATGATAGGCATATAAACTGGATGAGAGATAACAATATCATAAAGTAGGTACAACAGACTGAATAGGGTAAGCAGGATGAACTGAACAAATTACGCTTCTCAAATACTTTTCCCTACACCAATACTAGTATAACAGATATGATCCCAATAGAAACATATGGTAGACTTAGGTGTACTTCTAGTCACAGATTTTACCCCAAACAGTAATAACAGGTACCCCAACAGAAATAACGGGTGTTACCCCAACTAGAAACTATGGGTACCTAAATATGCAGGACTAGATGTACTCTAATTACTACCCCTAATCGATCGGCTCCCTATCTCGTAAATACCCTGTGTCGGCCCCACAGTAGGGTATATCAATTCCTAAAGTTGCAACCCCTAGAAGGAGACAGACCTATTTACTGGTGTTATAGCGACTTATTTTCCAAAGCAGACCGGTCCCATGCACGCACATGACTCTGGTGGAACGCACCATCAGAACGCCTCCACCCAGATGAACCTTTTATAATCAGGTCAGTAAGCGTGCTCTGACCCTACCTAGTTCGGGGTCCCCTTTTGATACCAGAACGGGTTACTGACTAACACAGGTCCTACACCACAGATGATACAAGCCATCCTCTAGGCTTATATCCCTAACTACTAGGATTTTGACAGGTTATTCCTATCAGATTAACAAGCCCGCATAACCCCAACATATAAAACTGGTTAAGTTTATCGGGTTCATATAATCCCACACAGATTTAATATATTTACTTAACCCCCACCGATTCAAACAGGTTTACTTAACCCCTACACAATTTATTAGGTTCATATAACCCTCACAGATTAAAACAGGTTAAGTATTACAGTTTCATTACATGGTTCGCTTAATCTAATTATTAAGCCTATTGATTCACATGTCCCCCACCCTCAATTCATAGTTCACAGTATAAGATATTCCCTAAATTGTAGTCTTAATTCATAATACATGTTATGCCCCAATTTACCCTTCCCAACCATTCCTAACTTCGCTCGTTTGCATATTTCAGCAATAGGCCTAGGCTCGAAGGTAGCCTAGGCTATGAAAATAAAAAGGGAAATAGGGAGAGAAGACAATAGAAAAAGGCATAGTAACAGAATAGGCATATAATAACAGAAATAGGCATATAAGAATTGAACAGCAGATCAGGTGTACATGTAATGGTAGATCTGTTTAGGTATGAATTAGATTCTTAACCAGCATAGGTTTAGATCCAGATTTATAAACATGTCAGGATTACTTGTTAAATGTTTATATCTAAAAATAACATGAACTCACAGAGACAAGATCTAAAGAATAGAGCATAACAAGCAGATGTTGCAAAATAATTTCTTGTTTGTGGATAGGACGTTGTTGAAGAAAAATAGACTAACTCAATCCAAGCAGCGACAGCATCTCATTCTCCATTGTTGTTGATGTGTAAAAACAATAGAGATGAGGTCCTATATATAGCTTACTGCCAAAGAATCTCATTCAAAAGCAAGTCCAGGTTTAGAAATGAACCTTGATGGATCTGGGGTGGGTCGACCCTAGGGTCGACACCCTCTTGAGTGGGTCAACCCCCTTGGGGCATGGTCGACCCCCAATGGGTTCACACTCCCACGTCCACTTCCTGCTTTGATTTTTGAACTTTTTTGAATTTCTGGACTTGTTTTGTTTATATATACCTCTTATATGTATACAAACTTCTATGCTTAATAACTTCTTCATACGATGTCCGTTTTACACAAACTGGTAGTCTATCTTAAGAAAAATCCCGAGACGAATGCAATGGTGCAGTCCGTTTTACTTAATTTCCAATATTTAGTTAAGTATTCTTTAGTTTATCATTATAGTGTTCTTTGAAATTAAGGTGTGTTACATTCTCCCCTACTTTAAGGATTTTGTCCTCGAAATCTCAAGTTAAGAAGAATGTATATCCTAACATTCATTAATCATCTACTCATCCATCAATCATAGGCATCTTTTGTCCCTTAATAGATTTTTAATGCTTATATGAACATATATAAATGTGTGTGTGTATATGTCCCTATACTAATGCGAAAAACCAGGCAGTCTACTAATTTAGTCGACCTCCTTAATGCAATGTATGTTAGTGCCATGAATCCAACATGTATGCAAATGGGCCTAGTATTTCATGTAAGTTCTATATGTGTGCACAATCATCTGTCCAAATGCAAAATCCATATGAAGAGTCTGTCATTTCCATCAATAAAAATTTAAAATGCACACGCATCCATATGCAATATATAAGTGATTGAGCCGATCTAGTGCCTAGTGTATATGTGTATGCATCCGCGAGCAACCACTAGCAAACACTTGCATCCATCGACCATAACATGTTTCAAGCACATGTTTACATCCATTGGGTTTCTTCCTAAAGGTCGAAGATTCGATTGATAGGATACATACTCAAACGATAGAAGCAAGTACGAATAAAAGCTTCGAAAATGAAGTTAAGAATTTACCCTTGAAATGAAAAGGGTACGAAGCGCAAATCTTGTCTTCAGTCTCCCAAGTTGCATCTTCGCTGTCTTCTCCCCCATTGAACTTTCATTAATTTGACTTCTCAGTTGCGAAGCTTCTTAACCTTTGATCCAAGTATACGGGTAGGAACTCGCCTAGTTGGCGCCTCCTGTTCTACCTCTACTTCCTCAAGCATGATCGACAACTACCTCTGTCATATCATGCAAACATTTCCGCAGATGAGAAACATGTAAAACATCATGAACACCAGTCGACCTCTCCAGTAGCTTTACTCTATAGGCCAATTGACCAATCCCTTCCATTATGGGAAATGTCACTACAAATCTTGGTGCCAAATTTCCTATCAATCCAAAGCGAACTACGTTCCTCAAAGGTGATACTTTGATGAAAACCATGTCTCCCACCTCAAACTCAGTATCGGTCCTTCTCCTATCTACATATGACTTCTACCTGTCCTGAGGTATCTACATGCATCTACAGATAAGATCAATCTTTTCTGTGGTTTCTCTAATCATCTCAGGCCCAAGTAGAAGACTATCTGTAGACTCCCACCAACAAGTCGGTGATCTGCAAGGTCATCCGTACAAGGTCGTCCATACAACGCCTCGAAGGGTGCCAATATCATGTTGTTGTTCTCTTACTCTTAACAAGAATAAATTAAGCGCTCTTAGTCTACTATAAGCCAGATGCTGGTGTTGCCTTTCCTCGATCTATCCAAACCATCTATGAAATCCATAGAGATGCTCTCCCGCTTCCATTGTGAGACCTCCAAAGGATAAAGTAAACCGCCGGGCTTCCTATTCCCAGCTTGGACTTGTTGGCAAACTAAACATCGAGAGACAAAATATGCTACATCTTTCTTCATCCCAGCCCAAAAGAAAACCGTCTTCATATCACTATACATCTTATCAACGCCCGGATGGATAGTCATCCTAGAATGATGGGCTTCCTCAAGGGCTGTCTTCAATAAACTCCCAAGTCGGGGAACACAAAGCCTTCCATCCCGTCGCAACCACCATCTATCATTCGCGGAATATCTACTAAGGTGACCAGAAGTCTCCCCTCTACTGAGCATATCCAAGATATCTGCTATCTGTGGGTCCTCTCGCTGCAAACATCCTATCTGAACTATAAGAGTAGGTCGCACCTCTAAGCATGCCAACTAACTAGGTACAAGTCTGTAGATGGCTTAAAATCGAAGGTCGATATGTACTCAAAGCTCCGCCTCTCTACGAATAGAGGACTCAAAGTCATCCTATGCCTACTCAACGAGTCTTCTACCATGTTACCCTTGCCATAGGTATAAGCAATCTCAAAATCATAGGACGCTAGGAATTCCATCCATCTTTGTTGTCTCAGATTTAGATCCCTTTGCGAGAACATAAACTTGAGAGATTTATGATCGATATACAGCTCGAACTTCTCTCCACGTAATCTCGCCATGTATTAAGCGTGTATACTATAGCAGCCAACTCTAAATCATGGGTAGGGTAGTTCTTCTTGTGAACCTGCATCTGTCTACCACCATAACATACTACCCTTACCTCTTGCATCAAGATGGCACCAAGACCTGTACCATATGCATCAGTGTATACTGTAAACACTTTGTTACAATAAGGCAAAATCAAGACGTGGGTTGTTGTCAGAGTCCTCTTCAATCGCTGAAAAGCATCTTCACAGTCAACATCCCAAGAAAACATCATATTCTTCTTCGTCACTCTGGTGAGTGGGGCTGATATCTTTGCGAAGTCCTTAATAAACTTCCTATAATAGCCCGCTGAACCAAGATAACTCCTCACCTCCATTACATTCTTTAGAATCTTTCAATCTTGAACTGCAGCTGCTTTCACGGGATCCACTGCTATCCCATCCGTAGAGACGACATCCCCTAGAAATCTCACTCCCTTTCTCCAAAAATGACATTTGGAGAATTTCGTCTTAAGCTGGTGCACTGGGAGAATCTTAAAAACCTACACTGAATGTAGCGCATTCTCTTCCTCGCTCTTCGAGAAGATCAGAGTGTCATCAACAAAGACCACAACGAACTTATTCAGAAACTCCTGGAACACTCTACTCATCAGATCAACAAAATACGTGGGTGCATTCATCAATCCAAAAGGTATGACTAGCGACTCAAAGAAACCATCTGGAGTTCTGAAAGCGGTCTTGTCTATACTATCCTCGACCGCCCTCAACTGATGAAAACCCTTGGTCAAGTCTAACTGAGAGAAAACAGACGCATCAATAAGCCGGTCAAACAGATCATCTATCCTCGGAAGTGGGTGCCTATTCTTCTTAGTGAGTCTATTCAACTCCCTGTAATCTACACATAAGTGAAGCGAGCCATCCGCCTTTGTTGCAAAGACGACTGAAGCATCCCATTCAGATATGCTTCACCTAATAAACCCCTTCTCAAGTAGCTTCCCTACTTGCTTGCTGAGCTCCCTCCTTCCCCTAGGAGCCATGTGGCGCACATGCAATGCGACTAGCTTCGCATTATCCACCATATATATCCGGAAATCAATCTCGCGCCTCTAAGGTAAGCCCCTAACCTCATCAAAAACATATGGATACTCATAGACTATAGGTACAGATCGCAAATCACAGACAGAAGCATCTAACGACTCTAAAAAACTAAGCATAACAGACCCCTTGGGTCACAATAAATCTTAAGAGTCCTCCCATGGCAAGTCAAAAGTCTAACGACCCTCCTCTCGCAATCTAGAATGGCACCGTACATGGCTAGCCAATCCATCCCTAGAATCAAACCATAGTCCATAAAATCAAGCACATATGCGTCGCACTCAAACTCGACGCACAACACAAATATCCTCAAACCCCGACAAATCATAGACAGATGAGTCGTGCCCTCAATGGGGTTTGGGACAACAACGGGATCCGAAAGCATACTAGTACTAAGGTGCATAAAATCAACCACAGATTCAGATATAAAAGAATGTGAGGCGCCAGAATAAAAAAGAGTCCTAATAGGATGATCGGAAAGAAAAATCAAACCATCAACATAAACTTTCCTACCTCTGTCTGGTACACTGGCCTCGAGAACATGCACCTGACTTTTAGAAGATCCTCCCCTTTGGCCCTGCCCTTTGTTTCTTCGGGAACTCCCTAAAATGGTGTCTGACCTCACCACAGTGGAAACAAGCATTCTTCCTTTATCTGCAATCTTTATTCTAATGACCCACGCGTCCACAATTATGATATTTCTTTTTAGCTTTGTCATTCTTCCCATCATTCTTTTGCTCTTCTTTCTTAGTCCATAACTTCTTGTTTTGTGTCTCATCAGTCTTAGCCTCTTTCTTTTCGCCTTTATCCTCTTCGTGCATCAATGCCATATCAATAAGCTTCTCGAAAGTTGCTCCCATCGGAATATGAGACATAGCCAACCCATGGAGGGGTTTATTCAATCCTCTTACAAACCTCAATGCTTTCATGTGCGTGGTATTCACCATCTCCAAACCAAAACTTGCCAACTGATTGAACTTATTGACATACTCTTTGACAGAAATTCTTCCTTGCTTAAGCGCTAGAAACATTTCCATTTGCATACTCTCTTCTGCCTGAGATAGAAACTTAAGCTCAAATCTATGTCGGAAATCTTCCCAAGTATCAATTGGACACCTGCTTTCGTCACTTCCCACCAGAACGAAGCCTCATCTTTAAGTTGCCAAGTGACCAATTGAAACTTCCTACGGTTGTCAACCTGAAAAATCCCAAACAAATCCTCCGTCTCTTTTAGCCAATTCCTTGCTTCCACAAAGGTCTCAGTTCCACAGAATGACTTTCCTCCAATAGAACAGAAATCCTTGTTTATCTTGGAGAAATTATCCGCTCGTGGAGGAGGAGGGACAGCGGCTATAGTTGGGGAAGGGGCATTTGCTTGACCTTTGGCAGGTGCCGTAACCTCGAGATATCTATGGAACCAAGCCGGTATCTGAACGCTCTCGGGAATGTTCGGATCCCCAGACATGCTGAATAGAAAAGGAAAAAGGGATTCAAACAGAGAATCGACAGATATTTCATATGGCTTTAGGGAATTTGTTTTTCAAAAACAAACTTTCCTTTGAAAATACTTTTTTCTAAAACCTTTTGAAAACAATTTTCAAAACCTTTTACCCGAACTTGTAACCTTTGACTCTGATACCAAATGTGACACCCTACGTCCATTAATGTCACTATTTAACAAAATGCATTAAGTTATGCAAAACATTATATGTAAACAAAATAGAATCTCACAAGACAGATATATAAAAATAGCAGTGGAAATTCAAAACTTTATTGTCCAACAGAATACATCGTTGTCCAAAATCCAGTTACAACATTAGTCTATAATACTGAAAACCAACTACATCAAATAAAAGTATCTACCTTGTACTAAAGCCATCAAAGTACAGTAATATAAAATCATAGTCCCCAAAAAGAGCCATAACAGGGTAGACAAATATTCAAAGCAATACATCTAAGAAGCTCCAAGCAGAAACAGAAGAGAGAGATTCCAAATCCAGCCTGAGCGTTCCCACCCTGAGAACCTGGGGGGGGAGGGGAAGGAGGGAGGGAAGAGAGAGAAAAGAAAACGAAACGGGTCAGACATAAAGTCTTGCGAGTGCAGTTACTTTTAGCATATAAAAAAGTAAAAGCAATATGACAGGCATATAAACTGGATGAGAGCTAACAGTATCATAAATTAGGTATAACAGACTGAAAAGTGTAAGAAGGATGAACTGATCAGATTACGCTTCTCTAATACTTTTCTCTGTACTAGTACTAGTATAATAGATATGATCCCAACAGAAACATATGGCAGACTTAGTTGTACTTCTAGTAACAGGTTTTACCCCAAACATTAATAACAGGTACCTCAACAGATATAACCGATGTTACCCCAACTTGAAACAACGGGCACCTAAATAGGCAGGACTAGATGTACCCTGATTACTACCTCCAATTGATCGACTCCCTATCCCGTAAATACCTTGTGTCGGCCCCACGGTAGGGTGTATCACCCTCTAAAGTGGCAAACCTTGGAAGGACACAGACCTATTTACTGGTGTAATAGCGGCTTATTTTCCCAAGCTGAACGGACCCATGCACGCATAGGACTCTGGTGGAACGCACTATCCGAATACCTCCACCTATATGAACCTCTTATAATCAGCTCAGTAAGCGTACTCTGACCCCTACCTAGTTCGGTGTCCCTTTTTGATACCAGAATGGTTACTGACTGATACGGGTCCTACACTATTGACGGCAAAAAATGTCGTAAACACCAAAGATTCCTATTACTAGGAATAGTTAATTTGGTTGCAAGACTAAGTAAGAGAAAAAGGTAAATGACACGAGAATTTATAGTGGTTCAGCCGCGGATTAGGCCCACGTCCACTTTGGAAGGATGTTGAACTTTTATTAATCACTCAAGAATTACAAGTTAGAGCCATGCTCATTACATTCACTTTTATAATTGTCATATGCTAGGTATTTGGGAAAAGGAATATTTAATTCTCCTTCTTCATCAAATAGGAGGTGCCATTAATGAGGCTCATGGAGCTCTAGGAAGGTCTCAAGTGGAGAAAATCCAACCCCTTTGAAGTGTGAGGCTATGGGGTATTTATAGGAAGTGGTTAGCTGGGGTTAGAAAGGAGTAGGTAGAAATAGGGAAAACATGCACAAATTTCGAGCTCACCTGCACATATTCCGAACCCGCCTGGGGTGCGAATTTTGCACCCCCTCGGGGTACGAAATTTGAACCCGGAGGGGTTCGAAGTTCGAACCTGAGGGGTTCGAAGTTCGAACCCGAGGGGTTCGAAATTCGAACCCGGGGGTTTCTAATTTCGTACTCGGAGGACTTAAAATTTCGAACCCGTAGGGGTTCGAATTTCGAACCCGGAGAGGTACGAATGTTGTATGCACGCAGGCTAGGGTTTCGAGACTTGGACTTGCGACTCTTTGGGGTGCGAGGTCTTGGTTTGACAATGTTTGGAGGCATGGCGAGGTTCATGGAATTTGTTGACTGAATCCCCGCTGGTGTACAGCTCGCCTTCGGCTCGGCTGCGAACGAATACTGATGGAGGTCGCGTTCGAGGGATGCAACATTCTGCTGGTGGCCAGACTCAGGTCTTCTGCTATTGGCAACGACTCAGGGTTGTAAAATCACACGATATGCTGAGTCGAGCATGTCTTGCGTACTTTTGGGAACCGGACCAAAAGGCAGGTTAACAATTGCCCCCTCAAAGTATATTCTGTGTTAACGGGGTGTGCTTTGAAGTGAGATGAGTCTAGCATGGGCGCAAACATCTCCATGTGGTGCTTAGCGATTGGTTATGGCCTTCCTCTTGAGTTGTACATCGAGAGCACACTGCTTCAGAGCGGTTGGGAAGCCTTGTCGGGATATGCTGGTATGAGTTTAGGATACTAACATTGCTAAGAGTTTTGACTTTCTTGAGTTGGAACCTATCCAAGGCATTCAGTTCCTATAGATTAAAGATAATAAACGTTAGTTGCCGACTCTTGATTGCTTCAAAGTGCAAACGGTTCGTCATCGGGCCGTCATCACATATGCGATCACGAGTTTGCACGTGGTTTTGTGTGATGCGATCTGAGTTGGAATAGGTAGCATGGAGGTGAATTGTACATCCTGGGCTTGTGATTGTGCAATTTTAGCCTTCGAAATGTCTGAGGATGGGCTAAATCACTTGGATTTGTGAACCCAAGGTCGTTCAATGTTCCGAGCTATTTCAATTGATTAAAGTTTCAATGATTCATATACGCGAATGCCATTCTTAGGACAATACTTGTCATATGTCGTGTCATGTATTCATATAGGTTTTCCTTTGAGGCGAGGTCGGACCCAAATGCTGGGTGCGTGCGCTTTGATGATCGATTACTTGGTGAGTACACAAGTGGTCGTCGGGTGGTGATTGACTTGGTAGTTAGAGCTTCGAAATACGATCGTAGCTTGGTATACGATCCCGAATTCTGATCCCGGAACATTCGTTTGTGGTATGTTGATCTTCTGATGGTAGTTGCTTCCTTTCTTCTCATCTCCGGACAGAAAATCATTGTAAGGCATGGAGGATGCCAACATACTTCTTTTGTACTTTGGATGTTCGAGGTGTCGTTTGGTTTTCGGGAGAAGGGAAGAGAGATATGGAAAGTAAGAGGGCTTTTAGATTTGGCACTCAAGAACGTTGAGCAATGGATCTTGGGAAGCGGGATTAGGAATTCGGCTAAAGATCGGCAAATATGAGTGAATACGAGATTGGATTTCTTATCCGGGACCCTAAATAAACCCTCCTGTTTTTTTCAATATGTTGATGTCGGTTTGAGAGACGCGATAATCTAACAAGTGAGTGGGAGCACGACGCATAACTTCGCACTCCTGTGATTTAGCTCGGCTCCAAGCTTGGGCTAGTAACATTAAACATTTGCATGGCTCCCAATGAACGGACAGTGATCAGTGAGTTTTGGTCTCGCGGTGCGGTCCTAGAGGGACGGACTTGCTTGGACTATCGGCTCGAATGCTTATGTAGGAGGTTGACACATAGTTGACCTGTCAGTCTTGGGATCCGATCAATAACCAAACCATGACGCGGCTGCATCTTGACTCAGGCGTTGCGCTGGCGATTGGTGATGGCTATGGCGTTAGTTGTTGAGGCTAAAGGTTGCCACCATGTTCTGGAGTGTTTGCTTTTTGTGGAGTCTGGGCACTGATGGAAAGTCGAAAAGCCTCCAGGGCCTGGACATTGGCTCTGGATCGCCTTCGTTGCGAGTTGAAGGCGCTCTCAAGATGGTGGATCCAAGGAATGTTGTGAAGATGATGCCAGTGCAGGGACTGAAGTGGATCTGATCGGGTCCTATGAACGTCAGCTCGGTGCGACAATCCATAGAGGGTTGCCCCTAATCCCGGGTATCCGCTAGACTTTGCTCGACATCAGGGACGAGCTAGTAAGTTCGGATTGTTTCCCAGTGTTTCATGTTTGTTTGTAATTAAAGTTGAACGTAACACAACTAAATGGCGAATGATTATGGAGATGGACTTATTCGGGCTGACTACTCGGATATGCACATAAGATGTAATCATATAATTGAGTCATTAGTTCCAGCCAATTATGTTGTAACCCTTTTCCAACCTGAGAATGGTGTTGATGGTTATCGATAATCACTGCCATAGTTATTAGAACTAGGTGTCGTCCCCACGTTCTGATGTGCTTGTAGGTAGGAAGCTGTTGCATCGAGGGGCGTGAGTCAGCTTCATGTTATGTTTAAGTAGGAGCTTGCTGGCAAGGCGTTGGGAAATTGGGAATCTAATGAACCGGCCAGGGAAACTCGAGAACTTGCATCGAGATATGAAAATTTCGTTTTGCGTACTGAGAACTTGTCTAAATTCTCCCGTCCCTCGGGAAACTGATGGTTGTATTTCTCCCTCCGTCCTTTGGTTCGGGCTTCGACACCTGGTTTGCCTAGTATTGGCAGGAGGCTAGAAGTTTTTGAGACCCGAGATTTTGGGGTCTGGATCATCCTCGTATCGAGGCACATGTTCCTTTTTGGAATGGTTGCCCCGAAGGTTGTGGTGATGGAAATACCAGCGTGGAAGCTGGTGTGGATCCTCCTCCGGTCCTGCGATGAGTAAGCTAGTGCAAGGGTAAGTGAGCGACTGCCCCCAAGCTCGAGTACCTGCTGACTGAAGAGGATGCATGCGATGAACCCTCAGAAGTCAAATAGTTTCTTCTTTTGCTGTGAAGCCCCCCTTGCAACGGAGGTGACATTAGGTTTTGCCCCCGTGCTTCCTAAAGCGTCCGAGTCCCGGTTGGAGTTACAATAGGAACAATCTGGAGAAGTAGGAGAACCCTTGGCTTTAGGATCCCATGTTTATATGAGTTTCTCTGGAGGAGGAGAGTTTATGGTTGACTGAAGTACTCATGCGACAGGCGTAGCTGATATAAGTGTTCAAGCGACGCAAGCCAGGGTGGAGGATTAGGAAGCGCAGCTGGTGGCATAGTCTGAGGAGCCGGTGGGGAAGAGGGATAGGATGAGGATGCCATACAAGATGCGTGGGAAAATGCTAGGCAGGATGCCGAGGAGAAATCTGCCACCGCGGTAGAGAAGAAGTAGGCGGATATTGAGGCAGTGAAGGAGAGGGCCTCTGAGTAAGCTGGGAAAAAGGAAAGCCGTCGATGATGCCGACCAAAAGAGGGCGAGGGGATCATTAGCAAACTCGAAGCAGATGCAATTGTGCAACTCTAGGCCAGGGAGCTAGCTGATTATAAGACCGCCGAAGATAATGAGAAGAGAGCGAAGTCGGGTGCCAAGAAGACCTTAGGAGAAAACCCAGGCTGCATTGGTCCTCGCCTTTGACATCGTCCCTAGGCCGTTTCCATGTATCGCTCTCGGCAAAGTTACGATAATTACAAGTGGCGAGGATAATGGCGGGAGGCACGCATCGACGTCTTACGAACGTATTACTCTAGTGAAGAGTAGAGGAGGAGGAAGCGATTCTAGAAGGAAGGGGACCATTGCTGGTGGTGACCTGTCAAGTGCCGTCCTTGTATAGAAAAAAGAAAAGACAAGAGAAGGATGAGTAGCATCAATAATTGTTAAAGGAATTATAGATACTTTGGGTGAGGTAGACCAATAGCCTATGCGAACGTGGTCCCCGCTTTTGGTTTTAAAGACATAGTGTGGTAATCATGTACACCCTGTCATCAGAGAGAAAAGATGTTAGACATGTAGTTTGTTTAATGCGTGTGTGAAAATGAAATATGAATTAGTAAAGATCGCAATTTGTGTTAAGTGTTTGGATGTTCTTTTTATGTTTTCAAGCGTCCCGTACTTGCGTAAGCATACTTATCGTCACACCGAACAAAAAAGCGATTGTGCACCGCGCTCTGGGTCAATTATTCCAGAGGGGTGTGATTGTGTATCTCGCTCCGGATCAATTATTCTGGAGAGGTGTGATAGAGCGCATGCTTCTAGTAAGTTTCTCTCAGCTCAGGAAACCCGTAGTTTGTGAAGCCAGGCTTAGCGTCTGCTGTGTTTGGGTTGCCCGGGTTAAGCCCAAGTGTAGCGAAGGCATATGACGTCGCGTTGTGCAGTCCGTCTGGTGTGTGTCTCTCCCGTCGTTCATCAGGTTGGGGCGAGCCGCCAAGCGTCGTTTATTCGCCGGCGTAGAAAAGCTCCGATCATCAGCCCGTAGGGTCCGATCGTGGCCATGAGCTGCACCTAAGCCTTTAGGGCTTCGGGGAGAAACAATTTAAGTTCGGTATCGGTGCTGCGCCAAGATTCGACCGACACCCGTAATAGGTGAAGAGAGACTTTCATCATTCTTAGTCGGCCGTTGGGTGGTGGTGCCAAGTCACCTGGACTTGGGCGCAAAATGATTTATCCCCGGTCTCAGCATGGGGTTGAGGTTCGAGTTGGTGGTTATTTATACTCGGTCCCACCGCGGGACGATGAATCGAGTAGCGTTGTTGGCTCCTATGCTCGGGGTGCTGGACGTAGCCAGTGTTGCTTAGCCTCAATGTTGGATCAAGCTTCGGATGGCGGCACCAGCTCCCATGCTTGGGACGGCGATGCAGCGATCGAATATTTGTATGCAAGTTGTTTGTCACGATTAATCAAACACGTGATGAACATCATACACGGAGTAAACATGGAAGGGAGGTAGAAAACCGAACATCATTTCTATGGATAACATCGTGGGAAGGCATGTACAGTTGTATACTAAGTTATGTAGAGTAGAGGCAAAGACGCTCATTATTCCATGCTTTTGGGAGTTAGGCTCCATCCATGGTGGAGAATTTGAAAGTTCCATCACTAAGCTTCCATTGTATGACTATGGCCGTCCAAACGAGGAGCGAGGCCTGGAGGTGGAGGAAAGACCCGTTTGAAGATGAGGCCGCCGATGTGCACTCGAGCGGGCCTTTGGTTGAGCTTTCAACCGTTCCCCGAAGTTGCCAGAGCATTAGTTGGAGGAGGATGGTTATGATACAACAAAGAGAAGGTGTGTCTTGGAGAAGGGGCCTTGCTTTTCGTTTTCATTTCATTTTTTTGCAGGCTTATTTACATAGGCCGGAATGAAGCATCTATCCGTGAATGGGTGATTCTGTTCGAAAATCAATGGTAATGACTATTGGAAAGGTTGTTACCCTTTACCAACAGACATTTCCGTCGACAATTGCGCTCGAGGTCCCCTTTTTTGATGATGTGTATGCCTTCTTTACAATATTGAATCATCTCTCCTGCCTCCCCTATATATTTTTGTTATGGGTGAGCTGATGGTGTTAATGATTCGATGGCCGATTTCTCCAATGATAGCCTCCGGGATTGCTGTATCGTAGATGACGATCCTGGGGATGACAGAGAACTAGAATTCTTAGGCTCGCTTCCGAACGTTCCTCCGGTAAAGCTTCTTAACGCGCCGCTTGCTGGATGGAGGCGGTCAGGAGCGCCGTTTGGAGAGCCAAAAAGGTCATGGCACAATGAAAAGGAAGTGTCTTTTATAGGAGAAAGTTTGCCTTTAGTTTTCGTTCTGCTTCCAATGAGGGAGGCATAGGCAGGGAGGAGCTGCAAACGGGTATCTCCGATGACAACCTAAAGTCAGCTACACCATGGAAGTTGTAGTCCTGATGAGGTGGAGGGTTGATCGTGAGGGATTAGTTGTCGGTCGAGGTCAGGTTTAGTGGGAATCTTTGATGAGCGTTGAGTGGCTAGGAGATCCCATGCGGATGAGTTCCTCGCTGTCGTTTTGCAAATGACGGAGCATGTTTACGTTGTGTCTACAAATGTTGTGGAACCGACAATATCATGTAGAGTCCCTTGGTGTGCTCGTCGAATTTGGTATTGGCCTTCTGCATGGTTGGGAATTGCGTCCTGTGAGGTAGATTTTCCCAGGGTGTCCTTGAAAACAGTACAGCTGCGGGAAGAAGGAAGCTGAGGGCGCTTCCTTTTATTATTGCGACTACCTTTGCCGGCATGAGCAAGATCGCATTAAGTGGCAGAACTAGTGTTATTAGAGCCCTGGAAGTCACCACGGGACGGGATGTTGAGGTGAGAAGCTCGATTCCTTTATGCTAACTTTCGGCATAGGATGTAGTCGACATTCATGTAGAAGATCTCCTAAATCTTTGATTGTTTTTTATCGTTCCATGCTCTAAGTTTGGAATCAGGTGGTGTGCCATTCGTAAGCTAGACGAGTACGATTCGAGGAGTTAGTTTCTTGGCTTCGGCTAAGGAGGTGTGGGATCTTGCGAGATAGCCTTTGAGAGTTTCACGAGTACCTTGATAAGAGTTTGAGACTGAGAGGATATCTCTGGGCGTTACGGCGTGCATCCTGGACTGCGTGACCAATCTCCTAGCGAGTTAGTCGAGAGTGGAGATGATTTAAGGTGGAAGTCGAGGGAACCCGGAAAGAGCCGTCTTGAATAAGGACGGGGAAGCACCGCACTTGATGCAATTGGAGATGTGTAATGAACCCATGTGTCATTTTTGGTAGTGAATGAAGCTTTGAGAATCATGGATTCTTTAAGTATGGTGTAAGTGTTGGTATGTCGAAGTGCTGGCGCCATTCGGGGTTAAGGATAGCCGAAGTGAATGGGTTACGCCTCGTATTGGTTTCGTAGATGTCATGGGCGTGCCCCCGTGGTTCCCTCACGATTCCATGGATCATGTCGGCGATAATTGGAGGTTGGGCTTTGATTGTGAGTGGCGACAGATGGGCTATTCCGAGTAAAAGGTTGGTTACTCGGACCCGGTTTTTACTATGTTCCTTGGCTATAAGTGATGGTGGTTGGATCATCATCTCATTTCTATTGCCATTGCTGTCCCACACAAGTGTTGGAGCAGACATCGATGTTTTTAATGGAGCGGAACCTTCTTCCTTGATGTGGGCCCCTAGCTTTGAAGGAAGAAAGTTCCGATGCGACGTGCTGCAAGAAGGCGCGGTTCTGAGCAAGCTGAAGTAGGATGACGATGCGTTGACTTTCTGGAAGTTGGCGCGTAAGATTGATGTTAATCCTCAGCGCCTAGCATGAGAGCTGCATTCTCACATTTCTTATTGAGCGTGTGAATTTGTGCTTGAGTCGCAGGAGCTTCGGGGTCCATGAGTGGAAGGAGATCTATTTCCAGCGGGTCCTCTGCCGCTCAGGGCTGGTGAGAGGTACCATCGTCAATTGCGGCCAACGAGGTGGGCGTTAGGTTTTACCGGAATTCTGCTTAATGCCAATGAGAGTCATGATGCTTTTTGGATGTACTGCTCAAGGAGCTTCTCGTGGATAAGCTTTTCGATTTTGTCTTTGAGTAGACGATAGTCATTGGTATTATGCCTGTACATGTCGTGGTATCGACAGTACTTGCCAGAATTCCTCTCATGATTAGTGGATTCCCTGTTGTACGACTTCTTGTATTGAAGCATGTTGCACTTTTTCCGGTAGATTGTTTCTAAGTCTTCATTTAGCGGAATGTAAGTCTTTTATTCCCTGTGAGGGCCGGGCTTTTTGGGTTCCGTAGGTACCTGGCCATTTTGCGGCCGCTTTGCCTACCATTATTCGGCCTTTGTTTGCAGGGTCCTGCCCCCTTGTCCTTATTGAAGACCTTCGCTACCTGTTTCCCTTTGACGCTGTCATTGGTATTCGCGTGTGGATATTTAGGAAGACCGGCCCTGGAGAGTCGGTTTCATCTTGCTTCCTCTTGACTTAAGTATTGCCTAGCCTTCTCATGGAAAATGCCGAGGCTTTTTGGCTGCTTCCGATCGATCCATGCCCCGAATTCGGAAGTAGGGAGAACATCCTTTGCTAACTAAAAGAGTATAGTGCGAAGGTCTGGATCCTTGACCTCGGCGAGGGCGATATTGAACCGGGAGAGATAGCTTTTGATAGACTCGGCGGGTCCTTGGTATAATTTGGACAAGGTGAGGGCATTCTTTGGAGTTAGAATATGCATCCTGAATTGTTTGACCAACTGTGTCGCTAACTGGCCGAAGTTGTCAATGGAACAAAGTGGGAGACGAGAGAACCATAATAGAGTGGTCCCTAATAAGAAGACTAGGAAGCACTTGCATTTGACCGGATCGTTGCCCCTGATCGAGTCCATTTGCCATTCATATCGATTTAGAAAGGCACAGGGATCAGTGGTGCCATCGTAAAGCGGCATCTGTGGCATGCTGAAGCGTCGGAGCCACTCAGCTTCATTTACCCTTTTTGTGAAGGGGTTGCGCCCAATGTGCGCTTCCTATGAATCATGTACATTCCCTCGCACTTCCCTCATAACCCTTTGGATCATGTCGGGAAGATAAGTTAGATGCGGATCCGCCGTTGGGACCCATGGGTTTTGGCGATGTCCTGGAGTTCTATTGCGAGGGAGTCTTCTTGGATGGATGTTCAAATCGTCTTCCGTCATGTCCTCGACATCCACAATCGGATCGTGATGAACAATGGGCTGATGCGGATTCTGTTCGAGAAGGGCGTGGGCTGCTAGACTAGCGGGCCCCTCATCCCGATTAGCGGCCATCGGGTTGTGTCGAGTAAGAGGTTGCTTTATAGGATCTGGTCCGTCATTGATTATCAAGCGAGGGCAGTCTCGGTACTGTGTCCCCTTGCTATATGTGACTGTAGTTCGGTCTCGATTGCCATTCACATTGCCATTAACGTAGCCATTGCCGTTGCTATTGTCGAGAGCGTTGGTGCGAACAACGGCGTTGTTAATGAGGCTGAACCTCCTCCTTTGGTGTAGGCCCCTCGACTCGGAAAAGGAAGTTTTTGAGGCAGTTGGTCGGGGTCGAGCATTGTTCCGAGTTAGTTGAAGTCGGGTGACGATGTGTTGACTTTCTTGAAGCTGTCGCATAAGGTCGATGTTATTCCTCATTGCTTGATTGAGCTCGACCGCGGTGTTCTCATATCTTTCATTAAGCGCGCGAGTTTGAGCTTGTGTAGCGGGCGCTTCGGGGTCCACAATAGGAGAGACAGTTTCATTAGTAGCCGGGATATCCAGCTGTTGAGGTTGTTGGGAGGTACCAGCCTCGGCTGCGGCTGAAGAGCCGACCATTGCGTTATTTGAGTTCTTTACCATCGTAAGCGGACTTGACAGTTTGGACAAGGAACCTTAAGCTCGTCGAAGTCGAGATGGTAATGTGAGAGAAGGACACAAATCTTGAGTTCAACTCTCAATGAAAGCGCCAAATGTTATCGACAAAAAATGTCGTAAACACCAAAGATTCCTATTACTAGGAATAGTTAATTTGGTTGCAAGACTAAGCAAGAGAAAGCGGTAAATGACATGAGAATTTATAGTGGTTCGGCCGTTGATTAGGCCTACGTCCACTTTGAAAGGATGTTGAACTTTTATTAATCACTCAGGAATCACAAGGTAGAGCCATGCTCATTACATTTACTTTTATAATTGCTACATGCTAGGTATTTTGTAACAACCCGCATTCTACGCATCGGAGGATCGTAGAATATTTATTTCTTTCTTATACGAAGTCGTATGGTCATGTAACTTTGGGAAACAACTATTGGGGTCATTTCCCATGTTCTTGATTTTTGCCGATTTTTAAATGACTGTTTTGCCCCTAGCTGATTTGTTTCGGCCATAACTTTTGATTGGAAAGGAGTATTGACCTGAAACCACTTCCATTGGCTTCAGATGATGGTTTACCTTTCCGTAGAGTGGTCACACGCGAAAAAAGGACTTACCGTTTGGGAGATATGGCTGAAATAAAGTTTATAAGGTGAATAACTGCTTAACCGGGCCAAATATGGTGATTAGTGAATGGGCCCATAACCCATTTCGGGATTAGGGTTACGGGGAGGCTAAAAAGAGTTAGGGTTTCATTCCATTTTAGTTTTCTAGCCTCCACTTACCTCTTAGAAACCCTAAAAATGGCCTCCAACCTCTAAATCACCTCCAAATCACTTTCTAATCAAAGATTAAGCTTAGCAACATCAAATCAAGGGAGATCTTCAACAAATCAAGATTAGAGCTGCATTTAGCATTGTTATTCGCGCCCAAATAGAGATTTATTTCAGATCTAAGGTTTATTTGTGGCTAAGGTGAGTGAATTGCATAGTTCCTCACTAATTATGGTTAATTAGGGGTAATTAGTGTTAA
The DNA here is from genome assembly GCA_030737875.1 of Allium sativum. Taxonomy (NCBI): domain Eukaryota; kingdom Viridiplantae; phylum Streptophyta; class Magnoliopsida; order Asparagales; family Amaryllidaceae; genus Allium; species Allium sativum. Next base: position 752,931,793 of record CM060918.1, read on the forward strand.
TTAGCGAATTTAAACATGATAAAAATCTGGAAAAGTACTTATAAATTCTTAAATGATGTTTTAGACCTCTGATATGAACTTGAGTTAATTTTGTTAAGTTTTGCTAATCCTATCGTTAATTATGCTTGAACATGTTTAAGGGAAAATATGGGGTTTTGGCAATGTTTGATCCATTTTAACCTATCATATTTATGTTTTGGTGTTTGACGTCTCTTCTACTTGTTGCTATGACTGTATGTTATGCTTAGTGATTGATTAGAACAGTTAGAATGGTTGAAAACGCCGTCGAATGGCGTAAAACGCTCGCTGGAAAAGTTGCAGGAAAATGGTGCAGGCTTTCGGATCAGATCGGGGAATGGGCTCGGACCGGATAGTGGACTGGGCAAGGGATCACCGAACCGAACCGTGGCTTTGCAAGAGATAAAGTACGGCAAAAAGGAAGGCCATTATGGTTGAACTGGGATCGGATTGGATCGGAAGATCAAGCCAGGGACGGAAAGAAGAAAGGTAACAGGCCGAACCGAAGTGACATGGAGGACCCGAACCGAACCGATGTGACATGGAGAACCCAAACTGAACCGATGACTAGTAACTGAAGCAATCCGGACCGAACTATGGTGTATCTACCCGAACCGAACCGATGGCTAGGAGGAGATCCGAACCGATCCAGTGATGACCAAAAACCCGAGATGCAAAGGTAGTCCAAATGGAAGTTAGAACTCAGGATCCAGTTGGGAACCAATGAGTTCACTTCATGGTTGGGATTCGCTACGGGACGTGTGCTAAGGAGTTGTCGACATTCATAACTTCGATTCACCATTGAAACGGAATGATGGGATACGTATCAGTGCAGTAGAGTCATTACGACTCGAGGGGCAAAGTGATCGTAGTAAGACTATGAGCCAGTGCAGTGGGGCCATTGTGACTCCATGGGGCAGAGTGGACATAGTAAAGAATTAGTAAGGCTATGAGCCAATGCAGTGGGGTGTGTACAACTCCATGGGGCAAAGTGGACATAGCGAAGGATTAGTGGCTATGAATCAGTGAAGTGAAGCCGTTGTGACTTCATGGGGCAGAGTGATCATAGCAAAGTGTTTGGTGATCAAAGTGGTGGATATCGTATACTTTACGCACTGAGTGAGAGATGTGAGGATGGTTGCTATGCTTGATTGTTTGCCATCATTATGACATGAACACCCCACCCCCGTATTCTTTACACCGTATGTAGTGGCACCTTGGAGTATTGTACAGTATGTAGTGCTAACTCTTTGGTTGCACGTCTAGGTTCAGGTATGGTTTAGTATACCTGTTATTGTTCTGTTTAGCTGCTTATCACTCATACCAGATTTTATGTCTGACCCAGAGTTTTATGTCTCTTCTTATTACTCTGGGTGCTCTCATGAGCAGACTAGAGATAGGTTAGCTGGTGATGCGCGAGTAGCGGATTCGGAGGCGAGCAGGAGGCTTTCACGTATGATATATATATCCTCCCTATGTCGTTGTTGGTCACTACTTTGGGCATTAGTAGTATACCTTTCTTGTTTAGCTTTTTGAGACAGTTTTTAAAAGTTGTAATAATGTTGACTTTGAATCATAAGCTGTACTTTGGATTTTTCCGCTGCTATGATAGTTTGCTTCAGTTTATACACTGTCTCACATGTTTTATGTCAAGTATGTTGTTATTATACTTTGTTCCATGCGCTGTGAGACATTCTATAGGTTCTTTGTCGATTCTTCGTCTTCTTCCTTTTCTTCTGACGACCGTCCCGTGCTAACTGGACATGTGTACAGCGCACTTTTGGAGTAAATGTTGGTTGGTGCGGGGCGGGCCATCACATTTGGTTTCAGAGCTCTAGGTTGCGTAGTTAACCTAGGGAAAGACACTAGGGAGAGATAATACGTATATGAGAGCAAGTATTTGTGATTACTTTAGTTTTCAAAAGTTATATATATGTATATACAATTAGTAGTATAAGGATGAAGTCGTACTACACTAGCACCACCTTGGAGATAGTTAATCGTTTTCTCTTTACAGATTGAATGATGAGTCGAGACACGAGGGGTGCTAGTAGAGGGGCCAATAATGAGAATGCTCCTGACATAAGGACGATGTTCACTAACTTCATGAGGGAGATGCTTATGAATGGTCAGGGAGCAGTTCCCAATCCCGGTAATGGTGGTGGTCTAGTAGTGCAGGCGCCTAGGGCCGATTTCGCCAAGCTGTCCAAGGATTACACTAACCTTGGTGGGAAGCCGTTCTACGGAACGGATTCGGCCACGGATGTTCAGGATTGGTTGGATAGCTGTGATCGTATCTTGGACGACTTGGGTATCGAGGATGCGATGAAGAGAAGGCTAGCGTCTCGTCAGCTGCAAGGACGAGCGATGAATTGGTGGAATGCTATTTGGACAGCCACTCCAGAGGATCAGGTTACTTGGGATCAGTTTAAGGCTCGCTTTAGCGACAAGTTTATCCCAGCTGCTCAGAAGTCGGAATTGTTTAGGAAGTTCTTGGAGCTTAAGAAGAATGGTAGGGCAGTCTAAGACTATATTGCTGAGTTCGATACCATGTCGAAGTATGGATTATCCCTTATCGATACCCCTGAGAAGAATGAGAAGTTCATTACTGGTCTAGATGGATACTTGGGGGAAAGTCTTATTAACCACGTCGATGAGACGTTTGAGTCGATTGTTGGGAAAGCTTTGAGATCGGAGAGTCTTTACCCTAAGTCGAAGACTGAGGTTGCATCTGCAGAAGGGCCAAAACCGCAAGCGAGCGGTGGAGGCAAGAACAACTCTCAGAATAAGAGGAAGCAGAGCCAAGCTAAGGATGGCCAAAAAAAGAGTAAGAAAGATGTTGAGTGCTTCAGCTGTGGCAGGAAGGGCCATTATGCCAAAGAATGTCGGGCCAAGCCAACGGATAGGGAGTGCTACAACAGTGGCCAAGTAAGACATTATAAGGATAAATGTCCACAATCTCTTAGAGAGAAGCAGATTGTGAAAGCATATGCTATTAATGATGTTCCTTCTTCGTCGAATGCCCCAACTGCGGCGGAGAAAGGAAAGAATGTCATCATTCAAGGTATGCTTTCTATTCTTGATGTACCTGTTCGAGTTTTGTTTGATACCGGGGCTTCCCGTTCCTTCTTATCTAGTGACCTGGTAGATAGGTTGGGACTGGAACCCGAGATAGTCGATAGACCGTTGGTTGTGACGAACCCGATTGGTGGTTTGACTAACCTTAGTATGATTTTCCGAAATTTGGTTTTATCGAGTCATGGATGTATGTTTGTTTGTGATTGCTTTGTTTTGGGCTTTACTGGGTATGCCATTATATTGGGGGTCGATTGGCTCCAAAGATACGGGGTGGTGGTAGACTATGAGGGCTTTTCGGTGACAGTTAGGGCGGATGATGGGCGAAGGGTAGTGTTTGGTAGTCTACCTAGTAATGGGGTCATGGCTAGTTTTATAAATTCCCTCGACATCCCGCATGATGAGTTGTCAGATGTGCCCGTGGTTGGCCAGTATCCGGACGTCTTTGAGGAAGTGTAACACCCCACCTCCGCTAGGGTCACTCACAAAGGGAATGCACTAGCTTTGGTGGAGCATTATCTCATACACAGAAATATTACAAGACAGAACATATAAAACAGCGGAAGAAGAACCAAATTTCATTGCTTTAAACTCTAGAAAGGTCTAAAGCCTTTTACATCAAAATGCTATAAAAAATACATTACATCGAAATCTGTCTTGCAATTGTAAAGAAGCATAAAACCATAGTTATAAATCAATCCCCAATAAAGCAGCAAAGCAAGCCATAGCCAAGAGCAATCCAAGCCTTCATGAAATAGCCTTGGAGCTTAGTAAGATCCGAACTAAGCTGTGTTCCCACCTTGTGAACCTGGGGGGGGGGGGGAGGGAAATGGAAGAAAAAGAGGCGAAACAAACTGGGTCAGTCATAAAGACTGAGTAAGTCCTAGTGACTTTCAGCATAAAAACAGGTAAATATAACATGGCATGAATAAACTGAAAGTAAACATAAGCATGGTGACAAGATAAGCTACAGGCACGATAACTAAGAATAACATCATAGGATTTCTGTCATGTATAACATTGCAAGGTTCCCGTTCAGGATGGACTAAGTATAGTTTCACACGATTTCTATCAAGCATCGCAAGATTTATCTGCTTCAACATTAAAACAATATCTATTTGCTCTGATTTCCTAAATTCTCTGCACCAACTGTACTAGTATCCCAATCCATATCATCCTTTCCATGTATATGTACAGTCCCTTGCCGTATATCGTACGGGTTTCATCATGTATTCCTATACTACTTCGACGTAGTGCCACCATTCTTGAAATCGTTGGGACCGCCACCCTTGTTCTGGCTAGGTTTCCTTATCATGAGCTATCGCGTGTTCAACTAGGATTTATGCCACCTAGGACCACTAGGGATTGTTCTACCTATTGAACGTTTTCTAGATTCGATTAGGGTTTACGCCACCTAGGAACACTAGGGATTATGCTAACTATTGAACGTTTTCTAGATTCGATTAGGGTTTATGCCACCTAGAACCACTAGGGATTACGCTACCTAACGAATTCCACGTAACGATCTATTAATCGATCGGCTCCCTACAAGTCCTAGCTCGTTCATGTGTCTATGTCATTCGGCCCAATCACGAAATGTAGTTACCTGTGCTAGGTCCACCATAGGGTGTATCAAGCCCTATGGTGCCAACCATCGACACGAATCAAGCACGCACAGACAATCCTACTGATGCCCAATGCCTGCTTTTTCTACTCCGGAGTGTGTGCACGCCCGCACTCCGTTAGAACCTACACTGGCGCACCCACACAGCCGTCGTTCTGGTTGCTTACAATCAGCCCAGTAATCGTGCCCCACCCTGCCTAGTTCCAGGGTACCATGATACATCTAGTGGGTTACTGCTGAAACGGACCGCGTAACTAGGGTTTCCGTCTAGTAGGTTAAGTGTTGTCATTTAAATTCGAGACTTAACCCCATCGGTCTAGCATGTCAAGTTGGTTAAGTGTTGTCATTCAAGTTCGTGACTTAACTCGTCTACGTGTCATGTCAAATTGGTTAAGTGTTGTCGTTTAAGTTCATGACTTAGCCCTACGAATCATGTGTCAAGTTGGTTAAGTATATACAAGCGGTTCATGACTTAACCCTATCAAGTCATCGTGTCAAATTGGTTAAGTATATTCAAGCGGTCCATGACTTAACCCTATCAAACCATCGTGTTAAATTGGCTAAGTATATTCAAGCGGTTCAGGACTTAACCCTATCAAATCATCGTGTTAAATTGGTTAATTATATTTAAGCGGTTCAGGACTTAACCCTATCAAGTCATCTTGTCAAATTGGTTAAGTATATTCAAGCGGTTCATAACTTAACCCTATCAAATCATCGTGTTAAATTGGTTAAGTATATTTAAGCGGTTTATGACTTAACCCTATCATGTGGCATTAATTCATTAATGCACTTCAACCTCTCACATTAAACTAACTGTTGTGGTTACTGGATTTGCCGGGCGGTTCCAGGCAGATTTACACCACAACATAGTCTAACCTCGGGTTTTACATGCGATATGACCAACTACCCACTGGATTTGTCGGGCGTTTCCGGGCAGATTTACACTGTAAGCTCAACCAAACCTCGAGTTGGCCATTTTCAAGTTTATTTAATTGTCGTGCCCACATTCATGTTTTCATGTTAAAATTCATGTCGAGTTTTCATGTCATGTTTCATGTCAAATTGTGTCAAGTTTTAAAGGCAAGTTTCATATCAAGTCGATGTCAGGTTCGTATCCATATCCAGGTTCAAGTTATAATAGCGTTCATGTTTCAAGTTCTGCCTTTTATCAAGTTCATAATTCATGTTCATAACCAATTCATGTTTTTGCCTATTCTACCCAAATCGTATTCCCATCGCACGTGAACGTGAATCGTTCTATACTACAAATAAATCCAAATCTCGAAATAAAGGGAATAGCATCAAAACTATGATAGGCAAAAGGGACTAGCATAAAGCAATAAAAGGGGTTACAAGACTAGCATGACATAACTTAAGATAATTGGTTACAACATCACTGGCATATAGGATTTCAAATCTAGCAAGATAAGGTGATAGTCATGGTAAACGCTGACATAAAAGAATAGGCATGCAAAAGCAAGCCAAATACAAGGATAATGGATCCAATGGTTTTGGTGTACATAATAGCGAATAAACTAAACAAGTCACACCCTCGGTATGAGATCCAACAAACTTCGAATTCGGTATACAACATGAGTTTCAATCAACTATAATAGTCCCAGGTAATTAACCCCGATAGTCATAGTCATGATCATAGGTAGAAATCTCATAATTGAGAATCCTAAGCGATTAATCACAATAGTCATAGTTAATTATCCAAAATAGTTCTAGGCAATAGTCATAGGCAATTAACAGTAATAGTTTCAAGGTCATGGTCATAGATAATGGCCTTATTTTCATAATCATATATAATAATTCTCATAGTCAAGAGTCATAGTTGATTAGCCACAATTGTCCTTGTCATAGTCATAGGAAACAGTCTTACGTTCACCGTCATAGGCATAGGTATAGTCTTATTAGTCATAGGCAGTCTTATGTTCACCGTCATAGTCATAGGCATAGTTATATTAGTCATAGGCAGTCTTATGTTCTCAGTCATAGTCCTTGTCCATTATCAATAGATTCAACGTCATAGGCATGTTAAGTTATAGACACGAGAGAGTTTGATTTACAACATGAATAGGTCCAAAGCAATATTCACGAGAGTCAAGATCCAAGACGAACAAGAATAGATACGAATCAATTACCATACATAGATCCAATTCCAATTTACAACATGGATATTAATTTTACAGATGTTATCTAAAAGTAACTTGAACTTACAGTGCGTGGATCGAGAATTAGAAAGCAAAATTTGACTGTTGAATCTCTATTTGATCGATTGTGTTCTAATTGAAATCCCCCAATTTGCAAATCCCTAAGCGTAGTCTTGATGGAGAAGGAGCAATTCTTTATCTTCCTTTTTATTTGATTATCTTAGAAGCAGCATAAGGACAGAAAGAAACGGTGTGGAGAGAATGAGGCAAGGGGTAAGTTTATATAGGGTTAGGCAGACGAATCTAGTCACGAAAGAAGTCTAAATACATCAGAATGCATCTGGTGCAGGAAACAGGTTCGGGAGGCTGGTCGACCCCCAGGTCGACACTATGGTCGACCTAGTCCCTAGGAGGTCGACACTATAGTCGACCCCCAGGTCGACCAGGTCCATGGGCGGGAATTTTCCTGCCCAGTCTGATCCGAATTTCGAATTCGAATTTCTAATTCGAATTTGGAGCTGTTTTTGATTCTGAAAATTCCTAAAACTTCGGAGTGTCATATCTCCCTCATACGGACTCCGATTTTCGAAAAATCAGACTCTATTTCATGTAAAATTTCAAGACGAACGCAATGTCTCAGCCCGTTTCCCTTGATTCTTAATTTAAAATTTAATTCTTCCTTGATTTCTAGTTTCAACATGTTATAAAAATACGGGTTGTCACATTCTCCCCTCCTTAAAGGATTTCGTCCCCGAAATCTTCAAGTTAAGAAGAATGTGTCCTACCATCCAATCATCCATCTACTCAGTCATCAATCACAGGCATCCATTGTCAGATATTTCTAATGCTGTATGAATATATGCAAAAAGTGTGTGTATATGCTCCTTATCTAATGCAAATGATCAGGCCTGATTGATCTTCTTAATGCAAAATATGTTTAGTGCCATGAGTCCAACATGTATGCAAATAGTCATAGTTACATAAACACTATATGTGTGCACAAACATCCATCCATATGCATCATCCATATGATAACACATCCAATTTCATCCATAAACAAGTATATACACTCATGCATATGTAATATGAAAATGTGTCTGAGCCGATCTAGTGCCTAGTGTGTGTTATGCAACCACGAGCAACCACTTGCAACCATCAACCATAACATGTCTCAAACACATGTTTCACCCAATTGTTCCTACCTAAAGATATAGCCGAATGATAGAAGCAAGTAAAAACTTTGTGCCCATTAGGCAATGTCAAAGCTGGAAATCTACATTACATATATACTGAATAGGAGAAAAACTCCCTAAGCACCAGCCCGTATCCTATAAAACCCAAAAAGTTTAGTCAACCCAACAGACACCCTCAAGCCCTAACATGTATTACTAACATATAAGTCATACCCCCTATGGGGTTTGCAACAGAAATAGGATTGAGAATAGGACCGAGAGGATATACATAAATGATAGCATGCAAGTAAGCTCTACAGGAAATGAGGGATCAAGGATATACTCTTAAAAAGAGATATGATGCGCGTGTCTAGTCTTCAATCTTCTAAGTCGTATTTCCTTGAGCTTAACTCCATTGTGCTTTGACCGTCTTTAACTTCACAATTTCATAGTTCCTTAATTCTTGTTCCTAGAATATGAGTTGGAACTCATTCCACTGTCGCCTCTCGTTCTACTTTCGCTTATTCTCTTTCTAGTATACCTGATTCAAACATAACTGTGTACTCATGGTTTCGTGCAAGCTCTTCAAAATTCACTAGTGAATCCTGGATCTCATTCACTTACTAGAAGGTATTCCACATAAATGAATTATCTCTTGAAAATAAACAAATGCCAACCATGTTGCCAAGTGTACTTACTAAGGTAATTTTCTATAACTCATGCATAAGCGAAATGAACCATCCTCCTTAGTGGCGAACACTACTCAAGCGGATCGATAAGTGTATCAAGAGATTCCAGGTAACTAAACATGGCAGAACCCTAAGGGTTACACTAGACTGCTAGGGCATTACCAAGGCAAGTCAAGCGTCTAACTACCTTCTTTTCATACTCGAGAATGGCACCATTACTGGACAACCACTCCATCCCTAGAATCAACCCATAGCCCAAAAACATAAGCATTGCTTAGCGTAGACATTCTCAAATCCAAACAAGTCATGAATAAATGAGCTGATTCCCCAACAGGATTTGAGAGAAAAACAATGGGATCCTCTACTATGCTAGTACTAAGGTGCAGAGACTCAACTATCGAGGCAGAATCAAAAGGATGCGATGTATAAAAACAAAGTTCCCACGGTATGATAGAAAAGAGAAGCTAAACCTTTAACAGAAATGTTACCACCTTTCTTAGGTATGATAGTAGTGAGAGCATACAATTTGCCCTCTCGACGATCTTGTTCTTTGCCCTTGTCCTTGTCCTATGATACTTAACTACATGTCCCTTTTTACCATACCAACGATGTCCTTTCTTGTCATGGGTTTTATTATTCTTTTACTTTGACCTCTTCCCTTTCACTTTTTTCTCCTTCGTGGATTACGCCTTATTAACAAGTTACTCATCCTTAGGCTTGTGTTCTTTATCCTCGTTCTTACTATCCTTGTAAAGTTTTTCGAAAGCTACTTCCATCGCACGGCAACCCTACAAGGCTTTAGATAAGATTAGTCGCAGGTAAAACTACTGCGGCTACAGATGGAGGTTGGACACTACTTTGCCCTCCGACATGCGTCGCATGCCTACAAACTATGGTAGAAAAAGAAAGGGAGAAGAGACTCAAGGAGAGAATCAAAAGATAGTGCATATGGCTTTGGGGAATAGCCTTTTAAATAGAACAAGATTTTTCTTGAAAAATGCCTCTTTTTAAATGATTTTGGAAATAATTTCAAAAGGTTTTAAAAAAACTTTTGCCCAGTCTGGTAACCTTCTGCTCTGATACCAAATGTAACACCCCACCTCCGCTAGGGTCACTCACAAAGGGAATGCACTAGCTTTGGTGGAGCATTATCTTGGTAAACATACATAGAAATATTACAAGACAGAACATATAAAACAGCGGAAGAAGAACCAAATTTCATTGCTTTAAAATCTAGAAAGGTCTAAAGCCTTTTACATCAAAATGCTATTAAAAATCCATTACATCAAAATCTGTCTTGCAATTGTAAAGAAGCATAAAACCATAGTTATAAATCATTCCCCAATAAAGCAGCAAAGCAAGCCATAGCCAAGAGCAATCCAAGCCTTCATGAAATAGCCTTGGAGCTTAGTAAGATCCGAACTAAGCTGTGTTCCCACCTTGTGAACCTGGGGGGGGGGGGGGGACGGAAGAAAAAGAGGCGAAACAAACTGGGTCAGTCATAAAGACTGAGTAAGTCCTAGTGACTTTCAGCATAAAAACAGGTAAAGATAACATGGCATAAATAAACTGAAAGTAAACATAAGCATGGTGACAAGATAAGCTACAGGCACGATAACTAGGAATAACATCATAGGATTTCTGTCATGTATAACATTGCAAGGTTCCTGTTCAGGATGAACTAAGTATAGTTTCACATGATTTCTATCAAGCATCACAAGATTTATCTACTTCACCATTAAAACGATATCAATTTGCTCTGATTTCCTAAATTCTCTACACCAACTGTACTAGTATCCCAATTCGTATCATCCTTTCCATGTATATGTACAGTCAATTGTCGTATATCGTACGGGTTTCATCACGTATTCCTATACTACTTCGACGTAGGGCCACCATTCTTGAAATCGTTGGGACCGCCACCCTTGTTCTGGCTAGGTTTCCTTATCATGAGCTATCGCGTGTTCAACTAGGATTTATGCCACCTAGGACCACTAGGGATTATGCTACCTATTGAACGTTTTCTAGATTCGATTAGGGTTTACGCCACCTAGGACCACTAGGGATTATGCTACCTATTGAACGTTTTCTAGATTCGATTAGGGTTTACGCCACCTAGGACCACTAGGGATTACGCTACCTAACGAATTCCACGTCACGATTTATTAATCGATCGGCTCCCTACAAGACCTAGCTCGTTCATGTGTCTGTGTCATACGGCCCAATCACAAAATGTAGTTACCTGTGCTAGGTCCACCATAGGGTGTATCAAGCCCTATGGTGCCAACCATCGACACGAATCAAGCATGCACAGATAATCCTACTGATGCCCAATGACTGCTTTTTCTACTCCGGAGTGTGTGCACGTCCGCACTCCGTTAGAACCTACACTGGTGCACCCACACAGCCGTCGTTCTGGTCGCTTACAATCAGCCCGGTAATCGTGCCCCACCCTGCATAGTTCCATGGTACCGTGATACATCTAGTGGGTTACTGCTGAAACGGACCGCGTAACTAGGGTTTCCGTCTAGTAGGTTAAGTGTTGTCATTTAAATTCGAGACTTAACCCCATCGGTCTAGCATGTCAAGTTGGTTAAGTGTTGTCATTCAAGTTCGTGACTTAACCCGTCTACGTGTCATGTCAAATTGGCTAAGTGTTGTCGTTTAAGTTCATGACCTAGCCCTACGAATCATGTGTCAAGTTGGTTAAGTATATTCAAACGGTTCATGACTTAACCATATCAAGTCATCGTGTCTAATTGGTTAAGTATATTCAAGCGGTTCAGGACTTAACCCTATCAAATCATCGTCTTAAATTGGTTAAGTATATTCAAGCGGTTCAGGACATAACCCTATCAAGTCATCGTGTCAAATTGGTTAAGTATATTCAAGCGGTTCATGACTTAACCCTATCAAATCATCATGTTAAATTGGTTAAGTATATTCAAGCGGTTCGTGACTTAACCCTATAATGTGGCATTAATTCATTAATGCACTTCAACCTCTCACATTATACTAACTGTTGTGGTTACTGGATTTGCCGGGCGGTTCCGGGCAGATTTACACCACAACATAGTATAACCTCGGGTTTTACGTGCGATATGACCAACTACCCACATTGGATCCTATTGTTTGCAGCCACTGGATTTGCGGGCGGTTCCAGGCAGATTTTACACTACAAGCTCAACCCAACCTCGAGTTGGCCATTTTCAAGTTTATCTAATTGTCATGCCCACATTCAAGTTTTCATGTGAAAATTCATGTCGAGTTTTCATGTCATGTTTCATGTCAAATCGTGTCAAGTTTTCAAGGCAAGTTTCATATCAAGTCGATGTCTGGTACGTGTCCATATCCAGGTTCAAGTTATAACAGCGTTCATGTTTCAAGTTATGCCTTTTATCAAGTTCATAATTCATGTTCATAACCAATTCATGTTTTTGCCTATTCTACCCAAATCGTATTCCCATCGCGCGTGAACGTGAATCGTTCTATACTACAAATAAATCCAAATCTCGAAATAGAGGGAATAGCATCAAAACTATGATAGGAAAAAGGGACTAGAATAAAGCAATAAAAGGGGTTACAAGACTAGCATGACATAACTTGAGATAATTGGTTACAACATCACTGGCATATAGGATTTCAAATCTAGCAAGATAAGGTGATAGTCATGGTAAACGCTGACATAAAAGAATAGGCATGCAAAAGCAAGCCAAATACAAGGATAATGGATCCAATGGTTTTGGTGTACAAAATAGCGAATAAACTAAACAAGTCACACCTTCGGTACGAGATACAACAAACTGCAAATTAGGTATACAACATGGGTTTCCATCAACTATAATAGTCCCAGGTAATTAACCCCGATAGTCATAGTCATGGTCATAGGTAGAAATCTCATAATTAAGAATCCTAAGCAATTAATCACAATAGTCATGGTTAATTATCCAAAATAGTTCTAGGCAATAGTCATAGGCAATTAACAGTAATAGTTTCAAGGTCATGGTCATAGATAATGGCCTTATGTTCATAATCATAGATAATAATTCTTATAGTCAAGAGTCATAGTTGATTAGCTACAATTGTCCTTGTCATAGTCATAGGCAACAGTCTTACGTTCACCGCCATAGGCATAGGTATAGTCTTATTAGTAATAGGCAGTCTTATGTTCACAGTCATAGTCATAGGCATAGTCATATTAGTCATAGGCAGTCTTATGTTCTCAGTCATAGTCCTTGTCCATTAACAATAGATTCAATGTAATAGGCATGTTAAGTTATAGGCACAAAAGAGTTTGATTTACAACATGAATAGGTCCAAAGCAATATTCACGAGAGTCAAGATCCAAGACGAACAAGAATAGATACGAATCAATCACCATACATAGATCCAATTCCAATTTACAACATGGATATTAAATTTACAGCTTTTATCTAAATGTAACTTGAACTTACAGTGCGTGGATCGAGAATTAGAAAGCAAAATTTGACTGTTGAATCTCTATTTGATCGATCGTGTTCTAATTGAAATCCCCCAATTTGCAAATCCCTAAGCGTAGTCTTGATGGAGAAGGAGCAATCCTTTATCTTCCTTTTTATTTGATTATCTTAGAAGCAGCATAAGGACAGAAAGAAATGGTGTGGAGAGAATGAGGTAAGGGGTGAGTTTATATAGGGTTAGGCAGACGAATCTAGTCACGAAAGAAGTCTAAATACATCAGAATGCATCTGGTGCAGGAAACAGGTTCGGGGGGCAGGTCGACCCCCAGGTCGACACTATGGTCGACCTGGTCCTTGGGAGGTCGACACTATAGTCGACCCCAGGTCGACCTGGTCCATGGGCGGAAATTTTCCTGCCCAGTCTGATCTGGGGTTTGAATTCGAATTTCGAATTTGAATTTCGAGCTGTTTTTGATTCTGAAAATTCCTGAAACTTCGGAGGGTCATATCTCCCTCATACGGACTCCTATTTTCGAAAACTCGGACTCTATTTCATGTAAAATTTCGAGATGAACGCAATGGCACATCCCATTTCCCTTGATTCTTATTTTAAAATTTAATTCTGCCTTGATTTCTAGTTTCAACATGTTATAAAAATACGGGTTGTTACAGGAAGTGACCGGGCTTCCACCACACCAAGAGATTGAGTTCCGTATTGATTTAGTGAAAGATGCCAGACCTATAGTGATGCCACTTCGTCGTATGGCACCCAGGGAGCAGCGAGAGCTCGGAGGTGCGAGTAAGCAATCTTTTGAAGAAGGGGTTTATTAGAAGAAGTGTCTCCGAGTGGGGAGCACCAGTTGTGTTTTCCACTAAGGCAGATGGTTCCCTTCGTTTGTGTGTGGACTATCGCGAGTTGAATAAGGTGACGAGGAAGAATAAGTATCCTCTACCACAGATAGGTGATTTGTTTGATCAACTGGAAGGAGCAAGTGTGTTCTCCCAGTTGGACCTCACGACAGGATTTCATCAGCTCAGAGTAGCAGCTGATAGTATATCTAAAATGACATTTCGGACGCCATCTGGATTTTATGAGTGGTTGGTCATGCCATTTGGGTTGACCAATGTACCAGCATACTTCGTGGATCTTATGAATAGGGTATTCAGAGATCAATTGAATAAGTTTGTTCTTGTGTTCGTAAACGACATCCTTGTTTACTCGAGGACAGAGGAGGAACACAAGGAACATTTGAGGATAGTGTTGGAGGTGTTGAGAAACACCAATTGAAAGCGAAATTTTCTAAGTGTCACTTCTGGAGGAGGGAAGTGAGATTCTTGGGCCATGTTGTTTCAGAGAGTGGTACTGCTGTAGACCCTGCGAAGGTGGCTACGGTACAGGATTGGTCTACACCCAAGAATGCAACAGACTAAGAAGCTTCTTCGGGTTAGCTGGATATTATCATAAGTTTATCCAGGACTTCTCCAAAATTGCGGCACCGTTGACTCAGTTGACTAAGAAGAACAAGCCTTCGTCTGGGACGGAGTGTGTGAGAATGCATTCAAGAGTCTAAAAGAAAAGTTGATGCGTGTGCCAGTATTAGTCATTCCTAAAGGGAATGAGGAAATGACGGTATACACGGATGCTTGTGGTACCGGACTAGGTGCTGTATTGATGCAAGGAGGTAGGGTTGTAGCTTATGCTAGTCGGCAACTAAAGCCGCATGAGAAAAGGTATCCTACCCATGATTTGGAACTGGCAGCGATCGTGTTTGCGTTGAAGATGTGGAGGCACTATCTCTTGGGAGAGAGATTTGAATTGTTTACCGATCATAAATCGTTAAAGTATCTCTTCTCTTAGAAGGATTTGAATCTCCGTCAACAGAGATGGTTAGAGTTCTTGGCTTCGTATGATTTTGATATCGCATATACACCTGGGAAAGGTAATGCGGTAGCCGATGCCTTGAGTAGGAGACGTGCTAGTTTAGGGGCTATGTTTCTTGAATGGAAGCAACTGGAGTATATCGCACGGTTTGATTTCAGAGCAAAATGCGAATTGGATCCAGAGATGTTGGCTAGTTTGACGATCAGACCCACTCTGATTGAGCGGATTGGTTCCAGTCAGAGGGACGATCCTAATCTATTGGAAATCATCTCCAAGTTAGAGATGAATATCGATGGCGAGGAGATGAATTTGTATGGGCTTGATCGAGAAGGATGGCTTCGAAAGAATGGAAGACTAGTTGTACCCAACGTGAATGGTTTGAGAGATGAAGTGCTTAGGGATTTTCATCACTTAAAACTGACTATACACCTCGGTGGTGATAAGATGTATCGAGACATGAAGAAGACTTACTACTGGGAAGGGATGAAAAGAGACGTTGGGAAGTTTATATCCAAGTGCATGAATTGCCAACTAGTTAAAGCCGAGCAAAAGAAGCCTAGTTGTTTATTGCAACCATTAGAAATTCCCGAATGGAAATGGGAGCAAGTCTCGATGGATTTCATTGATGGGTTACCAAGAACTAGATCGGGACATGATAGCATTTGGGTAATTGTGGATCGATTGACCAAGAGTGCAAGATTTATACCAGTCAAATCGAGCAGAACGGCAGCTAAGTTAGCCGAGCTGTATATGAAGTGGGTAGTGAGATTTCATGGAGTACCTAAAAGCATTGTGAGTGACCGAGACCCGTTGTTTACTAGTGGATTTTGGAAGAGCTTACAAGAGGCTTTAGGGTCGGAATTATATCTCAGTACTGCGTATCATCCTCAAACCAACAGTCAGACAGAGAGGGTGAATCGTATATGGGAAGATCTCTTGAGGGCTTGTATACTGGATTTTGGTGGATCATGGGATGACCATTTGCATCTAGTAGAGTTTGCATATAATAATAGCTACCAATCCAGTATCGGTATGGCTTTATGCGAAGCTTTGTACGGAAGACCGTGCAACTCACCATCATGTTGGATAGAGACCGGTGATAAGTTTGTGCTTGGACCAGATGTGGTAAGAGAAACTTCATATAAGATTAAGATCATTCAACAATGAATGAAGGCTGCCCACAATAGGCAGAAGAGTTATGCTGATAAGAGGAGAAGAGACTTAAAATTCTTTGTTGGTGACTTGGTGTTTGTCAAGATTTCTCCGTTGAAGAGCGTGATACGATTTGGCAGGAGAGGCAAGTTGGCACCAAGATTTGTTGGGCCATTCCCAATTCTCAAACAAGTTGGGAATTTAGCGTATAGAGTTGACTTACCAGAGAAGATGGCGGGAGTTCACAACGTATTTCATGTTTCCCAGCTAAGGAAGTTCGTGCACGACCCAGATATGACTATTTCACCTGATCAGTTAGAGGACTTCGAAGTGGAACCCGAGGCGGTTAGGAACCGCAAGCCGATTCGTATTGTCGAGCACGATACGAAGCAACTTCAAAGGAAGGCGGTGAAGCTAGTTAAGGTTCAGTGGGGCGAGAACGAGAATGATTGTACTTGGGAGACAGAGGAGAGCATTAGGAAGACGTATCCAGAACTCTTTGCCTGGTAAGATTTACTTTGCAATTTAGCTATTCCGCATGCTAGGATAGGTTTGTTTTGCTTGTTTTGCATGTTTGGTTGTTGTTTTATGGCTGATAGGCATGCGGGACCCTTTGTGTGTTTTGGTTAGGGAATTTCGGGGGCGAAATTTCTTAAGGGGGGAGAATGTAACAACCCTCATTCTACGCATCGGAGGATCGTAGAATATTTATTTCTTTCTTATACGAAGTCGTTTGGTCACGTAACTTTGGGAAACGACTATTGGGGTCATTTCCCATGTTAATGATTTTTGCCGATTTTTAATTGACCGTTTTGCCCCTAGCTGATTTTGTTTCGGCCATAATTTTTGATTGGAGAAGAGTTTTGACCTGAAACCACTTCCATTGGCTTCGGATGATGGTTTACCATTCCGTAGAGTGGTCACATGCGAAAAAATGGACTTACCGTTTGGGAGATATGGCTGAAATAAGGTTTAGAAGGTGAAAAACTGCTTAACCGGGCCAAATAGGGTGATTAGTGAATGGGCCCATAACCCATTTCGGGATTAGGTTATGGGGAGGCTGAAAAGAGTTAGGGTTTCATTCCATTTCAGTTTTTTAGCCTCCACTTACCTCTTAGAAACCCTAAAAATGGCCTCCAACCTCTAAATCACCTCCAAATCACTTTCTAATCAAAGATTAAGCTTAGCAACATCAAATCAAGGGAGATCTTCACCAAACCAAGATTAGAGCTGCTGTTTAGCATTGTTATTCACACCCAAATAAGATTTATTTCAGATCTAAGGTTTATTTGTGGCTAAGGTGAGTGATTTGCATAGTTCCTCACTAATTATGGTTAATTAGGAGTAATTAGTGTTAATTAGCGAATTTAAACATGATAAAAATCTGGAAAAATACTTATAAATTCATAAATGATGTTTTAGACCTCTGATATGAACTTGAGTTAATTTGGTTACGTTTTGCTAATCCTATCGTTAATTATGCTTGAACATGTTTAAGGGAAAATATGGGGTTTTGGCAATGTTTGATCCATTTTAACCTATCATATTTATGTTTTGGTGTTTGAGGTCACTTCTACTTGTTTCTATGACTGTATGGTATGCTTTGTGATTGATTATAATAATTAGAATGGTCGAAAAAACCGTCGAATGGCGTAAAACGCTTGTTGGATAAGTTGTAGGAAAATGGTGCAGGCTTTCGGATCGGATCGGGGGAATGGGCTCGGACCGGATAGTGGACTGGGTAAGGGTTCACCGAACCGAACCGAGGCTTAGCACGAGATAAAGTATGGCAAAAAGGAAGGCCACTGTGGTTGAACTGGGATCGGATCGGACCAGAAGATCAAGCCAGGGACGGAAATAAGAAAGGTAACAGACCGAACCAAAGTGACATGGAGGACCCAAACCGAACCGATGTGACATGGAGAACCCGAACCGAACCGATGACTAGTAACTGAAGCAATCCGGACCAAACTGTGGTGTATCTACCCAAACTGAACCGATGGCTAGGAGGAGATCCAAACCGATCCAGTGATGACCAAAAACCCGAGATGCAAAGGTAGTCCAAATGGAAGTTAGAACTCAGGATCCAGTTGGGAACCAATGAGTTCACTTCATGGTTGGGCTTTGCTACGGGACGTGTGCTAAGTAGTTGTCGACATTCATAACTTCGATTCACCATTGAAAAGGAACGATGGGCTACGTATCAATGCAGTAGAGTCATTACGACTCGAGGGGCAAAGTGATCGTAGTAAGACTATGAGCCAGTGCAGTGGGGGCCATTGTGACTCCATGGGGCAGAGTGGACATAGTAAAGGATTAGTAAGGCTATGAGCCAGGGCAGTGGGGTGTGTACGACTCCATGGTGCAAAGTGGACATAGCGAAGGATTAGTGGCTATGGATCAATGCAGTGAAGACGTTGTGACTTCATGGGGCAGAGTGATCATAGCAAAGTATTGGGTGATCGAAGTGGTGATTATCGTATACTTTACGCACTGAGTGGGAGATGTGAGGATGGTTGCTATGCTTGATTGTTTGCCGTCATTATGACATGCACACCCCCACCCCCGTATTCTTTACACCGTATGTAGTGGCACCTTGGAGTATTGTACAGTATGTAGTGCTAACTCTTTGGTTGCAGGTCCAGGTTCAGGTATGGTTCAGTATACCTGTTATTGTTCTGTTTAGCTGCTTATCGCTCATACCAGACTTTTTGTCTGACCCAGAGTTTTATGTCTCTTCTTATTACTCTGGGTGCTCTCACGAGCAGACTAGAGACAGGTTAGCTAGTGATGCGCGAGTAGCGGATTCGGAGGCGAGCAGGAGGCTTCCACGTATGATATATATCCTCCCTGTGTCGTTGCTAGTCACTACTTTGGGCATTAGTAGTGTACCTTTCTTGTTTAGCTTTTTGAGACAGTTTTTAAAAGTTGTAATAATGTTGGCTTTGAATCATAAGCTATACTTTGGATTTTCCGCTGCTATGATAGTTTGTTTCATCTTATACACTGTCTCACCTGTTTTATGTCAAGTATGTTGTTATTATATTTTGTTCCATGCGCTGTGAGACATTCTACAGGTTCTTTGTTGATTCTTCGTCTTCTTCCTTTTCTTCTGACGACCGTCCCATGCTAACTGGACATGTGTACAACGCATTTTTGGAGTAAATGTCGGTTGGTGCGGGGCGGGCCGTCACATATTTGGGAAAAAGGATATTTAATTCTCCTTCTTCCTCAAATAGGAGATGCCACTAATGAGGCTCATGGAGCTCTAGGAAGGTCTGAAGTGAAGAAAATCCAACCCCTTTGAAGTGTGAGGCTATGGGGTATTTATAGGAAGTGGTTAGGTGAGGGTTAGGTAGGAGTAGGTAGAAATAGGGACCACATGAACAAATTTCGAGCTCACTTGCACATATTTCGAACCCGCCTGGGGTGCGAATTTTGCACCCCCTCGGGGTACAAACTTCGCACCCGGAGGGGTTCGAATTTCGAACCCAAAGGGGTTCGAAGTTCAAACCCAGGGGTTTCGAAATTCGAACCGGAGGGGTTCGAGTTTCGAACCCAATGGGGTTCGAATTTCGAACCCGGAGAGGTACGAAAGTTGTATGCACGCGGGCTAGGGTTTCGAGACTTGGACTTGCGACTCTTGGGGTGCGAGGTCTTGGTTTGACAATGTTTGGAGGTGCGGCGAGGTTCATGGAAGTTGTTGGCTGAATCCCCGACTTTGAGTCGATCACCGCTGGGACTATGGGGCCCAGGACCCTCAATAGCGCTGCACCCGGACCCACTAGACGGCTCGCCTTCGTCTCGGAGTATGGCTCGCCTTCGGCTCGGCTGCAAACGGATACTGATGGAGGTCACGTTCGAGGGATGCGACATTCTGCTGGTGGCCTGACTCAGGTCTTCTGGTACTGGCAACGCTTCTGGGCTGTAAAATCACACGATATGCTGAGTCGTGCGTGTCTTGCGTACTTTTGAGAAACGGACCAAAAGACCGGTTAACACACACCATAGATGATACAAGCCACCCCCTAGGCTTATATCCCCAACTACTAGGATTTTGACAGGTTATGCCTATCAGATTAACAAGCTAGCATAACCCCAACATGTAAAGCATGTCAAGTTTATCGGGTTCGTATAACCCGACACAGATTTAATATATTTACTTAACCCCCACTGATTCAAACAGGTTTACTTAACCCCTATACAATTTATCAGGTTCATATACCCCCCCCCCCACAGATTTAAACAGATTAAGTATTACAGTTTCATTACATGTTTCGCTTAATCTAATTATTAAGCTTACAGTTTCACATGTCCCCGACCCTCAAGTCATAATTCACAGTATAAGATATTCCCTAAATTTTAGTCTTAATTCATAATACATGTTGTGCCTCAATTTACCCTTCCCAACCATTCCCAACTTTGTTCGCATATTTCAGCGATAGGCCTAGGCTCGAAGGTAGCCTAGGCTATAAAAATAAAAAGGGAAAGAGGGAGAGAATATAACAGAATTAGGCATAATAACAGAATAAGCATATCAGAAATAGGCATATAAGAACTAAATAGCAGATCAGGTGTACATGTAATGGAAGATTTATTTAGCTATGAATTAGATTCTTAACAAGCATAGGTTTATACCAAGATTTATAAACATATCAGGATTAATTATTAAATCATTATATCTAAAAATAACATGAACTCACAGAGACTGGATCTAAAAAACAGAGAATAACAAGTTAATGTTGTAGAAGAAATTCTTGTATGCGGATAGGCCATTATTGAAGAAAAATAGGCTAACTCAATCCAAGCAGCGACAATGTCTCGTTATCCATTGTTTTTATGTGTAAAAAACAACAAAAATGAGGTCCTTTATATAGCCTACCACCAATGAATCTCGTTTAGAAACAAGTCCAGGTTCATAAATGAACCTGGATTGATCTGGGGTGGGTCGACCCGTTAGGGCATGGGTCGACCCCCAATGGGTCACACTCCCGCGTCAACTTTCCGCTTTGAGTTTTGAATTATTTTGAACTTTTGGACTTTATTTGTTTATATATGTGTGTGTATATATATATGTGCGTGTGTGTCTTATATGTATACAAACTTTTAAGATTAATAACTTCTTCATACGATGTCTGTTTTATGCAAACTCGAAGTCTATATTAAGCAGAATTCCAAGAGGAATGCAACGGTGCAGTCCTTTTTACTTAATTTTCAATATCTAATTAAGTATTCATTAGTTTATCATTATAGTGGTCTTTGAAATTATGGGATGTTACACCATCTGAACTACAAAGCAAAGGTGGTAGCATTAACTATAAAATAAACTATTTCAAGAGTCGCTCTGCTCGCTTTGAACAATTTTCTCATTTTTGTTGGGCATATAACTACCATTCTATTGTCCAAGACTTCCAACTACAACTGAATCACTAACCACATCACTACTGAGTTTGATTTTTCTACTAATGGAATTAATACAAAGTGTTATAAACATATACTATACAGAACTATTCACAAAAGTATTTATGTTTCAGGCATAAGGTTACCAATTTAATCGGTTATTAATTACCGTGAGGTCCTTTGATAGACTCTGATAAACATGAATACTCTCTCCAACACAAGCATAGTAGCCTTTTAAACTTGGAGAAAGCAAGGCAACCTTCGGGAATGAAATGAAAAAATTAAATGATTTGGCACTGTGATAGACAAAATAAACAAACATTGTTCTTGGCTAAAGCAACGTAGGCATTGAGTGTTTAAACAAAAAAATATAAATAACGGCAAGTTATAATTTGCATATCTTATGTGCAAGTGGGAATTAAATAATAAAATGCAGAATATTACATCATTCATGAGAGCAGTGATCAGTAGAGAAATATTTTAAGCTTGCACCATAGCACATAACATTTTAAACCATGACTAACTAAATAGTAATCTTTTTGACTAAAGAAGAAAAGGTGTGTGAGAATTATGCTCACACAGGTGTGTGAGTGCAAAATATCATAATGCACTTTAATTCAAACAAAAGCAATAATTCTTCCTCAAATGTGAAAACAAAAGGATGCAGCTTGTAACACCCCACCTCCGCTAGGGTCACTCACAAAGGGAATACACTAGTTTTGGAGGAGCGTTATCGAGGTAAACAAACACATAAATATTACAAGACAGAACATAAATAAAACAGCGGAAGAATCAAAAGTTAAATTTCATTACTTTCAAAATAGTCAAAGCCTTCTTACAACCAAAGTACTAAATAGCCAAAGTCATTATTTTCCATTACAACAAATTCAGTCTTGCATAAATAAAGAAACATAAACTTAAAACAACAAAAGTAGCTTAATTCCCCAAAGGTAGCAGAAATGCAGCCATAGCATAGATCAAGATCAAACCATACATGAGCTGAACCGAAAGCAAGCGAAATCCAAGCTAAGTGCTAGAGTTTCCTCCCTGAGAACCTGGGGGTGGGGGGGGGGGAACGAAAGGAAAAGAGGCGAAAGATAACGGGTCAGTCATAAAGACTAGTAATTCCTAGTGACTTTCAGCACAAAAACAGGTAAAGATAACATGACATGTATAAACTGAAAGTAAACATAAGGATGATGACAAGATGGGCAAGATAGACTAAGATAACATGATAAATCAAGTATAAATCAAGTATAGCATCGCATGTTCAAGGTTCGCTGCACCGACTGTACTAGTATCCCAAACCCATGTCATATATTAACCATGAAATGATCCCTTGGCCCAATATCATGAAATGACCCATTACTAGTTCCAACGGAATGATCCACTAATCGATCGGCTCCCTACAAGTTCTAGCTCATCGTGTGTCTGTGTCATACAGCCCTATCACGAATGTAGTCACCTGTGGTAGGTCCACCATAGGGTGTATCAAGACCTAGGGTGCCAACCACCGACACGAATCAAGCATGCACAGGTAAACCTACTGATTCCCAATGCCTACTTTTTCAACTCCAGACTACGTGCATGACCACAGTCCGCCTGAACCTACACTGGTGCACCAACTCAGCCGTCGTTCTGGTCGCTTATAATCAGCCCAGTAATCATGCCATACCCTGCCTAGTTCCAGGGTACCATGATACATCTAGTAGGTTACTGCTGAAATGAACCGCGTAACTAGGGTTTCTGTCCAATAGGTTGAGTGTTGTCATTCAAGTTCGTGACTTAACCCGCCTACGTGTCATGTCAAATTGGCTAAGTGTTGTCGTTCAAGTTCATGACTTAGCCCTACGAATCATGTGTCAAGTTGGTTAAGTGTTGTCTTTCATGTTCATGACTTAACCCTATCATGTGGAATTAATTCATTAATGTACCCCAACCTCTTACATCAGACCTGCTGTTTGGTTACTGGATATGCCGGGCGGTTCCGGGCAGATTTACACCACAACTCAGTATGACCTCGGGTTTCAAGCGCGATATGACCAACTATCCACATTGGATCCTATTGTTTGCAGTCACTGGATTTGCCAGGCGGTTTCGGGCAGAATTACACTGCAAACTCAACCCAACCTCGAGTTGGCCATTTTCAAGTTCATTCTAGTGTCATGTCCATGTTCAAATTTCAGGTCAAGTTCGTGTCAGTTTCAAGGAAAGTTTCTTGTCCATATCCAGATTCAAGTTATAACAATGTTCATGTTCATAACCAATTTATGTTTTGCCTAATCAACCCAAATCGTATTCCCATCGCACGTAAACGTGAATCGATCTAGATTACAAGTAAATCCAAATCCAAAATGAAAGGGAATGACATCAAAACTATGATATGCAAAAGAACGAGCACAAGGTGATAAATCTAGCATGATATAGCTTGAGATAATTGGTTATAACATCCCTGGCATATAGAATAATAGTCCTAAAACATTAGGATTACAGATCTAGCATACTAAGGTGATAGTCATGATTAAGGTGATAATCCAAACTTGTGAATAATAACTGATTCAACATCATAGTGATGATAATATTATGGACATGAAAGGATTTGATTTACAACATGAATAGGCCCAAATTAATTTCATAGCAATATTCCCAAAAGTCAAGATCTAAGATGAACAAGAATAGATATGAATGAATTATCATACATAGGTCCAATTCCAATTTATAACATGTCCATATTAAGTTTATAGTTTTAATCTAAAAGTAACTTGAACTTACAAATCGTGGTCTAAGAAATTGAGGTGCAGAAGTGGAATCTATAAACTAATCGTCGAATTGTTGAATTTTGATTTGATTGTAGAAGCAAATCCCTAATAAGCAATTCCTAGCCGTAGTCTTCAAGAAACAGTCTTCGCATTTTATTTTAATTTAATCTTAATTTAAAAGAAGCCATGTTCATCAAGAATTTGTGCAGCATAAGGTTAGTGAAGAATGGTGAAAAGAGAATGAGGCTAGAAGGCTGTTTATATAGGTTTAGAGTCAAGAATCTGGTCACGAAATGAGTCTAGATACATCAGAATGAACCCAGGCTCAAAACCGGGCTCTGGCACCAGGTCGACCCCCAGGTCGACCATAGGGTCGACCTGGTCCCTGGGAGGTCGACCATAGTGTCGACCCCCAAGTCGACCTGGTCCTGGGCAGGAAAATTCCCGCCCAGCCTGCACTGGGGTTTGAATTCAAATTTCGAATTTGAATTTCGAGCTGTTTTCGATTCTGAAAATTCCTGAAACTTCGGAGGGTCATATCTCTCTCATACGGACTTCGTTTCTTGAAAACTCGGACTCGTTTCCAAGCAGAATTTTGAGACAAACGCAATGGCGCAACCCGTTTCACTTGATTCTTATTTTAAAATTTAATTCTGCCTTGATTTATGGTTTTAACATGTTATAAAAATACGGGTTGTTACATTCTCCCTTCCTTAAAGGATTTCGTCCCGGAACTGTCCAAGTTAAGAAGAATGCATCCTATTATCCAATTATCCATCTACTCAACCATCATCCACAAGCAACCATTGTCCTTATATGATTTCTAATGCTGTATGAACTTATGCAAGAGTGTGTGTATATGTACTTATCTAATGCAAAAGATCAGGCGGTTACTGATTCAGTAAACCTCCTTAATGCAAAGTATGTTAGTGTAGTGAGTCCAACATGTATGCAAATTCCTAGCATACTTTATAATCTCTACATGAGTGCTCAAACATTCATCCATATGCAACCATCCATATAATAACATATCAAATTTTCATCCATATACAAGTATAAGCACCAATGCATATGCAATATGAAATATGTGACTGAGCCTGTCTAGTGCTTAATGTGTGTTATGCAACCACGAGCAACCATTTGCAACCACTTGCAATCATCAACCATAACATGTTTCAATCACATGTTTACATCCAAAAGGGTTCTACCTAAGGTTCTCAAGATAGGATTGAGAAGATAAGCAAGATAAAACAAAGCAACTAGGAGAAGAAGTTAAAGATGTACCCCCAGAAGGTCCTGCTTGCGGGCCTTGCCCTTGCTTCTTAGGGCAGTTCTTGCTGATATTTCCAGTATCACCACACTGAAAGCATGCTCCCATCTTCATCTTCTTCTTTCTACAATCCTGGACTATATGCCCATCAATACCACAGAAGTCGCATTTCCTTTTCTCATGTGACTTGTTGTCATTGTTGTTGTTGTTGTTCTCGCCTCCTTTCTCAGAGTCTACCTTCTTGTTTTGAGACTCATTCGCCGTGGCCTCCTTCTTGCCATTCTTGTCTTCTTCAATTAAGAGTGCCATGTCTACTAACTTTTCGTAAGTAGTCCCCATAGGTATGTGGGTCATAGCCAAGCTGTGAAGTGGCTCATTCAATCCCTTGACAAAACGAAGAGCCTTCTTATGAGGGGTATTCACTAAGTCCAGTCCAAATCGGGCCAGCTGATTGAATTGATTGACGTACTCCTTGACCGTCATACTTCCTTGCTTAAGAGATAAGAACTTTTCCAGCTGTAGACTTCGTTCAGCTTGTGAGAGGAATTTCATCTCAAACCTTATCCTGAAATCCATCCATGTTTCAACCGGCCTCTCAGCATTAGTGACTTCCCACCAATAGGAAGCTTCGTCTTTGAGTAACCATACTGCCAAT
The DNA here is from genome assembly GCA_030737875.1 of Allium sativum. Taxonomy (NCBI): domain Eukaryota; kingdom Viridiplantae; phylum Streptophyta; class Magnoliopsida; order Asparagales; family Amaryllidaceae; genus Allium; species Allium sativum. The sequence goes on from CM060918.1 coordinate 752,958,087, forward strand.
TGTACCTTCTGCCTATCGTCCACCTCGAAGATAACGAACAGATCCTCAGTTTCTTTGAGCCAGTTCCTCGCTTCTACGAATGATTCAGTTCCCTTGAAATCCTTTCCACCCATGGCCCTAAAATCTCTACAGATCTTTGAGAAAGCAATTGCACGAGGAGGGGGCGGAGGAGGAGGAACCGCTGCAGCTGGAGGAGGAATATCTGTTGGGCCTGCATCGTTGGCCCTAGCCTCTAAGTACCTCCTGAACCAGCCAGGTATTGGCACGCCCTCTGGAAGGTTAAGATTCCCAGACATGCTGAAATAGAAAACAAGAGATTCAAAACGAGGAAACAAAGGATAGTGCTAATAGCTTTTGGGGAATAGCCTTTAAATAAAATAAGACTTTTCTTGAAAAATGCTTCTTTGTAAACGGTTTTGAAAATAGTTTTAGAAGGTTTTTAAAAACTTTTACCCAGTCTGGTAACCTTCTGCTCTGATACCAAGTGTAACACCCCACCTCCGCAAGGGTCACTCACAAAGGGAATGCATTAGTTTTGGAGGAGCGTTATCGAGATAAACAAACACAGAAATATTACAAGATAGAACATAAATAAAACAGCGGAAGAATCAAAAGCTAAATTTCATTACTTTCAAAATAGTCAAAGCCTTCTTATAGCCAAAGTACCGAATAGCCAAAATCATTATTTTCCATTACAACAAATTCTATCTTGCATAAATAAAGAAGCACAAACTTAAAACAACAAAAGTAGCTTAATTACCCAAAGGTAGCAAAAATGCATCCATAGCATAGCTCAAGATCAAACCGTACATGAGCTGAACCGAAAGCAAGCGAAATCCAAGCTAAGTGCTAGAGTTTCCTCCCTGAGAACCTCGGGAGGGGGGGAAGGGGAGGAGGAAGAGGCGAAAGAAAACGGGTCAGTCATAAAGACTGGTAAGTCCTAGTGACTTTCAGCATAAAAACAGGTAAAGGTAGCATGACATGTATAAACTGAAAGTAAACATAAGGATGATGACAAGATGGGCAAGATAGACTAAGATAACGTGATAAATCAAGTATAAATCAAGTATAGCATCGCATGTTCAAGGTTCGCTACACTGACTGTACTAGTATCCCAAACCCATGTCATATATTAACCATGAAATGATCCCTTGGTCCAATATCATGAAATGACCCATTACTAGGTCCAATGGAACGATCCACTAATCGATTGGCTCCCTACAAGTTCTAGCTCGTCATGTGTCAGTGTCATACGGCCCTATCACGAATGTAGTCACCTGTGCTAGGTCCACCATAGGGTGTATCAAGCCCTAGGGTGCCAGCCACCGACACGAATCAAGCATGCACAGGTAAACCTATTGATGCCCAATGCCTTCTTTTTCAACTCCGGACTACGTGCACGACCATAGTCCGCTTGAACCTACACTGGCGCACCAACTCAGACGTCGTTCTGGTCGCTTATAATCAGCCTAGTAATCGTGCCCCACCCTGCCTAGTTCCAGGGTACCATGAAACATCTAGTGGGTTACTACTGAAATGGAACGCATAACTAGGGTTTCTGTCCGATAGGTTAAGTGTTGTCATTCAAGTTCGTGACTTAACCCGCCTATGTGTCATCTCAAATTGGCTAAGTGTTGTCGTTCAAGTTCATGACTTAGCCCTACGAATCATGTGTCAAGTTGGTTAAGTGTTGTCTTTTATGTTAATGATTTATTCCTATCATGTGGGATTAATTCATTAATGCACCCCAACCTCTCACATCAGACCTGTTGTTGTGGTCACTGTATATGTCGGGCTGTTCCGGACAAATTTACACGACAACTCAGTCTGACCTCGAGTTTCAAGCGCGATATGACCAACTACCCACATTGGATCCTATTGTTTGCAGTCACTGGATTTGCCGGGCAGTTCCAGGCAGAATTACACTGCAAACTCAACCCAACCTCGAGTTGGCCATTTTCATGTTCATTCTAGTGTCATGTCCATGTTCAAATTTCAGGTCAAGTTCGTGTCAGTTTCAAGGTATGTTTCATGTCTATATCCAGATTCAAGTTATAACAATGTTCATGTTTCATGTTCATAACCAATTTATGTTTTGCCTAATCTACCCAAATCGTATTCCCATCGCACGTAAACGTGAATCAATCTAGATTACAAGTAAATCCAAATCCAAAATGAAAGGGAATGACATCAAAACTATGATAGGCAAAAGAACGAGCACAAGGTGATAAATCTAGCATGATATAGCTTGAGATAATTGGTTATAACATCCCTGGCATATAGAATAATAGTCCCAAAACATTAGGATTACAGATCTATCATACTAAGGTGATAGTCATGATTAAGGTGATAATCCAAACTTGTGAATAATAACCGATTCAACATCATAGTTATGATAATATTATGGACATGAAAGGATTTGATTTACAACATGAATAGGCCCAAATTAATTTCATAGCAATATTCCCAAAAGTCAAGATCTAAGATGAACAAGAATAGATATGAATTATCATACATAGGTCCAATTCCAATTTATAACATGTCCATATTAAGTTTATAGTTTTAATCTAAAAGTAACTTGAACTTACAGATCGTAGTCTAAGAAATTGAGGTGCAGAAGTTGAATCTATAAACTAGTCGTTGAATTTTGATTTGATTGTAGAAGCAAATCCCCAATATGCAATTCCTAGCCGTAGTCTTCAAGAAATAGTCTTCGCGTTTTATTTTAATTTAATCTTAATTTAAAAGAAGCCATGTTCATCAAGAATTTGTGCAGCATAAGGTTAGAGAAGAATGGTGAAAAGAGAATGAGGCTAGGAGGCTGTTTATATAGGTTTAGAGTCAAGAATCTGGTCACGAAACGAGTCTAGATACATCAGAATGAATCCAGGCTCAAAACTGGGCTCTGGCACCAGTTCGACCATAGGGTCGATCTGGTCCCTAGGAGGTCGACCATAGTGTCGACCCCCAGGTCGACCTAGACCTGGGCGGGAAAATCCTGCCTAGCCTGCACTGGGATTTGAATTCGAATTTCGAATTCAAATTTCGAGCTGTTTTCGATTCTGAAAATTCCTGAAATTTCGGAGGGTCATATCTCCCTCATACGGACTCCGTTTCTCGAAAACTCGGACTCATTTCCGAGCAGAATTTCGAGACGAACGCAATGGTGCAACCCGTTTCCCTTGATTCTTATTTTAAAATTTAACTCTGCTTTGATTTATGGCTTTAACATGTTATAAAAATACGGGTTGTTACACAGCTTCATGGAAGTTTAAGATTCCATAATAATTTATTCAGGCTTATAAAGGAGAAAACAAAAAGGTTTGAATATTTACTAGCTTCTAAAGGAGAAAACAAAATGGTTTGAATACTAGTAAATAAATAAATTAACAAACCTTAGTTGGGTGCAGAGTGAAACATAAACATTATCGAAAGAAGGCACTTTCTTTGGAGACATATCTAGTAAAGTTGAAAAGGTTGTAATCTAGGCGGTCCAGGAATTTGGCTTGCAAACATGATTGGAACAGTTATAAAAAAATAGCAAAAGCTGCTGAATTTTAATTTTACGGATGAAGCAAAAGCTACAAACATAGATCATTAGCACTCACAAATACAAACCTATATGTGTTCCGCTCCACCTTTTAATTTCTTCCAGCATACTACTATCCTTTTCAATCTTTATCAATTCTCACATGCAATGTAAGAAACCCCCCATATGATTCTAGAGTAAAGGTTCTTAAGATGACTATTAGACAAAATAGATGGCGAACATAACCGGTGAAACAATGAGTTGTAAATGATGATAATATTCAAACTGGCAACCATGTGTATTATTATATTACATAAAAATAAGAATAACTTAACTTATTAAGACAATAAACAGTATAGTTTATAAATCATTTACGCGCAAAGCTTATGTTATTTGTTGAAATATAACATTAATCTAAAATTGACATTTCAAACAAAGAGGGCAAAAACATACATCATTTAGAAGTAGGACACATTTAATAATTCCACTGCAGCATGCTCCATGGCATTTTCAAGGATGACATTAAACTCCATTTCTTCTTTTAGCCTTTTTTTGAAGCACTTGGACCTAAAACATGAAATTCATGTTATGTACCCTCAAGCATTAGAGCCTATAAGCCACACCAGGTAACACTGGTTTCTAAGTATACTAAGAGGGCAATCTTATATTGGTCACAAATGACAAGAAAAGTATACTAAGAGGACAATAGTCAAAAAACTAAGTTGGGATAATGGTGTCATTACACTTTTAAGTTCCATAATAAATAGTCAAAGGCATTAGTTGCCACAAGACTACCTAATGTTTATAATGGGTTTACTAACAAGAAAAGCAAGTGTTGGTTCTAAGATATACGTACGCTACTTGCATTGCCAAATGTAAAACATTGAGTTACAATGTATAATCACAAACATATTATGTTCTATGCATGATAATACAAACAAAATAAAATAGTATTAAAATCCCCCGCAATAATCGGGAGCCAAAGATAGAATTGCAATGCAGTGAATATTCCCTCACTCCGTTGCTCATGTAAATTAACCCTATACCAAAGATAAATTAATGTTCATTCCTCTGCTATTTTTTTTAACATAATAGAAATGACGTGATGATTCATCAAAGGGAGTGAAAATGTTCAAATTTTACTATCCCACATTATTAATGTTTATTAGTGACCATATCAAGAGACAACGCTGTCTTATACAAAATGAACAGCCCATTATTATAGTCTATGGGCTTTAGTTTAGCCCAATGTTTATTTTTAGCTATATATAAGCTACCGCATCAGTGTATTATAGTTGTATATACAGTTTTTACAGTCCGTAATAATACAATTTCTCTGCTGTTCATAATTACACAATATAACTCTGATTTCATACATGGTATTAGAGCCTATATCGCCTAACGACATATGCTAAAACACATTTCAATAGATCAAAGGAAGCAGTGGTTTTTTTTCGATCTCCTCAGTTTTTACATTCATCATCGGAGAGCCACCCCTCTCTGATCATAGTTAAGCATCAGTTCTTATCAAGATTGTGCGTGCCAGGCTGGAATCATTGTTCTCGACGGCTACAACAATCTTTTCCTGGTCATCAGAGATTCTTGATCTCGTCATCTGACTTCTTGAGGCGAGAATACTAATTCTTGCATTCAGAGGAACGCAAGAACCATTTCTGCACCTCTGTTTACCCTCGTTTTGTATTGACTGCTACTCTTTCGAGCAAGTCGCCTCGTCAAATATTTGGTGCACCATCATATCACCATGTCTGGATCTAACAACGATCATTCAATGGCAAATTCTAGAATAGGCAGTGCTAAACCTCCGGCTCCCCCTCTGACTCTTGTCAAACCAAAGAGCCAAGTTATCACAATTCCTCTTGATGAAGAGAATTTTCTTTTGTGGAAGTTCCAAATTGAAACAACCTTAAAAGGATATGACCTTCAAGATTATGTCAATGGAACAAAATCTGTGCCACCTGCGATGACAATTGACAAAGATGGACAGATGATTAGTAACCCAGCCTACACTCATCATAAAAAACAAGGCAGTTTACTGTCATCTTGGTTGTTATCTTCAATTAATGCCAACTTACTGTCTCAATTCATAGGATGCACTACTTCACATGAGATATGGACCACAATACAACAAATTTTCAACTCTCAGTCAGCGGCAAGAATCATGCATTACAGAAGAGAACTTCAAAATCCAAGAAAGGGTGACATGTCGATGAGAGAATACATTTCTAAAGTTAAAACCCTATGTGATAAACTCAAGGCTGTGGGGCATCAAGTTTCAGATAGTAAACATATTCTCACATTAACAAATGGATTAGATGAGGAGTATGAGTCTCTTGTTACTTTCTTTGCTACCCAATCAGTCTTACCAGATTTGCAATCAGTTTATTCTGCTCTATTGGCACATGAAGGCAGGGTAGAGCAAAGAAAGGCTGCTCAAAATGATTTTAGCATAAATCTTGCCTCAACTTCGAGAAACCTCAATCAATCAAAAAGCGTACCTGGTTTTGGCAGAGGAAACTACCAAGGGACAGAGAGGAAATGCAAACCAGAGAGGAAGGGGGAGAGGCAGGTCCATTAATGCTCCAAGAATCAAATGCCAAATATGTGATAAACCTGGACACACAACAAATAGATGTTACTTCAGATTCAATACTGATGTAAACAATGCTCAACAACTCAATTTAATCAAAGAAATTCTAATGTAAACATGGCACAAGCAAACCAGATCAAGTCTAGTGGAGAAACCTCAACTAATGCAAGCAATGCTGATGATTCAGGCAAAATTGAGGACATTAACAGCGAAGACTGGTTTCCAGACTCTGGGGCAACCAACCATATTACTAATAATTTGCAGAAATTAAATCTTGGCAACAAGAATTACTCAGGTACGCAAGTTATCCATACATGCAATGGTGAAACTATGAATCTATCACACACTGGAACAGGTTTTGTTAAAGGAAAGAGAAAACTCTTTCTCAATAATTTATTTAGAGTTCCTAATGTCAAGAAGAACCTATTCAGTGTGTCTCAGTTTACAAATGATAACAAGGTATATTTTGAGTTTCACCCTAGTTACTGTCTTGTTAGAGATTCTCTGAACAAAAATATATTACTGCAGGGTAAACTGGACAATGGATTATACAGATTCTGCAATACACAATCTAAATTGGATCAAAATAATAGTGATTGGTGTTGCAATGCTAGTATTCATTTTTCTGACATGAATAATGTGGCTGATTCTAATGCTCTCTATTGTAATTTTGCTAGTCATGACAATGTCAATGATTTGATTAATTCTAAAGATTCTGCAAACAATAGTGTTAATAATGATCTTGATTTTTGGCACTGCAAGTTTGGTCATCCCAGTTATGACATTGTGACAAGAATTCTAAATGATACTAAAATTGCTTATAATCATATACCTGCTTCTAGCATTTGCACACATTGTCAAATTGGCAAAAGCCATAAATTACCTTTCAGCAGATCAAAGACTGTTTATAGAAAACCCCTGGAACTGTTAACAGCAGACCTATGGGGTCCTACACCAATATCCTCAAGACAAGGCCACATGTATTATTTATCTATTGTAGATGCATACACTAGATATAATTGGATTTTCTTTCTAAAAGCCAAGTCAGACACACGTGATGCTATGCTACAGTTCATTAATTTTATAGAGAAACAAATGAACCATGACATAAAAATCATACAAACAGATGGAGGGAGTGAGTTTTTTCCTTTAAAAGGGTATTTTAACAGTAAAGGGATCATTCACAGAACCACTTGCCCCTACACATCTGAACAAAATGGCATAGTAGAAAGAAAACACAGGCATATAACTGAGACTGGTCTAACTTTACTATCAAAAGCATCTATGCCCTTAAAATATTGGAGTGAGGCATTTGAAATTGCAGTTTATTTGATAAATAAAATGCCTACTAAGGTCTTGCAATTCAAATGTCCTCATGAGATGTTGTATGAAAAGAAACCTGATTATAATCTCATGAGAACATTTGGATGCTTATGTTTTCCATGCCTCAGACCATATAATAATCATAAATCATCTTTGAGGTCAAGCACGTGTACCTTCATTGGTTATTGCAATAATCAAAAAGGTTACAAGTGCATGGATGATAAGGGGAAGATCATAATATCTCGACAAGTTGTGTTTAATTAATGTGTGTTTCCTTTTGCAGAAAAAGGAGACATAAATAAACAAGTCATGGACCAATCAAAGGTAGTGATAGGGAATGTGCCAACACTGCATGAATGGACAACACACGCAAATAAAGATGACACATCAAAACTCACATTTGCCACTCCAACTGCATCCAGTACTAGATCTGAATACAGCTCGAGTGACTACATGACAGATAATGATTTACCACACAGTGATGGCATGAACAGTCAAGAAAGTCCTGAGGATAATAATACAACAACTGATGCAAGCAACAGTGACAGTGAGGAACCACAACCTCAAGCAAGACATCACATGATCACAAGAGCTAAAAGTGGTATTTTTAAACCTAAAGTCTACAATGTTACTAGCAAAGACAGAAAAGACAATAAACATATGATAGAGCCAGCTACTTATGATCAAGCAGCAAAGCATAAAGAGTGGTGTGATGCAATGGATGAAGAATACAAAGCCTTAGTCAAAAATAAAACATGGGGCCTAGTTGAACCACCTAAAAATAAAAATATTGTGGGAAGTAAATGGACTTATAAGCTAAAGAAAGATGCTAATGGAAATGTATGCAAACACAAGGCCAGGCTTGTAGCAAGGGGTTTTTCTCAACAATATGGGTTTGATTTTAACGAGACATTTTCACCAGTGGCCAAACCTACCACCATCAGAATAATTCTAACTGTTACACTCAACAATGGTTGGAATATAAGACAACTGGATGTATGCAATGCATTCCTGAATGGTGATCTAGATGAAGATGTATACATGAAACAGACAATGGGTTACATATGCAAAGACAAAGAAAATCTTGTATGCAAACTTCACAAGGCAATTTATGGTTTAAAACAAGCTTCTAGAGCTTGGTACATGAGATTGAAAACCATACTCACAAGCCTAGGATACAAGGCAACTGTTTCAGATAGTTCATTATATACCAGAATCACCAACCAGAGTACCACATATATTTTAGTGTATGTAGATGATATTCTGATGACAGGAAATAACAAATCAGAAATTGACAGGGTTGTGACTCAACTAAATCAAGCTTTTGCCATCAAAGACATGGGGGAAGTGACTTATTTTCTAGGCATACATGTACAAAGAAAATCAGATTCAGAGGTATTTCTTTCACAAAGGAAATATGCTACAGACATTCTAAGGAGAGCAAACATGGACAAAGCTAAGCCAATCACAACCCATATGACAAGCAACCTAAGACTATCAAAACATGATGGTGAAGCCATGAAAAACTGTAAGCAATATCGTAGCATCGTGGGTGCTCTACAATACTTAACTATAACGAGACCAGAGATTTGCTATAGCGTTAATAAAGTATGTCAGTTAATGGCTAACCCACTCAGTAAACATTGGATGGCTGTCAAGCGAATTCTACGATATTTACAGGGAACCCTAGACTATGGAATCACCATACAGAAAGGAAAAGATATTAACTTAAATGCTTACAGTGATGCCGACTAGGCCAATGATCCAGATGATCGGCGATCAACTTCAGGTTACTGTGTGTTTATGGGACCCAATCCAATTTCCTGGTGCACGAAGAAGAAATCGACAGTATCTCGATCCAGTAATGAAGCAGAGTACAGGGCAATAGCTTTGGCGACTGCTGAAATCGATTGGATAGAAGCCCTAATCAAAGAATTAGGGTTTCGATTCTCGAAGAAACCGATGCTCTGGTGTGATAATAAGAGCACTGTTTCACTCTCCATCAATCCGATTCAACACTCGAGAAAAAAGCATATCGAAATTGATCTTCACTTCGTCAGAGAGAAGACTGAAGCGGGTGAACTGGAGATTAGACACATTCCAGTGTTTTACCAGAAGGCAGACATCCTAACAAAGGCATTATCGAGATCTAATTTTGAAAGATTGAGGAGAGAGCTCAAAGTTTGTAGCGGCGGCGTGGATCTTTCAGGATGAAAACCCTAGTTCATTTTGAGGTGGGGTATTAGTGACCATATCAAGAGACAACGCTGTCTTATACAAAATGAACAGCCCATTATTATAGTCTATGGGCTTTAGTTTAGCCCAATGTTAATTTTTAGCTATATATAAGCTACCACATCAGTGTATTATAGTTGTATATATAGTTTTTATAGTCCGTAATAATACAATTTCTCTGTTGTTCATAATTACACAATATAAATATGATTTCTTACAATGTTCTGCTCTTTTACCGAGGAAATTTGTTAATACAATAAGCCCAGCCTTGCTTATGTTCAAACTTATAAACCTCTTCATCAGTAAGCTTATGTTCCACAAACACTTGAACTGAAATTTTATAATGCGAAATATGAGTCAAAACATCCTTCTTTTTTGTAAGAGGGTTCAATCCTATCACATTCCATACCAAAAAGGACATCAGTTAACTGAAGGTTTTGAAGCATCCTAAATATCAGAGTTACATGGAAAAGAACTAACCACACTTTTTTATTTTGTAATTCTTCACTTTAGCCTATGAAAGTAAGTCTGTCCAAATGGGTTATTAATTGCTCATTCTAAAATATTAATTAAGAACTAAAAATTTCCTACTTCAAGTAACCTGCATACTAGCAGTGTTATTAAATGAGCTATTCATTTTCCTTTAATCAAGCCTGTCATTAAAAAGAAAAATATCAAAATTAGAATTATCGTGTTTACCATGAACTGAAACTGATTTTTCCTTTTTTCTAATGTAGGCGAAGGATCAGAAGACGTCTCTACATTCATTTCAGAGCGTTCACTTTTATTATTAGTGTTGCCCACTGCGTCTGTGTCTATAAAACTAGAGTTGTCCCTTAGTTGTAAATTTTTATAGTCTTTAATTGATCATCGTTTTGTTGTGTACGGAGGCTAGCCCTTTAATTAGCATCAGCTGTATCCATATGAAATACTCTGGAGTGAATATGGCATCCTGCATTATCAACATTCATATCCTCACTTTTTGGCATATCTGATGTATCAATATATGCAACAACATTTTATGCATGCTCAACTGAACTCATATTGTCCACTTGCATGTTATTTTCAGAATAAACTGAACTGCTTTGTTTTGGAACCCATGCATGAACTGCCAAACATCTTCTCTCTGAGTGACCAAAACAATGGAACCAATTACACAGAGACCACTCATACGAAACATCCTACCTAATTATATTGTTTGTTGTATCTTAAATCAGTGCTTACTTTGTAAAGGAGAAACTATAGTTAATTTCAATAAGAACTCTAGCATATGATAGTAGAATAGTCTTAGTTACATTGTCCAGTTTAATAGGAACTCCTAAAACAGAAGCAATTTTGTTGATTGCCTATTTCAGTCTAAAAACCCAAATCAAAGAGCGGGAAACAAACCCAAATAGGAAGTGACTGAAGAAATTCTATAGATAATTTCATTTATTTATTTTTCACTTTTATGAGATTATCATAATTCAGACGTAGCTGGAAACCCTATCAAAAAGAACCATGTTTGATGCATTGTTATGTTCACTGTGTTAAGGCTCAACCTTATATCTTCTAACCATGCTTATAAAAAAGAATATATCTGATGGTCCTCGGATTTAATCTATTTTTACTTCATGCTGTTGGAATATTTTGTGAATTTATTAAAAAATAAGAATAAATAAAATTTGAGCCGTTGTAAATTAATAACGGTAACATATATTTGAACCATTATTGTAATGCAATTAATGCAATAGAACCATTGAAAACTAAAACGGTAACATATTTACATATATGTAAATATTTATGAGCCATTAATGCATGGAGCCGTTGGAAGTTATAAATGGTATTATATTTTGTATTAGTAAATTTTCTTCTGAGAGCTGTTACGTTTGCATAACAGTTATGGGTGTGTGTGTGTGTATGTGTGTATATATATACACATGTATTTTTAATTTTTATTAACATTCATCTCTTTTTGAAACGTATGCAATTGACATATTGTAAATTTCATTTGAACGTTTCTTTCATTTAATATGACATTAATTGCAGTCCAATTCTCCTTCCACTAGAATAGCTACAATTTTATTCTATATAAGAACTTGGTCGTAGACCAGGAAATATACAGAATATAGAATACAGAATATAGAAGGAAAATCTCTCTCTTCCTGTTCACAAAAAGAAAACATATTTTTTTCTCTATCTTCTCTTCCACCACTCTTTTGAAAAAAAATAGAAAGAAAAATATACATGAGCAGTATTATTTTTAGACAGCAAACTGAATCGGATTCATATGTGCAAATGATCCGATATAGAAAGAAAAACAAGGAGGAGGCTGTTTTATCCCAGAGGCGGCGGCGAACAGTACGAACTACTTTGCACCTTGAGTAGATCGCCGAAATGTCTTCAAGAAAGTGACCTAGTCCACGACTCAGCCGAACCATTGTTTCCAACAATTTGAAGACGTTACTCGAAAAATAATGGCTTCGACTGCAAATCTTGACGATGCTGCCCCGTCATCCTAGTTTCAATTTTTCAATGGTTAGTAGAGATGCATCACATAAGCTTTGAAATAGCTTTTGAGATCATCTCCAAAGGTATGACTTTATATGAACAGTTATATTGCTGTTATAATTGAGAAACTGCTCTGAGTTTGAAAAGAATTTGTCTATTATCATTTTGGATTATGCATCGACTTGCTAATTAAGAAAAATCAATTAGGAGACTATTGGAAAACAATAGTTAATCTTATAAGTCCTGAAATTGATGTTGAATGGTATAAATTTGGTCAAAAATTGATTAAGATTAAGAAAACAATATAAATATAATTATATTGTTAACTAAAGATTGTGATGTTATATTCATTCGTGTTAAGCTAAAACAACTATTTTAGAGAACCGTGTGAAAGTGCTTGTATGATTTATTAAGGTGCATATTAATAGTTTACTAATCAGTAAAATTAGTTAAAGGAAAAAACTTTTACAAGAAGCATATATTTAGAAATTTGTCCTTCTTGTTTAGAGAATATTAAATGAGGTAATAAAATGTTTGTAATTGGACATTTAATTGTATGATAAATGTTATTAAACAACATTTAATGATATAATGAATGAGAGTAATCACATTTGATCGGTGATTAACATTATAGTAAAACTCAATTAGTGAATTTAAAGTTGTAATAGACTTTAAATATTGGTATAAGATTAATTGTTTACTTTTGATCATATATGATGATTTTGGAAGATTTCTTTTTATTAGAAAATCTGAATTTCAGATTTATTTCATGTGAGAGCTAATTGAAGTAATGAGCTTATACACAAAATCTGCGTCATATTACGTTTATTGATGATTGTTCCGATGTTGTTATTTACAACTTATGAACAATAGTAATTAAAGGGAATTTGTTTTGAAAGTGTCATTAGAATAAGCACTAACTGAATGCAAATTTTGAAAATGTCTTTATTATAAATTGACATTAATTAAGTGCATACTTATTTGGGAAATGTCCTTAAAATTTTGACATTACTGAAATGCATATATTTATTTGGAAATGTCAAAATAAATTGATGCATATATTATTTGAAAATGTCATTAAAAATTTGACATTAATAGAATGTGTATGTTATTTGAAAAATGTCAGTAAGAATTGACATTAATAGAGCTATATATTATTTGGAAATGTCACTAAATATTTGACATTAATAAAATGTGATAATGTCATTGAGAATTGACATTAATTTGATGAACAAGTTTTTGCGTCAAAATATTTTGACATACTTTATATGCATAAATTTAAAAAATGTCACTAATAAAAATTAACATTAATTAAATGTAAATTTAGAAAATGTTATAGGAAATAACATTAATTGTAATGACATTTATTTAACAATAAATGCATACACAATTGAAGAATCATATATTGTGTTTTTTAGTTTGAGAAAAATAGTGGGGGTTTCTCTTAATAGCGAGGGTTTCTTTTAATAGTGGGGGTTGCTTTCAACTATTCGAGAACAACATTTATTTAGGTATCAATTTTGACTTGCAACTTTCCTACTTTTGTAACGCCCTAAATAGATGTTAATTTTTCTTAATGATGAATCTAGAAAGAGAAAGAAAGGCAAAAGATCTTGATTCATATTTTTTGTAACACCCCGAATTTTAGTTAATACTAAAATTCGCTAATTTTAGGATAAATAATCTCAGACGTGGGAACTGGGGGTAACGGGCTGCGTCATTGCGTTCGTCTCGGAAAAATACGCGAAATAGAGTCCGAGTTTTCGAAAATCGGAGTCCGTATGACCCAGTTATGGCCCAAGGAAGTTTGCAGAAAAATTAGAGCTAAAAACAGATTTAGGAATTTAAATTTAAAATTTAAATTCAGATTTGGAATGGGCCAGGCGGGGTCAGGCGGGTAGCTTCCCGCCCAACCCATGTCGACAGGGCTGTCGACAGGCCTGTCGACAGGGGTGTCGACATGCCTGTCGACTTGCCTGTCGACAGGGTGGCACCGTTCTGTGAACCTGGGTGCACCAGGTTGCACCAGGTTGGGGTTCAGGCTGGCTAGGAGGGCTGGTTCTAGAGATTTCCTAAATCTAATGGACCTAAATTAATCTAGGGTTAATCCAAGGGCCTAAAACACTTTCTTAATCTATAAATACACCCTAAACCTACCTTAATCCTCACCAAAAATAGAAATAATGGCCTCATGCCGCCAAATTAAATTCTAAGAGAAGCCTCCACTAATCTAAGAAGAAAGTTGCAAGCTAATTCCTCTCTAATCAATCCTTAATCATCATTATCTTCATAGTTAGCAACTAATTCTACTTCATAAGGTTGCTAATCTTGAGTTTGGTGAGTTTCTATCACTTTAACATCAATTGTTAAAGTAAGTAGATTGGGTGTAATGAGACTTATGGTCTTAAATGCGGATTAGTGAGTATGAATCATGTATAATGATATGTTACTCTATGTTGCTCTATGTTTATGCATATTTGATAAGTTGGTTTATGCATGCTTAATAAGTTGATTTATGCATGTTTAACAAGTTGATATATGCATGTTTAATAAGTGGATTTATGCATATTTAATAAGTGGAATTATGCATGTTTAGCAAAGTGAGATATGCAAGTTAAGTGTATGTTTAAATGCAAGTTGAAAGTGATATGCAAGTTATGCATGCTTATGCAAGTGTATGGATGTTTATGCAAGTCATGTATATGTTTAAATGCAAGATTTATGTGATATGCAAGTTATGCATGCTTATGCGAGTATATGAATACTTATGCAAGATATGTATATGCTTAAATGACATGATATGCAAGTTATGCAAGTATGTGAATGCTTATGCAAGTATGTGGATGCCTATGCAAGTATGTGAATGCTTATGCAAGTTATGTGTATGCTTAAATGCATGTTTAAAATGTTATGCAAGATTGAGAATGCCTATATGCAAGTTTAACATGTTATGCAAGATATGTGTATGATAATATGCAAGCTCATATGCAACATGTTATGCAAATCATGTGTATGATAATATGCAAGTTTGGTTTGTATGTAGTTGGGTTAATATATGCTCATATATGCAAGTTGACATCCTCTTAACCCATGACAAAGTTGTATGCTAAACCCATGAGATTTGTGATGATCTTCCCCTTATTATGTCATGTAACGAGAACGATTTACGTGGGGAACGATGGGGTTGGTAAATATATTAATAAATTAATGTTTGGGTATGATTAAGCATACCATAAAAAAAAAAAAATTACCATAAGTGGGAATTTACCTATTGAGTTAGGTCTACCCCATGGGAATTTACCTATTGAGTTAGGTCTACCCATGTTATGGAAAGCTTGATATTAATTAGGGATAATTAATATGGGGGTGATTAATTAGGTGTAATTAATCGACTAAGACACGAGGTTGGACTCATTTGTAGTGTAAAACTGCCCGGACCCGACCGGCTTAACCAGTTGCTACAAATGTCAGCCCAATGTGAGAGGTCTTAGCCATAAATTAAATACGTGATTAAGGTAAAGACACGAGGTTAGACTCTGTTATGACGTAAGACTGCCCGGATTCTACCGGCTTAACCAGGCGGTCATAACAGCCAGTCTAATGTGGGAGGTCTTTACGGGAGATCACGGTCTTAATTAATTAAGAAACACTTAACCATAATAGCATGTAGTGGGACATGAGGGGCTAAGTGGGTGCCTTGGGTGGCATGAGGAAATTTGGTGGTTGCCTTAGGTGGCATGTGGAATCTAGTGGGTTGCCTTGGGTGGAAATAGAAAATACGATTAGAATACTTAACCAAGTGGAAACATGTAATTTAACATGATTAAAGGGTTAAGTGGGATACACTAGATATTTGACAAGCTTAAGTGGGTAGCTTGTGGGGGCCCATTTCAACCAATATCCCAAACGTATCTTTGTGGGCTCGACCCAAGTCGAGTGACGGGACACGCATATTGGGCTTGATTATAAGAGGCCAAAACGGGTTAGCGGTGGCAACGCAAGTCCAACGGGTTTCATATGCGTGTGTGGGCCCGGGCTGGTAGATAAGCCGTTGTTGCATCGTGTAGATATAAAGCCGTGCACCGTTAGTATTGGGTAGCCACTTTAGGGGAGTGATACACCCCACTGTGGGACCAGCACGGGTATCTACGGTAGGGAGCCGATCGCTTGGGGAGTAGTGGGTACACCTAATGAAGATAGGGGCAGACGGCACCTATGTAGGGGTACACGAAACTACTGGGTAAGAATTACCGGGTACACCTAGTGGAGATAGGGGCAGACGGCACCTATGTAGTGGGCTAGGGGTACATGAAACTACTGGGGAAATTTTCTAAGTCTTTGGAAGGGATCAACCTTTAAGTAGGAAGGACTGGTGTGGTGCAGTTAGTAATTATCCTTGGGTGGGTAGATGCGTCCTGACGGTTATCTTAGTTTATCCTAAGTCTACCAAGCTGCTTAGTGTAGCCATTCATCCCCAGATATTACCGTAGGTCAAGTTTATGTCTTCTCTGGTTACTTTAATGATTGTATTGTTAAAGTTATAGGACTCACTCAGACTTATGTCTGACCCCGTTGTTTTTATCTTTTTCCCAACCCTCAGGTCCTACGGTGGATCCTAGCGGTAGTAGAGCTTGATCGGATTGCTGTTCCAGTCTTTAGGAGCTTGGGTAGATGTAAAGCTCCAGTTATCCAGTTATCTTTTCTTTTGTTATGGCTATTGTATGAGGAGTGGGATTATGTACTTCTTTATTTTGATGGATATTGTACTTGACTTTTACCGTGGTTTTATGATGTAACCAGACATGTTTATTTCCGCTGTTATGAGATGATGTTTTAAAATTTCAAGTACTATTTATATCTGTCTTGTTGTAATTTTTCTGTTCTATATTCACTAAAATACTCCACCGATGCTATGGCATTCCCTTTATGAGTGACCTTAGCGGGCGTGGGGTGTTACACGTGGTATCAGAGCAAAGGTTACCGGAACAGATAAAATTTTTAGAAAACTATTTTTCTAAAACATTTTTGGAAAAGATATTTTCAAAAACATGTCTTTTAAGAGAAAAGTTTTTGAAAGAAAAGCATAATCCCCAATAGCCATATCTATATCCTTCGAATTCTCCGTTTTGAATCTTTCCTTTTTCGTTTCAGCATGGCCGAGAATCTTAATCTTGCAGAGGGTGTGACGGTACCAGTATGGTATAGGAGATTGATGGAGGCTAGGGCCACCACTGCGGGTCCAGCAAATATTCCTCCACCAACCGTAGCACCCGATCTTCCTCCTCCCCCTACTCCTCGCACGGATACTTTTGCTAAGACTTGCAAGGAATTTAAAGCTATGGGAGGGAAACCTTTTCAAGGATCTGAAACCTTTGTGGAGGCTAGAGATTGGCTTAAAGAGGTGGAAGAGTTGATAGATATCTTTGAGATGGAAGAAGGGAAGAAAGTCAAGTTGGCTGCTTGGTTAATGAAGGGAGAGGCCTCATTCTGGTGGGAGGTTACTAATGGAGAACGCCCCGTTGACTCTTGGGCGGATTTTAGGCAAAGATTTGTGGCAAAGTTTCTCTCAAGGGCGAAGGAAAACTTGTATATGGAAAGATTCTTGACTCTAAAGCAAGGAAATCTTTCGGTGAAGGAATATGTCAACAAGTTTAATCAATTGGCAAGGTTTGGCCTAGACATGGTGAATACACCGGAGAAGAAGGCTTTGAGGTTCGTGAAAGGCTTGAATGAACCGATGCATGGGTTGGCTATGACTCACATCCCTATGGGGGCCACCTTTGAGAAGCTAGTTGACATGACACTCATGTATGAGGAAGAGAAGGGTCCTAATGCTAATAAGGCACCCGAGAAGAAGGGAGATCAAAAGAGACCTCAACAACAGCAAAGCAAAGGTGGGAAAGGCAACGGTGGCAAGGGCAAGAAGAAGAAGTGTTTCAATTGTGGGACACCTGGCCACCTAAGCAAGGATTGTCGCAAGAAGAAGAAGACCGGCTGCTTCCACTGTGGCGAAGCAGGGCACTTAGTGAAGGATTGCCCTAAGAAGGGGCAAAGGACGGGATCTACCTCAGGAGGACAGGTGCAAGCTCTTATGGCACCGAGTCAGGCTAGGGGGCAAGTACAGGCTCTCGCGGTTCCACCGATTCAAGAGAGAGGTAGAACTATTTCCGTTGAAAGTCTGGTTTTTCTATTTGACCATCCTGTCCGTACATTGTTTGATTCAGGCGCATCGCATTCGTTTATCTCATCATCATTAGTTGAGTTACTGCACTTAGACACCAGTCTGGTAGATGATCCCTTGGTTGTTTCAAACCCAATTGGGGGCTCCACTTATTTGTCCATGATATGTTTGGGTTTGAAGATTTCTATACTTAGCATTGAGTTTAGATGTGATGTTTCTTGTAATCCCATGGACTCTGTTATGCTAAGTTACCTTGAATCGCTTGACGCTTCGGTCGAGAGTTTGCAATCTATAAGAGTGGTCCGGGAATATCCGGATGTGTTTGAGGAGGTGAAGGGCTTACCTCCGAAGCGGGAGATTGACTTCCGAATATATTTGGTGGATAATGCTAAACCGGTATCTTTACCAGTGCGCCACATGGCTCCTCGTGAGAGGAGGGAACTCCATAAGCAAGTAGGGGAGTTTCTTGAGAAGGGGTTCATAAGACGGAGCATATCGGAGTGGGGTGCTCCAGTAGTATTTGCTACGAAGGCGGATGGGTCCCTCAGACTTTGTGTAGACTATAGAGAACTCAACAAGCTCACAAAGAAGAATAGACACCCATTGCCGAGGATTGATGATCTTTTCGATCAGTTGGTTGGCGCTTCAGTATTTTCTCAGTTGGACTTAGCCACGGGGTTTCATCAGTTGAGGGTGGCTGAGGATAGCATAGACAAGACTGCCTTTAGAACTCCGGATGGTTTCTATGAGTGGCTGGTGGTGCCATTTGGGTTGACGAATGCCCCTGCATACTTTGTTGATTTGATGAGTAGGGTGTTCAGGGAGTTCCTTAATAAATTCGTGGTGGTCTTTGTGGATGATATCTTAGTATTTTCTAAGAGTGAAGAAGAGCATGCCCTACATCTTGGGGAAGTGTTGAAGACTCTTCGAGCGCATAGCCTTAAGGCTAAATTCTCTAAATGTCACTTCTGGAGGAAGGAAGTACGATTCTTGGGGCACGTGGTCTCCAAGGAAGGGATAGCTGTGGATCCCGCGAAGGTAGTATCAATTCAGGATTGGAAGGTTCCGAAGAATGCTACCGAAGTAAGAAGTTTCTTAGGGTTGGCGGGTTATTATAGGAAGTTTATTAAAGACTTCGCGAAGATATCAGCCCCATTAACCCGCTTAACAAAGAAGAATCTTGTTTTCACATGGGACGTAGATTGTGATGATGCGTTCCGACGGTTAAAGAGAGCTTTAACCACCGCTCCAGTTTTAGTGTTGCCAGATGGGAGCAAGCCATTTGTTGTCTATACCGATGCCTGTGGGACAGGACTTGGCGCAGTCTTAATGCAAGAGGGAAGGGTAATAGCCTATGGTGGAAGGCAGTTGAGGGCACATGAGAAAAATTACCCTACCCATGATCTAGAGCTGGCCGCTATTGTTTTTGCGCTTAAGATTTGGCGCCATTATCTTCTTGGTGAGAGATTCGAGTTGTTCACTGACCATAAATCTTTGAAGTACTTGTTCTCTCAGAAAGATTTAAACTTAAGACAGCAAAGGTGGATGGAGTTTTTAGCATCCTATGACTTCGAGATATCGTATACCCCTGGCAAGGGTAACGTGGTGGCGGACGCCTTGAGTAGGAAGAGGTTGTCCTTGAGTCCATTGTTCGTGGAACGTCAAAGCTTGGAGTTTATCTCGATGTTTGATTTCAGACCTTCCGTTGACTATGTACCCGGTTTGCTAGCTTCTTTGGAAGTTAGACCTACTCTTTTGGGGCGGATTGGAGAACCACAGAGGGGCGACCCACAGTTGGTTAAGTTAGTAAAGAAGCTCATAAGGGGGGAGTCGTCCAGCCATTTGAGTAGGTACACCCTAGACGATAAGGGGTACTTGCGTAGAGACGGTAGACTTTGTGTACCGCAAGACGAGGGTTTGAGGAAGGCTATTCTTGATGACGCACACCGTTCTAGGATGACCATTCATCCCGGTGGGGACAAGATGTACCAAGACATGAAAAGGGTTTTCTTCTGGGCCGGTATGAAGAAAGACGTGGCCGAATATGTTGCTCGATGTTTGGTGTGCCAGCAAGTGAAGGCGGAGCAAAGGAAACCAGGTGGGTTGCTTCACCCATTGGAGGTTCCGCAATGGAAGTGGGACAGCGTCTCGATGGATTTTATTGACGGGTTACCCAGGTCGAGGAAGGGTAATACAGGAATTTGGGTGGTGGTAGATAGACTTACTAAGAGCGCCCATTTCATACCTGTGAAGAGCAAGAGGACCGCTCCTTGGCTAGCTTCTGTATATCTTCGAGAGATAGTTCGATTGCATGGGGTACCCTCTAGCATAGTTAGTGATCGAGATCCTATCTTCACTAGCGAGTTCTGGAGAAGTTTGCAAGAAGCAGTGGGGACTCAATTGTGTCTGAGCACCGCATATCATCCTCAGACGGACGGCCAAACTGAGAGGGTGAATCGTGTTCTAGAAGACCTTTTGAGGCTTTGTATTCTAGATTTTGGAGGTACATGGGAAGAGCATCTTCCATTGGTAGAGTTCGCATATAATAACAGCTTTCAGTCCAGTATTGGTATGGCTCCTTTCGAAGCTCTCTATGGAAGGCCTTGTCGATCACCTACATGTTGGTGGGAATCTACGGATAAGATCTTGCTGGGGCCCGATATGGTTAGGGAGACTTCTGAGAAGATTGACTTAATTCGAAGAAGGATGAAAGCAGCGCAGGATAGGCAAAAATCTTATGCGGACAAGAGAAGGACGGATCTTGAGTTTGAGGTTGGAGATATGGTTTTTGTTAAGGTATCTCCGTTGAGAAATGTTGTTCGCTTCGGATCCGTTGGGAAGTTAGCACCAAGGTTTGTTGGGCCGTTTCCTATCAAGGAAAGGATTGGACGGATGGCATATAGGGTGGAGTTGCCCGACAGACTCAGTGGTGTTCATGATGTATTCCATGTGTCCCATTTGAGGAAGTGCTTACATGAGACCGCAGAGGTGGTAGAGCCGAGCTTGCTTAGAGATATGGAAGTAGAGCGTGATGCGACTATTCGACGAGCTCCTACTCGCATCCTTGGGTCAGAGACTAGGAAGTTGAGAAACAGAGAGGTTCAGCTAGTCAAAGTGCAATGGGGAGAAGATGAGAGCAACGCGACTTGGGAGACGGAAGCGAAGATGCGTTCATTGTACCCATTTCTTTTTGAGGGTATGTCTTTACTTTCTCCTTTATCGCTTGTCTAGTACTTATCTTATCTTTAGTATGTCCTCTCGATAGGGTAAACCTATGGTTGAAACATGTGTTTGAGACATGTTATGGTTGATGGATGCAAGTGGATGCAAGTGTTTGCTAGTGGTTGCTCGTGGATGCATATACACACACTCTAGGCACTAGATCGGCTCAGTCACTTCATATTGCATATTGCATAAGATTGTGTGTAGGAAGATATATTTATGGATGTATAATGGTTGTGTTATCACATGGATGATGCATTTTGGTGAATGATTGTGCACTCATGTAGATATTGTATGTGTCGATAGGGTTTTCTCGCATACATAATGGATGCATGGCACTATCATGGTTTGCATATGTTCAAACATTAGATAAGGAACATATACACACACTTTTTGCATATGCTCATACATCATTAGAAACTGTTTAAGGACAATGGATGCCTGTGGTTGATGATTTGAGTAGATGGTTGGATATGCATTCTCCTTAGCCTAGAGATTTCGGGGACGAAATCCTTTAAGGAGGGGAGAATGTAACACCCCGAATTTTAGTTAATACTAAAATTCGCTAATTTTAGGATAAATAATCTCAGACGTGGGAATTGGGGGTAACGGGCTGCGTCATTGCGTTCGTCTCGGAAAAATACGCGAAATAGAGTCCGAGTTTTCGAAAATCGGAGTCCGTATGACCCAGTTATGGCCCAAGGAAGTTTGCAGAAAAATTAGAGCTAAAAACAGATTTAGGAATTTAAATTTAAAATTTAAATTCAGATTTGGAATGGGCCAGGCGGGGTCAGGCGGGTAGCTTCCCGCCCAACCCATGTCGACAGGGCTGTCGACAGGGGTGTCGACATGCCTGTCGACTTGCCTGTCGACAGGGTGGCACCGTTCTGTGAACCTGGGTGCACCAGGTTGCACCAGGTTGGGGTTCAGGCTGGCTAGGAGGGCTGGTTCTAGAGATTTCCTAAATCTAATTGACCTAAATTAATCTAGGGTTAATCCAAGGGCCTAAAACACTTTCTTAATCTATAAATACACCCTAAACCTACCTTAATCCTCACCAAAAATAGAAATAATGGCCTCATGCCGCCAAATTAAATTCTAAGAGAAGCCTCCACTAATCTAAGAAGAAAGTTGCAAGCTAATTCCTCTCTAATCAATCCTTAATCATCATTATCTTCATAGTTAGCAACTAATTCTACTTCATTAGGTTGCTAATCTTGAGTTTGGTGAGTTTCTATCACTTTAACATCAATTGTTAAAGTAAGTAGATTGGGTGTAATGAGACTTATGGTCTTAAATGCGGATTAGTGAGTATGAATCATGTATAATGATATGTTACTCTATGTTGCTCTATGTTTATGCATATTTGATAAGTTGGTTTATGCATGCTTAATAAGTTGATTTATGCATGTTTAACAAGTTGATATATGCATGTTTAATAAGTGGATTTATGCATATTTAATAAGTGGAATTATGCATGTTTAGCAAAGTGAGATATGCAAGTTAAGTGTATGTTTAAATGCAAGTTGAAAGTGATATGCAAGTTATGCATGCTTATGCAAGTGTATGGATGTTTATGCAAGTCATGTATATGTTTAAATGCAAGATTTATGTGATATGCAAGTTATGCATGCTTATGCGAGTATATGAATACTTATGCAAGATATGTATATGCTTAAATGACATGATATGCAAGTTATGCAAGTATGTGAATGCTTATGCAAGTATGTGGATGCCTATGCAAGTATGTGAATGCTTATGCAAGTTATGTGTATGCTTAAATGCATGTTTAACATGTTATGCAAGATTGAGAATGCCTATATGCAAGTTTAACATGTTATGCAAGATATGTGTATGATAATATGCAAGCTCATATGCAACATGTTATGCAAATCATGTGTATGATAATATGCAAGTTTGGGTTGTATGTAGTTGGGTTAATATATGCTCATATATGCAAGTTGACATCCTCTTAACCCATGACAAAGTTGTATGCTAAACCCATGAGATTTGTGATGATCTTCCCCTTATTATGTCATGTAACGAGAACGATTTACGTGGGGAACGATGGGGTTGGTAAATATATTAATAAATGAATGTTTGGGTATGATTAAGCATACCATAAAAAAAATTACCATAAGTGGGAATTTACCTATTGAGTTAGGTCTACCCCATGGGAATTTACCTATTGAGTTAGGTCTACCCATGTTATGGAAAACTTGATATTAATTAGGGATAATTAATATGGGGGTGATTAATTAGGTGTAATTAATCGACTAAGACACGAGGTTGGACTCATTTGTAGTGTAAAACTGCCCGGACCCGACCGGCTTAACCAGTTGCTACAAATGTCAGCCCAATGTGAGAGGTCATAGCCATAAATTAAATACGTGATTAAGGTAAAGACACGAGGTTAGACTCTGTTATGACGTAAGACTGCCCGGATTCTACCGGCTTAACCAGGCGGTCATAACAGCCAGTCTAATGTGGGAGGTCTTTACGGGAGATCACGGTCTTAATTAATTAAGAAACACTTAACCATAATAGCATGTAGTGGGACATGAGGGGTTAAGTGGGTGCCTTGGGTGGCATGAGGAAATTTGGTGGTTGCCTTGGGTGGCATGTGGAATCTAGTGGGTTGCCTTGGGTGGCAATAGAAAATACGATTAAAATACTTAACCAAGTGGAAACATGTAATTAAACATGATTAAAGGGTTAAGTGGGATACACTAGATATTTGACAAGCTTAAGTGGGTAGCTTGTGGGGGCCCATTTCAACCAATATCCCAAACGTATCTTTGTGGGCTCGACCCAAGTCGAGTGACGGGACACGCATATTGGGCTTGATTATAAGAGGCCAAAACGGGTTAGCGGTGGCAACGCAAGTCCAACGGGTTTCATATGCGTGTGTGGGCCCGGGCTGGTAGATAAGCCGTTGTTGCATCGTGTAGATATAAAGCCGTGCACCGTTAGTATTGGGTAGCCACTTTAGGGGAGTGATACACCCCACTGTGGGACCAACACGGGTATCTACGGTAGGGAGCCGATCGCTTGGGGAGTAGTGGGTACACCTAATGAAGATAGGGGCAGACGGCACCTATGTAGGGGTACACGAAACTACTGGGTAAGAATTACCGGGTACACCTAGTGGAGATAGGGGCAGACGGCACCTATGTAGTGGGCTAGGGGTACATGAAACTACTGGGGAAATTTTCTAAGTCTTTGGAAGGGATCAACCTTTAAGTAGGAAGGACTGGTGTGGTGCAGTTAGTAATTATCCTTGGGTGGGTAGATGCGTCCTGACGGTTATCTTAGTTTATCCTAAGTCTACCAAGCTGCTTAGTGTAGCCATTCATCCCCAGATATTACCGTAGGTCAATTTTATGTCTTCTCTGGTTACTTTAATGATTGTATTGTTAAAGTTATAGGACTCACTCAGACTTATGTCTGACCCCGTTGTTTTTATCTTTTTCCCAACCCTCAGGTCCTACGGTGGATCCTAGCGGTAGTAGAGCTTGATCGGATTGCTGTTCCAGTCTTTAGGAGCTTGGGTAGATGTAAAGCTCCAGTTATCCAGTTATCTTTTCTTTTGTTATGGCTATTGTATGAGGAGTGGGATTATGTACTTCTTTATTTTGATGGATATTGTACTTGACTTTTACCGTGGTTTTATGATGTAACCAGACATGTTTATTTCCGCTGTTATGAGATGATGTTTTAAAATTTCAAGTACTATTTATATCTGTCTTGTTGTAATTTTTCTGTTCTATATTCACTAAAATACTCCACCGATGCTATGGCATTCCCTTTATGAGTGACCCTAGCGGGCGTGGGGTGTTACATTTTTTGTTCTTTTACTCTAAAATAGAATCCCCTAAAACCTCCAAGAGGACTATCTTACTTAAATGTCAATTCTTTGGCAAGAGGCTATAAATGATGAGTTAGATTCTTTCGAATCTAATAAGACTTGACATTTAGTGAATTTATCACTTGGTGTAAATCTAGAAAAAATAAACGAGTGCTTAAAAGGAAATTAAAATATGAAGGCACAATTGATAAATATGTAGCCTATTTAATAGGTGAATGATGTAAGGAAAGATATATAATTTATTGGCATCATTTCTCCTGTAATTGGAACTACATCCATTTGAGCTTTACTTCACTTGCAAAATTTCGAAATAAAAAAAAATGGATGTAAAAATTGCATTTTTTAGATGATGAATTGAAACAAGAAATAAATATGGGCCAATTTGAATAATTTATACTTCATGATCAAGAACGTAAAATTTACGAATTAGATAAATCATTATATGGTTTAAAACTAACACATAAGAAATGGCATGAAAATTTTGATAACTTCATAATCCTACATGGATTTAAAGTTAATGAAAGTGACAAATGCATTTATTATAAATCTGAAAATGACATTTGTACTATTATATGTTTATATGTAGATGACCTATTTATTTTTGGGTCAAACATTCATGCCATAAACATTGTAAAATCCATACCAAGTGTCAACATCGATATAAAAGATATAAGTGAAGCGAATGTAATCCATGGTATTAAGATTACTAGGTTCGAAAAAGGACTTTCTTTGGATCAATCTCATTATTTTGAGAATATTCTAAAGAAATACAATTACTTCGACTGTAAACCTGCATGATCACCTTATGATCCTAGTGTGAAGCTATTTAAAAACACTAGTGAAGGTGTAAGACAGTATGATTATGAGAGCATCATTGACAGCCTTCGGTTTGCCAATGATTGTATTAGACCCGACACTGCCAATGTCGTGGTATTATTATGCAGGTTTATCAGTAGACCTAGTATAGAGCATTAACATGTTATTGAGAGGGTCATGAGATACCTAATATAAACCATGAGCCTTGGATTACAACTAAAATAAATCATGAACATTGGATTACATTATGAAAAGTTTCCAGCTATACTTGAAGGATATTTCGATGCAGACTGGAATACTTAATCTGATGATTCAAAAGCGACCAGTGGCTATATATATATTTAGCATTGCTGGAGTAGTTGTTTCTTGAAGAAAAAAATCAAGGAAACATATTATTTTGACTCAGTATACTATATAGAGACTGAGATAAGAGCACTAGCCACAACTAGTGAAGAAGCAGAGAACTAAAGAAATCTGCTAGTGGAGATCTCCATATGGATAATTGATACCATGGTGTAATCTATTGCGATAGTTCCGCGGCTATTGCAAAAATTTCAGAACCGTTATTACAATGGTATAAGACGACAGTCGTAAGCACAATACTGTAAGAGAACATCATATATGTAGTAATGACAATTTGACGGCTATTAAAAAAAGATAGAACCGATATTACAACGGTAATAAATGACAATCGTATGCACAGTATTGTTAGAGAACATCATATATGAAGTGATGATAATTTGGCAGATTCTTTGACGAAAGGATTGACCAGAAAGAAAGTCCTTAATGATTCTGAAAGAATGGGACTATTGCCCTTAGATTGTGGAATCACGCACAATGGTAACCCGACCTAAATGACTGGAGATCCCAAGAACTAGGTTCAATGGGTAAAAACAAGTTGTGTAGTGATAATAGATGAACATGCAAAATTTATATGTTAAGAAGCATGTATTCCTGAAGTGATTAGAGGATGAGTTAATAAAACTCTTAATGAGATCTATACTCTATTTGGAGTGGAGTACCTACCTTCAGGAGTACTCTTGATAGACTCACCTGTGTGAATGTGGAAATGTGGCCGTTTCCTATGGAATTTTGGGCAAGATTCCTACAGCGTTCACTAAACTGGGATAGATGTGCATGGACATAAATGCATGGGCTTATTTGATTGCACTCTAGAAAGGTTGTGTGTGGTTTGATGTCAGAAATAGAGTTCATGACTACGTGTCACTCTAGTAAAAACTGAATCTTACTCACTATGCAAAGGTTCAAGTCGGATGACACCTTTGTTTATGCACAATCTTATGTATTTTTAATGAACTGCTCAATTTTTTTAAGAAATTCAAGAGGGGGATTGTTGGAATATTTTGTGAATTTATTAAAAAAATAAATAAAAATTGAGCCGTTGTAAATTAATAACGGTAACATATATTTGAACCATTATTGTAATGCAATTAATGCAGTAGAACCGTTGAAAACTGAAACGGTAACATATTTACATATATGTAAATATTTATGAGCCATTAATGCATGGAGCCGTTGGAAGTTATAAACGGTATTATATTTTGTATTAGTAAATTTTCTTCTAAGAGCAGTTACGTTTGCATAACAGTTATGGGGGTGTGTGTGTGTGTAGATATATATATATATATACATACATGTATTTAATTGAGCTGTTACAAATTATAAATAAAATTAACAAATTGCAATGAATGGTAATAAATTAATTTTTATTAACATTCATCTCTTTTTGAAACGTATGCAATTGACATATTGTAAATTTCCTTTGAACGTTTCTTTCATTTAATATGACATTAATTGCAGTCCAATTCTCCTTCCACTAGAATAGCTACAATTTCTTCTATATAAGAACTTGGTCATAGACCAGGAAATATACAAAACATAGAATACAGAATATAGAAGGAAAATCTCTCTCTTCCTGTCCACAGAAAGAAAACATATTTTTTTTCTCCATTTTCTCTTCCACCACTCTTTTGAAAAAAAAATAGAAAGAAAAATATACATGAGCAGTATTATTTTTAGAGTGCAAACTGAATCGGATTCATATGTGCAAATGATCCGATATAGAAAGAAAAATAAGGAGGAGGCAGTTTTATCCCAGTGGCGGCGGCGAACAGTACGAACTACTTTGCACCTTCAGTAGATCGTTGAAACGTCTTCAAGAAAGTGACCTAGTCCACGACTCAGCCGAACCATTGTTTCCAACACATGCTATATATAGTATGGTGCAAATACATTTCTGCATTCAGAATCTCAGATTAGGTTTCTTCTTCTACAGTTTGCTTGCACGTAAATGTTATGAATGGTTAGAAAGTGCATATTCATGTTCTTCTCACTAAAGTGCCTGTTCTGCTACGTTATATGATGACGTTTTGGTAAACATAGGAAAACTATAATATATCATTGGATGCACGACAAATTTTTAGGATGGCTTTTTTTTGAAATAATTTGCAGGTCTAGATTATAGCAGCATGATAAGCTATCTTAACTCTGATTGTAAACTCATAATTAATTAGTAAAATAAAAATTAAAAATGAAAAACATTACATGGAATCATAATTTGAAGATTGAACTGTAGATAGAACTGAAAACTGTAACAACCGAATGAAGAAGGTTAATACAATCAAGCTCAAGCTGTGAAAATCATAAGATTTCCTTTTTTTCATCTTCTTCCATTACATCAAAAATTTAATGAATTCTAAGCGAGATCTTAATGTTTTCATACTGCTATGGTAATCCATTAATCAAATATTATATGTACCAGCAAATTCTCAGTTTCTTATGAAGTAAGGACCTAAGGCGGTGACCGTTCGGGGCCCTGCTTGGGACCAGCCTTAGAAACAAGATGTCATAGAGTACTTAAAATGAAACTGAGTTTAAAATAATACAAAAATGAAATGAATCAGTTATGGATTACAAGGAAATCTCTTATTCGACACCATATGGTACATATATTTTTGTAAAACTTTCCTTGTTTTATCCGTAATGCCTTTGGTTTTTGTTGAATGGAGACTTCTAGTTATTGCACAGGAAAGCAATGGTAATGTAGTTGCCATGATATCCCTATCAGGAATGAGGTTAACCGTTGGAGCGTATTATTAAAAAAAATTAACTGCAAACGACATTTAAACAAAACCATAATACGATATGGTTGCATATGTAGGCGACTGCAGAATTATACTTGAGAGGATTCAGAATTAGACAAGAAAATTATATAAATTATATGTAGAGAAAATTATAAAAAAATAGAGTCGAAATTACCTGAAGTAAAACAATCCAGGAAAATGGTAAAGATGGATTAAGTAATAACCAAATTTGGGGTACGAGGCGGTTCTTGTGCCAAAGACTTCCCCTGATGTCAGCCATGGGAATGAGGTATGCCAAAAATGACGAGGACGTGTGATGGGATGGATTACCACGGACAGGTGTACTGTAAGCAGTTCAACAGTCGATGGTGAAAACAAAGTTGAATTGGGGATGAAATTAATGAAATGAATGTGTAGAAATAGCATCAGCGTTGGTGAAGTATAGGCATTCTAAATGTTAGGACAGGGGTTGTTACGCCGACATTGTATGAAAGGGTATACAGGAGAAGCAGTGATTTAGTCGAGATTGAAATGGGAAAAGGGAAGAAGACATGAGCGTAGAGGATGTGGAACACGTATCAGGTGACGTGAGGGGTGAGGAAATTGGAAAAAAAAAAAAGAACGCTGAGGGCATGGTTTTCCAATACGAGAGAATGGAGAGTAGCGGAGGGCGAAATGTCGGAGTTATGTGCGACTGTTTTTAAATTTAACCATTGCAAAATGAAACTTCACCATTTCCAACCCCGTTTTATTTGCTATGAATTTAAATATAACTGTCGCAAATTGTAAATTTTTGCTATTGTTTTTAAATAAAGCGTTGCGAATTTGTCTTCTACATCATTTTCTCGACAACCTGCTACGGTTTGTAAATAAACAGTCACACATAACCATATGTGGTACTGTTTTTAGCTAAACCATCGCAAACAAGACGTCATAAATAAGCAGTTTTGTACCAGTGTAATTTTTAACTTAAAATTTAGTGTTCCTTAATCCCCTAGCTCTATTACAAATATAGCTCCAAACCTAACATGATTCTCACTACTTCATTCTCTGTCTCCATCTCAAATAACCTTCTCTTCAAATATATTTCTAATGGAGTACCAAGGCTTTGGTTTGCACATATTATAGAGGATATTCATAGATATAGATTACCTACTGGGACTTAATTGGATTTGCTTAATTTTAGGTGACTATTTTCTATGATTACAAGATTTCTACCAAGTTGAGGTTAAATTGATTCAATAATAGTTATAGTGGTTTCAGTTTTGAACTTTTCTGTAGTTGTACACAGATCTAGTTTATTTGTAGTTTATTTACAGATCTAGCTATTCCTAACTCTCTTTCTGTAAATAATTCTTGAAAATCCGATTGTTTCTTCTATCATTCCTCTGTTTATTTTTGTAATTGCAAGATTTAGTACAAATTGGGTTTTTTCTTGACAGTATAATAAGTTATAGATTTCATCTGATTATTATTCTCTTTTCAGTCAATAGTCTATGTAGATCTGATTACTGTTTCTATCCTTTCTTCTATCTATTTCAGTAATTTTGTTGTTGTAGTTTTATTCAGTTCATCTATACCTCTTGTTCTTCGTATGTAAATTTATTACAATTCATTATCAGCCCTATTTTATTTCAAATCTGTTCTTATTTATCAGAGCCTAGATCATGCGAGAGCTTAGGACATTGTCCTTTATATTTTGGCATCGAGTTTAGGCCTTCTTGAGCCTAAACCGTTTATTTCTTCTTATATATGCACAAATTTTGGTTAAAGAATGAAAATGACAATAGCAGCGCAATTGTGGAAAAAAATATTAAGACATATGTATAAAAAGGATGAATTAGGTTTAATTGAAATTATGCAATAAAAGACAATTGATTTGCAACTTTGATAACTAAAAAATTGGATAGAGTAAATGACGGGGGTTGGGTTGTAAAATGAAATTAAACATATGAGATGTTTATAGACAACCTGTAAATTAAAGTTTGCATGCAACCTATGAAATGATAGAAAGGTTACATGAAGGAAAGTAAGCTTACTAATAAACTTAAGATTGACATTAAGTTTAAATATATAAATTAATAAGTAGGTGTAGTCGGAGTTCGTTCCTACAGCGACGAATGATTGGGGAAAATAAGAGGCTCGTAGTATTAGCCCCTTCCAGCAATGAGAGTAGACTGATTAGAGAAAATAAGAGACCAATTAAAACTAAGGATTAAGTCTAGGGGTATGTTGACAAGTTTTTTGGTTAAAGCTGTCACATGTAAAGTTCCTGGTCAGAAACACGCCCAAGCATCAAAAAACACAAAGCAGTTTGGTCGAAGTCGCGTCGCAAACATAAAAAGGCCTTAAACTCCTATTAGATGACCTCTTTTGGGCCCGAGAACATCTAGTAAGATGCTTTGCACTATGACTCATGTAGATGGTGAATCGTCAGCCGAGCTGAAGGCGAGCCGTCAGTCGAGCCGAAGGCGAGCTATCAGCAGATCCAAGCGCAATGCCGGTGGGGGTCCGAGGCCCCACAGTCCTAATGGCGATCGAGCTTTGAGCCGACAGTTCGAATCCCTCCAATTCGAACTTACGAAAACTCGAATTCTCGCACTTCGTGTTCGGGAACCTCGACTCCCTAAAACAACAAGATTTCAAATCCCTCGCCTCTAAGATCACATGCTTCGGATCCCTTGGAATTTCAGCCCCCCTTCATCTTTTTCGTATCCCCTAAAGGGTTACGAAATTTCGTACCCCTCCAAGGGATATGAAATTTCGTACCCCCGGAAGGGTACGAAATTTGTATCCCTCCAGGCGATACTGATTTCGTATCCTCTAAGCGGTACGAATTTCGTATCCTTTGAGGAGTACGAATTTTGTGCCCCTCACCAGGATGTACGAATTTCCTGTTGCTTGGCTCCTTTAGGGGTCTGAAATTCTGGCTTGTGGTCCTCATTTCCTACCTACTCCCACCTAACCTCCTTCCTATAAATACCCCACGCCTTGGCTTCATTTGGAGGTTTTTTCCCTTGAAATTTTTGGACTTCTAGAGCTCCAAAACACTCATTAATGGCTGCCATCTCTTTCTTCATGGCAATTGGACATGGCATGGACAATTAAAACGTGGCATACACGTTTTCCATCAACACATGGAAATTCACAAGGATGGTTATGCTACTTTTGGGCTCTTTTGGACTTCTTGGACATTAAGGATAAATTTGGACATGGCTGACCAAGTCAACATACTCAACTAAGAAGAACAAGAAGGACACTTTAGTCAATATGTTTAAAAATACATCTTGTTATTCCATTGTAACACTTTATACTCGAATATTGTCTGATCTAGTTCAACATTGTAATCGGATATCATATGATGAATGATTATTATAAAGTGGTTAGGCGTTAGTGCCGAACCACTATAAAAGTTGAGTCTCCCCGCATTTACTTTACTTATATTGGATTTACTGTGTTTAGACCTTATACACATTAGGTGTTGGCGTGCGACAATTTTCCACGTCAACAGGGTGACTTATGTCAAACTGCATATTTTTGGTTGGGGATATGTATCAGTCGGTATTTCTTTTTATCAGTGCACCAAGGTCTCATGAGGAGGCGAAGGCATTCTTATAATGTACTAGGTAGTAAGAGGTCCAAACAAGGAGGTGGGTACAAGCACGTTCCGGTGGGGCGCTAAGCGTTCATCGCGCCGATTAAGGAAAATAAGACGCTGCAATGGCTGTGATTAACTGTAGCACGCCACGTCCATTAATGTCACTTTTAAAGGGAATGCATTAACTTTCATGAAGTATTATTGGTGTATAGAACAGAATATAACAAGGCAGATACATATATTGATACTTGAGAAATTAGAACAACTTTTATTGTAGCGGAGAAATAGTTTGGTTACAACAACATCAAAAACCAACAATAAAACCAAGTACACTTAATATCCATCTTGATAAATTATTTTATGAGTACATAAAGTAAAAAGCATAACCCCAACATAAGTAGCCATAAAAGAGATAAGCTGAACTTTACTTTCAGCAATCCAAGCACTTCCAAGAGAGAGAGAGAGAGAAAGAGATCTGAATCAAGCTCCACTAGCACTAGTCCCACCCTGAGAACCTGGGGGGTGAGGAAAGGAAGAAAAGAGGCGAAAACAAAGGGGGTCAGACATAAAGTCTGGCGAGTCCAATAACTTTAACAATATAATTATTAAAGTAATTAGGATAAGGCATAAACCGGTAAAACAAGGAATGACAGTGAAACAAATGGGCATGACAAAACAAACAAGAGGAATATGCTGGCATTAATCGCGTTCCTAATCACTATAGAATAATTACTATACTGCACCATTACTAGTCACCCAAAAAGTTGATCCCATCTATTGAATATAATAATCATAATGGTAGTTTCGTGTACCCCTAGCTGTCTTCATAGGTGCCGACAGACCTATCTCCACTAGTTGTACCCCCTACCCCCATGCGATCAGTTATCTAACTCGTTGTACCCATGCTGGTCCCACAGTGGGGTGTATCACTCCCCAAAGTGGCAACCCGATACCACTAAAGATGCACGGCTTATATCTACACGATGCATTAACGTCTTACCTACCAGCCCGGGCCCACGCACACACATGACCCCGTTGGACTTGCCTAGCCACCGCTAACCCGTTTTGACCTCTTACAATCAAACCCAGTAAGCGTGTCCCGTCCTCGATCTAGATCGAGCTCACTTAGATACTAAATGGGTGACTGGTTGAAAAGGGTCCCCACACTTGACACAAGCTTTCCACCTATGCTTGGTCCCTACTAGGATTTCTCACTTAACCCCCTCTTATTCATGTCTTCTTACATGTTTCAACTTAGTTAAGTGTTTATAATTATATCCTTCATGTCACCTATGTTACCCACTTATCAAATCAACATGTGTTATTGGTTAAGCTTATCTTAATCCTATCCGCTTATCAGATCAATATATATATTATTGGTTAAGCTAGTCTTAACCCTATCCACTTATATATTATTGGCTAAGTTGGTCTTAACCCTATCCACTTATCAGATCAATATTGGTTAAGTTCGCCTTAACCTTATCCACTAATCAGATTAATATATATTATTGGTTAAGCTGGTCTTAACCCTACCCACTTATCAAATTAATATATATTATTGGTTAAGCTGGTCTTAACCTTACCTACTTATAAGATTATTGGTTAAGAGAATAACTCCCTAAGTATCAACCCCGAAGACCGAAATCAACATCAGACTGGTACTCAGAGAATTACTCAACTTAACCAAACTTCTGTTTGTCATTCATATTTGTCTTTGATCATCATTAATTAATTATTAATGCACAGACCTCTCACATTAAGTCGATTGCTTGTAGCCGCTGGATATGCCGGGCGGTTCCGGGCAGACTTCCACCACAAGCTAGACTTAACCTCGTGTCTAAGCATCTTTTAATTATGCCTACGACCTCTCACATTAGACTGTCGTTTGCGGTTTCTGGATGTGCCAGGCGGGTCTGGGAAGTCTTATACCACAAACGAGTCGTGTCTTAGGCATTTATTACGCATTTAATTTATGCCTTCGACCTCTCACATTAAACTACCGTTTGAGGTTGCTCGATTTGCCGGGTGGGTCCGGGCAGTCTTATTCCACAAATGAGTCTAACCTCGTGTCTTTGGCGTTTATTATTACACACAATTATTTCACCCCAATATGAATTAATTATCCCGAGTCAAATTGTCAATAATTTCCAAATTAATCTTTGTCCATAATTTTCACCTAAATTTTGTCCATACTTTTCAGGTATATAAATTATACCAATTAGTGTCTCAAATTAATTATATGCCTTTAAAGCCATTTTATGCCAATTCATAATTTGTATAATTAATATTTTCCCATTGTCCCCACGTCGTTCGTACGTTTAATATGGAATATGTTAGACTAACAAATAGTCTAACTCATAAAAAAGAAAAGAAACATCACAACTTGCATAACACATAAAATAGATCTAACTTGCGAATAAGAATTATAACATAAGTTTGCATAGCCAATAACTTGCATAGGCAATGGACATATAGAACATAAATTTGCATAAACTACCATAAATCTAAATATAGATATAAGCATGAAATTGTGAACTTGCATATGTGAATATGGGTTTCACCTAAACTTGCATATGTGAATATGGTTATCACCTAAACCTACATATGTGATATAGTTTGCACCTAAACTTGCATATGGATTCCTACAAACTTGCATAGGAATTTAAACATGTAAACTAATATCACGTGTTTTACATATAAACTAACATATGTATATACTTGATTCACATATAAACTTGTGTATAATTCGCATACAGACTTGCATAAGATTCACATACAAACTAGCATATGATTTATATCCCAAACTTGCATATAAACTGATGTCATAAAATGAATCAAGTTAAACATATGTGATTGGACATATGAAATGGATCTACCAACATAAGTTAACAAAACTATCATATGTTCACCAACAGACGATAACAAAATTAAGTAACATCACATGATTCAACAGACACGTTCTGATAATCCAAATTATAACTCATCATAATTAATTTATTAATTATTTTGTGAAAGAAAATTGTACTCACAAAGACGGATTAGAGAAGAGAATAATTCATTCATCGTTTGTATTAGAATTCTGACTTGCAATTACTAAGCTTCAAGAAGAACTATTCTAGCAGCAGCATGGAGGGCAAGAGATTAATTTAGTTTAGGTTTAGAGCTTGAGTCTATGCGTGCTTATATAGAAGTTTAAATCAATATAAGTCGTTAGATTATCATAGGAGCAATCATAACCGTCCAGACTAGATAGAGTTATTCAGAATTGCCACCTATGCCCTAGTGACTCAGCAACATGTCAGAGAAGACTCAACAACAAGTCAGGATCATCACAGTTCAGATCTGCCCGGGGGGTAGGTCTGCCCCCAGTTCGACCTGTATAAAGGAGGTCGACCCCCTGGTTGACCTGGCCTAAGGCGGGAAAAATCCCGCCCAGCCCGCTTTCTCGTTTGAATTTGAATTTTGAATTTAATTCAGAACTGTTTTAATTTATTTAAAATTCCTGAAACTTCTGAGGGCCATAACTTCCTCATACGAAGTCCGACTTACGAAAATTTAGACTCTATTCCAGGCAGAATTTCAAGACGAACGCAATGGCGTAAACCATTTCGCTTAATTCTCACTTTAACAATTAAGTATTCTTAAAATTGTTAATTTTAATATTTAAAATTACGGGGTGCTACATTCTCCCCTCATTAAAGGATTTCACCCCCGAAATCTCCAAGTTAAGGAGAATGTATATCCTAACATCCAATCATCCATCTACTCAACCATCAAACACAAGCATCCATTGTACTTACAAGATTTCTAATGCCGTATGAACATATGCAAAAAGTGTGTGTATATGTTTCTTATCCAATGCAAAATCAGGCGGTCTACTGATTCAGTTGACCTCCTTAATGCAAATCATGATAGTGCCATGCGTCCATTATGTATGCAAAAGAATCCTAATGATGCATATTATTTCCACATGTGTGCACAACTATTCATCTAAATGCAGCATCCATATGATAACACAACCATTGTACATCAATTAATGCACACATATTTATATGCAATATGAAAGTGATTGAGCCGTTCTAGTGCCTAATGTGTGTGTACATGCATCCACGAGCAACCACTTGCATCCATTAAACATAACATATCTCAAACACATGTTTACAACCATAGAATTTCTCCTAGCTAAAGATCGAAGATATCATCGCAAAGACATATTAAACGATAGGACAATTATCAACAAAGCGGTAGAGAAAGGAGAAGTAAAAAAACATACCCTCAAAAAGGAAAGGGTACAGCGTATGCATCTTGTCTTCCATCTCCCAAGTCGCGTCTCCTTGATCATCTCCCCATTGCACTTTGACCAATTTGACCTATTTGTTGCATAGCTTTTTGACCTCCGATCCGAGAATGCGTGTAGGAGCTCATCTAACCGTGGCATTTCGCTCTACTTCCACTTCTTTGAGCATGCTCGGCTCCACCACTTCCGTCGTATCATGCAAACACTTACGCAAATGCGAAACGTGAAACACGTCATGAACACCACTGAGCTTCTCTGGCAACTTTACTCTATACGCCATATGCCCAATCCTCTCTGTAATTGGAAAGGGTCTTACTAACCTCGGTGCCAACTTTCCTACAGATCTAAAACGGACTACGTTACTCAACGGTGACACCTTAATAAAAACCATGTCCCCAATATTGAACTCAAGTTTAGATCTTTCTGAGAGAACAAGTACTTTAGCGACTTATGGTCTGTATACAACTCAAACTTCTCGCCAAGCAAATAATGACGCCGTGACTTAAGCGCAAAAACTATGGGAGCCAACTCTAAGTCGTGGCTAGGGTAATTCTTCTCGTGGACTTTCAACTGCCTTCCACCATAGCATATCACCCTTCCCTCTTACATTAAAACTACGCCAAGCCCTGTCCCGCAAGCATTAGTATATACTGTGAATGGCTTACTCCCATCTGGCAAAACTAAAACTGGAGCTGTCGTTAAAGCCCTGTTCAAACGTTGGAAAGCATCGTCACAGTCAACATCCCAAGCAAAAGTCAAGTTCTTCTTCGTTAACCGAGTAAGTGGGGCTGATATCTTCGCGAAGTCCTTAATGAACTTCCTATAATAACCAGCCAGCCCAAAAAAGCTTCTTACTTCTGTTGT
Organism: Allium sativum; assembly: GCA_030737875.1. NCBI lineage: Eukaryota > Viridiplantae > Streptophyta > Magnoliopsida > Asparagales > Amaryllidaceae > Allium > Allium sativum. Next base: position 752,996,222 of record CM060918.1, read on the forward strand.
GTTCTTAGGAATCTTCCAATCTTGGATTGCCACCACCTTTGCGGGATCCACAGCTATCCCTTCCTTAGAGACCACGTGTCCTGAAAACCTCACTTCTTTTCTTTAAAAGTGGCATTTGGAGAACTTAGCTTTGAGTTGATGCACTCGTAGGGTCTCTAAGACTTCCCTAAGATGTAGGGAATGCTCTCCTTCGCTTCAAGAGAAAATCAAGATATCATCCATAAAGACTACCACAAACTTATATAGAAACTCCCTGTACACCCTACTTATTAAGTCAAGAAGTATGCGGGTGCATTCGTCAAACCAAAAGGCATGACGAGCCACTCGAAGAAACCGTTAGGAGTTCTAGATGCAGTCTTATTTATGCTGTCTTCAGCCACTCTTAGCTGATGAAATCCTGTTGCTAAATGCAACTGCAGGAAAACTGAAGCACCAACCAACTGATCAAATAAATTGTCTATCCTCGACAATGGGTGTCTGTTCTTCTTTGTGAGCTTATTCAGCTCTCTATAGTCCACGCACAATCTAAGTGAACCATCGGCCTTTGTAGCAAAAACAACCGGAGCACCCCATTCCAAAATGCTTCTTCTTATGAACCCCTTCTCAAGAAACTCCTTTCTCGCTTACTAAGCTCTCTTCTCTCTCGGAGCCATGTGTCGCACTGGTAATGCAACTGGCTTTGCATTATCTACAAGGTATATACGAAAGTCTATCTCGCGCCTCGGGAGTAAACCCCGAACTTCATCGAAGACGTCATCATATTCACGGACCACACGAACAAATTCCAAATCATCGTTGGACGCGTCAAGAGATTCTAGGTAGCTAAGCATCACCTGACCTTTAGGGTCATAAGAAATATCAAAGGTCCTGCCACAATGGGTCAACAATCTAACTACCCTTCTTTCACAATCTAGGATGGCACCGTATCTGGCTAGCCAATCCATGCCGAGAATCAAGCCGTAGCCCATGAAGCCAAGAACGAAGGTGCTGCATTCAAACTCAACGCCCAAGATAGACACTCTCAAATCCTGAAAAATCATTCAAAGATGAGCCGAACCACCAATAGGATTTGAGACTACTATGGGATCTGCAACTAGACTAGTATTTAGGTGCAGTGTTTTACCTAACGAAGCAGATACAAATGAGTGTGAAGCGCCAGAATTCAAACAAGGTTCGAACAGGATGATCAGAAAGAAAAACCATACTTCCAACCAAGATATTTCTACCTCTATCAGGTATGCCAGCCGTGAGGGAACGCGTCTGCCCTCCATAAGAACCTGTACTTTGTCCTTACTTTTGCTTCTTTGGACGATCCTAATAAGATGTCCTGTTTCTCTGTAACGAGAACAACTAGTCTTCTTCTTCTTTCTAACGTCTTTATTTAAGTCGTCAGGTATTTCACAAGTGTGGCCCTTCCTTTTCTCTTGGCCCCTTCTTATCCTTACCGCCTTTCTTTGGATCCACTTTCTTATCGTGTGTCCTATCTGTGTCTCTCCTGCACATTCTCTATTCGTGACCTCTTAAAAAAATGAGGCTTCGTCCTTCATTAACCAAGAAGCTAATTGAACCTTCCTCCCATCGTCTATCTTAAAGGTACCAACGAGTCCTCCACTTCCTACTAGCTTTGACAAATGTCCCAGTCCCATGAAGCAGTTTTCCGCCCATCATACGGAAGTTCTTACATATCTTAGAAAAAACGTCTATACGTGGAGGAAGAAATTCAAAAAGGAAAGAGGAAGAGATTTAAAATGGAGAATCGAAGGAAATATATATGGCTCTTTGGGGTTATGTTTTTCAAAATAAAGTTTTCTCTTAAAAATACTCTCCTTAAGACATATTTTAGAAAGTATTTCTTTATAAAAATGCTTTTGAAAGCGGTTTTTCAAAATCTCTTATATGTTCTGGTAGCCTTCAGCTCTGATACCACGTGTAACACGCCACGTCCATTAATGTCACTCTTAAAGGGAATGCATTAACTTTCATGGTGAATTATTGGTGTATAGAACATAATATAACAAGACAGATACATATACTGGTACTTGAGAAACTAAAACAATTTTTATTGTAGCGGAGAAATAGTTTGGTTACAACAACATCAAAAACCAACAATAAAACCAAGTACACTTAATATCCATCTTGACAAATTATTTTCTGAGTACATAAAGTAAAAAGCATAACCCCAACATAAGTAGCCATAAAAGAGATAAGCTGAACTTTACTTTCAGCAATCCAACACATCCAAGAGAGAGAGAAAGAGATCCGAATCAAGCTCCACTAGCACTAGTCCCACCCTGAGAACCTGGGTCGGGGGGAAGGAAGAAAAGAGGCGAAAACAAAGGGGTCAGACATAAAGTCTGGCGAGTCCAATAACTTTAACAATATAATTATTAAAGTAATTAGGATAAGGCATAAACCGGTAAAACAAGGAATGACAGTGAAACAAATGGGCATGACAAAACAAACAAGAGGAATATGCTGGCATTAATCGCGTTCCTAATCACTATAGAATAATTACTATACTGCACCATTACTAGTCACCCAAAAAGTTGATCCCATCTATTGAACATAATAGTCATAATGGTAGTTTCGTGTACCCCTAGCTGTCTTCATAGGTGCCGACAGACCTATATCCACTAGTTGTACCCCCTACCCCCATGCGATCAGTTATCTAACTCGTTGTACCCGTGCTGGTCCCACAGTGGGGGTGTATCACTCCCCAAAGTGGCAACCCGATACCACTAAAGATGCACGGCTTATATCTACACGATGCATTAACGTCTTACCTACCAGCCCGGGCCCACGCACGCACATGACCCCGTTGGACTTGCGTAGCCACCGCTAACCCGTTTTGACCTCTTACAATCAAACCCAGTAAGCGTGTCCCGTCCTCGATCTAGATCGAGCTCACTTAGATACTAAATGGGTGACTGGTTGAAAAGGGTCCTCACACTTGACACAAGCTTTCCACCTATGCTTGGTCCCTACTAGGATTTCTCACTTAACCCCCTCTTATTCATGTCTTCTTACATGTTTCAACTTAGTTTAAGTGTTTATAATTATATCCTTCATGTCACCTATGTTACCCACTTATCAAATCAACATGTGTTATTGGTTAAGCTTGTCTTAATCCTATCCGCTTATCAGATCAATATATATATTATTGGTTAAGCTGGTCTTAACCCTATCCACTTATATATTATTGGCTAAGTTGGATTTAACCCTATCCACTTATCAGATCAATATTGGTTAAGTTCGCCTTAACCTTATCCACTAATCAGATTAATATATATTATTGGTTAAGCTGGTCTTAACCCTACCCACTTATCAAATTAATATATATTATTGGTTAAGCTGGTCTTAACCTTACCTACTTATAAGATTATTGGTTAAGAGAATAACTCCCTAAGTATCAACCCCGAAGACCGAAATCAACTTCAGATTGGTACTCAGAGAATTACTCAACTTAACCAAACTTCTGTTTGTACACCTAGCTGTCTTCATAGGTGCCGCCTGCCCTAGTTCCAGTAGTTGTACCCACTACCCCCATGCGATCGGCTCCCTAACACGTAGATACCCGTGCTGGTCCCACAATGGGGTGTATCACTTCCCAAAGTGGCAACCCGATACCACTAAAGATGCACGGCTTATATCTACATGATGCAACAACGTCTAACCTACAAGCCCAGGCCCACGCACGCACATGACCCTGTTGGACTTGCGTTGCCACCGCTAACCCATTTTGACCTCTTACAATCAAACCCAGTAATCGTGTCCTGTTCTCGATCTAGATCGAGCTCACTTAGATACTAAATGGTTTACTGGTTGAAAAAGGTCCCCACACTTGACACAAGCTTTCCACCTATGCTTGGTCCCCCCTAGGATTTCTCACTTAACCCCCTTTTATTCATGTCTTATTACATGTTTCAACTTGGTTAAGTGTTTATAATTATATCCTACATGTCACCTATGTTACACACTTATCAAATCAACATGTGTTATTCGTTAAGCTTGTCTTAACCCTATCCGCTTATCAGATCAATATATATATTATTGGTTAAGCTAGTCTTAACCCTATCCACTTATATATTATTGGCTAAGTTGGTCTTAACCCTATCCACTTATAAGATCAATATTGGTTAAGTTTGCCTTAACCCTATCCACTTATTAGATTAATATATATTATTGGTTAAGCTGGTCTTAACCCTACCCACTTATCAAATTAATATATATTATTGGTTAAGCTGGTCTTAACCCTGCCTACTTATCAGATTATTGGTTAAGAGAATAACTCCCTAAGTATCAACCCTGAAGACCGAAATCAACAACAGATTGGTATTCAGAGAATTACTCAACCAAACTTCTGTCATTCATATTTGTCTTTGATCAGCATTAATTAATTATTAATGCACAGACCTCTCATATTAAGTCGATTGCTTGTGGCAGCTGGATATGCCGGGCAGTTCCGGGCAGACTTCCACTACAAGCCAGACTTAACCTCGTGTTTAAGCATCTTTTAATTATGCATATGACCTCTCACATTAGACTGCCGTTTGCGGTTGCTGGATGTATCGGGCGGGTCTAGGCAGTCTTATACCGCAAACGGGTCTAACCTCGTGTCTTAGCCATTTATTACGCATTTAATTTATGCCTTCGACCTCTCACATTAGACTACCATTTGTGGTTGCTAGATTTGTCAGGCGGATCCGTGCAATCTTATACCATAAACGAATCTAACCTCGTGTCTTAGGTGTTTATTATTACACACGATTATTTCACCCCAATATGAATTAATTATCCCTAGTCAAATTGTCAATAATTTCCAAATTAATCTATGTCCATAATTTTCACTTAAATTTTGTCCATATTTTCAGGTATATAAATTATACCAATTATTGTCCCAAATTAATTATATGCCTTTAAAGCCATTTTATGCCAATTCATAATTTGTATAATTAATATTTTCCCATTGTCCCCACGCCGTTCGTACGTTTAATATGAAATATGTTAGACTCGCAAATAGTCTAACTCATAAAAAAGAAAAGAAACATCACAACTTGCATAACACATAAAATAGATCTAACATGCAAATAAGAATTATAACATATGTTTGCACAGCCAATAACTTGCATAGGCAATGGACATATAGAATATAAATTTGCATAAACTACCATAGATCTAAATATAGATCTAAACATGAAATTATGAACTTGCATATGTGAAGTATGGGTTTCACCTAAACTTGCATATGTGAATATGGTTTTAACCTAAACGTGCATATGTGAATATTGTTTTCACCTAAACTTGCAAATGGATTCCTACAAACTTGCATATGAATTTAAACATGTAAACTAATATCACATGTTTTACATATAAACTAGCATATGTATATACTTGATTCACATGTAAACTTGTGTATAATTCGCATACAGACTTGCATAAAATTCACACACAAACTAACATATTATTACATCCCAAACTTGCATTAAACTAATGTCATATAATGAATCAAGTTAAACATATGTGATTGGACATATGAAATAGAACTACTAACATAAGTTAACAAAACTGTCATATGTTCACCAACAGACGATAACAAAATTAAGTAACATCACATGATTCAACAAACATGTTCTAATAATCCAAATTATAACTCATCATAATTAATTTATTAATTATTTTGTGAAAGAAATTGTACTCACTAAGACGGATTAGAGACGAGAATAATTCGTTCGTCGTTTGTATTAGAATTCTGACTTGCAATTCCTAAGCTTTAGGAAGAAGAACTATTCTAGCATCAGCATGGAGGCCAACAGGTTAATTTAGTTTAGGTTTAGTGCTTGAGTCTATGCGTGCTTATATAGAGGTTTAAATCAATATAAGCCGTTAGATTATCAAAGGATCAATCACAACCGTCCAGGCTAGATAGATTTATCCAGAATTGCCACCTATGCCCTAGTGACTCAGCAATAGGTCAGAGAAGACTCAGCAACAAGTCATGATCGTCACAGTTCAGATCTGCCTGGGGGATAGGTTGACCCCTAGGTCAACCTGTATAGGGGAGGTCGACCCCTTGGTGGACCTGGCCTGGGAAGGGAAAAATCCCGCCCAGCCTGGTTCCGCGTTTGAATTTGAATTTAGAATTTAATTCTGAACTGTTTTAATTTATATAAAATTTTTGAAACTTCTAAGGGCGATAACTTACTTATACGAAGTCTGATTTACGAAAACTTGGACTCTATCCCAAGTAGAATTTCGAGACGAATGCAATGGCGTAACCCATTTCCCTTAATTCTCGCTTTAACAATTAAGTATTCTTAAAATTGTTAATTTTAATATTTAAAATTACGGGGTGTTACATTAACGCTATGTCCTTTGGAGCTGATGGGTTAGGCCTAATAAACTTGGGGCCATAGTCGACACAAAATATCGCTTTGGGATATGCAAGTCAATCGATAGGTAGTATTAGAAAGTTCCTTCCTAATTATTTATTTCTGTTTGAAGTTAAGGAAGTGCAGAACAATCATAGCTATTATTATCATTATTGTGATCGTTATTATCATCATTGCCATTGAATGAGAATAGCCAATCCTTTATGTCATTCCTATTAGTATTTGTTCACTCTTAGGTGTGCACAAATACTTACCTTTTTTGACACTAGAACTACTGTTTTATCTGTTTTCTTATCAGTTGTGCTAGTAATCATAGCAGCTCACCAGTTTATGTCTGACCCATTTTCCTTTATTCTTTCCTCTTTTCTTCCCCCTAGGCTTATAGGGAGAAAGTGTATAGTTCATATTTAATTGTGGATTCTATCTTGAAGGATTCGTTCAAAAGATGGATCGCTTTTCGTTCTTTTTCTAAGATTAGGTTGTATCTTTTTAACTGTTTGGGGGATAATACTATTTTGTACTCTGATGTTGTTTTAATTGACATTTTGGGATATGATATTTTATAATAACTTGGTTAAATAAAAATAAATGTGGGTTCTATCATTTTAAATATAAATTTCTTCTTCTTCCATTGTAAATTTATTTCTTTATGTTTTGTGGAATCTTAGTCTCTATTATGTTTTATGTCTTTATACCTACAACGCTCTATATTTTCTTAACGAAATCCTCATATGGATGACTTAAGAAATGTGGGGTGTTACACTTGGTATCATAGCCTAAGGTTACTAGATCACTAATTTTTTTTAAAGAAAAGTATTTTTTAGAGAGCGAATTCTTTTCGAAAACCAAAAAGTTGTTTTTGAAAATAAAACTATCCTCTCTAGTTAGTTACAACCTTCCTTTAAATCTTTCGAATTCTAAATCTCTACGTTAAGTTATCTATAAGCTTTTCTATATATATGAACCTTAAATATTTATAGTTTGTAGTTTTGACTAATGGACAAACATGTTTTGCTCATAGCTGGGAAAGATCGAAGTTAAAGAGAAACTTGTTTCTTAATAAACGTCGAATAAGGCTAATCATGGATAGGATAACCTTATTAGCTTGGGGAAAATTGGGAGTTAGGAAGTTAAGATTGACCTAGATTAATTAATTAAGAAAAGGGATGTATTTTTTTGGTTTGGTTTGTAATTAATGTAGAGAACTTCATTGCATGAATGAATGGATTAGTGCGGAGGGATTTAGTCGTATTGCGCGCTACTCATCCACTTAGAGATAATCAAAAAGAAAAGAAATATCTTGCGATTATGGATTTCTACAAATTAGATTGTCTTATGCCATGAAAATAGATTTTTGTACATTTTCAGTAACCAATCAATTAGGAATGAGCAAAACCTCCATAAAGGGTAAACTTAAGGATAACAAGTGAAAAAGCAACATAAATGTGCTAAAATCAAAAGGATTATAGGAAAGGTGTTGATCAAAGGGATCTAAAAATAGAAGTAAGTTAGGGTTGATGGAAGTAAAATTGATATCTATCTTCAGTTCTTTCTAGTTCTCCTAACTTTATTTAGTTTAGGAGTATTTTTCTCTTTACCTTTGATGTATTAGTTAAGGGTGGCTGCGGCGCGGAGGGGTGGGGGGTATAGCCACATTGAGGGGAGATAAGTCATGAGGAACATCTGTATTGTAGGCCTAACGAAGTTGTCTTTTGCAGATATGGTAAATCCCCGTGTGTGATGATAGCACTGGTTGACTGTTTTGCACTTAAGTACTTTTCCCAGCCCAGTAGTAGTTTTTCGACCTCATAGTGAGATCAGCTTGATTATCTATAGTGGGTCAGGGTTAAAACTAGAAATCTTGATTTAGGAGATGTTTAGGGAATCTTTGGGTATGGGTTGGTTTTGGGTCTAGTAAGTTTAACAATATAATTAGTTATCTCAGAATTTGGGCATTGGCAGTAGATTTTGACTGAAGTGCCTATATTCTAAAGTTTTGAGAAAGGAAAATTTGGAGGTTGGATTAGTTAGCCAATTGTGGGTTATTTTGGTTGCAAGAAGAGGGCGTCAGACTAGGATATAAAGTGGACTAATTTTTGAGATTTCTTATGACACGAAGGGTCAGTCATGTTGATATTCCTATTTTCCTTAGTGCATCTCTAGGTAGTATCGATCCAGTTCTCTTTGTGCTATATATGCCAAATATGATAAGCGGTTGAAAGATTACCTCCCAAGAGAGAGATTGATTTTTGGGTCTATATTTGTGACAATGCTAAACTTGTAGCATTATGGAAAAAGTGCATGGTTTTGAGAGAGTAAGTGGGAATTGAGTTTCATGCTTATAAATGGAATCTTTTCCTAGTTATGGAGTTAGGTTATTGATGGATGGGTTACTAGCATGGTGAGTTATCTTAGATGTTGAAATAGAAGTAGTTTTTATTGCGGGTGTGCATTGTAGGCGCACCAGAATGTTAACCTATAAAGGACTAACTGGAATGGTTTATTTTACTTTCTAAACCTACCTTTTGGAAGACAAGTGTGGTACTTATATTAGAACTTTCTGCATGTATTTTGAGCAAGTCGTTGGACTTCAGTTGTAGCAAAGAGATCTTGGGGAAAGTTCCTTTGGCTCAATGGCAATCATAAGTGAATTGTTTTGGAAGGAAACATTTCTCCTCATATAGGTGATCTTTTGGGAATGATTGAGAGCCGTATTTTCCCTGTGGTCAGATTTTTTTGTTTGCAGTTTCGAACAGTGGAAAAAGAAATATAAGAATGGAAATTGCTTGCAGAACATCCAATGGATTTTTAGCATAGATGCTAGGCTAGCTTGTTCATATACCTAGTTATTAAATTGTGTAGTAGGACGATTTGCAAGGTTTGTGTTGGTGACATGTTAATCTAAAACAAAATGGGAAATACCTTCTTCCGATTAATGATTTAGTGCATATTGTATCAAAGTGACATTGGTAAGCGAATCTATAAGGGTAGTCATCTTGGATTAACTACTATCAGTTTGTCATGAGAAAGGGACCATTACCTATTAAAGGGGAAGTCTGAATTTTTAGTAACCATAGGTTGTTGGGTAGTTGTTTCCTTACAAGGGATTGGGGCTTTAAGATAAGGGAAAAATTGTTGAACTTGCATGTTTAATGGTTTTTGAGATTTCCTTGTAAAAGTAAGGATGTAGATAAAAGTTTTTGGCTTTTTGAGGTTTAAGGGTTCATGTAATATCGATGGGAATATTTTGTAGGCCAAAAAAATTTACCCCGAGATTGTATCTTAAGATTGGACAGGAGTTCACCATTTGGTAAGTTATGTCACAATTTTGTCATTTGGATAAAAGCAGTGGATTCTAGGAGTTCAAACTAAGTCTTTACATGACCACAAAATTGAAGCAAGTGATAAGTTTGGACAGTGGATAAGGGGTAAAAAGAACATAGATGTTTCATCTGATAATTACGTTTCAAGAAAGGAGTTGAAAGAAGGGGTACTTTAGGGAAAATGGAAAATTTATGGAACCACTTTGAGTCGAAACCCCATATGCATAGAATTTTAGAAAGAGAAATTTTTAAGGACTAATGTGTTTTGATATGAAAATTCGTATTTCCATAAATTTCATAGAGACAGCTATACATAATTCCAAAAGATATTTTTGTAAATGAAAGTTTGCTTCACTAAGATTTTTCAAATAAGGTTTTGAAAATATTTGTATAATTGGGTCCTTAATGGGTTAGACAACAAGAGTGGAACAGTTTAGAGAATACAAGACGATAATGTAAAGAATAAAAGCGGATGGTGGAAAAGAGGAAAGGGTGACTCTTCTTGTAAGGAAGCATAAGAAGTGGGGTTAGTTCACTGGGAATATTTTGATGGATTAGTTCACTTGAATTATTTCTTCCTGAAGTAATGAGGATGGATGAGATGAAATAACTCTTCCAAGGAATTGGTTTGGAGAAATCAATAGTCTTAGGGAAACCATTTAGTTTGATAGATTGGGAAAAAGTACAAGTTAATTATGAGCCGTTATATGGAGATACACTGACAGATACAGTCATAGAATCTTTTATATCATACGGAGAATTCAAGTTTCTTATGCATATTCTTTTGGCAAGTACTTCCTTTTTGACATTCTATCAGTAGCTTCTTCCTTTGATTAGGGACTTTCTTATAAGATATCCTTGGAAAGGGTAGATCTTAGGATTTAAGCTTATAGATGATATGATATGGTTGAAACACGTGTTTAAGACATGTTATGTTTGATGTTTGCGAATGGGTACAAGTGTTGGCAAGTGGATGTAGTGGATGCACATACACACACTAGGCACTAAGATTAGGGAATAGGGCACTTGCATATGCATATGGATGTGTGTGCATTTTATTATTATTTATATGGATGAAGTATATTGATGCTGTTATATGGTTGTTGCATATAGGCGATTGTTGATGCACACATATAGAATTATCTGTACTTGCATATATTCGGATGCATGGCACAAACATAATTGCATAAAGAGGAGGTCGACTGAATCAGTAGATCACATAATCTTTTGCATTATATACACTACACTATTGCATTAGTACATAAATTGCATATAAAAATTAAGGACAATGTTTTCCAATAGAAAATGGATGAGTAGATAGATGTAGAAATACTTATATTATTCTTCCACCTTGGCGAATTCGAGGACGAAATCCTTTAAGAAGGGGTGAATGTAACAAACCAAATTTATAATAAACAATAATTAATTAACGAATTTATTAATTAAGGTATAAGTTAAGAAAATAAATAATAATCAGAAAAATATTAAGAATTAGGCAATGGGGTTTGCACCACTCGGCCCGTTATGAAATTTTGATTAAGATAGACATTTGCTTTGCTGAAAACGGATTTGAGACTGAGAATTTACGATAGTTTGAAGTTTGAACTAAAATAAAATAACAAATTTACATAATAAATTTGGTATTTCCATGGGACGGCCCAAAATTCAACTGGGTTGACCCTTGGGTCGAGCCACGTTGAAGGTAGGTCGACCCAGCTGTATACCGAGTTGACCTAGGGCATGCCTGGCACGTTGTTGCCAGGAACATTTTCGATCGAATCTAGTTGACTTTTTTGGTGCGTTTTTATGGAACATTCTTTAATCCATTGGACCTAATTTTTAACCTAAAATCTAGCGGTCCTAAATCCCCTAGCTCTATTATAAATATAGCTCCAAACCTAACCTGATTATCACTACTCCATTCACTGTCTCCATCTCAAATAACCTTCTTCTCAAATATATTTCTAATGGAGTACTGAGGCTTTGGTTTGAACATATTTTGGAAGACATTCATAGATGAAGATTACCTATCAGGGTAAATTGGATTTTCTTAAAATTTACGTGAGTATTTTCTATGGCTACCAGATTTCTACCAAGTTGTTGTTAAATTGATCCAATAGTAATTGCAGTGGTTTCAGATCTGAACTTTTCTGTAGTTGTACAAGATCTAGTTTATTTGTGGTTTATTTACAGACCCAACTATTCCTAACTCTCTTTCTATTAATAATTCTTGAAAATCTGATTGGTGCTTCTATCATTCCTCTATTTATTTCAGTAATTGCAAGATTCAGTACAAATTGGGTTTTTCTTGATAGTATAATAAGTTTTAGATTTCCTCTAATTTTTATTCTCTTTTCTGTCAATAGTCTATGTTGATCTGATTACCATTTCTACCATTTCTTCTGTCTATTTTAGTAAATTTGTTGTTGTGGTTTTATTCAGTTAATCTATACCTCTTGTTCTTCGTATGTAATTTTATTACAATTAAGTATCAACCCTGTTTTATTTCAGATCTATTCTTATTTATCTGAGCCTAGACCATGCGAGAACTTAGGCCATTTTCCTTTATATTTTGGCGTTGAGTTTAGGACTTCTTGAGCCTAAAGCTTTAATTTCTTCTTATTTATGCACAAATTTGGGTTAAAGAATGAAATTGACAATAGTAGCGCAATTGGGAAAAAAAGAAATATGTATAAAAAGGATGAATTGGGCTTAATTGAAATTGTGCAATAAAAGACCATTGAACTGTAACTTTGATAACTGAATAAATGACATTTGGATTGACGCAAATGATGGGGGTTAGGTTGTAAAATGAAACTAAACATAAGAGATGTTTATAGACAACCTGTAAATTAAAGTTTGCATGCAACCTATGAAATGATAGAAAAGTTACATGAAGGAGAGCAGGCATATTAATAAACTTAAGATTGGCGTTAAGTTTAATTATACAAATTGATAAGCAGGTGTAGTTAGAGTCCTTTCTGGCAGTGACGGCTGATTGGGGAAAATAAGAGGCTCGTAGTATTGGTTCGTTCCGCCTGCGAGAATAGACTGACTAGGGAAAATAAGAGGTTAATTGAAAGTAGGTACTAATTCTAAGGGTGCCTTTTGTCAAATTGCATATTTTTGGTTGGGATCCATATTAGTCAGTATTCCTTTTTATCACTGAACCGAGGTCTCACGAGGAGGCGAAAACAAGCTTATACTATACTGGGTAGTAAGAGGTCCAAACGACGATGCGAGTACGGGCGCATTCCGGCGGGGCAGTGAGAGTGCATCACACCAATTAGGGAAAATAAGATGTTGTAACGTCTGTGATTAACGCTATGTCCTTTTAGCTGAAGGGTTGGGACTGATAAACCCGGGGCCATAGTCGGCATAGGTTATTATGTTGGGGTATGTAAGCCGATTGATGGGTAGTATTAGGAATTTCCTTCCTAATTATTTATTTCAGTTTGAAGTTATAGAAGTGCAAAACTGTCGTAGCTATTATTATCATTATTGTGATCATCATTGCCATTGAATGAGAATAGAGAATCATTTATGTCATTCTTATCAGTATTTGTTCACTCTTAGGTGTGCACAGACATTTACCCTTTTTTGACACTAGAACTATTGTTTTATCTATATTCTTTAACTTATCAGTCGTGCTAGTAATCATAGCAGCTCACCAGACGTTATGCCTGACCCATTTCCCTTTCTTCTCTCCTATTTGCTTTCCCCCAAGGCCTACAGGGAGAAATGTATAATTCATATTTAATAGTGGATTCTGTCTTGAAGGATTCATTCAAAACATGGATTGCTTTCTGTTCTTTTTCCAAGGTTTGGATGTATCTTTTTGACTATTTATGGGATAATACTATTTCGTACACTAATGTTGTTTTGAATGAGATTTTAAGACGTGATATTTTGTAACAACTTGGTTAAATTGAAATGAATATGGTTTCTGTTATTTTTAATATAAATTTCTTCTTCCGCAATAAATTTATTTCTTTATGTCTTGTGATATCTTGGTCTCTGTGATGTTTTATGTCTTTATACCAACAACGTTCTATATTTTCTTAACGGTATCCTCATATGGGTAACGTAAAGAATTGTGGAGTGTTCCAAAAAGCTCGTTGCTTTCTTTTTTACTTAGAGTCGTAGAGCTCTATCCATTTATTCACTATATCCAAACTCTAAATTTTTCATGTTAATCAACTTCATTTTGCTAAATTCATGGAATACTAAACTGAAATAAGGTAGAAAAGTCATGACTGTATCAGCTACAAGAAAGGATTTCATGAGAGTGAATATGTATCCTACCATTAGCCATTTGGTATTTTATAATAACAACCCCTTAAGTCTCATAGGATTTGGTGATCCTGTAAAGTCTGACTCGTTTTCTCATTGAGCGAAGCGTACAGGAAAAACAAATGTCAGGGATTTTTTTAATTTATGTCATATGCTTTAAATTAGGAGAAACGACAATTATTTTACTGATCGAAGCTGCATATATCAATAAAAAAGGGAAATGAGAGGCTCAAAAAGCAAAAAAATTTATAATATTATACTCGTATTTATTGAATTTGCTTTGAGTGATAACAAAAACGATGAAGAAATCAAATGTTCATGCAATAGGTGCAAACTGTTGAAGCATTCAATACTATATATGGTTAGAATTCATTTGCATAAATATGATTTTGTACAAAATTATCTGATGTGGGATCATCATGAAGAAGTTATATCATATGATCATGTATAGTTAGAGGAGGTGCTAAGTAATGAAATTGTTGCAACGAATATCATAGAATATATAGTTGAAAATGTAGGATGTTCTATGTTCTCTGCTAGTTAATTTGTTAATGGCGATGTTAATGTCGAAGAAGAGCCGGATATTTAAACAATTTTTTTATGATTTATTGGATGATGCTAAGAAACCCCATTTGGGAGAGTTGTACAAAAGATAACCAATTATCAATAAATGCAGAATACATTGCAATGAAATCAAAATACAACCACATAGAAGTTGAATTTACAGTCGTCGCGCAAGCCACAAAATAGTATATTCCTCATGGTAATTTATTATGTGAGAATCATTATGAAGTAACAAAAATTATATCAGCTTTCCAGTTACTGTATCATAAAATAGGTACATGTTTAAATAGTTGTATGTTATTTTAGAAAGAAGATATTGATCCAAGATATTGTAGAATATATGACCAGGGAAGACACAAACCAAGAAAGAAGAAAAGGAAGTCTTATACAAAAGTATGCGTTATTTGCTGATTATTATCGGTTTGAAAGGTTATATGCATCTTATATAACCATGTAACATATGAGATGACACATCGTGAGAGCATAGGAAGAAGGCACGTTAGCACACCAGCTGATGCAGAAGTGTGGAAGCATTTTAATCATTGATATCGTTTTTTTGCAACGGAGAGCCGTAATGTTAGATTTGGTTTATGTACAAATTGATTTTTACCATTGTCTCTGTTTGACTCTTAATATTCGTCTTGGCATATAGTCGTTACATCTTATAATTTACCTCTATGTATGTATATGAAAACTACATATACGTTTTTCATAATTGTCGTCCCAAACCTTAATGATGTGACATAAGGAATTAATGTTTATTTACAACCATTGATTGATATAAAGGAGTTGAAACATATGTTATTTACAAAAAAACTTTTATGTGTTCGCTTTATTGTTGTGAACTATTAGCAATTTTCATACATATGCAGTGCTTCTAGAATGGAGTACGACCGGATGTCTAGCTTCTCCTTATTTCATGAAAAAACACGAGCATTTTTCGTACCATACGGATTATCCAAAGGTACATGAAACTGGAGAACAAATCGAAATTCAAGATAAATCAAAAATTCAAAATTAACGCAAACAAAGTATATTTTGAGAGTTATCTTACTAGAAAAATCTCCTAATTTATCATAATATTGATATAATGCACATTGTCAAAAACATGTTGATAGTGTTAAGGGGAAGACGAAAATGGTTCGAAATTAAGACGTGGTATAGAAACAATATGTAATTGTGTTAGGCATCATATCAAGCTAAATGACAATAAAAAACCAAAAGTATGCAATCAACTAGACAATAAACAAGTTAAAATGCTCTTAAAATGGGTGAAAGGATTAAGATTCCCCAATGATATTGCTTCTAAACTTCGTAAATATGTCAACTATAAGAATAACAATCTAAGTAGGATGAAAATCCATGATTAACATATCATGATGGAAAATATGTTACTCATCATGTTGAAATAATTGTTGCCTATAAAAGTTTGGATGATTATAACAGAACTGAGTTTGTTTTATAAAGAACTTTCTTCTACTACATTAATATTTTTATCATCTGCGTAAACTTGAAGAAGAAATCCCTATACTACTCAACAAACTAGAGAAAATGTTTCCTTTGGTAATCTTCAAGTTCAATGTAATAGGGCATTCACCTATTAATCTTACATCTGAAGCACGTTTTCGATGGCATGGGCAATATGGATAGATGTATCTATTTGAGTGGCATTAATATTTTGTATGTTAAATATTAGTTTGATTATATATAAGTAAATTATAATTTAAATAATTCCAAGCAGGTGCTTAAATCAGTTAAAAAAAAGTGAGACATAAAGCATGATTTGAAGGTTCAATTTGCAAATCATATATCAAAGAAGAAACTTCATTTTTCCTCTCATTATTTTGGTGATCGTGTGAACTTATGATTTGAAAGTATTATGCTTAATGATGTACGCACAGATCAAGATGATTCTCAAACAACGTTATCTATTTTTTTTAAAACATGGCCAACCTACTGGAAAATGTGTGAAAATATAGTTGGGTGATAGAGATTACCACATAAAACATACATATATTCTTTTTAATTGTGCCAAAGTTGCACCTTTTGCTAGGTAATATGCATTTATTCTTCTTCATCCAATATATCATCTATGTGCACATACATACACATACATACACATACATACACATGTACATGTTATAATGCAATATTTTATCTATATTTGTCGTATCTATAATCAAAACATCCAAACAGCAATATCAGCAAAGATTTTGCTAATTGGTTCTCAAACAATATGGTCGACGAAGAATTGAATTTTTATTTATGGGATCAAAAAGAAACACCAAGATTTACCCAATATTTTTTGTCAATAGACACAAATTTAACAACAACGAGTATGGTGCTGAAAAATTAAATAGCAATAGTGATGTATCTGTTAAAGGATACGATGATCCAAATGATCACGTAAATGATTTTAATGGCATATTAACACAGTTTTTGCAATCGATATATTTCACAAGACCCATGGATGAAGTTTTTTTGTTTAGAGGCAATTAGCTCAACAATGTTCCAAGTACTGGAATCAACGTATAACCAAAATATAATCTCACTGAAATAAAGAATACATAACGTTATTATAAGTACAATATTTTTGTACTAACTAAAGAAGATCTTCAAGTTTATTACGCTCCTTATCCATCTTTAAGAAGAGATAAAGAAGATTGGTCGGGTATTTTCAAACTAAAGGCATAATTTATATTTGATATTAATAATGTTCTTAACAAACAATCTTATTAAGCAGATATAGAAAAAAATAGTAGAATATAAATAACTGATGATCAAACCGATTTTGGACCTCTAAACGACGAATCAAATGTATCAGTTGAAACATTTGAGACTATATAGAAAAACAATACATAAAAACAGACAATTTGAATCAGAAAGCGACAAGGAATGATTAATAATGCACATTTTGTTAAAACTTAATTTATATTATGAATATTTCTCAATATATATGATATGTTTCTCATAACTAGATGTTACATTCCATCAATTAAAAGTTGATCATCATTAAGTGATATTGTAACAACCTTAGTTTTGCGATTACCTACAATAACAATTAATGAATTATAATAATATTATAATTTAGTAATTAAGAAGTAAATACTATTTGGAGAAGACAATGTGAATAATCATTTAATTTAAATTTAATTTTTGGTTGTGTTAACTTGGGAATTGGGAGAAATTGGTTGTTTAGTCATTTAAAATGATTAAATAAGGAGTTTGGATATATATGCATATTATTTTTTGGTTAAGTTGTAGTTAATAAATATAAATATGGAAAAGAAAGTTGGGAAAAGGCTTTATAATGTGAGATTAAGATGAAATAGTGTTTATTTTAATGTATAATGAACTTTTAGTGTAAAATTATGTTTTCCAAATATAATTGAGTCATTAATAAAATGTAAAAAATATAAGTATTGCTAAAAAATTAATACTTGTATGTTAAAATAAACTTAATATGATTGTACAAGTTGTTCACGTTGAAATATCGTGTTTTGTACAAATATAGTAACAAATTTGTAAGTTTTGCAGTGAAAAATGTACAATTTATGTCAAAACGTAAATTTTAAGGTAAACATGTTTAAATTTGTGTTAAAAAGGATTTGAATAATTTTAAATATTGTATAAAATTTTAATAAGGGTAGGCGATGTTAAACCAAGTAGTTAAATGTTAAAATGGTGAAACATAAGGCTAATAAGATGATTTTTGTGTTAAGTAGTCGTCTTAACTTAACATAGCCTATAACTAAACATAAAGATCTAGTTAGGCCTTAATTAAGACAAGATCAAATAGTTAGAGAAGGAAAAGTCGGATACTCTATCATTTTCTTCATGCGGTGTTTCTTCCTCCTTCTCCCAAAATGGACAATAAAGAAAAATAGAAAACCTTATCTAAAAACATATACTCTAACTCCCTATTCAAACAAAAAGCTAAAAACAAGTTGCAAAACCAAACTACAAATAGGTAATCTCCTCAAAAACATGAACTTTTTCCATTTTAGTTCCAAATTATGAGATTTGTGTTACTGTATATTGATGGTGCTTTGTATGTCACTATAAAATTTTCTATAGGTTGCTGAGAGCCAAATTCAAGTCAAAAAGCCCCATCTTTGTGCGAGACCTTTGCTGCAAATTCTCGAAATCGCTAAATTATTGAGTATAACTCACTTTATCTAGTTTTATTGAGAACTTTTGACCATATGAAGTTGTTTCAGTGAGAAATCATATTTCTATAAACATAAAACTGAGTTTTATGTTTACAGTGAAAATCATCTCTCTGTTAAACTTTGTGATGTTGTATCTTTCTCATTTCTTGCTTAAATCATGTCAAACCTTTTCTAACTGATATTATTATTGTTATAGTATATGCATGTCGATTCTCAGGTCACTCCAACCTTTGTATCATACAGAATTTCAGTGCCAAACTTTGAATCGAAGAAGATATATGACTCGTGAATTTCCTATAATCCAAGTCGACCTAGGCTTTCTTAGGGTCACCTATGGGTAAACCTAGAGGCCACTTAGGTCGGTCTAGGAGTCAACCTGTGATGGAGTACGGGTCGATCTATTTTGTTTGTATGAATGTGACTTCCTTCACTTTGTATCCAGTAGCTTTTAGGCTATTTTCTAAATATATATTGGTGATTTATTAATGATTTTTAGATTATTTTCTGATGTTGATTTCTTAAGGCTTTATCTTCTAATAGATAAGCCAACAGTATCATCAATTCGTACTTCGAATTAGTGAAGTTTTGTGTGATATTTTTTTGTTGATTTCATGAGTTATTTCATGAGATTTCCAACATAGTGCATATTTTATAAATCGATTTCTATAATTAATTTTCTATATACATATATATAACATATATATCGCTATGAGATAAATATTTTTGTAAGTTTTATTTATAAAAATAAAATTGTCTCAAAGGCTATTTAGTATACAATATTTTCTATTATATATACATCCAAAGAAATAATTCAAATTATTTCAAAATCATTTTATAAACTCGTTTTCTCAAATCAAGTATTTTTTATATACAAAATTACATGTTTTTGCACTCACCGAGATGACAAGTATGTTATTTAAACAATATACTTAAATCAAATGGTATGGGACATGCAAATTTATTATATCGATTAATTTTGGACTTGTTGATTGAAGTTGTTTCTATTTGGAGTATGTTGTAGGTTGACTAGTAGTAAATCTACTAGTGAAGCATGCAGTATAGGATGTATTTTTCACTTTTCAAGTTACTATTCGAAAGTCTGTGGCACGTTGTTTATTGTTCCGCTATTTGTTTGGGGGGGGGTCTAGGCTAGAGGAGAGTCTTATATATACGTATTTCCTTGGCCAGAGGGGTCAAGTTACACCGAGTCGGGTGATCGCAATGATGGTCGCCTGAATATGTATGTAGCACTTGGCAATGTTTGGGGGGAGCTATATATATTAGGTGCGCGTGTATTTGTTGTTTAGATCCAACTTTTGATGATATTTGTTGTTCCAAACCACTTTCGATGTTACTGTTGGTTTGTCTTCTATTTTTTGTTTTTGGATCCAATTTAAGAGGCTATAATTATTGTTTATGTTGATTCATTTAGGTAGCTTCAGTGCTACCATGATACTGCTATACATATTTTAGTTTCATTGTGATGTTTGCTATACATATTTTAATTTCATTATGATGTTTTATTGATCATATTGTTCCATTGAGCTGAGGTTTTAAATGTACATATCCTTAGCATTTTATGCATAACCGCTTTACATGTTCATGATGACACAATTCATGTGACCTATATACTATGTTTGGTTGTATCTAATCACATGAATCATATATTATACCTAGTTGAATCTATTATTCTCTATTCGAGAAGAGTTATCCCTTATGATGTTATATTCATCGGTTATGAACTACTCACTCTATTTAAAATAGACCGATCTGTGTATGTTATGTACTTAGATCAGACCGAGTCCTTTTAGGTTAGCTTCTATGTAGATACCTTCTCATTTTGCTTTGGATTACTTATCATCTTTTGATGCTTAGGCTTATTTTTGGACAACTCGCCTAGTATTTTTTAGCATACTCTGAAATGTGTATATAGTCTTTTATGGGATATGTTGTATATACTGTGGTTTATCTAGCCAGTTATGTGTATTACTTTGTATTGTACTTGATGTTTATGTGTATGTGTGTATATATATGGCTATGTTTGTTGTTCTGTGATACTCCTTATTGTTGTGTTTTGTTATGAACCGATCCTTTAGCAACCATAGTATTGTATTAGGTAAGAATTAATTATGTCTAAGAAGAAAATAAGAACCATATCGACATATTTGATACTTGTTTAATACAAGAACCATAGATGGTCGCTCCTAACCATCCATATTCTTCGTATTAGCAGACGACATTACTTTTTAATGCTCTTTATTAATACGAGGCGTAGGGTGGATGTAACACCCCGTAATTTTAAAGAACACAAAAATGGTAAACTACAGAATACTCAATTAAATACTGGGAATTAAGTAAAATGGACAACGTCATTATGTTCGTCTCAGAATTCTGCTTAAGATATACCCTAAGTTTGCGTAAAACGGACATCGTATGAAGAAGATATTAAGGTTTGAAGTTTGTACACATATAACAAAAATATATATAAGTAAACCTATTAACCCCGTTAATGAAACGCAGTTCAAGGGTCGAATACTGTGGCTCAAGCACCCTGGGTCAGACACCTTGGATCGAGCATCACCTTTGGATGAGCCGGGAACAACTCCTTCAATAATGTGGGTCGAACGAAGGTCATTCGCTCGCACACAAATGTTGGTCGAACATAGCAACTCGTTCACTCACGGCTTACTACCTCGCTCAAGCATCTCTGTCAGCACCGCATTTGAGCACCACGGGTTGAATAGTGCGAGCCTGATCGGTCAAACACCCTACGTCGAGCGCTCCACTTACAACATAGGTCGAGCGCTACGGGTCCTATGCTGTGGGTCGAGCACTATAGGTCCTACGCTGTCGGTCGAGCACTATAGATCCTACATTGTGGGTCGAGCGTTGTGGATTCTATGTTGTGGGTCGAGCGCTATGGATCCTACGCTATGGGTCAAGCACCAGGGGTCCTGCGCCAGTTGTGTACAGCTGGCACCAGCTTTCCAGTGGCAGTTTCATAAACACCTTTATGTTCGACCCAAACCCTGAATACCATAATTACAACTTTGCCACCTGGTCCAAACTTCTCCTATGTATACCCCATTTCACCATACTTCAAGGGACCAATTCCTCGACCCCGAAGGGCTGCCCAAATCATTTCTCCACCATTCTAAAGCTTCTCAAGCTCCATTAATGGCCGCCAAATCTCTCTCCTTCTTCCTCCAACATCAAGTGGATCTCATCTTCTCCAAACGCTACTAATTCTCACTCCAATTCAATCCAAGGGATCTCCAACCGCCATTGCTCCTCTTTAAAGCACGGATCTAACACTATTTTTACGAGGGAATCAAGGAAAATTATCTAATCACAAGATCTAATCCATTCCTTCTCGAATTCAAGTGAGATCTAAAACGGAAAGAGAGCAAAAAGTGGAGAATCACTGTAAAGAGTGATCAAGTGTAATGAATGAGATGTATGAGATGATGCTATATGTAGCTTTCCCCATGATAATGAAGAACACTTCAAAAGTGGACGTTGGTCTTCCCTAAGATCGAACCATTATAAAACCCCTTGTCTTTTACTTACTTTTTCCCGCTTTTTACTTGCATTTGCATTTGTGGCCCCATTTTCAATTTGCATACAATTTGGTGAAGTGTGATTTCACAACTTTAGTGTTTGAACCCTGGCACCCACCATAGGGCTGCGTTCGCATCTCCTTTCTCACTTTGCACAAGCTCAAGAGCCTTGCATTTAAGTTCTAAGCCTATTTCTACCATAGTACAAATCTAAGATCTAGGCCAATCGACGAACTCTCTTCCAAATTCAAAGCCTTGTCCGATGTCATGGCCAAATCTAGAAAGACCACAAGTAAAGCTATTGAATAAAATAACAATGTTGCTAACAACGAGACTACTCCACTCACCAACCGCTTCGAAGTTGGAGAAAATTCAATGTCTAAAGCGATTAAAGCTGAATTAGATGTCATCGCCGCTAACTTGAGTCAACGAATGGAAACTTCCAACAAAACTTTAATGGTAATAAAACTCTCATGGACGCTAATCAAGCTTTAACGGACAAAATGAGCGCTCTTCTAAACGCTCAACCAAATCCCGCTCGTCCTCTGAAGATCCATGTCAACCTTGAACAAAATGCAAATTCATCAACCTCTGATCCTCATAATGATAACTTGGAAGGATTTCATGGCAAAAACGACGCTAATGTCGAAGATTCAAAGCTAAAAGCTATAAACCATTCCGATCAAAATAACCAACAGGTTCATGTCTCGTCAAGGGGGCACCTTCCCATAGTGGAAGTAAGAGACCTAGATCTTCTAAACGCGGCCAGACGAGCATCCGAAAAAGAGATCAAAGTTCGCTCTTCGGAACGACACAACTCGAAGGAATATATCGCGGATATGGTAAAGCAAACCATGAAAGATAGCCTCGCAAGGATGGTGAAAGGGAATGGGACTTCTCCCTTGGCAAGAATCCATTCACAAAGAGGATACGCAAAGCTAAATTCCATAAAAAGTTCATTCATCCTACTCGGCCTCCGTACAACGGGAATTCTGATCCAAATCACTTCCTATACAAATACGAGTGGCACATGAATGCAGCCAAGGCAATAGACGAGATCAAATGATTGTGCTTCCCTCTCTATCTAGAGGTGTCGCATCGTTATGGTTTATAAGACTGCCACCCAAATCCATCGACTGATTTGGTGATTTGACTCTGAAATTCAAAGAGCAGTTCAGATTGCAGGCTACGAAGGCTAAGGATATTATTTCTCTTACATCAATAAAGCAGAATCTGGGAAAATTTGTTAAGCCTTCCTTAAGAGATTCCATAATGATTTGGCTGAAGTAGGAAATCCTGAGCCCCGCATGATCTTAATGTCTCTAATTGGCGCTATAGATGAGAAGAGCGAGTTTGGGAAATGGATTAAAATGAAAGAGCCAAACACGCTTGACAAATTCTATAAAAAGGCAGAGGAGTACATGAGAGTTGACAATAATCCTGTGCCTCTTCAGATTATTGATGATAACCTGCTTCTTGAAGCGCCCGAAAATGTTGGTGCTTAGTACAATCAAAAGAACACTCAGGGGCAGAAGCGCGCCAATGATGGGAACAACAACAAGGATAATAAGAAGTCCTGCCTTTTCAACTCACCAGAGCTGACACCTTTAAACGACACTCCTAAAAATATCTATCTTGCAATAAAGAATTCTGAAGAGTATGTGGAGCTAAATCCAATAAAGATAAGTGACAAAGCAGCAAACTCAGGACAATTCTGTAGATTTCACAACCAAACTGGTCATAACACTAATGAGTGCCGACACCCGAAGAACCTCATCGAGGAATTGATTAGGAAAAAATAGGCTGCAATAGTATGTGAAGAATCCTCAATCTACAAATCCTTCCGCAACTCCCTAGGGGCAAGGGGCATCCAATGATCAATCCGGTCCAAACAATAGAGCTTCCAAAGCTGATCATCAACTAATCACCGTTGATTGTGCTTCAATTTCAATGGCTCAGAATAAGCGATCAACATCACCACCGCTTTACTTCGTTCTCTATTTCCTTCTTTAGTTCATGCTTTACTTCACATTTTACTTTCTGTTATATTCAAAACTTCCTGTAAACAGTCTGTAATAACCTGCAAGTGATGCACTGAACATTAGTTCTACGACGAAGAGCATATATGTCTTAATGACTTTCTTGCTTGTAAAATTATATGTCAAATCGAAACTTTCTTAAAAGATGATTTCATATTGCAGGCCATCTATCAAGTGCTTGTTCCTGTAACATCGCGACCCTAACAACACTAGTTCAAGAGACAAATGCTATAAATATCAACATGCACAAATGCAAAACGCACCGCTTTGCAAAGTGAATGGGAAAGTCGCAAAGATCCAAACAATGAACAAGTGCCACGACAAACAAGCACGAGAGCTGTGACTTTTGTCGAAGGGTTACTTCCCTAAGTGAGAGGTTCAAATCTTCAGTTCTTAAATCGGAACAGCCTGCCAAGTCAAGCATCCGACAAAGGGAGTGATGGCCGCCCCGTGAAATGATATAACAGCCACCCAAACCATTTGTGTAGCATTTGAAAAATCAGATGTGAAGAATGAAATCCATTTGCGTAGCATCTGGAAAAAAAATCAGATGTGAAGAATGAAATCCATTTGCGTAGCATCTGAAAAATCAGAAGTGAAGAATGAAATCCATTTGCGTAGCTTCTGATTATTTTAGATGTGAAGAATGTTGGACCTCTAATTAATTTGTGTGACATCTGATCAATTTAGACATGACGGATTATTGGGCATTAAAACCTAAGTCCTCTTCGGGGGCACCCAATTGATCGCCATTAACAGGAAGTACCTGATCCGATAACGACAAACATTAGGGTTCTAACCAAAGTCCCTCTAGGATGCACTCCTTCTGAATCTACTGACACTTGGATTAGTCAATATAATTGAGTGATGAGAGTCTCCAATACTTAAATTAACTAAGCCAGATTATAGATGTAGTTCGGATTTAACCAGTCAACTTGTATAGGGTCTAAATATCTCAGGTACAACAAGTATTAGATTTAGCCCAAACAGGGGCATGAAATCCAAAGTACGTCCCGTGGAGAAGGCTAATAACAACTTCCTAAACAAGGGGCATGAATATCAAAGCTTCTCGGAGAGGAAGCAGAAAATAAATCACAAATACATATTTCTTAAATATGAAATATCATGCGTCATCATATAAGTCATCAAAATGATAACGTTTGAAATCCACAGTCAGCCTTAGTCGATTATTCAATTTTGAACATTAATGCAAATTCGAGTTATAATATTGTGTTTGCACAAATGATGTTTGACGGGTTATAAACCATTGAATAAAACAATCCTGTGGAAACACTTTATTCGATTTAAAAATAAAATTCACTATAATCCATTTTAATGATTAGCTAATCCACTATCGATATGGATAGTTGATGGTGAGTATAAGTACAAAATTGTGCAATTGCTTGTTTTAATTATAGAACAAGTGACATGAATCACATGAATTCAAAGTATGGTCTGCCATAGTAAACAAAAGGCTATAATTGGATTTCAATGCAAAGCATATAAACAACAATGTTCAGTTTGAAGCCCGCATTTCTCATAAGTGAAAGATATAAGCTTCGAAAGGCAAATGTTAACTTCGTTAATGAAACGCAGTTCAAGGGTCGAACACTGTGGCTCAAGCACCCTGGGTCGGACACCTTGGATCGAGCATCACCCTTGGACGAGCCGGGAGCAACTTCTTCAATAATGTGGGTCGACCAAAGGTCACTCACTCGCACACAAATCTTGGTCGAGCGTAGCGACTCATTCACTCATGGCTTACCACCTCGCTCACACATTTCCGTCAGCACTACACTCGAGCACCATGGGTTGAACAGTGCGAGCCTGGTCGGTCAAACATCCTGCGTCGAGCGCTCCACTTACAACGTGGGTCGAGCGCTATGGATCCTACGCTGTGGGTTGAGCGCTATGGCTCCTACGCTGTGGGTCGAGTCTTATGGATTCTACGCTGTGGTGCACACTAGTGTTAGTTATTCCTAAATGGAACGGAGAAATGATGGTATACGCGAATGCTTGTGGTACTGGACTAGTTGCTATACTGATGCAAGGAGGTAGGGTTGTAGCTTATGCTAGACGGCAACTGAAACTGCATGAGAAAAGATATCCTACCCATGATTTGGAATTAGTAGCGATCGTGTTCATGTTAAAGATGTGGAGATACTTTCTCTTGGGAGAAATATTCGAGTTGTTTACCGATCATAAGTCATTGAATTATCTTTTCTCTCAGAGGGATTTAAATCTTCGGTAATAGAGATGGTTAGAGTTCTTGGCTTCATATGATTTCAATATCGCATACATACCCGGGAGGAGCAATTCGGTAGCTGATGCATTGAGTAGGAGACATGCCAGTTTAGGGGCTATTTTCTTGAATGGAAGCAACTACAGTATATTTCGGGATATGGTTTTAGACCTAATTGCAAATTGGATCCAGAGATGTTAGCAAGTTTGACGATCAGATCAACTTTGATTGAGCGGATTGCTTCCAATCAGAAGGACGGTCCTAATCTATTGGAAATCATCTCCAAGGTAGAGATGGGTATCCACGACGAGAGAATGAACAAGTATGGTTGTAACAGCCTGCATTTTACGTATTGGAAGATTGTAAAATATTTTTATTTTATTCTCTGAGGGTTGGATCATTCTCATCTTTTAATATGTTGCTTATGGGTATGTGAGCCATGTCCATAATTTTTACCAATTTTGTTTGTGACCATTTTGCCCTTGTCAGTTTTGTACATAGCATAACTTTTGACTCCGGTTGAATCAGAGGGTGAAACCTGTGCCATTGGAAAGGAATTGATGTTTCCCTTTCCGTAGAGTGGTTACATTAATGATTTGGCTTAGCGGTTTGGGAGGAATCGCTATTTTATGGTTTTTCAGTTGGCTGTCTAGGTTTTGGAAGGCTAATGGCTGATTTAGGAAAGGCCCATTAGTGGGTTGAGGGAAGGGTATAAATAGTGGATGAGGGATATGAGAAATAGTTTGGTTTCTCATTCTCCCAATCGGTGCTTTGTGCTGCCGCTTCCTCTAAGACTTTTCCACCATTAAAATCGAGATCCAAGCTTAGGAAATCGAAGATTTACACCATTAGAGGCTAGATCTAAATCGTTTCAAGGGCGAACTCATCGTATTGAGGAGTTTGATTCGAAGTGTTCGCTGTTCGGATTCCTATTTCATCGTTTTTACTTTGTTTTGGATAATCCGCGAGTGATTTACATCTCTCACATGAATGCAATGAAGTATATGAGTGTTTGTGCATGTTTCTCATCAAAATTGGAATGTTTTACCATATATCCCAACCATTATAAGTCCATTTTCATGTGAATCACCCTATGATCTAATTTAGCAAGTTTAACCTACTAATTTCATATCATTTCATAAGTTTTTTTTTAGAGCAAACGGATATGTAGCGCGTGGCTACACAGCCGGTTAAATAATAGATAACAGTATATATCCAACTGACATACCCAGTTGGTGGTCCAAAATACAAACAACACAGAGTTTAAGATACATCATACAACACACATAAAGAGAAGTGAGGATACAAGTACAAAAGCGATCAGAGCAAGCTGAAAACCATCATAATTATACAAGTATTATGCTAAGAGATAAGGCTGCATTCATCAGACATCACACGAGATCCATACTAGTCTCAGTATCATTGCTGTCAACCGAAGAAGCTGGTGAAGAGGCCGCCGGCAGAGCAAACCGGAATGTATCTGCATGATTGGCACCAGAACCTGAAGAGGATGCATAAATATGAATGATGCGGTGACAGATAGAAATGATTGAATTAGCCTTGTTGTTAAAAATTCGTGCGTTTCTTTCTTTCCAAATACACCAACTATAAGCGGCCAGTAAAATATCAAGAGTAGGACTAGAGCCAGATTCCCAATAGGCAAAGAAAGAGGAAATAGTGGGGATGCAACCAATTAAATATGAACTCACTGCAGCCCAGATTGGGAAGGAAAATTCACAGGAGAAGAAGAGATGGTGAATGGATTCAGAATGAGAATTACAGATAGGGCAAATGGGATCGGGAGCGACGTTGCATTTGAAGAGTTTTTCTCTTGTATTGACCTTTTCATGAATCAAACACCATTGGAAGAAGAGAATTCTCGGAGCCAGCTTGCATTTCCATAGTCTTGAGAATTTAAACCGTCTACCCGAAAAATTCAGGTACTTGTAACATGAGGAAACAGAAAAACCTATTTCATCTGTATTATTTCATAAGTTTATATAAGTTAGATCTCTCATTCTGATCATATGTTCATTTTAATGGTTTTTTATGAGATTTGCATCATTTTTGTGGTAATCGTTATATTCATGTTGTTAGCAATGTCATGACAAGTTTATTGTTGTATTTGATGATTTGGTTGAGTTGGTTTCGTCAGATTCGCCATTTGACGAAGATCTAGTCGGAATCGGAGTAGAAATGGAGATGAGTAGGAAGTGGATTGGGCCGGCCAGAAGTAGGTCGGGTCGGTCAAGTCATGGCTTGGGAACCAAGTCAGGTCGGGTCGGTCAGGTGGGGATATACCTGGTCGGCTGAGGACGGGTCGGGTCAGTCAGATAGGGGTATACCTGGTCGAGTCGGTCGGTTAATGGCAGGTCGGGTTGGTCAGGTGGGGGTATACCTGGACGGGTCGAACGAAGTATGGCGGGTCGGGTCGGTCTAGTGGAATGGGCCGATCGGTCATGTTGGATTTTTCAGCAGCGCTTCTAAACGCTGTGGTTGATGGGTTAAGTGCTGTGGTTAGTTTCCTTCACTTGTGTGTATAAATGCTATGGATTATTTTTGAACCTTATATTGATGTTGATTGGTTCGATGATGACGATGGCTTTGATGAGAGTCCAGAATGGGATGTTCGAAGTGATGTGTTATGTTTATTAACCGATGAAAAGCAACGAATGAGGTGAAAACTGAAAGGTCGTGAGTTGGTGGATAATGGTTGCTCGAGAAGGTTGCTTGGGCTATGAAATATTGTCGAGTTGGACTACTAGAGATGAGAAGGCCGAGAGATTATCGTTGTCGTAAGTTGTAGCAGGATCAAAGAAGGGATACGATAGGGGCACCTAAAAGACCAGTTGTAAGTCGAGTACCCTGGGTATCGTTGAAAGGCCTAGTTGTCAAGGTTGGACATATGGAGTTTATGCTAGAACCGGGGTTGCAATTATCCCTTGACATGTGGCAAGGTTGGCCGTCATACGATTAACAATGGTTTCAAAGCAGGATTGGCGGTGATAGCCAGAGTCAGTCATGAATGATTGGTTGTTCTGTTTGTACCATCTCACATGGATTATCCAAATCGAGGGAGATGTTCTTTGAGTGCTTAACTGATATTGGTTTAGGCGTCTGGGGAGAGTGCTTGGAGAATGTTAAACTCGATTAGGGTTGTCCATGTGAGACTTATATAATCTGGATGTTATGAGTGCTTTCCGTAATTGAATGGATGTTTTGGTTTCCATGGATTAATTATTGTTACCTTATATGTTATGGATTGTAAAGGCTATCACTGTCATGATGTGAGGAAGGAAGATGTTAGTTCTTCTCTAGTGTTGGGTAGTGGTTGGTAAATCTACCCATTCTCATATACTCTATTGTTGAAGTTTGTTACTTGTTTTATCACTCACTAAGACTGTTGTCTGACTCAAGGTTTTATGTCTCCTCTCATTACCTTGGGCTGTTCATCTGGTTGTGGATCGGAAGACTAAGTAGCAGGTTACAGGTGATTAGTGAGGACGACGATGCTTATCGATGGCGAGAAGGAGGCTCACGTACCAGTTTTATTACTATCTAGTATTTCTGTTTCCGCTGTTTGAGTGCTCTATGAGTGTTGTAGTGAGGACTTATGTACAAACTGTAGTATCAGTTGGATAACCTTTCATGATGCTAGGAAAGTTTTTCTAAAGTTTGCTATATGATGCCTCATTACTATTACTTGTTGTGTATGTTCTATTATATTTTATCCTTGCGCTGCGAGCTCTATGATAGGTTTTGACGTGGTTCACCTGCTCTGATGATTGTCTTTAGCGGGCTGGCACACCCTTCAGCGCATTATTCCTCCTGTTTAGTGTGGGGGTTGTGGCCGGTCATCACATTGGTTTTGATCGAGAGGGATGGTTTCGAAAGAAGGGGAGGCTAGTTGTACCCAACGATAATGGATTGAGAGATGAAGTGCTTAGTGCGTTTCATCACTCGAAACTGACTATACATGCCGGTGGTAACAAAATGTATCGAGACATGAAGCAGACCTACTACTGGGAAGGGATGAAGAGAGACATTGGAAAGTTTATATCCAAGTGCATGAACTTCCAGTTTGTTAAAGCTGAACAAAAGAAGCCTAGTGGTTTGTTACAACCG
This sequence comes from Allium sativum, assembly GCA_030737875.1. Taxonomy (NCBI): domain Eukaryota; kingdom Viridiplantae; phylum Streptophyta; class Magnoliopsida; order Asparagales; family Amaryllidaceae; genus Allium; species Allium sativum. The sequence continues at coordinate 753,026,929 of CM060918.1, forward strand.
TTGGAAATTCCCGAATGGAAATGGGAACAAGTCTCAATGGATTTCATTGGCGGTTTGCCAAGGACTAGATCGGGTCATGATAGTATTTGGGTGATTGTGGATCGACTGACAAAAAGTGCAAGGTTTATACTAGTCAAGTCAAAAAGAACGGTAACTAAGTTAGCAGAATTGCATATGAAGTGGGTAGTGAGATTTCATGGAGTACCTAAAGGTATTATGAGTGACCAAGATCCATTATTTACTATTGGGTTCTGGAAGAGTTTACAAGAGGCTTTAGGGCCAGAAATACATCTCAGTACCGCGTACCATCCTCAAACCGATGGTCAAACAGAGAGGGTGAATCGTGTATTAGAGGTTCTCTTAAGAGCTTGTATATTGGATTTTGGTGGTTCATGGGATGACCATTTGCATCTGGTTGAGTTCGCATATAATAATAGTTATCAGTCCAGTATTGGTATGGCTCCATTTGAAGCTTTGTACGGAAGACCATGCAACTCACCAACAAGTTGTTGGAACCAATGAGAAATTTGTGCTTGGGTCGGATTTAATAAGAGAAACTTCAGATAAGACCAAGGTTATTCAACACCGAAAGAAGGCTGCCCAAGATAGGCATATGTTGATAAAAGATGAAGAGAATTGAAATTCTTCGTTGGCAACTTGGTATTCGTCAAAATTTATCCATTAAACAGTGTGATTCAATTTTGTAGGAGAGGTAAATTGGCACAAAGGTTTATTGGTCAATTTCCAATTCTCGAGCAAGTTGGGAATTTAGCGTATAAAGTTGGATTATGTGACAACCCCAATTTCGACAGACCGTTTTTTTTTTTAAATTCCAATATATCGAAACTCGGATTGGTTTGCTCTGGTATCCTACAGAAAAGACAAAGACATTAAACATGTCAGTGCTTAGAAAAATATCTCACAGCGGAAAGGATAAAATATAGTATAATCAAAACATAGCCTTACCGTATTATTAATACTGCCTAACCAGTATCCAAAGCTATCATGTCTCTGCCACAATCTAACCTGCGAGTGTGTTATGAGAAGGGGGTCAGAACAAAAGTTCTGATGACTGGATTTAAACTATACACTTTGGATAATCTTACATATACCATTCAATCATATTTTCTTATTTATTAGGTTACTTGGGTTAACAGCACTCAAGGCTTACACACACGTCGTACCCATTTACTTCCTAGCGAATTAACCTAATACAACGTATGTAGCTATCTCCCAATATTGAGATACACCCCATGGTACACCACTCACACGGTCTCTACCGTATCATCGCAGGAATATAGCTGTCCCAAATCCTATGCCCGAATGTCATACGGATTTTTGTATATATGTCAACGCTATGTCTGCAAAGAACGACTACTTCTATATTACGTAAGCGTTCAGACTGCCATCTTTGAACCATTCAATCGAATTAGGTTCATGTAACACCCCGTAATTTTAAAACAGAACATAAGAGATAATTAAAGAATAATTAATCTTTAAAAGAATAATTAAGGGAAACGGGTTGCACCACTGCGTTCGTCTCGGTATTCTGCTTAAGATAGAATCCGAGTTTGCGTAAATCGACTCCGTATGAAGAAGCTAAAAGCCTTAGAAGTATGTATATTCCCAAGGAAGTATATATATACATATAAAATAATTCCAGAAGTCAAAACAGGGTTCAAATCTTGAATTTGGGTCAAAGCAGGTTGAGCGGGAAATTTCCCGCTTAGTTGCATCGACCTCCCCCCCCCCTTGGGAGTCGACATAGGGGTCGACCCCCTAGGGGGAGTCAACATAGGTGTCGACCCCTATAGTGGTGTCGACATAGGTGTTGACCCCCCTATAGGGGAGTCGACCCCTGTTGGCCCAGATCTGGCCGATGACAGGTTTCGCCACGTGTTGCTTTCTGATTCGCTGTGTGACGTGATATTCTGCTCTGGACGACCCTGATGACTTCTAGACTGATCTGAAGGCTCTTAATCTCCCTATGCACCCATAAAAAGACCCCTAAACCTATTGTTTTCTCTCCACGAATTCATAGGCGTTTATATGCTGCTAATACCTTAAGTGACCTAGCCTCCACCTTAATCAATCAAATTAGAGTTTTCAAGTTAACAATTAAAGTCTATATCAAAGGAGTAGCTAATCAAATTCAGAAATCAGATCCCATAATTCAAGACCGTTCTGTAATTTGTAAGTTCATGTTACTTTCAGAAATAAAATTTAATTGTGATTCTGACATTGTGATAAATCTGAATTTGAGATTATGCCTATTTCTATCTGTCTTTCTATATCCATTGGATTAATCTCGTTGATATTATTATGTCCATTCTTTGTCTCTTCTTTCCTTCTTCCCTTTTTTTATAACCAGGCTACTGCGAGCCTGATCTAAATCTCATAAGAGATGAATGTACATTGCGAAAAATCGGACATAATATATGATTTGGACATTGCTAGCACTAGAATTGGGAAAAGTATTAAATTATGTATAAATGGGTCATAACTGATTTTGTAACGAATTTGAGGACATAACACATGTTGTATTTAAAACATAAAGTGTATCAAACATATGACTTGAGATTTGAGGCATAAAGTATATTGGACATATGACTTGGGGTTTGGGCGTAAATTGAACTGTAAAAATGTAATGCATAGTACATGTTATGGTAAGACCTAAAATTGGGGCATATTATATATGATAGTTTATGACTTGGAAGAAGGAGATTATTGTGACATATGGCTTAGGCATAAAAACCTATAGTAAGATAGGGATAACTGTTAAATGTAAATACGCCTAAGTTGGGAATTTGGGTAATTGGCATGCACTGTAATTAAAGGCTATAATTTGGCATAGTTTATACTGCAAATCATGATTAGGGGTTTTTTGGAGAATATTTTGTACGGTGCAATATGACTAAACCTTAGGGCATGTGTTATATCGTGATTTTCGGGGCATGACTATTATTGCAAATTTGGGAAAATTGGGTGTAACCTATTTTGAGTAATAACTTGAATTTGAATTTATGGGGCATAACTTGCAATCAGTTTTGTTGGGGTATAACTTGAGAATTGGAACATGACTAGTTTTGTGAATTTGGGATGATTAGCATATAAAATCTAGACTTGGACATGTATGGTAAATATGCTAAAAGATAAACATGCCTAACCCGAGGTTAGATTGAGTTACGGTGAAAAACTGCCCGGAACTGCCCGGCACATCCAGTAACCATAACAACATAGATCTAGTGTGAGAGGTTAGCGCGTTTAGCCCAAAACCCGAGGTTAGAATGAGTTTGTGGTAGAAGTCTGCCCGGAATCGCCTGGCACATCCAGCAACCGTAAACAACAGTTCTAATGTGAGAGGTTGGGGCATTAATAAATTAATTAATGTCAATAAATAGACATGCTAAGAATGGTATGGTTAAGTAAAATTTAGAACACTTAACCACTATAACATGTTAATTAGACAAGAAGGTGGGGTTAAGTAAATTTAGAACACTTAACCGTTATAACACGTTAATTAGACAAGTGAGTAGGGTTAAGTTAACCAGTACAACATGATGAATGAGTAGGGTTAAGTTAATAAGAAACACTTAACCAATATGACATGATGAATGTGTAAGGTTAAGTTAAAACAAGAGAGCAACACTTAACCAATATATCAGGATGCGTGGAAGGGTTAAGTTAACACAAGAAGACAACACTTAACCAATGTAACACGACAAGTGGGTTGGTTAAGTTAACTCGAATTGATTGATGACACTTAACCAATTGTAATGGCCCGCAAATCCATAATATCAGAGTTGACTACATACACCATACATCCAACCCAAATATCATGAAAATACGAATCATTTTTTTTAGAAGAAAAAGGTAGAAGTAGAACATAAATAACAACATAGAATCTCACATCGCAGCGGAACAAAATATAATATATCATAACTTTTGGAATACAAAATTTCAACTGTATAACATACTCTTATCAGAGTATCACTATCAGAGTACAACTTACAACACAGCGGACATAACAATAATTAGATAACGCTGAAGCCTCCTGCTCCAAGATCCTTTGGATAAATCTGTAAAATCCTGAACTACTTGACTGCCCAAACAAAATTAGGCACCCAAGAGTTTAGGTAAAACAAAACAAAATAAACTCCGGGTCAGTCATGGGACTGGTATGAGTAAACAGTTTAAAACAGTTTGAGAAACCAAAAGATATCTCATAAGACCACGCCGTATAACACGGAACGAGTTTTTCCCTTATGAGAATCCAAACACTTGACTTAACTTTCAAATCCTCTTTGAAAGAAATGGTAATCTTTATATCAAAACTCTTTTGATATTATAATAATGTCTAAATCAAGTAAATAACAATCTAGTGGAACGTTTGCATCTCACGTTCCACATAATAATACACAATCATAAACCGCAAGCACTTATTGGGTAATGGATTTCCAATTATGACAAGGTATGGAACCACCTGCCACTGATGCATCTCTGGAGGAGAATACACCGAGTTCAACAAGAACATCTTGCAACTCAGCCACACATGACCGACCACTCATTTCGCTTGAGTGTATCGAATGTATATCACCAACGGTTGGGATCAGCAACCGTTTCCCGATTGGGACAGCATCGAATATAATAAGGAATTAAATGAATCTCTAGATAGGTGATGATACACCCTAATGGGAGCCAACCACATAGCCATGCTGCCTGCCCGATTTTTGTCATTTCCCGGTTGTTGAGGCCAGAGGCTACGACTACTTCTCTCATTGATAACACGATCACTTTGAATGCCACATTATTAGATCCGTTAATCATTAATTGGTTTACACAAATATTCTAGATGTTATGCTAAGGGAATAAATCCGTTGCAACCATATATATTTATACAGACCAACCCATTCGATCATTGGAACTACTTTGTCAGACATTCGTCCATTTATGTTCGTTCTGCGATTGAACGAAACCGAAGGCACAATTTCCATTAATAGAAAAAGCCCTTGCACTCTACTATGTCTTCAATTATCTTCATATAATCTGATTCGCAACGCTACTGCCAATACAGAGTGGTTCTTTGGATAATAATCCAACCGGTCTCTCCATATTAACAATGATGGTCAAAACTTCGATAGTCTGTGATTTAACTATCGAATAAAAACAAGTATTTCGATAGTTTATGATTTAACTATCGAAGAAAACAAGTGTTCATCCAAATATCAAACAATCACTTAGCCCTTAATTAATATTCCATTAATTAAATCACTTCTCCATTTCTTTATCAATATTTGTTAACCAAATATTTTAGATAATCAACTTGGCCTTTTACGTTAATTGTAAAACATTTCCATATATCCTCTTCTTTTATTTTCAATACATAGAAAATATATTCTATTTATAATTGGAAAATATTCCAATTACTTATCTCTTTCCCGACCATTCATTTTTAGACTTAGGAAATATTTATAATCATATTTCCAAACTTTCACTTCTTCAGGTTAAAAAGAATGTTGTGTAAAACATCGCTATGACAACCCAAAACACTACATTCAACTAACTCATATTCACACATTCCTCTTCGAGACTGGATCTTGCTATTTATCGGTTAAAAACGAGATCAATCAAGTTGGGGTATAACTACCTCTCAGACCTTGACTGAAAACATCCTTAACTTCAAAACAGACAAGACCACTTAACTCGAAAAATCAACACCAAACAAAACAATTATTCATTTTTAAAACGTATATACATTTCTCTTTCTATTACCAGATTTTCGATTTCCTTTTTGTTTATAATATTCTATTTTTAAGTTCGTTTCTTTACAGGATTCTATATATATTGATATATAGATTTCTAACTATCAATTTTCTTAAAAATATTCTACCTCCTTAAATTTCCGGAAAAATTCGCCATAACCTCCTTTGTACCGGGAGCATCGGGAAAATCCCCAAACTGCCACACATGCCTCTCCATTCAAAAAAGAAAAAGAAAAAGCCAAGCGGCTAGCCGTTACGGCGCATAAAATCTCATATATGAATTAAATACATACCTTCTTGTCGAGCATTCTAGTTATAACCTTCATATACTTCATTCCAAACCTGCTTAACCTATATACATCTATTCTCAATTCATCCCAATTCGATATAGTCGTTCTAACCCAATTCGTTAATCAACTCTTTGCCTATTTCCCTTTTTATATTTGAACATGATATGTACAAATATATTTTCAACTTTCTTATAAACTAATTGAATTACATTTCACTTACATTTCATATTCAATTTCGAATATACATTCACAAATTCAATTCACCTTTCAAAGTTCAACTTTAATTCAAAACTCCATCAACTAATTTCTAATTAACCGTTTGCCTATTTTTTCTTTGTATTTGAATATAACATGTTCAAATATAAGTTTAACTTGTTTATGACTAATTGAATTCTGTTAATCCCTAAAAGTCCATGTGCACATTGAACAAGGGATATGTTGCTAACATCACCAAGGTCGTTCGTACAAAAAGTCACTAAATCACTTAAAGCATTCATAATGGAAAAGAACGGTCACAAGGGCAAGTACTGAATGTCAAGCCCAGAACAAATCAGGTCGGCCAAGTACAACCGGACGGCATGATGCGGTGTGCGATCCTAAAACTTGGGTCCAAATCAAGATTCAGGCGCGGAGACTAAGACCGGTCGCTCATACGGAAATGAGGCTACACCAAGCATCAGCATGAAGCAAGTCGCTCATCCAACATAAGACAGAACGATCACATCCTGTAGAAGCAAAAAGAGAGCGAGCACCCCTAAAACTAAAGCAATCGGTCGCGTAGTGAACAATGAAGAACCAATCCCAGACTTGCGTCCCGTTCCTACAAGGCCTCCTAAAAATGGTCGCCCGCACAGAAGCACCCGCTCTCACGAACCCGCTCAAACTACATAAGGCGTCCGACCCAAAAAGCTATCTACGCATGACAGCCTAAGACAGCTAATGACAGCTGGCGACAACTGGCCAATGGTCCGATTGTAATTAGCAGAATTAGAGATTTACAAGCCGGGAAAGGGATTTCAAACCGATGACTCACCTATAAATATACCATAGCTACCACTGAAAAAGGGGAGGAGAGATTGGAAGAACCACGAAGTGCTGCCAAACTCTGCCACGAACCATGGATCTGGCCATGGCGTCAAGCTCAATTTCGTGATTCAGAGAGAACAAAGACATCATCACTCTCAATGATCCATTCATCCTCTTTCTCCTCAAATTCAACCATCTTCTTATATAATTTCCTAGATTAAAGTATATAAACAAGGTTGTATTAGGCAAAAATGGAAATGTCTGATACAAGGAGAATTGATGTACTTTGAAATTCATATCATGAGATAGAAATCACCTTCATAGTGGATGCAGGCCTCATTAACGGTCGAACCACTCTAAACCTCGTCTCTATTTTTACCTTTTTTCTGCATTTTCTACTTTGAATTACTGATTGAATACGGTTCCACTTTATTCCCTACCAAATTGGTGAAGTATAGCTTTGTATCTGAGGTGTTTGGACCATTTTTGGTGTAAACATTTTTGGCACCCACCGTGGAGCCGTGTCATAATTTCCTTTGGTAAAAAAAACTATCCCGAAATTGCTTTCTCATTTTGAGCCATGGCTGGATCGAAGAAGGGTAGAAAATCTGTTAAAGTTGTTATGACCAATGAGGGTGACAATGCTGACGAAGCTTCAACTTAGATCTTGCATCAAGGGGAAAATGAGGCCCCGGGGACATCAATAACCCAAGACGAGCTAAATGCGGTTGTAACGGGCCTGAATGAAAAAATGGATAGTACAATGAAGATGATAATGGAAAGGTTTGATACCCTTACCAGTGTTCGAACCAATCTGCTGCCGCCAAACACTGTGGATGATATTGGCGGAAAAAAGGACTCATCAGCCTCAGACCCTGGACGAACTCACAACATGGTGAGAGACAGGGGAGAGGCCGGCGTTGAGGATCCTAAAGCCAGATCTCCACAACGTAAAGAGGTACAACCAGCTCGGGCAGTCACAGATCCTACTGACGTCCTTCTCCTTAGGAGGGGCGCGAGGCGTCAAAGCTCAAATCACGATCGTACTGATAAGAGCATCAGTGCCTATTCCAATGGCCCAGCAGATGACGAGAGATGCATCACGAGTTTGGTCCATCGGATCATGAAAGAGAAGGTGGTCCCAGAAAACGAGGAGAAGAAATGGGAGTTTTCCCCTAGCAAAAACCCATTTGCAGAGGGAATCCGTCAAGCGAGGTTCCTGAAGAAATTCACCCCTCCGACAATGTCACTCTACGGTGGAGTTGGAGATCCTTCTATTTTCCTGTTCAAGTACGACCAGCACATGAACGGAACTAGATCCACTGATGAGATCAAGTGTTTGTACTTCCCTGTGTGTCTAGAAGGTGTGGCTTCATTGTGGTTCACCAGACTTCCACCTAAATGTATTAACCAGTTTGCCGACCTGGCGAGGAGATTTCAGGACCAATTTCGACTACAAACTACTAGGGCGAGAGATGTAATGTCATTATGCGAGATGGAACAGAAACGTGGAGAAACCATCAGAGCTTTTCTCACATGCTTCCATGTTGCAGCAGCAGAGGTTATAGAGCCTAAGCCATGGTATCTATTGGCTGCAATGAAAGGAGCTATCGACAAGAAGTCAGAATTCGGAAAGTGGCTCAAGATGAAAAAGCCAAAGACCCTAAGGAAGTTCAAAAAGAAGGCTGAAGAATACATGAGCGTGGAGGACAAAGCTCCAGGTGTCCAAGAGGATGCGGAGGGCATCACCGCAGTAGAAGAGAAAAACCATGGGTCTAAAGTTGAGCAGAAGAACGATGTGAAGCAAAAGACGGAAAATGATGAGGGGGATAACAAAACTTATAAGAAAACGCGGTTGTACAAACCGTCCGAACTAACCCTTTTGAATGAAACCCCAGAGAAGATCTATCAAGCTGCAAAAGACTCGGGCCTTTTTCCTCAAATGAAACCACAGAGAGTGTCGGAGCAACAGGCAAATTCCGGAAAATTCTGCCGGTTCCACGGCCACCCAGGACACAACACCAACGAATGCCGCCACCTGAAGAGCTTGATTGAGGAACTCATCAAGAACAACCGACTTCGGCAATATGTCAGAAACTCCCAAGAACCTCCATCCGCACATGGACATAACAGTACAACTCGCCAGCCAAGCTTGAACGAGGAAGCTTCAGTGCCAGCTGACATAAGGCCAGTAGTCGACATGATATTCGGAGGCCCCCACCCAGCCGGGAGCAGCTTGGCGGATATGGAGAGTTACGCCAGTGAATTAAGGGGCGCTACAGTAGAGTTAGGAAGCATGGTCCTAAATAACGGGCTCCCAGCGAAGATGCGCAAGACCTCAGCCGATGACGTGATATTCAGAGATAAAGACTCAGAGGTCCTCACTACACCAACCATCGATGCCATGGTAATCACAATTGGTCTCGGACCTGCGGTGGTAAGAAGGGTCCTGGTTGACACTAGAGCATCGGTTAATGTACTTTTTATAGATACTTTCAAAAAGATGAATCTCCCTATGGCAAAGGTCGCACATACCCAAATAAAATCCACGGCTTCACTGGCTAGGCCACACAACCCATTGGAACAATAGACTTTTCTGTAGAATTGGCAGATGGGGAGTGTCGGGCTTCTATGCTACAAACCTTTGTCCTAATAAACGAGTTTTCGTCTTATAATGCGTCCCTTGGCAGGCCGACTTTTTCAGGTTTCAAGATCGCGTTAGCCCCATGGTGCCTGACCATGAAGTTCCCAACTAAAAAAGGAATCGGCGTAATCAGGGGCGACCAAATTACTACGAGAGATTGCTATGTGGCATAGCTAAGAGAATTCAAGAGAAGAGAGTCAGGGAAGGATGCAGAGGCTCTCTCCCGCGTCCAAAGCTCCCCCTTATAGCAATTAAAGAAAGGTCCATACTCTGGTGAACATATCGGAGCGCAAAAGGAGATCGACCCTAAGGAAGCCATTGTAGAGGACGAAAGAGAGACTTCAGCCGAGGATACGATCCCTGTAGTTGTAAACGCAAAGGAACCGGACCGTGCACTGAATATAGGATCTCGGCTAAGCCCTGAATTAAGAAGCCAGTTGATTACCTTCTTGAGAGCTAACCTGGATGTGTTCGCATGGGATCATTCTGACATGTGCGGCATATCCCTTGACGTCGCGGTCCATAAGCTAAACATTGACCCGCACGTTCCGGCTGTGATACAAAGAAGGAGATCCCAAGGGCCAGAAAGGTCGCGCGCCTTGAAGGAAGAAGTCGACAGATTGATGGAGAACGACTTTTTCAGAGAATCTACATACCCGAAATGGGTGTCCAACCCGGTGCTCGTAAAGAAGTCAAACGGCAAATGGCGGGTCTGTGTAGATTATTCTGACCTAATTAAAGCCTGCCGAAAGATAGTTTCCCTTACCCAAAATCGATCAGTTAGTGGATTCCACGGCCGGTCATGAACTGCTGTCTTTCATGGATGCATATTCAGGCTACAATCAAATTATGATGTACGGCCCCGATCAAGAAAACACTAGCTTTATTACTGATCTCGATCTCTATTGCTATAAGGTGATGCCATTTGGTCTAAAAAACGCAGGAGCAACTTACCAGCGACTGGTAAATGCCATGTTCAAAACACAAATTGGCAGAACTATGGAGGTTTATGTCGATGACATGCTGGTCAAATCAAAAAGAGCAATGGACCACTTGGAGGATCTGGCCCGAATGTTTGATGTCTTACGGCGATACGGTATGAGGCTAAACCCCTTGAAGTGTTCTTTTGGTATCGGTTCAGGTAAGTTCCTTGGATACATGGTCAACGCTAGGGGTATAGAAGCTAATCCAGCCAAGATCTCAGCCCTAAGGGAAATGCGTGCCCCGGGAACCAAGAAGGAGCTTCAGTGTTTGAACGGGAAAATTGCAACCTTGAATCGTTTCATATCCAAAGCGACAAATAGATGTCTTCCTTTCTTCGACGCCCTCAGGAAAGGGAAGAAGGAGATACAATGGACCCCTAAGTGTCAAAAGGATTTCGAAGAATTGGTTCAGCATTTGGCAATGCCACCTAGGTTGTCGAAACCTAGCGATGGGGAAGACTTATTCTTATACTTGGCAGTTTCTGCCAACGCTCTGAGCGCAGCGCTGATCAGAGAGGACTCGAAAGTGCAAAAACCAGTCTATTACATCAGTAAGAGGTTATTCGGGGCAGATCTCAATTATCCAAAACTTGAAAAGATAGATTATTTCTTGCTCATCGCATCGAAAAAACTCCATCCCTACTTTCAGGCTCATCCCATTAAGGTGCTCACAGACCAACCCCTAAGGCAGGTCTTGTCTCGACCGGAGAGCTCCGGTACATTGCTAAAATGGAATATAGAGCTCAGTCAGTATGACATTACATATCATCCCCGGAGAGCGATCAACGGGCAAGCGCTTGTTGATTTCATCGCAGAATTTACCGACCGAGGGGGGGGGGGTAAAGGAAGAAGATGACGATAAAACTAGCATCCAATGGATGTTGTTTGTAGACGGGGCATCGAACGACCGCTGTTCTGGGGCAGGGGTGGTTCTCGAAACCCCCGAAGGAAGATCTTTATTCTATTCCTTGAAGCTAGATTTCCAACCAACCAACAATGAAGCCGAGTATGAAGCCCTCATCGCAAGAATAAAGCTAGTGAAAGAATTGCAAATAAAGGCCATGCGAATCTTCAGCGACTCTCAACTCGTAGTATGCCAAATCTTGGGAGAATTCCAAGCGAAAACAAACAACCTGCCAGACTATCTTGCCAAAACCATGAAGCTGTTGGAATCCCTCGAGCATTACACCATATCCCATATTCCCAAAGAAGAAAATACTAAAGCCGATTTGTTAGCCAAGTATGCAAGCACAGGGAATGCGCTGCTAACTGTCTTAGTCCCAGTAGAAGTCCTTTCCAGTCCAAGGATAAAACAGGTTGAAATGGATTGGGTCATGGAGACAACCAATGAGCCTAATTCGTGGATGTTTCCAATTAGAGAATACCTCGCAACCGAGGCACTTCCAACCGAATCTAAACTCCGAAGGAAAGTTTTGCGAAAGGCTCCCTTATACCTTACTCAAGACGGACGACTATATAGACGAGGGTTTTCTACACCTTTACTTCGCTGCATCACGGAAAGGGAGTCTAAGGTGATCATGGTGGAGTTACACGAAGGGTAATGTGGAGGTCACACCGATGGAAAAACCTTGGCTAAGAAGATCCTACAATACGGTTACTTTTGGCCAGACATCAACAAGTATTCCATGGCTTACACCAAGAGATGCGATAGGTGCAAAATCCCAATGCTGCCATCCACAACAATAACCCATATGGTCAGCCCGTGGCCATTCGCTGTTTGGGGCATCGACCTTATAGGAGCTCTCCCTACTGCAAAATCTGGTTTCAAGTACGCAATTATTGCCATAGATTATTTTACGAAGTGGACTGAAGCAGAGACGTTGGCCACTATAACTTCAAAGAAAGTCATCAACTTCATTTTGAAAAATATCATATGCAAGTTTGGGGTACCGCAAAAGATAATCTCAGACAACGGGACCCAGTTTGAAAGTGAAGAGTTCTAAAGCTTTTGCACCAAATACAAAAACTTAAAAAGCTTTTCAGCAGTCGCTCATCCACAAGCGAACGGGCAGGTGGAGGCGGTGAATAAAACCATCAAAACCACCATCAAGAAGCGGCTCGAAAAAGCTAAAGGTGCATGGGTAGACGAACTCCCGCTAGCATTATGGGCGTATCGCACCACATACAACACAGCAATAGGGCATACTCCTTTTTCTTTATCCTATGGATCGGAAGCCATGATCCCTGTGGAATTGGAGGTCCCTACCCACAGTTTGACCCCAAGGAGAACAAGAAGCTATAGCTCGAAGCTCTCAACCAACTTGAGGAAAGAAGAAAGGAAGCCGAACTCAGAGTAGCTACACATCAGAGAAGAGTGGCCAGGCACTTCAATTCGTAAGTCAAACATAGGACTTTCGAGGTTGGAGACCTTATCTTAAAAAAGATAATGACCGGTACTGGAGTCTTCGGGCCCAACTGGGAAGGACCCTATGTGATAAGCCAGAAGCTCCGGGATGGAACCTTCAAACTGGTCACCACAGATGGAGATCAAATTCCACGAGCATGGAATAATGAGCATATTCGACGTTATTTCATATAACATGTTATCCAAATACATAGAAAATGCTGTGAAATTTGTAAAGTTCTTGCATTTAAGTATAGAATACTTGAATATGTAATCCTGATTACACATGCAGGCTACCCATTCACAAGCTCCTGCTAAAAATTTACTTCCTTGTGTTGGTAAACGATCGACCAGGAAGTATCAATCTGAAGAGTTCCAACTTTCCTCAACAAATGATGGATCTCATAATTTTGGGCCAACAAAGGGCTTGGTGCCAGACAATGCTGAAACAAAAGCAACTCAAAACAAAAAGGTCCCTCGGATAAAAATTTGCTGAGCCCATCAAAGAAACACCTTCATATTAGGTGTAGGATACGAGGATTCCCCGCCTTGAGAAAATTTCTTAATTTTTTCATTGAAGAGGGCCCGTACCTATTTCATTGGGCAAAATGCAAAGTCGGCAAAAATCGACAAAAACGTGAAGTCGGCAAAAACCGGCGTGGTTCGTAAAAACCCTTACCGAAAGGAGGTGTCTGATCTTGTTCTCTGTTGTTAACCAAGTCAACAAAGCCAGGGTTGGATTACAGCAGAAATCCCAGCCGAAAGGGGGTAAAAAGCAGAAATCCTAGCCGTATGGGGGTGTTCAATCTTGTTCTTTGTTGTTAACCAAGTCAACTAAAGTCAAGTTTGGATTCTACATTGGAACCCAAGTCCTCCCATGGGGGCACGCATAAAAATGCCTCACGAAAACACCCCAAACAGATAAACAAGATGTTTAATTAAAAAATATAAACGGCTAAAATGGCCAACGATAAAACAATCTAAAAATTATACAAGCAAAAGCCAAATATTTAAGACTGGTTGATCCCAACCTAATGGGGGGCTACAAGATTAACCGTAATGCGATAATAACATATGTACGGACGCTTAGTAATACGATATTAACGTATGACCATTGCAGAAAGATAAAAGATACATATATTTACGTATTGCTAAAACAGGGCAAGGAAAACATAGTGTGGCAAAAACTTGAAGGGGATCATCAAACCAACTTGACAACAATCACAGAAGTGTGTGCCACAGAGCGAATGCAAATCACCACAAGAAACCAGCAAAACATCGCAAGCAAGGGCCGGCACCCGCTTATACAATCGGCCTTAAAGTCCAAAAGAGCAAAACAGTCAAGGGGAAAGGAATCACAGATCTCTTACCTTCCTAGGCCTAACCACTTTCCTCTTTGCTGGAACAGAGCCAAATGTGAGTCCGCCAGCTGGATCTGAAGCCACCAGCCCAACACCTCCGGAAGGGAAATCAGCCATCAAGCTATCTCTGGACCTAAGGGCTTGGATCAACCTTACCTTGTAATTCACCAGAACGGAAATTCGCTTAAGGCTATCTTTGTGAAGTTTTTGGAGATCGCAAGCCAACAAGCACCACCCATCCACCTGCTTCGCAGAATGGTTCTTCAGTAAGTCCATGTGCTCCCCAAATTGATATGCATCAGTCTCGAGGCGAGCCAGTATCTGACTTTTTGCCTCCGCCATCTCATGAGAGAAAGTCTGAGAATCAAACGGAGATATATTCACATTAGAAGATACTCCTTGTAAACTCCACTCCTGAAAATGCTTGGAAAGCCTTGGAGGACGAGGATCAAGCGTATGACGAGGCATTTTGATGATCGTCTGAAGCTCTGAGTACGACGGGGCAAAAGGAGAATTCATAGACAACTGACTAATTGACTGGATCTTGTCTACAGAGACACCCAAGTTAAAAACCTCCCGTTGGCGTCGTTCTAGTGATGGCACCATCCTGAAAACAGTCAAGGGACAACTATAAGGCTCAAAAGAACGAAAAGCATGAGTAGAAATTAGTAAACCTCAGTTGCAAAAAAAAATCAGAGTTTTCTTTCTCTCTCAATTAAGGAATCTTACTGGAGAAAGATAAAAGCAATACAAATAAGGAACGAAGAAAACAGGAAGGGAGATTAAAGGGCAAAACATCTAAAAGATCCTTGCCGCGACGGACTTAATACTCAAATGCCGACACAACCATCCCATCGGAAGCTAGCTGGCACTAGTTCAAAATAATGACAGGGTAGTCCAAACGCCTTTCGCTCAGGAAAGAGATAGCACCATTGGAGAAACTATAATCCTTGAGCAAACGACCCACCAACAAACCTATACAATAATGTGCGATCAGATATGTCGAAGCCAGTAATTCCTCATTGAAAGAAATCACAAGCTTCGAGGGGCAAGTGTTAATCCCTAAAAGTCCACGCATACATTGAACAAGGGATATGTTGCTAACATCACCAGGGTCGTTCGTACAAAAAGTCACTAAAGCACTTAAAGCATTCGTATGGAAAAGAACGGTCACAAGGGCAAGTATTGAATGTCAAGCCCAGAACAATTTAGGTTGGCCAAATACAACCGGATGGCATGATGCATTGTGCGATCCTAAAACTTGGGTCCAAATCAAGATTCAGGCACGGAGACTAAGACCGGTCGCTCATACAGAAATGAGGCTACACCAAGCATCAGCATGAAGCAAGTCGCTCATCCAACATAAGCCAGAACGATCACATCCTGCAGAAGCAATAAGAGAGCGAGCACCCCTAAAACTAAAGCAATCGGTCACGTAGGGAACAATGAAGAACCAATCCCAGACTTGCGTACCGTTCCTATAAAGCCTCCTAAAAATGGTCGCCCGCACAGAAGCGCCCGCTCTCACGAACCCGCTCAAACTACATAAGGCGTCCGACCCAAAAAGCTATCTACGCATGACATCCTAAGACAGCTAATGACACCTGGCGATAACTGGCCAATGGTCCGATTGTAATTAGCAGAATTAGAGATTTACAAGGCGGGAAAGGGATTTCAAACCGATGACTCACCTATAAATATACCATAGCCACCACTGAAAAAAGGGGAGGTGAGATCGGAAGAACCACGAAGTGCTGCCAAACTCTGCCACGAACCGCAGATCTGGCCATGGCGTCAAGCTAAATTTCGTGATTCAGAGAGAACAAAGACATCATCACTCTCAATCATCCATTCATCCTCTTTCTCCTCAAATTCAACCATCTTCTTATATAATTTCCTAGATTAAAGTATATAAACAAGGTTGTATTAGGCGAAAAATGGAAGTGTCTGATACATGGGGAATTGATGTACTTTGTAATTCATATAATGAGATTAGAAATCACCTTCATAATGGACGTAGGCCTCATTAACGGCCGACCCACTCTAAACCTCGTCTCTATTTTTACCTTTTTTCTGCATTTTCTACTTTGAATTACTGATTGAATACGGCTCCACTTTATTCCCTACCAAATTGGTGAAGTACAGCTTTGTACCTGAGGTGTTTGGACCATTTTTGGTGTAAACAAATTCCATTTACAATTCAAGTCCCATATTCGATTTCGAATATACATTTACAAATTCAATTCACCTTTCAAAGTTCAACTTCAATTAAAAATTCCATTAACTAATTTCACTTTTTGTTTGAACATAACATGTTCAAATATCTTTAACTTACTTAAAACCAATCCAATTCCATTATGATAAACTCAGGTTTCATATTTGATTCGAATATGAATCCACAAGTTTAATTTACTTATTCAAAGCTGAACTCAGTCTTAAACTTAATTAACTAATTCTTCTTTTTCTTAGTTAATTCTATTCAACAATCGAAAATATGATTTTCATTTCAGAAATCATTTCATTTACTTCACTTGGGTCCATATTCATGTTATAACTCAAGTCCGGATTTAGATGATAAAAATCTAAGTTTTATTTGCTCAAAATCCCTTTATTTATTTATATAAACCATTATGGTTTAATAACGGTTATGGCGCTGCTTTCCTAAAAATTTGATTTTGACATAACTCAAAATCTATTAGACGAAATCCAGAATTTTCTCTTCCATTAGAAAACTATTATCTAACTGGTCCTAACGGTTCTTGTTTCAAAGAATTCCGGCTTAATTCGACTTCTATATACTCAATTGAAGTTCGAATCGCCAATTTACGAACTGCAGCGCTGCGGCAAGTTTGTTTTAATTATATTTATATATATAAACTTTTAAACTTCGTTTAAAATAAATTCAACTCCATTCTGATATATTTTAATATATATCAAATCAAATTTTCCAATTCAACATAATATTTCCAATCTACGTCACTTCTATTTGAAATTCTATATTCAAATTCCATTCCAATTCTATTTGAATTCAATATTCAAATTTCATTCCAATTCTACTTGAATTCAATATTCAAATTCCATTCCAATTCTATTTGAATTCAATATTCAAATTCAATTCCAATTCTATTTGAATTCAATATTCGAATTCCATTTCAATTTCTATATTCAAATTCTATATTTTAATCCCGTTTGAATTTCTATATTCAAGTTCTATATTTAAATTTTCTTTATTCAAATTACATTTTTATTCTCTTTGAATTTTCTATATTCAAATTATCTCTTGATAATTTATTTATTTTATTTATAAATACCATTTTACAAATTTCCTTGTTTAATACTTAAACAAGTTCCCGTTTCAAATTTCTTTTTAAAACCAAAATCTCATTTTGGAAATTTCTATTTATAATAACTTATAAATATAACACCCAATTTATTTTCATATTCAATTTAACTTCTACTTAAATAAATTCGAATTAATCGAATTCAAATCATAAATCCTTATCGATTTATTTCCGTTCAATTTATATTCTGAACATCAGAATAAATTCCATCATTTATATCTTTAAAACGATTTTCCCATTTCTATTTTAAATTCACATTTGAATTTAAATATACGAATTATCCAAATGATAATTTTTCCTTTTCATTTACAAGCATCATTTCTTTTACTTGTTTATACATTTAAACAAGTCCATTTCAATTCATTTGAAATAAAATTTCTACTTTGGAAAAATAAATTCCCTTTTCATTTATTTACCCGTGTTTATATTTCCTGAATTTATCCAATGATAATTCCTTTCACTTCCTTTATAAACTTCGTTTAGAAATGAACTACTTGTTTTTATTATTTAATAACAAGTTAATATTTCTATGTTATTCGAAATTTCAAATTATATTCTAGAAAAATAGAATCTCCTTTTTAAATCTAAAAAATTCCATTTCATGATATTTTTAAATATCAACATTTAGGCCCAGTGATATTTAAACACCAAACAACCAATTATTTATTTTTCTAACTCATCATATATGACAGTATATATGCAAACAAATAAGCAAACAGATAATATATTTTTGAGGGATCCAGTTGGATCCCTCCAACATGTTTTCCTGCATCCACAGATGTTAGTCAACATAATAATACCCATCCTGCTTCGAGGCAGGATATCGCGGTATGAAGGTCATCCACTAATATATATTTGTGGGGCGCATAGGGAAATCATTCGCTTATGATACCGCGGGAATCCGCTAATGATACTGTGGGAACAATCCAATCATCAACCCAATATATATATATATATATATATATATGTATATGTATATATAATAGTCAACCCTAAATAACTAATATATTTAAATCAACCAGAAAGCATTCAAACAAGCAACAACAATTATTTTTACCGAATGAAAATAATTCTAAATAACAGGTGAGTGAGATTTACTCAACAGAACTTTTCCTTATTGAATATCCTGTTTTAATGTTGTACCGTCGGCTACGAACCCACTCAAACAAATCTATTTGTACCTATGATTATTAAATTTAATTATTGATTAAGCTATTATTTATTTAAATTAACTATAAAAGTAAATTAAACGAATTATTCTAGGCATATTAAATTTTATAGAAACATTACCTTATCAAAAATAACTCGAACAACTACAAAGTATATCTTCGAACAGTACCAAGACTATAGTCAGCCCAAAACTGCCTTTTTTCCACTTGGTCCTTTCATCGAATACCTTAATGGAAGCTACTAGTTCTTCCTTTATCACCAGAAAATGGCGTGACTTCCCCTTCCCGCTACACTGTCAAACCTTGAACTCCCTCCGACATCGACTACTTAGAAGGAGACACGACTATAGCCTTGTCGAGCTACAGGCTTTCGAAAGAAGTTCCAATCTCCCCGAAACTGATCGCACCCAAATTTCAAACAAAAATCAGCATCGGCCTCTTTAGAATTCAACGCCTTCCTTCAATCACAACTTAATGCAGTAGCCATCCCCTTCGAACCACCTCGCACACCCCCTTCCCTGACAAACCGACCCTCTCCAATCTTGACGTTAACTCTGGGACTCGCGATTTCACATGGCGCTTCGATTTTAATGTCGACCTAAGCTCGCGTTTCATTTCAGATCGTAATTTGATTTTAGGATTCGATTGCCCCTTTTTGATTTCGAGAGAAAGGGGATTCATTCGGTGTTAGACTGAATTAAGGAGGGCCCTTTTATATTGGTTTTAGATTTTTGTTTTGTGGACATCGGAGGAGCACGGTTGTTTTAGTTTTGTGGACATCGGAGGAGCATGGTTGTTTTAGTTTTGTGGACATCGGAAGAGCATGGTTGTTCTAGTGTGTGGAAGAAAGGAGGGCACCGTTTCTTTTAGAATTGTGGAAGACAAAGGAGACACGGTTTTCCTTTTAGATTTGAATTACCAATTATGTTTTTAAATCAATTAAATTATCCTGTTGATTTCGAATTCCTATCCGAACCTAACAACTGTCAATTCTAGGGTAAAACCACTATTCTGAACCCACTGGGATAAGTATCGAAGTCCAGTTCGATCATCCGGAATAGATTTTTAATTTAAATTGATTTAAATTAATTTTAAAACAATTAATTCTTCGATAATCAATTAATATTATTATTCTAATTCAAACAGGAGTTTTGAATTAATTATCTGAACTGTTTCCAATCCAGTGTTGACTTTGAATTCAAATAAATTCAATTTCGTATTTTGATAATTATATATATTCGAAATAAACTGTATATCGATTATTTAATCGATAACTGAATATAAAAATTCATTTATTATCTACTCAATATTTAAATCCATATTAAATATTTTAAAATTAGTTGATCGAAAACCCGGGTCATTACACCAATACAGCATGATGAACGCGTGGGGTTAAGTTAATAAGAAACACTTAACTAATGTAACTTGATGAATGAATGGGGTCAAGTTAATGGGAAATATTTAACCAATATAACATGATGAATGAACGGGGTTAAGTTAATAGGAAACACTTAACCAATCCAACATGACGAGTGGGAAGGGTTAATAATAAACACTTAACCAACATGACATGATGAGTGGGTGGGTTAAGTTTACATGAATGGACAACACTTAACCAATATGACATAATGTGTGGAAGGGTTAAGTACATATCGGGTTGGTGGGTAATATTAGTATATATATAGCCCCACAAACTTAACCGTTAAATAAGGATGTTGAATCAGTGGGAGGGTTAAGTACATATCGGGTTGGTGGGTAATATTAGTAAATCTAGGCCTACAAACTTAACCAGTAAGAAACCCTAATAACGGGGACCGATTTCAGCAGTAATCCATATAGATGTATCAAGGTACCCTGAAACTAGGCAGGGTGGGGCACGATTACAGGGCTGATTATAAGCGGTCAAAATAGCGGCATGAGGTACGTCAGTGTAGGTTCCGACGGATTACGGGCATGCACGTACTCCGGAGTGGGAAAAAGCAGGCATTAGGTACCAATAGTTATACACTGTGCATCTTGAATCGTGTCTGGTTGCTATCATAAGGATTGATACACCTTATGGTGGGACCAGCACAGGTATCTACATGCAAGATAGGGCCGAATTGACACAAACACATGGAACATCACTACAAGTAGGGAGCTGATCGATAGGGTAGTAAGGGTACATCTAACATCTTCATGGCAATTAGGCTGATTGAGGGAAGATTCTCATACTAGATGTGGACCTAAAGGCTACCATAATTGCGGGGATTGGGATAATGTTGTAATATTATCATTTTACACAGATTACTAGTTGGGACACTTGTTAGGCGGTGCAAAGATATAGAAATCAGAATAACAGGGTAGTAGCGAAGCAAAGAAAGAGTAGAAGTGCATTCAGTTTATCTTGCCTTATCGTATCTATGCTAATCATATGTTATCTTGTTATCCTTATTATCACGATATTGTCTTATATTCAGTTTATTCAGGTCTTGATGCTTTTTCCTATTTACATGCTGAAAGTCACTGGACTTACCAGACTTATCTCTAACCTAGTTTTTTTGCCTCTTTTCTTCTGTTCCCTCCCCCCTCC
The DNA here is from genome assembly GCA_030737875.1 of Allium sativum. Classification (NCBI taxonomy): domain Eukaryota; kingdom Viridiplantae; phylum Streptophyta; class Magnoliopsida; order Asparagales; family Amaryllidaceae; genus Allium; species Allium sativum. The sequence goes on from CM060918.1 coordinate 753,048,442, forward strand.
CCCCCTGGTTCACTGGGAGGAAATGTTACCACTTAGCACAGTTTTCTTTCCAAGCTCAAAGATAGTCGATGTATTGCTTTGGACTCTCTCTCTCTCTCTCTTCCACTGCTATGGCTGGTTCATGCTTTATTGGGGAACATCATTGTTATTTTTATGCTTCTTTCATACTTGGAAGTTTTTGAATCAAGGTAGAAGTTCTATGTATTACTCTTAAGTATGATTGAGACAATTGTTGTAAAAGCTTGACAGAACCACATTGTTTATAAAATGACTTTATTTTCCGCTGCTTTATTTGTCTATCTTGTAATTTATCTGCATCTTATACCTAAAACGCTCTACCAAAGTTAAGGCAGTCCCTTTGTGAGTGACCTTAACGGAGGTAGGGTGTTTCAGTTCTATCCTTGAATAATGCCCTCTAGTCTTATGATACACCACCCAGAGCGACATGAGTGTACCGAGACTTTCCCACGTACGTATCGTCAATCATTCTCGATGTCTATTGCACATGTTCTCTATATGTGCGCCCGAGTCCCATGGCAGTGCTAATCAAGAAACACGGAACTCGGTCGGGAGCTTTCAGATATCTGACGATTGCAGATGCTAAGGTCTGCTTTTACAGTGGCTATGTGTAATAACCCGGAAATCTGAGCCAGATTAAATTTTTTATTTTGGCAATTTTAGCGAATTTTCAACATTTAAAATGAATTATTTTAAATAATATCGACGAGAAATTTATTTTGAATATAAATCGAACGTATATATTATACGCGTCGTCGATAGAATATATATAATTATATATAATTATAAATAGAATTGAAAATGGCGTGGTAGTTCGATAATTCGATTTCAAACTTCAATTGAATGTACCGGGTGCAAAACAAACCGGATTTTAGCGAAACCAAAAATATTAGGATCTATTTGAGAATATCTTTCCAACGAATCCGAAAAATTGAAATTTCATAGCGGGGATCAAAAGATATGTCCAGTGGAAAATTCTGAATAGTCGCTATGGAATTCAGGCCCTTAAAAATAGACATTTTGCAAACGACCTCGGATTTCGACAAAACCACTTTTGTTGGATCCGCAATGTCAAATTATTGCTAGATTCCAAATTTCATAATTTTTCGAGTCAATATGTGAGCGGGGCAAAGGAAAACGCGTTTGACCAGTTTTAGTTGATTTTAATCGACTGGAAATTGGCCATTTTTCAAACGGTCTCAGAATTCGACCAAATTAGTTTTGTTAGAACCGTATCGTCAATACGAAGTTAGAAAATATTTTTCTGGAATTTTTCGAGTTAGTATGTGACCCCGGTAAATTGAAATGCGCGTTCAAATTCAATATATAGAGTTATATGTTGATTTTGACGAAAAACTGATCGAAACGATTGAATCAGCCTACGATACATATCCCATTGTGTTCGGAATGGGGGTAAAACGCTATGAACTACAGGCGGTGGGCCTCGTTTTGAGGTCGAAAATAAAAGTTGCTTTTTGGTGGAAAATAAAATAATTAAAATATAAATTAAAACTTTCTCTCTCTCTCTCTCTCCTTCCTTTATCTTACCCCCCCCCCCCCCCCCCCCGTTCAAACCCAAATCGAAAACGAAAAAGAAAAAAAAATCCAATCGATCCCACTGCTCCACCCATCGCCACCGCCGCGTCGTTCCTCCCTCCACCTCCGGGCCGTGCTCCGCCCCTCTCCTTCTTCCCCCACCTCGCGGCGTCTCCCTCCTCTCGAGCGACAACCGAACCCCCCTCCCAATACGCCCAACCGCGCCGCCAAAGGGGGACCCGCCACCTGAGCTAACCCTTTGACCACCACCGCACCCTTCTTTCGCCCCCCCCTAGCGATCGATCGAGGACCCCGAACCCCCACAGCCCACCGCACCCTCCTGCGCCGCCTCCTATTCTTCTTCTTCTTCGACTGAGAAGCCCTCCTTCTCCTCCTCTGACCAAGAACAAAGTGAGTTTATATATTGTTTTAATTTATTTTATTCAATGAAGTTAGTTAAATCGGTTTTATTTTTAGTGATGAAAAGCTATGATTTTTACTATATAAAAGATTAGATTTTTAAAGTAGAAAAGATTAAATCTTTAAATTTGAAAAGATTAAATCTTTAAATTTGAAAAGGCGAAATCTTTAAATTTGAAAAGGCGAAATCTTTATCTATATAGTAGCATCGATAAAAATATAATATTTTATATTGTAAAAATATAATTTTTATATTTTATACATAGTAAAAATGTCATCTTTATATATGTAGCAAAAATAAAAATGAGATTTCTATAGTGATGAAATTGAAAAGGTAAAATCTTTATAGTTGAAAAGGCGAGATCTTTATATGGAGAATAACGAAGGAAAAATTCGATTTTTATATATTGAATAGCGAAGTAAAAATTCGATTTTTATATATTGAATAGCGAAGTAAAAAATTCGATTTTTATATATTGAATAGCGAAGTAAAAAATCGATTTTTATATATTTAATAGCGAAGTAAAAATGTGATTTTTTACATATGTAGTGGCTACGGGCGACGAAAGTGATAAGAGACGAGAACGACGAAGATTTCTACTTAAGAAGTGTCGTGAAGTTGGGATAGCTTTTGGTGAGAACTTCTCAATCTAAATTTCTTTTTCTGGTTATATATATATACTAAGATGCAGACGGTGTTTAGTAGCACCCGACACCCGTCATCCACAGACCATGGATGGCTTGTTTGTTTGTTTGATGTGTTATGAAATTTGTTTGTGATGTTGATGTGAAATTGATAATATTAATTAATGTGTTGAAAGGAAATAAAATATTTATATAGTTAAAAAAATATTTTATCGTTAGAAATATAATTTTTAACGTGAAAGTGAATAAATAAATAATTATAAACAAATCGAATGATTTGTTTATATACACTGATTTGACTGACATTGATTGGGATGATAAATTTTACACATCGCCCAACTGCACAAATAAAATCTGTGTTTGATTGTTTGAAACCCCACACGGGTATTGGGATAAAATACGACATACACTAATCCCAATAATTAGTTGTTTGTTGATCGATTGATTGACAGGCTGTTATAAGCGTTAGATATCTATATTTGATGCTTATACAGTGTAGTGCACTTTGGATGATCGTTGATTATTTATTGTTGCTATTATATACATTTGTTGTATGGAATCCATATAATTAACTTTATATGGTAATTGATTGGGCCTCATTCCAATTTAGAAAATAAAGAATATTATAATATAAAGGTTCATGTGTTGACCGTACTCATCCGTTGAGATTAGTCATGTGTTGAACGAAATATTTTAACAATAAAATTTACATCTTTATCATATTTGAAATTAGAAACTAACTGGAAAATAGATAAGATGAGTGGTCTCCTGGATATTGATCTGATGTTGGTTTCGGCCTTCGGGGTTAATATTTAGGGAATCATTCTCTTACTAGTTTACGGTTGGAGTCTAATTTTAAATCAAACGATAGATACCATAATTTTTATAAAATATATTAAATAACAAAAATAGTCACACGTGGACGGTACTGATTCGTTGAGATTAGTCGTGTGTTGACAAAGATATAGAGTCGTGTATTGGAAGAAATATAGATCCATTTGTTGAATATAAAACCGTGTTGATTAGAGATGCGCTATTTTGACGCGAACGATATTTATATCGATTATATCCGTTTTTATATTTTGAATTGAATTCGAATTAAATTTGATTTTAATAGAAAACCAATTTGAATTGAATCGAATAGAAAACCAATTTGAATTGAATCGAATAGAAAACCAATTTGAATTGAATCGAATAGAAAACCAATTTGAATTGAATCGAATAGAAAACCAATTTGAATTGAATTGAATAGAAAACCGATTTGAATTGAATTGAATAGAAAACGAATTTGAATTGAATTGAATAGAAATGAATTCGAATCGAAATCAATTTAAAACGAATAATATGGAATATTCAATTTCGATCCGAAATTGAATAGGGAGTTGAATTTGTTTTGAAAACGAAATTAAAACGATTTATAAAATTCGTTTTAAAAGGGAATCGACGAAATATATATTATATATATAATATAATGGCCTGAATAGAACGCGTCGCTCTGCTGCAGTTCGTGAATTTCGACCATTTATTTCGAACGGACATTACGGGAGATTGTAACGACCCAGAAAATCTGAACCAATTTAAAATTTTTAAATTGGCTAAAATAATGGATTTTAAATATTTAAAATAAATATTTTAAATAATGGAGATGAAAACTGAGTTGAATCGACATTTGAAAACGAATATAATTAATTATAATTATATATAGAATTGAAAATAGTGCGGTAGTTCGATAATTCGATTTCAAACTTCAATTGAATATACCGGGTGCAAAACAATCCAGATTTTAGTGAAACCAAAAATATTTATATCTGTTAGTGAATATCTTTCTAACGAATCCGACCAATCGAAATTTGATAGCGGGAATCAAAAGATATGTCCAGTTGAAAATTCTGAATAGTCGCTATGGAATTCAGGCCCTTAAAAATGGACATTTTGCAAATGACCTCGGATTTCGACGAAACCACTTTTGTTGGATCCGCAGTGTCAAGTTATTGCTAGGTTTCAAATTTCATAATTTTTCAAATCAATATGTGAGCATGGCAAAGGAAAACGCGTTTGACCGATTTCAGTTGATTTTAATCGACTGGAAATTGGCCATTTTTCCAACGGCCTCAGAATTCGACGAAACTAGTTTTGTTAGGACCGTATCGTCAATACGAAGCTAGAAAATATTTTTCGAGAATTTTTCTAGTTAGTATGTGGCCCCGGTAATTTGAAATGTACGTTTAAAATTCAATATAATGATTTAAATGAAAATTCAAAAGGAAACTGATTGTAACAATCAAATCGGCTTGCGATACATATCCCATTGTGTTCGGAATGGGGGTAAAACGCTATGGACGACAGGCGGTGGGCCTCATTTCAAGGTCGTATGTAAAAGTCAACCTTTTTGCAAAAATAAATAATTAAATAATTAATAAAAAAATATAATCTCCCCCTTTTTCCTTCTGCTTGCCCCCCCCCCCCCCCCCCCCCCGTTCATTATAATTTCAAACGGAAAAGAAAGAAAAAAAAAACCTAAAGACGATCGACGGACCGCCACCCCACGAGCGAGCGCCGCCGACGAAGACCTCGCCCCCTCCATCGATCGAAGACCCCGCTTCCCCCCTGTTCGTCGAACCAGTGACGAGCCCCGAAGCACCGCCTCCCGTTCGAAACCTCGCATCCGCCTCCCTCGTTCGAAGCCCTAGCGTCGCCGCACCTCATCGAGCAAACCAGCGAACGCCCACCTCGAGGAGCCTCCGACGAACTGCAGAAACCCCCCCTATCTGTAAGTATTTTTATTTTTAGTTTTAAATTCTTAAAAACTGATTTTCTTTAAAAGTATAAAACTGAAAATTTAATTAGGTTTAAAACAGAATTGATTTTTAAAAAAAGATATAAAACAGAATTTAAAAAGAATAAAACTGTTTAATTTAAAAAGAATAAAACTGTTTTTATAAAAGGATTTAAACTGATTTTTTTTAGATTTTAAAACTGATGTTAAATAGAATCAAAAACTGATTTTGTTAAAGATAAAAACTGAATTTTTATAAAAGATTTTAAAAACTGTTTTTTTTAAGAAACTAAAAACTGGATTTTTTAAAAAGTATAAAACTGGATTTTTAAAAAGTATAAAAACTGAAATTTTTAAAAAAGTATAAAAACTGATTTTGTTTTAAAGTAAAAATCATATTTTTATATATCGAAAGTCGGAAGTAAAAATCAGATTTTTATATATTGAAAGTCGAAGTAAAAATCATATTTTTATATATTGAATAGCATAGTAAAAATTCGATTTTTACATGTGTAGAGAATACGGGCGAAAGCGACAAAAAGGCGAAGATTTCTCTAAGGAAGAGTCGTGGTACTGGATAGCTATCGGTGAGATTTCTGATTTAAAAATATTATGTATGTGTGTGAAATGAAAGTGAATTGCTATATATATATATATATATATATATATATATATATATATATATATATATACGCCCCTCGTCCACAAACCATGGACGATATTTATTGGTTGAAATTGTTGTGAAAATTGAATGGTTGTTTGGGATTGTTTGTGATTGATATTGGTTGATTGTGGTTGAAAAATACCCATTGGTGGTTGTGAAATATTTGGTTGAAACCACTTAGGATTAGTTTGTGGAAATGAAATAAATATATACATGCCGCCTGCGTGCGAACTAGATGCATGATCCCCATTGTCAAAAACCGCGAGGTTTTAAGGTAGAGCGAGGAGCCGTACTAGGGACGGTGCCGGTGTAACTACCCTGCCGTTATGCTGCCGAAATTTTGAATAATATTTGTGTGTTTGAATTATTTTCATATGCTTAAACTATATTTATTCATTGTATAGAAAACATTCATGTGTTGAATTGATATTCATTCGTTGTTTAGAAATTCATGTGTTGAATGGTATTCATATTTTGAAATAAATTGTTCGATAATAAAAATCACATTTTTATCTATATATAAAAACTATTGAAAACATTCATGTGTTGAATTGATATTCATTCGTTGTTTAGAAATTCATGTGTTGAGTGGTATTCATATTTTGAAATAAATTGTTCGATAATAAAAATCACATTTTTATCTATATATAAAAACTATTGAAAACATTCATGTGTTGAATTGATATTCATTCGTTGTTTAGAAATTCATGTGTTGAATGGTATTCATATTTTGAAATAAATTGTTCGATAATAAAAATCACATTTTTATCTATATATAAAAACTATTGAAAACATTCATGTGTTGAATTGATATTCATTCGTTGTTTAGAAATTCATGTGTTGAATGGTATTCATATTTTGAAATAAATTGTTTTATGATAAAAATCCCATTTTTATCACCAACTTGAACTATATAGAAAAATAGTGTTTTGAAAAGAATTGTTTTACAATAAAAATCACATTTTTATTGTATGTAAGAAATCGTTGAAATGGGAAGTGTTAAAAATAGCCACTTGTTCAAAATAAACATATATGAGTTGAAATATTCATTAATTAGCTAATGAAATGATTTGCACCTATTTATGTAACATTAGAATGAATGGAGTTTTTTTTTAACCAAATAGAAATCAAATATGAAGTCGAATAGAAATTGATAAATGATAAGAACTGTATATATATATGTACATGCAATATTCATTGAACAGGTTATAGCAAAGGGGCTAGAGAAGAGGAATAAAATTTTGTGCCCGACAAATAGGTACACATTTACTGATTTGTTTGGGTGATGATTTTGAGCCTGTTGGCTAGCCGCTTGGCTTCTTCTTTTTCTTTTTGAGATTAGAAGGACCGGGAACGCTATTTGCGATTTCCCGATGCTCCCGGTGCAGGGGAGGTTATGGCGAAATTTTTCCAAAATTTAAGGTGTTAGAAAAATATTTGAAGTGAAAACGATATTGAAATTGTTGAATGAACTATATTTATATAAATATATAAATATAAATAAAATTAAAATGAAACGAAGCCGTGCAGTTCGTATTTTGAAACCGTGATTTCAAACGACTAGTGCGGGAAATCCGACCATTGGATTTTCCCGAAACCTCAACCGTCGGGTTCGCCTTGGAAATATCTTCCCAACGGCACCAACCTTATAAAAATCCAACGGTTGGATTGTCTGGAATGTTTAATTCAAATCTGAAGAAAAACAGCGCCAGAAACGATTATATTTATATATATAAATATAATTATATATTTAATCGAATAACGACGCTGTAGTTCGTAATTTGAAATCGAAAATTCAAACGATTGTACCGGGAGATCCGACCGTCGGATTTTCCCGAAACTGGAACCGTTGGATTCGTTTTGAAAAGACCTTTCTAATGATGTAAATTTTGGGAAGATCCAACGGTTAGATTTTCAGATATGTGTAAATCAAATCTGAAGAAAAACAGCGCCACGGCCGCCTTATGGCCCGAAGCGTCGTTTTGAATAAAATAGCTATTTTAAAATAAATAAAAATAGCGATAAATAGTTATAAAATATCATAAGCGATATGGAATGGAAATAAACTGAATTTGCTTGATTTATGTGATATTTGATGGTTGAATGTGTTTGGTGTGAAAATTACATTAAAGAACAAAATTGGTGTTGTCGAATAATTTAACCATTGAAATAAATCGAATTGAAATTCTAAATATACGTGAATTATTTGAAAAGGCCGAGTTAATTCTCATTTCGAATAGTTGACCGCCGATTGAAATTCGAAGATGAAGACGGCGGTCGAAGACCGGAGATCTTCACCTCGTTTGGATGGTAACCGAGGTCCTGATTGGGAGGCATCGCGAAATAAGGATAATGAGTGGTGATCGTTCAGACGTACGTGTTGATCGAAGGGTTTGTGAGGTATTTAGTGCCTCCGGTTTCGTTTAGACCCAGAACGGACTTGTAAATGGACTGTGTGTCCGACATTGGATTTTATTCTGTGTTGATTGATCTCTGTTAAATATACATCTGTTTGGCGGCGGAGAATTTATTCTTTTGCTTAACGCCCTTCTCTGAGACGTACGAGCTCAGAGGTTGTATATCGATGGACATCAATCGCATGGCGTGAATTGCCTGTGTGGCATGCTAAGATGCAGTGATCAGGGCTTCTGTTGAAAAGCAAAGTCTTGTGGTGATGATCAAAGCACCGCCTGTGTAGCGTAGCTTTGTGTATAACGTGAATTCGCGAGCCTCACACCCCGGTATGAACCTAAAACGGGAGAGGACATCAGGGAGGGCCCCTCACACCCCGGTATGAACCTAAAACGGGAGAGGACATCAGGGAGGGCCTGCGTTTCTTTCTAGCTAGGGTGGTGTCAGTGACCTACCAGCCCTGACATTTATATACTTTTCACCTATGTGGTTGTTGCTGTTGCGAGGCGCCTCGGTTTGATCGGACGATCCGGGTCCGATGGAGTCATTCGTTGGCTCGTTTACGCCCCAAAGGGCGGGGAGACGTAGTTTTCAGGCATAATAATCCACATCGGTGGACCGGCCCTGACGATCCAAGGGGCAGTTGCGGCATTTCCTGAGACACGGGCTAGAGCGTCTCGAATTCGGTAAGGACTATCTTTTGCCTTGGTTCATGACGGAAATCCAATTTCCAAATACGACATCGTGCGGTTTTGATTGTATACCTATATATGGCGACATAGTGGTATGGGGCATTAATGCCGTCTATGATTGATAGTTATGATTTGAAATTGATTTCAAAACATATAAACACTAGCAATAATATCAAATGCCTTTGTTTTATTCGTATCAAGCATATTTTGGCCGTTATAAGGTAAAAACTCTATCCTCCGGTTTGCGTTGCATTGTGTGATGGGAACTGAATCTTATAACGGCCTCATTTTTATAAAAAGCATAGCGATGTTTAAAAGAAAGATTTGTTTTAAAGCACTGGCAATCCAATGGAGTAAACCCGTTCCACGAAAGTGGCGTGGTCCTGTGATTAGCCAATTATATATGTGTTGAGTGGATTTCTCATACCAGTCCCATGACTGACTCGTAGTTTGTTTCACTTTCAAACTCGGGTGCCCCTTTTTCTACACGGGCAGCCTTGTATTCAGGTTTAGCTGGTTCTTTCTGGATAGCTGGAGCTGAAGATGGATTCTATCATTTATTTCTTTTTATGCTGTTCAGCTCCTATTGTACATATCTTGTTTATTTCCGCTGTAGACATTTATGTATAGCTGAACTGTATTTGTACTAAGTAAGATCCTGTATACTGTGTAACTCTGATGATTACTTTTATCCAGTATATTTTGATGTTCATTCTGGTGTATTTATTTAATTCTGTTCTGCTATTATATGTTTCTGTGTTATATTCCAAAAGATAACCTTGTTTCCGTGAGAACGGGAAATCGGGTCGTCTCATCGTTTGTTTTTAATATTCAGAGTATAGAATAAATAATGCACATCGGTTTAAAATTCTTAAACAAATCAGAAATTTCTTTTTAAATCGGTTTGTTTTTAAATCGGTTTTATAAATCAAAAATCAAAATCAAAATAAAATAACTTAAAAGCTCACCGTGGTATGCGAAGGGGAGGAGGGAAGAAGAGGCGTCTCTGAGGTGGCGTTCGGAGGTTCGCGGCAGGGTTCCAGGCTTCGGTTCGATGGTCGGCGGCGTCTTCGCTGGAAGGAGGAGGTCGCGAGGGTGGTGGGGGCTTCAGCTCGATCGTCGGCGTTGAGGTCTGACAGAGGGGGGGCGTCGAGGGGTTCGTCGGCGGTGGCTTCCAGGTCAGGGGGCGGCTCGTATTTAATTTAGGTTTTCTTTTTTTTTCTCTTTCTGATAAATGATCGGGGGGGGGGGGCCAAGCAGAAGAAAAAGGGAGGGAGTATATTTTTTATTTATTTTATTTTATTATTTAATTATTTATTTTTGCAAAAAGGTTGACTTTTACATACGACCTCGAAACGAGGCCCACCGCCTGTCGTCCATAGCGTTTTACCCCCATTCCGAACACAATGGGATATGTATCGCAAGCCGATTTGATTGTTACAATCAGTTTCCTTTTGAATTTTCATTTAAATCATTATATTGAATTTTAAACGTACATTTCAAATTACTGGGGCCACATACTAACTAGAAAAATTCTCGAAAAATATTTTCTAGCTTCGTATTGACGATACGGTCCTAACAAAACTAGTTTCGTCGAATTCTGAGGCCGTTGGAAAAATGGCCAATTTCCAGTCGATTAAAATCAACTGAAATCGGTCAAACGCGTTTTCTTTGCCACGCTCACATATTGATTCGAAAAATTATGAAATTTGAAACCTAGCAATAACTTGACACTGCGGATCCAACAAAAGTGGTTTCGTCGAAATCCGAGGTCATTTGCAAAATGTCCATTTTTAAGGGCCTGAATTCCATAGCGACTATTCAGAATTTTCAACTGGACATATCTTTTGATTCCCGCTATCAAATTTCGATTGGTCAGATTCGTTAGAAAGATATTCACTAACAGATATAAATATTTTTGGTTTCACTAAAATCTGGATTGTTTTGCACCCGGTATATTCAATTGAAGTTTGAAATCGAATTATCGAACTACCGCACTATTTTCAATTCTATATATAATTATAATTAATTATATTCGTTTTCAAATGTCGATTCAACTCAGTTTTCATCTCCATTATTTAAAATATTTATTTTAAATATTTAAAATCCATTATTTTAGCCAATTTAAAAATTTTAAATTGGTTCAGATTTTCTGGGTCGTTACATTTACCTTACTTTCATGATTCAATAAACTTTTTATTAACGTTGATTCCCTTTTCCAGATCTGAATTCATAATCCTCCTGGGCTAACATTTTAATTTCAGAATAGATTTGAGAAGAGAGAGAGAGAAGGGGAGCCATGGTAGAGCTCCAGCGTAGCTGCTGAATTATGATGTTTAGGGTTAGGTCTAGGGTCTTATTTATAGGTGCTCAAGACCTTATCGTACACGCAGCGCAGAGTCAGCATTGAACCCAGTTAAGAAAATAGTCCTGATTCGCAAATGGATCTAGCCAAATCTTATCTTACACGCAGTGCTGAGTCAGCATTGGGTCCCGCAAGCTGTTTTTCCGCAGAAATTTGAATTTTGAATGTTTGAATTGTTTTGGCGTAGAAATTTGATTTTTGAACTTTTGAATTTCTGGAATTTATTTAACTGTTTTATTCCACATGAAATATTCTTATATGTATACAGTTCCTCTACCAACCATTTTACGCGTAGATATATACCCATAATTTTCATTTTATTTTCAAAATTCAAACGATGTTGCACCATTATTTGATTCTTGCCATATTTCATTGATTGTAGCCTTATCTTGAATTATATCTTTCGTATACATATATTTCTGCATATACATATATATATATATAGAAATTCTCGTATATATACATCTATTTTCTTTATTTCCTTATATGTACGTTCTTATCCTTTCAAATTTTGAATTTGTATACGTACATATATTTGCATGTTCAATTGGCCCTCTCTAAAAAAAGATAAAAATTATGCCGCCGCCGGGGTTCGAAACCCGACCTCCATGTTACAAATCCAATGCCTTAATCAATTGAGCTATGAAGTCTTTTGTTAATAAGTCTTAGAACAATGATAATTATTGTTCTCTCTTTACTTCTCTTTTTCATGTTAGTTACAGTACTTAAATTAAACCATTGCATGAATCTTTTTTTTAATGTTAATGCATTATGTTTGCAAATCAGTGCATGCAAAATATTTACATTGCATGCAACCAATTCTTTCTTTCTTTCAATGCATGCATTACATTTTTTTCAGTGCATGTATTTATTACATGCAATCCTTATTTTATTCTTTATTTTATATTTTAATTTGTTTGTATATATATATATATATATATATATATTTCTCTTGTGCGTATGCAAACATCTAGGCTTAATAACTTCTTCATATGATGTAACCGCATACGGCTCGCACAAAGACTTTGTCATCCATCCCGAGCCTTTTTATTCCACCTCTCCTCCTTCCTCCGGGCGCCTCGATCAAACCCAGCTTCAGGCTACGCTAATAGCAACTAAGAAAGTCGTTGCTTGCTCCCTAATGTTTATACCTCCCCAATGTTTATATTGGCGCCTTGCACGCATGGTCTTTGTTGCTTCAAAACTACGGGGCTAAGGCGACCCCGATCAATTGGGGGCAACTGAAAAAAGGTCGTAGCCAGGGTGGGCACTTCCTTCCTTCGTCTATCGCAGTCCCGTACCAAGGAGGAAGTCTCATTGGTGCGTGTGCCGACAGACTACAAGCCGACTCGTATTTGATAAAGATTGGGGATCAGCCCCTAGTCACACTACCTTCACCGATAATATTTTAAAGGCCCCGAAAAATTCACTTTGCCTACCGTTCCATCCTAAAGTTTTACGTAAGCCAGGTGTCTATCTCGACTAGAATTCCAAGATGGATATAATGGCACAGTCTGTTTTACTTAATTCTCATTATTTAATTAAGTTATTATTATTTTATTATCTTAAAAATACGGGGTGTTACATTCTCCCACCCTTAGGAAATTTTTCACCGAAATTTAGTAAGGGTAAAATCAATTAACCCCTCGCTTAATATACATCCATCATGTTTGCATCCAATTTTAGCAAACATTGTCCACTTGTGCAAAGTGAAATACAACATAATAATGCATGTATGCCTAAGCGGTACCTCCTATGTGTATGCAGATTTCTCAAAAATCCTTTTTAAAATATGATGCTCACATCCTAGATATACTGGCAGTTCTACATGAATGCAATATTTTGAAAATCAAAATGCCTTTTCATCCAAATTTTCCCACACTCTTACTGAGTAAGAGCGTAGTTCATCCAATTGTTGCATCCATAATCCTACAAGCCAACTTTATTTTTTTGAATATCAAAAAAATCTAATTTTCTAAATTCGATTTATTATGTTACAAAAAGGTAGAAAATGGAAAATTTCACACCTTCCGTTTTTTTATATACCTTTTTCCAACCATACTTGGATTTTATGAAACAATGTATAAAGACTTCCTATTTTCCTATCCAAGCACATCCCACATAAGAAAATTTTCTTTGTTGTAGCTTTTCTTTTTCGTCTTATCTTGCGAAATTTCTTTTTTCAAACTACAAAACTGGAGTAGATACGGACAACTATTTTCCTCAATTGGGTTTATGACTTGTTCTTACCTATAAGGTTAGTTCAGTCTCCTACTAAATGGTGCCAACATCCACTCTATTCTCATTTTTTACAACTTATTTTGTCCACCCAACAAATTCTCTTTTAAACAATTTATCAAAAATAATTGTCAAAAGAATAGAGACTTCAAAACTTTCTTGATTAAAAATTCTTGTATGAAATAAAACAAGAAAAACAAGCGAGCTATACATGCTCTATAATATGCACCTTTTACTGAGAGAATTTTACTTTAAAACTCAATATGTACTTCTTTACATATTTTAAAACTATAACTTTTAAGATTAAAACTTGAAAACACCATAAACCTTTTTTTTCCAAAACTTTTATAGTCTCAAGTTCTTAAAAGTTAATAATGGGGTTAGACTCAAAGTGAGTTTCCAACTTTTCTAGGTTCTCCTAGACACTCCCCAAGGTCAAATCTCTCAACTATATATATGCCAAATCCATTTTTCTCTGTTCTACCTTTTCCGATTTGTAAGGTTTTACTGCCAAACCCACTAACCCAAAATACTAATCATATGGGATTTACTTTCCTTTTGTACAAGTATATTGTACACCCCCAACCAAACTTCTTAAGGGTCTCAAATTTCCTTATTCATTCCTTTAGTGTACAAAACAAACATCCCATTTCATACCATATTATACTCTTTCTATTTAGTGGGTTCCTCTATGGATCTAGGTATATATATAATATATTTATATTTTTAAAAATACAAGTACGTTCACAACCCCAATTTCGATAGACCGAATTTTTTTCAAAATTCAAATTTATCGAAACTTGGATTGGTTTGCTCTAGTATCCTGTAGAAAAGTCAGAGACATAAAACATGTCAGAGCTTAGAAAAATATCTCACAGCAAAAAGGATAAAATGTAGTATAATCAAAACATAGCCTTACCGTATTATTAATACTGCCTAACCAGTATCCAAAGCTATCATGTCTCTGCCACAATCTAACCTGCGAGCGTGTTATGAGGAAGGGGTCAGAACACAAGTTCTGGTGACTGGATTTAAACTATACACTTTGGATAATCTTACATATACCGTTCAGTCGTATTTTCTTATTTATTAGGTTACTTGGGTTAACAGCACTCAAGGCTTACACACACGTCGTACCTATTTACTTCCTAGCAAATTAACCAAATACAGTTTATGTAGCTATCTCCCAATATTGAGATACACCCCATGGTACCCCACTCACAAGGTCTCCACCGTATCATCGTAGGAATATAGCAGTCCCTAATCCTAAGCCTGAATGTCGTACGGATTTCTGTATATATGTCAACGCTATGTTTACAAAGAACCACGATATTCTATATTACGTAAGAGTTCGGACTGCCATCTTCGAACCATTCGATCGAATTAGGTTCCATCCTCGAATAATGCCCTCTAGTCTTATGATACACCACCCAGAGCGACATGAGTGTACCTAGACTTTCCCACGTACGTATCATCGATCGTTCTCGATGTCTGTTACACATGTTCTCTATATGTGCGCCCGAGTCCATGGAAGCACTAATCAAGAATCACGGAACTTGGTTGGGAGCTTTCAGATATCTGCCGATTGCAGATGCTAAGGTCTGCTTTTACAGTGGCTATGGTCCCACTAGACCCCTCCCTCTACTAATAAAAGGCACCTAAGAATATCAAGAAATAGAACTTAACCCCGGCCCCCTATGCCCTTCAAACCTGTTGGTCAACCTCACCCATAACTAGATAGCAAAGTATACGGTCTTTTAGAGTTCTCTGCCTTTCCGCTCTACATACTGACTGAAGATGGTAGGTAGATGACGAGATGCTATCATGGGGCACTAACTGGTCTCGCTGAATCACGCTGGTCCATCTTAGTCTTTTGATTACCCTTTATTATTGCAATCAAGGCATACTCATTGGTTCACCTATGCAGACCTAACCTCTGTGAGTACAGGCGGATCTTCTGCCACTCACAGAGGAATACCAAGACTACCTAACATCCCTGGAAACCGCGTGCTTCCCCTTATAGTCGTTTGGAGCCATCAAACAATCAGATGGATGTGCGCTCCCCTCGTGCCTTATATCATCTCGATGATCTACCCTATTGGGTTATTCACCCTTAACCGTACGGACTGGTCTAAGCGCCTTGTTTTAACATGTTGTTGGACCCTATGTCTAAAAATTCTTTTACGCGCTTGTCTCACCTCACCAGGTTTCCAGTTAATTTGGTTATTCCAATTCATATTGAATTCTTGTTCAAATTACCAAGTTTCTCTTGCTTATTAATTTCAGTCGTACAACTTAATTCATTTAAGTTTATTAATAAGCTTACAACATGTTATTCTGTAGATTGTGGCCCAAGGTCTGTGATCCACAATCCCTTTTTAATTCTTATTTGATTTCAATAACATGTTTTACTTAATATGTAATTAAGTATATCTAATTCACATGTTTCCAATTGACATGTCACTTACCATTTATGATTAAATATAACTTATTCCATTTCATAAGTTTTCCTCATCCTCTATCATTTAATCATAATTCCACTTTACGTCGTCAATACGACTTATCGTTGTTTACTTATTAACTTAGTTCTATTAACTAAGGCATATTAATAAGTTTCTTCTCCCATTTATTATAACATATGTTACAATTTCCCATTGTCCCTAAGATAAGTCTAAACCTGTTATTCTTACCAATGGCCGGACTACTTAATTTATAATTAAGTACAATATATTTTTCCCCCTTTTCTTAACTGGTTTTAGGTTTTCCCCTTTTCTGATTACTTAATTTACAATTAAGTGTCACTTAACTTAATTCACCAGTTATACCATTCCCTTACTAGTTTATTATAACCTAAGTTATGATATTCACTTGTCCCTAGGACAAGTCTACCTATTATACAACTTTTTCATTAATGTTATTAATTTATAATAGTTTATTATCATTCCCGTTTTAAACCATTTATTGTTGTAAACCATTATTCTTCATTCTCTGTAATATATGTTCCTTATTGTATTAAGGAAAACACTTCATGCACCTTATCAGTTTAATAGAAGGAATCAATAATTTATTTTCATAACATTTTCCCATCTAAATCCGCGGTAGCAAGTAATTTCTTTACTTTTCTATATTTATTGTGGCTTACTTGCAACAGCGTTTTCAGAAATAAGTCATTTAGGGAAATACATCACTTTTCCCTCTTATCACACTAACTCAGTTCATTGCATCCCTTCCTTTCTTATTTTCTGAGTTAGACATATAACTACCATCCTTTCCATTTATTCATATCTTGTTATATAAATATATTTATTTATATATATAAGCACTAGACCTCTCACATTAAACCTACACTTGTGGACGCTGAATTTGTCGGGCGGGTCCAAGCAGACTTCTACCACAAGCTGACTTAACCTTGTGTCTTAACACATGTTGTTAATTCTTGCGCTTAGGCCTCTCACATTAGGTTCAACATTAGTGGCTGCTGGATATGCCGGTCGGGTCCGGGCAGACTTCCACCACTAGTGCAAACTAACCTCATGCCATAAGTGTATTTACAATTTCTAATTATAATCCTAGGCATATTCATTTTCATTCAATCACTTATGTTCATATCATTTTGTGCTTCCAAATTAAAATCTCAAAACACAATATATGTTATGTTCATTACATGAAAATTTTAGACATACTATCCATTTTACTATAATATAGTTTACCGTAATCTAATTTACATGTCGTCCAATTTTTGCCTATGTTTTGTCGCATGTCATTTTCAACATATGTTTAATTCTACTAGGACATGTAAACATTCAATCGGGTAATTATTTTAACATGTTGTTCAATCAATAATATGTCCCAAGTAAAGCATGTAATAAAAATAACTGAAATGGCTATTCATATCCTAACAAGTTTAATTTCTCCAACATGTAAACATTCAATTACATAGCCAATTCAACATAGGAATTTCCTGACATATTCATATCAGCATTTCAATTCGTTACAACAACAATTTATAATTAACTGGCCATTTCAAAATTTATTAAAAAGGGGAATGCTAAACGATAGTCATAACATTATCTAAAGGCTATAGCTTAAACCCACTCACCTTAAAGCTTTCCCTAAATTTTGGATCTGATCCGTTCTTTCATCCATGGTTTTCCTTTTCCTTTTAATTTGATTCCGGACCTAGCAACCATGAATTTATCATTTCATGAAAAGAGAAGGGAAAGAGAAATAATTTAAATAGATCAGTTCTTGGAGGTTTACCTTACTTTCATGATTCAATAATCTTCTTATTAACGTTGATTCCCTCTTCCAAATCTGAATTCATAAACCTCCTAGGCTCACATTTTAATTTCAGAATAGATTTGAGAAGAGAGAGAGAGAGGGAGCCATGGTAGAGCTCCAGCGTAGCTGCTGAATTATGATGTTTAGGGTTAGGTCTAGGTCTTATTTATAGGTGCTCAAGACCTTATCGTACACGCAGCGCTGAGTCAGCATTGAACCCAGTTAAGAAAATAGTCCAGGTTCGCAAATGAATCTAGTCAAATCTTATCGTACACGCAGTGCTGAGTCAGCATTTGATCCCGCAGGCTGTTTTGGTGCAGAAATTTGAATTTCGAATGTTTGAATTGTTTTGGCGTAGAAATTTGATTTTTGAACTTTTGAATTTCTGGTGTTTTATTCATATGAAATATTCTTATACGTATACAATTCCTCTACCGACCATTTTACGCGTATATATATGCGCACAATTTTCGTTTTATTTTCAAAATTCAAACGATGTTGCACCATTATTTGATTCTTGCCATATTTCATTGATTGTAGCCTTATCTTGAATTTTATCTTTCGTACACATATATTTCTGCATATATATATATGTATTCTCATATATATACATATATTTTCTTTCCTTCCTTATATGTACGTTCTCATCCTTTCAAATTTTGAATTTGTATGCGTACATATATTTGCATGTTCAGTTGGCCCTGTCTAAAACAAAGATAAAAATTATGCCGCCCTCTACCGACCATTTTACGTGTATATATATACGCACAATTTTCGTTTTATTTTCTAAATTCAAACGATGTTGCACCATTATTTGATTCTTGCCATATTTCATTAATTGTAGCCTTATCTTGAATTTTATCTTTCGTACACATATATTTCTGCATATATATATATATATATATATATATATATATATATTCTCATATATATACATATATTTTCTTTCCTTCCTTATATGTACACTCTCATCCTTTCAAATTTTGAATTTGTATGCGTACATATATTTGCATGTTCAGTTGGCCCTCTCTAAAACAAAGATAAAAATTATGCCACCGCCGGGGTTCGAACCCCCGACCTCCATGTTACAAATTAAATGCCTTAACCAACTGAGCTATGAAGTCTTTTGTTAATAAGTCTTAGAATAATGATAATTATTGTTCTCTCCTTACTTCTCTTTTTCATGTTAGTTACAATACTTAAATTAAACCATTGCATGAATCTTTTTTTTAATATTAATGCATTATATTTGCAAATCAGCGCATGCAACATATTTACATTGCATGCAACCAATCCTTTCTTTCTTTCAATGCATGCATTACATTTTTTTTCAGTACATGTATTTATTACATGCAATCCTTATTTTATTCTTTATTTTATATTTTAATTTGTTTGCATATATATATATATATATATATTTATATATTTCTCTTGTGCGTATACAAACTTCTAGGCTTAATTACTTCTTCATATGATGTACGTTTTATGTAAACCAGGTATCTATCTTAACCAGAATTCTGAGACGGACACAATGGCACAGTCCGTTTTACTTAGTTCTCAATATTTAATTAAGTTATTCTTATTTTATTATCTTAAAAATACGGGGTGTTACAGATTGCCTGACAAGATGGCGGGAGTTCACAATGTATTTCATGTTTCCTAGTTAAGGAAGTTTGTGCACAATTCTGATATGACTATTTCACTAGATTAGTTGGATGATATCGAAGTAGAATCTGAGGCAGTTGGGAGCCACAGGACGATTCATATTGTCGGACAAGGTACGAAGCAACTTTGAAGGAAGACGGTGAAACTGGTTACGGTCCAGTAGGGTGACAATGAGAACGATTGTACTTGGGAAACAGAGGAGAACATAAGGAAGTCACATCCAGAGCTCTTTGCCTGGTAAGATTTAATCGCGATAGAGTTATTCCATTGTTAGTAAACCACATGCTAGGATAGGCTTGTGATGTTATTATGTATGTTTGATTGTTTGTAAATGGCTGATAGGCATGCGGGCAACCATTGTATGTTTTTGTTAAGGAATTTTGAGGGCAAAATTTCTTAAGGCGGGGGAGGGGGGAGGGGAGAGTGTAACAACTCATATTCTACGCATTGGAGGATCGTAAAATATTTATTTCATTCACATACGAAGTCATATGGTCGTGTAACCTTGGGAAACAACTATTGGGGTCATTTCCCATGTTCATAATTTTTGCTAAATTTTAAATGACCGTTTTGCCCCTAGAGTATCTTGTTTCTCCTATAACTTTTGATTAGTAAGGAGTTTTGATCTAAAACTACTTCCATTGGATTCAGATGATGGTTTACCTTTCCGTAGAGTGGCCACATTAATCAAATGGACTTACCATTTGGGAGATATGGTTGAAATAAGGTTTGAAGATGGAAAAATAGATTAACCGGGCTTAATTAGGTGGTTAGTGGTTAGGCTCATAACCAATTTCAAGATTACGGTCATGGAAGGATGATTCATTTTCATTTTTTAGCCGCCACTTACATTCCTCTAACCCTAGTAATGGCCTCCACCTTCTAAATTCATCCCTAATCACTTCCTAATCACAAATTAAACAAAACTACATCAAATTAAGGTGGATTAGCATCAAAATCAAGATAGAGCTGCTGGAACACATAGGAATTCGACCCAAATCAGTGGAGTTTTCAAATCTATAATTTATTTATGGCTAAAGTGAGTGATTTGCACTTTTTCACTAATTACGGCTAATTAGGTGTGACTAGTGATAATTAGCGAAATTATGCATCATAAAGGTATGGAAAAATATGTAGAAATTCTTAAATATTATTTTATGTCACTGGTGAAAATTTGTGTTAATTTTGATTAAGTTTGCTAATCTTATAGTTAAAACATGCTTTAGGGGATTAAGGGGAAAATCATGCTTTTGGGATATGTTTGATCTAAAATATTTCATGTGATTGATATTTTGGTGTTTTTGGTTGATTCTACATGTTACTACTATTGTTTGGTATATTTTTTGGCTGCGTTGTAAGGTTAGAATGGTTGAAAACGTCATCGTTTGGCTAAATTAGCTTGCTGGAAACACTACAGAAAGCCGATTCCTGAATGGGGTATGCCTCATGAACCGCCCAGGAGAACTTCGATTCCTGAAAAGAGTATGTCTAACGAATCGCTCCAAGATGATGGTCATGAACCGCTCCAAGATGATGGTCACGAACCGCTTCAAGATGATGGTCACAAACTGGGGTGGGGGGTCACGAAATGGGGGGTCACGAGCTGGGGGAGTGGTTATGAGCCGGGGGGTGGTCAAGAACAGGGGGTAGTCACGAGCCGGGGGGTGGTCACAAACCGAGGGGGAGGGGTCATGAGCCATGAACCGACCCTGACGAGGACCACGACCATGACCCGTACCACGATGATGACTCCAAACCGAACCAGATTCAAACTTCTACCACATGACGACAATTGTGAACTCTTCTGAAGATTAATTACAATTTAACCAAAACCCGAGATACAAAGGAAGTCCAAATGAGAAGTTATTACTTAGGATCCAGATAGGAACCAACTAACTTCTAGAGTTGGGCTTTGCTGTGGGACGTGTGTAAAGGGGTTATCAATATCTATAACTTTGGTTCACCATTGAAGAGAGGGGGATGTAGACGAACCAGGGCAAGGGAAGTGTGGACTGGTTGGCCCTTAACCTAGAGCCAGGGATATGTGGGCTGGGTAGGGTTATTGACTATAGACCAAGGAAGTATGGTCATAGCAATAGTTGTACGGAGTTGTCGTCATGGCAACAATGGATTTGGTGATCAATGCAGTGGATATTGTATGCTTTACGCACTGAGTGAGTGATGCGAGGATGATTGCTATGTTTGATGTTTTCTATCACCATGACATGCGCACTCCCATTTTACACTTTATGTTAGTGTTACATTAGAGTATTGTACATCTTGTTGTGATAACACTTTGGTTGCAGGTCCAGGTTCAGGTATGATTATTTATACATGTTACTGTTTTATTTTGCTGCTATCGCTCAAACTAGACTTTTGCCTGATCCAAAGTTTTATGTCTCTTCTTATTACTTTGGGTGCTCCTAAATGAGCAGACTACTAGAGATAGGTTAGGTGGTTATGCACGAGTAGCTATCCGGGGACGAGCAGGAGGCTTCCATGTACTATATACATTTATTCTCCCTGTGTTGTTGTTGTTCACTACTTTGGGCATTAGTATTGTACCTTTTCTATTTCCTTTTTAGAGACAGTATTTTGAGGTTGTAATAATGGTTTGGATCATAAGCTGTATTTTGGATTCCACTACTCTGATGGACATGGTATAATTTTCAGCTTATGCACTGTCTTGCCTGTTTTATGTCCAGTTATGTTATTATTATATTTTATTCCATGCGCTGTGAGATATACTATGGGTTCTTTGGTGATTCATAGTTTCAAACCCTTTTCCTTAGATGACCGTCCCGTGCTAGTCGGGCATTAGCACAACGCATTTCAGGGAAATGTCGACTGGCCCGAGGAGGGCCGTCACAATTACACTTGTGGTAGAATACTGACCGGAACCGCCCGGCAAATTCGGCGTCCACAAGTGGTTAATCTAATATGAGGGGTCGAATGCGTAAACGTACATATAATGGTGCTAAGACACGAGGTTAAGTCTAACTTGTGGTAGAAGTTTTCCCGGAACTGCCCACCATATCCAACATCCACAAATGGTTGACTTAATGTGAGAGGTCTGGTGCATTAACATGCATGAATGAAAAATTAGAATAACCTATTAACCGGTAATACTTAACCTGTTTAAATCTGTGGTGGTTATATATGAATCTGTCAAATTGTGTAAGGGTTAAGTAAACCTGTTTGGATCAATGGAGGGTTAACTAATCCTTCTTGAATCGGGGGAGGGGGGAGGGGGTCATATGAACCTGACAAACTTAACCTGTTTTATATGTTAAGGTTATGCGACCTTCTTAAACTGTTAGACATAACCGGTCAAAACCTTAGTAGTGGGGATGCAAGCCTAGAGGGTGACTTGTGTCATCTGTTATGTGGGACCCGTATCTGTCAGTAACCCATTTTAGTATCAAATGGAGGACCTTGAACTAGGTCGAGGTCAGGGCATACTTACTGAGCTGATTATAAGAGGTCCATCTAAGTGAGGGTATTGACAGCGCATTCCGTCGGAGTCATGTGTGTGCAAGAATCCGCTTGCATTGGGATAATAAGACGTTGTAAGATCAGTAGATATGGTTGTGTATCTAAAAAAAAAAGTGTTTCCACTTTAGGAAGTGATACATTCAACTATGGGGCCAGCGCAAGGTATCTACGAGATAGGGAGCCTATCGATTGGGGTAGTAACTAGGGTACGTCTAGTCTTGCTTGTTTAGGATCCCGTTATTATTGTTGGGGGTCACACCTATCATTTCTGTTGAGCTACCTGTTATTATTGTTGGGGATAAAACCCATCACTAGAATTACACCTATGTCTACCATTCTATTTCTGTTATACTAGTATTGGTGTAGAGGAAAGTACTTGAGAAGCACAATATATTATGTTCTATTTATTCTGTTTATCCTGCTCAGTCTGTTATACCTGTCATATCACATTGTTATCTCTCTCATCCAGTTTATATGGCTGTCATGATTCTTTTACTTATTTATATGCTAAATGTAACTGGACTAGCTAGACTTTATGTCTGACTCATTTTGTTTCCTTTTCTCTCTCTTCCTTCCCCCCTGGTTTCTCAGGGTGGGAATACTCGGGCTTGATTAGGATTCTCTCTTCTGTTTCTGCTTAGATGTACCGCTTGATTTACTATCTATTTTGCTATGGCTATTATTCTGGTGACTATGCTTTTATAGTACTATTCCTTGACGATTTAGTACAAGATAGATATTTTAATTTAATGTAATGGGTTTTCTGTATTTTAGACTTATGTTGTAACTGGGTTTTGAACCACGATGTTTTCTATTCAATAAAGTTTTAAATTCCGCTGTTATTTTATATCCATCTTGTGATGTTTCTTTTTACCTATAACACTCCACGAAACTTAATGCATTCTGCTAAAGATTGACATTAATGGACATGGGGTGTCACAGTTGAGCATCACTTGCTTAGTATCAGAGCTGAATTCAGAACAAAACATGATAAACTCATAATAATATACCTTTTAATAATACAAGCAGTATTGTATGAGTGTAACATCATCCTTAATCGAAGTTGAATCGTGTCCTTAAACATATTCGTTTCCTTTGGGGTACAGATAAGTGGGAGTACATCTAGGAATCTAAAATTTAAATTCCATAGTATTCCATATTGAATTCAATTAATAATATCTTACCCCTATGAATAATCTTTGTCTTCTTTAATCTTTGTGCTAATGGGTGAAAAGGACAGTGGAGTCATTTCTGAAGATGGATCGACTAGTGTCCCATGCACAAAGGTCGTTTACATGTTTGCTGGCATGATTTAGAGCTTATTCGGAGCGCTATGCCTCTAGATCCAGCTCATTCTTCTTCTTCATGAAAATCCTCCTATGCGCATATATGCAATGATCTTACTCATCTTGGAGGCAAGCCATACAAAGGTTATGAGTCTGTATTGGAGGTTCAGGCGTGGCTTCGTGCATGCAAGCGTATTTTTACATGCATGGAGATATCCGACCACCACTGTGTTCTTTTTGCATCAAATATGTTGCAAGAACATGCGTTGAACTGGTTTGAATTGTTTGTTGCAGATATTGATGAGTCCACCTTAGAGTGGAAGTAGTTTAAAGAGCACTTTTGAGCTTAAGTTCGTGCATGAGTATGAGATGGAAATCCTAGTCCAATGTTTCCTTGAGGTGAGACACGGAAAGTCGACTTTTTCTTAGTATGTTACTACTTTTTGGGGTTTTCCAAAT
This sequence comes from Allium sativum, assembly GCA_030737875.1. Taxonomy (NCBI): domain Eukaryota; kingdom Viridiplantae; phylum Streptophyta; class Magnoliopsida; order Asparagales; family Amaryllidaceae; genus Allium; species Allium sativum. The sequence goes on from CM060918.1 coordinate 753,073,394, forward strand.
ATGGTCTCGAGGATTTTAGAACTTCTTATAAGTAGAACCTCAAATTTGTTATGGGTCCTAAGAAGTATTTGAAGCAATCTTTGATGTTGCAACTCAAATGTTTTTGAGGAGCTTGTCATGGGGCCTTCCATCTCGAACCGGTCGAGATTGAAAGCGAAAGCGGCGATGAGTTTGAGATTCGTAAGAATGCGCATAAGAAGGTATTTCCTTTTTCTAAGTCCTAGTCCATTCATCATAATAAGAAGAAGTTTGTTAGTTCCAACTCTCATCTTAGTGTAGAAACTCCTAATAAGAGAGGAAGTTGCAACTGTGGTGCAAGTGATCATTTGATATCGTCCTAAGCCCCAAATTTGCTAGTATTGCAAGAAGGAAGGGCATTGGTCATATATGTTCCCTACTGCTCCTAAAAGTGCAAAGTCAAGGAAGCTTAATGTAGTAGATGCTTTCAGTGGTTCATCTTTGCCTTGAGGTACATTTCCATATATCCTTGAGGGTTCTTTACAATTTTATGATCAGTCTATTCGTGTTTTATTCTGTATGGATGCATCGCATTCTTTTGTGTCGAAAGAACTCATTAATGTTATTTGTTTGTATATTATATGTTTGATGACTTCTTTATGGATTACGAACCTGGTAGGGATATTCGCAAGCTTTAGCATGCTATGTGAGGACGTTAAGATATTTATTTGTGTCTTTCTTTTTTGTAGGAATATGCACGTGATTTATTTCCTTATTTTGATCTAATTTTCGGTATGGACTGGCTAGTTGGACATAAAGCCATAATTTTATGTACCGATAGGATTTTATATTTTCGGCATCCTGACTCGCATAGTCAGCTATATCTTGTTCTTGAGGATGTCGGCTATGATTCTAAAGCCGATAGGATTTAGAATGCGATGGTCAGCTATACCCATGCTTGAGATAAGGTCGATGCAGAACAAGTCAGGATGCCAAATTAGTTATGCACCAGAGATAAGGTCGATGCAGAACTCAATGGCCTGCTTAAGTGGAAAACCCGAAATAGGCTCAAAGATATCAACATAGTCGCAAACAACTGGAATTGAGATATGTTATCATCACCTTAGGACTCATCAAGAATAAGATATAGCTGACTATGCGAGTTTTGTCTTTGCTTGTGGTTGAGCCATTTGCTATACTCCATGCATATGAACCTTGTGACTTGTTCACTTTAATTGTTTCAGCTGTGAATTTTGTCTGCCTTTGTGCATGTTTTATTCTTGACTTGTTTTGTTTACTGGCTTGATGTTGGAGTTGAAACTCTGCACCCTTGTAGTTGATATATATGCATACATGCCACTGCCAGTTATGAACCTCCATGTAGTACTTGTGCATATTGTTTCTTCCCTGTTGCTCTTGTACATTATACTATATAAACAATGTTGTATCCGTGTCCATTGTTATCGAACCTGCATGTGTATACTTTGCTTAGTTTATTGGCATTTTCCATCTCACTTGGGATGCTTTGATGTACACATGAGCACTTGTATTATTTTAGTATGGACCATGTCATCTAGGTGCTTCACCATATATATGTGGCTTTGTGCATTTTCATGACCCCTGACTTATTCAAGATTGCTCATTTTTAATGTATGCTAAAATTTTCTTTGACTGACCTGCTCCTTCTCTAGGCTTGCTGATTCACCCTTGGTTTGTCTCTATGTTTCTCGAGTCGTCATGCTTGGCTTGACTTGTAATTGCACCAGTCATTATTGTGTCTGTTGTGAATTGCATACATGCTGCACTTAAGATCTTTGTGTACTTGCAGCCATACTTGGAATTTTATTAATCTTGTCTTCATGTAACTTGCACTTGATTTATAGGATACTGACTTGAGCTTCCTGAATTGAGCTTGGATCATTGTCATGCCATCTTACACATCTGTGCTTGCTGAATCATGAACTATTCTTGCTTTACATCTTCTCGATGCCATGGCCATTTATGTGGTGTTGTCACTTGGCATTATTGTTTGACTTGATGTTTGACATGAAAGCTTTGGCATTTTATATGTATGGTTTGTGCATATTTGAGACCTGAATCACTTGTTGATGAGTTATATTGCCACGTGCATGTTTGGCAATTCCCTTGCACATTATCAATATATATGTGTACATACATACACATGTATGGGTATACATATATTGTGCATGTGCAATTATATTTTTTATTTACATCAATAGATCACTATACGATGTGTCGTGGCTGGTCAAGATCAGCAGACCACAAATGTGAGTCGAGGTTGGTGTTGATCACGAGACTACCACAGATGTGTTGAGGCTGATCTGCAGGCACTAATTATTCAGTCTACCTTGTGGTATTTGTTAACACAAATTTCATACCAATCAAATATAAAGAAGCGTAGCTTTAAAGCCAAGAGTGTAAAGGGATTTCGGACAGCAAAACCAGGTTTGTGAAGAAAAGAGCGAATCTAAGGAGGTAGCGGAAGAAAAGTCCAAGAGCCAACAGCAAAGCCACAGGGCAAAAGGGAAAAGCCGAAAGCAGAAACCGGTAGCCAAGAAGAATCAGAACACAACAATATCGGTCCAATACCGACAGCTGATGGTATAAAGTATTATTGAAGATTCTGAAAGGCCGTGATGGAGGAAAGATCAAGATCGGTATGAAAAAGGAAGATATCGGCAAGATAACGCCAACACTAAAAGGGGCACATAGTAGCAATTTTGGAAGCATTACACCTGATACTAGAAGCATAATGAGTAGATTACCGAAAGCATGCAATCTGAAACATAAGTAGGAGGAGGAAAGAACCTACCAATACCTACTTGGTGCCAACACAAACATCAAGAAGCCTCTTCAGCATCACCGGAATGTATTCCGAAAGCCTACCTTTATAACTAAAGACGAATACATATGCCGGTTGCCATAATCAACACCCTTTACCACTACCAAAGACTAAATAATCCATTGCTTAAGCCGAGAGGTATAGAGGTGGACCGATACCAGAGGTCCTGAAACCAAAAGTCATCAAGGCCAAGCTCTCAAATTCCGAGACCAAACTACTGGAGGATATGACACCGGTACCAATCCCGAAAGTCCAAGATTGATATTCCCAAGGCAAAGAAGCATCTACGAAGACATTTGATAGGAAGAAAGGTGGCCGATACATTTCTTCCAAAACCAAAGTTCACAAGGGCGGCCGAAACCTTGTTTTCGCATCCAAAAAGGACTTTTGTTGAGTCCACAATAGAAGGAGGGCCAATATGCATATAAATAAGACCCCAAGGGTCTCATTTGGAGATCGAATTCTGATTCCTCATTCTTTCTCTCATATTCTAGGGAGTAAACCCTAATTTATAAATCAATTTAGGGACTTCTTATGTAGCCTCCTCTATGAACAAAATCATCAAAGCTCGTAAAGTGGATGTAGGTTAAAGTAGAACCGGACCACTATAAATTGTATGTTCTTACTTTTTCCGCATACTATATTGTTCTTAAATATATGTCTGTACGTATTCCATTATGTTATTGGATTACTAGAATACCTTTACACAAGCCATTAGGTTCTTAGCAACCTGACATTTTTCTCACGATAAAAGCCTTTCCGCATCAACCTCTCCCAAGTATTATATCACCTATTACCCTTTTGCAAGCTTTTAAGCTTCCTCACTAGTGTTGTGCTTAGGAAACCCCTATCCCAAGGTAACTGTTGGTCCTCGAGTTGCAGAAGCGTGATACTCACCCCTTGAGGGAAGAGTAGCTAATCTTTAGACTTAAGGCCTTAATATCTAGGAATCAGCAAACTAACTCAAGCTCAGGGGAGCTGAATAATCCTATTTTCCTTAGGTCCTTTTCCAAGGACCTATCTTTGGTGTTGACGAAAAATTTCGTTAACATTTTGGCGCTATAGGGAGGGGTTGAAACTCCGTTCCCTATTTCTACCTTTAACCCTTTAGGTAGCCTCACCACGCTTCTAACTGTGTTGTTCCATTCCGGATTGGATTAAGCTTTGAAGAAGCAAGATTACAGAAGGAGTATCCATAAGGAACTTCTGAATTCCAAGGTACTCTGAAAATCAATTAAAGGATGATTCAAATAGCGAAAAGTGGTAAAGAGGGATCCAACGCGTTGTCCATTCTAGAAAACAACATCAAAATAGCCAAACTAGAAACTGGAGGATCGTCAACTTTAACAAAAGATGAGTTGGAAATATCACACTTGGCTACAAAAATTGATACCACTAGGATATTTATTGCAGCGGACTTGGTCCGAAGGTCCTTTGAAGCAGGACCCTATGAAGAGGAATCAAGGATCATAACACCTTAGGAACTTTATAATCAAATCGAGTCTTCATCAAATCTATATAATATCCCATTCTCATGGGGAAATAACCAAGCATCAAAATAGTTTAGAAGAAAACGAAAGCCTAACGTGGATAAAAGATAGAAAGTTGCAAGGAATCCCCTTCTCCAAAGAGATAATGATGGCAAAGGCCCCGTCTGAAATAAAAGAAAACAAACTCGCGTATGACAGGTGTAACGACCCGTATTTTTAATGGATAATAAATAATTTTATTTAATTATTTAAACAATAGTTTGGTAATTTTAAATGGTTTAAATTAAATAACTTTGAATATTTAATTAATATAATAATTAAATAATATATTTAATTATGAAATAATCAGAAATAGTGGAAATTCACAATATTGTGTGAATTGGATCATATACAATATAATTCAGTTTAGAGTTGAATTATAATAACGAATATATTATTTAAACGAAGTTTGAACGTAATAATTGTATTATAATTATAATTGAGCCCGAAATGGCGCGGCAATTTGTAATTTGGCGATTCAAACTTTAAATGAATATAGAGAATCTGTTTTAAGCCGGATTTCTGTGAAACAAGAAACGTTCGGTGCTGGTGAAGTATACTTTTCCAATGGAAGAGAAAAATCGAGATTTCGTCGTGTAGATTGTGAGTTGTGTCCAAATCAAATTTTTGAAAAGTCGCTATGGAATTCCTTTATAATTTATAACGATTTATTTATATTATAAATGGTTTTTTTATATAAATTGAATATCGATTAATTTGGGATTTTTAAATGTCGAGTTATAAATCCCGATATGTTTATTTTGGAGTCGGACTATATTATATATGAATATATATACAGGGTAATATTAATTTTATTAATATTAACTTAATTATTTTTAAATATATTAATATTTAAATGAGTTTATTTAAAGCTTTAAAAATAGCCATTTTTACAAACGAACTCCGTTTTCGACGAAATTAATTTTGTTTATTAAATTATTGCTAGATTTCAATTTTCGTGATTTTTGGAGTCGGTATGTGGCCGTACGGAATTCTAATGTGGAAAACAGTCAATAATTTGAGTTTAGAAATATGTGGAGTGAGCAAACGGAGTCGGAATTAGACGAAACAAGTTTTGTTGGGTTCGTAATGTCGAACTGTAGTTGTTTGTCCAATTTCATCAAAATTGGATATTATTTGTGATCATATGAATTTTTAAATGGTAGATACAAACAACGATTGATTTAAATTGAATATTTAATCAAATATTAAAATAATATACTACCCCTATAAATATCACTCAACCATCCTAACACTTATTCTTCACATCCTCTAGTCAAACAGCAAACAATCTTCATGCCGCCACTCCTCTTATAATTTGTGAGTTTCTAAAATCAGTAAAAAGTGAAATAAAATCGTATAAATCATTATATATATAGATTTGAAATCTTGAGAGCATCCTTTACATTTTGCTACGTTTGTCACTGGGTTCGACGTAATTTTAGTTTGCTGAGAAAGAGTACCGTGGATTAGGGTTCGCGATTTTGGGGGTTCGGAAATTGAATACATGAATTCAAATTTGTTTTTGAGGATTGGCAAGTGGAATAGCACTTGGGTCCAGAGTTTTGGGTTGTTCGATACTCAAAAAGTGACGATGTCACTATTTGGAGCCACCGCTGCTGTCTGGTTCATAAGGTAAAGAATGGGAGTCTCCGTTGTAGGATCATGGTGCGGTGATTGATGCTGGTTTAAAGGAGGAGCAGTTCAAACCCTTAAAAGTGGTGATGCCATGTCGTAGAGGGTGAGGCTAAATGTTGGAGATGTGGTTTTGGATAAGAACAAGAGTAGGAAGGGGCGTGCAGGCATTTTTCTGGAACCAGATCCACGTAAGTATCACGAGATAGGGATGATCAGCGTGTGTGTTAATTTGCGGGAGCAACGGTGTTAAAGAAAACTTGAAATGTGAAATACTGTTGGTGTTTCAATAGGGAATGGAACCAGTGTCTTTGTTTGCTGTGGAAGAAGATGAAATTTTACAATGTAAAGAAAAAATATAACAATGAGGAGACGAGCTGGCCTGTGTATGGTTTGTAGAGTGTGGTTGGTTTCATGATGGAGATGATTGTGAAATGGGGAAATAAAGCTGGGATTGACTTTTAAAATGGTGAAGTTGATTTTGCTTTATTTTTTTCATGAAGAAGGAAGGGAGTATGAAGCTGAAAAACTTTGGAAATGGTGTTTTATAGGAGCGTGTTTCCTTGCATATTGGTCGAGGAAGAAGTAATATATGGAGCGGGTTAATTTGTTTTGGGCCGATGGTGGATTGGGTAAAGCCCAATAACTCAAGTATTAATTTTAAAACTATTTAAATTGTTATATAAACTTGTAAATTAAATATCTTGTTCATACTATATCAGAATTTCGAACTGTCAGATCCTTGGGATCATATGGACGGTGGCTACGCAATGGAACTGACTATGAGTGAATTGGAGCTCGTTACAATTTATAGCGAAATAAATTATCTATCTGAATCAACCGACAGTTATCATTAATTAACAATAACCATCCAATGTGAGTAAATCTCACTAACTCTGTACAATTTATATTTTTTATAAATATAATCTAGTATTGATAAATGATGATTGATTTCTATGTGTTGATTGTTTGGTTGAATTGCTGATTTATTGGTTGAAATTATAAATAACGATATATATATCGTTATTCAAATATTGATTCTGTTTATCAGAATATTTCATATTGAAATGAAATCGATGTTATATTATATTGTTTAACATCTATGGATGCATGGAAACGGTTGGAGGGATCCAACTGGATTCCTCAATATTTATAATACTGTTTTTATTCATTTATTGTGATAATGATGTGATATATAATCTGTTGTTGATTATGTGTGTTTGGATGATATTGATCATGGTTATTTGGTATTTTAAATACCATAAGAAATACTGGGTGTGAAAAAGGAATTTTCAAAGTGTATATTGAAAAAGGAAATATTTATATGAAATAAATACGATATTATAAAAGGAAATATTTATATAAAATAAATATGATATTATAAAAGGAAATATTTATGTGAAATAAATAGGATATTGAAAAAGGAAATATTTATATGAAATAAATAGGATATTGAAAAAGGAAATATTTATATGAAATAAATAGGATATTGAAAAGGGAAATATTTATATGAAATAAATAGAATTGTAAAATAAATTATTTGGAAAAACAAATAGAATTATAAAAGATATTATTTGGAAAACAAATAGAATTTTATAAAGAAATATTTTTCACATTCTATGTGAAAGTTAGATTAAAGTAAATATTTTGCTAATAAAATATTTATAAAGGAAATTGGGTTTGAAATAGGAATTAAAATGGAGTTAAAGTAATTAGAAACTGACTGGAGATTAGTTAAGTTGAACAACTATCTGGGTATTGATCTGATGTAGGTTTAGGCCTTCGGGGTTAATACGTAAGGGGTTGTTCTCTTACTAGTTCACAGTTAGAGACTCATATATGTGAGAAGGTAGTGATGCGTGTATCAGAAATGAAAACGTTTTCCAAAGTTAATAACGTATATTTTCTAAAATTTGAAAATAAGGATTTGATGAATATTTGGAAATGAGAAATGGGGAAATAAATAAATGTTGATTGATGATTGATCGATAGAATTTCCATTTGGAAATAATATCAATGTTTGCACACATGTTTTTCATTAATAGTTAAATCACCGACTATCAATGTTTTTGACCATTTTTCCATCGTCAATACGGAGAGTCCGGGATCAGATTCATTATCTGAAAACCACTCTGTATGGGCGTTAGCGCTGCGATCATATATGATGAAGATAATTGAAGACGGAGTTATGCAAGGGGCTGTCTTGTTTACAAAATAGTGCCTTCGGTCTGTCCAGTCCCAGGACGACCTGTATGGAAGAATATCTGACGGAGTATATCTAACAGATTGCGTAAGTTGATCTCTTCAAACTTATTTACGTTTGGTGGCGGAGTAATTTGTTTCTCTTAGCTGTACACCCATGGCATGTTTGGGGAAATCAATTTGTGATTTGGCGGGTATGACGATGTGGCATTCAAAGTAAATAAAGTGTGATCTATGCGTTATGGCCTCTAGCCTCACAACCAGGAAATGGTATAAAATCGGGTAGGTCGCATGGCTAAGTGGTTAGCTTCCAATTAGGGTGTATTGCCACCTGATCTAGAGAAATTCCATTTACTTCTATAATCAATTTCGATGCTGTCCTTTTCGGGAAACGGCTGCTGATCCCAACCGTTGGTGATAATACATTCGGTACACTCAAGCGAAATGAGTGACCGGTCATTTTTAGCCTGGGTTACAAGGTTCTCATGTTGAACTCGGTGTATTCCTCTCTAGAGATACACTGTCGGAAGGTGTTCCCATACCTTGCCAGTTGGAAATCATTAATTGATAAGCGCCTGCGGTTTTTGATTATATATTATGTATGTGGAACGTGAGATGAAAGCATTCTACTAGATGATTATTATATTGTGGTTGATAGAAACTATTATAATATCAAAAGGATTTTTGATATAAAGATATTGTTTCTTTCAAAAGGATTTTTGAATGTTAAATCAAGTGTTTTGGATTTTCATAAGGGAAAAACTCATTTCGTGTTATATGGCGTGGTCTTATGAGACATCGTTTATTTTCCCAATCTGTTTTAAATTGTTTACTCATACCGGTCCCATGACTGACCCAGAGTTTATTTTGTTTTCTTTTATGCTAAACTCTTCGGTGCGCAATTTTGTACGGGCAGTCAAGTAGTCGGGATTTTACAGATACTGAGAGCTTGGAGCAGGAGGCTTCAGGATTGTATAGATATTGTTATTTCCGCTGTGTTGTAAGTGTTATACTCTGATAATGCTACTGCATACATATACTGATTTTATTTCAAAGTTATGTATCTATTATATATTGTTCGTTCCGCTGTGAGATTCATGTTTACTCCGATGTTGTATGTTCTTCTTCTTCTTCTTCTATTCTAAGTTTCTATCTTATCTATTCTCACCCTCTAACTTCATTCTATTAACTATCCGGTATTTCCAATGCTTGATAGTCAACATTGGGTTATATGTCGATTACTCAGGATCGCGAAAACCCGAGTCGTTACAGTGGTATCAGAGCTGAAGGTTAAGTAATTACCTTGGCTGTGTGGCGTAACTTAGTAGAGATTGGGTCATTAATACCCTAGATTGAGTTTGAGTGTATATATATGAGCGCGTATTTGTTATTTGATATAAAAATGGTTTTATATTATGGAGATTTATTGGTTGAGTTATTTATAAGTTCTGGTCGATCAGTTTGATCCACTGTATCGATAGGAGTTTCTAAACACTTGAGTACGATGAACTGACATGGTATGTTTTGAAAAGAAGGTAAACGAAATAATTTTACCCAAAATATATTTTGATATAAAGAATTATATATATATTGAAATTATTATCATATATAGGATGTGTTGGTTATTATTATAATCGAATGAGATTATAAATTGAAATGGTTATATAAATAACCAATTAGAATTCATATAAGTGTAATATATGAAATCAGATGAATTAAATCTGAATTTAAATCAGAATTTAGAATTTGAAATTCTGAAAACATGAAAAGTGTTTGTAAATGGAATTGAATTAAATATATGAGAATTTTAAAATCCTGGGAGATTTTAAATTGTTTACAAGCATTGTGAAGGATATATTTAAAGTGATTTCAAAATGAAGGTGTTTAAAATATGGTTTTTAAAATTGTTATAGTATTGAACTCACTTCGATAAGCTGGAAAATAACCTTGATGATGATGGCCACATCATCAGTGTCATTTTCGAGTTGCTAAGTGACAGATTACAACCAAAGATTTTGTTTTTGAATTGTTTTGTGGAAAACAAGTCGTTTTGAATCCTGAAAAGGGATATCTAGTTTTAGAAAAGCTAAAATGTTTAAAAGTCCATAGGAAAGATTGTTTGAATTAAAACAGATTAAATATGAAATTGTAAAAGAAAATAGAAATAGAAATTGAATTGAAACTAGTTAAGTGGAAAATGAATTGAAATAGAAAATATCGAATTAGATTAGATTAGAGATAATTCGGAATGGAATTGGACTGGTAAGTAAGAATTGAAATCGGAAATGGAATTTAGCTTGTATAAGAAAATGATTTGGTTTTGAGGATATATTGATTGGAGATTGATTGGGAAGGCATTGGTATATGCTGATTGATAGCAGATGAAAAGGATATAATGATATGCCCAACAAAGAGGTACAAGTTTATTTATATATGAGTTTGGAGTTTTATGAGCCTGTTTGGCAAGCCGCTCGGTTGTTTGATTTTCTTTTAGGTTAGAGAAGGCCTAAAGAGGCGAGCTGCAGTTGTACCGATTGAGCCGTACAATGGAGGTGCTGGCAAAAAATTTCGAAAATTTTGGGTGTTAGAAAATTTTCAGAATTTTTTGTTAATAGAAATGAATTAATATTTAATTGAAGTTAATTGGTACTGTGAAACTGAAGATAATAAATAAACAAATCATTTTAACCTAGTTAATAGGGTTTGTTTTCTACCTTAGCAATTTCGAGGACGAAATTATTTTAAGGGGGAAGAATGTAACGACCCATATTTTTAACGGATAACAAATAATTTTGTTTAATTATTTAAATAATGGTTTGGTAACTTTAAATGATTTAAATTAAATAACTTTGAATATTTAATTAATATAGAAATTAATTAATATACTTAATTCTGAAATAATCAGAAATAGTGGAAATTCACAATATTTTGTGAATTGGATCATATATAATTTATAATTCAGTTTAGAGTTGAATTATAATTACGAATATATTATTTAAACGAAGCTTGAATGTAATAATTATATAATAATTATAATCGAGCCCGAAATGGTGTGGTAGTGCGTAACTTGGCGATTAGAACTTCAAACGAATATACAGAATCCGTTTTAAGCTGGATTTCTGTGAAACAAGAAATGTTCGGAGCCGGTGAAGTATACTTTTCTTATGGAAGAGAAAAATCGAGATTTCGTCGTGTAGATTGTGAGTTGTGTCCAAATCAAATTTTTGAAAAGTTGCTATGGAATTCCTTTATAATTTATAACGATTTATTTATAGTATAAATGGTTTTTTTATATAAATTGAATATCGATTTAATCTGGGATTTTTAAATGTTGAGCTATAAATCCCAATATATTTATTTTGGAGCCGAACTATATTATATGTGAATACATATACCGGATAATATTAATTTAATTATTTTTAAATATATTAATATTTAAATGGGTTTATTTAGAGCTTTAAGAATAGCCATTTTTACACACGAACTCCGTTTTCGATGAAACTTATTTTATTGGATCCGGAATATTAAACTATTACAAGATTTCAATTTTCATGATTTTTGGAGTCGGTATGTGGCCGTACGGAATTTTAATGCGAAAAACAGTCAATAATTTGACTTTAGAAATACCCGTTGTGAGCAAACGGAGTCGGAATTAGACGAAATTAGTTTCGTTGGGTTCGTAATGTCGAACTGTAGTTGTGTGTCCAGTTTCATCAAAATTGGATATTATTTGTGATCGTATGAATTTTTAAATGGAAAATACAAACAACGGTTGATTTAAAATGAATATTTAATCGAATATTAAAATAATATACTATCCATATAAATATCCCTCAACCATCCAAACCCTTTTTCTTTACATCCTCTAGTCAAACAGCAAACAAAATTCATACCGCCACTCCTATTATAATTCGTGAGTTTCTAAAATCAATAAAAAGTGAAATAAAATCGTGTAAATCAATATATATATAGATTTGAAATCTTGATAGCATCCTCTACATTTTGGTATGTTTGTCACTGGGTTCGACGTAATTTTAGTTTGCTGGAAAAGAGTAACATGGATTAGGGTTCGTGATTTTGGGAGTTCGAAAATTGAATACGTAAATTCGAATTTGTTTTTGAGGATTGGCAGGTGGAATAGCACTTGCGTGCTGAGTTTTGGGTTATTTGATGCTCGAAAAGTGACGATGTCACTACTTGGAGCCACCTCTGTTGTCTGGTTCGTAAGGTAAAGAATGGTAGTCTCCGTTGTAGGATCATGGTGTGGTGATTGATGCTGATTTAAAGGAGGAGCAGTTCGAACCCTTAAAAGTGGTGATGCCATGTCGGAGAGGGTGAGGCTAAATGATGGAGAAGTGGTTTCGGATAAGTACAAGAGTAGGGAGAAAGTTTGGTCACTTGTGGAGGAAGGGGTGTGTGTAGTAATTGAAATGGGAAGGTTAAGCCATTGCATTTGTGCGTGCAGATATTTTCCTGGAACCAGATCCACGTAAGTATCACGAGATGGGGATGACCAGCGTATGTGTTAATTTGCAGGAGCAACGGTGTTAAAGAAAAGTTGAAATGTGAAATACTGTTGGTGTTTCAATAGGGAATGGAACCAGTGTCTTTGCTTGCTATGGGAGAAGATGACATTTTACAATGTAAAGAAAAAAAATAAGAATGAGGAGAGGAGCTGGCCTTTGTATGGTTTGTAGAATGTGGTTGGTTTCGTGATGGAGATGATTGTGAAATGGGGAAATAAAGCTGGGCTTGACTTTTAAAATGGTGAAGTTGATTTTGCTTTATTTTTTCATGAAGAAGGAAGGGAGTATGAAGCTGAAAAACTTTGGAAATGGTGCTTTTTAGGAGTGTGTTTCCTTGCGTATTGGTTGAGGAAGAAGTAATATATGGAGCAGGTTAATTTGTTTTGGGCTGATGGTGGATTGGGTTAAGTCCAATAACTCAAGTATTAATTTTAAAACTATTTAAATTGTTATATAAACTTGTAAATTAAATATCTTATTCATACTATATCAGAATTTTGAATGGTCAAATACGTTTGGATCGTATGGGCGGTGGCTACGCAATGGAACTGACTGAGAGTGAATTGGAGCTTGTTATGATTTATAGCAAAATAAATTATCTGTCTGAATCAACCGACAGTTATCGTTATTTAACGATAACCGTCTAGTGTGAGTAAATCTCACTAATTCTATACAGTTTATATTTTTATAAACATAATCTAGTATTGATAAATGATGATTGATTTCTGTGTGTTGATTGTTTGGTTGAATTGCTGACTTATTGGTTGAAATTATAGATAACGATATATATATAAATCATTAATCAAATATTGATTCTGTTTATCAGAATATTTCATATTGAAATGAAATCGATGTTATATTATATTGTTTAAATATGTGGATGCAGGGAAACAGATTAGAGGGATCCAACTGGATTCCTCAATATTTATAATACTGTTTTTTCATATATTGTGATATATGATGTGATATATAGTCTGTTGTTGATTACGTGTGTTTGGATGATATTGATCATGGTTATTTGGTATTTTAAATACCATAAGATATACTGGATGTGAAAAAGGAATTTTCAAAGTGTATATTGAATAAGGAAATATTTATGTGAAATAAATATGATATTATAAAGGAAATATTTATATAAAATAAATATGATATTATAAAAGGAAATATTTATATGAAATAAATAGGATATTGAAAAAGGAAATATTTATATGAAATAAATAGGATATTGAAAAAGGAAATATTTATATGCAATAAATAGGGTATTGAAGAGGGAAATATTTATATGAAATAAATTGAATTATAAAAGAAATTATTTGGAAAAACAAATAGAATTATAAAAGAAATTATTTGGAAAACAAATAGAATTTTATAAAGAAATATTTTTCACATTCTATGTGAAAATTAGATTAAAGTAAATATTTTGCTAATAAAATATTTGTAAAGGAAATAGGGTTTGAAATAGGAATTAAAATGGATTTAAAGGAATTAGAAACTGACTGGAGATTAGTTAAGTTGAACAACTGTCTAGTTATTGATCTGATGTTGGTTTCGGCCTTCGAGGTTAATACGTAAGGGTTTGTTCTCTTATTAGTTTACAGTTAGAGACTGATATATGTGAGAAGATAGTGATGCATGGATCAGAAATGGAAACGTTTTCCAAAGTTAATAACGTATATTTTCTAAAATTAGCAAATAAGGATTTGATGAATATATGGAAACGAGAAATGGGGAAATGAATAAATGTTGATTGATGATTGATTGATAGAATTTCCATTTGGAAATAATATCATTGTTTGAACACATGTTTTTCATTGATAGTTAAATCCCCGATTATCAAAGTTTTTTACCATTTTTCTATCGTCAATATGGAGAGACCGGAATCAGATTCATTATCTGAAAACCACTCTGTATGGGCGTTAGTGTTGCGATCATATATGATGAAGATAATTGAAGACGGAGTTATGCAAGGGTTGTCCTGTTTACATAATAGTGCCTTCGGTCTGTCCAGTCCCAGGACGACCTGTATGAAAGAATGTCTGACGGAGTATATCTATCAGATTGCGTAAGTTGATCTCTTCAAACGTATTTACGTTTGGTGGCGGAGGAATTTGTTTCTCTTAGCTGTATACCCGTGGCATGGTTTGGGAAATCAATTTGTGATTTGGCGGGTATGACGATGTGGCATTCAATGTAAATAAAAGTGTGATCTATACGTTATGGCCTCTAGCCTCACAACCAGGAAATGGTATAAAATCCGGTAGGTCGCATGGCTAAGTTGTTAGCTGCCAATTAGGGTGTATTGTCACCTAATCTAGAGAAATTCCATTTACTTCTATAGTCTATTTCAATGTTGTCCCTTTCGGGAAACGGTTACTGATCCCAACCGTTGGTGATAATACATTCGGTACACCCAAGAGAAATGAGTGACCGGTTATGTTTAGCCTGGGTTACAAGATGTTCTTGTTGAACCCGGTGTATTCCTCTCTAGAGATACACTGTCAAAAGGTGGTCCCATACCTTGCTAGTTGGAATTCATTAACCTATAAGCGCCTGCGATTTTTGATTATATATTATGTATGTGGAACGTGAGATGAAAGTGTTCTACTAGATGATTATTATATTGTGGTTGATAGACACTATTATAATATCGGAAGGATTTTTGATATAAAGATATCGTTTCTTTCAAAAGGATTTTTGAATGTTGAATCAAGTGTTTTGGATTTTCATAATGGAAAAACCCGTTCCGTGTTATACGGCGTGGTCTTATGAGATATCGTTTATTTTCCCAATCTGTTTTAAATTGTTTACTCATACCAGTCCCATGACTGACCCGGAGTTTATTTTGTTCTGTTTTACCCTAAACTCTTAGGTGCCCAATTTTGTACGGGCAGTCAAGTAGTCGGGATTTTACAGATACTGAGAGCTTAGAGCAGAAGGCTTCAGGATTATATAGATATTATTATTTCCGTTGTGTTGTAAGTTTTATACTTTGATAATGTTACTGTATATATATATATATATACTGATTTTATTTCAAAGTTATGTATATATTATATATTGTTTGTTCCGCTATGAGATTCGTGTTTACTCTGATGTTGTATGTTCTTCTTTTATTCTAAGTTTCTATCTTATCTATTGGCACCCTCTAACTTCTTTCTATTAACTATCCAGTATTTCCGATGCTTGATAGTCGACATTGGGTTATATGTCGATTACTCAAGATCACGAAAACTCAGGTCGTTACAATGGGACTGCAGACCTTGAGGAATACTTATCGCTTTTTGGGATGGATACATATAACGCTTCTGAATCCCTTTGATGCAAGGTCTTCATGACAACTCTTCATGGAAGAGCTCTTTAATGGCACAAACATTATCATGGCCCTCTCATCATATCTTGGAAGCAATTGTCCACCGCATTTAGCGCACAATTCCATATGCAAAAGGATTTTGCAAATATCATCTATGGTTTAGCTAGAATCAAGCAAAGACCGAAGGAGTCCCTTAATTTCTATCTAAAGAGGTTTCACAATAATTCACTCAAAGTGAAAGGGGAAACGGATAGAGACAAGCTAAGAGCTGTATGGCTGGGGCTGCTTGTACCATCCCCCTTTTGGAAGGAGCTTATCTTAAACGAATGTGAAACCTTGAATGATTGGTATTCCAGAGCTGATAAATTCATTCTTGTGGAAGAAATACTTAACGCAAGGAAAAGTTTGAAGCAAGAAAAATAGGAAGGGCCTGGTTCCAATCCCCTTGCAGAAGGTTCTACACAATCAAGCATAGGAGAAGGTTATTTCTCTTATCACAAGACAGAACGACACAAAGCCAGACATTGTTGGAGTCTGATGAAGATGCAGCAAGCCAAAAAGAAAAGAAGGATCATTTGAGAAATTCGGAGTAAGACCAGTGGGAACCCAGTCAGAGACAATGTAACATGGGAATGAGAACTTAACAATCAAACTTCCATCTCAAATACTTACTTTCATTAATTATTTCACTTTATATCTTTCTTACGAACGAACAAATATAAATGTATATTCGAGTGCTATTACAGGTAAAAACCAAACGCTACTCAAGCTTATACATATAACAAGAGTTCTTGGGGAGCACTTAAAGCATGCCCAATTTTTATTTATGTCTCATCCCATGGAAGGGAACAAAAGTTCAATTGGGAGCACTTAAGAATGCAATCATGACTTAATGCACAACAAAGTTATCGATCGATGGAAAGATTTTATAGATGCTGCACAAAGGAATATGCAAAGAAGGAACGATCAAATGCTAATCACTACCTGACTTAAATGAGATTACTCAAAGCCTAATCTCCTTTATCTTAAAATTTCATAAAAACAATACCATCAGCCTTATTTATTGACATGATCAAATGCTCCTAATCAGGTATGGAATGTGCCATCAATAAAGCTTTAGAAGAAAAAAAAAATCGACAAATCTTCGAAGGGAATGACGAATCAATGAAGCCTTTGGAAGAAAAGGCACTACATCAAAACAAAAATTCCTGGGGGAGAAGCTACAACAAAACAAAGCTTCCCGTGGGAGAAGCTACTTCAAAACAAAACTTCCAAGGGAAGAAGCTACATTAAAATAAAGCCTCTAGAGAGAGAAGCTACAACAAATACAACCTCCCAGGAGAGGAGCGAGAAACAAAGCTTCCAGAGAGAGAAGCAACAACAAACAAAACCTCCCAAAAGAGGAGCGTCAAACAAAACCTCCAGAAGAGGAGCAACAAATAAAGCTTCCAAGAAGAGAAGCCACAATGTTACATCTCCACTAGTGGAGTTGCCTCCTAAGTGGGGTTAACAAACAAAGTTACATCTCCACCTAGTGGAGTCGCCTCCTAAGTGGAGGCTAACAAATAAAGTTACATATCCACCTAGTTGAGTCGCCTCCTAAGTAGGGCTAACAAAAAAATTACGTCTAGTAGAGGCGAGCTAACAAATAAAGTTTCATCTCCACCTAGTGGAGTCACCTCCTATGTGGGGATAACAAATAAAGTTACATCTCCACCTAGTGGAGTCGCCTCCTAAGTGGAGGCTAACAAACAAAGTTACATCTCCACCTTGTGGAGTCGCCTCCTAAGTGAGGTTAATATCCCCGACAAATTATAATACCCCTAAGTGGGTGTAACAACCCGTAAAATGCGAGCCAGTTTGAAAATTTTATTTTGGCAATTTTAGCGAATTTTGATTATTTAAAAGGAATTATTTTAAATAATATCGACGAGGAATTTATTTTGAATATAATTAGAACGTATATATTATATACGTCGTCGTTAGAATATATAATAATTATATATAATTATAAATAGAATGGAAAATGGCGCGGTAGTTCGATAATTCGATTTCAAACTTCGATTGAATGTACCGGGTGCAAAACAATCCGGATTTTAGTGAAACCAAAAATAATGGAATCTAATTGTGACCATCTTTCCAACGAATCCGAAAAACCAAATTTTCATTGCAGGAATCAAAAGATATGTCCAGTTGAAAATTCTGAATAGTCGCTATGGAATTCAGGCCCTTAAAATGGAAATTTTGCAAACGACCTCGGATTTCGACGAAACCAGTTTTGTTGGTCCGTGATGTCAAATTATTGCTAGGTTTTAAATTTCATAATTTTTCGAATCAATATGTGAGCGTGGCAAAGGAAAACGCGTTTGACCAGTTTCAGTTGATTTTAATCGACTGGAAAATGGCCATTTTTCAAACGGTCTCAGAATTCGACGAAACTAGTTTTATTAGGACCGTATCGTCAATACGAAGCTAGGAAATATTTTCGGGAATTTTTCGAGTTAGTATGTGACCACGGTAAATTGAAATGCGCGTTCAAATTCAATATATAGAGTTATAGGTTGATTTTAACGGAAACTGATTCAAACGATCGAACCTGCTTACGATACATATCCCATTGTGTCCGGAATGGGGGTAATTAGCTATGGACGACAGTCGGTGAGTTCGATTTCGAGTTGAAAATAAAAAGTTGTTTTTAGAACTTAAAATAATAATAAATTTAATATAAAAATATATATCTCCCTCTTACCACTTAACCCCCTCAGTCCCTCCCGTTGACTTCACCTTTCAGATGGATCGATCGATATAAAAAAAAAAAAGAACGGAGCAGCCACCGACGCTAGGGCCAGTCGCCCCCTCGCCACGACCGCCGGAGACTGGCGCTCCACCCCCTCTCTCATCCCTCATCTCCGAAAGCGCCGCCCCCCCCCCCCCCCACCTTCTTTTCCGTCCTGTCCCAAACCCTAGGCGAAAATCAACTGCTCCAGCCCCCACCGCACCCCCACCGCTCAATTCCGAACCCTGCTACCCCAAATCGACCACTCCCATTTGCCCCAACGCGAAAACCCTAGCCCAAGACCTCCTGACCCCACCGCGATGCCAACCGCCGCCTTCTCCACATCCGGCGCACCCTCCTCTCCCTTAATTCGGCCCCTCCAGCAAAGAAACCGTGAGTTTTCTTTTTCTCTTCTTTTTGGAATAAGCATTGAGTTTATTTTCAAAATTTTCTATATATACATTAGTTTAAAAAAGAAAAAGGGTTTTGAATATATATATATATATATATATACATTTTTATATATATAATAGAGATAGTAAAAATATGATTTTTATATTTTTAAAGTATTCAAAATATAATCTTTACTATATAGAAGTGGTAAAAATATGATTTTCGTTTAGGTAGAGAATTGAAAATATAATTTTTTCATGATAGGGATATTAAAAATATCATCTTTATATGTGTAGAAAACTAAAAATGTGATTTTTATATATTGAACGTCGAAGTAAAAATATGATTTTTATATATTGAACGTCGAAGTAAAAATGTGATTTTTATATATTGAACATCGAAGTAAAAATATGATTTTTTATATATTGAGCATCGTAGTAAAAAAAAATCGATTTTTACATATGTAGTGGCTACAGCAACGAAGATGACAAAAATGCGATAACGTTGAAGATTTCCTACATAAGAAGAGTCAAGATGTTTGGATAGCTATTGGTGAGAATTCCTCACCCTTCAATTTCATTTTCTAGTTATATATATATACTAGGATGCAGACGGTGCTTAGTAGCACCCGACACAATCGTCCACAGACCATGGACTTGTTTGTTTGATTGCAAATTAGTTAGATTATTTGATTGAAATTGAATTGTTTGGTGAAATGAATGGATTGGATTGATGTGTGAATGGAGTGGGCCTTCACTAGACCGGGGATAAGGCTAGGCCTTGTCCCGTTTCTAGTATCGTGCCGTTATGCCGCCGAAATTTTCTAAAATAAGTTAGAAAAATAAAAATAGCATTTTATTTAACGAATGAACTGAATATAAATTCATATGTTAAAATAAAATGTGTTATCGTTAAAAATATAATTTTTAACGTGAATGTGAATAAATAAATATTCATTTACAAACCAGACGGTTTGTTTATGTACACCTATTTGAATGACGTTGATTGGGTCGATAAATTTTACACATCGCCTAACTGCACAAATAAAATATGTGTTTGATTGTTTGAAACCCCACACGGGTGTTAGGATGAAATTTGAAGTTCACTCATCCTGATTTATTAAATATGTCGATCGATTGATTGACAAGCTGCTATAAGCGTTAAATGTCTATATTTGATGCTTATACAGTGTAGTGCACTTTGGTTGATGGTTGATTATTCATCGTTGTTGATATATACATGTGTTGTAGAAAATCCATATAATTAACATTATATGGTAATTGATTGGGCCTCATTCCAGTTTCGAGAAAAAAAGAAATATTTGAAATAGAAATATTTGAAATAGAAATATTTGAAATAGAAATATTTGAAATAGAATATTTGAAAATAGAAATATGTGAAGCCGTGAGGATTAGATTGACGCCATTTTGACGTGAACGATATTTATATCGATTTTATTCATTTTAAAATGAATATTGAAACGTGATTTCGAAATCGAATATTTTGAAATGAATTGAATTGAAAACGATTTCGAAATGAATTGAATTGAAAACGATTTCGAAATGAATTGAATTGAAAACGATTTCGAAATGAATTGAATTGAAAACGATTTCGAAATGAATTGAATTGAAAACGATTTCGAAATGAATTGAATTGAAAACGATTTCGAAATGAATTGAATTGAAAACGATTTCGAAATGAATTGAATTGAAAACGATTTCGAAATGAATTGAATTGAAAACGAATTCGAATTGAATTGAAAGCGAATTGAAATGAATTCAAATTGAATTGAAATTTGAATTGAATAGAAATGAATTTTGAAACGAATTTATAAAGAAGAATTCAATTTTGATTTGAATTGAAAAGGAAGTTGAAATTGCTTTTGAAACGAATTTAAAACCATTTATATAATTCGTTTTAAATAGTAATCGACGAAATATATATTATATATATAATATAATGGCCTGAATAGAACGCGCCGCGCTGCGGCAGTTCGCGAATTTCGACCATTTGTTTCAAACGGACATTACGGGAGATCCGACCGTCGGATTCTCCTAAAACCGGAACCGTTGGGTTCGTATCGAAAAGAGCTTTCTAATGAATGTTAGAAATTTGAAATCTAACGGTTGGATTTGGAGATACGTCCAAATCAAATTCGAAAAAGGTCGCTGTAAGTGCAGTTCGATGGCCGTTAATGGAAATCGACCGTACGGGCCTTGATAAAATTATTAAAAATAGTAATAATTTGTGTAAAATCATAAGAAATGATTTAGAAAGGATTGGGATGAAAAACTCCATATTTGAAAAGATAAAAATAGATTTTTATCGAAATGAACTAGTTTTGAACTAGAATTATAATTCTATTTATTTTTAAATAAATAAATTGAATTTAAAAAGGGTTTTGAAAATAACCAGAATATCCAATGATTGCATTGGAGTGGATTTGAATCGAAATTGTCTTCGGAATATTTCGATGTTGGAATTCGTGATTATACAGGTGTTGTTATGGAAATTTGAAAGATATATATTTATATCGTTATTTCCAATACGACATTTGTTAGTCGTAGAATTTGATATTGAATATAAGCCGATATATTTTCTATTCAGAGCCTTGTATTGAATATCGAATGTGATTTGGGTTTGTCGTGAATGGTGTCTTCACTAACACTGTTCTTGAACCCAGTTGAGAAAAGATTAAATCTTTTTATTTGGATTTAATGAAGTGTACCAATTAAATGATATTTAACTGGAATTGAATTGATATTGATTTTTGGGTTTATCGTGAACAGTGTTTTAAATAACACTTGTTCTTTAACCCGATAATTAATGAATGTGACTTTGGGTTTATCGTGAACCGTGTTTTAAAAGACACGGATTCTTTAACCCAGTTAACGATTAAAACTAAGTGGAGTTTTAATGAATCTTTAATTAGATTGAGATGATCGAGAATGGAGTATCACCAGTTTTGCTCCAGGCGATAGTTAAATCTTTAATTAGATTTGAACGTGAAATGGTAATTGAATTTACCGATAACACCGTGGTGTTAGATATGAAGTACTACCAGTTTTACTTCATGGGATGAATAGGTTGGGATTGGGAAATTAAAACAAATGATTACTTCGGTAAGGTTCGCTAATCCCGACTAGTTTTGAATTGATATTCAAAAATAGATTAAAGAATAAATTCAAGAAATTTATCTTGGATAAAATTAATGGGAACCTTTCCCTATGAATGTGAAATTTAGAAACTAACTGTCGGTTAGCTAAGCAGAATGGTTTTCTGGATATTGATCTGATGTTGGTTTCGGCCTTCGGGGTTAAGATTTGGGAAATTATTCTCTTGATTAATTTACGGTTAGTGACTAATGAATTGGAATGAGGCGTATGTTGTGTTTGTGTAACACTTTTATAATATATACGCGAGTTATTCGGAAAGGCCGGGTTTATCCCATTCTGAACAACTGATACGACGATTAGTCGAAGATGAAGACGATGGTCGAAGACCGGAGGTCTTCACGTCGTTTGGGTGATAACTGATGATCTTGATTGGGCTGTACACCCAAGAAGATGGAAACAGTTAGTGATCGTCCAGACGTACTTGGAGATCGATGGATATGCGGGGTACTAGGTGCCTCCGGTTTCGTTCAGACCCAGAACGGACTTGTAAATGGACTGTGTGTCTGACATCGGATTTCATTCTGTGTGACTGATATCGGTTGCATAGGATGGCTTGCCTGTGTGGCATGCTAAGATGCAAATGATCGAGGCTTCTGTTGAAAAGCAAAGTCTTGTGGTGATGATCAAAGCACGGCCTTTGTGGCGTAGCTTTGTGTAACGTTTACCTCGCGTGTTTCACACCCGGTATGAACCAAAAACGGGAGACGGACCTCAGGGAGGGCATGCGTTTCTTTCTAGCTAGAAGTGGCGTCAGTGGTTTTACACGCCCTGACGAGTTTGACTTATGTGGTTGTGGTTGTTGCGAGGCGCCTCGGTTATATCGGTTTCGGCCGAATGCATTCTGGTCGGCTGACGGACCAGACTTACACCCCATAGGGTGGGGAGACGTATTGTTCAGGCATAATAATCCACTCCGTGTGGACCGGCCCTGACGATCCAAGGGGCAGTTGCGGCTGTTCCTGAGGCTCGGGCTAGACAGTCTCGAATCGGTTGAGGACTATCTTTTGCCTCGGTTCATAGAAGGAAATCCAATTTCCAAATACGTGACTTTGCGGTTTTATTTGTAAACCTATATATGGCGACATGATATATGGTACCCATGCCGCCTATGATTGATACTTATGATTTGAAGTTGTTTTATGCACTATGCACTTATTATAGTATCAAATGATTTGTTTTAAACGTATCAAGCATTCTTTGGCTGTTATAAGGGAAAACCCTATCCCCCGGCTTGCGTTGCATTGTGTGATAGGACCTGGGTCTTATAACAGCTTCATCTTTCTTTATTTAGCATTGCGCTGTTTGTTTTATGCACTGGTATTCTTGGGAGAAAACCCGTTCCGTGTTATACGGCGTGGTCCCTTGATTTACCTAACTTTTAAAATAAAGATTAATAACTGTTTTAGTTCTCACACCAGTCACATGACTGACCTGGAGTTTATTGTTTTAACCTAAACTCTGGGTGCCCTTATTTTGACACGGGCAGCTAGTAGTTTCGGTTTTGCAGATTTATATTCACAGGATCCTGGTTTACAGCTGGAACGATATCCGGAAAGCTTTGTATCCGTATATCTCTTCTAGTTGTGTATTGTATTATTTTCCGCTGCTATGTATTTAAATGTGATTTAAATCTCTGATATTTCCGTGTAATATTCTTTTATACTCTGTATATTCTTGTAATCTGATGCATTGTTGTTATATACAATGAAATGTTCTTCTGTATGCGTTCTGTTGTGGCTTGTTCTCGAACTATCCGACGCTTTCCTTTACGGGGAAGTTGCGGGTCTTTACAGTTGGTATCAGAGCTTTGGTTTACAAAGCTTAGAGAACAAGACACATTAGAAACATACGAAAGAATTCATCAGATATTGGATTAGTAATATCCAATGGAATGACTCGTTAGAGATGGGATCAGTAGTATCCTAGAACGAGTATGAAGAGTATATTTTTCAAATGAAAACATTTTGTTTTGAAAATTTAAATCAACTATTCGTATTTGATTATTTGTTTATATTGATTTTGGGCAATTCAGTATATAAAGAATTTGCATATACGCCTTGCAAACGTATATTCAAAGTTTTAATATACTGGATAGATATGGAATCACATTCTAGTCGCCCGGAGATGGTACTGATGATTGTCATGACATCATCCGTATTTATATTCGTGTTTCGAATGTGTGATTTTCTATATATTTCCATTAGGCTGGTGTGAGAACCCAAAACTTATATAGTTAGAATTCATTGTTGTGATTTGGCATCAAAACATGATTTTTTGTATATGTATCAAAATTATGAATTTGAAACTCTAATTCACTAATTGATTGATGTTTGTATTGTTTGATAATTTTGAATCATTATGCCTAATTGAATCAAATATTGAATTGTATTGAAATTTGGTCGCATTTGCTTGCATATACATATACTTACATTGAACAGGTCATAGCAAGGAGGCTAGAGACAGAGAATAAAATTTGTTTGCCCGACAAATAGGTACATGTTTATTACATAATTTACTGTTTTGTTTGGGTGATGATGATTTTATGAGCCTATTGGCTAGCCGCTTGGCTTTTTCTTTTTCTTTTTGAGATCTGAAGGACCGGGAACGCTATTTGCAATTTCCCGATGCTCCCATTGCAGGGGAGGTTATGGCGAAATTTTTCGAAAATTTAGGGTGTTAGCCAAATTTTTGAAATTTTGAAAATTCTCAGAAACTGAAAAGTTGGAGAATGGAAGCCAAATCGAATGTAGGGCTGAATAATCAAACCACTTTCGACTTTGTTCCTTTTCGGGGACGAAAAGTTTTAAGTGGGGGAGATTGTAACAACCCGTAAAATGCGAGCCAGTTTGAAAATTTTATTTTGGCAATTTTAGCGAATTTTGATTATTTAAAAGGAATTATTTTAAATAATATCGACGAGGAATTTATTTTGAATATAATTAGAACGTATATATTATATACGTCGTCGTTAGAATATATAATAATTATATATAATTATAAATAGAATGGAAAATGGCGCGGTAGTTCGATAATTCGATTTCAAACTTCGATTGAATGTACCGGGTGCAAAACAATCCGGATTTTAGTGAAACCAAAAATAATGGAATCTAATTGTGACCATCTTTCCAACGAATCCGAAAAACCAAATTTTCATTGCAGGAATCAAAAGATATGTCCAGTTGAAAATTCTGAATAGTCGCTATGGAATTCAGGCCCTTAAAATGGAAATTTTGCAAACGACCTCGGATTTCGACGAAACCAGTTTTGTTGGTCCGTGATGTCAAATTATTGCTAGGTTTTAAATTTCATAATTTTTCGAATCAATATGTGAGCGTGGCAAAGGAAAACGCGTTTGACCAGTTTCAGTTGATTTTAATCGACTGGAAAATGGCCATTTTTCAAACGGTCTCAGAATTCGACGAAACTAGTTTTATTAGGACCGTATCGTCAATACGAAGCTAGGAAATATTTTCGGGAATTTTTCGAGTTAGTATGTGACCACGGTAAATTGAAATGCGCGTTCAAATTCAATATATAGAGTTATAGGTTGATTTTAACGGAAACTGATTCAAACGATCGAACCTGCTTACGATACATATCCCATTGTGTCCGGAATGGGGGTAATTAGCTATGGACGACAGTCGGTGAGTTCGATTTCGAGTTGAAAATAAAAAGTTGTTTTTAGAACTTAAAATAATAATAAATTTAATATAAAAATATATATCTCCCTCTTACCACTTAACCCCCTCAGTCCCTCCCGTTGACTTCACCTTTCAGATGGATCGATCGATATAAAAAAAAAAAAGAACGGAGCAGCCACCGACGCTAGGGCCAGTCGCCCCCTCGCCACGACCGCCGGAGACTGGCGCTCCACCCCCTCTCTCATCCCTCATCTCCGAAAGCGCCGCCCCCCCCCCCCCCCACCTTCTTTTCCGTCCTGTCCCAAACCCTAGGCGAAAATCAACTGCTCCAGCCCCCACCGCACCCCCACCGCTCAATTCCGAACCCTGCTACCCCAAATCGACCACTCCCATTTGCCCCAACGCGAAAACCCTAGCCCAAGACCTCCTGACCCCACCGCGATGCCAACCGCCGCCTTCTCCACATCCGGCGCACCCTCCTCTCCCTTAATTCGGCCCCTCCAGCAAAGAAACCGTGAGTTTTCTTTTTCTCTTCTTTTTGGAATAAGCATTGAGTTTATTTTCAAAATTTTCTATATATACATTAGTTTAAAAAAGAAAAAGGGTTTTGAATATATATATATATATATATATACATTTTTATATATATAATAGAGATAGTAAAAATATGATTTTTATATTTTTAAAGTATTCAAAATATAATCTTTACTATATAGAAGTGGTAAAAATATGATTTTCGTTTAGGTAGAGAATTGAAAATATAATTTTTTCATGATAGGGATATTAAAAATATCATCTTTATATGTGTAGAAAACTAAAAATGTGATTTTTATATATTGAACGTCGAAGTAAAAATATGATTTTTATATATTGAACGTCGAAGTAAAAATGTGATTTTTATATATTGAACATCGAAGTAAAAATATGATTTTTTATATATTGAGCATCGTAGTAAAAAAAAATCGATTTTTACATATGTAGTGGCTACAGCAACGAAGATGACAAAAATGCGATAACGTTGAAGATTTCCTACATAAGAAGAGTCAAGATGTTTGGATAGCTATTGGTGAGAATTCCTCACCCTTCAATTTCATTTTCTAGTTATATATATATACTAGGATGCAGACGGTGCTTAGTAGCACCCGACACAATCGTCCACAGACCATGGACTTGTTTGTTTGATTGCAAATTAGTTAGATTATTTGATTGAAATTGAATTGTTTGGTGAAATGAATGGATTGGATTGATGTGTGAATGGAGTGGGCCTTCACTAGACCGGGGATAAGGCTAGGCCTTGTCCCGTTTCTAGTATCGTGCCGTTATGCCGCCGAAATTTTCTAAAATAAGTTAGAAAAATAAAAATAGCATTTTATTTAACGAATGAACTGAATATAAATTCATATGTTAAAATAAAATGTGTTATCGTTAAAAATATAATTTTTAACGTGAATGTGAATAAATAAATATTCATTTACAAACCAGACGGTTTGTTTATGTACACCTATTTGAATGACGTTGATTGGGTCGATAAATTTTACACATCGCCTAACTGCACAAATAAAATATGTGTTTGATTGTTTGAAACCCCACACGGGTGTTAGGATGAAATTTGAAGTTCACTCATCCTGATTTATTAAATATGTCGATCGATTGATTGACAAGCTGCTATAAGCGTTAAATGTCTATATTTGATGCTTATACAGTGTAGTGCACTTTGGTTGATGGTTGATTATTCATCGTTGTTGATATATACATGTGTTGTAGAAAATCCATATAATTAACATTATATGGTAATTGATTGGGCCTCATTCCAGTTTCGAGAAAAAAAGAAATATTTGAAATAGAAATATTTGAAATAGAAATATTTGAAATAGAAATATTTGAAATAGAATATTTGAAAATAGAAATATGTGAAGCCGTGAGGATTAGATTGACGCCATTTTGACGTGAACGATATTTATATCGATTTTATTCATTTTAAAATGAATATTGAAACGTGATTTCGAAATCGAATATTTTGAAATGAATTGAATTGAAAACGATTTCGAAATGAATTGAATTGAAAACGATTTCGAAATGAATTGAATTGAAAACGATTTCGAAATGAATTGAATTGAAAACGATTTCGAAATGAATTGAATTGAAAACGATTTCGAAATGAATTGAATTGAAAACGATTTCGAAATGAATTGAATTGAAAACGATTTCGAAATGAATTGAATTGAAAACGATTTCGAAATGAATTGAATTGAAAACGAATTCGAATTGAATTGAAAGCGAATTGAAATGAATTCAAATTGAATTGAAATTTGAATTGAATAGAAATGAATTTTGAAACGAATTTATAAAGAAGAATTCAATTTTGATTTGAATTGAAAAGGAAGTTGAAATTGCTTTTGAAACGAATTTAAAACCATTTATATAATTCGTTTTAAATAGTAATCGACGAAATATATATTATATATATAATATAATGGCCTGAATAGAACGCGCCGCGCTGCGGCAGTTCGCGAATTTCGACCATTTGTTTCAAACGGACATTACGGGAGATCCGACCGTCGGATTCTCCTAAAACCGGAACCGTTGGGTTCGTATCGAAAAGAGCTTTCTAATGAATGTTAGAAATTTGAAATCTAACGGTTGGATTTGGAGATACGTCCAAATCAAATTCGAAAAAGGTCGCTGTAAGTGCAGTTCGATGGCCGTTAATGGAAATCGACCGTACGGGCCTTGATAAAATTATTAAAAATAGTAATAATTTGTGTAAAATCATAAGAAATGATTTAGAAAGGATTGGGATGAAAAACTCCATATTTGAAAAGATAAAAATAGATTTTTATCGAAATGAACTAGTTTTGAACTAGAATTATAATTCTATTTATTTTTAAATAAATAAATTGAATTTAAAAAGGGTTTTGAAAATAACCAGAATATCCAATGATTGCATTGGAGTGGATTTGAATCGAAATTGTCTTCGGAATATTTCGATGTTGGAATTCGTGATTATACAGGTGTTGTTATGGAAATTTGAAAGATATATATTTATATCGTTATTTCCAATACGACATTTGTTAGTCGTAGAATTTGATATTGAATATAAGCCGATATATTTTCTATTCAGAGCCTTGTATTGAATATCGAATGTGATTTGGGTTTGTCGTGAATGGTGTCTTCACTAACACTGTTCTTGAACCCAGTTGAGAAAAGATTAAATCTTTTTATTTGGATTTAATGAAGTGTACCAATTAAATGATATTTAACTGGAATTGAATTGATATTGATTTTTGGGTTTATCGTGAACAGTGTTTTAAATAACACTTGTTCTTTAACCCGATAATTAATGAATGTGACTTTGGGTTTATCGTGAACCGTGTTTTAAAAGACACGGATTCTTTAACCCAGTTAACGATTAAAACTAAGTGGAGTTTTAATGAATCTTTAATTAGATTGAGATGATCGAGAATGGAGTATCACCAGTTTTGCTCCAGGCGATAGTTAAATCTTTAATTAGATTTGAACGTGAAATGGTAATTGAATTTACCGATAACACCGTGGTGTTAGATATGAAGTACTACCAGTTTTACTTCATGGGATGAATAGGTTGGGATTGGGAAATTAAAACAAATGATTACTTCGGTAAGGTTCGCTAATCCCGACTAGTTTTGAATTGATATTCAAAAATAGATTAAAGAATAAATTCAAGAAATTTATCTTGGATAAAATTAATGGGAACCTTTCCCTATGAATGTGAAATTTAGAAACTAACTGTCGGTTAGCTAAGCAGAATGGTTTTCTGGATATTGATCTGATGTTGGTTTCGGCCTTCGGGGTTAAGATTTGGGAAATTATTCTCTTGATTAATTTACGGTTAGTGACTAATGAATTGGAATGAGGCGTATGTTGTGTTTGTGTAACACTTTTATAATATATACGCGAGTTATTCGGAAAGGCCGGGTTTATCCCATTCTGAACAACTGATACGACGATTAGTCGAAGATGAAGACGATGGTCGAAGACCGGAGGTCTTCACGTCGTTTGGGTGATAACTGATGATCTTGATTGGGCTGTACACCCAAGAAGATGGAAACAGTTAGTGATCGTCCAGACGTACTTGGAGATCGATGGATATGCGGGGTACTAGGTGCCTCCGGTTTCGTTCAGACCCAGAACGGACTTGTAAATGGACTGTGTGTCTGACATCGGATTTCATTCTGTGTGACTGATATCGGTTGCATAGGATGGCTTGCCTGTGTGGCATGCTAAGATGCAAATGATCGAGGCTTCTGTTGAAAAGCAAAGTCTTGTGGTGATGATCAAAGCACGGCCTTTGTGGCGTAGCTTTGTGTAACGTTTACCTCGCGTGTTTCACACCCGGTATGAACCAAAAACGGGAGACGGACCTCAGGGAGGGCATGCGTTTCTTTCTAGCTAGAAGTGGCGTCAGTGGTTTTACACGCCCTGACGAGTTTGACTTATGTGGTTGTGGTTGTTGCGAGGCGCCTCGGTTATATCGGTTTCGGCCGAATGCATTCTGGTCGGCTGACGGACCAGACTTACACCCCATAGGGTGGGGAGACGTATTGTTCAGGCATAATAATCCACTCCGTGTGGACCGGCCCTGACGATCCAAGGGGCAGTTGCGGCTGTTCCTGAGGCTCGGGCTAGACAGTCTCGAATCGGTTGAGGACTATCTTTTGCCTCGGTTCATAGAAGGAAATCCAATTTCCAAATACGTGACTTTGCGGTTTTATTTGTAAACCTATATATGGCGACATGATATATGGTACCCATGCCGCCTATGATTGATACTTATGATTTGAAGTTGTTTTATGCACTATGCACTTATTATAGTATCAAATGATTTGTTTTAAACGTATCAAGCATTCTTTGGCTGTTATAAGGGAAAACCCTATCCCCCGGCTTGCGTTGCATTGTGTGATAGGACCTGGGTCTTATAACAGCTTCATCTTTCTTTATTTAGCATTGCGCTGTTTGTTTTATGCACTGGTATTCTTGGGAGAAAACCCGTTCCGTGTTATACGGCGTGGTCCCTTGATTTACCTAACTTTTAAAATAAAGATTAATAACTGTTTTAGTTCTCACACCAGTCACATGACTGACCTGGAGTTTATTGTTTTAACCTAAACTCTGGGTGCCCTTATTTTGACACGGGCAGCTAGTAGTTTCGGTTTTGCAGATTTATATTCACAGGATCCTGGTTTACAGCTGGAACGATATCCGGAAAGCTTTGTATCCGTATATCTCTTCTAGTTGTGTATTGTATTATTTTCCGCTGCTATGTATTTAAATGTGATTTAAATCTCTGATATTTCCGTGTAATATTCTTTTATACTCTGTATATTCTTGTAATCTGATGCATTGTTGTTATATACAATGAAATGTTCTTCTGTATGCGTTCTGTTGTGGCTTGTTCTCGAACTATCCGACGCTTTCCTTTACGGGGAAGTTGCGGGTCTTTACAGTGGGACTAGTAATTCTCACATCTTCCCATATCAAGGGACCATTGTCACACTCTTAGAGAGCATTCATTCATTTGCATATCTTATGGGTTAGGAATAAGACTAGACATTAGATACCCAATAGCTAGAAAGATGAGAGGAACATCCGCTGAATGACTAATTAACTTTGGACTTGATTAATTTATTTCAAAAGTAGTCCTCTACATATGCACTACAAGAAGTTATCCTTCGGTATATTTACGGCTCTTTCACTTCTGTGGTTCCTCTGAGTAAACTTCCGAGGAACCCAAAATAACTTATGGTTGCTTGACCACCTTCAATAATGTTTGGATAGACTGACACTGGCACATACATAATCCTTTGATGATTGTGATGCTTTCATTATATGGCTTGTGAGTAGACTTTCAATGTTTGCTTTATACTCCTATTCAGGCATCCCAATTACAACATTTTCCAGTAACTACCAATTGGTGCATGGTGTCTACATGATTTCTGAATTATACTTACCCCAATGTAAGACTCGGGGTTTCCATATGATTTATGATTTCCAACTTACCCGGGTGTGAGTCTCGGGGTTTCTGTATAATTTTTTATTTCTATTTATCCAAGCATGAGTCTCGGGTTATCTGTTTTCCTTTTTACCTAAGCGTGAGTCTTAGGATCTTTATTATTTTTAGATATAAAATATGACTTTTCGTATACCCAAGTGTGAGTCTTGGGATTTACATATGATTTATGACTTGCATTTACCCAAGTATGAGTCTTGGCGCTTTCTGTATGATTTCTGGTTTAGGTTTACCCAAGTGTAAGTCTTTGGGTTTCTCAATGATTTCTAATTTTTGCTTACCCAAGTATGAGTCTTGGGATTTACATATAATTTCTGACTTGTATTTACCCAAGTATGAGTCTCGGGCTTTCTATATGATTTTTGATTGTGCTTACCCAAGTATGAGTCTGGGATTTCTATTATTTTCAGATATGATATCTGACTTACTGTTTACCCGAGTGTGAGCCTCGGGTTGCTATGATTTCTTGATTTCTATTTAACTAAGTATGAGCCTCGGACTTTCTATATGACTTCTAGTATCTACTTACTTAAGTACGAGTCTTGGGGCTTTCTGTGTGATTTCCGGTATAAGTTTACCTAAGTGTGAGTCTTGGGGTCTCTCTATGGTTTCTAATTTTTATTTACCCAAGTATGAGTCTTGGGGATTTTTTGTATGATTTCCGATTTATGTTTACCCAAGTGTGAGTCTTGGGGTCTCTCTGTGGCTTTTTATTTTTGTTTACCTAAGTATGAGTCTTGGGGCTTTCTGTATGATTTCCGGTTTAAGTTTACCCAAGTAGGAGTCTTGGATCTCTCTATCGTTTCTGATTTTTGCTTACCCAAGTGTGAGTCTTGGGGCTTTCTATATGATTTCTGGTTTATGTTTACCTAAGTATGAGTATTAGGGCCCCTCTATGGTTTTTGATTTTTGCTTACCCAAGTGCGAATCTTGGGGTTTACGTGTAATTCTGACTTGCGTTTATCCAAGCATGAGTCTCGGGATTTCTGATTTCCTGTTTACCCAAGCGTGAATCTCAGGGTTTCTACTAATTGCAGATGGGAATTTCTGATATTCTATTTTGTAGGTTTTCATTTTCCTATCACGTTTAGGTTTTCGAACTCCTGTTTCATAAACCCATGTTTACGCCTTAAACTTTCATTTCATGATAAAAGTTCTCAGCGTAGAACACAAGAAGTTACTGAGAATCTCCCGTCCAAAGCCTTCCAATGAGGATCACGGTTTCATAACACTTCGTACAGGGAGTTTTCAAAACTCATAGCACATTTACTCTTAATATTTGCTACCGTGAATTATGGTCAAAATTATGTTAAACACATCATAAGTGTTGAACATTGTGCAAGTAATACTACTTTTATTAGTGCATCATTCTTGTTAGTAGAGAGCTCCTAACCACCTATTGCAAACAGCCAAATACAAACGTTTGGATTTTCCATTTCACATTTCTAAGGTCAATTCTTGATAACGGAATGTTTGGATAACCATACTGGGTTCTTCATTCAACATTGCTAGGAGAATGCCAAGCTAAATCATAAAAATTCCACATGAATGCATATTGCCTTTTTTCTCGCTAGAGTTCATAACTAGCAAGTTATAGTCCAACTCTTCCCACTAGCAAAGTTCATATTCCCCTTGCATTAATATTCTGGGAAATACTGAACTAATACCTAGGAATTTTATGACAATTCATGAGTGATAGGCAAGTTGTTTAGGAATCGTAAGAGTTTGTCCTAAAAAAAAGCTTCTACATACTAGGGGCTAACTGTTAACACCAAATTTTGTACTAATCAAATATGAATAAGCTGAAGCTTAAATGCTGAGAGGGTAAAGGTATTTCGGACAACAAAACATGGTTTGTGGAGAAAAGAGCGAATCTAAGGAGTTATCAAAAGCAAAGTCCGAGAGCCAACTGCAAAGAAATAGGGCAAAGGGGAAACCTGAAAGCAGTCACCGACAGCTAAGAAGAATCAAAACACAACAATATCGGTCCAATACCGATAATTGAAGGTAGAAAGTATTATTGAAGATTCCAAAAGATCATGATGGAGCAAAGCTCAAGATTGGTATGAAAAAAGAAGATATCAGCAAGATAATGCCGACAACAAAAGGGTCACAAAGTAGCAATTCCGGAAGCATTACACCTGATACCGGAAGCATAACGAGTGGATTATCGAAAGCGTGTAATATGAAACACAAGCAAGAGGAGGAAAGAGCCTACCAATAACTACTTGGTGCCAACACCAACATTAAGAAGCATCTTCAGCATCACTGGAAGGTATTTCGAAAGTCCACCTTTATAATTAAAGACAAATACATATGTTGGATGCCAAAATCGGCACCCTTTACCACTACTAAAGAATCCATAATCCATTGCTCAAGCCGAGAGGTATAGAGGCGGACCGGGACTAGAGGTCCCTAAATTGAAAGCCATCAAGGCCAAGCTCTCAAATTCGGAGACCAAATTACCAGAGGGTGTGACACCAGAACCACTCCCGAAATTCCAAGATTGATATTACTAAGTCAAAGAAGCATCGATGAAGACATTTGATAGGTAGAAAGGCGGCCGATACATTTCTGCCAGAACCGTAGTTCACAAGGGCGGCCGAAACCTTGTTTTCGCATCCAAAAAGGCCTTCTGCTGAGTCCACAACAGAAGGGGCCTAATATTCCTATAAATAAGTTCCCAAGGGTCTCGTTTTGGGGATCGAATTCAGATTCCTCATTCTTTCTCTCATATTCTAGGGAGTAAACCCTAATATGTAAATCAATTTGGGGACTTCTAGTGTAACCTCCTCTATGAATAAAATCATTAAAGCCCTTAAAATGGACGTAGGTTCAAGTCGAACTGAATCACTATAAATTGTATGTTCTTACTTTTTCCACATACTATTTTTTCTTCAATATATGTCTGTACGTATTCTGTTATGCTATTGGCTTACTAGAATACCCATACACAAGCTGTTAGGTTCTTAACAACCTGACGCTTTGCTCACTATATAAGCCTTTCCGCATCAACCTCTCCCCAAGTCTTATACCACTGATTACGATTCTACATGCTATTTTGCTTCATCATTAGTGTTGTGCTTAGGAAACCACTATCCCATGGTAACTATTGATCCTCGAGTTGTAGAAGTGTGATACTCACCGCATGAGGGAAGAGTAGCCAATCTTCAGACATAAGACCTTAATATCTTGGAATCGGTGAACTAACTCAAGCTCAGGGGAGATGAACAATCCTATTTTTCCTTAGGTCCTTTTCCATAGACATATCTCCTGTGTTGACGAAAAATATCGTTAACAGTTTTTGTAGTGAATCACTATGAATATCACAAGCTATCTTGACTTAAATAAATAAATAAATATCACATTAAGACTAGAAATATGATGATAAGCACCCCCAAAATTATGAGGCAAATAAAATTTAAAAATAAATTTATATCTATATATAGATAATTCTATTTTTGTTCCAGTTTACTATGTGTATTTCTACGATAGGTATACAAGTGACTGGACTGGATCTGAAGAAGTTTGAAGACAAAGTGTGTCAGTGTGTGTGAGTGAGTCTGAACATGTGACTGGGTGGATGTAACTGAGTGAAGTGATCGTTGTAGCGTGGAATGAATGTAATGAATGCAAATGTGAATCAAAAGAATTATATCATAGTGAAATGTATAATAATAGAGTCAGAAGTTTGTACTATCTCAAATGCAGAAATAAAATATTTGTTCGAATAAAAAGCACTATTTGAATATTAAATTCTGTGAAATAGCTTTTTATTCAAAATAAATATTTATTTCTATATGTGATTAAATATAGAAAAGTACAGATGCAAACACGTTTATTTAATAATATATATGTCTGTTATCATCAAACAAAAATCATATTGTTATATTCAACACAAATGTCTTATTGTAGTTCGATCTTGCTATGAGCTTTCATCTGTTGCAATTTGCAGAGAACTACATACCTCCCACGACATCACACTCAATATGGTTAATATGAGTGGCTTGTCATGCCTTTCAGTCCAATGAATTGCCCGGCTTATTTCTTCAATCTTATGAATTTAGTATTTAGTGAATATCTTGATAACTTCTTTCTAGTATTCGTCGATGGCATTCTTGTGTATTCTAAGTCTGAAGCTGATCACACATGACACTTGAGAGTAGTATTGAGTACTCTTCGACAACATCAACTCATAGCCAAATTCTCCAAATGCCATTTTTGGGAGAATAAGGTTAAGTTTCTCTGCAACATTGTATCATCCAATTCTAAGATCAAAGCCATCCGAATTTGGAAGAGGCCCAAGAACATCTAAGAGGTTCGTAGTTTCCTTAGATTAGTGGTTTATTATCGTCAGTTCATCAAGGACTTTTCCTATATCGTTCTACCTCTAACTAGCCGTACTAGAAAAGACGTTCGCTTTATTTGGTTCAATTGATGCGAAGTTTCTTTAAGAAATTGAAGGAGTTTCTTACTCATGCACTTATTCTAGTGGTTCCTGGAGGAAACCAAAATTTTATCATTTATATTGATGCTAGTTGTTACAGCCTTGGAGTTGTACTTACGCAGCAAGATCGAGTAGTTGCCTACGCTTCTAGGCAATTGCATCCAAACAAGGTTCGGTATGCTACCCATGATTTGGAGTTAGCCGCATTGTCTTTGCATTAAAGATATGACATCATTATCTTTTAGGAGAGCATTTCATTCTTTACATCGATCATTAGTCTCTCAAGTACTTACTCACTCAAAAAAAAGCTCAACATGCAGTAATAACATGGGCTTGAATTCCACGCTTCTTATGACTTTGATATCTAGTACACTCCTGGAAAGGGGAATCGAGTTGCTGATGCATTGATTCATAAGCAATTAGTTATAATTTCCATGATGCTTGCAAGAATCTTAGAAATTTTTCTTATTTTGACATTCGAGATTGTGATCCATCTTCTGTAACACCCCACACCCGCTAAGGTCACTCACTAAGGGAATGCCTTAACTTCGGTGGAGTATTTTAAGTGAATATAGAACAGAAAAATTACAACAAGACAGATATAAGTAATACTTGAAATTTAAAACATCATTTCATTGCAGCAGAAGGTAAACATGTTTGGTTACATATCAAAAACCAACAAGAGTCAAGTACAAAATATCCATCTCGATAAAAAGGTAAGTGCATAATCCCACTACATACTAATAGCCATAATAGAAAAAGATAAGATGGGCTTTACATCAACGGTCCAAGCTCCAAAAGATAGATAAAGCAATGTGATCAAAGCCCACTAGTGTTAGGCCCACTCTGAGAACCTGAGGGTTGGGAAAAAGATAAAAACAACGGGGTCAGACATAAGTCTGAGCGAGTCCTACAACTTTAACAATACAATCATTAAAGTAATTAGGGTATGATATAAACTTGGTACGGTAATGACTGGGGATAAATGACTACACTAAGCAGCCAACTAGACATAGGAAGAACGAAGATAACGGTAAAGACGCATCTACCCACCCAAGGATTATTACTACACTGCACCACACCAGTCATTCCTACTTAAAGGTTGATCCCACCCAAGGACTTAGAAAATTTAACTAGTAGTTTCGTGTACCCCTAGCTGACCACATAGGTGCCGTCTGCCCCTATCTCCACTAGGTGTACCCACTACTCCCCAAGCGATCGGCTCCCTAACGTAGATACCCGTGTTGGTCCCACAGTGGGATGTATCATTCCCCAAAGTGGCAACCCGATACCAACACTGATGCACGGCTTATACCTACACGATGCAACAACGTCTTACCTACCAGCCCGGGCCCACACACACATATGAAACCCGTTGGACTTGCGTTGCCACCGCTAACCCGTTTTGGCCTCTTATAGTCAAGCCCAGTACGCGTGTCCCGTCCTCGACATGGGTCGAGCCCAATAAGATACACATGGGTTACTGGTTGAAATGGGCCCCCACAAGCTACCCACCTAAGCTTGTCCCTTTTCTAGTGCATCCCACTTAACCCTTTAATCATGTTTAATTACATGTTTTCACTTGGTTAAGTATTCTAATCGTATTTTCTATTGCCACCCAAGGCAACCCACTAGATTTCCACATGCCACCCAAGGCACTTACTTGATTTCCGCATGCCACCCAAGGCACCCACTTAACCCCTCATGCCCCACTACATGCTTATCTGGTTAAGTGTTTCTTAATTGATTAAGAACGTAACCTTTGTAAAGACCTCTCACATTAGACTATCTTTTATGGCAGCTGGATTTGCCGGTCGGGTCCGGGCAGCCTTACGCCATAACAGAGTCTAACCTCGTGTCTTTACACTTGTCACGTATTTAGTTCATGCCTAAGACCTCTCACATTGGGCCAACCATTTGTAGCCGCTGAATTTGCCGGTCGGTTCCGGGCAGTCTTATGCTACAAAAGGGTCCAACCTCGTGTCTTAGTCGATTAATTACACCTAATTAATCACCCCCATATTTTGAATTAATTATCCCTAATTAATTCCAATTTAATGATGTACATAATTGACTCAATTATGTCCATCCACTCATGGTATGCAACATCATACCAATTTCACCACAATTTTGTTAACATGAATATTAACCCCATCGTTCCCCACGTAATACGCTAACATGACATACTTAAAAGGGAAGATTCATCATAAATACAATGGGTTCAACTTAGCATAACATTAGCATCACATGGGTTTTAAAGGTGTCAACTTGCATATATGACCATAGCATCAAACCCAACTAGCATAAATAATCAACCCAAACTTGCATGAATCACATATGTCATAAAGAGGGTAACTTGCATAAGTTACTTATGTCATATAAAGGGGTAAACTTGCATATGTATGTATGACATACAAAGGGGTTAACTTGCATATGTATGCATATCATACAAAGGTGTAAACTTGCACATGTTACTTGCATATAATCAAACACCAAACTTGCATAACATGTCATATATGAACTTGCATATAATCAAACACCAAACTTGCATAACATGTCATATATGAACTTGCATATAATCAAACACCAAACTTGCATAACATGTCATATATGAACTTACATATAATCAAACACCAAACTTGCATAACATGGTGTCATAATGGATCAATGTTTATCATAGTGATTTGCATAACTAGCATCATGAACATATAGCATAAATTACACCCAACTTGCATAACTAGCTTCATGGGCACATAGCATCAAACTTGCATAACTTGCATCATGAACATATAGCATACATCTTGCATAACTAGCATCATGAACATATAGCATAAAACTTGCATAACTAACATCATGAACACATAGCATATGATAACATAACTTGCATTGATCCACATACATAACCATAACCTCATTATATCCTATCATAATTAGTTTAGCAATTGCTTGCTAAAGGCATAGAAACTCACAACTTGTTGATTAGCACTCCTATGAAGAAGATTTAGTTGCTAGAGTTGATTTGAGAATCTATCTTCCTCTTTAATTTGTGGAGGCTCCTTCTAGGTTGCATTTTGACGGCATGATGGCATTGTATCTATTTTTAGTATGAATTAGGGTAGTCTTAGGGTGTATTTATAGATTAGTTAAGTGTTTTAGGCCATAGGATTAACCCTAGGATAGTTTAGAGCCATCAGATTTCGTCACAAGCCACCAAACACAGCCCAAAAGCCAAAACAGTGCACCCAGCCAAACTGGCCGAGCCACCTGTGTCGACAGGGGTGTCGACACTACAGTCGATACGCCCCCATGTGTGTAGACTCCCCAGTCGACACGGGGGTCGACCTGGTGCAGGCGGGAATTTTCCCGCCTAGCCCCATTTCTGCATTTGAAATTTGTTTTTCGAAATTTGAATTTTCTGAAAACTTCGTTGGGCCTTAACTGGGTCATACGGACTCCGATTTTCGAAAACTCGGACTCTATTTCGGGTATTTTTTCGAGACGAACGTAATGGCATAGCGCGTTTCCCCTGATTAAGATCTTAAAAATTAATTCTGCCCTGATTTATATTATTACAAGTTATTCAACATACGGGGTGTTATATCTTCAGATTCCCCAATTCTATTATTCAATATGGATGCACAACCTAGCCTACTGGATCGTATTGCTAAGGCATGGTGGCAAGATTTAGATCTTATATTTCATATTCAGCGTTGCTTGTTGGAATCCCATGTTGAGGAGTTAAGGGGCTTCAGTGTCGATACACATGGTTGTCTGTGCAGGAAGAACCGTTAAATCATGCCTTTTGTTTATGATCTTAGGCAGGACATCCTATATGAGTGTCATCGTACTAAGTATACTATCCATTGTGGCAGTAGAAGTATGTATGCTGGTATGCATTACCTTATTACTAGGATGGCATGATGCGAGATGTGAAAAGTTATGTAAGTAACTCCATGACTTGTCAGCTCATGAAGTCCGAGCATAAACGACCTAATGGTCTTCTACAGCCTCTTGAGGTCCTGCAGTGGAAGCAAGTTACACTTTGATAGACTTTATTAATAGCTTACCTCAGTCGAGATCATGCCATCGTAGCATTTGGGTGAATATGGACCGTCTTACTGGGTCCACACATTTCATTCCTATCTAATAGGATGACATCTTCTCTTTTGAAGCTATATATTAAGAAAATCGTGCAATTACATGGTATTTCTAGCTCTATTGTATGTGATCATGATCCACTCTTTAGTAGTCATTTCCGACAAATTCTTCAAAAAGCTTTGGGTACAAAGCTTAGCTTCAACACCACATACTGTCCACAGTCTAATGGATAGACTGAGTGGGTAAACCTATCTTAGAAGGCTTACTTAGTGCATGTATCTTGGAACTTGGCGGTTCTGGGGAGGATCATCTTCCTCTTGTGGAGCTTACTTATAACAACGACTATTACTCTAGTATTAGTATGGCTCCTTTTGAAGCCTTATACAGAAGGTCGTGTTGGTTACCTACGTATTGGTTACAATCTAGGAAAAGCAAATTTTGGGCCCTGACTCCATTCATGAAGCATCATAGAAGATTATTTTGATTCGAGAGAAGATGAAAGAGGCAGAAATTCATCAAAAACCCTATACGAACAACTACCTCTTGAGTTCCTTATTGTGGATTTTGTATACATCCATGCATCTCATTTGAAAGAAATAATATGCTTCAGTTAGGCTGGGAAGTTGTCCCCTCAATGCATAGGGCCATCCTATATCATTGAGCGTATAGTCTCGATTTTCTGGTGTCCATTGCGTGTTTCAAGTCCGTCAGTTGCGGAAGTGCCTACGTGATATGGATTCTATGGTTAATACTCATGTATTAGAGGAGCTTGATGTCTCACTTGATCTTTTATTGTACAATACCCTATGTGTGTACTTTCTTTGGAGGTTAAACGCCTTCGAAACAGGAATCTACAACTTGTGAAGATCCAGCAGTCTAATAATCCCAATGACTACACTTGGGAGAGCGATCCTATCCTAGTTTTCTGTCTACTTTCGTTAAGGGTGAGAAATTTTAAACTCAAGCAATTTTTTCCCCGTTTATTTCTTTTGTTGATGGAATAAATTAAGTTGAATACATCTCTTTCTTAAGGAAATTGTGGGGAAACTTTTTTATAAGTGGGAGGCTGTAATAACCCTGGTTTATTGATTATCTGTGATAACAATTAATGAATTATAATGTGGATTATAATTTATTAATTAAATGTAAATACTATTTGGAGAAGATAATTTGAATAATCATATAAGTTGAGTTCAATTTTGGTTGAGTTAACCAGGGTATTTGGAGAAATTAGTTGTTAAATCATTTATAATGAATAAATAAGGAGTTTGGATATATATATAGTATTTTGTGGTTGTTTTAAGGTGAATAAAAATAATTAAGAAAAATAAAGTTAGGAAAAATCATTATAATGTGAAATAGGGATAAAATAAGTGTTGATCAAAAAATTTGCAATATATATGTATAATGTATTTTCAATGTAGGATTATGTTTTCCAAACATAATTGAGTTGTAAACACAATTGAAATATTATTGGAAAATCAATATATCTATGTTAAAATAAATTTATGTCAAAATATCGTGGTTTGTACATTTATAGTATCAATTTGTATGTTTTACATATAAAAATGAAATTGTGCAATTTGTGTCAAAATGTAAATTTTATGGTAACCACGTTTAAATTTGCATTTAAAAGGGTGCAAAAGTATTTTAAATATGTTGTATAAAATTTAATATGGCTAAACAATATTAAATCAAGTTACTAAATGATAAAATGGTGAAATATAAGACTTATAAGATGATCTGCTAGTTAAATAGCCATCTTAACTTAAAATAACGTATATCTAAACACTAATGATCTAATTAGGCCTAAGTTACTCCCGAATCAGATAATCAGATAAGGAAACATCTGAATACTTTGTCATTTTCTTCCTCCTCTAAAAATAAACAGTAAAAAAAAATAAAAAAATCTTACCAATAAACTCATCCTCCAATTCCTTATTCAAACAAAAAGCTAAAAACAAGTTGCAAAACTAAACTTTGAATCATATAGAATTTTGACCTCTGTATCACAAAGAATTTCAATGTCAAACTTTAAATCGGAAAAGATATATGACTTGGTGAATTGTTCGTCACCCAGGCCGACCTGGGATTTCTTAGGGTCGACCTATTGGTCGACCCAGAGGCCACTTAGGTCGACCTGGGGATCGACCTATGATGGAGCTTGGGTCGACATATGTTGTTTTATGAACCTGCTTTCCTACTTTTTTTTCTTGTAGTTTTCTAGCTATTTTCAAAATATAAATTGGTGATTTCTTAATGTTTTTTAGAGAAGTTTTTGAAGTTGATTTCTTATGTCTTGATCTTTGAAACACCCCACCTCCGTTAAGGTCACTCACAAAGGGAATGTATTAACTTTAGTGAAGCATTATAGGTAAAAGATGCAGATAAATCACAAGACAGACAAATAAAGCAGCGGAAAATCAAGTCATTTTATGAACAATGTGGTTCAGTCAAGCTTTTACAACAGTTGTCTCAATCATACTTAAAAATAAAACATAGAATTTCTGTCTTGATTCAAAAACTTCCAAGTATAAAAGAAGCATAAAAATAACAATAATATTCCCCAATAAAGCATGAACCAGCCATAGCAGTGGAAGAGAGAGTCCAAAGCAATGCATCGACTATCTTCGAGCTTGGAAAGAAAAACGGTCCAATCTAAGCTGAGCTATTCCCTCCCTGACTACCTGGGGAAGGGGGGAAACGGAAGAAAAGAGGCGAAAACAAATTAGATCAGACATAAGTCTGGTAAGTCCAGTGACTTTCAGCATGTAAATAGGCAAAAGCATCATGACATGAATAAACTGAATATAAGACAATACCCTGATAACATGGATAATAAGATAACCTAAGATTAGCGTAAGATATGATAAGGCAAGATAAACTGAATGCACTTCTACTGTTTCTCTGCTTCGCTACTACTTTGTTATTCTGATTTCTATATCTTGCACCGCCTAACTAGTTTCCCAACTCGTAATTTGTGTAAAATGATAATATTACAACATGATCCCAATCCCCGCAATTATGGTAGCCTTCAGGTGTACATCTAGTATGAGGGTCTTACCTCAATCAGCCTAATTGCCATGAAGATGCTATATGTACCCTTACTACCCTACCGATCGGCTCCTTACTCGTATTAATTTTCCTTGTGTCTGTGTCAATCGACCCTCTCTTGCGTGTAGATACCCTGTGCTGGTCCCACCATAAGGTGTATCAATCCTTGTGATAGCAACCTGACACGATTCAAGATGCATAGTGTATAACTACTAGTACCCAGTGCCTGCTTTTTCCCACTCCGGAGTACGTGCACGCCCGGAATCCGTCGGAACCTACACTGGCGTACCCCTGGCCACTAGTTTGGCCGCTTATAATCAACCCAGTAATCGTGCCCCACCCTGCCTAGTTTCAGGGTACCTTGATACATCTATGTGGGTTACTACTGAAATGGGTCCCCGTTACTAGGATTACTTACTGGTTAAGTTTGTGGACCTATATTTACTAATATTACCCACCAACCCGATATGTACTTAACCTTCCCACTGATTCAATCATGTTTACTTAATGGTTAAGTTTGTGGGCCTATACGTACTAATATTACCCATAAACCTGATATGTACTTAACCCTCCCACACATTATGTCATATTGGTTAAGTGTTGTCCATTCATGTTAACTTAACCCACCCACTCATCAGGTCATGTTGGTTAAGTG
Organism: Allium sativum; assembly: GCA_030737875.1. Lineage (NCBI taxonomy): Eukaryota > Viridiplantae > Streptophyta > Magnoliopsida > Asparagales > Amaryllidaceae > Allium > Allium sativum. The sequence continues at coordinate 753,117,703 of CM060918.1, forward strand.
TTTCTTATTAACCCTTCTCACTCGTCATGTTGGATTGGTTAAGTGTTTCTTATTAACTTAACCCCGTTCATTCATCCTGTTATATTGGTTTAGTATTTCCCATTAACTTAACCCCATTCGTTCATCAAGTTACATTGGTTAAGTGTTTCTTATTAACCTAACCCCACACGTTCATCATGTTGTATTGGTTAAGTGTCATCAATCAATTCAAGTTAACTTAACTTACCCACTTGTCGTGTTACATTGGCTAAGCATTGCCTTCTTGTGTTAACTTAACCCTTCCACGCATCCTGTTATATTGGTTAAATATTGCTCTCTTGTTTTAATTTAACCCTACCCATTCATCATGTCATATTGGTTAAGTTTTCTTATTAACTTAACCCTTCTCATTCATCATGTTGTACTGGTTAACTTAACCCTGCTCCCTTGTCTAATTAACATGTTATAACGGTTAAGTGTTCAAAATTTACTTAACCCCACCTTCTTGTCTAATTAACATGTTATAATGGTAAAGTGTTCTAAATTTTACTTAACCTTACCATTTTTAGCATGTCTCTTTATTGGCATTAATTAATTTATTAATACCCCAACCTCTCACATTAGAACTGTTGTTTGCGGTTGCTAGATGTGTCTGGCGGTTCCGGGTAGACTTCTACCACAAACTCATTCTAACCTCGAGTTTTGGGCTAAATGCACTAACCTCTCACATTAGATCTGTGTTGTTGCAGTTAGTGGATGTGCTGGGCGGTTCCGGGCAGATTTACACCGCAACTCAATCTAACCTCGGGTTAGTCATGTTTATCTTTTAGCATATTTATTATACATGTCCAAGTCTAGATTTTATATGCTAATCATCCCAATTTCACAAAACTAGTCATGCTCCAATTCTCAAGTTATACCCCCAACAAAGCTGATTGCAAGTTATGCCCCACAAATTCAAATTCAAGTTATTACTCAAAATAGGTAACACCCAATTTTCCAAAATTTGCAATGATAGTCATGCCCCAAAAATCATAATATAACACACGCCCTAAGGTTTAGTCATATTGCACCATACAAAATATTCTCCAAAAACCTCCAATCAAGATTCACAGTACAAACTATGCCAAATTATAGCCTTACATTATAGTGCATTCCAATTACCCAATTTTAGGCATGTTCACATTTAACAGTTATCCCTATCTTACAATAGGTTTTCATGCCTAAGCCATATATCACTATACACAATAATCTCCTTCTTCCAAGTCATAAACTATCATACACACACACACACACACACACACACACATATATATATATATATATACCCCAATTTTAGTTTTTAAACCACAACATGTACTATGCCTTACATGTTTATAGTTCAATTTACGCCCAAATCCCAAGCCATATGTCCAATATACTTTATGCCTCAAATCTCAAGTCATTTGTTCGATACACTTTATGTTTTAAATACAACATGTGTTATGTCCTCAAATCAGTTACAAATCAGTTATGCCCAATTATACATAATTAATACTTTTCCCAATTTTAGCGCTGGCCATGTCCAAATCATACATTATGCCCAAATTTTCAACACGCATTTTCATCTCTTATGGGATTTGGCTCAGGATCGCAGTAGCCTGACTATAAAAACAAAAACAGAAGAAGGAAAGAAGAGACAAAGAATGGAAATAATAATATCAACGAGATAGATCCAATGGATATAGAAAGACAGATAGAAATAGGCATAATCTCATATTCAAGTTTATTACAATGTCAGAATCACAATTAAATTTTATTTCTGAAAGTAACATGAACTTACAAATTACAGAACGGTCTTGAATTCTATGATCTGATTTCTGAATTTGATTGGCTATTCCTTTGATGTAGACTTTGGTTGTTGACTTGAAAACTCTAATTTGATTGATGAAGGTGGAGGCAAGGTCACTTCAGGTCTTAGCAGCATATAAACGCTTATGAATTCGTGTGGAGAAAACAATAGGTTTAGGGGTCTTTTTATAGGTGTATAGGGAGATTTAGAGCCTTCAGATCAGTCTAGAAGTCATCAGAATCGTCCAGAGTAGAATACCATGTCACACAGCGAATCAGAAAGCGACACGTGGCAAAACACGTCATCGGCCAGATCTAGGCCAACAGGGGTCGACTCCCCTATTGGGGGGTCGACACCTATGTCGACACCCCTATAGGGGGTTCGACACCTATGTCGACTCCCCCTGGGGGGGTCGACACCTCTGAGCGGGAAATTTCCCGCTCAGCCTGCTTTGACCCAAATTTGAGATTTGAACCATGTTTTGACTTCTGGAATTATTTTATATGTATATATATACTTCCATGGGCGTATACAAACTTCTAAGGCTTATAACTTCTTCATACGGTGTTCGATTTACACAAACTCGGACTCTATCTCAAGCAGAATTCCGAGACGAACGCAACGGTGCAATCCGTTTTACTTAATTCTTCTTCTAAAATTAAGTACTCTTTAATTTGTTAATTTAATATGCTCAGAAAATACGGGGTCTACATTCTCCCCTTCTTTAAAGGATTTCGTCCCCGAAATCTGCAAGTCAAGGAGAATGTATCCTAACATCCAACATCCATCTACTCAACCATTCAATCACAGGCGTCCATTGTCCTTAAAAAGATTTCTAATGCTTTTCATGAACATATGCATAGTGTGTATATGTCCTTATCTAATGCAAAATCAGGCGGTCTACTGATTCAGTTGACCTTCTTAATGCGAATTATGTCAGTGTCATGAATCCGCCATGTATGCAATTATTCCTAATCGTACATTATAGCTTCTACATGAGTGCATAATCATTCATACAAATGCAACATCCATATGATAACACATAAAGTTTCAATTCATATATAAAAATTCACTCATGCATATGCAATATGAAAGTGATTGAGTCGATCTAGTGACTAATGTGTGTATATGCATCCACGAGAAACCACTAGCAAACACTTACATCCACTCTCATCCACTTTCATCCACCAAACATAACATGTCTCAAACACATGTTTACATCCATTGGCTTCTACCTAAGGATCGAGGATAGGATCGAGAGGATATACTTAAAAGATAAAGACTAGCAAATAAACTTTACAGAAAAGAGAGATCAAGGAAATACCCTCAAAAAGGGTATGATGCGCGTATCTAGTCTTCAGTCTTCTAAGTCGCATCTTCTTGAGCTTCATTCCATATTGCTCTGACTATCCTAACTTCACAATTTGTGTGTCTTCTTAATTTCTGTTTCCAGAATATGCGTTGGAACTCATTTCACTATCGCCTCTCGTTCCACCTTTTCTTCTTATAGTATACTTGGCGCTACAACTTCTGCCGTGTCATGCTAACATTCGCAGAACTATCTCTTGAAAATAAACAAATGCTAACCATATTACCAAGTGTATATAGAAAGATGATTAGATTCTTCTTCATCAATCTAGTAAGTGGGGCCGATACCTTCATAAAGTCCTTAATAAACTTCCTATATTAGCCCGCTAGTCTAAGAAAGCTTCTTACTTCTGTTGCATTCCTTGGGACCTTCCAGTCTTGCACCGCAACTACTTTTGCGGGATCTACTTCTATCCCTTCTTTGGGCGCCACATGTCCTAGAAACCTTACTTATTCTCTCCAAAAATGACATTTTTGGAGAACTTCGCCTTAAGTTGATGCGCTTGGAGGGTATCCGGGACTTCCCTTAGACGCAAAGCAAGTTCTTCCTCATTCAAAAATATCATCTATGCACAAGCGATGTGAACCATCCGCCTTTGTAACGAAAACGAATGGAGCACCCCATTCAGAAATACTTCGCCTTATGAACCCTTTTTCAAGTAACTCTTTTACTTATTTACTGAGCCCTTCCTTTCCCTTGGTTTCATGTGTCGTACAGGTAATACAACTGGCACTTCATTGTTAACTAGATATATGCGGAAGTCTATCTCACGTTTTAGGTGATAAACCCCTAACCTGATCAAAAACATCTGTGTACTCATGGACTACTCTAACGGATCGCAAATCGTCGATAGATGCATCAAGTGATTCTAGGTAGCTAAGACAATCTGATCCCTTAGGATTGCACGAAATCCCGAGGGTATTCTCGAAGCAAGTCAAAAGTCTAACTACCCTCCTTTCACAATTACTAACTAACCAATCCATGCCTAGAATCAACCCATAGCCCATGAAACCAAAAACATAAGCATTGCACTTAAACTCAATACTTAATATAGCTATTCTCAAATCCTTACAAACCAAAGGCAAACGAGTCGAACCACCAATTGGATTTGAGACAATAATGGGATCTTCTACTATACAAGTACTAAGGTGCAAAGACTTAACTATGGAAGCAGATATAAACAAATGTGAAGCGCTAAAATCAAAAAGAGCACTAACAGGATGATCAAAATGAAAAACTAAACTTTTTCAGTAGAAACTTTACTACCTCTCTCTCAGGTACGCTGGCTGTGAGAGCATGCACTTGCCCTCCGGAAAAATCCTGTCCATTGTTCTTGCCCTTGTCCTTAATTATATGACCCGTTATACCATAATAACGACACTTCCTCTTGTCTTAGGTTTTCCTATTCTTCCTTCCCTTCTTGTCCTGTGATTCTTCCACTTACACCTCCTTTGTGAACCAATTCTATATCCATGAGTTCCTCACTTTTGGGTTATGCTCCTTAGTCAAACTCCCTTATTCTCATCTTTGCCATCCTTGTGTAACTTGTTGAAAAGTCTCTTGAAAGTTGCTTCCATCGCACGGAAATCCCTAAAAACTTGAAAGAAAATTAGCCGCAGGTAAAACTACTGCGACTATGGATGGAGATTGGGCACTTCTTCGCCCTTTGACAGGTGTCGTAGTCTCATCAAACCAATGGAACCATGTCGCGATGAGGTTACCTCCCAGAAAGCCAGGAGCCCCGGAGACTCAGGAAAGAAGGAAACAAGGATTCAAACAGAGGATCAAAAGATAATGCATATGGCTTTGGGGAATATGCCTTTAAAACAAAACATTTCTTTTGAAAATGCTTCTTCTAAAACCGTTTTGAAAATAAATTTTTAAATCTTTTATCTGATCCGGTAACCTTCAACTCTGATACCAAGTGAAACACCCCACCTCCGTTAAGGTCACTCACAAAGGTAATGCATTAACTTTAGTGAAGCGTTATAGGAAAGAGATTCAGACAAATTACAAGACAGACAAATAAAGAAGTGGAAAATCAAGTCATTTTATAAAAAATGTGCTTCAGTCAAGCTTTTACAACAATTGTCTCAATCATACTTAAAAATAATACATAGGACTTCTGTCTTGATTCAAAAACTTCCAAGTATAAAAGAAGCACAAAAATAACAATGATATTCCCCAATATAGCATGAACCAGCCATAGTAGTGGAAGAGAGAGTCCAAAGCAATACATCGACTATCTTCGAGCTTAGAAAGAAAAACGGTCCAAACTAAGCTGAGCTATTCCCTCCCTGACTACCTGGGGGGAATGGAAGAAAAGAGGCAAAAACAAACTAGGTCAGACATAAGTCTGGTAAGTCCAGTGACTTTCAGCATGTAAATAGGCAAAAGCATCATGACATGAATAAACTGAATATAAGAGAATACCCTGATAACATAGATAACAAGATAACCTAAGATTAGCGTAAGATATGATAAGGCAAGATAAACTGAATGCACTTCTACTCTTTCTCTGCTTCGCTACTACCTTGTTATTCTGATTTCTATATCTTGACCCGCCTAACTAGTGTCCCAACTAGTAATTTGTGTAAAATGGTAACATAACAACGTAATCAATCCCCGCAATTATGGTAGCCTTTAGGTGTACATCTAGTATGAGTATCTTACATCAATCAGCCTAATTGCCATGAAGATGTTAGATGTACCCTTACTACCCTATCGATCGGCTCCTTACTCGTACTAATTTTCCTTGTGTTCGTGTCATTCGGCCCTCCCATGCATGTAGATACCCTGTGCTGGTCCCACCATAAGGTGTATCAATCCTTGAGATAGCAACCCGACACAATTCAAGATGCACAGTGTACAACTATTGGTACCCAATGCCTTCTTTTTCCCACTCCGGAGTATATGCACGCCCGTAGTCCATCGGAACCTACATTGATGTACCTCCTACCGCTATTTTGACCGCTTATAATCAGCCCAGTAATCGTGCCCCACCCTGCCTAGTTTCAGGGTACCTTGATACATCTATGTGGGTTACTGCTGAAATGGGTCCCCGTTACTAGGTTTTCTTACTGGTTAAGTTTGTGGACCTATATTTACTAATATTACCCACCAACCCGATATGTACTTAACCCACCCACTGATTCAAACATGTTCACTTAATGGTTAAGTTTGTGGGCCTATACTTACTAATATTACCCACAAACCCGATATGTACTTAACCCTCCCACACATTATGTCATATTGGTTAAGTGTTGTCCATTCATGTTAACTTAACCCACCCACTCATCATGTCATGTTAGTTAAGTGTTTCTTATTAACCCTTCTCACTCGTCGTGTTGGATTGGTTAAGTGTTTCTTATTAACTTAACCCCGTTCATTCATTATGTTATATTGGTTAAGTATTTCCCATTAACTTAAGCCCATTTGTTCATCGAGTTACATTGGTTAAGTGTTTCTTATTAACCTAAACCCACGCGTTCATCATGCTGTATTGGTTAAGTGTCATCAATCAATTAAAGTTAACTTAACCTACCCACTTGTCGTGTTACATTGGTTAAGTGTTGCCTTCTTGTGTTAACTTAACCCTTCAACGCATCCTGTTATATTGGTTAAGTGTTGGTCTCTTGTTTTAAATTAACATTACCCATTCATCATGTCATATTGGTTAAGTGTTTCTTATTAACTTAACCCTTCTCATTCATCATGTTGTACTAGTTAACTTAACCCTGCTCCCTTGTCTAATTAACATGTTATAACCGTTAAGTGTTCTAAATTTACTTAACCTCACCTTCTTGTCTAATTAACATGTTATAATGGTAAAGTGTTCTAAATTTTACTTAACCTTGCCATTCTTAGCATGTCTGGTTATTGGCATTAATTAATTTATTAATGCCCCAACCTCTTACATTAGAACTGTTATTTGCGGTTGCTGGATTTGCCGGGCGGTTCCGGGATGAATTTTACCGCAAACTCATTCTAACCTCGGGCTTTAGGCTAAACGCGCTAACCTCTCACATTAGATCTGTGTTGTTGCGGTTAATGGATGTGTCGGGCTGTTCCGGGCAGTTTTACACCTCAACTCAATCTAACCTCGGGTTAGGCATGTTTATCTTTTAGCATATTTATCATACTTGTCCAAGTCTAAATTTTATATGCTAATCATCCAAATTTCACGAAACTAGTCATGCTCCAATTCTCAAATTATACCCCAACAAAGCTGATTGCAAGTTATACCCCACAAATTCAAATTCAAGTTATTACTCAAAATAGGTTACACCCAATTTTCCCAAATTTGCAATGATAGTCATGCCCCCAAAAATCATAATATAACACATTCCCTAAGGTTTAGTCATATTGCACCGTACAAAATATTTTCCAAAAATGTCCAATCAAGATTCATAGTATAAACTATGCCGAATTATAGCCTTAAATTACAGTGCATGCCAATTACCCAATTTTAGGCGTGTTCACATTTAACAGTTATCCCTAAATTACTATATATTTTCATACCTAAGCCATATATCACTATACACAATAATCTCCTTCTTCCAAGTCATAAACTATCATATATATATATATATATATATATATATATATATGCCCCAATTTTAGTTCTTAAGCCACAACACGTACTATGCCTTACATGTTTACAGTTCAATTTATGCCCAAATCCCAAGTCATATGTCCAATATACTTTATGCCTCAAATCTCAAGTCATATGACCTACACTTTATGTTTTAAATACAACATGTGTTATGTCCTCAAATCAATTACAAGTCAGTTATGCCCAATTATACATAATTTAATACTTTTCCCAATTTTAGCACTGGGCATGTCCAAATTATATATTATGCCCAATATTTCCCCACGCACATTCATCTCTTATGAGATTTGGCTCAGCCTCGCAGTAGCCTGGCTATAAAAACAAAAAGGGAAGAAGGAAAGAAGAGACAAAGAATAGACATAATAATATCAACGAGATAGATCCAATGGATATAGAAAGACATATAGAAATAGGCATAATCTCAGATTCAGGTTTATTACAATGTCAGAATCACAATTAAATTTTATTTTTGAAAGTAACATGAACTTACAAATTATAGAACAGTCTTGAATTCTGGGATCTGATTTCTAAATTTGATTAGCTAACCTTTTGATGTAGATTTTGATTGTTAACTTGAAAACTCTAATTTGATTGATCAAGGAGGAGGCTAGGTCACTTCAGGTTTTAGCAGCATATAAACGCTTATGAATTCATGTGGAGAGAAAAATAGGTTTAGGGGTCTTTTTATAGGTGTATAGGGAGATTTAGAGCCTTCAGATCAGTCTAGAAATCATCAAAATTGTCCAGAGCAGAATACCACGTCACACAACGAATCAGAAAGCGACACATGGTGAAACACGTCATCGGTTAGATCTGGGCCAACATGGGTCGACTCCTTTATAGGGGGGTCGACACCCCTATAGGGCGGTCGACACCTATGTCGACTCCCCCTTGAGGGGGGGTCGACACCTCTGAGCGGGAAATTTCCCACTCAGCTTGCTTTGACCCAAATTTGAGATTTGAACCCTGTTTTGACTTCTAGAATTATTTTATATGTATATATATAACTCCTTGGGCGTATACAAACTTCTAAGGCTTGTAACCTTTTCATATGGTGTCCGATTTACGCAAACTCGGACTCTATCTCAAGCAGAATTCCGAGACGAACGCAATGGCACAATCCATTTTACTTAATTCTTCTTCTAAAATTAAGTAATCCTTAATTTGTTAATTTAATATTCTCAAAAAATACGGGGTGTTATAATCTTGTAATAAATGAGCCAACATTGTCATCGATTTGAACATCCAATTATTGAAGTTTTATGTGATTTTTATTGTTGATTTCACGAGCTATTTCATGAGATTTCCAACACAGTGCAAATTTTATAAACAATTTCTATAAGTAATTTTCTATATATATGTCGCTTTGAGAGAAATATTTTTCTAAGTTTTATTTATAATAATAAAAACATCTCAAGGCTATATGGTATGCAATATTTTTCTGTTATGTATGTAGATTTCCAAAGGAATAATTCAAATGATTTCAGTTTTTTTTATAAACTCGTTTTCTCAAATCAAGTATTTTCAATATATAAAATTACATGTTTTGCACTCTTCGAGAAGACGAGAACATGATTTTATTGATATATTAAATCACATGGTATGGAATACGTAGATTGATTGTATAAAGTTAATCCCAGACTTGTTGATTGAAGTTATTTCTGTCTAGAGTGTGGTGTAGGATACTAGTAGTAAATTGATTAGTGAAACGTGCAGTATGGGACGTATTGCTTTCACTTTTCGAGTTACGGTTTGTAAGTCAGTGGCACATTATTGTTGTTGCTAGTGCTTGCTTCTGAAAGGATCTAGACTTGGGGAGAGTCTTATATATACGTATACACTTAGCCGATGGGGTCAAGTTATACTCGGTGGATGGAGGGGGGTCATAGTGATGGGTGCCTGAATAAGTATATGATTCTTAGCAAAGTTCGAAAGGATCTATATATATTAGATGCACATTATATTTGTTGTTTGGATCCACCTTTTGATGTTATTTACTGTCTAGGTCCACTTTTGATGCTATTGTTGGTTCAACTTCTACTTATTGTTTTGGATCCAATTTAAGAAGCTATTATTGTTGTTTATGTTGATTGACTTAAATAGCTTTAGTGCTACCATGATACAGCTACGTATATAGTAATTTCATTATGATTCTTTGGAGCACTTATATTGGTTCCATACTCTGATGTTTCATTAATCATGCTGTTCCATTGAGTTGAGGTTTTAAATGTACACGTGTTTATCCCCTTATGTTCATGTGACCCACCTATAATGTTTAGCTGTACCTTATCATATAAATCATACATTGTAACTAGTTGAATCTACTCTTTCTCCACTCAAGAAGAGTTATCCTATATGATGTTATATTCATCTATTATGAACTAATCTGTAACAACCCGAATTTTAATAACATGTTATAACCATAAATCAAGGCAGAATTAAATTTTAAAATAAGAATCAAGGGAAACGGGTTGCTCCATTGCGTTCGTCTCAAAATTCTACTTGAAAACGAGTCTGAGTTTGCGAGAATTGGAGTCCGTATGAGGGAGATATGACCCTCCGAAGTTTCAGGAATTTTCAGAATAAAAAACAGCTCGAAATTCGAATTCAAACCCCAGAATAGGCTGGGCGGGAAAATTCCTGCCCATGGACCAGGTCGACCTGGGGGTCGACCATAGTGTCGACCTCACAGGGACCAGGTCGACCATAGTGTCGACCTGCCTCCCGAAACCCACTTTTTGAACCAGATGCATTCTGATGTATTTAGACTCATTTCGTGACCAGATTCGTCTGCCTAATCCTATTTAAACAGCCTCCTAGCCTCATTCTCTTTACACCATTCTTCTCTAACCTTATGCTGCTCAAACTCTTGATGATCATGGCTTCTTCTTCCTCCTCTAAATTAAGATAAATTAAATTAAAAACGTGAAGATTATTTCTTGAAGACTACGGCTAGGAATTGGGGATTTTCTTCTACAATCAAGATTCAACGATTCAGCAATTCAACGACAAATTTCTGGACTTGACTTCTACATCTTCCTTAGACCACGACCTGTAAGTTCAAGCTACTTTTAGATAAAAGCTGTAAACTTAATATTCATGTTGTAAATTGGAATTGGAACTATGTATGGTAATTTATTCATATCTATTCTTGTTCATCTTGGATCTTGACTTTCGTGAATATTGCTTTGGGCCTATTCATGTCGTAAATCAAACTCTTTCATGTCTATAACCTTAACATGCCTATGACGTTGGAACTATTGTTAATGGACAGGGACTATGACTGAGAACATAAGACTATGCCTATGACTGAGAACATAAGACTATGCCTATGCCTATGATGGTGAACATAAGACTATGCCTATGCCTATGACGGTGAACATAAGATTATTTCCTATGACTATGACGAGGACAATTGTGGCTAATCACCTATGACTCTTGACTATGATAATTATTACCTATGATTATGAACATAAGGCTATTATCTATGACCATGACTTTGAAACTATTACCGTTAATTGCCTATGACTATTTGCCTAGGACTATTTTGGATAATTATCCATGACTATTGTGATTAGTCGCTTATGTTTCATAACTGTGAGGTTTCTACCTATGACTACTGGGGTTAATTGCCTCAGACTATTATAGTTGATTGTTCAAGCCCATAACACTATAGTTGAAAACCATGTTGTACACCCAATTGGCATTTTGTTGGATCGTATACCTAGGGTGTGACTTGCTTAGTTTATTCACTATTATGTACACCAAAACCATTGGATCCATTATCCTTGTATTTGGCTTGCTTTTGCATGCCTATTCTTTTATGTCAGTGTTTACCATGACTATCACCTTATCTTGCTAGATTTGAATTCCTATATGCCAGTGATGTTGTAACCAATTATCTCAAGTTATGTCATGTTGGTCTTGTAACCGCTTTTATCGCTTTATGCTCGTCCCTTTTGCCTATCATAGTTTTGATGTTATTCCATTATTTCTGAGATTTGGATTTATTTGTAGTATGGATCGATTCACGTTTACGTGCGATGGGAATACGATTTGGGTAGATTAGGCAAAACATGAATTGGTTATGAACATGAATTATGAACTTGATAAAAGGCAAAACTTGAAACATGAACATTATTATAACTTGAATCTGGATGTGGGCATGAATCTTGCCTTGAAAATTTGTCACGAACTTGATACAAAATTTGAACATGGACATGACACTAGAATGAACATGAAAATGGTCAACTCGAGGTTGGGTTGAGTTTGCAGTGTAATTCTGCCCGGAACCGCCCGGCAAATCCAGTTACTGCAAACAATAGGATCCAATGTGGGTATTTGGTCATATCGCACTTGAAAACCCGAGGTCAGACTGAGTTGTGGTGTAATTCTGCCCGGAACCGCCCGGCATATCCAGTGACCACAACAACAGGCCTGATGTGAGAGGTTGGGGTGCATTAATGAATTAATGCCACATGATAGGGTTAAGTCATGAACCGCTTGAATATACTTAAAAAATTTGACACGATGATTTGATAGGGTTAAGTCATGAACCGCTTGAATATACTTAACCAATTTGACACGGTGATTTGATAGGGTTAAGTCATGAACCGCTTAAATATACTTAACCAATTTGACACGAAGATTTGGTAGGGTTAAGTCATGAACCGCTTGAATATACTTAACCAATTTGACACGATGATTTGGTAGGGTTAAGTCATGAACCGCTTGAATATACTTAACCAATTTGACACGATGATTTGGTAGGGTTAAGCCATGAACCGCTTGAACATACTTAACCAACTTGACACATGATTCGTAGGGCTAAGTCATGAACTTGAACGACAACACTTAGCCAATTTGACATGACACGTAGACGGGTTAAGTCACGAACTTGAATGACCACACTTAACCAACTTGACATGCTAGACTGATGGGGTTAAGTCTCGAATTTAAATGACAACACTTAACCTACTGGACGGAAACCCTAGTTACATGGTCCTTTTCAGCAGTAACCAACTAGATGTATCATGGTACCCTGGAACTAGGCAGTGTGGGGCACGATTACTGGGCTGATTGTAAGCGACCAGAACGACGGCTGAGTTGGTGCGCCATTGTAGGTTCAGGCGGACTATGGTCGCGCACGTAGTCTGGAGTTGAAAAAGCAAGCATTTGGCACCAGTAGGTTTACACTGTGCGTGCTTGATTCATGTCGGTGGTTGGCACCCTAGGGCTTGATACACCCTATGGTGGACCTAGCATAGGTAACTACATTCGTGATAGGATCGTATGACACAGACACATGACGAGCTAGAACTTGTAGGGAGCCGATCGATTAATATATCGTTTCGTGGGACCAAGTAATGGGTCATTTCATGATATTGGGCAAGGGATCATTCATAGTTAATACATGACGCGGGTTGGGTTACTAGTACAGGTGGTAAAGGCCCATTTCTGTTTCTGTTTCTGTTAGGGAGGTAAAAGCCCATTACTATTTATGTAAAGATCACCCTGTTTACATTCCCGTTTCTGTTTAGACATTAGGATAACACCTAATTCTGTAGACTAGTATTGGTGCAGAGAATGTTAAACATGCGATGCTATACGTAGTTTATCTGGTTAGCATAGTTTATCTTGTTATCTTAGTTTAACTTGCCTATCTTGTCATCATCCTTATGTTTACTTTCAGTTTATACATGTCATGTTATCTTTTCTTGTTTCTATGCTGAAAGTCACTAGGACTTACCAGTCTTTATGACTGACCCGTTTTATTTCGCCTCTTTTTCTTCCGTTCCCCCCCCCCCCTCCAGGTTCTCAGGGAGGAAACACTACTACTTAGTTTGGACTTCTTTCTGCTTCAAGATCATCATATATGGCTTGGACCTTTCTTGGCTATGGCTGCTTTACTGTTTTACTTGGGGAATGATTTATGACTATGGTTTTATGCTTCTTTACTATTGCAAGACAGATTTCGATGTAATGGATTTAATGGCATTTTGATGTAAAAGGCTTTAGACCTTTCTAGATTTTAAAGCAATGAAATTTGGTTTTTAATTTCTACCGCTGCTTTATTTATGTTCTGTCTTGTAATATTTCTGTGTATGTTTACCTAGATAATGCTCCACCAAAGCTAGTGCATTCCCTTTGTGAGTGACCCTAGAGGAGGTTAGGTGTTACATAATCACTCTTTTTAAACTAGACCATCCCACTTATTTCATATACTAAGGTCAGGTCTAGTTATTTTGGATTAGCTTTTGTGTAATTCACTTTTGCTTTGGACTACTTATCATTGTTTGGCGCTTCAGCGTATTTTTGGACTAGTCACGTAATATTCTATAGCGCACTCTGATATTTGTACATATTCTTTTATGGGAGTTGATGTTGTATATTGTTTCTTATCTAGCCACTTATGTATCTTACTTCGTATTGCACTTACGGTATATGTGTATATGACTATGTTTGCTATTCTATGTTCTCTTTACTGTTGTGTTGTTCTGAATTGATTCTTTAACCACCATAGTATTGTCCTAGATAAGAATTAAGCATTTTTATCCTCTGAGGTAAGAAAAAAATAAGAAGTATACCGACGTACTTGATACTTGTTTAATACAAGATGCACAGATGGTCGCTCCTAACCAACATTATTCTACGTATTAGTAAATGACATTAATTGTTAATGCTCTTTATTAACATGGGTCTCGAGATGGGCCGTAACAGATATGTTCTGCCAAAATATGTTTTCCATAATTAAATGTTATATTCTGCTAAATGACAGTTTTGTCATAGTATGTTTCCCATAATTCAGTAATATGTTAAGGTATAATATATGTTTCTCATAATTAAATGATATGTTTCTCATAAACGATATTATGTCTGCGGAAGGTATTATGTCATTTTCTTGGACACATGGTTATTCTCATTATGGTTCGCCCTCTTCTTCCCAAAGAGGGAATGTCATTGGAGGTATTTACAGGGATCTATTGCAGAGGGAAACTTGTCCTGTAATGACATTACAGCCAAAGGATGATGGATCGTAAGTACTAAATTTATTTTTTGTACGGTATAAAATTATATATTAGTCATAATTTATTACATATTTGTTTCATATTTTTAACACTGGGGCTTCGAACTTGAGCCCTCCACTGTTGTTCTTTCCATTTCTCGATAGGCATACATGAGCAAGATGACTTCCGATTGGCCAAATGAAGCAAGATTCCAGCAGGTCAGAGTAAGTATTTAGTAGAAACTATTTATAAGTGTAAATTTATATATTATTATATATTACCACTTTATATTTTGTAGACTATTTGTAAATGCAGAATTTTTAACTTATCGACATGTAGGGTACAGTAGATTCACAAGAGGATGATTTGACTCAGTCTTGCACTACTGGAACAATAAAGTTGGCAAAAGATATAGGGATACAATGTGTGATGTGCAATTAAAGCGATCAACGGATTCAATGTGGTGAAGATGCAAAAAATGTAGCAGGGATAAAGTGACGAAATAACAGGATATAGCGAATGACTCTAAAATAACATATAAAATTCGTAATTGATGCTTTTATATAAATGAAAAATGAATGAAATATTAACTTTCAGTTTAATTATAATTCATACATTCTAAATTTTAAATAAAAAGTGCAAATATATGTAAACTTTTATTTATCTTAATTAAATTTAATAGAGTATCTGAGTATTTTTTATTCTACCAATTTATGTTAAAAAGTTTAATTTAAAAACTAGTTTCATTATTTTTATAATGTGTAAATGTTATTTTTAAATTCGTTTCTTTTATATTAGACATAAAGGGAAAAGCATAATATCACGGAAATAACGGGATATATTGAGAATAGCGAAATATAGCGGAGCTTAAAGCGAAAAGTCTATTCCAGGGATTATTCAGAAAAATCGTAGCAATAGATTTTTTACGGGATATAGCTATGATATAGCGGGGTAATAGCAAGGCATTGAACATTGGGGAAAAACTCAACAGAATGGGTGCTAGTGTATAAGATGCATAGGTTGCATAGTGGAGCAACGAGGAGTTGCAAGCAATTTTGTAACATTACTCTTTAAATTGTTGTATCTATTTACATGATTTGGAATTATAAAACAAAAATTTCAACTTAAATTTATAGAAAAAGCTGGAGAGGAAAACCGAAAAAAGAAATAAGAACCCAATGATACATCATGGTGGTATCTCCATCATCGTGAGGACTTATTAATTTTATTAATTATGATTACGAATAGTAGTTTCATTCTTATATTTTAAGTTACTTATGAACAAATAGTTATTAAAAAATAATATATATACTCTAATTATTTTAGAAAAAACTGTGTGTGGATCTCATGTAATAGGAGGATGACTTTGCTCATACCCATGCATGAAGTAGACTGATAAGGAGGGCTTAGTGGCATACTTACGGTAAAATGATTATAACGACCCGTCATTTTGACCGCTTCAAATTGGTAATTAAACCAATTTAAAACATTCAAATCAATGGATCGTTATTTAGCTTACAGAGTTTTAAATAAAAATCAATATAGAAAATACAGAATAAATAAATAACACAGTATTGAATGACAAAATAAACTTTTATATATTAACCAGAATTTTGAATACAATATTTTTCTATACAACGGAACTGAAAATACAGTTTAAATACAAGAAAAATATGTTTACTTGTTTAAAATATTCTGAGCGCACACGTCTTTAGAGCCCCCAACTTCGTCAATCTTCGAATCTTAAGCTGTAATTTCTAAATATGTAACACTCGGGTCTGACCAAGACCCAAGCAAAACAAATACTCGGGTCGGGTTTAAACTTATTTCGAGTAACCAAACTACGAGTAACGTATAAATATAATTAATTAACCTTGACAATTCATTAAAGGGTTCGAGCATAATAACCGGGGAACTGTCAAACTACACTTTGGTAAAATCAAACATTGTGCACACGCAAGGGAGCATACGTGTACCCAGTTTCGAGGAATAAAAGCATATATAAGGATTGTGATAGTAAGCAATAATATTATGCAGGAGCTTCTCACCAATCACATATTTTTTTTAATATCTATCTACTCCATCAAATTCTTTAAATTGATATGATAACTTTTAGAGAATGATACATCAAAATTTGAATAGATAACAAAAAGGAAAACTGGTTAAAATTACCACTAGCCCTATAGATAATAGTTTGTGTAACATGTTGGTTTGTTTCAACAACAATAAATATTAGTGATTAACACAACCTTTAACATATGAATTTGAAACGATCTTTAGGTATAAAATAACGATTGGACAAGATTATTAAAAAAAAAACTAACTCGGCCTACTTAAAATACATGTAACGACTGATATTAGTTTACAAATATAATTTCACAAATGTATGCATGAAGTTGATTGGAAATATGTATACAACATTAAAAATTACAGGGGAATAAATCAACTGAATTTTGAGAACCAAACTATGCATAGGTTGCTAATCATGCCAAGTTCAAATACAATAGAATGCAACATAAACAAGGTGGCTCACAGACATAAAACACTCAAGGCCGAAATGCAGTAGCGGAGAACAACAGTACGCAAGGAGGCATGAAAACAGTCAGCACATATGTCCAAGTTACCAGTTCCTACAGCAAGTGGTCGAAACCATAAATCAAAGTGGCGACAGAACAGAATTTGCGGTAGTAAAATAGCCCAAAAACAAACAAAAACAAAATCTAAACTTGAAATAAGTTAAATAGTGAGGTTTACTCACCAGCCGTGGTGACGACGAAGAAGCGGGGCTTGAAAATACAGGAATGAGGCGGCTTGGGTGTTGGTGAACAAAGAGGAGGAGCTTCTGACCTTGGTTGCTCCCCTTTCTTCAAACTGTGCTCGGCTACACACTGGAAAGGAACGGGCTTGGTCGGAACGAAGGGAAATTGGGTCGAGTTGGTCGTTGCGCGGTTGTGCCGATGAACGAAGGAGGTGGCATGCTCAGGGGTGGTTGCGGAGAACTCTGCTTTCTACACAGATTGCTCAAGGGGGAACCGGAAATCATGGAGGTGCAGTAACCTCGACTGAAGGGGCGAAACCAAGGATAAATTAGGAGAAGTGATTTGGACAGATGATTTTTGAGGTGAGGAAGGCCATTAAAAAGTGGAAAATGGTTTTGATTCAGTAATAAGGAAAATGGATGAGGTAATTCTTTTATAGAAGAAAGATTAGGGATAAAAACAACATAATTTCAATAGGTATAGGGTGTCTGCACATTTCAGTGGATAGGTCAGCGTGAAAGCAACTGGGGTAGGAAATATTTAGGGTAGGTGATAATGTGGTTAAACTCTACCGGGAATTATCGTTGATCGATCAAAAATTCATACCGCCAATACCGTTTTCAAATGCGATAAAAATTATACGGACTTCTTTGTTTTCGCATACTAAATCCAATAAAATTACTCTGTTTGTAAACCGACTCAATCTGTACATAACGTTATTTTAAATTTAAAATTATTTATCGGTTCATCGATTTTATTCAGCTTGTCCACCAATAACTCCATTCGATTCCAAATTTAAAACATTGAATTTCAATTTCTTTATACACACAATTACACACATATCCAAGCCAATTTTCCATATATTTCAACCAATAAAATTTCCAATTCGTTTATCGTCAACCACATTTATTTTTAAATTCAACCATTTATATTTTCAGTTGAATTTCAATCCAATTCGAATATTCAACCAAATTAAATTCAAATATTCAACAATAATTATTTGGTTCTCAATCAACCATTCTAAATTAAATATCGAGTTCAATTCATACTCCAAACAATATATTTGATTTTTAATTTCT
Source organism: Allium sativum (assembly GCA_030737875.1). NCBI lineage: Eukaryota > Viridiplantae > Streptophyta > Magnoliopsida > Asparagales > Amaryllidaceae > Allium > Allium sativum. The sequence goes on from CM060918.1 coordinate 753,136,342, forward strand.
GACCCAAGTATCAATCCAAAATTGATTATTCATAATTAATTCTCTAATTAATTCCTTATTTTAGTTGTCAAAATTTCTAGAACGTTGCAATCTCCCGGTTTAAAAATTTTCGTCCCCGAAAAGGAGAGATCGTTATAGTTATACCAATGTATACTTCAAATTTTCATATTTATATAAAATTTGCCCGCAACTAATTTAAATATTCAAGTCATCGATCTTCCTTATTTATCCATCATATTTATTTAGCTTAGAAAATCAAATTTCCTTTCGAAACCAATCTCTTCTTAAATTTCAAATTCTGCATAAGTTGGATTTATGCATCTCAAATTATTCCAAATTTTTTTATAAACCTCATTTGTCAATATTCACTTATCCATCGTTCCACTTTTTCCTTACAATCCAAGTTCAACTCAAATCTCCTTACATTCAATCCATTTAATCTTTCCCAACACTCATTGAAGAGTGTAAATAACATCTCCTCTACAAGTCACAAATTATCGACTTGAAAATTTCTAAAAATCCGAAATCTTTTATAATTTTTATGCATAAAATATTTGTATTATTACTCTAAAATTCTCTTTCTTAACTTATTAAATTAGATATACTTAATTCCATATTATTGTTTTGAAAATATTTAATAACATGAAGTTTGACAAGTCTATTGTCGTTCTCGTAGATATTAGGCATACGTTGGCCAAACGCACAACTAAAATCTCCAAGTACTAAATATCCTTATTTCAACTCCCAGTGAAAATATTTTAAAAATCCTTTTTAAGAAGAAAACAGATACGAAAAGTACCAATGTGATGTTAATATGTTGATTGTTCGTGAATCGCATACATAATGATTTCGTCTGGATCTCCCAGAAAACATTTGTATCCGTTAGAAATCACTTCCTTGCGAATTTATTCATGGACAGATCAACAGAAGATATTTAAGAATCAAAAGAAACCCGAGGTCACTGAGCGTTGGCTGCTCTACCTCAGTGTCACCTAAATAAATCATTGAATTACGAAGATACATCAAGACATGAGAACCAATATAGTCATGAAGACAAAACACTACATCAAACAAGAGGCTCAATATCACTAAGATATCTCAAGCATCGCATGACTCCATTCTACCTTTAGTAACTCTAGTGGTTACATCTCTTTCACTTGTAGATATGCCATGCGGACCGCAGGAACACAACGGTCACGCCTGGGTCCCCCATGAAACATCCAAACCCGTAAGCTTTCACAGCTCCGTGGATTATGCCCTTATACAGCGACTGTAGATCGCAACAGACACAATGGTTAAGCCGGGTCTCCTCAAGAAACATCTGTCCACCGTAGGCCATCTATAGCCCTATGAATTTCGCTACATGGTTATTTTCTTCAGGAACTACGAAAATTCATGATTTTTATGTCCGAACAACCTACTACCACCAGCAACACATCTCAACTAAGCTCGAAATTCAAAGGAGAATGCAACACCCCGCGATTTTAAAACATGACATAAGAGATAATTAAAGAATAATTAATTTTTTAAAAGAAAGAAGAACTAGGTGAAACGGGTTACGCCATTGCGTTCGTCTCGGAATTCTTCTTGAGATAGAGTCCGAGTTTGTGTAAAACGGATACCGTATGAAGAAGTTAGGTGGAAAAATCAGAAAACAGGCTGGGATAACCGACGCACTTGTGAAGTGCGCTAGAGAAAAAATGCACTGGCGCACTTGGGAAGTGCACCCATGCCGAGGCAAAATCTGCACAGAATTCTAGAGAGTTCTCTGATGACGTGTCCTTTGGGGATTGGCTGGATGACATGTCTTTTGAGCTGTGTGGTTCTGATGATCTCTAAGCTAATCTAAAGGCCCAAATTCACCTAATACATCTATAAAAATACACCTAGACCTAACCCTAATTTCATTACACTAATCCATGGCGCCTCCATGTTTCCCTAATCTAAATTAAAACTAGCCTCTCTTCTCTTCTCCAAAGCAAATCAGAACAGGAGTATTCAAATTGGAAGATAAGAATCAAATTCTACAACAACGGTTTAGCTAATCAAATTCAGAATTCAGAACTATTCTCTGCCTAGATCCAATCTCAGTGAGTCCATTGATTATTTTTATATTTAAATAAAACAAAAGCAATTCTGACATGTTGTAAATTGGAGTTGGAAATTAAACATGATAATAAGATCTAATCTCATTAGTTCTATCTTAGCCTATATATCAGATTCATAATCCTTATATGCCCATGTTGATATTATCATCAGTTTTACCATATCTTTATGATCAGTTCGTCCTTATGCCTATTTTGCTGTTATTATTATGTATTTTCTGTATCTCTTCCCTTCGTCCTTCCCGTTTTATTTTTATAGCCAGGCTACTGTCGAGCCTAGGCCAAATCTCGTAGAGATGAATGTACGAATGGTAACCTAGGGAACGTTGGGAAATATGGCATAATGCATGTTAGGTTGATTTGGGCATGATACGAAATTGGGGATTTTTGGCAATTGGCATAATTAACCTGAAATTGGCATGAACTGCAAATAAATAAATTGGCTAAGATAAGCATGCCGAGACACGAGGTTAGACTACGTTTGCGGTAGAAGCCGACCTAGAACCAACTGGCCTAACCAGCATCCGCAAATCGCCAGTCTAATGTGAGAGATCATAGCCATAATTAAAAGATGCCTAGACACGAGGTTAAGTCTGGCTTGTGGTAGAAGTCTGCCCGGAACCGCCAAGCACATCCAGCAGCCACAAGCCATCGACTTAACGTGAGAGGTCTGTGCATTAATAACTAATTAATGCTGATCAAAGATGAATATGATACCTAAAACATGTTAGGTGGGTAGGGTTAAGTTAACATGTGTGTGATGACAACTTAACCAATATTACATGAATAAAGTGGATAAGGTTTATGCAAGCTTAACCAATAATACATATTGATTTGATAAACGGATGGGGTGTCAACTGGGGAGATAGACAAGACCCTTTTTAGACAATAACCCACTTAGAGGTATCGGGAACCCTGAGCTAGGCAGGGTTGGGGCACGCTTACTTGGTTGATTATAAGCGGTCAAATAAGAGCGAGGGTATAGCAGTGAAGGTTCCGATGGGTTCGTTAAGAATGCATAAGGTGTTCCCAGCATTGGAAGATTTAGCCACTATACATCAGTAGGTATAAAGATGTGCAACCACGGGTTGCCACTTAGGAAGTGATACACCCTAAGCTGGGACCCGCACAGGTATCTACAAGTTAGGGAGCCGATCGATTAGGGGTAGTGTGGGGACATCTAGTATCTATTATGGGCAAGTAGACTTTCAAGGATTGTATGGGGGCGGATACCTCTTACTAGATGTTACGCCTGAGGGCTACCAATTGCGGGGTTGGGATCATTTCATTTAGGATTACTAGTAGGTGGTGCAGAGAATTAAATTAAGTAAGAAATATGGAAAGCGCACTAGACATTTCTTTATATTCATCATGTTATCTAGCTTTACCTTACGTCATGGTTGTACTTTCCATCATGTTTATTCATGTCATATTGCTTTACTTATTTTCATACTAAAAGTAACTGGACTCGCCAGGCTTTATGTCTGACCTTTTTGTTTTTGTCTCTTTTTCTTCCGTTCCACCCCCAAGGTTCTCAGGCAGGAAACACTAAAATTTGACTTGGATTTCTTTCTTCTGGAAGTGCTTGGAAGTGTTGAAAGTAATGCTCAGCTTTATCTCTTTTTCATTATGGATATTTGGAGTGGGTTTATGGTTTTACTTTTATGTACTCTGATAATAATTTTGTACAAGATGGATATTTGTGTACTTGAATCTAGTATGTGGTTTTGAGGTTGTAACTAAACATGTTTTGCTTTTCCGCTACAATGAATAAATTTTAAATTTTCTTAAGTACCATTTTATATATCTTTTTTGTGATCTATTCTGTTCTATACCCTTATAATACTCCATGAAAGTTAATGCATTCCCTTATTGAGTGACATTAATGGACGTAGGGTGTTACACGTGGTATCAGAGTTGAAGGTTACCAGAACAGACAAAAGATTTTGAAAACCGTTTTCAAAAGCATTTTTTTAAAAGAAGTATTTTCCAAAAACATATTTTAAAAAGTGTATTTTCAAGCGAAAAGTATATATGGAAAACATAAAACCCAAAACCCATATATCGTTCTTTCGATTCTCTACTTGAATCTCTTTTTCCTTTCTTTTCGCCATAGTTCCATAGGCATGTTAAAACTACGACATATGTTGGAGGGCAAAGAAGTGCCCAACCTCCATCTGTAGCCGCAGTAGTTTCACCTGCGGCTAATCTTCTTTCAAGCTTCATAGGATTTTCCATGCGATGGAGCCAGCTTTCGAGAGACTTGTTAACATGTTACACAAGGATGGTAAAAATGAGAATGAAGGAATTTAGGTTAAGGATGTGAAACTTGTTGATATGGGTTTAATCCACGAAGAAGGTAAAGGTGAAAAGAAAGAGGTGAAAGTGGAAGAAACACAGAACAAGAAAGTAGAACCTAAGAAGGGTGGAAAGAATAACAAACCCCGTGACAAGAGGAAGTGTCTTTGTTGTGGTATAACAAGCCATGTAATTAAGGACTGTAGGAAGAAGAAGAAGAAGAAGCATGGTTGTTTTCACTGCGGTGAGGCAGGACATTTGGTTAAAGACTGTCCAAGGAGGCAAGGACGAGGGCAAGGACAGAGGACATGATCTACTTCTGGAGGGCAGGTTCATGCTCTCATGACAGCTACGCAAGAAAGAGGTAGAAACATTTCTATTGAAAGTTTGATTTTACTCTTCGATCATCCTGTACGTACTTTTTTTGATTCTGGAGCTTCACATTCGTTTATATCTGCTTTTGTTGTTGAGTCTCTGTACCTAGACACTAGTATAGTAGTGGATCCCATCGTTATCTCAAATCCTATTGGGGGTACGGCTCATCTTTCTACGTTATGCCGGGATTTGAGAATATATGTGTATGGCGTTGAGTTCGAATGCAATGCCTATATGCTTGGTTTCACTAGCTACGGGTTGATTCTAGGAATGGATTGGCTAGCCAGGTATGGTGTCATTCTTGACTGTAAAAAGAGGGTAGTTAGGCTGTTGACTAGTTTGGGGAATACTCTCGATATCTCATGTGACCCTATGGGTTCCATTATGCTTAGCTGTCTAGAATCTCATGACACATCTATTGATGATTTGCAATCTGTTCGAGTAGTCCGTGAGTATGCAGATGTCTTTAAGGAGGTTAGGAGCTTACCTCCAAAACACGAAATAGATTTCCCTATATACTTGGTAGACAATGCACTGCCAGTTGCATTGCTTGTGCGCCACATGGATCCAAGAGAAAGGAGGGAGCTTAGTAAACAAGTGAAAGAGTTGCTTGAGAAAGGGTTCATAAGAAGAAGTGTCTTGGAGTGGGGTGCTCCTTTTGTTTTTGCTACAAAGGCTGATGGTTCACTTAGATTGTGCATAGACTATAGGAAGTTGAATAAGCTCACGAAGAAGAATAGATACCCATTGCCAAGGATAGATGATTTGTTCGATCAGTTAGTTGGTGCTTTAGTTTTCTCGCAGTTTCACTTAGCTACAGGATTTCATCAATTAAGGGTAGCTGAGGATAGTATAAATAAGACTGCTTTTAGGAATCCCGATGGTTTCTTTGAATGGCTCGTCATGCCTTTTGGTTTGACGAATGCACCCGTATATCTCATAGACTTGATGAGTAGGGTGTTTAGGGAGTTTAAACAAGTTTGTGGTAGTCTTTGTGGATGATAGCTTGATATTTTCTAAAAGCGAGGAAGAGCATGCCCTACATTTTTAGGGAAGTCTAAGAGACCCTTCAAGCACATCAACTCAAAGCTAAGTTCTCCAAATGTCATTTTTGGAGGAAGGAAGTGAGCTTCTTAGGACACGTGGTCTCCAAGGAAGGGCTAGCTGTGGATCCCGCGAAGGTGGTAGCAATCCAAGATTGGAAGGTTCCTAAGAATGCAACAGAAGTAAGAAGTTTTCTTAGTTTGGCGGGCTATTACAGAAAGTTCATCAAAGAATTTGCAAATATATCATCCCTACTTACACGATTGACGAAAAAGAATTTGACCTTTTCTTGGGATGTTGACTGTGACGATGCTTTCCAACGTTTGAAGAGGGAATTGACAACAACTGCAGTTTTAGTTTTCCCGGATGGGATTAAACCATTCACAGTGTATACCGATGCTTGTGGGACAGGGCTTGGCGCAGTTTTGATGCAACAAGGAAGGGTGATATGCTATGGCGGAAGGAAGTTAAAGGCCCATGAGAAGAATTACCCTACCCATGAATTAGAGTTAGCTGCCATAGTTTTTGCGCTTAAGTCTTGGCGTCACTATTTGCTTGGTGAGAGGTTTGAGTTGTATACAGACCATAAGTCACTAAATTATTTGTTCTTCCAAAAAGATTTAAACTTTAAGTCAACAAAGGTGGATGGAGTTCTTAGCATCCTACAATTTTGAGATTGCATATACTCCTGGCAAGGGTAACGTTGTAGTTGACGCCTTGAGTAGAAAGAAGTTGACTTTGAGTCCTTTGTTTATAGAGCGGTAGAGTTTAGAGTATACCTCTACCTTTGAATTTAGACCCTCTATTGATTATGTACCCGATTTTTGGCATTGTTGGAGGTACGACCGACGCTTTTGGGACAGATAGGTGCGGCACAGCGAGATGACCCATAGTTGATAGAGATAGTAGAAAAGTTCGTAAGAAGAGAGTCTTTAAGCCATCTTAGTAGGTATACTATCGATGACAAAGGTTGGTTGCGTAGGGATGCGAGACTTTGCATATCTCGAGACAAGAGTTTGAGAAGGACAATCCTTGAAGAAGCACATCGTTCTAAGCTGACCATACATCCCGGTGGTTATGAGATGTATAGGGACATGAAGCGAGTTTTCTTTTGGGTCGGAATGAAGAAGGATGTGGCTCAGTTCGTTTTTAGATGCTTAGTGTGCCAGCAAGTCAAGGCGGAGCAAAAGAAGCCTGGTGGTTTGCTTCACCCTTTAGAGGTCTCACGGTGGAAATGGGAAAGTGTTTCCATGGATTTCGTCGAAAGGTTGCCAAGGTCAAGGAATGGTAATACGGGGATTTTGGTAGTAGTAGATAGACTTACCAAGAGCTCCCATTCCATTCCCGTTAAGAGTAGAAGAATAGCGGCATGGTTGGCATCTGTTTATCTCTGAGAGATAGTTCGTCTACACGGCATACCTTCTAGTATTGTGAGCGATTGAGATCCCATTTTCACTAGTGAGTTTTGGAAGAGCTTGTAAGAGGCGGTAGGAATGCAGTTGTGTTTGAGTAGCGCTTGTCACCCTCATACGGACGACCAAACAGAAAGAGTGAATCAGATTCTAGAAGATCTTTTGAGGTTATGCATCTTGGACTTTGGAGGGACATGAGAGGAACATCTTCCATTAGTAGAGTTCGCCTACAACAACAACTATCAGACTAGTGTTGGGATGACACCTTTTGAAGCTCTATATGAACGACCTTGTCGATCACCTTCTTGTTGGTGGGAATCTACGGATAAGATTTTGCTTTGGCCCGAGATGATTAGCGAAACTTCAGAGAAGATATACTTGATTCGAAGACGCATGAAGACAGCACAGGACCGACAAAAGTCATATGCTGATAAGAGAAGGACCAATCTTGAGTTCAATGTTGGAGACATGGTCTTTATTAAAGTATCACCGTTGAGGAATGTAGTTCGTTTTGGTTCTGTATGGAAATTTGCACCAAGGTTTGTAGGGTCATTCCCCATTACAGAGCGAATTGGACAGATGGCCTATAGAGTGAAGTTGCCTGAGAAGCCTAGTGGTGTTCATGACGTATTTCATGTGTCGCATTTGAGGAAGTGATTACACGATACCGCAGAAGTAGTAGAGCCGGGCATGCTTAGGGAATTGGAAGTAGAGCGAGATGCCATGGTTAGACGAGTTCCTACATGCATCCTTGGATTGGAGGTCAAGAAATTACGCAGCCGAGATGTCAAGTTGGTTAAAGTCCAATGGGGGATGATCAAGAAGACGCGACTTGGGAGACTGAAGACAAGATACACACGTCATACACTTTCCTTTTTGAGGGTATGTTCTTAACTTCTTCTTTTTCTACCGTTTTGTTTATACTTGTTCTAACGTTTAGTATATCCTCTCGATTATATCTTCGATCTTTAGGTAGAAAATCCTAAGGTTGTAAACATGTGTTTGAGACATGTTATGTTTGGTGGATGCAAGTGGATATAAGTGTTTGCTAGTGGTAGCTCATGGATGCATTTACACACACATTAGGCACTAGATCAGCTCAATCACCTTCATATTGCATATGAATGAGTGTGCATAACTGAATTAATGGATGTATATTGAATGTGTTATCATATGGATGCTGCATTTGAATGAATGGTTGTTCACTCAAATAGAAATGACAAGTATCATTATGATTCTTTTGCATACATAATGGACGCATGGCACTATCATGTTTTGCATTAAGTAGGTCAACTGAATCAATAGACCGCCTAATCTTTGCATTACATAAGGAACATATACACACACTTTTGCATATGTTCATATAGCATTTGAAATCTTTTAAGGACAATGGATTCTTGTGGATGATGGATGAGTAGATGGTGATTGGATGGTAGGATACATTCTTCTTAACTTGAAGATTTCGAGGACGAAATCCTTGAAGGAGGGGAGAATGTAACAACCCGTGATTTTAAAACATGACATAAGAGATAATTAAAGAATAATTAATTTTTTAAAAGAAAGAAGAATTAGGTGAAACGGGTTATCCCATTGCGTTTGTCTCGGAATTCTGCTTGAGATAGAGTCCGAGTTTGCGTAAAACGGATATTGTATGAAGAAGTTATGGACGATAGAATTTGGGCGGAGAAATCAGAAAACAGGCTGGGATAACTGGCGCACTTGTGAAGTGCGCCAGAACAAAAATGCACTAGCGCACTTGGGAAATGCGCCCATGCCAAGGAAAAATCTACATAGAATTCTGGAGAGTTCTCTGATGATGTGTCCTTCAGGGGTTGGCTGGATGACGTATCTTTTGAGCTATGTGGTTCTGATGATCTCTAAGCTAATCTAAAGGCCCTAATTCACCTAATACATCTATAAAAACACACCTAGACCTAACCCTAATTACATTACACTAATCCATGGCGCCTCCATGCTGCCCAAATTTAAATTATAACTAGCCTCTCTTCTCTTCTCCAAAGCAAATCAGAACAGGAGTATTCAAATTGGAAGATAAGAATCAAATTCTACAACAACGGTTTAGCTAATCAAATTCAGAATTCAGAACTATTCTCTTCCTAAATCCAATCTCAATGAGTCCATTGATTATTTTTAGATTTAAGTAATACAAAAGCAATTCTGACATGTTGTAAATTGGAGTTAGAAATTAAACATGATAATAAGGTCTAATATCATCAGTTCCATCTTAGCCCACATATCAGATTCATGATTCTTATATGCCCATGTTGATATATCATCAGTTTTATCATATCTTTATAATCAGTTCATCCTTATGCCTATTTTGTTGTTATTATTATGTATGTTATGTGTCTCTTCCCTTCCTCCTTCCCTTTTTATTTTTATAGCCAGGCTACTTTTGAGCCAAGGCCAAATCTCGTAGAGATGAGCGTACGAATAGTAACTTAGGGAACGTTGGGAAATATGGCATAATATATGTTGGGTTGATTTGGGCATGATTAATGTTAAATTTTGGGCATGATAGAATTGGGGATTTTGGGTAATTGGCATAATTAACCTGAAATTGTCATGAACTGCAAATAAATAAATTGGCTAAGATAAGCATGCTGAGACACGAGGTTAGACTCCATTTATGGTAGAAGCTTGCCCAAACCAATCGGCCTAACCAGCAACCACAAACTACCAATCTAATGTGAGAGGTCGTAGGTATAATTAAAAGATGCCTAGACACGAGGATAAGTCTGGCTTGTGGTAGAAGTATGCCCGGAACCGGCCGGCACATCCAGCAGCCACAACCCATCGACTTAATGTGAGAGGTCTATGCATTAATAACTAATTAATGTTGATCAAAGATGAATATGATACCTAAAACATGTTAGGTGGGTGGGGTTAAGTTAACCTATGTGAGATGACATCTTAACCAATATTACATGAATAAAGTGGATAGGATTAAGGCAAGCTTAACCAATAATACATATTGATTTGATAAGTGGATGGGGTTAAGTCAACTGGGCGGATAGACAACACTTAACCAATATAGGTTGGGTTAGGATAAACCCTGGGGGGAAACCTAGTAGTGATAGGGATCCTTTTCAAAAAGTAACCCACTTAGAGGTATCAGGAACCCTGAGCTAGGCATGGTTGGGGCACGCTTACTGGGCTGATTATAAGCGGTCAAATAAGAGCGAGGTTGTAGCAGTGCAGGTTCTGATGGGTTCGTTAAGCGTGCACAAGCTGTTCCCGTCATTGGAAGATTTAGCCACTATACATCAATAGGTATAAAGCTGTAACAACCCGGATTCCGACAGACCGATTTTTTTTCAAAAATCCAATCTATCGAAACCTGAGTTGGGTGCTCTGGTATTCTGCAGAAAAAGACAGAGATAAAGAAACATGTCAGAACTCGCAAAGCATCTCACAGCGGAAGGAAATCAAGTATAATATATTCAAATATAGCCTTACCTTATTAACAATACTACTAAACCAGTATCCAAAGCTATATCATCTCTGTCATGAACCTAAGCTGGAAGTATGTAATGAGGAGGGGGTCAAAACATAAGTTCTATGTGGCTGGACTTAGAATAAACTTTTGTATAATCCTACATAGTTCAGTTACATTTTCTTGGTTATTAGGTTGTTAACAATGTTAGCTCTTTAAGCTATACTTATCCATCCACTAGTAGATTAACCTAATACAATATATATGTAGCTAGCCCCTACTCATGTCCTCTTTTCATGTGTACGCAGTCCCTTATCCAACTATGTCATCTTGTCATATGTACGCAGTTCCTTATCCAATGTCGTACATCGTACGGGCTTTCATGTATATATATATGTATGTATGTATGTATGTATGTATATATATATATTCTCACAACGTCTGCGTAAAACCACCATTCCTTTGTTGCGTAAGCGTTTGGACTGCCAACCTAGGTCTTACTAAGTTCTGTTATCGAATACTACCTAGATCCGGCTAGGGTTTACCATCGAGTGTTACCTAGGTCCAACTAGGGTTTACTTTATCGAACGCTTCCTAGGTTCAACCAGGATTTACGCTACCTAGGTCTAACTAGGGTTTATGCTACCTATCGAACAATGCCCTCTAGTCTAGGACACACTACCCCGAGCGATATGCGTTCCTAAACTTTACGTCCCAACCGTATCGTAAAACATGCTAGATATCTAGTTGCACATGTCCTCTATATGTGCGACCCGAGTCCCGTGGCAGGGCAAATCAAGAAACACAGAACTCGGTCGGGAGCTTTAAGTTATTTGCCGATGCAGATGCTAAGGTCTGTTTTTACTGTGGCTATGGTCCCACTTGACCCCCTCCCTCAACTAATGAAAGGCACCCAAGAATATCAAGAATGAGAACTATACGCAGGCCCTCTATGCCCCCCACAAACCTATTGGCCAACCTCACCCATAACTAGATAGCAATTATATGGTCTTTTGGGGTTCTCTGCCTTTTCGCTTTTCATGCTCGACTGACTCAAAATGGTAGGTAGCCGACAACGTGCTATCAAAAGGCCAACTGGTTATCGCCGACTCACGCTGGTCCATCCTAGTCTTTAGGTTGCCTTATTATTGCAACCAAGGCATACTCTTGGTTCTTCTTACGCAGACCTTAACCTCTGTGAGCCCAGGTGGATAATCTGCATTCTCACAGAGGGATACCAAGAGTATCCTCATGTCCCCTCGAAGCAGCGTACTTTGTAACCCAGTCCGTTAGAGCCTTCTATATGATCAGATGGGCGTACGCTCCCCATCGCGCCCTACGGCACCGTGATGATCAACCGAGTTTGGTTATTCATCCCCTATCATATGGACTGGTCCAAGCACCTTATCCTTTCATACTATTAGACCTTATGTCTAAACTAATGATTACGCGCTTTCTTTCTCTTATTAACTTGGTTATCCTCGTTTATGTTGTCCTTCAATTCTAATTACCAGATTTCTCTTTAACTAAGGTTTATTACTTAGTCCTCTTCAACTAAGGTTTACTTACTTGGTTATCTTTACCGTTGCTTACTTAATTCTCTAACTAAGGTTCGTTACTTCGGTTGCCATTTTATTTAGTTTTCTAACTAAGGTTCATTGCCCAGTTGCCATCATCATTATTTACTTAGTTCTCTAGCTAAGGTTCAACACTTGGTTAACTTCATCTTTATTTACTTAGTTCTCTAACTAAAGTTCAACACTTGGTTAACTTCATCTTTATTTACTTAGTTCTCTAACTAAGGTTTAAAAATTGGTTTCCTTTATTGTTATTTACTTAGTTCACTAACTAAGGTTCAACACTTGGTTGCCTTTATCGTTATTTACTTAGTTTACTAAGGTTTACCAATGAACTCAAACATGACTTAAGTTTTCTTCGTCAAACGATAGCGTACGGGTGCTTTCCCACATTTTCATCTTAGATTTACTTATTTCATAGTATAAGTTGTCCCACTCTTCAAGTCTTGCATTACATCTTAAGTCAAAATCTTCCCTTGTTTCTAGGACAAGTTTACCTATTATTTAATTTTACATTACCATAACTCTGGTTTATAATATGTAGTGATCATTCCCCATTTCTATGTTGGTTAAGTTTGTCCATATGTCAAGTTTTACTTAACCCCGCCTTCCCATTCATGCATTACTCGTATATTCCACAAATTTGGTTAAGTGTTGTCTTTCAGTTCATATTGACTTAACCCACACACGCATCATGTCAAATTGGTTAAGTGTTGTTAACCTAACCTTACCATACTAGCATGTGTCATTAGCATTAATTGATTATTAATGCACCAACCTCTCACATCAGACCTATTGTTGCGGTTGCTGGATGTGCCAGGCGGTTCTGGACAGTCTTACACCACAACTCAATCTAACCTCGGGTTTAAGCGCGTTATGACTAACTTCTCACATTAGACCCTATTGTTTGTGGCCACTGGATACGTCGGGCGGTTCCGGGCAGAATTACACTGCAAAACTCATTCTAACCTCGAGTTAGTCATGTTTCATCTTTAGCCAATTGACCATTTTTTATGAAAACGTTAAGCATCAATTTCAGGTTATGAGTTAGGTTTCATAATCACATAAGAGGTCTTATAATTGCATAATCTAAGTTTTATCGGTTCCATTATCAACTTAGGATTCTTACTTTTAGATTCGTTTTTCCAAAACCCAAAATTTAAACTTATAGTTTAAAACCTCAATCCCGCAATATTAGATTTGATATAAATCACTTTTTTCCAATCCCATTCCATATTCAATAATTCCAATTAAATTTACACAATTTCAGGTTAACGTTATAAATCGGAATTCATAGTTACGCACTATTCGGCATAGATTCATGTTTCCAAAACATACCCAAAGATTCATTATTGAAATACGCTCCAAAATTCCCAATTCAAACTTTATTTCATTGAATAATCCCAATATACAATTCGCCAATTGTCCCAATATTTGCAATAATAATTGTTATGCCATAATCCCCAAATTACAGATTATATTCCTCGATTGCATAAAATAAATTATGCCCCAGTATTCTCATATTTCAATCATACATATGTATAATAAGATTTCGTCTAGATTCGAGATAACCTAGATCGAAAAATAAAAAGGGGAAGGAGAATAAAAGGACAATTATTATAACATGAATCTAGAATTGAATTTATAACTGGGGAATGATGAATGATAATAATACTATTATGCAACAAGTTTATTGTAATTCTACTCACCTTGCTTTTCATATTCAATTCATGGATTTGGTTGAACTTTGATTGATTTTATGCCCCAATCCATAGATCTGATCTATCTTTGATTTCTTTGCGTAGAGTAAGTTGTGAATCTGAATTCCTCCTCCTTGCGTAGTGTAAACTGCGGATCTGAATCCCTTTTTCTCTTTAATTTCCAGGTTGTCTTGATTCTAAACTTTTAATTTTAAGAATAGATGTTTTGAAGAGAAAAGGGGAAGAAAGTGGATCTAGAAATCTCTTGGAGAAGAAGAATTTGAGTTAGAACAGAGCCATGGCATCGCCATAGGCTTGGGTGAAGAAAAAGAATGGGTAAAGGGTCATTATATAGCTGTTTAGTCAACGTATCAGGTCAAAAATCGCGTTCAGGTGCAGAAAATGAATTCTGCCTAGATTTGGGGGGGAGGTCGACCCCAAGGTCGACCTGTTTTAGGGGAGGTCGACCCCTAGGTTGACCTGCCTGGGGTAGGTCGACCTCCAAATTGACCTGCCTTGGTATAGGTCGACCTCTAGGTCGAGCTGTCTGGGTTATTTTACTATTTAATTTCTGAATTTCTCTTGAATCTTCCGAAGGCCATAACTCCTTCATACGGAGTCAGATTTTCGAAAACTTGGACTCTATTTCAAGCAGAATTCCGAGACGAACACAATGGTGATTTCCGTTTTACTTAATTCCTGATATTTAAATCAAGTATCCTTATTTTATTATCATTTTTGTTACGCACACTGTTACCGAATTAATTTTTCCTTCTCTTCCATATATTAATTAATTTTCATTATACATCACCATTATTTACCTATCTATGCATAAACACATTTGTACATTTTTAATTATATGAAAAATGCGGGGTGTAACAAAACTGTGCAACCACAGGTTGCCACTTAGGGAGTGATACACCCTAAGTTGGGACCCGCACAGTTATCTACAAGTTAGGTTGCTGATCGATTAGGGGTAGTGTGGGGACATCTAGTATCTATTATGGGCAAGTAGGCATTCAAGGATTGTATGGGGTGGATACCTATTACTAGATGTTATGCCTGAGGGCTACCAATTACGGGGTTGGGATCATTTCGTTAAGGATTACTAGTAGGTGGTGTAGAGAATTAAATTAATTAAGAAATCTGGGAAGCACACTAGACATTCCTTTATATTCATCTTGTTATCCAGCTTTACCTTATGTCATGGTTATACTTTCCATCATGTTTATTCCTGTCATATTGCTTTATTATTTTCATAATAAAAGTAATTGTACTCGCCAGGCTTTATGTCTGACCTTTTTATTTTCGCCTCTTTTTCTTCTGTCCCCCCCCCCCCTCTAAGGTTCTCAGGGAGGAAACACTGAAACTTGACTCGGATTTCTTTCTTCTAGAAGCTCTTGGAAGTGTTAAAAGTAATGCTCAGCTTTATCTCTTTTTCATTATGGCTATTTGGAGTGATATTATGGTTTTACTTTTATGTACTCTGATAATAATTTTGTACAAGATGGATATTTGTGTGCTTGAATCTAGTATGTGGTTTTGATATTGTAACCAAACATGTTTTGCTTTCCTGCTGCAATGAATAAATTTTGAATTTTCTTAAGTACCATTTTATATATTTGCCTTGTGATATTCTGATTAATACTCTTATAGTACTCCATGAAAGTTAATGCATTCCCTTAGTGAGTGACGTTAATGGACGTGGGGTGTTACCGAGAAGGATGGTACTTCCTTTATCTTGATTTAAAAAAATATAGTACTTCATTTCATACTCCTCATAAATCATACTTATGTCAACTTACATAAGATTTTCTTTTCAAATCTCATTCTTATATAAATTATGTTATCCATTACTGTTAACGATATTTTTCATTAGCCCGAAGATAGGTCTATGGAAGTGGAACTCTGGGGAAAATAGGTTGTTTAGCCTTCACAAGTTTGAGTTAGATCACCGTATCTTAGATATCAAGGCTTAGAATCCAAAAGAATAGTTACTCTTCCCTCAATGGGGTAAGTATCATGCTTAAGTGATTCAAGAACCAATAGCTATCTTGGGATGAAGGATTCCTAAGCGCAACCCTTAGCGAAATGACTTAACGCCTTGTAGAAAGGGGTTCTGCACTAAGCTTGCGGAAGGGTCTAAATTTGTAGGAAGAAGGGTGTTTCACTTGGCTGGCGGAAAGGTTTGCATATAGACTTATATACATGTACGAAGCAAATAGTACGTCATGGCAACATTAACTGAGGAATCACATAACAAACCCATAAAGACGTACTCTAAGTATTGAACCACACTTTATTGATCTTTGATTTAGAATACATGAACAGAATAGAAGAAATCGCCAAATCGATCTAAGAACTAGGGTTTACTCTAAAGAAAAAGAATACAAGAATAAGAATGAGAAAATCGTCCCCAAATGTGACAATTGGGGTCTTATTTATAGAGAATTTACGGTCCCTTCTGCTGTTGGGTCATTGGGCCTGCAGAAGCCTCTGTTGGCTACTTTTCTCCTTGGTCCCAGATGTTTTAGCTCCCGACCGCTTTGTGGTGCTGATTATAGCTTCTGGAGTGAGGGTCCCGACCTGTTGATGCTTCTTCGAAATTGATATGCCCCCTAGGGAAGGGGTATTTTCGAATTTTCAAGTCAAAAATTTCTCATCTAAGAGGTTGTAAGGCTTTGATCACGCAGGGTTTCAAACTTTTTTCTTTCCCAACTTGAATCCTGCTCGTTGATTTGATTTTAGATGTGTGGTAGAGATGAAATGTGAACTTTTTCCAAAAAGGAATCTTCTTTTCTTTTTTTCCTTTTTCCTGCATAACATTTTACTCAAACGAGGTTACCGTTCATCGAAATTTACCACACTACTCTTCAAGGTTTCAGGCTTAACTAATCGTGAGTTTTCTTGCCTTATTGGATTATGCCCTGAATTGGGGTTCGATGGTCCTAGTGCAGATCAAACTTCCGACAACTGTTTGAGATGATGTTTAATAGTGATTTCCATAAAATGTGTCCATCCCCAATCATTATTGGGATCTGGGGAGCAAGATTTTGTATAGATAACTAGTTTGTGATAAAAAGCAATCTAACTTGTCGACATCGATCTTTGTAGTCAATATCCTTGTTTAATGGGATAACAAAACTCTATATCATTTGTTTGCCTATATGTAGTTTACATGGGCTTATCGAATGGAAATGAGATTAAAACACATGTTTATGTTAAGATATCACCTACCAGGATTATGTCTAGGATTCCACAAATTGACGACTCCAGATCGAGCAAATTTGTTGGGCTTTGTTCAAAGGAGACATCCATATTCCAACGTTCATCTATAAATACTTAGAGGGAGGTAGACGCTATTGGCCGTGATTTTAGTATGGCGGGAACTGCTGCCATTCCTTCTTTGCAACAAGACACTATCCATTATCCGCCAGAAGGGTATTTCGCCTACACTGTGACTCACATGCACCATGGGGCTTCTTCTCCTTCCCATAATTTGTGCTTAACTTTCTGCACTACTTGTAAGTTGCTCCCATTTAGCTATCTTCGAATGTGTATACCCTTCTTTTATTCTTGGAAGCCCCGGCGTTGGAGACATGTCGAACTTCTCTTAATGTCAACATCCTGCAATCTTGTGGCATCCCACTTCCACTAATGTCACTCATTAAGAGAATGCATTAAGTTTCGTAGAGCGTTATAGGTAAATAGAAACATAAACATTACAAGACAGATATAAAATAGCAACGGGATTTAAAAAAATATTAATCATAAAGCATCGTGGTTCAAAACATCATATGTTTGAAAATTCATAAACCCAGTACATCATCAAAACTTCTGTCTTGCACTTAAAACATCAAAGTACAAAAATAAAAGAAGCATAATCCCCAAATAAAACATAGCCATAGTAGCAAAGATAAGAGCTTGAGCAATACATCTAAGCATCTCCAGCAAAATGATAGAAGAATCCTGATCAAGCTTGAGTGTTCCCACCCTGAGAACCTGGGGGGAGAGGGGAACGAAAGAAAGAAGAGGAAACAAAAAGGGTCGGACATAAAGTCTAGCGAGTCCAGTTACTTTTAGCAAATAAATAAGTAATAGTATCACGACAGACCTATAAAGTGGATAAGAGAGATAACATCATAAAAGGCAGGTATGACAAGGTAAACATGATAGAGTATATACGCTTCTCTAATGGTTACACTGCACTGGTACTAGTATAACCAGAATGAGGTGATCCCAGCAACTATCAGATGGTAGGCTTAGGCGTACTTCCGGTGAGAGGTTTTAGCCCCATACAATCAACAGGCAATCCAACCTAATAGGCCCCTAAACTTTACCAGAGTCTAGATGTCCCTAACTACTACCCTAATTGATCGGCTACCTACTTCATAGATACCAGGTGCTGGCCCCACAGTAGGTGTATCACTCCCTAAAGTGGCAACCCTTCATTTTACAGACGTACACAACAATAACTACTGGTGTCACGACTGTCTTGCCCCCTTTACCCGGACCATGCACGCACATGACCCCGGTCAGTTTGTGTCGCCCACACCGTCCTCTATGTTTGGATCTCTTACAATCAACCCAGTAAGCATGCCCTGACTCCGACCTAGCTCGGAGTACTCATTTGATACCTATATATGGGTTACTGATTGAAATGGGTCCACACACAAGTTGATACAAGCTCTCCCCTTTGTCTTGTATCCCCACTAGGATTTCCACAGGTTATGCTTACCTATCGGTGTCTTTAATTACATAACCCCATCAGGTTAAGTTTGTGGGACTATTTATAAATATTACCCACCCACCCCAGATTTACATAACCCACCCACTATTCAAACAAGTTTACTTAACCCCCTATTTAAGTTCATGTTCATACAATCCCTATGGATTCAACTAGGTTAAGTATTCCAATTCATTACCATGTCCAATTATGGTTATAATGTGCTAGACCTCCTACACTAAGCCTACCACTTGTGGATGCTAGATATGCCGGTCGGTTTTGGGTAGACTTCTTCCACATGTCGGGCTTAACCTCGTGTCTTAGCACGTCTCGTGTTTGCGCACCTAGACCCCTCACATTAAATTCACCACTTGTGATCGCTGGATATGCCGGGCGGTTCCTGGAAGACTTCCACCACAAATGTAATCTAACCTCGTGTCTAGGCGTGGTTACAGTTTCTAATTAATGTAATCCTACGCATTCCAATTATTAGCCAAATTTACATATGTCTTTATAGGTTTTCAGGCCCCTTTTCCCAAGTTATGCTCATAATAAACTATATGCTCCAAATTCATATTATTACACTTGATTCAAGTTATGCCCAAATTCCCAATTACAAGTTATGCCTAATATTAATGTTTTCCCCTCATTCCCAACCTAACGTATTCACATATTTCAGCGGCATGCCTAGGCTTGAAGGTAGCCTGGCTATATAAAAAGATAGAGGGAAAAGGATAGAGATGATCATACTAACAAGGTTGACATATAATGGCATAAACATATAGTGGCATTATGAAAAGATAAGCATATAGGATGAACATGTGATAATAGCACTGATTCTAGCATAACAGGAATAGGTATGATGTGATCTAAACAATGGTTTAGATATCCAACTAATAACAGATCCAATTTAACCACAAACATGATTGGGATAAGTATAAGGTGATCTAAACAATGAAACAATGGTAGATCTGACATGATAAATGGGTGAAGATTTAGATTTAAGTCAAAATCATGTCATAACATCATAGATACACAGGTTATAGCAGATCTGATTTGATTCAAATGGTCATAGGCATAGATTCAAGTTAATGTCATATCAAGTTTTACTTTTAATTATTCAGATCTTAAATTAACATGGACTCATAGTGTTTGGATCTAGAAAGAAAGATTGCAGATATTAGATCTAAACTTGAATGACTTGATTGCTGAAGAAGAAAGAGACTGGATTTGATCTGGGCAGAGGCAGCATCTAGTTCCCCATTATTTTCAGTGTGAGAAAACTAGAGAAATGAGACCATATTTATAGCCGAACCCCCGAAACCTTAACTACCCAGATCTACCGCATGGGAGTCGACCCCCCTTGAGGGGTCGACCCAGGGGTCGACACCCCTAAGCAGAATTTTTGTCGCTCACCCAAATTTTGATTTTTTTTAACCGATTTCTGGATAGGTTTGAATTGTTATGTATGTGTGTATATATATAACACTATCTTGCGTGTATACAAGTTTCAAACCATAATAACTTCTTCATACGGTGTCCGTTTTACGCAAACCAAGCATCTGTCTTAACCAGAATTTCGAGATAGACGTAATGACGCAGTCCGTTTCCCTTAATTCTGAATATCAAATTAATTATTCTTTAATTTGTCCTCTTTAGCGTTAAAAACGGGGTGTTACAAATCTCTTCTTTGTTTAACAGAGGGGTCAGAACCTCTTACCCTTTGCCCAAATCCCATAAGGAAATGGGTTAGTGATCTTATTATTGAGCCTAACAAATGGGGGGATCAATTTTTCATCATAAGGTGTCCTTCTGGTGTATCTGGAGCTTTTATTGATCCTGGTATACAATTCTTCTCTCTTATCTCTTTTTTTATCGTTATTTCTTTCCAGCCTCTGTCCCTAAGGAGGTAAAGCTTGGAGCGAAGGAGCTTTAAGTTGTTGATGCCCATGGGTGGAGTTCTTGATGAATTGAGGCAGCATTATGTTTTATTATCTTTGAAATCTCTTCGCAAACATGCCTTTCTACCCCCGGGACAAAATTTCCTAGGACAACCTTCTCTCTTGCATCCACTCTTTCTTGGAGATGATTCACGTATTTCTCCAACTGCTCCCACCCATCTTAAGTCTTTGTCCAAAAAGAGGGTAGCTTCAGCTGCTAGCAGTGGCTCTATCAAGAGACATAAAAAGGTAAATTTTATCTCCTGCCCTTTCGGTGATGAAACCGTTGAGCCACCTAGTAGTCAATTGTTATCCAGTCCTCATGCCCCTTTTCTTGGAAACTCTCTTAACACGTGGTCTTATTTAGTGGAGACTACAGGAAGTGATTTTGTTACTGGCTTTTTAAGATGCGATTCTCAGGGAGATTCGGATTTGAGAGAGTGTGAGACACTCTTCCCTTCTTATCGACAATATGACTCCGTAAACCCTCCTTCATGAACTTCGGACTTTGATGGTATTGTTAGATCTGTCTTACCTTCTGTTGATGTTTCCATATATCAGGGTTTGCTTTTATGGATTGGTCTGGTTTTTGTCTTCACCTTGTTAAGCAACAAATTTTGGGTCATACTCTTGTTCTTCTACATTCTTTATTTGTTGGCCACATATAAGGGTTAACATTACGTTATTCTCTTTTAGATATCCAAAAGTAGGTACATTGCTGGGGCAATGGCGGCTTCATTATCTCGTGAGACGAAAGAGCTCAAAGAAGAGAAGGTCGCGTTAGAGTCCAATATTCGTGACTTAACTTTGGCGAAGAGCCACAACAAGAAAGCATGGGTCAGCTGAGACTGTCTCTTGAGAGGGAAAGAGCCAACAACATATTATTAGATGCTAATGTTTTAGCCCTAAAGCATGAGCAGTCGGATATGTTGGCAGAGCATGCAAGGATGTTGAGAATAAAGGAGGCATAACTTTCCAATGCTAAATAGATAATTTATGAAACTCAGGACAGGATTTCCTTGTTTTTGAAGGTTCATCTTCCAGACGTGGTGGCGGAATATTATGAAAAGGCTCTCTCTTTGGCCTATCGCGATAACTGCGGCAAGTTTCCAAAAATAGATTTTCCTTTCATCCATCCATCCCTCCAGGACAGAATCTTGGGGCGAATTGGGATTGCCAAGTGGGATATTGAAGTTTCTAAAGGGAATAAGGAGAGGGTCGAAGATCTTTTATTTGTTGAAGAGCCGCCTTATTGTTCAGTACCTGGTAACGACTGTGATCTGACTTTGCATACTGGTGGTGGTGATATAGGTGACCATAACAATGATTGTGACCCCAAGTGTGGACATGATAAGGATAGCAAGGAGGAAGGTATGCTTTCTATGTTTGTAAGTGACCCCTTAGGGCCCCGTGAATGCTAATTCATCACATGTTTCAGTTACTTCATGTGGAGATGGTGGGTTTGCTGAAGAAATCGTTCTCCCAGAACGTGGTGAGAAGGAATAGATAATGCAAATGGTTTCCCCTATCCCTCTGGTATGAACTTTTATTCTTAAGTTTCCTCTTTACTTGTAGGAACGATCCTTAATTACTTATTCTTATAGTGATAAAAATCTTGTTTTCACTAATTATTCTATTTCCAAGGGTGACATGCACTCTCTCTCTAGGCTAAGGAGGGAATTTCTTACAAAGTCCTATAAATCCAGTAGAGAACACTTTTTAAGAGAGCTTAAGCATATTTATATGAAGTATCCTCATCTATCTTTTAATTTTCCGGGAGATGATAAGGAGATGATGTTAAAGAAACTTAGGGCCCATCATGTGAAATTAATATGTGATATGAACAAAGGGAGCAATGGAGGGAAAAATTAATTTGTTACACCCCTTTTAGTTGATGTTAATTTGCATGGATATGAATTGCATCTGTATTCACTTTCTTTTGTAGGTAGTTCTGCGGTTTAATATTGATGTTTATTTTCTGAAATTTGATCCTATAAGCAGTAGCTCATTTGTTTATACTAACATGAAAATTCACTTTGAGACTTTTCCTTTTATGTTGATAAGGGCGTTCAATTTACTCCACGCCCAGGAGACTTTCTGGGGTACTCTCTCAGTGATATTGTTGATAGATCTGCCCTGTCCGTAGAACTACTTGTGTGACCCCTGAAAGAACAAACAGGTACATTGGAGACTCAGATAAAGAAAAAGGATATAAAAAATTCTCGAAGTGAAGAGGGATATAAAGACCAATCCTTTTATTGATTTCAATGAAGAAAAGGATGAACTCTATCGTCAAGTTGTTGATTTAGAGGCAGAACGTGATGAAGTATTAATAGAATGCAAAGAATGGAATTCTCTCTTTGGATGCACTCTTGAAACCTTCAAGCTTGAATTTTTGCGATCCTCAATGGAGTTTGAGTCCCCAGAGCTTGAGATAAGGAATTTTCTCCTTGGACTGGATCCCTTCCTCGTCGCTAGGTGGCACAGAAAGATTAGACCAGCACGAAAGGATTTTATGACAGGAAAAGCGGTGAGGATAATTTTCATCGTATTGATCTTAATATTTCCAAAATTAAGCAATTACAAAAGGATAAACAAGCTTTACGTAAAGATGCTTTTGAATTGAAGAAGGAAAATAGAAATCCTCATGAAATGCGAAAGGCGTTCAACCGATCTGTGAAGTTCCAGCCTAAACCCTCGGATGATTCATGCGCGGTTATAGAAAAGATGTGAAAGTTTGATGCACTTTTACGTACTGCGATTCATCATTCTGTAATTTCCTCTTTTTTTAATGAATAGGAAGCTTTTTACAAAAATGGGTTAAATTTCAGTAGCCGTGTGGTTCTGTCTTTTGAAAAATTTATAATATTGCTTAAAGAAAAGATCTCACATGTGGTGAGAGTTGTTACTACCAAAATCGACTTCGAAACAAGCTGACAGTGAAGGGGTATAGGATGACCACAAGCACATAGGAGTCCTCCAAAAGCAAAAGCCAAACAATAGAAAGAACCAAGAGCAGAAAAGAATGACCCGCGGGCTACGTAAATCGACACCTTCCAAAGTTTACAAAATGCCAACAACGCATATCCGGCAGGGCCGATCTGATAGGGTCTACCTGGCAGGGAGTTCTGGAGCGAAAGGTCACCTGAGCCAGAAATTAAGAAAGAGAAAGACAGGAGCTCCGCTTATGAAACACGGAAGGGCTATCGGTATTAACCTACTTAATACTGATACACCAAGGGGCAAAGGCATTAAAAGCATCAAGACAGAGGTATATAGAGATTATCCGTAACCAGCTACTGAAATCTCTGCTACATAAATGACGAAAGGTCACATTGATAGACAACAAACACATCACTAGGAGCTACCTTCCGAAAGACCAGACTATCCCAAAAACTCCACCGGAAGGTCAACCGAAACCCTGGCTGGGATATGGGCTATCCATACTAATCTACTTGATACAACACCAGATAGTAGATCTGAACCGGAAATCATCCACATACACCATAAGGGCAAGCTCCTCTAAGTATTCATGAGAAAGCCTGAATCCTACACCCGGAAGCTTACATCCAAAAGCTTACCTCCAGGAACCACAATCGGGAGTACAAGTGCCTTCCGAAAGACATTATATTGGCAAGCTCATCTCAATCTCAAAGAAGTCCCAATTGATCGGGACCCTCACTTTGGAGGCTATAATCAGCACTACAAAGCGGGCAGGAGCTAAAACAATCAAAACCAAGGAGAAAAGCGGCCAACAGAGATACCTGTAGGCCCAACAGCCCAATAGCAGAAGGATCCTCGAATTCTCTATAAATAAGACCCTAGGGGTCACACTTTGAGGGGAGATTTTTTTATTCTTATTCTTGTACTCTTTCTCTCTAGAGTAAACCCTAATTCTTAGATCAATTCGGGGATTTCCTCTATTCTATTCATGTATTCTAAATCAAAGATTAATAAAGAGTGAATCAATACTTATAGTATTTTCGTATGAGTTTATCTTGCCATTTCTCAGTTGTCTTTGCTAAAGGTTGTTGTTTGTTTCCTATATGCATATGAACCCTTACCCAAACCTTTCCGCAGATCGGGCGAAACAACAAGCCTAAACCCTTCCTTCAAACTCAGACCTCTCAGAAAGCTTGGTGTAGAGCCCCATCATACCATCCGTTAAGTCCTTTGTCAAGGGTTGTATTTAGTGATCCTTCTCCCTCAAGGTTACTGTTGGTTCTTGAATCGCTTAAGCATGATACTCAGCCTAGAGCGAGAAGGGTAACTGTTCTTTCAGATTCTAGACTTTAATACCTAGGAATAGTGAACTAATCCAAACTTGTGAAGGCTAAACAACCTGTTTTTCCCTTAGGTCCATCCCCATTACCCTATCTCTGGTGTTGACAAAAAATCTCGTTAACATTTTGTCTCTAGAAGGAGGGATTGAACCTCCGATCCTTTGGTTAACCTTACCACATACCTACCTGTGTTGTTCCGTCCCGGATTGACTAAGGCTTTGAAGAAGCAAAATTATAGGTAAGAGGTCCTAGCAAAAGCCTTCAGGATCTGGAATGGATAAGTCGGAAATCATAGACTCTAGAGTGATAGAAAATCAAAGGTTGAGAATTGAAGCCTTGCGGAATATGCTTTCGAGACTTGAGATAATCGCCTTTCCCTTATAGGACAAATCTTAATACCCCCTCCAAGTGGTTCTACATCGAAGAATATA
Source organism: Allium sativum (assembly GCA_030737875.1). Classification (NCBI taxonomy): domain Eukaryota; kingdom Viridiplantae; phylum Streptophyta; class Magnoliopsida; order Asparagales; family Amaryllidaceae; genus Allium; species Allium sativum. The sequence goes on from CM060918.1 coordinate 753,161,690, forward strand.
AACATTTTCTCTCACCTAAGGAGAACTCTCCACAAATAAGTCAGAGGAATGGTATTTAAACAAGAAATAATGAATGATATTGACTTCTTCACCAACAAATGGTCGGAAAGGGTAACACCCCAATCTCAGTATATTTTGGGAAGAAGGAACAAAGATTTAGGTACAACAATAAGGCTGGGTCACAATAGGATTAAACCCCAGCGGCAAGGAGAGGGGCTTACGCCAGGATTACTCATGGGATATCAGCTCACCACTTTGATGGAAAATATCCACCTCCTAACCAAACACGAACTCAACTATTGGCCGCTCACAAAGAAAAAGCCCAAATATGAAAGAAAAATAATAGGACCCTATTGTAAATACCACATGATGAATGGACATGAAACTAACCACTGCAGAGTTCTTGAGGAAGCAGTCATCAAATTCATCAACCAAGGCCAATTACGAGAATTTATGAAAAGATCAGAATAAGTTCAGTAAAAAGTCCTTAGGAAAAGGATTATTAAACAAGTCCGAGGGTATGGAAAACCCTCCCTTAGAAGCTTAAAGAAAAACAAAAGGGGTCAAACCATCGAAGGATCAAATCCCTTGTCATCACCAAAATTGGTCAGGGCAAGGCATCCCCCGGAGGGGGATGCTGTGTTAGTCTTTCTCCATGCCCAAATCATAGGGGCTAGGTAAAATCATCAAAAGCATAAGCCGTCGTTTCACTCTAGAAATGGTCGTGGCGGTGCATCTAAAATTAGCATGCCCTTCCTTTGCTCGCAGAAGAGTACGCCCTGCCTCTGCTAGAACTAAGCACGTCCTACCTCTGCTCGCAGAAGAGCATGTCCTACCTCTTCTTATGTTCTGCGATCCCCGCAGAAGGGAATGCTAACCCTATCATTGCTTACGATGGTCAGGATAGGGCTCCCCTTGGAGGGGGGGTGGTGTGAAAGCCTTTATCAGTACCTACAATGGTTAGTATAAAGCATCGAAAGAGTAAACCTTAGTTCTGTGCCTACAATGACCCCATCTAAGTTTCTAAGACCTTATCATCACCTACGATGGTCAGGATAAGGAGCCTCCGGGAGGGAGGTCTGGTAAGTTCTTGGGCCCTGCTTGTGGACAAGTTACCCAAACGCATTAGACGCACAGTCCCAGAGAGTGGCCAACAAAGCACGTACATCCTCTGCTTTGACATCAAAAGCCTGGAGTGTGGCTCAGGAAGCACGTATAACATCTGCATCTAAAATCAAATCCAAGGAGGATACCAAAACATCAATGATGGAAGGGGATTTCCGGTCTTCAATCTTTTAATTACCTGAATAACGGTTGACTCGGTAATTCTACAAATGACGGAAGGGGATTTCTGGTCTTCAATCTTAAATACCCGAATCTAGGTTGGTTCAGCTCTTCACAAAGTCCAGAAGTGGGTTTCTGGTACTCAATCTCTAATTACCTGAGTAAGGGTTGGTTCGGGTCTTCTGTATTGATACCCGAATCTGGGTCGATTCAACTCTTCACAAATACCGGAAGGCGAAACCCGGTCTTATCTCAACATGAATCCAGGTTAATTCAACTTTCAACAAAAGCCAGTAGTAGATCCTTGGTCTTTTATCTTGATGCCCAAATCTAGGACGATTCAGGTGTAAATCACTACCGGGTGTAGGGATCCTGTCTCATTACAAAATATCCAGATCCGAGTTGATTCGGATTTTTACAGCTGAACAAGGATTTAATTAAACCCTCTCGCCAACTCGAATCTGGCTTGGAATCGCATTTTCGCTATCACTGGACGCAAACTTATGGCGTCTTCACTTGCTCTGGGAAGCATCTTTAACTTATACATTCATCAATTTATTATCCAAGTATATCAAATATTTGCACTAATATACAAAACACAAGTAAGCACCATAGACATTTCATGTCTAATGCACCTTGGTACTATTAACCATGCTGAGAGCAAATGACGCTCTACGAGGGTCTATAAGACAAATTTTTAACTAAGTTAACCAAAGACGTACACCATACAATAACAAAGCTGTAAACAAAAGGAAAAACGTTAACGATGAAGTGTATAACCGAGCATTAAGTAACACGGTTGTAGGTCTTGCCTCTATTCATAAACAGCATTATTATAAGATATTACATGCGATATATGGTATGCTAAGTACTTCACACCTTACATAGTTATTTACAAGAAAGATTTTAAGATAAACACATGTCCAGAGGAGAAAGTACCCATACCCCAACATTAGGGATTTCATATTAATAACCTAGCTCTCGATGAAAAGCTTCTTATTCATTAGACAAAGAGGAAGTTACAGAATGATGGATCGTAGTACGTAAAAATCCATTGATCTTTCACGCCTTCTCTGTAGCCACGCATGAATCGTCTGAGGGTTTAGGCTGCAGCTTCAAGGCACGATTGAAAACTTTGGCCATGCCACAAAGAGTTCTATTTTCCTTCTTCAAATCAAAACATCTTTACATAAAGCTTGTTTCTGTTTTTGTAATTGCTTAATTTTGGTAGTAGAAAGATCAATACGATGAGAGTTATCCTCAACAACTTTCCTATCATAAAAGCCTTTCATGTTAGCCTTAGTCTTTCTATGCTATCTAGCGATGAGAGAATGATCCAGTCCAAAGTGAGAATCCCTTATCTCCAGCTCGGAGGACTCAAAACCCGATGAAGCTCGCAAGAATCCAGGGGTGGGAGTTTCAAAAGTACATCCAAAAATGGATTTCCCAATCTTTACATTTTGTTTATACATCGTCACAATCTTCCTCTAAGTCGATGGCTTGACGATGGAGTTCATCCTTTCCTCCATCAAAGTCGATAGAAGGATTTGTATTTATATCCCTCTTTACTTTGAGATGTTTTTATATCCTTTTGCTTTATTTGCGCCTCCAATATACCTATTTGTTCTTTCAAGCGTTGCACAAGCGGTTCTCTGGGCAAGATAAATTTGTCAACGTTATCGCTAGAAGAACCCCCTCAGAAGGTCTCCCAGATGCGAAGTAAATCGAACACCCTTATCTACGTAAAAGGAAATGTCATCAAGAGAATTTTCCTGTTTATATGGACAGATAAGCTATCGCTTATAGAATCAATTTTCAGAAAATAGACATCGATACTAAAACACAGAAATGCATACAAAAGAAGGAAAACAAATTCAAACACAATTCACATCCATGCAAATAAACATCAACTACAAAGGGTGTAACAATTTATTTTTTCTCTCCAATACTCCCTTTATTCATGTTACATATTAATTTCGCATAGTGAGCCCTAAGCTTCTTTAATATCATCTCCCAGGAAATTAAAAGATAACTGAGGATACTTCATATAGATAAGTTTAAGTTCTCGCAAAAAGCGTTCTCACTCAGACTTATAAGAGGGTTTTATGAGAAATTCCTCCTCAGCCTAGAGGGAGAATGCAAGTCTGTAACGATTCCCCACAACCCCTGGACTAAACAAGAGGAATAATGCACTGAAAGGTGTGTTAAGAAGCTGTGAACGATCATTATAGGTAGGTAAACACAATCGATACCTGTTGTAGAACTCACATCTCAAGTATAAAATATAGTAGAAAATATACAACAGGTTCTAATAGTGAAGCATCATATAACAAACTTTTGAAACTTTCACAACATCCTGAAAGATTATCCAAACATTATAACAAACTTTTGAAACTTTCACAACAGCCTTTACAACACCATTTCAACCATACATCCATGGAAACCAGAACATCACTTAAGCACAAGCCCTAGAGGCCGAAACGAATATCAGACAAGCACCAAAGGAACATCTCCTTCGACGTTGGACAATCTACATGAGACGGTTCAAACAAGGCAACAAATTAACTATGATAGACTCTGGTTATCACCGCCAATTCTGCTTTGAAAACATCGTTAATCGTATGACAGCCAACCTTGTCATATGTCAAGGGCTAATGGTAACCCCAGTTCTGGCATAAACTCCGTACGCCTTTCAACAATATGTATGTTTGTCCAACCTTGACAACTAGGCCTTTCAACAATACTCAGGGTACTCGAGTTACAACCGGTCTTTTAGATGTCTCTATTATACCCCTGCTTCGAGCCAGCTAGAACTTACGATAATGATAATCTCTCGGCCTTCATATCTCTAGTCATCCAACCCGATGACTTTTCTTAACTCAAGCAACCTTCTCGAGCAACCATTATCCACCAACTCACGACCTTTGAGTTGTCACCTCATTCGCTGTTCTACATCGACCAACAAACACCTTTCAACACTTCGAACCTTCCTACTTGAATTTCCTTCGAAGTCACACCATCACCGAGCCAAATTACATTACTGCGCTGCGGCTAGGGTTCAGGGGGTTGCATCTAATTATTTTTCAAGCTCTTTTGTTCAAATCTGAGTCGTAGCCGAAAAATATAATTTTTCAGAAAATGACCCTGTGCAACCGATCAACTTACACGACCGACCCACCCCGGGTATTGATGATCGACCGACTCCACTTAGGTCTTGATGCTCGACTGACCCTTGGTCTTGAGTCATGACCGACCCGCTTGGTCTTGATGCTCGACCGAGCCTGACCACCTCCCCATGTTTGCACAACCAGGGCTCCAGGCTTGACCGACCCCACTTGCATGACCCCAAGCCGACTCGACCCAGTGTTTGCTGGACCCAACCAGACCGACCCCCTTCACTCGAGTCCATGATCGACCCAATCACATTTGCATGACTGACCCCTCCTTTGGTTCGACCGACCAGGGCTTGCACGACCCAAAACCTGGACAAATCCAATTCTTCCCTGAATTCAACCAAAACTTCGCCAATCGACCAATTCGACGAAACCAACCCATCGGTTCATCCAATACGACCACATGCATGTTATGAAACTAATAACAACATGAAATTGACTATTTCACCAATAATTATGTAAAATTTCACCAAAATCATGATAAATGAACATATTATCTAAATTGCGGATATAATTTGCATAAACATACGAAATGGCATTGGAATTACCGGTTTAAACATGCTAACTTAAATCATAGGGTATTTCATACCAAAGTTGGACTTACCAAGGTATAAATCTATAGTAAAACACTTGAATTTGATGAAAAAGATGATCAAACATTCATATACTTCATTGAATCCATGTGAGAGATGTAAATCACTCACCGATTTTCCAAAAAAAGCTAAAATCAACGTATTAAAAATCCGGACAGCAAGCAATTCGATCCAAACCCCTTGATCCGATGAATTCCCACTTCGAATGATGTAGATCTAGCTTCCAATGGTGTAGATATTTGATTTCCTTCCTTAGATTTTGATTTATAATGGTAGAAATGTGTTAGAGAAAGGAGGAACATAGGCCACCAAATGAGAGAATAGAGAAATCAAACCCTTTCCCATATCTCTTACCCCCTATTTATAGTTTCCACCAGCGCACTAATGGGCTTTTCTGAATCAGCACATTGTGGCCCTCAAAACCTGAACAGCCAATGGAAAAACCTTAAAACAGCGATTCCTCCCAAACTGCTGAGCCAAATCTTTAATGTAACTAATCAACGAAAATGCAATCACCATTTCCTTTCCAATGGCACAAGTCTCACCACCTGATTCGACTTGAGTCAAAAATTATGCCCTATACAAGACTGAGAGGGGCAAAATGGTCACAAACAAAATTGGTAAAAATTATGGACATGTCTCACATCCCCATAAGCAACATATTAAAATATGAGAATGATACAACCCTCAAAGAATAAAATAAAAATAACGAACCTCCGATACGTAAAATACGGGCTGTTACATCCCCCCCCCCCCTCTTATGAATTTCACCCCTAAAATCCCAACAAACACAAGCAAGTAGAGCAATTGCGCATGCCTATCACCCTTGGGAAGCCAATCTATCATCCAAAGTAGCAACCATCAAGCCATGCATCCACAGCCTTATCCTAGCAGGCGGAATTCTATCAAACAACAACAAGATACAACGATATAATGATGATACGATATCAAAAGGGTTCTACCGACGAAGAGTTCTGGATGAGCCACACTCATGCTCTCTTCCGTCCCCCACGTACAATCGTTGCCATCTTCACTCCATTGTACATTGACTAGCCTAAATGTCTTCCTTCTAAGTTGTTTCGTGTCATTTCCCACAACACGAAGTGGCTTACGAGGTTTCGCAGTTACAGTCTCTACTTCTAGGTCTTCATACTGCTCTGGAGACACCACTACATTCGAATCATGCACCAACTTCAGTAGAAACGACACATGGAAATCATTATGCACGTTTGACATTTTCTCGGGTAACTTCAATCTATATGCAAGCTTTCTAATTCACTCGACTATCGAAAATGGTCCAACAAACCTAGGAGCTAACTTCCCTTTTTTTTCGAATCGAACCACATGCTACAACGACGAAATCTTTACAAAAACCATGTCGGCAACGTCAAATTCCAAATCTTTTCGACGCTTATCAGCATAACTCTTTTGACGATCTTGGGTCACTTTCATTCGTTGCCGAACGATCTCGATACAATCCGAGGTCTCTCTAATCATTTAAGACTCAAGTATCAACTTATCTCCAATTTCTAACCAATATGCTAGAGAATTATACGGCCTCCCATAAAATGTCTGGTATGGTGCTATCCCAATGGTAGACTGGTAGCTGTTATTATTTGCAAACTCATCTAGATGTAGATGGTCTTCCCATGATCCCTAAAATCAACACAAGCTCTTAGAAGATCTTCCAAAACTCGATTGACCCTCTTGGTTTGACTATCAGTATGGGGATGATAAGCCGTACTTAAATACATCTCGGTTCCCAAATCTTCTTGCAAAACTCTTCCAAAATCCACTCATAAATAATGGATCTTGGTCACTCACTGTGCTCTTCGGGATACCATGGAATCGAACTATCCATTTCACATAAAGTTCAGCCAATTTCGATGCCATCCTAGTCGACTTGACATGAATGAATCATGCACTTTTGGCCAAGCGATCCATGATGACCAAAATCACTTCGTTTCCTGCCCTAGTTCTAGGTAGTCCATCAATAAAATCCATCAATATCTGCTCCCATTTCCATGTAGGAACTTCCAATGGTTGAAGGATCCACTCGGCTTCTTCTGTTCTGCTTTCAATAACTGACAATGCATGCACTTGGAAACGAGCTTTCCAATATCTCTCTTCATCCCTTCGTAGTCGTAGTCTCGTTTCATGTCCTGATACATCTTATTACCACCGGGATGAATCTTCAACTTCAAGTGATGACATTCCCTTAAAACCTCGTCTCTCAATCCTTTGATATCTGGAACAAATAACCGCCCTTGCTTCCAAAGTCAACCTTCTCGATCGACCTCAAACTCTTTATCTTCTAGTTCCAGTTTCTGGATAAACTCGACAAGCTTTACATCTCACTTTTGGCTCTCGCCAATCTTCTCGATAAGAGTAGGTCTTATCGATAAGCTTTCCAACATTTCAGGTTCCAACTCACATCGTGGCCTGAAATCGAATCTTGCCAAATACTTAAGGCTCTTCCATTTCGAAAACATCGCCCCTAAGCTAGCGTGTCTTCTACTCAATGCATCTACAACTGCGTTACCTTTACCAGGAGTATAGCTATATCAAAATCATACGATGCCAGAAACTCCAACCTTCTTTGCTGCCAAATATTCAAATCCTTTTGGGAGAAAAGATATTTCAACGACTTGTGATCCGTGAACAACTCGAATCGAACTCCCAATAGGTAATGTCTCCACATATTTAGAGCAAACACAAAAGCTGCCAACTCTAAATCATGAGTTGGGTAGTTCCTTTCATGCGACTTCAGCTGTTGACTTGCGTAGGCCACAACCTTATCCTTTTGCATTAGCACTGCCCCATCCCAGTACTATATGCATCTGTAAACACAATCATCTCTTCATCACACTTGGAATGAAAAACATAGGAGCATTCGTTAGTCTCTCTCTTTCAGGATTCCAAACGCTTGTTCACACTTTGCATCCTATGTGAACACTTGGTTCTTCTTCGTCAGTCTCGTCAATGGTGCAGCTATCTAAGAAAAATCCATGATAAACTGTCATTAATAACCAGCCAACCCAAGGAAACTTCTCACATCCATCGCATTCTTAGGTCTATCCCAGTCCTGGATTGCTACTACTTTAGCTAGGTCATCTGCTTTCCCATTTCAAGAAACAATATGGCCTAAGAACCTCATTTCGCTCTTCTAGAAGTGACCCTTTGAAAACTTAGCCTTTAGCTGATGTTTTCATAAGATTTCCAACACAACTCGCAAGTGCGTCTTATGTTCCTCCTTATTCCTAGAGTAAACCAGAATGCCATCCACGAACACATGCACGAACTTGTTTAACTGATCTCTGGACACTCTATTCATAAGATCCATGAAATATCCTCGGGCAACTCTCTGGGCGACCCTCCCAGAGTTACTTTCTTTTGTTGCTATGATGTTTCTCCCTTAGAGGGGAGGAAGCGCTCTTTGTTTCCGCATCTGTTTCTTTTGCGGAGCAACTTCAGCTCCGCTGTGTAGCATGCTCGTGCAACAACTTGATCTCCTCTGACTATACCTACACCGGCATCCGTCGGGAACTTCAACAATAAGCACTAGGGTGCGATGCAGGCCCTGAATTTGGCTAGGGCCGGTTGGCCCAAGAAGGCATTGTACGGCGACTCAATATCCATAACCACAAAGGGGAGGATCCTCACTCTCTGGCGCTCTCCTTCCCCAAGGATTACTGACAGTTCCACGTATCCTATCAGAGCGGTCGAGGCTCCATTAAATCCACGTATCCAACTCTCGCATGGTTTCAAATCCTTCGGCTCGGGTTTCATTTGGTCAAATGTTTTCTTAAACAGAATGTTAACCGAATTTCTATTATCCACTAGAACTTTATGGACTATAGCTGGGCCGATGGTAACGGTGATTACTAATGGGTCTTCAGTTGGGGAGTGGCCTCCAATACTTTCTCGATCGCAAAATATGACGTCATCAGACATTGTCTTCTATTCCTTAATCGGGGCATTATCCTTGGGATTGCTACATTCCCCTACTTCAAGATGTTGTTTTGCCGCGTTCACATACTGATCCATAGCTCTGAAATTATGCACTGCTAGATGAAGCCCACCAATTATGGTATTAATAACGATATTTTTTCCTTTTTGCTGAGTTGTTGGTTTGGGAGCAGGTTGGCTTTGGTTCGTGGCTTGTGCGGCTTGCCCCATGTCCCTATGAGTCACCTTATATTCATCAAGCTTTCCTTCTCGGAGTAGCTTTTCAACCACATCTTTCAGATGACGACATTCATTTGTGGTGTGACCATGAGTTTTGTGACAAAGGCAAAATTCCCAGTCTCACGTTCCTTCTCCGTCGAATCTCTTGGAGGAGGCCTCTTATACTGGAGAACATTGTACGTATCAAGAAAGATATTTTCCAGAGTATCGTTTAACGGTGTAAAACTCTCAAATGGCCTAGGCCTGGATCTTCTCTGAGAGTTATTTCCGCAGTTTCTCTTTCGGTTATTGTTATCATCATTCCCCGATTGGCGACCATTGCCTTGATTATTGTTCCTGACATTAACTTCAACTTTTCCTGAGCTATCTCCCGTCTGCTTGATGGCCACATTACTTTGGATGTCCTTCTTATCATTAGCCTTCCTCTTTTGATTGGCGTAAATTTCTTCTTGACGCAGGAGGATGTTGGCCTTTTCGTAAAATATTTCACTGGTTAACGGTGGTTTACCGGCCAGGTATCTTCCAAACTCAGTATCCTTATCCACTCCGTCAATCAAAGTCATCAAAACAGTTTGTTCATGGGGATCTCTAACCTCCGTGACTGCTAAATTGAAGCAATCTAGATAGGACCTCAAAGATTCGTTCGGACGTTGCTTAATGAGGGATAACTCAATGACATTCTTAGATCTCTGGGTATGTAGCCGGAACTGATTTACAAACTGTTCACTTAATTCCCTAAAATTGGAGATTGATCGCGCTGGCAAATGGGTGAACCACATTAACGATGTATCCTCCAGGAATATCGGGAATGCCTTACACTTCACAGCATCGGAAGCGGCAGCTGCATCCATGCACCATGAATATCTCATCAGGTGCTGGACTGGATCATCCCTTCCCGCATAACGGTTCATAGGTGGCATGCTAAATTTCCTTGGGAATCGAACCTCTAAAATATCATTGGTAAAGGGCGAATGACTGTGGCCTATACCCCAATCTTCGGTTCTTTGTCCGCGACTTTCCACCATCACTTGCCTAATCATGGCTTCGGCATCTGCATGGGTCAGGGTGGACTCGGGGTCAGCACTTCTTGCCCTGAGAGCCTCCCCAACATTTTTTTGATGTGTTGCTGCAAGGTCTGAGTCCCGAGCAGAACTCCCTTTCCTCCGATTGCCACGATCAGTCGCGCGACGAGCAGGAGGAATGGGTCGATTCTGAGCAGGATCAACAATGTCTCCATTCCTAGGCGGTAGGACGGGCTCATTTAAGTTACGGTTATTGGTTTCCTGATTAAGCGCCTCTATATTCTCAGCCCTTTCCAATGGAGGTCATCGCCGGTTTCTCCGAGGTTCTTCAGACAAGGATGTGTGTTCCAAGGATAAAGGGTGAGCTGGAGGTGGTGAAACCTGCCTTTGAATATCGTCAATGCATCTGCCTAGGGCAGTAATATTCTAACGCAGCAACGAGCTCTCCTGCCTTTGAGCGGCCAATTCATCAGTTTGCCTATCCAATGGTTCAAGTATGCGGGCCAGATGTCCTTCGGTAACTAGAGCAGAAGGGTCGAACTGGTTATCTTCATCTTCTCTTATACGCAAGGAACTCGAACCATGTTGAGCAGAAGTACCAGCACGAGCGGAACGAGCCATAATTTCCTTCCCAGGTCGGGTAGTAGTCTGATTGTCATTTCGGATCGTGGTCCCTCTAAGCTGCTGGCTCGTGGTTCCCTCTTGGCGTCGGTTCATGGTGGTCCCCTGGGTTCGGATCGTGGGAGTATTAGCTGGAAGGAGGGTGGAGTTATCTTGGGATCGAGTCGTTACGCCTTCAACTACACGGTTCGTGGCACCCGCTCCAGTTCCGATCGTTCCTCCATCTCGACAATCCGAGGACTCCAGTTCAACCTCGACCTGCTCCTGAACGTTATCTTTACGAGCTTCGTTTGTAGCTTCGTCGGCCTGCGAAGTTCGTACTTCCTTAGACTTCTTTCCAACCATAATACTTTGGATTTGCTGCAATCTTCAAAAATTGAAACAATGAAGTTTTGGACTGTTTTCTTCGGACTTGACTATCCAAACAATAGAACAACAATCTGAAACGTTGAGACTTCGTTCTCAGTGAAAGCACCAAAATGTTATATCCAGAAGTGACTCTAACACCAAAATTATCTGAATTGTTAAAGATTTATATCTAGAAATGCAAAAAAAAAACACAGAAAACACACAAGATTTATAGTGGTTCGGCATTAATGAGCCTACGTCCACTTTATATCTATGATTATACGTAAGATTCGAGTATAACCAATGATTTTTCTCCCAATCTCACTTTTACAATGTTGATTCACTCAATGATTTCGAATTAATACTGCTAAGAAATAATGCAGAGACAGTAATGGTGGAAACAACACTTAGAACTGCCAAAAGATCCTGAAAAATGCCAAGTCTAGGGCTATTTATAGGTGATATTTGTAGACGGATCGTGGTCACACGTGGCACAAATCCCAAGGATCCCGGACTGTTTCGTAGCTTGATGGAGAAATGGTCAATATGACGGTTGTAGACATGTGTTGTGAGATCCGAGCCTTTCGGATCATGGAAGACTAAGTCGCTACTCTCGCTCTTTGGCTTCTGGATTTGGATCATGGGGATGGTTCAAGTGTGGGCGGATCGGATCGCCATAAGGGTGTCACGAGCTGGGTCATTGCAGTCGCTCCACGATCCGCAGAGAGCGGGGGATCACGAACCAAAAATGAAGAGGAAAGCAGGACCGGATCAAGATAACTTCTCAAACGATACTTCACGTTGGACTTGTACATGTATATGTATACGCATCTAAGTGGTTGGGTTCAAAAGCTAGCCAGCACACCCCTTCACGAAGGGGGGGAGGGGCAAATGTTACTACCAAAATCAACTGTGAAACAAGCTGACAGTGAAAGGGTATAAGGTAACCAGAAGTACATAGGAATCCTCCAAAAGCAAAATCCAAACACTAGAAAGGACCAAGAGAAGGAAAGAATGACCTACGAGCTGCGTAAACCGGCACCTTTCAAAGTCCTACAAAATGCCAAAAACGCATATACGGCCAGGGCCCATCCGACAGGGTCTACCCGGCAGGGAGTTATGTAGTGAAAGGTCACCTGAGCCAGAAACTAAGAAAGAGAAAGACAAGAGCTCCTCTTATCGAAACACGAAAGGGCTATCGGTATCAACCTGCTTAATACTGATACATCAAGGGGCAAAGGCATCAAAAGCATCAAGACAGAAGTATATAGAGATTGTCCGGAACCAGCTTCTGAAACGTCTTCTACATAAATGCTGAAAGGTCACATTGATAGAAAAAAAACACAGCACTAGGAGCTACCTTCCAGAAGTCCAGGCTATCCCAAAAGCTCCACCGGAAGGTTAACCGAAACCCTGGCTGGGATATAGGCTATCCATACTAATCTACTTGGTATAAACACCAACAGTAGATCCAAACAGACAATCATCCATACACCATGGGGGCAAGCTCCTCTAAGTATTCATGAGAAAGTCAGAAGCCTACACCTAGAAGCTTACATCTGAAAGCCTACATCCGGGAGCCGCAACTGGGAGCACAAGTGCCTTCCGAAAGACATTATAACGGCAAGCTCATCTCAATCTCAAAGAAGGCCCAGTTGACCGAGACCCTCACTTTGGAGGCTATAATCAGAACTACAAAGCATCCGGGAGCTGAAGCAACTGAAACCAAAGAGGCCGACAGAGATACCTACAGGCCCAACGGCCCAACAGCAGAAGGGTCCTCGAATTCTTTATAAATAAGAACCCAGGGTTCACATTTTAAGGGGAGATTTTATGATTCTTATTCTTGTACTCTTTCTCTCTAGAGTAAACCTTAATTCTTAGATCAATTCGGGGATTTCCTCTATTCTATTTATGTATTCTAAATCAAAGATTAATAAAGAGTGAATCGGTACTTATAGTATTTTCTTATGAGTTTATCATGCTATTTCTCAATTGTCGTTGTTATAGCTCGTTGCTTGTTTCCTACATGCGTATGAACACTTACCAAAACCTTTCCATGGATCGGGTGAAACAACAAGCCTAAACCCTTCCTCTAAACTCAGACCTCTCAACAAGCTTGGTGCAGAGCCCCTTCATACCATCCATTAAGTCCTTTGTCAAGGGTTGTATTTAGTGATCCTTCTCCCCAAGGTAACTGTTGGTTCTTGAATCGCTTAAGCGTGATACTCGAAGAGTAACTACTCTTTCGGATTCTAGACCATGATACCTAGGAATGATGAACTAATCCAAACTTATGAAGGCTAAACAACTTATTTTTCCCTTAGGTCCATCCCCATTAACCAATCTCCGGTGTAGACGAAAAATCTCGTTAACAAGAATATTACTCAATATGTGACTTTTATTCAAATCAGACAGAATAATAAATCAATTTTCTAAGAGTTCTAAGGAACTTCCCTGAGCGGGGGAGAGGGCCATGAGTTTCCATCTAGTAATAGCGGAAATGTGAATCCAATCCAAATTCGGATTAATGACAAGGTTGAACAACTCATTCTTGTTTAGATTTAGGGTTCTGGATTAACCCGATTCGGGTATCCATGGTCAGACCAGAAGTATATCTCTGGTTGTGATTGGCACTTGAGTCAATCCAAAATTAGGTATCAAGATAGGAGGCCAGAAACCCGCTTTCGGCCTTGGCTGAAAGTCGGATCAACCCAGATTCGGTATTGAGATAGGACCAGGATTCCACTTTCGGTATTTGTGAAGATCTGAACCAACCCTGATTCGGTTTATTAAAATAGGAGACCAGAAATCTGCTTCCGGTCTTTGATGAGAGCTAGACCAACCTAGATTCAGGTGTTAATATAGAAGACCCGAACCAACCTTTGTTCAGGTAATTAGAGATTGAGTACCAGAAATCCACCTCTGGCATTAATGTTTTGGTATCCCCTTGGATTTGATTTGTGAAGTAGAGGTTGTACGTGCTTCTTAAACCACTCTCTAGGCTTTTAATGTCAAAGCAGAGGATGTACGTGCTTAGTTGGCTACTCTCGGGGCCTGTGCATCCGGCGCGCTTGGCTAGCTTATCCACAAGTAGGGCCCAAGGACATACCCGACCTTCGTCCAGAAGGCGCCTTATCCTAACTATCGTAGGCGCTGATAAGGTCTTAGAAACTTAAACTGGGTCATCGTAGACATGGAATTAAGGTTTATCCTTTTGATGATCTATACTGACCATCGTAGGTACAGATAGAGGCTTAAACACCTACCTCTTCCGAGGGATGCCCTATCCTGACCATCGTTGGCAATGATAGGGGTTGGCATTCCCTTCTGCGGGTAAAGCAGAATATAAGAAGAGGTAGGACGTGCTCTTCTGCGAATAGAGGTAGGACGTGCTCTTCTGCGAGTAGAGGAGGGCGTTCTTAGTTCATAGCAGAGGCAGGGCGAACTCTTCTGCGAGCAGAGGTAGGGAGTGCTAATCTAAGATGCTCCGCCATGACCATTTCTGGTGTGAAACGGAGGCTTACGCTTTTGATTCTTTAACCTAGCCCCCTTTGATTTGGGCATGGAAAAATACTACCACACAACTCCCTTCGGGGGGTGCGTTTCCTGACTAGTTTGGCGATGACAAGGGATTTAATTCGTTCGCGATTTGACCTATCTTGGGTTTCTTTAAGCATCGAAAGGAGGGTTTTTCGTACCCTTGATTGTTTTTGGTAATCCTTTCCTTAAGGACTTCTATTGAATTTAATTTTATCTTTTTATAAACTCTTGTAATTGGCCTTGTTTGAGGAATTTGATGACCATTTCCTCAAGTGGAATTTGATGACCATTTCCTCAAGGATTCTACAGTGGGTAATTTCATATATATTCATCATGTGGTAATGACAGTAAGGCCCTCCAGATTTCCTTTTGTATATATTTGGGTTTTTTCTTTGCGAACGGTCAATAGTTGAGTTCTTATTTGGTTAGGAAGTGGATATTTTCCATCGAAGTGGTAAAGTAGTATCCCTCGTGTAATCATGGCGTAAGCTTCTCTCCTTATCTCTGAGACTTAACCCCTTTTGCAACCCAGTTTTGTCGTTTTACCTATATTTTTGTTTCTACTTCATAAGATGTACCGAGACTGAGGTGTTATCCTTTCAGACCATTTGTTGGTGAAGTGTCAAAATCATCCATTATTTCTTGTTCAAACACCCTTCTTTTGATTTTCTTGTGGAGTTATCCTTATGCAAGAGAAAATGTTAATATCCATTGATGTAGAGCCATTTGGAGGAGGTGTTATGGTTTGTTCTATGTGCGAAAGGCTATTATCCTAAGTGTCAGAAGCATATTGTACCATTTCCCTTTTCCGCTTCATTATCCGCAAGGCTTCCTCTCTCAGCCTTTGTTCTTCTATCACTCTTGAGTTAGTGATTTCTGACTTATCCATTCGAGATTCAGAAGACTCTTGTTGGGACCTCTTACCTATAACTTTGCTTCTTCAAAGCCTTAGTCCAATCCGGGATGGAACAGAACATGTAGACATGTGATAAGGTTAACCAAATGATCGGAGGTTTGATCCCTCCTTTTAGTGTCAAAATGCTAACGATATTTTTCGTTAACACCGAAGATAGGTCTATGGAAGTGCACCTAGGAAAAAATAGGTTGTTTAGCCTTTAAAAGTTTGAGTTAGATCACTGTATCCTAGATATCAAGGCTTAGAATCTAAAAGAATAGTTACTCTTCCCTCAGTAGGGTGAGTATCACACTTAAGTGATTCAAGAACCAACAATTATCTTGGGATGAAGGATTCCTAAGCGCAACCCTTAGCGAAATGACTTAATGGCTTGTAGAAATGGGTTCTACACTGAGCTTGCGGAAGGGTCTAAATTTGTAGGAAGAGGGGTGTTTCACTTGGCTTGCGGAAAGGTTTGGATATAGACTTATATACATGTAAGAAGCAAACAATACATTGCGGCAATAATAACTGAGAAATCATATAACAAACCCATAAAGAAATACTATAAGTATTGATCCACACTTTATTGATCTTTGATTTAGAGTACATGAATAAAATAGAAGAAATACCCAAATCGATTTAAGAATTAGGGTTTGCTCTAAAGAAAAAGAATACAAGAATAAGAAGGAGAAAATTGTCCCCAAAATGTGACCCTTGGGGTCTTATTTATAGAGAATTCGAGGCCCCTTATGTTGTTGGGGCATTGGGCCTGCAGAAGCCTCTGTTGGCCGCTTTTCTCCTTGGTCTCGGATGTTTTAGCTCCCGGCCGTTTTGTGGTGTTGATTATAGCTTCCGAAGTGAGGGTCTCGGTCAGTTGATGCTTCTTCGACATTGATATGAGCTTATTGATGTAATTGGCTTTCGAAAGGTATTTGTGCTCCCGGTACTAGCTTCTGGGTGTAGGTTCTGGTTTCCTTATGAATACTTTGAGGAGCTTGCTCTTGTGATGTACGTAGATAGCTGCCGGTTCGGAACCCCTGTCGATGTCAATGCTGAGAAGATTAGTATGGATAGCTAGTATCCTCATTAGGGTTCCAGTTTGCCTTCCGGTGGAGCCTCCAGGTATGCCTGGTCTTCCAGGAGGTAGCTTCCAGTGATTTGCCTGTAGTCTGTCAATGTGACCCTTTGGTGTTTATGTAGTGGATGATTCGGAAGTTAGTTACGGATAACTCCTGCGTACTTTTGGCTTGACATCCTTGATGCCTTTATCTCCTGCTATATCGGTGTGATGCAGGATAGTACTGACTGCCCTTTCATTTTTTTGGGTTATGATTAGCGGAGCTCTTGCCTCCCACTTTCTTAGTTTCTGACTTAGATGACCTTTCGCTACAGAACCCCTTGCTAGCTAGACCCAGACGGATAGACCCTACAGTGTGGGCCCTGTCGGTAATGTATAGCTTTTGTGTTCTCTCTAATGTTTGGCTTTCGCTTTTAGAGAATTCTTATGTACTTGTGTTCATCCGATTACCCCTTCACCGTTAGCCTGCTTCGGAGTTAATTTTGGTAGTAACAGTTACCTTCTAACTCAATAGTTTCCGAATTCGCCATATTCTTTATATAAGTTTCAAAATTTTCTATATCCAAAATCAAATATCCTCAAATTTCCATTCAAAATTTTAATTTTGATCTCCTGATCAATTCAAATATTTCATATCTTCTCCAACTCAAATTTATGAATTTGTTAGTTATAAACCATTTTTTCCAAATCCCAATTATTGAGTTCATCACTTTATTCAAATCCTTACGCACTCAAAATTTCAGAATTTTTCATTCTTATAACATGTTTTCCCATTCATGCATTATTACTCTTTTATACCATTATCCTTTGACCGTAAATTAGCAAGCGAACAACTCACTAAGCGTCAACCCCGAAGGTCAAAATCAACATCAGATCAACACTCAGGAAATAATTCAACTTAACTAATTTCCAGTCAATTTCTAAATTCCTTAACTCCATTTCTTATTAAATCATTTCTTACGCAACTCTCTGATTCAATTTACAAATCCACGTCTTTTACGAAAATCATTGACTATAACAATAATTCACGCCTTTGAAATATTTAACTTTAAAATATACTTTATTCATTAATCTGAACAATTAATCTAATTATATATTAAATTTTCGATTAAAACGGAAAGTAAATTTTCCTGAAATTAGACATAGTTGACTGCACGCACAAACTTCTTTCGAATAATCTCTTATTCAGTAATATATTCTGAACTTTAGAATAATCTCACCATACTGGTGAACGCCATTTCCTTTTATCAAATTTCATTTGCAGCATTTTTGCTTTTCAACCCTATTTACTTCTAAAAAGTGAATATTATTCCTTTTATAGGAATCTAGACTCGTCACATCCAATTAGCTTTGATTTCATTTAAATATAGGTCCAAATCTTTTTAAAATCTCCATTCATGTTTTGCTTCATTTACAATTCACTTCCTATTAATTAATCAACTAGTTTAAAACTCACTATCGAATTCATATATCCGATCATACATTACTGGTTTAAAACCAATTATAATTTATCTTGCCAAGTTCCAAATAATTCAAATAAATTAGTAATGCAATTTGGCACAATCGAATTATAATTATAACCTTTTCGATTTTATTTCCATTAATTTTATTCCAAATGTCGAAATAAAATTCATCGTTTCATTCTTGAAAAGATTTCAAATTTCCACTTTCATTCACATTCCCACCTAAATTCTTATTTCCAATAAATTTTAGTTATCTTTGATTGCTAAAATACACAATTAGATAAATTTATTCGTCGATTCTCATATACTTATCTCCCTTTAATACCATTCGACGACGGATTCAAGATTCAAACCTAAGGAGATCTTATCAAAGGAAAAGCTTTCGTAAATCTAGATCCAAAGACTGGGGATTCCGAAAAAATTTAAATCTCAAACTCATTTTTTATTTCCGCTGTATCTGTTTCAAAATACTTACTATTTCCAAAATAATTTACCATTCAAAATTTATTTTAAAATTATTTCACTTTCAAAATTTATATTTGGAAACCCATTAGTTTTCAAAATCCGCTTTTCTAGTGTCGATTCTACTCATTTCAAACCCGATAAGCTAAGCTTTGAATAAACCAAAGCACTGATAAAATTTGTAACGTCTATCTTTTTGAACACTTCAAATTGGTAGTTAAACCAACTTAAAACATTCAAATCGACGGATTATTATTTAGCTTACAGAGTTTAAAATAAAAATCAACATAGAAAACACAGAATAAACAAAAAACACGGTATTGAACAGGGAAAGAAACTTTTATATATTAACCAGAATTTTGAATACAATATTATTTTATACAACGAAATTGAAAATACAGTTTAAGTACAAGAAAAATATGTTTACTGGTTTAAAATCTTTAAAGTGTGCACGTCTTCGGAACCTGAAGCTTCACCAATCTTCAAATCATAAGTTGTAATTCCTAAATCTTTTAACACTCGGATCTGACCCCAGCCCGAGCACAAAAAAAAAACTCGGGTCAGGATTAAACTTATTTCAAGTAAGCAAACTACGAATAACATATAAATATAATTAATTAACCTTGACAAGTCATTAAAGGTTTCGAGCATAATAACCGGGAAACTATCAAACTACATCTTGGCTAAATCAAACATTATGAACACGCAAGGTAGCATACATGTACCCAGTTTTCGAGGAATAAAAGCATATATAAGGATTACGATAGCAAGTAATAATATTATGTTGGAGCTTCTCACCAATCATATTTTTTTTTAAATCTATCTACTCCATCAAATTCTTTAAATTGATATGATAACTTTCAAAGAATGATACATCAAAATTTGAATAGATAACAAAAAGGGAAACTGATTAAAATTTAGCACTAACCATATAGATCATAGTGTGCGTAACATGTTAGTTTGTTTCAATAATAATAATTATTAGTGATCAACACAACCTTCAACATATGAATTTAAACGATCTTTAGATATAAAATAACGAGTGGACATAAGTATTAAAATTTGTTTAAAACTAGCTCAGCTTATATTAAAATACATGTAATGACTGATTTCAGTTTACGAATATAATTTAATAAATATATGCGTGAAGTTGAATGGAGATATATATACAACGTTACAAATTACATTGGAATAAATCAACTGAAGTTTGATAACCAAACCATGCATTCATACTCGAATCATTGAATATAATAAACTTATAGAAGTAGAATAATATATGAAGCAACTCATCTTGTCCTAAATAATTCATTAAGAATGTTGAGGGAGAGAGTAGCATGCACAATTATCATAATTCATTACTTGCATATAATTATATGTACCATGCACTACAAACTAGATCACAACAGCCAATATAATAACACAATATGGTTATGATCAATGGACATTATATCAAGCTCAGGATACCATACTTATATACCACTCTATAAATATTTAAAACACAAATATGCATACCCAGGTATAAACGCATTTAGTAGTAACACAGAGATGCAGTATAAGCCATTTAACGAGTACAGGATCATGGCAAAGATCAGGGCAACTAGGTTTTGAATTTCATGAAGTCGGGTCTAGATACAACTCTAAATGTTCGGCCACTACCGTGCTTTCAAGTCGCATAGATATTCTTATCTTGGATATAGCTATTAACTTATTCAGCAACATCTAGCTCCAGAATATTTGATGAACAGGGTGGTGCTTATGTATTTATTCCAAGCGTGAGTAGGTGTATTCAGGCATGAACCCATAAAATAAAATTAAACAAACGACAAATGGGAAGGTACACATAGGTTGCTAATCATGCTAAGTTTAAATACAATAGAATGCAACATAAACAGGGTGGCTCACACACATAAAACACTCAAGGCCCAATTGCAATAGCGGAGAACAACAGTACGCAAGGAGGCATGAAAACAGTCACCGCATATATACAAGTTCAAGTTACTAGTTCTAACAACAATTGGTCAAAACCAGAAATCAAAGTGGTGATAAAACGGAATTTGCGGTAGCAAAACAGCCCACAAACAAACAAACAAAAAGTCTAAACTTGAAATTAGTTAAACAGTGAGATTAACTCACCTGTTGTGGTGACGAAGAAGAAGCGGGGCTCGGAAATACGAGAACAAAGCAGCTTGGGTGTTGGCGAACAAAGAGGAGGAGCTGCCGACCTTGATTGCTCCCCTTTCTTCAAACTATGCTCAGCTACACACTGGAAAGGAACGGGCTTGCTCATAATGAAGGGAAATCGGGTCGAGCTGGTCGGTGTGTGGCTGCGTCGATGAAAGAAAAATAATTTGAGAGGAAGAGAAAAAAGATTTTGAAGAAGACAATATTTTATTGCTTTTTTCTTGATTAATACATGATTGACATAAGACTCATTTTATACATTCATTTTCTATTTGAAAGAAGGATTTGGATAAGATCACAATAAAACCTTTCCAAACATGACCAAATAAGAAAAAACAGGAAACGTAATTTAATGCAATATTTAATGCAGTTTTAATTTACTCCAACAATCTCTCCCCTAAATTAAAACTTGCTCCTTACTCCAATCTTTCTGCATTGCGCTAAGCTCCTTTGTCAAAATATCAGCTGCTCACTTGTTTTAAAATTTTTGATTCTTTTATACCTCACGTGCTTCGGCAATAAAAAAAAGTGATATCCCTACTCTTGATTCAGGCTCAAGTTTTCTTCGATTGAACAAGCATAACGATCCACCACATTGCATTTCTTTGGCATCTTCAACATCCTCCGTATTCTCGTCTTCTTTTGCTATAGCCATTTCGACGTCTTCTTTGTCATCATTTGATGATAAACTATTAAATTTCCATGTAATAGCCTGATGAGCACTACGTGGAGGTGGGCTCTTTGGACTTGAAATTAACTTGCAATAATTTTTATCTACGTCATAACGATATAGATTATCATAAACAAATGTCTTGTTATCATTGTAAAATTCCCTTCCATACAAAATCAGATGAGTCACTTTCAGTGGATTAAAGAACAACGAATGATTAGACCTTGGAGAAGTCCTTGCCACATTTTCTTCAACAAACACTTCCTTTTTCTTTGCTTCTTCCATTTCGTCAACCTTGCAAAATCCATGGATAAGAGCTTTATAAGTGAATTCATCAAGCTTCAAACCCAACTCCCACATTTTATTCCTCACATTACATTCAAAGTGCATATTCCCTTTCTTACTGTAAGCATTAATCAAAGTATTGCAAGTGAAATTATCAGGCTCAATATTTCTTTTATCCATCTCATTCAAGATAGCAATAGCAGCCATCATTTTACCCTCTTCGCATAACTTACGAATTATTGAGTTATATGTCACTTCTCCAGGATACAAACCTTTTGCCTCCATTTCTTTATGAAGTTTCAATGCTTCGTCAAGCTCATCTTCTTTGCAAAAACCATGAACCAATGAATTATAAGTTACGATATCGAGTTTGATCCCAGCATCTCTTCTACGTTCTTCCTCCTCTTTTCTCAATCTTTCCTCTTCTTCCATTTCCTTTCTCTCTTCTTCTTTCTTCTTCCTTTTTTGATTCTTTGAATCCATCTCGCTCTCTTTTGGCTCTTCAGTTTCAGGAGCTTTTTCTTCAACTTCTTTTGATTCTCCATTCATATCTTTCTCCTTCTTTGTAATATGGTCTTCTTTGTCTTCTGGATTATCCTCTGCTCGAGCGTCGTCAACTTCAGTCATTCTGGGATCCATGTTTTCATTCTCGCGTCTGTCTTCTCTTTTCATATCCATTTTCACTTTCTCTTTCTTTCTTCTCTGCCTCTTCATCTTCTTCATCTTGTACTTCTTTTCTTCCCTTTTTTTCTTGTCTTTCTTCTCCTTTGCATCTCCATCTTCATCATCATCTTCTTCTTGTTTTACTTTCTTCTCTGTTCCTTTCATCTTCTCTGCCTCTCTGTCTTCATCCCTATTTTCTTCATTTTTGTCCTTTATTTCTTTTGCTTCAGCCAGTTGGTTGCCATCCAACCACTGTATTGCATCTTCAACTGCGCCCTCAATTTTCTTCTCATCGTAGTTTTCCATTGCATTCTTAGCTTCCATCTTCTTCTTGTGTGTCTCTTCCGCAAGCTCGTTGCCCTCAAGCTCTAGCCTTTCCTCTGGTTCTTTTTCTTTAGCAGCTTTCTCTGTCATCGGCCCTTCTTCTTTTCTCACCTTCTCCTCTTCCTCCTTTTCTAACGTGTTTTCTCTCTCCGCCTTCTCCTTTTCTTTTACTTCTTCATCCGCTTTGTCAGCTTCTACATCAGCCATGTTGGCATCTGTATTTGCATTTTTAGCTTCGGTTACTTCCTTTTTAGCTTCTTTGCTTTCATCCTCTTCTTCCTCTTCTTCGACCTCCTCTTCATCTACTTCTTTTTCTTCTATTTTTGTGTTATCCTTTGCATACACCTCTTTCAATAAATTCCACGAATCTTTTGCGAATTTTTGTCCAAGAATATGGTCGAAAGCTTCTCTATCAACGTTCTCACTCATCAAAATCCGAGCTTGAAGATCTTTCCGTCTCAAGCTTACAAATGCTTTACTCTCTTTCTCCGTCATGTTTTTAACATTTTTTGGTCATTCGTAGCCACTTTCAACGATCTCCCAAAACCCTTTGGAAATCAATTCTTCTTTCTTTTTATTACTCCACTCTTCGAAATTTTCTTTTGTGAGGACAAACGGTGAGGAGAATAGAAAAGCCATAGTCTCAACCAAGCTCCGATACCAATTGAAGAAAAATAATATGAGAGGAAGAGAAAAAAGATTTTGAAGAAGACAATATTTTATTGCTTTTTTCTTGATTAATACATGATTGATATAAGACTCATTTTATACATTCATTTTCTATCTGAAAGAAGGATTTGGATAAGATCACAATAAAACATTTCCAAACATGACCAAATAAGAAAAAACAGGAAACATAATTTAATGCAATATTTAATGCAGTTTTAATTTACTCCAACAGAAAGGAGTTGGTGGCATGCTCAGGGGTGGTTGCGGTCAACTCCGCTTTCTCCGCAGCATGCGCAAGGGGGAATCGAAAATAAAGGAGTGCAGTAACCTCGATTGAAGGGGTGAGGCCAAGGATGTATTAGGAGAAGTGATTTGGACAGATTATTTTTTAGGCGAGGAAAACCATTAAAAGGTTGAAAAGGGTTTGATTCAATAATGAGGAAAATGGGACGGGGTGATTCTTTTATAAAAGAAAGATTAGGGGATAAACACGGCATAATTTCAGTACGTACAGGATGTTTGAGCGCTTCAGTGGGTAGGTCGGCGTTAAAACATCTAGGGTAGGAAATACTTAGGGTAGGTGATAACATGGTTAAACTTTACCATGAATTATCGTTGAACGCTCAAAAATTCATACCATCAATACCACTTTCAAATGCAACAAAAATTATATGGACTTCTTCATCTTCACGTACTGAATCCAACAAAATTATTCTGGTTGTAAACCGAATCCGTCTGTACATAACGTTAATTTAAATTTTAAATTATTTATTGGTTCGCCGCCTTTATTCAGTTTGTCCACTAATAACTCTGTTCGATTCCAAATTTGAATCGTTAAATTTCAGTTTCTTTATACACACATGTCCAAGCCAATTTTCCATATATTTCAACCAACAAAATTTCCAATTCGTTTAACGTTAACTACATTTATTCTTAAATTCAACCATTTATATTTTCAGTCGAATTTCAATCCAATTCGAATATTCAACCAAATTAAATTCAAATATTCAACAATAATTATTTGATTCTCAATCAGCCATTCTGAATTAAATATCGAGTTCAATTCAAACTCGAAACATCATTTTTTTTTTATTTGTAACCCAAGTATTAATATAAAATTGATTATTCATAATTAAATCTCTGATTAATTCCTTATTTTAGTTATCAAAATTTCAGGAACGTTGCAATGATGATAAAGCAACCGCTGCATATATAAGTATACTATAATTAGCTAGTTCTAACTTGTATTAGTAAGAGTTAAAATTATATTATGTAAAATTCAATTTTATTTTGCATTATAGCAATAGTTCCAACAAGCATATGCGTAAATTCTAGATGATACAAGACGAGATGAGTTGACTGCTGGCGATGTGGATGCTATTTTCAAGTCTGTTATCGATGCACTATCCCAAAATGAATGCTATGGATTTGGAAATCCAGAGACAATGAATTTTATAAAATAAACTAATTTTAAATATTGTATATTTTAAATTTATGTTATGTAAATTATATAACAACTTATTTTATTGTAGGTTAAGACCACTAAAAGGCTTATTAGAAGGCTTAAAATAAGGCAGAGATTACAAAGCTACGAGCCTGTATCATTGATATATATGAGCATATTCATATCCGTGCTATAGAGATGGAGCAACTGAACCAGCGTTTGGTGGAATACATTGATCAACACAGGACATTCCCCTTACGTAGTGGTTCTGATGCATCTTGAGATATGTGTTTTTTTATTTTTTGTACATATACTCTTTGAGATGGTGAGGATGTGTTCTATACATTATGATATTGTATGACGATGATTTGGGCTTTCTTTGCTTATTTTCTAGACTAGATGGATGTTTGAGTTAGATGAGGATATGTTTTGTTGCGTATATTGAATGGTTTGTTGATACGAGAATGATTTTTTTATTTTGTTGTGTATATTGGATGTTTTATTGATGTATACCTATGGATATACACTCAATAGAGCTAGTTTATATATATACATATGCTCAAAATGGGGATACGATATTGATTATTGTATGTGTGGCGAGTTGAAGTGAAAGGATGCTGCTGCCTTAAAAAAATACCCAGAATTCTACGGCATCTAACGGCTAGTGACGATTGTTTGTGTGACGCTTCACCCCTAGACCCACATAAACACAATGTATTACTGGGTAATACTGTATGTTAGTGCACAGAATAAGGATGGTTAGGATAAACCCTCCATTAGTCTTCTATTAAATAAGTATCGAATACGCCGATTTTGTGCCTTATTTTTTTCTTACCTTATATGAATCAACGTGCTTAATTCTAGCTTGGTACAATACTACGATGGCTAGTGGATTTACTAAGAAGAAAATATAAAACAACGAATAATATAGATTACAGAATAGCAGACACAACTATATACAAGTAAGATGAGAGTACAGTATGTAAGTGATTGTTTATATGAACTACATATATACATCAAATCCTAAAAAAAAGAATACGTATATCAGAGTTACAAAAATAAAGTACATGAAAAGTACAAAAAAATATGCCTAAGCATCCCAAATAGTCATAGAAAAGTCTATGATAGGAGCAAGCAAAGCAGGAAACAATAAGAAAGTCTATGCCGAAACAACTTGGTATGTCCCAAGTACATAAAATACACTAGTCAGTCCATATTAAACCAGATGATTAGAATATGATCGGTGAAGGATATTATCACATAAAGGTAAAACTCCTCATTAGATAAGTAGCAACATAAGTTTCCAATGTCATAGCATACATGAGTAAAGTCCAACTAATTCAACATATAAAAACCTCATGTACTAGGTAACAACTACGGGAATATTTGCATCAACAACGAATTGCTTAAGCCCTAATGCCAAACTATATGAAATTTGAACCACATGTAAACATAAAGATAGAAATCAATATGTAGAACTCATTTAAGAGTTCAAAGCAACTCAAATGTGATCCCCATAACTAAATAAACAAATAACTCTAAGGCCGTTAAATACGTTCAACATCAACAAATGGTAAAAACATTTAGAAATCATCAAAAAATTAGAAATCAAAGTAATAAAAATCTAAAAATAGCAACAAAAGTGGATCCTAATAAGAGGCGAGCATAAGTTATGCATGCACGTGCAACAACAATAAATGGCCTAGCAACCTACCAAATACTATTTAATAATGACCCAATAGTCTAAAATTGGACCCAACAGCCCAATGGATAGCCCAACAACTTAATATAAGGCCTAGCAATCCACTAAATGGCCCAACAGACTAATATTGGCGTCAACAACAAGATGTATCACAAAATCCCAAACAATGACAACAATGTGACCCATATCGTACGTTCTCATTTATCTGTTTACTATAAGTCAATCAATTTCACATGTAAATAGCTTCAATAAAAATGTTTGGAATTAACTGATATAAAAAACCAATGTTTCCTATACCACATGTTTTACCAAATTGTTTAAGTTGCTTCCTTGTTCTCTCGAAGAGTGCAAAAATGTATAGTTTTATATAGAAACGCATATTTCAAGAAAACTAGTTTAAAACAATTTTAGAAAATTATTTTGAAATCATTTACAATGAAATATCTTTATAATAAAAATCATATATTATAAACAAATTTAAGAAATATATTCATTTTAAATAAAATCTATAAAATCGACTAAGAGATCATGTTCATGAAATCAACAGAAAATTAAATAAAACAACTTATGAAAACGCACATAAAACCAGTCAATCCGAAGTACAAATTAGCATTAATATCAGCCTTCCTATTAGTAGGAATTAGTCTATTAAAATTAATATAAACAACAGAAATCAGCAATAGTACTATAATATAACTCAAGAAACAATCATCAAACTCTCAAGAAAACAAAGCATTGAATTCCAACATAAAGGCTCAACTTGCCATGAATCTTTCACAACCCAGGTCGACCTAGAATTGTGCCAAGGTCGACCTCGCGGTCGACCTTATGAAGACACAGGTCAACCATGCCAGAAGTTAGGTCGATCTTTGGGTCGCACCTTTATCTAGTTAAAGCCCTACAAAATCCCTGTTATAGCCCATAGTGCCCTTCAATAGCTATGTTATTTCTATTTTGCGCTGATGAACAGTAGATCCGCTTAAAGCCCCGCTATTTTTTGCTACACTTGCCAAATCAACGCTTTATAGAACCCGCTTTAGAAATATTAATATATGAAGCTTGATTTGACTAGTTCTCTTTTCAAACAAATCAATAAAGTTAGTGTAAAAAGATAATTTTAACACGTAAGTATCTAATATATAGTAGAAATATATTATTATCATCAATTCTAATGTGTGTAACCATGATATTATTTGATTTTATTGTATAAGATTAATAGATATTAGTTTCTTCTATGCAAGTCATGTGAGAATGATAATTAAATAATTTTAAAATACTTATTTTTATGTCTAAGGTACCCTTTTGCACCTCCGCTATATCCCCGCTTTATCCCTGCTACACATTTTTGCACCTCCACCACTACATAACCGCTAAGAGCTTTAATTACACAGTCGCACTTTCCACAAAAAGTTTACTACCTCTTCATGTCCAATTTCGAGCATGATTTCTATATGGTTTTAAATGATATTCAAACACGAATTTAGGTATGCATTGAGATTTGCATTCAGACAACAATGTGAAACAAATTTGACATAGATTCAGGATAAAACGAAGAAGGTACAAGCTCGCAAAGATCAATATTGAATAAGATATCAACGTAAACACAAAAACTCAATATTTATGTTTACAGTAAACGAATATCATCTCAGAAACTTACAACAAACTCCGATTTAATATCATGAACACATAGTTTAAGCTAGAAGAGTGAAGTTTGCTCACCTTCGGATTAGCAGAAGTGAATTGAAGAGAAATAGCTTGCAAAGATTGAGCTTTCGGCTAAAAATACACCTCAGATACCTATTATAGACAATAACAGGGAATGTAAAGAAAGATAAACTCATATTCTCAAGTTTTAGAGGTAATGAATTAAATCTATAATTCAGTAGAGATTACCTATTAGAGGATAGATTTGCAAATTTTATCTACTTTTAATTTGAATTTGGAGATTGTGTTGAGGATTGGAGAGAAGGATGTAAACTTCTTTTCGAAAAGAAGAAGATGCTGAGAAAATAATACGAATGTTCTCTCATACATCTTCCTAGTAATTCAAAATGAGAAGTTAGGTTTGGGTTTTGTACCCATTTATTACCTAATAACCAAGTTGTTTAGTTTTAACTTAATTATGCCATTGTGTTAACATTAACACAAGTTTTACCCCATTTCAACACAATAATTTACAAATACATAAAAATCTACATGTTCTAACTTTGTGAAATTTGTAATAAACATGTACAAAATCATTTTAAACAAATTAAACATGATTTCTATTAAAAACACACTAAAAATTCACGTTTTTATTTAAAAGTTTGTTTTACATACTTATTGGTTTAAAACTTACATTTCCGACATATAGATTTTGTGACGACCACCCACAACACCTACACTAAACAAGAGAGATAATGCACTGAACAGTGTGCCAGGTAGCTATGGACGATCATCAAGGTATGAAACACAATGGTACCTGTCGTAAACTCACAGCGCAAGGATAAAATATAATAAAACATATACAACAGGTAATATTAGTGAAGCAGAAAACACTAAACTTTCATAACGACTAGAAAGTAATATCCATACACTTGGATTAAACAATGGTGTTTATACAATTTTGCCTCACTATAATACTTAGAGAAGAATAACAAATAACGAAAAACAAAGGTACTAGATAGTAGTAAAGATAGTACGCCAGCCTATGGCTCACCTCCGAACAAGCACCCAAGGAATATCTCCCTCGACGTTGGATGATCTGCGTGAGGCGGTACAAACAAAACATCCAACATGTAAGGCTGACTCTGGCTATCACCATCGATCCTGCTTTGAAACCATCATTAACCATATGACTGGCCAAACAATTTGTCGTCCGTCAAGGGTCAATGGTAAAACCTAGTTCTAGCTAAAGCCCCACACACAATATGATGAAATGTGTCTATAACATACGACGAAACCCAAGGTACTCGACCATACAACGAAATCGTGTAACCCTTGCTTTAAAGCCGCTAGAACCTATGATAACAACAATTTCTCGGCCTTCGGTATCTCTAGTCGTCATCGACGGCGAACATCAAACCATTATCACCCAACTCAGAACACCTTTGAGTTGTAACCACAGTCGTTGTATTACAACTAACAACGAATACACAACATCACTTCGACACTCCTTATTGAGGTCACTTTGAAGTCATTGCCACTCTCGAACCAAAGCTAATCACCAACATAAGGTTCGAAACAATCCATAGCATCCTATCCATTAGCTAAAGAAATAAACCACAGCACTAATGCCATTCACCACAGTGTTTCAAAACGCTGTTAAAAAAACCTTCACGACAGACCAGGCTTTCCTGACCAACCTGGTCACCCATGTGCCCGACCGACCGACCCGAAGTGACCGATCCAAGTGTGACCGACCCCACCCCTTTTAGAGTTCGACCACCTCACTTCACCGCCTGACCGACCCGTTCCCTGTGCGCACGACCGACCGACCTTTGGGATGCATGACCAAACCCACTTCCATAAGCAATTGACCCGGTCTTTGGCTGATCCAACTAGTAGTGCCCGACCTCCTTCCTTTGAGCATGACCGACCGACCCTATATCAATCTTATGGACGACCAACCCCTCAATGTTACTACCGACCCGACCTCCTCACCCGGACCGACTGACCTCCTTAGTATGAATATGATGCATGGTCGACCAGAGCACTATTGACTAAACCATCAACCATCGAACGACCCAAGCATTTCTTCTTTCCCAATGCACACTTCAACCGGCTCGACTACGTCCTACCGACCAAAAATTTTGCGACCGACCACTTCGAGAGCCGTCCGATCCAACCCAATACCATGACTAAATCCCAAAACTTCGTCTAACGGCAAGATTGACAAAATCAATTCATCCAATGCATCCAAAACACCCATGAACACATTATGAAACCACTAACAACTCGAAAAATAACCATTTCATCAATAATTCACAAAATCATGATAAATGAGTATATGAGCCAAAAATATGGATCTAACTTGCATAAATATATGAAAGTATAGGGATTACCGATTTAAAGTGGCTAAATTATATCCTATGGTGTTTCGTATGAAAATAGCTTACCATGATGTAGATCTAAGGAAAATGACTTGAATTTGATGAAAATATGATCAAACACTTATATACTTGATTGAATCTGTGTGAGAGATGCATATCACTTAACAGTTCTCTAAATCAAAGCAAAAACGGTGAAATTAGATTCCAGACAGCGAAGAACTTGATCCATATCCTTCGATCCGATGAACTCTCACTTTGATTTGTGTTGATCTAGCTTCCAGCAATGTAGATCTTCGATTCTTTAAGCTCTAATGGTGAAAGGATGAAGAAATGGAGGATCCCTTGGCTCTTACAAATGAGAGAATGGAGAAAGTAAACTATTCTCCATACCTCCCACTCCCTATTTATAGCCTTCCACCAACCTACTAATGCGCCTCTCCGAATCAGCCCATTATGGCTTTATAAACCTGAACAACCAACTGTTAAACCTAAAAACAGTTACTCCTCCCAAACCGCTAAGCCAAATCTTTAATGTGACCCCTCTACGAAAAGGCAACCATCAATTCCTTTCCAATGGCATAGGTCTCACCACCCGATTCAACCTGAGTAAAATGTTATGCCCTATACAAGACCGACAGGGGTAAAATAATCACAAACAAAATGGGTAAAAATTATGGACATGTCTCATATCCCCATAAACAACATACTAAAATATAAGAATGATCCAACACTCAGGGAATGAAATAAAAATATTTTACGATCTTTTGATACGTAAAATGCAGGCTGTTACAGATTACCTTTAAACTCATTATCTTATCAAAATAAATGTAAAACCATATTAAAAGTATTTTATAAATCAAATATTGATTTTTAATAAATATTCCAATTATTTAAATTTAAATTTATAATTCAATTGAATGTAAGACACATCTTTGCAATAAGAGTTTAACTTTAGTAATAATTCACAAATTGTTGCATTTAGACACTTAAAATCTTTCAACATAAGTTTTTAACACATATTCGTATTATAATGCTTTTCAAACTTTATTCCCTCTGTATTTAAATTAATTCAACAATCTAGTATTGAATTGAATCTTTTTATTATTACATTCAATTCAGTTGAATCTCAAATTCAAATTCAACATACTTCTATCTTACTACTTAAGATAACCCAAATCCCTTTAATACTCAAGTTAATAAAAATCTCAATGTGTATTCAACTTGTATAGTCACACCTGTTCAGTTAAAGCGCTTAGCGGTTTTATAGCAGCGGAGGTTCAAAAAAGTATAGCGGGGATAAAGTGGGGAAATAGTTGGGATATAGTGGAGGCATAAAAAGGTTCAATAAATGTAAAATCAAATATTTGAAAATTAATTAATCATCTTTCTCACATTATATGTATACAAGAAACTAATACTAATTAATCTTATATAACAAAATCAAGGAATATCATAGTTATGCATGCTAAATTTGATGAGTATAATTGATTATTATCATATATTAGGCACTTATGCCTTAAATTTAGCTATTTACACTAAATTTATAGAATTTTTAAAAAGATAATTAGTTAAATCAAGGTCTATATATTAATACTGCTAAAACGGGTTCTAAAAAGTCTTGATTTAGCGGATGCAGTGGAAAATAGCAGGGCTAAAATCGGATCTACTGTTCACCAATGCTAAATTGAAATAGCGTAGCGGTTGAAGAGTGCTATGGGCTATAGCGGGGATATTGCGGGGCTTTAACTGCATAGAGTCACACAAGTTATCTTCTCCAAATTGATATTTATTTCTTTAATTAGCACATTAATATTGAATTTTATTCCATTTACACTTTATTTGATTTTATTTGACTGAACCCATTAACTTAGTCATTTTTGTCTCTAAAATCCTTGCCTTGTTCAACTCAATGGATTTTATGGGTTGTTCTCTTCAAGTGTATGTCTAGTTTCAGTTAACCCATTTAAATTCTGTTTAATTTGCTTACACAAGTTATATTAAATCCATGGTTGTTATGGACTCCCACTTATTAAAATTGCATCCCTGTAATTTCCTAGAGAAGAATTGTACTCAACACGATTTTAATATAATTTCTAAACAACTCTTCCCAAATTTTCCTCTTTTAAGGAATAAAGTTTAAATTTTTGACATATGGTTTTGAAATTTAATACTCAGCCAATTTTATATGTATATATATATATATATTGTTAGATCAAAATTTGGCTCTAACACCCAAATTGTTCTGATTCGTAGAGAGTTAAAACTGAAAAATGAGGAAAAAGCAGAGAACACACAAGGTTTATAGTGGTTCGGCGTTAACGAGCCTACGTCCACTTTATATGATATTGATTATACTTTGAATGCTAGTACAACCAATGATTTCTCTCAAACTCACTCTTACAATTATGATTTCTCTCAGTAATCTCGAAGTAAAATTGACAAGAAATAGTGGTATGACAGTAATGGTGGAATCAATACTCGATACTGCCCAAAAAGATCCTCAAAAATGCCAAGTTTTGGGCTATTTATAGCTGATTTCTTTAGGCGGATCGCGGTCATACGTGGCACAAATCTCGAGAATCTCGGACTGGTTCATGGCTTGATGGAGAATTGGTCAATATGACAGTTATGGACAGGTGTCACTAGATCCGATGTTTGTGCATCATGAATGACTGGGTCATAACCCTCAGCTTGGCTTCTGGGAACGGATCGGATCGTGAGGACAGGAGCGGGTCGGATCGAGGCTACAGGGGGCAATCGCGAGCTGGAGGAGACATAGTGAACCGATCTGGATGAAGCAATCGCGATCAGGACTTCACGGATCAAAGGGATGAAGCACCATGTCTGCCTCGTGTGTGGACCTTGGTGGCTTTGTCAAAAAAGCTAGCCAACATTTTGCCCCCCCCCCCCCCGAAGTATGTTTTATCGAGGATGGAACATGCTTCGAAACTACAGACTTATCTTTTCACGAAGCGGTGCCAATCAAATGTCGTGTCCATCTGGAATGTCGTACAGCTTAAAAGAGCTATATCTCTTAGTTAGTATAAATATCCAGTCGATCTTCAGACATTTTTTTATCCCTTGGATAATTCTCATCTCTGGAGTTTTTGGGGGCTCCATTGTAAAAATTGGCAGGTAAACCTTTTAGATTCTTCACAAGTATTCCTGAATTTTTATTTCGAACAATCATTCGTCGAGTCGGATCACCGAGAGACCCCACGGTCCATGGGACGAGATACTCGTTTCGAGTTGGTGATTATCTGGGCTTTCCTTGCGAAACGCGATGGGCTTGTTTGCTTCAATCACGAGCCACGTGAGGGAGCGCCCTCCCTCTCCTTCGTTGGGCTCAAGTCGGTGGCCCACTAGACTCCACGGTCCGAATGGGACAAAAACTAGAATGCTAACGGTCACGGTTTGGTCTATATAAGTCGGGCCTCCCCCTTCATTTCCCTTTCTTCTTCTTTACGCCGCAGCCGCCCTTCCTATTAAACCCTAAGCTCAGTTTTCAAAAACCCACCCATCTCCTAACTTAAAAAAGGTAATCATATAAAAAATACTTTCATGTACTTTCACCCTTATTCTTCTTTGAGTTTTTACGGACTTGAAAGGAGAGAAAGGCGGAGTTTTGTGGTATTCAAGGTCTTGGAGGCTGATGAGGTGCCATGGGTTTTGCTGTCTGAGTTCGTGAGCGAAGAGGAGGAAAGAGGAGGAAGAAGGAGGGAGAAGGAGGGTGTCAGGTCGGTTCGTGGGAGAGGCTTCGGATCGGGTCGAGAAGTGTTGGCTCGTGGGGATGTGAGTAGGAGCGGATCGGGGGGCTCTTATCATGAGCCGATGGATCGCTGTGCTCAGCCCACAAGTCAACATTTAATTGCCGATTCAGCTCACTAGCGATCCGATCTCTGCGAAACGATCTGACCCCATGGAAAAGCCTTTTATCTCGATCCGATCTCTAAGATTCCAGCGAGCCGACTTAGTTAGATTCCAGCGAGCCGACTTAGTTGACGATCCGAAACACATATTAATTTAAACAACGCATCGTAACTGCAATACATTGAACAGTTAGGTTAGAGCCTTCAAGATGGACTTTCTAGACCAAACAACAGCATAAATTGACTGCATATGACGACTAATCCTTCGATGATTGTTGATCTTCGTACTTTTCTTTAATGCACGCACAAGCACACACTGGCACTTGCACTCACGGGGGGACGGATAACTATATTCTTATTTCTCATGTTTACTCGCCTAAACAGTAATGTCGGATAACCGTTCCCCTTCAAGATCTGATACAGAGATGGAACCCGAGGTGTATGAGCACCACATCCCCGAGGTTCTTCCAATTAATCCAAAGGATGAGGATTCTGGATCTGAATATGAGGCAGAAACGGAATCGGAACCGTCCGAGAGTACCTCGCTTGATGAGGAGTCCGAAGTAGACGACCGAGCTCCCGACGAGATTCCAAGTGCAATAGAAATAGAGAAATTCACTGACTCTTTAGCTTCCAAACTTGATGACATAAAGCTTAAGAGAATTTTCTTGAGACATGGGATACCCTGGGATGATGTGAGGACTCCTGGTAGCGAAGATAGACCTCATTTGGCTCCGGAGGGGTATATGACAGTTAGCCGACTTATGTGCTGGGTAGGCGCTATTCCTCTGTTTCCTCCAATCGTCATTGAGACCCTAAAACGATTAGGTATTGCTCCAGTGCAGCTTCATCCCAATGCCTACGCAGCCCTATATACCCTATACATTGCATATGCGGAAATCCTGCAAACTGTGCTCACGTTTAAAGATTTGAAATTTTTTTACCTTTTCAAGCATCGCTCCACGACAACCCCAAATTTTTCTTTCTTCGAATCGGTAGCAAATAGGAAGGTTTTGTCTGACGGGTACAGCAACATAGGGGATCCCAAGGCCGATTGGTTCTATATAAAGAGACAGGCCGGGAGTTCAAGAAGATGGCTTAAATCAAGTAAATTTTAAACCTTTGAATGAATAACTTGTTTAATAAATTGAATCACTAACATGCTTCTTTTCTCTAAGCAGATCACGCCTTTCCAAAGACGGAAGGCTCGGTGTACAATAATCGACTGTCCCTTCTTCTGCAAAGCAAATCCGACTTCCTAAAGATCAAGAAATGTATTACTGACGAGAATCTTCACAAGAACCGCCTTCTGGATATAAGGTTTGGACTTGGTGCGGGTGGCAAGCCTTACAAATACGTGCCCCCGACTGAGGGAGAAGGAACGCCACAGGCAGCAGAAACAACTAAATTTCGTAAGAGTCCTTCGCCGATAATTATCCAGGACGACGAAAACCTAAATGTATATGAAGGAGATGAGGCCCGTGCGGACGAGTCTAAGGAAATCCCAGTCTCTCCGGGGGGTTTCCCCTCAAGGGCCTCTCTACCGGTTGAACCTGCTGCTCCCGATGATTTAACAGAGGAGCAGTTATTTAAAGAACTGAGCAAGATTCCTTTACCTGATGATGTATATACACAGGGAGACTTCAAAGGGGAGCCATTTTTCCCTATTTCTGAGGAAACAACTATTCTAGATGGAAAACGAGAGACTACCCAGATGAGCCTGACTTCGGGCCCTGGTCTGTTAGGGGGAATTATATGGGATGCACAAATCACATGCACTGTCTGACCCCACATTTTTATACCAATAGTATTCAAGGTTTTAATATGTACTTGTTTCTTTTGCAGGAAAGATGTCTCACAAACGATCTTATTCCTATCGCTCTCTTCGTGAAGGCGCACCTAGTCTTCATCCAAATCCTGAGCGTGCTCGTAGCAGCAACCGAGGGGGAGACAGTCATTGGTCCCGGGATTCTCACAAGCCTACTTCTTCACAGTCCAGATCTCCATCAAAACAAACCTCTGGAGATCCTCCCAGTCATCCGGTGCTGCCTTCAGGGGGAAAACAACTTCCCAAAGACTTAACCCCTCCGAAGAGTGCACCCTCTCACAGCAGATCATCCAAAAAGCACCATGAGCCCAAGGATAAAAGCAAGGATCCAAACAAGGATTCTGAGAGGGAGAAAATTGACATTGTCCCTTCCAGCCAACAAAGTTTGAGTGCCCCCGGGTCACGAGACTATATCCATGGTCCGGAGACTCAGTCCAAGCTGGAAAAATTACGAGAACAATTCCCCGATATCTTCTTCGAAAGGATGATGTTCGTTCCAACCTTGGAACCAGTCCCTAGGAATTGGGATACTGAAGTCATCGGACACGTTCGCCATGTAGCCAAGCAGTATGAGGTGATGAAGAAACATGTTATCAATCTTTCAGACGTCATCCAAACGCTTGAGATGGAAGCGCATAGGTCCAAAGTGAAGATAGATAACAGTGAAAGGGCCAGGGTAAAAATGGAGAAGGACTTAGAAGATGCACAATCTTTGCTTGCCTTGGCTCAACGAGATGCTAAAAATTACAAAACAGAGCTGGAAGAAGCCAGACAACGTTTTCATAATGAGCTCGATTCTAACAGCAAAGAGCGAGCGTTATTGAAGAAAGAGGTGGAAGATATCAGGATGGCCAACACTGAACTGAAAATAGCACAGGATCGTTTCGAGGCCGAAAAAGCTGCTTGGCAGAAAGAAAAGGCAAGCTTGAAAGATAGCTTAGCTCTGGCCGAAAAAGAGAGGGCGATTCTGAATGATCAACTCGCGCGAGCAGAGAAGCGCGTTATTCTTGTTGAAAATAATGTGGAAAGTGCCATTGAAATGGCTATTGTTTCTAATGAAAAGCTCCTCGAGAGAGAGAAGGATATCGAAGGATTTGAAGAAATGATGTTCGACTTCCTTGCCCAGGTCATCAAGACCTGTAACATCTCCTAGATCCCATACTACCATGTCACTCTAGCCAACATATGGGATGCAATCGTCCAGAGCGAGAAACAGCGATTAGGAGTTGATGAGATTGATGAGAATGAGTTGATGCAAACCATTCTTAGGGATAATGAACCTGAGGATTTAGAGAAAGGTAGACGCCTACTCCAAGAAGAAATTGATAAAGAGAAAACTCAGGCAAAGCGCAAAGATAAAATGGAAGAAGGCCCGAGCTCAGCTGCAGAGCTCAAGGCCTCCGAAATTGAGGAATACAATCCAGACTATCCATTGATTCCTCTGGGTTCAACTCCTCCAGCTGTCGGGGGTTCTGCTGCTAGCTTGGATGGAGGATCGGCGGAAGGTATCTCAATATTTTCTCTGCAACTTGCCAAAGCAATTGTCACTTGTCGTCGTCTTGTCGGACAATCAACTGAGCAAACCGCATTCTCTCCCAAAATAACATTTGTTTCTCATGATACAGGTGGCGGGCCAGCTGTTAAGGATGCTAAAAAGAAGGCAGAGGCAGAGAAGATTGACATCCTGCCAAGTGTTGGTGCTGATGTCCCCCCAGATGCTGAACCCATCGAGGCTTTGAGAGACATGGACGGGCGCCACGACGGCGTTGAAGAGGAAGTCGCCATTACCAAAGAAAGCAGAGGCGATGATGAGGAAACCTTGGTTGAACAACAGGCCGAAGAGGAGCAGTTACTCCTTATGAAAAGGGGACAGGATCCAGTATATGTGCCCCCTATTTCCGAGATCGACCCCAAAACTGGGTTGGTCGTAAGATTTTCCTCCCGATCAATAACTTCACAACTAGCCTCTCAATCCTCTAGTTCTTCGCCGGAGCCTCTTATTGATAAGAGGAAGAGGAAAAAAGGTGATCATTCGGATGTTGATAAGAAGGAGTCGGGGAAGCAGAAAAAGTGCAAGAAGCCTACAAAGCCCCCTCCCCCCAGCATAAGTAGGATGCAGATATCAGTTCATATTTTGTCCTTAGGATTTTTAGGCTTTCCACAGGCCATGAAATGTAATTGTGAGAATGGCCCTCACTTTTGTTTAGGTTCCTCTTTATCTTGTAGGTTTGCAGTTTATGAATGAAAGTTTATTTCTTTTGCGTCATCTTGTACCTGCAGTCAATAAACTCTTCGTATTTAGTCACAAGTCATTTGGCTATAACCAAGCTAAAATTATATTACAAATCATTCAAGCAACAGAAAGAATCTAACAATTTCTATGCATGTTGCCCCCTATATTTGAATACGGGGGACTTGGAGTTTTTTAGTAGAATTATAGTCCTTGAGGCGCCAAATCTCCGGTGCCTCTATACTTTCCCGACCCATCAGCGGGTTAAAGTTCGAACTCGTATCATGATCTGCTCACCGATCCTTTAACAGGGCAGGAATTCTGGGGACACTGAGTCTCCAGCATCCTTGTCAGCGCTTAATCACAGATGTTTTTATACTCTCCTGGCGGTCGCCAAGGTTAGAGTTCGAGCTCGGCTGTTCAGTCGCCCCCCGATCCTTCAGCGGGGTAAGAGCTCTTTCTCAGCACTTAATCGTAGACGCTTTTATACTCTCCTGGCGGTCTCTAAGGTTAGAGTTCGAGCTCGGTTGTTCAGTCGCCCCTGGATCCTTCAGCGGGGTAAGAGCTCTTTTTCAGCGCTTAATCGTAGACGCTTTTATACTCTCCTGGCGGTCGCCAAGGTTAGAGTTCGAGCTCGGCTGTTCAGTCGCCCCCCGATCCTTCATCGGGGTAAGAGCTCTTTCTCAGCGCTCAATCATGGACGCTTTTGTACTCTCCTGGCGGTCGCCCAGGTTAGAGTTTTGTCAATGATGTGATTCACTCTATTGTACCTTCAAAGTTCTAGCTGCGGATTGCTCTCCATTCTGATGGAAGGCACCTGGAGTCACATGTTCCTGTGATTGCCGCATAGTTTACAACAAATTTCATAAAGATAGAAAAGCGGATAAATAATAGTGCAATAAAGATAAACGACACACGGTATTTTTATAGTGGTTCGGTCAAATTGTAACCTACATCCACTTTATAATCTTTTGCTTAAAAAATTGGACTATTCTAGGCAAGTCGTGCCTTTTACATGGTCCTATGAAACAAAAGAATAAATCCGACATCTTTATGTCAGATAAGGCCGCAAATGTTGGGCATTCCACACTCTGGGGATTTCTTCTCCATCCACTGTAGCTAGCTTGAAGGTTCCATTATCAATCCTTCGTAGAATGGAGTACGGTCCTTCCCACTTCACACCCATATGAGTCGAGGGCGGAAAGACACGCTTCAGAACCAAGTCTCCGGGTTCAAAGTTTCGGGCTCGAACCTTTTTGTTGTAGTATCGAGCGACCTGTTGCTTGTGTCTCAAGGCACGCAAATCTGCTTCATCCCTCTTCTCTTCTATTGAATCTAGGGATTCAAGGAGCAACTCGTTATTAGTCATCGGATCGTAATAAGTAACTCAGTGAGATGGTACTTTTAGCTCAACCGGGATGACTGCTTCTGCTCCAAAAGCAAGGGAGAAGGGGGTATGGCCTGTTGCCGATTTATATGTCGTCCTGTAGGCCCATAATGCCAAGGGTAATTCATCGACCCACATGGCTTTGGCCCGCTTCAATCTTCTTTTGATAATGGACTTAATCACTTTATTTGCTGCTTCGATCTGTCCGTTCGATTGCGGATGTGCCACAGAAGTGTATTGTTTCTCAATGTGGTACTTCTGGCAGAAATCCCTAAACTCGTTGCTATCAAACTGGGTTCCATTGTCAGTGACGACGATCTTCGGGATCCCAAACCGGCAAATAATGTTTCTAACAACAAAATTAATCACTAGCTTGGTTGTGATTGTAGTTAACGGCTCAGCCTCGACCCATTTGGTGAAGTAGTCTACAGCCACAATAACGAACTTTGCTCCGCCCTTTGCTATAGGGAGGCTTCCGATGATATCAATCCCCCACATAGCAAAAGGCCATGGACTCGCCATTGTCTTTAACAGGCCAGGAGGTGCCCTGGGAATTTTTGAAAATCTTTGGCATGCATCACAACGTCGTGCGTATTTTGCTGCATCTTTGTTTATGGTAGGCCAAAAGTAACCATACCGCAACACCTTTTTTTGCCAATGTTTGTCCTCCAGTATAGTCACCACACTCACCCTCATGTACTTCCTGCAGTACACGCTTGATGTCGTCATGGGCTATACACTGGAGAAGAGGCATTGAAAATCCCTGTCTGTACAGGATTTCGCCTTGCAGAACGTATCGGGAAGCTTTACGGATTATTTTACGCCTCTCGCTCTTCTTGGTCGGAAGCATTCCATTTATCAAGAAATTCTCTAGAGGAGTCATCCATGACTCCCTTTCTGGCTCAATCTCTAGTATCAAATCAATTTCCATCTGACCTATGCTAGGGAACTGAAGTACTTCAACTGGGGCTAGCCCAGCTTCTTCAGGATCGTCGGTGCTTGCCATCTTCGCTAACTTGTCTGCATGTTGGTTCTCTGACCGCGGAATATGGGATATACTGTAGTGATCGAAGCCAGTCAGCAACTCCTTCACTTTCTCCAAATATGAAATCAATCTTGGGCTCTTAGCTCGAAATTTTCCAGTAACCTGATTTACAACTAACTTGGAGTCACAAAATATGTCCAGCTTCGCGATCTCTAATTCCTTTGCGATCCTCAGCCCGGTTATCAGGGCTTCATATTCGAAGTGGTTGTTAGTGGCGTGAAATTCCAACCGGATAGCATAAGATATCAGTCTTTTCTCAGGAGTTTCAAGCACCACTCCGACACCGGATCGTTTATCATTCCTAGCACCATCAATATACAATTTCCATGCACTAGGATCGAGAAGTAACTTTGGTGGGTCAGCCTCTTCGTTTACCATGTCATCCTCCGAGACAGTAAATTCTGCTATGAAATCTGCCAGCACTTGCCCCCGTATCGATCGTCGGGGCTGAAAATTCAAATCAAATTGACTCAGTTCAATGTTCCACTTGAGCAACCTTCCAGAAGCTTCTGGTCTCTGTAGAACTTGCTTGAGCGGATGATCTGTGTACACGGTGATAGGATGAGCTTGGAAATAATGTCGAAGTTTCCTAGATGCAATCAATAAACTGTACGTCAGCTTTTCGATCCTCGGATAATTGCGTTCAGCTGCCGACAATTTTTTACTCACGTAGTACACTGGCCTTTGAACCTTGCCTTCTTCTCTCACTAACGCTGAGCTGATCGCGTGGGACGACACTGCTAAGTACACGAATAAATCCTCTTGATCCACCAGCTTAGACAGTATCGGGGGTCACTCCAGATGATTCAGCAGGTTCTGAAATGCTTCAATGCAATCAGGAGTCCGCTTAAAATTGCGTTTTCCTCGCTTTATCAATTCAAAGAACGGAATGCATTTGTCTGTCGCTCTAGAGATGAATCTGCTTAATGCTGCTACTTTCCCCGCAAGGCTCTGCACATCTTTATTTGTCTAGGCTCCTGAATGTCTCTAATTGCTACAATCTGATCTGGATTAATTTCAATCCCGCGCGAGCTGACAATGAATCCCAAGAACTTCCCGGATGCAACCCCAAATGAGCATTTCGTTGGGTTGAGTTTCATCCCATACTTTCGAAGAATACCAAACATCTTTGCCAAGTTTGTAGTGTGATCGGACGATTGTCTGGACTTAACCAACATGTCATCAACGTACACCTCCATCGTTTTCCCAATCTGGTTATAGAACATTATGTTCACTAACCGTTGATATGTTGCGCCTGCGTTCTTCAAACCAAAAGGCATTACCACGTAGCAGTATAATCCCATATCAGTAATGAAGCTAGTGTGTTCTTGATCTGCAACATGCACAGGAATCTGGTTATATCCTGAATAAGCATCCATGAAAGAGAGAAGCTTATGACCTACCGTTGAATCTACCAACTGATCAATTCTGGGTAACAGAAAGCTATCTTTTGGGCAGGCTTTATTCAAATCCGAAAAATCAATACACGTACGCCACTTCCCATTGGCCTTCTTTACCAAAACTGGATTTGAAATCCAATCTGGGTAGGTTGAGTCTCTGATGAATCCATTACTTCTTAACTTTTCAACTTCTTCTTTCAAGGCTGCGGACCTCTCTGGGCCCAGCATTCGCCTTTTTTGTTTTACCGGGGGGTGCTTTGGGTTAATGCTCAATGAATGACTCATGATTGATGGAGACATCCCACACATGTCCGCGTGGGTCCAAGCAAATACATCCAAGTTATCTTTCAGGAAATCCGTTAGTTCTTTCGCTCGAACTGGATCCAACTGGGATCCAATCTTCAGGACCTTCTCTGGGTCGCTATCATCGATTGGTACATCCACAGTCATTTCGTTGGGAGCCGCCATTCTGCCCCCAGTCTCTTCGTCCTCTCTAGGATCTATATCCTCGGGGAGTCCTCTGGGTGACTCACCTATAGTCATTTTCTTTAATTGCTATGACGTCTCCTCCCTTGTGGAGGAAGAAGTGTCTTTAGTCTCAATATCTTTTCCTTTACGGAGTAGCTTTAGCTCTGCAATGTAACATGCACGTGCAGCAACCTGATCTCCTCTGACTATGCCAACACCAGCTTCCGTAGGAAACTTCAATAACAAGCACCAGGGGGCTATACAAGCTCTAAACTTTGCTAGGGCCGGTCGACCCAAGAAGGCATTATATGGCGATTCAATATCCAAAACTACGAAGGGAAGAATTCTCACTCTCTGGCGTTCTCCTTCCCCAAGTGTTACCGGCAGCTCTACATATCCCATTGGAGCAGTTGAATCCCCGTTAAATCCATGGATCCATCCTTCACACGGCTTTAAATCATTCAATTCAAGGTTCATTAGATTGAACGTCTTTTTGAATAGAATGTTGACTGAACTCCCGTTATCCACTAAAACTTTATGGACAGTGGCCGAGCCAATAGGAATTGTGATTACAAATGGATCTTCGGTCGGAGCGTGGACTCCAATACTCTCTCGGTTGCAGAAAATGACGTCATCTGACATCATCTTTTGTTGTTTTACCAGGACATTGTCCTCAGGGTTGCTACACTCTCCTGCCTCAAGATGATGCTTTGCTGCGTTTACGTACTGGTCCATCACCTTGAAACTATGCCTGGCTAGGTGAAGCCCTCCGATTATGGTATTGATAACAAGATACTTTCCTTTTTGCTGGACAGTTGGCCTGGCAGTAGGTTGATTCTGGTTTTGGTTCGGGGTCTGAATAGCTTGCCCCATGTCTCTAGGAGTCACCCGGTACTCATCCAACTTCCCTTCTCGGAGCAACCTCTCAACTACGTCTCTCAGATGACGGCATTCATTTGTAGAGTGGTCGTGAGTCTGATGGAAGAGACAAAACTTCCCCGTCTCACGTTCTTTCTCCGTCGAATCTCTTGGAGGAGGCCTTTTATGTTGGAGAACGTTGTACGAGTCGACGAATATATTCTCCAAAGTATCATTTATTAGCGTATAACTTTCGAAAGACCTGGGACGGGTCCTCCTCTGGGAATCGTTCCCCCGATTTCTCTTCCGATTATAGCCATTACTGTTGTAACCATTGTTTCCTGACTGGCCGCCGCCGCCCTGACTTCGGTTCCCAACGTTGACTTCAACCTTTCCCAAGCTGTCTCCGGTTTGCTTGATGGCGACATTACCTCCTTATTTGCCATTTTCATCTCCCGGTTAGCATATACCTCCTCCTGACGTAAGCGTACGTTTGCTTTCTCGTAAAACAATTCTCTAGTATGAGGTGGTTTGCCGGCCAGGTATCTCCCAAATTCAGTATCTTTATCTACCCCATCAATTAGGGCTGCCACAACAGTCGGCTTATGGGGATCCTT
This sequence comes from Allium sativum, assembly GCA_030737875.1. Taxonomy (NCBI): domain Eukaryota; kingdom Viridiplantae; phylum Streptophyta; class Magnoliopsida; order Asparagales; family Amaryllidaceae; genus Allium; species Allium sativum. The sequence goes on from CM060918.1 coordinate 753,206,034, forward strand.
GACTTCAGTGGTGGCTAGGTTGAAACGATCCAGATACACCCTTAAGCTCTCACCTGGTCGTTATTTTACAAGGAACAGGTCAATCACACTTTTCGACCTTTGTGCATAAATGCGGAACTGTTCTACGAACCTTTCACTCAATTCCCTGAAACTGGAAATTGATCTTGCTGGTAAGCGAGTAAACCATAATAACGCTACATCCTCCAGGAATATAGGGAATGCTTTGCACTTTACAGCGTCAGAAGCTGCGGCAGCGGTCATTGACCAAGAATATCTCATTAGATGTTGGATTGGATCAGATCTACCTGCGTAGCGGTTCATTTGAGGCATGTTGAAGCGCCTCGGGAATGTTACATCTAGAATGTCGTCGGTAAAAGGGGTATCGCTGCGATCAATTCCCCAGTCTTCATTCCTTTGTCCGCGGCTATCTGCCAGGATTTGTCTAACCATTGGCCCAAGATTTGCAGCGGTTACTATAGGCTCGGGATCAACACTTCCCGCTCTGCGGGGGTCTCCAACTTCTCTTCTGGGAATAGCCATGAAATCTAGAGCTCGGATAGCGCTTCGTTGCCCCCTGCTACCATGATCATTTGTACAGCGAAGGGGCTGAGGTGGTCTATTCTCGACAGGACTACCAACAACTCGCGCTCTGGGAGTCGTTGCTAGATTGTTCAAGTTGCGGTTTGAGGGTCCTTCACCAAGTGTCTCTTCCTCCCGTGATGGCAAGGTTCCAAATCGGAGCTATTCTATGTTTTCAGCCCGCTCATACGGTCGTCGCGGAGGTCTTGGCGATTCCTCCGATGAAGAAGAGTACTCTGGGGTGAGCGGACGGACTGGAGGAGGCGTTCTTTGCCTTACAAGATCATCCAGACGTCTATCCATAGCAGTCAAATTCTGTCGCAGCATGGAGTTTTCCTGCCTTTGAGCAGCTATTTCGTCAAACAGCCTATCCCACATCTCAACGAAGCAAGAGAGATCTCCTTCAGTAACTGGAGCAGAGGGGTCATACCGATCATCAACATTTTCCCTTATGCGCAGAGAGCTTGAGCCAGGTCGAACAGAGGGACCAGGACGGGGAGAGCGAGCCATAGGCTCCTTTCCAGGTCAAGTTGTAATCCGGTCATCACTTCGGATCGTGGTGGATCGGTGTCGGTGGCTCGCAGCGCCCCCTTAGGATCGGATCGTGGTAACATTGGGAGGGGGGTTCGTGGTGTTATCGTGGGTTCGGGTGACGACCCCTTCAACTGTTCGGTTCGCGTCGCCCTCCACGGTTCGGTTCGCCATCTCCATTCCACGATCTGAGGGTCCTTCGTTGACCTGTTCATGCACGCTCTCTTCAATCGCTTCGTTTGCAGCTTCATTCGCCTATGAAGCTCGTACTTCCTTAGACTTCTTTCCAGCCATGATATCAGGTATCGTTCAAATCTTCAAAAGTCTGAACAGTGAGGTTTCGAGACTGTTTTCTTCGGACTTGAATATCCAAACAACGGAGAAACAATCCAATATCTGAGTTCAATTCTCAGTGAAAGCACCAAAATGTTAGATCAAAATTTGGCTCTAACACCCAAATTGTTCTAGTTTGTAGAGAGTTATAACTGAAAAATGAGGAAAAATCAGAGAACACACAAGGTTTATAGTGGTTCGGCGTTAACGAGCCTACGTCCACTTTATATGCTATTGATTATACTTTGAATGCTAGTACAACCAATGATTTCTCTCAAACTCACTCTTACAATTATGATTTCTCTCAGTAATCTCGAAGTAAAACTAATAAGAAATAGTGGTATGACAGTAATGGTGGAATCAATACTCAATACTGCCCAAAAAGATCCTCAACAATGCCAAGTTCTGGGCTATTTATAGCTGATTTCTTTAGGCTGATCGCGGTCATACGTGGCACAAATCTCGAGAATCTCGGACTGGTTCGTGGCTTGATGGAGAATTGGTCAATATGATAGTTATGGACAGGTGTCACTGGATCCGATGTTTGTGCATCGTGAATGACTGGGTCATAACCCTCAGCTTGGCTTCTGGGAACAGATCGGATCGTGAGGACAGGAGCGGGTCGGATCGAGGCTACAGGGGGTGATCGCGAGCTGGAGGAGACATAGCGAACCGATCTGGATGAAGCGATCGCAATCGAGACTTCACGGATCAAAGGGATGAAGCACCATGTCTGCCTCGTGTGTGGACCTTGGTGGCTTGGTCAAAAAGCTAGCCAACATATATATATACACACAATGCATTAAATTATCACATATCTTCTTTTTAGCATATATTTCAAAAATACAACCCAACTTTTCAATTATTAAGTTTGTTAACAAATGTTGCCTTGTCATCTATCCCATTTACTATTACAACTCGACGGCTGCATACATCATCCAAAATACGAAAGTGCATTTCTAAAATATTATCTATGCTCAAGTTGTTTTACTCTTTTGGAATCATATCTTTATACACAAGTGTATACATTTATATTCCTTTATTTTGCAAACATAATTTCATTCTAAAACCATTTCTTTAACTTGTCTTATTATGCAAAATAATATTATGCTACCAAATTTTATTGATTCAATCCATCATTTGGCTGCATAGTCGATACTACATCGATATCGCCTCGCCGTATTCTCTATTTTCCTCAATTCATTTAATGGTTTAATAATTTTTTAGCTCAAGTGATTTTATATGGTTAATTATCTCCTCATGTCGAAATATCCTATATAATTTTAAAAACCCCTATCCATAACATGACGTTCCAAATATCAACCAAAATCCTTAAACAACGTTTGGACATGTCAACACAATAGATAATCACAATTTCTCCTTAGTTGCATTTGTTTTTATAACCACTTACATCAATATATTATTATTATTTCCCAAACATAAATACAACTAAGCAATTTATTTTTAATAACTTATCAATCATATATATGTTTCTTCCAATTGATCCTGCGTATGAATTATTAAAATCTATGTTTGGGCGAAACAAACTACTAGTTTCCACTAAGCCTTCTGATTAAATTCCAAACTATTTACAATTTTTAACTGGACATAAACCTCAATTTGTTATCTTGTTTATTGATTTCATTTCTTTATCCTTATTTAGAAAATTATCACATATATGGGCATCGGCACGGAAATCCTTCATATTATCATTATGGAATTCAGACTTACAAGGTTAATCAAGATGAATAAGATTTGTGTTAACCCCGTTGTGAAAACGTGGTTCAAAATTATGAAGTGATGATGACACGCGCCTACGAGCTAATAACCTACGACCTAGAGGTTAGCGCAAGTTACGAGCTAAATAAGGTCGTTAGCATATTTGATATGTGAGATCGTTAATGGACCAAAAGTTAGGTCGCCATGATGCCACGTCATCACATCATTAGGTCGTTGCCGCGAGTTTAGCGCATTCACAAGAAATAGACCCCTTGGAACGTCGACATGTGCTTAGCTTGTCCCCAAGCAAGCTTAGTCAGAACGTTGATGTCATAAGCTAAATAGACCATACGTAGGACCATATTCAAATCGTTCATGGCACGTGAACTCAAAGAAAAACTCCAGGTCGTTCTGCGGTTCAACTTGCTTGTCCTCAGGTCAACGACCCAAAGCAATTCATGACCTAAAAGCAAGTCATTAATATGGCCTAACTCAAACCGTTCATCATGGTATTAAAGTCGTTTCCATTGCTTAAAGCACGTGGCATTCTTAAGACATTCATGATATTGCAAATCTGGACCGTCAGCACAAGAAGGACCACTTAGCTCGTCAACTTATAGTGTTAGGACTGTCCTTTATGTTAACAAAGGATTCACGTGTTGAATATCAGCGGATCATCAGTAAAGAGTTGCATGGCCACGTGGCCTTGATTGACAAAGCGTGGTCCAGATTACATAAAGCAATGAATGCATTTAGGTCATTGAACCCTTAAATGGTTGTGCTTTGGGTCGCCAGCAAGTTTTAGCACGTCACAGCCAGTTAGGTCATCATCCCCTCTTTATGCATCTGTTGGGTCGTTTCCCTTTTTTTAGCCCATGGACACACGTGAGCGGTTTCAGTTTAAGTCGTGAGGAACATTTTTAGACCGCATGTTATCAGCTTCGGGCAATATAATTAAAGAAGGTGGTTTAGATCTTTGAAATAGGAGCAAACCTTTAAATGAAGAGTGCATGGAGCTGTGACAACTATAAAGGGAAGGCATCACATGATAAAGTAGTTTATATGAATATGGGCGGAACATTGTTGGACATTCTTTAATCCGCCATGGGTCATTCAGCATGTTTTAATGTGCAATTTGGTTCTACTCATATGCTGCAAGTTAACACATGGACAGAAAAAGGAAGATGCCATGAGTTAACATGTGGACAGCCGTTTCTATGAGCTAATATGCCGCGGCAACGTTTAGACCGTCAGCTATAATGTGAAACAGTCAAGCCGTGTTCTGCAGTTAAGTCGTCCTATGCTCAAGAATTAGGTCGTGAATGGCTCGTCAGGTCATTGTTATGCCAAGAGGGTCGTAGGTCGTTGCTCTCCTCTTACTACACCAGCGTTAGTTTGAGTCGGTTATATGATAAAGTCACTACAACAAGTCATGTGGGAGGCTTGGAAAATGAAGTTATGATAACAGATTAATTGGTGCATGCCAGCTGTAAAGCAAAAGGACATGCAGGTCGCGGAGAGGCTTTTATCCCGCCGGAAGGTCTTTAGACCGCGTTTCACAGCTATGTACAGCTGTACACATACAGGTTGCACCCATAATTACAAAAAATACCACTCTATTCAAGCACCACCTATAAGTACCCCACACCGTCATTTGAAAGGGGGACCGAATTTTCATTCTTAAGAGGAGGTGCCTCCAAATCTAAAGCTTTTCTACGACTTCACTAATGGCTCTCATGGATCTAACAACACATCCCCAACTTCATGCGGATCAAATTCATTCCTATGATCATTAAAGCTATCCCCAATTGGATCAAAGCTCTTTGAATCTCATTCATACTACATAAGAAAGCTTTCCAAGCAATCTCAAACCTTCTCCGATCCTCTCGAAATTTAGATGTAAGCACAAAATTATATTAAATCATGGATAAACACAAGAGCACTTAAGTGATCAAGGATTAATACATCTACCATCGCAAAGCATGTGATATCTTCCATCCAATTGCCAAATTCAAGTGAATTAGATCATTAGGAGAGTGAAAAGGAAGGAGAATGAGACATGAATGTATAGTGAAAGTCCATTCATGTTGTAAACAAAATATCGCAATGAGAATCGATTGAAAAGTGGGTGTAGATTCATTTAGAATCGAACCACTATAAAAATTTCTTTGTTTTCATTTTATGCTTTTTATTTGTAATAAGGCGGTTCAACATTTTAATCTTACCAAATCGGTGAAGTGCATCGTTTGCACCTTTGGTGTAGATCCCAAATTTGGAGTAAACATTTTGGCGCCCATCGTGGGGCCATGGTTGCATCTCCTACCTCCTCTCACACTCTCACAAAGTTGAACGCCTTGCCATTAAAGTTCTAAACCGCATCCTTCTTCAAAATTATAGCCAAATCTAAGAAGACCTTTAGCAAAACCATGGTAGAAGCCGATAATGTCGCTAATGAAGAAACACCGCTCGCAAACCGCTTTGAAGTTGGTGAAAACTCGGAAAGCGGAGCCGGTGTGACTAGAAATGAATTAAAAGCCGCAATTGCCAATGTAAACAACCGAATGGATGCTTCTACTAAAGCGATGAGGGAGAAACTTGATGTCATCCTTAATGCTCGATCAAATCCAGCCCCCCCGAAAGTGCATGTGGATCTCGAAGAAAATGACAAATCGTCCGCTTCCGATCATAACCGCAACGACAATATGGAAGACGATTATGATTGGGCAAGTGATAGGGATGAATTTAACATCGAAGAATTGAAATCAAAAGCTAAGAACCATTCCGAAGTGAATGCTCGAAAGTTCACTAATCCTATCACTGGGGCACCTCCTCGTCGAGAGGGTAAAGGGTCAAAACTCACTAATCGAGATCGTATGCCTAGATGAACATTTGGTAAAGAGTTCAGCTTCACAGACTCCATAACACTAAAGAATACATCTCGGATATGATAGAAAGAGTCATGAAAAGGAATCAAGCTAACAAAGACGATGAAAGAGAATATGACTTCTCCCCTGACATGACTCCGTTCAATGAAAGAATCCTTGAAGCTGAATGTCCAAAGAAATTTAATCCACCGACTTTGCCTACATATAATGGCCTTGTTGATCCAAACTACTTTCTATTCAAATATGAGCGGCATATGAGTGCAGCTGAGGCAACTGATGAGATGAGATGCACGTATTTTTCTCTCTACTTAGAAGGTGCCACATCATTATGGTTCACGAAGCTGCCTCCTAAATCTATCGATCGGTTCTCCGACCTAACCAAAAAGTTTAAAGAGCAGTTCTGCTTGTATGCTACTAAAGCCAAGGACGCTATAACGTTCTCAGCCATGAAGCGGAAGCCAGGGGAAACTGTCAAAGCCTTCCTTAGTCGATTAAATATTGTATTGTCTGAAGTAAGGAATCCAGAACCGCGCATAGTCCTCATGGCTCTACTCGATGCTATAGACAAAACAAGTGAATTCGGAAGATGGATAAAGATGAAGGAACCGACTATGCTTGACAAATTCTATAAGAAAGCAGAGGAGTACATGAGAGTGGATGATAATCCTGTATCTCTTCAGATCATTAGCGGTAACCAACTCCGTGAAGCTCCTAAAAGTCCATCTATTCAACCTAATCAAAAGAATACTCAGGGGCAGAAGCGAGCCAACGACGGGGACGACAACAATGCTAATAAAAAAATTTGTCGCCTTGACTCGTCTAATCTGACACCTCTGAATGATACTCTTGAGAACATTTACCTTGCCACAAAGGATGCAGAAGATTACCCGGAGCCTCGGCCAATAAGAATGAGTGACCATCTGACCAAATCTGGGAAGTTCTGTTGATTCCATAATCAGCCAGACCACAACAACAATGAGTGCAGGCACCTGAGATCATTGATCGAAGAGTTGATTAAGAAGAACCGTCTGCAATAGTATCTGAAGAATTCCCAAGATGTAAATCCTTCTGCAACTCCCTAGGGGCAAGAGGCATCAAATGACCAAGCCGGTCCAAGCAACGTAGCCTCTGCTCAAGCTATTCCAAGGCTGATAGTCAACAGACAGCCGTTGACGATGATCTAATATCTGCAGCTCATAATAAGCGATCACTATCGCACTTATTTTACTCCCTGCATTACTTTACTCTTTGTTATTTTCTACTTTCTTGTAAAAATTCTATAATGGTTTACTTGCATTGTATAGAACAAATTAACAACGAATGAAATGTTACCTGCTTGTGTAAATCTCTGACTTGCAAAACATACATGAAAATTTGCTGACAAATGGTTTTTCATTACAGGCAATCCAATGAGTGTCTCCTCTCTCAAAACCGAACGAACTAAGGCAATTCCGACGAACACTAGTTCAAATGTCAAGTGCTCTATATGCATGATGCAAAGATGGAAAGCACCACCTTAAAGACTAAGTGGGGGGAGTTGCTAAGAATTGAACGGTGGAGAGTCCAGCGAGCATATCCAAAATCAATGCCATGAGTCGCGATATCCAAGGGGTCAAAACCTATTAGTCTGGCTGCGATCGCTTACCATAGTTAAGCATATCTGACACGAGGACTGATGTTCACCTTCTGGAACAACGGAAAACCAAGTCCTCCCACGGAGAGGCAAAACAAAGTCCTACCAAAGAGAGGCAAAACTAAGTCCTCCCATAAAGAGGCAAAACAAAGTCCTCCCAAAGAGAGGCAAAACCAAGTCCTCCCATAGAGAGGCAAAACAAAGTCCTCCCAAAGAGAGGCAAACCAAGTCCTCCCATAGAGAGGCAAAACAAAGTCCTTCCAAAGAGAGGCAAAACCAAGTCCTCCCAAAGAGAGGCAAAACCAAGTCCTCCCATAGAGAGGCAAAAACAAGTCCTCTCATAGCAGAGGCTAAATAAAATTCCTCCATAGCAGGGGCAAAACAAAAGTTTCGTCCTCCCAAAGCAAAGGTGAAACTCAAATTTCAACTTCTCCACAACATAGGTCAACAATGGTCAATAAATTCAATAATGATGATTTAGTCAACAGGAGAAAGCTAACACTGGGTTATAAACGACCTCTTCATAGTAGGGGTATCTAATGGGGTTTTCTAATGTCAAGACTAGTCAACAGAGTAGAAAAAACATCAAAAAGTTCTTTCGACGGTGAGGATTAATGATTACCTCCTATGCGGGGGCATGAATACCTAGAGCTTCTTCAAAAGGAAGCAGAAAATATGAATTTCTTGAATATGAAATATCATGCAAGTCAGGTAAAATAACAACGCTTGAAATCCACAACCCAGTTATGCCGACTAGTTGATTTTGAGCATTGACACAAATTCAAGTTAGAATGTCGTGTTTTCGCAGATAATATTCAACAGATCCTAAATCGTTGAATAAAACGAGTCTGTGAAAACACTTCATTGATTTTAATGAAAATTCGCCATAACTATAATTTTAACTGACTAATATGTTGTTGATTTGGGTAATCAATAACAAAATATTAGCCCAGAAATATGCAATGTTTTTGTTGTTGTAAAACAGGTTGTAGCGGTGAAAAATATCATGAGTGAAAACCGAGGCAGATGAACCCTAGCACAACATTGTTAAGTGACAGATTCTGAATTCAAAATTGAAGCATCTGTATGCTAGTGCAACATATCAACAAATAGCAAATACAAATTTCATATCAGATCAAATGGGCAAAATATATCAACGCCAAAGTGCATTTCGAAGCCCGCATTTTCCACAAGCCGAAAACACAAACTTCGAGGGGCAAATGTTAACCCCTAAGTGAAAACCCAGTTCAAAATTATGAAGTGTTTACGAACAATGACATGCACCTATGAGCTAACAGCCTCAACAACCTACGACCTAGAGGTTTGCACAACTTACGAGCTAAATAAGGTCATTAGCATACTTGATATGGAAGCTCGTTGATGGACCAAAAGTTAGGTCGCCATGATGCTACGTCATCACATCATTAGGCCGTTGCCGCGCGTTTAGCTCATTCACAAGAAATAGACCCCTTGGACCGTGCTTAGCTCGTCCCCAAGCAAGCATAGTAAGAACGTTGATGTTTTATGCTAAATAGACCATACGCAGGACCATATTCAAATCGTTCATGGCACGTGGACACAAAGAAAAACTCCAGGTCATTCCGCGGTTCATGTTGGTTGTCCTCAGGTCAACAACCCAAAGCAATTCATGACCTAAAAGCAGGTCACTAATACGGCCTAGCTTAGACCGTTCATCACGGTATTAAGGTCGTTTCCATTGCTCAAAGCATGTGACATTCTTAATATGTTCATTATATTGCAAAGTCGGACCGTCAGCATGAGGAGGACCACTTAGGTCGTCAACTTATGGTGTTAGGATTGTCCTTTGTGTTAATAAAGGATTCACATGTTGAATAACAGTGGATCATCAGTAAAGAGTTGCAAGGCCACGAGGCCCCGATTGACAAAGCATGGTCCAGATTACATAAAGCAATGAATGCATTTAGGTCATTGAACCCTTAAATGGCAGTGCTTTGGGTCGCTAGTAAGTTTTAGCCCGTCACAGCCAGTTAGGTCGTCATCCCCTCTTTGGATCGTTCAGTGCATCTATTGGGTCGTCTTCCCCTTTTTTAGCCCGTGGAAACACGTGAGCAGTTTCATTTTAAGTTGTGGGGAATATTTATAGACCACATGCTATCAGCTTCAGGCAATATAATAAAAGAAGGTGACTTAGATCTTTGAAATAGGAGCAAACCTTTAAACGAAGAGTGCATAGAGCTATGATAGCTATAAAGGGAAGGCATCACGTGATAAAGTAGTTTATATGAATACGGGTAGAACATTGCTGGACATTCTTTAATCCGCCATGGGTCATTCAGCATGTTATAATGTGCAATTTGGTTCTACTCATATGCTGCAAGTTAACACGTGGACAGGCAAAAGGAAGATGCCATGAGTTAACACATGGACAGACGTTTCTATGAGCTGATAGGCCACGGCAACGTTTAGACCATCAGCTATAATGTGAAACAATCAAGTTGTGTTTTGCGGTTAAGTCGTCCTATGCTCAAGAATTAGGTCGTGAATGGCTCGTCAGTTCGTTGTTATGCCAAGAGGGTCGTAGGTCGTTGCTCTCCTCTTACCACACCAGCATTAGTTTGAGTCAGTTATATAATAAAGTCACTACAACAAGTCATGTGGGAGGCTTGGCAAATGAAGTTGTGATAACATATTAATTGGTGCGTACCAGCTATAAAGAAAAAGGACATGCAGGCCGCAGAGAGGCTTTTAGCCTGCAGGACGGTCTTTAGACCGCGTTTCAAAGCTGTACACATACAAGTTGCACCCATAATTACAGAAATGCCACTCTATTCAAGCACCACCTATAAATACCCCTCACCATCATTTGAAAAGGGGGACCAAAATTTCAATCTTAAGAGGAGGTGCCACCAAATCCAAAGCTTTTCTACGACTTCACTACTGGCTCTCATGGATCTAACAACACATCCCCAACTTCATGTGGGTCAAATCCATTCCTATGATCATTAAATCTATCTCCAATTGGATCAAAGCTCTTTGAATCTCATTCATACTACATAAGAAAGCTCTCCAACACCATTCCAAGCAATCTTAAACCTTCTCCAATCCTCTCAAAATTCGGATCTAAGTGCAAAATTCTATCAAATCGTGGATAAACACAAGATCACTTAAGTGATCATAAAGAGAGTGAAAAGGGAGGAGAATTAGAAATGAATGTATAGTGAAAGTCCATTCATGGTGTAAACAAAATATCGTAATGAGAATCGATTGAAAAGTGGACGTAGATTCATTTAGAATCGAACCACTACAAAAATTCCTTTATCTTCATTTTATGCTTTTTATTTTGTAATAACGCAGTTCCACATTTTAATCTTACCGAATCATGAAGTGCATCGTTTGCACCTTTGGTATTGATACAAAATTTGGAGTAAACAATCTGGATCTTTCCGTTGGAAGTCAACATTACAATATAATAAAGTAGGATGAGTCGATAACAGGCAATATAACAGGCGGATTCGATGAAGGGGAACAATTAGGAATATCACAAAGAGATACAACTTTTAGCATATTCCACTCAGCTAATATCAAAGAAATAACAACTTACGACTTGCGACTCGATGTGTATTGTACTCGGTTCCGTTTCCAAGAATATACTAGGTACCTAAATTACAGAAGGTGGGGAACTCAAACCAATGATGTTGCCACGTATTAAGCTATTTCCAAGTGAATAGATACTTAGATGATTTATGATTTGTGGAAAGAACGAAGCGTTCACCTCAAAGATAATGTTGCTAAATCTTTGGAACAAAGACTGTGGCAGCCAACTCCAAGCCATAGGTTGTGTACCGAATATCATTCGTACACGATTGCCTAAAAGTTTAGGCAAACACCTAAATATTCTGCATAAGAACGACACCAAGACCACATTAATTGGCATCTGTGTAAACAACCACAAGACCTTGATTCATGCGATCGACAAAATAAGCAATATCACTCATCAAACCGAATAGCATAACGAGCCACACATAGGAACCGTAATGAGTGTGGAATGTAGTAAGAAGAACGCTATCCTTCGCAACCCATAATTGATGAAAGCAAGTAGCGAGATCGAGTTGAGAGAAAACGTAAGCACCACTTAATTGATCTAACATGTCATTGATTAGGGAAAAAGATATTTATTCTTGATGGTCAACTCATTAGGCTTGCGATAATCGATGCAAAGCCTAAGTGTACAATCAGACTTACACCCAGTGGTGAATAACTAGACTGAATGAACTGTTTGACTTCATATTCTACCAATTTCTTCTTAAGTTCCTCATTTTTTGTATACATCCTCGTGCGAGGACAAATGACTGGATGAGAACCAGGAATGAGACTGATGTGGGACTCAATTGCCCATTAGTTGGTAAACCTAACACAAGCTCAAATACATTTGAAAACTCATGCATAATAGGATTCAGAAATAGGTCATTGTCACCTCAACACTCAAGAGAAAATAGTGGTACTTCAGATTCGTAATCGATGTCTTGGAGAATAAGTGATAACTGACTAGGAGAATCAGGTTTAAGATGTAAAATTATTATAGAACATTGGATTCGGGCTTCGTATCAAATGAGCCAATCTATACCCAAAATCATATCAAATCCAAGGTAATTGATAACATGAAGATTCATATAAAAAGGAAAAACCACATAAAGCAATTTCAATATTCTCACACAAAATCCTAAGTGTTGCGGACCCTCCAATAGGGTTCACAATCTTTAAGAAGTCATAAGGTATTATACTTCTAAAGTATTATCATTCACAAGCTTCTTCAATACAAATGAGCATGGCACATTTGTATCGAAGAAGACCCAAATAAAGCTGTTTGAAATAAAATGGAACTCTTAAGGATAAGAAAATGGTACCTTTGGTCTAAGAAGATTCACTGGATGCATCCACAACATTGGGCTTTCCAGGTTTAGGACCCTTAGAAGCTCTAGGGCACAATGAAGACCTATGTCCCTCTTACTTGCAATAGTGAAAAATGGGAGGCTTTGGACAATCTCTGTCCTAGTGATCATGAGATTTACAATTGTAGCATGTCCTTGGTCTAAGAAGTGCTACACCAAAATGGGAACTAGAACTAAACTACCACTTCATCTTATTATGGTGAAAGGATTTGAATCTGTGGAAAGAAAACCTCTTCTTTTTCGGGTTGTTCCAAACATCTAACTCATCAAAACTATTCTTTCCTTTCTCGACTGCTTCAAGATGAAGCGCCGAGTCATCTGGTTTCTTAAATGAAATCTTAAGCTAAAGTGTCAATTCCTTCTTGCATGAAAGGGGTGAATGAGTAGTAGTTGGAGACTGAGTAGTATGAAACAGCTCCATGAATTGCTCGGCAAGCATATAGACTCAGCCTAGATGTGGACCGCTAGACTGTCCAACACCATAACTGCCAGCCTTTCAATTTTCAGCCATAAACTAAAAAGATAAGAGAAGATAAGGATTATTCGCAGGAGTAAGGTATCATTATTTGAATTCAATATGGAATAATATAGAATTAAAATGCATTCCAAAACATATTCCCAATTAAATCTACCCCAAGGATACGAAAGATCAATGACATGATTAAAGATAAAGATGTTTGAGGACTACGTTAATACATATGTTATATTTTGGTGTATTGTAATATGTGTTCTATTATGTGTTTATCATACTTTGTTCTGAGATCATCTTTGATACTAAGCCGTGACTACCCACGCTGAGACCTACACTAATAAAGAGTATAATAGGTAATATCGTGTGCTTGTGCAAAGAATATGGCTAGTTCGGAGTGATCATCCATGAGTTTATATTAAACTAGTATCAAATACATCAATTTTATGCTTTATTTTTTCTTTATCTTATGTGGATTAATGTACTTAATTCTAATGTAAAACAAAACTACAGTGGCTAACAGATTATTTCAGAATAAAAATACAATGAAAAATAATATAGATCATAGAATAGCAGACTATATACAAATACATCAAGAGTACAATACATAAGTGAGTGGTTATACGACCCATATATATACAGCAAGTCCCAGACAAAAGAATATGTAAATCAGAGTTACACAAATAAACTACATAATAACTACACAAAACATTCCTAAGCATCCCAAAAGTTCGATAGAAAAGTCCATAATAAGGGAAATCAAAGTAGGCACCAATTAGCAAGTATATCTTGAAACAAATCGGTTTGACCCGAGTATATAAAATACACGGGCATGTCCACCTTAAACAATATGATTAAAATATGATACGTGAAAAATATTATCACATAAAGGTAAAACTTCTCACTAGAGAAGTAGCAACTTAAGTTTCCAATGTCATAGTATACAAGAGTAAAGTCCAACTAATTCAACATAAAAAACCTTATGCACTAAGTAACAACTACTCGAATATTTCCATCAACAATGAATTGCTTAAGCCCAAAGGCTAAGGTATATGAAATCTCAATTACATGTAAACTTTACGATGGAAATCAACATATAGAACTCATTTAAGAGTTCAAAGAAACTCAAATGTGATTTCCATAACTAAATCAATGAATAATTCTAAGGCGATTTTTATAAATACATTCAACATCAACCAATGGTAAAAACATTCAGAAATCATCAAAAATTCTAGAAATCAAAGTAATAAAATATAGAAATAACAACAAAAGTGGATCCTAATAATTGGTGAGAATAAGCTACGCTTACACGTGAAACAACAACAAATGGCACAACAACGTGCTAAATACTATTTAATATATGACCCAACAGTCTGCAATAGAACCTAACGGTCCAATAGATATCCGAACAGCTTAATATAGGACCTAACAGTCCAATAAATAGCCCAACAACATAATAAGGGCATCAACAAAAAGAGGTGTCACAACCTCCTAAAAAGTAACTCAAACAATGGCAATATTATGTTCCATACCGCACATTCTTATTTATCGGTTTACTATAAGTCAGTCAATTCAATCCCACATGAAAATAGCTTCAATTGATCAACTCTAGAATTTAACATAAAAATAAATCTATATATCTAATACCACATGGTATACCATATCATGTAAATCACTCCCTCTTTCTCTCGAAGAGTGCAAAAACATGTAGTTTTGTATAGAAAAAAATATTTTGAGAAAACGAGTTTAAAAGTGTTTTCGAAAACTATTTGGAAATCATTAATAATGAAATCTCTTCATAATAAAAGTTGTGTGTGTATATATAATAGCTTTGGAAATATTTATGTTTTATAAATCATTTTAAGGAATATATTCGTTTAAATCAGATTCTTTACAAATCGACCTAGAAATCATTTGCATGAAATCAATAGAAAATTCAACAGAAAAGAATATGAAAACTCATATAAAACCTGCCAATATGAAGTAGGAATTAGCTATAATGTTGGCCTTCCTTTTAGTAGGAATTAGCCTATTAAAATCAACATGAACAATGCTCAGAAATAATCAATAGAATCTGTATATAACTCCCGAAATAATCATGAATTTCAACATAAAAGGCTCGCATGTGGCATGAATCTTTCACAACCAAGTCGACCCTGACTTGTGCCAAGGTCGAACCTAGGGTCAACCTTACGAAGACATAAGTCAACCTCGCCATAAGTTAGGTCAATCATTGGGTCGCACCTTTTATAGATAGTTTTCTACCTCTTCCTATCCAATTTCGAGCATGATTTCTATAGTATTTTAGATTATATCCAGAGATGAATTTAAGTATGTACGGAGAGCAACATTCAGACAACAATCTAGAACAAATTCGATGTGAATTCGGGAAAGAGATTTGAGCTACTTTGAGTAATAAGATAGGAGTATGTTGAATTTGAGATTGAACTGAATTGAATGTAATAATAAAAAGAATCAATGATATTAGATTGTTGAATAGATTTAAATAAAAAAATAAAGTTTGAAAAAAATTATAATACAAGTTTGTGATAAAAACCTTTGTTGAGGAATATTACGGGTCTAAATACAATAGTTTGTAAATTATTGCTAATGTTAAATTCGTGCTGCAAAATTATGTCTTAAATTCACTTGAATTACAAATTAAAATTTTAAATAGTGAAATATTAATCAAAATCAATATTTGAGTGTTAACATATTTTTAATATGGTTGTATATTTATTTTGATAAGACAATGAATTTTGAACAAATCTAAGTGGTAGAAATGTAAATTTTAAAATAATAATTATGTAAAATAAACTTTTAAATAAAAATATGAATTTGTTGTGTTTGTAATAGAAATTGTGTTTAGAGTAATTTTGTACAAGTTTATTACAACTTTTGCAAAGTTAAAACATGTAGAATTTGATGTATTTGTAACTTATTATGTTAAAATAGGATAAAAACTTGTGTTAATGTTAACATAATGGAAAATTTAAGTTAAAATTAAGCATATTAGGTATTCGGTAATAGTTGGTCTAAAACCCAAATCCAATTCTCATTTGAGTTGGACAAAGAAGGCTGAGAAGAAGTTCATGTTCTTCTTTCCAATCCTCAAACCTAAGCTCCAAATTCAAACTAGATTTAGAGAAAAATTTGCCAATCTATCCTTGAATAGGGAATCTTTACAAAATTAGATATTTAATTCGTTAATCTCTAAAATTTGAGAATATGTGTTTAGTGTATGTTTTTCTTCCTTTTCATGTCCCTTTTATTGTTTGGAATAGGTATTTGAGGGGTATTTTCAGCCTAAAGCTCCCCATTTGCAAGAGACTTTGGTCTAATTAGCTGATCGTAATCCTAAGGTGAGTAGAACTCACTCTTCTAGCTTATACTATATATGCATATTGTTAAATTAGAGTTTCTTTAAGTTTTGTGATAATATTCATTTATTGTAAACATAAATATTGAGATTTTGTGTTTATAGCGATATCTTGTTCTGTGTTGATCTTTGCGAGCTCGTTGCTCATTTATTTTTTAATACTCAAGTTAACACAAATCTCAAAGTTTATTCAACTTACAGGTTATACAAGTTATTTTCTGCACATTCATTTTTATTTTCTTTGACAATCAAATTAATATTGATTTCATTCCCTTAGCAATTTATTTGATTCATTTTAACTCAACATATCATACTTACTCATTTTTCACTTCAAAGACCTTTTCTTGTTTAACTCAAAGGATTTTACGGGTTATTCTATCCAAGTTTTTGTTTAATTTCAATTAACCCATTATAAACTTCGTTTAATTTTAGTACGCGGATAATCACAAAACTAGAATTATTGCAAATTGATTAATTTTTTTTTATGGTTTCCAACTTCAACGGCTATTTGAATACCTAGACTAACACATGACAAAGACTTACCATCGGAAATAGTCGCTATATGATGTTGAAAATCAGTAGGAAACAAGACATTGACCCCATTCGAAGTCGTTTTACATTCCAACGACGATAGCGTCAGTTTTCGAAGGCGGCCGACAGCTAATCACTGTCCAGAAATGACCTGAATACTTCGCTCCATTATTCTCAAACCAACTTTGTTTACCCCTCCATTTCTTCCACTATGCTATTCTTCGCTCTTCATTGTTCATTTACTTCACTTAAGAAGACAACATGTAGGTCTGTTGCGTAGTATTATATAAATTATTCCATAATTCTAATAAGAATAATAATGCTAATGAATAAGAGTGTTACCGCACTATTTATAATTATAGTAACGAATGATTATTTTGTACATTCGACAAAACCTGTAAGGGATATAAAATTATAACTAGCGTATACAGTACATATGGTAGTATATGCATGGAAATATATAAACTAAAGTGAGATTGGAAAGTATAACATGGCCATTATAGGGTAGCTAGGTTGAGAATTTATTGGTTAAAACCAATTATACCGACTGAACCGATTAAATTTGGTTGTTTTGATTTGATTTTGTAATTTAATTGGTTGGTTTTGGTTTTTTTTCTATATTGCTTTTGTAATTTTTTGGTTTGGGTTTGGTTTTAACGTTTAAAAACCGAACCAACCAATGAAACCAAACTTAAAAATTAGTTTATTAAAAGTTGAAAATTTATGACTAATACTGTTACTATTTACAATATTTCTATAATAATTTTTTTTAATTTCATATTGAAATTTTTAAAGGAAGATTTTGATTTGTAAAATATTTGTATCATGCAAAAACTCAATTTTTTTAATCTGATGATATCAACAACTGGAAGATATATTTCATTTTAAGGTAAACCATTCAAACCAAACAAAATATTATCAGTTCGTTTGGTTTTTGCTTCAAAAAAATATCGGTTTGGTTTGGATCAGTTTATGTTTTAGAAGGTTATTTTGGTTCAAACATTTTTTATTGGTTTGAAACTGAACCAACCATTTGCCCATCCCTTAAGAAAAGAACATATTTTTATATATGGCACACTGAAGATGCATATATTTACAAGGCATATTTGCATGGGTAATTGTATGCACATTAACGAGAAAAGTATAACATAACATTTGACCAAAAATGGCACAAACACCCAAAGAATAGAATCGGTAGGGAAAAATAAACAATTATAAAATGAAAACGAGGAAATCACAACAATCACACACGGTTTATAGTGGTTCGGCATTAACGAGCCTACGTCCAATTTATGATTCCTTAATTCACTAAGAAATTGCAATTACAATGAGTATAATCTTCAAATACTCACAATACAACACTTAAAACCACGAATTATATTAATCTAATCCAAAAATGGCTTGAACTGTTGCTGGGTGATTTCCGATCGAAATGTATTTAAGTTGTGTGAGTACCAAAAAGTCCTTAAAATCTCTTTGAAGTGGTGTCCTTATAGGCACAGCAGAAGGTCGGTCCGAATCGAAGACGTGGAATTCACAAGAGATTTTTCAGAGTTGGCGATGGCAGTTATACAGGGATCATCGGTCGTTTTGTGGATAACATACTCGAACACAGATACATGCTGACTATTCGGAGATCGTTAAAAGAGTGGAAATAGAAGAAATCGCCTTGTCTGGATCGAACAGGATCCAGACTGAAGCATTCGATTCGGTGCTTCGTTCGATCCGTGGTCTCCAAACTTGGGTAAGTTTTCATTCGATCCAGTGAGTTTGAATCGAGGGCCTTCGATCCAAATTCTTGACTTTGTTCGATCCAGGAGCAGTAAACAATACAAGCTATCTTTTCTTTGATCCAACTACTTCGAGCTAGGACTAAGTCTTTTGATAATCATGTTCCCAAGGTCTAAAGCATTTGACTGTGATCATCTGGATCTTGGAAGACCTTACTAAAAAGGCTTGTCAACATTTTGGCCCCCAAAGTACATCTTATACCAGGATTACTGACTAAAGTGATTTTTGTTGAAGGCACAGGGTCAAATATACCAGGATCACTTGACTGCGTTACTAAATGCTCTACCAGCCTCACTAAGAGTCAAGAGTTGTCTTGTGGATAAACTTCTCTATCGATACAACTTTCTCTGTCTACAACGAAGTACAAGAGTTATTGGATGTCATGCCCCTACATACATGCCCCCAGTCAGTAATCGTCCAATGTCCGCAGGGAGAGGAAGTGTGCCCCCAGTCGGGGGCAAGCAGCAGTTTCTTCCAATGTTAAGGGGGACCCCGAAGAGCAAAGACATTTTGGGTTCCAACCGGGAACCTTAGTCGGGAAAGAAGAAGAAGACCCTCGAGAAAATAATTAGTGAAGAACTTAAGAGTCCTTCTCCCATGAATGTAATTACAGAGGATCTCTTTGAAAAAGTCATTGAGGAGGAGTCTATGGATCATTCTCTAAAGGATACCTCGACCGTGGAGAAGCAGCATTCCCCCAAGACTCCACTTCAAGTAAATCTCCAATCCATAATTTTCATCAAGAGAAATTTGTGTCTTCATTCTGAGGTTTAGGCGATCTGCCTTTGTCAGACACTATATATTCCTCTCAAATACCTTGGCTTTTGCATCTTCATCCCGACTTTCGAAGGGGAAATTACTCCAATAAAGGTGGGGCTATCAACTCCAATTAGCCAAAATCCAGGGTTTGGTCCATCGGGGGGTCACTAGGCACGCACTACACCAGAACTGCACATGACATCACTTACTTGCTACATTAATTTCTAATTCTAATAATGGGTCATTTTGATTCGCAGAAACCATGACTCATCGAGGGTATAACCCCGGAAAGCTTTGCAGCAGTCTCTCAAAGTCTCGTTCTGATCCTGAGCGCAACTATTGAGATGACTATGACAGAGAGGAGAGAAGGTGTTACCAACAGAAGTATTATCCCTCCTCATGCTCCCATTTATCGGTCTACTTCGATGTCAACAAGTATAAGAGCTATCAGGGACTCCGCGAAGCGGATAGACAAGTTTATAAGGCCCCACTTCCTCGAAAAGATTCGCAACCAAAAGATAAACCTCCTAAGAAACACTATGATTTTAAGGATAAGTCGGAGGAAAAGGATAGTGTGATGGTTGTTCCTTCCAAGTGTAAGTCTGTTGATATCTCTACTTCAAAGCCTATTGTACTCGATGCATCTATTGCTGAGTGGATAAAAGTATCGAAATAGCAATTTGCTCGGTATCACTTATAACATATGCACTTTGTGACCAACCTCCAACTAATTCTCAAAAATTGGTCTGATAACATCAAGATAGAGATAGACTTCTTTGACAAGCAATACAAGGAAACATGCAAATATGCGCAGAAGCTATCTGAAATCATATAGAGTCTCCAACTAGACTTGGACAATCAGGGGCATTTGTAGGAATGTGACTTGCCGCGCGTTAAGGCTGTCAAGAAAGAGTGAGCGGAAGTCGAAGACAAATTGAAACTAGTTGGGGTAGACGCCGAAAAATACATGAAACTGTATAATGAGTTGCAGCATCATTTCCACACTGAACTTGATGTTCCTAGCAAGGAACACACAGCCCTCAAGGAGAAGTGCCAAAGTATTACAGTTGAAAACACTAACCTAAAGTTGTCTTGCACTCGCACTTGGCATAAAAAAATCAAACTTAAGAAGGAAAATGCTGACCTGAAGGCCAAGTTGGCCGAAGTTGAGGAAAGGACGAAGAGGGAAGAAGAGAATGCTAATACTGCCCAAGAATTCGCCTCTAACTATAAGGCGCAATTTGAAGTTGACAACGTTGCGCTAGGGAACAACTCGTTGAAGCCAAACTAGAACTAGATGACATGGGTGGTCAACTATCCCACTATTCTATTCGATGCCTGGAGTGAGCTGGTCAAAAATGACAAGCATAGGCTGAAAGTTGAGACTGTACATAAGGAGGAATTGGTTAGAATATTCTTGAGGGGCGATGAGCCTGAACGCTTAGCAGAGGGAAGAAGACTGCTAAAAGAGACGGAGGAAGCCACAAAGCGTTAGGCTAAGGAAAAGATATTTTTGAGGGTGGTCCTAGCTCTTCCTATGCAGCTTCCAAATCTGGAAAGGTAGAAGAGTATGATCCCAAGGATCCAGGGCTCATCACACGCAAGTCACTTTCCCCGATAATTGAGGCTAAAAATTTTGCAACCCCTGGAGACCATTCTAGCCAAGGTATTTCCACATTCTCTCCTTAATTCGCTAAAGTTATGATGACATGCCTTCGTGTCATGGGATCTCCAATTGCGAGAATGGTTGTCAACCCCTGGAGACCATTCTAGCCAAGGTATTTCCACATTCTCTCCTTAATTCGCTAAAGTTATGATGGCATGCCATCGTGTCATGGGATCTCCAGTTGTGAGAATGGTTGTTTCTCCAAAGCTAACAACCATTACTGTCCCTACTTTAAGTACCAAGCCTACAGAAGTTCCCGTGAAGCAGGGAACTAAACCAACTGACGAGTCTGTAGTGCCTCCTGGTGATGATGTATCGAAGGAAGGGGAGATTACAGAAGCATTGAAAGATCTTGATGGTAAGGATGGCGATGATGATATCATATATCCTGGAGAGACCAGCAAGACCGAGAAGCTGACGCTTGCAAAGATGAAGGTGAATAATTATGGCAAACTTATGCAAGTCAAGTTTGAGGTCTTGCCCACGCCTTTTCCTAAAGACCCTATCAGTATGATCCTTCCTAGCACAGAGGTCTCCACTGAGCTTCCCAAATTTCCTCTAAAGTATACAAGCTCCAAACCTACGCCCGAACCAGAAGATTCTTCGTTTGGGAAGACTAAGAAGAAGAAGCATATACTTACTAAGGCCGAGAAGGAAGAGCAAAAGAAGCTTAGAGATGTCAAAAAATCAAAAACCTCCAAGTCTTAGAGGTTTTCTAACTTGTTTCTTTGCTTTTTATTGGCCTACTATGGTTGTTGCAAGTGCGTCCCTCGCCTTTTGCTTTATAACTATGTATAAAACGTGTACTTAATGAAGTACTGTGTTTTTTTCACTCACTTTCCATTCAATGTACTTGCAATTTAATTTCTTCAACAAATTTTAACTCATAAGTTGTATTTCTCGAAAAGATCCAAAACAATTAGGGTTAATCAAGTCAAGCCGTTATTAATTTGGAGGTATAGTGTATATTACCCCCAATTAACCGTGAATTACATGCCAAGCCAATGGCATATTCGAGGTTAATTTATAAGTCTGTGCCAATATCCCCAACATCGGTGAGGATCTCAAGAAAGGCCAATACTCATTCCCTCAACCTTCCGTAGGGCGTAAGCCAAGTCCCTTGGATGTTTGATCCAAGTGTTTTTAAACTCTCCCGTCGTGAATTCAGGCTAGATTTGTGGGTTACAATAGCCTTGAGTCGTGGTGCACCATTCACGCTTAGCCTAATGTTTTATACTCTTTCTCAATTCATGAGAGCCAGAGTTCGTAGTGAGAATTGTTATTTCATTCGCCTCGGCATTGATTCTTCACTCTAAGTCTTAAAGTGAGGTTTGGTGATTCGAATGTCGATATCAAACTCGAACTTGGTTAACTCTTGTCCGACTAATCGCTGTGTTGAGTTTGCTTGTCGAATCATGAGAGAGTGAACGTCGTTAGTAATATGATCACTCCCTTCGTTCATGTTTGGCATAGACCAAAAGACATTATTGAAGGTGGTCCTGTCTCTTCCTCTACATCTTCCAAACCCAGAGAGGTAGAAGAGTACGATCCCAAGGATCCAAGGCTAGTCACATGCAAGTCACTTACCCCAATCATTGAGACAAAAACTCCTACAACCCTGGAGACCATCCTGGCCAAGGTATTTCCACATTCTCTCCTCAATTCGGTAAAGTTATGATGGCATGCCATTGTGTCATGGGATCTCCAATTGCGAGACCAGTTGTTTCTACGAAGCTAACAACCATTACTCTCCCCGCTTTAGTTACCAAGCCTGCAGAAGTTCCCGTGGAGCAGGAAACTAAACCAACCGATGAGTCTGCAGTGCCTCCTAGTGATGATGTATCCAAGGAAGGGGAGACGATAGAAGCATTGAAAGATATTGAAGGTGATGACGATATCATATATACTGGAGCAACCGGCAAGACCGGGGAGCTGATGTTTGCGGAGATGAAGGTGACGAATGATGGAAAACTTATGCAAGTCAAGTTTGAGATCTTGCCCACGCCTTTTCCTGTTGACCCTATCAGTATGATCCTTCCTAGCACAGAGGTCTTCACTGAGCTTCCCAAATTGCCTCTAAAGTATACAAGCTCCAAACCTATGCCCAAACCATAAGAGTCTTCGACTGAGAAGACTAAGAAGAAGAAGCGTATACTTATTAAGACCGAGAAGGAAGAGTAAAAGAAGCTCAGGGATGTCAAAAAATAAAAAACCATTAGGTCTTTGTGATTTTCTAACTTGTTTCTTTGCTTTATATTGGCATTCTATGGTTGTTGCAAGTGCGGCCCTCACCTTTTGCTTTATAACTCTGTATAAAACTTGTAATTAATGAAGTACTATGTTTTTTTCACTCGCTTTCCATTCAATGTACTTGCGATTTAATTTCTTCGACCCATTTTTAAATCATAAGTTGTATTTCTTGAAAAGATCTAATTGAGTTAGGGTTAATCAGGTCAAGCTATTATTAATTCGAAGGTATAGTGTATCTGCCCCCAATTAACCTTGAATTACATGCCAAGTCAATGGCATATTCGAGGTTAATTTAGATGTCTGTGCCAATGTCCCCAGCATCGGTGAGGATCTTAAGAAAGGTCCATACTCATGCCCACTAGCCTTCCGTGGAGGCATAAGCCAAGTCCCTTGAATGTTTGATCCAAGAGTTTTTAAACTCTCCCATCGTGAATTCAGGTTAGATTTATGGGCTACAATGGTCTTGAGTCGTGGTGCACCATTCACGCTTATCCTAATGTTTTATACTCTCTCTCAAGTCATGAGAGCCACAGTTAGTAGTAAGAATGGTTGTTTCATTCGCCTTGGCATTGCTTCTGCACTCTAAGTCTTAAAGTGAGGTTCGTCGATTCGAGTGTCGATATCAAACTCGAACTTGGTTAACTCTTGTCCGAGTAATCACGGTGTTGAGTTTGCTCGTTGAAACATGAGCGAGTGAACGTCGTTAGGAAGATGATCATTCCCTTCGTTCATGTTTGGCATAGGCCAATCGGATCAAAATACTTAGCCAAATCAACACAAACAGTATTAGAGCATGGAAAGAGATTTTATTTATAAACAATAACTTTGAGCAAATCGTGCCTCATTACATAATCTAGGAATAATAAAAAGCTTAAGTCAAATAATGTCGTGGATGCCCGACATTCCATGTTTTTAGAAGATGATCACCATCAACGGTCGTTAGCCTGAAAGCTCCATTATCTAACTTTCGGTGAATGACGTGTGGTCTTTCCCATTTCAGTCCCATGTAGATGGGGGTTGGATATACTTGTTTTAGGACAAGATCGCCAGGCTCAAAGGTCGCAGGTCAGACCTTTTGATTATAATATCAAACGAACTAATGTCTATGCTCTGAAGCATGCAAGTCCACCTTCTCTCTCTTCTCGTCGATTATATCCAGCGATTCATGGAGAAGAGCTCTGTTAGTCAAAGGATCATAATATGGCATTCTATGAGAGGGAACTTCAAGCTCTACTGGAATGACTTCCTCCAAGCCATAGGAGAGGGCTAAAGGTGTATCGCCAGTCGCTGACTTGTGGGTAGTTTGATATGCTCAAAGGACTAATGGAGTTTGGTCAACCCACTTGGATTTTGCCTGCTCCAATCGCTTCTTCAGAGTGGACTTGATGATCTTGTTCACGACTTCCACTTGTCCATTCGATTGCGTGTGTGCAACTGCTGTATATCTCTTCTCAATGTGATATTGTCCACATAAATCTTTGAAATCCATGTTATCAAATTGGGCCCATTATCAGTAATGATGGTTTTGGGGTGCTCAAATTGACATATGATGTTTCTGACGATAAAGTTGATCACTCGCTTAGTCTTGATTGTGGTCAGCGGTTCGGCTTCAGCCCACTTTGTAAAGTAGTCCACTGCCACGATTGCATACTTTGCTCCGCCCTTGGATATTAGAAGGCTTCCAATAATGTCAACTCCCCATATTGTAAAATGGCCAAGGACTTAACATCTGGGTGAGTTGATTAGGTGGAACTCTAGGAGTTTTAGCTAACCTCTGGCACTTATCGCAACATCGTGAATAATTAGCTGTGTCTCGATTTACATAGGCTAAAAATAGTTATACCATAGTATCTTCTTTGCCAGAGTCTAGCCTCCGGTGTGGTCTCCACAGTCAACTTCATGCACTTCCATAATACGCGCTTGATGTCTTCATTGGATATACATCGAAGCAAACGAACTAAAAATCCCCTTATGTAAAGTGTATTGCACTACATAATATATTTTGAAGCTTTGCGGACAATGACGTGCTTTTCTTTCTTCCTTTCTTAATGGGTTCCATGCTGCAAAATTTTTTTTTATTGGGGTCACCCATAACTCCCTCTCAGGTTCGTCTTCCAATATTTGATCAACCTCCATTCGATCAATGCTCGGTGCATTCAGTACTTTAATTAGGACCATTTCTGTTTCTTCTGGGCTATCAGAGCTAGCCAATGGCCGACCTGTTGGCCTTCTGATTCTCCTCCTGTGGAATGTGGGAAATTCTATGATACTCCAAGCAGTCTAATAGTTCTTCCATCCATTCCAGGTAGGCGGCAGGCCGTGGTCCATTTGTCTGATAATTTTTCCGAACCTGAAATACAACAATTTAGGAGTCACAGAAAATATCCAACACAACTACTCCCAATTCCTTTATGAGTTTCAACCCGACAATCACGACTTCATACTCAGAATCATTGTTAGTAGCAGGAAAATTTATTCTCAAGGCATAATAGATCGATCACTCTTAGAAGGTACTAGGACAAATTTGGTGATGGAACATCAATCATTACGAGCACCATCAATATATAGCTTCCAAATGCCCGATTTTGATTTGACATCAAGAGGGGCCACTTCATCATCAAGACATATTCCTTGGGAGTTGTAAATTCGGCTATGTAGCCAGACCTTAAATTGACTTTCTTGGAAGAAAAGTGAGGTCGAAATGACTTAGTTCAATATTCAGCTTAACTAAACTCCCAAATGCCTCAGGTCATTGAAGGACCTGCTGTAGCGGTTGGTCAGTGTATACCATAATCGGGTGAGCCTAGAAATAGTGGTGGAGTTTTCTTGAAGCGATTTATAAGCTGCAATCAAGCTTCTCAATTTTGGATAGTTGCATTCCGCCCCCGTCAACTTCTTGTTCACATAATATACCGGTCTCAAGACCTTATGTTCCTCTCGAATGAGTGTTGAGCTAATAGCATGTGGGAGAACCGCCAAGTATACAAATAAGTCCTCATGATCTACAGGTTTGGATAATATTAGGGATCTCTCCAACCGACTTAGCAGATTTTGAAAAGCTTCGACACAATCTGGGGTCCATTTAAAGTTGTGTTTCCCTCGCTTTATTAAGTCAATGAAGGGAATGCACTTATCGGTAGCTCTGGAGATGAATCTACTAAAAGCTACCACCTTTCTTACTGAAAACTGCACATCCTTGGTCTTTCGAAGATGAAGCCCAAAAACTTCCCTGATGCAACGCCGAAAGAGCATTTCAAAGGGTTGAATTTCATCCCATAATACTGGAGGATATTGAGCATCTCTGCTAGGTCTTTAACATGATTGGCCGACTGCTTCGACTTCACAAGCATGCCATCCACATACACTTCCATCGACTTCCCAATCTAGTTATGGAACATGCGGTTAACCGGACATTATACGTCATCCCAGCTTTCTTCAATCCAAAAGGCATCACTATGTAGCAATGCAACCCAAGGTCCGTGATGAAGCTAATATGTTCCTGGTCTGGAACATGCAATGGAATTTAGTTGTATCCAGAGTATGGGCCCATAAATGAAAGAAGCTTGTGTTTGGCTGTTGAGTCAATTACATGGTCAATTTGAGGGAGAAGAAAGTTGTTTTTTGGGTATATGATGTTCAAATCTGAGAAGTCAGTTCACATGCACCACTTCACATTAGCTTTATTCACTAGACCGGATTCGATATCCACTTAGGGTACATTGCATCTCGGATGAATCCATCACCTTTCATTTTTTTAACCTCTTCCTTTAGAGTCGCTGACCTTTTCAGGCCGAGCATGCGCTTTTTGTGCTTAATTGGGATGTACTTTGGGTCGATGTTCAATGAATGGCTCATAATTGATGGAGATATCCCATACATGTCAGCATGGGACCAAGAAAACACATCAAGGTTTGCCCTAAGTAAATTAATCAATTTCCTCGTCCTGAAAGAATCCAGATGGGATCTGATCTTCAAGACCCTAGTTTGGTCGTCGTTATCAATCAAAACTTCTATTGTAGACTTGTTATGTGTCCCCACTATACACCCCAACTCCTTATCTTCTCTAGGATCAGTATCCTCGAACTAATGGTCGGGCGATTCTGGTTAGGACGTGTCCATTACTTGCTATGTTGTCGCCTCCTTGGCAGGAGGGGAGGTGTCTTGTAGTTCTTTGTTTTCTCCATTGCAGATTTCATTCCACTCTTCCAAGTAGCATGCCTTTCCTATTACCTGATCTCTCCTGACCATTCCCACTTCAACCTCAGTTAGGAATTTTAAGAGAAAACACCACAGGGCTAAACACGCAAGGAATTCTGCCAAGATCGACCGACCTAGAAATGTAGTATAAGGAGAGTTGGTATCCATCACAAGGAACGAGGGGATTCGTACTCTCTGATGATCCCTCTCTCCTAGTTCAATAGGTAATTCAACTAAAACAACCGGTTCAGTGGTTGAGCCATTGAAACCACGTATCCATCTTGTACATGGCTTTAAGTCTCTTGCTTCCAAATTCATTTGGGAAAAAGCTTTCTTGAACAAAATATTAACGGAACTCCCGCAATCAGCTAGGACCTTCCATACAGTTGCAAGGACAATAATGGCCGATATCACCAATGGGTCTATGCTTGGGATCTCCACTCCTGAACTTTTCTATTAAGGAAAATGATGTCGTCCATCACCGTTTTCAGTTGTTTGATCGAACCATTGTCTTTGGGGGTGCTGTATTACCCAACTTCCATATGCTTCGCATCATTCACATATCGTTCCATTGTTTTAGCACTAAATCTCGTGGATGTGGTCCTCCTCCAATGGTTATGATGAAAATTCCTTTGTCTTTTTTTTGGGTGATGGCTCTAGAAGTCACCTGACCTTGGCTCGAGGCTGATGCCCCCACGCCCCATATTCCTCGGGGCCACCTTATACTTGTTAAGCTTTCCTTCTCACAATAACTTCTCAATTACATCTCCTTAGATGGTGACGCTCATTTGTTGAATGGCCATAAGTCTCGTGAAACAAACAAAACTTTCCTGTATCACGTTGCTTCTCCATCGAGTCTCGCGGAGACAGTTTCTTATACTGCATTACATTGCACGTATCAAGGTATATGTTTTTCAAGGTATCATTTAACAGCGTATAACATTCAAACGATTGGAATCAGGGTCACTTCTTAGCATCTCCTTTCTGATTATGTTTCCTTCTATCGTCGTTCTTTTCTTGGCAGCCATTCTTCTTGTTCCAATTCCCGACATGACTTCCACTTTACCGGAACTATCGTCGGACTATCTTATAACAATATTGCTTTGAATCTCCTTTTTCACAACTTCACTAGATCTCCTCGTTCAGTTTACCAATGCAACCTCTTGTCACAAACGCACATTATCTTTCTCATAAAAAAAATCTATTTTCGTAAGAGGCTTTCCAATCAGGTATCTCTCACTGCCTTATAGCAACATTACTTTGAATCTCCTTTTTCACAACTTCACTAGATCTCCTCGTTCAATTTAACAACGCAACCACTTGTCACAAAATCACATTCGCTTTCTCATAAAAAAATTCTATTTTCATAGGAGGCTTTCCAATCGAGTATCTCCCAAACTTCGTTTCTTTGTCTACCCCATCGACCATTTTCATCAATATAGTCTATGGATTGAGGTTTCTTACTTCGGTGATAGCCATGATGAAACGGTCAAGATATCCCTCAAAGTCTATCCAGGGGGTTGTTTAATCGTACAAATTTCCATAATATTCTTTTACTTTAATGCATGCAATCGAAATTGAGTCAAAAACTTCTCGCTTAGATCTTTAAAGTAAGGAACTGATCGGGGAGGAAGTCAGGTAAACCACATCATTGCAATTCCATCAAGATATATTAGGAAGGCTTTACAAATAACAGCATCAGGATTTGTTGCTGCATTCATATGCCACAAAAAAAGGCATCAAATGCTATCGCGGATCCGTCCTTCCCAAATAATGACTCATGGTGGGTAGATTAAATCGTCTTCGGAACTGTGCGCCAAAATGTCATCAGTAAAAAGAGTGTGGCTAATGATCCAAGCCCCAATCCTCATTAGTATATGCTCATTATCATACATTATCTGTCGTACCATAATTGCTACTTTTGCATTAGTTAACACATGCTATGTTCTGGCATTTTCGGCTTGTTGAACTCCCCCTGCCCCCGCTTCAGGCAACGTCACCCGAGTCGCCTCCTAGGTGGTACTTCCTCGCCCCTGTTGTCCCAGTCAATCACAAGACTAGCGGTGGAAGCACGGATGCATGAGTAATTCGAGAAGTGACACGTTCCCCTGGGAGATGATAATTTCGGCTCGAAGTGTTGGTTGGTTTGAGGTGCGCCGAATTGAAATTTAACATGTTATGTTTTGGCACTTTCGGCTCGTTGAACTCCTTCTACCCCCGCTTCAGGCAACGTCACCCGAGTCGCCTCCTAGGCAGTACTTCCTTGTCCCTATTGTCCCGGTCAATCACAGGATGAGCGGTGGAAGCATGGATGCATAAGTAGTTCGAGAAGTGACACGTTCCCCGAGGAGATGATAATTTCGGTTTGAAGTGTTGGCTGGTTCGAGGTGCGTCGAATCGAAATTTTTGATCCGGGGAGGCTGTTCTATTCGAGCCGGAATCCGTCCGAACCGTAGTTCATCCATAGTATTAACTCATTGCAATTGACGCCGTTGATTTTCTCTACTTACCCTGATAATGACGATGCTTTGACCGCTTGATGTCGGGGAGGAGATGCAACACATTAATTTTTTAACTCTCGCTATTGCCTTGTCATTGCATCCATATCGTTTCTTATCGTAACATTATCTTGTCTTTGAGTATCCAGGGCAGGGTGGTCTCCTCTAGCTTGTCTAGTGAACATGTAAAGTCATCACGTGTAACGAATGCCAAAGGAGAAGCTTGATCAGATGTTGCAGTAGCAGGTCCAGTAGTTGATCTAGTTCGAATTGAACTCGATTCAGAAAGACTCGAACTGGAGTCGTTCGATCCGAGGGCACCATGAGCTGGCACGATCTAGCAGGCTACTGTGCATCGCTGGCTGATGCTCCAAGGGAAGCTTGCTGAGTTTTGTCTCTTTTGTAAACCACGATGATAAAAAATGTTGAAAGTAGCAAAAATATGGACTACTCCCTTGGACTTGGCGATCCGAACAGTAAATAAACAATCCAAAAAGACCAAGAATTCAAGTTTCTCATTGAAAGCACCAAAACTTTTGACCAAAAAATGGCACAAACATAAGAAGACTAGAATTTGTAGAGAAAAATGAAGAAGTATGAAATGAAAAAGAGGAAATCACAGCAACCACACACGATTTATAGTGGTTCAGTGTTAACGAGCCTACGTCCACTTTATGATTCCTTGATTCACTAAGAAATTACAATTACAATGAGTGTAATCTTCAAATACTCACAATACAACTCTTAAAACCTCGAATTATATTGATCTAATCTGAAAATGGCTTGAATTGTTGATGGGTGATTGCTGGTTGAAATGTATTTGAGTTGTGTGAGTGTCAAAAGGTCCTTAAAATCTCTCTGAAATGGTGTATTTATAGGTACAACAACAGGCCGGTCTGGATCGAACACGTGGAATCTAGAGAAATTTTTTCGAAGTTGATGGTGACAGTTACATAGAGATCATGGGGCGATTTCTAGATAACCAGCTTGAATATGGACACATGGCACAAATCTCGAGCTATCAGGAGATCGCTTGGAGAGTGGAAATGGGATCAATCGCCTTGCTTGGATCGAATAAGATCCGGATTGAAGCATTTGATATCAGGCTTCTTTCGATCCGGGGCCTCCGAATTTGGGCCAGTTTTCGTTCGACCCGGCGAGTTCGAACTGAGGGCCCTCGATCTGAGGCCTTTACTTTGCTCGATCCGGGAGAAGGAAACAATACAAGCTATCTTTTCTTCGATCCAACTACGTCGAGCTAAGACTAAGTCTTTGGTTAATCATGGTCCTGAGATTTGAAGCTTTTGACTGTGATCATCTAGATCTTGGACGACCTTGCTGAGAAGGCAGGTCAACACGTAGCATGTACTATGATTATGTCACATATTCACATGAATGCAATTACAGTATAAAATAAAAATAACAATCTATGACCCTTGACGAATGCTAAGTTTAAGCGATAAAGTAATAATATGATCATGCTAACAAGAAAAATAGCCGCATTCGATTCCAACCAAGCATCATGTTCTTAAGAGAGTTTAAGCTAATATGTATTTTTTTGTCAGATATACATTCTCGATCTTCTAAAACATACGATCGTTTGTATAATTGAAGTGCACATGTGTAGCGTGTGCCATTTGAACTTAAATATTATACTTTTGGTGTAATGCTTTGTCGCTATCAACGTTAACTTTCATATATCTTTTGGCATATACTTTAAGTATGGTCATGACATATGTACAGTTAAAGCACTTAGCAGATCAAATACGATGAAAGTTCGAAAATTCATAACTAGTTAAAGCGAGGAAATAATATGATGTATCATAAAACTATCATTTAACTTAAACAAATTTAATAGAATATTAAAGTAATCTTTTTTTTAAAAAAATATATGTTTAAAAATTCAATTAAAAAAGCTAATTTTATAATATATAAACGTCAATTTTCATTTCATCTGTTACATCGAAAATATAGCAAGAATGTTGTAATATAACGGAAATAACGGGATATACCAGTAGTAGCGGAATATAGTGGGGTTCAAAGGGAAAAAGCTATATTGAACGCTATTTGAAAAAAAAAGTAGTGATAGTAGTCCACACATTTGAAAAAATGAGAGACACAAAGTGATGTGAGGTAATGGTGGAATATTAACTGCATATGCTATGACTCGAATACCATATAAGATCATTTGGAAAAAATGATTTCATATTCTTGTTGATTATGACCCAATATTTGCAATGATCAATGCTTAATAAACTCTTGACTATAGTTATTTTCATTCCTTGGTATTGAAAACATGTAACTTTAGTTAAAGGCATACAGTTAAAACAAAAGTTATAAAAATAATGGATTCAAACCAAACATCACAATGAGTTGGATGCGCGCTCTAAGACTGAATTATATATATATATCCCTTCCCCTGATCCTGAACATTATTTAAAAAGAAACTTGTGGCTAATATATATATATATATATATATATATATATATATATATATATATAACAGCTCGCATTTTACATATTGGAAGATCGTAAAATATTTTTATTTTATTCCCTGAAGATTGAGTCATTCTCATATTTTGATATGTGGTTTATAGGGATGTGAGACATGTCCATAATTTTTACCAATTTTAATGGTGACCTTTTTCCCCTGTCAGTCTTATATAGGGCTTAACTTTTGACTTGGATCAAATCAAGTGTTTAGACCTATGTCATTATAAAGGAAATGATGTTTCCCTTTCCGTAGAGTGGTCACATTAAAGTTTTGGCTCAATGGTTTGGGAGGAATCACTGTTTTAAGGTTAACAGTTGGTTGTTCATGTTTGGTAAGCCAAAATGGGCTGATTTGGGGAGGCCCATTAGTGAGCTGGTGGAGGCTATAAATAGGAGGTAGGAGGCATGGAGAATAGTTTACTTTCTCCATTCTGTCATCTGGAAGAGCTAGAGTTCCTCCGTTCCTCCATCTCCTACACCATTCCACCATTAAAGCTTAGAGAATCCAAGATCTACATCGTTTGAAGCTAGATCTAAGCCATTTGAAGAGAGAGTTCATCGAATCGAAGGGTTTAGAGCAAATTCTTCGCTGTCCGGAATCATAATTCATTGCTTTTGGGTTGTTTTGGAGAATTGGTGAGTGATATGCATCTCTTACACGGATTCAATCAAGTATATGGGTTGTATGATCTTAATTTCATCATTTTCAAGTATTTTCTCCTAGATCTACATCATGGTAAGTCTACTTTCATATGAATCACCATAGGATCTAATTTAACAACTTAAATCTGGTAATTTCCATATATTTTTATATGTTTATGCAAGTTAGATCTATAATTTAGTTCATATGTTCAATTATTATGATTTTCGGGATATTTCACATAGTATTGATCATAATTGTCACATTTTATGTTGTTAATGATTTAATAATATGTTTGTGGTTGAATTGGATGAGTAGATTTCGTCAAATTTTCCATTTAGCGAAGTTTTGGTCGAATTTCAGGTTGAAAGCTTGCTGGATCGAATCTGAATTGGCATGGATGGTTCGGATGTGTATGGATTGGTCAGTCAAGTTCATGTCTTGGGGAACACGTCTTGATGGATCGGTCAGGAGCATTTCAGGGGATGGATCGGTTGGCTCTTTGGAAGGATGGATCGTTCATGATGGGGTCGTGCAAGAGGAGGTCATTCATGCGATGGGATCGGTAAAGGTTTTGGTGCATGGATCAGGTCGATCAGAAGGGATCGGGTCAGTCTGGGTGATCGGGTCGGTCGGTCAGCACAGAGATGGACCGAGTCGGTCAGAAGGAAAGTTACTAGGTCAGTCGAGCACCCAAGAGTGGGTCGGGTCAATCGGTAGAGCATGGGGTCGGTCATGTTCCTAGAGGTAATCGGTTGGTGGTACTGAGTTCGGGTAGGTCGCACAGGGTCATTTCTGAAAAATTATATTTTTTAGGTACAACCCAAATTTGAACTTCGAAGTGAATTCAAGTAGGAAGGTTCAAAGTATTGAAATGTGTTCGTTGATCAGTACAGAATAGCGTTTTGAGGTGACAACTCAAAGGTTGTGAGTTGGTGGATAATGGTTGCTCGAGAAGGTTGCTTGAGGTAAGAAAATTCGTCGGGTTGGATGACTAGAGATGTGAAGGCCGAGAGATTATCGTTGTCATAAGTTCTAGCAGGCTCAAAGCAGGGGGTACAATGGGGGCACCTAAAAGACTGGAAGGTTGCCCGTCGAGTACCCTAGGTATTGTTGAAATGCCTAGTTGTCAAGGTTGGATAAATATATGTATCGTTGAAAGGCGTATAGAGTTTATGCTAGAACTTGGGTTACCATTAGCCCTTGACATATGGCAAGGTTAGCCGTTATACGATTAACGATAGTCTCGAAGAAGGATTGGTGGTGATAGCCAGAGTCTGTCATGGTCGATTAGTTGCTTTGTTTGTACCGTCTCACGTAAATTTCCCAACGGCGAAGGAGATGTTTATTGGGTGCTTGTCTGATATGGGTTTAGGCCTCTGGGGCTTGTGCTTGAGGGATGTTAAATTCGTTAGAATGATTTACATGAGAAACATATAATTCGGATGCTATGAGTGCTAATGGTGCTTGCTTCTGATTTCCATGAATGAATGGTTGTTTTGGTTTCCATGAATGAATAGTTGAAGTGTTTGATGTAAAGGCTATCACTGTCCGATGTGGGGAAGATGGGGTTGAGTTCTTCTCTGTGTTATGGGTAGATTAGTTTGTTTGTTTACCCATTCTCATATACTTTATTAATGATGTTTGTTATCTATTTGATCGCTCACTAAGACGGTTGTCTGACTCAAGGTTTTATGTTTCCCTCTTATTACCTTGGGTTGTTCATCTGATTGTTGAATGGGCAGACTAGGTGGCAGGTGATAGCTTAGTGAGGATGATGTTGCAGTTTGGAGGCGAGCAGGAGGCTGGCATACTATCTTTCCTACTATATAGTATTTGGATTTCCGCTATTTTCTATTCTTCTCTGAGTGTTGCAGTGAGGCAAAATTGTATAAATACTGTTGTTGTAATTCAAGTCTATGGATATTACTTTCTAGTTGTTATGAAAGTTTAGTGTTTTCTGCTTCACTAATAATACCTGTTGTAAATGTTCTATTATATTTTATCCTTGCGCTGTGAGTTATACGACAGGCTCCGCTTGTGTTACCGTACCTTGATGATAGTCCATAGTTGCCTAGCACACCTTTCAGCGCATTATTCCCCTTGCTTAGTGCAGGGGTAATGAGAGGTCATCACAATATATATATATATGTGTGTGTGTGTTTGTTTGGGGTGCTGCGAAAAAAAGATGATGTGAAGCATGCCTTTATATAGAGGAAGGATATATGACACACATATTTCAAGCACCTTTTTTGCATTGAAAACACAACCATTCATTTATATTTAAAAAATTGACGAGGAGGGAAGTGTTATTGGATGGAGAGAGAAATGAGGTTATGAGGTTAAAATGTCTCTACATTGCTTGGCATGCAATGGAACACTCCTTATTTCAATCATTATTTATGTTTCTCTCTTAATTTAATCATTCTTTCTTCCCCTCAAATAAATATTTAGACAGAAACTTGTGATTGCGATATGAGCGTTGCATGCTCTATGGCACTTGTTTTGCAGCACTCCAAAAGCGCTCATATCTCAAACATAAGTTTCTACTTAAATAATTGTATAACTGAGGAGAGAACGAGCGAGTGAGGAGAAACGCAATATAAGGAGGATATATGACACCCTTTTTTGTGACACCCCTTTTGCACCCTAATAATAATCACTCGTTTATATTTAAATAATATGTGAGTGAGATAGAGTTAGTTAAATGAGAGAGAAATGAGATAGTGTGGTAGAAATTAAGAGAGCTAAAGGGGTGTTGCACTATTTTTGGTGCTCTTGATATACACACACATACACAAGGGACAGAGCAAGGATTTTTTTTTCTAAGGTGGGGGGGGAGGGGGGGTATTTGATGGGGGTCCAATTTTTTTTATACTAATTTATCCTGATTTTTTTTTAATTTCAACTTGAAATATTTCATATTATCAAGTTTAAGACAAAAATATTGTATAAATATCAATAAAATTTCCTTAAAAGTAGTAACTTCGACATTTTGGGGTTTAAACGGTGACCAAAAAAGAAAGTATAATAATATTTTGGAATCAAAAGGGGGGGCAGCCCATACTTGCCCCCTCCTTTGGTACCATCCCTGTACACCCATACAAACACATATACATGCAAACATACACATACACTTATGTATCTTACCATGTGTATACGCTAAGATCAACCACTTATGTGGTGCTTGCGGACCATGCTATGTGCACTGGGGAGGGTTTTACAACTCCGGTCGGTTTCCCTCCTGAACAAATTCAAATATATATATATATATATATATATATACACACACATATAGAGAGAGAGAGAGAGAGTTTATTTGAACACATATTGGAAGACACAAAATCTCAACCATAGGATTGCCTCCTGATTTTCACTCCTGACATAAAGACAAACTAATCCAATGGTTTGAATTTTGTGTCTAAATAGACGTCACTACACACACACACACACACACATATAAATCTAGAGCACCCTTTTTTATAGCACCCCATATGCACCTCAATATAGGCCACTTATTTATATTAAAATAATTGAGTGAGAGGAGAGAGTTAGTGGGAAGTGAGAGAAACGAGAATGTGTGATGGAAATCAGGGGGTTAAAGGGGTGCTGCACTATTTGAAGTGCTCTTGAACGTATCTCTTTTCTTTTTTTGAAATTGGGTTTAATTTTATTCCTCGGCATTTCGACCCAAAAGAGAAACAATGGCCCAAGGCCATGTTACAGTCGGTTCAGGAAAGTTCCGCAAACCGACAATACAATACTTTTTGAATGAAAAAGCAAGAATAATCAAAAAATTAAACATTCAGATCTACCAAAACCCTCTTCTTCTACTTTCGTAGTGGCTGGTAAGCGTAAAAGCTCATGTCTGTATCTTGGAGCGGAGTTGATGGCGGCAACCGATCCATGCCTTGCCTACCGTTTGCTTCAACTTCCATTTCTTTGGTAAGCCCCTTTATCTTCGTCAACAAAGCCAATTTCAGATATTGAATAGCAAATTTGTTGACTAACTCTGTTGTCTTCTCCTTATTCTTGAAAATACGGTTGTTCTTTCCTTCCATATGCTCCATGTAGCTACTGTATGAGCGACAATGTGCATTTCGGGTACCTTATGTATGCGTTGCCTTATGATTTCAAGGTGAGTGACAATTTCATGTATTCGAATCTTTGTTGTGGTGTAGTTAATTGCTTTACTATATTCCTTCCATATTCTTTTCGAAAAAGGGCATTCAAAAAGCATATGCTTATGATTCTCCTCTGTAACTTTACATAGAATGCATGCGTCATCTGAAGTGAGTCCCCATTTAAAAAGTCGATCTTTAGTCAAAGTCTGCCCAAAATTGCCTTATAAGCACAACATGCCATTTTAGGGACATTACGCTTGCACCAAATAATCTTGCTCCATGCTTTGATAGGGTTTTTCGGTCTTATGTCCTCCCAAACTTATATGATGTTAAACTCATTTCATGTCCAGGTCTATATGTCATACATTCGTTCTTCATGAATTTGTATGCTTTAATGATTCTTCTCTGCTCTTGATTGCATGTAAAATTTAAACTCCATTGATTGTCTTGTATAATAGCATTCACCTTATCATTTGGGCGTCCGGATGCTGAGTAAGTGTCTCACCCAAGCATATCTATAAAGGATTTGCCTTCCAACCATGGGTCTTTCCACAAGTGTGTTTCATTGCCTTTGGCAATTTCTCTTCTGCGGTTTCTTGCTAATACATTTCGAACCCGTAATATAGCCTTCCAAGTTGAAGAGGCATTATTATCTTCTTTCACAGTCCAGAAATTATCTCTTCTATATCTCCCATTCATCCATCTTGCCCAGAGACCCTCATTGTTTATGACTTTCCAAGCTTGTTTCAGAGTAAAGGCTTCTCTCATAACTTTAATGCTTCTTAGTTCCACTCCACCTTTTACTTTGTGTTAACGATATTTTTCGTCAACGCTAGAGATAGGTCAATGGGGATGGACCTAAGGGAAAAATAAGTTGTTTAGTCTTCATGAGTTTGGGTTAGATCACCGTCCCTAGGTATTGTGGCCTTGGAAAGAAGGATCACTAAACTACAACCCTTGATAAAGGAGCTAACAGAGGGTAACAAGGAATTCTACACCATGCCCACTAAGAGATCTAAGCTCGTCGAGGGGGTTTAAGCTTGCAGGAAAGGTTTAAACCTATAGGAAGGGTGTTTCCTCCAATCTACAGAAAGGTTCGGACAAGAATCCATGCATATGTAGGAAGTAGACAATAAATCGTAGCAATCGACAATTAAGAAATAGTATGATAAACTCACAATAAAATACTATAAGTATGGAATCACTCTTTATTAATCTTCGATTTACAATACATGAAAAAATAGAACAAATCCTCAAATGGACCTAAGTATTAGGGTTTTCTTTTAGAGAGGAGAAATACCAGAATCAGAATGAGAGAGCCCCCCAAATGAGACCTCTTGGGTCTTATTTATAAGGGATTTGGGGCCCCTTTTGTTGTTGGGCTATTGGGCCTGCAAGGGCCTCTGTCGGCCGCTTTTTTCCTTGGTCCCAGGTGTTTAGCTTCCAGTCGCTTTTGCAGTGCTAAATATAACCTCCGACGTGAGGGTCCCGGTCAAGCGGGGCTTCTTTGAGATTGAGATGAGCTTGTCGATGTGGTGACTTTCGGATGGTATTTGAACTTCTGGTAGTAACTCCCGGGTGTAAGCTCTTGGACGTAAGCTTTCAGATGTAGGCTTCCAGCTTTCTCATGTATACTTAGAGGAGTTTGTCCTCCTGATGTATGTGGATAGTTGTCGGTTCGAAACCGCTGTCAGTGTATGCACTAAGTAGATTAGTATGGATAACCTGTATCTCCGCTAGGGTTCCGGTAGGCCTTCCGGTGAAGCTTTTGGGTGATCTAGTCTTCCGAAATGTAGCTCCCGGTGATATGTTGTTGTCTATCAACGTGACCTTTCGGCATTTATGCAACAAATGTTTCGGAAGCTGGTTTTGGATAATCTCTGTATACTTCTGGCGTGATACTTTTGATGTATTCGAGTCTTGATGTATCGGTATTAAGTGAGTTGATATCGATAGCCCCTCCGGGTTTCAATAAGCAGAGCTATGATCTCCACTTCCTTGGTTTCTAGCCTTGACAACCTTTCATCATGGACTTTCCTGCCGAACAGATCCTGTCGGATGGACCCTATCGGATAGGCCATGCCAGATAGACTTTTGCTGGCATTTTGAAGACTTTGAGCTCCTTTCTCCCTAGAGGACGTCAGTTTATGCTACTCTCAAATCATTCTCTATTACTTTTAACTCTTCCTATATTTGGCTTTTTGCTTTCGGTAGGTTCTTCTGTGTTTGTGTTCCTCTGATACCCCTTCAGCGTCAGTTGGTTTCAGAGTTAATTTTGGCAGTAACACTTTGGGTCTGCAAAGATCTTCAAATTTAATCTTGTGTAACCCCCTTCCAAATGAAGTCAGCACATACTTTCTATATTTTCTCGATAGATGCATCGGACAGTTGAAAAGTTTGTATCCAAAAATTAACTTTTGCATGAATGACTGTGTGGACTAGTTCAATACAACCAGCAAGTGCCAGTAATCTGGAACTCCATCCATATAATTTATCTCTTATACTAGTAATAAGCCCAATATATTCTCTATCAGTGATTTTATTAGATGATAAAGGCACGCCCAAGTATTTCACTGGAAGTTTTCCCTACTGCACATGGAGCACTTCTAGAATTTTGGGTTTGATTCTACATGTCTTATTGAAGTAATATTTGGTCTACAGTTCATTAACTTTCAGACCACAATATTTCTCCATGTTTCCAAAAATCTCCTTGACCTTACCAACCGCTTCACAATTCGCTTTAATGCATATAAGCAAGTCATCAGCATACAAAAAATGACTAATGCTTGGTTGAATGTTATGAATCGTTTGTGCCCATTTCTTGTGACACGCTATCTCCATTTGAAGTGTGAAGAATTCCATTGCCATAGCCGAAAGATAAGGTGAGTGCGGATCGCCTTGCCTAATCCCTCTTTATCGCTATTGAAGCCTTTAGAAACCCCATTAATTAATATATAATACATGGGGTGGTTATACATTCACTTATGAGATTAATAGTTTTGTCTAGGAATTCCATGCACCTGAGCATGTGTAAAATGAAGTGCATGTTAATCTTATCATATGCCTTGTGTAAGTCTAATTTCAAACAGATTCGGTCAGCCACCTTTTTGTTAAAATTTCTGATTAACTCATGAGCAAGTAAGGAGTTCTATGATATGCTTCTGCCCTTAATGAATGCATTTTGGCATTCCACAATTAAGTCAGGAAGAATCATTTTCAGTCTGTTACAGAGCACTTTGCTAATAATTTTTAGATGAAATTACATCATGCAATAGGCCTGTAATCTGCAATACTAGTAGGCTTATCATATTTGGGGATAAGGCATATGAAACTATAATTAATTTCTTTCAAAATCAAGCCAAAATTGAAAGTTTCTATTATGGTTGAAGTAATTTTATCTTTCAGGTCATCCCAGTGGACTTTGAAGAATTCAAAAGGCAAGCCTATCGGGCCCTGGCGAAGAATTGATATGGATGGAGCTAAGTGCATCCCAAATTTCGCTCTTGCAAACTCTACTCAGCAACAGTCGTCATCCGCTAGCATTAAGCAGCCTCCTGGTTATGATGTGAGGTAATTCTACTCCAGTGTTCCCATTATAAAGCTCATGAAAGTAAAGTATGGTATCTTCCTCAAACTTAACCATATCAATGCAGTTATTACCATTCTGATCATAGATCTGCATGTTGTAGTTTGAGTTTTTCCTGACTGACATTTTAGTGTAAAAAAACTTAGTACACTCATCAACTTCAGTCAGCCACATTTCTTTGGCCTTTTGTTTCAATTCAATAGCTTTCATGTGCAGTGATTCCTTCAGTTTAGCTTGGGCTTCATAGTATTGCATCCACATAACATCTGAGTTATCACCTCCATCTATTCTCTACAACAATTCCTCATTGAGATTTTCGAGTTTTAGTAGATCATCCTAGGCCTTAGGCCTGACTTTGTTCCACTTTTTAAGTCCATCTTTAACTCTTTTAAGGAATTTCACCAATTGATATAAGTGACTGCCATCTGCTTGAATGAGATCCACAGTGTTAACTGTTGTTTGATAACCTTTAGTCAAGTGCCAATCATTAGAATATCTGAAAGGCTTGCCTTTAACATTTTTGTCTGCTTCTTTAAGTAGTATACGTAAAGGACAGTGATCATTGGTAGAATTAGGTAGAATATTGACTTTAATGTCAGCGATATTACTCATGCATTGCACATTAATTAAAGCCCTATCTAATTTGCAGACAATTTTCCTAACTTCTCCACTTTTCCATGTGAATTGCAGACCTCCATGGATGGGTTCTATGAGCCCAGCTACAACCAAGCAATTGTTGAATTCTGACAGCTACGTAGCTCTTAGAGTATGCTCTCCTTGCTTTTCGTTTGCTCGTAAAACAACATTAAAATCCCCCATGATAAGCCAGGGTTCTTCAATGCTTTTAGATAAGTTTATGATCTTCTGCCAAAATGTAATTCTTTGACTGACAAGATTACTAGCATAGACAGTAGTAATGAAGATGACTAAGCCTCCAACGTTATTCGTTTTAACAGTCTGTTGTTGTTCATCCTTATCCATCAGTTGCAAATCCCAGATTGCTTTGACCTATGCCAAAATGATTCTGCCTTTAACCCCAGTGTCATTATTATTACATAGCATCCAATCACCTCCCAATTGTTCATCAAAGTAGCTAATGTTTTCATCATTCATTTTGCTTTCTAATATACCCATAATAGAATGATCAAGATTCATTCTAAGATTATAGAGGTATAAAGCTCGGATATCATTATTTAGAACTCTTACATTCAAACTTATTATGGACATTTAGATTGGACGGAGGTACTCATCAAACTCTTAGGAGACACTACTTGTGCATTCAAGTTCTTGTCTTTCTTTCCCACCATGTTGAACTGATCATCATACTTGTCATTTTGTTTAGTGAAACTACCACTCTTGGTTGAGCTACTTTCTTTATCTGGTAAACTGAGGTCAACGACTAACCCCTTTAATTCTAACGTTGTTTCAAGATCTCAGGCCAGTGGACTAGACGAAATGCCATGGTTTTCTGCCTGAACTTCCACTATCTGCGGCTTCTCATGGTGATCCACTTGCTGCACCACCTTCCTAGGCTGAGCCACAGGGCTCTGTAGCGTCATGCCGCTGATTTCGTTATTTGAAGTTTTTGTAAATATATGTAAATTATCTACGCTAGTAACTGGGTTGGGATCAAGCATAGTGGGTATGCTTGCCCTTTTTTT
Organism: Allium sativum; assembly: GCA_030737875.1. Taxonomy (NCBI): domain Eukaryota; kingdom Viridiplantae; phylum Streptophyta; class Magnoliopsida; order Asparagales; family Amaryllidaceae; genus Allium; species Allium sativum. Next base: position 753,248,689 of record CM060918.1, read on the forward strand.
GTGCTGCACTGTCTCTATAATATTTTCTACAGTTCTTTTTTGCCATCCACGTTTGTTGAAAAATGGTGGGGCATTGGCTGTCGGAATGGCCAAAGCACTTATAAGTGTTGTCGATGGGGGATAAGTGCTCGTACTCAATATTTTGGAAGTAAATATTGCCTTGTTTATCATTGGCTCTAACCTGCCTTTTGATTTCACTGTCTGCTTTGATCTCTACAAGTACTCTTACATATTTTAGTCTTTTAATATGTTTGGTGCAATCATCCGTAGTTAATGACTTTCCTACCAAACTCGCAATCTTACTGATGCCTCTGGCATTTCGTAGGGCAGGCCCAGATTAAGCAATCAGATTCAAACTGGATGCGCTCCCATCTCATACTGAAGATCAACTTACTGTCCATGAACCATGGACCATTACCAAGAACTTTAGAGCAGTCTTCGACATTCATGAATTTTATTAGATAAAACTCATTTTCTCTTGCATAAACATTCCAACTACCCTTAAGTATTCATTCCCTCCTTATTTAGGCATTTAAGTGAACATAGTAAGGGCGCTTAACAATTAAGTATATGTAGATCGAGTTCGTCCACACATTGATGGCTTGAGTGTAGATCTCTTCATCGAGCGCAACATACTCCCCTTCTTCGTCCTTCTCAGCTTCAAACTTCTGAACCCCACCTTCGATCTTAGTGTTGCCAGCCAAGACATCGATCCAGTTTTTACTACCCGCCTTGAAATTGAGATTTTGTTCCCTTATCGTTCGTTCTCCTTCTGATACAGGTACTGGGGTTGTATGTCTTCCGTCTGCCACTTGGGCGAAGCTATGCTGTTTTTTTCTGACCTCTTTCCACACAATATCAGCGTTTTCCCCCAATTTGTTAGAGTTAGGGTTTTCTATTCACCATATTTATTTGCAATTGTTATCAAGCACTTTACTTACTAATGAATGAAACTACTAGCCAACACAAGTTTAACCCAATGCGTAGACTTGTTGACATTTGGCAAGTCAAATATTATGACAACAAGGACTTTACGGGTTATTTTTGACAAACCAATTGCAGTGCAGGTTTAAGTGTGAATATCTTAGAAAACCAAAATTTATTTTAGCACTTCAGCTAGTAACAAGGTGACTTTTGCCCAAGAGCTAAACCTGGACGAAGGTGAACTACACATATTATATCTTGGAGTGTCCCTGTTTACTACATATCTTCACTACTTCGATTGCAAGTAACTCTTACACAAAATACGATCCAAATTGCAACCCTGGGATGCTATTACTTCGAGCAACGCAGGCAGAGCTGAGCTACTAAATACTCTAATAACTCCTACTATATTATACTGGTTATTTGTTTATCAAATACCAGAATTTACCTTTGATAAAATAAATACAAGCCTGAAAGTGGCATTGAATTGAAATCATTTGCAGATCTTAAGAAGGCTGTTTGTATAAAGATGATGTAGAAACTGCTAACTACAAAGCGTTTATTGAGAACATGGATGGTCAGTAAATATTTCTAGTATGTGCACATAATAACGCTAAGGGTAAACGTTCAATTATTAGACTATGAACAGCAGGCAAGCAATTCTTCAACAAAGTACTGTTAGATGGACTAACCACCTCACTATGCACGGAGCCATGCGTTAACTTTAAATGTCTTGTTGATATATTGAGTAATCAATGATTTCATCAAATAGGATATTATAACACCACAATCAACACAATTATACAGAGGGGCCAATCATATCCTAATATATGAATGCAGATAGCAGAGAGATAACATCAATTATCCAAACAGTAAACCCTCAAGCTGATGGCAATACTGATCATTATGAGTGGTATGATGGAGAAAATATTTTGATACAGATGCTGATTATGAAACGAGCTCAAAATAAACAAGCCTCCTACGTAAATAACAAAAAATAGGACTACAATAGAAATGGAAAGATAACTAGTATACACAAGAAGATCTTTGTATTACATACAGTAGAATAAGCTCCCAATTTTATGACATTTTTCTTCGCTAAAACTGAAAGAAATTTACAAAATTTATGAGCTATCCATCAAGGTTTCGTTCCCAGCTCCAAAAGTGAAATTATCTGGAGCAGCTCGCTCGAATATAGAAGGCGAACCCTGGCTGAACATGGGCACCGGAGCTACATTTGTTTCTGGAAATGCAAATCCAAACCCTGGCTTTTGATCCAAATCAAGTCGAGGAAGAGATTGGTTGAAAATGCCCTCGTTAGATCCAAATATTACTTTTTCGTACTCTGCTAGTTGCTCTAGAGTAGCTGCAAAATAAAACATTCCAGACGGCAGTGTGCATTGTGAGTATTCACCAAAGTGATCAATCCTAAAAAGCACTGTATTACCACTCAAACTTGTGACTTATAATCAGCCAATTTAAATCTTTTTTTGTGTATGCGTGTAAAATACATCTAATGGCACCTCACAATCTAAATTACATGATATGTCTCTATCCTTCCACTAGCCAAATTATTTAATTTTGATTATGTGGTGTAAAAGAAGGACAACGAGGGTGTCATAGTGTTTCTCATGCATATATGCACATGTAAAAACAACAAACCCACCCCCAAACCCCCAAGGATACCTTTTGACCAAGTTGAGATGTCGGCACGCACAACCCTCCAGAACGGTACATGACTTTCAGTCGACAAAAGTACCCGGTGGGATGCATTCCTCTGTTCAGTCCGTTCATCGTATGAAATTAGCACTCATGCAACTGCACCCATAGCTTACGCCTATCTCCTCAATCTGTACATGGTATAGGGAGAACACCTACATCGAGAGTCTACCCTTAATGACACCGCCTTCTTTTACAACTTCAAGCATCGAAAGGATTCCCCGTCTTTCCTTTTCTCTAAATCCACTTCGGGAAACTGAGTTATGATGGATGGGTTCAGCAAGCTACGGATATAAGAACCAATTGGCCTTATGTTCCACAGCAAGAAGAATGCGCTATGGGATGGATTCAATGCCCTAAGTGCCAAGTCTTAAGTTGCTTCTTTAAGTTTTACTTGAGAGTTTCTAATACTCGTACCCCTTTGCACGGCCAAAGCCCATTGGCAACACAAATCGCACATGTTTAGCTACACCGAGAAATGTTCGGATGAATGATCGGAGTGTCAAAAGATACATCGTCGATGAGTTCCTACATCGGTTCCATTTGCTTGATCCCAATCGGACCTTAGGCCTGGGCGGTGTTCAAGCTGCACTTACCCAAGAGCAGGAGATAGACAACAAGCAAGAAGGAAGGAATGGAGAAAGCCTTCCCTCATCGCTATTTCTCTCCAATCCAGTTCTTGCCCATTCTGCATTCAATGGCAGAATATTTTGACGGTAAGTTGCGAGCGAATGTTAATGACATACTTTCCCAATACCGTGAAATGGTCAGGTATTCGATGAGGCTATCTGAAGTCATTACGAGCCTTGACTTAATATTGATAACATGAATTAGATGTGGGATTGTGACAAAAGCGCCTTGAAGCATGCCAAGAAAGATCAAGCAGATTGCAAGGCTCAACTTACAGCCACAAAAAAATTGTATGAGAAGTCCAAGGTTGAACTTGACGAGCTTTGAGCAAGATTTAATAGTGAACTCAACCTGTGGTCTCACAAAACTAAGTCTATCGAGGATGTGATGAAACTCGTGGAGCGGGAAAGTCTGTCTCCCAAGGCTGAGGAGGCGCTGAAGATGGAAAAAACAGTATGCCTACGAGAATACATGACTTAAGGCGCTTCAGAAGAATCCAGGAAGAAGGCTGGAAAAATGTTCATGTCGCTCGAATTTGTCGTTGACTCTTAAGCCCAATACGATAAAGAAATTTAGGAGCTCAAATATAAAATGGAGGCGACGGAGAAGATGGAAGAGGAGTTCGACTCCCAGGTGTTGACTCTTTATGGTCGAGTCATCAGGTATCGGGATCTAACGTGGGTCCAAGATTACCCGCAGACCCTGTGCGACACTTGAGACCGATTCTTGAAGGAGGGAAGACTGGCTTCAGAAGATAGCAAGGTAAATGAGAAAGAATTGGTGGCTAAATTTTTAAAGAGTAATGAACCAGAATTTCTCACCAAAAGTCGACGGCTGCTTAAAGAGGAGTATGCAAAACGGCCCCGACTTAAAGGCAAATCAGTAGTCGAGGGGAAACCCAGTAAGGCTAAGGATGATACAGCTTCCGCTCAATCGACTAGCCAGCCTATCCATGCTGAAGACCCACTGATATCAGTAGTCATTCCGCCCTTCTTCGGCTCAGGGCTCCAAGGAAGTGGAGTATAACCCGGACGAACCGAGCCTCGGCCCGCACAAGCCTTTATAACTCTGACCCCTGAGATCAAGATTCCTGCTACTCCTAGGGATGGTTCTACAGAAGGTATTCCTCTACTTTCTCATCAGTTTCAAAATGTTATCATGCCTTACCCCCAATTTGTAGGTTTTTCAGTCGAGAGACCCATTATCCCACGAGGACTGACAGTCGTTGCTCTTCTTGCTTTAGGTACACCGTTGGTAAAGGATGCTCCCGAAGTAAAAGCAAAAGTGATGGACAAGCCTCAACTGCCCCTCGGCGACGACGCGGCCAAAGTAGGAATGATAGACACCCTTAAGAACCTGAACAAAAAAGAGAGGCAATGTAATTTATACCGGTGAATCTGGAAAGTCTGGAGTTTTGGGCATGACAGAGTAAAAGGCATGCAGGAAGGGAAACTCATAAAGCTTAAAGCTGAGTCAGTGTCAAGGCCCATTCCAGTCGATCCTTTACAAATCATCCCACCTGGCGTTGAGGTGCCGACCGAGCAAGCCAAATCGTCTTCTCGAGAAAAGCGTTCCAAGAAGAAAGACGACCAACCCACATCGGCAGATAAGGAGTCTTCCAATTAAAAGTCTCGGAAACGCATGCTCACAAATTCGTGGCTCGAGAATAAGAAGCCAAAGACCTGATGGCAATTTGTTGCTGCGGTTTTTGTTCTACTGGCCTGTTGTGGTTTGTGCCAGTGTGGCCCTTGCGTTTTTTAGCTTTTATAAAACTGCAATTTAAGTAAAATAATTCATTTGTTTACAAATTTATCACTTTCCAATCAATGTACTTGCGATTTAATTTTTACTTAGTCTTACTACTCATTAGTCGTCGCCTAGAATGAGCAAGTGTTCTACGTTGAAGGCAATGTATATGCCCCCAATTAATTTGGAATCAAGCATCACGTCAGAGACGTGATCAAAATTAATTTTGTAAGTACGATCGTGCCCACAACGTCGGTAGGGGTCAAGCTAAGTCTACTGGACGTCTGGTCCTTGAGTCTTTATACTCTACCGTCGTTAATTCGGTTTAGAGTTGCGGGTTAAGCGGTCTTATGTCGTTGCACGTCGTTCATGCTAACTCAATTGCTTTATACTCTCTCCCAAGTCATGAGTCAGAGTTGGGTGTATGAATGGTCGTTACACATTCGCCTGAGCATCTTTCGCACACTTTAGCTGTTAAAGTAAGGGTCGCCTCATCGAGCTTCAGAGTCAAGCTCAAACTTTGTATCCGACTAGTCGTGAAGTTGAGTAAGCTCATCGAAACGTGAGTGGACGAACGTCGTCGGGAAATGAGTAGTTCCCTACGTTAAAGTTTTGACGCAGGTCGGTCGAATCATAGCACTTAGTCATATTATCGTTAATTTTTGTTATTAGACACAGTCACAAAGCATGGAAGGAGCTTTTATTTGTAATACAATAGCAGTCGGTGAGTCGCGCCTTATTACATAATCAAAAAATGAAATGATACTCACAAAATTATAGAAATAAAACTCAAGTCAAAAAATGTTGCAGATGCTCAACATTCCATGCCCTCAGGAGTCAGTCACCATCAATAGTCGTCGACCTGAAAGCTCTGTTATCAAGTTTTTGTTGAATGACGTTGGGCCCTTCCCACTTCGGGCCAATATGAATAGGACCAAGAAAGATACGCTTCACGACGAGGTCATCGGTTTCAAAGGTTCTAGGCCAAATCTTCTTGTTATAGTATCGGACGACCCGATGTCTGTATGTCGAAGCACGCAAGTCAACATTCTATCTCTTCTTGTCTATTATTTTGAGTGATTCAACGAGAAATATCCTATTAATTAAAGGATCATAGTACGTCGTTCGATGAGAGGGGAATTCCAGCTCCACTGGTATGACTGATTCGAAGTCATGGAACAATGCGAACGGAGTATAGCCAATCACTGACTTATTGGTCGTCTGATATGCCCAAAAGGCCAAGAGGAGCTCATCGACCCACTTTCTTCTAGCCTGCTCTAGTCGATTTTTCAGAATGGACTTCATAATCTTGCTCACAGCTTTGACCTATCCATTTAATTACGCGTGTGCAACTGCAGTTATATCTCTTCTCGATCAGATGACGTCAGTAGAAGACTTTAAACTCTAAGTTATCAAATGGGTTTTATTATCAATTATAATAGTCTTGAGGAGTCCAAATCGACATATAATATTTCTGACGATAAAACCGATCACCCGTTTCATCGAAATCGTGGTCAGTGGTTCAGCTTCTTCCAATTCCATGAAATAACTGACCGCCACGATCGCGCACTTCTCTCCACCCCTACATATCGGAAGGATACTGATAATGTCTACTCCCCACACTGCAAACGACCAAGAACTAACCATTTGGGTGAGCTGAGTTGGCGGAGCTCTCAAAATCTTAGCAAAATTTTGGCATTTGTAATAGCGTCGTGAATAATCAGACGCGTCTCGATTGACGGTAGGCTAGAAATAGTCGTAGCGAAGTATTTTCTTTGCCAAAGTTTGCCCCCCGTTATGATCACACTGAAGCAAAGGGACGGAGAAATCCTTCCGAACAACATGTCTTCCCGAATGATGTATCTTGAAACTTTACGTAGGAGAACATGCTTCTCATTCTTCCGCTCAGGTAGGGCTCCGTACAGGCTGAAGTTCTTGATAGCAGTCACCCATGATTCTATTTCAAGCTCGACATCCAACACCCAATCAACTTCCATCTGATCTATGCTGGGGCGGTCAACATTTCTATCGAGACTAACTCTGTTTGCATCAAGTTCTCTGAGCTAGCCGGCTTTGCTAAAGAGTCGGCTTTCTCATTCTATTCTCGTGGAAAATAAGAGATGTTATTAATAGTCAAACCACATTAACAACTCTTCCACCTAATCAAGATAGACGACAAGTCGTGCCCACTTAGTTTTCCCTCCCGACCTAAAATACAACCTGTGAGTCATAGAAAATGTCAATCGCCTTCACTCCCAATTCCTTCACGAGTTTAAGCCCAACAATCAGAGCTTCATACTCGGCCTCATTATAGGTCGCCGAAAAGTCCAACCTCAATGCATAACAAATCAATCATTCCTCGGTGGTACATAACACGGTTTCGGCCATAGAACGTCGATCGTTACAAGCAACGTCGGTGAATAGCTTCCATATAGCAGTTGGCGGGTCAATTTCTACTTTATTGTATACAGGAGCTGTAAATTCCGCTATGAAATCTGCCAATGCCTTCCCCTGAATCGCCCTCTGAGGAATGAATGTAATATCGCACTGACTTAGTCCAATATTCCATTTGAGTAACCTTCCAGACGCCTCAAGCTATTAAAGGACCTGTCGTAGCGGCTGGTCAGTATACAATTTGATGGGGTGAGCTTGGAAATAGTGACAACTTCCTCGAGACTATTAGAAGGTTGTAGGCAAGCTTCTCGACCTTCGGGTGGTTACGCTCAGCCCCCGTCATTCTCTTGCTTAAATAGTACACCGGTCGTCAAACTCGATTCTCTTTACGAACAAGTGCTAAACTGATGGCATACCAAGATACTACCAAATACAATAATAGGTCTTCGTGATCAACCGACTTTGACAGTATCGAATGTCTCCACAACTGATTCAGGAATGCTTCGACACAATCTGACGTGCAAGCAAAGTCGTGCTTCCCTCGCTTTATCAGGTCAATAAAAGGTTGCATTGTTCGGGCCAGGATTTACTCTTTACTTGCTATGCATCGGCCTCCCGGATGCAAAGGGAATTGTCTACAACTTTCCATTTCTCCTTCCTACAAGCGTCCTTCCATTTTGCCGAGTATCATTCTCATCCTGCTAACTGGTCTCCTCGTGCAACTCCGATCTCATTCTCAGTCGGAAACTTCAGGAGCAAACACCAAGGAGCAATGCCTGCTCGGAATTCAGCAAGGGTCGGTCGGTCCAAGAAGGTATTGTATGGAGAGCATGTGTCCAAGACAAGAAATGAGAAGATCCGTACTTTCCAACGGTCCCGCTTACCCAATTCAACTGGCAAAACTATCATTCTCATTGGTTTGTTCTCTGAGCCACTGAATCTCGCCTTACACGGGTTTATGTCTCTTTCACCTCCAATATCATCTAGTCATAGACTCTTTTGAAAAAAAATATTAACGAAACTTCCACAGTCAACAAGGATCTTTCGTACTAATGCAGGACAAATCATAGCCAAAATCACAATTGGATCAATACTTGGAGCCTCTACGCCATCAGCATCTCTATTTCGAAAGACACTATCTATCATCGTCCTCCTTTGTTTTGTGAGAGTTACGTCCACAGTGTTGCATTCTTCCACCTCGACATGCATCACTGCACTTACTGCTCCGTAATCCGGAGACTAAAACATGCATGATGTGGTCCTCCCACGATAGTGTTGATTATAATTCATTTACCTTTTTGTTGGGCAACAGCCCTAGGAGCTGTCCGACCTTGACGTTTGGGGTCTGAAGTCCCATGACCCCGGGGACCCTGTATTTATCCAATTTACCTTTACGAATCAACTTTCCCACAATATCCCGAAGATGACGACATTCATTAATCGTGTGACCGCATACTTCATAGAATAAATAAAACTTTCCAATCTGCACTTCTTTCTCCATGGACTATCGCAGAGCAAGTTTCCTATGGTGCATCGTGTTGCACGTGTCCAGATACACATTCTCTAAGGTGTCGTTCAAGGATGCGTAATTGTCGAATGTTTGAAATCGGGGTCGCTTTTAGCATCCCCTCTTTGATCACGACCTCCTCCATTGTTGTTCTGGCGTTGATTATTGCTTCTTTTGTTTTGATTCTGGACATTGACCTCGACATTCACGGAATTCACTCCAGACTGTTTCAGTACCACGTTACTCTGCACGCCCTCATTCACCATGTCACTGATTCTCCTCTTTCGGTTCCTATCTGCCTCTCCAATTGGCAAAAACACATTAGCTCTCTTATTAAATTGATTTAAAGTGGAGGGAGGTTTCCTAGTCAATTTTCTCTTAAACTTGGTTTCTGGATCGACGCCATCGACTAGCGCCATCAGTATCGTCTCAAGATTAGTATTACTGATCTCAGTGACGACAGTATTAAAACGTTCAAGGTAATCCTTGAGCAATTCTCTGCGAAATTTATTTATGCGGGATAGGGTCATAATGTGCTTTAACCTAGAGACATAAGTCAAAACCGATTCATGAACTTTCTACTCGAATATTCAAAATTTAGCACTGATCTTGGGGGTAATCGAGTAAACCACATGAGCGCAATTTCATCAAGATAAATAAGAAACGCTCTACACTTTATGGCATCCGAGGCTGCGACTGAATCCATAAACCATGTATATCTCATCAAATGTTGACGAGGATCAGTCTTGCCTGAATAGTGATTCATTTAAGGCAAGCTACATCTTCGAGGGAATTCTGCCTGCAAGATGTCATCGGTTAATGGTGTGTGGCTACGATTAATACCTCAGTCCTTGTTATTGTATCATCGGCTGTCATTTATGCTTTATTTCACCATGGCAGTCAACTTTGAAGTATTAAAAACAAACTCTAGCTCTGAACTTTCGCCTCGACTGACCCTTTCCGCTTTCGCTGCAGGCAACATCGCCTGAGCCGCCGTCCAGGCAGTACTTCCTTGGCCCCTATTATCTTGGTCAATCACAGGATGGGAGGGTGGAAGCACGTAAGTGTGAGAGGTGCCGGAAGCGTTGCAATCTCGAGGAGGAATCCGATTCGGTGAAGAGGTCGACTCGATGTTATTCGGCCGACATTCTCCGGATCGATATTGTCGAACCAAGTCGGTTAGGTATGTCGAGCCGGAAGTCTATCTAGTCGGAAGTATGCCGAACCGAAGCTCCTATGTATTCTGCGGTCTGACAAGTTGTCGTTATTGCCGCACTGCTGCTTCGCTCCTTCCTAATGAAGATAAAGCTTTCGCATGATGACGCGGCGAGGTATAAGCTCTCTGGTTCCTAAACTCATCCCAGTGAATAGCCATTCTGTTCAATCCTGCATCAAAGCTCTGTTCTCTAAAGTTTTCGGTCGAAAACACGAGATTCCGACTACCTTGGTTTGGTTCTGACCAATAGCAAGACGGAATTAGGTTAAAAACCCGTCCCGCTTGCTGATAATAGGAAAAGGAAGAAGAAAACAATGAAGAAAAGAAGAAACATCGAAGGGGAAAATCGGTGATGCAGAAGAAGAAAAATCAATAAATTACTAACTTATAATTGAGATTCGAGATTAAGTCTTCGTCGATTTCAAGTATCGATCGCGATTGGTACGCAAATAGAAGACGAGTATCTTAATTGTTTTTTTTTTTTTTTTTTTTTTTTTTTTTTTTTTGGGATCTCGTTCACTTCTTGCCTTCTCATTTAAATCAATCCAAGAATAGAGCATATGTGTGTGAGAATGTGACATTGTAAACCAAGTATTTTAGGGCAAAGTTGTTGGTCGATCAAACTAGATTTTGGGTTGGGCTTTGAAATATACTAACATTGCTTATTTTTATTACATTTAGGTTGGGCTTGGCTCGTTTATTTATAGCCTAGTATAGTTCTAAGCCTAAACCAAACCTTTTTAATTTAATTTAGTGTTCAATATCGTTCTAAGTCAAAAAACATTTGGCTTGCCTATATTTTATATTTCATCCACATTAGTCATTGTTACATTTTCATTAGCAAACCACTAAAGACCAAAAGCAAGGCCGAAACCGAAACAAACTTTCGAAACTCCCGAAATTATCCGAAACTAGTAAAATTTCAAATGAACGAAACCGAGTTCGAACCTTGGCTCCCACGCATCTGATGTCAAAATTGTTCGCGCGTTAGCTGTCTCGTTTAACTTCACCACGAGTTCCATGAAATCATCAAGGGTGACGAATGCTGAAGCTAAAGCTTAATTGGTAGGAGCAGCAACAGCAGCAGGGATATTCCCGGTTCGGAACGGCATAGCCAAGCCAAATCTTGGAGCAGCAGCAGATTGGGGAGTTTCATCACGAAGGCGGTTGCTAGAAGACCAGGAGGAGGTTGGGTTTCTTGTACACACCATTTTTGCTAAAGTTAAATTAATGAAGGATTATTTTTTTCTTCGTAATTGACCCAAACAGTAGTTTAAAAAATCCTAATGCTAAGAATTCAAATATTTTCAGTGAAAGCACCAAAATGTTTGCACCAAAAGTGGCACAAGTACTTAAAGATTATGATGAAGAGATTAAAAATGAAGAAAATGTAAACTAAAATAAAAAAAAGCCCACACAAGCAATTTATAGTGGTTCGACTATGAATTACCTACGTCCACTTTATAATTTCTGTTAAATATTACAAGAAATTAAGGTTACAATGCTTTGAGATAGTAAAATTTTGAGTACAATGTATTTGCAGAAAATAAAATACGTAAGAGAAGCCAAAAGATGCATTTTTATGCTTCAGGGGCTATTTGTATATGATGCTTGAATCTAGCTCGGTAGGGACACATAACGGTCGATCCGAGAGCTGTGGAGATCGTGGGCTTGGTCACGATGTGGTGGAGCGAGTCAACAACAATTGTTACTAGCTTGATTTATGCCTGGATCGGCATAGTCGAACCTGATGTAGTGTCTTCTTCATCGAGCCAGAGTTTTAGACGATACAGAATTTGCCCTATGCCCAATTTAGTCGGGCCAGGTCTTGATAGAACCGGATTTGGAGCCAGGTCGTGATTGCTCTGTTTGATTCCTTAGTGCATGAATTGTGTAGAAACCATGCCCTGAGTACTCTCATTGTGAATTTTCATGAACTTGAAGGTCTTGTCTAAAGGTAAGTCAACATATATTTCAAAACGCACAGATAATACGAGGGTTTGGAGAACGGTTGAAATGCAAAATACTTTAAGCTAGGGTTTTGAGATATTGATTTCTGTATTAGCTCTCGCAATTTTTGGAATTGAGTTCACTTTTAGCAATTTCAATTTTGTTTGTCTTTGGCTTTTACTACACATTTTGTAAAAACCAATAATTTCAATGGTTGAATATTTAAATATTTAATCATTAAGCGATGAAACACCTCATATACACGATCTTCGCAAACGATGAATTAGGATTTGAGACCTCTTTCATTGAGTATGGGTTGCTGGTGCAAACCTATAAGGGTATATGCATCAGTAAAATCGACCAATGGACTTTCAGCTCTTAGCCTACGATCGACTTGTAAATCAAATGCGAAAGGCTAGCTTTTTGCATATAATGGAATTAGATCTCAAAATCATTTTCACGAGGTTTTGGAATGGTGTCCAGAATTTGATTTGAGTATAAGGTTCGACAAGTTAAGAGTTCAAAGTTCTCCGGAATGAATAGTGATTTTGGAAAAAGGAATTAAACCTGAGCTAATCCCCTTTCCTTAGCATATATGAGGCACATCCTCATAATCTCATTCTTACTTTCCCTATTTACGTTCATTTTCGTTTTCTTCTCCTAGTCTCTCACTAATGGTTTCCTAATCACCTTATGATCTCTCATGCACTAAGCCTCTTAAATAAAATTGCTAAAATCAAATAAAAATAACTATGATTCTTCTCATGGGATTCTCTACAAAAAAGGCAAAAGAATTAGCTTGAATCTGATTTTGGAGATAGATCTCAATTTTCAAGAGAACAAAATAGTGGGTTTTGGTGATTTGGAAAAGAAGAGGTAAGAGTGGTGGTTATCATTATCAATTAATATGTTATACTTCTGAGCAAGGTTTTAAATCTCGGATATCAATCGCGTTTCGTCTAGGTCATTTTAGAGACCTGATCTCGTATCGGGGGAGATCTCGGATGAGATGAGTCTAACTCGGGGGTTTGTCTCGGATTTCCATCTCGAGTCTGAAAGCTCATATAGGAACAATCTCGGTATACATAATATGTTAAAAACTGATATTCTTAAACAATAATTTTGAAAGTTATTCGGAACAATCTTGGAGTATATAATATGTTAAAAATTGATATTATTATACAATAATTTTCAGAAATTCCATTATAGAAATAGTAACTTAAACTTGAATTGCAAAATCACCTCATCATTCTTAATTTACGAAAGAACATACATATTCATAAATCATAATATGCTTAAAATAAAGAAACAACACAATAAAAATAGATTAGTGCTTACAACTTATGATCAATGAACATGACTTGTTGTTAGATAAAGAACTTAAAAAGGATCCAAAACACAAAATAATTCAACATAAGTAGAACATAAAATACATAAATTCATAAGTAGCATGCTAGTAAAAAAATAACGAATATGAAAATCATAAGCATTGTCGAACATATATGAATATATGATACGCTCTTTTGACATGCAAAATATAAAATAACAGGAGACTAACGTGGCTAAATTTGAGTTTTTTTTTTATTATTGTTTTAGTTTAGGCACAACTCCCAATTTGAAGTAGAAAAACCAAGAACTCGGGTGATATTTCAATATCTCGTCTCGGTCGATACATCGTTCAATGTTGCAATGTCTCGGACGATACATTCCAAACGAGATTTACAGTGAGATTTGCTGTTTCGTTTCGGAAGGAGCCTAAAACGAGATCTCGGGCGATATTTTCGAGATCTGAAACAATGCTTCTGAGTTTATTAGGGTTTTGATATTGATACGAGCACCTACAAAATTTCATAGCACTTAAAATCATGTAACTCAAAACATCATAGAAGCACTCCAAAACAGGGGTGTGCATATGAATGGGGCGCGTGTGCGCGTGCTCACATATATAGTTCATCGAAATGTATCGAAATCACTGAAGTTTGAGTTATCTTAAACATGCCACAAGTTCTAGAAAACATAACAATAAGAAATACATAAAGAAGGATCGGTGTTTCAGTAGAAATAAGGATCAAACTTAATAATAGACCGATGAATAAGATTAAACCTGCTGAGAGTTCTATTTGCGGTCGGCGTTCTTTGACCCATTGAAAATTTTGTTGGAGTCGCCATCCTTCACACTTCATCAACTTTCGTTTTCTTCTCCTAGTCTCTCACTAATGGTTTCCTAATCACTTATGATCTCTCATGCACTAAGCCTCTTAAATAAAATTGCTAAAATCAAATAAAAATAACTATGATTTTTCTCATGGGATTCTCTACGAAAAACGCAAAAGAATTAGCTTGAATCTGATTTTGGAGATAGATCTCAATTTTCAAGAGAACAAAATAGTGGGTTTTGGTGATTTGGAAAAGAAGAGGTAAGAGTGGCGGTTATCATTATCAATTAATATGTTGTACTTCTGAGTTTATTAGGTTTTTGATAATGATATAAGCATCTACAAAATTTCAAAGCAATTAAAATCATGTAACTCAAAACATCATAGAAGCACTCCAAAACAGGGGTGTGCATATAAATGGGGTGCATGTGCGCATGCTCACACATGGTTTTTCGAAATGTATCCAAATCACTAAAGTTTTGAGTTATCTTAAACATGCCACAAGTTCTAGAAAACATAACAATAGGAAATACATAAAGAAGGATCGGTGTTTCAGTAGAAACAAGGATCAGACTTAATATTAGACCGATGAATAAGATTAAACCTGCTGAGAGTTCTATCTGTGGTCGGCGTTCTTTGACCCATTGAAAACTTTGTTGAAGTCGCCATCCTTTACACTTCATCAGATATCCCATTACTATAGCCGGTGACCTGTTAAATGTAGTTACACCTTTGAGTACACAGTTTTTTTATAAATAAATAACATAACATTGCATGCCATAAGATGTAAAGCTCACTTATTTTTCCCTGTCATACAGTGCACAAGCACACGTGCCTGTTCCTTCTCGCTTTGTTCTGTACAGTAGGATAATATGTGTTTCAAGATGGTGAGTTGAACAGACAGGTATAAAATCTGAATGACTAAAAAAACAAAAATCTTACCAACAACATGACTAGTTTATACTTTTGTGATTGTAAACAAAATACACTAAATCTGAGTGTTTTGACAGAATAAGAAACTTCCTAAGTATGAAAGATGCATACAGAAATACATGGGGGTACAAGTATTTCAATGCAGATTTCAATCGAAGAGACTGAAAACCAACTCAAAGGATTGATGATGGATATGGACAACCCAAATTTAAGGCAATGCCAACCTGATACAAATGGTTAATAAAAATAAACGTTATGAAGATTCAAAAAAAAAGGTTCAGACTTAAAAAAGAAGCTGAACTTGAATGGCATAAGTGTGCTTCCGGTAACATGATATGAGATAAAAAAGAGTTTACCATCTAAGATTTTTTTAACTAAAATAATAAATATAAATCTGAGGATAGTCAAAGAGGCTCCACTTTTGGTTAAAAAGGGGATAATTTGAGGGGAACTTGTTGAAATTTGTTATGAGGGGTATTCCAATGATGATACAAATATTTTCCGATGTAAATTACATTTTCACCTTCTCTAATCTCATGCACTCATCATTTGATAATTCTCCATGGTACCAGTAATAAATAATTGACCCCTCTATTAACCAAAACTGGAATCTCATTAACAATCCCCTGAAGTATAATATGTTTAGCTCTAGGGTTGCCAATGTATTTATAATATGGGTACAACAGATGAACAGGAACCAAATAGGCTATAGAAGATGGCCGAGAGTGGAATACAGATATATCATGACATTCCAAAAACTGTAATTATCAATTAACAAAAGGGATGTCTTTTGCAGCATATGTAGGTGGGAGATGGGAAAAGTTAAATAGGTGGTAAGGTTCGAATTTCAAAATGAATAAACATGAAAAGGGAAATGTAATTTATAAATGCTGTAGCGAGCTTGAGGTACAAAAATGGTCTGATTGGAGGTTTGCAGCTTACAGACGGACTGTGCCTGTGTTCTCGAAAGAAAAGTAACTTACAGTTTGAATATGGAACAAAAGTAAATTATACATCAAATTTGATACTCTAAATGCTGGATCTCCGACGGCGTAGAACCTTTTGTCTATTTTTTTAAAATATAAAACGTAGAAATACATTCTCACATTATCATGCCACATCAGTTACATTTGCAAAAAAAATTGCTCTTCAGAATATGTGTGTGTATATATATATATATATATGTGTGTGTGTGTGTGTGTGTGTGTGTGTGTGTGTGTGTGTGTGTGTGTGCGCGCGCGCGCATGCATGTGTAACATTCTGCATCATATACAAGTAAAATCAAATAACTGAAAGAAGCAAGAATGGAAAATATTGGCCATACAAAATAGCATTGTCCTGATTCTATAAACAAAATAATAACTGTGTCTAAGGTGATACTTGGTAATATGAAGCACATACACATCTACTAAATAATCATATTGAAGATTCATATGAGTCATGCACCAACTCTTGACTAGCAAACCACTATGAAATCAATTAGCAGAACAATGTTGTTCCTGCATGTTATAAAGAATCAAACAGCCTCCTTATAACTTCTAAATATATTTAGAGTAAACAGAATCACATATAATTGCTAGAGAAATGATAACCGCGTTCCACATTATAAAGAGTATGCCAGTACTTGCTCCCATGATTGGTAATTTGGTAGAGTGTGAGTTTGTGGTCCTACCACTCTCCATGATCGTATGGAAAATACAAGTCACCCCCCCCCCCCCCAAACAATATACGCTTGCCTATATGAGGCTGGTTCGAGAGCACCCTAAACAGTGCAGCACCCCAAATGCCCCACAACCTCCACCAAGTATTTCCCCTTCTCTCTCCTTCCACTCACTCTCTCACTTCCCACTCAAATTCTTTAATATAAATGGGTGGTGGAAATCAGGAGGCATTTGGGGTGCTCCATTTTTGGGGTGCAACCGAACGTGTGTATATATATATATATATATATATATATATATATATATATGTGTGTGCGTGTGTGTGTGTGTATGTATATATCCCGCCTCTTATAACGGAAAGTATGCTTAACATTCATATAACTGATAACCCTTTAACCCTTTATGGCACATCCATTGAGGTCCTATCAAATATGAACCGGAAAGAAACCATAAATTAGTTAGAATGGTACGATCTTGTTGTTATGTAACGACGGTCCGAACAAAGTCCCCTCTCCTTGCACGTATATGAGCTGCCACACAACTCCCATGTAACAAAAGGAATCTCTGATGTTACGTGCATACCAACTCATATTTGTACACAATTCCTTCAATTTATTCCATGATGTGGGACTTAATTCCAACTCGTCATTCCTCTTTAACAACATGTGAGGCAATCCTAGCAGTCTCCCCTTGGACTCGCATCCTACGAGTATCTTTTGAGAGCACTGCCTTGCATGCATGACCCAGTCCGAACCTGGCTCCGATACCACTGTTATGTAACGACGATCAGAACAAAATCTCACCTTTGCACGTATATGAGCCGGCACACAACTTTCATATAATAAAAGGAATTCCTGATGTTACGTGCCTACCAGCTCATATCTGCACACAATTCCTTCAATTTATTCCATGATATGGGACTATTAATTCCAACCGTCATTCCTCCTTAACAACATGTGAGGCAATCCTAACACTTGTCACAATATGTTTTAAAATAGATGAATATCTTACAGAATAAATAAATAATTCACGAAGTTAAGATTAATTGATAAGCGAATACAACTTAATTGTGTTACACATGTACACATATTTATATACTTTTTATAAAATTAAAAACTTCAATATAATTTATACATTTTAACTGAAATGTACGTAGTAAAGTACTTTTTAGACATTTCGATATAAACCATCATCAAATATAACAAGTACAGAATTTCAAGTACAACAGTTTCCAATAGTCAAAATCCAAGCAAATAGTACGTATTATTGATACATCAGAAATATGAATCTAACTAGGCAATCATATATTTTGAATCAGTGCATGCATCATTAGATTCACAAGTTTTAACATCTTCTTCGTCTCTCATGTCGATTGATAGTTTATTTGGTGCGACCATAAAAAGAACGAACATCTTAAAGTATGTTAGAAATTATTTTGAGAAATAATCCATTCGAAATTATTTGTTTGGTGTGATAGTAATTAGGGAAAATAGTTCAAACTACATTCGAGACTTCAAAAATACAGTGATTCAAGATAATTTGTTTGATGCAAGGGAGGTAACTGACCAGTCGGTCGGCTCAGATCTGAACCCGACTTGAAGGGTCGTAATAATTATAATCTGGTTGTGTATTGTCAAGTCGAACTAGTATAATTCAAAATCGTAAACCGACCTAAGGTTCGATCCAGATCGGGTCGGTTTTGGTCTAACTGGATATTAACACATGTATTTTCTCACTTTTTTGTCTAATCTTCTAGCTCGGATCGGTTTTTCGTGTAATTTTTCATCAACTAACTTGATTCAGGACCCATTAGGTTCAGGTCAAATATGAATCAATTTGGTTCAGCTCTGCAAACCTTGGTTCTGTTTCCAGATCTCTGTTCTAATGCACATCGTAGTTCGATGAGGCAATAATATAAATGAATAGTACAAAGTTTGGTGAAAAAAAAGTTCAGAAGTTATCATATCATCATATTAAAATTAAAAAATACAATCCACCATTGCTGAAGATTAGTTTAGATTGTGCAAAATAAGAAAACAATTAAAATAAAACGATGGTACATCGTTTTTGCTGCATACATCATTTGCCGTGTTAGTTGTGGCTTCCATATACTCCGCGGCATATATGATAGAAAGATACAAACGCCACGTCAGGCCTTACACCCTGACATGCACCATACCATGTCTTTAAAATTATGGTCTTAGTTCTAGTTTCAACTTCTACATACTGGTAAATATAACCTTTCAGCTCGTTGTTTCAGTCTAATTTAATATAAATATTTATTATTTCTAAGGTATGTGATTATTGCAAATGCTTGTTATTTTATATGAAAATCTTATTTCTTATATAGTTATTAGAGAAATTTTATATTAAAATTTGTAATATTAAATATATATTACATTTGAACATAATAGCAGTATTTGAATTGTAGGAGCGTATAGTTAAATAAGATCTAATAGAGTGTGTGTGTGTGTGTGTGTGTGTATCAATTTATATATGGCATATGTATATATTCTATTAGATCCTATTTAATTTCATTCACTCCTATAAACCATGAGTACTTTATTATGTTTAAAATGCAAAATAATAGAATTTAGAAGTAATTTATGTATTTATGAAACAATAAATATTATGAATAAACATTAACAATTTAATTCATGTACCAAGCCACTCCAAAGAGGGTTGGGGGGGGGGGGGGGGGGTCTTTTTTTAAAAAAAAAATACTAAAGGGAGGATCATTTAACATAGCCTCCCCTTAACAATTTGTAATATATAAACCAAAATGCCCTTTTATTATTTTACCCTAATTACATTCTACTGTTCGTTAAACCCTAATCATCTTCTTTTTCTCAAAGTAAACAATTAATCACTTTTTTCATGGAGAAACCAATTTCTAACGAAATTTTTAGTTTTGAAAAAGAAGACAACATGATTTTTACTCAAAAAAGAGAACGACATGTTGAATTTTTTTGAAGAAATCACCAAAATTTACCAATTTACTGGGGGAAAAAATGGAGGCTCATTTTCGGCCATGAACGTTATATTCGTTGACAGCGAGCCGAAGTTAAACAATTAAAACGACATATACTCGCCTAATTTGGTGAACGCATCAGGTTATGACAATAACACAAATTCGGCAATAGACCGACGAATAAAATTATGTTTTCCGATGTACTATCGCCAAATATGTTAAAATTTAATTTTCCTTCAGTTAATCTATTTTCAGCAAGTTATTTCCAAACTTTGTACTGAATTTGGTATGTTGTTGTCGATTTTTCCCGTGTTTTGTGTATTTGAATGGAGGGTAAAATCAGGTTCTTTTATTTATTTTTCCATTGTGTTTGGCCTCCCCCTCCCCGCCATCTTAACAATTTAAATTTTAATGGAGTGAAAATAAAATATGATACCCTTTATCCATTTTTGGAGTGTCATTAACAATACTCTAACTAATCAATGGTTTGATGAAATTAAATATTGCTTCCATTATTCTAATTAGAATTATCGATTTTAATTAACAAAATGAAAAGTGTTTGTATGAAATTATAAGCTGACGAAGAAGATAACACCATATATCGATTTTACACAAGAAATAACGACGAAAGTTTAGCAAAAGACTAAGAATAAAAAAACTTAAGTAGTGTATAATTTATAAGTCATCTATGATCAAAGTTGCTTACCCCATGCAAAACACCATATATAGTAATCATATACATTTATTCATTCACCAAGTTTGTTTATTTAGTCACTTACTAAATAGGTCTTTAGTAAACATTTATCTTATAATTGAATCACTTCATTAACACACAAAAAGCTTGAGAATTGTTCATGTATGTTGTATATATATAATCAAATCGCCGATAATATAAAATTTGTTGTGAGGGTGCCTTTATACGCACAAACACACTATTATAGAAGTTTGAAAAGAACATGGCAACAAATTATTGGTGAAATATTTCACAAACATAAAATTTAGTCCTTTTGGCGCAACGATCGGTATTTTTTTTTTTTTCTATTTTGAAATACGGTTTTAAAAAATGTCATACACAAACATATATGTATATATTCAAAGTATTATTTTCAATAATAGTAAGTTCAAAGAAACTATTAAATAATAGTAAAACATAACCTTTTAAGGCTCTCCCCTTAGTCGTAGGAGTTTTCTCTCTTCACCTTCATTCTCTCCAATTTTTTTTTTTTTTTAAATTAGGTTATCACTTTACACTTATTTACTATTTCTCTTACATTATTTTGTGTGGTAGTCTACATTTTGATATGAACATTTTAAGTTTACACAATTATTTATTAACAGTTGCTCATAACATTTTTATATTTAAATCCACATACTTAAATTAATTACAAAACCCAAAATTTAAGTAATTTAAATAAATTTAATCAACTTGTTGAAAAATGATAAAATTATGTTTCTTTTGGCTCCAAATATCCACACTTCGAATTTTTACAATTGTTTAAGTCTCCCTCGATTCTTTTCTAATATGTTACATTTAGTATCATATTTTACAATTTAAATAATTTTAGCAAACTATTATTCATTGATTCTTCTAATAAAGCACATCAAGATTAACCATGTTCATATTAACAAAAAAATAATCAAAAATATAAACATGTCAATCACATAACATATATTATACACATAATAAGTAACAATCATAAGTTTAAAGTCTAACTCATTTACATCAATAAATTTACCGCGTATTGTATAATAATATTAATGTCAAACGCCTACATTTTAAAATTTATTTAGTTATTTAAAAAATATTGTGTAATATCACTTAACATAATACATTTAAGTCAATATATTTAAATTAATTATGTGATTTTGATTTTAACATATGAATTCAATGAATAAATTATTATTAATTGGGAGCGGCTACCTGAACACAAAAATTTGACATAAATCAGAAGACACAATACACATAATAAGTAACAATCATAAGTTCAAAGTCTAACTCATTTACATCAATAAATTTATCGTGTATTGCATAATAATATTAATGTCAAACGCCTACATTTTAAAATTTATTTAGTTATTTGTAAAATACTGCGTAATATCACTTAACATTATACATTTAAGTCAATATATTTAAATTAATTATGTGATTTTGATTTTAACAAATGAATTCAATGAATAAATTATTATTAATTGGGAGCGGCTACATGAACACAAAAATTTGACACAAATCAGAAGACACAAAATCTCAGCAACATGATTAATTTGTCTCTATGTGAGGGGTGTAAATCATGGAGTAATCCTATGGTTCAGATTTTGTGTCCCTCAATTTGTGTCAAACTTTTGCGTCTAAATAGACTTCCCCTTATTAATTATTCTAATTAACGCTACGTATGATGTTTTAAAATGTATATCATATTCATATCAACAAAAATGGCAAAATTAGCTTTTCTTTCAAATATAAAGTTAAATAAGTCATATAGTTTAAATAATATATGTAAACAATAATACGAAATAGAGCATCAAAAGAGTAAACCTTAGTTATGTGTCTACGATGGCCCCGTCTAAGTTTCTAAGACCTTATCATCACCTACAATGGTCAGGATAAGGCGCCTCCTGGAGGGAGGTTGGGTAAGTCCTTGGGCTCGGCTTATGGATAAGATATCCAAGCGCTCCGGACGCACAGGCCCAGAGAGTGGCCAACAAAGCACGTACATCCTCTGCTTTGACATCAAAAGCTCAAGGGGAGGCTCAAGAAGCACGTACAACCTCTGCTTCCCAAATCAAATCCGAAGGGGATACTCACTTCATTAATACCAAAAAGGTTCCCAGTCTCTAATCTTAAAATACCCAAATCTGGGTGGATTCGGCTCTTCATTAATACCGGAAGGATTTCCGGTCTTCATTCTTAAAATACCCGAATTCGGCTATACACTTATATAGAAAATTTATCGTAAATTAAGGAAAACAATTTCCACCTTAAATACCTACATTTTAACATTTCTACAATTACTTGCTGAACCTCCTTAATTCTTTCGTGATATTTTATACTTCAATCCACATATTTAAAATACTCATGAAATCTTAAATACTAATTATTTAAATAATGTTAGAGAGTATTTAATCCATTTTTCTAATAGCTCTTAAAAATAAACGCCAATTATATGTTCACATTAAGAAAAGATAGTTTTTCATGCAATTATAAAGATGTATAAATGAAATAACATGAACTCTTCTTATCAACAACAATGACAATGTTAAATTAGTTATGACTCGTCTATATTCAAAATTTATCATATATTATATCATAAATTTTTTTGAACATCAGCAACTCCATAATAAATTTTACACATTTTTTGCAAAAGAAAAAAAATCAGTTCTTCTCACTGTGTTATACAATTAAGTTAACTTCATAATTTTACATTTAACTTATTTAAATAAATTCTATTAAATAATATTTGTTAACTCATCGAATAAATTACTAACATGCATCAATTTTGACATATATATCTATATTAAAAAATTCTCAAATACACGCATATGCATATCGTTTGTGTAAGATATAAACATAATTTACACTAAAACTATAATAATAATTTTAATTAATAGTTTGTGAATTTCACATCAAAATTTATCATATATTTCATAACAAAAATTCTCATTTATCTCTTCTATCATTTTACATTTTGATATGAATATTTCAAAAATTACACAACTATTTATTAACATTTGATTCCTAACATTTTATAGTTAAGTCCACACATTTAAATAAATTACAAAAACGAAAATTTAAGTAATTTAAGTAAATTTAATTAACTAATATTTCATTTAAATACTCAAAATGATAAAATTATGTTTTTTGACTCCAAATACCTACATTTTAATTTTTCTATAATCATTTAAGTTGCTCTCAATTCTTTTCTTATATTTTACATTTAGTGCCATATTTTACAATTAGTCACATAATATTGAAACTATTTAAATAACTTTAGCAAACTATTATTCATTGATTCGCCTAATAAATCACATCAAGATTAACTATACACATTTTAACAAAAATAATCAAATATATAAACATGTCAATCACATAACCTAAATTATACACATAAATTCAGAAGTTCAAAGTTTAACTCATTTACGTCGATATGTTTATCGTGTATTGGATTATAATATTAATGTCACACGCCTAAATTTCAAATTTTATGTAGTTATTTACAAAACACTGCACAATATCATTTAACATTGTGCATTCAAGTCAATATAATTAAATTAATTATGTGATTTTAAATTTAACAAATGAATTCAACTAATAAATTGTTGTTAATCCATCTAATTAACGTTTGGTGTTATGCTTTAACATTTACACCATGTTGATACCAACAAAAAGGGCAAAATTTGTTTTTCTTCCAACTATAAAGTTAAATAAGTCACGTAATTTAAATAATATATATAAACAATTATAAAAAAATTAATATATTATACACTTATCTTGATAAATTTATCATAAGTTGAAGAAAACAATTTTCACATTAAATAACTGTATTTTAATACTTCTACAATTATTTGTTAAACCTTCTCAATTCTTTTGTGATAATTTATATTTTAATCCATATGTTAAAACTACTCACGAAATCTTAAATTCTAATTATTTAAATAATCTTAATGAGTTCTTAGCCCTTTTTTTAATAGATCTAAAAAATATCCGTCAGTTTTACTATATATATATATATATATATATATATATATATATATATTCATATAAGAAAAAGGTAGTTTTCAATGCAACTATAAAGATATATAAATCACATGATATGAACTACGTATATGAACAATAATAACAATTAATTTGTAAATTATCTATGATTCATTTATATCAAGAATTTACCACATATTATTATTATATCATAAAATTATTTCTGAACATCAATAATACCACAATAGATTTATACATTTTTTTACAAAATTCTTTTTAATTCTTACTGCTATGCTATACAGTTAAACTAACTTCATAATTTTACATTTAATTTACTTAAACAAATTATATTAAACAATATTTACTAATTCATCCAATAAATTACTAAAATAAACCAATTTCAACATGTATATCAATATTAACGGAAATGAATTAACAAAATTCTCAGATACACACACATAAATATCCTTTGTGTAAGCTATAAAACATAAATCACACAAACAATAATAATAATTTTAATTAATCTTTTATTTACTTCACATCAAAATTTATCGTATATTCACAACGAATTTCTCATTTTAACACTGAAATAGTAAATATTATTTTTAATAATATTTTCATGCAACGCACAGGTTACATACTAGTAGGTCCTAATAGTTGAAATCTATCAATACGTATTGATCATAGTTAATATATTATTATGAAATCATTTTATTAGTAGAACATATTATTTCAAATGTTTGAAATCTGCATCATGCATTGTTGATGTAGAAATTGGTTCTTCTACGATCGACACTCACACATCAATCAATCACATCAATTCACAGAGAATAACAACCATGGAATGCAATAAAGTAAAGGTGACACGCAAGTTTTATAGTGGTTCGGCAATCAGACATGCGTCCACTTACTGTAATTAATCTATTATTATACTGCAGATTACAATACAGTCGATTTGTATGAAAGAAAGTAGAAAAAGAAGTGAAATTTTCTCCTTGGCAATATTCTTGCCCGGTTCGGTAGGAGTCCCAGAGTTTGATCCCCTTGAAGTAAGTCCCTGGAGGCCTATTTATAGAAACACATGAGTTAGCCACGTGGCGCTTGACCCGGAAGAATAGGAGCAATGAAAATATCCAGGTCAGCTCGATATGGGACACGTGTTGTACGATCCGGCCCAATAGGTGTGGGCTGACCGAATTTTTAGGTAGAAGAATAAGTCTTTAGAGCATGTTGTGTCCGGATCGATATACTCCGGTTCGACATAGTAGAACCAGATTAGCCGATCCGGAGAAGTGAATCCAGAATGGTCGTGGCTTTGGCTTCACCGATATGAATTGGCCGACCCAAGTTTATTTGATGTGAAATGTGATGTGTTGGATGATCGAACTGAGCTCTACCGATCTGGAATCCAACCTTCATGTATGTCCATATCTTTGAGCGCTTTGATGCTTCAACCAAGCGTGTCTGGGATCTTCTGAACCTATGTCCATATCCTGAACACTTCGATTGCCAAAAATCTAAAAGGTGATAGCCTTGCTCGAAGGCGGATCAACACTTGCCCTCTGAAACATGTTTTGTTATGGAAAACATGTTTTGAATTCTTGTTGACTCGTCGTTCGAGGTTCGCGATCTCGTCGGATCTTCTGTACTTGATAATTGCAGTTTTTGCGCGTCAAGCGTCAGCCACTTGAAGTCCGAGCCTCACCGGGCTTTTGTCAGATACCAACCATATCTAGTGGTCCGTGGCTTCGCCAGGCTCTTGCCATACATAAGCCATACATGACGATCCTGACTAAGCAGTCCCGTGTTGGGAAACCACTCAGCCCTTGCTAAGTATGAACCATACTACACGGTCCTAGCCTCGCTGGACTCTGACCGAGCATAAACCATACTCGGTATTCCTGCTCAGATTCTCCCGCGTCCGAGATCATCTAACCCTGGCCAAGCATAAACCAAACTCGACGTTCTTATCTTCACCGAGCTTTTACCAAGCATCAACCATATTTGACAATCTCGATCGAACGGTCTCGTGTTCGAGTACCATCCGGCCCTGGCCAAACATTAATCATACTTGACGTTCCCGAATAAGCAATCCTGTCACGCTTATAATGAGGTTGCCTACCCCTTGTCGTGCATCAGCCATACACGACGGTCCAAGGTTTAAAGTTTAAAAACGTTACTTTCGATAAGCATCAGCAATATTCATCGGATTTGTTTATCAGAGTATAGAATAGTGTTCGAAAGGCATTAGCTATTCTTGCCAAACTTTTTATCATAGTTAGGAAACATAGGGTCCGGCAAGCATCAGCCATGCTTGCCGAATTTTTTATTAAAGTACTAAAAACATGAGTACACTGAAATTGAGAAAAGTAGATGGTTTATCGCCATCATAGAACTTGCCTAGGAGTCGCTGTGGACCCCGTACAAGAGTAAGAGGCTTAGGCATTTATTACAAGTTTATCAAAAGCAAAAGTGAAGCAATGGTTTGTTGTAGGATACAGAGCATGCTTAGACACCAAAGGTTGGCTTCGTACATAGGTAGGTCGATGTGGTCATTGTTCATTGTTTAAATTTTTCATCTAAACCCATTAGTTAATGATGAGTCATCCCTGTGAGCTAGACCCATTTCTGCGCCGATCAGTTGACGATTGACCCTGAGCAGGGTTCCCAAACAGGACATAGAGTTGTAGTTGTCCTCTTCTTACAAACTCTTCTACGATGTCGCAGAGGTGTTTGCATTCTTTCGTGTTGTGCCCAAATCTTTCATGGAACGAACAGAATTTCCCTGACGTTCGGTCACGCTTTGTGGCTTCTTCCAGATTGCCACCTCGTTTGGAGTGTGCCTTCGATTTCGTCATAGATATCCTCCAGACTGGTATCCAGCCTTCTATACGAGTCGTACTTAGGGCCCCTCTTGAATTTTTTATCCCGGTCTTGATCAATCTCAGCTTTGCGCTTTCTCATGCTGGATAGTGCATTATCCTTGTTTCTTCCAGGTTCGGATGGTCCTTTATCCTAGGCCATGTTGATTTCAAAAACTTCCTCGATTCTAGCATCCTCTTCAAGCAGGAATTTATCAGTCTCGAAATAGAATTCGCTTAGGTCCCTCGGCAGATCGCGTGTAAAGAAATCTTGAAATCTGACTTATCCAAAACGCCGAATACAGTTGCCATCAGTACCATGGACGGTTCGGGTCGATCTCCCGACGCAACCGTCGCATTGAATCTTTCCAAGAATGAACACAGTCTCACCGGACCTCTCCTAGATAGAGGTAAGAGTCATCCATTCTTGAGCCTCACGGCGTGGACCCTAAATTGTTCAATACATCGTGCAACCAACATGTTCCAACTGTTTGATTCAGACTCCAGCTGCCTAAACCACACATCAGCTATATCAATAAGGAAGAGCAGGAAGCACTTGAACATGACGTTCTCTGACGTGGATAATACTTCCATATAATGCATATAGCACATCAAGTGTACGTTAGGACTCTTCCTACCGTCATATGCCTCCAAGACGGGTAATTTGAAATCTGGCGAATTTCGAAAATTCTTGATGTCCCACGTAAAAGGGTAGTGACTGACTTGTACACATCAGCTTGAGATACCCCGCCTCTTGTAAAGCGTCGAATCATATCCACGATTCGATTTTCATCTCCAAATTTTGCCAATTCGGCAGAAGGTGGGTTTCTGTCCATGGCCCCCAAGTTAAGTTCGACCATGCCCTCAGCCTTCCGTTTGGCATTATCAAACAGAGGTTTAGGTGTTGCTGCGTCTTGGCATCCAGAGCTACATTGGTTTGAGCTCGAACAATATTTTTAGCGTTTTCGTTTGTAACACCACGAGTTGTTGCATTGTGATGCAAATCATCGTTTCCAAAGCGGTTGCCCCTACCCGATCTGGTTCAACATAGGAGCTTGGTCGAATTGAAGCTACCACCGATCTAGGTTGTGGCATATCTCCCGTTTGAGCCACGTCAGCATTACTGGGTCCAGCCGCATCAATAGAGTTCGGACCTCTAGACCTTTCAAGTCCATCAACTCTGGTGAAGAAGCCGTTCATCATCTCCTCTTGCCTCCGGAGGAGTTCATCATGTCGCTTCACACATATTCAAGTCGTTTAATACTTCATCCATCTATTCTCTGGTTAAGTAGATGGAAGAATCACCGTGAGACGAAGCCTCATGACTTTCCTCATTCCTAATTCCCGCATCTCCTACGTCTTCTACACGAGAAAATGTTTCATCCTTCTTCCTTTTCACCATCTTCAAATTTTGAAGCGAACAATTTCCTTTAAGCTAGAAATCCTAGTTGTGTGCACCCCTTCTTGGTGCGCCAAAATATTGATGCAAAATTTGGTTCTTCTACAACTAACATCCACACATCAATCAATCACAGCAATTCACAAAGGATAACAATGATAGAATGTAATAAAGTAAAGGTAATACGCAAGTTTTATAATGGTTCGGCAATCAAGCCTTCGTCCACTTAGTATAACCAATCTATTTTTATACTGCAAATTACAATACAGTTGATTGGTAAATAAAGTAGAAAAACAAGTGAAGTTTTATCCTTGGCAATATCCTTGCTCGGTTCGGTAGGAGTTACAGAGTTCAATCCCCTTGGAGTAAGGCCCTGGAGGTAGGGCTGTCAATTTCCTACACGACCCGAAACCCGACAAGGAACCTGCGCGTAAATTAGCAGGTTAACCCGACTTGTTTACTTGGCGGATCATTTTCGGATCAACCCAAATTTGACCTGCCAAACCCGATTATATGTTGTACCTCTTCCATATTGTTCGTCTTTTATGTATGTTGCTAGTGTTAGTCTTTTATTATGCAGTAATCAGTATACTCATTCATTCTTGTGTAAGTTGTTATATTTTACTAATTTAATTTATTCTTGTATGTTGTTAGTTATATTTTATAACAATTGCTTCTCTTTCATATTGTCAGTCTTTTATCTATGTGGTATGCTTATATATTCTTATGTATGGAAAATGATTTTTGGATATGGTGATTTCATGCTTTATATATGCTGCCTGTTGGTGATTTTGTAACTTGTTGTCTATTAATATTTTGTAACTTGCTGGTTGTTCATGATTATATAATAGTGCTGTCTATTGGTGATATGGCTCTTTTGTTGTTTATATTAGTGGACAATATTTGCCAACGGGTCAAACGGGTAAACCGGCCCCGACACAACCCGAACCGTTTAGTTAAACGGGTTACATGGGTCGGGTTCGAATTGGGGAAAATGACCCGTTTAATAAACAGGTTGACCCGACACGTTTATATATCAACCTGAACCCGACTTGATCCGACACGACCCATTGACAACCCTACCTGGAGGCCTATTTACAAAAGCACATGAGCCCGACTCGACATAGCCACATGGCGCTTGATCCAAAAGAATAGGAGCTGTGAAAATATCTAGGTCGACTCGACATGAGACGCGTGTTGTACGATCCGGCTAGATAGGATTGGGTTGACCATATTTTTAAGTAGAAGAATAGGTCTTCAAAACATGTTGTGTCCAGATCGACATACTCCGGTTCGACATAATTGAACGGGAATGGCCAATCAGGAGAAGTGAATCTAGAATGGTGGTGGTTTGGCTTCACCGATCCGAATTGGCCGACCCAAGTTTATTCGATCTGAAACGTGATGAGTGTTGGATGATCGAATTGAGCTCCACGATCCGTAATCCAACCTTCACACATCCATATTTTTTAGCACTTTAATGCGCTAACCAAGCATGTTTGGGGCTCTCCCGAGCCTATGTCCAAATCTTGAACACTTCGATTGTCAAAAATCTAAAAGGTGATGGCCTTGCCAAAAGGCGGGTCAACATACATGTACACAATCATATCAAGTGAACTCACTAAATATAAATTCAAAATACATATAAAATAAATTTAGAACACACAAGTACTACACAAAGTATCAATATCAGTTTTTTTATAAAGGTGGATACCCAGTGCCGAAGGCTCCCGTACTCAAGCGTGAGGACTTCCTAGACAATCTCCCATCTGGTACTATTCTCACGGCTTTCCGGGCTCTGGGGGTGGTCGATTAGCGCGTGCAGCCTTTCCCTCACATTATGTGAAGAGGCTGGGGCTCGAACCTGTGCGCTCCAGATTACCAGCCGGGTAACCTTACCGTTTGCGCCAGGCACCACCTTAACATCAGTTTTTTTATATAAGTATATATTATATTTATTATACAACTTATTAAATTTCGATAAAAACACCTAGAATTATTTTATAACATAAAATATTTTATAAAATCGGAAGAATACATTTATATATTCAATAATGTATGTACTTATAAGAATGTTCAAAGTTAAGATTAATATCCAACCATTAATATATTATATTTATTATACAACTTATTAAATTTCGATAAAAACACCTAGAATTATTTTATAACATAAAATATTTTATAAAATCGGAAGAATACATTTATATATTCAATAATGTATGTACTTATAAGAATGTTCAAAGTTAAGATTAATATCCAACCATTATTTTAAAATAAGAACATAGTATGTCAAAATAGTATTTGTACTTGTTCATAATTAACTTAATCTAATACTTAACATAAAATCTATTAAGTTTCAAAAATCTTGTTTTATGATTATAAATTCCAAAATTATAACATATTTATTTTGTTTTTATTGTTTATAATTAAACAAATTTTATATTTTACTTTAATTAAATAATTACTTCAATTTTACTTTGTAATTTTGAATTTTAGATGGAATAGCATGTACATATATATTCCTATATTTATGTATGGATATAATTACATACTTGTTTGATTCAACTAATCTCGGATTAATTTTTAAAATAAAATAAATTGATCAAGATCTATTGTCATGATACCTAGCTATTTATTCGTATTTTATTACATATTAAACTATGTTTATCAATTGAACTATATCATATGTATGTACATACCGAGCTAGGATCAACTGAACTATAGCGTATGTATGTACGTACATAAAGAGCTAGGATCAATAACCTCTTTATTTAGCACCATTTTATAACCACTGATATCAGGCACAAGTTTTCATTTAAATGTTCTTTCTCTTTTATGTCGTGTGAATCAAATACTTAAATATATGACTTATGGCTGATATAAAGAAAAAAACAAATGGTGCTAATAAAGGAGATTGTTTATCCTAGCTCGTATATGAAATTAGCTTATAATATATATATATATATATATATACACACACACATACATATACAAATATGTGTGTGCGCATGCATGCATGTGTGTCTGCGTCCGTGTTTACATGTGAGATATTACAATAGAGTAATCCAATTTTTTTAAGATGGTATTTATCTTACCCACATACCACAGCTATTAATGGTGCATGGTGTAAACAAACACAAAGCCTTTCCAAAGCCTTAGCATACAACATGACAAGTGACATGCGCTTTTTTAATTTACTAGGCACGTTTAAAAAAAATACAATATAATATATATATATAACAGTGAATTTAAAAAGTTGAATATTTCTTGCCAAACATATGCAACAAAGAATTTTAAGATATCTCACGAAAATAAAAATAAAAAACATCAAATATAATATCATAAACATAAAATTTCAAGCATCACAGTATTCTAAAACCAAAGTCTAATATAATTACAAATATTACCGATAAACTCAAAAATCTGAATATGATTTAACGATTATATTTTCAAATCGATGTCTGCATCATCAGATTCATAAACTTTGGCATCTTCGTCATTCATCCCATTTAGATTTGTTTCTTCGTAAATATAAAATGGATCTAAAGCGAGTGCCAAAAACCTCTCGGTATTGATGTTCTTCTACTCGGATATACAGCTTCTTCAACACTTATTGCACTAGTAGCAACACACCAAGTCAAGCAACCATTATCATTATAAAATACAGACTCATCTTCAACATTGGATGCATCATCCGTATTTTCCGTTATTCATCTATTACAATCATCAATATCCTTCAAGTATATTAAATTAATGATGTCAAAGATGTTGTGACTTCTTTTCAATGCTCCATATTTTGATGAATGCTGATTTTTATATAGTATGCATAATTTAAAAAAAAAACAAATAATATAACCAAAAGACGCACCATTTTTGCGCCTGCTCCGTTCATTGCGCTTTTTCATGTGCACTGGGCCGTAACAAAAGGGCAAACACCGCATCGCACCGTGTGCCATGGAGCGCGCGCCTTTGCGCACTTTCATGACTATGCTACGCATATAGTAATTTGTTTGTGTTATATATATGTGTGTGCATGTGTGTTATTATTTTCTTTTGATTTTTCGATTCATTTAATAGTACATAATTACTACTGTCGTAATGAACCTTAGATCCAAAATTTACACAAAGACTACAAGGAAGGGTACATTTCTAGATATGCATGTAAAATGAACTTAATAGTTATAGCTTGAAAATATCATCTAAAAATGATAGATCACCCTAAAGTAATCTATCTCCACCAAGGTTTTAAATCTCAAATATCGATCGCGTTTCATCTTGGGAATTTTATAGACTTGATCTCGTATCAGGGGAGATCTCAGACGAGATGAGTCTAACTCGGGAGTTCGTCTCGGATTTCCATCTTGGGGGTGAAAGTTCATATCTGAACAATCTCTGGATACATGATATGTTAAAAAAAATTACAACATTTTTTTATGGATGCTATTAAAAACATAGTAACTTAAACTTGAATTGCAAAATACTTTATTATTCTTTACTTTGCGAAAGATCATTCATACTCTAAATCGTAATATGCTTAAACCAGAAATATCGTTAGACATAAAGCATTAAAATGATCCAAAATATTTTAAAAAAATCAACATAAACAGACCATAAAATACATAATTTCATAGGTAACATGTATGTAAAAAAGACGAAAATGAAAATCATAAGCATTGTAGAATTTTATATATATATATATATATATATATACATACAATATATGGTCATTTAACATGCAAAATGTAAAATAACAAAATATTACCATGGCTAAACTTGAGTTTTCTAATTATTGTACTAGACCAAGCACATATTTAAATTTTAACCAAAAAAACTAAGATCTCGAACGATATTCCAGTATTTCGTCTCGATCGATATGTCTTTCGATATTGCAATATCTTGAGCGATATATTCGAAAAGAGATTTAGAGTGATATTTGCTGTTTCGTTTCGGAAGAAGCCCAAAATGAGATCTCGGAGGAGATCTCGGGCGATATTCGCGAGATTTGAAACAGTGATCTCCACACATTCCATTGAACACAAATGGCAATTTTTAGGCCTAGGATGGTAAATATATACCATAATATTTACCTATTTATAGGCTAACTAATTTTTTTTATTTTAAATTGTAACCTTTGACAAATGTAAACACGATACAGGAAAAAGTTGCTTACTAGATCTGAGCATAAACAAAAAAACATAGAATGTTACATTATCGGTTCTAATCAAATAAATAAGAGTTAATTCGAACGATGAATTATTATGCCATGGAATTGAATCCCATTTTCTGGCATTGTATCTCAATTGAAATCATAGTGATCTGCCTGGACACCAATTACTGTAAGACTTGATTTTTTAGACATACGTATCAATCTTATTATGTGCTATAAATTTAAAAGCGACAGCATACATACGACGACTTTGTGCCCATCAGGCGAGGCATAAGCTTGGCTTAAGGTATAAATTTTGTGGGTAAAAAAGCATGAGGCAACCATACAATAATACTAAATGCCGAACATTTAACATGCATTTATAGGGAATTCAACCATCTATAGAAAAATAAATTAAACACAATTTGATCACACAAATACAGCAATATAAGCAATAGCATAAGCTATTAAAACTTATAATCGGTTTCAGAAACGGAATTGATGTTGCACATTGCTTCAATTTTTTAACTCGATTTTCAGATAGCAAGCAGGGAAAAACTTGCCTTCCTGCTTTTTTGGGTCAAAATTAGGGTTTGGGTAGCGTCTTTCTTTCTTTCTTTTTCTTTTTTTCGCCTATGAAATTTCTGAAGCGCTGAAGCATGTGAGGTGCAGAAAACGTGTCCCTACTATGCTTCACAAAGTTGAGGTGTGTTCCTCCGAAAGGTAAATGTTTTGAGGGGGCATCGTGAGGCCCTTCGTCCTGCGCCTCACCTTGAGGCACCTCAAGCATGTATTTTAGTGCACTGTTTTGTATACTAATAAAAGAAGCAGTGGATCCCACTGGTCCTACGTTCAGTCAATCTTTATATGCACACTAACAAGTGTAGGAGGTATGTGTAACAGGATGTACAGGATACATGCAAACAAGCTGATTGGATCATGGAACAAAAGGCTGTTGGTGAAAAATAACAAATAAAATTTAGAAACTTAAAAAAGAGGGAACTAAGGCAATAAATTTCTGTAATCATTGCTTATATATGTGTGCATGTATGTGAATAGGGATCCATAGCCCCTTGTATCAATAATTGGACTTGACAAATTAATCGTTTTGGTATGTGTTTTTTTCTTTTCTTTTTTGAGGGAACCCGCGGGGGGTTGGTGGGAGGGGTTATATGTGTGCATGTACATGTACACACTCATAACAATAAGCATTGTAGGTTACAAAATGAGGAACTTGTATCAAATTCTGAAACTGAATTCACAGCAAAATACATACCTAAAAAACTGATAGCATCATCAAACTGCAAAAGTTTCTCATTTTGGAGACAGTGATAAACAAAAGAGTTCTTGTATAAGTTCTGACAAGCAGGTACAGTCTGCAAAATCACAAATTTAGCAGAATTAAAATACAACTCATCAGAAACATGCACAACTAGCAATCATAATCACGCAAACGAATAAAGGAATTTTTGGATGATTGGACGAAACATGCTTTGGAGGCGTTTTAGGAAATTTACTCCGCATCAGAAGTACATGCACAAATGACTTTATTTTTCCTGCATTCATTTAATCTCAAATCAAATCAAATCGTACTTATGTATTAAGTTGACACGTGTTGGACTAACATTTATTCATTGCATAATAAATATTGAGCAACCTTTAAGCTCATCTCTATACTATATCTCCACCTTTGCATATACTAACTATGTTAATGCACACACATGTTTACATATGCCTTTGTTACTGTGTTGATCAATCTTTCATTATAATATCCATTACAGATGTCCAATAACAGAATAATAGTATTCGTACCTAAAAGATTTTCTATGGAATTTAATTGATTGTAAGTAATGTATAGTATCAGAAAGAGCCAAATTTTAATTGATTATAGGTAATGTCTAATTGTTATAAGTAAAGTCTAATATCAGAAAGAGCCACACTTTAATTGATTATAGGTATTGTCTAACTGATTATAAGTAATGTCTAATACCAGAAAGAGCCAAACTTTAATTGATTATAGGTAATGTCTAATTGATCATGAGTAATGTCTAATATCAGAAAGAGCCAAACTTAATCAAAGTTACAGATTAGCTAAAACAAAGCCTTTACTTTATTTTTATTTTATTTTTTATTTTTCTAGAAGAAATCATTCATGTACCAAAATTACCATGTAAACTTTAACACTTACATTGAGGATTCTAGAGATGCCAATAGTTTTCAAAAGCTCGGATCTTGAAGCATTATCGTAGCTGCCAAGGTACAAGAAATCTTTCAAAATTTCAGTAGGAAAAGCGCTCTCACGTAGTTGAGGAGTATTGGTCGGCTTCTCCGCGGTGATAGTAACAGGACGGTGACCACATACTCCGCAAATTTCATCGGGCTTGTGATAGTGACCGCAAACTCCGCATGGATTTTCCCTTTCTCTTTTCCTCATTCCTGAAATCGAAACCCTAGATTTGATTTTGATTAATTTGAGCGATTTAAGTGAAGAAATTGAATTAGGGAATATAAATATTGCACAGAAGACGATGACAAACCGTTTTAGGTTGCTGTCATTTTAACGTGTTCGCGCTGATGCACTTTGGAGATCAACATTGAATCTGGACCTGCCTTGAAACTTAAAAAAGTGTCACGATGCATTTGATGCTTCCAGACGTTCTCCGATGACACAAATAGATAAACAATCCTTTTTTTTCATTTTTATTGCTTCACTTTGTAAAATAACAGTACTTTCATATACATAAATTTACATGAAAAACAAAATTATAAAATGCAACATTATTACAAAATATATTGGACTAAATCGCTAGTTTACAAACCAAAATATTATAATGTCAACATTTTACCAAATCAAAAAAATTAACGAAAACAACTTTTTTTTGCATTCTTTGAAGCAAACTCCTCTATAATCTCATCATAGTTAAATTTATCTAAGTACTCATTTTCAATTGAAATAATAGCTAATCCGCTTAATCTCTCCTGCGATATAATGCTTTGAATATATGTTTTTATCAACTTTAATTTTGAGAAACTACTTTCCATCGTGGCAACGGTTACCGGAATAGTCAACAAAATTCGATAAGCAATCCAAACATTAAGAAATTAGCTTACATCCCTATATAACCTCAAGAAATTTAGAATATCAATTGATTTAGTTACTTCCGATTGTGGGATTTCTTTTATTTGTCGAAGCTCGAAAATAATTATTTTTCACAAATATCTTGTTCTTCATCATTTTCCAAAAAGCTTTCTAATCTCATACAATATTTCTTCGATTCCTCGTCATCAATATTATTAAATCTCAAATTTAACAAGAAGCCAAAAGTTCCTTCATAAAGTTTAAATTGCTCAAATCGATCTTTAAGTGAAGTTAAAGCTTGATCGATTATATGAAGAAAATAAGTGACTCTAAAATTATCCTCGGGGGATTGTATATCGTCATTCAACATGATATCTTCGTCAAACCTTTTTTTGCGTACAATTCTTTGTTCATAAAACTTTGGATCAATACCAACGTCATTTGCGAGCTCTTTAGCTTCCTTCATCATTGTTTCAAATCCATCTTCTCTAAAATTTTCAAAAAATAGCATAAGCTCTTTGATTTTTGTAATTGCATCTTCAATATACATTTCTTCTCGTTGAAGTGTTTTACTTACTCGATTAATATTTTCCAATATCGTGTACCAAAAGCACAAACTAATTAAGAACTTAAGAAATATTTTTTACATAATCCTTTAGCCTCCATCGTAACAACATCATCCTTAGAGTTATTTGCCATGTCAATTGTAGCATCCCGGGTAATTCGACATTCGAATTCAGACACTAATATATCCCGTGTCCAAACTCAAGTATCGAAAACTCGGAAAACTATAGTAAGAAGTTAAAGGGTGAGAGAAGAAAGAAATAAATATTAGAATGGAAGATCGGAGTCTCACAGCGGAATGGACAAAATATAATATATCAAAACTCTTTATATAAAATAAAACAGTATATATATGGTTACAACATCAGAGTATACATTCAGATCAATACAACACACAATGGAAATTAAATAGTGCTAATAAATATATGGAATATGTCTTGACTTTTAACTCCTTCCATGGAGCTCCAAGCAAAACCTAACCTGATAATATACTCGGTCTGACCCGAGCACATTTGACCCGGATCAGTCTAGAATACTTTCAATGATAAATTCATATAGCAAACAACTTGTTTAACTTTTGAAATCCTTTATGAAAAAAGGATAATAGCAAGACCAGCCCACACATAAACACGGACAGTTTTTAACTTTTTATAAACCAAAACAGTTTTGATATATCGAAATCCAGTGATATTATAATAGTGTCTATCAAATCACAAATAAATAACTTTCTAGCAGAACGTTTGCATCTCACGCTCTACATATTCATTATAAAATTAAAAACTGCAGGCCGCTTATTGGAGATTGGATTCCAAATATGACAAGGTATAGGACCACCTTCCGATCAGTGTACTCTAGAGGGGATATACTGGGGTTCAACAAGAACATCTTGCAACCTGGCCACACATGACTGACCACTCATTTAACTTGAGTGTATCGAATGTATTGTCACCATATGGTTTTACGGCCACCATACTTTCCGGGAGATATGGAAACGAAAGATGAACAAATATGAATTTCTCTAGATTGTGACAGTACACCCAGCTTGGGAATGACCCACCTATCCATGCTGCCTGGCATATTTTTGTCATTTTCTGGTTGTGAGGCTTAAGGTCACGTTTTATCTTTCTAGAACATCTGACCATCATTCACTTTGAATGCCATATCGTCAAATCCAACACATCATTAATTGATGTCCATAAATACACACTGGGTGTTAAGCTAGAGAATTTCTCCGCCACCAAACTTGGTATGTTTGTAAAAATCAACGTACGTGAGTTTTAGGATATACTCTGTCAAACATTCGTCCATACAAGTCATCCAAGAACATGAGAATGGAAGACGCCCTCCTACCGCACCATAGGAATCACCCAAAGGATCAGTAGCGAGTAGTCCTTGCAAATATGTAGATTTCAGTCACGAAAGAATCACTGTCGGAATATCTCTAGGGATCAGCTAGAGAAATTCAATAAGTAGTTCTTCCACTCATGAAGATTTATGGTCTTCAATGCTCCATCTTTATACATATCCCTGTCGATTAGTTTCATACGCAATGTTGATTCGAAGTGGTTTTGGG
The DNA here is from genome assembly GCA_030737875.1 of Allium sativum. Classification (NCBI taxonomy): domain Eukaryota; kingdom Viridiplantae; phylum Streptophyta; class Magnoliopsida; order Asparagales; family Amaryllidaceae; genus Allium; species Allium sativum. The sequence continues at coordinate 753,287,808 of CM060918.1, forward strand.
TCTAGTTCACATTCCGGTCTCTTTGAACAACACATCAAAAAGGTCCAATAATATTTCATTGATAATCGGTGTTTTAACTATCAATTATAATAGTACGGTCAAGTTCATGGAAGCTTCGACCTTTTTTACTTACAATCGTTCTTAAAAAGTCTTATCGATCTTCAAAATCATTTCATCAATTTACTTACCTTGATCAATTACCTTTGTTTCCTCAATTTAAAACAAAAGTTCCTTGTTTTTATCAAACTCCAATTTGCAAATATCGCCTTACTTATATTTAACTCTTTTCCTTTCCATTTCTCTTGGAATTTTTATTTTATTTTCTCAGAATATCCTTATCTTGCTTGTACTCATAAAATATTAGTATATACACATAAATCCATTGGTATAAAACCAATTATAAATTCTATATGGCCAAATAATGTAAATTATATAGTTTAACTTAAAAACCAATCGATCTTATTTACATTCCAATATTTTGCAACTAGTATTACATTTACATATATTAAATTCCCACAATTATTATTGCAATATTTCTTTATGGAAATATTAACTAACCTCAACATCTTTACCGTTACAAACTAATACCATTCTTTGATAATAGTGAAACCATTCATGTTGGGGTATTTTATTTATCTCTCAGAGGTTGATCGACAACGTTCTTATCTTAGAATACATAGAAGTTCGTAATTCAAAAACTCATCTTACTTTTAATATCAATAAAATCTTATTTCTCTATTTTATATAAACTACGGTTTTATAAACCGTACTTTTACTTTGAAAAATCTCGGTCAATTATGACCATTTTTACTAAATCTTAACTTCCCACGTGTTACACAATTCCAATTAAAACTTGAATTATATTAATTCGCTTCCCAAATAACCAGTCCGTTTTATACCATACTACAAACAAACTCTGGGATTTTATAAATAAAATCCATTTATTAAATTCTTTGCACGAACCATTTTACGTCTTATTATAACTTGACTTGGATTATTTTAATAATCCATTAACCCATTCCTTTACTCGAAGTTGATCGGTATTTCAAAAAAAAAAAAGAACTTTCCTTTCCTTTCAAACTTAATGTTAAATATTTAACAAAATATTAAACTATCGCATTAGCGAAAATCTTCTTTCCATAACTTCGTTCATGAACTTAGATTTTCATTTAGAAAATCCCTTTATAAATTCTTTTTAAACTTTCCTAAATTTTCAATTCATATCGAGTTACTTCTTAAGTAGACTAGTTTAAGAAGTAATTACTTTAATTACAATTAACTTCATTGTTAATTGAAGTAAAAACAATTCACTTGTTGCATTTACTGAAATAGATCAGTTAATTCCCTCTGAAATGATTAAATAGTAACTAAACACATCTATAACTTTTAAACATTTTTTTATATAAAAATAAGTTACATTTAAGAAATCTTATATAATTCAAACAACTATTCATTGTTTATGATCAAACAGTTGACTTAGTCAACTTAAATTCACCGGTTAATTCGTCAACCGATTTCAGTTACTCCTTCTTATTAGATTAATAAAATTAATCTAATAATATCACTTAGTTATTTACTTAAAAATAATTATTTTAAGATATTAACTCGTAGGTTAATTACAACATTATTGCTTATAAAACTGATTTAAACGTCAAATCCTTACGATATAATCGTTTTATAATATTTTATAAAAACCAATTTATAAACATCGCTTTATTTTTAAACTTCACTATAATCTTTAAAATATAATTGAAAATCTTACTTCAATTATAAAAAAAATTATAACTTGACTTCGTCAATTCGTCTAACAGCAGCAAATCAACATTTTAACAAAAATGTGAATTTTATGCCTATTTGCTGCCAATCCCACAATCAATACCATTTATTGATTCATATCACAATAACATTGAATTTAAATTCAACATCAACATCCAAGCAGGTTTTAATGTCAATGGGGTTCAGTCAGTTCATGTATAAACAATATGAAAACAAACAACTATGCACAATATTTGAGGAACCTTGTTGGATCCCTTCAACATGTTCTTCCCTGCATCACAGTTTGTTATAACATTTTATAATAATATATGAAAATAGAAATTTCATCCAACATAGTTAAATGACGATAGTATAATCAACGTCATCCAATTAACCAACAATAGACATCAAAGGCTTCCAAACAACCAATATTAATAATTCAATTTAATTATATAAATTTAACCACATCATAGAATTCCAGGAAGCGTGAGAATTAACTCACATTTTATTTTTGATGATCGATCGTCACGTCGTATAATTTTAAATAGACATTTAAAATTACATGAAATTCCAACTGCTTCCGTTTCTGACCAAACTAGCTTGTACGCGTAGCCATCTTCACCGTGATCCCATTGGATTTAGTTATCGTCACTACACGGTTTATATATAAATTAAAAAAATTAAATTAATCAATTATTTAAATTAACTATTAATATTACTAATTACCGTTTTACAGTATAATCCACATCATCGAATTTTTTTAACGTGTTTTCTCCCTAACGATTAGCTGAAGCCCGTTCTCCCCAATTTCCTGTTCAACATAAGAACCCAATGCCTGTCACCAAACCTCGCCATCATCAGATCCATACTGTGCCGCCTCTACTCCACTTGAACCGGCCGCTCCCCCACTGCAGCTACCGCCATCATGTTAGCCGCCATCGCTCTGAACCCCAGTCCCCACCATGCTCAACTCATTCCTTCCCCGGTCAACCATTCTTTGCCTCCAACAGTACTCATGCGACCTATATTCTAATGGAAACCCACCCATTCTATCCACGTTGATCATCTACCCGGCACATGCATTTTTAATCCCATCGTTTCCTTATATTCTTCTCCCAATCTTGTATTCTCCAGCCTTTATTTCATTCCCATACATTTCCTCCCCACGTAAAACTTACCCGCCACCTTTCTTTATGCTCAATATTCCACCACGCAAGACACTAGGTTAAGATAGCTACAGCCCGCCTCGACCCATCATTCCTTCTCGGCATCGCAACCCCCCTTTTGGCACTCTCTCAGTCGAACCCAGCTACAGACCACATAGGCCACGTTAAAACCGCCATCCCCGATAACTGGAATCCCCTCCGCAGATTTCTGACCTTGAGTCCCACTGAAGCGTGCGAAAATCATCTGTTGCATGCTGATGAGAAACGCAGCTGACGAGAAACGATGGCCAGCTTCATGGACTTTTTTTGTTCGTATATTTTTGTGAAAACCCGTAACTTCCCCGGTGAGGAAAGCGCGGATAGTTCGAGAACAAGCCACAACAGAACGCAGACGGAAGAACGTTTCATTGCATATTACAACAATTCCATCAGAATACAAGAATATACAGAGCATAAATAAATATTACACAGAAATATCAGAGATTTAAATTACATTTAAATACATCGCAGCGGAAAATAATACAATACACAACTAGAAGAGACATACGGATACAAAGCTTTCCGGATATTATTCCAGCTGTAAACCAGGATCCTGTGAATATAAATCTGCAAAACCAAAACTACTAGCTGCCCGTGTGGAAAATAGGGGCACCCAGAGTTTAGGTTAAAACAATAAACTCCAGGTCAGTCATGTGAGTGGTGTGAGAACTAAAACAGTTATTTATCTTTATTTTCAAAGTAAGGTAAATCAAGGGACCACGCCGTATAGCACGGAACGGGTTTCCTCCCAAGAATACCAGTGCATAAAACAAACAGCGCAATGCTAAATAAAGAAAAATGAAGCTATTATAAGACCCAGGTCCCATCACACAATGCAACGCAGCCGGAGGATAGGGTTTTCCCTTATAATAGCCAAACATGCTTGGTACGTTTAAAACAAATCATTTGATACTATTATAAGTGCATATTGTATAAAACATCTTCAAATCATAAGTATCAATCATAGACGGCATAAGCACCCCATCCCACTATGTCGCCATACTAGGCTCTACAAATAAAACCGAAATACACGTATTGGAAATTGGATTTCCATCATTGTGGCTCCTGATTCGAAAGATCGATCACGTAATGCAATTCCCCACGGCTTACGTCCCAACAAGAGAAAACACCGTCTGCACATCCGCACATTTGGGACCAGAGTATCACCGCGGCTTACGTCCCAGCGAGAGAAAACACCGCTTACTCTATATATCCCTGAGCACTAAGCTCATCTCGGTCGACCGAATCCACGACACCACTAAGGTGCCCATCCACTAAAAAGCATACTGATCAAACCATCAGTTTACCACCATACCGGGGTGTGAGGCTCGCGAACCAACGCTAAACACAAAGCCATGCTATATTAAAGCTACGCTTTGATCATCATCCACCAAACTTTGCTTTTCAACAAAAGTCCGGATCACTGCATCTCAGCATTCCACACTATCAATCCATATCTTACTACTGATTTCTACCAATATATAACCTCTAAGCTCGTATGTCTCAGATAAGGGCGTTAAGCAAGAGAATAAATTCCTCGCTGCCAAACAGATATATATTTAGCAGAGATCAACGAATACAATATAAAGGAATACAATGTCAGACACACCATCCATTTACAAGTCCGTTCTAGGTCTGAACGAAACCGGATGCACTTTCCTCGCATATCCGTCGATCTCCAAGTACGTCTGGACGACCACCAACTGATTCCCTCATCTTGGGTGTACAGCCCAATCAAGATCATCAGTAATCACCCAAACGATGTAAAGACTTTCGGTCTTCGACCACCGTCATCATCTTCGACTTTTCGTCGAATCGGTTATTCAGAATGGGTATAAACCCGGCCTTTCCGAACAACCCGCGTATATAGTAAACAAATGTTACATAAACACAACATATGCCTCATCCCAATTCAACAGTCACTAACCGTAAATTAGCAAGAGAACAATTCCCCAAATATTAACCCCGAAGGCCGAAACCAACATCAGATCAATACCCAGGAAACCATCCTTCTTAGCTAACCTACAGTTAGTTCCTAAATTTCACGTTCTTAGAGAAAGGTTCCCATTAATTTTATCAAAGATAAATTCTTTAAAATCTATTCTTTGATCTTCCTTTGGATGTCATTTCAAACCAAATTATGGTTTTCCAAACTAGTCGGGATTAGCGAACCACACCGAAGTAATTATTTATTTTATTTCCCAATCCCAACCTATTCATCCCATGAAGCAAAACTGGTAATACTTCATATCTAACACCACGGTGTTATCGGTAAATTCAATTACCATTTCACGTTCAAATCTAATTAAAGATTTAACTATCGCCTGGACTAAAACTGGTGATACTCCATTCTCGATCTTTTCAATCTAATTAAAGATTCATTAAAACTCCACTTAGTTTTAATCTTTAACTGGGTTAAAGAATCAGTGTCATTTTAAAACACGGTTCACTATAAACCCAAAATCACATTACATTTCAATCAGACCCTAACCATAAATTAGCAAGCGAGCAATTCCCTAAGTATTGACCCCGAAGGCTGAAACCAACATCAGATCAATACCCCAGAAACCATTCAACTTAACTAATCTCCAGTTAGTTTCTGATTTTCTTAACTCCTTTGGATCTAAGAACAGTATTATTAAAGATACCGTTCACGACAACCCAAAATCACATTCTATTAATTATCGAGTTAAAGAACAAGTGTTATTTAAAACACTGTTCACGATAAACCCAAAAATCAATATCAATTCAATTCCAATTTAATATTATTTAATTGGTGCACTTCGTTAAATCTAAATAAAAATATTTAATCTTTTCCTCAACTGGGTTTAAGAACAGCGTTAATGAAGACGCCATTCACAACAAACCCAAATCACATTTGATATTAAATACAAGGCTCTGAATAGAAAATATATCGGCTTATATTCAATATCAAATTCTACGACCAACAAATATCGTATTGGAAATAACGATATATATATCTATATCTTTCAAATTTCCATAACAACATCTGTATAATCACGAAATCCAACATCGAAATATTCCGAAGACAATTTCGATTCAAATCCATTCCAATGAAATCATTGGAAATTCTGGTTATTTTCGAAACCATTTCAAATCAAATTTATTTATTTAAAAATAAATAGAATTTTAATTCTAGTTCAAAACTAGTTCATTTCGATAAAAATCTATTTTTATCTTTTCAAATATGGAGTTTTTCATCGCAATTTTTCCCGAATCATTTCTTATGATTTTACACAAATTATTACTATTTTTAATAATTTTATCAAGGCCCGTACAGTCGATTTCCATCAACGGCCATCGAACTGCACTTACAGCGACCTTTTCCAAATTTGATTTGGACATAATTACAAATCCAACCGTTAGATTTCAAATTTCTAGTATTCGTTAGAAAGCTCTTTTCGATACGAACCCAACGGTTCCGGTTTTAGGAGAATCCGACGGTCGGATCTCCCGTAATGTCCGTTCGAAGTCAATGGTCGAAATTCACGAACTGTCGCGGCGCAGCGCGTTCTATTCAGGCCATTATATATAATATATTTATATATATATATATTATATATTTCGTCAATTTCCTTTTTAAAACGAATTTTATAAATCATTTCAAATTTGTTTCAAAAACAATTTCAACCTTTATTTCAAATTCAAATCAAAATTGAATTTTCCCTTATAAATTCTTTTTCCATTCACTTCTATTTGATTTCAATTCAAATCGATTTCAATTCAAATCGATTTCAATTCTATTTCAATTCGTTTTCAATTGAATTCAATTCGAATTTGTTTTCTATTCAATTCAATTCAATTCAAATTCGTTTTCTATTCAATTCAATTCGAATTCGTTTTCTATTCAATTCAAATTCATTTTCTACTCAATTCAATTCGAATTCGTTTTCTATTCAATTCAATTCAATTCAAATTCGTTTTCTATTCAATTCAATTCCAATTCAAATTCGTTTTCTATTCAATTCAATTCGAATTCGTTTTCTATTCAATTCAATTCAATTCGAATTCGTTTTCTATTCAATTCAATTCGAATTCGTTTTCTATTTCAATTCTTTTCAAAATATCAGATTTTGAAATCACTTTCGATATTCATTATAAAATGAATAAAATCGATATAAATATCGTTCACGTCAAAATGGCGTCAATCTAATCAACATGGCTTCATATATTTCTATTTTCAAATATTCTATTTCAAATATTTCTTTTTTCAAATATTTCTATTTCAAATATTTCTATTTCATATATTGAATGAAGCCCAATCAATTACCATATAATGTTAATTATATGGATTTTCTACAACACATGTATACAATAACAACGATGAAAAATCAACCATCATCCAAAGTGCATTCTACACTGTATAAGCATCGAATATAAATATTTAACGCTCATAACAGTCTGTTAATCAATCGATCGACATACAACTGAACAATCGGGATTAGTGTACGTCAAATATCATCCTAATACCCGTGTGGGGTTTCAAACAACCAAACACAGATTTTATTTGTGCAGTTGGGCGATGTGTAAAATTTATCGTCCCAATCAATATCAGTCAAATGTGTGTATATAAACAAATCGTCCGATTTGTTTATTTTTATTTCATTTCATATACACGTTAAAAATTATATTTTTAACTATAAAATATTTTCCACTATATGAATATTTTATTTTATTTCACATCACATCACACAATCAACTACACATCAAAATCAAACAAACAAGCATACAAGCCGTCCATGGTCTGTGGACGACGGGTGTCAGGTGTTACTAAACACCGTCTGCATCCTAGTATATATTTCAACTAGAAAAATAAAATTAAAAGGTGAGAAGTTCTCACTGAATTGCTAATCCAACGCCACGACTCTTCTTAGGTAGAAATCTTCGTCGTTCTTGCCTCTTGTCACTTTCTTTGCCCGTATTCTCTGCAGATGTAAAAATCAAAATTTTACTTCGCTATCCAATATAGAAAAATCGAATTTTTACTTCGCTATTCAATATATAAAAATCGAAATTTTACTTCGCTATTCAATATATAAAAAAATCGAATTTTTACTTCGCTATTCAATATATAAAAAACGAATTTTTACTTCGCTATTCAATATATAAAAATCGAATTTTTACTTTGCTATTCAATATATAAAAATCGAATTTTTACTTTGCTATTAAAAATCACTTTTCTATTTCAACGTATATATAATAAAAATCATATACTTCATTTTAATGTTAAATATAAAAAAAAGCACATTTTTATATTGCTATAATATATATAAAAATTATATCTTTACATTTACAACGCTAATTCTATTTAAAAAAAACTATGCTACTTTTAATTTTAAAGATCTATGCTATTTTTAAATTTAAAAACAATATAATTCTATAATTTTAAAAACAATATTATTCAAAATCGTATTTTTTCCTATTCAGTTACAAAATTAACTAAACTAATTTACACAGAAAATAAATAGAGGAAAAAGAAAAGAATAAATAAAAGTATAAGCTCACGGTTTTCATCATCGAACACTTTGAACCCATGCTCCACCTACAACCTTCACGACACTGGCCACCAGAGATCGCCAGGCCATGATCGGACGCCTCCTCCTGAAGCGCCCCAGCGCCACCTCCCTCCAACCGGACCCGCCTCGAATTCGAACCCCCGTTGGCTGCTGAAATCGCCTCCAACCGCTGCTCGTTTGAGCTCGAGATTCACGCCCGTTTCATCACTAAATTAAATCATGATCGTTAGATTGAAAGGGGATAAAGAGTGCCTCGGTTTTATGTTGAAATATCGATTTAATCATTGGCACGTTGGAAGAGATTAAGGGAAAAAGGATTGGGAATTTTGATCGTGCGTTTTGGCAGAGAGCGGCAGGTTCTGGAGTTGACCACAAGAGAGAGGGTTTGACTAGTGGTGTAGAATGGGTTATATAAATATTTTTTTTAATATTATTTAATTCAAAAATGTGTGTTTTTGCATACCAACTTCAAATCAAACCCAACGACTGTCACCCCTAGCTAAATAACCCTATTCCGAACACAATTGGATATGTCCCGCAAGCCAATTCGACCGTTACGATCAATTTTCATCAAAATCAAAATATAACTCTATATATTGAATTTGAACGCGCATTTCAATTTACTGGGGTCACATACTAACTCGAAAAATTCCAGAAAAATATTTTCTAGCTTCGTATTGACGATACGGTCCTAACAAAACTAATTTCGTCAAATTTCGAAACTGTTTGAAAAATGGCAATTTTCCAGTCGATTAAATTCAACTGAAAGTGGTCAAACACGTTTAACTCCGTCACGCTCACATACTGATTTGAAAAATTACGAAAATTGGAATCTAGCAATAACTTGACATCACGGATCCAACAAAAGTGGTTTCGTCGAAATCCGAGGTCGTTTGCAAAATGGCTATTTTCAGGGGCCGAAATTCCATAGCGACTATTCAGAATTTTTAACTGGACATATCTTTTTATCCCCGCTATGAAATTTGGATTTTTCGGATTCGTTGGAAAGATATTCTCAATTAGATCCTAGTGTTTTTGGTTTCATTAAAATCCGGATTGTTTTGCACCCGGTACCTTCATTTGAAGTTTGAAATCGAATTATCGAACTACCGCGCCATTTTCAATTCCTTTTATAATTTAAAATAAATATTTATATTCTAACGACGACGTATATAATATATACGTTCGAATTCTGTTCAAAATAAATTTCTCGTCGATATTGTTTAAAATAATCTATTTTAAATGTTCAAAATTCGCTAAAATTGCCAAAATAAAAAATTTTAAACTGGCCCAGATTTTCAGGTTGTTACAATCTCCCCCACTTAAAACTTTTCGTCCCCGAAAAGGAACAAAGTCGAAAGTGGTTTGATTAATTAACTCTACGTTCGATCTTGCTTCCATTCTCCAACTTTTCAGTTTCTAAGAATTTTCAAATTTTTCAAAAATTTGGCTAACACCCGAAATTTTCGAAAAAATTCGCCATAACCTCCCCTGCACCGGGAGCCACAGGAAAATCCCGAAATTGCCATACAGGCCTTCTGATCTCAAAAAGAAAAAGCAAAAGCCAAGCGGCTAGCCATTCGGCTCATAAAATCATCATCACCCAAACAAAACAGTAAATTATGATAAACATGTACCTATTTGTCGGGCAAACAAATTTTATTCTCTGCTCTAGCCTCCTTGCTATGACCTGTTCAATGTAAGTACAAGTATATGCAAGCAAATGCAATAAATTTTCAATAAAATTCACTATTTGGCTCAATTGGGCAATATGGTACAAATTTTAATTAATCAACCAATAATCAACAACACAACCATCAATCAATTAGTTGATTAGCTTTTCAAACACATAATTTTGTTATATAGTCAAAATCACATTTTTGATGCCAAATCACAACAATAGGCCCTATCTAATTTTGGTTCTCACACCAGTCAATTGGAAACATATAGAAATCTCACCTTCGAAACACGAAAATAAATTCTAATGATGACGCGTCAATCATTAGAATCATGTCCGAGCGACTAGAGTGTGATTCTATATCTATCGAATATATTTGAGGCTTCAATACACATGGATCAAACGTATACTAAAATCTCTATATATTTGATTGTCCAAATCAATATAAATAAATAATCAAATACGTATAATTGATTTAAATTTTCAAAACAAAACTTGTTTTCTTTTTAAAAATATACTCTGCACACTCGTTCTAGGATACTACTGATCCCATCTCTAGCGAGTCTTTCTCATTGGATGTTACTAATCCAATATCTGATGAATTCTTTCGTATGGTTCTAATGTGTCTTATTCTCTGAGCTTTGTAAACCAAAGCTCTGATACCAACTGTGAAAACCCGTAACTTCCCCGGTGAGGAAAGCGCGGATAGTTCGAGAACAAGCCACAACAGAACGCAGACGGAAGAACATTTCATTGCATATTACAACAATTCCATCAGAATACAAGAATATACAGAGCATAAATAAATATTACACAGAAATATCAGAGATTTAAATTACATTTAAATACATCGTAGCGGAAAATAATACAATACACAACTAGAAGAGATATACGGATACAAAGCTTTTCGGATATCATTCCAGCTGTAAACCAGGATCCTGTGAATATAAATCTGCAAAACCAAAACTACTAGCTGCCCGTGTGGAAAATAGGGGCGCCCAGAGTTTAGGTTAAAACAATAAACTCCAGGTTAGTCATGTGACTGGTGTGAGAACTAAAACAGTTATTTATCTTTATTTTCAAAGTAAGGTAAATCAAGGGACCACGCCGTATAGCACGGAACGGGTTTCCTCCCAAGAATACCAGTGCATAAAACAAACAGCGCAATGCTAAATAAAGAAAAATGAAGCTATTATAAGACCCAGGTCCCATCACACAATGCAACGCAGCCGGAGGATAGGGTTTTCCCTTATAATAGCCAAACATGCTTGGTACGTTTAAAACAAATCATTTAATACTATTATAAGTGCATATTGTATAAAACATCTTCAAATCATAAGTATCAATCATAGACGGCATAAGCGCCCCATCCCACTATGTCGCCATACTAGGCTCTACAAATAAAACCGAAATACACGTATTGGAAATTGGATTTCCATCATGGTGGCTCCCGATTCGAAAGATCGATCACGTAATGCAATTCCCCACGGCTTACGTCCCAACAAGAGAAAACACCGTCTGCACATCCGCACATTTGGGACCAGAGTATCACCGCGGCTTACGTCCCAGCAAGAGAAAACACCGCTTACTCTATATATCCCTGAGCACTAAGCTCATCTCGGTCGACCGAATCCACGACACCACTAAGGTGCCCATCCACTAAAAAGCATACTGATCAAACCATCAGTTTATCACCATACCGGGGTGTGAGGCTCGCGAACCAACGCTAAACACAAAGCCATGCTATATTAAAGCTACGCTTTGATCATCATCCACCAAACTTTGCTTTTCAACAAAAGTCTGGATCACTACATCTCAGCATGCCACACTATCAATCCATATCTTACCACTGATTTCTACCAATATATAACCTCTAAGCTCGTATGTCTCAGATAAGGGCGTTAAGCAAGAGAATAAATTCCCCGCCGCCAAACAGATATATATTTAGCAGAGATCAACGAATACAATATAAAGGAATACAATGTCAGACACACCATCCATTTACAAGTCCGTTCTAGGTCTGAACGAAACCGGATGCACTTTCCTCGCATATCCGTCGATCTCCAAGTACGTCTGGACGACCACCAACTGATTCCCTCATCTTGGGTGTACAGCCCAATCAAGATCATCAGTAATCACCCAAACGATGTGAAGACTTTCGGTCTTCGACCACCATCATCATCTTCGACTTTTCGTCGAATCGGTTATTCAGAATGGGTATAAACCCGACCTTTCCGAACAACCCGCGTATATAATAAACAAATGTTACCTAAACACAACATACGCCTCATCCCAATTCAATAGTCACTAACCGTAAATTAGCAAGAGAACAATTCCCCAAATATTAACCCCGAAGGCCGAAACCAACATCAGATCAATACCCAGGAAACCATCCTTCATAGCTAACCTACAGTTAGTTCCTAAATTTCACGTTCTTAGGGAAAGGTTCCCATTAATTTTATCAAAGATAAATTCTTTAAAATTTATTCTTTGATCTTCCTTTGGATGTCATTTCAAACCAAATTATGGTTTTCCAAACAAGTCGGGATTAGCGAACCACACTGAAGTAATTATTTATTTTATTTCCCAATCCCAACCTATTCATCCCATGAAGCAAAACTGGTAATACTTCATATCTAACACCACGGTGTTATCGGTAAATTCAATTACCATTTCACGTTCAAATCTAATTAAAGATTTAACTATCGCCTGGAGCAAAACTGGTGATACTCCATTCTCGATCTTTTCAATCTAATTAAAGATTCATTAATACTCCACTTAGTTTTAATCTTTAACTGGGTTAAAGAATAAGTGTCATTTTAAAACACGGTTCACTATAAACCCAAAATCACATTACATTTCAATCAGACCCTAACCATAAATTAGCAAGTGAGCAATTCCCTAAGTATTGACCTCGAAGGCCGAAACCAACATCAGATCAATACCCCAGAAACCATTCAACTTAACTAATCTCCAGTTAGTTTCTGATTTTCTTAACTCCTTTGGATCTAAGAACAGTATTATTAAAGATACCGTTCACGACAACCCAAAATCACATTCTATTAATTATCGGGTTAAAGAACAAGTGTTATTTAAAACACTGTTCACGATAAACCCAAAAATCAATATCAATTCAATTCCAATTTAATATTATTTAATTGGTGCACTTCGTGAAATCTAAATAAAAAGATTTAATCTTTTCCTCAACTGGGTTTAAGAACAGCGTTAATGAAGACGCCATTCACAACAAACCCAAATCACATTTGATATTAAATACAAGGCTCTGAATAGAAAATATATCGGCTTATATTCAATATCAAATTCTACGACCAACAAATATCGTATTGGAAATAACGATATATATATATATATCTATATCTTTCAAATTTCCATAACAACATCTGTATAATCACGAAATCCAACATCGAAATATTTCGAAGACAATTTCGATTCAATTCCATTCCAATGAAATCATTGGAAATTCTGGTTATTTTCGAAACCATTTCAAATCAAATTTATTTATTTAAAAATAAATAGAATTTTAATTCTAGTTCAAAACTAGTTCATTTCGATAAAAATCTATTTTTATCTTTTCAAATATGGAGTTTTTCATCCCAATTTTTCCCGAATCATTTCTTATGATTTCACAACAATTATTACTATTTTTAATAATTTTGTCAAGGCCCGTACAGTCGATTTCCATCAACGGCCATCGAACTGCACTTACAGCGACCTTCTCCAAATTTGATTTGGACATAATTACAAATCCAACCGTTAGATTTCAAATTTCTAATATTCGTTAGAAAGCTCTTTTCGATACGAACCCAACGGTTCCGGGTTTAGGAGAATCCGACGGTCGGATCTCCCGTAATGTCCGTTCGAAGTTAATGGTCGAAATTCACGAAATAACGCGGCGCGGCGCGTTCTATTCAGGCCATTATATATAATATATATATATATATATATTTCGTCGATTTCCTTTTTAAAACGAATTTTATAAATCATTTCAAATTTGTTTCAAAAACATTTTCAACCTTTATTTCAAATTCAAATCAAAATTGAATTTTCCTTTATAAATTCTTTTTCCATTCACTTCTATTTGATTTCAATTCAAATCGATTTCAATTCTATTTCAATTCGTTTACAATTGAATTCAATTCGAATTCGTTTTCTATTCAATTCAATTCAATTCAAATTCATTTTCTATTCAATTCAATTCGAATTCTTTTTCTATTCAATTCAATTCAAATTCGTTTTCAATTCAATTCAATTCAATTCGAATTCGTTTTCTGTTCAATTCAATTCAATTCAAATTCGTTTTCTATTCAATTCAATTCCAATTCAAATTCGTTTTCTATTCAGTTCAATTCGAATTCGTTTTCTATTCAATTCAATTCGAATTCGTTTTCTATTCATTTCAATTCGAATTCGTTTTCTATTCAATTCAATTCGAATTCGTTTTCTATTTCAATTCTTTTCAAAATATCAGATTTTGAAATCACTTTCGATGTTCATTATAAAATGAATAAAATTGATTTAAATATCGTTCACGTCAAAATGGCATCAATCTAATCAACACGGCTTCATATATTTCTATTTTCAAATATTCTATTTCAAATATTTCTTTTTTCAAATATTTCTATTTCAAATATTGAATGAAGCCCAATCAATTACCATGTAATGCTAATTATATGGATTTTCTACAACACATGTATACAATAACAACGATGAAAAATCAACCATCATCCAAAGTGCATTCTACACTGTATAAGCATCGAATATAAATATTTAACGCTCATAACAGTCTGTCAATCAATCGATCGACATACAACTGAACAATCGGGATTAGTGTACGTCAAATATCATCCCAATACCCATGTGGGGTTTCAAACAACCAAACACAGATTTTATTTGTGCAGTTGGGCGATGTGTAAAATTTATCGTCCCAATCAATATCAGTCAAATGTGTGTGTATAAACAAATCGTCCGATTTGTTTATTTTTATTTCATTTCATATACATGTTAAAAATTATATTTCTAACTATAAAATATTTTCCACTATATGAATATTTTATTTTATTTCACATCACATCACACAATCAACTACACATCAAAATCAAACAAACAAGCATACAAGCCGTCCATGGTCTGTGGACGACGGGTGTCGGGTGCTACTAAACACCGTCTGCATCCTAGTATATATTTCAACTAGAAAAATAAAATTAAAAGGTGAGAAGTTCTCACTGAATTGCTAATCCAACGCCACGACTCTTCTTAGGTAGAAATTTTCGCCGTTCTTGCCTCTTGTCACTTTCTTTGCCCGTATACTCTGCAGATGTAAAAATCAAAATTTTACTTCGCTATCCAATATAGAAAAATCGAATTTTTACTTCGCTATTCAATATATAAAAATTGAATTTTTACTTTGCTATTCAATATATAAAAATCGAATTTTTACTTTGCTATTAAAAATCAATTTTCTATTTCAACGTATATATAATAAAAATCATATACTTCATTTTAACGTTATATATAAAAAAAAGCACATTTTTATATTGCTATAATATATATAAAAATTATATCTTTACATTTAAAACGCTAATTCTATTTAAAAAAAAAACTATGCTATTTTTAATTTTAAAGATCTATGCTATTTTTAAATTTAAAAACAATATAATTCTATAATTTTAAAAACAATATTATTCAAAATCGTATTTTTTTCCTATTCAGTTACAAAATTAACTAAACTAATTTACACAGAAAATAAATAGAGGAAAAAGAAAAGAATAAATAAATAAATAAAAGTATAAGCTCACGGTTTTCATCATCGAACACTTTGAACCCATGCTCCACCTACAACCTTCACGACACTGGCCACCAGAGATCGCCAGGCCATGATCGGACGCCGCCTCCTGAAGCGCCCCAATGCCACCTCCCTCCAGCCGGACCCACCTCGAATTCGAACCCCCGTTGGCCACTGAAATCTCCTCCAACCGCTGCTCGTTTGAGCTCGAGATTCACGCCCGTTTCAACACTAAATTAAATCATGATCGTTAGATTGAAAGGGGATAAAGAGTGCCTCGGTTTTATGATGAAATATCGATTTAATCATTGGCTCGTTGGAAGAGATTAAGGGAAAAAGGATTGGGAATTTTGATCGTGCGTTTTGGCAGAGAGCGGCGGGTTCTGGAGTTGACCACAAGAGAGAGGGTTTGACTAGTGGTGTAGAATGGGTTATATAAATATTTTTTTTAATATTATTTTCAAAAATGTGTATTTTTGCATACCAACTTCAAATCAAACCCAACGACTGTCACCCCCAGCTAAATAACCCTATTTCGAACACAATGGGATATGTCCCGCAAGCCAATTCGACCGTTACGATCAATTTTCGTCAAAATCAAAATATAACTCTATATATTGAATTTGAACGTGCATTTCAATTTACTGGGGTCACATACTAACTCGAAAAATTCCAGAAAAATATTTTTTAGCTTCGTATTGACGATACGGTCCTAACAAAACTAATTTCGTCAAATTCTGAGACCGTTTGAAAAATGGCAATTTTCCAGTCGATTAAATTCAACTGAAAGTGGTCAAACACGTTTAACTGCGCCACGCTCACATACTGATTTGAAAAATTATGAAAATTGGAATCTAGCAATAACTTGACATCACGGATCCAACAAAAGTGGTTTCGTCGAAATCCGAGGTCGTTTGCAAAATGGCTATTTTCAGGGGCCGAAATTCCATAGCGATTATTCAGAATTTTTAACTGGACATATCTTTTTATCCCCGCTATGAAATTTTGATTTTTCGGATTCGTTGGAAAGATATTCTCAATTAGATCCTAATGTTTTTGGTTTCACTAAAATCTGGATTGTTTTGCACCCGGTACCTTCATTTGAAGTTTGAAATCGAATTATCGAACTACCGCGCCATTTTCAATTCCTTTTATAATTTAAAATAAATATTTATATTCTAACGACGACGTATATAATATATACGTTCGAATTCTGTTCAAAATAAATTTCTCGTCGATATTGTTTAAAATAATCTATTTTAAATGTTCAAAATTCGCTAAAACTGCCAAAATAAAAATTTTAAACTGGCCCAGATTTTCGGTTTGTTACAATTTTTTTCAAAAAAAGAGGAGATGTTGCATTTTTGTTTTTGAATAGAATGGAGCTGAAGCTCTCATTTGTTTTTTTTGCAGTGTTGAGAGAAGTGGAAGTCGGTTTATATAAGCATGAGTCTTCGAATGAAAGGAAAAACAATGGTCTACTGAAAACATGCAGAGATGTTTTCATCTGTTTATATTATATATAGGGAGGTTAGCCGAAACTTCATGTGATACTTTTCATTTTGTCCCTTTCAAACTATGAAACAATTTCAGAAAAGGACGACACGTTTCAAATTGCAGATCAGAAAAGAGAAGGAAAAAAACAACTGAACATGTGAGTGATCAGATGAAACGGGACAAAATTCATGTGAGGAAGCAAAATTCAGATTTCACATGGCGAAATTAATGTTTCGCAGGATGTATATATATTTTATATTTCTATGTGAGATGACGCGCGATATTTTTCTGAAAACAACCGACGATTTTTATAGTGTGTAGCGCTATATTTTTATAGTACACGCGAGCACACACGAGCTCTGGTTGAAATGAAATTCAAAAGGTTATAATCATTAATCATTACGGTTTTAATAAATTTTGTTTCGTTCAAACGGAGATCGTTTGAATAAAGTCCCTTTTAAAGGTCCAATTTAAACTAAAATAAATCAATATTAAAATACCTCGCTATAATAAATATAAATTATTATAATCAGACATACTTGAGCAAAATTTCATATGATTTCGAAATAAAACTCCGGGTTGAATTCCATGCCAAATCAATATTCAATATATCAAAAGCCCTTTATTTTATATATAAATAAACATTATAATTTATAAACCAATTCCATGGCGACTATTTGAAAAATTGATTTGGACATAAAACCAAATGTACAACACGAAAATTTGATTTTTGTCTTCCATTAGAAGAAAATAGATTCAGACGTTTCTAGTTTCGAAGAAATCCGACTTATATTAGATCATGTACAAATATTTAAAGTTCAAAACGTAATATTTCGAACTACCGCGCCATTGTAGTTCGTTTTATTATTAAATTATAAATTAAATGTTCAACGTTGTTTTACAAACGAAATCGTTGATATAACTCAAAACAAACTAAAGTAAATATTTCCATATTGTCCAATTTACATTATACAACAAATTTAACTAATCCCGACTATTTCAGAATTTAAATTATTATTTTGCTATTTATATTAATAAAATATTCAAGTTTATTAAATAAAATTCCAAAACAATTTTTAAATATTAAATTAGACGGTTAAAAATCTGGGCAATAATATTCCTTCCCCGTTAAAAGAATTCCGTCCCCGAAATTACCAAGAAAGGAAGAATGCTACAAACTCGGTAATTTTAAAATTCCAATTAGTTAAAAACGTCTTTTCCAGCTTCTAAACTTCTAGTTTTACCCAAACTAGTTAATTTTAATAGAAAACCAATTCCAAAAAAGTTCAAAAAGATATGAAAATTTTCTAACACTTTAAATTTTGGAAAATTGGCGGTGTCTCCCCTGTACGGGGGAACTTCTACAATATTGCAGAAACAAAAATAAATCCATAGACCTGCGTGGCCGGAAAATCCAATTCAAAACCCAAATCAAAACCAAAAATTTATATTTTGCATAGGTGTACCTTGTTGCGAGCGTTATTATGCGATAAGCAATAAATTATACTCGAACTTGCTCAATTATTATACAGCTCTAATCATACTGGACCTAATCAGCTCCAGAACTCAATTAATATTAGCTCTTGTATCTATTCTTAACTCAAATGAAATTCATTAATCTCAAAATCATGTCAGTTGGTTTCAAACATTCCAACTATCCATTCCAAACAATTTTATAAACCATCCAATTTTATTATCTTGAATCCATTAAATTCAATTCAAGATAAGTTTCAATCAAGTTTATTTTATGAAACCATGCAATCAATTTCAACCATAAAATTAATCTCCAAACATTCTATTTTGATTTATTACTTGCACGTATTTCTGTTTTCAAATCAAACTTCTTATTGACTTATATTTAATTTTTAATGCCCAGGCTCTATTTTAAGTTATACGATTCTTAAGTTAAGAATTCTTATTTACACTTCCCTATTTGAGATTCCAATTCCATGATCAAATTGAACTCTAATTCAAATCAATATTAATAATATTATAAGAAAATTAAATTTACCTTCTTTATAAAGTATATTGGGTCAAAACAATATAAAAGTAATTTTATATTCAAATTAAAAATACGCGCTCTCATATATATATATATGTATATATGTATATATGTATACACACACACATATATATGCACTCAAACTCAATCCAGGGCATTACTAACCCCATCTCTATTGAGTTATGCCACAGAGCCAAGGTTATCACTAAACATTATGCTCTAATACCAACTATAGCGTCCCGGGTAATTCGACACTCGAATTCAGACACTAATACATCCCGTTTCCAAACTCAAGTATCGAAAACCCGAAAAGCTAATAGAAAGAAGTTAGAGGGTGGGATAAGAATTAAATAAATATTAGAATATTAGAATAAGAAGATCAAAGTCTCAAAGTAGAATGGACAAAATATAATATACCGAACTCTTTATAAAAATGAAATAGTATATACATGGTTACAACTTCAGAGTATACATTCCGATCAATACAACACACAACAGAAATAAACTAGTACCAGTAAATAAATGGAATACGTCTCTGTTGTATATAACAATGCTATGATGTTTGTTTGATGATAATAAACAAATATATATTATTTAAATGTGTTTTTAATTGTACTATTCTACTACATCACAAACAGAATTAAATATTTATATTTAAATAAAATACTACTGCACAAGAATTTAAATATTTAAACAATATTTTATTGAAATATAATATTTTATTTCTACATTTGAATAGTACAAATTTATATCTCCACTATTTGTACATTTCACACAACACCAAAATGGCCATTTTGAAACAGTAATAAAATGTTGCTAAAATTTGTAGAAACACTTTTTAGGGGTTGCAGATTAGTATGTTGCAGATTTTCAAAACACTTTGTAGGTGTTTCAGTTTGATAATCTACAACACTGAGTGAGTGTTTCCAGTTGATAATCTACAACACTCAACAAGTGTTTCAAGTTCATAATTTGCAACACTAGGCGAGTGTTTCAGTTTGATAATCAGCAACACTCGACGAGTGTTTCAAGTTGATAATCTGCAACACTTGATGAGTGTTTCAGTTTGATAATCTGAAACACTCGGCAAATGTTTCAGTTTGATAATCTGCAACACTCTGCGAGTGTTTCAGTTTGATAATCTGCAACACTTGATGAGTGTTTCAAGTTCATAATCTATAACACTCAGTGAGTGTTTCAACCATAAACATGCAATTGATACTTTCAGTAACCATAACCATAAATTTGCAACAAATGTAATATAGTCGAATCTTAGTTGGCAAAAAAACAAATTAATCAATCTCAAAACAATATGAATACTATAGGTTGGGTTCTACTTTTGAAAAGAGAGTTCAAGCTAAGCTGGTCAATATTAATACACAACAAAGAGTTACCAAGTGATGTCTGTTATTAAAAAAGGGCCTAAATCTAATTTACTAAGTTCAAGCACTTTGAAAAAACGTAAAGATATAACCAAAGATTCAATATATAATCAAGTGCCTTTGGGCTCTGGACATGTGGTAGTAATCAAATGATAATTTCTGCACCTGCAAGTCAAGCAAATAATAAAAAGTTATGAACGACAATAAACACAAACTGTCAATTTAATTAGGATCTATCAGCACACAAACACATAAAATGTTCGTACATGAAAACAGACTGTCAATATATGGGAAAAACTGTCAATAATACATAGAAAACCATACCGTAAACTCAAATGAATACATGGAACTCAAATGAATAAAGGAAACCAAACATTGCATTCATTACCCACATATTTTCAGCCAAATTTTGCAGGTTAAGATAACTTTTAATACCTTATCCTCTCTTGTAACTATACCAACTGTCAGACTGATTCTTGAAGGATATTGCTTCATGTTAGATTGCTACTTACAAAGTGAGAGATACCGCTTATTGTTAGATCACTACTTACAAATAAAGTTAAATCTGGCTACAATAAGAGGACTTTGGGGAATTAGTGGAAGTGAAATGAAAGTCAAATGCAGGATCTTAAATAGTCAAACAAAACTATCCTACTTATATTTATTAATAATTTTCCTGAGTAGCCATATAGAGTAAATGTATGAAAGTGCAAACTCAATGGTAAAATAGAAAGAATAAAGAAAAATGCACAACCAATATACACTGATTTGGACAAACGCGCTACGTCTATTTACTAGCCTCTTTTTAAACATATCGTTGATTCAAAACTTTTGTTTAATGGAGCAACGTGTACACAACTCCGTCCGAACATGATAAACAACCAATTTTAAACTTATAAACATGACTTCAACAAATATGTTTTGAAGATCGCCAACAAAATTTCAATATTTTCTTTTATAGAGTATTTGTTTGACAATGACTTATTCTTCCAACATTGAAATGGTAAAGGTGTTTAATCACAAATCGTGAATGTATTTAATCAGTTTGCTTAATGTTAGATATTGCTTAGTGTACAATAAGAGAATTTTGAGTCAAGTAAAACTTACATTTAATAATCTGGCTACGTGTGTAGATAGCCATGTACATGAACATAAAAGAGTCAGAAAAATGAATGAAGGAAGTATATGGTTAAGAGTTAATGTGAAGATAAGAGTTCCATGCTTTAGTACATTGTTTCCTGTCTACAAGAGGTCATCACAGCTCACAAAAACAAGGCTACATCATAAAGACAATGACTGGTTTAGGGAAGAATGCGATCAAAATTTTGGAAATGAGATTTGACTGTATAGAGAATGAAATGGAAAAGACAACTATTTATAGAGGATAAAAGAAGCCGAAACAACAAATTCGAATGGACAAACCTGATTGAATCAATGGTTCTTAATTGTGTGACAGATAAAGTAGTGTCGACTTAAAAGTCAATATGCATTGATACAAGGACGACTAGGGTTATACCACATTCACTTCAATTAAAGGAATCATCCTTATCGCCTACATCAAGTTAAAAAAATAGAGAAAGGCTTACGTAAGTTAAAAATGGTTCATGGAAACAAGTCTGTTATTTGGCTGCAATGTCCTCGCCAATGTCAACTTTAAGGGTCTACCATCTTACTCAATTAACGGAAAATATGGAGGTAGCAAAGGTGTCACTCATATTATATTTCAGGCCCTATCGTCTTTCCTGCGCTTGGAGCTTGCCACCTCCCATCTAGCTAAAACCTTCACGCCTTAATCACCGAGAAAAATGATCGCCAATGCCTTGTCATTCTATCTAGTCCAAAAGTAGATATTGAAAGCAAATTATTAACTCTGTTAAAGGTATAGTCTACAGTTGTGATACTATATCGCCTTAATCTCTTAAAGCTAATTATATTATCTACCGAAGAGAAGCTTATCGTACACAAACATGTCATCATGATACATATCACCATTAAAAACTATTTCGTCTCTATCAGAAGCATAGTATGCCGCATTGATAAAAAAAAACAAGGCTACATCATAAAGACAATGACTGCTATATAACTAAATGTATGCACACGTAAACTGAGTGTTTAAGCATATCCATCTCCCACAACGCTTCTTCCTCCTTAAACTAGCACTCCGATGTACTGAAGCCTATGATCTTCTTTCCTCCTTTTTAAATCGACAAAGCTCGTCTACCTAACCTTTTCTCCATGATCCATGTCATTGCGTTATCACTACCAAAACATCTACAACCTCGCCTTTTCCATTGTTTACATCAATACCAATTGGTCAACATAAAACGATAACCATATTGCAAAAATGAGTGATAATCAGAAAACACACCTGTGACACCCCACATCCGTTAATGTCACTCACAAAGGGAATGCATTAAGTTTCGTGAAGCGTTATAGGTAAACAGAAATAGAAATATTACAAGACAGATATAAGATGACATCGAAATTAAAAACTTTATTAATCGTAAAGCATCGTGGTTCAAAAACATCACATGTTTGAAATACACAAAAAAACCATTACATCATAAAAACTACTGTCTTGTACTCTAAAACATTAGAGTACATAAAAGAGGTAAAATTTCCCAAACAAAATATAGCCATAGCAACAAGGATAGGAGCTTGATCCATACATCTAAGTAGCTCTAACAAAATGTAAGCAGAATCACGGTCAAGCCTGAGTATTCCCACCTTGAGAACGGTTGGGGGGGGGAGGGACGGAAGAAATACGAGGAAACAAAAAGGGTCAGACATAAAGTCTGGCGAGTCTAGTTACTTTTAACAAGTAAATAAGTAAAAGTAGCATGACAGGCATATAAAGTGGATAAGAAAGATAACACTACATAAGGCAGGTATGACAAGGTAAACATGGTAGAGTGTATACGCTTCCCTAATGATTACTCTGACTCTCTGCACTGATTCTAGTATAACCAGAAATGATATGATCCCAACAACTACCAAATGGTAGACTTAGGCATATGTCCAGATGTACCCTAACTACTACCCTAATCGATCGGCTCCCTAATCCGCGTAGATACTCTGTGCCGGCCCCACTATAAGATGTATCACGTCCTATAGTAGCAACCCTTTGCTGGTATGCACAGCCATATCTACAGGTGTCACAGTCGTCTTATCCCCCTCTGCCTGGCCCATGCACACACATGACACGGTTGGTTTGCGCCACCCACACCGTCCTTCACATTTAGATCTCTTACAATCAGCCCAGTAAGCTTGTCCCACTTCGACGTAGGGCAGAGTACTCGTTTTGATACTTATTAAGGGTTACTGATTGAAACGGGTCCCCAACACAATATGATACAAGCTCTCCCCTTGTCTTGTATCCCCACTAGGATTTCTATCGGTTATGTATACCAACCCTACCATTTCTGCAAGTTATGCTTACCCTAAAAAGGTGTCTTTAATTACATAACTTCAACATTTTCATAGATTATGCTTACCACTAGGTGTCTTTAATTACATAACCCTATCAGGTTAAGTTTGTGGGCCTAAATGTAAATATTACCCACCCCCTCAGATTTACTTAACTCGCCCTCTTTTCAACCAAATTTAATTAACCCCAATTTAAATTCATGTTCATACAATCCCTATGGATTCAACTAGGTTAAGTGTTTAAGGTTTTACCATATTTTCATTTATGGTTGCAGTATGCTAGACCTCCCACATTAAGCCTACCATTTGTGGATTTTGGACATGCTGGGCGAGTCCGGGCAGACTTATTCCACAAATCGGGCTTAACCTCGTGTCTTAGCACGTCTCGTATTTGTGAACCGAGACCTCCCACACTAGATTCACCACTTGTGGTAGGTGGATATGCCAGGTGGTTCTGGGCAGACTTCCACCACAAGTGTAATCTAACCTCATGTCATAGGCGCAATTACAGTTTCTACTTACTGTAGTCCTAGGCATTCCATTACTAGCTAATTTTTACCAATGTTGTTATAGGTTTCATGCCCTATTTTCCCAATTATGTTCATAATGGATTATATTGTTGGATCTATAATAACCCTAGAGGGGGTGAATAGGGTTTTTCATAGTTTTTTGCTGAGTTAAAATTCTGATAGGATATTAAATAATAAATAGATCACGGAAAACAGCAGAAACAAAAGGCAGAAAGGAAATAACACACAGAGATACCCAGCTTTGGCAAAATCCTGCCTACTGCTGCATTCCTAAGGTTTCTACTAGGAGTTAATAACAGATCCCGCTTACAGACACTGTAAACTCGCACTCTCTGCTCCTGTACTAACCCTACGCTCAAAACCCTAGACTGACCGATATTCCCTCGACTAGATTTTCCCGGATTACAAAACCCTAGATTTTACAGACTCTAGTAAACTACTAGCTAAACCCTAACTAAATTCCCTAGATTTTACAGACCTAGAAACTGTTCAGACGAATTACAAACAAAATTGAAAATACAATAAAAATAAACAAGAGGAACCCTAATAAAATAAAATAAAGCTAATCTCCCCTCTTTAATAAGCTTGGCTTAGCCAAGTGAAAAGTAGGCCGACCCCTTTTCAATTATCTCTTGACCGATCCTCTTATGTCTGCAAAAAAAATGGCGACTTCAAACTGAATAAGGGTTTCTCCTTGTGATTCCAAATCGATCGATGCTTGATGGAATGAGGTTCTCTGATTCTCGAAAGTTGTTGAATGCTTTCAGTACTTCGATTTGGAGAATTTTTTTTGATTAAAAGACTCGGCAGGTAATTTCAGAATTTATTTGTGCTTTGCGAATGATTGGTTTTTGTGTTTTCGATCAGATGGTATGCCGATGATGATATATGAATAAATAGGATTTAGAAATCCTATAATACTCTGATTTCGTTATATTACTTAGTTTGATTTTGACCCCTGATTTGCGTTGATTTTATGCGGTTTCCTCTTTTGACATACCCGATTTGAATCTCCCTGATTTTGTGTGAAAGTTCCCTTTTGAATCGATTTAAATGCTTTGCTTGTTATGAATGAATCCAGACATGAAATTACACAACTGAATTTTCGGAAGACAAATTCTTGCTTAGTTTGGATTCTTTGATTGATTAATTTCTGGAAACCGTTAGTAAATTGAACACTTGCCAGTTTTGTTCCTGCACTTCTTTCCCAAACATTTCTCCATTGATATCTTCCCAAAATTGATTTTTGCCTATTGAAAAAAAACTGGAAAGTTTCCTAAAAAAATTTGATTACCGAAATGTTTTTCTTTGCACAAAAAAAAACTCTTGCCAAAAATAATCTGAGATTTCTTGCAGTATGACTTGATTAACACTTGAAATGTAGTGTTGCCAGATTTTGCTCTTCTTCAAATTGTTGCCTTGAAATAAAAACTTAATTTTGCTCCATTAATTGTTGTCTCAAAAAATTGCCAAAATATGCATGACAAATAAGTTTGACTCTGAAATAATACTTTTCCATATATGAACATTGAATTTTTGCCATGAAAAAATTCATTGAATTATTTGCTCCCTTAATTTGTTGAGCAATTTGATACTGCCTTGATTTATGTACATCCACCATGTTGTACCACTATGCAAATTACCCATTCCTGTATACACACTCTATTTGATGCTTTGGACATTTACAAGTTAGTTTGCTTGAGTTGGAATTTGTAGAAATCTTTCATCATGTCTTGTGTTTGGCAATTGTACTTGACACCATGCATGCCGAACCATTTTGCTGTGTGAATTTATTGTATACATCACTATGCTTTGATGTTGAACCATGCTAAAACATTGCTGCATGTACCACTTGGCTTGATCATTGTTGACTTGAATTTCTTGACACTGTTCCTTGCTGATTAGTTTTGTTGTTGTCCTTTTGCCTTGCTCTTCCACCATGTCCATACTGAGATGCACTGTCTCCTATACTCAAACTTGCATGCCGACATGAAACTTACTCCTATCCTTAACTCATGCAAATTCAGTTTTCACCATGCATATTTCATCGTTCTTGAACCTGTGCTTGTGTGTGTAGACTCTATGTTTGAACCATAACCTTTGTTTGTGAGAAAACTGATTTGGTTTTGATCATGTTGCACCATGCAGCCAGCTATGTTCATGTTTGCAAACTTGTTTGTTCACTGGCCATGTTAATTTGCATATACCTTGTGCTATTTGACCTAGTGCCATGTTGAAACTGTATTCTCGAACCTGGGACATTGGTTTTGCCTTGAGCTCAACATATATTTCTTGTTTGGGCTGGTATGCTTAATCTTGTTGTACCATCATTGACTTGTGCTCGACCACTTTTGTGATATGTTGGGTTGATTTCACTTTCGCTTTATTATTTGTTGAGCAGTCTTGGGCTTGGCTAGACCATTTTGATATGTGTTGACTATGTTGACATGTACACTGAGTCGAGAAGGTCCACGTGGTTACTCCTCAGTTGCGCGCTGATTGGCGAGGCAGTGCACACATGTATATTTATACATGTGTGTATATGCAACCATCAGACAAGATTTCCTGTCCCTGTACTTTACATATACAAACTGACTAGACACAGATGAATCAGATCAAGTCATTAAAAATGATGAGAAACACACCAGAAATCTGAGGCAAATAAAATTTTAAAATAAAATTTATATTCACATGTATTTTGAAAATTATTTTTGTTCCATATACTCTGTGTGTGTTTCTGTATATGAAAGGTATGAAGATGATGACTGGACTGACAGTGAAGATGCTGTGAAAACAAAAGACTGAAGACAGTGAATGAAGAAGTATATTGCAGTGTCAGTGAGTATAACAGTGAAGGAATGTATATATGAATATGAAAAATGTAAAATGAGTGATTGTATATATGTATGAGATATATAGACAGAGTGTTATAGTGAGGAGCTGTGTAACAACAGAATTGTACTGATGTTTATATTAAACAAATTTGTCTGAAATAAAATATTATTTATATTGTGTTCAAACAAATTTGTCTAACGTATTCAGTTTATATACAAGTACAATATCATGTGTAATATCTGTGAATGTGTACAAATAGTGGAGTTATATAATTTTTACTATTTGAATGTTGAAATATTTATATTTAAATAAAATACTGTGTGAATATATGAAATTCTGTACAGTCGTATTCTATTTAAATATAAATGTTATATTCCTATCTGTGATGTTATATAATTTTACAATAACAAACACATTTAAAATAAAATATATTTGTTTGTTATCATCAAACAAAAGTCATATAATTGTGTATACAACACTGTTATTACAACAATCTCCCCCTTTTAATGATGACAAACAAATAAAAGATTTTGAGAACAATAAATGTGTTTGACAGTGAATTTTGAACTCCCCCTATTTATTAGCTCCCCCTACAACAGAAAACTCCCCCCATAACTGTGCATGAGTGAAATGAACTGAATGATAATGAATTTTCAAAATTAAAATATTTATAAAATATTCACTCATAAATCAAGATCTCAACCCATTCTCCCCCTTTTGTTATCATCAAAAGGATACAGAATTTAAAATATAGATGAAAACTGACTAACAATTTCAGCTCAAGAGGAAGAACAGTCATCATAAATCTCAATCAGCCAAACAAAAATCATAATATTCTAAGAACAGGTGGCATATTTCACATTGTTGGGAATGTCGGATTTACGATGCATTTTATATAAAATGGGGAGAGTTTAAAAAAAAGAGTTCCAATTATTTTCCAAAGATTTTTTATAAAAAAAAGGTTCAAAAATAGTGATAGATTTTGGACTATAATTAATAATTCAATTTAAGTGACAAAATCAAATACTCTCAAATCCCAATTACTATCAATCAACAAATCATAATACGTCATAAAATATCAACACATTTCACAGATTAGAAAGATGGATTGATAGGCTGGTTTTTATACACAAAGGAGAATTTCAGAACAATTTCACTTTAGTACATTTTTCTTTTTTATATATATATTTTTTTCTTTTATTTAAGAGCACACTGACCACGCATAACTAGAGCTTGGATTTTTAAATGAGGCCAGTCGCAACTTAAATTATAAGTTGTCTCATAACCCTGCATGACCAGAGCTTGGATTTTTAAATGAGGTTAGAGACACACTTATATATTAATTATATTTATTATTTTCAGCATTTAAAGGAAAAAACTCCTCGATATATAAAACCAATATATGAATGATAGAAAATGGGGTAGGTACAGAAATGGACTGTGAAATAAATTTCTAAATTAATTATATTATGAAATATGCTCAACTATACTGAGATCATTGAAAATTTTCAATTATCACTAATTCTGAATAATAACTTTGTCTAATTTCTATCACAAATATTTTCACTGTTTATTCAAGATGATTTTTAAAAAATATTAAACTCTCCACATTATTATAAAATCACGACGGATGACAAAATAGTGGACGATAAAGAAGATGGTCGTGAAATAATCGTCAATTCAAAGATATTATAATATATGTTCAACCACCATGAAAATCTAAATTAAATCTCCTCTTGTTGTGAAATATACTACAGTCACAATTCATCACAATTTCAAAATCAGTTAATAATTTTGATGAATTATAAATACATTTCAATTTGGATATAGATTTCAATTTCTGAATGAATAATCAATAAATAATTTTGAAATTGAAAATCAATTACAAGAGGAATATGAAAAGATCTATACAAAGCAACGAGAATTAAAAAATATATGCAGCTAAAACAAATTCAGCACTTCTAAACTGATACCACTTGATGTCCTTATCAATGATGATTTTAAAAATGACACAGGTGACAAACAGGGATATCACAGATAGAAGAAATTTAAGCCCAAAGCCCAAGCAGACAAAGCAATAGATTTGGCACATTTATCAGAGCAACAGATGATTCAAAAACAAACATTCTTCAAAACATTATCAGAGCATCACAGAAACCAATATCACAGCAGAGCTGTCAAGATGATGTTCACATAAGATGATTTATGATCCCAGATTTAAAAATATTGTTTATTTTAAATCATTTGAAGGAATATGAAAATATCATAATTTAATGAATCAATCATACCAGATTATAAAATTTTAATTTGAGATATGTGTGTGATTCAGTAAATCAATAATTTCAAATGATTTTAAACAAACAGATATTCAATTCAAATAATCATGAAATAACAGTAAGTTTTACGACCATATTTTCAAAGAATTTTTCACAAGCAATTTTCTGACACGTATACAAGAAATTTCAGATTATTTACCCCAGGTTTGATAGAAATTCTTCATCCAAAATAATTCATTTGAAATCATTTGAATCAATGTCAAGTTTTGGAATATAATGAATCAGTCACACAAGGTTGATAATTTCAAGTTTAGGAGGTGTGTGATTATTCAAAATATCAATAATTTCAGATGATTTCAAACAAACAAATTATAGCCATAATGATCATGAATAACGTTGATTTTCAAGATGTATCACTAAGATCTAAGGCAGATTAAAAGTTCCAAGCCAATCTGAAAATCAATGAAATTATCACAACTGATAAATAGCAGTGTGCTGTAATGAGTATAACATTTTAAGTTTTTCTAAAATGAATTAGAAGAAAAACTCAAAATAGCAGTGTTGTGTGAAATTCCATTAATTTCAGATCTTCAAAAAAATTTAGAATTCATATTAACAGTGTTCAAGATATAACAAGAATACATCAACACTATTAGGAATTCAGAAAATAGAAAATGAACTTCAAAACAATTGCAGATATATACAAGTTTAGATTAAAGGTCTGGATAAGATTTAAAACATCAGAATTCCTTTCAAGTGAAGCAGATATCCAGAAAACCAAGAATTCTGCACCTCGAAGTTAAAGAAGCTCAAAGAAGCCCAAAGAAGAAGAAAATAGCAGTGATAAATTGAAAAAAAAAACAGAAGGAGGTAGAAGAAGAAATAAATAAGAAAAAATATTTACAAAGGTGAGTTTAGAGATCATACTTGAAGTCGATGTTAACCAGAATCTCTAACTCAACATACTTGGCTAAGGAACTGTGAATGATACAGAAATATAGTCCAGCTTGGTTTCAAATCTCTTTTTGCACAGCAATTCCTCAGCCTCCTCAAGTACCTAATTTTTTTAGAGAATTGAGTGGTCTAACAAAATTAGTAACACCACTCAAAGTTTTGTTCACGTCTTTCGATTCCCAAATTTGTTTGTATAACAACCCATTAGAATTTACCTTCGCCTCCTTAGGAACCCAAATCTGTTTGACTTTAGAAGAATTCACTTTATTTCTTTTTGGGGTCCAAAATGGATTAAATAGATTGTTACTAAACAAAATCTTATTTCGTTCATGATTTAAAAATCCTTTGAAATTATCAGAGTTTAAATTTTCAAAACGATTATTTTCAAAGTTGTTTGAAGGATTTTTAAAATCACAAGAATTCACTTTTTCAAAACCACTTGTTTTTCCAAAACCAAGACCTCGTTTATGACCAACTGAAAATTGGTTTTGTAACAGCATATTCAATGATTTTTTCCCCATTAGAAAATTTATCAAAGTTGATTCTAATCGTTGAATTTTGGATTTAAGATCAGAATTTTCTTTTATCAAATTTGAACAATGATTAATGCTGATTTTTCACCTTTCAGTAAAATTTTGTTTCAAAAACAAATTTTCGTTTTCAAGAAGTTTGATTTTGGTCTTGGACTCAAAGATTTTAGATTCAAATTTAATTTGTTTTTCAAATTCAAGTTTCTTGAAATTTTCAATCTCTTTTTCAATCTCGTTTAAAGTAAAATCAATTTTCAACAAGCTTTCTTTTTCAGCAGTTTCATGTTTGGAATTTTTGATGGCCATAAAATTATTAAATTCTTTTTGCAAACAATTGTTTGAATCTTTTATCTCAACCTCGTTATCTTTTAAAATCAGAATTTCCTCTTTAAGACTTTGAATATTTTTATTGAGATGAACGAGGTCAGTTTTCAATTTCAAACAACTTCCACAGTTAGAATTTTCTAATTTCATGACATTTGCAAATTCTGATTCCAAACGGTTAATTTTGCTATTTAACTCGTGATTTTTAGATTTTAAAGATTTGTTTTTACAATGGAGTTTATCAATGATTTTTGTTAAATCAGTACACATATAAACCAACTCTTCATATGAGAAGCTTTAAGTCTCATTGTCTGTTGAGTCTCCATCGTCTGATCTACTTGAATTTTCATTTATTTCTTCTCCTGAGCACAGATCTGAATCTGAGTTGACCATTTTGGGTTTTGAGCCGCTGTTGTCAATCTTTCCATACTTCGTATTGAGAGTATTCCATATTTCCTACGCAGTCAAGCAATGAGAGATAAGGTTATATTGGACATCATCAATATAAGAATACAAAGTTTGAATAGCACGAGAATTAAATCCAATATCGTTCCTATTGACCATATCATAACCATTAGTAACAGTATCCCAACATTTAATATCAACAAATTTTAAATATAATTCCATTTCTAATTTCCAGTTTGAAAAATCTGTACCATTGAAAATAGATGGAATACGACTGGAATGATTCTCAGAAGACTGACAACTAGGATCCATGATTCTAGGGTTAAAGAAAACCAAGCTCTGATACCAATTGTTGGACCTATAATAACCCTAGAGGGAGGGGGGTGAATAGGGTTTTTCATAGTTTTTCGCTGAGTTAAAATTCTAACAGGATATTAAATAATAAATAGATCACAGAATAAAGCAGAAACAAAAGGCAGAAAGGAAATAACACATAGAGATACCCAGCTTTGGCAAAATCTTGCCTACTGCTACATTCCTAAGGTTTCTACTAGGAGTTAATAACAGATCCCGCTTACAGACACTGTAAACTCGCACTCTCTGCTCCTGTACTAACCCTACGCTCAAAACCCAAGACTGGCCGATATTCCCTTGACCAGATTTTCCCTGATTACAAACCCGTAACCCTTGATTTTACAGACTCTAGTAAACTACCAGCTAAACCCTAACTAGATTCCCTAGATTTTACAGACCTAAAAACTATTCAGAAGAATTACAAACAAAATTGAAAATACAATAAAAATAAAAAAGAGAAACCTTAATAAAATAAAATAAAACTAATCTCCCCTCTTTAATAAGCTTGGCTTAGCCAAGTGAAAAGTAGGTCGACCCCTTTTCAATTATCTCTTGACCGATCCTTTTGTGTCTGCAAAAAAAAAATGGCGACTTCAAACTGAATTATGGTTTCTCCTTGTGATTCCAAATCGATCGATGCTTGATGGAATGAGGTTCTCTGATGCTCGAAAGTTGTTGAATGCTTTCACTGCTTCGATTTGGGGAAAAACTTTTGATTAAAAGACTCGGTGAGTAATTTCTAAATTTATTTGTGCTCTGCGAATGATTGGTTTTTGTGTTTTCGATCAGATGGTATGCCGATGATGATATATTGAATAAATAGGATTTAGAAATCCTATAATACTCTGATTTCGTCGTATGACTTGGTTTGATTTTGTCCCCTGATTTGCGTTGATTTTATGCGGTTTCCTCTTTTGACATACCCGATTTGAATCTCCCTGATTTTGTGTGAAAGTTCCCTTTTGAATCGATTTAAATGCTTTGCTTGTTATGAATGAATCCAAACATTAAATTACACAACTAAATTTCTGGAAGACAAATTCTTAGTGAGTTTGGATTCTTTGATTGATTAATTTCTGGAAACCGTTAGTAAATTGAACACTTGCCAGTTTTGTTCCTGCACTTCTTTCCCAAACATTTCTCCATTGATATCTTCCCAAAATTGATTTTTGCCTATTGAAAAAAAACTGGAAAGTTTCCTAAAAAAAAATTGATTGCCGAAATTTTTTCCTTTGCCAAAAAAAAAACTCTATCCAAAAAAAATCTGAGATTTCTTGCAGCATGACTTGATTAACACTGGAAATGTAGTGTTACCAGATTTTGCTCTTCTTCGAATTGTTGCCTTGAAATAAAAACTTAATTTTGCTCCATTAATTGTTGTCTCAAAAACTTGCCAAAATATGCATGACAAATAAGTTTGACTCTGAAATAATACTTTGCGATATATGAACGTTGAATTTTTGCCATGAAAAAATTCACTGAGTTATTTGCTCCCTTAATTTGTTGAGCAATTTGATACTGCCTTGATTTATGTACATCCACCATGCTGTACCACTATGCAAATTACCCATTCCTGTATACACACACTATTTGATGCTTGTAACAACCCGGAAAATCTGGGCCAGTTTAAAATTTTTATTTTTGCCATTTTAGCGAATTTTGATTATTTAAAATGAATTATTTTAAATAATATCGACAATAAATTTATTTTGAATATAATTCGAACGTATATATTATACGCGTCGTCGTTAGAATATAAATAATTATATATAATTATAAATAGAATTGAAAATGGCGCGGTAGTTCGATAATTCGATTTCAAACTTCAATTGAATGTAACGGGTGCAAAACAATCTGGATTTTAGTGAAACCAAAAATAATGGGATCTAATTGTGAATATCTTTCCAACGAATCCGAAAAATCAAAAGTTCGTAGCGGGAATCAAAAGTTATGTCCAGTTGAAAATTCTGAATAGTCGCTATGGAATTCAGGCCCTTAAAAATGGACATTTTGCAAATGACCTCGGATTTCGACGAAACCACTTTTGTTGGGTCCGTGATGTAAAGTTATTGCTAGATTCCAAGTTTCATAATTTTTCGAATCAATATGTGAGCGTGGCAAAAGAAAACGCGTTTGACCAGTTTCAGTTGATTTTAATCGACTGGAAATTGGCCATTTTTCTAACGATCTCAGAATTCGACGAAACTAGTTTTGTTAGGACCGTATCGTCAATACGAAGCTAGAAAATATTTTTCTGGAATTTTTCTAGTTAGTATGTGACCCCGGTAATTTGAAATGTGCGTTTAAAATTCAATATAATGATTTAAATGAAAATTCAAAAGGAAACTGATTGTAACGATCAAATCAGCTTGCGATACATATCCCATTGTGTTCGGAATGGGGGTAAAACGCTATGGACGACAGGCGGTGGGCCTCGTTTCGAGGTCATGGGTAAAAGTCAACTTTATGCAATTAATTTAATTAAAAAAAAAAATAAATAAATAAATTTCCCTCCTTTATTACCCTCTGGCCCCCCTCTCTCCTTTTCGATTCATCAGAGAAAAAAAAAAAAAAGGGGGGATCGCACCCTCGATGTCGCACCACCGACCGCCGATGGAGGCGCCGCCGCCTCAGGCGCCCTACGCCTCGACCCTCTCTCGCTTCATCCCCCTCCACCGCTTGTTTCCTCCGTCCTCCATCTCGTAATCCCCCAAACCCTGACGCAACGAAGCCGCCTCCCTCCCCGCCACCTCATCGTCAGACCACTTCCCCTCCACCAACTCCCGCCTCCCTCACGCCGCCCTGAGGCCACCTCCGACGCCCCCCTGCCCTAATCGACAGCCGCAAACCCCCCCTTTTTCTGTAAGTCCATTTTTTTTATTTTTATTATTTTATTCCTGTTTTTATTTTAAAAGATTAAATACGGTTTTTATTTTAGATTTTAAAAACTGATTTTAGATTTTGAAAACTGATTTTATAATGATTTTAAAACTGATTTTAGATTTTGAAAACTGATTTTATAATGATTTTAAAACTGATTTTAGATTTTGAAAACTGATTTTATAATGATTTTAAAACTGATTTTAGATTTTGAAAACTGATTTTATAATGATTTTAAAACTGATTTTAGATTTTGAAAACTGATTTTATAATGATTTTAAAACTGATTTTAGATTTTGAAAACTGATTTTATAATGATTTTAAAACTGATTTTAGATTTTGAAAACTGATTTTATAATGATTTTAAAACTGATTTTAGATTTTGAAAACTGATTTTATAATGATTTTAAAACTGATTTTAGATTTTGAAAACTGATTTTATAATGATTTTAAAACTGATTTTATCTAAAGGTTTTAACTTTGAAATAAAAATTCGATTTTTATTTATTGAACTTCGAACTAAAAATTCGATTTTTATTTATTGAACTTCGAACTAAAAATTCGATTTTTATTTATTGAACTTCGAACTAAAAATTCGATTTTTATTTATTGAACTTCGAACTAAAAATTCGATTTTTATTTATTGAACTTCGAACTAAAAATTCGATTTTTATTTATTGAACTTCGAACTAAAAATTCGATTTTTATTTATTGAACTTCGAACTAAAAATTCGATTTTTTTTATTTATTGAACTTCGAACTAAAAATTCGATTTTTATTTATTGAACTTCGAACTAAAAATTCGATTTTTATTTATTGAACTTCGAACTAAAAATTCGATTTTTATATATTGAACTTTGAAATAAAAATTCGATTTTTATATATTGAACTTTGAAATAAAAATTCGATTTTTATATATTGAACTTTGAACTAAAAATTTGATTTTTATATATTGAATAGCGAAGTAAAAATTCGATTTTTATATATATAGTGACTACGGGCAACGAAGATGGCGATGATGCGATAGCGATGAAGATTTCTATAAATGAAGTGCCGTGGAGCTAGGATAGCTATATGTGAGAACTTCTCACTCAAATTTACTTTTCTAGTTATATATATACTAGGATGCAGACGGTGCTTATTAGAAGCACCCGACACCCGTCCACATACCATGGACTTGTTTGTTTGGATATTTGGTGATTGATTGAGATATTGGTTTGAATGTGATTTGTGGTGTGAAAAATCGAATCGATAAATTGGTTAGGATTAGACGTGCGCCGTTATAAGGCGAAGGAGTAAGACTAGGTTAGACTCTTACTCCAAATTTTGTGGTTTGCAAAATGAAATTGATTTGATTGATGAGTGAATGGCGTGGGCCTTCACTAGACCGGGGATAAGGCTAGGCCTTGTCCCGTTTCTAGTATCGTGCCGTTATGCCGCCGAAATTTTCTAAAATATGTTAGAAAAATAAAAATATCATTTTATTGAAGAAATGAATTGAATAGAAATTCATAGGTTGAAATAAAATGTTTTTATCGTTAAAAATATAATTTTTAACGTGAATGTGAATAAATAAAATATTCATTTGCAAACCAGACGGTTTGTTTATGTACACCTATTTGAAAGACATTGATTGGGTCGATAAATTTTACACATCGCCCAACTGCACGAATAAAATATGTGTCTGATTGTTTTGAAACCCCACACGGGTGTTAGGATGAAATTTGAAGTTCACTCATCCTGATTGATTAAATATGTCGATCGATTGATTGACAGGCTGTTATAAGCGTTGAATATCTATATTTGATGCTTATACAGTGTAGTGCACTTTGGTTGATGGTTGATTATTTTCAATGCTATTATATACATGTGTTGTATGAAAATCCATATAATTAATTTTATATGGTAATTGATTGGGCCTCATTCCAGTTTTGAAAAAGAAATATTTGAAAAAGAAATATTTGAAATAGAATATTTGAAAATAAAGGAATATATGAAGCCGTGTTGATTAGATTGACGCCATTTTGACGTGAACGATATTTATATCGATTTTAAAAACGATTTCGAAATGAATTGAATTGAAAACGATTTTGAATCGAATTGAAAACGATTTCGAAATGAAATGAATTGAAAACGAATTCAAATTGAATTGAAAACGATTTCGAAATGAATTGAATTGAAAACGATTTTGAATTGAATTGAAAACGATTTCGAAATGAATTGAATTGAAAACGATTTCGAAATGAATTGAATTGAAAACGATTTCGAAATGAATTGAATTGAAAACGATTTCGAAATGAATTGAATTGAAAACGATTTTGAATTGAATTGAAAACGATTTCGAAATGAATTGAATTGAAAACGATTTCGAAATGAATTGAATTGAAAACGATTTCGAAATGAATTGAATTGAAAACGATTTCGAAATGAATTGAATTGAAAACGATTTCGAAATGAATTGAATTGAAAACGATTTCGAAATGAATTGAATTGAAAACGACTTCGAAATGAATTGAATTGAAAACGAATTCGAATTGAATTGAAAGTGAATTGAAAGCGAATTCAAAATTGAATTGAAATTTGAATTGAATAGAAATGAATTTTGAAACGAATTCAAAACTATTTATATAATTCGTTTTAAATAGAAATCGATGAAATATATATTATATATATTATATATATAATATAATGGCCTGAATAGAACGCGCCGCGCCGCGGCAGTTCGCGAATTTCGACCATTTATTTCAAACGGACATTACGGGAGATCCGACCGTCGGATTCTCCTAAAACCGGAACCGTTGGGTTCGTATCGAAAAGAGCTTTCTAATGAAGGTTAGAAATTTGAAATCTAACGGTTGGATTTGGAATTATGTCCAAATCAAATTCGAAAAAGGTCGCTGTAAGTGCAGTTCGATGGCCGTTGATGGAAATCGACTGTACGGGCCTTGATAAAATTATTAAAAATAGTAATAATTTGTGTAAAATCATAAGAAATGATTTAGAAAGAATTGGGATGAAAAACTCCCTATTTGAAAAGATAAAAATAGATTTTTATCGAAATGAACTAGTTTTGAACTAGAATTATAATTCTATTTATTTTTAAATAAATGAATTGAATTTGAAAAGGGTTTAGAAAATAACCAAAATTTCCAATGATTGCATTGGAGGGGATTTGAATCGAAATTGTCTTCGGAATATTTCGATGTTGGAATTTGTGATTATACGGATGTTGTTACGGAAATTTGAAAGATATATATTTATATCGTTATTTCCAATACGACATTTGTTAATCGTAGAATTTGATATTGAATATAAGCCGATATATTTTCTATTCAGAGCCTTATATTGAATATCAAATGGGATTTGGGTTTGTCGTGAATGGTGTCTTCACTAACACTGTTCTTGAACCCAGTTGAGAAAAGATTAAATCTTTTTATTTAGATTTAATGAAGTGTACCAATTAAATGATATTTAATTGGAATTGAATTGATATTGATTTTTGGGTTTATCGTGAACAGTGTTTTAAATAACACTTGTTCTTTAACCCG
Organism: Allium sativum; assembly: GCA_030737875.1. Lineage (NCBI taxonomy): Eukaryota > Viridiplantae > Streptophyta > Magnoliopsida > Asparagales > Amaryllidaceae > Allium > Allium sativum. Next base: position 753,326,729 of record CM060918.1, read on the forward strand.
ATAATTAATGAATGTGATTTGGGTTTGTCGTGAATGGTGTCTTCACTAACACTGTTCTTGAACCCAGTTGAGAAAAGATTAAATCTTTTTATTTAGATTTAATGAAGTGTACCAATTAAATGATATTTAATTGGAATTGAATTGATATTGATTTTTGGGTTTATCGTGAACAGTGTTTTAAATAACACTTGTTCTTTAACCCGATAATTAATCGAATGTGATTTGGGTTTTGTCGTGAATGGTGTCTTCACTAACACTGTTCTTGAACCCAGTTGAGAAAAGATTAAATCTTTTTATTTAGATTTAATGAAGTGTACCAATTAAATGATATTTAATTGGAATTGAATCGATATTGATTTTTGGGTTTATCGTGAACAGTGTTTTAAATAACACTTGTTCTTTAACCCGATAATTAATGGAATGTGATTTGGGTTTATCGTGAACCGTGTTTTAAATGACACTGATTCTTTAACCCAGTCGAAGATTAAAACTAAGTGGAGTTTTAATGAATCTTTAATTAGATTGAAAAGATCGAGAATGGAGTATCACCAGTTTTGCTCCAGGCGATAGTTAAATCTTTAATTAGATTTGAACGTGAAATTTAGAAACTAACTGTCGGTTAGCCAAGCAGAAGGGTTTTCTGGATATTGATCTGATGTTGGTTTCGGCCTTCGGGGTTAATATTTGGGGAATTATTCTCTTGATTAATTTACGGTTAGTGACTAATGAATTGGAATGAGGCGTATGTTGTGTTTGTGTAACACTTTTATAAAATATACGCGAGTTATTCGGGAAGACCGGGTTTATCCCATTCTGAATAACTGATACGACGATAAGTCGAAGATGAAGACGATGGTCGAAGACCGGAAGTCTTCACGTCGTTTGGGTGGTAACTGATGATCTTGATTGGGCTGTACACCCAAGAAGATGGAAACAGTTAGTGATCGTCCAGACGTACTTGGAGATCGATGGATATGCGGGGTACTAGGTGCCTCCGGCTTCGTTCAGACCCAGAACGGACTTGTAAATGGACTGTGTGTCCGACATCGGATTTCATTCTGTGTGACTGATATCGGTTGCATAGGATGGTTTGCCTGTGTGGCATGCTAAGATGCAAATGATCAAGGCTTCTGTTGAAAAGCAAAGTCTTGTGTTGATGATCGAAGCACGGCCTTTGTGGCGTAGCTTTGTGTAACGTTTACTTCGCGAGTTTCACACCCGGTATGAACCAAAAACGGGAGGGGACGTCAGGGAGGGCATGCGTTTCTTCCTAGCTAGAAGTGGCGTCAGTGGTTTTACACGCCCTGACGAGTTTGACTTATGTGGTTGTTGCTGTTGCGAGGCGCCTCGGATTGATCGGTCGTTCTCGAACCGATGGAGTCATTTAGTTGGCTCGTTTACGCCCCATAGGGCGGAGAAACGCATGTTCAGGCATTTTAATCCACTCCGTGTGGACCGGCCCTGAGGATCCAAGGGTCACTCGAGCTCTGATCCTGAGACTCGGGCTAGGCAGTCTCGAATCGGTTGAGGACTATCTTTTGCCTCGGTTCATAGACGGAAATCCAATTTCCAAATACGTGACTTTGCGGTTTTAGTTGTAATCCTATATATGGCGACATAGTGGGATGGGGCGCTTATGCCGCCTATGATTGATACTTATGATTTGAAGTTGTTTTATACACTATGCACTTATTATAGTATCAAATGATTTGTTTTAAACGTATCAAGCATTCTTTGGCTGTTATAAGGGAAAACCCTATCCTCGACTGCGTTGCATTGTATGATAGGACCTGGGTCTTATAACAGCTTCATTTTTTCTTTATTTAGCATTGCGCTGTTTGTTTTATGCACTGGTATTCTTGGGAGGAAACCCGTTCCGTGTTATACGGCGTGGTCCCTTGATTTACCTAGCTTTAAAAATAAAGATTAACTGTTTTAGTTCTCACACCAGTCACATGACTGACCTGGAGTTTATTGTTTTAACCTAAACTCTGGGTGCCCTTATTTTGACACGGGCAGCTAGTAGTTTTGGTTTTGCAGATTTATATTCACAGGATCCTGGTTTACAGCTGGAACGATATCCGGAAAGCTTTGTATCCGTATATCTTCTTCTAGTTGTGTATTGTAATATTTTCCGCTGCTATGTATTTAAATGTAATTTAAATCTCTGATATTTCTGTGTAATATTCGTTTATACTTTGTATATTCTTGTAATCTGATGAACTGTTGTAATATACAATGAAACGTTCTTCTGTATGAGTTCTGTTGTGGTTTGTTCTCGAACTATCCGACGCTTCCTTTACGGGGAAGTTGCGGGTCTTCACATTTGGTATCAGAGCTTTGGTTTACAAAGCTTAGAGAACAAGGCACATTAGAACCATACGAAAGAATTCATCAGATATTGGATTAGTAATATCCAACGAGAATGACTCGTTAGAGATGGGATCAGTAGTATCCTAGAACGAGTGTGAAGAGTATATTTTTCAAATGAAAACAAATTTTGTTTTGAAAATTTAAATCAACTATTCGTATTTGATTATTTGTTTATATTGATTTTGGACAATTCAGTATATAAAGAATTTGCATATACGCCTTGCAAACGTATATTCGAAGTTTTAATATACTGGATAGATATAGAGTCACATTCTAGACACCCGGGGATAATTCTGATGATGTGGCCACATCATCAGTATTTATATTCGTGTTTCGAAGGTGTGATATCTATATATTTCCATTAGACTGGTGTGAGAACCAAAGATTATATAGATAGAACACATTGTTGTGAATTGGCATCAAAACATGATTTTAGTATATGTACCAAAAGTTATGAATTTCAAATGATAATTCACTAATTGATTGATGTTTGTGTTGTTTGTTCATTTGTTTGCTAATTTTAAACCATTTAGCCTAATTGAATCAAATATTGAACTATATTGAAAATTGGTCGCATTTGCTTGCATATACATATATATCTTTGAACAGGTCATAGCAAGGAGGCTAGAGCAGAGAATAAAATTTGTTTGCCCGACAAATAGGTACATGTTTACTACATAATTTCCTGTTTTGTTTGGGTGATGATGATTTTGTGAGCCTATTGGCTAGCCGCTTGGCTTTTTCTTTTTCTTTTTGAGATCTGAAGGACCGGGGAAGCTATTTGAAATTCCCCGATGCTCCCGGTGCAGGGGAGGTTATGGCGAAATTTTTCGAAAATTTAGGGTGTTAGCCAAATTTTTTGAAGTTTTGGAAATTCTCAGAAACTGAAAAGTAAGAGAATGGAAGCCAGATCGAACGTAGAGCTGAATAATCAAACCACTTTCGACTTTGTTCCTTTTCGGGGACGAAAAGTTTTAAGTGGGGGAGATTGTAACAACCCGGAAAATCTGGGCCAGTTTAAAATTTTTATTTTTGCCATTTTAGCGAATTTTGATTATTTAAAATGAATTATTTTAAATAATATCGACAATAAATTTATTTTGAATATAATTCGAACGTATATATTATACGCGTCGTCGTTAGAATATAAATAATTATATATAATTATAAATAGAATTGAAAATGGCGCGGTAGTTCGATAATTCGATTTCAAACTTCAATTGAATGTAACGGGTGCAAAACAATCCGGATTTTAGTGAAACCAAAAATAATGGGATCTAATTGTGAATATCTTTCCAACGAATCCGAAAAATCAAAAGTTCGTAGCGGGAATCAAAAGTTATGTCCAGTTGAAAATTCTGAATAGTCGCTATGGAATTCAGGCCCTTAAAAATGGACATTTTGCAAATGACCTCGGATTTCGACGAAACCACTTTTGTTGGGTCCGTGATGTAAAGTTATTGCTAGATTCCAAGTTTCATAATTTTTCGAATCAATATGTGAGCGTGGCAAAAGAAAACGCGTTTGACCAGTTTCAGTTGATTTTAATCGACTGGAAATTGGCCATTTTTCTAACGATCTCAGAATTCGACGAAACTAGTTTTGTTAGGACCGTATCGTCAATACGAAGCTAGAAAATATTTTTCTGGAATTTTTCTAGTTAGTATGTGACCCCGGTAATTTGAAATGTGCGTTTAAAATTCAATATAATGATTTAAATGAAAATTCAAAAGGAAACTGATTGTAACGATCAAATCAGCTTGCGATACATATCCCATTGTGTTCGGAATGGGGGTAAAACGCTATGGACGACAGGCGGTGGGCCTCGTTTCGAGGTCATGGGTAAAAGTCAACTTTATGCAATTAATTTAATTAAAAAAAAAAAAAAAAAAAAATAAATAAATTTCCCTCCTTTATTACCCTCTGGCCCCCCTCTCTCCTTTTCGATTCATCAGAGAAAAAAAAAAAAAAAAAGGGGGGGGATCGCACCCTCGATGTCGCACCACCGACCGCCGATGGAGGCGCCGCCGCCTCAGGCGCCCTACGCCTCGACCCTCTCTCGCTTCATCCCCCTCCACCGCTTGTTTCCTCCGTCCTCCATCTCGTAATCCCCCAAACCCTGACGCAACGAAGCCGCCTCCCTCCCCGCCACCTCATCGTCAGACCACTTCCCCTCCACCAACTCCCGCCTCCCTCACGCCGCCCTGAGGCCACCTCCGACGCCCCCCTGCCCTAATCGACAGCCGCAAACCCCCCCCTTTTTCTGTAAGTCCATTTTTTTTATTTTTATTATTTTATTCCTGTTTTTATTTTAAAAGATTAAATACGGTTTTTATTTTAGATTTTAAAAACTGATTTTAGATTTTGAAAACTGATTTTATAATGATTTTAAAACTGATTTTAGATTTTGAAAACTGATTTTATAATGATTTTAAAACTGATTTTAGATTTTGAAAACTGATTTTATAATGATTTTAAAACTGATTTTAGATTTTGAAAACTGATTTTATAATGATTTTAAAACTGATTTTAGATTTTGAAAACTGATTTTATAATGATTTTAAAACTGATTTTAGATTTTGAAAACTGATTTTATAATGATTTTAAAACTGATTTTAGATTTTGAAAACTGATTTTATAATGATTTTAAAACTGATTTTAGATTTTGAAAACTGATTTTATAATGATTTTAAAACTGATTTTAGATTTTGAAAACTGATTTTATAATGATTTTAAAACTGATTTTATCTAAAGGTTTTAACTTTGAAATAAAAATTCGATTTTTATTTATTGAACTTCGAACTAAAAATTCGATTTTTATTTATTGAACTTCGAACTAAAAATTCGATTTTTATTTATTGAACTTCGAACTAAAAATTCGATTTTTATTTATTGAACTTCGAACTAAAAATTCGATTTTTATTTATTGAACTTCGAACTAAAAATTCGATTTTTATTTATTGAACTTCGAACTAAAAATTCGATTTTTATTTATTGAACTTCGAACTAAAAATTCGATTTTTTTTATTTATTGAACTTCGAACTAAAAATTCGATTTTTATTTATTGAACTTCGAACTAAAAATTCGATTTTTATTTATTGAACTTCGAACTAAAAATTCGATTTTTATATATTGAACTTTGAAATAAAAATTCGATTTTTATATATTGAACTTTGAAATAAAAATTCGATTTTTATATATTGAACTTTGAACTAAAAATTTGATTTTTATATATTGAATAGCGAAGTAAAAATTCGATTTTTATATATATAGTGACTACGGGCAACGAAGATGGCGATGATGCGATAGCGATGAAGATTTCTATAAATGAAGTGCCGTGGAGCTAGGATAGCTATATGTGAGAACTTCTCACTCAAATTTACTTTTCTAGTTATATATATACTAGGATGCAGACGGTGCTTATTAGAAGCACCCGACACCCGTCCACATACCATGGACTTGTTTGTTTGGATATTTGGTGATTGATTGAGATATTGGTTTGAATGTGATTTGTGGTGTGAAAAATCGAATCGATAAATTGGTTAGGATTAGACGTGCGCCGTTATAAGGCGAAGGAGTAAGACTAGGTTAGACTCTTACTCCAAATTTTGTGGTTTGCAAAATGAAATTGATTTGATTGATGAGTGAATGGCGTGGGCCTTCACTAGACCGGGGATAAGGCTAGGCCTTGTCCCGTTTCTAGTATCGTGCCGTTATGCCGCCGAAATTTTCTAAAATATGTTAGAAAAATAAAAATATCATTTTATTGAAGAAATGAATTGAATAGAAATTCATAGGTTGAAATAAAATGTTTTTATCGTTAAAAATATAATTTTTAACGTGAATGTGAATAAATAAAATATTCATTTGCAAACCAGACGGTTTGTTTATGTACACCTATTTGAAAGACATTGATTGGGTCGATAAATTTTACACATCGCCCAACTGCACGAATAAAATATGTGTCTGATTGTTTTGAAACCCCACACGGGTGTTAGGATGAAATTTGAAGTTCACTCATCCTGATTGATTAAATATGTCGATCGATTGATTGACAGGCTGTTATAAGCGTTGAATATCTATATTTGATGCTTATACAGTGTAGTGCACTTTGGTTGATGGTTGATTATTTTCAATGCTATTATATACATGTGTTGTATGAAAATCCATATAATTAATTTTATATGGTAATTGATTGGGCCTCATTCCAGTTTTGAAAAAGAAATATTTGAAAAAGAAATATTTGAAATAGAATATTTGAAAATAAAGGAATATATGAAGCCGTGTTGATTAGATTGACGCCATTTTGACGTGAACGATATTTATATCGATTTTAAAAACGATTTCGAAATGAATTGAATTGAAAACGATTTTGAATCGAATTGAAAACGATTTCGAAATGAAATGAATTGAAAATGAATTCAAATTGAATTGAAAACGATTTCGAAATGAATTGAATTGAAAACGATTTTGAATTGAATTGAAAACGATTTCGAAATGAATTGAATTGAAAACGATTTCGAAATGAATTGAATTGAAAACGATTTCGAAATGAATTGAATTGAAAACGATTTCGAAATGAATTGAATTGAAAACGATTTTGAATTGAATTGAAAACGATTTCGAAATGAATTGAATTGAAAACGATTTCGAAATGAATTGAATTGAAAACGATTTCGAAATGAATTGAATTGAAAACGATTTCGAAATGAATTGAATTGAAAACGATTTCGAAATGAATTGAATTGAAAACGATTTCGAAATGAATTGAATTGAAAACGACTTCGAAATGAATTGAATTGAAAACGAATTCGAATTGAATTGAAAGTGAATTGAAAGCGAATTCAAAATTGAATTGAAATTTGAATTGAATAGAAATGAATTTTGAAACGAATTCAAAACTATTTATATAATTCGTTTTAAATAGAAATCGACGAAATATATATTATATATATTATATATATAATATAATGGCCTGAATAGAACGCACCGCGCCGCGGCAGTTCGCGAATTTCGACCATTTATTTCAAACGGACATTACGGGAGATCCGACCGTCGGATTCTCCTAAAACCGGAACCGTTGGGTTCGTATCGAAAAGAGCTTTCTAATGAAGGTTAGAAATTTGAAATCTAACGGTTGGATTTGGAATTATGTCCAAATCAAATTCGAAAAAGGTCGCTGTAAGTGCAGTTCGATGGCCGTTGATGGAAATCGACTGTACGGGCCTTGATAAAATTATTAAAAATAGTAATAATTTGTGTAAAATCATAAGAAATGATTTAGAAAGAATTGGGATGAAAAACTCCCTATTTGAAAAGATAAAAATAGATTTTTATCGAAATGAACTAGTTTTGAACTAGAATTATAATTCTATTTATTTTTAAATAAATGAATTGAATTTGAAAAGGGTTTAGAAAATAACCAAAATTTCCAATGATTGCATTGGAGGGGATTTGAATCGAAATTGTCTTCGGAATATTTCGATGTTGGAATTTGTGATTATACGGATGTTGTTACGGAAATTTGAAAGATATATATTTATATCGTTATTTCCAATACGACATTTGTTAATCGTAGAATTTGATATTGAATATAAGCCGATATATTTTCTATTCAGAGCCTTATATTGAATATCAAATGGGATTTGGGTTTGTCGTGAATGGTGTCTTCACTAACACTGTTCTTGAACCCAGTTGAGAAAAGATTAAATCTTTTTATTTAGATTTAATGAAGTGTACCAATTAAATGATATTTAATTGGAATTGAATTGATATTGATTTTTGGGTTTATCGTGAACAGTGTTTTAAATAACACTTGTTCTTTAACCCGATAATTAATGAATGTGATTTGGGTTTGTCGTGAATGGTGTCTTCACTAACACTGTTCTTGAACCCAGTTGAGAAAAGATTAAATCTTTTTATTTAGATTTAATGAAGTGTACCAATTAAATGATATTTAATTGGAATTGAATTGATATTGATTTTTGGGTTTATCGTGAACAGTGTTTTAAATAACACTTGTTCTTTAACCCGATAATTAATCGAATGTGATTTGGGTTTTGTCGTGAATGGTGTCTTCACTAACACTGTTCTTGAACCCAGTTGAGAAAAGATTAAATCTTTTTATTTAGATTTAATGAAGTGTACCAATTAAATGATATTTAATTGGAATTGAATCGATATTGATTTTTGGGTTTATCGTGAACAGTGTTTTAAATAACACTTGTTCTTTAACCCGATAATTAATGGAATGTGATTTGGGTTTATCGTGAACCGTGTTTTAAATGACACTGATTCTTTAACCCAGTCGAAGATTAAAACTAAGTGGAGTTTTAATGAATCTTTAATTAGATTGAAAAGATCGAGAATGGAGTATCACCAGTTTTGCTCCAGGCGATAGTTAAATCTTTAATTAGATTTGAACGTGAAATTTAGAAACTAACTGTCGGTTAGCCAAGCAGAAGGGTTTTCTGGATATTGATCTGATGTTGGTTTCGGCCTTCGGGGTTAATATTTGGGGAATTATTCTCTTGATTAATTTACGGTTAGTGACTAATGAATTGGAATGAGGCGTATGTTGTGTTTGTGTAACACTTTTATAAAATATACGCGAGTTATTCGGGAAGACCGGGTTTATCCCATTCTGAATAACTGATACGACGATAAGTCGAAGATGAAGACGATGGTCGAAGACCGGAAGTCTTCACGTCGTTTGGGTGGTAACTGATGATCTTGATTGGGCTGTACACCCAAGAAGATGGAAACAGTTAGTGATCGTCCAGACGTACTTGGAGATCGATGGATATGCGGGGTACTAGGTGCCTCCGGCTTCGTTCAGACCCAGAACGGACTTGTAAATGGACTGTGTGTCCGACATCGGATTTCATTCTGTGTGACTGATATCGGTTGCATAGGATGGTTTGCCTGTGTGGCATGCTAAGATGCAAATGATCAAGGCTTCTGTTGAAAAGCAAAGTCTTGTGTTGATGATCGAAGCACGGCCTTTGTGGCGTAGCTTTGTGTAACGTTTACTTCGCGAGTTTCACACCCGGTATGAACCAAAAACGGGAGGGGACGTCAGGGAGGGCATGCGTTTCTTCCTAGCTAGAAGTGGCGTCAGTGGTTTTACACGCCCTGACGAGTTTGACTTATGTGGTTGTTGCTGTTGCGAGGCGCCTCGGATTGATCGGTCGTTCTCGAACCGATGGAGTCATTTAGTTGGCTCGTTTACGCCCCATAGGGCGGAGAAACGCATGTTCAGGCATTTTAATCCACTCCGTGTGGACCGGCCCTGAGGATCCAAGGGTCACTCGAGCTCTGATCCTGAGACTCGGGCTAGGCAGTCTCGAATCGGTTGAGGACTATCTTTTGCCTCGGTTCATAGACGGAAATCCAATTTCCAAATACGTGACTTTGCGGTTTTAGTTGTAATCCTATATATGGCGACATAGTGGGATGGGGCGCTTATGCCGCCTATGATTGATACTTATGATTTGAAGTTGTTTTATACACTATGCACTTATTATAGTATCAAATGATTTGTTTTAAACGTATCAAGCATTCTTTGGCTGTTATAAGGGAAAACCCTATCCTCGACTGCGTTGCATTGTGTGATAGGACCTGGGTCTTATAACAGCTTCATTTTTTCTTTATTTAGCATTGCGCTGTTTGTTTTATGCACTGGTATTCTTGGGAGGAAACCCGTTCCGTGTTATACGGCGTGGTCCCTTGATTTACCTAGCTTTAAAAATAAAGATTAACTGTTTTAGTTCTCACACCAGTCACATGACTGACCTGGAGTTTATTGTTTTAACCTAAACTCTGGGTGCCCTTATTTTGACACGGGCAGCTAGTAGTTTTGGTTTTGCAGATTTATATTCACAGGATCCTGGTTTACAGCTGGAACGATATCCGGAAAGCTTTGTATCCGTATATCTTCTTCTAGTTGTGTATTGTAATATTTTCCGCTGCTATGTATTTAAATGTAATTTAAATCTCTGATATTTCTGTGTAATATTCGTTTATACTTTGTATATTCTTGTAATCTGATGAACTGTTGTAATATACAATGAAACGTTCTTCTGTATGAGTTCTGTTGTGGTTTGTTCTCGAACTATCCGACGCTTCCTTTACGGGGAAGTTGCGGGTCTTCACAATGCTTTGGCCATTTACAAGTTAGTTTGCTTGAGTTGGAACTTGTAGAAATCTATCATCATGTCTTGCGTTTGGCAATTGTACTTGACACCATGCATGCTGAACCATTTTGTTGTGTGAATTTATTGTATACATCACTATGCTTTGATGTTGAACCATGCTAAAACATTGCTGCATGTACCACTTGGCTTGATCATTGTTGATTTGAATTTCTAGACACTGTTCCTTGCTGAATAGTTTTGCTGTTGACCTTTTGCCTTGTTCTTCCACCATGTCTATACTGAGATGCACTGTCTCCTATACTCAAACTTGCATGCCGACATGAAACTTATTCCAATCCTTAACTCATGCAAATTCAATTTTCACCATGCATATTTCATCATTCTTGAACCTGTGCTTGTGTGTGAACTCTTTGTTTGACCCATGACCTTTGTGTATGAGAAAACGTATTTGGTTTTGATCATGTTTCACCATGCAGCCAGCTATATTCATGTATCCAAACTTGTTTGTTCACTGGCCTTGTTAATTTGTATATACCTTGTGCTATTTGACCTAGTGCCATGTTGAAACCATATTCTTGAACCTGGGACATTAGTTTTGCCTTGAGCTCAACATATATTTCTTGTTTGGGCTAATATGCATAATCTTGTTGTACCATCATTGACTTGTGCTCGATTCTTTTGTGATATGTTGGGTTGATTTCACTTTGGCTTTATTATTTGTTGAGCAGTCTTGGGCTTGGCTCGACCATTTTGATATGTGTTGACTATGTTGACATGTACACTGAGTCGAGAAGGTCCACGTGGTTACTCCTCAGTTGCGCGCTGATTGGCGAGGCAGTGCACACGCGTATATTTATACACGTGTGTATATGCAGCCATCGGACAAGATTTCCTATCCCTATACTATACATATACAAACTGACTAGACACAGATGAATCAGATCAAGTCATGAAAAATGATGAGAAACACACCAGAAATCTGAGGCAAAGAAAATTTATATTCACTTGTATTTTGAAAATTACTTATGTTCCATATACTCTGTGTGTGTTTCTGTATATGACAGGTATGAAGATGATGACTGGACTGACAATGAAGATGCTGTGAAAACAAAAGACTGAAGACAATGAATGAGGACAAGTATATTGCAGTGTCAGTGAGTACAACAGTGAACGAATGTATATATGAATATGAAAAATGTAAAATGAGTGATTGTATATATGTATGAGATATATAGACAGAGTATTATAGCGAGGAGCTGCGTAACAACAGAATTGTACTGATGTTTGTATTAAACAAATTTGTCTGAAATAAAATATTATTTATATTGTGTTCAAACAAAATTTTCTAATGTATTCAGTTTATATACAAGTACAATATCATGTGTAATATCTGTGAATGTGTACAAATAGTGGAGTCATATAATTTGTACTGTTTGAATGTTGAAATATTTATATTTAAATAAAATACTGTGTGAATATATGAAATTCTGTACAGTCGTATTCTATTTAAATATAAATATTATATTCCTATCTGTGATGTTATATAACAATACAATAACAAACACATTTAAAATAAAAATATTTGTTTGTTATCGTCAAACAAAAATCATATAATTGTGTATACAACACCTTATATACAACATATATGTCCAAATTCATATAAACATTATTCAAGTTATGCCAAATTAATATTCGCATATTTTATTCAAGTCATGCCTAATCTTCCAATTTTAGGTTATGCCCAATTTCAATAATTTCCTCGTTCCCCATTTAACGCATTCGCTTATTTTAGCGGCATGCCTAGGCTCGAAAGTAGCCAGGCTATAAAATAAAAAGGGAAAAAGACAGAGGGAATAGAGAGAAGATGAATATACTAACATGGATGACATAAATTGACAGATTTCAGGCATGAACATATAGTTGCATTAGTGACAATATAGGCATGGTAAGATCTAGATGATAATTAAGATGTACAAATGATGACATTTCCAAATTAACCACAACCATGATAGGTACAAGATCTAAATAGTGAATTAGATCTATAATCAAAAGTAGATCTGATATAATAAAGGTTAAGATCCACATAATAGTTATGCCAGAATGTCGTGGATTCACAAGTTACAATAGATTTGATATGATAAAGATTGAGATCCAAGTCATAACTAATTCAGAATGTCGTAGATTCACAATTGACAATAGATCTGGTATAATTCAGTCATAGGAATAGATCCAAACCATGGTCATATCATGTTTACTTTTAATCATTTAAATCTAAAAGAAACTTAAAAACTCACAATGTTTGGATTTAGAAAGAAGAACTAGAAGAGAAGATTGTTGAGTCACAGATCTACACTTGAATCTTTAATCTTTGATCGCAGAAGAAGAAAAGAATCCTATTCAGTCCAGGCACTGACAACATTTGGCCTCCATTGATTTCCAGTGAAGAAAACAAGAGAAATGATTCTGTATATATAGCTGCCAGCCCTCATAATTCGGACTTCCACCTCATCCCTAGGGGGGTCGACACCCCACTTGAGGGGTCAACCCTGGGGTCGACACCCCCCTCAAGGGGTCGAATCCCTTGGGGCAGGAGATTTGCCGCCAAGGGATTTCAAATTTTGAACTAAAATTTGGTTTTCTGATTAATTATATATATATATATATATATATATATATATATAATTTTCTTACGCGTATACAAATTTCAAACCTTCATAACTTCTTCATACAATGTCCGTTTTATGCAAATGAAATGTCTATCTTGACTAGAGTTTTGAGAAGGATGCAATGGCATAGTCTGTTCCCCTTAGTTCTAAATATTAAATTAATTATTATTTAATTATCCTCTTTTAGTGTTGTTAAAATACGGGGTGTTACATTATCCCCTACTCAAAGGATTTCGTCCCCGAAATCTCCAAGTCTAGAAGAATGTATATCCTACCATCCATCACCCATCTACTCATCCACTAATCATGGGCATCCATGGTCCTTAAAGACTCCTAATGGTTATATAAACATATGCAAAGGTGTGTGTATATGTACCAATCCTAATGTGAAGATCAGGCGGTCTACTGATTCAGTCGACCTCCTCAATGCAATGTATGATAGTGCCATGAGTCCAACATGTATGCGATAATCCTATTATATCACGTAAGTCCTACATGGGTGCACAAACATCTGTCCAAATGCAACATCCATATGATGATACATTCAATTTCATCCATAAAAAAATGCACACACATCCATATGCAGTATGAGAGTGATTGAGCCGATCTAGTGCCTAATGTGTGTGTATATGCATCCACGAGCAACCACAAGAAAACACTTGCATCAACTTGCATCCATCAAACATAACATGCCTCGAACATATGTTTACATCCATGGGATTCCTGTCTAAGGTCGGAAATTCTATCGATAGGACTAAAACTTTGGAAAAAGGAGTTAAGAACATACCCTCGAAAAGAAAAGGATACGAAGCATGAATCTTGTCTTCGGTCTCCCAAGTTGCATCCTATGGGTTATCTCCCCATTAAACTTTCATCAACGTGATTTCTTTGTTGCGTAGCTTCTTAACTTCCGATCCAGGAATACAAGAAGGAACCCGTCTGACTGTTGCCTTCGTTCCACCTCTACTTCTTCCAATACACTCGGCTCAACTACTTCTGCGGTATCGTGCAAACACTTTCGCATGTGAGAAACGTGGAAAACATCATGAACTCCAGATAGTCTCTCTGACAGCTTTACTCTGTAGGCCATTTGGCCAATCCTTTCTGTTATGGGAAATGGCCCTACAAATCTTAAAGCAAGTTTCCCTACAGACCCGAAGCGAACCACATTCCTCAAAGGTGACACTTTAATGAAAACCATATCTCCTACTTCAAATTCAATAGCAGTCCTTCTCTTGTCAACGTTGGATTTTTGCCTATCTTGAGCGGTCTTCATTCGTTGTCTAATAAGATCTATTTTTCTCGGACGTTTCTCTAACCATATCTGGTCCAAGCAATAGTCTTTCTATAGATTCCCACCAACAAGTCGGCGATCTACAGGGTCATTCGTATAAGGCTTCAAAAGGTGCCATGCCAATACTTGCTTAAAAGAAGTTGTGTAGGTGAATTCTACTAAAGGAAGATGCTCTTCCCAAGTAGCTCCGAGGTCCAGAATACACAACCTCAAAAGATCCTCTAGAACTTTGTTCACTGTAACACCCCGAATTTTAGTTAATACTAAAATTCACTAATTACAGAATAAATAATCTTAGATATGGGAATTGGGGGTAACGGGCTGCGTCATTGCGTTCGTCTCGGAAAAATACGCGAAATAGAGTCCGAGTTTTCGAGAATCGGAGTCCGTATGGCCCAGTTAAGGCCCAATGAAGTTTGCAGAAAAATTAAAGCTAAAAACAGATTTAGAAATTTAAATTCAGATTTCAAATTAGAACCAGCGGGGCCAGGCGGGAAAAATCCCGCCCTGACCATGTCGACAGGGCTGTCGACAGGCCTGTCGACAGGGGGAGTCGACTTGCCTGTCGACTTGCCTGTCGACACGGCATGTCGAGCCAGAAGGTTGGGTGCACCAGATTTGGTTTTCTGGCTAGGGCTGGGCTGGGTTCTAGAGATTTCCTAAATCTAACGGACCTAATCTAACCTAGGGTTAATCTAAGGGCCTAAAACACTCACCTAATCTATAAATACACCCTAAACCTACCCTAATCCATACTAAAAATAGTAATGATGGCCTCATGCCGCCAAAATCAAACTTGAGAGAGCCTCCACTAGTTTATGAAGGAAGTTGCAAGCTAATCACTCTCTAATCAACCTCTAATCATCATCTTCTTCATATTTAGCAACTAATTCCACTTCATAAGTTTGCTAATCTTGGTTTTGGTGAGTTTCTATCACTTTAACATCAATTGTTAAAGTAAGTAGATTGGGTGTAATGAGACTTATGGTCTTAAATGCGGATTAGTGAGTTTGAATCATTTATAATGATATGCTACTCTATGTTTTCTTATGTTTATGCATAATTAATAAGTGGGTTTATGCATGTTTGATAAGTTGGTTTATGCATGCTTAACAAGTTGGTTTATGCATGTTTAACAAGTGGGTTTATGCATATTTAATAAGTGGATTTATGCATGTTTAACAAAGTGAGTTATGCAAGTTCACATGCAAGTTATGTGTATGATGTTATGTAAGTTATGTGTAGGTGGTTATGCAAGTTCATATGCAAGTTATGTATATGCTTAAATGCAAGTTTAACATGATTTGCAAGTTATGCATGCTTATGCAAGTATATGAATGCTTATGCAAGATATGTATATGCTTAAATGCAAGTTTAACATGATATGCAAGTTATGCATGCTTATGCAAGTATGTGAATGCTTATGCAAGTATGTGAATGCTTATGCAAGTTATGTGTATGCTTAAATGCATGTTTAACATGTTATGCAAGTTATGAGAATGCTTATATGCAAGTTCAACATGTTATGCAAGATATGTGTATGATAATATGCAAGTTTGGGTTAAATGTAGTTGGGTTAATATATGCTCATATATGCAAGTTGACATCCTCTTAACCCATGACAAAGTTATATGCTAAACCCATGATATTTGTGTTGGATCTTCCCCTTTTATTATGTCATGAAATAAGAACGATTTACGTGGGGAACGATGGGGTGGTAAATATGTTAATAAAAGTATGATTGGGTATGATTAAGCATACCATAAAAAAAAAATTAACATAAGTGGGAATTTACCTATTGAGTTAGGTCTACCCCATGGGAATTTACCTATTGAGTTAGGTCTACCCATGTTATGAAAAACTTGATATTAATTAGGGATAATTAATATGGGGGTGATTAATTAGGTGTAATTAATCGACTAAGACACGAGGTTGGACTCATTTGTAGTGTAAAACTGCCCGGACCCGACCGGCTTAACCAGTTGCTACAAATGTAAGCCCAATGTGAGAGGTCTTAGCCATAAATTAAATACGTGATTAAAGTAAATACACGAGGTTAGACTCTGTTATGACGTAAGACTGCCCGGACTCTACCGGCTTAACCAGGCGGTCATAACAGCCAGTCTAATGTGGGAGGTCTTTGTGGGAGATCACGGTCTTAATTAATTAAGAAACACTTAACCATATTAGCATGTAGTGGGACATGAGGGGTTAAGTGGGTGCCTTGGGTGGCATGTGGAAATTTAGTGGTTGCCTTGGGTGGCATGTGGAATCTAGTGGGTTGCCTTGGGTGGCAATAGAAAATACGATTAGAATACTTAACCAAGTGAAACATGTAATTAAACATGATTAAAGGGTTAAGTGGGATTCACTAGATAAGTGACAAGCTTAGGTGGGTAGCTTGTGGGGGCCCATTTCAACCAATATCCCAAACGTATCTTTGTGGGCTCGACCCATGTCGAGTGACGGGACACGCATATTGGGCTTGATTATAAGAGGCCAAAACGGGTTAGCGGTGGCAACGCAAGTCCAACGGGTTTCATATGCGTGTGTGGGCCCGGGCTGGTAGATAAGCCGTTGTTGCATCGTGTAGATACAAAGTCGTGCACCGTTGATAGTATTGGGTTGCCACTTTAGGGGAGTGATACACCCCACTGTGGGACCAGCAAGGGTATCTACGTTAGGGAGCCGATCGCTTGGGAGTAGTGGGGTACACCTAGTGGAGGTAGGGGCAGACGGCACCTACGTGGTCAGCTAGAAGTACCAGGAACTACTAGTTATATTTTCTAAATCTTTAGGGGGGATCAACCTTTAAGTAGGAATTACTCTTGGTGGGTAGAACTGGTGTGGTGCAGTGTAGTAATTATCCTTGGGTGGGTAGATGCGTCTTTACAGTTATCTTAGTCTATCCTGAGTCTACCAAGCTGCTTAGTGTAGCCATTCATCCCCAGACATTACCGTATGTCAAGTTTATGTCTTCTCTGGTTACTTTAATGATTGTATTGTTAAAGTTATAGGACTCGCTCAGACTTATGTCTGGCCCCGTTGTTTTTATTTTTTTTCCCAACCCTCAGGTCCTACGGTGGATCCTAGCAGTAGTGGAGCTTGATCGGATTGCTGTTCCAGTCTTTAGGAGCTTGGATAGATGTAAAGCTCCAGTTACCCAGTTATCTTTTCTTTTGTCCTGGCTATTGTATGAGAGAGTGGGATTATGTACTTCTTTATTTTGATGGATATTGTACTTGACTTTTATTGTGGTTTTATGATGTAACCAGACATGTTTATTTCCGCTGTTATGAGATGATGTTTTAAATTTCAAGTACTATTTATATCTGTCTTGTTGTAATTTTTCTGTTCTATATTCACTAAAATACTCCACCGATGTTATGGCATTCCCTTAGAGAGTGACCATAGCGGGCGTGGGGTGTTACACGTGGTATCAGAGCGAAGGTTACCGGAACAGATAAAATTTTTAGAAAAACTATTTTTCTAAAAACATTTTTGGAAGAGATATTTTCAAAAACATGTCCTTAAAAAGAAAAGTTTTGAAAGAAAAGCATAATCCCCAATAGCCATATCTATATCCTTCGAATTCTCCGTTTTGAATCTTTCCTTTTTCGTTTCAGCATGGCTGAGAATCTTAACTTTCCGGAGGGTGTGACGGTACCAGTATGGTATAGGAGATTGATGGAGGCTAGGGCCACCACTGCGGGTCCAGCAAATATTCCTCCACCAACCGTAGCACCCGATCTTCCTCCTCCCCCTCCTCCTCGCACGGATACTTTTGCTAAGACTTGCAAGGAATTTAAAGCTATGGGAGGGAAACCTTTTCAAGGATCTGAAACTTTTGTGGAGGCTAGGGATTGGCTTAAGGAGGTGGAAGAGTTGATAGATATCTTTGAGATGGAAGAAGGAAAGAAAGTCAAGTTGGCTGCTTGGTTAATGAAAGGAGAGGCCTCATTCTGGTGGGAGGTCACTAATGGAGAACGCCCCGTTGACTCTTGGGCGGATTTTAGGCAAAGATTTGTGGCAAAGTTTCTCTCAAGGGCGGAGGAAAACTTGTATATGGAAAGATTCTTGACTCTAAAGCAAGGAAATCTCTCGGTGAAGGAATATGTCAAACAAGTTTAATCAATTGGCAAGGTTTGGCCTAGACATGGTGAATACACCGGAGAAGAAGGCTTTGAGGTTCGTCAAAGGCTTGAATGAACCGATGCATGGGTTGGCTATGACTCATATCCTTATGGGGGCCACCTTTGAAAAGTTAGTTTACATGGCACTCATGCATGAAGAAGAGAAGGGTCCCAATGCTAATAAGGCACCCGAGAAGAAGGGAGATCAAAAGAGACCTCAGCAACAAAACAAAGGCGGGAAAGGCAACGGTGGCAAAGGCAAGAAGAAGAAGTGTTTCAATTGTGGAACACCTGGCCACCTAAGCAAGGATTGTCGCAAGAAGAAGAAGACTGGCTGCTTCCACTGTGGCGAAGCAGGGCATCTAGCGAAAGACTGTCCTAAGAAAGGGCAAAGGACAGGGTCTACCTCAGGAGGACAGGTGCAAGCTCTTATAGCACCAGGTCAGGCTAGGGGGCAAGTACAGGCTCTCGCGGTCCCACCAATTCAGGAAAGAGGTAGAACTATCTCCGTTGAAAGTCTGGTTTTTCTATTTGATCATCCTGTCCGTACATTGTTTGATTCAGGCGCATCGCATTCGTTTATCTCATCATCATTAGTTGAGTCACTGCACTTAGACACCAGTCTGGTAGATGATCCCTTGGTTGTTTCAAACCCAATTGGGGGCTCCACTTATTTGTCCATGATATGTTTGGGTTTGAAGATTTCTATACTTAGCATTGAGTTTACATGTGATGCTTTTGTGTTGGGCTTCACGGGCTATGGGTTGATTTTGGGCATGGACTGGTTATCCAGTAATGGTGCCGTTCTTGATTGCGAAAGGAGAGTTGTTAGGCTCATGACCCGCTTGGGTAACACTCTCGAGAATTCTTGTAATCCCATGGATTCTGTTATGCTAAGTTATCTTGAGTCGCTTGACGCTTCGGTCGAGAGTATGCAATCTGTTAGAGTGGTCCGGGAATATCCGGATGTGTTTGAGGAGGTGAAGGGCTTACCTCCGAAGCGGGAGATTGACTTCCGAATATATCTGGTGGATAATGCTAAACCTGTATCTTTACCAGTGCGCCACATGGCTCCTCGTGAGAGGAGGGAACTCCATAAGCAAGTAGGGGAGTTGCTTGAGAAGGGGTTCGTAAGACGAAGTATATCGGAGTGGGGTGCTCCGGTAGTATTTGCTACGAAGGCGGATGGGTCCCTCAGACTTTGTGTAGACTATAGAGAACTCAACAAGCTCACAAAGAAGAATAGACACCCATTGCCGAGGATTGATGATCTTTTCGATCAGCTGGTTGGCGCTTCAGTATTTTCTCAGTTGGACTTAGCCACGGGGTTTCATCAGTTGAGGGTGGCTGAGGACAGCATAGACAAGACTGCCTTTAG
Source organism: Allium sativum (assembly GCA_030737875.1). Classification (NCBI taxonomy): domain Eukaryota; kingdom Viridiplantae; phylum Streptophyta; class Magnoliopsida; order Asparagales; family Amaryllidaceae; genus Allium; species Allium sativum. The sequence goes on from CM060918.1 coordinate 753,346,730, forward strand.
AACTCCGGATGGTTTCTATGAGTGGCTGGTGATGCCATTTGGGTTGACGAACGCCCCTGCATACTTTGTTGATTTGATGAGTAGGGTGTTCAGGGAGTTCCTTAATAAGTTCGTGGTGGTCTTTGTGGATGATATCTTAGTATTTTCTAAGAGTGAAGAAGAGCATGCCCTACATCTTGGGGAGGTATTGAAGACTCTTCGAGCACATAGCCTTAAGGCTAAATTCTCTAAATGTCACTTCTGGAGGAAGGAGGTGCGGTTCTTGGGGCACGTGGTCTCCAAGGAAGGGATAGTTATGGATCCCGCGAAGGTAGTATCAATTTAGGATTGGAAGGTTCCGAAGAATGCTACCGAAGTAAGAAGTTTCTTGGGGTTGGCGGGTTATTATAGGAAGTTTATTAAAGACTTCGCAAAGATATCAGCCCCATTAACCCGCTTAACAAAGAAGAATCTTGTTTTCACATGGGACATAGATTGTGATGATGCGTTCCGACGGTTAAAGAGAGCTTTAACCACTGCTCCAGTTTTAGTGTTGCCAGATGGGAGCAAGCCATTTGTTGTTTATACCGATGCTTGTGGGACAGGACTAGGCGCAGTCTTAATGCAAGAGGGAAGGGTGATAGCCTATGGTGGAAGGCAGTTGAGGGCACATGAGAAAAATTACCCTACCCATGATTTAGAGTTGGCCGCTATTGTTTTTGCGCTTAAGATTTGGCGCCATTATCTTCTTGGTGAGAGATTCGAATTGTTCACTGACCACAAATCATTGAAGTACTTGTTTTCTCAGAAGGATTTGAATCTGAGACAGCAAAGGTGGATGGAATTCTTAGCATCCTATGATTTCGAGATAGCGTATACCCCTGGCAAGGGTAACGTGGTGGCGGACGCCTTGAGTAGGAAGAGGTTGTCCTTGAGTCCATTGTTCATGGAACAACGAAGCTTGGAATTTATCTCGATGTTTGATTTCAGACCTTCCATTGACTATGTACCCGGTTTGCTAGCTTCTTTGGAGGTTAGACCTACTCTTTTGGGGCGGATTGGAGAAGCACAGAGGGACGACCCACAGTTGGTTGAGTTGGTAGAGAAGCTCATAAGGGGGGAGTCGTCCAGCCATTTGAGTAGGTACACCCTAGACGATAGGGGGTGCTTGCGTAGAGACGGTAGACTTTGTGTACCGCAAGACGAGGGTTTGAGGAAGGCTATTCTTAATGACGCACACCGTTCTAGGATGACCATTCATCCCGGTGGGGACAAGATGTACCAAGACATGAAGAGGGGTTTCTTCTGGGCCGGTATGAAGAAAGATGTGGCCGAGTATGTTGCTCGATGCTTGGTGTGCCAGCAAGTGAAGGCGGAGCAAAAGAAACCAGGTGGGTTGCTTCACCCATTGGAAGTTCAGCAATGGAAGTGGGATAGTGTCTCGGTGGATTTTATTGACGGGTTAACCAGATCGAGAAAGGGTAATACAGGAATTTGGGTGGTGGTAGACAGACTTACTAAGAGCGCCCATTTCATACCTGTGAAAAGCAAGAGGACCGCTCCATGGCTAGCTTCAGTATATCTTCGAGAGATAGTTCGATTACATGGGGTACCCTCTAGCATAGTAAGTGATCGAGATCCTATCTTCACTAGCGAGTTCTGGAGGAGTTTGCAAGAAGCAGTGGGGACTCAATTGTGTCTAAGCACCGCATATCATCCTCAGACAGACGGCCAGACTGAGAGGGTGAATCGTGTTCTAGAGGACCTTTTGAGGCTTTGTATCCTAGATTTTGGAGGTACATGGGAAGAGCATCTTCCATTGGTGGAGTTCGCATATAATAACAACTTTCAGTCCAGTATTGGTATGGCTCCTTTCGAAGCTCTCTATGGAAGGCCTTGTCGATCACATACATGTTGGTGGGAATCTACGGATAAGATCTTGCTTGGGCCTGATATGATTAGGGAGACTTCTGAGAAGATTGACTTGATTCGAAGAAGGATGAAAGCAGCGCAGGATAGGCAAAAATCTTATGCGGACAAGAGAAGGACGGATCTTGAGTTTGAAGTTGGGGACATGGTTTTTGTCAAAGTATCTCCGTTAAGAAATGTTGTTCGCTTTGGGTCCGTTGGGAAGTTAGCACCGAGGTTTGTTGGACCATTTCCTATTAAGGAAAGGATCGGACGGATGGCATATAGAGTGGAGTTGCCCGACAGACTTAGTGGTGTACATGATGTATTCCATGTGTCCCATTTGAGGAAATGCTTACATGAGACCGCAGAGGTGGTAGAGCCGAGCTTGCTTAGAGATGTAGAGGTAGAGCGTGATGCGACTATTCGACGAGCTCCTACTCGCATCCTGGGGTCAGAGACTAGGAAGTTGAGAAACAAAGAGGTTCAACTAGTCAAAGTGCAATGGGGAGAAGATGAGAGCAACGCAACTTGGGAGACGGAAGCGAAGATGCGTTCATTGTACCCATTTCTTTTTGAGGGTATGTCTTTACTTTCTCCTCTATCGTTGTCTAGTACTTATCTTATCTTTAGTATATCCTCTCGTTGGTACTGACCGACCTTTAGATAGGGTAAACCTATGGTTGAAACATGTGTTTGAGACATGTTATGGTTGATGGATGCAAGTGGATGCAAGTGTTTGCTAGTGGTTGCTCGTGGATGCATATACACACACTCTAGGCACTAGATCGGCTCAGTCACTTCATATTGCATATTGCATAAAAATTGTGTGTGTAGGAGGCTATATTTATGGATGTATCATGATTGTGTTATCATATGGATGATGCATTTTGGTGAATGATTGTGCACTCATGTAGATATTGTATGTGTCGAAAGGGTTCTCTCGCATACATAATGGATGCATGGCACTATCATGGTTTGCATATGTTCATACATTAGATAGGGAACATATACACACACTTTTTGCATATGCTCATACATCATTAGAAATTATTTTAAGGACAATGGATGCCCGTGTTTGATGGATTGAGTAGATGGTTGTTTGGATGGTAGGATATGCATTCTCCTTAGCTTAGAGATTTCGGGGACGAAATCCTTTAAGGAGGGGAGAATGTAACACCCCGAATTTTAGTTAATACTAAAATTCACTAATTACAGAATAAATAATCTCAGATATGGGAATTGGGGGTAACGGGCTGCGTCATTGCGTTCGTCTCGGAAAAATACGCGAAATAGAGTCCGAGTTTTCGAGAATCGGAGTCCGTATGGCCCAGTTAAGGCCCAATGAAGTTTGCAGAAAAATTAAAGCTAAAAACAGATTTAGAAATTTAAATTCAGATTTCAAATTAGAACCAGCGGGGCCAGGCGGGAAAAATCCCGCCCTGACCATGTCGACAGGGCTGTCGACAGGCCTGTCGACAGGGGGAGTCGACTTGCGTGTCGACTTGCCTGTCGACACGGCGTGTCGAGCCAGAAGGTTGGGTGCACCAGATTTGGTTTTCTGGCTAGGGCTGGGCTGAGTTCTAGAGATTTCCTAAATCTAACGGACCTAATCTAACCTAGGGTTAATCTAAGGGCCTAAAACACTCACCTAATCTATAAATACACCCTAAACCTACCCTAATCCATACTAAAAATAGTAATGATGGCCTCATGCCGCCAAAATCAAACTTGAGAGAGCCTCCACTAGTTTATGAAGGAAGTTGCAAGCTAATCACTCTCTAATCAACCTCTAATCATCATCTTCTTCATATTTAGCAACTAATTCCACTTCATAAGTTTGCTAATCTTGGTTTTGGTGAGTTTCTATCACTTTAACATCAATTGTTAAAGTAAGTAGATTGGGTGTAATGAGACTTATGGTCTTAAATGCGGATTAGTGAGTTTGAATCATTTATAATGATATGCTACTCTATGTTTTCTTATGTTTATGCATAATTAATAAGTGGGTTTATGCATGTTTGATAAGTTGGTTTATGCATGCTTAACAAGTTGGTTTATGCATGTTTAACAAGTGGGTTTATGCATATTTAATAAGTGGATTTATGCATGTTTAACAAAGTGAGTTATGCAAGTTCACATGCAAGTTATGTGTATGATGTTATGTAAGTTATGTGTAGGTGGTTATGCAAGTTCATATGCAAGTTATGTATATGCTTAAATGCAAGTTTAACATGATTTGCAAGTTATGCATGCTTATGCAAGTATATGAATGCTTATGCAAGATATGTATATGCTTAAATGCAAGTTTAACATGATATGCAAGTTATGCATGCTTATGCAAGTATGTGAATGCTTATGCAAGTATGTGAATGCTTATGCAAGTATGTGAATGCTTATGCAAGTTATGTGTATGCTTAAATGCATGTTTAACATGTTATGCAAGTTATGAGAATGCTTATATGCAAGTTCAACATGTTATGCAAGATATGTGTATGATAATATGCAAGTTTGGGTTAAATGTAGTTGGGTTAATATATGCTCATATATGCAAGTTGACATCCTCTTAACCCATGACAAAGTTATATGCTAAACCCATGATATTTGTGTTGGATCTTCCCCTTTTATTATGTCATGAAATAAGAACGATTTATGTGGGGAACGATGGGGTGGTAAATATGTTAATAAAAGTATGATTGGGTATGATTAAGCATACCATAAAAAAAAAAATTAACATAAGTGGGAATTTACCTATTGAGTTAGGTCTACCCCATGGGAATTTACCTATTGAGTTAGGCCTACCCATGTTATGAAAAACTTGATATTAATTAGGGATAATTAATATGGGGGTGATTAATTAGGTGTAATTAATCGACTAAGACACGAGGTTGGACTCATTTGTAGTGTAAAACTGCCCGGACCCGACCGGCTTAACCAGTTGCTACAAATGTCAGCCCAATGTGAGAGGTCTTAGCCATAAATTAAATACGTGATTAAAGTAAAGACACGAGGTTAGACTCTGTTATGACGTAAGACTGCCCGGACTCTACCGGCTTAACCAGGCGGTCATAACAGCCAGTCTAATGTGGGAGGTCTTTGTGGGAGATCACGGTCTTAATTAATTAAGAAACACTTAACCATATTAGCATGTAGTGGGACATGAGGGGTTAAGTGGGTGCCTTGGGTGGCATGTGGAAATTTAGTGGTTGCCTTGGGTGGCATGTGGAATCTAGTGGGTTGCCTTGGGTGGCAATAGAAAATACGATTAGAATACTTAACCAAGTGAAACATGTAATTAAACATGATTAAAGGGTTAAGTGGGATTCACTAGATAAGTGACAAGCTTAGGTGGGTAGCTTGTGGGGGCCCATTTCAACCAATATCCCAAACGTATCTTTGTGGGCTCGACCCATGTCGAGTGACGGGACACGCATATTGGGCTTGATTATAAGAGGCCAAAACGGGTTAGCGGTGGCAACGCAAGTCCAACGGGTTTCATATGCGTGTGTGGGCCCGGGCTGGTAGATAAGCCGTTGTTGCATCGTGTAGATACAAAGCCGTGCACCGTTGATAGTATTGGGTTGCCACTTTAGGGGAGTGATACACCCCACTGTGGGACCAGCACGGGTATCTACGTTAGGGAGCCGATCGCTTGGGAGTAGTGGGGTACACCTAGTGGAGGTAGGGGCAGACGGCACCTACGTGGTCAGCTAGAAGTACCAGGAACTACTAGTTATATTTTCTAAATCTTTAGGGGGGATCAACCTTTAAGTAGGAATTACTCTTGGTGGGTAGAACTGGTGTGGTGCAGTGTAGTAATTATCCTTGGGTGGGTAGATGCGTCTTTACAGTTATCTTAGTCTATCCTGAGTCTACCAAGCTGCTTAGTGTAGCCATTCATCCCCAGACATTACCGTATGTCAAGTTTATGTCTTCTCTGGTTACTTTAACGATTGTATTGTTAAAGTTATAGGACTCGCTCAGACTTATGTCTGACCCCGTTGTTTTTATCTTTTTCCCCAACCCTCAGGTCCTACGGTGGATCCTAGCAGTAGTGGAGCTTGATCGGATTGCTGTTCCAGTCTTTAGGAGCTTGGATAGATGTAAAGCTCCAGTTACCTAGTTATCTTTTCTTTTGTCCTGGCTATTGTATGAGAGAGTGGGATTATGTACTTCTTTATTTTGATGGATATTGTACTTGACTTTTATTGTGGTTTTATGATGTAACCAGACATGTTTATTTCCGCTGTTATGAGATGATGTTTTAAATTTCAAGTACTATTTATATCTGTCTTGTTGTAATTTTTCTGTTCTATGTTCACTAAAATACTCCACCGATGTTATGGCATTCCCTTAGAGAGTGACCATAGCGGGCGTGGGGTGTTACATTCACCCTCTCCGTCTGTCCATCGGTCTGAGGATGATAAGCAGTGCTTAAACGTAACTATGTACCTAATGCTTCTTGCAAACTCCTCCAAAATTCACTAGTGAAGATGGAGTCATGATCGCTTACGATGTTGGAAGGTACCCCATGAAGACGGAAAATCTCACAAACATAAACTACTGCCAACCATGCTGTCGTCCTCTTACTCTTAACTGGAATGAAGTGAGCGCTCTTCGTAAGCCTATCCACCACGACCAAAATACTGGTGTTGCCTTTCTTCGATCTAGGAAGACCATCTATGAAATCCATAGAGACGTTTTCTCATTTCCACTGCAGAACTTCCAAAGGATGAAGTAGACCACCTGGGCTTCTTTTGCTCGGCTTTAACTTGCTGACAAACTAAACAATGAGAAAAAAACTCTGTCACATCTGTCTTCATCCCAACCCAAAAGAAAACCATCTTCATATCCCTATACATTTTATCACCACTTGGATGAATGGTCATCTTAGAGTGATGGGCTTCTTATAGGACTGTCTTTATCATGCTCCCAATTCGGGGAACATAGAGCCTTCCATCTCGTCGCACCCACCCCTTATCGTTTGTGGAGTATCTATTGAGGTGACTAGAAGTCTCCCCTTTATTGAGCCTATCCAAGATGTCAGAAATCCGTGGATCATTTTGCTGCGAAGCTCCTATCTGATCCATAAGAGTTGGTCCTATCTCTAGCGATGCAAACAAACCAGGGAAAAGCTTGGTGGAAGGTCTAAAATCAAAAGTCAATATGAAATACAAGCTTTTCCTCTCTACAAACAGAGGACTTAAGGCCATCCTCTGCCTACTCAGTGCGTCTGCCACTACATTACCCTTGACGGGGGTATAAGTAATCTCAAAATCATAAGAAGCTAGGAACTCCGTCCACCTTTGTTGCCTTAAATTAAGATCCTACCGCGAGAACAAATATTTGAGAGATTTATGATCGGTGTACAATTCGAACTTCTCTCCAAGCAAATAATGATGCCACATCTTAAGCATAAGTACTATAGCAACTAGCTCTAAATCATGGGTAGGGTAGTTCTTCCCATAAACTCTCAACTGTCTACCCCATAACACACTACCATCCCTTCTTGCATCAGAACTGCACCAAGCCCTGTACCACATGCATCAGTGTAAACCGTAAACACTTTGTTCCCATCGGGCAAGGTCAAGACTGGGGCTGTTGTCAGAGCCTTCTTTTGTCGTTGGAAAGCAACATCACAATCTATATCCCATGAAAATGCCAAATTCTTCTTCGTCAGCCTGGTGAGTGGGGCTAATATCTTTGCAAAGTCCTTAATGAACTTCCTATAATAACCTACTAATTCCAAAAAGCTTCTCACCTCCTTTGCATTCTTTGGAATCTGCCAGTCCTGAACTGTAACCACCTTTGTGGGATCCACTGCTATCCCATCTTTGGAAACCACATGCTCTAGAAATCACACCTCTTTTCTCCAAAAATGGAATTTGGAGAACTTTGCCTTAAGCTGATGTGCACAGAGGGTTTTCAAAACTTGCCTCAAATGTTTGGCATGCTCTTTTTCGCTCTTTGAGAAGATCAAGATGTCATCAACAAAAACCACGACAAATTTATTGAGAGACTCCCGAAACACCCTACTCATCAGATCGACAAAATAAGCAGGTGCATTCGTCAACCCAAAAGGCATTACAAGCCATTCAAAGAAACCATCTGGAGTCCTAAAAGCGGTCTTATCTATACTGTCTTCAGCCACCCTCAACTGATGAAACCCCGTGGCCAAGTCTAACTAAGAAAATACCGAGTCACTAACAAGCTGGTCAAGAAAGTCATCTATCCTCGGAAGCGGGTGTATGTTCTTCTTTGTGAGTTTGTTCAACTCTCTAAAGTCTACACACAAATGAAGCGAACCATCCGCCTTAGTCGCGAATACAACTGGAGCACCCCATTCAGATATGCTTCGTCTGATAAATCCTTTCGCAAGTAGCTCCCCTACTTGCTTACTCAGCTCCCTCCTTTCTCTTGGGGCCATGAAAGGGTTCATTCAGACCTTTAGCAAACCGCAAAGCTTTCTTATGCGGAGTGTCCACCAGTTCAAATCCAAACCTTGCTAGCTGGTTGAATTTGTTCACATACTCTTTAACATTCATGTTTCCTTGTCTAAGCGCCAAGAACCTCTCCATTTGCATGCTTTTCTCAGCTTGAGAAAGAAACTTCATTTCAAACCTCTGTCTAAAGTCATCATATGTCTCCACCGGACGTCCAACTTGGGTAGCTTCCCACCAAAAAGAAGCTTCATCTTTAAGTAGCCAAGCAGCTAACTGAATCTTCCTTCGATCTTCCACTTCAAAGATTACGAACAAGTCCTCGGTCTCATTGATCCAATTCCTTGCCTCTACGAATGTTTTGGTTCCACGGAATTCCCATGGCACAGAAATCTTTGCAGATGTTAGAGAAATTATCTGCTCTTGGAGGAGGAGGAGGAACGACGAGTGTAGCTGGGAAGGAACGTTAGCTTGACCTCTAGCAGGTGCCGTGGCCTCTAGAAACCTACGGAACCAGCCTGGTATCATAACGCTTAGGAATATTAGGTTCCCCAGACATGCTGAAAAGAAAAGGAAAGAGATTTAGACAAAGGATTGAAGGGTATTACATATTGCTTTGGGGAATATGTTTTTAAAAATAGACTTTTCTTTTTGAAAAATGCTTTCTTAAAACCTTTTTGAAAATAATCTTCAAAAACTTTTATCCAATCTGGTAACCTTCGGCTCTGATACCAAGTGTGACACCCCACGTTCGTTAATGTCACTCACAAAGGGAATGCATTAAATTTCATGAAGCATTATAGGTAAACAGAAACAAAAATATTACAAGACAGATATAAGATGGCAGTGGATTACAAACTTTATTAATCATAAAGCATCATGGTTTAAAAACATCACATGTATGAAATACCAAAAAAACCATTACATCATAAAAACTATTGTCTTGTACCTTAAAACATCAGAGTACATAAAAGAAGTAAAATTCCCCAAACAAAATATAACCATAGCAACAAGGATAGGAGCTTGAGCCATACATCTAAGCAGCTCCAGAAAAATGTAAGAAGAATCACGGTCAAGCCTGAGTATTCCCACCCTAAGAACCTGGGGGGAGGGGGAAACAGAACAAAGAAGAGGAAACAAAAAGGGTCAGACATAAAGTCTGGTGAGTCTAGTTACTTTTAGCAAGTAAATAAGTAAAAGTAGCATGATAGGCATATAAAGTGGATAAGAAAGATAACACTACATAAGGCAGGCATGACAAGGTAAACATGGTAGAGTGTATACGCCTCCCTAGTGATTACTCTGATTCTCTGCACTGATACTAGTATAACCAGAAATGATATGATCCCAACAACTATCAAATGGTAGACTTATGCATACGTCCAAATGTACCCTAACTACTACCCTAATCGATCGACTCCCTAATCCGCATAGATACTCTCTGCCGGCCCCACCATAGGATGTATCACGTCCTATAGTGGCAACTCTTCGTTGATATGCGCAATCATATCAACAAGTGTCATGGTCGTCTTATCCCCCTCTGCCCGGCCCATGCACACACATGACCCGGTTGGTTTGCGCCGCCCACACCGTCCTTTATGTTTGGATCTCTTGCAATCAGCCCAGTAAGCATGCCCCACTCTAACCTAGGGCAGAGTACTCGTTTTGATACTTATTAAGGGTTACTGACTGAAACGGGTTCCCCACACAGTATGATACAAGCTCTCCCTTGTCTTGCATCCCCACTAGGATTTCTATCGGTTATGTATGCCACTAGGTGTTTTTAATTACATAACCCTACCATTTCTACAAGTTATGCTTACCCTAAAAAGGTGTCTTAATTACATAACTTCAACATTTTCACTGGTTACGCTTACCACTAGGTGTCTTTAATTACATAACCCTATCAGATTAAGTTCGTGGGCGTATATGTAAATATTACCCACCCCCTCAGATTTACTTAACCCACCCTCTGTTCAACCAAATTTACTTAATCCCAATTTAAATTCATGTTCATACAATCCTTATGGATTCAACTAGGTTAAGTATTTAAGGTTTATTACCATATTTTCATTTATGTTTGCAATATGCTAGACCTCCCACATTAAGCCTACCATTTGTGGATGCTGAACATGGCAGGCAGCTCTGGGCTGACTTATTTCACAAATCGGGCTTAACTTTGTGTATTAGCACGTCTCGTATTTGTGCACCTAGACCGCCCACGTTAGATTCACCACTTGTGGTTGCTGGAGCCTGGATATGCCGGGTGGTTTCGGGTAGACTTGCACCACAAGTGTAATCTAACCTCGTGTCATAGCGCAGTTACAGTTTCTAATTACTGTAGTCCTAGGCAATCCATTATTAGTTAATTTTTACCTATGTCGTTATAGGTTTCATGCCCCATTTTCCCAATTATGTTCATAATGGATTATATGTCCAAACTCGTATGAACATTATTCAAGTTACGCCAAATTAATATTCGCATATTTTATTCAAGTCATGCCTATACTTCCAATTTCAGGTTATGCCCAATTTCAATAATTTCCTCGTTCCCCGTTTAACGCATTCGCTTATTTTAGCAGCATGCCTAGGCTCGAAAGTTGCTAGGCTATAAAATAAAAAGGAAAAAGATAGAGAGAATAGAACAAAGATGAATATACTAACATGGATGACATAAATTGACATAATTCAGGCATGAACATATAGTGGAATTAGTGACAATATAGGCATTATAAGATCTAGATGATAATTAAGATGTCCAACTAATGACATGCCCAAATTAACCACAACCATGATAGGTACAAGATCTGAAGAGTGAATCAGATCTATAATCAAAAGTAGATATGATATAATTAAGGTTAAGATCCACATAATAGTTATGTCAGAATGTCATAGATTCACAAGTTACAATAAATCTGATATAATAAAGATTGAGATCCAAGTCATAAGTAATTCAAAATGTCATAGATTCACAATTTACAATAGAGCTGGTGTAATTCAGTCATAGGAAAAAAATCCAAACTATAGTCATATCATATTTACTTTTAATCATTTAAATCTAAAAGTAACTTAAAAACTCACAATGTTTGGATTTAGAAAGTAGAACTAGATGAGAAGATTGTTGAGTCACAGATCTACACTTGAATCTCTAATCTTTGATCGTAGAAGAAGAAAAGAATCCAATTCAGTCTAGGCACTGACACCATTTGGCCTCCATTGACTTCCAGTGAAGAAAATAAGAGAAACGAGCATGTATATATAGCTGCCAGCCCCCCGAATCCGACCTGCCACCTCAGCCTTAGGGGGGTCGACCCCAGGGTCGACACCCCCGTTAAGGGGTCGACTCCCCTGGGGCGGGAGATTTGCCGCCTACGGAATTTTAAATTTCAAACTGAAATTTGATTTTTTGATTATATATATATAATTCTCTTGCACGTATACAAACTTCAAACCTTCATAACTTCTTCATACGGTGTCCATTTTACGCAAACGAAATGTCTATCTTGACAAGAATTTCGAGACGGACGCAATGGCGCAGTTCCTTTCCTTAATTCTGAATATTAAATTAATTATTATTTATTTTACCCTCTTTTAGTGTTGTTAAAATACGGGGTGTTACAACACCTATGCTTTTTGAATTGAAGTCGAGTAGAGATGGGTATTCAATAGGAAGTGGGTAATCATGATAAGGCTACATCATAAAGATAAAGACAAGGCTACATCACAAAAAAAAGTAGGACTGGACCCACTGTTCGAGTTCAAAACAACTAATTGTGAAATGAATAACTGTATACCTATTTGTCTACTAGAAAACAAACGTTAAACCACCACATAATAGATCACTGAGTCGGTTTAACAATATTTGAGAATGCATATGATTTTCTACTAGTCAATGCAATCTTGCAAAATGGTTGAGAAATTATTCTACTGGTCAAATTCATATGATTTCTTTTAACTTTCATATGATTTTAGTTAAAAAATCAAATAAAACTTAATGCAGGTAAATATGAAATTTGTATGGTGTTTAAACTAAAAAAGCTGAAGTAAAACTCACTAAAAGTACCTTATACATCAATCCATTTTAATGCAGTTTAATGGATGACCTAGGCCATATAATGAAATCACCAATCCCGACTTCTTCAATTGTGTTTGACTCTGGATTTTTTCCAGCCTTGTATAGTTCCGCATCAAGTATTTTTCGTGTAACCATGCTTACTTTTATCTCGTGAGCTTCCAAAGTATAACCATGTCAAATTTCTATAGATTGGATCTACTACTTCCTTCTCAATTGCAACACATTTTCCTTCCCAATTAAGCAATTCACAGTGCTTTGCAGTTGAAGTTGGATCGCTCTGTGCAGATGATGTTGTGTTTGATTCATTGACCATATGGTGTTTTTTCTTGGAATTCATAACTAAAGGCACTAAAGGTGTTGATTCTACAACTGCTTCCCCCTTTGATGTATTTCTCTATACACCGAAATAATATTATAAATGCACTTATTTAAAATATTCAAGCTATATTGCATATTTACAAAAAATTCATATTTAAGCAATACTTGAGCAAGACAATAAGTAACTTACAAGAAAAAGACTAATAGCATAATAAAATTTGGACTCAAGCTTCTCATGTTGTGCAACGAGAATATCATACTTAGCAGCTAAATTTAACTTTTTAGCCTTGTCATTGAGACGTAACATATGTGAAGGAAGTGAATGTAATAACCCGGAAATTCTGAGCCAATTTAAAATTTTTATTTTGGCAATTTTAGCGAATTTAGAACATTTAAAATGAATTATTTTAAATAATATCGATGAGAAATTTATTTTGAATAGAACTAGAAGTATATATTTATTTGAATCGTCGTTAGAATATAAATATTTTATTTATTAAAAAAGGAATTGAAAATGGCGCGGTAGTTCGATAATTCGATTTCAAAATTCAAATGAATGTACAGGATTCAAAATAAACCGGATTTTAGCGAAACCAAAAATATTAGAATCTATTTAAGAATATCTTTCCAACAAATCCGAAAAATTGAAATTTCATAGCGGGGATAAAAAGTTATGCCCAGTTGAAAATTCAGAATAGTCGCTATGGAATTCTGGCACTTAAAAATGGGAATTTTGCAAACGGCATCGGTTTTCGACGAAACCACTTTTGTTGGATCCATGATGTCAATTTATTGCTAGGTTTCAAAATTCGTAAATTTTAGAATCAATATGTGAGTGTGGCAAAGGAAAACGCGTTTGACCAGTTTTTGTTGATTTTAATCGACTGGAAAATGACCATTTTTCAAACGGCCTCAGAATTTGACGAAATTAGTTTTGTTATGACCATATCGTCAATTCGAAGCTAGAAATAATTTTTCTGGAATTTTAAGAGTTCGTATGTGACCCCGGTAGATTTAAATGTACATTCAAATTCAATATATACTGATTTATACTTTGAATTCGATAAAAACTGATCGTAACAGGCGAATTAGGTTATGAAACATATCCCATTGTGTTCGAAATGGGGGTAATTAGCTAGGGACGATAGGCGTGGGTCTCGTTTGGAGATCGAAATTTAAAGTTACTTTATAGAGGATAAATTAAATAGAAATAAATAAATTATATAAAACCCCTTATTTCCCCATACCAAAAGTCAATCCCGCCCATTCAGAACCCATCGTGGAAAAATTGAAAAAGAAAGAAAAAAACAATCAACTGATCGAAGAAACCATGGCGCCGCCCACCGCGTTGCTTCCTCCCGACCGCCGATGATCTCCGGCAAAGCCCCCTGACGCTGGCGCTCGCTCTGCCCTAACCCTCCCAATTCGAATGGAAGTCCACAAACCCTCAAACCTACGATGCTCTAACCAAGCCCGACCACCGGATCTCTGCCGCCGCTGGCAACATCCATCTCCGCCTCGAGCGAAACCACCCCTCCGACGATGGTGCAACAGCTCCCCTCTTCTTTTAACTTTAAGTTTTTTTACTTTTCTTAGTTGATTTTAATTCTGAAAAATATATGATTCCTTAGTCTTTACAAATATAAATATATGTATAATGATATGAAGATTTGATATTATTTATATGAATCACATATAAAGTTATGATTTATATATATTGTAGATATTAAAAATACGATTTTTATATTATATAACTAGTAAAAATTTGATCTTTATATTGCAGTGAAATAAAAATCTGATTTTTATTATATATATGTTGAAATAAAAATGTGATATTTATAGCAATGATATAAAAATTCGATCTTTGTATAAGAAGTAGAATTATAAAAATATAATTTTTATATGATGAGAACATTAAAAATATAATTTTTATATAGTGATCAGGGTAAAAATACAATTTTTATCTATATAGTAGTGGTGTAAAAATAGAATTTTTATCTACATAATAGCGGTGTAAAAATAGAATTTTTATCTATATAGTAGCGGCATAAAAATGTGATTTTTATCCATATAGAGTGATTGTAAAAATGTGATTTTTATATACATAGCAACAATATAAAAATGAAATTTTTATATATGTAGTGGCTACGGACGATGAAAGTGACAAAAGGCGAGTACGACGAAGATTTCTACATAAGAAGAGTCGTGGCAATTGGTTTAGCTAGTCGGTGAGAACTTATCACTTTAAATCTTGTTTTCTAGTTAAAATTATATACTAGGATGCAGACGGTGCTTAGCAGCACCCGACACCCGTCGTCCACAGACCATGGACGGCTTATTTGTTTAGTTGATGTGTTGTGAAAATTGATTGTGATGTGGAATGATTGAAAATAAATATTCATGTGTTGAAATAAATTAATTATCGTTTAAAATATAATTTTTAACGTGAATGTGAATAAATAAATATTCATTTACACATCGGACGGTTTGTTTATGTACGCCTATTTGAAGGACATTGATTGGGACGATAAATTTTACACGTCGCCCAACTGCACAAATAATATTCAGTGTTTGTGGATTGAAACCCAACACGGGTGTTGGGATGATATTTAGCGTACACTAATCCCAATTTTCTAGTTGTATGTCGATCGATTGGTCAACAGACTGTGTAAGCGTTAATTATTTATATTTGATGTTTATGTAGTTTTGTGGTGCACTTTGGATGATGGTTGATTATTTATCGTCGTTATTATATACATGTGTTGTATGGAATCCATATAATTAACATTATATCGTAATTGATTGGGCCTCATTCCAATTTGGAAAATAAAAAATATTATAAAATAAAGATTCATGTGTTGAATAGAATAAATAGTCATGTGTTGACGATGCTCATGTGTTGAGAATATTCATGTGTTGAAAATATTCATGTGTTGTGTAAAATATTTTAAACAATAAAATTTACATCTTTATCATATTTTATAAAATATATTAAATAATAAAAATAGTCATGTGCTGACGATACTCATGTGTTAAGAATATTCATGTGTTGAAAGAAATATAGATTCATGTGTTGAATAGAATAAATATTCATTTGTTGAATAGAATAACGAGGTTATTGAAATATATAAAGCCGCGTTGATTAGATTGACGCCATTTTGACGTGAACGATATTTATATCGATTTTATTCATTTTTATAATGAATATAGAAAAGAAAGTGATTTCAAAATATAACGTTTTGAACATATTATCATTTGCATATCGATGATGTGGAATATACATTTTTGATTCGAAATTGAATATGAAGTTGAAATCATTTCGAAAACGAATTTAAAACGATTTATAAAATACTTTTTGAAAGAAAATCGATGAAATATATATAATATATATATCATATATATTAAATGTCCTGAATAGAACGCGTCGCGCCGCGGTAGTTCGCTAATTTCGACCATTGACTTCGAATGGATATTTCGGGAGATCCGACCGTCGGATTCTCCTAAAACCGGAACCGTTGGGTTCGCATCGAAAAGAGCTTTCTAACAAATATTGGAAATTAGAAATCTAATGGTTGGATTTGGAATTATGTCCAAATAAAATTTGGAAAAGGTCGCTGTAAGTGCAGTTCGATAGCCGTTGATGGAAATCGACTGTACGGGCCTTGATAAAATTATTAAAAATAGTAATAATTTGTGTAAAATCAAAAGAAATGATTTGTGAAGAATTGGGATGAAAAATTCAAATTTGAAAAGATAAAAATCGATTTTTATCGAAATGAACTGGTTTTGAACTAGAATTAAAATCCATTTATTTTTTAAAAATAAATAAACTGGATTTGAAATGGTTTTGAAAATAACCAGAAATTCCAATAAATGAATTGGAATGGATTTGAATCAAAATTGTCTTTGGAATATTTCGATGTTGGATTTCGTGATTATACAGATATTGTTACGGAAATTTGAAAGATATATTGATATCGTAATTTCCAATACGATATTTGTTGGTCGTAGAATTTGATATTGAATATAAGCCGATATATTTTCTATTCAGAGCCTTGTATTTAATATCTAATGGGATTTGGGTTTGTCGTGAATGGTGTCTTCATTAACACTATTCTTAAACCCAGTTGAGAAAAAGATTAAATCTTTTTATTTAGATTTAATGAAGTGTACCAATTAAATGGAATTTTAATTGGAATTGAATTTGAATTGATTTTTGGGTTTACCGTGAACGGTGTTTTAAATAACACTTGTTCTTTAACCCGATAATTAATGGAATGTGATTTTGGGTTTATAGTGAACCGTATTTTAAATGACATTGGTTCTTTAACCCAGTTAAAGACAGGATGTGATTTCCCAAGTTAAATAATCATTGATAGTGATTATTGGGAAGATTAAAACCAAGTGGAGTATTAATGAATCTTTAATTAGATTGAAATGATCGAGAATGGAGTATCACCAATTTTGCTCCAGGCGATAGTTAAATCTTTAACTAGATTTGAACGTGAAATGGTAATTGAATTTACTGATAACACCGTGGTGTTAGATATGAAGTATGACCAGTTTTACTTCATGGGATGAATAGGTTGGGATTGGGAAATAAAATAAATGATTACTTCGGTGTGGTTCGCTAATCCCGACTAGTTTGAATTGATATTCAAAAGAAGATTAAAGAATAAATTTAAAGAATTTATCTTTGATAAAATTAATAGGAACCTTTCCCAAAGTATAAGAATATTTGAATAAAAGAATATTCTGAATTGGAGTGAGGCGTATGTTGTGTTTGTGTAACACTTGTTTATTATATACGCGAGTTAT
Organism: Allium sativum; assembly: GCA_030737875.1. Classification (NCBI taxonomy): domain Eukaryota; kingdom Viridiplantae; phylum Streptophyta; class Magnoliopsida; order Asparagales; family Amaryllidaceae; genus Allium; species Allium sativum. Next base: position 753,364,268 of record CM060918.1, read on the forward strand.
TCAGAAAGACCGGGTTTATCCCATTCTGAATAACTTATTCGACGCGGTGTCGAGGAGGAAGGCGGTAGTCGAAGACTGGAGGTCTTCACATCGTTTGGGTGATTACTGATGATCTTGATTGGGCTGTACACCCAAGAGGAGGGAACCGGTTGGTGATCGTCCAGACGTACTTGGAGATCGATGGATATGCGTGGTACAAGGTGCCTCCGGTTTCGTTCAGACCCAGAACGAACTTGTAAATGGACTGTGTGTCTGACATTGGATTTTATTCTGTGTGATTGATTTATTTTAAATATATATCTGTTTGGCGGTGAAAAATTTATTCTATTGCTTAACGCCCTTCTTTGAGACGTACGAGCTCAGGGGTTATCTATTGATGGATATCAATCGCATGGAGTGAATTGCCTGTGTGGCATGCCTAAGTGGCAAATTGATCAAGGCTTCTGTTGAAAAGCAAAGTCTTGTGGTTGATGATCAAAACACAGCCTGTGTGGCATAACTTTGTGTAGCGTTGATTCGCGAGCCTCACACCCCGGTTGTGAACCAGAAACGGGAGAGGACCTCAGGGAGGGCATGCGTTTCATTCTAGCTAGGGTGGTGTCAGTGACCTACCAGCCCCGACATTTATATTATTTTCACCTGTGTGGTTGTTGCTGTTGCGAGGGGTGGAGCCGATGGAGTCATTTGGCTCATTTTCTCCCCAAAGGGCGGGGGAACGCAGTGTTCAGGCATTTTAATCCACATCGTTGGACCGGCCCTGACGATCCAAGGGTCACTCGAGCTCTGATCCTGAGACATGGTAGGCTAGATTGTCTCGAATCGGTAGAGGACTATCTTTTGCCTCGGTTCACAGATGGAAATCTAACTTCCAATACGTGGCTTTGCAGTTTTATTTGTAGAGCCTAGTATGGCGACATAATGGTATGAGGCACTTATGCCGTCTATGATTGATACTTATGATTGATTTTTTTATACATTATGCACTTATAATAGTATCAAATGATTTGTTTTTAGCGTATCAAGCATTCTTTGGCTATTATAAGGTAAAAACCCTATCCTCCGGCTTGCGTTGCATTGTGTGATGGGACCTGGGTCTTATAATAACTTCATTTTTCTTTATTTAGCGTTGCGTTGTTGTTTTATGCACTGGTATTCTTGGGAGGAAACCCGTTCCATGTTATACAGCGTGGTCCCTTGATTTACCTAACTTTAAAATAAAGATTAATAACTATTTTAGTTCTCACACCAGTCACATGACTGACCTGGAGTTTATTGTTTTAAGCTAAACTCTGGGTGCCCTTATTTTCCGCACGGGCAGCTAGTAGTTTTGGTTTTGCAGATTTATATTCATAGGATCCTAGTTTACAAATGGAACGATGCTCGGAAAGCTCTGTATCCGTGTATTACTTTCAATTGTGTTTTGTATTGTTTTTCCGTTGCTATGTAATTTATTGTAATCTCTGATATTTATCGAATGTATTTTATTTATTCATACTCTGTATATTCTTTTATTCTAATGGAATTGTTGTAATAAGCAATGAAATGTTTTCCTGTTTGTGTTTCGACGTGTGTTGTTCTCAAAGCGATTCGTGCTTTCCTTACCGGGGAAGTCACGGGTTACTACATTTGGTATCAGAGCTTCGGTTTACAGAGATCGAGAACAAGACACATTAGAACCGAACGAAAGGATTCATCAGAGATTGGATTAGTAATATCCAATAAGAATTACTCGTTAGTGATAGGATCAGTAGTATCCTAGAACGTGTGTGAAGAGTATATTTTTCAAATAAAAATGAAAGCAAATTTTGTTTTGAAAGTTAAATTCAAGTGTGCGTATTTGAATATTTATTTTATATTGATTTGGACAATCGAGTATATAAAGGTTTTGCATATATGCGTCGTGAACGTATATTTGAAGTTTTAATATAATGGATAGATATAGATTCACACTCTAGTCGCCCAGAGATAATTCTAGTAATGCGGCCGCATTATCAGTATTTGTGTTCGAGTTTCAAAAAGTGTGATGTCTATATATTTCCATTAGACTGGTGTGAGAACCAAAACTAGATAGGTTTATTGTTGTGATTTGGCATCAAAAACATGATTTTGACTATATATGTAAAAGATACATGTTTGAAAAACTAACCAACTAATTGATTGATGGTTGTGTTGTTTGTTTATTTGTTTGATGTTTTTAACCATTTATGCCAAATTGAACCGAATATTGAACTATATTGAAAATTATTTGAAATTGCATGCATATACATGTACTTACATTGAACAGGTCATAGTAAGGAGGCTAGAGCAGAGAATAAAATTGTTTGCCCGACAAATAGGTACATGTTTACAAATTTATTGGGATTTGATGATTTTATGAGCCGATAGGCTGTTTCTTTTTCTTTTTGGATTGATGAGGGCCATAGGAGGCTATTTGAAATATCCCGAAGTCCCTGGTGCATTGGAGGTTATGGCGAAATTTTTCGAAAATTTAGGGTGTTAGCCAAATTTTTGAAAAATTTAAAAAGTTCTTAGAAACTGAAAAGTTGAAGAACTTAAGCCGTAAAGAAAATAATGAAAGTTGAGTTGATTAGTTAAACAACTTACAGCTTCGTTCCTTTTCGGGGACGAAAAATTTTAAGTGGGGGAGATTGTAATAACCCGGAAATTCTGAGCCAATTTAAAATTTTTATTTTGGCAATTTTAGTGAATTTAGAACATTTAAAATGAATTATTTTAAATAATATCGATGAGAAATTTATTTTGAATAGAATTAGAAGTATATATTTATTTGAATCGTCGTTAGAATATAAATATTTTAGTTATAATTAAAAAAGGAATTGAAAATGGCGCGGTAGTTCGATTTCAAAATTCGAATGAATGTAAAGGATTCAAAATAAACCGTATTTTAGAGAAACCAAAAATATTAGAATCTATTTGAGAATATCATTCCAAAGAATCCGAAAAATTGAAATTTCATAGTGGGGATAAAAAGTTATGCCCAGTTGAAAATTCAAAATAGTCGCTATGGAATTCTGGCCCTTAAAATGGGAATTTTGCCAGCAGCCTCGGTTTTCGACGAAACCACTTTTGTTGGATCCGCGATGTCAATTTATTGCTAGGTTTAAAGATTCGTAAATTTTGGAACAATATGTGAGCGTGGCAAAGGAAAACGCGTTTGACTAGTTTTGTTGATTTTAATCAACTGGAAAATGACCATTTTTCAAACGATCTCAGAATTTGACGAAATTAGTTTTGTTAGGACCGTATCGTCAATACGAAGCTAGGAATAATTTTTCTGGAATTTTTAGAGTTTGTATGTGACCTCGGTAGATTGAAATGTACATTCAAATTCAATATATACCGATTTATAATTTGAATTCGATAAAAACTGATCATAACAGCCGAATTGGGTTATGAAGCATATTCCATTGTGTTCGGAATGAGGGTAATTAGCTAAGGACGATAGGCGGTGGGTCTCGTTTGGAGATCGAAATTTAAAGTTACTTTATAGAGGATAAATTAAATAGAATTAAATAAATAAATTATATAAAACCCCTTATTTCCCCATACCAAAAGTCAACCCCGCACATTCAGAACCCATCGTGGAAAAATCGAAAAAGAAAGAAAAAAACAATCAACGGATCGAAGAAACCACGGCGCCGCCCACCGCGTTGCTTCCTCCCGACCGCCGACGATCTCCGGCAAAGCCCCCTGACGTTGGCGCTCGCTCTGCCCTAACCCCCCAATTCGAATAGAAGTTCACAAACCCTTAAACCCGCGATGCCCTAACCAAGCTCGACCACCGGACCTCTACTGCCGCCGGCAACATCCACCACCGTCTCGAGCGAAACCCCCCCTCCGACGATGGTGCAACAGCTCCCCTCTTCGTTTAACTTTATTTATTTTTTTACTTTTCTTAGTTGATTTTAATTCTGAAAAATATATGATTCCTTAGTCTTTACAAATATAAATATATGTATAACGATATAAAGATTTGATATTATTTATATGAATCACATATAAAGTTATGATTTATATATATTGTAGATATTAAAAATACGATTTTTATATTATATAACTAGTAAAAATTTGATCTTTATATATGCAGTGAAATAAAAATCTGATTTTTATTATATATATGTTGAAATAAAAATGTGATTTTTAAAGCAATGATATAAAAATTTGATCTTTGTATAAGAAGTAGAATTATAAAAATATAATTTTTATATGATGAGAAGATTAAAAATATAATTTTTATATAGTGATCAGGGTAAAAATAGAATTTTTATCTATATAGTAGCGGTGTAAAAATAGAATTTTTATCTATATAATAACGGTGTAAAAATAGAATTTTTATCTATATAGTGGCGGCATAAAAATGTGATTTTTATCCATATAGAGTGATTGTAAAAATGTGATTTTTATATACATAGCAACAATATAAAAATGAGATTTTTATATATGTAGTGGCTACGGACGATGAAAGTGACAAAAGGCGAGTACGACGAAGATTTCTACATAAGAAGAGTCGTGGCATTTGGTTTAGCTAGTCGGTGAGAACTTCTCACTTTAATTCTTGTTTTTTAGTTAAAATTATATACTAGGATGCAGACGGTGCTTAGCAGCACCCGACACCCGTCGTCCACAGACCATGGACGGCTTGTTTGTTTGATTGATGTGTTGTGAAAATTGATTGTGATGTGGAATGATTGAAAATAAATATTCATGTGTTGAAATAAATTAATTATCGTTAAAAATATAATTTTTAACGTGAATGTGAATAAATAAATATTCATTTACAAACCAGACGGTTTGTTTATGTACGCCTATTTGAAGGACATTGATTGGGACGATAAATTTTACACGTCGCCCAACTGCACAAATAATATTCAGTATTTGTGGATTGAAACCCAACACGAGTGTTGGGATGATATTTAGCGTACACTAATCTCAATTATCTAGTTGTATGTCGATCGATTGGTCGACAGACTGTGTAAGCGTTAATTATTTATATTTGATGTTTATGTAGTTGTGTGGTGCACTTTGGATGATGGTTGATTATTTATCATTGTTATTATATACATGTGTTGTATGTAATCCATATAATTAACATTATATGGTAATTGATTGGGCCTCGTTCCAATTTGGAAAATAAAGAATATTATAAAATTAAGATTCATGTGTTGAATAGAATAAATAGTCATGTGTTGACGATGCTCATGTGTTGAGAATATTCATGTGTTGAAAATATTCATGTGTTGAGTAAAATATTTTAAACAATAAAATTTACATCTTTATCATATTTTTTAAAATATATTAAATAATAAAAATAGTCATGTGTTGACGATACTCATGTGTTGAGAATATTCATGTGTTGAAAGAAATATAGATTCATGTGTTGAATAGAATAAATATTCATTTGTTGAATAGAATCAGGAGGTTATTGAAATATATAAAGCCGTATTGATTAGATTGACGCCATTTTGACGTGAACGATATTTATATCGATTTTATTCATTTTTATTATGAATATAGAAAAGAAAGTGATTTCAAAATATAACGTTTTGAAAATATTATCATTTGTATATCGATGATGTAGAATATTCAATTTTGATTCGAAATTGAATATGAAGTTGAAATCGTTTCGAAAACGAATTTAAAACGATTTATAAAATATGTTTTGAAAGGAAATCGATGAAATATATAATATATATATTATACATTTTAAATGGCCTGAATAGAATGCGCCGCGCCGCGGCAGTTCACGAATTTTGACCATTGACTTCGAATGAATATTATGGGAGATCCGACCGTCGGTTTCTCCTAAACCTGGAACCATTAGGTTCATATCGAAAAGAGCTTTCTAACGAATATTGGAAATTAGAAATCTAACGGTTGTATTTGGAATTATGCCCAGATGAAATTTGGAAAAGGTCGTTGTAAGTGCAGTTCGATAGCCGTTGATGGAAATCGACTGTACGGGCCTTGATAAAATTATTAAAAATAGTAATAATTTGTGTAAAATCATAAGAAATGATTTGTGAAGAATTGGGATGAAAAATTCCAAATTTGAAAAGATAAAAAAGATTTTTATCGAAATGAACTGGTTTTGAACTAGAATTAAAATCCATTTTTTTTAAAATAAATAAATTGGATTTGAAATTACCAGAAATTCCAATAATTGAATTGGAATGGATTTGAATCGAAATTGTCTTTGGAATATTTCGATGTTGGATTTTGTGATTATACAGATATTGTTATGGAAATTTGAAAGATATATTAATATCGTTATTTCCAATACGATATTTGTTGGTCGTAGATTTTGATATTGAATATAAGCCGATATATTTTCTATTCAGAGCCTTGTATTTAATATCAAATGGGATTTGGGTTTGTCGTGAACATCTTCATTAACACTGTTCTTAAACCCAGTTGAGAAAAAGATTAAATCTTTTATTTAGATTTAATGAAGTGTACCAATTAAATGGAATTTAATTGGAATTGAATTTGAATTGATTTTTGGGTTTATCATGAACGGTGTTTTAAATAACACTTGTTCTTTAATCCGATAATTAATGGAATGTGATTTTGGGTTTATAGTGAACCGTGTTTTAAATGACATTGGTTCTTTAACCCTGTTAAAGACAAATGTCATTTCCCAAGTTAAATAATCAATGATAGTGATTATTGGGAAGATTAAAACCAAGTGGAGTTTTAATGAATCTTTAATTAGATTGAAATGATCGAGAATGAGGTATCACCAGTTTTTCTCCAGGCGATAGTTAAATCTTTAATTAGATATGAATGTGAAATGGTTATTGAATTTACCGATAACACCGTGGTGTTAGATATGAAGTATGACCAGTTTTACTTCATGGGATGAATAGGTTGGGATTGGGAAATAAAATAAATGATTACTTCGGTGTGGTTCGCTAATCCCGACTAGTTTGAATTGATATTCAAAAGAAGATTAAAGAATAAATTTAAAGAATTTATCTTTGATAAAATTAATGGGGACCTTTCCCAAAGTATAAGAATATTTGAATAAAAGAATATTCTGAATTGGAATGAGGCGTATGTTGTGTTTGTGTAACACTTGTTTATTATATACGCGAGTTATTCAGAAAGACCGGGTTTATCCCATTCTGAATAACTTATTCGACGTGGTGTCGAGGAGGAAGACGGTGGTCGAAGACCGGAGGTCTTCACATCGTTTGGGTGATTACTGATGATCTTGATTGGGCTGTACACCCAAGAGGAGGGAACCAGTTGGTGATCGTCCAGACGTACTTGGAGATCGAATGGATATGCGAGGTACAAGGTGCCTCCGGTTTTGTTCAGACCCAGAACGAACTTGTAAATGGACTATGTGTCTGACATTGGATTTTATTCTGTGTGATTGATTTATATTAAATATATATCTGTTTGGCGGCGGAGAATTTATTCTATTGCTTAACGCCCTTCTCTGAGACGTACGAGCTCAAGGGTTATATATTGATGGATATTAGTCGCATGGAGTGAATTGCCTGTGTGGCATGCCTAAGTGGCAAATTGATCAAGGCTTCTGTTGAAAAGCAAAGTCTTGTGATTGATGATCAAAGTACAACTTGTGTGGCATAGCTTTGTGTAGCGTTGATTCGCGAGCCTCACACCCCGGTTGTGAACCAGAAACGGGAGAGGACCTTAGGGAGGGCATGCGTTTCCTTCTATCTAGGGTGGCATCAGTGACCCACCAGCCCTGACATTTATATTATTTTCACCTGTGTGGTTGTTGCTGTTGCGAGGCGCCTCAGATATATCGGTGACTATGTGGAGCCGATGGAGCCATTTGGCTCATTTTCGCCCCAAAGGGCGGGGGAACGCAGTGTTCAGGCTTTTTAATCCACATCGGTGGACCGACCCTGATGATCCAAGGGTCACTTGATAGGCTAGATTTTCTCGATCCTGAGACATGATAGGCTAGATTTTCTCGATTCGGTAGAGGACTATCTTTTGCCTCAGTTCACAGATGGAAATCCAACTTCCAATACGTGACTTTGCGGTTTTATTTGTAGATCCTAGTATGGCGACATAGTGGTATTGTAATGACCCGCATTGGCAGAGGTATTATAATTAATTTATTTAATTATTTGAAAGGTGTTTAAAAGGATTTCATGGTCGTGGAATTTAATTATGATGAATATTTAATTAAAATAATAAATTAAATAATATATTTAATTCTGAAATAATCAGAATTGGCTGAAATGGCAATATGGTGTGAACCGGATCATCTGTGATATTTCATTCAGTTTGGAATTGAATTTGAATAATGAATATATTCAATCGTCGACAGTTGAACGTATAGTTTATAATATAATTAAAATAGAACTCGAAATGGCGCTGCAGTTCGCTATTTGGCGATTTGAACTTCAACTGAATGTACAGGATTCGTTTTAAGCCGGATTTCTGTGAAACAAGAAACGTGTGGAGCTGGTGGAGTATATCTTTCTAGTGGAAGAGAAAATTCGGGATTTCGTCGTTTAGATTTTGATTTACATCCAAATCAAATTTCAGAAAAGTCGCTGTGGAATTCCTTTATAATTTATAAAGGAATTATTTATATTTTAAAAAGAAATTTCAATATAAATCGAATATCGGGTTGACCCTGATTGGAATATCGAGTTATAAATCCCAGTAGAGCTGTATGGTATTCCAATGTGAATATAGACGATAATATTTATTTTTAAATATTTAATTTAATTATATTTAAATATATTTATATATTTAAATGGGCTATCCAGAGCTTTAAAAATAGCCACTTTTGCAAACGAATTCGGAATTCGACGAAACCAGTTTTGTTGGATCCGAAATATCAAATAGTTGTTAGATTTCCAGTTTCGTGATTTTTAGAGTCACTGTGTGGCCGTACGGATTTTTAGAGTGTAAAATAGTCAGTATTTCAACAGTTAAAAATACGCTGTGTGAGCATACGAAGTCGGAATTCGACGAAACCAGTTTTGTTGGGACCGTAATGTCGAACTTTAGCAGTATGTCCAGTTTCGTGATTTTTGGGTATCACGTGTGATTACAGGGATTTCTAAGGACAAATATTCACAACGTTATATATTAAATAAAATAAATAATCAAAGGGAAAAATATCCTAATAACTTTCTCTAATCCTAAGGAAGCCACGCACCCTCATTTTTTCAGCCATACCCTCCAAATGATAAAACGCAGTAACAATTCTCTCCCCAAAAGAAAAACGCAGAGAAGTAGAAATCAAAATAAAATTCGAACAAAGTTTATAAATTTCTATATATACATATTCGGATTCACAGGGAGGTGCTCTTCGACCTCGTATACATTTTGATGGGTTCGAATTTAGCTTTCTCGATGGAGTAGGTACCGCCGAAAACTAGGGCTGGAGTTGTAGGAGGATGGAACCGACGATGTGTTAATTGAAGGTGGGATTTGAGATGGTGGTTGGATTTAGCAGTGTTTGAGGAAGTTTGAGGGGGTTACGGCAATAAAACCGTCGATGGGTACTGTAGTCGCTTCGTTGAGGACGGGAGACGCGGGTAGCCTGGGCGTTGTCGAGTTTCATGGATGTGAAAGGGAATCGAAGAGGAAAAGGAGAGGAGGAGCAAGGGCTTGGTTTAAGGAGGATCAGTTTAGAAACGAGATGGGAAATGGCGTTTAAAGGTCTGGAAATTTTCAGTTTTTCATGAGCAGGTATCGGATTTTTGTTTCAGCGTTTGAGGAAGAAGGAAGGAAAGTGGACCGTGGGTTTTCAAAGGGGATATGGGCCTTTAAGAGGTAGTAAGCCCAAGTAGAAATTTTAAAAGGGAATTTAGTTTTTATTTAATTTAAATATGTATTTAACTTCGTAAAATCATAACTTGATCATACGATATCAGAATTGGGCGAAACAAGATCCGTTTGGACCGTATGGACGAGGGCTACCCAATGGAACTGACTGGAAGTCCATCGGAGCTCGTTACAATTTATACCAAAATAAATTGTCTGTCTGAATCAAGCGATGGTTATCGTTATTAACGATGATCGTCCAATGTGAGTAAATCTCACTAACTCTGAACAGTTTATGATTTCATATTGTATTTTTAGAACTGTTAGATATTGGTTGATTGACTTTGTGTTGACTATTTGATTGAACTGCTAGTCAGTTAGTTAAATTTCTATATTGATTCTGTTTAACAGAATGTATCATATAGAGCTGAAAGTGATGTTATCTATATTGTTTAACATCTGTGATGCAGAGAAACAGGTTGGAGGAACCCAACTGGGTTCCTCAACATTTATTTTACTGTTTTTTTTCATATATTGTGATATATGATGTGATATATAATCTGTTGTCGGTTATATGTGTTTGGACGTTACTGATCATCGTGATTTGATATGTTGAATACCATAACATACCGAATGTTGATAAAGGAATATTTTCAAAGTGTATTTTGAAAATGAATTATTTATATAAAATCGATGGATTTTATATAGAAAAGGAAAAGATTTTTTATAAAAGAAATATTTATAAAATCAAAGGATAAGCTAGAATAAAAGGGAAATCATTTGTAAAGTGAAGAACCGTTACAAAAAGTATATCTTTATACATGAATAGTTTATTCGAAAAGGAGTTAATCGATGTTAGTTAATCGATTAGAGAATAAAGAATAAAGGAGTTAATCGATGTTAGTTAATCGATTAGAGAATAAAGTAAAAGAAGTTAATCGATTAGAGAATAAAGAAAAAGAAGTTAATCGATGTTAGTTAATCGATTAGAGAAGAAAGTAAAAGGAGTTATCGAATATAGTTTATTCGAATAGAAGAAAAAGAGTAAATCGAATATAGTTTATTCGAATAGAAGCAAAAGAGTAAATCGAATATAGTCGATTCGAATAGAAAGTAAAAGGAGTTAATCGAATATAGTTTATTCGAATAGAAGTAAAGGAGTTAATCGAATATAGTTTATTCGAATAGAAGCAAACGAGTTAATCGAATATAGTTTATTCGAATAGAAGCAAACGAGTTAATCGAATATAGTTTATTCGAAGAAAGGAAAAGGAGAGATCGAATATAGTTTATTCGAAAGGAGTTAAGTGAAATGAGTAAATCAACAGCGTTAGTCAAATAGAGTTAATCCAATAGTGTTAGTCCAATAGAGTTAACTGATAAGGGTTAATCGAATAGAGTTAAGTGAAAGGAGTCAATCGAATATAGCTATTCGAAGAGGGTTAAGTAAGGAAGTTAGTTAAAGAAATATAAAGTGAACTTTGACTATTTCAAAGTTAGAAATGTTGTTCAGTTAAGGTCTGAGAGGTAGTTCTACCCCAACTTGATTGGCTTCGTTTTTAACTAAGGAATAGTTAATGTTCGGCAGTAAAGGAAATGGTTTGAGTTGGCATCGCGATGGTTTGTTTAAACATTTGTCTAAGTCCAATGAAGAAGCTTTGGAAATGTTTTCCAAATAAGAAACCAGAAATGTTTTCTATAAAGAAAACAAGAAATGGAAATGTTTTCCATTGTTAGTAATGTATATTTTCCAAATTTAGAAGATAAGAAATATTGAATATAGGGAAACAGGAGGTAAGTAAATTAATGAAATAAAGAGATAAATGTTGAATGATGTTTGATCGATATAATTTCCATTTGGAAATAATATCGTTGTTTGCACACTTGTTTTTATTCGATAGTTAAATCACAGACTATCGAAGTTTTGACCATTTTAACGCTGTTAATATGGAGAGACCGGTTGGATTATTATCCAAAGAACCACTCTATATTAGCATAAGTGTTGCGAATCATATATGCCAAAGGAAATTGAAGACGGAGTTATGCAAGGGCTATCCTGTTTACAGAATAGTGCCTTCGGTTCATCCTGTTCCTGGATGACTTGTATGGACGGATGTCTAACAGAGTATTTCCAGACGATCACGTATATTGATTTCTCCAACCGTACCAAGAGTGGAAGCGAAGAAGGAAACTTCTTTTAGCTAACACATAATATATTGTTGAGGACGTCAATCGGTGTTTGGATGGATTTGATGATGTGGCATTCAAAGTGAATCTGATGTGATGATGAAGCGTAACCTCTAGCCTCACATCCGGTAAATGACAGAAATCGGGCAGGCAGCATGGCTAAGTCGGTCGCACCGAAGTAGGGTGTATAATCACCTGATCTAGAGTTTCATTTATTTCCAAAAATCTATTGTTGATGCTGTCCCATTCGGGAAACGGTTGCTGATCCCAACTGTTGGTGATATACATTCGATACACTCAAATGAGTGGTCGGTCATGTGTGGCCGGGTTGCAAGATGTTCTTGTTGAACCCAGTGTATTCCTCTCTAGAGGTACACGAGCGATAGGTGGTTCCATACCTTGTCATAGTTGGAAATCCATTACCCAATACGTGCTTGCGGTTTTGATTGTATACTATATATGTAGAACGTGAGATGAAAGCGTTTCTACTAGATGATTATTATATTGTGTTGATGGACATTATTATAATATCAAAAGGTTTTTGATATAAAGATATTTTGGATTCTCATAAGGGAAAAACCCGTTCCGTTATGCGGCGTGGTCTTATGAGATATCGTTTACTTGTTCGAACTGTTTTTAAACTATTTTACTCATACCAGTCCCATGACTGACCCGGAGTTTATTTTGTTGTTTTCCCTAAACTCTTAGGTGCCTAAATTTGTACGGGCAGTCAAGTAGTCGGGATTTACAGATACATGGAAGAGCTGGAGCAGGAGGCTTCAGAATTATATCGCTATTATTATTCCGCTGTGTTGTAAGTGTTGTACTTTGATAATGATGTATATTCAAGTACATATGTGTATTTCAAAGTTATGTTACATATATTATATGTTATTCGTTCCGCTATGAGATTCGTGTTACTCTGATGTTGTGTTCTTCTTCTTCTTCTATTCTAATTTTCTATCTTATCTTTCCTCACCCTCTAATTTCTTTCACAAATTTCCAGGATTTTTCGATGTTTTGGTTATCGACATCGTGTTTATGTCGATAACCAAAGTCGCTAAAAATCCGGGTCATTACAAGTATGGGGCACTTATGCCGTCTATGATTGATACTTATGATTGAATTATTTTTATACATTATTCACTTATAATAGTATCAAATGATTTGTTTTTAGCGTGTCAAGCATTCTTTGGCTATTATAAGGTAAAATCCCTATCCTCCGGCTTGCGTTGCATTGTGTGATGGGACCTGGGTCTTATAATAGCTTCATTTTTCTTTATTTAGCATTGCGCTGTTGTTTTATGCACTGGTATTCTTGGGAGGAAACCCGTTCCGTGTTATACGGCGTGGTCCCTTGATTTACCTAACTTTAAAATAAAGATTAATAACTGTTTTAGTTCTCACACCAGTCACATGACTAACTTGGAGTTTATTGTTTTAACCTAAACTCTGGGTGCCCTTATTTTCCGCACGGGCAGCTAGTAGTTTTGGTTTTGCAGATTTATATTCACAAGATCCTAGTTTACAACTGGAACGATGCTCGGAAAGTTCTGTATCCGTGTATTACTTTCAGTTGTATTTTGTATTGTTTTTCCGCTGCTATGTAATTTATTGTAATCTCTGATATTTATCGAATGTATTTTATTTATTCATACTCTGTATATTCTTGTATTCTGATGGAATTGTTGTAATAAGCAATGAAATGTTCTTCTGTTTGTGTTCCGATGTGTGTTGTTCTCAAAGCAATTCGTGCTTTCCTTACCGGGGAAGTCCCGGGTTACTATAGTGAAGCTTCATATTGGGTCTTACTAACACAACTCCAAGCACTGGGAAGGCCCTTAGTTTTTTGGCCAAGCACTTGTGTCAATGGATCATCATTAATTGCAAAGGAATGCACATTACTATCTCCACTTGTCTCTGCTTCTTGAATATTTTTTTTTACTAATTCCTACATTATGATGTGTAAAATTTAATCAATTTATTAATCTTAAACAAAGCAATAACAATACCGATTAATCTCACCATGCATTCTACGGCACTCAGCGATATACTTTATCTTTTCTCGTATGTGTTTCAATCCAAACTTGAGTTCGTGTAATTGTGATAGTTGGATCATCTTGATTTTCAATCTGCATATAAAAATTCTTTAGAAAGAAATAGTAAAAGATCAATTTTTGCAAACATAAGCGATGATCAAAGAGTTCTTAACAATCCACTCTATTTGCTACCTTCCATTCTTCAATCACGAATAATTGGTTTATGATTTTCAGACATAGAAGCTACAACATTTTCTTTTGTTGCAAAAGACTATTACATAGATATTTTTGTCCTTGCTAGTATTGTTTAAACGTATTCTGCTGGCTAGCTGGCTGGTGCCAACATTGTTTAAACCTAATTAGTGAATAAGGAGCTAGACAACAAATCAAATTCCATTTAAATTATTGCATTATTACATATAAAATGAGCATTCAAGAAAGTGAAAGATAAGAAACATACTTAAGTGATGAGCACTCCATTCCTCATTTCAGTACTGGCGAGGGTTGCAAGAAATATGCATATATACGCACAATGATGTGTACATGACTGCCATCCAAATGAACATCAAATAAGTTTACAAACTATGTACTCCAAGTGACTTATAAAGAGCCTGAATTACTAAGGCTTATTATTTAATGTATATTTTTTATAGTGGTTTTCTACACACATATTAAATTAAAATTTAGACAAAGAGTAAAACCCTTAGGCTTTAACTGTATACATACGCAAGGAAGACTTAGACATACCATTTTATCCTCCACCATTGCAGCACTATTGTGAACTCCTGTATGCCTACAAATAGTTTTTTTCTTGTTCAAGCTATTCGTCTTTCTTATTTTCTTTTGATTCTTGTCATTCTCATTTAAACAAAATTCTTCCCATTCCTCCTGTTTTACGCCTGGGGGAATATTTTTTTTGTTGTGCATCTAGTGTTGATTTAACATCTAAATATTTTTTTTCCATAAAGTATTCTTATGCCTTCTCCACATCTCTGGCATTGTTTTCTAAATGCTTTTTTTTAACATAGCGAGGCACTTCTTACTTTCTCTGCAATTATTGATACAAATTTCATTATGTTTAAATATTCAAGCTGATTAAGTATAATATATTTAAAAAGAAAAATATTCTCATCGATAAGTTCTTCCAAATATCATCCTTATAGTTTTCTGGAACCAATTTCCACTTAGAAAATTTAATCGCTACATAAGTCCTCACAAGGTCTCCTATAGAACTTTGAAACTGAGTTGCGCGAGGACCAACAGCACAACCATTACGATTAAACTTAA
This sequence comes from Allium sativum, assembly GCA_030737875.1. Lineage (NCBI taxonomy): Eukaryota > Viridiplantae > Streptophyta > Magnoliopsida > Asparagales > Amaryllidaceae > Allium > Allium sativum. The sequence goes on from CM060918.1 coordinate 753,379,567, forward strand.
TCTTTTTTGAAGGATTTTCATCCATTATTGACATAAAATCTTGCCCATTCGCTTCCTTAATAGTATTTGTTGACATTGCTGTAAAAAAACAAAAAGTAAATAAATAACAAAAAGCACTGTGTTTACTTGTTATTTTCTAAGAAGAAGAGAGCAAAAGGTTCAGTAATGCCCAAATACATGCATACCCAAGTACATAGAGAGAAAGTCATGCATGTATAAGTGAATCAATGCACATACGCAGACATATGTTGTACACACACTCAACATGGCACACATATGTTTGCTGTAAAAAAATAGAGAGGGAAAAGAAAAACTAAACCTACTGGCCAATGACGTCTGTTATAGCACTAAAACCATAGATCGTTGATCTAGGAGTCCTGGGATTAGATCCCAATGACATTATTAACCAATATTTGAAAAAATAAAAAATAAAAGACTAAAACATATTGCTCCTGGCATTATGAAAAGGTCAATCAAGAGAACTCAAAGTGTGAAAATGACTGTTGATTTGTGTTATTACAGTAGTATTACTTGTTTCTCCTTAGATGTATCTCATTATTGTCTGATTTCATATGGTTCTAGTAGAATTACTTGAAATCATTCACCTCAAATTTGTAAAAAATGTGTTGGATTATATTTTTTCATGGTTTCATGACTAGCTTATAATGATAATTATCATTTCAAAAGTTAAATAGAAAATTAAGAGCCTCTCTAGATACTCAGTGTTCATAGTTAGCTTTTTCTACTAAAAAAGAAGCTTTACAGATTGAATGTTGACCTGAAGGAACAATAAGTTTTAGTTTTATTTTTCCTTATTCGATGTGCTCACTATTACATAACATTACATCAATAAAATGTCATAGGAACAAACCTACATCTAATTACTGCTAATTATTGCTACACGATAATTACTGCTAATTACTTTAGTGTAAGACAGTGTCAGATCATATTAACATAATTACCACTAAGGCATAGAGGAAGGAACTACAGCAGCACGGGTGTTGGAGGCTTTGTGTTAGATCAGATTAACACTTCTATTGTGTCTCCTGTAAAAGGTAAGCAAGTGTTAACTAATAATGCAAGTAGTAATGGGATTGAAGTATGTGTTTCTGACTGTGCACAAAAGAATATTCAAATCTGCCAACTTAGTTCAAATCACTAGAAAATGAAATGATGAATGAAATATTTGTTACTTAATGAATTATTTTCAGTGACAACATGAAAAACACATGAATATGATAACTGCAAATACTGGCATTGGATAACATCACACTGCTCAAAGAAAATTATATCTGTATGATAACTGCAAATATGATAACTACAAACACAAGAATTATTTTCAGTATACCTCTGAATATATGATAATTGCAAGCACTGGAATTATTTTCAGTATACCTCTAAATATGAAAAACAATAGGTATATTACAAATATAATTATAGCAGGTTTAACCAATGGTGTATGTGACATTAAAGTATTGAATTTCAACTCAATCCTTTAATCCTCGTTTTCTATGTGTCCAGTTCAATCTCAACCATAGATCACATGATATGTAACACCCCGAATTTTCTGAGAATATTAAAATTAACAAATTCAAGAACACTTAATTTTTAGAAGAAGAATTAAGTGAAATGGGTTGCGCTATTACGTTCGTCTCAAAATTTTGGTCAAGATAGACATTTGGTTTGCATAAAACGGCTACCTTATGAAGAAGTTATTAAGCCTTGAAGTTTGTATGCATATGAGAAATATATATATATATATATATATATGTAAAAATTAAATAAATAAATATGCAAAAAAGTTCAAAACAGCGAATCGGGAGGGGGAATAACCAAACCGGCCCATTTTTTGAGGTCGACCCGAGCCTTGCTGGGTCGACTAGGGGTTGATTCAGGGTGTTTGGCTGTCAACCCATGGGCTAATTCGCTCTAAGGCAGATGTGGCATCTGATTGGTTCTGATGGACTCCTTGCTGAGTCATTAGGGCCGATGTGGCTATTCTATCTTGTCTGAATGGCTTTGATTTACTCTAAGTTAATCTGACGGTTCCTATTAAATCAAATTTCTATATAAGCAACCTAAATCTAAACCCTAAGCCACACAAAAATATTCCTAGAGCCGTCATGCCGTCAATGGTGAACTTAGAATTGCCGTAATCTCTTTCAATTGAAAGGAAAGATAGAATCTACATCAAAATTAAATCAAAACTAATCTAATTCAACTAAGAGAATTCAATGATCTACATCAAAGGCGAGCAATTCAGTTTCAAAATACAGATCCCTGAAATCATGTTTTTCCTTTTGATTGTAAGTGTAGTTATCTTTCAGATGTGAATAAATTATAGACATGATTTGTAATGAATTGTAAAATAGAATTGTATCAAGTTGTATGTAACACCCCACGTCCGTTAGTGTCACTCACAAAGGGAATGCACTAAGTTCAGTGGAGCATTTAGGGTAAAAGATGCAGATAAATTACAAGACAGACAGAAATTAAACAGCGGAAAATAAAACTTAGCTTTATTGATAAAATAGTTTGTACAATGATTTCTTTACAATATCAGAGTATCATCTGTCTTACAGAATAAAGAAGAATAAAAATACATTCATATTCCCCAATTATTTAGCAAGAGCCAGCCATAGCATCTGAAAAGAGAATCCAAGCAAACTTCGACAAATCTTCAAGCTGGAAAGAGTGGCAATCCAACTAAACCCGAGCTAAACTATTCCCTCCTTTACTACCTGGGGTGGGGGGGGGGGGGGAACGGAAGAAAAAAAGACGAAAGAAAAACAGAGTCAGACATAAAGCCTGAGTAAGTTCAGTAACTTCTAGCATATGAACATGGAACAACAACAAAACGACATGAATTAACTGAATACAAGATAACACCATGATGATAGGGTTGGCAAGATTAGACAAGATTAACACGAGATCTGCTAAGCTAAGATAAACTGGATATGCTCTAATACTTTTGCCGCTTCGCCATTTCCTTGTTATACTGGTTTCTATATCTCTGCACCACCTAACTAGTGTTCCAACTAGTAATGATAACGTGATCCCAACCCCTGTAGTTTCCATTGCCTTCAGGAATACATTTATAATTTATTACCTAGATCTAATCTAGGGTTTTCTATTAAGTGCTTTCTAGATTTAACTAGAGTTTTACGCTATCTGCTGAACGCTTCTCGAGTTCAGGGTTTATGCCATCTAGTCCAACTAGGGATTACGCTACCTGTTGAACGATGCCCCTAAGTCTAGGACACACTACCTAGAGTGGTATATGTTCCTATACTTCCCCACGCATGTATCATGAATCGTTATCGCTTGTCTAGATGCACATGTCCTGTAATGTGCGGTCCGAGTCCTGTGACATGGCAAATTAAGGAATACAGAACTCGGTCGGGAGCTTTCAGATATCTGCCGATGCAGATGCTAAGGTCTGTTTTTATTTCAGTGGCTATGGTCCCACTTGACCCCTCCCTCAACTAATGAAAGGCACACCTTGTAAAATGAGAACCATACGCCAGCCCCCGGTGCCCCACTATCCTATGGCCATCCTCACCCATAACTACATAGCAAGTATATGGTCTTTTGGAGTTCTCCTCCTTTCCGCTTCATGTATCTCGATTGACTCAAGATGGATGGTAGACGACGAGTCGCTATCACAGGGCTACCGTTTGCTCGCCGAATCACGCCGGTCCATCCTAGTCCTAAGGTTGCCATGTATTGCAACCAAGGCATACCCCTGGTTCTTCTACGTAGACCTTAACCTCTGTGGGCCCAGGCGGATCATCTGCAGCCTCATAGAGGGATACCAAGAGTACCCTCACGTCCCCTCGAAGACTCGGGCTTCGTAACCCAATTCGTTTGGAGCCTCCTTTTTACTCAGACGGACATTCGCTCCTTTCCGTGTTATACTAAGAATTACTACTTGGTTTTACTAACTAAGATTTACCAGTTAGTTTCCAGAATCGTTGTTTTCTTAAATAAGGTTCACTACTTAGTTCTCCTTCCCGTTAATTTGGATTGGTTAAGTGTCATTAGTCAATTCAAGCTAACTTAACCCCCATCATTTATCCTGTTAAACTTGTTAAGTGTTATCAGTAATTCATGTTGACTTAACCCGACCACAAACCAGGTTATGTTGGTTAAGTATTCCTTATTACTTAACCCTACCCATTATCCTGTATTGGTTAAGTGTTCCTTTTTAACTGTACCTTGCCCGTCTGTTTTCACTAACATGTTATTAATGGTTAAGTATTGTCCCTACATGTTTTAGACTTAGCCTTATTCCTTTATCACAACCTGATGGTTAAGTGTTCAAGTTTACTTAACCCTACGGTCTAGCCCAACTACATATCAAATTGGCTAAGTGTATTAGCTTTACTTAACCCCACCTTCTTAGTCTAGTTAACATGTTAATTTGGCTAAGTGTTTTCTTAGTTACTTAACCCCTACAAATCTTGTCTTGCTACCTTGAGTTTGGTTAAGTGTCTCTATGGACTTAGCCCTCCCATTCTAGCTTAACTGTGTTAAGTTGGTTAGGTGTTCCTATGGACTTAACCCTCCCATTCTAGTCAGTCTGAACCTAACCCCACCCATCCGTCTAGTTATCATGTTGAACTGGTTAAGTGTCTTAGTTAACTTAACCCTACCATTCTTGTTCTAGCTTTAACTAAATAGATTAAAGCCGCTACCACTCACATTAGACAGGTATTGTTGCGACTACTGGATGTGCCGGTTGGTTCTGGGCAGGTTTACATCATAACTCAGTCTAACCTCGGGCTGGGCATATTCGTGTTTTCTAAGTTCAAAAGGGTTTTTGATTAATTTTCAAATCAGGTTTTGAAAACAACCATCCCGTCCGTCGGATCAGTTAGGGATAGCCAGGGAGAGCAGGAAACATGTATTTTCCAAACCCAAGCCTAAACACTATCCTCTCTGTCACCCTAGAACTTTCTGGTGTGTCATTAAAAGAGATGTCGTTAATAAACCTTTAATTTGTCTAAATTTACATTTCCTCATTTAGGCCAAATTCTATAAATAAATTATTTCTAATTTACTTATTTCCTAATTACTCTTTTAATGTAAGTTGTCAACATTTATTCTTATGCCCCTTTTTCCTCCTATATCATATTTATGCTTTTTGGTATGTAAACTATACCAAATCAAGTGTCACTAACCATGATTTTGCTAAACCTAACGGTTATTCCCAATTATGGCCAATCTCAAATTTATACCAATATACTTATTACGCCAAATTAGCTAATCCAATCCTGATTTAACATTCTAATTACAGTTCACGTCAAACTAGACTTATTATTCTAGTTCTTAACTCATTTAAATGCTAGATTTACACGTCAATACTAGATTCAAATTACACATCTTATAATTTGTGTCAAATTTATCCAATTTGCATTTCTATGAACATGCCATAATATATGCTCCCAATTTATGCCAAATTCCAAGTTTATAACTATGTTTTAGTACATTTCTCATTATGCCCAAATCGTATTCCCACCGTTCGTATAACTGCGATTCAATCTAGATTAGGGATAAACCTAGACTCGTAGAAAATAGGGAATGAACCAAAGATGCTATGAAAAAGGATGATCATAATAACTGGCATAAAAGGGTTTGAATAACGACATAGGTTCAAGAACATAGGTAGACCTAACTTAATAGGTAAATTCCCATGGTCTAAAACCAAGAATAAACAGGGTAGGTTCAAGAACATGGGTAGACCTAACTTAATAGGTAAATTCCCAAGTTCTAAGACCAAAGAAAACCAAGGACAGGCAGAATAAAAAATCGGGTTTAGACCCAATCTCATAGTCACAGAACTTAAGCAACACTTTCCTAGTCATGAATCATAGGTGTTTAATCACAGATGTCCTTGTTTTGTCATAGGCAATAGTTTATGTTTCCTAACCAAAGGCATCGGCTTAGTCAAGGAAATAATCCTCATAGTCACAGTCACAGTCATAGGCAATGTTCATAGTCAAAGGCAATGTTCATAGTCATAGGCAAATGTTCATCGTCATAGGCATATGGGTTTAAGGTCCATAGTTTCATAGTCATGGTCTATTTTGTCCTCGAATCATAACAGTTCTTAATTAGGTCAAGAGTATAGGCACTGATTCGAATAGAGAGAGAGAGAGAATTGGCATATTCTTTTATTTCTTTAATTTCATGTCACGAACAAAGAAAAACGTTCAAATCTAGAAATAACTGACTTACAGATATTAGATCAGAACAGAAAGATGGCGTTGCTAAGATTCGTAGAAAAACAGTCGTTGAAGACGTTTGAACCTCCTCTTGAATCCTAGCTTGACTCGAACCTTTTCTTGAAAGTCTTTTAGCAGCATCTCCTCGTCTTGATTTATTTTATATATATTATTTATTTAGTTAAGAAGAGAGGAAGAGGCCATGTTTCACCAAGAATCTTTGCAGCATAAGGGTAGAGGAGAATTGTGAATAGAGAAGAAGACCATGGCTGTTTATATAGTGTTAGGAGGACGAACCTGGTCAGATAACGCGACCAAATACATCAGAACGAACCAGCTGCAAAAAGCTGGAAAAACAGGGGGGGTCGACCCCCAGGTCGATTATGTAATCGACATGGGTGCCCCAGGTCGACTACCCAGTCGACCTGGGTAGCCCAGGTCGACTACCAGTCGACCTGGGTGTCTTGGGCAGGAAAATTCCCGCCCTGGCCAATCCGGCCCGATTTTTGAAATTTAAATTTGTTTTATGTCTGTTCGAATTTTAAACTGAATTCTGAAACTTCCGGAGGCCATATCTCCTTCATACGGACTCCGATTTATGCAAACTTGGACTCGGTTTCATGCAGAATTCCGAGACGAACGCAATGATGCAGCCCATTTCCCTTGATTTTGAATTTAACTTTTAATTCTGCCTTGATTTGTAAATCTTTAGCGTTACAGAATTATGGGGTGTTACATTGTATGTGATGCCGATTCATGTTTATTCATGTCTATTCTATCATATATGCCTATGAACTATTGTGGTCTATCGAACCTATCATATTATGTGGAAATTGGTGAGTAAACCTATGATGTTGTATAGGAATTTGGGAATGAAATTATCATATGTAAGTTTGGTGATATTATGATACATACAAGTTTTAGGCTAAGTCATGTCGTTTATGCCTAATTGTTTAGAGCCATTATGCATACATGTTTAGATCTACGACCTTATATGTTTAGATCTGCAACTTTATATGTTAGATCCATATTCCTTTATGATAGATCTAATTTGCAAGTTCACAACTACATGCCAAGTTTAACTTGTATAGTTTTATGTAAATTCATATGCATGTGGTTCATGTTGCATAGATCAAATTTGCAAGTTCATAGTTAAAAGTATATTGTTATATGCCAAATTCATGTGACATATGTGTAGTTAGATCCATACTTTTGTATGATGTTGGAATGTTACAAAGTTCCTCTTTTCCCATTTTTTTTTATAAGTTAGGCTAAAATATCGAGCCTAACATTCTATGCAATTTTGCGAACGTACAACGGGGGTAACGTTGGGGAAAACATGAAATTACATGTAATTGGCATGTTTGACATATAAGCATGATAAGTGGAATGAAAATGGTATAATCTATACACCTAAAATTTTGAACGTGATTTAGAAGGAAAGTGGGCCATGAAAATAATTGATTTAAAATTTACATGGAAATATGTAGGATAAACATGAAAAATTACATGGCATAGATTGGTTCATGAAATGGTAGTTTTAATATACCATTAATTGTGAGAATAATTAAAAGGATAATTATGGCATAATTAAATTGGGAATAATTTACATATGGAATTTGTCATAAATAAGAAATATGTAAATTTAGAAAAGACGAATATGCCTAACCCGTGGTTAGACTGAGTTGTGGTGTAAAACTGCCGGGAACCGACCGGCACATCCAGTGACCACAACAATACCTGTCTAATGTGGGTGGTTAGTGCATTGAGTCCAAAAGGAACCCGAGGTTAGACTGCGTTGTGGTGTAAAACAGCCAGGAACCGACTGACACATCCAGTGACCACAACAATACCTGTCTAATTTGAGTGGTTGGTGCTTTAATAAAGCTAAATCAAGATTGGTAGGGTTAAGTCAATTAAGGAAACACTTAACCAATTCAACATGTTAACTAAACTGATGGGTGAGGTTAAGTAAATTTAGAGCACTTAACCATTATAACATGTTAATTAGACAAGTGGGTGAGGTTAGGTAAATTTAGAACACTTAACCGTTATAACATGTTAATTAGACAAGTGGGTGAGGTTAAGTAAATTTAGAACACTTAACCGTTATAACATGTTAATTAGACAAGTGGGTGAGGTTAAGTAAATATTGAACACTTAACCGTTCTAACATGTTAATTAGACAAGTGGGTGAGGTTAAGTAAATTTAGAACACTTAACCTTTATAACATGTTAATTAGACAAGTGGGTGAGGTTAAGTAAATTTAGAAACACTTAACTAATATGACTTGATTTATGGAAAGGTTAAGTTAAAATAAGAGGGCAACACTTAACTAATATAACTTGATTTGTAGTAGGGTTAAGTTAACACAAGAAGGCAACACTTAACCAAAGTAACATGACACGTAGGTGAGTTAAGTTAACTTGAATTGATTGATGACACTTAACCAATACAGCAAGATGAATACGTGGGGTTAAGTTAACAAGAAACACTTGACCAATATAACTTGATGAACGAACTGGGTTAACTAAATAGGAAACACTTAAACGATCCAACATGATAAGTAAGGAGGGTCAAGTTAATAAGAAATACTCAACCAACATGACATGATGAATGAGTGGGTTAAGTTAACATGAGCGGACAACACTTAACTAATATGGCGTAATGTGCGGGAGGGTTAAGTACATATCGGGTTGGTGAGTAATATTAGTAAATATAGGCCCATAAAACTTAACCATTAAATAAACATGCTTGAAATAGTGGAAGGGTTAAGTACATATTGGGCGGGTGGGTAATATTAGTAAATATAGGCCCACAAAACTTAACTATTAAATAAATATGCTTGAATCGATGGGAGGGTTAAGTACATCTCGTGTAGGTGGGTAATATTAGTACATATAGGCCCACAAAACTTAACCGTTTATTAAAAATGCTTGAATCGATGGGAGGGTTAAGTACATGTCGGGTTGGTGGGTAATATTAGTAAATATAGGCCCACAAACTTAACCAATAGGAAACCCTAGTAACGAGGATCCATTTCAGCAGTAACCCACATGGATGTATCACGGTACCCTGAACTAGGCAGGGTGAGGCACGATTACTGGGCTGATTATAAGCCGTCAAAGCAGCGGCAGGGGGTACGTCAGTGTAGGTTCCGACGGTTTACGGACGTGCACGTACTCCGGAGTGGGAAAAAGAAGGCACTGGATACCAGTAGTTATACATGTGCATCTTGAATCGTGTCGGTCATTATCATAAGGATTGATACACCTTATAGTGGGACCAGCACAGGGTATGTACACGCAAGAGAGGGCCAATTGACATAGGCACATGGAACATGAATACAAGTAGGGAGACGATCGATAGGGTAGTAAGGGTACATCTAACATGTTCATGGAAGTTAGGCTAATTGAGGTGGAATCCTCACGATAGATGTACACCTAAAGGCTACCACAATTACGGGGGTTGGGATCACTATTATCATTTTATACAGATTACTAGTTGGGACACTAGTTAGGTGGTGCAGAGATAAATATTGAGATCAGATTAACAAAGTAGTAGCGAAGTAGAGAAAAAGTAGAAGCGCATTCAGTTCACCTTGCACTTATCTTGTCTTTAGTTACCTTGTTTTTATGGTATTGTCCTATTTTCGGTTTATTCATGTCATGATCCTTTATCTTGTTTGCATGCTGAAAGATCACTGGACTTACCATACTTATGTCTGACCAAGTTTGTTTTTCGCCTCTTTTCTTCCGTCCCCCCCCGGTAGTTAGGGAGGGAATAGCTCAGCCTAACTTGGACCTCTTCTCTTTCCAAGCTTGAAGATTAGTTAGTGTATCGCTTTGGACTCTCTCTCTCTTCCACTGCTATGGCTGGTTCATGCTTTATCGGGGAATATCATTGTTTTTATGCTTCTTTTATTCTTGGAAGTTTTTAAATCAAGACAGAAGTTCTATGTATTACATTTAAGTGTGATTGAGGAAATTGTTGTAAAAGCTTGACTGAATTAAGTTGTTTAAAAATGACTTTATTTTCTGCTGCTTTATTTGTCTATCTTGTAATTTATCTGCATCTTTTACCTATAATGCTCCACCGAAGTTAAGGCATTCCCTCTGTGAGTGACCTTAACGGAGGTGGGGTGTTTCACTTGGTATCAGAGCTGAAGGTTACCGGATTAGATAAAAGATTTGAAAAATTATTTTCAAAATGGTTTTAAAAGAAGCATTTTCAAAAGAAAAGTTTTGTTTTAAAGGCGTTTTCCCCAAAGCCATATGCACTATCTTTTGATCCTCTGTTTGAATCCTTGTTTCCTTCTTTCCTGAGTCTCCGGGGCTCCTGGCTTTCTGGGAGGTAACCTCATCGTGGCATGGTTCCGTAGGCTCGACGAGACTACGACACTTGTCAAAGGGAAAACAAGTGCCCACTATAGCCGTAGTAGTTTCACCTGCGGCTAATTTTCTTTCGAGCTTTGTAGAATTCTCCGTGCAATGGAGGCAGCTTTCGAGAGACCTGTCAACAAGTTACACAAGGATGACAAAGATGAGAATGAGGGAGTTTGGCTAAGGAGCACAACACAAGGGTGAAGAACTCATGGATATGGACTTGGTTCACAAAGGAGGGGAGGAAAGAATAGTAAAACCTAACACAAGAGGAGTATCTTTATTTTGGTATAACGGGTCGTATAATTAAGGGCAAGGGAAAGAACAAAAGACAGGATTTTCCGGAAGGCAAGTGCATGCTCTCACCACCAGCATACCTGAGAGAGAGGTAGTAAAGTTTCTGTTGAAAAGTTTTGTTTTTCTTCTTGATCATCCTGCTAGTACTCTTTTTGATTTTTGCGCTTCGCATTCGTTTATATCTGCTTCCATAGTTGAGTCTCTGCTCCCTAGAGCTTGTATAGTAGAGGATCCCATTATTGTCTCAAGTCCAATTTGTGGTTCGGCTCATTTATCTTTGGTTTGTAAGGATTTGAGATACTTATGTTTTTGGTTTCATGGGCTATGGGTTGATTCTAGGCATGGATTAGTTAGCTAGTAATTGTGAAAGGAGGGTAGTTAGACTTTTGACTTGCCTCGGGAATACCCTCGAAATTTCGTGTGATCCTAAGGGATCAGTTTGTCTTAGCTACCTAGAATCACTTTATGTATTTATCGACGATTTTCGATCCGTTAGAGTATTCCATGAGTACGCAGATTTTTTTTTAATTAAGGTTAGGAATTTTCCCCCTAAAAACTCGAGATAGACTTCCGCATATATCTAGTTGACAATGCAAAGCCAGTTATGCGATCAACAATAGTTTTGGAGCAGGATTGGCGAGGATAGCCAGAGTCGGTTAAGTGCTCAATTGTTTGGTTGTTTTACTAGTATCATCTCACATAAATCATCAAAATTCGGAGGAGGTATTCCTTGGGTGCTTGTCTGATATTGGTTTAGGCCTTTGGGGCTTGCACTTGAGGGATGCCAAGTTCGACTAGGATGGTTTGCGTGAGAGATATCGACCCTTAGATTTGTGACATGAGGGATAAGCTAAGTAGAAGAGAGACCTTTAATCATCTTAGTTTATACACTTGGTATCATGGTTAGCTTCTGTTTATCTTGGAAAGATAGTTCGATAACATTTGATACCCTTTAGCATAGTAAATGATCGAGGTTCTATCTTTACTAGTGGGTTTTGGAAATGGAGGTCAAGAAGTTTCACAATCGTGAAGTTAAATTAGTTAAGGTACAGTGGAGTGAAGCTCAAAGAAGATGCGGCTTAGAAGACTGAAGACTAGATACGCGCATCATACCCTTTTTGAGGGTATATCCTTGATTCCTTCTTTTTATGTAATATTTATTTGCATGCTAGTCTTTATCTTTTAAGTATATCCTCTCGGTCCTATCCTTGATCCTTAGGTAGAAGCCAATGGATGAAAACAAACATGTGTTTGAGATATGTTATGATTGATGATTGCAAGTGTTTACTAGTGGTTGCTCGTGGATGCATATACACACATTAAGCACTAGATCGGCTTAGTCACTTTCATATTGCATATGCATATGAATGTATTTGTATATGGATTGAAACTTGATGTGTTATCATATGGATGTTGCATATGGATGAGTGAATATGCACATATATAGTATTTACATGATTAGGGATATTTTCATACATATTGGACGCATGATACTCTCATGATTCGCATTAAGGAGGTCAACTGGATCAGTAGACCGCCTGATTTTGCACTAGATAAGAGACATATACACACACTCTGCATACGTTCATATGGCATTAGAAGTCTTTTAAGTATAATGGATGCTTGTGGATGATGGATGAGTAGATGGATGATTGGAAGTTAGGATGCATTTTTCTTAACTTGAAGATTTCGGGGATGAAATCCTTTAAGGAGGGGAGAATGTAACACCCCGAATTTTCTGAGAATATTAAAATTAACAAATTCAAGAACACTTAATTTTTAGAAGAAGTAAGTGAAATGGGTTGCGCTATTACGTTCGTCTCAAAATTTTGGTCAAGACAAACATTTGATTTGCATAAAACGGATACCTTATGAAGAAGTTAATAAGCCTTGAAGTTTGTATGCATATGAGAATATATATATATATATATATATATATAAATTAAATAAATAAATATGCAAAAATGTTCAAAACAGCGAATCGGGAGGGGGAATAACCAAACCAGCCTATTTTTGAGGTCGACCCGAGCCCCGCAAGGCCGACTAGGGGTTGATTCAGGGTGTTTGGCTGTAAATCCATGGGCCAATTCGCTCTAAGGAAGATATAGCATCTGATTGGTTCTAATGGACTCCTTGCTGAGTCATTAGGGCTGATGTGGCTATTCTATCTTGTCTGAATGGCTTTGATTTGCTCTTGGTTAATCTGACGGTTCCTATTAAATCAAACTTCCATATAAGCAACCTAAATCTAAACCCTAAGCTACACAAAAATATTCCTAGAGCCGTCATGCCATTAATGGTGAACCTAGAATTGCCGTCATCTCTTTCAACTCAAAGGCAAGATAGAAGCTACATCAAAATCAAATCAAAACTAATCTAATTCAACTAAGAGAATTCAATGATTTACATCAAAGGCAAGCAATTCAGTTTCAGAATACAGATCCCTGAAATCAAGTTTTTCCTTTTGATTGTAAGTGTAGTTATCTTTCAGATGTGAATAAATTAAAGACATGATTTGTAATGAATTGTAAAATAGAATTGTATCAAGTTGTATGTGAAGTTGATTCATGTTTATTCATGTCTATTCTATCATATATGCCTATGAACTATTGTGGTCTATCGAACCTATCATGTTATGTAGAAATTAGTGAGTAAACCTATGATGTTGTATAGGAATTTGGGAATGAAATTATCATATGTAAGTTTGGTGATATTATGATACATACAAGTTTTAGGCTAAGTCATGTCGTTTATGCCTAATTGTTTAGAGCCATTATGCATACATGTTTAGATCTACAACCTTATATGTTTAGATTTACAACTTTATATGTTAGATCCATATGCCTCTATGATAGATCTAATTTGCAAGTTCACCACTACATGCCAAGTTTAACTTGTATAGTTTTATGTAAATTCATATGCTTGTGGTTCATGTTGCATAGATCAAATTTGCAAGTTCATAGTTAAAAATAAATTGTTCTACGCCAAATCCATGTGACATATGTGTAGTTAGATCCATACTTTTGTATGATGTTGGAATGTTGCAAAGTTCCTCTTTTCCCCTTTTTGTTTTATAAGCTAGGCTAAAATATCGAGCCTAACATTCCATGTAATTTTGCGAACGTACAACGGGGGTAACGTTGGGGAAAACATGAAATTACATGTAATTGGCATGTTTGACACATAAGCATGATAAGTGGCATGAAAATGATATAATCTATATACCTAAAATTTTGAACGTGATTTAGAAGGAAAGTGGGCCATGACAATAGTTGATTTATAATTTACATGTAAATATGTACGATAAACATGAAAAATTACATGGCATAGATTGGTTCATGAAATGGTATATCTAGCATACCATTAATTGTGAGCGTAATTAAAAGGATAATTATGGCATAATTAAATTGGGAATAATTTACATATGGAATTTGTCATAAATAAGAAATATGTAAATTTAGAAAAGACAAATACGCTTAACCCGAGGTTAGACTGAGTTGTGGTGTAAAACTGCCCAGAACCGATCGACACATCCAGTGACCACAACAATACCTGTCTAATGTGGGTGGTTAGTGCATTGAGCCCAAAAAGTACCCGAGGTTAGATTGAGTTATGGTGTAAAACTGCCCGGAACCAACCGGCACATCCAGTGACCACAACAATACCTGTCTAATGTGAGTGGTTGGTGCTTTAATAAAGCTAAGTCAAGATTGGAAGGGTTAAGTCAATTAAGGAAACACTTACCAATTCAACATGTTAACTAAACTGATGGGTGAGGTTTAGTAAATTTAGAACACTTAACCGTTATAACATGTTAATTAGACAAGTGGGTGAGGTTAAGTAAATTTAGAACACTTAACCGTTATAACATGTTAATTAGACAAGTGTGTGAGGTTAGGTAAATTTAGAACACTTAACCGCTATAACATGTTAATTAGACAAGTGGGTGAGGTTAAGTAAATTTAGAACACTTAACCGTTATAACATGTTAATTAGACAAGCGGGTGAGTTTAAGTAAATTTAGAACACTTAACCTTTATAACATGTTAATTAGACAAGTGGGTGAGGTTAAGTAAATTTAGAAACACTTAACCAATATAACTTGTTTTATGGAAAGGTTAAGTTAAAATAAGAGGGCAACACTTAACCAAAATAACTTGATTTGTAGTAGTGTTAAGTTAACACAAGAAGGCAACACTTAACCAAAGTAACATGACAAGTAGGTGGGTTAAGTTAACTTGAATTGATTGATGACACTTAACCAATACAACAAGATGAATACGTGGGGTTAAGTTAACAAGAAACACTTGACCAATATAACTTGATGAATGAACGGGGTTAAGTTAATAGGAAACACTTAACTGATACAACATGATAAGTAAGGAGGGTCAAGTTAATAAGAAATGCTTAACCAACATGACATGATGAATGAGTGGGTTAAGTTAACATGAGCGGACAACACTTAACTAATATGGCGCAATGTGCGGGAGGGTTAAGTACATATCGGGTTGGTGGGTAATATTAGTAAATTATAGGCCCACAAAACTTAACTATTTAATAAACATGCTTGAATCAGTGGAAGGGTTAAGTACATATCGGGTGGGTGGGTAATATTAGTAAATATAGGCCCACAAAAGTTAACTATTAAATAAACATGCTTGAATCGATGGGAGGGTTAAGTACATCTCATGTAGGTGGGTAATATTAGTACATATAGGCCCACAAAACTTAGCCGTTTATTAAAAATGCTTGAATCGATGGGAGGGTTAAGTACATATCGGGTTGGTGGGTAATATTCGTAAATATAGGCCCACAAACATAACCAATAGGAAATCCTAGTAACGGGGACCCATTTCAGCAGTAACCCACAGGGATGTATCATGGTACACTGAACTGGGCAGGGTGGGGCACGATTACTGGGCTGATTATAAGTGGTCAAAGCAGTGGCAGCGGGTATGTCAGTATAGGTTCCGACGGTTTACGGGCGTGCACGTACTCCGGAGTGGGAAAAAGCAGGCACTGGGTACCAGTAGTTATACACTGCGCATCTTGAATCGTGTCGGGTCGCTATCATGAGGATTGATATACCTTATGGTCGGACTAGCATAGGGTATCTACACGCAAGAGAGGGCCGATTGACATAGACACATGGAACATGAATACAAGTAGGGAGCCGATCGATAGGGTAGTAAGGGAATATCTAACATGTTCATGGCAATTAGGCTGATTGAGGTGGAATCCTCACGATAGATGTTCACCTGAAGGCTACCACAATTACGGGTGTTGGGATCACGATTATCATTTTATACAGATTACTAGTTGGGACACTAGTTAGGTGGTGCAGAGATAAATATAGAAATCAGATTAACAGAGTAGTAGCGAAGCAGAGAAAAAGTAGAAGCGCATTCAGTTCACCTTGCACTTATCTTGTCTTTAGTTACCTTGTTTTTATGGTATTGTCCTATTTTCGGTTTGTTCATGTCATGATCCTTTATCTTGTTTGCATGCTGAAAGATCACTGGACTTACCAGACTTATGTCTGACCTAGTTTGTTTTTCGCCTCTTTTCTTCCGTTCCCCCCGGTAGTCAGGGAGTGAATAACTCAGCCTAACTTGGACCTCTTCTCTTTCCAAGCTTGAAGATTAGTTGGTGTATCGCTTTGGACTCTCTCTCTCTTCCACTGCTATGGCTGGTTCATGCTTTATCCGGGAATATCATTGTTTTTATACTTCTTTTATTCTTTGAAGTTTTTAAATCAAGACAGAAGTTCTATGTATTACATTTAAGTATGATTGAGGAAATTGTTGTAAAAGCTTGACTGAATTAATCTGTTTATAAAATGACTTTATTTTCCGCTGCTTTATTTGTCTGTCTTGTAATTTATCTGCATCTTTTACCTATAATGCTCCACCGAAGTTAAGGCATTCCCTCTGTGAGTGACCTTAACGGAGGTGGGGTGTTTTATGATATATATTGATGAGTCCTGCTATGTCATTAAAATAATAAGTGATATAAATATAAATGACTGATATCAATTTGGGTCAAAGGGACAAGTATAATGAGTATAGATCGATTGAAGCCATTAAATTTGGGACAAAGGGACAAGTATAACAAATATCACTAACATAACAAATACCTGACTAATAACAAATATCACTAACATAACAAATACCTGACTTGAAAATATACAAGAAATATCACTAACATAACCAATCAAATTAACACATTTTTTTGAATAGGGAAATTCATCTAAGACCGATGGATAATCATTTGGAAGTTTTTCCACGTCAACATGCTTAGTTAATTTCCTTGGAGTAGGGAAAACCGCACGCCAACCATCATCTTCTTCAATTTTAGAGTAAAATACTCCTTTAGCTTCTTGAGCTAAAATAAATGGATCCTCCTAAACTTTCTCCTTTTGTTTCGGCTTATCCAGGTTCAATGTTACAAGATTCCAAAGCGGGTCAACTCTACAAGCATTTCTACAGTCTTCAACCTTTACCTAATTGTAGTAGAAAAACAAACAATTTAAAACCAACATAATCCAATTCTAAAATATTTCTCACAATACCATAATAGGTCATTAACTCATTCTTTGGATTTTTATCTTTTTGATCCACAACAAAGCTAGTATATGCTTCCATGGATACACCACTATCTTGTGTGACTAAACATGCATCGGATGAACTTGATGAGAATGTAAAACCATTAACACGATATTTCTTATAACTAATAGCTTTGTAAAGTAGACCATTTTCCAATCTCCATAATATGGAATTAGTCTCTCCCATTTCGAGCAACTACATTATTTAAAAATATCAACTTAGAAATAATAAGCATAAAAATATAGCATTTAATAGGTTAAAATCAACAATGTATACCTCAACACATAGCCAATGATTGAATTCCTTGATTTTTGTACTTGCGTTAGTTCCTCCATAATTTTGAATATGAATTGGTAATAATTCCAAGTATTTATCATATTTACTGCCTAAATAAATTACATATTTTTTTTACTAATATACTATGCTATAAAGAAAAAAAATGAAGCCTACCATTTCCAATCTTCTAAATTTTCATAATGATTAAGAACCCATCGGCGTACTTGTTGAAACTAAACTTGATTTAACACCACAACGTGTCCAGCTCCCAGTGGTTTCTCATCTATAAAGTCTTTACTTTCTTCCAACCAATCTTCACTACTATACTTGTGTGTACCAACACTCGAGTTTGGCATATACTCCATGCAATACATCACAGATTCATCAACAAGATATGATTCTGCTATCGAGCCTTCGACATACCGTTTATACAAAGTATATCTTTTGTATTGTTTCATTAATCTCACATGAAAATACATTTAAAATTAGCTTAGGGAAATTATAAAACATAAGCATAAATAAAATTAGCTTTGAAGAATTATAATTTTACCGCTCAAATGGATACATCCACCGAAATCTTACTGGTCCACATGCCACTGCTTCATCAGCTAGATGAATGATACAGTGCAACCTTATAACGAAAAAGGAAGGAGGGAACTCTTTCTCAAGAATACATATTTCCTCCACCAATGCTTTTTTTGCTAATTGAAGCTCCCCTTTATTTATCACCTTAGCACACAAAATCTTTAAAAATAAGCTAATTCTTTGAGTTTAAATCCTCAAAAGTTTGTCATTCTTAAAAGCATCCCTAAGTAAGAATGGAAGCAAATGTTCCATGATCACATGATAATCATGCGACTTGAGGCCTTTTAATTCTGGAGGTTGGGTTGTGACTAAGTTACTTAAGTTGGAGGAAAAACCCGAAGGCAACTTCAAATTTTGTAAGCAACGACACATGTTTTGCTTCTCTTTTAATGTTAAATCATACGCTGCTTTTTCCATTGATGTTGTACTGGGTTTTTATCTTCAACTAACCACAACTTCTTACTGATTCCCAATTTCATCATATCTTTTCTAGCTTTTAATCCATCTTTTGTTTTCTTAACTCCCATTATTATACTTAGTAAGTGTCCGTTAATATTTTTTCGGTATGCATCGCATCAATATTGTGTCTAACCTCAAGGAACTTCCAATATGGTAAATCAAATAATATAGACCTCCTGTACCATGGTAATACAATAGTGGAGTGCTCACTGGAATCGTAATCCTTATTTAACTTTCTCCTACTTTTCATACTCTTGCACGTTTTATCAATAATGCATTCATGGTTGTGTATATCATCTCTACCAAAATAATTTAACATCTTTTGTTTGACTTCTTCACCAGATAGTCATCGTGGAGGTAATCGATGTTCAACAGTTCTATTGTATCTTTTATCATTCCTGTATTTGTGATCGGATCTCAAAAACCTTCGATATCCTCTATAACATATTTTTTAAGAATTTTTTAGACATTTAGAATCAATATCTTCTACACATACAGGACAAGCTTTATAACCATGCATATTGCAACCAGATATAATCCCGTATGCAATAAAATCATGAACCCCCCACAAAAACTTTGCTCTCATGGTAAATGTGGATTTAGTGAAGGCATCATATGTTGGAACATCATTAAACCATAATTCTTTAAGATCCTCTGCCATTGGTTGTAAGAAGGCAACAATATGTTTTCCAGGACTAAGGGACAGCAAATCAAAAGAGTTAATAGACAAAACTCTTTCTTCATGCATAAAGATAGAGTAAGATTTAGAGGTGGTAATATTATTGAACAACAACTGTACTTACTGTGCATATGGATTAAAACCATATGATGAAATTACAGGACGAATGTTGTAACAACCTATATTTTTAACTATCCAAAATTATTTAATTTAATATTATTTTATGGGAAATTTTGGTTAAAATAAATAATTTGGTGATTTTGTGGTAAAAATTAAACAATATGGTTTGTTCTAGGTAGTTAATAATAATTTGCAACAAATGTAATGACAATAGATTTATAGTTTAAATAAAATGTGAAATGTGGTATATTTATTTTGGAACGGTAATTCAATTTACATAAAAGTTTAATAAAAGAGAGTTGAACATTACAGGGAAAGCATTTAATTAATTGCAACGACTACAATTTATATTTGGTTATTAATAATAATTTAAGGTGTGGAAACTGCAAAATTTAATTAAAAGTGATATTTACCAATTATTTAGATAGTAACTGACATTTTGATATTAACAGATGTTGTAGTTGTAGCAACAACCAATAATGGAATGAGAAAAATAATAACTACATAGAAAATATATATACATATACATACATACATACATATATATATTAACGAATTTGAAAATTACATTTAATTGCAATGAATTCAACAAATTTTATTGGATAGAGCAGTTGCTAAGCTATTTGACAGTCACTGGCATTTTGTTATTAACAAATGTTGTAAATTTTGCAATAACCTATAGTTAAATGAGAAGCTAAATAATCAATTCATAGGATATATATATGGATTAATGTGTATTTTACATTGTGTTGTAATATATATATTTGGAAATTATGTTTGTATAAATTGTAAGGTAAATAATAACATTAATTAAGAATGGTAATTAAAGGAATACATTGAATGTTTAACTAAACTTAAAAATAATGATTAAAATAGATTAATTGATTAATGTGGGAAAAAGTTTCTATTTAATTCATTGATGATAATTTGGAAATGAATTTTAAATAATGCACGTAATTACTGTTAAGGTGAATAAACTTGTAAATCTAGAAAATTGACATAATAGATTTTAAACAAGCATTAAGCAGGATCAAAATGTAATGATATATGGAATAATAAAGTAAATACCGAATTAAATGCGATTTAATTGGATTTAAGTTATGATCAATGTTAACATTATTTTCTGTCAACACCCAGAGTAAGTTATATAGGATATGTGTTCAAGAAATTTGATGCAGTCATGATCCAGGGTTATTGAAGGATGCTCGAAGACCAGTATTACTTGGCTAAATCTACCTTTCCTTAAGCATCGGAATCTCTGTTCTAAAGATTAATTAT
This sequence comes from Allium sativum, assembly GCA_030737875.1. Lineage (NCBI taxonomy): Eukaryota > Viridiplantae > Streptophyta > Magnoliopsida > Asparagales > Amaryllidaceae > Allium > Allium sativum. The sequence goes on from CM060918.1 coordinate 753,400,476, forward strand.
CCTTCGCTCATCGAACGAATATCACACTTACAGTACAGTGGATTTCGAAATGAATGAAGAAGGTTTACCCAGTTTGACATAACTAAGGTCTTGTAAAATCAAATACTTCCCAGATCACAAGTATGATGATACATATTATGATAAGAAGAAAATAAGGTAGTGCTTCTCCCTATTCGGGAAGGAGGGCATCACAATGCTTATTAACTCAGATGATCATTCCGCATTGAACTGGCCCAAAGAACCTTGGTTGCGTTAGAGATCAAGTTATAATCCAGCATACGACCTCCTTTTCGAGGTCAGGAAGCATTAGGCTCATTATGAGAGCGTTGATCAGCGTTGCAAAACTCTCAAGATAGAAGGAGGAGGATTCTAATTCCTATGAAGCCCTTCCTCTTTCACGGAGGTGCCAAGATCAACTTTCTCATACAAAAGGTTTGTGTTAACTCCCTGTTCTATCATAATGGCACAAAAAGATTAACAAATCTCAAGATGTTTAAGTCTCAGAATTCTTCATTCATAAATTGTAGATGTATTACAAGAGTTGAAGAAATCCTCAATCCGATCTGGGAATTAGGATTAGCTCTTTTTAAAGAAGAAAGAAAAAGATTGAGAAATGAAAAATTCGTCCCCCTCCATGTGGCTCCTGGAGTCTTATTTATAGAGAATTCAGGGCCCCTTCTGCTGTTAGACTATTGGGCCTGCAGGGGCCTTTGCCAGCCGCTTGTTTTCCTTGTTCTCAGACATTTGGCTTCCGGCCATCTTCGGGGTGCTAATTATAGTCTTCAAAGTTAGGGTCCCGGTCAATTGGGGCTTTTTGGAGATTGATATGGGCTTGTCGACGTGGTGGCTTTCAGATGGTATTTGAACTTCCGGTAGCAGCTCTCAGGTGTAGGCTCTCGGACGTAAGCTTCGGGATGTAGGCTTCCGACTTTCTCGTGAATACTTAGAGGAGCTTTCCCTCACCATGTATGTAGATAACTGCCGGTTGGAAACCGTTGCTGGTCTCTGTACTAGGTAGATTAATACAGAATGCCTGTATCTCTGCTAGGGTTCCGGTTAGCCTTCCGGTGGAGCTATTGGGATAGTTTGGTTTTCCGGAAAGCAGCTTCTGGTGATGTTTCTAATGTCTATCAATGTGACCTTTCGTCACCTATGTAGTAGATGTTTTAGAAGCTGGTTCCGGATAATCTTTGTGTACTTCCGGCTTGATACCCTTTATACCTTCGCCTTCTGATATGTTGGTATTAAGTAGATTAATACCGGCAGTCCTTCCAGGTTTCAATAAGCGGTGCTCATGTCTTTCTCTTTCTTGGTATCTATCCTAGGTGACCTTCCGCTATAAAACTCTCCGCCGGGTAGATCCTGTTGGATAGACCCTGCCGGATAAACTTCGTCGGCATTCTATAGGCTTTGATCTCCTTTCTTTCCTGGAGGTGCTGGGTAGCAACCCGTATTTCGATAGACCAATTTTTTTTTCAAAATTCTAATCCATCGAAACCCGTGTTGGTTGCTTTGGTATCCTACAGAAAAGACAGAGATATAAAATATATTAGAGCTCAGAAAATATCTCATAGCGGAATGGATAAAGTATAATATAATCAAAGTATAGCCTTACTATATGAATAATAATGCCTAACCAGTATCCAAAGCTGTCATATCTCTGCCACAAATCTAACCTGCGAGTATGTTATGAGAAGGGGCTTAGAACACAAGTTCTACTGACTGGATTTAAACTATACATTTTGGATAACCCTACATATACCGTTTCTTATTTATTAGGTTACTTGGAATAACAACACTCAAGGCTTACATACACGTCGTACCCATTTACTTCCCAGTGGATTAACCTATTACAATATATATCAATATATATATATATATATATATATATATATATATATATATTGTAACACCCTGTAATTTGAACATAAAAATTCACAAATTAAAGTATACTTAATTAAGTGAAATGGGTTGCGCAGCGAAATATATATATATTGATATATATATAATTGAAAATTAAATAAATAAATATGCAAAAATGTACAAAACAGCGAATTGGGAGAGGGGAATAACCGAACCGGCCGATTTTTGAGGTCGACCCAAGCCCGCTGGGTCGACTAGGGGTTAATCCAGGGTGTTTGGCTGTCAACCCGTGGGCCGATTCGCTCAAATGCAGATTTTGCATTTGAATGGTTCTCATGGTTCAGCTTTAATCTAAAGGCCCTAGATGGTTCCTACACTTGACTTCTTCCCCAAGACATGCTTTGATGGCTTGGATTGAATCTAGGGTTAATCCTATGGCTAATACTATCCTAATCCTCTATAAAAAGACCCCTAAACCTAGCCTAAATCACCATTATTCAATCCTACAACTAAACTATGTCAAATTTGTTCCTCTCATGGCCTCCACTCTCATGCTAAAATTCCTAAGCCTATTTCTATGAGAGATTGTGAGTTCATACAAGTTCTTTCAAACTTGTATGAGTGTTCTTAGTTTGCATTCAAGTCAAGTTGCAACATTTCTATTTCAAAGCAAGGATTTTTATTGATTTGGCGCAAGGGTTTTTCAATTGGGGCTTTCATATTTTGGTGCTTGCATAAGGGCTTCGTCTCAATCTTTATAATAAATATTCATTTGTGTCTTCATAGCGTAGTAAGCCCTTTTCTACTTTCTTTCTTTGAACTCTAAAGTTAAATGAATGATGCAAGTTTGGGGTTGATCATTATGATATGCAAGTTTGGTTGATCATTATGATATGCAAGTTTGGTTGATTATTATGATATGCAAGTTTGGTTAATCATTATGCTATGCAAGTTGGTTTAATCATTATGTATGACACATATTGCTATGTTATGCAAGTTAAACTTGATGTTGTGAGCATAAAGCTCCAAGCTTTATATCAAAGGTTGCATTTTGGCAACATGAAAGTTATCATATCCCTTATGATAACTTGCATGTGAGGCTAAATGCGAACTTCTAGCAACTTCTACATGTCATTTATCACCATGTATCACTCATATGCTAAGTTTGGTTTTATGCATGCTTTTGAAGCCTAACAATGCAATATGCAAGTATATGAACATATGTACATCTCATATGCCACCATGATAAACTTGTGGCTTCAACACCTTTTTGTCATGATTATGCCAAGTTCCCTATTTTACCCTTTATGCGTTGTTGCGATTATGTAAACGATGGGATTACGTTGGGGTTGGGTAAAATTATGACATGAACATGATTTTTATAACATAACGTGATATGTTAACTTGTAATTATGTTTTGGAAACATAATGGACATGACACTTAGAAAATATGAGTGTGGCCAACTCGAAGTTGGGTTGAGGTTGTAGCATAAATCTACCCGGACCCGCCCGGCGTAACTAGTGGCTACAAACAATAGGACCCAATGTGAGAAGTTGGTCATGTGTTGCTCGAACCCGAGGTTAGACCAAGTTGTGGTGTAAAGCTACCCAGACCCGCCCGGCTTAACTAGTAACCACAACAAAGTATAATGTGAGAGGTTAAAGCACATTAAGTTAATTAATGCCTCCTGATTAGGGTTAAGTCATGGTCCACTTAATACTTAATCAATTTGGGCTGGATGGGTTAATCGGGGTTAAGTCACGAACCTTGGGTATACTTAACCAATTTAATCCACGTTTGGATCGGGTTAACCACATTTAACCCGTTAAGGAAACCCTAGTTGCGTGGTCCTTTTCAGCAGTAACCCTCTTGATAGTATCATAAGACCCTAGGACTAGGCTAGGGTGGGGCACGATTACTGGGCTGATATGTAAGCGACCAAAACGACGGCTGAGTAGGTACGCCGGTGTAGGTCCAGGCGGACTATGGTCGTGCACATAGTCCGGAGTTGGAGAATCAGGCACGGGTACCAGTAGATCTAGACTGCGCATACTTGATTCGTGTCTGAGGTTGACACCCTAGGACTTGATACACCCTAGGGTGTACCTAGCGCAGTTTAACTACATTGCATGTTTGGGCCGTATGACACCGACACTTGACGAGTTAGGCTTATAGGGAGCCGATCGACTAGACCGTGTAGTTGGACCTTAATTTAGGTCACCTCATGATGATGGGCCAAGCTTGGGCCAAGGGATCAATTCTTGTTTTTACTTGACATGTTAGAATGCTAGTACACCCGTGGTGCAAAACTTAACCTTAATTATGCGATGACACCTTTATCTATCTTGTTAGTTAAATCATCATGCCAGTATGTTGTTATCCTTATGTTCATCTCAGCTTCTCATGCCAGTTAACTTTACTAGTTCATAGACAGATAGTAGTAGGGCTTACCAGTCTTTTTGACTGACCTGTTTTCTTTCGCCTCTTTTCTTCCGTTCCCCCCCTCAGGTTCTCAGGGTGGGAACATTGGAGCTTAGCTTGGATCTTTACAGCTTGCTTACTGGATTTGCTCATGTACGATTTTGGACATTGAGCTAGCTATGGTTTATCACTTCATTTTGGGGATAATACTTTATGTATTTCAGTTTTTCAGTTTATGCTTTTATCTAGACTTTGTTGTTGGAAAATAATGACCAAGTACTTTGTTGTAACATGACTATGGTTTTGAAATGCTAAGTTTTATCCGCTGCTTTACTACTCTGTTTTACTTATATGTTCTGTCTTGTGATGTCTGCATGCATGTTTACCTTGTTTAACGCCCCTCCAAAGCTAATGTCATTGCAAGAGTGGCATTGGCGGAGGTGGGGTGTTACATTTGGTATCAGAGCATAAGGTTAACAAGATTTGAGCAAAAGTGTTTTTGAAACTTACCTTTTGAAAAACTATTTTCAAAACCAATTAAGTATTTTCCAAGAAAAGTCTAGTTATTTTAAAAAGGCTATTCCCCAGAAGCCATAGCACTATCCTTCGTTTCTTCGTTCTGAATCTATCTTTTTCCTTTTTCAGTATGGCCGATCTTAACCCTCCCGAGGGAGTGACCATTCCCGGAAGGCGTGCAAGTACCAGTCTGGTTCCGGAGATTTATGGAGGCAAGGGCGAATGAAGCCGGCCCCGCAAACATTCCTCCTCCTTCCCCGGTCGCTAATATCTCTCCTCCTCCCGTAGCTGAGGTTCCTCCTCACCCTCAGCATCCGCAAGAGGATTTTGCAAAGCTTTGCAAAGACTTTAAGGCGATGGGTGGCAAGAACTTTATTGGGACGGAGACTTTTGTGGAGGCAAGAAATTGGTTGAAAGAAACTGAAGATCTCTTCGCCATCTTTGATGTGCAAGATCATAGAAGGGTTCTATTGGCAGCATGGTTATTGAAAGAAGAAGCTGCTTATTGGTGGGAGGTCACCAATGCTACGAGGCCTATAGAGACTTGGTCCGACTTTAGGACAAGATTTGGGCTTAAGTTTCTATCATCAGCTGAGGCGAATTTGCAATTGGAGAAGTTTATATCTTTGAAGCAAGGAGACATGACAGTGAGGGAGTACGTGAATGAGTTTAACAAGCTCGCCCGATTTGGTTTGGACATGATTAATACTCCCCAGAAGAAGGCTTTGCGCTTTGTACGAGGGTTGAATGAGCCACTACAAGGTTTAGCTCTATCTCATATACCTATGGGGGCCACTTTCGAAGGTCTAGTAGACATGGCATTGCTTCAAGGAGACGATAAGAATGGCAAGAAGGAAGTGAAGGCTAATGAGACCCAAGCCAAGAAGACAGACTCCAAGTGGGGAAGAAATCAGAGCAATCAGAACAACAAAAACAACAAGAACAACAAGGGCAACAAGGCCAAGGCAAAGGACCCAAGAAAATGCCACTACTATGGGAATGTAGGGCACATAGCTAAAGACTGTAAGAAAAGGAAGAGGAAGTCGGGCGAATGCTTTCATTGTGGAGAGACCGGACATTTTAGCAAGGATTGCCCCAAGAAGAAAGGGCAGAATCAGCGTGCAGGACCTTCTGGAGGGAAAGTGCATGCTCTCAACGCCGCTCCAGTTCAGGATCGAGGTAGCATTTCTGTAGAAAGTCTTGTTTATATTTCTGATTATCCTGTTCGCTCCTTATTTGATTCTGGGACATCGCATAGTTTTATTTCTGATCTTATTGAAAGTTTTGCACCTAAGTACTAGTCTAGTTGAGGTCCCGTTAGTGTTTCAAATCCAATTGGCGGTTCCGCCCATCTACCTGTGATTTGTGTGGATTTGAAAATCTCTATCTTGAGCATAGAATTCATGTGTAATGTTTAGGCTCTCGAGTTTATGGGATACGGGTTGATTTTGGGTGTGGATTGGTTGTCCAGTTATGGAGCCGTTCTCGATTGTGAACATAGGGTGGTGAGGCTCATGACCCGCCTCGGTAATACCCTAGAAATTTCTTGTAACCCTAGAGGTCCCGTCATGTTATGCTATCTTGAATCTCTCGACTCGTCCATCGATGATCTGCAATCTGTAAGGGTGGTCCGAGACTATCCTGATGTCTTTGAAGAAGTTAAGGGGTTACCCCCTAAACGAGAGATAGATTTCCGCATTTATCTAGTCGATAATGCCAAGCCAGTATCATTGCCCGTTAGGCACATGGCCCCTCGTGAGAGAAGCGAGCTCAGTAAGCAAATCAAGGAGCTGCTTGAGAAGGGTTTTATTAGACGAAGCATTTCTGAATGGGGTGCTCCGATGGTATTCGCTACTAAGGCGGATGGTTCGCTTCGTCTGTGTGTTGATTATCGAGAGTTGAACATGCTGAAAAAGAAGAATAGGCACCCATTACCGAGGATTGATGATCTCTTTGACCAGCTTGTAGGTGCTTCTGTTTTCTCTCAGCTCGATCTAGCCACCGGATTCCATCAGCTTAGAGTAGCTGAGGATAGCATTGATAAAACTGCGTTTAGGACTCCGGATGGATTCTTTGAATGGCTTGTCATGCCATTCGAATTGACTAATGCACCCACCTACTTCGTAGACTTGATGAGTAGGGTGTTCAGGGAGTTCCTCAACAAGTTTGTTGTTGTCTTCGTGGATGATATTCTGATCTTCTCAAAGGACGAGGAAGAACATGCCAGACATCTCAAGGAAGTGATGGATACGCTTAGAGCGCATCAGTTGAAAGCCAAGTTCTCCAAATGTCATTTCTGGAGAAGGGAAGTTCGGTTTCTTGGACATATAGTTTCTAAGCAAGGCATAGCGGTGGATCCCGCGAAAGTGGTTATGGTTCAAGATTGGAAGACTCCTAGGAATGCGACCGAAGTAAGAAGCTTTCTCGGTTTGGCGGGCTACTATAGGAAGTTCATCAGAGACTTCGCTAAGATTTCGGCCCCTTTCACTAAGTTGACGAAGAAGAACTTAGTCTTTGCATGGGACTTGGAGTGTGAGCTTGCTTTTCAAAATCTCAAAAGAGCCCTTACCTCAGCTCCAGTTTTGGCATTACCCGATAGTGGTAAGATGTTTACCGTGTACACAGATGCATGTGGCACGGGGTTAGGAGCTGTTCTGATGCAAGAGGGAAGAGTGATATGTTATGGGGGTAGGCAACTTAAAGTTCATGAGAAGAACTATCCCACTCATGATTTGGAGTTAGCGGCGATCGTTTTTGCACTCAAATCCTGGCGCCACTATCTTCTAGGCGAAAGGTTTGAGTTGTATACTGATCACAAGTCACTCAAATACCTCTTCTCGCAAAAAGATCTAAATCTAAGGCAGCAAAGGTGGATGGAATTTTTGGCATCTTATGACTTCGAGATAGCTTATACCCCTGGCAAGGGTAATGTTGTGGCGGATGCACTAAGCAGAAGGAGATTGACTTTAAGCCCTTGTCCATTGAGATGAAGAACTTGGAATTCTTGGCAACCTTTGATTTCACGACGGCTATTGAGTTGATGACGGGTTCATTAGCATCCCTTGAGCTTAGACCCACACTTCTTGATCAAGTTGGGGCTTCACAGAGGGAAGATCCACAGATAGTCGAAGTTATGGACAAGTTGATTCGGGGTGAGACGTCTAGTCACCTTGCCAGATATACTATCGATGATAAAGGATGGCTAAGGCGTGATGGGAGATTATGTGTTCCTCGGGTGGGAGATTTGGTCCATAGAGTTCTTGAAGAAGCGCATCACTCGAAGATGACTATACATCCGGGAGGAGATAAGATGTATAGAGATATGAAGCGCAGTTTCTTTTGGGATGGAATGAAGAAAGATGTGGCAGAGTATGTTTCAAGGTGCATGGTGTGCCAACAAGTGAAGGCCGAGTCAAAGAAACTAGGTGGGCTATTACATCCATTGGAGGTCCCACAATGGAAGTGGGAGAGTATTTCTATGGATTTTGTGGATGGATTGCCTAGGTCAAGGAGAGGGAACACAAGCATATGGGTCATAGTTGACAGACTTACGAAGAGTGCTCACTTCATCCCAGTAAAGAGCAAGAGGACCGCATCAGGGCTGGCGTCTATTTATCTCCGAGAAATAGTGCGGTTGCATGGAGTTCCATCTAGCATAGTTAGTGATCGTGACCCGATTTTCACTAGCCAGTTCTGGAACAGTTTGCAAGAAGCGATGGGTACGCGATTGAATTTGAGTACAGCCTATCACCCCCAGACGGATGGCCAAACCGAAAGGGTGAATAGAGTGCTAAAAGATCTCTTGAGGCTTTGTGTTCTCGACTTCGGTGGTACTTGGGAAGACCACCTTCCTCCTGTATAATTTGCTTATAATAATAGCTATCAAGCCAGCATAGGGATGACACCATTTGAAGCTTTATATGGGAGGCCGTGTAGGTCACCATCTTGTTGGTGGGAGACAACAGATAGACTTATACTTGGGCCCGATATGATACGAGAAACATCCGAGAAAGTTGAATTAGTAAGAAGAAGGATGAAAGCGGCCCAAGATAGACAGAAATCCTATGCTGACAAGCGAAGGGCAGATTTGGAATTCGAAGTGGGAGACATGGTTTTCGTGAAGGTTTCTCCTTTGCGAAATGTGGTACGTTTTGGAGCAGCGGGGAAGCTGGCACCAAGGTTCGTAGGACCCTTCCCTATCATAGAGAGAATTGGAAAGATGGCCTATAAGGTGGGATTTCCCGAGAAGCTAGCCGGAGTGCATAATGTCTTTCATGTCTCGCATCTCCGAAAGTGCCTACATGAGTCCGCTGAGGTGGTTGAACCAAGCATTCTTGAAGACATTGAGGTAGAGAAAGAAGCAACCTTGAGAAGAGCTCCGATTCGTATCTTGGGAACAGAGATCAAGAAGCTAAGGAATCGAGAGGTCAAGTTGGTGAAAGTTCAGTGGGGTGAAGCCGACGAAGATGCAACTTGGGAAACCGAGGAGAAGATGCGTGGGCTTTATCCATTTCTTTTTGAAGGTACATTCTCGATCTCTTTTCCTAATTAGCATATCTTTCTTTTTATCCGCGTTTATCTAGTTTATCTTGTTTCGTAGATCTTGTCATGAGAACCTTAGGTAGAAACCCTTTGGATGAAACATGTATTTGAAACATGTTATGCTTGATGGTTGCAAGTGGTTGCAAGTGTTTGCACGTGGATACTCGTGGATGCATGATACACATTAGGCACTAATATCGGCTCACACACTTTCATGTTGCATATGCATGAGTGCTTATACTTATTCATGGATGAAACTTGTTATGCTATCACGTGGATGTTGCATATGGATGAATGTTATGTGCACTCATGTAGAGATTATAAATTATGTTAGGAATTTGCATACATATGGACTCATTTCACTAACATGCTTTGCATTAAGGAGGTTTACTGTATCAGTAACCGCCTGATTTTTGCATTAGATAAGTACATATACACACACCTTTGCATATGATCATACAACATTTAGAATCCTTTAAGGACAATGACTGCACGTGGATGATGTTTTGAGTAGATGGATGATGGATAGTAGGATACGTTCTTCCTAACTTGGAGATTTCGGGGACGAAATCCTTTAAGGAGGGGAGAATGTAACACCCCGTAATTTGAACATAAAAATTCACAAATTAAAGTATACTTAATTAAGTGAAATGGGTTGCGCAGAGAATTATATATATATATATATATATATATATATTGATATATATATATATATAATTGAAAATTAAATAAATAAATATGCAAAAATGTTCAAAACAGCAAATTGGGAGAGGGGAATAACCGAACCGGCCGATTTTTGAGGTCGACCCAAGCCAGCTGGGTCGACTAGGGGTTAATCCAGGGTGATTGGCTGTCAACCTGTGGGCCGATTCGCTTAAATGCAGATTTTGCATTTGAATGGTTCTCATGGTTCAGCTTTAATCTAAAGGCCCTAGATGGTTCCTACACTTGACTTCTTCCCCAAGACATGCTTTGATGGCTTGGATTGAATCTAGGGTTAATCCTATGGCTAATACTATCCTAATCCTCTATAAAAAGACCCCTAAACCTAGCCTAAATCACCATTATTCAATCCTACAACTAAACTATGTCAAATTTGTTCCTCTCATGGCCTCCACTCTCATGCTAAAATTCCTAAGCCTATTTCTATGAGAGATTGTGAGTTCATACAAGTGCTTTCAAACTTGTATGAGTGTTCTTAGTTTGCATTCAAGTCAAGTTGCAACATTTCTATTTCAAAGCAAGGATTTTTATTGATTTGGCGCAAGGGTTTTTCAATTGGGGCTTTCATATTTTGGTGCTTGCATAAGGGCTTCATCTCAATCTTTATAATAAATATTCATTTGTGTCTTCATAGCGTAGTAAGCCCTTTTCTACTTTCTTTCTTTGAACTCTAAAGTTAAATGAATGATGCAAGTTTGGGGTTGAACATTATGATATGCAAGTTTGGTTGATCATTATGATATGCAAGTTTGGTTGATTATTATGATATGCAAGTTTGGTTAATCATTATGCTATGCAAGTTGGTTTAATCATTATGTATGACACATATTGCTATGTTATGCAAGTTAAACTTGATGTTGTGAGCATAAAGCTCCAAGCTTTATATCAAAGGTTGCATTTTGACAACATGAAAGTTATCATATCCCTTATGATAACTTGCATGTGAGGCTAAATGCGAACTTCTAGCATCTTCTACATGTCATTTATCACCATGTATCACTCATATGCTAAGTTTGGTTTTATGCATGCTTTTGAAGCCTAACAATGCAATATGCAAGTATATGAACATATGTACATCTCATATGCCACCATGATAAACTTGTGGCTTCAACACCTTTTTGTCATGATTATGCCAAGTTCCCTATTTTACCCTTTATGCGTTGTTGCGATTATGTAAACGATGGGATTACGTTGGGGTTGGGTAAAATTATGACATGAACATGATTTTTATAACATAACGTGATATGTTAACTTGTAATTATGTTTTGGAAACATAATGGACATGACACTTAGAAAATATGAGTGTTGCCAACTCGAGGTTGGGTTGATTTTGTAGCATAAATCTACCCGGACCCGCCCGGCTTAACTAGTGGCTACAAACAATAGGACCCAATGTGAGAAGTTGGTCATGTTGTGCTCGAACCCGAGGTTAGACCAAGTTGTGGTGTAAAGCTACCCGGACCCGCCCGGCTTAACTAGTAACCACAACAAAGTCTAATGTGAGAGGTTAAAGCACATTAAGTTAATTAATGCCTCCTGATTAGGGTTAAGTCATGGTACACTTAATACTTAATCAATTTGGGCTGGATGGGATAATCGGGGTTAAGTCACGAACCTTGGGTATACTTAACCAATTTAATCCACGTTTGGATCGGGTCAACCACATTTAACCCGTTAAGGAAACCCTAGTTGTGTGGTCCTTTTCAGCAGTAACCCTCTTGATAGTATCATAAGACCCTAGGACTAGGCTAGGGTGGGGCACGATTACTGGGCTGATATGTAAGCGACCAAAACGACGGCTGAGTAGGTACGCCGGTGTAGGTCCAGGCGGACTATGGTCGTGCACATAGTCCGAAGTTGGAGAATCAGGCACGGGTACCAGTAGATCTAGACTGCGCATACTTGATTCGTGTCTGAGGTTGACACCCTAGGACTTGATACACCCTTGGGTGTACCTAGCGCAGTTTAACTACATTGCATGTTTGGGCCGTATGACACCGACACTTGACGAGTTAGGCTTATAGGGAGCCGATCGACTAGACCGTGTAGTTGGACCTTAATTTAGGTCACCTCATGATGATGGGCCAAGCTTGGGCCAAGGGATCAATTCTTGTTTTTACTTGACATGTTAGAATGCTAGTACACCCGTGGTGCAAAACTTAACCTTAATTATGCGATGACACCTTTATCTATCTTGTTAGTTAATCATCATGCCAGTATGTTGTTATCCTTATGTTCATCTCAGCTTCTCATGCCAGTTAACTTTACTAGTTCATAGACAGATAGTAGTAGGGCTTACCAGTCTTTTTGACTGACCTGTTTTCTTTCGCCTCTTTTCTTCCGTTTCCCCCCCTCAGGTTCTCAGGGTGGGAACATTGGAGCTTAGCTTGGATCTTTACAGCTTGCTTACTGGATTTGCTCATGTACGGTTTTGGACATTGAGCTAGCCATGGTCACTTCATTTTGGGGATAGTACTTTATGTATTTCCGTTTTTCAGTTTATACTTTTATCTAGACTTTGTTGTTGGAAAATAATGACCAAGTACTTTGTTGTAACATGACTATGGTTTTGAAATGCTAAGTTTTATCCGCTGCTTTACTACTCTGTTTTACTTATATGTTTTGTCTTGTGATATCTGCATGCATGTTTACCTTGTTTAACGCCCCTCCAAAGCTAATGTCCTTGCAAGAGTGGCATTGGAGGAGGTGGGGTGTTACATATATATATATATATATATATATATATATATATATATTTGTGTGTGTGTGTGTAGCTACCCCCAATATTAAGGTACCCCCCATGGTATCCTACTCGCACGGTCTCCACCGTAATGCCATAGAAATGTATGCAGTCCATCATCCTACGCTGGAATGACGTACGGAACTCTATATAACGATGTTATGTTCCATATATATCTGTCATTACTATGCTACGTAAGCGTACGAATTACCACCTTCGATCGAATCAGATTCCATCATAGAGTAATGCCCTCAAGTCTATGATACACCATCCAGAGCAGACATGTATGTATCTAGACATTCCCATATACGTGTCGTCAATCGTACTCGATGCCTTAAGCCCATAACCACTAATGTGCACCGAGTTTCGTGGCAAGGCTATACAAGAAACAGAACTCGGTTGGGAGCTTTTCTATATCTGTATATGCCCTCCTTTAAGGGCCTCAAAATGCAGATATCCCTCGGGTTTGTTTTTCATCGTGGCTATGGCCCAACCTTGGCCCCACCCTCAACTAGTAAAGACTACAAGAGCTAAGAGACTTGCCCCTAACAAACAATCTAAACATCCAGTTAGTGTCTCCCCTCAACCACTATATCTCGATAGTGAAAGGAGAATGATGTCTTGGGTTTAGCTCTAGTCTTTTCGCATCCCACTGGCTGTCGATGACGGGTACCCGACGATCTACTATCCTTGTTGGTCCTGACCTCGCCTCCTGTTGAGACGATCGCTTAATCACCCTAATGTCACCTCATCGCAGCATTCTGACTGCAAAGCTACTTATGCAGTCAAGGTCCACCCACCTGATAGTAACGCGCAGACCCAACCACTGCGAGCACAGGCTAAACATCTACCTCCGTAAAGAGGACTACCAAGAACTCACCTTATGTATCTCAGGAAGCCGCGTGCTTCCCCTTCCAGCCCTTCAGAGCTAACAGAATAATCAAATGGACGTGCGCCCCCTTCATGCCTCATGACGCCACGATGATATACCCCGTTGGGTTATTCACTTAATCGTGCGGACTGGTTCAAGCGCCTTATTTTAATATGTTATTAGACCCTATGTCTAAACATTCCTTTATACGCTTGCTTTACCTCATCAGGTTTCCATTTAACTTGGTTATTCCCATTCACATTGACTTCTTATTCAAGTTACCAAGTTCCTCTTGCTTATTAATTTCAGCCTTATAACCTAACCCATTTATACCTATTAATAAGCCCACAACATGTTATTATCTAGATTGTGATCCAAGGTCTGTAATCCATAATCCCTTTGTATACTTATTTGATTTCATAGTTACAATAACACGTTTATTTAATATGTAATTAAGTATATCTCAATTCACAAGTTTTCTATTTAACATGCAACTTATCATTTATGTTTAAATATAACTTGTCTCATTCCATAAGTTGCCTCCTTCTTTCTTATTTAATCATAATTCCATCTTATACAGTCACTACAACTTATTATTGTTTACTTATTAACTTAGTTCTCTTAACTAAGCTTTACTAATAAGTTTCCTTTCAATAAATATAACTTATGTTATCATTATCATCATATTTTAATTTCTCGTCCTTACAAATAACTTAATTTACAATTTAGTACAACTTATCTCATTGCATAAGTTATTCCATTTTCTTTATCTTTTATTATAACCTAAGTTATAATTTCCACTTGTCCCTAGGACAAGCCTATCTATTATATAACATTCTCATTAATGTAATTAATTATAATAGGTTATTATCATTCCCCGTTCATTCACTTCTTTTACTGTTGTAACCTCCATTCATTTCCTTATTCATTTCCATCAATCACAATTAGTGCCATTTTATCAATCATGCTATTTACATATATTTATATATATGCTTATGCACTAGACCTCTCACATTAAGCTTACATTTGTGGATGCTGGATTTGCCGGGCGGTTCCAGGAAGACTTCTTCCATAAGTTGACTTAACCTCGTGTCTTAGCACCGTTACATGTTTTATTTATGCACCAGACCTCTCACATTAAATTAACAACTTGTGGACGCTGGATTTTCCAGCCGATTACGGGCAGAATTCAACCGCAAGTTGAATTTAACCTCGTGTCTAGGTGCGTTGCAGTTTTCTATTTACTGTGAATTCAGGCATATTATTCTTTCCACATTTTTACAGCAGTCTATTTTACATGTCATCATATTAAGCCCCTTTCATGTCATATGTTCTTCCTAACATATAATTAATTTCATCTCAAAATAACATGTGATCATCAAATCATGTAATTATTCTAATTTAACATGTAATCATTTAATCATGTAACTGTTCAAATCTAAAAATTAACATGTCATTTTCTCAATCCACAACTGATAATTCAAGTACATAATATGCCACAAGTGAATCATGTAATTGCAACAGTAATCGTTACACATATTCCAACAAGTTTGTATTTCAACAGATGAACATTTCAACACATTAAACATTTCAACATATGACTTTTCCAACATATTAATATTTTAACATATTAATATTTCAACATGTCATATTAGCATTTCATCAATTTACATTGCATAATAACAAGGATTGTTAAATGATAATATATCATTATCAAAAATGATATAACTTAATTCCACTCACCTAACTTGCTTTCCAATTCCTGAAACTGGTCCAGATCTAGCATTCCATGGTTTTCCTTAACTGGATTTAGAACCTAACAACCATGGGTCCACAATTCTTACTAAAAGAAAAAGGGAAGAAAGAGCAAGATAATTGAATAGACCAGATCTAAGAATTTACCTTACTTTGCATATGATTCTAAACACCTTATTAATTTTCATTCTTTTCCTCCAGATCTTGATTCATAATTTTCCTAAAATAATTATCTTATTTTTCGGAAAAGATTTGAGGAGGAGGAAGAATGGAAGAGCTTAGACGTTGTCTCAGAGAATGTGAGATTTAGTCTAGGCTCTGCTACCTATTTATAGGTGCTTGAGATCTTATCGTACACGCAGCGCTGAGCCAGCATTGAACCCAGTTAAGAAAATAGCCCAGATACGCTAATGAATCTGCCCGGATCTGGGGGGGTGTCAACCCCATTGTCGACCCCCTACAAGGGATGTCGACCCTGGTGTCGACCTCAGTGTTGATCCCCTTACAGGGGTGTCGCCCCCCAATGGGTCCCACGAGCTGTTTTGGCACAGAAATTTGATTTTCGAATGTTTGAATTTCTGGAATTCATTTATCTGTTATATTCACATGTAATCTTCTTATGCATATACAAATCTTCTACTGACCATTTAACGCGTATATATATACGCACAACTTTTATTTCGATTTCAAAATTCAAGCGGTGTTGCACCGTTATTTGATTCTTGCCATATTTCTTTAATTGCAGCCTTATCTTGATCTTTATCTCTTGTACATATATACTTTTGCACATATATAGATATATATATTCTCATATATATATATACATACATATATTTTCTTTGCTTCCTTATATGTATATTTTTCCTTATATGTGTGTTTTATACATATTTTCTCTCATGAACATGTGTTATTTTGGCCGTTATCTTAAAACAAAAATATGACGACGGTGGGGATCAAATTCTGTACCTCTTATATGCAAGTCACATACTCTAACCAATTGGACTAATAAGGCTATTGTTAATAAGGCTTGGAACATTGGTTGTTATTGTTCTCTTCTGATTCATCTGTTTCATGTTTGTTACAATATTTCATTACATGAATCGTTTTCTTTTATTTCTCCTTTATTATTAATGCATAATCAGGGCATGCAACATATTTACACCGCATGCAACCAATCTTTTCTTTCTTTTAATGCATGCATTACATTTTTGTTTGGATTAATCTTTATTTTATTCTTCATATATACATTTATGTCTATGCACACACACACACACACACACATATATACACACACACACACACACACATATGAATTATTTAATTATTAAATTTTCATAAAATGCGGGGTGTTAAATTTATTCTGCTCTTAGATCATTCTTTCCTGCTTTCGGTCTTTTCTATCATTTGGCTTTGTTGCTTTTAGAAGATTCTTCCGTGCTTGTGTTCCTCTGATACCCTTTCACTGTCAGCCTATGTCATGGGTTAATTTTGGTTGTAACATTTGCCCCCCCTAGTGAATGGTTTTTTTTGACTTTCCAAGTCAAACTTTTTCTTTCCAGATTCTTTTATATTCATTTGCAAGTTGTTTCTCAACATAGGATTACGTTACGAAACTTACAAGGCACTGCATTGGGGATAGTTTTCTTTTTGTCCGTTAAAGATTGAGAGCCAATGGTTGGTTTTCCGCCTTAATAGTGACTTAAACCAACTTTTACTTAGATAACCTGAAGATTAAAGACCAAAAATCCCCTTTCGGTATCGGTAATGAACTGAATCAACCCAGATTCAGGTGGTTAAATATTGAAGGCCAGAAACCCCCTTCCGATATTTGTGAAGATTCGAATGAATCCAGATTCGGGTGTTAACATAGATAGAAGACAGGAAACCCCTTTCGGTATTTGTGCGAAACGAATCGACCCAGATTCAGGTATTAACATAGATAGAAGACCGTAAACCCCTTCCGATATTGGTGAGTAGCCGAATCAACCCAGATTCAGGTATTAATATAGATAGAAGACCGGAAACACCTTACGGTATCTGTGAGTAGCCGAATCAACCCAGATTCAGGTGTTGATATAGATAGAAGACCAGAAACCTCTTCTGGTATTTATGACTAGCTGAATCAAGCCAGATTCGGATATTAATGTAGATAGAGGGCCGGAAACCCCTTTCGGCATATGTGAAGAACCGAATCAACCCAGATTCGAGTATTTAATGATTGAAGACTGGAAACCCCTTCCGGCATTAATGTTTTGGTATCCCACTTGAATTTGATTTGTGAAGCAGAGGTTTTACATGCTTCCTGAGACACTTTCTGGGCTTTTGATGTCAAAGCAGAGGATGTACGTGCTTTGTTGTCCACTCTCTGGGTCTGTGCATCCGGTGCGCTTGGCTAGCTTATCCACAATCAGGGCCCAAGGCCTTACCCGACCTCCCTCAAGGAGGCGCCTTATCCTGACCATTGTAGGTGATGATAAGGTTTTAGAAACTAAGACGGGGACATTGTAGGCACATAACTAAGGTTTACTCTTTTGATGCTCTACACTGACCATTGTAGGTACTGATAGAGCCTTACATGCCACCCCCTCCGAGGGGTGCCCTATCTTGACCATCGTAGGGGATTATAGGGGTTGCATTCCCATCTGCGGGTAAAGCGAAACATAAGCAGATGTAGGATGTGCTCTTCTGCTAGCAGAGGTAGGACATGCTTAGTTCTAGCAGAGACAGGGCACGTTAATTTTAGATGCACCGCCACAACCATTTCTAGTGTGAAACAGAGGCTTACGCTTTTGATGCTTTAACCTAGCCCCCTCTGACTTAGGCATGGAGAAAGACTAACACACCATTCCCCTAAGGGGATACCCCATCCTGAACAATTATGGTGATGACAAGGGATTTGATCCTTTATTCAGCTTGACCCCTTTTGGGTTTCTTTTGATCTATTGAAAGGGTTTCCGTGCCCTTGGTTACATGATCATCTCTAGATGAAAGTCTTTTTTCCTTATTCCTTTATCGTTAGGTAATATGGTCTTAAATGTTCCGAGTTCCCTGTTCTCGGAATGAGATCACCATTAGGTCTGCACAGTCGATACGTTCCGGATATAACTTCTTGATGGATGATCAAGGGTCCTTCCCAATTTGAGCCGAGAGGGCCATCCGTTGGGTTCTTTGTGTTAGCCACCACTCTTCGTAAAACTAACTCTCCTTTTGCAAAAGTTCCAGTTCTGACCTTCGTGTTGTAGTATTTCATAATCCTTCTTTGATATTCAGCTGTTCTGATTGCAGCCTCATCTCTTAATCCCTGTCTTAAGTCTAGGGATTCCTTTCTTAACTCCTGATTGGGATTAAATGCATATGCTATCCTTCCATGTGATGGTATTTCAACCTCAACCAGAAGCATAGCTTCGCATCCATAAGTGAAGGAAAAAGGGGTGTGTCCCATTGCTGTCTTGGCAGAGGTTCTATATGCCCAAAGCACTAAAGGCAAATCTTCAGCCCAATTTCCTTTAGCTTAGTTTAGGTGTTTTTTAATAATTGTATTGATGGTTTTGTTGGCAGCTTCAATAGCTCCATTAGCTTTTGGATGGGACACCAAGGAGAAACTTTTGCTGATTCCATTTTTCTCACAAATCCGTAAATTCTTCACTCTCGAATTGTGTTCCATTATCTGATATGATTTTATGAGGGATTCCAAAGAGGGTAACAATATTCTTTATTATGAATCTTAACACCTTTTTGGATGTGATTGTCGGAAGGGGTTATGCCTTCACCCATTTGGTGAAGTAGTCGATGGCTACAACAATATCCTTAGCTCCACCTTTGGAGATGGGTAAGGGTCTAATCAAATCTATCCCCGATACGTCGAATGGCCAGGGGCTCGATATAGTGGTTAGTTCGCTGGGAGGAAGGAGGGGCACCTTAGAGTACTTTTGACACTTATCACACTTTTTGGCATACTCAATTGCTTGATTAACCATCTATGGCCAATAATAACCTTGTCGCATGACCCTTTTGGCCAGCTTAATTCCACTGGAATGGTCTCCACACCATCCTCTATGAGCTTCCTTCAACAGGCCAAGCCCATCTTCAGAACTTACACATCTTAAGTAAGGAAGCGAATGTCCCTTCTTATAGAGTATATTATCCATAATCACAAAGTAGGAGCTTGCTGTTTTATCCTTCTCACGTCTTGCTTACTAAGGGGCAAAGTCTCGTTTAGGAGGTAATTTACTATAGGAGTCATCCGCGTAATTTTATGATGGCAGTTTGTTTCCGTTAAGGGAGGTTCCCCATTGGAGTTTCCCTCTTTGTTTCCTTCGTCCCCCTTCTCAAGGCTTGGGAATTAGTTAAGACTAATAATTCTTTCCCCGTTTCCGATTCTTCATTCTCGATACTAGGCCTTTCCTGGTAACCCACGGGAATTACTCGAGTTTCGGGAGCCCCTCGGGAACTAGCTAATTTGGCTAGTGAACCCGCTTGAGTATTCTCCCCACGGGGTATTTGATGAACTGAGAAATCCTCAAACTGGGAAAGCATCTTTAATACCCTCTTCACATATAGGATTAGTCATGCATCCTTAGTTTGATAGGTTCGTTTTATCTGCTTCACCATTAGTTGTGAATCACTAAAGATTTCTATTCGAGGTATCTTCAACTGTAGTTCCAAATTCAAACTAGCTAACATTGGCTCATACTAGGCTACGCTGTTAGTTGTCGGGAACCCTAACTTCATGGCGTAGTGCAAGAGATGTCCGTTAGAGGTAATTATAATATAACCTGCCCCTACTCCCTGTTCGTTAGAAGCACCATCTACAAAAAGTTACCACTTGGCCTTTAAATCATTCTCTTTAACTGATTGTTCTGAAACGAAGTTTGCAAGGGCATTTCCTTTAATTGCCGATCGAGGATGGAACTTAATCTCGTATTGGCTATGCTCGATACCCCATTTGATCAACCTCCCTGAGGTTTCTGGTTTACTGAACACTTGATTAAGCAGGAAACTAGTTAAAACCCTAATAGGGTGAGCTTAGATGTATCCTCCGAGCTTCCATGCGGTAAGTATTAGGCAAATGCTAGTTTCTCTATCACAGGGTATTGGGTTTCTGCGTCATTTAGCCTTCGGCTAACGTAATAAATAGGGTGTTGAGTTCCATTACTCTCTCTTATTAGGACTGAGCTTACCGCATGTTCTGAAACTACAATATATAGGTATAGATCTTCTCCCTTCTCGGGACTAGGCAAAATCGGAGGCGTTCCCATATAAACTTTTAACTCTTGGAACACCCTCCTTCGTTGTTCGTTCCATTCGAAATTCTTCTTTTTCTTTATATCATCGAAGATATGGACATATTTGTCGGTGGCTTTTGAAATGAACCTACTAAGGGATGCTACTTTCCCGTTCAGGCTCATGACTTCTTTGATTGTCTTACGTTCTTCCATGTCTCTTATAGCTTGGATTTGGTCAGGGCTAGCTTCAATACCTTGCTCACTTACCACATATCCCAGGAACTTTCTAGATTGAACTCCAAAAGAACACTTTTGCGAGTTTAACTTCATTTGGTAACTCCTTAAGACATTGAACATTTCCTCCAAGTCCATTAGATGGTTTTCTGTTTCGGTGGACTTCACTAGCATGTCATCCATATATACTTCTCTACTTGTTCTTGGAACATCCTTTTTACCAGTCTTTGGTATGTTACTCCCGCGTTCTTAAACCCGAAGGGCATCACTTTATAGAAAAATG
Organism: Allium sativum; assembly: GCA_030737875.1. Lineage (NCBI taxonomy): Eukaryota > Viridiplantae > Streptophyta > Magnoliopsida > Asparagales > Amaryllidaceae > Allium > Allium sativum. Next base: position 753,421,650 of record CM060918.1, read on the forward strand.
TTCCCCCAATCAGTGATAAAGCTTGTATGCTCTTCGTCGGGTTTATGCATTGGAATTTGGCTGTACCCTGAGTAAGAATCCATAAGGGATTGTATCTGTGACCACTCGTGGCATCAACTAACTGGTCAATCCGTGGAAGGGGATAACAATCTTTCGGGCAAGCCTTGTTTAAATCTGTGTAATCAACACATGTTCCCCACTTCCCATTGTACTTCTTCACTAGCACAGGATTGGCTAACCATTTTTGGTAAAGGAATTCCTAGATAAACCCGTTAGTTTCTAACCTCTTGACTTCCTCCTTCAATGTTTCTACCCAGTCTCTATTACGTTGTCTTTTCTTTTGTCGAATTGGGACCACCGAAGGGTCAATGTTTGGGGCATGAATCATAATAGAAGGATTGATTCGATCATATCTGAATGGGTCCAAGCGAAAACATCCTTGTTGAGTTGTAGGAACTGAATTAGGTCACTCTTGAGGGGTGTTACTGTGACACCCCACGTTCGTTAATGTCACTCATTAAGAGAATGCATTAAGTTTCGTGAAGCGTTATAGTTCAACAGAAACAAAAACATTACAAGACATACATAAAATAGCAACGGAAGTAAAGACTTTTATTAATCATAAAACATCGTGGTTCAAAACAATATATGTATGAATTACATAAAAACCAGTTTATCATAAAAACTTATGTCTTGTACTTAAAACATCAGAGTACCAAATAAAAGAAGCAAAATCCCCAAATAAAAACATAGCCATAACAGCAAATATAGGATCTAGAGCAATATATCTAAGCAGCTCCAGCAAAATGATAGCAGAATCCTAATCAAGCTTGAGTATTCACACCCTGAGAACCTTTGGGGGAGGGAACGGAAGAAAGAAGAGGAAAGAAAAAGGGTCAGACATAAAGTCTGGCGAGTCCAGTTACTTTTAGCAAATAAATAAGTAAAAGTATCATGACAGGCATATAAAGTGGATAAGAAAGATAATATCACAAAAGGAAGGTATGACAAGGTAAACATTGTAGAGTGTATACGCTTCTCTAAAGATTACTCTGCACCAATACTAGTATAACCAGAATGAGATGATCCCAACAACTACCAGATGGTAGACTTAGGCATATGTCTAGATGTACCCTAATTACTACCCTAATCGATTGGCTCCCTACTCCGTAGATACCCAGTGCCGACCCCACAGTAAGAGTTATCACTTCCTAAAGTGGCGACCCTTCGTTGATGTGCACAACCATATCTACAGGTGTCACGGTCATCTTATCCCCCTTTGCCCGGACCATGCACGCACATGGGCCCAGTAGATTTGCGCCGCCCACACCGTCCTCCACGAATGGATCTCTTTCAATTATCCCAGTAAATGTGTCCCAACTCCGACCTGGGGAGGAGTACTCATCTGATACGGTTCTATGGGTAACTGACTGAAACGGGTCCCCCTACCCAAGATGATAAGAGCTCTCCCTCTTTTCCTGGATCCCCACTAGGATTTGCGCAGGTTATGCTTGCCTAACAGTGTCTTTAATTACATAACCCCATCATTTATACAGGTTATGCTTACCTAGCGGTGTCTTTAATTACATAACCCCAATAGGTTAAGTGTGTGGGCTTATATATATAAATGTTACCCACCCAACCTAGATTTACTTAACCCACGCGCTGTCTCAAGCAAGTTTACTTAACCCCTAATCAGGTTCGTGTTCATACAATCCCTATGGATTCAATAAGGTTAGGTATTCTAATTCATTACCATGTCCATTTATGGTTATAATGTGCTAGACCTCCCACATTAAGCCTACCACTTGTGGATGTTGGATATGCCGGTCGGTTCTGCATAGACTTCTTCCACAAGTCGGGCTTAACATCGTGTCTCAACACGTCTCGTATTTGTGCACCTAGACCCCTTACATTAGATTCACCACTTGTGGTTGCTGGATATGCCGGGCGGTTCCGGGCAGACTTCCACCACAAATGTAATCTAATCTCGTATCTAGGTACAGTTATAGTTTCTAATTACTATAATCCTAGGCATTTCATTATTAGCCAATTTTACCTATGTCGTTATAGGTTTTCATACCCCTCTTCCCAAGTCATGTTCATAATAAACTATATGCCCAACTTATAACATTTTGTTCAGGTTATGCCCAAACACCCAATTACAAGTTATGCCTAATTTCAATGTTTCCCCTCGTTCCCTGTTTAACGCGTTCGCATATTTCAGCGGCATTCCTAGGCTTGAAAGGAGCCATGCTATATAAAATAAAAGGGAAAGATGAAGGGAAGAAATAGAAATGATCATACTAACTAGATTAACATATAATGGCATAAACATATAATGGCATAATGACAAAATAGGCACATAGGAATAGATATGATGAACATAATATAATAATAAAATTGATTCTAACATAACGGGGATGTCATAACATACATGATAAGATATAAACAATGGTTTAGATATCCAACTAATAACATATCCAATTTAACCACAACATGATAGGGACAAGTATAAGGTGATCTAAACAGTGAAACAATGGCAGATCTGACATGATAAACATGTGAAGGTTTAGATCTAAGTCATAATCATGTCATAAGATCATAAATACACAGGTTATAGCAAATCTGATTTGATTCAAACGGTCATATGCATAGATCCAAGTTAATGTCATATCAGGTTTTACTTTTAATTATTTAGATCTAAAAGTAACTTAAACTCACAGTGTTTGGAACTAGAAAAACAGAAAGAGAATATCAGATGTTGAATCACAGATCTGCACTTGAATAACTCTAAACTTGATTGTAGAAGAAGAAAAAAGTTTGATTCAGTCCGGGCAGCGACAACGTCAAGTCCTCCATTATTTTTAGTGTGAGAAAACTAGAGAAACGAGGCCATATTTATAGCCAAAACCCCGAAACCATTATCTGTCAAATCTACCGCAGGGGGGGTCGACCCATGGGTCGACACCGCCCTTGAGGGGACGACCCAGGGATCGACACCTCCCTTAAGTGGTCGACACCCCTGAGGCGGGAAATTTGCCACCTCTGGAAATTTAATTTTTGAACTGTTTTCTGATTTTCTGATTTAATTATATATATAATTCCCTTGCGCATATACAAACTTCAAACCTTCATAACTTCTTTATACGGTGTCTGTTTTACAAAAACCAAGTGCCTATCTGGACCAGAATTTCGAGACGAACGCAATGGAGTAGTTCATTTCCCTTAATTCTAGATATTAAATTAATTATTCTTTAATTTGTCCTCCTTAGTGTCGTTAAAATTATGAGGGGTTAAATTCTCCTTTACTCAAAGGATTTTTGTCCCCAAAATCTCCAAGTTAAGAAGAATGTATATCCTACCATCCATTACCCATCTACTCATCCACCAAACACAGGCATCCATTGTCCTTAAAGACTTCTAATGCTTATATGAACATATGCAAAGGTGTGTGTATATGCCCCAACTAATTCGAAGATCAGGCGGTCTACTGATTCAGTTGACCTCCTTAATGCAATGTATGTTAGTGCCATGAATCTAACATGTATGCAAAAATCCAATTATAACATGTAAGTTCTATACTGGTGCACAATCATCCGTCCAAAGGAAACATCCATATACCAGAAAGGGTTACTGACTAATATGGGTCCCAAACAACAGATGACACAAGTAATTCCCCTCCTAACCTTGTGTCCCCAGACTAGCAGATTTCAGATTAACTTGTTTACAAGTTTCAGACATACAGAATTCAGATCAACTAGTACACAGATCAGATAAGTTTTCAGACTAACGGATCAGATATACGAATTTAACAGATTTGTCTAACTTTGCAATTGGGCCTACAGATTCACGGAACAGATTAATTAAATTCATCAGTCTAGTGGGTTTAACCCTATCGCCCAACACGTTTTAGACATCATATTTTTCTCAGATTTTCATTAATTAAATATTAATGCCCAGACCTCTCACATTAGACTGACAGTTTGTGGCTACTGGTTAGGCCGGTTGGTTCCGGGCAGATTTCTGCCGCAAACTGAGTCTAACCTCGGGTTTCAAGCACGTTATGACTAACTTCTCACATTAGAACCTATTGTTTGCGGCCACTAGATGTGTCGGGCGGTTCTGGGCAGAATTACGCCGCAAACTCATTCTAACCTCGAGTTAGCCATGTTTATCTTTGCGGCCAATTAATTAATAATTTACCATTTATGCCCACGCCTAATATACATGTCAATTATTCATAGCTAATTCAGATTATGTCAATAACAGACTGAATATATCAACTTAACAGATATAGCAAATAACAGATTTTCGCAGAGTAGGCGACTTAACGGATTCAGCAGATTAAGTAATTTAGCAGATTTAGCATATAACAGATTTGGCATTTTCAGCAGACTTAGCAGATGACAGATTTAGCAGATTTAATATTTCTAAAGGTTCTATTTACATGCCTTGCTTAATCATAAATTAAGCCTAAATAATTATCATGATTCACAATATGATCATATACCCCATGTTTGCATAAATTTACATAACACAGAATATGGACATAATTTACCATATAACATATGTTCCCATTTTGGTTAAACTAGCATTGTACAGCAGATTCATCTATAAATTATACCAAATATTACAATGCATGCCATATATCCAAAATCCCCTATTTAGGTGTATTCACACTTAATAGTCCTCAAATCTTATTATAGATTTTAATTTCTACACCTAAATCATATATCTTCCCCTTCTTAAAGTGTGCCACAAATCTAGGTTTTAATCATGTATCCTATTCTTAAAATCAGATACTGAATTATGTCCCCAAATCACAGATTATCATACATAGCTTGCTCAGATCCAGATCTAGTTTACAACATGTAATATGTATCTAAACTAATTACATGCCTACGGTCAAATTTATGCCCCAATTCCTAAGTCATATGTCCAATGTAACTTTTATGCCTCAACTTCTCAAGTCGTATGTTCAATATTCTTTATGCCACAAAACTTAAGTCATAGGTTCAATTATATGCCTTAGATTTATGTCCTAAGTTCCAAGTTCAACCTATGTTCTTTCCACAAATCAGTCACATATCGGTCATGCCCATGTCATGCATTATTCATTTTATTGTCCCAAATATTTTAGCGTATGTTAATCTCTTATGAGATTGGCTCAGGCTCGTGGTAGCCTGGCTATAGAACAGAAAGCAGAAAGTAATACAGAATAAGGTAGATCTAAACAGAACAGAACAGACATAATCTCAGATTCGGATTTAAAATTCATGTCATAATCAGAATTAACGTTTATATCGGAAAATAACTATACTTTCCTTGATTGGATTCTAAAAGAAAGATAGTTATAGCGACGTTAGTTGATCTTCTTTAACCGTTGTTGAAGTTTCAAGCTTGGAATGATTTGCTTACGTTGATGTTGATTAGCTTCTAGTTTTGATTCCAGCAGAGTAGTGACGCCATTTTTATTTTTATTTAGAACAGAGGCAGAGTAGAAGCAGAATAGAATTGTGTGTAGAGAAGGCTAGTTTTAGGGCTGTTTAAATAGGTTTAGCCGGACGAATCTAGGCAGAAAACGTGACCAGATACATAAAAATGCACCCAGGTCCAAAACCAGGTTCGGGGACCAGGTCGACTGCCCAGTCGACCTGGTCTGGGGGGTCGACTGCCCAGTCGACTCCCCAGTCGACCTGGGTCTGGGCGGGAAATTTCCCGTCCAGTCTGTTCTGCGTTTGAAATTCGAATTTTGAATTCGAATTCGAGCTGTTTTTGATTCTGAAAATTCCTGAAACTTCGGAGGGTCATATCTCCCTCATACGGACTCCGATTCTTGCAAACTCGGACTCGTTTCCAAGTAGAATTCCGAGACGAACGCAATGGCGTAGCCCGTTTCCCTTAATTCTTGTTTTAAAAATTAATTATTCTCTGATTTGTTACTTATACATTCACAGAAAATACGGGGTGTTACAATCTATATCTTTCCTGGATTGTCGGAACCTTCTAACTTGGTAAGATTATATGCCTTCTGACCTTATACGTGCGGAATATAAGGCATGTTTGTAGCATTCCAATATATCCAAAAGCTCTTCTACTGGTTTTAGGTTAGCTGCGAGTTGTGGTTTCTTCGACTAGAATACCTTTCGAGCCGCCCTTCGGGGGTTATCTGCAAAACTCCGACATTGGATTGTCGATCATTTCTTGCACCATCTGTATACAATTTCAAGATGTTTGATTTCGTCTTTCATTCTGAGTGGCCATTTTCTTCATCTAACATATCCTCTTCGGGAACGGTACATTCAGCGATGAAGTTGGCAAAAGCTTGTCCCCGTACGGACTTCTTTAGGAGGGAATTGAGAACAAACTAGTTCAGCTCTATGTTCCGTTCGAGCAACTTTTCAGATGCATCAGGTTGCTGCATGTATTATCGCCGTGGCTCACAAGTGCGTATAACAATCAGATGAACTTGGAAGTAGTAGGGGAAATTTTTCAGAGCAATTAGCGAGTTATAGAAGACCCTTTCAATTTTTGGGTAGTTGCGCTCTACCACAACGATCTTCCTGCTCACATTATTGACCAGTTCCTGGACCTTTTCCTCATTACATGTAAGTGGTGCCAACTTTCCTGTCAAGCGTCAGACAACTTTAATTCTTTGTTGTTCTTGGATGTTTATGATCATTGCAATCTGATCAGGGTTGATTTCGATTCTGTGTGAGCTAATTGTGAGGCCAGGAAGCTTTCCCGATGCAACGCCAAACGAGCACTTCAAAGGGTGTAGCTTCATTTCAGATGTTGAACATCTCTGTCAGACTTGAAATGTAGTAGGTTGATCGCTTGGACTCCATAGTTGTATCATCTATATGGATTTCCATGGGCCTTTCACTACGGCTGTGGACCATACAATTCAGTAAGTGTTGGTATGTTGCCTTAGCATTCTTCATTCTGAATGGCAACTCCATATAACAGTACAGTTCAAGGTCCATGATAAAACATGTTTATTCATGATCAGGCACATGCATAAAAATCAGGTTGTAACTTGCGCACATGTCCATATGAGGGAGACGTTCATGTCCAGTCATTGAATCCACAAGTTGGTCAATTCTGAGTGATGGGAATCTTCCTTTTGGGCGAACTTTGTCCGAATCTGAGTTTTATACTTAACAAGTGACTCATAATCTATAGTAAAAACTTGCGAGTATCAGCATAGGTCCAAGTGAACACATCCAAGCTCGCCTGCAAAAAGCATGTTAGTTCCCTCGTTCGGAAGTGGTTTAAATGAGATCCGATTTCAAGACCTTAGTCAGGTCGGCGTCAACAATCAGAACGTGCGCAGTTGCATCATTAGATGTCACCCTTCTACATCTGAATCACCATCCTATCTGGGGTCCATGTCTTCAGGAAAATCAACAGGCAATTCCTTTTGTGATGCTCCCTTTATTCGCAATATCGATACCTCCTTCACACTCCATTTCATCTGGAGGGGAAGTGTCTTTGGGTTTCACGCCATCTGTGTTGTGTAGCATATTCTAGCAAAATAGTCAGCTTCTCCAATAACTTGGTCACCATAGACCATTCCCACTCCATCTTCAATTGGGATATTTAGCAATAGGCAGTAGGATGCAATGCGTGCTCTAAATTCTATTGGAGCTGGTTGGTTGAGACCTTGATCAGATAATCTTAAATGCAATAGTGTGGCTGGCAAATGAAGTGGAGAGCTAATGGTTGATTCATATTTGCGTTAATCTCAAGCTCTCGTCTCTTGACCATGGTCATATGGTAACTGATGAGCAATCAAGTTGTTATCACTTGTGCAAGGATCCATATGTCTGATCATGGCTTGCAGTGGTTCAACTGGTACCTAACTCTGGGCACTAAAGTGTGTCGATGTGACCCTTTTATAATGGAAATCAGTCTTCATTAATGTTGTGGATAACAATTATGCATTGGAAAGGTCAGATAAGTTCTCCCAGGTGTAGATCGTAGGATATATGTCTTTCATTACACCATACAAGTGAATTGTAGATTTGTAATAATCCTTAGTCACTTTTTAGTATCTTGTCATTGCGAGTCATCGTTGTTATGATCACTTGAGTCTCCGGAATAGTGCCTGGATGGTTCCATGTTAATTCCATTTGGGACCCCACCCATTGGATAGATTTAAGTCATGTAAACCAAGTGATTACTACTTGTTCATGGAAAACATCAGCTGCTTTGGTGAAATCAATACACCATCAGAACTCTGGAAGAAGAGGCTTCTATGGGACAATCATTATCTCGTATACTGTCATATCCAGCATGTCAAATCTTTTCAATAGCTCCTCATATTGAATAACATCAATAAATAGGTGTTATGGCTCTGGGAAGAATCTCAGTTGTTGTCAATTAGCTATCGATATGATTAGAGCATTTTTGTGGATGTCAATTAATGATTATATGGTGGATATGACGATGTGATATTCAAAGTGAATGGTGGCCAGATAATCTAAAATAATAATAATGGTAAATGAATAAATAAATTTATTAATAAATTAATAAATTTTGACCTCAAGCCTCATCAACCGAGAAATGGTATAAAATCAAGTAGGTCGCACGGCTATGTAGGTCGCACCGATAAAAATGATATATCATTATCTGATCTGGAGAAATCAAATGCCTTCGGTTGTCCCTTTTTATATGTATGCTATCAGTTCGGTTGGCTGGCCACCAACCATGGTAATGATATATTCGGAACTCTCAACCAAAGTGAGGGGCCGGTCATGTTTAGTCGGGGTTGTAAGACGTTCTTGTTGAATCCCTAATGTATTCATCTCCAGAGGTACATTGTCGGAAGGTGGTCACATACCTTGCCATAGTTGGAAATCCATTGTCCAATAAGAGCCCGCGGTTTCGATTGTATACTATGCATGTGGAGCGGGTGATGCAAGCGTTCTGCTAGATTGCTATTTACTTGATATTATACATTATTATAATATCAGAAAATATATGATTTCAAAAATGTTTTAGGTTATAGTAAGGTAAAATCCATTTGTATTTATGTGTGGATTTGGCCTTACTATTATCCTTTCTTTCAGAAAAAAAGATTCTAACTTAAAAATCAAGTTGGATGTTACCTATAAATTTAGTGTGTTTTCTCACTCTCGTTCACCAGACTGTCCTGGCATTTGTAATGTTCGGCTACACCAGGGTGTACAGGTTTAGGTCATCGGATGTAGTGAAGAAACGGGTTGTAGAAGTCTAGAAGTATGATATATATTATTCCTCTATGTGTTGTATATGAGGACAATTAATTATAACTGTCCAGATGTGTTGATGTACTCCGATGATTGTAAGTATTTTTAAAAGCTCTCAGTAAAGATTTATTTTATATTATGTTTTGTTCCGCTGCGATGTGAGACTCTGTGTTGTGTACTTATTCTTCTTCTATTCTAATATTTCTTTCTTTCTTATCTCACCCTCTATATTCTTTCAATAACAATTCGGTGTTTTTGATGCTTGAATAGTTGACATGATATTATGTGTCAATTTTCGAGGTTGAAAATCTGTTGGGCCTTTACAGTCGTATTAGAGCAATGGTCTAGTAATAACCTTGGCTCTGTGGTATAAATCAATAGAGATTGGATTAGTAATATCCTAGATTGAGTTAACTGTATATATATGAGAGCGCGTATTTGTAAATTTCATATGCAAATGTTTTATATTGCGTTTGTGGATCGGTTCAAGTGTTGAGAAGCATTGAATTGGTAATGGACACAATGTTGTTTTGTAAAGTGGGTAATGCGATAATTTTACCCAAATTATATTTTTGTATAGAAAAGAAATAATTTTATCCAATTATTTAAACATTGGTTTATTTTTTTGTTTGTTTGATTTGTATGAAATTCAAATTTGATTTGGAATTTGAAATGGTAATTTCAATATGAAATTAGTAAGTAAAATTTGATGAATTAGAATTTAATCCAAAAATAAGTTAAATGGAATTTGAATGGAAATTGAATGATTTTTGTAATAAATTAGAATTTTGATTATTAATGAAAGTAAACTAATTTTGAAAATAAATTAGTAAATTGAATATGAATTGGGATTAACTTGGTTAAGTAAACGAGTTTGTGAATAAAATTCGAAATTGGAAGTTAATTTGTTGTTAATTAATTGTTATGGAGGTATGTTAAACCAAAGTAAATATTGATAATGATCGAATGGTAATTAATCGAGTATCAATCGACTGATATTAATATATAAACCAAAGTGGAGAAAACCAAATTGATATTAATATTAAATATAAATTGAGTTAATAAAAAGTTAAGTTGTTTGTTTATACTAGTTGCGCATTATTGCTAACTGTATGTTCAATTGGTTGAATAGAATTCATTAATGGTTTAATAAAAGTTTAATGAATTAAAGGCTAAGAAACGAATTCATGTATTATAGATTGAAATGGAATTGCATATGAATTGAAAACTAAATTATTTAACCCATATTTGGTGTTCGAATTTGTGAATTATACATGATGATAAATGAATGCTATTTAGAATTTCATGTGAATGTTACTTATATGTTGAACTGAGTTTAGTACAGGTAGCCGAAAGCTATAGCGATAGTTTTTTATCACAATAGTATACTCAATAGCACTCGCATAAGGTACGCCTATGCAAAAATATGAATTTTTGGGTTTGAAATTTTGTTTTTCGACTGTGTGGTCGATGTATATATATTATTTGTTCCTGCGATATCGCAGATGTCAGTCCGTATAGGGGAGACTCTGCCGCGTTTTTCTGGGAATTAAAGGAGCTAATTTTTTTTCGATATTTTTGAAAATTTATATTGATAATAGTGAATTGGTTTTTGATTTTAAAACAAATTAGATTTTAAATTAAATGGGTTTGTAACACTTTTTCTTACCTTACTAATTTCGAGAATGAAATTCTTTTAAGGGGAGAAGATTGTAATGTCCTGTATTTTTGGTAGTCAGATATTTAATATATTTTATTATTTTAAATATTGATTTCGAATTTTAACTGGATTTAAAATATATCATTCGATTGTAAAACGAAGTTTGAACGTTAATTTATATATAATTATAAATCAAGCTTAAAATGGCACGGCAGTTCGTAATATTGATTTTTGAACTCTAATTGAATAAACATGATCCAATATAAGTCGGATTTTGTGAAACAAGAAACGTAAGAATCTAATTGATTGTTATTTTCATATGAAAGAGAAAATCCAGATTTCGTGTTATAGATTGCTAGTTATGTCCAAGTCAAATTTTGGAATAGTCACTATGGAAATCATTTTAAAACATAACGTTTAATTAATATATTTATAAGGGAAATTTAAATCGTTTAAATCGAAATCGACGATATTGAGTCGTATAATTTATATTTGAAGTTGTATATATATTATGTTTGGATATATATGATAAAAATAGTTTGTTATTATTTAATTGAATTTATTTGGAATTTATATAATATTTTAATTGATATTATATAAGCGTTAAAAATAGCCATTTTTGCAAACGGTCTCGGTTTTGGATGAAATTAGTTTCATTGGAACCATATCGTTAAATTATTGTCAGAAAATCAAATTTCATGGCAAAAGGATATCGTATGTGACTCTGTTTCCATGTAATTGTTTAGACAATTTAGACAGGGGTGACTTTTAACGAATAAACGACTGGCCAAACAAACTCCAAATTTAACGAAACAAATTTCAATGGATCCGTTAGGAAGAGGTTTAGTAAAATGTATAGGATTCAAATTTATTGCATTTTTCTGTAATTAAAGGAATTTTAAAGGCTTGATTTTTCATTGATAATTATAAAGGACTTTTCACAAACGACCTCAGAATTCGATGAAACCTATCCCATTGGGTCCGGAATATTTTTTTATGCTACGATTACCTTATTTTTTCAAAAATGGATGTCGTATGTGGTGATTTTAGAATGATATTGTTAGACCAAAAATTGGTCCTATCACCCAAATTGTCGTATTTAGAGCATAGCATATGAAGAAATAATCGAAAAATAGAGAAAAAAAACAAGACAACGAGACTTTTATAGTGGTTCGGCGTTAACGAGCCTACGTCCACTTCATATTCTCTCATTCCACTCATAGATTACAATTACAATTAATATTTTCTCTCAATCACTTGAATCTAATGAAGAATTCTCTCTGAATTCATTGATTTTATTGAGGAAGATGGTGGTTATTCATGGAGAAGTATTGGTCATGTCAGCCATGGACAAGGAGGTGCCAAAAGTCCCCTGAAAATGCCCACTGGAGGTGTATTTATAGCTGTAGCAGAGCCCATATGTTGATCAGGTTGTGGTAGGACATGTGGCACCCGATCCGGGAAAGTAGGAGCAATCATAGCCTCGAGAATAGGTCAAAATCTACGTGCATGGTAGCGGGTCCTAGTCACGGTTCGTGAGCGGAGGTGGTGAGCTGGTAATGGTCGTGATGGTGATGGTCAGCATGTATGGTCACGAATCGACCCCAGGGGGTGGTCACGATCCGACACCAGGAAGTGGTCACGATCCGACCCCATGGGGTGGTCACGATCCGACCCCATGGGGTGGTCACGATCCGCCCCTAAGGGGTGGTCATGATCCGCCCCCGGGGGTGCTCACGAACCGATCTTCAAAAATGCCAAAATCCAGGTTTTTCATATTTCTGCATGCGTTCACGGAAACAGACATAACTTCCAAACCGTAAGGTCGATTGGACCAAACGAAAGCTCTACCTGAAGCAAATTCGGAGGGCTACAAGTATTTGATGGGTTTAGGTCCAAATGAGGTCGTTTGATTGGGGTTTTGGTCCAGTTTATATTGATGTTGTGATTTTAACCAAACTGCCCTGTGTCTTCTGATGATGCTTCCAATGCCAGAGAGTGATGTTATCCAGGGATTCCATATGTGACAGCATTTGCCAAAAAGTGTGTTAACATGATCTTTGCTTTGGATAGCCTGGTCACAAAGCAGGCTAGCAGATACTTTACCTTTAAGTTTGGTTAATATTATTTAAACATTTTGGCCACCATATATATATATATATCTTCTAAGTCAAAAACCCTCATCTTTTGTTCGCGTGTCAAAATGAAAGCCGCCTTCACGCTAATAACCAATGGGCAAAAACAATTTGGAACTTCTTTTACAAAAATCGTCCAATCCACTTATTGATTCTGAAAATCCACCACTATAAAATCAAAGGGCCTTTCGAGATCTTCGAATTGACCCATCATAATCGGGCTTTGAGGTTATGGTTGGCCGGAATTTTAGCCTGAAGACGTGGTGCTCGCTGGCAATTTTCCATCGTTCCGCAGCACTTGGAGAGTCGTGTTTCGGGGCGAAGACTAAGGGAGGGTAGGCACTTGAACTGGTGATTTTTGATGGGATGTCGGCGGCCTGGAGAAGGAGTCGTGGTGAGGGGTCGCTCGAGCTGTGTGCGTTTTGAGAGAGGACGAGAGTAAACGAAGTCAGGGAGAAGGCTAGGCTTTATTTTCTAACGGGAAAAGTGGAAGGTCAAGGTGAAGCACCAGTTAACGTAGTAGCTGAAGAAAGAACTGTGTAATCGGACTGGTGATTGTGAATTAACGAAGTAAATGGAGATCGGCCTGTTCATTTCCAACAAAAGAAAAGTGTTGATCGATTACCAAAGTAAATAACCGGCCATGTTATATTAATGTAGTTATAGATTTAATTAATAAATAATTAGGAGTTAAACAATTTATTCAAAATGTGTTAGGTTACTATCACTTATAATTAACAAAAGCAGAAAAATCATATAACATAATTTAATTAGATTATATAATTGGGTAATTAGTTTGACTAAACATGATTAGCCATTAATTTTTATAACTAAATTGTTAGGGTTTTTTAATCAGGTCGTATATTTTATAACCGCGCTAATAGTCGAAGTGAATCCTAATTTAGAAGTAATTAAACTTATTAGATAATGTTGAGTAATCGTATAGTATTATCACCGAAGAATATAATCTGCCGGAAAAGCAAGAATATGATAACTGAAATTAATTAGGGTTATAATGGGATAATTTGTTTAAATAAACATAATTAGCCATTTTAATTAAGGGATTAATTAAAATAATTTAAATTGTGTGCTTATATTGTTATATCTTTCGCATATATGAACAGAATTTGACCAAACCAACTGCGTTCGAACTGTATACCCAAACTCTACGTTCTAGAATTATTTTGGACAAGACTGGAAGCTGCTGGAATTTTATTAAATGCATGTTTAATTTAACCAGAACCAGAATGCTTTAACTATAGTGGAATAGAATCAAGGTGAGTTAAAATCAATAAGTTTTTATTCCTACTTATATTTTATATAAGTTGGGTTTTTTATTTGTTATGCTATGAATTTTAATTGCTTGTTGTGTGCTGAATGTTTACGTATATATTGTATGAATTGGTTGAATTGCATGTTAGTTAATTCAAATAAAAATAAAGCGTTATTTTAGCGATTATTTCTCCAAACGAGGTAACTTACCTTGTTGGTCATGATTCTAAAATAACCGTGTTTTAATTTAATGAATTATTTGAATTGTTTATTAATGTTAAATAAAATGGTTGATATTAAATTGCTGTTATTTTACTGTTTTAGAATTAAATCAGTAAAACTTAATTGAATGATATCATGTGAAGTAAACCATTTGGCTGTAGAGAAGAACTGGTTGGAGGAATCCAACCGGATTCCCCAAATATGATAGATATTATTTATTTTTATATTATCATTATATGAACTGTTTAAAACCCATCTTTTTGGATGATTGATTTGATTGTCGATTATTGACCTGAGATTCAACATTCATTTTTTTTACCAATAGGCAGTATTGTTTGAGTAATTGGCAGCAGTTGGCTTATAAATCAGTCGTTTTGAAATAGTGATTTACCATTGGGTAAATCGATGAAAATGGAGTTACGAAATTTATTTTATAGCTGAATATGGTTTTTAAATATATATTATTTAGACTGAAGTTTATAAAAAGGGAAATAAACCAAACACATATATATTGATTTTCTTAACCACCAATCACCATTTCTACACCAAAAATCAGCCGTGTGGGAAGCACGTGCCTCATCTTAATTAATGTAACGATTTATAACTGAAATTAATTGTTTTTAAGAAACATTTAAAATGATATTATGTTATTAATTATTTAATATAAATCAAATTAAATGAGATTATTTAAATTAATTTACTAATTAATTTACATGAAGAACAAGTTAAAGTTGATCAACGGGTTAATCATGTTTTAGAGTTGACCAAGTCCACTGTTTTAATTGAAACTTATTATTTGATTAAATTAGTTTGGGCCAATTAGAAATGAAATAAATTAGAATATAGTTGTTTAACTTAAATAAGATTTTAAAATAAATTTAATACTAATCCTAGTGGATGATGAAGTAAATTACTATTTTATAAATAATTTAAGAAATTACTTCTTAAATGAAATACATTTATGTAAGTAACCAATTTTGAAATGGAATATGGTTGAGTTGAAAAGAGGTTACGAACCCAAGTTTACAACGAAGTTTTAAGCGAAAATTTTAAGCAAATGTGATAACTTAAAATAAATGTTTGCTTAATATTGAATTAAGTAAAAGAAATGAGAAAAAGGGGTTATCTTAAATCTGAGATTTTATAAACAAGATTTATGGAAGGAAAGGAGAAGTCAAGCATGATTTGAATTGGCGATACTTAAAAATCGAATTAAGTAGAATGATTGAAATTGCAATGAGATTTCAAAAAGAAACTATTAAAAGGAATGTGTAATGGAGTTTGGTAAAGGATTTAATAATGATATTTGGTTATAGTAATTTGATTTGTAAAATAAATTATTTGAAATGAAGTTAAGGTCAAGAAGTGATTTTTATTAATAAATTACTTAATCAACATATTAAGTAATAATAAGTTGTATTTTAAAAGAGATATTTTCAAAAGTGAGAAGGTTTTATAAGCCTTACTTTAAATAAAGTAATTTAATGCAATTTGTTTCATACTAGAACAAATATCGGTTTTTGAGTTACAACTTATATCCATCTTAAGGTAAGAATGTTGTTGATCAAGGTCTGAGAGGTAAATAAATACCCCAACTTGAATGGCTTCAGAATTATCTGAGGATGATATTAGTTGAAATGGGAAAGGGGTTAAGAACAATATATTATTTCCATATGTGAAATAATAACGCAACGATAATTGGAAGGTTTAGGAATATAAAACGAGATTTCCAAAGTAACGGAAATGGATATATTTTAGAAGATATGTATATATAAGGAATTTCCCAGAATAAAGGAAATAAAGAGATTATGTAAATTCATAACGATATTCTCAAAGTAAAAAGGGAATGAAAAGTTGAGCTATGAAACGAGTTTATTCTAAAAAGGGAAGTGTTAGATTTTGTTTTCAATAATAAAACAAAAGGGATTCGTAACGTTATTTTACGAATGATAAGTTGAATTGATTTTCCCAATTATAAGTAATGAGTAATGATATAGGAATTGTTTTGAAAATGATAAAGAATAGAGTATTAGATATGATTATAAAATGTATTAAAATAAAATAGTTTTGAAATTATCTTATGTTAAATAAGAATTGAAAAGCTATATTCGTAATATTGAAATATTGTAAGAGTTTTAAATTAACATTCATTAGTAGTTTTTAATTAAAAAGGCTAAATAATGCTGAGCACTGAACCAGTAACTCATTTTATTGTCATGTTTATTTATTTGATAGTTAAATAACCGACTGTCAAAATCTGACCAAACGATTGTTGGTACGGAAAGACCGGGATCGAATTTATATTCGAAAACCATTGCGAACCAACTAATATGTGAAGATAATTGAAGATGGAGCATTGAAGACCATGGATCTTCATAAGCAAAATAACTACTCATTGAAGTTCTCTGGTTAGCTCTTAGAGATATTTCAGCAGTGATTCTGTCGTGTTTGAAATCTTCTAATTGCAAGGACTACTCGCTACTGATCCATAGGATAATTCAAGAATGTAGTAGGAGGGTGCCTTCGGTATGTCCAGTCCCAGGACAACTTATATGGACGAATGTCTGATAGAGTATTTTCAAAGGATTTCATATATTGATTTCATCAAACATAATTTTGTTGGTGGTGCAAGAATTCATTCTTTTTGAGTGAACACCCAGAGTATTTTTTTGTACATCAATTGATGTTTATCTGGCGGATCTGACGATGTGACATTCCAAGTGATTGGTGGACAGATGCTCTAAAATAATAATAAAGGTAAATGAATAAATAAATTCATTAATAAATTAATAAACTTTGACCTCAAGCCTCGTCAACCGTGAAATGGTATGAAATCGGGTAGGTCGCATGGCTATGTGGGTCGCACCCATCAAAAGGTTATATCATTACCTGATCTGGAGAAATCAAATGTCTTCGGTTGTCCATTTTTATTTTTGTATGTATGTTATCGGTTCTGTTGGCTGGCCCCCAACCGTGTAATCATATATTCAGAATTCTCGAGCGAAGTGAGGAGCCGGTCATGTTTAGTCAGGGTTGCAATACGTTCTTGTTGAATCCCCAATGTATTCATCACCAAAGGTACATTGTTGGAAGGTGGTCCCATACCTTTCCATAGATGAAAATCCATTCTCAATTAAGAGCCAGCGGTTTTGATTGTGTGCTATGTATTTGGAGCGTAAGATGCATGCGTTATGCTAAATTGCTATTTACTTGATATTAGACATTATTATAATATCAAAAAGTATATGATTTCAAAAATGTTTTGGGTTATAGTAAGGTAAAAACCGTCTGTGCTTATGAGTGGATTTGGTCTTACTATTATCCTTTCTTTCAAAAAAAAGATTCTAACTCAAAAATCAAGTTGGCTGTTACCTATAAACTTAATGTGTTTTTCTCAATCTGGTTCACAAGACTTACCTCGAATTTGTAATGCTCGGGTTAGACCGGGGTGTACAAGTTTAGGTTATCAGATGCATTGAAGAAACGAGTTGTAGAAGTCTAGACATATGATATATATTTATTCCGCTATGTGTTGTATATGAGGCCAGGTCATTATAACTATCCATATGCGTTGATTTACTCTGATGATTATAAGTATTTTTCAAAGCTATCAGTAAAGATTTAATTCTATATTATATTTTGTTCCGCTGCGATGTGAGGCTCTGTGTTGTGTTCTTCTTCTTCTTCTATTCTAATATTTCTTTCTTTCTTATCTCAACGCCCATATTCTTTTAATAATGATCCGGTATTTTGGATGCTTGGATAGTTGACATGATATCCTGTGTCGATTTTCGGGGTTGAAAATCTGTCGGGCAGTTACATTAGGAGCCAGTTAGGATTGGGCTGCCTATGGATTGCATGGATTTAAAACCTCTCACCATAACTACGCCTAAGTCTACCAACTTATAGATGTGCGGATTATCTTATTATGGTTATACTAGTATTGGTGTTGAGAATAAGAGTAATCATTAGCGAAGTGTATACACTCTATCATGTTTACCTTGTCATACCTGCCTTTTATGGTGTTATCTTTCTAATCCAATTTATAAGCCTGTCATGATACTTTTACTTATTTACTAGCTAAAAGTAACTGGACTCACCAGACTTTATGTCTGACCCTTTTTGTTTCCTCTTCTTTCTTCTGTTTCCCCCCACGTTCTCAGGATGGGAATACTTAAGCTTGACCAGGATTCCGCTGCTATTTTATATCTGTCTTATAATATTTCTGTTTCTGTTTACCTATAATGCTTCACGAAACTTAATGCATTCTCTTAATGAGTAACATTAACGGACATGGGGTGTCACACTTGGTATCAGAGCTGAAGGTCAATAGATTAGATATAAGTTAAAATTATTTTCAAAAAGGATTAAAAAAAAAAGCATTTTCAAAAAGAAAAGTCTGTTTTAAAAAACATATTCCCCAAAGCTGTATGTACAATCTTTCGATCCTTTGTTTGAATCTATTTCCTTTTCTTTTCAGCATGTCTGGGAACCTAATATTCCTGAGAGCATTACGATACCAGCCTGGTTCCATAGGTATCTAGAGGCCACTGCGCCTGCCAGTGGTCAAGCTGACATTCCTCTCCAAGCTGCACCCATCGTTCCTCCTCCTTTGCGTGCAGAAAAATTCTCTAAGATCGACAAAGATTTCCGTGCTATGGGTGGTAGGTCATTCCATGGAACCGAAACATTCATAGAGGTAAGGAAATGGATCAAGGAGACAGAGGACTTGTTTGAAATTTTCGATGTGGATGATCGTTGGAAGATTCATGTAGCCACCTAGCTACTTAAAGACGAAGCTTCATTCTTGTTGGAAGTAACCGAAGCGGGGTGTCCGGTGGAGACATGGGATGATTTTAGACAAAGATTTGAAATGAAGTTTCTTTCTCAAGCTGAGAAAAGAATGCAAATGGAGATGTTCTTGGTGCTCAAATAAGGAAACATGACCGTTAAAGAATATATGAACAAATCCAACTAGCTAGCAAGGTTTGGAATGGAACTGGTAGACACTTCGCATAAGAAAGCTTTGTTGTTCGCTAAAGGGCCGAATGAACCGCTTCATGGGTTGGCTATGTCCCATATTCCAATTGGAGCTACAATTGAAAGGCTTGTTGATATGGCCTTGATGCATGAGGAAGAAAAAGGAGAAAAGAAGGAAGTTAAGGCTAAGGAAACAACGCAAAACAAGAAAGTATGGCCAAAGAACGGATAACAACAATAGCAACAGAAGAAGGGCGGAATGTCTGACAAGGCTAAGGATAAAAGGAAGTGTCACAGTTATGGACGTGAGGGTCACATGGTGAAGGACTGCAAAGGAAGGAAGAAATCTTGCATTAATTGTGGAGAGGTCATACATTTTGCTAAGGAGTGCCCAAAGAAACAGGGACAAGTTCAAACGGCAGGAGCTTCTGGAGGATAGGTGCATGTTCTCGCGACCAGTGCTCCAGATAGAGGTAGGAAAATTTTCGTGGAAGGTTTGATTTCTCTTTCCAGTTATCCTATTAGAACTCTTTTTGATTCTGGAGCTTCACATTCATTTATATCTAGTTCTGTGGTTGAATCTATACACTTAAATACTAGTATGGCAGTGGATCCCATAGCTGTCTCAAACCCCATTGGTGGTTCAGCTCATTTGTCTTTGATTTTTCGGGGTTCGAGAATGTATGTGTGAGGCGTCGAATTTGAGTGCAACACATATGTGATCAGTTTTCTGGGCTATGGTTTGATTTTAGGGATGGATTAGCTAACCATGTATCATGCCATTCTAGATTGTGAGAAGAGGGCTGTTAGACTTTTGACTTGCCATGGGAGTACCCTTGAGATTTCTTGTGACCCAAAAGATTCGTCATGCTTAGTTTCCTAGAGTCTCTTGATGCATCTATCGATGATCTATGATTTGTTCCAGTAGTCCGAGATTATACTGATGTTTTTTATAAGGTGCGGGGCTTACCCCCGAGGCATGAGATCGATTTTCATATATATTTGGTGGACAATGCAAAGCCAGTTGCATGACCTATGCACCATATGGCTCTAAGGGAAAGGAGGGAGCTTAGCAAATAAGTAGGGGAGCTACTTGAGAAAGGGTTTATTAAGCGAAGAATATCTGAATGGGGTGCTCCAGTAGTACTCACGACTAACGCGAATGGTTCGCTTTTCTTATGTGTGGACTATAGAGAGTTGAATAAGCTCACTAAGAAGAACATACACCCACTCCTGAGGATAGATGACTTGTTTGACCAGCTTGTTGGTGTCTTAGTATTCTCTCAATTGGACTTGTCCACGGGGTTTCGTTAATTGAGGGTGGCTGAGGACAGTATAGATAAGACCTCTTTTAGGACTCCAGATGGTTTCTTTGAGTGGCTAGTTATGCCTTTAAGGTTGACGAATGCACCCACCTATTTTGTTGATCTTATGAGTAGGGTGTTTTGGGAGTTTCTAAATAAACTTGTCGTGGTCTTTGTTGATGATATCTTGATTTTCTTGAAGAGCAAGGAAGAGCATGCCTTACATATAAGAGAGGTTTTGAAGACTTTCCATGCGCATCAGCTTAAGGCAATGTTCTCCAAATGCCATTTTTGGGGAAAAGAGGTGAGATTTCTAGGGCATGTGGTTTCTAAAGATGGGATAGCAATGGATCCCGTAAAGGTGGTTGTAGTTCAAGGTTCGTAAATTCCGAAAAAATGCAATGGAGGTGAGAAGTTTTCTTGGATTGGCTCGCTATTATCAGAAGTTCATTAAGGACTTTCCAAAGATATCAGCCCCACTCACCAGGATGACGAAGAAGAATTTGGCGTTTTCATGGGATATAGCCCCAGTCTTGACCTTACCTGATGGGAAAAAAGTGTTTACAATGTACACTAATGCATGTGATAAAGGGATTGGTGTGATTCTGATGCAAAAAGGAAAGGTGGTATGTCATGGGGGTAGATAGCTAAGGGTTCATGAGAAGAACTACCCTACCCATGATTTAGAGGTAGCTGCATAGCATTCGCGCTTAAGATGAGGCGTCATTATTTTCTTGGAGGGAAGTTGAGTTGTATCCCAATCATAAATCTCTCAAGTACTTGTTCTCGCATAAGGATCTTAATTTAAGGCAACAAAGGTGGATGGAGTTCCTTGCTTCTTATGATTTTGAGATTGCTTATACCCATAGCAAGGGTAATGTGGTGGCAGACACAATGAGTAAGCAGAGGATGGCCTTAAGTCCTCTGTTTGTAGAGAAAAAAGCTTGGAGTTCATATCGACTTTTGATTTTAGACCCTCCACCGAATTTTTGCCTAGTTTGTTTGCATCGCGAGAGATACGACCTACTCTTATGGATCAGATAGGAGCTTCATAGCGAGGTGATCCATAGATTTCAGACATCTTGGATTGGCTCGGTAAAGGGTAGACTTCTAGTCATCTCAATTGATATTCCACAGACGATAAAGAGTGGTTGCGACGGGATGGAAGGCTTTTTGTTCCGCAAACTGGAAGTTTGTTAAAGACGATCCTAGAAGAAGCCGATCATTCTAAGATGATTATTCATCCAGGTGTCGATAAGATGTATAGTGATAGGAAGAGGATTTTCTTTTGGGCTGGGATGAAGAAAGATGTGGCAGAGTCTGTTTCTCAATGTTTAGTTTGTCAGCAAGTCAAAGATGAACAAAAGAAGCCTGGTGGTTTACTTCATCCTTCGGAGGTTCCACAGTGGAAGTGGGAAAGCGTCTTTATGGATTTCATAGATGGATTTCCTAGATCAAAGAAAGTCAGTACCTATATTTGGGTTGTGGTGGATGGACTTACTAAGAATGCTCATTTTATCCCAGTTAAGAGCAAGAGGATGACAACATGGTTCGCAACAATTTACGTTCGTGAGATAGTCGTCTTCATGGAGTACCTTCTGACATCATAAGCGATCATGACCCCATTTTCACTAGTGAATTTTGGTAGATCTTGCAAGAAGCATTAGGTACACAGTTGTGTTTGAGCACCGCTTATCACCCACAGACCGATGGATAGACGGAAAGGTTGAACAGAATTCTTGAGGATCTTTTGAGGCTATGTATCCTAGAGTTCGGATGGACTTGGGAAGAGCATCTTCCTTTAGTAGAGTTTGCCTACAACAACAATTATCAAGCTAGCATTGGAATGGAACCTTTTGAAGCATTATATGGACGACCCTGTAGGTCACCAACTTGTTGGTAGGAATCTACAGAAAGGCTATTACTTGGACCAGATATGGTTAGGGAAACGTCTGAGAAGATTTACCTTATAAGACGACGAATGAAGACCGTTCAAGATAGGCAAAAATCCTATGCGGACAAGAGAAGGACTGACATTGAATTTGAAGTAGGAGGCATGGTTTTTATTAAGGTTTCACCTTTGAGGAATGTGGTTTGCTTCGGATCAGTAGGGAAATTGGCACCAAGATTTGTAGGGTGATTTCCCATAACAGAAAGAGTTGGCCAAATGTCTTATTGAGTAAAGCTACCAGAGAGACTATCTGACATGCTTGTTGTTTTCCACGTTTCTCATTTGCAGAAGTGCTTGCATGATACCGCGGAAGTAGATTAGCCGAGTATATTGGAAGAAGTAGAGGTGTAATGGGAGCCGACAGCCAGACGAGTTCCTACCTGTATTCTTAGATCAGAAGTTAAGAAGCCAATTAGTAGAGAAGTCAAGTTGATGAAGGTTCAATAGGGAGATATCCTAGAAGATGCAACTTGGGAGACCGAAGAGAAGATTCGAGCATCATACCCTTTTCTTTTCATGGGTATGTTCTTAACTCCTTTTCCAAAGTTTTTATCTATACTTCTTTCTATCAATTGAGTATATCTGACCGATCGAATCTTTTACCTTTTGGTAGGAATCTCATCGATGTAAACATGTGTTTGAGATATTTTGTTTGATGGATGCAAGTGGATGCAAATGTTTGCTAGTGGTTGCTCGTGGATGCATATACAAACACATTAGGCACTAGATTTGCTCAATCGCTCTCATAATGCATACGGATGTGTGTGTGGATGTTTCTTCTTTTGATGGATGGATATGGATGTATTACCATATGGATGTTGCATTTGGATGGAGGAAGATTACGAAAACGTAGAGAACTTACATGTTATTATAGGATTATTGCATACATGTTGGATTCATGGCACTAACATACATTGCATTAAGGAGGTCGACTGAATCAGTAGACTGCCTGATCTTCGCATTAGTATTGGGACATACACACAAAAGAGGATAATGGATGCATGTGATTGGTGGATGAATATATGGGTTATGGATGGTAGGATACACATTCTTCTTAACATGGATATTTCGAGCACGAAATCCTTTAATTAAGGGAGAATGTAACACCTCGTAATTTTAACAAATCTAAAGAGTATAAATTAAATAATAATTAATTTGGTATTCATAATTAAGGGAAATGGACTGCATCATTGCGTCTGTCTCGAAATTCTGGTTAAGATAGACATTTGGTTTGCATAAAACAGACACTGTATGAAGAAGTTATGAAGGTTTGAAATTTGTGTACATGCAAGAGAATTATATATATAATTAATTCGGAAAATCAGAAAAAAGTTTAAAAATAAAAAATCAGTGAGCGAAAAAATTCCATCCCTATGGGTGTCGAACCCTGAGTCGACCCCTCATAGGGAGTGTCGACCCATGGGTCGACCCTATAAGTAGGGGGGTGGGGGGTCGACCCCCCCTGTGGCAGAACAGAAAATTAGGGTTTCGAGGTTCTTTTTGGGTATAAATATGGCCTCATTTCTCTAGTTCTTCACACTGAAAATAATGGAGGACTAAATGCTATCGTTACCCGGACTGAATCAAACCTTTTCCTTCTTCAGCAATCAAATTAACCAAGTTTAGAGTCATTCAAGTGTAGATCTGCGATTCAACCTCTGCTATTCTTCTTCTATCTTTCTAGATCCAAACACTATGAGTTTATGTTACTTTTAGGTTTAAATAATTAAAAAGTAAAACATGATATGAATGTAATTTGGATCTATGCCTGTGACTGCTTGAATCATATCAGATCTGCAATAACTTGTAAATCTATGATATTTTTACATAGCTATGACTTGGATCTTAACCTTTATCATATCAGATCTACTATTGATTATAGATCTAATTCACTATTTAGATCACCTCGTACCTACCATGTTTGTGGTTAAATTGGATTTGTTACTAATTGGACGTCTAAATTATTGTTTGGATCTTATCGTGCCTATTATGACATCCCTATTATGTTAGAATCAGTTCTATTATCACATGTTCACCGGATCTGTTCTTATACGCCCATCTTATCAATATGCCACTATGTTTTTATGTCAACCTTGTTAGTATAATTATTTCTATCTTCCTTTCATCTTTCCCTTTTTATTTTATATTGCCTGGCTACTTTCAAGCCTAAGGATGCCGCAGAAATATGCGAACATGTTAAACGGGGAACGAGGGAAAAAACATTGAAATTGGGCATAACTTGTTAATAGGGAATTTGGCAGAACTTGAATAATATTTATGAATATGAATTTAGGGCATACTACTCATAATGAACATAGTTCGGAAAAAGGGGCATGAAAACCTATAATGACGTAGATAAAATTGGCTACTAATGAAATGCCTACGATTACAGTAATTAGAAACTGTAACTGAGCTTAGAAACGAGGTTAGATTAACTTGTGGTGGTAGTCTGACCAGAACCGCCTAGCATATCCAGCAACCATAAGTGGTGAATCTAATGTGAGGGGTCTATGTGCACAAATACAGGACGTGCTAAGACACGATGTTAAGCCCGACTTGTGGAAGAAGTCTGCCCAGAACCGACCGGCAAGTCCAGCATCCACAAGTGGTAGGTTTAATGTAAGGGGACCAACACATTATAACCATAAATGGACATGGTAATAAATTGGAATACCTAACCTATTGAACCCATAGGGATTTGTATGAACATGAACCTGATTAGGGGTTAAGTAGAAAACAATGGGTGGGTTAAGTAAATCTGGGTTGGGTGGGTAATAATTATATATAGGCCCACAAAGTTAACCTATTGGGGTTATGTAATTAAAGACACCATCAGGTAAGCATAAGCTATGGAAATAGTGGGGTTATGTAACTAAAGGCACTGTTAGCTATACATAGCCTATGGAAATCCTAGTGGGGATACAAGACAAGGGGGAGAGCTTGTATCATCTTTTTTGTGGGACCCATTTCGGTTAGTAACCCATATAACTGTATCGAATGAGTACTCCGCCCTAGGTCGGAGTAGGGACATGCTTACTGGGCTGATTGTAAGAGATCCAAATGGGAAGGACGGTGTGGGTGGCGCAAACCGACTGGGACATGTGCATGCATGTCCGGGTAGAGGGGGATAAGACAACCATGACACCTGTAAATATTGTTGTGCACATCAACGAAGGGTTGACACTTTAGGAAGTGATACCTCCTACCGCAGGGCCGGCACAGGGTATCTACGTAGTAGGGAGTCAATCGATTAGGGTAGTGGTTAGGGCACATCCATACTCTGGTAAAGTTTAGGAGCCCTTTAGGATTGGGCTACCTATGGATTGTATGTGGTTAAAACCTCTAAACAGAAGTACGCCTAAGTTTACCAACTTATAGTCGTGGAGATCATCTTATTATTGTTATACTAGTATCGGTGCAAAGAATAAGAATAATCATTAGAGAAGCATATACACTCTATCATGTTTACCATGTCATATCTGCATTTTGTGGTTTTATCTGTGACACCCCACGTCTGTTAATGTCACTCACTAAGGGAATGCATTAAGTTCCGTGAAGCATTATAGGTAAGCAGAAACAGAAATATTATAAGATAGGTATAAAAGCAATAGCAGAATTTAAATTTTTATTTCAAACATAAATCATAACATCGTGGTCCAAAATACCATAAGTCTGAAACTATATAAAACCCATTACAATTGTTGATCCCGAAAAAAACCATATGCACATTGAGCTACAAAATCTGAGCAGAAACTACAGGATGAGCGTCATCAGGGTCGCTCATGCATATTGTTGTCCAAGGCACTTAAACGACTCATAAAGAATAGGAAGCAACCATACAGAACAAGATTCAGATGTTTATCTCTTAAAAGACCGAGCCTGGGCCAGAATTACAAAGCAAGCACTCACAACGTTTTTATGTGCCCATGTATCAAACAAAAGCCAGATGCAAGTCGTGACCCGGTCACGGAAGCAAAGGTCGGTCGTTCGTATTAGAAAAAAGCCGCTCGAACAGCAAAACAAGACAAATCACTCACTTAACAGGATCAGGAGCAACCACATAACATAGCCATTCTGAGAAACGGCGCGGTGAAAAGGTAGTAAGAATGAATATCCTTGAGTAACCAGCTAAGAGCGTCCAAATTAGAGAAGGTCACACATCCTTAAACCGAGGAATTCAGTCGAGCAAAGCACAAAGTAGAATTGATCCCAGTCCCGTGCTCCACTCCAGAGTCGCTCGACCACAAGTACAATACTAGTCACCTGCTCATTTTATAATCAATCGAATCAGATAACCGCTCACCAGTTACCGAAGATAGCCACACCCGAAGAACACTTGCTAAAGTCACCCACTTGACTATTTGAAACACTCGCTCCTACAAAGTCGCTCGCGCATGGCAGTTGGATACAGATACAGATAGCTGGCAACAACCAGGCAGTGGTATTTTGGTAATTACTGGCTGAAACGATCAGTCGCTTGCATATATGAAATTCAGCTCATTTCTCCAGGGAGGGACACCTATATATAGGCCATGGCTTCCAACATAAAGGGGATCCAATCTTTTGAACCATGAAGCGCTGCTAAATTCTATCTTCAATCATTCCTTAAAGATTTGGACCATCTTCTCCATTCAAAGTTTCATCACTAGTTTGGACATGGCGCCTTGTACAACCTTGTAATAAAAAAATCAAAGACATCCTCCTTCTCAATCATTCATCTATCCTTCTCCTCCTGAAGCTGTAACGTCCCACATTTTTGTATCGAAAGACCGTAAAATATTTTTATTTCATTCTTTGAGGGTTGGATCATTCTCATCTTTTAATATGTTGTTTATGGGGATGTGAGACATGTCCATAATTTTTACCAATTTTGTGTGACCATTTTGCATAACTTTTGACTCAGGTCGAATCAGAGGGTGAGACCTGTGCCATTGGAAAGGAATTGATGATTGCTTTCCGTAGAGTGGTTACATTAAGGATTTGGCTCAGCGATTAGGGAGAAATTGCTATTTTAAGGTTTTTCAGTTGGTTATTCAGGTTTTGAGCCTTAGTGGAATCCTATAAATAGGGGGTGAGAGTGGAGGGAAAAGGTTTACTTTCCCCATTCTCTAATTTGAAGGCATTTGATCTCCTTCTTCCTCCTATACCTTTTCACCATTAAAAATACAAATCCAAGGGGAAATCGAAGATCTACACCATCAAAGGCAAGATCTACATCATTTCAAAGGCGAATTCATCGGATCGAGGAGTTTGATTCGAAGTGCTCGCTGTCCGGATTCTTATTTCTATCATTTTAGGTTGTTTCGGCAAATCGTTGAGTGATTTACATCTCTCACATGAATGCAATGAAGTATATGAGTGTTTGTGCATGTTTCTCATCAAATTGGAATGTTTTACCATAAATTTACATCATTACAAGTTCATTTTCATATGCATCACCCTATGATCAAATCTAACAAGTTTTATTCGTTGATTTCATGTCATATTACATGTTTATGTTAATAGATCTCTCATTTTGATCATATGTTCATTTTAGTGGTTTTTGGTGAGATTTACATCATTTTTGTGGTAATCATCATATTCACGTTGTTAGTAATGTTATGATATGTTTATGATTGTGTTTGATGATTTTGGTTGAGTTGGTTTCATCGGATTCGTCGTTTGGCGAAGTTTTGGCCGAAATTGGAGTTAAATTGCAATATGCTGGAATGGGCTCGGCCATAGATTGAATAGGCCAGAAATTGGCTCGGTCAGGAATTGTCTTGGCCATAGATTGAATCGGTCAGAAATTGGCTCGGCCATAGGTTGAATCGGCAAGGAGTTGACTCGGCCATAGGTTGAATCGGGCATAAGTTGGATTGAAACGAAGTTGGATCGGACAGGAGTGGATCGGATCGGGCCACAAGTGGATCGGATCGGTCTCATGTCCTATCATAGAGAACAAGTCAAGTTGGATTGATCGTCCTGGTTTGGATCGGTCATTTAGGGGAATTGAATCAGTCATCTTGGTATGGATCGGTCATCTTGGATCGGATCGGCCTAGTTTGAGTCGGGTCAGTCTGAAAGGGGGCGGATCGGTCATGTTTTTAGCAGCGCTTTTAAGCATTGTGGTTGATAGTGATGATGCTATGGTTTGTTTCCAATAGGGTTATTTCTGGAAAAGTACGTTTTTCGGGTATGACTCAGATTTGGAGAAAAGGATTGAATTTTTTTTTACGGGGGCAACCCCCGGAATCCTAGCCGCAGCACAGTGGTGTAATTGGCCCGGTGATGATGTGCCTTCGAAGTAAATTCAAGTAGGAAGGTTTGAAGTGTTGAATGTGTTCGTTGATCAAGGTGGAACAACAAATGAGGTGGCAACTCAAAGGTTGTGAGTTGGTGGATAATGGTTGCTCAAGAAGGTTTCTTGAGCTATGAAATGTCGTCAAGGTTGGATGACTAGAGATGCGAAGGCCGAGAAGTCATCGTCGTCGTAAGTTCTAACAGGTTCAAAGCAGGGGTACAATGGGGGCACCAATAGACTAGAAGGTTGCTGGTCGAGTACCTTGGGTATCGTTGAAAGGCTTAGTTGTCAAGGTTGGACATATGGAGTTTATGCTAGAACTGGG
This sequence comes from Allium sativum, assembly GCA_030737875.1. Classification (NCBI taxonomy): domain Eukaryota; kingdom Viridiplantae; phylum Streptophyta; class Magnoliopsida; order Asparagales; family Amaryllidaceae; genus Allium; species Allium sativum. The sequence continues at coordinate 753,451,018 of CM060918.1, forward strand.
GTTACCATTAGCCCTTGACATCTGGCCAGGCTGGCCATCGTGCGATTAACGATGATTTCAAAGTAGGATTGGCGGTGATAGCCAGAGTTAGTCATGGATGATTGGTTGTTCTGTTTTTACTATCTCATACAGATTATCCAATGTCGAGGGAGATATTGTTTGAGTGCTTAACTGATAACTGTTTAGGCCTCTGGGGAGAGTACTTGGGGAATGTTAAACTCGATTAGGGTGTCTACGTGAGACCTATGTAATCTGGATGCTATGAATGTTATCAATGCTTGTTCTGGTTCCCATGTATGAATTGTTATTCCTTTGGTTGAATAGATTGTAAAGGCTATTACTGTACGATATGAGGAAGATAAGGTTGAGTTCTTCTCTGGTGTCGTGGGTAGATTAATATGTTTATCTATCCTTTCTCATACACTTTATTGTTGAAGTTCGTTAGCTGTTTTATCGCTCACTAAGACTGTTGTCTTACTCAAGGTTTTATGTTTCCTCTTATTACCTTGGGTTGCTCATCCGGTTGTGGATGGGCAGACTAAGTAACATGTGACAGGTAATGATTAAGTGAGGACGGCGATGCTGATCGATGACGAGTAGGAGGCTCACGTACTAGTTTTACTACTATCTAATAATTTGGTTCCCACTATTTGCTTTTCTCAGTGATGTATTGAGTCAACTTTGTTTAAAGACTATTTCCAGGTTTGTGGATATTACTTTCTGGTCGTACGAAAGTCTTGTGTCTCTGCTTCACTATTACTACCTGTTTTATATGTTCTATTATATTTTATCCTTGCGCTGTGAGTTTACGACAGATTCCGCTCGTATTTGCCAAATCTGATGATTGTCCATGACTTCCTTGCACACCTTTCAGTGCATAATTTATCTTGTACAGTGCGGGGGTTATGGGCGGTAATCACACAAACTCGACCATTTTCTCATAAAATCCTAGGATTGATATGTATAAATGAGATTATGTTGAGTGGATATAGAGATGTATGGAAAAAGATAGTTGGTGTATTTTGTAATCTCCATTTTAATAATGCAAGTAATCTTCATAGTGGATGAAGGTATGGCACAAGGCTGAACCACTCTAAATCTCGTCTCTATTTTTCCTTATTCGCAATTTTACTTTCAATTGTTATTAAGTACGGCTCCATTTATTTTCTTACCGTATAGGTGAAGTACAATTCTCATACCTTTGGTGTTTAAGCCATTTTTTTGGTGAAAACATTTGGCGCCCACCATGGGGCGGTATTTACATCTCTCCCTAATAAGGTCCGATGAGATTCCCTGAGAAGACTGTGCTTGGAATCATGGACATGCCGAGGGAAGTCACTGACGAAGTCAACAACCTCATCAATAGTGTTAATATCATCACATCGTCCACTACCCGTTCCAAGGCAAGAGAACTGCCTGGAATTGAAGAAACTGTAACCAGGAAAGAGTTGGAAGAAGCAATGACATGATTAACGAGTCAAATAACTATTGAGAACAATGTAGTGATGAAGAAACTCGAGTCAATACTCGCTATTCAAGCGGCCACTACAAAAGCCGTGCTAAGGGCCACTTGTTCTCCATCCACTCAAACGCGCCACGGATCTGAGGCAGAATTCTCTGCTTCGAGCTTGAAACTAGAAAATTCCATTCAAGAAGTTGCATGTCACATCAATCAGGATCATGGAAAGAACAAAGCATCTGTGCGTGACTACTTCGATGACACAATCTCGAAGCGGCTAGACAGCTCAGCCGCCAGAGGGAGAGTCCTCCCAGAAGAATGCCAAAATTCCTTGACTCCAGATCACGATTATACACCTAAATCAGAAGTTGGCAAGGAAGAGGGCGCTCAGTCCATGGATTAGAGCAAAACGAAAAAATACATTTTAGGAAGGGCACGTGAAATTGTGGAAGAAAGTCTAAAGAAGAAGGATGATAAAAGAGAATGGGAATCCATTCCAACTAAAACCCCATTTACTGGAAGGATTAAGAAGACTGTATGTCCTCAAAAATCCGAACCTCCAACGTTGCAGTCCTATAATGGGACAAGCGACCCTAATATTTTCCTGTGCAAATATGACCAGTAGATGAATGGGGCATGCGCTCCCGACGAGATCAAGTGCTTATATTTCCCAACTTATCTAGAAGGGGTGGCTTACCTATGGTTCACGAAGCTACCTCCGAAATCTATGGACGACTTCACTACTCTGGCTAAACTATTCGATAAGAAATTCAAATTACAGGAACCCAGAGTTCGGGATGTTATGGAGCTAAGAAAACTGCAACAAACACCAGGAGAGTCCATCAAAGTTTTTCTCACTCGCTTTGATGTGGCAGCGGCTGAAGTCGAAAATTTTGAGCGCCATCTAGTCTTGATGTCTTTGAAAGGGGCCATATGCAGAGAAACTGGATTAGGACGGTGGATCAAGAAGAAGAAACCAAGTACACTCAAACAATTACTCAATAAAGTTGAAAAATACATGAGTATTGAAGAAAATTAAGCACATGGACAGATAAAGAAGAAAACTAATGCACAAAGTAGCCCTGATAATCAGAAAAGGAGCAACGAGGGGAAAGATAGCCGGGCTAAAAAGAAGCTACGCTTTTTTAAGAACTCCGAGTTCACTCCTCTTAGTGATACTATTGGAAATATCTTCATGGCAACTAAGGACACTAAGAGATATCCGGTCTTGAAATAAAGGCAGTTCAAAGATATTGCTATAAAATCAGGAAGATTTTGTCAATTCCATAAACAGCCAGGGCACTATACCAACAACTACTGGCATCTGAAGTCGTTAACCGAGGGACTAATTAGGAAAAACCATTTGCAACAATACGTACAATACCATGAATATTGTTCTGGCTCTCCGCGAACATGGGCAACATGATTTGAAAAAAAAGCCGCAAGCCAATCCAAAACCAACGCTTGCTTAAGGATCAGTAACTAGTGTCCTGATTATGGAGTTTGGGACAATAACCGCCACTACTTTTCTTTACCACTTTGTTTCTATCTAACTACTGAAACCATTTTACCCTGTTTTGTTTCGCTATATTAATGCAAATGTTAGAAGTGATTTACTTACAAAAAACAATGCGCATCAAAATCAATTATGTGCTTACCTGAGTAACATATTTATCAGTTCATGCTAAAAACTGATCTCTTGGAATGTAAGCATGATAGAAGCAATTGATCATATACAACTAAACTGGGACGGGAAGAATCTCAAAGCACATCTTAAGCAAAGCGTCTTGAAAATCATAAACATCAGGAAAAATGAAATAGGATGAATAGGCGCATAGCCTCAAGAGAATAAGTTGTTCTAAGACAAACAACAAGTTAGAGGGCTGCACTTCTCATTGTGAAATATGCCAAACTCTTAGCAAACATCCATTCAAGGGACCGGCTTCAGGCTTCGGTAGAGATGCAAGAATATTACCAAATGTATCCCATGAATAAAAATTGCTAGTCCCGAAGAGGCGCCTTGTCAGGTGCAGGACAGGAACTCCTTAAAATCGAAACCAAATTCAGTAACAAGGATTAGTGTCCGCCTCCTAGGGACAATCAAACAAAAAAAATCTAGGCTGGAATCCCCAGTCCTAGTGTCAAAAGGACCAACAAACATGCTGGAAGGACCAGTGCAACCAGAAATCATAGCAGCAAGGGGTAACAGAAATCCTAGCCGCAAGGGGGTAACAGAAATCCTAGCCGCAAGCGGGTATCCATTCTATACCTTTTTTGAAAAAAAAAATCATATCAAATGACCAAGAGTGGGTTGAAAACTGTAATACTCCACGTCTATTAATGTCACTCTCAAAGGGAATGCATTAACTTTCATGGAGTATTATTAGTGAATAGAATAGAATATAACATGACAGATACATCTATTGGTACTTGAAAATTTTCAAAACAACATTTATTGTAGCGGAGAAATAGTTTGATTACAACAACATCATAAACCAACAAAAAAACCAAGTACACTTAGTAACCGTCTTGACAAATTGTTTTCTTAGTACATAAAACAAAAGGCATAACCCCAACATAAGTAGCCATAAAAGAGATGAGCTGAACTTTACTTTCAGCAACCCAAGAACTTCCAAAAGAGAGAGAAAGATCCTGATCAAGCTCCACTATTACTAGCCCCACCCTAAGAACCGGGGGAGGGCGAGGAAGGAAGAAAAGAGGCGAAAACAAAGGGGGGTCAGACATAAAGTCTGGCGAATACCATAACTTTAATGATACAACTATGAAAGTAATTAGGATAAGGCATAAACTGGTAAAATAAGGAATGACTGTGAAACAAGTGGGCAAGAAAAAACAAACAGGAGGAATATTCTGGCGTTAATCTCGATCCTAATCACCATAGGATAATTGCTATACTGCACCATTACTAGTCACCCTAAAAGTTGATCCCGCCTACTGAACATAATTATCATAATGGTAGTTTTGTGTACCCTTAGCTGTCTTCATAGGTGCCGCCTGCCTTATCTCCATTATTTGTACCTACTACCCCCATGCGATCGGCTCCCTAACTCGTAGATAGCCGTGCTGGTCCCATAGTGGGGTGTATCACTCCCCAAAGTGCCAACCCGATACCACTAAAGATGCACGGCTTATATCTACACGAAGTAACAACGTCTTACCTGCCAGCCCGGGCCCACGCACGCACATGACCCCGTTGGACTTGCGTTGCCACCGTTAACCCATTTTGACCTCTTACAATCAAACCCAGTAAGCGTGTCCCATCCTCGATCCAACTAGAGCTCACAAAGGTACTTAAGGGGTTATTGGTTTGAAATGGGTCCCCCATGCTTGACACAAGCTTTCCACCCATGCTTGGTCCCCACAAGAATTTTCCACTTAACCCCCTCTTATTCATGTCTTCTTTACATGTTTCAATATGGTTAAGTGTTTCTAATCGTATTTCACATGCCACCCATGTCAACCACTTAACCCCCATGTCCCACCACATGTTTATCTTGGTTAAGTGTTACTTATTTCATTATTACCGTAACCTTGTAAGACCTCCCACATTAGACTCCCATTTGCGGTTGCTGGATTTATCGGGTAGGTCCGGGCAGTCTTATATCGCAAACGTGTATAACCTCGTATCATTACAACTGTTACACATTTAATTTATGCCTTCGACTTCTCACATTATACTACATTTGTGGTTGCTGGATTTTCCGGGCGGGTCCGGGCAGTCTTACACCACAAACGAGTGTAACCTCGTGTCTTAGGCGTTTATTATTACAAATTATTGCACCCAAATATGAATTAATTATCCCTATTCAGATTTCCAATAATTTCCAAATCATGTCCATAATTGTCACCTAAATTATGTCCATACTCTTTAGGTATAAAAATTATACCAATTAATGCCTCAAATTAATTTATATGCCTTTAAAGCCATTTTATGCCAATTCACAATTTACGTAATTAATATTTTCCCATTATCCCCACGTCGTTCGTACGTTTTAACATGAAATTTGTTAGACTCGCAAATAGTTTAACTTATAAAAAGAAAAGCAACATCACAACTTGCATAACACATAAAATAGATCTAAGAATTATAGCATAAGTTTGCATAGCCTAGAACTTGCATAGGCACTGAACATACATAACATAATTTTTCATAAACTATCATGGATCTGAATATAGATCTAAACATAAAAATGTGAACTTGCACATAAATATGGGTTTTCACCTAAACTTACATAAACTGTGAACTTGCATATAGATTCCTATAAACTTGCATATGGATCTAAACATGTGAATTAGTGTCACATGTTTTGCATATAAACTATCATATGTATATACTTGATTCATATATGAACTTGTGTACAATTCACATATAGACTTGCATAAGATTCACTATTCAAACTAACATATGATTTAACATCCCAAACTTGCATAAAATTCACATATGAATTAGCATATGATTTAACATTCAAACTTGCATAAGATTCACATATGAATTAACATATGATTTATCAACCCAAACTTGCATAAGATTCACATATGAATTAACATACAAGTTTTTGGCCCGTGCTATGCATACGGGTAGTGTAAATAATTCTGCATGTTATTTTTACATGGAAAATACATTTAAAATGCATTATTGTCCAATGTTTCTATTTCTTTGTTTGTTACTGGATTCCTTTTTTATAATTTTGTACTTTTGGGTTACCAAGTGAATGAATCCAAAATCATGTTCTCTAGTTTTTGAATTTTACAATGGTGAATTTATCTTTCTTGTTCGTTGTGTAACTATAAAAGTAGAGGACATAGTAGGTGTATTTTATCTTTCTTTATCTATTCAATTTGATTTGATAAGAATATATAGTGTGCCTCCATATAAAATTAGTGACAGATAAAATATTTGTAAATACATTTTAAATCCATTGGAAATGCAAAATTTTAAGTACTCAAATAAAATAGATGATGATTGCGAACTTTTATTGAATGCTGGTAGATGAAATATCTTTATAAGTAGTTAAAAAGGTCAAAAAATGACCAATGCAAAAATATCTTCAGCAACATATTATTTCAACAAACTTGCTAATTTGAAGGTTTACGAAACTTTGACTATTCATCGAAAAGGAACATTTTCCTTCATATTCACCTTTTGAAAACACATAAAACTAACATGATAGGTTATAATAAATGCTTGCGCAATGGGTTATTAGATGATTCCCCACGTGTTGTTTCATTCTAGAATTTGGGCCTCAATATACCATTTTTTGCCTCTTTTAAAAATACCAAAACTCAAGTATCAATGGTTAAACAAACAAAGTTAAAGGATAGAAACATGGACGAAAATAATCAATGCAGGTTCTACCTCAAGTTGAAATTTACTGAGTGCGTATCCATAGTCAACTGTATCAAAAGCTGTACCAAAATTACTCCTAAAAAGTTTGTATCAAATTAGGTTGTAGATATTCCTTTTGAAAATATGAGTTTGATATCTCTTAAATTCGGTTTGTGCAAATTATAACATTTAATGGCATATACGCACAACTGAATATATACATGGTTTGTCCGCACAAATGTGCTGGCATTTTAAGACATCAGGTTAAGCAGACAAAACCCTCATTATATGCATTTTTACAGATCTCAACATCGGAAAGGTAATTTCATTAGAAACCAAATTCAGCAAGTATGATCTTTTACATAGCTTTACACACACACACACACACACACACACATATATATATATATATATATATATATATATATATATATATATATATATATATATATATATATATATCTGTGTGTGTGCGCGCGCGCACGTACATAAAAACACGCGTATGTATATATAGACACACGTCTAAGTGTGTGTGTGTGTATATATATATATATATATTCAAATGAATGTTTTCGGATAAATATAGAAATTAAACAACATTTAGATTTTGAAATACTATAATTTATATATTACCGTACAAATACCCCATCAGTCATGTTAAATTTAGTACACCTAGAATCACACTATTTTCAAAATGACACACAACCGCATGTCAGCGTAGGCGTAGACGTGGAAACGTATTCACAATTGGCTGTCTATTTTCTTACAGGGATATCAGATCCCTAAATATCCTAAATCGCTTACCCAGACAATCCTTACAGATTAACCTCTTTCAGGCTCCACATTTTATCGTCCCTCAAGCTAGAAACTTGCAACATCATACGTATAGTGCGTATACTTCAACATCAAATAACTTCATGTATCACAGATTCTTTTCTCATGTCAGCCATTATACTGCACCTCAGCATGCATCACCAGAGCATGTTGGGCCGCTTTAATGCTCTGGATTTACACTATATACACTTCTACTGGTTGTTTACAGTTTGACACATTCAGTTTTTCTGCCTTTCATCAGTGCTGTTTATTATCCATTTGATTGTGGTCAGTGAATTGCATACCAATTGGTTATGATGTGGTGTAGCCATCCAGTAGTTATGGATTAACTGTAGCAATTGCTTCAAGATCACCAGACGCACCAAGGCAATGTTCAATCATAGACTGAAGGAAGTAAATTACGTGAGAAGAGCAGAAGGTGTGGTTTTGTTTAAAGAATATGAATCAATAACATGTTAGTTGACAGAAGAAAATGAACTGTGTCAAATGCATAAAATAAACAAAGGGAAAACACCATGTATTCTTTGTAGCATTGATCTTGATACCATCTGGCATCATAAAGACTTGTTTAATAGTTGATTTCAGTTAAATTGCCAGCAAGCGTAGACATTGCATGAGCATTTATGTAATCAACCTGAATAGGAAATCAAGAAAACAAATTAGTCCATAGTGTCTTCTTGTGCAATTAAATATTTAAACAGTGAAGAATGAAAATATGTGACTAATTATTGATTCAAGGTCAAACAGGATATCACATAATTTTACAGAATACATATAACCACAAATGTATGGCTGGCTGAATTGATTATTATAGTTTGAAAGATGAAATAAAGAACAGGTGAAAAGCATTAAGCACTGTTTGTATATACTCATGCATCTATAGTTATAATTTGTTGCATGACTAACCGTGACTTTTATTGCTACTCTGTCTAAAATAAAACAGATAGTGAAGACCAAAAACAATACAATGAGATCCATCTCTGAGTCTATGACAACAATCAAAGGATATATGTACATAGGACGTATGATAAATGGGAAATACACAACAATAACTATTTGAAGGAATGCACCTCTTCTGGAGACACTCCTGCATCTTCGAGACTTTTCTGAATACAGGTTGAAACTGCAAGTCCATCAACCCTTGGATCGGTCATGTGGTAGGCATCACAATTAACAGCACCTCCCAAGTATTCAGTAACGATAGGTGCACCACGTTTCAATGCATGTTCTAAACATTCCAGGTTCATGTGTATGAAAACATTCAGCAACGATTGAACCTAAGTCTCTCATTTAAAAAACAAATAAGCATATTATAAATATATTTGAACATATTAGTAACAAAGTTCAGCCTATCGTTATTGGTAAATAAGAATAATTCAAGCCTAAATTTCATCACATAACTGCTGTTGCATCTCAATATACAACAGCAGCATCGCCTTTTGGCAAGAAGCACAAGCAAGAACGCCCCATTAACCACCTTGCATGATCATACATAATAGCATTACCTCATTTCCTGACATGTAACAACATCCTTAAGCTTCCTTCCTTGCCTCAGCCACATTATCCAGCCTCATGATCACATGTCCCTCAACTCTTCCACATTGCTCCATGTTAATTAAAGTGTATCTTCAAGTAGATGATTCTATAAATAAATGTATTGTAAAAATAACATATAGTTTATTTTTTATCACTTTCACTTCATTGGTCGTCATAGTAATGATCCTGGAAATATTTTATGCCTAATCCCCAACAAACTTTTGTATATATTTCGATTTACTTTTAATAAAAAAGTGATCCTCAAAAGAGAAACACCCTTTAATATAAAAAAATGGATTGTCATTTTAATTCCAATGTAAGAATTTTTTATATTTGTTATTCCATAGATCACATCTTTAAATAGCATAATGTCACATATGGCAATGACGTCATGATGCTTTTGCAAACTGGTTATAGACCTCAATGATACAATATTTAGCGTACAATGGATATGACTGTTTGGAATCATCCAAAACATTTTCCTTTTATCAAATAAAGATTGGAATATGAACGACGGTGTTTTGAATTACGGCGTAGATGCACACAACCATTCATTTTTAAAGAGTGATGGGCGTTTGAGATCTTATAACAGTAAGCAAAATTAATCAGCTAATTTATTGCCATTTTAGCATAAAAATAAATTAGGGCGGTCCGGTAAAAATGTTGTTAAAAGAGAAAAAATAAAGTTATGCTATGAACTTAGCATTTATGCAATGATTAAGGAATAATACCCCAATAACTTGTATGATGCATGGGGCAATAAAGGAAAATATTTATTCCATGGAACTGTCGTTGTTAATACTGGTACGGCGAAGTTTAATGAATTGGAGCAAATTCTCCATCCTTTCCGTTGGCTTTTCAACTTTCTTCCCATTGACTACCTATAAATTAAATGAAGCAAGCAGGTGTTTATATCATCTTAATAAATATGAACATTAAGCAGGTGTTTATATCATCCTAATAAATATGAACATTAAGCAGGTGTTTATATCATCATAATAAATATGAACGTTAAGCAGGTGTTTATATCATCCTAATAAATATGAACATATAGCAGGCGTTTAACGCCTAAAATTACAACAGTATAGTATCATTAATTAGATTAAAAAAATTAAAAAATACATGGTTAATTTATGCGGAAAAAATCTGGACCAATTTGAACAGCACACTAATTGTATTGTTCGCAACAAATCAAAAGTAAATAAACTGAGGAAACCAGGTATGTCAAAGCATTAATGGCAACATGTTAAATCCTGGAGTTGTTCAAACATTTAAAGAAGCGAATAGGTAACGGAAAAAAAAATTGGAAACACCTTGAATTGCTGAGCCTTTAATCTTTCTTCCTTCATGAACATGGTTTCATGTTGATTTAATTTTCCAAATTGGCTATTAATTATATTTCCATAAGCTTATAATGACAATAGATCAAATAATCATTATTAGCTTACAACATGAAGGTATAAAACCAAACTAAACAATGAAATATACTAATTGGAAGAGGTGTAAATCTGCATCGAACCTGATAGCATTCACTTGAACTTTAATGCTCATATGGAGTCGGTTCATGGGCAATCAATTTGGGAATAAGACTATGAGTTTACAAATTGTAAACTCAGATTAAAGGAACGTAGAATTTCAGATTGTGAAGAGGAACTTTATATGTTGATGATCTCTTATTATAATCAACTCAAAAAAAAAAAATCATGTCCAAAACTAAGGTGCATGATTGTGTATGTGTGCACATACAAACCTATATTTCATTAAATTGAATTATGAAATATCACTTTGTAAGCTTATAGTTTTCATCAAAAAATGAGACAATGGGAACATTATCAGTGCAAAAAAAGGTAACCTCGCTAAGATTTGTCTACTCCGCATAAATTTCAACATGCGCAATTTAGCGATCAATTATTATTTTTGTGAAAAGAGCTATATCAATTTCAATGAAAGATTCATGAATGCCGTTTTTTACTATGAGAAAATAAATTTGATCATGACAAAGGATAACTTTGAAGATTATTTCCCAAAAAACAACATCTAAAATAGACGATGATAAATCAGTTTTCTTTGGCAAACAATGGATAATAATATTTGAAAGTTATAATGAATGGAAACGGAAAAATTGTAATAGGACTTTAGTATACCAGTGAAAGGACTCCAGCTATATAATTTTATCTATGCTAGCATACCTACCAATAATTTGGTTTGACATTTACAATTTACTGAAAATGAATCATTGATATACCAAATTAGCATAACTAAAATGTACATGATGCATAGTTAATTCATAACCACAAGCGTTTTCAGAAAACCCAACATACTGAAGATATCATCAAGTTCAAAAATCATTCAATTTCTGCTTATGATGTCTCATCACATAATTCTTGTACACACATGTAGATGTGTATATGTCACATAAATAAAGGTATGAAATATTAGTGCCTACAAAGTTGATATTAAGTTGAAGATCATAGTTACCCATGTAGTGGAGTCAGCGTGAAAAGGAAATCAAATCTATCCCTCCATTCAAAATTCAAACAGATCTGAGTGCAGTAGTCTCTAATTTGAAAGAAATGGCCTCAGAAGACACATTCCATTTCGCATCTGAATCCGTAAACGGACACCTCGACAAGCTGTGTGACCAAGTCTCCGATGTTGTTCTCGACGCCTGCCTAGTTCAGGACCTTAACAGCAAAGTCCGCTGCGAGTCATGCACCAAAACCAATATGGTCATGGTTTTTGGTGAAATCACCACCAAAGGCAATGTCAACTATGAAAAGATCGTCCGTGACACCTGCCGCAACATTGGATTTGTCTCAACCAACGTCGGTTTGGACGTTGACAACTGCAAAGTTCTAGTCAACATAGAACAGCAGTTCCCTGAATTTGCTCAAGGATTTCACGGTCATTTTACTAAAAGACACAAGGACGTTGGTGTAGGTGACCAAGGTCACATGCTTGGATATGCAAGCGATGAGACTCCCGAGGCCCGAGCTCAAGCGTCTGAGTCACGTACTTGCCACCAAGCTTGGTACCAAGCTCACCGAAGTCCGTAAGAATGGCACTTGAGCTTGGTTGAGGCCCGATGGCAAAACACAGGTGACTGATGAATACATAAATGACAATGGTGCCATGGTTCCCATCCGTGTCCACACCAAGCTTGTCTCAACTCAGCACGATGAAGCTGTTACAAATGATGACATTGCTGCTGATCTAATGGAGCATGTTATCAAACCAATCATCCCGGCCTAATACTAAAATGAAACTACTATTTTCCATTTAAACCCACGAGCAGGTTTGTGATTGGTGGATGCCATGGAGATGTGAGTCTAACTGGTCGCAAAATCATCATCGACACCTACGGTGGTTGTGGAGCCCACAGAGGTGGTGCGTTTTCGGGTAAGGAACCAACTAAAGTGAACAGGAGCAGCGCTTACATTGTCAGGCAGCCTGCAAAGAGTACATTAAAAAATGGAGTAAAATATTTGGATGCTCAGTCACTGTTATATTCCATTTGGATATGAATGTTGGAGAACAAATAAATGAATAACGTGCCTCAACTTTAATCATGTTGCTATCACCATAGTCAATTTTAAGTGGATAGAGAAGCTTAAAACATACATAAAGGAAAAGCAGTTTGGATATAATTAAGAAAATTGTGAAGACTACTTAAAATCTATTGGTTATAAAAATACACAACTAAATAACAGAACAAAAATAACATTCTTATTTGATACACATTATACATTTACTTGATCCCGACTCCCATGAAACTCATCTTCCATCTGTCATTTTCGTAAAAAAATTATAGAAATTACAAAAAATTAAGCAATACATGAATTTATGAAATAGAGAAATAAAAAATTGACATAATAGCATAGAAGAGCAGACATAAAACTCCCTATTATTTTCCTTAGAAACATTATCATTTTTTTATAGTTCATTAATTATGTTCAACATGTCATAAAATTTTCTATCCGAGTTCCAAAAAAAATTTCACTGTTAGTTACAAATATGTGGAATATCATTGCTTACCATTTAATTCCAATATCTTTTCTGACAATTCCTAAAGAGACAAAGTTAAACATAAAATATTACAGTACCTTCAAACTATACCAAATATATATATGTATATATATAAGTGCACTGATTATGTTTCAGTAACATGCAGAGACTAAGAAAAAATAAAATGACAATTTAATTCTTAAATAAGCATCCTATAATATGTGTATTTTGCATATTTTTCTTCAACGGACTTCGTTTATATGTTCCTTTGATAAAGTTTTTTTTTACACAATTTGAATCATCCCCTTACTAACAAAAAATAATAGATAATATCATTAAGTCAAAATAGCATAGGAATTTAAACATCACGTTTAAACTATTATTGGTCAAAAATGCAGACCATCGTATAGTTGGTAATAGTATGAATATTGCAATAATACAGGATATTCATCAAAGACCGTAGGGAACAAATAAAACCGAAATATTAAAATACTCACCCTAAAACTTAACAGGGTAAACAACATCAGTTGAGACTGCAAATAATTTCATCGCTACCTGTGGAACAGTAATATTGATCAGAATGGTGGTGATAGTTCATGGTTATACAAACAATAAACAAATCCCAGAACACATGTTAATCCAAATTTTATACGAAAGTCTGATCATGATTTATGAAGGAGTTTATCATTCATGCTAATGAGACGGTAACAAATCCGGTGAAAAATAAGAGTATGACTTACTAAATTTGAGGAAAATTGAGACAAAATCTTACCAACATAACGAACTAAAGGACTATTCCATTTCCAAAATACTATTAGCTTTAAATCAGTGCTGCAGGATCGCCATATTCAATTCGAGCAAACGAAGTAGAAAATTGTAGATATGAAAATTATAAATAAAAGACATAGTACCAATGCACCATTCGATTTCTTCATCTATGATGGTGATTTGACAATAAAGATGGAAGTAGTAGTAGTTAATCAATCTATAACAAATATTAATCTTAGCTTCATAAACTATGGCCGCAGCCGATGCTAGTACTCATATAATAATCACTGCACGTGTAGATGAGAAAATATAACATTGCGTTGGTATTCCACAATTATTTTGACTTTTATTCAGATGGAACTTAACATAATTAGTAAACAGTATCAAAGGAGTAAATACCAAATTAACATGTTGAACATAAACTTAAGCAGAAAGGGTTTTGAATTAGTATAACATTACATAGGAAGTTACAGTTTGATTACTATCGATCTGTTAGTTTGGAAACACATAATTAATAGAAGATGAAAAAGAAAATATGCTTCAAGTGATGTGAAGAGTAAATGAGGTATTAAGTGCAGGAACTTTGTGCCCATGTCACATACCAGTTAAGTAAAGTAATTACTTAATTTACACAGGACATCGACAATTGGGAAATGAAAGCACAGCCAGTACCTCTTCACTGAATATCATAAAAAATGTGACTTTACTGAGAATATTTTTATGGTGCACAATAATAACAACTCAGGAATAAATGCAATGGTGTTATAAATAACTTTTTTACCCAGTCTCCTAATAATTATTTACCCAATCTCCTTCCAATATACATGCACACAGTAGTCAATGCCTTGAAAAAAATAGTTCTATTTTGCAAAAAATTGTAAATAAATGAAATGAAATGAAAAAAGGTAGCGCGCGCGCACACATACATTGAAGATGCATAAAACAATGTAGTATACTGAGAGCATTATCAGAAACATACCAGTTGGCGCTGAACAACAATAAGGAAAACAAAAAATGGAAGGGGTTATTGGCTTAGGGATCGTAGTGAAATATATATTAGAAACGAAGAGTAAGGCGACAGGCAGATTGAATAAAACGATGTCAGAAAACTTATATGCAAAACATTCACTCGTATGGTTCGTTATTTAGTTTTTTGTTAAATTAGCTTCACGAAGTGGGAATATAGTGCAAACAGAAGAAACTGTAATCTTCATTTAAGTGGAAAAGGTCCATATAAACAGGTATATAATATTTAATTTTGACTTCCAGCAACAGGTTGATACATGCAATGTAAAAGTAATCATTGAGTACAAATACATCTCATAACTTTCAGAATGTGTTGAGGATAAAGATATAATAAGTTAGATCGGTGTTAATTAAGCATTGTTATACCAACCGATAAATGGGTAAAATCAGTGAACACGTTACCTGCATTAGAAATAGTAGGGAGCATCATAGTAAGGTTAGATGAAACATATATTAAAATTAATGTGGATAACAACTACTGTTCTGTAATAGAATTAAATAACTATCGATGCTTATTCTATAGAGCAAGAAAACACGCACAAATTTATTCACAGTAAACTGCAATTCCGACGGCATGCCTAACTTTGGTAGACAGAGCTGACGACAGTATCATTTTCCCAGTCTTTAGGAAGAAGCAAAAGAAAGGGACAGTGCATCATATTGTCATAGTGAAGATGGACGAAGTAACAGCCTAAGGCATAGCAAATCAAGAGCAAGGAAATAGATCTAAGTTACCGAAATGAAGTCCCTAATTTTGACGGTCTACTTTTAATGTCGAAGGTGGAAAAACATCAACAACCATATATGTCCCAGACGTTAGAGATATTGAAAGGGGAACTGCGGTGAGCGGAGGAGAAGGGGTGTAGAGGAAGTTGGCCAGACAAATTTGTACTACAGTAAATTAGCACGATCGATTTTTCAAAACTGATGTAATTCCATTACGGTTAAGATGTAGTCACGAAAGAATTTGGGACCACGCATGAACAAAAGGGGACACGTGTCGCAACCTTAATTGCTTGGATTCTGCTTTCCAGTATAAGTAATAGATGGTTTAACATCCCAAACTTGCATAAAATGAATCATGTTAAATATGAAATAGATCTACAAAGTTAAACAACGTCATGCGATTCAACAGACATGTTCTCATAATCCAATTACAACCCATTATAATTAATTTAATAATTATATTGTGAAAGAAATAGTATTCACAACCAAATGGACAGTCTTGTTTTTCTGGGATCTGTATTCTAAAACTGAATTGCTCGCCTTTGATGTAGACTAATTGTTATTCTAATTTAGATTAGATTTGATTTTGATTCTTGCTTCTATCTTGATTTAGAGTTGAAAGAGAATGGTGGCTACTCTAGGTTCACCATTGACGGCATGATGGCTCTTGGTATGAATTAGTGCGATTTTAGGTTGTGGGTTAGGTTGCTTATATGGAATTTTAATTAATTGAGAGTCATTAGATTAACCTAGAAGAAATCAAGACCATCTAGGCAAGATAGAATAACCACCTCAGCCTTAATAACTCAGCAGTGGGTCAAAACATCGTCATATTTCAGATCTTCCCGGGGGGTAGGTCGACCCCCAGGTCGACCTGTATGGGTAGGTCGACCCCCTGGTCGGGCTGGCCCTTGGGCGGGAGAATTCCTGCCCAGCCTGCTCCCCTGTTTGAATTTTGAATTTCAAATTTTCTGAACCTGAGTTGTTTTTAATTTATTCAAATTCTGAAACTTCGGAAGGCCATAACTTCTTCATACGGATTGTAATTCACGCAAACTCGAACTCTATCTCAAGCGAAATTCCAGGACGAACAAAATGGCGTACCGTTTCCCTTAATTCTCACATTTGAAATTAAGTATTCTTAAATTCGTTAATTTTTAAAATCACGGGGTGTTACATTCTCCCCTCCTTAAAGGATTTCGCCCCCGAATTCTCCAAGTTATGGAGAATGTATATCCTAACATCCAATCATCCATCTACTCAACCATCAAACATATGCATCCATTTTCCTTAGAAGATTTCTAATGCCGTATGAACATATGCAAAAAGTGTGTGTATATGTTCCTTATCTAATTCAAAATCAGGCGGTCTATTGATTCAGTTGGTCTCCTTAACGTAAATCATGATAATGCCATGCATCCATTATGTATGCGGAAGAACCCTAATGATACATACTATTTCTACATGTGTGCATAGCCATTCATCTAAATGCAGCATCCATATGATAACACAACCATTATACATCCATTAATTTAAATATGCACACTCATTTATATGCAATATGAAGGTGATTGAGCCGATCTAGTGCCTAATGTGTGTGTACATGCATCCACGAGCAACCACTTGCAACTACTTGCAACCACTCGCAACCATCAATCATAACATGTTTCAAATACATGTTTACGTCCATCGTTTCTCCCTAAGGCTAAAGAATAGGACTGAGGAGATATGCTTGAAAGATAGATTTAAGCATGAATAAACTTATGGAAAAAGATATCAAGGAGGTACCCTCAAAGAGAAAGGGTAGGTTGCGCGTATTTCTCTCTTAGTTTCCCAAGTCGCGTCTTCCTCAGTATCACTCCATTGAACTTAAACAAGCATGACTTTACAATTGCGTAGCTTTTTGACTTTCGTACCAAAGATACGAGTTGGAACTCTTCTCATAGTCGCTTCTCGTTCCACTTCTTCTTCCTCAAGTATGCTTGGCTCCACCACTTCCGCAGATTCATGTAAACATTTTCGTAGTTGAGAAACATGAAAACATTATGAACTCCAGCCAGTCTCCCGGGTAGCTCTACTCTGTAAGCCATCGTCCCAATCCTTTCAGTGATAGGAAATGGACCTACATATCTTGGTGCTAGCTTTCCTATGGACCCAAAGCGAATGACATTCCTCAAAGGAGACACTTTAAGGAACACCCTATCTCCAACCTTAAACTCAAGGTCGGTCCTTCTTTTGTCTGCGTAGGACTTCTGTCTATCTTGTGCAACCTTCATCCGTCTTCTTATCAAGTCCACCTTTTCCGAGGTTTCTCTAATCATGTCCAGCCCAAGTACGAGTTTGTCTGCAGACTCCCACCAATAAGTTGGTGATCGGCATAGTCTTCCATATAAAGCTTCGAAGGGCGCCATGCCTATGGTGGCTTGATAGCTATTGTTGTAGGCGAATTCCACCAAAGGAAGATGATCCTCCCATGTCCCTCCAAAGTCAAGAATGCACAATCTCAAGATGTCTTCTAATACTCTCACCCTTTCTGTCTGACCATCGGTTTGGGGGTGATATGCCGTGCTAAAGCATAATTGCGTGCCTACTGCCTCTTGCAAACTGTTCGAAAAATCGCTCGTAAAGATAGGATCTCGATCATTCACTATGGCGGAGGGTATCCCATGGAGTCTAACTATTTCTTTGAGATAAATGGATGCTAGGGACGTGGCATTCCTTCTACTTTTAACAGGTATAAAGTGAGCGCTTTTAGTGAGCCTATCCACTATTACCCAAATACTGGTATTGCCCCTTCTTGACCTAGGCAACCCATCAACAAAGCCTATCGAAATGCTATCCCACTTCCACTGTGGGACCTCGAGAGGATGAAGCAGACCACTAGGCTTCTTCTGCTCCGCTTTGACTTGCTGGCATATCAAACACCTAGCGACGAACTCAGCTACATCACTCTTCATGCCATTCCAATAGAAAACCCTTTTTATATCTTTATACATCTTGTCTCCGCCTGGATGTATGGTTAGTTTGGAATGGTGTGCCTCTTCGAGAACCATCTTCACTAAATCCCTTACTTGTGGGACGCAAAACCTTCCATCCTATCTCAGCCAACCCCTATCATCGACGGAGTATCTATTGAGGTGACTAGAAGTCTCACCCCTAACTAGCTTTTCCATCACATCAACTAGCTGAGGGTCTTCTCGTTGCGCGGTTCCTATTGAGACCAAAAGAGTAGGCCGCATCTCTAGTGATGCTAACAGACCAGAGACACAATTTCAGAAGAGGGTCTAAAATTAGAGTTTGCTATATATTCCAAGCTTTTCCTTTCTACTAAGAGATGAATCAAGGTCAGCCTCTTCCTACTTAAGGCATCTGCTACTACATTGCCCTTGCTGGGGGTATAGGAAATCTCAAAATCATAAGAGGCCAGAAATTCCATCCACCTCTGTTGTCTTAAGTTAAGATCTTTCTGCGAGAAAAGGTACTTCAACAATTTATGGTCAGTATATAATTCAAACTTCTCACCTAGGAAATAATGGCGCCAAAACTTAAGCGCAAAGATGATGGCAGCCAACTCTAGATCGTGGGTTGGGTAGTTTTTCTCATGTACTTTCAACTATCTGCCTCCATAAGCTACTACCTTCCCTTCTTGCATCAAGACATCACCTAGTCCCGTACCACATGCATCCATGTATACAGTAAACATCTTGCCCCCATCTGGCAATTTCAGAACTAGGGCTGTTGTTAGAGCCCTTTTCAAACGTTGGAAAGAAATATCGCAATCCAAATCCCAAGCGAAAGTTAGGTTCTTCTTCATTAATCTTGTGAGTGGGGCTGAGATTTTAGCAAAGTCTTTAATGAATTTTTGGTAAAAGCCCGCTAGCCCGATAAAGCTTCGGACTTCGGTTACATTCCGTGGAACCTTCCAATCTTGCACCGCAACTACTTTTGCGGGGTCCATGGCTGTAACAACCCGGATTCCAATAGACCTAATTTTTTTCAAAAATACAATCTACCTAAATCCGAGTTGGGTGCTCTGGTATCCTGCAGAAAAAGACAGTGACAAAGAAGCATGTCGGAACTCGTAAAGCATCTCACAGCGGAAGGAAATAAAGTATAATATTCAAATATTGCTTTACCTTATTAACAATACTGCTAAACCAGTATCCAAAGCTATACCATCTCTATCATGAACCTAACCTGGAAGTATGTAATGAGGAGAGGGTCAGAACATAAGTTCTGTGTGAGTGGACTTAGAATAAACTTCTGTATAATCCTACATATACCGTCCAGTTACATTTTCTTAGTTATTAGGTTATTAACAATGCTAGCTCTTTAGGTTGTACTCATGTCCCACAAGTAGGATAACCTAATACAACGTTTATGTAGATACCCCCGACTTGTCTAATCCTTTCCATGTATATATATAGTCCCTTGCCGTATGCCGTACGGGCTTCATCATGTAAGTCTATACTACTTTATTGTGGTGCCACTATTCTCGAAATCGTTAGGACTGCCACTCTCGTACTTGCTAGATTCCGTGTATCATCTAGATCTAATCCAAGGTTTACTGTCGAGCGCTTCATAGATTCAACCAGTGTTTACGCTACCCCGGGCCACTAAGGTTTATGCTACCTGCTTCTCGGATTCAGGGTTTACGCGACCTAGGTCCAACTAGGGATTATGCAACCTATCGAACGATGGACCCTAGTCCAGGACGCACTACCCAGAGCGATATATGTTCCTAGACATTCCCCACGTACATGTCGTGAATCGTTATCGATGTCTAGTTGCACATGTCCTCTATATGTGCGGCCTGAGTCCCGTGGCAGGGCTAATCAAGAACCTCGGAACTCGGTCGGGAGTTTTAAGTTATCTACCGATGCAGGTGCTAAGGTCTGTTTTTATCTGTGTGTGGTTATGGTCCCACTTGACCCCTCCCTCAACTAATGAAAGGCACCCAAGAAAATAAAGAATGGGAAATGTACGTAGGCCTCCTATGCCCCCACAAACCTATTGGCCAACCACACCCATAATTAGATAGCAAGTATATGGTCTTTTGGAGTTCTTCGCCTTTTCGCTTCGCGTGCTCGATTGACTCAAGATGGTAGGAAGACGACGACATGCTATCATAGGGCTTAACAAGATATTGCCGCCTCACGCTGGTCCATCCTAGTCTTTATGTTGCATATATTGCAACCAAGGCATACTCTTGGTTCTTCTAACACAGACCTTAACCTCTGTGAGCCCAAGAGGATCATTGCAACCTCACAGAGGGATACCAAGAGTACCCTCACGTCCCCTCGAAGCCGCGTGCTTCGTGTACTAGTTCGTTGGAGCCTTCTTCATGATCAGATGAATGTCCGCTCCTCCTCGTGTTCTACTTGGCTTTCTTGACTAAGGTTTACTACTTAGTTTTCTTAACTAAGATTTACTACTTAGTTTCCTGAATCGTTAGCTTTCTTAACTAAGGTTTACTACTTAGTCCTCTTAAATAAGGTTCACTACTTAGTTCCCTTATTCATTCGTTTTCTTAACTAAGGTTTACAACTTAGTCCTCTTAACTAAGGTTTACTACTTAGTTCTCTTTCTCATTATTTACTTAGTTCTCATAACTAAGGTTTATTACTTGGTTCTCTTAACCAAGGTTTGATACTTAGTATCTATTAGTTAGTTCTCTTTAACTAAGGTTTGTTACTTAGCTTCTTTTAACTAAGGTTTACCAATGAATTCAAGCATGGCTTAAGTTCTCTTTATCAAATGATAGTGTACAGGTGTTTTCCCACATTTCCAGCTTAGATTAACTTATTTCATGGTATAAGTCGTCCCACCCTTCGAGCCTTGTATTACATCTTAAGTCATATTCATCTATTATCCCTAGGATAAGTTAGCTTATATTATTATTTAATCTTATCATTCCCCACTTTTCCTTGCTTTGATACTGTTATATTGGTTAAGTTTGCCTATGTGTCAAAGTTGACTTAACCCCCAATCACGTATTCAATTCAACCAACGCGTCATGTCAAATTGGTTAAGTGTTATCTATCAGTTCATGTTGACTTAACCTACAAATATATCATGTCAAATTGGTTAAGTGTTATCCCACCTTCCTTATCGTTTCCTATAACTTATCTTGTCTCATAAGTTATAATTTCCACCTATTATCCTTTCTTGCCTTATTCCAGTTTATTCATAATAGGTTATTTATCATTCCCCATTTCTTGTCATTAATTTTAGATCTGACATAATCCTTCCATTTACTTAACCCGTTACTTAACCTTTACCCAATTAAATTAATTTATGATACCGTTTTGGGTCCCTTTTGGTTAAACATATCTAAATTTTTGTTTCACATGTCACCCGTGTCCCACTTAACCCTCTAACTATACCCATGTCGCCTGCATGTCTTATTATTGTTAGTATTTCTTAATTTATTTATTATGCCATAACGATGTATGACCTCTCACATTAGACGTCCATTCGTGGCTGCTGGATTTGTCGGGCGGTTCCAGGTAGACTTATACCACAACGCGTCTAACCTCGTGTCATAAACCGTTACGCCTCTAGTTCTTGCCGTTGACCTCTCGCATTAGACGCCCACTTGTGGTTGCTGGATTTGTCGGGTGGTTCCGGGCAGTCTTACACCACAAACGCACCTAACCTCGTGTCATAAGCATTCATTAACAATCTTCTTTCACCCAAACCCCAAATTTATGCCATGTGTTCCAAATTTAACTTAATTACAATTCATGTCTATTCTAAGTGTCATAGGCCAATTATAAATTTACAAGCATGTTCATGTCCATTCTATATATCAAATGTCAACTACCAATTCACAAGCATGTTCACGCTCAAGTTATGCCACAATTGTCAATTTCATATTATGCGTCGAGTTCCATAATTACATAAAAAAACTTGGTTTGTCTAACATATTTCATTTTTTTATTTATGTTTCTAGGATCTTAATGGCATATCCAATTTTCAAATCTCAAATTCAAGTTTTATATATTTTTAGCGTAAGTTACTCCAAGTCACCAATTTTCAAGATCCTTTCCACTCATTCCATTTAAATAATCTCAATATATATACTTTGCCAATTATCCCAATATTTGCAATAATAATTGTTACGCCCCAAATCCCAAATTATAGATTATATTCCTCGATTGCATAAAATACATTATGCCCAATATTCGCAACAACAATTATTATGCCACAAACCCCAAATTACAGATTATATTTTTTCGATTGTATAAAATAGATTATGCACGACATTTCCATATTCCAACCACATGTATGCATAATAAGATTTTCAACTTGGTTCGAGATAACCTAGATCCAAAAATAAAAAGGGGAAGGAGAATAAAAGGAACAATTATTACAACATTAATCTTGAATTAAATTACTAATTGGGGAATGATGAACGATAGTAATACTATTATGCAACAAATTTATTATAATTCCACTCACCCTGACTGGATTGGGGAAAATAAACGATTTGTTGATGTAGAACGCTGATTTAATCTTCTTATTTGATTATTGGTGAAGAGCATGAATTGTTGATGAAGAACTTTGCTACTTGATTTGATTAAACTCCAAAGTTGATGAAGAACTTGCAAATTAATTTAGGGTTTTGAGGTGGCGGCCATGTTTGGTTGAAGTTTGGCGGCATGGAGGCGTTAGAAGGAATTCTTTATGAACTAGGTTAGGTCTAGGCACTATGTTATAGGTATAGAGAGTGTTTTATAGCCATCAGATCGCCCTAGTAGCCATCCGGTCCATCCAGCATACCAAAAATCGTCACTGCCCAGATCTGGAAAAAATTAGGGGGAGGTCGACACTAAGGTCGACTCCCAGGTCGACCTCCCTGGGTAGGTCGACCCCCAGGTTGACCTGCCTGGGTATTTTCCTATGTAAATTCTGAATTTCTGTTGAATCTTCCGAAGGCTATAACTCTTTCATACGGTGTCCGATTTTCGAAAACTTGGACTCTATTCCAAGCAGAAT
The DNA here is from genome assembly GCA_030737875.1 of Allium sativum. Classification (NCBI taxonomy): domain Eukaryota; kingdom Viridiplantae; phylum Streptophyta; class Magnoliopsida; order Asparagales; family Amaryllidaceae; genus Allium; species Allium sativum. The sequence continues at coordinate 753,474,720 of CM060918.1, forward strand.
TCCGAGACGAATACAATATTGATGTCCGTTTTACTTAATTCCTAATATTTAAATTAAGTATCCTTACCTTATTATCTTCTCTATTACGCACACTGTTATTGAATCAATTTTTCCTTTTCTTCCATGTATTAATAAATTTTCATTATACATCACCATTATTTACCTAGCTATGTATAAATACATTTATATACGTTCTATTAAAAATGCGGGGTGTTACATTCTCCCACCCTTAAAGAATTCCGTCCTCGAAATTCGATAAGAGTAAAATAGATAATCCCTCGCAATATCCATCCATCAAGTGTGCATCCAATTATTGCAAACATTGTGCACATGTGCAAAATAAGATACATCATAGTAAATTATGTATGCCTAATTTGGATCCACCTGTATGTATGCAAATTTTAAAAACTCTTTCAAAAAATGATGCACACATCCTAAATATACTTGCAGTTCTATATGAATGCAATATTCTTGAAAAATCAAAATATTTTTCATCTAAGTTTTCCCACACTCTAATAGAATAAGAGTATAGTTCACCCCATTGTCGCATCCATAACCCTACCATCCATCATTAAATTCGAAATTTAGAAAAATCTAATTTTTCAAATTCGATTTCCTTATCTTATGAAAAGATATAAAAAGGAAAAATTCACATCCTCCATTTTTCTTTTCTAATCATACTTAAATTTTTATATTACTATTCTATGAAGATTTCCTATTTTTTAATCCAAGCACAACCACATAAGAAAATTTCTTTTCTTTTTCCACTTATCTTCGAAAAATTTCATATTTATTCATCTTTTTCTGAAGATTTCCATTTTCTTTTCCCGTCACATTTGTTGCCTTACTGAATTTATTGATTCTTGTTAGGTAAGCTTTTCTCTTTCTTTGCTTATTTGACTTAATCCAATTACTTAAGTTTATTATTTCAAATAAGCTTTTTCTATTTTCAACTCAAACAACATCCTACACAGCTACTACTATGGGCCAAGAATCTTAGGACTTTGTCATCTCGGACAATTGCGAGTCCACACAATAGGATCTACGCACTTACTTGCCCTTTACTACTTAGTAGTCACTACTAGTCCTTGCTGTGTATTAATAGACTATCCTTTTTTTCTTTTCTCCAGCAACAAACCTAGGTTTCTCAATGCTTATGCATTCTACGGGAAATTTTCCATTAGTTTAATGTTATCTAATCCCTGACTGTAAATTGGTAAGAGAGTAACTCCCTAAATATCAACCCCGAAGACCGAAATCAACATCAGATTGACACTCAGAGAATCACTCAACTCAACCATTCTCTAGTTGGTTCCAATTGTTTAATTCATAGCTTTAACTTTCTCTCGTTCTATTCTAGGCACTAATCCTTCCCTACTCCATTCCATTCTTTTTTTTTGAAACATGGTTTGGCCTCCTTTCTTTTGATTACATTTTTGTTTCAAAAATTAAAAGTGTTAAAACTTTATTTTCTTTTCTTAAAAACTTGCTTTTGGTAAACCATAAAAACATGTTAAAAAATAAAATTGCAATTTTTTTTTCTTTTTCAAATCACAAAACTGGTGTAGACAAGGACAACTAATGGGTTACACTATTCCTATTTACAATGTTAACTGTGGCTGCTATGGTGCAAATATCTATTCTATTCTTACACTCAACCGCTTATTTTGTTCACCCAACAAAATTTCTTTTTAAAACAAATATCAAAATTTATTCTTAACCGAATAGATATTTCAAAACTTATTTCCGTATATGAAAACTAGCGGGCTATTTATGCTCCATAATATGCACCTTTTTATGAGAGAATTCTTTTAAAACAAGAAATCGTTATTTTACACAGTATACCCCACTTTACTTTAAACCCAACATGCATTTATCAAAATACTTTTAAGATTAAATCTTGGAAAATACCACAAATCCTTTTACAGATTCAAGTTCTTAAAAGTTTATCATTGGGTTAGACTCAAAGCGGGTCTTCAACTCAACTAGACTTTCCTAGGCACTTTCACGAATTCAATTCTCTTAACTATATATATTCCTAATCCATTTTTCATATTTCAACCTTTTCTAGTTTTAAGGTTTCATTCCTAAACCCACTAATCTGAAATACTAATATTTCAGTACCCATCCTATGGGATACTTTTCTTTCTCTAGCTTCAAGTCATATTGTACACTTTCCCAACCACATAATGATTTCCAAATTCCTATGTTCATTCCTTGAGTGTGCAAACTAGATATCCCGACTCTTTTCAAGTCTAGTGGGCTACTATATGGATTTAGGTTTTTATATATATAATATATTTATATTTTAGAAAATACAAATACGTTCACTCATTATCTCCCTAAGATCACTAAACCGAAGCTCTGATACTAGACGTAACTACCCGGATTCCAACAGACCGATTTTTTTTTCAAAAATCCAATCTATCGAAACCCGAGTTGGGTGCTCTAGTATCCTGTAGAAAAAGACAGAGATAAAAAAACATGTCAGAACTCGAAAAGCATCTCACAGCGGAAGGAAATAAAGTATAATTTTCAAATATTGCTTTACCTTATTAACAATACTGCTAAACCAGTATCCAAAGCTATAGCATCTCTATCATGAACCTAACCTGGAAGTTTGTAATGAGGAGGGGGTCAGAACATAAGTTCTGTGTGAGTGGACCTAGAATAAACTTCTATATAATCCTACATATACCATTCAGTTACATTTTCTTGGTTATTAGGTTATTAACAATGTTAGCTCTTTAGGCTGTACTCATGTCCCACTAGTAGGTTAACCAAATACAACGTTTATGTAGATACCCCGACTCGTCTAATCCTTTCCATGTATATATATAGTCCCTTGCTGCATGTTGTACGGGCTTCATCATGTAAGTCAATACTACTTTAGTGTAGTGCCACCATTCTCGAAATCGTTTGGTCTGCCACTCTCGATCTTGCTAGATTCCGTGTATCATCTAGATTTAATCCAAGGTTTACTGTCGAGCGCTTCCTAGATTCAACTAAGGTTTACGCTACCCCCGGCCACTGGGGTTTATGCTACCAGCTTCTCGGATTCAGGGTTTACGCGACCAAGGTCCAACTAGGGATTATGCTACCTATTGAACGATGCCTTCAAGTCTAGGACACACTACCCAGAGTGACATATGTTCCTAGACTTTCCCCACGTACGTGTCGTGAATCGTTATCGATGTCTAGTTGCACATGTCCTCTATATGGGTGGCCCGAGTCCCGTGGCAGGGCTAATCAAGAAACACAGAACTCGGTCGGGAGCTTTAAGTTATCTACCGATGCAGATGCTAAGGTCTGTTTTTATCTGTGTGTGGCTATGGTCCCACTTGACCACTCCCTCAATTAATGATAGGCACCCAAGAAAATCAAGAATGAGAACTGTACGCAGGCCCCCTATGCCCCCACAAACCTATTAGCCAACCTCACCCATAACTAGATAGCAAGTATATGGCCTTTTGGAGTTCTCCGCCTTTCCGCTTCACGTGCTCGATTGATTCAAGATGGTAGGTAGACGACGACATACTATCACGGGGCTAAACAAGATATCGTCGCCTCACACTGGTCCATCCAAGTCTTGCTTATATTGCAATCAAGGCATAATCTTGGTTCTTCTAACACAGACCTTAACCTCTGTGAGCCTAGGAGGATCATCTGCAACCTCACAGATGGATACCAAGAGTACCCTCACGTCCCCTGGAAGTCGCGTGCTTCGTAACCCAGTTCGTTGGAGCCTTCTTCATGATCAGATGGACGTTCGCTCCTCCTCGTGTTCTACTTGGTTTTATTGACTAAGGTTTGCTACTTAGTTTTCTTAACTAAGGTTTAATACTTAGTTTCCTGAGTCATTAGCTTTCTTAACTAAGGTTTACTACTTAGTCCTCTTAGCTAAGGTTCACTACTTAGTTCCCTTAATCGTTCGTTTTCTTTACTAAGGTTTACAACTTAGTCTTCTTAACTAAGGTTTACTACTTAGGTCTCTTTCTCGTTATTTACTTAGTTCTCTTAACTAAGGTTTATTAATTGGTTCTCCTAACCAAGGTTTGATACTTAGTTTCTGTTACTTTGTTCTCTTTAACTAAGGTTTGTTACTTAGCTCCTTTTAACTAAGGTTTACCAATGAATTCAAGCATAACTTAAGTTCTCTTTATCAAATGATAGCGTATGAGTGTTTTCCCACATTTCCAGCTTAGATTAACTTATTTCATGGTATAAGTCGTCCCACCCTTCGAGTGTTGTATTACGTCTTAAGTCATATTCATTTGTTATCCCTAGGATAAATTTATCTTATTATTTAATCTTATCATTCTCACTTTTCCAAACTTTGATACTGTTATATTGGTTAAGTTTGCCCATGTGTCCAAGCTGACTTAAACCCCAATCATGTATTCAATTCAACCCACGCGTCATGTCAAATTGGTTAAGTGTTATCTATCAGTTCATGTTGACTTAACCTACACATATATCATGTCAAATTGGTTAAGTGTATCTCATCTTCCTTATCGTTTCCTATAACTTGTCTTGTCTCATAAGTTATAATTTCCACCTATTATCCTTTCTTGCCTTATTCAAGTTTATTCGTAATAGGTTATTTATCATTCCCCATTTCTTGTCATTAATTTTAGATTTGACTTAACCCTTCCATTCACTTAACCCGTAACTTAACCTTTACCCAATTCAATTAATTTATGATACCATTACGGGTCCCTTTTAGTTAAGCATATCTAAATTTTTGTTTCACATGTCACCCGTGTCCCACTTAACCCTCTAACCATACCGATGTCGCGCGCATGTATTATTATGGTTATTTCTTAATTTATGTATTATGCTGTAATGATGTATGACCTCTCACATTAGACGTCCGTTCGTGGCTGCTGGATTTGCCGGGCGGTTCCAGGCAGACTTATACTACAACGCGCCTAACCTCGTGTCATAAACCATTACACCTCTAGTTCTTGCCGTTGACCTCTCACATTAGACTTCTTCTTGTGGTTGCTGGATTTGTCGGGCAGTTCCGGGCAGTCTTACACCACAAACGCGCCTAACCTCGTGTTATAGGCATTCATTAACAATCGTCTTTAACCCAAACCCCAAATTCATGTCATGTGTTCCAAATTTAACTTAATTACAATTCATGTCTATTCTAAGTGTCATAGGCCAATTATAAATTTACAAGCATATTCATGTTCATTCTAGATATCAAATGTAAATTACCAATTCACAAGCATGTTCACGCTCAAGTTATGCCACTATTGTCAATTTCATGTTATGCGTTGAGTTCCATAATTACATAAAAACATGGTTTGTCCAACATATTTCATTTTTTTTATTTATGTTTTTAGGATCTTAATGGCATATACAATTTTCAAGTCTCAAATTCAAGCTTTATATATTTTTAGCGTAAGTTACTCCAAGTCACCAATTTTCAAGATCCTTTCCACTCATTCCATTTAAATAATCTCAATATATATACTTTGCCAATTATCCCAATATTTGCAATAATAATTGTTACGCCCCAAATCCCAAATTACCGATTATATTCTTCGATTGCACAAAATAAATTATGCACAATAATCGAACAACAATTGTTATGCCACAAACCCCAAATTACAGATTATATTTCTCAATTGCATAAAATAGATCATGCCCAACATTTCCATATTCCAACCGCACGTTTGCATAATAAGATTTTCGTATAGGTTCGAGATAACCTAGATCCAAAAATAAAAAGGGGAAGGAGAATAAAAGGAACAATTATTATAACATGAATCTTGAATTAAATTAATAACTGGGGGATGATGAACGATAATAATACTATTATGCAACAAATTTAATATAATTCCACTCACCTTGAATTGATTGGGAAAAATAAACAATTTGTTGATGTAGAACACTGATTTAATCTTCTCATTTGATTGTTGGTGAAGAGCATGAATTGTTGATGAAGAACTTTGCTACTTGATTTGATTAAACTAGAAAGTTGATGAAGAACTTGCAAATTAATTTAGGGTTTTGAGGCGGCGGCCATGTTTGGTTGAAGTTTGGTGGCACGGAGGCGTCGGAAGGAATTGTTTATGAAGTAGGTTAGGTCTAGGCACTATTTTATAGGTGTAGAGAGTGTTTTGGAGCCATCAGATCGCCCTAGAAGCCATCCGGTCCGTCCGGCACACCAAAAATCGTCACTGCCGAGATCTGGAGAAAATCAGGGGGAGGTCGACACTAAGGTTGACCTCCCTGGGTAGGTCGACCCCCAGGTCGACCTCGCTGGGTAGGTCAACCCCCAGGTCGACCTACCTGGGTATTTTCCTATGTAAATTCTGAATTTTTGTTGAATCTTCCGAAGGCTATAACTCTTTCATACGGAGTTTGATTTTCGAAAACTTGGACTCTATTCCGAGCAGAATTCAGAGACGAACGCAATGGTGATGTCCGTTTTACTTGATTCCTTATATTTAAATTAAGTACCCTTATCTTATTATCTTCTCCGTTACATACACTGTTATTGAATCAAATTTTCCTTTTCTTCCATGTATTAATAAATTTTCATTATACATCACCATTATTTACCTAGCCATGTATATACACATTTATGTACATTCTATTAAAAATGCGTGGTGTTACAATGGCTAACCCCTCTTTAGACACCACATGTCCAAGTAACCTCACCTCTTCTCTCCAGAAATGGCATTTGGAGAATTTTGCCTTCAGCTGATGTGTACGAAGAGTATCCATGACTTCCCTTAAATGCATAGCATGCTCTTCTTCATTCTTCGAGAAAACTAAAAGGTTGTCTACGAAGACCACCACAAACTTATTAAGGTATTATCTAAACACCCTACTCATAAAGTCAATGAAGTAAGTGGGTGCGTTTGTCAAGCCAAAAGGCATGACAAGCCATTCGAAGAAACCATCCGGTCTTCTGAACGCGGTCTTATCAATGCTATCTTCATCCACTCTTAGCTGATGGAACCCGGTAGCCAAATCTAGTTGGGAGAAAATAGACGCACCTACAGGATGATCAAACAAATCATCTATTTTAGGAAGTGGGTGCCTATTCTTCTTGGTCAGCTTGTTTAACTCCCCATAATCAACGCAAAGGCGAAGTGAACCATCCGCTTTGGTTGCGAATACAACTGGAGCACCCCATTCAGAAATACTCTGCCTTATAAACCCCTTTTCGAGCAGCTCTTTGACTTTCTAAATGAACTCTTTTCTTCCCTAGGATCCATGTGTCTAACGGGTAGAGCTACGGGTTTTGCATTATCAATAAGGTATATGCGGAATTCTATCTCCCGCTTTGGAGGTAAGCCCTTCACCTCTTCTAATACATCTGAGTATTCACGGACTACTCTAATAGACTGCAAGTTTTCAACAGACACATCAAGAGATTCTAGGTAACTAAGCATAACAGAATGTATCGGGTTACAAGAGATTTCGAGAGTTGCCAAGGTGAGTCATAAGTCTAACCACTCTCTTTTCACAATCGAGGACGGCACAATTACTGGATAACCAATCCATGCCTAAAATCAATCCATAGCCCGTGAAGCCAATAACGAAGGCGTTGCATTCAAACTCAACGATCAAGATAGACACTCTCAAATCTCGACAAATCATTGAAAGATGAGGCATGACTTCTATGGGATCCATAACTAGACTAGTATTTAGGTATAGTGTTTCAACTAACGAAGCAAACACAAACGAGTGTGAGCGCCAGAATCAAATAAAGTACAAACAGGATGATCAAACAGAAAAACCAAACTTTCAACAGAAATGTTTCTACCTCTTTCCCATCCTGGTGCCATGAGAGCGTGAACCTGCCCTCTTGCCTGCCCTAGTGCCACGAGAGCCTGAATCTGTCCTCCAGAAGTAAACCCTATTCTTTGCCCTTGCCCCTGTTTCCTCAGGCAGTCTTTAATTATATGTCCTGCCTCTCCTCATTGGAAACAACTAGTCTTCTTCTTCTTCCTACAGTCCTTGCTCAGATGGCCTGGTGTTCCACAATTAAAGCATCTTTTATTTCCTTTGCTATTATTGTCCTTGCCACCTTTCTTGGGTTGCTGCTGTGACTTCTTTCTATCCCCTTTCTTTTCTGGTGCCTTATTAACATTGCGCCTTTCTCCTCTTCATGCATAAGCGCCATGTCAACTAGTTTCTCAAAGGTAGCCCCCATAGGAATGTGGGTCATAGCTAACCCATGTAGGGGCTCATTCAAACCTTTAACGAACCTCAAGGACTTCTTTTCAGGTGTGTTCACCAAGTCTAAGCCAAACCTCGCTAACTGATTGAACTTGTTGACGTACTCCTTTACCGATAAATTCCCCTGCTTCAATGCCAAGAATCTTTCCATGTATAGATTCTCTTTTGCTTGTGAGAGAAATTTCATCTCGAACCTATGTCTTAAATCCATCCACGTCTCTACTGGACGTTCTCCATTTGTGACCTCTCACAAAAACGAGGCTTTGTCCTTCATTAACTAGGCTGCCAAATGGACCTTCCTTCCATCTTCTACCTCGAAGATACCAAATAAGTCTTCTACCTCCTTAAGCCAATTTCGAGCTTCAATAGACGTCTCTGATCTGGGAAAAGGTTTTCCACTCATTGCTCGAAAGTCTTTGCGTATCTTTGAAAAAGTATCAATACGGGGAGGGGGAGGAGGAGGAGCAGCTGTAGCTGGGGGAGGAGGGATGTCTGCTGGGCCTGCGGCGGTGGCCCTAGCCTCCAGATACCTTCTGAACCAGGTTGGTATCGGTATTCCCTTGGGTATCTCGGGTAACCCAGACATGCTGAAAAAAAATAAAGAGATTCAAAACGGAGAATTCGAAAGAAAGGTATATGGCTCTTGGGGGTTATGTTTTTAAAACAAACTTTTGAAAGTATTTCTTAATAAAACGCTTTTGAAAAACAGTTTTTCAAAATCTCTTAACTGTTCTGTTAACCTTCTGCTCTGATACCACGTGTAACACTCCACGTCTATTAATGTCACTCTCAAAGGGAATGCATTGACTTTCATGGAGTATTATTGGTGAATAGAACAGAATATAACATGACAGATACATCTATTGGTACTTGAAAATTTTCAAAAAAACATTTATTGCAGCGGAGAAATAGTTTGATTACAACAACATCATAAACCAACAGAAAAACCAAGTACACTTAGTAACCATCTTGACAAATTATTTTCTGAGTACATAAAATAAAAAGCATAACCCCAACATAAGTAGCCATAAAAGAAATGAGCTGAACTTTACTTTCAGCAATCCAAGCACTTCCAAAAGAGAGAGAAAGATCCTGATCAAGCTCCACTAGTACTAGTCCCACCCTGAGAACCGAAGGGAGGGGGAGGAAAAGAGGCGAAAACAAAGTGGGGTCAGAAATAAAGTCTGGTGAGTACCATAACTTTAACAATACAATTATGAAAGTAATTAGGATAAGGCATAAACTGGTAAAATAAGGAATGACTGTGAAACAAGTAGGCAAAACAATACAAACAGGAGGAATATTCTGGCATTAATCTCGCTCCTAATCACTATAGGATAATTGCTATACCGCACCATTACTAGTCACCCAAAAACTTGATCCCGCCTACTGAACATAATAATCATAATGGTAATTTTGTGTACCCTTAGCTGTCTTCATAGGTTACGCCTGGCCCATCTCCACTATTTGTACCCACTACCCCATGCGATCGGCTCCATAACTCGTAGATACCCGTGCTGGTCCCACAGTGGGGTGTATCACTCCCCAAAGTGGCAACCCGATACCACTAAAGATGCACGACTTATATCTACACGATGTAACAACGTCTTACCTACCAGCCCGGGCCCACGCACGCACATGACCCCATTGGACTTGCGTTGCCACCGTTAACCCGTTTTGACCTCTTACAATCAAACCCAGTAAGTGTGTCCCGTCCTCGATCCAACTCGAGCTAACAAAGATACTTATTGGGTTACTAGTTTGAAATGGGTCCCCCATGCTTGACACAAGCTTTCACCTATGCTTGATCCCCACTAGAATTTTCCACTTAACCCCCTCTTATTCATGTCTTCTTTACATGTTTCAATATGGCTGAGTGCTTCTAATCGTATTTCACATGCCACCCATGTCACCCACTTAACCCCCATGTCCCACCACATGTTTATCTTGGTTAAGTGTTACTTAATTCATTATAACCGTAACCTTGTAAGACCTCCCACATTAGACTCCCATTTGCGGTTGTTGGATTTGTCGGACGGGTCCGGGAAGTCTTATATCGCAAACGTGTCTAACCTCGTGTCATTACAACTGTTACTCATTTAATTTATGCCTTCGACCTCTCACATTAGATTAAGTTTGTGGTTGTTGGATTTGCCGGGCGGGTCCGGGCAGTCTTACACCACAAATGAGTCTAACCTCATGTCTTAGGCGTTTATTATTACAAATTATTTCACCCAAATATGAATTAATTATCCCTATTCAAATTTCCAATAATTTCCAAATTATGTCCATAATTGTCACCTAAATTATGTCCACACTCTTTAGGTATAAAAATTATACTAATTAATGTCTCAAATTAATTTATACGCCTTTAATGCCATTTTATGCCAATTCACAATTTACATAATTAAATTATACTAATTAATCTCTAAGTTTCCCCTGGTTCTTCCATCTGAGATTAATTAAACCTTAATTACTAACTATTAGTGTTAATTGAAATTCGGGGTGTTACATTCTCCCCTACTTAAAGGATTTCGTCCTCGAAATCTCTAAGTTAAGCAGAACGTATCCTACCAACCAAACAACCATCTACTAAACCATCAACCACAAGCAACCATTATCCCTAGAAACTTCTAATGATGTATGAACATATGCGGAAAGTGTGTGTATATGTCCGTATACTAATGCAAAATTAGGTGGCCTACTGATTCAGTCGACCTCCTTAATGCAAACCATGATAGTGCCATGCATCCAATATGTATGCGAAACCCTATTGACACATACAAATTTCTACATGCGTGCACAACCATACACAAAAATGCATCATCCATATGATAACACAGCCATGATACATCCATCAATCTAACTACCACATCCATTTATGCAATATGCAACATGAAGTGACTGAGCCGATCTAGTGCCTAATGTGTGTGTATATGCATCCACGAGCAACCACTAGCAAACAATTGCATCCATATGCATCCATCAACCATAACATGTTTCAAACACATGTTTCAACCATAGGTTTTACCCTATCTAAAGGTCATAGGTACTAGCGAGAGGATATACTAAAGACAAGATAAGTACTAGACAAGCAATAAAGGAGGAGTTAAAAGACATACTCTCAAAAAGAAATGGATACAAAGAACGCATCTTTGCTTCCGTCTCCCAAGTAGCATTGCTTTCGTCATCTCCCCATTGCACTTTAACTAGCTGGACTTCTCTATTCCTCAACTTCCTAGTTTCTGACCCAAGGATGCGAGTAGGAGCTCGTCGAATCGTCGCATCACGCTCTACCTCTACATCTCTAAGCAAGCTCGGCTCTACCACCTCCGCAGTCTCATGTAAGCACTTCCTCAGATGTGATACATGGAATACATCATGAACACCACTAAGTCTGTCGGGCAACTCCACCCTATATGCCATCCGTCCAATCCTTTCCTTAATAGGAAATGGCCCAACAAATCTTGGTGCTAACTTCCCAACGGACCCAAAGCGAACCACATTTCTCAATGGAGATACTTTGACAAAAACCATATCCCCAACCTCAAACTCAAGATCCGTCCTTCTCCGATCCGCATAAGATTTCTGTCTATCTTGCGCTGCTTTCATCCGTCTTCGAATCAAATCAATCTTCTCTGAAGTCTCTCTAACCATATCCGGCCCAAGCAAGATCTTATCCGTAGATTCCCACCAACATGTAGGAGATCGACAAGGCCTTCCATAGAGAGCTTCGAAAGGAGCCATACCAATACTGGACTGAAAGCTGTTATTATATGCGAACTCCACCAAAGGAAGATGTTCTTCCCATGTACCTCCAAAATCCAAGATACAAAGCCTCAAAAGATCTTCTAAGATACGGTTCACCCTCTCAGTCTGACCGTCCGTCTGAGGATGATATGCGGTGCTCAAACACAACTGAGTCCCTACCGCCTCTTGCAAACTTCTCCAAAACTCACTAGTGAAGATAGGATCTCGATCACTCACAATGCTGGATGGTACGCCATGCAATCTAACAATCTCTCTAACATAGACTGAAGCAAGCCATGGAGCGGTCCTCTTACTCTTCACGGGTATAAAATGGGCACTCTTGGTAAGTCTGTCCACCACAACCCAAATTCCCGTATTGCCCTTCCTCGATCTCGGTAACCCATCGATGAAATCCATCGAGACACTATCCCACTTCCATTGCGGAACTTCCAATGGGTGTAGCAACCCACCGGGTTTCCTTTGCTCCGCTTTAACTTGTTGGCACACTAAGCATCTAGCCACATACTCGGCCACATCTTTCTTCATACCGGCCCAGAAGAAAACTCTCTTCATATCTTGGTACATTTTGTCTCCACCTGGATGAATAGTCATTCTTGAACGATGTGCATCATCCAAAATAGCCTTCTTCAAACCCTCATCTTGCGGTACACAAAGTCTACCGTCTCTACGCAACCATCCCTTATCATCTATGGTGTATCTACCCAAATGGCTGGACGACTCCCCCCTCATAAGCTTCTCTATCAACTCAACCAACTGTGGGTCGTCTCGCTGAGCCTCGCCAATCCGTCTCAAAAGAGTAGGTCTAACCTCCAAGGATGCCAACAAACCAGGTACAAAATCAACAGAAGGTCTGAAGTCAAACAAAGAAAGAAACTCCAAGCTTTGCCGTTCCATGAACAATGGACTCAAAGATAGCCTTTTCCTACTCAAGGCGTCCGCCACCACATTACCCTTGCCAGGGGTATATGCTATCTCGAAATCATAGGATGCTAAGAACTCCATCCACCTTTGCTGTCTTAAGTTTAAATCTTTCTGAGAGAATAAGTACTTCAATGATTTATGGTCGGTGAACAACTCGAATCTCTCACCAAGAAGATAATGGCACCAAGACTTAAGTGCGAAAACAATCGCGGCCAACTCTAGATCATGGGTAGGGTAATTCTTCTCATGCACTCTCAATTGTCTCCCTCCATAGGCTATTACCCTTCCCTCCTGCATCAAGACTGCGCCTAATCCTGTCCCACAAGCATCGGTATAAACAACAAACGGCTTACTCCCATCTGGAAGCACTAAAACTGGAGCGGTGGTCAAAGCTCTCTTTAACCGTCGGAAAGCATCATCACACTCTACATTCCATGAGAAAACCAGATTCTTCTTCGTCAAGCGGGTTAATGGGGCTGATATCTTCGCGAAGTCTTTGATGAACTTCCTATAATATCCTGCCAACCCCAAGAAACTTCTTACCTCGGTAGCATTTCTAGGAACTTTCCAATCCTGGATAGATACTATCTTTGCGGGATCCACAGCTATCCCTTCCTTAGAGACCACATGCCCTAAGAATCGCACTTCTCTTCTCCAAAAATGACATTTAGAGAATTTAGCTTTAAGACTATGCGCTCGAAGAGTCTCCAACACTTCCTTGAGATGTAAGGCATGCTCTTCTTCACTCTTGGAAAAGACCAAGATGTCATCAACAAAAACTACTACAAACTTATTCAGATACTCTCTGAACACTCTACTCATGAGATCAACAAAGTATGCAGGGGCGTTTGTCAACCCAAATGGCATCACTAGCCACTCATAAAAACCATCCGGAGTCCGGAAAGCAGTCTTCTCTATACTGTCCTCCGCCACTCTCAACTGATGAAACCCTGTAGCTAAGTCCATCTGCGAAAATACTGACGCGCCAACCAACTGATCAAAGAGATCATCTATCCTCGGTAATGGGTGTCTATTCTTCTTCGTGAGCTTATTAAGTTCTCTATAATCCACACAAAGTCTGAGGGACCCATCCGCCTTCGTGGCAAACACTACTGGAGCTCCCCACTCCGATATACTTCGCCTTATGAACCCCTTCTCAAGCAACTCCCCTACTTGCTTATGAAGTTCTCTTCTCTCACGAGGAGCCATGTGGCGTACTGGCAAAGACACTGGTTTGGCATTATCCACCAAATAAATTCGGAAATCTATCTCCCGCTTCGGAGGCAAACCCTTTACTTCTTCAAACACATCCGGATATTCCCGGACTACTTTGACAGAACGCAAACTCTCGACCGAAGCATCGAGCGATTCAAGATAACTTAGCAGAACAGATTCCATGGGATTACAAGAGATCTCGAGAGTATTACCCAAGCGGGTCATAAGCCTGGCAACTCTCCTTTCACAATCAAGAACGGCACCATTACTGGATAACCAGTCCATGCCCAAGATCAGCCCATAGCCCGTGAAGCCCAATACAAAAGCATCACATCTAAACTCAACGCTAAGTATAGAAATCTTCAAACCCAAACATATCATAGACAGATATATAGAGCCCCCAATTGGGTTTGAAACAACCAAGGGATCATCAACTAGACTGGTGTCTAAGTGCAGTGACTCAACTAACGATGATGAGATAAAAGAATGCGATGCGCCAGAGTCAAACAAAGTACGAACTGGATGATCAAACAGAAAAACCAGACTTTCAACGGAAATAGTTCTACCTCTCTGCTGAATCGGTGGAACTGAGAGAACCTGAACTTGCCCCCCTGACTGAGGTGGTGCTATAAGAGCTTGCACCTGGCCTCCTGAGGTAGACCCCGTCTTCTGCCCCTTCTTTGGGCAGTTTTTCACAAGATGCCCTGCTTCACCACAATGAAAGCAACCGGTCTTCTTCTTTTTGCGACAATCCTTACTAAGGTGTCCTGGTGTTCCACAATTGAAGCACTTCTTCTTCGTCTTCTTTTTGTCACCATTGCCTTTTCCGCCCTTGCCTTGTTGTTGTTGTTGCGGTTTCTTCTGATCCCCCTTTTTCTCTGGTGCCTTAGAATTCTTATCATCCTCATGCATAAGTGCCATATAGACAAGTTTCTCAAAGGTGGCCCCCATAGGAATGTGAGTCATAGCTATTCCTTGCAATGGTTCGTTCAAGCCTCTAACGAACCTCAAAGCCTTCTTCTCCGGTGTATTCACCAACTCTATGCCAAATCTCGCTAATTGATTGAATTTGTTGACATATTCTTTCACCGTGAGATTCCCTTGCTTCAAATTCAAGAACTTCTCCATAAACAGATTCTCTTCCGCCCTTGAGAGAAACTTAGCCCCAAACCTTTGCTTAAAATCTGCCCAAGAGTCAACCGGGCGTTCTCCATTAGTGACCTCCCACCAGAACGAGGCCTCTCCCTTCATTAACCAAGCCGCCAACTTGACTTTCTTTCCCTCTTCCACTTCAAAGATATCTAGCAACTCTTCCACTTCCTTAAGCCAATCTCTAGCCTCTACGAAAGTCTCTGAACCTAGAAAAGGTTTTCCTCCTATAGCCTTGAACTCCTTGCAAACCTTAGCAAAATTATCCACTCTAGGCTGAGGAGGAGGAGCGGTGGTCTCTGGTGTAGTAGCATTGGCCGGACCCGCAGCCGCGGCCCTAGCCTCTTGCAACCTCCTATACCATAGTGGTATAACTAAACCCTCCGGGATGTTAAGATCTTCAGCCATGCTGAAACGAAAGAGGAAAGATTCAAAAAGGAGATTCCGAAAGATAAAGATATGGCTATTGGGGATTATGCTTTTCTTTTTCAAAAACTTTCTCTCTTAGAAGACATGCTTTTAAAAATACTTTCTTCGAAAATACTCTTAGAAAATAGTTTTTCTCAAAAATTTTATCTGTTCTGGTAACCTTAAGCTCTGATACCACGTGTAACACCCCACTCCCGCTATGGTCACTCACTAAGGGAATGCCATAGCATCGGTGGAGTATTTTAGTGAATATAGAACAGAAAAATTACAAGGAGACAGATATAAACAGTACTTGAAATTTTAAAACATCATCTCATAACAGCGGAAGTAAAACATGTCTGGTTACATCATAAAACCATAATAAAGGTCAAGTACAATATCCATCAAAATAAAGGAATACATAATCCCACTCTCATACAATAGCCAAAACAGAAGAAAAGATAACTGGATAACTGGAGCTTTACATCTATCCAAGCTCCTCAAGACTGGAACAGCAATCCGATCAAGCTCCACTACTGCTAGGATCCACCACAGGACCTGAGGGTTGGGAAAAAGATAAAAACAACGGGGTCAGACATAAGTCTGAGCGAGTCCTATAACTTTAACAATACAATCGTTAAAGTAACCAGAGAAGATATGAACTGATATACGGTAACATATAGGGATAAATGGGTACCCTAAGCAGTCAACTGAACTATGATAAAGGATAAAGACGCATCTACCCTCCCTAAGGTAAATTACTAAACTGCACCACACCAGTCGTTTCTAACCTAAAGGTTGATCCCACCCAAGGACTTATAAAATTAACTAAATAGTACTTGCGTACCCCTAGGTGACCAAGTAGGCGCCACGGGGCCCTACAATCCACTAGGTGTACACACTACCTCCCCATTCGATCGGCTCCCTAACGTAGATACCCGTGCTGGCCCCACCGTGGGATGTATCATTCCCCAATGTGGCAACCTGATAAAACTAACGGTGCACGGCTTATATCTACTCGATGCAACAACGGCTTACCTACCAGCCCGGGCCCACTCACGCATATGAAGCCCGTTGGACTTGCGTTGCCACCGCTAACCCGTTTGCCTCTTACAGTCAAGCCCAGTATGCGTGTCCCGTCCTCGACATGGGTCGAGCCCACAAAGATACGTATGGGTTACTGGTTGAAATGGGCCTCCACAAGCTACCCACCTAAGCTTGTCCCTTTCTCTAGTATATCCCACTTAACCCTTTAATCATGTTTTAATTACATGTTTCATTTTGGTTAAGTATTCTAATCGTATTTTCTATTGCCACCCAAGGCAACCACTAGATTTTCTCATGCCACCCAAGGCACCCACTTAACCCCTCATGTCCCTCTACATGCTAATGTGGTTAAGTGTTTCTTAATTAATTAATTAGAACGTAACCTTTGTAAAGACCTCTCACATTAGACTGTCTTTTATGACCGCTGGTTAAGCCGGTTGGGTCCGGGCAGCCTTATGTCATAACAGAGTCTAACCTCGTGTCTTTACATTAATTACGTATTTAGTTTGTGCCTAAGACCTCTCACATTGGGCTAACATTTGTAGCAACTGGTTAAGCCGGTTGGGTCCGGGCAGTTTTACGCTACAACTGAGTCCAACCTCGTGTCTTAGTCAATTAATTACACCTAATTAATCACCCTCATAATTTTATATTAATTATCCCTAATTAATCAAGTTTTCTTAACATGGGTAGACCTAACTTAATAGGTAAATTCCCATGGGGTAGACCTAACTCAATAGGTAAATTCCCAACACATAGTATGGGTACACCTAACCAAATAGACAAATTCCCATACTATGTTTATTTATTTTGAGTTATGCATAATTATATTAATTTCGCACAATCTTATTAACTTATGCATTTAATTACCCCATCGTTCCCACGTAATTTCGTTCATGATATAACACATATAAAAGGTGTCAACTTGCATATGAATGAACATGTTTCAAAGGTGCCATCTTGCATATTAACAAACACATAACTTGCATATGAACTTGCATAACATGTCACATAACTTGCATATAATATGTCACATAACTTACATATTCATTTTGCATAACAAACTTGCATATTAGCTTATAGACTTGCATAGTGTGTCATCATGAACTTGCATATTAATAAACATGTAACTTGCATATTTACGTACATGTAACTTGCACATAAATAAACATGTAACTTGCATATTTACATACATGTAACTTGCATATTAACCAACATGTAACTTGCATATTAACAAACATGTAACTTGCATATTAACAAACATGTAACTTGCGTATTAACAAACATGTAACTTGCATATTTACATACATGTAACTTGCATAGCATATCACTATGAACTTGCATAACATGCATATGATTACATAGCCCACAACTTGCATATTTACAAACATGTAACTTGCATGTTAACAAACATGTAACTTGCATAAACTTACATACTCAACATGCATAAACATACATACTCAACATGCATAAACATAAGATTAATGCTAACATCATATCATGTGATTTCAAAGCTCATTAACCCACATACAAAACCATAAATCTCATCACATCTCATCTAATTAGTTTACCAAAAGATCATCAAAGTGATAGAAACTCACAACTAGCAACTTTGCACACCAAATAAAGAAGATTAAGATGCTAAGAAGAGATTAGAGGTTGATTAGAGAGTGATTAGCATGCAACCCTCTTCATAAAATTAGTGGAGGCCATGAGAGCTAGCATTTTGCCATAGTTTAGTTACTAGGTTTAATTATGAATGAATTAGGGTAGGGTTAGGGTCTTATTTATAGGATTAGAAAGTGTTTTAGGCCCTTAGATTAACCCTAGATTAGATTAGGACCCTTAGATTTAGGAACCCTCTAGAACATAGCCCAAGACTCAGCCAAGACCAAACCTGGTGCACCCAGACCAGCAGGGCCGACACCCTGTGTCGACACCCCTGTCGACAGGGCTGTCGACACCCCTGTCGACACCCCTGTCGACATGCCTGTCGACATGGGGCTAGGCGGGAATTTTTCCCCCCTTTCCTCTTTTGGCTCCAAACTTGTTTTTCAAATCTGCTTTTTAAATTTAAATTTCCTAAAACTTCTTTGGGCCATAACCGGGCCATACGGACTCCGATTCTCGAAAACTCGGACTCTATTTCGCGTATTTTTCCGAGACGAACGCAATGACGCAGCCCGTTTCCCCTGGTTCTTCCATCTGAGATTAATTAAACCTTAATTACTAACTATTAGTGTTAATTGAAATTCGGGGTGTTACACTGGACATGTCGGGCGGGTCCGTGCAGACTTATTCCACAAATCGGGATTAACATCGTATCTTGGCATGTCTCGTATTTGTGCACTTAGACCTCTGAAATTAGATTCAAAATTTGCGGTCGCCGGGTATGTCGGTCGGTTCCGAGCAAACTTCCACCGAAGTGCAATCAAACGTCGTTCCATAAGTGCAGTTACAGTTTCTAATTACTGTAATCCTAGGCATTTCATTTTTATCCAATTTTAGCTATGTCTTTATAAGTTTTCATGCCTTTTTCCCCATTATGCTCATATTGAATTATATGCCCAGATTCATGTTCATAAACATTATCCAAATTATGCCAATTTTAATGTTTTCCCCCGTTCCCTAACTAACTCATTCGCATATATTTAGCGATATGCCTGGGCTAAAAAGTAGCCTGGCCATAAACAATGAAAAGGGAAAGGTGATGGGAAGATGACAATATTGATTATTCTGACATAATTAAAATAAATATATATTGGCATAGTGATAAGGTGGACATATAAGAATAGATCTAATGAACTTGTGATAATTAAACTAGTTCTAACATGGTAGGAATGTCATAGTGAACATAACAAGATCTGAATAATGATTTAGATGTCCAACTAGTTCAGATCCAATATGATAGGCACAAGGTGCTCTAAATAATAAACTAGATCTAAAATCAAAACAGATCTGAAATAGTAATGGTTAAGATCCACATCATAGTTATATAAGAATAACATAGATTCACAAGTTACAATAGATCCAATATGATAAAGACTGAGATTCAAGTCATAACAAATTCAGGATGTCGTAGCTTCATAATTTACAATAGATCTGGTATATTTCAGTCATTGGAACAGATCCAAACTATAGTCATATCATGTTTACTTTTAATCATTTAAATCTAAAAGAAGCCTAGAACTCACATTGTTTGGATTAGAAGAATAGAACTAGAAGAAGAACAGGTTTACACTTGAATCTCTAAATCTTTATTTGGAGAATAAGGAAAAAGAATCTGATTCAGTCCAGGCACTGATAGCATTTGGCCACCATTGATTTCTAGTGAAGAAAACAAGAGAAATGACCCTGTATATATAGCTTCTACCCACCAGAACTCGTCATGCCACATCAACCGTATGGGGGTCGACACCCCCTTGGGGGATCGACCCTGGTGTCGACACCGCCCGTGGGGGTCGACCCTAGTGTCGGCACCCCCTCTAGGGTGTCGACTCCCCTAGAACGGGAACTATGCTGCTACACGAATTTTTATTTTTGAATTGTTTTATGGATAAGTTTGGACTGATATATATATATAATTCTTCTGTGCGTATACAAACTTTAAAGCCTCATAACTTCTTTATACAGTGTCCGTTTTACACAAACCAAGTGTCTATGTTGACCAAAAATTCGAGAAGGAAACAATGGCGTAGTCCATTTCCCTTAATTCTGAATATTAAATTAATTATTATTTAGTTTGTCCTCTTTAATGTTTTTATAATTTTGGGGTGTTACATTCTCCCCTACTCAAAGGACTTCATCCCCGAAATCTTCTAGTCAAGAAATATGTATCCTACCATCTACATCCATTTACTGATGCAGCAACCACAAGCATTCTTTGTCCTTAAAGATTTCTAATGTTTATATGAACATATGCAAACGTGTGTGTATATGTCCCAATACTAATGCAAAAATCAGGCAGTCTACTTATTCAGTCGACCTCCTTAATGCAATGAATGTTAGTGTCATGAATCCAATATGTGTGCAAATAATCCTATTATAACATGTAAGTTCTATATGTGTGCACAATCATTCATCCGAATGCAATGTCCATATGATGAAACACCCACTTTCATCCATGAAGAAAAAGCAAAATGCACACACATCCATATGCAGTATGAGACCGATTGGGCTGATCTAGTGCCTAATGTGTGTATATGCATCCATGAGCAACCACTTGCATCCATCAAACATAACATGTTTCAAACACATGTTTACAATCATGGGACTCCTAGCTAAAGGTGGAAGATTCAATCGATAGGATATACTTAAATGATAGAAACAAGCATTGATAAAACTTTGGAAAAGGAGTTAAGAACATACCCTCGAAAAGAAAAGGGTACGAAGCACAAATCTTGTCTTCGTTCTTCCAAGTTGCATACTCCAGGTTGTCTCCCCACCGAACCTTCATCAACTTGATTTCTTTTTTGCGTAGCATCTTAACTTCTGTTCCAAGAATATCGGTAGGAAATCGTCTAACGGTTGCCTCCCATTCCACTTCCACTTCCTCTAATATACTTGGCTCAACAACTTCTGTGGTATCATGTAAGCACTTCCGCAAATGAGAAACATGGAAAACATCGTGAATGCCGGATAGTCTCTCTGGTAGCTTTACTCTATAGGTCATTTGGCCAATCCTGTTATGGGAAATGGCCCTACGAATCTTGGAGCCAATTTCCCTTCAGATCCAAACTGAACCACATTTTTCAAAGGAGATACCTTTAAGAAAACCATATCCCCCGCTTCAAATTCGATGTCAGTCCTTCTATTGTATGCATAGGATTTCTGCCTATCTTATGCAGTCTTCATTCGTCGTCTAATAAGATCAATCTTCTCGGACGTTTCCCTAGCCATATCTGGTCCAAGCAATAGACTTTCTATAGATTCCCACCAAGTGACCTACAGGGTCGTCCGTATAATGCTTTAAAAGGTGCCATGCCAATGCTAGCTTGGTAACTTTTGTTGTAGGCGAACTCTACTAAAGGAAGATGCTCTTCCCAAGTACCTCCAAAGTCAAGGATACACAGCCTTAAATGATCCTCTAGAACTCTATTCACCCTCTCCATCTATCTGTGACGGCCCGTCCCGCACCAGCCTGCATTTCCTCCAAGAGTGCGCTGTACACATGCCCGACTAGCACAAGACGGTCGTCAGAAGAAAGGAAAGAAGGGAATGAACTAATCAAGGAACCTGTAGAATGTCTCACAGCGCATGGGATAAAATATAATAATAACATACTTGACATAAAACAGGCGAGACAGTGCATAAGCTGATAACTAAAACCAACATCAATCTCAAAGCAGCGGAAATCCAAATACAGCTTATTACAATTTTCCAAATTTACTGTCTCTAAACAAAAGAAAGCTGAAGTAGAAGATACACCAACAATGCCCAAGCAGTGATCTTCAACAACACAGGGAGAATACTATATATGTATATTACGTGGAAGCCTCCTGCTCGTCTCCGGATCATCTACCCGTGCATCACCAGCTAACCTGTCTCTAGTCTGCTCGTGTGAGCACCCAGAGTAATAAGAAGAGACATAAAACTCTGGGTCAGACATAAAGCCTGGTATGAGCGATAAGCATCTAAACAGAGAAATAACAGGTATACTAAACCATACCTGAACCTGGACCTGCAACCAAAGAGTTAGTACCACATACCGTACAGTACTCCAAGGTGCCATAATAAATAGTGTAAAAATACGGGGGTGGGGTGTGCATGTCACAATGATAGCAAACAAATCATCCATAGCAACCATCCTCGCATCTCTCACTCAGTGCGTAAAGCGTACGACATCTACCACTTTGGAACACTAGACAAACTGAGGCAACGACGAATCCCGACTTGTAGAAACCCTGCTGAGACCAAGCCAAACACTTGGAGTCATGACCAAACATTTCAATGACCCACTTCATTGGTCATAGCCCTTGGTTCTACCAATGCCATAATGGCCCTGAATCCGCCTTCGTACCTCCTACCATAGTGGTCCAAAGCTATAGGTGTCGATAACTCCTTAGCACGCGTCCCGCAGCAAAGCCCAATCATGAAGTGAACTCGTTGATTCCCATCTGAATCTTAAGCTCTAACTTCTCATTTGGACTTCCTTTGCATCTCGGGTTTGGTTGAATTGGAGTGGGTCTTCAGAAGAGTTGTCGCGCATTAACAGTCCTAGAATTCTGTTCGGTTCGGTAGTCATCACCATCATCGGTTCGGGTCGGTAGTCATCTTCTTCATCGGTTCGGGTCGGTAGTCATCTTCTTCATCGGTTCGGGTCGGTAGTCATCTTCTTCATCGGTTCGGGTCGGTACTCCACTTCGGGTCGGTTGTCTCTGTTTAAGTTCGGTGGTTGCTCCCTTCTGAGTTCTCATACCCGATCCTGTCCTTCTCCAATTGCCGATCCGCTCCGCCCCCTTAGCGTACTCCGATCCAATCCTCTCCAATCCGATCCACTCCCTAGTTTCGATCCGATCCGCTCCCTAGTTCCGATCCGATCCCCCTTGTCCACTCCAACTCTAAGCTATGGCCTTCCTTCCTGCCAAACTTCTTCCAGTGGCAAGTCCTCATCCAGTTCGGATTCCCTTGGTCAGTTCCCTAGTCCGATCCGACCCCTTTTCTCCGATCCGAACCGGTTCGGAACCTGCACACTTCTGCAACTTTCCAGCGAGCTTTCTATGCCATTCGACGACGTTTTCGAGCAATTTAACTATTCTAATCAATCATAAAACATACCATAGGGTCATAGCAACATGTAATAGCAACCACACACAGCAAACAACAATTTAAATGAATCAAAATGAATCAAAAGTGGCTAAAACCTCACATTTACCTATAATCCCTCTTAATCATGTTTAAGCATACGATTAGCAAAACACATCGAAATTAACCCAAATTTCTAACAGAGCCTTAAAACATTATTTTAGAATTTTAAGAATTTTTCCAGAATTTATTTACGTATAAATTCGCTAATCTTCACTAATTACCCTTAATCACCGTAATTAGTGCAAAAACTATGCAAATCACTCACCTTGGCCACAAATGAAATTCTCAGAACTGAAACTCCTCTGATTTGGGGCGAATACTGATGTCTAACAGCAGCTCCAACCTTGCTTTGGTGCTTTTTCTCCTTAATTTGGTGTTGCTAAGCCTAATCTTCAATTAGAGAGTGATTTGGGGTGTTTTAGATGTAGGAAGCCATTACTAAGGTCTCAAGGAGGTTTGTGGCGGCTCAAAACTGAAATGAAAGTGATAACCTAACCCTAATCAGACCTCCTATACCTCTAAACCCGAAATTCCCCTTGGGCCTAGCTGCTAATCACCCGGTTAAGCCCAATTAAACTGTTTTTCACCATCTGAAACTTGTTTCAGCCATATCTCCCAAACGGTAAGTCCGTTTGGCTAATGTGACCACTCTACGGAAAGAGAAACCATCATTCAAAGCCAATGGAAGTGGTTTCAGGTCAAAATTCCTTTCCAGACAAAAGTTATGGCCAAAACAGTGCCAACTAGGGGTAAAATGGTCATTTAAAAATCGGGAAAAATCATGAACATGGGAAATGACCCCAATAGTCGTCTCCCAAAGTTACATGACCATACGACTTCGTACGTGAAAGAAATAAATATTCTACGATCCTATGATGCGTAGAATGCGGGTCGTTACACTCTCCCCCCCTTAAGAAATTTCGTCCCCGAAATTCCTTAACCCAAAACATACAAAGGATCCCGCATGCCTAACAACCACATATAACAACAATCAAACATGCAAAACAAGCAAACAAGCCTATCCTAGCATGCGGAAAAACTAAATCGGAGTCAAAGTCTTACCAGACAAAGAGTTCTGGATACTTCTTCCTTACGTCCTCCTCTGTTTCCCAAGTACAATCACTCTCGTCCTCGCTCCACTGTACCTTGACTAGCTTCACCGCCTTCCTTCGAAGTTGCTTCATGTCGTACTCGACAATACGGGCCGGCTTGCGGTTCCCAACCGCCTCGGGTTCTACTTCGAAGTCCTCCAACTGATCAGGTGAAATAGTCGTATCTGAGTCGTGAACGAACTTCCTTAGTTGGGAAACATGAAATACGTTATGAACTCCTGCCATCTTCTCTGGTAAGTCAATTCTATATGCCAAATTCCCGACTAATTCAAGAACAGGGAATGGGCCAACAAACCTTGGTGCCAACTTGCCTCTCCTGCCAAATCATATTACGCTCTTCAACGGAGAAATCTTGACAAACACCAAGTCGCCAACGGAGAATTTTAAGTCTCTTCGCCTCTTATCAGCATAACTCTTCTGCCTATCTTGGGCTGCCTTCATTCGTTGCCGAATGATTCTGATCTTATCTGAAGTTTCCCTCACCACATCTGGTCCGAGCATAAACTTCTCGCCAGTCTCTATCCAACATGATGGTGAGTTACACGGCCTTCCGTACAAAGCTTCAAACGGAGCCATACTGATACTGGATTGGTAGCTATTATTATATGCAAACTCTACTAGATGCAAATGGTCATCCCATGATCCTCCAAAATCCAATATACATGCTCTCAAGAGATCTTCCAAAATACGGTTCACCCTCTCCGTCTGACCGTCGGTCTGAGGATGATATGCGGTACTGAGATGTAACTCTGACCCTAGAGCCTCTTGTAAGCTCTTCCAAAACCCACTAGTAAACAACGGGTCTCGGTCGCTCACAATGCTTTTAGGTACTCCATGAAATCTCACTACCCACTTCATGTACAATTCTGCTAACTTAGCTGCCGTTCTGGTCGATTTGACTGGTATAAACCTTGCACTTTTAGTCAGTCGATCTACAATTACCCAAATGCTGTCATATCCCGATCTAGTTCTTGGTAAACCATCGATGAAATCCATCGAGACTTGTTCCCATTTCCATTCGGGAATGTCTAAGGGCTGTAACAAACCACTAGGCTTCTTTTGCTCGGCTTTAACTAGCTGGCAATTCATGCATTTGGATATAAACTTCCCAACGTCTCGTTTCATTCCTTCCCAGTAGTAAGTCTGCTTCATATCTCGATACATCTTATTACCACCGGGGTGTATAGTCAGCTTTGAGTGATGACATTCTCTAAGCACTTCATCTCTCAATCCATTGACATTGGGTACAACAAGCTTTCCATTCTTTCTAAGCCATCCATCTCGATCAAGCCCATACCGGTTCATCTCCACATCGATGTCCATCTCTAACTTGGAGATGATTTCCAATAGATTAGGATCGTCCCTCTGACCAGAGCCGATCCGCTCAATCAAAGTGGGTCTGATCGTCAAACTCGCTAACGTTCCTGGATCCAATTCGCACTTTGGTCTGAAATCAAACCCCGCGATAAACTCCAGTTGCTTCCACTCAAGGAACATAGCCCCTAAGCTGGCATGTCTTCTACTCAATGCATCAGCCACCGCATTGCCCTTTCCTGGTGTGTATGCGATGTCAAAATCATAGGAAGCTAAGAACTCTAACCATCTCTGCTGACGGAGATTTAAATCCTTCTGGGAGAATAGATACTTTAACGACTTATGATCTGTAAATAGCTCAAATCTTTCTCCCAAGAGATAGTGTCTCCACATCTTTAACGCGAACACGATCGCTGCCAATTCTAAATCATGGGTAGGGTATCTTCTCTCGTGCGGTTTCAATTGCCGACTTGCGTAAGCTACAACCCTACCGCCTTGCATCAATACAGCACCCAGTCCGGTACCACAGGCATCCGTGTATACTGTCATCTCTTCATCCCCCTTAGGAATGACTAACACTGGTGCGCTTGTCAACTTGTCCTTTAGGCTTTTAAATGCATTCTCGCAACTTTCATCCCAAACAAAAGCTTGATTCTTCTTGGTCAACTGGGTCAATGGTGCTGCTATCTTGGAGAAACCTTGGATAAACTTACGATAATATCCAGCTAATCCCAAGAAACTTCTTACATCTGTTGCATTCTTGGGCGTAGGCCAATCCTGTACCGTAGCCACCTTCGCTGGGTCCACGGCAATACCACTTTCTGATACAACATGGCCCAAGAACCTCACTTCCCTCTTCCAGAAGTGACACTTAGAAAACTTTGCTTTCAATTGGTGTTTTCTCAACACCTCCATCGCTACTCTTAAATGTTCCTTGTGTTCTTCCTCTGTCCTCGAATAGACCAAAATATCATCAATGAACACAAGGACAGACTTATTCAGCTGATCTCTGAATACCCTATTCATAAGGTCCACAAAATATGCCGGGGCATTAGTCAGTCCAAATGGCATAACCAACCATTCATAAAATCCAGACGGCGTCCGAAATGCCGTTTTAGCTATACTCTCAGCTTCCACTCTAAGCTGATGAAAACCTGTCGCGAGATCCAACTGAGAAAATACTCTCGCGCCACTCAACTGATCAAACAAATCATCTATCCGCGGTAGAGGATACTTGTTCTTCCTCGTCACTTTATTCAACTCGCGGTAGTCTACACACAAACGAAGGGAACCATCCGCCTTGGTAGCAAACACAACTGGTGCTCCCCATTCAGAAACACTCCTTCTGATAAATCCCTTCTTCAAAAGATCGCTGACTTGCACCTCGAGCTCTCGCTGCTCCCTTGGTGCCATACGACGAAGTGGCATCACTATAGGCC
Organism: Allium sativum; assembly: GCA_030737875.1. Lineage (NCBI taxonomy): Eukaryota > Viridiplantae > Streptophyta > Magnoliopsida > Asparagales > Amaryllidaceae > Allium > Allium sativum. Next base: position 753,502,111 of record CM060918.1, read on the forward strand.
TGGCATCCTTTACCAAATCAATACGAAACTCAATCTCTCGGTGTGGTGGAAGTCCGGTCACTTCTTCGAAAACATCCGGGTACTGGCCAACCACGGGCAAACTTGACAACCCACTATGCGGAATGTCGAGGGAGTTTAGAAAACTAGCCAATACCCCCTTACTGGGTAGACCACCAAACACCATCCTCCGCCCATCATCCGCTCTAGCTGTCACCAACAAGCCCTCACAGTCTACCACCACCCCGTATCTTTGGAGCCAATCTACTCCCAAAATAATGCCAAACCCAGTAAAGCCCAAAACAAAGCAATCACAAACAAACATGCATCCATGACTCGATAGAACCACATTACGACAAATCATGCTAAGGCTCGTCGAACCACCAATCGGGTTCGTCACTACTAAAGGTCTATCGACAATCTCGGGCTCCAATCCCAACCTATCTACCAGGTCACTAGATATGAAAGAACTGGAAGCTCCGGTATCAAACAAAACTCTAACAGGAACATCATAAATAGAAAGCATACCTTGAATGACGACACTCTTTCCCTTCTCCGCCGCAGTTGGGGCATTCGACGAAGAAGGAATAGCATTAAGAGCATATGCTTTCACCATTTGCTTTTCTTTAGGGGGCTGTGGACACTTGTCCTTGTGATGTCCCAATTGGCCACAATTGAAGCACTTCCTATCCGCTGGCTTGGCCCGACAATTACTAGCATAATGGCCCTTCTTACCACAGCTGAAGCACTCCACATCTTGCTTATTCTTTTTCTTCTGGCCATCCTTAACCTGATTCTGCTTTCTCTTATTCTGGGAACCACCTTTGCCTCCACCACTAGCTTGTGGCTTTGGCTCATCTGCGGATGCAACCTCAGTCTTCGACTTGGGGTAGAGACTTTCTGATCTTAACGCTTTACCCACAATCGATTCAAACGTCTCATCGATGTGGTTAATAAGTTTTTCCCCCAAGTACTGATCCAAACCAGTTATGAATTTCTCATTCTTTTTCTCGGCAGTATCAATAAGAGATAACCCGTACTTCGACAAAGTGTCAAATTCAGCAATATACTCCGAGACAGCTCTGCCATTCTGCTTGAGCTCCAAGAACTTCTTAAACAACATTGACTTCTGAGCAGCTGGAATGAACTTCTCACTAAAGCGAGCCTTAAACTGCTCCCAAGTAATCTGATCTTCGGGAGTAGCTGCCTTTATAGCATTCCACCAATTCATTGCCCGCCCTTGCAACTGACGGGACGCTAGCTTTCTTTTCATCGCATCCTCGATACCCAAATCCTCGAAGATACGTTCGCAACTATCCAACCAATCCTGAACATCCGTAGCCGACTCCGTTCCGTGGAACGGCTTCCCACCAAGGCTAGTATAATCCTTATTCAGCTTGGCGAAGTCGACTCTCGGCGCCTGCACTATTGGACCACCACCATTTCCACCATTGGGAGCTGCCCTCTGTACATCTCTAAGCATCTCTCTCATGAGGTCAGTAAATATCGTCCTCATGTCAGCAGCATTCCCATTATTGGCTCCCCTACCAACACCTCTAGTATCTCGGCTCATCGTCAATCTGAAAAAGGAAATGATTAACGACTCCATAGTGGTGCTAGTGCAGTACGACTTCATCCTTATACTACTAATAGTATATATATATAGCTTTTAAAAACCAAAGTAATCACAAATACGCTCTCTCGTATACGCATATTATCTCTCCCTGATAACTTCCCTAGGTTAACTACGCAACCTAGAGCTCTGATACCAAGTGTGACGGCCCGTCCCGCACCAGCCTGCATTTCCTCCAAGAGTGCGCTGTACACATGCCCGACTAGCACAAGACGGTCGTCAGAAGAAAGGAAAGAAGGGAATGAACTAATCAAGGAACCTGTAGAATGTCTCACAGCGCATGGGATAAAATATAATAATAACATACTTGACATAAAACAGGCGAGACAGTGCATAAGCTGATAACTAAAACCAACATCAATCTCAAAGCAGCGGAAATCCAAATACAGCTTATTACAATTTTCCAAATTTACTGTCTCTAAACAAAAGAAAGCTGAAGTAGAAGATACACCAACAATGCCCAAGCAGTGATCTTCAACAACACAGGGAGAATACTATATATGTATATTACGTGGAAGCCTCCTGCTCGTCTCCGGATCATCTACCCGTGCATCACCAGCTAACCTGTCTCTAGTCTGCTCGTGTGAGCACCCAGAGTAATAAGAAGAGACATAAAACTCTGGGTCAGACATAAAGCCTGGTATGAGCGATAAGCATCTAAACAGAGAAATAACAGGTATACTAAACCATACCTGAACCTGGACCTGCAACCAAAGAGTTAGTACCACATACCGTACAGTACTCCAAGGTGCCATAATAAATAGTGTAAAAATACGGGGGTGGGGTGTGCATGTCACAATGATAGCAAACAAATCATCCATAGCAACCATCCTCGCATCTCTCACTCAGTGCGTAAAGCGTACGACATCTACCACTTTGGAACACTAGACAAACTGAGGCAACGACGAATCCCGACTTGTAGAAACCCTGCTGAGACCAAGCCAAACACTTGGAGTCATGACCAAACATTTCAATGACCCACTTCATTGGTCATAGCCCTTGGTTCTACCAATGCCATAATGGCCCTGAATCCGCCTTCGTACCTCCTACCATAGTGGTCCAAAGCTATAGGTGTCGATAACTCCTTAGCACGCGTCCCGCAGCAAAGCCCAATCATGAAGTGAACTCGTTGATTCCCATCTGAATCTTAAGCTCTAACTTCTCATTTGGACTTCCTTTGCATCTCGGGTTTGGTTGAATTGGAGTGGGTCTTCAGAAGAGTTGTCGCGCATTAACAGTCCTAGAATTCTGTTCGGTTCGGTAGTCATCACCATCATCGGTTCGGGTCGGTAGTCATCTTCTTCATCGGTTCGGGTCGGTAGTCATCTTCTTCATCGGTTCGGGTCGGTAGTCATCTTCTTCATCGGTTCGGGTCGGTACTCCACTTCGGGTCGGTTGTCTCTGTTTGAGTTCGGTGGTTGCTCCCTTCTGAGTTCTCATACCCGATCCTGTCCTTCTCCAATTGCCGATCCGCTCCGCCCCCTTAGCGTACTCCGATCCAATCCTCTCCAATCCGATCCACTCCCTAGTTTCGATCCGATCCGCTCCCTAGTTCCGATCCGATCCCCCTTGTCCACTCCAACTCTAAGCTATGGCCTTCCTTCCTGCCAAACTTCTTCCAGTGGCAAGTCCTCATCCAGTTCGGATTCCCTTGGTCAGTTCCCTAGTCCGATCCGACCCCTTTTCTCCGATCCGAACCGGTTCGGAACCTGCACACTTCTGCAACTTTCCAGCGAGCTTTCTATGCCATTCGACGACGTTTTCGAGCAATTTAACTATTCTAATCAATCATAAAACATACCATAGGGTCATAGCAACATGTAATAGCAACCACACACAGCAAACAACAATTTAAATGAATCAAAATGAATCAAAAGTGGCTAAAACCTCACATTTACCTATAATCCCTCTTAATCATGTTTAAGCATACGATTAGCAAAACACATCGAAATTAACCCAAATTTCTAACAGAGCCTTAAAACATTATTTTAGAATTTTAAGAATTTTTCCAGAATTTATTTACGTATAAATTCGCTAATCTTCACTAATTACCCTTAATCACCGTAATTAGTGCAAAAACTATGCAAATCACTCACCTTGGCCACAAATGAAATTCTCAGAACTGAAACTCCTCTGATTTGGGGCGAATACTGATGTCTAACAGCAGCTCCAACCTTGCTTTGGTGCTTTTTCTCCTTAATTTGGTGTTGCTAAGCCTAATCTTCAATTAGAGAGTGATTTGGGGTGTTTTAGATGTAGGAAGCCATTACTAAGGTCTCAAGGAGGTTTGTGGCGGCTCAAAACTGAAATGAAAGTGATAACCTAACCCTAATCAGACCTCCTATACCTCTAAACCCGAAATTCCCCTTGGGCCTAGCTGCTAATCACCCGGTTAAGCCCAATTAAGCTGTTTTTCACCATCTGAAACTTGTTTCAGCCATATCTCCCAAACGGTAAGTCCGTTTGGCTAATGTGACCACTCTACGGAAAGAGAAACCATCATTCGAAGCCAATGGAAGTGGTTTCAGGTCAAAATTCCTTTCCAGACAAAAGTTATGGCCAAAACAGTGCCAACTAGGGGTAAAATGGTCATTTAAAAATCGGGAAAAATCATGAACATGGGAAATGACCCCAATAGTCGTCTCCCAAAGTTACATGACCATACGACTTCGTACGTGAAAGAAATAAATATTCTACGATCCTATGATGCGTAGAATGCGGGTCGTTACACTATCGATCGGTCTGAGGATGATAAGCGATGCTCAAACATAATTATATACTTAATGCTTCTTGCATGCTCCTCCAAAATTCACTAGTAAAGATGGGGTCACGATCACTTACGATGCTGGAAGGTATTCCATGAAGATGAACTATCTCACGAACATAAACTGCTGCCCACCATGATGTCGTCCTCTTACTCTTGACTGGAATGAAATGAGCTCTCTTAGTTAGTCTGTCCATTACTACACAAATACTAGTGCTGCCTTTCTTTGATCTAGGAAAACCGTCTATTAAATCCATAGGTACGCTCTCCCATTTCCACTGCGGAACATCCAAAGGATGAAGTAAACCACCGGACTTTTTTTCTTAGCTTTAACTTGCTGGCAAACTAAACATTGAGAAAAAACTCTGCCACATTTCACTTCATCCCAGCCCAAAAGGGAACCCGCTTTATAAGCTTATACATCTTATAGCCACCTGGATGAATGGTTATCTTAGAATGATGGGCTTCTCCAAGGACAGTCTTTATCAAGCTCCCAATTCTGGGAACAAAGAGCCTTCTATCTTGTCGCAACCACCCTTTACCATCAATGGAATATCTATTTAGGTGACTAGAAGTCTCCCCATTACTGAGCCTACCTAGGATGTCTGAAATTTGTGGATCATTTTGCTTTGAAGCTCCAATCTGATCCTTAAGAGTAGGTCGTATCTCCGTCGATGAAAACAAACTATGGAAAAGCTTGGTGGAGGGTCTAAAATCAAAAGTCGATATAAATTCCAAGCTTTTCCTTTCCACAAACAAAGGACTTAAGACCATCCTCTGTCTACTTAGTGCGTCTGCCACCACATTACCATTGCCAGCGGTATAAGCAATCTCGAAGTCGTATGATGCCAAGAAATCCATCCGTCTCTGTTGTCTCAGATTAAGATCATCCTTTGGTGAGAACAAGTACTTGAGAGATTTACGATCAGTGTACAACTCGAACTTCTCTCCAAGCAAATAATGATACTACGTCCTAAGTGCAAATACTATGGCAGCTAGCACAAGGTCGTGGGTAGGGTAGTTCTTCTCATGAACCCTTAGCTGTCTTCCACCATAACATACTACCCTTCCCTCTTGCATTAGAACCGCACCAAGCCCTGTACCACATGCGTCGGTGTATACCGTAAACATTTTATTTCCATCAGGCAAGGTCAAGACTGGGGCTATTGTCAGATCCCTCTTCAGTCTTTGGAAAGCAACATCATAATATATATCCCACATAAATGCCAAGTTTTTTGATCATTAGCCTGGTGAGTGGGGCTGATATCTTTGTGAAGTCCTTAATGGACTTCCTATAATAACCTACCAACCCCAAAAATCTTCTGACCTCCATTGCATTCTTCAGGATCTACCAATCCTAAATTGCCACTACCTTCGTGGGATCTACTGCTATCCCTTCTTTAGAAACCATGTGCCTTAAAAATCTCACCTTTTTTCTCTAAGAATGGCATTTGGAGAACTTTGCTTTAAGATGATGCACACGTAGAGTCTTTAAAACTTCCCTTATATGCAAGGCATGCTCTTCCTCACTATGAAAAAATCAAGATATTATCAACAAAGACCACGACAAATTTGTTTAGAAACTCCTGAAACACCCTAATCATCAATCAACAAAATATGCAGGTTCGTTCGTCAACCCAAAAGGCATTACAAGCCATTCAAAGAAACCATCTGAAGTTCTAAAAGAAGTCTTATCTATACTGTCTTCGACCACCCTCAACCGATGGAACCTCGTGTGTAGATCCATCTGAAAAAATACTGATGCACCAACAAGTTGGTCAAACAAGTCATCTATCCACAGAAGTAGGTGTCTGTTCTTCTTGGTGAGTTTATTCAACTCCCTATAATCTACATACAAGCGAAGCGAACCATCCGCCTTAGTCGCGAATACCACTGGAGCACCCCATTTAGGTATGCTTCGCCTAATAAACCCTTTTTCGGGTAGCTCCCCTACTTCTTTACTAAGCTCCCTCCTTTCCCTTGGAGCCATATGGCGCACAGGTAATGCAACTGGCTTTGCATTATCTAGCAGATATATGCAAAAAGTCGATCTCGCGCCTTGGGGTTAAACCCCGAACCTCATCAAAGACATCAGGATATACATGGACTACTAAAATAGATTGCAGATCATCGATAGTTGCATCAAGAGACTCTAGGAAACCAAGCATGACGGACCCTTAGGGTCACAAGAAATCTCGAGGGTCCTCCCATGACAGGTTAGAAGCCCAACAACCCTCCTCTCCCAATCTAGAATGGCACCATACATGCCTAGCCAGTCCATTCCTTGAATCAACCAATAGCCCATGAACCCGAGCGCATACGCGTCGCACTCCAACTCAACGCCTAAAATAGATATTCTCAAACCCCAACAAATAATAGTTAAATGAGCGAATCACCAATGGGTTTGAGACAACAACGAGATCCACTACCATACTAGTATTTAAGTGCAGAGATTCAACCATAGAACTAGATACAAATGAGTGTGAAGCAATAGAATCAAAAAGAGTTCTAATAGGGTGACTGGAAAGAGAAATCAAACTTTCCACGGAAACTTTCATACGCCTGTCTGGAGCACTGGTCGCGAGAACATTCACTGGGCCCCCAGAAGTCCCTGCCCTTTGACATTGTCCCTGTTTCTTTGGGCACTCCATAGCATATTGTCCGACTTTTCCATAGTTATAACAAGTATTCTTCCTTCTCTTGCAGTCCTTACCAAGTGACCCTCACACCCACAACTATGACACTTCCTTTTATCCTTAGCCTTGTCATTCTTTCCTTGTTTCTTCTGTTGCTGTTGTTGTCCCTTATTAGGCCGTACAATCTTATTCTGCATTGTTTCCCCAACCTTAACTTCCTTCTTCTCTCCTTTCTATTCTTCATACATCAAGGCCATATCAACATGCCTTTCAAAGGTGGCTCCTATTGGAATATGGGACATGGCGAACCCATAAAGGGGTTCGTTTAGCCCTTTAACAAACCGAAAAGCCTTCTTATCCGGAGTGTCTACCAGCTCTAATACAAATCTCGCTAGTTAGTTGAATTTGTTCACGTATTCTTTAACGTCATGTTTCCTTTTTTGAGAGCCAAGAATCTTTCCATTTGCATGCTTTTCTCAGCTTAAGACAGAAACTTCATTTAAACCTCATCCTAAAATCATCCCATGTCTCCATTGGACATCCAGCTTGGGTAACTTCCCACAAGAACGAGGCTTCGGGTTTCAGTAGCCATGCAGCTAGCTGAATCTTCCTTCGGTCTTCTAGTTCATAGATTACAAATAAGTCCTCGGTCTCCTTGAACTAATGTAACAAATTAAACAATTGTAAACAAGTGTAAAATCCGTTTGGCTTTCCTAAACAACAAGGATTGTTATAGAGGGTGTCGAACACCAGGACCAAAAATATTTAAGCTAGTAAATCTAATCAAGTTATTCCAGATTTTGATTGGTGGAAAACAAAAAAAATAACAGAAATTAAATAAAAGAGAGTTTTATATTATTAAAGAAAACAATTAGGGAGCAATGATATAGATTAAATTAACATGAATTAATAACCAAATAGATCAATCAGATCCAATTCATGTTTCTGTCACAAACATGAATCAACGCTTTGTCACAAACATGAATCAACTCTTATTAGGTTTCTAGAAACAAATATGTGAATACGACAAGTATATCCTATGCAGGAGCTAACCTCTTAAACAACCGTAGGCTATCAAGACCGATTCACTATTATTTCTAAAACCCTAAATGTTAGATCTAAATCCGATAAACGTTAGATCGAACTCGAATATACCTTGTGAAGGAGCATGGCTCTTAAACGACATAGTGTATGAAGGTTCAGATCCAACCCTTGGTTGAGATCTAGATCTATATACATGGAGTTCTAATCTCTTTGGCTATGTGATTCATATTGAATCTAATCTTGTGTCATCACCCCCTAATTAAAGGAGATTAGCTAGACATAGCTAAAGAGAAAAGAAACATAAAATAAACAACATAAATTAAATACAATAAAAAGTAAAGAGAAAGGAAGAAGAATGGTTTTATTCCGAGAAGAGAATTACAGAATAAAACCCAAGTGTGTTTTTCAATGAACAAGATAAAAGTGTATTTATAGCTGATATAACAAAGACTAATTGGCTAATTACACAATGTGGGACTAAAGAATTAGCCCAAATAACACATAAGCCAGTGTGAACGCAGCTGTAGAGCGAGTAGCCTTGCAAATGAGCTAATGTGAACGCAACATGAGTAAGAGGCCTTGCAAATGAACCAATGTGAATGCAGCATGAGTATTCATTGAGCCAAATCTACCTAACTGAGCTCTATTTGCAATCGATCTTCAAGCTTATACTCTTCAAGCTTTATAAATTTCAAACTTCACTCTTTTTAAGCAAATTATTCATGCTTTATCCATCAAATGCTCTAAACATGTTTTTTATCAACAATCTGAAAACATGGCCATAAATACACAATATCAATTATTTTAAAGGGAAAATAAGATAAATAAGTGGATAAAATATACACATTTACGTGTATATCAAATACCCCCACACTTATCTTTTTATTCGTCCTCGAATAAACTAAACTTAGATATGTCTCACTTTCATAGCAAACACGATTGCATTTAGCATATGCAACAAGCCATTAAACCCCTAGGTGTCCATAGTAGGACAAGTGTTGTCTCGTGAGGATTTTCAGGGATACTACCCATAAAATCCATAGCGTCTTATGTATGCGGATTAATCAAATGATATATTTAAGGTCTTTCACATTACAAGGACTTTACCTAACTTCAGTAATAAAGGTGTAAGACCCCATGTCCATTAACGTCACTCATAAAGGGAATGCATCAATGTCCATGAAGCGTTATTATTGTATAGAACAGATAAATTACAAGAATAAATAAATAAAACAACACAGCATATGATAAAACTTATTTTATTTCATTATAACTCAAAACGAGTTTACATAAGTAGCCTCCAAAACCATTACAACAGAATCAACAGTCTTTTTCAAAAACTTCAAAATACATAAAGAAGCAAATACTTAAATAACATAAATGCATAAATCCCCATTGAGCATAAGCAAAGCCATAATGATGAGAGAGTCCAAAGCGATACATCTACTCTCTTCAAGAAACTGGAAGAAATCGGCACTAAGCTGTAGTATTCCCTCCTTGCAAACATGGGGGGAAATGAAGAAAAGAGGTGGAAAGAAAAGGGGGTCAGACATAAAGTTTGGCGAGTGCGATAACTTTAACAATATAATTATCAAAATAACTAGGCTAAGGCATAAGCTAGAAAATAAGGAAATGACTGTGGACAATTGGGTATGACAGAGCAAACAAGGAAATGAGACGAACAAAGATAACGTTAAAGGCGCCCCTAATCACTATAGGATAATTACTATACTGCACCACCACTAGTCACCCTAAAGGTTGACCCCGCCTACAGATCTTAATACTTCCAATAGTAGTTTAGTGTACCCCTAGCTACCTCCATAGGTGTTGTCTGCCCCTATCTCCACTAGGTGTACCCACTACCCCCATTCGATCGGCTCCTTAACTCGTAGATACACTTGCTGGCCCCACAGTGGGGTGTATCACTCCCCAAAGTGGCAACCCGATACAACCAAAAATGCACGGCTTATATCTACACGATGCAACAACGTCTTACCTACCGGTCTGGGCCCACACACGCATATGAACCCGTTGGACTTGCGTTGCCACCACTGACCCGTTTTGACCTCTTACAATCAAATCCAATACGCGTGTCCTGTCCCTGACTTGGGTCGAGCCCACAAAGATACTTAATGTGTTGCTGGTTTGAAAAGGGTCCCCATGCATGACACAAGCTTTCCACCTAAGTTTGGTCCCCTCTAAGGTTTTCCCCACTTAACCCCATTCTTAACCATGTCTTTTTACATGTTTCAATCTTGGTTAAGTGCATCTAATCGTATTTCAAATGCCACCCAAGGCACCCACTAGATTCCACATGCCACCCCAAGGCACCCACTTTACCCACTCACGTCCCACTACATGTTTATCTGGTTAAGTTTTTCTTAATTAATTAAAACCGTAACCTTATAAATACCTCCCACATTAGACTGGCATTGGTGGCAACTGGATTGCCCAGGCGGGTCCGGGTCGTCTTACACCACAAACGAGCCTAACCTCGTGTCTTTACAATTGTTACACATTTAATTTATGCCTAGGACCTCTCACATTAGACAGGCATTTGTGGCAGCTAGATTTGCCGGGCGGGTCCGAGCAGTCTTACACCACAAACGAGTCTAAACTCGTGTCTTAGGCAGTTTATTATTACGCATGTCATTTAACCCCAAATTAGATTAATATCCCTAATTTGAATTGTCAATCAATTCCAAATTATGTCCATAATTGACACTTTAATTATGTCCATCTATTCATGATATATAAAATTATACCAATTAACATCACAAATTAATTATATGCCATTTAAGGCATTTATGCCAATTCTCAATGTTAATTATTTTAATATTATCCCATTGCCCCACATTGTACGTTCGCACGCGGAATTTAAGGAATATATTAGGTTGGCCAAATAGCCTAAATTTATAAAACGTCACAATTTGGGCAATACATGAAAATAAATCTAAATATCACAATTAGCATGTCTCATACAAATATAGATCTAAAAAGATAAACTTGCATGGTTGGCATAATTTGCATAATCCATAACTAACATATATGTAGCAACAAACTAGCATGGATTAAATTATGTACACGGTGTAATTTGCATGCATAAAGGTGAACTTGCATAGTGCATAGACGTATAAATCACAATCTAGCATAAACTATGTATTACTATAGATCTAAACATAGATCTAATCATGGATCATGAGTGTGAAGTTGTATGTATTGATTTGGGTTTTCACCTAACTTACATATAAACCACATACGACTCGCATATTAATTACTAATATCCCATACTTGCATATGTATACTAACATAGGGTTCACATATATGATTCACTTGAGATTTTACATATGATTCACAAATGAACTTGCATATGACTAATATCCCACTTGCATAAAATTCCAATAATCAAATTACAAATATAGGATCAGGCATAAAGAAAAGATTTACTAGATTAACTAACTTTTTTATATGTTTACAACATAGGTGATAATAACTAACTATGCCACATGAATCAATAGACAAAATCTCATAATCCAAACATAAACCCATCAATATTGATTTAAGAATTATCTTGTTAATGAAATCATACTCACATATGTCTTAGCATATATTTTAGGTCCAAACTTACATATAAAATAGATGTCATAAATCAAACTAAACGTATAAAGTTGCATATGATACTCATTAAACTTGCATATGATTCATGTATGAATTAACACATCCAAACTTGCATATCAAGTTAAAATCTACATATGAATCAAGTTGGACTTACATGTGATCTAACATATGAATTAACTCCACAAACATAACCAAACTAGCATATGAAGCATCATCAACAATTAACATAGATTTACAGCATAGATAATAATATAACGGTCAATGATTCACAACCACAATCTCATTGTCCAATTTATAACTCAACCTAATTAAATAGTTAATTATCTTATTAAAGAAATCGAACTCACAACTCAAAGAAGGTCTTGAGTTCTGAAATCTGAGTTCTGAAATTGATTTAGCTTTCCTTTGAAGAAGAAAATTTGTTGCGGTTTAGATTAGAATTGAATTGATTAGCTTTTCTTCCTCTCTAATTGGTGGTGGCTATTCTAGATTGCAAGGTGATAGCATGGAGGCCATGGTTCTAAATTTTTTTATTTGATTTTAGGGTTTGAGTCTACATGTGTTTATATAGAGTTTAGGATTAATTTAGGCGTTAGGATTAACACTAGAACTGATCTTGACCATCAAAAATCGTCTCAGACCCAAAAATCGCACCATCCAACAACCTGGCCGAACCAGATTCTACCCCCCAAGGGGAAGGTCGACCCCCAGGTCGACCTGGGAGTACCCAGGTTAACACTTTGGTCGACCTCCCCCCCTTGGGAGGTCGATCTCCCTGGTCGGCCTGCTCAATATTTTTTTTCTCTTAACTTCCGAGGGCCATAACTTCTTCATGCGAAGTCCAATTCACGCAAACTCGGACTCTATCTTAACCGGAATTCCGAGACGAACACAATGGCACAAACTGTTTCCCTTAATTCTCACATTTAAAATTAAATATTCTTTAATTTGTTACTTTAGTGTTAACATATATATGGGGAGTTACGTTCTCCCCTACTTAATTGATTTTTTCCTCGAAATCTCTAAGTCAAGAAGAATGTATCCTACCATCCAATCATCTATCTACTCAACCATCAACCACTGACAATCATGGTCCTTACAAGATTTCTAATGCTTTTCATGTACACATGCATAGTGCATGTATATGTCCGTATACTAATGCAAAATCAGGCGGTCCACTGATTCAGTCGACCTCCTTAATGCAAATAATGATAGTGCTATGTATCCATCATGTATGCAAAGAATCCTTTACATATCATTACTACATGTGTGCACAACCATTCATTTAAATGCAACATCCATATGATACACACATTCAATGTACATTCATTTTACTAAATACATCCATTTATATGTAATATGCAATATGAAAGTGACTGAGCCGATCTAGTGCCTAAAGTGCGTGTATATGCATCCACGAGCAACCACTAGAAAACACTTGCATCTACACGCATCCATCATACATAACATGTCTCAAACACATGGTTTCAACCATAGGACTACCCTATCTAAAGGTCAAAGATACTAGCGAGAGGACATACTAAAGAAAAAATAAGTACATGCTAGGCGATAACGGAGTAATTAAAAGACATACCCTCAAAAAGAAAAGGGTACTATAAACGCATCTTCTCTTCCGTCTCCCAAGTAGCTTCGTTCTAATCATCTCCCCATTGCACTTTGACTAGCTTGACCTCTCGATTCCTCAACTTCTCAATCTCTGACCCAAGAATGCGCGTAGGAGCTCGTCGAATCGTCGCATCACACTCTATCTCCACCTCTCTAAGCAAGCTCGGCTCTACCACTTTCGCGGTCTTGTGCAAGCACTTCCTCAAATGTGATACATGGAACACGTCATGTGCACCGCTAAGTCTCTCGGGAAACTCTACTCTATACGCCATCTGTCCAATCCTCTCCTGGAAAACTTCTTATTTCTGTTGCTTTTCTTGGAACCTTCAATTCTTGGATTGCCGCCACCTTCGCGGGATCCACAGCTATCCCTTCCTTAGAGACCATGTGTCCTAAGAATCCTGCCTTCTTCCTCAAAAAAAATGGCATCAACATAGGGTCCTAAACAATCCATTACTTCACATCCCACTCGAGTCATCTCATAACCCTATTGAATCTAACTCGGGGCAACCCATACCATCGAATAGTTTTATCATGTCACGGCTGCACATCACTTCTCGAGAAAACCAAGATATCATGCAATGAAAATTGCCACAGCTATTTATCTCACACAAACCATCCTAGTCGAACTCAACATTCCCCATGCACAAGCCCCAAAGGCCTAAACCAATATCAGACAAGCACCCAAGGAATATCTCCCCCGAATTCGGACAATCTACGTGAGATGATACTAGCAAAGCAACCAAACAATTGAGCACTCCACTCCGATATACTACATCTTATGAACCCCTTCTCAAGCAACTCCCCTACTTGCTTATTGAGCTCGCTCCTCTCACGAGGAGCCATGTGGCGCACTGGAAGAGATACTGGTTTTGCATTGTCTACAAGATAAATACGAAAGTCTATCTCACGCCTCGGGGGTAAACCTCGAACCTCTTTGAAGACGTTACTATATTCACAGACCATACGAACAAATTTCAAATCATCATTGGATACGTCAAGAGATTCTAGGTAACTAAGCATTACTAGACCTCTAGGGTCACAAGAAATATCAAGGGTCTTTCCACAACGAGTCAAAAATCTAACTACCCTTCTCTTACAATCTAGGATGGCGCCGTGTCTTGTTAGCCAATCCATACCTAGAATCAAGCCATAGCCCATGAAGCCAAGAACAAAGGCATTGAATTCAAACCCAAAGCCCAAGATAGACACTCTCAAATCCCGACAAATCATAGAAAGATAAGCCGAACCACCAATAGAATTTGAGACTACTATGGAATCAGAAACTAGACTTGTATTTAGGTGTAGTGTTTCAACTAAAGAAGAAGATACAAACGAGTGTGATATGCCGGAGTCAAACAAAGTACGATCAGGATGATCAAAAAGAAAAACTAAACTTTCAACGAAAATTGTTCTACCTCGTTCTTGCAGCGGTGGGGCCATGAGAGCCTGGACCTGCCCTCTTGCCTGCACTGGTGCCATAAGAGCCTGAAGCTGCCCTCCCGAGGTAGACCCTTGTCCCTGTTTCCTTGGGCAGTCCTTAACTAGATGACCTGCCTCTCCACAGTGGAAACAGTCGGTCTTCTTCTTTTTCCTACAGTCTTTACTCAGATGGCCTGTTGTCCCACAATTAAAGCACTACTTCTTTCCCTTGCCATTGTTGTCTTTACCACCCTTCTTGTTCTGCTGTTGCTATTGCGATTTTTGATCCCCTTTCTTCTCCGGCGCTTTATTAGCATTGGCGCCTTTCTCCTCTTCATGCATAAGCGCCATGTCAACTAGTCTCTCAAAGGTAACCCCTATAGGGATGTGGGTCATAGCTAACCCATGTAGTGGCTCGTTCAAACCCTTAAAAAATCTCAAAGCCTTCTTTTTGGGTGGGTTCACCAAGTCCAAGCCAAATCTCGCCAACTGATTGAACTTGTTGACGTACTCTTTCACTGATAGATTCCCTTGCTTCAACACCAAAAATCTTTCCATGTATAGATTCTCTTCGACCCGTAAGAGAAACTTTGCCTCAAACCTACGCCTGAAATCTGGCCATGTATCAACTGGACGCTCCCCATTAGTGACTTCCCAATAAAACGAAGCTTCGTCCTTCATCAACCAAGCATCCAATTGGACCTTCTTACAGTCGTTCAAGTCGAAAATGCCAAACAGATCCTCTACTTCTTTCAATCAATTTCTAGCTTCAATGAACGTTTCAGTCCCACTAAAATTTTTTCCACCGAACGAAAGTCTTTACATATCTTAGAGAAAGTATCTCCACGCGGAGGAATGACTGGAGCTGGGGGAGGAGGGCTCGGATGCTCCAGATATGCTGGAAAGAAAAAGAAAGAGTTTCAAAACAAGGGAAGTGAAAGAGAGATGTATGAATTGCAGGGATTATGTTCTTTAAAGTAACCTTTCCTTGAAAATAGCTTCTTTAAAACAAGTTTTTGAAAATACTTTCTAAGAAAATAATACTTTTTAAAACACTTTTCAAAACTTTTTATCTGTTCTTGTAACCATAGCTCTGATACCACGTGTAACACCCCATGTCCATTAATGCCACTCACAAAGGGAATGCATCAATGTCCATGAAGCTTTATTGTTGTATAGAACAGATAAATTACAAGCATAAATAAATAAAACAACACAGTGGAGGATAGAACTTATTTTATTTCATTATAACTCAAAACGAGTTTACATAAGTAGTCTCCAAAACCATTACAACAGGATCAATAGTCTTTTTCAGAAACTTCAAAGTACATAAAGAAGAAAATATTTAAATAACATAAATGCATAAATTCCAATTGAGCATAAGCAAAGCCATAAAGATGAGAGATTCCAAAGCGATACATCTACTCTATTCAAGCAACTGGAAGAAATCGGCACTAAGCTTTAGTATTCCCTCCATGCTTGCAAACCGGGGGCGGGGGGGGGGAGGGAGGAAGAAAAGAGGTGGAAAGAAAAGGGGGTCAAACATAAAGTCTGGCGAGTGCGATAACTTTAACAATATAATTATCAAAATAACTAGGCTAAGGCATAAGCTGGAAAATAAGGAAATGACTGTGGACAATTGGGTATGACAGAGCAAACAAGGAAATAAGACGAACAAAGATAACATTAAAGGCGCCCCTAATCACTATAGGATAATTACTATACTACACCACCACTAGTCACCCTAAAGGTTGATCCCGCCTACAAATCTTAATATTGCTAATAGTAGTTTAGTGTACCCCTAGCTACCTCCATAGGTGTCGTCTGCCCCTATCTCCACTAGGTGTACCCACTACGCCCATTCGATCGGCTCCCTAACTCGTAGATACCTGTTCTAGCCCCACAATGGGGTGTATCACTCCCCAAAGTGGCAACCCAATACAACCAAAAATGCACGACTTATATCTACACGATGCAACAACGTCTTACCTACCAGCCTGGGCCTACACACGCATATGAACCCATTGGACTTGCGTTGCCACCACTGACCCGTTTTGACCACTTACAATCAAATCCAGTACGTGTGTCCCGTCCTCGACTTCGGTCAAGCCCACAAAGATACTGTAACACCACAACTCCACCAGGGTGGCTCTTGCAAGCACTCTGACTTTGGCGGGGCGTTTGAATCAGGTAAACATGCATAATGATATATCAAGGCAGAACAAGAACATATGTATATATGTAAACAGAGTAAATAACATAGATAAAACAGCGGAAGATTTCAAAACATTTCAAAACAAGTCTGGTACAACATAGCTTTCCAAATAAACAAGTCTAGATAAAACAACATCAACTGAAAAACTGAAATAAATAAGTGCTATCCCCAATTAAGTGGTAACCATAGCTAGCTTCATGTCGAAACCGTACATGAGCTGAAATCCCACAAGCAAGCAATCCGAAATCCAAGCTAAACTCCAGTATTCCCTCCCTGAGAACCTGGGGGGGGGGGGGGGGGGAAACGGAAGAAAAGAGGCGAAAGAAAACAGGTCAGTCAAAAAGACTGAGTAAGCCCTACTACAATCAATGTAAACTGATAAAGTTAACTGGCATGAGCAGCAGGGATGAACATAAGGATAACAATATACTAGCATGATGATTAACTAACAAGGTAGATAAAGGTGTCATCGCATAATCAGGATTAAGGTTTTGCACCACAGGTGTACTAGCAAACTAACATGACTTGAATAAACAAGTATTGATCCCTTGGCCCAAGCTTTGGCCCAATAACATGAAATGACCCTAATACAAGGTCCAACCAAACGGTCTAGTCGATCGACTCCCTAAGCGTAACTCGTCACGTGTTGGTGTCAATACGGCCCAATCATAATTGTAGTCGAACTGTGCCGGGTCCACCCTTCGGGTGTATCAAGCCCTAGGGTGTCAACCCCTGGACACCATGAACATGAGTGCACAGTCCCGATCTACTGGTACCCGTGCATGTTTTCTCCGGCTACGGACTATGTGCACGACCAGAGTCCGCCCGGAACTACACCGGCGTACCCTCTGCCGTCGCTTTTGGTCACTTACCTCCAGTCCAGTAATCGTGCCCCCACCCTAGCCTAGTCCCTAGGGTCATGATGATACTAACTTGGGATTACTGCTGGAGTGGGCCCCCATTGCTAGGATTTTTCTAGTGGGTTAAGTACGGTTTAACCCTCTTGCTAATCCTGGATTAACTTGGTTAAGTGTAACGATGAGTTCACGACTTAACCCCGATTAATCTACCAAGCCCAAATTGGTTAAGTATTAAGTGGACCATGACTTAACCCTAATCACGAGGCATTAATTAATTTAATGCGCCTTAACCTCTCACATTAGACCTTGTTGTGGTTACTAGTTAAGCCAGCCGGGTCCGGGTAGCTTTACCCCACAACTTGGTCTAACCTCGGGTTCAAGGTACAACATGACCAACTTCTCACATTGGGTCCTATTGTTTGTAGCAACTAGTTAAGCCGGTCGGTTCCGGGTAGGTTTACGCTACAAACACAACCCAACCTCGAGTTGGCCACACTTATCTTTTCTAAGTGTCATGTCCATCATGTTTCCAAAACATGTTACAAGTTTTCAAGCAATTGGGTAGACCTAACTTAATAGGTAAATTCTCAATGGGTAGACCTAACTTAATAGGTAAATTCCCAAGCTTATGTTTTATGTCTTTTAAGTTTACCCAACCCCAAACGCAATCCCATTGCTTACATATCGCAATAGCGCATAAAGGATAGAAAGAGGGAACTTGGCATAATCATGACATAAAGGTATTGAAGCCACAAGCTTAACATGGTGGCATATGAAATGTTCATATGTTCATACACTTGCATATTACATTTTTAGGCCTCAAAAGCATGCATAAAACCAAACTTAGCATATTGGTGATACATGGTGCTAAATGACATGTAGAGATGGCCATAAGTTCGCATTTAGCCTCACATGCAAGTTATCATAAGAGATATGATAACTTACATGTTGCTAAAATGCAACCTTTGGCATAAAGCTTAAAGCTTTATGTTCATAAACCCAAAATAAGCTTGCATAACATGATAGCATGAACAAAATGTTCAACCCAAACTTGCATAACATAACTTGGCATACTTGCATATAAACTTGCATATCACAACATGATAAACTTGCATATAAACTTGCATATCACAACATGATAAACTTGCATATAAACTTGCATATCACAACATGATAAACTTGCATATAAACTTGCATATCATACATTTAACTTTAGAGTTTAAGTATGAAAGTAGAATAGGGCTTACAATGCTTAAGAAGTCACAAAAATATGACAAAGCCCTTATGAAATCAATTAAACCCAAAATGCAAGCAAAACCCTTGAGCCAAAATGATCAAGACTCTTTCTTTATGATGCAAATATATAAACTTGACTTGAATGCAAGCTAATGATGCTCATACAAGTTTGAAAACACTTGTATGCATGGAAAATCACTTAGGAATTTATTTAGGAATTTTATGAAGAGAGTGGAGGCCATGAGAGGATTGATTTTGCCATAGTTTAGTTGTATGAATGAATAATGATGATTTAGGGTAGGTTAGGGTCTTATTTATAGATTAGGCAAGTGTTTTAGGCCATAGGATTAAACCTAGATTCAATCCAAGCCATCAAAGCATGTCTTGGGGAAGAAGTCAAGTGTAGGAACCATCTAGGGCCTTTAGATTAAAGATGAACCATGAGAACCATCCAAATGCAAAATCTGCATTTGAGCGAATCGGCCCACGGGTTGACAGCCAAACACCCTGGATTAACCCCTAGTCGACCCAGCAAGCTCGGGTCGACCTCAAAAATCGGCCGGTTCGGTTATTCCCCTCTCCCAATTCGCTGTTTTGAACATTTTTGCATATTTATTTATTTAATTTTCAATTATATATATATATATATATCAATATATATATATATTTCTCTGCGCAACCCATTTCACTTAATTAAGTATACTTTAATTTGGGATTTTTTCGTGAAACTTCGCGAGGCCATATCTTGGTCATACGGACTCCGATTTTCGAAAACTCGGACTCTATTTCGCGTATTTTTTCCGAGACGAACGCAATGGCATAGCCCGTTTCCCTTGATTCAGATTTTACAGTTTAATTCTGCCTCCATTTATGTTATAACATGTTATTCAAAAATACGGGTTGTTACATTCTTCCCTCCTTAAAGGATTTCGTCCCCGAAATCTCCAAGTTAGGAAGAATGTATCCTACCATCCATCATCCATCTACTCAAAACATCATCCACGTGCAATCATTGTCCTTAAAAGGTTCTAAATGCTGTATGATCATATGCAAAGGTGTGTGTATATGTACTTATCTAATGCGAAAATCAGGAGGTTACTGATTCAGTAAACCCCCTTAATGCAAAATATGTTAGTGAAATGAGTCCATATGTATGCAAATTCCTAACATAATTTATAATCTCTACATGAGTGCACATAATATTCATCCATATGCAACATCCACGTGATAGCATAACAAGTTTTCATCCATAAATAAGCATAAACACTCATGCATATGCGGTATGAAAGTGTGTGAGCCGATCTTAGTGCCTAACGTGTATTATGCATCCACGAGTATCCACTTGCAAACACTTGCAACCATCAAGCATAACATGTTTCAAACACATGTTTCATCCAAAGGGTTTCTACCTAAGGTTCTCATGACAAGATTAACTAGATAAACATGGATAGCAAAGAGAAAGATATGCTAACAAAGAAAAGAGATTGAGAGTGTACCCTCAAAAAGGAATGGATAAAGCCCACGCATCTTCTCCTCGGTTTCCCAAGTTGCGTCTTCTTCGGCTTCACCCCATTGAACCTTCACCAATTTGACCTCTCGATTCCTTAGCTTCTTGGTCTCCGTCCCCAAGATACGAATCGGAGCTCTCCTCAAGGTAGCCTCTTTCTCCACTTCTACATCTTTTAGAACACTTGGCTCAACAACCTCTGCTGATTCATGTAAACACTTCCGGAGATGCGAGACATGAAAAACATCGTGTACTCCAGCAAGCTTCTCGGGCAACTTCACTCTATAAGCCATCTGCCCGATCCTCTCTATAATAGGGAAAGGTCCAACAAACCTCGGTGCCAACTTCCCAACAGCTCCAAATCGGACCACATTCCGCAAAGGAGAAACCTTCACGAAAACCATATCCCCAACATCAAACTCCAAATCAGTTCTTCGCTTATCAGCATAGGATTTCTGTCGGTCTTGGGCCGCTTTCATCCGTCTCCAAATCAACTCGATCTTCTCGGATGTATCTCTGATCATATCAGGCCCAAGTATAAGCTCATCTGTAGTCTCCCACCAACATGTAGGCGACTTGCACGGCCTCCCATATAAAGCTTCAAATGGTGCCATCCTTATGCTTGCCTGATAACTGTTATTATGTGCAAACTCAACAAGAGGAAGATGGTCTTCCCAAGTACCACCAAAATCCAGAATACAAAGCCTCAACGGATCCTCGAGTACCCTATTCACCCTTTCGGTTTGACCGTCCGTCTGTGGGTGATAAGACGTACTTAGATTCAACCTTGTGCCCACAGCTTCTTGCAAGCTATTCCAGAATTGACTTGTAAAGATTGGGTCACGGTCACTGACTATACTAGAAGGGACTCCATGTAGTCTCACAATCTCACGAAGATATACAGACGCTAGCCAAGATGCGGTCCTCTTGCTCTTCACCGGAATGAAATGAGCACTCTTCGTAAGTCTATCCACAATAACCCAAATGCTCGTATTCCCTTTCCTTGACCTTGGTAGCCCGTCGATAAAATCCATGGAAATACTCTCCCACTTCCATAGTGGAACGTCTAGAGGATGCAATAGCCCACCGGGCTTCTTCGACTCGGCCTTAACTTGCTGGAAAATGATACATCTAGAGACAAATTCTGCCACATCCTTCTTTATCCCAGGCCAAAAGAAAATGCGCTTCATATCTTTATACATCTTATCTCCGCCCGGATGTATAGTCAACTTAGAGCGATGCGCTTCCTCAAGAACTCTTCTTACTAGATCTTCTACCATTGGAACACATAACCTTCCGTCTCTCCTCAGCCAACCCTTGTCATCAATAGAATATCGAGCGAGATGACTAGACGTCTCTCCTCGAATTAGCTTATCCATAATCTCAACTATCTGAGGGTCTTCTCTCTCCGAAGCCCCAACTTGATCAAGAAGGGTAGGTATGAGTTCCAGAGATGCTAAAGAACCAGTCATCGACTCAATCGCCAAAGAGAAATCAAAGGTTGCCACATAATCTAAATTCTTCATCTCAACGAATAGAGGACTTAGGGTCAACCTTCTTCTACTCAATGCATCTGCTACCACATTCCCCTTGCCAGGGGTATAAGCTATCTCAAAATCGTAGGACGCCAAGAATTCCATCCATCTTTGTTGCCTCAGATTTAGATCCTTCTGAGAAAAGAGATACTTCAATGACTTGTGATCGGTATAAAGCTCAAATCTTTCTCCCAGAAGATAATGGCGCCAAGCCTTGAGCGCATATACTATTGCTGCCAACTCTAAGTCATGAGTGGGATAATTCTTCTCATGCACTTTGAGTTGTCTACCGCCAAAGCATATCACTCTTCCTTCTTGCATAAGAACAGCTCCTAACCCCGTGCCACATGCATCGGTGTATACGGTAAATAACTTCCCTCCATCGGGCAAAGCTAGAACAGGTGCTGATGTGAGGGCTCTCTTGAGCTTCTGAAAAGCAAGCTCGCATTCTATGCTCCAAGCAAAAACTAAATTCTTCTTCGTCAATTTAGTGAGAGGAGCGGATATCTTTGCGAAGTCCTTGATGAACTTCCGGTAGAAACCCGCAAGACCTAGAAAACTTCTCACTTCGGTTGCATTCCTTGGAGTCTTCCAATCCTGAACTGCCACTACCTTAGCAGGATCCACCGCTAAGCCTTGCTTAGATACTATATGCCCAAGGAATCTAACTTCCCTTCTCCAAAAGTGACACTTGGAGAACTTGGCCTTCAACTGATGCGCTCTAAGCGTATCCATCACCTCCATGAGGTGCCTTGCATGCCTCATCCTTAGAGAAGATCAGGATATCATCTATGAAGACCACGACAAACTTGTTCAAGAACTCCCTGAACACCCTACTCATCAAGTCCACGAAATATGCGGGTGCATTAGTCAAGCCGAACGGCATGACAATTCATTCGAAGAATCCATCTGGAGTTCTGAACGCAGTCTTGTCTATACTATCTTCAGCTACCCTGAGCTGATGGAACCCCGTAGCAAGATCAAGCTGAGAGAAAACAGAAGCACCGACAAGCTGGTCAAAGAGATCATCAATCCTCGGTAACGGGTGTCTGTTCTTCTTAGTCAGCTTATTCAGCTCTCGATAGTCAACGCAAAGTCGGAGAGAACCATCCGCCTTGGTAGCAAATACCACAGGAGCTCCCCATTCAGATATACTTCGTCTAATGAAGTTCTTCTCAAGCAACTCTTTCACTTGCTTACTTAGCTCCCGCCTTTCACGCGGAGCCATGTGCCGAACGGGCAAAGAAACAGGCTTTGCATTATCCACCAGATAAATGCGGAAATCAATCTCTCGCTTAGGGGGCAACCCCCTAACTTCATCGAAAACATCCGGATACTCTCGAACCACTCTCACAGACTGAAGAGTTTCCATTGACGAGTCGAGTGATTCCAGATAGCACAACATGACGGGACCTCTCGGATCACAAGAAATCTCTAGGGTGTTTCCGAGGCGAGTGACAAGCCTCACAACCCTATGCTCACAATCAAGAATGGCTCCATATCTGGACAGCCAATCCATGCCCAATATCAATCCGCATCCCCTAAAACCAAGAACATAAGAACTGCACAAGAACTCTACACTCAGTATAGAGATCCTCAAATCCCCACATATCATAGACAAATGGGCGGAACCCCCAATAGGATTTGAGACACAGACGGGATCATCTACCAAGCTAGTACTAAGGTGCAAACTATCAACAAGATCAGATGAGATAAAGCTATGCGATGCACCAGAATCAAACAAGGTACGAACTGGAAAATCAGAAATATATACAAGGCTCTCAACAGAAATACTACCTCGATCGGGAACTGGAGCGACATTGAGAGCATGAACTTGCCCTCCTGAAGGTCCAGCACGCTGAGTCTGACCCTGGCCTTGCCCTTGCTTCCTCGGGCAATCCTTACTGAAATGTCCAGTCTCACCGCAGAAAAAGCATTCACCATTCTTCCTTTTCCTCTTCTTACAATCCTTAATAAGATGCCCAACTGAACCGCAATAATGGCACTTCCCCTTGTTGTTCTTGCCCTTGTTGTTATTGCCCTTGTTGTTGTTTCCCTTGTTGCCTTGACTCTTGTTCTTGTTCTGATTGCCTTGACTGCTCTGACCACTTGGATTACCCTGATTTCCTTTTCCCTGGGAATCAGTCTTCTTGGCTTGAGTATCATTCATCTTGGTTTCTTTCTTGACATCTCCCTGAAGTAACGCCATATCAACCAAACTCTCAAACGTGGCCCCATGGGGAATATGTGACATAGCCAATCCCTGCAACGGCTCATTCAATCCTCTAGCAAAACGAAGAGCCTTCTTCTGAGGTGTATTCACCATATCCAAGCTAAAACGAGCTAACTGATTGAACTTGTTCACATATTCTTTGACAGACATATCTCCTTGTTTCAAAGTTATGAACCTCTCCATTTGCAGATTCTCCTCGGCAGAAGATAGAAACTTAAGCATGAACCTTGCCCTAAAATCGGCCCAAGTCTCAACAGGCCTAGTACCATTGGTGACTTCCCACCAATAAGCGGCTTCATCCTTCATAAGCCAAACCGTCAACAAGAGCTTCCTCTGATCGTCTAACCCAAAGACAGCAAACAAATCCTCGGTCTGTTTCAACCAATTTCTGGCCTCTACAAAAGTCTCAGTGCCTAGAAAGTTCTTGCCACCCATTGCTTTGAAATCTTTGCAAGTCTTTGCGAAGTCCACTTGAGGATGCTGAGGGGGAGGAGGAAGAGGAACCTCAGCGACAGGAGGAGGAGGAACATTAACCACCGGAGGAGGAGGAGGAACATTAACTACCGGAGGAGGAGGAACATTTGCGGGGCCGGCTTCGGTCGCCCTAGCCTCCAAAAGTCTCCTATACCAAACAGGTACGTGTACTCCCTCCGGAATAGCAAAGTTATCGGCCATACTGAAAACGAAGAAAAAGACAGATTCAGAATGGAGAAAAACGAAGGAATTTTGCTAATGGCTTTTTGGGGAATAGCCTTTAAAATAAACTAGACTTTTCTTTGGAAAATACTTTATACATGGTTTTGAAAATAGTTTTCCAAAAGTTTTCTAAAAGCCTTTTTGTTCCTTCTCGTACCATATGCTCTGATACCAAATGTAACACCCCACCTCCACCAGGGTGGCTCTTGCAAGCACTCTGACTTTGGAGGGGCGTTTGAATCAGGTAAACATGCATAATGATATATCAAGGCAGAACAAGAACATATGTATATATGTAAACAGAGTAAATAACATAGATAAAACAGCGGAAGATTTCAAAACATTTCAAAACAAGTCTGGTACAACATAGCTTTCCAAATAAACAAGTCCAGATAAAACAACATCAACTGAAAAACTGAAATAAATAAGTGCTATCCCCAATTAAGTGGTAACCATAGCTAGCTTCATGTCGAAACCGTACATGAGCTGAAATCCCACAAGCAAGCAATCCGAAATCCAAGCTAAGCTCCAGTATTCCCTCCCTGAGAACTTGGGGGGGGGGGGGGGGAAACAGAAGAAAAGAGGCGAAAGAAAACAGGTCAGTCAAAAAGACTGAGTAAGCCCTACTACAATCAATGTAAACTGATAAAGTTAACTGACATGAGCAGTAGGGATGAACATAAGGATAACAATATACTAGCATGATGATTAACTAACAAGGTAGATAAAGGTGTCATCGCATAATCAGGATTAAGGTTTTGCACCACAGGTGTACTAGCAAACTAACATGACTTGAATAAACAAGTATTGATCCCTTGGCCCAAGCTTTGGCCCAATAACATGAAATGACCCTAATACAAGGTCCAACCAAACGGTCTAGTCGATCGGCTCCCTAAGCGTAACTCGTCACGTGTTGGTGTCAATACGACCCAATCATAATTGTAGTCGAACTGTGCCGGGTCCACCCTTCGGGTGTATCAAGCCCTAGGGTGTCAACCCCTGGACACCATGAACATGAGTGCACAGTCCCGATCTACTGGTACCCGTGCATGTTTTCTCCGGCTACGGACTATGTGCACGACCAGAGTCCGCCCGGAACTACACCGGCGTACCCTCTGCCGTCGCTTTTGGTCACTTACCTCCAGTCCAGTAATCGTGCCCCCACCCTAGCCTAGTCCCTAGGGTCATGATGATACTAACTTGGGATTACTGCTGGAGTGGGCCCCCATTGCTAGGATTTTTCTAGTGGGTTAAGTACGGTTTAACCCTCTTGCTAATCCTGTATTAACTTGGTTAAGTGTAACGATGAGTTCACGACTTAACCCCGATTAATCTACCAAGCCCAAATTGGTTAAGTATTAAGTGGACCATGACTTAACCCTAATCACGAGGCATTAATTAATTTAATGCGCCTTAACCTCTCACATTAGACCTTGTTGTGGTTACTAGTTAAGCCGGGCGGGTCCGGGTAGCTTTACACCACAACTTGGTCTAACCACGGGTTCAAGGTACAACATGACCAACTTCTCACATTGGGTCCTATTGTTTGTAGCAACTAGTTAAGCCGGTCGGTTCCGGGTAGGTTTACGCTACAAACACAACCCAACCTCGAGTTGGCCACACTTATCTTTTCTAAGTGTCATGTCCATCATGTTTCCAAAACATGTTACAAGTTTTCAAGCAATTGGGTAGACCTAACTTAATAGGTAAATTCCCAATGGGTAGACCTAACTTAATAGGTAAATTCCCAAGCTTATGTTTTATGTCTTTTAAGTTTACCCAACCCCAAACGCAATCCCATCGCTTACATATCGCAATAGCGCATAAAGGATAGAAAGAGGGAACTTGGCATAATCATGACATAAAGGTATTGAAGCCACAAGCTTAACATGGTGGCATATGAAATGTTCATATGTTCATACACTTGCATATTACATTTTTAGGCCTCAAAAGCATGCATAAAACCAAACTTAGCATATTGGTGATACATGGTGCTAAATGACATGTAGAGATGGCCATAAGTTCGCATTTAGCCTCACATGCAAGTTATCATAAGAGATATGATAACTTACATGTTGCTAAAATGCAACCTTTGGCATAAAGCTTAAAGCTTTATGTTCATAAACCCAAAATAAGCTTGCATAACATGATAGCATGAACAAAATGTTCAACCCAAACTTGCATAACATAACTTGGCATACTTGCATATAAACTTGCATATCACAACATGATAAACTTGCATATAAACTTGCATATCACAACATGATAAACTTGCATATAAACTTGCATATCACAACATGATAAACTTGCATATAAACTTGCATATCATACATTTAACTTTAGAGTTTAAGTATGAAAGTAGAATAGGGCTTACAATGCTTAAGAAGTCACAAAAATATGACAAAGCCCTTCTGAAATCAATTAAACCCAAAATGCAAGCAAAACCCTTGAGCCAAAATGATCAAGACTCTTTCTTTATGATGCAAATATATAAACTTGACTTGAATGCAAGCTAATGATGCTCATACAAGTTTGAAAACACTTGTATGCATGGAAAATCACTTAGGAATTTATTTAGGAATTTTATGAAGAGAGTGGAGGTCATGAGAGGATTGATTTTGCCATAGTTTAGTTGTATGAATGAATAATGATGATTTAGGGTAGGTTAGGGTCTTATTTATAGATTAGGCAAGTGTTTTAGGCCATAGGATTAAACCTAGATTCAATCCAAGCCATCAAAGCATGTCTTGGGGAAGAAGTCAAGTGTAGGAATCATCTAGGGCCTTTAGATTAAAGATGAACCATGAGAACCATCCAAATGCAAAATCTGCATTTGAGCGAATCGGCCCACGGGTTGACAGCCAAACACCCTGGATTAACCCCTAGTCGACCCAGCAAGCTCGGGTCGACCTCAAAAATCGGCCGGTTCGGTTATTCCCCTCTCCCAATTCGCTGTTTTGAACATTTTTGCATATTTATTTATTTAATTTTCAATTATATATATATATATATATCAATATATATATATTTCTCTGCGCAACCCATTTCACTTAATTAAGTATACTTTAATTTGGGATTTTTTCGTGAAACTTCGCGAGGCCATATCTTGGTCATACGGACTCCGATTTTCGAAAACTCGGATTCTATTTCGCGTATTTTTTCCGAGACGAACGCAATGGCATAGCCCGTTTCCCTTGATTCAGATTTTACAGTTTAATTCTGCCTCCATTTATGTTATAACATGTTATTCAAAAATACGGGTTGTTACAGATACTTAATGGGTTACTGGTTTGAAAAGGGTCCCCATGCATTACACAAGCTTTCCACCTAAGCTTGGTCCCCTCTAAGGTTTTCCCCACATAACCCCATTCTTAACCATGTATTTTTTACATGTTTCAATCTTGGTTAAGTGCATCTAATCGTATTTCAAATGCCACCCAAGGCACCCACTGGATTCCACATGCCACCCAAGGCACCCACTTAACCTCCTCACCTCCTACTACATGTTTATCTGGTTAAGTGTTTCTTAATTCATTAGGAACATAACCTTATAAAGACCGCCCACATTAGATTGGCATTGGTGGCAGCTGGATTAGTCGGGCGGGTCCGGGCAGTCTTACACCACAAACGAGCCTAACCTCGTGTCTTTACAATTGTTACGCATTTAATTTATGCCTAAGACCTCTCATATTAGACTGGCATTTGTGGCAGCTAGATTTGTCAGGCGGGTCCGGGCAGTCTTACACCACAAACAAGTCGAACCTCGTGTCTTAGGCGGTTTATTATTACACATTTCATTTAACCCCAAATTGGAATAATATCCCTAATTTGGATTGTCAATCAATTCCAAATTATGTCCATAATTGACATTTTAATTATGTCCATCTATTTATGGTATATAAAATTATACCAATTAACATCACAAATTAGTTATATGCCATTTAAGGAATTTATGCCAAATCTCAATATTAATTATTTTAATATTATCCCATTGCCCCACGTTGTACGTTTGTACACGAAATTTAAGGAATATATTAGGTTTGCCAAATAGCCTAAATTTATAAAACGTCATAATTTGGGCAATACATGAAAATAGATCTAAATATCACAATTAGCATGTCTCATACAAATATAGATCTAAAAAGATAAACTTGCATGGTTGGCATAATTTGCATAATCCATAACTAACATATATGTAGCAACAAACTAGCATGGACTAAATTATGTACGTGGTGTAATTTGCATGCATAAAGGTGAACTTGCATAGTGCATAGACATATAAATCACAATCTAGCATAAACTATGTATTACTATAGATCTAAACATAGATCTAATCATGGATCAAGAGTGTGAAGTTGTATGTATTGATTTCGGTTTTCACCTAACTTACATATAAACCACATACGACTCACATATTAATTACTAATATCCCATACTTGCATATGTATACTAACATAGGATTCACATATATGATTCACTTGCAATTTTACATATGATTCACAAATGAACTTGCATATGACTAATATCCCACTTGCATAAAATTCCAATAATCAAATTACACATATAGGATCAGGCATAAAGAATAGATTTACTAGATTAACTAACTTGTTTATATGTTTACAACATAGGTGATAATAACTAACTATGCCACATGAATCAACAGACAAAATCTCATAATCCAAACATAAACCCATCAATATTGATTTAAGAATTATCTTGTTAATGAAATCATACTCACATATGTCTTAGCATATATTTTAGGTCCAAACTTACATATAAAATAGATGTCATAAATCAAATTAAACGTACAAAGTTGCATATGATTCTCGTTAAACTTGCATATGATTCATGTATGAATTAACATATCCAAACTTGCATATCAAGTTAAAACCTACATATGAATCAAGCTAAACTTACATATAATCTAACATATGAATTAACTCCACAAACATAACCAAACTAGCATATGAAGCATCATCAACAATTAACATAGATTTACAGCATAGATAATAATATAACGGTCAATGATTCACAACCACAATCTCATTATCCAATTTATAACTCAACCTAATTAAATAGTTAATTATCTTATTAAAGAAATCGAACTCACTACTCAAAGAAGGTCTTGAGTTCTGAAATTCGAGTTCTGAAATTAATTTAGACAATTTGTTGCGGTTTAGATTAGAATTGAATTGATTAGCTTTTCTTCCTCTCTAATTGGTGGTGGCTATTCTAGGTTGCAAGGGGATAGGATGGAGGCCATGGATCTATTTTTTTTTTGATTTTAGGGTTTAAGTCTACATGTGTTTTTATAGAGTTTAGGATTAATTTAGGCCTTAGGATTAACCCTAGAACTGATCTGGACCATCAAAAATCATCTCAGGCCCAAAAATTGCACCATCCAGCAACCTGGTCGAACCAGGTTCAACCCCCCAAGGGGGAGGTCGACCCCCAGGTCGACCTGAGAGTACCCAGGTCTACACTATGGTCGACATCCCCCCATGGGAGGTCGAGCTCCCTGGTCTGCCTTCTCAATATTTTTTTCTTCTTTTAACTTTCGAGGGCCATAACTTCTTAATACGAAGCCCAATTCACGCAAACTCAGACTCTATCTCAACCAGAATTCCGGGACGAACACAATGGCGCAACCCATAATTGGTAACTTTAGTGTTAAAAGAAATACGGAGTGTAACAAAAGGTTTAGTCCCAATTTGTCCATCCCCTAATTGGTGCAAAAATGAATAAAAAATTTCAAGCTGAATCGTAATTCCTTGATAACACTGTAACTGTCTTGAAGGTTATGTGCGTAGTGTCGACCAAAGTTCTACACATCAACAATGTGCACCCAATCATTTATTCATTCTTTTCTTTTTCTTTTTTTTGAATAATTTTGCACCAGTGTAACTGTACTATATTGGATGTGAGTTATGCATAGATGAAGGAAAATTTTATAAGTTCTAAAAACGTTATTGATAAGAGGGCAAGTGTATTATTTAAACTTCAAGCTACAAAAGATAAAGTAATACTAGTGCATATACGAACATTTTTTTGTTTCCTTTCAACTCCTTAACTACAATCCTCGCTTCTAAATACGGTATGATGGATGTGGATGGAACGGAAATGAATTAGTCAAGAATGATGAATGACTATTTTATTCTGCGAGATTTTCTCTTCATTGCATTTTTTCTCTTTTTTTCTTTTTTTTTCTTTTTTCTATGTTTTTCTTTTCTTTTTGCATGATGAATGATGAGTGGAGATGGAATGGAATGATATTTTATATTCTTTCATTTGATTCCTCCTCTACTAAGCGAATCATAACCAACAATTCATGAAAGGAAAGTTTTGTGCCCTAGTTACTCTACTTCTATAACCCTAATTCAACACACAAGTCTGGATTGATGTTATATAAAAAGATGAAAGGAATGATAAGCAAAGTTTCATAAGATAGATAACCCATTTAAAATAAGATGTGGTATATGGCTATCCTCCCTTAAAACAAGTACGGAGAGGGTAGTGTAATATTGGTATAAAAAGTGATGTTTTTGAACCTTTGAAAATAAATCAGTACAAGGTTCTTAAGTACACCAATATAAGAAAAACTTTTCAAAACATGGATGTAATTCGACTAAAACTTGGGTTTGAATAATGTGGGGTATCGAAGAACGCTACAATGAGTCATTTCTCCTTAATTGGGCCAAGTGGATTTTAGAACCTACGATTTTGAAAATTTGAGTGGGAAAAAATATATGCATGAAAATGAACTCGAAAAATCCAACAAATGTAGGTGCAAAATCATTATTATTTGATTTTTTTAGGGATTATTTTTACTTGCATATTCTAACATGTATAACAAGGGTTGACAAGCTTACTCCAGAACACGACTAACGTCTTCACAGTCTCAAGATATCATCTTAAAAAGACACATAACGACTCAATAAATAAATAATGTTCATTCCCATCACCCAACAACTCAACTTATCAAACAAGAACCAATGGGTTATTTCTGAATTTAAGTTAATCCTTATTCAATGAATGACCTAGTTCATTAATTTTGATTGCTAATGTAATGTTAATTCGCCCCTACACTTGAGTGTGATGTGTCCTCACAGTCGTTAATCAGACATATCTTAGTGAAAGGGAAAAACAAATAAGAAGGTAAGCATGGCTTACCGGATATGCGTTCAGAAAATACGCAGTCATCAGAAGTACCGGTCCATAATGGACCAATGGATCAACCTCAATAATATTATGAGACATAGCTTAAACACAGAAAACCAATTCATAAAGGTTTTTATATTACGTGTCCGATTTGGAAAAACACATTTTGTTTTTTTCAAAAGTTTGAGTTGCCAGTTTTCAATTTTTGAGGTTACAATTGATCCTAAAATCGAATTGAATTTCTGTTGCAACTAAAGAGATGCCATGGAACTGGGTTTCGGTAAAAGTTTCAAAATAAAAGTTTAATTTGTTCAGATAAATGTGTGCATCACTCCCACCCCCACAATTATTTTGAGAAATATTTTTCGGTTTTTCTTTGATATTTGAAATGTTGTTGACTAAAGGTTCATTCGTAAACCTAAAGTTAAAACCGAACAAATGAATTTTAGTAAACTACGAAATCATGTTTTCGCAAAAACCGTGTTATTCCAAAAAGTGTTCATATACTACAGAAACATATCACTGAAAAACAAGTGGTCAAAGTGAGGTTCAGTTGAAACGATCAAGTCGCAAGGGGTTTCAGCAGTTTCAGAAAAATCATAATTGTGTTTAAGATCACATTCAGTTGTTTCGTTGTTTTCAACCTTAAGAATTTCAAAGTTTTGAAACATTTCATTTCCAGTTTCAGACTAAACAACATTATCGTCAATCAGTTCAAGAAGTTTTCGCTCATCAAAGTCGTCCTCACCAAAACATTTGTTACCAACTTCATCATTTCTTTCAGATTGACAATCTAAAGTTGCTAAACTTTCAAATTTTCCAGAATCAGAGAGAGGAAAGTCAAATTGAAGATTGACATCTTCGTTTTCAAGAGAATTTAAATTCAAATCAATTATAGAGATTTCAAAAAACTTCATTAAGATTTTCATCAATTTCAAAAGTTATTAGTTGAGAATTTTCGATTCCAGTAAGAGATGAATTTTCAGCAGAAGTATCAGTTTGAGTTTGAATCTCTATTTCACAAAAATCAGTGTTTTGCACTAGAGATTTTTCAAAATTTTCATTTTCATCAACAGTCATATCGTTAGAATCATCAATAATCGTTATGTAACATTGTGACAAAGTTACCGGATGACTATTTGTTTCAAAAGAAGCATTGACAGAAAATTAGTTTGCCAACAAATTAAAAAAATGTAAACAACTATAAAATTCGTTCGACTTTCCTAAACAACAAGGATTGTTGTAGAGGATGTCGAACTCTAGGTCCAAAATATTTAAACTAGTAAATCCAATCAACTTATTCCAGAATTTTGATTTGTTGAAAACACAAAAAATAACAGAAATTAAATAAAATAGAGTTTTATATGATTAAAGAAAGCAATTAGGGAGCAATGACATAAATTAAATTAACATGAATTAATAACCAAACAGATTAACCAGATCTAATTCATGTTTCTGTCACAAACATGAATCAACGCTTATTAGGTTTCTAGAAACAATATGTGAATACGACAAGTATAGCATATGCAGGAGCTAACCACTTAAACAACCATAGGCTATCTAGACAGATTAACTATTATTTCTAAAACCCTAATTGTTAGATCTAAATCTGATAAACGTTAGATCGAACTCGAATATACCCTATGAAGGAGCATAACTCTTAAATGACATAGAGTATGAAGGTTCAGATCCAACCCTTGGTTCGGATCTAGATCTACAAACATGAAGTTCTAATCTCTTTGGCTATGTGATTCATATTGAATCTAATCCAGCGTCATCACCCCCTAATTAAAGGAGATTAGCTAGACATAGCTAAAGAGAAAAGAAACATAAAATAAATAACATAAATAAAATACAATAAAAAGTAAAGAGAAAGGAAGAAGAATGATTTTATTCCAAGAAGAGAATTACAGAATAAAACACAAGTGTGTTTTTTAATGAAAAAGATACAATTGTATTTATAGCTGATATGACAAAGACTAATTGGCTAATTACACAATGTGGGACTAAAGAATTAGCCCAAATAACACATAAGCCAGTGTGAACGCAGCTGTAGAATGAGTAGCCTTGCAAATGAGCTAATGTGAACGCGGCACGAGTAAGAGGCCTTGCAAATGAAACAATGTGAATGCAGCATGAGTATTCATTGAGCCAAATCTACCTAACTGAACTCTATTTGCAACCGTTATTCTAGCTTAAACTCTTCAAGCTTTATAAATTTCAAACTTCACTTTTTTAAGCAAATTATTCATGCTTTATCCATCAAATGCTCTAAATCATGCTATTTATCAACACTCTGAAAGCACAGCTATAAATACACAATATCAATTATTTTAAAGGAAAAATAAGATAAATAAGCGGATAACATATACACATCTATGTGTATATCAGCTAATTCCTTGCCTCTACGAATGTTTTGGTTCCATGGAATGGTTTCCTTCCCATGGCATAGAAATCTTTGAAGATCTTGACAAAATTATCTGCTCTTGGAGGAGGAGGAGGAGGAACGGTAGGGGCAGGTGTGGGAGGAACGTCAGCTTGACCTCCCGTAGGCGCAATGGCCTCTAAATACCTACGAAACAAGCCTTTTATTGTAACGCCCTCTGGGAGATTAGGTTCGCCAGACATGCTGAAAAGAAAAGGAAAGAGTTTTAGATAAAGGACCGAAGGATATTGCATATGGCTCTGGGGGAATATGATTTCAAAACAGGCTTTTACTTTTTTGAAAAATGCTTTCTAAAAACCATTTTGAAAATATTTTTCAAAGATTTTATCTAATCTGGTAACCTTCATCTCTGATACCAAGTGTGACCCCCCAGTCTGTTTATGTCACTCGCTAAGGGAATGCATTAAGTTTCGTGAAGCGTTATAGGTAAACAGAAATGGAAATATTACAAGACAGATATAAAATCAACAACCGAATTTAAATTTTTATTTCAAACATAAATCATAACATCGTGGTCCAAAATACCATAAGTCTGAAACTACATAAAATATATTTCAAAACTTTTATGTAATCTAGTACCTTTGGTGTTTAAGCCATTTTTTGGTGAAAACAACAATAATATAACTTCTATCTTGTACCATTAGAGTACATAAATACTTAAAAAGCATAATTCCCTAAAAAGAGACAAAGCCATAGTAGAGTTAAGAACTTGAGCCAAACTTCGAAAGCAATTCCTAGCAAGATGATAACCAAGCCCTGACAGCCTAAGTATTCCCACCCTGAGAACCTTGAGGGAGGGAATGGAAGAAAGAAGAGGAAACAAAAAGGGTCAGAGGTCAGATATAAAGTCTGGCAAGTCCAATTACTTTTAGCAAGTAAATAAGTAAAAGTAGCATGATAGGCATATAAGGTGGATAATGAGATAACATAATAAAAGATAAGTGTGACAAGGTAAACATAATAGAGTGTATACGCTTCTCTAATGATTACTCTGCACTAATACTAGTATAACAAGAATGAGATGATCCCAAAACTATTAAATGGTAGACTTAGGCATACGTCCAGATGTACCCTAACTACTACCCTAATCGATCGGCTCCCTAATCCGCGTAGATACTTTGTGCCGGCCCCACAGTAGGAGGTATCACTTCCTAAAGTGGAAACCCCTCGTTTTCATAATGTGCACAACCATATCTACTGGTGTCACCATCGTCTTATCCCCCTCTGCCCGGCCCATGCACGCACATGACCCGATCGGTTTGCGCTGCTCACACCGTCCTCCGCATTTGATCATTTTAGTTAAGTATAAATTATAATAAAAAATAAAGTAAAATGTCATTATATGTTTATAACAATATATAACGAGCATTGTTATTAATTTAGTTTATAAAAATTAGCAAAAAACAGCCAGCTGCTAATAGAAATGGGATTGAAAGCAATACAAGTAGTGGTAGCAGTGATCATTGGCTTGTTCGTGCTGGAAGTGAAGATTTTGGATCTATAATGGTGAGAACTCCTAATTTAATTATTTATTTAAATTAGAAGTGATTGAATAGTTATGATAAATCAAAATTAGTTAATAATTGGTTGGACATGGATGTTATTGTTTGAATGGTTGTGCATGTAATTAGATAGCACACTGAACACTGGTAAGCGTTATTGACTGTAACGCTTGTGCACAGCTAAAATGTTTGTTTATTGGTTGTGATTATAATTCATATTCATTTTATTCATATGGTTGATTGATTTGGTTAACTTTGATTGCACACACACACACACACACACACACACACACACACACACACACACACACTGTAGTTGTGGAATTGTACAAGTAATCGATTAAATCTTCCTTCCATATTAATGAAGATTGATTTTTGAATATTAATTCCGAATCTAGTTATGAACTATAAGAAATGGTTTTGGAAATAATTCCGATGACTTATGATGTAGTAACCCGTAACTTCCCCGGTAAGGAAAGAACGAATTGCTTTGAGGACAACACACATCGGAACGCAAACAGAAGAACATTTCATTGTATATTACAATAATTTCATCAGATTACAATAACATACAGAGTATGAATCAATATTACGCATCATAAATATCAGAGATTACAATACATTACACAACAGCGGAAAATAATACAAAACACAACTGAAGGAGATATACGGATACAGAGCTTTCCGGATATCATTCCAGCTGTAAATCAGGATCCTGTGAATATAAATATGCAAAACCAAGATTACTACCTGCCTGTGTCAAAATGAGGGCACCGAGAGTTTAGGTTAAAATAATAAACTCCAGGTCAGTCATGCGACTGGTGTGAGAACTAAAACAGTTATTAATCTTTATTTTAAAGTTAGGTAAATCAAGGGACCATGCCATATAACACTGAACGAGTTTCCTCCCAAGAATACTAGTGCATATAACAAAACATCGCAATGCGTTTTTAAAAAATGAAGCTATTATAAGACCTAGGTCCTATCACACAATGCAACGCAAGACGGGGGATAGGGCTTTCCCTTATAATAGCCAAACATGCTTGGTACGTTTAAAACAAATCATCATTTTTTAATTACTATAAGTGTATAGTGTCAAAACAATTTCAGTCATAAATATCAATCATAGACGGCAAGGGTACCATATATCATGTCGCCATACTAGGCTCTACATTCAAAATCGCAAAGTCACGTATTGGAAGTTGGATTTCCATCTGTGAACCGAGGCAAAAGATAGTCCTCACTGAATTCGAGACTCTCTAGCCCGAGCCTCAGGACAAGTTCTTAGTCAAGCCCTTGGACCGTCAGGGTCGGTCCACCGATATGGATTAAAATGCCTGAACACTGCGTTTCCCCACCCTTTGGGGCGTAAATGATCCAAATGACTCCATCGGCTCCACACAGTTACCAATATATCCGAGGCGCCTCGCAACAGCAACAACCACACAGGTGAATATAATATAAATGTCAGGGCTGGTAGGTCACCAACACCATCCTAGCTAGAAGGAAACGCATGCCCTCCCTGATGTCCTCTCCCGTTTTTGGTTCACAACTGGGGTGTGAGGCTCGCGAGTCAACGTTACACAAAGCTATGCCACACAGGCGGTGCTTTGATCATCAACCACAAGATTTTTCTTTTCAACAGAAGCCTTGATCAATTGCCACTTAGGCATGCCACACATGCAATTCACTCCATGCGATTGATATCCATCAATATATAACCCCTGAGCTCGTACGTCTAAGAGAAGGGTGTTAAGCAAGAGAATAAATTCTCCGCTACCAAACAGATATATATTTAATAGAAAT
The DNA here is from genome assembly GCA_030737875.1 of Allium sativum. Classification (NCBI taxonomy): domain Eukaryota; kingdom Viridiplantae; phylum Streptophyta; class Magnoliopsida; order Asparagales; family Amaryllidaceae; genus Allium; species Allium sativum. The sequence continues at coordinate 753,540,045 of CM060918.1, forward strand.
CAATCACACAGAATAAAATCCAATGTCAGACACACAGTCCATTTACAAGTCCGTTCTGGGTCTGAACGAAACCGGAGGCACATTGTACCTTGCATATCCATCGATCTCCAAGTTCGTCTGGACGATCACCAACTGATTCCCTCCTCTTGGGTGTACAGCCTAATCAAGATCGTCAGTAATCAACCAAACGATGTGAAGACCTCCGGTCTTCAACCACCGTCTTCATCCTCGACGCCACGTCGAATCAGTCATTCAGAATGGGATAAACCCGGTTGTAACACCCTACCTCCGTTAAGGTCACTCACAAAGGGACTGCCTTAACTTTGATGGAGCGTTTTAGTAGACAGAACAGAAATTTACAAGACAGATAAAATAGTACTTGAAAAATTTATAACTTTATTACAATAGAAACCGAAGTAAGTTTGGTTACATCTTTTCAAATCACAATATCAGAATTCAAGTACAAAATATCAGTCTTGTACAAAAGCGTTCAGAATGCATAGTTTTTAAAATCATAATCCTCCAACATAAACTACCACGGAAAGATAGAGCCAAGGCCAATCGATAATTCAAGAAGAGAAAATCTGAATCATGCTCCTAGATTTCCACCCTACAAACCTTGGGGGGGGGGGGGGGGACGAAAGGGATGGGGCAAAAACAAGCAAGGTCAAACATAAAGTCTGGCAAGTCCAGTGACTTTCAGCATATGAACATATAATAATATCATGACATGAAAATAAAGTTGAATAAGAGACAATATCAACAGGAGTAACTGATATACTTAAGCTAGACAGAAGAAACAGAATGATATAGCCCAAGTTATGCTTCTCACTTATATTTTACTTCTCTGCACTAATACTAGTATAACAGGATTAGGTGTTACCCTAATGTCTAAACAGAAACAGAATAATGGGCCTTTACCACCCGAACAGAAGGTACAGGAACAGAAACAAAATAATCCTTACAGAAACAAAATGTTAGAATTAGGTGTACACTAGTAAATGGGCCTTTACTACCCCAACAGACGATACCACGCAGAAACAGACAGGTGTTACCACCCAAAAGAAACAGATGGTGGGTCCCAAACAACAGATGCCACAAGTATTTTTCCCTCCTAACCTTGTGTCCCCAGACTAACAGATTCCAGATTAATTTGTTTACAAGTTTTCAGATGAACAGAGTTCAAGTCAACTAGTTCACAGATCAGAAAATCAGGTTAACAGATTTTCAGACTAACGGATCAGATGTACAGTTTTAATGGATTTACAAATTGTCCAACTTTGTATTGGGCCTACAGATTCACGAAACTGGTTCATTAAATTCATCAATCTGGTTGGTTTAGCCCTATCCACCCAACACTTTTTAGACATCATATTTGTCTCAGGTTTGCATTAATTAAATATTAATGCACAGACCTCTCACATTAGGTTGGTAGCTTGTGGCCGCTGGATATGCCGGGCGGTTCCGGACAGACTTCTGCCACAAGCCAGACCTAACCTCATGTCTAAGCATATTTTAGTTATGCCTACGACCTCTCACATTAGACTAGCAGTTTGCGGTTGCTGGTTAAGCCGGTTGGGTCCGGGCAGGCTTCTACCGCAAACATGAGTCTAACCTCGTGTCTCAGCATTTTTATTATAACCCATTTATTCCATTATAGATTATACAACTATCAGACTAATTCTGTCAATTTAACCGATTTGACTTCTTTTCAAGTCGCAGTAGATTAAACAAATTAACATGTTTTACACAATCTTAAATCGAGCCTACACAAATTACAATCATTCAGCTTTTCAACAGATTTAACAGATTTAGCAGCTCAGACGGTTCAACAGATTTAGCAGATTAGGCAACTCAACAGATTTAGTAGATTAGGCATAATTAGTAGATTAGGCGATTCAATATATTTAACAGTTTAAGCAATTAAACAGGTGACAGATTTAGCAGATTTAAACATTTCTCAAAGTCTTATTCACATATCTTGCCTAATCATGGAGTGAGCCTAAACTTACATGCCTAAGTTATGGTCATAATTTACCATATAACATATGTCCCAAATTTTTGGTTAAACTTTCATAGTTCAAAATATTCTCCAGAGGCCATAATCGTGATTCACATAAAAATTATGCCAAATATAGCCATTGATTACAATGCATATCACATATCCAAAACCCACTTTTAGGTGTGTTCACATTAATGGTTATCCTATTTAATATAGGTCTTTATGCCTAAGTTATATACAAAATAATTCTCCTTCTTAAAACTTACAGACTATAGTATATAAAGTATGTCCATATCTAGAATTACAACCCATGTCCTTTATGTTCTAAGTCATAAAAAATCTCATATAATATGCCTCCAACTTATGTCCTGAATTACAACATGTGCTATGCATCTAAATCAATTACTTATTTACAGTTAAATCTTTATGCCAAAATCCTAAGTCATACGTCCAATATTCTTCTATGCCTCAAGTCATATGTTCAATACGCTTTATGTTTTAAACATGTTCAGCCATATGTCTCATATTTATGTTCTAGCTACAACCTATATTCTTTCCTCAAATCAGTCACAGATCAGTCATGTCCATTTTATGCATCATTAATTATTTGTCCCAAAAGTTTGGCATTCGTGCATAATTCTCTTATGAGATTAGGCTCAGGCTCGTGGTAGCCTGGCTATAGAACAGAAAGAAGAGAGATACAGAATAGTTACAATAGGATAGATCTAAACATAACAGAATATGCATAACCTAAGATTTAGATTTACAACCATGTCACGATCATAATTACAATTCATATCTAAAAATATCTGCACTTGCCTTGGTTGGATTATAGAAGAAGAGTTGCAGTTGTTCTCATTTAATCTGATTCAGATTTGGAAGAAGATGCAATAGTTCTAGTTTTGATTCCAGCAGAGTAGCGATGCCATTATTTTATTTATTTATTTCTATTATCTTAGAGGCAGCATAAGGGAAGAAGAATGGTGTAAAGAGAATTGGGCTAGGGGGTTGTTTATATAGGATTAGGCGGGCGAATCTAGACTGAAATGAGGCCAGATACATTAGAATGAACCCAGGCTCAAAACTGGGTTTCGGCACCAGGTCGACCCCCAGTTCGACCATAGGGTCGACCTGGTCCCTGGGAGGTCGACCATAATGTCGACCCCTAGGTCGACCTGGTCCTGTGTGGGAAAAATCCCACCCAGTCTGCTCTGGGTTTGAATTCGAATTTCGAGCTGTTTTCGGTTCTGAAAATTCCTGAAACTTCGGAGGGTCATATCTCCCTCATATGGACTCTGTTTCTCGAAAACTCGGACTCGTTTCCAAGAAGAATTTCGAGACGAACGCAATGGAGCAACCCTTTTCCCTTGATTCTTATTTTAAAAATTATTTATTCTCTGATTTGTTACTTATACGTTCATAAAAATACAGGGTGTTACATTCTCCGCTCCTTAAAGGATTTTGTCCCCGAAATCTTCAAGTTAAGAAGAATGTGTCTTACCATCCAGCCATCCATCTACTCTACCATCATCCACAAGCATCCATTGTACTTAGAAAACTTCTAATGTTGTATGAACATATGCAAAAGTGTGTGTATATGTTCCTTATCTAATGCAAAGATCAGGCGGTCTACTGATTCAATTGACCTCCTTAAGGCGAACTATGTCAGTGCCATGAGTTCCACATGTATGCAATTTTCCTATATGACACATATCATTTCTATATGAGTGCACAACCTTTCATTCATTTGCAACATCCATGTGCTAAGTCAACCATTTTGCATCCATAAAAAAAAATGCACACACATCCATATGCAGTATGAGAGTGTTTTTGAGTCGATCTAGTGCATAGTGTGTGTATATGCATCCACGAGCAATCACTAGCAACAACTTGCATCCACTTGCAACCATCAAACATAACATGTCTCAAACACACGTTTACACCCATTAGTTTCTACGTAAAGGTCGAAGGATAAATTCGAGTGATAGAGGAAAGTATAATTAAAACTAAAGCTAGGTTCCCATTAGACATTGATTTAAGAGAATAACTCCTAATTATCAACCCTGAAGACTGAAATCAACATCAGATTAATACTCAGAGAATTACTCCCATCAAACAAATTGTAATGACCCGAAAATCAGGTCTAATTTGAGCTCACCAAATAACAAAAGTCCAACCCCAAATTGCACTGGAAATTCAAGAAATTAATAGAAAGAAGATAGAGGGTGAGGATAGATAAGATAGAACTATTAGAATATAAGAAGAACATCATCATCAGAGTAAACACGAATCTCACAGCGGAACGAATAAAATATAACATAACATTTGAAATACAAACAGTATATGTATACAATAACATTTCAGAGTACAACACTTACAACAACAGCGGAAATAATAATAGCTATAAAATCTTGAAGCGTCCTGCTCCAAGCTCTCCAAGTGTATCTGTAAAATCCTGAACTACTTGACTGCTCGTCTAAGCTCTCCAAGTGTATCTGTAAAATCTTGAACTACTTGACTGTTCGTACAAATTTAGGCACCCAAGAGTTTAGGTAGAACAAAACAAAGTAAACTCCGGGTCAGTCATGGGACTGGTATGAGTAAAACAGTTTAAAACAATTTGAACAAGTAAACGATATCTCATAAGACCACGTCGTATAACGGAACGGGTTTTTCCCTTATGAGAATCCAAAATATCTTTATATCAAAAACCTTTTGATATCATAATAATGTCTATCAACCACAATATAATAATCATCTAGCAGAAACGCTTTCATCTCACGTTCTACATATATAGTATACAATCAAAACCGCAAGCACGTATTGGGTAATGAATTTTCAACTATGACAAGGTAAGGAACCACCTTCCTATCAGTGTACTCTAGGAACGATACACTGGAGTTCAACAAGAACATCTTGCAACTCAGCCACACATGACCGACCACTCATTTCGCTTGAGTGTATCGAATGTATATCACCAACGGTTGGGATCAGCAACCGTTTCCCGTATATATATGGGGCAACATTGATAGATTAAAGAAGCAAATGAATATTCTCTAGATAGGTGATTATACACCCTACTTCGGTGCGACCGACTTAGCCATGCTGCCTGCCCGATTTTTGTCATTTACCGGATGTTGAGGCCAGAGGTTACGATTTCTTTCCATTCATTGATAACACGATCACTTTGAATGCCACATTATCAAATCCGTTAATCATTAATTGGTTTACACAAATATTCCGGATGTTATGCTAAGGGAATAAATCCGTTGCAACCATATATATTTATACAGACCAATCCATTCGATCATTGGAAATACTTTGTCAGACATTCATCCATTTACGTTCGTTCTGGGATTGAGCGAAACCGAAGGCACTATTCAGTACGTCCATCTTAGTCCATTATTATCTAAGATTTATACAACAGCCCTTGCACTTTACTCCGTCTTCCATTTTCTTCGGCATATTCGCAACGCTTATGCCAATATAGATTGGCTCTTTGGATAAGAATCCAACCGGTCTCTCCATTTTGACAACGTTAAAATGGTCAAAACTTTGATGGTCTGTGATTTAACTATCAAAGAAAAACATGTCGGTGTTCACACAACGATCTAAATTCCAAATGGAATTATCGATCCCATCATCCAACATAATATATATATATATTTCCTTATTTTCTCTGATTAGAAAATATACGTTATTAACACTGGAAAACATTTCCATAGCCTATTCACGTATCACTATTCTTTCACAACCATCAGTCGCTAACTGTAAACTAGTAAGAGAAAAATTCTCTAAGCATAAACCCCGAAGACCGAAACCAACATCAGATCCACACTCAGAAAACGATTCAACTTACTAATCTCTAGTCAGTTTCTAATCTTGCTTAACTCTATTTCATTAACTCTATTCGATTAACTCTAACTGATTAACTCTAATTGATTAACTCTAATTGATTAACTCTAACTGATTAACTCAAATTAATTAACTCTAACTGATTAACTCAAACTGATTAACTCAAACTGATTAACTCTAACTGATTAACTCAAATTCGAATAACCTATATTAGATTTACTCCTTTAAATAACGTTTATCCATTTATAAAGATTTACTTTTAGTAATGGTTCTTCACTTTAAAAAAAATGTCCTTTTTATAACGTTTCTCCACTTATAAAGATTTCCTTTTTAACAGCGTTTAATCATTTATAATGATTTCCTTTTTGATCCTATTTATTTTTTAAATAAATATTTCTTTATCACTTCACTTCTATTCTTTGGATCCTCATTATCATTTGATAAGTGAATAAACTTCTCAGTGTTAATCCCGAAGGCCGAAACCAACATCAGATCAACACTTCGAAATTTACTCAACTTAATCGAACGTATAACAAGTTCCAATTATTCAAGACCCATACCCTATCCTATTTAACATTTTTATATCGATTCTATTTATTTTCTAATGCATATTCCTTTTATAAAATCCCTTGATTTTATAAATATTTCATTTTCAAGATACGTTTTGAAAATTCCCTTTTTACTTTCCAGTATTCATTCTGGTATTTAAAATACTGTATAACCATGATTTAAAATCATCCACACATATAAAATCAATAATCAATTTTATATCACAACATATATCACAATATATGATAACAGTAAAATAAATGTTGAGTAATCCAGTCGGATTCCTCCAAGCTGTATCCCTGCATCCACAGATGTAAATCAACATATATAACATCACTTCAGTACGAATTATTCTGATAAACAGAATCAATATATATATATAACGGTTTATATATATATATATATATATATATATATATATATATATATATATATATATATAATTTCAACTAACTGAGTAGCAGTTCAATCACCTAAATCAACACACAACAGTCAATCAATATCTAATAGTTCTAAAAATACGTTATAAAAATATAATTGTTCAGAGTTGGTGAGTTTTACTCACTTTGGTTTCGTTCGTTTTTGAAATGGTCCGGTTACAGTTAAATTTAACAGTCGTTTAATTTAACTATAAAGCCCTGTCGTTTCCTGCACTGTCCAGAGTAGTTCCATACTGTTCTGCCCTTCATCATGATTTCGATGGGGATATTTGTTTTGATGAGAATCAGGCCACACTTGTTTGAATTCAACTTGGCCCGACATATGTTTATTTCACCATTCAAGTATACGGATCCAACAAAATATCTGTAGCCCTTCATGAACTCATTCACCTGCTACTTCAAAATGAAACCCAACTGCTATTCTTCATTCCAAAACTCCTTTTGCATTCCTTGACCTCACGCATGGTTGCCAACACAAAACAACCCACCGCACCCATCTTTTACCCAAGCTCACGAACGTTTTCTTCATGTCTGACAACAACTCAGAAACCAAAGCTCTGTCTTTCATTCCTCACTTCTACACAGCAAGTTCACTAATGCGTGAACCCACCAAAATCTGAACCTTCCACTTCTGTACACACACTTCTCCCTTTCTCTCGCCCTCATCTCCTCCAAAATACAAACCCGCGCACTACTTTTTTGTTCTCACCTATTTACACACTCCTTACATTTCCACCCTCCTTACTTTGCACAAGTACACAGTCAGCGCCTCCACCTACTTCTCTTTCTTCTCGGAATACCTCTCCTCTCAACCCATTTACACTGCCAACCTCGTACCAAACCATACAGCATCACTTTCATCTCTTCACAAACCCACATCATCAAAGTTCAACTCGACACACCCTTCTCAACACTTGCACTATCCTTGAAGGGAACGACATCGAGCTCAAAACGAGCGGTACCAAGATGAAGCTCCGAGCTTCTAGAGGCTAAGGAATTCATCAAGGTTTGACTTCAACGAGTTATTGAATTTTTTTGGGGATTTCTTTGATCGATTTGTTTTGCTGAGATGCCAATAGTGGCGGCGCAAATGTTTTACCAGAGGAAAAATTAGGTTATAAGATTTTGGGGTAGTATATTTATATAGGGTAGGTTAATATATATTTACTGATTTCTTCAGCATGAAGTAATAGTCTGGTACAATTTAAAAAGGACTTGTGGTAGAAAATGGTCTGCTCGATGGGTTTGTAGCAGTTTCAAAAGCCATTTTGTCGGCCAAGCAGCCAACGTATGGGTGTTTCTTAGTCATGAAGCTTGGAGTGCCTTAACTCCACGTTTAAAGAAGTGCACGTGCAGAACTGTCCAAAAGTAGAAACTCAAGTGTGAAGTCATAGGGAAGGCAGGTCTACATGAAATGAAATGGTATGTGTACTCTACTTTGTTTGACAGGGGAGAATCTGATCATGTCGTGTAGGCCTTATGGAAAAACTCATCAATATGCAAGGATTAAAAATATCGGTCTAAGTTATAAATGATAGTCTACTCCATTATATAAAACTTCATTCACATACAGACCGCGGACAAAAATAAAAATATCGTTGTATTCAGCAATGTGCCATGATCCCGAAAATATAATAATATTGGTAGTTCAACTCATTTTGTGAAACCCCGAAATGTCAATACAGGGTGTCAAATACTCCAAATAAAAAGTTTCTTATTTAATTAATTAAAAATTAGCATAAAATTTTAAAAATTAAATTATCACTATTTCCCAAAAGAATCCTGTCTGAATTCAAACCCGATCTCTAGTTATATCGAATAAACCGTTACGGTCGATAAACGATTCTATAGCGACTATTTTAAAATTTGATTTGGACATATCTCAAAATCTACATGATGAAATCCCGTTTTTTCTCTTCCACTAGAAAGATATACTCCACCAGCTCCGTGCGTTTCTTGTTTCACAGAAATCCGATTTAAAACGAATCATGTACATTTAGTTGAAGTTCGAATCGCCAAATTACGAACTGCAGCGCCATTTCGAGCTCGATTATAATTATATTATAATTTATACATTATAACGTCGTCGATTAAATAATATATTCATTATTTAAATAATTAAGTAAGTTAATTATTACACCGTCAAATATCTGGGTCATTACACAAATGCCCAACTGGAAATCTATTTCACACCTTGAGTAAAAACTCCTATCCTTTTCAGAAACCTACAAACTACTCATACAAATCAAATTACTAAATGATTCTTAGGAAACTAAGCATGATAAAAACCCAGAATGTATGCATCATAGTCAACTTAACGATCAACACAAATACCCAACTTATCATAATTAGATGAGTTATAACCCTTATGGGTCTGAGTCTACAGCGGAATCAGAAACAATACTAGTATTAAAGTGCAGAGTATCGATTACAGAAAAAATGCCAGAATCAGAAAAGAGCTTTAACTCAACAACCAGATAAAGAAATTAAATATCCTACAGAAAGTTTCCCTATTTCTATCCTATCCACTAGCCTCGAGAGTGTTCGCCTGCCCTCCAGAAGTTGGTCCTTCCCTCTGCCCTTGCCCTCGTTTCTTCGGGCAGTCCCTAGTGAAGTGTCCTATCTCACCATAGTTAAAGCAAGTGCCCTTTCTTTTTCTGCAATCCTTGTTCAGATGAGTCGAGCTTCAACAAGTAAAGCACTTTTTCTCCTTCTTATCTTCAGACTTCTCATCCTTCTTTTGTGTTTCCTTTTTGGGCCATGCTTTCTTGTTCCGTGGTTCTTCCTTCTTTGCCTCTTTCTTGCCCCCATCTTCCTCGTGTACTAGTGCCATGTCAACCAATCTCTCGTAAGTCGCTCCCATGGGTACATGGGTCATGACTAGGTTGTGCAGTGACTCGTTCAATCCTTTAACAAAGCGGAGAGCCTTTTTATGCTGGGTGTTGACTAAATCTAGTCCGAACCTAGGTAGTTGGTTGAACTGGTTGACGTATTCCTTGACCGTCATACTTCCTTGCTTAAGAGATAAGAACTTTTCCGGTTGTAGACTTCGTTCATCTTGCGAGAGGAATTTTGTCTCAAACCTTGTTCTGAAATCCATCCATGTTTCAACCGGCCTCTCGGCGTTAGTTACTTCCCACTAATAGGAAGCTTCGTCTTTGAGCAACCATACTGCCAACTGTACCTTCTGCCTATCGTCCACCTCGAAGATAACGAACAGGTCCTCAGTTTCTTTGAGCCAGTTCCTCGCTTCTACGAATGATTCAGTTCCCTTGAAATCCTTTCCACCCATGGCCCTAAAATCTTTACCGATATTTGAGAAAGCAATTGCACGAGGAGGGGCAGAGGAGAGGGAATCGCTATGTGTGACGACCCGAAACTTCCCCGTAAAGGAAAGCGTCGGATAGTTCGAGAACAAACCACAGCAGAACGCATACAGAAGAACATTTCATTGTTATTACAACAATGCATCAGATTACAAGAATATACAGAGTATAAACGAATAAATATATATTACACAGAAATATCAGAGATTTAAATTACATTTAAATACATAGCAGCGGAAAATAATACAATACACAACTAGAAGTAGATATACGGATACAAAGCTTTCCGGATATCGTTCCAGCTGTAAATCAGGATCCTGTGAATATAAATCTGCAAAACCAAAACTACTAGCTGCCCGTGTCAAAATAAGGGCACCCAGAGTTTAGGTTAAAACAATAAACTCCAGGTCAGTCATGTGACTGGTGTGAGAACTAAAACAGTTAATCTTTATTTTTAAAGCTAGGTAAATCAAGGGACCACGCCGTATAACACGGAACGGGTTTCCTCCCAAGAATACCAGTGCATGAAACAAACAGCGCAATGCTAAATAAAGAAAAATGAAGCTGTTATAAGACCCAGGTCCTATCACACAATGCAAACGCAAGCCGGGGGATAGGGTTTTCCCTTATAACAGCCAAAGAATGCTTGATACGGTTAAAACAAGTCGTTTGATACTATTATAAGTGCATAGTGCATAAAACAACTTCAAATCATAAGTATCAATCATAGGCGGCATGAGCGTCCCATGCCACTATGTCGCCATATATAGGTTTACAAATAAAACCGCAAAGTCACGTATTTGGAAATTGGATTTCCGTCTATGAACCGAGGCAAAAGATAGTCCTCAACCGATTCGAGACTGCCTAGCCCGAGTCTCAGGATCAGAACGCATCGACCCTTGGATCGTCAGGGCCGGTCCACACGGAGTGGATTAAAAATGCCTGAGCACTACGTTTCGCCGCCCTTTGGGGCGTAAGCGAGCCAACTAAATGACTCCATCGGTTCGAGAACGACCGATCAATCCGAGGCGCCTCGCAACAGCAACAACCACATAAGTCAAACTCGTCAGGGCGTGTAAAACCACTGACGCCACTTCTAGCTAGGAGGAAACGCAGGCCCTCCCTGAGGTCCGTCTCCCGTTTTTGGTTCATACCTGGTGTGAAACACGCGAGGTAAACGTTACACAAAGCTACGCCACAAAGGCCGTGCTTTGATCATCACCACAAGACTTTGCTTTTCAACAGAAGCCTTGATCATTTGCATCTTAGCATGCCACACAGGCAAACCATCCTATGCCACCGATATCAGTCACACAGAATGAAATCCGATGTCAGACACACAGTCCATTTACAAGTCCGTTCTGGGTCTGAACGAAACCGGAGGCACCTAGTACCCCGCATATCCATCGATCTCCAAGTACGTCTGGACGATCACTAACTGTTTCCATCTTCTTGGGTGTACAGCCCAATCAAGATCATTAGTTATCACCCAAACGACGTGAAGACCTCCGGTCTTCGACCATCGTCTTCATCTTCGACTTATCGTCGCATCAGTTATTCAGAATGGGGTAAACCCGGTCTTTCCGAATAACTCGCGTATATATTATAAAAGTGTTACACAAACACAACATACGCCTCATTCCAATTCATTAGTCACTAACCGTAAATTAATCAAGAGAATAATTTCCCAAATATTAACCCCGAAGGCCGAAACCAACATCAGATCAATATCCAGAAAACCATTCTGCTTGGCTAACCGACAGTTAGTTTCTAAATTTCACATTCAAATCTAATTAAAGATTTAACTATCGCCTGGAGCAAAACTGGTGATACTCCATTCTCGATTTTTTTCAATCTAATTAAAGATTCATTAAAACTCCACTTAGTTTTAATCTGTGACTGGGTTAAAGAATCAGTGTCATTTAAAACACGGTTCACGATAAACCCAAAGTCGCATCCCATTAATTATCGGGTTAAAGAACAAGTGTTATTTAAAACACTGTTCACGATAAACCCAAAAATCAATATTCATTCAATTCCAATTAAATATTATTTAATTGGTACACTTCATTAAATCTAAATCAAAAGATTTAATCTTTTCTCAACTGGGTTCAAGAACAGTGTTAGTGAAGACACCATTCACGACAAACCCAAATCACATTCATTAATTATCGGGTTAAAGAACAAGTGTTATTTAAAACACTGTTCACGATAAACCCAAAAATCAATATCAATTCAATTCCAATTAAATATCATTTAATTGGTACACTTCATTAAATCTAAATAAAAAGATTTAATCTTTTCTCAACTGGGTTCAAGAACAGTGTTAGTGAAGACACCATTCACGACAAACCCAAATCCCATTTGATATTCAATATAAGGCTCTGAATAGAAAATATATCGGCTTATATTCAATATCAAATTCTACGATTAACAAATGTCGTATTTGAAATAACGATATAAATATATATCTTTCAAATTTCCATAACCACACCTGTAATATCACGAATTCCAACATCGAAATATTCCGAAGACAATTTCGATTCAAATCCACTCCAATGCAATCATTGGAAATTTTGGTTATTTTCAAAACCATTTCAAATTCAATTTATTTATTTAAAAATAAATAGAATTATAATTCTAGTTCAAAACTAGTTCATTTCGATAAAAATCTATTTTTATCTTTTCAAATATGGAGTTTTTCCTCCCAAACTTTCACAAATCATTTCTTATGATTTTACACAAATTATTACTATTTTTAATAATTTTATCAAGGCCCGTACAGTCGATTTCCATCAATGGCCATCGAACTGCACTTACAGCGACCTTTTTCGAATTTGATTTGGACATAATTCCAAATCCAACCGTTAGATTTCAAATTTCTAATATTCGTTAGAAAGCTCTTTTCGATACGAACCCAACGGTTCCGGTTTTAGGAGAATCCGACGGTCGGATCTCCCGTAATGTCCGTTTGAAATAAATGGTCGAAATTCGCGAACTGCCGCGGCGCGGCGCGTTCTATTCAGGCCATTATATTATATATATAATATATATAATATATACTTCGTCGATTTCTATTTAAAAACGAATTATATAAACAGTTTTAAATTCATTTCAAAATCTATTTCAACTTCCATTTCAATTCAAAGCAAAATTGAATTCTTCTTTATAAATTCGTTTCAAAATTCATTTCTGTTCAATTCAAATTTCAATTCAATTTGAATTCATATTCAATTCAATTCATTTCGAAATCGTTTTCAATTCAATTCATTTCGAAATCGTTTTCAATTCAATTCATTTCGAAATCGCTTTCAATTCAATTCATTTCGAAATCGTTTTCAATTCAATTCATTTCGAATTCGTTTTCAATTCAATTCATTTCGAAATCGTTTTCAATTCAATTCATTTCGAAATCGTTTTCAATTCAATTCATTTCGAAATCGTTTTCAATTCAATTCATTTCGAAATCGCTTTCAATTCAATTCATTTCGAAATCGTTTTCAATTCAATTCATTTCAAAATATTCGATTTCGAAATCACTTTTCAATATTCATTTTTAAATGAATAAAATCGATATAAATATCGTTCACGTCAAAATGGCGTCAATCTAATCCTCACGGCTTCACATATTTCTATTTTCAAATATTCTATTTCGAATATTTCTATTTCAAATATTTCTATTTCAAATTTTTTTTTTTTCGAAACTGGAATGAGGCCCAATCAATTACCATATAATGTTAATTATATGGATTTTCTACAACACATGTATATATCAACAACGATGAATAATCAACCATCAACCAAAGTGCACTACACTGTATAAGCATCAAATATAGACATTTAACGCTTATAGCAGCTTGTCAATCAATCGATCGACATATTTAATCAATCAGGATGAGTGAACTTCAAATTTCATCCTAACACCCGTGTGGGGTTTCAAACAATCAAACACATATTTTATTTGTGCAGTTAGGCGATGTGTAAAATTTATCGACCCAATCAACGTCATTCAAATAGGTGTACATAAACAAACCGTCTGGTTTGTAAATGAATATTTATTTATTCACATTCACGTTAAAAAATATATTTTTAACGATAACACATTTTATTTCAACATATGAATTTCTATTCAATTCATTTACACAATAAAATGATATTTTTATTTTCTAACATATTTTAGAAAATTTCGGCGGCATAACGGCACGATACTAGAAACGGGACAAGGCCTAGCCTTATCCCCGGTCTAGTGAAGGCCCACGCCATTCACTCATCAATCAAATCAATTTCATTTTGCAAACCACAAAATTTGGAGTAAGGGTCTAACCTAGCCTTACTCCTACGCCTTATAACGGCGCACGTCTAATCCTAACCAATTTATCGATTCGATTTTTCACACCACAAACCACATTCAAACCAATATCGCAATCAATCACCAAACAATCAAACAAACAAGTCCATGGTCTGTGGACGATTGTGTCGGGTGCTACTAAGCACCGTCTGCATCCTAGTATATATATATAACTAGAAAAATAAATTGAAAGGTGAGAAATTCTCACTTTTAGCTATCCTAGCTCCACGGCTCTTCATTTGCAGAAGTCTTCGTCGTTTCGCCTTTTTGTCGCTTTCGCCCGTATTCTCTACATATGTAAAAATAGAATTTTTACTATGCTATTCAATATATAAAAATCGAATTTTTATTTCAAAGTTCAATATATAAAAATCGAATTTTTATTTCAAAGTTCAATATATAAAAATCGAATTTTAATTTCAAAGTTCAATATATAAAAATCGAATTTTAATTTCAAAGTTCAATATATAAAAATCGAATTTTAATTTCAAAGTTCAATATATAAAAATCGAATTTTAATTTCAAAGTTCAATATATAAAAATCGAATTTTAATTTCAAAGTTCAATATATAAAAATCGAATTTTTATTACTACGTTATATAGATAAAAATTATATTTTTATCATGCTATTATCCATATAAAGTTTTCGCCTTTATAAAAATAAAGTTTCCTCCTTATAAAAATCACCACTTTATCTCAACGTATATAAAATAAAAATCAGATTTTTATTTCGTTACATACACAAAGATGATATCTTTATATTCTCTATCCTATAAAGATTATATTTTTAATACTTTAAAAATATAAAAATCATATTTTTAATACTTTAAAAATATAAAAATCATATTTTCAACCTTTCTATGATATAAAAATCATATTATTATTCTGCTATTCCTATTTAAAAAAAATAAATGCGGTATATATTTTCAAAACATTACGATGTATATTTTCAAAACAGTTTCCATATATTTTTGAAACTTCACGATATATATATTCAACACATTACAATATATATATATATATATATATTCAAAACTTTACTATATGCTAATTTTTATATTTAAAATCAATTCAAACTTATTTCAAAACAATTCAGATTTATATTTAAAACAGTTCAAATTTATATTTTAAGACAATTCAGATTTTTATTTAAAACAGTTCAAATTTATATTTTAAAACAGTTCAGATTTTTATATTTTTAAAACAGTTCAGATTTTTATATTTTAAAACAGTTCAGATTTTTATATTTTTAAAACAGTTCAGATTTTTATATTTTTAAAACAGTTCAGATTTTTATATTTTTTTTAAAACAAATCCAAACTGAACCCTAAACTGAATTTTAACTGTTAATAAACTAAATAAACAAAATAGAACTCACACTTTTCTACCAATCGAAGGGGGAGGAGTTGTTCGCTGGTGGGGAGGGAGGTTGTCGGCGGCAGCCTTCTGCGTCGGAGGGTGGTGGCCAGAGGCGCTCGAGATGGCGGAAGGCGGAGGACGAGGCGACGCGGCTGTACAAAAGGCGGAGGCGGTGGGCTTGGGATGGCTGGAGGCATCGTCGGTGGTCTTCGTTGATGGATCGAATGGAGGAGGCTGAAGAGGGGACAGGGGCTTCAACTGAGTGGCGGGCGATTGGAGGAGGAGGCCGACGCGAAGGTGGCGGCTCCGACGAGGGAAAGGGGCTGGGCGATTTGGATTTCGTTTCTTTTTTTTTTTTTTTTCTGTAAAAGGAAATCGGGGGGGGGCCTGGGTAGTTAAGGGGTTTTTTTTTTTTTTTTTAATTTATTTATTTAATTTTTAGTTCTATTTTTCTTTTAAAAAGAGAATTTTCCTTTAAACTCCAAATCAAACCGAACCAGTGTCGCCCCTAGCTAACTACCCCCATCCCGGACACAATGGAATAGGTTTCGTAAGCCATTTCGACTGTTTCAGCCAGTTTCCGTAAAATTTAAAATATAAATCTTTATATTGAATTTTAAACGTACATTTCAAATTACCGGGGCCACATACTAACTAGAAAAATTCCAGAAAAATATTTTCTAGCTTCGTATTGACGATACGGTCCTAACAAAACTAGTTTCGTCGAATTCTGAGACCGTTTGAAAAATGGCCAATTTCCAGTCGATTAAAATCAACTGAAACTGGTCAAACGCGTTTTCTTTTGCCACGCTCACATATTGATTCGAAAAATTATGAAATTTGGAATCTAGCAATAACTTAACATCGCGGACCCAACAAAACTGGTTTCGTCGAAATCCGAGGTCGTTTGCAAAATTGCTATTTTTAAGGGCCTTATATATATAAAAATATATATAAATTCCACGGCGACTATTTCTAATTTTAAACTGGACATATCTTATCATTTCTAAGATGAAATCTCAGTTTGTTAACTTCGTTACAAAGATATAGTTATACAGATTCAAATATTTCTTGTTTCGTTCAATTCTGACTTATATAGAATTCTGTATATTCATTTGAAATTAGAAATCGAATTTTCGAACTACCGCGCCATTTTCTATTCCTTTTATAATTATATATAATTATTATATATTCTAACGACGACGTATATAATATATACGTCGAATTCTATTCAAAATAAATTTTCTCGTCGATATTATTTAAAATAATTCATTTTAAATAATCAAAATTCGCTAAAATGGCCAAAATAAAAATTTTAAACTGGCCCAGATTTTCCGGGTTGTTACAATCTCCCCCACTTAAAACTTTTCGTCCCCGAAAAGGAACAAAGTCGAAAGTGGTTTGATTATTCAACTCTACGCTCGTTCAGGCTTCCATTCTCCAACTCTTTAGTTTCTGAGAATTTTCTAAATTTCAAAAATTTGGCTAACACCCTAAATTTTTGAAAAATTTCGCCATAACCTCCCCTGCAATGGGAGCATCGGGGAATTTCAAATAGCTTCCCCGGTCCTTCAGATCTCAAAAAGAAAAAGAAAAAGCCAAGCGGCTAGCCAATAGGCTCACAAAATCATCATCACCCAAACAAAACAGGAAATTATGTAGTAAACATGTACCTATTTGTCGGGCAAATAAATTTTATTCTCGGCTCTAGCCTCCTTGCTATGACCTGTTCAATGTAAGTATATGTATATGCAAGCAAATGCGACCAAATTTTCAATACAATTCAATATTCGATCTAATTAGGCATAATAGTTCAAAATTAGCAAACAAATAAACAATCAACACAAACATCAATCAATTAGTGAATTTAACGTTTCAAATTCATAATTTTGATACATATACAAAAAATCATGTTTTTGTGCCAAATCACAACAATGTATTCTAGCTATATTAGTTTTGGTTCTCACACCAGCCAATAGGAAATATATAGAAATCTCACTTTCGTCACTCGAATATAAATACTGATGATGAGGCCTCATCATCTGAATCATCTCCGGGCGACTAGAGTGTGATGCTATATCTATCCAATATATTAAGACTTTGAATACACGCGGATCAGACGTATACGCAAAATCTATATATATTGGATTGTCCATATTCAAAGTAAATAAATATTCAAATACGTTTAAAACGATTTAAATTTTCAAAACAAAATTGTTTTCACTTTAAAAATTATACTCTTCACACTCGTTCTAGGATACTACTGATCCTATCTCTAACGAGTCATTCCCGTTGGATATTACTAATCCAATATCTGATGAATTCTTTCGTAGGGTTCTAATGTGTCTTGTCCTCTAGCTTTGTAAACCAAAGCTCTGATACCAAATGTGACGACCCGAAACTTCCCCGTAAAGGAAAGCGTCGGATAGTTCGAGAACAAACCACAGCAGAACGCATACAGAAGAACATTTCATTGTTATTACAACAATGCATCAGATTACAAGAATATACAGAGTATAAACGAATAAATATATATTACACAGAAATATCAGAGATTTAAATTACATTTAAATACATAGCAGCGGAAAATAATACAATACACAACTAGAAGTAGATATACGGATACAAAGCTTTCCGGATATCGTTCCAGCTGTAAATCAGGATCCTGTGAATATAAATCTGCAAAACCAAAACTACTAGCTGCCCGTGTCAAAATAAGGGCACCCAGAGTTTAGGTTAAAACAATAAACTCCAGGTCAGTCATGTGACTGGTGTGAGAACTAAAACAGTTAATCTTTATTTTTAAAGCTAGGTAAATCAAGGGACCACGCCGTATAACACGGAACGGGTTTCCTCCCAAGAATACCAGTGCATGAAACAAACAGCGCAATGCTAAATAAAGAAAAATGAAGCTGTTATAAGACCCAGGTCCTATCACACAATGCAAACGCAAGCCGGGGGATAGGGTTTTCCCTTATAACAGCCAAAGAATGCTTGATACGGTTAAAACAAGTCGTTTGATACTATTATAAGTGCATAGTGCATAAAACAACTTCAAATCATAAGTATCAATCATAGGCGGCATGAGCGTCCCATGCCACTATGTCGCCATATATAGGTTTACAAATAAAACCGCAAAGTCACGTATTTGGAAATTGGATTTCCGTCTATGAACCGAGGCAAAAGATAGTCCTCAACCGATTCGAGACTGCCTAGCCCGAGTCTCAGGATCAGAACGCATCGACCCTTGGATCGTCAGGGCCGGTCCACACGGAGTGGATTAAAAATGCCTGAGCACTACGTTTCGCCGCCCTTTGGGGCGTAAGCGAGCCAACTAAATGACTCCATCGGTTCGAGAACGACCGATCAATCCGAGGCGCCTCGCAACAGCAACAACCACATAAGTCAAACTCGTCAGGGCGTGTAAAACCACTGACGCCACTTCTAGCTAGGAGGAAACGCAGGCCCTCCCTGAGGTCCGTCTCCCGTTTTTGGTTCATACCTGGTGTGAAACACGCGAGGTAAACGTTACACAAAGCTACGCCACAAAGGCCGTGCTTTGATCATCACCACAAGACTTTGCTTTTCAACAGAAGCCTTGATCATTTGCATCTTAGCATGCCACACAGGCAAACCATCCTATGCCACCGATATCAGTCACACAGAATGAAATCCGATGTCAGACACACAGTCCATTTACAAGTCCGTTCTGGGTCTGAACGAAACCGGAGGCACCTAGTACCCCGCATATCCATCGATCTCCAAGTACGTCTGGACGATCACTAACTGTTTCCATCTTCTTGGGTGTACAGCCCAATCAAGATCATTAGTTATCACCCAAACGACGTGAAGACCTCCGGTCTTCGACCATCGTCTTCATCTTCGACTTATCGTCGCATCAGTTATTCAGAATGGGGTAAACCCGGTCTTTCCGAATAACTCGCGTATATATTATAAAAGTGTTACACAAACACAACATACGCCTCATTCCAATTCATTAGTCACTAACCGTAAATTAATCAAGAGAATAATTTCCCAAATATTAACCCCGAAGGCCGAAACCAACATCAGATCAATATCCAGAAAACCATTCTGCTTGGCTAACCGACAGTTAGTTTCTAAATTTCACATTCAAATCTAATTAAAGATTTAACTATCGCCTGGAGCAAAACTGGTGATACTCCATTCTCGATTTTTTTCAATCTAATTAAAGATTCATTAAAACTCCACTTAGTTTTAATCTGTGACTGGGTTAAAGAATCAGTGTCATTTAAAACACGGTTCACGATAAACCCAAAGTCGCATCCCATTAATTATCGGGTTAAAGAACAAGTGTTATTTAAAACACTGTTCACGATAAACCCAAAAATCAATATTCATTCAATTCCAATTAAATATTATTTAATTGGTACACTTCATTAAATCTAAATCAAAAGATTTAATCTTTTCTCAACTGGGTTCAAGAACAGTGTTAGTGAAGACACCATTCACGACAAACCCAAATCACATTCATTAATTATCGGGTTAAAGAACAAGTGTTATTTAAAACACTGTTCACGATAAACCCAAAAATCAATATCAATTCAATTCCAATTAAATATCATTTAATTGGTACACTTCATTAAATCTAAATAAAAAGATTTAATCTTTTCTCAACTGGGTTCAAGAACAGTGTTAGTGAAGACACCATTCACGACAAACCCAAATCCCATTTGATATTCAATATAAGGCTCTGAATAGAAAATATATCGGCTTATATTCAATATCAAATTCTACGATTAACAAATGTCGTATTTGAAATAACGATATAAATATATATCTTTCAAATTTCCATAACCACACCTGTAATATCACGAATTCCAACATCGAAATATTCCGAAGACAATTTCGATTCAAATCCACTCCAATGCAATCATTGGAAATTTTGGTTATTTTCAAAACCATTTCAAATTCAATTTATTTATTTAAAAATAAATAGAATTATAATTCTAGTTCAAAACTAGTTCATTTCGATAAAAATCTATTTTTATCTTTTCAAATATGGAGTTTTTCCTCCCAAACTTTCACAAATCATTTCTTATGATTTTACACAAATTATTACTATTTTTAATAATTTTATCAAGGCCCGTACAGTCGATTTCCATCAATGGCCATCGAACTGCACTTACAGCGACCTTTTTCGAATTTGATTTGGACATAATTCCAAATCCAACCGTTAGATTTCAAATTTCTAATATTCGTTAGAAAGCTCTTTTCGATACGAACCCAACGGTTCCGGTTTTAGGAGAATCCGACGGTCGGATCTCCCGTAATGTCCGTTTGAAATAAATGGTCGAAATTCGCGAACTGCCGCGGCGCGGCGCGTTCTATTCAGGCCATTATATTATATATATATAATATATATAATATATACTTCGTCGATTTCTATTTAAAAACGAATTATATAAACAGTTTTAAATTCATTTCAAAATCTATTTCAACTTCCATTTCAATTCAAAGCAAAATTGAATTCTTCTTTATAAATTCGTTTCAAAATTCATTTCTGTTCAATTCAAATTTCAATTCAATTTGAATTCATATTCAATTCAATTCATTTCGAAATCGTTTTCAATTCAATTCATTTCGAAATCGTTTTCAATTCAATTCATTTCGAAATCGCTTTCAATTCAATTCATTTCGAAATCGTTTTCAATTCAATTCATTTCGAATTCGTTTTCAATTCAATTCATTTCGAAATCGTTTTCAATTCAATTCATTTCGAAATCGTTTTCAATTCAATTCATTTCGAAATCGTTTTCAATTCAATTCATTTCGAAATCGCTTTCAATTCAATTCATTTCGAAATCGTTTTCAATTCAATTCATTTCAAAATATTCGATTTCGAAATCACTTTTCAATATTCATTTTTAAATGAATAAAATCGATATAAATATCGTTCACGTCAAAATGGCGTCAATCTAATCCTCACGGCTTCACATATTTCTATTTTCAAATATTCTATTTCGAATATTTCTATTTCAAATATTTCTATTTCAAATTTTTTTTTTTTTCGAAACTGGAATGAGGCCCAATCAATTACCATATAATGTTAATTATATGGATTTTCTACAACACATGTATATATCAACAACGATGAATAATCAACCATCAACCAAAGTGCACTACACTGTATAAGCATCAAATATAGACATTTAACGCTTATAGCAGCTTGTCAATCAATCGATCGACATATTTAATCAATCAGGATGAGTGAACTTCAAATTTCATCCTAACACCCGTGTGGGGTTTCAAACAATCAAACACATATTTTATTTGTGCAGTTAGGCGATGTGTAAAATTTATCGACCCAATCAACGTCATTCAAATAGGTGTACATAAACAAACCGTCTGGTTTGTAAATGAATATTTATTTATTCACATTCACGTTAAAAAATATATTTTTAACGATAACACATTTTATTTCAACATATGAATTTCTATTCAATTCATTTACACAATAAAATGATATTTTTATTTTCTAACATATTTTAGAAAATTTCGGCGGCATAACGGCACGATACTAGAAACGGGACAAGGCCTAGCCTTATCCCCGGTCTAGTGAAGGCCCACGCCATTCACTCATCAATCAAATCAATTTCATTTTGCAAACCACAAAATTTGGAGTAAGGGTCTAACCTAGCCTTACTCCTACGCCTTATAACGGCGCACGTCTAATCCTAACCAATTTATCGATTCGATTTTTCACACCACAAACCACATTCAAACCAATATCGCAATCAATCACCAAACAATCAAACAAACAAGTCCATGGTCTGTGGACGATTGTGTCGGGTGCTACTAAGCACCGTCTGCATCCTAGTATATATATATAACTAGAAAAATAAATTGAAAGGTGAGAAATTCTCACTTTTAGCTATCCTAGCTCCACGGCTCTTCATTTGCAGAAGTCTTCGTCGTTTCGCCTTTTTGTCGCTTTCGCCCGTATTCTCTACATATGTAAAAATAGAATTTTTACTATGCTATTCAATATATAAAAATCGAATTTTTATTTCAAAGTTCAATATATAAAAATCGAATTTTAATTTCAAAGTTCAATATATAAAAATCGAATTTTAATTTCAAAGTTCAATATATAAAAATCGAATTTTAATTTCAAAGTTCAATATATAAAAATCGAATTTTAATTTCAAAGTTCAATATATAAAAATCGAATTTTAATTTCAAAGTTCAATATATAAAAATCGAATTTTTATTACTACGTTATATAGATAAAAATTATATTTTTATCATGCTATTATCCATATAAAGTTTTCGCCTTTATAAAAATAAAGTTTCCTCCTTATAAAAATCACCACTTTATCTCAACGTATATAAAATAAAAATCAGATTTTTATTTCGTTACATACACAAAGATGATATCTTTATATTCTCTATCCTATAAAGATTATATTTTTAATACTTTAAAAATATAAAAATCATATTTTTAATACTTTAAAAATATAAAAATCATATTTTCAACCTTTCTATGATATAAAAATCATATTATTATTCTGCTATTCCTATTTAAAAAAAATAAATGCGGTATATATTTTCAAAACATTACGATGTATATTTTCAAAACAGTTTCCATATATTTTTGAAACTTCACGATATATATATTCAACACATTACAATATATATATATATATATATATATATATTCAAAACTTTACTATATGCTAATTTTTATATTTAAAATCAATTCAAACTTATTTCAAAACAATTCAGATTTATATTTAAAACAGTTCAAATTTATATTTTAAGACAATTCAGATTTTTATTTAAAACAGTTCAAATTTATATTTTAAAACAGTTCAGATTTTTATATTTTTAAAACAGTTCAGATTTTTATATTTTAAAACAGTTCAGATTTTTATATTTTTAAAACAGTTCAGATTTTTATATTTTTAAAACAGTTCAGATTTTTATATTTTTTTTAAAACAAATCCAAACTGAACCCTAAACTGAATTTTAACTGTTAATAAACTAAATAAACAAAATAGAACTCACACTTTTCTACCAATCGAAGGGGGAGGAGTTGTTCGCTGGTGGGGAGGGAGGTTGTCGGCGGCAGCCTTCTGCGTCGGAGGGTGGTGGCCAGAGGCGCTCGAGATGGCGGAGGGCGGAGGACGAGGCGACGCGGCTGTACAAAAGGCGGAGGCGGTGGGCTTGGGATGGCTGGAGGCATCGTCGGTGGTCTTCGTTGATGGATCGAATGGAGGAGGCTGAAGAGGGGACAGGGGCTTCAACTGAGTGGCGGGCGATTGGAGGAGGAGGCCGACGCGAAGGTGGCGGCTCCGACGAGGGAAAGGGGCTGGGCGATTTGGATTTCGTTTCTTTTTTTTTTTTTTTCTGTAAAAGGAAATCGGGGGGGGGGGGGGGGCCTGGGTAGTTAAGGGGTTTTTTTTTTTTTTTTTTAATTTATTTATTTAATTTTTAGTTCTATTTTTCTTTTAAAAAGAGAATTTTCCTTTAAACTCCAAATCAAACCGAACCAGTGTCGCCCCTAGCTAACTACCCCCATCCCGGACACAATGGAATAGGTTTCGTAAGCCATTTCGACTGTTTCAGCCAGTTTCCGTAAAATTTAAAATATAAATCTTTATATTGAATTTTAAACGTACATTTCAAATTACCGGGGCCACATACTAACTAGAAAAATTCCAGAAAAATATTTTCTAGCTTCGTATTGACGATACGGTCCTAACAAAACTAGTTTCGTCGAATTCTGAGACCGTTTGAAAAATGGCCAATTTCCAGTCGATTAAAATCAACTGAAACTGGTCAAACGCGTTTTCTTTTGCCACGCTCACATATTGATTCGAAAAATTATGAAATTTGGAATCTAGCAATAACTTAACATCGCGGACCCAACAAAACTGGTTTCGTCGAAATCCGAGGTCGTTTGCAAAATTGCTATTTTTAAGGGCCTTATATATATAAAAATATATATAAATTCCACGGCGACTATTTCTAATTTTAAACTGGACATATCTTATCATTTCTAAGATGAAATCTCAGTTTGTTAACTTCGTTACAAAGATATAGTTATACAGATTCAAATATTTCTTGTTTCGTTCAATTCTGACTTATATAGAATTCTGTATATTCATTTGAAATTAGAAATCGAATTTTCGAACTACCGCGCCATTTTCTATTCCTTTTATAATTATATATAATTATTATATATTCTAACGACGACGTATATAATATATACGTCGAATTCTATTCAAAATAAATTTTCTCGTCGATATTATTTAAAATAATTCATTTTAAATAATCAAAATTCGCTAAAATGGCCAAAATAAAAATTTTAAACTGGCCCAGATTTTCCGGGTTGTTACACTATGGCTGGAGAAGGAATATCTGCTGGGCCTGCATCGTTTGCCCTAGCCTCTAAGTACCTCATGAACCAGCCAGGTACCGGTACGCCCTCAGGAAGGTTAATATCCCCAGACATGCTGAAACGAAAGAAAAAGGAAAGATTCAAAACAAAGGATAGAAAGATAGGCTATGGGTTTGGAGATTATGTTTTTCAAAATAGGCTTTCCTTTTTGAAGATACTTTCTTTTAAAACCTTTTTGAAAATAGTTTTTCAAAAGCTTTTTATCAAGTCTGGTAACCTTCAGCTCTGATACCAAGTGTAACACCACACCTCCGTTAAGGTCACTCACAAAGGGATTGCCTTAACTTTGATGGAGCGTTTTAGCAGACAGAACAGAAATTTACAAGATAGATAAAACAAAAATTGAAAAATTTATAACTTTATTACAACAGAAATCGAAGTAAGTTTGATTACATCTTTTCAAATCACAATATCAGAATTCAAGTACATAATATCAGTCTTATACAAAAGCCTTCAGAATGCATTGTTTTTAAAATCATAATCCCCAACATAAACTGCATGGAAAGATAGACACAAGGCCAAGCGATACTTCAAGCAGAGAAAATCTGAATCAAGCTCCTAGATTTCCACCCTACAAACTTGGGGGGGGGGGGACGAAAGAGAAGGGGCGAAAACAAGCAAGGTCAGACGTAAAGTCTGGCAGGTCCAGTGACTTTCAGCATATGAACAGATAATAATATCATGACATGAAAATAAAGCTGGATAAGAGACAATATCAATAGGAGTAACTGATATACTTAAGCTAGACAGAAGAAATCGAATGGTATAGCCCAAGTTATGCTTCTCACTTATATTTTACTTCTCTGCACTAATACTAGTATAACAGGATAGGTGTTACCCTATTGTCTAAACAGAAACAGAATAATGGGCCTTTACCACCCAAATAGAAGGTACAGGAACAGAAACAGAATAATCCTTACGGAAATAGAATGTTAGAATTAGTTGTACACTAGTAAATGGGTCTTTACTACCCCAACAGACGGTACCACGCAGAAACAGACAGGTGTTATCACACAATAGAAACAGACAGTGGGTCCCAAACAACAGATGACACAAGTATTTTTCCCTCCTAACCTTGTGTCCCCAGACTAACAGATTCCAGATTAATTTGTTTACAAGTTTACAGACATACAGAGTTTAAGTCAACTGGTTCACAGATCAGAAAATCAGGTTAATAGGTTTTCAGACTAACGGATCAGATGTACAGTTTTAAATGATTTACAGATTATCTAACTTTGTATTGGGCCTACAGATTCACGAAACAAGTTCATTAAATTCATCAGTCTAGTTGGTTTAGCCCTATCCACCCAACACTTTTTAGACATCATATTTGTCTCAGGTTTGCATTAATTAAATATTAATGCACAAACCTCTCACAGTAGGTCGGTAGCTTGTGGCCGCTGGATATGCCGGGCGGTTCCGGGCAGACTTTTGCCACAAGCCAGACCTAACCTCGTGTCCAAGCATATTTTAGTTATGCCTACGACCTCTCACATTAGACTAGCAGTTTGCGGTTGCTGGTTAAGCCAGTTGGGTCCGGGCAGGCTTCTACCGCAAACATGAGTCTAACCTCGTGTCTCAGCATTTTTATTATAACCCATTTATTCCATTATAGATTATACGACTATCAGACTAATTCTATTAATTTAACAGAATTGACTTCTTTTCAAGTCGCAGCAGATCAAACAAATTAACATGTTTTACACAATCTTAAATCGAGCCTACACAAATTACAATCATTCAGCTTTTCAATAGATTTAACGGATTTAGCAGCTCAGACGGTTCAAAAGATTTAGCAGATTAGGCAACTCAACAGATTTAGCTGATTAGGCATAATTAGTAGATTAGGCGATTCGACATATTTAACAATTTAAGCAATTAAACAGGTAACAGATTTAGCAGATTTAAACATTTCTCAAAGTCTTATTCACATATCTTGCCTAATCATGGAGTGAGCCTAAACTTACATGCCTAAGTTATGGTCATAATTTACCATATAACATATGTCCCAAATTTTTGGTTAAACTTGCATAGTTCAGAATATTCTCCAGAGGCCTTAATCGTGATTCACATATAAATTATGCCAAATATAGCCATTGATTACAATGCATATCACATACCCAAAACCCACTTTTAGGTGTGTTCGCACTAATGGTTATCCTATTTAATATAGGTCTTTACGCCTAAGTTATATACAAAATAATTCTCCTTCTTAAAAATTACAGACTATAATATATAAAGTATGTCCAGATCTAGAATTACAACCCATGTCCTTTATGTTCTAAGTCATAAACAATCACATGTAATATTCCTCCAACTTATGTCCTGAATTACAACATGTGCTATGCATCTAAATCAATTACTTATTTACAGTTAAATCTTTATGCCCAAATCCTAAGTCATACATTCAATATTCTTCTATGCCTCAAGTCATATGTTCAATACGCTTTATGTTTTAAACATGTTCAGCCATATGTCTCAGATTTATGTTCTAGCTACAACCTATATTCTTTCCTCCAATCAGTCACAGATCAGTCATGCCCATTTTATGCATCATTCCTTATTTGTCCCAAAAGTTTGGCATTCGTGCATCAATCTCTTATGAGATTTGGCTCAGGCTCGTGGTAGTCTGGCTATAGAACAGAAAGAAGAGAGATACAAAATAGTTACAATAGGATACATCTAAATAGAACAGAATATGCATAACCTCAGATTCAGACTTACAACCATGGCACGATCATAATTAAAATTCATATTTAAAAATAACTGCACTTGCCTTGGTTGAATTATAGAAGAAGAGTTGCAGTTGTTCTCTTTTAATCTGATTCAGATTTGGAAGAAGATGCACTAGTTCTAGTTTTGATTCCAACAGAGTAGCGACGCCATTATTTTATTTATTTATTTCTATTATCTCAGAGGCAACATAAGGGAAGAAGAATAGTGTAAAGAGAATGGGGCTAAGGGGCTGTTTAAATAGAATTAGGTAGGCGAATCTAGACTGAAATGAGGCCAGATACATCAGAATAAACCCAGGCTCAAAACTGGGTTCGGGCACCAGGTCGACCCCTAGGTCGACCATAGGTTCGACCTGGTCCTTGGGAGGTTGACCATTGTGTCGACCCCCAGGTCGACCTGGTCCTGGGTGGGAAAATTCCCGCCCAGTCTGCTCTGGGGTTTGAATTCGAATTCGAATTTTGAGCAGTTTTCGGTTCTGAAAATTCCTGAAACTTCGGAGGGTCATATCTCGCTCATACGGACTCCGTTTCTCCAAAACTCGGACATGTTTCCAAGAAGAATTTCGAGACGAACGCAATGGCGCAATCCGTTTCCCTTGATTCTTATTTTAAAAATTATTTATTCTCTGATTTGTTACTTATGCGTTCATAGAAAATACGGGGTTTTACACCGGTCTTTTTGAATAACTCGCGTATATAATAAACAAGTGTTACACAAACACAACATACGCCTCATTCCATTTCAGAATATTCTTTTATTCAAATATTCTTATACTTTGGGAAAGGTTCCCATTAATTTTATCAAAGATAAATTCTTTAAATTTATTCTTTAATCTTCTTTTGAATATCAATTCAAACTAGTCGGGATTAGCGAACCACACCAAAGTAATCATTTATTTTATTTCCCAATCCCAACATATTCATCCCATGAAGTAAAACTGGCCATACTTCATATTTATCACCACGGTGTTATCGGTAAATTCAATTACCATTTCACATTCAAATCTAATTAAAGATTTAACTATCGCCTGGAGAAAAACTGGTGATACCCCATTCTCGATCACTTCAATCTAATTAAAGATCCATTAAAACTCCACTTAATTTTAATCTTCCCAAAAATCAATATTAATGATTGTTTAACTTGGGAAATCACATCCTGTTTTTAACTGGGTTAAAGAACCAATGTCATTTAAAACACGGCTCACGATAAACCCAAAATCACGTTTGATGTTAAATACAAGGCTCTGAATAGAAAATATATTGACTTATATTCAATATCAAATTCTATGACCAACAAATATCGTATTGGAAATAACGATATTAATATATCTTTCAAATTTCCATAACAATATCTGTATAATCACGAAATCCAACATCGAAATATTCCAAAGACAATTTTGATTCACATCCATTCCAATTCAATTATTGGAAATTAGGGTTATTTTCCAAACCATTTCAAATCCAATTTATTTATTTTAAAAATAAATGGAATTATAATTCTAGTTCAAAACTAGTTCATTTCGATAGAAATCTATTTTTATCTTTTCAAATATAGAAATTTTCATCCTAATTCTTCAAAAATCATTTCTTATGATTTTACACAAATTATTACAATTTTTAGTAATTTTATCAAGGCCCGTACTGTCGATTTCCATCAACGGCCATCGAACTGCACTTACAGTGACCTTTTCCAAATTTGATTTGGACATAATTCTGAATCAACCCTTAGATTTCAAATCTCTAACTTTCTTAGAAATCTCTTTTCGATACGAACCCAACGGTTCCGGTTTTAGGAGAATCCGACGGTCGGATCTCCCGTAATATCCGTTCGAAGTCAGTGGTCGAAATTCGCGAACTGCCGCAGCGCGGCGCGTTCTATTCAGGCCATTGTATTATGTATATATATAATATATATAAAATATACTTCGTCGATTTCCTTTTAAAACGTGTTTTATAAATCGTTTTCAAAACGACTTCAACTTCATATTCAATTTCGAATTAA
Source organism: Allium sativum (assembly GCA_030737875.1). NCBI lineage: Eukaryota > Viridiplantae > Streptophyta > Magnoliopsida > Asparagales > Amaryllidaceae > Allium > Allium sativum. The sequence goes on from CM060918.1 coordinate 753,570,106, forward strand.
AATTGAATATTCCACATCATCGATATACAAATGATAATATTTTCAAAACGTTATATTTTGAAATTACTTCATTTTCTATAATCATTATAAAAACGAATATAATTGATATAAATATCGTTCGCGTCAAAATGGCGCATATTTAATCAACACGGCTTTATATATTTCAATAACTTCGTTATTCTATTCAACAAATGAATATTTTCTTCAACACATGAATATTTTTTTTTTATTCAGCATATGAATTTTTATTCTATTCAACACATGAATTTTCTTTCTATTCAACACATGAATTTTCTTTCTATTCAACACATGAATATATATTTTATTTCAACACATGAAATTATTTTATTTCACCACATGAATTTTCTTTCTATTCAACACATGAATATATATTTTATTTCAACACATGAAATTATTTTATTTCAACACATGAATTTTCTTTCTATTCAACACATGAATTTTCTTTCTATTCAACACATGAATATATATTTTTCACATCACAATCAACAGTCAAATTTCACAACACAAACAATCACACAAGTCGTCCATGGTCTGTGGACAATGGGTGTCGGGTGCTACTAAGCACCGTCCGCATCCTAGTATATATTTCAAACTAGAAATTAAAATAAAAGTGGGGAGTTCTCACCGAGGGTTCCACTCCGCCGTTTTATTTCTCAAATTCAGAATAGTCTGGATCTGCCCGTACTTCCAACGAAGTCATCCTCCAGACTGTTCATATTAAAATCTCATTTTTAATATGATGTTCTATACATTAAAAATCACATTTTTAATACTCTACCAATATAAAAATCATATTTTTATTATCTCTCCAATATAAAAATCATATTTTTGTTCTTTCTAAAATATTAAAATCATATTTTTATTCTTTTTATTTATAAACTAAAAATCAAATTTTTATTCGCTATATATACATATATATATTAACTTTATATACATATAAATCAGATTTTCATATGCTTTTTATACACGTTAAAAACTGAAATTTTAAACTCAATAAAAAAACTCATAGTTTTCGGGATGTAGAGGTTGGAGGAGAGGCCGCTGGAGTTGGAGATGGGGGCGGGGGGTCGCAACATCGGCGGCTGACCAAGGCCGTGGCGGCCCTTGTTCCGGCGGTGGAAGGTCTTGTCGGGTTTCTTTGGTGTGGGGTTCGATTTAGGCTTTGGGGGGAGGGGGTTTCGAAGGACTGGAGAGAGGGGGAGGATCAGAGGTGAAGGAGGGGTCCGGCGGTGGGCTCCGACGGAGGCGCGACGAGCGGTGGCGGCTCCGGTTTCCTCTCTCGTGATTTTTTTCTAATTTATTCTGAACCGTTGACTAAAGGGGAAAGAGAAGGAAGGGATATAGGGGGTTATATAATAATTTATATATTTATTTAATTTCTAAAACCAAAAAGTAATCTTTTATTTCGAACTTAAAATCGAACCCACAGACTGTCGTCCCCAGCTAATTACCCCTATTCCGAACACAATGGGACATGTTCCGCAAGCCAATTCGGCTGTTTCGATCAATTTTCGTTCAAATCAAAATATAAATCTATATATATTGAATTTGAACGCACATTTCAATTTACCGATAACACATACAGTCTCTAAAAATTCCCAAAAAATATTTTCTAGCTTCGTATTGACGACACGGTCCTAACAAAATTAATTTCGTCATATTCTGAGATCGTTTGAAAATGGCCATTTTCCAGTCGATTAAAATCAACTGAAATTGGTCAAACGCGTTTTCCTGTGCCACACTCACATGTTGATTCGAAAAATTACGAATTCTGAAACCTAGCAATAACTTGACATCACGGATCCAAAAAATTGGTTTCGTCAAAAATCGAGGTCATTTGCACAATTTCCATTTTTAAGGGCCAGAATTCCATAGCGACTATTCTGAATTTTCAATTGGACGTAACTTTTGATGCCCGCTATGAAATTTCTGTTTTTCGGATTCATTGGAAAGATATTCTCAATTAGATTCTAATATTTTTGGTTTCGTTAAAATAAATTTTATTTTGGATCCTGTACTTTCATTTGAACTTTGAAATTGAATTTTCGAATTACTGCGCCATTTTCAATTCCTTTTATAATTATAAATAATTATTTATATTCTAACGACGATCTATATAAATATATACATTCCATTTCTATTCAAAATTAATTTCTCGTCGTTATTATTTAAAATAATTCATTTTAAATATTCAAAATTCAATAAAATTGCCAAAATAAAAATTTTAAATTGGCTCAGATTTCCGGGTTATTACAATCTCCCCTACTTAAAACTTTTCGTCCCCGAAAAGGAACGAAGCTGAACGTTGTTTTACAAACCAACTCAACTTTCATCATTTTTTTATGGCTTAAGTTCTTCAACTTTTCAGTATCTATGAACTTTTCAAATTTTTCAAAAATTTGGCTAACACCCTAAATTTTTGAAAAATTTCGCCATAACCTCCCCTGCACCGGGAGCTTCGGGATATTTCAAATAGCCTCCCATGGACCTCACCAATCCAAAAAGAAAAAGAAACATCCAAGCGGCTCATAAAATCATCAAAAACCCAAGAAATACAATAAACATGTACCTATTTGTCGGGTAAACAATTTTATTCCTCTTCTCCAGCCTCCTTGCTATGACCTGTTCAATGTAAGTACATGTATATGCAAGCAAATGCGACTAATTTTCAGTACACTCACTATTTGATACAATTTGGCTAAAGGTTCAACATTTTAATTAATCAAACTATAATCAAACAATACAACCAGCAATCAATTAGTTGATTATCTTTTCAATCACATAACTTTAATACATAGTACAAAAATCACATTTTTGGTGCCAAGTCACAACAATAAGCCCTATCTAATTTTGGTTCTCATACCAGTCTAATGGAAATATATAGAAATCTAACTTTCGAAACTCGAAAATAAATACTGGCGATGGTTCCCCATCACCAGAATTACCCCGGGAAACTAGAGTGTGATTCTATAACTATCCAATACATTAAAACTTCGAATACACATTTGCAAGGCGTATATGCAAAATCTTTAATATTGGACTGTCCAAATTAATTTAAAATAAATATTCAAATACATATAAAACAATTTAAATTTCCAAACAAAACTTGTTTTTATTTTTAAAATATACTCTTCACACTCATTCTAGGATACTACTGATCCCATCTCTAATGATTCGTTCCCATTGGATATCACTAATCCAATTTCTGATGAATTCTTTCGTATGGTTCTAATGTGTCTTGTTCTCCATGCTCAGTAAACCAAGGCTCTGATACCAACCGTAGTAACCTGTAACTTCCCCTGTAATGAAAGAACGAATTGCTTTGAGGACAACACACATCAGAACGCAAACATAAGAACATTTCATTGTATATTACAACAATTTCATCAGATAACAAGAATATATAGAGTATGAATCAATATTACACATCATAAAATATCAGAGATTACAATACACTACATAGCAGTGGAAAATAATACAAAACACAACTGAAGGAGATATACGGATACAGAGATTTCCGGATATCATTCCAGCTATAAATTAGGATCCAGTGAATATAAAACTGGAAAAACAAAACTACTAGCTGCCCGCTTCAAAATAAGGGCACCCATAGTTTAGGTTAAAACAATAAACTCCAGGTCAGTCATGTGACTGGTGTGAGAAATAAAACAGTTATTAATCCTAATTTTAAATTTAGGTAAATTAAGGGACCACGCCGTATAACACAGAACAGGTTTCCTCCCAAGAATCCCAGTGCATATAACAAAACAGCGCAATGCTTTTTGGAAAAATGAAGCTATTATAAGACCCAGGTCCTATCACACAATGCAACGCAAGCCTGGAGATAGGGTTTTCCCTTATAATAGCCAAACATGCTTGGTACGTTTAAAACAAATCATCATTTTTTTATTACTATAAGTGTATAGTGTCGAAGCAATTTCAATCATAAATATCAATCATAGACGGCATGGGTACCATATATCATGTCGCCATACTTGGCTCTACAATCAAAACCGCAAAGTCACGTATTGGAAGTTGGATTTCCATCTGTGAACCTAGGCAAAAGATAGTCCTCACCGAATTCGAGACTCCCTAGCCCGAGCCTCAGGACAAGGACTCAGTCAAGCCCTTTGATTGTCTGGGTCGGTCCACCGATGTGGATTAAAATTCCTAAACACTGCGTTTCCCCAACCTTTGGGGCGTAAATGAGCCAAATGATTCCATCGGCTCCACACAGTCACCGATATATCCGAGGCGCCTCGCAACAGCAACAACCACACATGTGAAAATAATATAAATGTCAGGGCTGGTAGGTCACTGACACCACCCTAGCTAGAAGGAAACGCATGCCCTTCCTGATGTCCTCTCCCGTTTCTGGTTCACAACCAGGGTGTGAGGCTCGTGAATCAACATTACACAAAGTTGTGCCACACAGGCGGTGCTTTGATCATCAACTAGAAGTCTTTTCTTTTCAACAGAAGCCCTGATCAATTGCCACATAGGCATGCCACACATGCAATTCACTCCATGCGATTGATATCCATCAATATATAACCCCTGAGCTCGTACGTCTCAGAGAAGGGCGTTAAGCAGGAGAATAAATTCTCCGCCGCCAAACAGATATATATTCAATAAAAATCAATCACGCAGAATAAAATCCAATGTCAGACACACAGTCCATTTACAAGTCCGTTCTGGGTCTGAACGAAACCAAGGCACCTTTACCTCGCATATCCATCGATCTCCAAGTACGTCTGGACGATCACTAACTGATTCCTCCTCTTTGGTGTACAACCCAATCAAGATCATCAGTAATCACCCAAACGATGTGAATACCTCCGGTCTTCAACCACCGTCTTCATCCTCGACACCACGTCGAATCATTCATTCAGAATTGGATAAACCCGGTCTTTCTGAATAACTCACGTATATAATAAACAAGTGTTACACAAACGCAACGCACGCCTCATTCCAATTCAAAATATTCTTTTATTCAAATATTCTTATACTTTGGGAAAGGTTCCCATTAATTTTATCACAGATAAATTCTTTAAATTTATTCTTTAATCTTCTTTTGAATATCAATTCAAACTAGTCGGGATTAGCGAACCACACCGAAATAATCATTTATTTTATTTCCCAATCCCAACCTATTCATCCCATGAAGTAAAACTGGTCATACTTCATATCTAACACCACGGTATTATCGGTAAATTCAATTACCATTTCACGTTTAAATCTAATTTATGATTTAACTATCGCCTGGAGCAAAACTGGTGATACCCCATTCTCGATCACTTCAATCTAATTAAAGATTCATTAAAACTCCACTTGACTTTAATCCTCCCAAAAATCAATATTAATGATTGTTTAACATGGGAAATCACATCCTGTCTTTAACGGGGTTAAAGAACCAATGTCATTTAAAACACGGTTCATGATAAACCCAAAATCACATTTGATATTAAATACAAGGCTCTGAATAAAAAATAATGGTTTATATTAAATATCAAATTCTACAACCAACAAATATCGTATTGGAAAAAACGATATTAATATGTCTTTCAAATTTCCATAACAATATCTGTACAATCACGAAATCCGTCATCGAAATATTCCAAAGACAATTTTGATTCACATTCATTCCAATTCAATTATTGGAAATTCTGATTATTCTCAAAACCATTTCAAATCCAATTTATTTACTTTAAAAATAAATGGAATTATAATTCTAGTTCAAAACTAGTTCATTTCGATAAAAATCTATTTTTATCTTTTCAAATATGGAAATTTTCATCCTAATTCTTCACAAATCATTTCTTATGATTTTACACAAATTATTACTATTTTTAATAATTTTATCAAGGCCGCTATAATCGATTTCCATTAATGGCCATCGAACTGCACTTACAGTGACCTTTTGCTAATTTGATTTGGACATAATTCCAAATCCAGTCGTTAGATTTCAAATCTCTAACTTTCTTAGAAAGCTCTTTTCGATACGAACCCAACGGTTCCAGTTTTTGGAGAATCTGACAGTCGGATCTCCTGTAATATCCGTACTTGAATTAAATTGGTTTTAAAACCAATTAGATTTATTTTGAAAATAAAAGGGAGTTTTTACTAAATATTTTTATAAAGTTAATGGGTTTACAACGTTCTTTCCTACCTTAGCAATTTCGAGGACGAAATTATTTTAAGGGGGGAAGAATGTAACGACCCGTAATTTGGCCGTCAAATATTTAATTTAATTTATTATTTTAAATATTATATTTGGTATATTAATGGGTGTTAATATTGAATTCGTCATTTAAAACGAAGTTTTAACGTTATATTTTATTTATAATTTAAAACGAGCTTGAAAATGGTGTGCAGTTCGTAATATTTGATTTTGAACTTCAACTGAGAATACAGAAGCCGATATAAGTCGGATTTCTGTGAAACAAGAAACGTTGAAACCGTATTGACGATAATTTTCATATGAAAGAGAAAAATTCCAGATTTCGTGTTGTAATTTGATAGTTATGGCTAAATCAAATTTTGAAATAGTCACTATGGAAAATCGTTATTTAATTATAGGCCCTTGAAATGGCCATTTTGCAAACAGACTCAGATTTCGACGAAATCAGTTTCATTGGAACCGTATCGTTACATTATTGTATGATGTTTAATGGTGTGGCAAACCGATGTCGTATGTGACCACGGCAGCCAAAAACGCCCGTTCAATTTCTATAGCGCGTAATTAATTTAATAAATGGATATTTGGGCATAACTTGAGCAGACGATCGAATTAGGCCACGAAACCAGTCCCGTTGAGTTCGTATCGTCGATTAGAGCCAGGATAGGTATATAGTTTGTTATTTTTAGAGATCAGCAAATTTGGTGTTCAGAATGGCATTGCGGTGCGCGTAAAAATAGCCTACCCGGGAAACAGTCTCAGAATGCGACGAAACTGGTGTCGTTGGGTTTGTATTGAAAAATTATTTTAAGACATCAAGGTTATAAGTTGATTTGATTTACCTGGTGATTGTGGAAAAATTAAACGCGTGTTTATTTCTGGTTTTATAAAGGAAAATTTTTCATATGACCTCGGATTTCGACAAAACTTGTCCCATTGGATCCGGAATACCTTTTTACATTAAGATTAGCTTTTTAATCAGTAAACAGACATCGTATGTGGTGATTTTTAACATGTTAACTGATTGAAGTTTAGTATATGATTACCTTTGCAAAAGAAAAACTTTCCCACTTCACGTCTTAACCGCAAATCATTTCGTTTCTATTCTTGCTTGCCAATCTGTACTATTACTTGCATCCCACATTTCTGTTTTTGCGTGCGCATGAATTAATTGAAATACCTTGTGCTCCACATTTTCAAGAATCCCTCATCCCACCGCAAACCTATACATTTATGCAAGCCTACTTAGCCTAATACTTGGCTCCCACGGCTTTTCCTGTATATAAACACATGAGCTGCTCCATTTCTTTCATCATCCAAGCAATGATCTAAGACCGGGATCTTCAACAAACGAAAAAAAACTGACGTGAAAGCCTGGTGGGAAAGCCACAAAGAAAAGGGAGGAAAGGAGGACGTGGGGGGGGGGGGGATTGGAACGTGTATGAGGCAGTGTAAAGGTGGCAGTTATTTTGAAGGGAGGTTTGTGACTAATGTGAGTGAAGAGGATGTGGGAAGCTAGGTTGAAATGTGATCATTGAGGAGCATTGTTTTCTGGAGTACGGTTTTAACGTGGGGACAAAGTTTGAACTAAAGAAGGTTTGTAACCTAGGGGTTAGGAGGAGGGGAGGAAGGCATGCATGTGTAGGGCTGTTGATGGAGGAGGTGGTTCACATGACATGGGGAAAACAAGGAAAAGGCCATGCAGATTTTCAGAAAATAGAAGATGTACAGTAACTCCAATTTGCCTAAATTTTAATTAACATTGCCTAATCAGTTTTATCTATTTGCCTAACCAATTTTTATGTGATATTATAAGTCAGGCCTAATCCTAATTCCTATGTGCCGATCACATTCATTCTTGCCTAAGTATAAGTTATGATATTACTAACAGGTCCCAAAGGGGTAACCGTGTAAACAAATTATTATATGTATGCCTAACAAACTAGTAGATGTAGCGTGGCAGTTCGAATATGTTATGTGCCTTAGAGGAGTTTTAACATTCTTAATGAAGATTCTGTGTATATATGTAACGGAAATATAAAATTTAGAGTTTAAATATTATTTAAGTATTAGTCATATTTATTTATATAGTAGGTACCATATTTAAATCCACAACATGAACGTTGTAACTTACAGAATCAGATCAAACAACATTGGAACCATACCGACTGACTAACATTATGAAGCATGATTAGAGGGACGGAGTTGAATGCAACTGAATCGAAATGCTATAACGACAAATGGAATTATAAAGTGAGTTAAACTCACTCGGTATATTTTCCCATTTATATTTTATATAAATTGGGTTTTTATTTTGTGTGCTCTGTTTGCTATGGTTGACTGTTCGCTAGTTTATATTTATTTATTAGACTGGTGAAATTAAACCGTCGTTTAATTTCAGTGAAATACAATCGTTATACTAACAGTTAGTTCCAATAAAGGTAACTTACCTTATTGGTCACGTTTATCAATAAATGTGTTTGATGGTTCGAATTGGTTGATCGATTTGAATTGTTTAAACGGTGTGGAGATAACCAGTTGAATACAGGGAAGGACAGGTTGGAGGAATCCAACTGGATTCCTCAAATATATTATTTCTTATCATATTATCATATATGAACTTTCATGCTTGGTGTGATGGATTTGATTATTGATCATTGGTTTGGAAGCCAATCTGTGTTATGTTTTGACCAGTGAGCTATATTGGTTAAGTAATCAGCAGTAAATGGCCGAAAAGAAATGATATCGATTTACCGTCAGGTGAGTCGATAGAGATGAAGTCATAAAATTTATTTTATAAATAAAGAAAGATTTTGAAATATATATTTCAACTAAGAACGTATTTAAAAGAAATAAACGTTTATGTTTATAATCAATTGTAAATTGTTTTTTTATAAAGTCAAACTGATGTTAATCCGATTTATAAAGGTGAGAATAAGAAAGTTAACATAACGATTAAATTTGGATAATTTTGTTGTTGAGAAACAATTTAATGGAATTATTTAAATTAATTAATTATATTATTAATTAATTTAAAGAGAAAACGAATTGGCATCGATTAATAAGATAATCGTGTTTTGAGTAAATAAATTGACTCTTTAGTTGGATTGATTTCTAAATTAGTATGTTTTGAATAGGAAATAAGTTTAAATGAATATTTTTAGATTGTAATAAGATTTTTTTAAAAAAAAGAGATTTACTGGTTATTTTAAGTGAATAAAGGAATTAACTACCTATGTAGTTAATGGTTGAAATAAATCATTATTGTAATTAATAATAATTTAGAAAATTACTTTCAATGGGAATTTATTTAAAAGTAATCTAAGTTAAAATGGAAATTTTTAAACAAATATTCTAGCTTTAAATAAATATTACTTAATTGTTTGAATTAAGTAAAAGGAAATTCAGATGAAAGAATTTGGTGATAAACCAGAGTTACATAAAAGAGATTTGAGGTGTTATTTCGTTAATTCTAAATTAACGTTATTTAAGAATGTCGTGAAGCGGGGAAATTGAATTAGGATTTCCAAAGCATGGAAACATGGAATAGATATGAAAGGGGTTTGGTTAAAGGGGTCGAGTTAAAAGTGGTGTGATATAAAGAAGTTATTTAATTTAATTGAGAAATGATGGTATTTTAGAAAAGGAGATTTTTAAAAAGGATAATAAGGTTTATTAAACCGTATTTTGAATTAAATTGTTAAATGAAAATTTAGATTGATATTAGAATAAAAATATGTGTTTGGTATTACAACTCGTATTTGTCTTTAGATATGAACGTTGTTTATCATGGGCTGAGAGGTAATTAAAATACCCCAACTTGAACGACAGCAGGATTATCTGAAGATGGAATTCATTGTAATGGTAAAAGAGGTTAGTGAAATTTATTATTTCCTTAGGGAAATAATAAAGGCGACGCTTGCTGAAAATTTAGAGAAAATATATATATAATGTGGATTCCAAAGTAAAAAGGAAATAAAAGGTATTGCGTGAGATTGTAATGACATTTTCAAGTTTAACAAGGGAAATGTAAAAGATGAGCTTTCTTCTATAAGAATAAGCATGGAGTATTGTTTCAAGTGATTAATTGAAGATATGTCGTAACGTTGTTTACGAGTAAAAGATTAAATTGATTTCCCAACATTATATAAGAATGTGGCTAGTATTTTTGGAAGTTAGAAAAAGAAACTAGCAGAGATGATATAAGATTTCCTAATTATTCGAATAAATAGTTCAGTTAAAAAGAGTGGAAACGATATTTAAAAATATCGGAAGATTTAAGATTTAAATATACTTTTGTTTTTAATTAAAAGGCCAAGTGATGCTAAAATATTGAACCAGTGAACTCGTTTTATTTCACGGTTGAATGATTGTTTATTTTGATAGTTAAATCACCAACTATCATATCTGTCCAATACGATTGTTGGTACGGAAAGACCGGGATCAAATTTACATTCGAAAACCATATCGACCAACAAATACATGAAGAGATCAAGAGATGATCGAGGTGGAGCGTTGAAGATCGTAGATTTTCATAAACGGAAGAGCCACTAAATTCTCTGCCTTGCAAACATAGATAAGCTGTGATTCTGTCGTGATTGGAATCTACGGATTGCAAGGACTTCTCGCTACTGATCCATGGGGTGATTACTATATTGGATGCAGTAGGAGAGTACCTTCGGTTCACCCTGTTCCTGGATGACTTGTATGGACGAGTGTCTGACAAAGTATTTCCAGACGGTCATGTATATCGATTTCTTCAACTGTACGAAGAGTGGAAGCGGAGAAGGAAACTTCTTTTAACTAACACATACTGTATTGCTGAGGACGTCAATCAGTGATTTGACGAATTTGACGATGTGGCATTCGAAGTTAATCTGGTGTGATGATAAAGCGTAGCCTTAAGCCTCATCAACCGGGAAATGACAAAAATCGGGCAGGCAGCATGGCTATGTGGGTCGCTCCCATTAGGGTGTATAATCACCTATCTAGAGAAAATCTATTTGCTTCTGTAATCTATTTCGATGCTGTCTCTTTTCGGGAAGACAGTGGGTAGCTCCCAACCGTTGGTGGTATACATTCGATACACTCAAGGGAAATGAGTGGTCGGTCATGTGAGGGCCGGTTTACAAGACGTTCTTGTTGAATCCAGTATATTCGCCTCTAGAGATACACGATCGGCAGGTGGTCCCATACCTTGTCATAGTCGGAATCCAATCTCCAATAAGCGCCTGCCGGTTTGATTGTATACTATATATGTGGAGCATGAGATGCAAGCGTTCCACTAGATTGTTAATTACTTATAATTAGACATTATTATAATATCAGACAAGATATTGGTGTCATAAATGTTTTGGGTTATCGTAAGGTAAAAACCATCTGTATTTATGTGTGGATTTGGTCTTACGATTACCCTTTGCTTTCGAAAGGATTTTAGCTTAAAAATCAAGTTGTGTGATACCTTAATACTGTGCGAGTTTATATCACTCTGGTTCACCAGACTGACCCGGTATTTTGTAAATGCTCGGGTTAGACCGGGTTGTACAGGTTCAGGTTATTGCCGCTGTGAAGAGACGAGCTGGAAGAGTCAAGACATATGTTATTTTATAGCTACTATTCCGCTGTGTGTTGTATATGAGGACATATTATTATAGCTTTCCAGTTGTTGATGTACTCTGATATTGTAAGTATTTTTAAAAGCTCTAAGTAAAGTTTTATTTCTGTATTATATTTTGTTCCGCTGCGATGTGAGACTCTGTGTTGTGTTGTTGTTCTTCTTCTATTCTAATATTTCTTTCTTTCTTATCTCACCCTCTAATTTCTTTCTAATAACGTCCAGTGTTTTCGGTGTTTGGAAGGTCGGCATGAGTTACGGTAAAGGTATTTATGTCAATTTTCGGGGCCGAAAATCCTCTAGTCGTTACACCCCAGGAATGCAGTGATTCGCATTTGATTCTTTAGCCATCTGAGTTTGCCTTGTACAAAGTGGGAATTTCGTATTCCAAAATATCGACTCCCAGCCATCTAAAGACATCAAGTGAAAGTTGGTGATCAATTAGTATCCCAACACACCGATCTCGGCCAAAAATAGAATGCTAAACCTGGTTTTGTGCCATGCCAAATACAAAATGCGGGGTGCGCTGGTGGTTTGAAGCAATCGTACCGAGTTGCGCAACCTATTTTGATCCAATTTTGGCAAATCCAAAAATCCTTGCCATGGTTGATACGATCCTTTGAATTTTGCTGATTTGCTTGACACGATCGCTTGTTTTTGAGTGATCACACCAGATGTGAGATTTTACCATGTAAGAAATATAATTTTTTATCCGAAGTCATGAATGACTTTGCCAATCCAAGAACGTAGATCTAGGAATCGACAACATTTCTAACTTTTTTCGAACACTACGCGAGGTCGACCAAATTGCTTTGTATTTTCCGATGAACATTCTCTAATCTCAAGCACATCGCTTACCATAAACTTGGCGTGTAACTGCTTTGCTAAAGAGCGGGTCTACACGTACAAACTCCATTTACACAGTTCCAAACATTATAGTTGATCAGAATTCTGTTACGAACACAACAATGCATGTTTTGTGGTCAAATTCCATTGTTTGCAAAAATTCAAATTTTGAAATATAACTAAATAACTAATTTAATTGCCATCAAATTCCTAGGTACTACATACCACCTATCAATTGTTTGTATATGTATATCGTGGGTCACTCGAATTGATCTAGCATTAGGTTCGGGCTAGAAACAAGTGCACCCAAAATTAGGATTTCCATTAGCTCCTCGCATGAGAAAGGACATGTAGTACAGTATGTCTATAACACATTTAACAATAGCACAAATTGTTGGATGGATGCTATAGTTGCTTTGATTATTTGCTTTTACGGTCTACCATTCCAAAAGGGTCATTTAAGATGGGTCTTAGTGATAAGGATAATTGGGCACCTAACATTATACTTGGTTTGCAATATACTATTATGTTTTCCTATTATGTTTCTCATGGAGAACCATATTATATTTGTTAAGTGCTAACTGTTCAATGGTAGGGACATATCAAGTTTTGTTCGCATAGCTACACAATGTACGATTTGGATGGAGCTATCTCTTATTGTATATGGACTTTTATGCTTATTATACGGTGCAACACTATGGAGCCTTGACTGCACATTCTTATTTATATCATTATGATAATAGTTACTTGTCTTTACTTTCATCCTATATAAACTCTATTACTTTTAACCATAACATTATCGATTTGTGCTTTGATTTTCAGTCCACTTAGTATTATTATCTCTTCATTTGTATATATACATATATATGTATGTATGTATATATATATATTATATTATATCTCATGCACTGTGAGGTATATGATATATTTAGTAACATTTTATTTTATTTATTACCCTTGATCATCATCCTACATTGACCATACATGTTAGCAGTGTACCATTTAGTTATAATAAGTGTTGGTGGTGTAGAGAAGTCGTTAAATGTATACACATTATTGGCCTTGGACCAATGACTTCAAATATCAAACTTTTCAATTAAATAAGGATATTAGTAGAGAGCGTGCCACTGATGTCATAGAAGGAAAAGATTTCTATTATCAGTGTTTTTAGTATTGTTATTACATTCTATTTTATATGTAATATCTAGCGGAAGAAATAATGCTGCATTGCCCTTGACTTTTTTAAAGGTTGTACCATGACATTTCTCTATTTGTTATTATAAGTCCATGGTAGCATTTCATAAATGATTTGAAAGCTATATTACATTGCTTTCTAGAATGCTACTGTAACAACCCAGAATTTCTGAACCATTTTTTTTAATTTGGCTATTTTAATGGATTTTGAATGTTTAAAATGATGTATTTTAAATAGTAATGACTAAAAATTTATTTAAATCGAAGTTAGAATGAATGTGAAAAATTGAGATTTCATAATATAAATTAAAAGTTTTGTCAAGCATAAAATTCAAAATAGTCGCTATGGAATTTATATATTTTTTAAAATAATGTATAGCCCTTAAAAATAGCCATTTTGCAAAGGCCTCCATTTTTGACGAAACCACTTTTGTTGGATCCGGAATGTCAAATTATAGTCAGGTTTAAAATTTCATCATTTTTGGAATTAATATGTAAGCATGGTAAATTTAAACGTGTTTTGTCAATTCTGTTTAAACTTAATCGACTTTAAAAAGGTCATATTTCAAATAGTCTCCAAATTTGACGAAATTGGTTTTGTTAGGACCGTATCGTCAAAACATAGCTAGATTTATTTTTCTATAATATTTGGAGTCGGTATGTGGCCCCGGTAAATCAAAATGTACGTTTGAATTCAATATATATTGATTTATATTCTAATTTTGATGAAAACTGATCGAAACAGTAGAATTGGCTTACGGAACATATCCCATTATGTCCAAAATGGGGGTATTGTAATGACCCGGATTTTTAGCGACTTTGGTTATCGACATAAACACGATGTCGATAACCAAAACACGGAAAATCCTGGTAATTAGTGAAAGAAATTAGAGGGTGAGGATAGATAAGATAGAAATTTAGAATAGAAGAAGAAGAAGACAACATCAGAGTAACACGAATCTCACAGCGGAACGAATAACATATAATATATGTAACATAACTTTGAAATATACATCTGTATTTGAATATACATCATTATCAAAGTACAACACTTACAACACAGCGGAAATAACTATAGCTATATGATCCTGAGGCCTCCTGCTCCAGCTCTTCAACTATATCTGAAAAATCCCGACTACTTGACTGCCCATACAAATTTGGGCACCCAAGAGTTTAGGGAAACAACAAAATAAACTCCAGGTCAGTCATGGGACTGGTGTGAGTAAAACGGTTTAAAAACGGTTCGAACAAGTAAACGATATCTCATAAGACCACGCCGCATAACGGAACAGGTTTTTCCCTTATGAGAATCCAAATTATCTTTATATCAAAACCTTTGATATTATGATAATGTCTATCAACCACACTATATATATAATCATCTAGCAGAAACGCTTTCATCTCACGTTCTACATATAGTATACAATCAAAACCGCAAGCACGTATTGGGTAATGGATTTCCAAGTATGACAAGGTATGGAACCACCTATCGCTCGTGTACCTCTAGAGAGGAATACACTGGGTTCAACAAGAACATCTTGCAACCCGGCCACACATGACCGACCACTCATTTCGCTTGAGTGTATCGAATGTATATCACGAACGGTTTGGATCAGCAACCGTTTCCCGAATGGGACAGCATCAACAATAGATTTTTAGAAGTAAATGAAACTCTAGATCAGGTGATTATACACCCTACTTCGGTGCGACCGAATTAGCCATGCTGCCTGCCCGATTTCTGTCATTTACCGGATGATGAGGCTAGAAGCTACGCTTTAACATCACATCAGATTCACTTTGAATGCCACATTGTCAAATCTATCAAATCACCGATTAACGTCCTCAACCATACATTATGTGTTAGCTAAAAGAAGTTTCCTTCTCCGCTTCCACTCTTGGTACGGTTGGAGAAATCAATATACGTGATCGTCTGGAAATACTCTGTCAGACATCCGTCCATACAAGTCATCCAGGAACAGGATGAACCGAAGGCACTATTCTGTAAACAGGATAGCCCTTGCATAACTCCGTCTTCAATTTCCTTTGGCATATATGATTCGCAACGCTTATGCCAATACAGAGTGGTTCTTTGGATAATAATCCAACCGGTCTCTCCATATTAACAACGTTAAAATGGTCAAAACTTCGATAGTCTGTGATTTAACTATCGAAGAAAAACAGATGTGCAAACCAACGATATTATTTCCAAATGGAAATTTATATCGATCAAACATCATTCAATATTTATATCCTTAGTTCATTTTTCATCTCCTGCTTCCCTATATTCAACATTTTGCTATTTTCTATATTTGGAAAATATACGTTATTAACAATGGAAAACATTTCCATTTCTTGTCTTCTTTATTAGAAAACATTTCTGGTTTCTTATTTGGAAAACATTTCCAAAGCTTCTTCATTGGACTTAGACAGATGTTTTAAACAAACCATCGCATGCCAACTCAAACCACTTCCTTTACTGCCGAACCTTAACTATTCCCTAGATAAATCGAAGCCAATCAAGTTGGGGTAGAACTACCTCTCAGACCTTGACTGAATAACATTACTAACTCTGAAATAGGCAAAGTTCACTTTATATCCCTTTACTAACTTCCTTACTTAACTCTCGTTCGAATAAATCTCTATTTGATTTATTCTATTTGATTTACTCTATTTGATTTATTCTATTCACTTAACCCCTTTCGAATAACTATATTCGATAACTCCCTTTACTTTCTTCGAATAAACTATATTCGATTAACTCATTTTACTTTCTATTCGAATAAACTATATTCGATTAACTCCTTTGCTTTATCTCAAATCGATGAAACTAACATCGATTAACTCCTTTATTCTAACTCTAATCGATTAAACTAACATCGATTAGCTCCTTTGCTTTAACTCTAATCGAGTAAACTAACATCGATTAACTCCTTTATTCTAACTCTAATCGATTAAACTAACATCGATTAGCTCATTTTACTTTAACTCTAATCGACTAACTAAAAACCAATTAGCTCCTTTATTCTAACTCTAATCGATTAAACTAACATCGATTAACTCCTTTGCTTTAACTCTAATCGAGTAATCTAACATCGATTAGCTCCTTTATTCTATTCGAGTAAACTATTCATTTATAAAGATTTACTTTTAGTAACAGTTCTTCACTTTACAAATGATTTCCCTTTTATAAAACTCTATTCGTTTTAAAAATTGTTTTCCCTTTTTATTTACTTTCGAAATATTTCCTTTTATAAAATCTGTTGATTTTATAAACTCCCTTTTATTTCAATATACATTGAAAAATCCCTTTTACATCCCAGGGTCTTTTATGATTTTTAAAATATCGAATAACAATGATCAGCATCATTCCAACACACATAATCCATAACAGATTATATAACACATCATATATCACAATATATGAAAACCAGTAAAATAAATGTTGAGGAATCCAGTTGGATTCCTCCAACCTGTTTCCCTGCATCACAGATGTTAAACAATATAGATAACATCACTTTCAGTTCCATATGTTATATTCTGTTAAACAGAATCAATATAGAAATTCAACTAACTGACTAGCAGTTCAATCAAACAGTCAACACACAGTCAACCAGCCAATATCTAACAGTTCTAAAAATATAACATGAAATTATAAACTGTTCAGAATTAGTGACATTTACTCACTTTGGCGCGTTAACCGTTGAATAACGGTTTGCGTTATTCGACTCAGTCGGACAATTTAATTCGCCATAAATTGTAACGAGCTCGGATTCACTCCTAGTCAGTGTCATTGTGTTGCTCCCTTCCATATGGTCCCAATGGATCCGACCATTCGAATTTCTGATATCGTATGATCAAGGTACGATAAAACAAAGTTAAATACACTATTTTAAATAAAAGAAAAGGGCTTAACTTATCAACAAAAGGCCTCACCATATATACTAAGGCCCACTCACACCCTTAAAGCCCAACCCCTCCAACCTTTCTTCTTCTTACGCTTTCTACATGAGCTGCAAATAATGATCCATGGATCGCCACACAAAAAGTGCAGTAGTTTGGAAACCATCCATGGGTCCAACGTCACTCCCCACTTTGCATACAGATAACGTCATCTTCCAAACAGTTCTACTCGTGTCTGCCACCCTTACTCAAGTTAAAACGTGCCTCACCACAAAAATGCAAAAACAAATGCCACGTCCCCATATACAATCTTCCTGGTATCAAACCGTGAACAAATGCACAACTATTACTCAACTCCAAACTTCCCTTGCCACCCACCTAATGCCGCAAGTTCCCCCTCCAACCTGTGCTTTCCTTTCCTCCATCGAATGACCCCGTCCATTGTTTTAGTTCGAGTGACATGGCCATATTTCGAAGAATAAAAACTCCATCCATGCATCATTAAAAACTGAACTAAAACTGTCTAGTTTCTGCTCTCCGAATCTTCAAGTACACAAACACCACTCCTCAAGTCCTTGTTTAACGTAAGCATCACCTCCCAGTTCGAACTGTCTTGCCACTTCAGAAATGAACTAGACTTCGCCCTACCCTACTTGAAATCAACGCAGTCCTTCACCTCATCAGGAACCCTTCGTCACCGTCCACTTTCCTTCTAGTCTAACCCCTTCACGTTTTGGCCTCCTTCAGTATAAATAAAACTCCACCCCAGATGCATCATACTTTTTCCAACTCCTCCTGTAAACCCTTTGAGCATCACCGAACATTACTCCTCCCATCCCCCATTCATCACGTTGCCTTCCGCATACCTCCTGGTTTGATGATCTTTGTCTCAGCATCTGAAATATATTTATTTCGGATATGTTCTCGTGAAGTATAGGATTGGTTTGAGGATTTATAATTCACGACTCTTATGTTTTACCTTAGAGCACGACGGCTGAGAAAGCTTATTATATAGGATTCTTTGATTTTTCTTATGGAGCTTTGAAGGCCACGGTTTGGATTTTTGGCCACAAGAGACGGCGGTGTGAGAGTAATGAACGTGGGTCCTTCTTTGATCATAGAAAGAAGTTAGGGTATTTTTGTTTTTGAGTGGTAAAGTTTAACGTACCTTATTTATAATTCTGTTCATATATGAGCTGCTATGAACAGAAATAAAAACACCGGTGAGACAAGCAATGTCTCACGATCCAAAAAATATAATAATACCGGTAGATGGACTCATATTTTGAAACTTCAAAATGTTGATTTCAGGGTGCAAAATACTTCAAATAAAAAGTCGCTTATTAAATTAATTAAAAATTACAGTAAAATTCTAAAAATTAAATTATCACTATGTCCCAAAAGTACCTCGTCTAAATTCAAATCCGATCTCTAGTTATATCGAATAAACCGATACGGTCGATAAACGATTCTACAGCGACTATTCTGAAATTTGATTTGGACATATCTCAAAATCTACACGACGAAATCCCGATTTTTCTCTTCCACTAGAAAGATATACTCCACCAGCTCCACACGTTTCTTGTTTCACAGAAATCCGGCTTAAAACGAATCATGTACATTCAGTTGAAGTTCGAATCGCCAATTTACGAACTGCAGCGCCATTTCGAGCTTGTTTATAATTATATTATAAACTATACGTTCAACTGTCGACGATTGAATATATTCGTTATTCAAATTCAATTCCTAGCTGAATTAAATATCACAGATGATCCGGTTCACACCATATCGTCATTTCATCCAATTCTGATTATTTCAGAATTAAATATATTATTTAATTTATTATTTTCATTAAATATTCATCATTATTTTATTCTACGACCATTTAATTCACTACATCACCATTAATATAAATAAATAAATTAATCATAATACCCCTGCCAATGCGGGTCATTACAATCTTCCCCACTTAAAATAATTTCGTCCTCGAAATTGCTAAAAGGTAGAGGATGACCCTATCGACTGGTTAGAACATATTTGTTCACTTCTTAACTTCAGTTTTAACTGAACCAATTTAAGTTTTATTAATTCTTATCAACGAAAATTTTCAAAAATCTTGAAAATTTTCCAATGCCTTAACTCCTCGAAAATTTCGCTAGCATGTCCTTTGTACTGGTCAATAATTCAAACTCCCACTCTCCTCTCTGGGCCATCTCCAACCCAAAAGAAAATCAAACAGCCAAGCGGCTTGCCAATTCGGCTCATCAAAATCACCAAACTCATATATAATATAAACTGGTACCTTTTTGTCGGGCATATCATTATATCCTTTCCATCTGCTGTTAACTCAGCATATACCAATGTCATTCCAATCAAACTCCAATCAATTTTTATCCTCAACACAACCATTCGCTTACCCAAGCCAAATTCCATTTCAACTCGAGTTTAAATTCTTGATTTTCAATTCCTTAACTCTTCAATCCAATATCATTTCGGATTCTAATTTCACAAATCCAATCTTATTCGATTTCAATTCAACTTCAGTTACCACTTAACTGACTTTACACTAATTCAAATTCGATTTCACAAATTTCTGTTAAATTTGTTTTTAATTCAAACAGTCTTTCCTTGGGAATTTTAAACAGTTTACTTTTTCAAAAATCAAAATTTCCTTTTTGAAATTCAACTGAGCCCATAATCAATATTCCATTAGTTAAATCACTTCTCTATTTCTTTATCAATATTTGTTAACCAAATATTTTCAATAACCATATTGGCCTTTTATGTTATTTGGAAAACATTTCCGAATATCGCCTTCCTTTATTTTCTAAACTTTAGAAAATATATGCTATTTATAATTGGAAAATATTCCAATTACTTATCTCTTTTCTGATCTCGTTTATTTTTATACTTAGGAAATATTCTTTATTATATTTCCAAGCTTACATTTATTTGGGTTAAAACGGATGTTGTGTAAAACATCGTTACGACAACCCAAATGCTATATTAAACTACTCTTATTCAATATTGATCTTCGAGCCTGAAATCTTACTGTTTATTTGTTTAATAATGAAATAAATCAAGTTGGGGTATAACTACCTCTCAGACCTTGAGTGAATAACATTTATAACGTCAAAACAGATATGACTACTTATTCGAATAATCCATACCATACAACTACTGATTCACTTTTAAACACAAATACACCTTCTCTTTTCATTCTTACTGGATTTTATTCCTAGTCTTCCTTTTTTTATTTTACTATTCTATTTCTAAGTTCGTTTCCTTATCGACTTCTATATATATTGATATATAGATTTCTAGCTATCAAATTATCTTAAAAATATTCTAACTCCTTAAATTCCAGGAAAAATTCGCCATAACCTCCTTTGTACCGGGAGCATCGGGATATATTTCAAATAGCCTCCCATGGCCTTCACCAATCCAGAAGAAAAAGAAAAAGCCAAGCGGCTAGCCGATTCGGCTCAAAAAATCTCATATATGAATTAAATGCATACCTTTCCGTCGAGCATTCTATTTATAAACCTTTATACCTTATCCATACCTACCTCATGTATATTTATACATTTCTAATTCATTTCAACTTAATCCAATCATTTTAACTTAGTTCGTTAAGTGATTTTCAAATTACTGGTTTGCCCATTTCACCTTTTTATTTGAATATACATGTTCAAATATAGGTTTGACTTGTTTATCAAATAATTGAATTCCATTTCAATTTTATTTGAATTTCCTATATTCAAATTCCATTTCAATTCTCTTATTCACATTCTATACTTGAATTTCATGTCAAATCTCTTATTCAAATTTTATTTGAATTTCATTTCAACTATATTTGAATCTTCTATATTCAAATTTCATTTCACTTTCGATATTCAAATCCTATATTTGAATTCCTTTATATTTTCTATATTCAAATTCTATATTTAATTTCATTTGAATTTCTATATTCAAACTCTATTTCAATTCCATTGAATTTCATATATTCAAACTCCCTTTGAATTTCTATATTCAATTTCTATTAGTACTCTACATGAATTCTATATTCAATTTTCTTATTTCAAATTATATTTTGAAATTCTATATTCACTTTTCCATTATTTAAATCTTCTTTATTCAAATCTCATTTGAATTTCTATATTCAAATCCCCTTTGAATTTTCTTATTTACATTCTATGTTTGAACTTCCTTTATTCTAATTCCTTTTCAAACTTTCTTTATTCATTCTTTACATAAGTCTCGATTTCAATTCCCTTTGAAATCGATATTTCTACCTTAGGAAAATAGGTTTCCCTTTCAATTTCACACTTGTATTTTTATTTCTGAATTATCCAATGATAATTCTTTTCACTTTATTTATAAACTTTGTTTATAAAAGAACTATTTATAAACTTCGTTTATAAAGGAAATTCTCGTTTTATTTCTTTTAAAACAAGTTAATATTTCAAATCTATTTAAAAATTCTATATTATAAATCCCATTTTGAAATTCAACACAACTTGTCTTTCCTAAAACAAATTCAAAACAATATGTAACGGCGGGATTTTCGACCCAGAAAATCAACATAAAAACACACTGTTGACTATTCAAGCATCGAAAACACCAGGACATTAATAGAAGAATTTAGAGGGTGAGAAAGAAAAGATAGAACTAATAGAATAGAAGAAGAAGAAGATCACAACTGAACAGAATCAGAGTAACACGAAACTCGCAGCGGAACAAAATAAGATGTATTATATAACATAACTTTGAATACAGAACTGTATTGTATATACCATTATCAGAGTACAATACATCATATCACAGCGGAAATAACTCTACATAACTAATGGTGAAGCTTCCTGCTTTTGAGCTCCTCCAAGTGAATCTGCAAAGCCTGAAACACTTGACTGCCCGTACAAATTTGGGCACCCAAGAGTTTAGGGAAAACAAACAAAATAAACTCTGGGTCAGTCATGGGACTGGTGTGAGTAAATTCCAACTATACGGTTTTACTTTGAAGAAAATCCTTTTGGAACAAAAGGATAATAGTAAGACCAGCCCACACATAAACATGGACGGCTTTTACCTTACTATAACCCAAATTACTTTGATATCAAAAACAATGATATTATGATAATGTCTAAACAAATAATTATCCAAGTAGCAGAACGCTTGCATCTCACGTTCCACATATATATAGCATAAAATCATAAACCGCAGGGCACTTATTGGAGATTGGATTTCAACGGACAAGGTATGGGAGCACCTTCAGAATAGTGTACTCTAGAGGGGATACACTCAGGGTTCAACAAGAACGTCTTGCAACCCGGCCACACATGACCGCTCACTCATTTAGCTTGAGTGTCGCGAATATATTGCCACCACGGTTGTAGGCCATCCAACCGTCATCCGAAGATACAGAATCGAAAAGAAGTATAAATATGAATTTTCTCTAGATCGGTGATAATACACCTTGCTTGGGGATGACCCAACTAGCCATGCTGCCTAGCCCAACTTCTGTCCCTTCCTGGTTGTGAGGCTAGAGTCTACGCCTATATTCAGAACATCTGATCACCATTCACTTTGAATGCCACATCGTCAAATCCGTAATCACATATTGATTACACAAATGCACACTGGGTGTAGAATAAAGAGAAGTTATATTCTCCCCACCAACTTGGTATATTCGTAAAATCAACGGCGTGGCCGTTGGAAATACTCTGTCAGACACTCGTCCATACAAGTTGTCCTGGGACTGGATAAACAAAACACACCATTCTATAACTGGTCGATCCTTGCATTTAACTCCGTCTTCAATTATCTTCAGCATATCTCATTTGCAACGATTATGCCTATACGGAGTGGTTTCCGGATAATATATCCAACCGGTCTCTCCGTATTGATAACGATGGTCAAAATACTTCGATAGTCGGTTATTTAACCATCGAAGTAAAAACAAACATCCATTCTAATGTATAACTAAACACCACACAACCACGGGCACTTTTATTTGACATTCGTTTTATTTTTCGAATTCCCATATCTTACCAGATATTTCTCAAATCCCGTTTTAGCCTTTTCATACTTCTTGGAAAACATTTCCAGTTATTATAAACTCTTATTCTTTCATGTTCCAGAAACATACGTTATTAACGTTCGAAACATTTTCATTCTTTTCACATTCCTTGGTTTCTACACTTGGATCGTATACCCTATCTTCATTGGAAAATACTTCCAATTTCATTATAAATATTTTAATCGGCCAATCGTTTACTTTTAAAACATAATTCACTTTAAAATGTGAATACCATTCCTGTTACAGAAATCTGAATACCTTTATCAATTAACTCTTTATTCAAGTAATACTTATCTCATTTACCGAAACCTCTTTCATACTTTATATTCCCAATCCACTTTATAAACTCTGTTTTCTAAGACAACTTCTTATCAAATCGATATCAAGTTTATAACTAAATACTGACTCCTATCCTATCAACATTTATTTGTTTAAACTAAATGTTAATTATTCTATCAGATTATAATCCCTAATAATAGTTTACTTTTAATACATTCGACATCATCGAATTCTAGTTACAAATCCTAACGGTTTAATTCTAATACATTTCCTAGGAAGTGCTGTTATATATAAAAGTCATGCTTAAGTCAAATCAACAGCAGTTAAATTGTCGCTATAGTTCTAAACTTGTCATACGCTGTAATATTCTCCTTATAACTAATTACAGTCTCACTTACCTTATCAACAGCGTTATTTTATTGCTATAGTTCAACTTGTCATACGCTGTAATATTCTCCTTATAACTAATTACAGTCTCACTTACCTTATCAACAGCGTTATTTTATTGCTATAGTTCAACTTGTCATACGCTGTAATATTCTTTGTTATAACAAATCTTGACATAACAGTCACACTTATCTTATCAACAACATTATTTTATCGCTATAATTCTAAGACTTGCATACGCTGCCATATTCCTTTTATACAAAAATCTTGACATCTCTTTCCGTTACAAAAATCTTGACATCTCTTTCTGTTACAAAAATCTTGACATCTCTTTCTGTTACAAAAATCTTGACATCTCTTTCTGTTACCAAAAATCTTGACCTCTCTTTCCGTTACAAACTGATATCGTTCCTCGGTAATAGCGAAGCCGGTCAAATTGGGGTATTTTATTTACCTCTCAGACCTTGATCGACAACGTTCTTACCTTAGAACCGATACAAGTCTGTATTCAAATTCCTTATTACTTAATATATTTATTAAATCGTATTTCCTTGTTGTATTTTGGAATATGGTTTTACAACACCATATTCTTACTTTGGAATCTCTGTGGTTTATGAATATTTAATTTAAACATTAATTCTTTGCTTTCTCCATTCCCCAGTTTTTATCTGCAACTTCTTAAATGGTAATTAACTCTCATTAATTTCGATAAACTTATTTCTAACCTGTTTTCATTAGATTAATTAAAGACCAATTAATCTAATAATCATGTTCCCAAATAACAGTTGATTAAATCAACTTATTTCCATCAGTAAATTCGTTAACTGATTTTAATTACTTCTTAACATTAGATTAATCTAATTAATCTAATGATATCTCTAAATTATTTATCTTAAATATAATTATCCAAATATTTAATCGTCGGATAGTTTTTACTTTATAAACTTGTTTAAATATCAACAATCGCTTTTATTTGCTTTATAAAAACGAACTCTAAAATACTGGTTTATAATAGAACTTCTATTATAATTTAAAACTTCACTTTAATTATAAAAATATAATTTCTATAATTAACTTCATTGATTTGCCTGACGGTAAATCAGTTTCTTAACAAAACGATGGTTTTATGGTCGACTGTTAACATTTTCTAAATCGATATCGTTTATTTATTTAATCTAAACAAATGTTGAATTTTCGTTCAACATCAATATTCACATGGGGTTTTAAATATAATTCAGGTTCATACAAAACAAACAGTACATATAATTATCAAGGAATCCGGTCGGATTCCTCCAACCGGTTTCCGCATCCACAAATGTCAGTCAACACGATTTACACTAACTTTATACTAGAGGTTATTCTAATCGATGGAATCAGTGTCCAACTGATGATGTGTACATATATATGACGGTAAAATATTCAACCAAATTAATTGTAATCTACCTAATCAACCATCACACAACATTCAAACAACATTAAAATATACGTGCAATATTTTAAAATAGATCAGAGTTAGTGATTTTACTCACCTTCGCGCGTTAACCGTTAAATAACGATTTGCATCGGTTGATCTGAATCAGACGTTGTAATTTCCAACGATCTCACCCCATACCGTATTTGTCGTTCTTCTCTCCAGCGTGCTCCCCGTGCATGCGACTTTTATATTCTTTTTATACAAACCTGCTATGCGCCTCAATCAAGCTGAAATCTCATTGCCATGCGCACGCCAGCGTTTGCAACTCAGTTCCGAAATTAAACGCTTGCATCACTTCGAACCACCATAGTCTGACACCGTCAACCACCTTACTTCGCGTCACCAGTTCGTACATGTATCAATTAGCTCGCACCACCCTTGATCCTCACGTCGAACACACTTCTGGTCTATGACTTGCGCATACACCGGACCACTCAGTCTTACACCACGGTGAGACTCCTCCACCTCTCCATCAACCCACAGTAGATACCTCACGTTCATGTCCGTTTTCAACCCTCCAGACCCCACTTCGAATGCTGACCATAATCCGCACACTACCCAGATCCTTCTCGTCACAAATACAAACGCCAGTTCCAAACATATCATATCCTCCTTTGATGCACACACAGACAATGCGGATTCCCATGCAAACATCACAGATCCATGCGCCTCCGTACCACCTTACTCCACTCACTGCCACCTTCCGCCATTCGCCTCTTAAAACTCTAAACCTGTAGCTCCTCCTTGCCGTCGAAGACACCACCATCAGTCTACACCGGAGATCAACCCGCCCTGGCCCAGTACAGCCCCTCACCGACCAAGTATGGCGCCAAAAGTAGACACCAACCGGAACATCACTTTCGCTTTCCACTCGCAATACTCGCCCTCCGTCGCTGACCTCACAACGTTGGCCATCCCCTATACTTCGCGTTGCTCAAATCTCGACACTGCTTTCAGGAATCGAATGGGTTTATATTTTTGTGAAGTAACTAATGTATATATATTTACTGTTTCGAGAGGATATATATAATTTTCTTCGTAAGCTTGAAACCATAGTTCTACTATAAGGGTATATTTATAAGGTTTGTGTAATGTCCCGCATTTTTATCGGTTTATATTCGAATATTTAAATCAGTTTAAATATTGAATTCTTAATATAAGTAGATTTAAATATTAATTAAAATGAAGTTGAACGTATAAAAATATATATTCAATATAATCGAGCTCATAACGACGTTGCAGTTCGTAATTTAACATTCTGAACTTCAACTGAGTGTACAGAAACTCGTTTTAAATCAGATTTCTGCGAAACCAGAAACGTTGGAATCTGTTGAACTGTATTTTTCTAACAGAAGTGAAAAACCAATATTTCGTGTTACAGATTGTGAGTTATGTCCAAATCAAATATTCAGAAAGTCGCTATGAAATCGTATATCGACCGTAACGGTTAATTTGATATAACTAGATATCGGTCTCGAATTCGGACAAGGTTCTTTCGGGACGTAGTGATAATTTAATTTTTAGAATTTTTCTGTAATTTTTAATTAATTAAATACGCAAATTTTTATTTGGAGTATTGTGCACCCTGAATCAGTATTTCGGGATTTCACAGAAAAAGTTAACCTACCGATATTATTATATTTTTGAGATCGTGACACCTCGCTGAACGCAACTTTATTTTTATTTCTGTCCATAGCCGTTCGTACTTGAATGGAGTTTTATATAGCAGGGTATCCTTAATAAATTAAGATATACAATAAAATACACATATTGGGTTCCTTAGCAGCAAAGAAATGGATACAACAAGCGACGTGAAGCATGAATTATCACATCACCTGTCGGCCTATCCTACCTAAACGCTAAGAATGTGCAGACAGTAAGGGAGAACGTGTAGACTAAATACCTTGCCAACCAAGACATCAGGCAACAATGCAAAGGCTTCAAATCAAGCAGACCTACTCTACCCTCTACACCCTAATCCTTGCGTCCCAAGCTGTTTATTCCGTGGAGTCCAAGCCGCTACAATATATAAAAGCACGCAAGCCATTCATCTTTGCTTCAGTAAAACTATAGTGGGTTTCCAATGGCCTCCGCAAACAAAAATTAAAACAAATAAATTTCCTCACTAAAAAGCTCAAACTCTCACATACGAAACGCTTAGTACCGCTCATCGTTTCATGACTTACTTCAAGGGGGTTCGCATGCGGTTATGGGGATTGGATGTACAGGAGCCGCATGAGTTATTTTGGTGAGATGAAGTGGTGATGGAGTGCGAAGGCTCGGAAGGAGAAGTAGCACCGTGTGTTGTGGACGAGTTTGATGAAGTAAAGGTGAAGTTCAGACGTGAGCTGATGATGGAAGGAAGTGCGACGAAGGAGGGTCACGGATCTTTGTTTTGAAGAAACTAAAGATATGGGAGTTGGAGTTTTTGCAGACGGTGGGAGTCTCGTACGTAGTTGATGGCAGAGTTAGTTCTGTGTATTATGGGGTTTGCGGAACACATGTTCGAAGCAGTACGAGGTCAAAAGTGAGAGAAGTCATGCGTACTGGTTTGGTTCCTAAACCGAAGTGATGTGTTGATGGAGCGTTCAAGGGCGAAGGCTCAAGCGTTGCTAGTTTTGGTTTTAGCTGAGTAGTAGTAAATTGAAGAAGCTTGCGGTTTGTCTTGTTATTGAAGTAAATGGATGAAGTAGGTGCCAGTTTTTACTTAGGAGAAAGAAGATGTTTGCAGATTTGATTTTTGCGAGGCCAACGGGGTGTTTCTCTCTCATCGTGGGTCAAAGAACTGGGCGTAGGAAACAATGATGAACTGACCGAGTTTGGACTTGAGCAAAACAAGTAATGGGACGAATTCAAATGGTAAAGCCCAACGAAGTTTAAACTAAGTCTTATTTAATTTAAATATACATCTTAGTTTATAAATTAAATATTTAGCACATATTTTGTCAGTTGCACGAACAGACTGATCCGTTAGGATCATACAGATGAGGACTACGTACAGGAATTAGTGTGGAGCGTTATGAAGTTCGTTTGAATTGTGGCAGATTAAAGCGCCTGGTATAATCAACAAACGCCAATCACTATTTAACGGTTAACGCGCCAAGGTGAGTAAATTCACTAACTATGTTTTTATTTTAAAATATTATAATTATATTTTAAATATTGGTTGAACATTGTGTGATGGTCGCTTCAGTAGATTATAATTAAATTGGTTGAATTATATATCGTTGTATATATACACATCATTGGTTGGACTGTTTCCATCGATTTTAATATTCCCTGGTATGGAATCGGTATTAATTGTTGACTAACATCGGTGGATGCAGGAAACCGGTTGGTGGAATCCAACCGGATTCCTCAATATTTATATGTACTGTTTGTTTTATATAGATGCACTGTTTGAACCCAAATGACATTTGAAACCTTGTGTTTATATTAGCGTTGAATGGAAATTCAAACGTTATTTTGATTTAACCAGTAGACGGTATCAATTAAGAAAGTGGCAACAACCAACCGTAAATGTATCATTTGTTTTAACCGCTATTGTTTTACCAAAATCCCACCGTGTGCGAAGCACGTGTTTCACCATACTTACTAAATGATTTGGTAAAGTGGATTCTTATATTAATACGATTAATAAGTAAGTAGGCGGAGATTAACTTGATGATTAATAACATGAATTTATTGTTTTAAGAACAATTAAATGAGATATTTACAAATCGATTATGGTTGATTTCATATTTAGTAAGATTAGTTAGAATCGATTATTGTTTGTTTAATAGTAAATGAGATTATTTAGAAACAAATTTTTATTTTTATAGTAATCGATATTAGTGAAATTATTGGGATTAATAAATGTTATTTAAAATGAAAAGATTTGTTAGAATTGATTAGTGGGTTAATCATGGCTAAATATTTACCAAGCAAACCGTTTTGATCAATAATGGGTTATTTAATTAAATTAGATTGGGTTGATTAATCTAATGTAATAAATTAACGAATAGTTGATTTAGTTTAAATAAGATATTAAAGTATAAGGGATTTGTCTAAAGAAGACAAAGCGAAGAGGAATGTTTAATAAGAGATGTCAATATTTTTGTAACGGAAAGAGATGTTAAGATTTTTGTAACAGAAAGAGATGTCAAGATTTTGTAACAGAAGGAGATGTCAAGATTTTTGTAACAGAAAGAGATGTCAAGATTTTTGTAACGGTAAGAGATGTCAAAGATCAGTATAAGATGGAATATAGCAGCGTATTTCAAGTATTTGAACGATAGCGATAAAACAACGCGGTTGACTAGGCTTAAGCGTGACTGTTATGTCGAGATTTGTTATAAAAGGGGAATATCACAGCGTATGACGAGTTTTGAACTATAACGTTAAATTAACGCTGTTGGCTAAGCTTAAGCATGATTTTTATATAGCACTACTCCCTAGGGAATGTAAACAGTTGTTTTGAAATCCACTTATTCTAAAAGTAATAAGTAACGATGATTGTCTAAAGAAATATAAGAACGAGTAGTGGAGAATCGTTTCAGAAAATGATGACATCATTTCGGTGTTTGAAATATGATTAGAGTTAAATAACACTATTAGAAATGGGAACTATAATTCGATGATGATGAATGTTAAATAAAAGTGCCCATGGTAGTGTGATGATATTTATACATTTGATTGAATGTTTGTTTTACTTCGATAGTTAAATAACCGACTATCGAAGTGTTTTGACCATCGTTGTCAATACGGAGAGACCGGTTGGATATATTATCGAAAACCACTCCGTATAGGCATAACCGTTGTGAATTCATTATGCTAAAGGCCATTGAAGAAGGAGTGAAACGCAAGGGTCGTTCTGTTTCAGAATGGTGTTTTCTGTTTGTCCAGTCCCAGGACAACTTGTATGGATGAATGTCTGACAGAGTATTCCTAACGGTCACATAAGACGATCTTTTCAAAGTATTACGTCTGGTGGCGGAGGAATTCGTTTCTCTTAGCTTTTATACCCGTAATATTTTTGGGTAGATCAACTAGTGATTTGAAGGGTTTGACGTTGTGGCATTCAAAGTGTATGGTGGCCAGATGTCCTAAAAGGTAAACGTAGCCTCAAGTTTCACAACCGGGGAATGACAAAAATCGGGCAGGCAGCATGGCTATGTGGGTCGCACCCATTAGGGTGTATAATCACCTATCTAGAGAAATTCCTTTTGTTTCTTAATCTATCGATTCTGCCCATTTGGGAACGGTGGTTTGAGTCCAACCGTTGGTGATATACATTCGATACACTCAAGCGTAATGAGTGGTCGGTCATGTGTGGGCCGGGTTGCAAGACGTTCTTGTTGAACCCAGGTGTATTCGCCTCTAGAGATACATCATCGGAAGGTGATCCCATACCTTGTCATAGTTGGAATCCAATCTCCAATAAGCGCCCTGCGGGTTTTGATTTCATACTATGTATGTAGAGCGTGAGATGCAAGCGTTCTACTATTTGGTTATTTATTTGATTAGACATTATTATAATATCACTGGATTTTGATATCAAAATATTTTGGGTTATAGTAAGGTAAAAGCCGTCCGTGTTTATGTGTGGACCGGTCTTACTATTATCTTTTCTTTCAAAGGATTTTTGAAGTTAAACCATATGGTTGGAGTTTACTCACACCAGTCCCATGACTGACCCAGAGTTTATTTTGTTTGTTTTCCCCTAAACTCTTGGGTGCCCAAATTTGTACGGGCAGTCAAGTGTTTCAGGCTTTTACAGATATGCTTGAAGGAGCTAAAAGCAGAAGGCTTCGCCGTTAGTATTTAGAGACTATTTCCGCTGTGATATGATGTATTGT
Source organism: Allium sativum (assembly GCA_030737875.1). Classification (NCBI taxonomy): domain Eukaryota; kingdom Viridiplantae; phylum Streptophyta; class Magnoliopsida; order Asparagales; family Amaryllidaceae; genus Allium; species Allium sativum. Next base: position 753,601,915 of record CM060918.1, read on the forward strand.
ACTCTGATAATGGTATGTATATACAATACAGTTTTGTATTTCAAAGTTATGTTATATTTTATTCGTTCCGCTGTGAGATTCGTGTTTACTCTGATTATGTTCAGCTGTGTTCTTCTTCTTCTCCTATTCTATTAGTTCTATCTTTTCTATCTCATCCTCTAACTTCTTTCTATTAATGATCCGGTATTTTCGATATCTGAACAGTCGACGCTGGGTTTTGTGTCGATTTTCGAAGTCGAAAATCCCTGGGTCGTTACAGTTTGAATCCTTAAGGGCAAAGAAATAGGGTGTAGGTAGGTTGTTAGCTGCATGGGCTTTGGCGTGAATAATTAGGTTGTATATGGTATGGTGTGTTTGCTTAAATTGAAAGCAATAGGAACATAGCTGTTTAAACAAATGGTAGGCGTGGACTTTTGCACGTTAAGTCTAGTTGATAGCATGCGCTTTAGGGGATAGAAGGCTATGCAATTCCCTTTGTTGTTAAGTTATAACATAGGTCTGTAGGGTATGGTTGTGGCTAAGTCTCCTTATAATATATAATATAGGGTATGGGCTTTTTACGTGGTAGATATGGTCCGCACGTTTGTACAGGGACATGAAATGAAAATGTATGGCATTAGTTAATGCGGTATGTCATGAGTACTACGTATGAAAAGATATTTTGGCAGAGAAGATTTCGGTGCGTGGGTATGTAATATAAGGTGTACATGGTTTAATGGCTTCAACTCCTTTCAATGTTTTGTCCTCGAACGTGTATTGTGTATTAGTGCTTCTTTACACCGGTATCCCAGAGAGACCGTGATAAAATATTTGTTCATATCTGTTAAAAGTTTACATACCAATGCCTGATATATGTTTGTTTTAAATCTAAAAGAATAGGGCCGCTGCGAACAGAAATAAGAGTACGATCGTGTCCAGCGATGAGCCACGATCTCAAAAATATAATAATACCGGTAGGTTGACTCATATTTTGAAATCTCGAAATATCGATACAGGGTACACAGTACTCCCAATAAAAAGTTGCGTATTTAATTAATTAAAAATTACAGTAAAATTCTAAAAATTAAATTATCGCTGCGCCTCAAAAGAACCTTATCCCGATTTGTACCCGATATCAAGTTATATCATATAACCGTTACGGTCGATATACGATTTCACAGCGACTTTTTGAATATTTGATTTGGACATATCTTGCAATCTGTACGACGAAATCTCTATTTTCCACTTCCGTCGGAAAGATACAGCTCAACAGATTCCAGCGTTTCTCACTTCGAAGAAATCCGATTCAAAACGAGTCCGGTATACTCAGTTGAAGTTCAGAACGTTAATTTACGAACTGCAGGGTCGTTCTGAGCTCGACTATAATTAATATATATCTTTATACGTTCAACTTCGTTTTAATTAATATATAAATCCACTTATATTACAAATTCAATATTTAAACTGATTTAAATATTCAAATACCAACCGACAAAAATGTGAGACGTTACTCAATATTTTTTTGGTAGTAATTCGTCACTTACATCTCAAAAATGAATACTGATGATGCAGCTGTCATCATCAGAATCTATTTTCCAGCGATCGAAGTGAGTTCAATACTATAAAACCATTTCTAAACATTTCCACTTTGAAATTCATTTCAAAATATAATTCACACTGCTTGTAAAACAATTTAAAATCTCCCAGGATCTTAAATTTTCCTTATTTTTAATCCCAATCCATTTACAAACACTTATCCAGTTATCCAGAGTTTTAATTCAATCTCTGGTTAAAACTCATCTGATTTCACGTATTTCACTTATATGAATTCTGATTGGTTATTTACATAACCTTTTTACTTATAATCTTACTCGATTATAATAACAACCAATGTATCCAATATATTATAATTTTGATATATATATCTTCTCTATATCAAGATTTACCTTGGGTAAACTTATTTTAATTTACCCTCTTTTCAAAACATATCGTGCTGACCCATCGTATTCGAGTGTTTAGTAACTCCTACCGATACAGTGGATCAAACTGATCGACCAGAACTCATAAACGACTCAAACAATGAATCTCCACAATATGAAATTATTTTTATATCATCTACAAATACGTTCACTCGTATATATACACTCAATCTCAGTCTAGGGTATTACTAACCCTATCTCTACCGAGTAACGCCACAGAGCCAAGGTAATTCTTAACTTAAGCTCTGATACCAACCGTAATGACCCAGATTTTTAGCGACTTTGGTTATCGACATAAACACGATGTCGATAACCAAAACACGGAAAATCCTGGTAATTAGTGAAGGAAATTAGAGGGTGAGGATAGATAAGATAGAAATTTAGAAAAGAAGAAGAAGAAGAAGACAACATCAGAGTAACACGAATCTCACAGCGGAACGAATAACATATAATATATGTAACATAACTTTGAAATATACACCTGTATTTGAATATACTATATTATCAAAGTACAGCACTTACAACACAGCGGAAATAACTATAGCTATATGATCCTGAGGCCTCCTGCTCCAGCTCTTCATCTATATCTGAAAAATCCCGACTACTTGACTGCCCATACAAATTTGGGCACCCAAGAGTTTAGGGAAACAACAAAATAAACTCCAGGTCAGTTATCAGACTGGTGTGAGTAAAACGGTTTAAAAACAGTTCGAACAAGTAAACGATATCTCATAAGACCACGCCGCATAACGGAACGGGTTTTCCCCTTATGAGAATCCAAATTATCTTTATATCAAAACCTTTGATATTATGATAATGTCTATCAACCACACTATATATATATAATCATCTAGCAGAAACGCTTTCATCTCACGTTCTACATATAGTATACAATCAAAACCGCAAGCACGTATTGGGTAATGGATTTCCAACTATGACAAGGTATGGAACCACCTATCGCTCGTGTACCTCTAGAGAGGAATACACTGGGTTCAACAAGAACATATTGCAACCCGGCCACACATGACCGACCACTCATTTTGCTTGAGTGTATCGAATGTATATCACCAACGGTTGGGATCAGCAACCGTTTCCCGAATGGGACAGCATCAACAATAGATTTTTAGAAGTAAATGAAACTCTAGATCAGGTGATTATACATCCTACTTCGGTGCGACCGACTTAGCCATGCTGCCTGCCCGATTTCTGTCATTTACCGGATGATGAGGCTAGAAGCTACGCTTTAACATCACATCAGATTCACTTTGAATGCCACATTGTCAAATCCATCAAATCACCGATTGACGCCCTCAACCATACATTATGTGTTAGCTAAAAGAAGTTTCCTTCTCCGCTTCCACTCTTGGTACGGTTGGAGAAATCAATATACGTGGTCGTTTGGAAATACTCTGTCAGACATCCGTCCATACAAGTCATCCAGGAACAGGATGAACCGAAGGCACTATTCTGTAAACAGGATAGCCCTTGCATAACTCCGTCTTCAATTTCCTTTGGCATATATGATTCGCAACGCTTATGCCAATACAGAGTGGTTCTTTGGATAATAATCCAACCGGTCTCTCCATATTAACAACGTTAAAATGGTCAAAACTTCGATAGTCTGTGATTTAACTATCGAAGAAAAACAGATGTGCAAACCAACGATATTATTTCCAAATGGAAATTTATATCGATCAAACATTATTCAACATTTATATCCTTAGTTCATTTTTCATCTCCTGTTTCCCTATATTCAACATTTTGCTATTTTCTATATTTGGAAAATATACGTTATTAACAATGGAAAACGTTTCCATTTCTTGTCTTCTTTATTAGAAAACATTTCTGGTTTCTTATTTGGAAAACATTTCCAAAGCTTCTTCATTGGACTTAGACAGATGTTTTAAACAAACCATCGCATGCCAACTCAAACCACTTCCATTACTGCCGAACCTTAACTATTCCCTAGTTAAAACGAAGCCAACCAAGTTGGGGTAGAACTACCTCTCAGACCTTGACTGAATAACATTACTCACTCTGAAATAGGCAAAGTTCACTTTATATCCCTTTACTAACGTCCTTACTTAACTCTCATTCGAATAAATCTCTATTTGATTTATTCTATTTGATTTACTCTTTTTGATTTACTCTATTCACTTAACCCCTTTCGAATAACTATATTCGATAACTCCCTTTATTTTCTTCGAATAAACTATATTCGATTAACTCATTTTACTTTCTATTCGAATAAACTATATTCGATTAACTCCTTTGCTTTAACTCAAATCGATGAAACTAACATCGATTAACTCCTTTATTCTAACTCTAATCGATTAAACTAACATCGATTAGCTCCTTTGCTTTAACTCTAATCGAGTAAACTAACATCGATTAACTCCTTTATTCTAACTCTAATCGATTAAACTAACATCGATTAGCTCATTTAACTTTAACTCTTATCGACTAAACAAACATCGATTAGCTCCTTTATTCTAACTCTAATCGATTAAACTAACATCGATTAACTCCTTTGCTTTAACTCTAATCGAGTAATCTAACATCGATTAGCTCCTTTATTCTATTCGAGTAAACTATTCATTTATAAAGATTTACTTTTAGTAACAGTTCTTCACTTTACAAATGATTTCCCTTTTATAAAACTCTATTCATTTTAAAAACATTTTTCCCTTTTTATTTACTTTCGAAATATTTCCTTTTATAAAATCTATTGATTTTATAAACTCCCTTTTATTTCAATATACATTGAAAAATCCCTTTTACATCCCAGGGTCTTTTATGATATTTAAAATATCGAATAACAATGATCAACATCATTCCAACACACATAATCCATAACAGATTATATAACACATCATATATCACAATATATGAAAACCAGTAAAATAAATGTTGAGGAATCCAGTTGGATTCCTCTAACCTGTTTCCCTGCATCACAGATGTTAAACAATATAGATAACATCACTTTCAGTTCCATATGTTATATTCTGTTAAACAGAATCAATATAGAAATTTAACTAACTGACTAGCAGTTCAATCAAACAGTCAACACACAGTCAACCAGCCAATATCTAACAGTTCTAAAAATAGAACATGAAATTATAAACTGTTCAGAATTAGTGAGATTTACTCACTTTGGCGCGTTAACTGTTGAATAACGGTTGGCGTTATTCGACTCAGTCGGACAATTTAATTCGCCATAAATTGTAACGAGCTCGGATTCACTCCTAGTCAGTGTCATTATGTTGCTCCCGTCCATACGGTCCCAATGGATCCGACCGTTCGAATTTCTGATATCGTATGATCAAGGTACGATAAAACAAAGTTAAATACACTATTTTAAATAAAAGTAAAGGGCTTAACTTATCAACAAAAGGCCTCACCATATATATTAAGGCCCACTCACACCCTTAAAGCCCAACCCGTCCAACCTTTCTTCTTCTTACGCTTTCTACATGAGCTGCAAATAATGAACCATGGATCGCCACACAAAAAGTGCAGTAGTTTGGAAACCATCCATGGGTCCAACGTCACTCCCCACTTTGCATACAGATAACGTCATCTTCCAAACAGTTCTACTCTTGTCTGCTACCCTTACTCACGTTAAAACGTGTCTCACCACAAAAATGCAAAAACAAATGCCACGTCCCCATATACAATCTTCCTGGTATCAAACCGTGAACAAATGCACAACTATTACTCAACTCCAAACTTCCCTTGCCACCCACCTAATGCCGCAAGTTCCCCCTCCAACCTGTGCTTTCCTTTCCTCCATCGAATGACCCCGTCCATTGTTTTAGTTCGAGTGACATGGCTATATTTCGAAGAATAAAAACTCCATCCATGCATCATTAAAAACTGAACTAAAACTATCTAGTTTCAGCTCTCCGAATCTTCAAGTACACAAACACCACTCCTCAAGTCCTTGTTTAACGTAAGCATCACCTCCCAGTTCGAACTGTCTTGCCACTTCAGAAATGAACTAGACTTCGCCCTACCCTGCTTGACATCAACGCGGTCCTTCACCTCATCAGGAACCCTTCGTCACCGTCCACTTTCCTTCTAGTCTAACCCCTTCACGTTTTGGCCTCCTTCAGTATAAATAAAACTCCACCTCAGATGCATCAGACTTTTTCCAACTCCTCCTGTAAACCCTTTGAGCATCACCGAACATTACTCCTCCCATCCCCCATTCATCACGTTGCCTTCCGCATACCTCCTGGTTTGATGATCTTTGTCTTAGCATCTGAAATATATTTATGTCAGATATGTTCTCGTGAAGTATAGGATTGGTTTGAGGATTTATAATTCACGACTCTTATGTTTTACCTTAGAGCACGGCGGCTGAGAAAGCTTATTATATAGGATTCTTTGAATTTTCTTATGGAGCTTTGAAGGCCACGGTTTGGATTTTTGGCCACAAGAGACGGCGGTGTGAGAGTAATGAACGTGGGTCCTTCTTTGATCATAGAAAGAAGTTAGGGTAGTTTTGTTTTTGAGTGGTAAAGTTTAACGTACCTTATTTATAATTCTGTTCATATACGAGCTGCTACGAACAGAATAAAAACACCGGTGAGACAAGCAATGTCTCACGATCCCAAAAATATAATAATACCGGTAGATGGACTCATATTTTGAAACTTCAAAATGTTGATTTCAGGGTGCAAAATACTTCAAATAAAAAGTCGCTTATTAAATTAATTAAAAATTACAGTAAAATTCTAAAAATTAAATTATCACTATGTCCCAAAAGTACCTCGTCTAAATTCAAATCCGATCTCTAGTTATATCGAATAAACCGATACGGTCGATAAACGATTCTACAACGACTATTCTGAAATTTGATTTGGACATATCTCAAAATCTACACGACGAAATCCCGATTTTTCTCTTCCACTAGAAAGATATACTCCACCAGCTCCACACGTTTCTTGTCTCACAAAAATCCGGCTTAAAACGAATCATGTACATTCAGTTGAAGTTCGAATCGCCAATTTACGAACTGCGGCGCCATTTCGAGCTCGTTTATAATTATATTATAAACTATATGTTCAACTGTCGACGATTGAATATGTTCGTTATTCAAATTCAATTCCAAGCTGAATTAAATATCACAGATGATCCGGTTCACACCATATCGTCATTTCAGCCAATTCTGATTATTTCAGAATTAAATATATTATTTAATTTATTATTTTAATTAAATATTCATCATTATTTTATTCTACGACCATTTAATTCACTACATCACCATTAATATAAATAAATAAATTAATCATAATACCCCTGCCAGTGCGGGTCATTATAGGTATTTAGCTAGGGCCGACAGTCGTTGGGTTTTATTTGGAGTTTAAATACAATTTTTCATAATAAAACAATTAATGGAATGAAATAATAATATATTTTTTATATAAATTTAATTAGATTGAAATGAGAATGGGATAGTTGAATTTATCGAATTCGAGAAATGACCGAGAAGGAGGGTCACAACAACTACCATACAATAGCGTATAATAGGATTGTTGTAATCTCTATCATTTATAGATGATAATTTTATGGCAATTGATGCATAAATAGAGGCGATATTACTAATAAGAAACTATAACGATAGTACATAGAAGCATTCATGTGCATGTATGAATATTTCTATGCATGTTATTACAAGTCATTAGAAAAGGTTCTTCTTAATGCTATTAGTAGTGCAATAAAGTTTGTCCTTTGGTGATAAATGTCTTTGTATTTTGATGTATTTTTTATCCCTTAGTTCAAAATATTTTTTGGATCCCAAATATTTTGTAACTAAATAGTTAAAAACAATTATTTCTATTCTATCTTATATATTTATAGAGACACTTTGGGAATTTTTGAGCTACAATCCGTATCATTTTTATAATTTTGTGATATTCATCAGAATTTCAGATTATCTTAGAAAAATTAACCTTTTTACACTAAAATTTTAAAAGAACCATATAAATGTTAGGAGTTTTCATGTTTACATGGTTATGTAATGGGTTTAATCTCTTGAAATTATATACTTTTCTATTGAAAAAATACCATATTTTGTATAAATGTTTGAACTCGACATATGTCAAAGTAAAAAAGGTTAATGTCTTAGGTATAATTAGATTTTTGTATAATGTCATTTATTTTTGATATTAGGTTTCGAACAAAGAAATTAAATAACTTAAATATCTTGTATATCAACCAAATACAATATGTGCAACCTCAAAATAGTTTCATAACAAATTAATGTCAAGTTTTATAAGTACTAATCAGTTAAGGTAAAATCAAATACATGTTCTCCATACAAAAATTAGCTTGAAACATATGTTTAGTGGTCTAATTCTCAAATTTTGCAACCAATACTAGACATTTCATCCACAATTGGAATAAACCATGAAACATGGGTATTAATTTTGGTGTGTAACAAAAACTATTTGTTTATATGTAACATTACAAGTAAAGACAAAAAGCCATACTTATCTTTTTTCATATTTGAATCAAAGTAAGAGTACAATAATCATTCGATGTTTGCATGATATACTACTTGAGGATCAAGTTAAAAACTGTAAACGAATATGGGGAAATCACTACATCCATTTTTGGGTTTGCATTCATAAGTTTGTTCTCCTTTGGTGCTACCTGAAAGATTGAAAGAGAAAAGTGTTAGTCCTCAATTTTTACTTATATACATCTATATTTCGAATGTTTTCTCGCATGTATTATGTATACAAATATGCCATTTTACCTTGTTTGGTTCTTGAAAAGTATTCTCATCCATTGGATTTGGAGATGATAGTATGATCATGTTTGATCGCACTGAATCTATAGTTCTACCTAAGCCTGATATTGATACAACCAGATTCACCGTGTCATTTCCAAAATTCACGACCTATTCGAAATGATGTACTTTCCAGTTAGTCAAAGGAAAAAAACATAAACAAGAATAATGTTCGAAAATTTACATTTGGATCTAAGTAAATCCAGAAGAGCATTATTTTTCAGAGAACTTTGATAACATTTGAGCTACCACCAATATAAAATATGGAATATTTAAAAAGAATAAGAAAAGATGATATAAGTACTTACCTTTAGTTTTAGTATATCATTATTACGAGTGATTACCGCAGACGCAACTACTTGAGTAGGAGGATTCGTTTGAAGCGAAAAATTCAAAAAATTTGCACCACTGGATTCTTTGAACAAATACTGCACCCAATAGCTTGGAGATCCATAATGTTGTGAGGAATCAAACCAAACTGCATTTGGTATCCACCTAAGCAATTGATTATAAATATTCAGACTAGTATCATTATCATATATGTAAATTTAGACAAAAGATGAGTACAAAATTTACCCTGGCAAATTTATATTTGAAAAAAGTGGAGCATAAGATGCCATGGCAACAATATCACTGCAAAGGTAAAAATGACGATCAATTATTGAAAACTAAGCATTTAAAATATTCTAACGATTGGTGAAATATTTTAACTTGTAGAGCATTGGTAACCATATTTGTTCCATAATATAAATGTAACAAACTTTTGTTTTGGTTTTCTATCACTTTAGGCCTTCATTCTACGATTAAAGAAAAATTTCGAAACTGGAATGTTCAAACATGGATGATGATTTTTGTTATTTGAAAAAGACGGAAATAGATAGGTGTCCTGTTTGAACTTCAAATGGTTTTTCTAAATGAAAAGTTGTTACTTTTGCACAATTCTTAGATAGCAATGATCATACTACTCAATTCAAGTTATGCATGTTTCAAGCATACGACTTCGTACGCCAATATGAAAATGATGATAAACATGCCTATTTCTTTCCAAACCAATTAGATATGCAGCTTCACTGAGTGCATCTGCTAAATTTCCCTTGCCAGCTTGTGTTCCTTTTGCTGCGTATTCACTCACAAAAGCCTAAGAATCAACTTGTAAATATACACTAGAACAAACAAATGAAAAAATGTAGAAGAATGTATGTAAGATAAGCACGGTTTAAATTGACCGAAATATACCTTAGGACCATTTCGAGGTGCAATATCAAAATAATGATTATCGTTGAACATATCCAAAGGTTCTGGGTATATCTATGAAAGGAAAAATTAAATAAACAAATAAGTTAGATGGTTGACTGTAATGTGGTCGGTTATCAAGTTTTATCAAAATATAAGTAGTCATCCTTACATGAAAATCATAGAAGTCAGCAGGATGATTCAATGGTGTACGAGATCCATCACAGTTTGAAATGATTTGGAGATTTGGATATTTCTTCTTAATCTCATTATAGAAATATGGATATATGATTTCTGAAAACAATGAGCAAAAAGACATTTGAACTCAAAACATCGACACTTTAAAAATAAAATTAAAAATCATTCAAATTTAATTCTAACTTCAGTCATATACTAGCTAATAAATCTTACTTCAAATATTGTATGCTACAATGTTTGCATATAGAATGTTGTATAATTTTAGTTGAACAATTTAGTTGTCAAGCACTTCTTTGAAGGAGAGGGTAGTCTGGGGGTGGGCGGGGGGGGGGGGGGGGGGGGGGGGCTTAAAATAGAATATAAGTCAGTTACTACACAAAACCAATGCCAATCTAGTTTAGCACCTTATGCATGCATTTTTCGTTTGGACATATTAATGATTAATGACCATGCTAGCCTCGTTCTTTTGGATGATGAATATAGCTACCTTTTATTTTATTATGGATAGTGCAGTTTTATTATTTGTCTTAAGTGTTGCAATAATTGCATGCGCTTTCAGCTGAGACCGTGGCTATTGTTGCTTTTATTTAGTAATTCTAAGTTACAAAGAGCTATCATAAACAAAGAAACAAACCATAATTTTTTTGATTGATCGGAAAACAATTTTCATTTCCAACGGCAACAATTTTCACGTCAAATGGCTTGGGATGTCCCATTTTTGCTCTAATGGATCCCCATGTTGTGTTAGCTGATCCTATAGCAAATTCAATACCATCAAGAGCATCCTAAAAATGAAACAAGCATAGTAGCATTAGTACATAAAGTATTTCACATGAAATGCTAAACAAAAAATGTAGACTTAGCTAAATAATATGCTGGGAAGTTAGAGTTATACTCCTTAATTTTTTCAAAGTTATATAGAGAAGTAAAATAAATGGAAACTTATCATTGGATGAATTATTTTAGGGAATAAAACTTGAAAATAAAGATGAATTTATGGTGATCTATATGTGTATTTCATTTTATCTTTTTTGAATAGTGGACTACATTAATGACTTTAAAGCTAGAAAACTTGTCTATTTTACTGAAAAAATACCGTGAAAATATCAGCATAATAGAAACTTCATCTTATGTAGAGTTATTAAAAACTTTCAAAAGCTAAAAGAATTAAGGTTATGTATATAAAATATAAAAGAAATATTATGTAATAATTTTATATAAAGTTACATATAATAATTATGAACTATTAGATAAAATGTATGCCCACCATTCATTTAAGAGGTGAGTTACTATAGGGTGAAGCGGTTTGACTCATACTTAATAAGCCAAGTTTCTTCTAATTTTTTAATTCCTCTCATTTTTCATCGTGGGCTTGATAGATCATGCACATTTTATTTTCTTATAAATTCTAAAAATAGCCATTTAAGTTTAGCTTCACATAATAGAACATTAGCAAGTTAAATTATTTTGAATTCGTTTTTTCCTTGACTGGATATTATTAAGATATTTTTGCGTACCTGCACAAAAGACATGACATTGTTTGGATTGACAATGTTTTCTTCCATTCCCATGCCTAAATCAAACATAGGGGTCCTATTAGCTGAAGTATTAACATTTGTTTCCAGTAAGTTATTTCGAAAGATAAATTCACTTACCAATGTTGAATACCCAAATGGGTGAAGCACCAAGTTCTTCAATAAGCTACAAGAAAAATACAATTATTAGAACTACGAAAGGATACTGAATGAAATTATAACTTAATGAACCAAAATAGAACATAAAATAAACAGATTTACTCAATAAAATGTATAATATACATACTATGAGAAGCTCATAATATCCTAATCCATCATCTGTCCAGTATTTCCAAACATCATTAAAATGTCCTGGCCTTTCCTCCCATGGACCAATTGAATCCTTCCATTTAAATGCATTTACAAGCTTAAGTCCTTCTATATAGCATCCACCTTTATTTTATATATATATATATATTAGTAGGCAAACTACAATTTATAAGATGTAGATGAGTTAAATTACAAATATGCATTTAATACCTGGAAATCTTACGAAAGTTGGATTCAGATTTGCAATCATTGAATATAGGTCTTTCCTGAATCCATGTCCCTAGATATATGATTTAGTAAAAATAAATTAAAAAATACCTTTGAATATATGATATTAACTTGAATAGAACTATAGTAAAATTTGTACATTATACCTAATAAATTCAAATTTGCATTTAGGTTGCTTCTAATGAAGCAATTGACGCAAAGCTGATTATTTAGATATATCAATACTATTATGTAATGGCCAATTTTTTTGATGAACTAATTAAAATTATGTGATATTCGAGTTTTTGATTATGTGATAGATTCACATCCATAATCTAGTTTAGAGTTTTCTGATTTTACAATCTACGATATCGTCAATAGGGAAAACATGATTTCTAAGCAAGTTAAATTTAAGAATTTTAGAGATTTTTACCATATTGTTTAATTTATTATGATATTAACTTGAACTATACTAATATACCTTGTAAGTGTCTGTTGGCATCACAGATATTTGATCAAACCAAATAACACCTTTTTTATTTGTTGTCAGTTGAAGCCTTGCATTACTATCACTGTCCCTTGCATTTAATACAAACTCCATTTTTGTCCAATTTCTCACTCGGGTGGCAGGAGCTCTGAACAATAAAATTGAATGAAGCAAATGATTTCAAATTAAAATACATATAGTTATAGATGCTTATTCCTAATTACTCACATAATATTCTTAGTTGCCAGCATTTTCAATCCATCCATGCTTGCAAGTGAAACAGTAAAGCTTACAGGATCATTTGACTTGACATAAAGAATCACTTTATATGTTTTTCCTTGCACAATATTCTGTCTCAAAAAAGCATTGTTAACAAGCAAACACATGTTAAACCGTCTAATAAATAAAATAAAGAAGTTTGTTGTACACTTATAGGTATGTGTGTACACATATTTTTGTTTGTATATGTATGAGAATTACCATTCCCCAGTAACCAGGATTGTATACCCCGACACCGCCAGCAGGACATATATTTGGTAAAGTTTTATCACAAAGGACTTCCATTCGAAGCGCCACCTTATTTCTTTCAAAACAAGAAGACAACTCTGTTGTCAAAATTATTGAACTTCCATTTCCAATCGTTACCCATGGGGCAAAATCATTTTTGTTTTGCCTTCCTGCTTCGAAACCTATATATGCATGACGTTGGTTAAAATAAATAATCAAAAATTTTGTTAAAGAATTATACTAACTTTCTCTATATTCATTGAATTTAACCTCTGTTATTGACAAGCTCTGCCCATAATCCACCAGCTCCTGCATGGTTGATTTCCTGCAATTCAATATAAAATGAATTCCAATGATTAACATAATTTATGTTATGTTTGTTATTATGTTTAATTTCATAACTACTATGAGTAATTTGAGAAGTAATGTGTATTAAGGTGTCAAAGAAGAAAACATATACTTCAAAAAAGACACCAATTAAGTTATCTGGCATTTTTCTTCCGGACTTTGCATCAATATTGAAAACCCCTGAAGGATTTCCATCAACTCTGATTTGATTCAAAATAAAAAGTGAACAAAGACACACGAAATTGAAAATATTAATCTTCATTTTTTTCTAACACAACTAAAAAAGAATTCGCTTTTCTGATGAGAAGTTCTACACTTACTCGTACTTATATAATTAAACTGTAGATTAAGATTCGTTTGCCTAATTCTTCCTTATCGTTAAAACATGGATCTCATTAAAGTCATTAACTAGTTTATCATTTATTATTGTTCAATCATGAAGGTAATTAAATTGATAAACCATTAAATTGATAAACATTAAATTGGTAAATTTAATATCCTATAAGTAAGGGGAAACAATTTAAATCAAACACCCACTACTTCAAGCATATCATTTATTATTTGTTCAGCAATCAAGATCACTAATTGACAAATGCATGATTCTAAAAGATAAGGGATAGAATCATCATTAAAGGTCAATATTTCCAGCGTATTATATCTTTATTAATTGTCGGTTTGAAAGCCTACAATTTTTGCTGATGGTTAACCTCCAAAAATAAATATTTATCTTTATCCTTTTTCATAATTTTTTGAAACGTAATTTACTAGTCAGACTAGGAACTTCCAAAAATTTCTTATGAACCTTTATCTCTATATTTCGCATAAAAATCGAATCTACCAATTGAAAATTCAAATTATCAAAAATACTTAAATATAGGATCTAATAAATAAATATCTTTTGCAACATCTATCTTTATTTATTAATAACATAAATTAAAATTAAAACTAATATGGGTATTGCAACTGAAAATTCTAGCAAACTATATATGATTTCAATATATAAGCATAACAAAAAATCCATGCAAATCATTTTATTTTGAGTATGTTAAATTTGTACATCTTTTTAAAACATGATTCACGGTTAAATCATGTGATATAATAATGAACGAGCCACGTGCGGTAGTGCTAGTTGTTATAAATATGATTATATGGTCAATAATCATTATTAATAGTTGTTTTCTAAGCGTAAATTTTCGATCAACTGCGGACTTTCAAAATTGTCCTTACATATCTTCAGCTTATTATGTCACTTAAAAATATGATATAAAGATAAAAGAATTTTACAGATTCAAACTGCAATTTTATGCATAAAAACAAATATATTAACATCACTTAAAAATATGGTCTGATAAATATACACTTTTCACATAATCGTGTTTTATTCTTTAATAGCACAAATAAAAAATTAAAATTATATACATTTTGATACTACAACTTAAAAATAAAAACTTAGAATATTAAACATGGTTTTAATACAAAAGTGTAACCAAGTATTCAGTTATAACAACTTCACCACGAATGTACTAAACATATTCACTTTCTAGAAAGAAATTCACGTGCATAGAATAAATCATGATCACGCACAAAACACAAGGTGTAAGACTTTCCTTTATTAATAATTAGCTTTGAGGAGGAATCTTTTGGTCCGGCTGTAAACTTTCAAGAATACCTTATGTAACTTTATCTCCATATTACGCCTTAAAGTTAGATCTACTAATTAATTTTTTTTTACAAATTCTTTCTATAATTTCCTAAACATACTTAAATATATGAGTGCGAAACCGTGCTTCGCACACAGGCTGTCTTGGATAAAATAATAAGAATATAAATCCAACCAAAAAAAAAATGCTTGCAGTAAGACTATATAAATAGTCGAATTCAGCATTAAGCTCCAAATCTTATGAAAAATTACATTTACAGCCCATTTTAATATTTGTAATATCATTGATGCTTTTTCAACCAATGTCATAAAATTGACAAAATTGTTTAAAAATGTAAAATTGGAGATAAAAAAGAATAATTGCTGGGTAGTTCAACAAAATAGTACAATTTACATAAATTTCCGTGCTATTTATAATGCGGGATGAATGCAAGCTTATTCCAAATGAAAATGAAGATTTAAATATACCTCCACATCATTCTAATATCAAACTTCGGTGTAATGGATATATAATAATTGGGTCAAACTCAAACTAGTTGAAGCAACGATCAAACCACCACCAAGCCTAATAAACAATTGGATTGGATCTACATTAGGGATTTGTAGGCTGAACTCAAACAATATTGCCAAAAATTGATGTTATCATAGGCTGATAAACCGTATTTGTATGTAAAACACATGAAGAGTTAAAATATGATAGTTTGGCACAAAATGGTCATTTTTCCTAGATAAAAATTCTTAACTCATCCTAGTATGTTAGATTGATAAACAAAACATGCATTCAATTTCTAATATTAAAGTTCCAAATAAAGATGTCTCGCCAACTTCAATTTTTATAGTGAAGAACGCCAAGTGTCAACTATAGTTAGCTCCCCGGTACTACCATTTTTCTACCCATACAGGCCATACCACAATACTAATCCGATTCAAAGATATCAGAAATAGGATGAGTTTGCATGTTTTTCCTATATTGAAGGCTCTGCCAAGTTGCTACATCTATGCGTTGGAATGGAAATAACTTTAAAAAAATCAATAATTTTTATTAGATTTCAAACAAAGTGAAAATCGCTAAGAATATTTGAGTAAACTATAATCTCATTGTGATATGATAATAGGTCATATAGATATCATATTATGTCTAGGTATACATGGATCAAACTCAAAAACTGTGCTTAACATTTTAGTTGTACATATATTTGGACCCACCAGGACGTTGAATGAAGTGTCATTTTCAAGCGAGATGAAACGAGGATGAATATAAAATGGCAGGAATCTAGAAATAGTTTACATCATATGCTTCATTTTATATGCATTCTGTCCATTTTTCCTAGCAAGTCCATGATCACAGTTAGTATCTGAAAAGAAATATTTAGATATCTGGAATAGTTTAGTAAAGGTCAATATGTAATATGTAGATATGTAAAACAATATATTTTTTAATAAGGGTTAATTAAATTGTGGCATTTAAGTTACAAAATAGATATAATTTAAATTACAACATGATTTCACTATTGAGATCGATGACACATCTGATTCCTGAAATAGTGACCTAGACCTATAATATAATCTGTTCAATTGAGTTTGGTCATATTCATGTTACTAACAAAAAAAAAAAAAATCAACTATCATCTCTTATATTATATTTATCCATTTCTTTTGTAAGTTTAGAACATATGGAAATAAATGATCCATTTTGTTTGCCCAGTGAACTTTTGTACATGTATAGAAGGGTACTATTTCTTTTTTTTTTGCTACAATCCAAAATACAGCACTAAATTAGGGGGAAAATCATTCAATTGTTTATGTGTTTGGATAAAGAATCCAAGGTTAAGGATAATTAACTGTTACCACCAATCTATAAATGGATGTGTGCACACTCTCCACTTTAAGAAAGGAATAAAATTTTAATTAGTTTCTTAAATAAGATATATGGCTACTATTAATTTCAGATTGATGATATATCTAGCACCAAGGTAGATAAAAATGTTATTACATATTAGATCAATTAACCAATTTAACACTCAGTTTTTGTTGTTGGAGGGTATGTAAATTTTCAGATCAACATTATCTCATTGCATAGATAAAAATGATTTTGATGTCATATCTCTTGGGAAATCCTTAAGATTACTGCTATTTAAACTTATCAATAATCTTATGGGAAAGAAAAATCAATTTAAACAACATGATAAACGACTTACAGTCAAAGCAAAGCTAAAGATAATAGAGAAGTAGAGCAGCAACACATAAACCTTGCAACGGCCACCAATTTTGAGTTTAGGAGCCATTTCATGATAAATATGATTACACCACTTTGATAAATAAAGAGAACATAACAACAAATTAAAATAAATTATATAAACCTTTGCAAATTATGCTATGCATGTTTATAATAAATTCAAAAAGGATTGGAAGAAAAATAACCTTAAAACTATTTGAGTACTTATTCATGTTCTTTAAAAAAAACAAGTAATGAACGTTTGTAATTCTAATGGCCCACAAATCCGTACTATCTGAGTTGACTAAATACACCACACATCCAACCCAAATATCATAGAAATACGAATCAATTTTTTTAAGAAGAAAAAGTTAGAAGAAGAACAAAAATAACAACACAGAATCTCACATCGCATCGGAACAAAAGATAATATATCATTTCTTGTGAAATACAAAATTTTAACTGTATAACATACAATTATTAGAGTACAACACTTACAACACAACGGAAAAACAATAACTAAATAATGCTGAAGCCTCATGCTCCAAGCTCCTTTAGATACATCTATAAATACCTGAACTACTTGAAAGCCCGTACAAATATAGGCACCCAAGAGTTTAGGGAAAACGTAGAAAAATAAACTCTGGGTCAGTCATGGGACTAGTATGAGTAAACAATTTTAAAACAAATTGAGAAAATAAACGATATCTCATAAGACCACGCCGTATGACACGGACATGTTTTTCCCTTATGGGAATCCAAAACACTTGATATAACTTTCAAATCCTTTTGAAAGAAAAATGATAATCTTTATATCAAAACTCTTTCGATATTATTATAGTGTCTAAATCAAATAAATAGAAATTGTAACACCCTGAATTTTCTTAGAATATTGAAATTAACAAATTAAAGAACACTTAATTTTTAGAAGAAGAATTAAGTGAAATTGGTTGCACTATTACGTTCGTCTCAAAATTTTGGTCAAGATAGATATTTGGTTCGGCATAAAACGGATACCTTATGAAGAAGTTATTAAGCCTTGAAGTTTGAATGCATATGAGAAATATATATATATATATATATATATATATATATATAAAATAAATAAATAAATATGAAAAAAAGTTCAAAATAGCGAATCGGGAGGGGGAATAACCGAACCGGCCCATTTTTGAGGTCGACCCGAGCCCCACTGGGTCGACTAGGGGTTGATTCAGGGTGTTTGGCTGCCAACCCATGGGCCGATTCGCTCTATGCCAGATGTAGCATCTGATTGGTTCTGATGGACTCCTTGTTGAGTCATTAGGGCTGATGTGGCTATTCTATCCTGTCTGAATGGCTTTGATTTGCTCTAGGTTTATCTGACGGTTCCAATTAAATCAAACTTCTATATAAGCAACCTAATACCTCAACCCTAAATCATATTAAAAATCAAACCAAGAGCAGCCATGCTGCCATTGGACAACCTCGAGTAGCCGTCGTTCAACTTGAAGCAAATTAAAAGAGACAAACCAAATCAAATCAAAATTAAACTAAAAAGACAATTGTCTACATCAAAGGCGAGCATTTCAACTTCAGAATACAGATTCCAGAAATCAAGATTGTCTTTTGTAAGTGTAGTTATCTTTTAGATGTAAATAAATTTAAGACGTGATTTGATATAATGTGAAAGATAGAATTATACCATGTTGTATAATATTGACGATGCTAATTCATGTTTGTTTCTTGTGATGATTTTATCATGGATTGTCTAGGAATGTTTGTGGCTTATTGGACTTGGTGTTGGATCTATTAAAGATTGAGAATGAAACGACCAATATCATATGCAAGTTATATGTTTCATGTTAAGATCTACATATATATGTTTATATGATTAATGCAAGTTGTATGTATTATGTTAGAACCAAGTCAAGATCTACATATATATATATATATATATATATATATATATTCATATTTTTTATGTTAGATCCATATGCCTATATATGTTCATATGCAAGTTACAAGTTTTATGTTGGATCCATGTTAAGATCTATCCAGGTTCATATGATTAATGCAAGTTATATGTTCTATGATAGATCCAAGTCATGATCTAATTATACATATGTTCATATGCAAGTTACATGTTAGATCCAAAACTAGATCTATATTTATATGCATGTTTGTAAAGTGGATTTATGCAAGTTCACCTTGTTAGATCTAGTTCACACCTATATGTTAATGTTAAAATTATACATGCTTTGGAATTGGACATGTCACGATTATGTTATATGCTAGTTTATAATTGAGGTTATGCTCACACATGCCTAGATCTACATATTAACATGTTTTAGGCTTATGATTATTTAAGTCTAAATTATATGCAAGTTCATGTGACATGTTAAATTATATGAATAAAGTTTTATGCAAAATTTAGATGTTTGGTTGAATCTATATTATGCATGTTCCCTTCTTTACCTCTTGTTTATAAATTGGGCTGATATACGGGCCCAATGACTTTATGCGGTTAATATGAACGAACAAACAGGGGTAACGTTGGGATAGTTATTAAATCAAAACATGTTAATAATGTAGGTGGGCCCAAAGCCATGCAAATGGTTAAGGCCATGAATGGTATAATTTATACCATTAGTCTTGAGCATAATTAAAATATGTGATATGAAACACTTGTAGAAAATGTAATGGCGCGTTTTGTTAGCCGTCGAATAATTTATTTATTTAATGATTTATATATCGATTTGGCGATATCGATAACTTAAAGTACAACGTTCAAACTTATAATTTATAATTATAATTAAAACGAACCTGAAACGTCGCGGAAGTTCGCAATTTGGCGATTTGAACTTCAACTGAATGTACATGATTCATTTTAAGCCGGATTTCTGTGAAACAAGAAACGTGTGGAGCTGGTGGAGTATATCTTTCTAGTGGAAGAGAAAAATGGGGATTTCGTCGTGTAGATTTTGAGTTATGTCCAAATCAAATTTCAGAAAAGTCGCTCTGGAATTCCTTTATAATTTGCAACGCTTTATTTACGTTATAAAAGGGTTTTCAATATATTTAGATATTGGTATCGAATTTAGACAAGGTTCTTTTGAGACATAACGATAATTTAATTTTTAGAATTTTTCTGTAATTTTTAATAAATTAAATAAGTGACTTTTTATTTGAAGTATTTTGCACCCTGTGGTCAACATTTTGGGGTTTCACAATATAAGTTAATCTACCGATATTATTATATTTTTGGGACCGTGACACCTTGATTGTCATAATGGCGTCTTTATCCCAGTCTATGACGCTTGGACATTAATGTAATTGTACGTAGCAGGTATGTAAACTTTTGAGTGCTTTAAAATATAGAAACGTGGTTCCTTCCGTGCTTAGTATACGGCTGTGCCCCCTGATTACACGCGATTGAATGAGCCACCACACATTTAACCTACCAACAGCTACCGTTTTCCCTTAACCACCAAGTACCCTCTTCAATAAATAACGCAAGAACAGATCCCATTTTTTTGCTTGGTTCCAGAGAAAAAGCAAACAAAGGAAAACTAAAATGGTGTTAAACTCTTTTAATATAAACATATATATTCGAACGGTTTCTATTCTCCTAAACAAAATGCACCTTGATCTCCTCCACAAAGCATCGGGTGGGCGAAAACGTGATGAAATGATGGAACTCTGCCTAGAAACCGAAGGGCGAAGAGTGGTTGTGGTGGTATAATGACAGGCGAAGTTTGGGTGAAGCATACAGGGGTACGGTGGCTAGGACCCTTGCTGATGGGATATACTCGAAGACAAGCAGTAAAAGGAAAGCATGTGAAGTTTTTTATGGGTTTCATACGTACGGTGGGTTCATGCATGGACGGGAAGGGGGCTTCGTTTGCAGGCAAGGATGATGGGGAGTATCACTTGCGTATTGGGTTTGGAGTTTTCTTTGGTAAAGGAGGAGGACAGGGCTGTCAACGCCTTGGAAATGGCCAAAGACAATACTGGGAGCGACGGGTTCAAAGGCAATGAGGAAGAAGGGCTTAAACGAGCTGGGTATGAGGTATAGTGGGCCGGAATTTTTGTTGAGCCCAATTAGTTTAAATCCTTGTTTATATTTATAATTTAAAAGCGTACTAACTTGTAATAATGATAACTTGACCATACGTTATCAGTTTCACAAACCGTAAGCTGCGTTGGGATCGTATGGAAGGGAGCAACACAATGAAGCTGACTGGAAGCCCATCTGAGCTCGTTACAATTTATGGCGAATTAAATTGTCCGATTGAGTCGAATAACGCAAATCGTTATTCAACGGTTACCGCGCAAATGTGAGTAAAACTCACCAACTCTGAACAGTTTTATTTTCACGTTGTATTCTTAGAACTGTTAAAATATTGTCGGTTTGACTGTGTGTTGATTGTTTGCTTGAACTGCTAGTCAGTTAGTAGAGATTTTATATATATATATATATATTTACGTATGTGTGTATATATATATATATAAACCGTCAAATAGTTATGTGTTGATTCTGTTTATCAGAATATTATACTGGTGTTGTTTAACATCTGTGGATGCAGGGAAACAGGTTGGAGGAATCCAACTGGATTCCTCAACAGTTATTTTACTGTGATTTATATATTGTGATATATAAATGTGATATATAATCTGATGATGATTATGTGTGTTTGGACGATTCATCGTTGTTATATGGTGTGTTAAATACCATAAGAAATACCAAGATATAGAAAAGAGATTTTCAAACTATAAATTTGAAAATAATTTATTTATATAAAATCGATGGATTTTATATTATAAAGAAAAGAGGATTTTGAGTATAAAGGAAAATATTGGTTAATCAAGTGTAAAGGAAAAATATGTGTTAATCGAGTATAAAGGAATTTATGTGTTAATCAAATATAAAGGATAAATATATTTGTGAAGACAAATATAAAGGATACATATATTTGTAAATCAAATATAAAGGAATATATTTGTCAAATATATAAGAAGAGAAATATTGTAAACCATTTGAATAAATAGAATAAGGGTTTATTTATTTAGGGATTTAATAAATAGAATAAGGATGACATTTATTTATTTGAATAAATAGGATAATGGAGATAGTTATTTGTTAAGTAAATAAAGTTAAACTAAGTGAAGTGGGTTAAGTTAATCGAAGTAATTTAGTTAAGTTAAACTAAGTGAAATGGGTTAAGTTAATCGAAGTAATTGGTTAAGTTAACCAAAGCAAAGTTAGTCGACTTAATCGAGGTAATTGGTTAGGTTAACCAAAGCAAGTTAGTCGAGTTAATCAAAGTGATTGGTTAAGTTAACCAAAGTGAATTAGTTAAGTTAAACTAAGTGATTAATCGAAGTGGATTAGTTAAGTTAAACTAAGGGGTTAATCAAAGTAAATTTGTTAAGTTAAACTAATTAGTTAATCAAAGTAAATTAGTTGGGTTAATCAAAGTGAATTAGCTGAGTTAAACTAAGTAAATTGGTTAGAGTTAATCAAAGAGAATCAACTAAGTTAAACTAAGTGGATTAGTTCAGTTAATCGAGACAAGTAAATCAAGTTAGGGTAAAACATTTGAGTTAACCAGTTAGGTTAAACCAGTTGAGTTGACCAGTTAGAGTTAACCAGTTAGAGTTAATCTGTTAGAGTTGACCAGTTAGAGTTGACCAGTTAGAGTTGACCAGTTAGAGTTGACCAGTTAGAGTTGACCAGTTAGAGTTGATCAGTTAGAGTTATCCAAGTAGAGTTAATCGAGTAGAGTTGTCGAATTTCACTTATCCGAAGTAGAGTTATCAAATATGGTGTATTCGAGAGAAGAGTTATCGAATATAGTTTATTCGAGTGGAGAAATCAAATGTTATTCATTTGAGAAGAGTTATCGAATATAGTTTATTCGAGTGGAGAAAATCAAATGTTATTCATTTGAGAAGAGTTATCGAATATTATTTATTCGAAGAGTAGTTATCAAATAAAGGAGTTATTCGAAGTTAGTTAATCCGAAGGAGTTAATCGAAGGGTTAATCCGAAGGAGCTAGTCGAAGAGTTATTCGAAGTTAGTTAATCCGAAGGAGTTAATCGAAGGGTTAATCCGAAGGAGCTAGTCGAAGAGTTATTTGAAGTTAGTTAATCCAAAGGAGTTATTCGAAGCTAGTTAATCCGAAGGAGTTAGTCGAAGAGTTATTCGAAGTTAGTTAATCCAAAGGAGTTATTCGAAGTTATTTAATCCGAAGGAGTTAATCGAAGAGTTAATCCGAAGGAGCTAGTCGAAGAGTTATTCGAAGTTAGTTAATCCAAAGGAGTTATTCGAAGTTAGTTAATCCGAAGGAGTTAATCGAAGAGTTAATCCGAAGGAGTTATTCGAAGTTAGTTAATCCAAAGGAGTTATTCGAAGTTAGTTAATCCAAAGGAGTTATTCGAAGTTAGTTAATCCGAAGGAGTTAATCGAAGAGTTAATCCGAAGGAGTTAGTCGAAGGGTTAATCCAAAGGAGTTATTCGAAGTTAGTTAATCCAGAGGAGTTAGTCGAAGAGTTAATCGAATATAGTTATTCGAAAGAAGGTGTTAATCGAATATAGTTATTCGAGTAAAGTTAAAAGAGTTAATCGAATTTAGTTATTCGAAATGAGTTATTCGAATTTGATATTTGAATAGAGTTAAACACATTAGAGTGATTCGAATTACTTATTCAAATAGAGTTAAACACGTAAGAGTTAATTGAATATTAGTTATTCAATTAGAGTTAAATCGAATTTAGTTATTCGAAAGGAGTTAATCAATTTGAGTTAAGTTAATCGATTTGAATTAAGTTGAATCGAAATGGAGTAAATCGATTTGAATTAAGTTAATCGAGTTAGAGTAAATCGAATATTGGTTATTCGAAGGTAAGTTATTCGAATTAGTTATTCGAAGGAGTTAATCAAATGAGTCGATCCAAAGGAGTTAGTCGAATATTAGTTATTCGAATAGAGTTAAAGGAGTTATCGATTTTAGTTTGATCGAAAGGAGTTATCAATTAGTAAATCGAAAGGAGATTTTCGAATATAGCATATTCGAAAGAAAGAGATCGAATATTGTTTATTCGAAAGAGAGAGATTTCGAATATGAGTTATTCGAAGAGAGATAATCGAATATAGGTTATTCGAAGAAGAGTTAATCAAATAGAGATTACTCGAAAGAGAGTTATACGTCGAATTCGATTATAGCGAATTCAGGAAAGTACTATTTACTTTCCATGGTTTAAATCAAGATTAAGTTATTGATTTAGAAATTAGGTGTCTGTTAAATTATTCGAGTTAGGAAATAAAATATATAGGGGTAGGAATTATAACGTTATAGTTATAATCAAACACTGTCATATAAGAAGTGGATTCGTAACCTGAATCCGAGAATTTGCGTAAACAGATGATTGTAAAAAGTGAGCGATGAGCTTCATCTATTTCACAGTAAAGGACGTTGTTCAATTAAGGTCTGCGAGGTAATTATACCCCAACTTGATTGACTTCAGAATTGACAAAGGAATAGTTGTGGTTCGATCTAAAAGGTTGATTAGGAATAAAGTTAAGGAATAAGCGATAAATGGATTAAGCGAAACGATGTTTTATACAACGTTCATTGGAAATCCGTAAATGAGTTTTGGAAACGTTTTCCAAATATAGTCAGATATGTTTTCTAAACATAGAAAATGAAATGTTTTCATGATAAGAATGTAAGAAATAGAGTTAAGAAAATTCAGAAACTGACCGGAGAGGGTAAGTTGAACGGTTTTCTAAGTGACGATCTGATGTTGGTTTCGACCTTCCGTATTGATACTTAGAGAATTGTTCTCATACTAGTTACAGTTAGGGACTGATAGTTGCGAAATAATAGTGATGTGAAAATAAGCTATGGAAATGTTTTCCAATGATTAATAACATATATATTTTCTAAATATATGAAAAAAGGGAAATATGAACATATGATGATTGATCGATCGAATTTCCATTTGGAAATAAGATCGTTGTTTGTACACCGACATGTTTTCATTTGATAGTTGAATCACAAACTATCAAAGTTTTTACCATTTTAACGTTGTTAATATGGAGAGACCGGTTGGATTACCATCCAAAGAACCACTCTGTATTGGCATAAGCGTTGCGAGCAATATCTGCCAAAGATAAATTGAAGACGGAGTAAAGTGCAAGGGCTGTTGTATAAGTCTTAGATAACAGTGACTAAGATGGATATACTGAATAGTGCCTTCGGTTTGTCCAGTCCCAGGACAACGTATATGGAAGAAGGTCTGACAGAGTATATCAAATGGATCACGTAAGTTGATCTGTTCAAACGTATTCACGTTTGGTGGCGGAGGAATTCGTTTCTCTTAGCTATATACCCGTGTTATTTTTGGATAAGTCAATTTGTGATTTGGAGGGTATGACGATGTGGCATTCAAAGTGAATGGTGATCAGATGTCCTGAAGATAGACGTAGCTTCCAGCCTCACACCTGGAAGTAACAAAAGTTGGGCTAGGCAGCATGGCTAGTTGGGTTATCCCCAAGCAGGGTGTATTGTCACCGATCTAGAGAATATTCATATTTATACTTCTTTTTGATTCTGTATCTTCGAATGACGGTTGGATGGCCTATAACCGTGGTGGTAATATATTCGCGACACTCAAGCTAAATGAGTGAGCGGTCATGTTTGGCCGGGTTGCAAGACGTTCTTGTTGAACCCTGAGTGTATCCCCTCTAGAGTACACTATTTGGAAGGTGCTCCCATACCTTGTCTGTTGGAATCCATTCTCCGATAAGCGCCCTGCGGTTTATGATTTTATACTATGTATGTAGAACGTGAGATGCAAGCGTTTCTGCTAGATTGATACCTATTTGTACTTAGACATTATTATAATATCACAATGATATTGCTGGTCAAAGTTGTTTAGATACTCATAAGGAAAAACCCGTTCCGTATTTACGGCGTGGTCTTATGAGATATGTGAAAACCCGTAACTTCCCCGTAAAGGAAAGCGCGGATAGTTCGAGAACAAGCCACAACAGAACACAAACAGAAGAACATTTCAATGTATATTACAACAATGCATCAGATTACAAGAATATACAGAGTATAAATGAATAAATATTACACAGAAATATCAGAGATTTAAATTACATTTAAATACATAGCAGCGGAAAATAATACAATACACAACTAGAAGGAGATATACGGATACAAAGCTTTCCGGATATCGTTCCAGCTATAAACCAGGATCCTGTGAATATAAATCTGCAAAAACCAAAACTACTAGCTGCCCATGTCAAAATAAGGGCACCCAGAGTTTAGGTCAAAACAATAAACTCCAGGTCAGTCATGTGACTGGTGTGAGAACTAAAACAGTTATTATTCTTTATTTTAAAAGTTAGGTAAATCAAGGGACCACGCCGTATAACACGGAACGGGTTTCCTCCCAAGAATACCAATGCATAAAACAAACAGCGCAATGCTAAATAAAGAAAAATGAAGCTGTTATAAGACCCAGGTCCCATCACACAATGCAACGCAGCCGAGGATAGGGTTTTCCCTTATAACAGCCAAAGAATGCTTGATACGTTTAAAACAAATCATTTGATACTACTATAAGTGCATAGTGTATAAAACAACTTCAAATCATAAGTATCAATCATAGGCGGCATGAATGCCCCATAACACTATGTCGCCATATATAAGTTTACAATCAAAACCGCAAGACGTCGTATTGGAAGTTGGGTTATCATTTATGGTATGAACCGAGGCTAGGGGCAAGATCCTCTACCGATTTGTGACTCTCTAGCCCGAGCCACAGGGTCAGAGCGCATCGACCCTTTAGATCGTCAGGGCCGGTCCACCGATGTGGATTATTATGCCTGAACACTACGTTTCCCCGCCCTTTGGGGCGTAAATCTGGCCCGTCAGCCGACCAGAAGCATCGGCCGAAACCGATATCACGAGGCGCCTCGCTTTTCAGCAAGTAATAATAAGTAACATCCACAGGAGTCAAACTCGTCAGCCAGTTCAAGCACTGACGCCACTCCTAACTAGAAAGAAACGCATGTCCTCCCTGAGGTCCGTCTCCCGTTTTTGATTCATACCGGGTGTGATACTCGCGAATCAACGTTACACAAAGCTACGCCACAAAGGCCGTGCTTCGATCATCAACCACAAGACTTTGCTTTTCAATAGAAGCCTTGATCATTTGCCACTTAGGCATGCCACACAGGCAATTCACTCCATGCGATTGATATCCATCAATATATAACCCCTGAGCTCGTACGTCTCAGAGAAGGGCGTTAAGCAAGAGAATAAATTCTCCGCCGCCAAACAGATATATATTTAATAGAGATCAATCGAACGGACTAAAATCCAATGTCAGACACACACAGTCCATTTACAAGTCCGTTCTGGGTCTGAACGAAACCGGGGGCACCTAGTACCCCGCATATCCATCGATCTCCAAGTACGTCTGGACGATCACCAACTGTTTCCATCTTCTTGGGTGTACAGCCCAATCAAGATCATCAGTAATCACCCAAACGACGTGAAGACCTCCGGTCTTCGACCATCGTCTTCATCTTCGACTTATCGTCGTATCAGTTATTCAGAATGGGATAAACCCGGTCTTTCCGAATAACTCGCGTATACTTTAAATAAGTGTTACACAAACACAACATACTCCTCATTCCAATTCATTAGTCACTAACCGTAAATTAATCAAGAGAATAATTCCCCAAATATTAACCCCGAAGGCCGAAACCAACATCAGATCAATATTCAGAAAACCATTCTGCTTGGCTAACCGACAGTTAGTTTCTAAATTTCACATTCATAGGGAAAGGTTCCCATTAATTTAATCCAAGATAAATTCCCTTGAATTTATTCTTTATTCTATTTTTGAATCTCAATTCAAACTAGTCGGGATTAACGAACCTTACCGAAGTAATCATTTGTTTTAATTTCCCAATCCCAACCTATTTATCCCATGAAGTAAAACTGGTAATACTTCATATCTAACACCACGGTGTTATCGGTAAATTCAATTACCATTTCACGTTCAAATCTAATTAAAGATTTAACTATCGCCTGGAGCAAAACCGGTGATACTCCATTTTCGATCATTTCAATCTAATTAAAGATTCATTAAAACTCCACTTAGTTTTAAATCTTCGACTGGGTTAAAGAATCAGTGTCATTTAAAACACGGTTCACGATAAACCCAAAATTACATTCCATTAATTATCGGGTTAAAGAACAAGTGTTATTTAAAACACTGTTCACGATAAACCCAAAAATCAATATCAATTCAGTTTCAATTAAATATTATTTAATTGGTACACTTCATTAAATCTAAATAAAAAGATTTAATGTTTTCTCAACTGGGTTCAAGAACAGTGTTAGTGAAGACACCATTCACGACAAACCCAAATCACATTTGATATTAAATACAAGGCTCTGAATAGAAAATATCCCGGCTTATATTCAATATCAAATTCTACGATTAACAAATGTCTTATTGGAAATAACGATATAAATATATATATCTTTCAAATTTCCATAACAACATCTGTATAATCCCGAATTCCAACATTGAAATATTCCGAAGACAATTTCGATTCAAATCCACTCCAATGCAATCATTGGAAATTTTGGTTATTTTTAAAACCCTTTTCGAATTCAATTTATTTATTTAAAAATAAATAGAATTATAATTCTAGTTCAAAACTAGTTCATTTCGATAAAAATCTATTTTAATCTTTTCAAATATGGAGTTTTTCATCCCAATACTTTCTAAATCATTTCTTATGATTTTACACAAATTATTACTATTTTTAATAATTTTATCAAGGCCCGTACAGTCGATTTCCACCAACGGCCATCGAACTGCACGTATAGCGACCTTTTTCAAATTTGATTTGGACATAATTCCAAATCCAACCGTTAGATTTCTGATTTCTAATATTCATTAGAAAGCTCTTTTCGATACGAACCCAACGGATCTGGTTTTAGGAGAATCCGACGGTCGGATCTCCCGTAATGTCCGTTTGAAATAAATGGTCGAAATTCGCGAACTACCGCGGCGCGGCGCGTTCTATTCAGGCCATTATATTATATATATAATATATATAATATATACTTCGTCGATTTCTATTTAAAACGAATTATATGAATAGTTTTAAATTCGTTTCAAAAGCAATTTCAACTTCCCTTTCAATTCAAATCAAAATTGAATTCTTCTTTATAAATTCGTTTTAAAATTCATTTCTATTCAATTCAAATTTCTATTCAATTTGAATTCATTTCAATTCACTTTCAATTCAATTTGAATTCGTTTTCAATCTAATTCATTTCGAAATCGTTTTTCAATTCAATTCATTTCGAAATCGTTTTCAATTCAATTCATTTCGAAATCGTTTTCAATTCAATTCATTTCGAAATCGTTTTCAATTCAATTCATTTCGAAATCGTTTTCAATTCAATTCATTTCGAAATCGTTTTCAATTCAATTCATTTCGAAATCGTTTTCAATTCAATTCATTTCGAAATCGTTTTCAATTCAATTCATTTCGAAATCGTTTTCAAT
The DNA here is from genome assembly GCA_030737875.1 of Allium sativum. Lineage (NCBI taxonomy): Eukaryota > Viridiplantae > Streptophyta > Magnoliopsida > Asparagales > Amaryllidaceae > Allium > Allium sativum. The sequence continues at coordinate 753,631,966 of CM060918.1, forward strand.
TCAATTCATTTCGAAATCGTTTTCAATTCAATTCATTTCAAAATGAATAAAATCGATATAAATATCGTTTACGTTAAAATGGCGTCAATCTAACCAACACGGCTTCATGAATTTCTATTTTCAAATATTCTATTTCAAATATTTTTTTTTCAAAATAGTTGTTATTATCAAAATATTTCGTTCAACACATGACCAATCTCAATGGATGAGTACTGTCAACACATGAACCTTTATTTTATATTGATAAAGATGTAAATTTTATTACTAAAATATTTCGTTCAACACATGACCAATCTCAATGGATGAGTACTGTCAACACATGATCTTTTATTTTATATCGATAAAGATGTAAATTTTATTACTAAAATATTTCGTTCAACACATGACCAATCTCAATGGATGAGTACTGTCAACACATGAACTTTTATTTTATAATATTCTTTATTTTTCAAATTGAAATGAGGCCCAATCAATTACCATATAAAGTTAATTATATGGATTTTCATACATTACACACATATAATAGCATTGAAAAATAATCAGCCATCAACCAAAGTGCACTACACTGTATAAGCATCAAATATAAATATACAACGCTTATAACAGCCTGTCAATCAATCGATCGACATATTTAATCAATCAGGATGAGTGAACTTCAAATTTCATCCCAACACCTGTGTGGGGTTTCAAACAATCAAACACAGATTTTATTTGTGCAGTTGGGCGATGTGTAAAATTTATCGACCCAATCAATATCAGTCAAATCAGTGCATATAAACAAATCGGCCGATTTGTCTATAAATATCTATTTATTCACTTTCACGTTAAAAATTATATTTTTAACGATCAAACTATTTTATTTTAACATATGAATTTCTATTCGGTTCATTTATTCAATAAAATTGATATTTTTATTTTATAACATATTTTAGAAAATTTCGGCGGCATAACGGCATGATACTAGAAACGGGACGAGGCCTAGCCTTATCCCCGGTCCAGTGAAGGCCCACGCCATTCACACATCAATCAAATCAATTCATTTCACCACACAATTCAATTTCAATCAATTAATCTAACTAATTTTTGCAATCAAACAAACAAGTCCATGGTCTGTGGACGATTGTGTCGGGTGGTACTAAGCACCGTCTGCATCCTAGTATATATATATAACTAGAAATTAAATTGAAGAGTGAGAAATTCTCACCGATAGCTATCCAATACCACGACTCTTCATTGATAGAAACCTTCGCCATTCTCGCCTTTTGTCGCTTTCGTTGTCCGCTTTCACTACATATGTAAAAATCACATTTTTATATACCGATGTCTTTAAAATAAAAATCACATTTTTATTTATTCACTTTCAATTTAAAAATCTTATTTTTATAATTGCTTCATACCTTTTGAAATCGAATTATCGAACTACCGCGCCATTTCAATTCTATTTTTAATTTTATATAAATATTTATATTCTAACGACGACGCGTATAAATATATACGTTCGAATTATATTCAAAATAAATTTCTCGTCAATATTATTTAAAATAATCTATTTTAAATATTCAAAATTCGCTAAAATTGCCAAAATAAAAATTTTAAACTGGCCCAGATTTTCGGGTTGTTACAATCTCACCCACTTAAAACTTTTCGTCCCCGAAAAGGAACAAAGTCGAAAGTGGTTTTATTATTCAGCTCTACGCTCGATCTGGCTTCCATTCTCCAACTTTTCAGTTTCTGAGAATTTCCAAATTTTCAAAAATTTGGCTAACACCCTAAATTTTCGAAAAATTTCGCCATAACCTCCCCTGCAATGGGAGCATCGTGGAATTTCAAATAGCTTCCCCGGTCCTTCAGATCTCAAAAAGAAAAAGAAAAAGCCAAGCGGCTAGCCAATAGGCTCATAAAATCATCATCACCCAAACAAAACAGTAAATTATGTAGTAAGCATGTACCTATTTGTCGGGCAAACAAATTTTATTCTCTGGCTCTAGCCTCCTTGCTATGACCTGTTCAATGTAAGTATATGTATATGCAAGCGAATGCGACCAATTTTCAATACAATCCAATATTTGGTTCAATTAGGCATAAATGGTTCAAAATTATCAAACAAACAACACAAACATCAATCAACTAGTGAATTAGAGTTTCAAATTCATAACTTTGATACATATACAAAAATCATGTTTTTGATGCCAAATCACAACAATGTGTTCTAGCTATATTAGTTTTGGTTCTCACATCAGTCTAATGGAAATATATAGAAAATCACACCTTCGAAACTCGAACATAAATGTTGATGATACGATCGCTATCATCAATATCATCTTCGGGCGACTAGAGTGTGATGCTATATCTATCCAATATATTAAAACTTTGAATATACGTTTGCAAGGCGTATATGCAAATTCTTTATATACTGAATTGTCCAAAATCAATATAAATAAATTATTCAAATACGTGTAAAACGATCTAAATTTCAAAACAGAATTGTTTTCATTTGAAAAATATAATCTTCACACTCGTTCTAGGATACTACTGATCCCATCTCTAACGAGTCATTCTCATTGGATATTACTAATCCAATATCTGATGAATTCTTTCGTATGGTTCTAATGTGCCTTGTTCTCTGAGCTTTGTAAACCAAAGCTCTGATACCAACTGTGAAAACCCGTAACTTCCCCGTAAAGGAAAGCGCGGATAGTTCGAGAACAAGCCACAACAGAACACAAACAGAAGAACATTTCAATGTATATTACAACAATTCATCAGATTACAAGAATATACAGAGTATAAATGAATAAATATTACACAGAAATATCAGAGATTTAAATTACATTTAAATACATAGCAGCGGAAAATAATACAATACACAACTAGAAGGAGATATACGGATACAAAGCTTTCCGGATATCGTTCCAGCTGTAAACCAGGATCCTGTGAATATAAATCTGCAAAACCAAAACTACTAGCTGCCCGTGTCAAAATAAGGGCACCCAGAGTTTAGGTCAAAACAATAAACTCCAGGTCAGTCATGTGACTAGTGTGAGAACTAAAACAGTTATTATTCTTTATTTTAAAAGTTAGGTAAATCAAGGGACCATGCCGTATAACACGGAACGGGTTTCCTCCCAAGAATACCAGTGCATAAAACAAACAGCGCAATGCTAAATAAAGAAAAATGAAGCTGTTATAAGACCCAGGTCCCATCACACAATGCAACGCAGCCGAGGATAGGGTTTTCCCTTATAACAGCCAAAGAATGCTTGATACGTTTAAAACAAATCATTTGATACTACTATAAGTGCATAGTGTATAAAACAACTTCAAATCATAAGTATCAATCATAGGCGGCATGAATGCCCCATAACACTATGTCGCCATATATAAGTTTACAATCAAAACCGCAAGATGTCGTATTGGAAGTTGGGTTATCATTTATGGTATGAACCGAGGCTAGGGGCAAGATCCTCTACCGATTTGTGACTCTCTAGCCCGAGCCACAGGGTCAGAGCGCATCGACCCTTTAGATCGTCAGGGCCGGTCCACCGATGTGGATTATTATGCCTGAACACTACGTTTCCCCGCCCTTTGGGGCGTAAATCTGGCCCATCAGCCGACCAGAAGCATCGGCCGAAACCGATATCACGAGGCGCCTCGCTTTTCAGCAAGTAATAATAAGTAACATCCACAGGAGTCAAACTCGTCAGCCAGTTCAAGCACTGACGCCACTCCTAACTAGAAAGAAGCGCATGTCCTCCCTGAGGTCCGTCTCCCGTTTTTGATTCATACCGGGTGTGATACTCGCGAATCAACGTTACACAAAGCTACGCCACAAAGGCCGTGCTTCGATCATCAACCACAAGACTTTGCTTTTCAACAGAAGCCTTGATCATTTGCCACTTAGGCATGCCACACAGGCAATTCACTCCATGCGATTGATATCCATCAATATATAACCCCTGAGCTCGTACGTCTCAGAGAAGGGCGTTAAGCAAGAGAATAAATTCTCCGCCGCCAAACAGATATATATTTAATAGAGATCAATCGAACGGACTAAAATCCAATGTCAGACACACACAGTCCATTTACAAGTCCGTTCTGGGTCTGAACGAAACCGGGGGCACCTAGTACCCCGCATATCCATCGATCTCCAAGTACGTCTGGACGATCACCAACTGTTTCCATCTTCTTAGGTGTACAGCCCAATCAAGATCATCTGTAATCACCCAAACGACGTGAAGACTTCCGGTCTTCGACCATCGTCTTCATCTTCGACTTATCGTCGTATCAGTTATTCAGAATGGGATAAACCCGGTCTTTCCGAATAACTCGCGTATACTTTAAATAAGTGTTACACAAACACAACATACGCCTCATTCCAATTCATTAGTCACTAACCGTAAATTAATCAAGAGAATAATTCCCCAAATATTAACCCCGAAGGCCGAAACCAACATTAGATCAATATTCAGAAAACCATTCTGCTTGGCTAACCGACAGTTAGTTTCTAAATTTCACATTCATAGGGAAAGGTTCCCATTAATTTAATCCAAGATAAATTCCCTTGAATTTATTCTTTATTCTATTTTTGAATCTCAATTCAAACTAGTCGGGATTAACGAACCTTACCGAAGTAATCATTTGTTTTAATTTCCCAATCCCAACCTATTTATCCCATGAAGTAAAACTGGTAATACTTCATATCTAACACCACGGTGTTATCGGTAAATTCAATTACCATTTCACGTTCAAATCTAATTAAAGATTTAACTATCGCCTGGAGCAAAACTGGTGATACTCCATTTTCGATCATTTCAATCTAATTAAAGATTCATTAAAACTCCACTTAGTTTTAAATCTTCGACTGGGTTAAAGAATCAGTGTCATTTAAAACACGGTTCACGATAAACCCAAAATCACATTCCATTAATTATCGGGTTAAAGAACAAGTGTTATTTAAAACACTGTTCACGATAAACCCAAAAATCAATATCAATTCAATTTCAATTAAATATTATTTAATTGGTACACTTCATTAAATCTAAATAAAAAGATTTAATGTTTTCTCAACTGGGTTCAAGAACAGTGTTAGTGAAGACACCATTCACGACAAACCCAAATCACATTTGATATTAAATACAAGGCCCTGAATAGAAAATATCCCGGCTTATATTCAATATCAAATTCTACGATTAACAAATGTCGTATTGGAAATAACGATATAAATATATATATCTTTCAAATTTCCATAACAACATCTGTATAATCCCGAATTCCAACATCGAAATATTCCGAAGACAATTTCGATTCAAATCAACTCCAATGCAATCATTGGAAATTTTGGTTATTTTTAAAACCCTTTTCGAATTCAATTTATTTATTTAAAAATAAATAGAATTATAATTCTAGTTCAAAACTAGTTCATTTTGATAAAAATCTATTTTTATCTTTTCAAATATGGAGTTTTCATCCCAATACTTTCTAAATCATTTCTTATGATTTTACACAAATTATTACTATTTTTAATAATTTTATCAAGGCCCGTACAGTCGATTTCCACCAATGGCCATCGAACTGCACGTATAACGACCTTTTTCAAATTTGATTTGGACATAATTCCAAATCCAACCGTTAAATTTCTAATTTCTAATATTCGTTAGAAAGCTCTTTTCGATACGAACCCAACGGTTCTGGTTTTAGGAGAATCCGACGGTCGGATCTCCCGTAATGTCCGTTTGAAATAAATGGTCGAAATTCGCGAACTGCCGCGGCGTGGCGCGTTCTATTCAGGCCATTATATTATATATATAATATATATAATATATACTTCGTCGATTTCTATTTAAAACGAATTATATGAATAGTTTTAAATTCGTTTCAAAAGCAATTTTAACTTCCCTTTCAATTCAAATCAAAATTGAATTCTTCTTTATAAATTCGTTTTAAAATTCATTTCTATTCAATTCAAATTTCTATTCAATTTGAATTCATTTCAATTCACTTTCAATTCAATTTGAATTCGTTTTCAATCAAATTCATTTCGAAATCGTTTTTCAATTCAATTCATTTCGAAATCGTTTTCAATTCATTTCGAAATCGTTTTCAATTCAATTCATTTCGAAATCGTTTTCAATTTAATTCATTTCGAAATCGTTTTCAATTCAATTCATTTCGAAATCGTTTTCAATTCAATTCATTTCGAAATCGTTTTCAATTCAATTCATTTCGAAATCGTTTTCAATTCAATTCATTTCGAAATCGTTTTCAATTCAATTCATTTCGAAATCGTTTTCAATTCAATTCATTTCGAAATCGTTTTCAATTCAATTCATTTCGAAATCGTTTTCAATTCAATTCATTTCAAAATGAATAAAATCGATATAAATATCGTTTACGTCAAAATGGCGTCAATCTAACCAACACGGCTTCATGAATTTCTATTTTCAAATATTCTATTTCAAATATTTTTTTTTCAAAATAGTTGTTATTATCAAAATATTTCGTTCAACACATGACCAATCTCAATGGATGAGTACTGTCAACACATGAACCTTTATTTTATATTGATAAAGATGTAAATTTTATTACTAAAATATTTCGTTCAACACATGACCAATCTCAATGGATGAGTACTGTCAACACATGAACTTTTATTTTATATCGATAAAGATGTAAATTTTATTACTAAAATATTTCGTTCAACACATGACCAATCTCAATGGATGAGTACTGTCAACACATGAACTTTTATTTTATAATATTCTTTATTTTTCAAATTGGAATGAGGCCCAATCAATTACCATATAAAGTTAATTATATGGATTTTCATACATTACACACATATAATAGCATTGAAAAATAATCAGCCGTCAACCAAAGTGCACTACATTGTATAAGCATCAAATATAAATATATAACGCTTATAACAGCCTGTCAATCAATCGATCGACATATTTAATCAATCAGGATGAGTGAACTTCAAATTTCATCCCAACACCCGTGTGGGGTTTCAAACAATCAAACACAGATTTTATTTGTGCAGTTGGGCGATGTGTAAAATTTATCGACCCAATCAATATCAGTCAAATCAGTGCATATAAACAAATCGGCCGATTTGTCTATAAATATCTATTTATTCACTTTCATGTTAAAAATTATATTTTTAACGATCAAACTATTTTATTTTAACATATGAATTTCTATTCGGTTCATTTATTCAATAAAATTGATATTTTTATTTTCTAACATATTTTAGAAAATTTCGGCGGCATAACGGCACGATACTAGAAACGGGACGAGGCCTAGCCTTATCCCCGGTCCAGTGAAGGCCCACGCCATTCACACATCAATTAAATCAATTCATTTCACCACACAATTCAATTTCAATCAATTAATCTAACTAATTTTCAATCAAACAAACAAGTCCATGGTCTGTGGACGATTGTGTCGGGTGGTACTAAGCACCGTCTGCATCCTAGTATATATATATAACTAGAAATGAAATTGAAGAGTGAGAAATTCTCACCGATAGCTATCCAATACCACGACTCTTCATTGATAGAAACCTTCGCCATTCTCGCCTTTTGTCGCTTTCGTTGTCCGCTTTCACTACATATGTAAAAATCACATTTTTATATACCGATGTCTTTAAAATAAAAATCACATTTTTATTTATTCACTTTCAATTTAAAAATCATATTTTTATAATTGCTTCATACCTTTTGAAATCGAATTATCGAACTACCGCGCCATTTCAATTCTATTTTTAATTATATATAAATATTTATATTCTAACGATGACGCGTATAAATATATACGTTCGAATTATATTCAAAATAAATTTCTCGTCAATATTATTTAAAATAATCTATTTTAATATTCAAAATTCGCTAAAATTGCCAAAATAAAAATTTTAAACTGGCCCAGATTTTCGGGTTGTTACAAGATATCATATAACTATTCAATTGTTTTAAACTGTTTTACTCATACCAGTCCCATGACTGACCCGGAGTTTACTTTGTTGTTTTCCCTAAACTCTTGGGTGCCTAAATTTGTATGGGCAGTCAAGTAGTCGGGATTTACAGATATACTTGGAGAGCTTGGGGCAGGAGGCTGCAAGATTTTATAGCTATAGTTATTTCCGCTGTGTTGTAAGTGTTGTACTCTGATAAGTGCTATTGTATATATATAACTGTTTACTTCAAAGTTATGTTATATATTAAATGTTATTCGTTCCGCTGTGAGATTCGTGTTACTCTAATGATTCTGATGTTCTTCTTCTTCTTTTATTCTATTAGTTCTATCTTTTCTTCCTCACCTTCTAAATTCTTTCACTAACGTCTCGGAATTTACGACTCTCGAGGAGTCGGAAATTTCCAGCCGTTACAGAAAATTTACATATATAAAATGTAAAAGATGAATATGCCTAACCCGAGGTTAGACTGAGTTGCGGTGTAAACCTGCCCGGAATCTACAGGCACTTCCAGTAACCACAACAATACCTGTCTAATGTGAGAGGTTAGTGCATCAAGCTTAGAAAGACTCGAGGTTAGACTGAGTTGTGGTGTAAAACTACCCGGAATCGACCGACACATCCAGTAACCAAAACAATACCTGTCTAATGTGAGTGGTTGGTTCTTTAATTAATTAATTAAAGCTCATGAACAATCAAGCTAGAAATGGTGAGGTTAAGTAATTAAGGAAACACTTAACCAAATTAACATTTTAACAAGACAAGATTGGTAGGGCTAAGTAATTGAGAAAACACTTAGCGAATTCAACATGTTAACTAGACAAGATTGATAGGGGTTATGTCAAACCAAGGACACTTAACCAATTTACCATGTTGACTAGAAAAACCCTAGTAACGGGGACCTGTTTCAGCAGTAACCTACATGGATGTATCAAGGTACCCTGAACTAGGCAGGGTAGGGCATGATTACTGGGCTGAATATAAGCGGTAAAAAAGGGCAGTGGTTAGGTGCGTCAGTGTAGGTTCCGACGGAGTACGGGCGTGCACGGGCACCGGAGTGGAAAAAACAGGCACTGGGCACCAGGCGTACACTTGTGCATCTTTGAATTGCGTCAGGATTGCCATTATAGGACTTGATGCACCCTATACTGGAACCAGAACAAGTACTTAAAAATCACGTGGGGCTGCATGACACCGGGAATACATGAATGCGAGTAGGAGCCGATCAAATTCTGAATGGGATCACTTTATCATGAACATACATTGCTAGTTAAACAACTCTTAGTGGGTGCAGAGAAGTAAAAGTGGGTGCGATAGCCAAATCTAGTTAAATCTTAATTTACCTTGTTTTAGGACTACCCTATCCTTGTGGTATCATTCTAAGTTCAGTTTATTCGTGTCATAGTCTTTTACTTGTTTACATGCTATTAAATAACTGGGCTTACTAGGCTTATGTCTGACCCATTTTCCTTTTCACTTCTTTTCTTCGGTCCCCCCTCCCCCTAGGTCCGCAGGGAGGAAACACGTCTTCTTAGTCCAGATTAGTCAAAGCTTGAAGACCGTAGATGTAAGTCTTGGACTTTCCTTTTTGAGCTATGGCTATGATCAAGCTCTTGTTGGGGATTTATGTCGTTTTATTTTCAGTATTGCTTGATGAAAAGTTGTAATAATTTGGAAGATTGAAACAGTTGTTGAATTATTGTATTGAAAAAATATTTATGAACTAATATATATCTTTTTCCGCCGCTTAAATTTTCTGTCTTGTAATTTATTAGTATGTTGTACCTTAAGGAGGTGGGGTGTTACACTTGGTATTAGAGCTAAAGGTTACCAGACCGGATAAAATTTTTGAAACTATTTTTCAAAAAGAAGTCATAAAGAAGCATTTTTAAGAAATAGTGTTAATTTAAAATGGCATATTCCCCAAATCCATATGCACTATCTTTCTATCCTTCGTTTTGAATCTTTCCTTTTTGTTTTAGCATGTCTGGGGATCTTAAACTTCCAGAGGATGTACCGATACCTGGCTGGTTCAGAAGATACCTAGAAGCTAGGGCCAATGATGCAGGCCCAACAGACATTCCTCCTCCCCCCGCTGCTGCTCCTCCTCTCCTCCTCCAAGAGGAAATTCTTTCTCAAAGATCTGTAGAGACTTAGATCCATGGGTGGAAAAGCCTTTAAGGGGAGCGAATCATTCGTGAAAGCCAGAAACTGGCTCAAGGAGACTGAGGACTTATTCGTTATCTTTGAACTAGATGAGAGGCAGAATCTACAGTTGGTGGTATGGTTGCTCAAAGACGAGGCCTCCTTCTGGTGGGAGGTCACTAATACTGAAAGACCGATAGAGACTTGGGAGGACTTCAGGGCGAGATTGAAATGAAGTTCCTCTCACAAGCTGAGCAGAGTCTGCAAATGGAGAAGTTCCTATCACTTAAATAGGGAAGCTTGTCGGTCAAAGAATACGTCAATAAATTCAACCACCTTGCTCAATTTGGAATGGAGTTAGTAAACACTCCACACAAGAAGGCTCTCCGCTTTGCCAAAGGACTGAATGAGCCACTACAAGGTTTGGCAATGTCCCATATACCTATGGGAGCATCTTACGAGAGACTGGTGGACATGGCTCTGTTGCAAGAGGAGAACAAAGATGGCAAGAAGGAGGTGAAGAATGAAGAGCCTCAAAACAAGAAAGGAGATGGATCTCAAAACAAGAAGACGGACCGCAAGAAAGTTGGGTTGGATAATAAATCCCGTAAGAAGATGAAGTGCAAATTCTGTGGGATACCTGGACACTTGGTTAGGGACTGTAGAAAGAAAAAGAGGAAATTAGGCGCTTGTTTCTAGTGCAGGGATACTGGACACTTGTCTAAGGACTGCCCAAAAAGGAAAGGGCAGGGGCAGAGGACTGGATCATCTTCTAGAGGTCAGGTTCATGCTCTCGCTGCACCTCTGTTGGAACGAGGTAGACATATTTCTGTTGAGAGTATATTTTATCTGTTTGATAATCCTGTTCGTACTCTCTTTGTGTAATAACCCGGAAATCTGAGCCAATTTAAAAATTTTATTTTTGCAATTTTTGCGAGTTGTGAATATTTAAAATGAATTATTTTAAATAATGACGAGGAGAAATTTATTTTGAATAGAAGTAGAACGTATATAGTTATATAGAGCGTCGTTAGAATATAAATATTTTATTTTAAATAAAAAAGAATTGAATATGGCGCGGTAGTTTGAAATTTCAATTTCGAATTTCAAATGAATGTATAAGATTCAAAATAAACAGGATTTTGGCGAAACCAAAAATATTAGAATCTAATTGAGAATATCTTTTCAACGAATCCGAGAAATCAAAATTTCATAGAGGGAATCAAAAGGTACGTCCAGTTGAAAATTCAGAATAGTCGCTTTGGAATTCTGGCCCTTAAAAATGGAAATTTTGCAAACGACCTCTGTTTTCGACGAAACCACTTTTGTTGGATCCGAGATGTTGAGTTATTGCTAGGTTTCAAAATTCGTAATTTTCTGAGTCAATATGTGAGCGTGGCGATGTAAAACGTGTTTTTTCAATTACGATCGACTAGAAAATGGCCATTTTTCAAACGGTCTCAGAATTTGACGAAATTAGTTTTATTAGAACCGTATCGTCAATATGAAGCTAGAAAATATTTTTCGGAAATTTTTAGGGTCCGTATGTGGCCTCAGTGAATTGAAATGTGCGTTCAAATTCAATATATAGATTTATAATTTGATTTTGACAAAAACTGATCGAGACGTCGAATTGGCTTATGATACATATCCCATTATATTCAGAATGGGGGTAATTTGCTAGGGACGACAGTCGTCGGGTCTCGTTTGGGGTTCGAAATAAAAAGTTACTTTTTGAAATAATTAAACAATAAAATATATATATTTTTATAATTCCCTTCCCCCTTTTCCTCGTTCCCACAGTCAACGCGAGCCCCCTATCATTCAAAATCATTATAGAAAAAAAAGTAAAACGTGATCGAAGCGCCCTCTGTCCACCGCGCTACCGCTGGAGCTGGCTCCGCCCCCCCACCGTCCGAGCTCCCCCAGCCTCCGCCGCGTCCCTCTCCTCACTTCCCTCGTTCTCCTATCGAGCACCGCGGCCCCCCCAAACCCTAGTCCCCCAAAACCGACGCGCCCGCCGCCAGTTAACCCCCACCATCGTCTGACCGCCTTCCTGCTGCCGTATTCCCCTCTAACGACCTCTGCAACACCTCTTCCTCCGAAAACAGTGAGCTTTTCCTTTTCAGTTTATTTAATTTAGTTTTAATTTATAAAATACTTAGTTTAAATTCAGTTTTAATTTATATAAATACATAGAGATGATTAGATTCTTAACTTTCGGAAAGGATTATATTTTTAACTTCGAAAAGATTTTATTTTTAAGTAAATAAAAAGATTAGATTTTTAGTAGATAGAAATATTATTTTTATGAAGATAAAAATATGATTTTTATCCACAGAGAGTTGAATTAAAATTGAGATTTTTATACATATATAACATCATAATAGAAAGGAGATTTTTATATGTATAACGTTGAGAAAAAAAATTGGATTTTTATATATAGATAGAAGTTACAAAAATATGATTTTTACATTACAGAAAGAATAAAAATATGATTTTTATATTATAGAAAGAATAAAAATATTATTTTTATATTATAGAAAGAATAAAAATATGATTTTTAAATTGGTAGAGTATTAAAAATATGATTTTTAATATATAGAACATCATATTAAAAATGTGATTTTAATATGAACAACGTGGAGAAGACTGCGTTGGAAGTTCGGACAGATCCAGACTGTTTTGAATTTTAGAAGTAAAATGGAGGAGTGGAACACAAAGGTGAGAACTTCTCACTTTTAATTCTTGTTTTCTAGTTGAAATATATACTAGGATGCAGACAGTGCTTAGCAGCACCCGACACCCGTTGTCCACAGACCATGGACGATTTGTGTGATTGTTTGTGTTGTGAAATTTGACTGTTGATTGTGATGTGAAAAGTATATATTCATGTGTTGAAAGAAAAATAATTTCATGTGTTGAAATAAAATAATTTCATGTGTTGAAATAAAATATATATTCATGTGTTGAAATAAAATATATATATGTTCATTTACAAATCGAACGATTTGTTTATGTACACCAATTTGACTGATATTGATTACGACGATAAATTTTACAAATCGCCCAACTACACAAATAAAATCTATGTTTGATTGTTTGAAACCCCACAAGGGTGTTGGGATGAAATTGGACATACACTAATCCCAATAATTAGTTGTATGTCGATCGATTGATTGACAGGCTGTTATGAGCGTTGAATATTTATATTTGATGCTTATACAGTGTAGAATGCACTCTGGATGATGGTTGATTATTTATCGTTGCTATTATATACATGTGTTATATGGAATCCATATAATTAACATTATATGGTAATTGATTGGGCCTCATTCCAATTAGAAAAATAAATTTATGTGTTGAATAAAGTAAATATTCACGTGTTGAATAAAAGGGAATTCATGTGTTGAATAAAATAAATATTCATGTGTTGAATAAAAGGAAATTCATGTGTTGAATAAAGTATATATTCTAGTGTTGAATAAAAGAAAATTCATGTGTTGAAGAAAACATTCATTTGTTGAATAGAATAACGAAGTTATTGAAAGATATAAAGCTGTGTTGATTAGATTTGCGCAATTTTGACACGAACGAGATTTATACCGATTATATTCGTTTTTATAATGAATATTGAAAAGGAAGTAATTTCAAAATATAACGTTTAGAAAATATTATCATTTATATATATATATATATATATATATATATATATATATATATATCGATGATATGAAATATTCAATTTTGATTAGAAATTGAATAGGAAGTAGAAATCGTTTTCAAAACGAATTTAAAACGATTTGTAAAATAAGTTTTAAAAGGAAATCGATGAAATATATATTATATATATTTTATATATAATATAATGGCCTGAATAGAACGCGCCGCGCTGCGGCAGTTCGCGAATTTCGGCCATTGACTTCGAATGGACGTTGCGGGAGATCCGACCGTCGGATTCTCCTAAAACCGGAACCATTGGGTTCGTATCGAAAAGAGCTTTCTAATGAATGTCTAACAGTTGGATTTAGAATTATGTCCAAATCAAATTTGGAAAAGTTCGCTGTAAGTGCAGTTCGATGGCCGTTGATGGAAATCGACCATACGGGTCTTGATAAAATTATTAAAAATAGTAATAATTTGTGTAAAATCATAAGAAGTGATTTGGAAAGAATTGAGATGAAAAATTCCATATTTGAAAAGATAAAAATAGATTTTTATCGAAATGAACTAGTTTTGAACTAGTGTTATAATCCATTTATTTTTGAAATAAATAGATTGGATTTGAAATGGTTTTAAAAGTAACCTGAATTTCCAATAATTGAATTGGAATGGATTTGAATCGAAATTATCTTTGGAATATTTCTATGTTAGATTTCGTGATTATACAGATATTATTATGGAAATTTGAAAGATAGATTTATATCGTTATTTCCAATACGATATTTGTTGGTCGTAGAGTTTGATATTGAATATAAGCCGGTATATTTTCTATTCAGAACCTTGTATTTAATATCAAATGGGATTTGGGTTTGTCGTGAGTGGTGTCTTCATTAACACTGTTCTTAAACCCAGTGGAGAAAAAGATTAAATCTATTTATTTTAGATTTAATGAAGTATACCAATTAAATGATATTTAATTAGAATTGAAGTGGAATGTGATTTTGGGTTTATCGCGAACCGTGTTTTAAAAGACATTGATTCTTTAACCCAATTAAAGACAAGATATGGTTTCCCAAGTTAAACAATCGTTAAGATTGATTTTTGGGGAGATTAAAACCAAGTGGAGTTTTAATGAATCTTTAATTAGGTTGAAATGATCGAGAATGGAGTACCACCAGTTTTACTCCAGGCAATAGTTAAATCTTTAATTAGATTTGAACGTGAAATGGTAATTGAATTTATCGATAACACCGTGGTGTTAGAAATGAAGTATGATCAGTTTTACTTCATGAGATGAATAGG
The DNA here is from genome assembly GCA_030737875.1 of Allium sativum. Taxonomy (NCBI): domain Eukaryota; kingdom Viridiplantae; phylum Streptophyta; class Magnoliopsida; order Asparagales; family Amaryllidaceae; genus Allium; species Allium sativum. Next base: position 753,647,045 of record CM060918.1, read on the forward strand.
TTGGGATTGAGAAATAAAATAAATCATTACTTCGATGTGGTTTGCTAATCCCGACTAGTTTGAATTGATATTCAAAAGAAGATTAAAGAATAAATTTAAAGAATTTATCTTTGATAAAATTAATGGGAACCTTTCCCAAAATATAAGAATATTTGAATAAAAGAATATTCTGAATTGGAATGAGGCGTATGTTGTGTTTGTGTAACACTTGTTTATTATATACGCAAGTTATTCAGAAAGACCGGGTTTATCCCATTCTGAATAACAGATTCGACGTGGTGTCGAGGATGAAGACGGTGGTCGGAGACCGGAGGTCTTCACATCGTTTGGGTGACTACTGATGATCTTGATTGGGCTGTACATCTAAGAGGAGGGTATCAGTTGGTGATCATCCAGACGTACTTAGAGATCGATGGATATGCGAGGTACAAGGTGCCTTTGGTTTCGTTCAGACCCAGAACGGACTTGTAAATGGACTGTGTGTCTGACATTGGATATCATTCTGTGTAATTGATAGATATCGATTGCATGGAGTGGTTTGCCTGTGAGGCATGCTAAGATGCAAAGGATCAAGGCTTTTGTAGAAAAGCAAAGTCTTGTGGTTGATGATCAAAGCACGGCCTGTGTGGCATAGCTTTGTGTAACATTAATTTGCGAGCCTCACACACCGGTTATGAACCAGAAACGGGAAAGTACTTCAGGGAGGTCATGCGTTTCCTTCTAGATAGGGTGGTGTCAGTGACCTACCAGCCCTGACATTTATATTATTTTCACTTGTGTGGTTGTTGCTGTTGCGAGGCGCCTCGGATATATAGGTGACTATGTGGAGCCGAAGGAGTCATTTGGCTCATTAACACCCCAAAGGGCGGGGAAACGCAGTGTTCAGGCATTTTAATCCACATCGGTGGACCGACCCTGACGATCCAAGGGCTCACCTGAGTCTGGGTCCTGAGACACGGGCTAGAGCGTCTCGAAGTGGTGAGGACTATCTTTTGCCTCGGTTCACAGATGGAAATTCAACTTCCCATACGTGATTTTACGGTTTTGATTGTAGAACCTATACATGGCGACATAGTGGTATGGGGCACTTATGCCGTCTATGATTGATACTTATGATTGAAATTGTTTTGACACTATACACTTATAGTAATAATAAAAGATGAAATTTAGCGTATCAAGCATTCTTTGGCTATTATAAGGTAAAACCCTATCCTCCGGCTTGTGTTGCATTGTGTGATGGGACCTGGGTCTTATAACAGCTTTATTGTTCTTTATTTAGCATTGCACTATTGTTTTATGCACTGGTATTCTTGGGAGGAAGTTCGTTCCGTGTTATACGACGTGGTCCCTTGATTTACCTAACTTTAAAATAAAGATAAATAACTGTTTTAGTTCTCACACCAGTCACATGACTGACCTGGAGTTTATTGTTTTAACCTAAACTCTCGGTGCCCCTATTTTCCACGGGCAACTAGTAGTTTTGGCTTTGCAGATTTATACTCACAGGAACCTGGTTTACAGCTGGAATGATATCTGGAAAGCTCTGTATCCGTATATCTTCTTTCAGTTGTGTTTTGTATTATTTTCCGCTGCTATGTAAATTATTGTAATCTCTGATATTAAGTGAATGTGTAATATTGATTCATACTCTATATATTCTTGTATTCTGATGGAATTGTTGTAATTAACAATGAAATGTCCTTTTGTTTGCGTTCCGATTTGTCGTGTTCTCAAAACAATCAGGGGTTTCGAATGGTCTTGGTCGGTTTAGCGATCGATTCAGATCAAGCGAAATTCCCAATTGTTACAATCGGTATCAGATCTTTGGTTTACAGAGCTCGGAGAACAAGACACTTTAGAACCAAACGAAAGAATTCATCAGAGATTGGATTAGTAATGTCCAATGAGAGTTGTAACGACCCGCAGTCTACGCATCGAAGGATCATAGAATATTTATTTCATTCACATACGAAGTCGTATGGTCATGTAACTTTGGGAGACGACTATTGGGGTCATTTCCCATGTTCATGATTTTTTCCGACTTTAAAATGACCATTTTGCCCCTAGCCGATACTGTTTTGGCCATAACTTTTGATTGGAAAGGAGTTTTGACCTGAAACTACTTCCATTAGCTCTAGATGATGGTTTAAAATTGTGTAGAGTGGTCACATTAGCCAAACGGACTTACCGTTTGGAAGATATGGCTGAAACAAGTTTCAAAAAGTGAAAAACAGCTTCATTGGGCTTAACCGGGTGATTAACAGCTAGGCCCAATGGGGGATTTCGGGATTAGAGGTATTTAAGGGATGCTAGGGTTAGGATTTCGGTTTTTTCACTCATTTCCCAACCGCCACAAACCCTCTCTTCAACCTAACAATGACCTCCAACCTCTAAAATACCTCTAATCACTTCTTAATCAAGTTTTGGCTTAAACTACATCAAATTAAGGAGAGAAAGCACCAAAGCAAGGTTAGAGCTGCTGCGTTGCATTAGGAAAAGCGCCAAACAGAGAATCATTTCAGATTTTGTATTTTATTTGTGGCCAAGGTGAGTGATTTGCATAGTTTTGCACTAATTACGGTTAATTAAGGGTAATTAGTGAAGATTAATGAAATTAGACATGATAAAATTTTGGAAAAATATTTATAAAATTCGAAATGATGTTTTAGACCTCTGTTAGAAGTTTGGATTAATTTGGTTATGTTTTGTTAATCCTACTGTTAGTTGTGGTTAAACATGCTTAAGAGAAAATATGGGGTTTCGGCTATGTTTGATCCGTTTTATATGTTATGATTGTTATTTTGGTGTTTATGAATGACTATACATGTTGCTATGAATGTATGGTATGCTTTGTGAGCCTAGAAGAGTTAGATTGGTCGAAAACGCCATCGAATGGCGTAAAACATTCGCTGGAAAGAAGTGCAGGAAATTAGCTGAACCGGACCGGATCGCCACCATATATGTCATGATCCGCCATGAGGTAAGAGCTCGCAACCTGACCCGGAGCAAGAACCATCCACGAACCGACCCGAACCTATAGGGGGGAACTCGAGCTACTTGCACCACGATCCGATGCCAGGCGGAGACCACAATCCGAATTATCACGATCCAAAGGGAGAGCCCAACCCGAACTGATGTAGTGCCACGATCTGATGTTGTGGAGCATGCACGACCCGAACCCAGTGAGTGATCGCGATCCGAACTAGTTGACATAGACGAACTGAGCTGAAGCATGGTGGCTATCGCGAATCGAACCATCTTGGATGAAGGACCCCACTCAATCCAATGTTGATGGCCAAGACCTGAAGCAAAGTGAACTGAATGCAGACTGATCCGAGAAGGCCAAAACCCAAGATGCGAAGGTAGTCCAAATGGAAGTTAGAGCTCCGGATCCAGATGGGAACCAATGAGTTCACTTCATGATTGGGCTTTGTTGCGAGACGTATGCAAAGGGGTTATCGATATCCATAACTTTGATTCACCATTGAAGAAAATGGGGCATGTAGGCGAACCAGACCTAGGCTGGTTGGCCCATTTGGGTTATTGACTATGGACCAGTGCAGTGGGGACAGTGTAATACTTGTACGGAGTTGCCGTCATAACCCCAAAAGAGCAAAGTGGGTCGTATCAATAGTTGTACGGAGTTGCCGTCATGACCCCAAAGATTTGGTGGCTAGGGAAATGGATATCGTATGCTTTACGCACTGAGTGAGAGATGTGAGGATGGTTGCTAAGCTTGACTTGTTTGCCTTCACTATGACATACACAACCCACCCCCGTATCTTTACACCATTTTTTTTTGTGGCACCTTAGAGTATTGTATGGTATGTAGTGCTAATTTCATCAATATACCTGTTATTGTTTAGTATACCTGTTATTGTTATGTTTTGCTGCTTATCACTCATACCAGACTTTTGTCTGACCCAGAGTTTTATGTCTCTTCTTATTACTCTGGGTGCTCATACGAGCAGACTAGAGACAGGTTAGATGGTATGCACGAGTAGCTGATCCGGAGACGAGCAGGAGGCTTCCACGTATGATATATATAGATATTCTCCCTGTGTTGTTGCGGTCTGTACTTTGGGCATTAGTGGTATACCTTTCTTTCTTTTGTTTAGAGACAGTAATTTGGAAAGTTGTAATAAGCTGTACTTGGATTTCCGCTACTCTGATGATGATGTTGATGTTGGTTTTAGTTATCAGCTTATGCATTGTCTCGCCTGTTTTATGTCAAGATTATGTTATTATTATATTTTGTTCCATGCGCTGTGAGACATTCTACAGGTTCCTTGTTAGTTCATTCTTTTCTTTCTTTTCTTCTGACGACCGTCCCGTGCTAGCTGGGCATGTGTACAGCGCACTTTCGGAGGTAATTCCGACTGGTTCGGGGCGGGCTGCCACATTTGGTATCAGAGCTCTAGGTTGCGTAGTCAACCTAGGGAAGTTATCAGGGAGAGATAGTATACGTATATGAGAGAGCGTAATTGTGATTATTTTGGTTTTCAAAAGCTATATATATACTATTAGTATATCTAAGGATGAAGTCGCAGTACACTGGCACCACTAGGGAGATGGTTAATTGTTTCTCTTTACGGATTGAACAATGAGCCGATACGTAAGGGGTACCGGTAGAGGAGCCAATAATGGGAATGCTGCTGAGATGAGGGTGATGTTTACTGATCTCATGAGAGAGATGCTTAGAGAAGTTTAGAGGGCAGCTCCCAATGCTGGTAATGGTGGTGGTCCAGTAGTGCAGGCATCTAGGGCCGATTTCGCCAAGCTTAATAAGGATTATACTAGTCTTGGTGCGAAGCCGTTCAACGGAATGGAGTCCGCCACGGATGTTCAGGATTGGCCGGATAGCTGCGAGCGTATCTTTGAAGATTTGGGTATCGAGGACGCGATGAAGAGAAGGATAGCATCCCGTCAGCTGCAAGGACGGGCTATGAATTGGTGGAATGCTATGAATGCAGCTACTCATGAGGATCAGATTACTTCAGATCAGTTTAAGGCTCGCTTTAGCGATAAGTTTATTCTGGCTTCTCAGAAGTCAGTATTGTTCAAGAGGTTCTTGGAGCTAAAGAAGAATGGCAGAGTTGTCTCGGAGTATATTGCCGAATTCGACACTTTGTCGAAATATGGGTTATCCCTAATAGATACTACAGAGAAGAAGAATGAGAAGTTTATAACAGGTTTGGATCAGTACTTGGGGGAAAAGCTTATTAACCACATCGATGAGCTGTTGAATTGATTGTGGGGAAAGCATTGAGGTCAGAGAGTCTTTAACCTAAGTCGAAGACCGAGGTTGCATCTGCAGAGGAGCCAAAGCCACAAGAAAGCGGTGGAGGCAAGAATGGTTCTCAAAATAAGAGAAAGCAGAATCAGACTAAGGATGCCAAGAAGAAAAAGGAATAAGAAGGATGTTGAGTGCTTCAGCTGTGGTAAGAAGGGCCATTATGCCAGTAATTGTCAAGCCAAGCCAGAAGACAGGAAGTGCTTCAACTGTGGCCAAGTGGGACATTACAAGGACAAGTGTCCGCAACCCCATAAAGAAAAGCAGATGGTGAAAGCATATGCCCTTAATGCTATTCCTTCTTCGTCTAATTCCCTAATTGCGGCAGAGAACAGAAAGAATGTCGTCATTCAAGGTATGCTTTCTATTTATGATGTTCTTGTTAGAGTTTATTTTGATACCGGAGCTTCCAGTTCCTTCATATATAGTGACCTGGTAGATAGGTTGGGATTGGAGCCAGAGATTGTCGATAGACCTTTAGTAGTGACGAATCCGATTGTTGATTCGACTAGCCTTAGCATGATTTGTCGTAATGTGGTCTTATCGAGTCATGGATGCATGTTTGTTTGTGATTGCTTTGTTTTGGGCTTTACTGGGTTTGGCATTATTTTGGGAGTCGATTGGCTCCAAAGATACGGGGTGGTGGTAGACTGTGAGGGCTTTGTGGTGATAACTAGAGCGGATGATGGGAAAAGGGTAGTGTTTGGTGGTCTATCTAGTGATGGAGTAATGGCTAGTTTTCTAAATTCCTTCGACATCCCGCATGGTGAGTTGTCAGGTTTTCCCGTGGTTGGCCAGTATCCAGATGTCTTCGAGGAATTGACCGGGCTTCCACCACATCGAGAGATTGAGTTCCGTATTGATTTGGTGAAAGATGCCAGACCTATAGTGATGCCACTTCGTTGTATGGCACCGAGGGAGCAGCGATAGCTCGGGGTGCAAGTAAGCGATCTTTTGAAGAAGGGATTTATCCGAGGAAGTGTTTCTGAGTGGGGAGCACCAGTTGTGTTTGCTATCAAGGCAGATGGTTCCCTTTGATTCTGTGTGGACTACCGCGAACTGAATAAGGTGACGAGGAAGAATAAGTATCCTCTACCGCGGATAGATGATTTGTTTGATCAGTTCAGTGGCGCGAGAGTATTCTCCCAGTTGGATCTCGCGACAGGTTTTCATCAGCTTAGAGTGGAAGCTGAGAGTATAGCTAAAATGGCATTTCGGACGCTGTCTGGATTTATGAGTGGTTGGTCATGCCATTTGGGTTAAACAATGCACCAGCATATTTTGTGAATCTTATGAATAGGGTATTCAGATATCAGTTGAATAAGTTTGTTCTTGTGTTCGTGGACGATATACTTGTTTATTCGAGGATAGAGGAAGAACACAAGGAACACTTGAGAATAGTGATGGAGGTGTTGAGAAAACACCAATTGAAAGCAAAGTTTTCTAAGTGTCACTTCTGGAGAAGGAAAGTGAGATTCTTGGGCCATGTCGTTTCAGAGAATGGTATTGCCGTGGATCCTGCGAAGGTGGCTACGGTACAAGACTGGTCTACGCCCCAGAATGCAACTGACATAAGAAGTTTCTTGGGATTAGCTGGATATTATCGTAAGTTTATCCAAGAGTTTTCCAAGATAGCAGCACCGTTGACTCAATTGACCAAGAAGAATCAAGCTTTCGTCTAGGACGAAAAGTGCGAGAATGCATTCAAGAGCCTAAAGGAAAAGTTGACATGTGCACCAGTGTTAGTCATTCCTAAGGGGAATAAAGAGATGATAGTATATACGGATGCATGTGGCACAGGGCTAGGTGCAGCATTGATGCAAGGAGGTAGGGTTGTAGCTTATGCAAGTCGGCAACTGAAACCGCACGAGAAAAGATACCTTACCCATGACTTGGAATTAGCAGCGATCGTATTCGCATTGAAGATGTGGAGACATTATCTCTTGGGAGAAAGATTCGAGTTGTTTACCGATCATAAATCATTAAAGTATCTCTTCTCCCAAAAGGATCTAAATCTCCGACAACAAAGATGGTTAGAATTCTTGGCTTCCTATGATTTCGACATCACATATACACCAGGAAAGGGCAATGTCGTAGCTGATGTATTGAGTAGAAGACATGCTAGTTTAGGGGCTATGTTTCTAGAATGGAAGCAACTGGAGTACATCGCTGGGTATGATTTCAGACCAAAGTGCGAATTGGATCCAGAAATGTTAGCAAATTTGACGATCAGACCCACTTTGATTGAGCGGATTGGTTCCATCCAGAGGAACGATCCTAACCCATTGGAAATCATCTCAAAGTTAAAGATGGGAATCGACGGAGAGATGAACAAGTATGGGGTTGATCGAGATGGATGGCTTAGAAAGAATGGAAGACTAGTTGTACCCAATGTCAATGGATTGAGAGATGAAGTGCTTAGAGAATGTCATCACTCAAAACTGACTATACACCCCGGTGGTAACAAGATGTACCGAGACATGAAGCAGACCTACTACTAGGAAGGGATGAAAAGAGACATTGAGAAATTTATACCCAAATGCGTGAATTGCCAGCTAGTTAAAGCTAAGCAAAAGAAGCCTAGTGGTTTGCTACAACCATTAGAAATTCCAGAATGGAAATGGGCAAGTGTCAATGGATTTCATTAATGGGTTACCAAGGACTAGATCGGGCCACGATAGCATTTGGGTAATTGTGGACCGACTGACAAAGAGCACAAGGTTTATACCCATTAAGTCGAATAGAACGGCAGCTAAGTTAGCTGAACTGTATGTGAAGTGGGTAGTGAGATTTCATGGAGCACCAAAAGGCATTATGAGTGACCGAGATCCATTATTTACTAGTGGGTTTTGGAAGAGCTTACAAGAGGCGTTAGGATTAGAATTACATCTCAGTACCATGTATCATCCTCAAACCGACGGACAAACAGAGATGGTGAATCGAGTGTTAGAAGATCTTTTGTGAGCTTGTGTATTGGATTTTGGTAGATCATGGGATGACCATTTGCATCTAGTAGAGTTTGCATATAATAATAGTTATCAATCCAGTATTGGTATGGCTCCATTTGAAGCTTTGTACGGAAGACCGTGCAACTCACCGTCATGTTGGTTAGAAACCGGTGAGAAGTTTGTGCTTAGGCCCGATGTGATAAGAGAAACTTCAGCTAAGATTAAGATTATCGAACAACGAATGAAGGCTGCCCAAGATAGGCAAAAGAGTTATGCTGATAGGAGGATAAGAGAATTAAAGTTCTCCATTGGCGACTTGGTGTTTGTCGAGATTTCTCCGTTGAAGAGCGTGATACGATTTGGCAGGAGAGGCAAGTTAGCACCAAGATTTTTTGGACCATTCCCAGTTCTTGAGAAAATTGGGAATTTGGCATATAAAGTTGAATTATCAGACAAGATGACAGGAGTTCACAACGTGTTTCATGTTTCCCAGTTAAGGAAGTTCGTACACGACCCAGATGTGACTATTTCACCTGATCAGTTGGATGATATCGAAGTTGAACCCGAAGCGGTTAGGAACCGCAAGCTTATGCGCATTGTTGGGAACGATACGAATCAACTTCGAAGGAAAGTGGTGAATCTAATTAAAGTTTAGTGGGACGAGAATGAGAATGACTGTACTTGGGAGACAGAGGAGAGCATTAGGAAGACATATTCAGGACTCTTCGCCTGGTAAGATTTTAACTTCGATTTAGTCTTTCCGTATGCTACGATAAGCTTGTTTGTTTGTTGTTTGTGGCTAGTAGGCATACAGAATCCTTTGTATGTTTTGGGTTAAGGAATTTCAGGGACGAAATTTCTTAAGGAGTGGGGGGGGGGGGGGGGGGGGTGGGGAGTGTAACGACCCGCATTCTACGCGTTGAAGGATCGTAAAATATTTATTTCTTCCACATACGAAGTCGTATGGTCATGTAACTTTGGGAGACGACTATTGAGGTCATTTCCCATGTTCATGATTTTTGCCGATTTTTAAATGACCGTTTTGCCCCTAGCCGATACTGTTTTGGCCAAAACTTTTGATTGGAAAGGAGTTTTAACCTAAAACCACTTCCATTGGCTCCGGATGATGGTTTACAATCCCGTAGGGTGGTCACATTAGCCAAACGGACTTACCATTTGGGAGATATGGCTGAAACAAGTTTCAGATTGTGAAAAACAGCTTAATTGGGCTTAACCGGGTGATTAACAGCTAGGCCCAATGGGGGATTTCGGGATTAGAGGTATTTAAGGGCTGCTAGGGTTAGGATTTCGGTTTTTTCACTCATTTCCCAGCTGCCACAAACCCTCTCTTCAACCTAACAATGGCCTCTAACCTCTAAAACACCTCTAATCACTTCTTAATCAAGTTTTGGCTTAAACTACATCAAATTAAGGAGAGAAAGCACCAAGGAATGGTTAGAGCAGCTGCGCTGCATTGGGAACGGCGCCAAACAGAGAATCATTTCAGATTTTGTATTTTATTTGTGGCCAAGGTGAGTGATTTGCATAGTTTTGCACTAATTACAGTTAATTAAGGGTAATTAGTGAAGATTAATGAAATTAGACATGATAAAATTTTGGAAAAATATTTATAAAATTCGAAATGATGTTTTAGACCTCTGTTAGAAGTTTGGATTAATTTGGTTAAGTTTTGTTAATCCTATTGTTAGTTGTGGTTAAACATGCTTAAGGGAAAATATGGGGTTTTGGCTATGTTTGATCCGTTTTATATGTTATGATTGTTATTTTGGTGTTTGTTAATGATTATACATGTTGCTATGACCGTATGGTATGCTTTGTGATTTCCTAGAAGAGTTAGGTTGGTCGAAAACGCCATCGAATGGCGTAAAACAGTCGCTGGAAAGAAGTGCAGGAAATTAGCTAAACCGGATCGGATCGCCCCCATATGTGTCACGATCCGCCACGAGGCAAGAGCTCGCGACCCGACCCGGAGCAAGAACCATCCACGAACCGACCTGAACCTATAGGGGGAACTCGAGCTGCTTGCACCACGATCCGATGCCAGGCGGAGACCACGATCTGAATTATCACGATCCGAAGGGAGAGCCTGACCCAAACTGATGTAGCGCCACAATCTGATGTTGTGGAGCATGCACGACCCGAACCCAGTGGGTTATCGCGATCCGAACTAGTTGACATGGACGAACTGAGCTGAAGCATGGTGGCTATCACGAATCGAAGCAACTTGGATGGAGGACTCGACCCGATCCGATGTTGATGGCCAAGACCTGAAACAAAGTGAACAGAATGCAGACCGATCCGAGAAGACCAAAACCCGAGATGCAAAGGTAGTCCAAACGGAAGTTAGAGCTCAGGATCCAGATGGGAACCAATGAGTTCACTTCATGATTGGGCTTTGCTGCGGGACGAGTGCAAAGGGGTTATCGATATCCATAACTTTGGTTCACCGTTGAAGAAAAGGGGGCATGAAGACGAACCAGAGCTAGGCTGGTTGGCCCATTTGGGCTATTGACTATGGACCAGTGCAGTGGGGACAGTGTAATACTTGTACGGAGTTGCCATCATAGCCCCAAAAGAGCAAAGTGGGTCGTATCAATAGTTGTACGGAGTTGTCGTCATGACCCCAAAGATTTGGTGGCGAGGGAAATGGATATCGTATGCTTTACGCACTGAGTGAGAGATGTGAGCATGGTTGCTATGCTTGACTTGTTTGCCTTCACTCTGACATACACACCCCACCCCCATATCTTTACACCATTTGTTTTGTGGCACCTTAGAGTAATGTACGATATGTAGTGCTAACTCTTTGGTTGTAGGTATAGGTTCAGGTATGGTTTAATATACCTGTTATTGTTCTGTTTTGCTGCTTATCACTTATACCAGACTTTTGTCTGACCTAGAGTTTTATGTCTCTTCTTATTACTCTGGGTGCTCACATGAGCAGACTAGAGACAGGTTAGATGGTATGCACGAGTAACTGATCCGGAGACGAGCATGAGGCTTGCACGTATGATACATATAGAAATTCTCCCTGTGTTGTTGAAGATCACTGCTTGGGCATTAGTAGTGCATCTTCTACTTTAGCTTCCTTTTGCTTTACAGACAGTTTAAAGTTGTAATAATGATGTTGGATCATAAGCTGTATTTGGATTTCCACTGCTATGTTGGTTTAGTTTTCAGCTTATGCACTGTCTCGCCTATTTTATGTAAAGATTATGCTATTATTATATTTTGTTCCATGCGCTGTGAGACATTCTACAGGTTCCTTGTTAGTTCATTCTTTTCTTTCTTTTCTTCTGACGACCGTCCCGTTCTAGCTGGGCAAGTGTACAACACACTTTCGGAGGAAATGCCAACTGGTCCGAGGCGGGTCGCCACAAGAATGACTCGTTAGAGATGGGATCAATAGTATCCTAGAACGAGTGTGAAGAGTAGTGTTTTGAAAATCAAAATTGAAAACAATTGTGTATTAAAATTTTAAACCTTATTCAGCATATATGAATATTTATTTGTGTTGATTTGGACAATCAAGTATATAAAGATTTTGCGTATGCGTCTGATCCACGTATATTCGAAGTTTCAATATACTGGATAGATATAGAATCACACTCTAGTCGCCCGGAGATGACTCTGATGATACTGGTGATTGACATGTCAATATCAGTAGTTTATGTTCGAGTTTCGAAGGTGGGATTTCTATATATTTCCAATTGACTAGTGTGAGAACCAAAATTAGATAGGGCTTATTGTTGTGATTTGGCACCAAAAATGTGATTTTTGACTATATATCAAAGTTATGAATTTGAAATGATAATCAACTAATTGATTGCTGGTTGTGTTGTTGGATTATTGTTTGATTAATTAAATGTTGGACCTTTAGCCAAATTGAACCAAATAGTGAATTATATTGAAAATCTGTCGCATTTGTATGCATATACATGTACTTACATTGAACAGGTCATAGCAAGGTGGCTAGAAAAGAGGAATAAAATTGTTTGCCCGACAAATAGGTACATGTTTATTGTATTTCTTGGGTTTTTTTGATGATTTTGTGAGCCGATTGGCTGTTTCTCTTTCTTTTTGGATTGGTGAGGGCCATGGAAGGCTATTTGAAATATCCCGAAGCTCCCGATGCAGGGGAGGTTATGGCGAAATTTTTCGAAAATTTAGGGTGTTAGCCAAATTTTTGAAAAATTTGAAAAGTTCTTAGAAACTGGAAAGTTGAAGAACTTAGGCCATAAAGGAAATAATGAAAGTTGAGATGATTAGTTAAACAACTTTCGGCTTCGTTCCTTTTCGGGGACGAAAAGTTTTAAGTGGGGGAGATTGTAATAACCCGGAAATCTAAGCCAATTTAAATTTTTTATTTTGGCAATTTTAGCGAATTGTGAATATTTAAAATGAATTATTTTAAATAATGATGAGGAGAAATTTATTTTGAATAGAATTAGAACGTATATAGTTATATAGAGCGTCGTTAGAATATAAATATTTTATTTTAAATAAAAAAAGAATTGAAAATGGCGCGGTAGTTTGAAATTTCGATTTCGAATTTCAAGTGAATGTATAAGATTCAAAATAAACCGGATTTTGGCGAAACCAAAAATATTAGAATCTAATTGAGAATATTTTCCAATGAATCCGAGAAATCAAAATTTCATTGCGGGAATCAAAAGTTATGTCCAGTTAAAAATTCAGAATAGTCGCTATGGAATTCTGGCCCTTAAAAATGGAAATTTTGCGAACGACCTATGTTTTCGAAACCACTTTTTTTGGATTCGAGATGTCAAGTTATTGCTAGGTTTCAAAATTTGTAATTTTCTGAATCAACATGTGAGCGTGGCGAAGTTAAACGTGTTTTGTCAATTACGATCGACCAGAAAATGGCCATTTTTCAAACGGTCTCGGAATTTGACGAAATTAGTTTTGTTAGAACCGTATCGTCAATACAAAGCTAGAAAATATTTTTTGGGAATTTTTAGGGTCCGTATGTGGCCCCGGTGAATTGAAATGCGCGTTCAAATTCAATATATAGATATATAATTTGATTTTGACAAAAACTGATCGAGATGGTCGAACTTGCTTACGATACATATCCCATTGCATTCTTAATGAGGGTAATTAGCTAGGGACGACAGTTGTTGGGTCTCGTTTGGGGTTTGAAATAAAAAGTTACTTTTTGAAATAATTAAACAATAAAATATATATATTTTTATAATTCCCTTCCCCCGTTTGGGGTCTGACCGCCTTCCTGCTGCCGTATTCCCCTCTAACGACCTCTTCAACACCTCCTCCTCCGAAAACAGTGAGCTTTTCCTTTTCAGTTTATTTTAATTTAGTTTTAATTTATAAAATACTTAGTTTAAATTCAGTTTTAATTTATATAAATACATAGAGATGATTAGATTTTTAACTTTCGGAAAGGATTATATTTTTAACTTTGAACAGATTTTATTTTTAAGTAAATAAAAAGATTAGATTTTTAGTAGATAGAAATATTATTTTTATGAAGATAAAAATATGATTTTTATCCATAGAGAGTTGAATTAAAATTGAGATTTTTACACATATATAACATCATAATAGAAAGGAGATTTTTATACGTATAGCATTGAGAAAAAAATTGGATTTTTATATATAGATAGAAGTTATAAAAATATGATTTTTATATTATAGAAAGAATAAAAATATGATTTTTAAATTGGTAGAGTACTAAAAATATGATTTTTAATATATAGAACATCATATTAAAAATGTGATTTTAATATGAACAGCGTGGAGAAGACAGCGTTGGAAGTACGGACAAATCTAGAATGTTCTGAATTTCAGAAGTAAAATGGAGGAGTGGAACCCAAAGGTGAGAACTTCTCACTTTTAATTCTTGTTTTCTAGTTGAAATATATACTAGGATGCAGACAGTGCTTAGCAGCACCCGACACTCGTTGTCCACAGACCATGGACGATTTGTGTGATTGTTTGTGTTGTGAAATTTAACTGTTGATTGTGATGTGAAAAGTATATGTTCATGTATTGAAAGAAAAATAATTTCATGTGTTGAAATAAAATAATTTCATGTGTTGAAATAAAATATAATTGTTAGACCCAAAAGTGGTTCTAACACCCAAATTGATTAAAAGCAAAATGCAATGAGATAAAAATAAAAATGAACACACAGGATTTATAGTGGTTCGGCGAAGAAATGCCTACGTCCACTTATCTTTCACTATATTCAATGATTCAGTTGCAAATACAATGTAATTGTCACTTGATTTCACTCACAACTCGCTTATATTCACTCAATAGGCTAAAACAAATAATGAAAGAAGATTTGGATTCTTCGGGAGTAATGGAGTTCGGGTTATGGAGGTAGTTGAATTCTCAAAGTGCCTAAAAAAGATCCTTCTCTTTGTCTCCAGACGGGGTATTTATAGGTGTGAATTTGCTCGAAACTTGATCCGGGTCGGGGCCACATGTCGTCCATCCCGCTATCTTCGGGTTCGGATGAACTATTATGTTGACAACGCATCAAAGGAACGGACGTTATGGGTAGGAACTGGTCACAGCCGGTCCGGATATCCAGGCGCTTTTGCAGGAGAATAATATAGAACATGGGCTCTGGTCGGAGACGCACAGATAAGGGGTTCGGATCGGGATATCCGATCCGACCCGGATTGGCTTGGATGCAACGCTCTCTTCTTCTCTAATCTACTCCGCTTCGATCCATTTTCGTGGCAAACAGGTGGCTTTCCGATCCAATTGAGATCATGTTGCCCTCCGATCCGATTAGATATACCTTACCAATTTCCTCAGCAGCAGTTCACCGATCCGAACAGAAGACTCTATCCGACCCGAACCGATATGTTGCTTTGACCCGACCCGAACAACTGCAGCTATCCAATATAGATTGTAGTGTCTTCTCCAACCCGAACCAAAGTCTTCTAATTAAAAATGCTCATCAATGTCTGGTTTCTTGACTTTGTGTTGCCTAGTTCACAAAGTAGGCTAACACTTTGCCCCCTCAAAGGATGCTTCTGTGGGGAACGGAGCATGCTTTTACTGCCATAGCGCAAAAGCTTCATCTTTCCTTTCGAATTCACACGTTAAGTTGTCGTACTTCATCCTGTTCGGTTCGGATTCCGACCCGAACGGATTTCTGGCTTGGGTTCCGACCCGAACAGATCTCCTTCCTCCTGTACTCTACGATGAACCAGTGGGCCAAGCTGTGTTACTGGGCTTTTCGAGCCGGTCCGATCGGGAATACGAATAGTCAGCTTGTTGTTTATATAAATTCACTTCTCCTTTCTTCTTTTCTTTCATTTATTGTTTTCGTTTATCCGAACCGATTCCATATCGAAGCTCCAGCCTTTCCAAGAAACTTCAAAATTTTCGCTTCCATCTTCGAATCAAACACATAGGTAGTCTTGTAATCTTGAATCTTGTTGCCATAATCGCTTTTAATTTACATTCACGGTTAGTTTGAACGACTTTAATAAATTAATTGAATAATTCCATCACTGCGCCTTCTTCCTTCCTCCGCCTTCGTCGTCAATGACATCGACGCCATTTCGAAGCGTTGGAGGAAAGTATTGACACTTGAGTGCTCAATCTCTCGACTTTAATTAAAGCTTGGGATTTCGAGTTGGGTTCGCTATTTAAGAGGAGGAAGAGGAAGAAAACTGAAGAAGGTTGGTTCGGGTAGGGGAACAGTAGGAGGAAAAGAGGAAAAGAGGGAAATTTACAGAGCCGGATCGGGTCGGAGAAATAGGGCCAAGAAATGGGTCTTAAACCGCTTGACCGGGTCGGGTCGGATTTACGAATACAATGAAGGTCAAGACTTATGCGCTCGGATCGGACCCGGTTGAAAAACAAAAGAGAGAATAGGGGTCTGATTATCCAAGTTAATCCGACCCGCTCCGGGTGTCAATCTCCGAACCGATCCGGATATATCTTACTGAGTGTGGGCCTTTGTTCATCCGATCCGAACCTGGTGTCTGCATCCGAACCGAGCACTACTCAATTTAAAACATAAACTCTCGTCCAACTATTTAAAAGATATTACTTCCAACTTTACGAACAGTTAGGATAGTGCCTTGCGGACATAAGTGAACATTAAGAACTACTCTGACTATCACTTTCTCTTCAAAGTTTCGTCTTACATTGCTGTACTTTTACTTTGCATTTCTCACATTTGCTGCACACATTTTAGTTCACACACATACACAGGGGGGCACGGGATAATTTACTCTAATCCGTGCTATTGCTTCTTCAATAGTTCTATGACAATGAGGCCCAGACGCTCTTCCCGACTAGCTGAGAGGAAAGAAGCCCCGGAAACTTCTAACAAAATCACTCTTGAGGATATATCTTCTTCGTCTGATCCAGAATGGGACAGTGAGGGTCCAGACTACGGGGTTGGAAATCGAGAAAGCAACGAGGCGTCTTCGGAGAACGAGATTTCTCTGGGTTTTGAGGAGGAAGGAGGGATCGGTGACGATCGAGCCCCTGACGAATTTGAATCAGCCATTATATTGGAATCACCTCCTGATTCCGTAGAATCGACAATCGACAACGATCGACTTGTTCGAATTTGCTTAAAGTATGGAATAATGAAAAGGGACACCCTAGTGCCCTCACGCTCTGACCGTCCCCATAACCCTCCAGAAGGATATATGACGGTCACTTGATTGATGTGCATGGTCGGTGCCATTCCTCCATTCTCTCCCTTCATTGTTGATTTTATAAGACAAATGCGGATTGCCCCCATGCAACTGCACCCCAATTCATATGCCTATCTGCACATCTTGTACATAGCATATCGTGAAATCTTAGGCATAGAGCTCACATTCGATGACGTTCACTTTTTCTATAATTTCAAGCATCGGACTCGAGAAACTCCATCTTTCTTCTACTTTGAATCAGTTCCAAAAAGGAAGATAATCTCTGCACCATTTAGCAGTAAAGCTGGGGATTCCAGATTAGAATGGTTCTACGTGAAGCGACAGCCTGGATGCGCCAGGAGGTGGACAAAATCAAGTAAAGCACTGATTTTCTAAATCCGGACCCTATACATTTGAATCATCACCTTGACTTGTTTTTTCCTTTTTGTTTGCAGTTGACAATCCCAAACAGATATCAGACCAGGTGTTCTTCAACCGGATGCATCGACTCCTCAATGGCGATCAGAAATTCTTGACTATCGACGAAACCCTCAAGGACGAATACCTTCACTTTCATGGGCTGTTGTCTGTTTTTCGTAGCATTGGTCATGGGACGGTTCCATACGCATACATTCCTCCTGTGGAGGTAGTCCAAGAGATAGGAGAAGGCTCGGAAATTCCTACAGCGCCTCTTCACACTTCACCTTCTCCATCTTCTACACAAGATGATGAATTGGCTAATCTGGCCGAAAGGCATCATGAAGGATATATTGCCCCTGAGGAAACTACCTCTCTAGAAAAGTCAAAATCCTCCCAAGAGTCACCACTTCACGCTTCCGAGGGGGTTGCCCCTAGCACCGATGAGCAAATATTTCAGGGTTTGGGGGATCTCCCCTTACCTGAGACTATATACACTTCATAGGATTTCAGGAAGGATCCTTTGGTCTTCACTTCTTATGAAGAGACCACTCCCGCTAAGGCCAAAGAGCCTGCCCGTACTAGTCTAGCTTCAGACTCGGGTTGGTTGGGGGGAAACACACCACTTAGGATACACTTTATATAACGGCATTAGCTTTCATTGCACTTCTTTTCCTCGTGAATCCATTAATTCTAACTTTCGTTCGTTTTATCGTGTAGGAACAATGTCTCGATCCTACTACGATATAGGAAAGCTTCGTCGCAGCATGTCCAATCCTCCTCAGGATGTCGAGTATGACCGCCGGGATGATCGTGGCAGGAATGAGAGGAGGCCTTACGATCCCTATCGTTCTCGACCCTCACGTTCTCGCTCACCCGTTAGGCCGGAACAAGGGAAATACAAAGGTTACCAAAGCCGTAGGGAAGAGGACAGACCACAATCCAAAGACTCCACCTCTTCCCATGAAAAACGCAGCAGAGAGAAAAGTCCTCCAAAGGAAACCGGGTCTCGAAGTAAGCAAAAGGTCCCTGCTACTAAACGACCTAGGACAGACAAAGAAACTACCGAATCCTCCTCACAAAGGGACACCGAATTGACAATCCTCGCTCCTCCCCCACCAGATGCGGGAACTGCAATAAAACGGGCATATTTGAAAGAGCAATTTCCCGAACACTACTTCGAAACTCTGACTTTTTTACCTGCCCTCGAACCTATTTCGTCTAATTGGGCAGATGAGGCCAAAGCAAAAATTGATGCGGTGCAAAAACAATATACTGAGATGTTTAAATATTCACGTAACCTTTCTAGAATCATCCACACTCTAATCACAAATACTGATTCAATGCAAAAGACCGCGGAGGAGGATGCTAAGGCCTTAAAAGCTCTAGGAAAAGATTTGGAAGACACTCAAGCTCAGCTAGCGGTCGCTCAAAGGGACGCTTCTAATTTCAAACAACAATTCGAGGACATGCAAAAGCGTTACTATGATTTGCTTGAATCTCACACTCAGGAGCGTTCTGAATTAAAAAAGCAAGCTGACGAGGCCAAATCAGATGCTGCTAAGACACGCCTTGCTTATGCTGAGCTTGAACGGAAAAACGCCGAGTTAGCAAAGAGGAGTGCTGAATTAGAAAAGAAAAATGTTGACTTGGCTTCAAAGTTGTTGGAGGCAGAGAACAGGGCTGCCCTGGCCGAGGGCAATGTGGAGTGTGCTATTAAATCTGCGGAGGAAACCCGCAAGCAACTAGCAGAGACGGAAGCTGATATTCAGGGTTTCGGCGAGCTAATGATTGAATTCTTCGCACATATTATTCGTCGCCGAAACATTTCTTGGATCGAGGACTATCCATCCACTCTAGTTCAAGTGTGGAATCAAATCGTCGAGTGGGAAAAAGAGGAACTTAAGGTCGATTCCCTCGATGAAGATAAACTGATGGAGAAATACTTGAGAGATGATGAACCGGAGCGCCTAGCTAAAGGGCGCCGCCTTATTGCTGAGGCCATGGAAGAAGAGAGACGGAAGTCTAAACAAAAACCATTCTCGAAGCTGGTTCCTCTTCTTCTGCCCCTGCAACTCCCGAAGTAGAAGGGTATGATCCCGAAAATCCGGGAATTCCCAGAACAACTCTGCTATCCCCTATTCCTGAAGCAACACCAGAGGCAGTGGCCACCCCCGCAGAAAAGCCTTCGGAAGGTATCCCTACCTTTTCTCCTCAATTTGCCAAGGCTATTTCTACTTTTCGCTACGTGATCGAACAATCGATGAAAGACCCATTGTTTTCGCCTGAGTTGATAACTGTTGCTTCTCATTCTGTAGGTGTCGAATCATCCGAAAAGACAGATGTAGCTCAAGGAGCTGCCGCTGGGACAAAGCCCGCGGATGGGGCCAAAGAAGGCGAAGACAAGGCTGCTTCTATAAATTTGGGAGAAGGAAGTGAGCCAGCTAAGGTCTCCACTCCCCATGATGAAGAAATGATAGCAGCTTTAAAGGACGATGGCGGAGACGGGGGGCACGAAGAGGAACCAGAAGTTGCAATAACCGGGGAGTCAAAAAGTGTTGATGACGTTACCTTGGCTGCAATGAAGGCTGATCAAGACAAGCGTTTGCAATTAAAGGCCGAAGAACTAGACCCTGAGGTCCTCAAGCCCCTCGCAGTTGTGGATGCGGGTTCAAGGTTAGTTGTTAAGCTCTCAACTAGATCTATTACAGAAGAACTTGCTAAAAAATCTTCTCTTGATTCCAGTGCCCCGCCCTCCGGGAAGAAGTCTACTGGCTCCAGTACCGCATCTTCAGGAAAAAAGAAATCAAAACGAATCTTGACCGAAGCCGAGAAGGAAGCAAAGGATGCGGAGAAAGCCGCCAAGAAATCCAAGGCTCATTCCAAATATAAATAGTGGATTGCCCTGTATCTTTTTAGCATTTTTGTGAACCAATAATTGCTGCTACAAAATAGCTCCTGCACTTTCTTTTTTAGCTATTTCCCTGTTCAAATTCATTCATCTGTAAATAAAAATAATTCACTTTTTGCAATGTTTGTTTGTTAGTAGTTCTGCACTTATGCATGTCTATAGTTGTGAAACGAAATTGTGGAGGGGGGAAATATGCGTGTACATAAATGTCCCCAGTCAATTTCCACAAGTTATTCAATGCTTAACCAAGCAATCTGAAAGCTCCCGATTTTCTGACGGGATAGCACTTCCTGTGCCGTCAGTACCTGTCGTTTTTTCTGGCATTTCTTTTATACTCTCCCTCTTTCTCTTGAGAGTTAGAGTTCGAGTTCAGTCATCTGTTTATTCCCCGGTCTTTCAACGGGGAAAGATTTCTTTCTCAGCGCTCAGTCAGACACGCTTTTATACTCTCTCCCTCTCTGGAGAGTTAGAGTTAGGAGGAAAATCTCTTTTTCAGCGCTCAGTTAGAGACGCTTTTATACTCTCTCTCTCTCTGGAGAGTTAGAGTTAGGAATAGAATCTCTTTTTCAGCGCTCAGTCGGAGACGCTTTTATACTCTCTCTCTCTCTCTGGAGAGTTAGAGTTAAGAATGTCGTTTTCTCATTCTTTTATCTCTTATCGCACAAATAGTCGTTGTGCTTCTTTTTATGTCTAAACCGTTTTCAACCTTTTTAGGCTGTGAGTCACCCTGTACTTCATACCTACAACAGAATAATTAACAAATGTATATATACATAGTGCATAAAGGTAAATAACACACAATAGTTTTATAGTGGTTCAGCTAAGTCGTATCCTACATCCACTTTATAGTCCTTTATTCATATCGTCAGATTTTCCCAAGGCAAGTTGTGCCTTATTACAGAGTTCATAAGAAAAATAACACAAAGTACAGTGTTTTTTAATCCAAATATCGCATTAAGTGTTGGGCGTTCCATGCTCTGGAGACTTCTTCGCCATCCACGGTCGTTAACTTGAAGGTTCCTTTTTCAAGTTTCCGTTGAATGACAAAGGGTCCTTCCCATTTTGGACCAAGGTGAGGAAGGGATGGAAAGACTGTCTTTAGCACCAAATCTCCTGGTTCAAAAGTTCTGAGGCGAACTTTTTTGTCGTAATAGCGTGCCATCTGACGCCGATGTCTTGCTGCACGCAAATCTGCTTCGTCCCTTTTCTCTTCGACTTCATCAAGAGACTCAAGTAAAAGTGCCCGATTTGTCATCGGGTCATAATATGTCACCCTGTGGGAAGGAACTTCTAGTTCAACTGGAATTACAGCTTCTGAGCCAAAGGAGAGAGAGAAAGGGGTATGACCGGTGGCCGTTTTAAATGTTGTTCGATATGCCCACAAAGCTAGGGGCAATTCATCAACCCACTTTGCCTTTGCACGCTATAATCGCTTCTTGACGATGGATTTTATTACTTTGTTTATTGCCTCTACTTGCCCATTCGATTGCGGATAGGCAACTGCAGTATATCGCTTGTCTATCTTATACTTTTGGCAAAAAATTCTGAATTCAGTGCTATCAAATTGGGTCCCGTTGTCAGTTATAATCGTCCTTGGGATCCCGAATCGACATATAATATTTCTAACCACAAAACTTATCACCTTTCTTGTTGTGATTTTGGTCAAGGGCTCAGCTTCCACCTACTTCGTAAAATAGTCCACGGCTACTATTGCATACTTAGCTCCTCCTTTAGCAATTGGTAGAACTCCAATGATATCAATTCCCCATGTGGCAAATGGCCAGGGACTCACCATTGATTTAAGCTGAGTCGACGGTGCCCTGGGGATTTTGGCGAATCTCTGGCACTTATCACAGCGTCGTGAATAATCAGCTGCATCTTTATTGATCGTAGGCCAGAAGTATCCGTACTGCAATATTTTCTTTGCTAAAGTTTGACTTCCTGTATGATCTCCACACTCACCTTCGTGTACTTCTCTTAGTACACGCTTGATGTCGTCGTGTGCTATACATCGTAACAGGGGCATAGAAAATCCTTGCCTATAGAGAGTATCATATTGTATGACATATCTGGTAGCTTTGCGAACTACAGCTCTTTTCTCACTCTTCTTCGATGGGAGTGTCCCATTCTTAAGGAAATTCTTAATTGGAGTCATCCATGACTCCTTCTCTGGTTCTGCTTCAAAAGCGAATTCAATTTCCATTGACTCAAAGCTTGGCGACTCCAACGTTTCAATTGGAATTACTTCAGTCTCTTCTGGATTGTCGGAACTAGCCAGCTTTGCCAGTCTATCCGCTTTCTGGTTTTCAACTCTGGGAATATGTGTTATGTTGTACCGATCTAAGCTATTCAATAGCTCTTTCACTTTCTTGAGGTAGGCGATAAGTCGAGGTCCTCGAGCCACGAATTCCTCTCGCACTTGACAAACAACAATTTTAGAGTCACAAAATATGTCTATCATTTTTACTCCGAGGTCTTTAGCAAGCTTCAGCCCGGCGATCAGGGCTTCATATTCTGAGTCATTGTTAGTTGCCGAAAATTCTAATCGCAGGGCGTAATATAACGACCGTCCCTCGGGAGTGACTAAGACAATTCCAGCTCCGGACCTTCGGTCATTCTTGGCTCCATCTGTATATAGTTTCCACGGATTCATCTTTAGCTCATCCTCAGATTTAACCACTCTGTCATTGATTATTTCCTCCTCTGGAATGGTGAATTCCGCAATAAAGTCTACTAGAGCTTGCCCCCTAATTGACTTTCGTGGTTGAAAATTCAAATCAAACTGACTTAGTTCTATGTTCCATTTGATCACCCTTCCCGATGCTTCGGGCCTCTGTAACACCTGCCTTAAAGGCTGGTCGGTGTATATGGTTATTGGATGGGCTTGGAAATAGTGACGAAGTTTTCGGGATGCGATCAGGAGGCTGTAAGCAAGCTTCTCAATTTTTGGGTAGTTGCGCTCTGCCGCTGCTAATTTCTTACTTACATAATACACCGGCCTTTGTACTTTGTCTTCTTCTCGAACCAGGGCTGTGCTGACAGCGTGAGCCGAGACTGCCAAGTAAACAAATAATTCTTCGTGATCTACAGGCTTTGATAAAATCGGCGGTTTCTCTAGCAGTTCCAACAGATTTTGAAAGGCCTCAACACAATCCGGAGTCCACTGGAAGTTCTTCTTTCCCCTTTTTATCAAATCAAAAAATGGAACACATTTATCTGTGGCTTTGGAGATGAATCTACTCAGCACCGCTACTTTCCCTACAAGACTTTGGACGTCTTTAATTCTCCTTGGTTCTTCGATGTTTCTAATCGCTGCTATCTGGCTAGGGTTGATTTCAATTCCTCGGGAACTCACAATGAAGCCAAGGAACTTTCCCGATGCCACTCCAAATGAGCATTTCAGAGGATTCAATTTCATCCGGTACTTTCGCAGGATACCAAACATTTCCGCCAAGTCTTGCGTATGGCTGGAGGAATGCTTTGATTTGACAAGCATATCATCCACATAAACTTCCATAGTTTTTCCTATTTGATCATAAAACATTCCGTTTACCAAGCGCTGATAAGTAGCTCCAGCGTTTTTTAATCCGAATGGCATTACAACATAACAATATAACCCCAAATTCGTAATGAAGCTCGTATGTTCTTGGTCTGGTACGTGCATAGGAATTTGGTTGTATCCAGAATATGCGTCCATGAAAGAGAGAAGTTCATGACCTGCTGTCGAGTCTACAAGATGGTCAATCCTGGGAAGTGGGAAACTATCTTTCGGGCAAGCTTTATTTAAATCTGAAAAGTCAATGCAAGTCCGCCACTTTCCGTTTGGCTTCTTTACTAAGACGGGATTCGATATCCAGTCGGGATATGTCGAATCTCGAATAAATCCATTCTGCTTCAACTTCTCTACTTCCTCTTTGAGAGCAGCCGACCTCTCTGGGCCCAGCATGCGTCTCTTTTGCTTCACAGGCGGATGCTTCGGATTTACATTCAATTTGTGACTTATAATGGATGGTGATATCCCACACATGTCAGCATGGGTCCAGGTGAACACGTCTAAGTTTGCCTTCAAGAAGTCCGTTAGTTCTTTAGCTCGACGTGGATCCAATTGAGAACCAATCTTCAAAACTTTTGTCGGATCAGCTTTATCAATGGGAATTTCCACTGTCGCTTCATTAGGAGTTGCATTCCTAGCCTCTGGTTCCTCGTCTTTTCTGGGATCCAGGTCTTCAAGCGTTCCTTTGGGCAACTCCCTCGGGGTCAATCTCTCTAATTGCTATGCCGAGTTCCCCTTTGAGGGAGACGAGGCATCCTTACTCTCAACGTTAAGTCCTTTCATCAACATCTTTAACTCGGCCACATAGCAGGCCCGTCCGGAAACCTGATCCCCTCTCATCACTCCAGTTCCGGCTTCAGTTGGGAACTTAAGTAACAAGCACCAAGGGGCGATACAAACTCTAAATTCAGCGAGGGCAGGTCTCCCCAAAAATGCGTTATAAGGCGAATCTACGTCCAATACTACGAACTTAAGCATTCACACTCTTCTACGTTCTCCTTGCCCCAGGGTCACGGGCAACTCTATGTATCCCATGGGAGCTGTCGACGCCCCGTTGAAGCCTCTGATCCATCCTTCACAAGGCTTCAGATCTTCAGACTCAAGCTTCATCTGATCAAATGACTTCTTGAACAAAATATTAACGAAACTTCCATTGTCTACTAATACCTTATGGACCAAGGCCGGCCCAATGGTGGTAGTAATAACCAACGGATCATTGGTGGGTGATTGTATCCCAGTATTGTCTCGGCTGCGAAATACCACGTCGTCAAACATGGTCTTCTGTTGTTTTATGGGGGTGACATCTTCCAAATCATCACCTTCATTCACGTCTAGATGCTTGGCAGCATTCACATATTGATCCATTGATCTGAAACTTCGGATTGCTGGGTGAGGTCCGCCTACTATGGAATTGATAACAATTCCTTTACCTTTCTGTTGCGCTGCAGGCTTGAGAGCAGGTAGAATCTGTTTTGGAGCCTGCTCCCCTTGCCCCCTGTCTCTCGGGGCAACCTTGTACTCATCCAACTTCCCTTCACGCAACAGTTTCTCAATCACATCCCTCAAATGCCGACATTCATTAGTTGAATGCCCGTGAGTTCCATGAAACAAACAAAACTTCCCTGTCGCCATTTCTTTCTCGGTCGAATCACGAGGTGGCTGTCTTTTGTATTGTAACACATTATACGTATCTAGGTAAATATTTTCCAGGGTGTCGTTCAATGGTGTATAATCCTCGTAGTTCTGGAATCGGGGTCTTTTGTTAGGGTCACTTCCCCTATTTCTGTTTCTTCTGTTACCGTTTGGATTACGGTTATTGTTGTTGTTACCCCCGCTTCCAGCATTGCTGTTTCCTCCCTTGTTTCCTACATTTACTTCAACCTTGCCAGAACTTTCCCCAGACTGCTTTACGGCGATGTTACTCTGCACATTCTCCTTTGAAGCCGTCTCAGACTTTCTTTTTCGGTTTGCCCTGGCCTCCTCTCGCCTTAGATAAATATCGGCTTTTTCGTAGAATATCTCCCTTGTGGAGGGTGTTTTCCCAGAAAGGTAGTCTCCAAACTCAGATTCAGGATCGACTCCTTCCTTCAATGCCATCAGAATAGTGGGCTCATGCGGGTCACTGACCTCAGTTACAGCTTGGTTAAAACGATCAAGATATGCCCTCAAAGATTCTCCTGGTGCCTGCTTGATTCTCGATAATTCAATAACACTTTTGGACTTTCGGGCATGGAGTCGGAATTGGTTCATGAAACGCTCGCTTAGTTCCTTGTAATTCGAAATCGAACGAGGAGGAAGTCGGGTAAACCAGAACAGCGCCACATCTTCTAAGTAGATTGGGAATGCTTTGCACTTCACTTCATCAGGGGCAGCAGCAGCATTCATGAGCCACGAGTATCGCATTAAATGCTGTCCCGGATCAGTCCTTCCGTTGTATTTGTCCATCTGTGGCAAGTTAAAGCGTCGGGGAAATTGGAAGTCGAGGATATCATCGGTGAAGGGAGTATGGCTTCGTTCGATGCCATAATCCTCGTTTGTATAGTTCCGACTCTCGGACATGATCTGGCGAACCATTGCCTGTATATCAGCATTAGTTAGGGGCCGCTCAGGTTCCCTGGCCCTAGTATCCGAGTTCCTTCTGGGCTCTTGTTCAGGAGATGCCCTTCTTCTTCGAGCTGCCTCTACTCGATTCTGTTCCCTGCGCTCCCGGTCGATCTCGGGAGGAGGGGATTGGAGTCTTTGCCCCCGAGTGGGGTCATTGTTTCCTAATGCTCATGCAATATCCTCACGAGATCCCAAAGATCCAAATGTCAGCTGCTCCACGTTCTGAGGTCGTTCGAGCGGCCTTCGTTCACGGGGCCGTTCTTCCTCGGAAGATGAAGATTGGTCCACTGGTGTGCGACGAACCGGTGATGGATTTCTCTGTCGACGGAGTTCATTAATCTCCCGACTCATGAGCCTCATATTTTCCTGCATCATGAGATTAGTTCGCTCGTGAACCTTCATAGCCTCCCTTGTGCTCTCAAGCATGTCAAGCAAGCGTGAGAAATCTCCTTGAGTGATTGGCGCAGATGGATTGACCTGATCACCAACCCTGGTGGCTGGAATTGGAGCATTCGTAGGGACTCGAGTAGAGGTTCCAGCTTCACCAAGCATCGGGTCGGATCGGAGGTAGGAGGTCGGGTCGGTTCGGAGCTGGGGAGCCTGGTCGGATCGGTCCGTGGCAAGCAGCTCGGGTCGGTTCAGATTGGGGGAATGCACTGCTTCAGAATCTCCTACCCGGATCGGATCGGAGCTCTCCCCCTGCTGGCGGCTCGGATTTCCTGCATTGGTTCTTCCCGCTGCTGAACTCTGCCCCCGAGACCTTGTTACAACAGCATTTTGCTGATCTTCGCCAGCTACATTTCCTCGAACTGACTGAACTTCCTTGCCTTTTCCTTTGGCCATGAGTTCTTTGACAATCACTTCAACAAATATAAAAAAGCGGAGAAACTTAAGGATTCACTTCTTTGAACTCAGCGGTCCAAAAAGTAGAAAGAGATCCCGGAAAATAAAGAATTTAGATGAGGGTTCTCAGTGAAAGCACCAAAATGTTAGACCCAAAAGTGGTTCTAACACCCAAATTGATTAAAAGCAAAATGCAATGAGATAAAAATAAAAATGAACACACAGGATTTATAGTGGTTCGGCGAAGAAATGCCTACGTCCACTTATCTTTCACTATATTCAATGATTCAGTTGCAAATACAATGTAATTGTCACTTGATTTCACTCACAACTCGCTTATATTCACTCAATAGGCTAAAACAAATAATGAAAGAAGATTTGGATTCTCCGGGAGTAATGGAGTTCGGGTTATGGAGGTAGTTGAATTCTCAAAGTGCCTAAAAAAGATCCTTCTCTTTGTCTCCAGACGGGGTATTTATAGGTGTGAATTTGCTCGAAACTTGATCCGGGTTGGGGCCACATGTCGTCCATCCCGCTATCTTCGGGTTCGGATGAACTATTATGTTGACAACGCATCAAAGGAACGGACGTTATGGGTAGGAACTGGTCACAGCCGGTCCGGATATCCAGGCGCTTTTGTAGGAGAATAATGTGGAACATGGGCTCTGGTCGGAGACGCACAGATAAGGGGTTCAGATCGGGATATCCGATCCGACCCGGATTGGCTTGGATGCAACGCTCTCTTCTTCTCTAATCTACTCCGCTCCGATCCATTTTCGTGGCAAACAGGTGGCTTTCCGATCCAATTGAGATCATGTTGCCCTCCGATCCAATTAGATATACCTTACCAATTTCCTCAGCAGCAATTCACCGATCCGAAGAGAAGACTCTATCCGACCCGAACCGATATGTTGCTCTGACCCGACCCGAACAACTGCAGCTATCCAATCTAGATTGTAGTGTCTTCTCCAACCCGAACCGAAGTCTTCTAATTAAAAATGCTCTTCAATGTCTGGTTTCTTGACTTTGTGTTGCCTAGTTCACAAAGTAGACTAACAATAATTTCATGTGTTAAAATAAAATATATATTCATGTGTTGAAATAATATATATATATATATATTCATTTAAAAATCGAACGATTTGTTTATATACACCAATTTGACTGATATTGATTGGGACGGTAAATTTTACACTCGCCCAATAGCACAAATAAAATCTGTGTTTGATTGTTTGAAACTCTACACGGGTGTTGGGATGAAATTGGACATACACTAATCCCAATAATTAGTTGTATGTCGATCGATTGATTGACAGGCTGTTATAAGCGTTGAATATTTATATTTGATGCTTATACAGTGTATAATGCACTCTAGATGATGGTTGATTATTTATTGTTGCTATTATATACATGTGTTATATGGAATCCATATAATTAACATTATATGGTAATTGATTGGGCCTCATTCCAATTAGAAAAATAAATTCATGTGTTGAATAAAATAAATATTCATGTGTTGAATAAAAGGAAATTCATGTGTTGAATAAAATAAATATTCATGTGTTGAATAAAAGGAAATTCATGTGTTGAATAAAGTATATATTCATGTGTTGAATAAAAGAAAATTCATGTGTTGAAGAAAATATTCATTTGTTGAATAGAATAACAAAGTTATTGAAAGATATAAAGCTGTGTTGATTAGATTTGCGCAATTTTGACGCGAACGAGATATATACCGATTATATTCGTTTTTATAATGAATATAGAAAAGGAAGTAATTTCAAAATATAACGTTTTGAAAATATTATCATTTATATATATATCGATGATATGAAATATTCAATTTTGATTAGAAATTGAATAGGAAGTTGAAATCGTTTTGAAAACGAATTTAAAACGATTTGTAAAATACGTTTTAAAAGGAAATCGATGAAATATATGTTATATATATATTTTATATATAATATAATGGCTTGAATAGAACGCGCCGCGCTGCGGCAGACCGCGAATTTCGACCAATGACTTCGAATGGACGTTGCGGGAGATCCGACCGTCGGATTCTCCTAAAACCAGAACCGTTGGGTTCGTATCGTAAAGAGCTTTCTAACGAATGTGAGAAATTAGAAATCTAACGGATGGATTTGGAATTATGTCCAAATCAAATTTGGAAAAGTTCATTGTAATTGCAGTTTGATGGCCGTTGATGGAAATCGACTATACGGGCCTTGATAAAACTATTAAAAATAGTAATAATTTGTGTAAAATCATAAGAAGTGATTTGGAAAGAATTGAGATGAAAAATTCCATATTTGAAAAGATAAAAATAGATTTTTATCGAAATGAACTAGTTTTGAACTAGTGTTATAATCCATTTATTTTTAAAATAAATAGATTGGATTTGAAATGGTTTTAAAAGTAACCAGAATTTCCAATAATTGAATTGGAATGGATTTAAATCGAAATTGTCTTTGGAATATTTCGATGTTGGATTTCGTGATTATATAGATATTGTTATGGAAATTTGAAAGATATATTTATATTGTAACACCCCGTAATTCTATTAATATTAATATTCACAAATTAAAGAATAACTAATCTCAGACGTGAGAATTGTGGGAAATGGGTTGTGCCATTGTGTTCGTCTCGGAATTCTGGTTGAAATAGAGTCCGAGTTTGCGTGATTTGGACTTTGTATGAAGAAGTTATGGCCATCAGAAGTTTCTGAAAATTTAAAACAGCTAGCAGGAAATTTAAAATTTAAAATTTAAAATTCAAAATTCGAAGTCAAACAGGCTAGGCGGGGAATTTCCCACCCAGCACCCCAGGTCGACTGGGGAGTCGACTGGGTAGTCGACACCCCAGGGGGAGTCGACTGGGCAGTCGACACCCCAGGGACCAGGTCGACTCCGTAGTCGACCTGGGTGTCGACCTGGTCTGGCGGCTAGGGTTTCTGGCTGACCTGTTTTTAATGGGCTAATGACCCATTAGGGTTTCTGAACTAATCTGGTTGGCTGGGATTAGTGCTGAGTTGATCTGACGGTCTAAAATAAATCCTAACTCTATAAATACCTAGGTAGTCTCTCACCCTAATTCATAAGAAAAATAGAATAGTTACCGTCATATCGTCGCCATGGAAATCAATGGAGCTGCCGCCAACTAAGACGGAAGAAAAACTAATTCAATTCTAATTCTCTCAACCCTAAAGCAAAGCAAAACTCTCTTTTCTTCTCTAAATTGTGAGTATGATAATCTTAACAAGATTATTATTATTTTAATTAGGTTAAGTCATGAATGGATTATGAGTAGATGATGTGAATTGTCATATATGTTGTTGTAAACCTTATGCTATCATGTATGTTATAAATTCTATGCTATGTGGTGATGATATCTTATATGTTGTAAATCATGCTATGTTGATGTTATGTATGTTGAGAAATTGTGATAAATCATACATGCTTTGAAGTCATGATGTTATTGCCTATGCTAGTTAGTTCATGTTAATCAAATCATCATGTTTGGGCTGTGTTGATCTAATATGACAAGTCACATATGCAAGTTTAGGTTGGTTTGTGAAAGTTGTGAACATATGCCATGACATCTATTATGACACCTAGAATCATGCTACGACATATGTAATATTCTATGCTAGTTCACACCATCATTATGTTGCCTAAAAACCCCATATGAAAGTTTATGTATAGATTTGGGCTATGATCATATCATGTAAATTGTGACATTTAACAAGTTGACACCTTATGATCCTTAACATATGTAGTTTATGCAAGTTTCACCCCTATTATGGTTAGATTTATTTTAATTGTCTATATGTTCTGATAATTTATCTTTGTGCTATGTGTTAGACTATTCAAGTCTAGCCTATATTATGCGTTGAATAAGCAAACGTATAAACGTGGGGTAGGGGTAATATTAAGGATTTAATAATAAGATATTGGGGTGCAATTGATATTATTTTGCGTACCATGAGTGGATGACCATAATTGAGTCAATTATGGACATCAATAAAAGTGGAATTAATTAATAATTTGGATAGGGAATTATTAAAACTGGGGTAAAAGATTATAAGTGTTAATCAATGCTTAGGACACGAGGTTGGACTCGTTTGTGACGTAAACCCGCCCGGACCCGCCCGGCAAATCCAGTGGTCACAAATGTAACCCTAATGTGATAGGTCCTAGGCCTAAACTAAAGCATAACAGTTGTAAAGACACGAGGTTAGACTCTTTTATGGTGTAAGACTGCCCGGACCCGCCCGGCAAATCCAGCTGCCATAAATGCCTGTCTAATGTGAGAGGTCTTTATGAGGTTATAGCCTGAATGAATTAAGAAATACTTAACCAGATAAACATGTAAAGTGGGACATGGGGGTTAAGTAGGTGCCTTGGGTGGCATGAGGAATCTAGTGGGTGCCCTTAGTGGCATGAGAAATACGATTAGTAAGACTTAACCAAACACACATGTAAATGAACATGACTAAGAGGGTTAAGTGGGATATTCTATTGTTGACAAGCTTAGGTGGGTAGCTTGTGGGGGCCCATTTCAACCAGTAACCCAAACGTATCTTTGTGGGCTCGACCCAAGTCGAGGACGGGACACGCATACTGGGCTTGACTGTAAGAGGCCAAAACGGGGAGCGGTGGCAACGCAAGTCCAACGGGTTTCATATGCGTGTGTGGACCCAGGCTGGTAGGTAAGACGTTGTTGCATCGTGTAGGTATAAGTTGTGCATTCTCAAGTTGTATCGGGTTGCCACTTTAGGGGAGTGATACACCCCACTGTAGGGCCAGCACGGGTATCTACGAGTAGGGAGCCGATCGAAAGGGGGTAGTGGGATACAACTAGTGGAGATAGGGGCAGACGGCACCTATGTAGTCAACTAGGGGTACGTGAGGCTATTTATATGTTTCTGTGTGAAGCAAGTTGGATCAACCTTTTGGGTGACTGGTGCGGTGCAATGTAGTAATTATTCGTTAGTAATTAGGTGTGCCTTTACCGTTATCTTTAACGTTATCTTAAACGCTATCTTTATCCTCCTAATAGTTCATAGACATTTACTTGTCTTCCAGCTTATGCCTTAATCTAATTATTTTAATAATAGTATTGTTAGAATTATCATACTCGCCGGACTTTATGTCTGATCCCCTCCATTTCTATTCTTTTTCCCCCTCCAGGTCCTCAGGTTCGACCCAGCTCTAGTGGAGTTTGATTGGATTGCTTCATCTCTTTCGAAAGCTTGGACCCTTGAAGTAAAGCCCAGCTTGTTATCTTCTTTAATGGCTATTTGTTTAATGGAATTATGTATTTTGTTTTATGAAGATGGATAATGTACTTGACTCTGATTAATGGTTTTGTGATGTAATAAACATGTTTCCACTGCAATAAAATGAAGTTTTAGATTTCCAAGTACTACTTATTATCTGTCTTGTTGTAATTTTTCTGTTCTATATTCACTTATAACCTCCATGGAAGTTAATGCATTCCCTTTGTGAGTGACATTAATGGACGTGGGGTGTTACACGTGGTATCAGAGCTTAAGGTTACCAGAACAGATAAAAATACTTTAGAAAAATAGTTATTTTTGGAAGAAGTGTTTTCAAAAACATGTTTTAATGAGTAATTTTAAGAGAAAAGTTTTTTTTATAGAAAAACATAATCCCCATATAGTCATATATCTTTATCCTTCGAATTCTCCATTTTGAATCTTTCCTTTTTCGTTTCAGCTTGGCTGAAGATCTTAACCTACCTGACGGTGTAACGATACCAGGATGGTATAGGAGGTTATTAGAGGCTAGGGCCGCTGCAGGTCCAACCAATGTTCCTCCACCACCAGTTGCACCCGTTCCTCCTCCTCCTCCTTGCGTAGATACTTTTGCAAAGACGTGCAAGGAATTTAAAGCTATGGGTGGAAAACCCTTTCAAGGGTCAGAAACGTTTGTGGAAGCTAGAGATTGGCTTAAGGAGGTGGAAGAATTGCTGGAAATCTTTGAAGTGGAAGAAGGGAGGAGAGTTAGATTAGCAGCTTGGTTGATGAAGGGAGAGGCCTTGTTTTGGTAGGAGGTCACTAATAGGGAGTCTCCTGTTGACTCTTGGGCGGATTTCAGACGTAGGTTCGAGGCGAAGTTTCTCTCTAGGGCGGAAGAAAATCTATATATGGAAAGGTTCTTGACATTCAAGCAAGGAAGCTCATCAGTGAAAGAATATGTTAACAAATTTAATCAGTTAGCAAGGTTTGGCTTGGACTTAGTGAACACGCCGGAGAAGAAGGCCCTAAGGTTCGTGAATGGCTTAAATGAACCGTTGAAAGGGTTGGCCATGACCCACATCCCTATGGGGGCCACCTTTGAGAAGCTAGTAGAAATGGCGCTCATGCACGAGGAGAAAAGTGCTAAAGCTGATAAGGCACCCAAGAAGAAAGGGGATTAGAAGAAACCCCAATAGCAAAACAAGAAGGGTGGTAAAGACAATAATGGCAAGGGAAAGAAGAAATTCTTTAACTGTGGAACCCCAGGCCATCTCAGCAAGGATTGCCGAAAGAAAAAGAAGACTGGCTGTTTTCATTGTGGCGATGCAGGACATTTAGTGAAGGACTGCCCAAGGAAGGGGCAGAGGGCAGGGGCTACCTCGGGAGGACAGGTGCAGGCTCTTATGGCACCAGGGCAGGCAAGGGGACAAGTTCAGGCTCTCGCGGTCCCACCACTTCAAGAACGAGGTAGAACCATTTTTGTTGAAAGCTTAGTTTTTCTGTTTGATCATCCTGTCCGTACCTTTTTTGATTCGGGAGCATCGCATTCGTTTATCTCTACATCATTAGTTGAATCACTGCACTTAAACACCAGTTTAGTAGAGGATCCCTTAGTTGTTTCGAATCCAATTGGGGGCTCAGCTCATTTGTCCATGATGTGTTTGGATTTGAAAATTTCTATACTTAGCGTTGAGTTTTGATGTGATGCTTATGTGTTGGGCTTCACGGGCTATGGGCTAATTTTAGGAATGGATTGGTTATCCAGAAATGGGGCCGTTCTTGATTGCGAAAGGAGAGTAGTTAGGCTCGTGACTCGCCTTGGCAACACTCTCGAAATATTTTGTAATCCCATAAATTCTGTTATGCTAAGTTATCTAGAATCGCTTGACACGTCTGAGGAAAATCTACGATCTGTTAGAGTGGTCTGAGAGTATTCGGATGTGTTTGAGGAGGTGAAGGGCTTGCCTCCGAAGCGGGAGATAGATTTTCGAATATATCTTGTGGATAATGCGAAACCAGTATCTTTGCCAGTACACCACATGGCTCCTCGTGAAAGGAGGGAACTCGATAAGCAAGTGAAGGAGTTACTTGAGAAGGGGTTCATAAGACGAAGTATATCGGAGAGGGGTGCTCCAGTGGTATTTGCCATGAAGGCGGATGGGTCCCTTAGACTTTGTGTGGACTATAGAGAACTTAATAAGCTTACTAAGAAGAACAGACACCCACTGCCGAGGATTGACGATCACTTCGATCAGTTAGTTAGCGCCTCAGTGTTTTCGCAGTTGGACTTAGCCACTGGTTTCCATCAGTTGAGAGTGGCTGAGGATAGCATTGACAAGACTGCCTTTAGGACTCCAGACGGTTTCTATGAATGGCTAGTGATGCCCTTCGGTTTGACAAACGCCCCCGCGTACTTTGTTGATTTGATGAGTAGGGTGTTTAGGGAGTACCTTAACAAATTCGTGGTAGTCTTTGTAGACGACATCTTGATCTTTTCTAAGGATGAAGAAGAGCATGCCCTACATCTTAGGGAAGTGTTGGAGACCCTACGAGCGCACAACCTTAAGGCTAAATTTTCTAAGTGTCATTTCTGGAGGAAGGAAGTACGATTCTTGGGGCATGTAGTTTCCAAAGAAGGGATAGCTGTGGATCCCGCGAATGTGGTGGCCATCCAAGATTGGAAGGTCCCTAGAAATGCTACCGAAGTGAGAAGTTTCTTGGGGTTGGCTGGCTACTATAGGAAGTTTATCAAAGACTTCGCAAAGATATCAACTCCATTGACACGCCTGACGAAGAAGAACCTAGTTTTCACATGGGACGTAGATTGTGATGATGCGTTCCAACGTTTGAAGAGAGCTTTTACTTCAGCCCCAGTCTTAGTATTGCCAGACGGGAGTAAGCCATTTTCCGTTTATACTGACGTTTGTGGGACAGGACTAGGCGCAGTCCTAATGCAAGAGGGCAGGGTAATAGCCTATAGTGGAAGGCAGTTGAGAGCGCATGAGAAGAATTACCCCACACATGACCTAGAGTTAGCCGCTATTGTTTTCGCGCTTAAGTCTTGGCGTCACTATCTTCTTGGCGAGAAATTCGAATTATTCACTGACCACAAATCTTTAAAATACTTATTCTCTCAGAAGGACTTGAACTTAAGGCAGCAAAGGTGGATGGAGTTCTTGGCGTCCTATGACTTTGAGATAGGATATACCCCTAGCAAGGGTAACGTGGTGGTCGATGCCTTAAGTAGAAAAAGATTATCCTTAAGTCCTTTGTTTGTTGAGCGACGATGTTTAGAGTTCATCTCTATGTTTGATTTTAGACCTTCCGTTGACTTCGTACCCGGTTTGCTAGCATCCTTGGAGGTCATACCTACGCTTTTGGGACGGATTAGCGAGGCATAGCGAGACGACCCGCAGTTGGTTGAGTTAGTAGAAAAGCTCAAAGGAGGGGAGTCATCAAGCCATCTCTGTAGGTATACCCTAGATGATAAGGGTTGGTTACGTAGGGACGGTAGACTATGTGTACCAAAAGACGATGACCTAAGGAAGACTATTCTTGACGAAGCACATCGTTCGAAGATGACCATTCATCCCGGCGGGGACAAGATGTACAAAGACATGAAGAGAGATTACTTTTGGGCCGGCATGAAGAAAGATGTGGCCGAGTATGTCGCTAGGTGCTTGGTGTGCCAACAAGTAAAAGCAGAGCAAAAGAAACCCGGTGGGTTGCTTCACCCATTGGAGGTTCCACTATGGAAGTGGGAAAGTGTCTCGATGGATTTTGTGGATGGATTGCCAAGATCAAGGAAGGGTAATACGGGAATTTGGGTTATAGTAGATAGACTTACTAAGAGCGGCCATTTCATTCCCGTGAAGAGTAAGAGGACCGCTCCATGGTTAGCTTCTGTATACGTCCGAGAGATAGTTCGTTTGCACGGTGTTCCTTCTAGCATAGTGAGCGACCGCGATCCTATTTTCACTAGCGAATTTTGGAGAAGCTTACAAGTGGCGGTAGGGACTCAGTTATGTTTGAGCACCGCATATCATCCTCATACAGATGGCCAGACCGAGAGGGTGAATCGTATTCTAGAGGACCTATTAAGGCTATGTATCCTAGACTTTGTGGGTACGTGGGAAGAGCATCTTCCATTAGTGGAGTTCGCATATAACAACAACTTTCAGTCCAGCATTGGCATGGCACCTTTCGAAGCTCTTTATGGACGACCTTGTCTTTCGCCTACATGTTGGTGGGAATCTACGGATAAGATCCTACTTGGGCCTGATATGATTAGAGAGACTTCGAAGAAGATCGACTTGATTCAGAGGAGGAAGAAAGCAGCGCAAGATAGGCAGAAATCTTATGTGGATAAGAGGAGGACAGATCTCGAGTTTGAAGTTGGGGACATGGTCTTTGTCAAAGTGTCTCCATTACAAAACGTTGTTTGCTTTGGGTCCGTTGGGAAATTAGCACCAAGGTTCGTAGGACCGTTTCCTATTAAGGAGAAAATTGGACAGATGGCGTATAGAGTGGAATTTCCTGAGAGACTTAGTGGTGTACACGACGTATTCCATGTGTCACATTTGAGGAAGTGCTTGCACGAGACCACGGAAGTGGTAGAGCCGAGCTTGCTTAAAGAGGTGGAGATAGAGCGTGATGCGACGATTCGACGAGCTCCTACGCCCATTCTTGGGTCAGAGATCAAGAAGTTGAGGAATCGTGAGGTCAGACTAGTCAAAGTACAATGGGGAGATGACGAGAGCAACGCTACTTGGGAGACAGAAGAGAAGATGCGTTCACGATACCCTTTTCTTTTCGAGGGTATGTCTTTTAATTTCTCCTTTATCGCTTATCTTGTACTTAGCTTATCTTTGGAGTGTCCTCTCGCTAGTATCTTTGACCTTTAGTTAGGATAATCCTATGGTTGAAACATGTGTTTGAGACATGTTATGTATGATGGATGTAAAGTGGATGCAAGTGTTTGCTAGTGGTTGCTCGTGGACGCATATACACACACTATTAGGCACTAGATCGGCTCAGTCACTTCATACTGCATATTGCATATAAATGGTTGTATTTAGTAAAATGGATGTATAATGGTTGTGCAATCATATGGATACCGCATTTTGGTGAATGGTTGGGCACGCATGTAGAAATAATATGTAGCATTAGGGAATTTTTGCATACATAATGAACGCATGGCACTATCGTGGTTTGCATTAAAGGAGGTCAACTGAATCAGTGGACCGCCTGATTTTGCATTAGATAGGGACATATACACACACTGTGCATTTAAACATGAAAGCATTAGAAGTCTATAAGGACAATGGATGCCTGTGTTTGATGGTTGAGTAGATGGACGATTGGATGTTAGGATATACATTCTTCTTAACTTGAAGATTTCAGGGACGAAATCCTTTAAGGAGGGGAGAATGTAACACCCCGTAATTCTATTAATATTAATATTCACAAATTAAAGAATGACTAATATCAGACGTGAGAATTGTGGGAAACGGGTTGCGTTATTGTGTTCGTCTCGGAATTCTGGTTGAAATAGAGTCCAAGTTTGCATGATTTGGACTTCGTATGAAGAAGTTATGACAATCGGAAGTTTCTGAAAATTTAAAACAGCTAGCAGGAAATTTAAAATTCAAAATTCGAAGTCAAACAGGCTAGGCGGTGAATTTCCCGCCCAGCACCCCAGGTCGACTGGGGAGTCGACTGGGCAGTCGACACCCCAGGGACCAGGTCGACTGCACAGTCGACCTGGGTGTTGACCTGGTCTGGCGGCTAGGGTTTCTGGCTGACCTGTTTTTAATGGGCTAATGACCCATTAGGGTTTCTGACCTAATCTGGTTGGCTAGGATTAGTGCTGAGTTGATCTGACGGTCTAAAATAAATCCTAACTCTATAAATACCTAGGTAGTCTCTCACCCTAATTCATAAGAAAAATAGAATAGTTACCGTCATATCGTCGCCATGGAAATCAATGGAGCCGCCGCCAACTAAGAAGGAAGAAAAGCTAATTCAATTCTAATTCTCTCAACCCTAAAGCAAAGCAAAACTCTCTTTTCTTCTCTAAATTGTGAGTATGGTAATCTTAACAAGATTATTATTATTTTAATTAGGTTAAGTCATGAATGGATTATGAGTAGATGATTTGAATTGTCATATATGTTGTTGTAAACCTTATGCTATCATGTATGTTATAAATTCTATGCTATGCGGTGATGATATCTTATATGTTGTAAATCATACTATGTTGATGTTATGTATGTTGAGAAATTGTGATAGATCATACATGCTTTGAAGTTATGATGTTATTGCCTATGCTAGTTAGTTCATGTTAATCAAATCATCATGTTTGGGCTGTGTTGATCTAATATGACAAGTCACATATGCAAGTTTAGGTTGGTTTGTGAAAGTTGTGAACATATGCCATGACATCTATTATGACACCTAGAATCATGCTACGACATATGTAATATTCTATGCTAGTTCACACCATCAGTATGTTGCCTAAAAACCCCATATGCAAGTTTATGTATAGATTTGGGCTATGATCATATTATGTAAATTGTGACATTTTACAAGTTGACACCTTTTGATCCTTAACATGTGTAGTTTATTCAAGTTTCACCCCTATTATGGTTAGATTTATTTTAATTGTCTATATGTTGTGATAATTTATCTTTGTGCTATGTGTTAGACTATTCAAGTCTAGCCTATATTATGCGTTGAATAAGCGAACGTACAAACGTGGGGTACGGGTAATATTAAGGATTTAATAATAAGATGTTGGGGTGCAATTGATATGATTTTGCATACCATGAGTGGATGAACATAATTGAGTCAATTATGGACATCAATAAAAGTGGACTTAATGAATAATTTGGATAGGGAATTATTAAAACTAGGGTAAAAGATTATAAGTGTTAATCAATGCTTAGGACACGAGGTTGGACTCGTTTGTGACGTAAACCTGCCCGGACCCGCCCGGCAAATCCAGTGGTCACAAATGTCAGCCCAATGTGAGAGGTCCTATGCCTAAACTAAAGCATAACAGTTGTAAAGACACGAGGTTAGACTCTTCTATGGTGTAAGACTGCCCGGACCCGCCCGGCAAATCCAGCTGCCATAAATGCCTGTCTAATGTGAGAGGTCTTTATGAGGTTATGGCCTGAATGAGTTAAGAAATACTTAACCAGATAAACATGTAAAGTGGGACATGGGGGTTAAGTAGGTGCCTTGGGTGGCATGAGGAATCTAGTGGGTGCCCTTAATGGCATGAGAAATACAGTTAGTAAGACTTAACCAAACACACATGTAAATGAACATGACTAAGAGGGTTAAGTGGGATATACTATTGTTGACAAGCTTAGGTGGGTAGCTTGTGGGGGCCCATTTCAACCAGTAACCCAAACGTATCTTTGTGGGCTCGACCCAAGTCAAGGACGGGACACACATACTGGGCTTGACTGTAAGAGGCCAAAACGGGGAGCGGTGGCAACACAAGTCCAACGGGTTTCATATGCATGTGTGGACCTGGGCTGGTAGGTAAGACGTTGTTGCATCGTGTAGGTATAAGCCGTGCATTCTCAAGTTGTATCGGGTTCCCACTTTAGGGGAGTGATACACCCCACTGTGGGGCCAGCACGGGTATCTACGAGTAGGGAGCCGATCGAAAGGGGGTAGTGGGGTATACCTAGTGGAGATAGGGGCAGACGTCACCTATGTAGTCGGCTAGGGGTACGTGAGGCTATTTATATGTTTCTGTGTGAAGCAAGTGGGATCAACCTTTAGGGTGACTGGTGCGGTGCAGTGTAGTAATTATTCATTAGTAATTAGGTGTGCCTTTACCGTTATCTTTAACGTTATCTTAAACGCTATCTTTATCTTCCTAATAGTTCATAGACATTTACTTGTCTTCCAGCTTATCCCTTAATCTAATTATTTTAATAATAGTATTGTTAGAATTATCATACTCGCCAGACTTTATGTCTGACCCCCTCCATTTCTATTCTTTTTCGCCCTTCAGGTCCTCAGGTTGGACCCAGCTCTAGTGGAGTTTGATTGGATTGCTTCATCTCTTTCGAAAGCTTGGACCCTTGAAGTAAAGTCCAGCTTGTTATCTTCTTTAATGGCTATTTGTTTAATGGGATTATGTATTTTGTTTTATGAAGATGGATAATGTACTTGACTCTGATTAATGGTTTTGTGATGTAATAAACATGTTTCCGCTGCAATAAAATGAAGTTTTAGATTTCCAAGTACTACTTATTTTCTGTCTTATTGTAATTTTTCTGTTCTGTATTCACTTATAACCTCCATGGAAGTTAATGCATTCCCTTTGTGAGAGACATTAATGGACGTGGGGTGTTACATATATCGTTATTTCCAATACGATATTTGTTGGTCGTAGAGTTTGATATTGAATATAAGCCGGTATATTTTCTATTCAGATCCTTGTATTTAATATCAAATGGGATTTGGGTTTGTCGTGAATGGTGTCTTCATTAACATTATTCTTAAACCCAGTGGAGAAAAAGATTAAATCTTTTTATTTTATATTTAATGAAGTGTACCAATTAAATAATATTTAATTGGAATTGAAATGGAATGTGATTTTGGGTTTATCGTGAACCATGTTTTAAAAGACATTGATTCTTTAACCCACTTAAAGAAAAGATATGGTTTCCTAAGTTAAACAATCGTTAAGATTGATTTTTGAGGAGATTAAAACTAAGTGGAGTTTTAATGAATCTTTAATTAGGTTGAAATGATCGAGAATGGAGTACTCCCAGTTTTACTCCAGGCGATAGTTAAATCTTTAATTAGATTTGAACGTGAAATGGTAATTGAATTTACCGATAACACCGTGGTTTTAGATATGAAGTATAATCAGTTTTACTTCATGGGATGAATAGGTTGGGATTGAGAAATAAAATAAATGTTTACTTCGATGTGGTTCGCTAATCCCAACTAGTTTGAATTGATATTCTAAAGAAGATTAAAGAATAAATTTAAAGAATTTATCTTTGATAAAATTAATGGGAACCTTTCCCAAAGTATAAGAATATTTGAATAAAAGAATATTCTGAATTGGAATGAGGCGTACGTTATGTTTGTGTAACACTTGTTTATTATATACGCGAGTTATTCAGAAAGACCGGATTTATCCCATTCTGAATAACTGATTCGTCGTGGTGTCGAGGATGAAGGCGTTGGTCGAAGACTGGAGGTCTTCACATCGTTTGGGTGACTACTGATGATCTTGATTGGGCTGTACATCCAAGAGGAGGGAATCAGTTGGTGATCGTCCAGACGTACTTAGAGATCGATGGATATGCGAGGTACAAGGTGCCTCCGGTTTCGTTCAGACCCGGAACGGACTTGTAAATGGACTGTGTGTCTAACATTGAATATCATTCTGTGTGATTGATAGATATCGGTTGCATGGAGTGGTTTGCCTGTGTGGCATGCTAAGATGCAAAGGATCAAGGCTTTTGTTGAAAAGCAAAGTCTTGTGGTTGATGATCAAAGCACGGCCTATGTGGCATAGCTTTGTGTAACGTTAATTCGCGAGCCTCACACCCCGAATGTGAACCAGAAACTGGAAAGTACTTCAGGGAGGGCATGCATTTCCTTCTAGCTAGGGTGGTGTCAGTGACCTACCAGCCCTGACATTTATATTATTTTCACCTGTGTGGTTGTTTCTGTTGTGAGGCGCCTCGGATATATCGATGACTATGTGGAGCCGATGGAGTCATTTGGCTCATTGACGCCACAAAGGGCGGGGAAGCGCAATGTTCAGGCATTTTAATCCACATCGATGGACCGGCCCCGATGATCCAAGGGCCCAACTGAGTCTAGGTCCTGAGACACGGGCTAGAGCATCTCGAAGCGGTGAGGACTATCTTTTGCCTCGGTTCATAGATGGAAATTCAAATTCCAATACGTGATTTTGCGGTTTTGATTGTAGAACCTATATATGGCGACATAGTGGTATGGGGCACTTATGCCGTCTATGATTGATACTTATGATTGAAATTGTTTTGACACTATACACTTATAGTAATAATAAAAGATGAAATTTAGCGTATCAAGCATTCTTTGGCTATTATAAGGTAAAACCCTATCCTCCGGCTTGTGTTGCATTGTGTGATGGGACCTGGGTCTTATAATAGCTTCATTGTTCTTTATTTAGCATTGCGCCGTTATTTTATGCACTTGTATTCTTGGGAGGAAACTCGTTCCGTGTTATATGGCATGGTCCCTTGATTTACCTAACTTTAAAATAAAGATAAATAACTGTTTTAGTTCTCACACCAGTCACATGACTGACCTGGAGTTTATTGTTTTAACCTAAACTCTGGGCACCCCTATTTTCCATGGGCAGCTAGTAGTTTTGGTTTTGCAGATTTATATTCACAGGAACCTGGTTTACAGCCGGAATGATATCCAGAAAGCTTTGTATCCGTATATCTTCTTTCAGTTGTGTTTTGTATTATTTTCCGCTGCTATGTAAATTATTGTAATCTCTGATATTAAGTGAATGTGTAATATTGATTCATACTCTATATATTCTTGTATTCTAATGGAATTGTTGTAATAACAATGAAATGTTCTTCTGTTTGCGTTCCGATTTGTCGTGGTCTCAAAACAATCAGGGATTTCGAACGGTCCTTGTCAGTTTAGCGATCGATTCGGTTCAAGCGAAATTCCCAATTGTTACACTTTGATTCTGGTGCATCGCACTCTTTTATATCTACTGCTTTAGTTGAATCTCTGCACCTAGACACCCATAGAGTAGAGGATCCCTTGGTTGTTATAAATCCAATTGGGGGCTCAGTTTATTTGTCAATGATTAGTTTGGATTTGGAAATCTCTATTTTAACCGTTGGGTTTAAATGTAATGCTTCTGTTTTGGGCTTTACGGGCTATGAGCTGGTTCTAGGCATGGACTGGCTATCCAGTAATAGTGTCGTCCTTGACTGTGAAAAGAGAGTGGTTAGACTCATGACTCGCCTTGGTAACACTCTCGAAATTTCTTGTAATTCCATGAACTCTGTCATGGTTAGTTATCTTGAATCTCTTGATGCGTCTATTAAGAATTTGCAGTCTGTTAGAGTAGTCCGTGAATACCCGGATGTGTTTGAAGAGGTGAAGGGTTTACCTCCAAAGCGGGAGATAGACTTCCACATATACCTTGTTGATAATGCAAAGCCCGTTGCTTTACCCGTTAGGCACATGGCCCCAAGGGAGAGAAAGGAGCTCAGCAAGCAAATTAAAGAGCTGCTTGAAAAGGGGTTCATAA
This sequence comes from Allium sativum, assembly GCA_030737875.1. Taxonomy (NCBI): domain Eukaryota; kingdom Viridiplantae; phylum Streptophyta; class Magnoliopsida; order Asparagales; family Amaryllidaceae; genus Allium; species Allium sativum. Next base: position 753,690,866 of record CM060918.1, read on the forward strand.
GACAAAGTATTTCTGAATGGGGTGCTCCAGTAGTGTTCGCGACCAAAGCTGATAGTTCACTCTGCCTATGCGTGGATTAAAGGGAGCTGAACAAGCTGACCAAGAAGAATAGGCACCCACTCCCAAGAACAAACGATTTGTTTGATCAGCTCGTAGGTGCATCCGTTTTCTCCCAACTAGATCTGGCTATCGGGTTTCATCAGCTAAGAGTGGCTGAGGATAGCATTGACAAAACCACATTTAGGACCTAGGATGGTTTCTTCGAGTGGCTTGTCATGCCTTTCGGCTTGACAAATTGTAACACCCCACGTCCATTAATGTCACTCACAAAGGGAATGCATTAACTTCCATGGAGGTTATAAGTGAATATAGAACAGAAAAATTACAACAAGACAGATAATAAATAGTACTTGGAAATCTAAAACTTCATTTTATTGCAGCGGAATTTAAACATGTTTGTTACATCATAAAACCATAGATCATAACCAAGTACAATATCCATCTTCATAAAAACAAAATACATAATCCCATTACATAAATAGCCATTAAAAAGATATATATATATATATATATATTTCGCTGTTTTGAACTTTTTCGCATATTTATTTATTTAATTTTTAATTTATATATATATATATATATATATATTTCTCTGCGCAACCCATTTCACTTAATTTTTTTCTAAAAATTAAGTATACTTTAATTTGTGAATTTTAATGTTATAAAATTACGGGGTGTTACACAAACGCACCTGCCAATTTCGTGGACTTGATGAGCAGGGTATTCCGGGAATTCCTTAACAAGTTTGTGGTGCTCTTCGTGGATGACATCTTAATCTTCTCAAAAAGCGAGGAAGAACATGTTGTGCATTTAAAGGAAGTGTTAGATACTCTTCGAGCTCATTGGCTGAAAGAAAAATTCTCGAAATGCCACTTTTGGAGAGAAGAAGTAAGGTTTCTTGGACATGTGGTGTCCAAAGAGGGGATAGCCGTGGACCCCGCAAAAGTAGTCGCGGTGCAAGATTGGAAGATTCTGCGAAATGCAACCGAAGTCCGAAGTTTTCTCGGGCTAGCGGGCTATTATCGAAAATTCGTTAAGGACTTTACGAAAATCTCAGCTCCGCCGACAAGATTGACAAAGAAGAACTTGACTTTTGCTTGGGATTTGGATTGCGATATTGCTTTCCAACGTTTGAAAAGGGCTCTGACAACAACCCCAGTTCTGACATTGCCTGATGGAAGCAAGATGTTTACAGTATATACAGACGCGTGCAGAACATGATTGGGCGCTGTCCTAATGCAAGAAGGCAAAGTAATTTGTTATGGAGGAAGGCAGTTGAAGGTTCATGAGAAGAATTACCCAACTCATGATTTAGAACTAGCTTCCATCGTTTTCGCCCTTAAATCATGGCGTCTTTATCTGCTACGAGAAAGGTTTGAATTATTTACTGATCATAAATCTTTAAAATACCTTTTCTTTCAGAAAGATCTTAATTTGAGGCAGCAAAGGTGGATGGAATTTCTCGCCTCATATGATTTTGAGATTGCCTATACCCCTAGTAAGGGCAATGTAGTGGCAGACGCCTTGAGTAAAAAGAAGCTGACTTTAAGCCCTCTCTTTGTGGAAAGGCAAAGCTTGGAGTTCATAGCAAGCTTTAACTTCAGACCCTCCTCGGACTTTGTACCTGGCTTGGTAGCAATGTTAGAAGTGCGGCCAACTCTATTAGACTCAATCGGACCCGCGCAAAGAGAAGACGCTCAGCAATCCGATGTGATGGACAAGCTAATTAGGGGTGAGACTTCTAGTCACCTCAATAGATACTCCATTGATGCCAAGGGCTGTTTGAGACGAGATGGAAGACTATGTGTCCCACAAGCAAGGGGTTTGGTAAAGACGGTTCTAGAAGAGGCACACCATTCCAAGCTGACCATACACCCAGGCTGTAATAACCCGAAAATCTGGGCCAGTTTAAAATTTTTATTTTGGCAAAAATAGCGAAATTTGAATATTTAAAATGAATTATTTTAAATAATATCGACGAGAAATTTATTTTCAATATAATTCGACGTATATATTATATACGTCGTCGTTAGAATATAAATAATTATAAATAGAATTGAAAATGGCGCGGTAGTTCGATAATTCGATTTCAAACTTCAATTGAATGTACCGGGTGCAAAACAATTCGGATTTTAGTGAAACCAAAAACAACATGATCTAATTGATAATATCTTTCCAACGAATCCGAAAAATCGAAATTTCATAGCGGGAATCAAAAGATATGTCCAGTTGAAAACTCTGAATAGTCGCTATGGAATTCAGGCCCTTAAAAATGGGAATTTTGCAAACAACCTCGGATTTCGACGAAACCACTTTTGTTGGGTCCGTGATGTCAAATTATTGCTAGATTCCAAATTTCATAATTTTTCGAATCAATATGTGAGCATGGCAAAGGAAAACGCGTTTGACCAGTTTCAGTTGATTTTAATCGACTGGAAAATGGCCATTTTTCCAACGGTCTCGGAATTCGATGAAGTTAGTTTTGTTAGGACTGTATCGTCAATACGAAGCTAGAAAATATTTTTTAGGAATTTTTAGAGTTAGTATGTGACCCCGGTAATTTGAAATGTACGTTTAAAATTCAATATAGTGATTTAAATGTAAATTCAATGGAAACTGATCGTAACGGTCGAATTGACCTGCGATACATATCCCATTTTGTTCGAAATGGGGGTGAAACGCTATGGACGACAGGCGGTGGGCCTCGTTTAGAGGTCGAAAATAAAAGTTGCTTTTTGGTGAAAAATAAATTAATTTAATAAAAAAAAATATCTCCCCCTATTACCTTCTGGCCCCCCCCCCTCTTTCTTGTTTTCACGACTCAGAAAAAAGAAGAAGAAGGAGGCGACGAGGCGGAGAGGAGCCGCCGCCCTCCCCTTAAACCGCCGCCACCTCGCAGTCAACCGCCGCCCCCTCTTCTTCTTCCGCCTCCTCCCCTTCTCTTCCTCGACGTCCGAAGACCCCCCCCCCTTTATCTGGCGCGCCGCCTGCCTTGACCGCCTCCCCGATCGCCACCACCTCCTCCTCACCTCCTTCCGCTCCACCTCCGCCGCCTGCTGGAGGGCCCACCACGTTTCCGCGAGCAAGAAACCTCCCCCCCCCTCTCGTGCGCTGTAAGTTTTTTTTAATTTATTATTTACTTTATTTGTTTTATTTATTATATAAAACTCTGATTTTCCAACTCTATAAAAACGTGATTTTATATATATGAAAGTGTTGTTTTTTAACATAAGAAAGATTGGAATTTTTTTAACAAAGGTTAGATTTTTATTCATGTGAAGTAGCAAATAAAGATATGATTTTTATATATAACATCAAAGTAAAAATATGATTTTTATATTTTTAAAGTATTAAAAATATAATCTTTATTAAGTAGAAGTAGTAGAAATATGATTTTTGTTTATGTAGAGAATTAAAAATATCATCTTTGTGTATGTAGCAAAATAAAAATCTGATTTTTATTTTATATACGTTGAAATAAAGTGGTGATTTTTATAAAGGCGAAATCTATATTTTTATAAAGGCGAAATCTATATTTTTATAAAGGCGAAATCAATATTTTTGAAATGGAATTTTATCTATATGACATCGTAGTAAAAATTCGATCTTTATATATTGAATAGCATAGTAAAAATTCGATTTTTATATATTAAATAGCGAAGTAAAAATGTGATTTTTATATATGTAGTGGCTACGGGCAATGAAGCTGACAAAGATGCGATAACGATGAAGATTTCTATAAAAGAAGAGTCAAGATGATTGGATAGCTATCAGTGAGAACTTCTCACTCTAAACTTCTTTTTCTAGTTATATATATATATATACTAGGATGCAGACAGTGCTTAGCAGCACCCGGCACCCGTCATCCACAGACCATGGATGGCTTGTTTGTTAAATTGTTTGGTTGTGTAGTTGGTTAGTCTAATTGGTTTGAATTGAATTGTTTGGTGAAATGGAATGGATTTGATTGATGTGTGAATGGCGTGGGCCTTCACTAGACCGGGGATAAGGCTAGGCCTCGTCCCGTTTCTAGTATCGTGCCGTTATGCCGCCGAAATTTTCTAAAAATAAATTAGAAAAATAAAGATATCATTTTATTTGATAAATGAAATGAATAGAAATTCATGTGTTAAAATAAAATATATTATCGTTAAAAATATAATTTTTTTTTGCAAGAACGTGAATAAATAAATATTTATAAACAAATCGGCCGATTTGTTTATATACACTGATTTGACTGATATTGATTGGGTCGATAAATTTTACACGTCGCCCAACTGCACAACTAAAATCTGTGTTTGATTGTTTGAAACCCCACACGGGTGTTGGGATGAAATTTGAAGTTCACTCATCCTGATTGATTAAATTATCGATCGATTGATTGACAGGCTGTTATAAGCGTTAGATATCTATATTTGATGCTTATACATTGTAGTGCACTTTGGTTGATGGTTGATTATTTTTCAATGCTATTATATACGTGTGATGTATGGAAATCCATATAATTAACATTATATGGTGATTGATTGGGCCTCATTCCAATCGGGAAAATAATGAATGTTATAAAAGAAAATTCATGTGTTGAATATTAAAATAGTCATGTGTTGACGATGTTCATGTGTTGAGTAAAATATTTTAAATAATAAAAATTACATCTTCATCATATTTACAATTAGAATCTACTTCACGGTGGAGTCTAATTAAAATCAAACGATAAATACCATAGTTTTATAAAATATTTTACATAACAAAAATAGTCGTGTGTTGAAAGAAATATAGATTCATGTGTTGAATAGAATAAATATTCATTTGTTGAATGGAATAAAGAAGTTTTTGAAAAATATAAAGCCGTGTGGATTAGAGATGCGCTATTTTGACGAGAACGATATTTATATCGATTTTATTCGTTTTACAATGAATATTGAAAAGTGATTTCAAAATCTAATATTTTGAAATGAAATTCAAATTGAATTAGATAAAAATTGAAATTGAAATTTTATTGAATCAATTTGAAATGAATTCGAATCTAATAGTAAATGAATTCGATTCGAATTGAATAGAAAATGAACTCGATTCGAATCGAATAGAAAACGAATTAGAATTAGAATTGAATTGAAACAAATTTGAATTCGAATAAAATAGGAATGAATTCAAATGGAATTAAATTGAAATTGAATTAAAAACGAATCGAAATCATTTTGAATGAAATTTAAAACGAACTGAAATTGAATTGAAATCAATTTGAAACGAATTCGAATTGAATCAAATAGAAGGTAAATTCAAATTGAATTGAATTGAAACGAATTAGAATTTGAATTGAATTGAAACGAATTTGAATTCGAATTAAATAAAATTGAAATGAATTCGAGTTGAATTGAAATCCAATCGATTTGAAATGGAATATAGAAGTTGAATTGTTTTTGAAACGAATTTAAAACGATTTATAAAATATGTTTTAAAAGGGAATCGACAAAATATATATAATATATATATTATATATATATAATGGCCTGAATAGAACGCGCCGCGCCGCGGCAGTTCGTGAATTTCGACCTTTGACTTCGAATTGACGTTGCGGGAGATCCGACCGTCGGATTCTCCTAAAACCGGAACCGTTGGGTTCGTATCGAAAAGAGCTTTCCAATGAATATTAGAAATTTGAAATCTAACGGTTGGATTTGGAATTATGTCCAAATCAAATTCGAAAAAGGTCGCTATAAGTGCAGTTCGATGGCCGTTGATGAAAATCGACTGTACGGGCCTTGATAAAATTATTAAAAATATCTATAATTTGTGTAAAATCATAATATATGAATTGGAAAGAATTGAGCTGGAAAATTCCATATTTGAAAAGATAAAAATAGATTTTTATCGAAATAAACTAGTTTTGAACTAGAATTAAAATCAATTTATTTTTGAAATAAATAAATTGAATTTGAAAGTGATTTTAAAAATAATCAATATTCCCAATGCGTGGATTGGAATGGAGTTGAATTGAAATTATCTTCGGAATATTTCGATGTTGGATTTCGTGACTATACAGATATTGTTATGGGAATTTGAAAGATACATTTTATATCGTTATTTCCAATACGATATTTGTTGGTTTCAGAATTTGATATTGGATATAAGCCGGTATATTTTCTATTCAAAGCCTTGTATTTAATATCAAATGTGATTTGGGTTTGTTGTGAATCGTGTTTTAGATGACATTGGTTCTTTAACCCAGTTAAAGACAAGATATTGATTTTTGAAAAGATTAAAACTAAGTGGAGTTTTAATGAATCTTTAATTAGATTAAAATGTAAATTGATAATTTAAATTATCAAATCTAAAAGGTGATCGAGAATGGAGTGCCACCAGTTTTGCTCCAAAGCGATAGTTAAATCTTTAAACAGATTTGAACGTGGAATGGTAATTAATTTTACCGATAACACCGTGGTGTTAGATATGGAGTATTACCAGTTTTGCTCCATGGGATATATAGGTTGGGATTGGGAAATAAAATAAATAATTACTTCGGTATGGTTCGCTAATCCCGACTAGTTTGAAATGATATCCAAAGGATGATTATAGAATAAATTTAGAAGAATTTATCTTGGATAAAATTAATGGGAACATTTCCCTAAGAATGTGATTTTGTGAATAAAAGAATATTCTGAATTGGAATGAGGCGTTTGTTGTGTTTGTGTAACATTCATTTATTATATACGTAGGTTATTCAGAAAGGCCGGGTTTATACCCATTCTGAATAACCGATTCGACGAGATGTCGAAGATGAAGTCGGTGGTTGAAGACCGGAAGTCTTCACATCGATTGGGTGATTACTGATGATCTTGATTGGGCTGTACACCCAGGATGAGAGAATCAGTTGGTGATCGTCCAGACGTACTTGAAGATGGATGGATATGCGAGGAAAGTGCCTCCGGTTTCGTTCAGACCCAGAACGAACTTGTAAATGGATTGTGTGTCTGACATTGGATTTTATTCTGTGTTGATTGATCTCTATTAAATATACATCTGTTTGGCGGCGGAGAATTTATTCTCTTGCTTAACTCCCTTCTCTGAGACGTACGAGCTCAGAGGTTGTATATCGATGGACATCAGTCGCATGGAGTGAATTTCCAGTGTGGCACGCGTAAGTGGCAACTGATCAAGGCTTCTGTTGAAAAGCAAAGTCTTATGGTTGATGATCAAAGCACGGCCTGTGTGGCGTAGCTTTGTGTATAACGTGAATTCGCGAGCCTCACACCTCGGTATGAGTCAAAAACGGGATAGTGACTACAGGGAGAGCATGACGTTTCTTTCTAGCTAAGGTGGTGTCAGTGACCTACCAGCCCTGACATTTATATACTTTTCACCTGTGTGGTTGTTGGATACGAGGCGCCTCAGATATAGGTCTGTAAGGACCGGGAAACGTGTGTTCAGGAATTGCCAATCCTCAAAAGTAAGAGAGGACCGGCCCTGAAGATCCAAGGATCATAGTGGGGTCCTGGGACATTTGCTAGAGTGTCTCGAATCGGAGAGGAGCTTGCCCCTTGCCTCGACTCATGACGGAATCCAATTTCCAATACGTGTGTTTTGGTTTTATTTGTAGAGCCTAGTATGGCGACATAGTAGATGGTAGCTATGCCGCCTAAGATTGATACTTATGATTGAAATTGTTTTGACACTATACACTTATAATAGTATCAAATAATGTGTTTTAAACGTATCAAGCATGCTTTGGCTGTTATAAGGGAAAAACCTATCCTACGGCTTGCGTTGCATTGTGTGATGGGACCTGGGTCTTATAACAGCTTCATTTTCCTTTATTTAGGATTGCGTTGTTTGTTCTATGCACTGGTATTCTTGGGAGGAAACCCGTTCTGTGTTATACGGCGTGGTCCCTTGATTTACCTAACTTTAAAACCAATATTAATAACTGTTTTAGTTCTCACACCAGTCACATGACTGACCTGGAGTTTATTGTTTTAACCTAAACTCTGGGTGCCCCTATTTTCCACACGGGCAGCTAGTAGTTTTGGTTTTGCAGATTTATATTCACAGGGTCCTGATTTACAGCTGGAATGATATCCGGAAAGCTCTGTATCCGTATATCACCTTCATTTGTGCTTTGTATTATTTTCCGCTGCTATGTAATTTATTGTAATCTCCAATATTTATCGAATGTAATTTATTCATTTATACTCTGTATATTTTTGTATCTGATGGAATTGTTGTAATAACAATGAAATGTTCTTCTGTATGCGTTCTATTTTGTCTTGTTCTCAATTCTATTCATGCTTTCCTTTACGTGGAAGTTCGAGTCGTCTCAGTTTGGTATCAGAGCTTTGGTTTACAGAGCTCGAGAACAAGACACATTAGAACCATACGAAAGAATTCATCAGATATTGGATTAGTATTATCCAATTAGAATGACTCGTTAGAGATAGGATCAGTAGTATCCTAGAACGAGTGTGAAGAGTATATTTTTCAATTGAAAACAATTTTGTTTTAAAATTTAAATTGTTTTATACGTATTTGAATATTTATTTATTTTGAATATGGACAATCGAGTATATATAGATTTCGCGTATACGCGTCATGAACGTATAGTCGAAGTTTTAATATACTGGATAGATATAGAATCACATTCTAGACACCCAAGGATAATTCTGATGATGTGGCCACATCATCAGTATTTATATTCGAGTTTCGAAGGTGTGATATCTATATATTTCCATTAGGCTGGTGTGAGAACCAAAACTTATATAGATAGATTTATTGTTGTGAATTGGCATCAAAAACAAGATTTTCTGTATATGTATCAAAATTATGAATTTGAAACTCTAATTCACTAATTGATTGATGTTTGTGTTGTTTGTTTATTTGTTTGATAATTTTGAACCATTATGCCTAATTGAACCAAATATTGAATTGTATTGTAAATTGGTCGCATTTGCTTGCATATACATATACTTACATTGAACAGGTCATAGCAAGGAGGCTAGAGAAGAGAATAAAATTTGTTTGCCCGACAAATAGGTACATGTTTACTACATAATTTGCTGTTTTGTTTGGGTGATGATGATTTTATGAGCCTATTGGCTAGCCGCTTGGCTTTTTCTTTTTCTTTTTGAGATCAGAAGGCCTGTATGGCAATTTCGGGATTTTCCCGTGGCTCCCGGTACAGGGGAGGTTATGGCGAAATTTTTCGAAAATTTAGGGTGTTAGCCAAATTTTTGAAGAATTTTGAAAATTCTGAGAAACTGAAAAGTTGGAAAATGGAAGCCAGATCGAACGTAGAGTAGATTAATCAAACCACTTTCGACTTTGTTCCTTTTCGGGGATGAAAAGTTTTAAGTGGGGGAGATTGTAATAACCCGAAAATCTGGGCCAGTTTAAAATTTTTATTTTGGCAAAAATAGCGAATTTTGAATATTTAAAATGAATTATTTTAAATAATATCGACGAGAAATTTATTTTGAATATAATTCGACGTATATATTATATACGTCGTCGTTAGAATATAAATAATTATAAATAGAATTGAAAATGGCGCGGTAGTTCGATAATTCGATTTCAAACTTCAATTGAATGTACCGGGTGCAAAACAATCCGGATTTTAGTGAAACAAAAAGCAATAGGATCTAATTGATAATATCTTTCCAACGAATCCGAAAAATCAAAATTTCATAGCGGGAATCAAAAGATATGTCCAGTTGAAAACTCTGAATAGTCGTTATGGAATTCAGGCCCTTAAAAATGGGAATTTTGCAAACAACCTCGGATTTCGACGAAACCACTTTTGTTGGGTCCGTGATGTCAAATTATTGCTAGATTCCAAATTTCATAATTTTTCGAATCAATATGTGAGTGTGGCAAAGGAAAACGCGTTTGACCAGTTTCAGTTGATTTTAATCGACTGGAAAATGGCCATTTTTCCAACGGTCTCGGAATTCGATGAAGTTAGTTTTGTTAGGACCGTATCGTCAATACGAAGCTAGAAAATATTTTTTAGGAATTTTTAGAGTTAGTATGTGACCCCGGTAATTTGAAATGTACGTTTAAAATTCAATATAGTGATTTAAATGTAAATTCAACGGAAACTGATCGTAACGGTCGAATTAACCTGCGATACATATCCCATTGTGTTCGGAATGGGGGTGAAACGCTATGGACGACAGGCGGTGGGCCTCGTTTAGAGGTCGAAAATAAAAGTTTCTTTTTGGTGAAAAATAAATTAATTTGATAAAATATATATATATATATATATCTCCCCCTATTACCTCCTGCCCCCCCCCTCTTTCTTGTTTTCACGACTCAGAAAAAAAAATAAAAAAAAAAGAAGAAGAAGGAGGCGATGAGGCGGAGAGGAGTTGCCGCCCTCCCCTTAAACCGTCGCCACCTCGCAGTCAACCGCCGCCCCCTCTTCTTCTTCCTCTTCCTCCCCTTCTCTTCCTCGACTGCGACGTCCGAAGACCCCCCCCCCCTTTATCTGGCGCGCTGCCTGCCTTGGCCGCCTCCCCAATCGCCACCACCTCCTCCTCACCTCCTTCCGCTCCACCTCCGCCGCCTGCTGGAGGGCTCACCACGCTTCCGCGAGCAAGAAACCCCCCCCCCCTCTCGTGCGCTGTAAGTTTTTTATTTATTCATTATTTACTTTATTTGTTTTATTTATTATATAAAACTCTGATTTTCCAACTCTATAAAAACGTGATTTTATATATGTGAAAGTGTTGTTTTTTAACATAAGAAAGATTGGATTTTTTTAACAAAGGTTAGATTTTTATTCATGTGAAGTAGCAAATAAAGATATGATTTTTATATATAACATCAAAGTAAAAATATGATTTTTATATTTTTAAAGTATTAAAAATATAATCTTTATTAAGTAGAAGTAGTAGAAATATGATTTTTGTTTATGTAGAGAATTAAAAATATCATCTTTGTGTATGTAGCAAAATAAAAATCTGATTTTTATTTTATATACGTTGAAATAAAGTGGTGATTTTTATAAAGGCGAAATCTATATTTTTCTAAAGGCGAAATCTATATTTTTATAAAGGCGAAATTTATATTTTTATATAGGCGAAATCTATATTTTTATAAAGGCGAAATCAATATTTTTGAAATGGAATTTTATCTATATGACATCGTAGTAAAAATTCGATCTTTATATATTGAATAGCATAGTAAAAATTCGATTTTTATATATTGAATAGCGAAGTAAAAATGTGATTTTTATATATGTAGTGGCTACGGGCAACGAAGTTGACAAAGATGCGATAACGATGAAGATTTCTATAAAAGAAGAGTCAAGATGATTGGATAGCTATCGGTGAGAACTTCTCACTCTAAACTTCTTTTTCTAGTTATATATATATATATACTAGGATGCAGACAGTGCTTAGCAGCACCCGGCACCCGTCATCCACAGACCATGGATGGCTTGTTTGTTAAATTGTTTGGTTGTGTAGTTGGTTAGTCTAATTGGTTTGAATTGAATTGTTTGGTGAAATGGAATGGATTTGATTGATGTTTGAATGGCGTGGGCCTTCACTAGACCGGGGATAAGGCTAGGCCTCGTCCCGTTTCTAGTATCGTGCCGTTATGCCGCCGAAATTTTCTAAAAATAAATTAGAAAAATAAAGATATCATTTTATTTGATAAATGAAATGAATAGAAATTCATGTGTTAAAATAAAATATATTATCGTTAAAAATAATTTTTTTTTTACGTGAAAGTGAATAAATAAATATTTATAAACAAATCGGCCGATATGTTTATATACACTGATTTGACTGATATTGATTGGGTCGATAAATTTTACACGTCGCCCAACTGCACAACTAAAATCTGTGTTTGATTGTTTGAAACCCCACACGGGTGTTGGGATGAAATTTGAAGTTCACTCATCCTGATTGATTAAATATGTCGATCGATTGATTGACAGGCTGTTATAATTGTTAGATATCTATATTTGATGCTTATACAGTGTAGTGCACTTTGGTTGATGGTTGATTATTTTTCAATGCTATTATATACGTGTGATGTATGGAAATCCATATAATTAACATTATATGGTGATTGATTGGGCCTCATTCCAATCGGGAAAATAATGAATGTTATAAAAGAAAATTCATGTGTTGAATATAAAAATAGTCTTGTGTTGACGATGTTCATGTGTTGAAAATATTCATGTGTTGAGTAAAATATTTTAAATAATAAAAATTACATCTTCATCATATTTACAATTAGAATCTACTTCACGGTGGAGTCTAATTAAAATCAAACGATAGATACCATAGTTTTATAAAATATTTTACATAACAAAAATAGTCGTGTGTTGAAAGAAATATAGATTCATGTGTTGAATAGAATAAATATTCATTTGTTGAATAAAATAAAGAAGTTTTTGAAAAATATAAAGCCGTGTGGATTAGAGATGCGCTATTTTGACGTGAACGATATTTATATCGATTTTATTCGTTTTACAATGAATATTGAAAAGTGATTTCAAAATCTAATATATTGAAATGAAATTCAAATTGAATTAGATAAAAATTGAAATTGAAATTTTATTGAATCAATTTGAAATGAATTCGAATCGAATAGAAAATGAATTCGATTCGAATTGAATAGAAAATGAACTCGATTCGAATCGAATAGAAAACGAATTAGAATTTGAATTGAATTGAAACAAATTTGAATTCGAATAAAATAGAAATGAATTCAAATGGAATTAAATTGAAATTGAATTAAAAACGAATCGAAATCATTTTGAATGAAATTTAAAACGAACTGAAATTTAATTGAAATCAATTTGAAACGAATTCGAATTGAATCAAATAGAAGGTAAATTAAAATTGAATTGAAATGAATTAGAATTTGAATTGAATTGAAACGAATTTGAATTCGAATTAAATAAAATTGAAATGAATTCGAGTTGAATTGAAATCCAATCGATTTGAAATTGAATATAGAAGTTGAATTGTTTTTGAAACGAATTTAAAACGATTTATAAAATACGTTTCAAAAGGGAATTGACGAAATATATATAATATATATATTATATATATAATGGCCTGAATAGAACGCGCCGCGCCGCGGCAGTTCGTGAATTTCGACCTTTGACTTCGAATTGACGTTGCGGGAGATCCGACCGTCGGATTCTCCTAAAACCGGAACCGTTGGGTTCGTATCGAAAAGAGCTTTCCAATGAATATTAGAAATTTGAAATCTAACGGTTGGATTTGGAATTATGTCCAAATCAAATTCGAAAAAGGTCGCTATAAGTGCAGTTCGATGGCCGTTGATGGAAATCGACTGTACGGGCCTTGATAAAATTATTAAAAATATCTATAATTTGTGTAAAATCATAATATATGAATTGGAAAGAATTGAGATGGAAAATTCCATATTTGAAAAGATAAAAATAGATTTTTATCGAAATAAACTAGTTTTGAACTAGAATTAAAATCAATTTATTTTTGAAATAAATAAATTGAATTTGAATGTAATTTTAAAAATAATCAATATTCCCAATACGTGGATTGGAATGGAATTGAATTGAAATTATCTTCGGAATATTTCGATGTTGGATTTCGTGACTATACAGATATTGTTATGGGAATTTGAAAGATACATTTTATATCGTTATTTCCAATACGATATTTGTTGGTTTCAGAATTTCATATTGAATATAAGCCGGTATATTTTCTATTCAAAGCCTTGTATTTAATATCAAATGTGATTTGGGTTTGTTGTGAATCGTGTTTTAGATGACATTGGTTCTTTAACCCAGTTAAAGACAAGATATTGATTTTTGAAAAGATTAAAACTAAGTGGAGTTTTAATGAATCTTTAATTAGATTAAAATGTAAATTGATAATTTAAATTATCAAATCTGAAAGGTGATCGAGAATGGAGTGCCACCAGTTTTGCTCCAAAGCGATAGTTAAATCTTTAAATAGATTTGAACGTGGAATGGTGATTAATTTTACCGATAACACCGTCGTGTTAGATATGGAGTATTACCAGTTTTGCTCCATGGGATATATAGGTTGGGATTGGGAAATAAAATAAATAATTACTTCGGTGTGGTTCGCTAATCCCGACTAGTTTGAAATGATATCCAAAGGATGATTATAGAATAAATTTAGAAGAATTTATCCTGGATAAAATTAATGGGAACATTTCCCTAAGAATGTGATTTTGTGAATAAAAGAATATTCTGAATTGGAATGAGGCGTTTGTTGTGTTTGTGTAACATTCGTTTATTATATACGTAGGTTATTCAGAAAGGCCGGGTTTATACCCATTCTGAATAACCGATTCGACGAGATGTTGAAGATGAAGACGGTGGTTGAAGACCGGAAGTCTTCACATCGATTGGGTGATTACTGATGATCTTGATTGGGCTGTACACCCAGGATGAGGGAATCAGTTGGTGATCGTCCAGACGTACTTGAAGATGGATGGATATGCGAGGAAAGTGCCTCCGGTTTCGTTCAGACCCAGAACGAACTTGTAAATGGATTGTGTGTCTGACATTGGATTTTATTCTGTGTTGATTGATCTCTATTAAATATACATCTGTTTGGCGACGGAGAATTTATTCTCTTGCTTAACGCCCTTCTCTGAGACGTACGAGCTCAGAGGTTGTATATCTATGGACATCAGTCGCATGGAGTGAATTGCAAGTGTGGCACGCGTAAGTGGCAATTGATCAAGGCTTCTGTTGAAAAGCAAAGTCTTGTGGTTGATGATCAAAGCATGGCCTGTGTGGCGTAGCTTTGTGTATAACGTGAATTCGCGAGCCTCACACCTCGGTATGAGTCAAAAACGGGATAGTGACTGCAGGGAGAGCACGACGTTTCTTTCTAGCTAAGGTGGTGTTAGTGACCTACCAGCCCTGACATTTATATACTTTTCACCTGTGTGGTTGTTGGATACGAGGCGCCTCGGATATAGGTCTGTAAGGACCGGGAAACATGTGTTCAGGAATTGCCAATCCTCAAAAGTAAGAGAGGACCGGCCCTAAAGATCCAAGGATCATAGTGGGGTCCTGGGACATTTGCTAGAGTGTCTCGAATCGGAGAGGAGCTTGCCCCTTGCCTCGACTCATGACGGAATCCTATTTCCAATACGTGTGTTTCGGTTTTATTTGTAGAGCCTAGTATGGCAACATAGTAGATGGTAGCTATGCCGCCTATGATTGATACTTATGATTGAAATTGTTTTGACGCTATACACTTATAATAGTATCAAATAATGTGTTTTAAATGTTTCAAGCAAGCTTTGGCTATTATAAGGGAAAACCCTATCCTCCGGCTTGCGTTGCATTGTGTGATGGGACCTGGGTCTTATAACAGCTTCATTTTCCTTTATTTAGCATTGCGTTGTTTGTTCTATGCACTGGTATTCTTGGGAGGAAACCCATTCCGTGTTATACGGCGTGGTCCCTTGATTTACCTAACTTTAAAACCAGTATTAATAACTGTTTTAGTTCTCACACTAGTCACATGACTGACCGGGAGTTTATTGTTTTAACCTAAACTCTGGGTGCCCCTATTTTCCACACGGGCAGCTAGTAGTTTTGGTTTTGCAGATTTATATTCACAGGGTCCTGATTTACAGCTGGAATGATATCCGGAAAGCTCTGTATCCGTATATCACCTTCAGTTGTGCTTTGTATTATTTTCCGCTGCTATGTAATTTATTGTAATCTCTGATATTTATCGAATGTAATTTATTCAATTATACTCTGTATATTTTTGTATCTGATGGAATTGTTGTAATAACAATGAAATGTTCTTCTGTATGCGTTCTATTTTGTCTTGTTCTCAATTCTATTCGTCTTTCCTTTACGGGGAAGTTCGGGTCGTCTCACAGGCGGAGACAAAATGTATAAAGACATCAAAAGAGTTTTCTTTTGTAATGACATGAAGAAGGACGTACCTGAATTTGTTTCTAAGTGTTTAATATGCCAACAAGTCAAGGCGGAGTAGAAGAAGCCTGGTGGTTTGCTTCATCCTCTAGAGGTCCCATAGTGGAAATGGGATAGCATTTCGATGGACTTTATTGATGGGTTGCCTTGGTCAAGAATGGGCAATACCAGTATTTGGGTAATAGTGGACCGACTCACAAAAAGCGCTCACTTTATACCTGTCAAAAGTAGAAGGACTGCCTCATCTCTAGCATCTCTATTTCTTAAAGAGATAGTTCGACTGCACGGGATATCATCCAACATAGTAAGCGATCGAGACCCTATCTTTACAAGTGAGTTCTGGAAGAGTTTGCAAGAGGTTATAGGCACACAACTATGTTTAAGCACGACCTACCACCCCCAAACCTATGGGCAGACGGAAAGGGTGAACAGAGTCTTAGGAGACCTCTTGAGATTGTGTGTTCTTGACTTTGGAGGGACATGGGAAGATCATCCTCCTCTGGTGGAGTTCGCCTACAACAATAGCTACCAAGTTACAATAGGCATGGCACCCTTCGAAGCCTTATACGGGAGGCCGTGTCGATCACCAACCTGTTGGTGGGAATCCACAGATAAGCTTATACTTGGGCCAGACATGATTAGGGAAACCTCGGAAAAGGTGGACCTAATAAGAAGGTGAATGAAGACTGCTCAAGACAGACAGAAGTCCTATGCATATAAAAGAAGGACCGACCTTGAGTTTGAGGTTGGAGACAGAGTGTTGCTTAAAGTATCTCCTTTGAGGAATGTTGTTCGCTTTGGATCCAAAGGGAAATTGGTACCTAGGTTCATAGGACCATTTCCTATCATTGAAAGAATTGGGACGATGGCCTACAGATTAGAGCTACCTGAAAAGTTGGCTGGAGTTCACAATGTCTTTCATGTTTCTCACCTACGGAAGTGCTTACATGAGTCTGCGGAAGTGGTGGAACCAAAGATACTAGAAGAGGTAGAAGTGGAACGAGAAGTAACAGTGAGAAGAATCCCAACTCGTATCTTGGGAACAAAAGCCAAAAAGCTACGCAACCGTGAAGTCAAGCTTGTTAAAGTACAATGGAGTGACAATGAAGAAGACGCGACTTGGGAGATCGAAAGCAAGATACGCGCAGAATATCTTTTTGAGGGTACATCTTTGTTCTCTCCTTTATCATAAGTTTATTCATGCTTAGTTATCTTCTCGGTCCTATTTCTTGATCCTTAGTAGAAATCAATGGATGTAAACATGTATTTGAAAAATGTTATGGTTGATGGTTGCAAAGTGGTTGCAAGTGGTTGCAATATATATATATATATATATATTCATATGCTTTATGTTAGAACCATATGCCTATATTCGTTCATATGCAAGTTATAAGTTTTATGTTGGATCCATGTTAAGATCTATCCAGGTTCATATGATTAATGCAAGTTATATGTTCTATGATAGATCCAAGTCACGATCTAATTATACATATGTTCATATGCAAGTTACATGTTAGATCCAAAACTAGATCTATATTTATATGCATGTTTGTAAAGTGGATTTATGCAGGTTCACCTTGTTAGATCTAGTTCACACCTATATGTTAATGTTAAAATTATACATGCTTTGGAATTGGACATGTCATGATTATGTTATATGCTAGTTTATAATTGAGGTTATGCTCACACATGCCTAGATCTACATATTAACATGTTTTAGGATTATGATTATTTAAGTCTAAATTATATGCAAGTTCATGTGACATGTTAAATTATGTGAATAAAGTTTTATACAAAATTTACATGTTTGGTTGAATCTATATTATGCATGTTCCCTTCTTTACCTCTTGTTTATAAATTGGGCTAATATGCGGGCCTAATGACTTTATGTGGTTAATACGAACGAACAAACAGGGGTAACGTTGGGATAGTTATTAAATCAAAAGATGTTAATAATGTCGGTGGGCCCAAAACCATGTAAATGGTTAAGGCCATGAATGGTATAATTTATACCATTAGTCTTGAACATAATTAAAATATGTGATATGAAACACTTGTAGAAAATTTACATATATAAAATGTAAAAGATGAATATGCCTAACCCGAGGTTAGACTGAGTTGTGGTGTAAATTTGCCTGGAACAGACCGTTACATCCAGTAACCACAACAATACCTGTCTAATGTGAGAGGTTAGTGCATCAAGCCCAGAAAGACCCGAGGTTAGACTGAGTTGTGGTGTAAAACTGTCCGGAACCGACTGGCACATCCAGTAACCACAACAATACCTGTCTAATGTGAGTGGTTGGTGCTTTAATTAATTAATTAATTAAAGCTCATGAACAATCAAGCTAGAAATGGTGAAGTTAAGTAATTAAGGAAACACTTAACCAACTTAACATGTTAACAAGACAAGATTGGTGGGGTTAAGTAATTGAGAAAACACTTGGCCAATTCAACATGTTAAGTAGACAAGATTGATAGGGGTTAAATCAAACCAAGGATACTTAACCAATTTAGCATGTTGACTAGAAAACCCTAGTAACGGGGACCCGTTTCAGCAGTAACCCACACGGATGTATCAAGGTACCCTGAACTAGGCAGGGTGGGACACGATTACTGGGCTGAATATAAGCGATCAAAAAAGGCGGCAGTTAGGTGCGTCAGTGTAGGTTCCGATGGAGTACGGGCATGCACGGGCTCCGGAGTGGAAAAAGCAGGCATTGGGCACCAGGCGTACACTTGTGCATCTTTGAATCGTGTCAGGGTTGCCATTATAGGACTTGATACACCCTATACTGGAACCAGCACAAGTACTTAAAAATCACGTGGGGCTGCATGACACCGGGAATACATGAATGCGAGTAGGAGCCGATCAAATTCTGAATAGGATCACTTTATCATGAACATACATTGCTAGTTAAACAACTCTTAGTGGGTGCAGAGAAGTAAAAGTGGGTGCGATAGCCAAATCTTGTTAAATATTACTTTACCTCGTTTTAGGACTGCCCTATCCTTGTGGTATCATTCTAAGGTCAGTTTATTCATGTCATAGTCTTTTACTTGTTTACATGCTATTAAATAACTGGGCTTACCAGACTTATGTCTGACCCATTTTCCTTTCGCTTCTTTTCTTCCGTTGCCTCCCCTCCCCACGAGGCCGTAGGGAGGAAACACTTCTGCTTAGTCCAGATTAGTCAAAGCTTGAAGACTGTAGATGTAAGGCTTGAACTTTTCTTTTTGAGCTATGGCTATGATCAAGCTCTTGTTGGGGATTTATGTCATTTTATTTTCAGTATTGCTTCTTTATGTTTTCAAGACAGATGAAAAGTTGTAATAATTTGAAAGGTTGAAACAGTTGTTGAATTATTGTATTGAACAAGTATTTATGAAATAATATTTATCTTTTTCCGCTGCTTAATTTTTCTGTCTTGTAATTTATTAGTACCTTGTACCTTAAAACGCTCCACCGAAGTTAAGGCATTCCTTTTGAGAGTGACCTTAACGGAGGTGGGGTGTTACAGAAATCTAGTGGAACGCTTTCATCTCATGCTCCATATACATAATATACAATCAAAACCACAAGCACTTATTGGGTTATGAATTTCCAACTATGACAATGTATGGAACCACCTTATGATAGCCTATCTCTAGAGGAGAATACACTGGGTTCAACAAGAACATCTTGTAACCCGACTGCACATGACCGACCACTCATTTCGCTTGAGTGTATCTAATGTATATCACCAACGGTTGGGATCAGCAACCGTTTTCCCGAATGGGACAACATCGAATAGAATAAAGAATGAAATGAATTTCTCTAGATAGGTGATAATACACCCTAATGGGAGATACCCACATAACCATGATGCCTGCCCGATTTTTGTCTTTTCCCGGTTGTTGAGGCCTGAGGCTACGCTTACTTACTGTAAGAACCCGTAACTTCCCCGTGAAGGAAAGCACGGATAGAATTGAGGACAAGACAAAATAGAACGCAACCAGAAGAACATTTCATTGTTATTACAACAATTCCATCAGATACAAGAATATACAGAGTATAATTGATTAAATTACATTCGATAAATATCAGAGATTACAATAAATTACACAGCAGCGGAAAATAATACAAAATCACAACTGAAAATAATACACGGATACAGAGCTTTACGAGCATCGTTCCAGCTGTAAATCAGGACCCGGTGAATATAAATCTGCAAAACCAAAACTACTAGCTGCCCGTGTGGAAAATAGGGGCACCAAGAGTTTAGGTTAAAACAATAAACTCCAGGTCAGTCATGGGACTGGTGTGAGAACTAAAACAGTTATTAATCTTTATTTTTAAAGTTAGGTAAATCAAGGGACCACGCCGTATAACACGGAACGGGTTTCCTCCCAAGAATACCAGTGCATAAAACAAACAGCGCAATGCTAAAATAAAGAAAAATGAAGCTGTTATAAGACCCAGGTCCCATCACACAATGCAACGCAAGCCGGAGGATAGGGTTTTCCCTTATAACAGCCAAAGCATGCTTGATACGTTTAAAACACATTATTTGATACTATTATAAGTGTATAGTGTCAAAACAATTTTCAATCATAAATATCAATCATAGGCGGCATGGGTACCATCTATCATGTCGCCATACTAGGCTCTACAAATAAAACCGAAACACACGTATTGGAAATTGGATTCCGTCATGAGCCGAGGCAAGGGGCAAGCTCCTCTCCGCGTTCGAGACACTCTAGCAAATGCCCCAGGACCCCACTATGATCCTTGGATCTTAAGGGCCGGTCCTCTCTTACTTTTGAGGATTAGTTATTCCAGAACACACGTTTCCCGGTCCTTACAGACCTATATCCGAGGCGCCTCATATCCAACAACCACACAGGTGAAAAGTATATAAATGTCAGGGCTGGTAGGTCACTGACACCACCCTAGCTAGAAAGAAACGTCGTGCTCTCCCTGTAGTCACTATCCCGTTTTTGACTCATACCGAGGTGTGAGGCTCGCGAATTCATGTTATACACAAAGCTACGCCACACAGGCCGTGCTTTGATCATCAACCACAAGACTTTGCTTTTCAACAGAAGCCTTGATCAATTGCCACTTACGCATGCCACATTGGCAATTCACTCCATGCGACTGATGTCCATCGATATACAACCTCTGAGCTCGTACGTCTCAGAGAAGGGCGTTAAGCAAGAGAATAAATTCTCCGCCGCCAAACAGATGTATATTTAATAGAGATCAATCAACACAGAATAAAATCCAGTGTCAGACACACAATCCATTTACAAGTTCGTTCTGGGTCTGAACGAAACCGGAGGCACTTTCCTCGCATATCCATCCATCTCCAGGTACGTCTGGACGATCACCAACTGATTCCCTCATCCTGGGTGTACAGCCCAATCAAGATCATCAGTAATCACCCAAACGATGTGAAGACTTCCGGTCTTCAACCACCGTCTTCATCTTCGACATCTCGTCGAATCGGTTATTCAGAATGGGTATAAACCCGGCCTTTCTGAATAACCCACGTATATAATAAACAAATGTTACACAAACACAATGAACGCCTCATTCCAATTCAGAATATTCTTTTATTCACAAAATCACATTCTTAGGGAAAGGTTCCCATTAATTTTATCAAAGATAAATTCTTCTAAATTTATTCTTTAATCTTCCTTTGGATATCATCTCAAACTAGTCGGGATTAACGAACCACACCAAAGTGATTATTTAGTTTATTTCCCAATCCCAACCTATATATCCCATGGAGCAAAACTGGTGATACTCCATATCTAACACCACGGTGTTATCGGTAAAATTAATTACCATTTCACGTTCAAATCTAATTAAAGATTTAATATCGCTTTGGAGCCAAACTGGTGATACTCCACTCTCGATCACTTTTCAGATTTGATAATCTAAATTATCAATTCACATTTCAATCTAATTAAAGATTTAACTATCGCTTTGGAGCCAAACTGGTGATACTCCACTCTCGATCACTTTTCAGATTTGATAATCTAAATTATCAATTCACATTTCAATCTAATTAAAGATTCATTAAAACTCCACTTAGTTTTAATCTTTTCAAAAATCAACATCTTGCCTTTAACTGGGTTAAAGAACCAATGTCATCTAAAACACGATCCACGATAAACCCAAATCACATTTGATATTAAATACAAGGCTCTGAATAGAAAATATATCGGCTTATATTCAATATCAGATTCTGAAACCAACAAATATCGTATTGGAAATAACGATATAAAATATCTTTCAAATCCCCATAACAATATTTGTATAGTCACGAAATCCAACATCGAAATATCCCGAAGATAATTTCAATTCAACTCCAGTCCAATTCACGTATTGGAAATATCGATTATTTTCAAAATCACTTTCAAATTCAATTTATTTATTTCAAAAATAAATTGATTTTAATTCTAGTTCAAAACTAGTTCATTTCGATAAAAATCTATTTGTATCATCTAACGTGGAATTTTCCAGCCCAATTCTTTCCAATTCACATATTATGATTTTACACAAATTATTAATATTTTTAATAATTTTATCAAGGCCCGTACAGTCGATTTCCATCAACGGCTATCGAACTGCACTTACATCGACCTTTTTCAAATTTGATTTGGACATAATTCCAAATCCAACCGTTAGATTTCAAATTTCTAATATTCATTGGAAAGCACTTTTCGATACGAACCCAACAGTTCCGGTTTTAGGAGAATCCGACGGTCGGATCTCCCGCAATGTCCGTTTGAAATAAATGGTCGAAATTCCCGAACTGCCGCGGCGCGGCGCGTTCTATTCAGGCCATTATATTATATATATAATATATATAATATACATATTTCGTCGATTTCCTTTTAAAACGAATTTTATAAATAGTTATACATTCGTTTCAAAACAATTTCAACTTCATCGTCAATTTCAAATCGATTTGATTTCAATTCAATTCGAGTTCATTTCAATTCAATTCAAATTCAAATTCGTTTCAATTCAATTCAAATTCGTTTCAATTCAAATTGATTTCAATTTAATTTCGATTCGAATTCCATTAAATTTCAGTTCGTTTTCAATTTCAATTTAAATCAATTTGAATTCATTTCTATTTTATTCGAATTCAAATTCGCTTCCTATTCAATTTGAATTTTAATCTAATTCAATTTGAATTTCATTTCAAAATATTTAATTTTGAAATCACTTTTCAATATTCATTATACAACGAATAAAATCGATATAAATATCGTTCGCGTCAAAATAACGCATCTCTAATCAACACGGCTTTATATTTCAATAATTCGTTATTCTATTCAACAAATGAATATTTGTTCTATTCAACACATGAATCTATATTTCTTTCAACACACGACTAATCTCAACACATGAGTACTGTCAACACCTCTCTATTTTTGTTATGTAAAATATTTTATAAAACTATGGTATCTATCGTTTGATTTTTAATTAGACTTCTACTGGGAAGTAGTTCTAATCTTAAATGTGATAAAGATGTAATTTTTATTATTTAAAATATTTTACTCAACACACGAATATTTTCAACACATGAACATCGTCAACACATGACTATTTTTATATTCAACACATGAATTTTCTTTTCTAATATTCATTATTTTCCCGATTGGAATGAGGCCCAATCAATCACCATATAATGTTAATTATATGGATTCCATACAACACATGTATATAATAGCATTGAAAAATAATCAATCATCAACCAAAGTGCACTACACTGTATAAGCATCAAATATAGATATCTGACGCTTATAACAGCCTGTCAATCGACCGATCGACATATTTAATAAATCAGGATGAGTGAACTTCAAATTTCATCCCAACACCCGTGTGGGGTTTCAAACAATCAAACACAGATTTTATTTGTGCAGTTGGGCGACGTGTAAAATTTATCGACCCAATCGATATCAGTCAAATCAGTGTATACAAACAAATCAGCCGATTTGTTTATAAATATTTATTTATTCACTTTCACGTTAAAAATTATATTTTTAACGATCAAACTATTTTATTTTAACACTTGAATTTCTATTCATTTCATTTACACAATAAAAATGATATTTTTATTTTTCTAACATATTTTGGGAAATTTCGGCGGCATAACGGCACGATACTAGAAACGGGACGAGGCCTAGCCTTATCCCCGGTCTAGTGAAGGCCCACGCCATTCACACATCAATCAAATCCATTTCATTTCACCAAACAATTCAATTCAAACCCAACAAACTAACTAACTACTCAACCAAACAATTTTAACAAACAAGCCATCCATGGTCTGTGGATGACGGGTGTCGGGTGCTACTAAGCACCGTCTGCATCCTAGTATATATATATATAACTAGAAAAAGAGAATTTGAGTGAGAAGTTCTCACCAATAGCTATCCAAACACCTTGACTCTTCTTTGATAGAAATCTTCTTCATTCTCGCCTTTTTATCATCTTCGTTGCCCGTAGTCACTACATATATAAAAAATCACACATTTTTATATTTTGATGTCTTTAAAATAAAAGTTACATTTTTATTTGTTTACTTTCAATTTAAAAATCATATTTTTATAATCACTTCATATATTTAAAAATCGAATTTTTCACTTTGCTATTCAATATATAAAAATAAGCATATTTTCACAACGCTACTATATAGATAAAAATTATATTTTTATCACGCTATTTTCTATATAAAGATTTCGCCTTTTTAAATTTAAAGATTTCACCTTTTTAAATTTAAAGATTCCACCTTTTTAAATTTAAAGATTTCACCTTTTTAAATTTAAAGATTCCACCTTTTCAAATTTAAAGATTCCACCTTTTTAAATTTAAAGATTTCACCTTTTTAAATTTAAAGATTCCACCTTTTCAAGTTTAAAGATTCCACCTTTTTAAATTTAAAGATTTCACCTTTTTAAATTTAAAGATTTCACCTTTTTAAATTTAAAGATTTCACCTTTTTAAATTTAAAGATTCCACCTTTTCAAATTTAAAGATTCCACCTTTTTAAAAATCTCATTTTTATTTTTCTACACATATAAAGATGATATTTTTAATATTCCTATCATGTAAAAATTATATTTTAATTCTTTAAAAATATAAAAATCATATTTTTACATCTTCTATATAGTAAAGATTATATTTTTATTACCTCAAAAATATAAAGATCATATTTTGATTATCTTCCTTATATAAAAATTATATTTTTACTTCACTACTCATCTCAAAATATCGTCTTTTATGTTTTAAAAATATAGTCTTTTCATTTTAAAAAAAAAACTAATCTTTTATATTTTAAAAATCAAATCCTTTTTTTTTTAATAAAAATCCTAATCTGAAAAATAAATAATAAAGTAATTAAAGTATATAAATTAAAACAAAATTAACATGAAAAAAACTTACAGTGTTTTTTTTTATAAGAGGGAGGGGGTTTCTTGCTCGCGGAAGTGTGGTGGGCCCTCCAGCAGGCATCGGAGGTGGAGCTGAAAAGGGGGGGGGGGTTTGCGGCTGTCGATTGAAGAGGAGTGGGGGGAGGAGAAGGGGCGGCGCATTGGTTTGGTGGTTGCGGTGGGCTCCAGCGAAGGCGGTGAGGGTTTAGGGGGGACTCGCAGTGGCGGGGAGGAGGAAGCGGAGCATCGATGGGCGGAGGAGGTGGAGAGGAGGGCGGCGTGGTGGGGTCCTGACCGCCGACGAGCGGTGGTGGGTGGCGGCTCCATCGCGCCCCCTTTCATCATTTTTTTTTATAAATCGATTCTGAAAATAAATGGGGGGGGGGGGGGCCTGGAGGTATAGGAGGAAAGAATTTTAATTTTATTATTTTATTTAATTATTTTAATTTCTAAAAAGGTTGACTTTTACATACGACCTCTAAACGAGGCCCACCGCCTGTCGTCCATAGCGTTTTACCCCCATTCCGAGCACAATGGGATATGTATCGCATGCTGATTTGATCGTTTCGATCAGTTTCCTTCGAATTTACATTTAAATCACTATATTGAATTTTAAACGTACATTTCAATTTACCGGGGTCACATACTAACTCTAAAAATCCCATAAAAATATTTTCTAGCTTCGTATTGACAATACGGTCCTATCAAAACTAGTTTCGTCGAATTCTGAGACCGTTGGAAAAATGGCCATTTTCCAGTCGATTAAAATCAACTGAAACTGGTCAAACGCGTTTTCCTTTGCCACGCTCACATATTGATTCGATAAATTATGAAATTTGGAATCCAGAAAAATTTGACACTGCGGATCCAACAAAAGTGGTTTCGTCGAAATCCGAGATCGTTTGCAAAATGTCCATTTTTAAGGGCCTGAATTCCATAGCGACTTTTCAGAATTTTCAACTGGACATATCTTTTGATTCCCGCTATGAAATCTTGATTTGTTGGATTCGTTGGAAAGATCTTATCAATTAGATCCTAATGTTTTTGGTTTCACTAAAATCCGGATTGTTTTGCACCCGGTACATTCAATTGAAGTTTGAAATCGAATTATCGAACTACCGCGTCATTTTCAATTCTATTTCTAATTATATATAATTATTTATATTCTAACGACGGCGTATATAATATATACGTTCTAATTATATTCAAAATAAATTTCTCGTCGATATTATTTAAAATAATTCATTTTAAATATGCAAAATTCGCTAAAATTGCCAAAATAAAAATTTTAAACTGGCCCAGATTTTCTGGGTTATTACAATCTCTCCCACTTAAAACTTTTCGTCCCCGAAAAGGAACAAAGTCGAAAGTGGTTTGATTATTCAGCTCTACGTTCGATCTGGCTTCCATTCTCCAACTTCTCAGTTTCTGAGAATTTTCAAATTTTCAAAAATTTGGCTAACACCCTAAATTTTCGAAAAATTTCGCCATAACCTCCCCTGCACCGGGAGCATCGGGGAATTTCAAATAGCTTCCCCGGTCCTTCAGATCTCAAAAAGAAAAAGAAAAAGCCAAGCGGCTAGCCAATAGGCTCATAAAATCATCATCACCCAAACAAAACAGTAAATTATAGTAAACATGTACCTATTTGTCGGGCAAACAAATTTTATTCTTCGGCTCTAGCCTCCTTGCTATGACCTGTTCAATGTAAGTATATGTATATGCAAGCAGTTGCGACCAATTTTCAATATAGTTCAATATTTGATATAAGTAGGCATAAATGGTTCAAAATTATCAAACAAATAAACAAACAACACAAACATCAATCAATTAGTGAATTAGAGTTTCAAATTCATAATCTTGATACATATATACAAAAAATCATGTTTTTGATAACAATTCACAACAATGTGTTCTAGCTATATTAGTTTTGGTTCTCACATCAGTCTAATGGAAATATATAGAAATCACACCTTCGAAACACGAACATAAATACTGATGATGTGGCCACATCACCAGAATTATCCCCGGGTGTCTAGAATGTGATTCTATATCTATCCAGTATATTAAAACTTCGACTATACGTTCATGACGCGTATACGCGAAATCTATATATACTCGATTGTCCATATTGAAAATAAATAAATAATCAAATACGTATAAAACGATTCAAATTTTAAAACAAAATTGTTTTCATTTGAAAAATATACTCTTCACACTCGTTCTAGGATACTACTGATCCTATCTCTAACGAGTCATTCTAATTGGATATTGCTAATCCAATATCTGATGAATTCTTTCGTATGGTTCTAATGTGCCTTGTTCTCGAGCTCTGTAAACCAAAGCTCTAATACCAACTGTAAGAACCCGTAACTTCCCCGTGAAGGAATGCACAGATAGAATTGAGGATAAGACAAAATAGAACGCAACCAGAAGAACATTTCATTGTTATTACAACAATTCCATCAGATACAAGAATATACAGAGTATAATTGATTAAATTACATTCGATAAATATCAGAGATTATAATAAATTACACAGCAGCGGAAAATAATACAAAATCACAACTGAAAATAATACACGGATACAGAGCTTTCCGAGCATCGTTCCAGCTGTAAATCAGGACCCGGTGAATATAAATCTGCAAAACCAAAACTACTAGCTGCCCGTGTGGAAAATAGGGGCACCCAGAGTTTAGGTTAAAACAATAAACTCCAGGTCAGTCATGGGACTGGTGTGAGAACTAAAACAGTTATTAATCTTTATTTTTAAAGTTAGGTAAATCAAGGGACCACGCCGTATAACACGGAACGGGTTTCCTCCCAAGAATACCAGTGCATAAAACAAACAGCGCAATGCTAAAATAAAGAAAAATGAAGCTGTTATAAGACCCAGGTCCCATCACACAATGCAACGCAAGCCGGAGGATAGGGTTTTCCCTTATAACAGCCAAAGCATGCTTGATACGTTTAAAACACATTATTTGATACTATTATAAGTGTATAGTGTCAAAACAATTTTCAATCATAAATATCAATCATAGGCGGCATGGGTACCATCTATCATGTCGCCATACTAGGCTCTACAAATAAAACCGAAACACACGTATTGGAAATTGGATTCCGTCATGAGCCGAGGCAAGGGGCAAGCTCCTCTCCGCGTTCGAGACACTCTAGCAAATGCCCCAGGACCCCACTATGATCCTTGGATCTTTAGGGCCGGTCCTCTCTTTCTTTTGAGGATTAGTTATTCCTGAACACACGTTTCCCGGTCCTTACAGACCTATATCCGAGGCGCCTCATATCCAACAACCACACAGGTGAAAAGTATATAAATGTCAGGGCTGGTAGGTCACTGACACCACCCTAGCTAGAAAGAAACGTCGTGCTCTCCCTGAAGTCACTATTCCGTTTTTGACTCATACCGAGGTGTGAGGCTCGCGAATTCACGTTATACACAAAGCTACGCCACACAGGCCGTGCTTTGATCATCAACCACAAGACTTTGCTTTTCAACAGAAGCCTTGATCAATTGCCACTTACGCATGCCACATTGGCAATTCACTCCATGCGACTGATGTCCATCGATATACAACCTCTGAGCTCGTACGTCTCAGAGATGGGCGTTAAGCAAGAGAATAAATTCTCCGCCGCCAAACAGATGTATATTTAATAGAGATCAATCAACACAGAATAAAATCCAGTGTCAGACACACAATCCATTTACAAGTTCGTTCTGGGTCTGAACGAAACCGGGGGCACTTTCCTCGTATATCCATCCATCTCCAGGTACGTCTGGACGATCACCAACTGATTCCCTCATCCTGGGTGTACAGCCCAATCAAGATCATCAGTAATCACCCAAACGATGTGAAGACTTCCGGTCTTCAACCACCGTCTTCATCTTCGACATCTCGTCGAATCGGTTATTCAGAATGGGTATAAACCCGGCCTTTCTGAATAACCCACGTATATAATAAACAAATGTTACACAAACACAATGAACGCCTCATTCCAATTCAGAATATTCTTTTATTCACAAAATCACATTCTTAGGGAAAGGTTCCCATTAATTTTATCAAAGATAAATTCTTCTAAATTTATTCTTTAATCTTCCTTTGGATATCATCTCAAACTAGTCGGGATTAACGAACCACACCGAAGTGATTATTTAGTTTATTTCCCAATGCCAACCTATATATCCCATGGAGCAAAACTGGTGATACTCCATATCTAACACCACGGTGTTATCGGTAAAATTAATTACCATTTCACATTCAAATCTAATTAAAGATTTAACTATCGCTTTGGAGCCAAACTGGTGATACTCCACTCTCGATCACTTTTCAGATTTGATAATCTAAATTATCAATTCACATTTCAATCTAATTAAAGATTTAACTATCGCTTTGGAGCCAAACTGGTGATACTCCACTCTCGATCACTTTTCAGATTTGATAATCTAAATTATCAATTCACATTTCAATCTAATTAAAGATTCATTAAAACTCCACTTAGTTTTAATCTTTTCAAAAATCAACATCTTGCCTTTAACTGGGTTAAAGAACCAATGTCATCTAAAACACGATCCACGATAAACCCAAATCACATTTGATATTAAATACAAGGCTCTGAATAGAAAATATATCGGCTTATATTCAATATCAGATTCTGAAACCAACAAATATCGTATTGGAAATAACGATATAAAATATCTTTCAAATCCCCATAACAATATTTGTATAGTCACGAAATCCAACATCGAAATATCCCGAAGATAATTTCGATTCAACTCCAGTCCAATTCACGTATTGGAAATATCGATTATTTTCAAAATCACTTTCAAATTCAATTTATTTATTTCAAAAATAAATTGATTTTAATTCTAGTTCAAAACTAGTTCATTTCGATAAAAATCTATTTTTATCATCTAACGTGGAATTTTCCAGCCCAATTCTTTCCAATTCACATATTATGATTTTACACAAATTATTAATATTTTTAATAATTTTATCAAGGCCCGTACAGTCGATTTCCATCAACGGCTATCGAACTGCACTTACAGCGACCTTTTTCAAATTTGATTTGGACATAATTCCAAATCCAACCGTTAGATTTCAAATTTCTAATATTCATTGGAAAGCTCTTTTCGATACGAACCCAACGGTTCCAGTTTTAGGAGAATCCGACGGTCGGATCTCCCGCAATGTCCGTTTGAAATAAATGGTCGAAATTCCAGAACTGCCGCGGCGCGGCGCGTTCTATTCAGGCCATTATATTATATATATAATATATATAATATACATATTTTGTCGATTTCCTTTTAAAACGAATTTTATAAATAGTTCTACATTCGTTTCAAAACAATTTCAACTTCATCGTCAATTTCAAATCGATTTGATTTCAATTCAATTCGAGTTCATTTCAATTCAATTCAAATTCAAATTCGTTTCAATTCAATTCAAATTCAAATTCGTTTCAATTCAAATTGATTTCAATTTAATTTCGATTCGAATTCCATTAAATTTCAGTTCGTTTTCAATTTCAATTTCAATTTGAATTCATTTCTATTTTATTCGAATTCAAATTCGCTTCCTATTCAATTCGAATTTTAATCTAATTCAATTTGAATTTCATTTCAAAATATTTAATTTTGAAATCACTTTTCAATATTCATTATACAACGAATAAAATCGATATAAATATCGTTCGCGTCAAAATAACGCATCTCTAATCAACACGGCTTTATATTTCAATAATTCGTTATTCTATTCAACAAATGAATATTTGTTCTATTCAACACATGAATCTATATTTCTTTCAACACACGACTAATCTCAACACATGAGTACTGTCAACACCTCACTATTTTTGTTATGTAAAATATTTTATAAAACTATGGTATCTATCGTTTGATTTTTAATTAGACTTCTACTGGGAAGTAGTTCTAATCTTAAATGTGATAAAGATGTAATTTTTATTATTTAAAATATTTTACTCAACACACGAATATTTTCAACACATGAACATCGTCAACACATGACTATTTTTATATTCAACACATGAATTTTCTTTTCTAATATTCATTATTTTCCCGATTGGAATGAGGCCCAATCAATCACCATATAATGTTAATTATATGGATTCCATACAACACATGTATATAATAGCATTGAAAAATAATCAATCATCAACCAAAGTGCACTACACTGTATAAGCATCAAATATAGATATCTGACGCTTATAACAGCCTGTCAATCGACCGATCGACATATTTAATAAATCAGGATGAGTGAACTTCAAATTTCATCCCAACACCCGTGTGGGGTTTCAAACAATCAAACACTGATTTTATTTGTGCAGTTGGGCGATGTGTAAAATTTATCGACCCAATCGATATCAGTCAAATCAGTGTATACAAACAAATCGGCCGATTTGTTTATAAATATTTATTTATTCACTTTCACGTTAAAAATTATATTTTTAACGATCAAACTATTTTATTTTAACACTTGAATTTCTATTCATTTCATTTACACAATAAAAATGATATTTTTATTTTTCTAACATATTTTGGGAAATTTCGGCGGCATAACGGCACGATACTAGAAACGGGACGAGGCCTAGCCTTATCCCCGGTCTAGTGAAGGCCCACGCCATTCACACATCAATCAAATCCATTTCATTTCACCAAACAATTCAATTCAAACCCAACAAACTAACTAACTACTCAACCAAACAATTTTAACAAACAAGCCATCCATGGTCTGTGGATGACGGGTGTCGGGTGCAACTAAGCACCGTCTGCATCCTAGTATATATATATAACTAGAAAAAGAGAATTTGAGTGAGAAGTTCTCACCAATAGCTATCCAAACACCTTGACTCTTCTTTGATAGAAATCTTCTTCATTCTCGCCTTTTTATCATCTTCGATGCCCGTAGTCACTACATATATAAAAAATCACACATTTTTATATTTTGATGTCTTTAAAATAAAAGTCACATTTTTATTTGTTTACTTTCAATTTAAAAATCATATTTTTATAATCACTTCATATATTTAAAAATCGAATTTTTCACTTCGCTATTCAATATATTAAAATAAGCATATTTTCACAACGCTACTATATAGATAAAAATTATATTTTTATCACGCTATTTTCTATATAAAGATTTCGCCTTTTTAAATTTAAAGATTTCACCTTTTTAAATTTAAAGATTCCACCTTTTTAAATTTAAAGATTTCACCTTTTTAAATTTAAAGATTCCACCTTTTCAAATTTAAAGATTCCACCTTTTTAAATTTAAAGATTTCACCTTTTTAAATTTAAAGATTCCACCTTTTCAAATTTAAAGATTCCACCTTTTTAAATTTAAAGATTTCACCTTTTTAAATTTAAAGATTTCACCTTTTTAAATTTAAAGATTTCACCTTTTTAAATTTAAAGATTCCACCTTTTCAAATTTAAAGATTCCACCTTTTTAAAAATCTCATTTTTATTTTTCTACACATATAAAGATGATATTTTTAATATTCCTATCATGTAAAAATTATATTTTAATTCTTTAAAAATATAAAAATCATATTTTTACATCTTCTATATAGTAAAGATTATATTTTTATTACCTCAAAAATATAAAGATCATATTTTGATTATCTTCCTTATATAAAAATTATATTTTTACTTCACTACTCATCTCAAAATATCGTCTTTTATGTTTTAAAAATATAGTCTTTTCATTTTTAAAAAAAAACTAATCTTTTATATTTTAAAAATCAAATCCTTTTTTTTTATAAAAATCCTAATCTGAAAAATAAATAATAAAGTAATTAAAGTATATAAATTAAAACAAAGTTAACATGAAAAAAACTTACAGTGTTTTTTTTTTATAAGAGGGAGGGGGTTTCTTGCTCGCGGAAGTGTGGTGGGCCCTCCAGCAGGCGTCGGAGGTGGAGCTGAAAAGGGGGGGGGGTTTGCGGCTGTCGATTGAAGAGGAGAGGGGGGAGGAGAAGGGGCGGCGCGTTGGTTTGGTGGTTGCGGTGGGCTCCAGCGAAGGCGGTGAGGGTTTAGGGGGGACTCGCAGTGGCGGGGAGGAGGAAGCGGAGCATCGATGGGCGGAGGAGGTGGAGAGGAGGGCGGCGTGGTGGGGTCCTGACCGCCGACGAGCGGTGGTGAGTGGCGGCTCCATCGCGCCCCCTTTCATCATTTTTTTTTATAAATCGATTCTGAAAATAAATAGGGGGGGGCCTGGAGGTATAGGAGGAAAGAATTTTAATTTTATTATTTTACTTAATTATTTTAATTTCTAAAAAGGTTGACTTTTACATACGACCTCTAAACGAGGCCCACCGCCTGTCGTCCATAGCGTTTTACCCCCATTCCGAGCACAATGGGATATGTATCGCATGCTGATTTGATCGTTTCGATCAGTTTCCTTCCAATTTACATTTAAATCACTATATTGAATTTTAAACGTACATTTCAATTTACCGGGGTCACATACTAACTCTAAAAATCCCATAAAAATATTTTCTAGCTTCGTATTGACAATACGGTCCTATCAAAACTAGTTTCGTCGAATTCTGAGACCGTTGGAAAAATGGCCATTTTCCAGTCGATTAAAATCAACTGAAACTGGTCAAACGCGTTTTCCTTTGCCACGCTCACATATTGATTCGATAAATTATGAAATTTGGAATCCAGCAACAATTTGACACTGCGGATCCAACAAAAGTGGTTTCGTCGAAATCCGAGGTCGTTTGCAAAATGTCCATTTTTAAGGGCCTGAATTCCATAGCGACTATTCAGAATTTTCAACTGGACATATCTTTTGATTCCCGCTATGAAATCTTGATTTGTTGGAAAGATCTTATCAATTAGATCCTAATGTTTTTGGTTTCACTAAAATCCGGATTGTTTTGCACCCGGTACATTCAATTGAAGTTTGAAATCGAATTATCGAACTACCGCGTCATTTTCAATTCTATTTATAATTATATATAATTATTTATATTCTAACGACGGCGTATATAATATATACGTTCTAATTATATTCAAAATAAATTTCTCGTCGATATTATTTAAAATAATTCATTTTAAATATGCAAAATTCGCTAAAATTGCCAAAATAAAAATTTTAAACTGGCCCAGATTTTCCGGGTTATTACACTTACCCTTCATGGATGACAATCACTTTGAATGCCACATTGTCAGATCCATAAATCATTAATTGTTTTGCGCAAATATATTCTAGATATTATGCTAAGAGAATAGAATCTCCACTACCATATATATATATATATATATATATATATATATATATATATACAGACCAACATATGCGATCATTGGAAATACTCCGTCAGAAATTCGCCCATACACTTCGTTCTGGGACTGAATGAAACCGAAGGCACAATTTCCATTAATCCATCTTAGGCAATTTCTACCTAGGATTAACAGAAAAAGCCCTTGCATTTTACTCCATCTTCGATTATCTTCATGTAATCCGATTCCCAACGCTACTGCCAATACGAAGTGGTTCTCGGATAATAATCCAACCGGTCTCTCCATATTGAAAACGATATTGGAAAATACTTCGATAGTCGGTTATTTAACTATCGAAGAAAAACAAACATTCATCCAAAGCAACAAACAAATCCCTGAGCCCCTTAATTAGTATTTCATTAATTAAATCACTTTTCAATTTTCTTATCAATATCTGTTAATCCGATATTTTCAATAATCATCTTCTTGGCCTGTAACACCCTGCATTTTTAATGAATTAAAAATGTGGAAATATGTATATATATTATATACATAGATATATTTAAGAGAAAAAATAAATATTGCAACAAAACATGAAAAAGAGGAATGAGAAAAGAATAATGTTGTAACACCCCGTATGTTAAATAACTTGTTATAACATAAATCAGAGCAGAATTAAATTTAATATTCTGAATCAGGGGAAACAGGCTGTGCCATTGCGTTCGTCTCGGAAAAATACACGAAATAGAGTCCGAGTTTTCGTAAATCGGAGTCCGTATGACCAAGTTATGGCCCGTCAAAGTTTCACGAAAAATCAAAAACGAAAACTGCTCATGTTTTGAGGCCCGGGATGAGTTTTGGGCTGTTTTTTTTGGGCCCTAAATGGTTCCTACACTTGACTTCTTCCCCAAGACATGCTTTAAAGGCTAGGATTAGTTCTAGGGTATATCCTATGGTCCTAAAACATCTAACTAATCTATATATACACCCTAATACCCCCCTTATCCTTACCAAAAATAGATCTAAGGCCATTATGCCACCACTTAGAAAATTGGAGAGCCTCCACTAAAAATCCTAAGAGGGTTTGCAAGCTAATCTACATCTTCTTCTACTTAATCATTGGGATTTGCTTCATTTAACTTGCTAATCTTGTTTTGGTGAGTTTCTATGGCTTTAATAATCAATTGTTAAATTGATTATGGTAGGATGTGATAAGACATGGCTATGTTTGTGGATAAATGTATTTATGCAAGTTTGTATGATATGTGATTTGCAAGTTTTATGTTAAATGCAAGTTAAGGCCATGTTTTATGATGCAAAACACCATGTTAAACATTTATGCATATGTGACATGTTATGCAAACTATATG
The DNA here is from genome assembly GCA_030737875.1 of Allium sativum. Classification (NCBI taxonomy): domain Eukaryota; kingdom Viridiplantae; phylum Streptophyta; class Magnoliopsida; order Asparagales; family Amaryllidaceae; genus Allium; species Allium sativum. The sequence continues at coordinate 753,726,930 of CM060918.1, forward strand.
TGAGGATATATGCAAGTTATATGTAACATGATATGCAAGTTATGCATGTGATTTTATGCATGCTAAGTAGTTGGTGTTATGCATGTTAAGTATTTGACGTTATTCATGCTAAAGTATTTGACGTTATGCATGATAAGTATTTGATTGTATGCATACTAAGTATGGGGTTTTATGCATGTTAAGTGTTTGGGCTTATGCAAGTTAAGTGGTGGGTTTATGCATAATAAGTATTTGATTTTATGCATAATAAGTATTTGATTTTATGCATAATAAGTATTTGGTTTTATGCATAATAAGTATTTGATTCTATGCATGATAAGTAAGTGGTTATATGCATGCTAAGTGTTTGGTATTATGCATAAATCATGACATGCAAGTTTACCCTTTTAAATATGGTATATACATATGCAAGATGGCACCCTTATATGCTATGCATATTTACCCTCCTTTAAGATGCAAGTCATATATGTAAGATTCGACATATTATGCAAGTTATGTGTATGAGGGTATGCAAGTTGTGTGCATAATGTTATGCAAATTAAGTTTATGAGATTATGCAAGTTATGAGCGTGATGTTATGCAAGTTATGTATATGCTTAAATGCAAGTTATGAATGTGATATGCAAGTATGTGAATGCTCATGCAAGTATGTGAATGCTCATGCAAGTTATGTGTATGCTTAAATGCATGATTAACATGTTATGCAAGTTATGAGAATGCCTATATGCAAGTTCAACATGTTATGCAAATCATGTGTATGATAATATGCAAGTTTGGGTTATATGTAGTTGGGTTAATATATGTTCATATATGCAAGTTGACATCCTCTTAACCCATGACAAAGTTATATGTTAAACCCATGATATTTGTGATGGATCTTTCCCTTTATTATGTCGTGAAATGAGAACGATTTACGTGGGGAACGATGGGGTAATAAATATGTTAATAAAAGTATGATTGGGTATGATTAAGCATACCATAAAAATAAATTACCATAAGTGGGAATTTACCTATTGAGTTAGGTCTACCCCATGGGAATTTACCTATTGAGTTAGGTCTACCCATGTTATGGAAAACTTGATATTAATTAGGGATAATTAATATGGGGGTGATTAATTAGGTATAATTAATCGACTAAGACACGAGGTTGGACTCATTTGTAGTGTAAAACTGCCCGGACCCGACCGGCTTAACCAGTTGCTACAAATGTCAGCCCAATGTGAGAGGTCTTAGCCATAAATTAAATACGTGATTAAGGTAAAGACACGAGGTTAGACTCTGTTATGACGTAAGACTGCCCGGACTCTACCGGCTTAACCAGGCGGTCATAACAGCCAGTCTAATGTGGGAGGTCTTTATGGGAGATCACGGTCTTAATTAATTAAGAAACACTTAACCATATTAGCATGTAGTGGGACATGAGGGGTTAAGTGGGTGCCTTGGGGTGGCATGATGAGACTAGTGGGTTGCCTTGGGTGGCAATAGAAAAATACGATTAGAATACTTAACCAAGGTGGAACATGTAATTAAACATGATTAAGGGGTTAAGTAAGTGCCATGGGTGGCATGTGGAAATCTAGTGGGTGCCCTAAGTGGCAATCGAAATATGATTAAAGGACTTAACCAAGATTTATAACATGTAAGGGGACATGGTTAAAGGGTTAAGTGGGATGCACTAGATTAAATGACAAGCTTAAGTAGTAGCTTGTGGGGGCCCATTTCAACCAATATCCCAAACGTATCTTTGTAGGCTCGACTCAAGTCGAGTGACGGGACACGCATATTAGGCTTGACTATAAGAGGCCAAAACGGGTTAGCGGTGGCAACGCGGGACCAACGGGTTTCATATGCGTGTGTGGGCCCGGGTTGGTTGGTAAGTCGTTGTTGCATCGTGTAGATATAAAGCCGTGCACCGTGATATTATCTGGTAGCCACTTTAGGGGAATGATACACCCCAATCGTGGGACCAGCACGGGTATCTACGGTAGGGAGCCGATCGATGGGTAGTAGTAGGTACACCTAGTAAAGATAGGGGCAGACGGCACCTGTGTAGGGGTACACGAAACTACTGGGTAAGATTACTAGGTACACCTAGTGGATGTAGGGGCAGATGGCACCTACGTGGTCAGTTATACACCTAATGGATGTAGGGGCAGACGGCACCTACGTGGTCAGCTAGAAGTACCAGAAACTACTAGTTATATTTTCCAAGACTTTAGATGGGATCAACCTTTAAGTAGGAATTACTCTTGGTGGGTAGAACTGGTGTGGTGCAGTGTAGGAATTACCCTTGGGTGAATAAGTCTGGGGTGGTGTAAGAATTATCCTTGGGTGGATAAATGCGTCTTTTCGGTTATCGTAGTACATCCGGTGTTTAGTTGGCTACATAGTGTAGTCATTATCCCCAGAGGTACCGTACCTTATTTATGTCATACCCTAATTACTTTAATGGTTGTATTGTTAGGGTTATAGGACTCACTCAGACTTATGTCTGACCCCGTTGTTTTTATCTTTTTCCCAACCCTCAGGTTATCAGAGTGGGCCTAGCACTAGTGGGCTTGGATCAGACTGCTATATCTATCTTTTGGGCTTGGATCGTAGAAGTAAAGCTCGGTTTATCTTTTCTATTATGGCTATTGTCTATGTAATGGGATTATGTACTTCTATTTTATCAGGATGGATATTATGTACTGGACTCTTGTTACGGTTTTGTGATGTAACCAAACATGTTTTGTTAATGAAATGATGTTTTAAATTTTCAAGTATTACTTATATCTGTCCTGTTGTAATTTTTCTGTTCTATACTCACTAAAATACTCCACCAAAGCTAAGGCATTCCCTTTGTGAGTGACCTTAGCGGGCGTGGGGTGTTACACGTGGTATCAGAGCTTAAGGTTACCAGAACAGATAATTTTTTTTAGAAAAACTATTTTCTAAGAATATTTTTGGAAAGGAGTATTTTCAAAAACATGTCTTTTAAGAGAAAAGTTTTTGAAAGAAAAGCATAATCCCCAATAGCCATATCTATATCTTTCGAATTCTCCATTTTGAATCTCTTCCTTTCTCCCGTTTTGAGTTTCCCCTCCGCGTATAGATGATCTTTCTAAGATAGATAAGGATGGAAAACCACTTCAAGGGACTTAGACGTTAGTCGGATTAGAAGTTGGTTCAAGAAGGAGGAGGACTGGTAGGTATCTATTGGATAAACGATGGGAGGAAGGCTCAAATAGTTGTTTGGTTAATGAAAGATGAGACCTCATTGGTGGGAGGTTATGAGTGGAGAATAGGGAAGAAGAAGGCTGGTAGTTATCCTTTTGGGAGGAATAGGACACGTTATTAGGATTGTCCAAAGAAGCAAGGGCAAGGTATGGAATCTTCTGGAGGGTAGTTGTATTCCCTCACGACTAGGGTACCAGATGGGGATATGACCGTCTAGGTTGGAATTTGGATTTCTTTATCATCCGATTCAAGCTTTATTTGATTCTGATATATTGAGTTCGTTTATCCCACCATTGTTAGTTGAGTCACTGCACTTAGACACCAGTTTGGTAGATGATCCCTTAGTTGTTTCAAACCCAGTTGGGGCTCCATGATATGTTTGGGTTTGAAAGTTTCTATACTTAGCGTTGAGCTTAGACGTGATGCTTGTTGGGCTTCACGGGCTATGGGTTAGTTTTGGGCATGGACTGGTTATCCAGTAGGAGTGCTGTTCTTCATTTTGAAGGGAGAGTTGTTAGGCTTATGGGCCGCCTGGGTAACACTCTCGAGATCTCTTGTAATCCCATAGAATCTGTTATGCTAAGGTATCTAGAATCGCTTGACACGTTGGTCTAGAGTCTGCGATCTGCTAGAGCGGTCCGGGAATATCCGGATGTGTTTAAGGGCTTACCTCCGAAGCGGGAGATTGACTTCCGAATATATCTGATGGATAATGCTAAACCAGTATCTTGGCCAGTGTGCCACATGGCTCCTAGTGAGAGGAGGGAACTCCATAAGTAAGTAGGCGATTTGCTTGAGAAGGGGTTCATAAGACGAAGTATATTGGAGTGGGGCGCTCCAGTAGTTTTTGTTATGAAGGCGGATGGGTCCCTCAGACTTTGTGTAGGCTAAAGGGAACTAAAGAAACTCACAAAGAAGAATAGATACCCATTGCCGAGGATTAATGATCTCCTTGATCAGTTGGCTGGCGCCTCAGTATTTTTGTAGTAGGACTTAGCCACGGGATTTCATCAGTTGAGAGTGGCTGAGAATAGTATAGAGGAGACTGTCTTTAGGACTCCGGATGATTTCTTTTATGAGTGGCTGGTGATGCCATTGGGTTTGAAGAACGCCCCCGCATACTTTGTTGAGAAGGGTGTTCAGGGAGTACCTAAATAAGTTCGTGATGGTCTTTGTAGATGACATCTGGGTCTTTTCTAGGAGCGAAATAAGTTTTCGTATGTGCTCAATAGGCTGAGCAGGGCCAGTATAGGATAAACGACGGTTTTGGAGAGAGACTGGCAAGAACATCCAGAATTGGACGAGGGCTTAATTATTTAGCCATTTTTACTAGTATCGTCTCACGTAGGTCGTCTGAATTCGAAGGAGGTATCCCTTGGGTGTTTGTCTGATATTGGTTTAGGCCTTTGGGGCTTGCATTTGGGGGATGCCGAATTCGACTAGGGTGGTCTGCGTGGGAGACAGTTGTGATGATTTTGGATGATATTCTGGTGGAGAAGAGCATGCCCTACATCTTAGGGAAGTGTTGGAGACTCTTCGAGCGCATAGTCTTAGGACAGCAAAAGTGGACGGGATCCTTAGCATCCTATGAGTAAGGGTAACATGGTAACGGACACCTTAAGTAGAAAAAGGTTGTCCTTGAGTTCATTGTTCGTTGAACGACGGAGCTTAGAGTTTATTTCTAAGTTTGACTTTAGACCTTCCGTTGACTTTGTACCCGGTTTGCTAGCTTCTTTGGAAGTTAGACCTACTCTTTTGGGGCGGATTGGAGAAGCACAGAGGGGCGACCCACAGTTGGTTGAGTTAGTAGAGAAGCTCATAAGGGGGGAGTCGTCCAGCCATTTGAGTAGGTACACCCTAGATGATAGAGGGTGCTTGCGTAGAGACGGTAGACTTTGTGTACCGCAAGACGAGGGTTTGAGGAAGGCTATTCTTGATGACGCACACCGTTCTAGGATGACCATTCATCCCGGTGGGGGTAAGATGTACCAAGACATGAAGAGGGCTTTCTTCTGGGCCGGTATGAAGAAAGATGTGGCCGAGCATGTCGCTCGATGCTTGGTGTGCCAACGAGTGAAGACGGAGCGAAAGAAACCGGGTGGGTTGCTTCACCCATTGGAGGTTCCGCAATGAAAGTGGGACAGCGTCTCGTTGGATTTTATTGACAGGTTACCCAGATCGAGAAAGAGTAATACAGGAATTTGGGTGGTGGTAGACAGACTTACTAAGAACACCCATTTCATACCTGTGAAGAGTAAGTGGACTGCTCCATGGCTAGCTTTTGTATATCTTCGAGAGATAGTTAGATTGCATCGGGTACCCTCCAGTATAGTGAGTGATCGAGATCCTATCTTCACTAGAGAGTTTTGGAGGAGTTTGCAAAAGGCGGTAGGGACTCAGTTGCGTTTGAGTACCGCATATCATCCTCAGACGGACAGCCAGACCGAGAGGGTGAATCATATTTTAGAAGACCTTTTGAGGCTATGTATCTTGGATTTTGGAGGTACATGGGAGGAGCATCTTCCATTGATGGAGTTGCCCGACAGACTTAGTGGTGTACATGATGTATTCCATGGGAGGAAGTGCCTACATAAGACCGCAGAGGTGGTAGAGCCAAGTTTGCTTAGAGAAGTGGAAGCAGAGCGTGATGCGACTATTCGACGAGCTCCTACTCGCATCCTTGGGTCAGAGACTAGGAAATTGAGGAATCGAGAGGTTCAGCTAGTCAAAGTGCAATGGGGAGAAGAGGAGAGCAACGCAACTTGGGAGACGGAAGCGAAGATGCGTTCTTTGTACCCTTTTCTTTTTGAGAGTATGTCTTTTAACTTCTCCTTTATCGTTTGACTGGTACTTATCTTATCCTTAGTATGTCCTCTCGTTAGTACCTTTGACCTTCAGATTGGATAGTCCTATGGTTGAAACATGTGTTTGAGACATGTTATGTATGATGGATGCAAGTGGATGCAAGTGTTTGCTAGTGGTTGCTCGTGGATGCATATACACACACTCTAGGCACTAGAACGGCTCAATCACTTCATATTGCATATTGCATAAAATTGTGTGTAGGAAGCTATATTTATGGATGTATAATGATTGTGTTATCATATGGATGATGCATTTTGGTGAATGATTGTGCACTCATGTAGATATTGTATGTGTCGATAGGGTTCCCTCGCATACATAATGGATGCATGGCACTATCATGGTTTGAATATGTTCATACATTAGATAGGGAATATATACACACACTTTTTGCATATGCTCATACATCATTAGAAATTGTTTTAAGGACAATGGATGCCAGTGTTTGATGGTTGAGTAGATGGTTGTTTGGTTGGTAGGATACGTTCTTCTTGACTTAGAGATTTCGGGGACGAAATCCTTTAAGTAGGGGAGAATGTAACACCCCGTATGTTAAATAACTTGTTATAACATAAATCAGAGCAGAATTAAATTTAATATTCTGAACCAGGGGAAACGGGCTGTGCCATTGCGTTCGTCTCGGAAAAATACGCGAAATAGAGTCCGAGTTTTCGTAAATCGGAGTCCGTATGACCAAGTTATGGCCCGTCAAAGTTTCACGAAAAATCAAAAACGAAAACTGCTCATGTTTTGAGGCCCGGGATGAGTTTTGGGCTGTTTTTTTGGGCCCTAAATGGTTCCTACACTTGACTTCTTCCCCAAGACATGCTTTAAAGGCTAGGATTGGTTCTAGGGTATATCCTATGGTCCTAAAACATCTAACTAATCTATATATACACCCTAATATCCCCCTTATCCTTACCAAAAATAGATCTAAGGCCATTATGCCACCACTTAGAAAATTGGAGAGCCTCCACTAAAAATCCTAAGAGGGTTTGCAAGCTAATCTACATCTTCTTCTACTTAATCATTGGGATTTGCTTCATTTAACTTGCTAATCTTGTTTTGGTGAGTTTCTATGGCTTTAATAATCAATTGTTAAATTGATTATGGTAGGATGTGATAAGACATGGCTATGTTTGTGGATAAATGTATTTATGCAAGTTTGTATGATATGTGATTTGCAAGTTTTATGTTAAATGCAAGTTAAGGCCATGTTTTATGATGCAAAACACCATGTTAAACATTTATGCATATGTGACATGTTATGCAAACTATATGTGAGGATATATGCAAGTTATATGTAACATGATATGCAAGTTATGCATGTGATTTTATGCATGCTAAGTAGTTGGTGTTATGCATGTTAAGTATTTGACGTTATTCATGCTAAAGTATTTGACGTTATGCATGATAAGTATTTGATTGTATGCATACTAAGTATGGGGTTTTATGCATGTTAAGTGTTTGGGCTTATGCAAGTTAAGTGGTGGGTTTATGCATAATAAGTATTTGATTTTATGCATAATAAGTATTTGATTTTATGCATAATAAGTATTTGGTTTTATGCATAATAAGTATTTGATTCTATGCATGATAAGTAAGTGGTTATATGCATGCTAAGTGTTTGGTATTATGCATAAATCATGACATGCAAGTTTACCCTTTTAAATATGGTATATACATATGCAAGATGGCACCCTTATATGCTATGCATATTTACCCTCCTTTAAGATGCAAGTCATATATGTAAGATTCGACATATTATGCAAGTTATGTGTATGAGGGTATGCAAGTTGTGTGCATAATGTTATGCAAGTTAAGTTTATGAGATTATGCAAGTTATGAGCGTGATGTTATGCAAGTTATGTATATGCTTAAATGCAAGTTTAATGTGATATGCAAGTTATGCATGTTCATGCAAGTATGTGAATGCTCATGCAAGTATGTGAATGCTCATGCAAGTTATGTGTATGCTTAAATGCATGATTAACATGTTATGCAAGTTATGAGAATGCCTATATGCAAGTTCAACATGTTATGCAAATCATGTGTATGATAATATGCAAGTTTGGGTTATATGTAGTTGGGTTAATATATGTTCATATATGCAAGTTGACATCCTCTTAACCCATGACAAAGTTATATGTTAAACCCATGATATTTGTGATGGATCTTTCCCTTTATTATGTCGTGAAATGAGAATGATTTACGTGGGGAACGATGGGGTAATAAATATGTTAATAAAAGTATGATTGGGTATGATTAAGCATACCATAAAAATAAATTACCATAAGTGGGAATTTACCTATTGAGTTAGGTCTACCCCATGGGAATTTACCTATTGAGTTAGGTCTACCCATGTTATGGAAAACTTGATATTAATTAGGGATAATTAATATGGGGGTGATTAATTAGGTATAATTAATCGACTAAGACACGAGGTTGGACTCATTTGTAGTGTAAAACTGCCCGGACCCGACCGGCTTAACCAGTTGCTACAAATGTCAGCCCAATGTGAGAGGTCTTAGCCATAAATTAAATACGTGATTAAGGTAAAGACACGAGGTTAGACTCTGTTATGACGTAAGACTGCCCGGACTCTACCGGCTTAACCAGGCGGTCATAACAGCCAGTCTAATGTGGGAGGTCTTTATGGGAGATCACGGTCTTAATTAATTAAGAAAAACTTAACCATATTAGCATGTAGTGGGACATGAGGGGTTAAGTGGGTGCCTTGGGGTGGCATGATGAGACTAGTGGGTTGCCTTGGGTGGCAATAGAAAAATACGATTAGAATACTTAACCAAGGTGGAACATGTAATTAAACATGATTAAGGGGTTAAGTAAGTGCCATGGGTGGCATGTGGAAATCTAGTGGGTGCCCTAAGTGGCAATCGAAATATGATTAAAGGACTTAACCAAGATTTATAACATGTAAGGGGACATGGTTAAAGGGTTAAGTGGGATGCACTAGATTAAATGACAAGCTTAAGTAGTAGCTTGTGGGGGCCCATTTCAACCAATATCCCAAACGTATCTTTGTAGGCTCGACTCAAGTCGAGTGACGGGACACGCATATTGGGCTTGACTATAAGAGGCCAAAACGGGTTAGCGGTGGCAACGCGGGACCAACGGGTTTCATATGCGTGTGTGGGCCCGGGCTGGTTGGTAAGTCATTGTTGCATCATGTAGATATAAAGCCGTGCACCGTGATATTATCTGGTAGCCACTTTAGGGGAATGATACACCCCAATCGTGGGACCAGCACGGGTATCTACGGTAGGGAGCCGATCGATGGGTAGTAGTAGGTACACCTAGTAAAGATAGGGGCAGACGGCACCTGTGTAGGGGTACACGAAACTACTGGGTAAGATTACTAGGTACACCTAGTGGATGTAGGGGCAGACGGCACCTACGTGGTCAGTTATACACCTAATGGATGTAGGGGCAGACGGCACCTACGTGGTCAGCTAGAAGTACCAGAAACTACTAGTTATATTTTTCAAGACTTTAGATGGGATCAACCTTTAAGTAGGAATTACTCTTGGTGGGTAGAACTGGTGTGGTGCAGTGTAGGAATTACCCTTGGGTGAATAAGTCTGGGGTGGTGTAAGAATTATCCTTGGGTGGATAAATGCGTCTTTTCGGTTATCGTAGTACATCCGGTGTTTAGTTGGCTACATAGTGTAGTCATTATCCCCAGAGGTACCGTACCTTATTTATGTCATACCCTAATTACTTTAATGGTTGTATTGTTAGGGTTATAGGACTCACTCAGACTTATGTCTGACCCCGTTGTTTTTATCTTTTTCCCAACCCTCAGGTTATCAGAGTGGGCCTAGCACTAGTGGGCTTGGATCAGACTGCTATATCTATCTTTTGGGCTTGGATCGTAGAAGTAAAGCTCGGTTTATCTTTTCTATTATGGCTATTGTCTATGTAATGGGATTATGTACTTCTATTTTATCAGGATGGATATTATGTACTGGACTCTTGTTACGGTTTTGTGATGTAACCAAACATGTTTTGTTAATGAAATGATGTTTTAAATTTTCAAGTATTACTTATATCTGTCCTGTTGTAATTTTTCTGTTCTATACTCACTAAAAATACTCCACCAAAGCTAAGGCATTCCCTTTGTGAGTGACCTTAGCGGGCGTGGGGTGTTACAAATGTTTAGCATTGTTCAAAGGTTTGTAAACAAAAGACTTAGTGGCTCATTTGGTTAGAACACATGACTTGTATACAAGAGGTTCTGAGTTCAATCCCACCAACACCATATTTTTGTTTTAGGGGAATGGCTAAAAAGTGGCTTAGTATGAGCGCAATTCAATTAAAAAAAGCGGTTTAATGTGAAAAGGGTTAATTGGAAAGATAGTTAAAATGAAAAATAAATATATATAATAATATATATATATATGACATGTGGGTGTCAACACCCCTACTGCTGCGCATCATGTTGCACACATGGTGCATTTTTATTTGTTAATGATTTTTTTTGAGTTTTAGGGCTGACGTGGCCTCTTCTGATTGGCTGGATGACGTGTCTTTGAGCTGCGTGGTTCTGATGATCTCCTAGTTAATCTAAAGGCTCTAACTAAGCTAATACATCTATATAAGCACATATAATCTAACCCTAATCTAAACTAAATTCATTCATAAGCCTCCATGCTGCTGCATCCAAAACTAAACTAGCTTCTCTTCTTCAACGAATCAAAGCATATGAATTGTGAAAAAGGGGAACGATTCTAGAACAACAAAAAACGCTTAATTCAAATCAATATTTGTTTTCTTCTAATACTGTGAGTACAGTTACTTTCACAAGATAATTAATTAAAAATAATGGTGATAAGTGTGAATCAGACTGTATGTCTATGCCTGCATCATATGCCATTAGATCTATTATATTGAGATATGCCAGTTCTGTTATCATATGTTATTGGATCTATTTTGTAGATTCATATGCGTAATTAGATCCATTCTATTCTATGCAAGTTTATGTTAATTAGATCTATGCAAGTTTATGCTAATTAGATCTGTGCTAGTTTATGTTGATTAGATCTATCCGATTCTATGCAAGTTTATGTTAATTTGATCTATGCAAGTTTATGTTGATTAGATCTATCCTATTCTATGCAAGTTTACGTTAATTAGATCTATGTAAGTTTATGTTGATTAGACCTATCCTATTCTATGCAAGTTTATATTAATTAGATCTATGCAAGTTTATGTTGATTAGATCTATTCTATTCTATGCAAGTTTATGTTAATTAGACCTATGCAAGTTTATGTTAATTAGATCTATGCAAGTTTATGTTGATTAGATCTATGCAAGTTTATGTTGATTAGATCTATCCTATTCTATGCAAGTTTATGTTAATTAGATCTATGCAAGTTTATGTTAATTAGATCCATGCAAGTTTATGTTGATTAGATCTATCCTATTCTATGCAAGATTTTGTTAATTAGATCTATCCAAGTTTATGTTAATTAGATCTATGCAAGTTTATGTTGGTTAGATCTATCCTATTTTATGCAAGTTCATATTCCATATGATTATTTGTAACGGCTGGAAATTTCCGACTCCTCGAGAGTCGTAAATTCCGAGACGTTAGTGAAAGAATTTAGAAAGTGAGAAAGAAAAGATAGAACTAATAGAATAGAAGAAGAAGAAGAACACCTGAATCATCAGAGTAACACGAATCTCACAGCGGAACGAATAACATATAATATATAACATAACTTTGAAGTAAACAGTTATATATATACAATAGCACTTTTCAGAGTACAACACTTACAACACAGCGGAAATAACTATAGCTATAAAATCTTGCAGCCTCCTGCTCCAAGCTCTCCAAGTATATCTGTAAATCCCGACTACTTGACTGCCCGTACAAATTTAGGCACCCAAGAGTTTAGGGAAAACAACAAAGTAAACTCCGGGCCAGTCATGGGACTGGTATGAGTAAAACAGTTTAAAACAATTGAACAGGTATATGATATCTCATAAGACCACGCCGTGAATACGGAACGGGTTTTTCCTTATGAGTATCCAAACAACTTTGACAAGCAATATCATTGTGATATTATAATAATGTCTAAGTACAAATAGGTATCAATCTAGCAGAAACGCTTGCATCTCACGTTCTATATACATAGTATAAAATCATAAACCGCAGGTTGCTTATCGGAGAATGGATTCCAACAGACAAGGTATGGGAGCACCTTCTGAATAGTGTACTCTAGAGGTGATACACTCAGGGTTCAACAAGAACGTCTTGCAACCCGGCCACACATGACCTCTCACTCATTTAGCTTGAGTGTCGCGAATATATTGCCACCACGGTTATAGGCCTTCAAACCGTCATCCGAAGATACAGAATCAAAAAGAAGTATAAATATGAATATTCTCTAGATCGGTGACAATACACCCTGCTTGGGGATGACCCAACTAGCCATGCTGCCTAGCCCAACTTTTGTAACTTCCCGGTGTGAGGCTAGAAGCTACGTCTATCTTTAGAACATCTGATCACCATTCACTTTGAATGCCACATCGTCATACCCGCCAAATCACAAATTGACTTATCCAAAAAAACATGGGTATATAGCTAAGAGAAACGAATTCCTCCGCCACCAAACGTGAATACGTTTGAACAGATCAACTGACGCGATCCATTGGATATACTCTGTCAGACCTTCTTCCATATACGTTGTCCTGGGACTGGACAAACCGAAGGCACTATTCAGTATATCCATCTTAGTCACTGTTATCTAAGACTTATACAACAGCCCTTGCACTTTACTCCGTCTTCAATTTATCTTTGGCAGATATTGCTCGCAACGCTTATGCCAATACAGAGTGGTTCTTTGGATAATAATCCAACCGGTCTCTCCATATTAACAACGTTAAAATGGTAAAAACTTTGATAGTCTGTGATCTAACTATCAAATGAAAACATGTCGGTGTACAAACAACGATCTTATTTCCAAATGGAAATTCGATCGATCAATCATCACATGTTCATATTTCCTTATTTCATATATTTAGAAAATATATGTTATTAATCATTGGAAAACATTTCCATAGCTTATTTTCACATCACTATTATTTCGCAACTATCAGTCCCTAACTGTAACTAGTATGAGAACAATTCTCTAAGTATCAATCCGGAAGGTCGAAACCAACATCAGATCGTCACTTAGAAAACCGTTCAACTTACCCTCTCCAGTCAGTTTCTGAATTTGCTTAACTCTATTTCTTAAATTCTTATCATGAAACATTTCATTTTCTATGTTTAGAAAACATATCTGACTATATTTGGAAAACGTTTCCAAAACTCATTTACGGATTTCCAATGAACGTTGTATAAAACATCGTTTCGCTTAATCCATTTATCGCTTATTCCTTAACTTTATTCCTAATCAACCTTTTAGATCGAACCACAACTATTCCTTTGTCAATTCTGAAGTCAATCAAGTTGGGGTATAATTACCTCGTAGACCTTAATTTAACAACGTCCTTTACTGTGAAATAGATGAAGCTCATCGCTCACTTTTTACAATCATCTGTTTACGCAAATTCTCGGATTCAGGTTACGAATCCACTTCTTATATGACAGTGTTTGATTATAACTATAACGTTATAATTCCTACCCCTATATATTTTATTTCCTAACTCGAATAATTTAACAGACACCTAATTTCTAAATCAATAACTTAATCTTGATTTAAACCCTGGAAAGTAAATAGTACTTTCCCGAATTCGCTATAATCGAATTCGACGTATAACTCTCTTTCGAGTAATCTCTATTTGATTAACTCTTCTTCGAATAACCTATATTCGATTATCTCTCTTCGAATAACTCATATTCGAAATCTCTCTCTTTCGAATAAACAATATTCGATCTCTTTCTTTTGAATATGCTATATTCGAAAATCTCCTTTCGATTTACTAATTGATAACTCCTTTCGATCAAACTAAAATCGATAACTCCTTTAACTCTATTCGAATAACTAATATTCGACTAACTCCTTTGGATCGACTCATTTGATTAACTCCTTCGAATAACTAATTCGAATAACTTACCTTCGAATAACCAATATTCGATTTACTCTAACTCGATTAACTTAATTCTAATCGATTTACTCCATTTCGATTCAAATTAATTCAAATCGATTAACTTAACTCAAATTGATTAACTCTTTTCGAATAACTAAATTCGATTTAACTCTTCTCGAATAACTACATTCGATTAACTCAAATTGAATAACTAATATTCAATTAACTCTTACGTGTTTAACTCTATTCGAATAACTAATTCGAATAACTCTAATGTGTTTAACTCTATTCGAATAACTAATTCGAATAACTCTAATGTGTTTAACTCTATTCAAATATCTAATTCGAATAACTCATTTCGAATAACTAAATTTGATTAACTCTTTTAACTTTACTCGAATAACAATATTCGATTAATACCTTCTTTCGAATAACTATATTCGATTAACTCTTCGACTAACTCCTTTGGATTAACTAACTTCGAATAACTCCTTTGGATTAACTCTTCGACTAACTCCTTCGGATTAACTCTTCGATTAACTCCTTCGGATTAACTAACTTCGAATAACTCCTTTGGATTAACTAACTTCGAATAACCAATATTCGATAACTACTCTTCGAATAATTAATATTCGATAACTCTTCTCAAATGAATCACATTTGATTTCTCCACTCGAATAAACTATATTCGATAACTCTTCTCAAATGAATAACATTTGATTTCTCCACTCGAATAAACTATATTCGATTACTCTTCTCTCGAATACCCTATATTCGATAACTCTACTTCGGATATGTGATATTCGACAACTCTACTCGATTAACTCTACTTGGATAACTCTAACTGGTCAACTCTAACTGGTTAACTCTAACTGAGTAACTTTAACTGGTTAACTCAAATAGTTTAACCTAACTGGTTAACTCAAATGGTTTAACCTAACTTGATTTACTTGTCTCGATTAACTGAACTAATCCACTTAGTTTAACTTAGTTAATTCACTTTGATTTACTTTAACCGATTTACTTAGTTTAACTCAGCTAATTCACTTTGATTAACCCAACTAATTTACTTCGATTAACCAATTAGTTTAACTTGACTAATTCACTTAGTTTGACGCAACTAATTCACTTTGATTTACAAATTAGTTTAACTTAACTAAGTCACTTAGTTTGACGCAACTAATTCACTTTGGTTAACTTAACCAATCACTTTGATTAACTCGGGTAACTCGCTTTGGTTAACCTAACCAATTACCTCGATTAAGTCGACTAACTTTACTTTGGTTAACTTAACCAATTACTTCGAATAACTTAACCAATACACTTCGATTTACTTAACCCATTTCACTTAGTTTAACTTAACTAAATTACTTCGATTAACTTAACTCATTTCACTTAGTTTAACTTTATTTACTTAACAAATAAATATCTCCATTATCCTATTTATTCAAATAAATAAAATGTATCCTTTTTCATTTATTTATTACCTAATTAAATAAATGTTTTCATTTTATAAAATCCTATCGATTTTATAAATAAGATTCATTTTCAATATAAACATTGAAAATCCCCTTATCAACATTCGGTATGTTATGGTATTCAATCATATCAAATCACGATGTTCAATATCGTCCAAGCACATATAATCGCCCACAGATTTTATATCACATCATATAACAATATATGAAAAACAATAAAATAACTGTTGAGGAATCCAGTCGGATTCCTCCAACCTGTTTCCCTGCATCATAGATGTTAGACAATATAGATAACATCACTTTCAGTTCCATATGATATATTCTGTTAAACAGAATCAATATAGAAATTTAACTAACTGACTAGCAGTTCAATCAAACAATCAACACACAGTCAAACAGACAATTTTTAATAGTTCTAACAATACAACATGAAATTATAAACTGTTCAGAGTTAGTGAGATTTACTCACATTTGCGCGTTAGCCGTTAAATAACGGCTTGCGTTATTTGATTCAGTCGGACAATTTATTTCGCCATAAATTGTAACGAGCTCGGATTCACTCCCGGTTAGTCTCATTGTGTTGCTCCCGTCCATACGATCGCAACGGATCCAACCGTTCGCGAAACTGACAACGTATGAGTAAGATATAACATTAACAAGTTAATGCGTATATAGAGTTTAACACTAATTTAATTAATTTAATTTAAATGGGCTTTACCAATTTCTTTTGTCGGCCCACTCAAAACATTGTACCCGACCCCTTCTTTTACTTTCTTCCCCATCAATGAACCATGACCTTCCAGTGCCAAATCGATGGCCATTACCCGACGTTTGCTCCTCCACCATTCCCAACTACACAACTTTACGGTCTTCTTCTTTTAGTGTACATAGTAGAGTGTTTGACACTTATATTATACGTTTAAACATGAGACCACACCCCTCATTTTCTCTCCATCAAATACCCGTACTCCAGTATGTTTCAAACCCATGAATTTCTTCCTGTGTATTTTCAAACGCAACACGTCAGGAGTCCTCCCCCTTTTGTTTGATGAAACATTAGACCACTCTCGCGGTTTTACTTCTCTACACATACCTCCAGATCCTCCTACAGTATTCATCATGCAACACCGCTGTTGCCTTTCGAAACTTCCTACTGCAGATCTTCCTCCCTCATTTTCTGTCCTACGCTCAAGCTTTTCAAACCATTTCCCAAGCCAATCTTATATTCGTTTCTACTCCTAACACCACCGTTAATTATAGGGTCCGGCCTTCTTCTTGGTTTGTATTAACAGAGGCCGATCATCCCACTTACTCAATGAATTCATCAAACTGCCGCTCCACTTACTCAACCGGAATCAGATCTGGGTTGACCAAACTGCGCGCCTCACGTCCCCTGACCTCTACCATAAGCATCGTCCCTCCTAACTCCGCCAATCGCCGGCGAAAGTCCATCGAACACCTCAGATTCTCGCCCCGCTCCAAGCTACAACAGATCGTTGGTGACGATCACCGTCGGTCCAAAGTTAGATCTCGACCAGATGAAGCTAAATGCAGTTGCGAGTTCGGATTTAGATCGATGTATTTCGATCTATTGGAGGATGGAGTTCGGAGTATTATCTCCGTTCATTTGTAAAAAATTTAAAAATAATTGGAGGCGCAAATATTTGTTAACCTAGCTGAAAAGAATTTGGTTAAGGCTTACTCTATTTATAAAAAGGAATGTTGGGAGAGTTGGTGTTGGACGATTTAGGTCCGTTCATTTTAAGTGGCGGGTTGTTTTTGTATTGACCATGCAATGCTTTTGATCCGAAAATTTAGGTTTTGTGTAGTATTATCGTCCGCATGTTTGTATAGGGATGGTCTGAAGCCCACGTGATCCTTGACTATGAACCATTTTCAATTTATTATTCATCAATTCGTTTCAATCATTTAGGTTAGTTTCCGAAGTGAAGTTTTAAGGTATACTACCTATTCTGTTTAAATTTTACGAACCGTTAGACAGAACTAAACATACCATTGAAATCAACTTTGTGTCGTGATCCCAAAAATATAATAATACCGGTAGATGGACTCATATTTTGAAACTTCAAAATGTTGATTTTAGGGTGCGAAATACTTCAAATAAAAACTCGCATATTTAATTAATTAAAAATTACCATAAAATTCTAAAAATTAAATTATCGTTATGTATCTAAAGAACCTTGTCTAGATTCAAACCCGATCTCTAGGTATATTGAAAAACCCTTTTATAACGTAAATAAAGCGTCGCAAATTATAAAGGAATTCTACAGCGACTTTTCTGAAATTTGATTTGGACATAACTCAAAATCTACACGACGAAATATCGATTTTTCTCTTCCACTAGAAAGATATACTCCACCAGCTCCACACGTTTCTTGTTTCACAGAAATCCGATTTAAAATGAATCATGTACATTCAGTTGAAGTTCAAAACGCCAAATTGCGAACTGCCGCGACGTTTCAGGTTCGTTTTAATTATAATTATAAATTATAAGTTCGAACGTTGTACTTTAAGTTATCGATATCGCCAAATCGATATATAAATAATTAAATAAATTAATTATTCGACAACTAACAAAACGCGCCATTACAGACTTCCCCCCTTAAAATAATTTCGTCCTCGAAATTGCTAAGTTAGAGGTTGACCCTATATATTGGAACTCCTAAGATTTTTTTACCCCTTATTTCTGATTTCAACCGAACCACTTAATATCGACTGAAATATTTATTCTTCCGACTAATTAAAATTTTCAAAAATTCTGAAAATTTTCTAACACTTTAAATTTTCGGAAAATTTTGCCATAACCTCCTTTGTACAGCCCCATCGGTAAAACCACAACTCGCCTCTCTAGGCCATCTCCAACCCAAAAAGAAAATCAAACAGCCAAGCGGCTTGCCGATTTGGCTCATAAATCTCATGCTTATATCAAAAATAAACTTGTACCTTTTTGTCGGGCATATCAACTCTTATCACTTTCAAATGTATCAACATATACCAATGTCATCTCAATCAAATCTTCAACTCAAACACTTGGTTCTATCCAAGTCAAGTTCTATTCAAACTCCAATATCAGATTTCAAAGTCTTAACCCATCAACTTAATTCCAATCCAGATTATTCTCTAACCGAATCCCGATTTATTTAACTTGGTTCAAGTTAAATTTTAATTTACTATTTGTTTTTACCATCTTGATTCATTCAACTTAACAAGTTAAATTTTAAATTTCAAGGTTTAGATTCCTGGGATTTATTTCCAATCAGTTTCAAATCCTAACACCAATTCAAAACTTTTGAATTTCTAAACAACTTGTTTTCCTCAACACCATTTGAAAACAAAACTATTGGTAGTAATCCGCCACTTAGAACTCGAAAATGAACACTGATGATGTCTGGTTTCATCATCAGAATCTATTTTCCAGCTATCGAAGTGAGTACAATACTATATCATTTTCAATTTGAAAAACATTTTCAAAATCTCCCAGGAACTTAAAATTTCCTTATTTTAAATTCCAAATTCTGATTTAAATTCATATTTAATTCAAACTATTTCATATATTACATTCATATGAATTCTGATTGGTCATTTATAACCATTTCACCCTTTTTATAATCTTATTCGGTTATAATAACAACCAACACAATCAATATACTATAATAATTTCAAGATATATATTTCTTCTATAAACAAATATATTTTGGGGAAAAATTATTTCATTTACCCACTTTCAAAACATAGCATGACGGTTCATCGTATTCGAGTGTTTAGTAACCCTTATCGATACAGTGGATCAAGTGATCGACCAGAATTCATAAGCCACTCAACCAATGAGTCTCCACAATATAAACCATTTTATATTGAATAACAATTACGCAATCATATATATACACTCAACTCAATCTAGGATATTTCTAATCCCATCTCTACTGAGTTACGCCACAGAGCCAAGGTAATCACTTAACTTAAGCTCTGATACCAACTGTAACGGCTGGAAATTTCCGACTCCTCGAGAGTCGGAAATTCCGAGACGTTAGTGAAAGAATTTAGAAGGTGAGAAAGAAAAGATAGAACTAATAGAATAGAAGAAGAAGAAGAACATCAGAATCATCAGAGTAACACGAATCTCACAGCGGAACGAATAACATATAATATATAACATAACTTTGAAGTAAACAGTTATATATATATACAATAGCACTTTTCAGAGTACAACACTTACAACACAGCGGAAATAACTATAGCTATAAAATCTTGCAGCCTCCTGCTCCAAGCTCTCCAAGTATATCTGTAAATCCCGACTACTTGACTGCCCGTACAAATTTAGGCACCCAAGAGTTTAGGGAAAACAACAAAGTAAACTCCGGGTCAGTCATGGGACTGGTATGAGTAAAACAGGTTAAAACAATTAAACAGGTATATGATATCTCATAAGACCACGCCGTGAATACGGAACGGGTTTTTCCTTATGAGTATCCAAACAACTTTGACAAGCAATATCATTGTGATATTATAATAATGTCTAAGTACAAATAGGTATCAATCTAGCAGAAATGCTTGCATCTCACGTTCTATATACATAGTATAAAATCATAAACCGTAGGTCGCTTATCGGAGAATGGATTCCAACAGACAAGGTATGGAAGCACCTTCTGAACAGTGTACTCTAGAGGTGATACACTCAGGGTTCAACAAGAACGTCTTGCAACCCGGCCACACATGACCGCTCACTCATTTAGCTTGAGTGTTGCGAATATATTGCCACCACGGTTATAGGCCTTCAAACCGTCATCCGAAGATACAGAATCAAAAAGAAGTATAAATATGAATATTCTCTAGATCGGTGACAATACACCCTGCTTGGGGATGACCCAACTAGCCATGCTGCCTAGCCCAACTTTTGTTACTTCCCGGTGTGAGGCTAGAAGCTACGTCTATCTTTAGAACATCTGATCACCATTCACTTTGAATGCCACATCGTCATACCCGCCAAATCACAAATTGACTTATCCAAAAATAACACGGGTATATAGCTAAGAGAAACGAATTCCTCCGCCACCAAACGTGAATACGTTTGAACAGATCAACTGACGCGATCCATTGGATATACTCTGTCAGACCTTCTTCCATATACGTTGTCCTGGGACTGGACAAACCGAAGGCACTATTCAGTATATCCATCTTAGTCACTGTTATCTAAGACTTATACAATAGCCCTTGCACTTTACTCCGTCTTCAATTTATCTTTGGCAGATATTGCTCGCAACGCTTATGCCAATACAGAGTGGTTCTTTGGATAATAATCCAACCGGTCTCTCCATATTAACAACGTTAAAATGGTAAAAACTTTGATAGTCTGTGATCTAACTATCAAATGAAAACATGTCGGTGTACAAACAACGATCTTATTTCCAAATGGAAATTCGATCGATCAATCATCACATGTTCATATTTACTTATTTCATATATTTAGAAAATATATGTTATAAATCATTGGAAAACATTTCCATAGCTTATTTTCACATCACTATTATTTCGCAACTATCAGTCCCTAACTGTAACTAGTATGAGAACAATTCTCTAAGTATCAATCCGGAAGGTCGAAACCAACATCAGATCGTCACTTAGAAAACCGTTCAACTTACCCTCTCCAGTCAGTTTCTGAATTTGCTTAACTCTATTTCTTAAATTCTTATCATGAAACATTTCATTTTCTATGTTTAGAAAACATATCTGACTATATTTGGAAAACGTTTCCAAAACTCATTTACGGATTTCCAATGAACGTTGTATAAAACATCGTTTCGCTTAATCCATTTATCGCTTATTCCTTAACTTTATTCCTAATCAACCTTTTAGATCGAACCACAACTATTCCTTTGTCAATTCTGAAGTCAATCAAGTTGGGGTATAATTACCTCGCAGACCTTAATTTAACAACGTCCTTTACTGTGAAATAGATGAAGCTCATCGCTCACTTTTTACAATCATCTGTTTACGCAAATTCTCGGATTCAGGTTACGAATCCACTTCTTATATGACAGTGTTTGATTATAACTATAACGTTATAATTCCTACCCCTATATATTTTATTTCCTAACTCTAATAATTTAACAGACACCTAATTTCTAAATCAATAACTTAATCTTGATTTAAACCCTGGAAAGTAAATAGTACTTTCCCGAATTCGCTATAATCGAATTCGACGTATAACTCTCTTTCGAGTAATCTCTATTTGATTAACTCTTCTTCGAATAACCTATATTCGATTATCTCTCTTCGAATAACTCATATTCGAAATCTCTCTCTTTCGAATAAACAATATTCGATCTCTTTCTTTCGAATATGCTATATTCGAAAATCTCCTTTCGATTTACTAATCGATAACTCCTTTCGATCAAACTAAAATCGATAACTCCTTTAACTCTATTCGAATAACTAATATTCGACTAACTCCTTTGGATCGAATCATTTGATTAACTCCTTCGAATAACTAATTCGAATAACTTACCTTCGAATAACCAATATTCGATTTACTCTAACTCGATTAACTTAATTCTAATCGATTTACTCCATTTCGATTCAACTTAATTCAAATCGATTAACTTAACTCAAATTGATTAACTCTTTTCGAATAACTAAATTCGATTTAACTCTTCTCGAATAACTACATTCGATTAACTCAAATTGAATAACTAATATTCAATTAACTCTTACGTGTTAACTCTATTCGAATAACTAATTCGAATAACTCTAATGTGTTTAACTCTATTCGAATAACTAATTCGAATAACTCTAATGTGTTTAACTCTATTCAAATATCTAATTCGAATAACTCATTTCGAATAACTAAATTTGATTAACTCTTTTAACTTTACTCGAATAACAATATTCGATTAATACCTTCTTTCGAATAACTATATTCGATTAACTCTTCGACTAACTCCTTTGGATTAACTAACTTCGAATAACTCCTTTGGATTAACTCTTCGACTAACTCCTTCGGATTAACTCTTCGATTAACTCCTTCGGATTAACTAACTTCGAATAACTCCTTTGGATTAACTAACTTCGAATAACCAATATTCGATAACTACTCTTCGAATAATTAATATTCGATAACTCTTCTCAAATGAATCACATTTGATTTCTCCACTCGAATAAACTATATTCGATAACTCTTCTCAAATGAATAACATTTGATTTCTCCACTCGAATAAACTATATTCGATTACTCTTCTCTCGAATACCCTATACTCGATAACTCTACTTCGGATATGTGATATTCGACAACTCTACTCGATTAACTCTACTTGGATAACTCTAACTGGTCAACTCTAACTCGTTAACTCTAACTGAGTAACTTTAACTGGTTAAGTCAAATGGTTTAACCTAACTGGTTAACTCAAATGGTTTAACCTAACTTGATTTACTTGTCTCGATTAACTGAACTAATCCACTTAGTTTAACATAGTTAATTCACTTTGATTTACTTTAACCGATTTACTTAGTTTAACTCAACTAATTCACTTTGATTAACCCAACTAATTTACTTCGATTAACCAATTAGTTTAACTTGACTAATTCACTTAGTTTGACGCAACTAATTCACTTTGATTTACAAATTAGTTTAACTTAACTAAGTCACTTAGTTTGACGCAACTAATTCACTTTGGTTAACTTAACCAATCACTTTGATTAACTCGACTAACTCCCTTTGGTTAACCTAACCAATTACCTCGATTAAGTCGACTAACTTTACTTTGGTTAACTTAACCAATTACTTCGATTAACTTAACCAATACACTTCGATTTACTTAACCCATTTCACTCAGTTTAACTTAACTAAATTACTTCGATTAAGTTAACTCATTTCACTTAGTTTAACTTTATTTACTTAACAAATAAATATCTCCATTATCCTATTTATTCAAATAAATAAAATGTATCCTTTTTCATTTATTTATTACCTAATTAAATAAATGTTTTCATTTTATAAAATCCTATCGATTTTATAAATAAGATTCATTTTCAATATAAACATTGAAAATCCCCTTATCAACATTCGGTATGTTATGGTATTCAATCATATCAAATCACGATGTTCAATATCGTCCAAGCACATATAATCGCCCACAGATTTTATATCACATCATATAACAATATATGAAAAATAATAAAATAACTGTTGAGGAATCCAGTCGGATTCCTCCAACCTGTTTCCCTGCATCACAGATGTTAGACAATATAGATAACATCACTTTCAGTTCCATATGATATATTCTGTTAAACAGAATCAATATAGAAATTTAACTAACTGACTAGCAGTTCAATCAAACAATCAACACACAGTCAAACAGACAATTTTTAACAGTTCTAACAATACAACATGAAATTATAAACTGTTCAGAGTTAGTGAGATTTACTCACATTTGCGCGTTAGCCGTTAAATAACGGTTTGCGTTATTTGATTCAGTCGGACAATTTATTTCGCCATAAATTGTAACGAGCTCGGATTCACTCCCGGTTAGTCTCATTGTGTTGCTCCCGTCCATACGATCCCAACGGATCCAACCGTTCGCGAAACTGACAACGTATGAGTAAGATATAACATTAACAAGTTAATGCGTATATAGAGTTTAACACTAACTTAATTAATTTAATTTAAATGGGCTTTACCAATTTCTTTTGTCGGCCCACTCAAAACATTGGACCCGACCCCTTCTTTTACTTTCTTCCCCATCAATGAACCATGACTTCCAGTGCCAAATTGATGGCCATTACCCGACGTTTGCTCCTCCACCATTCCCAACTACACAGCTTTACGGTCTGCTTCTTTTAGTGTACATAGTAGAGTGTTTGACACTTATATTATACGTTTAAACATGAGACCACACCCCTCATTTTCTCTCCATCAAATACCCGTAATCCAGTATGTTTCAAACCCATGAATTTCTTCCTGTGTATTTTCAAACGCAACACGTCAGGAGTCCTCCCCTTTTTGTTTGATGAAACATTAGACCACTCTCGCGGTTTTACTTCTCTATACATAGCTCCAGATCCTCCTACAGTATTCATCATGCAACACCGCTGTTGCCTTTCGAAACTTCCTACTGCAGATCTTCCTCCCTCATTTTCTGTCCTACGCTCAAGCTTTTCAAACCATTTCCCAAGCCAATCTTATATTCGTTTCTACTCCTAACACCACCGTTAATTATAGGGTCCGGCCTTCTTCTTGGTTTGTATTAACAGAGGCCGATCATCCCACTTACTCAATGAATTCATCAAACTGCCGCTCCACTTACTCAACCGGAATCAGATCTGGGTTGACCAAACTGCGCGCCTCACGTCCCCTGACCTCTACCATAAGCATCGTCCCTCCTAACTCCGCCAATCGCCGGCGAAAGTCCATCGAACACCTCAGATTCTCGCCCCGCTCCAAGCTACAACAGATCGTTGGTGACGATCACCGTCGGTCCAAAGTTAGATCTCGACCAGATGAAGCTAAATGCAGTTGCGAGTTCGGATTTAGATCGATGTATTTCGATCTATTGGAGGATGGAGTTCGGAGTATTATCTCCGTTCATTTGTAAAAAATTTAAAAATAATTGGAGGCGCAAATATTTGTTAACCTAGCTGAAAAGAATTTGGTTAAGGCTTACTCTATTTATAAAAAGGAATGTTGGGAGAGTTGGTGTTGGACGATTTAGGTCCGTTCATTTTAAGTGGCGGGTTGTTTTTGTATTGACCATGCAATGCTTTTGATCCGAAAATTTAGGTTTTGTGTAGTATTATCGTCCGCATGTTTGTATAGGGATGGTCTGAAGCCCACGTGATCCTTGACTATGAACCATTTTCAATTTATTATTCATCAATTCGTTTCAATCATTTAGGTTAGTTTCCGAAGTGAAGTTTTAAGGTATACTACCTATTCTGTTTAAATTTTACGAACCGTTAGACAGAACTAAACATACCATTGAAATCAACTTTGTGTCGTGATCCCAAAAATATAATAATACCGGTAGATGGACTCATATTTTGAAACTTCAAAATGTTGATTTTAGGGTGCGAAATACTTCAAATAAAAACTCGCATATTTAATTAATTAAAAATTACCATAAAATTCTAAAAATTAAATTATCGTTATGTATCTAAAGAACCTTGTCTAGATTCAAACCCGATCTCTAGGTATATTGAAAAACCCTTTTATAACGTAAATAAAGCGTCGCAAATTATAAAGGAATTCTACAGCGACTTTTCTGAAATTTGATTTGGACATAACTCAAAATCTACACGACGAAATATCGATTTTTCTCTTCCACTAGAAAGATATACTCCACCAGCTCCACACGTTTCTTGTTTCACAGAAATCCGATTTAAAATGAATCATGTACATTCAGTTGAAGTTCAAAACGCCAAATTGCGAACTGCCGCGACGTTTCAGGTTCGTTTTAATTATAATTATAAATTATAAGTTTGAACATTGTACTTTAAGTTATCAATATCTCCAAATCGATATATAAATAATTAAATAAATTAATTATTCGACAGCTAACAAAACGCGCCATTACATTATTGGATCTATATTATGTTTGGATGATGCCTCTTTCCCTCTTCTTTTCCTTTTTCTTATGAGTTAGGCTAACAACGACCCTAACATATTATGTGAATTATACGTACGAATGACGTAGGAACGTTGGGGAAAAGTTTGGGAAAAACGTTGAATGTTATGTATTTGGCATAAATTGGTTTGTAATCATGTAATTAACTTGGGGCATAAATTAGTATAATTTATGTACATGGAATTATGGACATAATTAGAATGAGAATTATGAACGTAGCCTAAATCGGGAATTATGGACAAATTGGAATACAGATATTAATTCAAATTGGGTTCTGAATAATAGAATGAGATAATGAACACCTAAGACACGAGGTTAGAATTGGTTTGTGGTATAAGCCTGCCTTGACCCGCCCGGCACATCCAGCAACCGCAAACGGCAGTCTAATGTGAGAGGTCAAAGGCATAAACTAGATGCGTAATAAGGCAAAGACACGAGGTTAGATTCGGATTGCAGTATATGCCTGCCCGAACCCGCCCGGCAAATCCAGCAACCGCAAAACGGAATCTAATGTGGGAGGTCCTGCAAGATTACAGTTATAATGAATTAAATAACACTTAACCAAGATAAGACATGTAGTGGGACATTGGGTTAAGTAGGTGACATGGGTGACATGTGAAATATAATTAGAAACACTTAACCAAGTTGTAACATGCAAGAAGACATGAATAAGAAGGGGTTAAGTGGGAAATCCTAGTAGGGACCAAGCATAGATGGGAAGCTTGTGTCAAGTGTGGGGACCATTTTCAAATAGTAACCCATTTAGTATCTATGTGAGCTCAAACTAGGTGAAGGACAGGACACGCTTAATGGGATTGATTGTAAGAGGTCAAACGGGTTAGCGGTGGCAACGCAAGTCCAATGGAGTCATGTGCGTGCATGGGTCCGGGCTTGTAGGTAAGACGTTGTTGCATCGTGTAAGTATATGCCATGCATCCTTAGTAGTATCGGGTTGCCACTTTAGGGAGTGATACACCCTACTGTGGAACCAATACGGGTATCTACGAGTTAGGGAGCCGATCAAATGGGGAGTGTAGTGGGTACAACTAGTGGAGATAGGAGCAAACAATACCTATGACAGCAAGTAGGGTTACATGAAACTACCATTATCATTATCATTATCATTATAATTAGTAAGAGGGATCAACTTTCTGTATAACTAGTATTGGTGCGTTGTAGGAATTATCTTATAGTGATTAGAAGCGCAATCAATGTTTATCTTGTCCATCTTCCTTACCTTGTCATACCCATTTATGTTACAGTCATTTCTTATATCCAGTTTATGTTCTTTTCCTATTACTTTAATGATTATATTGTTAAAGTCGCTGGACTCGCCAGACTTCATGTTTGACCTCGTTTGTTTCGCCTCTTTTCTTTCCTTTCCCCCCTCCAGGTTCTCAAGGTGGGGCTAGTGGAGCTTGACTTGGATCACTTTCTCTCTCTTTTGGAAGTGCTTGGAGTTGCTGAAAGTAATGTTCATCTTTATCTTCTTTTTTTATTATGGCTATTTGTAACGGGATTATGCTTTTGGTTTTCATGTAATAATTTGACCAAGATGGATATTTGTGTACTTGGTTTTACAAGTTGGTTTTGATGTTGTAACCAAACTATGTTCCATTTTCGCTGCAATGAAGTTATTTTAAATTTTGAAGTACTATTTTTATATATCTATCTGGTGATGTTCTGTTCTATACACTTATAATGCTCCATGAAAGTTGATGCATTCCCTTTGTGAGTGACATTAAAGGACGTGGGGTGTTACACGTGGTATCAGAGCTGAAGGTTACCAGAACAGGTAAAAGATTTTGAAAACCATTTTCAAAAAGCAGTTTTTAGAAGTATTTTCAAAAACATGTTTTAAAGAGAGTAATTTTAAGAGAAATGTTTATTATGAAAAACACAATCCCCAAAGGCCATATATCTATCTTTTGATTCTCTGTTTTGAATCTCTTCCTTTTTCCTTTCAGCATGTATGGGGAACCGATTATACCCGAGGGCGTACAGATACCAGGATGGTTCAGAAGATATCTGGAGGCTAGGGCTACTGCCGCAGGCCCAGCAGATGTTCCTCCTCCCCCAGCTTCAGCCGCTCCTCCTCCTCCTCCCCGTGTAGACGCTTTTTCTAAGATATGCAAGGACTTTCGAGCAATGGGCGGAAAATATTTTCATGGGACTGAGACGTTCGTTGAAGCTAGAAACTGGCCCAAGGAAGTGGAGGACTTATTTGGTATCTTTGAGGTAGATGATGGAAGAAAGGTTCAACTAGCTGCTTGGTTACTGAAGGACGAGGCCTCATTTTGGTGGGAGGTCACGAATGGAGAACGTGCAGTGGATACTTGGATGGATTTCGGACGGAGGTTCGAGTTGAAATTTCTTTCACGAGCAGAGGAGAGTTTATACATGGAGAGGTTCTTGGCTTTGAAACAAGGGAGTTTGTATGTGAAGGAGTACGTCAATAAGTTTAACTAGTTAGCAAGATTCGGCTTAGAGTTGGTGAATACACCGCATAAGAAGGCCTTGAGATTTGCTAAGGGTTTAAATGAGCCGCTACACGGATTGGCTATGTCCCACATTCTTATGGGGGCTACTTTCGAGAAACTTGTTGACATGGCGCTTATGCATGAAGAGGAGAAATGCTAATATTAATAAGGCACAAGATAAGAAGGTGGATTCAAAGAAAGCACAACAACAACAAAAGAAAGGTGGTAAGGATAACAAAGGCAAAGGGAAGAAAAGGTGTTTTAATTGTGGAACACCGGGCCACTTAAGCAAGGACTGTAGAAAGAAGAAGAAGACTGGTTGCTTCCAATGTAGTGAGGCAAGATATTTGATTAAAGACTGCCCAAGGAGGAAAGTACAAGGGCAAGGACAAAGGACATGATCTACTTCTAGAGGGCAGGTTCATGCTCTCATGGCACCATGACAGAAGAGAGGTAGAAACATTTCTGTTGAAAGTTTGATTTTCCTTTTTGATCATCATGTTCGAACTTTGTTTAACTCTGGCACTTCACACTCGTTCATATCTTCTACGTTATTTGAAACACTGCACCTAAATACTAGTTTAGTTATGGATCCCATAGTAGTCTCAAATCCTATTGGGGGTACGACCATCTTTCTATGTTATGTCGGGATTTGAGAATATATGTGTATGGCATTGAGTTTGAATGCAATGCCTACATTCTTGGTTTCATGGGCTACGGCTTGATCTTGGGGATGGATTGGCTTGCCAGGCATGGTACCATCCTAGACTGCGAAAGGAGGGTAGTTAGATTGCTGACTCATTGTGGAAGGACGCTTGATATTTTTTTTGACCCTAGAGGTCCGGTAATGCTTAGATACCTAGAATCACTTGACACATCCATCGATGAATTGGAATCTGTTCGTGTAGTCCGTGAGTATGGTGACGTCTTTGATGAGGTTTGGGGTTTACCCCCGAGTTGCGAGATAGACTTCTGTATATACTTAGTAGATAATGCAAAGCCAGTTGCATTATCAGTGTGCTACATGGCTCCAAGAGAAAGGAGGGAGATTAGTAGACAATTGAAAGAGTTGCTTGAGAAAGGGTTTATAAGAAGAAGTATCTCGAAGTGGGGTGCTCCAGTTGTTTTTGCTACGAAGGCTGATGGTTCGCTCAGATTGTGCGTGGACTATAGGGAGCTGAATAAGCTCACAAAGAAGAACAGACACCCATTGCCGAGGATAGATGACTTGTTCGATCAGTTGGTTGGCGCTTTGGTTTTCTCGCAGTTGGATTTAGCTACATGGTTTCATCAGCTAAGGGTGGCTGAGGACAGCAGAGATAAGACTGCATTTAGGACTCTCGATGGTTTCTTCAAATGGCTCGTCGTGCCGTTTGGTTTGACGAATGCACCCGCATATTTTGTAGACTTGATGAGTAGGGTGTTTTGGCAGTTTCTAAACAAGTTCGTGGTAGTCTTTGTTGATGATATTTTGGTTTTCTCTAGAAGTGAGGAAGAGCATGCCCTACATCTTAGGGAAGTCTTAGAGACTCTTCGAGCACATCAAATCAAAGCTAAGTTCTCCAAATGCCATTTTTGGAGGAAGGAAGTGAGGTTCTTAGGGCACGTGGTCTCTAAAGAAGGGATAGCAGTGGATCCCGCGAAGGTTGTGGCAATCCAAGATTGGAAGATTCCTAGAAATGCAACGGAAGTAAGAAGTTTTCTTGGGTTGGCGGGCTACTATATGAAGTTCATTAAGGACTTCGCGAAGATATCAGACCCACTTACACGATTGACAAAGAAGGACTTGACTTTTTCTTGGGATGTTGACTATGATGATGCTTTCCAACGCTTGAAGAGGGTTTTGACGACAGCTCCAGTTTTAGTTTTGCCGAATGGGAGTAAGCCATTCACAATTTGTACTGATGCTTGCGAGACAGGGCTTGTTGCAATTTTGATGCAAGAGGGAAGGGTGATATGTTATGGTGGAAGGCAGCTGAAGGTCCATGAGAAGAATTACCCTACCTACGACTTAGAGTTAGCCGCTATAGTTTTTGCGCTTAAGTCTCGGTGCCATTGTCTCCTTGGCAAGAAGTTTGAGTTGTATACAGACCATAAGTCTCTAAAGTACTTGTTCTCTCAAAAATATCTAAACTTAAGGCAACAGAGGTGGATTGAATTTTTAGCATCCTACGATTTTGAGATTGCATATACCCCTGGCAAGTGTAACATTGTAGCTGATGCCTTAAGTAGAAAGAGGTTGACTTTGAGTCCTTTGTTCATAGAGCGGCAGAGTTTGGAGTACATATCTACCTTTGACTTTAGACTCTCTATCGATTATGTACCCGGTTTGTTGTCATCACTGAAGGTGCAACCTACGCTTTTAGGACGGGTTGGAGAGGCATAACGAGATGACCCACAGTTGGTTGAAATAGTAGAAAAACTCATAAGAGGGGAGTCTTTGAGCCATCTTAGTAGGTATACTATAAATGACAAAGGTTGGTTGCATAGGGATGGGATACTTTGTGTACCTCGAGATGAAAGCTTGAGAAAGACGATTCTTGAAGAAGCACATCATTCTATGATGTCCATACATCCCGGTGGTGACAAGATGTATAGGGAAATGAAGTGAGTTTTCTTTTGGGCCGGAATGAAGAAGGGCGGGGCTGAGTTCGTTTCTAGATGCTTGGTGTGTCAGTAAGTTAAGGCGGAGCAAAAGAAGCCTGTTGGTTTGCTTCACCCCTTAGAGGTTCCACAATGGAAATGGGAAAGCGTTTCCATGGATTTTGTCGACGGATTGCCAAGATCAAGGAAGGGCAATACAGGGATTTGGGTAGTAGTAGATAGGCTTACCAAGAGCTCCCATTTCATTCTCGTCAAGAGTAACAGAATAACAACATGGTTAGCATCTATTTATCTTCGAGAGAAAGTTCGTCTGCACGACATACCTTCTAGTATTGTGAGCGATCGAGATCCCATTTTCACTAATGTGTTTTGGAAGAGCTTGAAAGAGGCGGTAGGAAAACAATTGTGTTTGAGCACTGCTTATCACCCACATACGGACGACCAAACAGAAAGAGTGAATCGGATTCTAGAAGATCTTTTGAGAATATGCGTCTTGGACTTTAGAGGGACGTGGGAGGAACATCTCCCATTAGTAGAATTCGCCTACAACAACAGTTATCAGGCTAGCATTGGCATGGCCCCTTTTGAAGCTCTGTATGTACGACCTTGCCGATCACCGACTTGTTGGTGGGAATCTACGGATAAGATTTTACTTGGGCCCGATATGGTGAGAGAAACTTGGAAAAGATAGACTTGATTTGGAGACATATGAAGACAACACAAGACCGGCAAAAGTCTTATGCTGACAAGAGAAGGACCGATCTTGAGTTCAATGTTGGAGACATGGTCTTTATTAAAGTATCACCATTGAGGAATGTAGTTCGCTTTAGGTCCGTAGGGATGTTGGCACCAAGGTTCGTAGGGCCATTCCCCATTACAGAAAGAATTGGACAAATGACCTACAGAGTGAACTTGCCTGAGAAGCTTAGTGGTGTTCATAACGTATTTCATGTGTTGCATTTGTGGAAATGTTTACATGATACCGCGGAAGTAGTAGAGCCGAGCATGCTTAGAGAGGTGGAAGTAGAGCGAGATGCCATGATTAGACGAGCTCCTACATGCATCCTTGGATCGGAGGTCAAGAAGTTACGCAACCGAGAGGTCAAGTTGGTTAAAGTCCAATGGGGAGATGATCAAGGGAACCCGACTTGGGAGACGGAAGACAAGATGCGTGCGTCGTACCCTTTCCTTTTTGAGGGTATGTTCTTAACTTCTCCTTTTTCTACCGCTTTGTTTATACTTTTTCTATCGTTTAGTATATCCTCTCGATTAAAAATTCGATCTTTAGGTAGGAAAATCCTATGGTTGTAAACATGTGTTTGAGACATGTTATGTTTGGTGGATGCAAGTGGATGCAATTGTTTGCTAGTGGTTGCTCGTGGATGCGTTTACACACACATTAGGCACTATATCGGCTCAATCACTTTCATATTGCGTATGAATGAGTGTGCATATTTAAATTAATGGTTGTATATTGAATGCGTTATCATATGGATGTTGCATTTGAATGAATGGTTGTGCACTCATATAGGAATGATATGTATCATTAGGATTCCTTTGCATACATGTTGGACTCATGGCACTGACATAATTTGCATTGAGGAGGTCAACTGAATCAGTAGACAGTCTGATCTTTGCATTATATAAGGAACATATACACACACCTTTGCATATGTTCATATAGCATTAGAAATCTTTTAAGGACAATGGATGCTTGTGGATGATGGATGAGTAGATGGATGACGGACGGTAGGATATATTCTTCTTCACTTGAAGATTTCGGGGACGAAATCCTTTATGTAGGGGAGAATGTAACACCCCGCATTTTTAATGAAATTAAAAATGTGAAAATATGTATATATATAATATACATATATATATATTTAAGAGAAAAAATAAATATTGCAACAAAACATGAAAAAGAGGAATGAGAAAAGAATAATGTTTAGCATTGTTCTAAAGTTTGTAAACAAAAGACTTAGTGGCTTATTTGGTTAGAACACGTGACTTGTATACAAGAGGTTCTGAGTTCAATCCCTGCCAGCGCCATATTTTTGTTTTAGGAGAATGGCTAAAAAGTGGCTTAGTGTGAACGCAGTTCAATTAAAAAAAAAGCGGTTTAGTGTGAAAAGGGTTAATTGGACACATAGTTAAAAAGAAAAATAAACATATATATATATATATAAAGAGTATATATATATATATCTTATATTATGATGAAAAACCTTGGTATAAGCAGTCAAAGCGAAGCCTTTTTAGGTTTTCCTATTATACCATTTCTCCCACCATTGATCTGAATGGTCATGCGTGGTTATTTCTGTCATTCTTTCTGGAGTAGTGGGGTAGTTACTCCTTACGATTTCATCCACTACCCGACCGCAATTTCATTCATTTATGCAAAAAAAGGCTCCTCTTCTTCAACCTTCGACAGCCATCATCTTCTATCCGCCCTTCTCCATTGCTACTTTTATGATTTAGTTTCTTTGTCCCTCTTCTTCCCTTAACATTGCGTACTTTTTCATGTTCAGTTCGGATTTTACACCGTTTTCTTCTACTTTGCTTTCTGAAGAGAACGAGAGTAGCCCATCTGTACTTCCTCCATGACCAACATCTACATCGATAGAGGGTACATCCCAAATTGAGCCACCAGGTACTCTTCACGTCAGTTAGATCTGAAATTAGGTATTTCTTTTCCTTCAAAATATTTGCTCTTCACGGACTAAATTGATTTGACTACCCGTTTTGTGCAAGTTGTCATCCGCTGTTTTTCAACTACTCTGATTTTGTGACCTTTTTACTTTAGTTACTCATATAATTATTGTAACAACCCGGAAAATATGAACCAATTTAAAACTTTTAAATTGGTTATTTCAAAGGAATTCGAACAATTGAAATAGAATATTTCAATAAAATAGTGAATTAGAAATAGTGAGTCAGTTTGAAAATTTGAATTCAAACTTTGACTGACTGTGCAGGGTGGAAAATATAACGGATTTTAGCGAAACCAAAAATACTTAAATCTGTTTATTAATACCTTTCTAACGAATCTGAAAAATCGAAGTTTCATAACAGGAATCAAAAGGTATGGCCGAATGAATTTTCAGAAAGGTCGCTATATAGAATATATAGCCCGGGAAAATTGATATTTTACAAAGGACCTCGGAATTCGACGAAACCACTTTTGTTGGGTCCGGGATTTCAAACTATTGCTAGGTTTCAAATTTCATAATTTTTGAAGCTAGTATGTGAGCGTGGCAAAAGAAAATGTGTTTGGTCAATTCCTTTTAAATTGGATCGACCAGAAAATGGTCATTTTTCAAACGATCTCAGAATTCGACGAAACTAGTTTTGTTGGGACCGTAGCGTCAAAACATAGCTAGATTTATTTTTCTGGAATTTTTCGAATCAGTTTGTGGCCTTGGCAAATTGAAATGTACGTTCAAAGTTAAAATTAAATGTTTTATACTTTAATTTGAAGAATAACTGACTGTAACAGTCGAATCGGCCAACGAAACATATCCCATTGTGTCCGGGATAAGGGTAATTAGCTAGGGACGACAGTAGTTGGGTTTGAATTGGTGTCCGTGTGGAGAAACACTATTTAATATTTTATTAAAACCATTGCCAATCAGAAATTTCCTTTCATTATTTTAAAAATAAAAAAAATGCGAAAACCTTTTTTTCTCTCTCGACCTACGGTAGAAATCGTTCGCCACTTCCCCTTCAAATCGCCGTCGCCACAGGCGATTCCAACCGCCGCCACCTACCTCAGTCGACGCGCCTCCCTCTCCTCTTCCAATCCGACCCAAGCTCCACC
Source organism: Allium sativum (assembly GCA_030737875.1). Taxonomy (NCBI): domain Eukaryota; kingdom Viridiplantae; phylum Streptophyta; class Magnoliopsida; order Asparagales; family Amaryllidaceae; genus Allium; species Allium sativum. Next base: position 753,762,089 of record CM060918.1, read on the forward strand.
CCTATCGCCGCCTCCACTGCCCGTATCGACGACCCAAACCTCGCCACTTCCCAACGCCACCGCGTGCGCCACCGACCACCGAACCACCTCAAACCACCCTGCACCGACTCCCCTCTCCTCCCTCTTCCACGTCATCCCCTCTGATCATCACCTCATGCCTCGGTTTTCACGAAAACTAAAACCCTAGTTTTGAACCATCGATAAAGGTGAGTGCTTTTTGATGTTTGCACTTTGAAAAATCATATCTTTATGGTGTGTTGATGAAATTTGATGAAACAGGAAACATCGGGACCGCAAGGAAGCTCTCTACCACATAGAAGAGACGGCGGATTTTTCTGAGTCATCTACGATTTTTAGCACTCCAAAAACCAATGTGAGATATCTAAATTAAATGAATTTGAATGGAAAATGTCGTGTATAAATTATATAAGCGAAATATAAATTACACACGTGTTGTATACCTCATGTACATGCGTTGTGTAAGCTATATAAGCGAAGTATGAATTATACATGCGTAGAATAATTGATATATGTGTTGAAATGCAAGTGAAATATATATATATATATATATATACATACTCCCCTCGTCCACAAACCATGGACGATATTTATTGTTGTGAATTGGTTAGAAATATTGGATGAAAAATATGAATGGTTGAATGATTGTTTGTGGTTGATATTGATTGGTTGTGGTTGAAAAATACCCATTGGTGATTGAAATGAATTGGAAATAATTGTGGAAATAAAAATAAAACATGTCGACTGCGTGCGAATTAGATGCATGAATCCTCATTGTCAAAAACCGCGAGATTTTAAGGTAGAGCGAGGAGCCGTACTAGGGACGGTGCCGGTTTTAACTACCCTGCCGTTATGCTGCCGAAATTTTGAATAATATTCATGTGTTAGAATTATTTTCATATGTTGAAATTATCTTCATGCGTTGAAATTAAAGTCATGGGTTGAAACTATATCCATGTGCGGAAATGCTCATGCGTTGAGAAGTGATGTGTGAAAATTAAATTCATGTGTGAATGAATGAAGTGTTTAAACAATAAAAATCACATTTTTAAAGTATATATGAAGTATGTAAAATATTTGCCTTATATATAAATAGTTTCAACAATAAAAATTTCATCTTTCTTATATGAACAACATATATAAAATATCCATGTGTGGAAATGCTCATGTGTTGAGAAGTGAGTGTATTGGAAAAGTTCATGTGTTGAATAAAAAGGTTGAACAATAAAAATTACATTTTCATTGAAACTATGAAGTGTTAAAAACATTCATGTGTTGAATAAATATTTAAATGATAAAAATATCATTTTTTTATCATATATGTGATATGCTAAAGATATGCGAGCGTTGAAATAAATATTTGTGAAAGGAATATTATTTTTAACATGCATAGGAACTAAATAAAATAGTCATGTGTTGAAATATATTTTAGTTCGCCAAAATCATCGTCTTTGAAATGTGAAGTGTTAAAAATAGCCACTTGCTCAAATAAATATGCATGAGTTGAAATATTCATTAACTAGCTAATGATATGATTTTTGCCTATGCATGCAACATTAGAATGAATGGTGTTTTTAAACCAAAGTGAATCAAATATGAAGTTGAATGGAAAATGATAAGTGATAAGATTAGCATATATGTACATGCATATTTATTGAACAGGTTATAGCAAAGAGGCTAGAGAAGAGGAATAAAATTTTGTGCCCGACAAATAGGTACACGTTTACTGTTTTGTTTGGGTGATGATTTTATGAGCCTGTTGGCTAGCCGCTTGGCCTTTTCTTTTTCTTTTTGACATGAGACGCCCGTGTGGCTATTTGGGAATTTTCCCAGCCCCTCCCGAACAAAGGAGGTTATGGCGAAATTTTCCAAAATTTAAAGGCGTTAGTGAAATATTTGAAGTGAAAACGATACAGGAAGTTTTGAAAGAACTATATTTATATAAATATATAAATACAAATAAAATTAAAATGAATCGTGGCCGTGCAGTTCGTGTTTTGAAACTGTGATTTCAAACGACTAGTGAGGGAAATCCGACCATTGGATTTTCCCGAAACCGCAACCGTTGGGTTCGCCTTGGAAATATCTTTCCAACGGCACCAACTTTGTGAAGATCCGACGGTTGGATTGTCTGAAATGTTTAATTCAAATCTGGAAAAAAGCAACGCCAGAAACGATTATATTTATATATACATATATATATAAATATAATTAGATTAAATCGAATAACGACGCTGCAGTTCGTAAATTGAAATCGTAACTTCAAATGGCTAGTGTGGAAGATCCGACTGTCGGATTTTCCCAAAATTGAAACCGTTGGATTCGTTTTGAAACGATCTTTCTAATGACATAAACTTTGTGAAGATCCAACGGTTAGATTTTCAGATATGTGTAAAACAAATCTAGTGAAAAACAACGCCAGTGCATCAGCACGACCTGAATCGTCGTTTAATTAAATATGGCCATTTTAAATAAATAAAAAAGGCAATATATCGTTATAAAGTACTATAGATGGTATAAAGTGGAAATAAACCAATTTTGTTGTATTTGCTTGATATGTGATGGTTGAATGTATTTAACATGTAAATCATAACTAAAGAATTGAAATGTGAATGTTGAATAGTCCAACCATGGGATAATTTGATTTGAAAATCTAAATATACGTGGGTTATTTGAAAAGGCGGAGTTCATCTCATTTCAAATAATCGATCGACGTTGAGAAGTCGAAGAGTCGAAGACGGTTGAGGACCGACGATCTTCACATTGGATGGATGGGCGCTACTGATGCTCGTGATTGGAGTAGCTACCGTGAAGGAGCTGAAGTAGTAGCCGTCCAAACATACTGTTGATTGTACGGATATGCGAGGAATTGTTGCCTCCAGTTTCGTTCAAACCCAGAACGGACTTGTAAATGGACTGTGTGTCTGAAATTGGATTTTATTCTGTGCTGGTTGATCTCTGTTAAATATATATCTGTTTGGCGGTGGAGAATTTATTCTCTTGCTTAACGCCCTTCTCTGGGACGTACGAGCTCAGAGGTTATGTATTGATAGAAATCAGTCGCATGGAGTGGATTGCCTGTGTGGCACGCCTAAGTGGCATATGATCAAGGATTTTGTTCCAAAGCAAAGTCTTGTGGTTGATGATCAAAGCATGGTCTGTGTGACGTAGCTTTGTGTATAGCGTGAATTCGCGAGCCTCACACCCCGGTATGAGTCAAAAACGGGAGAAGGACCCAAGGAGTGCACGACGTTTCTTTCTAGCTATGGTGGTGTCAGTGACCTCCCAGCCCTGACATTTATATCTACTTTTCACCTGAGTGGTTGTTGGAATACGAGGCGCCTCGATTATAGGTCTGTAAGGACCGGGAAACGTGTGTTCAGGAATAACTAATCCTCAAAATTAAGTGAGGACCGGCCTTGGAGGATCCAGGGATTGCTGTGTGCGGTCCCGACGCATTTGCTAGAGTGTCTCGAATCGGAGAGGAGCTTGACCCTTGCCTCGACTCATGAAGGAATCCAATTTCCAATACGAAATATGCGGATGTGATTGCATTACTAGTATGGCGACATAGTAGATGGTAGCTATGCCGCCTAGGATTGATATTTATGATTGAATTTGCTTTTGAAACATATATGCACTAGTAATAATATCAAACACTTTTGTTTTATTCGTATGAAGCATTTTTGGCCATTATAAGGTAAAACTCTATCCTCCGGCTTGCTTTGCATTGTGTGATGGGACCTGAGTCTTATAATGGCTTCATTTTATAAAAAGCATTGCGATGATTTAATCATTTACTTTATTTCATGCACTAGCACTCATTGGAGTAAACCCGTTCCGCGAAAGTGGCGTGGTCCTTTGATTTGCCTTATTATTGTTGTTAATAAGTTAAGTAGATTTCTCATACCAGTCCCATGACTGACTCGTAGTTTGTTTCACCTTGCAAACTCGGGTGCCCTCATTTTCACACGGACAGCCTAGTTACAGGTATCTGGCACACTTTTGGCTCATGGCGAGGCTTGACTACACCGTGATGACTTTGACTCTTCCCTCCATTACAGTATATGTATTATGATTCCGCCTTTGGCAATGTAGACTGATATTTATTTTGTGTACTCTTTATGTATGATTCTGCCTCTGGCGATGGTGACTGATTATGTATTATTATGCACTAAGTTGTATCCTGCACTGTGCTCTCTGATGTGGTGATATCTATATGATTCCGTTGTCATATGTGTGTAAATTATCCTATTTTATGTTTATGCTATTATCTGTAATCTGCTAATGATGATTGATGTGTTATATTCCAATGATTATCCTTAACACCGTGTCACGGGGTTTTGGGATCGTCACAATTAAGGATGTCATTCGCTGTCCATTTGTGACCTTTTTGGTTCACTTTCTCATGTAATTTTTCTTCTTCCTTTTGGTTTACTTTCTCATTTAATATTTTTCTTTTACTATCAATTTTCTTTTTAATTATTGTTGGCATGAAAGATACTTATGTTTGTTTCTTTTATGTATAAATTTTTTAGGATATAAAGATAGCTTGTATTTAGGTTTGTAACAAGACCAGGTTGAACAGAAGATGTAGAGGGTTTGGGTTCCTGTTATTCAACGCTTTAGCATGATGTACATGGATGATGGTTAGTTCGGAATATGGACATAATTTACATAACGTAGAATATGGACATAATTTACCATATAACATATGTTCCCATTTTGGTTAAACTAGCATTGTACAGTAGATTCATCTATAAATTATACCAAATGTTACAATGCATGCTATATATCCAAAAATCCCTATTTAGGTGTATTCACACTTAATAGTCCTCAAATCTTATTATAGATTTTAATTTCTACACCTAAATCATATATCTTCCCCTTCTTAAAGTGTGCCACAAATCTAGGTTTTAATCATGTATCCTATTCTTAAAATCAGATATTGAATTATGTCCCCAAATCACAGATTATCATACATAGCTTGCTCAGATCCAGATCTAGTTTACAACATGTAATATGTATCTAAACTAATTACATGCCTATGGTCAAATTTATGCCCCAATTCCTAAGTCATATGTCCAATGTAACTTTTATGCCTCAACTTCTCAAGTCGTATGTTCAATATTCTTTATGCCACAAAACTCAAGTCATAGGTTCAATTATATGCCTTAGATTTATGTCCTAAGTTCCAAGTTCAACCTATGTTCTTTCCTCAAATCAGTCACATATCGGTCATGCCCATGTCATGCATTATTCATTTTATTGTCCCAAATATTTTAGCGTATGTTAATCTCTTATGACATTGGCTCAGGCTCGTGGTAGCCTGGCTATAGAACAGAAAGCAGAAAGAAATACAGAATAAGGTAGATCTAAACAGAACAGAACAGACATAATCTCAGATTCAGATTTACAATTCATGTCACAATCAGAATTAATGTTTATATCAGAAAATAACTGTACTTGCCTTGATTGGATTCTAAAAGAAAGATAGTTGTAGCGACGTTAGTTGATCTTCTTTAACCGTTGTTGAAGTTTCAAGCTTGAATTGAGTTGCTTAGGTTGATGTTGATTAGCTTCTAGTTTTGATTCCAGCAGAGTAGCGATGCCATTTTTATTTTTATTTGGAACAGAGGAAGAGTAGAAGCAGAATAGAATTGTGTGTAGAGAAGGCTAGGTTTGGGGCTGTTTAAATAGGTTTAGGCGGACGAATCTAGGCAGAAAACGTGACCACATACATAAGAATGCACCCAGGCCCAAAACCAGGTTCGGGGACCAGGTCGACACCCAGGTCGACTGCCCAGTCGACCTGGTCTAGGGGGTCGACTGCCCAGTCGACCTGGTCTAGGGGGTCGACTGCCCAGTCGTTTCCCCAATCGACCTGGGTCTGGGCGGGAAATTTCCCGCCCAGTCTGTTCTGCGTTTGAAATTCGAATTTTGAATTCAAATTCGAGCTGTTTTCGATTCTGAAAATTCCTGAAACTACGGATGGTCATATCTCCCTCATACGGACTCTGATACTTGCAAACTCGGACTCGTTTCCAAGCAGAATTCCGAGATGAACGCAATGGCGTAGCCCGTTTCCCTTAATACTTATTTTAAAACTTAATTATTCTCTGATTTGTTACTTATACGTTCACAGAAAATACGGGGTGTTACATTCTCCCCTCCTTAAAGGATTTCGTCCCCGAAATCTTCAAGTTAAGAAGAATATGTCCTACCGTCCAACATCCATCTACTCAATCATCAATCACTGGCGTCCATTGTCCTTAGAAACTTCTAATGTTGTATGAACATATGCAAAAGTTTGTGTATATGTTCCTTATCTAATGCAAAGATCCGGCGGTCCACTGATTCAGTTGACCTCCTTAATGCGAATTATGCCAGTGCCATGAGTCCAACATGTATGCAATTTTCCTACTCGATACATATCATTTCTATATGAGTGCACAACCATTCAGTCATATGCAACATCCATGTGCTGAGTCAATCATTTTGCATCCACAAAAATTGAAAATGTTCACACATCCATATGCAGTATGAGAGTGTTTTCGAGCCGATCTAGTGCCTAGTGTGTGTATATGCATCCACGAGCAACCACTAGCAAACACTTGCATCCACTTGCAACCATCAAACATAACATGTCTCAAACACATGTTTACACCCCTTAGTTTCTATCTAAAGTTCGAAGATTCGATCGATAGGATACAGTCGAATGATGGAAGCGAGTACAGATAAAACAAAAACTTGGTTCCCATTAGACATGGGTCCTAACTATCAGCCCCGAAGACCGAAACCAACATCAGATTGACACCCAGAGGATTACCCTCTTTAGATAATGTCAAAACTGGAAATCTTAACCTTATCAGAAATATTCAGATATTTACAGATTACTGGTATAGATCAGATTACCGAATGATTCTTAGGAAACTAAGCATGATAAATCCCAGAATGTATGCGTCCTACTTGACGCCTAACACGAATATCTCTCAAACCCCAATCACAAACAGAAGAGTAACAACCCTTATGGATTTGGGTCTACAGTGGAATCAGAAACAATACTAGTATTAAAGTGCAGAGTATCGATTACAGAATCAAAATGCCAAAATCAGAAAGAGTTTTAACTCAACAACCAGATAATAAAATTAAACCTTCTACTTAAATTTTCTTATTTCTACCCTATCTACCAGTCCCTTGAGCATTCGCCTGTCCTCTAGAAGTGGGTTCTGCCCTCTACCCTTGCCCTCGTTTCTTCGGGGCAGTCCTTAGTGAAGTGTACCATCTTACCACAGTTGAAGCAAGTGCCCTTCCTTTTTCTGCAATCCTTGTTCAGATGAGTCGAGCTTCCACAAGTAAAACACTTTTTCCCCTTCTTATCTTTAGACTTCTCGTCCTTCTTTTGTATTTCCTTTTTGGGCCATGCTTTCTTATTCTGTGGTTCTTCCTTCTTTGTCTCTTTCGGGCCCTTGTCTTCCTCATGCATTAGTGCCATGTCCACCAATTTATCGTAAGTCGCTCCCATGGGTACATGGGTCATGGCTAGGCTGTGCAGTGGCTCGTTCAATCCTTTAACAAAGCGGAGAGCCTTTTTATGCTGAGTGTTGACTAAATCCAATCCGAACCTAGCCAGTTGGTTGAACTGGTTGACGTATTCCTTGACCGTCATACTTCCTTGCTTAAGAGATAAGAACTTTTCCAGTTGTAGACTTCGTTCAGCTTGCGAGAGGAATTTTGTCTCAAACCTTGTTCTGAAATCCATCCATGTTTCAACTGGCCTCTCGGCGTTAGTGACTTCCCACCAATAGGAAGCTTCGTCTTTGAGTAGCCATATCGCCAACTGTACCTTCTGCCTATCGTCCATCTCGAAGATAACGAATAGATCCTTAGTTTCTTTGAGCCAGTTCCTCGCTTCTACGAATGATTCAGTTCCCTTGAAATCCTTCCCACCCATGGCCCTAAAATCTCTACAGATCTTTGAGAAAGAAATTGCACGAGGAGGGGGTGGAGGAGGGGGATCATTTGCTGGACCTGCGGCGGCGGTCCTAGCCTCAAGATATTGACGAAACCAACCGGGTACATGAACACCTTCTGGTATCTCAAATGCTTCAGACATGCTGAAACGTAAAAAGGAAAGATTCAATAAAAAAAGGACTGAAGGAAAGATATATGGCTCTTGGGGATCATGTTTTTCAAAATAAGCTTTATTTTTGAAAATACTTCCTTTCAAAACCTTTTTGAAAATAGTTTTCAAAAACTTTACCCAATCTGGTAACCTTCGGCTCTGATACCAAGTGTAACACCCCACTTCCGTTAAGGTCACTCACAAAGGGAATGCCTTAACTTTGGTGGAGCATTTTAGTAAACAGAACAGAAACTTACAAGACAGATAAAACCGTACTTGAAAAATTTATAACTTTATTACAACAGAAATCGAAATAAGCTTGGTTACATCCTTTCAAATCACAATATCAGAATTCAAGTACAAAATATCGGTCTTGTACAAAAGCCTTCAGAATGCATAGTTTAAAATCATAATCCCCATAGAAGAAGACAAGCCATACTTTAAGCACTTCAAGTAGAAGAATTCTGGATCAAGCTAGAGTATTCCCTTCTACAAAACCTGGGGGGAAACTGAAGAAAAGAGGCGAAACAACAAGGGTCAGACAAAAAGTCTAGCAAGTCCAGTGATTTTCAGTTATGAACAGATAATAATAACATGACATGAAAATAAAACTGGATGAGAGATAACAGTAACAGGTGTAACAGATATAACAGATGAACAGTATGATATAAGCTATTTCTTTACACTTCTCTGCACTAATACTAGTATAACAGGATTAGGTGTCACCATAATGTCTAAACTGAAACAGAAACAGGTATAGAATAATTTCCACAGAAGAGAATGCTAGTAATGGGCCTTTGCCACCCCAACAGAACAGACAGAAGCAGAATGCTGATAATGGGCCTTTACCACCCGAACAGACAAAAACAGAATAATAATAATGGGCCTTTACCACCCGAACAGAAACAGTCAGATTAATCCCTACGGAAATAGAATGTAGAATTAGTTGTACACTAGTAATTGGGCCTTTACCACCCGAATAGACGGTACTACGCAGAAACAGATGGGTGTTGCCCCCAACAGAAACAGACGGTACCAATAGAAACAGACAGAACTTAGTGTACCCTAAAACCCTACCCCAAGCGATCGGCTCCCTAAACATAAATACCCTGTGTCGGCCCCACAGTAGGGTGTATCATTCCCTAAAGTGACAACCAATTGGCACACACCTATTTACAGATGTCACGGCGTCTTACATCCTCAGAGGCAGACCGGGATCCATGCACGCACATGACCCGGTTGGAACGCACCATAAACACCCCTCGCCATTATCAGAATGAACCACTTATAATTAGTTCAGTAAGCGTGCCCGGATCCTACCTACTGTTGTGTCAAATTTTTGATACCAAAAAGGGTTACAGACTAATATGGGTCCCAAACAACAGATGACACAAGTAATTCCCCTCCTAACCTTATGTCCCCAGACTAGCATATTTCAGATTAACTTGTTTACAAGTTTCAGACATACAGAATTCAGATCAACTAGTTCACAGATCAGATAAGTTTTCAGACTAACGGATCAGATATACGAATTTAACAGATTTACAAATTTGTCTAACTTTGCAATTGGGCCTACAGATTCACGGAACAAATTAATTAAATTCATCAGTCTAGTGGGTTTAACCCTATCCGCCCAACACGTTTTAGACGTCATATTTATCTCAGATTTTCATTAATTAAATATTAATGCCCAGACCTCTCACATTAGACTCACAGTTTGCGGCTACTGGTTAGGTCGGTTGGTTCCGGGCAGATTTCTGCCGCAAACTGAGTCTAACCTCGGGTTTCAAGCACGTTATGACTAACTTCTCACATTAGAACCTATTGTTTATGGCCACTGGATGTGTCGGGCGGTTCCGGGCAGAATTACGCTGCAAACTCATTCTAACCTCGAGTTAGCCATGTTTATCTTTGCGGCCAATTAATTAATAATTTACCATTTATGCCCACGCCTAATATGCATGTCAATTAGTCATAGCTAATTAAGATTATGTCAATAACATATTGAATATATCAACTTAACAGATATAGCAGATAACAGATTTTCGCAGATTAGGTGACTTAACGGATTCAGCAGATTAAGTAATTTAGCAGATTTAGCATATAACAGATTTGGTTTTTTCAGCAGACTTAGCAGATGACAGATTTAGCAGATTTAATATTTCTAAAGGTTCTATTTGCATGCCTTGCTTAATCATAAATTAGGCCTAAATAATTATCATGATTCACAATATGATCATATACCCCATGTTTGCATAAATTTACATAACACAGAATATGGACATAATTTACCATATAACATATGTTCCCATTTTGGTTAAACTAGCACTGTGCAGCAGATTCATCTATAAATTTTACCAAATATTACAATGCATGCCATATATCAAAAAATCCCTATTTAGGTGTATTCACACTTAATAGTCCTCAAATCTTATTATAGATTTTAATTTCTACACCTAAATCATATATCTTCCCCTTCTTAAAGTGGCCACAAATCTAGGTTTTAATCATGTATCCTATTCTTAAAATCAGATATTGAATTATGTCCCCAAATCACAGATTATCATACATAGCTTGCTCAGATCTAGATCTAGTTTACAAAATGTAATATGTATCTAAACTAATTACATGCCTACGGTCAAATTTATGCCCCAATTCCTAAGTCATATGTCCAATGTAACTTTTATGCCTCAACTTCTCAAGTCGTATGTTCAATATTCTTTATGCCACAAAACTCAAGTCATAGGTTCAATTATATGCCTTAGATTTATGTCCTAAGTTCCAAGTTCAACCTATGTTCTTTCCTCAAATCAGTCACATATCGGTCATGCCCATGTCATGCATTATTCATTTTATTGTCCAAATATTTTAGCGTATGTTAATCTCTTATGAGACTGGCTCAGGCTCGTGGTAGTCTGGCTATAGAACAGAAAGCAGAAAGAAATACAGAATAAGGTAGATCTAAACAGAACAGAACAGACATAATCTCAGATTCAGATTTACAATTCATGTCACAATCAGAATTAACATTTATATCGGAAAATAACTGTACTTGCCTTGATTGGATTCTAAAAGAAAGATAGTTGTAACGACGTTAGTTGATCTTCTTTAACCGTTGTTGAAGTTTCAAGCTTGGATTGAGTTGCTTCGGTTGATGTTGATTAGCTTCTAGTTTTGATTCCAACAGAGTAGCGACGCCATTTTTATTTTTATTTAGAACAGAGGTAGAGTAGAAGCAGAATAGAATTGTGTGTAGAGAAGGCTAGGTTTGGGGCTGTTTAAATAGGTTTAGGCAGACGAATCTTGGTAGAAAACGTGACCAGATACATAAGAATGCACCCAGGCCCAAAACCAGGTTCGGGGACCAGGTCGACACCCAGGTCGACTGCCCAGTCGACCTGGTCTAGGGGGTCGACTGCCCAGTCGACTCCCCAGTCGACCTGGGTCTGGGCGGGAAATTTCCCGCCCAGTCTGCTCTGCGTTTGAAATTCGAATTTTGAATTCGAATTCGGGCTGTTTTCGATTCCGAAAATTTCTGAAATTTCAGAGGGTCATATCTCCCTCATACGGACTCCGATTCTTGCAAACTCGGACTTGTTTCCAAGCAGAATTCCGAGACGAACGCAATGGAGTATCCCGTTTCCCTTAATTCTTATTTTAAAAATTAATTATTCTCTGATTTGTTACTTATACGTTCACAAAAAATACGGGGTGTTACAATCTCTATCTTTTCTGGAATGTCGGAACCTTCTAACTTGGTAAGATTATATGCCTTCTGACCTTATACGTGCAGAATATAAGGCATGTTTGTAGCATTCCAATCTATCCAAAAGCTCTTCTACTGGTTCTAGGTAAGCTGCAAGTTGTGGTTTCTTCGACTAGAATACCTTTCGAGCCGCCCTTCGGGGGTTACCTGCAAAACTCCGACATTGGATTGTCGATCATTTCTTGCACCATCTGTATACAATTTCCAGATGTTTGATTTCGTCTTTCATTCTGAGGGTCCATTTTCTTCATCTAACATATCCTCTTCGGGAACGGTACATTCAGCGATGAAGTTGGCAAAAGCTTGTCCCCGTACGGACTTCTTTAGGAGGGAATTGAGATCAAACTAGTTCAGCTCTATGTTCCGTTCGAGCAACTTTTCAGATGCATCAGGTTGCTGCATGTCCTATCACAGCGGCTCACAAGTGCGTATAACAATCGGATGAACTTGGAAGTAGTAGGAAAAAATTTTCAGAGCAATTAGCGAGTTATAGACGACCCTTTCAATTTTTGGGTAGTTGTGCTCTACCACGGCGATCTTCCTGCTCACATTATTGACTAGTTCCTGGACCTTTTCTTCATTACATGTAAGTGGTGCCAACTTTCCTGTCAAGCATCCGACAACTTTAATTCTTTGTTGTTCATGGATGTTTATGATCGTTGCAATCTGATCAGGGTTGATTTCGATTCTGTGTGAGCTAACTGTGAGGCCTGGTAGCTTTCCCGATGCAACGCCAAACGAGTACGTCAAAGGGTGTAGCTTCATTTCAAATGTTGAACATCTCTGTCAGACTTGAAATGTAGTAGGTCGATCGCTTGGACTCCATATTTGTATCATCTATATGGATTTCCATGGGCCTTTCACTACGGCTATGGACCATACAATTCAGTAAGTGTTGGTATGTTGCCTCGGCATTCTTCATTCTGAATGGAAACTCCATATAACAGTACAGTTCAAGGTCCATGATATAACATGTTTATTCATGATCAGGCACATGCATAAAAATCTGGTTGTAACTTGCGCACATGTCCATATGAGGGAGACGTTAGTGTCCAGTCATTGAATCCACAAGTTGGTCAATTCTGAGGGATGGGAATCTTCCTTTTGGTCGAACTTTGTCCAAATCTGAGTTTTATACTTGACAAGTGACTCATAATCTATGGTAAAAACTTGCGAGTATCAGCATAGGTCTAAGTGAACACATCCAAGCTTGCCTGCAAAAAGCATGTCAGTTCCCTCGTTCGGAAGTGGTCTAAATGAGATCCGATTTCAAGACCTTAGTCAGGTCGGCATCAACAATCGGAACGTGCGTAGTTGCATCATTAGATGTCACCCTTATACATCTCAATCACCATCCTATCTAGGGTCAATGTCTTTGGGCAGATCAACGGGCAAATCCTTTTGTGATTCTCCCTTTATTCGCAATATCGATACCTCCTTCACACTTCATTTCATCTGGAGGGGAAGTATCTTTGGGTTTCACGCCATCTGTGTTGTGTAGCATATTCTAGCCAAATAGTCAGCTTCTCCAATAACTTGGTCACCATAGACCATTCCCACTCCATCTTCAGTTGGGATATTTAGCAATAGGCAGTAGGATGCAATGCAGGCTCTGAATTCTATTGGAGCTGGTTGGTCGAGACCTTGATCAGATAATCTTAAATGCAATAGTGTGGCTGGCAAATGAAGTGGAGAGCTAATGGTTGATTCATATTTGCGTTAATCTCAAGCTCTCGTCTCTTGACCAAGGTCATATGGTAACTGATGAGCAATCAAGTTGTTATCACTTGTGCAAGGATCCATATGTCTGATCATGGCTTGCAGCGGTTCAACTGGTACATAACTCTGGGCACTAAAGTGTGTCGATGTGACCCTTTTATAATGGAAATCAGTCTTCATTAATTTTGTGGATAACAATTATGCATTGGAAAGGTCAGCTAAGTTCTCCCAGGTGTAGATCGTAGGATATATGTCTTTCATTACACCATACAAGTGAATTGTAGATTTGTAATAATCCTTAGTCACTTTTTAGTATCTTGTCATTGCGAGTCATCGTTGTTATGATCATTCGAGTCTCCGGAATAGTGCATGGATGGTTCCATGTTAATTCCATTTGGGACCCCACCCATTGGATAGATTTAAGTCATGTAACCCAGGTGATTACTAGTTGTTCATGGAAAACATCAGCCGCTTTGGTGAAATCAATACACCATCAGAACTCTGGAAGAAGAGGCTGCTATGGGACAATCATTATCTCTTATACTGTCATATCCAGCATGTCAAATCTTTTCAATAGCTCCACATATTGAATAACATCAATAAATAGGTGTTATGGCTCTGGGAAGAATCTCAGTCGTTGTCAATTAGCTATCGATATGATCAGAGTATTTTTGTGGATGTCAATTAATGATTATATGGTGGATCTGACGATGTGATATTCAAAGTGAATGGTGGCCAGATGTTCTAAAATAATAATAAAGGTAAAGGAATAAATAAATTCATTAATAAATTAATAAATTTTGACCTCAAGCCTCATCAACTGAGAAATGGTATAAAATCAAGTAGGTCGCACGGCTATGTAGGTCGCACCCATAAAAATGGTATATCATTATCTGATCTGGAGAAATCAAATGCCTTCGGTTGTCCCTTTTTGTATGTATGCTATCGGTTCGGTTGGCTGGCCACCAACCATGGTAATGATATATTCGGAACTCTCAACCAAAGTGAGGGGCCGGTCATGTTTAGCCGGGGTTGTAAGACGTTCTTATTGAATACCTAATGTATCCATCTCAAGAGGTACATTGTCGGAAGGTGGTCCCATACCTTGCCATAGTTGGAAATCCATTATCCAATAAGAGCTCGCGGTTTTGATTGTATACTATGCATGTGGAGCGGGTGATGCAAGCGTTCTGCTAGATTGCTATTTACTTGATATTATACACTATTATAATATCAGAAAATATATGATTTCAAAAATGTTTTAGGTTATAGTAAGGTAAAATCCATTTGTATTTATGTGTGGATTTGGCCTTACTATTATCCTTTCTTTCAGAAATAAAGATTCTAACTTAAAAATCAAGTTGGATGTTACATATAAATTTAGTGTGTTTTCTCACTCTCGTTCACCTGACTGACCTGACATTTGTAATGCTCGGCTACACCAGGGTGTACAGGTTTAAGTCATCGGATGTAGTGAAGAAACGGGTTGTAGAAGTCTAGAAGTATGATATATATTATTCCTCTATGTGTTGTATATGAGGAAAATTAATTATAACTGTCCAGATGTGTTGATGTACTCTGATGATTGTAAGTATTTTTAAAAGCTCTCAGTAAAGATTTATTTTATATTATGTTTTGTTCCGCTGCGATGTGAGACTCTGTGTTGTGTACTTATTCTTCTTTTATTCTATTATTTCTTTCTTTCTTATCTCACCCTCTATATTCTTTCAATAACAATTCAGTGTTTTTGATGCTTGAATAGTTGACATGATATTATGTGTCAATTTTCGAGGTTGAAAATCTGTTGGGCCTTTACAGTCGTATTAGAGCAATGGTCTAGTAATAACCTTGGCTCTGTGGTATAAATCAATAGAGATGGGATTAGTAATATCCTAGATTGAGTTAAGTGTATATATATGAGAGCACGTATTTGTAAATTTCTTATACAAATGTTTTGTATTGCGTTTGTTGATCGGTTCAAGTGTTGAGAAGCATCGAATTGGTAATGGACACAATGTTGTTTTGTAAATTGGGTAATGCGATAATTTTACCCAAATTATATTTTTGTATAGAAAAGAAATAATTTTATCCAATTATTTAAACATTGGTTTATTTTTTTGTTTGTTTGATTTGTATGAAATTCAAATTTGATTTGGAATTTGAAATGGTAATTTCAATATGAAATTAGTAAGTAAAATTTGATGAATTAGAATTTAATCCAAAAATAAGTTAAATGGAATTTGAATGGAAATTGAATGATTTTTGTAATAAATTAGAATTTTGATTATTAATGAAAGTAAACTAATTTTGAAAATAAATTAGTAAATTGAATATGAATTGGGATTAACTTGGTTAAGTAAACGAGTTAGTGAATAAAATTCGAAATTGGAAGTTAATTTGTTGTTAATTAATTGTTATTTAGGTATGTTAAACCAAAGTAAATATTGATAATGATCGAATGGTAATTAATCAAGTATCAATCGACTGATATTAATATATAAACCAAAGTGGAGAAAACCAAATTGATATTAATATTAAATATAAATTGAGTTAATAAAAAGTTAAGTTGTTTGTTTATACTAGTTGCGCATTATTGCTAACTGTATGTTCAATTGGTTGAATAGATTTCATTAATGGTTTAATAAAAGTTTAATGAATTAAAGGCTAAGAAACGAATTCATGTATTATAGATTGAAATGGAATTGCATATGAATTGAAAACTAAATTATTTAACCCTTATTTGGTGTTCGAATTTGTGAATTATACATGATGATAAATGAATGCTATTTAGAATTTCATGTGAATGTTACTTATATGTTGAACTGAGTTTAGTACAGGTAGCCGAAAGCTATAGCGATAGTTTTTTATCGCAATAAATTGAGTAGTATACTCAATAGCACTCGCATAAGTTACGCCTATGCAAAAATATGAATTTTTGGATTTAAAATTTTGTTTTCCGACTGTGTGGTCAATGTATATATATTATTTGTTCCTGCGATATCGCAGATGTCAGTCCGTATAGGGGAGACTCTGCCGCGTTTTTCTAGGAATTAAAGGAGCTAATTTTTTTTCGATATTTTTGAAAATTTATATTGATAATAGTGAATTGGTTTTTGATTTTAAAACAAATTAGATTTTGAATTAAATGGGTTTGTAACACTTTTTCTTACCTTACTAATTTCGGGAACGAAATTCTTTTAAGGGGAGAAGATTGTAATGTCCTGTAATTTTGGTAGTCAGATATTTAATATATTTTATTATTTTAAATATTGATTAGGAATTTTAACTGGATTTAAAATATATCATTCGATTGTAAAACGAAGTTTGAACGTTAATTTATATATAATTATAAATCAAGCTTAAAATGGCACGGCAGTTCGTAATATTGAGTTTTGAACTCTAATTAAATAAACAGGATCCAATATAAGTTGGATTTTGTGAAACAAGAAACGTAAGAATCTAATTGATTGTTATTTTCATATGAAAGAGAAAATATAGATTTCGTGTTATAGATTGCTAGTTATGTCCAAGTCAAATTTTGGAATAGTCACTAGGAAAATCATTTTTAAAACATAACGTTTATTTAATATATTTATAAGGGAAATTTAAATCGTTTAAATCGAAATCAACGATATTGAGTCGTATAATTTATATTTGAAGTTGTATATATATATTATGTTTGGATATATATGATAAAAATAGTTTGTTATTATTTAATTGAATTTATTTGGAATTTATATAATATTTTAATTGATATTATATAAGCGTTAAAAATAGCCATTTTTGCAAACGGTCTCGGTTTTGGATGAAATTAGTTTCATTGGAACCATATCGTTAAATTATTGTCAGAAAATCAAATTTCGTGGCAAAAGGATATCGTATGTGACTCTATTTCCATGTAATTGTTTAGACAATTTAGACAGGGGTAACTTTTAACGAATAAAAGACTGGCCAAACAAACTCCAAATTTAATGAAACAAATTTCATTGGATCCGTTAGGAAGAGGTTTAGTAAAATGTCTAGGATTCAAATTTATTGGATTTTTTCTGTAATTATAGGAATTTTAAAGGCATGATTTTTCATTGATAATTATAAAGGACTTTTCACAAACGACCTCAGAATTCGACGAAACCTATCCCATTGGGTCCGGAATATTTTTTTATGTTAGGATTACCTTATTTTTTCAAAAATGGATGTCGTATGTGGTGATTTTAGAATGATACTGTTAGACCAAAAAGTGGTCCTAACACCCAAATCGTCATATTTAGAGCATAGCGTATGAAGAAATAATCGAAAAATAGAGAAAAAATAAGACAACGAGACTTTTATAGTGGTTCGGCATTAAAGAGCCTACGTCCACTTCATATTCTCTCATTCCACTCATAGATTACAATTACAATTAATATTGTCTCTCAATCACTTGAATCTAATGAATAATTCTCTCTGAATTCATTGATTTTATTGAGGAAGATGGTGGTTATTCATGGAGAAGTATTGGTCATGTCAGCCATGGACAAGGAGTTGCCAAAAGTCCCCTGAAAATGCCCACTGGAGGTGTATTTATAGCTGTAGCAGAGCCCATATGTTGATTAGGTTGTGGTAGGACACGTGGCACCCGATCCGGGAAAGTAGGAGCAATCATAGCCTCGAGAATAGGTCAAAATCTACATGCATGATAGCGGGTCCTAGTCACGGTTCGTGAGCCGAGGTGGTGAGCTGGTAATGGTCGTGATGGTGATGGTCGGCATGTATGGTCACGAATCGACCCCAGGCGGTGGTCACGATCCGCCCCCAGGAAGTGGTCATGATCCGACCCCATGGGGTGGTCACGATCCGACCCCATGGGGTTGTCATGATCCGCCCCCAGGGGCTGGTCACGATCCGCCCCCAGGGGGTGGTCACAATCTGCCCCCGGGGGTGCTCACGAACCGATCTTCAAAAATGCCAAAATCCATGTTTTTCATATTTCTGCATGCGTTCACGGAAACAGACATAACTTCCAAACCGTAAGGCCGATTGGACCAAACGAAAGCTCTACTTGAAGTAAATTCGGAGGGCTACAAGTATTTGATGGGATTAGGTCCAAATGAGGTCGTTTGATAGGGGTTTTGGTCCAGTTTATATTGATGTTGTGATTTTAACCAAACTGCCCTGTGTCTTCTGATGATGCTTCCAATGCTGGAGAGTGATGTTATCCAGGGATTCCATATGTGACAGCATTTGCCAAAAATTGTGTTAACATGATCTTTGCTTTGGATAGCCTGGTCACAAAGTAGGCTAGCAGATACTTCACCTTTAAGTTTGGTTAATATTATTTAAACATTTTGTCCACCCTATATATATATATATATATATATATATATATATATATATATATATCTTCTAAGTCAAAAACCCTCATCTTTTGTTGGAGTGTCAAAATGAAAGCCACCTTCACCCTAATAACCAATGGGCAAAAACAAATTGAAACTTCTTTTACAAAAATCGTCCAATCCACTTATTGATTATGAAAATCCACCACTACAAAATCAAAGGGCCTTTCGAGATCTTCGAATTGACCCATCATAATCGGGCTTGGAGGTTATGGTTGGCCGGAATTTCAGCCTGAAGACGTGGTGCTCGCTGGCAATTTTCCATCGATCCGCAGCACTTGGAGGGTCGTGTTTCGGGGCGAAGACTAAGGGAGGGGAGGCACTTGAACTGGTGATTTCTGATGGGATGTCGGTGGTCTGGAGAAGGAGTCGTGGTGAGGGGTCGCTTGAGCTGTGTGCGTTTTGAGAGAGGACGAGAGTAAACAAAGACAGGGAGAAGACTATGCTTTATTTTCTAACGGGAAAAGTGGAAGGTCAAGGTGAAGCACCAGTTAACGTAGTAGCTGAAGAAAGAACTGTGTAATCGGACTGGTGATTGTGAATTAACGAAGTAAATGGACATCGGCCTGTTCATTTCCAACAGAAGAAAAGTGTTGATCGATTACCAAAGTAAATAACCGGCCATGTTATATTAATGTAGTTATAGATTTAATTAATAAATAATTAGGAGTTAAACAATTTATTCAAAATGTGTTAGGTTACTATCACTTATAATTAACAAAAACAGAAAAATCATATAACATAATTTAATTAGATTATATAATTGGGTAATTAGTTTGACTACACAAGATTAGCCATTAATTTTTATAACTAAATTGTTAGGGTTTTTTAATCAGGTCGTATATTTTATAACCGCGCTAATAGTCGAAGTGAATCCTAATTTAGAAGTAATTAAACTTATTAGATAATGTTGAGTAATCGTATAGTATTATCACCGAAGAATATAATCTGCCGGAAAAGCAAGAATATGATAACTGAAATTAATTAGGGTTATAATGGGATAATTTGTTTAAATAAACGTAATTAGCCATTTTTATTAAGGGATTAATTAAAATAATTTAAATTGTGTGCTTATATTGTTACATCTTTCGCATATATGAACAGAATTTGACCAAACCAACTGCGTTCGAACTGTATACCCAAACTCTACGTTCTAGAATTATTTTGGACAAGACTGGAAGCTGCTGGAATTTTATTAAATGCATGTTTAATTTAACGGGAACCAGAATGCTTTAACTATAGTGGAATAGAATCAAGGTGAGTTAAAATCACTAAGTTTTTATTCCTACTTATATTTTATATAAGTTGGGTTTTTTATTTGTTATGCTATGAATTTTAATTGCTTGTTGTGCGCTGAATGTTTACATATATATTATATGAATTGGTTGAATTGCATGTTAGTTAATTCAAATAAAAATAAAGCGTTATTTTAGCGATTATTTCTCCAAACGAGGTAACTTACCTTGTTGGTCACGATTCTAAAATAACCGTGTTTTAATTTAATGAATTATTTGAATTGTTTGTTAATGTTAAATAAAATGGTTGATATTAAATTGCTGTTATTTTACTGTTTTAGAATTAAATCAGTAAAACTGAATCGAATGATATCATGTGAAGTAAACGATTTGGCTGTAGAGAAGAAGTGGTTGGAGGAATCCAACCGGATTCCCCAAATATGATATATATTATTTATTTTTATATTATCATTATATGAACTGTTTAAAACCCATCTTTTTGGATGATTGATTTGGTTGTCGATTATTGACCTGAGATTCAACATTCATTTTTTTACCAATAGGTAGTATTGTTTGAGTAATTGGCAGCAGTTGGCCTATAAATCAATCGTTTTGAAATAGTGATTTACCATTGGGTAAATCGATGAAAATGTAGTTACGAAATTTATTTTATAACTGAATATGGTTTTTAAATATTTATTATTTAGACTGAAGTTTATAAAAAGGGAAATAAACCAAACACATATATATTGATTTTCTTAACCACCAATCACCATTTCTACACCAAAAATCAGCCGTGTGGGAAGCACGTGCCTCAACTTAATTAATGTAACGATTTATAACTGAAATTAATTATTTTTAAGAAACATTTAAAATGAGATTATGTTATTAATTATTTAATATAAATCGAAGTAAATGAGATTATTTAAATTAATTTACTAATTAATTTAAATGAAGAACAAGTTAAAGTTGATCAACGGGTTAATCATGTTTTAGAGTTGACCAAGTCTGCTGTTTTAATTGAAACTGATTATTTGGTTAAATTAGTTTGGGCCAATTAGAAATGAAATAATTTAGAATATAGTTGTTTAACTTAAATAAGATTTTAAAATAAATTTAATACTAATCCTAGTGGATGATGAAGTAAATTACTATTTTATAGATAATTTAAGAAATTAATTCTTAAATGAAATACATTTAAGTAAGTAACAAATTTTGAAATGTAATATGGTTGAGTTGAAAAGAGGTGCGAACCCAAGTTTACAACGAAGTTTTAAGCGAAAATTTTAAACAAATGTGTTAACTTAAAATAAATGTTTGCTTAATATTGAATTAAGTAAAAGAAACGAGAAAAAAGGTTATCTTAAATCTGAGATTTTATAAACAAGATTTATGGAAGGAAAGGATAATCAAGCATGATTTGAATTGGCGATACTTAAAAATCAAATTAAGTAGAATGATTGAAATTGCAATGAGATTTCAAAAAGAAACTATTAAAAGGAATGTGTAATGGAGTTTGGTAAAGGATTTAATAATGATATTTGGTTATAGTAATTCGAGTTGTAAAATAAATTATTTGAAATGAAGTTAAGGTCAAGAAGTGATTTTTATTAATAAATTACTTAATCAACATATTAAGTAATAATAAGTTGTATTTTAAAAGAGATATTTTCAAAAGTGAGAAGGTTTTATAAGCCTTACTTTAAATAAAGTAATTTAATGCAATTTGTTTGATACTAGAACAAATATCGGTTTTTGAGTTACAACTTATATCCATCTTAAGGTAAGAATGTTGTTGATCAAGGTCTGAAAATAAATACCCCAACTTGAATGACTTCAGAATTATCTGAGGATGATATTAGTTGAAATAGGAAAGGGGTTAAGAACAATATATTATTTCCATATGTGAAATAATAACGCAACGATAATTGGAAGGTTTAGGAATATAAAACGAGATTTCCAAAGTAACGGAAATGGATATATTTTAGAAGATATGTATATATAAGGAATTTCCCAGAATAAAGGAAATAAAGAGATTATGTAAATTCATAACGATATTCTCAAAGTAAAAAGGGAATGAAAAGTTGAGCTATGAAACGAGTTTATTCTAAAAAGGGAAGTGTTAGATTTTGTTTTCAATAATAAAACAAAAGGGATTTGTAACGTCATTTTACGAATGATAAGTTTAATTGATTTTCCCAATTATAAGTAATGAGTAATGATATAGGAATTGTTTTGAAAATGATAAAGAATAGAGTATTAGATATGATTATAAAATGTATTAAAATAAAATAGTTTTGAAATTATCTTATGTTAAATAAGAATTGAAAAGCTATATTCGTAATATTGAAATATTGTAATAGTTTTAAATTAACATTCATTAGTAGTTTTTAATTAAAAAGGCTAAATAATGCCGAGCACTGAACTAGTAACTCATTTTATTGTCATGTTTATTTATTTGATAGTTAAATAACCGACTGTCAAAATCTGACCAAACGATTGTTGGTACGGAAAGACCGGGATCGAATTTATATTCGAAAACCATTGCAAACCAACTAATATGTGAAGATAATTGAAGATGGAGCATTGAAGACCATGGATCTTCATAAGCAAAAGAACTACTCATTGAGGTTCTCTGGTTAGCTCCTAGAGATATTTCAGCAGTGATTCTGTCGTGTTTGAAATCTTCTGATTGCAAGGACTACTCGCTACTGATCCATAGGGTAATTCAATAATGTAGTAGTAGGGTGCCTTCGGTATGTCCAGTCCGAGGACAACTTATATGGACGAATGTCTGATAGAGTATTTCCAAAGGATTTCATATATTGATTTCATCAAACATACTTTTGTTGGTGGTGCAAGAATTCATTCTTTTTGAGTAAACACCCAGAGTATTTTTTTGTACATCAATTAATGATTATCTGGCGGATCTGACGATGTGACATTCAAAGTGAATGGCGGACGGATGCTCTAAAATAATAATAAAGGTAAATGAATAAATAAATTCATTAATAAATTAATAAACTTTGACCTCAAGCCTCGTCAACCGTGAAATGGTATGAAATCGGGTAGGTCGCATGGCTATGTGGGTCGCACCCATCAAAAGGTTATATCATTACCTGATCTGGAGAAATCAAATGTCTTCGGCTGTCCATTTTTATTTTTGTATGTATGTTATCGGTTCAGTTGGCTGGCCCCCAACCGTGTAATGATATATTCAGAATTCTCGAGCGAAGTGAGGAGCCGGTCATGTTTAGTCGGGGTTGCAAGACTTTCTTGTTGAATCCCCAATGTATTCATCACCAGAGGTACATTGTCGGAAGGTGGTCCCATACCTTTCCATAGATGGAAATCCACTCTCAAATAAGAGCCTGCGGTTTTGATTGTGTGCTATGTATTTGGAGCATAAGATGCATGCGTTCTGCTAAATTGCTCTTTACTTGATATTAGACATTATTATAATATCAAAAAGTATATGATTTCAAAAATGTTTTGGGTTATAGTAAGGTAAAAACCGTCCGTGCTTATGAGTGGATTTGGTCTTACTATTATCCTTTCTTTCAAAAAAAAGTTTCTAACTCAAAAATCAAGTTGGATGTTACCTTTAAACTTAATGTGTTTTTCTCAATCTGGTTCACAAGACTGACCTTGAGTTTGTAATGCTCGGGTTAGACCGGGGTGTACAAGTTTAGGTTATCAGATGCATTGAAGAAACGAGTTGTAGAAGTCTAGACATATGATATATTTTTATTCCGCTATGTGTTGTATATGAGGCCAGGTCATTATAACTATCCATATGCGTTGATTTACTCTGATGATTATAAGTATTTTTAAAAGCTATCAGTAAAGATTTAATTCTATATTATATTTTGTTCCGCTGCGATGTGAGGCTCTATGTTGTGTTCTTCTTCTTCTTCTTCTATTCTAATATTTCTTTCTTTCTTATCTCAACGCCCATATTCTTTTAATAATGATCCGGTGTTTTGGATGCTTGGATAGTTGACATGATATCCTGTGTCGATTTTCGGGGTTGAAAATCTGTCGGGCCGTTACATTAGGAGCCAGTTAGGATTGGGCTGCCTATGGATTGCATGGATTTAAAACCTCTCACCATAACTACGCCTAATTCTACCAACTTATAGCTGTCGGATTATCTTATTATGGTTATACTAGTATTGGTGTTGAGAATAAGAGTAATCATTAGCGAAGTGTATACACTCTATCATGTTTACCTTGTCATACCTGCCTTTTATGGTGTTATCTTTCTAATCCAATTTATATGCCTGTTATGTTACTTTTACTTATTTACTAGCTAAAAGTAACTGGACTCACCAGACTTTATGTCTGACCCATTTTGTTTCCTCTTCTTTCTTATGTTTCCCCCCACGTTCTCAGGATGGGAATACTTACGCTTGACCAGGATTCTGCTATCTGTTGCTGAAGCTGCTTAGATTTATTGCTAAATTCCCATCTTTGCTGCTAAGGCTACACTTTTATTTTTTACTCTGATATTTAAGTACAAGACAGAAGTTTTTATGAAGTACTGGTTTTTATGTAATTCAGAATATGATGTTTTGAAATACGATGCTTTATTATTAACAAATTTTGTTTTTATTCCGCTGCTATTTTATATATGTCTTATAATATTTCTGTTTCTGTTTACCTATAACGCTTCACGAAACTTAATGCATTCTCTTAATGAGTAACATTAACGGACATGAGGTATCACACTTGGTATCAGAGCTGAAGGTCAATAGATTAGATATAAGTTAAAATTATTTTCAAAAAGGTTTTTAAAAAAAAGCATTTTCAAAAAGAAAAGTCTGTTTTAAAAAACATATTCCCCAAAGCTGTATGTACAATCTTTCGATCCTTTGTTTGAATCTATTTCCTTTTCTTTTCAGCATTTCTGGGAAACTAATGTTCCTGAGATCATTACGATACCAGCCTGGTTCCGTAGGTATCTAGAGGCCACTACGCCTGCCAGTGGTCAAGCTGACATTCCTCTCCAAGCTGCACCCATCGTTCCTCCTCCTTTGCGTGTAGACAAATTCTCTAAGATCGACAAATATTTCCGTGCTATGGGAGGTAGGTCATTCCATGGAACCGAAACATTCATAGAGGTAAGGAATTGGATCAAGGAGACAGAGGACTTGTTTGAAATTTTCGATGTTGATGATCGTAGGAAGATTCAGCTAGCCACCTGGCTACTTAAAGACGAAGCTTCATTCTTGTTGGAAGTAACCAAAGCGGGGTGTCCGCTGGAGACATGGGATGATTTTAGACAAAGATTTGAAATGAAGTTTCTTTCTCAAGCTTAGAAAAGAATGCAAATGGAGATGTTCTTGGTGCTCAAATAAGGAAACATGACCGTTGAAGAATATGTGAACAAATCCAACTAGCTAGCAAGGTTTGGAATGGAACTGGTAGACACTTCGCATAAGAAAGCTTTGTTTTTCGCTAAAGGGCTGAATGAACCGCTTCATGGGTTGGCTATTTCCCATATTCCAATGGGAGCTACATTTGAAAGGCTTGTTGATATCGCCTTGATGCATGAGGAAGAAAAAGGAGAAAAGAAGGAAGTTAAGGCTAAGGAAACAATGCAAAACAAGAAAGTATAGCCAAAGAACGGATAACAAAAACAGCAACAGAAGAAGGGCGGAATGTCTGACAAGGCTAAGGATAAAAGGAAGTGTCACAGTTATGGACGTGAGGGTCACTTGGTGAAGGACTGTAAAGGAAGGAAGAAATCTTGCATTAATTGTGGAGAGGTCATACACTTTGTTAAGGAGTGCCCAAAGAAACAGGGACAAGTTCAAACGGCAGGAGCTTCTGGAGGGTAGGTGTATGTTCTCGCGACCAGTGCTCCAGATAGAGGTAGGAAAATTTTCGTGGAAGGTTTGATTTCTCTTTCCAGTCATCCTATTAGAACTCTTTTTGATTCTGGATCTTCACATTCATTTATATCTAGTTCTATGGTTGAATCTCTACACTTAAATACTAGTATGGTAGTGGATCCCATAGTTGTCTCAAACAACATTGGTGGTTCAACTCATTTGTCTTTGATTTTTTGGGGTTCGAGAATGTATGTGTGAGGCGTCGAATTTGAGTGCGACACATATGTGATCAGTTTTATGGGCTATGGTTTGATTTTAGGGATGGATTAGCTAACCATGTATCGTGCCATTCTAGATTGTGAGAAGAGGGTTGTTAGACTTTTGACTTTCCATGGGAGTACCCTTGAGATTTCTTGTGACCCACAAGGTTCGTCATGGTTAGTTTCCTAGAGTCTCTTGATGCATCTATCGATGATCTACGATTTGTTCCAGTAGTCCGAGATTATACTGATGTTTTTGATAAGGTGCGGGGCTTACCTCCGAGGCATGAGACCGATTTTCATATATATTTGGTGGACAATGCAAAGCCAGTTGCATGACCTATGCACCATATGGCTCCAAGGGAAAGGAGGTAGCTTAGCAAACAAGTAGGGGAGCTACTTGAGAAAGGGTTTATTAAGCGAAGAATATCTGAATGGGGTTCTCCAGTAGTACTCGCGACTAACGCGAATGGTTCGCTTTGCTTATGTGTGGATTATAGAGAGTTGAATAAGCTCACTAAGAAGAACATGCACCCACTCCTGAGGATAGATGATTTGTTTGACCAACTTGTTGGTGTCTTGGTATTCTCTCAATTGGACTTGTCCACGGGGTTTCATTAATTGAGGCTGGCTGAGGACAGTATAGATAAGACCTCTTTTAGGACTCCAGATGGTTTCTTTGAGTGGCTAATTGTGCCTTTTAGGTTGACAAATGCACCCACCTATTTTGTTGATCTTATGAGTAGGGTGTCTTGGGAGTTTCTAAATAAATTTGTCGTGGTCTTTGTTGATGTTATCTTGATTTTCTTGAAGAGCAAGGAAGAGCATGCCTTACATATAAGAAAGGTTTTGAAGACTTTCCATGCGCATCAGCTTAAGGCAAAGTTCTCCAAATGCCATTTTTGGGGAAAAGAGGTGAGATTTTTAGGGCATGTAGTTTCTAAAGATGGGATAGCAGTAGATCCCGTAACGGTGGTTGTAGTTCAAGGTTGGTAAATTCCGAAAAAATGCAATGGAGGTGAGAAGCTTTTTTGGATTGGCTGGCTATTATCAGAAGTTCATTAAGGACTTTCCAAAGATATCATCCCCACTCACAAGGATGACAAAGAATAATTTGGCGTTTTCATGGGATATAGCCCCAGTCTTGACCTTACCCGATGGGAAAAAAGTGTTTCCAATATACACTGATGCATGTGATAAAGGGATTGGTGTGATTCTGATGCAAAAAGGAAAGGTGGTATGTTATGGGGGTAGATAGCTAAGGGTTCATGAGAAGAACTACCCTACCCATGATTTAGAGCTAGCTGCCATAGCATTCGCGCTTAAGATGAGGCGTCATTATTTTCTTGGAGGGAAGTTGAGTTGTACCCCAATCATAAATCACTCAAGTACTTGTTCTCGCATAAGGATCTTAATTTAAGGCAACAAAGGTGGATGGAGTTCCTAGCTTCTTATGATTTTGAGATTGCTTATACCCATAGCAAGGGTAATGTGGTGGCAGACACAATGAGTAAGCAGAGGATGGCCTTAAGTTCTCTGTTTGTAGAGAAAAAAGCTTGGAGTTCATATCGACTTTTGGTTTTAGACCCTCCACCGAATTTTTGCCTAGTTTGTTTGCATCGCTAGAGATACGACCTGCTCTTATGGATCAGATATGAGCTTCATAGCGAGGTGATCCATAGATTTCAGACATCTTGGATAGGCTCGGTAAATGGTAGACTTCTAGTCATCTCAATTGATATTCCATAGACGATAAAGAGTGGTTACGACGGGATTGATGGCTTTTTGTTCCCCAAACTGGAAGTTTGTTAAAGACGGTCCTAGAAGAAGCTGATCATTCTAAGATAATTATTCATCCAGGTGTCGATAAGATGTATAGTGATAGGAAGAGGATTTTCTTTTGGGCTGGGATGAAGAAAGATGTGGCAGAGTCTGTTTCTCAATGTTTAGTTTGTCAGCAAGTCAAAGATGAACAAAAGAAGCTTGGTGGTTTACTTCATCCTTCGGAGGTTCCACAGTGGAAGTGGGAAAGTGTCTTTATGGATTTCACAGATGGTTTTCCTAGATCAAAGAAACTGAGTACCTATATTTGGGTTGTGGTGGATGGACTTACTAAGAATGCTCATTTTATCCCAGTTAAGAGCAAGAGGACGACAACATGGTTGGCAGCAATTTACGTTTGTGAGATAGTCCGTCTTCATGGAGTACCTTCCGACATCATAAGCGATCATGACCCCATTTTCAATAGTGAATTTTGGTAGATCTTGCAAGAAGCATTAGGTACACAGTTGTGTTTGAGCACCGCTTATCACCCACAGACCGATGGATAGACGGAAAGGTTGAACAGAATTCTTGAGGATCTTTTGAGGCTATGTATCCTGTAACACCCAACACCCGCTACGGTCACTCACTAAGGGAATGCCATAACATCGGTGGAGTATTTTAAGTGAATATAGAACAGAAAAATTACAACAAGACAGATATAAGTAATACTTGAGAATTTAAAACATCATTTCATTTCAGCGGAAAGTAAAACATGTTTGGTTACACCAAAACCATAAATAAGAGTCAAGTACATAATATCCATCCTGATAAAAACGAAAGTACATAATCCCATTACATAACCTAATAGCCATAATAGAAAAGATAAACTGAGCTTTACATCCACGGTCCAAGCTCCAAAAGATAGATAAAGCAGTCTGATCAAAGCCCACTAGTGCTAGGCCCACTCTGAAAACCTGAGGGTTGGGAAAAAAATAAAGAAACAACGGGGTCAGACATAAGTCTGAGTGAGTCCTATAACCCTAACAATACAATCATTAAAGTAATTAGGGTATGATATAAACAAGGTACGGTACCTCTGGGGATAATGACTACACTAAGTAGCCAACTAAACACAGGATGTACTAAGATAACCGGAAAGACGCATTTATCCACCCAAGGATAATTACTGGATTACACCACCCCAGATCTACCCACCCAAGGATAATTCCTACACTGCACCACACCAGTCATTCCTAACTTAAAGGTTGATCCCACCCATGGACTTATAAAATTTACCTAATAGTTCTCGCGTACCCCTAGGTGACTAAGTAGACGCCTCGGGGCCCTACAATCCACTAGGTGTACACACTACTCCCCATTCGATCGGCTCCCTAACGTAGAAACCCGTGCTGGCCCCACCGTGGGGTGTACCATTCCCCAACGTGGCAACCTGATAAAACTAACGGTGCACGGCTTATATCTACACGATGCAACAACGTCTTATTTACCAGCCCGGGTCCACACACGCATATGAAACCCGTTGGTCATGCGTTGCCACCGCTAACCCATTTTGGCCTCTTATAGTCAAGCCCAGTATGCGTGTCCCGTCACTCGACTAGAGTCGAGCCCACTAAGATACGTTTGGGATATTGGTTGAAATGGGCCCCCACAAGCTACCACCTAAGCTTGTTATTTTATTTAGTGTATCCCACTTAACCCCTTTTTATAATCATGCCCACCTACATGTTAAGGTTTGGTTAAGTCATCTAATCATATATCAATTGCCACTTAAGGCACCCACTAGATTTCCACATGCCACCCAAAGCACTTACTTAACCCTTTACCCATGTTTAATTACATGTTCCTCTTTGGTTAAGTATTCTAATCGTATTTTCTATTGCCACCCAAGGCAACCCACTAGATTTCCACATGCCACCCATGGCACTTACTTAACCCTTTACCCATGTTTAATTACATGTTTCTCTTTGGTTAAGTATTCTAATCGTATTTTCTATTGCCACCCAAGGCAACCCACTAGATTTCCACATGCCACCCAAGGCACCCACTTAACCCCTCATGTCCCTCTACATGCTAATATGGTTAAGTGTTTCTTAATTAATTAAGATCATGACCTCATAAAGACCTCTCACATTAGACCATCTTTTATGACTGCTGGATATGCCGGTTGGTTCCGGGCAGACTTCTGTCATAAAAAGGTCTAACCTCGTGTCTTTACTTTAATCACGTATTTAATTTATGACTAAGACCTCTCACATTGGGCCAATCATTTGTAGCTGCTGGATGGCCGGTCGGTTCCGGGCAGACTTCCGCTACAAAAGGGTCCAACCTCGTGTCTTAGTTGATTAATTACACCTAATTAATCACCCCCATAATTTGAATTAATTATGCCTAATTAATTACACATTTTTAAGAATATGGGTAGACCAAACTCAATAGGTAAATTCCCAATTCCATAGTATGGGTAGACCTAACTTAATAGGTAAATTCCCAACTCCATAATATGGGTAGACCTAACTTAATAGGTAAATTCCCAATTACGTCCATTTAATTTGTGGTATGATTAATCATACCCATTTCACATCATTTTATTAACATGCATATTAACCCCATCGTTCCCCACGTAGTTCGTTCTCATAACACGACATAATAAAGGGAAGATTCATCACAAAGGTCATGGGTTTAGCCAACATAGCATGTAACTTTATCATGGGTTCAAAAGGTGTCAACTAGCATATATGAACATACATTAAACCCAACTAGTATTTAACCCAAACTTGCATTATGCATATCATAAAAGAGACAACTTGCATATGAACTTGCACATAAACTTGCATATGAACTTGCATCATAACTTGCATATGAACTTGCATCATAACTTGCATATGAACATGTATCATAACTTGCATATGAACTTGCATCATAACTTGCATATGAACTTGCTTCATAACTTGCATATGAACTTGCATCATAACTTGCATATGAACATGTATCATAACTTGCATATGAACTTGCATCATAACTTGCATATGAATATGTATCATAACTTGCATATGAACTTACATAACATGCCATACTTAGAGACAAACTTGCATATATTATGCATATCATAAAAAGAGACAAACTTGCATAAAACCAAACACTTAGCATGCATAAAACCAAATACTTAGCATGCATAAAACCACATACATAGCATGCATAAAACCAAATACTTAGCATGCATAAAACCACATACATAGCATGCATAAAACCAAATACTTAGCATGCATAAAACCAAATACATAACTTGCATAACATGTTACATATAGACTTGCATATAATCTCCCATATAGCTTGCATAACATGTTACATATGAATCAATGTTCAACATAGTGTTTTTCATTATAAAACATAGCATTAAACTTGCATATAGCACACAACATACACTATACTAAACTTGCATAAACACATTGATTCCAAAAACATAGCCATATCTTATCATATCCTATCATAATCAATTTAACAATTGATTGTTAAGTCTATAGAAACTCACCACTAAACTCCAATAAGCAAACCCTTGCCACAAATCACCCAAAAACTCTAGCCTTTAACATAAAGCTTGCAACTTGATGATGAATGCAAGCCAATGATCACTCATACAACTCAAAGATGCTTGTATGCACATGAAAGCCTTCATAGAAATAGTTTAGAAATAGGATGGAGGCTAGGGTTTTGAGTGGAGGCCATGATCATAGAAAATTTTGGCATAGTTTAGTTAGGAGATAGGATTATGACCATTTAGGGCTAGCTTAGGGTCTTATTTATAGGATTAGGCAAGTGTTTTAGGCCATTAGATTAACCCTAAATTAGATTAGGACCATCAGATCTCGGAAGCTTCCAGAAACCAGCCCCAAAACACAGCCTAAACCCTAAAATGGTGCAGCAGGCCAGCCAGAAAGCTGTGCAGGTTTCTGGCTCGACCCGGGCGCACTTCCCAAGTGCGCCAGTGTAAAAATGTGTTCGCGCACTTCACAAGTGCGCCAGTGCATTTTTGTGTTGGCGCACTTCACAAGTGCGCCAGTGCATTCTGGCTAGTTTTTCGGTTTTTCTGCCTAACTTCGTTCGTCCATATCTTCTTCATACGGACTCCGATTTTCGAAAACTCAGACTCTATTTCGCGTAATTTTCCGAGACGAACGCAATGGTGCAACCCGTTCCCCCTAATTCCCAAATCTGGGATTAGTTATTCTTTAATTTGTGAATTTTAGCATTAACCGAAATTCGGGGTGTTACATTCTCCCCTCCTTAAAGGATTTCGTCCCCGAAATCTCTAAGCTAAGGAGAATGCATATCCTACCATCCAAACAACCATCTACTCAATCCATCAAACACGGGCATCCATTGTCCTTAAAACAGTTTCTAATGATGTATGAGCATATGCAAAAAGTGTGTGTATATGTTCCCTATCTAATGTATGAACATATGCAAACCATGATAGTGCCATGCATCCATTATGTATGCGAGAGAACCCTATCGACACATACAATATCTACATGAGTGCACAATCATTCACCAAAATGCATCATCCATATGATAACACAATCATTATACATCCATAAATATAGCTTCCTACACACAATTTTATGCAATATGCCATATGAAGTGATTGAGCCGATCTAGTGTCTAGAGTGTGTGTATATGCATCCACTAGCAACCACTAGCAACCACTTGCATCCACACGCATCCATCAAACATAACATGTCTCAAACACATGTTTCAACCATAGATTTACCCTATCTAAAGGTCATAGGTACTAGCGAGAGGATATACTAAAGATAAGATAAGTACTAGACAAGCGATAAAGGAGAAGTTAAAAGACATACTCTCAAAAAGAAATGGGTACAAAGAATGCATCTTCGCTTCCGTCTCCCAAGTAGCATTGCTTTCGTCATCTCCCCCTTTGCACTTTAACTAGCTGAACTTCTCTATTTCTCAACTTCCTAGTTTCTGACCCAAGGATGCGAGTAGGAGCTCGTCGAATCGTCGAATCACGCTCTACCTCTACATCTCTAAGCAAGCTCGGCTCTACCACCTCTGCGGTCTCATGCAAGCACTTCCTCAAATGTGATACATGGAATACATCATGAACACCACTAAGTCTGTCGGGCAACTCCACCCTATATGCCATCCGTCCAATCCTTTCCTTAATAGGAAACGGTCCAACAAACCTCGGTGCTAACTTCCCAACGGACCCAAAGCGAACAACATTTCTCAACGGAGATACTTTGACAAAAACCATGTCCCCAACCTCAAACTCAAGATCCGTCCTTCTCCGATCCGCATAAGATTTCTGTCTATCTTGCGCTGCCTTCATCCTTCTTCGAATCAAATCAATCTTCTCTGAAGTCTCTCTAACCATATCTGGCCCAAGCAAGATCTTATCCGTAGATTCCCACCAACATGTAGGAGATCGACAAGGCCTTCCATAAAGAGCTTCGAAAGGTGCCATGCCAATACTAGACTGAAAGCTGTTATTGTATGCGAACTCCACCAAAGGAAGATGTTCTTCCCATGTACCTCCAAAATCCAAGATACAAAGCCTCAAGAGATCTTCTAAGATACGGTTCACCCTCTCGGTCTGACCGTCCGTCTGAGGATGATATGCGGTGCTCAAACACAACTGAGTCCCTACCGCCTCTTGCAAACTTCTCCAAAACTCACTAGTGAAGATAGGATCTCGATCACTCACAATGCTGGATGGTACGCCATGCAATCTAACAATCTCTCTAACATAGACTGAAGCAAGCCATGGAGCGGTCCTCTTACTCTTCACCGGTATAAAATGGGCACTCTTGGTAAGTCTGTCTACCACAACCCAAATTCCCGTATTGCCCTTCCTCGATCTCGGTAACCCATCGATGAAATCCATCGAGACACTATCCCACTTCCATTGCGGAACTTCCAATGGGTGTAGCAACCCACCGGGTTTCCTTTGCTCCGCTTTAACTTGTTGGCACACTAAGCATCTAGCCACATACTCGGCCACATCTTTCTTCATACCGGCCCAGAAGAAAACTCTCTTCATGTCTTAGTACATTTTGTCTCCACCGGGATGAATAGTCATTCTTGAACGATGTGCATCATCCAAAATAGCCTCTTCAAACCCTCATCTTGCGGTACACAAAGTCTACCGTCTCTATGCAACCATCCCCTATCATCTATGGTGTATCTACCCAAATGGCTGGACGACTCCCCCCTTATAAGCTTCTCTACCAACTCAACCAACTGTGGGTCGTCTCGCTGAGCCTCGCCAATCCGCCCTAAAAGAGTAGGCCTAACCTCCAAGGAGGCTAGCAAACCGAGTACAAAGTCAACGGAAGGTCTAAAGTCAAACATAGAATTAAACTCCAAGCATCGCCATTCCACGAACAATGGACTCAAAGACAGCCTTTTTTCTGCTTAAGGCGTCTGCCACCACGTTACCCTTGCCAGGGGTATACGCTATCTCAAACTCATAGGATGCTAAGAATTCCATCCACCTTTGTTGTCTTAAGACAATGCGCTCAAAGAGTCTCCAACACTTCCCTAAGATGTAGGGCATGCTTTTCTCCACTTCTAGAGAAAATCAGGATATTCTCCCATGCAAAATCGTCACAACTATCCATCTCTCACGCAGACCACCCTAGTCGAACTCGATATCCCCCAAATGCAAGCCCCAAAGGCCTAAACCAATATCAGACAAACACCCAAGGGATACCTCCTTCGAATTCATGAGATGATACTAGTAAAAACGGCTAAATAATTAAGCCATTGTCCAACTCTGGATGTCCTTGCCAGTCTCGCTCCAAAACCACCGTTTATCCCATAACGGGCTTTGCTCAACCTATTGAGCACATACGAAAACTTATTTCGCTCCTAGAAAAGACCAAGATGTCATCCACCAAGATCATCACGAACTTATTTAGGTACTCCTTGAACACCCTTCTCATCAAATCAACAAAGTATGCGGAGGCGTTCGTCTAACCAAATGGCATCACCAGCCACTCATAAAACCATCCGGAGTCCTAAAGGCAATCTTTTCTATACTATCCTCAGCCACTCTCAACTGACGAAACCCCGTGGCTGAGTCCAACTTGCGAAAATACTGAGGCGCCAACCAACTGATCAAAGAGATCATCAATCCTCGGCAATGGGTGTCTATTCTTCTTTGTGAGTTTATTTAGTTCTCTTTAGCCTACACAAAGTCTGAGGGACCCATCAGCCTTCGTAGCAAAAACTACTGGAGCACCCCACTCCGATATACTTTGTCTTATGGACCCCTTCTCAAGCAACTCCCCTACTTGCTTATGGAGTTCGCTCCTCTCGCGAGGAGCCATGTGGCACACTGGCCAAGATACAGGTTTAGCATTGTCTACCAGATATATTCGGAAGTCAATCTCCCGCTCCGGAGGTAAGCCCTTCACCTCCTCAAACACATCCGAGTATTCCCGGACCATTCTAACAGATCGCAAACTCTCGACCGACGTGTCAAGCGATTCTAGATAACTTAGCATAACAGATTCCATGGGATTACAAGAGATCTCGAGAGCGTTACCCAAGCGGTTCATAAGCCTAACAACTCTCCCTTCAAAATCAAGAACGGCACCCCTACTGGATAACCAGTCCATGCCCAAAACTAACCCATAGCTCGTGAAGCCCAAAAAGCATCACATCTAAACTCAACGCTAAGTATAGAAACTTTCAAACCCAAACACATCATGGAGCCCCAATTGGGTTTGAAACAACTAAGGGATCATATACCAAACTGGTGTCTAAGTGCAGTGACTCAACTAACAATGATGAGATAAACGAACTCGATGCGTCAGAATCTAATAAAGTTCGAACCGGATAATAAAGAAATCCAAATTCCAACCTAGACGGTCATATCCCCATCTGGTACACTAGCCGCGAGGGAATACAACTACCCTCCAGGAGATTCCATACCTTGCCCATGCCCCTTTGGACAATCCTAATACGGTGTCCCATTCCTCCAAAAGGATAACTACTCGCCTTCTTCTTCCCATTCTCCACTCGTAACCTCCCACCAATGAGGTTTCATCCTTCATTAACCAAACAACTATTTGAGCCTTCCTTCCATCGTCTATCCAATAGATACCTACCAGTCCTCCTCCTTCTTGAACCAACTTCTAATCTGACTAATGTCTAAGTCCCTTGAAGTGGTTTTCCGTTCTTATCTATCTTAGAAAGGTCATCTATACGCGGAGGGGAAACTCAAAACGAGAGAGGAAGAGATTCAAAACGGAGAATTCGAAAGATATAGATATGGCTATTGGGGATTATGCTTTTCTTTCAAAAACTTTTCTCTTAAAAGACATGTTTTTGAAAATACTCCTTTCAAAAATATTCTTAGAAAATAGTTTTTCTAAAAATTTTATCTGTTCTGGTAACCTTAAGCTCTGATACCACGTGTAACACCCCACACCCGCTACGGTCACTCACTAAGGGAATTCCATAACATCGGTGGAGTATTTTAAGTGAATATAGAACAGAAAAATTACAACAAGACAGATATAAGTAATACTTGAGAATTTAAAACATCATTTCATTTCAGCGGAAAGTAAAACATGTTTGGTTACACCAAAACCATAAATAAGAGTCAAGTACATAATATCCATCCTGATAAAAACGAAAGTACATAATCCCATTACATAACCTAATAGCCATAATAGAAAAGATAAACTGAGCTTTACATCCACGGTCCAAGCTCCAAAAGATAGATAAAGCAGTCTGATCAAAGCCCACTAGTGCTAGGCCCACTCTGAAAACCTAAGGGTTGGGAAAAAAATAAAGAAACAACGGGGTCAGACATAAGTCTGAGTGAGTCCTATAACCCTAACAATACAATCATTAAAGTAATTAGGGTATGATATAAACAAGGTACGGTACCTTTGGGGATAATGACTACACTAAGTAGCCAACTAAACACAGGATGTACTAAGATAACCGGAAAGACGCATTTATCCACCCAAGGATAATTACTGGATTACACCACCCCAGATCTACCCACCCAAGGTTAATTCCTACACTGCACCACACCAGTCATTCCTAACTTAAAGGTTGATCCCACCCATGGACTTATAAAATTTACTTAATAGTTCTCGCGTACCCCTAGGTGACTAAGTAGACGCCTCGGGGCCCTACAATCCACTAGGTGTACACACTACTCCCCATTCGATCGGCTCCCTAACGTAGATTCCCGTGATGGCCCCACCGTGGGGTGTACCATTCCCCAACGTGGCAACCTGATAAAACTAACGGTGCACGGCTTATATCTACACGATGCAACAACGTCTTATTTACCAGCCCGGGTCCACACACGCATATGAAACCCGTTGGTCATGCGTTGCCACCGCTAACCCATTTTGGCCTCTTATAGTCAAGCCCAGTATGCGTGTCCCGTCACTCGACTAGATTCGATCCCACTAAGATACGTTTGGGATATTGGTTGAAATGGGCCCCCACAAGCTACCACCTAAGCTTGTTATTTTATTTAGTGTATCCCACTTAACCCCTTTTTATAATCATGCCCACCTACATGTTAAGGTTTGGTTAAGTCATCTAATCATATATCAATTGCCACTTAAGGCACCCACTAGATTTCCACATGCCACCCAAAGCACTTACTTAATCCTTTACCCATGTTTAATTACATGTTCCTCTTTGGTTAAGTATTCTAATCGTATTTTCTATTGCCACCCAAGGCAACCCACCATATTTCCACATGCCACCCAAGGCACTTACTTAACCCTTTACCCATGTTTAATTACATGTTTCTCTTTGGTTAAGTATTCTAATCGTATTTTCTATTGCCACCCAAGGCAACCCACTAGATTTCCACATGCCACCCAAGGCACCCACTTAACCCCTCATGTCCCTCTACATGCTAATATGGTTAAGTGTTTCTTAATTAATTAAGATCATGACCTCATAAAGACCTCTCACATTAGACCATCTTTTATGACTGCTGGATATGTCGGTTGGTTCCGGGCAGACTTCTGTCATAAAAAGGTCTAACCTCGTGTCTTTACTTTAATCACGTATTTAATTTATGACTAAGACCTCTCACATTGGGCCAATCATTTGTAGCTGCTGGATGGCCGGTCGGTTCCGGGCAGACTTCCGCTACAAAAGGGTCCAATCTTATGTCTTAGTTGATTAATTACACCTAATTAATCACCCCCATAATTTGAATTAATTATGCCTAATTAATTACACATTTTTAAGAATATGGGTAGACCTAACTCAATAGGTAAATTCCCAATTCCATAGTATGGGTAGACCTAACTTAATAGGTAAATTCCCAACTCCATAATATGGGTAGACCTAACTTAATAGGTAAATTCCCAATTACGTCCATTTAATTTGTGGTATGATTAATCATACCCATTTCACATCATTTTATTAACATGCATATTAACCCCATCGTTCCCCACGTAGTTCGTTCTCATAACACGACATAATAAAGGGAAGATTCATCACAAAGGTCATGGGTTTAGCCAACATAGCATGTAACTTTATCATGGGTTCAAAAGGTGTCAACTTGCATATATGAACATACATTAAACCCAACTAGTATTTAACCCAAACTTGCATTATGCATATCATAAAAGAGACAACTTGCATATGAACTTGCACATAAACTTGCATATGAACTTGCATCATAACTTGCATATGAACTTGCATCATAACTTGCATATGAACATGTATCATAACTTGCATATGAACTTGCATCATAACTTGCATATGAACTTGCATCATAACTTGCATATGAACTTGCATCATAACTTGCATATGAACATGTATCATAACTTGCATATGAACTTGCATCATAACTTGCATATGAATATGTATCATAACTTGCATATGAACTTGCATAACATGCCATACTTAGAGACAAACTTGCATATATTATGCATATCATAAAAAGAGACAAACTTGCATAAAACCAAACACTTAGCATGCATAAAACCAAATACTTAACATGCATAAAACCACATACATAGAATGCATAAAACCAAATACTTAGCATGCATAAAACCAAATACATAACTTGCATAACATGTTACATATAGACTTGCATATAATCTCCCATATAGCTTGCATAACATGTTACATATGAATCAATGTTCAACATAGTGTTTTGCATTATAAAACATAGCATTAAACTTGCATATAGCACACAACATACACTATACTAAACTTGCATAAACACATTGATTCCACAAACATAGCCATATCTTATCATATCCTATCATAATCAATTTAACAATTGATTGTTAAGTCTATAGAAACTCACCACTAAACTCCAATAAGCAAACCCTTGCCACAAATCACCCAAAAACTCTAGCCTTTAACATAAAGCTTGCAACTTGATGATGAATGCAAGCCAATGATCACTCATACAACTCAAAGATGCTTGTATGCACATGAAAGCCTTCATAGAAATAGTTTAGAAATAGGATGGAGGCTAGGGTTTTGAGTGGAGGCCATGATCATAGAAAATTTTGACATAGTTTAGTTAGGAGATAGGATTATGACCATTTAGGGCTAGCTTAGGGTCTTATTTATAGGATTAGGCAAGTGTTTTAGGCCATTAGATTAACCCTAAATTAGATTAGGACCATCAGATCTCGGAAGCTTCCAGAAACCAGCCCCAAAACACAGCCTAAACCCTAAAATGGTGCAGCAGGCCAGCCAGAAAGCTGTGCAGGTTTCTGGCTCGACACGGGCGCACTTCCCAAGTGCGCCAGTGTAAAAATGTGTTGGCGCACTTCACAAGTGCGCCGGTGCATTTTTGTGTTGGCGCACTTCACAAGTGCGCCAGTGCATTCTGGCTAGTTTTTCGGTTTTTCTGCCTAACTTCGTTCGTCCATATCTTCTTCATACGGACTCCGATTTTCGAAAACTCAGACTCTATTTCGCGTATTTTTCTGAGACGAACGCAATGGTGCAACCTGTTCCCCCTAATTCCCACATATGGGATTAGTTATTCTTTAATTTGTGAATTTTAGCATTAACCGAAATTCGGGGTGTTACATATCCTAGAGTTGAGATGGACTTGGGAAGAGCATCTTCATTTAGTAGAGTTTGCCTACAACAACAATTATCATGCTAGCATTGGAACAGAACCTTTGGAAGCATTATACGGACGACCCTGTAGGTCACCAACTTGTTGGTAGGAATCTACAGAAAGGCTATTACTTGGACCAGATATGGTTAGGGAAACGTCCGAGAAGATTTACCTTATAAGACGACAAATGAAGACCGCTCAAGATAGGCAGAAATCCTATGCGGACAAGAGAGGGACTGACATTGAATTTGAAGTAGGAGGCATGGTTTTTATTAAGGTTTCACCTTTGAGGAATGTGGTTTGCTTCGGATCAGTAGGGAAGTTGGCACTAAGATTTGCAGGGTGATTTCCCATAACAGAAAGAGTTAGCCAAATGTCCTATTGAGTAAAGCTACCAGAGAGAATATCTGACATGCATGATGTTTTCCACGTTTCTCATTTGCGGAAATGCTTGCATGATACCGCGGAAGTAGTTTAGTCGAGTATATTGGAAGAAGTAGAGGTGTAATGGGAGCCGACAGTTAGATGAGTTCCTACCTGTATTCTTATATCAGAAGTTAAGAAGCCAATTAGTAGAGAAGTCAAGTTGATGAAGCTTCAATAGGGGGATATCCTAGAGGGTGCAACTTGGGAGACCGAAGAGAAGATTCGAGCATCATACCCTTTTCTTTTCGAGGGTATGTTCTTATCTCCTTTTCCAAAGTTTTTATCTATACTTCTTTCTATCAATTGAGTATATCTGATCGATCGAATCTTTGACCTTTAGGTAGGAATCTCATGGATTTAAACATGTGTTTGAGACATTTTGTTTGATGGATGCAAGTGGATGCAAATGTTTGCTAGTGGTTGCTCGTGGATGCATATACAAACACATTAGGCACTAGATTTGCTCAATCGCTCTCATAATGCATACAGATGTGTGTGTGGATGTTTCTTCTTTTAATGGATGGATATGGATGTATTACCATACGGATGTTGCATTTGTATGGAGGAAGATTATGAAAACGTAGAGAACTTACATGTTATTATAGGATTATTGCATACATGTTGGATTCATGGCACTAACATACATTGCATTAAGGAGGTCGACTGAATCAGTAGACTGCCTGATCTTCGCATTAGTATTGGGAGATACACACAAAAGAGGATAATGGATGCATGCGATTGGTGGATGAATATATGGGTTATGGATGGTAGGATACACATTCTTCTTAACTTGGATATTTCGAGCACGAAATCCTTTAATTAAGGGAGAATGTAACACCTCGTAATTTTAACAAATCTAAAGAGTATAAATTAAATAATAATTCATTTGGTATTCATAATTAAGGGAAATGGACTGCATCATTGCGTCTGTCTCGAAATTCTGGTTAAGATAGACATTTGGTTTGCATAAAACAGACAATGTATGAAGAAGTTATGAAGCTTTGAAATTTTTGTACACGCAAGAGAATTATATATATAATTAATTCAGAAAATCAGAAAAAAGTTTAA
This sequence comes from Allium sativum, assembly GCA_030737875.1. NCBI lineage: Eukaryota > Viridiplantae > Streptophyta > Magnoliopsida > Asparagales > Amaryllidaceae > Allium > Allium sativum. The sequence goes on from CM060918.1 coordinate 753,803,806, forward strand.
AAATCAAAAATCAGTGGGCGAAAAAATTCCAGCGCTATGGGTGTCGACCCATGAGTCGACCCCTCATGGGGGTGTCGACCCATGGGTCGACCCCATAAGTAGGGGGTGGGGGGTCGACCCCCCTGTGGTAGAACAGAAAATTTGGGTTTCGAGGTTCTTTTTGGGTATAAATATGGCCTCATTTCTCTAGTTCTTCACACTGGAAATAATGGAGGACTAAATTCTATCGTTGCCCAGACTGAATCAAACCTTTTCCTTCTTCAGCAATCAAATTAACCAAGTTTAGAGTTATTCAAGTGTAGATCTGTGATTCAACCTCTGCTATTCTTCTTCTATCTTTCTAGATCCAAACACTATGAGTTTATGTTAATTTTAGGTTTAAATAATTAAAAAGTAAAACATGATATGAATGTAATTTGGATCTATGCCTGTGACTGCTTGAATCATATCAGATTTGCAATAACTTGTAAATCTATGATATTTTTACATAGTTATGACTTGGATCTTAACCTTTATCATGTCAGATCTACTATTGATTATAGATGTAATTCACTATTTAGATTACCTTGTACCTACCATGTTTGTGGTTAAATTGGATTTGTTGCTAATTGGACATCTAAATTATTGTTTGGATCTTATCGTGCCTATTATGACATCCCTATTATGTTAGAATCAGTTCTATTATCTCATGTTCACCGGATCTGTTCTTATAAGCCCATCTTATCAATATGCCACTATGTTTTTATGTCAACCTTGTTAGTATAATTATTTCTATCTTCCTTTCATCTTTCCCTTTTTATTTTTTATTGCCTGACTACTTTCAAGCCTAAGGATGCCGATGAAATATGCGAACATGTTAAACGGGGAACGAGGGGAAAACATTGAAATTGGGCATAACTTGTTAATAGGGAATTTGGCAGAGCTTGAATAATATTTATGAATATGAATTTAGGGCATACTACTCATTATGAACATAGTTCAGAAAAAGGGGCATGAAAACCTATAATGACATAGATAAATATGGCTACTAATGAAATGCCTAGGATTACAATAATTAGAAACTCTAACTGCGCTTAGACATGACGTTAGATTAACTTGTGGTGGTAGTCTGACCAGAACTGCCTGGCATATCCAGCAACCATAAGTGGTGAATCTAATGTGAGGGGTCTAGGTGCACAAATACAGGACGTGCTGAGACATGATGTTAAGCCCGACTTGTGGAAGAAGTCTGCCCAGAACCGACCGGCAAGTCCAGCATCCACAAGTGGTAGGTTTAATGTAAGGGGACCAACATATTATAACCATTAATGGATATGGTAATGAATTGGAATACCTAACCTATTGAATCCATAGGGATTTGTAAGAACATGAACCTGATTAGGGTTTAAGTAGAAAACAATGGGTGGGTTAAGTAAATCTGGGTTGGGTGGGTAATAATTATATATAGGCCCACAAAGTTAACCTATTGGGGTTGTGTAATTAAAGACACCATCAGGTAAGCATAAGCTGTGGAAATAGTGGGGTTATGTAACTAAAGGCACCGTTAGCTATACATAGCCTATGGAAATCCTAGTAGGGATACAAGACAAGGGGGAGAGCTTGTATCATCTTTTTTGTGGGACCCATTTCAGTTAGTAACCCATATAACGGTATCGAATGAGTACTCCGCCCCAGGTCGGAGTAGGGACATGCTTACTGTGCTGATTGTAAGAGATCCAAATGGGAAGGACGGTGTGGGTGGCGCAAACCGACTGGGACATGTGCATTCATGTCCGGGTAGAGGGGGATAAGACAACCGTGACACCTGTAAATATTGTTGTGCACATCAATGAAGGGTTGACACTTTAGGAAGTGATACCTCCTATCGCAGGGCCGGCACAGGGTATCTACAGAGTTGGGAGTCAATCAATTAGGGTAGTGGTTAGGGCACATCCATACTCTGGTAAAGTTTAGGAGCCCTTTAGGATTGGGCTACCTATGGATTGTATGTGGTTAAAACCTCTAAACAGAAGTACGCCTAAGTTTACCAACTTATAGTCGTGGAGATCAATTTATTATTGTTATACTAGTATCGGTGCAAAAAATAAGAGTAATCATTAGAGAAGCATATACACTCTATCATATTTACCTTGTCATATCTGCCTTTTGTGGTTTTATCTGTGACACCCCACGTCTGTTAATGTCACTCACTAAGGGAATGCATTAAGTTCCGTGAAGCATTATAGGTAAGCAGAAACGGAAATATTATAAGATAGATATAAAAGCAATAGCAGAATTTAAATTTTTATTTCAAACATAAATCATAACATCGTGGTCCAAAATACCATAAGTCTGAAACTATATAAAACCCATTACAATTGTTTATCCCGAAAAAAAACCATATGCACATTGAGCTACAAAATCTGAGCAGAAACTACAGGACGAGCGTCATCAGGGTCGCTCATGCATATTGTTGTCCAAAGCACTTAAACGACTCATAAAGAATAGGATGCAACCATACAGAACAAGATTCAGATGTTTATCTCTTAAAAGACCAAGCCTGGGCCAGAATTACAAAGCAAGCACTCACAATGTTTTTATGTGCCCATGTATCAAACAAAAGCCAGATGCAAGTCGTGACCCGGTCACGGAAGCAAAGGTCGGTCGTTCGTATTAGAAAAAATCCGCTTGAACAGCAAAACAAGACAAATCATTCACTTAACAGGATCAGGAGCAACCACATAACACAGCCATTCTGAGAAATGGCGCGGTGAAAAGGTAGTAAGAATGAATATCCTTGAGTAACATGCTAAGAGCGTCCGAATTAGAGAAGGTCACACATCCTTAAACCGAGGAATTCAGTCGAGCAAAGCACAAAGTAGAATTGATCCCAGTCCCGTGCTCCACTCCAGAGTCGCTCGACCACAAGTACAATACTAGTCACCTGCTCTTTTTACAATCAATCAAATCAGATAACCGTTCACCAGTTACCGAAGATAGCCACACCCGAAGAATACTAGCTAAAGTCACCCACTTGACTATTTGAAACACTCGCTCCTACTAAGTCGCTCGCGCATGGCAGTTGGATACAGATACAGATAGCTGGCAACAACCAGGCAGTGACATTTTGGTAATACTGGCTGAAACGATCAGCCGCTTGCAAATATGAAATTCAGCTCATTTCTCCAGGGAGGGACACCTATATATAGGCCATGACTTCCAACATAAAAGGGATCCAATCTTTTGAACCATGAAGCGCTGCTAAATTCTATCTTCAATCATTCCTTAAAGATTTGGACCATCTTCTCCATTCAAAGGTTCATCACTAGTTTGGACATAGCGCCTAGTACAACCTTGTAATAAAAAAATCAAAGACATCCTCCTTCTCAATCATTCATCTATCCTTCTCCTCCTGAAACTGTAACGTCCCACATTTTTGTATCGAAAGATCGTAAAATATTTTTATTTCATTCTCTGAGGGTTGGATCATTCTCATCTTTTAATATGTTGTTTATGGGGATGTGAGACATGTCCATAATTTTTACCAATTTTGTGTGACCATTTTGCATAACTTTTGACTCAGGTCGAATCAGAGGGGGAGACCTGTGCCATTGGAAAGGAATTGATGATTGCCTTTCCGTAGAGTGGTTACATTAAGGATCTGGCTCAGCGATTAGGGAGAAATCGCTATTTTAAGGTTTTTCAGTTGGTTATTCAGGTTTTGAGCCTTAGTGGAATCCTATAAATAGGGGGTGAGAGTGGAGGGAAAAGGTTTACTTTCCCCATTCTCTAATTTGAAGGCATTTGATCTCCTTCTTCCTCCTATACCTTTTCACCATTGAAAATACAAATCCAGGAGGAAATCGAAGATCTACACCATCAAAGGCAAGATCTACATCATTTCAAAGGCGAATTCATCGGATCGAGGAGCTTGATTCGAAGTGCTCGCTGTCCGGATTCTTATTTCTATCATTTTAGGTTGTTTCGGCAAATCATTGAGTGATTTACATCTCTCACATGAATGCAATGAAGTATATGAGTGTTTGTGCGTGTTTCTCATTAAATTGGAATGTTTTACCATAAATTTACATCATTACAAGTTCATTTTCATATGCATCACCCTATGATCGAATCTAACAAGTTTTATTCGTTGATTTCATGTCATATTACATGTTTATGTTAGTAGATCTCTCATTTTCATCATATGTTCATTTTAGTGGTTTTTGGTGAGATTTACATCATTTTTGTGGTAATCGTCATATTCATGTTGTTAGTAATGTTATGATTTGTTTATGATTGTGTTTGATGATTTTGGTTGAGTAGGTTTCATCGGATTCGTCGTTTGGCGAAGTTTTGGTCGAAATTGGAGTTAAATTGCAATATGCTGGAATGGGCTCGGCCATAGATTGAATAGGGCAGAAATTGGCTTGGTCAGGAATTGTCTTGGCCATAGATTGAATCGGTCAGAAATTGGCTCGAACAGAAATTGGCTCGGCCATATGTTGAATCGGCAAGGAGTTGACTCGGCCATAGGTTGAATCGGGCATAAGTTGGATTGAAACGAAGTTGGATCGGACAGGAGTGGATCGGATCGGGCCATAAGTGGATCGGATCGGTCTCATGTCCTATCATAGAGAACAAGTCAGGTTGGATTGATCATCTTGGTTCGGAACGGTCATTTAGGGGAATTGAATCGGTCATCTTGGACCGGATTGGTCATCTTGGATCGGATCGGCCTAGTTTGAGTCGGGTCGGTCTGAAAGGGGGCGGATCGGTCATGTTTTTAGTAGCGCTTTTAAGCATTGTGGTTGATAGTGATGATGGTACGGTTTGTTTCCAACAGGGTTATTTTCTGGAAAAGTACGTTTTTCGGGTACGACTCAGATTTGGAGAAAAGGACTGAAAAAAATATTTTCCGGGGGCAACCCCCCGAATCCTAGCCGTAGCACAGTGGTGTAATTGGCCTGGTGATGATGTGCCTTCGAAGTAAATTCAAGTAGGAAGGTTTGAAGTGTTGAATGTGTTCGTTGATCAAGGTGGAACAACAAATGAGGTGGCAACTCAAAGGTTGTGAGTTGGTGGATAATGGTTGCTCAAGAAGGTTTCTTGAGCTATGAAATGTCGTCAAGGTTGGATGACTAGAGATGCGAAGGCCGAGAAGTCATCGTCGTTGTAAGTTCTAACAGGCTCAAAGCAGGGGTACAATGGGGGCACCCAATAGACTAGAAGGTTGCTGGTCGAGTACCTTGGGTATCGTTGAAAGGCTTAGTTGTCAAGGTTGGACATATGGAGTTTATGCTAGAACTGGGGTTACCATTAGCCCTTGACATCTGGCAAGGCTGGCCATCATGCGATTAACGATGATTTCAAAGTAGGATTGGTGGTGATAGCCAGAGTTAGTCATGGATGATTAGTTGTTCTGTTTTTACTATCTCATACAGATTATCCAAAGTCGAGGGAGATATTGTTTGAGTGCTTAACTGATAACTGTTTAGGCCTCTGGGGAGAGTACTTGGGGAATGTTAAACTCGATTAGGGTTGTCTACGTGAGACCTATGTAATCTGGATGCTATGAATGTTATCAATGCTTGTTCTGGTTCCCATGTATGAATTGTTATTCCTTTGGTTGAATAGATTATAAAGGCTATTACTATCCGATATGGGGAAGATAAGGTTGAGTTCTTCTCTGGTGTCGTGGGTAGATTAATATGTTTATCTATCCTTTCTCATACACTTTATTGTTGAAGTTTGTTAGTTGTTTTATCGCTCACTAAGACTGTTGTCTTACTCAAGGTTTTATGTTTCCTCTTATTACCTTGGGCTGCTCATCCGGTTGTGGATGGGCAGACTAAGTAACATGTGACAGGTAATGATTAAATGAGGACGGCGATGCTGATCGATGACGAGTAGGAGGCTCACGTATTAGTTTTACTACTATCTAATAATTTGGTTCCCACTATTTGCTTTTCTCAGTGATGTATTGAGTCAACTTTGTTTAAAGACTATTTCCAGGTTTGTGGATATTACTTTCTGGTTGTATGAAAGTCTTGTGTCTCTGCTTCACTATTACTACCTGTTTTATATGTTCTATTATATTTTATCCTTGCGCTGTGAGTTTACGACAGATTCCGCTCGTATTTACCAACTCTAATGATTGTCCGTGACTTCCTTGCACACCTTTCAGCGCATAATTTATCTTGTATAGTGCGGGGGTTATGGGCGGTAATCACACAAACTCGACCATTTTCTCATAAAATCCCAGGATTAATATGTATAAATGAGAGTATGTTGAGTGGATATAGAGATGTATGGAAAAAGAGAGTTGGTGTATTTTGTAATCTCCATTTTAATAATGCAAGTAATCTTCATAGTGGATGAAGGTATGGCGCAAGGCTGAACCACTCTAAATCTCGTCTCTATTTTTCCTTATTCGCAATTTTACTTTCAATTGTTATTAAGTACGGCTCCATTTATTTTCTTACCGTATAGGTGAAGTACAATTCTCGTACCTTTGGTGTTTAAGCCATTTTTTTGGTGAAAATATTTGGCGCCCACCATGGGGCGGTATTTACATCTCTCCCTAATAAGGTCCGATGAGATTCCCTGAGAAGACTGTGCTTGGAATCATGGACATGCTGAGGGAAGTCACTGACGAAGTCAACAACCTCATCAATAGTGTTAATATCATCACATCGTCCACTACCCGTTTCAAGGCAAGAGAACTGCCTGGAGTTGAAGAAACTGTAACCAGGAAAGAGTTGGAAGAAGCAATGACATGATTAACGAGTCAAATAACTATTGCGAACAATGCAATGATGAAGAAACTCGAGTCAATACTCGCTATTCAAGTGGCCACTGCAAAAGCCGCGCTAAAGGCCACTTGTTCTCCATCCACTCAAACGCGCCGCGGATCTAAGGAAGAATTCTCTGCTTCGAGCTCGAAACTAGAAAATTCCATTCAAGAAGTTGCGTGTCACATCAATCGGGATTATGGAAAGAACCAAGCATCTGTGCGTGACTACTTCGATGACACAATCTCGAAGCGGCTAGACAGCTCAGCCGCCAGAGGGAGAGTCCTCCCAGAAGAATGCCAAAATTCCTTGACTCCAGATCACGATTATAAACCTAAACCAGAAGTTGGCAAGGAAGAGGGCACTCAGTCCATGGATTAGAGCAAAACAAAGAAATACATTTTAGGAAGGGCACATGAAATTGTGGAAGAAAGTCTAAAGAAGAAGGATGATAAAAAAGAATGGGAATCCATTCCAACTAAAACCCCATTTACTGGAAGGATTAAGAAGACTGTATGTCCTCAAAAATCCGAACCTCCAACGTTGCAGTCCTATAATGGGACAAGCGACCCTAATATTTTCCTATGCAAATATGACCAGTATATGAATGGGGCATGCGCTCCCGACGAGATCAAGTGCTTATATTTCCCAACTTATCTAGAAGGGGTGGCTTACCTATGGTTCACGAAGCTACCGCCGAAATCTGTGGACGACTTCACTACTCTGGCTAAACTATTCGATAAGAAATTCAAATTACAGGAACCCAGAGTTCGGGATGTTATGGAGCTAAAAAACTACAACAAAGACCAGGTCGCTTTGATATGGCAGTGGCTGAAGTCGAATTTTTTTAGCGCCATCTAGTCTTGATGGCTTTGAAAGGGGCCATACGCAGAGAAACCGGATTAGGACGGTGGATCAAGAAGAAGAAACCAAGTACACTCAAACAATTACTCAATAAAGTTGAAAAGTATAGGAGTATTGAAGAAAATTAAGCACATGACAGATAAATAAGAAAACTAATGCACAAAGTAGCCCTGATAATTAGAAAAGGAGCAACGAGGGGAAAGGTAGCCGGGCTAAAAAGAAGCTACGCTTTTTTAAGAACTCCGAGTTCACTCCTCTTAGTGATACTATTGGAAATATCTTCATGGCAACTAAGGACAATGAGAGATATCCGGTCTTGAAACAAAGGCAGTTCAAAGATGTTGCTATAAAATGAGGAAGGTTTTGTCAATTCCATAAACAGCCAGGGCACTATACCAATAACTGCAGGCATCTGAAGTCGTTAACCGAGGGACTAATACGGAAAAACCATTTGCAACAATACGTACAATACCATGAATATTGTTCCAGCTCTCCGCGAACAGGGGCAACAAGATTTAAAAAAAGCCGCAAGCCAATCCAAAACCAATGCTTGCTTAAGGATCAGTAAATAGTGTCCTGATTATGGAGTTTGGGACAATAACCGCCACTACTTTGCTTTACCACTTTGTTTCTATCTAACTACTGAAATCATTTCACCCTGTTTTGTTACTCGCTATATTAATGCAAATGTTAGAAATGATTTACTTACAAAAAACATTATGCATCAAAATCAATTATGTGCTTACCTGAGTAACATATTTATCAGTTCATGCTAAAAACCGATCTCTTGGAATGTAAGCATGATAGAAGCAATTGATCATATACAGCTAAACTGGGACGGGAAGAATCTCAAAGCACATCTTAAGCAAAGCAGCTTGAAAATCATAAACATCAGGAAAAATCAAATAGGATGAATAGGCGCATGGCCTCAAGAGAATAAGTTGTTCTAAGACGAACAACAAGTTAGAGGGCTGCACTTCTCATTGTGAAATATGCCAAACTCTTAGCAAACATCCATTCAAGGGATCGGCATCAGGCTTCGGTAGAGATGCAAGAATATTACCAAATGTATCCCATGAATAAAAATTGCTTGTCCCGAAGAGGCGCCTTGTCAGGTGCAGGACAGGAACTCCTTAAAATCGAAACCAAATTCAGTAACAAGGATTAGTGACCGCCTCCTAGGGACAATCAAACAAAAAAATCTAGGCTGGAATCCCCAGTCCTAGTGTCAAAAGGACCAACAAACATGCTGGAAGGACCAGCGCAATCAGAAATCGTAGCAGCATGGGGTAACAGAAATCCTAGCCGTAAGGGGGTAACAGAAATCCTAGCCGCAAGAGGGTATCCATTCTAGACCCATTTTGAAAAAAAAAATCATATCAAATAACCAAGAGTGGGTTGAAAACTGTAATACTCCACGTCCATTAATGTCACTCTCAAAGGGAATGCATTAACTTTCATGGAGTATTATTAGTGAATAGAATAGAATATAACATGACAGATACATCTATTGGTACTTGAAAAATTTCAAAACAACATTTATTGTAGCGGAGAAATAGTTTGATTACAACAACATCATAAACCAACAGAAAAACCAAGTACACTCAGTAACCGTCCTGACAAATTGTTTTCTGAGTACATAAAACAAAAGGCATAACCCCAACATAAGTAGCCATAAAAGAGATGAGCTGAACTTTACTTTCAGCAACCCAAGAACTTCCAAAAGAGAGAGAAAGATCCTGATCAAGCTCCACTAGTACTAGTCCCACCCTAAGAACCGGGGGAGGGCGAGGAAGGAAGAAAAGAGGCGAAAACAAAGGGGGGTCAGACATAAAGTCTGGCGAATACCATAACTTTAATGATACAATTATGAAAGTAATTAAGATAAGGCATAAACTGGTAAAATAAGGAATGACTGTGAAACAAGTGGGCAAGAAAAAACAAATAGGAGGAATATTCTGGCGTTAATCTCGATCCTAATCACCATAGGATAATTGCTATACTGCACCATTACTGGTCACCCTAAAAGTTGATCCCGCCTAATGAACATAATAATCATAATGGTAGTTTTGTGTACCCCTAGCTGTCTTCATAGGTGCCGCCTGCCCCATCTCCATTATTTGTACCCACTACCCCCATGCGATCGGCTCCCTAACTCGTAGATAGTCGTGCTGGTCCCACAGTGGGGTGTATCACTCCCCAAAGTGCCAACACGATACCACTAAAGATGCACGGCTTATATCTACACGATGTAACAACGTCTTACCTACCATCCCAGGCCCACGCACGCACATGACCCTGTTGGACTTGCGTTGCCACCGTTAACCCATTTTGACGTCTTACAATCAAACCCAGTAAGCGTGTCCCGTCCTCGATCCAACTAGAGCTCACAAAGATAGTTAATGGGTTATTGGTTTGAAATGGGTCCCCCATGCTTGACACAAGCTTTCCACCCATGCTTGGTCCCCACTAGAATTTTCCGCTTGACCCCTTCTTATTCATGTCTTCTTTACATGTTTCAATATGGTTAAGTGTTTCTAAACGTATTTCACATGCCACCCATGTCAACCACTTAACCCCCATGTCCCACCACATGTTTATCTTGGTTAAGTGTTACTTATTTCATTATTACCGTAACCTTGTAAGACCTCCAACAATAGACTCCCGTTTGCGGTTGCTGGATTTGTCGGGCAGATCCGGGCAGTCTTATATTGCAAACGTGTATAACCTCGTATCATTACAACTGTTACGCATTTAATTTATGCCTTCGACCTCTCACATTAGACTACATTTGTGGTTGCTGGATTTTCTGGGCGGGTCCGGGCAGTCTTACACCACACACGAGTGTAACCTCGTGTCTTAGGCGTTTATTATTACAAATTATTGCACCCAAATATGAATTAATTATCCCTATTCAAATTTCCAATAATTTCCAAATTATGTCCATAATTGTCACCTAAATTATGTTCATACTCTTTAGGTATAAAAATTATACCAATTAATGCCTCAAATTAATTTATATGCCTTTAAAGCCATTTTATGCCAATTCACAATTTACATAATTAATATTTTCCCATCATCCCCACATCGTTCGGACGTTTTAACATGAAATATGTTAGACTCGCAAATAGTCTAACTTATAAAAAGAAAAGCAACATCACAACTTGCATAACACATAAAATAGATCTAAGAATTATAGCATAAGTTTGCATAGCCTAGAACTTGCATAGGCACTGAACATACATAACATAATTTTTCTTAAACTATCATGGATCTGAATATAGATCTAAACATAAAAATGAGAACTTGCACATAAATATGGGTTTTCACCTAAACTTACATAAACTGTGAACTTGCATATAGATTCCTATAAACTTGCATATGGATCTAAACATGTGAATTATTGTCACATGTTTTGCATATAAACTATCATATTTATATACTTGATTCATATATGAACTTGTGTACAATTCACATATAGACTTGCATAAGATTCATTATTCAAACTAACATATGATTTAACATCCCAAACTTGCATAAAATTCACATATGAATTAGCATATGATTTAACATTCAAACTTGCATAAGATTCACATACGAATTAACATATGATTTATCAACCCAAACTTGCATAAGATTCACATATGAATTAACATACAAGTTTTTGGCCCGTGCTACGCATACGGGTAGTGTAAATAATTCTGCATGTTATTTTTACATGGAAAATACATTTAAAATGCATTATTGTCCAATGTTTCTATTTCTTTGTTTGTTACTGGATTCCTTTTTTATAATTTTGTACTTTTGGGTTACCAAGTGAATGAATCCAAAATCATGTTCTCTAGTTTTTGAATTTTACAATGGTGAATTTATCTTTCTTGTTCGTTGTGTAACTATAAAAGTAGAGGACATAGTAGGTGTATTTTATCTTTCTTTATCTATTCAATTTGATTTGATAAGAATATATCTTGTGCCTCCATATAAAATTAGTGATAGATAAAATATTTGTAAATACATTTTAAATCCTTTGGAAATGCAAAATTTTAAGTACTCAAATAAAATAGATGATGATTGCGAAGTTTTATTGAATGCTGGTAGAAGAAATATCTTTATAAGTAGTTAAAAAGGTCAAAAAATGACCAATGCAAAAATATCTTCAGGAACATATTATTTCAACAAACTTGCTAATTTGAAGGTTTACGAAACTTTGACTATTCATCGAAAAGGAACATTTTCCTTCATATTCACCTTTTGAAAACACTTAAAACTAACATGATAGTTTATAATAAATGCTTGCGCAATGGGTTATTAGATGATTCCCCACGTGTTGTTTCATTCTAGAATTTGGACCTCAATATACCATTTTTTGCCTCTTTTAAAAATACCAAAACTCAAGTATCAATGGTTAAACAAACAAAGTTAAAGGATAGAAACATGGACGAAAATAATCAATGCAGGTTCTATCTCAAGTTGAAATTTACTGAGTGCATATCCATAGTCAACTGTATCAAAAGCTATACCAAAATTACTCCTAAATAGTCTGTATCAAATTAGATTGTAGATATTCCTTTTGAAAATATGAGTTTGATATCTCTTAAATTCGGTTTGTGCAAATTATAACATTTAATGGCATATACACACAACTGAATCTATACATGGTTTGTCCGCACAATTGCGCTGGCATTTTAAGACATTAGGTTAAGCAGACGAAACACTCATTATATGCATTTTTACAGATCTCGAAATCGGAAAGGTAATTTCATCAGAAACCAAATTCAGCAAGTATGATCTTTTACATAGCTTTACACACACACACACACACACACACACACACATATATATATATATGTGTGTGTGTGTGTGTGCGCGCGCGCGCATACATAAAAACACACGTATGTATATATAGACACACATCTAAGTGTGTGTGTGTGTATATATATATATATATTCAAATGAATGTTTTTGGATAAATATAGAAATTAAACAACATTTAGATTTTGAAATACTATAATTTATATATTACCGTACAAATACCCCATCAGTCATGTTAAATTTAGTAGACCTAGAATCACACTATTTTCAAAATGACACAACCGCATGTCAGCGTAGACGTGGAAACGTATTCACAATTGGCTGTCTATTTTCTTACAGGGATATCAGATCCCTAAATATCCTAAATCGCTTACCCAGACAATCCTTACAGATTAACCTCTTTCAGGCTCCACATTTTATCGTCCCTCAAGCTAGAAACTTGCAACATCATACGTATAGTGCGTATACTTCAACATCAAATAACTTCATGTATCACAGATTCTTTTCTCATGTCAGCCATTATACTGCACCTCAGCAGGCATCACCAGAGCATGTTAGGCCGCTTTAATGCTCTGGATTTACACTATATACACTTCTACTGGTTGTTTACAGTTTGACACATTCAGTTTTTCTGCCTTTCATCAGTGCTGTTTATTATCCATTTGATTGTGGTCAGTGAATTGCATACCAATTGGTTATGATGGGGTGTAGCCATCCAGTAGTTATGGATTAACTGTAGCAATTGCCTCAAGATCACCAGACGCACCAAGGCAATGTTCAATCATAGACTGAAAGAAGTAAATTACATGAGAAGAGCAGAAGGTGTGGTTTTGTTTAAAGAAGATGAATCAACAACATGTTAGTTGTCAGAAGAAAATGAACTGTGTCAAATGCATAAAATAAACAAAGTGAAAACACCATGTATTCTTTGTAGCATTGATCTTGATACCAGCTGGATTCATAAATACTTGTTTAATAGTTGATTTCAGTTAAATTGCCAGCAAGCCTAGACATTGCATGAGCATTTATGTAATCAACCTGAATAGGAAGTCAAGAAAAAAATTAGTCCATAGTGTCTTCCTGTGCAATTAAATATTTAAACAGTGAAGAATGAAAATATGTGACTAATTATTGATTCAAGGTCAAACAGGATATTGTTAGCCTACTTTGTGAACTAGGCAACACAAAGTCAAGAAACCAGACATTGAAGAGCATTTTTAATTAGAAGACTTCGGTTCGGATTGGAGAAGACACTACAATCTAGATTGGATAGCAGCAGCTGTTCGGGTCGGGTCAGAGCAACATATCGGTTCGGGTCGGATAGAGTCCTCTGTTCGGATCGGTGAACTGCTACTGAGGAAATTGGTAAGGTATATCTAATCGGATCGGAGGGCAACATGATTTCAATTGGATCGGAAAACCAACTGTTTGCCACGAAAATGGATCGGAGCGGAGTAGATTAGAGAAGAAGAGAGCGTTGCATCCAAGCCAATCCGGGTCGGATCGGATATTCCGATCCGAACCCCTTATCTGTGCGTCTCCGATCAGAGCCCATGTTCCATATTATTCTCCTGCAAAAGCGCCTGGATATCCGGACCGGCTGTGACCAGTTCCTACCCATAACGTCCGTTCCTTTGATGCGTTGTCAACATAATAGTTCATCCGAACCCGAAGATAGTGGGATGGACGACATGTGGCCCCGACCCGGATCAAGTTTCGAGCAAATTCACACCTATAAATACCCCGTCTGGAGACAAAGAAAAGGATCTTTTTTAGGCACTTTGAGAATTCAACCACCTCCATAATCCGAACTCCATTGCTCTCGGAGAATCCAAATCTTCTTTCATTATTTGTTTTAATCTATTGAGTGAATATAAGCGAGTTGTGAGTGAAATCAAGTGACTATTACATTGTATTTACAACTGAATCAGTGAATATAGTGAAAGATAAGTGGACGTAGGCATCTCTTCGTCGAACCACTATAAATCCTGTGTGTTCATTTTTATTTTTATCTCATCTTATTTGCTTTTAATCAATTTGGGTGTTAGAACCACTTTTGGGTCTAACATTTTGGTGCTTTCACTGAGAATCCTCATCTAAATTCTTTATTTTCCGGGATCTCTTTCTACTTTTTGGACCGTTGAGTTCAAAGAAGTGAATCCTTAAGTTTCTCCGCTTTTTTATATTTGTTGAAGTGATTGTCAAAAACTCATGGCCAAAGGAAAAGGCAAGGAAGTTCAGTCTGTTCGAGGAAATGGAGCTGGCGAAGATCAGCAAAATGTTGTGGTAACAAGGTCTCGGGGGCAGAGTTCAGCAGCAGGAAGAACCAATGCAGGAAATCCGAGCCGCCAGCAGGGGGAAAACTCCGATCCGATCCGGGTAGGAGATTCAGAAGCAGTGCATTCCCCCAATCTGAACCGACCCGAGCTGCTTGCCACGTACCGATCCGACCAGGCTCCCCAGCTCCGAACCGACCCGACCCGACCTCCTACCTCCGATCCGACCCGATGCTTGGTGAAGCTGGAACCTCTACTCGAGTCCCTACGAATGCTCCAATTCCAGCCACCAGGGTTGGTGATCAGGTCAATCCATCTGCGCCCATCACTCAAGGAGAATTAAAGACGTCCAAAGTCTTGCAGGGAAAGTAGCGGCGCTGAGTAGATTCATCTCCAAAGCCACAGATAAATGTGTTCCGTTTTTTGATTTGATAAAAAGGGGAAAGAAGAACTTCCAGTGGACTCCGGATTGTGTTGAGGCCTTTCAAAATCTGTTGGAACTGCTAGAGAAACCGCTGATTTTATCAAAGCCCGTAGATCACGAAGAATTATTTGTTTATTTGGCAGTCTCGGCTCACGCTGTCAGCACAGCCCTGGTTCGAGAAGAAGACAAAGTACAAAGGCCGGTGTATTATGTAAGTAAGAAATTAGCACCAGCAGAGCGCAACTACCCAAAACTTGAGAAGCTCGCTTACAGCCTCCTGATCGCATCCCGAAAACTTCGTCACTATTTCCAAGCCCATCCAATAACCATATACACCGACCAGCCCTTAAGGCAGGTATTGCAGAGACCCGAAGCATCGGGAAGGTTGATCAAATGGAACATAGAACTAAGTCAGTTTGATTTGAATTTTCAACCACGAAAGTCAATCAGGGGGCAAGCTCTAGCAGACTTTATTGCGGAATTCACCATTCCAGAGGAGGAAATAATCAATGACAGAGTGGTTAAATCCGAGGATGAGCTAAAGATGAATCCGTGGAAACTATATACAGATGGAGCTAAGAATGACTGAATGTCCGGAGCTGGAATTGTCTTAGTCACTCCCGAGGGACGGTCATTATATTACGCCCTGCGATTAGAATTTTCGGCAACTAACAATGACTCTGAATATGAAGCCCTGATCGCCGGGCTGAAGCTTGCTAAAGACCTCGGAGTGAACATGATAGACATATTTTGTGACTCTAAAATTGTTGTTTGTCAAGTGCGAGAGGAATTCGTGGCTCGAGGACCTCGACTTATCGCCTACCTCAAGAAAGTGAAAGAGCTATTGAATAGCTTAGAGCGATACAACATAACACATATTCCAAGAGTTGAAAACCAGAAAGCGGATAGACTGGCAAAGCTGGCTAGTTCCGACAATCCAGCGGAGACTGAAATAATTCCAATTGAAACGTTGGAGTCGCCAAGCTTTGAGTCAATGGAAATTGAATTCATCTTTGAAGCAGAACCAAAGAAGGAGTCGTGGATGACTCCAATTAAGAATTTCCTCAAGAATGGGACACTCCCATCAAAGAAGAGTGAGAAAAGAGCTGTAGTTCGCAAAGCTACCAGATATGTCATACAAGATGATACTCTCTATCGGCAAGGATTTTCTATGCCCCTTTTACGATGTATCGCACACGACGACATCAAGCGTGTACTAAGAGAAGTACACGAAGGTGAGTGTGGAGATCATACAGGAGGTCAAACTTTAGCAAAGAAGATATTGCGATACAGATACTTCTGGCCTACGATCAATAAAGATGCAGCTGATTATTCACGACGCTGCGATAAGTGCCAGAGATTTGCCAAAATCCCCAGGGCACCGTCGACCCAGCTTAAATCAATGGTGAGTCCCTGGCCATTTGCCACATGGGGAATTGATATCATTGGAGTTCTACCAATTGCCAAAGGAGGAGCTAAGTACGCAATAGTAGCCATGGACTATTTTACGAAGTGGGTGGAAGCTGAGCCCTTGACCAAGATCACAACAAGAAAGGTGATAAGTTTTGTGGTCAGAAATATTATATGCCGATTCGGGATCCCAAGGACGATTATAACTGACAACGGGACCCAATTTGATAGCGCTGAATTCAGAAATTTTTGCCAGAAGTATAAGATAGACAAACGATATACTGCAGTTGCCTATCCGCAATCGAATGGGCAAGTAGAGGCAATAAACAAAGTAATAAAATCCATCCTCAAGAAGCGATTAGAGCATGCAAAGGCAAAGTGGGTTGATGAATTGCCCCTAGCTTTGTGGGCATATCGAACAACATTTAAAACGGCCACCGGTCATACCCCTTTCTCTCTCTCCTTTGGCTTAGAAGCTGTAATTCCAGTTGAACTAGAAGTTCCTTCCCACAGGGTGACATATTATGACCCGATGACAAATCGGGCACTTTTACTTGAGTCTCTTGATGAAGTCGAAGAGAAAAGGGACGAAGCAGATTTGCGTGCAGCAAGACATCGGCGTCAGATGGCACGCTATTACGACAAAAAAGTTCGCCTCAGGACTTTTGAACCAGGAGATTTGGTGCTAAAGAGAGTCTTTCCATCCCTTCCTCACCTTGGTCCAAAATGGGAAGGACCCTTTGTCATTCAACGGAAACTTGAAAAAGGAACCTTCAAGTTAACGACCGTGGATGGCGAAAAAGTCCCCAGAGCATGGAATGCTCAACACTTAATGCGATACTTGGATTAAAAACACTGTACTTTGTGTTATTTTTCTTATAAATTCTGTAATAAGGCACGACTTGCCTTGGGAAAATCTAACGATATGAATAAAGGACTATAAAGTGGATGTAGGCTACGACTTAGCTAAACCACTATAAAATGTTGTGTGTTATTTACCTTTATGCATATATACATTTGTTAATTATTCTGTTGTAGGTATGAAGTACAGGGTGACTCACAGCCTAAAAAGGGTGAAAACAGTTTAGACATAAAAAGAAGCACAACGACTATTTGTGCGATAAGACATAAAAGAATGAGAAAACGACATTCTTAACTCTAACTCTCCAGAGAGAGAGAGTATAAAAGCGTCTCCGACTGAGCGCTGAAAAAGGGATTCTCCTCCTAACTCTAACTCTCCAGAGAGAGAGAGAGTATAAAAGCGTCTCTGACTGAGCGCTGAGAAAGAAATCTTTCCCCGTTGAAAGACCGGGGAATAAACAGATGACCAAACTCGAACTCTAACTCTCAAGAGAAAGAGGGAGAGTATAAAAGAAATACCAGAAAAAACGACAGGTACTGACGGCACAGGAAGTGCTATCCCGTCAGAAAATCGGGAGCATTCGGATTGCTTGGTTGAGCATTAAATAACTTGTGGAAATTGACTGGGGACACTTATGTACACGCATATTTCCCCCCTCCACAACTTCGTTTCACAACTGTAGACATGCATAAGTGCAGAACTACTAACAAACAAACATTGCAAAAAGAGAATTATTTTTTTTTACAAATGAATGAATTTGTACAGGGAAATAGCTAAAAAAGAAAGTGCAGGAGCTGCTTTTGTAGCAGCAATTATTGGTTCACAAAAATGCTAAAAAGATACAGGGCAATCCACTATTTAGATTTGGAATGAGCCTTGGATTTCTTGGCGGCTTTCTCCGCATCCTTTGCTTCCTTCTCGGCTTCGGTCAAGATTCGTTTTGATTTCTTTTTCCCTGAAGATGCGGTACTGGAGCCAGTTGTAACACCCCACGTCCATTAATGTCACTCACAAAGGGAATGCATTAACTTCCATGGAGGTTTTAAGTGAATATAGAACAGTAAAATTACAACAAGACAGATATAAAATAGTACTTAGAAATTCAAAAACTTTATTTCATTGTAGCAGAAGTCAAAACATGTTTGATTACATCATAACACCATATTCAATGTCAAGTACAATATCTATCTTGATAAAACAAGTACATAATACCATTACATGAATAGCCATTAAAAAGAAAGATAACAAGCTGGACTTTACTTCAGCAGTCCAAGCTTTCCAGAAGATAAGCGATCCAACTAGACTCCACTAGAACTTGGCCCAACCTGCGGACCTGAAGGGAGAAAAAGGATGGAAAAGAGGGGGTCAGACATAAAGTCTGGTGAATATGATAATTCTACAATACTATTACCAAAATAACTGGACTAAGGCATAAGCTGGAAAACAAGAAAATGTCTATGAAGAGCAGATTAAGGACATAGACAATCGCTAAAGGCAACGTTATAGGCGCTCCTAAATACTAAAGGATAAACACTATACTGCACCACACCAGTCACCCTAAATATTCATCCCACTTAGCTTCACTTAGAAACTTTCCAAATGGCTTTACGTACCCCTAGCTGACTACATAGGTGCCGCCTGCCCCTATCTCCACTAGGTGTACCCTACTTCCCATTATTCGATCGGCTCCCTAACTCGTAGATACCCGTGCTGGCCCCACAGTGGGGTGTATCACTCCCCTAAAGTGGCAACCTGATACAACGGACATGCACGGCTTATACCTACACGATGCAACAACGTCTTACCTACCAGCCCGGGTCCACACACGCATATGAAACCCGTTGGACTTGCATTGCCACCGCTCCCTGTTTTGGCCTCTTATAGTCAAACCCAGTATGCGTGTCCCGTCCTCGACTTAGGTCGAGCCCACAAGGATACGTTTTGGGATACTGGTTGAAATGGGCCCCCACTATTTACCACAAGCATTCCACCTAAGCTTGTCCCCATTAGTCCATCCCACTTAACCCACTTAGTCATGTTCATTTACATGTGTGTTTGGTTAAGTCTAATCGTATTTCAAATGCCTCTAAAGGCAACCACCAGATTCCTCATGCCACCCAAGGCACCTACTTAACCCCCATGTCCCACCTTACATGATTATCTGGTTAAGTATTTCTTAGTTCATTAAGGCCATAACCTCATAAAGACCTCTCACATTAGACTTGCATTTATGGAAGCTGGATTTTCCGGGCGGGTCCGGGCGGGTCCGGGCAGTCTTACACCATAAAAGAGTCTAACCTCGTGTCTTTACAACTGTTATGCTTTAGTTTGGGCCTAGGACCTCTCACATTGGGCCGACATTTGTGACTACTGGATTTGCCGGGCGGGTCCGGGCAGGTTTACATCACAAATGGGTCCAACCTCGTGTCCTAAGCATTGATTATTAATAATAATCCACTTTCCCCCAATTTTAATAATTCCCTACTTGAATTATTAATTACTTCCAATTTTTAACAATGTCCATAATTGACTCAATTATGGACATCCATTCATGGTATGCAAAATCTTACAAAATTGCACCCAATTTATTAATTCCTAATATTACCCCTACCCCACGTTTGAACGTTTATTCGCAAAATATATGTTAGACTCGAATAGCCTAACTCATAGCATAAAAGAGATTATCATAATAATAACATGTATATGTGACCAAATGAATCATAATAAGGGGTGAAACTTGCATATGTCCAACTTGCATAGATTATACATGTCATGGACCTAAAGGTGTCAACTTGTTCAAAATTCACCTAATATAATCTCAATAAATTTTCATAAACTTACATATGAACATGTGTGAATCAACATCATCTAATTTTTTTTTAACAACATGGTTTTATATGGGTACACCTAACTCAATAGGCAAATTCCCATAATCAAGTTTTATTTAATTATAGTTTCAAGTTTATGGGTACACCTAACCTAATAGGCAAATTCCCATAAACAAGATCCATTTAAATTAAGAAAAAAAAAACATAACTTTAAGCATGATCCAACAACATCATGATTTTTCAACATAATATAGCATGATTTATAACATGGCATAGTATGATAGTATAACATAGCTTGACATGATTCTCAACATAGCACGACATAGCATAAGAGAATTCACAACATAGCATGACATAGCATATATAATTTACATCATACGACAACATAATAACATAATAAGAGATCCACAATATATAGAATTTACAATTACAAATCACATCACTTTCTTGTGATCCATTCATAACTGAGTCAAATTATTTTGTAATAGTCTTGTGAGAATCATCATACTCACCAACAAAAGAAAAGAATTAGAGAAAGAGAGATCTTTTGATTTGATTTGTGTAGATTTAGTTGTAGATGATTAGGCTTCCTCTTCTTAGTTCGTGACGGCTATGCTGAACTCCATGGCAGCAGCATGACGGTAGCTTCTCTAATTTTACAAGTGATTTAGTTCTAGGGTCTACCCACTTATTTATAGATTTTAGAATTTATTTAGGCCATTAGATTTAACCTAGAAATAACCGCAGCCGTTCAGACAAGATGGGGTTTATCTTGTTGACTCAGCAATGAGTCAGAAGTGACTCAGCAAACACTCAGCATATTAATAAACTTCTATTCATGTCATAAATATATATATATATTTTCTACAATGTACATATTAGATACATCCCTCTTTACTTATTATTGTTTTTATATACATATTAGATACATCCTCTCTCTTACACACTTATTAATATTTTTATATTCATATTAGATACATCCCCTCTCTTACACACTTATTAATATTTTTATATTCATATTAGATACATCCCCTCTCTTACACACTTATTAATATTTTAGCAACTTTAGTGTTAATAGAAAATTCGGGGTGTTACATTCTCCCCTCCTTTTAAGATTTCGTCCCCGAAATCTTCAAGTCTGGAAGAATGTATATCCTACCATCCAAACGTCCATCTACTCATCCATCATACATAGGCATCCATTGTCCTTAAAAGACTTCTAATGCTTTATGATCATATGCAAGTGTGTGTACATGTCCTTACCTAATGCGAAATCAGGCGGTCTACTGATTCAGTTGACCTCCTTAATGCAAATTATGTAAGTGTCATGAATCCATTATGTATGCAAAAGATCCTAATTGCTTACATACTACTTCTATATGCGTGCACACCCATTCAACCGAATGCAGCATCCATATGATGGTACAACCATTATACATCCATTATACTAAATACATCCATATATATGCAATATGCAATATGAAGTGACTGAGCCGATCTAGTGCCTAAAGTGTGTGTATATATGCATCCACGAGCAACCACTAGCAAACACTTGCATCCATTTTGCATCCATCATACATAACATGTCTCAAACACATGTTTCAACCATAGGATTATCCTAACTAAAGGTCAAAGATACTAATGAGAGGACATACTAAAGATAAGATAAGATAAGCTAAGCGATAAAGGAGAAATTAAAAGACATACCCTCAAAAAGAAAAGGGTACAACGAACGCATCTTCTCTTCTGTCTCCCAAGTTGCGTTGCTCTCATCATCTCCCCATTGCACTTTAACCAGTCTGACCTCTCAATTCCTCAACTTTTTGATCTCCGACCCAAGAATGCATGTAGGAGCTCGTCTAATTGTTGCATCACGCTCTATTTCCACCTCTTTAAGCAAGCTCGGCTCTGCCACCTCCGCGGTCTTGTGCAAACACTTCCTCAAATGTGATACATGGAATACGTCGTGTACTCCACTAAGTTTCTCAGGCAACTCCACCCTATATGCCATCTTCCCAATCCTGTCTTTTACAGGAAACGGCCTTACAAACCTTGGTGCTAATTTCCCCACGGACCCAAAGCGAACAACATTCTGTAACGGAGATACTTTGATAAAAACCATGTCCCCAATGTCAAACTCAAGATCTGTCCTCCTCTTATCAGCATACGATTTTTGCCTATCTTGTGCTGCTTTCATCCTCCTTCGAATCAACTCAATCTTCTCCGAGGTTTCCCTAACCATATCGGGCCCAAGTAGGATTTTATCGGTAGATTCCCACCAACATGTAGGCGAACGGCAAGGCCTTCCATAAAGAGCTTCGAAAAGTGCCATGCCAATACTAGACTGAAAGCTATTATTATATGTGAATTCTACTAACGGAAGGTGCTCTTCCCATGTACCCCCAAAGTCTAGGATACAAAGCCTTAAAAGATCCTCTAGAATGTGATTCACCCTCTCGGTCTGGCCGTCTGTCTGAGGATGATATGCGGTGCTCAAACATAGCTGAGTCCCTACCACCTCTTGTAAACTCTTCCAAAATTCGCTAGTAAAGATGGGGTCACGGTCGCTTACTATACTAGAAGGAATACCGTGCAAACGAACTATCTCCTTAATGTATACAGAAGCCAACCACGGAGCAGTCCTCTTACTTTTCACGGGAATAAAATGGGCGCTTTTAGTAAGTCTATCTACTATAACCCAAATCCCCGTGTTACCCTTCCTTGATCTTGGTAATCCATCCACAAAATCCATTGAGATGCTTTCCCATTTCCATAGTGGAACTTCTAATGGGTGAAGCAACCCACCGGGTTTCTTTTGTTCTGCTTTAACTCGTTGGCACACCAAGCATCTAGCGACGTACTCGGCCACATCCTTTTTCATACCGGCCCAAAAGAAAACCCGCTTCATATCTTTGTACATCTTATCCCCGCCGGGATGAATGGTCATTTTTGACCGATGAGCATCATCAAGAATGGCCTTCCTTAAGTCTTCGTCTTGTGGTACACAAAGTCTATTATCCCTTCGTAACCAACCCTTATCGTCTAGGGTATACCTACGAAGATGGCTTGACGACTCCCCCCCTTTGAGCTTTTCTACTATCTCAACCAACTGTGGGTCGTCTCGCTGTGCCTCACCAACCCGTCCTAGAAGTGTAGGTCTAACCTCCAAGGATGCTAACAGACCGGGTACTAAGTCAACGGAGGGTCTAAAGTCAAACATAGAGATGAATTCTAAGCTTTGTAGTTCAACAAACAACGGACTCAAGGACAACCTTTTCCTACTTAAGGCGTCTGCCACCACGTTACCCTTGCCCGGGGTATATGCTATTTCAAAATCGTAGGAGGCTAAGAATTCCATCCACCGTTGCTGCCTTAAATTCAAATCCTTCTGAGAGAATAAGTATTTTAATGATTTGTGGTCAGTGAACAGTTCGAATTTCTCACCAAGAAGATAGTGACGCCAAGACTTAAGCGCGAAAACAATTGCGGCTAGCTCTAAGTCATGCGTGGGGTAATTCTTTTCATGAACCCTCAACTGCCTTCCACCATAGGCTATTACTCTTCCCTCTTGCATGAGGACCGCGCCAAGTCCCGTCCCACAAGCATCAGTATAGATGGTAAACGGTTTATTCCCGTCTGGCAGCACTAAGACTGGGGCTGAAGTTAAGGCTCTCTTTAAACGTTGGAACGCATCATCGCAATCTTTGTCCCACGTAAAAACCAGGTTCTTCTTCGTTAACCGTGTTAATGGAGCTGATATTTTTGCGAAGTCTTTGATAAACTTCATATAATAGCCAGCCAACCCCAAGAAACTTCTTACTTCGGTTGCATTTTTAGGGACCTTCCAATCTTGGATGGCCACCACCTTTGCGGGATCCACTGCTATCCCTTCTTTGGAAACCACGTGCCCTAAGAACCGTACTTCCTTCCTCCAGAAGTGACACTTAGAAAATTTTGCCTTAAGGTTATGCGCTCGAAGGGTTTCCAACACTTCCCTAAGATGTAGGGAGTGCTCTTCTTTATTCTTAGAAAAGACTAAGATGTCATCCACAAAGACTACCACGAATTTGTTAAGGTATTCCCTAAACACCCTACTCATCAAATCAACAAAATATGCAGGGGCGTTTGTCAAACCAAAGGGCATCACTAACCATTCATAGAATCCGCCAGGAGTCCTAAAAGCAGTCTTATCTATACTATCCTCAGCCACTCTCAGTTGATGAAAGCCAGTGGCTAAGTCCAACTGCGAAAACACTGAGGCGCCAACTAACTGATCAAAGAGATCGTCAATCCTCGGCAATGGGTGTCGGTTCTTTTTAGTAAGCTTGTTTAGTTCTCTATAGTCCATACAAAGTCTAAGAGACCCATCCGCCTTTGTGGCAAAAACTACTGGAGCACCCCACTCCGATATACTACGTCTTATGAACCCCTTCTCAAGCAACTCCTTTACTTGCTTATTGAGTTCCCTCCTTTCACGAGGAGCCATGTGGCGTACTGGCAAAGATACGGGTTTATCATTATCCACAAGATAAATTCGAAAGTCTATCTCCCGCTTTGGAGGTAAGCCCTTCACCTCCTCAAACACATCCGGATATTCCCGGACCACTTCTACCGATCGCAGGTTCTCTACAGACGCGTCAAGTGATTCAAGATAACTTAGCATAACAGAATTTATGGGATTACAAAAGATGTCGAGAGCATTACCAAGGCGAGTCACAAGCCTAACTACTCTCCTTTCACAATCAAGAATGGCCTTATTTCTAGACAACCAATCCATTCCTAAAATTAGCCCATAGCCCGTGAAGCCCAATACATAAGCATCACATCTAAATTCAACGCTAAGTATAGAGATTTTCAAATCCAAACATATCATGATCAAATGAGCCGAACCCCCAATTGGATTTGAAACGACCAAGGGATCCTCTACTAAACTGGTGTTCAAGTGCAGTGATTCAACTAATGATGCAGAGATAAACGAATGAGATGCGCCAGAATCGAATAAGGTACGAACAGGATGATCAAACAGAAAAACTAAGCTTTCAACAGAAATTGTTCTACCTCTTTCTTGCAGTGGTGGGGCCGCAATAGCCTGAACTTGCCCCCTTGCCTGCCCTGGTGCCATAAGAGCCTGCACCTGTCCTCCCGAGGTAGACCCTGCCCTCTGCCCCTTCTTTGGACAGTCCTTCACTAAATGTCCCGCATCTCCACAATGAAAACAACCAGTCTTCTTTTTCTTTCTACAATCTTTGCTGAGATGGCCAGGCGTCCCACAATTGAAGCATTTCTTCTTCCCTTTGCCATTATTGTTTTTACCACCCTTCTTATTTTGCTGTTGGGGTTTCTTCTGATCCCCTTTCTTTTCAACTGCCTTATCCTCATGCATAAGTGCCATTTCTACTAGCTTTTCAAAGGTGGCTCCCATAGGGATGTGGGTCATAGCCAACCCTTGCAACGGTTCATTCAAGCCTCTAACGAACCTCAAAGCTTTCTTCTTTGGCGTGTTCACCAACTCCAAGCCAAACCTTGCTAACTGATTAAATTTATTGACATATTCCTTTACTGATGAGCTCCCTAGCTTTAGTGCCAGGAATTTTTCCATATTTAAGTTCTCCTCTGCCCTTGAAAGAAACTTTGCCTCAAACCTTCGTCTGAAATCCGCCCATGAATCAACTGGACGTTCCCCGTTAGTGACCTCCCACCAAAACGAGGCCTCTCCCTTCATTAACCAAGCAGCTAAACGGACTTTCCTCCCATCTTCCACTTCAAAGATATCCAACAATTCCTCAGTCTCCTTAAGCCAATCTCTGGCCTCCACAAACGTCTCAGTCCCTTGAAAAGTTTTTCCTCCCATAGCCTTGAATTCCTTGCACGTCTTTGCAAAAGTGTCAACACGAGGAGGAGGAGGAGGAGGAATGGGTGCAACTAGGGGTGGAGGAGTATCCGCTGGGCCTGCAGTGGTGGCCCTAGCCTCCAAGTATCTCCTAAACCACCCTGGAATCGTCACACCTTCTGGGAGATTAAGATCTTCAGCCATGCTGAAACGAAAAAGGAAAGATTCAAAATGGAGAATTCGAAAGATAAAGATAAGGATGTGGCTATTTGGGATTATGTTTTTCATAAAAACTCTCTTTAAATAACATGTTTTTTTTTTTGAAAGCACTTCTTCCAAAAATACTTTAGAAAAAAAAATTTTTTCTAAAAAAAATTTTATCTGTTCTGGTAACCTTATGCTCTGATACCACGTGTAACACCCCACGTCCATTAATGTCACTCACAAAGGGAATGCATTAACTTCCATGGAGGTTTTAAGTGAATATAGAACAGTAAAATTACAACAAGACAGATATAAAATAGTACTTAGAAATTCAAAAACTTTATTTCATTGTAGCAGAAGTCAAAACATGTTTGATTACATCATAACACCATATTCAATGTCAAGTACAATATCTATCTTTATAAAACAAGTACATAATCCCATTACATGAATAGCCATTAAAAAGAAAGATAACAAGCTGGACTTTACTTCAGCAGTCCAAGCTTTCCAGAAGATAAGCGATCCAACTAGACTCCACTAGAACTTGGCCCAACCTGCGGACCTGAAAGGAGAAAAAGGATGGAAAAGAGGGGGTCAGACATAAAGTCTGGTGAGTATGATAATTCTACAATACTCTTACCAAAATAACTGGACTAAGGCATAAGCTGGAAAACAAGAAAATGTCTATGAAGAGCAGATTAAGGACATAGACAATCGCTAAAGGCAACGTTATAGGCGCTCCTAAATACTAAAGGATAAACACTATACTGCACCACACCAGTCAACCTAAAGATTCATCCCACTTAGCTTCACTTAGAAACTTTCCCAATGGCTTTACGTACCCCTAGCTGACTACATAGGTGCTGCCTGCCCCTATCTCCACTAGGTGTACCTACTTCCCATTATTCGATCGGCTCCCTAACTCGTAGATACCCGTGCTGGCCCCACAGTGGGGTGTATCACTCCCCTAAAGTGGCAACCTGATACAACGGACATGCACGGCTTATACCTACACGATGCAACAACGTCTTACCTACCAGCCCGGGTCCACACACGCATATGAAACCCGTTGGACTTGCATTGCCACCGCTCCCTGTTTTGGCCTCTTATAGTCAAACCCAGTATGCGTGTCCCGTCCTCGACTTGGGTCAAGCCCACAAAGATACGTTTTGGGATACTGGTTGAAATGGGCCCCCACTATTTACCACAAGCATTCCACCTAAGCTTGTCCCCATTAGTCCATCCCACTTAACCCACTTAGTCATGTTCATTTACATGTGTGTTTGGTTAAGTCTAATCGTATTTCAAATGCCTCTAAAGGCAACCACCAGATTCCTCATGCCACCCAAGGCACCTACTTAACCCCCATGTCCCACCTTACATGATTATCTGGTTAAGTATTTCTTAGTTCATTAAGGCCATAACCTCATAAAGACCTCTCACATTAGACTGGCATTTATGGCAGCTGGATTTGCCGGGCGGGTCCGGGCAGTCTTACACCATAAAAGAGTCTAACCTCGTGTCTTTACAACTGTTATGCTTTAGTTTGGGCCTAGGACCTCTCACATTGGGCCGACATTTGTGACTACTGGATTTGTCGGGCGGGTCCGGGCAGGTTTACATCACAAACGGGTCCAACCTCGTGTCCTAAGCATTGATTATTAATAATAATCCACTTTCCCCCAATTTTAATAATTCCCTACTTGAATTATTAATTACTTCCAATTTTTAACAATGTCCATAATTGACTCAATTATGGACATCCATTCATGGTATGCAAAATCTTACAAAATTGCACCCAATTTATTAATTCCTAATATTACCCCTACCCCACGTTTGAACGTTTATTCGCAAAATATATGTTAGACTCGAATAGCCTAACTCATAGCATAAAAGAGATTATCATAATAACAACATGTATATGTGACCAAATGAATCATAATAAGGGGTGAAACTTGCATATGTCCAACTTGCATAGATTATACATGTCATGGACCTAAAGGTGTCAACTTGTTCAAAATTCACCTAATATAATCTCAATAAATTTTCATAAACTTACATATGAACATGTGTGAATCAACATCATCTAATTTTTTTTTAACAACATGGTTTTATATGGGTACACCTAACTCAATAGGCAAATTCCCATAATCAAGTTTTATTTAATTATAGTTTCAAGTTTATGGGTACACCTAACCTAATAGGCAAATTCCCATAAACAAGATCCATTTAAATTAAGAAAAAAAAACATAACTTTAAGCATGATCCAACAACATCATGATTTTTCAACATAATATAGCATGATTTATAACATGGCATAGTATGATAGTATAACATAGCTTGACATGATTCTCAACATAGCACGACATAGCATAAGAGAATTCACAACATAGCATGACATAGCATATATAATTTACATCATACGACAACATAATAACATAATAAGAGATCCACAATATATAGAATTTACAATTACAAATCACATCACTTTCTTGTGATCCATTCATAACTGAGTCAAATTATTTTGTAATAGTCTTGTGAGAATCATCATACTCACCAACAAAAGAAAAGAATTAGAGAAAGAGAGATCTTTTGATTTGATTTTTGTAGATTTAGTTGTAGATGATTAGGCTTCCTCTTCTTAGTTCGTGACGGCTGTGCTGAACTCCATGGCAGCAGCATGACGGTAGCTTCTCTAATTTTACAAGTGATTTAGTTCTAGGGTCTACCCACTTATTTATAGATTTTAGAATTTATTTAGGCCATTAGATTTAACCTAGAAATAACCGCAGCCGTTCAGACAAGATGGGGTTTATCTTGTTGACTCAGCAATGAGTCAGAAGTGACTCAGCAAACACTCAGCATATTAATAAACTTCTATTCATGTCATAAATATATATATATATTTTCTACAATGTACATATTAGATACATCCCCCTTTACTTATTATTGTTTTTATATACATATTAGATACATCCCCTCTCTTACACACTTATTAATATTTTTATATTCATATTAGATACATCCCCTCTCTTACACACTTATTAATATTTTTATATTCATATTAGATACATCCCCTCTCTTACACACTTATTAATATTTTAGCAACTTTAGTGTTAATAGAAAATTCGGGGTGTTACACCAGTAGACTTCTTCCCGGAGGGCGGGGCACTGGAATCAAGAGAAGATTTTTTAGCAAGTTCTTCTGTAATAGATCTAGTTGAGAGCTTAACAACTAACCTTGATCCCGCATCCACAACTGCGAGGGGCTTGAGGACCTCAGGGTCTAGTTCTTCGGCCTTTAATTGCAAGCGCTTGTCTTGATCAGCCTTCATTGCAGCCAAGGTAACGTCATCAGCACATTTTGACTCCCCGGTTATTGCAACTTCTGGTTCCTCTTCATGCCCCCCGTCTCCGCCATCGTCCTTTAAAGCTGCTATCATTTCTTCATCAGGGGGAGTGGAGACCTTAGTTGGCTCACTTCCTTCTCCCAAGTCTATAAAAGCAGCCTTGTCTTCCCCTTTTTTGGCCCCATCTGCGGGCTTTGTCCCAGCGGCAGCTCCTTGAGCTACATCTATCTTTTCGGATGATTCGACACCTACAGAATGAGAAGCAACAGTTATCAACTCGGGCGAAAACAATGGGTCTCTCATCGAATGTTCAATCACGTGGCGAAAGGTAGTAATAGCTTTGACAAATTGAGGAGAAAAGATAGGGATACCTTCCGAAGACTTCTCAGCGGGGGTGACCACTACCTCTGGGGCTATTTCAGGAATAGGGGATAGTAGAGTTGTTCGAGGAATTCCCGGATTTTCGGGATCATACCCTTCTACTTCGGGAGTTGCAGGGGCAGAGGAAGAGGAACCGGCTTCGAGAATGGTTTTTTGTTTAGACTTCCGTCTCTCTTCTTCCATGGCCTCAGCAATGAGGCGGCGCCCTTCAGCTAGGCGCTCCGTTTCATCGTCTCTCAAGTATTTTTCCATTAGTTTATCTTCATCGAGGGAATCGACCTTAAGTTCCTCTTTTTCCCACTCAACGATTTGATTCCATACTTGAACTAGAGTGGATGGATAGTCCTTGATCCAAGAAATGTTTCGGAGACGAATAATATGTGCGAAGAATTCAATCATTAGTTCGCCGAAACTTTGAATCTCAACCTCCGCCTCAGATAATTGCTTACGGGCTTCCTCCGTAGATTTAATGGCACACTCCACATTGCCCTCGGCCAGGGCAGCCCTGTTCTCTGCCTCCAACAACTTTGAAGCCAAGTCAGCATTCTTCTTTTCTAATTCAGCACTCCTCTTTGCTAACTCGGCGTTTTTTCGCTCAAGCTCAGCATAAGCAAGGCGTGTCTTAGCAGCTTCTGACTTGGCCTCGTCAGCTTGCTTTTTTAATTCAGAACGCTCCTGAGTATGAGATTCAAGCAAATCGTGATAGCGCTTTTGCATGTCCTCGAATTGTTGTTTGAAATTAGAAGCGTCCCTTTGAGCGACCGCTAGCTGAGCTTGAGTGTCTTCCAAATCTTTTCCTAGAGCTTTTAAGGCCTTAGCATCCTCCTCCGCGGTCTTTTGCATTGAATCAGTATTTGTGATTAGAGTGCGGATGATTCTAGAAAGATTACGTGAATATTTGAACATCTCAGTATATTGTTTTTGCACCGCATCAATCTTTGCTTTGGCCTCATCTGCCCAATTAGATGAAATAGGTTCAAGGGTAGGTAGAAAGGTCAAAGTCTCGAAGTAGTTCTCGGGAAATTGCTGCTCTAAATATGCCAGCTTGACTGCGGTTCCCGCATCTGGTGGGGGAGGAGCGGAATTGATAATTCGGTGTCCCTATGAGAAGAGAATTCAGTAGTCTCTTTGTCCGTTCTAGGTCGTTTAGTGGCAGGGACCTTGTGCTTACTTCGAGACCCGGTTTCTTTTGGAGGAGTTCTCTCTCTACTCCGCTTTTCATGGGAGGAAGTGGAGTCTTTAGATGGTGGTCTGTCCTCCTCCCTGCGGCTTTGATAGCTCTTATATTTCTCTTGTTCCGGTCGAACTGGTGAGCGGGAACATGAGGGTCGAGAACGATAGGGATCATAAGGTCTTCTCTCCTCCCTACCACGATCATCCCGGCGATCATACTCGACATCCTGAGGAGGATTGGACATGCTGCGACGAAGTTTTCTTATATCGTAGTAGGATCGAGACATTGTACCTGCACGATAAAATAAACGAAGTTTAGAATTAATGGATTCATGGAGAAAGAAGTGCAATGAATGCTAATTCTGTGGTGTAAAGTGTATCCTAAGTGGTGTGTTTCCCCCCGACCAACCCGAGTCTGAAGCTAGACTAGTGCGGGCAGGCTCTTTGGCCTTAGCGGGAGTGGTTTCTTCAGAAGAGGTGAAGACTAAAGGATCCTTCCTGAAATCCTCTGAAGTATATATAGTCTCAGGTAAGGGGAGATCCCCCAAACCCTGAAATATGTGCTCATCAGTACTAGGAACATCCCCTTCGGAAGCATGAAGTGGCGACTCTTGGGAGGATTTTGACTTGTCTAGAGAAGTAGTTTCCTCGGGGGCAATATACCCTTCACGATGCTTTTCGGTCAGATTAGCCAATTCATCATCTTGTGTGGAAGATGGAGAAGGTGAAGATTGAAGAGGCACTGTAGGAATTCCCGAGCCTTCTCCTGTCTCTGGAACTATCTCCACTGGAGGAATGTATGCGTAAGGGACCGTCCCATGACCGATGCTACGAAAAACGGATAGCAGCCCATGAAAGTGAAGGTATTCATCTTTAAGGACCTCGTCGATAGTCAAGAATTTTTGATCGCCATTAAGAAGTCGGTGCATCCGATCAAAGAACACCTGATCTGATATCTGTTTGGGATTGTCGACTGCAAATAAAAAGGAAAACAGGTCAGGGTGATGATTCAAGTGTATAGAGTCCGGATTTAGAAAATCAACGCTTTACTTGATTTTGTCCATCTCCTGGCGCATCCAGGCTATTGCTTCACGTAGAACCATTCTAGTCTGGAATCTCCAGCTTTACTGCTAAATGGTGCAGAGATTATCTTCCTTTTTGGGACTGATTCCAAGTAGCAGAAGGATGGAGTCTCTCGAGTTCGATGCTTGAAATTATAGAAGAAGTGAACGTCATCGAACGTGAGCTCTATGCCTAGGATTTCACGATATGCTATGTACAAGGTGTGCAAATAGGCATATGAATTGGGATGCAACTGCATGGGGGCAATCCGCATTTGTCTTAAGAAATCAACGATGAAAGGAGAGAATGGAGGAATGGCGCCGACCATGCACATCAATCGAGTGACCGTCATATATCCTTCTGGAGGGTTGTGGGGACGGTCAGAACGTGAGGGCACTAGGGTGTCCCTTTTCATTATTCCATATAAGCAAATTCGAACAAGTCGATCATTGTCGATTGTCGATTCTATGGAATCTGGAGGTGATTCCAATATAATGGCTGATTCAAATTCGTCAGGGGCTCGATCGTCACCGATCCCTCCTTCCTCCTCAAAACCCAGAGAAACCTCGTTCTCCGAAGACGCCTCGTTGCTTTCTCGATTTCCAACCCCGTAGTCTGGACCCTCACTATCCCATTCTGGATCAGACGAAGAAGATATATCCTCAAGAGTGATTTTGTTAGAAGTTTCCGGGGCTTCTTTCCTCTCAGCTAGTCGGGAAGAGCGTCTGGGTCTCATTGTCATAGAACTATTGAAGAAGCAATAGCACGGATTAGAGTAAATTATCCCGTGCCCCCCTGTGCATGTGTGTGAACTAAAATGTGAGCAGCAAATGTGAGAAATGCAAAGTAAAAGTACAGCAATGTAAGATGAAACTTTGAAGAGAAAGTGATAGTCAGAGTAGTTCTTAATGTTCACTTATGTCCGCAAGGTACTATCCTAACTGTTCGTAAAGTTGGAAGTAATATCTTTTAAATAGTTGGACGAAAGCTTGTGTTTTAAATTGAGTGGTGTTCGGTTCGGGTGCAGACAACGGGTTCGGATCGGATGAGCAAAGGCCCATGCTCAGAAAGATATATCCGGATCGGTTCGGAGATTGACACCCGGAGCGGGTCGGATTAACTTGGATAACCAGACCCCTATTCTCTCTTTTGTTTTTCAATCGGGTCCGATCCGAGCGCATAAGTCGTGACCTTCATTGTATTCGTAAATCCGACCTGACCCGGTCAAGCAGTTTAAGACCCATTTCTTGGCCCTATTGCTCCGACCCGATCCGGCTCTGTAAATTTCCCTCTTTTCCTCTTTTCCTCCTACTGTTCCCCTACCCGAACCAACTTTCTTCAGTTTTCTTCCTCTTCCTCCTCTTAAATAGCGAACCCAACTCAAAATCCCAAGCTTGAATTAAAGTCGAGAGATTGAGTACTCAAGTGTCCATACTTTCCTCCAACGCTTCGAAATGGCGTTGATGTCATTGACGACGAAGGCGGAGGAAGGAAGAAGGCGCAGTGATGGAATTATTCAATTACTTTGTTAAAGTCATTCAAATTAACCGTGAAGGTAAATCAAAAGTGATTATGGCAACAGGATTCAAGATTACAAGACTACCTATGTGTTTGATTCGAAGACAGAAGCGAAAATTTTGAAGTTTCTTGGAAAAGCTGGAGCTTCGATATGGAATCGGTTCGGATAAACGAAAACAATAAATGAAAGAAAAGAAGAAAGAAGAAGTGAATTTATATAAACAACAAGCTGACTATTCGTATTCCCGATCGGACCGGCTTGAAAAGCCCAGTAATACAGCTTGGCCCACTGGTTCATCGCAGAGTACAGGAGGAAGAAGATCTGTTCGGGTCGGAACCCAAGCCAGAAATCCGTTCGGGTCGGAATCCGAACCGAACAGGATGAAGTACGAAAACTTAACGTGTGAATTCGAAAGGAAAGATGAAGCTTTTGCGCTATGGTAGTCAAAGCATGCTCCGTTCCCCACAGAAGCATCCTTTGAGGGGGCAAAGTGTTAGCCTACTTTGTGAACTAGGCAACACAAAGTCAAGAAACCAGACATTGAAGAGCATTTATAATTAGAAGACTTCGGTTCGGATTGGAGAAGACACTACAATCTAGATTGGATAGCAGCAGCTGTTCGGATCGGGTCAGAGCAACATATCGGTTCGGGTCGGATAGAGTCCTCTGTTCGGATCGGTGAACTGCTGCTGAGGAAATTGGTAAGGTATATCTAATCGGATCGGAGGGCAACATGATTTCAATTGGATCGGAAAACCAACTGTTTGCCACGAAAATGGATCGGAGCGGAGTAGATTAGAGAAGAAGAGAGCGTTGCATCCAAGCCAATCCGGGTCGGATCGGATATTCCGATCCGAACCCCTTATCTGTGCGTCTCCGATCAGAGCCCATGTTCCATATTATTCTCCTGCAAAAGCGCCTGGATATCCGGACCGGCTGTGACCAGTTCCTACCCATAACGTCCGTTCCTTTGATGCGTTGTCAACATAATAGTTCATCCGAACCCGAAGATAGTGGGATGGACGACATGTGGCCCCGACCCGGATCAAGTTTCGAGCAAATTCACACCTATAAATACCCCGTCTGGAGACAAAGAAAAGGATCTTTTTTAGGCACTTTGAGAATTCAACCACCTCCATAATCCGAACTCCATTGCTCCCGGAGAATCCATATCTTCTTTCATTATTTGTTTTAATCTATTGAGTGAATATAAGCGAGTTGTGAGTGAAATCAAGTGACTATTACATTGTATTTACAACTGAATCAGTGAATATAGTGAAAGATAAGTGGACGTAGGCATCTCTTCGCCGAACCACTATAAATCCTGTGTGTTCATTTTTATTTTTATCTCATCTTATTTGCTTTTAATCAATTTTGGTGTTAGAACCACTTTTGGGTCTAACAGATATCACATAACTTTACTGAATACATATAACCACAAATGTATGGGTGGCTGAATTGATTATTATAGTTTGAAAGATGAAATAAAGAACAGGCGAAAAGCATTAAGCACTGTTTGTATATACTCATGCATCTACAGTTATAATTTGTTGCATGACTAACTGTGACTTTTATTGCTACTCTATCTAAAATAAAACAGATAGTGAAGACCAAAAACAATACAATGAGATCCATCTCTGAGTCTATGACAACAATCAAAGGATATATGTACATAGGACGTATGATAAATGGGAAATACACAACAATAACTATTTAAAGGAATGCACCTCTTCTGGAGACACTCCTGCATCTTCGAGACTTTTCTGAATACAGGTTGAAACTGCAAGTCCATCAACCCTTGGATCGGTCATGTGGTAGGCATCACAATTAACAGCACCTCCCAAGTATTCAGCAACGATAGGTGCACCACGTTTCAATGCATGTTCTAAACATTCCAGGTTCATGTGTATGAAAACTTTCAACAACGACTGAACCTAAGTCTCTCATTTAAAAAACAAATAAGCATATTATAGATATATTTGAACATATTAGTAACAATGTTCAGCCTATCGTTATTGGTAAATAAGATTAATTCAAGCCTAAATTGCATCACATAACTGCTGTTGCATCTCAATATACAACATCAGCATCACCTTTTGGCAAGAAGAACAAGCAAGAATGCACCATCAACCACCTTGCATGATCATACATAATAGCATCCTTAAGCTTCCTTCCTTGCCTCAGCCACATTATCCAGCCTCATGATCACATGTCCCTCAACTCCTCCACATTGCTCCATGTTAATTAAAGTGCATCTTCAAGTAGCTGATTCTATAAATAAATGTATTGTAAACATAACATATAGTTTATTTTTTATCACTTTCACTTCATTGGTCATCATAGTAATGATCCTGGAAATATTTTATGCCTAATCCCCAACAAACTTTTGTATATATTTTGATTTACTTTTAATAAAAAAGTGATCCTCAAAAGAGAAACACCCTTTAATATAAAAAAATGGATTGTCATTTTAATTCCAATGTAAGAATTTTTTATATTTGTTATTCCATAGATCACATCTTTAAATAGCATAATGTCACATATGGCAATGACGTCATGATGCTTTTGCAAACTGGTTATAGACCTCAATGATACAATATTTAGCGTACAATGGATATGACTGTTTGGAATCATCCAAAACATTTTCCTTTTATCAAATAAAGATTGGAATATGAACGACGGTGTTTTGAATTACGGCGTAGATGCACACAACCATTCATTTTTAAAGAGTGATGGGCGTTTGAGATCTTATAACAGTAAGCAAAATTAATCATCTAATTTATTGCCATTTTAGCATAAAAATAAATTAGGGCGGTCCCATAAAAATGTTGTTAAAAGAAAAAAAATAAAGTTATGCTATGAACTTAGCATTTATGCAATGATTAAGGAATAACACCCCAATAACTTGTATGATGCATGGGGCAATAAAGGAAAATATTTATTCCATGAAACTGTCATTGTTAATACTGGTACGGCGAAGTTTAATGAATTGGAGCAAATTCTCCATCCTTTCCGTTGGCTTTTCAACTTTCTTCCCATTGACTACCTATAAATTAAATGAAGCATGCTTGATTAGTGTGCCATTATAACTAATTTTGATTATATCATCTTAATAAATATGAACATTAAGCAGGTGTTTATATCATCCTAATAAATATGAACATTAAGCAGGTGTTTATATCATTTTAATAAATATGAACGTTAAGCAGGTGTTTATATCATCCTAATAAATATGAACATATAGCAGGCGATTAACGCCTAAAATTACAACAGTATAGTATCATTAATTAGATTAAAAAAATTAAAAAATACATGGTTAATTTATGCGGAAAAAATCTGGACCAATTTGAACAGCGCACTCATTGTATTGTTCGCAGCAAATCAAAAGTAAATAAACTGAGAAAACCAGGTATGTCAAAGCATTAATGGCAACATGTTAAATCATGGAGTTGTTCAAACATTTAAAGAAGTGAATAGGTAACGGAAAAAAATTGGAAACACCTTGAATTGCTGAGCCTTTAATCTTTCTTCCTTCATGAACATGGTTTCATGTTGATTTAATTTTCCAAATTGGCTATTAATTATATTTCCATAAGCTTATAATGACAATAGATCGAATAATCATTATTAGCTTACAACATGAAGGTATAAAACCAAACTAAACAATGAAATATCCTAATTGGAAGAGGTGTAAATCTGCATTGAACCTGATAGCATTCACTTTAACTTTAATGCTCATATGGAGTCGGTTCATGGGCAATCAATTTGTGAATAAGACTATTAGTTTACAAATTGTAAACTCAGATTAAAGGAATGTAGAATTTTAGACTGTGAAGAGGAACTTTATATGTTGATGATCTCTTATTATAATCAACCCCAAAAAAAAAATCATGTCCAAAACTAAGGTGCATGATTGTGTTTGTGTGCACATACAAACCTATATTTCACTAAATTGAGTTATGAAATATCACTTTGTAAGCTAATAGTTTTCATCAAAAAACGAGGCAATGGAAACATTATCAGTGCAAAAAAAGGTAACCTCGCTAAGATTTGTCTACTCCGCATAAATTTCAACATGCGCAATTTAACGATCAATTATTATTTTTGTGAAAAGAGCTATATCAATTTCAATGAAAGATTCATGAATACCGTTTTTTACTATGAGAAAATAAATTTGATCATGACATAGGATAACTTTGAAGATTATTTCCCAAAAAACAACATCTAAAATAGACGATAATAAATTAGTTTTCTTTGGCAAACAATGGATAATCATATTTGAAAGTTATAATGAATGGAAACAGAGAAATTGTAATAGGACTTTAGTATACCAGTGAAAGGACTCCAGCTATATAATTTTATCTATGTTAGCATACCTACCAATAATTTGGTTTGACATTTACAATTTACTGAAAATGAATCATTGATATACCAAATTAGCATAACTAAAATGTACATGATGCATAGTTAATTCATAACCACAAGCGTTTTCAGAAAACCCAACATACTGAAGATATCATCAAGTTCAAAAATCATTCAATTCCCTCTTATGATGTCTCATCACATAATTCTTGTACACACATGTAGATGTGTATATGTCACATAAATAAAGGTATGAAATATTAGTGCCTACAAAGTTGATATTAAGTTGAAGATCATAGTTACCCATGTAGTGGAGTCAGCGTGAAAAGGAAATCAAATCTATCCCTCCATTCAAAATTCAAACAGATCTGAGTGCAGTAGTCTCTAATTTGAAAGAAATGGCCTCAGAAGACACATTCCATTTCGCATCTGAATCCGTAAACGGACACCTCGACAAACTGTGTGACCAAGTCTCCGATGTTGTTCTCGAAGCTTGCCTAGTTCAGGACCTTGACAGCAAAGTCAGCTGCGAGTCATGCACCAAAACCAATATGGTCATGGTTTTTGGTGAAATCACCACCAAAGCCAATGTCAACTATGAAAAGATCGTCCATGACACCTGCAGCAACATTGGATTTGTCTCAACCAACGTCGGTTTGGACGTTGACAACTGCAAAGTTCTAGTCAACATAGAACAGCAGTTCCCTGAAATTGCTCAAGGATTTCATGGTCATTTTACTAAAAGCCACAAGGACGTTGGTGTAGGTGACCAAGGTCACATGCTTGGATACGCAAGCTATGAGACTCCCGAGTCCCGAGCCCAAGTGTCTGAGTCACGTACTTGCCACCAAGCTTGGTACCAAGCTCACCGAAGTCCGTAAGAATGGCACTTGAGCTTGGTTGAGGCCCGATGGCAAAACATAGGTGACTGATGAATACATAAATGACAATGGTGCCATGGTCCCCATCCGTGTCCACACCAAGCTTGTCTCAACTCAGCACGATGAAGCTGTTACAAATGATGACATTGCTGCTGATCTAATGGAGCATGTTATCAAACCAATCATCCCGGCTCAATACTTGGATGAAACTACTATTTTCCATTTAAACCCATGAGCAGATTTGTGATTGGTGGATGTCATGGAGATGTGAGTCTAACTGGTCGCAAGATCATCATCGACACCTACGGTGGTTGGGGAGCCCACAAAGGTGGTGCGTTTTCGGGTAAGGAACCAACTAAAGTGAACAGGAGCAGCGCTTACATTGTCAGACAGCCTGCAAAGAGTACATTAAAAAATGGAGTAAAATATTTGGATGCTCAGTCACTGTTATATTCCATCTAGATATGAATGTTGGAGAACAAATAAATGAATAACATGCCTCAACTTTAATCATGTTGCTATCACCATAGTCAATTTTAAGTGGATAGAGAAGCTTAAAACATACATAAAGGAAAAGCAGTTTGGATATAATTAAGAAAATGGTGAAGACTACTTAAAATCTATTGGTTATAAAAATACACAACTAAATAACAGAACAAAAATAACATTCTTATTTGATACACATTATACATTTACTTGATCCCGACTCCCATGAAACTCATCTTCCATCTGTCATTTTCGTAAAAAAGTTATAGAAATTACAAAAATTAAGCAATACATGAATTTATGAAATAGAGAAATAAAAAATTGACATAATAACATAGAAGAGCAGACATAAAGCTCCCTATTATTTTCCTTAGAAACTTTATCATTTTTTTATAGTCCATTAATTATGTTAACATGTCATAAAATTTTCTATCCGAGTTCCAAAAAAAATTCACTGTTAGTTACAAATATGTGGAATATCATTGCTTACCATTTAATTCCAATATCTTTTTTGACAATTCCTAAAGAGACAAAGTTAAACATAAAATATTACAGTACCTTCAAACTATACCAAATATATATATGTATATATATAAGTGCATTGATTATGTTTCAGTAACATGCAGAGACTAAGAAAAAATAAAATGACAATTTAATTCTTAAATAAGCATCCTATAATATGTGTATTTTGCATATTTTCCTTCAACGGACTTCGTTTGTATGTTCCTTTGATAAAGTTTTTTTTTTACACAATTTGAATCATCCCCTTACTAACAAAAAATAATAGATAATATCATTAAGTCAAAATAGCATAGGAATTTAAACATCACGTTTAAACTATTATTGGTCAAAAATGCAGGCCATCGTATAGTTGGTATTAGTATGAATGTTGCAATAATACAGGTTATTCATCAAAGACCGTAGGGAACAAATAAAACCGAAATATTAAAAAACTCACCCTAAAACTTAACAGGGTAAACAGCAGCAGTTGAGACCGCAAATAATTTCATCGCTACCTGTGGAACAGTAATATTGATCAGAATGGTGGTGATAGTTCATGGTTATACACAATCAAACAATAAACAAATCCCAGAACACATGTTAATCCAAATTTTATACGAAAGTCTGATCATGATTTATGAAGGAGTTTATCATTCATGCTAATGAGAGGGTAACAAATCCGGTGAAAAATAAGAGTATGACTTACTAAATTTGAGGAAAATTGAGACAAAATCTTACCAACATAACGAACTAAAGGACTATTCCATTTCCAAAATACTATTAGCTTTAAATCAGTGCTGCAGGATCGCCATATTTAATTCGAGCAAACGAAGTAGAAAATTGTAGATATGAAAACTATAAATAACAGACATAGTACCAATGCACCATTCGATTTCTTCATCCATGATGGTGATTTGACAATAAAGATGGAAGTAGTAGTAGTTAATTAATCTATAACAAATATTAATCTTAGCTTCATAAACTATGGCCGCAACCGATGCTAGTACTCATATAATAACCACTGCACGTGTAGATGAGAAAATATATCATTGCGTTGGTATTCCACAATTATTTTGACTTTTATTCAGATGGAACTTAACATAATTAGTAAACAGTATCATAGGAGTAAATACCAAATTAACATGTTGAACATAAACTTAAGCAGAAAGGGTTTTGAATTAGTATAACATTACATAGGAAGTTACAGTTTGATTATTGTCGATCTGTTAGTTTGGAAACACATAATTAATAGAAGATGAAAAAGAAAATATGCTTCAAGTGATGTGAAGAGTAAATGAGGTATTAAGTGCAGGAACTTTGTGCCTATGTCACATACCAGTTAAGTAAAGTAATTACTTAATTTACACAGGACATCGACAATTGGGAAATGAAAGCACAGCCAGTACCTCTTCACTGAATATCATAAAAAATGTGACTTTACTGAGAATATTTTTATGATGCACAATAATAACAACTCAGGAATAAATGCAATGGTGTTATAAATAACTTTTTTACCCAATCTCCTAATAATTATTTACCCAATCTCCTTCCAATACACATGCACACAGTAGTCAATGCCTTGAAAAAAATAGTTCTATTTTGCGAAAAATTGTAAATAAATGAAATGAAATGAAAAAAGGTAGTGCGCGCACACACATTGAAGATGCATAAAACAGTGTAGTATACTGAGAGCATTATCAGAAACATACCAGTTGGCGCTGAACAACAATAAGGAAAACAAAAAATGGAAGGTGTTATTGGCTTAGGGATCGTAGTGAAATATATATCAGAAATGAAGAGTAAGGCGACAGGCAGATTGAATAAAACGATGCCAGTAAACTTATATGCAAAACATTCACTCGTATGGTTTGTTATTTAGTTTTTTGTTAAATTAGCTTCACGAAGTGGGAATATAGTGCAAACAGAAGAAACTGTAATCTTCATTTAAGTGGAAAAGGTCCATATAAACAGGTATATAATATTTAATTCTGACTTCCAGCAACAGGTTGATACATGCAATGTAAAAGTAATCATTGAGTACAAATACATCTCATAACTTTCAGAATGTGTTGAGGATAAAAATATAATAAGTTAGATCGGTGTTAATTAAGCATTGTTATACCAACCGATAAATGGGTAAAATCAGTGAACACGTTACCTGCATTAGGAATAGTAGGGAGCATCATAGTAAGGTTGGATGAAACATATATTAAAATTAATGTGGATAACAACTACTGTTCTGTAATAGAATTAAATAACTATCGATGCTTATTCTATAGAGCAAGAAAACACGCACAAATTTATTCACAGTAAACTGCAATTCCGACGGCATGCCTAACTTTGGTAGATAGAGCAGACAACAATAACATTTTCCCAGTCTTTAGGAAGAAGCAAAAGAAAGGGACAGTGCATCATATTGTCATAGTGAAGACGGACAAAGTAACAGCCTAAGGCATAGCAAATCAAGAGCAAGGAAATAGATCTAAGTTACCGAAATGAAGTCCCTAATTTTGACGGTCTACTTTTAATGTCGAAGGTGGAATAACATCAGCATCCATATATGTCCCAGACGTTAGAGATATTGAAAGGGGAACTGCGGTGAGCAGAGGAGAAGGGGTGTAGAGGAAGTTGGCCAGACAAATTTGTACTACAGTAAATTAGCACGATCGATTTTTCAAAACTGATGTAATTCCATTATGGTTAAGATGTAGTCACGAAAGAATTTGGGAACCATGCGTGAACAAAAGGGGACACGTGTCGCAACCTAAACTGCTTGGATTCTGCTTTCCAGTATAAGTAATAGATGGTTTAACATCCCAAACTTGCATAAAATGAATCAAGTTAAATATGAAATAGATCTACAAAGTTAAACAACATCATGCGATTCAACAGACATGTTCTCATAATCCAATTACAACCCATTATAATTTAATAATTATATTGTGAAAGAAATAGTATTCACAACCAAATGAACAGTCTTGTTTTTCTGGGATATGTATTCTGAAACTGAATTGCTCGCCTTTGATGTAGACTAATTGTTATTTTAATTTAGATTAGATTTGATTTTGATTCTTGCTTCTATCTTGATTTAGAGTTGAAAGAGAATGGTGACTACTCTAGGTTCACCATTGACGGCATGATGGCTCTTGGTATGAATTAGTGTGATTTTAGGTTGTGGGTTAGGTTGCTTATATGGAATTTTAATTAATTGAGAGTCGTCAGATTAACCTAGAAGAAATCAAGACCATCTAGAAAAGATAGAATAACCACCTCAGCCTTAATAAATTAGCAATGAGTCAAAACATCGTCACATTTCAGATCTGCCCGGGGGGTATGTCGACCCCCAGGTCGACCTGTATGGGTAGGTCGACCACCTGGTCGGGCTGGCCCTTGGGCAGGAGAATTCCCGCCCAGCCTGCTCCCCTGTTTGAATTTTGAATTTCAAATTTTCTGAACCTGAGTTGTTTTTAATTTATTCAAATTCTGAAACTTCGGAAGGCCATAACTTCTTCATACGAAGTCTAATTCACGCAAACTCGAACCCTATATCAAGCGAAATTCCAGGACGAACAAAATGGCGTACCGTTTCCCTTAATTCTCACATTTGAAATTAAGTACTCTTAAATTCGTTAATTTTTAAAATCACAGGGTGTTACATTCTCCCCTCCTTAAAGGATTCCGCCCTCGAAATCTCCAAGTTATGGAGAATGTATATCCTAACATCCAATCATCCATCTACTCAACCATCAAACATAGGCATCCATTTTCCTTAGAAGATTTCTAATGCCGTATGAACATATGCAAAAAGCGTGTGTATATGTTCCTTATCTAATTCAAAATCAGGCGGTCTATTGATTCAGTTTGTCTCCTTAACGCAAATC
Organism: Allium sativum; assembly: GCA_030737875.1. Classification (NCBI taxonomy): domain Eukaryota; kingdom Viridiplantae; phylum Streptophyta; class Magnoliopsida; order Asparagales; family Amaryllidaceae; genus Allium; species Allium sativum. The sequence continues at coordinate 753,847,682 of CM060918.1, forward strand.
ATGATAGTGCCATGCATCCATTATGTATGCGGAAGAACCCTAATGATACATATTATTTCTACATGTGTGCACAGCCATTCATCTAAATGCAGCATCCATATGATAACACAACCATTATACATCCATTGATTTAAATATGCACACACATTTATATGCAATATGAAGGTGATTGAGCCGATCTAGTGCCTAATGTGTGTGTACATGCATCCACGAGCAACCACTTGCAACCACTCGCAACCATCAATCATAACATGTTTCAAATACATGTTTACATCCATCATTTCTCCCTAAGGCTAAAGAATAGGACTGAGGAGATATGCTTGAAAGATAGATTTAAGCATGAATAAACTTATGGAAAAAGAGATCAAGGAGGTACCCTCAAAGAGAAAGGGTAGGTTGCGTGTATTTTCCTCTTAGTTTCCCAAGTCGCGTCTTCCTCGGTATCACTCCATTGAACTTTAACAAGCATGACTTTACAATTGCGTAGCTTTTTGACTTCCGTACCAAAGATACGAGTTGGAACTTTTCTCATAGTCTGTAACACCCCGAAAATTCTATAACTGTGAAATTAACGAATTAAAGTATAATCAAATTCAAATCAAAGAACTAAGGGAAACGGGATATGCCATTGCGTTCGTCTCGGAAAAATACGCGAAATAGAGTCCGAGTTTTCGAAAAACGGAGTCCGTATGAAGAAGATATGGCCTTCGGAAGTTTTGAATTAAATTTAAAATTCAAACAGAATAAAATAATTAAAAATCGGGCCCAGTGGGCCAGGGCGGATAAACACCCGCCTAGGCCACCCAGGTCGACTGGGCTGTCGACCTGGGCTACCCATGTCGACAGGGCTGTCGACAGCCCTGTCGACAGGGGTGTCGACCTGGTCGAGCCCAGTCAACCTGGCTGGCCAGGTCTGTGTTTGGTCGAATTTCTGTGGTCTGCTTTGTCATTAGGGCTAGGTGGCGGGTTCTAATTGGTCTCTCTATCTAATGAATGGCTACGATCTAACCTAGCAACATCAATGGTCCTAATCAATTCCTAACCTCTATATAAACAACCCTAGACTAAAGCCTAATCTATTCATTCAAATTAAGAACATAGCCGCCATGTTGCTGAGGAACGACTAAGAGTAGCCGCCGACTAGAGAGAGAATTAGAAAGAAAGTTCTAAAGCCTAAAGCAATTCAAGCAACCTAAAGCCAATCAATTCAACAAAGGAATCATATCTCTTAATTAGAGAATTCGCCGCAACCATTGTAAGTAGAGTATTACTTTGGTATGAATAAACAATTGTATTGATTTGTATGCTTGAATTGGGATAATAAAGTAGTTCATATTTGTGCAAAATTATGTTATTCATTATAAAGAACTACATGCGGTAGTTCTATGCAAATATACGTTTGGAATATTGCGCAAATTATGTAATCTATGTTGAAGCTACATGTATGTAGTTGAGTGAAATTCATGCAAGTTTGGGGCTTTGTTATTATGTCGTCATGATGTATATTTTGTGCATAAATCATTTTGCAAGTAATTGAAATAAGTTTGGTTGTTATAGTTCATATAAAACTATGTTGGAATTTTGACACCATAATCCATGTATTAAGTCATGCTTTTGCAAACTTATGAATATGGCTAGGCTATGAATGATATTTGGCATAATTGAAATCCATGATTAAGTCTATCTTGTTTACAAGAATTATATGATGACATATGTGAGACATGGCTAGGTTAGACTCAAAAATCCCTTTTTGCAAGTTTAAAGCAAACACCATGATTAGGAATATTTATGCCATGTTTATGCTAGAAGTATTTATGCCATGCTTATGTTTGACATTATGCCATGTTTATGCTAAAAGTATTTATGCCATGCTTATGTTTGACATTATGCTATGCTTATGCTAGGAATATTTATGACATGCTTATGTTTGACATTATGCTTAAATAAGAATATAGGTTCATGTTGTAGTCAAACCTATGCAAGTTCACATGCTTTGATTCATGTCACCTATGTTACCACTATGCAAGTACACCAGTTTCTATTTTGTATTCCCATCGTCATATTGCAAGTTCATACGCTCACCTTCCCCTCTTTGTGTATGTAATCACGCTTTAAGCCTCCCCTTTCGCATGGCTAAATTGGGCTTTAAAAGGCTAAGCCCAATATATATGAACGGACGTGTAAAACGGGGGAAAATAACGTTGGGTTAAAATTAATTAATGAATGAAAATATAAAATAGAAGGGCCCAAATTCAAGTATGGGTTGGGCCCGTGATTGGTGTAACCTTTACACCATTAACTTAATAATGGGCCGCAAATATTTACATATAAATAAAGAAGAAAGACAAAATATGTAAAAGTAGAAAATACGATGTGTTTAACCCGAGGTTGGATTGAGTTGTGATGTAAACCTGCCCGGAACCGCCCGGCTGTCCAGTAGTCACAACAATACCTATCCAATGTGAGAGGTTAAACATGGAGCCCAATAAGGACCCGAGGTTAGACTAAGTTGTGGTGTAAGACTGCCCGGAACCAACCGGCAACAGGCAGCCACAACAATACCTGTCTAATGTGAGAGGTCAGGGCCTTAATAAGACAATTAAGGCTGAGTCAGGATTGTTAGGATTAAGTGGACTAAAGACTTAATCAAAATGGAACATGCTAAACTAAACGGACAGGTGGGGGTTAGGTTAGAAAACACTTAACCAACTTAGCATGTTGGCTAGAGATAGAAAACCTAGTAACGGGGGACCCTTTTCAGCAGTAACCCTAGAAGGTGTATCAGGATACCCTGAAACTAGGCAGGGTGGGGCATGATTACTGGGCTGATTGTAAGAGGTCAAAGCGACGGCGGTGGTGTAGCAGTGTAGGTTCTAACGGAGTGCGGGCGTGCACACACTCCGGCGCAGAAAAATAAGGCACTGGACACCAGTAGCATACCTGTGCACTCTAAGGTTGTGTCGGGTTGCCACTATGGGACTTGATACACCCCATGGTGGGACCAGCATAGGTAACTACAGACATCGGGGGCCGTAAGACACATGTAACTTTGCAAGTAGGAGCCGATCATCATAGAATGGATCACATCACCCTGATTATGGGGTGCCAGTGGGAAACTAGTTTATATGGGTTCAGAGATTAACATGGGGTACGATAGTATATTCGACCCTAGATAACTTAACCAAGTTTATTGTGCTTGCCCACTTCTTGTTTATACTTATCATACCCAGTTCTTTATTCATAGACAAAATAGTACTAGACTTACTCAGGCTTTATGTCTGACTCTACTTTTCTTTCGTCTTCTTTCTTCCGTTCCCCCCCCCCCCCGCAGGTCCTTAGGGAGGGAACACAGCAGCTTGACCAACCTCAACATCCAGCTTGAAGAAGAGAAATGTATTGCTTGGACTTTCCTGTTTTGAACTATGGCTTTGGACAATCCACTATGGGGCTTTTGCAGTTTATCTATGTTTTATTTATGCTTCTTTAAATAATGTACTCAAGACAGATTATGAAAATGTTATGTTATGTTATTGGAAAAGATGTTGTTGTAACACGTATTTGACTTATTGAAATAAAGTTTGTTGTTCTTCCGCTGTTTACAAATATGTGTTCTTATATCTGTCTTGTATATCTGTGACTTGTACTTATAAACCTCCACCAAAATTAGGGCATTCCCTTTGAGAGTGACCCTAACGGAGGTGGGGTGTTTCACTTGGTATCAGAGCATAGGTTTACCAGATAAGATAAAAAGTTTTGAAAAAAATTATTTTCAAAAAAGGAAATTTAAAGAAGCATTTTTAAAAGAAAAATATTATTTTATTTTTTAAAAGGCAAAGTCCACTCCTCAAAGCCATAGGAGCTATCTCTTATCCTTCGTTTTGAATCTATCCTTTTTGTTTCAGCATGTCCCAAGATCTTAACTTGCCAGAAGGGGTGCCAATACCTGGTTGGTTTAGACGGTTCTTAGAAGCAAGGGCCACTCAGCCAGGTCCTACCGTTCCTCCTCCCCCAGCGGAAGGAAATCATCCAGCTGCAGCAGCACCTTTTCCTCCACCTCCTCCTCGGGGAAACACTTTTGCTAAGATATGTAAAGATTTTAAAGCTATGGGAGGAAGGGATTTCCATGGAACTGAGTCCTTCGTAGCAGCTAGGAATTGGCTAAAAGAAACGGAGGACCTATTCATCATCTTTGAGGTAGAGGATAGACAAAAAGTACAACTGGCGGTGTGGCTATTGAAGGGCGAGGCTTCCTACTGGTGGGAAGTCACTAATGCTGAAAGACCAGTGGAGACATGGGAGGACTTTAGGGCAAGGTTTGAGACCAAATTTCTCTCAGATGCGGAAAGAAGTTTGCAGTTGGAAAAATTCTTATTTCTTAAACAAGGGGACAAGACTGTCAGAGAGTATGTGAATCAGTTCGATGAGCTGGCTAGGTTTGGGCTTGACCTAGTCAACACCCCGCACAAGAAGGCTCTCCGTTTCGTCAAAGGGTTAAATGAGCCCTTACACAGTTTGGCCATGACCCATATACCCATGGGAGCCACGTATGAATGATTGGTGCAAATGGCATTGCTGAATGAAGAGGATAAGGGCAAGAAGAAAGAGGGTTTGCAGCCCAAGAAGACAGACTTTAAGAAGGGCGGAAAAGGCAACAAAGAGAAGAGGAAGTGCAATTTATGTGGCAAAGTGGGGCACTTAGTAAAGGACTGCCGGAAAAAGAAGGCCAAGGAGAATGGTGGGTGCTTTTCATGCGGTCAGACAGGCCACAGGGCTAAGGACTGCCCAAAGAAACGAGGACAGGGGCAGGGCGCTGGATCCACCCCAGGGGCACAGGTTCATGTGCTAGAAGCGCCACCATTGCAACAGCGAGGTATAAATACTTCTGTAGAAAGCGTAATTTATCTTTATGATCACCCCGTTCGCACTTTATTTGATTCCGGCGCATCACACTCCTTTATCTCGTCTGCTTTAGTAGAATCTCTGCACCTAAAAACTAGTATGGTAGAGGACCCCTTAATTGTTTCAAACCCAATTGGGGGCCCAGCTCATTTGTCTATGATCTGTTTGGATTTGAAAATTTCTATTCTAAGTGTTGAATTTCAATGTAGTGCCTTTGTTTTGGGCTTTTCGGGGTATGGTTTGATTTTGGGTATGGATTGGCTATCCCGTAATGGGGCCATCCTTGATTGTGAGAAAAGGGTTGTTAGGCTCCTAACCCAGCTCGGTAATACTTTGGAAATTTCTTGTAATCCCTCGTATGCGGTTATGCTTAGTTATCTTGAATCGCTAGATGCCTCTGTTGAAAACTTGCAATCAGTTAGAGTGGTCCGGGAATATCCGGATGTCTTCGAAGAGGTGAAGGGCTTGCCTCCGAAGCGGGAAATAGACTTCCGCATATATCTTGTAGATAATGCAAAGCCCGTTGCGTTGCCCGTTAGACATATGGCTCCACGAGAAAGGAAAGAGCTCAGTAAACAGATTAAAGAGCTTCTAGAAAAGGGGTTCATTAGGAGGAGCATTTCAGAATGGGGCGCTCCGGTGGTGTTCGCTACAAAGGCGGATGGTTCACTCCGTCTATGTGTTGACTATAGGGAGCTCAACAAGCTAACGAAAAAAAGAATAGGCACCCTCTCCCTAGAATTGACGATTTGTTTGACCAGCTTGTAGGAGCGTCTGTTTTCTCCCAACTCGATTTAGCAACCGGTTTTCATCAGCTAAGGGTGGCTGAAGATAGCATCGATAAAACGGCGTTCAGAACCCCACACGGCTTCTTTGAATGGCTTGTCATGCCCTTCGGCTTGACAAATGCACCTGCTTACTTCGTAGACCTGATGAGTAGGGTATTTAGAGATTTCCTCAACAAATTCGTAGTGGTCTTCGTAGATGATATCCTTATCTTCTCAAAGAGTGAAGAGGAACATGCTCAACACTTAAGGGCAATCATGGAAACTTTGCGAGTCCATCAACTAAAAGCCAAATTCTCCAAATGCCACTTTTGGAGAGAAGAGGTGAGGTTCCTTGGGCACATAGTATCCAAACAAGGGTTAGCGGTGGACCCTGCGAAGGTAGTGGCGGTACAGGATTGGAAGACACCAAGGAATGCAACTGAGGTCCGAATCTTTCTAGGACTAGCAGGTTTCTATCGAAAGTTTATAAGGGATTTTGCGAAAATCTCAGCTACGCTCACGAAATTGACCAAGAAGAATCTAGTGTTCAATTGGGATTTGGATTGCGAATTTGCTTTCCAACGACTGAAAAGGGCTCTTACAACAGCCCCAGTTTTGACGCTGCCAGATGGGAGCAAGATGTTCACTGTTTATACGGATGCATGTGGGACAGGGCTAGGCGCCGTCTTAATGCAAGAAGGAAGGGTAGTAGCTTATGGCGGGAGGCAGTTGAAGGTGCACGAAAAGAACTACCCAACCCACGATCTCGAGTTAGCCGCCATCGTCTTTGCACTCAAGTCTTGGCGACACTATCTCCTAGGTGAGAAGTTCGAACTTTACACCGACCATAAATCGTTGAAATATCTTTTCTCGCAGAAGGATCTTAACTTGAGGCAACAAAGATGGATGGAGTTTCTTGCCTCGTACGATTTCGAAATCTCCTACACTCCGGGCAAAGGCAACGTAGTTGCAGACGCGTTGAGCCGAAAGAAATTGACCCTAAGCCCGTTGTTTGTTGAAAGACAAAGCCTAGAGTTTATAGCCAGCTTCGACTTTAGGCCTTCCTCCGATTTCGTACCGGGCTTGCTTGCATCTCTCGAAGTGCACCCGACTTTAGTGGATTCAGTAGGGGCAACACAACGCGAAGACCCTCAGCTTGTGGAAATAATTGATAGGCTAATTAGGGGTGAGACTTCAAGTCAGCTCAACAGATACTCCATCGACGATAAAGGTTTGCTAAGGCGAGACGGAAGACTATGCGTCCCACAGACAAAAGATTTAATAAAGAAGGTTCTCGAGGAAGCACATCACTCCAAGATGACGATACATCCAGGCGGAGATAAAATGTACAAAGACATAAAAAGGACTTTCTTCTGGAACGGCATGAAAAAGGACGTGGCAGAATTCGTTTCTAAATGTATGGTGTGCCAACAGGTTAAGGCGGAACAGAAAAAGCCTGGCGGACTACTACATCCTCTGGAGGTCCCGCAGTGGAAGTGGGATAGCATCTCAATGGACTTCATCGATGGGCTGCCTAGGTCTAGGAGAGGCAACACTAGCATTTGCGTAATAGTGGATAGGCTTACTAAAAGCGACCACTTTTTACCTGTCAAAAGTAAAAGAACTGCCTCATCCCTAGCATCACTTTACCTCAAGGAAATCGTTCGACTCCATGGAATACCATCTAGCATTGTTAGTGACCGAGACCCCATCTTCACCAGCGAGTTTTGGCGGAGTCTCCAAGAAGCAGTAGGAACGCAGTTATGCTTGAGCACAGCCTATCATCCCCAAACCGACGGCCAAACAGAGAGAGTGAATAGAGTTTTGGAAGACCTTTTAAGGCTATGCGTCCTCGACTTCGGAGGGACATGGGAAGACCACCTTCCTTTGGTGGAATTTGCCTACAACAACAGCTATCAAGCAACCATAGGAATGGCGCCCTTCGAAGCTTTATATGGAAGACCGTGCCGATCGCCCACTTGTTGGTGAGAGTCTACTGATAAGCTTATACTTGGACCAGATATGATCCGAGAGACTTCAGAGAAAGTAGACTTAATACGAAGAAGGATGAAGACGGCCCAAGACAGACAAAAGTCCTATGCCGACAAAAGGAGAACCGACCTTGAATTTGAGGTTGGAGACAGAGTTTTTCTTAAGGTATCACCGCTAAGGAACGTTGTCCGTTTTGGAACCACAGGAAAGCTAGCACCAAGGTTCGTTGGGCCATTCCCTATCATCGAGAAAATTGGGAAAATGGCCTATAGATTAGAGCTACCCGAGAAGTTGGCTGGAGTCCACAACGTTTTTCACGTTTCACATCTCCGAAAATGTCTGCATGAGTCAGCTGAAGTGGTAGAGCCAAATATCCTCGAAGAGGCCGAAGTGGAACGCGAAGCGACCATAAGAAAAGTTCCAACCCGCATCTTAGGAACAGAAGTGAAGAAGCTACGCAACCGCGAAGTCAAGCTCGTCAAAGTTCAGTGGAGCGACGCCGAGGGAGACGCGACTTGGGAAACTGAAGCTAGAATCCGTACAGCCTACCCTTTTCTGTTCGAGGGTACATCCTTGATCTTTCTCTTTCCTTAAGTTGCGCTTTTATCTTTTTAGGCATATTTCCTCGACCATATCTTTTAGGTAGAAACTCTTTGGATGGAAACATGTAATTGAAACATGTTATGTATGAATGGTTGCAAGTGGTTGCAAGTGATTGCTAGTGGTTGCTCGTGGTTGCATATACACACACAATCTAGGTTTTAGATCGGCTCAGTCACTTCATATTGCATATGCATATATGTTTGCATTCGTATGTGATTGAACTTTAATGTGTTGTCATATGGATGTTGCATTTGTATTGAATGATTGTGCACTCATGTAGAATCAAGAATAGGAAAATTTGCATACATAATGGATTCGTGGCACTTACATAATTCGCATTAAGGAGGTCAACTGAATCAGTAGACCGCCTGATTTTGGCATTAGATAAGTTCATATACACACACTTCGCATATGATCATGAAGCATTAGAAGTCTTTTAAGGACAATGGATGCTCGTGTTTGATGGGTGAATAGATGGATGATTGGATGTTAGGATATACATTCCTCCTAACTTGAAGATTTCGGGGACGAAATCCTTTTAAGTGGGGGAGAATGTAACACCCCGAAAATTCTATAACTGTGAAATTAACGAATTAAAGTATAATCAAATTCAAATCAAAGAACTAAGGGAAACGGGATACGCCATTTCGTTCGTCTCGGAAAAATACGCGAAATAGAGTCCGAGTTTTCGAAAAACGGAGTCCGTATGAAGAAGATATGGCCTTCGGAAGTTTTGAATTAAATTTAAAATTCAAACAGAATAAAATAATTAAAAATCGGGCCCAGTGGGCCAGGGCGGATAAACACCCGCCTAGGCCACCCAGGTCGACTGGGCTGTCGACCTGGGCTACCCATGTCGACAGGGCTGTCGACAGCCCTGTCGACAGGGGTGTCGACCTGGTCGAGCCCAGTCAACCTGGCTGACCAGGTCTGTGTTTGGTCGAATTTCTGTGGTCTGCTTTGTCATTAGGGCTAGGTGGCGGGTTCTAATTGGTCTCTCTATCTAATGAATGGCTACGATCTAACCTAGCAACATCAATGGTCCTAATCAATTCCTAACCTCTATATAAACAACCCTAGACTAAACCCTAATCTATTCATTCAAATTAAGAACATAGCCGCCATGTTGCTGAGGAACGACTAAGAGTAGCCGCCGATTAGAGAGAGAATTAGAAAGAAAGTTCTAAAGCCTAAAGCAATTCAAGCAACCTAAAGCCAATCAATTCAACAAAGGAATCATATCTCTTAATTAGAGAATTCGCCGCAACCATTGTAAGTAGAGTATTACTTTGGTATGAATAAACAATTGTATTGATTTGTATGCTTGAATTGGGATAATAAAGTAGTTCATATTTGTGCAAAATTACGTTATTCATTATAAAGAACTACATGCGGTAGTTCTATGCAAATATACGTTTGGAATATTGCGCAAATTATGTAATCTATGTTGAAGCTACATGTATGTAGTTGAGTGAAATTCATGCAAGTTTGGGGCTTTGTTATTATGTCGTCATGATGTATATTTTGTGCATAAATCATTTTGCAAGTAATTGAAACAAGTTTGGTTGTTATAGTTCATATAAAACTATGTTGGAATTTTGACACCATAATCCATGTATTAAGTCATGCTTTTGCAAACTTATGAATATGGCTAGGCTATGAATGATATTTGGCATAATTGAAATCCATGATTAAGTCTATCTTGTTTACAAGAATTATATGATGACATATGTGAGACATGGCTAGGTTAGACTCAAAAATCCCTTTTTGCAAGTTTAAAGCAAACACCATGATTAGGAATATTTATGCCATGTTTATGCTAGAAGTATTTATGCCATGCTTATGTTTGACATTATGCCATGTTTATGCTAAAAGTATTTATGCCATGCTTATGTTTGACATTATGCTATGCTTATGCTAGGAATATTTATGACATGCTTATGTTTGACATTATGCTTAAATAAGAATATAGGTTCATGTTGTAGTTAAACCTATGCAAGTTCACATGCTTTGATTCATGTCACCTATGTTACCACTATGCAAGTACACCAGTTTCTATTTTGTATTCCCATCATCATATTGCAAGTTCATACGCTCACCTTCCCCTCTTTGTGTATGTAATCACGCTTTAAGCCTCCCCTTTCGCATGGCTAAATTGGGCTTTAAAAGGCTAAGCCCAATATATATGAACGGACGTGTAAAACGGGGGAAAATAACGTTGGGTTAAAATTAATTAATGAATGAAAATATAAAATAGAAGGGCCCAAATTCAAGTATGGGTTGGGCCCGTGATTGGTGTAACCTTTACACCATTAACTTAATAATGGGCCGCAAATATTTACATATAAATAAAGAAGAAAGACAAAATATGTAAAAGTAGAAAATACGATGTGTTTAACCCGAGGTTGGATTGAGTTGTGATGTAAACCTGCCCGGAACCGCCCGACTGTCCAGTAGTCACAACAATACCTATCCAATGTGAGAGGTTAAACATGGAGCCCAATAAGGACCCGAGGTTAGACTAAGTTGTGGTGTAAGACTGCCCGGAACCAACCGGCAACAGGCAGCCACAACAATACCTGTCTAATGTGAGAGGTCAGGGCCTTAATAAGACAATTAAGGCTGAGTCAGGATTGTTAGGATTAAGTGGACTAAAGACTTAATCAAAATGGAACATGCTAAACTAAACGGACTGGTGGGGGTTAGGTTAGAAAACACTTAACCAACTTAGCATGTTGGCTAGAGATAGAAAACCTAGTAACGGGGGACCCTTTTCAGCAGTAACCCTAGAAGGTGTATCAGGATACCCTGAAACTAGGCAGGGTGGGGCACGATTACTGGGCTGATTGTAAGAGGTCAAAGCGACGGCGGTGGTGTAGCAGTGTAGGTTCTAACGGAGTGCGGGCGTGCACACACTCCGACGCAGAAAAATAAGGCACTGGACACCAGTAGCATACCTGTGCACTCTAAGGTCGTGTCGGGTTGCCACTATGGGACTTGATACACCCCATGGTGGGACCAGCATAGGTAACTACAGACATCGGGGGCCGTAAGACACATGTAACTTTGCGAGTAGGAGCCGATCATCATAGAATGGATCACATCACCCTGATTATGGGGTGCCAGTGGGAAACTAGTTTATATGGGTTCAGAGATTAACATGGGGTACGATAGTATATTCGACCCTAGATAACTTAACCAAGTTTATTGTGCTTGCCCACTTCTTGTTTATACTTATCATACCCAGTTCTTTATTCATAGACAAAATAGTACTAGACTTACTCAGGCTTTATGTCTGACTCTACTTTTCTTTCGTCTTCTTTCTTCCGTTCCCCCCCCCCAGGTCCTCAGGGAGGGAACACAGCAGCTTGACCAACCTCAACATCCAGCTTGAAGAAGAGAAATGTATTGCTTGGACTTTCCTGTTTTGAACTATGGCTTTGGACAATCCACTATGGGGCTTTTGCAGTTTATCTATGTTTTATTTATGCTTCTTTAAATAATGTACTCAAGACAGATTATGAAAATGTTATGTTATGTTATTGGGAAAGATGTTGTTGTAACACGTATTTGACTTATTGAAATAAAGTTTGTTGTTCTTCCGCTGTTTACAAATATGTGTTCTTATATCTGTCTTGTATATCTGTGACTTGTACTTATAAACCTCCACCAAAATTAGGGCATTCCCTTTGAGAGTGACCCTAACGGAGGTGGGGTGTTTCATAGTCGCTTCTCATTCCACTTCTACTTCCTCATGTATGCTTGGCTCCACCACTTCCGCAGATTCATGTAAGTATTTTCGTAGTTGAGAAACATGAAAACATTATGAACTCCAGCCAGTCTCCTGGGTAGCTCTACTCTGTAAGCCATCGTCCCAATCCTTTCAGTGATAGGAAATGGACCTACAAATCTTGGTGCTAGCTTTCCTATGGACCCAAAGCGAATGACATTCCTCAAAGAAGACACTTTAAGGAACACCCTATCTCCAACCTTAGACTCAAGGTTGGTCCTTCTTTTGTCTGCGTAGGACTTCTGTCTATCTTGTGCAGCCTTCATCCGTCTTCTTATCAAGTCCACCTTTTCCGAGGTTTCTCTAATCATGTCCAGCCCAAGTACGAGTTTGTCTGTAGACTCCCACCAATAAGTTAGTGATCGGCATAGTCTTCCATATAAAGCTTCGAAGGGCGCCATGCCTATGGTGGCTTGATAGCTATTGTTGTAGGCGAATTCCACCAAAGGAAGATGATCCTCCCATGTCCCTCCAAAGTCAAGAATGCACAATCTCATGATGTCTTCTAATACTCTCACCCTTTCTGTCTGACCATCGGTTTGGGGGTGATAGGCCGTGCTAAAGCATAATTGCGTGCCTACTGCCTCTTGCAAACTGTTCGAAAAATCGCTCGTAAAGTTAGGATCTCGATCGCTCACTATGGTGGAGGGTATCCCATGGAGTCTAACTATTTCTTTGAGATAAATGGATGCTAGGGACGTGGCATTCCTTCTAATTTTAACAGGTATAAAGTGTGCGCTTTTAGTGAGCCTGTCCACTATTACCCAAATACTGGTATTGCCCCTTCTTGACCTAGGCAACCCATCAACAAAGTCTATTGAAATGCTATCCCACTTCCACTGTGGGACCTCGAGAGGATGAAGCAGACAACTAGGCCCCTCCCTTACATTCCGCTTGACCCCTCCCTTAACTATTGAAAGGCACCCAAGAAAAGGGCTCTAACAACAGGCCTAGTTTGGATTCCAACAGATCGATTTTTTTTCAAAAATCCAATCTATCGAAACCCGAGTTGGGTGCTCTAGTATCCTGTAGAAAAAGACAGAGATAAAAAAACATGTCAGAACTCGTAAAGCATCTCACAGTGGAAGGAAATAAAGTATAATTTTCAAATATTACTTTACCTCATTAACAATACTGCTAAACCAGTATCCAAAGCTATAAAATCTCTGTCATGAACCTAACCTGGAAGTATGTAATGAGGAGGGGGTCAGAACATAAGTTCTGTGTGAGTGGACCTAGAATAAACTTCTGTATAATCCTACATATACCATTCAGTTACAATTTCTTGGTTATTAGGTTATTAACAATGTTAGCTCTTTAGGCTGTACTCATGTCCCACTAGTAGGTTAACCAAATACAATGTTTATGTAGATACCCCCGACTCGTCTAATCCTTTCCATGTATATATATAGTCCCTTGTCGCATGTTGTACGGGCTTCATCATATAAGTCAATACTACTTTAGTGTAGTGCCACCATTCTCGAAATCGTTTGGTCTGCCACTCTCGATCTTGCTAGATTCCGTGTATCATCTAGATATAATCCAAGGTTTACTATCGAGCGCTTCCTAGATTCAACTAGGGTTTATGCTACCCCCGGCCACTGGGGTTTATGCTACCTCCTTCTCGGATTCAGGGTTTACGCGACCAAGGTCCAACTAGGGATTATGCTACCTATTGAACGATGCCTTCAAGTCTAGGACACACTACCCAGAGTGATATATGTTCCTAGACTTTCCCCACGTACGTGTCGTGAATCGTTATCGATGTCTAGTTGCACATGTCCTCTATATGGGTGGCCTGAGTCCCGTGGCAGGGCTAATCAAGAAACACAGAACTCGGTCGGGAGCTTTAAGTTATCTACCGATGCAGATGCTAAGGTCTGTTTTTATCTGTGTGTGGCTATGGTCCCACTTGACCACTACCTCAATTAATGAATGGCACCCAAGAAAATCAAGAATGAGAACTGTACGCAGGCCCCCTATGCCCCCACAAACCTATTAGCCAACCTCACCCATAAATAGATAGCAAGTATATGGCCTTTTGGATTTCTCCGCCTTTCCGCTTCACGTGCTCGATTGACTCAAGATGGTAGGTTGACGACGACGTACTATCACAGGACTAAACAAGATATCGTCGCCTCACGCTGGTCCATCCTAGTCTTGCTTATATTGCAATCAAGGCATAATCTTGGTTCTTCTAACACAGACATTAAGCTCTGTGAGCCTAGGAGGATCATCTGCAACCTCACAGATGGATACCAAGAGTACCCTCACGTCCCCTGGAAGTCGCGTGCTTCGTAACCCAGTTCGTTGGAGCCTTCTTCATGATCAGATGGACGTTCGCTCCTCCTCGTGTTCTACTTGGCTTTCTTGACTAAGGTTTGCTACTTAGTTTTCTTAACTAAGGTTTAATACTTAGTTTCCTGAATCATTAGCTTTCTTAACTAAGGTTTACTACTTAGTCCTCTTAACTAAGGTTCACTACTTAGTTCCCTTAATTGTTCGTTTTCTTAACTAAGGTTTACAACTTAGTCCTCTTAACTAAGGTTTACTACTTAGTTCTCTTTCTCGTTATATACTTAGCTCTCTTAACTAAGGTTTATTAATTGGTTCTCCTAACCAAGGTTTGATACTTAATTTCTGTTACTTAGTTCTCTTTAACTAAGGTTTGTTACTTAGGTCCTTTTGACTAAGGTTTACCAATGAATTCAAGCATAACTTAAGTTCTCTTTATCAAATGATAGTGTATGAGTGTTTTCCCACATTTCCAGCTTAGATTACTTATTTCAAGGTATAAGTCGTCCCACCCTTCGAGTGTTGAATTACATCTTAAGTCATATTCATTTGGTATCCCTAGGATAAATTTATCTTATTATTTAATCTTATCATTCTCACTTTTCCAAACTTTGATACTGTTATATTGGTTAAGTTTGCCCATGTGTCCAAGCTGACTAAAACCCCAATCACTTATTCAATTCAACCCATGCGTCATGTCAAATTGGTTAAGTGTTATCTATTAGTTCATGTTGACTTAACCTACACATATATCATGTCAAATTGGTTAAGTGTTATCTCATCTTCCTTATAGTTTCCTATAACTTGTCTTGTCTCATAAGTTATATTTTCCGCCTATTATCCTTTCTTGCCTTATTCAAGTTTATTCATAATAGGTTATTTATCATTCCCCATTTCTTGTCATTAATTTTAGATTTGACTTAACCCTTCCATTTACTTAACCCGTAACTTAACCTTTACCCAATTCAATTAATTTATGATACCGTTACGGTTCCCTTTTGGTTAAGCATATCCAAATTTTTGTTTCACATGTCACCCGTGTCCCACTTAACCCTCTAACCATACCGATGTCGCGCGCATGTATTATTATGGTTATTTATTAATTTATGTATTATGCTGTAATGATGTATGACCTCTCACATTAGACGTCTGTTCATGGCTGCTGGATTTGCTGGGCGGTTCCAGGCAGACTTATACCACAACGCGCCTAACCTCGTGTCATAAACCGTTACGCCTCTAGTTCTTGCCGTTGACCTCTCACATTAGACTTCTGCTTGTGGTTGCTGGATTTGTCGGGCAGTTCCGGGCAGTCTTACACCACAAACGCGCCTAACCTCGTGCTATAGGCATTCATTAACAATCGTCTTTAACCCAAACCCCAAATTCATGTCATGTGTTCCAAATTTAACTTAATTACAATTCATGTCTATTCTAAGTGTCATAGGCCAAATATAAATTTACAAGCATGTTCATGTTCATTCTAGATATCAAATATAAATTACCAATTCACAAGCATGTTCATGCTCAAGTTATGCCACTATTGTCAATTTCATGTTATGCGTTGAGTTCCATAATTACATAAAAAACATGGTTTGTCCAACATATTTCATTTTTTTATTTATGTTTCTAGGATCTTAATGGCATATACAATTTTCAAGTCTCAAATTCAAGCTTTATATATTTTTACCGTAAGTTACTCCAAGTCACCAATTTTCAAGATCCTTTCCACTAATTCCATTTAAATAATCTCAATATATATACTTTGCCAATTATACCAATATTTGCAATAATAATTGTTACGCCCCAAATCCCAAATTACCGATTATATTCTTCGATTGCACAAAATAAATTATGCCCAATATTCGCAACAACAATTGTTATGCCACAAACCCCAAATTACAGATTATATTTCTCAATTGCATAAAATAGATTATGCCCAACATTTCCATATTCCAACCGCACGTATGCATAATAAGATTTTCGTATAGGTTTCGAGATAACCTAGATCCAAAAATAAAAAGGGGAAGGTGAATAAAAGGAACAATTATTATAACATGAATCTTGAATTAAATTAATAACTGGGGAATGATGAACGATAATAATACTATTATGCAACAAATTTAATATAATTCCACTCACCTTGAATTGATTGGGAAAAATAAATGACTTGTTGATGTAGAACACTGATTTAATCTTCTTATTTGATTGTTGGTGAAGAGCATGAATTGTTGATGAAGAACTTTGCTACTTGATTTGATTAATGTAACACCCCGAATTTCAATTAATACTAATGGTTAAGAAATTAAAGTATAATTAATCTCAGATGTGAGAACCAGGGGAAACGGGCTGCGTCATTGCGTTCGTCTCGGAAAAACACGCGAAATAGAGTCCGAGTTTTCGAGAATCGGAGTCCGTATGGCCCGGTTATGGCCCAAAGAAGTTTTAGGAAGTTTAAATTTAAAAAGCAGATTTGAAAAACAAGTTTGGAGCCAAAAGAGGAAAGGGGGGAAAAATTCCCGCCTAGCCCCGTGTTGACAGCCATGTCGACAGGGGTGTCGACAGGGGTGTCGACAGCCCTGTCGACAGGGGTGTCGACACAGGGTGTCGGCCCTGCTGGTCTGGGTGCACCAGGTTTGGTCTTGGCTGAGTCTAGGGCTATGTTCTAGAGGGTTCCGAAATCTAAGGGTCCTAATCTAATCTAGGGTTAATCTAAGGGCCTAAAACACTTTCTAATCCTATAAATAAGACCCCAACCCTACCCTAATTCATTCATAATTAAACCTTGTAATTAAACTATGGCAAAATGCAACTTGATCATGGCCTCCACAAATCTATGAAGAGGGTTGCATGCTAATCACTCTCTAATCAACCTCTAATCTCTTCTTAGCATCTTAATCTTCTTCATTTGGTGTGCGAAATTGCTAGTTGTGAGTTTCTATCACTTTGATGATCTTTTGTTAAACTAAGTAGATGAGATATGATGAGATTTATGGTTTTGTATGTGGATTAATGAGTCTTGAATCATATGAGATGATGTTAGCATTAATCTTATGTTTATGCATGTTGAGTATGTAAGTTTATGCAAGTTTAATATGATGTATGTTATGTTTGCATGATGCTAAATATGCAAGTTGTGGGCTATGTAATCATATGCATGTTATGCAAGTTCATGGTGATATGCTATGCAAGTTACATGTATGTTAATATGCAAGATATGCTATGCAAGTTACATGTTTGTTAATATGCAAGTTACATGTTTGTTAATATGCAAGTTACATGTTTGTTAATATGCAAGTTACATGTTTGTTAATATGCAAGTTACATGCTTGTTAATATGCAAGTTACATGTTTGTTAATATGCAAGTTCATGATGACACATTATGCAAGTCTATGGGTTAATATGCAAGTATATTATGCAAGTGAATATGTAAGTTATGTGACATATTATATGCAAGTTATGTGTTTGTTAATATGCAAAATGGCACCCTTGAAACATGTTCATGCATATGCAAGTTGACACCTTTTTTATGTGTTATGACATGAGAACGAAATTACGCGGGAACGATGGGATAATTAAATGCATAAGTTAATAAGATTATGTGAAATTAATATAATTATGCATAACATAAAATAAAGGAACATAGTATGGGAATTTGCCTATTAAGTTAGGTGTACCCATACTATGTGTTGGGAATTTACCTATTGAGTTAGGTCTACCCCATGGGAATTTACCTATTGAGTTAGGTCTACCCATGTTATGAAAAGCTTGACATTAATTAGGGATAATTAATATGGGGGTGATTAATTAGGTGTAATTAATCGACTAAGACACGAGGTTGGACTCATTTGTAGTGTAAAACTGCCCGGACCCGACCGGCTTAACCAGTTGCTACAAATGTTAGCCCAATGTGAGAGGTCTTGGCCATAAATTAAATACGTGATTAAGGTAAAGACACGAGGTTAGACTCTGTTATGACGTAAGACTGCCCGGATTCTACCGGCTTAACCAGGCGGTCATAACAGCCAGTCTAATGTGGGAGGTCTTTACGGGAGATCACGGTCTTAATTAATTAAGAAACACTTAACCATAATAGCATGTAGTGGGACATGAGGGGTTAAGTGGGTGCCTTGGGTGGCATGTGGAATCTAGTGGGTTGCCTTGGGTGGCAATAGGAAATACGATTAGAATACTTAACCAAGAGAAACATGTAATTAAACATGATTAAAGGGTTAAGTGGGATACACTAGACAAGCTTAAGTGGGTAGCTTGTGGGGGCCCATTTCAACCAATATCCCAAACGTATCTTTGTGGGCTCGACCCATGTCGAGTGACGGGACACGCATATTGGGCTTGATTATAAGAGGCCAAAACGGGTTAGCGGTGGCAACGCAAGTCCAACGGGCTTCATATGCGTGAGTGGGCCCGGGCTGGTAGGTAAGCCGTTGTTGCATCGTGTAGATATAAGCCGTGCATCGTTAATTATATCGGGTTGCCACGTTGGGGAATGGTACACCCCATGGTGGGGCCAGCACGGGTATCTACGTTAGGGAGCCGATCGAATGGGGAGTGGTGCGCACACCTAGTGGATTGTAGGGCCCCGTGGCGTCTACTTGGTCACCTAGGGGTACGCAAGTACTATTAAGTTAATTTTATAAGTCCAGGGGAGGGATCAACCTTTAAGTTAGGAACGACTGGTGTGGTGCAGTTTAGTAATTTACCTTAGGAAGGGTAGATGCGTCTTTATCTTTTATCTTAGTTTAGTTGACTGCTTAGTATAGCCGTTCATCCCTATATGTTACCGTATATAAAGTTATGTCTTCTCTGGTTACTTTAACGATTGTATTGTTAAAGTTATAGGACTCGCTCAGACTTATGTCTGACCCCGTTGTTTTTATCTTTTTCCCAACCCTCAGGTCCTACGGTGGATCCTAGCAGTAGTGGAGCTTGATCGGATTGCTGTTCCAGTCTTTAGGAGCTTGGATAGATGTAAAGCTCCAGTTATCCAGTTATCTTTTCTTTTGTTTTGGCTATTGTATGAGAGTGGGATTATGTACTTCTTTATTTTGATGGATATTGTACTTGACTTTTATTTTGGTTTTATGATGTAACCAGACATGTTTTACTTCCGCTGTTATGAGATGATGTTTTAAATTTCAAGTACTGTTTATATCTGTCTTGTTGTAATTTTTCTGTTCTATATTCACGAAAATACTCCACCGATGCTATGGCATTCCCTTAGTGAGTGACCATAGCGGGAGTGGGGTGTTACACGTGGTATCAGAGCTTAAGGTTACCAGAACAGATAAAATTTTTTTTAGAAAAACTATTTTCTAAGAGTATTTTCGAAGAAAGTATTTTCAAAAACATGTCTTTTAAAAGAAAAGTTTTTGAAAAAGAAAAGCATAATCCCCAATAGCCATATCGTTATCTTTCGGAATCTCCTTTTTGAATCTTTCCTCTTTCGTTTCAGCATGGCTGAAGATCTTAACATCCCGGAAGGTTTAGTTATACCACTATGGTATAGGAGGTTACAAGAAGCTAGGGCCGCGGCTGCGGGTCCAGCCAATGCTACTACACCAGAGACAACCGTTCCTCCTCCTCAGCCTAGAGTGGATAATTTTGCTAAGATTTGTAAGGAGTTCAAGGCTATAGGAGGAAAACCTTTTCTAGGTTCAGAGACCTTCGTAGAGGCTAGAGATTGGCTTAAGGAAGTGGAAGAGTTGCTAGATATCTTCGAAGTGGAAGAGGGAAAGAAAGTCAAGTTGGCGGCTTGGTTAATGAAGGGAGAGGCCTCATTCTGGTGGGAGGTCACTAATGGAGAACGCCCTGTTGACTCTTGGGCAGATTTCAAGCAAAGGTTTGGGGCTAAGTTTCTCTCAAGGGCGGAAGAGAATCTGTTTATGGAGAAGTTCTTGAATTTGAAGCAAGGGAATCTCACGGTGAAAGAATATGTCAACAAATTCAATCAATTAGCAAGGTTTGGCATAGAGTTGGTGAATACACCGGAGAAGAAGGCTTTGAGGTTCGTTAGAGGCTTGAACGAACCATTGCAAGGAATAGCTATGACTCACATTCCTATGGGGGCCACCTTTGAGAAGCTTGTCTACATGGCACTTATGCATGAGGATGATAAGAATTCTAAGGCACCAGAGAAAAAGGGGGATCAGAAGAAACCGCAACAACAACAAGGCAAGGGTGGAAAAGGCAATGGTGACAAGGGGAAGAAGAAGAAGAAGAAGTGCTTCAATTGTGGGACCCCAGGCCACCTCAGCAAGGATTGTCGCAAAAAGAAGAAGACCGGTTGCTTTCATTGTGGTGAGGCAGGACATCTTGTGAAGGATTGCCCAAAGAAGGGGCAGAGGACGGGGTCTACTTCAGGAGGTCAGGTGCAAGCTCTTATAGCACCACCTCAGTCAGGGGGGCAAGTTCAGGCTCTCTCAGTTCCACCGATTCAGCAGAGAGGTAGAACTATTTCCGTTGAAAGTCTGGTTTTTCTGTTTGATCATCCAGTACGTACTTTGTTTGACTCTGGCGCATCACATTCTTTTATCTCATCATCGTTAGTTGAGTCACTGCACTTAGACACCAGTCTAGTTGATGATCCCTTGGTTGTTTCAAACCCAATTGGTGGCTCCATATATCTGTCTATGATATGTTTGGGTTTGAAAATTTCTATACTTAGCATTGAGTTTAGATGTGATGCTTTTGTATTGGGCTTCATGGGCTATGGGTTGATTTTGGGCATGGACTGGTTATCCAATAATGGTGCCGTTCTTGATTGTGAAAGGAGAGTTGTCAGGCTTATGACCCGCTTGGGTAATACTCTCGAGATCTCTTGTAATCCCATGGAATCTGTTTTGTTAAGTTATCTTGAATCGCTCGATGCTTCGGTCGAGAGTTTGCGTTCTGTCAGAGTGGTCCGGGAATATCCGGATGTGTTTGAAGAAGTGAAGGGTTTGCCTCCGAAGCGGGAGATAGATTTCCGAATTTATTTGGTGGATAATGCCAAACCAGTGTCTTTGCCAGTGCGCCACATGGCTCCTCGTGAGAGAAGAGAACTTCATAAGCAAGTAGGGGAGTTGCTTGAGAAGGGGTTCATAAGGCGGAGTATATCGGAGTGGGGAGCTCCAGTGGTATTTGCCACAAAGGCGGATGGGTCCCTCAGACTTTGTGTGGATTATAGAGAACTTAATAAGCTCACGAAGAAGAATAGACACCCATTACCAAGGATAGATGATCTCTTTGATCAGTTGGTTGGCGCCTCAGTATTTTCGCAGATGGACTTAGCTACAGGGTTTCATCAGTTGAGAGTGGCGGAGGACAGTATAGAGAAGACTGCTTTCCGGACTCCGGATGGTTTTTATGAGTGGCTTGTGATGCCATTTGGGTTGACAAACGCCCCTGCATACTTTGTTGATCTAATGAGTAGAGTGTTCAGAGAGTATCTGAATAAGTTTGTAGTGGTCTTTGTGGATGACATCTTGGTCTTTTCCAAGAGTGAAGAAGAGCATGCCTTACATCTCAGAGAAGTATTGGAGACTCTTCGAGCACATAGTCTTAAAGCTAAATTCTCTAAATGTCATTTTTGGAGAAGAGAAGTGCGATTCTTAGGGCATGTGGTCTCTAAGGAAGGGATAGCTGTGGATCCCGCAAAGATAGTATCTATCCAGGATTGGAAAGTTCCTAGAAATGCTACCGAAGTAAGAAGTTTCTTGGGGTTGGCAGGATATTATAGGAAGTTCATCAAAGACTTCGCGAAGATATCAGCCCCATTAACCCGCTTGACGAAGAAGAATCTGGTTTTCTCATGGGATGTAGATTGTGATGATGCTTTCCGACGGCTAAAGAGAGCTTTGACCACCGCTCCAGTTTTAGTGCTTCCAGATGGGAGTAAGCCGTTTGTTGTTTATACCGATGCTTGTGGGACAGGATTAGGCGCAGTCTTGATGCAGGAGGGAAGGGTAATAGCCTATGGAGGGAGGCAATTGAGAGTACATGAGAAGAATTACCCTACCCATGATCTAGAGTTGGCCGCGATTGTTTTCGCACTTAAGTCTTGGCGCCATTATCTTCTTGGTGAGAGATTCGAGTTGTTCACCGACCATAAATCATTGAAGTACTTATTCTCTCAGAAGGATTTAAACTTAAGGCAGCAAAGGTGGATGGAGTTCTTAGCATCCTATGATTTTGAGATAGCGTATACCCCTGGCAAGGGTAACGTGGTGGCAGACGCCTTGAGTAGAAAAAGGCTATCTTTGAGTCCATTGTTCGTGGAATGGCGAAGCTTGGAGTTTCTTTCTTTGTTCGACTTCAGACCTTCTGTTGACTTTGTACCTGGTTTGTTGGCATCCTTGGAAGTTAGACCTACCCTTTTGGGACGGATTGGCGAGGCTCAGCGAGACGACCCACAGTTGGTTGAGTTGGTAGAGAAGCTTATAAGGGGGGAGTCGTCCAGCCATTTGGGTAGATACACCATAGATGATAGGGGATGGTTGCATAGAGACGGTAGACTTTGTGTACCGCAAGATGAGGGTTTGAAGAAGGCTATTTTGGATGATGCACATCGTTCAAGAATGACTATTCATCCCGGTGGAGACAAAATGTACCAAGACATGAAGAGAGTTTTCTTCTGGGCCGGTATGAAGAAAGATGTGGCCGAGTATGTGGCTAGATGCTTGGTGTGCCAACAAGTTAAAGCGGAGCAAAGGAAACCCGATGGGTTGCTACACCCATTGGAAGTCCCGCAATGGAAGTGGGATAGTGTCTCGATGGATTTCATCGATGGGTTACCGAGATCGAGGAAGGGCAATACGGGAATTTGGGTTGTGGTGGACAGACTTACCAAGAGTGCCCATTTTATACCCGTGAAGAGTAAGAGGACCGCTCCATGGCTTGCTTCAGTCTATGTTAGAGAGATTGTTAGATTGCATGGCGTACCATCCAGCATTGTGAGTGATCGAGATCCTATCTTCACTAGTGAGTTTTGGAGAAGTTTGCAAGAGGCGGTAGGGACTCAGTTGTGTTTGAGCACCGCATATCATCCTCAGACGGACGGTCAGACCGAGAGGGTGAACCGTATCTTAGAAGATCTCTTGAGGCTTTGTATCTTGGATTTTGGAGGTACATGGGAAGAACATCTTCCTTTGGTGGAGTTCGCATACAATAACAGCTTTCAGTCCAGTATTGGTATGGCTCCCTTCGAAGCTCTTTATGGAAGGCCTTGTCGATCTCCTACATGTTGGTGGGAATCTACGGATAAGATCTTGCTTGGGCCGGATATGGTTAGAGAGACTTCAGAGAAGATTGATTTGATTCGTAGAAGGATGAAGGCAGCGCAGGATAGGCAAAAATCTTATGCGGATCGAAGAAGGACGGATCTTGAGTTTGAGGTTGGGGACATGGTTTTTGTCAAAGTATCTCCGTTGAGAAATGTTGTTCGCTTCGGGTCCGTTGGGAAGTTAGCACCGAGGTTTGTTGGGCCGTTTCCTATTAAGGAAAGGATTGGACGGATGGCATATAGGGTAGAGTTGCCCGACAGACTTAGTGGTGTTCACGATGTATTCCATGTATCACATTTGAGGAAGTGCTTGCATGAGACCGCAGAGGTGGTAGAGCCGAGCTTGCTTAGAGATGTAGAGGTAGAGCGTGATGCGACGATTCGACGAGCTCCTACTCGCATCCTTGGGTCAGAAACTAGGAGGTTGAGGAATAGAGAAGTTCAGCTAGTGAAAGTGCAATGGGGAGATGACGAAAGCAATGCTACTTGGGAGACGGAAGCGAAGATGCGTTCTTTGTATCCATTTCTTTTTGAGAGTATGTCTTTTAACTTCTCCTTTATCGCTTGTCTAGTACTTATCTTATCTTTAGTATATCCTCTCGCTAGTACCTATGACCTTTAGATAGGGTAAAACCTATGGTTGAAACATGTGTTTGAAACATGTTATGGTTGATGGATGCATGTGGATGCAATTGTTTGCTAGTGGTTGCTCGTGGATGCATATACACACATTAGGCACTAGATCGGCTCAGACACTTCATGTCGCATATTGCATAAATGGATGTGGTAGTTAGATTGATGGATGTGTCATGGCTGTGTTATCATATGGATGATGCATTTTTGTGTATGGTTGTGCACGCATGTAGAAATTTGTATGTGTCAATAGGGTTTCGCATACATATTGGATGCATGGCACTATCATGGTTTGCATTAAGGAGGTCGACTGAATCAGTAGACCGCCTGATTTTGCATTAGTATACGGACATATACACACACTTTCTGCATATGTTCATACATCATTAGAAGTTTCTAAGGATAATGGTTGCTTGTGGTTGATGGTTTAGTAGATGGTTGTTTGGTTGGTAGGATACGTTCTTCTTAACTTAGAGATTTCGAGGGCGAAATCCTTTAAGTAGGGGAGAATGTAACACCCCGAATTTCAATTAATACTAATGGTTAAGAAATTAAAGTATAATTAATCTCAGATGTGAGAACCAGGGGAAACGGGCTGCGTCATTGCGTTCGTCTCGGAAAAACACGCGAAATAGAGTCCGAGTTTTCGAGAATCGGAGTCCGTATGGCCCGGTTATGGCCCAAAGAAGTTTTAGGAAGTTTAAATTTAAAAAGCAGATTTGAAAAACAAGTTTGGAGCCAAAAGAGGAAAGGGGGGAAAATTCCCGCTTAGCCCCGTGTCGACAGCCATGTCGACAGGGGTGTCGACAGGGGTGTCGACAGCCCTGTCGACAGGGGTGTCGACACAGGGTGTCGGCCCTGCTGGTCTGGGTGCACCAGGTTTGGTCTTGGCTGAGTCTAGGGCTATGTTCTAGAGGGTTCCGAAATCTAAGGGTCCTAATCTAATCTAGGGTTAATCTAAGGGCCTAAAACACTTTCTAATCCTATAAATAAGACCCCAACCCTACCCTAATTCATTCATAATTAAACCTTGTAATTAAACTATGGAAAAATGCAACTTGATCATGGCCTCCACAAATCTATGAAGAGGGTTGCATGCTAATCACTCTCTAATCAACCTCTAATCTCTTCTTAGCATCTTAATCTTCTTCATTTGGTGTGCGAAATTGCTAGTTGTGAGTTTCTATCACTTTGATGATCTTTTGTTAAACTAAGTAGATGAGATATGATGAGATTTATGGTTTTGTATGTGGATTAATGAGTCTTGAATCATATGAGATGATGTTAGCATTAATCTTATGTTTATGCATGTTGAGTATGTAAGTTTATGCAAGTTTAATATGATGTATGTTATGTTTGCATGATGCTAAATATGCAAGTTGTGGGCTATGTAATCATATGCATGTTATGCAAGTTCATGGTGATATGCTATGCAAGTTACATGTATGTTAATATGCAAGATATGCTATGCAAGTTACATGTTTGTTAATATGCAAGTTACATGTTTGTTAATATGCAAGTTACATGTTTGTTAATATGCAAGTTACATGTTTGTTAATATGCAAGTTACATGCTTGTTAATATGCAAGTTACATGTTTGTTAATATGCAAGTTCATGATGACACATTATGCAAGTCTATGGGTTAATATGCAAGTATATTATGCAAGTGAATATGTAAGTTATGTGACATATTATATGCAAGTTATGTGTTTGTTAATATGCAAAATGGCACCCTTGAAACATGTTCATGCATATGCAAGTTGACACCTTTTTTATGTGTTATGACATGAGAACGAAATTACGCGGGAACGATGGGATAATTAAATGCATAAGTTAATAAGATTATGTGAAATTAATATAATTATGCATAACATAAAATAAAGGAACATAGTATGGGAATTTGCCTATTAAGTTAGGTGTACCCATACTATGTGTTGGGAATTTACCTATTGAGTTAGGTCTACCCCATGGGAATTTACCTATTGAGTTAGGTCTACCCATGTTATGAAAAGCTTGACATTAATTAGGGATAATTAATATGGGGGTGATTAATTAGGTGTAATTAATCGACTAAGACACGAGGTTGGACTCATTTGTAGTGTAAAACTGCCCGGACCCGACCGGCTTAACCAGTTGCTACAAATGTTAGCCCAATGTGAGAGGTCTTGGCCATAAATTAAATACGTGATTAAGGTAAAGACACGAGGTTAGACTCTGTTATGACGTAAGACTGCCCGGATTCTACCGGCTTAACCAGGCGGTCATAACAGCCAGTCTAATGTGGGAGGTCTTTACGGGAGATCACGGTCTTAATTAATTAAGAAACACTTAACCATAATAGCATGTAGTGGGACATGAGGGGTTAAGTGGGTGCCTTGGGTGGCATGTGGAATCTAGTGGGTTGCCTTGGGTGGCAATAGGAAATACGATTAGAATACTTAACCAAGAGAAACATGTAATTAAACATGATTAAAGGGTTAAGTGGGATACACTAGACAAGCTTAAGTGGGTAGCTTGTGGGGGCCCATTTCAACCAATATCCCAAACGTATCTTTGTGGGCTCGACCCATGTCGAGTGACGGGACACGCATATTGGGCTTGATTATAAGAGGCCAAAACGGGTTAGCGGTGGCAACGCAAGTCCAACGGGCTTCATATGCGTGAGTGGGCCCGGGCTGGTAGGTAAGCCGTTGTTGCATCGTGTAGATATAAGCCGTGCATCGTTAATTATATCGGGTTGCCACGTTGGGGAATGGTACACCCCATGGTGGGGCCAGCACGGGTATCTACGTTAGGGAGCCGATCGAATGGGGAGTGGTGCGCACACCTAGTGGATTGTAGGGCCCCGTGGCGTCTACTTGGTCACCTAGGGGTACGCAAGTACTATTAAGTTAATTTTATAAGTCCAGGGGAGGGATCAACCTTTAAGTTAGGAACGACTGGTGTGGTGCAGTTTAGTAATTTACCTTAGGAAGGGTAGATGCGTCTTTATCTTTTATCTTAGTTTAGTTGACTGCTTAGTATAGCCGTTCATCCCTATATGTTACCGTATATAAAGTTATGTCTTCTCTGGTTACTTTAACGATTGTATTGTTAAAGTTATAGGACTCGCTCAGACTTATGTCTGACCCCGTTGTTTTTATCTTTTTCCCAACCCTCAGGTCCTACGGTGGATCCTAGCAGTAGTGGAGCTTGATCGGATTGCTATTCCAGTCTTTAGGAGCTTGGATAGATGTAAAGCTCCAGTTATCCAGTTATCTTTTCTTTTGTTTTGGCTATTGTATGAGAGTGGGATTATGTACTTCTTTATTTTGATGGATATTGTACTTGACTTTTATTTTGGTTTTATGATGTAACCAGACATGTTTTACTTCCGCTGTTATGAGATGATGTTTTAAATTTCAAGTACTGTTTATATCTGTCTTGTTGTAATTTTTCTGTTCTATATTCACGAAAATACTCCACCGATGCTATGGCATTCCCTTAGTGAGTGACCATAGCGGGAGTGGGGTGTTACAATTAAACTAGAAAGTTGATGAAGAACATGCAAATTAATTTAGGGTTTTGAGGCGGTGGCCATGTTTGGTTGAAGTTTGGTGGCACGGAGGCGTCAGAAGGAATTGTTTATGAAATAGGTTAGGTCTAGGCACTATTTTATAGGTGTAGAGAGTGTTTTGGAGCCATCAGATCGCCTTAGAAGCCATCCGGTCCGTCCGGCACACCAAAAATCGTCACGGCCGAGATCTGGAGAAAATCAGGTGGAGGTCGACACTAAGGTTGACCTCCGAAGGTAGGTCGACCGCCAGGTCGACCTCCCTGGGTAGGTCAACCCCCAGGTCGACCTACCTGGGTATTTTCCTATGTAAATTCTGAATTTTTGTTGAATCTTCCGAAGGCCATAACTCTTTCATACGGAGTCCGATTTTCGAAAACTTAGACTCTATTCCGAGCAGAATTCCGAGACGAACGCAATGGGGATGTCCGTTTTACTTAATTCCTTATATTTAAATTAAGTACCCTTATCTTATTATCTTCTCCGTTACACACACTGTTATTGAATCAAATTTTTCTTTTCTTCCACGTATTAATAAATTTTCATTATACATCACCATTATTTACCTAGCTATGTATATACACATTTATGTACATTCTATTAAAAATGCGTGGTGTTACAATGGCTAACCCCTCTTCAGACACTACATGTCCAAGTAACCTCACCTCTTCTCTCCAGAAATGGCATTTGGAGAATTTTGCCTTCAGCTGATGTGTACGAAGAGTATCCATGACTTCCCTTAAATGCATAACATGCTCTTCTTCATTCTTCGAGAAAATTAAAAGGTTGTCTACGAAGACCACCACAAACTTATTAAGGTATTCTCTAAACACCCTACTCATAAAGTCAATGAAGTAAGTGGGTGCGTTTGTCAAGCCAAAAGGCATGACAA
Source organism: Allium sativum (assembly GCA_030737875.1). Lineage (NCBI taxonomy): Eukaryota > Viridiplantae > Streptophyta > Magnoliopsida > Asparagales > Amaryllidaceae > Allium > Allium sativum. The sequence continues at coordinate 753,876,385 of CM060918.1, forward strand.
GCCATTCGAAGAAACCATCCGGGCTTCTGAACGCGGTCTTATCAATGTTGTCTTCATCCACTCTTAGCTGATGGAACCCGGTAGCCAAATCTAGTTGGGAGAAAATAGACGCACCTACAAGATGATCTAACAAGTCATCTATTCTAGGAAGTGGGTGCCTATTCTTCTTGGTCAGCTTGTTTAGCTCCCCATAATCAACGCAAAGGCAAAGTGAACCATCCGCTTTGTTTGCGAATACTACTGGAGCACCCCATTCAGAAATACTCCGCCTTATAAACCCCTTTTCGAGCAGCTCTTTGACTTGCTAAATTAACTCTTTTCTCTCCATAGGATCCATGTGTCTAACGGGTAGAGCTACAGGTTTTGCATTATCAACAAGGTATATGCAGAATTCTATCTCCCGCTTTGGAGGTAAGCCCTTCACCTCTTCAAATACATCTGAGTATTCACGGACTACTCTAATAGACTGCAAGTTTTCAACAGACACATCAAGATATTCTAGGTAACTAAGCATAACAGAATGTATCGGGTTACAAGAGATTTCGAGAGTGTTGTCAAGGTGAGTCATAAGTCTAACCACTCTCTTTTCATAATCGAGGACGACACCATTACTGGATAACAAATCCATGCCTAGAATCAATCCATAGCCCGTGAAGCAAATAACGAAGGCGTTGCATTCAAACTCAAAGATCAAGATAGACACTCTCAAATCCAGACAAATCATTGAAAGATGAGCCGAATCACCAATAGGATTTGAGACTTCTATGGGATCCGTAACTAGACATGTATTTAGGTATAGTGTTTCAACTAACGAAGCAAACACAAACGAGTGTGAGTGCCAGAATCAAATAAAGTACGAACAGGATGATCAAACAGAAAAACCAAACTTTCAACAGAAATGTTTCTACCTCTTTCCCATCCTGGTGCCATGAAAGTGTGAACCCGCCCTCTTGCCTGCCCTAGTGCCACGAGAGCCTGAATTTGTCCTCTAGAAGTAAATCCTATTCTTTACCCTTGCCCCTGTTTCCTCGGGCAGTCTTTAATTAGATGTCCTGCCTCTCCTCATTGGAAACAACCAGTCTTCTTCTTCTTCCTACAGTCCTTGCTCAGATGACCTTGTGTTCCACAATTAAAGCATCTTTTCTTTCCTTTGCTATTGTTGTCCTTGCCACCTTTCTTGTGTTGCTGCTGTGACTTCTTTCGATCCCCTTTCTTTTCTGGTGCCTTATTAACATTGCGCCTTTCTCCTCTTCATGCATAAACGCCATGTCAACTAGTTTCTCAAAGGTAGCCCCCATAGGAATGTGGGTCATAGCTAACCCGTGTAGGGGCTCACTCAAACCTTTAACGAACCTCAAGGAATTCTTTTCATGTGTGTTCACCAAGTCTAAGCCAAACCTCGTTAACTGATTGAACTTGTTGACGTACTCCTTTACTGATAAATTCCCCTACTTCAATGCCAAGAATCTTTCCATGTATAGATTCTCTTCTGCTTGTGAGAGAAATTTCATCTCGAACCTATGTCTTAAATCCATACACGTCTCTACTGGACGTTCTCCATTTGTGACCTCCCACAAAAACGAGGCTTCGTCCTTCATTAACTAGGCTGCTAATTGGACCTTCCTTCCATCTTCTACCTCGAAGATACCCAATAAGTCTTCTACCTCCTTAAGCCAATTTTGAGCTTCAACAGACGTCTCTGATCTAGGAAAAGGTTTTCCACCCATTGCTTGAAAGTCTTTGCATATCTTTGAAAAAGTATCAATACAGGGAGGGGGAGGAGGAGGAGCGGCTGTAGCTGGGGGAGGAGGGATGCCTGCTTGGCCCTGCGGTGGTGGCCCTAGCCTCCAGATACCTTCTGAACCAGGTTGGTATCGGTATTCCCTTGGGTATCTCGGGTAACCCAGACATGCTGAAAAGAAAATAAAGAGATTCAAAACGGAGAATTCGAAACAAAGGTATATGGCTCTTGGGGGTTATGTTTTTAAAACAAACTTTCCTCTTGAAAATACACTCCTTGAAACATACTTTTGAAAGTATTTCTTAATAAAACGCTTTTGAAAAACAGTTTTTCAAAATCTCTTAACTGTTCTGTTAACCTTCAGCTCTGATACCACGTGTAACACTCCACGTCCATTAATGTCACTCTCAGAGGGAATGCATTGACTTTCATGGAGTATTATTGGTGTACAGAACAGAATAGATACATCTATTGGTACTTGAAAATTTTCAAAACAACATTTATTGCAACGGAGAAATAGTTTGATTACAACAACATCATAAACCAACAGAAAAACCAAGTACACTTAGTAACCATCCTGACAAATTGTTTTCTGAGTACATAAAATAAAAAGCATAACCCCAACTTAAGTAGCCATAAAAGAAATGGGCTGAACTTTACTTTCAACAATCCAAGCACTTCCAAAAGAGAGAGAAAGATCATGATCAAGCTCCACTAGTACTAGTCCCACCGTGAGAACCGAGGGGGGGGGGGAGGAAAAGAGGCGAAAACAAAGGGGGGTCAGACATAAAGTCTGGTGAGTACCATAACTTTAACAATACAATTATGAAAGTAATTACAATAAGGCATAAACTAGAAAAATAGGGAATGACTGTGAAACAAGTAGGCAAAACAATACAAACAGGAGGAATATTCTGGCATTAATCTCGCTCCTAATCACTACAGGATAATTGCTATACCGCACCATTACTAGTCACCCTAAAACTTGATCCTGCCTACTGAACATAATAATCATAATGGTAATTTTGTGTACCCCTAGTTGTCTTCATAGGTTACGCCTAGCCCATCTCCACTATTTGTACCCACTACCCCATGCGATCGGCTCCATAACTCGTAGATACCCGTGCTGGTCTCACTGTGGGGTGTATCACTACCCAAAGTGGCAACCCGATACCACTAACGATGCGCGGCTTATATCTACACGATGTAACAACGTCTTACCTACTAGCCCTGGCCCACGCACGCACATGACCCCATTGGGCTTGCGTTGCCACCATTAACCCGTTTTGACCTCTTACAATCAAACCCAGTAAGCGTGTCCCGTCCTCGATCCAACTCGAGCTAACAAAGATACTTATTGGGTTACTGGTTTGAAATGGGTCCCCCATGCTTGACACAAGCTTTCCACCTATGCTTGACCCCCAGTAGAATTTTCCACTTAACCCCCTCTTATTCATGTCTTCTTTACATGTTTCAATTTGGTTGAGTGCTTCTAATCGTATTTCACATGCCACCCATGTCACCCACTTAACCCCCATGTCCCACCACATGTTTATCTTGGTTAAGTGTTACTTAATTCATTATAACCGTAACTTTGTAAGACCTCCCACATTAGACTCCCATTTGCGGTTGCTGGATTTGTCGGACGGGTCCGGGAAGTCTTATATCGCAAACGTGTCTAACCTCATGTCATTACAACTGTTACTCATTTAATTTATGCATTCGACCTCTCACATTAGATTAAGTATGTGGTTGTTGGATTTGCCGGGCGGGTCCGGGCAGTCTTACACCACAAATGAGTCTAACCTCATGTCTTAGGCGTTTATTATTACAAATTATTTCACCCAAATATGAATTAATTATCCCTACTCAAATTTCCAGTAATTTCCAAATTATGTCCATAATTGTCACCTAAATTATGTCCACACTCTTTAGGTATAAAAATTATACCAATTAATCTCTCAAATTAATTTATATGCCTTTAAAGCCATTTTATGCCAATTCACAATTTACATAATTAATATTTTCCCATTATCCCCACGTCATTCGTATGTTTTAACATGAAATATGTTAGACTTGCAAATAGCCTAACTTATAAAAAGAAAAGCAACATCACAACTTGCATAACACATAAAATAGATCTAAGAGTTATAGCATAAGTTTGCATAGCCAAGAACTTGCATAGACATTGAACATGCATAACATAATTTTGCATAAACTATCATGGATCTGAATATAGATCTAAACATAAAAATGTGAACATGCACATAAATATGGTTTTCACCTAAACTTACATAAATTGTGAACTTCCAAATAGATTCCTATAAACTTGCATATGGATCTAAACATGTAAATTAGTGTCACATGTTTTGCATATAAACTAGCATATATATATATATATATATATATATATATATATATATATATATACTTGATTCATATATGAACTTGTGTACAATTCACATATAGACTTGCATAAGATTCATTATTCAAACTAACATACGATTTAACATCCCAAACTTGCATGAAATTCACATATAAATTAGCATATGATTTAACATCCAAACTTGCATAAGATACACATATGAATTAACATATGATTTATCAACCCAAACTTGCATAAGATTCACATATGAATTAACATATGGTTTTACATCCCAAACTTGCATAAAATGAATCAAGTTAAATATGAAATAAATCTACAAAGTTAAAAAATATCATGCGATTCAATAGACATGTTCTCATAATCCAATTACAACCCATCATAATTAATTTAATAATTATATTGTGAAATAAATTGTACTCACAACCAAAAGAACAATCCTATTTTTCTGGGATCTGTATTCTGAAACTGAATTGCTCGCATTTGATGTAGACTAATTGTTATTCTAATTTAGATTAGATTTGATTTTGATTCTTGCTTCTATCTTGCTTTATAGTTGAAAGAGAATAGCAGCTACTCTAGGTTCACCATTTATGGCAAGATGGTTCTTGGTATGAATTAGTGTGATTTTAGGTTAAGGGTTAGGTTGCTTATATAGAATTTTAATTAATTGAGAGCCGTCAGATTAACCTAGAAGAAATCAAGACCATCCAGACAAGATAGAATAACCACCTCAGCCCTAAAGACTCAGCAGTGAGTCAAAACCTCGTCACATTTCAGATTTGCCCGGGGGTAGGTCGACCCCCAGGTCGACCTGTATGGGTAGGTCGACCCAAAGTTCGACCCCCTGGTCGACCTGGCCCTTGGGCGGGAGAATTCCCACCCAACCTGCTCCCATGTTTGAATTCAATTTCAAATTTTCTGAACCTGAGCTATTTTTAATTTATTTAAATTCTGAAACTTCGGAAGGCCATAACTTCTTCATACGGAGTCCAATTCACGCAAACTCGGACTCTATCTCAAGTAGAATTCCGAGCCGAATGTAGTGGCATCATCCATTTCCGTTAATTCTCACATTTGAAATTAAGTATTCTTAAATTTGTTAATTTTTAAAATCACGAGGTGTTACAAAAACTTATAACCCAAGTCCTCCTCAGGGGGCACGTATTCAAAACCAGTCTCCGAAGGGCTTGGTCCACCAAGTCAATCAGGCGCTGGGTTGAATATAACTTAATAAAAAATAATAACAAACATGCTTATGAGTATACCAACAAGCGTGTAATAACCGACGGCAAATAACGAATCATCAAGACAAACCGATAAAAAAAGAGCATAAATCGGGTGTAACAGCACAATTAACAGAGCACCCGACCAAACATGAAAATTAAAATAAAGGTGCAGCATGCGACGCGCCAATGTAAAGGTGGCCGGGTAAAAATAAAAACTGCAGCACATTAAGGTCCAAAACAGGCCATAAAAGTCACTAACATGAGCGTACGATAATAGGCGAGGCTGGCACCTGCATATACAAGCAAGATTAAATGTATCAACTCAAAATAACAGCGAAAATAAAAAAAGATAAAGCTAATAAGCCACAACATTCAGATAAGGGTGGCAATGATCTTCTCTCAGGATTCAAGGGCATTGACGAGCTCGAACTTGTCATTTTCTAAAGCATAGATTCGATCAACATTCTCTTTATTCGACTTCTGAAGATTTACAACAAGAGTATGCCAAGCACCCAATTGCTTTACAATGTAATCCTTGACCTCTGTGATAAGGTCCTCAACCAGGTTTGGACTGTAATGGATGGGAATTTTCGACCCAGGAAAATCAACATAAATACAATGTCAATTTTTCAAGCATCGAAAATACCAGGACATTAGTAGAAGAATTTCGAGGGTGAGAAAGAAAAGATAGAACTAATAGAATAGAAGAAGAAGAAGAACATCACTGAACAGAATCAGAGTAACACGAACTCACAGCGGAATGAAATAAATATAATGTATAACTTTGAATTTTAGAACTGTATTGTATATACATACCATATATCAGAGTATAACTCATATACATCACAGCGGAAAATAATCTCTAATTACTAACGGTGGAGCCTTCTGCTTCGAGCTCCTCCAAGTGAAATCTGCAAAGCCTGAAACACTTGACTGCCCGTACAAATTTGGGCACCCAAGAGTTTAGGGAAAACACAAACAAAATAAACTCTGGGTCAGTCATGGGACTGGTGTGAGTAAATTCTAACCATACGGTTTTACTTTGAAGAAAATCCTTTTGAAACAAAAGGATAATAGTAAGACCAGCCCACACATAAACATGGACGGTTTTTACCTTACTATGACCCAAATTACTTTGATATCAAAAACAGTGATATTATGATAATGTCTAAACAAATAATTTTCAAAGTAGCTGAATGCTTGCATCTCACGTTCCACATATATATAGTATAAAATCATAAACCGCAAGGCGCTTATCGGAGAATGGATTCCAACAGACAAGGTATGCGAGCACCTTCTGAATAGTGTACTCTAGAGGGGATACACTCAGGGTTCAACAAGAACGTCTTGCAACCCGGCCGCACATGACCGCTCACTCATTTAGCTTGAGTGTCGCGAATATATTGCCACCACGGTTGTAGGCCATCCAACCATCATCCGAAGATACAGAATCGAAAAGAAGTATAAATATGAATTTTCTCTAGATCGGTGACAATACACCCTGCTTGGGGATGACCCAACTAGCCATGCTGCCTAGCCCAACTTCTGTCATTCTCGGTTGTGAGGCTAGGGGCTACGTCTACCTTCAGAACATCTGATCACCATTCACTTTGAATGTCACATCGTCAAATTCGTAATCACACATTGATTACACAAATGCACACTGGATGTAGAATAAAGAGAAGTTACCTTCTCCCCACCAACTTGGTATATTCATAAAATCAACGACATGACCGTTGGAAATACTCTGTCAGACACTCGTCCATAAAGTTGTCCTGGGACTGGACAAACAGAAACACCATTCTAGAACTGGACGATCCTTGCATTTAACTCCGTCTTCAATTATCTTCAGCATATCTAATTCGCAAAGATTATGCCTATACGGAGTGGTTTTCGGGTAATAACCCAACCGGTCTCTCCGTATTTACAACGATGGTCAAAACACTTCGATAGTCGGTTATTTAACTATCGGAGTTAAAACAGACATTCATCCAAATGAACAACTAAACACACACAACCATGGGCACCTTTTATTTAACATTCGTTTTTATTATTCGAATTCCCATATCTTACCGGCTATTTCTCTAATCCCGTTTTACCCTTTTCACATTCTTGGAAAACATTCCCAGTTATTTTAAACTCTTATTCTCCCATGTCCCAGAAAATATACGTTATCAACGTTCGATCCATTATTTTCACATTCTTTATTTCTATACTTGGATAATCTACTCTATTTACATTGGAAAATATTTCCAATTTCATTTTAACCTTTTAATCGGCCCCATGTTCACTTTTAAAACATTATTCCCTTTGAAATGGGAATACTATCCCTTCTTATTGAAATCTAAACACCTTGATCATATAAATCTTTATTCACGTAATAATCTCCCTTATCTTATTTACCGAAATCTCTTTCATACTTTTTTTTCACTCCTATTCCACTTTATAAACTCTGTCTCTAAGTCAACTTCTTATCTAATCGATATCAAGCTTATAACTAAATACTGACTCCTATCCTGTTAACATTTATTTGTTTAAAACTAAATGTTAATTATTCTATCAGATTATAATCCCTAAAAATAGTTACTTTTAATACAGTCGACATCGTCGAATTCTAGTTCCAAACCCTAACGGTTTAATTCTAATCACATTTCGAACATCGAAATGTTGTCACCAGTTTCTAATACGATTCCCCAATTCTTTTTCTAAACTCTTTCTTATATTTCTTTGAACAAACGTCGTTCCTTATTACTCTAGAATAAGTGGATTTCAAACCAACTGTTACATTTCCTAGGAAGTGCTGCTATATATAAAAGTCACGCTTAAGTCAAATTAACAGCAGTTAATTTGTCGCTATAGTTCTAAACTTGTCATACGCTGTAATATTCTCCTTATAACTAATTACAGTCACACTTACCTTATCAACAGCGTTATTTTATTGCTATAGTTCAACTTATCATACGCTGTAATATTCTTTGTTATAACTAATCTTGACATAACATTCACACTTATCTTATCAACAGCGTTATTTTATTGCTATAGTTCTAAGACTTGCATACGCCGCCATATTCCTTTTATACTAATCTTGACATCTATTTCCGTCACAAAAATCTTGACATCTCTTTCTGTTACAAAAATCTTGACATCTCTTTCCGTTACAAAAATCTTGACATCTCTTTCCGTTACAAAAATCTTGACATCTCTTTCCGTTACAAACTGATATCGTTCCTCGGTAATTGCGAAGCCGTTCAAGTTGGGGTATTTTATTTACCTCTCAGACCTTGATCGACAACGTTCTTACCTTAGAACCGATACAAGTCTGTATTCAAATTCCTTATTACTTAATATATTCATTAAATCGTATTTCCTTGTTGTATTTTGGAATATGGTTTTACAACACCATATTCTTACTTTGGAATCTCTGTGGTTTATGAATATTTAATTTAAACATTAATTCTTTGCTTTCTCCATTCCCCAGTTCTTATCTGCAACTTCTTAAATGGTAATTAACTCTCATTAATTTCGATAAACTTATTTCTAACCTGTTTTCATTAGATTAATTAAAGACCAGTTAATCTAATAATCATGTTCCCAAATAACAGTTGATTAAATCAACTTATTTCCATCAGTAAATTCATTAACTGATTTTAATTACTTCTTAACATTAGATTAATCTAATTAATCTAATGATATCTCTAAATTATTTATCTTAAATATAATTATCCAAATATTTAATCGTTGGATAGTTTTTACTTTATAGACTTGTTTAAATGTCAACAATCGCTTTTATTTGCTTTATAAAAACGAACTCTAAAATACTGGCTTATAATAGAACTTCTATTATAATTTAAATCTTCTTTTTAATTATAAAAATATAATTTTTATAATTATCTTAGTTGATTTGCTTGACGGCCAATCAACTCCTTAACAAAACGATGGGTTTACGGTCGACTGTCGCCGCTTTCTAAATCGATATCGTTTATTGATTTATCGAAACAGATGTTGAATTTCCGTTCAACATCAATATTCACATGGGGTTTTAAATATAATTCGGGTTCAAACAAAACAAACAGTACATATAATTATCAAGGAATCCGGTCGGACTCCTCCAACCGGTTTCCGCATCCACAGATGTCTGTCAACACAATTTACACTAACTCTATACTAGGGGGTATTCTAATCGGTGGAATCAGTGTCCAACCGATGATGTGTGCATATGTAACGGTATATAATATTTAACCAATTTAACTGTAATCTACCTAATCGACCATCACACAGCATTCAAACAACATTAATATGTATTAAAATATTTTAAAAATAGATCAGAGTTAGTGATTTTACTCACAATCACCATCGTTCCATAATTGCACTGACTTGCTCCATCACTTCTTCAAGTTCTCAAAGCCGTTCAGCACTTCACCATTCCAGCGATATCCATCCCGCCTCACATCTCCTCGGCCATGCATTTGAAGGAACCCGACAACCACCCCTCCTCACTGTTTTTGCGCAGCCATCCCATCTTCACACCAAACTGCCTGTACAAAACGTATTCACCTTGCGTAACCCCTCCATGACGTGAGTACAACCCAGTGATCACCTCCAACATTTATCCTTCCGCTTCTCTTACAAACGCAAACTGTCGTTAGCCAACTTCACAGTGTACAACTGCCTCCATTTCTCTCTTATCAACACTATCCGCGCCATACTTCAACAACACCATTAACACACAACTGCACCCACGCTTCGGCCCGACTCCATTGGCTACAACTCAGAACCGAACGCCTTCCCCCATGCTTCCAGGTGCTAGCAGCTACTACATGTATCCCTCTCCCTTTATGTCCAGCCTTTCGGTTTCTTTTATATATATATATTATTACTTTACTTGAGTGGTTTGGCAAGAATTCTATGGTTGCTGTCGTTAGTAGAAGAGAAGGGAGGATCCAAAATGAGGTGGAAGACTTCGGCCTTAACTGTGAGAGATGGGAAAGAACTCGCAGCATGTGTATTTATAGCAAGGAGAACCTTAATACTTAAGCAATAGAGACTAGAGTAGGTCATATAGGGTATGGGCTGTGTATTTATTTATTCAAGTTACTTTGCGTTTAAGGAATAGGTTATATATAGGAAGGACATCCTATTTTCATTTGAAATGCTTCTCTTCTCGGTTAAGTAATAGGTTGAGGTAGGCTAGCTGTATGTTCTTTAGGGTATGGTTTAGGTCAGTAGATTTAAACCCAGGCTACGGAATAACATGTGGGTGATTTATTTAGATCAGTAATATGCCTAGCTAGGTGATAGGCATGTGGTACGTGCTGAAATGTACACAAATACTAGCAGCTTAGTGTAGGGTTAATGCTTTCAAGATTTAGGGAATGGGGAGTCATCTTGTCTGCATTGTCTTCTGGATAGATATTTTTCAATGTAAGTTAGGCTAGGGTTATGGTTTTAGTGTATGGTTCGTTACTTAAGTAGGAAGCAATAGGTAGAAAGGAGGTCCCACGCTATATTTGTTTGTAGAGATTGGTTTGCCTTAGTTTCTAACATTATACTTAGGTACGGACAGAGATAAAAGTACAGTTGTGCTCAACGAGGTACCACGATCCCAAAAATATAATAATACCGGTAGATTGACTTATATTTTGAAATCCCGAAATACCAATACAGGGTCCGAAATACTCCAAATAAAAAGTTGCATATTTAATTAATTAAAAATTACAGTAAAATTCTAAAAATTAAATTATCGCTGCGCCTCAAAAGAACCTTGTCCCGATTTGCAACCGATATCTAGTTATATCAAATAAACTGTTACGGTCGATAAACGATTTTACAGCGACTATTTGAATATTTGATTTGGACATGTCTTGCAATATATTCGACGAAATCTTGATTTTTCACTTCTGTTAGAAAGATACAGTTCAACAGATTCCAACGTTTCTCGTTTCGCAGAAATCCGATTTAAAATGGGTTCTGTACACTCAGTTGAAGATCAGAACGTTAAATTACGAACTGCAACGATATTACGAGCTCGATTATATTTAATATATATTTTTATATGTTCAACTTCGTTTTAAATTAATATATAAATCCACTTATATTACCAATCCAATATTTAAACTAATTTAAATATTCTAATTCAAACCGACAAAAATGCGGGACGTTACAGTCCTTCCCCCTTAAAATAATTTCGTCCTCGAAATTGCTACGATAGGGAAAAAGCTACAATCTCTGTTATAAACAGGTAAAAAAATCTTTTTGGTTTACTTCAAAATTTCAGTTTCAATTGAACTGATTAATTCCAATTTAAAATAGTAATTCCTTCTTATTTCGAATAATTTCAAAATTCTGAAATTTTCCTAACAGCTCAAATTTTCAAAGAATTTTGCCAGTATCTCCTCTGCCTGGCTTATTCGGTACGACAACAACTTGTCACTCTGGGTCTTCTCCAATCCAAAAGAAAATCAAACAGCCAAACGACTTGTCCAAACCGACTCATACAAATCTCATAATCGAAGAAAATATAAACATGTACCCTTTTGGTTGGGCATCCAAGTCTAACTCTTCCATATGATATTCCATCAGCATATATCCAATCATTTTCAACTAATCTCCAATCAATTTATTTTTCCAATCCGATCATTTTCTAATTCCAAGCCAAATTTCTGTTTCAACTCCAATTCCATTTACTTATATCTAAGCCGACACCATTTCAAACTCCCGTTTCATTCTTGGTTTCAAACTTTTATCTAACTGAGTCCAATTCTTCAACCAAGTTAAGTTCTATTCAAACTCTTATTTCACAAATTCAATTCCTTCATCAAATTAATTTCTACTCCAACATGATTTTTTCTTAACTGTCTTCGATTCAGTTCAAAATTTATTTCACTTAGTTTTAAGTTCCACTTTTACCATTTTAACTCCATAAGTTAAATCCTTTATTTCAGAGTTCAAATTCCTGGGATTTTTCAAATCAGTTCGAAATCATATATTTGCATATAATAATGGTAATTCAAAACATTTGAATTTCTAGCAACTTGTTTCCTCACAATAATTCAAAAATAAAATCTTTGGTAGTAATCCGTCACTCTGAAACTCGAAAATGACACTGAAGATGTGCCCAGCATTATCAGAATTATTTTCCAGTGGTCGAAGTGAGTTCAATACTATATCACTTTCAAAATTCATTTTTACAACACTTTCATTTTGAATTTGACTTCAAAATATCTTTCATAGCACTTGGAAAACAATTTCAAACATTTTCATTTTGAAATCCCTACAAAATATACAACGTTTAGAAAACATTTCTAAATTCACCCAGGATCTTAAAATTTCCATATATTTAATCCAAACATTATTTCCAACTCTTTTCCAAATTTTTAGAGTTTTATTTCAATTCTGGTTTTAAATCAGATTTAGTTCATCTGATTTTCATATTGTACTTATATAATATTTCGATTGGTTATTTATATAACCAATTCAATTATAAATCTTATTTGGTCATAATAATGATCAACACATCCAATATACAATAAATATTTAAAGATATATACTTCTTTTATATCAAAATATATTTTGGGTAAATTATTTTTTTGTGTAAATTATTTTATTTACCCTCTTTTCAAAACATACTGTGTCGAATTACTTTGTTCAAGAGTTTAGAAACAACTATCGACACCGTTTGCATTACTGTTTCGACCAGAATTTATAAACCACTCGACTGACCAGTCAACACAATATAAAACAGTTTTTATATTAATTACAAATACGCGCTCACATATATACACTCATACTCAATCTAGGGTATTACTAACCCTATCTCTACTGAGTCACACCACAGAGCCAAGGTAATCACTTAACCTTCAGCTCTGATACCATCTGTAACGGCGGGATTTTCGACCCAGAAAATCAACATAAAAACACACTGTTGACTATTCAAGCATCGAAAACACCAGGACATTAATAGAAGAATTTAGAGGGTGAGAAAGAAAAGATAGAACTAATAGAATAGAAGAAGAAGAAGATCACAACTGAACAGAATCAGAGTAACACGAAACTCGCAGCGGAACAAAATAAGATGTATTATATAACATAACTTTGAATACAAAACTGTATTGTATATACATACCGTTATCAGAGTATAATACATCATATCACAGCGGAAATAACTCTACATAACTAATGGTGAAGCTTCCTGCTTTTGAGCTCCTCCAAGTGAATCTGCAAAGCCTGAAACGTAACGGCGGGAATTTTTGACCCAGAAAATCAACATAAAAACACACTGTTGACTATTTCAAGCATCGAAAACACCAGGACATTAATAGAAGAATTTAGAGGGTGAGAAAGAAAAGATAGAACTAATAGAATAGAAGAAGAAGAAGATCACAACTGAACAGAATCAGAGTAACACGAAACTCGCAGCGGAACAAAATAAGATGTATTATATAACATAACTTTGAATACAAAACTGTGTTGTATATACATACCATTATCAGAGTACAATACATCATATCACAGCGGAAATAACTCTACATAACTAATGGTGAAGCTCCCTGCTTTTGAGCTCCTCCAAGTGAAATCTGCAAAGCCTGAAACACTTAACTCCCCGTACAAATTTGGGCACCCAAGAGTTTAGGGAAAACACAAACAAAATAAACTCTGGGTCAGTCATGGGACTGGTGTGAGTAAATTCTAACCATACGGTTTTACTTTGAAGAAAATCCTTTTGAAACAAAAGGATAATAGTAAGACCAGCCCACACATAAACATGGACGGTTTTTACCTTACTATGACCCAAATTACTTTGATATCAAAAACAGTGATATTATGATAATGTATAAACAAATAATTTTCCAAGTAGCTGAATGCTTGCATCTCACGTTCCACATATATATAGTATAAAATCATAAACCGCAAGGCGCTTATCGGAGAATGGATTCCAACAGACAAGGTATGCGAGCACCTTCTGAATAGTGTACTCTAGAGGGGATACAGTCAGGGTTCAACAAGAACGTCTTGCAACCCGGCCACACATGACCGCTCACTCATTTAGCTTGAGTGTCGCGAATATATTGCCACCACGGTTGTAGGCCATCCAACCATCATCCGAAGATACAGAATCGAAAAGAAGTATAAATATGAATTTTCTCTAGATCGATGACAATACACCCTGCTTGGGGATGACCCAACTAGCCATGCTGCCTAGCCCAACTTCTGTCATTCTCGGTTGTGAGGCTAGAGGCTACGTCTACCTTCAGAACATCTGATCACCATTCACTTTGAATGTCACATCGTCAAATCCGTAATCACACATTGATTACACAAATGCACACTGGATGTAGAATAAAGAGAAGTTACCTTCTCCCCACCAACTTGGTATATTCATAAAATCAACGGCATGACCGTTGGAAATACTCTGTCAGACACTCGTCCATAAAGTTGTCCTGGGACTGGACAAACAGAAACACCATTCTAGAACTGGACGATCCTTGCATTTAACTCCGTCTTCAATTATCTTCAGCATATCTAATTCGCAACGATTATGCCTATACGGAGTGGTTTTCGGGTAATAACCCAACCGGTCTGTCCGTATTTACAACGATGGTCAAAACACTTCGATAGTCGGTTATTTAACTATCGGAGTTAAAACAGACATTCATCCAAATGAACAACTAAACGCACACAACCACGTGCACCTTTTATTTAACATTCGTTTTTATTATTCGAATTCCCATATCTTACCGGCTATTTCTCTAATCCCGTTTTACCCTTTTCACATTCTTGGAAAACATTCCCAGTTATTTTAAACTCTTATTCTCCCATGTCCCAGAAAATATACGTTATCAACGTTCGATCCATTATTTTCACATTCTTTATTTCTATACTTGGATAATCTACTCTATTTACATTGGAAAATATTTCCAATTTCATTTTAACCTTTTAATCGGCCCCATGTTCACTTTTAAAACATTATTCCCTTTGAAATGGGAATACTATCCCTTCTTATTGAAATCTAAACACGTTGATCATATAAATCTTTATTCACGTAATAATCTCCCTTATCTTATTTACCGAAATCTCTTTCATACTTTTTTTTCACTCCTATTCCACTTTATAAACTCTGTCTCTAAGTCAACTTCTTATCTAATCGATATCAAGCTTATAACTAAATACTGACTCCTATCCTGTTAACATTTATTTGTTTAAAACTAAATGTTAATTTTTCTATCAGATTATAATCCCTAAAAATAGTTACTTTTAATACATTCGACATCGTCGAATTCTAGTTCCAAACCCTAACGGTTTAATTCTAATCACATTTCGAACATCGAAATGTTGTCACCAGTTTCTAATACGATTCCCCAATTCTTTTTCTAAACTCTTTCTTATATTTCTTTGAACAAACGTCGTTCCTTATTACTCTAGAATAAGTGGATTTCAAACCAACTGTTACATTTCCTAGGAAGTGCTGCTATAAATAAAAGTCACGCTTAAGTCAAATTAACAGCAGTTAATTTGTCGCTATAGTTCTAGACTTGTCATACGCTGTAATATTCTCCTTATAACTAATTACAGTCACACTTACCTTATCAACAGCGTTATTTTATTGCTATAGTTCAACTTATCATACGCTGTAATATTCTTTGTTATAACTAATCTTGACATAACATTCACACTTACCTTATCAACAACGTTATTTTATTGCTATAGTTCTAAGACTTGCATACGCCGCCATATTCCTTTTATACTAATCTTGACATCTATTTCCGTCACAAAAATCTTGACATCTCTTTCTGTTACAAAAATCTTGACATCTCTTTCCGTTACAAAAATCTTGACATCTCTTTCTGTTACAAAAATCTTGACATCTCTTTCCGTTACAAACTGATATCGTTCCTCGGTAATAGCGAAGCCGTTCAAGTTGGGGTATTTTATTTACCTCTCAGACCTTGATCGACAACGTTCTTACCTTAGAACCGATACAAGTCTGTATTCAAATTCCTTATTACTTAATATATTCATTAAATCGTATTTCCTTGTTGTATTTTGGAATATGGTTTTACAACACCATATTCTTACTTTGGAATCTCTGTGGTTTATGAATATTTAATTTAAACATTAATTCTTTGCTTTCTCCATTCCCCAGTTCTTATCTGCAACTTCTTAAATGGTAATTAACTCTCATTAATTTCGATAAACTTATTTCTAACCTGTTTTCATTAGATTAATTAAAGACCAGTTAATCTAATAATCATGTTCCCAAATAACAGTTGATTAAATCAACTTATTTCCATCAGTAAATTCATTAACTGATTTTAATTACTTCTTAACATTAGATTAATCTAATTAATCTAATGATATCTCTAAATTATTTATCTTAAATATAATTATCCAAATATTTAATCGTCGGATAGTTTTTACTTTATAAACTTGTTTAAATGTCAACAATCGCTTTTATTTGCTTTATAAAAACGAACTCTAAAATACTGGTTTATAATAGAACTTCTATTATAATTTAAATCTTCTTTTTAATTATAAAAATATAATTTTTATAATTATCTTAGTTGATTTGCTTGACGGCCAATCAACCCCTTAACAAAACGAGGGGTTTACGGTCGACTGTCGCCGCTTTCTAAATCGATATCGTTTATTGATTTATCGAAACAGATGTTAAATTTCCGTTCAACATCAATATTCACATGGGGTTTGAAATATAATTCGGGTTCAAACAAAACAAACAGTACATATAATTATCAAGGAATCCGGTCGGACTCCTCCAACCGGTTTCCGCATCCACAGATGTCTGTCAACACAATTTACACTAACTCTATACTAGGGGGTATTCTAATCGGTGGAATCAGTGTCCAACCGATGATGTGTGCATATGTAACGGTATATAATATTTAACCAATTTAACTGTAATCTACCTAATCGACCATCACACAGCATTCAAACAACATTAAAATGTATTAAAATATTTTAAAAATAGATCAGAGTTAGTGATTTTACTCACAATCACCATCGTTCCATAATTGCACTGACTTGCTCCATCACTTCTTCAAGTTCTCAAAGCCGTTCAGCACTTCACCATTCCAGCGATATCCATCCCGCCTCACATCTCCTCGGCCATGCATTTGAAGGAACCCGACAACCACCCCTCCTCACTGTTTTTGCGCAGCCATCCCATCTTCACACCAAACTGCCTGTACAAAACGTATTCACCTTGCGTAACCCCTCCATGACGTGAGTACAACCCAGTGATCACCTCCAACATTTATCCTTCCGCTTCTCTTACAAACGCAAACTGTCGTCAGCTAACTTCACAGTGTACAACTGCCTCCATTTCTCTCTTATCAACACTATCCGCGCCATACTTCAACAACACCATTAACACACAGTTGCACCCACGCTTTGGCCTGACTCCATTGGCTACAACTCAGAACCGAACGCCTTCCCCCATGCTTCCAGGTGCTAGCAGCTACTACATGTATCCCTCTCCCTTTATGTCCAGCCTTTCGGTTTCTTTTATATATATATATTATTACTTTACTTGAGTGGTTTGGCAAGAATTCTATGGTTGCTGTCGTTAGTAGAAGAGAAGGGAGGATCCAAAATGAGGTGGAAGACTTCGGCCTTAACTGTGAGAGATGGGAAAGAACTCGCAGCGTGTGTATTTATAGCAAGGAGAACCTTAATACTTAAGCAATAGAGACTAGAGTAGGTCATATAGGGTATGGGCTGTGTATTTATTTATTCAAGTTACTTTGCGTTTAAGGAATAGGTTATATATAGGAAGGACATCCTATTTTCATTTGAAATGCTTCTCTTCTCGGTTAAGTAATAGGTTGAGGTAGGCTAGCTGTATGTTCTTTAGGGTATGGTTTAGGTCAGTAGATTTAAACCCAGGCTACGGAATAACATGTGGGTGATTTATTTAGATCAGTAATATGCCTAGCTAGGTGATAGGCATGTGGTACGTGCTGAAATGTACACAAATACTAGCATCTTAGTGTAGGGTTAATGCTTTCAAGATTTAGGGAATGGGGAGTCATCTTGTCTGCATTGACTTCTGGATAGATATTTTTCAATGTAAGTTAGGCTAGGGTTATGGTTTTAGGGTATGGTTCATTACTTAAGTAGGAAGCAATAGGTAGAAAGGAGGTCCCACGCTATATTTGTTCGTAGAGATTGGTTTGCCTTAGTTTCTAACATTATACATAGGTACGGACAGAGATAAAAGTACAGTTGTGCTCAACGAGGTACCACGATCCCAAAAATATAATAATACCGGTAGATTGACTTATATTTTGAAATCCCGAAATACCAATACAGGGTGCGAAATACTCCAAATAAAAAGTTGCATATTTAATTAATTAAAAATTACAGTAAAATTCTAAAAATTAAATTATCGATGCGCCTCAAAAGAACCTTGTCCCGATTTGCAACCGATATCTAGTTATATCAAATAAACTGTTACGGTCGATAAACGATTTTACAGCGACTATTTGAATATTTGATTTGGACATATCTTGCAATATATTCGACGAAATCTCGATTTTTCACTTCTGTTAGAAAGATACAGTTCAACAGATTCCAACGTTTCTCGTTTCGCAGAAATCCGATTTAAAATGGGTTCTGTACACTCAGTTGAAGATCAGAACGTTAAATTACGAACTGCAACGATATTACGAGCTCGATTATATTTAATATATATTTTTATACGTTCAACTTCGTTTTAAATTAATATATAAATCCACTTATATTACCAATCCAATATTTAAACTAATTTAAATATTCTAATTCAAACCGTCAAAAATGCGGGACGTTACATGGACGCACCTCCAATTGATTAAATTCAGCTAATATGCAATCCATCATAGCATCCATTTTTCTGCAATAATCCATCGATCGAACAGGTCTATGTGCACGCCAGAATATGTACCAACCGGGCAACAATCCTCGAATCGCTTAGAAAGTTCGGGATGACAAGGATTGGGAACACAAAAAGGACTTGGAACAGTCATTTGAATGTTAGAGGGGTTTAATGTAATGGACGGAGAAGCCAATGGTAGTTGATCAGGGACAATCTGAACATCTGGGACGGGGGTTCACCCCAGGAATGATGGCTTTGCATATCATTTGCACCCAAGTTCTTTTTACCTTGAAGTATCTTTTTGCTACCAGCCTTTTCGATCGATTTATTCTTTAGTCTCTTTACATAAAGAATGTCATCATTAGGCGGCCTATTTTTGAGAAAAAGAGGAAGAAAAGGAAAATCAATATGGACACAAACGACGATCATAAATGACCAAGAATAGCCCAACTAGACTCAGACGTGAACAAAAACGTTTCACCCAGAGAAGCCTGGGGTATTCCATCGAATAACAATTAACAGTACCAACACCAAGATTTCAAAAGTCGCAAGTTGATTCAGATTCTTCAATGTAATTACAAAAATGGCATCTTCACTTGACAAAATCTAACTATTACCAGGATTCCTATTCATACTTAAGCCAGTCATACTACATTTAAAACATCTTAGCATGGGGGTATACCACTGTTCAGACAAAACGAGGCAAAATGATGGAAAAAACTCACCCAAAAAGATCATTATGCTTTGGGTCCAAGGGAGAATTGCTTTGATTGAACAGGTGTTACTACAAGAACTAATCAAGATAATAAGGAAAAATATTTTTGAAGAGGGGCCTGAACAGGAATAAGAGATAATAATTACCTGGTAAAATACTCGAAGAGCACAGCTACAGTCGTAAAGGAAAAAAAATTCGACGAGAAGAGGTAAAATAAAGAAGGGTAAAAGTAAATAAAAGGTATGATTAAAAGACATACATCCAGAGCATTCTTGCCATGTTAACTCAATGCTCGATTACACATATAAATCTCCTATCAACATCCAGTAGGTATCCCGCACTTCAACCATTTGGAACAATGAAAAGATATGTCAGGCGTCCCGCTCACGGAAAGGGACGATATCAGTTCTCCATAACGGAACAATCTTAAGTTATGCACGAATGACCCTTCAATGAGTTAGACTAAACTTACCAAACAATGTTGCGGTCAATCACGTCGATGCCAATTACTCTCTGCCAAGAGATTACAAGCTTCGAGGGGAAAGTGTTGATCTCTATAAAAACCATACGCACATTGAGCTACAAAATCTGAGAAGAAACTACAGGACGAGCACCAGCAGGGTCGGTCATGCATATTGTTGTCCAAGGCACTTAAACGACTCACAAAGAATAGGAAGCAACCATACAGAACAAGATTCAGATGTTTCTCTCTTAAAGGAACGAGCATGGGCTAGAATTACAAAGCAAGCACTCACAAAAATTTTATGTGCCCATGTCTCAAACTAAAGCCTGATGCAAGTCATGACCCGATCACGGAAGCAAAGGTCGGTCGTTCGTATTAGAACAAAGCCACTCAAACAGCAAAACAAGACGAGTCATTCACTTAACAGGATCAGGAGCGACTACATAGCATAGCCATACTGAGAAACGACATTGTGAAAAGGTAATAAGAATGAATATCCTTGAGCAGCCTGCTAAGAGTGTCCGAATTAGAGAAGGTCACACATTCTTAAACTGAGGAATTCAGTTGAGCAAAGCACAAAGAAGAATTGATTCCAGTCCCATGCTACACTCTAGAGTCGCTCGACCACAAGTACAATCCCAGTCACCCGCTCATTTTACAATCAATCGAATCAGATAACCGCTCACCAATTACTGAAGATAGCCACGACCGAAGAACAGTAGCTAAAGTCACCCACTTGACTATTTGAAACACTCGCTCCTACAAAGTCGCTCGTGCATGATAGCTGGATACAAATACAAACAATTGGCAACAACCAGGCAGTTCCATTTCAGTAATTACTAGCTGAAACGATCTGTCGCTTGCATATATGAACTTCAGCTCATTTCTCCGGGGAGGGACACCTATAAATAGGCCAATGCTGCCAACATAAAGGGGATCTCATCTTTTGAACCACAAAGCACTGCTAAATTCTATCTTCAATCATTCCTTAAAGATTTGGACCATCTTCTCCATTCAACGGTTCATCACCAGTTTGGCCATGGCGCCTAGTACAACCTTGTAATCGGAAAATCAAAGACATCCTCCTTCTCAGTCATTCATCCGTCCTTCTTCTCCTCAAAATCTACCATTTTCTCATAAAATCCCAAGATTGATTTGTATAAATGAGAGTATGTTGAGTAAATATAGAGATGTATGGAAAAAGAGAGTTGGTGTATTTTGTAATCTCCATTTATAGAATGGAAGTAATCTTCGTAGTGGATGTAGGCCTGGCACAAGGTTGAACCACTCTAAATCTCATCTCTAATTTTCCTCATTCGCAATTTTACTTTCAAGTGTTATTAAGTACGGCTCCGTTTATTTTCTTATTGTATCAGTGAAGTACAATTCTAGTACCTTTGGTGTTTAAGTCATTTTTTGGTGAAAACGATAAAAATATAACTTCTATCTTTTACCATCATAGTACATAAATAATTGAAATGCATAATTCCCCAAAAAGAGACAAAGCCATAGTAGAGGTGAGAACTTGAGCCATACTTCGAAAGCAGCTCCTAGCAAGATGATAACCGAGTCCTGACTAAGCCTGAGTATTCCCAACCCAAGAACCTAGGGGGGAACGAAAGAAAGAAGAGGAAACAAAAAGGGTCTGGCATAAAGTCTGACGAGTCCAGTTACTTTTAACAAGTAAATAAGTAAAAGTAGTATGACAGGGATATAAGGTGGATAAGAAGATAACATCATAAAAGATAAGTGTGACAGGGTAAACATGATGGAGTGTATATGGTTCCCTAATGAATACTCTGCACTAATACTAGTATAATCAGAATGAGATGATCCTAACACTATCAAATTGTAGACTTAGGTATACGTCTAGATGTACCCTAACTACTACCCAAATCGATCGGCTCGCTAGTCCGCGTAGATACTTTGTGCCGGCCCCATGGTAGGAGGTATCACTTCCTAAAGTGGCAACCCATCGTTTTCATAGTGTGCACAACCATATCTATAGGTGTCACGATCGTATTATCCCCCTCTGCCCGACCCATGCACGCACATGACCTGGTCCGTTTGCGCCGCCCACAACGTCCTCCACGTTTGGATCACTTACAATCAGTTCAGTAAGCATGCCTCTTCTCTGACCTAGTTCAGAATACTTTGTTTGATACCTACCCCAGGTTACTGACTGAAACGAGTCCCACACAATATGATACAAGCTCTCCCCTTTGTCTTGTATACCCCAATAGGTTTTCCTTTTGCTTATGTATACCAATAGATGTCTTTGATTACATAACCCTATCATTTCTACAAGTTATGTTTACCCTAGAAAGGTGTCCTTAATTACATAACTTTATTATTTCCATCGGTTATGTATACCACTAGGTGTCTTTAATTACATAACCCTATCAGGTTAAATTTGTGGGCCTATATGTAAATATTACCCACCCTCCTTAGATTTACTTAACCCACCCACTGTTCAATCTAGTTTACTTAACCCCAACTTAAGTTTATATTCATACAATCCCTATGGATTCAACTGGGTTAAGTATTCCAATTTATTACTATATATTTCCATTTATGATTACAATATGCTAGACCTCTCACATTAAGCCTACCATTTGTGGATGTTGGACATGTCGGGCGGGTCCGGGCAGACTTATTCCACAAATCGGGATTAACCTCGTATCTTGGCATGTCTCGTATTTGTGCACTTAGACCTCTGAAATTAGATTCGAAATTTGCGGTCTCCGGGTATGTCGGTCGGTTCCGGGCAAACTTCCACCGAAGTGCAATCAAACGTCTGCAGTTACAGTTTCTAATTACTGTAATCCTAGACATTTCATTATTATCCAATTTTAGCTATGTCTTTATAAGTTTTCATGCCTTTTTCCCCATTATGTTCATATTGAATTATATGCCCAGATTCATGTTCATAAACATTATCCAAATTATGCCAATTTTAATGTTTTCCCCCGTTCCCTAACTAACTCATTCGCATATATTTAGCGGCATGCCTGGGCTAAAAAGTAGCCTGGCCATAAACAATGAAAAGGGAAAGGTGATAGGAAGATGACAATATTGATTATTCTGACATAATGGGAATAAATATATACTGGCATAGTGATAAGGTGGACATATAAGGATAGATCTAATGAACTTGTGATAATTAAACTAGTTCTAACATGGTAGGAATGTCATAGTGAACATAACAAGATCTGAATAATGATTTAGATGTCCAACTAGTTCAGATCCAATATGATAGGCATAAGGTGATCTAAATAGTAAACTAGATCTAAAATCAAAACAGATCTGAAATAGTAATGGTTAAGATCCACATCATAGTTATATAAGAATAACATAGATTCACAAGTTACAATAGATCCAATATGATAAAGACTGAGATTCAAGTCATAACAAATTCAGGATGTCGTAGATTCATAATTTACAATAGATCTGGTATATTTCAGTCATTGGAACAGATCCAAACTATAGTCATATCATGTTTACTTTTAATCATTTAAATCTAAAAGAAGCCTAGAACTCACAGTGTTTGGATTAGAAGAATAGAACTAGAAGGAGAACAGGTCTACACTTGAATCTCTAAATCTTTAATTGGAGAAGAAGGAAAAAGAATCTGATTCAATCCAGGCACTGATAGCATTTGCCTCCATTGATTTCCAGTGAAGAAAACAAGAGAAATGACCCTGTATATATAGCTTCTAGCCACCAGAACTCGGCATGCCACATCAGCCGTATGGGGGTCGACACCCCCCTTGGGGGATCGACCCTGGTGTCGACACCCCCCGTGGGGGTCGACCCTGGTGTTGACACCCCTTCTAGGGTGTCGACTCCCCTAGAATGGGAACTATGCCGCTACACGAATTTTTATTTTTGAATTGTTTTCTGGATAAGTTTGGACTGATATATAGATATATATAATTCTTCTGTGCGTATACAAACTTTAAAGCCTCATAACTTTATACAGTGTCCGTTTTACACAAACCAAATGTCTATGTTGACAAAAATTTCGAGAAGGACACAATGGCGCAGTCCATTTCCCTTAATTCTGAATATTAAATTAATTATTATTTAGTTTGTCCTCTTTAATGTTTTTATAATTTTGGGGTGTTACATTCTCCCCTACTCAAAGGACTTCATCCCCGAAATCTTCTAGTTAAGAAATATGTATCCTACCATCCACATCCATCTACTCATGCAGCAACCACAAGCATTCTTTGTCCTTAAAGATTTCTAATGTTTATATGAACATATGCAAACGTGTGTGTATATGTCCCAATACTAATGCAAAAATCAGGCAGTCTACTTATTCAGTCGACCTCCTTAATGCAATGAATGTTAGTGTCATGAATCCAATATGTGTGCAAATAATCCTATTATAACATGTAAGTTCTATATGTGTGCTCAATCATTCATCCGAATGCAATGTCCATATGATGAAGCACCCACTTTCATCCTTGAAGAAAAAGCAAAACGCACACACATCCATATGCAGTATGAGACCGATTGAGCCGATCTAGTGCCTAATGTGTGTATATTCATCCATGAGCAACCACTTGCATCCATCAAACATAACATGTTTCAATCACATGTTTACAATCATGGGACTCCTACCTAAAGGTGGAAGATTCAATCGATAGGATATACTTAAATGATAGAAACAAGCATTGATAAAACTTTGGAAAAGGAGTTAAGAACATACCCTCGAAAAGAAAAGGGTACGAAGCACATATCATGTCTTCGTTCTTTCAAGTTGCATACTCTAGGTTGTCTCCCCACCGAACCTTCATCAACTTGATTTATTTTTTGTGTAGCATCTTAACTTCTGTTCCAAGAATATCGTAGGAAATCGTCTAACGGTTGCCTCCCATTCCACTTCCACTTCCTCTAATATACTTGGCTCAACAACTTCTGTGGTATCATGTAAGCACTTCCGCAAATGAGAAACATGGAAAACATCGTGAATGCCGGATAGTATCTCTGGTAGCTTTAATCTATAGGTCATTTGGCCAATCCTGTTATGGGAAATGGCCCTACAAATCTTGGAGCCAGTTTCCCTTTAGATCCAAACCGAACCACATTTTTCAAAGGAGATACCTTTAAGAAAACCATATCCCCCGCTTCAAATTCGATGTTAGTCCTTCTATTGTATGCATAGGATTTCTGCCTATCTTATGCAGTCTTCATTCGTCGTCTAATAAGATCAATCTTCTCGGACGTTTCCCTAGCCATATCTGGTCCAAGCAATAGACTTTCTATAGATTCCCACCAAGTGACCTGCAGGGTCGTCCGTATAATGCTTTAAAAGGTGCCATGCCAATGCTAGCTTGGTAACTTTTGTTGTAGGCGAACTCTACTAAAGGAAGATGCTCTTCCCAAGTACCTCCAAAGTCAAGGATACACAGCCTTAAATGATCCTCTAGAACTCTATTCACCCTCTCCATCTATCGATCGGTCTGAGGATGATAAGCGATGCTCAGACATAACCATATACTTAATGTTTCTTGCATGCTCCTCCAAAATTCACTAGTAAAGATGGGGTCATGATAACTTACGATGCTGGAAGGTATTCCATGAAGATGAACTATCTCACTGCTGCCCACCATGATGTCATCCTCTTACTCTTGACTGGAATGAAATGAGCTCTCTTAGTTAGTCTGTCCATTACTACACAAATACTAGTGCTGCCTTTCTTTGATCTAGGAAAACCGTCTATTAAATCCATAGGTACGCTCTCCCATTTCCACTGCGGAACATCCAAAGGATGAAGTGAACCACCGGACTTCTTTTTCTTAGCTTTAACTTGCTGGCAAACTAAACATTGAGAAACAAACTCTGCCACATTTCACTTCATCCCAGCCCAAAAGGGAACGCGCTTTATATGCTTATACATCTTATAGCCACCTGGATGAATGGTTATATTAGAATGATGGGCTTCTCCAAGGACTGTCTTTATCAAGCTCCCAATTCTGGGAACAAAGAGCCTTCTATCTTGTCGCAACCACCCTTTGTCATCAATGGAATATCTATTTAGGTGACTAGAAGTCTCCCCTTTACTGAGCCTACCTAGGATGTCTGAAATTTGTGGATCGTTTTGCTGTGAAGCTCCAATCTGATCCTTAAGAGTAGGTTGTATCTCCATCGATGAAAACAAACTATGCAAAAGCTTGGTGGAGGGTCTAAAATCAAAAGTTGATATAAATTCCAAGCTTTTCCTTTCCACAAACAAAGGACTTAAGACCATCCTCTGTCTACTTAGTGCGTCTGCCACCACATTACCATTGCCAGGGGTATAAGCAATCTCGAAGTCGTATGATGCCATGAAATCCATCCATCTCTGCTGCCTCAGATTAAGATCATCCTTTGGTGAGAATAAGTACTTGAGAGATTTATGATCAGTGTACAACTCGAACTTCTCTCCAAGCAAATAATGACGCTACGTCCTAAGTGCAAATACTATGGCAGCTAGCACAAGGTCATGGGTAGGGTAGTTCTTCTCATGAACCCTTAGTTGTCTTCCACCATAACATACTACCCTTCCCTCTTGCATTAGAACCGCACCAAGCCCTGTACCACATGCGTCGGTGTATACCGTAAACATTTTATTTCCATCGGACAAGGTCAAGACTGGGGCTGTTGTCAGAGCCCTCTTCAGTCTTTGGAAAGCAACATCATAATCTATATCCCACATAAATGCCAAGTTTTTATTCATTAGCCTGGTGAGTGGGGATGATATCTTTGCGAAGTCCTTAATGGACTTCCTATAATAACCTGCCAACCCCAAAAATCTTCTGACCTCCATTGCATTCTTCAGGATCTACCAATCCTGAATTGCCACTACCTTCGTGGGATCTACTGCTATCCCTTCTTTAGAAACCATGTGCCTTTAAAATCTCACCTTTTTTCTCTAAAAATAGCATTTGGAGAACTTTGCTTTAAGATGATGCACACGTAGAGTCTTTAAAACTTCCCTTATATGCAAGGCATGCTCTTCCTCACTTTGAGAAAATCAAGATATCATCTACAAAGACCACGAAAAATTTGTTTAGAAACTCCCGAAACACCTTAATCATCAAATCAACAAAATATGCAAGTTCGTTCGTCAACCCAAAAGGCATTACAAGCCATTCAAAGAAGCCATCCGAAGTTCTAAAAGCGATCTTATCTATACTGTCTTCGACCACCCTCAACTGATGGAACCTCGTTTGTAGATCCATCTGAGAAAATACTGATGCACCAACAAGTTGGTCAAACAAGTCATCTATCCACCAAAGTAGGTGTCTGTTCTTCTTGGTGAGTTTATTCAACTCCCTATAGTCTACATATAAGCGAAGTGAACCATCCGCCTTAGTCACGAATACCACCGGAGCACCCCATTTAGGTATGCTTCGCCTAATAAACCCTTTTTCGAGTAGCTCCCCTACTTCTTTACTAAGCTCCCTCCTTTCCCTTGGAGCCATATGGCGCACAGGTAATGCAACTGGCTTTGCATTATCTACCAGATATATGCAAAAAGTCGATCTCGCGCCTTGGGGTTAAACCCCTAACCTCATCAAAGACATCAGGATATACATGGACTACTAAAATAGATTGCAGATCATCGATAGTTGCATCAAGAGACTCTAGGAAACCAAGCATGACGGAACCTTACGGGTCACAAGAAATCTCAAGGGTCCTCCCATGACAGGTTAGAAGCCCAACAACCCTCCTCTCCCAATCTAGAATGGCACCATACATGCCTAGCCAGTCCATTCCTTGAATCAACCCATAGCCCATGAACCCGAGCGCATATGCGTCGCACTCCAACTCGACGCCTAAAATAGATATTCTCAAACCCCGACAAATAATAGATAAATGAGCGAATCACCAATGGGTTTGAGACAACAACGAGATCCACTACATACTAGTATTTAAGTGCAGAGATTCAACCACAGAACTAAATATAAATGAGTGTGAAGTAATAGAATCAAAAAGAGTTCTAATAGGGTGACTGGAAAGAGAAATCAAACTTTCCATGGAAACTTTCATACGCCTGTCTGGAGCACTGGTCGCGAGAACATTCACTTGGCCCCCAGAAGTCCCTGCCCTTTGACATTGTCCCTGTTTCTTTGGGCACTCCATAGCATAGTGTCCGACTTTTCCTTAGTGAAAGCAAGTATTCTTCCTTCGCTTGCAGTCCTTACCAAGTGACCCTCACACCCACAACTATGACACTTCCTTTTATCCTTAGCCTTGTCATTCTTTCCTTCTTTCTTCTATTGCTGTTGTTGTCCCTTACTAGGCCGTACAATCTTATTCTGCATTGTTTCCCCAACCTTAACTTCCTTCTTCTCTCCTTTCTGTTCTTCATACATCAAGGCCATATCAACAAGCCTTTCAAAGGTGGCTCCTATTGGAATATGGGACATGGCGAACCCATAAAGGGGTTCTTTAGCCCTTTAACAAACCGAAAAGCCTTCTTATCCGGAGTGTCTACCAGCTCTAATACAAATCTTGCTAGTTAGTTGAATTTGTTCACGTATTCTTTAACGTCATGTTTCCTTGTTTGAGAGCCAAGAATCTTTCTATTTGCATGCTTTTCTTAGCTTAAGACAGAAACTTCATTTCAAACCTCATCGTAAAACCATCCCATGTCTCCATTGGACATCCTGCTTGGGGAACTTCTCACAAGAACGAGGCTTTAGGTTTCAGTAGCCATGCAGCTAGTTGAATCTTCCTTCGGTCTTCTAGTTCATAGATTACAAATAAGTCCTCGGTCTCCTTGAACTAATGTAACAAATTAAACAATTGTAAACAAGTGTAAAATCCGTTTGGCTTTCCTAAACAACAAGGATTGTTATAGAGGGTGTCGAACTCCAGGACCAAAAATATTTAAGCTAGTAAATCCAATCAAGTTATTCCAGATTTTGATTGGTGGAAAACAAAAAAAATAACAGAAATTAAATAAAAGAGAGTTTTATATGATTAAAGAAAACAATTAGGGAGCAATGATAAAGATTAAATTAACATGAATTAATAACCAAACAGATCAATCAGATCCAATTCATGTTTCTATCACAAACATGAATCAATGCTTCCATCACAAACATGAATCAACGCTTATTAGGTTTCTAGAAACAAATATGTGAATACGACAAGTATAGCCTATGCAGGAGCTAACCTCTTAAACAACCGTAGGCTATCAAGACCGATTCACTATTATTTCTAAAACCCTAAATGTTAGATCTAAATCTGATAAACGTTAGATCGAACTCGAATATACCTTGTGAAGGAGCATGACTCTTAAACGACATAGAGTATGAAGGTTCATATCCAACCCTTGGTTCAGATCTAGATCTATATACATAAAGTTCTAATCTCTTTGGCTATGTGATTCATATTGAATCTAATCCTGCGTCAACACCCCCTAATTAAAGGAGATTAGCTAGACATAGCTAAAGAGAAAAGAAACATAAAATAAACAACATAAATAAAATACAATGAAAAGTAAAGAGAAAGGAAGAAGAATGGTTTTATTCCAAGAAGAGAATTACAGGATAAAACCCAAGTGCGTTTTTCAATGAAAAAGATAAAAGTATATTTATAGCTGATATAACAAAGACTAATTGGCTAATTACACAATGTGGGACTAAAGAATTAGCCAAAATAACACATAAGCCAGTGTGAACGCAGCTGTAGAGCGAGTAGCCTTGCAAATGAGCTAATGTGAACGCAACATGAGTAAGAGGCCTTGCAAATGAACCAATGTGAATGCAGCATGAGTATTCATTGAGCCAAATCTACCTAACTGAGCTCTATTTGCAATCGATCTTCAAGCTTATACTCTTCAAGCTTTATAAATTTCAAACTTCACTCGTTTTAAGCAAATTATTCATGCTTTATCCATCAAATGCTCTAAACATGGTTTTTATCAACAATCTGAAAACATGGCCATAAATACACAATATCAATTATTTTAAAGGAAAAATAAGATAAATAAGCGGATAAAATATACACATTTACGTGTATATCAAATACCCCCACACTTATCTTTTTATTCGTCCTCGAATAAACTAAACTTAGATATGTCTCACTTTCATAGCAAGCACGATTGCATTTAGCATATGCAACAAGCCATTAAACCCCTAGGTGTCCATAGTAGGACAAGTGTTGTCTCGTGAGGATTTTCAGGGATACTACCCATAAAATCCATAGCGTCTTATGTATGCGGATTAATCAAATGATATATTTAAGGTCTTTCACATTCCAAGGACTTTACCTAACTTTAGTAATAAAGGTGTAACACCCCATGTCCATTAATGTCACTCATAAAGGGAATGCATCAATGTCCATGAAGCGTTATTATTGTATAGAACAGATAAATTACAAGAATAAATAAATAAAACAACACAGCATAAGATAAAACTTATTTTATTTCATTATAACTCAAAACGAGTTTACATAAGTAGCCTCCAAAACCATTACAACAGAATCAACAGACTTTTTCAAAAACTTCAAAATACATAAAGAAGCAAATACTTAAATAACCTAAATGCATAAATCCCCGCTGAGCATAAGCAAAGCCATAATGATGAGAGAGTCCAAAGCGATACATCTACTCTCTTCAAGAAACTGGAAGAAATCGGCACTAAGCTGTAGTATTCCCTCCTTGCAAACATGGGGGGGGGGGGGGGGGGAATGAAGAAAAGAGGTGGAAAGAAAAGGGGGTCAGACATAAAGTTTGGCGAGTGCGATAACTTTAACAATATAATTATCAAAATAACTAGGCTAAGGCATAAGCTGGAAAATAAGGAAATGACTGTGGACAATTGGGTATGACAGAGCAAACAAGGAAATGAGACGAACAAAGATAACGTTTAAGGCACCCCTAATCACTATAGGATAATTACTATACTGCACCACCACTAGTCACCCTAAAGGTTGATCCCGCCTACAGATCTTAATACTGCCAATAATAGTTTAGTGTATCCCTAGCTACCTCAATAGGTGCTGTCTGTCCCTATCTCTACTAGGTGTACCCACTACCCCCATTCGATCGGCTCCTTAACTCGTAGATACCCGTGATGGCCCCACAGTGGGGTGTATTACTCCCCAAAGTGGCAACCCGATACAACCAAAAATGCACGGCTTATATCTACAAGATGCAACAACATCTTACCTACCAGCCTGGGCCCACACACACATGAACACGTTGGACTTGCGTTGCCACCGTTGACCCGTTTTGACCTCTTACAATCAAATCCAATACGCGTGTCCCGTCCCTGACTTGGGTCGAGCCCACAAAGAAACTTAATGTGTTGCTGGTTTGAAAAGGGTCCCTATGCATGACACAAGCTTTCCACCTAAGTTTGGTCCCCTCTAAGGTTTACCCCACTTAACCCCATTCTTAACCATGTCTTTTTACATGTTTCAATCTTGGTTAAGTGCATCTAATCGTATTTAAAATGCCGCCCATGGCACCCACTAGATTCCACATGCCACCCAAGGCACCCACTTTACCCACTCACGTCCCACTACATGTTTATCTGGTTAAGTGTTTCTTAATTCACTGAAACCGTAACCTTATAAAGACCTCCCACATTAGACTGGCATTGGTGGCAGCTGGATTGCCCAGGCGGGTCCGGGCAGTCTTACACCACAAACGAGCCTAACCTCGTGTCTTTACAATTGTTACACATTTAATTTATGCCTAAGACCTCTCACATTAGACAGGCATTTGTGGCAGCTAGATTTGCCAGGCGGGTCTGAGCAGTCTTACACCACAAACGAGTCTAACCTCGTGTCTTAGGCAGTTTATTATTACGCATTTCATTTAACCCCAAATTGGATTAATATCCCTAATTTGAATTGTCAATCAATTCCAAATTATGTCCATAATTGACACTTTAATTATGTCCATCTATTAATGATATATAAAATTATACCAATTAACATCACAAATTAATTATATGCAATTTAAGGCATTTATGCCAATTCTCAATATTAATTATAATATTATCCCATTGCCCCACATTGTACGTTCGCACACGGAATTTAAGGAATATATTAGGTTGGCCAAATAGCCTAAATTTATAAAATGTCACAATTTGGGCAATACATGAAAATAGATCTAAATATCACAATTAGCATGTCTCATACAAATATAGATCTAAAAAGATAAACTTGCATGGTTGGCATAATTTGCATAATCCATAACTAACATATATGTAGCAACAAACTAGCATGGATTAAATTATGTACACGGTGTAATTTGCATGCATAAAGGTGAACTTGCTTAGTGCATAGACGTATAAATCACAATCTAGCATAAACTATGTATTACTATAGATCTAAACATAGATCTAATCATGGATCATGAGTGTGAAGTTGTATGTATTGATTTGGGTTTTCACCTAACTTACATATAAACCACATACGACTCGCATATTAATTACTAATATCCCATACTTGCATATGTATACTAACATAGGATTCACATATATGATTCACTTGTGATTTTACATATGATTCACAAATGAACTTGCATATGACTAATATTGCACTTGCATAAAATTCCAATAATCAAATTACACATATAGGATCAGGCATAAAGAATAGATTTACTAGATTAACTAACTTGTTTATATGTTTACAACATAGGTGATAATAACTAACTATACCACGTGAATCAACAGACAAAATCTCATAATCCAAACATAAACCCATCAATATTGATTTAAGAATTATCTTGTTAATGAAATCATACTCACATATGTCTTAGCATATATTTTAGGTCCAAACTTACATATAAAATAGATGTCATAAATCAAATTAAACGTATAAAGTTACATATGATTCTCATTAAACTTGCATATGATTCATGTATGAATTAACACATCCAAACTTGCATATCAAGTTAAAATCCACATATGAATCAAGTTGGACTTACATATGATCTAACATATGAATTAACTCCACAAACATAACCAAACTAGCATATGAAGCATCATCAACAATTAACATAGATTTACAGCATAGATAATAATATAACGGTCAATGATTCACAACCACAATCTCATTATCCAATTTATAACTCAACCTAATTAAATAGTTAATTATCTTATTAAAGAAATCGAACTCACAACTCAAAGAAGGTCTTGAGTTCTGAAATCTGAGTTCTGAAATTGATTTAGCTTTCCTTTGAAGAAGACAATTTGTTGTGGTTTAGATTAGAATTGAATTGATTAGTTTTTCTTCCTCTCCAATTGGTGGTGGCTATTCTAGGTTGCAAGGTGATAGCATGGAGGCCATGGTTCTAAATTTTTTATTTGATTTTAGGGTTTGAGTCTACATGTGTTTTTATAGAGTTTAGGATTAATTTAGGCCTTAGGATTAACACTAGAACTGATCTGTACCATCAAAAATCGTCTCAGGCCCAAAAATCGCACCATCCAACAACCTGCTGGACCAGGTTCTACCCCCCAAGGGGAAGGTCGACCCCCTGGTCGACCTGGGAGTACCCAGGTTGACACTTTGGTCGACCTCACCCCTTGGGAGGTCGACCTCCCTGGTCGGCCTGCTCAATATATTTTTTTTGTCTTAACTTCCGAGGGCCATAACTTCTTCATACGAAGTCCAATTCACGCAAACTCGGACTCTACCTTAACCGGAATTCCGAGACGAACACAATGGCGCAACCTGTTTCGCTTAGTTATCACATTTAAAATTAAATATTCTTTAATTTGTTACTTTAGTGTTAACAGAAATACGGGGTGTTACGTTCTCCCCTACTTAAAGGATTTTGTCCTCGAAATCTCTAAGTCAAGAAGAATGTATCCTACCATCCAATCATCTATTTACTCAACCATCAACCACTAGCAATCATGGTCCTTACAAGATTTCTAATGCTTTTCATGTACACATGCATAGTGCGTGTATATGTCCGTATACTAATGCAAAACCAGGCGGTCCACTGATTCAGTCGACCTCCTTAATGCAAATAATGATATTGCTATGTATCCATCATATATGCAAAGAATCCTATACATATCATTACTACATGTGTGCACAACCATTCATTTAAATGCAACATCCATATGATACACACATTCAATGTACATTCATTTTACTAAATATATCCATTTATATGTAATATGCAATATGAAAGTGACTGAGCCGATCTAGTGCCTAAAGTGTGTGTATATGCATCCACGAGCAACCACTAGAAAACACTTGCATCTACATGCATCCATCATACATAACATGTCTCAAACACGTTGTTTCAACCATAGGACTACCCTATCTAAAGGTCAAAGATACTAGCGAGAGGACATACTAAAGATAAAATAAGTACAAGCTAGGCGATAACGGAGAAATTAAAAGACATACCCTCGAAAAGAAAAGGGTACTATAAATGCATCTTCTCTTCCGTCTCCCAAGTAGCTTCGTTCTCATCATCTCCCCATTGCACTTTGACTAGCTTGACCTCTCGATTCCTCAACTTCTCAATATCCGACCCAAGAATGCGTGTAGGAGCTCGTCGAATCGTCGCATCACGCTCTATCTCCACCTCTCTAAGCAAGCTCGGCTCTACCACTTTCGCGGTCTTGTGCAAGCACTTCCTCAAATATGATACATGAAATACGTCATGTGCACCACTAAGTCTCTCGGGAAACTCTTCTCTATACGCCATCTGTCCAATCCTCTCCTAGAAAACTTCTTATTTCTGTTGCTTTTCTTGGAACCTTCAATTCTTGGATTGCCTCCACCTTCGCGGGATCCACAGCTATCCCTTCCTTAGAGACCATGTGTCCTAAGAATCCTGCCTTCTTCCTAAAAAAAAAATGGCATCAACATAGGGTCCTAAATAATCCATTACTTCACATCCCACTCGAGTCATCTCATAACCCTATTGAATCTAACTCGGGGCAAACCATACCATCGAATAGTCTTATCATGTCACGGCTGCACATCACTTCTCGAGAAAACCAAGATATCATGCAATGAAAATCGCCACAGCTATTTATCTCACACAAACCATCCTAGTTGAACTCGACATTCCCCATGCACAAGCCCCAAAGGCCTAAACCAATATCAGACAAGCACCCAAGGAATATCTCCCCCGAATTCGGACAATCTACGTGAGATGATACTAGCAAAGCAACCAAACAATTGAGCATCCCACTCCGATATACTACGTCTTATGAACCCCTTCTCAAGCAACTCCCCTACTTTCTTATTGAGCTCCCTCCTCTCACGAGGAGCCATGTGGCGCACTGGAAGAGATACTGGTTTTGCATTGCCTACAAGATAAATACGAAAGTCTATCTCACACCTCGGGGGTAAACCTCGAACCTCTTTGAAGACGTTACTATATTCACGGACCATACGAACAAATTTCAAATCATCATTGGATACGTCAAGAGATTCTAGGTAACTAAGCATTACTGGACCTCTAGGGTCACAAGAAATATCAAGGGTCTTTCCACAACGAGTCAAAAATCTAACTACCCTTCTCTCACAATCTAGGATGGCGCCGTGTCTAGTTAGCCAATCCATAACTAGAATCAAGCCATAGCCCATGAAGCCAAGAACAAAGGCATTGCATTCAAACCCAAAGCCCAAGATAGACACTCTCAAATCCCGACAAATCATAGAAAGATAAGCCGAACCACCAATAGAATTTGAGACTACTATGGGATCAGAAACTAGACTTGTATTTAGGTGTAGTGTTTCAACTAACAAAGCAGATACAAACGAGTGTGATATGCCAGAGTCAAACAAAGTACGATCAGGATGATCAAAAAGAAAAACTAAACTTTCAACGAAAATTGTTCTACCTCGTTCTTGCAGCGGTGGGGCCATGAGAGCCTGGACCTGCCCTCTTGCCTGCCCTGGTGCCATAAGAGCCTGAAGCTGCCCTCCCGAGGTAGACCCTTGTCCCTATTTCCTTGGGCCGTCCTTAACTAGATGACCTGCCTCTCCACAGTGGAAACAGTCGGTCTTCTTCTTTTTCCTACAGTCTTTGTAACACCCCACACCCGCTACGGTCACTCATAAGGGAATGCCATAACATCGGTGGAGTATTTTAAGTGAATATAGAACAGAAAAATTACAACAAGACAGATATAAGTAATACTTGAGAATTTAAAACATCATTTCATTCCAGCGGAAAGTAAAACATGTTTGGTTACACCAAAACCATAAATAAGAGTCAAGTACATAATATCCATCCTGATAAAAACAAAAGTACATAATCCCACTACATAACCTAATAGCCATAATAGAAAAGATAAACTGAGCTTTACATCCACGGTCCAAGCTCCAAAAGATAGATAAAGCAGTCTGATCAAAGCCCACTAGTGCTAGGCCCACTCTGAAACCTGAGGGTTGGGAAAAAGATAAAGAAACAACGGGGTCAGACATAAGTCTGAGTGAGTCCTATTACCCTAACAATACAATCATTAAAGTAATTAGGGTATGATATAAACAAGGTACGGTACCTCTGGGGATAATGACTACACTAAGTAGCCAACTAAACACAGGATGTACTAAGATAACCGAAAAGACGCATTTATCCACCCAAGGATAATTACTAGATTGCACCACCCCAGATCTACCCACCCAAGGGTAATTCCTACACTGCACCACACCAGTTCTACCCACCCAAGGGTAATTCCTACTTAAAGGTTGATCCCACTAAGTGTACTTAGTAATTTTACCCAGTAGTTTCTTGTACCCCTAGCTGACTACATAGGTGTCGTCTGCCCCTATCTCCACTAGGTGTACTTAGTAATTTTTAATAGTAGTTTCGTGTACCCCTAGCTGACTACATAGGTGCCGTCTGCCCCTATCTCCACTAGGTGTACCCACTACTCCCAAGCGATCGGCTCCCTACCGTAGATACCCGTGCTGGCCCCACAATGGGGTGTATCACTCCCCAAAGTGGCAACCCGATACAACAAATAGTGCACGGCTTATATCTTCACGATGCAACAACGTCTTACCTACCAGCCCGGGTCCACACACGCATATGAAACCCGTTGGACTCGCGTTGCCATCGCTACCCTGTTTTGGCCTCTTACAGTCAAGCCCAATATGCGTGTCCCGTCCTCGACTTGGGTCGAGCCCACAAAGATACGTTTGGGATATTGGTTGAAATGGGCCCCCACAAGCTACCCACCTAAGCTTGTCATTTCTAGTGAATCCCACTTAACCCTTTAACCATGTTCACTTACATGTTACAAATTTTGGTTAAGTCTTTTAATTATATTTTAATTGCCACTTAAGGCCCCCACAAGCTACTACTTAAGCTTGTCATTTAATCATATTTCAATTGCCACTTAAGGCACCCACTAGATTTCCACATGTCACCCAAGGCACTTACTTAACCCTTTAATCATTTTTAATTACATGTTCCGCTTTGGTTTAAGTATTCTAATCGTATTTTCTATTGCCACCCCAGGCAACCCACTAGTTTCTCATGCCACCCAAGGCACCCCCACTAGTTACTACATGCCACCCAAGGCACTCACTTAACCCCTCATGCCTCACTACATGCTAATTTGGTTAAGTGTTTGTTAATTAATTAAGATCGTAACCTTTATAAAGACCTCTCACATTAGACTGTCTTTTATGGCAGCTGGATATGCCGGTTGGTTCTGGGCAGCCTTATGCCATAACAGAGTCTAACCTCATGTCTTTACACTTGTCACGTATTTAGTTTATGACTAAGACCTCTCACATTGGGCCAATCATTTGTAGCCGCTGGATTTGCCGGTCGGTTCCAGGCAGTCTTATGCTACAAAAGGGTCCAACCTCGTGTCTTAGTAGATTAATTACACCTAATTAATCACCCCCATAATTTGTATTAATTATCCCTAATTAATTACAAATATTTAAGAATATGGGTAGACCTAACTCAATAGGTAAATTCCCAATTCCATAATATGGGTAGACCTAAATTAATAGGTAAATTCCAAATTATGTCCATCCACTTTACGGTATGTTTAATCATACCCACTTCACACAATTTTATGTGTTCATTAATTTTTACCCCATCGTCCCCACGTAAATACGTTAACATGACATATTTCAAAAGAGAAGATTCATCATACACACAATGGGTTCAACTTAGCATATCATTAGCATTATCATGGGTTTAAAAGGTGTCAACTTGTATATATGACCATAAACCCAACTTGCATAAATAACCAACCCAAACTTGCATGAATCACATATGTCATAAAGATGGTAACTTGCTTAAATGTTCATGTCATAGACCTATCATAAAGGTGTCAACTTGTATACATGTCATAGGTCTAAAAGGGATGAACTTGCACATGTAATTATGTCATACATGGAGGCAAACTTGCATATGAACTTGCATCATAACTTGCATATGAACTTGCATCATAACTTGCATATGAACTTGCATCATAACTTGCATATGAACTTGCATCATAACTTGCATATGAACTTGCATCATAACTTGCATATGAACTTGCATAACATGCCATACTTAGAGGTAAACTTGCATATATTATGCATATCATAAAAAGAGACAAACTTGCATATGAACTTGCATCATAACTTGCATATGAACTTGCATCATAACTTGCATATGAACTTGCATCATAACTTGCATATGAACTTGCATAACATGCCATACTTAGAGGTAAACTTGCATATATTATGCATATCATAAAAAGAGACAAACTTACATATGCATCAATGTTCAACATAGTGTTTTGCATAGTGAGCATCATAAAACATAGCATTAAACTTGCATATAGCATAAAACTTGCAAAACACACAAAATACACTATACTAAACTTGCATAAGCACATTTATCCACAAACATAGCCATATCTTATCATATCCTATCATAATCAATTTAACAATTGATTATTAAGGCTATAGAAACTCACCACTAAACTCCAATAAGCAAACCCTTGCCAAAAATCACCCAAAAACTCTAGCCTTGAACATAAAGCTTGCAACTTTATGATGAATGCAAGCTAATGATCACACATACAACTCAAAGATTCTTGTATGAACATGAAAGCCTTCATAGAAATAGTATTAGAAAGAGGATGGAGGCTAGGCTTTTGAGTGGAGGCCATGATCATAGAAAATTTTGGCATAGTTTAGTTAGATGATAAGATTATGATCATTTAGGGCTAGCTTAGGGTCTTATTTATAGGATTAGGCAAGTGTTTTAGGCCATTAGATTAACCCTAAATTAGATTAGGACCATCAGATCTCGGAAGCTTCCAGAAACCAGCCCCAAAACACAGGCCAAACCCTAAAATGGTGCACCAGGCCAAACTGGCCGAGCACCCCCTGTCGACACCCAAGTCGACAGGGCTGTCGACTTGGTCCTAGCCAAGTCGACTGCCCAGTCGACAGGGCTGTCGACTTGGGTAGCTAGGCGGGAATTTTCCCTCCTGCGCCCAATGGCCCCAATTTCGAAATTTGAACCTGAATTTTAAATCTGTTTTGAACTTTGAATTTTCTGTAAACTTCATTGGGCCATAACCGGGCCATACGGACTCCGATTCTCGAAAACTCGGACTCTATTTCGCGTATTTTTCCGAGACGAACGCAATGACGCAGCCCGTTTCCCCTAATTCTCACATCTGAGATTATTTATTCTGTAATTAGTGAATTTTAGCATTAACCGAAATTCGGGGTGTTACATTCTCCCCTCCTTAAAGGATTTCGTCCCCAAAATCTCGAAGCTAAGGAGAATGCATATCCTACCATCCAAACAACCATCTACTCAATCCATCAAACACGGGCATCCATTGTCCTTAAAACAATTTCTAATGATGTATGAGCATATGCAAAAAGTGTGTGTATATGTTCCCTATCTTATGTATGAACATATGCAAACCATGATAGTGCCATGCATCCATTATATATGCGAGAGAACCCTATCGACACATACAATATCTACATGAGTGCACAATCATTCACCAAAATGCATCATCCATATGATAACACAATCATTATACATCCACAAATATAGCTACCTACACACAATTATATGCAATATGCAATATGAAGTGATTGAGCCGATCTAGTGCCTAGAGTGTGTATATATGCATCCACGAGCAACCACTAGCAACCACTTGCATCCACATGCATCCATCAAACATAACATGTCTCAAGCACATGTTTCAACCATAGGTTTACCCTATCTAAAGGTCAAAGGTACTAATGAGAGGACATACTAAAGATAAGATAAGCACTAGACAAACGATAAAGGAGACATTTAAAGGACGTACCCTCAAAAAGGAATGGGTATAACGAACGCATCTTCGCTTCTGTCTCCCAAGTAGCATTGCTCTCACCTTCTCCCCTTTTCACTTTGACTAGTCGAACCTCTCTGTTTCTCAACTTCCTAATCTCTGACCCAAGGATGCGGGTAGGAGCTCGTCGAATAATCACATCACGCTCTACCTTTACTTCTCTAAGCAAGCTCGGCTCTACCACCTCTGCGGTCTCATGTAGGCACTTCCTCACATGGAATACATCATGTACACCACTAAGTCTGTCGGGCAACTCCACCAATGGAAGATACTCTTTTCCTGTACCTCCAAAATCTAAGATACATAGCCTCAAAAGGTCTTCTAAAATACGATTCACCCTCTCGGTCTGGCCGTCCATCTGAGGATGATATGCGGTACTCAAACACAACTGAGTCCCTACCGCCTCTTGCAAACTCTTTCAAAACTCTCTAGTGAAGATAGGATCTCGATCGCTCACTATACTGGAAGGTACACCATGTAATCTAACAATCTCTCGAATGTAGATTGAAGCTAGCCATTGAGCAGTCCTCTTACTCTTCACGGGTATAAAATGGGCACTCTTAGTAAGTTTGTCTACCACAACCCAAATTCCCGTATTACCCTTCCTCGATCTCGGTAATCCATCGAGACACTATCCCACTTCCATTGCGGAACTTCCAATGGGTAAAGCAACCCACCTGGTTTCTTTTGCTCCGCTTTCACCTGTTGGCACACCAAGCATCGAGCGACATACTTGGCCACATCTTTCTTCATACCGGCCCAAAAGAAAACTCGCTTCATGTCTTGGTACATCTTGTCCCCACCGAGATGAATGGTCATCTTTGACCGATGTGCATTATCAAGTATAGCCTTCCTCAACCCTCGTCTTGCGGTACACAAAGTCTACCGTCTCTACGCAACCACCCCTTACCATCTAGGGTGTACCTACTCAAATGGCTGGACGACTTCCCCTCCTCATGAGCTTCTCCACTAACTCAACCAACTGTGGGTCGTCTCGCTGTGCTCCGCCAATCCGCCCCAAAAGAGTAGGCCTAACCTCCAAGGAGGCTAGCAAACCGGGTAAAAGTTAACGGAAGGTCTAAAGTCAAACATAGAAATAAACTCTAAGCTCCGTCGTTCAACGAACAATGAACTCAAAGACAACCTTTTTCTACTTAAGGCGTCCGCTACCACGTTACCCTTGCCATGGGCATACGCTATCTCAAACTCATAGGATGCTAAGAATCCCATCTAAAATCATCACAACTGCCCATCTCTCACGCAGACCACCCTAGTCGAACTCGACATCCCCCAAATGCAAGCCCCAAAGGCCTAAACCAATATCAGACAAACACCCAAGGGATACCTCCTTCGAATTCAGACGACCTACGTGAGATGATACCAGTAAAAACGGCTAACTAATTAAGCCCTTGTCCAACTCTGGATGTCTTCGCCAGTCTCGCTCCAAAACCACCGTTTATCCCATAACTGGCTTTGCTCAACCTATTGAGCACATACGAAAACTTATTTCGCTCCTAGAAAAGACCATCACGAACTTATTTAGGTACTCCCTAAACACCCTTCTCATCAAATCAATAAAGTATGCGGGGGCGTTCGTCGAACCAAATGGCGTCACCAGCCACTCATAAAAAAACCATCAGGAGTCCTAAAGGCAGTCTTCTCTATACTATCATCAGCCACTCTCACTGATGAAACCCCGTGGCTAAGTCCAACTGCGAAAATACTGAGGCGCCAACTAACTGATCAAAGAGATCATCAATCCTCGGCAATGGGTGTCTATTCTTCTTTGTGAGTTTATTTAGTTCCCTTTAGCCTACACAAAGTCTGAGGGACCCATCCGCCTTCGTGGCAAAAACTACTGGAGCACCCCACTCCGACATACTTCGTCTTATGAACCCCTTCTCAAGCAAATCGCCTACTTACTTATGGAGTTCCCTCCTCTCACGAGGAGCCATGTGGCACACTGGCCAAGATACTGGGTTGGCATTGTCTACCAGATATATTCGGAAGTCAATCTCCCGCTCCGGAGGTAAGCCCTTCACCTCCTCAAACACATCCGAGTATTCCCGGACCGCTCTAATAGATCGCAAACTCTAGACCGACGTGTCAAGCGATTCTAGATAACTTAGCAT
Source organism: Allium sativum (assembly GCA_030737875.1). Classification (NCBI taxonomy): domain Eukaryota; kingdom Viridiplantae; phylum Streptophyta; class Magnoliopsida; order Asparagales; family Amaryllidaceae; genus Allium; species Allium sativum. The sequence continues at coordinate 753,919,224 of CM060918.1, forward strand.
AACAGATTCCATGGGATTACAAGAGATCTCGAGAGTGTTACCCAAGCGGGTCATAAACCTAACAACTCTCCTTTCAAAATCAAGAACGGCACCCCTACTGGATAACCAGTCCATGCCCAAAACTATCCAATAGCCCGTGAAGCCCAAAAAGCATCACATCTAAACTCAACGCTAAGTATAGAAACTTTCAAACCCAAACACATCATGGAGCCCCAATTGGGTTTAAAACAACTAAGGGATCATCTACCAAACTGGTGTCTAAGTGCAGTGACTCAACTAACAATGATGAGATAAACGAACTCGATGCGTCAGAATCAAATAAAGTTCGAACCGGATAATAAAGAAATCCAAATTCCAACCTAGACGGTCCTATCCCCATCTGGTACACTAGCCGCGAGGGAATACAACTACCCTCCAGGAGATTCCATACCTTGCCCATGCCCCTTTGGACAATCCTAATAAGGTGTCTTATTCCTCCAAAAGGATAACTACTCGCCTTCTTCTTCCCATTCTCCACTCGTAACCTCCCACCAATGAGGTATCATCCTTCATTAACCAAACAACTATTTGAGCCTTCCCCCCATCGTCTATCCAATAGATACCTACCAGTCCTCCTCCTTCTTGAACCAACTTCTAATCCGACTAATGTCTAAGTCCCTTGAAGTGGTTTTCCATTCTTATCTATCTTAGAAAGATCATCTATACGCGGAGGGGAAACTCAAAACGAGAGAGGAAGAGATTCAAAACGGAGAATTCGAAAGATAAAGATATGGCTATCGGGGATCATGCTTTTCTTTCAAAAACTTTTCTCTTAAAAGACATGTTTTTGAAAATACTCCTTTCAAAAATATTCTTAGAAAATAGTTTTTCTAAAAAATTTATCTGTTCTGGTAACCTTAAGCTCTGATACCACGTGTAACACCCCACACCCGCTACGATCACTCATAAGGGAATGCCATAACATCGGTGGAGTATTTTAAGTGAATATAGAACAGAAAAATTACAACAAGATAGATATAAGTAATACTTGGGAATTTAAAACATCATTTCATTCTAGCGGAAAGTAAAACATGTTTGGTTACACCAAAACCATAAATAAGAGTCAAGTACATAATATCCATCCTGATAAAAACAAAAGTACATAATCCCACTACATAACCTAATAGCCATAATAGAAAAGATAAACTGAGCTTTACATCCACGGTCCAAGCTCCAAAAGATAGATAAAGCAGTCTGATCAAAGCCCACTAGTGCTAGGCCCACTCTGAAACCTGAGGGTTGGTAAAAAGATAAAGAAACAACGGGGTCAGACATAAGTCTGAGTGAGTCCTATAACCCTAACAATACAATCATTAAAATAATTAGGGTATGATATAAACAAGGTACGGTACCTCTAGGGATAATGACTACACTAAGTAGCCAACTAAACACAGGATGTACTAAGATAACCGAAAAGACGCATTTATCCACCCAAGGATAGTTACTAGATTGCACTACCCCAGATCTACCCACCCAAGGGTAATTCCTACACTGCACCACACCAGTTCTACCCACCCAAGGGTAATTCCTACTTAAAGGTTGATCCCACTAAGTGTACTTAGTAATTTTACCCAGTAGTTTCTTGTACCCCTAGCTGACTACATAGGTGTCGTCTGCCCCTATCTCCACTAGGTGTACTTAGTAATTTTTAATAGTAGTTTCGTGTACCCCTAGCTGACTACATAGGTGCCGTCTGCCCCTATCTCCACTAGGTGTACCCACTACTCCCAAGCGATCGGCTCCCTACCGTAGATACCCGTGCTGGCCCCACAATGGGGTGTATCACTCCCCAAAGTGGCAACCCGATACAACAAATGGTGCACGGCTTATATCTACACGATGCAACAACGTCTTACCTACCAGCCCGGGTCCACACACGCATATGAAACCCGTTGGACTCGCGTTGCCACCGCTACCCCGTTTTGGCCTCTTACAGTCAAGCCCAATATGCGTGTCCCGTCCTCGACTTGGGTCGAGCCCACAAAGATACGTTTGGGATATTGGTTGAAATGGGCCCCCACAAGCTACCCACCTAAGCTTGTCATTTCTAGTGAATCCCACTTAACCCTTTAACCATGTTCACTTACATGTTACAAATTTTGGTTAAGTCTTTTAATTATATTTTAATTGCCACTTAAGGCCCCCACAAGCTACTACTTAAGCTTGTCATTTAATCATATTTCAATTGCCACTTAAGGCACCCACTAGATTTCCACATGCCACCCAAGGCACTTACTTAACCCTTTAATCATTTTTAATTACATGTTCCGCTTTGGTTAAGTATTCTAATCGTATTTTCTATTGCCACCCCAGGCAACCTACTAGTTTCTCATGCCACCCAAGGCACCCCCACTGGTTACTACATGCCACCCAAGGCACTCACTTAACCCCTCATGCCTCACTACATGCTAATTTGGTTAAGTGTTTCTTAATTAATTAAGATCGTAACCTTTATAAAGATCTCTCACATTAGACTGTCTTTTACGGCAGCTGGATATGCCGGTTGGTTCCGGGCAGCCTTACGCCATAATAGAGTCTAACCTCGTGTCTTTACACTTGTCACGTATTTAGTTTATGACTAAGACCTCTCACATTGGGTCAATCATTTGTAGCCGCTGGATTTGCCGGTCGGTTCCGGGCAGTCTTATGCTACAAAAGGGTCCAACCTCGTGTCTTAGTAGATTAATTACACCTAATTAATCACCCCCATAATTTGTATTAATTATCCCTAATTAATTACAAATATTTATGAATATGGGTAGACCTAACTCAATAGGTAAATTCTCAATTCCATAATATGGGTAGACCTAAATTAATAGGTAAATTCCCAATTATGTCCATCCACTTTACGGTATGTTTAATCATACCCACTTCACACAATTTTATGTGTTCATTAATTTTTACCCCATCGTCCCCACGTAAATACGTTAACATGACATACTTCAAAAGAGAAGATTCATCATACACACAATGGGTTCAACTTAGCATATCATTAGCATTATCATGGGTTTAAAAGGTGTCAACTTGTATATATGACCATAAACCCAACTTGCATAAATAACCAACCCAAACTTGCATGAATCACATATGTCATAAAGATGGTAACTTGCTTAAATGTTCATGTCATAGACCTATCATAAAGGTGTCAACTTGTATACATGTCATAGGTCTAAAAGGGATGAACTTGCACATGTACTTATGTCATACATGGAGGCAAACTTGCATATGAACTTGCATCATAACTTGCATATGAACTTGCATCATAACTTGCATATGAACTTGCATCATAACTTGCATATGAACTTGCATCATAACTTGCATATGAACTTGCATAATATGCCATACTTAGAGGTAAACTTGCATATATTATGCATATCATAAAAAGAGACAAACTTGCATATGAACTTGCATCATAACTTGCATATGAACTTGCATCATAACTTGCATATGAACTTGCATCATAACTTGCATATGAACTTGTATAACATGACATACTTAGAGGTAAACTTGCATATATTATGCATATCATAAAAAGAGACAAACTTACATATGCATCAATGTTCAACATAGTGTTTTGCATAGTGAGCATCATAAAACATAGCATTAAACTTGCATATAGCATAAAACTTGCAAAACACACAACATACACTATACTAAACTTGCATAAGCACATTTATCCACAAACATAGCCATATCTTATCACATCCTATCATAATCAATTTAACAATTGATTATTAAGGCTATAGAAACTCACCACTAAACTCCAATAAGCAAACCCTTGCCAAAAATCACCCAAAAACTCTAGCCTTGAACATAAAGCTTGCAGCTTTATGATGAATGCAAGCTAATGATCACACATACAACTCAAAGATGCTTGTATGAACATGAAAGCCTTCATAGAAATAGTATTAGAAAGAGGATGGAGGCTAGGCTTTTGAGTGGAGGCCATGATCATAGAAAATTTTGGCATAGTTTAGTTAGATGATAGGATTATGATCATTTAGGGCTAGCTTAGGGTCTTATTTATAGGATTAGGCAAGTGTTTTAGGCCATTAGATTAACCCTAAATTAGATTAGGACCATCAGATCTCGGAAGCTTCCAGAAACCAGCCCCAAAACACAGGCCAAACCCTAAAATGGTGCACCAGGCCAAACTAGCCGAGCACCCTCTGTCGACACCCAAGTCGACATGGCTGTCGACTTGGTCCTAGCCAAGTCGACTGCCCAGTCGACAGGGCTGTCGACTTGGGTAGCTAGGCGGGAATTTTCCCTCCTGCGCCCAATGGCCCCAATTTCGAAATTTGAACCTGAATTTTAAATCTGTTTTGAACTTTGAATTTTCTGTAAACTTCATTGGGCCATAACCGGGCCATACGGACTCCGATTCTCGAAAACTCGGACTCTATTTCGCGTATTTTTCCGAGACGAACGCAATGACGCAGCCCGTTTCCCCAACTTCTCACATCTGAGATTATTTATTCTGTAATTAGTGAATTTTAGCATTAACCGAAATTTGGGGTGTTACAGTCTTTACTCAGATGGCCTGTTGTCCCACAATTAAAGCACTACTTCTTTCCCTTGCCATTGTTGTCTTTACCACCCTTCTTGTTCTGCTGTTGCTGTTCCGATTTTTGATCCCCTTTCCTCTCCGGTGCTTTATTAGAATTGGCGCCTTTCTCCTCTTCATGCATAAGCGCCATGTCAATTATTCTCTCAAAGGTAGCCCCTATAGGGATGTGGGTCATAGCTAACCCATGTAGTGGCTTGTTCAAACCCTTAAAAAATCTCAAAGCCTTCTCTTCGGGTGGGTTCACCAAGTCCAAGCCAAATCTCGCCAACTGATTGAACTTGTTGACGTACTCTTTCACTGATAGATTCCCTAGCTTCAACACCAAAAATCTTTCCATGTATAGATTCTCTTCGGCCCGTAAGAGAAACTTTGCCTCAAACCTACGCCTGAAATCTGGCCATGTATCAACTGGACGCTCCCCATTAGTGACTTCCCACTAAAACGAAGCTTCGTCCTTCATCAACCAAGAAGCCAATTGGACCTTCTTACAGTCTTCCAAGTCGAAAATGCCAAACAGATCCTCTACTTGTTTCAATCAATTTCTAGCTTCAATGAACGTTTCAGTCCCACTAAAAGATTTTCCACCGAACGAAAGTCTTTACATATCTTAGAGAAAGTATCTCCACGCGGAGGAATGACTGGAGCTGGGAGAGGAGGGCTCGGATGCTCCAGATATGCTGGAAAGAAAAAGAAAGAGTTTCAAAACAAGGGAAGTGAAAGAGAGATGTATGGATTGCGGGGATTATGCTCTTTAAAGTAAACTTTCCTTGAAATTAGCTTCTTTAAAACAAGTTTTTGAAAATACTTTTTAAAACACTTTTCAAAACTTTTTATCTGTTCTTGTAACCATAGCTCTGATACCACGTGTAACACCCCATGTCCATTAATGTCACTCACAAAGGGAATGCATCAATGTCCATGAAGCGTTATTGTTGTATAGAACAGATAAATTACAAGAATAAATAAATAAAACAACACAGCGGAGGATAAAACTTATTTTATTTCATTATAACTCAAAACGAGTTTACATAAGTAGTCTCCAAAACCATTACAACAGGATCATTAGTCTTTTTCAGAAACTTCAAAGTACATAGAGAAGAAAATTCTTAAATAACATAAATGCATAAATTCCAATTGAGCATAAGCAAAGCCATAAAGATGAGAGATTCCAAAGCGATACATCTACTCTATTCAAGCAACTGGAAGAAATCGACACTAAGCTTTAGTATTCCCTCCATGCTTGCAAACCTGGGGGGGAGGAAGGAAGAAAAGAGGTGGAAAGAAAAGTGGGTCAGACATAAAGTCTGGCGAGTGTGATAACTTTAACAATATAATTATCAAAATAACTAGGCTAAGGCATAAGTTGGAAAATAAGGAAATTACTGTGATCAATTGGGTATGACAGAGCAAACAAGGAAATGAGACGAACAAAGATAACATTAAAGGCGCCCCTAATCACTATAGGATAATTACTATACTACACCACCACTAGTCACCCTAAAGGTTGATCCCGCCTACAAATCTTAATATTGCTAATAGTAGTTTAGTGTACCCCTAGCTACCTCCATAGGTGTCGTTGCCCCTATCTCCACTAGGTGTACCCACTACCCCCATTCGATCGGCTCCCTAACACGTAGATACCGGTGCTAGCCCCACAGTGGGGTGTATCACTCCCCAAAGTGGCAACACAATACAACCAAAAATGAACGGCTTATATCTACACGATGCAACAACGTCTTACCTACCAGCCCGGGCCCACACACGCATATGAACCCGTTGGACTTGCGTTGCCACCACTGACCCGTTTTGACCACTTACAATCAAATCCAGTACGTGTGTCCCGTCCTCGACTTCGGTCAAGCCCACAAAGATACTTAATGGGTTACTGGTTTGAAAAGGGTCCCCATGCATGACACAAGCTTTCCACCTAAGCTTGGTCCCCTCTAAGGTTTTCCCTACATAACCCCATTCTTAACCATGTCTTTTTACATGTTTCAATCTTGGTTAAGTGCATCTAATCGTATTTCAAATGCCACCCAAGACACCCACTAGATTCCACATGCCACCCAAGGCACCCACTTAACCCACTCACGTCCCACTACATGTTTATCTGGTTAAGTGTTTCTTAATTCATTAAGACCATAACCTTATAAAGACCTCCCACATTAGACGTGCATTGGTGGCAGCTGGATTAGTCGGGCAGGTCCGGGCAGTCTTACACCACAAACGAGCCTAACCTCGTGTCTTCACAATTGTTACGCATTTAATTTATGCCTAAGACCTCTCACATTAGACTGGCATTTGTGGCAGCAATATTTGTCAGGCGGGTCCGGGCAGTCTTACACCACAAACGAGTCTAACCTCGTGTCTTAGGCAGTTTATTATTACACATTTCATTTAACCCCAAATTGGATTAATATGCCTAATTTGAATTGTCAATCAATTCCAAATAATGTCCATAATTGACATTTTAATTATTTCCATCTATTTATGGTATATAAAATTATACCAATTAACATCACAAATTAGTTATATGCCATTTAAGGCAATTATGCCAATTCTCAATATTAATTATTTTAATATTATCCCATTGCCCCACGTTGTACGTTCGTACACGAAATTTAAGGAATATATTAGGTTCGCCAAATAGCCTAAATTTATAAAACGTCGTAATTTGGGAAATACATGAAAATAGATCTAAATATCACAATTAGCATGTCTCATACAAATATAGATCTAAAAAGATAAACTTGCATGGTTGGCATAATTTGCATAATCCATAACTAACATATATGTAGCAACAAACTAGCATGGACTAAATTATGTACACGGTGTAATTTGCATGCATAAAGGTGAACTTGCATAGTGCATAGACATATAAATCACAATCTAGCATAAACTATGTATTATTATAGATCTAAACATAGATCTAATCATGGATCAAGAGTGTGAAGTTGTATGTATTGATTTGGGTTTTCACCTATCTTACATATAAACCACATACGACTCACATATTAATTACTAATATCCCATACTTGCATATGTATACTAACATAGGATTCACATATATGATTCACTTGCAATTTTACATATGATTCACAAATGAACTTGCATATGACTAATATCCCACTTGCATAAAATTCCAATAATCAAATTACACATATAGGATCAGGCATAAAGAATAGATTTACTAGATTAACTAACTTATTTATATGTTTACAACATAGGTGATAATAACTAATTATGTCACATGAATCAACAGACAAAATCTCATAATCCAAGCATAAACCCATCAATATTGATTTAAGAATTATCTTGTTAATGAAATCATACTCACATATGTCTTAGCATATATTTTAGGTCCAAACTTACATATAAAATAGATGTCATAAATCAAATTAAACGTACAAAGTTGCATATGATTCTCATTAAACTTGCATATGATTCATGTATGAATTAACACATCCAAACTTGCATATCGAGTTAAAACCTACATATGAATCAAGTTGAACTTACATATGATCTAACATATGAATTAACTCCACAAATATAACCAAACTAGCATATGAAGCATCATCAACAATTAACATAGATTTACAGCATAGATAATAATATAACGGTCAATGATTCACAACCACAATCTCATTATCCAATTTATAATTCAACCTAATTAAATAGTTAATTATCTTATTTAAGAAATCGAACTCACAACTCAAAGAAGGTCTTGTGTTCTGAAATCTAAGTTCTGAAATTAATTTAGACAATTTGTTGCGGTTCAGATTAGAATTGAATTGATTAGCTTTTCTTCCTCTCTAATTGGTGGTGGCTATTCTAGGTTGCAAGGGGATAGCATGGAGGCCGTGGATCTATTTTTTTTTTGATTTTAGGGTTTAAGTCTACATGTGTTTTTATAGAGTTTAGGATTAATTTAGGCCTTAGGATTAACCCTAGAACTAATCTGGACCATCAAAAATCATCTCAGGCCCAAAAATCGCACCATCTAGCAACCTGGCCGAACCAGGTTCGACCCTCCAAGGGGGAGGTCGACCCCCAGGTCGACCTGAGAGTACCCAGGTCGACACTATGGTCGACATCCCCCCATGGGAGGTCGACCTCCCTGGTCTGCCTGCTCAATGTTTTTTTTTCTCTTAACTTCCGAGGGCCATAACTTCTTAATACGAAGTCCAATTCACGCAAACTCGGACTCTATCTCAACCAGAATTCCAAGACGAACACAATGGCGTAACCCGTTTCCCTTACTTCTCACATCTAAAATTAAATATTCTTTAATTCATTAATTTAGTGTTAAAAGAAATACGGGGTGTAACAAAAGGTTTAGTGCCAAATTATCCATCCCATAATTGGTGCAAAAATGAATAAAAAATTTCAAGCTGAATCGTAATTCCTTGATAACACTGTAACTGTCTTGAAGGATAAGAGCGTAGTGTCGACCAAAGTTCTACACATCAACAATGTGCACCCAATCATTTATTCATTCTTGTTTTTTCTTTTTTTTGAATAATTTTGCACCAGTGTAACTGTACTACATTGGATGTGAGTTATGCATAGATGAAGGAAAATTTTGTAAGTTCTAAAAACGTTATTGATAAGAGGGCAAGTGTATTAGTTAAACTTCAAGCTACAAAAGATAAAGTAATACTAGGGCATATATGAATATTTTTTTGTTTCCTTTCAACTCCTTAACTACAATCCTCGCTTCTAAATACGGTATGATGGATGTGGATGGAATGGAAATGAATTAGTCAAGAATTATGAATGACTATTTTATTCTGCGAGATTTTCTCTTCATTGCATTTTTTCTCTTTTTTTTTTCTTTTTTTCTCTTTTTTCTATGTTCTTTTTTTCTTTTTGCATGATGAATTATGAGTGGAGATGGAATGGAATGATATTGTATATTCTTTCATTTGATTCCTCCTCTACTAAGCGAATCATAACCAACAATTCATGAAAGGAAAGTTTTGTGCCCTAGTTACTCTACTTCTATAACCCTAATTCTGCACACAAGTCTGGATTGATGTTATATAAAAAGATGAAAGGAATGATAAGAAGAGTTTCGTAAGATAGATAACCCATTTAAAATAAGATGTGGTATATGGCTATCCTCCCTTAAAACAAGTACGAAGAGGGTAGTGTAATATTGGTATAAAAAGTGACGTTTTTGAACCTTTGAAAATAAATCAGTACAAGGTTCTTAAGTACAACAATATAGGAAAAACTTGTCAAAACATGGATGTAATTCGACTAAAAATTAGGTTTGAATAATGTGGGGTATCGAAGAACGCTACAATGAGTCATTTCTCCTTAATTGGGCCAAGTGGATTTTAGAACTTACGATTTTAAAAATTTGAGTGAGTAAAAATATATGCATGAAAATGAACTCGAAAAATCCAACAAATGTAGGTGCAAAATCATTATTATTTGATTTTTTTTAGGGATTATTTTTACTTGATATTCTAACATGTATAACAAGGGTTGACAAGCTTACTCCAGAACATGACTAACGTCTGCACAGTCTCAAGATAACATCTTAAAAAGACACATAATGACTCAATGAATAAATAATGTTCATTCCCATCACCCAACAACTCAACTTATCAAACAAGAACCAATGGGTTATTTCTGAATTTAAGTTAATCCTTATTCAATGAATGATCTATTTCATTAAATTTGATTGCTGATGTAATGTAAATTCGCCTCTACACTTGAGTGTGATGTGTCCTTACAGTCGTTAATCAGACATATCTTAGTGAAAGGGAAAAACAAATAAGAAGGTAAGCATGGCTTACCGGATACGCGTTCAGAAAATACGCAGTCATCGAATAGAAGTACCGGTCCATAATGGACCAATGGATCAACCTCAATAATATTATGAGACATAGCTTAAAAACATAAAACCAAATCATAAAGGTTTTTATATTACGTGTCCGATTTGGAAAAACAAATTTTGTTTTTTTCAAAAGTTCGAGTTGCTAGTTTTTAATTTTTGAGGTTACAATTGATCCTAAAATCGAATTGAATTTCTGTTGCAACTAAAGAGATGCAACGGAACTGAGTTTCGGTAAAAGTTTCAAAATAAAAGTTTAATTTGTTCAGATAATGTATAAATTGAAAGATGTGTGCATCACTCCCACCCCCACACTTATTTTGAGAAATATTTTTCGGTTTTGCTTTGATATTTGAAATGTTGTTGACTAAAGATTCATTCGTAAACCTAAAGTTAAAATCGAACAAATGAATTTTAGTAAACTACGAAATCATGTTTTCGCAAAAACCGTGTTATTCCAAAAAGTGTTCATATACTGCAGAAACATATCACTGAAAAACAAGTGGTCAAAGTGAGGTTCAGTTGAAAAGATCAAGTCGCAAGGGGTTTCAGTAGTTTCAGAAAAATCATAATTGTGTTTAAGATCACGTTCAGTTGTTTCGTTGTTTTTAACCTCAAGAATTTCAAAGTTTTGAAACATTTCATTTCCAGTTTCAGACTGAACAACATTATTGTCAATCAGTTCAAGAAGTTTTCGCTCATCAAAGTCGTCCTCACCAAAACATTTGTTACCAACTTCATCATTTCTTTCAGATTGACAATCTAAAGTTGCTAAACTTTCAAATTTTTCAGAATCAGAGAGAGGAAAGTCAAATTGAAGATTGACATCTTCGTTTTCAAGAGAATTTAAATTCAAATCAATTATAGAGATTTCAAAAACTTCATTAAGATTTTCATCAATTTCAAAAGTTATTAGTTGAGAATTTTCGATTCCAGTAAGAGATGAATTTTCAGCAGAAGTATCAGTTTGAGTTTGAATCTCTATTTCACAAAAATCAGTGTTTTGCATTAGTGATTTTTCAAATTTTTCATTTTCATCAACAGTCATATCGTTAGAATCATCAATAATCATTATGTACCGTTGTGACAAAGTTACCGGATGACTATTTGTTTCAAAAGAAGCATTGACATAAAATTTATTTGCCAACAAATTAAAAAATTGTAAACAACTGTAAAATTCGTTCGACTTTCCTAAACAACAAGGATTGTTGTAGAGGATGTCGAACTCTAGGACCAAAATATTTAAACTAGTAAATCCAATCAACTTATTCCAGAATTTTGATTTGTTGAAAACACAAAAAATAATAGAAATTAAGTAAAATAGAGTTTTATATGATTATAGAAAGCAATTATAGAGCAATGACATAAATTAAATTAACATTTATTAATAACCAAACAGATTAACCAGATCTAATTCATGTTTCTGTCACAAACATGAATCAACGCTTATTAGGTTTCTAGAAACAATATGTGAATACGTCAAGTATAGCCTATGCAGGAGCTAACCTCTTAAACAAACATAGGCTATCTAGACAGATTCACTATTATTTCTAAAACCCTAAATGTTAGATCTAAATATGATAAACGTTAGATCGAACTCGAATATACCCTATGAAGGAGCATAACTCTTAAATGACACAGAGTATGAAGGTTCAGATCCAACCCTTGGTTCGGATCTTGATCTACAAACATGAAGTTCGAATCTCTTTGGCTATGTGATTCATATTGAATCTAATCCAGCATCATCACCCCCTAATTAAAGGAGATTAGCTAGACATAGATAAAGAGAAAAGAAACATAAAATAAATAACATAAATAAAATACAATAAAAAGTAAAGAGAAAGGAACAAGAATGATTTTATTCCAAGAAGAGAAATACAGAACAAAACACAAGTGTGTTTTTAATGAAAAAGATACAATTGTATTTATAGCTGATATGACAAAGACTAATTGGCTAATTACACAATGTGGGACTAAAGAATTAGCCCAAATAACACATAAGCCAGTGTGAACGCAGCTGTAGAGTGAGTAGCCTTGCAAATGAGCTAATGTGAACATGGCACGAGTAAGAGGCCTTGCAAATGAAACAATGTGAATGCAGCATGAGTATTCATTGAGCCAAATCTAACTAACTGAACTCTATTTGCAACCGTTCTTCTAGCTTAAACTCTTTAAGCTTTAGAAATTTCAAACTTCACTTTTTTTAAGCAAATTATTCATGCTTTTTCCATCAAATGCTCTAAACCATGCTATTTATCAACACTCTGAAAGCACAGCTATAAATACATGATATCAATTATTTTAAAGGAAAAATAAGATAAATAAGTGGATAACATATACACATCTATGTGTATATCAGCTAATTCCTTGCCTCTACGAAGGTTTTGGTTCCATGGAATGGTTTCCTTCCCATGGCATAGAAATCTTTGAAGATCTTGACGAAATTATCTGCTCTTGGAGGAGGAGGAGGAGGAACGGTAGGGGCAGGTGGGGGAGGAACGTCAGCTTGACCTCCTGTAGGCGCAATGGCCACTAAATACCTACGAAACAAGCCTGATATTGTAATGCCCTCTGGGAGATTAGGTTCCCCAGACATGGTGAAAAGAAAAGGAAAGAGTTTTAGATAAAGGACCGAAGGATATTGCATATGGCTCTGGGGGAATATGATTTCAAAACAGGCTTTTTATTTTTTGAAAAATGCTTTCTAAAAACCTTTTTGAAAATAATTTTCAAAGATTTTAACTAATCTGGTAACCTTCATCTCTGATACCAAGTGTAACACCCCACGTCTGTTTATGTCACTCGCTAAGGGAATGCATTAAGTTTCGTGAAGCGTTATAGGTAAACAGAAATGGAAATATTACAAGACAGATATAAAATCAACAACGGAATTTAAATTTTTATTTCTAACATAAATCATAACATCGTGGTCCAAAATACCATAAGTCGGAAACTACATAAAACATATTTCAAAACTTTTATGTAATCTAGTACCTTTGGTGTTTAAGCCATTTTTTGGTGAAAACAACAATAATATAACTTCTATATTGTACCATTAGATTACGTAAATACTTAAAAAGCATAATTCCCCAAAAAGAGACAAAGCCATAGTAGAGATAAGAACATGAGCCATACTTCGAAAGCAATTCCTAGCAAGATGATAACCAAGCCCTGACTAAGCCTAAGTATTCCCACCCTGAGAACCTTGAGGGAGGGAACGGAAGAAAGAAGAGGAAAAAAAGGGTCAGAGGTCAGACATAAAGTCTGGCGAGTCCAATTACTTTTAGCAAGTAAATAAGTAAAAGTAGCATGATAGGCATATAAGGTGGATAATGAGATAACATAATAAAAGATAAGTGTGACAAGGTAAACATAATAGAGTGTATACGCTTCTCTAATGATTACCCTGCACTAATACTAGTATAACAAGAATGAGATGATCCCAAAACTATTAAATGGTAGACTTAGGCATACATCCAGATGTACCCTAACTACTACCCTAATCGATCGGCTCCCTAATCCGCGTAGATACTTTGTGCCAGCCCCACAGTAGGAAGTATCACTTCCTAAAGTGGAAACCCCTCGTTTTCATAATGTGCACAACCATATCTACTGGTGTCACTTTCGTCTTATCCCCCTCTGCCCGACCCATGCACGCACATGACCCGATCGGTTTGCGCTGCCCACACCGTCCTCCGCATTTGATCATTTTAGTTAAGTATAAATTATAATAAAAAATAAAGTAAAATGTCATTATATGTTTATAACAATATATAACGAGCGTTGTTATTGATTTAGTTTATAAAAATTAGCAAAAAACAGCCAGTTGCTAATAGAAATGGGATTGAAAGCAATACAAGTAGTGGTAGCAGTGATCGTTGGCTTGTTCGTGCTGGAAGTGAAGATTTTGGATCTATAATGGTGAGAACTCCTAATTTAATTATTTATTTAAATTAGAAGTGATTGAGTAGTTGTGATAAATCAAAATTAGTTAATAATTGGTTCAACATGGATGTTATTGTTTGAATGGTTGTGCATGTACTTAGATAGCACACTGAACACTGGTAAGCGTTATTGACTGTAAAGCTTGTGCACAACTGAAATGTTTGTTTATTGGTTGTGATTATAATTCATATTCATCTTATTCATATTGTTGATTAATTTGGTTAACTTTGATTGCACACACACACACACACACTGTAGTTGTGGAATTGTACAAGTGATCGATTAAATCTTCCTTCCATATTAATGAAGATTGATTTTTGAATATTAATTCGGAATCTAGTTATGAACTATAAGAAATGGTTTTGGAAATAATTCCGATGACTTATGATGTAGTAACCCGTAACTTCCCCGGTAAGGAAAGAACGAATTGCTTTGAGGACAACACACATCGGAACGCAAACAGAAGAACATTTCATTGTATATTACAACAATTTCATCAGATTACAATAACATACAGAGTATGAATCAATATTACGCATCATAAATATCAGAGATTACAATACATTACACAGCAGCGGAAAATAATACAAAACACAACTGAAGGAGATATACGGATCCAGAGCTTTCCGGATATCATTCCAGCTGTAAATCAGGATCCTGTGAATATAAATCTGCAAAACCAAAACTACTAGCTGCCTGTATCAAAATGAGGGAACCCAGAGTTTAGGTTAAAACAATAAACTCCAGGTCAGTCATGCGACTGGTGTGAGAACTAAAATAGTTATTAATCTTTATTTTAAAGTTAGGTAAATCAAAGCACCATGCCGTATAACACGGAACGGGTTTCCTCCTAAGAATACCAGTGCATATAACAAAACAGCGCAATGCATTTTGAAAAAATGAAGCTATTATAAGACCTAGGTCCTATCACAAAATGCAACGCAAGCCGGGGGATAGGGCTTTCCCTTATAATAGCCAAACATGCTTGGTACGTTTAAAACAAATCATCTTTTTTTAATTACTATAAGTTTATAGTGTCAAAACAATTTCAGTCATAAATATCAATCATAGACGGCATGGGTACCATATATCATGTCGCCATACTAGGCTCTACAATTAAAACCGCAGTCACGTATTGGAAGTTGGATTTCCATCTGTGAACCGAGGAAAAAGATAGTCCTCACTGAATTCGAGACTCTCTAGTCCGAGCCTCAGGACAAGTACTTAGTCAAGCCCTTGGACCTTCAGGGTCGGTCCACCGATATGGATTAAAAAGCCTGAACACTGCGTTTCCCCACCCTTTGGGGCGTAAATGAGCCAAATGACTCCATCGGCTCCACATAGTTACCGATATATCCGAGGCGCCTCGCAACAGCAACAACCACACAGGTGAATATAATATAAATGTTAGGGCTGGTAGGTCACCAACACCATCCTAGCTAGAAGGAAACGCATGCCCTCCCTGATGCCCTCTCCCGATTTTGGTTCACAACCGGGGTGTGAGGCTCACGAATCAACGTTACACAAAGCTATGCCACACAGGCGGTGCTTTGATCATCAACCACAAGATTTATCTTTTCAACAGAAGCCTTGATCAATTGCCACTTAGGCATGCCACACATGCAATTCACTCCATGCGATTGATATCCATCAATATATAACCCTTGAGCTTGTACGTCTCAGAGAAGGGTGTTAAGCAAGAGAATAAATTCTCCGCCACCAAACAGATATATATTTAATAGAAATCAATCACACAGAATAAAATCCAATGTCAGACACACAGTCCATTTACAAGTCCGTTCTGGGTCTGAACGAAACTGGAGGCACATTGTACCTTACATATCCATCAATCTCCAAGTACGTCCGGACGATCACCAACCAATTCCCTCCTCTTGGGTGTACAGCCCAATCAAGATCATCAGTAATCAACCAAACGATGTGAAGACCTCCGGTCTTCAACAACCGTCTTCATCCTCGACACCACGTCGAATCAGTCATTCAGAATGGGATAAACCCGATTGTAACACCCTACCTCCGTTAAGGTCACTCACAAAGGGACTGCCTTAACTTTGATGGAGCGTTTTAGTAGACAGAATAGAAATTTACAAGACAGATAAAAAAGTACTTGAAAAATTTATAACTTAATTACAACAGAAACCGAAGTAAGTTTTGTTATATCTTTTCAAATCACAATATCATAATTCAAGTACAAAATATCAGTCTTGTACAAAAGCGTTCAGAATGCATAGTTTTTAAAATCATAATCCCCCAACATAAACTGCCATGGAAAGATAGAGCCAAGGCCAAGCGATACTTCAAGAAGAGAAAATTTGAATCAAGCTCCTAGATTTCCACCCTACGAACCAAGGGGGGGGGGACGAAAGGGATGGGGCGAAAACAAGCAAGGTCAAACATAAAGCCTGGCAAGTCCAGTGACTTTCAGCATATGAACAGATAATAATATCATGACATGAAAATAAAGTTGAATAAGAGACAATATCAACAGGAGTAACTGATATACTTAAGCTCGACAGAATAAACAGAATGATATAGCCCAAGTTATGCTTCTCACTTATATTTTACTTCTCTGCACTAATACTAGTATAACAGTATTTGGTGTTACCCTAATGTCTAAACAGAAGCAGAATAATGGGCCTTTACCACCTGAACAGAAGGTACAGGAACAGAAACAGAATAATCCTTACGGAAACAGAATGTTAGAATTAGGTGTACACTAGTAACAGACAGGTGTTACCACCCAACAGAAACAGACGGTGGGTCCCAAACAACATATGACGCAAGTATTTTTCACTCCTAACCTTGTGTCCCCAGACTAACAGATTCCAGATTAATTTGTTTACAAGTTTTCAGACGAACAGAGTTCAAGTCAACTAGTTCACAGATCAGAAAATCAGGTTAACAGGTTTTCAGACTAACGGATCAGATGTACAGTTTTAATGGATTTACAAATTGTCTAACTTTGTATTGGGCCTACAGATTCACGAAACTGGTTCATTAAATTCATCAATCTAGTTGGTTTAGCCCTATCCACCCAACACTTTTTAGACACCGTATTTGTCTCAGGTTTGCATTAATTAAATATTAATGCACAGACCTCTCACATTAGGTTGGTAGCTTGTGGCCGCTGGATATGTTGGGCGGTTCCGGGCAGACTTCTGCCACAAGCCAGACCTAACCTCGTGTCTAAGCATATTTTAGTTATGCCTACGACCTCTCACATTAGACTAGCAAATTGCGGTTGCTGGTTAAGCCGGTTGGGTCTGGGCAGGCTTCTACCGCAAACATGAGTCTAACCTCGTGTCTCAGCATTTTTATTATAACCCATTTATTCCATTATAGATTATACAACTATCAGACTAATTTTGTCAATTTAACAGATTTGACTTCTTTTCAAGTCGCAGCAAATTAAACAAATTAACATGTTTTACACAATCATAAATCGAGCCTACACAAATTACAATCATTCAGCTTTTCAACAGATTTAACAGATTTAGCAACTCAGACGGTTCAATAGATTTAGCAAATTAGGCAACTCAACAGATTTAGCAGATTAGGCATAATTAGTAGATTAGGCGATTCAATATATTTAACAGTTTAAGCAATTAAACAGGTGACAGATTTAGCAGATTTAAACATTTCTCAAAGTCTTATTCACATATCTTGCCTAATCATGGACTGAGCCTAAACTTACATGCCTAAGTTATGGTCATAATTTACCATATAACATATGTCCCAAATTTTTGGTTAAACTTGCATAGTTCAGAATATTCTCCAGAGGCCCTAATCTTGATTCACATAAAAATTATGCCAAATATAGCCATTGATTACAATTCATATCACATATCCAAAACCCACTTTTAGGTGTGTTCACATTAATGGTTATCCTATTTAATATAGGTCTTTACGCCTAAGTTATATACAAAATAATTCTCCTTCTTAAAACTTACAGACTATAGTATATAAAGTATGTCCATATCTAGAATTACAACCCATGTCCTTTATGTTCTAAGTCATAAACAATCTCATATAATGTGCCTCCAACTTATGTCCTGAATTACAACATGTGCTATGCATCTAAATCAATTACTTATTTACAGTTAAATTTTTATGCCAAAATCCTAAGTCATACGTCCAATATTCTTCTATGCCTCAAGTCATATGTTCAATACGCTTTATGTTTTAAACATGTTCAGCCATATGTCTCAGATTTATGTTCTAGCTACAGCCTATATTCTTTCCTCAAATCAGTCACAGTTCAGTCATGCCCATTTTATGCATCATTAATTATTTGTCCCAAAAGTTTGGCATTCGTGCGTCAATCTCTTATGAGATTAGGCTCAGGCTCGTGGTAGCCTGGCTATAGAACAGAAAGAAGAGAGATACATAATAGTTACAATAGGATAGATCTAAACAGAACAGAATATGCATAATCTTAGATTTAGATTTACAACCATGTCACGATCATAATTACAATTCATATCTAAAAATAACTGCACTTGCTTTGGTTGGATTATAGAAGAAGAGTTGCAGTTGTTCTCTTTTAATCTGATTCAGATTTGTAAGAAGATGCACTAGTTCTAGTTTTGATTCCAGTAGAGTAGCGATGCCATTATTTTATTTATTTATTTCTATTATCTTAGAGGCAACATAAGGGAAGAAGAATGGTGTAAAGAGAATGGAGCTAGGGGGATGTTTATATAGGATTAGGCGGGCGAATCTAGACTGAAACGAGGCCAGATACATTAGGATGAACCCAGGCTCAAAACTGGATTTCGGCACCAGGTCGACCCCCAGTTCGACCATAAGGTCGACCTGGTCCTTGGGAGGTCGACCATAATGTCGACCCCCAGGTCGACCTGGTCCTGTGTGGGAAAATTCCCACCCAGTCTGCTCTGGGGTTTGAATTCGAATTTCGAATTCGAATTTCGAGCTGTTTTCGGTTCTGAAAATTCCTGAAACTTCGGAGGGTCATATCTCCCTCATACGGACTCCGTTTCTCGAAAACTCGGACTCGTTTCCAAGCAAAATTTCAAGACGAACGCAATGGAGCAACCCTTTTCCCTTGATTCTTATTTTAAAAATTATTTATTCTTTGATTTTTTACTTATACGTTCACAGAAAATACGGGGTGTTACATTCTCCCCTCCTTAAAGGATTTTGTCCCCGAAATCTTCAAGTTAATAAGAATGTGTCTTACCATCCAGCCATCCATCTACTCTACCATCATCCACAAGCATCCATTGTACTTAGAAAACATTTAATGTTGTATGAACATATGCAAAAGTGTGTGTATATGTTCCTTATCTAATGCAAAGATCAGGCGGTCTACTGATTCAGTTGACCTCCTTAAGGCGAATTATGTTAGTGCCATGAGTTCCACATGTATGCAATTTTCCTATATGACACATATCATTTCTATATGAGTGCACAACCGTTCATTCAATTGCAACATCCATGTGCTGAGTCAACCATTTTACATCCATAAAAAAATGCACACACATCCATATGCATTATGAGAGTGTTTTCAAGCCGATCTAGTGCCTAGTGTGTGTATATGCATCCACGAGAAATCACTAGCAACAACTTGCATCCACTTGCAACCATCAAACATAACATGTCTCAAACACACGTTTACACCCATTAGTTTCTACGTAAAGGTCGAAGGATAAATTAGAGTGATAGAGGCAAGTATAATTAAAACTAAAGCTAGGTTCCCATTAGACATCGATTTAAGAGAATAACTCCTAATTATCAACCCTGAAGACTGAAATCAACATCAGATTAATACTCAGAGAATTACTCCCATCAAACAAATGCCCAACTGGAAATCTATTTCACACCTTGAGTAAAAACTCCTATCCTTTTCAGAAACCTACAAACTACTCATACAAATCAAATTACCAAATGATTCTTAGGAAACTAAGCATGATAAAAACCCAAAATGTATGCATAATAGTCAACTTAACGATCAACACAAATACCGAACTTATCATAATTAGATGAGTTATAACCCTTATGGGTCTGATTCTACAGCGGAATCAGAAACAATACTAGTATTAAAGTGCAGAGTATCGATTACAGAAAAAATGCCAGAATCAGAAAAGAGCTTTAACTCAACAACCAGATAAAGAAATTAAACCTCCTACAGAAAGTTTCCCTATTTCTGTCCTATCCACTAGCCTCGAGAGTGTTCGCCTGCCCTCCAGAAGTTGGTCCTGCCTTCTGCCCTTGCCCTCGTTTCTTCGGGCAGTCCCTATTGTAGTGTCCAATCTCATTACAGTTAAAGCAAGTGCCCTTTCTTTTTCTGCAATCCTTGTTCAGATGAGTCGAGCTTCCACAAGTAAAGCACTTTTTCTCCTTCTTATCTTCAGACTTCTCATCCTTCTTTTGTGTTTCCTTTTTGGGCCATGCTTTCTTGTTCCGTGGTTCTTCCTTCTTTGCCTCTTTCTTGCCCCCGTCTTCCTCGTGTAGTAGTGCCATGTCCACCAATCTCTCGTAAGTCGCTCCCATGGGTACATGGGTCATGGCTAGGTTGTGTAGTGACTCGTTCAGTCCTTTAACAAAGCGGAGAGCCTTTTTATGCTGGGTGTTGACTAAATCTAGTCCGAACCTAGGCAGTTGGTTGAACTGGTTGACGTATTCCTTGACCATCATACTTCCTTGCTTAAGAGATAAGAACTTTTCCAGTTTTAGACTTCGTTCAGCTTGCGAGAGGAATTTTGTCTCAAACCTTGTTCTGAAATCCATCCATGTTTCAACCGGCCTCTCGGCGTTAGTGACTTCCCACTAATAGGAAGCTTCGTCTTTGAGCAACCATACTGCCAACTGTACCTTCTGCCTATCGTCCACCTCGAAGATATCGAACAGGTCCTCAGTTTCTTTGAGCCAGTTCCTCGCTTCTACGAATGATTCAGTTCCCTTGAAATCCTTTCCACCCATGGCCCTAAAATCTTTACAGATATTTGAGAAAGCAATTGCACGAGGAGGGGAAGAGGAGGGGGAATCACTGTGGCCGGAGAAGGAATATCTGCTAGGCCTGCATCGTTGGCCCTAGCCTCTAAGTACCTCCTGAACCAGCCAGGTACCGGTATGCCCTCAGGAAGGTTAAGATCCCCAGACATGCTGAATCGAAAGAAAAAGGAAAGATTCAAAACAAAGGATAGAAAGATAGGCTATGGCTTTGGAGATTATGTTTTTCAAAATAGGCTTTCCTTTTTGAAGATACTTTCTTTTAAACCCTTTTTGAAAATAGTTTTTCAAAAGCTTTTTATCAAGTCTGGTAACCTTCAGCTCTGATACCAAGTGTAACACCCCACCTCCGTTAAGTTCACTCACAAAGGGAATGCCTTAACTTTGATGGAGCGTTTTAGCAGACAGAACAGAAATTTACAAGATAGATAAAACAAAAATTGAAAAATTTATAACTTTATTACAACGGAAACCGAAGTAAGTTTGATTACATCTTTTCAAATAACAGTATCAGAATTCAAGTACAAAATATCAGTCTTATACAAAAGCCTTCAGAATGCATTGTTTTTAAAATCATAATCCCCAACATAAACTACATGGAAAGATAGAGCCAAGGCCAAGCGATACTTCAAGCAGAGAAAATCCGAATCAAGCTCCTAGATTTCCACCCTACAAACCTGGGGGGGGAACGAAAGAGAAGGGGCGAAAACAAGCAAGGTCAGACATAAAGTCTGGCAAGTCCAGTGACTTTCAGCATATGAACAGATAATAATATCATGACATGAAAATAAAGCTGGATAAGAGACAATATCAACAGGAGTAACTGATATACTTAAGCTAGACGGAAGAAACCGAATGATAAAGCCCAAGTTATGCTTCTCACTTATATTTTACTTCTCTGCACTAATACTAGTATAACCGGATAGGTGTTACCCTATTGTCTAAACAGAAACAGAATAATGGGCCTTTACCACCCGAATAGAAGGTACAGGATCAGAAACAGAATAATCCTTACGGAAACAGAATGTTAGAATTCGGTGTACACTAGTAAATGGGCCTTTATTACCCCAACAAACGGTACCATGCAGAAACAGACAGGTGTTATCACCTAACAGAAACAGACGGTGGGTCCCAAACAACAGATGACTCAAGTATTTTTCCCTCCTAACCTTGTGTCCCCAGACTAACAGATTCCAGATTAATTTGTTTACAAGTTTTCAGACATACAGAGTTTAAGTCAACTAGTTCACAGATCAGAAAATCAGGTTAACAGGTTTTCAGACTAACGGATCAGATGTACAGTTTTAACAGATTTACAGATTGTCTAACTTTGTATTGGGCCTACAGATTCACGAAACAAGTTCATTAAATTCATCAGTCTTGTTGGTTTAGCCCTATCCACCCAACAATTTTTAGACATCATATTTGTATCAGGTTTGCATTAATTAAATATTAATGCACAGACCTCTCACATTAGGTCGGTAGCTTGTGGCCGCTTGATATGTCGGGCGGTTCCGGGCAGACTTCTGCCACAAGCCAGACCTAACCCCGTGTCCAAGCATATTTTAGTTATGCCTACGACCTCTCACATTAGACTAGCAGTTAGCGGTTGTTGGTTAAGCCGGTTGGGTCCGGGCAGGCTTCTACCGCAAACATGAGTCTAACCTCGTGTCTCAGCATTTTTATTGTAACCCATTTATTCCATTATAGATTATACAACTATCAGACTAATTCTGTTAATTTAACAGATTTGACTTCTTTTCAAGTCGCAGCAGATTAAAAAAATTAAAATGTTTTACACAATCTTAAATCGAGCCTACACAAATTACAATCATTCAGATTTTCAATAGATTTAACAAATTTAGCAGCTCAGACGGTTCAACAGATTTAGCAGATTAGGCAACTCAATAGATTTAGCAGATTAGGCATAATTAGTAGATTAGGCAATTCAACATACTTAACAATTTAAGCAATTAAACAGGTAACAGATTTAGCAGATTTAAACATTTCTCAAAGTCTTATTCACATATCTTGCCTAATCATGGAGTGAGCCTAAACTTACATGCCTAAGTTATGGTCATAATTTACCATATAACATATGTCCCAAATTTTTGGTTAAACTTGCATAGTTTAGAATATTCTCCAGAGGCCCTAATCGTGATTCACATATAAATTATGCCAAATATAGCCATTGATTACAATGCATATGACATACCCAAAACCCACTTTTAGGTGTGTTCGCACTAATGGTTATCCTATTTAATATAGGTCTTTACGCCTAAGTTATGTACAAAATAATTCTCCTTCTTAAAAATTACAGACTATAATATATAAAGTATGTCCAGATCTAGAATTACAACCCATGTCCTTTATGTTCTAAGTCATAAACAATCACATGTAATATGCCTCCAACTTATGTCCTGAATTACAACATGTGCTATGCATCTAAATCAATTACTTATTTACAGTTAAATCTTTATGCCCAAATCCTAAGTCATACGTCCAATATTCTTCTATGCCTCAAGTCATATGTTCAATACGCTTTATGTTTTAAACATGTTCAACCATATGTCTCAGATTTATGTTCTAGCTACAACCTATATTCTTTCCTCCAATCAGTCACAGATCAGTCATGCCCATTTTATGCATCATTCCTTATTTGTCCCAAAAGTTTGGCATTCGTGCGTCAATCTCTTATGAGATTTGGCTCAGGCTCGTGGTAGTCTGGCTATAGAACAGAAAGAAGAGAGATACAAAATAGTTGCAATAGGATACATCTAAACAGAATATGCATAACCTCAGATTCAGGTTTACAACCATGTCACGATCATAATTAAAATTCGTATTTAAAAATAACTGCACTTGCCTTGGTTGAATTATAGAAGAAGAGTTGCAGTTGTTCTCTTTTAATCTGATTGAGATTTGGAAGAAGATGCACTAGTTCTAGTTTTGATTCCAGCAGAGTAGCGACGCCATTATTTTATTTATTTATTTCTATTATCTCAGAGGCAGCATAAGGGAAGAAGAATGGTGTAAAGAGAACGGGGCTAGAGGGCTGTTTAAATAGGATTAGGTAGGCGAATCTAGACTGAAATGAGGCCAAATACATCAGAATAAACCCAGGCTCAAAACTGGGTTCGGGCACCAGGTCGACCCCTAGGTCGACCATAGGGTCGACCTGGTCTTTGGGAGGTCGACCATAGTGTCGACCCCCAGGTCGACCTGGTCCTGGGCGGGAAAATTCCCGCCCAGTCTGCTCTAGGGTTTGAATTCGAATTCGAATTTTGAGCTGTTTTCGGTTCTGAATATTCCTGAAACTTCGGAGGGTCATATCTCCCTCATACGGACACCGTTTCTCCAAAACTCGGACACGTTTCCAAGAAGAATTTCGAGACGAATGCAATGGCGCAATACGTTTCCCATGATTCTTAATTTAAAAATTATTTATTCTCTGATTTTTTACTTATGCGTTCATAGAAAATACGGGGTTTTACACCGGTCTTTTTGAATAACACGCGTATATAATAAACAAGTGTTACACAAACACAACATACGCCTTATTCCAATTCAGAATATTCTTTTATTCGAATATTCTTATACTTTGGGAAAGGTTCCCATTAATTTTATCAAAGATAAATTCTTTAAATTTATTCTTTAATCTTCTTTTGAATATCAATTCAAACTAGTCGGGATTAGCGAACCATACCAAAGTAATCATTTATTTTATTTCCCAATCCCAACATATTCATCCCATGAAGTAAAACTGGCCATACTTCATATCTAACACCACGGTTTTATCAGTAAATTCAAATACCATTTCACGTTCAAATCTAATTAAAGATTTAACTATCTCCTGGAGCAAAACTGGTGATACCCCATTCTTGATCACTTCAATCTAATTAAAGATCCATTAAAACTCCACTTAATTTTAGTCTTCCCAAAAATCAATGTTAATGATTGTTTAACTTGGGAAATCACATCCTGTTTTTAACTGGGTTAAATAACCAATGTCATTTAAAACACGGTTCACGATAAACCCAAAATCACGTTTGATATTAAATACAAGGCTCTGAATAGAAAATATATTGACTTATATTCAATATCAAATTCTACGACCAACAAATATCGTATTGGAAATAACGATATTAATATATCTTTCAAATTTCCATAACAATATCTGTATAATCACGAAATCCAACATTGAACTATTCCAAAGACAATTTTGATTCACATCCATTCCAATTCAATTATTGGAAATTATGGTTATTTTCCAAACCATTTCAAATCCAATTTATTTATTTTAAAAATAAATGGAATTATAATTCTAGTTCAAAACTAGTTCATTTCGATAAAATTCTATTTTTATCTTTTCAAATATAGAAATTTTCATCCTAATTCTTCAAAAATCATTTCTTATGATTCTACACAAATTATTACTACTTTTAATAATTTTATCAAGGCCCGTACTATCGATTTCCATCAACGGCCATCGAACTGCACTTACAGTGACCTTTTCCAAATTTGATTTGGACATAATTTTGAATCAACCCATAGATTTCAAATCTCTAACTTTCGTTAGAAATCACTTTTCGATACGAACCCAACGGTTCCGATTTTAGGAGAATCCGACGGTCGGATCTCCCGTAATATCCGTTCGAAGTCAGTGGTCGAAATTCGCGAACTACCGCAGCGCGGCGCGTTCTATTCAGGCCACTATATTATGTATATATATATATATATATATATATATATACAATATATATAAAATATACTTCGTTGATTTCCTTTTAAAACGTGTTTTATAAATCGATTTCAAAACGATTTCAACTTCATATTCAATTTCGAATTAAAATTGAATATTCCACATCATCGATATACAAATGATAATATTTTCAAAACGTTATATTTTGAAATTACTTCGTTTTCTATAATCATTATAAAAACGAATATAATTGATATAAATATCGTTCGCGTCAAAATGGCGCATATTTAATCAACACGGCTTTATATATTTCAATAACTTCGTTATTCTATTCAACAAATGAATATTTTCTTCAACACATGAATATATATTTTTATTCAACATATGAATTTTTATTCTATTCAACACATGAATTTTCATTCTATTCAACACATGAATTTTCTTTCTATTCAACACATGAATATATATTTTATTTCAGCACATGAAATTATTTTATTTCACCACATGAATTTTATTTCTATTCAACACATGAATATATATTTTATTTCAACACATGAAATTATTTTATTTCAACACATGAATTTTCTTTCTATTCAAAACATGAATTTTCTTTCTATTCAACACATGAATATATATTTTTCACATCACAATCAACAGTCAAATTTCACAACACAAACAATCACACAAGTCGTCCATGGTCTGTGGACAATGCGTGTCAGGTGCTACTAAGCACCGCCCGCATCCTAGTATATATTTCAAACTAGAAATTAAAATAAAAGTGGGGAGTTCTCACCGAGGGTTCCACTCCGCCGTTTTATTTCAGAAATTCAGAATATTCTGGATCTGCCCGTACTTCCAACGCAGTCATCCTCCAGACTGTTCATATTAAAATCTCATTTTTAATATGATGTTCTATACATTAAAAATCACATTTTTAATACTCTACCAATATAAAAATCATATTTTTATTATCTCTCCTATATAAAAATCATATTTTTGTTCTTTCTAAAATATAAAAATCATATTTTTATTCTTTATATTTATAAAACTAAAAATCAAATTTTTATTCGCTATATATACATATATATATCAACTTTATATACATATAAATCAGATTTTCATATGCTT
Source organism: Allium sativum (assembly GCA_030737875.1). NCBI lineage: Eukaryota > Viridiplantae > Streptophyta > Magnoliopsida > Asparagales > Amaryllidaceae > Allium > Allium sativum. Next base: position 753,946,443 of record CM060918.1, read on the forward strand.
TTTATATACGTTAAAAACTGAAATTTTAAACTCAATAAAAAAACTCACGGTTTTCGGGATGTGGAGGTTGGAGGAGAGGCCGCTGGAGTCGGAGATGGTGGCGGGGGGTCGCAACATCGGCGGTTGACCAAGGCCGTGGCTGCCCTTGTTTCAGAGGTGGAAGGTCTTGTTGGGTTTCTTTGGTGTGGGGTTCGATTTAGGCTTTGGGGGGAGGGGGTTTCAAAGTACTGGAGAGAGGGGGAGGATCGGAGGTGAAGGGGGGGTCCGGCGGTGGGCTCCGGCGGAGGCGCGATGAGCGGTGGCGGCTCCGGTTTCCTCTCTCTCGATTTTTTTTCTAATTTATTCTGAACCGTTGACTAAAGGGGAAAGAGAAGGAGGGGATGTAGGGGGTTATACAATAATTTATATATTTATTTAATTTCTAAAACCAAAAATTAATCTTTTATTTCGAACTCGAAATCGAACCCACAGACTGTCGTCCCTAGCTAATTACCCATATTCCAAACACAATGGGACATGTTTCGCAAGCCAATTCGGCTGTTTCGATCAATTTTTTTTCAAATCAAAATATAAATCTATATATATTGAATTTGAACGCACATTTCAATTTACCGAGAACACATACAGTCTCTAAAAATTCCCAAAAAATATTTTATAGCTTCGTATTGATGACACGGTCCTAACAAAATTAATTTCGTCATATTCTGATATCGTTTGAAAATGGCCATTTTCCAGTCGATTAAAATCAACTAAAATTGGTCAAACGCGTTTTCCTGTGCCACACTCACATGTTGATTCGAAAAATTACGAATTCTGAAACCTAGCAATAACTTGACATCACGGATCCAAAAAATTGGTTTCGTCAAAAATCGAGGTCATTTGCAAAATTTCCATTTTTAAGGGCCAGAATTCCATAGCGACTATTCTGAATTTTCAATTGGACATAACTTTTGATGCCCGCTATGAAATTTCTATTTTTCGGATTCATTGGAAAGATATTCTCAATTAGATTCTAATATTTTTGGTTTCTTTAAAATAAATTTTATTTTGAATCCTGTACTTTCATTTAAACTTTGAAATTGAATTTTCGAACTACTGCGCCATTTTCAATTCCTTTTATAATTATAAATAATTATTTATATTCTAACGACGATCTACATAAATATATACATTCCATTTCTATTCAAAATTTATTTCTCGTCGTTATTATTTAAAATAATTCATTTTAAATACTCAAAATTCAATAAAATTGCCAAAATAAAAATTTTAAATTGGCTAAGATTTCCGGGTTATTACAATCTCCCCCACTTAAAACTTTTCGTCCCCGAAAAGGAACGAAGCTGAAAGTTTTTTTACAAACCAACTCCACTTTCATAATTTTTTTATGGCTTAAGTTCTTCAACATTTCAGTCTCTAAGAACTTTTCAAATTTTTCAAAAATTTGGCTAACACCCTAAATTTTTGAAAAATTTCGCCATAACCTCCCCTGCACCGGGAGCTTCGGGATATTTCAAATAGCCTCCCATGGCCCTCACCAATCAAAAAAGAAAAAGAAACAGCCAAGCGGCTCATAAAATCATCAAAAACCCAAAAAATACAATAAACATGTACCTATTTGTCGGGTAAACAATTTATTCCTCTTCTCCAGCCTCCTTGCTATGACCTATTCAATGTAAGTACATGTATATGCAAGCAAATGCGACTAATTTTCAATACACTCACTATTTGATACAATTTGGCTAAAGGTTCAACATTTTAATTAATCAAACTATAATCAAACAATACAACCAGCAATCAATTAGTTGATTATCTTTTCAATCACATAACTTTAATACATAGTACAAAAATCACATTTTTGGTGCCAAGTCACAACAATAAGCCCTATCTAATTTTGGTTCTCATACCAGTCTAATGGAAATATATAAAAATCTAACTTTCGAAACTCAAAAATAAATACTGGCGATGGTGCCCCATCACTAGAATTATCCCCGGGCAACTAGAGTGTGATTCTATAACTATCCAATACATTAAAACTTCGAATACACGTTTGCAAGGTGTATATGCAAAATCTTTATATATTGGACTGTCCAAATTAATTTAAAATAAATATTCAAATACATATAAAACGATTTAAGTTTCCAAACAAAAGTTGTTTTTATTTTTAAAATATACTCTTCACACTCATTCTAGGATACTACTGATCCCATCTCTAACGATTCATTCCCATTGGATATCACTAATCCAATTTCTGATGAATTCTTTCGTATGGTTCTAATGTGTCTTGTTCTCCATGCTCTGTAAACCAAGGCTCTGATACCAACCGTAGTAACCCGTAACTTCCTCGGTAAGGAAAGAACGAATTGCTTTGAGGACAACACACATCAGAACGCAAACAGAAGAACATTTCATTGTATATTACAACAATTTCATCAGATAACAAGAATATACAGAGTATGAATCAATATTACACATCATAAAATATCAGAGATTACAATACACTACATAGTAGTGGAAAATAATACAAAACACAACTGAAGGAGATATACGGATACAGAGATTTCCGGATATCATTCCAGCTGTAAATCAGGATCCAGTGAATATAAAACTGAAAAAACAAAACTACTAGCTGCCCACGTCAAAATAAGGGCACCCATAGTTTAGGTTAAAACAATAAACTCCAGGTCAGTCATGTGACTGGTGTGAGAAATAAAACAGTTATTAATCCTAAATTTAAATTTAGGTAAATCAAGGGACCACGCCGTATAACACAGAACGGGTTTCCTCCCAAGAATTCCAGTGCATATAACAAAACAGCGCAATGCTTTTTGAAAAAATGAAGCTATTATAAGACCCAGATCCTATCACACAATGCAACGCAAGCCAGGGGATAGGGTTTTCCCTTATAATAGCCAAACATGCTTGGTACGTTTAAAACAAATCATCATTTTTTTTATTACTATAAGTGTATAGTGTCGAAGCAATTTCAGTCATAAATATCAATCATAGATGGCCTGGGTACCATATATCATGTCGCCATACTTGGCTCTACAATCAAAACCGCAAAGTCACGTATTAGAAGTTGGATTTCCATCTGTGAACCTAGGCAAAAGATAGTCCTCACTGAATTCGAGACTCTCTAGCCTGAGCCTCAGGACAAGGACTCAGTCAAGCCCTTAGATTGTCTGGGTCGGTCCACCGATGTGGATTAAAATGCCTGAACACTGCGTTTCCCCACCCTTTGGGGTGTAAATGAGCCAAATGATTCCATCGGCTCCACACAGTCACCGATATATCCGAGGCGCCTCGCAACAGCAACAACCACACAGGTGAAAATAATATAAATGTCAGGGCTTGTAGGTCACTGACACCACCCTAGCTAGAAGGAAATGCATGCCCTTCCTGATGTCCTCCCCCGTTTTTGGTTCACAACCAGGGTGTGAGGCTCGCGAATCAACGTTACACAAAGTTGTGCCACACAGGTTGTGCTTTGATCATCAACCAGAAGTCTTATCTTTTCAACAGAAGCCTTGATCAATTGCCACATAGGCATGCCACACATGCGATTCACTCCATGCGATTGATATCCATCAGTATATAACCCTGAGCTCGTACGTCTCAGAGAAGGGCGTTAAGCAGGAGAATAAATTCTCCGCCGCCAAACAGGTATATATTCAATAGAAATCAATCACGCAGAATAAAATCCAATGTCAGACACATAGTCCATTTACAAGTCCGTTCTGGGTTTGAACGAAACCGAGGTACCTTGTACCTCGCATATCAATCGATCTCCAAGTACGTCTGGACAATCACCAACTGATTCCCTCCTCTTTAGTGTACAGCCCAATCAAGATCCTCAGTAATCACCCAAACGATGTGAAGACCTCTGGTCTTCAACCACCGTCTTCATCCTCAACACCACGTCGAATCTGTCATTTAGAATGGGATAAACCCGGTCTTTCTGAATAACTCGCGTATATAATAAACAAGTGTTACACAAACACAAGGTACGCCTCATTCCAATTCAGAATATTCTTTTATTCAAATATTCTTATACTTTGGGAAAGGTTCCCATTAATTTTATCAAAGATAAATTCTTTAATCTTCTTTTGAATATCAATTCAAACTAGTCGGGATTAGCAAACCACACCGAAATAATCATTTATTTTATTTCCCAATCCCAACCTATTCATCCCATGTAGTAAATCTGGTCATACTTCATATCTAACATCACGGTATTATCGGTAAATTCAATTACCATTTCACGTTTAAATTTAATTTAAGATTTAACTATCGCCTGGAGCAAAACTGGTGATACCCCATTCTCGATCACTTCAATCTAATTAAAGATTCATTAAAACTCCACTTGATTTTAATCTTCCCAAATATCAATATTAATGATTGTTTAACTTGGGAAATCACATCCTGTCTTTAACGGGGTTAAAGAACCAATGTCATTTAAAACATGGTTCATGATTGTTAGATAAAAATTTGGACCTAACACCCAAATTGTTCTGACTCGTAGAGAATTGTAACTGGAGAATGAAGGAAAAGCAGAAAACACAAAGAATTTATAGTGGTTCGGCGTTAACGAGCCTACGTCCACTTTATATGTTATCGATTATACTTTGAATGCTAGTACAATCAATGATTTCTCTCAAACTCACTCTTTCAATTGTGATTTCTCTCAGTAATCTCATAGTAAAACTTATAAGAAATTGTGGTATGACAGTAATGGTGGAATCAGTGCTCAATACTGCCAAAAAGATCCTGAAAAATGCCAGTCTCTGGGCTATTTATAGCTGATTCTGTCAGGCGGTTCGCGGTCACACGTGGTGCAAATCCCGAGAAAATCAGATCGGATCGAGCGTTCAGGAGGAATTGGTCAATATGACAGTTGTGGACAGGTGTCGCGAGATCCGTGCATTTCGGATCGCTGAAGACCCGCTCGTGGTTTGAACAAGTCAGAAGTTTCGCCACGTAGCAGGGGATCGGATTGGAGTGAGGTGGTGGCACAGGTGCGGATCGGGTCGTGCTCCCATGGCCGGATCGAGTCGTGCTCCCATGGACGGATCGGGTCGTGTTCTACCCTGGCGATCCGAGGGTGCTTGGCGATTCGAAGGGTAGTGAGCGATCTTGACCTGATCTCTGAAGGTTGAAAGGAATGACGCTCCGTATTCTTTTCCCGTATGTGAACCTTGGTGGCTTGGTCAAAAAACTAGCCAACATTTTTCCCCCTTAAAGTATGTTTTATCGAGGATGGAACATGCTTCGAAATTGCAAAGATATCTTTCCATAAAACGGTGCAAGCCAATGGTCACATCTGTCTGAAATGTCGTGTTGCTTCGGAAAGTAGTGTCCCTTTGATTTGTATAAATATCGGGTGGATCTTCAGTCATTTCTCCATTTATCGGACAATTCTCATTTCTGAAATTTTTCTTGGAGACCTCGTTGTTGAGTATACTAGGTAAGCTTCTCGACTTTTCCTCTCCCCTTTTCTCTCTCTTTTTCTTACAAGTATTTCTGGAGGTTCGCTTCTTTTCATCCTTGGTCGTTTCGGTTCGCAGCGACGCGCCATGGTTCGCGGGAGCATTCTTTGTCATGGTCCAGTGAGACGAGATGCTCGTCTCGTTCCAGCCTTTGTGTGGGCCTTAGGTATGGTGGCCCATCCTTGGTAGCGAGTCGATCTAGGGAACGGCCTCTTTCTTCTCTGCTGGGCCCAATGGGCTTGCCCCTACGATCCACCGAAGCCCACGGTTCGTGTGGGACAAAAAAGGGGAGGCCAACGGTCACCGTTTTCTCTATATAAATCGAACCGAACTTCACTTTTCTCCTTCTTATTCTTCCTTCAACAATGCGCCGCCAAGTCTTTTTGAGAAAAACCCTAATTTTTTCTTCCAAAAAACCCGATTGTTCATCCCAATTTAAGAAAGGTAATCTCGTCGAAATCATTCTCATGCAATTTCTCACTCGTTTTTCAGAAATTTAAAAAGAGAAAATGGGAAAATTGGTGATGTTTGAGACCACATCGGCGATGGATGATGTGTTCAGGTGCTCGCGTGATGGAGCAAGGAGGGGTGATGAAGAAGAGGGAAGGGAGAAGAAGAAGGATGAATCAGATCGGATAGGAGCGTCGGTTCGTGGTGATGCGAGGTTCAGGGGTGAAGTCATGGTGTGGAATCCGATATTGGACCGGATCGTGTCCAAGTTCAGGGAGCGGATCGCGGTGATGGCAGGAGTACGGTTCGCTATGAACTTACGGCGATCCGAACCGATACATTCTCATGAGTTAGTGTTTCAGCTGCGGATCCATATTTGCCTCGCGACCCTCGAATATGCCACGATCCGAACCCCAACATGCGATCCTAAGGGGTACCACGAACCAGATAATGAACAATCCAACGAACTTGTATAGTAAGCAGTGCAACTTAATTCCAGTACACCAATGGACAGTTAGGTTAGAGCCTTTGAGACGAACTTTCTGGACTGACCAAATGCATAATTTAACAGCGAACAACGACTGACATATTGATGATCTCATTGACTTTTATGTTTTTCTTTAATGCATGCACAGGCACACACCGGCACTTGCACACACAGGGGGGATTGGTAATTATAATCTTATTTCTCATGTTTACTCGCCTAAACAGTAATGTCGGATAATCATTCCCCTTCAAGATCTGACACAGAGACAGATCCTGAGGTGTATGAGCATCTCAACCCCGAGGTTCTTCCATCTAATCCAGAGGGTGCGGATTCTGGATCCGAATATGAGGCAGAAACAGAATCGAATCCGTCTGAGAGTACCTCGCTTGATGAAGAGTCGGAGGTAGATGGCCGAGCTCCGGACGAAGTCCCTGGTGCAATAGAAATAGAGAAACTCACAGACTCTCTGGCTTCCAAACTCGATGACATAAAGCTTAAGAGAATTTGCTTGAGACATGGGATCCCCTGGGATGATGTGAGAACACCCGGCAGTGAAGATAGACCTCACTTAGTTCTGGAAGGGTATATGACAGTCAGCCGACTCATGTGCTGGGTAGGATCTATTCCTCCGTTTCCTCCAATCGTCATTGAGACCTTAAAACGATTTGGTATTGCTCCGATGCAGCTTCATCCCAATGCCTACGCGGCTCTATACACTCTATATATCGCATACGCGGAAATCCTGCATACCGAGATCACATTTAAAGATTTAAAATTCTTTTATCTTTTCAAGCATTGCTCCTCGACAACCCCAAATTTCTCTTTCTTCGAATCGGTAGCGAATAGGAAGGTTCTGTCTGACGGATACAGCAACATAGGGGATCCAAGGCCGATTGGTTCTATATAAAGAGACAGGCTGGGTGTTCAAGGAGATGGCTTAAATCAAGTAAACTTTAAACTTTTGACTGAATAACTTATTTAAGAAATCAAAGCATTAACATGCCCCCTTTTTTTCCCTCTAAGCAGATCACGCCTTTCCCAAGACGGAAGGCTCGGTATACAATAATCGACTGTTTCTTCTTCTACAAAGCAAATCTGATTTTCTAAAGATCAAGAAGTGCATTACTGACGAGAACCTTCACAAGCATCGCCGTCTGGATATAAGGTTTGGACTTGGTGCAGGCGGCAAACCCTACAAATACGTGCCCCCAATGGAGGGAGAAGGAACGTCACGGGCAGTAGAAACTATTAAATTTCGTAAGAGTCCTTCCCCGATAATCATCCAGGACGACGAGGACCTAAATATATATAGAGGAGATGAGGCCCGTGGTGATAAGTCTAAGGAAATCCCAGTTTCTGCGGGGGGTTTCCCCTCAAGGGCCTCTCTTCCGATTGAACCCGCTGCTCGCGATGATTTAACAGAAGAACAATTATTTAAAGAACTGAGCAAAATTCCTTTGCCTGATGATGTATACACACAGGGAGACTTCGAAGGGGAGCCGTTTTTCCCTATTTCTGAGGAAACAACCGCTCCAGTTGGGGAACGAGGAACTACTCAGATGAGCCTAACTTCGGGCCCTGGTCTGTTGGGGGGAATTATATGGGATGCACAAATCACACGCACTGCCTGACCGCACACTTTTATATTAACAGTATTCAGGGTTTTAATATGCTCTTTTTTCTTTTGCAGGGAAGATGTCTCACAGGCGATCTTATTCCTATCGCTCTCTCTGTGAAGGTACACCCAGTCTTCATCCAAATCCTGAGCGTTCTCGCGGCCTTTCTCACAAGCCTACTTCTTTACAATCCCGGTCTCCATCAAAATCAACCTCTGGCAAGCTTCCCAGTTATTCGGTACCACCTACAGGGGGAAAGCAGCTTCCCAAAGGATTAACCCCTCCGAAGAGTGCACCCTCTCACAGCAGGTTATCAAAAAGACACTACGAGCCCAAGGATAAAAGCAAGGATCCAATCAAGGATTCTGAGAAGGAGAAAATTGACATTGTCCCTTCCAGCCAACAATATTTGGTTGCCCCCGGGTCACGAAATTACATCCATGGTCCGGAGACTCAGGCTAAGCTGGAAAAGTTGCGAGAACAATTCCCTAACATCTTCTTCGAAAGGATGATGTTTGTTCCAGCCTTGGAACCAGTCCCTAGGAACTGGGATACTGAAGTCATCGGGCACATTCGCCATGTAGCCAAGCAGTATGAAGTGATGAAGAAACATGTTGTTAATCTTTCAGAGGTCATCCGAACGCTCGAGATGGAAGCACATAGATCCAAAGTGAAGATAGATAACAATGAAAGGGCCAGGACATAAATGGAGAAGGACTTGGAAGATGCTCAATCCCAACTTGCCTTAGCGCGGAGAGATGCTGAAAATTATAAGACTGAATTGGAGAATGCTAGGAAACGCTTTCATTCTGAACTCGACTCAAATAGTCAAGAGAAAATGGCCTTAAAGAAGGAGGTAGAAGATCTTAAAATGGCCAACATTGAGTTGAAGATGGCACAGGGCCATTTTGAAGTTGAGAGAGCTGCTTGGGAAAAAGAAAAAGCAAGTTTGAAAGAAAGTCTAGCTTTGGCCGAAGCAGAGAAGGTGATTTTGAATGATCAAGTTGCGTATGCGGAGAGGCGCGCGGCTCTTGCTGAAAAGAACGTGGAAAGAGCCATTGAAATGGCTACTGCTTCTAATGACAAACTTGAGAAGCAAAATAAGGAGATCGAAGGATTTGAAGAAATGATATTTGACTTCCTTGGCCACGTCCTCAAGACTCGTAACATTTCATGGATCCCGGACTACCATGTCACCTTAGCCAACTTATGGGATGCCATCGTCGAAGGAGAGAAGCGGAGGTTAGGAGTTGAGGAAATTGACGAGAATGAGCTAATGAAGACCATTCTGAGGGATAACGAGCCTGAAGATTTGGCAAAAGGTCGGCGCCTAATCCAAGAGGAGATGGAAACGGAAAGAACTCTAGCCAAGGGCAAAAACAAAATTGACGAAGGCTCAAGCTCAGCTATAGAGCCTAAGGCCTCCGGAATTGAGGAGTACAGTCCTGATGACCCACTGATTCTTCTGGGTCCGACTCCTCTTGTTGTCGGAGCTTCTGCCGCTGGCGTGGATAGAGGATCAGCGGAAGGTATCTCCATTTTTTTCCCACAATTTGTCAAAGCAATTGTGAGTTGTCGTCCTCTGGTGGAGCAACCAATCGAATTAATAACATGTGTTCCTCATAATACAGGTGGTGGGCCCGTCGACAAGGATGTCGAGAAGAGGATAGAGGCAGAGAAGATTGACGTCTCGCCTAGCGCCGGTGCTGATATACCGAAGCAGGCTGAAGGTACAACAGTGGAGAAGGGCGTCCTAGCACCCAGTGCCGATGCTCCCAAGGATGACGAAACCATCGATGCCTTGAAAGATATGGACGGGCGCCATGTAGATGATGAGGAGGATATCATTAGTAGCAAAGAAGTCGAAGACGATGACGACGAGACTTTGGCTAAAAGAAAGGGTAGGCAGGAAAAGCAGCTGGCTTTAAAGAAGGTGGGACAAGAGCCTTTGAACGTAGCTCCTATCTCGGAGTTTGACCCCAAAACTGGAATGGTTCTGAAACTCCAGCCCAAATCGATCACTAAACAGCTTCATTTGGAGAATCCCGATGATTTCCCAGCTTCCTTTACTGATAAAAGAAAGAGAAAGAAGGAGGAGGAGGAGGAGTCTTCTGATGAGTCGGACGTTCCTCTTATAGACAAAAGGAAAAGAAAGAAGGGTGATCAATCCGACACTGACAAGGCGAAGCTGGAGAAGCAGAAACAGGAGAAGAAGTCCAAGCGTAAATAGGATATTGTCGCTTGTCTATATTTTGTCTTTAGGCTTCCCACTGGCCATGAAATGTAATTGCGAGACTTGCCCTCACTTTTGTTTTAGGTTGTTTTTCCCTTTGTAGGCTTGCAGTTTATAAATGAAAGTTTATCTCTTTTTCATCGTCGTGTACCTGCATTTAATAAACTTTTCATGCTAAGTCATAGATCATCTGATTATAACTACAAATCAGTCAAGCAACAGAAAGAAAAATTTAAAAATTTATGTGCTGCATCAAGGTTCATGTATGCATATATCTATCCCCAATCAATCGTTGAAGATTGATTTGAGTTGCATGCACGTTGCCCCCTGTTTCTGAACATGGGGGACATGGAAATTTTTGTAGGGTTAGATTTCTTGCGGTGCCCGGCTTTTGGCACTCCGGAACTCTCCCGATCCATCTGCGGGTCAGAGTTCGAATTCGTGTCATAGTCTACACACTGATCCTTCAACGGGATAGAGATCCTGCGGGCGCTAAGTCTCCAGCACCATTCTCAGCGCTTAATCATAGACGCTTTTATACTCTCCTAGCAGTCGCCGAGGTTAGAGTTCGAGCTCAGCAGTTCTGTCGCTCCCCGATCCTTCAGCGGGTTAAGAGCTCTTTCTCAGCGCTTAGTCGGAGACGCTTTTATACTCTCCTGGCATTCGCCGAGGTTAGAGTTCGAGCTCAGCAGTTCTGTCGCTCCCCGATCCTTCAGCGGGGTAAGAGCTCTTTCTCAGCGCTCATTCGGAGACGCTTTTATACTCTCCTGGAAGTCACCGAGGTTAGAGTTCCGTCAAGGCGGTTCCGATCATGGTACACCGCTATGACTTACGGACATCACCTTCATGTCCGTTATGCTCTCTCTCGGCTCTGGAGAGTTAGAGCGCTATCAATGATATGATTTACTTTATCGCACCCTCAGAGTTTTGACTGGTGATTGCATTCCATTCTGATGGAAGGCACCTATAATTATACGCTTCTGTGATCGTTGCATTGTTCACAGCAATTTCCATAAAAATAGAAAGGCAGATAAATAATAGTGCAATAAAGGTAAACGACACACAATATTTTTATAGTGGTTCAGTCGAATCATGACCTACGTCCACTTTATAATTTTTTGCTTAAGAAATCTGACTATTCTAGGCAAGTCGTGCCTTGTACATGATCCTTAATAAAGCAAAAGAACAGATCTGACATCTTTATGTTAGATACGGCCGTAAATGTTGGGCATTCCACACTCTGGGGATTTCCTTTCCATCTACGGTTGCTAGCTTGAAGGTTCCATTATCAAGCTTGCACAGAATGGAGTACGGTCCTTCCCACTTCGCACCCATATGAGTTGGGGCTGGAAAGACATGCTTCAGAACCAAGTCTCCGGGTTCAAAGGTTCGGGCTCGAACCTTTTTGTTGTAGTATCGGGCAACCTGTTGCTTGCATCTCAAGGCACGCAGGTCTGCTTCGTCCCTCTTTTCTTCGATCATATCCAGGGATTCAAGGAGAAACTCGTTATTAGTCATCAGATCGAAATAAGTCACTCGGTGAGAAGGTACTTTTATTTCAACCGGGATGACTGCTTCTGCTCCAAAAGCAAGGGAGAAGTGGGTATGTCCTGTTGCCGATTTATACGTTGTCCTATAGGCCCATAGTGCTAAGGGTAATTCATCAACCCACATGGCTCTGGCCCGTTTCAGTCTTCTTTTCAAAATGGACTTAATCACTTTATTCGCCGCTTCGACCTGTCCGTTCGACTGCGGATGCGCCACAGAGGTGTACCGTTTCTCAATGTGGTATTTTTGGCAGAAGTCTCTGAATTCAGTGCTATCGAACTGAGTTCCGTTGTTAGTTATAACAATCTTTGGAATCCCAAATCGACAGATGATGTTCCTAACGATGAAGTTGATCACTCGTTTGGTTGTGATTGTAGTCAATGGCTCAGCCTCGACCCACTTAGTGAAATAGTCTACAGCTACAATAGCGAACTTCGCTCCGCCCTTAGCTATGGGGAGACTTCCGATGATATCAATTCCCCACATAGCGAAAGGCCATGGGCTTGTCATTGTTTTTAACAGACTAGGAGGTGCCCTAGGTATTTTTGAAAATCTTTGGCATGCATCACACCGTCGTGCGTACTTCGCCGCATCTTTGTTTATGGTAGGCCAGAAATAACCATGCCGCAATACCTTTTTCGCCAATGTTTGCCCTCTAGTGTGATCGCCACATTCATCTTCATGTACCTCCTGCAACACACGCTTGATGTCGTCATGAGCTATACACCGGAGAAGGGGCATCGAAAATCCCTGTCTGTAAAGAACTCCGCCTTGCAGAACATATCGGGCAGCTTTACGAATTACTTTACGCCTCTCGCTTTTCTTGGTCGGAAGCGTTCCATTCATCAAGAAATTCTTTAGAGGGGTCATCCATGACTCCCTTTCTGGTCCCGTCTCTAGTACCGGATCAATTTCCATCTGATCTAAACTAGGAGACCAAGTACTTCAACTGGGGCTAGCCCGGTCTCTTCAGGATCGTTGGAACTAGCCATCTTTGCCAACTTATCCTCCTGTTGATTCTCTGACCGCGGAATATGAGATATGCTATAGTGATCGAAGCCGTTCAGCAACTCATTTACTTTCTCCAAGTATAAAATCAATCTTGGGCTTTTGGCTTGGAATTTTCCAGTGACCTGGTTTACAACTAGCTTGGATTCGCAAAAGATGTCCAGCTTTGTAATTTCCAACTCCTTTGCGATCCTTAGCCCGACTATCAGGGCTTCATATTCGGAGTCGTTGTTAGTGGCATGAAACTCCATCCGGATAGCATAGGATATCAGTCGTTTCTCAGGAGTTTCAAGCACTACTCCATTGTCGTATCTCTTGTCATTCCTAGCGCCATCAGTGTACAATCTCCAGGCACTGGGATCGAGAAGTAACTTTGAGGGGTCAGCTTCTTCGTTCACTATATCTTCCTCCGGGACAGTAAACTCTTCTATGAAATCGGCTATCACTTGCCCCTGTATTGACCGCCGGGGCTGAAAGTTCAGATCAAATTGACTCAACTCAATATTCCATTTGAGTAATATTCCAGACGCTTCTAGTCTCTGTAGAACTTGCTTGAGTGGATGATCAGTGTACACGGTAATGGGATGAGCCTAAAAATAATGTCGAAGCTTTCTAGAGGCAATCAGCAAACTGTATGCCAACTTTTCTATCCTTGGATAATTATGTTCTGCTGCCGCCAATTTTTTGCTCACATAATACACTGGTCTTTGAACTTTATCTTCTTCTCTCACCAATGCTGAGCTGATCGCATGGGATGACACTGCCAAGTACACGAATAAGTCCTCGTGATCCACCGGCTTAGATAATATCGGAGGTTTCTCCAGGTGACTCAGCAAGTTCTGAAATGCTTCTATGCAGTCAGGCGTCCATTTGAAGTGGCGTTTTCCTCGCTTTATCAATTCGAAGAATGGGATGCATTTGTCCATAGCCCTGGAGATGAATCTGCTTAGTGCGGCTACTTTCCCTGCAAGGCTTTGCAGATCCTTAATCTGCCTAGGCTCCTGAATGTCTCTGATTGCTGCGATCTTGTCTGGATTAATCTCAATCCCACGAGAACTGACGATGAATCCCAAGAATTTTTCGGAGGTGACCCCGAATGAACATTTTGTTGGGTTGAGCTTCATCCCGTACTTTCGAAGAATGCCAAACATCTCTGCCAAGTCTGTAGTGTGATTGGAGGATTGCCTGGACTTAACCAACATGTCGTCGACGTATACTTCCATTGTTTTCCCAATCTGGTTATAGAACATTCTGTTTACTAACCGTTGATATGTAGCGCCTACGTTCTTCAAGCCAAAGGACATTACCATGTAGCAGTATAATCCTAGATCTGTAATGAAGCTAGTGTGTTCTTGATCTGGAACATGCATTGGAATCTGGTTATATCCTGAATAAGCATCCATAAAGATGAGAAGTTCATGACCCGCCATGGAGTCTACCAACTGATCGATCCTGGGTAACGGAAAACTGTCTTTTGGACAGGCTTTATTCAAATTCGAGAAATCGATACACGTTCGCCACTTCCCATTGGCCTTTATTACCAGAACTGGATTTGAAATCCAGTCTGGATAGGTTGAGTCTCTGATAAATCCATTACTCTTTAGCTTTCCAACCTCTTCTTTCAAGGCAGCGGACCTCTCTGGGCCCAGCATTCGCCTTTTTTGTTTTACCAGAAGATGCTTAGGGTTAATGCTTAATGAATGGCTCATGATTAATGGGGATATCCAACACATGTCTGCGTGGGTCCAAGCAAATACATCCAAGTTATCTTTCAAGAAATCCTTCAGTTCTTTAGCTAAATTCGGATTTAACTGGGATCCAATCTTAAGGACCTTCTCTGGGTCACTATCATCGATCGGTACATCCACTGTTGTCTCGTTGGGAGTCGCCAGTATGCCCCCAGGTTCTTTGTCCTCTCTGGGATCCATATCCTCGGGCAACTCTCTGGGCGACTCTCCTACGGTTATCCTCTTTAATTGCTATGAGGTCTCCGCCCTTGTGGGGGGAGAAGCGCCCTTGGTTTCTATGTCTCCTCCATTGCGGAGTAGCTTTAGCTCTACAATGTAACATGCTCGTGCGGCAACCTGATCTCCTCTGACAATAACAACACCAGCTTCTGTAGGAAACTTCAATAACAAGCACCAGGGGGCTATAAAGTGTAACACCCCGTGTATTCTATAATAGTGAAATTCACAAATTAAAGTATAAATAATTTCAAATCAAAGAATTAAGGGAAACGGGATACGCCATTGTGTTCGTCTCGGAAAAATACGCGAAATAGAGTCCGAGTTTTCGAAAAACGGAGTCCGTATGAAGAGGATATGGCCTCCGGAAGTTTCAGAATTCAGGTTAAAATTCAAACAGACGAAAACAGCTCAGAAAAACAAGTTTAAAATTCAAAATCGGGCCCAATTGGCCAGGGCGGGAAAATTCCCGCCTAAAGCACCCAGGTCGACTGGGCAGTCGACCTGGGTAACTCGTGTCGACTCCCAAGTCGACACGGTGTCGATTGGGGTGTCGACCCAGCCCCTGAGCCAGGTCGAACCCAGCCCACCCTGGCTGGCCTAGTATGTGTTTGGTTGATTTTCTAAGCCTTGCCTTGTCACTAGGGCTAGGTGTCAGCTCCTGGTTGGTCCCTCCTTTGAACGAACGGCTATTATTAAACCAAGCTTCATCGACGGTCTAAATCAACTCACAAACTCTATAAAAAGGACCTAAGACTAACCCTAATTCACACAAACTAAAATGGAGATGAGACCGTCATACTGCTGAGGTGAGACTAAGGATAGCCGTCAGAAATTGGGAGACAATTAGGAGATAAATCAAAAGCTTAAAGCAACGTTAATTGAATCAAAGCTACGCCTACAACAAAGGATAGCATCTCCAAATTCAGAATTAAGATTCCTGAATTGAAGATTCGTCATACGTTGTAAGTAGAGTGCTATTCCGATGTGAAAAATTAATTGCGTTTGATTTGTGTAAAATGCGAAATGGAATTGTGGTGATAATAATCTATGTTTGTATGTTATTTTGATTCTAATGATTTGGGAATGTTATGGTATACGATTGGATATTTGCAAGTATGTGATTTGCGTTGGAAGTTAACAACGAAATGGAATTGTGGCGATAATAATCTATACTTGTATGTTATTTTGATTCTAAACAATTTGGAAATGCTATGGTATACGATTGGATTCATACAAGTATATGATTTATGTTGACAACCATATGTTGTGGAATTTTAATTGGAATTCATGCAAGTATATGATTCGTTATTATGCTAATAAGATTTACATACTTTTATGATCACTTTTAGTGTGTAATTGGACTAGGCTAAGTACTATGATTTATATGAATCTATGTTGAAATTGGCAAATCATACTTTTGTGTTAGAAACAAAAGTAAGCACCTTTATGAACATGACTAAACTATGTTTGGTATTATGCCTAGTTGAAACATGTTTTAGGCCTATGTTGTTATCAAAACCATATGGTGATATATGTGACACAATTAACTTAGATTCACATCCCAATTGCAAGTTTACAATGATTCATGTATAAGTATTATTTATGCCATGATTACATGAATAGAATGATTCATGTTTAAGTATTATTTATGCCATGATTATATGAATAAAGCGATTCATGTTTAAGTATTGTTTATGCCATAATCATATGAATAGAATGAATCATGTTTAAGTATTATTTATGCCATGATTATATGAATAGAACGATTCATGTTTAAGTATTGTTTATGCCATAATCATATGAATAGAATGAATCATATTTAAGTATTGTTTATGCCATGATTATATGAATAGAATGATTCATGTTTAAGTATTGTTTATACCATAATTATATGATGTTACAATTGCAAGTTCACATGTGCCTACTTTATGTTAATTGAATCGTTCGTTGCAAGTTCATGCGTTCACACTCCCCTCTTTCATGTTACCTTATAAACACCATGTTATAAGCCTCCCCTTTTCATATGGCTAAATTGGGTTTAAATATTAAACCCAACACACCTTACATTGTAGCGAACGTGTAAAACGGGGGTAATGACGTTTGGGTTAAAATATAGAACATATGTGTTGGCATGTTTGACGCATGCCAACAACCTTGAAAAACAATTAAGTGGCATAAATAAATTTAATCAATAAAGATGAATTTGAATAATGGGCCGCAAATATTTACATATAAAAAGAAAAGAGACAAAATATGTAAATGTAGAAAATACGATGTGTTTAACCCGAGGTTGGATTGAGTAGTGATGTAAACCTGCCCGGAACCGCCCGGCTGTCCAGTAGTCACAACAATACCTATCCAATGTGGGTGGTTAAACACGGAGCCCAATAAGGACCCGAGGTTAGACTGAGTTGTGGCGTAAGACTGCCCGGACCCAACCGACAACAGGCAGCCACAACAATACCTGTCTAATGTGAGAGGTCGAGGCTTTAATACGACAATTAAGGCTGAGTCAGGATTGATAGGATTAAGTAAACTATATTAATACTTAATCAAAATGGAACATGCTAAACTATACAGACTGATTGGGGGTTAGGTTTATAAAACACTTAACCAACTTAGCATGTTGGGTAGAAATAGAAAACCTATTAGCGGGGGACCCTTTTCAGCAGTAACCCTACAAGGTGTATCAGGATACCCTGAACTAGGCAGGGTGGGGCACGATTACTGGGCTGACTGTAAGAGGTCAAATCGACGGCGGTGGTGCAGCAGTTTAGGTTCTAACGGGGTGCGGGCGTGCACACACTCCGGCGCAGAAAAATAGGGCACTGGGCACCAGTAGCATACCTGTGCATTCTAAAATTGTGTCGGGCCACCACCATGGGACTTGATACACCCCATGGTGGGACCAGCATAGGTAACTACAACAACGGGGGCCGTAAGACACATGTAACTATGCGAGTAGGAGCCGATCATCAGAAATCGATCACTTCACCCTGATTATGGGGTGCCTGTTGGGAACTAGTTTATGTGGGTACAGAGGTTAATATGGGGTACTATAGTATATTCGACCCTAGACAGCTTAACTTAGTTTATGGTGCATTCCCATTTCCAGTTTATGCTTATCATACCCAGTTCTTTATTCATATATTGAATAGTCCTAGACTTACTCAGGCTTTATGTCTGACTCTACATTTCTTTCGTATTCTTTTCTTCCTCCCTCCCCTCCCCCCCCCCCCCCCAGGTCCACAGGGAGGGAATACCGCAGCTTGACCAGCTTTCACATCCAGCTTGAAGAGAAAGAATGTATTGCTTGGACCTTTTTCCATTTTGGACTATGGCTTTGGGCAGCAATGATGGAACTTTTGTAGTTTATTTATTTTTTCTTTATGCTTCTTTAATAATGTAACCAAGACAGTTATGAAGATGTTAGGTTTTTGAAAGAATTGTAAGACAAGTATGGCATGTTTTTGTGAACACGTATTTTGATGAAATAAAAGATGTTGTTGTTTTTCCGCTGTTCAAAAATATGTGTTCTAATATCTGTCTTGTATATCTGTGACTTATACTTATAAACCTCCACCAAAATTAGGGCATTCCCTTTGAGAGTGACCCTAACGGGGGTGGGGTGTTTCACTTGGTATCAGAGCATAGGTATATCAGATAAGATAAAAAGTTTTAAAATTTTATTTTCAAAAGAAAATTTAAAGAAGCATTTTTAAAAGATAAAATATTATATTATTTGAAAAAGGCAAAGTCCCCCAAAGCCATAGGAATTATCTCTTATCCTTCGTTTTGAATCTATCCTTTTTGTTTCTGCATGTCCGAAGAACTTAACTTGCCAGAGGGTGTACCAATACCTGGTTGGTTTAGACGGTTCTTAGAAGCAAGGTCCACTCAGCCAGGTCCTACCGTTCCTCCTCCCCCAGCTGCAGGAAATCATCCAGCTGCAGCAGCACCTCTTCCTCCACCTCCTCCATGGGGAAACACTTTTGCTAAGATATGTAAAGATTTTAAAGCTATGGGAGGAAAGGATTTTCATGGAACTGAGTCCTTCGTGGCAGCCAGAAATTGGCTGAAAGAAACCGAGGACTTATTCGTCATCTTTGAGGTAGAAGATAGGCAGAAAGTACAACTGGCAGTATGGCTACTAAAAGGTGAGGCTTCCTACTAGTGGGAAGTCACTAATGCAGAAAGACCAGTGGAAACATGGGAGGACTTTAGGGCAAGGTTTGAGGCTAAATTTCTCTCAGACGCGAAAAGGAGTTTGCAGTTGGAAAAATTCTTATTTCTTAAGCAAGGGAATAAGACAGTCAAAGAGTATGTTAATCAGTTCAATGAGCTGGCTAGGTTCGGACTGGACCTAGTCAACACCCCGCACAAGAAGGCTCTCCGTTTTTTCAAAGGGTTGAATGAGCCATTACATAGTTTGGCCATGACCCATATACCCATGGGAGCTACATATGAAAGATTGGTACATATAGCATTGCTGAACGAAGAGGATAAGGGCAAGAAGGAGACCAAGGCAGAAAGCTCTCAAGGGAAGAAAGAGGGTTTACAGCCTAAGAAGACAGACTTGAAGAAGGGCGGGAAAGACAACAAAGAGAAGAGGAAGTGTAATTTCTGTGGCAAAGTGGGGCACTTAGTGAAAGATTGCCGGAAAAAGAAGGCCAAGATGAATGGCGGGTGCTTTTCTTGCAGTGAGACAGGCCACATGGCAAAGGACTGCCCAAAGAAACGAGGACAGGGGCAGAGGGCTGGATCCACCTCAGGGGCACAGGTTCATGTGCTAGAAGTGCCACCTCTGCAACAGCGAGGTATAAATACTTCTGTAGAAAGTGTAGTTTATCTTTATGATCACCCCGTTCGCACTTTATTTGATTCTGGCGCATCACACTCCTTTATCTCGTCTGCTTTAGTAGAATCTCTGCACCTAAAAACTAGTATGGTAGAGGACCCCTTAATTGTTTCAAACCCAATTGGGGGTCCATCTCATTTGTCTATGATCTGTATGGGATTGAAAATTTCTATTCTAAGCATAGAATTTAAATGTAGTGCCTTTGTTTTGGGCTTTTCGGGATATGGTTTGATTTTGGGCATGGATTGGCTATCCAGTAATGGGGCCATCCTTGATTGTGAGAAAAGGGTTATTAGGCTCCTAACCCAGCTTGGTAACACTTTGGAAATTACTTGTAATCCCTCGTATGCGGTTATGCTTAGTTATCTTGAATCGCTAGATGCCTCTGTCGACAATTTGCAATCGGTGAGAGTGGTCCGGGAATATCCGGATGTCTTCGAAGAGGTGAAGGGCTTGCCTCCGAAGCGGGAGATAGACTTCCGCATATATCTTGTAGATAATGCAAAGCCCGTTGCGTTGCCCGTTAGACAGATGGCTCCACGGGATTGAAAAGAGCTCAGTAAATAGATTAAAGAGCTTCTAGAGAAGGGGTTCATTAGAAGGAGCATTTCAGAATGGGGCGCTCCAGTGGTGTTCGCTACAAAGGCGGATGGTTCACTCCGTCTATGTGTTGACTATAGGGAGCTCAACAAGCTAACGAAAAAGAATAGACACCCTCTCCCCCAGAATCGACGATCTGTTTGATCAACTTGTAGGAGCGTCTGTTTTCTCCCAACTCGATTTAGCGACCGGTTTTCATCAGCTAAGGGTGGCTGAAGATAGCATCGATAAAACGGCATTCAGAACCCCAGATGGCTTCTTTGAATGGCTTGTCATGCCTTTTGGCTTGACAAACGCACCTGCTTACTTCGTGGACCTAATGAGTAGGGTATTCAGAGATTTCCTCAATAAGTTCGTAGTGATCTTCGTAGACGATATCCTTATCTTCTCAAAGAGTGAAGAGGAACATGCTCAGCACTTAAGGGCAATCATGGAAACTCTGCGAGTCCATCAGCTAAAAGCCAAATTCTCCAAATGCCACTTTTGGAGAGAAGAAGTGAGGTTCCTTGGGCACATAGTATCCAAAGTAGGGTTAGCTGTGGACCCTGCTAAGGTAGTAGTGGTACAGGATTGGAAGACACCAAGGAATGCAACTGAGGTCCGAAGTTTTCTAGGACTAGCAGGTTTCTATCGAAAGTTTATAAGGGATTTTGCGAAAATCTCAGCTCCGCTCACAAAGTTGACCAAGAAGAATCTAGTGTTTAATTGGGACTTGGATTGCGAGTTTGCTTTCCAGCGACTGAAAAGGGCTCTTACAACAGCCCCAGTTTTAACGTTGCCAGATGGAAGCAAGATGTTCACAGTTTATACAGATGCATGTGGGACAAGGCTAGGCGTTGTCTTAATGCAAGAAGGAAGGGTAATAGCTTATGGCGGGAGACAATTGAAAGTGTACGAAAAGAACTACCCGACCCACGATCTTGAGTTAGCCGCCATCGTCTTTGCACTCAAATCTTGGCGACACTATCTCCTAGGAGAGAAGTTCGAACTTTACACTGACCATAAATCGTTGAAATACCTTTTCTCGCAGAAGGACCTTAACTTGAGGCAACAAAGATGGATGGAGTTTCTTGCATCGTACGATTTCGAGATCTCCTACACTCCGGGCAAAGGCAACGTAGTGGCAGACGCGTTGAGCCGAAATAAACTGACCCTAAGCCCGCTATTTGTTGAAAGACAAAGCCTAGAGTTTATAGCCAGTTTTGACTTTAGGCCCTCCTCCGATTTTGTACCGGGCTTGCTAGCATCTCTCGAAGTACGCCCGACTTTAGTGGACTCAATAGGGACAGCACAACGCGAAGACCCTCAGCTTGTGGAAACAATTGATAGGCTAATTAGGGGTGAGACTTCAAGTCACCTCAACAGATACTCCATCGACGATAAGGGTTGGCTAAGGCGAGACTGAAGACTATGCGTCCCACAGACAAGGGATTTAGTAAAGAAGGTTCTCGAGGAAGCGCATCACTCCAAGATGACGATACATCCGGGCGGAGATAAAATGTACAAGGACATAAAGAGGACTTTCTTTTGGAACGACATAAAGAAGGACATGGCAGATTTCATTTCTAAGTGTGTTGTGTGCCAACAGGTTATGACGGAACAGAAAAAGCCTGGCGGTCTGCTCCATCCTCTAGAGGTCCCGCAGTGGAAGTGGGATAGCATCTCAATGGACTTCATTGATGGGCTGCCTAGGTCTAGGAGAGGCAACACTAGCATTTGGGTAATAGTGGATAGGCTTACTAAAAGCGCCCACTTTTTACCTGTCAAAAGTAAAAGAACTGCCTCATCCCTAGCATCTCTTTACCTCAAGGAAATTGTTCGACTCCATGGAATACCCTCAAGCATTGTTAGTGACCGAGACCCTATCTTCACAAGTGAGGCACGCAGTTATGCTTAAGCACAGCCTATCATCCCCAAATCGACGGACAAACAGAAAGAGTGAACAGAGTTTTGGAGGACCTCTTAAGTCTGTGCGTCCTTGACTTCGGAGGGACATGGGAAGACCATCTTCCTTTGGTGGAATTTGCCTACAATAACAGCTATCAAGCAACCATCGGAATGGCGCCCTTCGAAGCTTTATATGGAAGACCGTGCCGATCACCCACTTGTTGGTGGGAGTCTACTAATAAGCTCATACTTGGACCAGATATGATCCGAGAGACTTCAAAGAAAGTAGACTTAATACGAAGAAAGATGAAGACGGCCCAAGACAGACAAAAGTCCTACGTCGACAAGAGGAGGACCGATCTCGAGTTTGAGGTTGGGGACAGAGTATTTCTTAAGGTATCTCCGCTAAGGAACGTTGTTCGTTTTGGAACCACAGGAAATCTAGCACCAAGGTTCGTAGGGCCATTCCCTATCATCGAGAAAATTGGGAAAATGGCCTATATATTAGAGCTACCCGAAAAATTGGTCGGAGTTCACAACGTCTTTCACATTTCACATCTCCGAAAATGTCTACATGAATCTGCTGAAGTGGTAGAGCCAAATATCCTAGAAGAAGCTGAAGTGGAACTCGAAGCAACCGTGAGGAAAGTCCCAACCCGCATATTAGGAACGGAAGTGAAGAAGCTACGCAACTGCGAAGTCAAACTCGTCAAAGTTCAGTGGAGCAACGCTGTAACACCCCACACCCGCTAAGGTCACTCACTAAGGGAATGCCTTAACTTCGGTGGAGTATTTTAAGTGAATATAGAACATAAAAATTACAACAAGACAGATATAAATAATACTTGAAAATCTAAAACAACATTTCATTGAAGCAGAAGGTAAACATGTTTAGTTACAACACCATAAAAGAGTCAAGTAGTAAATATCCATCCTGATAAAAACATAAGTACATAATCCCACTACATAACTAATAGCCATAATAGAAAAGATAAGCTGGGCTTTACATCACAGTCCAAGCTCCAAAAGATAGATAAAGCAATCCGATCAAAGCCCACTAGTGCTAGGCCCACTCTAAGAACCTGAGGGTTGGGAAAAAGATAAAAACAACGGGGTCAGACATAAGTCTGAGTGAGCCCTATAACTTTAACAATACAATCATTAAAGTAATTAGGGAATGATATAAACTTGGTACGGTGATGACTGGGGATAAATGACTACACTAAGCAGCCAACTAGACATAGGATGAACTACGATAACGGTAAAGACGCATCTACCCACCCAAGGGTAATTACTACACTGCACCACACCAGTCATTCCTACTTAAAGGTTGATCCCACCCAAGGACTTAGAAAATATAACTAGTAGTTTCTTGTACCCCTAGCTGACCACATAGGTGCCTTCTGCCCCTATCTCCACTAGGTGTACCCACTACTCCCCAAGCGATCGGCTCCCTAACGTAGATACCCGTGCTGGGCCCACAGTGGGGTGTATCACTCTCCAAAGTGGCAACCCGATACAACCGACGGTGCATGGATTATACCTACACGATGCAACAACGTCTTACCTACCATCCCGGGTCTACATACGCATATGAAACCCGTTGGACTTGCGTTGCCATCGCTAACCCGTTTTGGCCTCTTATAGTCAAGCCCAGTACGCGTGTCCCGTCCTCGACATGGGTCGAGCCCAATAAGATACATATGGGTTACTGGTTGAAATGGGCCCCCACAAGCTACCCACCTAAGCTTGTCCCTTTTTCTAGTGCATCCCACTTAACCCTTTAATCATGTTTAATTACATGTTTCCACTTGGTTAAATATTCTAATCGTAATTTCTATTGCCACCCAAGGCAACCCACTAGATTTCCACATGCCACCCAAGGCACTTACTTGATTTCCACATGCCACCCAAGGCACCCACTTAACCCCTCATGCCCCACTACATGCTTATCTGGTTAAGTGTTTCTTAATTGATTAAGAACGTAACCTTTGTAGAGACCTCTCACATTAGACTGTCTTTTATGGCAGCTGAATTCGCTGGTCGGTTCCGGGCAGCCTTACGCCATAACAGAGTCTAACCTCGTGTCTTTACACTTGTCACATATTTAGTTTATGCCTAAGACGTCTCACATTGGGCCAATCATTTGTAGCCGCTGGATTTGCCGGTCGGTTCCGGGCAGTCTTATGCTACAAAAGGGTCCAACCTCGTGTCTTACTCGATTAATTACACCTAATTAATCACCCCTATAATTTGTATTAATTATCCCTAATTAATTACAAATTTAACGATGTACAAAATTGACTCAATTATGTCCATCCACTTTATGGTATGCATAATCATACCAACTTCACACCATTTTATTAACATGAATATTAACCCCATCGTTCCCCACGTAATACGTTGACATGACATACTTAAAAGGGAAGATTCATCTCAAACACAATGGGTTCAACTTGCATAACATTAGAATCAACATGGGTTTTAAAGGTGTCAACATGCATATATGACCATAGCATCAAACCCAACTAGCATAAATAATCAACCCAAACTCGCATGAATCACATATGTCATAAAGAGAGTAACTTAAATAAGTTACTTATGTCATACGAAGGGGTAAACTTGCATATGTATGTATGACATACAAAGGGGTTAACTTGCATATGTATGCATATCATACAAAGGTGTAAACTTGCACATGTTACTTGCATATAATCAAACACCAAACTTGCATAACATGTCATATATGAACTTTCATATAATCAAACACCAAACTTGCATAACATGTCATATATGAACTTGCATATAATCAAACACCAAACTTGCATAACATGGTGTCATAATGGATCAATGTTTATCATAGCGATTTGCATAACTAGCATCATGAACACATAGCCTAAAACTTGCATAACTTGCATAACGTCATGATCATATAGCATATAACTTGCATAACTTGCATAACATCATGAACATATAGCATATGACTTGCATAACTTGCATAACATCATGAACACATAACATATGACTTGCATAACTTGCATAACATCATGAACACATAGCATATGATAACATAACTTGCATTGATCCACATACATAACCATAACCTCATTATATCCTATCATAATTAGTTTAGCAATTGCTTGATAAAGGCATAGAAACTCACAACTTGTTGATTAGCACTCCTATGAAGTAGATTAAGTTGCTAGAGTTGATTAGAAGTTGATTCGAGAAGCTATCTTCTTCTACAATTTGATGGAGGCTCCTTCAAGTTGCATTTTGACGGCATAACGACGTTGTATCTATTTTTAGTATGAATTAGGGTAGTCTTAGGGTGTATTTATCGAATTAGGATGTAGTTTAGGCCCTTAGATTAACCCTAATTTAGTTTAGAGCCGTCAGATTTCGTCACAAGCCACCAAAACACAGCCCAAAGCTCAAATCAGTGCACCCAGGCCAAACTGACCGACAGGGGGGGTCGACCCCTGGGTCGACACATGGGTCGACCCCTTGGGGGGGTCGACACCCATGTCGACCCTAGTGTTGACACCCTCTGTCTGCCGGGAATTTTCCCGCCTCTTCTGAAATCTGAAATTTGAATTTTCTAAAAACTTCTTCGGGCCTTAACTGGGTCATACGGACTCCGATTTTCGAAAACTCGGACTCTATTTCGCGTAATTTTCCGAGACGAATGCAATGGCATAGCCCGTTTCCCTTGATTCAGATTTTAAAATTTAATTATGCCCTGATTTATATTATAACAAGTTATTCAACATACGGGGTGTTACATTCTCCCCTACTTAAAGGATTTCGTCCCCAAAATCTTTAAGTCAAGAAGAACGTATCCTACCAACCAAACAACCATCTACTCAAACCATCAACCACTGGCATCCATTGTCCTTAAAGTTTCTAATGCTGTATGAACATATGCAAAAAGTGTGTGTATATGTTTCCTGTCTAATGCAAAATTAGGCGGTCTACTGATTCCGTCGACCTCCCTTAATGCAAACCATGATAGTGCCATGCATCCAATATGTATGCGAAAGAATCCAATCGACACATACTATTACTACATGTGTGCACAACCATACACCAAAATGCATCATCCATATGACAACACAACCATTATACATCCATTAATATAGCTACCTACACACAATTATATGCAATATGCAATATGAAGTGACTGAGCCGATCTAGTGTCTAAGGTGTGTGTATATGCATCACGAGCAACCACTAGCAAACACTTGCATCCACACGCATCCATCAATCATAACATGTCTCAAACACATGTTTCAACCATAGGTTTACCCTATCTAAAGGTCAAAGGTACTGATGAGAGGACATACTAAAGATAAGATAAGTACTAGACAAACGATAAAGGAGAAGTTAAAAGACATACCCTCAAAAAGGAATGGGTATAGTGAACGCATCTTCTCTTCTGTCTCCCAAGTAGCATTGCTCTCATCCTCTCCCCATTGCACTTTGACTAGTCGAACCTCTCTGTTTCTCAACTTCCTAATCTCTGACCCAAGGATACGGGTAGGAGCTCGTCGAATAGTCGCATCACACTCTACCTCCACTTCTCTAAGCAAGCTCGGCTCTACCACCTCTGCGGTCTCATGTAGGCACTTCATCAAATGTGACACATGGAATACGTCATGTACCCCACTAAGTCTCTCGGGTAAATCCACTCTATATGTCATCCGTCCAATCCTTTCCTTAATAGGAAACGGTCCTACAAACCTTGGTGCTAACTTCCCAACGGACCCAAAGCGAACAACATTCCGTAATGGGGATACTTTGACAAAGACCATGTCCCCAACATCAAACTCCAGATCCGTCCTCCTCTTATCCACGTAAGATTTCTGCCTATCTTGCGCTGCTTTCATCCTTCTTCGAATCAAATCAATCTTTTCCGAAGTCTCTCTAACCATATCGGGCCCAAGCAAGATCTTATCCGTAGATTCCCACCAACATGTAGGTGATCGACAAGGCCTTCCATAAAGAGCTTCGAAAGGAGCCATACCAATACTAGACTGAAAGCTGTTATTATATGCGAACTCCACTAATGGAAGATGCTCTTCCCATGTACCTCCAAAATCTAAGATACATAGTCTCAAAAGGTCTTCTAGAATACGATTCACCCTCTCGGTCTGGCCGTCCGTCTGAGGATGATATGCGGTGCTCAAACACAACTGAGTCCCTACTGCCTCTTGCAAACTCTTCCAAAACTTGCTAGTGAAGATAGGATCTTGATCGCTCACTATGCTAGAAGGTACACCATGCTATCGAACTATCTCTCGAAGGTAAACTGAAGCTAGCCATGGAGCAGTCCTCTTACTCTTCACGGGTATGAAATGGGCGCTCTTAGTAAGTCTGTCTACCACAACCCAAATTCCCGTATTACCCTTCCTCGATCTCGGTAACCCATCAATAAAATCCATCGAGACGCCATCCCACTTCCATTGCGGAACTTCCAATGGGTGAAGCAACCCACCAGGTTTCTTTTGCTCCGCTTTCACTTGTTGGCACACCAAGCATCTAGCGACATACTCGGCCACATCTTTCTTCATACCGGCCCAAAAGAAAACTCGCTTCATGTCCTGGTACATCTTGTCCCCACCGGGATGAATGGTCATCTTTGAATGATGTGCATCATCAAGAATAGCCTTCCTCAAACCCTCGTCTTGCGGTACACAAAGTCTACCGTCTCTACGCAAGCACCCCCTATCGTCTAGGGTGTACCTACTCAAATGGCTGGACGACTCCCCCCTTATGAGCCTCTCTACCAACTCAACCAACTGTGGGTCGTCCAGCTGTGCCTCGCCAATCCGTCCCAAAAGAGTAGGTCTGACCTCTAAGGATGCTAGCAAACCGGGTATAAAGTCAACGGAAGGTCTGAAATCAAACATCAAGATAAATTCCAAGCTTCGTCGTTCCACGAACAATGGACTCAAGGACAACCTTTTTCTGCTTAAGGCGTCTGCCACCACGTTACCCTTGCCAGGGGTATACGCTATCTCGAAATCATAGGATGCTAAGAACTCCATCCACCTTTGCTGTCTCAAGTTCAAATCCTTCTGAGAAAACAAGTACTTCAATGATTTGTGGTCAGTGAACAATTCGAACCTCTCTCCAAGAAGATAATGGCGCCAAGTCTTAAGCGCAAAAACAATAGCGGCCAACTCTAAATCATGGGTAGGGTAATTTTTCTCATGTGCCCTCAACTGCCTTCCACCGTAGGCTATTACCCTTCCTTCTTGCATTAAGACTGCACCCAGTCCTGTCCCACAAGCATCGGTATAAACAATAAATGGCTTACTCCCTTATGGCAACACTAAGACTGGAGCTGTGGTTAAAGCTCTCTTTAACCGTTGGAACGCATCATCACAATCTACGTCCCATGCGAAGACTAGATTCTTCTTTGTCAAGCGAGTTAATGGGGCTGATATCTTCGCGAAGTCCTTGATAAACTTCCTATAGTAGCCAGCCAACCCCAAGAAACTCCTCACCTCGGTAGCATTCTTCGGAATCTTCCAATCTTGGATGGACACTACCTTCGCGGGATCCATAGCTATCCCTTCCTTGGAGACCACGTGCCCCAAGAACCGCACTTGCTTCCTCCAAAAGTGACATTTAGAGAATTTAGCCTTAAGGCTATGCGCTCGAAAAGTCTCCAACTCTTCCCTATGATGTAGGGCATGCTCTTCTTCACTCTTAGAAAAGACTAAGATGTCATCCACAAAGACCACCACGAATTTATTAAGGTACTCCCTGAACACCCTACTTATCAAATCAACAAAGTATGCAGGGGCGTTCATCAAACCAAATGGCATCACCAGCCACTCATAAAAACCATCCGGAGTCCTAAAGGCAGTCTTGTCTATACTATCCTCAGCCACTCTCAACGGATGAAACCCCGTGGCTAAGTCCAACTGCGAAAATACTAAGACGCCAACCAATTGATCAAAGAGATCATCAATCCTCGGCAATGGGTGTCTATTCTTCTTTGTGAGCTTGTTGAGTTCTCTATAGTCTACACAAAGTCTGAGGGACCCATCCGCCTTCGTGGCAAAAACTACTGGAGCACCCCACTCCGATATACTTCGTCTTATGAACCCCTTCTCAAGCAACTCCCCTACTTGCTTATGGAGTTCCCTCCTCTCACGAGGAGCCATGTGGCGCACTGGTAAAGATACTGGTTAAGCATTATCTACCAGATATATTCGGAAGTCTATCTCCCGCTTCGGAGGTAAGCCCTTCACCTCCTCAAACACATCCGAGTATTCCCGGACCACTCTAACAGATCGAAAACTCTCGACCGAAGCGTCAAGCGATTCAAGATAACTTAGCATAACAGAATCCATGGGATTACAAGAGATCTGGAGAGTGTTCCCCAAGCGGGTCATGAGCCTAACAACTCTCCTTTTGCAATCAAGAACGACACCATTACAGGATAACCAGTCCATGCCCAAAATCAACCCATAGCCCGTGAAGCCCAAAACAAAAGCATCACATCTAAACTCAATGCTAAGTATGGAAATCTTCAAACCCAAACATATCATGGACAAATAAGTGGAGCCCCCAATTGGGTTTGAAACAACCAAGGGATCATCTACTAGACTGGTGTCTAAGTGCAGTGACTCAACTAATAATGATGAGATAAACGAACGCGATGCGCCAGAGTCAAACAAAGTACGGACATGATGATCAAACAGAAAAACCTGACTTTCAACGGAAATAGTTCTACCTCTTTCCTGAATCGGTCGAACCGCAAGAGCCTGAACTTGCCCCCTTGCCTGACATGGTGCCATAAGAGCTTGCACCTGTCCCCCTGAGGTAGATCCCGTCCTCTGCCCCTTCTTAGGGCAGTCCTTCACTAGATGCCCGGCTTCGCCACAGTGGAAGTAGCCCTTCTTCTTCTTCTTCCGACAATCTTTGCTTAGGTGGCCTGGTGTCCCGCAATTGAAGCACGTCTTCTTTCCCTTGCCACTGTTTCCTTTTCCACCCTTGTTTTGCTGTTGTTGTTGAGGTCTCTTCTGATCTCCTTTCTTCTCGGGTGCCTTATTAGCATTGGGACCCTTCTCTTCCTCATGCATGAGTGCCATGTCTACTAGCTTCTCAAAGGTGGCCCCCATAGGGATGTGAGTCATAGCCAATCCATGCATTGGTTCATTCAAGCCCTTAACGAACCTCAAAGCCTTCTTCTCCGGTGTATTCACCATGTCTATGCCAAACCTTGCTAGTTGATTAAACTTGTTGACATATTCCTTTACTGATAGGTTTCCTTGCTTTAGAGTCAAGAACCTTTCCATATACAGATCTTCTTCCGCCCTTGAAAGAAACTTTGCCACAAACCTTTGCCTGAAATCCGCCCAAGAGTCAACAGGGCACTCTCCATTAGTGACCTCCCACCAGAAAGAGGCCTCTCCCTTCATTAACCAAGCAACTAACTTGACTTTCTTTCCTTCTTCCATCTCAAAGATATCTATCAACTCTTCCACTTCCTTAAGCCAATCTCTAGCTTCCACAAAAGTTTCTGATCCTTGAAAAGGTTTCCCTCCCATAGCCTTAAATTCCTTGCAAGTCTTAGCAAAAGTATCCGCTCGAGGAGGAGGAGGGGGAGGAAGATCGGGTGCTACTGTTGGTGGAGGAACATTTGCTGGACCCGCAGTGTCGGCCCTAGCCTCCATCAACCTCCTATACCATACTGGTATCGATACACCCTCCGGAAAGTTAAGATCTTCAGCCATGCTGAAACGAAAAAGGAGAGATTCAAAACGGAGAATTCGGAAGATAAAGATATGGCTATTGGGGATTATGCTTTTCTTTCAAAAACTTTTCTCTTAAAAGACATGTTTTTGAAAATACTTCTTCCAAAAATGTTTTTAGAAAAATAGTTTTCTAAAAATTTTATCTGTTCCGGTAACCTTCAGCTCTGATACCACGTGTAACACCCCACACCCGCTAAGGTCACTCACTAAGGGAATGCCTTAACTTCGGTTGAGTATTTTAAGTGAATATAGAACAGAAAAATTACAACAAGATAGATATAAATAATACTTTAAAATCTAAAACATCATTTCATTGCAGCAGAAGGTAAACATGTTTAGTTACAACACCATAAAAGAGTCAAGTACTAAATATCCATCCTGATAAAAACATAAGTACATAATCCCACTACATAACTAATAGCCATAATAGAAAAGATAAGCTGGGCTTTACATCACGGTCCAAGCTCCAAAAGATAGATAAAGCAATCTGATCAAAGCCCACTAGTGCTAGGCCCACTTTGAGAACCTGAGGGTTGGGAAAAAGATAAAAGAAACGGGGTCAGACATAAGTCTGAGTGAGCCTTATAACTTTAACAATACAATCATTAAAGTAATTAGGGTATGATATAAACTTGGTGCGGTGAAGACTTGGGATAAATGACTACACTAAGCAGCCAACTAGACATAGGATGAACTACGATAACGGTAAAGACGCATCTACCCACCCAAGGGTAATTACTACACTGCACCACACCAGTCATTCCTACTTAAAGGTTGATCCCACCCAAGGACTTAGAAAATATAACTAGTAGTTTCTTGTACCCCTAGCTGACCACATAGGTGTCGTCTGCCCCTATCTCCACTAGGTGTACCCACTACTCCCCAAGCGATCGGCTCCCTAACGTAGATACCTGTGCTGGCCCCACAGTGGGGTGTATCACTCCCCAAAGTGGCAACCCGATACAACCAACGGTGCACGGCTTATACCTACACGATGCAACAACGTCTTACCTACCAGCCCGGGTCCACACACGCATATGAAACCCGTTGGACTTGCGTTGCCATCGCTAACCCGGTTTGGCCTCTTATAGTCAAGCCCAGTACGCGTGTCCCGTCCTCGACATGGGTCAAGCCCAATAAGACACATATGGGTTACTAGTTGAA
Organism: Allium sativum; assembly: GCA_030737875.1. Classification (NCBI taxonomy): domain Eukaryota; kingdom Viridiplantae; phylum Streptophyta; class Magnoliopsida; order Asparagales; family Amaryllidaceae; genus Allium; species Allium sativum. Next base: position 753,978,521 of record CM060918.1, read on the forward strand.
ATGGGCCCCCACAAGCTACCCACCTAAGCTTGTCCCTTTTTCTAGTGCATCCCACTTAACCCTTTAATCATGTTTAATTACATGTTTCCACTTGGTTAAGTATTCTAATCGTAATTTCTATTGCCACCCAAGGCAACCCACTAGATTTCCACATGCCACCCAAGGCACTTACTTGATTTCCACATGCCACCCAAGGCACCCACTTAACCCCTCATGCCCCACTACATGCTTATCTGGTTAAGTGTTTCTTAATTAATTAGGAACGTAACCTTTGTAGAGACCTCTCACATTAGACTGTCTTTTATGGCAGCTGGATTTGCCGGTCGGTTCCGGGCAGCCTTATGCCATAACAGAGTCTAACCTCGTGTCTTTACACTTGTCACGTATTTAGTTTATTCCTAAGACCTCTCACATTGGGCCAATCATTTGTAGCTGCTGGATTTGCCGGTCGGTTCTGGGCAGTCTTATGCTACAAAAGGGTCCAACCTCGTGTCTTAGTCGATTAATTACACCTAATTAATCACCCCCATAATTTGTATTAATTATCCCTAATTAATTACAAATTTAACGATGTACATAATTGACTCAATTATATCCATCCACTTTATGGTATGCATAATCATACCAACTTCACACCATTTTATTAACATGAATATTAACCCCATCGTTCCCCACGTAATACGTTGACATGACATACTTAAAAGGGAAGATTCATCTCAAACTCAATGGGTTCAACTTGCATAACATTAGCATCAACATGGGTTTTAAAGTTGTCAACATGCATATATGACCATAGCATCAAACCCAACTAGCATAAATAATCAACCCAAACTCGCATGAATCACATATGTCATAAAGCGGGTAAGTTGCATAAGTTACTTATGTCATACAAAGGGGTAAACTTGCATATGTATGTATGACATACAAAGGGGTTAACTTGCATATGTATGCATATCATACAAAGGTGTAAACTTGCACATGTTACTTGCATATAATCAAACACCAAACTTGCATAACATGTCATATATGAACTTGCATATAATCAAACACCAAACTTGCATAACATGGTGTCATAATGGATCAATGTTTATCATAGCGATTTGCATAACTAGCATCATGAACACATAGCCTAAAACATGCATAACTTGCATAACGTCATGATCATATAGCATATAACTTGCATAACTTGCATAACATCATGAACATATAGCATATGGCTTGCATAACTTGCATAACATCATGAACACATAGCATATGACTTGCATAACTTGCATAACATCATGAACACATAGCATATGATAACATAACTTGCATTGATCCACATACATAACCATAACCTCATTATATCCTATCATAATTAGTTTAGCAATTGCTTGCTAAAGGCATAGAAACTCACAACTTGTTGATTAGCACTCCTATGAAGAAGATTAAGTTGCTAGAGTTGATTAGAAGTTGATTCGAGAAGCTATCTTCTTCTACAATTTGATGGAGGCTCCTTTAAGTTGCATTTTGACGGCATAACGACGTTGTATCTATTTTTAGTATGAATTAGGGTAGTCTTAGGGTGTATTTATAGAATTAGGATGTAGTTTAGGCCCTTAGATTAACCCTAATTTAGTTTAGAGCCGTCAGATTTCGTCACAAGCCACCAAAACACAGCCAAAGCTCAAATCAGTGCACCCAGGCCAAACTGACCGACAGGGGGGGTCGACCCCTTGGGGGGGTCGACACCCATGTCGACCCTAGTGTCGACACCCTCTGTCTGGAGGGAATTTTCCCGCCTCTTTTGAAATCTGAAATTTGAATTTTCTGAAAACTTCTTCGGGCCTTAACTGGGTCATACGGACTCCGATTTTCGAAAACTCGGACTCTATTTCGCGTATTTTTCCGAGACGAACGCAATGGCATAGCCCGTTTCCCCTGATTCAAATTTAAAATTTAATTCTGCCATGATTTATATTATAACAAGTTATTCAACATACGGGGTGTTACAAACGCCGAAGGGGATGCAACTTGGGAAACTGAAGCTAGAATACGCGCAGCCTACCCTTTTCTTTTTTAGGGTACATCTTTGATCTTTTCTTTTTCCTTAAGTTGCGCTTTTATCTGTCTTTTTAGGTATATTTCCTCGACCTTATCTTTTAGGTAGAAACCCTTTGGATGAAAACATGTGATTGAAACATGTTATGGATGATGGTTGCAAGTGGTTGCTCGTGGTTTCATATACACACAATCTTGGTTTTAGATCGGCTCAGTCACTTCATATTGCATATGCATATATGTTTGCATTCGTATATGGTTGAACTTTAATGTGTTGTCATATGGATGTTGCATTTGTATGAATGATTGTGCACTCATGTAGAATCATGAATAGGAGAATTTGCATACATAATGGATTCATGGCACTTACATAATTCACATTAAGGAGGTCAACTGAATCAGTAGACCGCCTGATTTTGCATTAGATAAGTACATGTACACGCACACACTTTGCATATGATCATGAAGCATTAGACGTCCTTTAAGGACAATGGATACTCGTGTTTGATGGATGAGTTGATGGATGTTTGGATGTTAGGATATACATTATTCCTAAACTTGAAGATTTCGGGGACGAAATCCTTTTAAGTGGGGGAACAGTGAAATTCACAAATTAAAGTATAATTAATTCCAAATCAAAGAATTAAGGGAAACGGGATACGCTATTGTGTTCGTCTCGGAAAAGTACGTGAAATAGAGTCCGAGTTTTCGAAAAACGGAGTCCGTATGAAGAAGATATGGCCTCCAAAAGTTTCAGAATTCAGGTTAAAATTCAAACAGACGAAAACAACTCAGAAAAACAAGTTTAAAATTCAAAATCGGGCCCAATTGGCCAGGGCGGGAAAATTCCCGCCTAAAGCACCCAAGTCGACTTGGTAGTCGACCTGGGGCTAGACAGGTCGACTGGGCAGTCGCCTTGGGTAACTCGTGTCGACTGCCAAGTCGACACGGTGTCGACTGCGGTGTCGACCTGGCCCCTGAGCCAGGTCGAACCCAGCCCACCCTGGCTGGCCTAGTCTGTGTTTGGTCGATTTTCTGAGCCTTGCCTTGTCACTAGGGCTAGGTGTCAGCTCCTGGTTGGTCCCTCCTTTGAACGAACGGCTATTATTAAACCAAGCTTCATCGACGGTCTAAATCAACTCACAAACTCTATAAAAAGGACCTAAGACTAACCCTAATTCACACAAACTAAAATGGAGATGAGACCGTCATGCTGCTGAGGAGAGACTAAGGATAGCCGTCAGAAATTGGGAGACAATTAGGAGATAAATCAAAAGCTTAAAGCAACGTTAATTGAATCAAAGCTACGCATACAACAAAGGATAGCATCTCCAAATTCAGAATTCAGAATTCAGATTCCTGAATTGAAGATTCGTCATACGTTGTAAGTAGAGTGTTATTCCGATGTGAAAAATTAATTGCGTTTGATTTGTGTAAAATGCGAAATGGAATTGTGGCGATAATAATCTATATTTGTATGTTATTTTGATTCTAACGATTTGGGAATGTTATGGTATACGATTGGATATTTGCAAGTATGTGATTTGCGTTGGAAGTTAACAACGAAATGGAATTGTGGCGATAATAATCTATACTTGTATGTTATTTTGATTCTAAACGATTTGGAAATGCTATGCTATACGATTGGATTCATACAAGTATATGATTTATGTTGACAACCATATGTTGTGCAATTTTAATTGGAATTCATGCAAGTATATGATTTGTTATTATGCTAATAAGATGTACATAATTTTATGATCACTTTTAGTGTGTAATTGGACTAGGCTAAGGACTATGATTTGTATGAATCTATGTTGAAATTGGCAAATCATACTTTTGTGTTAGAAACAAAAGTAAGCACCTTTATGAACATGACTAAACTATGTTTGGTATTATTCCAAGTTGAAACATGTTTTAGGCCTAAGTTGTTATCAAAACCATATGGTGATATATGTGACACAATTAACTTAGATTCACATTCCAATTGCAAGTTTACAATGATTCATGTTTAAGTATTATTAATGCCATGATTACATGAATAGAATGATTCATGTTTAAGTATTATTTATGCCATGATTATATGAATAGAACGATTCATGTTTAAGTATTGTTTATGCCATAATCATATGAATAGAATGAATCATGTTTAAGTATTATTTATGCCATGATTATATGAATAGAACGATTCATGTTTAAGTATTGTTTATGCCATAATCATATGAATAGAATGAATCATGTTTAAGTATTGTTTATGCCATGATTATATGAATAGAATGATTCATGTTTAAGTATTGTTTATACCATAATTATATGTTGTTACAATTGCAAGTTCACATGTGCCTACTTTATGTTAATTGAATCGTTCGTTGCAAGTTCATGCGTTCACACTCCCCTCTTTCATGTTACCTTATAAACACCATGTTATAAGCCTCCCCTTTTCATATGGCTAAATTGGGTTTAAATATTAAACCCAACACACCTTACATTGTAGCGAACGTGTAAAACGGGGGTAGTGACGTTTGGGTTAAAATATAGAACATATGTGTTGGCATGTTTGACGCATGCCAACAACCTTGAAAAACAATTAAGTGGCATAAATAAATTTTAATTAATAAATATGAATTTGAATAATGGGCCGCAAATATTTACATATAAAAAGAAAAGAGACAAAATATGTAAATGTAGAAAATACGATGTGTTTAACCCGAGGTTGGATTGAGTTGTGATGTAAACCTGCCCGGAACCGCCCGGCTGTCCAGTAGTCACAACAATACCTATCCAATGTGGGTGGTTAAACACGGAGCCCAATAAGGAACCGAGGTTAGACTGAGTTGTGGCGTAAGACTGCCCGGACCCAACAGGCAGCCACAACAATACCTGTCTAATGTGAGAGGTCGAGGCTTTAATAAGACAATTAAGGCTGAGTCAGGTTTGATAGGATTAAGTAAACTATATTAATACTTAATCAAAATGGAACATGCTAAACTATACAGACTGATTGGGGGTTAGGTTTATAAAACACTTAACCAACTTAGCATGTTGGGTTGAAATAGAAAACCTAGTAGCGGGGGACCCTTTTCAGCAGTAACCCTACAAGGTGTATCAGGATACCCTGAACTAGGCAGGGTGGGGCACCATTACTGGGCTGACTGTAAGAGGTCAAATCGACGGCGGTGGTGCAACAGTGTAGGTTCTAACGGGGTGCGGGCGTGCACACACTCCGGCGCAGAAAAATAAGGCACTGGGCACCAGTAGCATACCTGTGCATTCTAGAATTGTGTCGGGCCGCCACCATGGGACTTGATACACCCCATGGTGGGACCAGCATAGGTAACTACAACAACGGGGGCCGTAAGACACATGTAACTATGCGAGTAGGAGCCGATCATCAGAAATGGATCACTTCACCCGGATTATGGGGTGCCTGTTGGGAACTAGTTTATGTGGGTACAGAGGTTAATATGGGGTACGATAGTATATTCGACCCTAGACAGCTTAACTTAGTTTATGGTGCATTCCCATTTCCAGTTTATGCTTATCATACCCAGTTCTTTATTCATAGACTGAATAGTCCTAGACTTACTCAGGCTTTATGTCTGACTCTACTTTTCTTTCGTCTTCTTTTCTTCCGTTTCCCCCCAGGTCCACAGGGAGGGAATACCGCAGCTTGACCATCTTTCACATCCAGCTTGAAGAGAAAGAATGTATTGCTTGGACCTTTTTCCGTTTTGGACTATGGCTTTGGGCAGCAATGATGGGACTTTTGCAGTTTATTTATGTTTTCTTTATGCTTCTTTAATAATGTAATCAAGACAATTATGAAGATGTTATGTTTTTGAAAGAATTGTAAGACAAGTATGGCATGTTTTTGTGAACACGTATTTTGATGAAATAAAAGATGTTGTTGTTTTTCCGCTGTTCAAAAATATGTGTTCTAATATCTGTCTTGTATATCTGTGACTAATACTTATAAACCTCCACCAAAATTAGGGCATTCCCTTTGAGAGTGACCCTAACGGAGGTGGGGTGTTTCATACAGGCTCTAAACTTTGCGAGGGCCGGTCGTCCCAAGAAGGCATTATAGGGTGATTCAATACCGAAAACCACGAAGGGAAGAATTCTCACTCTCTGGCGTTCTCCCTCCCCAAGTGTAACTGGTAGCTCTACATAACCCATTGGAGCGGTGGATGCTCCGTTAAATCCACGGATCCATCCCTCATAGGGCTTCAAGCCTTTTATCTCGAGATTCATCTGGTCGAATGTCTTTTTGAAAAGAATGTTGACGGAACTCCCGTTATCCACCAAGACTTTATGAACAGTGGCCGGGCCAATAGGTACTGTAATTACAAATGGATCTTCGGTCGGAGCATGGACTCCAATGCTTTCTCGTTCGCGGAAAACGACATCGTCGGACATCATCTTTTGTTGCTTTACCGGGACGTTGTCCTCAGGGTTGCTACACTCCCCTACACCGAGGTACTTCTTGGCTACATTGACATACTGGTCCAATGCCTTGGAACCGTGCCCGGCGAGATAAAGCCCTCCGATTATGGTATTGATAACAAGGTCCTTTCCCTTTTGCTGGGCAGTTGGTCTGACAGCAGGTTGATTCTGGTTCTGATTTGGGGCCTGTACGGCTTGCCCCCTGTCTCTGGGTGTCACTCTGTATTCATCCAATTTTCCTTCTCGGAGAAGCATCTCGACCACATCTCTTAGGTGACGGCATTCATTTGTCAAATGGCCATGAATCTGATGGAAGAGACAAAACTTCCCCGTTTCACGTTCTTTCTCCGTCGACTCTCTGGGAGGAGGCCTTTTATTTTGGAGGACGTTGTACGAATCCATGAAGATATTCTCCAAAGTATCGTTTATCGGCGTATAACTCTCAAAAGACCTGGGACGAGTCATTCTCTGGGAGTTGTTCCCTCGATTCCTCTTCCGGTTGTTGCCATTACTGTTATTACCATTGTTTCCTGACAGACGACCACCCTGGTTCCGGTTTCCGACATTAACCTCGACCTTCCCCGAGCTGTCTCATGTCTGCTTAATGGCGACATTGCTCTGGATTTCCTCTTTATCGGCCGTTTTCGCCTTTCGGTTAGCATATACTTCCTCCCGGCGTAAGTGCACGTTAGCTTTTTCGTAGAATAATTCTCTAGTATGAGGTGGCTTGCCGGCCAGGTATCTCCCAATTCGGTGTCTTTATCTACCCCATCAATTAGGGCTGCCACAACAGTTGGCTCATGAGGATCTTTGACTTCAGTAGCGCCTAGGTTGAAATGGTCTAGATACACCCTCAAACTCTCGCCTGGTCGTTGCTTGACAAGGAACAAGTTAATCACACCCTTCGTCTTTTGTGCATAGATGCGGAACTGTTCCACGAACCTTTCACTCAACTCCCTGAAGCTAGAAATTGATCTTGCTGGTAAGCGAGTAAACCATAATAATGCTACATCCTCCAGGAATATGGGAAATTCTTTGCACTTGACAGCGTCAGAAGCTGCGGCAGCGGTCATTGACCAAGAATATCTCATCAGATGTTGGACGGGATCAGATCTACCCGCGTAACGGTTCATCTGCGGCATGTTGAAGCGCCTCGGGAACGTCGCATCTGAAATGTCATCAGTGAAAGGGGTGTGACTACGGTCAATTCCCCAATCTTCATTCCGTTGTCCACGGCTATCTGCCAGAATTTGATGGATCATAGCTGCAACATTTGCACTGGTCAACAGAGGCTCGGGGTCAGCGCTTCTTGCTCGGTGGGATTCTCTAATCTCCCTTCCAGGAGCGGCCACGAAATCCGGGGCTCGGATTGGGCTTCGCTGCCCCTTGTTACCATGAGCATTTGTACGGTGAAGGGGCTAAGGTAGTCTATTCTGAACAGGGTTGTCCACACCTCGAGCTCTGGGAGTTGCGGCACGATCATTCACATTGCGGTTCAAGGGCCCTGCACCCAGTGCCTCTTCTTCCCGTGATGGCAGGGTTCCAAATCGAAGTTGCTCTATGTTTTCAGGCCTCTCATATGGTCGTCGCAGAGGTCTTGGCGATTCCTCTTACGAAGAAGAGTACTCTGGGGTGAGCGGATGAACTGGAGGCGTCCTTTTCCTTGTGAGATCATTGAGCCATCTATCCATAGCGGTCAAGTTCTATCGCAGAACGGAGCTCTCCTGCCTTTGAGCAGCCAATTCATCAAACAGCCTCTCCCACATTTCAGAAAAGCGAAAAAGATCTCCCTCAGTAACGGGAGCAGAAGGGTCATATTGATCGTCATCATTTTATCTTTTGCGCAAAGAGCTTGAGCCAGGTCGAGTGGAGGGGCCAGGACGGTAGGAGCGAGCCATAGGCTCCTTTCCAGGTCGAGTCGTAATCTGGTCATCACTTCGGATCATGGTGGATCGGTGCTTGTGATTCGGTACGCCCCCCTGGGGTTGGTTCGTGGTCACGGTATGCGGAGGATTCGGGGCGTTATCACGGGATCGAGTAACAACCCCTCCAGCTTCTCGATTCGCAGCACCTCCCTCAAGTCGGATCGTGGCACCCTGATTGGTTCGGGTCGCCCCCCTGTCCTCGCGATCCGCGGTCCCCTCGACGACCTGCTCGTGTGCACTTTCGCCAACCACTTCATTCGCGACTTCATTCGCTTGCGAAGCTCGCACTTACTTAGACTTCTTTCCAGCCATGATATTAGATGTCGCTGGAATATTCAGAAATCTGAACAGTGAAGTTTTGGGACTGTTTTCTTCGGAATTTCAAATCCAAATAGTAGAATAGCAATCCGGTAGGCTGAGAATTCAATTCTCGGTGAAAGCAGCAAAATGTTAGATCAAAATTTGGACCTAACACCCAAATTGTTCTAATTCGTAGAGAATTGTAACTGGAGAATGAAGGAAAAGCAGAAAACACACAGAATTTATAGTGGTTCGGCGTTAACGAGCCTACGTCCACTTTATATGTTATCAATTATACTTTGAATGCTAGTACAATCAATGATTTCTCTCAAACTCACTCTTACAATTGTGATTTCTCTCAGTAATCTCGTAGTAAAACTGATAAGAAATTGTGGTATGACAGTAATGGTGGAATCAGCGCTCAATACTGCCAAAAAGATCCTGAAAAATGCCAGTCTCTGGGCTATTTATAGCTGATTATGTCAAGCGGTTCGCGGTCACACGTGGTGCAAATCCCGAGAAAATCGGATCGGATCGAGCATTGAGGAGGAATTGGTCAATATGACAGTTGTGGACAGGTGTCGCGAGATCCGTGCATTTCGGATCGCTGAAGACCTGCTCGTGGTTTGAACAAGTCAGAAGTCTCGCCACGTAGCAGGGGATTGGATCGGATTGAGGTGGTGGCACAGGTGCGGATCGGGTCGTGCTCCCATGGGCGGATCGGGTCGTGCTCCCACGGACGGATCGGGTCGCGTTCTGCCCTGGCGATCCGAGGGTGCTTGGCGATTCGAAGGGTAGTGAGCGATCATGACCTGATCTATGAAGGTTGAAAGGAATGACGCTCTGTATTCTCTTCCCGTATGTGAACGTTGGTGGCTTGGTCAAAAAGCTAGCCAACAATGATAAACCCAAAATCACATTTGATATTAAATACAAGGTTCTGAATAGAAAATATATCGGCTCATATTAAATATCAAATTCTACGACCAACAAATATCGTATTGGAAATAACGATATTAATATGTCTTTCAAATTTCCATAACAATATCTATACAATCACGAAATCCAACATCGAAATATTCCAAAGACAATTTCGATTCACATCCATTCCAATTCAATTATTGGAAATTCTGGTTATTTTCAAAACCATTTCAAATCCAATTTATTTACTTTAAAAATAAATGGAATTATAATTCTAGTTCAAAACTAGTTCATTTCGATAAAAACTTATTTTTATCTTTTCAAATATGGAAATTTTCATCCTAATTCTTCACAAATCATTTCTTATGATTTTACACAAATTATTACTATTTTTAATAATTTTATCAAGGCCTGTACAATCGATTTCCATCAACGGCCATCGAGCTGCACTTACAGTGACCTTTTGCTAATTTGATTTGGGCATAATTCCAAATCCAGTCGTTAGATTTCAAATCTCTAACTTTCTTAGAAAGCTCTTTTCGATACGAACCCAACGGTTCCAGTTTTAGGAGAATCCGACAGTCGGATCTCCCGTAATATCCGTACTTGAATTAAATTGGTTTTAAAACCAATTAGATTTATTTTGAAAATAAAAGGGAGTTTTGACTAAATATTTTTATAAAGTTAATGGGTTTATAACGTTCTTTCCTACCTTAGCAATTTCAAGGACGAAATTATTTTAAGGGGGGAAGAATGTAACGACCCGTAATTTGGCCGTCAAATATTTAATTTAATTTATTATTTTAAATATTATATTTGGTACATTAATGGGTTTTAATATTGAATTCCTTATTTAAAACAAAGTTTTAACGTTATATTTTATTTATAATTTAAAACAAGCTTGAAAATGGTGTGCAGTTCGTAATATTTGATTTTGAACTTCAACTGAGAATATAGAAGCCGATATAAGTCGGATTTCTGTGAAACAAGAAACGTTGAAACCGTATTGACGATAATTTTCATATGAAAGAGAAAAATCCTGATTTCGTGTTGTAATTTGTTAGTTATGGCTAAATCAAATTTTGAAATAGTCACTATGGAAAATCGTTATTTAATTATAGGCCCTTAAAATGGCCATTTTGCAAACGGACTCAGATTTCGACGAAATCAGTTTCATTGGAACCGTATCGTTAAATTATTATATGGTGTTGAATGGTGTGGCAAACCGATGTCGTATGTTACCACGGCAGCCAAAAACGCCCGTTCAATTTCTACAGCGCGTAATTAATTTAATAAATGGATATTTGGGTATAACTTGAGCAGACGATCGAATTAGGCCATGAAACCAGTCCCGTTGAGTTCGTATCGTCGATTAGAGCCAGGATAGGTATATAGTTTGTTATTTTTAGAGATAAGCAAATTTGGTGTTCAGAATGACATTGCGGTGCGCGTAAAAATAGCCTACCCGGGAAACAGTCTCAGAATGCGACGAAACTGGTGTCGTTGGGTTCGTATTGAAAAATTATTTTAAGACATCAAGGTTTCAAGTTGATTTGATTTACCTGGTGATTGTGGAAAAATAAAACGCGTGTTTATTTCTGGTTTTATAAAGGAAATTTTTTCATATGACCTCGGATTTCGACAAAACTTGTCCCATTGGATCCAGAATACCTTTTTACACTAAGATTAGCTTTTTAATCAGTAAACAGACATTGTATGTGGTGATTTTTAACATGTTAACTGATTGAAGTTTAGTATATGATTACCTTTGCAAAAGAAAAACTTTCCCACTTCACGTCTTAACCGCAAATCATTTCGTTTCTATTCTTGCTTGCCAATCTGTACTATTACTTGCATCCCACATTTCTGTTTTTGCGTGCGCATGAATTAATTGAAATACCTTGTGCTCCACATTTTCGAGAATCCTTCACCCCACCGCAAACCTATACATTTCTGCAAGCCTACTTAGCCTAATACTTGGCTCCCACGGCTTTTCCTGTATATAAACACATGAGCTGCTCCATTTCTTTCATCATCCAAGCAATGATCTAAGACCGGGATCTTCAACAAACGAAAAAAAAAAAACTGGCGTGAAAGCCTGGTGGGAAAGAAACAAAGAAAAGGGAGGAAAGGAGGACGTGGGGGGGATTGGAACGTGTATGAGGCAGTGTAAAGGTGGAAGTTATTTTGAAGGGAGGTTTGTGACTAATGTGAGTGAAGAGGATGAGGGAAGCTAGGTTGAAATGTGATCATTGAGGAGCGTTGTTTTCTGGAGTACGGTTTTAACGTGGGGACAGAGTTTGAACTGAAGAAGGTTTGTAGCCTAGGGGTTTGGAGTAGGAGAGGAAGGCATGCATGTGTAAGGCTGTTGATGGAGGAGGTGGTTCGCATGACATGGGGAAAACAAGGAAAAGGCCATGTGGATTTTCAGAAAATAGAAGATGTATAGTAACTCCAATTTGCCTAAATTTTAATTAACATTGCCTAATCAGTTTTATCTATTTGCCTATCCAATTTTTATGTGATATTATAAGTCAGGCCTAATCCTAATTCCTATGTGCCGATCACATTCGTTCTTGCCTAAGTATAAGTTATGATATTACTAACAGGTCCCAAAGGGGTAACCGTGTAAACAAATTATTATATGTATGCCTAACAAACTAGTAGATGTAGCGTGGCAGTTCGATTATGTTATGTGCCTTAGAGGAGTTTTAACATTCTTAATGAAGATTCTGTGTATATATGTAACGGAAAATAGAAAATTTAGCGTTTAAATATTATTTAAGTATTAGTCATATTTATTTATATAGTAGGTACCATATTTAAATCCACAACATGAATGTTGTAACTTACAGAATCAGATCAAACAACATTGGAACCATACCGACTGACTAACATTATGAAGCATGATTAGAGGGACGGAGTTGAATGCAACAGAATCGAACTGCTATAACGACAAATGGAATTAAAGTGAGTTAAACTCACTCGGTATATTTTCCCATTTATATTTTATATAAATTGGGTTTTTATTTTGTGTGCTCTGTTTGCTATGGTTGAATGTTCGCTAGTTTATATTTATTTATTTGACTGATGAAATTAAACCGTCGTTTAATTTCAGTGAAATACAATCGTTATACTAACAATTAGTTCCAATAAAGGTAACTTACCTTACTGGTCACGTTTATCAATAAATGTGTTTGATGGTTTGAATTGGTTGATCGATTTGAATTGTTTAAAAGGTGTGGAGATAACCAGTTGAATACAGGGAAGGACAGGTTGGAGGGATCCAACCGGATTCCTCAAATATATTATTTCTTCTCATATTATCATATATGAACTGTCATGCTTGGTGTGATGGATTTGATTATTGATCATTGGTTTGAAAGCCAACCTGTGTTGTGTTTTGACCAGTGAGCTATATTGGTTAAGTAATCGACAGTAAATGGCCGAAAAGAAATGATATCGATTTACCGTCAGGTGAGTCGATAGAGATGAAGTTATAAAATTTATTTTATAAATAAAGAAAGATTTTGAAATATATATTTTAACTAAAAACGTATTTAAAAGAAAATAAACGTTTATGCTTATAATCAATTGTAAATTGTTTTTTTATAAAGTCAAATTGATGTTAATCCGATTTATAAAGGTGAGAATAAGAAAGTTAACATAACGATTAAATTTGGATAATTTTGTTGTTGAGAAACAATTTAATGGAATTATTTAAATTAATTAATTATATTATTAATTAATCTAAAGAGAAAACGAATTGGCATCGATTAATAAGATAATCGTGTTTTGAGTAAATAAATTGACTCTTTAGTTGGATTGATTTCTAAATTAGTATGTTTTGAATAGAAAATAATTTTAAATGAATATTTTTAGATTGTATTAAGATTTTTTTTTTTAAAAAAAGAGATTTACTGGTTATTTTAAGTGAATAAAGGAATTAACTACCTACGTAGTTAATGGTTGAAATAAATCATTATTGATAATTTAGAAAATTACTTTTAATGGGAATTTATTTAAAAGTAATCTAAGTTAAAAAGGAAATTTTTAAACAAATATTCTAGCTTTAAATAAATATTACTTAATTATTTGAATTAAGTAAAAGGAAATTCAGATGAAAGAATTTGGTGATAAACCAGAGTTACATAAAAGAGATTTGAGGTGTTATATCGTTAATTCTAAATTAACGTTATTTAAGAATGTGGTGAAGCGGGGAAATTGAATTAGGATTTCCAAAGCATGGAAACATGGAATAGATATGAAAGGAGTTTGTATAAAGAGGTCGAGTTAAAAGTGGTGTGATATAAAGAAGTTATTTAATTTAATTGAGAAATGATGGTATTTTAGAAAAGGAGATTTTTAAAAAGGATAATAAGGTTTATTAAACCGTATTTTGAATTAAATTGTTAAATGAAAATTTAGATTGATATTAGAATAAAAATATGTGTTTGGTATTACAACTCTTATTTGTCTTTAGATATGAACGTTGTTTATCATGGGCTGAGAGGTAATTAAAATACCCCAACTTGAACGACAGCAGGATTATCTGAAGATGGTATTCATTGTAATGGTAAAAGAGGTTAGTGAAATTTATTATTTCCTTAGGGAAATAATAAAGGCGACGCTTGCTGAAAATTTAGAGAATATATATATATATATATATATATATATATAATGTGGATTCCAAAGTAAAAAGGAAATAAAAGGTATTGCGTGAGATTGTAACGACATTTTCAAGTTTAACAAGGGAAATGTAAAAGATGAGCTTTCTTCTATAAGAGTAAGCAAGGAATATTGTTTCAAGTGACTAATTGAAGATATGTCGTAACGTTGTTTATGAGTAAAAGATTAAATTGATTTCCCAACATTATATAAGAATGTGGCTAGTATTTTTGGAAGTTAGAAAAAGAAACTAGTAGAGATGATATAAGATTTCCTAATTATTCGAATGAATAGTTCAGTTAAAAAGCGTGGAAACGATACTTAAAAATATCGGAAGATTTAAGATTTAAATATACTTTTGTTTTTAATTAAAAGGCCAAGTGATGCTAAAATACTGAACCAGTGAACTCGTTTTATTTCACGGTTGAATGATTGTTTATTTTGATAGTTAAATCACCAACTATCATATCTGTCCAATATGATTGTTGGTACGGAAAGACCGGGATCAAATTTACATTCGAAAACCATTTCGACCAACAAATACATGAAGAGATCAAGAGATGATCGAGGTGGAGCGTTGAAGACCGTAGATTTTCATAAACGGAAGAGCCACTAAATTCTCTGCCTTGCAAACATAGATAAGCTGTGATTCTGTCGTGATTGGAATCTACGGATTGCAAGGACTTCTCGCTACTGATCTATGGGGTGATTCCTATATTGGATGCAGTAGGAGAGTACCTTCGGTTCATCCTGTTCCTGGATGACTTGTATGGACGAGTGTCTGACAAAGTATTTCCAAACGGTCATGCATATCGATTTTTTCAACTGTACCAAGAGTGGAAGCGGAGAAGAAAACTTCTTTTAACTAACACATACTGTATTGCTGAGGACGTCAATCAGTGATTTGACGAATTTGACGATGTGGCATTCGAAGTAAATCTGGTGTGATGATAAAGCGTAGCCTCAAGCCTCATGAACCGGGAAATGACAAAAATCGGGCAGGCAGCATGGCTATGTGGGTCGCTCCCATTAGGGTGTATAATCACCTATCTAGAGAAAATCTATTTGCTTCTGTAATCTATATCGATGCTGTCCCTTTTCGGGAAGACAGTGGGTAGCTCCTAACCGTTGGTGGTATACATTCGATACACTCAAGGGAAATGAGTGGTCGGTCATGTGAGGGCCGGTTTACAAGACGTTCTTGTTGAATCCAGTATATTCGCCTCTAGAGATACACGATCGGCAGGTGGTCCCATAACTTGTCATAGTCGGAATCCAATCTCCAATAAGCGCCTGCCGGTTTGATTGTATACTATATATGTGGAGCGTGAGATGCAAGCGTTCCACTAGATTGTTAATTACTTGTAATTAGACATTATTATAATATCAGATAAGATATTGGTGTCAAAAATGTTTTGGGTTATCGTAAGGTAAAAACCGTCCATATTTATGTGTGGATTTGGTCTTACGATTACCCTTTGCTTTCGAAAGGATTTTAACTTAAAAATCAAGTTGTGTGATACCTTAATACTGTGTGAGTTTATATCACTCTGGTTCACTAGACTGACCCGGTATTTTGTTAATGCTCCGGTTAGACCGGGTTGTACAGGTTCAGGTTATTGCCGTTGTGAAGAGACGAGCTGGAAGAGTCAAGACATATGATATTTTATAGCTACTATTCCGCTGTGTGTTGTACATGAGGACAGATTATTATAGCTTTCCAGTTGTTGATGTACTCTGATATTGTAAGTATTTTTAAAAGCTCTCAGTAAAGTTTTATTTCTGTATTATATTTTGTTCCGCTGTGATGTGAGACTCTGTGCTGTGTTGTTCTTCTTCTTCTATTCTAATATTTCTTTCTTTCTTATCTCACCCTTTAATTTCTTTCTAATAACGTCCAGTGTTTTCGGTGTTTGGAAGGTCGGCATGAGTTACGGTAAAGGTATTTATGTCAATTTTCGGGGCCCAAAATCCTCTGGTCGTTACACCCCCGGAATGTAGTGATTCGCATTTGATTCTTCAACCATCTGAGTTTGCCATGTACAAAGTGGTAATTTCGTATTCCAAAGTATTGACTCCCAGCCATCTGAAGACATCAAGTGAAAGTTGGTGATCAATTAGTATCCCAACACACCGATCTCGACCAAAAATAGAATGCTAAACCTAGTTTTGTGCCATGCCAAATATAAAATGCGGGGTGCACTGGTGTTTTGAAGCAATCGTACCGAGTTGCGCAACCTATTTTGATCCAATTTTGGCAAATCCAAAAATCCTTGCCACGGTTGATACGATCCTTTGAATTTTGTTGATTTTCTTGACAAGATCGCTTGTTTTTGAGTGATCACACCAGATGTGAGATTTTACCATTTAAGAAATATAATTTTTTATCCGAAGTCATGAATGACTTTGCCAATCCAAGAATGTAGATCTAGGAATAGACAATATTTCTAACTTTTTTCGAACACTACGCGAGGTCGACCAAATTGCTTTGTATTTTCCGATGAACATACTCTAATCTCTAGCACATCGCTTACCATAAACTTGGCGTGTGACTGCTTTGCTAAAGAGAAGGTCTACACGTACAAACTCCGTTTACACAGTTCCAAACATTAAAGTTGACCAGAATTCTGTTACGAACACAACAGTGCATGTTTTGTGGTCAAATTCCATTGTTTGCAAAAATTCAAATTTTGAAATATAACTAAATAAATAATTTAATTGCCATCAAATTCCGAAGTACTACATACCACCTATCAATTGTTTGTATATGTATATCGTGGGTCACTCGAATTGATCTAGCATTAGGTTCGGGCTAGAAACAAGTGCACCCAAAATTGGGATTTTCATTAGCTCCTCACATGAGAAAGGACGTGCAGTACAGTACGTCTATAACACATTTAACAATAGCACAAATTGTTGGATGGATGCTATAGTTGCTTTGATTATTTGTTTTTACGGTCTACCATTCCAAAAGGGTCATTTAAGATGGATCTTAGTGATAAGGATAATTGGGCACCTAATATTATACTTGGTTCGCAATATACTATTATGTTTTACTATTATGTGAAACACCCCACCTCCGTTAGGGTCACTCTCAAAGGGAATGCCCTAATTTTGGTGGAGGTTTATAAGTACAAGTCACAGATATACAAGACAGATATAAGAACACATATTTGTAAACAGCGGAAGAACAACAAACTTTTATTTCATAAAGTCAAATACGTGTTACAACAACATCCTTTCCAAAAACATAACATAACACTTTCATAATCTGTCTTGAGTAGTCCTTTCTTCTGGTACCAAATGATCAATTGCTTCTATCCTGTTGGGGATAGCAGCTTCCTTATGAGAACACATCATAAGCAGCTTTGCTTCCAATAAAAACACTAGTCGTGCTATTATTCCCCCAGTATATTACCCCGTAACTGATCTTCATTCTTTAGTAACGCAGTGCTGAATAGCAAACCACAATCGTAGGTGCGAAGCGTAAAGGTTTCCATGTGCTAAAGAGATATTCTCTACAAGGCTTATGGAAAAGCCGTACATGCCCCAATTAATAGGTTTTAGGTGACCGATCCAAGATACATAGCCTATAGTTGTTATGGGACATCGTGCTAGAATTACTCACAAATAATAAGCTATGGGACGAGTACCCTAGCCGAGCATTAATTGATTGACGGGAGAGGATTAGTGTCGATTACGCTATTAGCTACCTTTCTTCGCGATAGGGTTTTCTAATCAATCATAATGAGGTGGACAACAAGCAAAAGGTAATGCCTTCGCATGTATGTAGGGTTCAATGGAAATTTCTTACGACGGTCAAAGAAAGAGGTAGCTACGAAAGAACCGGTCCAACTCCTTGTTCAAGAATTGGAAACTGTTCCTCCCCAATTAATGCGCCTTATTTCTCATATCAGCTCAGCACATGATAAGAAAAACCGAATTCCTCTATTTGATGTCGATTCATCCACACTGTAATTCCTTGCAGAGGAAAGCGAACTGCTTGCTGGCTGGGAGCTGTATGAGCGGTAACGCCCACGTACGGCTCCGTGAGAAGGTGGACAGAAATGGCCTTGTCGTACCTCACTCCCGTCTTCAATGGGGTCTGCTCTTTTTTTTTTGGGAGAGTATGCCAATATGATCTTAATGAGGTGCGGGGCTTTGCATCTGACATTCGTTGGGCGAATATATTGGACTGCGAGAGCCAGCGTCCCGGCTTGTGCAATAAACCCCTCCGGCCGAAGACTAGTGATAGGTGGTCCTGCGGAGCTTTCGGAGAAGGGTAGCCTAGTGTGTAAGCACAGCAATGAACCGCGGCGAACCCAAGGATATCTAGTGCGACCCATCTAAGATTAGGGGGGAGATCCGTGGTAGAGCTTCGCTACCTTTGACTCTTCCACGGACTTATACATGTACCGAATGCTCATACGGGAAAGTGAACTCCTGGGTCTGGAACCAGGGGGGTTGAGAAATCCTTTCTTTCTCGTCTACTCCAGGGGGTGCGGACACACCTGCGCGGATTACAGGTGACGGTTACAAGAATGGCGGGGAAGTGAACAGTACCCGACGACATTCAGGGATGAATGTAGACCCATCGGGCAGGGATAATCATTCCGGTCCTGGGAGAGGTGGCGACACCAGTCTGAGCTGAGGGAGGCGACCAGTATATTAATTGGGGACCGACCCAGTATATTAATAGGCATCCATTCTATTCGTGTATGTTGCTTCGTTGTTCGTTTTCTTGTTGTTAGCTGCTACGCACCTCCGCCCGGGGGGGCGATGTGTCTTATAGGGATCTTTATCTGTTGGGGGAGGCGCCAGTATATTAATTGGACGGATTGCCCTGTTTCTTATTATTCTTGTTAGCACGTGAGTTTGGTCCTTAATAGCATTACGACGGATAACCTAGAATGCATAGCAAACTGCCAATAGCATGTGGTAAGGCGACCAACGGGAGGTTTTGTTTTGGTTCCACTCCCATTAGGACAGAGGATAAGACGCTACGCACCTGTCTTGCCACCAAATAATATACTGGGCACTCGTTCTCTCTTAGACCCACGCAGCTACCCTTCTTCGATTCGATGACTTCTGTGAAACAAACCAGTCATGGAACAAGAGAACTGATTGGGAATCCTAGGCGCGGCCATCAGAATAAGGGAATTCCTTATCCAACAAGAAGTCATGGATTAATTTGCCGAGAGGAAGGGCAAAGCTCAACCAATAAGTCTACTAAGCACTCGTGTGCTTATGCGTTCGTTTCCTTATATCCGCTTTTCTTTTACTAAAATGGTGAGAAATACAACGATTGAAAGACCTTGTTACTGGAAGCGCGTAGACCGAAAGGATGAATTGAGCCACAGGTCCTTAGTTAGGGAGAGACCTTGAGAGAAAGTGGTGCCGATAGGAGATCAAATTATTGACGTGGGTGGGAGATTATTTGAGTAGGCTCAGTTAGGGATTACCCGCGGGCTGGGTGAAAGAGCTTTCAGAAACCTTTTCACTACAAAAGGTGTGGTGTACAACTTCCGATTCTTTGCCAACAGGCAAGTCGATACTGAAACTACGGAATCTATTCTATTGAGTTGCTCGTGAACAACGAATTATGTGTTGCAAATCGTCTAGTGTCGAAAAGCTAATGTTTCCTCGAATAAGCCCTGGCCAGTATATTAATTGGCAGCATAGTGAGGTAAAAAAAGAATTGGAAAGAGCTAGTGTAAGAAATGCTTTTTTCTATAAGATTAAGATGGTCAACGTTGACTATTTCCAACTTCAGAGAGTTAGAATATTGGTCAATCATAAAATTGAAATAAGAAAAGAAAAGAGTAAAGATAATGAAAAGATAAGAACCGGCAAAGAATGAACTCTATGACTATATAAGAGAATATGCAAAACCAAAGTAAGTCCAAAGGAATCTTGCTCGCTCCATTCCTACGCTCGCGTACTGGCTCGTGTCACTTACGTTCCACTCGTTGAATAATAAAGAGAAGTGTTTGGAACTGGCTCGTTTGGAGTCCCAAGAAAGTAAACTGCGGCAAGGTTATTTGATAATATATTTACGAAACTCCTATAAATTGGGGATCCAAACTATTCCAAGTAGCTACTTCTTTGGGTGGGGCAATTCCATGTGAGCTCCCTATCTAGAGAAAGAAGTAAGATCTACTGAGGCACCGAAAACGTCTTATTCATAGTATATTTGCGAGCCTTATATTCATTTGTGCAAGGTGACCCCAATTGATAGGGCAATGGTTCAAGCATTCCGGGATGATGACTAGGCAAGAAGTGAGAGATACAGCCTCCCAATTAATATACTGGATCGGTCCCGTCCCCAATTAAGTACTGGTTGTCCTCACAAAGAATATAGGTCTCCCCAATTAATATACTGGCAACACAACCAACGGAAAGTTTGCGTTTCACTCTTTCTCTCTCCCCGGTCTCCAATTAATAGTAGGTCTCCCTGGAGTAGGTCTGTAGGATCGGTCCAGTCCCCAAGTCTCGGTTCAGAACAGGATCGGACGAGCAAACTAACTTGAATCATAGTCTTCATTCATAACCGCTTACCCGGGCTGAAACAAGGGAGAAGAATTCTCCTCAGAGAAGTATAGGCGACCAACGGGAGAAAATTGGAAGAAATTTCATCGGATTTTGTCGAACGAGTCTACTGATCTAATTAATGGACTAGCTTCACTATCTAAAAAAAAATATTCCCGGGATGATCTATAGGGAATATTTGATTGTATTCACATTCAAGGTTCAAAGCCCTTGTTTAGCCGAGAATAGCCATTATGCTACTGTTGAAGGAATTAGTCCCAGTTCATCAGTTTGAAGTATCTCACTAAGTTTGTTTTTCCTGCCCCGAAACTTCATTCCGCTCCTGGACGAATTGGTGAACAGTCAACAGTCAGAGCTTGAACCATCAACTTAAGCCAATCAATGATGACACACTTTCCGCTCTATATAAGTTATTTAAAGTTCAAAGTCATATTACAAAAAATATACGTAGTAAAGAACTTTCTTAGGTCTACCTCAACTCAATACACATATATATTCTTCCTTGCTTCGGTTCAGGTATCGAATATACTCTTATATAAGATAAGATAGAAGGTTCTGGTAGATCATACCCATAAGTGCTTATGGGCCTAGCTTCCCCAGGAGTTGCACTCGCATTAACTTAACAATACTGGTTTCTCTTTGCCTACACTTCCTAAGTTACCTAATGCCAGAAAGACAGAATGAGCACCTTCTCCTGGAGCGAATATTTTCACTATTGGTCAAGTAAGTTCGCTTCGCACCTCTTATTCGCATTCATTAGCGGAAGCCGAGCTACCTAATCTATCTGACATCTCCGCTTCCCCTAAGATTCTCATGCATTCTGTTCTACGCTGCGCACCTCGCTTCACGGAATGCTTAACGCAACCACAAATCTATATGAGATCTCAGCTTAGCAGTCATATTGATATTGTGATATTTCTTCCTTGCTGCTCGATTATTATAGTATAAATGACGTAAGACGGGATATGCATCGCTCATTTTCACATGGGCTATTCGTCTATCCATAAGCAAATCTCTTTCTTCAAACAAGGAACGATTTGCAAAGAGAAAATCCAACATAGGTTACTATTAAGACTAGAATACATGTATGGGAACCAACGGGAGCAGTAGATTCCGGGTAGAAGACTAGTATGGGAACCTACGGGAGCAGTAGACTCCGGGTAGAATACAAGTATAGGAACCAACGGGAACAGTAGACTCCATCCAACCTATTTCTTACCATTTTCTGGGATTACTACCCTGGATAACCTATCTCAACCACCTACATGGACTGTGAAACGGATTGGGAACCGCCTTGCAAGAAGAGTTCTACAGAGTCCTTCATACCACTCACCAGTTGTTGTGCAGTAATAACACTGGTAATAGAAAGCCACAGATCACCTCTGATGTACGGGAAGCACTCTAATCGATTGTATTTCGTCCTTTGTTCCACATAGCAACACTCTCTTTAAGTAAGGTTAAGGATGAGTTAACCCCTGGAAACGAGTCCTTATGTTCCCCCGACTCTTTTCTGTTTGGAAATGCTTCTCTTTCTGTTATTATTCTCAAACGGCGAAGCCTCTAGTTCTGGTAGGCTCATCTGGATTAGATTTGGGCCTTGCAACATATGTATATAATGGTTCTGGGTATTCTCACTTATGTTCGAATCTACCGTTATTTTAAGAGTAGTGGTTCCCATGACTCTTAATTTATCTATGGTTAGGGTTACTGGTATTCCTTGTTTGGTAGGGTTCTGAGTACTGGTTTTGGTGGGTTTTTTCTTTTTCTTTCTTGTATATTTCCCTAAGGTAGATTTAAGATAGAGAGCAGCCATGCACCAATAGTTAGATTCTCACTTCTGACAAATCGGTTCGAGATTCAATATGGTATATCCACATGAGGTTGTTCCCCGTGAGCACATCCCAAGCTTCCGACCCAATTTAAGAAGAGAGACATTGCCCATGGCGTGACTTGAACCCAATTAAGCCGTTGTATGAGCACCCTCACCTAAGGTTGACTGGGCTCGACCAGGTCGACACCCCTGTCGACAGGGCTGTCGACAGCCCTGTCGACATGGGTAGCCCAGGTCGACAGCCCAGTCGACCTGGGTGGCCTTGGCGGGTGTTTATCCGCCCTGGCCCAATGGGCCCCACTTCGGAATATTTAATTATTTAATTCTGCTTGAATTTTAAATTTAATTCAAAAACTTCCGAAGGCCATATCTTCTTCATACGGACTCCGTTTTTCAAAAACTCGGACTCTATTTCGCGTATTTTTCCGAGACGAACGCAATGGCGTATCCCGTTTCCCTTAGTTCTTTGATTTGAATTTGATTATACTTTAATTCCTGAATTTCACAGTTATAGAATTCTCAGGGTGTTACATTCTCCCCCACTTAAAAGGATTTCGTCCCCGAAATCTTCAAGTTAGGAGGAATGTAAATCCTAACATCCAATCATCCATCTACTCATCCATCAAACACGAGCATCCATTGTCCTTAAAAGACTTCTAATGTTTCATGTTCATATGCAAAGTGTGTGTATATGAACTTATCTAATGCAAAATCAGGCGGTCTACTGATTCAGTTGACCTCCTTAATGCAAATTATGTAAGTGCCATGAATCCATTATGTATGCAAATTTTCCTATTACATGAGTGCACAATCATTCAATACAAATGCAGCATCCACATGACAACACATTAAAGTTCAACCACATATGAAAGCAAACATATATGCATATGCAATATGAAGTGACTGAGCCGATCTAAAACCTAGATTGTGTGTGTGTATGCAACCACGAGCAACCACTAGCAATCACTTGCAACCACTTGCAACCATCATCCATAACATGTTTCAATTACATGTTTTCATCCAAAAAGATTCTACCTAAAATATAAGGTCGAGGAAATATACCTAAGAAGATAGATAAAAGCGCAACTTAAGGAAAATGAAAGATCAAGGATGTACCCTCGAACAGAAAAGGGTAGGCTGTACGGATTCTAGCTTCAGTTTCCCAAGTCGCGTCTTCCTCGGCGTCGCTCCACTGAACTTTGACGAGCTTGACTTCGCGGTTGCGTAGCTTCTTCACTTTCGTTCCTAAGATGCGGGTTGGAACTCTTCTTATGGTTGCTTCGCGTTCCACTTCGGCCTCTTCGAGGATATTTGGCTCTACCACTTCAGCAGACTCATGTAAACATTTTCGGAGATGTGAAACGTGAAAAACGTTGTGGACTCCAGCCAACTTCTCGGGTAGCTCTAATCTATAGGCCATTTTCCCAATTTTCTCGATAATAGGGAATGGCCCTACGAACCTTGGTGCCAGTTTTCCTGTGGTTCCAAAACGAACAACGTTCCTTAGCGGTGATACCTTGAGAAAAACTCTGTCTCCAACTTCAAATTCAAGGTCGGTCCTCCTCTTGTCAGCATAGGACTTTTGTCTGTCTTGGGCCGTCTTCATCCTTCTTCGTATTAAGTCCACTTTCTCTGAAGTCTCTCGGATCATGTCTGGTCCAAGTATGAGCTTATCCGTGGACTCCCACCAACAAGTGGGCGATCGGCACGGTCTTCCATATAAAGCTTCGAAGGGCGCCATTCCGATGGTTGCTTGATAGCTGTTGTTGTAGGCAAATTCCACCAAAGGAAGGTGGTCTTCCCATGTCCCTCCGAAGTCAAGGACGCATAGCCTTAGAAGGTCTTCTAAAACTCTGTTCACTCTCTCTGTTTGGCCGTCAGTTTGGGGATGATAGGCTGTGCTCAAGCATAACTGCGTTCCTACTGCTTCTTGCAGACTCCGCCAAAACTCGCTGGTGAAGATGGGGTCTCGGTCACTAACAATGCTAGATGGTATTCCATGGAGTCGAACGATTTCCTTGAGGTAAAGTGATGCTAGGGATGAGGCAGTCCTTTTACTTTTGACAGGTAAAAAGTGGGCGCTTTTAGTAAGCCTATCCACTATTACCCAAATGCTAGTGTTGCCTCTCCTAGACCTAGGCAGCCCATCGATGAAGTCCATTGAGATGCTATCCCACTTCCACTGCGGGACCTCCAGAGGATGTAGTAGTCCGCCAGGCTTTTTCTGTTCCGCCTTAACCTGTTGGCACACCATACACTTAGAAACGAATTCTGCCACGTCCTTTTTCATGCCGTTCCAAAAGAAAGTCCTTTTTATATCTTTGTACATTTTATCTCCGCCTGGGTGTATCGTCATCTTGGAATGATGCGCTTCCTCGAGAACCTTCTTTACTAAATCTTTTGTCTGTGGGACGCATAGTCTTCCGTCTCGCCTTAGCAAACCCCTATCGTCGATGGAGTATCTGTTGAGGTGACTCGAAGTCTCTCCCCTAATTAACCTATCAATTAATTCCACAAGCTGAGGGTCTTCGCGTTGTGCTGTCCCTACTGAATCCACTAAAGTTGGGCGCACTTCGAGAGATGCAAGCAAGCCCGGTACGAAATCGGAGGAAGGCCTAAAGTCGAAGCTGGCTATAAACTCTAGGCTTTGTCTTTCAACAAACAACGGGCTTAGGGTCAATTTCTTTTGGCTCAACGCGTCTGCCACTACGTTGCCTTTGCCCGGAGTGTAGGAGATTTCGAAATCGTACGAGGCAAGAAACTCCATCCATCTTTGTTGCCTCAAGTTAAGATCCTTCTGCGAGAAAAGATATTTCAACGATTTATGGTCAGTGTAAAGTTCGAACTTCTCACCTAGGAGATAGTGTCGCCAAGACTTGAGTGCAAAGACGATGGCGGCTTACTCAAGATCATGGGTTGGGTAGTTCTTTTCGTGCACCTTCAATTGCCTCCCGCCATAAGCTACTACCCTTCCTTCTTGCATTAAGACGGCGCCTAGCCCTGTCCCACATGCATCCGTATAAACAGTGAACATCTTGCTCCCATCTGGCAGCGTCAAAACTGGGGCTGTTGTGAGAGCCCTTTTTAGTCGTTGGAAAGCAAACTCGCAATCCAAATCCCAATTAAACACTAGATTCTTCTTGGTCAACTTCGTGAGCGGAGCTGAGATTTTCGCAAAATCCCTTATGAATTTTCGATAGAAACCTGCTAGTCCTAGAAAGCTTCGGACCTCAGTTGCATTCCTTGGTGTCTTCCAATCCTGTACCGCCACTACCTTCGCAGGGTCCACCGCTAACCCTTGTTTGGATACTATGTGCCCAAGGAACCTCACCTCTTCTCTCCAAAAGTGGCATTTGGAGAATTTGGCTTTTAGTTGATGGACTCGCAAAGTTTCCATGATTGCCCTTAAGTGTTGAGCATGTTCCTCTTCACTCTTTGAAAAGATAAGGATATCATCTACGAAGACCACTACGAATTTGTTGAGGAAATCTCTAAATACCCTACTCATCAGGTCCACGAAGTAAGCAGGTGCATTTGTCAAGCCGAAAGGCATGACAAGCCATTCAAAGAAACCGTATGGGGTTCTGAAAGCCGTTTTATCGATGCTATCTTCAGCCACCCTTAGCTGATGAAAACCGGTTGCTAAATCGAGTTGGGAGAAAACAGACGCTCCTACAAGCTGGTCAAATAAATCGTCAATTCTAGGGAGAGGGTGCCTATTCTTTTTCGTTAGCTTGTTGAGCTCCCTATAGTCAACACATAGACGGAGTGAACCATCCGCCTTTGTAGCGAATACCACTGGAGCGCCCCATTCTGAAATGCTCCTCCTAATGAACCCCTTTTCTAGAAGCTCTTTAATCTGTTTACTGAGCTCTTTCCTTTCTCGTGGAGCCATATGTCTAACGGGCAACGCAACGGGCTTTGCATTATCTACAAGATATATGCGGAAGTCTATTTCCCGCTTTGGAGGCAAGCCCTTCACCTCTTCGAAGACATCCGGATATTCCCGGACCACTCTAACTGATTGCAAATTTTCAACAGAGGCATCTAGCGATTCAAGATAACTAAGCATAACCGCATACGAGGGATTACAAGAAATTTCCAAAGTATTACCGAGCTGGGTTAGGAGCCTAACAACCCTTTTCTCACAATCAAGGATGGCCCCATTACTGGATAGCCAATCCATACCCAAAATCAAACCATAACCCGAAAAGCCCAAAACAAAGGCACTACATTGAAATTCGACACTTAGAATAGAAATTTTCAATCCCACACAGATCATAGACAAATGAGCTGGGCCCCCAATTGGGTTTGAAACAATTAAGGGGTCCTCTACCATACTAGTTTCTAGGTGCAGAGATTCTACTAAAGCAGACGAGATAAAGGAGTGTGATGCGCCAGAATCAAATAAAGTGCGAACGGGGTGATCATAAAGATAAACTACACTTTCTACAGAAGTATTTATACCTCGCTGTTGCAATGGTGGCGCTTCTAGCACATGAACCTGTGCCCCTGGGGTGGATCCAGCGCCCTGCCCCTGTCCTCGTTTCTTTGGGCAGTCCTTAGCCCTATGGCCTGTCTGACCGCATGAAAAGCACCCACCATTCTCCTTGGCCTTCTTTTTCCGGCAGTCCTTTACTAAGTGCCCCACTTTGCCACAGAAATTGCACTTCCTCTTCTCTTTGTTGCCTTTCCCGCCCTTCTTAAAGTCCGCCTTCTTAGGCTGCAAACCCTCTTTCTTCCCTTGAGAGCTTTCTGCCTTTGTCTCCTTCTTGCCCTTATCCTCCTCATTTAGCAATGCCATTTGCACCAATCTTTCATACGTGGCCCCCATGGGTATATGGGTCATGGCCAAACTGTGTAGTGGCTCATTCAACCCTTTAACGAAACGGAGAGCCTTCTTGTGCGGGGTGTTGACTAGGTCAAGCCCAAACCTAGCCAGCTCATCGAACTGATTCACATACTCTCTGACAGTCTTGTCTCCTTTCTTAAGAAATAAGAATTTTTCCAACTGCAAACTCCTTTCTGCATCTGAGAGAAATTTAGTCTCAAACCTTGCCCTAAAGTCCTCCCACGTCTCCACTGGTCTTTCAGCATTAGTGACTTCCCACCAGTAGGAAGCCTCGCCCTTCAATAGCCACACCGCCAGTTGTACTTTTTGCCTATCCTCTACCTCAAAGATGATGAATAGGTCTTCAGTTTCTTTCAGCCAATTCCTAGCTGCCACGAAGGACTCAGTTCCATGGAAATCCCTTCCTCCCATAGCTTTAAAATCTTTACATATCTTAGCAAACGTGTTTCCCCGAGGAGGAGGTGGAGGAAAAGGTGCTGCTGCAGCTGGATGATTTCCTTCCGCTGGGGGAGGAGGAACGGTAGGACCTGGCTGAGTGGCCCTTGCTTCTAAGAACCGTCTAAACCAACCAGGTATTGGCACCCCTTCTGGCAAGTTAAGATCTTGGGACATGCTGAAACAAAAAGGATAGATTCAAAACGAAGGATAAAAGATAGTTCCTATGGCTTTGGGGAGTGGACTTTTGCCTTTTTAAAATAAAATAATATTTTTCTTTTAAAAATGCTTCTTTAAATTTCCTTTTTGAAAATAATTTTTCAAAACTTTTTATCTTATCTGGTAAACCTTGCTCTGATACCAAGTGAAACACCCCACCTCCGTTAGGGTCACTCTCAAAGGGAATGCCCTAATTTTGGTGGAGGTTTATAAGTACAAGTCACAGATATACAAGACAGATATAAGAACACATATTTGTAAACAGCGGAAGAACAACAAACTTTTATTTCATAAAGTCAAATACGTGTTACAACAACATCCTTTCCAAAAACATAACATAACACTTTCATAATCTGTCTTGAGTACATTATTTAAAGAAGCATAAATAAAACATAGATAAACTGCAAAAGCCCCATAGTGGATTGTCCAAAGCCATAGTTCAAAACAGGAAAGTCCAAGCAATACATTTCTCTTCTTCAAGCTGGACGTTGAGGTTGGTCAAGCTGCTGTGTTCCCTCCCTGAGGACCGGGGGGGGGGGGGGGGAACGGAAGAAAGAAGACGAAAGAAAAGTAGAGTCAGACATAAAGCCTGAGTAAGTCTAGTACTATTTTGTCTATGAATAAAGAACTGGGTATGATAAGTATAAACAAGAAGTGGAAAGGTACTTTAAACTTGGTTAAGTTGTCTAGGGTCGAATATACCATCGTACCCCATGTTAATCTCTGAACCCATATAAACTAGTTTTCCAATTTGCACCCCATAACCAGGTGATGTGATCCATTCTATGATGATCGGCTCCTACTTGCATAGTTACATGTGTCTTACGGCCCCCGATGTCTGTAGTTACCTATGCTGGTCCCACCATGGGGTGTATCAAGTCTCATAGTGGCAACCCGACACAACCTTAGAGTGCACAGGTATGCTACTGGTGTCCAGTGCCTTATTTTTCTGCACCGGAGTGTGTGCACGCCCGCACTCCGTTAGAACCTACACTGCTACACCACCGCCGTCGATTTGACCTCTTACAATCAGCCCAGTAATCGTGCCCCACCCTGCCTAGTTTCAGGGTATCCTGATACACCTTTTAGGGTTACTGCTGAAAAGGGTCCCCCGTTACTAGGTTTTCTATCTCTAGCCAACATGCTAAGTTGGTTAAGTGTTTCCTAACCTAACCCCCACCAGTCCGTTTAGTTTAGCATGTTCTATTTTGATTAAGTCTTTAGTTCACTTAATCCTAACAATCCTGACTCAGCCTTAATTGTCTTATTAAGGCCCTGACCGCTCACATTAGACAGGTATTGTTGTGGCTGCCTGTTGCTGGTTGGTTCCGGGCAGTCTTACGCCACAACTCAGTCTAACCTCGGGTCCTTGCTGGGCTCCATGTTTAACCTCCCACATTGGATAGGTATTGTTGTGACTACTGGACAGCCGGGCGGTTCCGGGCAGGTTTACATCACAACTCAATCCAACCTCGGGTTAAACACATCGTATTTTCTACATTTACATATCTTGTCATTCTTCTTTATTTCTTATATGTAAATATTTGCGGCCCATTATTAAGTAAATGGTGTAAAGGTTACACCAATCATGGGCCCAACCCATACTTGAATTTGGGCCCTTTTTATATTTTCATTCATTAATTAATTTTAACCCAACGTTATTTTCCCCCGTTTTACACGTCCGTTTATATATTTTGGGCTTAGCCTTTTAAAGCCCAAATTAGCCATGCGAAAAGGGGAGGCTTAAAGCGTGATTACATGCACAAAGAGGGGAAGGTGAGCGCATGAACTTGCATATGACGTTGGAAATACATAATAGAAACTGGTGTACTTGCATATATATACTTTGGTCATAAAGCATAGGTGACATGAACCAAACCATGTAAACTTAAGATAAGAATCTAAATTAGGTGTCACATAGTCTTAACTACAACATAGACCTATGTTCTCAATTAGGCATAAACATAAACAAGTCATGTTCATAAGGTTTCTACATGTTTACAAAGGGGATACTTTGTTACTAACACAAAAGCATAGTTCAACTTAATCATGGTTTAAGTCTAATCACATAACCATGGTATAAAATACTTATGCATAAATATTCCTAAACATGGTGTTTGCTTTAAACTTGCAAAAAGGGATATTTTTTTTTTGAGTCCAACCTAGCCATGTCTCACATATGTCATTTAACAATATAGAACTAACATGGATTTCAATTATGCCAAATATCATTCATAGCCTAGCCATAAGTTTGCAAAAGCATGACTTAATACATGGATTATGGTGTCAAAATTCCAACATAGTTTCATATGAACTATAACAACCAACTTGTTTCAATTACTTGCAAAATGATTTATGCACAAAAATATACATCATGACGACATAATAACAAAGCCCCAAACTTGCATGAATTTCAATTAACTACATACATGTAGCTTCAACATAGATTACACAATTTGCGCAATATTCCAAACGTATATTTGCATAGAACTACCGCATGTAGTTCTTTATAATGAATAACATAATTTTGCACAAATATGAACTACTTTATTATCCCAATCCAAGCATACAAATAAATACAATTGTTTATTCATACCAAAGTAATACTCTACTTACAATGGTTGCGGCGAATTCTCTAATTAAGAGATATGATTCCTTTGTTGAATTGATTGGCTTTAGGTTGCTTGAATTGCTTTAGGCTTTAGAACTTTCTTCCTAATCCTCACTCTAGTTGGCGGCTACTCTTAGTCGTTCCTCAGCAACATGGCGGCTATGTTCTCAATTTGAATGAATAGATTAGGGTTTAGTCTAGGGTTGTTTACATAGAGGTTAGGAATTGATTAGGACCATTGATGTTGCTAGGTTAGATCGTATCCATTCATTAGATAGAGAGACCAATTAGAACCCGCCACCTAGCCCTAATGACAAAGCAGACCACAGAAATTCGACCAAACACAGACCTGGCCAGCCAGGTTGACTGGGCTCGACCAGGTCGACACCCCTGTCGACAGGGCTGTCGACAGCCCTATCGACATGGGTAGCCCAGGTCGACAGCCCAGTCGACCTGGGTGGCCTTGGCGGGTGTTTATCCGCCCTGGCCCAATGGGCCCCACTTCGGAATATTTAATTATTTAATTCTGCTTGAATTTTAAATTTAATTCAAAAACTTCCGAAGGCCATATCTTCTTCATACGGACTCCGTTTTTCGAAAACTCGGACTCTATTTCGCGTATTTTTCCGAGACGAACGCAATGGCGTATCCCGTGTCCCTTAGTTCTTTGATTTGAATTTGATTATACTTTAATTCCTGAATTTCACAGTTATAGAATTCTCGGGGTGTTACATTATGTTTCTCATGGAGAACCATATTATATTTGTTAAGTGCTGAGACGACCCGAACTTCCCCGTGAAGGAAAGCACGGATAGAATTGAGAACAGGACAAAACAGAACGCAGACGGAAGAACATTTCATTGTTATTACAACAATTCCATCAGATACAAGAATATACAGAGTATAAATGAATAAATTACATTCGATAAATATCAGAGATTACAATAAATTACATAGCAGCGGAAAAATATATAAAACACAACTAGAAGTAATGCACGGATACAGAGCTTTTCGAGCATCGTTCCAACTGTAAATCAGGACCCTGTGAATATAAATCTCCAAAAACCAAAACTACTAGCTGCCCGTGCGGAAAATAGGGGCACCCAGAGTTTAGGTTAAATCAATAAACTCCAGGTCAGTCATGTGACTGGTGTGAGAACTAAAACAGTTATTTAAAACTTTACTTTAAAAGAGAGTAATTCAAGGGACCACGCCGTATAACACGGAACGGGTTTCCTCCCAAGAATACTAGTGCATTTAACAAAACAGCGCAATGCTTTTTGGAAAAATGAAGCTATTATAAGACCCAGGTCCCATCACACAATGCAACGCAAGCCGGAGGATAGGGTTTTCCCTTATAATACCCAAATAATGCTTGATACGTTTAAAACAAATCATTTGATACTATTATAGGTGTATAGTGTCAAAACAATTTCAATCATAAATATCAATCATAGACGGCATGGGTACCATATATCATGTCGCCATACTAGTTCTACAATTAAAACCGCAATATCACGTATTGGAAATTGGATTCCGTCATGAGCCGAGGCAAGGGGCAAGCTCCTCTCCGCGTTCGAGACACTCTAGCAAATGTTCCAGGACCCCACTATGGTCCTTGGATCTTCAGGGCCGGTCCTCTCTTACTTTTGAGGATTAGTTATTCCTGAACACACGTTTCCCGGTCCTTACAGACCTATATCCGAGGCGCCTCGCATTCCAACAACCACACAGGTGAAAAGTATATAAATGTCAGGGCTGGTAGGTCACTGACACCACCCTAGCTAGAAAGAAACGTCGTGCTCTCCCTGCAGTCACTATCCCGTTTTTGACTCATACCGAGGTGTGAGGCTCGCGAATTCATGTTATACACAAAGCTACGCCACACAGGCCGTGCTTTGATCATCAACCACAAGACTTTGCTTTTCAACAGAAGCCTTGATCAATTGCCACTTATGCGTGCCACACAGGCAATTCACTCCATACGACTGATGTCCATCGATATACAACCTCTGAGCTCGTATGTCTCAGAGAAGGGCGTTAAGCAAGAGAATAAATTCTCCGCCGCCAAACAGATGTATATTTAATAGAGATCAATCAACACAGAATAAAATCCAATGTCAGACACACAATCCATTTACAAGTTCGTTCTGGGTCTGAACGAAACCGGAGGCACTTTCCTCGCATATCCATCCATCTCCAGGTACGTCTGGACGATCAACGACTGATTCCCTCATCCTGGGTGTACAGCCCAATCAAGATCATCAGTAATCACCCAAACGATGTGAAGACTTCCGGTCTTCAACCACCGTCTTCATCTTCGACATCTCGTCGGATCGGTTATTCAGAATGGGTATAAACCCGGCCTTTCTGAATAACCCACGTATATAATAAACGAATGTTACACAAACACAACAAACGCCTCATTCCAATTCAGAATATTCTTTTATTCACAAAATCACATTCTTAGGGAAATTTTCCCATTAATTTTATCCAAGATAAATCCTTCTAAATTTATTCTTTAATCCTCCTTTGGATATCATTTCAAACTAGTCGGGATTAACGAACCACACCGAAGTAATTATTTATTTTATTTCCCAATCCTAACCTATATATCCCATGGAGAAAAACTGGTAATACTCCATATCTAACACCACGATGTTATCGGTAAAATTAATTACCATCCCACGTTCAAATCTAATTAAAGATTTAACTATCGCTTTGGAGCAAAACTGGTGGTACTCCATTCTCGATCACCCTTCGGATTTGATAATTTAAATTATCAATTCACATTTTAATGTAATTAAAGATTCATTAAAACTCCACTTAGTTTTAATCCTTTCTAAAATCAACATCTTACCTTTAGCTGGGGTAAAGAACCAATGTCATCTAAAACACGATTCACGATAAACCCAAATCACATTTGATATTAAATACAGTGCTCTAAATAGAAAATATACCGGCTTATGTTCAATATCAAATTCTGAAACCAACAAATATCGTATTAGAAATAACGATATGAAATATATCTTTCAAATTCCCATAACAATATCTGTATAGTCACGAAATCCAACATCGAAATATTCCGAAGATAATTTCGATTCAACTCCAGTCCAATTCACGTATTGGGAATATTGATTATTTTTAAAATCACTTTCAAATTCAATTTATTTATTTCAAAAAATAAATTGATTTTAATTCTAGTTCAAAACTAGTTCATTTCGATAAAAATCTATTTTTATCCTTTCAAATGTGGAATTCTTCAGCCCAATTTTTCCCAAATCATTTCTTATGATTTTACACAAATTATAGATATTTTTAATAATTTTATCAAGGCCCGTACAGTCGATTTCCATCAACGGCCATCGAACTGCACTTATAGCGACCTTTTTCAAATTTGATTTGGACATAATTCCAAATCCAACCGTTAGATTTTAAATTTCTAATATTCATTGGAAAGCTCTTTTCGATACGAACCCAACGGTTCCGGTCTTAGGAGAATCCGACAGTCGGATCTCCCGCAACGTCAATTCGAAGTCAATGGTCGAAATTCACGAACTGCCGCGGCGCGGCGCGTTCTATTCAGGCCATTATATATATATATATATATATATATATATATATATATATATATATATATATATATATATATTGACGATTTCCCTTTTTAAAACGTATTTTAAAAATCGTTTTAAATTCGTTTCAAAAACAATTTCAACTTCATCTTCAATTTCAGATCGATTTGATTTCAATTCAATTCGAATTCATTTTATATTCAATTCAAATTCGTTTTCTTTTCAATTCAATTCACTATAATATTCATTTCAATTTGGATAAAATCGATATAAATATCGTTCACGTCAAAATGGCACAAAACTAATCAACACGGCTTTATATATTTCAGTCACTTCGTTATTCTATTCAACAAATGAATATTTATTCTATTCAACACATGAATTTATATTTCTTTCAACACACGACTAATCTCAACACATGAGTACTGTCAACACATCACTATTTTTGTTATGCAAAATATTTTATAAAACTATGGTATCTATCGTTTGATTTTCAATTAGACTTCTACGGGGAAGTAGATCTAATTTTAAATATGATAAAGATGTGAACTTTATTATTAAAATATTTCACTCAACACATGAATAGATTCAACACATGAATTTTTCTTTATAATATTCATTATTTTCCTGATTGGAATGAGGCCCAATCAATCACCATATAATGTTAATTATATGGATTCCATACCACATGTATATAATAGCAACAATAAACAATCATCCATCATCCAAGGTGCACCACACTGCATAAGCATCAAATATAGATATCTAACGCTTATAACAGCCTGTCAATCCATCGATCGACATATTTAATCAATCAGGATGAGTGAACTTCAAATTTCATCCCAACACCCGTGTGGGGTTTCAAACAATCAAACACAGATTTTAGTTGTCCAGTTAGGCGATGTGTAAAATTTATCGACCCAATCAATATCAGTCAAATCAGTGTATATAAACAAATCGGCCGATTTGTTTATAAATATTCGTTTATTCACTTTCACGTTAAAATTTATATTTTTAACGATAAAACAATTTATTTTAACACATGAATTTCTATTTAGTTCATTTATTCAATAAAATGATATTTTCATTTTTCTAACATATTTTAGGAAATTTCGGCGGCATAACGGCACGATACTAGAAACGGGACAAGGCCTAGCCTTATCCCCGGTCTAGTGAAGGCCCACGCCATTCACACATCAATCAAATCCATTCCCCATTTCACCATCAATTCAAACCAAATAATCTAACCGACTATACAACCAATCAAACAAGTCCATGGTCTGTGGACGATTGTGTCGGGTGCTACTAAGCACCGTCTGCATCCTAGTATATATACATAACTAGAAAAAGAGATTTTGAGTGAGAAGTTCTCACCGAAAGCTATCCAATACCACGACTCTTCATTTATAGAAATCTTCGCCATTATCGCCCTTTGTCGCTTTCGTTGCCCGTAGCCACTATATATATAAAAATCACATTTTTATATTGCTATTCAATATATAAAAATCAAATTTTTACTTTGCTATTCAATATATAAAAATCAAATTTTTTTTTACTTTGCTATTCAATATATAAAGATTTCGCCTTTTCAAAAATATAAATTTCGCCTTTTCAAAAATATTGACTTCATCACTATAAAAATCACATTTTTATTTTTCTACACTTATAAAGATGATATTTTTAATATTCCTATCATGTAAAAATTATATTTTCAATTCTCTACTTAACCAAAAATCATATTTTTACATCTTCTAAATAGTAAAGATTATATTTTTAATACTCTAAAAATATAAAAATCATATTTTTATTACTTTAAAAATATAAAAATCATATTTTTAACTGAATAAAATCTTTCTATTTTTAAAATCTAATCTTTTCACTTTTAAAAATCTGATCTTTTCACTGTTAAAAATCTGATCTTTGTATGAATAGACATCATATTTCTCACATGAACAAAATCATATTTTTAGTCAAATAAAAATCTTAACTTTGTAATTTCAAACAAATAAAAATCATATATTTTTTTCCAATCCAATTTCTATATTAACTAATGTTAAACAAACTGATTGCTTTTACATAACATTATATATATACGAAGGAATTAATAAAAATAAAATAAATAAATAAGAACCTTACTGTTTTCGTTTGCAGGGGGGAGGAGGCTGCTGCGTACGCTGGAGGGGGTCGGAGAGCTTCGACGGCGGGCTGGGGGTGAGGTAAGGCGGTAGTTGGTGGCGCGGGCTGTGGGGTCGGGTCTTCGGGTGGAGGCGCTGTCGCGTCTGGCGGAGGGCGTCGAGCGAGGGCGAGGCGGGCGGAGGGAGAAGAAGAGGGGGCGGCGGCTACTCCCCCTGGCGGCGTCGCGATGGTCGATTGGGGGGGCGTCGATTCCTTTTTTTTATTTTTTTCTTCTGCTGAATGAAAACGATTGAAGGGGGGCCAGAAAGAAAAAGTGGAGGGAGATATTATTATTTTATTTATTAATTAATTTTTCTTTCACCGCAAAAAGCAACTTTTATTTTCGACCTCAAAACGAGGCCCACCGCCTGTCGTCCATAGCGTATTACCCCCATTTCGAACACAATGAGATATGTATCGTAGGCTGATTCGGCAGTTTGAATCAGTTTTCGTTTGAATTTATATTTAAATCGCTATATTGAATTTTAAACGTACAATTCAAATTACCGGGGTCACATCCTAACTAGAAAAATTCCAGAAAAATATTTTCTGGCTTCGTATTGACGATACGGTCCTAACAAAACTAGTTTCGTCGAATTCTGAGACCGTTAGAAAAATGGCCATTTTCCAGTCGATTAAAATCAACTGAAACTAGTCAAACGCGTTTTCCTTTGCCACGCTCACATATTGAATTGAAAAATTATGAAATTTGAAACCTAGCAATAATTTGACACTGCGGATCCAACAAAACTGGTTTCGTCGAAATCCGAGGTCGTTTGCAAAATTTCAATTTTTAAAGGCCTGAATTCCATAGCGACTATTCAGAAATTTTCAACTGGACATAACTTTTGATTCCCGTTATTAAATTTCGATTTTTCGGATTCATTGGAAAGATATCATCAATTAGATCCTATTGTTTTTGGTTTCACTAAAATCCGGATTGTTTTGCACCCGGTACATTCAATTGAAGTTTGAAATCGAATTATCGAACTACCGCGCCATTTCCAATTCCTTTTATAATTATAAATAATCATTTATATTCTAACGATGTCGTATATAATATATACGTCGAATTCTATTCAAAATAAATTTCTCGTTGATATTATTTAAGATAATTCATTTTAAATGTTCAAAATTCGCCAAAATTGCCAAAATAAAAATTTTAAACTGGTCCAGATTTTCGGGTTATTACAATCTCTCCCACTTAAAACTTTTCGTCCCCGAAAAGGAACAAAGTCGAAAGTGGTTTGATTAATCAACTCTACATTCGATCTAGCTTCCATTCTCCAACTTTTCAGTTTCTGAAAAATTTCAAAAATTTGGCTAACACCCTGAATTTTCGAAAAATTTCGCCATAACCTCCCCTGCACCGGGAGCCACGGGAAAATCCCGAAATTGCCATACAGGCCTTCTGATCTCAAAAAGAAAAAGAAAAAGCCAAGCGGCTAGCCAATAGGCTCATAAAATCATCATCACCCAAACAAAACAGCAAATTATATTAAACATGTACCTATTTGTCGAGCAAACAAATTTTATTCTCTGCTCTAGCCTCCTTGCTATGACATGTTCAATGTAAGTATATGCATATGCAAGCAAATGTGACCAATTTTCAATACAATTTAATATTTGGTTCAATTAGGCATAAATGATTCAAAATTAACAAACAAATAAACAACCAACATAAACATCAATCAATTAGTGAATTAGAGTTTCAAATTGATAATTTTGATATATATACAGAAAATCTTGTTTTTGATGCCAATTCACAACAATGTATTCTAGCTATATTTGTTTTGGTTCTCACACCAGTCTAATGGAAATATATAGAAATCACACCTTCGAAATTCGAATATGAATACTGATGATGATGCACCATCATCAGAATCATCCCCGGATATCTAGAATGTGATTCTATATCTACCCAGTATATTAAAACTTCGAATATACGTTCATGACGCGTATACGCGAAATCTTTATATATTGGATTGCCCATATCAATATAAATAAATATTCAAATCCGTATAAAGCGATTTAAATTTTAAAACAAAATTGTTTTCATTTGAAAAATATACTCTTCACACTCGTTCTAGGATACTACTAATCCTATCTCTAACGAGTCATTCTAATTGGATTTCACTAATCCAATATCTGATGAATTCTTTCGTATGGTTCTAATGTGTCTTGTTCTCGAGCTCTGTAAACCAAAGCTCTGATACCAAACTGAGACGACCCGAACTTCCCCGTGAAGGAAAGCACGGATAGAATTGAGAACAGGACAAAACAGAACGCAGACGGAAGAACATTTCATTGTTATTACAATAATTCCATCAGATACAAGAATATACAGAGTATAACTGAATAAATTACATTTGATAAATATCAGAGATTACAATAAATTACATAGCAGGAGAAAAATATATAAAACACAACTAGAAGTAATGCACGGATACAGAGCTTTCCGAGCATCGTTCCAACTGTAAATTAGGACCCTGTGAATATAAATCTGCAAAAACCAAAACTACTAGCTGCCCGTGCGGAAAATAGGGGCACCCAGAGTTTAGGTTAAAACAATAAACTCCAGGTCAGTCATGTGACTGGTGTGAGAACTAAAACAGTTATTTAAAACTTTACTTTAAAAGAGAGTAATTCAAGGGACCACGCCGTATAACACGGAATGGGTTTCCTCCCAAGAATACTAGTGCATATAACAAAACAGCCCAATGCTTTTTGGAAAAATGAAGCTATTATAAGACCCAGGTCCCATCACACAATGCAACGCAAGCCGGAGGATAGGGTTTTCTCTTATAATAGCCAAATAATGCTTGATACGTTTAAAACAAATCATTTGATACTATTATAGGTGTATAGTGTCAAAACAATTTCAATCATAAATATCAATCATAGATGGCATGGGTACCATATATCATGTCGCCATACTAGTTCTACAATTAAAACCACAATATCACGTATTGGAAATTGGATTCCGTCATGAGCCGAGGCAAGGGGCAAGCTCCTCTCCGCGTTCGAGACACTCTAACAAATGTCCCAGGACCCCACTATGATCCTTGGATCTTCAGGGCCGGTCTCTCTTACTTTTGAGGATTAGTTATTCCTGAACACACGTTTCCCGGTCCTTACAGACCTGTATCCGAGGCGCCTCGCATTCCAACAACCACACAGGTGAAAAGTATATAAATGTCAGGGCTGGTAGGTCACTGACACCACCCTAGCTAGAAAGAAATGTCGTGCTCTCCCTGCAGTCATTATCCCGTTTTTGACTCATACCGAGGTGTGAGGCTCGCGAATTCACGTTATACACAAAGCTACGCCACACAGGCCGTGCTTTGATAATCAACAACAAGACTTTGCTTTTTAACAGAAGCCTTGATCAATTGCCACTTATGCGTGCCACACAGGCAATTCACTCCATGCGACTGATGTCCATCGATATACAACCTCTGAGCTCGTATGTCTCAGAGAAGGGCGTTAAGCAAGAGAATAAATTCTCCGCCGCCAAACAGATGTATATTTAATAGAGATCAATCAACACAGGATAAAATCCAATGTCAGACACACAATCCATTCACAAGTTCGTTCTGGGTATGAACGAAACCGGAGGCACTTTCCTCGCATATCCATCCATCTCCAGGTACGTCTGGACGATCACCAACTGATTCCCTCATCCTGGATGTACAGCCCAATCAAGATCATCAGTAATCACCCAAACGATGTGAAGACTTCCGGTTTTCAACCACCGTCTTCATCTTCGACATCTCGTCGAATCGGTTATTCAGAATGGGTATAAACCCGGCCTTTCTGAATAACCCACGTATATAATAAACGAATGTTACACAAACACAACAAATGCCTCATTCCAATTCAAAATATTCTTTTATTCACAAAATCACATTCTTAGGGAAATGTTTCCATTAATTTTAACCAAGATAAATCCTTCTAAATTTATTCTTTAATCCTCCTTTGGATATCATTTCAAACTAGTCGGGATTAACGAACCACACCGAAGTAATTATTTATTTTATTTCCCAATCCCAACCTATATATCCCATGGAGAAAAACTGGTAATACTCCATATCTAACACCACGGTGTTATCGGTAAAATTAATTACCATCCCACGTTCAAATCTAATTAAAGATTTAACTATCGCTTTGGAGCAAAACTGGTGGTACTCCATTCTCGATCACCCTTCGGATTTGATAATTTAAATTATCAATTCACATTTTAATCTAATTAAAGATTCATTAAAACTCCACTTAGTTTTAATCCTTTCTAAAATCAACATCTTACCTTTAGCTGGGGTAAAGAACCAATGTCATCTAAAACACGATTCACGATAAACCCAAATCACATTTGATATTAAATACAGAGCTCTGAATAGAAAATATACCGGCTTATGTTCAATATAAAATTCTGAAACCAACAAATATCGTATTAGAAATAACGATATGAAATATATCTTTCAAATAACCATAACAATATCTGTATAGTCACGAAATCCAACATCGAAATATTCCGAAGATAATTTCGATTCAACTCCAGTCCAATTCACGTATTGGGAATATTGATTATTGTTAAAATCACTTTCAAATTCAATTTATTTATTTCAAAAATAAGTTGATTTTAATTCTAGTTCAAAACTAGTTCATTTCGATAAAAATCTATTTTTATCCTTTCAAATGTGGAATTCTTCAGCCCAATTTTTCCCAAATCATTTCTTATGATTTTACACAAATTATAGATATTTTTAATAATTTTATCAAGGCCCGTACAGTCGATTTCCATCAACGGCCATCGAACTGCACTTACAGCGACCTTTTTCAAATTTGATTTGGACATAATTCCAAATCCAACCGTTAGATTTTAAATTTCTAATATTCATTGGAAAGCTCTTTTCGATACGAACCCAACGGTTCCGGTTTTAGGAGAATCCGACGGTCGGATCTCCCGCAACGTCAATTCGAAGTCAATGGTCGAAATTCACGAACTGCCGCGGCGCGGCGCGTTCTATTCAGGCCATTATATTATATATATATATATATATATATATGTTATATATTTTGTCGATTTCCCTTTTTAAAACGTATTTTAAAAATCGTTTTAAATTCGTTTCAAAAACAATTTCAACTTCATATTCAATTTCAGATCGATTTGATTTCAATTCAATTCGAATTCATTTTATATTCAATTCAAATTCGTTTTCTTTTCAATTCAATTCACTATAATATTCATTTCAATTTGGATAAAATCGATATAAATATCGTTCACGTCAAAATGGCGCAAAACTAATCAACACGGCTTTATATATTTCAGTCACTTCGTTATTCTATTCAACAAATGAATATTTATTATATTCAACACATGAATTTATATTTCTTTCAACACACGACTAATCTCAACATATGAGTACTGTCAACACATCACTATTTTTGTTATGCAAAATATTTATAAAACTATGGTATCTATCGTTTGATTTTCAATTAGACTTCTACGGGGAAGTAGTTCTAATTTTAAATATGATAAAGATGTGAACTTTATTATTAAAATATTTCACTCAACACATGAATAGATTCAACACATGATTTTTTCTTTATAATATTCATTATTTTCCCGATTGGAATGAGGTCCAATCAATCACCATATAATGTTAATTATATGGATTCCATACCACATGTATATAATAGCAACAATAAACAATCATCCATCATCCAAGGTGCACCACACTGCATAAGCATCAAATATAGATATCTAACGCTTATAACAGCCTGTCAATCCATCGATCGTCATATTTAATCAATCAGGATGAGTGAACTTCAAATTTCATCCCAACACCCGTGTGGGATTTCAAACAATCAAACACAGATTTTAGTTATCCAGTTGGGCGACGTGTAAAATTTATCGACCCAATCAATATCAGTCAAATCAGTGTATATAAACAAATCGGCCGATTTGTTTATAAATATTTGTTTATTCACTTTCACGTTAAAATTTATATTTTTAACGATAAAACAATTTATTTTAACACATGAATTTCTATTCAGTTCATTTATTCAATAAAATGATATTTTCATTTTTCTAACATATTTTAGGAAATTTCGGCGGCATAACGGCACGATACTAGAAACGGGACAAGGCCTAGCCTTATCCCCGGTCTAGTGAAGGCCCACGCCATTCACACATCAATCAAATCCATTCCCCATTTCACCAAACAATTCAATTCAAACCAAATTATCTAACCGACTACACAACCAATCAAACAAGTCCATGGTCTGTGGACGATTGTGTCGGGTGCTACTAAGCACCGTCTGCATCCTAGTATATATATATAACTAGAAAAAGAGATTTTGAGTGAGAAGTTCTCACCGAAAGCTATCCAATACCACGACTCTTCATTTATAGAAATCTTCGCCATTCTCGCCCTTTGTCGCTTTCGTTGCCCGTAGCCACTATATATATAAAAATCACATTTTTATATTGCTATTCAATATATAAAAATCGAATTTTTACTTTGCTATTCAATATATAAAAATCAATTTTTTTTTTACTTTGCTATTCAATCTATAAAGATTTCGCCTTTTCAAAAATATAGATTTCGCCTTTTCAAAAATATTGACTTCATCACTATAAAAATCACATTTTTATTTTTCTACACATATAAAG
Organism: Allium sativum; assembly: GCA_030737875.1. Lineage (NCBI taxonomy): Eukaryota > Viridiplantae > Streptophyta > Magnoliopsida > Asparagales > Amaryllidaceae > Allium > Allium sativum. The sequence goes on from CM060918.1 coordinate 754,021,744, forward strand.
ATGATATTTTTAATATTCCTATCATGTAAAAATTATATTTTCAATTCTCTACTTAACCAAAAATCATATTTTTACATCTTCTAAATAGTAAAGATTATATTTTTAATACTCTAAAAATATTAAAATCATATTTTTATTACTTTAAAAATATAAAAATCATATTTTTAACTGAATAAAATCTTTTCTATTTTTAAAATCTGATCTTTTCACTTTTAAAAATCTGATCTTTTCACTTTTAAAAATCTGATCTTTGTATGAATAGACATCATATTTCTCACATGAACAAAATCATATTTTTAGTCAAATAAAAATCTTAACTTTGTAATTTTAAACAAATAAAAATCATATTTTTTTTTCCAATCCAATTTCTATATAAACTAATGTTAAACAAACTGATTGCTTTTACATAACATTATATATATACGAAGGAATTAATAAAAATAAAATAAATAAATAAGAACCTTACTGTTTTCGTTTGCAGGGGGGGAGGAGGCTGCTGCGTACGCTAGAGGGGGTCGGAGAGCTTCGACGGCGGGTTGGGGGTGAGGTGAGGCGGTGGTTGGTGGCGCGGGCTGTGGGGTCGGGTCTTCGGGTGGAGGCACTGTCGCGTCTGGCGGAGGGCGTCGAGCGAGGGCGAGGCAGGCGGAGGGAGAAGAAGAGGGGGCGGCGGCGGCTACTCCCCCCCTGGCGGCGTCGCGATGGTCGATTGGGGGGGGGCGTCGATTCCTTTTTTTTATTTTTTTTCTTCTGTTGAATGAAAACGATTGAAGGGGAGGGCCAGAAAGAAAAAGGGGAGGGAGATATTATTATTTTATTTATTAATTAATTTTTCTTTCACCACAAAAAGCAACTTTTATTTTTGACCTCAAAACGAGGCCCACCGCCTGTCGTCCATAGCGTATTACCCCCATTCCGAACACAATGAGATATGTATCGTAGGCTGATTCAGCAGTTTGAATCAGTTTTCGTTTGAATTTATATTTAAATCGCTTTATTGAATTTTAAACGTACATTTCAAATTACCGGGGTCACATCCTAACTAGAAAAATTCCAGAAAAATATTTTCAAGCTTCGTATTAACGATACGGTCCTAACAAAACTAGTTTCGTCGAATTCTGAGACCGTTAGAAAAATGGCCATTTTTCAGTCGATTAAAATCAATTGAAACTGGTCAAACGCGTTTTCCTTTGCCACGCTCACATATTGAATTGAAAAATTATGAAATTTGAAACCTAGCAATAATTTGACACTGCGGATCCAACAAAACTGGTTTCATCGAAATCCGAGGTCGTTTGCAAAATTTCAATTTTTAAAGGCCTGAATTCCATAGCGACTATTCAGAAATTTTCAACTGGACATAACTTTTGATTCCCGTTATTAAATTTCGATTTTTCGGATTCATTGGAAAGATATCATCAATTAGATCCTATTGTTTTTGGTTTCACTAAAATCCGGATTGTTTTGCACCCGGTACATTCAATTGAAGTTTGAAATCGAATTATCGAACTACCGCGCCATTTCCAATTCCTTTTATAATTATAAATAATCATTTATATTCTAACGATGTCGTATATAATATATACGTCGAATTCTATTCAAAATAAATTTCTCGTTGATATTATTTAAGATAATTCATTTTAAATGTTCAAAATTCGCTAAAATTGCCAAAATAAAATTTTTAAACTGGTCCAGATTTTCGGGTTATTACAAGTGCTAACTGTTCAATGGTAGGGACATATCAAGTATTGTTCGCATAGCTACACAATGTACGATTTGGATGGAGCTATCTCTTATTGTATATGGACTTTTATGCTTATTATACAGTGCAACACTGTGGAGCCTTGACTGCACATTCTTATTTATATCATTATGATAATAGTTACTTGTCTTCACTTTCATCCTATATAAACTCTATTACTTTTAACCATAACATTAACGATTTATGCTTCGATTTTCAGTCCACTTAGTATTATTATCTCTTCATTTGTATATATACATATATATATGTATGTATGTATGTATGTATGTATGTATATATATATATATATATTATTATTTTATCTCATGAGGTATATGATATATTTAGTAACATTTTATTTTATTTATTACCCTTGATCATCATCCTACATTGACCATACATGTTACCAGTGTACCATTTAGTTATAATAAGTGTTGGTGGTGTAGAGAAGTCGTTAAATGTATACACATTATTGGCCTTGGACCAATGACTTCAAATATCAAACTTTTCAATTAAATAAGGATATTAGTAGAGAGCGTGCCACTGATGTCATAGAAGGAAAAGATTTCTATTATCAGTGTTTTTAGTATTGTTATTACATTCTATTTTATATGTAATATCTAGCGGAAGAAATAATGCTGCATTGCCCTTGACTTTTTTAAAGGTTGTACCATGACGTTTCTCTATTTGTTATTATAAGTCCATGGTAGCATTTCATAAATGATTTGAAAGCTCTATTACATTGCTTTCTAGAATGCTACTGTAACAACCCAGAATTTCTGAACCATTTTTTTTTATTTGGCTATTTTAATGGATTTTGAATGTTTAAAATGATGTATTTTAAATAATAATGACTAAAAATTTATTTAAATTGAAGTTAGGATGAATGTGAAAATTTGAGATTTCATAATATAAATTAAAAGTTTTGTCTAGCTTAAAATTCAAAATACTCGCTATGGAATTTATATATTTTTTAAAATAATGTATAGTCCTTAAAAATAGCCATTTTGCAAAGGCCTCCGTTTTTGACGAAACCACTTGTGTTGGATCCGGAATGTCAAAATATAGTCAGGTTTAAAATTTCATCATTTTTGGAATTAATATGTAAGCGTGGTAAATTTAAACGTGTTTTGTCAATTCCGTTTAAATTTAATCGACTTTAAAAAGGCCATATTTCAAACGGTCTCCAAATTTGACGAAATTGGTTTTGTTAGGACTGTATCATCAAAACATAGCTAGATTTATTTTTCTGTAATTTTTGGAGTTGGTATGTGGCCCCGGTAAATCAAAATGTACGTTTGAATTCAATATATATTGATTTATATTCTAATTTTGATGAAAACTGATCGAAACAGTAGAATTGGCTTACGGAACATATCCCATTGTGTCCAAAATGGGGGTATTTAGCTAGGGCCGATAGTCGTTGGGTTTTATTTGGAGTTTAAGTACAAATTTTCATAATAAAACAATTAATGGAATGAAATAATAATATATTTTTTATATAAATTTAATTAGATGGAAATGAGAATGGGATAGTTGAATTTATCGAATTCGAGAAATGACCGAGAAGGAGGGTCACAACAGCTACCATACAATAGCGTATAATAGGATTGTTGTAATCTCTATCATTTATAGATGATAATTTTACTGCAATTGATGCATAAAAAGAGGCGATATTGCTAACAAGAAACTATAACGATAGTACATAGAAGCATTCATGTGCATGTACGAATTTTTCTATGCATGTTATTACAAGTCATTAGAAAAGGTTCTTCTTAATGCTATTAGTAGTGCAATAAAGTTTGTCCTTTGGTGATAAATGTCTTTGTATTTTGATGTATTTTTTATCCCTTAGTTCAAAATATTTTTTGGATCCCAAATATTTTGTAACTAAATAGTTAAAAACAATTATTTCTATTCTATCTTATATAGTTATAGAGACACTTTGGGAATTTTTGAGCTACAGTCCTTATCATTTTTATAATTTTGTGATATTCATCAGAATTTCTGATTATCTTAGAAAAATTAACCTTTCTACACTAAAATTTTAAAAGAACCATATAAATGTTAGGAGTTTTCATGTTTACATGTGGTTAAGTAATGGGTTTGATCTCTTGAAATTATATACTTTTCTATTGAAAAAATACCATATTTTGTATAAATGTTTGAACTCGACATATGTCAAAGTAAAAAAAGGTTAATGTCTTAGGTATAATTAGATTTTTGTATAATGTCATTTATTTTTGATCTTAGGTTTCGAACAAAGAAATTAAATAACTTAAATATCGTGTATATCAACCAAATACAATATGTGCAACCTCAAAATAGTTTCATAACAAATTAATGTCAAGTTTTATAAGTACTAATCATTTAAGGTAAAATCAAATACATATTCTCCATACAAAAATTAGCTTGAAACATATGTTTAGTGGTCTAATTCTCAAATTTTGCAACCAATATTAGACATTTCATCCACAATTGCAATAAACCATGAAACATGGGTATTAATTTTGGTGTGTAACAAAAACTATTTGTTTATATGTAACATTACAAGTAAAGACAAAAAGCCATACTTATCTTTTTTCATATTTGAATCAAAGTAAGAGTACAATAATCATTCGATGTTTGCATGATATACTACTTGAGGATCAAGTTAAAAACTGTAAACGAATATGGGGAAATCACTACATCCATTTTTGGGTTTGCATTCATAAGTTTGTTCTCCTTTGGTGCTACCTGAAAGATTGAAAGAGAAAAGTGTTAGTCCTCAATTTTTACTTGTATACCTCTATATTTACGAATGTTTTCTCGCATGTATTATGTATACAAATATACCATTTTACCTTGTTTGGTTCTTGAAAAGTATTCTCATCCATTGGATTTGGAGATGATAGTATGATCATGTTTGATCGAACTGAATCTATAGTTCTACCTAAGCCTGATATTGATACAACCAGATTCACCGTGTCATTTCCAAAATTCACGACCTATTCGAAATGATGTACTTTCCAGTTAGTCAAAGGAAAAAAAATATAAACAAGAATAATGTTCGAAAATTTACATTTGGATCTAAATAAATCCAGAAGAGCATTATTTTTCAGAGAACTTTGATAACATTTGAGCTACCACCAATATAAAATATGGAATATTTAAAAAGAATAAGAAATGATGATATAAGTACTAACCTTTAGTTTCAGTATATCATTATTACGAGTGATTACCGCAGACGCAACTACTTGAGTAGGAGGATTCGTTTGAAGCGAAAAATTCAAAAAATTTGCACCACTGGATTCTTTGAACAAATACTGCACCCAGTAGCTTGGAGATCCATAATGTTGTGAGGAATCAAACCAAATTGCATTTGGTATCCACCTAAGCAATTGATTATAAATATTCAGACTAGTGTCATTATCATATATGTAAATTTAGACAAAAGATGAGTATAAAATTTACCCTGGCAAATTTATATTTGAAAAAAGTGGAGCATAAGATGCCATGGCAACAATATCACTGCAAAGGTAAAAATGACGATCAGTTATTGAAAACTAAGCATTTAAAATATTCTAACGATTGGTGAAATATTTTAACTTGTAGAGCATTGGTAACCATATTTGTTCCATAATATAAATGTAACAAACTTTTGTTTTGGTTTTCTATCACTCTAGGCCTTCATTCTACGATTAAAGAAAAATTTCGAAACTGGAATGTTCAAACATGGATGATGATTTTTGTTATTTGAAAAAGACGGAAATAGATAGGTGTCCTGTTTGAACTTCAAATGGTTTTTCTAAATGAAAAGTTGTTACTTTTGCACAATTCTAAGATAGCAATGATCATACTACTCAATTCAAGTTATGCATGTTTCAAGCCTACGACTTCGTACGCCAATATGAAAATGATGAGAAACATGCCTATTTCTTTCCAAACCAATTAGATATGCAGCTTCACTGAGTGCATCTGCTAAATTTCCCTTGCCAGCTTGTGTTCCTTTTGCAGCGTATTCACTCACAAAAGCCTAAGAATCAACTTGTAAATATACACTAGAACAAACAAATGAAAAAAATGCAGAAGAATGTTTGTAAGATAAGCATGGTTTAAATTGACCGAAATATACCTTAGGACCATTTCGAGGTGCAATATCAAAATAATGATTACCGTTGAACATATCCAAAGGTTCTGGGTATATCTATGAAAGGAAAAATTAAATAAACAAATAAGTTAGATGGTTGACTGTAATGTGGTCAGTTATCAAGTTTTATCAAAATATAAGTAGTCGTCCTTACATGAAAATCATAGAAGTCAGCAGGATGATTCAATGGTGTACGAGATCCATCACAGTTTGAAATGATTTGGAGATTTGGATATTTCTTCTTAATCTCATTATAGAAATATGGATATATGATTTCTGAAAACAATGAGCAAAAAGACATTTAAACTCAAAACATCGACACTTTAAAAATAAAATTAAAAATCATTCAAATTTAATTCTAACTTCAGTCATATACTAGCTAATAAATCTTACTTCAAATATTCTATGCTACAATGTTTGCATATAGGATGTTGTATAATTTTAGTTCAACAATTTAGTTGTCAAGCACTTCTTTGAAGGAGAGGGTAGTCTGGGGGTAGGCGCAGGGGGGGGGCGCTTAAATTAGAATATAAGTCAGTTACTACACAAAACCAATACCAATCTAGTTTAGCACCTTATGCATTTTTCGTTTGGACATATTAGTGATTAATGACCATGCTAGCCTCATTCTTTTGGATGATGAATATAGCTACCTTTTAATTTATTATGGATAGTGCAGTTTTATTATTTGTCTTAAGTGTTGCAATAATTGCATGCACTTTCAGCGGAGACCGTGGCTATTGTTGCTTTTATTTAGTAATTCTAAGTTACAAAGAGCTATCATAAACAAAGAAACAAACCATAATTTTTTTGATTGATCGGAAAACAATTTTCATTTCCAACGGCAACAATTTTCATGTCAAATGGCTTGGGATGTCCCATTTTTGCTCTAATGGATCCCCATGTTGTGTTAGCTGATCCTATAGCAAATTCAATACCATCAAGAGCATCCTAAAAATGAAACAAGCATAGTAGCATTAGTACATAAAGTATTTCACATGAAATGCTAAACAAAAAATGTAGACTTAACTATGTAATATGCTGGGAAGTTAGAGTTATACTCCTTAATTTTTTCAAAGTTATATAGGAAAAGTAAAATAAATGGAAACTTATCATTGGATGAATTATTTTAGGGAATAAAACTTGAAAATAAAGATGAATTTATGGTGTTCTATATGTGTATTTCATTTTATCTTTTTTGAATAGTGGACTACTTTAATGACTTTAAAGCTAGAAAACTTATCTATTTTACTGAAAAAATACCGTGAAAATATCAGCATAATAGAAACTTCATCTTATTTAGAGTTATTAAAAACTTTCAAAAGCTAAAAGAATTATGGTTATGTATATAAAATATAAAAGAAATATTATGTAATAATTTTATATAAAGTTACATATAATAATTATGAACTATTAGATAAAATGTATGCCCACCATTCATTTAAGAGGTGAGTTACTATAGGGTGAAGCGGTTTGACTCATACTTAATAAGCCAAGTTTCTTCTAATTTTTTAATTCCTCTCATTTTTCATCGTGGGCTTGATAGCTCATGCACATTTTATTTTCTTATAAATTCTAAAAATAGCCATTTAAGTTTAGCTGCACATAATAGAACATTAGCAAGTTAAATTATTTTGAATTCGTTTTTTCCTTGACTGGATATTATTAAGATATTTTTGCGTACCTGCACAAAAGACATGACATTGTTTGGATTGACAATGTTTTCTTCCATTCCCATGCCTAAATCAAACATAGGGGTCCTATTAGCTGAAGTATTATCATTTGTTTCCAGTAAGTTATTTCGAAAGATAAATTCACTTACCAATGTTGAATACCCAAATGGGTGAAGCACCAAGTTCTTCAATAAGCTACAAGAAAAATACAATTATTAGAACTACGAAAGGATACTGAATGAAATTATAACTTAATGAACCAACATAGAACATAAAATAAACAGATTTACTCAATAAAATGTATAATATACATACTATGAGAAGCTCATAATATCCTAATCCATCATCTGTCCAGTATTTCCATACATCATTAAAATGTCCTGGCCTTTCCTCCCATGGACCAATTGAATCCTTCCATTTAAATGCATTTACAAGCTTAAGTCCTTCTATATAGCATCCACCTTTATTTTATACATACATATATATATATATATATATTAGTAGGCAAACTACAATTTAGAAGATGTAGATGAGTTAAATTACAAATATGCATTTAATACCTGGAAATCTTACGAAAGTTGGATTCAGATTTGCAATCATTGAATATAGGTCTTTCCTGAATCCATGTCCCTAGATGTATGATTTAGTAAAAATAAATTAAAAAATACCTTTGAATATATGATATTAACTTGAATAGAACTATAGTAAAATTTGTCCATTATACCTAATAAATTCAAATTTGCATTTAGGTTACTTCTAATGAAGCAATTGACGCAAAGCTGATTATTTAGATATATCAATACTATTATGTAATGGCCAATTTTTTTGATGAACTAATTAAAATTATGTGATATTCGAGTTTTTGATTATGTGATAGATTCACATCCATAATCTAGTTTAGAGTTTTCTGATTTTGCAATCTACGATATCATCAATAGGGAAAACATGATTTCTAAGCAAGTTAAATTTAAGAATTTTAGAGATTTTTACCATAATGTTTAATTTATTATGATATTAACTTGAACTATACTAATATACCTTGTAAGTGTCTGTTGGCATCACTGATATTTGATCAAACCAAATAACACTTTTTTTGTTTGTTGTCAGTTGAAGCCTTGCATTACTATCACTGTCCTTTGCATTTAATACAAACTCCATTTTTGTCCAATTTCTCACTCGGGTTGCAGGAGCTCTGAACAATAAAATTGAATGAAGCAAATGATTTCAAATTAAAATACCTATAGTTACAGATGCTTATTCCTAATTACTCACATAATATTCTTAGTTGCCAGCATTTTCAATCCATCCATGCTTGCAAGTGAAACAGTAAATCTTACAGGATCATTTGACTTGACATAAAGAATCACTTTATATGTTTTTCCTTGCACAATATTCTGTCTCAAAAAAAGCATTGTTAACAAGCAAACACATGTTAAACCGTCTAATAAATAAAATAAAGAAGTTTGTTGTACACTGATATGTATGTGTGTACACATATTTTTGTTTGTATGTGTATGAGAATTACCATTCCCCAGTAACCAGGATTGTATACCCCGACACCGCCAGCAGGACATATATTTGGTAAAGTTTTATCACAAAGGACTTCCATTCGAAGCGCCACCTTATTTCTTTCAAAACAAGAAGACAACTCTGTTGTCAAAATTATTGAACTTCCATTTCCAATCGTTACCCATGGGGCAAAATCATTTTTGTTTTGCCTTCCTGCTTCGAAACCTATATATGCATGACGTTGGTTAAAATAAATAATCCAAAATTTTGTTGAAGAATTATACTAAATTTCTCTATATTCATTGAATTTAACCTCTGTTATTGACAAGCTCTGCCCATAATCCACCAGCTCCTGCATGGTTGATTTCCTGCAATTCAATATAAAATGAATTTCAATGATTAACATAATTTATGTTACGTTTGTTATTATGTTTAATTTCATAACTACTATGAGTAATTTGAGAAGTAATGTGTATTAAGGTGTCAAAGAAGAAAACATATACTTCAAAAAAGACACCAATTAAGTTATCTGGCATTTTTCTTCCGGACTTTGCATCAATATTGAAAACCCCTGAAGGATTTCCATCAACTCTGATTTGATTCAAAATAAAAAGTGAACAAAGCCACACGAAATTGAAAATATTAATCTTCATTTTTTTCTAACACAACTAAAAAAGAATTCGCTTTTCTGATGAGAAGTTCTACACTTACTCGTACTTATATAATTAAACTGTAGATTAAGATTCGTTTGCCTAATTCTTCCTTATCATTAAAACATGGATCTCATTAAAGTCATTAACTAGTTTATCATTTATTATTGTTCAATCATGAAGGTCATTAAATTCATAAACCATTAAATTGATAAACATTAAATTGGTAAATTTAATATCCTATAAGTAAGGGGAAACAATTTAAATCAAACACCCACTACTTCAAGCATATCATTTATTATTTGTTCAGCAATCAAGATCACTAATTGACAAATGCATGATTCTAAAAGATAAGGGATAGAATCATAATTAAAGGTCAATATTTCCAGTGTATTATATCTTTATTAATTGTCGGTTTGAAAGCCTACAATTTTTGCTGATGGTTAACCTCCAAAAATAAATATTTATCTTTATCCTTTTTCATAATTTGTTTTGAAACGTAATTTATTAGTCAGACTTGGAACTTCCAAAAATTTCTTATGAACCTTTATCTCTATATTTCGCATAAAAATCGAATCTACCAATTGAAAATTCAAATTATCAAAAAATACTTAAATATAGGATCTAATAAATAAATATCTTTTATAACATCTATCTTTATTAATTAATAACATAAATTAAAATTAAAACTAATATGGGTATTGCAACTGAAAATTCTAGCAAACTATATATGATTTCAATATATAAGCATAACAAAAAATCCATGCAAACCATTTTATTTTGAGTATGTTAAATTTGTACAGCTTTTTAAAACATGATTCACGGTTAAATCATGTGATATAATAATGAACGAGCCATGTGCGGTAGTGCTAGTTGTTATAAATATGATTATATGCTCAATAATCATTATTAATAGTTGTTTTGCAAGCGTAAAATTTTGATCAACTGCGGACTTTCAAAAATTTCCTTACATATCTTCAGCTTATTATGTCACTTAAAAATATGATATAAAGATAAAAGAATTTTACAGATTCAAACTGCAATTTTTTGCATAAAAACAAGTATATTAACATCACTTAAAAATATGGTCTAATAAATATATACTTTTCACATAATCGTGTTTTATTCTTTAATAGCACAAATAAAAAATTAAAATTATATACATTTCGATACTACAACTTAAAAATAAAAACTTAGAATATTAAACATGGTTTTAATACAAAAGTGTAACCAAGTATTCAGTTATAACAACTTCACCACGAATGTACTAAACATATTCGGTTTCTAGAAAGAAATTCACTTACATAGAATAAATCATGATCACGCACAAAACACATGGTGTAAGACTTGCCTTTATTAATAATTAGCTTTGAGGAGGAATCTTTTGGTCCAGCTGCAAACTTTCAAGAATACCTTATGTAACTTTATCTCCATATTACGCCTTAAAGTTAGATCTACTAATTAATTTTTTTTTACAAATTCATACTATAATTTCCTAAACGTACTTAAATATATGAGGTTGAAACCGTGCTTCACACACAGGCTGTCTTGGACAAAATAATAAGAATGTAAATCCAACCAAAAAAAATTGCTTGCATTAATATTATATAAATAGTCGAATTCAACATTAAGCTCTAAATCTTATGAAAAAATACATTTACAGCCCATTTTAATATTTGTAATATCATTGATGCTTTTTCAACCAATGTCATAAAATTGACAAAATTGTTTAAAAGTGTAAAATTGGAGATAAAAAAGAATAATTGCTAGGTAGTTCAATAAATTAGTACAATTTACATAAATTTCCATGCTATTTACAATGCGGGATGAATGCAAGCTTATTCCAAATGAAAATGAAGATTTAAATATACCTCCACATCATTCTAATATCAAACTTCGGTGTAATGGATAGATAATAATTGGGTCAAACTCAAACAAGTTGAAGCAACGATCAAACCGCCACCAAGCCTAATAAACAATTGGATTGGATCTACATTAGGGATTTAGTAGGCTGAACTCAAACAATATTGCCAAAAATTGATGTTGTCATAGGCTGATAAACCGTATTTGTATGTAAAACACATGAAGTGTTAAAATATGATAGTTTGGCACAAAATGGTCATTTTTCCTAGATAAAAATTCTTAACTCATCCTAGTATGTTAGATTGATAAACAAAACATGCATTCAATTTCTAATATTAAAGTTCCAAATAAAGATGTCTCGCCAACTTCAATTTTTATAGTGAAGAACGTCAAGTGTCAACTATAGTTTGCTCCCCGATACTACCATTTTTCTACCCATACAGGATATACCACAATACTAATCTGATTCAAAGATATCAGAAATAGAATGAATTTGCATGTTTTTCCTATATTGAAGGCTCTGCCAAGTTGCCACATCTATGCGTTGGAATGGAAATAACTTTAAAAAAATCAATAATTTTTATTAGATTTCAAACAAAGTGAAAAATGCTAAGAATATTTGAGTAAACTATAATCTCATTGTGATATGATAATAGGTCATATAGATATCATATTATGTCTAGGTATACATGGATCAAACTCAAAAACTGTGCTTAACATTTTAGTTGTACATATATTTGGACCCACCAGGACGTTGAATGAATTGTCATTTTCAAGCGAGATGAACTGAGGATGAATATAAAATGGCAGGAATCTAGAAACAGTTTACATCATATGCTTCATTATATATGCATTCTGTCCATTTTTCCTAGCAAGTCCATGATCACAGTTAGTATCTGAAAAGAAATATTTAGATATCTGGAATAGTTTAGTGAAGGTCAATATGTAATATGTAGATATCTAAAACAATATATTTTTTAATAAACGTTAATTAAATTGTGGCATTCAAGTTACAAAATAGATATAATTTAAATTACAACATGATTTCACTGTTGAGATCGATGACACATCTGATTCCTGAAATAGTGACCTAGACCTATAATATAATCTGTTCAATTGAGTTTGGTCATATTCATGTTACTAACAAAAAAACAATCAACTATCATCTCTTATATTATATTTATCCATTTCTTTTGTAAGTTTGGAACATATGGAAATAAATGATCCATTTTGTTTGCCCTGTGAACTTTTGTACACATATAGAAGGGTACTATTTCTTTTTTTTGCTATAATCCAAAATACAGCACTAAATTAGGGGGAAAATCATTCAATTTTTTATGTGTTTGGATAAAGAATCCAAGGTTAAGGATAATTAACTGTTACCACCAATCTATAAATGGATGTGCGCACACTCTCCACTTTAAGAAAGGAATAAAATTTTAATTAGTTTCTTAAATAAGATATATGGCTACTATTAATTTCAGATTGATGATATATCTAGCACCAAGGGAGATAAAAATGTTATTACATATTAGATCAATTAACCAATTTAACACTCAATTTTTGTTTCTGGAGGGTATGTAAATTTTCAGATCAACATTATCTCATTGCGTAGATAATAATGATTTTGATGTCATATCTCTTGGGAGATCCTTAAGATTACTGCTATTTAAACTTATCAATAATCTTATGGGAAAGAAAAATCAATTTAAACAACATGATAAACGACTTACAGTCAAAAAAAAGCTAAAGATAATAGAGAAGTAGAGCAGCAACACATAAACTTTGCAATGGCTACCAATTTTGAGTTTAAGAGCCATTTCATGATAAATATGATTACACCACTTTGATAAATAAAGAGAACATATCAACAAATTAAAATAAATTAGATAAACCTTTGCAAATTATGCTATGCATGTTTATAATAAATTCAAAAAGGATTGGAAGAAAAATAACCTTAAAACTATTTGAGTATTTATTCATGTTCTTTAAAAAAAACAAGTAAAGAACGTTCGTAATTCTAATGGCCCACAAATTCGTACTATCTGAGTTGACTAAATACACCACATATCCAACCCAAATATCATAGAAATACGAATCAATTTTTTTAAGAAGAAAGAGGTAGAAGAAGAACAAAAATAACAACACAGAATCTCACATCGCATCGGAACAAAAGATAATACATCATTTCTTTTGAAATACAAAATTTTAATTGTATAACATACAATTATCAGAGTACAACACTTACAACATAGCGGAAAAACAATAACTAAATAATGCTGAAGCCTCCTGCTCCAAGCTCCTTTAGATACATCTATAATTACTTGAACTACTTGAAAGCCCGTACAAATATAGGCACCCAAGAGTTTAGGGAAAACGTAGAAAAATAAACTCTGGGTCAGTCATGGGACTAGTATGAGTAAACAATTTTAAAACAATTTGAGAAAATAAACGATATCTCATAAGACCACGCCATATGACACGGACAGGTTTTTCCCTTATGGGAATCCAAAACACTTGATATAACTTTCAAATCATTTTGAAAGAAAAACGATAATCTTTATATAAAAACTCTTCTGATATTATAATAGTGTCTTAATCAAATAAATAGAAATTGTAACACCCTGAATTTTCTGAGAATATTAAAATTAACAAATTAAAGAACACTTAATTTTTAGAAGAAGAATTAAGTGAAATTGGTTGCACTATTACGTTCGTCTCAAAATTTTGGTCAAGATAGATATTTGGTTCGGCATAAAACGGATACCTTATGAAGAAGTTATTAAGCCTTGAAGTTTGTATGCATATGAGAAATACATATATATATATATATATATATAAATTAAATAAATAAATATGCAAAAAAGTTCAAAACAGCGAATCGGGAGGGGGAATAACCGAACCGTCCCATTTTTTAGGTCGACCCGAGACCCACTGGGTCGACTAGGGGTTGATTCAGGGTGTTTGGCTGCCAACCCGTGGGCCGATTCGCTCTAAGGAAGATGTAGCATCTGATTGGTTCTGATGGACTCCTTGTTGAGTCAATTAGGGCTGATGTGGCTATTCTATCTTGTCTGAATGGCTTTTATTTGCTCTAGGTTTATCTGACGGTTCCAATTAAATCAAACTTCTATATAAGCAACCTAATACCTCAACCCTAAATCATATTAAAAATCAAACCAAGAGCCGCCATGCTGCCATTGGACAACCTCGGGTAGCCGCCGTTCAACTTGAAGCAAATTAAAAGAGACAAACCAAATCAAATCAAAATTAAACTAAAACAACGATTGTCTGCATCAAAGGCGAGCATTTCAAAAATAATTTCGATTCAACTCCAGTCCAATTCACGTATTGGGAATATTGATTATTTTTAAAATCACTTTCAAATTCAATTTATTTATTTCAAAAATAAATTGATTTTAATTCTAGTTCAAAACTAGTTCATTTCGATAAAAATCTATTTTTATCCTTTCAAATGTGGAATTCTTCAGCCCAATTTTTCCCAAATCATTTCTTATGATTTTACACAAATTATAGATATTTTTAATAATTTTATCAAGGCCCGTACAGTCGATTTCCATCAACGGCCATCGAACTGCACTTATAGCGACCTTTTTCAAATTTGATTTGGACATAATTCCAAATCCAACCGTTAGATTTTAAATTTCTAATATTCATTGGAAAGCTCTTTTCGATACGAACCCAACGGTTCCGGTCTTAGGAGAATCCGACAGTCGGATCTCCCGCAACGTCAATTCGAAGTCAATGGTCGAAATTCACGAACTGCCGCGGCGCGGCGCGTTCTATTCAGGCCATTATATATATATATATATATATATTATATATATTTTGACGATTTCCCTTTTTAAAACGTATTTTAAAAATCGTTTTAAATTCGTTTCAAAAACAATTTCAACTTCATCTTCAATTTCAGATCGATTTGATTTCAATTCAATTCGAATTCATTTTATATTCAATTCAAATTCGTTTTCTTTTCAATTCAATTCACTATAATATTCATTTCAATTTGGATAAAATCGATATAAATATCATTCACGTCAAAATGGCACAAAACTAATCAACACGGCTTTATATATTTCAGTCACTTCGTTATTCTATTCAACAAATGAATATTTATTCTATTCAACACATGAATTTATATTTCTTTCAACACACGACTAATCTCAACACATGAGTACTGTCAACACATCACTATTTTTGTTATGCAAAATATTTTATAAAACTATGGTATCTATCGTTTGATTTTCAATTAGACTTCTACGGGGAAGTAGTTCTAATTTTAAATATGATAAAGATGTGAACTTTATTATTAAAATATTTCACTCAACACATGAATAGATTCAACACATGAATTTTTCTTTATAATATTCATTATTTTCCTGATTGGAATGAGGCCCAATCAATCACCATATAATGTTAATTATATGGATTCCATACCACATGTATATAATAGCAACAATAAACAATCATCCATCATCCAAGGTGCACCACACTGCATAAGCATCAAATATAGATATCTAACGCTTATAACAGCCTGTCAATCCATCGATCGACATATTTAATCAATCAGGATGAGTGAACTTCAAATTTCATCCCAACACCCGTGTGGGGTTTCAAACAATCAAACACAGATTTTAGTTGTCCAGTTAGGCGATGTGTAAAATTTATCGACCCAATCAATATCAGTCAAATCAGTGTATATAAACAAATCGGCCGATTTGTTTATAAATATTCGTTTATTCACTTTCACGTTAAAATTTATATTTTTAACGATAAAACAATTTATTTTAACACATGAATTTCTATTTAGTTCATTTATTCAATAAAATGATATTTTCATTTTTCTAACATATTTTAGGAAATTTCGGCGGCATAACGGCACAATACTAGAAACGGGACAAGGCCTAGCCTTATCCCCGGTCTAGTGAAGGCCCACGCCATTCACACATCAATCAAATCCATTCCCCATTTCACCATCAATTCAAACCAAATAATCTAACCGACTATACAACCAATCAAACAAGTCCATGGTCTGTGGACGATTGTGTCGGGTGCTACTAAGCACCGTCTGCATCCTAGTATATATACATAACTAGAAAAAGAGATTTTGAGTGAGAAGTTCTCACCGAAAGCTATCCAATACCACGACTCTTCATTTATAGAAATCTTCGCCATTCTCGCCCTTTGTCGCTTTCGTTGCCCGTAGCCACTATATATATAAAAATCACATTTTTATATTGCTATTCAATATATAAAAATCAAATTTTTACTTTGCTATTCAATATATAAAAATCAAATTTTTTTTTACTTTGCTATTCAATATATAAAGATTTCGCCTTTTCAAAAATATAAATTTCGCCTTTTCAAAAATATTGACTTCATCACTATAAAAATCACATTTTTATTTTTCTACACTTATAAAGATGATATTTTTAATATTCCTATCATGTAAAAATTATATTTTCAATTCTCTACTTAACCAAAAATCATATTTTTACATCTTCTAAATAGTAAAGATTATATTTTTAATACTCTAAAAATATAAAAATCATATTTTTATTACTTTAAAAATATAAAAATCATATTTTTAACTGAATAAAATCTTTTCTATTTTTAAAATCTAATCTTTTCACTTTTAAAAATCTGATCTTTTCACTGTTAAAAATCTGATCTTTGTATGAATAGACATCATATTTCTCACATGAACAAAATCATATTTTTAGTCAAATAAAAATCTTAACTTTGTAATTTCAAACAAATAAAAATCATATATTTTTTTCCAATCCAATTTCTATATTAACTAATGTTAAACAAACTGATTGCTTTTACATAACATTATATATATACGAAGGAATTAATAAAAATAAAATAAATAAATAAGAACCTTACTGTTTTCGTTTGCAGGGGGGAGGAGGCTGCTGCGTACGCTGGAGGGGGTCGGAGAGCTTCGACGGCGGGCTGGGTGTGAGGTAAGGCGGTAGTTGGTGGCGCGGGCTGTGGGGTCGGGTCTTCGGGTGGAGGCGCTGTCGCGTCTGGCGGAGGGCGTCGAGCGAGGGCGAGGCGGGCGGAGGGAGAAGAAGAGGGGGCGGCGGCTACTCCCCCCTGGCGGCGTCGCGATGGTCGATTGGGGGGGCGTCGATTCCTTTTTTTTAATTTTTTTCTTCTGCTGAATGAAAACGATTGAAGGGGGGCCAGAAAGAAAAAGTGGAGGGAGATATTATTATTTTATTTATTAATTAATTTTTCTTTCACCGCAAAAAGCAACTTTTATTTTCGACCTCAAAACGAGGCCCACCGCCTGTCGTCCATAGCGTATTACCCCCATTTCGAACACAATGAGATATGTATCGTAGGCTGATTCGGCAGTTTGAATCAGTTTTCGTTTGAATTTATATTTAAATCGCTATATTGAATTTTAAACGTACAATTCAAATTACCGGGGTCACATCCTAACTAGAAAAATTCCAGAAAAATATTTTCTGGCTTCGTATTGACGATACGGTCCTAACAAAACTAGTTTCGTCGAATTCTGAGACCGTTAGAAAAATGGCCATTTTCCAGTCGATTAAAATCAACTGAAACTAGTCAAACGCGTTTTCCTTTGCCACGCTCACATATTGAATTGAAAAATTATGAAATTTGAAACCTAGCAATAATTTGACACTGCGGATCCAACAAAACTGGTTTCGTCGAAATCCGAGGTCGTTTGCAAAATTTCAATTTTTAAAGGCCTGAATTCCATAGCGACTATTCAGAAATTTTCAACTGGACATAACTTTTGATTCCCGTTATTAAATTTCGATTTTTCGGATTCATTGGAAAGATATCATCAATTAGATCCTATTGTTTTTGGTTTCACTAAAATCCGGATTGTTTTGCACCCGGTACATTCAATTGAAGTTTGAAATCGAATTATCGAACTACCGCGCCATTTCCAATTCCTTTTATAATTATAAATAATCATTTATATTCTAACGATGTCGTATATAATATATACGTCGAATTCTATTCAAAATAAATTTCTCGTTGATATTATTTAAGATAATTCATTTTAAATGTTCAAAATTCGCCAAAATTGCCAAAATAAAAATTTTAAACTGGTCCAGATTTTCGGGTTATTACAATCTCTCCCACTTAAAACTTTTCGTCCCCGAAAAGGAACAAAGTCGAAAGTGGTTTGATTAATCAACTCTACATTCGATCTGGCTTCCATTCTCCAACTTTTCAGTTTCTGAAAAATTTCAAAAATTTGGCTAACACCCTGAATTTTCGAAAAATTTCGCCATAACCTCCCCTGCACCGGGAGCCACGGGAAAATCCCGAAATTGCCATACAGGCCTTCTGATCTCAAAAAGAAAAAGAAAAAGCCAAGCGGCTAGCCAATAGGCTCATAAAATCATCATCACCCAAACAAAACAGCAAATTATATTAAACATGTACCTATTTGTCGAGCAAACAAATTTTATTCTCTGCTCTAGCCTCCTTGCTATGACATGTTCAATGTAAGTATATGCATATGCAAGCAAATGTGACCAATTTTCAATACAATTTAATATTTGGTTCAATTAGGCATAAATGATTCAAAATTAACAAACAAATAAACAACCAACATAAACATCAATCAATTAGTGAATTAGAGTTTCAAATTGATAATTTTGATATATATACAGAAAATCTTGTTTTTGATGCCAATTCACAACAATGTATTCTAGCTATATTTGTTTTGGTTCTCACACCAGTCTAATGGAAATATATAGAAATCACACCTTCGAAATTCGAATATGAATACTGATGATGATGCACCATCATCAGAATCATCCCCGGATATCTAGAATGTGATTCTATATCTACCCAGTATATTAAAACTTCGAATATACGTTCATGACGCGTATACGCGAAATCTTTATATATTGGATTGCCCATATCAATATAAATAAATATTCAAATCCGTATAAAGCGATTTAAATTTTAAAACAAAATTGTTTTCATTTGAAAAATATACTCTTCACACTCGTTCTAGGATACTACTAATCCTATCTCTAACGAGTCATTCTAATTGGATTTCACTAATCCAATATCTGATGAATTCTTTCGTATGGTTCTAATGTGTCTTGTTCTCGAGCTCTGTAAACCAAAGCTCTGATACCAAACTGAGACGACCCGAACTTCCCCGTGAAGGAAAGCACGGATAGAATTGAGAACAGGACAAAACAGAACGCAGACGGAAGAACATTTCATTGTTATTACAATAATTCCATCAGATACAAGAATATACAGAGTATAACTGAATAAATTACATTTGATAAATATCAGAGATTACAATAAATTACATAGCAGGAGAAAAATATATAAAACACAACTAGAAGTAATGCACGGATACAGAGCTTTCCGAGCATCGTTCCAACTGTAAATTAGGACCCTGTGAATATAAATCTGCAAAAACCAAAACTACTAGCTGCCCGTGCGGAAAATAGGGGCACCCAGAGTTTAGGTTAAAACAATAAACTCCAGGTCAGTCATGTGACTGGTGTGAGAACTAAAACAGTTATTTAAAACTTTACTTTAAAAGAGAGTAATTCAAGGGACCACGCCGTATAACACGGAATGGGTTTCCTCCCAAGAATACTAGTGCATATAACAAAACAGCCCAATGCTTTTTGGAAAAATGAAGCTATTATAAGACCCAGGTCCCATCACACAATGCAACGCAAGCCGGAGGATAGGGTTTTCTCTTATAATAGCCAAATAATGCTTGATACGTTTAAAACAAATCATTTGATACTATTATAGGTGTATAGTGTCAAAACAATTTCAATCATAAATATCAATCATAGATGGCATGGGTACCATATATCATGTCGCCATACTAGTTCTACAATTAAAACCACAATATCACGTATTGGAAATTGGATTCCGTCATGAGCCGAGGCAAGGGGCAAGCTCCTCTCCGCGTTCGAGACACTCTAGCAAATGTCCCAGGACCCCACTATGATCCTTGGATCTTCAGGGCCGGTCTCTCTTACTTTTGAGGATTAGTTATTCCTGAACACACGTTTCCCGGTCCTTACAGACCTATATCCGAGGCGCCTCGCATTCCAACAACCACACAGGTGAAAAGTATATAAATGTCAGGGCTGGTAGGTCACTGACACCACCCTAGCTAGAAAGAAACGTCGTGCTCTCCCTGCAGTCATTATCCCGTTTTTGACTCATACCGAGGTGTGAGGCTCGCGAATTCACGTTATACACAAAGCTACGCCACACAGGCCGTGCTTTGATAATCAACAACAAGACTTTGCTTTTTAACAGAAGCCTTGATCAATTGCCACTTATGCGTGCCACACAGGCAATTCACTCCATGCGACTGATGTCCATCGATATACAACCTCTGAGCTCGTATGTCTCAGAGAAGGGCGTTAAGCAAGAGAATAAATTCTCCGCCGCCAAACAGATGTATATTTAATAGAGATCAATCAACACAGGATAAAATCCAATGTCAGACACACAATCCATTCACAAGTTCGTTCTAGGTATGAACGAAACCGGAGGCACTTTCCTCGCATATCCATCCATCTCCAGGTACGTCTGGACGATCACCAACTGATTCCCTCATCCTGGATGTACAGCCCAATCAAGATCATCAGTAATCACCCAAACGATGTGAAGACTTCCGGTTTTCAACCACCGTCTTCATCTTCGACATCTCGTCGAATCGGTTATTCAGAATGGGTATAAACCCGACCTTTCTGAATAACCCACGTATATAATAAACAAATGTTACAAAAACACAACAAATGCCTCATTCCAATTCAAAATATTCTTTTATTCACAAAATCACATTCTTAGGGAAATGTTTCCATTAATTTTAACCAAGATAAATCCTTCTAAATTTATTCTTTAATCCTCCTTTGGATATCATTTCAAACTAGTCGGGATTAACGAACCACACCGAAGTAATTATTTATTTTATTTCCCAATCCCAACCTATATATCCCATGGAGAAAAACTGGTAATACTCCATATCTAACACCACGGTGTTATCGGTAAAATTAATTACCATCCCACGTTCAAATCTAATTAAAGATTTAACTATCGCTTTGGAGCAAAACTGGTGGTACTCCATTCTCGATCACCCTTCGGATTTGATAATTTAAATTATCAATTCACATTTTAATCTAATTAAAGATTCATTAAAACTCCACTTAGTTTTAATCCTCTCTAAAATCAACATCTTACCTTTAGCTGGGGTAAAGAACCAATGTCATCTAAAACACGATTCACGATAAACCCAAATCACATTTGATATTAAATACAGAGCTCTGAATAGAAAATATACCGGCTTATGTTCAATATAAAATTCTGAAACCAACAAATATCGTATTAGAAATAACGATATGAAATATATCTTTCAAATAACCATAACAATATCTGTATAGTCACGAAATCCAACATCGAAATATTCCGAAGATAATTTCGATTCAACTCCAGTCCAATTCACGTATTGGGAATATTGATTATTGTTAAAATCACTTTCAAATTCAATTTATTTATTTCAAAAATAAGTTGATTTTAATTCTAGTTCAAAACTAGTTCATTTCGATAAAAATCTATTTTTATCCTTTCAAATGTGGAATTCTTCAGCCCAATTTTTCCCAAATCATTTCTTATGATTTTACACAAATTATAGATATTTTTAATAATTTTATCAAGGCCCGTACAGTCGATTTCCATCAACGGCCATCGAACTGCACTTACAGCGACCTTTTTCAAATTTGATTTGGACATAATTCCAAATCCAACCGTTAGATTTTAAATTTCTAATATTCATTGGAAAGCTCTTTTCGATACGAACCCAACGGTTCCGGTTTTAGGAGAATCCGACGGTCGGATCTCCCGCAACGTCAATTCGAAGTCAATGGTCGAAATTCACGAACTGCCGCGGCGCGGCGCGTTCTATTCAGGCCATTATATTATATATATATATATATATATATATATATATATATATATATATATATGTTATATATTTTGTCGATTTCCCTTTTTAAAACGTATTTTAAAAATCATTTTAAATTCGTTTCAAAAACAATTTCAACTTCATATTCAATTTCAGATCGATTTGATTTCAATTCAATTCGAATTCATTTTATATTCAATTCAAATTCGTTTTCTTTTCAATTCAATTCACTATAATATTCATTTCAATTTGGATAAAATCGATATAAATATCGTTCACGTCAAAATGGCGCAAAACTAATCAACACGGCTTTATATATTTCAGTCACTTCGTTATTCTATTCAACAAATGAATATTTATTATATTCAACACATGAATTTATATTTCTTTCAACACACGACTAATCTCAACATATGAGTACTGTCAACACATCACTATTTTTGTTATGCAAAATATTTATAAAACTATGGTATCTATCGTTTGATTTTCAATTAGACTTCTACGGGGAAGTAGTTCTAATTTTAAATATGATAAAGATGTGAACTTTATTATTAAAATATTTCACTCAACACATGAATAGATTCAACACATGATTTTTTCTTTATAATATTCATTATTTTCCCGATTGGAATGAGGTCCAATCAATCACCATATAATGTTAATTATATGGATTCCATACCACATGTATATAATAGCAACAATAAACAATCATCCATCATCCAAGGTGCACCACACTGCATAAGCATCAAATATAGATATCTAACGCTTATAACAGCCTGTCAATCCATCGATCGTCATATTTAATCAATCAGGATGAGTGAACTTCAAATTTCATCCCAACACCCGTGTGGGATTTCAAACAATCAAACACAGATTTTAGTTATCCAGTTGGGCGACGTGTAAAATTTATCGACCCAATCAATATCAGTCAAATCAGTGTATATAAACAAATCGGCCGATTTGTTTATAAATATTTGTTTATTCACTTTCACGTTAAAATTTATATTTTTAACGATAAAACAATTTATTTTAACACATGAATTTCTATTCAGTTCATTTATTCAATAAAATGATATTTTCATTTTTCTAACATATTTTAGGAAATTTCGGCGGCA
Organism: Allium sativum; assembly: GCA_030737875.1. Taxonomy (NCBI): domain Eukaryota; kingdom Viridiplantae; phylum Streptophyta; class Magnoliopsida; order Asparagales; family Amaryllidaceae; genus Allium; species Allium sativum. The sequence goes on from CM060918.1 coordinate 754,045,399, forward strand.
TAACGGCACGATACTAGAAACGGGACAAGGCCTAGCCTTATCCCCGGTCTAGTGAAGGCCCACGCCATTCACACATCAATCAAATCCATTCCCCATTTCACCAAACAATTCAATTCAAACCAAATTATCTAACCGACTACACAACCAATCAAACAAGTCCATGGTCTGTGGACGATTGTGTCGGGTGCTACTAAGCACCGTCTGCATCCTAGTATATATATATAACTAGAAAAAGAGATTTTGAGTGAGAAGTTCTCACCGAAAGCTATCCAATACCACGACTCTTCATTTATAGAAATCTTCGCCATTCTCGCCCTTTGTCGCTTTCGTTGCCCGTAGCCACTATATATATAAAAATCACATTTTTATATTGCTATTCAATATATAAAAATCGAATTTTTACTTTGCTATTCAATATATAAAAATCAATTTTTTTTTTACTTTGCTATTCAATCTATAAAGATTTCGCCTTTTCAAAAATATAGATTTCGCCTTTTCAAAAATATTGACTTCATCACTATAAAAATCACATTTTTATTTTTCTACACATATAAAGATGATATTTTTAATATTCCTATCATGTAAAAATTATATTTTCAATTCTCTACTTAACCAAAAATCATATTTTTACATCTTCTAAATAGTAAAGATTATATTTTTAATACTCTAAAAATATTAAAATCATATTTTTATTACTTTAAAAATATAAAAATCATATTTTTAACTGAATAAAATCTTTTCTATTTTTAAAATCTGATCTTTTCACTTTTAAAAATCTGATCTTTTCACTTTTAAAAATCTGATCTTTGTATGAATAGACATCATATTTCTCACATGAAAAAAATCATATTTTTAGTCAAATAAAAATCTTAACTTTGTAATTTTAAACAAATAAAAATCATATTTTTTTTTTCCAATCCAATTTCTATATAAACTAATGTTAAACAAACTGATTGCTTTTACATAACATTATATATATACGAAGGAATTAATAAAAATAAAATAAATAAATAAGAACCTTACTGTTTTCGTTTGCAGGGGGGAGGAGGCTGCTGCGTACGCTAGAGGGGGTCGGAGAGCTTCGACGGCGGGTTGGGGGTGAGGTGAGGCGGTGGTTGGTGGCGCGGGCTGTGGGGTCGGGTCTTCGGGTGGAGGCACTGTCGCGTCTGGCGGAGGGCGTCGAGCGAGGGCGAGGCAGGCGGAGGGAGAAGAAGAGGGGGCGGCGGCGGCTACTCCCCCCTGGCGGCGTCGCGATGGTCGATTGGGGGGGGCGTCGATTCCTTTTTTTTATTTTTTTCTTCTGTTGAATGAAAACGATTGAAGGGGAGGGCCAGAAAGAAAAAGGGGAGGGAGATATTATTATTTTATTTATTAATTAATTTTTCTTTCACCACAAAAAGCAACTTTTATTTTTGACCTCAAAACGAGGCCCACCGCCTGTCGTCCATAGCGTATTACCCCCATTCCGAACACAATGAGATATGTATCGTAGGCTGATTCAGCAGTTTGAATCAGTTTTCGTTTGAATTTATATTTAAATCGCTATATTGAATTTTAAACGTACATTTCAAATTACCGGGGTCACATCCTAACTAGAAAAATTCCAGAAAAATATTTTCAAGCTTCGTATTGACGATACGGTCCTAACAAAACTAGTTTCGTCGAATTCTGAGACCGTTAGAAAAATGGCCATTTTTCAGTCGATTAAAATCAATTGAAACTGGTCAAACGCGTTTTCCTTTGCCACGCTCACATATTGAATTGAAAAATTATGAAATTTGAAACCTAGCAATAATTTGACACTGCGGATCCAACAAAACTGGTTTCGTCGAAATCCGAGGTCGTTTGCAAAATTTCAATTTTTAAAGGCCTGAATTCCATAGCGACTATTCAGAAATTTTCAACTGGACATAACTTTTGATTCCCGTTATTAAATTTCGATTTTTCGGATTCATTGGAAAGATATCATCAATTAGATCCTATTGTTTTTGGTTTCACTAAAATCCGGATTGTTTTGCACCCGGTACATTCAATTGAAGTTTGAAATCGAATTATCGAACTACCGCGCCATTTCCAATTCCTTTTATAATTATAAATAATCATTTATATTCTAACGATGTCGTATATAATATATACGTCGAATTCTATTCAAAATAAATTTCTCGTTGATATTATTTAAGATAATTCATTTTAAATGTTCAAAATTCGCTAAAATTGCCAAAATAAAATTTTTAAACTGGTCCAGATTTTCGGGTTATTACAAGTGCTAACTGTTCAATGGTAGGGACATATCAAGTATTGTTCGCATAGCTACACAATGTACGATTTGGATGGAGCTATCTCTTATTGTATATGGACTTTTATGCTTATTATACGGTGCAACACTGTGGAGCCTTGACTGCACATTCTTATTTATATCATTATGATAATAGTTACTTGTCTTCACTTTCATCCTATATAAACTCTATTACTTTTAACCATAACATTAACGATTTATGCTTTGATTTTCAGCCCACTTAGTATTATTATCTCTTCATTTGTATATATACATATATATATATGTATGTATGTATGTATGTATGTATGTATGTATGTATGTATATATATATATATATTATTTTATCTCATGAGGTATATGATATATTTAGTAACATTTTATTTTATTTATTACCCTTGATCATCATCCTACATTGACCATACATGTTACCAGTGTACCATTTAGTTATAATAAGTGTTGGTGGTGTAGAGAAGTCGTTAAATGTATACACATTATTGGCCTTGGACCAATGACTTCAAATATCAAACTTTTCAATTAAATAAGGATATTAGTAGAGAGCGTGCCACTGATGTCATAGAAGGAAAAGATTTCTATTATCAGTGTTTTTAGTATTGTTATTACATTCTATTTTATATGTAATATCTAGCGGAAGAAATAATGCTGCATTGCCCTTGACTTTTTTAAAGGTTGTACCATGACGTTTCTCTATTTGTTATTATAAGTCCATGGTAGCATTTCATAAATGATTTGAAAGCTATATTACATTGCTTTCTAGAATGCTACTGTAACAACCCAGAATTTCTGAACCATTTTTTTTTATTTGGCTATTAAAATGGATTTTGAATGTTTAAAATGATGTATTTTAAATAATAATGACTAAAAATTTATTTAAATCGAAGTTAGGATGAATGTGAAAATTTGAGATTTCATAATATAAATTAAAAGTTTTGTCTAGCTTAAAATTCAAAATACTCGCTATGGAATTTATATATTTTTTAAAATAATGTATAGTCCTTAAAAATAGCCATTTTGCAAAGGCCTCCGTTTTTGACGAAACCACTTGTGTTGGATCCGGAATGTCAAAATATAGTCAGGTTTAAAATTTCATCATTTTTGGAATTAATATGTAAGCGTGGTAAATTTAAACGTGTTTTGTCAATTCCGTTTAAATTTAATCGACTTTAAAAAGGCCATATTTCAAACGGTCTCCAAATTTGACGAAATTGGTTTTGTTAGGACTGTATCATCAAAACATAGCTAGATTTATTTTTCTGTAATTTTTGGAGTTGGTATGTGGCCCCGGTAAATCAAAATGTACGTTTGAATTCAATATATATTGATTTATATTCTAATTTTGATGAAAACTGATCGAAACAGTAGAATTGGCTTACGGAACATATCCCATTGTGTCCAAAATGGGGGTATTTAGCTAGGGCCGATAGTCGTTGGGTTTTATTTGGAGTTTAAGTACAAATTTTCATAATAAAACAATTAATGGAATGAAATAATAATATATTTTTTATATAAATTTAATTAGATGGAAATGAGAATGGGATAGTTGAATTTATCGAATTCGAGAAATGACCGAGAAGGAGGGTCACAACAGCTACCATACAATAGCGTATAATAGGATTGTTGTAATCTCTATCATTTATAGATGATAATTTTACTGCAATTGATGCATAAAAAGAGGCGATATTGCTAACAAGAAACTATAACGATAGTACATAGAAGCATTCATGTGCATGTACGAATTTTTCTATGCATGTTATTACAAGTCATTAGAAAAGGTTCTTCTTAATGCTATTAGTAGTGCAATAAAGTTTGTCCTTTGGTGATAAATGTCTTTGTATTTTGATGTATTTTTTATCCCTTAGTTCAAAATATTTTTTGGATCCCAAATATTTTGTAACTAAATAGTTAAAAACAATTATTTCTATTCTATCTTATATAGTTATAGAGACACTTTGGGAATTTTTGAGCTACAGTCCTTATCATTTTTATAATTTTGTGATATTCATCAGAATTTCTGATTATCTTAGAAAAATTAACCTTTCTACACTAAAATTTTAAAAGAACCATATAAATGTTAGGAGTTTTCATGTTTACATGTGGTTAAGTAATGGGTTTGATCTCTTGAAATTATATACTTTTCTATTGAAAAAATACCATATTTTGTATAAATGTTTGAACTCGACATATGTCAAAGTAAAAAAAGGTTAATGTCTTAGGTATAATTAGATTTTTGTATAATGTCATTTATTTTTGATCTTAGGTTTCGAACAAAGAAATTAAATAACTTAAATATCGTGTATATCAACCAAATACAATATGTGCAACCTCAAAATAGTTTCATAACAAATTAATGTCAAGTTTTATAAGTACTAATCATTTAAGGTAAAATCAAATACATATTCTCCATACAAAAATTAGCTTGAAACATATGTTTAGTGGTCTAATTCTCAAATTTTGCAACCAATATTAGACATTTCATCCACAATTGCAATAAACCATGAAACATGGGTATTAATTTTGGTGTGTAACAAAAACTATTTGTTTATATGTAACATTACAAGTAAAGACAAAAAGCCATACTTATCTTTTTTCATATTTGAATCAAAGTAAGAGTACAATAATCATTCGATGTTTGCATGATATACTACTTGAGGATCAAGTTAAAAACTGTAAACGAATATGGGGAAATCACTACATCCATTTTTGGGTTTGCATTCATAAGTTTGTTCTCCTTTGGTGCTACCTGAAAGATTGAAAGAGAAAAGTGTTAGTCCTCAATTTTTACTTGTATACCTCTATATTTACGAATGTTTTCTCGCATGTATTATGTATACAAATATACCATTTTACCTTGTTTGGTTCTTGAAAAGTATTCTCATCCATTGGATTTGGAGATGATAGTATGATCATGTTTGATCGAACTGAATCTATAGTTCTACCTAAGCCTGATATTGATACAACCAGATTCACCGTGTCATTTCCAAAATTCACGACCTATTCGAAATGATGTACTTTCCAGTTAGTCAAAGGAAAAAAAATATAAACAAGAATAATGTTCGAAAATTTACATTTGGATCTAAATAAATCCAGAAGAGCATTATTTTTCAGAGAACTTTGATAACATTTGAGCTACCACCAATATAAAATATGGAATATTTAAAAAGAATAAGAAATGATGATATAAGTACTAACCTTTAGTTTCAGTATATCATTATTACGAGTGATTACCGCAGACGCAACTACTTGAGTAGGAGGATTCGTTTGAAGCGAAAAATTCAAAAAATTTGCACCACTGGATTCTTTGAACAAATACTGCACCCAGTAGCTTGGAGATCCATAATGTTGTGAGGAATCAAACCAAATTGCATTTGGTATCCACCTAAGCAATTGATTATAAATATTCAGACTAGTGTCATTATCATATATGTAAATTTAGACAAAAGATGAGTATAAAATTTACCCTGGCAAATTTATATTTGAAAAAAGTGGAGCATAAGATGCCATGGCAACAATATCACTGCAAAGGTAAAAATGACGATCAGTTATTGAAAACTAAGCATTTAAAATATTCTAACGATTGGTGAAATATTTTAACTTGTAGAGCATTGGTAACCATATTTGTTCCATAATATAAATGTAACAAACTTTTGTTTTGGTTTTCTATCACTCTAGGCCTTCATTCTACGATTAAAGAAAAATTTCGAAACTGGAATGTTCAAACATGGATGATGATTTTTGTTATTTGAAAAAGACGGAAATAGATAGGTGTCCTGTTTGAACTTCAAATGGTTTTTCTAAATGAAAAGTTGTTACTTTTGCACAATTCTAAGATAGCAATGATCATACTACTCAATTCAAGTTATGCATGTTTCAAGCCTACGACTTCGTACGCCAATATGAAAATGATGAGAAACATGCCTATTTCTTTCCAAACCAATTAGATATGCAGCTTCACTGAGTGCATCTGCTAAATTTCCCTTGCCAGCTTGTGTTCCTTTTGCAGCGTATTCACTCACAAAAGCCTAAGAATCAACTTGTAAATATACACTAGAACAAACAAATGAAAAAAATGCAGAAGAATGTTTGTAAGATAAGCATGGTTTAAATTGACCGAAATATACCTTAGGACCATTTCGAGGTGCAATATCAAAATAATGATTACCGTTGAACATATCCAAAGGTTCTGGGTATATCTATGAAAGGAAAAATTAAATAAACAAATAAGTTAGATGGTTGACTGTAATGTGGTCAGTTATCAAGTTTTATCAAAATATAAGTAGTCGTCCTTACATGAAAATCATAGAAGTCAGCAGGATGATTCAATGGTGTACGAGATCCATCACAGTTTGAAATGATTTGGAGATTTGGATATTTCTTCTTAATCTCATTATAGAAATATGGATATATGATTTCTGAAAACAATGAGCAAAAAGACATTTAAACTCAAAACATCGACACTTTAAAAATAAAATTAAAAATCATTCAAATTTAATTCTAACTTCAGTCATATACTAGCTAATAAATCTTACTTCAAATATTCTATGCTACAATGTTTGCATATAGGATGTTGTATAATTTTAGTTCAACAATTTAGTTGTCAAGCACTTCTTTGAAGGAGAGGGTAGTCTGGGGGTAGGCGCAGGGGGGGGGGGGGCGCTTAAATTAGAATATAAGTCAGTTACTACACAAAACCAATACCAATCTAGTTTAGCACCTTATGCATTTTTCGTTTGGACATATTAGTGATTAATGACCATGCTAGCCTCATTCTTTTGGATGATGAATATAGCTACCTTTTAATTTATTATGGATAGTGCAGTTTTATTATTTGTCTTAAGTGTTGCAATAATTGCATGCACTTTCAGCGGAGACCGTGGCTATTGTTGCTTTTATTTAGTAATTCTAAGTTACAAAGAGCTATCATAAACAAAGAAACAAACCATAATTTTTTTGATTGATCGGAAAACAATTTTCATTTCCAACGGCAACAATTTTCATGTCAAATGGCTTGGGATGTCCCATTTTTGCTCTAATGGATCCCCATGTTGTGTTAGCTGATCCTATAGCAAATTCAATACCATCAAGAGCATCCTAAAAATGAAACAAGCATAGTAGCATTAGTACATAAAGTATTTCACATGAAATGCTAAACAAAAAATGTAGACTTAACTATGTAATATGCTGGGAAGTTAGAGTTATACTCCTTAATTTTTTCAAAGTTATATAGGAAAAGTAAAATAAATGGAAACTTATCATTGGATGAATTATTTTAGGGAATAAAACTTGAAAATAAAGATGAATTTATGGTGTTCTATATGTGTATTTCATTTTATCTTTTTTGAATAGTGGACTACTTTAATGACTTTAAAGCTAGAAAACTTATCTATTTTACTGAAAAAATACCGTGAAAATATCAGCATAATAGAAACTTCATCTTATTTAGAGTTATTAAAAACTTTCAAAAGCTAAAAGAATTATGGTTATGTATATAAAATATAAAAGAAATATTATGTAATAATTTTATATAAAGTTACATATAATAATTATGAACTATTAGATAAAATGTATGCCCACCATTCATTTAAGAGGTGAGTTACTATAGGGTGAAGCGGTTTGACTCATACTTAATAAGCCAAGTTTCTTCTAATTTTTTAATTCCTCTCATTTTTCATCGTGGGCTTGATAGCTCATGCACATTTTATTTTCTTATAAATTCTAAAAATAGCCATTTAAGTTTAGCTGCACATAATAGAACATTAGCAAGTTAAATTATTTTGAATTCGTTTTTTCCTTGACTGGATATTATTAAGATATTTTTGCGTACCTGCACAAAAGACATGACATTGTTTGGATTGACAATGTTTTCTTCCATTCCCATGCCTAAATCAAACATAGGGGTCCTATTAGCTGAAGTATTATCATTTGTTTCCAGTAAGTTATTTCGAAAGATAAATTCACTTACCAATGTTGAATACCCAAATGGGTGAAGCACCAAGTTCTTCAATAAGCTACAAGAAAAATACAATTATTAGAACTACGAAAGGATACTGAATGAAATTATAACTTAATGAACCAACATAGAACATAAAATAAACAGATTTACTCAATAAAATGTATAATATACATACTATGAGAAGCTCATAATATCCTAATCCATCATCTGTCCAGTATTTCCATACATCATTAAAATGTCCTGGCCTTTCCTCCCATGGACCAATTGAATCCTTCCATTTAAATGCATTTACAAGCTTAAGTCCTTCTATATAGCATCCACCTTTATTTTATACATACATATATATATATATATATTAGTAGGCAAACTACAATTTAGAAGATGTAGATGAGTTAAATTACAAATATGCATTTAATACCTGGAAATCTTACGAAAGTTGGATTCAGATTTGCAATCATTGAATATAGGTCTTTCCTGAATCCATGTCCCTAGATGTATGATTTAGTAAAAATAAATTAAAAAATACCTTTGAATATATGATATTAACTTGAATAGAACTATAGTAAAATTTGTCCATTATACCTAATAAATTCAAATTTGCATTTAGGTTACTTCTAATGAAGCAATTGACGCAAAGCTGATTATTTAGATATATCAATACTATTATGTAATGGCCAATTTTTTTGATGAACTAATTAAAATTATGTGATATTCGAGTTTTTGATTATGTGATAGATTCACATCCATAATCTAGTTTAGAGTTTTCTGATTTTGCAATCTACGATATCATCAATAGGGAAAACATGATTTCTAAGCAAGTTAAATTTAAGAATTTTAGAGATTTTTACCATAATGTTTAATTTATTATGATATTAACTTGAACTATACTAATATACCTTGTAAGTGTCTGTTGGCATCACTGATATTTGATCAAACCAAATAACACTTTTTTTGTTTGTTGTCAGTTGAAGCCTTGCATTACTATCACTGTCCTTTGCATTTAATACAAACTCCATTTTTGTCCAATTTCTCACTCGGGTTGCAGGAGCTCTGAACAATAAAATTGAATGAAGCAAATGATTTCAAATTAAAATACCTATAGTTACAGATGCTTATTCCTAATTACTCACATAATATTCTTAGTTGCCAGCATTTTCAATCCATCCATGCTTGCAAGTGAAACAGTAAATCTTACAGGATCATTTGACTTGACATAAAGAATCACTTTATATGTTTTTCCTTGCACAATATTCTGTCTCAAAAAAAGCATTGTTAACAAGCAAACACATGTTAAACCGTCTAATAAATAAAATAAAGAAGTTTGTTGTACACTGATATGTATGTGTGTACACATATTTTTGTTTGTATGTGTATGAGAATTACCATTCCCCAGTAACCAGGATTGTATACCCCGACACCGCCAGCAGGACATATATTTGGTAAAGTTTTATCACAAAGGACTTCCATTCGAAGCGCCACCTTATTTCTTTCAAAACAAGAAGACAACTCTGTTGTCAAAATTATTGAACTTCCATTTCCAATCGTTACCCATGGGGCAAAATCATTTTTGTTTTGCCTTCCTGCTTCGAAACCTATATATGCATGACGTTGGTTAAAATAAATAATCCAAAATTTTGTTGAAGAATTATACTAAATTTCTCTATATTCATTGAATTTAACCTCTGTTATTGACAAGCTCTGCCCATAATCCACCAGCTCCTGCATGGTTGATTTCCTGCAATTCAATATAAAATGAATTTCAATGATTAACATAATTTATGTTACGTTTGTTATTATGTTTAATTTCATAACTACTATGGGTAATTTGAGAAGTAATGTGTATTAAGGTGTCAAAGAAGAAAACATATACTTCAAAAAAGACACCAATTAAGTTATCTGGCATTTTTCTTCCGGACTTTGCATCAATATTGAAAACCCCTGAAGGATTTCCATCAACTCTGATTTGATTCAAAATAAAAAGTGAACAAAGCCACACGAAATTGAAAATATTAATCTTCATTTTTTTCTAACACAACTAAAAAAGAATTCGCTTTTCTGATGAGAAGTTCTACACTTACTCGTACTTATATAATTAAACTGTAGATTAAGATTCGTTTGCCTAATTCTTCCTTATCATTAAAACATGGATCTCATTAAAGTCATTAACTAGTTTATCATTTATTATTGTTCAATCATGAAGGTCATTAAATTCATAAACCATTAAATTGATAAACATTAAATTGGTAAATTTAATATCCTATAAGTAAGGGGAAACAATTTAAATCAAACACCCACTACTTCAAGCATATCATTTATTATTTGTTCAGCAATCAAGATCACTAATTGACAAATGCATGATTCTAAAAGATAAGGGATAGAATCATAATTAAAGGTCAATATTTCCAGCGTATTATATCTTTATTAATTGTCGGTTTGAAAGCCTACAATTTTTGCTGATGGTTAACCTCCAAAAATAAATATTTATCTTTATCCTTTTTCATAATTTGTTTTGAAACGTAATTTATTAGTCAGACTTGGAACTTCCAAAAATTTCTTATGAACCTTTATCTCTATATTTCGCATAAAAATCGAATCTACCAATTGAAAATTCAAATTATCAAAAAATACTTAAATATAGGATCTAATAAATAAATATCTTTTATAACATCTATCTTTATTAATTAATAACATAAATTAAAATTAAAACTAATATGGGTATTGCAACTGAAAATTCTAGCAAACTATATATGATTTCAATATATAAGCATAACAAAAAATCCATGCAAACCATTTTATTTTGAGTATGTTAAATTTGTACAGCTTTTTAAAACATGATTCACGGTTAAATCATGTGATATAATAATGAACGAGCCATGTGCGGTAGTGCTAGTTGTTATAAATATGATTATATGCTCAATAATCATTATTAATAGTTGTTTTGCAAGCGTAAAATTTTGATCAACTGCGGACTTTCAAAAATTTCCTTACATATCTTCAGCTTATTATGTCACTTAAAAATATGATATAAAGATAAAAGAATTTTACAGATTCAAACTGCAATTTTTTGCATAAAAACAAGTATATTAACATCACTTAAAAATATGGTCTAATAAATATATACTTTTCACATAATCGTGTTTTATTCTTTAATAGCACAAATAAAAAATTAAAATTATATACATTTCGATACTACAACTTAAAAATAAAAACTTAGAATATTAAACATGGTTTTAATACAAAAGTGTAACCAAGTATTCAGTTATAACAACTTCACCACGAATGTACTAAACATATTCGGTTTCTAGAAAGAAATTCACTTGCATAGAATAAATCATGATCACGCAAAAAACACATGGTGTAAGACTTGCCTTTATTAATAATTAGCTTTGAGGAGGAATCTTTTGGTCCAGCTGCAAACTTTCAAGAATACCTTATGTAACTTTATCTCCATATTACGCCTTAAAGTTAGATCTACTAATTAATTTTTTTTTACAAATTCATACTATAATTTCCTAAACGTACTTAAATATATGAGTGCGAAACCGTGCTTCACACACAGGCTGTCTTGGACAAAATAATAAGAATGTAAATCCAACCAAAAAAAATTGCTTGCATTAATATTATATAAATAGTCGAATTCAACATTAAGCTCTAAATCTTATGAAAAATTACATTTACAGCCCATTTTAATATTTGTAATATCATTGATGGTTTTTCAACCAATGTCATAAAATTGACAAAATTGTTTAAAAGTGTAAAATTGGAGATAAAAAAGAATAATTGCTAGGTAGTTCAATAAATTAGTACAATTTACATAAATTTCCATGCTATTTACAATGCGGGATGAATGCAAGCTTATTCCAAATGAAAATGAAGATTTAAATATACCTCCACATCATTCTAATATCAAACTTCGGTGTAATGGATAGATAATAATTGGGTCAAACTCAAACAAGTTGAAGCAACGATCAAACCGCCACCAAGCCTAATAAACAATTGGATTGGATCTACATTAGGGATTTAGTAGGCTGAACTCAAACAATATTGCCAAAAATTGATGTTGTCATAGGCTGATAAACCGTATTTGTATGTAAAACACATGAAGTGTTAAAATATGATAGTTTGGCACAAAATGGTCATTTTTCCTAGATAAAAATTCTTAACTCATCCTAGTATGTTAGATTGATAAACAAAACATGCATTCAATTTCTAATATTAAAGTTCCAAATAAAGATGTCTCGCCAACTTCAATTTTTATAGTGAAGAACGTCAAGTGTCAACTATAGTTTGCTCCCCGATACTACCATTTTTCTACCCATACAGGATATACCACAATACTAATCTGATTCAAAGATATCAGAAATAGAATGAATTTGCATGTTTTTCCTATATTGAAGGCTCTGCCAAGTTGCCACATCTATGCGTTGGAATGGAAATAACTTTAAAAAAATCAATAATTTTTATTAGATTTCAAACAAAGTGAAAAATGCTAAGAATATTTGAGTAAACTATAATCTCATTGTGATATGATAATAGGTCATATAGATATCATATTATGTCTAGGTATACATGGATCAAACTCAAAAACTGTGCTTAACATTTTAGTTGTACATATATTTGGACCCACCAGGACGTTGAATGAATTGTCATTTTCAAGCGAGATGAACTGAGGATGAATATAAAATGGCAGGAATCTAGAAACAGTTTACATCATATGCTTCATTATATATGCATTCTGTCCATTTTTCCTAGCAAGTCCATGATCACAGTCAGTATCTAAAAAGAAATATTTAGATATCTGGAATAGTTTAGTGAAGGTCAATATGTAATATGTAGATATCTAAAACAATATATTTTTTAATAAACATTAATTAAATTGTGGCATTCAAGTTACAAAATAGATATAATTTAAATTACAACATGATTTCACTGTTGAGATCGATGACACATCTGATTCCTGAAATAGTGACCTAGACCTATAATATAATCTGTTCAATTGAGTTTGGTCATATTCATGTTACTAACAAAAAAACAATCAACTATCATCTCTTATATTATATTTATCCATTTCTTTTGTAAGTTTGGAACATATGGAAATAAATGATCCATTTTGTTTGCCCTGTGAACTTTTGTACACATATAGAAGGGTACTATTTCTTTTTTTTGCTATAATCCAAAATACAGCACTAAATTAGGGGGAAAATCATTCAATTTTTTATGTGTTTGGATAAAGAATCCAAGGTTAAGGATAATTAACTGTTACCACCAATCTATAAATGGATGTGCGCACACTCTCCACTTTAAGAAAGGAATAAAATTTTAATTAGTTTCTTAAATAAGATATATGGCTACTATTAATTTCAGATTGATGATATATCTAGCACCAAGGGAGATAAAAATGTTATTACATATTAGATCAATTAACCAATTTAACACTCAATTTTTGTTTCTGGAGGGTATGTAAATTTTCAGATCAACATTATCTCATTGCGTAGATAATAATGATTTTGATGTCATATCTCTTGGGAGATCCTTAAGATTACTGCTATTTAAACTTATCAATAATCTTATGGGAAAGAAAAATCAATTTAAACAACATGATAAACGACTTACAGTCAAAAAAAAGCTAAAGATAATAGAGAAGTAGAGCAGCAACACATAAACTTTGCAATGGCTACCAATTTTGAGTTTAAGAGCCATTTCATGATAAATATGATTACACCACTTTGATAAATAAAGAGAACATATCAACAAATTAAAATAAATTAGATAAACCTTTGCAAATTATGCTATGCATGTTTATAATAAATTCAAAAAGGATTGGAAGAAAAATAACCTTAAAACTATTTGAGTATTTATTCATGTTCTTTAAAAAAAACAAGTAAAGAACGTTCGTAATTCTAATGGCCCACAAATTCGTACTATCTGAGTTGACTAAATACACCACATATCCAACCCAAATATCATAGAAATACGAATCAATTTTTTTAAGAAGAAAGAGGTAGAAGAAGAACAAAAATAACAACACAGAATCTCACATCGCATCGGAACAAAAGATAATACATCATTTCTTTTGAAATACAAAATTTTAATTGTATAACATACAATTATCAGAGTACAACACTTACAACATAGCGGAAAAACAATAACTAAATAATGCTGAAGCCTCCTGCTCCAAGCTCCTTTAGATACATCTATAATTACTTGAACTACTTGAAAGCCCGTACAAATATAGGCACCCAAGAGTTTAGGGAAAACGTAGAAAAATAAACTCTGGGTCAGTCATGGGACTAGTATGAGTAAACAATTTTAAAACAATTTGAGAAAATAAACGATATCTCATAAGACCACGCCATATGACACGGACAGGTTTTTCCCTTATGGGAATCCAAAACACTTGATATAACTTTCAAATCATTTTGAAAGAAAAACGATAATCTTTATATAAAAACTCTTCTGATATTATAATAGTGTCTTAATCAAATAAATAGAAATTGTAACACCCTGAATTTTCTGAGAATATTAAAATTAACAAATTAAAGAACACTTAATTTTTAGAAGAAGAATTAAGTGAAATTGGTTGCACTATTACGTTCGTCTCAAAATTTTGGTCAAGATAGATATTTGGTTCGGCATAAAACGGATACCTTATGAAGAAGTTATTAAGCCTTGAAGTTTGTATGCATATGAGAAATACATATATATATATATATATATATATAAATTAAATAAATAAATATGCAAAAAAGTTCAAAACAGCGAATCGGGAGGGGGAATAACCGAACCGTCCCATTTTTTAGGTCGACCCGAGACCCACTGGGTCGACTAGGGGTTGATTCAGGGTGTTTGGCTGCCAACCCGTGGGCCGATTCGCTCTAAGGAAGATGTAGCATCTGATTGGTTCTGATGGACTCCTTGTTGAGTCAATTAGGGCTGATGTGGCTATTCTATCTTGTCTGAATGGCTTTTATTTGCTCTAGGTTTATCTGACGGTTCCAATTAAATCAAACTTCTATATAAGCAACCTAATACCTCAACCCTAAATCATATTAAAAATCAAACCAAGAGCCGCCATGCTGCCATTGGACAACCTCGGGTAGCCGCCGTTCAACTTGAAGAAAATTAAAAGAGACAAACCAAATCAAATCAAAATTAAACTAAAACAACGATTGTCTGCATCAAAGGCGAGCATTTCAACTTCAGAATACAGATTCCAGAAATCAAGATTGTCTTTTGTATGTGTAGTTATCTTTTAGATGTAAATAAATTTAAGACGTGATTTGATATAATGTGAAAGATAGAATTATACCATGTTGTATAATATTGACGATGCTAATTCGTGTTTGTTTCTTGTGATGATTTTATCATGAATTGTCTAGGAATGTTTGTGGCTTATTGGACTTGGTGTTGGATCTATTAAAGATTGAGAATGAAACTACCAATATCATTTGCAAGTTATATGTTTCATGTTAAGATCTACATATATATGTTTATATGATTAATGCAAGTTGTATGTATTATGTTAGATCCAAGTCAAGATCTACATATATATATATATATATATATGTATGTATGTATGTAACGACCCATATTTTTGACCGTTCAAATCGACAATAAACCACCCATGTCGACCCAAACAAATCGCAAATGCAGGTAGTTATTGGGAAAAAGAAGAAAAGAAAGAAAGAAGAGAAAAAAAACCAATCACAGAACCTCACAGCGGAAGGACAACATATAATAACAAATAGCAGTTTAAAAGCAGTTGAAATGATACATCGGTTATAGCATTCAATGATTATCAGAGTTACATATACATACAGCTGTACATAATAAGCAGCGGAAATAATGCAGCGGATATACATATGCATAGATAAAAGATATACCAAATCTTCGTCTTCGATCTCTTAGTCACAGTCATCCCTGTTAACTGCAAACGCCTGCTGACCCGAGCGTAATGCATAAAAATAAAACACAACAAACACTCGGATCAGCACTAAATCATTCTCATATTAGTTAAATTAAAATACGAAATAATATCAGTGTCATGGGTGCAATAACTCAAGATATGTTAAGGGATTTTTCCATCTCTTGAGGATCCGTTAAACTGATATCTATATAATAATACGCTATTATTATAATGTCTATTCAGTAAAGTATAAATACTGAAAATAGCGTAAGCGGGATTACCATATTACCCTTACGCCGTTTATAGGCATCAACAGTCTATACAGTACCGTAAATTCACCGTACTGGTGTTATCAGAGGGCACTCCATAGAAGGCAATGCTAAATCAAAATCGTATGGGGCTCGATATGGATATATATGACAAGGCACTCGAGGCAATGCCCAGGGTAGGATTCTACCAATTGCACTCCCGGACCGGTAGTAACGCATAGCAGCCACTACCGCCCACCTCGGAACACACTCCCAAAGTCATAAATGGGCCCAAATCATCATCATCAATCATAGTCATAGAAATATTTTCGAAGGAGTGCGTCCGATCAAAGGTGCTACCTCAATTAGTCACGGTATAGCTCCTGTTTTAGTCATTTCAATTCTGACCCGAAGGTCAGGGCTATTTTGTCATCGTTCATCTCCTTCGATTCAATAATCGCCTCCAAGTGATCATATCTCGTTCTGGATACGTCAAAACGTTCACAGTTGTCAAAGTGGTATCGACACTGACAGAGAGTATGCCTTATGTCGACTCCAGTATCTTTAACAACCAACGCTTACATTTTCCACATCGGTTGGTTCTTTTACATTTCAAAGGTTCGCTTTCATATCAAAATATCATATTTTGTTTCGAACCCATTTTATATTCAAAAATAGAATATACTTTCATATCAATATATCCCAAATCATTCCCAAATCAAATTTTATTCCAAACTGGAATATATTTCCATGTCATTATATTATACTCGTATAATATTTCGAATCGGTTTATATTCACATAGAATGTACTTCATCTTAAAAGATTTCAGTTATTTCAAATCGATTTACATTCGAAGTCCCTTCATATTCAATAGAATATATATATTTTCCCATATCTATTCATTTCAATCTTTGGAAATCCCATTTATTTTCAAGTAGAATAAAATCTACCTTTCCATATCAAAACCGATTCAAAACAATTCCTATTCAAATACAATATAGCTTATCACAACTACATTTGAACCAATGGTTTAAATCCAACATTTCCATTCGGAAGAAATTTACAATTCATAAAAATACTTTTGAAAATAAATGCTTATAAGAAAAGAACTTTAGATAAAATAAATATATATAGAATATAATAATTAAAATTAAATAAGTTAATTAAAATATTATGTACATACATAAATTAAAGTTTACTAGATAGTTTGAATACTAAATATAAGGAAACTTTATTTAAAATAAAATAATTTATAGGTTAGAAGTTTGAATAACTAAAATTTTAAAGAAAGAAATAGTTAAATTTGAAATCAAGCCAGGTATAAATATATATAGATAATTTTAAACCAAAATTTTTCTTCCTTCCGAATTTCCAATACATGAATCTATATCCCAGTTTCCAATGGAGTTCATTCAGTTTCCATTTCTCATTTTCAAACATTGTTCAAACAACCGTTCAATATAAAGGATTCAGCCCATATTTAAAACTGAGTTAAAACAACTCATAATACCCTCGATTTCCATTTCCCGGAATCTAAATTCCATAAGAATTTATTACCTTTAAATCCATACCCTTAAATTTGAAAATTTGAAAATCATGTTCAAATCTAAATTTAAGAGTTTCCACTTGTTTTGGGATAAATTCCTTAACCCATTTTAAATAACATCCCAGTTTAAATTTTTAAGGAATGAATTAATCGAGTATCGGCACCTCCCTTTAAAAATGAAATTCCCGACCAATAATATTTTAATATTTAAAATCATTTAACCAACCGATGTCTATATATAATTATCTATCCAATGGCCAAGTGATTTTAAATTTAATTTCTCGACATTTCAGGGATGGATCTATCATTTCAATCCAAATCAGGGTCACAGAGATTTATCATTTCACTCCGTGTTCTTAATTTATTTTATCGATAAATCCCGGGTTCATTAGATGCCCGTAACATCAAGGGTAAATGAGATTTATCGTCACAATCAACATGCATCACCATATACTGAAATAAAGAGCATTTTAAAAATATCACTATAAATTCAGTAATAAATTTCAATCAACATCCATCACAACAATTTCACTCAACTGATTCAGCATTAAACTGTTTCAGGATTTAACAAGGGTTTGAATTCAACTAGAGATTTAAATTAAATTAAATAACAAATCATTTACTTAGATTGCATGTTAACACACTTGCATGTCAAATTTAAACAACACATCAACAATCCAACACAACCATGCAACCAAACTTATTTCATAATTTAATTAAATAAATATGGAAATAATTCAGTATTTCGTGAGTGAGAAATCACTCACCTTTTGGTCCTTAGTGGATCGAACGTCCAACCATAGCCCAAAATTTCACAGTCTCTAAACGCAGCCAGGTTAGTGCCAAAACGTCCGCAATTCCTCCACGATCCCAACGCAACAAACCGCGCGTCAATCCGATTTAATACGAGAGAGTTATCAGTGTTTTACGGTTTGAATTTTAAAATATATAAAAATTAATTAATAAATTACTCACCCAATTACGAAATGCCATGCCAGCAGGCAATTTCCCGCTCGTACCCGTTCTTTTCCAAACTCTACAGTACCCATCGACGAACCCAACACGCAGGTCATCTTTGACCGTCAATTCCTCGCACCACCGGCCGATAGGGAACCCGCGACCACCACCATTCTGATCTTCATCGAACTCCGTACCATCCAGCTCAACGGCACCACCTCCGGTCCCCTGTATCCTCCCCGGCAACGCAAAGAACGGAAAGGATTTTCCGGTTTCAAACACCAATTCCCGACCACCCACTCGACTATACAACCTCCGACCACCACCATTTCATTCCATTCGCAAATCTCTACAATACCCACATCGTCATTTCTTTAATTATAGCTCAAATCGGAAAACCCCAATTTGTAATTTTAGGGTTACGAAAACTGCAACTTTGACCGCGATTTCTGGCCAGACGAAGCACTGCATGTCGAATCTGAGAACACCCGTCGCTTCGTTACGTCAAGAGCTTCAATTTGATATATAATATGATAGGTTTTGGAGAGATTTTATATTTTGGAGTTTTATTTCATTTCTTTAGGGTTTGAAAATTTTATTTCAGCCATTAGGGAGAGATGATGAGGAACTATACGTACTGAATGAGATAAATGAGCTGGTGAGGTTAGGATGGATTTATTTATATATTTATATAAGGCCCAACTATGAGAAGCACCCAATTATCCAATTATCTAGATCTCTTTTCACACTTTCTCTCGTACGGTCCAACTGTAAGTCAGATTGTAACGCAAATTGAAATCCTATCATAATTCACCGTCCGGTTCTGATGGCGCCAGTTTCGTCGAATTCCGAGACAGTCGCCAAAACCGTTAAATTTCACAGTTAAATAAATAAATAAAATATTCAATTATTCAGTTAACTGTTTAATTCAAACTTAAATACTCGTTAAATTCAAATTTAAATCAAACTACAATTTAAATAAATTCTATAAATTTATTTCGTGAATTTTTAAGTTCTCAGGTTTGATTATCTAAATCTTAGATTTGAGTTTCAGCTAAAATTAACAACTGAGAATTTCCATTTCCAATTTAAATTTGAATTCTACTTTTAAATTAACACACTCAAATAAATTTACTTATTTAAATATTAAATTTTCAAATTACAACCATCCTAAGTACAAACTAAATTAATGATCTATTTGTACTCAATTCCACCAATCATCAACATTAGAATCAACAAAATTTGATTTTCCCTAAATATATTCCAATTTATTTATTTTAAATTGAAATTTAAATATACTGAAAATAATGGGACGTTACATTCTCCCCCACTTAAAATCTTTTTGTCCTCGAAAAGAGAACGAAACAATGTTAAGCACATATCTATATTAAATTCATACACAGAAATAGCCCTTATTAAGTAAGTTATATTTGTAAATCTCATAAATTTTCTAACTTCCGAAATCACGGAAAATTTCGGCAGCATCTCCTTTGTACGGAGAGGTCCGGAAAATCACAACATATATAAAATTCAAATATACATCTCATCTTTCGATGAGGCATCCCAAAATTGGGGAAGACACCATATATATACTAACCATAACCATATAACACACATACGTACCTTGTTTAGCGTTTATTTGCACTTTTATTTACCTTAGCATTTAGTGTTTAGCACAAGCGAGCTCCGAAGCATAGCGCAACTTCCCTATACCTGCTACATACTCATATACACATAAGAATCAACATAAATATAACAAGTAGCGAATGTATATAACTTGCACAACCTATATTAAACCTTTTCAACTACAAAATCAAGATATTCATAACAGGCCAGCGAACAAAACAAAATTTATCATTCACTAAAAGTTGAAATTTGACTAAAACATATTAGGCAAAAGTTATAGCATTTGTTTCAGGCTTTCCGAATTGTCCGGATTCATCGAATTCGGATAATTTGTTCAAAAGTTATGACTATTTTAGTGAAGGCGAACACCTCAGCCCAAAAAATGAAAAATGCAGGTCTGAGTTGTTCAACCCAATTTTTGACCCCTTAGACATCAGAATTTGACTCAGCATATTAAGAAATGTTTTAGTTTACATTCATCCCTTTTCGAATTGTACTTGCACATCAAAATTCAACGCTCGGTTAGATAGTTATGGTCAAAATAATATCGTTATCCGCTTCAGATTTTACTTTCTGCGCGCTGAACTACAACTAACGCTAGGATTTCAACCTAACAAACTTGAAAATTAAACAAGGCTCTATTAACAAAATTTTTAGTTCAGGTTCCAAGGTTTCCAAATTGTCTTGAATCGTCGCATTTTGATCAGATATTCAAAAGTTATGACCATTTTACTTCAGCTTATGAAATATTTCAGCTTTTACATAACACCAATTTTATTTCACTTGAAGTTTCAAACCATTTGCTTCCAATAATTTTGGATAAATCCATAATACTTAAAATCGATTATCACTTCATTATTAGGTAATGGATTCACATTCGATTGCTTACTCTATTCCGATATATTTCCTATCCATTTTCCTCATTTCATTCCAAGCATTAATTTTAATTAAAGCTTGAATCCATTTTACTTTCCGAACTAACTTGATTATATCAAATCATTAATTCGTTAACCTTGGTCGATATGCCAAATTTTCATTTCTTATTCTTGTTTATTCATCCATATTGCATTGAATGTCGTTCCAATTTATCCTTATCCGATTTGCCATTCATTTGAATAAATTCCGATTTTATTCATTCTAATTGTTTAA
Source organism: Allium sativum (assembly GCA_030737875.1). Lineage (NCBI taxonomy): Eukaryota > Viridiplantae > Streptophyta > Magnoliopsida > Asparagales > Amaryllidaceae > Allium > Allium sativum. The sequence goes on from CM060918.1 coordinate 754,067,078, forward strand.
GTTCATCCATACTTCGTTTTCATTCGTATTTGGTTTTAAATCGACTAATTTAACTTTTATCGAGTTTATTTCCATAAAATTAAATTCATTAGATTTAATTTACTCCACTCAGTTCCAATTCTTTCGATATTCTAAGATTGGTCGTTTTTACTTCCATATACCTTATTCCATATTTCCAACCTTATTCCATATTTCCAATTTAGGTTAAGTTCTATTCAAAAATCTCATATTATATTAAAGTTTGTTTCGATAAAATATATTTTTATCTATTCAAGTATCGATTTTTTTCATCCCAATTCTTTCCAAATCACTTATTATGATTTTTCACAAATTATTAATATTTTTAAAAATTTTATAATCGATATTTCAGTCGGTTTCCAATAACGGTCACCGAACTGCGGCCATAGCGACCTTTTCCAAATCTAATTTGGACTTATTTCCAAATCTAACTGTTAGATTTAAAATCACTCATATTCATTGGAAATCTCTTTTCGATACGAACCCAACGATTCCGGTTTTAGGAGAATCCGACGGTCGGATCTCCCGCTACGTCCTTTCAAAGTCAATATTCGAAATTCGCGAACGGTCGCTGCGTGGCGCGTTCTATTTAAACCATATATATATATTTTTCCTCGGCAAATTATTCGTTCCCTTATTATCGCCCTGTTTAAGCATTTCAACGACCACTGCTCTCCTCTAAATACTTAAATCCATTTCATGATTTCTAGATCTAAAATTCCAATGAACCGAGTTTCCTTAGTACATAAATCAATATTTTTAGTATAGATGAACTCGAATACCCTGATCCCAGGTTTATAAGCTAGGTTTTTAAAATAATATATATACTTGTACAATTTTATAGAAAAATCATGTCATAAATTTTTTAAATCCAAATCTTAAATAACAAAACATAGAGATTTCAATTCTAGTTTAATCTAAATTCAACCTTTAAATAACATATACTATTACTTTTGTATACGTTATACCATATGGAATAAAATCCAAAATCCTTTGTCAAACCCAATTATAATGATCATTGAGTGGTCTCTCCCCCACTTAGACTCTTCAGTATAAACGTCGATAATGTGTGCACTCATTACCGACATCGTTTCTAGGGTCCAAGAAGGGATTATACCCACTATGAAAAATCTTTATAACCATTTCTTTTCGATCATACCTATAATATGATATTATTTAAAACTTTGGCAAAACTTTTCCAAAGATACCCCAGGATCAAGTTTCAAGTTCAATTTCCATTTTAGTCGTAAATCTTTTACACCCAATTGTTTTTAATAGATTTCACTTTCAAATCTCTTCAAACCAGTTAAATTTTCTATTAGTTTATAATTGAATCAACCCAAATAGATAATAACTTAATATTATTACCTACCAATGACCAATGCTTATATACCCAAACCAATAATAATATATATGATATATATATATAAAATATAATCGAAAACCATATTATTTCGATCATTCTGCTCGATTATTTAGAAATTCCTATCGATTCTATGGCGTCCCATAAATCGACCAGAATCCATAAATATTCAACAGAACAAATTGACACAATAAAAACCAATTTATATCAAAATACCAGTACGCTCCCTCATATCACTTAAACTCATTCTAGGGCGTTTCTAACCCCATCTCTAATGAGTTAATTCGCAAACAGAGCCAAGGTTATCGCTAACCATCGCTCTGATACCAACTGTAACGACCCATATTTTTGACCGTTCAAATCGACAATAAACCACCCATGTCGACCCAAACAAATCGCAAATGCAGGTAGTTATTGGGAAAAGGAAGAAAAGAAAGAAAGAAGAGAAAAAAAACCAATCACAAAACCTCACAGCGGAAGGACAACATATAATAACAAATAGCAGTTTAAAAGCAGTTGAAATGATACATCGGTTATAGCATTCAATGATTATCAGACTTACATATACATACATCTGTACATAATAAGCAGCGGAAATAATGCATCGGATATACATATGTATAGATAATAGATATACCAAATCTTCGTCTTCGATCTCTTAGTCACAGTCATCCCTGTTAACTGCAAACGCCTGCTGACCCGAGCGTAATGCATAAAAATAAAACACAACAAACACTCGGATCAGCACTAAATCATTCTCATATTAGTTAAATTAAAATACGAAATAATATCAGTGTCTTGGGTGCAGTAACTCAAGAGATGTTACGGGATTTTCCCATCTCTTGAGGATCCATTAAACTAATATCTATATAATAATACGTTGTTATTATAATGTCTATTCAGTAAAGTATAAATACTGAAAATAGCGTAAGCGGGATTACCATATTACCCTTACGCCGTTTATAGGCATCAACAGTCTATACAGTACCGTAAATTCACCGTACTGGTGTTATCAGAGGGCACTCCATAGAAGGCAATGCTAAATCAAAATCGTATGGGGCTCGATATGGATATATATGACAAGGCACTCGAGGCAATGCCCAGGGTAGGATTCTACCAATTGCACTCCCGGACCGGTGGTAACGCATAACAGCCACTACCGCCCACCTCGGAACACACTCCCAAAGTCATAAATGGGCCCAAATCATCATCATCAATCATAGTCATAGAAATATTTTCGAAGGAGTACGTCCGATCAAAGGTGCTACCTCAATTAGTCACGGTATAGCTCCTGTTTTAGTCATTTCAATTCTGACCCGAAGGTCAGGGCTATTTTGTCATCGTTCATCTCCTTCGATTCAATAATCGCCTCCAAGTGATCATATCTCGTTCTGGATACGTCAAAACGTTCACAGTTGTCAAAGTGGTATTGACACTGACAGAGAGTATGCCTTATGTCGACTCCGGTCTCTTTAACAACCAACGCTTACATTTTCCACATCGGTTGGTTCTTTTACATTTCAAAGGTTCGCTTTCATATCAAAATATCATATTTTGTTTCGAACCCATTTTATATTCAAAAATAGAATATACTTTCATATCAATATATCCCAATCATTCCCAAATCAATTTTTATTCCAAACTGGGATATATTTCCATGTCATTATATTATACTCGTATAATATTTCGAATCGGTCTATATTCACATAGAATGTACTTCATCTTAAAAGATTTCAGTTATTTCAAATCGATTTACATTCGAAGTCCCTTCATATTCAATAGAATATATATATTTTCCCATATCCATTCATTTCAATCTTTGGAAATCCCATTTATTTTCAAGTAGATTAAAATCTACCTTTCCATATCAAAACCGATTCAAAACCATTCCTATTCAAATAGAATATAGCTTATCCCAACTCCATTTGAACCAATGGTTTAAATCCAACATTTCCATTCGGAAGAAATTTACAATTCATAAAAATACTTTTGAAAATAAATGCTTATAAGAAAAGAACTTTAGATAAAATAAATATATATAGAATATAATAATTAAAATTAAATAAGTTAATTAAAATATTATGTACATACATAAATTAAAGTTTACTAGATAGTTTGAATACTAAATGTAAGGAAACTTTATTTAAAATAAAATAATTTATAGGTTAGAAGTTTGAATAAGTAAAATTTTAAAGAAAGAAATAGTTAAATTTGAAATCAAGCCAGGTATAAATATATATAGATAATTTTAAACCAAAATTTTTCTTCCTACCGAATTTCCAATACATGAATCTATATCCCAGTTTCCAATGGAGTTCATTCAGTTTCCATTTCTCATTTTCAAACATTGTTCAAACAACCGTTCAATATAAAGGATTCAGCCCATATTTAAAACTGAGTTAAAACAACTCATAATACCCTCGATTTCCATTTCCCAGAATCTAAATTCCATAAGAATTTATTACCTTTAAATCCATACCCTTAAATTTGAAAATTTTCTAATCATGTTCAAATCTAAATTTAAGAGTTTCCACTTGTTTTGGGATAAATTCCTTAACCCATTTTAAATAACATCCCAATTTAAATTTTTAAGGAATGAATTAATCGAGTATCGGCACCTCCCTTTAAAAATGAAATTCCCGACCAATAATATTTTAATATTTAAAATCATTTAACCAACCGATGTCTGTATATAATTATCTATCCAATGGCCAAGTGATTTTAAATTTAATTTCTCGACATTTCAGGGATGGATCTATCATTTCAATCTAAATCAGGGTCACAGAGATTTATCATTTCACTCCGTGTTCTTAATTTATTTTATCGATAAATCCCGGGTTCATTAGATGCCCGTAACATCAAGGGTAAATGAGATTTATCGTCACAATCAACATGCATCACCATATACTGAAATAAAGAGCATTTTAAAAATATCACAATAAATTCAATAATAAATTTCAATCAACATCCATCACAACAATTTCACTCAACTGATTCAGCATTAAACTGTTTCAGGATTTAACAAGGGTTCAAATTCAACTAGATATTTAGATTAAATTAAATAACAAATCATTTACTTAGATTGCATGTTAACACACTTGCATGTCAAATTTAAACAACACACCAACAATCCAACACAACCATGCAACCAAACTTATTTCATAATTTAATTAAATAAATATGGAAATAATTCATTATTTCGTGAGTGAGAAATCACTCACCTTTGGGTCCTTAGTGGATCGAACGTCCAACCATAGCCCAAAATTTCAAAGTCTCTTAACGCAGCCAGGTTAGTGCCAAAACGTCTGCAATTCCGCCACGATCCCAATGCAACAAACCGCGCGTCAATCCGAGTTAATACGAGAGAGTTATCAGTGTTTTACGGTTTGAATTTTAAAATATATAAAAATTAATTAATAAATTACTCACCCAATTACGAAATGCCATGTCAGCAGGCAATTTCCCGCTCGTACCCGTTCTTTTCCAAACGCTACAGTACCCATCGATGAACCCAACACGCAGGTCATCTTTGACCGTCAATTCCTCGCACCTCCGGCCGATAGGGAACCCGCGACCACCACCATTCTGATCTTCATCGAACTCCGCACCATCCAGCTCAACGGCACCACCTCCGGTCCCCTGTATCCTCTCCGGCAATGCAAAGAACGAAAAGGATTTTCCAGTTTCAAACACCAATTCCCGACCACCCACTCGACTATACAACCTCCGACCACCACCATTTCATTCCATTCGCAAATCTCTACAATACCCACATTGTCATTTCTTTAATTACAGCTCAAATCGGAAAACCACAATTTGTAATTCTAGGGTTACGAAAACTGCAACTTTGACCGCGATTTCTGGCCAGACGAAGCACTGCATGTCGAATCTGAGAACACCCGTCGCTTCATTACGTCAAGAGCTTCAATTTGATATATAATATGATAGGTTTTGGAGAGATTTTATATTTTGGAGTTGTATTTCATTTCTTTAGGGTTTGAAAATTTTATTTCAGCCATTAGGGAGAGATGATGAGGAACTATACGTACTGAATGAGATAAATGAGCTGGTGAGGTTAGGATGGATTTATTTATATATTTATATAAGGCCCAACTATGAGAAGCACCCAATTATCCAATTATCTAGATCTCTTTTCACACTTTCTCTCGTACGGTCCAACGGTAAGTCGGATTGTAACGCAAATTGAAATCCTACCATAATTCACCGTTCCGGTTCTGATGGCGCCAGTTTCGTCGAATTCCGAGACAGTCGCCAAAACCGTTAAATTTCACAGTTAAATAAATAAATAAAATATTCAATTATTCAGTTAACTATTTAATTCAAACTTAAATACTCGTTAAATTCAAATTTAAATCAAACTACAATTTAAATAAATTCTATAAATTTATTTCGTGAATTTTTAAGTTCTCAGGTTTGATTATCTAAATCTTAGATTTGAGTTTCAGCCAAAATGAACAACTGAGAATTTCCATTTCCAATTTAAATTTGAATTCTACTTTTAAATTAACACACTCAAATAAATTTACTTATTTAAATATTAAATTTTCAAATTACAACCATCCTAAGTACAAATTAAATTAATGATCTATTTGTACTCAATTCCACCAATCATCAACATTAGAATCAACAAAATTTGATTTTCCCTAAATATATTCCAATTTATTTATTTTAAATTGAAATTTAAATATACTGAAAATAATGGGATGTTACTATATATATATATATATATATATATATATATATTCATATGCTTTATGTTAGATCCATATGCCTATATATGTTCATATGCAAGTTACAAGTTTTATGTTGGATCCATGTTATGATCTATCCAGGTTCATATGATTAATGCAAGTTATATGTTCTATGATAGATCCAAGTCACGATCTAATTATACATATGTTCATATGCAAGTTACATGTTAGATCCAAAACTAGATCTATATTTATATGCATGTTTGTAAAGTGGATTTATGCAAGTTCACCTTATTAGATCTAGTTCACACCTATATGTTAATGTTAAAATTATACATGCTTTGGAGTTGGACATGTCATGGTTATGTTATATGCTAGTTTATAATTGAGGTTATGCCCACACATGCCTAGATCTACATATTAACATGTTTCAGGCTTATGATTATTTAAGTCTAAATTATATGCAAGTTCATGTGACATGTTGAATTATATGAATAATGTTTTATGCAAAATTTAGATGTTTGGTTGAATCTATATTATGCATGTACCCTTCTTTACCTCTTGTTTATAAATTGGGCTAATATACGGGCCCAATGACTTTATGTGGTTAATACGAACGAACAAACAGGGGTAACGTTGGGATAGTTATTAAATCAAAAAATGTTAATAATGTAGGTGGGCCCAAAACCATGCAAATGGTTAAGGCCATGAATGGTATAATTTATACCATTAGTCTTGAGCATAATTAAAATATGTGATATGAAACACTTGTAGAAAATTTACATATATAAAATGTAAAAGATGAATATGCCTAACCCGAGGTTAGATTGAGTTGCGGTGTAAACCTGCCCGGAACCGACAGGCCCTTCTAGTAACCACAACAATACCTGTCTAATGTGAGAGGTTAGTGCATCAAGCCCATAAAGACCCGAGGTTAGACTGAGTTGTGGTGTAAAACTGCCCGGAATCGACCGGCACATCCAGTAACCACAACAATACCTGTCTAATGTGAGTGGTTGGTGCTTTAATTAATTAATTAAAGCTCATGAACAATCAAGCTAGAAATGGTGAGGTTAATTAATTAAGGAAACACTTAACCAAATTAACATTTTATCAAGACAAGATTGGTGGGGCTAAGTAATTGAGAAAAGACTTAGCCAATTCAACATGTTAACTAGACAAGATTGATAGGGGTTATGTCAAACCAAGGACACTTAACCAATTTAGCATGTTGACTAGAAAAACCCTAGTAACGTGGACCCGTTTCAGTAGTAACCCACATGGATGTATCAAGGTACCCTGAACTAGGCAGGGTAGGGCACGATTACTGGGCTGAATATAAGCGGTAAAAAAGGGAAGTGGTTAGGTGCGTCAGTGTAGGTTCCGACAGAGTACGGGCGTGCACGGGCACCGGAGTGGAAAAAGCAGGCACTGGGCACCAGGCGTACACTTGTGCATCTTTGAATTGTGTCAGGGTTGCCATTATGGGACTTGATGCACCCTATACTGGAACCAGCACAAGTACTTAAAAATCATGTGGGGCTGCATGACACCGGGAATACATGAATGCGAGTAGGAGCCGATCAAATTCTGAATGGGATCACTTTATCATTAACATACATTGCTAGTTAAACAACTCTTAGTGGGTGTAGAGAAGTAAAAGTGGGTGCGATAGCCAAATCTAGTTAAATCTTACTTTACCTTGTTTTAGGACTACCCTATCCTTGTGGTATCATTCTAAGTTCAGTTTATTCATGTCATGGTCTTTTACTTGTTTACATGCTATTAAATAACTGGGCTTACTAGGCTTATGTCTAACCCATTTTCCTTTTCACTTCTTTTCTTCCGTCCCCCCTCCCTCCTCCCCCCAGGTCCGCAGGGAGGAAACACGTCTTCATAGTCCAGATTAGTCAAAGCTTGAAGACCGTAGATGTAAGTCTTGGACTATCCTTTTTGAGCTATGGCTATGATCAAGCTCTTGTTGGGGATTTATGTCGTTTTATTTTCAGTATTGCTTGATGAAAAGTTGTAATAATTTAGAAGGTTGAAACAGTTGTTGAATTATTGTATTGAACAAATATTTATGAAATAATATATATCTTTTTCCGCCGCTTAAATTTTCTGTCTTTTAATTTATTAGTATGGTGTACCTTAACGGAGGTGGGGTGTTAAACTTGGTATTAGAGCTAAAGGTTACCAGACCGGATAAAATTTTTGAAACTATTTTTCAAAAAGAAGTCATAAAGAAGCATTTTTAAGAAATAGTGTTAATTTAAAATGGCATATTCCCCAAAGCCATATGCACTATCTTTTTATCCTTCGTTTTGAATCTTTCCTTTTTGTTTCAGCATGTCTGGGGATCTTAACCTTCTAGAGGATGTACCGATACCTGGCTGGTTCAGGAGATACCTAGAAGCTAGGGCCAATGATGCAGGCCCAACAGACATTCCTCCTCCCATAGCTGCTGCTCCTCCTCTCCTCCTTCGAGAGGAAATTCTTTCTCAAAGATCTGTAGAGACTTAGATCCATGGGTGGAAAAGACTTTAAGGGGAGCGAATCATTCGTGAAAGCCAGAAACTGGCTCAAGGAGACTGAGAACTTATTCGTTATTTTTGAACTAGATGAGAGGCAGAATCTACAGTTGGTGGTGTGGTTGCTCAAAGACGAGGCCTCCTTCTGGTGGGAGGTCACTAATACTGAAAGACCGATAGAGACTTGGGAGGACTTTAGGGCGAGATTTGAAATGAAGTTCCTCTCACAAGCTGAGCAGAGTATGCAATTGGAGAAGTTCCTATCACTTAAACAGGGTAGCTTGTCGGTCAAAGAATACGTCAATAAATTCAACCAGCTTGCTCAATTTGGAATGGAGTTAGTAAACACTCCACACAAGAAGGCTCTCCGCTTTGTCAAAGGACTGAATGAGCCACTGCATGGTTTGGCAATGTCCCATATACCTATGGGAGCAACTTACGAGAGACTGGTGGACATGGCTCTGTTGCAAGAGGAGAACAAAGATGGCAAGAAGGAGGTGAAGAATGAAGAGCCTTAAAACAAGAAAGGAGATGGATCTCAGAACAAGAAGACGGACAGCAAGAAAGGTGGGAAGGATAATAAATCCCGTAAGAAGATGAAGTGCAATTTCTGTGGGATACCTGGACACTTAGTTAGGGACTGTAGAAAGAAAAAGAGGAAATTAGGCGCTAGTTTCCAGTGCAGGGATACTGAATACTTGTCTAGGGACTGCCCAAAAAGGCAAGGGCAGGGGCAGAGGACTGGATCATCTTCTGGAGGTCAGGTTCATGCTCTCGCTGCACCTCTGTTGGAACGAGGTAGACATATTTCTGTTGAGAGTATATATTATCTGTTTGATAATCCTGTTCGTACTCTCTTTTTGTAATAACCCGGAAATCTGAGCCAATTTAAAATTTTTATTTTGGCAAATTTTGCGAGTTGTGAGTATTTAAAATGAATTATTTTAAATAATGACGACGAGAAATTTATTTTGAATAGAATTAGAACTATATAGTTATATAAAGCGTCGTTAGAATATAAATACTTTATTTTAAATAAAAAAAGAATTGAAAATGGCGCGGTAGTTTGAAATTTCGATTTCGAATTTTAAATGAATGTATAAGATTCAAAATAAACAGGATTTTGGCAAAACCAAAAATATTAGAATCTAATTGAGAATATCTTTTCAACGAATCCGAGAAATCAAAATTTCATAGCGGGAATCAAAAGGTACGTGCAGTAGAAAATTTAGAATAGTCGCTATGGAATTCTGGCCCTTAAAAATGGAAATTTTGCAAACGACCTCTGTTTTTGACGAAACCACTTTTGTTGGATCCGAGATGTCGAGTGATTACTAGGTTTCAAAATTCGTAATTTTCTGAATCAATATGTGAGCGTGGAGATGTAAAACGTGTTTTGTCAATTACAATCGACTAGAAATTGGCCATTTTTCAAACGGTCTCAGAATTTGACAAAATTAGTTTTGTTAGAACCGTATCGTCATTATGAAGCTAGAAAATATTTTTCGGAAATTTTTAGGGTCCGTATGTGGCCTCGGTGAATTGAAATGTGCGTTCAAATTCAATATATAGATTTATAATTTGATTTTGACAAAAACTGATCCAGACGGTCGAATTGGCTTATGATACATATCCCATTATATTCGGAATGGGGGTAATTAACTAGGGACGACAGTCGTCGGGTCTCGTTTGGGGTTCGAAATAAAAAGTTACTTTTTGAAATAATTAAACAATAAAAAATATATATTTTTATAATTCCCTTCCCCCTTTTCCTCGTTCCCACAGTCAATGCGAGCCCCCTATCATTCAAAATCATTATAGAAAAAAAAAGTAAAACGTGATCGAAGCGCCCTCTGTCCACCGTCCAACCGCTGGAGCTGGCTCCCCCCCCCCCCCCCCGTTTGAGCTCCCCCAGCCTCCGCTGCGTCCCTCTCCTCCCTTCCCTCTTTCTCCGAACGAGCACCGCAGCCCCCCCCAAACCCTAGTCCCCCAAAACCGCCGCGCCCGCCGCCAGTGAACCCCCACCACCGTCTGACCGCCTTCCTGCTGCCGTATTCCCCTCTGACGACCTCTGCAACACCTCTTCCTCCGAAAACAGTGAGCTTTTCCTTTTCAGTTTATTTTAATTTAGTTTTAATTTATAAAATACATAGTTTAAATTCAGTTTTAATTTATATAAATACATAGAGATGATTAGATTCTTAACTTTCGGAAAGGATTATATTTTTAACTTCGAAAAGATTTTATTTTTAAGTAAATAAAAAGATTAGATTTTTAGTAGATAGAAATATTATTTTTATGAAGTTAAAAATATGATTTTTATCCATAGAGAGTTGAATTAAAATTGAGATTTTTATACATATATAACATCATAATAGAAAGGAGATTTTTATATGTATAACGTTGAGAAAAAAAATTGGATTTTTATATATAGATAGAAGTTATAAAAATATGATTTTTATATTATAGAAAGAATAAAAATATGATTTTTATATTATAGAAAGAATAAAAATATGATTTTTAAATTGGTAGAGTATTAAAAAATATGATTTTTAATATATAGAGCATCATATTAAAAATGTGGTTTTAATATGAACAACGTGGAGAAGACTGCGTTGGAAGTACGGACAGATCCAGACTGTTCCGAATTTTAGAAGTAAAATGGAGGAGTGGAACCCAAAGGTGAGAACTTCTCACTTTTAATTCTTGTTTTCTAGTTGAAATATATACTAGGATGCAGACAGTGCTTAGCAGCACCCGACACCCGTTGTCCACAGACCATGGACGATTTGTGTGATTGTTTGTGTTGTGAAATTTGACTGTTGATTGTGATGTGAAAAGTATATATTCATGTGTTGAAAGAAAAATAATGTCATGTGCTGAAATAAAATAATTTCATGTGTTGAAATAAAATATAATTTCATGTGTTGAAATAAAATATATATTCATGTGTTGAAACAAAATATATATATTCATTTACAAATCGAATGATTTGTTTATGTACACCAATTTGACTGATATTGATTGCGACGATAAATTTTGCAAATCGCCCAACTACCCCAATAAAATCTATGTTTGATTGTTTGAAACCCCACACGGGTGTTGGGATGAAATTGGACATACACTAATCCCAATAATTAGTTGTATGTCGATCGATTGATTGACAGGCTGTTATAAGCGTTGAATATTTATATTTGATGCTTATACAGTGTAGAATGCACTCTGGATGATGGTTGATTATTTATCATTGCTATTATATACATGTGTTATATGGAATCCATATAATTAACATTATATGGTAATTGATTGGGCCTCATTCCAATTAGAAAAATAAATTCATGTGTTGAATAAAATAAATATTCATGTGTTGAATAAAAGGAAATTCATGTGTTGAATAAAATAAATATTCATGTGTTGAATAAAAGGAAATTCATGAGCTGAATAAAGTATATATTCATGTGTTGAATAAAAGAAAATTCATGTGTTGAAGAAAATATTCATTTGTTGAATAGAATAACGAAGTTATTGACAGATATAAAGCTGTGTTGATTAGATTTGCGCAATTTCGACGCGAACAAGATTTATACCGATTATATTCGTATTTATAATGAATATAGAAAAGGAAGTAATTTCAAAATATAACGTTTAGAAAATATTATCATTTATATATATCGATGATATGAAATATTCAATTTTGATTAGAAATTGAATAGGAAGTTGAAATCGTTTTGAAAACGAATTTAAAACTATTTGTAAAATACGTTTTAAAAGGAAATCAATGAAATATATATTATATACATTTTGTATATAATATAATGGCCTGAATAGAACGCGCCGCGCTACGGCAGTTCGCGAATTTCGGCCATTGACTTCGAATGGACGTTGCGGGAGATACGACCGTCGGATTCTCCTAAAACTGGAACCATTGGGTTCGTATCGAAAAATAGCTTTCTAACGGATGTGAGAAATTAGAAATCTAACAGTTGGATTTAGAATTATGTCAAAATCAAATTTGGAAAAGTTCGCTATAAGTGCAGTTCGATGGAAGTTGATGGAAATCAATTATACGGGCCTTGATAAAATTATTAAAAATAGTAATAATTTGTGTAAAATCATAAGAAGTGATTTGGAAAGAATTGAGATGAAAAATTCCATATTTGAAAAGAAAAAATAGATTTTTATCGAAATGAACTAGTTTTGAACTAGTGTTATAATCCATTTATTTTTAAAATAAATAGATTGGATTTGAAATGGTTTTAAAAATAACCAGAATTTCCAATAATTGAATTGGAATGGATTTGAATCGAAATTGTCTTTGGAATATTTCGATGTTAAATTTCGTGATTATACAGATATTATTATGGAAATTTGAAAGATAGATTTATATCGTTATTTCCAATACGATATTTGTTGGTCGTAGAGTTTGATATTGAATATAAGCCGTTATATTTTCTATTCAGAGCCTTGTATTTAATATCAAATGGGATTTGGGTTTGTCGTGAATGGTGTCTTCATTAACACTGTTCTTAAACCCAATGGAGAAAAAGATTAAATCTATTTATTTTAGATTTAATGAAGTATACCAATTAAATGATATTTAATTGGAATTGAAATGGAATGTGATTTTGGGTTTATCGTGAACCGTGTTTTAAAAGACATTAATTCTTTAACCCAGTTAAAGACAAGATATGGTTTCCCAAGTTAAACAATCGTTAAGATTGATTTTTGGTGAGATTAAAACCAAGTGGAGTTTTAATGAATCTTTAAATAGGTTGAAATGATCGAGAATGGAGTACCACCAGTTTTACTCCAGGCGATAGTTAAATCTTTAATTAGATTTGAACGTGAAATGGTAATTGAATTTACCGATAACACCGTGGTGTTAGAAATGAAGTATGGTCAGTTTTACTTCATGGGATGAATAGGTTGGGATTGAGAAATAAAATAAATCATTACTTCGATGTGGTTCGCTAATCCCGACTAGTTTGAATTGATATTCAAAAGAAGATTAAAGAATAAATTTAAAGAATTTATCTTTGATAAAATTAATGGGAACCTTTCCCAAAGTATAAGAATATTTGAATAAAAGAATATTCTGAATTGGAATGACGCGTATGTTGTGTTTGTGTAACACTTGTATATTATATACGTGAGTTATTCAGAAAGACCGGGTTTATCCCATTTTGAATAACTGATTCGACGTGGTGCCGAGGATGAAGACGGTGGTCGAAGACCGGAGGTCTTCACATCGTTTGGGGGACTACTGATGATCTTGATTATGCTGTACATCCAAGACGAAGGAATCAGTTGGTGATCATCCAGACGTACTTAGAGATCGATGGATATGCGAGGTACAAGGTGCCTCTGGTTTCGTTCAGACCCAGAACGGACTTGTAAATGGACTGTTTGTCTGACATTGGATATCATTCTGTGTGATTGATAGATATCGGTTGCATGGAGTGGTTTGCCTGTGTGGCATGCTAAGATGCAAAGGATCAAGGCTTTTGTTGAAAAGCAAAGTCTTGTGGTTGATGATCAAAGCACGGCCTGTGTGGCATAGCTTTGTGTAACGTTAATTCGCGAGCCTCACACCCCGGTCATGAACCAGAAACGGGAAAGTACTTCAGGGAGGGCATGCGTTTCCTTCTAGATAGGGTGGTGTCAGTGACCTACCAGTCCTGACATTTATATTATTTTCACCTGTGTGGTTGTTGCTGTGGCGAGGCGCCTCGGATATATCTGTTACTATGTGGAGCCGAATGAGTCAATTGGCTCATTGACACCCCAAAGGGCGGGGAAACGCAGTCTTCAGGCATTTTAATCCACATCGGTGGATCGGCCCTGACGATCCAAGGGCTCACCTGAGTCTAGGTCCCGAGACACAGGCTAGAGCGTCTCGAAGCGGTGAGGACTATCTTTTGCCTCGGTTCACAGATGGAAATTAAACTACCAATACGTGATTTTGCGGTTTTGATTGTAGAACCTATATTTGGCGACATAGTGGTGGGGCACTTATGCCGTCTATGATTGATACTTATGATTGAAATTGTTTTAACACTATACACTTATAGTAATAATAAAAGATGAAATTTAGCATATCAAGCATTCTTTGGCTATTATAAGGTAAAACCCTATCCTCCGGCTTGTGTTGCATTGTGTGATGGGACCTGGGTCTTATAACTGCTTTATTGTTCTTTATTTAGCATTGCACTATTGTTTTATGCACTGGTATTCTTGGGAGGAAACTCGTTCCGTGTTATACGACGTGGTCCCTTGATTTACCTAACTTTAAAATAAAGATAAATAACTGTTTTAGTTCTCACACCAGTCACATAACTGACCTGGAGTTTATTGTTTTAACCTAAATTCTGGGTACCCCTATTTTCCACGGGCAACTAGTAGTTTTGGTTTTGCAGATTTATATTCACAGGAACCTGGTTTACAGCTGGAATGATATCCGAAAAGCTCTGTATCCGTATATCTTCTTTCAGTTGTGTTTTGTATTATTTTCCGCTGCTATGTAAATTATTGTAATCTCTGATATTAAGTGAATGTGTAATATTGATTCATACTTTGTATATTCTTGTATTCTGATGGAATTGTTGTAATTAACAATGAAATGTCCTTCTGTTTGCGTTCCGATTTGTCGTGTTCTCAAAACAATCAGGGGTTTCGAATGGTCTTGGTCGGTTTAGCGATCGATTCGAATCAAGCGAAATTCCCAATTGTTACAATTGGTATCAGAGCTTTTGTTTACAGAGCTTGGAGAACAAGACACTTTAGAACCAAATGAAAGAATTCATCAGAGATTGGATTAGTAATATCCAATGAGAATTGTAACGACCCGCATTCTACGCATCAAAGGATCGTAGAATATTTATTTCATTCACATACGAAGTCGTATGGTCATGTAACTTTGGGAGACGACTATTGGGGTCATTTCCCATGTTCATGATTTTTTCCGATTTTAAAATGACCATTTTGCCCCTAGCCGATACTGTTTTGGCCATAACTTTTGAATGGAAAGGAGTTTTGACCTAAAACTACTTCCATTAGCTCCAGATGATGGTTTAAAATTCTGTAGAGTGGTCACATTAGCCAAACGGACTTACCGTTTGGGAGATATGGCTGAAACATGTTTCAGAAAGTGAAAAACAGCTTAATTGGGCTTAACTGGGTGATTAACAGCTAGGCCCAATGGGGGATTTCGGGATTAGAGGTATTTAAGGGATGCTAGGGTTAGGATTTCAGTTTTTTCACTCATTTCCCAGCCGCCACAAACCCTCTCTTCAACCTAACAATGGCCTCCAACCTCTAAAATACCTCTAATCACTTCTTAATCAAGTTTTGGCTTAAACTACATCAAATTAAGGAGAGAAAGCACCAAAGCATGGTTAGAGCTGCTGCGTTGCATTGGGAATAGTGCCAAACAGAGAATCATTTCATATTTTGTATTTTATTTGTAACCAAGGTTAGTGATTTGCATAGTTTTGCACTTGTTACGGTTAATTAAGGGTAATTAGTGAAGATTAATGAAATTAGACATGATAATATTTTGGAAAAATATTTATAAAATTCGAAATGATGTTTTAGACCTCTGTTAGAAGTTTGGATTAATTTGGTTAAGTTTTGTTAATCCTACTGTTAGTTGTGGTTAAACATGCTTAAGGGAAAATATGGGGTTTTGGCTATGTTTGATCCGTTTTATATGTTGTGATTGCTATTTTGGTGTTTGTGAATGATTATACATGTTGCTATGACTGTATGGTATGCTTTGTGATTGCCTAGAAGAGTTAGGTTGGTCGAAAACACCGTCGAATGGCGTAAAACAGTCGCTGGAAAGAAGTGCATGAAATTAGCTAAACCGGATCGGATCGCCCCCATATGTGTCACGATCGGCCACGAGGTAAGAGCTCGCGACCTGGCCCGGAGCAAGAACCATCCACGAACCGACCCGAACCTATAGGGGGGAACTCGAGCTGCTTGCACCACGATCTGATGCCAGGCGGAGACCACGATCCGAATTATCACGATCCGAAGGGAAAGCCCGACCCGAACTGATGTAGCACCACGATCTGATGTTGTGGAGCATGCATGACCCGAACCCAGTGAGTAATCGCGATCCGAACTTGTTGACATAGATGAACTGAGCTAAAGCATGGTGGCTATCGCGAATCGAACCATCTTGGATGAAGGACCCAACTCGATCCGATGTTGATGGCCAAGACCTGAAGCAAAGTGAACCGAATGCAGACCGATCCGAGAAGACCAAAACCCGAGATGCAAAGGTAGTCCAAATGGAAGTTAGAGCTCCGGATCCAGATGGGAACCAATGAGTTCATTTTATGATTGGGCTTTGTTGCGGGACGTATGCAAAGGGGTTATCGATATCCATAACTTTGGTTCACCATTGAAGAAAAGGGGGGCATGTAGACGAACCAGAGCTAGGCTGGTTGGCCCATTTGGGTTATTGACTATGGACCAGTGCAGTGGGGACAGTGTAATACTTGTACGGAGTTGCCGTCATAACCCCAAAAGAGCAAAGTGGTTCGTATCAATAGTTGTACGGAGTTGCCGTCATGACCCCAAAGATTTGGTGGCTAGGGAAATGGATATCGTATGCTTTACGCACTGAGTGAGAGATGTGAGGATGGTTGCTATGTTTGACTTGTTTGCCTTCACTATGACATATACACCCCACCCCCGTATCTTTACACCATTTTTTTTGTGGCACCTTAGAGTATTGTACGGTTTATTGCTAATTTCATTAATATACCTGTTATTGTTTAGTATTCCTGTTATTGTTATGTTTTGCTGCTTATCACTCATACCAGACTTTTGTCTGACCCAGAGTTTTATGTCTCTTCTTTTTACTCTGGGTGCTCACATGAGCAGACTAGAGACAGGTTAGATAGTATGCACGAGTAACTGATCCGGAGACGAGCAGGAGGCTTCCACGTATGATGTATATAGATATTCTCCCTGTGTTGTTACGGTCACTACTTTGGGCATTAGTGGTGTACCTTTCTTTCTTTTGTTTAGAGACAGTAATTTGGAAAGTTGTAATAAGCTGTACTTGGATTTCTGCTACTCTGGTGATGATGTTGATGTTGGTTTTAGTTATCAGCTTATGCACGGTCTCGCCTGTTTTATGTCATGATTATGTTATTATTATATTTTGTTCCATGCGCTGTGAGACATTCTACAGGTTCCTTGTTAGTTCATTCTTTTCTTCCTTTTCTTCTGACGACCGTCCCGTGCTAGCTGGGCATGTGTACAGCGCACTTTCGGAGGAAATGCCGACTGGTTCGGGGCGGGCTGCCACATTTGGTATCAGAGCTCTAGGTTGCGTAGTTAACCTAGGGAAGTTATCAGGGAGAGATAGTATACGTATATGAGAGCGCGTATTTGTGATTATTTTTGTTTTCAAAAGCTATATATATACTATTAGTATATCTAAGGATGAAGTCGCAATACACTGGCACCACTAGGGAGATGGTTAATCGTTTCTCTTTACAGATTGAACAATGAGCCGATACGTAAGGGGTACCGGTAGAGGAGCCAATAATGGGAATGCTGCTGAGATGAGGATGATGTTTACTGATCTCATGAGAGAGATGCTTGGAGAAGTTTAGAGCGAAGCTCCCAATGCTGGTAATGGTGGTGGTCCAGTAGTGCAGGCATCTAGGGCCGATTTCGCCAAGCTTAATAAGGATTATACTAGTCTTGGTGGGAAGCCGTTTAACGGAACGGAGTCTGCCACGGATGTTCAGGATTGCCTGGATAGCTGCGAGCGTATCTTTGAAGATTTGAGTATCAAGGACACGATGAAGAGAAGCCTAGCATCCCGTCAGCTGCAAGGACGGGCTATGAATTGGTGGAATGCTATAAATGCAACTACTCCCGAGGATCAGATTACTTCTGATCAGTTTAAGGCTCGCTTTAGCGATAAGTTTATTCCGGCTGCTCAGAAGTCAGTATTGTTCAAGAGGTTCTTGGAGCTAAAGCAGAATGGCAGAGCTGTCTCGGAGTATATTGCTGAATTCGACACTTTGTCGAAATATGGGTTATCCCTAATAGATACTGCAGAGAAGAAGAACGAGAAGTTTATAACAGGTTTGGATCAGTACTTGGGAGAAAAGATTATTAACCACATCGATGAGACATTTGAATCGATTGTGGGGAAATCATTGAGGTCAGAGAGTGTTTAACCTAAGTTGAAGACTGAGGTTGCATCTGCAGAGGAGCCAAAGCCGCAAGCAAGCGGTGGAGGAAAGAATGGTTCTTAGAATTAGAGAAAGCAGAATCAGACTAAGGATGCCCAGAAGAAAAAGGAATAAGAAGGATGTTGAGTGCTTCAGCTGTGGTAAGAAGGGCCATTATGCCAGTAATTGTCAAGCCAAGCCAGCAGACAGAAAGTGCTTCAATTGTGGCCAAGTGGGACATCACAAGGACAAGTGTCCGCAACCCCATAAAGAAAAGCAGATGGTGAAAGCATATGCCCTTAATGCTATTCCTTCTTCGTCTAATTCCCTAACTACGGCAGAGAACGGAAAGAATGTCGTCATTCAAGGTATGCTTTCTATTTATGATGTTCCTGTTAGAGTTTTGTTTGATACCGGAGCTTCCAGTTCCTTCATATCTAGTGACCTGGTAGATAGGTTGGGATTGGAGCCAGAGATTGTCGATAGACCTTTGGTAGCGACGAACCCGATTGGTGATTCGACTAGCCTTAGCATGATTTGTTATAATGTGGTCTTATCGAGTCATGGATGCATGTTTGTTTTTGATTGCTTTGTTTTGGGCTTTACTGGGTTTGGCATTATTTTGGGAGTCGATTGGCTCCAAAGATACGGGGTGGTGGTAAACTGTGAGCGCTTTTTGGTGACAGCTAGAGCGGATGATGGGCAAAGGGTAGTGTTTGGTGGTCTACCTAGTGATGGGGTAATGGCTAGTTTTCTAAATTCCCTCGACATCCCGCATGGTGAGTTGTCAAGTTTTCCCGTGGTTGGCCAGTATCCAGATGTCTTCGAGGAAGTGACCGGGCTTCCACCACATCGAGAGATTGAGTTCCGTATTGATTTGGTGAAAGATTCCAGACCTATAGTGATGCCACTTCGTCGTATGGCACCGAGGGAGCAGCGAGAGCTCGGGGTGCAAGTAAGCGATATTTTGAAGAAGGGATTTATCCGAAGAAGTGTTTCTGAGTGGGGAGCACCAGTTGTGTTTGCTATCAAGGTAGATGGTTCCCTTTGATTCTGTGTGGACTACCGCAAACTGAATAAGGTGACAAGGAAGAATAAGTATCCTCTACAGCGGATATATGATTTGTTTGATCAGTTGAGTGGCGCGAGAGTATTCTCCCAGTTGGATCTCGCGACAGGTTTTCATCAGCTTAGAGTGGAAGCTGAGAGTATAGCTAAAACAAAATTTCGGACGCTGTCTGGATTTTATGAGTGGTTGGTCATGCCATTTGAGTTGACCAATGCACCAGCATATTTTGTGGATCTTATGAATAGGGTATTCAGAGATCAGTTGAATAAGTTTGTTCTTGTGTTCGTGGACGATATACTTGTTTATTCGAGGACAGAGGAAGAACACAAGGAACACTTGAGAATAGTGATGGAGGTGTTGAGAAATACCAATTGAAAGCAAAGTTTTCTAAGTGTCACTTCTGGAGAAGGAAAGTGAGATTCTTGGGCCATGTCGTTTCAGAGAATGGTACTGCCGTGGATCCTGCGAAGGTGGCTACGGTACAAGATTGGTCTACGCCCCAGAATGCAACAGACATATGAAGTTTCTTGGGATTAGCTGGATATTATCGTAAGTTTATCAAAGAGATAGCAGCACCGTTGACTCAATTGACCAAGAAGAATCAAGCTTTCGTCTAGGACGAAAAGTGCGAGAATGCATTCAAGAGCCTAAAGGAAAAGTTGACATGTGCATCAGTGTTAGTCATTCCTAAGGGAAATAAAGAGATGACAGTATATACGGATGCATGTGGCACATGGCTAGGTGCAGCATTGATGCAAGGAGGTAGGGTTGTAGCTTATGCAAGTCGGCAACTGAAACCACACGAGAAAAGATACCTTACCCATGACTTGGAATTAGCAGCGATCGTATTCGCATTGAAGATGTGGAGACATTATCTCTTTGGAGAAAGATTCGAGTTGTTTACCGATCATAAATCATTAAAGTATCTCTTCTCCCAAAAGGATCTAAATCTCCGACAACAAATATGGTTAGAATTCTTGGCTTCCTATGATTTCGTCATCACATATACACCAGGAAAGGGCAATGCCGTAGCTGATGCATTGAGTAGAATACATGCTAGTTTAGGGGCTATGTTTCTAGAATGGAAGCAACTGGAGTACATCGCTGGGTATGATTTCAGACCAAAGTGCGAATTGGATCCAGAAATGTTAGCAAATTTGACGATTAGACCCACTTTGATTGAGCGGATTGGTTCCATCCAGAGGAACGATCCAAACCCATTGGAAATCATCTCAAAGTTAAAGATGGGAATCGACGGAGAGATGAACAAGTATGGGCTTGATCGAGATGGATGGCTTAGAAAGAATGGAAGACTACTTGTACCCAATGTTAATGGATTGAGAGATGAAGTGCGTAGAGAATGTCATCACTCAAAACTGACTATACATCCCGGTGGTAAAAAGATGTACCTAGACATGAAGCAGACCTACTACTGGGAAGGGATGAAAAGAGACATTGAGAAATTTATACCCAAATGCATGAATTGCCAGCTAGTTAAAGCTGAGCAAAAGAAGCCTAGTGGTTTGCTACAACCATTAGAAATTCAAGAATGGAAATGGGCAAGTGTCAATGGATTTCATTGATGGGTTACCAAGGACTAGATCGGGCCATGATAGCATTTGGGTAATTGTGGACCGACTGACCAGGAGCACAAGGTTTATACCCATCAAGTCGAATAGAACGGCAGCTAAGTTAGCTGAACTATATGTGAAGTGGGTAGTGAGATTTCATGGAGTACCAAAAGGCATTATGAGTGACCGAGATCCATTATTTACTAGTGGGTTTTAGAAGAGCTTACAGGAGGCGTTAGGATTAGAATTACATCTCAGTACCACGTATCATCCTCAAACCAACGGACAGACAGAGATGGTGAATCGAGTGTTAGAAGATCTTTTGCGAGCTTGTGTATTGGATTTTGGTAGATCATGGGATGACCATTTGCATCTAGTAGACTTTGCATATAATAATAGTTATCAATCCAGTATTGGTATGGCTCCATTTGAAGTTTTGTACGGAAGACCGTGCAACTCACCGTCATGTTGGTCAGAAACCGGTGAGAAGTTTGTGCTTAGGCCCGATGTGATAAGAGAAACTTCAGCTAAGATTAAGATTATCGAACAACGAATGAAGGCTGCCCAAGATAGGAAAAAGAGTTATGCTAATAGGAGGATAAGAGAATTAAAGTTCTCCATTGGCGACTTGGTATTTGTCAAGATTTCTCCGTTAAAGAGCATGATACGATTTGGTAGGAGAGGCAAGTTAGCACCAAGATTTGTTGGACCATTCCCAGTTCTTGAGCAAAATGGGAATTTGGCATACAAAGTTGAATTACCAGACAAGATGACAGGAGTTCACAACGTGTTTCATGTTTCCCAGTTAAGGAAGTTCGTACACGACCCAGATGTGACTATTTCACCTGATCAGTTGGATGATATCGAAGTTGAACCCGAGGCGGTTGGGAACTGCAAACCTATGCATATTGTTGGGAACGATACGAAGCACCTTCGAAGGAAAGCGGTGAATCTAATTAAAGTTCAGTGGGACGAGAATGAGAATGACTGTACTTGAGAGACAGAGGAGAGCATTAGGAAGACATATCCAGAACTCTTCGCCTGGTAGGATTTTAACTTCGATTTAGTCTTTCCGCATGCTAGGATAAGCTTGTTCGTTCTTGTTTGTGGCTGGTAGGCATGCGGAATCCTTTGTATGTTTTGGGTTAAGAAATTACAGGGACGAAATTTCTTAAGGAGGGGGGGGGAGTGTAACGACCCGCATTCTACGCATCAAAGGATTGTAAAATATTTATTTCTTTCACATACGAAGTCGTGTGGTCATGTAACTTTGGGAGACGACTATTGGGTTCATTTCTCATGTTCATGATTTTTGCCGATTTTTAAATGACCGTTTTGCCCCTATCCGATATTGTTTTGGCCATAACTTTTGATTGGAAAGGAGTTTTAACGTGAAACCACTTCCATTGGCTCCGGATGATTGTTTACAATTCCGTAGATGGTCACATTAGCCAAACGGACTTACCGTTTGGGAGATATGGCTGAAACAAGTTTCAGATAGTGAAAAACAGCTTAATTGGGCTTAACCGGGTGATTAACAGCTAGGCCCAATGGGGGATTTCGGGATTAGAGGTTTTTAAGAGCTGCTAGGGTTAGGATTTCGGTTTTTTCACTCATTTCCCAACCGCCACAAACCCTCTCTTCAACCTAACAATGGCCTCTAACCTCTAAAACACCTCTAATCACTTCTTAATCAAGTTTTGGCTTAAACTACATCAAATTAAGGAGAGAAAGCACCAAGGAAAGGTTAGAGTTGCTGCGCTGCATTGGGAACAGCGCCAAACAGAGAATCATTTCAGATTTTGTAATTTATATGTGGCCAAGGTGAGTGATTTGCATAGTTTTGTACTTATTACAGTTAATTAAGGGTAATTAGTAAAATTAATGAAATTAGACATGATAAAATTTTGGAAAAAATATTTACAAAATTCGAAATGATGTTTTAGACCTCTGTTAGAAGTTTGGATTAATTTGGTTAAGTTTTGTTAATCCTACTGTTAGTTGTGGTTAAACATGCTTAAGGGAAAATATGGGGTTTTGGCTATGTTTGATCCGTTTTATATGTTATGATTGTTATTTTGGTGTTTGTGAATGATTATACATGTTGCTATGACTGTATGGTATGCTTTGTGATTGCCTAGAAGAGTTAGGTTGGTCGAAAACACCGTCGAATGGCGTAAAACAGTCGCTGGAAAGAAGTGCATGAAATTAGCTAAACCGGATCGGATCGCCCCCATATGTGTCACGATCGGCCACGAGGTAAGAGCTCGCGACCTGGCCCGGAGCAAGAACCATCCACGAACCGACCTGAACCTATAGGGGGAACTCGAGCTGCTTGCACCACGATCTGATGCCAGGCGGAGACCACGATCCGAATTATCACGATCCGAAGGGAGAGCCCGACCTGAACTGATGTAGCGCCACGATCTGATATTGTGGAGCATGCACGACCCGAACCCCGTGGGTGATCGCGATACGAACTAGTTGACATAGACGAACTGAGCTGAAGCATGGTGGCTATCGCGAATCAAACCAACTTGGATGGAGGACCCGACCCGATCCGATGTTGATGGCCAAGATCTGAAACAAAGTGAACTGAATGCAGACCGATCCGAGAAGACCAAAACCCGAGATGCAAAGGTAGTCCAAACAGAAGTTAGAGCTCAGGATCTAGATGGGAACCAATGAGTTCACTTCATGATTGGGCTTTGCTGCGGGACGTGTGCAAAGGGGTTATAGATATCCATAACTTTGGTTCACCGTTGAAGAAAAGGGGGCATGTAGACGAACCAGAGCTAGGCTGGTTGGCCCATTTGGGCTATTAACTATGGACCAGTGCAGTGGGGACAGTGCAATACTTGTATGGAGTTGCCGTCATAGCCCCAAAAGAGCAAAGTGGGGCGTATCAATAGTTGTATGGAGTTGTCGTCATGACCCCAAAGATTTGGTGGCGAGGGAAATAGATATCGTATGCTTTACGCACTGAGTGAGAGATGTGAGGATGGTTGCTATGCTTGACTTGTTTGCCTTCACTATGACATACACACCCCACCCCCGTATCTTTACACCATTTGTTTTGTGGCACCTTAGAGTATTGTACGGTATGTAGTGCTAGCTCTTTGGTTGTAGGTATAGGTTCAGGTATGGTTTAATATACCTGTTATTGTTCTATTTTGCTGCTTATCACTCGTACCAGACTTTTGTCTGACCCAGAGTTTTATGTCTCTTCTTATTACTCTGGGTGCTCACATGGGTAGACTAGAGACAGGTTAGATGGTACGCACGAGTAACTGATCCGGAGACGAGCATGAGGCTTGCACGTATGATACATATAGAAATTCTCCCTGTGTTGTTGAAGATCACTGCTTGGGCATCAGTAGTGCATCTTCTACTTTAGCTTTCTTTTGCTTTAGAGACAGTTTAAAGTTGTAATAATGATGTCGGATCATAAGCTGTATTTGGATTTCCACTGCTATGTTGGTTTAGTTTTCAGCTTATGCACTGTCTCGCCTATTTTATGTCAAGATTATGCTATTATTATATTTTGTTACATGCGCTGTGAGATATTCTACAAGTTCCTTGTTAGTTCATTCTTTTCTTTCTTTTCTTCTAACGACCGTCCCATGCTAGCTGGGAAAGTGTACAACACACTTTCGGAGGAAATGCCAACTGGTCCGGGGCGGGTCGCCACAAGAATGACTCGTTAGAGATGGGATCAATAGTATCCTAGAACGAGTGTGAAGAGTAGTGTTTTGAAAATCAAAATTGAAAACAATTGTGTATTAAAATTTTAAACCTTATTCAGCATATATGAATATTTATTTGTGTTGATTTGGACAATCAAGTATATAAAGATTTTGCGTATGCGTCTGGTCCACGTATATTCGAAGTTTCAATATACTGGATAGATATAGAATCGCACTCTAGTCGCCCGGAGATGACTCTGATGATACTGGTGATTGACATGTCAGCATCAGTAGTTTATGTTCGAGTTTCGAAGGTGGGATTTCTATATATTTCCAATTGACTATTGTGAGAACAAAAATTAGATAGGGCTTATTGTTGTGATTTGGCACCAAAAATTTGATTTTTGACTATATATCAAAGTTATAAATTTGAAATGATAATCAACTAATTGATTGCTGGTTGTGTTGTTGGATTATTGTTTGATTAATTAAATGCTCGACCTTTAGCCAAATTGAACCAAATTGTGAATTATATTGAAAATATGTCGCATTTGTATGCATATACATGTACTTACATTAAACAGGTCATAGCAAGGCGGCTAGAAAAGAGGAATAAAATTGTTTGCCGACAAATAGGGACATGTTTATTGTATTTCTTGGGTTTTTTGATGATTTTATGAGCCGATTGGCTGTTTCTTTTTCTTTTTAGATTGGTGAGGGCCATGGAAGGCTATTTGAAATATCCCGAAGCTCCCGGTGCAGGGGAGGTTATGGCGAAATTTTTCGAAAATTCAGGGTGTTAGCCAAATTTTTGAAAAATTTGAAAAGTTCTTAGAAACTGAAAAGTTGAAGAACTTAGGCCATAAAGGAAATAATGAAAGTTGAGATGATTAGTTAAACAACTTTCGGCTTCATTCCTTTTCGGGGCCGAAAAGTTTTAAGTGGGGGAGATTGTAATAACCCGGAAATCTAAGCCAATTTAAAATTTTTATTTTGGCAATTTTAGCGAATTGTGAGTATTTAAAATGAATTATTTTAAATAATGACGAGGAGAAATTTATTTTGAATAGAATTAGAACGTATATAGTTATATAGAGCGTCGTTAGAATATAAATATTTTATTTTAAATAAAAAAAGAATTGAAAATGTCGCAGTAGTTTGAAATTTCGATTTCGAATTTCAAATGAATGTATAAGATTCAAAATAAACCGGATTTTGGCGAAACCAAAAATATTAGAATCTAATTGAGAATATTTTCCAACGAATCCGAGAAATCAAAATTTCATAGCGGGAATCAAAAGTTATGTCCAGTTAAAAATTCAGAATAGTCGGTATGGAATTCTGGCCCTTAAAAATGGAAATTTTGCAAACGACCTATGTTTTCGACGAAACCACTTTTTTTGGATCTGAGATGTCAAGTTATTGCTAGGTTTCAAAATTCGTAATTTTCTGAACCAACATGTGAGCGTGGCGAAGTTAAACGTGTTTTGTCAATTACGATCGACCAGAAAATGGCCATTTTTCAAACGGTCTCGGAATTTGACGAAATTAGTTTTGTTAGAACCGTATTATCAATATGAAGCTAGAAAATATTTTTCGGGAATTTTTAGGGTCTGTATGTGGCCCCGGTGAATCTTCAAATTCAATATATAGATATATAGTTTGATTTTGACAAAAACTGATCGAGACGGTCGAACTGGCTTACGATACATATCCCATTGTATTCGGACTGGGGGTAATTAGCTAGGGACGACAGTCGTTGGGTCTCGTTTGGGGTTTGAAATAAAAAGTTACTTTTTGAAATAATTAAACAATAAAATATTTATATTTTTATAATACCCTTCCCCCTTTTCCTCGTTCCCTTAGTCAACGCGAGCCCCCCTATCGTTCAAAATCATTACAAAAAAAAAGTAAAACGCGATCGAAGCCCCCTCTATCCACCGCGCAGCCGCCGGAGCTGGCTCCGTCCCCCCGCCGTCCGAGCTCCCCCAGCCTCCGTCGCGTCCCTCTCCTCCCTTCCCCCGTTTTCCGATCGAGCACCGTGGCCCGCCAAACCCTAGTCCCCTAAAACCGTCGCGCCCGCCGCCAGTGAACAGTCACCACCGTCTGACCGCCTTCCTGTTGCCGTATTCCCCTCTAACGACCTCTGCAACACCTCCTCCTCCGAAAACGGTGAGCTTTTCCTTTTCAGTTTATTTTAATTTAGTTTTAATTTATAAAATACTTAGTTTAAATTCAGTTTTAATTTATATAAATACATAGAGATGATTAGATTCTTAACTTTCGGAAAGGATTAGATTTTTAACTTTGAACAGATTTTATTTTTAAGTAAATAAAAAGATTAGATTTTTAGTAGATAGAAATATTATTTTTATGAAGATAAAAATATGATTTTTATCCATAGAGAGTTGAATTAAAATTGAGATTTTTACACATATATAACATCATAATAGAAAGGAGATTTTTATATGTATAGCGTTGAGAAAAAAATTGGATTTTTATATATAGATAGAAGTTATAAAAATATGATTTTTATATTATATAAAGAATAAAAATATGATTTTTATATTATAGAAAGAATAAAAATATGATTTTTAAATTGGTAGAGTATTAAAAATATGATTTTTAATATATAGAACATCATATTAAAAATGTGATTTTAATATGAATAGCGTGGAGAAGACCGCGTTGGAAGTACGGACAAATCCAGACTGTTCTGAATTTCAGAAGTAAAATGGAGGAGTGGAACCCAAAGGTGAGAACCTCTCACTTTTAATTCTTGTTTTCTAGTTGAAATATATATTAGGATGCAGAAAGTGCTTAGTAGCACCCGACACCCGTTGTCCACAGACCATGGACGATTTGTGTGATTGTTTGTGTTGTGAAATTTAACTGTTGATTGTGATGTGAAAAGTATATGTTCATGTGTTGAAAGAAAAATAATTTCTTGGGTTGAAATAAAATAATTTCATGTGTTGAAATAAAATATAATTTCATTTGTTGAAATAAAATATATATTCATGTGTTGAAATAATATATATATATATATATATATATATATTCATTTACAAATCGAACGATTTGTTTATATACACCAATTTGACTGATATTGATTGGGACGGTAAATTTTACACTCGCCCAACTAAACAAATAAAATCTGTGTTTGATTGTTTGAAACTCCACACGGGTGTTGGGATGAAATTGGACATACACTAATCCCAATAATTAGTTGTATGTCGATCGATCGATTGAAAGGCTGTTATAAGCGTTGAATATTTATATTTGATGCTTATACAGTGTAGAATGCACTCTGGATTATTGTTGCTATTATATACATGTGTTATATGGAATCCATATAATTAACATTATATGGTAATTGATTGGGCCTCATTCCAATTAGAAAAACAAATTCATGTGTTGAATAAAATAAATATTCATGTGTTGAAAAAAAGGAAATTCATGTGTTGAATAAAAGAAATATTCATGTGTTGAATAAAAGGAAATTCATGTGTTGAATAAAGTATATATTCATGTGTTGAATAAAAGAAAATTCATGTGTTGAAGAAAATATTCATTTGTTGAATAGAATAACAAAGTTATTGAAAGATATAAAGCTGTGTTGATTAGATTTGCACAATTTTGACGTGAACGAGATTTATATCGATTATATTCGTTTTTATAATGAATATAGAAAAGGAAGTAATTTCAAAATATAACGTTTTGAAAATATTATCATTTATATATATATCGATGATATGAAGTATTCAATTTTGATTAGAAATTGAATAGGAAGTTGAAATCGTTTTGAAAACGAATTTAAAACGATTTGTAAAATACGTTTTAAAAGGAAATCGACGAAATATATGTTATGTATATATTTTATATATAATATAATGGCCTGAATAGAACGCGCCGTGCTGCGGCAGTTCGCGAATTTCGACCATTGACTTCGAATGGACGTTGCGGGAGATCCGACCGTCGGATTCTCCTAAAACCGGAACCGTTGGGTTCATATCGAAAAGAGCTTTCTATTGAATGTGAGAAATTAGAAATCTAACGGTTGGATTTGGAATTATGTCCAAATCAAATTTGAAAAAGTTCGTTGTAATTGCAGTTTGATGGTCGTTGATGAAAATCGACTATACGGGCCTTGATAAAATTATTAAAAATAGTAATAATTTGTGTAAAATCATAAGAAGTGATTTGGAAAGAATTGAGATGAAAAATTCCATATTTGAAAAGATAAAAATAGATTTTTATCGAAATGAACTAGTTTTGAACTAGTGTTATAATCCATTTATTTTTAAAATAAATAGATTGGATTTGAAATGGTTTTAAAAGTAACCAGAATTTCCAATAATTGAATTGGAATGGATTTGAATCGAAATTGTCTTTGGAATATTTCGATGTTGGATTTCGTGATTATATAGATATTGTTATGGAAATTTGAAAGATATATTTATATCGTTATTTCCAATACGATATTTGTTGGTCGTAGAGTTTGATATTGATTTTCTAAAGAAGATTAAAGATATCGAAATACTTCGATGTGGTTCGCTAATCCCGACTAGTTTGAATTGATATTCTAAAGAAGATTAGAGAATAAAATTAAAGAATTTATCTTTGATAAAATTAATGGGAACCTTTACCAAAGTATAAGAATATTTGAATAAAAGAATATTCTGAATTGGAATGAGGCGTACGTTGTGTTTGTGTAACACTTGTTTATTATATACGCGAGTTATTCAGAAAGACCGGGTTTATCCCATTCTGAATAACTGATTCGTCGTGGTGTCGAGGATGAAGACGGTGGTCGAAGACTGGAGGTCTTTACATCGTTTGGGTGACTACTGATGATCTTGATTGGGTTGTACATCCAAGAGGAGGGAATCAGTTGGGGATCGTCCAGACGTACTTAGAGATCGATGGATATGCGAGGTACAAGGTGCCTCCGGTTTCGTTCAGACCCAGAACGGACTTGTAAATGGACTGTGTGTCTAACATTGAATATCTTTCTGTGTGATTGATAGATATCGGTTGCATGGAGTGGTTTTCCTGTGTAGCATGATAAGATGCAAAAAATCAAGGCTTTTGTTGAAAAGAAAAGTCTTTTGGTTGATGATCAAAGCACGGCCTATGTGGCATAGCTTTGTGTAACGTTAATTCGTGAGCCTCACACCCCGATTGTGAACCAGAAATGGGAAAATACTTCAGGGAGGGCATGCATTTCCTTCTAGCTAGGGTGGTGACTATGTGGAGCCGATGGAGTCATTTGGCTCATTGACGCCCCAAAGGGCGGGGAAACACAATGTTTAGGCATTTTAATCCACATTGGTGGACCGACCCTGACGATCCAAGGGCCCACCTGATTCTAGGTCCTGAGACACGGGCTAGAGCATCTCGAAGCGGTGAGGACTATCTTTTGCCTTGGTTCATAGATGGAAATTCAACTTCTAATACGTGATTTTGCGATTTTGATTGTAGAACCTATATATGGCAACATAGTGGTCTGGGGGCACTTATGCCGTCTATGATTGATACTTATGATTGAAATTGTTTTGACACTATACACTTATAGTAATAATAAAAGATGAAATTTAGCGTATCAAGCATTCTTTGGCTATTATAAGGTAAAACCCTATCCTCCGGCTTGTGTGCATTGTGTGATTGGACCTGGGTCTTATAATAGCTTCATTGTTCTTTATTTAGCATTGCGCCGTTGTTTTATGCACTTGTATTCTTGGGAGGAAACTCGTTCCGTGTTATACGGCGTGGTCCCTTGATTTACCTAACTTTAAAATAAAGATAAATAACTATTTTAGTTCTCACACCAGTCACATGACTGACATGGAGTTTATTGTTTTAACCTAAACTCTGGGTGCCCCTATTTTCCATGGGCAGCTAGTAGTTTTGGTTTTGCAGATTTATATTCACAGGAACCTGGTTTACAGCTGGAATGATATCCGGAAAGCTTTGTATCCGTATATCTTCTTTCAGTTGTGTTTTGTATTATTTTCCGCTGCTATGTAAATTATTGTAATCTCTTATATTAAGTGAATGTGTAATATTGATTAATACTCTGTATATTCTTGTATTCTGATGGAATTGTTGTAATTAACAATGAAATGTTCTTCTGTTTGCGTTCCGATTTGTCGTGTTCTCAAAACAATCAGGGATTTCGAACGGTCCTGGTCAGTTTAGCGATCGATTCGGATTGAGCGAAATTCCCAATTGTTACACTTAGATTCTGGTGCATCACTCTCTTTTATATCTACTGCTTTAGTTGAATCTCTGCATCTAGACACCCATATAGTAGAGGATCCCTTGGTTGTTATAAATCCAATTGGGGGCTCAGTTTATTTTTCAATGATTTGTTTGGATTTGGAAATCTCTATTTTAAGCGTTGGGTTAAAATTTAATGCTTATGTTTTGGGCTTTACGGGCTATGGGCTGATTCTAGGCATGGACTGGCTATCCAGTAATAGTTCGTCCTTGACTGTGAAAAGAGAGTGGTTAGACTCATGACTCGCCTTGGTAACACTCTCGAAATTTCTTGTAATCCCATGAACTCTGTCATGCTTAGTTATCTTGAATCTCTTGATGCATCTATTAAGAATTTGCAGTCTGTTAGAGTAGTCCGTGAATACCCAGATGTGTTTGAAGAGGTGAAGGGTTTACCTCCAAAGCGAGAGATAGACTTCCGCATATACCTTGTTGATAATGCAAAGCCCGTTGCTTTACCCGTTAGGCACATGGCCCCAAGGGAGAGAAAGGAGCTCAGCAAGCAAATTAAAGAGATGCTTGAAAAGGGGTTCATAAGACGAAGTATTTCTGAATGGGGTGCTCCAGTAGTGTTCACGACCAAAGCTGATGGTTCACTCCGCCTATGCGTGGATTATAGGGAGCTGAACAAGCTGACCAAGAAGAATAGGCACCCACTCCCAAGAACTGACGATCTGTTTGATCAGCTCGTAGGTGCATCCGTTTTCTCCCAACTAGATCTGGCTATCGGGTTTCATCAGCTAAGAGTGGCTGAGGATAGCATTGACAAAACCACATTTAGGACCTAGGATGGTTTCTTCGAGTGGCTTGTCATGCCTTTCGGCTTGACAAACGCACCTGCCTATTTCGTGAACTTGATGAGTAGGGTATACCGGGAATTCCTCAACAAATTTGTGGTGCTCTTCGTAGACGACATCTTAATCTTCTCAAAAAGCGAGGAAGAACATGTTGTGCATTTAAAGGAAGTGTTAGATACTCTTCGAGCTCATCGGCTGAAAGGAAAATTCTCGAAATGCCACTTTTGGAGAGAAGAAGCAAGGTTTCTTGGACATGTGGTGTCCAAAGAGCGGATAGCCGTGGACCCCGCAAAAGTAGTCGCGGTGCAAGATTGGAAGATTCCGCGAAATGCAACCGAAGTCCGAAGCAGAACAGGATTGGGCGCTGTCCTAATGCAAGAAGGCAAAGTAATTTGCTATGGAGGAAGGCAGTTGAAGGTTCATGAGAAGAATTACCCAACTCATGATTTAGAACTAGCTGCCATCGTTTTCGCCCTTAAATCATGGCGTCATTATCTACTGCGAGAAAGGTTTGAATTATTTACTGATCATAAATCATTAAAATACCTTTTCTTTCAGAAAGATCTTAATTTGAGGCAGCAAAGGTGGATGGAATTTCTCGCCTCATTTGATTTTGAGATTGCCTATACCCCTAGTAAGGGCAATGTAGTGGCAGACGCCTTGAGTAGAAAGAAGCTGACTTTAAGCCCTCTCTTTGTGGAAAGGCAAAGCTTGGAGTTCATAGCAAGCTTTAACTTCAGACCCTCCTCGGACTTTGTACCTGGCTTGCTAGCAACGTTAGAAGTGCGGCCAACTCTATTAGACTCAATCGGAGCCACGCAAAGAGAAGACCCTCAGCAATCCGATGTGATGGACAAGCTAATTATGGGTGAGACTTCTAGTCACCTCAATAGATACTCCATTGATGCTAAGGGCTGTTTGAGACGATATGGAAGACTATGTTTCCCACAAGCAAGGGGTTTGGTAAAGACGGTTCTAGAAGAGGCACACCATTCCAAGCTGACCATACACCCAGGCGGAGACAAAATGTATAAAGACATCAAAAGAGTTTTCTTTTGTAATGACATGAAGAAGGACATAGCTGAATTTGTTTCTAAGTGTTTAATATGCCAACAAGTCAAGGCGGAGCAGAAGAAGCCAGGGGGTTTGCTTCATCCTCTAGAGGTCCCACAGTGGAAATGGGATAACATTTCGATGGACTTTATTGATGGGTTGCCTAGGTCAAGAAGGGGCAATACCAGTATTTGGGTAATAGTGGACCGGCTCACAAAAAGCCCTCACTTTATACCTGTCAAAAGTAGAACTGCCTCATCTCTAGCATCTCTATATCTTAAAGAGATAGTTCGACTGCATGGGATATCTTCCAACATAGTAAGCGATCGAGACCCTATCTTTACAAGTGAGTTCTGGAAGAGTTTGCAAAAGGTTATAGGCACACAACTATGTTTAAGCACGGCCTACCACCCCCAAACCGATGGGCAGACAGAAAGGGTGAACAGAGTCTTAGGAGACCTCTTGAGATTGTGTGTTCTTGACTTTGGAGGGACATGGGAAGATCATCTTCCTCTGGTGGAGTTCGCCTACAACAATAGCTACCAAGTTACAATAGGCATGGCACCCTTCGAAGCCTTATACGGGAGACCGTGTCGATCACCAACCTGTTGGTGGGAATCCACAGATAAGCTTATACTTGGGCCAGACATGATTAGGGAAACCTCAGAAAAGGTGGACCTAATAAGAAGGTGAATGAAGACTGCTCAAGACAGACAGAAGTCCTATGCATACAAAAGAAGGACCGACCTTGAGTTTGAGGTTGGAGACAGAGTGTTCCTTAAAGTATCTCCTTTGAGGAATGTTGTTCGCTTTGGATCCAAAGGGAAATTGGCACCTAGGTTCATAGGACCATTTCCTATCATTGAAAGAATTGGGACGATGGCCTACAGATTAGAGCTACCTGAAAAGTTGGTTGGAGTTCACAATGTCTTTCATGTTTCTCACCTACGGAAGTGCTACATGAGTCTGCGGAAGTGGTGGAACCAAAGATACTAGAAGAGATAGAAGTGTAACGAGAAGCAACAGTGAGAAGAATCCCAGACCGTTACATCCAGTAACCACAACAATGCCTGTCTAATGTGAGAGGTTAGTGCATCAAGCCCAGAAAGACCCGAGGTTAGACTGAGTTGTGGTGTAAAACTGTCCGAAACCGACCGGCACATCCAGTAACCACAACAATACCTGTCTAATGTGAGTGGTTGGTGCTTTAATTAATTAATTAATTAAAGCTCATGAACAATCAAGCTAGAAATGGTGAAGTTAAGTAATTAAGGAAACACTTAACCAACTTAACATGTTAACAAGACAAGATTGGTGGGTTTAAGTAATTGAGAAAACACTTAGCCAATTCAACATATTAACTAGACAAGATTGATAAGGGTTAAGTCAAACAAAGGATACTTAACCAATTTAGCATGTTGACTAAAAAACCCTAGTAACGGGGAACCGTTTCAGCAGTAACCCATACGGATGTATCAAGGTACCCTGAACTAGGTAGGGTGGGACATGATTACTGGGCTGAATATAAGCGGTCAAAAAGGGCGGCGGTTAGGTGCGTCAGTGTAGGTTCCGACGGAGTACGGGCGTGCACGGGCTCCGGAGATGAAAAAGCAGGCATTGGGCACCAGGCGTACACTTGTGCATCTTTGAATCATGTCAGGGTTGCCATTATAGGACTTGACACACCCTATACTGAAACCAGCACAAGTACTTAAAAATCACGTGGGGCCGCATGACACCGGGAATACATGAATGCGAGTAGGAGCCGATCAAATTCTGAATAGGATCACTTTATCATGAACATACATTGCTAGTTAAACAGCTCTTAGTGGGTGTAGAGAAGTAAAAGTGGGTGCGATAGCCAAATCTTGTTAAATCTTACTTTACCTCGTTTTAGGACTACCCTATCCTTGTGGTATCATTCTAAGTTCAGTTTATTCATGTAATAGTCTTTTACTTGTTTACATGCTATTAAATAACTGGGCTTACCAGACTTATGTCTGACCCATTTTCCTTTCGCTTCTTTTCTTCAGTTGCCTCCCCTCCCCCCGGGGCCGTAGGTAGGAAACACTTCTGCTTAGTCCAGATTAGTCAAAGCTTGAAGACCGTAGATGTAAGGCTTGGACTTTTCTTTTTGAGCTATGGCTATGATCAAGCTCTTGTTGGGGATTTATGTCATTTTATTTTCAGTATTGCTTCTTTATGTTTTCAAGACAGATGAAAAGTTGTAATAATTTGGAAGGTTGAAACAGTTGTTGAATTATAGTATTGAACAAGTATTTATGAAATAATATGTATCTTTTTCCGCTGCTTAAATTTTCTGTCTTGTAATTTATTAGTACCTTGTACCTTAAAACGCTCCATCGAAGTTAAGGCATTTCCTTTGAGAGTGACCTTAACGGAGGTGGGGTGTTACATAAATCTAGTGGAACGCTTTCATCTCATGCTCCATATACATAATATACAATCAAAACCACAAGCACTTATTGGGTTATGAATTTCCAACTATGACAATGTATGGAACCACCTTATGATAGCTTATCTCTAGAGGAGAATACACTGGGTTCAACAAGAACATCTTGTAACCCGACTGCACATGACCGACCACTCATTTCGCTTGAGTGTATCTAATGTATATCACCAATGGTTGGGATCAGCAACCGTTTTCCCGAATGGGACAACATCGAATAGAATAAAGAATGAAATGAATTTCTCTAGATAGGTGATAATACACCCTAATGGGAGCTACCCACATAACCATGATGCCTGCCCGATTTTTGTCTTTTCTCGGTTGTTGAGGCCTGAGGCTACGCTTACTTACCCTTCATGGATGACAATCACTTTGAATGCCACATTGTCAAATCCATAAATCATTAATTGATTTGCGCAAATATATTCTAGATATTATGCTAAGAGAATAGAATCTCCACCACCATATATATATATATATACAGACCAACATATGCGATCATTGGAAATACTCCGTCAGACATTCGTCCATACACTTCGTTCTGGGACTGAATGAAACCGAAGGCACAATTTCCATTAATCCATCTTAGGCAATTTCTACCTAGGATTAACAGAAAAAGCCCTTGCATTTTACTCCATCTTCGATTATCTTCATATAATCCGATTCACAACGCTACTGCCAATACGAAGTGTTTCTCGGATAATAATCCTACCGGTCTCTCCATATTGAAAACGATATTGGCAAATACTTCGATAGTCGGTTATTTAACTATCGAAGAAAAACAAACATTCATCCAAAGCAACAAACAAATCACTGAGCCCCTTAATTAGTATTTCATTAATTAAATCACTTTTCCATTTTCTTATCAATATCTGTTAATCCGATATTTTCAATAATCATCTTCTTGGCCTGTAACACCCCGCATTTTTAATGAATTAAAAATGTGGAAATATGTATATATATTATATACATAGATATATTTAAGAGAAAAATTAAATATTGCAACAAAACATGAAAAAGAGGAATGAGAAAAGAATAATGTTTAGCATTGTTCAAAGGTTTGTAAACAAAAGTCTTAGTGGCTCATTTGGTTAGAACACATGACTTGTATACAAGAGGTTCTGAGTTCAATCCACGCTAGCGCTATATTTTTGTTTTAGGGGAATGGCTAAAAAGCGGCTTAGTGTGAATGCAATTCAATTAAAAAAAAGCGGTTTAATGTGAAAAGGGTTAATTGGAAAGATAGTTAAAATGAAAAATAAATAAATATAGTATAATATATATATATATATATATAAGACATGTGGGTGTCAACACCCCTGCTGCTGCGCATCATGTTGAACACATGGTGCATTTTTAATTGTTAATGAAATTTTTTGAGTTTTAGGGCTGACGTGCCCTCTTCTGATTGGCTGGATGACGTGTCTTTGAGCTGTGTGGTTCTGATGATCTCCTAATTAATCTAAAGGCTCTAACTAAGCTAATACATCTATATAAGCACATATAATCTAACCCTAATCTAAACTAAATTCATTCATAAGCCTCCATGCTGCTGCATCCAAAACTAAACTATCTTCTCTTCTTCAATGAATCAAAGCATATGAATTGTGAAAAAGTGTAAGGACCCGTAACTTCCCCGTGAAGGAAAGAGCGGATACTTTGAGAACAACACACATCGGAACACAGACGGAAGAACATTTCATTGTATATTACAACAATGCATCAGATTACAAGAATATACAGAGTATAAATGAATAAATTACATTCGACAAATATCAGAGATTACAATAAATTACAAAGCAGCGGAAAATAATACAAAATCACAACTAGAAGTGATACACGGATACAGAGCTTTCCGAGCATCGTTCCAGCCGTAAATCAGGACCCTGTGAATATAAATCTGCAAAACCAAAACTACTAGCTGCCCGTGTGGAAAATAGGGGCACCCAGAGTTTAGGTTAAAACAATAAACTCCAGGTCAGTCATGTGACTGGTGTGAGAACTAAAACAGTTATTAATGTTGGTTTTAAAGTTAGGTAAATCAAGGGACCACGCCGTATAACACGGAACGGGTTTCCTCCCAAGAATACCAGTGCATAGAACAAACAGCGCAATGCTAAATAAAGAAAAATGAAGCTGTTATAAGACCCAGGTCCCATCACACAATGCAACGCAAGCCGGAGGATAGGGTTTTCCCTTATAACAGCCAAAGCATGCTTGATACGTTTAAAACACATTATTTGATACTATAATAAGTGTATAGTGTCAAAACAATTCAAATCATAAATATCAATCATAGGCGGCATGGGTACCATCTATCATGTCGCCATACTAGTTCTACAATTAAAACCGCAATACACGTATTGGAAATTGGATTCCGTCATGAGCCGAGGCAAGGGGCAAGCTCCTCTCCGCGTTCGAGACACTCTAGCAAATGTCCCAGGACCCCACTATGATCCTTGGAATCGGCTGGGCCGGTCCTCTCTTACTTTTGAGGATTAGTTATTCCTGAACACACGTTTCCCGGTCCTTACAGACCTATATCCGAGGCGCCTCGTATCCAACAACCACACAGGTGAAAAGTATATAAATGTCAGGGCTGGTAGGTCACTGACACCACCCTAGCTAGAAAGAAACGTCGTGCTCTCCCAGCGGTCCGTCTCCCGTTTTTGACTCATACCGAGGTGTGAGGCTCGCGAATTCACGTTATACACAAAGCTATGCCACACAGGCCATGCTTTGATCATCAACCACAAGACTTTGCTTTTCAACAGAAGCCCTGATCAATTGCCACTTACGCATGCCACATTAGCAATTCACTCCATGCGACTGATGTCCATCGATATACAACCTCTAAGCTCGTACGTCTCAGAGAAGGGCGTTAAGCAAGAGAATAAATTCTCCACCGCCAAACAGATGTATATTTAATAGAGATCAATCAACACAGAATAAAATCCAATGTCAGACACACAATCCATTTACAAGTTCATTCTGGGTCTGAACGAAACCGGAGGCACTTTCCTCGCATATCCATCCATCTCCAAGTACGTCTGGACGATCACCAACTGATTCCCTCATCCTGGGTGTACAGCCCAATCAAGATCATCAGTAATCACCCAAACGATGTGAAGACTTCCGGTCTTCAACCACCGTCTTCATCTTCGACATCTCGTCGAATCGATTATTCAGAATGGGTATAAACCCGGCCTTTCTGAATAACCCACGTATATAATAAACGAATGTTACACAAACACAACAAACGCCTCATTCCAATTCAGAATATTCTTTTATTCACAAAAACACATTCTTAGTGAAATGTTCCCATTAATTTTTTTTCCAAGATAAATTCTTCTAAATTTATTCTATAATCTTCCTTTGGATATCATTTCAAACTAGTCGGGATTAGCGAACCACACCGAAGTAATTATTTATTTAATTTCCCAATCCCAACCTATATATCCCATGGAGCAAAACTGGTAATACTCCATATCTAACACCACGGTGTTATCGGTAAAATTAATTACCATTTCATGTTCAAATCTAATTAAAGATTTAACTATCGCTTTGGAGAAAAACTGGTGATGCCCCACTCTCGATCACTTTTCAGATTTGATAATTTAAATTATCAATTCACATTTTTAATCTAATTAAAGATTCATTAAAACTCCACTTAGTTTTAATCTTTTCAAAAATCAACGTCCTGCCTTTAACTGGGTTAAAGAACCAATGTCATCTAAAACACGATTCACGATAAACCCATATCACATTTGATATTAAATACAAGGCTCTGAATAGAAAATATACCGGCTTATATTCAATATCAAATTCTGAAACCAACAAATATCGTATTGGAAATAACGATATAAAATATATCTTTCAAATCCCCATAACAATATTTTTATAGTCACGAAATCCAATATCGAAATATTCCGAAGATAATTTCGATTCAACTCCAGTCCAATTCACGTATTGGGAATATTGATTATTTTTAAAATCACTTTCAAAATCAATTTATTTATTTCAAAAATAAATTGATTTTAATTCTAGTTCAAAACTAGTTCATTTCGATAAAAATCTATTTTTATCTTTTCAAATGTGGAATTTTCCAGCCCAATTCTTTCCAATTCACATATTATAATTTTACACAAATTATAGATTTTTTTAGTAATTTTATCAAGGCCCGTACAGTCGATTTCCATCTACGGCCATCGAACTGCACTTACAGCGACCTTTTCTGAAACTGATTTGGACATAATTCCAAATCCAACCGTTAGATTTCAAATTTCTAATATTCATTGGAAAGCTCTTTTCGATACGAACCCAACGGTTCCTGTTTTAGGAGAATCCGACGGTCGGATCTCCCGCAATGTCCGTTTGAAATAAATGGTCGAAATTCACGAACTGCCGCGGCGCGTTCTATTCGGGCCATTATATATATAATATATATATATTATATATATTTCGTCAATTTCCCTTTAAAACGTATTTTATAAAACGTTTTAAATTCGTTTTCAAAACCATTTCAACTCTATATTCCATTTCAAATCAAAATTGAATATTTCATATCATTACTATATAAATGATAATATTTTCAAAACGTTATATTTTGAAATCACTACCTTTTCTATATTCATTATAAAAACGAATATAATCGATATAAATATCGTTCATGTCAAAATGGCGCAACTCTAATCAACACGGCTTTATATTTTTCAAAAACTTCTTTATTCTATTCAACAAATGAATATTTATCCCATTCAACACATGAATCTATATTTCTTTCAACACACGACTAATCTCAACACATGAGTACTGCCAACACATCACTATTTTTGTTATGTAAAACATTTTATAAAACTATGGTATCTATCGTTTTGATTTTAATTAGACTCCACCGTGAAGTAGATTCTAATTGTAAATATGATAAAGATGTAATTTTTATTATTTAAAATATTCTACTCAACACATGAATAGTTTCAACACATGATCATCGTCAACACATGACTATTTTTATATTCAACACATGAATTTTCTTTTTATAATATTCATTATTTTCCCGATTGGAATGAGGCCCAATCAATCACCATATAACGTTAATTATATGGATTCCATACAACACATGTATATAATAGCAATAATAAACAATCAACCATCATCCAAGGTGCACCACACTGTATAAGCATCAAATATAGATATCTAACGCTTATAACAGCCTGTCAATCGACCGATCGACATATTTAATCAATCAGGATGAGTGAACTTTAAATTTCATCCCAACACCCGTGTGGGGTTTCAAACAATCAAACACAGATTTTAGTTGTGCAGTTGGGCGACGTGTAAAATTTATCGTCCCAATCAATGTCCTTCAAATAGGTGTACATAAACAAACCGTCCGGTTTGTAAATGAATATTTTTATTCTATTCACTTCCACGTTAAAAATTATATTTTTAACGATAAAATATCTTATTTCAACACATGAATTTCTATTCAGTTCATTTACACAATAAAAATGATATTTTTATTTTCTAACATATTTTGGGAAATTTCGGCGGCATAACGGCACGATACTAGAAACGGGACGAGGCATAGCCTTATCCTCGGTCTAGTGAAGGCCCACGCCATTCACACATCAATCAAATCCATTCAACTCACCAAACAATTCATTTCAACCAAATAAACTAACCAACTACACAACCAATCAATTTAACAAGCAAGCCATCCATGGTCTGTGGATGACGGGTGTCGGGTGCTACTAAGCACCGTCTGCATCCTAGTATTTTTATATATATATATATATATATATATATATATATAACTAGAAAAAGAAATTGAAAGGTGAGAAGTTCTCACCAACTAGCTAATCCAATCATCTCGACTCTTCTTATGTAGAAAACCTTGTCGTTCTCGCCTTTTGTCACTTTCGTTGCCCGTAGCCACTACATGTATAAAAATCACATTTTTATATTGTTGTCATGTATATAAAAATCACATTTTTATATTGTTGCTATGTATATAAAAATCATATTTTTATACTACTACTATATAGATAAAAATTCTATTTTTACAACGGTGTTCATATAATAAAGATTATATTTTTATATCGCCACTTATATAAAAATCACATCTTTGCTTCTTCTACATAATAAAGATCAAATCTTTAATACTTCTATAATGTAAAAATCATATTTTTATCATCTCTATATCATAAAAATCATATTTTTATTAACTTCATATGTCAAAAATCATAGAAGCTTTAAAGCGGAGAAAACTCACTTTTTTTTCTCTAACGCCTTTTCTGAACTGCTGAATTGTTGTTCGAGCTCCAGACTTCGTATACAAACTCAAATCTTCAATCCATCTTTTTTTCTAGCACAAGCACGCCATTCTGAACAACTTTTGCCTAGTGGTCTTCTTGCCGAAAATGTGCCATTTCGCCGGAATTCGCGAAAGTACACGAATTTTGCCGCTTCCGTACAGCAGACTTTAAACGCGTTTTCCGGGCAGCTCCGAATTCCAAAACACGACTTCCATATAGCCAAATCAAAGAGAATTTCGCGCTCTACGACTTTGGTCTTGAGGGACTTTGGCCAAAAACGCACCGTTTGGGAGTTATTCGCGAAATACGGTCAGGGACTTATTTGCAAAACGGGTAATTTTGGTGAAAATGGGTTTTTGGTGTAGCGGGGCCCACGGCCGGAATTGAGGGGGCTGGAGGGGGGGCGCGGGCCTGATGGACGTGGGGGAGGGTGTGGGTGGCGGTGGTGGGGCCCGTGGTGGCCGCGGTGGTGGTGGTTGGTGATTTGGGGCTTAGGGTTTGCAAATGGAGAGAGGAGGAGGAAGAGGACGAGGAGGGGGTGCGGCGGCTCGCCGGAGGCTGGTGGTGGGCGGTGGAGGAGGGGCAGCGGCGGGAGGAGGGGTGGTCTCCATTTTTGAGTTTTTGTGAAGAAAGAGGAAGAAGAAGAAAGTGAAGAAGAAAAGGAAGTAAAAGTGTTTATATGCTAGTTTCTCGCGTATCGCCTGAACGCTAGCGATCTCCGATGGCCGTGGATTTCGGACACGAGATAATAGACGTGAAGACGTGTCCAACGAAACAAGTTTCGTCGAATTCCGAGTTCGTTTGACCGTCCGTTAAAAATCACAAAAATGCTCAGATAAGCTCTAAAAATGCGATTTTGGCGCACCTTTTCTTCTCGCACGCTCACATGCTAACTCAAAAAATCAAGCCCTCTTGGATTTAACCATTATTAGATGGTACGAATCTAGAAAAAAAAATAGAATTGAATTCCGAGGTCGTATCAATAATGTTCCTTTGTAAAATGACTGCTCGCTTTACCCTGAACTGTTTTAGCTCGCACGGCCACATACTAACTCCGTTCGACGCGCCATTTGGAACTCAACAATGATTTGTCATTATGAATCCGTAAAAATTTATTTCGTCGAATTCTGAGCTCGTATGCAAAATTTCACTTTTTAAGGGCTATGTTTTGTTAACCGAACAACTCCAGCCCATAGCCACTATTCCGGATATCGGAATATATCGAAGCTTATACTTTTCGGAGTTCTAAACGGCATTTTGAACTCAATGGAAGTGGTTTCGAGTCCAAATTCATCCGTATGCAAAATATGACTTTTTGGGCCATGTATAATTTACATAGCGACTATTCTGAATTTTCAACTGGGCATAACTTTTGATTCCCGCTATGAAATTTCAATTTTTCGGATTCGTTGGAAATATATTATCAATTAGATCCTAATGTTTTTGGTTTCACTAAAATCCGTATTGTTTTGCACCCGGTACATTCAATTGAAGTTTGAAATCGAATTATCGAACTACCGCGCCATTTTCAATTCTATTTATAATTATATATAAATATTTATATTCTAACGACGACGTATATATATATACGTTCTATTATATTCAAAATAAATTTCTCGTTGTTATTATTTAAAATAATCTATTTTAAATATTCGAAATTCGCTAAAATTGCCAAAATAAAAATTTTAAACTGGCCCAGATTTTCGGGTTATTACAATCTCCCCCACTTAAAACTTTTCGTCCCCGAAAAGGAACAAAGTCGAAAGTGGTTTGACTAATCAACTCTACGTTCGATCTGGCTTCCATTCTCCAACTTTTCAGTTTCTGAAAATTTTCAAATTCTTCAAAAATTTGGCTAACACCTTAAATTTTCGAAAAATTTCGCCATAACCTCCTTTGTACGGGGAACACGGGAAAATCCCGAAATTGCCATACAGGCCCTCTGATCTCAAAACGAAAAAGAAAAAGCCAAGCGGCTAGCCAATCGGCTCATAAAATCATCATCAGCCAAACAGAACAGTAAATTATAGTAAAT
Organism: Allium sativum; assembly: GCA_030737875.1. Lineage (NCBI taxonomy): Eukaryota > Viridiplantae > Streptophyta > Magnoliopsida > Asparagales > Amaryllidaceae > Allium > Allium sativum. The sequence goes on from CM060918.1 coordinate 754,111,187, forward strand.
ATGTACCTATTTGTCGGGCAAACAAATTTTATTCTTCGGCTCTAGCCTCCTTGCTATGACCTGTTCAATATAAGTATACGTATATGCAAGCAAATGCGACCAATTTTCAATACAATTCAATATTTGATACAATTAGGCATAATGGTTCAAAATTATCAAACAAATAAACAAACAACACAAACAGCAATCAATTAGTGAATTAGAGTTTCAAATTCATAATTTTGATACATATACAGAAAATCATGTTTTTGAGGCCAATTCACAACAATAAATCTATCTATATAAGTTTTGGTTCTCACACCAGCCTAATGGAAATATATAGATATCACACCTTCGAAACACGAATATAAATACTGATGATGTGGCCACATCACCAGAATTATCCCCGGGTGTCTAGAATGTGATTTTATATCTATCCAGTATATTAAAACTTCGACTATACGTTCATGACGCGTATACGCGAAATCTATATATACTCGATTGTCCAAATTCAAAGTAAATAAATATTCAAATACGTATAAAACGATTTAAATTTTAAAACAAAATTGTTTTCATTTGAAAAATATACTCTTCACACTCGTTCTAGGATACTACTGATCCTATCTCTAACGAGTAATTCTAATTGGATATTGCTAATCCAATATCTGATGAATTCTTTCGTATGGTTCTAATGTGTCTTGTTCTCGAGCTCTGTAAACCAAAGCTCTTATACCACTGTAAGGACCCGTAACTTCCCCGTGAAGGAAAGAGCGGATACTTTGAGAACAACACACATCGGAACACAGACGGAAGAACATTTCATTGTATATTACAACAATGCATCAGATTACAAGAATATACAGAGTATAAATGAATAAATTACATTCGACAAATATCAGAGATTACAATAAATTACAAAGCAGCGGAAAATAATACAAAATCACAACTAGAAGTGATACACGGATACAGAGCTTTCCGAGCATCGTTCCAGCCGTAAATCAGGACCCTGTGAATATAAATCTGCAAAACCAAAACTACTAGCTGCCCGTGTGGAAAATAGGGGCACCCAGAGTTTAGGTTAAAACAATAAACTCCAGGTCAGTCATGTGACTGGTGTGAGAACTAAAACAGTTATTAATATTGGTTTTAAAGTTAGGTAAATCAAGGGACCACGCCGTATAACACGGAACGGGTTTCCTCCCAAGAATACCAGTGCATAGAACAAACAACGCAATGCTAAATAAAGAAAAATGAAGCTGTTATAAGACCCAGGTCCCATCACACAATGCAACGCAAGCCGGAGGATAGGGTTTTCCCTTATAACAGCCAAAGCATGCTTGATACGTTTAAAACACATTATTTGATACTATAATAAGTGTATAGTGTCAAAACAATTCAAATCATAAATATCAATCATAGGCGGCATGGGTACCATCTATCATGTCGCCATACTAGTTCTACAATTAAAACCGTAATACACGTATTGGAAATTGGATTCCGTCATGAGCCGAGGCAAGGGGCAAGCTCCTCTCCGCGTTCGAGACACTCTAGCAAATGTCCCAAGACCCCACTATGATCCTTGGAATCGGCTGGGCCGGTCCTCTCTTACTTTTGAGGATTAGTTATTCCTGAACACACGTTTCCCGGTCCTTACAGACCTATATCCGAGGCGCCTCGTATCCAACAACCACACAGGTGAAAAGTATATAAATGTCAGGGCTGGTAGGTCACTGACACCACCCTAGCTAGAAAGAAACGTCGTGCTCTCCCAGCGGTCCGTCTCCCGTTTTTGACTCATACCGAGGTGTGAGGCTCGCGAATTCACGTTATACACAAAGCTATGCCACACAGGCCGTGCTTTGATCATCAACCACAAGACTTTGCTTTTCAACAGAAGCCCTGATCAATTGCCACTTACGCATGCCACATTAGCAATTCACTCCATGCGACTGATGTCCATCGATATACAACCTCTAAGCTCGTACGTCTCAGAGAAGGGCGTTAAGCAAGAGAATAAATTCTCCGCCGCCAAACAGATGTATATTTAATAGAGATCAATCAACACAGAATAAAATCCAATGTCAGACACACAATCCATTTACAAGTTCGTTCTGGGTCTGAACGAAACCGGAGGCACTTTCCTCGCATATCCATCCATCTCCAAGTACGTCTGGACGATCACCAACTGATTCCCTCATCCTAGGTGTAAAGACCAATCAAGATCATCAGTAATCACCCAAACGATGTGAAGACTTCCGGTCTTCAACCACCGTCTTCATCTTCGACATCTCGTCGAATCGATTATTCAGAATGGGTATAAACCCGGCCTTTCTGAATAACCCACGTATATAATAAACGAATGTTACACAAACACAACAATGCCTCATTCCAATTCAGAATATTCTTTTATTCACAAAAACATATTCTTAGGGAAATGTTCCCATTAATTTTTTTCCAAGATAAATTCTTCTAAATTTATTCTATAATCTTCTTTTGGATATCATTTCAAACTAGTCGGGATTAGCGAACCACACCGAAGTAATTATTTATTTAATTTCCCAATCCCAACCTATATATCCCATGGAGCAAAACTGGTAATACTCCATATCTAACACCACGGTGTTATCGGTAAAATTAATTACCATTTCACGTTCAAATCTAATTAAAGATTTAACTATCGCTTTGGAGAAAAACTAGTGATACCCCACTCTCGATCACTTTTCAGATTTGATAATTTAAATTATCAATTCACATTTTTAATCTAATTAAAGATTCATTAAAACTCCACTTAGTTTTAATCTTTTCAAAAATCAACGTCCTGCCTTTAACTGGGTTAAAGAACCAATGTCATCTAAAACACGATTCACGATAAACCCATATCACATTTGATATTAAATACAAGGCTCTGAATAGAAAATATACCGGCTTATATTCAATATCAAATTCTGAAACCAACAAATATCGTATTGGAAATAACGATATAAAATATATCTTTCAAATCCCCATAACAATATTTTTATAGTCACGAAATCCAATATCGAAATATTCCGAAGATAATTTCGATTAAACTCCAGTCCAATTCACGTATTGGGAATATTGATTATTTTTAAAATCACTTTCAAAATCAATTTATTTATTTCAAAAATAAATTGATTTTAATTCTAGTTCAAAACTAGTTCATTTCGATAAAAATCTATTTTTATCTTTTCAAATGTGGAATTTTCCAGCCCAATTCTTTCCAATTCACATATTATAATTTTACACAAATTATAGATATTTTTAATAATTTTATCAAGGCCCGTACAGTCGATTTCCATCTACGGCCATCGAACTGCACTTACAGCGACCTTTTCTGAAACTGATTTGGACATAATTCCAAATCCAACCGTTAGATTTCAAATTTCTAATATTCATTGGAAAGCTCTTTTCGATACGAACCCAACGGTTCCGGTTTTAGGAGAATCCGACGGTCGGATCTCCCGCAATGTCCGTTTGAAATAAATGGTCGAAATTCACGAACTGCCGCGGCGCGGCGCGTTCTATTCGGGCCATTATATATATAATATATATATATATTATATATATTTCGTCAATTTTCCTTTAAAACGTATTTTATAAAACGTTTTAAATTCGTTTTCAAAACCATTTCAACTCTATATTCCATTTCAAATCAAAATTGAATATTTCATATCATTACTATATAAATGATAATATTTTCAAAACGTTATATTTTGAAATCACTACCTTTTCTATATTCATTATAAAAACGAATATAATCGATATAAATATCGTTCACGTCAAAATGGCGCAACTCTAATCAACACGGCTTTATATTTTTCAAAAACTTCTTTATTCTATTCAACAAATGAATATTTATCCCATTCAACACATGAATCTATATTTCTTTCAACACACGACTAATCTCAACACATGAGTACTGTCAACACATCACTATTTTTGTTATGTAAAACATTTTATAAAACTATGGTATCTATCGTTTTGATTTTAATTAGACTCCACCGTGAAGTAGATTCTAGTTGTAAATATGATAAAGATGTAATTTTTATTATTTAAAATATTCTACTCAACACATGAATAGTTTCAACACATGATCATCGTCAACACATGACTATTTTTATATTCAACACATGAATTTTCTTTTTATAATATTCATTATTTTCCCGATTGGAATGAGGCCCAATCAATCACCATATAACGTTAATTATATGGATTCCATACAACACATGTATATAATAGCAATAATAAACAATCAACCATCATCCAAGGTGCACCACACTGTATAAGCATCAAATATAGATATCTAACGCTTATAACAGCCTGTCAATCGACCGATCGACATATTTAATCAATCAGGATGAGTGAACTTCAAATTTCATCCCAACACCCGTGTGGGGTTTCAAACAATCAAACACAGATTTTAGTTGTGCAGTTGGGCGACGTGTAAAATTTATCGTCCCAATCAATGTCCTTCAAATAGGTGTACATAAACAAACCGTCCGGTTTGTAAATGAATATTTTTATTCTATTCACTTCCACGTTAAAAATTATATTTTTAACGATAAAATATCTTATTTCAACACATGAATTTCTATTCAGTTCATTTACACAATAAAAATGATATTTTTATTTTCTAACATATTTTGGGAAATTTCGGCGGCATAACGGCACGATACTAGAAACGGGACGAGGCCTAGCCTTATCCCCGGTCTAGTGAAGGCCCACGTCATTCACACATCAATCAAAACCATTCAATTCACCAAACAATTCATTTCAACCAAATAAACTAACCAACTACACAACCAATCAATTTAACAAGCAAGCCATCCATGGTCTGTGGATGACGGGTGTCGGGTGCTACTAAGCACCGTCTGCATCCTAGTATTTATATATATATAACTAGAAAAAGAAATTGAAAGGTGAGAAGTTCTCACCAACTAGCTAATCCAATCATCTCGACTCTTCTTATGTAGAAAACCTTGTCGTTCTCGCATTTTGTCACTTTCGTTGCCCGTAGCCACTACATGTATAAAAATCACATTTTTATATTGTTGCCATGTATATAAAAATCATATTTTTATATTGTTGCTATGTATATAAAAATCATATTTTTATACTACTATTATATAGATAAAAATTCTATTTTTACAACGGTGTTCATATAATAAAGATTATATTTTTATATCGCCACTTATATAAAAATCACATCTTTGCTTCTTCTACATAATAAAGATCAAATCTTTAATACTTCTATAATGTAAAAATCATATTTTTATCATCTCTATATCATAGAAATCATATTTTTATCAACTTCATATATCAAAAATCATAGAAGCTTTAAAGCGGAGAAAACTCACTTTTTTTTCTCTAACGCCTTTTCTGAACTGCTGAATTGTTGTTCGAGCTCCAGACTTCGTATACAAACTCAAATCTTCAATCCATCTTTTTTTCTAGCACAAGCACGCCATTCTGAACAACTTTTGCCTAGTGGTCTTCTTGCCGAAAATGTGCCATTTCGCCGGAATTCGCGAAAGTACACGAATTTTGCCGCTTCCGGACAGCAGACTTTAAACGCGTTTTCCGGGCAGCTCCGAATTCCAAAACACGACTTCCATATAGCCAAATCGAAGAGAATTTCGCGCTCTACGACTTTGGTCTGGAGGGACTTTGGCCAAAAACGCACCGTTTGGGAGTTATTCGCGAAATACGGTCAGAGACTTATTTGCAAAACGGGTAATTTTGGTGAAAATGGGTTTTTGGGTGTAGCGGGGCCCACGGCCGGAATTGAGGGGGCTGGAGGGGGGGCGCGGGCCTGATGGACGTGGGGGAGGGTGTGGGTGGTGGTGGTGGGGCCCGTGGTGGCCGCGGTGGTGGTGGTTGGTGATTTGGGGCTTAGGGTTTGCAAATGGAGAGAGGAGGAGGAAGAGGAGGAGGAGGGGGTGCGGCGGCTCGCCGGAGGATGGTGGTGGGCGGTGGAGGAGGGGCAGCGGCGGGAGGAGGGGTGGTCTCCATTTTTGAGTTTTTGTGAAGAAAGAGGAAGAAGAAGAAAAGGAAGTAAAAGTGTTTATATGCTAGTTTCTCGCGTATCGCCTGGACGCTAGCAATCTCCGATGGCCGCGGATTTCGGACACGAGATAATAGACGTGAAGACGAGTCCAACGAAATAAGTTTCGTCGAATTCCGAGTTCGTTTGACCGTCCGTTAAAAATCACAAAAATGCTCAGATAAGCTCTAAAAATGCGATTTTGGCGCACCTTTTCTTCTCGCACGCTCACATGCTAACTCAAAAAATCAAGCCCTCTTGGATTTAACCATTATTAGATGATACGAATCTAGAAAAAAAATAGAATTGAATTCCGAGGTCGTATCAATAATGTTCCTTTGTAAAATGACTGCTCGCTTTACCCTGAACTGTTTTAGCTCGCACAGCCACATACTAACTCCGTTCGACGCGCCATTTGGAACTCAACAATGATTTGTCATTATGAATCCATAAAAATTTATCTCGTCGAATTCTGAGCTCGTATGCAAAATTTCACTTTTTAAGGGCTATGTTTTGTTAACCGAACAACTCCAGCCCATAGCCACTATTCCGGATATCGGAATATATCGAAGCTTATACTTTTCGGAGTTCTAAACGGCATTTTGAACTCAATGGAAGTGGTTTCGAGTCCAAATTCATCCGTATGCAAAATATGACTTTTTGGGCCATGTATAATTTACATAGCGACTATTCTGAATTTTCAACTGAGCATAACATTTGATTCCCGCTATGAAATTTCAATTTTTCGGATTCGTTGGAAATATATTATCAATTAGATCCTAATGTTTTTGGTTTTACTAAAATCCGTATTGTTTTGCACCCGGTACATTCAATTGAAGTTTGAAATCGAATTATCGAACTACCGCGCCATTTTCAATTCTATTTATAATTATATATAAATATTTATATTCAAACGACGACGTATATAATATATACGTTCTATTATATTCAAAATAAATTTCTCGTTGTTATTATTTAAAATAATCTATTTTAAATATTCGAAATTCGCTAAAATTGCCAAAATAAAAATTTTAAACTGGCCCAGATTTTCGGGTTATTACAAAAACGGGAACGATTCTAGAACCACAACAAACACTTAATTCAAATCAATATTTTTTTTTCTTCTAATACTGTGAGTACAGTTACTTTCACAAGATAATTAATTAAAAATAATGGTGATAAGTGTGAATCGGACTGTATGACTATGCCTGCATCATATGCCATTAGATCTATTATGTTGAGATATGCCAGTTCTGTTATCATATGTTATCTATTTTGTAGATTCATATGCGTAATTAGATCCATTCTATTCTATGCAAGTTTACGTTAATTAGATCTATGCAAGTTTATGCTAATTAGATCTATGCTAGTTTATGTTGATTAGATCTATCCTATTCTATGCAAGTTTATGTTAATTTGATCTATGCAAGTTTATGTTGATTAGATCTATCCTATTCTATGCAAGTTTATGTTAATTAGATTTATGTAAGTTTATGTTGATTAGATCTATCCTATTCTATGCAAGTTTATGTTAATTAGATCTATGCAAGTTTATGTTGATTAGATCTATTCTATTCTATGCAAGTTTATGTTAATTAGACCTATGCAAGTTTATGTTAAATAGGTCTATGCAAGTTTATGTTGATTAGATCTATGCAAGTTTATGTTGATTAGATCTATCCTATTCTATGCATGTTTATGTTAATTATATCTATGCAAGTTTATGTTAATTAGATCCATGCAAGTTTATGTTAATTAGATCTATCCTATTCTATGCAAGTTTATGTTAATTAGATCTATCCAAGTTTATGTTAATTAGATCTATGAAAGTTTATGTTGGTTAGATCTATCCTATTCAATGCAAGTTCATATTCCATATGATTATTGGATCTATATTATGTTTGGATGATGCCTCTTTCCCTCTTATTTTCCTTTTTCTTATGAGTTAGGCTAACGACGAGCCTAACATATTATGTGAATTATACGTACGAATGACGTAGGAACGTTGGGGAAAAGTTTGGGAAAAACGTTGAATGTTATGTATTTGGCATAAATTGGTTTGTAATCATGTAATTAACTTGGGGTATAAATTAGTATAATTTATGTACATGAAATTATGGACATAATTAGAATGAGAATTATGAACGTAGCCTAAATCGGGAATTATGGACAAATTGGAATACGGATATTAATTCAAATTGGGTTCTGAATAATAGAATGAGATAATGAACACCTAAGACATGAGGTTAGAATTGGTTTGCGGTATAAGACTGCCTGGACCCGCCCGGCACATCCAGCAACCGCAAACGGCACTCTAATGTGAGAGGTCAAAGGCATAAATTAGATGCGTAATAAGGCAAAGACACGAGGTTAGATTCGGATTGCAGTATAAGCCCGCCCGAACCCGCCCGGCAAATCCAGCAACCGCAAAACGGAATCTAATGTGGGAGGTCCTGCAAGATTACGGTTATAATGAATTAAATAACACTTAACCAAGATAAGACATGTAGTGGGACATTGGGTTAAGTGGGTGACATGGGTGACATGTGAAATATAATTAGAAACACTTAACCAAGTTGTAACATGTAAGAAGACGTGAATAAGAAGGGGTTAAGTGGGAAATCCTAGTGGGGACCAAGCATAGACGGGAAGCTTGTGTCAAGTGTGGGGACCATTTTCAAACAGTAACCCATTTAGTATCTATGTGAGCTCGAACTAGGTCGAGGACAGGACACACTTAACGGGATTGATTGTAAGAGGTCAAACGGGTTAGCGGTGGCAACGCAAGTCCAATGGAGTCATGTGCGTGCATGGGTCCGGGCTGGTAGGTAAGACGTTGTTGCATCGTGTAAGTATATGCCATGCATCCTTAGTAGTATCAGGTTGCCACTTTAGGGAGTGATACACCCTACTGTGGAACCAATATGGGTATCTACGAGTTAGGGAGCCGATCGAATGGGGAGTGTAGTGGGTACAACTAGTGGAGATAGGAGCACACAACACCTATGACATCAACTAGGGGTACACGAAACTACCATTATCATTATCATTATCATTATAATTAGTAAGAGGGATCAAATTTCTGTATAACTAGTATTGGTGCATTGTAGGAATTATCTTATAGTGATTAGAAGCGCAATCAATGTTTATCTTGTCCATCTTTCTTACCTTGTCATACCCATTTATGTTAAAGTCATTTCTTATATCCAGTTTATGTTCTTTTCCTATTACTTTAATGATTATATTGTTAAAGTCACTGGACTCGCCAGACTTTATGTTTGACCTCGTTTGTTTCACCTCTTTTCTTTCCTTTCCCCCTCCAGGTTCTCAAGGTGGGGCTAGTGGAGCTTGACTTGGATCACTTTCTCTCTCTTTTGGAAGTGCTTGGAGTTGTTGAAAGTAATGTTCATCTTTATCTTCTTTTTTTATTATGGCTATTTGTAACGGGATTATGCTTTTGGTTTTCATGTAATAATTTGACCAAGATGGGTATTTGTGTACTTGGTTTTACAAGTTGGTTTTGATGTTGTAACCAAACTATGTTCCGTTTTCGCTGCAATGAAGTTATTTTAAATTTTGAAGTACCATTTTTACATATCTATCTTGTGATGTTCTGTCCTATACACTTATAATGCTCCATGAAAGTTGATGCATTCCCTTTGTGAGTGACATTAAAGGACGTGGGGTGTTACACGTGGTATCAGAGCTGAAGGTTACCAGAATAGGTAAAAGATTTTGAAAACCATTTTCAAAAAGAATTTTTTAGAAGTATTTTCAAAAACATGTTTTAAAGAGTGTACTTTTAAGAGAAATGTATATTATGAAAAACACAATCCCCAAAGGCCATATATCTATCTTTTGATTTTCTGTTTTGAATCTCTTTCTTTTTCCTTTCAGCATGTATGGGGAACCGGTTATACTCGAGGGCGTACAGATACCAGGATGGTTCAGAAGATATCTGGAGGCTAGGGCTACTGCCGCAGGCCCAGCAGATGTTCCTCCTCCCCCAGCTGCAGCTGCTCCTCCTCCTCCTCCCCGTGTAGACTCTTTTTCTAAGATATGCAAGGACTTTCGAGCAATGGGTGGAAAACCTTTTCATGGGACTGAGACGTTCGTTGAAGCTAGAAACTGGCTCAAGGAAGTGGAGGATTTATTTGGTATCTTTGAGGTAGATGATGGAAGAAAGGTTCAACTAGCTGCCAGGTTACTGAAGGACGAGGCCTCATTTTGGTGGGAGGTCACGAATGGAGAACGTGCAGTGGATACTTGGATGGATTTTGGATGGAGGTTCGAGTTGAAATTTCTTTCACGAGCAGAGGAGAGTTTATACATGGAGAGGTTCTTGGCTTTGAAACAAGGGAGTTTGTATGTGAAGGAGTACGTCAATAAATTTAACCAGTTAGCAAGATTCGGCTTAGAGTTGGTGAATACACTGCATAAGAAGGCCTTGAGATTTGCTAAGGTTTTGAATGAGCCGCTACACGGATTGGCTATGTCCCACATTCTTATGGGGGCTACTTTCGAGAAACTTGTTGGCATGGCAATTATGCATGAAGAGGAGAAATGCTAATATTAATAAGGCACAGGATAAGAAGGTGGATTCAAAGAAAGCACAACAACAACAAAAGAAATGTGGTAAGGATAACAAAGGCAAAGGGAAGAAAAGGTGTTTTAATTGTGGAACACCGGGCCACTTAAGCAAGGACTGTAGAAAGAAGAAGAAGATTGGTTGCTTCCAATGTAGTGAGGCAGGATATTTGATTAAAGACTGCCCAAGGAGGAAAGGACAAGGGCAAGGACAAAGGACATGATCTACTTCTAGAGGGCAGGTTCATGCTCTCATGGAACCAGGACAGAAGAGAGGTAGAAACATTTCTGTTGAAAGTTTGATTTTCCTTTTTGATTGTCCTGTTCGAACTTTGTTTAACTCTGGCACTTCACACTCGTTCATATCTTCTACATTATTTGAAACACTGCACCCAAATACTAGTTTAGTTATGGATCCCATAGTAGTCTCAAATCCTATTGGGGGTACGACCATCTTTCTATGTTATGTCGGGATTTGAGAATATATGTGTATGGCATTGAGTTTGAATGCAATGCCTACATTCTTGGTTTCATGGGCTACGGCTTGATCTTGGGGATGGATTGGCTAGCCAGGCATGGTACCATCCTAGACTGCGAAAGGAGGGTAGTTAGATTGCTGACTCATTGTGGAAGGACGCTTGATATTTTTTTTGACCCTAGAGGTCCGGTAATGCTTAGCTACCTAGAATTACTTGACACATCCATCGATGATTTGGAATCTGTTCGTGTAGTCCGTGAGTATGGTGACGTCTTTGATGAGGTTTGGGGTTTACCCCCGAGACGCGAGATAGACTTCCGTATATACTTAGTACATAATGCAAAGCTAGTTGCATTACCAGTGTGCTACATGGCTCCAAGAGAAAGGAGGGAGATTAGTAGACAAGTGAAAGAGTTGCTTGAGAAAGGGTTTATAAGAAGAAGTATCTCGAAGTGGGGTGCTCCAGTTATTTTTGCTACGAAGGTTGATGGTTCGCTCAGATTGTGCGTGGACTATAGGGAGCTGAATAAGCTAACGAAGAAGAACAGACACCCAATTCCGAGGATAGATGACTTGTTCGATCAGTTGGTTGGCGCTTTGGTTTTCTCGCAGTTGGATTTAGCTACAGGGTTTCATCAGCTAAGGGTGGCTGAGGACAGCATAGATAAGACTGCATTTAGGACTCTCGATGGTTTCTTCAAATGGCTCGTCATGCCGTTTGGTTTGACGAATGCACCCGCATATTTTGTAGACTTGATGAGTAGGGTGTTTAGGGAGTTTCTAAACAAGTTCGTGGTAGTCTTTGTAGATGATATTTTGATTTTCTCTAGAAGTGAGGAAGAGCATGCCCTACATCTTAGGGAAGTCTTAGATACTCTTCGAGCACATCAACTCAAAGCTAAGTTCTCCAAATGCCATTTTTGGAGGAAGGAAGTGAGGTTCTTAGGGCACGTGGTCTCTAAAGAAGGGATAGCAGTGGATCCCGCGAAGGTTGTGGCAATCCAAGATTGGAAGATTCCTAGAAATTCAACGGAAGTAAGAATTTTTCTTGGGTTGGCGGACTACTATATGAAGTTCATTAAGGACTTCGCGAAGATATCAGCCCCACTTACACGATTAACAAAGAAGGACTTGACTTTTTCTTGGGATGATGACTATGATGATGCTTTCCAACGCTTGAAGAGGGCTTTGACGACAGCTCCAGTTTTAGTTTTGTCGGATGGGAGTAAGCCATTCACAGTTTATACTGATGCTTGCGAGACAGGGCTTGGTGCAATTTTGATGTAAGAGGGAAGGGTGATATGTTATGGTGGAAGGCAGCTGAAGGTCCATGAGAAGAATTACCCTACCTACGACTTAGAGTTAGCCGCTATAGTTTTTGCGCTTAAGTCTTGGTGCCATTATCTCCTTGGCGAGAAGTTTGAGTTGTATACAGACCATAAGTCTCTAAAGTACTTGTTCTCTCAAAAATATCTAAACTTAAGGCACAGAGGTGGGTGGAATTTTTAGCATCCTACGATTTTGAGATTGCATATACCCCTGGCAAGGGTAACATTGTAGCTGATGCCTTGAGTAGAAAGAGGTTGACTTTGAGTCCTTTATTCATAGAGCGGCAGAGTTTGGAGTACATATCTACCTTCGACTTTAGACTATCTATCGATTATGTACCTAGTTTGTTGGCATCACTGAAGGTGCAACCTACGCTTTTAGGACGGGTTGGAGAGGCACAACGAGATGACCCACAGTTGGTTGAAATAGTAGGCAAGCTCATAAGAGGGGAGTCTTTGAGCCATCTTAGTAGGTATACTATAAATGACAAAGGTTGGTTGCATAGGGATGGGATACTTTATGTACCTCGAGATGAAAGCTTGAGAAAGACGATTCTTGAAGAAGCACATCGTTCTATGATGTCCATACATCCCGGTGGTGACAAGATGTATAGGGAAATGAAGTGAGTTTTCTTTTGGGCTGGAATGAAGAAGGGTGTGGCTGAGTTCGCTTCTAGATGCTTGGTGTGTCAGCAAGTTAAGGCAGAGCAAAAGAAGCCTGGTGGTTTGCTTCACCCCATAGTGGTTCCACAATGGAAATGGGAAAGCGTTTCCATGGATTTTTTCGACGGATTGCCGAGATCAAGGAAGGGTAATACAGGGATTTGGGTAGTAGTAGATAGGCTTACCAAGAGCCCCCATTTCATTCTCGTCAAGAGTAACAGAACAACACCATGGTTAGCATCTATTTATCTTCGAGAGAAAGTTCGTCTGCACAACATACCTTCTAGTATTGTGAGCGATCGAGATCCCATTTTCACTAATGTGTTATGGAAGAGCTTGAAAGAGGCGGTAGGAAAGCAATTGTGTTTGAGCACCGCTTATCACCCACATATGGACGGCCAAACAGAAAGAGTGAATTGGATTCTAGAAGATCTTTTGAGATTATGCATCTTGGACTTTAGAGGGACGTGGGAGGAACATCTCCGATTAGTAGAATTCGCCTACGACAACAGTTATCAGGCTAGCATTGGCATGGCTCCTTTTGAAGCTCTGTATAGACGACCTTGCCGATCACCGACTTGTTGGTTGGAATCTGCGGATAAGATTTTACTTGGGCCCGATATGGTGAGAGAAACTCGGAAAAGATAGACTTGATTCGGAGACATATGAAGACGGCACAAGACCGGCAAAAGTCTTATGCTGACAAGAGAAGGACCGATCTTGAGTTCAATGTTGGAGACATGGTCTTTATTAAAGTATCACCGTTGAGGAACGTAGTTCGCTTTAGGTCCGTAGGGATGTTGGCACCAAGGTTCGTAGGGTCATTCCCCATTACAGAAAGAATTGGACAAATGGCCTACAGAGTGAACTTGCCTGAGAAGCTTAGTGGTGTTCATAACGTATTTCATGTGTCACATTTGCGGAAATGCTTACATGATACCGCGGAAGTAGTAGAGCCGAGCATGCTTAGAGAGGTGGAAGTAGAGCGAGATGCCATGATTAGACGAGCTTCTACATGCATCCTTGGATCGGAGGTCAAGAAGTTACGCAACCGAGAGGTCAAGTTGGTTAAAGTCCAATGGGGATATGATCAAGGGAACGCGACTTGGGAGACGGAAGACAAGATGCGTGCGTCGTACCCTTTCCTTTTTGAGGGTATGTTCTTAACTTCTCCTTTTTCTACCGCTTTGTTTATACTTGTTCTATCGTTTAGTATATCCTCTCGATTAAAACTTCGATCTTTAGGTAGGAAAATCCTATGGTTGTAAACATGTGTTTGAGACATGTTATGTTTGGTGGATGCAAGTGGATGCAATTGTTTGCTAGTGGTTGCTCGTGGATGCATTTACACACACATTACACACTAGATCGACTCAATCACTTTCATATTGCGTATGAATGAGTGTGCATATTTAAATTAATGGTTGTATATTGAATGCGTTATCATATGGATGTTGCATTTGAATGAATGGTTGTGCACTCATATTGGAATGATATGTATCATTAGGATTCCTTTGCATACATGTTGGACTCATGGCACTGACATAATTTGCATTGAGGAGGTCAACTGAATCAGTAGACAGTCTGATCTTTGCATTATATAAGGAACATATACACACACCTTTGCATATGTTCATATAGCATTAGAAATCTTTTAAGGACAATGGATGCTTGTGGATGATGGATGAGTAGATGGATGACGGACGGTAGGATATATTCTTCTTCACTTGAAGATTTCGGGGACGAAATCCTTTATGTAGGGGAGAATGTAACACCCCGCATTTTTAATGAAATTAAAAATGTGGAAATATGTATATATATAATATACATATATATATATATATATATATTTAAGAGAAAAATTAAATATTGCAACAAAACATGAAAAAGAGGAATGAGAAAAGAATAATGTTTAGCATTGTTCTAAGGTTTGTAAATAAAAGACTTAGTGGCTTATTTGGTTAGAACACGTGACTTGTATACAAGAGGTTTTGAGTTCAATCCCTGCCAACGCCATATTTTTGTTTTAGGAGAATGGCTAAAAAGTGGCTTAGTGTGAACGTAGTTCAATTAAAAAAAGCGGTTTAGTGTGAAAAGGGTTAATTGGACAGATAGTTAAAAAGAAAAATAAACATATATATATAAAGAGTATATATATATATATATATATATATATATCTTATATTATGATGCAAAACCTTGGTCAAAGCAGTCAAAGAGAAGCCTTTTTAGGTTTTCCTATTATACCATTTCTCCCACCATTGATTTGAATGGTCATGCGTGGCTATTTCTATCATTCTTTCTGGAGTAGTGGGTAGTTACTCCTTACGATTTCATCCACTACCCGACCGCATTTTCATTCATTTATGTAAAAAAAAGGCTCCTCTTCTTCAACCTTCGACAGCCATCATCTCCTACCCGCCCTTCTCCATTGCTACTTTTATGATTTAGTTTCTTTGTCCCCCTTCTTCCCTTAACACTGCCTACTTTTTCATGTTCAGTTCGGATTTTACACCGTTTTCTACTACTTTGCTTTCTGAAGAGAACGAGAGTAGCCCATCTGTACTTCCTCCATGACCAACATCTACATCGATAGAGGGTACATCCCAAATTGAGCCACCAGGTACTCTTCACGTCAGTTAGATCTAAAATTAGGTATTTCATTTCCTTCAAAATATTTGGTCTTCACGGACTAAATTGATTTGACTACCCGTTTTGTGCAAGTTTTCATCCGCTGTTTTTTAGCTACTCTGATTTTGTGACCTTTTTACTTTAGTTACTCATATAATTATTGTAACAACCCGGAAAATACGAGCCAATTTAAAAATTTTAAATTGGTTATTTCAAAGAAATTTGAAAAATTGAAATAGAATATTTCAATAAAATAGTGAATTAGAAATAGTGAGTCAGTTTGAAAATTTGAATTCAATCTTTGACTGACTGTGTAGGGTGGAAAATATAACGGATTTTAGCGAAACCAAAAATATTTAAATCTGTTTATCAATACCTTTCTAACGAATCTGAAAAATCGAAGTTTCATAACGGGAATCAAAAGTTATGGCCAAATGAATTTTCCGAAAGGTCGCTATATAGAATATATACCCCGGGAAAATTGATATTTTGCAAACGACCTCGGAATTCGACGAAACCACTTTTGTTGGGTCCGAGATGTGAAACTATTGCTATGTTTCAAATTTCATAATTTTCGAAGCTAGTATATGAGCGTGGCAAAAGAAAATGTGTTTGGTCAATTTCTGTTAAATTGGATCGACCAGAAAATGGCCATTTTTCAAACGATATCAGAATTCGACAAAACTAGTTTTGTTGGGACCGTAGTGTCAAAACATAGCTAGATTTATTTTTCTGAAATTTTTCGAATCAGTTTGTGGCCCTAGCAAATTGAAATGTACGTTCAAAGTTAAAATTAAATGTTTTATACTTTAATTTGAAGAATAACTGACTGTAACAGTCGAATTGGCCAACGAAACATATCCCATTGTGTCCGGGATGGGGGTAATTAGCTAGGAACGACATTCATTGGGTTTGAATTGGTGCCCGTGTGGAGAAACACTATTTAAAATTTTATTAAAACCATTGGCCAATCAGAAATTTCCTTTCATTATTTTAAAAATAAAAAAACGCGAAAACCTTTTTTTCTCTCTCGACCTACGGCGGAAATCGTTCACCACTTCCCCTTCAAATCGTCGCTGCCACAAGAGATTCCAGCCACCGCCACCTACCCCAGTCGACGCGCCTCCCTCTCCTCTTCCAATCCGACCAAAGCTCCACCCCTATCGCCGCCTCCACCGCCCGTATCGACGACCCAAACCTCGCCACTTCCCAGCGCCACCGCGTGCGCCACCGACCACCGAACCACCTCAAACCACCCTGCATCGACTCCCCTCTCCTCCCTCTTCCACGTCATCCCCTCTGATCATCCCCTCGTGCCTCGCTTTTCGCGAAAACTGCAACCCTAGTTTTGAACCATCGATAAAGGTGAGTTCTTTTTGATGTTTGCACTTTGAAAAATCATATCTTTATGGTTTGTTGACGAAATTCGATGAAACAGGAAACATCGGGACCGCAAGGAAGCTCTCTACCACATAGAAGAGACCGCGGATTTTTCTGAGTCGTCTACGATTTTTAGCACTCCAAAAACCAATGTGAGAAATCTAAATTAAATGAATTTGAATGGAAAATGTCGTGTATAAATTATATAAGCAAAATATAAATTACACACGTGTTGTATACTCATGTACATGCATTGTGTAAGCTATATAAGCGAAGTATGAATTATACAAGCATAAAATAATTGATATATGTGTTGAAATGCAAGTGATATATATATATATATATATATATATATATACTCCCCTCGTCCACAAACCATGTGCGATATTTATTGTTGTGAATTGGTGTGAAATATTGGATGAAAAATACGAATGGTTGAATAATTGTTTGTGGTTGATATTGATTGGTTGTGGTTGAAAAATACCCATTGGTGATTGAAATGAATTGGAAATAATTGTGGAAATAAAAATAAAACATGCCGCCTGTGTGCGAATTAGATGCATGAATCCTCATTGTCAAAAACCGTGAGGTTTTAAGGTAGAGCGAGGAGCCGTACTAGGGACGGTGCTGGTTTTAACTACCCTGCCGTTATGTTGCCGAAATTTTGAATAATATTCATGTGTTAGAATTATTTTCATATGTTGAAATTATCTTCATGCGTTGAAATTAAAGTCATGTGTGGAAATGCTCATGTGTTGAGAAGTGATGTGTGGAAATTAAATTCATGTGTGAATGAATGAAGTGTTTAAACAATAAAAATCACATTTTTATAGTATATATGAAGTATGTAAAATATTCGCCTTATATATAAATAGTTTCAACAATAAAAATTTCATCTTTCTTATATGAACAACATATATAAAATATCCATGTGTGGAAATGCTCATGTGTTGAGAAGTGAGTGTACTGGAAAAGTTCATGTGTTGAATAAAAAGATTGAACAATAAAAATTACATTATCATTGAAACTATGAAGTGTTAAAAACATTCATGTGTTGAATAAATATTTTAAATGATAAAAATATCATTTTTATCATATATGTGATAGCTAAAGATATGCGAGCGTTGAAATAAATTTTTGTGAACGGAATATTATTTTTAACATGCAGAGGAACTAAATAAAATAGTCATGTGTTGAAATATATTTTAGTTCGCCAAAATCATCATCTTTGAAATGTGAAGTGTTAAAAATAGCCACTTGTTCAAATAAATATGCATGAGTTGAAATATTCATTAACTAGCTAATGATATGATTTTTGCCTATGCATGCAACATTAGAATGAATGGTGTTTTGAAACCAAAGTGAATCAAATATGAAGTTGAATGGAAAATGATAAGTGATAAGATTAGCATATATGTACATGCATATTTATTGAACAGGTTATAGCAAAGAGGCTAGAGAAGAGGAATAAAATTTTGTGCCCGACAAATAGTACACGTTTACTGTTTTTTTTTTGGGTGATGATTTTATGAGCCTGTTGACTAGACGCTTGGCTTTTTCTTTTTCTTTTTGACATGAGACGCCCGTGTGGCTATTTGGGAATTTTCCCAGCCCCTCCCGTACAAAGGAGGTAATGGCGAAATTTTCCAAAATTTAAAGACGTTAGTGAAATATTTGAAGTGAAAACGATATAGGAAGTTTTGAATGAACTATATTTATATAAATATATAAATATAAATAAAATTAAAACGAATCGTGGCCGTGCAGTTCGTGTTTTGAAACTGTGATTTCAAACGACTAGTGCGGGAAATCCGACTATTGGATTTTCCCGAAACCGCAACCGTTGGTTTCGCCTTGGAAATATCTTTCCAACGGCACCAACTTTGTGAAGATCCGCCGGTTGGATTGTTCTGAATGTTTTATTCAAATCTGAAGAAAAAACAGCACCAAAAACGATTATATTTGTATATATATATATATAATTAAATTAAATCGAGTAACGATGCTGCAGTTCGTAAATTGAAATCGTAACTTCAAATGGCTAGTGTGGAAGATCCGACCATCGGATTTTCCCAAAACTGAAACCGTTGGATTCATTTTGAAATGTTCTTTCTAATGACATAAACTTTGTGAAGATCCAACGGTTAGATTTTCAGATATGTGTAAAACAAATTTAGTGAAAAACAGCGCCAGTGCATCGGCACGACCTGAATCGTCGTTTAATTAAATATGGCCGTTTTAAATAAATAAAAATGGCGATATATCGTTATAAAGTACTACAGACGGTATAGAGTGGAAATAAACCAATTTTGTTGTGTTTTCTTGATATGTGAATGTTGAATGTATTTAACATGAAAATCATAACTAAAGAACTAAAATGTGAATGTTGAATAGTCCAACCATGGGATAAATTGATTTGAAAATCTAAATATACGTGGGTTATTTGAAAAGGCCGAGTTCATCTCATTTCAAATAATCGATCGACGTTGAGAAGTCGAAGAGTCGAAGACGGTTGAAGACCGACGATCTTCAAATTGGATGGATGGGCGCTACTGATGCTCGTGATTGGAGTAGCTACAGTGAAGGAGCTGAAGTAGTAGCCGTCCAAACATACTGTTGATTGTACGGATATGCGAGGAATTGGTGCCACCGGTTTCGTTCAAACCCAGAATGGACTTGTAAATGGACTGTGTGTTTGACATTGGATTTTATTCTGTGCTGATTGATCTCTGTTAAATATATATCTGTTTGGCGGCGGAGAATTTATTCTCTTGCTTAATGCCCTTCTCTGAGACGTACGAGGTCAGAGGTTATGTATTGATAGAAATCAGTCGCATGGAGTGGATTGCATGTGTGGCACGCCTAAGTGGCATATGATGAAGGCTTCTGTTGTGTAACACCCCGTAATTCTGCAACACTAGGATTCACAAATCAGGGCAGAATTAAAAGTTAAATTCAAAATCAAGGGAAACGGGCTACGCCATTGCGTTCGTCTCCGAATTTTGCATGAAAACGAGTCCGAGTTTGCGTAAATCGGAGTCCGTATGAGGAAGATATGGCCTCCGGAAGTTTCAGGTCAAGTTCAAAATTCAAATCGGACCCAGATTGGGCTGGGCGGTAATTTTCCCGGCCAAGGCACCCAGGTCGACTGGGTAGTCGACCTGGGGCACCCAGGTCGACTGGGTAGTCGACTTGGGTCACCCAAGTCGACTGGGTAGTCGACCTGGGGGTCGACCCCGCTGCTTTTTCCAGCTTCCTGAACCAGATTCGTTTCTCTGTGTTTGGACGCCCTTCTGACCAGATTCGTTGACTTCTACACTATATAAACAGCCCTGGTCTTCTTCTCTATTCACAATTATTTTCTGTCCTTATGCTGCCTCTGAGAAATAAATAAATAAGTGAGTAAAATAATATATAAAAAATAAATCAAGACGAGGAAATGCTGCTAAAAGATTTTCAAGAAGAGTTTCAAGTCAAGCTAGGATTCAAGAGGAGGTTCAAACGACTTCAGCGACTGTTTTTCTACGAATCATAGCAACGCCATTTTCTGTTCTAATCTAATCTCTGTAAGTCAGTTATTTCTAGATTTGAATGTTTTTCTCTGTTCGTGACATGAAATTAAAGGAATAAAAGAATATGCCGAATCTCTCTCTCTATTCGAATCAGTGCCTATACTCTTGAACCTAATTAAGAATTGTTATGATTCGAGGACAAATAAGACCGTGACTATGAAAATATGGACCTTAGAACCATATGCCTATGAACATTGCCTATGACTATGGACATTGTCTATGACTATGAATATTGCCTATGACTATGACTGTGACTATGAGAATTATTTTCTTGACTGTGAACACCAAGCCTATACCTTTGATTAGGAAGCAAAACTATTGTCTATGACATAAATGGGACAACTGTGATTAAGCACCTACGGTTCCTGACTAGGAAAGTGTTTAAGTTTTGTGACTGTGAAATTGGGTCTAAACCCGATTATCTATCCTGTCTGTTCTTTGTTTTCTTTGGTTTTAGACCTTGGGAATTTACCTATTAAGTTAGGTCTACCCATGTTCTTGAACCTACGCCTTTATTCTGTCTATTCTTGGCTTTAGACCTTGGGAATTTACCTATTAAGTTAGGTCTACCCATGTTCTTGAGCCGACGTCGTTATTCAACCCTTTTTATGCCAGTTAGTATATTTATCCTTTGCATAGCATCTTTGGTTCATTCCCTATTTTCCACGAACCTAGCCTTATTTATAATCTAGAATGAATCACGATTATACGAACGGTGGGAATGCGGCTTGGGCAAAATATGAAATTTACTAAAAACATAGTTTAACTTGGGAATTGGCATAAATTGGGAACATGTATTATGGCATGTTCATAGAAATGCAAATTGGATAAATTTGACATGAATTATAAGATGTGTAATTTGAATCTAGTATTGACATGTAAATCTAGCATTTACATGAATAGTGAACTAGAGTAATAAGTCTAGTTTGACGTGAATTAGAATGTTGAATCAGAATTGGATTAGCTAATTTGGCACGGTAAGTATGTTGGCATAAATGTGAAGTTGGCCATAATTGAGAATAACTGTCAGGTTTAGAAAAGTCATGGTTAGTGACACTTAATTTGGTATAGTTTACATACCAAAAAGCATAAATATGATTTAGGAAGGGAAATGGGCCATAAAAATAAATGTAGACAATTTACATTAAAAGAGTAATTGGGAAATAAGTAAATTAGGATTAATTTACTTATAGAATTTGTCCTAAATGAGGAAAGGAAAATTTAAACAAATGAAAGGTTTCTTAACGACATCTCTTTTAATAACACACCAGAAAGTTCTAGGGTGATAGAGAGGATAGTGTCTAGGCTTGGGTTTGGAAAATACAAGTTTCTTGCTCTCCCTGGTTATCCCTAACTGATCCGACGGACGGGATGGTTACTTTCAAAACCTGATTTGAAGTTTAATCAAAACCCTTTGAACTCAGAAAACACGAATATGCCTAACCTGAGGTTAGACTGAGTTGCGATGTAAACCTGCCCGGAACCAACCGGCACATCCAGTAATCGCAACAATATCTGTCTAATGTGAGTGGTAGCAGCTTTAATTTATTTAGTTAAAGCTAGAACAAGAATGCTAGGGTTAAGTTAACTAAGACACTTAACCAGTTCAACGTGATAACTAAACTGATGGGTGGGGATAGGTTCAGACTGACACTTAACACAGTTAAGCTAGAATGGGAGGGTTAAGTCCATAGGAACACTTAACCAACTTAACACAGTTAAGCTAGAATGGGAGGGCTAAGTCCATAGGGATACTTAACCAAATTCAGGGTAGCAAGACAAGATTTGTAGGGGTTAAGTAAAGTTTAATACACTTAGCCAAATTAACATGTTAAATAGACTAGAGGTTGGGGTTAAGTAAAGTTTAATACACTTAGCCAAATTAACATGTTAACTAGACCAGAGGTTGGGGTTAAGTAAAATCTAATACACTTAGCCAATTTGATATGTTATCTGGGCTAGACCGTAGGGTTAAGTAAACTTGAACACTTAACCATCAGATTGTGATAAAAGAATAGGGTTAAGTCTAAACATGAAGGGATAATACTTAACCATGAATAACGTGTTAGTTAAGACAGACGGGCAAGGTTAAGTTAAAAAGGAACACTTAACCAATACAGGGTGAATGGGTAGGGTTAAGTAATAAGAAATACTTAACCAATATAACTTGGTTTGTGGTGGGGTTAAGTCAACATGAATTACCGATAACACGTAACCAGTATACAGGATGAATGAAGAGGGTTAAGTTGGCTTGAATTGACTAATGACACTTAACCAATCCAAATTGACGGGAAAGGGAACTAAGTAGAACCTTATAAAACAACGATTCTGGAAACTAAGTGGTAAATCTTAGTTAATAAAACTAAGTAGTAATTCTTAGTATAACACGGGAAGGAGCGAATGCCCGTCTGAGTAGAAAGAAGGCTCCAACGAATTGGGTTACGATGCCCGAGGCTTCGAGGGGATGTGAGGGTACTCTTGGTATCCCTCTGTGAGGCTGCAGATGATCCTCCTGGGCTCACAGAGGTTAAGATCTGCGTAGAAGAACCAGGGGTATGCCTTGGTTGCAATACATGGCAACCTAAAGACCAGGATGAACCGGCGTGATTCGGCGAGAAAACGGTAGCCCTGTGATAGCAACTCATCGTCTACCATCCATCTTGAGTCAATCGAGATACGTGGAGCGGAAAGGTGGAGAACTCCAAAAGACCATATACTTGCTATCTAGTTATGGGTGAGGATGGCCATAGGATAGAGGGGCACCGGGGGCCGGCGTATAGTTCTCATTTTACAAGGTGTGCCTTTCATTAGTTGAGGGAGGGGTCAAGTGGGACCATAGCCACTGGAATAAAAACAGACCTTAGCATCTGCATCGGCAGATATCTGAAAGCTCCCGACCGAGTTCTGTATTCCTTGATTTGCCCTGTCACAGGACTCGGACCGCACATTACAGGACATGTGCATCTAGACAAGCGATAACGATTCGCGATACATGCGTGGGGAGTATAGGAACATATACCACTCTAGGTATTGTGTCCTGGACTTGGGGGCATCGTTCGACAGGTAGCATAATCCCTAGTTGGACTAGGTGGCATAAATCCTGAATCCGAGAAGCGTTCAGCAGATAGCGTAAACTCTAGTTAAATCTAGAAAGCACTTGATAGAAAACCCTAGATTTGATCTAGGTAATAAATAATGAATGTATGCCGGAAGGCAATGGAAAATACAGGGATTGGGATCACGTTATCGTTACTAGTTGGGACACTAGATAGGCGGTGTAGAGATATAGAAACCAATATAACAAGGAAAGAGAAGCGGCGAAAGTATTAGAGCGTATCCAGTTTATCTTATCTTAGCATATCTTGTGACTACCTTGTCTAATCTTGTTGACCCTATCGTCATGGTGTAATCTTGTATTCAGTTAATTAATGTCGTTTTGTTTTTTTCCATGTTCACATGCTAGAAGTTACTGAACTTACTCAGGCTTTATGTCTGACTCTGTTTTTCTTTCGTCTTCTTTTCTTCCGTTCCCCCCAGGTAGTAAAGGAGGGAATAGTATAGCTCAGGTTAAGTTGGACTGTCACTCTTTCCCAGCTGGAAGATTTGCCGAAGTTTTGCTTGGATTCTCTTTTCAGATGCTATGGCTGGCTCTTGCTTAAATTGGGGAATATAAATGTATTTTTATGCTTCTTTATTTTGAAAGACAGATGATACTCTGATATTGTAAAGAAATCGTTGTACAAATTATTTTATCAATAAAGCAAAGTTTTATTTTCCGCTGTTTAACTTCTGTCTATCTTGTAATTTATCTGCATCTTTTACCCTAAATGCTCCACAGAACTTAGTGCATTCCCTTTGTGAGTGACACTAACGGACGTGGGGTGTTACATGTTGCAAAGCAAAGTCTTGTGGTTAATGATCAAAGCATGGTCTGTGTGACGTAGCTTTGTGTATAGCGTGAATTCGCGAGCCTCACACCCCGATATGAGTCAAAAACGGGAGAAGGACCCAAGGAGTGCACGACGTTTCTTTCTAGCTATGGTGGTGTCAGTGACCTCCCAGCCCTGACATTTATATCTACTTTTCACCTGTGTGGTTGTTGGAATACGAGGCGCCTCGATTATAGGTCTGTAAGGATCGGGAAACGTGTGTTCAGGAATAACTAATCCTCAAAAGTAAGAGAGGACCGGCCTTGGAGGATCCAGGGATTGCTGTGTGCGGTCCCGAGGCATTTGCTAGAGTGTCTCGAATCGGAGAGGAGCTTGCCCCTTGCCTCGACTCATGAAGGAATCCAATTTCCAATACGAAATACGCGGATGAGATTGTATTACTAGTATGGCGACATAGTAGATGGTAGCTATGCCGCCTAGGATTGATATTTATGATTGAATTTGCTTTTGAAACATATATGCACTAGTAATATTATCAAACACTTTTGTTTTATTCGTATGAAGCATTTTTGGCCATTATAAGGTTAAACTCTATCCTCCGGCTTGCGTTGCATTGTGTGATGGGACCTGAGTCTTATAATGGCTTCATTTTATAAAAAGCATTGCGACGATTTAATCATTTACTTTATTTCATGCACTAGCACTCATTGGAGTAAACCCGTTCCACGAAAGTGGTGTGGTCCTTTGATTTGCCTTATTATTGTTGTTAATAAGTTAAGTAGATTTCTCATACCAGTCCCATGACTGACTCGTAGTTCGTTTCACCTTGCAAACTCGGGTGCCCTCATTTTCACACGGCAACCTAGTTACAGGTATCTGGCGCACTTTTGGCTCATGGCGAGGCTTGACTACATCGTGCTGACTTTGACTCTTTCCTCCATTACAGTATATGTATTATGATTCCACCTATGGCGATGTAGACTGATATTTATTTTGTGTACTCTTTATGTATGATTCCGCCTCTGGTGATGGTGACTGATTATGTATTATTATGCACTAAGTGGTATCCTGCACTGTGCTCTCTGATGTGGTGATATCTATATGATTCCGCTGTCATATGTGTGTAAATTATCCTATTTTATGTTTATGCTATTACCTGTGATCTGCTAATGATGATTGATGTGTTATATTCCAATGATTATCCTTAACACCATATCACGGGGTTTTGGGATCATCACAGCTGTTATCAGAGCTTTGGTTAACCTTAGTTCTGGAGTCTAACACGTTAAACACTTCGTCAAAATAGAATCAGTAGTATTCTAAGGCGAGTATCTCATTAGAGATAAGGCTAGTAAAGTCCTAGAATGAACCAAGCAGAATAGCAAAAACAATTTGATCAGTCCATCATTATCTTTCCTTAAATTTTCTGCTTAACCATACAATAAATTATCGTTTCTGTAAGCTGGCTCTTTTCTTGCTTAAACAGAATTTGAGAAATGGCTACCCGAGCAGCCGCCACTAGAGGAGGCCGTGCCGGTCGTGGCAGAGGACGAGGAGAAGTCCCAGTTGAAGAAGGACCTTTGATACAACCCCCGACCGCTCAATACTTCGAGCTGGACCGCGTAGCTAAGAGATACAAAAACCTAGGAGGCGAGACCTTCTCGGGAACTGGCACAGTAATAGAGGCCCTTGCATGTCTCAAAACATGCGAGAAGGTACTAGAAGGCCTAAGGCTTGGAGATCAAGATAAAGCTATTATGGGTGCCTGGCTTATGCAAGAACAAGCTGAACTATGGTGGGAATCTCTCACCGCCGGAAATAGAGAAGCTGGAAGAACCTGGGATGGATTCAAAGAACTCCTCAAAGAGAAATATGTCCCGGAACAAGCCTTAGAACGCATGCACGATGACTTCTCCAACCTCCAGCAGGGGGATCTTTCAGTGCAGGATTATCTGAATAAATTTACACAGTTGTCCCCCATGCTCCGGAGCTTGTCGCCACTGCAAAGTCCAAGAATAAGAGGTTTATCCTCGGGCTGAAGTGACAGTATCATGATAGAGCCATGGCCCACGTCAAGATGGGATTTAATGAATTGGTGGAAATGACATGCAACTACGAAGACCTGGACCAAAGGCATCTGGAGCAGGATCGCGCTAAAAGCCAAGCCGGAAACAAATGCAAGCCTGCTGCGAAACAAGCTGAGTCAAGCCAAGCAGCATCCTCAAAACCACAGACTGGCAAGCCGCCAAGAGGAAGCTGCTATAATTGTGGCAAAATGGGGCACTTCTCTAATGTGTGCATAGCCTCGAAGAGGTAGAAGACAAATTCACAAGGTTCAAGCCAGGGCTCTCAGAACCCTCGCTCCTGCTTTAATTGCCGCAAGACGAATCATCTTGTCAAAGACTGTCCTTTGCTGAAGAAGGCCGCAGTAGCTCACGTGTATGACGGGTCGAGCCCGCCAGCTGCTTCCGAAGGAGCAGGTAAACCCGATGTTTTGGGAGGTACCCTTACAACTAAAAATATTCCTGTTTCTGTATTGTTTGACATGGGTGCATCACGTAGTTTTATTGCTAGTAACATAGTGCACAAATTAAAGTTAAAACAGAGGAAGCTTAAATATTCGGTTGAAGTACATAACCCAATAGGAGGATCTCTTATTCTCAGTTCATGTTGTATAGTGCCAATCTCTTATTCTTTCTATAAGTTTCCTTTTAATCTAGTCGTTATGGACTTTCCCGAATTCGATATCATTCTCGGACTGGATTGGTTAACGAAGTATGAAGCTGAGGTAAAGAGTGCAGAAAGGATAGTAAAAATTCGAACGAAGCTTGGACATATATATACCCTGTCATGGTTCGAATCCAAATAGGGAAGAATTTTGGTCTGCATTAGAAGTTATCCCCACTTCCTTGGAAAAGATTCCGATTGTTAGAAACTATGCGGATGTGTTTGAAGAAGTCGAAAACTTACCTCCGCAAAGAGAAATAGAATTCAGAATCGATCTAATTCCCAATGCCAGACCAGTGGTACATCCAATTCGTAGAATGACTCCGAAGGAAAAAGAAGAATTAGGCGATCAAACTCGTCAACTGTTGTGGAAGGGTCTAATCAGACCTAGCTTTTCAAATTGGGGTGCAGCTGTAGTGTTTGTCCCAAAGTCAGACGGTACTCTTTGATTGTGCGTTGATTACCAAGACCTCAACAAACAGACGCTCAAAAATAAATACCCATCACCCCGCATCGATGATCTGCTAGACCAATTAAATGGGGCGAGAGTATTTTCCCGAATGGACCTAGCTACAGGTTTTCATCAGTTGAGAATAGCAGAGGAGTGTGTTCCTTTGACAGCTTTCAGAGGTCCATACATATTTTATGAATGGTTAGTAATGCCGTACGGCCTGTGCAACGCTCCAGCATACTTTGTCGATCTAATGAATAGAGTGTTCAGGGGAGTTCTGAATAAATTTGTCCTCGTATTCATCGATGATATTTTAATCTACTCCAAATCAAAACCCGAGCATGAAAAACACTTAGAACAAGTATTGGAGATTCTGAGGAAGAACGTCTTCAAAGCCAAATTCTGTAAATGTGTCTTCTGGCAAGAAGAAGTGAAGTTTCTTGGCCATGTCGTGTCAAAGAAAGGGATTTCTGCAGATCCGAGCAAAATAACAACGATTCAAGACTGGAAACCACCCACTACAACCACAGAGGTTAGAAGTTTTATGGGGTTGGCTAGTTATTATCGAAAGTTCATTAAGGATTTTTCAAAGATATCCGGTCCGTTAACGAAGCTCACGAAGAAGCATGAGAAATTTAAGTGGACTTCCGACTGTGAAGAAGCTTTCCAAGAATAGAAATCGAAACTGACAACTGCTCCAGTGTTAACCATTATCGATGGCAATTAGGATTTGACGGTATGGACAGATGCTTCTATTAGAGGTCTTGGTGCAGTGTTAATGCAAAGAGGCCAAGTAGTCACGTATGCAAGCCGCCAACTGAAACTGCATGAGAAGAATTATATAACTCATGATCTTGAGTTGCTAGCTATCGTTTTTGCATTGAAAGTCTAGAGGCATTATTTATTGGGCGAGAAATTTATACTGTATACAGATCATCAATCATTGAAGTATTTATACACCCAGAAAGATCTGAATTTGAGACAACAGCGTTGGCTAGAATTTCTTGCAACGTATGATCTTGATATCCTGTATACGCCGGGAAAGGACAACGTTGTAGCAGATGTGCTTAGTAGAAAAACCACAATCATTGCCAATCTTATAATTACGCCTGGATTGATTGATAAGATTTCAGCCCTTCAAAGAGACGATGAATTCATTCAAAGAATTAGTCAGAGGGTTAAGGAAGGTGAAACCACAAGTTTCCATATTGACGATAAAGGGGTTCTCAGGTTAAATGATAGGATTTGCATTCCAAATATTCCAGGCCTTCGAAGAGAAGTGCTAGATGAGTGCCATAAATCCAAAAGTTGTATTCATCCTGGTGTGAGTAAAATGTACAACGATATCAATCGCACTTTCTGGTGGAAGGCAATGAAGAGGGATATTTCTTTGTATGTTAACAGATGCCCTACTTGTCAATTAGTAAAGAGCGACCAACAGAAGCTAGCTGGATTGTTGCAGCCGTTGGAAGTCCCAGGTCTGAAATGGGAACATATTTCCATGGATTTCATAGATGGTTTGCAGCGAACCAGGAAAGGTAATGACAACATTTGGGTAATCGTAGATCGCTTCACGAAGACTGCCCATTTCATACCTGTCAGATCAAATAGAACCGCTCAAAGTTTAGTACATATATATTTCAAAGAAATCGTTAAGCTGCATGGAATTCCCATCAGCATAGTCAGTGATAGAGACCCAATATTTGCTAGCAAATTCTGGGAGGCATTCCAGACAGAATTGGCAACGAAAATGAATATGAGCACCGCTTATCACCCTCAAACAGAAGGCCAAACTGAGCGGGTGAATAGAATTCTAGAAGATTTATTGTGGGCTTGTATAATTGATTTTGGTGGGTCATGGGAAGATCACTTGCATTTTGCAGAATTCTCATATAACAATAGCTATCAAGCAAGTTTGGGAATGTCGCCATTTGAAGCATTATATGGCAGACCGTGCAGACCTCCAGTATGTTGGGTAGAACCTGGCAACAGACTTGTGTTAGGACCCGATATGATTAGAGAAGCATCTGATAAAGTCGACTTCATCAAAAAGCGATTGAAAACCGCGCAAAGCCGACAGAAAAGTTATGCAGATTCTAGAAGAAGAGATTTGACATTTGCTGTTGGTGACCATGTTTATTTGAAAGTTTCTCCGATGAGAGGAGTAATCAGATTTGGCAAAACTGGGAAGTTGGCACCGAGATTTATTGGTCCCTTTCCTATACTTGAACGAATTGGAACTCTTACTTATAGGGTTCAATTACCAGATTGGTTGCCTGGAGTGCATGATGTATTTCACGTATCTCAACTTAGAAGACATTTGCATGATCCGGATCTTGTTGTAGAAGAAGCAGCGCAACAGGATATAGACATAACTCCAGAATTAGCAGTCAGAAGAGAGCCATTAAAGATTGTTGGCAAAGAAACTAGAGAACTGAGAAGCAAAAAGGTTCATTTAGTTAAAGTGCAGTGGAGTAGTGATCTTAGAGACTGTACTTGGGAGACGGAGGAAAGCATTAAGCAAGCTTACCCCAAATGCAGAGTGGACATCTCTGACTAACTCAGGTGCAAGGTACCTTTACAATACATTGCATTTACAATTTGTTTCCTACTTTACTGTTGTTTCCTTTTCGAGGACGAAAAGTTTTAAGTGGGGGAGATTGTAACAACCCGGAAAATACGAGCCAATTAATTTTTTTTTAATTGGTTATTTCAAAGGAATTTGAACAATTGAAATAGAATATTTCAATAAAATAGTGAATTAGAAATAGTGAGTCAGTTTGAAAATTTGAATTCAAACTTTGACTGACAGTGCAGGGTGGAAAATATAACGGATTTTAGCGAAACCAAAAATATTTAAATCTGTTTATCAATACCTTTCTAACGAATCTGAAAAATCAAAGTTTCATAACGGAAATCAAAAGTTATGGCCGAATGATTTTTCAGAAAGGTCGCTATATAGAATATATAGCCCGGGAAAATCGATATTTTGCAAACGACCTCGGAATTCGACGAAACCGCTTTTGTTGGGTCCGGGATGTCAAACTATTGCTAGGTTTCAAATTTCATAATTTTTGAAGCTAGTATGTGAGCGTGGCAAAAGAAAATGTGTTTGGTCAATTTCTGTTAAATTGGATCGACCAGAAAATGGCCATTTTTCAAACTTTCTCAGAATTCGAAGAAACTAGTTTTGTTGGGACCGTAGCGTCAAAACATAGCTAGATTTATTTTTATGGAATTTTTCGAATCAGTTTGTGGCCCTAGAAAATTGAAATGTACGTTCAAAGTTAAAATTAAATGTTTTATACTTTAATTTGAAGAATAACTGACTGTAACAGTCGAATTGGCCAACGAAACATATCCCGTTATGTTCGGGATGGGGGTAATTAGCTAGGGACGACAGTCGTTGGGTTTGAATTGGTGTCCGTGTGGAGAAACACTATTTAAAAATTTATTAAAACCATTGGCCAATCAGAAATTTCCTTTCATTATTTTAAAATTAAAAAAATGCGAAAACCTTTTTTTCTCTCTCGACCTACGGCGGAAATCATTCGCCACTTCCCCTTCAAATCGCCGCCGCCACCTACCCCAGTCGACGCACCTCCCTCTCCTCTTCCAATCCGACCCAAGCTTCACCCCTATCGCCGCCTCCACAGCCCGTATCGACGACACAAACCTCGCCACTTCCCAGCGCTGCCGCGTACGCCACTGACCACCGAACCACCTCAAACCACCCTGCGCCGACTCCCCTCTCCTCCCTCTTCCACGTCATCCCCTCTGATCATCCCCTTGTGCCTCGGTTTTCACGAAAACTGCAACCCTAGTTTTGAACCATCGATAAAGGTGAGTTCTTTTTGATGTTTGAACTTTGAAAAATCATATCTTTATGGTGTGTTGACGAAATTCGATAAAACAGAAAACATCGGGACCGCAAGGAAGCTCTCTACCACATAGAAGAGACCGCGGATTTTTCTGAGTCATCTACTATTTTTAGCACTCCAAAAACCAATGTAAGAAATCTAAATTAATGAATTTGAATGGAAAATTTCGTGTATAAATTATATAAGTGAAATATAAATTACACACGTGTTGTATACCTCATGTACATGCGTTGTGTAAGCTATATAAGCGAAGTATGAATTATACATGCATAGAATAATTGATATATGTGTTGAAATGCAAGTGAAATATAGATATATATATATACATACATACACACACACACAGATATATATATATAAATATATATACTCCCCTCATCCACAAACCATGGACGATATTTATTGTTGTGAATTGGTGTGAAATATTGGATAAAAAATACGAATGGTTGAATAATTGTTTCTGGTTGATATTGATTGGTTGTGGTTGAAAAATACCCATTGGTGATTGAAATGAATTGGAAATAATTGTGGAAATAAAAATAAAACATGCCGCCTGTGTGCGAATTAGATGCATGAATCCTCATTGTCAAAAACCGCGAGGTTTTAAGGTAGAGCGAGGAGCCGTACTAGGGACGGTGCCGGTTTTAACTACCCTGCCGTTATGTTGCCGAAATTTTGAATAATATTCATGTGTTAGAATTATTTTCATATGTTGAAATTATCTTCATGCGTTGAAATTAAAGTCATGTGTTGAAACTATATCCATGTGTGGAAATGCTCATGTGTTGAGAAGTGATGTTTGAAAATTAAGTTCATATGTGAATGAATGAAGTGTTTAAACAATAAAATTCACATTTTTATAGTATATATGAAATATGTAAAATATTTGCCTTATATATAAATAGTTTCAACAATAAAAATTTCATCTTTCTTATATGAACAACATATATAAAATATCCATGTGTGGAAATGCTCATGTGTTGAGAAGTGGGTGTATTGGAAAAGTTCATGTGTTGAATAAAAAGATTGAACAATAAAAATTACATTTTCATTGAAACTGTGAAGTGTTAAAAACATTCATGTGTTGAATAAATATTTTAAATGATAAAAATATCATTTTTATCATATATGTGATATGCTAAAGATATGCGAGCGTTGAAATAAATATTTGGGAAAGGAATATTATTTTTAACATGCATAGGAACTAAATAAAATAGTCATGTGTTGAAATATATTTTAGTTCGCCAAAATCATCATCTTTGAAATGTGAAGTGTTAAAAATAGCCACTTGTTCAAATAAATATGCATGAGTTGAAATATTCATTAACTAGCTAATGAAATGATTTTTGCCTATGCATGCAACATTAGAATGAATGGTGTTTTTAAACCAAAGTGAATCAAATATTAATTTGAATGGAAAATGATAAGTTATAAGATTAGCATATATGTACATGCATATTTATTGAACAGGTTATAGCAAAGAGGCTAGAGAAGAGGAATAAAATTTTGTGCCCGACAAATAGGTACACGTTTTACTGTTTTGTTTGGGTGATGATTTTATGAGCCTGTTGGCTACCCGCTTGGCCTTTTCTTTTTCTTTTTGACATGAGACGCCCGTGTGGCTATTTGGGAATTTTCCCAGCCCCTCCCGTACAAAGGAGGTTATGGCGAAATTTTCCAAAATTTAAAGGCGTTAGTGAAATATTTGAAGTGAAAACGATATAGGAAGTTTTGAATGAACTATATTTATATAAATATATAAATATAAATAAAATTAAAACGAATCGTGGCCGTGCAGTTCGTGTTTTGAAACCGTGATTTCAAATGACTAGTGCGGGAAATCCGACCATTGGATTTTCCCAAAACCGCAACCGTTGGGTTCGCCTTGGAAATATCTTTCCAACGGCACCAACTTTGTGAAGATCCGACGGTTGGATTATCTGGAATGTTTAATTCAAATCTGAAGAAAAAACAGCGCCATAAACGATTATATATATATATAATTAAATTAAATCGAATAACGACGCTGCAGTTCGTAAATTGAAATCGTAACTTCAAATGGCTAGTGTGGAAGATCCGACCGTCGGATTTTCCCAAAACTGAAACCGTTGGATTCGTTTTGAAATGATCTTTCTAATGACATAAACTTTGTGAAGATCCAACGGTTAGATTTTCAGATATGTGTAAAACAAATTTAGTGAAAAACAGCGCCAGTGCATCGGCACGACCTGAATCATCGTTTAATTAAATATGGCAGTTTTAAATAAATAAAAATGGCGATATATCGTTATAAAATACTATAGTGTGACGGCCGTGAATTTCGCTCGATCTGAATCAGTCGTTAAACCGATCTAAACCGTTCGAAACCCCTGAACGTTGAGAACATGACAAACCAGAACACAAACAGAAGAACGTTTCAATGTATATTACAACAGTGCATCAGATTACAAGAATATACAGAGTAAAAATGAATATTACACAGAGATATCAGAGATTTAAATTACATTTAAATACATAGCAGCGGAAAATAATACAATACACAACTAGAAGGAGATATACGGATACAAAGCTTTCCGGATATCGTTCTAGCTATAAACTAGGATCCTATGAATATAAATCTGCAAAACCAAAACTACTAGCTGCCCGTGTCAAAATAAGGGCACCCAGAGTTTAGGTTAAAACAATAAACTCCAGGTCAGTCATGTGACTGGTGTGAGAACTAAAACAGTTATTATTCTTCATTTCAAAAGTTAGGTAAATCAAGGGACCACGCCGTATAACACGGAACGGGTTTCCTCCCAAGAACACCAGTGCATAAAACAACAGCGCAATGCTAAATAAAGAAAAATGAAGCTATTATAAGACCCAGGTCCTATCACACAATGCAACGCAAGCCGGGGGATAGGGTTTTTACCTTATAATAGCCAAGAATGCTTGATACGTTTAAAAGAAATCATTTGATACTATAATAAGTGTATAGTGTATAAAACAACTTCAAATCATAAGTATCAATCATAGGCGGCATGAATGCCCCATACCACTATGTCGCCATATATAGGTTTACAAATAAAACCGCAAATGTCACGTATTTGGAAATTGGATTTCCGTCTATGAACCGAAGCAAAAGATAGTCCTCAACCGATTCGAGACTGCCTAGCCCGAGTCTCAGGATCAGAGCTCGAGTGACCCTTGGATCCTCAGGGCCAGTCTACCGATGTGGATTAAACTTAAACCCTGAACATGCGTTTCCCCGCCCTATGGGGCGTAAACGAGCCAACTAAATGACTCCATCGGTTCGAGAACGACCGATCAATCCGAGGCGCCTCGCAACAGCAACAACCACATAAGTCAAACTCGTCAGGGCGTGTAAAACCACTGACGCCACTTCTAGCTAGGAAGAAACGCATGCCCTCCCTGACGTCCTCTCCCGTTTTTGGTTCATACCGGGTGTGAAACACGCGAAGTAAACGTTACACAAAGCTACGCCACAAAGGCCGTGCTTTGATCATCACCACAAGACTTTGCTTTTCAACAGAAGCCTCGATCAATTGCCACTTAGGCATGCCACACAGGCAATTCACTCCATGCGTTTGATATCCATCAATATATAACCCCTGAGCTCGTATGTCTCAAAGAAGGGCGTTAAGCAAGATAATAAATTCTCCGCCGCCAAATAGATATATATTTAATAGAGATCAATCACACAGACTAAAATCCAATGTCAGACACACAGTCCATTTACAAGTCCGTTCTGGGTCTGAACGAAACCGGAGGCACCTAGTACCCCGCATATCCATCGATCTCCAAGTACGTCTGGACGATCACTAACTGTTTCCATCTTCTTGGGTGTACAGCCCAATCAAGATCATCAGTTATCACCCAAACGACGTGAAGACTTCCGGTCTTCGACCATCGTCTTCATCTTCGACTTATCGTCGTATCAGTTATTCAGAATGGGATAAACCCGGTCTTTCTGAATAACTCGCGTATATATTATAAAAGTGTTACACAAACACAACATACGCCTCATTCCAATTCATTAGTCACTAACCGTAAATTAATCAAGAGAATAACTCCCCAAATATTAACCCCGAAGGCCGAAACCAACATCAGATCAATATCTAGAAAACCATTCTGCTTGGCTAACCGACAGTTAGTTTCTAAATTTCACATTCATAGGGAAAGGTTCCCATTAATTTTATCAAAGATAAATTCCTTGAATTTATTCTTTTTGAACTTCGATTCAACTAGTCGGGATTAACGAAACTTACCGAAGTAATCATTTATTTTAATTTTTCCCAATCCCAACCTATTAATCCCATGAAGTAAAACTGGTAATACTTCATATCTAACACCACAGTGTTATCGGTAAATTCAATTACCATTTCACGTTCAAATCTAATTAAAGATTTAACTATCGCCTGGAGCAAAACTGGTGATACTCCATTTTCGATCATTTTAATCTAATTAAAGATTCATTAAAACTCCACTTAGTTTTAATCTTCGATTGGGTTAAAGAATCAGTGTCATTTAAAACACGGTTCACGATAAACCCAAAATCACATTCCATTAATTATCGGGTTAAAGAACGAGTGTTGTTTAAAACACTGTTCACGATAAACCCAAAAATCAATATCAATTCAATTCCAATTAAATATTATTTAATCGTTACACTTCATTAAATCTAAATAAAAAGATTTAATCTTTTCTCAACTGGGTTCAAGAACAGTGTTAGTGAAGACACCATTCACGACAAACCCAAATCACATTTGATATTCAATATAAGGCTCTGAATAGAAAATATATCGGCTTATATTCAATATCAAATTCTACGATTAACAAATGTCGTATTGAAAATAACGATATAAATATATATCTTTCAAATTTCCATAACAACATCTGTATAATCACGAATTCCAACATCGAAATATTCCGAAGACAATTTCGATTCAAATCCACTCCAATGCAATCATTGGATATTCTGGTTATTTTCAAAACCCTTTTTAAATTCAATTTATTTATTTAAAAATAAATAGAATTATAATTCTAGTTCAAAACTAGTTCATTTCGATAAAAATCTATTTTTATCTTTTCAAATATGGAGTTTTTCATCCCAATCCTTTCTAAACCATTTCTTATGATTTTACACAAATTATTACTATTTTTAATAATTTTATCAAGGCCCGTACAGTCGATTTCCATCAACGGCCATCGAACTGCACTTACAGCGACCTTTTTCGAATTTGATTTGGACATATCTCCAAATCCAACCGTTAGATTTCAAATTTCTAATATTCGTTAGAAAGCTCTTATCGATACGAACCCAACGGTTCCATTTTTAGGAGAATCCGACGGTCGGATCTTCCGTAATGCCCGTTTGAAATAAATGGTCGAAATTCGCGAACTGCCGCGGCGCGGCGCGTTCTATTCAGGCCATTATATTATATATATAATATATATATCGTCGATTTCTATTTAAAACGAATTATATATATAGTTTTAAAATTCGTTTCAAAAGCAATTTCAACTTCCATTTCAATTCAAATCAAAATTGAATCCTTCTTTATAAATTCGTTTTAAAATTCATTTCTATTCAATTCAAATTTCAATTCAATTTGAATTCCTTTCAATTTGCTTTCAATTCAATTTGA
Source organism: Allium sativum (assembly GCA_030737875.1). Taxonomy (NCBI): domain Eukaryota; kingdom Viridiplantae; phylum Streptophyta; class Magnoliopsida; order Asparagales; family Amaryllidaceae; genus Allium; species Allium sativum. The sequence goes on from CM060918.1 coordinate 754,148,466, forward strand.
ATTCGTTTTCAATTCCTTTCGAAATCCTTCTCAATTCAATTCATTTCATTTCGAAATCGTTTTCAATTCAATTCATTTCGAAATCGTTTTCAATTCAATTCATTTCGAAATCGTTTTCAATTCAATTCATTTCGAAATCGTTTTAAAATCGATATAAATATCGTTTACGTCAAAATGGCGTCAATCTAATCAACACAGCTTCATAAATTTCTATTTTCAAATATTCTATTTCAAATATTTCTTTTTCAAAATAGTTGTTATTATCAAAATATTTCGTTCAACACATGACCAATCTCAATGGATGAGTACTGTCAACACATGAACTTTTATTTTATATTATTCTTTATTTTTCAAATTGGAATGAGGCCCAATCAATTACCATATAACGTTAATTATATGGATTTTCATACAACACATGTATATAATAGCATGGAAAAATAATCAACCATCAACCAAAATGCACTACACTGTATAAGCATCAAATATAGATATCCAACGCTTAAAACAGCCTGTCAATCAACCGATCGACATATTCAATCAATCGGGATGAGTGAACTTCAAATTTCATCCCAACACCCGTGTGGGGTTTCAAACAATCAAACACATATTTTATTTGTGCTGTTGGGCGATGTGTAAAATTTATCGACCCAATCAATGTCCTTCAAATAGGTGTACATAAACAAACCGTCTGGTTTGTAAATGAATATTTTAATTTATTCACTTTCACTATATTCATTCTCACGTTAAAAATTATATTTTTAACGATAAAACATTTTATTCCAACATATGAATTTCTATTATTCATTTACACAATAAAATGATATTTTTATTTTCTAACTTATTTTAGAAAATTTCGGCAGCATAACGGCACGATACTAGAAACGGGACGAGGCCTAGCCTTATCCCCGGTCTAGTGAAGGCCCACGCCATTCACACATCAATCAAAATCACCAAACAACCAATTCAAATCACATCATATAACTAATCTATGCAACCAAACAAACAAGTCCATGGTCTGTGGACGATTGTGTCGGGCGCTACTAAGCACCGTCTGCATCCTAGTATATATATATAATTAGAAAAAGAAATTGAAAGGTGAGAAATTCTCACCTATAGCTATCCTAGCTCCACGACACTTCTTTTGCAGGAAATCTTCATCGCTATCGCATCTTCGTCATCTTTATTGCCCGTATACACTGTATATATAAAAATCATATTTTTATATTCTCTATTATATAAAAATCATATTTTTATTGCTAACTTCATATTGTAAAAATAGAATTTTCATTTCGTTATACTTTATATAAAAATTGAATCTTTACTATGTTATTCCATATATAAAAATCGAATCTTTACTTCGCTATTCAATATATAAAAATCGAATTTTTACTACTATGTTATATAGATAAAAATTATATTTTTATCATGCTATTTTCCATATAAAGATTTCGCCTTTTCTAAAAAAAAATAAAGTTTTCATCATTATAAAAATCATCACTTTACTTCAACGTATATAAAATAAAAATCAGATTTTTATTTCGCTACATATACAAAGATGATATTTTTATATTCTCTATCCTATAAAGATTATATTTTTAATACTTTAAAAATATAAAAATCATATTTTTAATATTTCTATATAGTAAAGACTATATTTTTAATACTTTAAAAATATAAAGATCATATTTTTAATTCTTTAAAAATATAAAAATCATATTTTTATTCTTCCTGTAATATAAAAATCTCACCTTTTAATTTAAAAATCAAAGCTTTATATAGTAAAAATCTAAACATTCATATTACCATCCACCCATATAAATCAAACTTTTAATCTCTGTTCTTACTTATAAAAGTCAAATTTTTATATGCATAAAATCAACATTAAACACGTATTACATCATTAAAATATAAACTTTAACTTCATTTTTTTTTCAGATTTTAAAACAATGTACATATTTCATTTTCAGATTTTATTTAAAACGATGTACATATTAAATAAATAAATCAGTAAATGAACTACCTTTCTCCTCGTTTTACCCCCTAGAACTCTACTTCGCAGATGCTCCTTCCTCAACACCCACGCTTGAAGCTCGGATCGCCCCTCCTGCATTGCGTCGCCCATGTATCGGAGGCTTCAGGTGGCGGCTCTCGATTTTTGGGGCGGGTTGAGGTTCGGGAATGGTCGGATCTCAACGGGGGGGGGGGGGGGGGGGGGGTTAGGGCTACGGACGGAGATAGAAGGGGAAGAGAAGGGAAGAAGCGACGGAAGGAAGCGGGAGAGGATGAGGGCGCGGGTTCAGGGAGGGCTCGATTTGGGGGTTCAGGGGAGGAGGAGGACGTCGAAGGGGGGAGGGGAAAACAGGGTCAGGTGGTGCGGCGGCTGGGGGGGGGGGCTATCGTCGACGGTGGTGGAGACGTAGGGCGGAGGAGTGAAGAGGAAGAACGTTTTTTTTTTCTTTCTTTCGATCTGAGAAAATGAAAGGAGAGAGACAGTAAAGAAGGGGGGGCCAAGGTTAAAGGAAATTTTATATTATTTTATAATATTATTTTTAATTCTCTAAAGTTAACTTTTCATACTACCTCGAAAGCAAACATGCCGACTGCCGCCCCTAGCGTATTACCCCCATTCCGAACACAATGGGATATGTTTCGTGAGCTGATTCGGCTGTTTGAATCAGTTTCCGTTAAATTTACATTTAAATCACTTTATTGAATTTTAAACGTACATTTCAAATTACCGGGGTCACATACCAACTCTATAAATTGCAGAAAAATATTTTCTAGCTTCGTATTGACGATACGGTCCTAACAAAACTAGTTTCGTCGAATTCTGAGACCGTTGGAAAAATGGCCAATTTCCAGTCGATTAAAATCAACTGAAATGGTCAAAACACGTTTTCCTTTGCCACGCTCACATATTGATTCGAAAAATTATGAAATTTGAAACCTAGCAATAACTTGACATCACGGACCCAACAAATGTGGTTTCGTCGAAATCCGAGGTCGTTTGCAAAATGTCTATTTTTAAGGGCCTGAATTCCATAGCGACTATTCAGAATTTTCAACTGGACATATCTTTTGATTCCCGCCATGAAATCTCAATTTGTCGGATTCGTTGGAAAGATATCATCAATTAGATATTGAAGTTTGAAATCGAATTATCGAACTACCGCGCCATTTTCAATTCTATTATAATTATATATAATTATTTATATATTCTAACGACGACGTATATAATATATACGTTCTATTCTATATTCAAAACAAATTTCTCGTCGATATTATTTAAAATACTCATTTTAAATAATCAAAATTCGCTAAAATGGCCAAAATAAAAATTTTAAACTGGCCCAGATTTTCGGGTTATTACAATCTCCCCCACTTAAAACTTTTCGTCCCCGAAAAGGAACAAAGTCGAAAGTGGTTTGATTATTAAGCTCTACATTTGGTCGGGCTTCCATTCTCCAACTTTTCAGTTTCTGAGAATTTCCAAAATTTCAAAAATTTGGCTAACACCCTAAATTTTCGAAAAATTTCGCCATAACCTCCCCTGCACCGGGAGCATCGGGGAATTTCAAATAGCTTCCCCGGTCCTTCAGATCTCAAAAAGAAAAAGAAAAAGCCAAGCGGCTAGCCAATAGGCTCATAAAATCATCATCACCCAAACAAAACAGTAAATTATGTAGTAAACATGTACCTATTTGTCGGGCAAACAAATTTTATTCTCTGCTCTAGCCTCCTTGCTATGACCTGTTCAATGTAAGTATATGTATATGCAAGCAAATGCGACCAATTTTCAATATAGTTCAATATTTGGTTCAATTAGGGAAAATGGTTCAAAATTAGCAAACAAATAGGCAAACAACACAAACATCAATCAATTAGTGGATTAACGTTTCAAATTCATAAATTTCGATACATATACAAAAAATCATGTTTTGATGCCAATTCACAACAAAGTGTTCTAGCTATATTAGTTTTGGTTCTCACACCAGACTAATGGAAATATATCGATATCACACCTTCGTTACTCGAACATGAATACTAATGACAACTAGTCAATCATCAGAATCATCTTCGGGCCACTAGAGTATGATTCTATATCTATCCAGTATATTAAAACTTCGAATATACGTTCATGACGCGTATATGCAAAACCTTTATATATTGGATTGTCCATATTCAAAATAAATAAATAGATAATCAAATACGAATAATTGATTTAAATTTTCAAAACAAAAATTTGTTTTCATTTGAAAAATATACTCCTCACACTCGTTCTAGGATACTACTGATCCCATCTCTAACGAGTCATTCTCATTGGATATTACTAATCCACTTTCTGATGAATTCTTTCGTATGGTTCTAATGTGCCTTGTTCTCTGCTTTGTAAACCAAAGCTCTGATACCAAATGTGACGGCCGACGAACTCCGGTAGGCTTTGCAACCATCCCTTCATCCCCCAAGCAGCAGGTAAAACCCACCGTGGCTTTCACATGGTCCCCCAGTTACTTGTTTTACGGCAACCCTCTCGAGTCTCGCGCCCACTGGCGAACCAACCCCCACCACAAGGGACATGTAGGGGTAAGAATCTCCCGTTCGCCACCAAACTGCGAAGCGAGAACCCCCTATCACGACTGCAACAAGAACTGGTGATACTCCATTTTCGATCATTTTAATCTAATTAAAGATTCATTAAAACTCCACTTAGTTTTAATCTTCGACTGGGTTAAAGAATCAGTGTCATTTAAAACACGGTTCACGATAAACCCAAAATCACATTCCATTAATTATCGGGTTAAAGAACGAGTGTTGTTTAAAACACTGTTCACGATAAACCCAAAAATCAATATCAATTCAATTCCAATTAAATATTATTTAATCGTTACACTTCATTAAATCTAAATAAAAAGATTTAATCTTTTCTCAACTGGGTTCAAGAACAGTGTTAGTGAAGACACCATTCACGACAAACCCAAATCACATTTGATATTCAATATAAGGCTCTGAATAGAAAATATATTGGCTTATATTCAATATCAAGTTCTACGATTAACAAATGTCGTATTGAAAATAACGATATAAATATATATCTTTCAAATTTCCATAACAACATCTGTATAATCACGAATTCCAACATCGAAATATTCCGAAGACAATTTCGATTCAAATCCACTCCAATGCAATCATTGGATATTCTGGTTATTTTCAAAACCCTTTTTAAATTCAATTTATTTATTTAAAAATAAATAGAATTGTAATTCTAGTTCAAAACTAGTTCATTTCGATAAAAATCTATTTTTATCTTTTCAAATATGGAGTTTTTCATCCCAATCCTTTCTAAACCATTTCTTATGATTTCACACAAATTATTACTATTTTTAATAATTTTATCAAGGCCCGTACAGTCGATTTCCATCAACAGCCATCGAACTGCACTTACAGCGACCTTTTTCGAATTTGATTTGGACATATCTCCAAATCCAACCATTAGATTTCAAATTTCTAATATTCGTTAGAAAGCTCTTATCGATACGAACCCAACGGTTCCAGTTTTAGGAGAATCCGACGGTCGGATCTTCCGTAATGCCCGTTTGAAATAAATTTTCGAAATTCGCGAACTGCCGCGGCGCGGCGCGTTCTATTCAGGCCATTATATAATATATATAATATATATATCGTCGATTTCTATTTAAAACGAATTATATAAATAGTTTTAAAATTCGTTTCAAAAGCAATTTCAACTTCCATTTCAATTCAAATCAAAATTGAATCCTTCTTTATAAATTCGTTTTAAAATTCATTTCTATTCAATTCAAATTTCAATTCAATTTGAATTCATTTCAATTTGCTTTCAATTCAATTTGAATTCGTTTTCAATTCCTTTCGAAATCCTTCTCAATTCAGTTCATTTCATTTCGAAATCGTTTTCAATTCAATTCATTTCGAAATCGTTTTCAATTCAATTCATTTCGAAATCGTTTTCAATTCAATTCATTTCGAAATCGTTTTAAAATCGATATAAATATCGTTTACGTCAAAATGGCGTCAATCTAATCAACACGGCTTCATAAATTTCTATTTTCAAATATTCTATTTCAAATATTTCTTTTTCAAAATAGTTGTTATTATCAAAATATTTCGTTCAACACATGACCAATCTCAATGGATGAGTACTGTCAACACATGAACTTTTATTTTATATTATTCTTTATTTTTCAAATTGGAATGAGGCCCAATCAATTACCATATAACGTTAATTATATGGATTTTCATACAACACATGTATATAATAGCATGGAAAAATAATCAACCATCAACCAAAGTGCACTACACTGTATAAGCATCAAATATAGATATCCAACGCTTAAAACAGCCTGTCAATCAACCGATCGACATATTCAATCAATCGGGATGAGTGAACTTCAAATTTCATCCCAACACCCGTGTGGGGTTTCAAACAATCAAACACATATTTTATTTGTGCTGTTGGGCGATGTGTAAAATTTATCGACCCAATCAATGTCCTTCAAATAGGTGTACATAAACAAACCGTCTGGTTTGTAAATGAATATTTTAATTTATTCACTTTCACTATATTCATTCTCACGTTAAAAATTATATTTTTAACGATAAAACATTTTATTCCAACATATGAATTTCTATTATTCATTTACACAATAAAATGATATTTTTATTTTCTAACTTATTTTAGAAAATTTCGGCAGCATAACGGCACGATACTAGAAACGGGACGAGGCCTAGCCTTATCCCCGGTCTAGTGAAGGCCCACGCCATTCACACATCAATCAAAATCACCAAACAACCAATTCAAATCACATCATATAACTAATCTATGCAACCAAACAAACAAGTCCATGGTCTGTGGACGATTGTGTCGGGTGCTACTAAGCACCGTCTGCATCCTAGTATATATATATATAATTAGAAAAAGAAATTGAAAGGAGAGAAATTCTCACCTATAGCTATCCTAGCTCCACGGCACTTCTTTTGTAGGAAATCTTCATCGCTATCGCATCTTCGTCATCTTTATTGCCCGTATACACTGTATATATAAAAATCATATTTTTATATTCTCTATTATATAAAAATCATATTTTTATTGCTAACTTCATATTGTAAAAATAGAATTTTCATTTCGTTATACTTTATATAAAAATTGAATCTTTACTATGTTATTCCATATATAAAAATCGAATCTTTACTTCGCTATTCAATATATAAAAATCGAATTTTTACTACTATGTTATATAGATAAAAATTATATTTTTATCATGCTATTTTCCATATAAAGATTTCGCCTTTTCTAAAAAAAAATAAAGTTTTCGCCTTTATAAAAATAAAGTTTTCATCATTATAAAAATCATCACTTTACTTCAACGTATATAAAATAAAAATCAGATTTTTATTTCGCTACATATACAAAGATGATATTTTTATATTCTCTATCCTATAAAGATTATATTTTTAATACTTTAAAAATATAAAAATCATATTTTTAATATTTCTATATAGTAAAGACTATATTTTTAATACTTTAAAAATATAAAGATCATATTTTTAATTCTTTAAAAATATAAAAATCATATTTTTATTCTTCCTGTAATATAAAAATCTCACCTTTTAATTTAAAAATCAAAGCTTTATATAGTAAAAATCTAAACATTCATATTACCATCCACCCATATAAATCAAACTTTTAATCTCTGTTCTTACTTATAAAAGTCAAATTTTTATATGCATAAAATCAACATTAAACACGTATTACATCATTAAAATATAAACTTTAACTTCATTTTTTTTTCAGATTTTAAAACAATGTACATATTTCATTTTCAGATTTTATTTAAAACGATGTACATATTAAATAAATAAATCAGTAAATGAACTACCTTTCTCCTCGTTTTACCCCCTAGAACTCTACTTCGCAGATGCTCCTTCCTCAACACCCACGCTTGAAGCTCGGATCGCCCCTCCTGCATTGCGTCGCCCATGTATCGGAGGCTTCAGGTGGCGGCTCTCGATTTTTGGGGCGGGTTGAGGTTCGGGAATGGTCGGATCTCAACAGGGGGGGGGGGTTAGGGCTACGGACGGAGATAGAAGGGGAAGAGAAGGGAAGAAGCGACGGAAGGAAGCGGGAGAGGATGAGGGCGCGGGTTCAGGGAGGGCTCGATTTGGGGGTTCAGGGGAGGAGGAGGACGTCGAAGGGGGGAGGGGAAAACAGGGTCAGGTGGTGCGGCGGCTGGGGGGGGGGGGGGCTATCGTCGACGGTGGTGGAGACGTAGGGCGGAGGAGCGAAGAGGAAGAACGTTTTTTTTTCTTTCTTTCGATCTGAGAAAATGAAAGGAGAGAGACAGTAAAGAAGGGGGGGCCAAGGTTAAAGGAAATTTTATATGATTTTATAATATTATTTTTAATTCTCTAAAGTTAACTTTTCATACTACCTCGAAAGCAAACATGCCGACTACCGCCCCTAGCGTATTACCCCCATTCCGAACACAATGGGATATGTTTCGTGAGCTGATTCGGCTGTTTGAATCAGTTTCCGTTAAATTTACATTTAAATCACTTTATTGAATTTTAAACGTACATTTCAAATTACCGGGGTCACATACCAACTCTATAAATTGCAGAAAAATATTTTCTAGCTTCGTATTGACGATACGGTCCTAACAAAACTAGTTTCGTCGAATTCTGAGACCGTTGGAAAAATGGCCAATTTCCAGTCGATTAAAATCAACTGAAATGGTCAAAACACGTTTTCCTTTGCCACGCTCACATATTGATTCGAAAAATTATGAAATTTGAAACCTAGCAATAACTTGACATCACGGACCCAACAAAAGTGGTTTCGTCGAAATCCGAGGTCGTTTGCAAAATGTCTATTTTTAAGGGCCTGAATTCCATAGCGACTATTCAGAATTTTCAACTGGACATATCTTTTGATTCCCGCCATGAAATCTCAATTTGTCGGATTCGTTGGAAAGATATCATCAATTAGATCCTAATGTTTTTGGTTTCACTAAAATCCGGATTGTTTTGCACCCGGTACATTCAATTGAAGTTTGAAATCGAATTATCGAACTACCGCGCCATTTTCAATTCTATTATAATTATATATAATTATTTATATATTCTAACGACGACGTATATAATATATACGTTCTATTCTATATTCAAAACAAATTTCTCGTCGATATTATTTAAAATACTCATTTTAAATAATCAAAATTCGCTAAAATGGCCAAAATAAAAATTTTAAACTGGCCCAGATTTTCGGGTTATTACAAAAATACTATAGACGGTATAGAGTGGAAATAAACCAATTTTGTTGTGTTTTCTTGATATGTGATGGTTGAATGTATTTAACATGAAAATCATAACTAAAGAACTAAAATGTGAATGTTGAATAGTCCAACCATAGGATAAATTGATTTGAAAATCTAAATATACGTGGGTTATTTGAAAAGGCCGAGTTCATCTCATTTCAAATAATCAATCGACGTTGAGAAGTCGAAGAGTCGAAGACGGTTGAATACCGACGATCTTCACATTGGATGGATGGGCGCTACTAATGCTCATGATTGGAGTAGCTATCGTGAAGGAGCTGAAGTAGTAGCCGTCCAAACATACTGTTGATTGTACAGATATGCGAGGAATTGGTGCCTTCGGTTTCGTTCAAACCCAGAACGGACTTGTAAATGGACTGTGTGTCTGATATTGGATTTTATTTTGTGCTGATTGATCTCTGTTAAATATATATCTGTTTGGCGGCGGAGAATTTATTCTCTTGCTTAACGCCCTTCTCTGAGACGTACGAGCTCAGAGGTTATGTATTGATAGAAATCAGTCGCATGGAGTGGATTGCCTGTGTGGCACGCCTAAGTGGCATAGGATCAAGGCTTCTGTTGCAAAGCAAAGTCTTGTGGTTGATGATCAAAGCATGGTCTGTGTGACGTAGCTTTGTGTATAGAGTGAATACGCGAGCCTCACACCCCGGTATGAGTCAAAAACGGGAGAAGGACCCAAGGAGTGCACGACGTTTCTTTCTAACTGTAAAGACCCGCAAATCCCCACCCTTTGGATCGACCATAAACCACACAGGTCTGACCCAAAAAGTGAAAATCTACGAATACTTTAACTTTGGGCATACAACATATTAAAACAACAACAGAAGACTTTTATAACATATCATCATATAATGTTACATCAGAGTACAGAATATACATATCAGAGTACATTGGAATATAATTACAGCGGAAGATAAATACAAAAATGTAATATACTGCAATGGAAGAAACACAGCGGAAGACTCTCTATCTCTGGACACAGCTTTAAGCTTCAACCCAGAATCCTGTTTAATATATCTGCAAAAATAGCTACTCGACTGCCCGTGTGGAAAATATGGGCACCCGAGTTTGCCAGTGGACAAAACTACAGGTCAGTCATGGGACTGGTGTGAGAATTCTACTTAACCTATATAATATAATAAGGCTAATCACAGGACCACGCCACTTTCGCGGAACGGGTTTTCTCCTATAGATTGCCAGTGTATGACTAAAGTAAATCGTCAAAATAACGCAATGCTTTTTAGAAAAATGAAACCATTATAAGACCCAAATCCCATCACACAATGCAACGCAAACCGGAGGATAGGGTTTTACCTTATAATGATCAAAAGATGCTTGATACGATAAACACGATATTATATAATAATAGTGTGCAACCAATTTGAAGTACATCAAAGTAAATGTATTAATCCTAGACGGCATGAGTGCCCCATCCCACTATGTCGCCATATATAGGTATACAATCAAAACCGCGTGATGTCGTATTGGAAATTTGGGTTTCCATCTGAGTCAAGGCTAGGGAGGAGATCCTTACCGATTCGAGACACTCTGGCAATGCCCCAGGATTGGTACTCTGTCCAACCCTTGGATCCTGCAGGGCCGGTCCACACTTACTTTTGTGGATTGGCAATTCCTGAACACACGCTTCCCGGTCCTTTTGGACCTATACTACGGCCAGTAGCGACCGCATAAACCGAGGCCTCGAATAATCCAACAACCACAATGAATAAATGCCAGCGCTGGTAGGTCCCTGGCACCACTCTAGCTAGAAAGAAACGTGCGCACTCCCTGCGTTCCCTTCTCCCGTTTTAGACTCTACCGGGCTGTGAGGCTCGTGAGGTCACGTCATACACAAAGCTATGTCTAAATAGACTATGCTTTGATCATCCCACAAGGCTCTGCTTTGCAACAATAATCCTTGATCAAGTGCAACTTGGCATACCACATCAACAACTCATATCATGCGATCGGTAAATATTTAACATACAAAAGGGTGTTAAGCAAGAGAATAAATCCTCCGCCACCATGCATTTATACATTAAATAAAAACCAATTTAATTACATGAAATAAATTTCAATGTCAGGCATGCTATCCATTTACAAGTCCGTTCTGGGTCTGAACGAAACAACGTATCCGTCGATCTCCAGTACGTCTGGAAGATCATCACTTTTACCTTGCCTTGGGGGATCAGTCCCAATTCAAGATATTAGTCACCATCAACCAAACGATGTGAAGCTCTCCGGTCTTCAGTCACCGTCTTCATCTTCGACTCTTGATCGTCGTGATGATTATTCAGAATGGGTTAGACCCGGTCTTTCTGAATAACTCGCGTATTTGTAATTAAAATCAACCATACGCCACATTCCAACTTTGAATATCCTTTTAAATAAAAATTATTATTTATATTAAAAGATTCTCATTAATTTCATCAAAGATAAAATAAATTAAATTTTTAATCTTTCTAAAAAGATTTATTAATATTCCAATTTTGATTTAATTTATAAAATAGATTTATAAATTTCAAATAGTAATTTCAATGTAAACTGGATTAAAGGATAAATGTTATTTAAACATCGTCCACTACAAATCCAATCTACATATCGATCACCAAACATAATTGTTAAGATCTAATAATCTTAAATAAAATATTTATCTTAAAGATATTAATTCATTACTATATAAAAAGAAACACATTTTAAAATAATCAATAAGATATTCTATATATAAAAGATTCTGAATGTAAAATATTCTTTATAATACACAATCTTTTATTTTATAAAGATCCTTTCATTATATAAAAATTCTTTATTTAAAAAGAAATTCTGCATTGGAATGCGACTCAACCATGTACCATATAATTTGGGTCATATGGATTTCATACATTTCATATATAGGGTAATAACAGGAAATAATCCTCAATCCATCCATTAACAACCAGAGTGACAATGTCAACTGTGTGAGCATTAAAATGAAATAATAACGCTCATCGCAGTCTGTCGATCAATCGATAGACATATAATTAAACATTGGGATTTGTGTCATTCAAGTATCGTCCCAATACCCGTGTGGGGTTTTCAGCCAACAACAGTTCATATAAATAAATAAATATAGAATTGGTTAATAGGTTTAACCAATTTCAATTTCACTTAACATGTCACTTATATCAAGTAAAATGTATTTTACTCGTATGACTTCCCTATATACTTCTAAAGTTACATGAACAGTAATTTATTTATACAGCTTTATTGCGGATGACAAATGGAATATATATTCCATTATATTTGTATGAAGTTTCTTACCAATACTTTTCCTTGTATATTTTGACCAACAATACAATTGTATATTAGAATATAAATTCTAGTGCAAGTTTGCAAATAAAAAATTGGATTTTATATTTGCGTATAAATTCTACGGTATATTATGCAAATAAAAGTGATTCTCATATCTTCACATAATTTCTGTTTTCAACAAAGATGAGTAAAGTGATACCCTCATTTTGTTAACGATTCTATTTCAACAAATTCAATGTAAATAAAAGTGTGTTTCTAATCTTGTACTTTTATTTGTACATAAAACCCAAATAAAAGTGTATCTCATGTATTTGTCTTTTTATTTGACAAAACAATGTTAAATAAAATGTTCTTTTATATCTTGTACTTTTATTTAACAAAACAATGGTAAATAAAATGTCTTTTTAACTCTTTTACTTTTATTTAACAAAACAATGACAAATAAAAGTATAATTTTCTTTCTATGCTTTATTTGCATCTAAAAATGCAAATAAGAAATATAACTCTCTTTTTACTTTTCTTTACAATAGAAAATGTAAATAAAATGGTTCACACAATTTTGTTATTTTTCTTTACAATAGAAAATGTAAATAAAAGGATTCACATTATTTTGTTCTTTTTCATTACCATAGAAAATGTACATAAAAAGATTCTCATTATTTTGTTCTTTTTTTATTACAACTAAAAGACGATAGAAATGTACCATTAACATCGCTATTTATATCGCATAAAAAATTGTCGAATAAAATGAATCACTAACATTGTCTATTTCTATCGCACTAAAATGTCGATAAAAATGAATCACTAACATTGTCTATTTTTATCGCACTAAAAATGTCGATAAAAATGAATCACTAACATTGTCTACTTTTATCGCACTAAAAATGTCGATAAAAATGACAACATTAACTCTTCTATTTTCACCGCGTTCAAAATGACGATAAAATATTCAACATTAACAATTCTATTTTTACCGCATTCAAAATGACGATAAAATATTCAACATTAACAATTCTAGTTTTCCTACTATAGAAAATGTAAATAAATATATTTCTAAATTCTATTCTTTTTATTCATATAAGAAAATGTAAATAAATGCATTTTCAATTTCTATTCTTTTACTTACATAAGAAAATGTAAACAAATATATTTCTAAATTTTTATCATACCGTTATAACTCATATATAAATTACATAGAAAAATGTCATTTTTATTTTACCGTTCTAATTCACCTCTAAATTACATAGAAAAATGTAATCTTTATTATGCGAAGGGAATTCATATTTTAATTACATAGAAAAATGTAATTCCTATCATACGACATAAATTCATATCTAAATTACATAGAAAAATGTAATTTTTATCCTACAATGCAAATTCACATTTTTAATTACATGAAAAAAAAATGTAATTTTCATTCTACCGTTATTATTCATCTCTAAATTACATAGAAAAATGTAATTTAAATCATGCAATGTAAATTTACATTTTTATACCATAGGAAAATGCAATTTGTCATACAGTGCAAATTCATATATAAATTACATATAAAACTGTAACTTTTGTTATGCAAAGTAAATTCACCTTTTTAATTACGTCTAAAAAATGTAATTTTATTCATACGGTGGAAATTCATTCATAAATAACATATAGAAAATGTAATTTATTTCATACGGTGAAAAATCATTCATAAATAACATATAAAAATGTTATTTATTTCATACGATGAAAAATCATTCGTAAATAACATATAAAAATGTTATTTATTTCATGCGATGAAAAATCATTCATAAATAACATATAAAAATGTTATTTATTTCATGCTGTGGAAATTTATTCATAAATTCCATAATAAAATATGTTTTATTTCACACAATGTAAAAACATCTTCTTTTTATGTACAATGAAAAAAATATCATCTTTTTATATTTATAATATATTAACTTTACTATTTTACGATGTAAAAATATGATCTTTTATATTTTACAAAGTAAAAATATCAACTTTACTATTTTACAATGTGAAAATATCAATTTTACTATTTTACAATGTAAAAATATCAACTTTACTATTTTACAATGTAAAAATATCAACTTTACTATTTTACAATGTAAAAGTATTCATTTTCCTATTTGCAATGTAAAAATATGACTTTTTCTATTTTACAATGAAAAAAATATGACTTTTTCTATTTTACAATGAAAAATAATAACTTCTTCTATTTTACAATAAAAAATATGACTATTTCTATTTTACAATGAAAAATAATAACTTCTTCTATTTTACAATGAAAAATATGACTATTTCTATTTTACAATGAAAAATAATAACTTCTTCTATTTTACAATGAAAAATATGACTATTTCTATTTTACAATGAAAAATAATAACTTCTTCTATTTTACAATGAAAAATATGACTATTTCTATTTTACAATGAAAAATAATAACTTCTTCTATTTTAAATATAAAAAGATTGTCTTTTTATTTTCATCGTCAAAATTTCATCTTTTTGTTTTCAATATAAAAAGATTGTCTTTTTATTTTAAACATAAAAATATTGTCAAAATCAAAGTTGTAATCTTTGCAAACAAAATCAAAGTTGTAATCTTTGTTAACAAAAGCAAAGTTTAAATTTTTATAAAGTTTTAATCTTTATAAATAAAAATAAAAGATTTCATGTTTTATAAATAAAACAAAGATTCATTTTATATAAACAAAAATAAAGATTCATTCTAAAGATCGAATCTTTATTAATGTTATTCATTTCAAAATAAAAATCAAAACTTTGATTTGTCAATCATGATAAAAGATTAAACTTTATTTATAAATCATAACCAAAGATTAAACTTTTTATTATAACCTTTCTACTTGTCATCGAATAACAATTTCCACAATCAATTCCAACACCAATCATACAACACATCAATAACAATATAGGCCACAATCATCAATTTCCACCATACAGCAATCTAATCCATACAACATTCATTTTGCATAATGACAACATAATTAAATTAAATTAATTATATATATATACATATATATATATATATAAAATATAGAACCTCACCTTGCTTGTTTCTGAAATGAAGCGATTTAAATCAGATCTCGTGTTAGGCGTCACATCGGTTACGGATCTGAAAGGTTTCAAATTGAAATTTATGTAAAAATTAGAATTCTGGCCTTTAACAACTGACACAGTGACGCTTAAAAGCGTGACAAAATCTGAAGCTATTTACCTCAAATTTTCAGAAATGTTCAAAACTTTGAATGCGGATTTCGGGAGCTATAGTCGACGGTTTTACGAACGGTTTGCGGGAGATTGAAGAGCTACGAGAGGGCTATCTTCACCGAGAAGATGGAGGGGTGCGGCTACCTGTACAAGGGGCGGCGGCAGCATAAAGGCGGCGGGTTCGGGGAGGTGAATCGAGAGCTACGGGCAACGGTTTGATGTGAGGTTTGTTGGAGAAGAAAGAGGAAGAGAAGAGCTTCAAAAAGTTTCACTACGGCATGGTCTAATTCTTAGTGGTTTGGGAGATAGGGAGGAGAGAAGTTTCGGCCATTATGGGTTCAAGGGTGCGGCTACATCACGATGGAGGAAGAAGAAGCCCGACTTTTATTTTATATTATTATATTAGGGTTATTTAATTATTACTTAATTAGCCCGTTTAAGCCCGTTTTGGTCCGAACTCCGTTTTAGGCCCAACGACTGTTGTTCCTACCATTTAGCCCCCATTTCGAACTCATCTAGACGTGTCTCATCAGCCCAAACTGTCATCTAGGCCTCCGTTTTGCAGTTTTAAAATTTAAGTCCTTTATTTCTAATTTTTCCGTACAAATAATTTTACCGGGGACACAAATTAACTCAGAAAAATTATTTCTGGCTTTCTTATGTCAATACGGTTCTAACAAAATTTATTTCGTCGAATTCCGAGACTTTTTGAAAAATGGCTATTTTTAAGGCGTTCAAATTTAACTGAAATAGTCAAAACACATTTTATTTCGCCACGCTCACATATTAATTCTAAAAATTATGAAAAAATAAACTTAACAATATTTTGACATTCCGGATCCAACAAAAGTGATTTCGTCGAAAACAGAGGTCGTTTGAAAAATGACTATTTTTAAGGCCAATGTATTTAATATTAAAAATATATTTTTAAACAAATAAATCCCGAAACTCAAAATATATAAGTGTTTACTGTTTTTCAATGTAGAAACATCATTCTGAACTCAATGGAAGTGGTTTCGAGTTCAAATTCCTTCGTATGCAAAAAGTAGCATTTTGACCTTTATAAATTTCATAGCGACCTTTCTAGATCTTAATTTTGACATAACTTTTGATTCCCGTTATGAAATTTCGATTTTTCGGATTCGTTGGAAAGATATTTTTAAATAGATTCTAATATTTTTGGTTTCACTAAAATCCGTTAAATTTTGCATCCTGTATAGTCAGTCAAAGTTCAAGTTTGACTTTTCAAACTACCGCGTTATTTCTAACTCTTTTTATAATAAAAATTAAATCATTCATTCTAACTTCGATTTAAATCAAATTTGATCATTATTACTTAAATAAATTATTTTATATTGTCAAAATTCATTAAAATTTTCTAAAATAAAAATTTAAAATTGGTTCTGATTTTGCGGGTTGTTACAATCGCCCCCACTTAAAAAACTTTTCGTCCTCGAAAAGGAACGTAGCTAAAAATTGTAAAATTAACTATCTTAATTTTAAATTTTAATGGTTAATTATCTTTTCAAAATATATATAACTTTATATATATAGAAATCATATTTCACAAAATATACTATAAATATCAAAAATACGTTAATTATAAATTCGTAACTCTGTACTCGTTCTAGGGCATTACTAACCCCATCTCTAACGAGCTTACTCATTCTAGGATACTACTGATCCTATCTCTAATGAGTATTCTTATTGGATATTACTAATCCAATCTCTGATGAGTCTTCTGTTCAGTTCTAATGAGTTGTACCCCAAAGATTTGAGCTAACCAGAGCTCTGATACCAACTGTAAAGACCCGCAAATCCCCACCCTTTGGATCGACCATAAACCACACAGGTCTGACCCAAAAAGTGAAAATCTACGAATACTTTAACTTTGGGCATACAACATATTAAAACAACAACAGAAGACTTTTATAACATATCATCATATAATGTTACATCAGAGTACAGAATATACATATCAGAGTACATTGGAATATAATTACAGCGGAAGATAAATACAAAAATGTAATATACTGCAATGGAAGAAACACAGCGGAAGACTCTCTATCTCTGGACACAGCTTTAAGCTTCAACCCAGAATCCTGTTTAATATATCTGCAAAAATAGCTACTCGACTGCCCGTGTGGAAAATATGGGCACCCGAGTTTGCCAGTGGACAAAACTACAGGTCAGTCATGGGACTGGTGTGAGAATTCTACTTAACCTATATAATATAATAAGGCTAATCACAGGACCACGCCACTTTCGCGGAACGGGTTTTCTCCTATAGATTGCCAGTGCATGACTAAAGTAAATCGTCAAAATAACGCAATGCTTTTTAGAAAAATGAAACCATTATAAGACCCAAATCCCATCACACAATGCAACGCAAACCGGAGGATAGGGTTTTACCTTATAATGATCAAAAGATGCTTGATACGATAAACACGATATTATATAATAATAGTGTGCAACCAATTTGAAGTACATCAAAGTAAATGTATTAATCCTAGACGGCATGAGTGCCCCATCCCACTATGTCGCCATATATAGGTATACAATCAAAACCGCGTGATGTCGTATTGGAAATTTGGGTTTCCATCTGAGTCAAGGCTAGGGAGGAGATCCTTACCGATTCGAGACACTCTAGCAATGCCCCAGGATTGGTACTCTGTCCAACCCTTGGATCCTGCAGGGCCGGTCCACACTTACTTTTGTGGATTGGCAATTCCTGAACACACGCTTCCCGGTCCTTTTGGACCTATACTACGGCCAGTAGCGACCGCATAAACCGAGGCCTCGAACAATCCAACAACCACAATGAATAAATGCCAGCGCTGGTAGGTCCCTGGCACCACTCTAGCTAGAAAGAAACGTGCGCACTCCCTGCGTTCCCTTCTCCCGTTTTAGACTCTACCGGGCTGTGAGGCTCGTGAGGTCACGTCATACACAAAGCTATGTCTAAATAGACTATGCTTTGATCATCCCACAAGGCTCTGCTTTGCAACAATAAGCCTTGATCAAGTGCAACTTGGCATACCACATCAACAACTCATATCATGCGATCGGTAAATATTTAACATACAAAAGGGTGTTAAGCAAGAGAATAAATCCTCCGCCACCATGCATTTATACATTAAATAAAAACCAATTTAATTACATGAAATAAATTTCAATGTCAGGCATGCTATCCATTTACAAGTCCGTTCTGGGTCTGAACGAAACAACGTATCCGTCGATCTCCAGTACGTCTGGAAGATCATCACTTTTACCTTGCCTTGGGGGATCAGTCCCAATTCAAGATATTAGTCACCATCAACCAAACGATGTGAAGCTCTCCGGTCTTCAGTCACCGTCTTCATCTTCGACTCTTGATCGTCGTGATGATTATTCAGAATGGGTTAGACCCGGTCTTTCTGAATAACTCGGGTATTTGTAATTAAAATCAACCATACGCCACATTCCAACTTTGAATATCCTTTTAAATAAAAATTATTATTTATATTAAAAGATTCTCATTAATTTCATCAAAGATAAAATAAATTAAATTTTTAATCTTTCTAAAAAGATTTATTAATATTCCAATTTTGATTTAATTTATAAAATAGATTTATAAATTTCAAATAGTAATTTCAATGTAAACTGGATTAAAGGATAAATGTTATTTAAACATCGTCCACTACAAATCCAATCTACATATCGATCACCAAACATAATTGTTAAGATCTAATAATCTTAAATAAAATATTTATCTTAAAGATATTAATTCATTACTATATAAAAAGAAACACATTTTAAAATAATCAATAAGATATTCTATATATAAAAGATTCTGAATGTAAAATATTCTTTATAATACACAATCTTTTATTTTATAAAGATCCTTTCATTATATAAAAATTCTTTATTTAAAAAGAAATTCTGCATTGGAATGCGACTCAACCATGTACCATATAATTTGGGTCATATGGATTTCATACATTTCATATATAGGGTAATAACAGGAAATAATCCTCAATCCATCCATTAACAACCAGAGTGACAATGTCAACTGTGTGAGCATTAAAATGAAATAATAACGCTCATCGCAGTCTGTCGATCAATCGATAGACATATAATTAAACATTGGGATTTGTGTCATTCAAGTATCGTCCCAATACCCGTGTGGGGTTTTCAGCCAACAACAGTTCATATAAATAAATAAATATAGAATTGGTTAATAGGTTTAACCAATTTCAATTTCACTTAACATGTCACTTATATCAAGTAAAATGTATTTTACTCGTATGACTTCCCTATATACTTCTAAAGTTACATGAACAGTAATTTATTTATACAGCTTTATTGCGGATGACAAATGGAATATATATTCCATTATATTTGTATGAAGTTTCTTACCAATACTTTTCCTTGTATATTTTGACCAACAATACAATTGTATATTAGAATATAAATTCTAGTGCAAGTTTGCAAATAAAAAATTGGATTTTATATTTGCGTATAAATTCTACGGTATATTATGCAAATAAAAGTGATTCTCATATCTTCACATAATTTCTGTTTTCAACAAAGATGAGTAAAGTGATACCCTCATTTTGTTAACGATTCTATTTCAACAAATACAATGTAAATAAAAGTGTGTTTCTAATCTTGTACTTTTATTTGTACATAAAACCCAAATAAAAGTGTATCTCATGTATTTGTCTTTTTATTTGACAAAACAATGTTAAATAAAATGTTCTTTTATATCTTGTACTTTTATTTAACAAAACAATGGTAAATAAAATGTCTTTTTAACTCTTTTACTTTTATTTAACAAAACAATGACAAATAAAAGTATAATTTTCTTTCTATGCTTTATTTGCATCTAAAAATGCAAATAAGAAATATAACTCTCTTTTTACTTTTCTTTACAATAGAAAATGTAAATAAAATGGTTCACACAATTTTGTTATTTTTCTTTACAATAGAAAATGTAAATAAAAGGATTCACATTATTTTGTTCTTTTTCATTACCATAGAAAATGTACATAAAAAGATTCTCATTATTTTGTTCTTTTTTTATTACAACTAAAAGACGATAGAAATGTACCATTAACATCGCTATTTATATCGCATAAAAAATTGTCGAATAAAATGAATCACTAACATTGTCTATTTCTATCGCACTAAAAATGTCGATAAAAATGAATCACTAACATTGTCTATTTTTATCGCACTAAAAATGTCGATAAAAATGAATCACTAACATTGTCTACTTTTATCGCACTAAAAATGTCGATAAAAATGACAACATTAACTCTTCTATTTTCACCGCGTTCAAAATGACGATAAAATATTCAACATTAACAATTCTATTTTTACCGCATTCAAAATGACGATAAAATATTCAACATTAACAATTCTAGTTTTCCTACTATAGAAAATGTAAATAAATATATTTCTAAATTCTATTCTTTTTATTCATATAAGAAAATGTAAATAAATGCATTTTCAATTTCTATTCTTTTACTTACATAAGAAAATGTAAACAAATATATTTCTAAATTTTTATCATACCGTTATAACTCATATATAAATTACATAGAAAAATGTCATTTTTATTTTACCGTTCTAATTCACCTCTAAATTACATAGAAAAATGTAATCTTTATTATGCGATGGGAATTCATATTTTAATTACATAGAAAAATGTAATTCCTATCATACGACATAAATTCATATCTAAATTACATAGAAAAATGTAATTTTTATCCTACAATGCAAATTCACATTTTTAATTACATGAAAAAAAAAATGTAATTTTCATTCTACCGTTATTATTCATCTCTAAATTACATAGAAAAATGTAATTTAAATCATGCAATGTAAATTTACATTTTTATACCATAGGAAAATGCAATTTGTCATACAGTGCAAATTCATATATAAATTACATATAAAACTGTAACTTTTGTTATGCAAAGTAAATTCACCTTTTTAATTACGTCTAAAAAATGTAATTTTATTCATACGGTGGAAATTCATTCATAAATAACATATAGAAAATGTAATTTATTTCATACGGTGAAAAATCATTCATAAATAACATATAAAAATGTTATTTATTTCATACGATGAAAAATCATTCGTAAATAACATATAAAAATGTTATTTATTTCATGCGATGAAAAATCATTCATAAATAACATATAAAAATGTTATTTATTTCATGCTGTGGAAATTTATTCATAAATTCCATAATAAAATATGTTTTATTTCACACAATGTAAAAACATCTTCTTTTTATGTACAATGAAAAAAATATCATCTTTTTATATTTATAATATATTAACTTTACTATTTTACGATGTAAAAATATGATCTTTTATATTTTACAAAGTAAAAATATCAACTTTACTATTTTACAATGTGAAAATATCAACTTTACTATTTTACAATGTAAAAATATCAACTTTACTATTTTACAATGTAAAAATATCAACTTTACTATTTTACAATGTAAAAGTATTCATTTTCCTATTTGCAATGTAAAAATATGACTTTTTCTATTTTACAATGAAAAAAATATGACTTTTTCTATTTTACAATGAAAAATAATAACTTCTTCTATTTTACAATAAAAAATATGACTATTTCTATTTTATAATGAAAAATAATAACTTCTTCTATTTTACAATGAAAAATATGACTATTTCTATTTTACAATGAAAAATAATAACTTCTTCTATTTTACAATGAAAAATATGACTATTTCTATTTTACAATGAAAAATAATAACTTCTTCTATTTTACAATGAAAAATATGACTATTTCTATTTTACAATGAAAAATAATAACTTCTTCTATTTTAAATATAAAAAGATTGTCTTTTTATTTTCATCGTCAAAATTTCATCTTTTTGTTTTCAATATAAAAAGATTGTCTTTTTATTTTAAACATAAAAATATTGTCTCCTTATTTTCAACATAAAAAGATTTAGCCTTTTTTATTACAATCAAGAAAAAACAAATTTGTAATTTTTGTAATCAAAATCAAAGTTGTAATCTTTGCAAACAAAATCAAAGTTGTAATCTTTGTTAACAAAAGCAAAGTTTAAATTTTTATAAAGTTTTAATCTTTATAAATAAAAATAAAAGATTTCATGTTTTATAAATAAAACAAAGATTCATTTTATATAAACAAAAATAAAGATTCATTCTAAAGATCGAATCTTTATTAATGTTATTCATTTCAAAATAAAAATCAAAACTTTGATTTGTCAATCATGATAAAAGATTAAACTTGATTTATAAATCATAACCAAAGATTAAACTTTTTATTATAACCTTTCTACTTGTCATCGAATAACAATTTCCACAATCAATTCCAACACCAATCATACAACACATCAATAACAATATAGGCCACAATCATCAATTTCCACCATACAACAATCTAATCCATACAACATTCATTTTGCATAATGACAACATAATTAAATTAAATTAATTATATATATATATATATATAAAAAAAAATATAGAACCTCACCTTGCTTGTTTCTGAAATGAAGCGATTTAAATCAGATCTCGTGTTAGGCGTCACATCGGTTACGGATCTGAAAGGTTTCAAATTGAAATTTATGTAAAAATTAGAATTCTGGCCTTTAACAACTGACACAGTGACGCTTAAAAGCGTGACAAAATCTGAAGCTATTTACCTCAAATTTTCAGAAATGTTCAAAACTTTGAATGCGGATTTCGGGAGCTATAGTCGACGGTTTTACGAACGGTTTGCGGGAGATTGAAGAGCTACGAGAGGGCTATCTTCACCGAGAAGATGGAGGGGTGCGGCTACCTGTACAAGGGGCGGCGGCAGCATAAAGGCGGCGGGTTCGGGGAGGTGAATCGAGAGCTACGGGCAACGGTTTGATGTGAGGTTTGTTGGAGAAGAAAGAGGAAGAGAAGAGCTTCAAAAAGTTTCACTACGGCATGGTCTAATTCTTAGTGGTTTGGGAGATAGGGAGGAGAGAAGTTTCGGCCATTATGGGTTCAAGGGTGCGGCTACATCACGATGGAGGAAGAAGAAGCCCGACTTTTATTTTATATTATTATATTAGGGTTATTTAATTATTACTTAATTAGCCCGTTTAAGCCCGTTTTGGTCCGAACTCCGTTTTAGGCCCAACGACTGTTGTTCCTACCATTTAGCCCCCATTTCGAACTCATCTAGACGTGTCTCATCAGCCCAAACTGTCATCTAGGCCTCCGTTTTGCAGTTTTAAAATTTAAGTCCTTTATTTCTAATTTTTCCGTACAAATAATTTTACCGGGGACACAAATTAACTCAGAAAAATTATTTTTGGCTTTCTTATGTCAATACGGTTCTAACAAAATTTATTTCGTCGAATTCCGAGACTTTTTGAAAAATGGCTATTTTTAAGGCGTTCAAATTTAACTGAAATAGTCAAAACACATTTTATTTCGCCACGCTCACATATTAATTCTAAAAATTATGAAAAAATAAACTTAACAATATTTTGACATTCCGGATCCAACAAAAGTGATTTCGTCGAAAACAGAGGTCGTTTGAAAAATGACTATTTTTAAGGCCAATATATTTAATATTAAAAATATATTTTTAAACAAATAAATCCCGAAACTCAAAATATATAAGTGTTTACTGTTTTTCAATGTAGAAACATCATTCTGAACTCAATGGAAGTGGTTTCGAGTTCAAATTCCTTCGTATGCAAAAAGTAGCATTTTGACCTTTATAAATTTCATAGCGACCTTTCTAGATCTTAATTTTGACATAACTTTTAATTCCCGTTATGAAATTTCGATTTTTCGGATTCGTTGGAAAGATATTTTTAAATAGATTCTAATATTTTTGGTTTCACTAAAATCCGTTAAATTTTGCATCCTGTATAGTCAGTCAAAGTTCAAGTTTGACTTTTCAAACTACCGCGTTATTTCTAACTCTTTTTATAATAAAAATTAAATCATTCATTCTAACTTCGATTTAAATCAAATTTGATCATTATTACTTAAATAAATTATTTTATATTGTCAAAATTCATTAAAATTTTCTAAAATAAAAATTTAAAATTGGTTCTGATTTTGCGGGTTGTTACACTAGCTATGGTGGTGTCAGTGACCTCCCAGCCCTGACATTTATATCTACTTTTCACCTGTGTGGTTGTTGGAATACAAGGCGCCTCGATTATAGGTCTATAAGGACCGGGAAACGTGTGTTCAGGAATAACTAATCCTCAAAAGTAAGAGAGGGCCGACCTTGGAGGATCCAGGAATTGCTGTGTGCGGTCCTGAGGCATTTGCTAGAGTGTCTCGAATCAGAGAGGAGCTTGCCCCTTGCCTCGACTCATGAAGGAATCCAATTTCCAATACGAAATATGCAGATGTGATTGTATTACTAGTATGGCGACATAGTAGATGGTAGCTATGCCGCCTAGGATTGATATTTATGATTGAATTTGCTTTTGAAACATATATGCACTAATAATAATATCAAACACTTTTGTTTTATTCGTATGAAGCATTTTTGGCGATTATAAGGTAAAACTCTATCCTTCGGCTGGCGTTGCATTGTGTGATGGGACCTGAGTCTTATAATGGCTTCATTTTATAAAAAGCATTGCGATGATTTAATCATTTACTTTATTTCATGCACTAGCACTCATTGGAGTAAACCCGTTCCGCGAAAGTGGCGTGGTCCTTTGATTTGCCTTGTTATTGTTGTTAATAAGTTAAGCAGATTTCTCATACCAGTCCCATGACTGACTCGTAGTTTGTTTCACCTTGCAAACTCGGGTGCCCGCATTTTCACACGGGCAGCCTAGTTACAGGTATCTGGCGCACTTTTGGCTCATGGCGAGGCTTGACTACACCTTGCTGACTTTGACTCTTTCCGCCATTACAGTATATGTATTATGATTCCGCATTTGGCGATGTAGACTGATATTTATTTTTTGTACTCTTTATGTATGATTCCGCCTCTGGCGATGGTGACTGATTATGTATTATTATGCACTAAGTTATATCCTGCACTGTGCTCTCTGATGTGGTGATATCTATATGATTCCGCTGTCATATATGTGTAAATTATCCTATTTTATGTTTATGCTATTATCTGTGATCTGCTAATGATGATTGATGTGATATATTCCAATGATTATCCTTAACACCGTGTCACGGGGTTTTGGGATCATCACAATTAAGGATGTCATTCGCTGTCCATTTGTGACCTTTTTGGTTCACTTTCTCATGTAAATTTTCTTCTTCCTTTTGGTTTACTTTCTCATTTAATATTTTTCTTTTACTATCAATTTTCTTTTTAATTATTGTTGGCATGAAAGATACTTATGTTTGTTTCTTTTATGTATAAATTTTTTAGGATATAAAGATAGCTTGTATTTAGGTTTGTAACAAGACAAGGTTGAACAAAAGATGTAGAGGGTTCGGGTTCCTGTTATTCAACGCTTTAGCATGATGTACATGGATGATGGTTAGTTTGGATTTAGCTAAAACAAGTATTCACTTCCAGATATCTTCTTTACAATGCATGTCAAAGTTTGGCAGTTAGTTTTGTTTATTGAAGTTCTTTTTACTATGCATAAATTAAGAAGAAACATATTCTTTTGCAATTATTCACTACTCTACTTACAGTGGCTCTAAAATTGACTTACTTTTGGCATGTTATTGTATATTTTTACTTATAATTGTCATCATCACATACACATCTCTTCCTCGCAAACCTGAAAAATGGAATCAATTTTTGTACAAAAACGAAAAATCCAATCAGTTGATAATTCCAGTAAAAGATAACTTAGTATATCTTTTTGATAGGCATGGTAGCATGTGTGGTCTGAGAATGATAAATCTATTTTAGTTGAACTGTGTGAGTAGAGGTTCCTCCCACGGTTTTGCTATCCTGTTCCCATTCAATAAAGATGTTATCCTTCTGTTAGATGGACTCCTAATCGGAAACCAACGATCAAAAGGTAGCATGTGCATTTATTTTCCAAGTTTATGAGCATTTAACAAAAACCACAATGTATGGGTTCGTGAGAATAGAAAAAAGGTATATGTTGAATTAGTTGCATCAACAAAATAGTTTAGGGAGTGAGTTTTATACATAATTTATGAATAAATTTTCATCGCATGACATAAATAACATTTTTATATGTTATTTATGAATGAATATACATTGCATGAAATAAATAACATTTTTTTACATAATTTATGAATAATTTTTCATCGCATGAAATAAATAACATTTTTATATGTTATTTATGAATGATTTTTCATCATATAAAATAAATAACATTTTTATATGTATTTATGAATGAATTCACACCGTATGAAATAAATTACATTTTTTGTATGTTATTTATGAATGAATTTCCACCGTATGAATAAAATTACATTTTTATACGTAATTAAAAAGGTGAATTTTCTTTGCATAACAAAAGTTACATTTTTATATGTAATTTATATATGAATTTGCACCGTATGACAAAAATTGCATTTTTCTATGATATAAAAATGTAAATTTACATTTCATGATTAAGATTACATTTTCCAATGTTATTTACAGATGAAAAATAACGGTAGAATGAAAATTACATTTTTACATGTAATTAAAATGTGAATTTGCATTATAGGATAAAAACTACATTTTTAGATGTAATTTAGATATGAATTTATGTCGTATGATAGGAATTACATTTTTCTATGTAATTAAAATATGAATTCCCATCGCATAATAAAGATTACATTTTTCTATGTAATTTAGATGTGAATTAGAACGATAAAATAAAAATGACATTTTTCTATTTAATTTATATATGAGTTATAACAGTATGATAAAAATTTAGAAATATATTTGTTTACGTTTTCTTATGTAAGTAAAAAGAATGGAATTTGAAATTACAATTATTTACATTTTCTTATGTAAATAAGAAGAATGAAATTTAGAAATACACATATTTACATTTTCTATTGTAAATGAAAAAGAACAAAATAATGTGAATCCTTTTATTTACATTTTCTATTGTAAATGAAAAAGAACAAAATAATGTGAATCCTTTTATTTACATTTTCTATTGTAAAGAAAAAGAACAAAATTGTGTGAACCATTTTATTTACATTTTCTATTGTAAAGGAAAAGTAAAAAGAGAGTTATATTTCTTATTTGCATTTTTAGATGCAAATAAAGCATAGAAAGAAAATAATACTTTTATTTGTCATTGTTTTGTTAAATAAAAGTAAAAGAGTTAAAAAGACATTTTATTTACCATTGTTTTGTTAAATAAAAGTACAAGATTAGAAACACACTTTTATCCACACTGTATTTGTTGAAATAGAATTGTTAACAAAATGAGTATATCACTTTCACTCATCTTTGTAGGAAACAAAAATTATGTGAAAATATAAGAATCACTTTTATTTGCATAATATACAGTAGAATTTATACGCAAATATAAAATCCAACTTTTATTTGCAAAACTTGCATTAGAATTTATATTCTAATATACAATTGTATTGTTGGTCAAAATATACACTGAAAAGTACTGTTAAGAAACTTCATACAATAAAGAATAATGGAATTTATATTCCATTTGTCATCCGCCATAAAGCTATATAAATAAATTACTGTTTATGTGACTTTAGAAGTATATAGGGAAGTCATACGAGTAAAATATATTTTACTCGATATAAGTGACATGTTTAGTGAAATTGAAATTGATTAAACCTATTAACCAATTCTGTATTTATTTATATGAACTGTTGTTGGCTGAAAACCCCACACGGGTATTGGGACGATACTTGACTGACACAAATCCCAATGTTTAATTATGTGTCTATCGATTGATCGGCAGGCTGCGATGATCGTTATTGTTTTATTTTAATGCTCATACAGTTGACATTGTCACTCTGGTTGTTAATGGATGGATTGAGGATTATTTCCTGTTATTACCCTATACATGAAATGTATGAAACCCATATGATCCAAATTATATGGTACATGGTTGAGTCGCTTTCCAATGCAGAATTTCTTTTTAAATAAAGAATGTTTATATAATAAAAGGATTTTTGTAAAATAAAAGATTTTGTATTATAAAGAATATTTTACATTCAGAATCTTTTATATATAGAATATTTTATTGATTATTTTAAAATATGTTTTTTTATATAGTAATGAATTAATATCTTTAGGATAAACCTTTTATTTAAGATCATTAGATCTTAACAATTATGTTTGGTGATTGATATGTAGATTGGATTTGTAGTGGACGATGTTTTAAATAACATTTATCCTTTAATCCAATTTACATTGAAATTATTATTTGAAATTTATAAATCTATTTTATAAATTTAAAGAAGATTTTCTAAAATTAGAATTTTCCAATTTAATATATTAAATTGGAATTAAGTGGAAATTCGATTGATAATAATCGAGATGGGCTTCTGTAAAAGAAGACCGATATTATATATGGAATTTAAGAGGCTTTGCCGTTATTCCATTTATAATGTTAGTCTGGTTCGGTAATTTATAACAATTATTTGTTGATTTGGTTTCTGTAGAAATTCCATATTTTGGAAATTGGTTTTGGGTTTATCGTGAACTGTGTTTTAAATGACACTAGTTCTTTAACCCAATTTAAGACAAGATTGGTTTATTGAAATTAATAATAATGATTCTTGTATTAAAAATCAAAATTGGAATATTAATAAATCTTTTTAGAAAGATTAAAAATTTAATTTATTTTATCTTTGATAAAATTAATGAGAATCTTTTTATATAAATAATATTTCTATTTAAAAATGAGTGTTCAGAGTTGGAATGTGGCGTATGGTTGATTTTAATTAAGAATACGCGAGTTATTCAGGAAGACCGGGTCTAACCCATTCTGAATAATCATCACGATGATCAAGAGTCGAAGATGAAGACGGTGACTGAAGTCCGGAGAGCTTCACATCGTTTGGTTGATGGTGACTGATATCTTGAATTGGGACTGATCCCCCAAGGCAAGGTAAAAGGTGATGATCTTCCAGACGTACTGGAGATCGACGGATACGTTGTTTCGTTCAGACCCAGAATGGACTTGTAAATGGATAGCATGCCTGACATTGAAATTTATTTCATGTAATTAAATTGGTTTTTATTTAATATATAAATGCATGGTGGTGGAGGATTTATTCTCTTGCTTAACACCCTTTTGTATGTTAAATTATTACCGATCGCATGATATGAGTTGTTGATGTGGTATGCCAAGTTGCACTTGATCAAGGCTTATTGTTGCAAAGCAGAGCCTTGTGGGATGATCAAAGCATAGTCTATTTAGGCATAGCTTTGTGTAACGTGACTTCGCGAGCCTCACAGCCCGGTAGAGTCTAAAACGGGAGAAGGGAACGCAGGGAGTGCACACGTTTCTTTCTAGCTAGAGTGGTGCCAGGGACCTACCAGCGCTGGCATTTATTCATTGTGGTTGTTGGATTTTTCGAGGCCTCGGTTTATGCGTTCGCCACTGGCCGTATTATAGGTCCAAAAGGACCGGGGATCATGTGTTCAGGCATTTCTAATCCACAAAAGTAAGTGTGGACCGGCCCTGCAGGATCCAAGGGTTGGACAGAGTACCAATAATGGGGCATTGCTAGAATGTCTCGAATCGGTAAGGATCTCCTCCCTAGCCTTGACTCAGATGGAAACCCAAATTTCCAATACGACATCACACAGTTTTGATTGTATACCTATATATGGCGACATAGTGGGATGGGGCACTCATGCCGTCTAGGATTAATACATTTACTTTGATGTATTTCAAATTGGTTGCACATTATTATTATATAATACCGTGTTTATCGTATCAAGAATCTTTTGATCATTATAAGGTAAAACCCTATCCTCCGGTTTGCGTTGCATTGTGTGATGGGACTTGTGTCTTATAATGGTTTCATTTTTCTAAAAAGCATTGCGTTATTTTGACGATTTACTTTATGCACTGGCAATCTATAGGAGAAAACCCGTTCCGCGAAAGTGGCGTGGTCCTGTGATTAGCCTTATTATATTATATAGGTTAAGTAGAATTCTCACACCAGTCCCATGACTGACCTGTAGTTTGTCCACTGGCAAACTCGGGTGCCCATATTTTCCACACGGGCAGTCGAGTAGCTATTTTTGCAGATATATTAAGCAGGATTCTGGGTTGAGGCTTAAAGCTATGTCCAGAGATAGAGAGTTCTCCGCTGTGTTTCTTCCGCTGCAATATATTTTAATTATTGTAACTTATTCTTCCGCTGTACTCTGATATTATGTACTCTGATGTAACATTATATGATATGTTATAAAATTCTTCTTTGTTTTAATATGTGGTATTCCCAAAGTTAAAGTATTCGTAGATTTTCACTTTTTGGGTCAGACCTGTGTGGTTTATGGTCGATTCAAAGGGTGGGAATTTGCGGGTCTTTACATATTATGAGGAAGATAACAGTATTCAAGAGGGAGGATTGTGTATATTACCTATGAGGTTAAATGAAAAAAGCAAGCCATCTATTAAAAAACATATTGTCATCTCATATATCAATTTCAGTCTATTTTAGGTTGACTGACCTTAAGTCACTAATGTGTTAGTATAATTCGGTTATTGTACAGAATTGTATAAAATTTTCTTCTTCCGATCACAAATGAAGAATATATCTTATTAAATACACAGTAGAACATTTCTTATTCCAAAGTGTTAATGTCCTTAAATCTTTTGTTAGCGATAGGTATTGGTTATTTTTAAACTGTGGGAGGCATAACATACCTATATTTTGGTACATGTTTGACTTCATTTTATAGTCTCTTATGCTTAAGGCATACCTATTAATGGTGAATTCGCCGTATAAGTCATTGTGTTTGAAATTAATTTTTGAGATGGATGTTATTATATTTTAAATTTAAGAATACGTATTATTGTGGTTAATAATGTATTATTGTAATGTTTAATGCATACGTGATCTATGAAAGATTAACAATATTTATAATGTATATATATGATCTATAATTGGTGTAATAAAACATCGATTTTTATAAGTGGTAGGAATTCAATAAAACGACATTAATGTTTAACGCATATATGATCTATGAAAAGGAAAGGAATATTTTTATAATGTTTACTCTCAAATTTTACTATCATTTCAACATAAAAAGAGAGTAAATCCATCTACATTGGAATGCTTATGTTTACCACTACATTTTTCTTAATATACGAGATTTAACCACGTAGAAAAGACATTATTTATTACCTCTTGATTTAACATCTAAAATTTATGTGTAATTTTTGAGTGATTATGAAGTATATTTTAGTTTTTTTACAGGCTGGATGTTTTTATCGATTACATACAAAATGGAGGTGCCACCATGGATGCAGAGAGAAGAACAATAGGTGAATAATGATTCTGCATCCTTAGTATTCATTTTTATTCAGTCTTTGATTTTTGATTCCTTCTTTCCATTTATTTCAGCAATTTTAACAATTTACAATTAATTATTTATCATACTTCTGTTAGACTATCTGAATAATGATTCTATGCTAAATTTAATAACTATGTTGAGTGATGATTATAATCTGTGTTCAAGTTTTATATACGATGAAAATATGATGCAGGTGACAAGCCTTTACATGTTTCCATCTTATTGAATATTTATACTTTGCTCTGATAATTAGTTCTTTAGTTAAATCGAAATTGGACAGGTGATTTGGATTGATCCGTGTTGGCTTTTGAATCACACATGATGATATCTTTTACGTTCAATTTTCGGTTCATTTTTATCATAATTTTGTTAAGTCTGTTCAGCTTTGAAAGTAAACTTACAATGTATTGGTAAATAATGATTGCATGCAGGTTAGTCATCATTTTCTGAAAGAAGAGCAAAACTGCTAAGAATTAGAAAATAAGACCCACCAAGCATTAAATTTTAGGTGGAATTAGCAATAAAGATAAATAAGATGTTATTGTGTCTGCTAAGTTGCAACATTTTTTAAGATCTATAATTGCTTCCACGCTATCAAGTATGGTAATGTTCTTCTAATTCAATTTGTTATTTATGTACATATCCTAAACTTATGGTAATTTAACTGCTTTTACACGGTCAAATGTAGAAAAATATGTGCATTTCCTATTCACCAGTCTCGAGCTTTCTGTCCACCATCTGGAACAACTACACTGTGTATTATAATTTATGCATAAGTACAGAAGTTTAAATGCCTTAGAATTTAGTGGTTATTGAATTTTATGTATAATTCTCCTCATCGCAATTGTGAGACAGCAGCTGAAAAGCATTATATATGTCTGTAGTTCTATCAACAATTTTCTTATTACAGTGATTTTAACGCAAGAATGATTGTAGACAAAGTGCTGGAGAAGACGATGTCAGTGAGGTTTGATAGTAAACATTCAAAAATCCAACTACTGCCAAATGATGGTTTGGTCGACTCTTTTTAGAAAATCCTGTAAATTTTTCTACTTTATTTCCTTTTTTAACTGTTTAATATGAGTACCTATTTTACAGTTTATGTCTCTTTATGGTTTCATCACAAGCTAAGTAAGTTGAAGCTGAGACCGAAATTTGCCGTAAATTGTAAATAAAAGAATTAGAAAAGACTCGGAAAATTGGAGAAGATTTAGAGAAGTTGTGATGGCCGGCAGCAAAAACAAAGATGCATGCTCCAATTAGAGGGTAGGCGGTAAAGTGTAAAATTCCCCTTTGTAAGCAACGCAACGAGTATGATTTGTTATGCAATTTTCATTTAATGTAGTTCAAAATCTAAGTTTCTTGCCCCGTTAGTGGGATATGATAATAATGTTTTTGTCCATTAGTCAGTTGTTCTAAAAAGCAAAGGTTTTAATATACGGATATGATTAATACTGTTTTTATCCGTTAGTCAGTTATTCAAAAAAGCAAAGGTTTTAATATACATTAATTTTTCATCATTTGTTTGAAGTTTACATATATTTCAGTATGGATGATATCGATGAGGTCACATTATCTATACTTTTAGTACTTTTCACTTTTCGGTTTTATGCTATGCATTACAGTAAAGAGACATACCAAATTATGCGTTGAATCTATACAATTTCAATGCTTGCATATTATTTTTGGTGCACTTTTTATTTAGGTAAATGATTTCTGCACATAAGACGTTGCAATTATTGTCTACTTTAAACTTCATTTTTAGCTATGGTCAAATTCATCTATGCACACGCCCATTGGGCGTGCATGCGTACTGCTATATATATACATATACATATACATATATATATATATATATATATATATATGTGTGACATGTGGGTGTCAACACCCCTGCTGCTGCGCATCATGTTGCACACATGGCGCATTTTTATTTATTAATGACGATTTTTGAGTTTTAGGGCTGACGTGGCCTCTTCTGATTGGCTGGATGACGTGTCTTTGAGCTGTGTGGTTCTGATGATCTCCTATTTAATCTAAAGGCTCTAACTAAGCTAATACATCTATATAAGCATATCTAATCTAACCCTAATCTAAACTAAATTCATTCATAAGCCTCCATGCTGCTGCATCCAAAACTAAACTAGTTTCTCTTCTTCAACGAATCAAAGCATAGGAATTATGAAAATGGGGAACGATTCTAGAACAACAACAAACGCTTAATTCCGATCTATATTCTTAGTTCTTCGACCACCGTGAGTATAGTTAGTTTCACAAGATAATTAATTAAAAATAATGGTGATAAGCGTGAATTGGACTGTATGACTATGCCTGTATCGTATGCTATTAGATTATGTTGAGATATGCCAGTTCTGTTATCATATGTTATTGGATCTACTTTGTAGATTCATATGCGTAATTAGAACCATTCTATTCTATGCAAGTTTATGTTAATTAGATCTATGCAAGTTTATGTTGATTAGATCTATCCTATTCTATGCAAGTTTATGTTAATTAGATCTATGCAAGTTTATGTTGATTAGATCTATCCTATTCTATGCAAGTTTATGTTAATTAGATCTATGCAAGTTTATGTTGATTAGATCTAATCTATTCTATGCAAGTTTATGTTAATTAGATCTATGCAAGTTTATGTTAATTAGATCTATGCAAGTTTATGTTAATTAGATTTATGCAAGTTTATGTTAATTAGATCTATGCAAGTTTATGTTAATTAGATCTATGCAAGTTTATGTTGATTAGATCTATCCTATTCTATGCAGGTTTATGTTAATTAGATCTATGCAAGTTTATGTTAATTAGATCTATGCAAGTTTATGTTGATTAGATCTATCCTATTCTAAGCAAGTTCATATTCCATATGATTATTGGATCTGTATTATGTGTGGATTATGTCTCTTTCCCTCTTCTTTTCCTTTTTCTTATGAGTTAGGCTAACGACGAGCCTAACATATTATGTGAACTATACGTACGAATGACGTAGGAACATTGGGGAAAAGTTTGGGAAAAACATTGAATATTATGTAATTGGCATAAATTGGTTTGTAATCATGTAATAAACTTGGGGCATAAACTGGTATAATTTATGTACATGGAAATATGGACATAATTAGAATGAGAATTATGAACATAGCCTAAATTGGGAGTTATGGACAAACTGGAATATTGATATTAATTCAAATTGGGTTTTGAATAATAGAATGAGATAATGAACGCCTAAGACATGAGGTTAGACTTGGTTTGCGGTATAAGCCTGCCTGGACCCGCCCGACACATCTAGCAACCGCAAACGACAGTCTAATGTGAGAGGTCAAAGGCATAAACTAGATGCGTAATAAAGCAAAGACACGAGGTTAGATTCAGATTGTGTTATAAGCCTTCCCGGACCAGCCTGGCAAATCCAGCAACCGCTAAACGAAATCTAATGTGGGAGGTATTGCAAGATTACGGTTATAATGAATTAAATAACACTTAACCAAGATAAGACATGTAGTGGGACATGGGGTTAAGTCGGTGACATGGGTGACATATGAAATATAATTTGAAACACTTAACCAAGTTGAAACATGTAAGAAGACAAGAATAAGAAGGGGTTAAGTGGGAAATCCTAGTGGGGACCAAGCATAGACGGGAAGCTTGTGTCAAGTGTGGAGACCCTTTTCAACTAGTAACCCATTTAGTATCTATGTGAGCTCGAACAAGGTTGAGGATGGGACACGCTTACTGGGATTGATTGTAAGAGGTCAAACAGGTTAGCGGTGGCAACGCAAGTCCAATAGAGTCATATGCATGCATGGGTCCGGGCTGGTAGGTAAGACGTTGTTGCATCGTGTAGGTATAATCTGTGCATCCTTAGTAGTATCGGGTTGCCACTTTAGGGAGTCATACACCCTACTGTGGAACCAACAAGGGTATCTATGAGTTTGGGAGCCGATCGAATGGGGAGGGTAGTGGGTACAACTAGTGGAGATAGGAGCAGGCGACACCTATGACAGCAACTAGGGGTACATGAAACTACCATTATCATTATCATTATAATTAGTAAGAGGGACTAACTTTCTGTATAACTAGTACTGGTGCGGTGTAGGAATTATCTTATAGTGATTAGAAGTGCAATCAACGTTTATCTTGTCCATCTTGCTTACCTTGTCATACCCGTTTATGTTACAGTCATTTCTTATATACAGTTTATGTTCTTATCCTGCTACTTTAATGATTATATTGTTAAAGTAACTGGACTCGCCAGACTTTTTGTCTGACCTCGTTTGTTTTGCCTCTTTTCTTTCCTTTTCCCCCTCTAGGTTCTCAGGGTGGGACTAGTGGAGCTTGACTTGGATTTCTTTCTCTCTCTTTTGGAAGTGCTTGGAGTTGCTGAAAGTAATGTTCAGCTTTATCTTCTTTTTTATTATTGCTATTTGTAATGGGATTATGCTTTTGGATTTCATGTAATAATTTGACCAAGATGGATATTTGTGTACATGGTTTTACAGATTGATTTCGATGTTGTAATCAAACTATGTTCCGTTTTCGCTGTAATGAAGTTATTTCAAATTTTGAAGTACCATTTTTATATATCTGTCTTGTGATGTTTTGTTCTATACACTTATAATGCTATCTGAAAGTGGATGCATTCCCTTTGTGAGTGACATTAATGGACGTGGGGTGTTACATGGCCTCTTATGCTATTTGGTAAACATTTCCATATATCATCTTCTTTTATTTTCTATGCTAGAAAATATCTTCTATTTGTAATTGGAGAACATTCCACTTACTTATCTCTTTCGCGAACTGTAACACCCCACGTCCATTAATGTCACTCACAAAGGGAATGCATTAACTTCCATGGAGGTTATAAGTGAATATAGAACAGAAAAATTACAACAAGACAGATAATAAGTAGTACTTGGAAATCTAAAACTTCATTTTATTGCAGCGGAAATATGTTTATTACATCACAAAACCATTAATCAGAGTCAAGTACATTATCCATCTTCATAAAAAAAATACATAATCCCATTACACAAATAGCCATTAAAGAATATAACAAGCTGGACGTTACTTCAAGGGTCCAAGGTTTCCAAGAGAGATAAAGCAATTCAATCAAACTCCACTAGAGCTGGGTCCAACCTGAGGACCTGGATGGGGAAAAAGGATAGAAATGGAGGGGGTCAGACATAAAGTCTGGCGAGTATGATAATTCTAACAATACTATTATCAAAATAACTAGACTAAGGCATAAGCTGGAAGACAAGTAAATGTCTATGAACTCTTAGGAAGATAAAGATAGCGTTTAAGATAACGGTAAAGGCACACCTAATTACTAACGAATGATTACTACACTACACCACACATTACTACACTACACCACACCAGTCACCCTATTGTTTGATCCCACTTGCTTCACACAGAAACTTTATAAATAGCCTTATGTACCCCTAGCTGACTATATAGGTGTGGTCTGCCCCTATCTCCACTAGGTGTACCCCACTACCCACTTTCGATCGGCTCCCTACTCGTAGATACCCATGCTGGCCCCACAGTGGGGTGTATCACTCCCCTAAAGTGGCAACCCGATATAACTTGAGAATGCACGGCTTATACCTACACGATGCAAAAATGTCTTACCTACCAGCCCGGGTCCATACACGCATATGAAACCCGTTGGACTTGCGTTGCCACCGCTCCCCGTTTTGGCCTCTTACAGTCGAACCCAGCATGCGTGTCCCGTCCTCGACTTGGGTCGAGCCCACAAAGATACGTTTGGGATACTGGTTGAAATGGGCCCCCACAAGCTACCCACCTAAGCTTGTCACTAGTATACCCACTTAACCCTCTTAGTCATGTTCATTTACATGTGTGTTTGGTTAAGTATTACTAATTGTATTTCACATGCCACTAAGGGCACCCCCTAGATTTCTCATGCCACCCAAGGCACCTACTTAACCCCTATGTCCCACCTTAAATGTTTATCTGGTTAAGTATTTCTCAATTCATTTAGACCATAACCTCATAAAGACCTCTCACATTAGACTGGCATTTATGGCAGCTGGATTTGCCGGGCGGGTCCAGGCAGTCTTACACCATAAAAGAGTCTAACCTCGTGTCTTTACAACCGTTATGCTTTAGTTTAGGCCTAGGACCTCTCACATTGGGCTGACATTTGTGACCACTGGATTTGCCGGGCGGGTCCGGGCAGGTTTACGTCACAAACGAGTCCAACCTCGTGTCCTAAGCATTGATTAACACTTAAAATGTTTTACCCCAGTTTTAATAATTCCCTATTCAAATTATTAATTAAGTCAACTTTTAATGATGTCCATAATTGACTCAATTATGGCCATCCACTCATGGTATGCAAAATCATATCAATTGCACCCCAACATCTTATTATTAAATCCTTAATATTACCCCTACCCCACGTTTATACGTTCGCTTATTCAACGCATAATATAGGCTAGACTTGAATAGTCTAACGCATAGCACAAAGATAAATTATTACAACATATAGACAATTAAAATAAATCTAATCATAATAGGGGTGAAACTTGCATAAACTACACAGGTTAAGGATCAAAAGATGCCAACTTGTTAAATATCTCAATTTATATGATATGATCATAGCCCAAATCTATACATAAACTTGCATATGGGGTTTTTAGGCAACATAATGATGGTGTGAACTAGCATAGGATATCACATATGTCATAGCATAATTCTAGATGTCATAATAGATGTCTTGGTATATGTTCAAAACTTTTCTAATCAATCTAACCTGCATATGTGACTTGTCCTATAGATCAACATAACCCAAACATGATGATTTAATTAATATGAACTAACTAGCATAGATGGTAACACCATGGCCTTTTTAACATGTATGATTCATCACAACTTAGCAAAGAAACTTTCAACATACATAACATCATCATAGCATGATTTACACCATATAAGATATCATCATCACATAACATTGGATTTACAGTATACATGATAGCAAAAGGGGTTTACAACAACATATATGATAATTCACATCATCTACTCATAATCCATTCATAACTCAACCTAATTAAAATGATAATAATCTTGTTAAGATCATCATACTCACAATTTAGAGAAGAAAAGAGAGAATTTTGCTTTGCTTTAGGGTTGAGAGAATTAGAATTGAATTTGCTTTTCTTCTTGCTTAGTTGGCGGCGGCTCCATTGATTTCCATGGCGATGGTATGACGGTAACTATTCTATTTTAATTAGGTTTAGGGTTAGCATTAGGATGTATTTATAGGTGTAGGAAGTTATTTAGGACCATTATATTAACTCTGAACCATGAGAACCAATCAAATGCAAAATCTGCATTTGAGCGAATCGGCCCACGGGTTGACAGCCAAACACCCTGGATTAACCCCTAGTCGACCCAACAGAGCTCGGGTCGACTTCAAAAATGGGCCGGTTTGATTATTTCCCCTCCCAATTCGCTGTTTTGAACTTTTTCTCATATTTATTCATTTAATTTTTAATTTATATATATATATATATATATATATATATATATTTCTCTGCGCAACCCATTTCACTTAATTCTTTTCTAAAAATTAAGTATACTTTAATTTGTGAATTTTAATGTTATAAAATTACGGGGTGTTACATTCTCTTCTCCATAAAGGATTTCGTCCCCGAAATCTCCAAGTCAAGAAGAATGTATATCCTACCATCTAATCGTCCATCTACTCAACCATCAAACACCAGCATCCATTGTCCTTAAAAGACTTCTAATGCTTTAATGTTTATATGCACAATGTGTGTATATGTCCATATCTAATGCAAAATTAGGCGGTCTACAGATTCAGTCGACCTCCTTAGTGCAATTCATGATAGTGTCATGCGTCCAATACGTATGCAAAAGATTCCTAATGATACATATTAATTCTATATGCGTGCACAACCATCCACCCGAATGCAGCAACTATATGATAATACAACCATTATACATCCATTTTACTAAATACATTCATATATATGCAATATGCAATATGAAGTGACTGAGCCGATCTGGTGCCTAATAGTGTGTGTATATGCATCCACGAGCAACCACTAGCAATGAGACGACCCGAAATCCCGTACAAACGGAGACAAGGGTTATCTTTGGAATATAACACAGAAACAGATAATAGCAGAACAGAATTAAATAAATACACCAGATAATGAACAATATAATATACTGGATAAAAGTAATCATCAGAGTTACACAGTATACAGGATCTTACTTAGTACAAATACAGTTCAGCTATACATAAATGTCTACAGCGGAAAACAAACAAAATATGTACAATAGGAGCTGGACAGCATAGAAAGAGATAAATGATAGAATCCATCTTCAGCTCCAGCTATCCAGAAATAACCAGCTTAACCTGAATACAAGGCTGCCCGTGTAGAAAAAGGGGCACCCGAGTTTGAAAGTGAAACAAACTACGAGTCAGTCGTGGGACTGGTATGAGAAATCTACTCAACACATATATAATATGGCCAATCACAGGACCACGCCACTTTCGTGGAACGGGTTTACTCCATTGGATTGCCAATGCTTTAAAAACAAATCATTCGTTTTAAACATCGCTATGCTTTTTATAAAAATGAAGCTATTATAAGACTCAGTTCCCATCACACAATGCAACGCAAACCGGAGGATAGAGTTTTACCTTATAATGGCCAAAATATGCTTGATACGAATAAAACAAAGGCATTTGATATTATTGCTAGTGTTTACATGTTTTGAAAACAATTGCAAATCATAACTATCAATCATAGACGGCATGGGTACCATATATCATGTCGCCATATATATATACAATCAAAACCGCATAGTCACGTAATTGGAAATTGGATTTCCATCATGAACCAAGGCAAAAGATAGTCCTTACCGAATTCGAGACTGCCTAGCCCGAGTCTCAGGAACAGCCGCAACTGCCCCTTGGATCGTTAGGGCCGGTCCACCGATGTAGATTATTATGCCTGAACAATACGCTTCCCTGCCCTTTGGGGCGTAAACGAGCCAACGAATGACTCCATCGGACCCGGATCGTCTGATCAAACCGAGGCGCCTCGCAACAGCAACAACCACACAGGTGAAAAGTATATAAATGTCAGGGCTGGTAGGTCACTGACACCACCCTAGCTAGGAAGAAACGCATGCCCTCCCTGAGGTCCTTCTCCCGTTTCTGGTTCATACCGTGGTGTGAGGCTCGCGAATTCACATTATACACAAAGCTACGCCACACAGGCGGTGCTTTAATCATCACCACAAGACTTTGCTTTTCAACAGAAGCCCTGATCACTGCATCTTAGCATGCCACACAGGCAATTCATGCCATGCGACTGATGTCCATCGATATACAACCTATGGGCTCGTGCGTCTCAGTGAAGGGTGTTAAGAAAAAGAATAAATTCTCCGCTGCTAAACAGATGTATATTTAAAAGAGATCAATCAACACAAAATAAAATCGAATGTCAGACACACAGTCCATGTACAAGTCCGTTCTGGGTCTGAACGAAACCGGAGGCACTAAATACCTCGCAAACCCATCGACCACCACGTACGTCTGGACGATCACCACTCATTATCCATATTTCGGGATGCCTCCCAATCAGGACCTCGGTTACCATCCAAACGAGGTGAAGATCTCCGGTCTTCGACCACCGTCTTCATCTTCGATTTTCCATCGTCGGTCAATTATTTGAAATGAGAATTAACTCGGCCTTTTCAAATAATTCACGTATATTTAGAATTTCAAATCAATTTATTCCAATGGTTAAATCATTCGACAACACCAATTTTGTTCTTTAATGTAATTTTCACACCAAACACATTCAACCATCAAATACCACATAAATCGAGCAAATTCCGTTTATTTCCATTCCATATCGTTTATGATATTTTATAACGATTTATCGCTATTTTTATTTATTTTAAAATAGCCAATTTATTCAAAACGACGCTTCGGGCCATAACGCGGCCGTGGCGCTGTTTTTCTCCATATTTGATTTACACATATCTGAAAATCTAACTGTTGGATCTTTACAACATTTACATCATTAGAAAGGTCTTTTCAAAATGAATCCAACGGTTCCAGTTTTGGGAAAATCCGACGGTCGGATCTTCCGGTACAATCGTTTGAAGTTTCGATTCCAAAATACGAACTGCAGCGTCGTTATTCGATTAAATACAATTATATATATATATATATATATATATATATATATAATATAATCGTTTCTGGCGCTGTTTTTCTTTAGATTTGAATTAAACTTTCCAGAGAATCCAACCGTTGGATTTTTACAAGGTTGGTGCCTTTGGAAAGATTTTTACAAGGTTGGTGCCGTTGGAAAGATATTTCCAAGGCGAACCCAATGGTTGCGGTTTCGGGAAAATCCAATGGTCGGATTTCCCGCACTAGTTGTTTGAAATCACGGTTTCAAAACACGAACTGCACGGCCACGTTTCGTTTTAATTTTATTTATATTTATATATTCATATAAATATAGTTCATTCTACAATTTCAATATCGTTTTCACTTCAAATATTTCACTAACGCCTTTAAATTTTGGAAAATTTTGCCATAACCTCCTTTGTACGGGAGGGGCTGGGAAATTTCCCAAATAGCCACACGGGCGTCTCATGTCGAAAAGAAAAATAAAAACCAAGCGGCTAGCCAACAGGCTCATAAAATCCTCACCCAAACAAAACAGTAAATGTGTACCTATTTGTCGGGCACAAAATTTTATTCCTCTTCTCTAGCCCCTTTTGCTATAACCTGTTCAATAAATATGCATGTACATATATACAGTTCTTATCACTTATCATTTTCCATTCAACTTCATATTCGATTCCATTTGGTTTAAAAACACCATTCATTCTAATGTTGCATGCATATGCCAAAATCATATCATTAGCTAATTAATGAATATTTCGACTCATGCATATTTATTTGAACGAGTTGATATTTTTAACACTTCACATTTCAACAATTCATGTATATAATAAAAATGTGATTTTTATTGTAAAACAATTCATTTCAAAACACTATTATTTTATATAGTTTATATAGGTGATAAAAATAGGATTTTTATTATAAAACAATTTCTTTTAAAACGAGATTATTTTACATAGTCCATATAGTCGATAAAAGGTGATTTTTATTATCAAACAATGTATTTCAAAATATGAATACCATTCAACACATGAATTTCTAATCAACGAATGAATATCGATTCAACACATGAAGGTTTTCTATAGTTTCTATATACAGATAAAAATGTGATATTTATATTTGAAACGCGAATACCATTCAACACATGAATTTCTAATAAACGAATGAATATCGATTCAACACATGAAGGTTTTCTATAGTTTCTATATATAGATAAAAATGTGATTTTTATATTTGAAACGCGAATACCATTCAACACATGAATTTCTAATCAACGAATAAATATCGATTCAACACATGAAGGTTTTCTGTAGTTTCTATATATAGATAAAAATGTGATTTTTATATTTGAAATGCGAATACCATTCAACACATGAATTTCTAATCAACGAATGAATATCGATTCAACACATGAAGGTTTTCTATTCAATGAATAAATATAGTTTCGGCAAATGAAAATAACTCAAACACATGAATATTATTCAAAATTTCGGCAGCATAACGGCAGTGTAGTAAAATATTTCGTTCAACACATGACCAATCTCAATGGATGAGTACTGTCAACACATGAACCTTTATATTATATCGATAAAGTTGTAAATTTTATTACTAAAATATTTCGTTCAACACATGACCAATCTCAATGGATGAGTACAGCCAACACATGAACCTTTA
Source organism: Allium sativum (assembly GCA_030737875.1). Classification (NCBI taxonomy): domain Eukaryota; kingdom Viridiplantae; phylum Streptophyta; class Magnoliopsida; order Asparagales; family Amaryllidaceae; genus Allium; species Allium sativum. The sequence goes on from CM060918.1 coordinate 754,192,721, forward strand.
TTTTATATTGATAAAGATGTAAATTTTATTACTAAAATATTTCGTTCAACACATGACCAATCTCAATGGATGAGTACAGCCAACACATGAACCTTTATTTTATATTGATAAAGATGTAAATTTTATTACTAAAATATTTCGTTCAACACATGACCAATCTCAATGGATGAGTACTGTCAACACATGAACATTTATTTTATATTGATAAAGATGTAAATTTTATTACTAAAATATTTCGTTTAACACATGACCAATCTCAATGGATGAGTACTGTCAACACATGAACATTTATTTTATATAGATAAAGATGTAAATTTTATTACTAAAATATTTCGTTCAACACATGACCAATCTCAATGGATGAGTACTGTCAACACATGAACCTTTATTTTATAATATTCTTTATTTTTCAAATTGGAATGAGGCCCAATCAATTACCATATAAAGTTAATTATATGGATATTCATGCATTACACACATATAATAGCATTGAAAAATAATCAACCATCAACCAAAGTGCACTACAATGTATAAGCATCTAATATAGATATCTAACGCTTATAACAGCCTGTCAATCAATCGATCGACATATTAAATCAATCAGGATGAGTGAACTTCAAATTTCATCCCAACACCCGTGTGGGGTTTCAAACAATCAAACACATATTTTATTTGTGCAGTTGGGCGATGTGTAAAATTTATCGACCCAATCAATGTCCTTCAAATAGGTGTACATAAACAAACCGTCTGGTTTGTAAATGAATATTTATTTATTCACATTCACGTTAAAAATTATATTTTTAACGACAAAACATTTTATTCCAACATATGAATCTCTATTCAGTTCATTCTTTAAATAAAATGATATTTTTATTTTTCTAACTTATTTTAGAAAATTTCGGCGGCATAACGGCACGATACTAGAAACGGGACGAGGCCTAGCCTTATCCCCGGTCTAGTGAAGGCCCACGCCATTCACACATCAATCAAATCCATTCATCTCACCAAACAATTCAATTTCAATCAAATAATCTAACTTATTTTTGCAATCAAACAAACAAGTCCATGGTCTGTGGACGATTGTGTCGGGTGCTACTAAGCACCGTCTACATCCTAGTATATATATATAACTAGAAAAAAAAGAAATTGAAAGGTGAGAAATTCTCACCGATAGCTATCCAATACCACGACTCTTCATTGAGAGAAATCCTCGCCATTTTGTTACCTTCGTTGTCCGCTTTCACTACCTATGTAAAAATCGAATTTTTACTTCGTTATTCAATATATAAAAATCACATTTTTAATTCGAAGTTCAATACATAAAAATCACATTTTTTAATTCGAAGTTCTTTATATAAAAATCACATTTTTAATTCGAAGTTCTTTATATAAAAATCACATTTTTAATTCGAAGTTCTTTATATAAAAATCACATTTTTAATTCGAAGTTCTATATATAAAAATCATATTTTTAATTCGAAGTTCTTTATATAAAAATCACTTTTTTAATTCGAAGTTCTATATATAAAAATCACATTTTTAATTCGAAGTTCTTTATATAAAAATCACATTTTTAATTCGAAGTTCTATATATAAAAATCACATTTTTAATTCGAAGTTCTTTTTATTTTAAAAACCAATGCTTTTTTAGATTTTCAAAAACAATGATCTATATACAAAAATCCCAATTCTTTATGTTCTATGTTTTTTTATTCAGTTTTAAAACAATTGATATACATATATAAATATAAATAATTAAATAAAACAAAGAGAGGCTTACTGTGTTCGGATTTTCAGGTGGCTCCACCATTAGGGTTGGAGTTCGCCATCGCCACCGACGACGTGGAGGAGATCGGAGCCCGCCATCTTGGAGTCGCCAGCGTCGCCTACCTCCACCCGCTTCGCCTACATGCCGCGCACCACTGGCAGTCGCCAGGCCCCGCTCGACGCCACCGTCAGCCCAGGAAATCGCCACCAAGGTCACGAGTTCGACAGGGGAGAAGGAGGGGAAAGCGGATCGGGGAGGTGGGGGAAAGGGCGGCGGTCGGTTGGCCAGGGTCTGGGGAGGCGCGACGGTGCGATCGAGTGGGGGGGGGGGTCCATCGTTCTCGAGGGTTTTTTTTTCTTTCTTTTTGTTTCCGAGCGTTTTGAAGAAATAAGGGGGGGCCAGAGCGGGTTTAAGGGGAGAGGTATATTTTTTTTATTAATTAATTTATTTTATCCTAAAGAGTTGACTTTCACATACGACCTCGAAACGAGGCCCACCGCCTGTCGTCCATAGCGTTTCACCCCCATTCCGAACACAATGGGATATGTATCGCAAGCTGATTCAATCGTTTCGATCAGTTTTCGTTGAATTTACATTTAAATCACTATATTGAATTTTAAACGTACATTTCAAATTACCGGGGTTGCATACGAACTTTAAAAATTCCAGAAAAATATTTTCCCGCTTCGTATTGACGATACGGTCCTAACAAAACTAGTTTCGTCGAATTCTGAGACCGTTAGAAAAATGGCCATTTTCCAGTCGATTAAAATCAACTGAAACTGGTCAAACGCATTTTCCTATGCCACGCTCACATATGGATTCGGAAAATTATGAAATTTGGGATCTAACAATAATTTGACACTGCGGACCCAACAAAACTGGTTTCGTCGAGATCCGAGGTCATTTGCAAAATGTCCATTTTTTAAGGGCCTGAATTCTATAGCGACTATTCAGAATTTTCAACTGGACATATCTTTTGATCCCCGCTATGAAATTTTGATTTTTCGGATTCGTTGGAAAGATATTATCTATTAGATCCTATTGTTTTTGGTTTCACAAAAATCCGGATTGTTTTGCACCCGGTACATTCAATTGAAGTTTGAAATCGAATTATCGAACTACCGCGCCATTTTCAATTCTATTTATAATTATATATAAATATTTATATTCTAACGACGGCGTATATAATATATACGATCGAATTCTATCCAAAATAAATTTCTCGTTGATTTTATTTAAAATAATCTATTTTAAATAATTAAAATTCGCTAAAATTGCCAAAATAAAAATTTTAAACTGGCCCAGATTTTCGGGTTGTTACAATCTCCCCCACTTAAAACTTTTCGTCCCCGAAAAGGAACAAAGTCGAAAGTGGTTTGATAAATCAACTCTACATTCGATCTGGCTTCCATTCTCCAACTTTTCAGTTTCTGAAAATTTTCTAAAATTTCAAAAATTTGGCTAACACCCTAAATTTTTGAAAAATTTCGCCATAACCTCCCCTGCACCAGGAGCATCGGGGAATTTCAAATAGCTTCCCCGGTCCTTCAGATCTCAAAAAGAAAAAGGAAAAGCCAAGCGGCTAGCCAATAGGCTCATAAAATCATCATCACCCAAACAAAACAGTAAATTACGTAGTAAACATGTACATATTTGTCGGGCAAACAAATTTTATTCTCTGGCTCTAGCCTCCTTGCTATGACCTGTTCAATGATATATATGTATATGCAAGCAAATGCAACCAATTTTCAATACAATCTATTATTTCGTTCAATTAGGCATAAATGGTTCAAAATTATCAAACAAATAAACAAACAACACAATCATCAATCAATTAGTGAATTAGAGTCTCAAATTCATAATTTTGATACATATACAAAAATCAAATTTTTGATGCCAAATCACAACAATAAGCCCTATCTAATTTTTGGTTCTCACACCCGTCAATAGGAAATATATAGAAAGCCCACTTTCGTCACTCGAACATTAATTCTAATGATGGAGCTCCATCATCAAAATCATCTCCGGGCGATTAGAGTGTAATTCTATATCTATCCAGTATATTAAAATTTCAAATACACGTGGATCAGACGTATACGCAAAATCTTTATATACTGGACTGTCCAACTCAATATAATTAGATAATCAAATACGAATAATTGATTTAAATTTTCAAAACAAAAATTGTTTTTATCTGAAAAATATACTCTTCACACTCGTTCTAGGATACTACTGATCCCATCTCTAACGAGTCATTCTAATTGGATATTACTAATCCAATATCTGATGAATTCTTTCGTATGGTTCTAATGTGCCTTGTTCTCGAGCTCTGTAAACCAAAGCTCTGATACCAACTGTGAAAACCCGTAACTTCCCCGTAAAGGAAAGCGTCGGATAGTTCGAGAACAAGCCACAACTAAACGCATATAAAAGAACATTTCACTGTATATTACAACAATGCATCAGATTACAAGAATATACAGAGTATGAATAAATATTACACAGAAATATCAGAGATTTAAATTACATTTAAATACATAGCAGCGGAAAATAATACAATACACAACTAGAAGAGATATACGGATACAAAGCTTTCCGGATATCATTCCAGCTGTAAACCAGGATCCTGTGAATATAAATCTACAAAACCAAAACTACTAGCTGCCCGTGTCAAAATAGGGGCACCTAGAGTTTAGGTTAAAACAATAAACTCCAGGTCAGTCATGTGACTGGTGTGAGAACTAAAACAGTTATAAATCTTTATTTTAAAGTTAGGTAAATCAAGGGACCACGCCGTATAACACGGAACGGGTTTCCTCCCAAGAATACCAGTGCATAAAACAAACAGCGCAATGCTAAATAAAGAATAATGAAGCTATTATAAGACCCAGGTCCCATCACACAATGCAACGCAGCCGGAGGATAGGGTTTTCCCTTATAATTGCCAAGAATGCTTGATACGTTTAAAACAAATCATTTGATACTATTATAAGTGCATACTGTATAAAACAACTTCAAATCATAAGTATCAATCTTAGGCGGCATGGGTACCATATATCATGTCGCCATATATAGGTTTACAAATAAAACCGCAAATGTCACGTATTTGGAAATTGGATTTCCGTCTATGAACCGAGGCAAAAGATAGTCCTCAACCGATTCGAGATGCTCTAGCCCGCCCCTCAGGAACAGCCGCAACTGTCCCCTGGATCCTCAGGGCCGGTCCACCGATGTGGATTATTATGCCTGAACACTACGTCTCCCCACCCTATGTGGTGTAAGTCTGGTCCGTCTGCCGACCAGAATGCATCGGCCGAAACCGATATAACCGAGGCGCCTCGCAACAGCAACAACCACATAAGTCAAACTCGTCAGGGCGTGTAAAACCTCTGACGCCACTTCTAGCTAGAAAGAAACGCATGCCCTCCCTGACGTCCGTCTCCCGTTTTTGGTTCATATCGGGTGTGAAACTCGCGAGGTCAACGTTACACAAAGCTACGCCACAAAGGCCGTGCTTTGATCATCACCACAAGACTTTGCTTTTCAACAGAAGCCTCGATCAATTGCCACTTAGGCATGCCACACAGGCAATTCACTCCATGCGTTTGATATCCATCAATATGTAACCCCTGAGCTCGCACGTCTCAGAGAAGGGCGTTAAGCAAGAGAATAAATTCTCCGCCGCCAAACAGATATATATTTAATAGAGATCAATCACACGGACTAAAATCCAATGTCAGACACACAGTCCATTTACAAGTCCGTTCTGGGTCTGAACGAATCCGGAGGCACCTAGTACCCCGCATATCCATCGATCTCCAAGTACGTCTGGACGATCACTAACTGTTTCCATCTTCTTGGGTGTACAGCCCAATCAAGATCATCAGTAATCACCCAAACGACGTGAAGACTTCCGGTCTTCGACCATCGTCTTCATCTTCGACTTATCGTCGTATCCGTTATTCAGAATGGGATAAACCCGGTCTTTCCGAATAACTCGCGTATATTTTAAATAAGTGTTACACAAACACAACATACGCCTCATTCCAATTCATCAGTCACTAATCGTAAATTAATCAAGAGAATAATTCCCCAAATATTAACCCCGAAGGCCGAAACCAACATCAGATCAATATCCAGAAAACCATTCTGCTTAGCTAACCGACAGTTAGTTTCTGATTTCACATTCATAGGGAAAGGTTCCCATTAATTTTATCCAAGATAAATTTCTTGAATTTATTCTTTATTCCATTTTTGAATCTCAATTCAAACTAGTCGGGATTAGCGAACCTTACCGAAGTAATTATTTATTTTAATTTCCCCATCCCAACCTATTCATCCCATGAAGTAAAATTGGTAATACTTCATATCTAACACCACAGTGTTATCGGTAAATTCAATTACCATTTCACGTTCAAATCCAATTAAAGATTTAACTATCGTCTGAAGCAAAACTGGTGATACTCCATTTTCGATCATTTCAATCTAATTAAAGATTCATTAAAACTCCACTTAGTTTTAATCTTTAACTGGGTTAAAGAACCGTGTCATTTAAAACACGGTTCACGATAAACCCAAAGTCACATTCCATTGATTATCAGGTTAAAGAACGAGTGTTATTTAAAACACTGTCCACGATAAACCCAAAAGTCAATATCAATTCCATTTCAATTAAATATTATTTAATTGGTACTCTTCATTAAATCTAAATAAAAAGATTTAATCTTTTCTCAACTGGGTTCAAGAACAGTGTTAGTAAAGACACCATTCACGACAAACCCAAATCACATTTGATATTCAATATAAGGCTCTGAATAGAAAATATATCGGCTTATATTCAATATCAAATTCTACGATTCACAAATGTCGTATTGGAAATAACGATATAAATATATATATCTTTCAAATTTCCATAACAACATCCGTATAATCACGAATTCCAACATCGAAATATTTCGAAGACAATTTCGATTCAATTCCACTCCAATGCAATCATTGGAAATTCGGGTTATTTTTAAAACCCTTTTTAAATTCAATTTATTTATTTAAAAATAAATAGAATTATAAGTCTAGTTCAAACTAGTTCATTACGATAAAAATCTATTTTTATCTTTTCAAACATGGAGTTTTTCATCCCAATTCTTTCTAAATCATTTCTTATGATTTTACACAAATTATTACTATTTTTAATAATTTTATCAAGGCCTGTACAGTCGATTTCCATCAATGGTCATCGAACTGCACTTACAGCGACCTTTTTCGAATTTGATTTGGACGTATCTCCAAATCCAACCGTTAGATTTCTAATTTCTAATATTCGTTAGAAAGCTCTTTTCGATACAAACCCAACGGTTCCGGTTTTAGGAGAATCCGACGGTCGGATCTCCCGTAATGTCCGTTTGAAATAAATGGTCGAAATTCACGAACTGCCGCGGCGCGGCGCGTTCTATTCAGGCCATTATATTATATATATAATATATATAATATATATTTCATCGATTTCTATTTAAAACGAATTATATAAATAGTTTTAAAATTCGTTTCAAAAGCAATTTCAACTTCCTTTTCAATTCAAATCAAAATTGAATCCTTCTTTATAAATTCGTTTTAAAATTCATTTCTATTCAATTCAAATTTCAATTCAATTTGAATTCATTTCAATTCGCTTTCAATTCAATTTGAATTCGTTTTCAATTCATTTCGAAATCGTTTTCAATTCAATTCATTTCGAAATCGTTTTCAATTCAATTTATTTCGAAATCGTTTTCAATTCAATTCATTTCGAAATCGTTTTCAATTCAATTCATTTCGAAATCGTTTTCAATTCAACTCATTTCGAAATCGTTATATATTCAATTCATTTCGAAATCGTTTTTAATAAAATTCACTTCGAAATCGTTTTTAATTCAATTCATTTCGAAATCGTTTTTAATTCAATTCATTTCGAAATCGTTTTTAATTCAATTCATTTCGAAATCGTTTTATATTCAATTCATTTCAAAATCAATAAAATCGATATAAATATCGTTCCCATCAAAATGGCGTCAATCTAATCAACACGGCTTCATAAATTTCTATTTTCAAATATTCTATTTCAAATATTTCTTTTTCAAAATAGTTGTTATCAAAATATTTCGTTCAACACATGACCAATCTCAATGGATGAGTACTGTCAACACATGAACCTTTATATTATATCGATAAAGATGTAAATTTTATTACTAAAATATTTCGTTCAACACATGACCAATCTCAATGGATGAGTACAGCCAACACATGAACCTTTATTTTATATTGATAAAGATGTAAATTTTATTACTAAAATATTTCGTTCAACACATGACCAATCTCAATGGATGAGTACAGCCAACACATGAACCTTTATTTTATATTGATAAAGATGTAAATTTTATTACTAAAATATTTTGTTCAACACATGACCAATCTCAATGGATGAGTACTGTCAACACATGAACATTTATTTTATATTGATAAAGATGTAAATTTTATTACTAAAATATTTCGTTCAACACATGACCAATCTCAATGGATGAGTACTGTCAACACATGAACATTTATTTTATATAGATAAAGATGTAAATTTTATTACTAAAATATTTCGTTCAACACATGACCAATCTCAATGGATGAGTACTGCCAACACATGAACCTTTATTTTATAATATTCTTTATTTTTCAAATTGGAATGAGGCCCAATCAATTACCATATAAAGTTAATTATATGGATTTTCATGCATTACACACATATAATAGCATTGAAAAATAATCAACCATCAACCAAAGTGCACTACACTGTATAAGCATCAAATATAGATATCTAACGCTTATAACAGCCTGTCAATCAATCGATCGACATATTAAATCAATCAGGATGAGTGAACTTCAAATTTCATCCCAACACCCGTATGGGGTTTCAAACAATCAAACGCATATTTTATTTGTGCAGTTGGGCGATGTGTAAAATTTATCGACCCAATCAATGTCCTTCAAATAGGTGTACATAAACAAACCGTCTGGTTTGTAAATGAATATTTATTTATTCACATTCACGTTAAAAATTATATTTTTAACGACAAAACATTTTATTCCAACATATGAATTTCTATTCAGTTCATTCTTTAAATAATATGATATTTTTATTTTTCTAACTTATTTTAGAAAATTTCGGCGGCATAACGGCACGATACTAGAAACGGGACGAGGCCTAGCCTTATCCCCGGTCTAGTGAAGGCCCACGCCATTCACACATCAATCAAATCCATTCATCTCACCAAACAATTCAATTTCAATCAAATAATCTAACTTATTTTTGCAATCAAACAAACAAGTCCATGGTCTGTGGACGATTGTGTCGGGTGCTACTAAGCACCGTCTGCATCCTAGTATATATATATATATATATAACTAGAAAAAAAAGAAATTGAAAGGTGAGAAATTCTCACCGATAGCTATCCAATACCACGACTCTTCATTGAGAGAAATCCTCGCCTGTTTGTTACCTTCGTTGTCCGCTTTCACTACCTATGTAAAAATCGAATTTTTACTTCGTTATTCAATATATAAAAATCACATTTTTAATTCGAAGTTCAATACATAAAAATCACATTTTTTAATTCGAAGTTCTTTATATAAAAATCACATTTTTAATTCGAAGTTCTTTATATAAAAATCACATTTTTAATTTGAAGTTCTTTATATAAAAATCACATTTTTAATTCGAAGTTCTATATATAAAAATCACATTTTTAATTCGAAGTTCTTTATATAAAAATCACATTTTTAATTCGAAGTTCTATATATAAAAATCACATTTTTAATTCGAAGTTCTTTATATAAAAATCACATTTTTAATTCGAAGTTCTATATATAAAAATCACATTTTTAATTCGAAGGTCGTTTTATTTTAAAAACCAATGCTTTTTTAGATTTTCAAAAACAATGATCTATATACAAAAATCCCAATTCTTTCTGTTCTATGTTTTTTTTTCAGTTTTAAAACAATTGATATACATATATAAATATAAATAATTAAATAAAACAAAGAGAGGCTTACTGTGTTCGGATTTTCAGGTGGCTCCACCATTAGGGTTGGAGTTCGCCATCGCCACCGACGACGTGGAGGAGATCGGAGCCCGCCATCTTGGAGTCGCCAGCGTCGCCTACCTCCACCCGCTTCGCCTACGTGCCGCGCACCACTGGCAGTCGCCAGGCCCCGCTCGACGCCACCGTCAGCCCAGGAAATCGCCACCAAGGTCACGAGTTCGACAGGGGAGAAGGAGGGGAAAGCGGATCGGGGAGGTGGGGGAAAGGGCGGCGGTCGGTTGGCCAGGGTCAGGGGAGGCGCGACGGTGCGATCGAGGGGGGGGGGGGTCCATCGTTCTCGAGGGTTTTTTTTTCTTTCTTTTTGTTTCTGAGCGTTTTGAAGAAATAAGGGGGGCCAGAGCGGGTTTAAGGGGAGAGGTATATATATATATATTTTTTTATTAATTTATTTATTTTATCTTAAAGAGTTGACTTTCACATACGACCTCGAAACGAGGCCCACCGCCTGTCGTCCATAGCGTTTCACCCCCATTCCGAACACAATGGGATATGTATCGCAAGCTGATTCAATCGTTTCGATCAGTTTTCGTTGAATTTACATTTAAATCACTATATTGAATTTTAAACGTACATTTCAAATTACCGGGGTTGCATACGAACTTTAAAAATTCCAGAAAAATATTTTCCCGCTTCGTATTGACGATACGGTCCTAACAAAACTAGTTTCGTCGAATTCTGAGACCGTTAGAAAAATGGCCATTTTGCAGTCGATTAAAATCAACTGAAATTGGTCAAACACATTTTCCTTTGCCACGCTCACATATTGATTCGGAAAATTATGAAATTTGGGATCTAACAATAATTTGACACTGCGGACCCAACAAAACTGGTTTCGTCGAGATCCGAGGTCATTTGCAAAATGTCCATTTTTTAAGGGCCTGAATTCTATAGCGACTATTCAGAATTTTCAACTGGACATATCTTTTGATCCCCGCTATGAAATTTTGATTTTTCAGATTCGTTGGAAAGATATTATCTATTAGATCCTATTGTTTTTGGTTTCACAAAAATCCGGATTGTTTTGCACCCGGTACATTCAATTGAAGTTTGAAATCGAATTATCGAACTACCGCGCCATTTTCAATTCTATTTATAATTATATATAAATATTTATATTCTAACGACGGCGTATATAATATATACGATCGAATTCTATCCAAAATAAATTTCTCGTTGATTTTATTTAAAATAATCTATTTTAAATAATTAAAATTCGCTAAAATTGCCAAAATAAAAATTTTAAACTGGCCCAGATTTCCGGGTTGTTACAAACCGGGACCGTCCCTAGTACGGCTCCTCGCTCTACCTTAAAACCTCGCGGTTTTTGACAATGGGGATCATGCATCTAATTCGCACGCAGGCGACATGTTTTATTTATTTCATTTCCACAAACTAATCCTATTTGGTTTCAACCAAATATTTCTCAATCACAAATGGGTATTTTTCAACCACAATCAATCAATATCAAATACAAACAATCCCAAACAACCATTCGCTATCAATCAATTTTCACACCAATCACAATCAATAAATATCGTCCATGGTTTGTGGACGAGGGGCGTATATATATATATATATATATATATATATATATATTTATATTTATATTTATATATAGCAATTCACTTCTATTTCAACACATAAATAATTTTTACAACACATATATTATTTTTACAACGCATATATAATTTTTACAATGCATATATAACTTATACATCAAACGTACAACTTATACAATGCTTATACAAGAGGTGTACAACGCTTATATAACTCATACATCGACTATATAATTTATACATCGTCGTTTTCCATATCGTTTATAAATTAGAAATCTCACATTGGGTTCCACTCCACCAAAAATAGCAGAAGGCTTAGAAAAATATGCGGTCTCATCTAAAATGTAGAAGACGTCCACACGAGTCCACTGTCTCTTGTTTCACTGAATTTCGTTAACACAGCAAAAAGATATGATTTTTACAGTGAAATCACAAACGGTAGCGCTTAGAAGTGCTATAATATAGTTGAAATTATAATAGGACGTTACCTCCACGAAATCAACAAAACTAGGTCGGATCTTTTCTCGAAATCCGCGCAGCTTGGTGATGATCGGCCCCTGCCACCTTGTAGTGCTCCGAGAGGCGCACAGATCGACGGGGGTTTGGTGGCACTCGGCGGCGGATCTGGCGAGGTACAGCGGCGCGAATTCGGCGACTTCGAGGGCGTGAGTCTCGAGGTACAGCTGACGAGGGGTGGCGTGGGAGGTAAAGATTTAAAGCCCTCGACGAGTACTACAAAAGCTTCAACTAGGTCGGGGTCTATTACTGCGTGGATTGGTCGGAAAATGAAGGGGAAGCGGAGAACCCCTTTCCATTGTCGATCATGTTATGGGGAGAGAGAAAACGCGAAATTTTTTTTTATAAAGAAATTTTCCTATTGGCCAAGGTTATATTAAATTCAAAAATTGGGGTTTTCTTAGACGAACTCGAAATCAAACCCAACGACTATCGTCCCTAGCGTTTTACCCCCATTCCGAACACAATGGGATATGTTTCATAGGCCCATTCGACTGTTTCAGTCAGTTTTCCTTCAAATTAAAATATAAAATATTCAATATTTAATTTGAACGAACATTTCAATTTTCCAGGGTCACAAACTGATTCGAAAAATTCCAGAAAAATAAATCTTTCTATGTTTTTACGATACGGTCCCAACAAAACTAGTTTCGTCGAATTCTAAGACCGTTTGCAAAAAGGCCCATTTCTGGTCGATCCAATTTAACTATAATTGACCAAAACACGTTTTCCTTTGCCACGCTCACATACTAGCTTCAAAAATTATGAAATTTGAAACCTAACAATAACTTCACATCCCAGATCCAACAAAACTGGTTTCTTCGAATTCCGAGGTCGTATGCAAAATGGCCAATTTCACGGGCTATATAAATTCCATAGCGACCTTTCTGAAAATTCATTCGGCCATAACTTTTGGTTTCCGCTATGAAAATTCGATTTTTCAGATTCGTTAGAAAGGTATTCACTAACAGATTTAAATATTTTTGGTTTCGCTAAAATCCATTTTGTTTTGCACCCGGTACAGTCCGACAAAGTTTGAATTCAATTTTGAAACTGCAACGCCATTTCAGGCCTTGTTTATAATTAATTAATTATATTTGTTTTCAATTGTCGATTCAAACTCACTTTTCATTGCCATTATTTAAAATATTTATTTTTAATATTTTAAAATCCATTATTTAAGCCAATTTAAAAATTATAAATTGGTTCATATTTTCTGGGTCGTTACAATCTCCCCCACTTAAAACTTTTCGTCCCCGAAAAGGAACAAAGTCGAAAGTGGTTTGATAAATCTACAATCACACAACACAACAACCAATCCAATTGTTTTTAACTTTCCAAAACCATACAAATTAATTCCTATTCTCTTTTAAAATCATTCATGCTATAGAATTTAAAAGTTCACATCCATGGAAAGAAAATAACAGCAGAGTAGAGAATTAAATGGTAATGCAAAGTAGGGTAAATGTACCTTGCACCAGAGTCAGTCAGAGATATCCACTCGGCATCTAGGATAAGCTTTCTGAATGCTCTCCTCAGATTCCCAAGTACAATCTCGCGGATCTCCACTCCATTGCACTTTGACTAAGTGAACCTTCTTGTTCCTCAGCTCTTTGGTTTCTTTGCCGATAATCTTTAGCGGCTCTCTTCTCACAGCTAGTTCTGGAGTAATTTCAATATCCTGTTGAGTTGCTTCTTCCACGATCAAGTCTGGATCATGAACGTGCTTTCGAAGTTGAGATATGTGAAATACATCATGAAATCCAGGAAACCAATCAGGCAATTTAACCCTATAAGCGAGTGTTCCGATCCGTTCCAGAATAGGAAACGGACCAATGAATTTGGGCGCCAACTTTCCTGTTTTACCGAACTGGATAACTCCTCTCATCGGCGATACTTTCAAATATACATAGTCGCCAACAGCAAAGGATATATCTCTTCTTCTTCTATCGGCATAGCTCTTTTGTCGGCTTTGAGCGGCGAGTAATCGCTTCTTAATAAAATCGACTTTGTCGGCAGCTTCTCGAATCATATCAGGACCCAACACAAGTCTATTACCTAGTTCGACCCAACAAGCAGGGGATCGACATGGTCTACCATACAATGCTTCGAATGACGACATTGTCAGACTCGCTTGGTAGCTGTTGTTATAAGAGAATTCGGCCAAATGCAGATGGTCTTCCCATGACCCACGAAATCTATAACACAAGCCCGCAATAGATCTTCTAAAATACGTTTCACCCTCTCAGTCTGTCCGTCTGTCTGAGGATGATAAGCGGTGCTCAAGTTCAACTTCGTTCCCAGCTCGACTTGAAATGCTTCCCAGAATTTTCTAGTGAATATTGTATCTCTATCACTGACTATACTGAGCGGCACCCCATGTAGTCTAACTATTTGCCTGAAGCATATCTGCGCCAGACTCTGAGTAGTTCTATTTGATCTGACAGGTATAAAATGGGCAGTCTTCGTGAAGCGATCTACGATTACCCAAATACTGTCGTTCCCTTTTCTGGTTCTGGGCAGACCATCAATGAAATCCATAGAAATATGTTCCCACTTCCGACCAGGAACTTCTAGCGGTTGTAACAATCCAGCCAATTTCTGTTGGTCGCTCTTTACTAGTTGGCAAGTAGGGCATCGGCTAACATATAAAGAAATGTCCCTCTTCATCGACTTCCACCAGAAAGTGCGTTTAATGTCATTATACATTTTGCTTACTCCTGGATGGATACTGAGTTTTGACTTGTGGCATTCATCCAGTACTTCCTTTCGAAGCTCAGGAATGTTAGGGACACAGATTCGACCTTTGAGCCTTAAAATCCCATCATTATCTACTTGAAAACTCGAGGGCTTGCCTTGTTGAATTATCTCTCTGATCTTCTGAATGAAGTGATCATCCTCCTGAAGAGCAGATATTTTATCTATTAGTGAAGTCGTGATAATAAAACTGGCGATCATTTCATTCTTCCGGCTTAACGCATCGGCCACGACATTGGCTTTCCCTGGAGTGTATATAATCTCAAAGTCGTATGCTGCAAGGAACTCTAGCCAACGTTACTACCTCAGATTTAGGTCTTTTTGAGTGAACAGAAACTTTAACGATTGGTGATCTGTAAACAGTTCAAATCTCTCACCCAGTAGATAGTGCCTCCATATTTTCAAAGCGAATACTATCGCCAATAACTCAAGATCATGAGTGACGTAGTTTTTCTCATGTGGCTTCAGCTGACGGCTAGCATAAGCGATCACTTGGCCTCTTTGCATTAATAATGAGCCAAGGCCTTCTCTAGAAGCATCAGTCCAGACTTTCAAATCCTGGTTGCCATCGATGATGGTTAACACTGGTGCTGTCGTTAGTCTTAACTTTAGCTCTTCGAATGCCTCCTCACATTCTGGAGTCCATTTGAACTAGAGTGCTTCTTCGTAAGCTTTGTTAAATGACAAGATATCTTCGAAAAGTTTTTAACGAACTTCCGGTAATAGCTAGCCAATCCGAGAAAACTGCGGACTTCAGTGGGGGTGCTATGCTGCTTCTAGTTTTGAATGGCTGTGATTTTGCTTGGATCCACAGCAATTCCTTCTTTCGATACGACGTGGCCCAGAAATTTCACTTCATCTTGCCAGAATATACATTTGGAAAACTTGGCTTTCAATACATTCCTTCTGAGGATTTCTAACACTTGTTCCAAATGTTTTTCATGTTCGACCTTTGATTTAGAGAAGATTAGAATATCGTCAATGAAAACTAGAACAAATTTATTCAAAACCCCTCTAAACACCCTATTCATCAGATCGACGAAGTAGGCTGGAGCGTTACATAAGCCGAACGGCATTACTAACCACTCGTAGAATAAGTCGGGACCTCTGAATGCTGTCATTGGAACACATTCTTCGGCAATTCGAAGCTGATGGAAGCCTGTAGCTAGGTCCATTCTTGAGAATACTTGTGCCCCATTTAATCGATCCAACAAATCATCAATTCGCGGCAATGGATATTTGTTCTTTATTGTCTGTTTGTTCAAATCACGATAATCCACGCATAGCCGTAGAGTACCGTCAGATTTTGGGACAAACACCACTGTTGCTCCCCAATCAGAGAAACTGGGCCTGATCAGACCATTCCATACTAGCTGTCGTGTTTGATTGTCTAATTCCTCTTTCTCTTTCAAGGACATTCTTCGAATAGCGTGAACTACCGGCCTTGCATTCGGAATTAAAGCAATTTTGAAATCTATTTCTCTCTGCGGAGGTAAGCGAACAACTTCTTCAAACACACCCGCATAATTTTTGACGATAGGAATGTCTTTGATGAGGTCGGGAATATTCTCTGCGACTTCTGGGATATTTTCTATTTGAGCTGGAGAAACATTCAAAGCTGCCCAGAAGTATTTTCTATTAGAAGTCGGGCCTTCACATGGTATGGTTATATAATCACCTGATTTAATCTTCGCCTTTACGACTCTGTCGGCGCATTTTACTTCAGCTTCATATTTGGTCAACCAGTCTAACCCCAAGATAAGATCAAACTCTTTAAAATTCATGACGACCGCGATGGTAGGAAACCGATAACGAGAAAAGGAAACCGGCACTCCACAAACCCAACTGAGATCAATGGAACCCCCAACCGGATTCTGGACAGTCATTGGTTCCTTAAGCTTTTTCAAATTCAAATCCTGTTTCTTAGCTGCATCCTTTGCAATGAAGCTTCGAGACGCGCCAGTGTCAAACAGTACTTTAACTGGAATATCTTTGACAGTTAGCGTGCCTTCTAAAACATCTGGCCTCTCCTGAATAGCTGTGGGCTCAGAAATTTCTGCCACTTCATTTACCTGAGCCTCTTTGGTCTTTTTCAATAGCCAGCAATCTTGCTTTACATGACCAGCCTGTTGGCATTGACCACACTTTCTATTCTCTTGAAACTTCTTATCGGGTTTAAACCCCTTCTTTCGTTTGTTCGAGGTTTTACAGTTTCTGGTCAAATGCCCTGGCTTCTTGCAGTTAGAGCAGGTGGCCGTCGTGGCTGGTTCTTTTTCAGATCTGGCCCTTTTTCGATTCACTTTGGGCTTCTTACTCACCTCAGATATCGCACTGGCTTCGGGATTATCAGTTTCAGGCTCATCTACATAACAAGTACTGACCCCTTCTTCGTAAGGTAACATACCTTTCTTGTCGAGATCTTCATACTGATAAGCCATATAAATCATTTCTGAGGAAGGAAGTTTCACATTCCTCATCACACTATTCTGATATTTTCTTTGAAGCCCGTTGATAAATCTCATATTCTTCCTCTTCGGATTCTCAATTAGATGAGGAGCAAAATGAGAAAGTTCGCTGAATTTCTTATGATATTCGGGAATGGTCATATCTCCTTGTATCAAATAAGAAAATTCATCACATAGTCGCTCAGTCGCTTCGGGAGGTGTAAATCTTTCCAGGAAAATCACTTTGAATCTATTCCAGGTGATATCACCTTCTGGATTATCCTTAATAACCGAATCCCACCAGAACAAAGCTTCGTCTTCGAGTGCCCAGGAGGCCAGTAATCTTTTCTGGTCATCCCTCAACTTTAATGCTTCGAAGATTTTCTCAGCAGAACGAATCCATGCTTGTGTTCTCATAATAGATTCTTCGCCCGAGAATGGCTTTCCACCCAGATTTCTATATTTCATATAAAAGGCTTCAATATCCGGTTCAGTATTACTTCTTCTGTTTCTGGCACTCATTTTCTAGAGCGTCTGCAATTAGCAGACAAAGTGTCAGGTCAACAGAAAAGATATTTCAAAATATAGAGACAGATACTTGCATGTAAATGTGTCTATCTAGGTGTTATTTCATCCTGCTACTCATACTAGGATATTACTGATCCTATCTGTATTGAGTTACCCATCCTAGAACACTACTGGTTCTATTTCTACGAGTTCGTTCAAATGTTATATTCCAGAACTAAGCTTAACCAAAGCTCAGATACCAAATTGAGACGACCCGAAATCCCGTACAGACGGAGACAAGGGTTATCTTTGGAATATAACACAGAAACAGATAATAGCAGAACATAATTAAATAAATACACCAGATAATGAACAATAGAATATACTGGATAAAAGTAATCATCAGAGTTACACAGTATACAGGATCTTACTTAGTACAAATACAGTTCAGCTATACATAAATGTCTACAGCAGAAAACAAACAAAATATGTACAATAGGAGCTGAACAACATAAAAAGAGATAAATGATAGAATCCATCTTCAGCTCCAGCTATTCAGAAATAACCAGCTAAACCTGAATACAAGGCTGCCCGTGTAGAAAAAGGGGCACCCGAGTTTGAAAGTGAAACAAACTACGAGTCAGTCGTGGGACTGGTATGAGAAATCTATTCAACACATATATAATATGGCCAATCACAGGACCATGCCACTTTCGTGGAACGGGTTTATTCCATTGGATTGCCAGTGCTTTAAAAACAAATCATTCGTTTTAAACATCGCTATGCTTTTTATAAAAATGAAGCCATTATAAGACTCAGTTCCCATCACACAATGCAACGCAAACCGGAGGATAGAGTTTTACCTTATAATGGCCAAAATATGCTTGATACGAATAAAACAAAGGCATTTGATATTATTGCTAGTGTTTACATGTTTTGAAAACAATTGCAAATCATAACTATCAATCATAGACGACATGGGTACCATATATCATGTCGCCATATATATATATATATATATATATATATATATATACAATCAAAACCGCACAGTCACATAATTGGAAATTGGATTTCCATCATGAACCAAGGCAAAAGATAGTCCTTACCGAATTCGAGACTGCCTAGCCCTAGTCTCAGGAACAGCCGCAACTACCCCTTGGATCGTCGGGGCCGGTCCACCGATGTGGATTGTTATGCCTGAACAATACGTTTCCCCGCCCTTTGGGGCGTAACGAGCCAACGAATGACCCCATCGGACCTGGATCGTCCGATCAAACTGAGGCGCCTCGCAACAACAACAACCACACAGGTGAAAAGTATATAAATGTCAGGGCTGGTAGGTCACTGACACCACCCTAGCTAGGAAGAAACGCATGCCCTCCCTGAGGTCCTTCTCCCGTTTCTGGTTCATACCGGGGTGTGAGGCTCGCGAATTCACATTATACACAAAGCTACGCCACACAGGCGGTGCTTTGATCATCACCACAAGACTTTCTTTTCAACAGAAGCCCTGATCACTGCATCTTAGCATGCCACACAGGCAATTCATGCCATGCGACTGATGTCCATCGATATACAACCTATGGGCTCGTGCATCTCAGAGAAGGGCGTTAAGCAAAAGAATAAATTCTCCGCCGCCAAACAGATGTATATTTAAAAGAGATCAATCAACACAGAATAAAATCCAATGTCAGACACACAGTCCATTTACAAGTCCGTTCTGGGTCTGAACGAAACCGGAGGCACTAAATACCTCGCAAACCTATCGATCACCACGTACGTCTGGACGATCACCACTCATTATCCATATTTCGGGATGCCTCCCAATCAGGACCTCGGTTACCATCCAAACGAGGTGAAGATCTCCGGTCTTCGACCACCGTCTTCATCTTCGATTTTCCATCGTCGGTCAATTATTTGAAATGAGAATTAACTCGGCCTTTTCAAATAATTCACGTATATTTAGAATTTCAAATCAATTTATTTCAATGGTTAAATCATTCGACAACACCAATTTTGTTCTTTAATGTAATTTTCACACCAAACACATTCAAACATCAAATACCACATAAATCGAGCAAATTCCATTTATTTCCATTCCATATCGTTTATGATATTTTATAACGATTTATCGCTATTTTTATTTATTTTAAAATAGCCAATTTATTCAAAACGACGCTTCAGGCCATAACGTGGCCGTGGCGCTGTTTTTCTCCAGATTTGATTTACACATATCTGAAAATCTAACCGTTGGATCTTTACAAAATTTACATCATTAGAAAGGTCTTTTCAAAACGAATCAAACGGTTCCAGTTTCGGGAAAATCCGACGGTCGGATCTCCCGGTACAATCGTTTGAAGTTTCGATTCCAAAATACGAACTGCAGCGTCGTTATTCGATTAAATATAATTATATATATATATATATATAAATATAATCGTTTCTGGCGCTGTTTTTCTTCAGATTTGAATTAAACATTCCAGACAATCCAACCGTTGGATTTTTACAAGGTTGGTGCCGTTGGAAAGATATTTCCAAGGCGAACCCAATGGTTGCGGTTTCGGGAAAATCCAATGGACGGATTTCCCGCACTAGTTGTTTGAAATCACGGTTTCAAAACAAGAACTGCACGGCCACTTTTCGTTTTAATTTTATTTATATTTATATATTCATATAAATATAGTTCATTCTACAATTTCAATATCGTTTTCACTTCAAATATTTCACTAATGCCTTTAAATTTTGGAAAATTTCGCCATAACCTCCTTTGTACGGGAGGGGCTGGGAAAATTCCCAAATAGCCACACGGGCGTCTCATGTCGAAAAGAAAAAGAAAAAGCCAAGCGGCTAGCCAACAGGCTCATAAAATCCTCACCCAAACAAAACAGTAAATGTGTACCTATTTGTCGGGCATAAAATTTTATTCCTCTTCTCTAGCCCCTTTTGCTATAACCCGTTCAATAAATATGCATGTACATATACACAGTTCTTATCACTTATCATTTTCCATTCAACTTCATATTCGATTCCATTTGGTTAAAAAACACCATTCATTCTAATGTTGCATGCATAGGCAAAAATCATATCATTAGCTAATTAATGAATATTTCGACTCATGCATATTTATTTGAACGAGTTGCTACTTTTAACACTTCACATTTCAACAATTCATGTATATAATAAAAATGTGATTTTTATTGTAAAACAATTCATTTCAAAACACTATAATTTTATATAGTTTATATAGGTGATAAAAATAGGATTTTTATTATAAAACAATTTCTTTTAAAACGAGATTATTTTACATAGTCCATATAGTCGATAGAAGGTGATCTTTGTTATCAAACAATTTATTTCAAAATATGAATACCATTCAACACATGAATTTCTAATCAACGAATGAATATCGATTCAACACATGAAGGTTTTCTATAGTTTCTATATATAGATAAAAATGTGATTTTTATATTTGAAACGCGAATACCATTCAACACATGAATTTCTAATCAACGAATGAATATCGATTCAACACATGAAGGTTTTCTATAGTTTCTATATATAGATAAAAATGTGATTTTTATATTTGAAACGCGAATACCATTCAACACATGATTTTCTAATCAATGAATGAATATCGATTCAACACATGAAGGTTTTCTATATATTTCTATATATAGATAAAAATGTGATTTTTATATTTGAAACGCGAATACCATTCAACACATGAATTTCTAATCAACGAATGAATATCGATTCAACACATGAAGGTTTTCTATAGTTTCTATATATAGATAAAAATGTGATTTTTATATTTGAAACACGAATACCATTCAACACATGAATTTCTAGTCAATGAATGAATATCGATTCAACACATGAAGGTTTTCTATTCAATGAATAAATATAGTTTCGGCAAATGAAAATAACTCAAACACATGAATATTATTCAAAATTTTGGCAGCATGACGGCAGGGAAGTTAAAACCGGGACCGTCCCTAGTACGGCTCCTCGCTCTACCTTAAAACCTCGCGGTTTTTGACAATGGGGATCACGCATCTAATTCGCACGCAGGCGGCATGTTTTATTTATTTCATTTCCACAAACCAATCCTATGTGGTTTCAACCAAATATTTCTCAACCACAAGTGGGTATTTTTCAACCACAATCAATCAATATCAAGCATAAACAATCCCAAACAACTATTCTCTATCAATCAATTTTCACACCAATCACAATCAATAAATATCGTCCATGGTTTGTGGACGAGGGGCGTATATATATATATATATATATATATATATATATATATATATATAGCAATTCACTTCTATTTCAACACATAAATAATTTTATAACGTATATATAATTTTTACAACGCATATATAACTTATACATTGAACGTACAACTTATACATCGAACGTACAACTTATACAACGCTTATACAAGAGGTGTACAACACTTATATAACTCATACATCGACTATATAATTTATACATCGTCGTTTTCCATATCGTTTATAAATTAGAAATCTCACATTGGGTTCCACTCCACCAAAAATAGCAGAAGGCTCAGAAAAATATGCGGTCTCTTCTAAA
This sequence comes from Allium sativum, assembly GCA_030737875.1. NCBI lineage: Eukaryota > Viridiplantae > Streptophyta > Magnoliopsida > Asparagales > Amaryllidaceae > Allium > Allium sativum. Next base: position 754,214,995 of record CM060918.1, read on the forward strand.
ATGTAGAAGACGTCCACACGAGTTCACTGTCTCTTGTTTCACTGAATTTCGTTAACACAACAAAAAGATATGATTTTTACAGTGAAATCACAAACGGTAGCGCTTAGAAGTGCTATAATATAGTTGAAATTATAATAGGCCGTTACCTCCACGAAATCTTCAAAACTAGGTCGGATCTTTTCTCGAAATCCGCGCAGCTTGGTGATGATCGGCCCCTGCCACCTTGTAGTGCTCCGAGAGGCGCACAGATCGACGGGGGTTTGGTGGCACTCGGCGGCGGATCTGGCGAGGTACGGCGGCGCGAAGTCGGCGACTTTGAGGGCGTGAATCTCGAGGTACAGCTGACGAGGGGTGGCGTGGGAGGTATAGATTTGAAGCCCTCGACGAGTACTACAAAAGCTTCAACTGGGTCGGGGTCTATTACTGCGTGGATTGGTCGGAAAATGAAGGGGAAGCGGAGAACCCCTTTCCGTCGTCGATCGTGTTACGGGGAGAGAGAAAACGCGATTTTTTCTTTTTTTATAAAGAAATTTTCCTATTGGCCAAGGTTATATTAAATTCAAAAATTGGGGTTTTCTTAGACGAACTTGAAATCAAACCCAACGACTGCCGTCCCTAGCGTTTTACCCCCATTCCGAACACAATAGGATATGTTTCATAGGCCCATTCGACTGTTTCAGTCAGTTTTCCTTCAAATTAAAATATAAAATATTCAATATTTAATTTGAACGAACATTTCAATTTTCCAGGGTCACAAACTGATTTGAAAAATTCCAGAAAAATAAATCCAGCTTTGTTTTGACGATACGGTCCCAACAAAACTAGTTTCGTCAAATTCTGAGACCGTTTGCAAAAAGGCCCATTTCTTGTCGATCCAATTTAACTATAATTGACCAAAACACGTTTTCCTTCGCCACGCTTACATACTAGCTTCAAAAATTATGAAATTTGAAACCTAGCAATAACTTCACATCCCGGATCCAATAAAAGTGGTTTCGTCGAATTCCGAGGTCGTATGCAAAATGGCTAATTTCACGGGCTATATAAATTCCATAGCGACCTTTCTGAAAATTCATTCGGCCATAACTTTTGCTTTCCGCTATGAAAATTCGATTTTTCAGATTCGTTAGAAAGGTATTCACTAACAGATTTAAATATTTTTTGTTAGATCAAAATTTGGACCTAACACCCAAATTGGTCTGTATCTTATAGAGTTTCAACTGAAGAATGAGGAAAAAGGAAATAACACACAGAATTTATAGTGGTTCGGCGTTAACGAGCCTACGTCCACTTTATATATTATTGATTATACTTTGAATGTCGGTACAATCAAGGATTTCTCTCTAGCTCACTTTTACAGTTATTATTTCTCTTAGTAATTAAGTAGCTTGACAATAATGGCGGATTCAGTACTCAGTATTGCCAAAAAGATACCAAAAAATGCCAAGCTCCGGGCTATTTGTAGCTGATTTTGTCAGGCGGGTCGTGGTAACACGTGGCACGAATCCCGAGAACATTGGATCGCATTGGCACCGTTGAGGAAATAGTCAAATTAGCCGTTGTGGACAGGTGTCGCGATCTTCTTGAAAATCGGATCGTGCAGATGGGAAGAATCGGTCCAAATGACGGTTAGGGACACGTGTCGCTAGATCCGTGCGACTCGGATCGCTGAAGACTAGCTCACGCTTGAACGGGTCAGAGGGTTCGCCATGCATCAGGGGATCGGATCGGTCTACTCTGGGCAACAATATAAGTTCGGATCGAGTCGCATAGAGGATTCATTTCGCTAATGGGATGGGGGCGATCCGTCGAGATGCGATCCGATAGTGGGCGAGTCGATTGTGTGTGATCCATCATCTGGCGAGTCGAAGATGTGATCCGTTCCTTCATGCACTTAGGCATATAGTTTCATACCTTCCTCTTGTGAATGAACCTGGGTGGCTTGGTCAAAAAGCTAGCCAACATTTTGCCCCCTCGAAGTATGTTTTATCGATGATGGAACATGCTTCGAAGCTATAAAATTGTCCCTTCACAGCGAGTCGCGAATTAGTGAACAATTCCTTTTCTGGGATTTTTCGGAGCCTTCATTACTGAATTTATCGATTCAGATCGCGTGCTCGAGTCGCGGTCTATTATCAAGCCATTCGTTTCGTTTCTTTGGTGTACACTTGGGCCTCCGAACGAAATGGGCTCCTCCTCGAGTCGTGGTGGGCTTTTGGTTCGCGGCCCGCCTATTTTCGTGGACCGAATAGGACAAAAAAGGGGAGACTAACGGTCGCCCTTTTGCCTATATAAGTCGACCCCCCTTCACTTTCCTCCTTCTTTTTTCTACCGTATCGTTTCGCCTGCACTGTTGAAGAACGAACCCTAGTTTTTCAAACCTTTGAAAATCCGAGCATTTTATCAATTTTTAGAAAGGTAACTCCACCAAAATCACCCTTACTCGTAATCGCTGTTGTTTATGAATTTTTTCGACTAGCTTGAGGGAAGAAACGGTGGAATATCGTGATTTTTAGGGGAATCCTCGAAGTGCCATGGCTAATGGGTTCAAGGGTTGGAGTTCGGAGATGAGAAGGAGAGGAGAAAAACGGAGGAAGAAGAAGAAGGAAAACCGGTTCGGATCGGGGGCAAGGAGAGGACAGGAAGAAGATGAAGGCGAGTGGCGAGACAGAGGATCGTGAAGATGGCAGAGGCACGTACCGCGGTGGGGCTGCGACGATTCCGCAACGACCCCAATCACTTAATTTTACGATCCGAAGGAGGGCGATCCCTTTACCCTGCGATCCGAAGGAGGGCGATCCCTTTACCCTGCGATCCGAAGGAGGACGACCCTTTATCTTGCGATCCAACTCGTAGTTCACGATCCAAATGAATCTTTGAACCTTAGACGATGCCTTGTCACCATAAAACTCTGAACAGTTAGGCTAGGGCCTTGATTTGGACTTTCTGGACTGAGTGACCACATAATTTTAACTACATATGATGACTAATACTTTGATAATCTTGATAGCTTTTATGCTTTATCTTTAATGCATGCACAAGCACATACACCGGCACTTGCACACACGGGGGACGGGTAGCTTTAATCTCACTTTTCATGTTTTCTCGCCTAGCAGTAATGTCGAATAATCAATCTTCTTCAAGATCCGCAACAGAAGTGGAATCCGAGGTTCCTGAGCAATACAACCCCGAGATTCCTCCAATTAATCCAGGAGGTGAAGATTCTGGATCTGAGTACGAGGCCACGGAATCAGATCCGTCCGAAAGTACTTCATCTAGCGAAGAGTCTGAGGTAGATGGGCGAGCTTCCGACGAGATTCCTGGCGCGCTCGGAATAGATAAAATTTCTGATTCTTTAGCATCTAAGCTTGACGACATAAAGCTTAAAAGAATCTTCTTGAGACACGGGATTCCTTGGGATGACGTCTTGACACCCGGTAGCGAAGATAGACCCCACCTAGCTCCGGAAGGATATATGGCAATTAGTCGAACCATGTTCTTGGTAGGAGCTATTCCTCCATTTCCTTCAATCGCTATCGAAACTTTAAAGCAATTGGGTATTGCTCCGATGCAGCTCCACCCTAATTCTTACGCATCTCTATACACCATATATGTTGCATACGCAGAGATCCTACACGCCGAACTTAAATTCAGAGATTTGACATTCTTCTTTCTTTTCAAGCACCGTTCTTCGGCAACTCCAAACTTCTCTTTCTTTGAATCGGTGGCGAATAGGAAGGTTCTGTATGATGGATATAGCAATATAGGGGATCCTAAATCTGATTGGTTTTATATAAAGAAACAGCCCGGATGCTCAAGAAGATGGCACAAATCAAGTAAACTTTAAGCTTTTAATCGAATATCTTGTTCAAGAAGTCTAGGCGTTAACATTCGTCCGCCTTTTTCTTTGTCCTAAACAGATCACGTCTTTTCGAAAACGGAGGGTCCACTATACAACAATCGATTGTCCATTCTTTTACAAAGCAGATCCGACTTTTTAAGGATCAAAAAATGCATTACATATGACAATCTTCATAAGCATTGTCTTCTGGATAGAATATTTGGACTTGGCACTGGCGGCAGACCTTATAAGTACGTGCCCCCAACGGAGGGAGAGGGAACTTCGCAAGCGGTAGAAACAACTAAGTTTCGCAAGAGTCCTTCTCCGATAGTCATCCAAGACGATGGGGACCTGAACATATACAGAGGGGATGAGGCCCACGGTGACAAGTCCAAGGAAATCCCAATTTCTACTCCAATCGAAATCGCTGCTCCCGATGATTTGACAGAAGAGCAGTTATTTGCCGAGCTGAGCAAAATTCCTCTGCCCGATGATGTATATACAGAGAGGGACTTTGAAGGGGAGCCATTCTTCCCTGGTTCGGAGGAGGCCATCGCTCTAGCTAGAGAACAAGAAACTAGTCAGATGAGCCTGTCTTCAGGCCCGGGTCTGTTAGGGGGAATTATATGGGATGCACAAATCACACACACTATCTGGCCCTGCACTCTTACAGCGTCAGTATTCAAGGTTTTAACATGCTCTTTTCTTTTTTTGCAGGCAAGATGTCCTACGGGCAATCCTATTCTTATCGTTCCCTGCGTGAGGGCACACCCAGTCTTCATCCGGGTAGAGAGCGTTCTTGCGGCCCTTCTCACAGGCCGACTTCCTCGCAATCCCGATCTCCACCAAAATCGACTTCTGCCAAGCCTTCCAGTTATCCAGTAGTTCCTACAAGGGGGAAGAAACTTCCTAAAGAGTTAACTCCTCCAAAGAGTGCACCTTCCCACAGCCGGTTGTCAAAAAGGCATCACAAATCTAAAGATAAGGGAAAGGATCCATCCAAAGAGTCTGAAAAGGAGAGGAGTGACATCGTCCCTTCCAGCCAGCCAGAGTTGGCTGCCCCCGGGTCACGGGACTACATGCATGGTCCCGAGATTCAAGGTAGGCTGGAAAAGCTGCGGGAACAATTCCCAAACATATTCTTTGACCGGATGACATTTGTTCCAGCCTTGGAACCGGTCCCTAAGAACTGGGATAGCGAAGTTGTCGGGCATATCCACCATGTTGCTAGGCAATATGAGATGATGAAAAAACATGCGGTTAACCTTTCAGAAGTCGTCCGATCACTTCAAATAGAAGCACACAGATCTAAGGCGAAACTTGAAAACAACGAAAGGTCCAGGACAAAAATGGAGAAGGACCTGGAAGATGCTCAGTCCCAGCTTGCTTTAGCACGGAGGGACGCTGAAAATTATAAGATTGAATTAGAGAATGCTAAGCAGCGCTTTCATTCGGAACTTGACTCCAATAGCCAAGAGAAAATGGCCTTAAAGAAGGAGGTTGAAGATCTCAAAATGGCCAACATTGAGTTCAAAACAACACAAGGCCATTTCGAATCTGAGAGAGCTGCTTGGGAAGCAGAAAGAGCAAGTTTGAAAGAAAGTTTGGCTTTGGCTAAAGCGGAAACGCTGACTTTGAATGATCAAGTCGCTGACGCAGAGAGACGGGCAGCTCTCGCCGAACAGAATGTTGATAGCGCCATCGAGATGGCCACTGCTTCTAACAACAAGCTCCTCGAAAGAGAGAAGGAGATCGAGGGGTTTGAAGAGATGATTTTCGACTTCCTTGGCCAGGTTCTCAAAACTCGCAACATCTCATGGATCCCGGATTACCACGTTACTTTAGCCAATTTATGGGATGCCATTGTTGAGGGTGAAAAGCAGAGATTGGATGTCGAAGAAATTAATGAGGATGAGTTGATGAAGAGCATCTTAAGGGATAATGAGCCTGAGGACCTGGCAGAGGGTCGTCGTCTGATTCTAGCGGAGATGGAAAAGGAAAGGGCCCTGGCAAAGGGTAAAGGAAAAGCTGATGAGGGTTCGAGTTCAGCTGTGGAGCCCAAGACCTCCGGGGTTGAGGAATACCATCCCGATGACCCATTAATCCCTTTGGGTCTAACTCCCATGGTCATCGGAGCCTCTGCAACTACTCAAGAGGGAGCATCTGCTGAAGGTATCTCTCTCTTTTCCCCACAATTTGTTAAAGCAATTGTGAATTGTCGTCGTCTGGTAGAACAACCAATTGAATTAGTAATGTGTATTCCTCCTGATACAGGTGGCGAGCCCGTCGACAGGGGTGCTGAAAAAGAAAAAGAAGTGGAGAAGGAGGCTGTCTCGCCAGGTGCTGGTATTGATATATCAAAACAGGCTGAGGTCACAACAGCAGAAAGAAGCATCCCGGCGCCTAGTACTGACGTTCCCAAAGATGCTAAGACCATCGAGGCCTTGAAAGACATGGATGGGCGCCATGTAGATGATGAGGAAGACACTACTGGCGCCAAAAAAGCCGACGATGATGACGACGAAACCTTGGCCAGCCGAAAGGCTAGGTAGGAGAAAGAGATGGCCTCGAAAAAGGTGGGAGATGAGGCTTTGGACGTAGTCCCCCTTGCAGAGTTCGATCCCAAAACTGGGATGATTGTGAAAATCCAGCCCAAATCCATCAGCCGACAGCTTCATTTTGCAAATCCCGATGACTTCCCGGCCTCCCTTTCTGATAGAAGGAAGAGAAAAGAGGTGGAAGAGGAATCTTCAGAAGAGTCGGATATTCCTCTCATAGACAAAAGGAAGAGGAAGAAAGGGGATCGGTCTGATGCCGACAAGGCGAGGCTGGAGAGACAGAAGCAGGAGAAGAGGCCAAAGCGTAAATAGGATACTGTTTATGGTTTATATTTTGCCTTTAGGTTTTCCACTGGCCAGGAAGTGTAATTGTGAGACTGGCCCTCACTTTTGTTTTCTAGGTTATTTCTCACTTTGTAGGCTTAAAGTATATAAAGGAAAGTTTTATCTCTTTTTGCATCATTGTGTACCTGTATTCAAATAAACTTTCCATGGTTAGTTACAGACCATCTAGTTATAACTACAAGTCAATCAAATAATAGAGAAAACTTTCATGCTGCATTGTTGCATAAAAATTCATGTGAATATGCGTATGGCCCATAATCAGTCATTGGCGTAACGCTTAACTAGGGCTTATTAACAATCGATTAGCCTTATTTGCACGTTGCCCCCTATTTTTGAATATGGGGGACTTAGAAAATTTCATAAGATAACTGTTCTTATGGTACTGAACTTCTGACACCTTTCTCGGTGCCTAATGATAAACTCCTTTATACTCTCCTGGCGGTTGCCAGGGTTAGAGTTCAAACTCAATAATTCAGTTGGTCCATGTTCCTTCAATAGGGAAGAAGCTCTAGCTTGCTTTATGATATGCTCAACGATCCTTCAGCGGAGCAGGAATTATGGGGGTGCTGAGTCTTCAGCACCTTTCTCAGCGCTTAATCATAGACGCTTTTATACTCTCCTGGCGGTCGCCAAGGTTAGAGTTCGAACTCAGCCGTTCTGTCGCTCCCCGATCCATTAGCGGTGAAGGAGCTCTTTCTTAGCGCTCAATCAGAGACGCTTTTATACTCTCTCTCTCTATCTGGAGAGTTAGAGTTTGAGCTCAGCTGTTCTGTCGCTCCCCGATCCTTCAGCGGGGAAGGAGCTCTTTCTCAGCGCTCAATCAAAGACGCTTTTATACTCTCTCTCTCCGGAGAGTTAGAGTTGGGACTCAGCCATTCCATCGCTCCCCGATCCTTCAGCGGGGTAAGAGTCCTTTCTCAGCGCCAAATCATGGACGCTTTTATACTCTCTCTCTCTGGAGAGTTAGAGTTTCGTTGAGGCGGTTCCGATCATGGTATACCGCCATGACTTATGGACATCGACTTCATGTCTGTTATGTTCCCTCTCTGCTCTGGAGAGTTAGAGCGCTATCAACGATGTGATTTACTTTATTGTATCCTCGGAATTTTGACTTGTGATTACATTCCATTCTGATGGACGGCATTTATGATTATATGCTTCAGGGATTGTTGGATTATTCACAACGATCTTTATAACAGATAAACAGGCAGATAAATAAAGGTGCAATAAAGGTAAATGACACACAACATTTTTATAGTGGTTCGGTCGAATCATGACCTACGTCCACTTTATAATCTTTTTCTTTAAGGAATCAGACTATTCTAGGCAAGTCATGCCTTGTACATGGTTTTTTAACAAAGCAAAAGAATAAATTTGAAACTTTAGTGTTAAGTATGGCCGCAAATGTTGGGCATTCCACACTCTGGGGATTTCCCTTCCATCTACGGTTGCCAGCTTGAAGGTTCCATTATCAAGCTTGCTCAGAATGGAGTATGGTCCTTCCCACTTCGCTCCCATATGAGTTGGGGGTGGAAAGACACGTTTCAGAACCAAGTCTCCGGGTTCCCAGGTTCGGGCTCGAACCTTTTTGTTATAATATCGAGCGATCTGTTGCTTGCATCTCAGGGCGCGCAGGTCCGCCTCATCCCTCTTTTCTTCGATCATATATAGGGACTCAAGGAGCAATTCATTATTGGTCATTGGATTATAATAAGTCACCCGGTGAGAAGGTACCTTTATCTCAACCGGGATGACTGCTTCCGTTCCAAAGGCAAGGGAGAAAGGGGTATGTTCTGTTGCCGATTTATATGTTGTCCTGTAGGCCCATAGTGCCAAGGGCAATTCATCAGCCCACATGGCTCTAGCCCGCTTCAGTCTTCTTTTTAGAATAGACTTAATCACTTTATTCGCCGCTTCGACTTGTCCGTTCGATTGCGGGTGCGCCACAGAGGTGTATCGATTCTCAATGTGGTATTTTTGGAAGAAGTTTCTGAATTCAGCACTATCGAACTGAGTTCCATTATCCGTTATTACAATCTTTGGAATCCCAAATCGACAGATGATGTTTCTCACGATAAAGTTAATCACTCGTTTGGTTGTGATTGTAGTTAGTGGTTCAGCCTCGACCCACTTAGTGAAATAATCCATGGCCACAATAGCGAACTTTGCTCCGCCCCTTGCTATGGGGAGACTTCCAATGATATCAATTCCCCACATAGCGAAAGGCCATGGGCTCATCATCGTTTTTAACTGATTAGGAGGTGCTCTAGGTATCTTTGAAAATCTCTGGCACGCATCACACCGTCGTGCGTATCTTGCTGCATCCTTGTTTATGGTAGGCCAGAAATAACTATGCTGCAACACCTTTTTTGCCAAAGTTTGCCCTCCAGTGTGGTCGCCACATTCGCCTTCGTGGACTTCTTGCAACACACGTTTGATGTCATCGTGGGCTATACACCGAAGGAGGGGCATTGAAAACCCTTGTCTGTAAAGAACTCCGCCTTGCAGAACGTATCAGGTGGCTTTACGAATTACTTTATGCCTCTCGCTTTTCTTGGTCGGAAGGGTTCCATTCATCAGGAAATTCTTTAGGGGGGTCATCCAGGACTCCCTTTCTGGTTCCGTCTCTAGTATTAGGTCGATTTCCATTTGATCTATGCTAGGGGACCGAAATACTTCAACGGGGGCTGGCCCAGTCACTTCAGGATCGTCGGAACTAGCCATCTTTGCCAACTTGTCTGCCTGCTGATTCTCTGACCGCGGATTATGAGATATGCTGTAGTGATCAAAATCGTTCAGCAATTCTCTCACTTTCTTTAAGTATAAAATCAATCTTGCACTTTTAGCTTGGAATTTTCCAGTAACTTGGTTCACAACTAACTTGGGGTCGTAGAAGATGTTCAGCTTTGTGACTTCTAATTCCTTTGCAATCTTTAATCCGGCTATTAGAGCTTCATATTCGGAAGCGTTGTTAGTGGCATGAAACTCCATACGGATTGCATAGGTTATCAATCGTTTCTCGGGGGTTTCAAGCACTATTCCAGCGCCGGATCTTTCATCATTCCTAGCGCCATCAGTATACAATCTCCAGGCATTGGGATCGAAAAGTAATTTTGAAGGATCAACTTCTTCATTTGCTATATCTTCCTCAGGGACAGTGAACTCTGCTATGAAGTCGGCTATCACTTGCCCCCGAATTGACCGTCTGGGCTGAAAGTTCAAATCAAATTGACTTAGCTCAATATTCCATTTGAGTAACCTTCCAGATGCCTCTGGTCTCTGTAGGACTTGCTTGAGCGGGTGATCGGTGTATACAGTGATAGGATGCGCCTGAAAATAATGTCGAAGCTTTCTAGAGGCGATCAGTAAACTATACGCCAACTTTTCTATCCTTGGGTAATTACGCTCTGCTGCCGTTAATTTTTTGCTCATGTAATACACAGGTCTTTGGATCTTATCCTCTTCTCTTACCAACGATGAGCTGATTGCATGGGATGACACTGCCAGATACACGAATAAGTCCTCGTGATCCATTGGCTTAGATAATATCGGAGGTTTCTCCAGGTGTCTGAGCAAATTCTGAAACGCTTCTACGCAGTCGGGCATCCATTTGAAGTGTCGTTTTCCCCGCTTTATTAATTCGAAGAATGGGATGCACTTATCCGTAGCCCTGGAGATAAATCTGCTTAGTGCGGCCACTTTTCCTGCAAGGCTTTGTACATCACTAATTTGCCTAGGTTCCTGACTATCTCTGATTGTCGCGATTTGTCTGGATTAATCTCAATACCACGTGAACTAACGATGAACCCCAAGAATTTTCCGGAGGCAACACCGAATGAACATTTGGTTGGGTTGAGTTTCATTCCGTATTGTCGAAGAATGCCGAACATCTCTGCCAAGTCAGTAGTGTGTTGGGAAGATTGCTTGGACTTAACCAACATATCGTCGACGTATACTTCCATGGTTTTCCCGATCTGGTTATAAAACATTCTGTTGACCAAACGTTGATATGTAGCGCCCGCATTCTTCAAGCCAAAAGGCATCACCACATAACAATATAATCCCAGATCCGTGATAAAACTAGTATGCTCTTGATCTAGGACATGCATCGGAATCTGGTTATATCCTGAATAAGCATCCATAAATGAGAGAAGCTCATGACCCGCTGTCGAGTCCACCAACTGGTCAATCCGGGGTAACGGGAAACTATCTTTTGGACAGGCTTTGTTCAAATCCGAGAAGTCGATACACGTTCGCCACTTCCCGTTGGCCTTCTTTACTAGGACCGGATTCGAAACCCAGTTTGGGTAGGTTGAATCTCTGATAAATCCATTACTCTTTAGCTTTCCGACCTCTTCTTTCAAGGCAGCAGACCTCTCCGGGCACAACATTCGTCTTTTTTGCTTTACAGGAGGATGTTTAGGGTTAATGCTTAATGAATGGCTCATGATTGATGGGGATATCCCGCACATGTATGCATGAGTCCAAGCAAATACATCCAAGTTATTTTTTAAGAAATCCGTCAATTCTTTAGCGAGATTCGGATTTAACTGGGATCCAATCTTAAGGACCTTCTCCGGGTCACTGTCATCGATCGGTACATCCACAGTCGTCTCGTTAGGAGTCGCCATTCTGCCCCCGGGTTCTTGATCCTCTCTGGGATCTATATCCTCGGGCATCTCTCTGGGCGACTCTCTAACGACTATCCTCTTTAGTTGTTATAAGGTCTCCGCCCCCGTAGGGGGAGAAGCGCCTTTAGTTTCAATATCCCCTCCATTGCGGAGTAGCTTTAGTTCGGCAACATAACATGCTCGTGCAGCAACCTGATCTCCTCTGACGATACCAATGCCAGCTTCTGTGGGGAATTTCAATAACAAGCACCAGGGGGCTATACATGCTCTAAACTTTGCTAGGGCCGGTCGGCCCAAGAAGGCGTTGTAGGGCGATTCAACATCCAAAACCACGAAGGGAGGGATTCTCACTCTCTGGCGTTCTCCTTCCGCAAGCGTAACCGGTAATTCTACATAACCCATTGGAGCGGTAGATGCTCCGTTGAATCCACGGATCCATCCTTGACAGGGCTTCAAGTCTTTTATTTCGAGGTTCATCTGGTCAAATGTCCTTTTGAAAAGAATGTTGATGGAACTCCCGTTGTCCACTAAAACCATATGAACAGTGGCTGGTCCAATAGGTACTGTAATTACAAACGAATCTTCTGTCGGAGCATGGACTCCAATGCTTTCTCGTTCTCGGAAAACTACATCGTCGGTCATCATCTTTTGTTGCTTTGCCGGGATATTATCCTCAGGGTTGCTACACTCCCCTACCTCGAGGTGTTGTTTGGCTGTATTGATCCAATGCCTTGGAGCTATGCCCGGCGAGATAAAGTCCCCCGATTACGGTATTGATAACAATGTTCTTTCCCTTTTGCTAGGCAGTCGGCCTAGCAGCAAGTTGATTCTGGTTCTGATTTGGGGCCTGTACTGCTTGCCTCCTGTCTCTGGGCGTTACTCTGTATTCATCTAACTTTCCTTCTCGAATCAGTCTTTCGACTACATCTCTTAGGTGACGGCATTCATTTGTCGAATGGCCGTGAATCTGATGAAAGAGACAAAACTTCCCCGTTTCACGTTCTTTTTCTGTCGACTCTCTGGGAGGTGGCCTCTTATTCTGGAGGACATTGTAAGAATCCATGAAGATGTTTTCCAGAGTATCATTTAGTGGCGTATAACTCTCAAAGCCCTGGGACGAGTCCTTCTCTCGGAGTCGTTCCCTCGGTTTCTCTTCCGGTTGTTGCCATTACTATTATTATCATTGTTCCCCGACTGACGACCACCCTGGTTCCGATTTCCAACATTAACTTCGACCTTCCCTGAGCTGTCTCCTATCTGCTTAATGGCGACATTGCTCTGGATTTCCTCCTTATCGGTCGTTTTTGCCTTTCGGTTAGCATATACTTCTTCCCGGCACAAGTGTACGTTGGCTTTTTCGTAGAATAATTCTCGAGTATGGGGTGGCTTGCCTGCCAGGTATCTCCCGAATTCAGTGCCTTTATCTACTCCGTCAATCAGTGCTGCAACAACGGTTGGTTCATGGGGATCTTTAACTTCAGTAGCGGCCAAATTGAAACGGTCTAGGTACACCCTCAAACTCTCGCCTGGTCGCTGCTTGACAAGGAACAAGTCAATCACACTTTTTGTTTTTTATGCATATATACGGAATTGTTCTACTAACTTCTCACTCAACTCCCTGAAGCTAGAAATTGATCTTGCTGGCAAGCGAGTAAACCATAACAATGCTACATCCTCCAAGAATATGGGAAATGCCTTGCAGTTGACAGCATCAGAAGCTGTGGCAGCGGTCATTGACCAAGAATATCTCATTAGATGCTGGACGGGAACAGACCTGCCCGCGTATCGATTCATCTGTGGCATGTTGAAACGCCTTGGGAAAGTCGCATCCAAAATATCATCAGTGAAAGGAGTGTGACTGCGGTCGATTCCCCAATCTTCGTTCCGTTGTCCGCGGCTATCTGCTAGAATCTGATGGATCATGGCTGCAACATTTGCACTGGTCAGCGGAGGTTCAGGGTCAATGCCTCTGGCTCGGCGGGGTTCTCTAATTTCTCTTCGTAGAGCAGTCACAAAACCCGGGGCTCGGATAGGGCTCCGTTGCCCCCTGTTACCATGAGCATGTGTGCGGCGACGGGGCTGAGGTAGTTTGTTATGTACAGGGCTGTCCACATCTCGAGTCTTGGGAGTTGTGGCTTGATCGTTCACATTACTGTCTGAGGGCCCCGCCCCCAGTGCTTCTTCTTCCCGTGATGGCAGGGTTCCAACCGAAGCTTCTCTATATTTTCAGCTCTCTCATACGGTCGTTACGGAGGTCTCGACGATTCCTCAGACGAAGAAGAATATCCTGGAGTGAGTGGACGAACCGGCGACGTCCTTTGCCTTGCGAGTTCATCAAGCCTTCTATCCATAGCAGTCAAATTTTGTCGTAGGATGGAGCTTTCCTGCCTTTGGGCAGCCAATTCATCAAACAGCCTCTCCCACATTTCGGAAAAGCGAGAGAGATCCCCCTCAGTAACGGGAGCTACAGGATCATATTGATCATCATCACTTTCTCTTATGCGCAAAGAGCTTGAGCCAGGCCGAGTGGTGGGGCCAGGACGGTAAGAGCGAGCCATAGGCTCCTTTCCAGGTCGAGTTGTAGTCTGATCATCAATTCAAATCGCTGTGGTTCGAGGATGGCGGCTCGCTACGCCCCCCTGAGATCGATTCGCGGTCGCGGTGCATGGAGGATTCGAGACGTTGCCTCGGGATCGAGTAACCACCCCTTCAGCAGTCCGGATCGCCTCGTTCTCATCGACTCGGAGCGTGGCGTCTTCATCGAATCGGTTCGCCCCCCTGCGCTCCGCGATCCAGAGTTTCCTCGTTGCCTAGCTCGTGTACACTTTCTTCAATTGTTTCATTGGTTTGCGAAGCTCGCGCTTCCATAGATCTTTTTCTAGCCATGATGTCCGAATCGCTGGAATCTTCAAAGAAGTGAATAGTGAAACTTTAGGATCGTTTTCTCAGTGAAAGCACCAAAATGTTAGATCAAAATTTGGACCTAACACCCAAATTGGTCTGAATCTTATAGAGTTTCAACTGAAGAATGAGGAAAAAGGAAATAACACACAGAATTTATAGTGGTTCGGCGTTAACGAGCCTACATCCACTTTATATATTATTGATTATACTTTGAATGTCGGTACAATCAAGGATTTCTCTCTAACTCACTTTTACAGTTATTATTTCTCTTAGTAATTAAGTAGCTTGACAATAATGGCGGATTCAGTACTCAGTATTGCCAAAAAGATCCCAAAAAATGCCAAGCTCCGGGCTATTTATAGCTGATTTTGTCAGGCGGGTCGTGGTAACACGTGGCACGAATCCCGAGAACATTGGATCGCATCGGCACCGTTGAGGAAATAGTCAAATTAGCCGTTGTGGACAGGTGTCGCGATCTGCTTGAAAATCGGATCGTGCAGATGGGAAGAATCGGTCCAAATGACGGTTAGGGACACGTGTCGCTAGATCCGTGCGACTCGGATCGCTGAAGACTAGCTCACGCTTGAACGGGTCAGAGGGTTCGCCATGCATCAGGGGATCGGATCGGTCTACTCTGGGCAACAATATAAGTTCGGATCGAGCCGCATAGAGGATTCGTTTCGCTGATGGGATGGGGGCGATCCGTCGAGATGCGATCCGATAGCGGGCGAGTCGATTGTGTGCGATCCGTCATCTGGCGAGTCGAAGATGCGATCCGTTTCTTCACGCACTTGGGCATATAGTTTCATACCTTCCTCTTGTGAATGAACCTGGGTGGCTTGGTCAAAAAGCTAGCCAACATTTTTGGTTTCGCTAAAATCCGTTTTGTTTTGCACCCGGTAAAGTCCGACAAAGTTTGAATTAAAATTTTGAAACTGCAACGCCATTTCAGGCCTTGTTTATAATTAATTAATTATATTTGTTTTCAATTGTCGATTCAAACTCACTTTTCATTGCCATTATTTAAAATATTTATTTTAAATATTTTAAAATCCATTATTTTAGCCAATTTAAAATTTTTAAATTGGTTCAGATTTTCTGGGTTGTTACAAGCAAACACTTGCATCCACTTTGCATCCACCAAACATAACATGTCTCAAACATATGTTTCAACCATAGGATTATCCTAACTAAAGGTCAAAGATACTAGCGAGAGGATATACTAAAGATAAGATAAGTACAAGCTAAGAGATAAAGGAGAAATTAAAGGACATACCCTCAAAAAGAAAAGGGTATCGTGAAAGCATCTTCTCTTTCGTCTCCCAAGTAGCGTTGCTCTCATCATCTCCCCATTGCACTTTGACTAGTCTGACCTCTCGATTCCTCAACCTCTTGATCTCCGACCCAAGAATGCGCGTAGGAGCTCGTCGAATTGTCGCATCACTCTCAATCTCCACCTCTCAAAGAAAGCTCGGCTCTACCACTTCCGCAGTCTCGTGCAAGCACTTCCTCAAATGTGACACATGGAATACGTTATGTACACCACTAAGTCTCTCGGGCAACTCCACTCTATACGCCATTTGTCCAATCCTCTCCTTAATAGGAAATGACCCTACAAACCTTGGTGCTAATTTCCCAACGGACCCAAAGCGAACAATGTTTCGTAATGGAGACACTTTGACAAAGACCATGTCCCCAACTTCAAACTCGGGATCTGTCCTCCTCTTATCCGCATAAGATTTCTGCCTATCTTGCGCTGCTTTCATCCTCCTTCAAATCAAGTCGATCTTCTCCGAAGTCTCCCTAATCATATCGGGCCCAATTAAGATCTTATCCGTAGATTCCCACCAATATGTAGGTGAACGACAAGGTCGTCCATAAAGAGCTTCGAATGGTGCCATACCAATGCTGGACTGAAAGCTGTTATTATAATCGAACTCCACCAATGGAAGATGCTCTTCCCACGTACCCCCAAAGTCTAGGATACATAGCCTCAACAGATCCTCTAGAATGCGATTCACCCTCTCGGTCTGGCCATCCGTCTGAGGATGATATGCGGTGCCCAAACATAACTGAGTCCCTACCGCCACTTGTAAGCTTCTCCAAAATTCGCTAGTGTAAATAGGATCGCGGTCGCTCACTATGCTAGAAGGAACACCGTGCAAATGAACTATTTCTCGGACATATACAGAAGCTAACCATGGAGCAGTCCTCTTACTCTTCACGGGAATGAAATGGGCGCTCTTAGTAAGTCTATCTACTATAACCCAAATCCCCGTATTACCCTTCTTCGAACTTCGTAATCCATCCACAAAATCCATCGAGACACTCTCCCACTTCCATAGTGGAACCTCCAATGGGTGAAGCAATCCACCGGGTTTCTTTTGCTCCGCCTTTACTTGTTGGCACACCAAGCATCTAGCGACATACTCGTCCACGTCTTTCTTCATGCCGGCCCAAAAGTAAACTCTCTTCATGTCTTTGTACATCTTGTCCCCGCCGGGATGAATGGTCATCTTCGAATGATGTGCTTCGTCAAGAATAATTTTCCTTAGGTCATCGTCTTTTGGTACACAAAGCCCACCGTCCCTACGTAACCAACCCTTATCATCTAGGGTATACCTACGTAGATGGCTTGATGAATCCCCTCCTTTGAGTTTTTCTACTAACTCAACCAAGTGCGGGTCGTCTCGCTGTGCCTCGCCAATCCGTCCCAAAAGCGTAGGTCTGACCTCCAAGGATGCTAGTAAACCGGGTACGAAGTCAACGGTAGGTCTAAAATCAAACATAGAGATGATCTCTAAACTTCGCCGCTCAACAAACAAAGGACTTAAGGATAATCTTTTTCTACTTAAG
Organism: Allium sativum; assembly: GCA_030737875.1. Taxonomy (NCBI): domain Eukaryota; kingdom Viridiplantae; phylum Streptophyta; class Magnoliopsida; order Asparagales; family Amaryllidaceae; genus Allium; species Allium sativum. The sequence goes on from CM060918.1 coordinate 754,232,130, forward strand.
GCATCGGCCACCACGTTACCCTTGCCAGGGTTATATGCTATCTCAAAGTCGTAGGACGCCAAGAACTCCCTCCACCTTTGCTGCCTTAAGTTCAAGTCCTTCTGAGAGAATAAGTATTCTAACGATTTGTGGTCAGTGAATAATTCGAATTTCTCGCCAAGAAGATAATGACGCCAAGACTTAAGCGCGAAAACAATAGCGGCGAACACTAGGTCATGCGTGGGGTAATTCTTCTCATGCGCTCTCAACTGCCTTCCACCACAGGCTATTACCCTACCCTCTTGCATTAAGACTGCGCCTAGTCCTGTCCCACAAGCGTCAGTATATACGGTAAATGGCTTACTCCCGTCTGGCAATACTAAGACTGGGGCTGAAGTCAAAGCTCTCTTCAAACGTTGGAACGCATCATCACAATCTACGTCCCATGTGAAAACTAGGTTCTTCTTCGTCAAGCGTGTCAATGGAGCTGATATCTTTACGAAGTCTTTGATAAACTTCCTATAGTAGCCAGCCAACCCCAAGAAACTTCTCACTTCGATAGCATTTTTAGGGACCTTCCAATCTTGGATGGCCACCACCTTCGCGGGATCCACGGGTATCCCTTCTTTGGAAACCACGTGCCCCAAGAACCGTACTTACTTCCTCCAGAAGTGACACTTAGAAAATTTAGCCTTAAGGTTATGCGCTCGTAGGGTCTCCAACACTTCCCTAAGATGTATGGCATGCTCTTCTTCATCCTTAGAAAAGATCAAGATGTCATCTACAAAGACTACCACGAAATTGTTAAGGTACTCCCTAAACACCCTACTCATCAAATCAACAAAATATGCTGGGGCGTTTGTCAAACCGAAGGGCATCACTAGCCATTCATAGAAACCGTCCGGAGTCCTAAAGGCAGTCTTGTCTGTGCTATCCTCAGCCACTCTCAACTGATGGAACCCAGTGGCTAAGTCCAACTGCGAAAACACTGAGGCGCCAACTAACTGATCGAAGAGATCGTCAATCCTCGGTAGTGGGTGTCTGTTCTTCTTAGTAAGCTTATTAAGCTCTCTATAGTCCACACAAAGTCTATGGAACCCATCCGCCTTCGTGGCAAATACTACTGGAGCACCCCACTCCGATATACTTCGTCTTATGAACCCCTTCTCAAGCAACTCCTTCACTTGCTTATCGAGTTCCCTCCTTTCACGTGGAGCCATATGGCGTACTGGCAATGATACTGGTTTCGCATTATCCACAAGATATATTCGAAAATCTATCTCTCGCTTCGGAGGCAAGCCCTTCACCTCCTCAAACACATCCGAATATTCTCCGACCACTCTAACAGATCGTAGATTTTCCTGAGACGCGTCAAGCGATTCTAAATAACTTAGCATAACATAATTTATGGGAATACAAATGTTTTCGAGAGTGTTACCAAGGCGAGTCACGAGCCTAACTACTCTCCTTTCACAATCAAGAACGGCCCCATTTCTGGATAACCAATCCATTCCTAAAATTAGCCTATAGCCCGTGAAGCCCAACACATAAGCATCACATCTAAATTCAACGCCAAGTATGGAAATTCTCAAATCCAAACACATCATGGACAAATAAGCTGAGCCCCCTATTGGATTCAAAACAACTAAGGGATCCTCTACTAAACTGGTGTTTAAGTGCAGTGATTCAACTAATGATGTAGAGATAAATGAATGCCATGCGCCCGAATCGAATAAGGTACAGATAGGATGATCAAACAGAAAAACTAAGCTTTCAACAGAAATGGTTCTACCTCGTTCTTGCAGCGGTGCGACCGCGAGAGCCTGAACTTGCCCCCTTGCCTGCCCTGGTGCCATAAGAGCCTGCACCTGTCCTCCCGAGGTAGCTCCTGCCCTCTGACCCTTCTTTGGGCAGTCCTTCACCAAATGTCCCGCATCACCACAATGAAAACAGACAGTCTTCATTTTCTTTCGGCAATCCTTGCTGAGATGGCATGGGGTTCCACAGTTAAAGCACTTCTTCTTTCCCTTGTTGTTATTGTCTTTTCCACCTTTCTTGTTTTGCTGTTGTGGTTTCTTCTGATCCCCCTTCTTCCCGGGTGCCTTATCAGCTTTAGCGCTTTTCTCCTCATGCATGAGCGCCATTTCTACTAACTTCTCAAAGGTGGCCCCCATCGGGATGTGGGTCATAGCCAACCCTTGCAATGGTTCATTCAAGCCATTCACGAACCCTAGATCCTTCTTCTCTGGCATGTTTACTAAGTCCAAGCCAAACCTTGCTAACTGATTAAATTTATTGATATTTTCTTTCACTGATGAGCTTCCTTGCTTCAATGCCAAGAACCTTTCCATATATAGATTTTCTTCCGCCCTTGAGAGAAACTTCGCCTCGAACCTACGTCTGAAATCCGCCCAAGAGTCAACAGGACGCTCCCCATTAGTGACCTCCCACCAAAACGAGGCCTCTCCCTTCATCAACCAAGCTGCTAAACGAACTCTCTTCCCTTCTTCTACTTCAACTATTTCTAGCAATTCTTCCACCTCCTTAAGCCAATCTCTAGCTTCCACAAATGTTTCTTACCCTTGAAAGGGTTTTCCACCCATAGCTTTGAATTCCTTGCACGTCTTTGCAAAAGTATCTACACGAGGAGGAGGAGGAGGGACGGGTGCAACTGGTGGTGGTGGAACATTAGCTGGACCCGCAGTGGCCCTAGCCTCCAATAACCTCCTATACCATCCTGGTATCGTTACACCGTCGGGTAGATTAAGATCTTCAGCCATGCTGAAACGAAAAAGGAAAGATTCAAAATGAAGAATTCGAAAGATAAAGATATGTGGCTATTGGATATTATGTTTTTCATAAAAAAACTTTTCTCTTTAAAATTTCTCATTAAAACATGTTTTTGAAAACACTTCTTCCAAAAATAACTATTTTTCTAAAGTATTTTTATTTGTTCTGGTAACCTTAAGCCCTGATACCATGTGTAACACCCCACGTCCATTAATGTCACTCAAAAAGGGAATGCATTAAGTTCCATGGAGGTTATAAGTGAATATAGAACAGAAAAATTACAACAAGACAGATAATAAGTAGTACTTGGAAATCTAAAACTTCATTTTATTGCAGCGGAAATATGTTTATTACATCACAAAACCATTAATCAGAGTCAAGTACATTATCCATCTTCATAAAACAAAATACATAATCCCATTACACAAATAGCCATTAAAGAAGATAACAAGCTGGACTTTACTTCAAGGGTCCAAGGTTTCCAAAAGAGATAAAGCAATTCAATCAAACTCCACTAGAGTTGGGCCCAACCTGAGGACCTGGAGGGGGAAAAAGGATAGAAATGGAGGGGGTCAGACATAAAGTCTGGCGAGTATGATAATTCTAACAATACTATTATCAAAATAACTAGACTAAGGCATAAGCTGGAAGACAAGTAAATGTCTTTGAACTCTTAGGAAGATAAAGATAGTGTTTAAGATAACGTTAAAGATAACGGTAAAGGCACACCTAATTACTAACGAATGATTACTACACTGCACCGCACATTACTACACTACACCACACCAGTCACCCTATTGTTTGATCCCACTTGCTTCACACAGAAACTTTATAAATAGCCTTACGTACCCCAAGATGACTATATAGGTGTCGTCTGCCTCTATCTCCACTAGGTGTACCCCACTACCCACTTTCGATCGGCTCCCTACTCGTAGATACCCGTGCTGGCCCCACAGTGGGGTGTATCACTCCCCTAAAGTGGCAACCCGATACAACTTGAGAATGCACAACTTATACCTACACGATGCAACAACATCGTACCTACCAGCCCGAGTCCATACACGCATATGAAACCCGTTGGACTTGCGTTGCCACCGCTACCCGTTTTGGCCTCTTACAGTCGAACCCAGCATGCGTGTCCCGTCCTCGACTTGGGTCGAGCCCACAAAGATACGTTTGGGATACTGGTCAAAATGGGCCCCCCCAAGCTACCCACCTAAGCTTGTCACTAGTATATCCCACTTAACCCTCTTAGTCATGTTCATTTACATGTGTGTTTGGTTAAGTCTTACTAATCGTATTTCACATGCCACTAAGGGCACCCCCTAGATTCCTCATTCCACCCAAGGCACCTACTTAACCCCCATGTCCCACCTTACACGTTTATCTGGTTAAGTATTTCTTAATTCATTCAGACCATAACCTCATAAAGACCTCTCACATTAGACTGGCATTTATGGCAGCTGGATTTGCCGGGCGGGTCCTGGCAGTCTTACACCATAAAAGAGTCTAACCTCGTGTCTTTACAACCGTTATGCTTTAGTTTAGGCCTAGGACCTCTCACATTGGGCTGACATTTGTGACCACTGGATTTGCCGGGCGGGTCCGGGCAGGTTTACGTCACAAACGAGTCCAACCTCGTGTCCTAAGCATTGATTAACACTTAAAATCTTTTACCCTAGTTTTAATAATTCCCTATTCAAATTATTAATTAAGTCAACTTTTAATGATGTCCATAATTGACTCAATTATGGCGATCCACTCATGGTATGCAAAATCATATCAATTGCACCCCAACATCTTATTATTAAATCTTTAATATTACCCCTACCCCACGTTTATACGTTCGCTTATTCAACGCATAATATAGGCTAGACTTGAATAGTCTAACGCATAGCACAAAGATAAATTATTACAACATATAGACAATTAAAATAAATCTAATCATAATAGGGGTGAAACTTGCATAAACTACACATGTTAAGGATCAAAAGGTGCCAACTTGTTAAATGTCTCAATTTATATGATATGATCATAGCCCAAATCTATACATAAACTTGCATATGGGGTTTTTAGGCAACATAATGATGGTGTGAACTAGCATAGGATATCACATATGTCATAGCATAATTGTAGATGTCATAATAGATGTCTTGGTATATGTTCATAACTTTTCTAATCAATCTAACTTGCATATGTGACTTGTCATATAGATCAACATAACCCAAACATGATGATTTAATTAATATGAACTAACTAGCATAAATGGTAACATCATGGCCTTTTTAACATGTATGATTCATCACAACTTAGCATAGAAACTTTCAACATACATAACATCATCATAGCATGATTTACAACATATAAGATATAATCATCACATAACATTGGATTTACTATATACATGATACCAAAAGGGGTTTACAACAACATATATGATAATTCACATCATCTACTCATAATCCATTCATAACTCAACCTAATTAAAATGATAATAATCTTGTTAAGATCATCATACTCACAATTTAGAGAAGAAAAGAGAGAATTTTGCTTTGCTTTAGGGTTGAGAGAATTAGAATTGAATTTTCTTTTCTTCTTTCTTAGTTGGCGGCGGCTCCACTGATTTCCATGGCGATGGTATGATGGTAACTATTCTATTTTAATTAGGTTTAGGGTCAGCATTAGGATGTATTTATAGGTGTAGGAAGTTATTTAGGACCATTAGATTAACCCTAAAGCATGAGAACCGATCAAATGCAAAATATGTATTTGAGCGAATCGGCCCACGGGTTGACAGCCAAACACCCTGGATTAACCCCCTAGTCGACCCAGCAGAGCTCGGGTCGGCCTCAAAAATGGGCCGATTCAGTTATTTCCCCTCCCAATTCGCAGTTTTGAAATTTTTCGCATATTTATTCATTTAATTTTTAATTTATATATATATATATATCAATATATATATATATATATATATATATATATATATATATATTTCTCTGCGCAACCCATTTCACTTAATTCTTTTCTAAAAATTAAGTATACTTTAGTTTGTGAATTTCAATGTTATAAAATTACGGGGTGTAACACGACCACTCATTTTTAAACTTAGGAAATATTTATTATTATATTTCCAAAATTCCACTTATTGGGTTAAAATGAATGTTGTGTAAAACATCGTTACAACAACCCAAAATATTTCATTCAACTTAACTCTTTAAACATTTATCTTCGAGACTGAATCATCCAATTTATCGATTAGTAATTAAATCAATCAAGTTGGGGTATAATTACCTCTCAGACCCTAGCTTAGAACATCCTTAACTTCAAAATAGACAACACCACTATTCCCGAATAACGAACATCACATAAAGCCGATTATCCATTTTTAAAACGTATATACATTTCTCTTTCTATTAATAGATTATCGATTTCCTTTTTGTTTATAATATTCTATTTTATGTTCGTTTCCTTAGCGAATTCTAATATATTGATATATTAATTTCCAGTTATTAAAATTCTTAAAATATTCTAACTCCTTAAATTTTTAGAAAAATTCGCTAGCACCTCCTTTGTACCGGTCGATAGTTCAAACCTCAACTCGCCTCTCTTGGCCCTTTCCATTCAAAAAGAAAATAAAAAAGCCAAGCAACTTGCCGATTCGGCGCATAAATTCTCATATGGAATTTAAACGTGCACCTTTTTGTTGGGCACTAGAATTTTAATCTTCATACACTTCATTCCATATCTGTCTAACCCATATACGTCCATTTCCAATTTGTTTCAACTCAACCGGCCATTTTTAACTTAATTTTCTAATTTATATTTAATCAGTTCTTTGCCCATTTCATCTTTTTAATTGAACATATCACATCCAAATATGTTTTTATTTTATTTAAAAACCAATCTAATTTCATTTTCAACCCGAGTTTCATATTCAATTTCGAATATGAATTTAAAAACCCCATTCACTTATCCAACGCCCAATTTCGATTCATAACACGATTAACTAATTATTGTTCAAATTAGTTAATTATATTCCATAACTAAAAATATGATTTTTGTTTGAAAAATCATTTCATTTATACAACTTGAGTTCGTATTTATTTTACAACCCAAATCTGGATTTTTAAATTACAAATCCATATTTTATTAACTCAAAATACTTCAATTTTAATTAATAAACCATTCTGGTTTTTATAATGGTTATGGCACCGCTTTTCTGAAAATTTGAATTTGGCATAACTCAAAAACTATAAGATGAAATCCATAATTTTCTCCTCGATTAGAAAACTATTATCTAATCAGTCCTGAGGTTCTTGTTTCACACAATTCCGACTTAAATTGAGTTCTATATACTCAATTGAAGTTCAAAACGCCAATTTATGAACTACCGCGCTGCGACGAGTTTTTTTAATTATACTTAATATCTAAATGTTTTAAACTTCGTTTATATATAAATTCTAACTTCATTCTAATACATTTTTAATATATATTAAACCAATTTTACGAATTCAACTTATTCTTGATTACCCCAAATTGCCAATTATTTCGTATCTCGGTTATAAATCTATTTATAATTCAATCTTCTATACTATATGCCGATATCCTTTGAAATAAATTATTTTATAAATTTGATATAAAATATAATCAGTCCTGGCGGTTCTTGTTTCACACAATTCCGACTTAAATTGAGTTCTATATACTCAATAGAAGTTCGAAACGCCAATTTATGAACTACTACGCTGCGACGAGTTCGTTTTAATTATACTTAATATCTAAACATTTTAAACTTCATTTATATATAAATTCAAACTTCATTCTAATACATTGTTAATATTTATTAAACCAATTTTCCAAATTCAACTTATTCTTGATTACCCCAAATTGCCAATTATTTCGTATCTCGGTTATAAATCTATTTATAATTCAATCTTCTATACTATATGCCGATATCCTTTGAAATAAATTATTTTATAAATTTGATATAAAATATAATTTCAATTTATAAATACTTTAAACTTATTTAAAATTAGTTTATATTTCAAATCCCCAAAATGAAATCAATCGTTCTATTTTTCAATACGTTTTCCAATTCATTTTTATATTCATACTTGAATCTAAAATTTCAAATTATCCAATGATAATTATCTTACTTCATTTATAAACACTTTTATAAATTTAACTTCCTTATTTTATAATTTAAAACAAGTTTCTGTTTCAAAATTCTATATGAAACTCCACCCTTTTATATTCCGAATTTCTGGAATAAAATCGTCGTTCCCTTTTTGAAATGATTTCAACTTTCCACTTTTAAATTCAAAATTGAATTTAAAATCCCAAATTATCTTTTGATATTTAATTTGCTATAACTATAATATCATTTATAAATTTACTTGTTTTATATATTAAAACAAGTTCCATTTAAAAAATCTATTTTCAAACCAAAATCCTATTTTGGAATATTCTATTTATTCTAACTAATCCATATATAACATAGAATATATTTTCATATTTAACTTTAACTTCTATTTAATATATTCCTAATGTTTTTTCTAGACATATTTTATTTGAATAAATTCGAACTAATCAAATTCAAATCATAAATCCTTACGGATTTATTTTAGTTCATATTTTGAACATCAGAATAAATTTCATCATTTAGTTCTTTAAAACGATTCCCCATTTCTATTTTTAAATTCACATTTGAATTTAAGTATTCAAATTATCAGATGATAATTTTTCCACTTCATTTATAAACATAGTTTATAATTTCATTTCAATTCCCTGATTATCTGATGAAAAACATTCCATTTTATTTATAAACACTGTTTATAAATTCACATCAATTTCCTGCATTATTTAGTTTATAAACATCATTTATAAATTCACCGCATCAATTTCCTGTATTAATTAATTTATAAACACCATTTATAAATTCAATACTTGTTTTATTTATTCAAACAAGTTAATATCTTTATAGCCCATTCGAAATTCAAATTCTATTTTTGAAAAATAGATTTTTCATTTTAAATCTCTAAATATTCTTTGCACGGTATTTTTATAAATCATCATTTTGGGCCAAGTGATATTTAAACAACAAGACCACCCAATTATTAATCAACACATCATGTATGATAATATACATGTGAAAACAAACAATAATAAGTTTTGAGGAATCCAGTTGGATCCCTCCAACCTGTTTTCCTGCATCCACAGAGTTAGCCAACATAAATAATACCCATCCTGCTTCGAGGTAGGATATCGCGGTATCAAAGGTCATCCACTATCATAGCGTAGGGCGTATAGGGTCATCCGCTAATGATACTGCGGGCATCCGCTAATGATACTATGGGAAACCAAACCACCAATATATATATACACACACACACTAGCCGCAAACACCAAGCCTAGATAACTAATATATATAATAATAACAACTGATAAAAATAAATAAATCCATCTAAGCAGCAAATAATTTATTTTTAATGATAAAAATAAATTTAAGTAAATTATGAGTGAGAATTACTCAAAGTTATTTTTAAATTGCAATCTAGTCCAGTTTTAAATTTACCGGGCTTTAGAAGATTTCCAAACTCTCTTCAACTCGTCTACTATAATAACCCAGAAAGCTGAGCCAATTAAAAATTTTTATTTTGGCAATTTCAGTGAGTTTTGAATATTTAAAATGAATTATTTCAAATAATAACGAAGAGAAATTTATTTTGAATAGAATTAGAACGTATATATTTATTTGAATCGTCGTTAGAATATAATTAATAATTTTTATTTATAAAAGGAATTGAAAATGGCGCGGTAGTTCGAAAATTTGATTTCAAAGTTTAAATGAATGTATAGGATTCAAAATACACCGGATTTTAGTGAAACCAAAAATATTTGAATCTATTTGAGAATATCTTTCCAGCGAATCCGAAAAATTGAAATTTCATAGCGGGAATAAAAAGTTACGTCCAGTTGAAAATTCAGAATAGTCGCTATGGAATTCTGGCCCTTAAAAATGGAAATTTTGCAAACGACCTCTGTTTTCGACGAAACCACATTTGTTGGATCCGCGATGTCGAATTATTGCTAGATTCCAAAATTCATAATTTTTTGAATCAATATGTGAGCGTGGCGAAGTAAAACGTGTTTTGACAGTTTTAGTCAATTTCGATCGACTCGAAAATGGCCATTTTTCAAACGATCTTAGAATTTGATGAAATTAGTTTTGTTAAGACTGTATCGTCAATACGAAGCTAGAAAACATTTTTTGGGAATTTTTAGAGTTAAAATGTGGCCCCATTAAATTGAAATGTGCGTTCAAATTGAATATATACTGATTTATATTTTAATTTGAATGAAAACCTATCAAAACAGTCGATTTAAGATACGAAACATATCCCATTGTGTTCGGAATGGGGGTAATTCGCTATGGACGACAGTCGGTGGGTTCGATTTTGAGTTCGAAATAAAAGTCAACTCTTTTGAGAAAATAAATAATAATAATAAAATTCAAACCCTTTTCCCTATAACCCCCCTTCTGTTTTCTCTCTCCCCGACATTTCAAAGAAAAAAAATCGCGCAACCCTACATCAGCCGCCACCCATCATCGCCCCCTCCCCCACGCGCCATCGTCGGCGGTTCCCCGGTGCCCCATCCTCCTCACCCTGCCGTTCTTTCCTCCCTCTCCAATTGAGAACTCCGGCCTCCAAAGCCACAACGACAGAAAGCAGCCACCGCCCTCGTTTAGACCTCCGACCGCACCACATCCACCTCCCCGTCTCCGCCTCCATCCAGAGGTGAAACCCGAACCCCAAACCCCCACAGCCCCAATTCGAAAACCCTAGCCACCGCAACCCCATTACCGTTGACCTCCTTCCACCTTCCTCTGCCCTGTCAGCGCTGATGTGGGCCCTCCAGCATCGAAGAATTAGTTTTTACTTGAAAAGGTGAGTTTTTAAGTTAAATTAAATTAATTTAAATACATTGTTCAAGCAGTTTTTAAAAAAATATATAACATAGCCTAAAAATATGATTTTTAAGGAGATAAAGAATTGAAATTTATATATATGTTATTATAAATAAAAATATGATCTTTACATTGAAAGTGAACAAATAAGAATATGATTTTTATTTGAAAGAAAGATTTGATTTTATAGTTAAAAAGATTTGATTTTTGATTAAGTAAGAATATGATTTTTGTTTCACAGAAGATTATATTTTTATAACATAAAAGATTATATTTTTATAACCAGTAAAGAATAGATTTTTATTCGTATAAAGTTTAGATTTATATATATATATAAAGTGAAGATGAAAATTCAATTTTTATATATATGAAGTGAGGATAAAAACCCGATCTTTTTATTTATGTAGAGAACATAAAAATATGATTTTTATGTATGGGAAGCATTATTAAAAATGTGATTTTTAATAATAAACCGCTTGTTACTAATTGCGATGTAACGGTCGGAAAACAAATCTAAATTCAAACTGTTCAGAAATAAATAATGGAGGAGTGGAACCCTTGGTGAGAACTCCTCACTTTTAATTTGTTTTCTAGTTGAAATTTATACTAGGATGCAAACGGTGCTTAGCAGCACCTGACACCCGTTGTCCGAAGATCATGGACGACTTGTGTGATTGTTTGTGTTGTGAAATTTGACTGTTGATTGTGATATGAAAAGTATATACTCATGTGTTGAATAAAATAATTTAATGTGTTGAAATAAAATATATATTCATGTTTTGAAATAAAATATATATATTCATGTGTTGAAATCAAATATATATTCATGTGTTGAAATAAAACAAATATTCATTTTCAAATCGAATGATTTGTTTATGTACACTGATTTAGCTGATATTGATTGGGATGATAAATTTTACACATCGCCCAACTGCACAAATAAAATCTGTGTTTGATTGTTTGAAACCCCACATGGGTGTTGGGATGAAATTGGGCATACACTAATCCCAATAATTAGCTGTATATCGATCGATTGATTGACAGGCTGTTATAAGCATTGAATATTTATATTTGATGCTTATACAGTGTAGAATGCACTCTAGATGATGGTTGATTATTTATCGTTGCTATTATATATATGTGTTGTATGGAAACCATATAATTAACATTATATGGTAACTGATTGGGCCTCATTCCAATTTGGAAAATAAGGAATATTATAAAAGAAAATTCATGTGTTGAATAGAAAGAAAATTCATGTGTTGAATAGAAAAAAAATTCATGTGTTGAATAGAAAGAAAATTCATGTGTTGAATAAAAAAGAAAATTCATGTGTTGAATAGAAAGAAAATTCATTTGCTGAATAAAAAAGAAAATTCATGTGTTGAATAGAAAGAAAATTCATGTGTTGAATAGAAAGAAAATTCATGTGTTGAATAGAATAAAAATTCATGTGTTGAATAAAATATATATTCATGTGTTGAATAAAAATATATATTCATGTGTTGAAGAAAATATTCATTTGTTGAATGGAATAACGAAGTTATTGAAATATATAAATCCATGTTGATTAGATATGTGCCATTTTGACGCGAACGATATTTATATCGATTATATTCATTTTTATAAGGATTATAGAAAACAAAGTGATTTCAAAATATAACGTTTTGAAAATATTATCATTGGTATATCGATAATATGGAATATTAAATTTTGATTCGAAATTGAATATGAAGTTGAAATCATTTTGAAAACGAATTTAAAACGATTTATAAAATACATTTTAAAAGAAATCGACAAAATATATATAATATATATTTTATATATAATGGCCTGAATAGAACGCGCCGCGCTGCGGCAGTTCGCGAATTTCGACCATTGACTTCGAATTAACGTTGCGGGAGATCCGACCGTCGGATTCTCCTAAAACTGGAACCGTTGGGTTCGTATCGAAAAGAGATATCTAACGAATGTGATAAATTAGAAATCTAACGGTTGGATTTGGAATTATGTACAAATCAAATTTGGAAAACGTCGTTGTAAGTGCAGTTCGATGGCCGTTGATGGAAATCGACTGTACGGGCCTTGATAAAATTACTAAAAATATCAATAATTAGTGTAAAATCATAAGAAATGATTTAGAAAGGATTGGGATGAAAAATTCCATATTTGAAAAGATAAAAATACATTTATATTGAAATGAACTAGTTTTGAACTAGAATTATAATTCAATTATTTTTAAATAAATAAATTGGATTTGAAAGGGTTTTAAAAGTAACCTGAATTTCCGATAATTAAATTGGAATGGAATGGAATTCGATTTGGTAATAATCAAAGTGAATTTCTGTGGAGGAAGACCACTAATATATCTGGAATTTAAAAGGCTTTTCCATTATTCCATTTATACTATTAGTCAGATATGGAAGTTCATATCAATTATATATATCGATTTGTTTTCCATGAAGATTCCATTGTTATTGGAATGTGATTTTGGGTTGTCGTGAATGGTATCTTTAATAATACTATTCTTAGACCCAACGGAGCTAAGAAAATCAGAAACTAATTGGAGATTAGATAAGTTGAATGGTTTCTTGGGTATTGATCTGATGTTGGTTTCGGCCTTCGGGGTTATTACTTAGGGAATTGTTCACTTGCTAATTTACGGTTAAATGCTGATGGAAAAGAATGTGATTTTGGGTTTATAGTGAACCGTGTTTTAAGTGACATTGGTTCTTTAACCCAGTTAAAGACAGGATATGATTTCCCAAGTTAAACAATCATTAATATTGATTTTTGGGAAGACTAAAGCCAAGTGGAGTTTTAATGAATCTTTAATTAGATTGAAATAATCGAGAATGGAGTATCACCAGTTTTGCTCCAGGCGATAGTTAAATTTTTAATTAGATTTGAACGTGAAATGGTAATTGAATTTACCGATAACACCGTGGTGTTAGATATAAGGTATGACCGGTTTTACTTCATGGGATGAATAGGTTGGGATTGAGAAATAAAATAAATGATTACTTCAGTGTGGTTCGCTAATCCCGACTAGTTTGAATTGATATTCAAAAGAAGATTAAAGAATAAATTTAAAGAATTTATCTTTGATAAAATTAATGGGAACCTTTCCAAAAGTATAAGAATATTTGAATAAAAGAATATTCTGAATTGGAATGAGGCGTATATTGTGTTTGTGTAACACTTATTTAGTATATATGCGAGTTATTCAGAAAGACCGGGTTTATCCCATTCTGAATAACTGATTCGACGTGGTGTTGAGGATGAAAACAGTGGTCGAAGGCCGGAGGTCTTCACATCGTTTGGGTGATTACTGATGATCTTGAATGGGCTATACACCCAAGAGGAGAGAATCAGTTGGTGTTCGTCCAGACGTACTTGGAGATCGATGGATATGTGAGGTACAAAGTGCCTCCGGTTTCGTTCAGACCCAGAACGGACTTGTAAATGGACTGTGTGTCTGACATTGGATATCGTTCTGTGTGATTGATGGATATCGGTTGCATGGAGTGGTTTGCCTGTGTGGCATGCTAAGATGCAAATGATCAAGGCTTTTGTTGAAAAGAAAAGTCTTGTGGTTGATGATCAAAGCACGGCCTGTGTGGCATAGCTTTGTGTAGCGTTAATTCGCGAGCCTCACACCCCGGTTGTGAACCAGAAACGGGAGAAGACTTTAGGGAGGGCATGCGTTTCCTTCTAGCTAGGGTGGTGTCAGAGACCTACCAGCCCTGACATTTATATTATTTTCACTTGTGTGGTTGTTGCTGTTGCGAGGCGCCTCGGATATATCGATGACTATGTGGAGCCGATGGAGTCATTTGGCTCATTTACGCCCCAAAGGGCGGTGAAATGTAGTGTTCAGGCATTTTAATCCAAATTGATGGACCGACCCTGACGATCCATGGGTCGATGCGCTCTGACCCTGAGGCTCGGGCTAGAGAGTCTCGAAGTTGGTGAGGATGATCCCTTGCCTTAGTTCACAGATGGAAATCTAACTTCCAATACGTGACTTTGCGGTTTTGATTGTAGAGCCTAGTATTGGCGACATGATAAATGGTTCCCATGCCGCCTAGGATTGATACATTTATATTTGAAGTTGTTTTATACACTATGCACTTATAATAGTATCAAATGATTTGTTTTTAGCGTATCAAGCATTCTTAGGCTATTATAAGGTAAAACCCTATCATCCGGCTTGTGTTGCATTGTGTGATGGGACCTGGGTCTTATAATAGCTTCATTGTTCTTTATTTAGCATTGCGCTGTTGTTTTATGCACTGGTGTTCTTGGGAGGAAACCCGTTCCGTGTTATATGGCGTGGTCCTTTGATTTACCTAACTTTAAAATAAAGATTAATAACTATTTTAGTTCTCACACCAGTCACATGACTGACCTGGAGTTTATTGTTTGGACCTAAACTGTAATGACCCGGATATTTGACGGTGTAATAATTAACTTATTAATTATTTAAATAATGGATATATTATTTAATCGTCGATGTTAGAACATATAATTATATTATAATTAAAATCGAGCTCGAAATGGAGCTGCAGTTCGTAATGTGGCGATTCGAACTTCAACTGAGTGTACAACATCTGTTTTAAGCCGGATTTCTTTGAAACAAGAAACGTGTGGAGCTGGTGGAGTATATCTTTCTAATGGAAGAGAAAAATCAGGATTTCGTCGTGTAGATTTTGATTTATGTTCAAATCAAATTTCAGAATAGTCGCTATAGAATCGTTTATCGGCCATAACGGTTTATTCGATATAAGTGGATACCGGTTTCGAATTTAGACAAGGTTCTTTTGGGACATAACGATAATTTAATTTTTAGAATTTTATGATAATTTTTAATTAATTAAATAAGCACTTTTTATTGTGGGAGTATTTTGCACCCTTAATCAGCGATTTTGGGGTTTCATAATATGAGTTAAACTACCGATATTTTTATATTTTTGGGATCGTGGGACATTGCTCATCTCACCGGTGTTTTTATTTCTTTTCGTAGCAGCTCGTATAGACAGAATTTTATATAATAGGGTATGTTAAGTTTTCAACTTAAAACAAAATATCCTAAAATAATTTGTCTAGACCTAAGGAAAGCCACGCATCATTAACTCTTCTCAACCGTACCCTCAAACTCAAAACGTGGATATCAGTTCCTCCTTTTAAAAATTAGCGTAAATATCTACTCCAATCCCTTATACTATATATACATACCATTCCCATTGCTAAATCTAATTCTCTGTTGAATTCATGTGCCGCCAATTCCATTCGTGGAAAACCAAAAATCCGCATTTCAAGAATTTATAGAATCAAATAAAAATCCCTAAAATCTGAAGGCTTGACCTGCTAGACCAGTGCGTGATTTCTTCTGCTCCTATACTCTTTTCAGTGAGGTGTGACACAAATTTTCGAAGACAAGGACGCGGGTTTTCACTGATGGAACCGCATCAAAGTTTGTGACTTCGGTCTTGTGGTTGCAGGTCAGAAAAGAAAGGTGATGGTCTTCGAAATAAGGTGGAGAAGAAGTACATACTGTAGTTTAAATTGTGGGGAGAAAGATGGGGTCACCTTGGTCGGGGAAGAGGTCGGAGTAGAGATAGCCGAGAACAGGGGAGTGCGGTGAAAGAAGAGGTGACGTGAAGGGCAGTCCGACTTGAATGGCTGATGAAGCTTGAAGTATTGTTAAATGAGCGAAAGGTGTTGTGGTGAAAGGAAGTAAGGGCGCCTGTTGCTTAGGTGATGCTGGAGACTGTGATGTTTTACACGTTTGTGCTTAGGGGCGGAGTATTTGAAGGTGTGCTGAGTTTGAAAAGGAGCACGGTTGTGCAGTTTTGTTGTGTGAGTTCATTTATGTGTAGAAAGATTTTTACTGTGTGGAATGTGGTGAGGGGGTGCGGGTGTTGAAATGAAGAATTCCAGTTACTTTAGTTTTTGATGGAGGGGGAACGGTAATCAGAAGACGCGGCCATGGTATTTTGCTTTCGTTAGGAGCAACATTTCGAAATGAAGGTGATGAATGAGTTTAAGCACTGCTTCGGATTTAATCAAGGGCATGAAGGAGCTGTTGCGAACCATTGTTGTGGAAGAATGCGAGTTAGAGAGGCCGGTAGGAGAAGAGAGTTGTAAATGAATAATGGTATTATTTGTTTGAGTGTTTGTGGCATAGAACGAAGGGATGAATCAAAGAACACGACATGTCCATCTTGTTTTCGAACAGTTGCCTTGGAACTGGGTTACAAAGAAGGAATAAATGAGGAGAGAAATTGACGAACCGTAAGTTGCGTTGGGATCATATGGACGAGAGCTCCAAAATGAAGCTGACTGGGAGTGAATCTGAGCTCGTTACAATTTATGGAGAAATAAATTGTCCGACTGAGTCGAATAACGCAAACCGTTATTCAACGGTTAACGCGCAATGTGAGTAAAACTCACTAACTCTCCTCAATTTATATTTTAATATAAATTGTACTTTATTTATTGACTGCTGTATATTGATTGTTAAACTGGACTGTTAAATAGATTTGATTGAAAACGTAGTTATAGTTAATCTATGTACTGTTAATCAAATATGGTTCTGTACAGCAGGATATTTCATTTCAAAATGAAATATGATATATATTATACTGTGTAACATCTGTGGATGCAGGGAGACAGGTTGGAGGAATCCGACTGGGTTCCTCAACAATTATTTTACTGTTTTCATATATTGTGATATATGTGTGATTTATAATCTGTTATTGATTATGGATGTTAGAACGATATTGATCATCGTTGTTTGATATTTTGAATATCATAAGAAACCCTGAGTTGTAAAAAGGAATATTTCAATGTATATTGAAATAAAGGAAATTATTTATAAATCGAACACGGTTTTATAAAAAGGAAGTATTTATAAAACAAATAGAGTTTTATAAAAGGGATATTTATTTAGAAAATAAATAGAAATAAGGAATAGTTATTTAGAAGATAAATAAACAGTTATAAAAGGGAAATATTTGTAACGGTAAATAGAAGTTGTAAATAGGAATATTTGTAACGGTAAATAGAAGTTGTAAATAGGAAATATTTGTAACGTTAAGTAAACGTTGTAAAAGGGAAATAGTTGTAACGGAAAACGAAGTTTATCAAAAGGAGTTAATCAAACGTAGTTTATCAAAAGGACTTAATCAAACGTAGTTTATCAAAAGGAGTTAATCAAACGTAGTTTATCAAAAGGAGTTAATCAAACGTAGTTTATCAAAAGGGGTTAATCGAATATAGAAATTAAGAAGTGAAGTTAAACAAAAATTAGAAACTGACTAGAGATTAGTAAGTTGAATAGTTTTCTGAGTGTTGATCTGATGTTGGTTTCGGCCTTCGGGGTTTATACTTAGAGAATTGTTCTCTTACTAGTTTACAGTTAGGGACTAATAGTTGTGGAATGATAGTGATGCGTAAATGAGGATTGGAAATGTTTTCCAATGTTGAAAATGTATATTTTCTAGTTTTAGAAAATAAGGAAATATGAATATATATATATATATATATATATATATATATATATGATTGATGATTGGATCGATAATTCCATTTGGAATTAAGATCGTTGTTTGTACACCGACATATTTTCATTTGATAGTTAAATCACAGACTATCGAAGTTTTGACCATTTTACGTTGTTAATATGGAGAGACCGGTTGGATTATTATCCGAAGAACCACTCCGTATCGACATAAGCGTTGTGATCAAATACGATGAAGAAATTGAAGACGGAGTAAAGTGCAATAGGTGTCCTATTTACAGAATAGTGCCTTCGGTTTCGTTCAGTCCCAGAACGAACGTATATGGACGAATGTCTGACTGAGTATTTCCAATGATCGAATGGGTTGGACTGTACAAATATATATGGTGGCCAACGGATTTATTCCCTTCGCATAATATCCAGAATCTATTTGTGCAGATCCAACTAAATGATTAACGGATCTGATAATGTGACATTCAAAGTGATCGTGTTATAAATGAAGGGAAAGTAAGCGTAGCTTCTAGCCTCACATCCGGTAAATGACAAAAATCGGGCAGGCAGCATGGCTAAGTCGGTCGCACCGAAGTAGGGTGTATAATCACCTATCTAGAGAATATTCATTTGCTTCTTTAATCTATCAATGCTGTCCCATATATATACGGGAAACGGTTGCTGATCCCGACCGTTGGTGATGTACATTCGATACACTCAAGCGAAATGAGTGGTCGGTCATGTGTGGCTGAGTTGCAAGATGTTCTTGTTGAACTCCAGTGTATCGTTCCTAGAGTACACTGATCGGAAGGTGGTTTCATACCTTGTCATAGTTGGAAACCCAATCATCCAATACGCACCTGCGGTTTTGATTGTATACTATATATGTAGAACGTGAGATGCAAGCGTTTCTACTAGACTGATATCTATTTGTATTTAGACATTACCATAATATCAGAATGATATTGCTTTTCAAAGATGTTTGGATTCTCATAAGGGAAAAACCCGTTCCGTATTCACGGTGTGGTCTTATGAGATATCATATACCTGTTTAAATGATTTGAGTTTACTCACACCAGTCCCATGACTGACCCGGAGTTTATTTTGTTTTGTTTCCCTAAACTCTTGGGTGCCTAAATTTGTACGGGCAGTCAAATAGTCGGGATTTTATAGATACACTTGAAGAGCTTGGAGCAGGAGGCTTCAGGATTCTATAGCTATTATTATTTCCGCTGTTGTTGTAAGTGCTGTACTCTGATAAGTGCTATTGTATATATAACTGTTTGTATTTCAAAAGTTATATTTTATTCGTTCCGCTGTGAGATTCGTGTTACTCTGATGTTGTTGTTGTTGTTGTCTTCTTCTTCTTCTATTCTAAGTTTCTATCTTATCTATCCTCACCCTCTATCTTCTTTCTATTAGTTTCTTGAATTTCTAGTGCAATTTGGGGTTGGACTTGTGTTATTTAGTCAGCTCAAATTGGACTGGATTTTCGGGTCACTACATTTGGTATCAGAGCTTAAGTTAAGTATTACCTTGGCTCTGTGGCGTGACTCAGTAGAGATGGGGTTAGTAATACCCTAGATTGAGTTTGAGTGTATATATACGAGTGAACGTATTTGTTATTTGATATAAAAATTTGTTTTATATTGTGGAGCTTTATTGGTTGAGTGGCTTATGAATTCTGGTCGATAGTGGGGCACCACAATATCGATAAGGGTTTCTAAACATTCGAATACGATGAACCAACATGATATGTTTTGACATTGACATAATATAATTGGTTGTGTTGGTTGTTATTTTAATCAGATGAGATTATAAAAAGGTGAAATGGTTATAGATAACTAATCAGGATTCATATAAGTAAAGTATATGGAATAAGATGAATTAAATCTGAAATTAAATCAGGATTAGGAATTAAAATAAGGAAATTTTAAGTTCCTGGGAGATTTTGAAAATGTTTTCAAATTGGAAGTGTTATAGTATTGAACTCACTTCGATAAACTGGGAAATAACCCTGATGAGTGTGGCCACATCATCAGTGTTCATTTTCGAGTTCTAAGTGACGGATTACTACCAAAGATTTTGTTTTTGAATTGTTTAAGGAAAACAAGTGTTTAGAAATTCAAAGGTTTTGAATTGGTATTATGGTTTCAAATTGATTTGAAATAAACACAGGAATATAAATTCTGGAATTAAGATTTAACTTATGAAGTTAAATAGATTAAAATATTGAAAGTGGATAAATTAATTTGAATTAAACTTGGACAAGGTTATATATAATATGGAATTATATTGGGATGATATCGAGTAAGTTGATTGATTTTATAAGGATTTGGGATCAAGAATTGTACTTAAGTTTGAAATGGAATTTGACTTGAGTATAAGCAATTGCTTGAGTTTGAGGATAAGTTGATTGGTATGGCATGATATATGCAGAATTGGTAACAGATGATAGGGATATAGTGATATGCCCGACAAAAGGTAAAAGTTTATATTTCATATGAGTTTGGAATTTATGAGCCGAATTGGCAAGCCGCTTGGCTGTTTGATTTTCTTTTGGGTTGAGAAGGCCTAGAGAGGCGAGTTGGAGTTTTACCGATAGGGCTGTACAAAGGAGGTTATGGCGAAATTTTCCGAAAAATTAAAGTGTTAGAAAATTTTCAAATTTTTTTTGAAACTTTAGGTTAGTCGGAAGGAATTAATATTTTAGTCAATATTAATTGGTTCAGTTGAAACTGAAGTTAAGGGGTAAACCGATAAATATTTACCTAATAGATAGGGTCGTCCTCTACCTTAGCAATTTCGAGGACGAAATTATTTTAAGTGGGGAAGAATGTAATGACCCGGATATTTGACGGTGTAATAATTAACTTATTTCATTATTTAAATAATGGATATATTATTTAATCGTCAACGTTAGAACATATAATTATATTATAATTAAAATCGAGCTCGAAATGGCACTGTAGTTCGTAATGTGGCGATTCGAACTTCAACTGAGTGTACAGCATCTGTTTTAAGCCGGATTTCTGTGAAACAAGAAACGTGTGGAGCTGGTGGAGTATATCTTTCTAATGGAAGAGAAAAATCAGGATTTCGTCGTGTAGATTTTGATTTATGTTCAAATCAAATTTCAGAATAGTCGCTATAGAATCGTTTATCGGCCATAACAGTTTATTCGATATAAGTGGATACCAGTTTCGAATTTAGACAAGGTTCTTTTGGGACATAATGATAATTTAATTTTTAGAATTTTATGATAATTTTTAATTAATTAAATAAGCACTTTTTATTGTGGGAGTATTTTGCACCCTTAATCAGCGATTTTGGGGTTTCATAATATGAGTTAAACTACCGATATTTTTATATTTTTGGGATCGTGGGACATTGCTCGTCTCACCGGTGTTTTTATTTCTGTTCGTAGCAGCTCGTATAGACAGAATTTTATATAATAGGGTATGTTAAGTTTTCAACTTAAAACAAAATATCCTAAAATAATTTGTCTGGACCTAAGGAAAGCCACGCATCATTAACTCTTCACAACCGTACCCTCAAACTCAAAACGTGGATATCAGTTCCTCCTTTCAAAAATTAGCGTAAATATCTGCTCCAATCCCTTATACTATATATACATACCATTCCCATTGCTAAACCTAATTCTCTGTTGAATTCATGTGCCGCCAATTCCATTCGTGGAAAACCAAAAATCCGCATTTCAAGAATTTATAGAATCAAATAAAAATCCCTAAAATCCGAAGGCTTGACCTGCTAGACCAGTGCGTGATTTCTTCTGCTCCTATACTCTTTTCAGTGAGGTGTGACACTGATTTTCGAAGACAAGGACGCGGGTTTTCACTGCTGGAGCCGCATCAAAGTTTGTGACTTCGGTCTTGTGGTTGCAGGTCAGAAAAGAAAGGTGATGGTCTTCGAAATAAGGTGGAGCAGAAGTACATACGGTAGTTTAAATTGTGGGGAGAAAGATGGGGTCGCCTTGGTCGGGGAAGAGGTCGGAGTAGAGATAGCCGAGAACAGGGGAGTGCGGTGAAAGAAGAGGTGACGTGAAGGGCAGTCCGACTTGAATGGCTGATGAAGCTTGAAGTATTGTTAAATGAGCGAAAGGTGTTGTGGTGAAAGGAAGTAAGGGCGCCTGTTGCTTAGGTGATGCTGGAGACTGTGATGTTTTACACGTTTGTGCTTAGGGGCGGAGTATTTGAAGGTGTGATGAGTTTGAAAAGGAGCACGGTTGTGCAGTTTTGCTATGTGAGTTCATTTATGTGTAGAAAGATTTTTACTGTGTGGAATGTGGTGAGGGGGTGCGGGTGTTGAAATGAAGAATTCCAGTTACTTTAGTTTTTGATGGAGGGGGAACGGTAATCAGAAGACGCGGCCATGGTATTTTGCTTTCGTTAGGAGCAACATTTCGAAATGAAGGTGATGAATGAGTTTAAGCACTGCTTCGGATTTAATCAAGGACATGAAGGAGCTGTTGCGAACCATTGTTGTGGAAGAATGCGAGTTAGAGAGGCCGGTAGGAGAAGAGAGTTGTAAATGAATAATGGTATTATTTGTTTGAGTGTTTGTGGCATAGAACGAAGGGATGAATCGAAGAACACGACATGTCCATCTTGTTTTCGAACAGTTGCCTTGGAACTGGGTTACAAAGAAGGAATAAATGAGGAGAGAAATTGACGAACCGTAAGTTGCGTTGGGATCATATGGACGAGAGCTTCACAATGAAGCTGACTGGGAGTGAATCCGAGCTCGTTACAATTTATGGAGAAATAAATTGTCCGACTGAGTCGAATAACGCAAACCGTTATTCAACGGTTAACGCGCAATGTGAGTAAAACTCACTAACTCTCCTCAATTTATATTTTAATATAAATTGTACTTTATTTATTGACTGTTGTATATTGATTGTTAAACTGGACTGTTAAATAGATTTGATTGAAAACGTAGTTATAGTTAATCTATGTACTGTTAATCAAATATGGTTCTATATAGCAGGATATTTCATTTCAAAATGAAATATGATATATATTATACTGTGTAACATCTGTGGATGCAGGGAGACAGGTTGGAGGAATCCGACTGGGTTCCTCAACAATTATTTTACTGTTTTCATATATTGTGATATATGTGTGATTTATAATCTGTTATTGATTATGGATGTTAGAACGATATTGATCATCGTTGTTTGATATTTTGAATATCATAAGAAACCCTGAGTTGTAAAAAGGAATATTTCAATGTATATTGAAATAAAGGAAATTATTTATAAATCGAACACGGTTTTATAAAAAGGAAGTATTTATAAAACAAATAGAGTTTTATAAAAGGGATATTTATTTAGAAAATAAATAGAAATAAGGAATAGTTATTTAGAAGATAAATAAACAGTTATAAAAGGGAAATATTTGTAACGGTAAATAGAAGTTGTAAATAGGAATATTTGTAACGGTAAATAGAAGTTGTAAATAGGAAATATTTGTAACGTTAAGTAAACGTTGTAAAAGGGAAATAGTTGTAACGGAAAACGTAGTTTATCAAAAGGAGTTAATCAAACGTAGTTTATCAAAAGGGGTTAATCGAATATAGAAATTAAGAAGTGAAGTTAAACAAAAATTAGAAACTGACTAGAGATTAGTAAGTTGAATAGTTTTCTGAGTGTTGATCTGATGTTGGTTTCGGCCTTCGGGGTTTATACTTAGAGAATTGTTCTCTTACTAGTTTACAGTTAGGGACTAATAGTTGTGGAATGATAGTGATGCGTAAATGAGGATTGGAAATGTTTTCCAATGTTGAATATGTATATTTTCTAGTTTTAGAAAATAAGGAAATATGAATTTATATATATATGATTGATGATTGGATCGATAATTCCATTTGGAATTAAGATCGTTGTTTGTACACCGACATATTTTCATTTGATAGTTAAATCACAGACTATCGAAGTTTTGACCATTTTACGTTGTTAATATGGAGAGACCGGTTGGATTATTATCCGAAGAACCACTCCGTATCGACATAAGCGTTGTGATCAAATACGATGAAGAAATTGAAGACGGAGTAAAGTGCAATGGGTGTCCTGTTTACAGAATAGTGCCTTCGGTTTCGTTCATTCCCAGAACGAACGTATATGGACGAATGTCTGACAGAGTATTTCCAATGATCGAATGGGTTGGACTGTACAAATATATATGGTGGCGAACGGATTTATTCCCTTCGCATAATATCCAGAATCTATTTGTGCAGATCCAACTAAATGATTAACGGATCTGATAATGTGACATTCAAAGTGATCGTGTTATAAATGAAGGGAAAGTAAGCGTAGCTTCTAGCCTCACATCCGGTAAATGACAAAAATCGGGCAGGCAGCATGGCTAAGTCGGTCGCACCGAAGTAGGGTGTATAATCACCTATCTAGAGAATATTCATTTGCTTCTTTAATCTATCAATGCTGTCCCATATATATACGGGAAACGGTTGCTGATCCCGACCGTTGGTGATGTACATTCGATACACTCAAGCGAAATGAGTGGTCGGTCATGTGTGGCTGAGTTGCAAGATGTTCTTGTTGAACTCCAGTGTATCGTTCCTAGAGTACACTGATCGGAAGGTGGTTTCATACCTTGTCATAGTTGGAAACCCAATCATCCAATACGCACCTGCGGTTTTGATTGTATACTATATATGTAGAACGTGAGATGCAAGCGTTTCTACTAGACTGATATCTATTTGTATTTAGACATTACCATAATATCAGAATGATATTGCTTTTCAAAGATGTTTGGATTCTCATAAGGGAAAAACCCGTTCCGTATTCACGGCGTGGTCTTATGAGATATCATATACCTGTTTAAATGATTTAAGTTTACTCACACCAGTCCCATGACTGACCCGGAGTTTATTTTGTTTTGTTTCCCTAAACTCTTGGGTGCCTAAATTTGTACGGGCAGTCAAGTAGTCGGGATTTTACAGATACACTTGAAGAGCTTGGAGCAGGAGGCTTCAGGATTCTATAGCTATTATTATTTCCGCTGTTGTTGTAAGCGCTGTACTCTGATAAGTGCTATTGTATATATAACTGTTTGTATTTCAAAAGTTATATTTTATTCGTTCCGCTGTGAGATTCGTGTTACTCTGATGTTGTTGTTGTTGTTGTCTTCTTCTTCTTCTATTCTAAGTTTCTATCTTATCTATCCTCACCCTCTATTTTCTTTCTATTAGTTTCTTGAATTTCTAGTGCAATTTGGGGTTGGACTTGTGTTATTTAGTCAGCTCAAATTGGACTGGATTTTCGGGTCACTACATAAACTCTGGGTGCCCATATTTTCCGCATGGGCAGCTAGTAGTTTTGGTTTTGCAGATTTATATTCACAGGAACCTGGTTTACAACTGGAATGATTTCCGAAAAGCACTGTATCTGTATATCTCTTTCAGTTGTGTATTGTATTATTTTTCCGCTGCAGTAATGTCTTTAAATCTCTGATATTTAGTGAATGTGTAATATTGATTTATACTCTGTGTATTCTTGTATTCTGATGAAATTGTTGTAATAAGCAATGAAATGTTCTTCTGTTTGTGTCCTGATGTGGCTTGTTCTCAACTCAATCCGTGATTTCCCGTAAGGGGGATTCGGGTCGTTTCATCGTGGTATCAGAGCTTTGGTTTACAAAGCTCGTAGAACAAGTCATGGTAGAACTCAGAGATTGGATTAGTAATATCCAATGGGAATGAGTTTGAGACGACCCCGAACCCCGTACTGACGGCGGCAAGGGTAATCCGTGGAATATAACACAGAAACAGGTAATAGCAGAACAAAATTAAATAAATACACCAGATAATGAACAATAGAATATACTGGATAAAAGTAATCATCATAGTTACACAGTATACAGGATCTTACTTAGCACAAATACAGTTCAGCTATACATAAATGTCTACAGCGGAAATAAACAAAATATGTACAATAGGAGCTGAACAGCATAAAAAGAGATAAATGATAGAATCCATCTTCAGCTCCAGCTATTCGGATAAAGCCAGCTAAACCTGAATACAAGGCTGCCCGCGTAGAAAAAAGGGGGCACCCGAGTTTGAAAGTGAAACAAACTTCGAGTCAGTCATAGGTCTGGTACGAGAAATCTACTCAACACATATATAATTTGGCTATCACAGGACCACGCCACTTTCGTGGAACGGGTTTACTCCATTGGATTGCCTGTGCTTTAAAAACAAATCTTCTTTTAAAACATCGCAATGCTTTTTACTCAGTTCCCATCACACAATGCAACGCAAACCGGAGGATAGAGTTTTACCTTATAATGGTCAAAAAATGATTGATACGAATAAAACAAAAGCATTTGATATTATTACTAGTGTTTATATGTTTCAAAAACAATTTTAATCATAACTATCAATCATAGACGGCATGGGTACCATATATCATGTCGCCATATATATATACAATCAAAACCGCACGATGACGTATTTGGAAATTGGATTTCCGTCATGAACCAAGGCAAAAGATAGTCCTTACCGAATTCAAGACAATCTAGCCCGTGTCTCAGGATCAGAGCTCGAGTGACCCTAGGAGCGACAGGGCCGGTCCACCGATGTGGATTAAAATTCGTGAACAATACGTTTCCCCGCCCTTTGGGGCGTAAACGAGCCAACGAATAACTCCATCGGACCCGGATCGTCCGATCAAACTGAGGCGCCTCGCAACAGCAACAACCACATAGGTGAAAAGTATATAAATGTCAGGGCTGGTAGCTCACTGACACCACCCTAGCTAGAAAGAAACGCATGCCCTCCCTGAGGTCCTTCCTCCCGTTTCTGGTTCATACCGGGGTGTGAGGCTCGCGAATTCACGTTATAAACAAAGCTATGCCACACAGGCGGGGCTTTGATCATCAACACAAGACTTTGCTTTTCAATAGAAGCCCTGATCGTGTGCCACTTAGGCATGTCACACTAGCAATTCATGCCATGCGACTGATGTCTATCGATACACAACCTCTGAGCTCGTGCGTCTCTGAGAAGGGCGTTAAGCAAAAGAATAAATTCTCCGCCGCCAAACAGATGTATATTTAATAGAGATCAATCAACACAGAATAAAATCCAATGTCAGACAAACAGTCCATTTACAAGTCCGTTCTGGGTCTGAACGAAACCGGAGGCACTAAATATCTCGCAAACCCATCGATCACCACGTACGTCTGGACGATCACCATTCATTATCCATATTTTGGGATGCCTCCCAATCAGGACCTCGGTTACCATCCAAACGAGGTGAAGATCTCCGATCTTCGACCACCGTCTTCATCTTCGACTTTCAATCGTCGGTCAATTACTTGAAATGGGAATTAACTCGGCCTTTTCAAATAATTCACGTTTATTTAGAATTTCAAATCAATTTGTTAAATCATTCGACAACACCAATTTTGTTCTTTAATGTAATTTCCACACCAAACACATTCAACCATCAAATACAACATAAATCGAGCAAATTCAGTTTATTTCCATTCCATATTATTTATGATATTTTATAACGATTTATCGCTATTTTTATTTATTTTAAAATAGCCAATTTATTCAAAACAACACTTCGGGCCATAACGCGACCGTGGCGCTGTTTTTTTTCAGATTTGATTTACACATATCTGAAAATCTAACCGTTGGATCTTCACAAAATTTACATCATTAGAAAGGTCTTTTCAAAACGAATCCAATGGTTCCAGTTTCGGGAAAATCCGACGGTCGGATCTCCCGGTACAATCGTTTGAAGTTTCGATTTCAAAATACGAACTGCAGCGTCCTTATTTGATTTAATATATTTATATATATATATATATATATATATATATATAATCGCTTCTGGCGCTGTTTTTCTTCAGATTTGAATTGAACATTCCAGGCAATCCAACCGTTGGATTTTTACAAAGTTGGTGCCGTTGGGAAGATATTTCCAAGGAGAACCCAACGGTTGCGGTTTCGGGAAAATCCAATGGTCGGATTTCCCGCACTAGTTGTTTGAAATCACGGTTTCAAAACACAAACTGCATGGCCACGTTTCGTTTTAATTTTATTTATATTTATATATTTATATAAATATAGTTCATTCAACAATTTCAATATCGTTTTCACTTCAAATATTTGACTAACGCCTTTAAATTTTGGAAAATTTCGCCATAACCTCCTTTGTACGGGAGGGGCTGGGAAAATTCCCAAATAGCCACACGGGCGCCTCATGTCAAAAAGAAAAAGAAAAAGCCAAGCGGCTAGCCAACAGTCTCATAAAATCATCACCCAAACAAAACAGTAAATGTGTACCTATTTGTTGGGCACAAAATTTTATTCCTCTTCTCTAGCCCCTTTGCTATAACATGTTCAATAAATATGTGTGTACATATATATAGTTCCTATCACTTATCATTTTCCATTCAACTTCATATTTGATTCCATTTGGTTTATAAGCACCATTCATTCTAATGTAACATGCATAGGTAAAAATCACGTCATTAGCTAATGAATGAATATATCAACTCATGCATATTTATTTGAACGAGTTGCTATTTTTAACACTTCACATTTCAACAATTCATGTGTATAATAAAAATGTGATTTTTATTTTAAAACAATTCATTTCAAAACACTATTATTTTATATAGTTTATATAGGTGATAAAAATGGGATTTTTATTATAAAACAATTTCTTTTAAAAATGAGATTATTTTACATAGTCCATATAGTTGATAAAAGGTGATTTTTATTATGAAACAATTTATTTCAAAATATGAATACCATTCAACACATAAATTTCAATTCAACGAGTGAATATCTATTCAACACATGAAGGTTTTCTATAGTTTCTATATATAGATAAAAATGTGATTTTTATATATAAAACACGAATACCATTCAACACATGAATTTATAATCAACGAATGAATATCGATTCAACACATGAAGGTTTTCTATAGTTTCTATATATAGATAAAAATGTGATTTTTATATTTAAAATACGAATACCATTCAACACATGAATTTATAATCAACGAATGAATATCGATTCAACACATGAAGGTTTTCTATTCAATGAATAAATATGGTTTTAGCAAATGAAAATAATTCAAACACATGAATATTATTCAAAATTTCGGCAGCATAACGGCAGGGTAGTTAAAACCGGGACCGTCCCTAGTACGGCTCCTCGCTCTACCTTAAAACCTCGCGGTTTTTGACAATGGGGATCATGCATCTAGTTCGCACGCAGGCGGCATGTATATATTTATTTCATTTCCACAAACTAATCCTATGTGGTTTCAACCAAATATTTCTCAACCACAAATGGGTATTTTTCAACCACAATCAATCAATATCAACCACAAACAATCCCAAACAATCATTCGCTATCAATCAATTTTCACACCAATCACAATCAATAAATATCGTCCATGGTTTGTGGACGAGGGGCGTATATATATATATATATATATATATATATATATATATATATATATATATATATATATATATATATATTCATATACAGCAATTCACTTTTATTTCAACACATATATAATTTTTACAACGCATATATAACTTATACATCGAACATACAACTTATACAACGCTTGTACAAGAGGTGTACAACGCTTATATAACTCATACATCGACTATATAATTTATACATCATCGTTTTTCATATTGTTTATAAATTAGAAATCACACTTTGGGTTCCACTCCACCAAAAATAGCAGAAGGCTCAGAAAAATATGCGGTCTCTTCTAAAATGTAGAAGACGTCCTCACGAGTCCACTGTCTCTTGTTTCACTGAATTTCGTCAACATAGCAAAAAGATATGTAATTTCAAACACTGATTATATTAAACGATTAATTAAATTAATTAGCAACAAATAAAGTCGTTACTGTTGCATCTTCTTCTTCGTTCTAGCCTGGGAAAATTTGAACCCGACATTTCAAAAAGCTCGAGCCCTAGGGTTAGTGACCGCAGCCGCCACGAAGCCTTCATCGTTGATCGGAGTTCTCCATGAGCTCCGCCTTGGCCAGAAGCCTCACCGCCGGCTGTGGGGTCCAGTTCGCGCCCCTCCTTGCTCCGGGATTCATGCGTGAATAGGCGGACTTTGAGCCCCAAATTTGAACAATTTACTCAATAAAATCAGATCTTGCCCGTTGGATTTGTAGAGCTCTCGATGCTCTTTGATTTGGTTCCTTGAATTCTCGAAAACGTGTTGTGGAGAGGGAGATCGGGGAGGAGGAAGTTGGGGCAATTTCCGTCGTTTAAAATAAAAGGGTGGCAGCTCGATAATTTAGGGTTATGGTTTAACGTAGGGGCGTATTTATATATAAATATATTTTAATATTTTATTCAATTTAATTCTCTAATTAATTCAACTTTGTTCGAACCCCAAATCAAACCCAGCGACTGTCGTCCCTAGCGTTTTACCCCCATTCCGAACACAATGGGATATGTTTTGAAGGCCCATTCGAATGTTTCAGTCAATTTTGTTTCAATTTAAATTATACAACATTTATTAGTCGATTTGAACATACATTTCAATTTGCCAGGGCCACAAAGTGATTCGAAAAATTCCAGAAAAATAAATCTAGCTATGTTTTGACGATACGGTCCCAACAAAACTAGTTTCGTCGAATTCCGAGACCGTTTGCAAAAAGGCCCATTTCTGGTCGATCCAATTTAACTATAATTGGCCAAAACACGTTTTCCTTTGCCACGCTCACATACTAGCTTCAAAAATTATGAAATTTGAAACCTAGCAATAACTTCACATCCCGGATCCAACAAAAGTTGTTTCGTCGAATTCCGAGGTCGTATGCAAAATGACCAATTTCACGGGCTATGTAAATTCCATAGCGACCTTTCTGAAAGTTTATTCGGCAATAACTTTTTCTTTCCGCTATGAAAATTCGATTTTTCAGGTTCGTTAGAAAGGTATTCACTAACAGATTTAAATATTTTTGGTTTCACTAAAATCCGTTTTGTTTTGCACCCGGTACAGTCCGACAAAGTTTGAATTCAATTTTTGAAACTGCAGTGGCATCTCAGGCCTTGTTTATAATTATAATTAATTATATTCGTTTTCAATTGTCGATTCCAACTCACCTTTCATCGCTATTATTTAAAATATTTATTTTAAATATTTAAAATCCATTACTTTAGCCAATTTAAAAATTTTAAATTGGTTCAGATTTTCTGGGTCGTTACAGACTTGTTAGAGATGGGATCAGTGGTATCCTAGAACGAGTGTGAAGAGTATATTTTTAAAATAAAAGCAATTTTTGTTTTGAAAATTAAATTCAATTATTCGTATTTGAATATTTATTTGTACTGATTTGGACAATCAAGTATATAGAGATTTTAGTATACGTCTGATCCGCGTGTATTGAAGCCTCAAATATATTCGATAGATATAGAATCACACTTTAGTCGCCCTGGTCTGATTCTGATGATGGCGCGCCATCATCAGTGTTTATATTCGAGTGACGAAAGTGGGATATCTATATATTTCCAATTGACTGGTGTGAGAACCAAAACTTACATAGGATCATTTGTTGTGATTTTGCATCAAAAATGTGATTTTTTGACTATGTATTAAGGTTATATGTTTGAAAACGATAATTCACTAATTGATTGCTGGTTGTGTTGATTGATTATTGGTTGATTAATAAATTTGAACCCTTTATCCAAATTGAACCAAATAGTGAATTGTATTGAAAATTTGTCGCATTTGCATACATATACATGTACTTACATTAAACAGGTCAATGCAAGGAGGCTAGAGAAAAGGAATAAAATTGTTTGCCCGACAAATAAGTACACATGTTTATTGTATTTCTTGGGTTTTTGATGATTTTATGAGCCGATTGGCTAGCCTCTTGGCCTTTTCTTTTTCTTTTTGGATCGGTGAGGGCCATGGGTGGTTATTTGAAATATCCCGAAGCTCCCGGTGCAGGGGAGGTTATGGCGAAATTTTTCGATAATTTAGAAAGTTAGCCAAATTTTTGAAAAAATTGAAAAGTTCTTACAAACTGAAAAGTTGAAGAACTTAAGCCGTAATGAAAATAATGAAAGTTGAGTTGGTTAGTTAAACAACTTTCGGCTTCGTTCTTTTTTGGGGACGAAAAGTTTTAACTGGGGAGATTGTAATAACCCAGAAATCTGAGCCAATTTAAAATTTTTATTTTGGCAATTTTAGTGAGTTTTGAATATTTAAAATGAATTATTTTAAATAATAATGACGAGAAATTTATTTTATATAGAATTAGAATGTATATATTTATTTGAATCGTCGTTAGAATATAAATAATTATTTTTATTTATAAAAGGAATTGAAAATGGCACGGTAGTTCGAAAATTCGATTTCAAAGTTCAAATAAATGTATAGGATTCAAAATAAACCGGATTTTAGCGAAACCAAAATTATTTGAATCTATTTGAGAATATCTTTCCAACGAATCCGAAAAATTGAAATTTCGTAGCGGGATAAAAAAATTACATCCAGTTGAAAATTCAGAATAGTCGCTATGGAATTTTGGCCCTTAAAAATGGAAATTCTGCAAACGACCCGTGTTTTCGACGAAACCACTTTTTTTGGATTCGGGATGTCGAATTATTTCTAGATTCCAAAATTCATAATTTTTCGAATCAATATGTGAGCGTGGCGAAGTAAAACGTGTTTTGACAGTTTCAGTCAATTTCGATCTACTGGAAAATGGCCATTTTCCAAACGATCTCAGAATTTGATGAAATTAGTTTTGTTAAAACCGTATCGTCAATACGAAGCTAGAAAATATTTTTCGGGAATTTTTAGAGTTAATATGTGGCCCCGTTAAATTAAAATGTGCGTTCAAATTGAATATATACTGATTTATATTTTAATTTTAATGAAAACCTATCGAAACAGTCGATTTGGGCTATGAAACATATCCCATTGTGTTCGGAATGGGGGTAATTCGCTATGGACGACAATCGGCGGGTTCGATTTTGAGTTCGAAATAAAAGTCAACTCTTTTGAGAAAATAAATAATAATAATAAAATTCAAACCCTTTTCCCTATAACCCCCCTTCTGTTTTCTCTCTCCCCGACATATCAAAGAAAAAAAAACCGCGCAACCCTACATCAGCAGCCACCCACCATCTCCGCCTCCCCCCCCCCCCCCCCACGCGCCATCGTCGATGGTTCCCCTAGTGCCCATCCTCCTCCCTCCGTCGTTCTTTCCTCCCTCTCCAATTGAAAACTCCGACCTCCAAAGCCACCACGACGGAAAGCAGCCACCGCCCTCGTTCAGACCTCCGACCGCACCACATCCACCTCCCCGTCCCCGCCTCCACCCAGCGGCGAAACCCGAACCCCCACTGCCCCAATTCAAAAACCCTAGCGACCGCAACCCCATTACCATTGACCTCCTTCCACCTTCCTCCGCCTTGTCAGCGCTGATGTGGGCCCTCCAACATCGAAGAAATTGTTTTTACTCGAAAAGGTGAGTATTTAAGTTTAATTAAATTAATTTAAATACATTGTTCAAGCAGTTTTTAATTAAATATATAACATAGCCTAAAATATGATTTTTAAGGAGATAAAGAATTGAAATTTATATATATGTTATTATAAATAAAAATATGATCTTTACATTGAAAGTGAACAAATAAGAATATGATTTTTATTTGAAAGAAAGATTTGATTTTATAGTCAAAAAGATTTGATTTTTGATTAAGTAAAAATATGATTTTTGTTTCATGGAAGATTACATTTTTATAACATGAAAGATTATATTTTTATAACCAGTAAAGAATAGATTTTTATTCGTATAAAGTTTAGATTTTTATATATATAAAGTGAAGATAAAAATTCGATTTTTATATATATGAAGTGAGGATAAAAACCCGATCTTTTTATTTATGTAGAGAACATAAAAATATGATTTTTATGTATGGGAAGCGTTATTAAAAATGTGATTTTTAATAATAAACCGCTTGTTACAGGTTGCGATGGAACAGTCGGAAAGCAAATCTAAATTCAAACCGTTCAGAAATAAAGAATGGAGGAGTGGAAACCTTGGTAAGAACTCCTCACTTTTAATTTGTTTTCTAGTTGAAATATATACTAGGATGCAGACGGTGCTTAGCAGCACCCAACACCCGTTGTCCACAGACCATGGACGACTTGTGTGATTGTTTGTGTTGTGAAATTTGACTGTTGATTGTGATACGAAAAGTATATATTCATGCGTTGAAATAAAATAATTTCATGTGTTGAAATAAAATATAAATTCATGTGTTGAAATAAAATATATATTCATGTGTTGAAATCAAATATATATTCATGTGTTGAAATAAAATAAATATTCATTTACAAATCGAACGATTTGTTTATGTACACCGATTTGACTGATATTTATTGGGATGATAAATCTTACACATCACCTAACTGCACAAATAAAATCTATGTTTGATTGTTTGAAACCCCACACGGTTGTTGGGATGAAATTGGGCATACACTAATCCCAATAATTAGCTGTATGTTGATCGATTGATTGACAAGCTGTTATAAGCATTGAATATTTATATTTGATGCTTATACAGTGTAGAATGCACTCTGGATGATGGTTGATTATTTATCGTTGCTATTATATACATGTGTTGTATGGAAACCATATAATTAACATTATATGGTAATTGATTGGGCCTCATTCCAATTTGGAAAATAAGGAATATTATAAAAGAAAATTCATGTGTTGAATAGAAAGAAAATTCATGTGTTGAATAGAAAGAAAATTCATTTGTTGAATAGAAAGAAAATTCATATGTTGAATAAAAAATAAAATTCATGTGTTGAATAGAAAGAAAATTCATGTGTTGAATAGAATAAAAATTCATGTGTTGAGTAAAATATATATTCATGTGTTGAATAAAAATATATATTCATGTGTTGAAGAAAATATTCATTTGTTGAATAGAATAACGAAGTTATTGAAATATATAAAGCCGTTTTTATTAGATATGCGCCATTTTGACGCGAACGATATTTATATCGATTATATTCGTTTTTATAAGGATTATAGAAAACGAAGTGATTTCAAAATATAACGTTTTGAAAATATTATCATTTTTATATCGATGATGTGGAATATTCAATTTTGATTCGATATTGAATATGAAGTTGAAATCGTTTTGAAAATGAATTTGAAACGATTTATAAAATATGTTTTAAAAGAAATCGATGAAATATATAATATATATTATATATATATATAATGGCCTGAATAGAACGCGCCGCGCTGCGGCAGTTCGCGAATTTCGACCACCGACTTCGAATTAACGTTGTGGGAGATCCGACCGTCGGATTCTCCTAAAACCAGAACCGTTGGGTTCGTATCGAAAAGAGCTTTCTAACGAATGTGAGAAATTAGTAATCTAACCGTTGGATTTGGAATTATGTCCAAATCAAATTTGGAAAAGGTCGATGTAAGTGCAGTTCGATGGCCGTTAATGGAAATCGAATGTACGTGCCTTGATAAAATTATTAAAAATACCAATAATTAGTGTAAAATCACAAGAAATGATTTATAAAGGATTGGGATGAAAATTTCCATATTTGAAAAGATAAAAATAGATTTTTATCGAAATGAAGTAGTTTTGAACTTGAATTATAATTCAATTATTTTTAAATAAATAAAGGGTTTTAAAAGTAACTAGAATTTCCGATAATTAAATTGGAATGGAGTTAGATATGCGAATAATCGAAGTGAATTTCTGTGGAGGAAGACCACTAATATATCTGGAATTTAAAAGGCTTTGCCGTTATTCCATATATACTATTAGTCGGATATGGAAGTTCATATCGATTATATATATCGATTTGTTTTCCATGAAGATTCCATTGTTAATGGAATGTGATTTTGGGTTGTCGTGAATGGTATCTTTAATAATACTGTTCTTAGACCCAACGAAGTAAAGAAAATCAGAAACTAACTGGAGATTAGTTAAGTTGAATGGTTTCTTGGGTATTGATCTAATGTTGGTTTCGGCCTTCGGGGTTATTACTTAGGGAATTGTTCACTTGCTAATTTACGGTTAAAGGCTGATGGAAAAGAATGTGATTTTGGGTTTATAGTGAACCGTGTTTTAAGTGACATTGGTTCTTTAACCCATTTAAAGACAGGTTATGATTTCCCAAGTTAAACAATCATTTATATTGATTTTTGGGAAGATTAAAACCAATGGGAGTTTTAATGAATCTTTAATTAGATTGAAATAATCGAGAATGGAGTATCACCAGTTTTGCTCCGGACAATAGTTAAATATTTAATTAGATTTGAATGTGAAATGGTAATTGAATTTACCGATAACACCATGGTGTTAGATATGAAGTAGGACCAGTTTTACTTCATGGGATGAATAGGTTGGGATTGGGAAATAAAATAAATGATTACTTCGGTGTGGTTCGCTAATCCGGAGTAGTTTGAATTGATATTCAAAAGAAGATTAAAGAATAAATTTAAAGAATTTATCTTTGATAAAATTAATGGGAACCTTTCCCAAAGTATAAGAATATATGAATAAAAGAATATTCTGAATTGGAATGAGGTGTATATTGTGTTTGTGTAATACTTATTAAGTATATACGCGAGTTACTCAGAAAGACCGGTTTTATCCCATTTTGAATAAATGATTCGACGTGGTGTCGAGGATGAAGACGGTGGTCGAAGGCCGGAGGTCTTCACATCGTTTGGGTCATTACTGATGATCTTGATTGGGTTGTACAACCAAGAGGAGGGAATCAGTTGGTGATCGTCAAGACATACTTGGAGATCGATGGATATGCGAGGTACAAGGTGCCTCCGGTTTTGTCCAAACCCAGAACGGACTTGTAAATGGACTGTGTGTCTGACATTGGATATCATTCGGTGTGATTGATGGATATCGGTTGCATGGAGTGGTTTGCCTCTATGGCATGCTAAGATGCAAATTATCAAGGCTTTTGTTGAAAAGAAAAGTCTTGTGGTTGATGATCAAAGCATGGCATGTGTGGCATAGCTTTGTGTAGCGTTAATTCGCGTGCCTCACACCCCGGTTGTGAACCAGAAACAGGAGAGGACTTTAGGGAGGGCATGCGTTTCCTTCTAGCTAGGGTGGTGTCAATGACCTACCAGCCTTGACATTTATAGTATTTTCACCTGTGTCGTTGTTGCTATTGCGAGGCGCCTCAGATATATCAGTGACTATGTGGAGCCGATGGAGTCATTTGGCTCATTTACGTCCCAAAGGGCGGGGAAACGCAGTGTTCAGGCATTTTAATCCACATTGGAGCGGCCCTGACGATCCATGGCTCGATGCGCTCTGACCCAGAGGCTTGGGCTAGAGAGTCTCGAAGTCGGTGAGGACGATCCCTTGCCTCGATTCACAGATGGAAATCCAACTTCCAATACGTGACTTTGAGGTTTTGATTGTAGAGCCTAGTATTGGCGACATGATATATTGTACCCATGCCGCCTAGGATTGATACATTTATATTTGAAGTTTTTTTATACACTATGCACTTATAATAGTATCAAATGATTTGTTTTTAGCGTATCTAGCATTCTTTGGCTATTATAAGATAAAACCCTATCCTACGGCTTGTGTTGCATTGTGTGATGGGACCTAGGTCTTATAATAGCTTAATTGTTCTTTATTTAGCATTGCACTATTGTTTTATGCAATGGTGTTCTTGGGAGGAAACCCGTTCCGTGTTATACGGCGTGGTCCCTTGATTTACCTAACTTGAAAATAAAGATTAGTAACTGTTTTAGTTCTCACACCAGTCACATGACTGACCTAGAGTTTATTGTTTGGACCTAAACTCTGGGTGCCCCTATTTTCCGCACAGGCAGCTAGTAGTTTTGGTTTTGCAGATTTATATTCACAGGAACCTAGTTTACAGCTGGAATGATATCCGAAAAGCTCTGTATCCGTATATCTCTTTCAGTTGTGTATCGTATTATTTTTCCGCTGCAGTAATGTATTTAAATCTTTGATATTTAGTGAATGTGTAATGTTTATTTATACTCTGTATATTCTTGTATTCTGATGAAATTGTTGTAATAAGCAATGAAATGTTCTTCTGTTTGTGTCCTGACGTGGCTTGTTCTCAACTCAATCCATGATGTCCCGTAAGGGGGATTTCGGGTCGTTTCATCTACATTCCTTATTACGAGTCTACATGACGGATTTCTTGAATTTGGACATCGTATACACATTTAACATATATTATTTAAGTTATCGAATGATTTAAATGTAATTAAATATTTATTAACTAAAATAAAGTTAATTACCTTAATTATTTCTTCTTCTTGGTATGTTGTTCGAAATTCCACTGCAACCATCCTTGAACTACCATCGTGTTCTCCTTTCCATTCAACTGCCCCAATAATTATCGCAACCATCAAATGAATGTAATTGAAACGACCCGAACTCGCCCTTAGGGGAAAGCCCGGATTGAGTTGAGAACACGATAAATCAGAACATAAACAGAAGAAAATTTCATTGCTTACTACAAAAATTTACGTCAGAGTACAAGAATGTACAGAGTATGAACAAATAATATACATTTGATAAATGTCATAGATTTACAAATTATTATGTGGTGAAAAATAATACAAAACACAACTGAAAGAAATACACTGATACAGAGCATTTCGAATATAGCTCCAGCTGTAAACCAGGATCCTGTGAATATAAATCTGCAAAACCAAAACTGATAGCTGCCCTTGTGTAAAATAAGGGCACCCAGAGTTTAGGTTAAAACAATAAACTCTAGGTCAGTCATGTGACTGGTGTGAGAACTAAAACAGTTATTCAAAACTTTACTTTAAGAATAAAGTAAACCAAGGGACCACGCCATATAACACAGAACATGTTTCCTTCCAAGAATACCAGTGCATAAAACAAACAGCGCAATGCTTTTTAAAAAAATGAAGCTATTATATGACCCAGGTCACATCACACAATGCAACACAAGCCGCAGGATAGGGTTTTCCCTTATAATAGCCAAATATGCTTGGTTGTTTAAAACAAATCATTTTGATATTACTATAAGTGTATAGTGTCAATATCATTTTCAAACATAAATGTATCAATCATAGACGGCATGGGTAGCATATATCATATCGCCATACTAGGCTCTATAATCAAAACTGAAATGTCACGTATTGGAAATTGGATTTCCGTCATGAGTCTAAGCAAGGGATGTACTCCTTTCCGCTTCGCGACACTCTAGCAAATGTCTCAGGACTGCACATTTTGGGCATCCCTTGGATCGATTGGGCCGGTCCTCTCTTACATTTGAGGATTGGAAATTCCTGAACACACATTTCCCGGTCCTACTGGACGTTTCCATCGGCTCCGTAGTAACCGATATATCCGAGGCGCGTCGCAATCCAACAACCACATAGGTAAAAATAATAAATGTCTGGGCTCCATACGATGACACCACCCATATCTAGAAAGAAACGTCATGTTCTCCCAATGGTCTCTTATCTCGTTTTAGACTCATACCGAGGTGTGAGGCTTGCGAATTAACGCTATACACAAAGCTATGCTATATTAAAGTCATGCTTTGATCATCAACCACAAGTCTCTGCTTTTCAAAAGTAACCTTGATCATTTGCATCTCAGCATGCCACACAGGCAATTCATGCCATGCGACTGATGTCTAACGATATATAACCTCTGAGCTCGTACATCTCAGAGAAGGGTGTTAAGCGAGAGAATAAATTCACCGCCACCAAGCAGATATACATTTAATAAAGATCAATCAACACAGAATAAAATTGAATGTCAAATTCACAACCATTTACAAGTTCGTTCTGGGTCTGAACGAAACCGGAGGCACCTTATTCCTCGTCACATATGTCCAATACAGGAGAGAGGTCCTCGCATATCTGGTCGATCTCCAAGTACGTCTGGACGATCACCACTTATTACCTCGTCTTGGGTATACAGCCCAATCAAGACATCAATAATCATCCAAACGATGTGAAGACCTCCGGTCTTCAACCACCGTCTTCATCGTCGACTTATCGTCGAATCAGTTATTCAAAATGGGTATAAGCCAGACCTTTCCGAACAACCCGCGTATATTATAATCAAGTGATATAAAAACATAACATATGCCTCATTCCAATCCAGAATATTCCTTTATTCAAATATTCTTATACTTTGGGAAAGGTTCCCATTTATTTTATCAAAGATAAATTCTTTTAAATTTATTCTTTAATCTTCCTTTGGATATAATGTCTAAACCAAATTAAGGTTTATCAACTAGTTAGGATTAGCAAACCTTACCGAAGTAACCATTTCTTTAATTTCCCAGTCCCAACCTATTCATCCCATGGAGCAAAACTAGTAGTGCTCCATATCTAACACCATGGTGTTATCGGTAAAATTTAATTACCACTTCACGTTCAAATCTAATTAAAGATTTAACTATCATTTGGAGTAAAAATGGTGGTGCTTCATTCTCGATCATTTCCTGAATTTGATAATTTAAATTATCACATTCACATTTCAATCTAATTAAAGATTCATTAAAACTCCACTTAGTTTTAATCTTCCCAAAAATCATTATGTGATGATTATTCGAATCTAGGAAATAAATCCTGTCTTTAACTGGGTTAAAGAACCAATGTCATTTAAAACACAGTTCACAATAAACCCAAAATCATATTCCATTAAATATGGAATCTACCAAAAAACAGCTCAATATATATAATCGATATAAACTTCCATATCCAACCAATATATAAATGGAATAACGACAAAGCCTTTTAAATTCCATATATAGTAACAGTCTTCCTCCACAGAAGTCCACTTCGATTATTACCAAATCGAATTCCATTCAATTCCAATTTATTTTATTAAATTGGAAAACTTTACTTTGGAAATTTTCCATTAAATCTTAATAAGAAGATTTATAAATTCCAAATTGCATTTCATGGTTAGTTGGGTTAAAAAACAAATGTCGTTTAAAACATTGTTCACTATAAACCCAAAAATCCAATTCTTTTATTCAATTCTAAATAAATATTAATTAATTGGGAAACTTCACTAAATCTTACTTAAAAGATTTATTCTTTTCTCAACTGGGATTAAGAACAGTGTTACTGAAGACACCATCAATGGCAAACCAAAAATCCAATTCAATATTAAACACAAGGCTCTGAATAGAAATTATATCTACTTATATTCAATATCAAATTCTAAAATCAACTAATATCGCATTGGGGATAACGATATAAATATATATATATATATATATATCTTCCACATTCCTCCACTATATCCGTATAATCACGGAATCCAATATCGAAATATTACGAAGATAATTTTGATTCAAATCCATTCCAATTATTCATATAATGGAAATTATGGTTATTTTTAAAACCATTTCAATTCCAATTTATTTATTTAAAATATTGGATTGTAATTCTAGTTCATAACTAGTTCATTTTGATAAAAATATTTTTTTAT
The DNA here is from genome assembly GCA_030737875.1 of Allium sativum. Taxonomy (NCBI): domain Eukaryota; kingdom Viridiplantae; phylum Streptophyta; class Magnoliopsida; order Asparagales; family Amaryllidaceae; genus Allium; species Allium sativum. The sequence continues at coordinate 754,273,941 of CM060918.1, forward strand.
CTTTACAAACGTGGAATTTTTCATCCAAATTCTTTCCAAATCATTTATTATGATTTTACACAAATTATTAATATTTTTAATAATTTTATCAAGGCTTGTATAGTCGATTTCCATAAACAGTCATCGAACTGCACTTACAACGACCCTTTCCAAATTTGATTTGAAAATAATTCCAAATCCAACCGTTAGATTTCAAATCTCTTGTATTTGTTGGAAAGAACTTTTCGATACGAACCCAACAGTTCTGGTTTTAGAAGAATCCGACGGTCGGATCTCCCGTAATATCAGTTCAAAGTCAATGGTCGAAATTCGCAAACGGTCGCGGCGCGGTGCGATCTATTCAGGCCATTTAATATATATAATATATATCTTATATATTTCATCGATTTCCATTTAAAACATATTTTATAAATTATTTTAAATTCGTTTTAAAAACGATTCCAACTTCATATTCAATTTTAAATCAAAATTGAATATTCCATATCATTAATATATAAATGATGATATTTTCAAAACAGTAGATTTTGAAATCACTTCCTTTTCGATATTCATTATAAAAATGAATAAAATTGATATAAATATCGTTCGTGTCAAAATGACGTATATCTAGTCAACACGGCTTCATATATTTCAATATTTTCGTGTCCATCCCAAATCGGACTTCAAAATCATATTTTGATCCATTACTGAATATTATTTTAAAATATTAGTTGTTTTAAAATATTCATTATTCGTCATTTTAAAATATTTGTTAATTTAAAATATTCTTTCTTTACGAATTGGAATCAGATACAATCAATTACCATATAATTTTATTTATATGGATTTCATACACACGAGTACACAACAATAATCAGACACAGTCAACCATCACCGAGAGTGCATTACACAACTGCGTAAGCATTAAATATAAATAATTAACGCTTGCAACAGTCTGTCAACCAATCAACTGACATACAGCTAAACAATTGGGATTAGTGTACGTCAAATATCATCCCAATTCCCGTGTAGGGTTTCAGTCAACAAACACCGATTTTATTTGTGTAGATGGGCGATGTGTAAAATATATCCTCCCAATCAATATCAATCAAATGTGTGTACATAAACAAATCGTCCGATTTATAAATGAATATTTATTTTCATTCATATACTCGTTAAAAATTATATTTTTAATGATAAATATTTATTTAAACACATGAATATTTTATACGGTTCATTTATACAATAAAAATGATATTTTTATTGTTCTAACATTTTTACAAAATTTCGGCTGCATAGCGGTGCGATAATAGAACCGAAATAAGGTCTAGCCTTATCCCTCGCCCAATACTGGCTCGCGCCATACACATACCAAATCTAATCAATTCAATTCACATACAAAGCCAAATTCAAACAAACAAAACAATCAAAGCAAACAACCAAAAAACAATGGTTTCAAACAAAGGTGTCGGGTGCTACTAAGCACTGTTTGCATCCTAGTATATATATTTAACTAGAAAATAAAGTTAGAGTGAGAAGTTCTCACCTTTGGGATCCACTCTTCCAGTTCTATTTCTGAATTACTGAACCATTTGGATTTGCCAGAAATTCCAACGCAATCTTTTCCACACTGTTCGTAGTAAAAATCGCATTTTTATATTGGTATATATATAAGATCACATTTTTATATCGCTATATATATAAAAATCATATTTTTATATAATTAAAAATCGAATTTTTATATAATCGAAAATCGAATTTTTATATAACTAAAAAACATTATGATTCATATGATAAAAATTACATTTTTATATTTTTAAAAATCTCATCTTTATATTTTTAAAAATCTCATCTTTATATTTTTAACTAAAGCTATATATAGAATAAAAATCACATTTTTATCTCAATACATATATTATAAACATTATATTTTTATAACGCTGTGCATATATAAAAATCATATTTTTATACCGTTACTCCATATATAAAAATCTAATCTTCTCAAATATAAAAATCATATCTTTTTATTTATAAAAATCATATCTTTTTATTTATAAAAATCAAATCTTTTTTACTTATAAAAATCAAATCTTTTCACTTATAATAATCAAATCCTTTCACTTATAAAATCAGAACTTTTCACTTATAAAAATCAAATCTTTTCACTTATAAAAATCAAATCTTTTTATAAATAAAAATCAAATCTTTGTATTTTTAAAAAATCAAATTTTATATTTTTATAGGCTTTAAATTTATATTTTCATAACATAGAAAATCGTATATTTTTCATACATGGAAAATCATATTTTTCTCTCACATGAAAAATCATATTTTTCTCTCCAACATGAAAAATCATTTTTTTTTTCTCAAACATGAAAAATCATATTTTTCTAATCATAATAAATCAGATTTTCTAAACATAAAAATCAGAATTTCTAAAATTAATTAAATTAGAAAACTCACCTTTCTCTTATGGTTTTGATTGAGCGGGGAGAATTGGAGAATGGGCTGGCGCAGGTGTTCGTCGGTGAGTGTGCGGCGTCAGGTGGTGCGCGGCTTCAGGTGGTGTGCGGCTTCAGTTGGTGCGCGGCTTCAGGTGGGTGGCGGCTTCTAGGGTTGAACGGTTTTGGGGTTTCAGAGTTTGGGGCTTGGTGGTTTTGGGAGGGAAGAGGAGAGAGAGTGGAGATCGGGGAAAGGAGGGGGTGCCAGAGATGGAGGCGGCGCTAGTGGGTAGGTCTGGCGGTGGAGCTTCGATCGATTTGGGGTGGGGAGGGGGCGACGGGTTCGCGTGTCCGCGTTTTTTCTTTCTTTCTTTAATTTCTGAGCATGGAGAGAGGAATGAAGGAGAGGGAGGGCTTTAATGTGTATATATATATATATATATTATTTTATTTTTCTCCAAAAATGTCGACTTTCCATTTGAACTCCAAACGATACCCAACAACTGTCGCCCCTAGCTAATTACCCTTATTCCGAACACAATGGGATATGTCTGGCAAGCCAATTCAACTGTTACGATCAGTTTTCATCAAAATTAAAAAATAAATCAATGTATAGTGAATTTGAATGTACATTTTAATTTACCGGGGACACATACTGACTCCAAAAATTCTAGAAAAATAAATCAAGCTATGTTTTGATGATATGGTCCTAACAAAAATAATTTCGTTAAATTTGGAGAACGTTTGAAAAATGGTCATTTTCCAGTCGATTAAATTCAAACTAAAATTACCAAACACATTTAAATTCACCACGCTCACATATTAATTCCAAAAATTATAAATATTGGAATCTAGCAATAATTTGACATTCCGGATACAACAAAAGTGGTTTCGTTGAAAATGGAGGTTGTTTGCAAATTGGCTATTTATTATATTAAAAAATATATATATTCCATAACGACTATTCTGAATTTTAAACTAGACATAACTTCCAACTAATAAAATGAAATCTCAGTTTCTTACATCCGTTAAAAAGATATTGTTTATCAAATTCAAATATTTCTTGCTTCTTCCAATTCTGACTTATGTTGAATTCTGTATTTTCATTTGAAATTAGAAATCAAATTTTCAAACTACCGCGCCATTTCAGGCTCATTTTATAATTAAAATAGAATTATTCGTTCTAACTTCGTTTAAAATAATTTTTTAGTCGTTATTATTTAAAATAATTCATTTTAAATATTCAAAATCCATTAAAATTGCCAAAATAAAAATGTTAAATTGGTTCTGAAAATCCAGGTTGTTACAATCTCCACCACTTAAAATCTTTTCGTCTTCGAAAAGGAACGGAGCTAAAAGTTGTTTAACCAACCAACTCAACTTTTATTCTGGCATTTATTCTTCAACTTTTCAGTTTCTAAGAATTTCTAATTTTTCAAAAATTTGGATAACACCCTAGATTTTTGAAAAATTTCGCCGTAACCTCCGTTGTACGGGGAGACATTTAAATCCGCAACTAGCCACGCAGGGACCTCACCAATCCAAAAGAAAAAGAAAAAGCCAAGCACCTAGCCAGTCGGCTCATAAAATCATCCAAACCCAATAAATTAGTAAACAAGACCCATTTGTCGGGCATACAATTTTATTCCTCTTCCCTGCTATGACCTGTTCAATATAAACATGCACATATGTATGCAATTTCAACCAATTTTCAATTTAGTTCAATATTTGACAAAATTTGGTTTTATTAACCTTTCATTTTCATGTTGGTTTTATTAGTGGAATTAATAATCGTCCATCACAACCAGCAATCAATTAGTTGATTAAATTTTCAAATTCATAATTTTGATATATATATATATATATATATATATTCAAAATCATGTTTTTGATGCCAATTCACAACAATATATTCTAACTATATTTCGGTTCTCACACCAGTCAATTGGAAATATATAGATATCCCACTTTCGAAACTCGAACAAAAATGCTGATGATGGTCGACCTATCATCAGAATCATCTCCAGGTGAGTAGAGTGTGATTCTATATTTATCCAGTATATTTGAGACTTCGAATATACGTTCATGAAGCGTATATGCAAAATCTTCATATACTTGATTGTTCAAATTCAATATAAATAAAATATTCAAGTACGAATAATTGATATAAAAATTTTAAAACTAAATTTGATTTTAAAATTTTCACTCTTCACACTCGTTCTAGGATACTTCTGATCCTATACCGAATGAGTTATTCTTATTGGATATTACTAATCCAATCTCTGACGAATTCTTTCGTTCAGTTCAAATGTGTCTTGTTCTCGAGCTCTGTAAACTAAAGCTCTGATACCACAATGAGACGACCCGAACTCGCCTTTAGGGAAAGCCCGGATTGAGTTGAGAACATGACAAATCTGAACACAAACAGAAGAACATTTCATTGCTTATTACAACAATTTACCTGAGAGTACAAGAATATACAGAGTATGAACAAATAATATACATTTGATAAATGTCAGATATTTACAAATTATTATTCAGCGGAAAATAATAAAAAACACAACTGAAAGAAATACACGGATACAGAGCGTTCCGAATATAGCTCCAGCTGTAAACCAGGATCTTGTGAATATAAATCTACAAAACCAAAACCCCTAGCTGCCCATGTGGAAAATAGGGGTAGCCAGAGTTTAGGTTAAAACAATAAACTCCAGGTCAGTCATGTGATTGGTGTGAGAACTAAAACAGTTATTCAAAACTTTACTTTAAGAATAAAGTAAATCTAGGGATCGCGCTGTATAACACAGAACTGGTTTCCTCCCAAGAATACCAGTGCATTAAACAAACAATGCAATGCTTTTTTGAAAAAATGAAGCTATTATAAGACCCAGGTCCCATCACACAATGCAACGCAAGCCGGAGGATTGGGTTTTCCGTTATAATAACCAAATTTGCTTGGTACGTTTAAAACAAATCATTTTGATATTACTATAAGTGTATAGTGTCAAAACCATTTTCAAACATAAATGTATCAATCATAGACGGCATGGGTACCATATATCATATCGTCATACTAGTCTCTACAATCAAAACCGAAATGTCACGGATTGGAAATTGGATTTATGTCATGTGCCTAGGCAATGGATGTACTTCATTCCACTTTGAGACACTCTAGCAAATGTCTCTGCACTGCACATTCAGGGTAACCCTTGGATCGGTTAGGCCGGTCCTATCTTACGTTTGAGGATTGGCAATTCCTGAACACACGTTTCCCGATCCTATTGGACCTATTCATCGACTTTGTAGTAACCGATATATCCGAGGCGCCTCGCAATCCAACAACCACATAGGTAAAAATAATAAATGTCTGGGCTCCATACCATAACACCACCCATATCTAGAAAGAAATGTCATGTTCTCCCAACGATCCCTTATCCCGTTTTTGACTCATACCGAGGTGTGAGGCTCGCGAATTAACACTATACACAAAGCTATACTATATTAAAGTCATGCTTTGATCGTCAACCACAAGACTCTTCTTTTCAACAGAAGCCTTGATCATTTGCATCTCAGCATGCCACACAGGCAATTCACGCTATGCGACTGATGTCTATCGATATATAACCTCTGAGCTCGTACGTCTCAGAGAAGGGTGTTAAATAAGAGAATAAATTCTCTGCCACTAAACAAATATATATTTAATAGAGATCAATCAACACAGAATAAAATCCAATGTCAGACACACAACCATTTACAAGTTCGTTCTAGGTCTGAACGAAACCGGAGGCACCTTATTCCTCGTCCTATATGTCCAATACAAGAGAGAGGTCCACGCATATCCGGTCGATCTCCAAGTTCATCTGGACGATCACCACTTATTACCTCATCTTGGGTGTACAGCCCAATCAAGACATCAGTAATCATCCAAACGATGTGAAAAACTACAGTCTTCAACCACCATCTTCGTCGTCGACTTATCGTCGATAAGTTATTCATAACTGGTATAAACCTGGCCTTTCCGAATAACCCGCGTATATTATAATCAAGTGACATAAAAACACAGCATACGCCTCATTCCAATCCAGAATATTCCTTTATTCAAATATTCTTATACTTTGGGAAAGGTTCCCATTAATTTTATCAAAGATAAATTCTTTTAAATTTATTCTTTATTCTTCCTTTGGATATCAATTCTAAACCAAATTAATGTTTATGAACTAGTTGGGATTAGCGAACCTTATCAAAGTAATTATTTGTTTAATTTCCCAATCCCAACCTATTTATCCAATGGAGCAAAACTGGTAATACCCCATATCTTATACCACAGTGTTATCCGTAAAATTTAATTACCACTTCATGTTAAATCTAATTAAATATTTAACTATCGTTTGGAGTAAATCTGGTGGTACTCCATTCTCGATCATTTCCCGAATTTGATAATTTAATTATCACATTCACATTTCAATCTAATTAAAGATTCAATTAAACTCCACTTAGCTTTAATCTTCCCAAAAATCATTTTGTAATGAATATTCAAATTTAGGAAATAAATCTTGTCTTTAACTCGGTTTAAGAACCAATGTCATTTAAAACAAAGTTCATGATAAACCCAACATCATATTCCATTAATTATGGATTCTACCTAGAAAATTGATCAATATATATAATCGATATAAACTTCCATATCTAACCAATAATATAAATGGAATAACGGAGAAGCCTTTTAAATTCCGTATATAGTAACAGACTTCCTCCACATAAGTCCACTTCGATTATTACCAAATCGAATTCCATTCAATTCCAATTTATTTTATTAAATTGGAAAACTTTACTTTGGAAATTTTCCACTAAATGTTAATAAAAATATTTATAAATTCCAAACTACATTTCATGGTTAGTCGGGTTAAAGAACAAATGTCATTTAAAACATCGTTCACTATAAACCCAAAAATCCAATTCTTTTACTCAATTCCAATTAAATAATAATTAATTGGAAAACTTCACTAAATCATACTTAAAAGATTTATACTTTTCTCCACTGGGTTTAAGAATAGTGTTACTGAAGACACCAATCACGACAAACCCAAAATCAATTATTAAATAAAAGGCTCTGAATAGAAATTATATTGGCTTATATTCAGTATTAAATTCTGAAATCAACTAATATCGTATTGGGAATAACGATATATATTTCTTCCAAATTCCTCCATAATATCCGTATAATCACGGAATCCAATATCGAAATATTCCGAAGATAATTTCGATTCAAATCCATTCTAATTCATATATTGGAAATTCTGGTTATTTTTAAAACCATTTCAAATCCAGTTTATTTATTTAAAATATTGGACTATAATTCTGGTTCATAACTAGTTCATTTTGATAAAAATATATTTTTATCTTTACAAACGTGGAATTTTTTTATCCAAATTCTTTCCAAATCATTTATTATGATTTTACACAAATTATTAAGATTTTTAATAATTTTATCAAGGCCCGTACAGTTGATTTCCATAAACGGTCATCGAACTGCACTTACAACGACCTTTTCCAAATTTAATTTGGACATAATTCCAAATCAAACCATTAGATTTTAAATCTCTTATATTCGTTGGAAAGCTCTTTTCGATATGAACCAACGGTTCCGGGTTTAAGAGAATCCGATGGTCGGATCTCTCGTAATATCAGTTCGAAGTCAATGGTCGAAATTCGCAAACGAACGCGGCGCAGCGCGTTTTATTCAGGCCATTTAATATATATAATATATATATTGTATATATTTCGTCAATTTCCATTTAAAACGTATTTTATAGATTGTTTTAAATTCGTTTTAAAAACGATGATTCAATTTTAAATCAAAATTGAATATTCCATATCATTAATATATAAATGATAATATTTTCAATACATTAGATTTTGAAATCACTTCCTTTTTTATATTCATTATTAAAATGAATAAAATCGATATAAATATCGATCGTGTCAAAATGGCACATATCTAATCAACACGGCTTCGTATATTTCAATATTTTCGTGTCCATCACAAATCGGACATCAAAATCATATTTTGATCCATTGCTGAATATTAGTTTAAAATATTAGTTATTCAAAAATATTCATTATTCGTCATTTTAAAATATTCATTAATTTAAAATAATCTTTATTTCCGAATTGAAATCAGACACAGTTAATTAGCATATAATTTTATTTATATGGATTTCATACACACGTGTACACAAGAATAATCAAACATAGTCAACCATCATCCATAGTGCATTACACAACTGTGTAAGCATTAAATATAAATAATTAACGCTTACAACAGTCTGTCAACCAATCGATTGACATACAACAAAACAATTAGGATTAGTGTACGTCAAATATCATCCCAATACCCGTATTGGGTTTCTATCAACACACACCGATTTTATTTGTGCAGTTAGGCGATGTGTAAAATATATCGTCCCAATCAATATCAGTCAAATGTGTGTATATAAACAAATCGTCCAATTTGTAAATGAATATTTATTTTTATTCATATACTCGTTAAAAAATATATTTGTAACGATAAATATTTATTTAAACACATGATTATTTTATACGGTTCGTTTATATTATAAAAATGATATTTTTATTATTTTAACATTTTTAGAAAATTTCAACAGCATAACAGCGCGATACTAGAACCGGAATAAGGTCTAACCTTATCCCTCGCCTGATACTTGCTTGAGCCATGCACATACAAAATCTAATCAATTCAATTCACATCCCAAGCCAAATTCAAACTAACATAACAATCAAAGCAAACAACCAAACAACCCTGGTTTCAAACAAAGGTGTCGGGTGCTACTATGCACCGTCTGCACCCTAGTATACATATTTAACAAGAAAATAAAGTTAGAATGAGAAGTTCTAATCTTTGGGATCCACTGCTCTAGTTCTATTTCTGAATTTCTGAACCATTTGGAATTGCCCGAAATTCCAACGCAATCTTTTCCACGCTATTCATAGTAAAATTCACATTTTTAATATGATGTTTATATATTTAAAAATAGCATTTTTATATCGCTATATATATATATATATTTTGAAATTGGGTAAATATTATTAAGGCCTTTTTCAGCCCAAAAGAGATGCGCGTCTACATTCGACAACGCACAGTAGCAATGATTATACAGACGTGGTAAACGAAATCATTAAATACATTGCTTTTACTTTAACCGCAACTTTCCAAATTAAGGATGGCGGCCGACTTCGTCTTCAACGAGCAATTCATGGCGGCTTTAGGTTTTGAGCTGCTGACCGTGGTTCCTGCGCATCCACTTGATCCTCTACTCCAATACGAGGTAGTAGTGTTACCTCAGATGTAGTAAGTCTTCTTCCCCTTGTGCGTAGAATCAAATTGACTTCGAATTCGATTAGCTTTGTAATCTCAGTCGCTGATTTCTTCTTGTTTTGAAAAATGCGCCTATTCCTCTCCTTCCATATCCACCAACAAGCAGTAACTACGCAAACGCCGTACTCTTTTACTTTTGTGTCTACATCCGCCCAATTCAAGCTCAGGTGAGTAATTATGCTCTGAAAGCTTTCATCTTGTGTGTTTGTAGTGTATTTCTGTTTGATGAATCCAAGAATTTCACATGCAAAGTTACATTGGAAAAATAAGTGTTGATGAGTCTCTACATTATTATCACATAGGGCGCAGATATTGATAGGAATAATACCCCAATTAAACAGTCTGTCTCTAGTGGGAAGACGATTTAACATAATTTTGTATGCAGTGTGTGACACTTTTGGGGGAAATAATTTGTCCCAAATCACTTTGTGCCACTCCACCTTAGGTTCAGATATTCTGCTTGCATTCCATGCTTCTTTTAATTCGAAGTCAGTGCCTGATGACCATTTCCATATATCAAAATCTCTATCAAAGTATAAAGGCATGAATTCAATTTCCTTCTTCATCGCAGAATTACAAGGAATATTTTCACAGTTCCATCTGTCATCTTGAATGATGTGGTTAACAGTTTGATTAGGGAACCCATAAGCTGAATAAGTGTCCCACCCCAGAGTGTTGATTAAAGATTTACCTTTGATCCAAGGGTCATGCCACAAATCAGTTTCATTACCATTTGCAAAAACTCTTTCACAATTCACAGCTAGCTTGTTTCTAACTCTGAGAATAGCTTTCCACGTTGCAGATGCATTATTATCTATTTCCATAGTCCAGAAATTAGTCCTGACATATCTTTTCCTCATCCATCTAGCCCATAATCCATTAGCATTTATGATTTTCCATGCTTGTTTTAGAGTAAAAGCCTCTCTCATGTCTCTAATTCTCCTCAATCCAACACTCCCTTCTTCTTTTAGCCTGCATAGATCAACATATTTTATTTTATGTAGACCTCCCTTCCAAATAAAATCTGCACACACACTTTCAATTTTCCCAATAGAAGTATCAGGAATCTGAAATGTCTGTAACCAAAAATTGATTTTTGCTTGAATTACTGTGTGGACAAGTTCAATTCTTCCAGCAAAAGATAATAATCTAGAGTTCCACCCCTGTAGTCTTTCTCTGATCTTGGTGATAAGCACTGCACATTCTTTATCAGTTATTTTATTTGAAGAGAGAGGGACTCCTAGATATTTTACAGGTAATTCACCCTCTTTAACCCCCAAAATGTTAAGCACCCTTTCCTTGTTCACACAAAACTTGTTGAAGTAACATTTAGTCTTTTGCTCATTCAGCTTGAGCCGAACATATTTCCCTAAATTGTCAAAAATCAAAGTGATCGAATTCGCTGCTTTAACATTTGACTTGACACATTTTATCAGGTCATCAGCATACAACAAGTGGCTAATGGACGGTTGGAAATTATGAATTGGTTGTATCTCTTTAGCAAACTCTGCTAACTCCATCTGCAGTGTAAAATACTCCATAGCAATAGCAAACAAATAAGGGGAAAGAGGATCCCCTTGTCTGATACCTCTGTTGCTGGTAATAAATCCTTTTGGCACTCCGTTGATTAGAATAGAAAAAGTAGGGGATTGTATACGTTCTGAAATTAATCTGGTAATTTTCACAGGGAAGCCCATCGCCAATAACATATGAATAATGAACTGTCTGTTGACTTTATCATATGCTTTTTGCAAATCAACTTTTAAACAAAATTTGTCTGCTCCCTTTTTATTGAAGTTTCTAATAAGTTCATGAGCTAGGGGGGAATTATCGGATATACTTCTGCCTTTAATAAAAGCACTTTGGCATTCAGCGATCAAATCCGGTAGAACCACCTTAATTCTATTGCATATAACTTTGCTTAAGATTTTATAAAGCACATTACAGCATGCAATAGGTCTGTAGTCAGCAACCCTGGAAGGTTTCTCATTTTTTGGAATAAGGCATAGGAACGTGTGGTTAATTTCTTTAATAATTTTACCTAAGTGAAAGGCTTCTTGCAAAACTGACAGCAAATTGTCTTTCAGGTTAACCCAGTGGGTGTGGAAGAGGCTGGACCCGAACCCGTCGGGCCCGGGGGCGGAGTCAACACCAATGGACAAGGTGGCTTTCTTCAGCTCCTCCTCAGTTATGCGCCTACACAGCATTCTGCGCCCTCTGGCATTCAACAGCTTGCGGGGGTTGATGTTGGGTAAGACTGTCTCACATTCACCATTATATAGTTCTGTAAAGTATTTTATTGCTTCATCTTCAAATTTCTTCAAGTCTATTATAGCATTGCCATCCTGATCAAGAAGTTGAAAGTTAAAGTTAGTATTACGTCTAACTGACATTTTAGTGTAAAAAAATTTTGTGCATTCATCTCCATCTGTTATCCATTTCTCCTTGGCTTTTTGTTTTAGCTCTACTGCCTTAATTTTTAATGCATCTATTAGCTCAGTTCTACACTTTTGATACTGCCTCCACGTGTCATTGCAGTCATCCCCATCATCTATTTGTTGCAGAAGTTCAACATTGCGTTTTTCAAAATCTTTGATATGAACATCCTCTTTAGGTCGAGTTTTATTCCATTCTTTAAGTTTGATTTTGGAATTCTTGAGAAACTGTAGGAAGTGATGCATGTGGTTATCTGTAGAAACCTCAAAGCTTTGACTGTCTACTGTAGAGTAATACCCTTGTATAGTACTCCAATGATTAGCGTATCGAAACGGTTTTCCTTTGACATCACTTTCACGTTCAACCAAGCAAACGTGGATAGGGCAGTGACCACTGGTTGATGCTGGCAACACATTAACTTTCAGATCAGAGAATTTATTCATACAATCAGTATTAATAAGCACTCTGTCAAGTTTTCATGAAATTTTCCGGTTTTCACCACTTCGCCATGTGTATTGTAGGCCACAGTGGACTTGTTCAACCAATCCAGACGCAACAACGCAACTATTAAACTCCGATAACTGGGAAACTCTTACGGTAGCACCCCCTTGTTTTTCGCTTGGTTTAAGTATAGCATTAAAGTCCCCCATAACTATCCAGGGACCATCCATGCTTTGAGCCACCAGTTTTATCTTGTCCCATAGCTTAGTTCTTTCACTCACATTATTACTAGCATAGACAACAGTTGCGCACAATTTAAGCCCTCCCGTGTTGTTTATTGTAACAGTTATTTGTTGATCATCCTTGTCTTTGATGACGCAATTCCAAACTGAATTACACCAAGCTACAAGGATCCTTCCTTTATCAGTGAATTCATTGTTATTAATTAGTTCCCATTCACTTCCCATCTGATCACTCAAAAAACATAAATTATCTTCATTAAGCTTGTTTTCCAAGATACCCAAAAAGGAAGGAAGAAAATTCCTTCGAAGATTGTGGAGGTCTAAAAGTCGGGTATCGTTGTTTAGACCTCTCACATTCCAACTAATTAACGACATTTATAATTGTGGAATTTACTCCTCAAATCCCAAGGAGGAATTCCACGCCTACAATTAGCGTCTTCGTTACTCTGCTGAGTGCGAAACTGTTGAGTATATTGTGGGTTTGATTTTGTATAGTTCTCACCCTTGCTATTAACCTCATTCTCTTTGTCTTCTTCTTTGTCCTCAAGACTAATGTTTAAGTCTTTCAATTGCTCTACTGTTTCAGGGTCAGGAGATTGAAGTGCCTGTTGCAGTGGACAAGCAGGGGACGAATGAATTAGATCAGCTACTCCAGATGTCTCAACCTGTGCCACCTGATCCGGTGTTGCATCCACAACCTGAATGACCTCATCTACTCCATCATCAGACTCGTTTTGGTTTGTACAGTTAAGGGAGGAGCTGGGTACAACTGTTTTGCCACTGATAATCTCAGTGTATATGTGTTGTTGGGCCTCATCAACAGAGTTTTTGGGCTGTTGGGCATCCTCTTTAGGGTTATCACTAGGGACTTTCCTAACCCAGATTTGACTAACAGGCTTCGCTACAATGGCACATTGATCAGTAGTGTGGCCAAAGCATTTGCAGTTAATGCAAGTAGGGGGAATGTGTTCATATTCTACTTGTTGTATATATATGTTTCCTTGTTTGTCTTTTCCCCTGATTTGTTTTTTCCTTTCTGTGTTCGCTTTAATGTCTACAAGCACTCTAGCATAGTTTAAGCGTTTGACATGCTTAGTGAGATCATCCATGGCCAACGGGGTACCAATCAAACTGGCTAATTTACATTTTCCTCTAGCATTCCACAGTGATAAGTCTAGATTCAACAATCTTACCCACATTGGGTGAGATTCAAGCATATCTCTTTCCAGCCTTAAATTTGGTTCCCATCGTTTAATGAATATCAGCTTACTGTCCATGAACCATGGACCTTTATTCAGCATTTTATGGCAGTCCTCTTCTAGTTCAAATTTGATCAAATAGAAACCATTTTCTTGTGCAAAAACATCCCATGCACCCCTTGGATTCCATTCTCTTCTAATGTACGCATTGAGATGTACATAATATGGCCTTCTACCAACTAAATATATGTAGATAGAGTTCCTCCACATGATTTTTGCTTCATCAAAAATAAGATCGTCCAGATCTGCATACTCTCCTTCGTCATCCGCCAGGTTTGCAAAATTAGTGACTCCTCCATCAATTTTAGTGTTACCAGCAACCGCAGCAGCCCATGATCTAACCCCAGATCTGAAAATAGGATTGGATCGTTGCTGGGGTTTTCCATTTCCTTGCGTGGATCTGATGTTTTTATTCACTCCCTGAGTTGCCGCCTGAAGAAAAGTTTTGCGTCTCCTACGTACATCTTGCCAGCCTTCATCCGATTCCTTAGTTTCTCCCTGATTATCATCAAGGCTTTTAGATCCTGAATTTTGAGCATTGCCAGAGCTAGGGTTAGATACAGACGCCATGAAATTCCAAAATAAAAAAATCTTATGATAAAAATTTCGTTTTAATTTTAATTATATATATATATATAAATCGTTGGCGATTTCAACTACTTTCAATCAGTCACAAGCAAACCAAGTCTTTTTTTTATATATATATATAAGATTACATTTTTATATCGCTATATATATATAAATCATTTTTTTATATAACTAAAAATCGAATTTTTATATAACTAAAAAACATTATGATTCATAAATAAAAGTCTCATTTTTATATTTTTAAAAATCTCATCTTTATATTTTTAACTAAAGCTATATATATAATAAAAATCACATTTTTATCTCACTACATATATTATAAAGATCATATTTTTATAACGCTATGCATATATAAAAATCATATTTTTGTACTGTTACTCCGTATATAAAAATCTAGTCTTCTCAAATATAAAAATCATATCTTTTTATTTATAAAACTCATATCTTTTTATTTTTAAAAATCAAATCTTTTCACTGATAAAAATAATCTTTTCACTTATAAAAATCAAATCATTTCGCTTATAAAAATCAAATCTTTTCACTTATAAAAATCAAATCCTTTTATAAATAAAAATAAAATGTTTTTATTTTTAAAAATCAAATATTTTCACTCACAAAAATTAAATTTTTTCACTTAAAAAAATCAAATCTTTTTACAAATAAAAATCAAATCTTTGTATTTTTCAAAAATCAAATCTTTATACTTTTATAGGCTTAAAAATTATATTTTCGTAACATAGAAAATTGTGTTTTTTTATAAATGAAAAATCATATTTTTTTCTCTCACATGAAAAATCATATTTTTCTCTCTAACATGAAAAATCATATTTTTTTCTCTAACATGAAAAATCATATCTTTGAAATCATAATAAATCAGATTTACTAAACATAAAAATTAGAATTTCTAAACCTAATTAAATCAGAAAACTCACCCTTTTCTTATGGTTTCGATCGAGTGGGGAGAATCGGATAATGGGTCTGTCGCAGTTGTTCGTCAGTGGGTGTGCGGCGTCAGGTGGTGTGCGGATTCAGGTGCTGCGCGACTTCAGGTGGTGCGTGACTTCAGGTGGGTGGAGGCTTCTAGGGTTGAACAGTTTTGGGTGTTCAGAGTTTGGGGCTTGGCGGTTTTGGGAGGGAAGAGGATAGAGAGGGGAGATCGGGGAATAGAGGGGGGTCCCGGGGATCGAGGCGGCGATTGGTGGGTGGGTCTGGCGGTGGAGCGTCGATCGATTTGGGGGGGCAACGGGTTCATGTGTCCGCATTTTTTTCTTTCTTTGATTTCTGAGCGTGGTGAGAGAAATGAAGGAGAGGGAGGGCTTTAATGTAAATATATATATTTTTTATTTTATTTTTCTCCAAAAATGTTGACTTTCCATTTGAACTCCAAATACCCAACGACTATCGCCCCTAGCTAACTACCCCCATTCCGAACACAATGGGATATGTCCGACAAGCTAATTCGACTGTTACGATCAGTTTTGATCAAAATTAATATATAAATCAATGTAAATTGAATTTGAATGTACATTTTAATTTACTGGGGCCACATACCGACTCCAAAAATTCCAAAAAAATAATTCTAGCTATGTTTTGACAATACGGTCCTAACAAAATTAATTTTATCAAATTTGGAGACTGTTTGAAAACGGTCATTTTCCAGTCGATTAAATTCAAACTGAAATTACCAAACACATTTAAATTCACCACGCTCACATATTAATTCCAAAATTTATGAAAATTGGAATCTAGAAATAAGTTGACATTCAGGAACCAACAAAAGAGGTTTCGTCGAAAACGAGGGTCATTTGCAAAATGGATCTTTATTATATTATTATATATATATATATATTCCATAGCGACTATTCTGAATTTTAAACTGGACATAACTTCCAACTTATAAAACGAAATCTCAGTTTCTTACAACCGTTAAAAAGACATTGTTCATCAGTGTAACGACCCAAGAATTTCCGGCCCTGGAAATCGACATAAAACCCTTTACCGTAACTCATGTCGATCCTCCAAGCACCGAAAACACTGGATAGTTATTAGAAAGAAATTAGAGGGCGAGATAAGAAGGAAAGAAATATTAGAATAGAAGAAGAAGAAGTAACACCACAACACAGAGTCTCACATCGCAGCGGAACAAAATATAATATAAAGTAAATCTTTACTGAGAGCTTTTGAAATACTTACAATATCAGAGTACATCACACGACGGGACAATTATAATAAACTGTTCCCATATACAACACACAGCGGAATAGTAGCTATATAATATCATACGCCTGAAAATCTCGAGCTCGTCCCTGCACTTCACAGCATTCGATAACCTGAACCTGTACATCCCGGGCTAACTCGAGCATTTATGTAACAACTCGTTATTTTCAACGATTTAAAATTCGATTTTTTTCAAACACTTTCATTTTATTTTGAAAATTTAGCATAAAATTTTCACAACGAGAATTTAATATTTGAAATGCGCTCATTTAGACATAGCAGTCGGTCGAGTTTCATCGGAAAATAAGAAATTCGTCGATTGTGAAATTTTTGTGCATATCAGTTCAAATTTATGTGTCCGTAAAGTTTTGTCCAAAATACTGACGGTTGAGTTTTAGTAAATTCTCTTAATTATTCTGAATTCGGCGGTGCAATCCGTTTCGCGAAATTCGGACATTTCGACCTTCGTTTTATTTTATTTGTACGATTTTCTATGTTAAAAGGTGTCCGTAATGGATTTTTGATCGAAGTGTTCTGACACTGATATTTTTATACCATTGTGTCCGTATCGTCGCGATGATCAACATAGTATATTCATTTATTAGTTTTGGGCGTCCGGTTTGCGTTGAAAAATTTAAAATAGATGCGCAATAAATTTTGATACCGTTCCATTTAGTGTTGAATTGTTACTTTTGTGTTCATGCGGTTGAATTATTATTACGTATGGATTTATGAATCAGTTCTACGCATGCAACCGAAGAGTCTTCAAAAATCATCAATGGACACAGCTCTTGGTTTTTCTCACCAGCGGCATCTCTTCGTTTTCTACTGTTTGCATTTATACCGTTCCTCTTCATACTACTCCTTCATCTTCACCCTCTTCTTTTCCTTTTAACACCATTTTCTCTATTATAAAAAAAAATGAAAAGAAAAAGGAACAAAATGGAACAAAATAAAGGTGGCGCCTTGCATCCATTCTCCAACGTGAAGCTTTCTTCTTTCCTGTAGCCAATATTCCCCTCCCATAGCATTTCATCCATTCCATCCTTGCTGGTGAGGCTTCCTCCTTCTTCTTTCTCTCTTCTGATTGCGTGCATGCTTGTATATATATATATATATATATATATATATATATATATATATATATATATATATATATATATATATATAAATGCCAGACGTGAGTTCTCTTCTTTTGCATCCATCCTTTTTTTTTCCTTTTTTTTTGTTTCTCTTCTTTGTTGGAAACATATGTTGCATGCTTTATGCATATTAAAGAAAAAAAATAGGATTTTTGGAAAGTTTTGCATTTTGTCCGCATTATGTATATACATATACATATATATATATATATATATATATATATATATATAGTTTTTTTATTTGTTTACAAACCTTCCGCATGTTGAAGTCTAGTTTCCGTACTGTTGCAAAGTTTTTGTTTGAACTGAAGATACAATCATTTTTCTCTGAATCAGTTCACTATAGCTTGGACTTTGGGCTTGTCAAGTGTATTATATTCGGGTTTTGGAAAAAAAAATCCGTATTATATATGTAAGTGCGTGTGTCCTTTCTCCGTTATTATTTGTTTTTGATTTTCTTCCCTTGAAGCATGCGTTTGCATGTTTATATTATTATTATTATTATATATATATATATAAAGTTTTAAGTTCGCATTTTTCCTATTGCGGTACACATCAGCTTTTCAAAACAAGTATGTGTACTGTATGCATGTACACTGTTGTGCAAACTAATATAAAAAAAAATTAAAGTTTGGATTTTTGTTTTTGTCAAGCGCGTTATATGCGTGTTATGAAAAAAAATATAAAATTGAGTTTTATTGTATTTATGAAAATTTTAAATTTTTATGTATTTTGCTTCTAGATCTGGAAATTAAGCAATAAACAAAAAAAGTGTACATTGGTTATTAATATAATATGCAAGATTTAAAATTTTATTATTTTTGTTTCTAGTCAGTGAAGTTGGTAATAGAGGGAAATAATAAAATCCGTTCGTTGCTCGCTTCAAATTCGCCTTCATCTTCTTCTTCATTTCTATTTGCTACGAAAGGTGAGTACCCCTCACTCACGATTTACATTCATATTTTGGTGCATAAACCTGTGAATTGATTACCTGAATTGCTAGGATTGCTCTAGAGGTTCCATTATTCACATATGGACACTATTTTATGCAAGTGACCTATTATTTGTTTGTTATGTGAATTGGTGATATACGATATATATATGGATCTGCGTATGTGATATGTGACACATTCTAGCTACATATGTTGATATTACGTGTAAATACGTTCGGATACGAAAAATGAAATTTATATGGATATAATACGTTCAGTGTAGCGTGCATGTAATTTGATATGTGTGAATGTGACATGCACGATAGTATATGTGACATGCACACGGATACACGCACGAATATACTCTACGTATGCATGTCCAAATAAATGATATTTGACGTGCACGATTAGCATTTAGACGTAATATGAATGTGTACGGATGTGCCTGTGTGACATGCACGGATCGATATTATGTGTCGATGATTGATTTTGTTATGTTTGATTTCATATTGCAAGTTCCTTTAGTTTAGGAAATCACAATGGGTTGAAATGATACATACTCAAACGACTTGATAGAATATGGAAAAATCGTTATGGGTTGAAATGATAGACCCAAGCTATTTTTATTGAATTTGGGATTTCGGGTTGAAATGATATATACCCGTACTTGAAATATAAACGGATTGAAATGATATATATCTGTATCACTTGACCATAGGATAGAAAATTATATACGGACACCGTTGGTCATATTTTGAAATCACAATTATATGATTTGGAAAGATTGATTTTTAAAAATTTAATTCACGTATTTTCAATAATAGTAATATATATATAGTTTGATTTAAATGATAAACTTATTTTGGAAATGTTTTGAAAAGTTAATTTATAAGTAAATAAGAATTTAAATTACATTTAAGTTTTACTTATATTTTAATTATCTTAAAGATTTACAAAATAACTACATATTTTATATATATAGTACTTCTATAAATTTTATTACTAAATATCTTTATATTTTATTCATTTTATTTTATAAACTTGTATATTTTATAAACTTAAAATAATGAATAGTATATGTTATGATTTTGGAAGTATTTGATTTATATTATATTTTGACAGTTATTTAAGTAAGAATTATAAAATGACCACGGTGTGAAAAATTTAAACGATTGGTTGTTAAAGAGACCGGGATCGGATTTGTCATACTCTCTGCCAATTCCAAAAACCACTTTAACAACTGTGCACGCGGTGGAGTTCTAGAATGAAGTAGGATGGCATGGCGATCGACTCTGTTTTCTATTTCATATCAATTACGAGACCCTGACTACCTTGAGTCAGCTTGAGTGGCTAAAACAGGTGCTACACCGAGACCAAGTGAGGTCATTCCTCCTATCGAGCATGCTTCTTCGAAACCATTCTATTACTTTTGTGATTCGATTGGTGCGCACCCTTGATATGGGAGTGTGTCTCGAGGTGGGCGGTAGTTGCTGCTATGCGTTACCACCAGTCCGGTTATGCAAACGGTGAATCCACCCTGGCATTCCTCGCGTGCCTTGTCACATGCCTTATACGAGCCCCATACGATTTTGTTTTGTACCGTTTTATATGGAGTGCCCTCTGATAGCCCTCCAGTTTACGGAGGAATTACGGTACTGTATATACTATGGGAATATATAAACGGTGTAAGGGTAATCATGGTAACCCCGCTTACGCTATTTTGATATTTACTTTACTGATAGACACTATTGTATATAGCGTATTATAATATATAGTATTAGTTTGACGGATCCTTAAAGGATGGTCATCCCAACATCCTTTAAATTACTTTGCATTTCGGTAATCGATACACTTGAGTTATCATTTAAATAAGAATGTTAATCCTGACTCGAGTGTGTTTGTTTTACATGGATACTCGGGTCAGCTTGAGGATATCAGCTTTCTTTGTTCACCTGGAGTTTGGAGCTTTGCTTGGATCTATCTATCACTTATTCAGTCGTTGCATTTATTTCAGCCTTCCAGTTATTTCAGTTATTTCCTATTTCAGACTATTATTTTCTTATGCATAAGCAGACTTATCTATGTTTGGCACTCTATTGTATTTGCTTTAGACTCTATGGTTATGTAGTAGCTTATGGAGTACTATTCTATCTATTCCGCTGTGTAGTATTTTATTACTCTGTGTCTGTGATCTGTGATTGATTTATTTACTATATATGCTGTTATTTGCCAATTTTTATTAACAATCTATCATTTTGAGCAATTCAAGTCTGACATGTGTGGATTATTGTCGATTTGAATGGTTCGAAATGGTGGGTCGTTACAAGTGGTATCAGAGCTCTGGTTTTAGGCAAATTTCAGCATATGGAGTAAAACTCATTAGAGATGGAGTATTGATACTCTAGAATGAGATAAATTGATTATGGAATCATATTCGTTTGATCTTTAGATACCTTATTAGGATTCCTTTCGATTAGTATCTCTTTTGCATATTCTATCTTTTCATTCGTCTAAACCAGTTTGAATCTTTCCAGATGAGTAACCGAAGGAATACTAGGGGAAGAGGTCGTGGTAATGCCCCAGCTGCACCACCATTCGAGCCACCTGTAGTTCATCCCGTTCAGCCAATTAGATTCACTAAACTTTGCAAGGAGTACACTCAGCTCGGAGGTACCAAGTTCACCGGATCTGCAGGAATTGTTGAAGCTGAGCAGTGGCTGGAGAATCTTGAGAGGATTTTCACTGGACTTGAGATCAACGACGCTCAGAAGCGTCAGTTAGCCGCGTGGCAATTGCACGACGATGCTCTTCATTGGTGGCGGTCAGTTACCGCTAATACTATCGAGAAGAACATTTCCTGCCAGCAGTTCAAGTAAAAATCCTTAAGACTGTTCTTTCTATCTTTGTTTTCCTTCCTTGAATCTCTCTTTATTTAAAAAAAATCGTCTCTTTTAGGGATACCTTTTTTGCTAAGTGGATACCCGATTCAGGAAAGTCTCAGCTTTATAGGGAATTTATGGACCTTGAGCAAGGTGATATGACATTTGCTGAGTACGAGAGGAAATTCAACGAGCTTTCTAAGTATGGGCCTAATCTGATCCAGACCCCACTCTAGAAGAATGAGAGGTTTATGTATGGAGCACGTCCAGAGTATTTTGATCGTTTGACTAACAATGTGCGTGGCACTTTCACTGATCTCGTCGATATGGCTATTAGATTTGAGAATCCCAACATTAAAGGGAAGCAGAAGCAAGCTATACATGCATCTCAGTCTCAGGGTACTTCTAGTAGTTCAAAGAAGAGGAAGCCTAATTTTCAGCAGCAAAAGGAGAACTGGCAGAGGACCCAGGGTATTGCTTATTCTTCTCAGAGTCAGCCGATCGACTTATCTCACATTACCTGCTTCAACTGCAATCAGAAGGGTCATTATGCCAATAGTTGTCCAAATAAATCCGGAGCCGCTACTCCTCCTGCTTCTAGTGATAACCAAGGTACCCTTTAGAGTATCTTTTTCTTTACTCCATTTTCCTATTCCTGTTCTATTCAATACTAGAGCTTCCTATAGCATTATTTCTATAAACCATTGTGATAAGTTGCGCATTTCTTACATCCACAAGTAGCAAGTGAACCCTTATGTGTATCAAATCCTATTGCTGGTCCCACTAATCTCAGTCTTTGCGATCAACGTAAGAATAACCACCTTTATTCTTTCGAATCTATTTTGTTGTTTTGCACATTCTCTTTCTTATTTTCGTTCCTTTTCGAGGACGAAAAGTTTTGAGTGGGGGAGAATGTAACAACTCGTTATTTTCAAAGATTTAAAATTCGATTTTTTTTCAAACACTTTCATTTTATTTTGAAAATTTAGAATAAAATTTTCACAACGAGAATTTAATATTTGAAATGCGCTCATTTAGACATAGCAGTCGGTCGAGTTTCATCGGAAAATAAGAAATTCGTCGATTGTGAAATTTTTGTGCGTATCAGTTCAAATTTATGTGTATGTAAAGTTTTGTCCAAAATACTGACGGTTGAGTTTTAGTAAATTCTCTTCATTATTCTGAGTTTGGCGGCGCAATCTGTTTTGCGAAATTCGGACATTTCGACCTTCGTTTTATTTTATTTGTACGATTTTCTATGTTAAAAGGTGTCCGTAATGGATTTTTTGATCGAAGTGTTCTGACACTGATATTTTTATACCATTGTGTCCATATCGTCACGATGATCAACATAGAATATTCATTTATTAGTTTTGGGCGTCCGGTTTGCGTTGAAAATTTTAAAATAGATGCGCAATAAATTTTGATACCGGTCCATTTAGTGTTGAATTGTTCCTTTTGTGTTCATGCGGTTGAATTATTATTACGTATGGATTTATGAATCAGTTCTACGCATGCAACCGGAGAGTCTTCAAAAATCATCAATGGACACAGCTCTTGGTTTTTCTCACCAGCGGCATCTCTTCGTTTTCTACTGTTTGCATTTATACCGTTCCTCTTCATACTACTCCTTCATCTTCACCCTCTTCTTTTCCTTTTAACGCCATTTTCTCTATTATAAAAAAAAAGTCCGTATTATATATGTAAGTGCGTGTGTCCTTTCTCCATTATTATTTGTATTTGGTTTTCTTCCCTTGAAGCATGCGTTTGCATGTTTATATTATTATTATTATTATTATTATACATATATATATATATATATATATATATATATAAAGTTTTAAGTTCGCATTTTTCCTATTGCGGTACACATCGGCTTTTCAAAACAAGTATGTGTACTGTATGCATGTACACTGTTGTGCAAACTAATATAAAAATAAAATTAAAGTTTGGATTTTTGTTTTTGTCAAGCGCGTTATATGCGGGTTTTGAAAAAAAATACAAAATTGAGTTTTATTGTATTTATGAAAATTTTATATTTTTATGTATTTTGCTTTTAGATCTGGAAATTTAGCAATAAACAAAAAAAAGTGTACATTGGTTATTAATATAATATGCAAGATTTAAATTTTTATTATTTTTGTTTCCAGTCAGTGAAGTTGGTAATAGAGGGAAATAATAAAATCCGTTCGTTGCTCGCTTCAAATTCGCCTTCATCGTCTTCTTCATTTCTATTTGCTACGAAAGGTGAGTACCCCTCACTCATGATTTACATTCATATTTCGGTGCATAAACCTGTGAATTGATTACCTGAATTGCTAGGATTGCACTAGAGATTTCATTATTCACATATGGACACTATTTTATGCAAGTGACCTATTATTTGTTTTTTATGTGAGTCGGTGACATACGATATATATATGGATCTGCGTATGTGATATGTGACACATTCTAGCTACATATGTTGATATTACGTGTAAATACGTTTGGACACGAAAAATGAAATTTATATGGATATAATATGTTCAGTGTAGCGTGCATGTAATTTGATATGTGTGAATGTGACATGCACGATAGTATATGTGACATGCACACGGATACACGCACGAATATACTCTACATATGCATGTCCAAATAAATGACATTTGACGTGCACGATTAGCATTTAGACATAATATGAATGTGTACGGATGTGCCTGTGTGACATGCACAGATCGATATCATTTGTCGATGATTGATTTTGTTATGTTTGATTTCATATTGAAAGTTCCTTTAGTTTAGGAAATCACAATGGGTTGAAATGATACATACCCGAACGACTTGATAGAATATGGAAAAATCGTTATGGGTTGAAATGATAGACCCAAGCGATTTTTATTGAATTTGGGATTTCGGGTTGAAATGATATATACCCGTACTTGAAATATAAACGGATTGAAATGATATATATCCGTATCACTTGACCATAGGATAGAAAATTATATACAGTCACCGTTGGTCATATTTTGAAATCACAATTATATGATTTGGAAAGATTGATTTTTGGAAATTTAATTCACGTAATTTCAATAATAGTAATATATATAGTTTGATTTAAATGATAAACTTATTTTGGAAATGTTTTGAAAAGTTAATTTATAAGTAAATAAGAATTTAAATTACATTTAAGTTTTACTTATATTTTAATTGTCTTAAAGATTTACAAAATAACTACATATTTTATATATATAGTACTTCTATAAATTTTATTACTAAATATCTTTATATTTTATTCATTTTATTTTATAAACTTGTATATTTTATAAACTTAAAATAATGAATAGTATATGTTATGATTTTTGGAAGTATTTGATTTATATTATATTTTGACAGTTATTTAAGTAAGAATTATAAAATGACCACGGTGTGAAAAATGTAAACGATTGGTTGTTAAAGAGACCGGGATCGGATTTGTCATACTCTCTGCCAATTCCGAAAACCACTTTAACAACTGTGTACGCGGTGGAGTTCCAGAATGAAGTAGGATGGCTTGGCGATCGACTCTATTTTCTATTTCATATCAATTACGAGACCCTTACTACCTTGAGTCAGCTTGATGTGGCTAAAACAGGTGCTACACAGAGACCAAGTAAGGTCATTCCTCCTATCGAGCGTGCTTCTTCGAAACCATTCTATTACTTTTGTGATTCGATTGGTGCGCACCCTTGATATGGGAGTGTGTATCGAGGTGGGCGGTAGTTGCTGCTATGCATTACCACCAGTCCGGTTATGCAAACGGTGAATCCACTCTAGCATTCCTCGCGTGCCTTGTCACATGCCTTATACGAGCCCCATATGATTTTATTTTGTACCGTTTTATATGGAGTGCCCTCTGATAGCCCTCCAGTTTACGGAGGAATTACGGTATTGTATATACTATGGGAATATATAAACGGTGTAAGGGTAATCATAGTAACCCCACTTACGCAATTTTGATATTTACTTTACTGATAGACACTATTGTATATAGCGTATTATAATATATAGTATTAGTTTGACGGATCCTTAAAGGATGGTCATCCCAACATCCTTTAAGTTACTTTGCATTTCGGTAATCGATACACTTGAGTTATCATTTAAATAAGAATGTTAATCCTGACTCGAGTGTGTTTGTTTTACATGGATACTCGGGTCAGCTTGAGGATATCAGCTTTCTTGGTTCACCTGGAGTTTGGAGCTTTGCTTGGATCTATCTATCACTTATTCAGTCGTTGCAGTTACTTCAGCCTTCCAGTTATTTCAGTTATTTCCTATTTCAGACTATTATTTTCTTATGCATTAGCAGACTTTTCTATGTTTGGCACTCTATTGTATTTGCTTTAGACTCTATGGTTATGTAGTAGCTTATGGAGTACTATTCTATCTATTCCGCTGTGTAGTATTTTATTACTCTGTGTCTGTGATCTGTGATTGATTTATTTACTATATATGCTGTTATTTGCCAATTTTTATAAACAATCTATCGTTTTGAGCAATTCAAGTCTGACATGTGTGGATTATTGTCGATTTGAATGGTTCGAAATGGTGGGTCGTTACAATTTACAAAACACCGGGTCAATCTAGTGAACAAGAGTGAGATAAACTCGCACAGTATTAAGGGTAAATCATCCAATCATGATTTTAAAGTTCAAAATCTTTTCAAAAGAAAAGGATAATCGTAAGACCAGATCCGCACATAAATATGGACGGTTTTTACCTTACGATAAACCAAAACAGTTTTGAAACCAATATCTTTTCTGATATTATAATAATGTCTAAATACAAGTAATTAGAAATCTAGTAGAATGCTTGCATCTCACACTCTACATATATAGTATACAAACAAAAACCGTGGGCTCTTATTGGAGATTGGATTCCGACCATGACAAGGTATGGGACCACCTGCCGATAGTGTATCTCTAGAGACGAATACACTGGGTTCAACAAGAACGTCTTGCAACCCGGCCCTCACATGACCGACCACTCATTTTGCTTGAGTGTATCGAATGTATATCACCGACGGTTGGGATCAGCAACCGACTCCCGAAAAGGGACAGCATCGAATCATAGATTTAAGAAGCAAATAGGATTTTCTCTAGATAGGTGATTATACACCCTAATGGGAGCGACCTACATAGCGATGTTGCCTGCCCGATTTTTGTCATTTCCCGGTTGATGAGGCTTGAGGTCAGAGTTTATTTTTGAAACATCTGATTACCATTCACTTTGAATGCCACATCGTCAGATCCGCCAGATATCACTAATTGACGTCCCCAAAAAAATACTCTAGTTAGAAGCTAAGAAAACGGCAAATTCTCCGCCAACAACTATAGCACGTTTGAAGAAATCAACGTGCGTGACCCTTTGGAAATACTCTGTCAGACATCCGTCCATACAAGTCATCCAAGAACAGGATGAACCGAAGGTACTCTCCTATTGCATCCAATATAGGAATCACCCCATGGATCAGTAGTGAGAAGTCCTTGCAACCCGTAGATTCCAACCACGACAGAATCACAACTTGTCTCTGCTTGCCAGACAGAGAATATTAGTGGTTCTTCCGTGTATGAAAATCCACGGTCTTCAATGCTCCATCTCGATCATCTTCTGATATCTTCACGTATTTGTTGGTCGGAATGGTTTTCGAATATAAATTCGATCCCGGTCTTTCCATACCAACAATCGTATTGGACAGATTTGATAGTCGGTGTTTTAACTATCAAAATAAACAGTGTTTCAATCATGACACTCCAATGAGTTCACTGGTTCAGTATTCAGCATCACTTGGCCTTTAATTTAAAACAAACTAGTTTGCTTCTTATTTAATAAAAACTTCTAACTCTTTTTAACTTTTAAAAATACGATATTTGGGTTCTTATTCAATATACAAATGTTATCAAAACCCTTTCATTATAATACTTAGCAAAGTAACTTATAACCATATTCAATTCCCACTTAATCCTCCTTTCAAATCTATTCGACCATTCCCCACTATGGAAATCCTATTTCAATCCTCCCCTTTTTACTTGATTTCAAATTCAAATAAAGTCAATCTAATATCAACGCTTTTACGTAACCCTGGTTTTCTATAAACCCTCCTGTTCTCAAATCCATTTTCTTAACTCAAATATTAAGCAACCATTTAATTTACTCTCTCGTATTCGCTTCAACTTCTCTTTATAATTTTGTTATTCGAGTTTTAAATATAAAACTCATTCACAGACTCCTTACACCATCTCATTAGATTCATTTCTCTTCGATTACTTTTGAAAAGTAATTTTCTAAATTATTATTAATTAAAATAATAATTTATTTCAAACAATGTAACACCCCACCTCCGCTAGGGTCACTCACAAAGGGAATGCACTAGGTTTGGGGAAGCATTATCGAGGTAAACATGCACAGAAATATTACAAGACATACCATATATGAACCAGCGGAAGTAAAACAAATTTCATTACCTTATAAAATAAGGTCTAAAGCCTTTTACATCAGAATACATCAAAACCTGTCTTGCAATAGTAAAGAAGCATAAAACCTTTTCATAAATTATTCCCCAAAATAAAGCGGTGAAGCAGCCATAGCCAGGAGAAGACCAAGCTATACATGATGACCTTCAAGCATAAGAGGTTCGAACTAAACAACAGCATTTCCTCCCTGAAAACCTGGGGGGGAAACGGAAGACAAAGAGGCGAAAGAAAACGGGGTCAGTCATAAAGACTGGTAAGTCCTATCTACTTCTAGCATAAAAACAGGTAAAGGTAATATGACATGCATAAACTGAAAGTAAACATAAGGATGATGACAAGATAGATAAGCTAGACCAAGATAACTGGATGAACCCCTGTATCAAGATAAACTAAGGTATCACATTGTCAGGTTCCTATCAAGTATAATATCCCAAGGTATCTATCATGTATACTTGCTCTTCACCTCTCGTACTAGTATCCCAACCCGTGTCATGTATTAACTATGAATGTCCCTTGCCCAATGTCATGTAATGGTCCATGTCAACCTAATATATAGCATATGTAGGTTTTCCCAACTTGTATGTTTCTTTCCATGTATAAGTTCAGTCCTTTGCCGTAGGCCATACAGGCTTCCCCATGTAAATCTATACCACCTCAACGTAGTACCATTTTATCCTTGATGTTGTTTTGGACTGCTACCCTTGATCTGGTTGTGTTTTCTTACCATGAACTATCGCGTGCTCACTTAGGATTTATGCCACCTAGGACCGCTAGGGATTATGCTACCTAATGAACGTTTCCGTAACTTGGCTTGGGTTTTAGCCACCTAGGACCCCTAGGGATTATGACACCCATCAACCACGCCCTTTGTCCCACGTATAAATCGTGAATCGTTTTCCATGTCTAGACGCACATGTATCTCAATGTGCCATCCGAGTTCCGTGCCAGGGCAAATCGAGAAATACGGAACTCGGTCGAGAGCTTTAAGTCATCTGCTGATGCAGATATCAAGGTCTATTTTTGTATCTGTGGCTATGGTCCCACATGACCCCTCCCTCAACTACTAAAAGGCGATCCAAGAAAAATCATGTATGAGAACTACATCCCGGCCCCACTATGCCCCACTTACCTATTGGCAAACCTCACCCATAACTCGATAGCAAGTATATGGTCTGTTGGGAGTTCTCTGCCTTTCCGTACGTACACGATTGACTAAAGATGGTAGGTAGTCGACGACGCGCTATCCCGGGCAAAAACAAGAATCGTCGACTCCACGCTAATCCATCCCAGTCTTTAGGTTGCTCGCATAGCAACCAAGACATACTCTTGGTTCTTCTACCGCAGACCTTAACCTCTTGTGAGCCCAGGCGGATCATCTGCAACCTCACAGAGGGATACCAAGAGTATCCTCACGTCCCCGAAGCTACCGCTTCATCACCCAGTTCGTTGGAGCCTTTATCTAAGTCAGATAATTCGCTCCTCCACGTGTGTTAAAGCGATGACCTACCGTATCGGGTTACTCATCTATCTGTGAACTGGTCCAATTTCCTTGTCTAAGAATTATTACTTAGTTATCCTTAACTAATGTTTACCACTTAGCTTCTCTTCCCGCTATCCTTGTTAACTACGATTTTCAACCTAGTCCCCTGAGCTAGGGTTTTGTCTAATGGGTTAAGTGTTGTCATTCAAGTTCATGACTTAACCCGCCTACGAATCATGTCAAGTTTGGCTAAGCATTTAAGTTCAAGTTTTAGACCTACAAGTTAGTTAAGTATACCAAGAAGCTCATGACTTGAACCTATCAAGTCAAATTGGTTAAGTATTTTTTTGTCTTAACCCTATCAGATTATCATGTTAGATTGATTAAGCATAGATTATCTTAATCCCATCAGATTATCGAGTCGAATTAGTTAAGTATGGGTTAGCTTAACCCCATCCACTAATCGTATTACAATGGTTAAGTATATTTAAAAGGTCTTGTGACTTAACCCTATCAGGTCTGCATATTAGATTGGTTAAGTATAGGTTACTTAACCTCATCAAATCATCATGTATAATTGGTTATGTATAAGTTACTTAACCCCATTAAATTATCATGTTAAGTTGGTTAAGTATTGGTTACTTAACCTCATCACCTTACCGTGTTAGATTAGTTAAGTCTAGGTTACTTAACCCCATCTAATTACCGTGTTTAGATTAGTTAAGTGTGGATTACTTAACCCCATTGAATTTACCGTGTTAGATTAGTTAAGTATGGATTACTTAACCCCATCGAATTTACCATGTTAGATTAGTTAAGTCTAGGTTACTTAACCCCATCTAAGTACCGTGTTTAGATTAGTTAAGTGTAAATTACTTAACCCCATCGAATTTACCGTGTTAGATTAGTTAAGTATGGATTACTTAACCCCATCGAATTTACCGTGTTAGATTAGTTAAGTCTAGGTTACTTAACCCCATCTAAGTACCGTGTTTAGATTAGTTAAGTGTAAATTACTTAACCCCATCCCCTAATTGTCTTATATGGTTAAGTGTCATTAAGAAATCAAGTCCGGTTCCACTTAACCTACCCATTCGTGTCATATCGGTTAAGTGTCATTAGTCAAAATTACTTAACCTTTTCATGTGGCATTAATTAGATTAATGCACCCCAACCTCTCACATTAGACTATGTTGTGGTTACTAGTTAAGCCGGGCTGGTCCGGGTAGCTTTACACCACAACCTAGTCTAACCTCGGGTTTTAAGTGCTATATGACCAACTACTCACATTGGGTCCTATTGTTTGTAGCCACTAGTTAAGCCGGGCGGGTCCGGGTAGATTTATGCTACAAACTCAACCCAACCTCGAGTTGGCCACTTTCATGTTTGGTCTAGTGTCGTATTACACTTACAACCCATACGTGTCTAGTTTCAAGTCCCATGTTTAACCCACATGTCATGTCCACATTTAGGTGTATCTTGAGTGTCATATTTTCATGAAATCCCATGTCAAATTATCATGTCATAATCACGCTCGTCTAACCTACCCCAAATCGTGTTTCCAACCCAAGTAAAAGCAAGTCAACATAGTAAGGATACTATGCTACTTATTGGCCCCAAAACATGCACGATGTCAAAAGGGATTGGCCACAAACATGCATGGTATCATAAGGGGTTTGGCCTCAAAAATATGCATAGCATCATAAGGGGTTTTTGGCCTAAAACATGCATAATGTCACAACGGGATTAGCAACAAAAATGCATAGTATCATAAGGGAATTTGGCCACAAACATGCATAGTATCATAAGGGAATTTGGCCACAAACATGCATGATAACATAAGGGGTTTGGGTTCATTTACATGCATAAGCCCCAAAGTCAAGCCTTTGCCAATGTTTCACAAGTCAAATGGTCCCCGAAAGTTCATGCTAACATTCCATAGATAAAGATTCAAACTTGCAAGATAAACTAGGTTAAACATAACATGAGTGGCATGATTAAGTCGCTAAAACTTAGCCCAAGGTCATAGATCATAGAAAAGGGGCAAAATTAGGTTCACATGGGCTAGCATACTTATGTTTCATTGCATTTTATTCCATGTCGCGTTAGAACCACCGTTAGAATCTACAAGTAGCTAGAACTTACCTAGCAAGGCTTAGGGGGTATGAGCATGAATCGTCTTGACGAAGAAAGGTGGCTCCTTTATTAAAGAATCGTCATGAAATTGGCCTAGCAACGTTGATCCACTCCCTTGATTTGATGTAGCAAGCTAGCACCTTTGATTCGGATCCGATTTGAATGCATAAGCTCTTGGAGTTGGAGATGGAGGCCATGATTAAGAGGGATTTGGGCAGCACTTCGTTGTTAGATTGATTTTGAGTGATTTAGGTTATGTCCTAGGGTGTTTTTATAGAGATTAGGAGTAGTTTAGGCCATAGGATAAACCCTAGGATAGATCTGAGCCCTCAAAATCCGTCACAGGCCCATAAACCGAGCCAAGACAACAGCAGGTGCACCCAGGCCAAAGTGGCCGGACCACCCAGGCCGACACCCGTGTCGACTGGGCAGTCGACCTGCCCCCTGGGCGTGTCGACTCCCCAGTCGACACCCCAGACGACCTGGGGCTTGGGCGGGAATTTTCCCGCCCAGTCCGTTTGGCTCCAGATTTGAATTTCAAACTGTTTTTGAACTTGATTTTTTCTGAAAACTTTGACGGGCCATAACTTGGTCCTACGGTCTCCAATTTTCGAAAACTCGGACTCTATTTCGCGTATTTTTCCGAGCCGAACGCAATGGCACAGCCCGTTCCCCTTGACTCAGATTTTAACATTTAATTCTGCCTTGATTTACGTTATAACATGTTATTCAAAATACGGGTTGTTACAAACATTAACTACATTGGTAGTTAATTTCTTTATTAGTTAAAATAAATAGTAAATCTTTTTTTAAAAACCTTATTTACATTTAACAGTATTCATCAAACCATTTTAATCGAAACACATCAATTTGATAATCAGTTTCAAATTCAAACTAGTCAATTTAATTAACCCAAAACTCGATTATCTTATTAACTGATTCCAATTAATCCTCACTTTAAATTAATTAAAAATATAATTCATTTAAATAATTTCGTTAATTATTTCTTTACAAAACAATTATCAAAGCTTAACCATTCGATTCATTTCTTATTCTCCTACTTGTAAATCAGGATAAATTATTAACAAATCAAAATCTTAAATAAATAAAATATTTATTTATTTCTCTTTAATAACTTTTATTCAAAATAATATATTTCAAAATCTAACTCCAATTATAAAATAGATTTTATAACTTCATCTCTATCGATTTACCCGAAAGTGAACCAATATTTATAAACCGATTGATTTTTATTGGCCATACGCTGCCAAATACTCAACCAATACCGCCCATTGGTTTAAACAAATAGATGTTGAATATTCAAAAATCAAAAATCAATCCAATCACACCAAACATGACAGTTCATATATGATGATATGGAAACAAATATTACTTTTGAGGAATCCGGTTGGATCCCTCCAACCTGTTCCTCCCTGTATTCAAAGTGGTTATCACAAACCAGATCATTCAGTTTTGTTTGACTAATAACACTAAATAGCAACCATTCAACATCAACCACAACCAATCCAAACAGTTCAACAATTTAAAAGACGTTTATAAATAAACGTGACCAATAAGGTAAGTTACCTTTATTGGAACCAATTGTTAAAAATAACGATTTGGTATTTCACTGAAATTAAACATCGTTTAATTTCATCAGTTAAATCAACAAACAAATGTATAACTAGCAAACAGGCAACCATCAGAGCACACAAAATAAAAACCCAATTTATATAAAATATAAATGGGAAACTGAGTGAGTTTAACTCACCTTGATCTGATTCTGTTGCCAATGGCTTGTTTTAATTAAATTAAACAATCGTTTAATTTAATTAAAAATTCCAGCTGCTTTCAGTTCCATCCAGATTTGTTTCATGACGTAGTGTTCGTCAAAGCGATTGCAACAGTACCAGGTTAGTCCAATTCTGATGATATATGTGAAAGTTATCAACATTTTAATTTAACACACATTAACTATACTTAATTATAAAACCTTAATCATGCTATAATTAAGTTAATTACTTTGGTTAATAATTGTTTAAACGATCGACTTCTATTCCAAAATAATAGCCTGGCTCCTCTTTGCTTTCTTCTCCATTGCTTTTAAATCCATCTACATTGATTAAAAATTTATTTAATTAGATAGTTTATTATTAATCATAAATTAGAGCAAATTAATCACTTTGAAAATTTAGGCAGAATTATTCGCGGCTTTACCAACAAAACAAGGTCGACTCCTTTGTTCCCTTTGTAATCGCAATACATTACTCATCTTGAACCATTCAGCGATGTTTGCTTAGAAATATCAGTCCCAACTATTTCTTTCACCAAAGACTCCTTGGTTCTAACATTCCTCTTCACGCTGTCCTTTACCCAGTATCCACTAAGTCCTCCAACTACCTGAAACACACGGTTCACAGTCAAACCCTCTTACTTAATAATAGTTATACATAATTAATCATGTTTTAAAACTAATTATATAATTAACTTAAAATATAATACGTATGATACATCGTTAATTCCTCCCAGTTCACATCTTCCCTTTCCATCGCTCTTCACATTCGTTCATTTGACCTGATTGAATTCATGATTCAATTAATAACGGTTTGAATTTTTAAGGTAATGATTCCTTAGTTAAAAAAATCATACCAATTGATCACTTAAATATTTACCCAGGAATCACGGACTACTAATAGCCTTTCTTTTCTATCTGCTTCGTATTATCATCGTTCCAGGCATCTCAAAAAGAACCCTTACTGTTAACCCAAAAGCTCACCACCGGACCAGCCTCAGGCCGTCATACCCTGATCAGACACTGCCGGTCTGAGCGCCTCAGGCTCCTTCACCAACGCCTGGAACGCCATCTCAACCGATCGCTCCTGTCACTGGATAATTCCACATAAACATCGCTCCTTTCGGATGGCATTCTGGTCGCTAGAGATCATCATCGATGATCACAGCCGGTCAGGTTATAGAGTTCATCAAGCTCTAGTATATTTCTTTTTGAAGATCATGAATTGATGATGGTAATTCGAGATTTTGGAGGACGAATCAAATTGTTTTCTGGCCATTGAAATGATCCAGTGGCGGCTCGCAGTATTGTTGACCACTTAATGCTTTTGACCGAAAAAATAGGGTTTGCAGATCGTATATATAGAGAATGGTTTTAATTTTATATTATATTATTTTTTTACGAAACTTCACCATAAAGTAATTGATTAAAACCCCTATAAATGATCATTGTTTACTAATAAAAAGCTAATCCTAGTGTAAAAAGATATTCTGGATCCAATGGGACAAGTTTCGTCGAAATCCGAGGTCATATGAAAAATTTCCTTTATAAAACCAGAATTAAACACGCGTTTAATTTTTCCACGATCACTAGATAAATCAAATCAACTTTAAATTTTTCAATCATATAATAATTCTTCAACACGAACCCAACGGCACCAGTTTCGTCGCATTCTGAGACTGTTTCTCCGGTAGGCTATTTTTACCTCGCACCGCAATACCCTTTTTAACATCAAATTACCCGGTCTCTAAAAATAACAAACTATATACCCATCCTAATTCTAATCGACGATACGAACTCAATGGGACTGGTTTCGTGGCCTAATTCGATTGTATGCTCAAGTTACACTCAAATATCCCTTTATTTATTTAAATACACGCTATAGAAAATGAACGGGCGTTTATGGCTACCGTGGTGAGACGACGCCATTTCCCGTACAGACGGAGACAAGGGTAATCTTTGGAATATAACACAGAAACAGATAATAGCAGAACAGAATTAAATAAATACACTAGATAATGTTCAATAGAATACACCGGATAAACGTAATCATCAGAGTTACACAGTATACAGGATCATACATAGTACAAATACAGTTCAACTATATATATATGTCTACAGCGGAAACAAACAAAATATGTACAATAGGAGCTGAACAGCATAAAAAGAGATAAATGATAGAATCCATCTTCAGCTCCAGCTATCCAGAGGAAGCCAGCTAAACCTGAATACAAGGCTGCCCGTGTAGAAAAAGGGGCACCCGAGTTTGAAAGTGAAACAAACTACGAGTCAGTCATGGGACCGGTATGAGAAATCTACTCAACACATTTAAAATATGGCTAACCATAGGACCACGCCACTTTCGTGGAATGGGTTTACTCCATTGGATTGCCAGTGCTTTAAAAACAAATCTTTCTGTTAAATATCGCAATGCTTTTTATAAAAAGGAAGCCATTATAAGACTCAGTTCCCATCACACAATGCAACGCAAACCGGAGGATAGAGTTTTTACCTTATAACGGCCAAAATATGCTTGATACGAATAAAACAAAGGCATTTGATATTATTGCTAGTGTTTGTATGTTTTGAAAACAATTTCAAATCATAACTATCAATCATAGACGGCATTAATGCCCATACCACTATGTCGCCATATATAGGTATACAATCAAAACCGCAATATGTCGTATTTGGAAATTGGATTTCCGTCCTGAACCAAGGCAAAAGATAGTCCTTACCGAATTCGAGACGCTCTAGCCCGCCCCTCAGGCAAGTACTCAGTGAAGCCTTTAGATCGTCAGGGCCAGTCCACCGATGTGGATTAAAATTCCTGAACAATGCGTTTCCCCGCCCTATGGGGCGTAGGTGAGCCAACGAATGACTCCATCGGACCCAGACCGTCCGATCAAACCGAGGCGCCTCGCAACAGCAACAACCACATAAGTCAAACTCGTCAGGGCGTGTAAAACCACTGACGCCACTTCTAGCTAGAAGGAAACGCATGCCCTCCCTGATGTCCTCTCCCGTTTCTGGTTCATACCGGGGTGTGAGTCTCGCGAATTCACGTTATACACAAAGCTACGCCACACGGGCGGTGCTTTGATCATCTCCACAAGACTTTGCTTTTCAACAGAAGCCCTGATCCTTTGCCACTCAGGCATGCCACACAAGCAATTCATGCCATGCGACCGATGTCCATCGATATACAACCTCTGGGCTCGTGCGTTTCAGAGAAGGGCGTTAAGCAAAAGAATAAATTCTCTGCCGCCAAACAGATGTATATTTAATAGAGATCAATCAACACGGAATAAAATCCAATGTCAGACACAGTCCATTTACAAGTCCGTTCTGGGTCTGAACAAAACCGGACGCACTAAATACCTCGCAAACCCATCGATCACCACATACGTCTGGACGATCACCACTCATTATCCCTATTTCGGGATGCCTCCCAATCAGGACCTCGGTTACCATCCAAACAAGGTGAAGATCTCCAGTCTTCGACCATCGTCTTCATCTTCGATTTCTTATCGTCGATTCAGTTATTCAGAATGCGATAAACCCGGTCTTTCTGAGCAACTCGCATATATAATAAACAAGTGCAACACTAACATACACACGCATCATTTCAGTTCATCAGTCACTAACCGTCAATCAGTAAGAGAACGATTTCCCAAATATTAACCCCGAAGGCCGAAACCAACATCAGATCAACACCCAGGAAACCATTCGACTTAGCCAACCTTCAGTTAATTTCTAAATCACATCCATATCGTTTATAATATTTTATAATGATTTATCGCTATTTTTATTTACTTTAAAATAGCCAATATATTCAAAACGACGCTTCAGGCCATAACGCGACCGTGGCGCTGTTTTTCTTCAGATTTGATTTACACATATCTGAAAATCTAACCGTTGGATCTTCAGAAAATTTACATCATTAGAAAGATCTTTTCAGAACGAATCCAACGGTTCCAGTTTCGGGAAATTCCGACGGTCGGATCTCCCGGTATAATCGTTTGAAGTTTCGATTTCAAAATACGAACTGCAGCGTCGTTATTCGATTAAATATAATTATATATATATATATATAATCGATTCTGGCGCTGTTTTTCTTTAGATTTGAATTAAACATTCCAGACATTCCAACCATTGGATTTTTACAAAGTTGGTGCCGTTGGAAAGATATTTCCAAGGCGAACCCAACGGTTGCGATTTCATGAAAATCCGATGGTCGGATCTCCCGGTATAATCGTTTGAAATCACGGTTTCAAAATACGAACTGCAGCGTCGTTATTCGATATATTTTAATTATATATATATATATATATATATATATCGATTCCTCGATTTCAAAGCTACATTCTTTTCATACATTTGATAAAAATGATATTTTTATCTAACTGTCTTCTATTTCAACACTTCACTATATTTAACAATTCATGTATATAATAAAAATGTGATTTTTATTGTAAAACAATTCATTTCAAAACACTATTATTTTATATAGTTCATATAGATGATAAAAAGGTGATTTTTATTGGAAAATAATTTATTTCAAAATATGAATAACATTCAACACATGAATTTCTATTCAACGAATGAATATCGATTCAACACATAAAGGTTTTCTATAGTTTATATATATAGATAAAAACTGTGATTTTTATATTTAAAACATGAACACCATTCAACACATGAATTTCAATTCAACGAATGAATATCGACTCAACACATGAAGGTTTTCTATTCAACGAATAAATATAGTTTCAACAAATGAAAATAATTCAAACACATGAATATTATTCAAAATTTCGGCAGCATAACGACGGGGTAGTTAAAACCGGGACCGTCCCTAGTACGGCTCCTCGCTCTACCTTAAAACCTCGCGGTTTTTGACAATAGGGATCATGCATCTAGTTCGCACGCAGGCGACATGTATATATTTATTTCATTTCCACAAACTAATCCTATGTGGTTTCAACCAAATATTTCTCAACCACAAATAGGTATTTTTCAACCACAATCAGTCAATATCAACCACAAACAATCCCAATCAACCATTCGCTATCAATCAATTTTCACACCAATCACAACCAATGAATATCGTCCATGGTTTGTGGACGAGGGGCATATATATATATATATATATATATATATATATATATATAGCAATTCACTTCTATTTCAACACATATTTAATTTTTACAATGCATATATAACTTATACATCGAACGTACAACTTATACAACGCTTATACAAGAGGTGTACAACGCTTGTATAACTCATACATCGACTATATAATTTATATATCTTCGTGTTCCATATCATTTATAAGTTAGAAATCTCACATTGGGTTCCACTCCACCAAAAATAGCAGAAGTCTCAGAAAAATATGCGGTCTCTTCTAGAATGTAGAAGACGTCCACACGGTCACGATGTTTCCTGTTTCATCGAATTTCGTTAACGAACGAAAAAGATATGATTTTTCAAAGTTTGCAACGGTTTTAAACTATGGAAATTAGTTCAGAAGTTCAAACCCGTTAACTGCTTGATTTCTTCAAAACTAGGTTTTAGTTTTTCGATCAATCCGTGCAACGACGTTAAGATCCAGTCGCACCACGGTGTAGAGCTTCGAAGCCCGCTCCAGGGGGTGCCAACCGCGTCAGGTGCGATCGCCGTGGGGAGGGGAAATCGGCTTCGACGGCGGCGATCTCCTCGAGCTCGATCCGCCTCCGACAGTCCACGATAACGTTCGAAATTGGTATGGATGTGACGAGGAGGAGGAGTACTACAAAAACCCTAACTGGGTGGAGGTGTTTCGTTGCGTGGATTAGCCAGAAAATAGGAGAGAAGATTCAAGCTGCTGCCGCAGTTCGTATCGAGGAGAGAGAAAGGTATTTTCTCTTTTTTTTTAAAAAAAAAATCTGATTGGTCGGTGGGTTTTAAAGGGGTTTTCTGACACGACCACCAATCTAAACCCAACGACTGTCGTATCTAGCATTTTACCCCCATTCTGAACACAATGGGATATGTTTCGTAGGCCCATTCGACTGTTTCAGTCAGTTTCCATTCAAATTAAAATATAAAACATTCAATATTCAATTTGAACGTACATTTCAATTTGCCAGGGTCACAAACAGATTCGAAAAATTCCAGAAAAATAAATCTGGCTATGTTTTGAAGATACGGTCCCACCAAAACTAGTTTCGTCGAATTCTGAGACCGTTTGCAAAAAGGCCCATTTCTGGTCGATCCAATTTAACTATGATTGATCAAAACAAGTTTTCCTTTGCCACGCTCACATACTAGCTTCAAAGATTATGAAATTTGAAACCTAGCAATAACTTCACATCCCGGATCCAACAAAAGTGGTTTCGTCGAATTCCGAGGTCGTTTGCAAAATGGCCAATTTCACGGGCTATATAAATTCCATAGCGACATTTCTGAAAATACATTTGGCCATAACTTTTGCTTTCCGCTATGAAAATTCGATTTTTCAGATTCGTTAGAAAGGTATTCACTAACAGATTTAAATATTTTTGGTTTCACTCAAATCCATTTTGTTTTGCACCCGGTACAGTCCGACAAAGTTTGAATTCAATTTTTGAAACTACAGCGCCATTTCAGGCCTTGTTTATAATTAGAATTAATTATATTCGTTTACAATTGTCGATTCAAACTCATTTTTCATCGCTATTATTTAAAATACTTATTTTAAATATTTAAAATCCATTATTTTAGCCAATTTAAATTTTTTAAATTGGTTCATATTTTCTGGGTCGTTACACGTGGTCACATACGACATCGGTTTTCCACGCCATTCACCACCGTGGAATAATTTAATGCTACGGTCCCAATGAAATTGATTTCGTCGAAATCTGAGATCGTTTGCAAAAAGGCCATTTTAAAGGTCGATATTTTAATAATGATTTCCACAGAGTTTTGTTCTAATTTTGATTTGGCCATAACTTATAATCTATAACACGAAATCTGGATTTTTCTCTTTCATATGAAAATTATCGTCAATAGGGTTCCAACGTGTCTTGTTTCACAGAAATCCGACTTATATCGAACCCTCTATTCTCAGTTGAAGTTCAAAATTCAATATTACGAACTGCCATGCCATTTCGAGCTCGATTTATATTATATATAAATTATAACGTTCAACTTCCTTTTATTATCGAATTAAATATTAAAATCCATTAATATTACAAATAAAATATTTAAAATAAATAAATTAAATTAAATAATTGACGACCAAAAACATGGGTCATTACATTCTTCCCCCCTTAAAATAATTTCGTTCTCGAAATTGCTACGGTAAGAAAGAGCGTTATAAACCCATTAACTTTCAAATCCAATTTATCTTAAATCAAGAATCAATTCAATACTGTAAATAAATATTTTCAAAAATATCGAAAATTTACTAACACTTTAAATTTCCGAAAAATTTCGCCAGCACCTCCTCTGTACGGCTCAATCGGTACAACTACAACTCGCCTTTCTAGGCCTTCTCCGATTCAAAAGAAAATAAAACAGCCAAGCGGCTTACCAAATAGGCTCATAAATCACCAAACCCATATAAAAATAAATGTGTACCTTTTAGGTCGGCCATATCGTTATATCCTTTCCATCTGCTACCCTGTCAGCATATACCAATGCATTTCCAACAAAATTCCAATTTTATCCTGAAACCAAATCCTTTACGCGTCCAAGCCAAATCCCATTCTTAACTCAATTTCCATCCATTATCAATTTCACCTCTTAACTTACCAGTCCAATACCATTTTAGATTCCTGTCTCCCAATTCAAAATCTGATTCCACTCGATATATTATATCCCGATTCAATTTCCAGTTAATTGGTTTCAATTCAATTCATATCTGCTATCACAAATTCCTATTTAATTTTGCCTTTGTTCAAACAATTTCCCTGGGAGTTTTTAAATAGTTCAGCTCTTAAAAAAAAATCAAATATTCCTTTTCAGAATTCAAAACAACTTGTTTCTCTCAAAGCAATTCAAAACAAAATCTTTGGTAGTAATCCGTCACTTAGAACTCGAAAATGAACACTGATGATGTGGCCAGTATCATCAGAGTTATTTTCCAGCTATCAAAGTGAGTTCAATACTATATCACTTATCAACCCATATTTAAACATTTTCATTTTGAAATCTTTTCAAAACACCCACCTCAATGTTTGTAAAACAAATTTAAAAATCTCCCAGGATCTTAAATTTCTCATATATTTAACCCAATTTCATTTGCAATCACCTTTCCCATTTTTAGGAATTCTAATTCAAATTTTGATTTTAATTTCAGATTTAATAAATCTGCTTTTATATTACACGAATTCTAATTGGTTATTTATATAACCATTTCAATTATAATCAACCAACACGTTCCAGTATACTATAATACTCCAAATATTAATCATCCTTTTATATTAAATATAATTTGGGTAAAATTATTTCATTTACCCTCTTTCAAAACATA
This sequence comes from Allium sativum, assembly GCA_030737875.1. Classification (NCBI taxonomy): domain Eukaryota; kingdom Viridiplantae; phylum Streptophyta; class Magnoliopsida; order Asparagales; family Amaryllidaceae; genus Allium; species Allium sativum. Next base: position 754,316,289 of record CM060918.1, read on the forward strand.
CTACGTCGGTTTATCATACTTGAGTGTTTAGTAACCCCTATCGATACAGTGCATCAAACTGATCGATCAAAACTCATAAACAACTCAAACAAATAATATAAAACATTTTTTTTTATAAAATCTACAAATACGTTCACTCGTATATATACACTCTACTCAATCTAGTGTATTACTAACCCCATCTCTACTGAGTCACGCCACAGAGCCAAGGTAATCACTTAACCTTCAGCTCTGATACCACTGTAATGACCCAAGAATTTCCTGCCATGGAAATCGACATAAAACCCTTTACCGTAACTCATGTCGATCCTCCAAGCATCGAAAACACTGGATAGTTATTAGAAAGAAATTAGAGGGTGAGATAAGAAGGAAAGAAATATTAGAATAGAAGAAGAAGAAGTAACGCTATGACACAGAGTCTCACATCGTAGCGGAACAAAATATAATATAAAGTAAATCTTTGCTGAGAGCTTTTGAAATACTTACAAAATCAGAGTACATCACACGACGGGACAGTTATAGTAACCTGTTCCCATATACAACACACAGCGTAATAGTAGATATATAATATCATACGCCTGAACAACTCCAGCTCGTCTCCGGACTTCACAGCATTCGATAACCTGAACCTGTACACCCCGGGCTAAACCGAGCATTTACAAAACACCGGGTCAGTCTGGTGAACCAGAGTGAGATAAAATCGCACAGTATTAAGGGTAAATCATCCAAGCATGATTTTAAAGTTCAAAATCTTTTCAAAAGAAAAGGATAATCGTAAGACCAAATCCACACATAAATATGGACGGTTTTTACCTTACGATAACCCAAAACAGTTTTGAAACCAATATCTTTTCTGATATTATATTAATGTCTAAATACAAGTAATTAGAAATCTAGTATAACACTTGCATCTCGCGCTCTACATATATAGTATACAAACAAAAACTGTGGGCACTTATAGGAGATTGAATTCCGACCATGACAAGGTATGGGACCACCTGCCGATAGTGTATCTCTAGAGACGAATGCACTGGGTTCAACAAGAACGTCTTGCAACCCGGCCCTCACATGACCGACCACTCATTTTGCTTGAGCGTATCGAATGTATATCACCGACGGTTGGGATCAGCAAACGTCTCCCGAAAAGGGACATCATCGAAACATTGATTTAAGAAGAAAATAGGATTTTCTCTAGATAGGTGATTATACACCCTAATAGGGGCGTCCCACATAGCCATGCTGCCTGCCCGATTTTTGTCATTTCCCGGTTGATGAGGCTTGAGGTCAGAGTTTATTTTTGAAACATCTGATCACCATTCACTTTGAATGCCACATCGTCAGATCCGTCAAATATCACTAATTGACGTCCAAAAAAAATACTCTAGTTAGAAGCTAAGAGAACGGCAAATTCTCCGCCAACAACTATAGCACGTTTGAAGAAATCAACGTACGTGACCCTTCGGACATACTCTGTCAGACATCCGTCCGTACAAGTCATCCAGGAACAGGATGAACCGAAGGTACTCTCCTACTGCATCCAATATAGGAATCACCCTATGAATCAGTAGCGAGAAGTCCTTGCAACCCGTAGATTCCAACCACGACAGAATCATAACTTATCTCTGCTTGCCAAACAGAGAATATTATTCCGTGTATGAAAATCCACGGTCTTCAATGCTCCATCTCGATCATCTTCTGATATCTTCACGTATTTGTTGGTCGGAATGGTTTTCGAATATAAATTTGATCTCGGTCTTTCCATACCAACAATCGTATTGGACAGATTTGATAGTCGGTGTTTTAACTATCAAAACAAACAGTGTTTCAATCATGACACTCTAATGAGTTCACTGGTTCAGTATTCATTATCACTTGGCCTTTAATTTAAAACAAACTAGTTCTCTTCTTGTTTAATAAAAACTTCTAACTCTTTTAAACTTTTAAAAATATGATATTTGGGTTACTCAATATACAAATGTTATCAAAACCGTTTCATTATAATACTTAGCAAAGTAACTTATAACCATATTCCATTCCCACTTAATCCTCCTTTCAAATATATTCGACCATTCCCCACTTTGGAAATCTTATTTCAATCCTCCCCTTTTACTTGATTTCAATTTCAAATAAAGTCAATCTAATATCAACGCTTTTACATAACCCTGGTTTTCTATAAACCCTCCTGTTCTCAATTCCTTTTTCTTAACTCAAATATTAAGCAACCATTTAATTTACTCTCTCGTATTCGCTTCAACTTCTCTTTATAAATTTGTTATTCGAGTTTTAAATATAAAACTCATTCACAGACTCCTTACACCATCTCATTAGATTCATTTCCCTTCGATTACTTTTGAAAAGTAATTTTCTAAATTATTATTAATTAAAATAATAATTTATTTCAAACATTAACTACATTGGTAGTTAATTTCTTTATTAATTAAAATAAGTAGTAAATATTTTTTTAAAAAACCTTATTTACATTTAACAGTATTCATCAAAACATTTTAATCGAAACACATCAATTTGATAATCAATTTCACATTCAAACTAGTCGATTTAATTAACCCAAAACTCGATTATCTTATTAACTGATTCCAATTAATCCTCACATTAAATTAATTAAAAATACAATTCATTTAAATAATTTCATTAATTGTTTCTTTACAAAACAATTGTCAAAGCTTAACCATTCGATTCATTTCTTATTCTCCTACTTGTAGATCAGGAAAAATATTAACAAATCAAAATCTTAAATAAATAAAATATTTATTTATTTCTCTTTAATAACTTTTATTAAAAATAATATATTTCAAAACCTAACTCCAGTTATAAAATAGATTTTATAACTTCATCCCTATCGATTTACCTGACAGTGAATCAATATTTATAAACCGATTGATTTTTATTGGCCATACGCTGCCAAATACTTAACAAATACCGCCCATTGGTTTAAACAAACAGATGTTGAATATTCAAAAATCAAAAATCAATCCAATCACACCAAACATGACAGTTCATATGCGATGATATGGAAACAAATATTACTTTTGAGGAATCCGGTTGGATCCCTCCAACCTGTTCTTCCCTGTATTCAAAGCGGTTACCACAAACCAGATCATTCAGTTTTGTTTAACTGATAACACTAAATAGCAACCATTCAACATCAACCACAACCAATCCAAACAGTTCAACAATTTAAAACACGTTTATTAATAAACGTGACCAATAAGGTAAGTTACCTTTATTGGAACCAATCGTTAAAAATAATGATATGGTATTTCACTGAAATTAAATATCGTTTAATTTCATCAGTTAAATCAACAAACAAATGTATAACTAGCAAACATGCAACCATCAAAGCACACAAAATAAAAACCCAATTTATATAAAATATAAATGGGAAACTAAGTGAGTTTAACTCACCTTGATCTGATTCTGTTGTAAACGGCTTGTTTTAATTAAATTAAACAGTCGTTTAATTTAATTAAAAATTCCAGCTGCTCTTAGTTCCATCCAGATTTGTTTCATGACGTAGTTTTCGTAAAAGCGATTCAAACAGTACCAGGTTAGTCCAATTCTGATGATATACGTGAAAGTTATCAATTTTTTAATTTAACACACATTAACTATACTTAATTATAAATCCTTAATCATACTATAATTAAGTTAATTACTTTGGTTAATAATTGTTTAAACGGTCGACTTCTATTCCAAAATAATAGGCTGGCTCCTCTTCGCTTTCTTCTCCATTGCTTTTAATTCCATCTACATTGATTAAAATTTTATTTAATTAGATAGTTTATTATTAATCATAAATTAGAGTAACTTAATCACTTTGGAAATTTAGGCAGAATTATTCACGGCTTTACCAACAAAACAAGGTCGACTCCTTTGTTCCCTTTGTAACCGCAATATAGTACTCATCTTGAACCATTCAGCGATTTTTGCTTAGAAATATCGTTCCCAACTATTTCTTTCACCAAAGACTCCTTGGTTCTAACATTCCTCTTCACGCTGTCCTTTACCCAGTATCCACTAAGTCTTCCAACTATCTGAAACGCACGGTTCACAGTGAAACCCTCTTACTCAATAACAATTATACATAATTAATCATGTTTTAACACTAATTATATAATTAACTTAAAACATAATACGTCTGATACATCGTTAATTCCTCCCAGTTTGCATCTGCCCTTTCCATCGCTCTTCACATTCGTTTATTTGACCTGATTGAATTTATGATTCAACTAATAACGGTTTCAATTTTTAAGGTAATGATTCCTTAGTTAAAAAAACATACCAACTGATCACTTAAATATTTACCCAGGAATCACGGCCGACTAATACCCTTTCTTTTCTATCTGCTTCGTATTATCATCGTTCCAGGCATCTCAAAAAGAAACCTTACTGTTTAACCAAAAGCTCACCATCGGACCACCCTCAGGCCGTCGTACCCTGATTAGAGACTACCGGTCTGAGCAACTCAGGCTCCTTCACCAACGCCTGAAACGCCATCTCAACCGATCGCTCCTGTCACCGGATAATTCCACATAAACATCGCTCCTTTCGGATGGCATTCCGGTCGCCAGAGATCATCATTGATGATCACAGCCGGTCAGGTTATAGAGTTCATCGAGCTCTAGTATATTTCTTTTGGAAGATCATTAATTGATGATGGTAATTCGAGATTTTAGGGGACGAATCAAATTGTTTTCTGGCCATTGAAATGATCCAGTGGCGGCTCACAGTATTGTTGACCACCGAATGCTTTTGACCGAAAAAATAGGGTTTGGATATCGTATATATAGAGAATGGTTTTAATTTTATATTATATTATTTTTTTACGAAACTTCACCGTAAAAGAATTGATTAAAACCCCTATAAATGATCTCTGTTTACTGATAAAAAGCTAATCCTAGTGTAAAAAGATATTCTGGATCCAATGGGACAAGTTTCGCCGAAATCCGAGGTCGTATGAAAAAATTTCCTTTATAAAACCAGAATTAAACACGCATTTAATTTTTCCACGATCAATAGATAAATCAAATCAACTTGAAACTTTTCAATCTTATAATAATTCTTCAATACAAACCTAACGGCACCAGTTTCGTCGCATTCTGAGACTGTTTCCCCGGTAGGCTATTTTTACCGCGCACCGCAATACCCTTTTTAACGCCAAATTACCCGTCTCTAAACATAACAAATTATATACCCATCCTGACTCTAATCGACGATACGAACTCAACGGGACTGGTTTCATGGCATAATTCGATCGTCTGCTCAAGTTACATTCAAATATCCATTTATTTATCTAAATACATGCTATAGAAAATGAACGGGCGTTTATGGCTACCGTGGTCACATACGACATCGGTTTTCCATGCCATTCACCACCGTGCAATAATTTAACGCTACGATCCCAATGAAACTGATTTCGTCTAAATCTGAGATCGTTTGCAAAATGGCCATTTTAAAGGTCAATATTTTAATAACGATTTCCACTTCGTTTTTTTTTAATTTTGATTTGGCCATAACTTACAATCTATTACACGAAATCTGGATTTTTCTCTTTTATATGAAAATTATCGTCGGTACGGTTCCAACGTGTCTTGTTTCATAGAAATCTGACTTATATCGAACCCTGTATTCTCAGTTGAAGTTCAAAATTCAATATTACGAACTGCCGCGCCGTTTCGAGCTCGATTTATATTATATATAAATTATAACGTTCAACTTCGTTTTATTATTGAATTAAATATTAAAATCCATCAATATTACAAATAAAATATTTAAAATAAATAAATTAAATTAAATATTTGACGGCCAAAAACACGGGTTGTTACAATCAGATTCAAATATTTCTTGTTTCGTTCAGTTCTGACTTATATTGAATTCTGTATATTCATTTGAAATTAGAAATCGAATTTTCAAACTGCCGTGCCATTTCAGGCTTGTTTTATAATTAAAATAAAATTATTCGTTCTAACTTCGTTTAAAATAAATTTTTATCGTTATTATTTAAAATACTTCATTTTGAGTATTCAAAATTTGTTAAAATTGCCAAAATAAAAAATTAAAATTGGTTCTAAAAATCGGGGTTGTTACAGTAATCTCCTCTACCACTAGCACAACACCTCATCATCTCATGCACTGTGCTAACCCCCTTCTCAACTCAAATCAATACTTCGAACAACACCCAGATGCAACCACTAATGTCGAACTTCTAGGTATTGCGCTTCTTGAAATCGCTATTTCAAGCCAGTTTGTCAACAAAAATCAAAACTCTCCACTGTCGAACTGCAGATCAACTTCATTGACACTGTAATGCCTCGAAACTACTCAGCATCCATTGTCCAACAAAACTCCACAACGATAGTCCCCATTCACAAAATATAGACCTCAAACTTCTCCATATGTACAACTACCGAACTAAAACCATAGATCCCCTCATTAGTAATTCGAGCTTCACACAAACGCATAAGCAAGTTCGAACGCCACTCACCAAAATACCAGCTTTGTCCTTTTCTCAACTCACAGCGTTCCTTCAGAAATTAGCACACCTCAAAGTCGGAATCCCTCTCTCCAGATCTCAAAACAAACTATGACAACCCCCTATCTATTCTGCGAGCGCGAGACTTCAAGAAGCATCACGATTCAATCGAGACTTTAATCCTTTTTTATTACAACGTTCGATCGATTTGTTGGCAAAGGAAGAAGGCCAAAATCGCAACTTTTTCAGAAGAGGTGCGGCCATTTTTAGTTTAGAGGCTTTGATTTTAAAACTACCGAGGAATGGGAAAATAAAAACTGAAAGAATAAAAAAAGGTGTAATTGCGATTTCATGAAGCTCTTCATCAATTTTGATATTGCAATTGGATAAGGAAAAGAAGAATAAGAGGAGTGGCATTTTACTAAAGAACCAAATGAAGAAAAGGAGGAACGCGTCAACATTTTATAGAAGAAGAATACTAAGTTGCCAAATAATTTAGGTCTGTGTTAGTACGTTGTATAGGTCGGCTGATGTAATGTGTATTAAATTTTGATTTAACTAGATTTGATTTTGATCCTATCCGCTATATATTATAATAATACAATTTATGGTTCTGAACTCTTATTTGAACGTAACAACCGGCGTTTCTTGGGTTATGCCACTATTCTGGACACACTAGAATAGATTTTGAAGCACAGTTCAATTATATGGAGAAGATATTAATTTAAATCGATACAAATTAAATCCTAAACAATTAATTCCTTGATAATATATTATTAATATTATCGCCTATAATCAAATATAATATATTGATCATCTGAATTCATTACGATTTAGTTCTAATTTTTGAATTCAAATATCTTCGTCTTTGAATTACGATACTTAAGTTTTCATGAAACTATACTGTATTCGATTATTAAATTGATAACTCAATATAAATATCCATTTATATTATCAATTGAATATTCAAAATCATATTAAATATTTAAAATAAACTGTTCGAAAATCCGAGTCGTTACATTCTTCCCTCCTTAAAAGATTTTCGTCCCCGAAATTACTAAGGTAGGAAAAATGCCACAAACCCATTTACTTTCAAAAAAAATTCTTATGATGAAAATCAACTCTTCATATTTCAACAAATTTAATTTCAACCAAACTTTTGGTTTCCATTTACATGGAAAACCATATATGTTTATATTCATTTAGCCTGAATGATTAACAATCAGCATATTCACATCCAATTCATATTCAGTTATATGCATTCAAATTTATTCAAGTTGATTCTGATCAATTTATTTTATCTGAAGGATTTATAATCAATTCTTATTCCTTTCATATGTATTCAATCTTATAAAAATTGATTTTAATTAATTTATTTATCTTGATCCATTTAACTTGCTTAAGTTAAATGTAAATTCCAAAATTCAAATACCCAGGGTTTACATTTCAAATCGCTTTGAAATCACATAACTTTATACATATATTTATAACCATTTCAAATTCAAAACATTTGAATTTTCAAACCAACTTGTTTTTTTTTCAAACAAATTTCCAACAAACCTTTTCTAAGGTAGCAATCCATTACTTAGAAACTCAAGAATGAATACTGATGATGTTGCAGTCATCATCAGAATTATTTCCCAGCCACTGAAGTGAGTTCAGTGCTTTATCACTTTTAAAATCCATCTAAAAATGATTTTTAATCAAAAATCCTTCCAAAACAAACTATATTATTTTTATATACATTGAAAAATATTTTTCAACTTCCCAGGATTTTAAATTCTGAATTCTGGTTTGAATTCAATTATAATTCATCTCATTTGTATATATTTCATTTGTACACAAATTCTATTTGGTTATATATATAACGATTTCAATTTTTATAATCTCATTTAATTATAATATTAACATTTAACTCATCCATATATTAGACCAATTTCAAAAAATTATTCCTTTTCTATCAAAATAGAATTTTGGGTAATATTATTCCATTTACCCACTTAAAAACAATATTGTGTCAAATTTCTCTGTTCAAGTGTTTAGAAATTCTTAACGACATCGTGGCGTCCTACAATTGTATCAGAATCCATAAATCACTCAACGGACTAGCCAACACAATATAAAATAATACTTTTTTTTATCAATTAACAAATACGCTCTCTCATATATATACACTCAACTCATTCTAGGGGGCAACTAACCTTATCTCTAATGAGCACATCCCACCAAAGCCTAGGTATTCGCTCAACCTAAGCTCTGATACCACTGTAATGGCCGCAAATCTGTACTATCTGAGTTGACTAAATACACCACATATCCAACCTAAATATCACAGAAATATAAATCAATTTTTTTTAAGAAGAAAAAGGTAGAAGAATAACAAAAATAACAACACAGAATCTCACATCGCAACGGAACAAAATATAATATATCATATCTTTTGAAATAATTTTTTTTAACTATATAACATACAATTATCATAGTATAACACTTACAATGTAATGACCCGCATTTTCAGAGATATAATAATTAATTTATTTAATTATTTAAATAGTGGATTAAAGGATTTAATGGTCGTGGAATTAAATAATGGTGAATATTTAATTAAAATAATAAATTAAATAATATATTTAATTTTGAAATAATCAGAATTGGCTGAAATGGAGATATGGTGTGAACCGGATTATCTGTGATATATAATTCAGTTTAGAATTGAATTAGAATAACGAATATATTTTAATAACGACAGTTTGAACGTATAATTATATTATAATTAAAATCGAGCTTGAAAGGGCGCGGCAGTTCGTTATTTGGCAATTTGAACTTCAACTGAATATACAGGGTGCGTTTCAAGTCGGATTTTTACGAAACAAGAAACGTGTGGAGCTGGTGGAGTATATCTTTCTAGTGGAAGAGAAAAATCGAGATTTCGTCGTGTAGATTGTGATTTATGTCCAAATCAAATTTCAGAAAAGTCGCTGTAGAATTCATTTATAATTTGCAACGCTTTATATAAGTTATAAATAGATCTTCCAGTATAAACCGAATACCGAGATAATCTGAAATCTGAAATATCAAGCTGTAAATTCTGATATGATATTCTGGAGTTGTACGATATCATATGTGAAGATATAAGATAATATAAATTTATTTATATTTAATTTAATAATATTTAAATATATTTATATATTTAAATGGGTCATCCAGCGCTTTAAAAATATCCACTTTTGCAAACGAAGTCGGAATTCGACGAAACTAATTTTGTTAGATCCGCAATGTCGAATAGTTATTAGATTTCCAGTTTCGTGATTCTTAGAGTCACTGTGGGGTCGTACGGATTTTTAGAGTGAAAAACAGTCAGTATTTTGACAGTTAAAAATACGCTGTGTGAGCATACGAAGTCGGAATTCGACGAAACCAGTTTCGTTGGGACTGTAATGTCAAACCCTAGCTACATGTCCAGGTTCGTGATTTTTGAATATCGTGTGTGATCATACGAAATTTTAGAAGGAAATAACGAATATAAAAAGGATTATAATAACCAAAATATCTCCATCCTTACCCACTATAAATACCCCCTTCTTTCCTTACGACCTAATTCAGAAGTCAAATTCCTCTTTTTTTTCCGCTGTCATCTTCTGAAAGGAGAAACTAAAATCGGCATCTTTTAAATCCTCAAACAAATCAATAAAAATTCTATAAATCAAATTATACATATATTCGATTTCCTGGGAAGCTCCTCCTCATTCTAACAGCGATTTTTGATAGCTCGAACATCCTTTTTGGTCACTGCGATTTATACAGTGGGTGTATATAATGGCTAGGGTTCAAAAAAGCTTGAAACTTAAGCTGCGATTAGGAAATTGGAGTTTAGATTTGGGTTAGTGATGTTGAGGAGATTCAGTTGTGGTGTTATTGAGTGATTCTGTGGTAAAGAGGGTCGCACTTGTAGCGCGAGCGACTGTAGAAGGCGAGAGGTCGAATTCTTCCTGGTGAGTGCGAGTTGGATTTGAGTGGGTGGAGGAGTAACAGACGGATAGCAGGAGTTGAATGGTGGCGGTCTTGTGTTAATCGGTGGAGAGTTGGAGGATGAATGGTCTTTGGAAGATCGGTTTTGGCCATGAATAGGCACTGGAGCAGTTCGGTGTTTAGTATTTGGGGGAGACAAAGTTTAAAAGCGGGTTTGGGCTTGGTAGTGAGGGGATGGGCCGGATCTATTTGGGTAAAGCCCACATGAGATGAATTTAAGTTTTATTTAATTCTAAATAAATGTATGAACTTATAAATCGTATATCTTCTACATACTTTATCAGAATTCAACGAAACAAGATCCGACAGGATCGTATGGACGAGAGCTTCACAATGAGACTGACCAGGAGTGAATCCGAGCTCGTTACAATTTATGGTGAAATAAATTGTCCGTCGAAATCAAATAACGCAAACCGTTATTTAACGGCTAACGCGCAAATGTGAGTAAATCTCACTATCTCTGAACAGTTTATAATTTCATGTTGTATTTTTAGAACTGTTAAAAATTGTCTGATTGATTGTGTGTTGACTGATTGATTGAACTGCTAGTTAGTTAGTGGTAATTATATATATATATATTTATATATATATAAGTATATATATGTAAACCGTTAAATATTTAGATATTGATTCTTCTATCAGAATATATCATATGGAACTGAAAGTGATGTTGATTTTATTGTGTAACATCTGTGGATGCAGGGAAATAGGTTGGAGGAATCCAACTGGATTCCTCAACAGTTATTTTACTGTGATTTATATATATATTGTGATATAAAATGTGATATCTAATCTGACGTTGATTATGTGTGTTGGACGATGTTTGTCGTTGTTATATGGTGTGTTAAATACCATAAGAAATACCAGAATGTGGAAAAGGGATTTTCAAAGTATATTTTGAAAATAATTTATTTATATAAAATCAATGGATTTTATATTATAAAAGAAAAAGGGTTTTGAATAAAAGAAATATATTTGTAAATCAAATATAAGGGAACTATATTTGATAATCAAATATAAGGAATTTATTTGATTTATTTGTTAATCAAATATAAAGGAGATTTATTTGAAATGAAATATAAAGGAGACATATTTGAAACGAAATATAAAGGAATATATTTGAAATCAAATATAATAGGAAATATATTTGAAAACAAATATAAAGGAATATATTGGTAAAACATAAATAAAGAGTTAAAAGAATTTATTTATTTAGGAAATAAATAAAAGTAAAAGGGTTTATTTATTTAGGAAATAAATAAAGATTAAAAGAGATATTTATTTGGTAAATAAATAGGATTAAAAGAAGATATTTACTTGTTAGAATAAATAGAATAAAAGGAATATTCATTTGATAAATAAATAAGAACTAAATCAAAAGAATGTTCAGAAGATGAATAGAAAATGGAAATCTGTTTTTAACACATAAATAGAAAGGATTAATTTATAAATAACAGTTTATAAATTAAAAGAATATTTATCATTCGATAAATGAAATATATAAGTCCGAACTTATATAGATAAGAGATATTGGTTTTAACACTGATGGTTTTAAAATAGAATGGATACACAACACTTGTATAAGTGAAGTAACATCATTAAAGAGAACATTTATAAAGTGAAGAACCGTTACTAAAAGTAAATCTTTATAAATGAATAAACGTTATCAAATAGGAGTTATTCGAATAGGATAAGTCGATTTGAGTTATAAATAATCGATTAAATAAATCGATTAGAGTTAGGTTGACTAGTTAGAGTGAATCAATTAAGGTTGACCAGTTAGAATAAACCAGTTAGAGTCAACCAGTTAGAGTTATCCAAAGGAGTTAATCGAATATTGGTTATTCGAAGTGAGTTAATCGAATATTGGTTATTCGAAGTGAGTTAATCGAATATTGGTTATTCGAAGTGAGTAAATCGAATATTGGTTATTCGAAGTGAGTTAATCGGATATTGGTTATTCGAAAGGGGAGTTATCAAATCTAATAGAGAAAAAGAGTAAATCGAATATAGTTTATTCGAGTAGAAAAAAAAGTAAATCGAATATAGTTTATTCGAGTAGAGAAAAAGAGTAAATCGAATATAGTTTATTCGAATAGAGTTAAAGGAGTTATCGAATATAGTTTATTCGAGTAGAGTTAAAGGAGTTATCGAATATAGTTTATTCCAGTAGAGTTAAAGGAGTATCGAATATAGTTTATTCGAATAGAGTTAAAGGAATTATCGAATATAGTTTATTCGAATAGAGTTAAAGAAATTATCAAATATAGTTTATTCGAATAGAGTCAAAGGAGTTATCGAATATAGTTTATTCGACAGGAGTAACTGAAAAGAGTAAATCAATTAGAGTTAAATCAAATAGAGTAAATCGATTAGAGTTAAATCAAATAGAGTAAATCGATTAGAGTTAAATCAAATAGAGTTAGTCCAGTAGAGTTAATCAATAATAGTTAGTTGAATGAAGTTAATCAAATAAAGTTAATCGAATATAGTTTATTCGAAGAAAGGTTATCGAATGTAGTTATTCGAATGGAGGAGTTATCGAATAGAGATTATTCGAAAGAGAGTTTCATAAGGAAGTTTGTTAAAGTTTAAAAGGATAAACCTTGTCTATCCCGAAGTTTAAACCATTGTTCAGTTAAGGTCTGAGAGGTAATTATACCCCAACTTGATTGACTTCGTTTTTAACTAAGGAATGGTAAAGGTTTGATAGTAAGTGATGGTTAAGTGAATATAGTTAATAAGTGTAATGGTTTGAGTTGGCATCGCGATGGTTTGTTTAAACATCCGCCTAAGTCCAATGTGGGAGTTTTGGAAATGTTTTCCAATAAGAACCAGAAATGTTTTCTAATATAGAAAACAAGAAGAGGAAATGTCCCCAATGTAAATAACGTATATTTTCTAAATATAGAAAATAGCAAATTTTGGATATAGGGAAACAGGAGATGTAAAATGAACTAAAGAGATTAATGTTAAATGATGTTTGTTCGATATAATTTCCATCTGAAAATAATATCGTTGTTTGCACACTTGGTTTTCTTGGATAGTTAACTCACAGACTATCGAAGTTTTGACCATTTTAACGTTGTTAATATGGAGAGACCGGTTGGATTATTATCCGAAGAACCACTCTGTATTGGCATAAGCGTTGCGAATCATTTATGCCAAAGATAATTGAAGACGGAGTAAAGTGCAAGGGCTGTTGTATAAATCTTAGATAACAGTGACTAAGATGGATATATTGAATAGTGCCTTCGGTTTGTCCAGTCCCAGGACAACTTGTATGGACGAAGGTCTGACATAGTATATCCAATGGATCGCGTAAGTTGATCTCTTCAAACGTATATACGTTGGTGGTGGAGGAATTCGTTTCTCTTAGCTGTATACCCGTGTTATTTTTGGATAAATCAATTTGTGATTTGGCGGGTATGACGATGTGACATTCTAAGTGAATGAAGATGAATGTCTGACAGAGTATTTCCAGAAAAGTCACGTACATTGATTTCTTCAACCGTACCAAGAGTGGAAGCGGAGAAGGAAACTTCTTTAGCTAACACGTAATGTACTGTTGTAGACGTCAATCGGTGATTTGATGGATCTGACAATGTGGCATTCGAAGTGAATCTGATGTGATGATAAAGCGTAGCTTCTAGCCTTACATCCGGTAAATGACAGAAATCGGGCAGGTAGCATGGCTATGTAGGTCGCACCTGTTGGGGTGTATAATCACCTGATCTAGAGTTTCATTTACTTCTAAAAATTTATTGTTGATGCTGTCCCATTCGGGAAACAGTTGCTGATCCCAACCGTTGGTGATATACATTCGATACATTCAAGCGAAATGAGTGGTCGGTCATGTGTGGTCGGGTTACAAGATGTTCTTGTTAAACCCAGTGTATTCCTCTCTAGAGGTACACTAGCAGAAGGTGGTTCCATACCTTATCATAGTTGGAAATCCATTACCCAATACGTGCTTGCGGTTTTGATTGTACACTATATATGTAGAACGTGAGATGAAAGCATTTCTGCTAGATGATTATTATACTGTGGTTGATAGACATTATTATAATATCAAAAGGTTTTTGATATAAAGATATTTTGGATTCTCATAAGGTAAAAACCCGTTCCGTTATACGGCGTGGTCTTATGAGATATCGTTTACTTGTTCAAACTGTTTTATACTGTTTTACTCATACCAGTCCCATGACTGACCCGGAGTTTACTTTGTTGTTTTTCCCTAAACTCTTGGGTGCCTAAATTTGTACGGGAAGTCAAGTAGTTGGGATTTGCAGATATATTTGAAGAGCTGGAGCAGGAGGCTTCAAGATCATATAGCTATAGTTTATTTCCCCTGTGTTGTAAGTGTTGTACTCTGATAAGTATTATTGTGTACATACTGTTTGTATTTCAAAAGTTATGTTATATTTTATTCGTTCCGCTGTGAGATTCGTGTTACTCTGATGATGATGTTCTTCTTCTTCTTCTATTCTATTAGTTCTATCTTATCTATCCTCAACCTCTAATTTCTTTCATTAATTACCAGGATTTTTTGATGTTTGGTTATCAACATCGAGTTTATGTCGATAACCAAAGTCGCTCAAAATCCGGGTCGTTATTGTTGGTATCACAGCTTAAGTTAAGAATTACCTTGGCTCTGTGGCGTGACTCGGTAGAGACAGGGTTAGTAATACCCTAGATTGAGTTTGAGTGTATATGTGCGAGTGCGTATTTGTATTTGATATAAAGTGGTTTTATATTGTGGAGATTCATTGGTTGAGTTGTTTATGAATTCTGGTCGATCAGTTTGATCCACTGTATCAGTAGGAGTTGATAAACACTCGAATACGATGGGTCGACACGGTATGTTTGAAAAGAGGGTAAATAGAATAAATTTACCCAAACTATATCCTGATATAGAGGAAATATATATATTAGATATATTGGTTGTAATTATAATCGAGTAAGATTATAAAATGTGAAATGGATATATATAACCAATCAGAATTCATATAAGTGAAATATATGGAATCGAGATGAATTAAACCTGAAATTAAGATCAGAATTGAAATTCAAACTCTGGAAATTTGAATAAGTGTTTCTAAAAGGATTTGGATTGAATATATGTGAATTTTAAGATCCTGGGAGATTTTAAATATGTTTACAACATTGTAAAAGGATATTGGAATTGATTACAAAGTGGAAATGTTTAAAATGGGTTTTGAAAGTGGTATAGTATTGAACTCACTACGGTTACTGGAAAGTAACTCCGATGTTGACTGTGCAGCATCATCGGTGTGATTTTCGAGTTTCTAAGTGACGGATTACTACCGAGGATTTTGTTTTTGAATTGTTTGAGAAAAACAAGTTGTTTTGGTACTTTGAAATAAACACTTTGATTTTTGATATGATAAAGTGATTTAAAATTCCCAGGAAAAGATTGTTGAATTAAAACCAATTTAAATTGAAGGTTGGAAATGCAATTGGAATTAAAATTGAAATCAACTAGGTGAAAATTGAATTAAATTGGGTTAGAATGATATCAAGACAAATTGGATTGATGAGTTATGGATTGGAAATCAAGAATAGTGCTTGTGTTTGAAATGAAATTCGACTTAGGTATAAGCGAATGGTTGTGTTAAAGATAAATTGATTTGAGATCAAGTTGGAATGACATTGGTGTATGTTGAATTGGTAACAGATGCAAAGGACATAGTGATATGCCCGACAAAAGGGTACAAGTTTATATTTGATATAAGCATGAGATTTATGAGCCGAATTGGCATGCCGCTTGGCTGTTTGATTTTCTTTTGGGTTGGAGAAGGCCTAGAGAGGAGAGTTGTGGTTTTACCGATAGGGCTGTACAAAGGAGGTTATGGCAGAATTTTCCGAAAATTTAAAGTGTTAGAAAATTTTCAAAATTTTTGAAAATTTTAGTTAGTCGGAATGAATAAATATTTTATTTGATATTAATTGATTCATTTGAAATCAGAAATAAGGGGTAAACAAATCTTAGGAATTCCAATAGATATGGTCGTCCTCTAACTTAGCAATTTTGAGGACGAAATTATTTTAAGTGGGGAAGAATGTAATGACCCGCATTTTCAGAGATATAATAATTAATTAATTTAATTATTTAAATAGTGAATTAAAGGATTTAATGGTCGTGGAATTAAATAATGGTGAATATTTAATTAAAATAATAAATTAAATAATATATTTAATTTTGAAATAATCAGAATTGGCTGAAAGGGCGATATGGTGTGAACCGGATCATCTGTGATATATAATTCAGTTTAGAATTGAATTAGAATAACGAATATATTTTAATAATGACAGTTTGAACGTATAATTATATCATAATTAAAATCGAGCTTGAAATGGCGCGGTAGTTCGTTATTTGGCGATTTGAACTTCAACTGAATATACAGGGTCCGTTTCAAGTCGGATTTCTGTGAAACAAGAAACGTGTGGAGCTGGTGGAGTATATCTTTCTAGTGGAAGAGAAAAATCGAGATTTCGTCGTGTAGATTGTGATTTATGTCCAAATCAAATTTCAGAAAAGTCGCTGTAGAATTCCTTTATAATTTGCAACGCTTTATATACGTTATAAATAGATTTTCCAGTATAAACTGAATACTGAGATAATCTGAAATCTGAAATATCAAGCTGTAAATTCTGATATGATATTCTGGAGCTGTACGATATCATATGTGAAGATATACGATAATATAAATTTATTTATATTTAATTTAATATTATTTAAATATATTTATATATTTAAATGGGTCATCCAAAGCTTTAAAAATAGCCACTTTTGCTAACGAAGTCGGAGTTCGACGAAACTAATTTTGTTAGATCCGTAATGTCAAATAGTTGTTAGATTTCCAGTTTTGTGATTTTTAGAGTCACTGTGTGGTCGTACGGATTTTTAGAGTGAAAAACAATTAGTATTTTGACAGCTAAAAATACCCTGTGTGAGCATACGAAGTCGGAATTCGACGAAACCAGTTTCGTTTGGACCGTAATGTCAAACTCTAGCTACATGTCCTGTCTCATGATTTTTGAATATCGCGTGTGATCATACGAAATTTTAGAAGGAAATAACGAATATAAAAAGGGTTATAATAACCAAAATATCCCACCAAAATATCTCCATCCTTACCCACTATAAATACCCCCTTCTTTTCTTACGACCTAATACAGAAGTCAACTTCCTCTTTTTTTTTCCGCCGTCATCTTCTGAAAGAAGAAACTAAAATTGGCATCTTTTAAATCCTCAAACAAATCAATAAAAATTCTATAAATCAAATTATACATATATTCGATTTCCTGGAAAGCTCCTCCTCATTCTAACAGCGATTTTTGATAGCTCGAACACCCTTTTTGGTCACTACGTTTTATACAGTGGGTGTATATAGCGGTTAGGGTTCGAAAAAGCTTGAAACTTAAGCTGCGATTAGGAAATTGGAGTTTAGATTTGGGTTAGTGATGTTGAGGAGATTTAGTTGTGGTGTTATTGAGTGATTCGGTGGTAAAGATGGTCGCACTTGTAGCGCGAGTGACTGTAGCAGGCGAGAGGTCGAATTCTTCCTGCTGAGTGCGAGTTGGATTTGAGTGGGTGGAGGAGGAAGAGAGGGATAGCAGGAGTTAAATGGTGGCGGTCGTGTGTGAATCGGTGGAGAGTTGGAGGATGAATGGTCTTTGGAAGATCGGTTTTGGCCATGAATAGGCACTGGAGCAGTTCGGTGTTTAGTATTTGGGGGAGACAAAGTTTAAAAGCGGGTTTGGGCTTGGTAGTGAGGGGATGGGCCGGATCTATTTGGGTAAAGCCCACATGAGATGAATTTAAGTTTTATTTAATTCTAAATAAATATATGAACTTATAAATCGTATATCTTCTACATACTTTATCAGAATTCCACGAAACAAGATCCGATAGGATCGTATGGACGAGAGCTTCACAACGAGACTGACCAGGAGTGAATCCGAGCTCGTTACAATTTATGGAGAAATAAATTGTCTGTCAAAATCAAATAACGCAAACCGTTATTTAACGGCTAACGCGCAAATGTGAGTAAATCTCACTATCTCTGAACAGTTTATAATTTCATGTTGTATTTTTAGAACTGTTAAAAATTGTCTGATTGATTGTGTGATGACTGATTATTGAACTGCTAGTCAGTTAGTGGTAATTATATATATATAAGTATATATATATAAACCGTTAAATATTTAGATATTGATTCTGCTATCAGAATATATCATATGGAACTGAAAGTGATGTTGATTTTATTGTGTAACATCTGTGGATGCAGGGAAACAGGTTGGAGGAATCCAACTGGATTCCTCAACAGTTATTTTACTGTGATTTATATATATATTGTGATATATAATGTGATATCTAATCTGACGTTGATTATGTGTGTTGGACGATGTTTATCGTTGTTATATGGTGTGTTTATACCACAAGAAATACCAGAATGTGGAAAAGGGATTTTCAAAGTATATTTTGAAAATAATTTATTTATATAAAATCAATGGATTTTATATTATAAAAGAAAAAGGGTTTTGAATAAAAGAAATATATTTGTAAATCAAATACAAGGGAATTATATTTGATAATCAAATATAAGGAATTTATTTGTTAATCAAATATAGAAGGAATTTATTTGTTAATCAAATATAAAGGAGATATATTTGAAATGAAATATAAAGGAGACATATTTGAAATGAAATATAAAGGAATATATTTGAAATCAAATATAATAGGAAATATATTTGAAAACAAATATAAAGGAATATATTGGTAAAACATAAATAAAGAGTTAAAAGAATTTATTTATTTAGGAAATAAATAAAAGTAAAAGGGTTTATTTATTTAGGAAATAAATAAAGATTAAAGGAGATATTTATTTGGTAAATAAATAGGATTAAAAGAAGATATTTACTTGTTAGAATAAATAGAATAAAAGGAATATTCATTTGATAAATAAATAAGAACTAAATCAAAAGAATGTTCAGAAGATGAATAGAAAATGGAAATCTGTTTTTAACAGATAAATAGAAAGGATTAATTTATAAATAACAGTTTATAAATTAAAAGAATATTTATCATTCGATAAATGAAATATATAAGTCCGAACTTATATAGATAAGAGATATTGGTTTTAACACTGATGGTTTTAAAATAGAATGGATACACAGCACTTGTATAAGTGAAGTAACATCATTAAAGAGAACATTTATAAAGTGAAGAACCGTTACTAAAAGTAAATCTTTATAAATGAATAAACGTTATCAAATAGGAGTTATTCGAATAGGAAAAGTCGATTTGAGTTAGAAATAATCGATTAAATAACTCGATTAGAGTTAGGTTGGCTAGTTAGAGTTAATCAATTAAGGTTGACCAGTTAGAATAAACCAGTTAGAGTCAACCAGTTAGAGTTATCCAAAGGAGTTAATCGAATATTGGTTATTCGAAGTGAGTTAATCAAATATTGGTTATTCGAAGTGAGTTAATCGAATATTGGTTATTCGAAGTGAGTAAATCGAATATTGGTTATTCGAAGTGAGTTAATCGGATATAGGTTATTCGAAAGGGGAGTTATCAAATCTAATAGAGAAAAAGAGTAAATCGAATATAATTTATTCGAGTAGAGAAAAAGAGTAAATCGAATATAGTTTATTCGAGTTGAGAAAAAGAGTAAAACGAATATAGTTTATTCGAGTAGAGAAAAGGAGTAAATTGAATATAGTTTATTCGAATAGAGTTAAAGGAGTTATCGAATATAGTTTATTCGAGTAAAGTTAAAGGAGTTATCGAATATAGTTTATTCGAGTAGAGTTAAAGGAGTATTGAATATAGTTTATTCGAATAGAGTTAAAGGAATTATCGAATATAGTATATTCGAATAGAGTTAAAGAAATTATCAAATATAATTTATTCGAATAGAGTCAAAGGAGTTATTGAATATAGTTTATTCGATAGGAGTAAGTGAAAAGAGTAAATCGATTAGAGTTAAATCAAATAGAGTAAATCGATTAGAGTTAAATCAAATAGAGTTAGTCCGGTAGAGTTAATCAATAAGAGTTAGTTGAATGAAGTTAATCGAATAAAGTTAATCGAATATAGTTTATTCGAAGAAAGGTTATCGAATGTAGTTATTCGAATGGAGGAGTTATCGAATAGAGATTATTCGAAAGAGAATTTCGTAAGGAAGTTTGTTAAAGTTTAAAAGGATAAACCTTGTCTATCCTGAAGTTTAAACCGTTGTTCAGTTAAGGTCTGAGAGGTAATTATACCCCAACTTGATTGACTTCGTTTTTAACTAAGGAATGGTTAAGGTTTGATAGTAAGTGATGGTTAAGTGAATATAGTTAATAAGTGTAATGGTTTGAGTTGGTATCGCGATGGTTTGTTTAAACATCCGCCTAAGTCCAACGTAGGAGTTTTGGAAATGTTTTCCAATAAGAACCAGAAATGTTTTCTAATATAGAAAACAAGAAGAGGAAATGTCCCCAATGTAAATAACGTATATTTTCTAAATATAGAAAATAGCAAAAGTTGAATATAGGGAAACAGGAGATGTAAAATTAACTAAAGAAATTAATGTTAATTGATGTTTGTTCGATATAATTTCCATCTGGAAATAATGTCGTTGTTTGCACACTTGTTTTTCTTGGATAGTTAACTCACAGACTATCGAGGTTTTGACCATTTTAACGTTGTTAATATGGAGAGACCGGTTGGATTATTATCCAAAGAACCACTCTGTATTGGCATAAGCGTTGCGAATCATTTATGCCAAAGATAATTGAAGACGGAGTAAAGTGCAAGGGCTGTTGTTTAAGTCTTAGATAACAGTGACTAAGATGGATATATTGAATAGTGCCTCAGCTTGTCCAGTCCCAGGACAACTTGTATGGACGAAGGTCTGACAGAGTATATCCAATGGATCACGTAAGTTGATCTCTTCAAACGTATATACGTTGGTGGCGGAGGAATTTGTTTCTCTTAGTTGTATACCCGTGTTATTTTTGGATAAATCAATACGTGATTTGGCGGGTATGATGATGTGACATTGTAAGTGAATGAAGATGAATGTCTGACAGAGTATTTCCAGAAAAGTCACGTACATTGATTTCTTCAACCGTACCAAGAGTGGAAGCGGAGAAGGAAACTTCTTTAGCTATCACGTAATGTACTGTTGTAGACGTCAATCGGTGATTTGATGGATCTGACAATGTGGCATTCAAAGTGAATCTGATGTGATGATAAAGCGTAGCTTCTAGCCTCACATTCGGTAAATGACAGAAATCGGGCAGGTAGCATGGCTATGTAGGTCGCACCTGTTGGGGTGTATAATCTCCTGATCTAGAGTTTCATTTACTTCTAAAAATTTATTGTTGATGCTGTCCCATTCGGGAAACGGTTGCTGATCCCAACCATTGGTGATATACATTCGATACACTCAAGCGAAATGAGTGGTCGGTCATGTGTGGCCGGGTTACAAGATGTTCTTGTTGAACCCAGTGTATTCCTCTCTAGAGGTACACTAGTAGAAGGTGGTTCCATACCTTGTCATAGTTGGAAATCCATTACCCAATACGTGCTTGCGGTTTTGATTGCACACTGTATATGTAGAACGTGAGATGAAAGCGTTTCTGCTAGATGATTATTATACTGTGGTTGATAGACATTATTATAATATCAAAAGGTTTTTGATATAAAGATATTTTGGATTCTCATAAGGTAAAAACCCGTTCCGTTATACGGCGTGGTCTTATGAGATATTGTTTACTTGTTCAAACAGTTTTAAACTGTTTTACTCATACTAGTCCCATGACTGACCCGGGGTTTACTTTGTTGTTTTTCCCTAAACTCTTGGGTGCCTAAATTTGTACGGGCAGTCAAGTAGTCGGGATTTGCAGATATATTTGAAGAGCTGGAGCAGGAGGCTTCAAGATCATATAGCTATAGTTTATTTCTGCTGTGTTGTAAGTGTTGTACTCTGATAAGTATTATTGTATACATACTGTTTGTATTTCAAAAGTTATGTTATATTTTATTCGTTCCGCTGTGAGATTCGTGTTACTCTGATGATGATGTTCTTCTTCTTCTTCTATTCTATTAGTTCTATCTTATCTATCCTCAACCTGTAATTTCTTTCATTAATTACCAGGATTTTTCGATGTTTGATTATCGACATCGAGTTTATGTCGATAACCAAAGTCGCTCAAAATCCGGGTCGTTACATACAACATAGCAGAAAAATAATAACTAAATAATGTTGAAGCCTCCTACTCCAAGCTCCTTTAGATACATCTGTAAATATCTGAAGTACTTGACTGCCCGTACAAATATGGGCACCCAAGAGTTTAGGGAAAACATAGAAAAATAAACTCTGGGTCAGTCATGGGACTGGTATGAGTAAACAATTTTAAAACTGTTTGAGAAAATAAACGATATCTTATAAGACCACGTCGTATAACACGGAACGGGTTTTTCCCTTATGAGAATCCAAAACACTTGATATAACTTTCAAATCCTTTTGAAAGAAAACGATAATCTTTATATCAGAACTCTTTTGATATTATAATAGTATCTAAATCAATTAAATAGAAATCTTGTGGAATGCTTTCATCTCACGCTCCACATACATAATATACAACCAAAACCGCATGCAATTATTGGGTTAAAAATTTCCAACTATGACAAGGTATGGAACCACCTTACAATAGTGTATCTCTAGAGGAGAATACACTGGGTTCAACAAGAACATATTTTAACCCGGCCACACATGACCGACCACTTATTTTTCTTGAGTGTATCGAATGTATATCACAAACGGTTCGGATCAGCAACCGAATGTAACAACCCGCATTTTACATATCGGAGGATCATAGAATATTTATTTCTTTCTTATATGAAGTCGTATGATCATGTAGCTTTAGGAAACGACCATTAGGGTCATTTCCCATGTTCATGATTTTTGTCGATTTTTAAATGACCATTTTTCCCCTAGCTGATACTGTTTTGGCCATCACTTTTGATTGGAAAGGGGTTTTGACCTAAAACCACTTCCATTAGATTCGTTTGATGGTTTACCTTTCTGTAAAGTGGTCAAACGTGAAAAATGGACTTACCGTTTGGGAGATATGGCTGAAATAAGGTTTGGAAGGTGAAAAATTGCTTAATCGGGTCAAATAGGGTGATTAGTGAATGGGCCCATACCTCATTTCGGGATTAGCGTTATGGGGAGGCTGAAAAGAGTTAGGGTTTCATTCCATTTCAGTTTTCTAGCCTCCACTTACCTCTTAGAAACGCTAAAAATGGCCTCCAACCTCTAAATCACCTCCAAATCACTTTCTAATCAAGGATTAAGCTTAGCAACATCAAATCAAGGGAGATCTTCACCAAATCAAGATTAGAGCTACTGTTTAGCATTAGTATTCGCATCATATCAGAGATTTATTTCAAATATAAGGTTTATGGCTAAGGTGAGTGATTTGAATAGTTCCTCACTAATTAAGGTTAACTAAGGGTAATTAGTGAAGATTAGCGAATTTATACATTAATAAATTCTGGAAAAGTATTTATAAATTCTTAAATGATGTTTTAGACCTCTGATATGAACTTGGATTAATTTGGTTAAGTTTTGCTAATCCTATCATTAATTATGCTTGAACATGTTTAAGGGAAAATATGGGGTTTTGGCTATGTTTGATCCATTTTAGCTTATCATATTGATGTTTTGGTGTTTGAGGTCACTTTTACTTGTTGCTATGACTGTATGGTATACTTTGTGATTGATTAGAATAGATAGAATGGTCGAAAACGTCGTCGAATGGCGTAAAATGCTCGCTGGAAAAGTTACAGAAAAACAACGCAGGTTTTCGGATCGGATCGGGGGAATGGGCTCGGATCGGATAGAGGACTGGGCAAGGGATCACTGAACCGAACCGAGGGTTGGCACAAAGGGAAATTGTGGCAAAAAGGAAGGCCACAATGGTTGAACTGGGATCGTATCGGAGCGGATGGAAATAGGAATGGGGATCCGATCGGAGCGAATGGGAATAGGAATGGGGATCGGATCGGATCAGAAGATCAAGCAGGGGACGGAAGGAAGACAGTTGACGAACCGACCCGATGTGACATGGAGAACCCGAACCGAACCGACGTGTTGCTAAGGGACTTGGAGACCCCAACCCGACACAGAGCACTTGGAGGATACCGATCTGAACCGACAGAGAAGAAGGACAGAGAACCGAACCGATCCAGTGATGACCAATGACTCGAGATGCAAAGGAAGTCCAAATAAGAAGTTATAAGTCAGGATCCAGTTGAGAACCAACGAGTCGTCTTCATGAGTTAGGCTTTGCTGCGGGACGTGTGCAAAGGGGTTGTCGGTATTCATAACTCTGGTTCACCACTGAGAACGGATAGTGGGCTGGTAGCGATAGTTGTACGGGATTGGATTCCGTCATGGCCCAATGGATAGGTGACTAAGGTAGTGGATATCGTATGCTTTATGCACCGAGTGAGAGATGTGAGGATGGTTGCTATGCTTGATTGTTTGATATCACTATGACATGCACACCCCCACCCCCATATGCTTGTACACCATATGTTAGTGGCACCTTAGAGTGTTGTACAGTATGTAGTGCTAACTCTTTGGTTGCAGGTCCAGGTTCAGGTATGATTGGATTATACCTGTTACTGTTCTTTTTAACTGCTTATCGCTCATACTAGACTTTTTGTCTAGCCCAGAGTTTTATGTCTCTTCTTATTACTCTGGGTGCTCTCACGAGCAGACTAGAGACAGGTTAGCTGGTGATGCACGTGTAGCTAATTCGGAGGCGAGCAGGAGGCTTCCACGTATGATATATATAGATATTCTCCCTATGTCGTTGGTAGTCACTACTTGGGCAGTAGTAGTGTACCTCCTTTATCTTGCTTTTACCTTTAGAGACAGTTTGAAAAGTTGTAATAATGATGATGTGGAACATAAGCTGTATTTGGATTTTCCGCTGCTATGATAGTTTGTTTTCAGCTTATGCACTGTCTCCCCTGTTTTATGTCAAGTATGTTGTTATTATATTTTGTTCTATGAACTGTGAGACATTCTACAGGTTCCTTGTTGATTCTTCATCTTCTTCCTTCGCTTCTGACGGCCGTCCCGTGCTAACTGGACATGTGTACAGCGCACTTTTGGAGTAAATGTCGGTTGGTGCGGGACGGGTTGTCACATTTGGTATCAGAGCTCTAGGTTGCGTAGTTAACCTAGGGAAGTCATCAGGGGGAGATAGTACGTATATGAGAGAGCGTATTTGTGATTACTTTGGTTTTCAAAAGCTGTACATATATATATATATATATATATATATATATATATATATATATATATTATTAGTATAGCTAAGGATGAAGTTGCACTGCATTAGCACCACTATGAAGATGGTTAATCGTTTCTCTTTATAGATTGAACGATGAGCCAATACGCAAGAGGTGTTGGTAGAGGAGCCAATAATGGGAATGCTGCTGACATGAGGGCGATGTTTACTGACCTCGTGAGAGACATGCTTAGGGATGTGCAAGGGGTAGCTCCCAATGCCGGTAATGGTGGTGGTCCAATAGTGCAGGCGCCTAGGGCTGATTTTGCCAAGCTGAATAAGGATTATACTAGTCTTGGTAGGAAGTCGTTCCACGGAACGGAGTCGGCCACGGATGTTCAGGATTGGTTGGATAGCTGTGATCGCATCTTCGATGACTTGGGTATCGTGGATGCGATGAAGAGAAGGCTAGCGTCTCATCAGCTGCAAGGGCGAGCGGTAAATTGGTGGAATGCTATTAAGACAGCCACTCCAGAGGATTAGGTTACTTGGGATCAGTTTAAGGCTCGCTTTTGCGACAAGTTTATCCCAGCTACTCAGAAGTCAGAATTGTTTAGGAAGTTCTTGGAGCTTAAGCAGAATGTTAGGGCAGTCTCGGAGTATATTGCTGAGTTCGACACTTTGTCGAAATATGGGTTATCCCTAATAGATATTGCCGAGACGAAGAACGAGAAGTTTATAACAAGTTTGGATTAGTACTTGGGGGAAAAACTTATTAACCACATCGATTAGACGTTTGAATTGGTTGTGGGGAAAGCATTGAGGTTAGAGAGTCTTTACCCTAAGCCAAAGACTGAGGTTGCTATTGCATCTGCAGAGGAGCCTAAGCCGCAAGCAGGCGGTGGAGGCAAGAATAATTCCCAGGATAAGAGGAAACAAGACCAAACCAAGGATGGTTAGAATAAGAAAAGTAAGAAAGATGGCGAGTGCTTTAGCTATGGTAAAAAGGGCCACTATGCTATAGATTGTCGGGAAAAGCCTGGGGAAAGGAAGTGCTTTAATTATGGCCAAGTGGGACATCACAAGAATGAATGTCCACAACCTCCTAGGGAGAAGCAGATCGTGAAAGCATATGCTATCAACGCTGTTCCTTCTTCGTCAAATGCCCCAACTGTGGCGCAGAAGGAAAAAGGTGTCGT
This sequence comes from Allium sativum, assembly GCA_030737875.1. Lineage (NCBI taxonomy): Eukaryota > Viridiplantae > Streptophyta > Magnoliopsida > Asparagales > Amaryllidaceae > Allium > Allium sativum. The sequence continues at coordinate 754,343,340 of CM060918.1, forward strand.
TATTCGAGGTTTGCTTTCTATTTAAGATGTTTTTGATCGAGTTTTGTTTGAAAAACTTGAGTTAGTCGATAGACCTTTAGTAGTGACGAACCCGATTGGTGGTTTGACCAGCCTCAATAAGATTTGCCGTAACATGGTCTTATCGAGTAATGGATGTATGTTGTTTGTAATTACTTTGTTTTGGGCTTTACTGGGTTTAGCATTATTTTGGGGAGTCGATCTACTCTAAAGGAATAGGGTGGTATTAGCTAGCTACCTAGTGAGGGCGATAGTAACTAGAGTCAAGGAAGCTGAGAGGTTATCGTTGTAATAAGTTCTATCTTTCTCTGGGAGGCAAATGAGTACTCTAGTGCTTAGTTGTTTTGCTAGTATCATTTCACGTGGATTGTCCGAATTCGGAGAGATGTTCCTTGGGTGCTTCTCTGATATTGGTTTAGGCCTTTCGGGCTTGTGCTTGGGGAATGTCAAGTTTGACTAGGATGGTTTGCTTGAGAGATAAATAGTTGCTGCGATTCTTCATTGGATGATATCTTGGTTTACTCGAGGAGTGATGGGCAGCCGTGACAAGATAGGATTGTTCAATGGTGTAGACTGCCCCGAGTTAGACTCGATAAGGTTATGAGACGACTCGAGTGGGACTCGAGAAAGATGCAAAGTAATGGATTGTTTAGGACCTTATGTTGATGTTCTCTTTGAAGAAATAGGATGTATTCGTCGATCATGGAAGATGCAATGAAGATTAGGACGATCCAAGTTGGACTTGAACTCGTAAAAGAAAATGGGTGTTCGTTGATCTTGGAGATGCAACGAATAGGGAGACGACTCACGTTGGACTAGGGTCTGTAGGTAATGGATACTTAAGACTGGGTCTGAGTTTATGGGTAATACATTGACTCGAGTTGGGCTCGAGAAGGCTGCAAGGAATTGGATTAGCTCGATTTGGACTAGAGAGGGCAGCAAGATAATGGATAGACTTGGGTGGGACTCGAGTGTTTCAGGCGGACTAAAAGCAGGGGTATCTGGGGACGCCCACTTACCTTGGATCTGTTGGACATGATCTAGTTATCCTTGGAGGATAAACGTATGTTGGACGTACGGTAGTCCATTTGGAGGCAGAGTTTCCATTAGTTATTGATGTTGGTTGGACCAGACATGCAGGTATCGACGTATTCATGGCTTTGGCAGGTGATAGATAGGATTTATTTGATGGATGCTATGATTGTTGTGTTTGCTCCTACCTTTCTTCTCTTGAGTATCACCTGTGGGATCCTGTTGAATGGAAATAGTATAAGTTCGTTAATCATGGTGATATGGCGGGTGTAAGATACTTTACGTTAGACTTGAAGTATGTGGGGCATTGTGGAGCGTCTGTTGACCTTGGAGATTCAGCGGATATAGGAGCTTCAAGTTGTACTTGGACTCGAAGGTAGGGTACCTAGATTCATTGGATGGGTCTAGTTCATCTTTAGAAGGTGAATGTACGTTGGACGTGCAGTACGAGTATAAGCGGAGTACCTAGGTTCATTGGATGGGTCTAGTTTGCCTCTAGGAGGTGAATGTACGTTGGACGTACAGTACGAATGTAGGAAGGACTCAAGTTGGACTTGAAAGGACATTTGGAATGTAGTGGAAAAGTTTGGCGTATAAGGTTAGATTACCTAAGAAGATGACAGTAGAGAAGAATGCCATAGTACCAGACTAGGTGCGATAGCTGATGCATTGGGTAGGAGACATGGCAGTTTAGAGGCTATTTTTCTGGAATGGAAGCAACTAGAGTATATCATGGGATATGACTTCAGACTTAAATGTGAATTGGATTCAAAAACGCTAATAAGTTTGATGATTAGATCGATTTAGATTAAGTGGGTCGGTTCCAGTCAGGGGGACGATCCTAACATATTAGAAATTACCTCTAGGGTAGAGATGGGAATCGATGGCGAGAGAACGACTGTACTTGGGAAGTAGAGAATGACATAAGAAAGTCGTATCCAAAACTCTTTGCCTGGTAAGATTTACTTTGCAATTTAGTTATTCCGCATGCTAGGATAGACTTGTTTTGCATGTTCGATTGTTGTTTTATGGCTGGAAGGCATGCGGAACCCTTTGTGTGTTTTGGTTAAGTAATTTCGGGGATGAAATTTCTTAAGGGGGGAAGAATGTAACAACCCGCATTCTACGTATTGGAGGATCGTAGAATATTTATTTCTTTCTTATATGAAGTCGTATGATTATGTGGCTTTGGGAAACGACCATTAGGGTCATTTCCCATGTTCATGATTTTTGACGATTTTTAAATGACCGTTTTGCCCCTAGCTGATACTGTTTTGGCCATAACTTTTGATTGGAAAGGAGTTTTGACTTGAACCCACTTCCATTAGATTCGTTTGATTGTTTACCTTTCCGTAGAGTGGTCCATTGTGAAAAACGGACTTACCGTTTGGGAGATATGGCTGAAATAAGGTTTGGAAGGTGAAAAACTGCTTAACCGGGCCAAATAGGATGATTAGTGAATAGGCCCATAACCCATTTCGGGATTGGGGTTATGGGGAGGCTGAAAAGAATTAGATTCCAATTTAGTTTTCTAGCCTCCACTTACCTCTTAGAAACCCTAAAAATGGCCTCCAACCTCTAAATCACCTCCAATTCACTTTCTAATCAAGGATTAAGCTTAGCAACATCAAATCAATGGAGATCTTCACCAAATCAAGATTAGAGCTGTTGTTTAGCATTAGTATTTGCGTCATATCAGAGATTTATTTCAGATCTAAAGTTTATTTGTGGCTAAGGTGAGTGATTTGCATAGTTCCTCACTAATTAAGGTTAACTAAGGGTAATTAGTGAAGATTAGCGAATTTATACATTAATAAATTCTGGAAAAATATTTTAAAATTCTTAAATGATGTTTTAAACCTCTGATATGAATTTGGGTTAATTTGGTTAAGTTTTACTAATCCTATCATTAATTATGCTTGAACATGTTTAAGGGAAAAATGGGGTTTTGGCTATGTTTGATCCATTTTAACTTATCATATTGATGTTTTGGTGTTTGAGGTCACTTTTACTTGTCGCTTTGACTGTATGGTATAATTTGTGATTAATTAGAATAGATAGAATAGTCGAAAACGTCGTCGAATGGCGTAAAATGCACGCTGGAAAAGTTGCAGAAAAGCAGTGCAGGTTTTTGGATCGGATCGGAGGAATGGGCTCGGATCGGATAGAGGACTGGGCAAGGGATCACCGAACCGAACCGAGGCTTGGCACAAGGGGAAATTGTGGCAAAAAGGAAGGCCACAATGGTTGAACTGGGATCGGATCGGAGCGGATGGAAATAGGAATGGGGATCGGAGCGGAGCGGATGGGAATATTAATGGGGATCGGATCGGACCAGAAGATCAAGCAGGGGACGGAAGGAAGACAGTTGACAAACCAACCCGATGTGACATGGAGAACCCGAACCGAACCGACATATTGCTAAGGGACTTGGAGACCTTGACCCGACCTGGAGCACTTGGAGGATACCGATCCGAACCGACAGAGAAGAAGGACAAAGAACCGAACTGATCCAGTGATGACCAATAACCCGAGATGCAAAGGAAGTCCAAATAAGAAGTTAGAGCTCAGGATCTAGTTGGGAACCAACGAGTCGACTTCATGAGTTGGGCTTTGTTGCGGGACGTGTGCAAAGGGGTTGTCAGTATTCATAACTCTGGTTCACCACTGAAAGACGGATAGTGGGCTGGTAGCGATAGTTGTATGGGATTGGATTCCGTCATGGCCCAATGGATAGGTGACTAAGGTAGTGGATATCATATGCTTTACGCACCGAGTGAGAGATGCGAGGATGGTTGCTATGCTTGATTTTTTTCCATCACTATTACATGCACACCCCCACCCCCGTATGCTTGTACACCATATGTTAGTGGCACCTTAGAGTGTTGTATAGTATGTAGTGCTAACTCTTTGGTTGCAGGTCCAGGTTCAGGTATGATTGGATTATACCTGTTATTGTTCTGTTTAACTGCTTATCGCTTATACCAGACTTTTTTTCTGACCCAAGTTTTATGTCTCTTCTTATTACTCTGGGTGCTCTCACGAGCAGACTAGAGACAGGTTAGCTCGTGATGCACGAGTAGCTGATTTGGAGGCAAGCAGGAGGCTTCCACATATGATATATATAGATATTCTCCCTGTGTCGTTGGTAGTCACTACTTGGGCATTAGTAGTATACCTCCTTTATCTTGCTTTTACCTTTAGAGACAGTTTGAAAAGTTGTAATAATGATGATGTGGAACATAAGCTGTATTTGGATTTTCCGCTGCTATGATTGTTTGTTTTCAGCTTATGCACTGTCTCACCTATTTTATGTCAAGTATGTTGTTATTATATTTTGTTCAATGCGCTGTGAGATATTCTACAGGTTCCTTGTTGATTCTTCGTCTTCTTGCTTCCCTTCTGACTACCGTCCCGTGCTAACTGGACATGTGTACAGTGCACTTTTGTAGTAAATGTCAGTTGGTGCGGGGCGCGTTGTCACAGCAACCGTTTTCCTGAATGGGACAGCATCGAATAGAATAAAGAATGAAATGAATTTCTCTAGATTGGTAACTATACAACCTAATAGGAGTTTCCCACATAACTATGCTGCCTGCCCGATTTTTGTCCTTTCCCGATTGTTGAGGCCTGAAGCTACGCTTACTTACCATTCATGGATGACAATCACTTTGAATGCCACATTGTCAGATCCGTAAATCATTAATTGATTTGCGCAATTATATTCTGGATATTATGCTATGAGAATAAATTCTCCGTCACCATATATATTTATACAGACCAACATATGCGATCATTGGAAATACTCCGTCAGACATTCGTCCATACACATCGTTCTGGGACTGAATGAAACCGAAGGCACAGTTTCCATTAATCCATCTTTGGCAATTTCTACCTAGGATTAATATAAAAAGCCCTTGCATTATACTCCATCTTCGATTATCTTCATGTAATCCGATTCACAACTCTACTGCCAATACAAAGTTGTTCTAAGATAATAATCGAACCGGTCTCTCCATATTGACAACGATATTGGAAAATAATTCGATAGTCGGTTATTTAACTATCGAAGAAAAACAAACATTCATCCAAAGCAACAAACAGATCACTGAATCCCTTAATTAATATTTTATTAATTAAATCACTTTTCCATTTTCTTATCAATATATGTTAATCCGATATTTTGTGTGACGACCCTAAACCCCCGTACGACGGTGGCAAGGGTAATCTTTGGAACATAACGCATAAACAGATAACAGCAGAACAAAAATAAATAAATACACTAGATAACGTATAACATAATACACTGGATAAACATAATCATCAGAGTTACACAGTATAGGATCATATTTAGTACAAATATAGTTCAGCTATACATAAATGTCTACAGCGGAATCAAAACATAATATGTACAATAGGAGCTGAATAGCATAAAAAGAGATAAGTGATAGAATCCATCTTCAGCTCCAGCTATCTAGAAAGGGCCTGCTAAAACCTGAATACAAGGCTGCCCATGTAGAAATAAGGGCACCCGAGTTTGCAAGTGAAACAAACTACGAGTCAGTCATTGGACTGGTATGAGATATCTACTTAACTGGTTAACCAATAATAACAAGGCAAATCATAGGACCATGCCACTTTCGTGGAACTGGTTTACTCCATTAGATTGCCAGTGCTTTAAAACCAGTAAATCTTTTAAATATCGCATTGCTTTTTATAAAAATTAAGCCATTATAAGACTCAGTTCCCATCACACAATGCAACGCAAACCGGAGGATAGAGTTTTACCTTTTAATGGCCAAAATATGCTTGATACGAGAAAAACAAATCATTTGATATTATTTCTAGTGTTCATATTTTTCAAAAACAATTTCAATCATAACTATAAATCATAGACGGCATTAATGCCCATACCACTATGTCGCCGTATATAGGTATACAATCAAAACCGCACGATGTCATATTTGGAAATTGGATTTTCGTCATGAACCAAGGCAAAAGATAGTCCTTACCGAATTCGAGACAATCTAGCCCATGTCTCAGGCAGGCGCGCAGGCAAGCCTTGGATCGTCAGGGCCAGTCCACACGATGTGGATTATTATGCCTGAACACTGGGTTTCCTCGCCCTTTGGGGCGTAAATGTGCCCTATGACTCCATCGGCTCCACATAGTCGCCAATATATCCGAGGCGCCTCGCAATAGCAACAGCCACGCAGGTGAAAATAATATAAATGTCAGGGCTGGTAGGTCACTGATACCACACTAGCTAGAAGGAAACGCATGTCCTCTTAGAGGTCCTCTCCATTTCTAGCTCATACCGGGGTGTGAGGCTCGCGAATCAACGCTATACACAAAGCTATGCCACACAGGCATTGCTTTGATCATCTACAACAAGACTTTCCTTTTCAACAGAATCCTTGATCACTACATCTCAGCATGACACACAGGCAATTCACGCCGTGCAACTGACGTCTATCAATCACACAGAATGAAATCTAATGTCAGGCACACAGTCCATTTGCAAGTCCATTCTGGGTCTGAACGAAACCGGACGCACCTTATACCTCGCATATCCATCGATCTCCAAATATGTCTAGATGATCACCACTTATTATCTATATCTTGGGATGCCTCCCAATCAAGACATCAGTAATCATCCAACCGATGTGAACATCTCCGGTCTTCAACCACCGTCTTCATCATCGACTTCTTATCGTTGATCAATTATTTGAAATGAGATTTGACTCGGCCTTTTCAAATAATTTACGTATATTTAGAATTTAAATCAATTCATTTCAATGGTTAAATTATTCGACATCTATAATTCTGTTCTTTAATGTAATTTTCACGCCAAACACATTCAACCATCAAATATCCCATAAACCGGGTAAATTCGGTTTATTTCCATTCCATATCGTTTATAATATTTTATAATGATTTATCGATATTTTTATTCATTTAAAAATAGCCAATTCATTCAAACGACGCTTCAGGCCATATGGCGGCCATGGCGCTGTTTTTCTTCAGATTTGATTTACACATATCTGTAATTCCAACCATTGGATCTTTACAAAATTTATATCATTAGAAAGATCTTTTCCAAACGAATCCAATGGTTCCAGTTTTGGGAAAATCCGATGGTCGGATCTCCCGGTATAATCGTTTGAAGTTACGATTTCAAAATACGAACTTCAGCGTCGTTATTCGATTTAATTTAATTATATATATATAATCGATTCTGGCGCTATTTTTCTTCATATTTGAATTAAATATTCCAGACAATCCAACCGTTGGATCTTTACAAAGTTGGTGTCGTTGGAAAGATATTTCCAAAGCGAACCCAACGGTTTTGGTTTCGGGGAAATCCGATGGTCGAATCTCCCGCACTAATCGTTTGAAATCACGTTTCAAAATACGAACTACAGCTTCGTTATTCGATTTATTTTAATTATGTTTATATATATATATATATACATTCTTCGATTTCAAAACCATATTCGATTCATATATTTGATTAAAATGATATTTTTATCTAGCAGATATTTATTTCAACACATCACTATTTTTAACAATTCATATATCAAATAAAAATGCGATTTTTATTGTAAAACAATTTATTTCAAAACACGATTATTTTATATAGTTCATACATAAGGTAAAAATGTTATTTTCCTCCTTCAAAGAACTTATTCAACACATGAATTTCTGTTCACCACATGAATTTGCTTTCAACACATGAATTTGGTTTCAACATATGAATGTTTTCTATAGTTTATATATGTAATAAAAATGTGATTTTTATTGTTAAAACAATTTATTTTAAAACACGAACAATTTATATAGTCTATATATGTGATAAAAAGTTATTTTTATCTTTCAAAGAATTTATTCAACACATGAATTTATATTTAACAGACAAATATAGTTTCAACACATGAAAATAATTCTAGCACATAAATATTATTGAAAATTTCGGCAACATAACGGTAGGGTAGTTAAAACCGGCACCGTCCCTAGAACGGCTCCTCGCTCTACCTTAAAGCCTCGCAGCTTTTGACAATGGGGATTTTCAATATCTAGTTCGTACGCAGACGAATTTTCCCATATACTAATCCTATTGGGGTTTCAACGACAATCAATCATTTCAAATCAACCATTCATGATATTCACCAAATTTTCACATCAACCAATAATCCAAACAATATCACAACCAATATATATCGTCCAAGGTCTGTGGACGAGGGGAGTATGTATATATATATACGCATATAACTATATTTCGATTTCATTTCAATATCATTTCAATTAATTTCAACGCATTTATCATTTTTACAACGCATATATAACTTATACATCGAACATACAACTTATGCAACGCTTATACATGAGGTGTACAATGCTTATATAACTCATACATCAACTATATAATTTATGCATCGTTGTTTCCATATCGTTTATAACTCAAAAATCTCACTTTGGGTTCCACTCCACCAAAAATTGCAGAACACTCAGAAAAATATCCGGTCTCTTCTAAAATGTAGAAGACGTCCTCATGGTCGTCTCTTGTTTCACTGAATTTCGACCACAAACGAAAAAGATATGATTTTTATTGTAAAATCATAAACCGTAGCACTTTAAAGTGCTATAATCAGTTTAAAATTAAAACAGTCGTACCTTTCTGATTTGGTTCCCAACTAGGTTTCGATTTTTCTCGACAACCGTGAAGTTTGGACGCAATCAGCTTGCGCCACCTGGAAGAGGGTCGAGAGGCGCCGGAAAGGGGGGTGGAGCAAACGAACTGGTGGCAGATCGGAGCTCTAGCGGCACTTACAAGGGCGTGACTTTCGAGGTATCTAACTCGATAAATACTGAGCGGTTGAAGGCGAGGTTGACATGGATTCAAAGCTCATGAGGAGCACTACAAAAGCTTCAACTACGGCGTTGGATTTTATTGAGTAAATCGAGAGATAAAGAGGAGGGAAGGAAGGAGCAGCAGCCGTCGTATACCGCGAGGAGGGTAACGGGGAAAGAGGAAACGATCGAGGAATGTGATTGGCCCATGGGTTTATTTATTTATATATTTTAAAAATTCAAAAATACCCTTATCTCATACAAACTCCAATCCAAACCCAGCGAATATCGCCCCTACCTAAATACCCCCATTCCGAACACAATGGGATATGTTTCGTAAGCCAATTCGACTGTTTCAGTCAGTTTTCCTTCAAATTAAAATATAAAACATGCAATATTTAATTTGAATGTACATTTCAATTTGCCGGGGCCACATACTGATCCCAAAAATTCCAGAAAAATATATTTAGCTATGTTTTGACGATATGGTCCCAACAAAACTAGTTTCATCGAATTCTGAGACCGTTTGAAAAATGGCCATTTTCTAGTCGATCCATTTTAATAGAAATTGAGCAAACGCATTTTCCTTCGCCACGCTCACATATTAACTTCAAAAATTATGAAATTTGAAACCTAGCAATAATTTGACATCCTGGATCCAACAAAAGTGGATTCGTCGAATTCTGAGGTCGTTTGCAAAATGTCTATTTTGAAGGGCTATATATTCTGTATAGCGACCTTTCTGAAAATTCATTTGGCCATAACTTTTGATTTCCACTATGAAACTTCGATTTTTCAGATTCGTTAGAAATATATTCATTAACAGATATAAATATTTTTGGTTTCACTAAAATATGCTTTATTTTGCACCGGGTACTGTCAGTCAAAGTTCGAATTCAAATTTCGAAACTATCGCGCCATTACAGGCCTTGTTTATAATTAAAAATAATTATATTTATTTTCAAACATCTATTCAAACATACTTTTCATTGTTATTATTTAAAATAATTGAAATTCAGTAAAATAGCCAATTTAAAATTTTTAAACTGGTTCAGATTTTCTGGGTTGTTACATTTTCAATAATCTTCTTCTTGGCCTCTTACGCTATTTGGAACATTTGCATATATGGTCTTCTTTTATTTTCTATACTTAGAAAATATCTTCTATGTATAATTGGAGAACATTCCACTTATCTCTTTTGTGACCACTCATTTTTAAACTTAGGAAATATTTATTATTAGATTTCCAAAATTCCACTTATTGGGTTAAAATGAATGTTGTGTAAAACATCGTTATAACAACCCAAAATATTTCATTCAACTAAACTCTTTAAACATTTATCTTCAAGACTGAATCGTCCTATTTATCGATTAATATTGAAATCAATCAAGTTGGGGTATAATCACCTCTCAGATCTTGACTAAAAACATCCTTAACTTCAAAATAGACAAGACCACTATTCCCGAATAATCAACATCACATAAAGACAATTATTCATTTTTAAAACGTGTGTACATTTCTCTTTCTATTACTAGATTATCGGTTTCCTTTTTGTTTATAATATTCTATTTTAAGTTCATTTCCTTAGCGAATTCTAATATATTGATATATTAATTTCCGATTATCAATTTTTTTAAAATATTCTAACTCCTTAAATTTCCAAAAAAATTCGCCAGCACCTCCTTTGTACCAGTCGGTAGTTCAAACCTCAACTTGCCTCTCTAGGCCCTCTCCATTCAAAAAGAGAATCAAAAAGCCAAGCGGCTTGCTGATTCGGTGCATAAATTCTCATATGGAATTTAAACATGTACCTTTTTGTCGGGCACTTGAATTATAATCTTCATACACTTCACTCCATATCTGTCTAACCCATATACGTTCATTTCCAATTTGTTTCAACTCAAACGACAATTTTTAACTTAATTTGCTAATTTATATTTAATTAGCTCTTTGCCCATTTCATCCTTTTAATTGAACATATCACTTCCGGATATGTTTTTATTTTACTTAAAAACCAATCTTATTTCATTTTCAACCCGAGTTTCATATTCAATTTCGAATATGAATTTAAAAACCCCATTCACTTATCCAAGGCCTAATTTCGATTCAAAACACGATTAACTAATCATTCTTCAAATTAGTTAATTCTATTCCATAACTAAAAATATGATTTTTTTTTTAAAATCATTTCATTTATACAACTTGAGTTCGTATTTATTTTACAACTCAAATCTAGATTTTTAAATTAAAAATCCATATTTTATTAACTCAAAATACTTAAATTTTAATTAATAAACCATTCTGGTTTTTATAACAGTTATGGCGCTGCTTTTCTGAAAATTTGAATTTGACATAACTCAAAAACTATAAGACGAAATCCCTATTTTTCTCTTCCATTTGAAAACTATTATCTAATCAGTCCTGACAGTTTTTGTTTCACAATTCCGACTTAAATTGAGTTCTATATACTCAATTGAAGTTCGAAACGCCAATTTACAAACTGTCGCGCTGCGACGAGTTCGTTTTAATTATACTTAATATATAAACGTTTTAGACTTCGTTTATATGTAAATTCTAACTTCATTCAAATACATTTCTAATATATATTAAACCAATTTTCCAAATTCAACTTATTCCTGATTACCCCAAATTGCCAATTATTTCGTATCTCGGTTATAAATTTATTTATAATTCAATCTTCTATACTGTATGCCGATATCCTTTGAAATAAATTATTTTAAAAATTTGTATAAAATCGAATTTCAATTTATAAATACTTTAAACTTACTTAAATTCAGTTTATATTCCAAATCCTTGAAATAAAATCAATCGTTCTTTAAACTTAATTAAATTCAATACGTTTTCCAATTCACTTTTATATTCTTACTTGAATTTAAAATTTCAAATTATCCAATGATAATTATCTTACTTAATTTATAAACACTTTTATAAATTCAACTTCATTATTTTAAAATTTAAAATAAGTTTCTATTTCAAAATTCTATTTGGAACTCCACCCTTTTATATTCCGAATTTCTGGAATAAAACCGTCGTTCCCTTTTCGAAATGATTACAACTTTCTATTTTTAAATTCAAACTTGAATTTAAAATCCTAAATTATCTTCTAATAAATAATTTGCTACAATTATAACAACATTTATAAATTTACTTGTTTTATATATTAAAACAAGTTCCATTTAAAAAATCTATTTTAAAACCAAAATCCTATTTTGGAATGTTCTCTTTATTCTAACTAATCCATATATAACATAGAATCTATTTTCATATTTAACTTTAACTTCTATTTAATATAATCCTAATGTTTTTTCTAGACATATTTTATTTAAATAAATTCAAACTAATCGAATTCAAATCATAAATCCTTAAGGATTTACTTTAGTTCATATTCTGAACATCAGAACAAATTTCATCGTTTAGTTCCTTAAAACGATTCCCCGTTTCTATTTTTAAATTCACATTTAAATTTAAGTATTCAGATTATCAAATGAAATTTTTTCCACTTCATTTATAAACATAGTTTATAATTTCACTTCAATTTCCTGCGTTACTTAGTTTATAAGCATCATTTATAAATTCACCACTTCAATTTCCTATATTATTTAATATATAAACATCGTTTATAAGTTCAATACTTGTTTTATTCATTCAAACAAGTTAATATATTTATAGCCCATTCGAAGTTCAAAATCTATTTTTGAAAAATAGATTTTTCATTTTAAATCTCGAAATATTCTTTTCACGGTATTTTTATAAATCATCATTTTGGGCCCAGTGATATTTAAACAACCAAACCACCCAATTATCACTGAACACATCATATATGATAATATACATGTTAAAACAAACAATAATAAGTTTTGAGGAATCCAGTTGGATCCCTCCAACCTTTTTTCCTACATCCACAGACGTTAGCCAACATAAATAATACCCATCCTGCTTCGAGGCAGGATATCGTGGTATAAAATGTCATCCACTATCATAGCGTGGGCGCATAGGGTCATCCGCTAATGATACTGCGGGAAAATCCAACCACTAATATATATATATATATATATATATATATATATATATATATATATATATATACACATACATACATACATACTAGCCACAAACACCAAGGCTAGATAACTAATATATATAATAATCACAACTGATAAAAATAAATAAATCCATCTAAGCAGCCAACAATTTATTTTTAACAATAAAAAAAATTTAAGTAAATTATGAGTGAGAATTACTCTAAGTTATTTTTAATTTGCAATCTGGTCCAGTTTTAAATTTATCGGGCTTTAGTAGATTTCCAAATTCCCTCCAGCTCATCTACATTCCTTTTACGAGCCTACATGACGGTTTTCTTGAATTTGGACCTTGTATACACATTTAACATATATTATTTAAGTTATCGAATGATTTAAATGTAATTAAATATTTATTTACTAAACTAAAGTTAATTACCTTAATTATTTCTTCTTCTCGGTATGTTGTTCGAAATTCCACTACAACCATCCTTCAACTACCATCGTGATCTCCTTTCCATTCAACTGGCTAAACAATTATTGCAACCATCAAATGAATGTAATTGAAATGACCTGAACTCTCCCTTAGGGGAAAGACTGGATTGAGTTGAGAACACGACAAATCAGAACATAAACAGAAGAACATTTCATTGCTTATTACAAAAATTTACATCAAAGTACAAGAATATACAGAGTATGAACAAATAATATAGATTTGATACATGTCAGAGATTTACAAATTATTATGTAGTGAAAAATAATACAAAACACAACTGAAAGAAATACACCGATACAGAGCGTTCCGAATATAGCTCCAGCTGTAAACCAGGATCCTGTGAATATAAATCTGCCAAAACCAAAACTCATAGCTGCCCTTGTGGAAAATAGGGGCACCCAGAGTTTAGGTTAAAACAATAAACTCCAGGTCAGTCATGTGACTGGTATGAGAACTGAAACAGTTATTCAAAACTTTACTTTAAGAATAAAGCAAATCAAGGGACCATACCGTATAATACGGAACGGGTTTCCTCCCAAGAATACCAGTGCATAAAACAAACAACGCAATGTTTTTTGAAAAAATAAAGCTATTATAAGACCCATGTCCCATCACACAATGCAACGCAAGCCGAAGGATAGGGTTTTTCCCTTATAATAGCCAAATATGCTTGGTACGTTTAAAAAAAATCATTTTGATATTACTATAAGTGTATAGTGTCAAAATCATTTTCAAACATAAATGTATCAATCATAGACGGCATGGGTACCATATATCATGTCGCCATACTAGGCTCTACAATCAAAACCGAAATGTTATGTATTGGAAATTGGATTTCCATCATGAGTACAGGCAAGGATGTACTCCTTTCTGCTTCGAGACACTCTTGCAAATGTCTCAGGACTGCACACTCTGGGAAACTCTTGGATCGGTTGGGCCGGTCCTCTCTTACGTTTGAGGATTAGCAATTCTTGAACACACATTTCCCGGTCCTATTGGACCTATCCATCGGCTCCGTAGTAACCGATATATCCAAGGTGCCTCGCCATCCAACAAACACATATGTAAAAATAATAAATGTCTGGGCTTTATACGATGACACCACCCATAGCTAGAAAGAAACGTCATGTTCTCCCAATGGTCCTGTAGTGTCCTAAAGTTCCGGTACAATTTGAGCTGACCCAATAGCACAAGTCAACCCATATTGCACTGGAAACCAGAAAACTAATAGAAAGAAAACAGAGGGTGAGAATAGATAAGATAGAAACTTAGAATAGAAGAAGAAGAAGAACATAGTACATCACAGTAAACACGAATCTCACAACGGAACGAATAAATATATTTCATAACATAACTTTGAAATAAAACAGTATCTGTATACAATACCATTATTAGAGTATAACACTTACAACACAACGGAGATAACAATAGCTATATAATCCTGAAGCCTCCTGCTCCATCTCTTCAAGTATCTATAAATCCCGACTACTTGACTGCTCGTACAAAATTGGGCACCTAAGAGTTCAGGGAAAACAAAACAAAATAAACTCTAGGTCAGTCATGTGACTGGTGTGAGTAAACTCAAATCATTTGATTTAACTTTCAAAATTCATTTGAAACGAAGGATAATCATAAGACCGATCCCCACATAAATACGGATGGCTTTTACCTTATGATAACCCAAAATATTTCTAAAACGATAATTGTCTGATATTATAATAATGTCTAGATCAAGTAAATAGAAATCTAGCAGAAACGCTTGCATCTAACGTTCTACACATATAATATACAATCAAAACCGCGGGCTCTTATTTGGGGAATGGATTCCAACTATGACAAGGTATGGATCCACCTTCCGATCAGTGTACTCTAGAAGCGATACACTGGAGTTCAATAAGAACATCTTGCAACTCAGCCACACATGACCGACCACTCATTTCTCTTGACTGTATCAAATATATTGCCACCCCTCGGTTATTATTCCAACATAACCGTTCCTGGGAGATACAGAATTGAAAGAAGTAAAAATATGAATATTCTCTAGATGGTGACAATATACCCTAATTGGGTGCGGCCCACTTGGCCATGCTGCCTACCCGATTTATGACATTTCTCAGTTGATGAGGCTTGAGGTTATAACGTATCTCTATACAGATCACGTCTTCATTTACTTTGAATGCCACATCATCATACCCATCAAAGCACAAATTGATTTCCCTAAAAATACCACGGGTATAAGCTAAGAGAAACGAATTCCTCCACCACCAACGTAAATACGTTTGAAACGATCAACTTATGCGATCTACTAGATATACTCTATCAGACATTCGTCCATTCAAGTTGTCCTGGGACTAGACAAACCGAAGGCACTATTACTTACATCCATCCTAGGCAATTTCTACCTAGGATTTATACAACAGCCCTTGCACTTTTGTAACACTCCACGTCTATTAATGTCACTCACAAAGGGAATGCATTAACTTCCATGGAGGTTTTAAGTGAATATAGAACAGAAAAATTACAACAAGACAGATAATAAGTAGTACTTGAAAATCTAAAACTTTATTTCATTGCAGCGGAAGTTAAACATGTTTGTTACATCATAAAAACCATAAATCAGAGTCAAGTACAATATCCATCTTGATAAAACAAAATACATAATCCCATTACATAAATAGCCATTAAAGAAGATAACAAGCTGGACTATACTTCAGCGGTCCAAGCTTTCCAAAAGAGAGATAAAGCAATCCAATCAAACTCCGCTAGAGCTGGGCCCACCCTGAGGACCTGATGGGGGGGAAAAGATAGAAATAGAGGGGGTCAGACATAAAGTCTGGCGAGTATGATAATTCTAACAATACTATTATCAAAATAATTAGACAGAGGCATAAGCTGGAAAACAAGGAAATGTCTATGAACTATTGGGTATGGAAGAGCAGATAAAGATAACGTTAAAGGCGCACCTAATTTCTAACGAATAATTACTACACTGCACCACACTAGCCACCCTAAAGGTCGATCCCACATGCTTCACTTAGAAATTATTTAATTAGCGTCGTGTACCCATAGTTGACTACATAGGTGCCGCCTGCCCCTATCTCCACTAGGTGCACCCCACTACCCACTTTCGATCGGCTCCCTACTCGTAGATACCCGTGCTGGCCCCACAGTGGGGTGTATCACTCCCCTAAAGTGGCAACCCGATACAACTTGAGAATGCACGGCTTATACCTACACGATGCAACAACGTCTTACCTACCAGCCCGGGTCCACACACGCATATGAAACCCGTTGGACTTGTGTTGCCACCGTACCCCGTTTTGGCCTCTTATAGTCAAACCCAGCATGCGTGTCCCGTCCTCGACTTGGGTCAAGCCCACAAAGACATGTTTGGGTTACTAATTGAAATGGGCTCCCACAAGCTATCCACCTAAGCTTGTCACCACTAGTACATCCCACTTAACCCTCTTAGTCATGTTCATTTACATGTGTGTTTGATTAAGTCTTACTAATCGTATTTCAAATGCCACTAAAGGTGACCACTAGATTCCTCATGCCACCCAAGGCACCTACTTAACCCCCATGTCCCTCCTTACATGTTTATCTGGTTAAGTATTTCTTAATTCATTCAGGACATAACCTCATAAAGACCTCTCACATTAGACAGGCATTTATGGCAGCTGGATTTGTCGGGCGGGTCCAGGCAGTCTTACACCATAAAAGAGTCTAACCTCGTGTCTTTACAACTGTTATGCTTTAGTTTGGGCCTAGGACCTCTCACATTGGGCTGACATTTGTGACTACTGGATTTGCCGGTCGGGTCCGGGCAGGTTTACATCACAAACAAGTCCAACCTCGTGTCCTAAGCATTGATTATCACTTATAATCCTTTACCCCAGTTTTAAATATATCCCTATTCAAATCATAAATTAATTCCAATTTTAATGATGTCCATAATTGACTCAATTATGGCCATGCACTTACGGTATGCAAAATCATATCAATTGCACCCCAATTTCTTAATATTAAATCCTTAATATTACCCCTACCCCACGTTATACGTTCGCTTATTCAACGCAAAATATATGTTAGACTCGAATAGTCTAACTCATAGCACAAAGATAAATTATGACAACATATAGACAAATAAAATAGATCTAATCATAATAGGGGTGAAACTTGCATAAAACTACACATGTCATGGATCTAAAGGTGTCAACTTGTTTGGTAAAATGTCACAATTCACATAATATGATCATAATCCAAATTCATGTATGGACTTGCATATGTGGTTTAGGCAACATAATGATGATATGAACTAGCATCTAATACATAGAATTCACATATGTCATAGCATAATTCTAGATGTCATAATTCTAGATCTAAATAGATGTCATGTCATATGTTCATAATCTTTACTAATCAATCCAAACTTGCATACATGATTTGCCATATAGATCAACATAGCCCAAATAATATCAACATTATGGTTTGATTAACATGAACTAATTAGCATAGATAATAACATCATGACTTTATAACATGTATGATTTATCACAACTTAGCATAGAAAATTACAACCTATACAATATCATCATAGCATGATTTACAACATATAGGATATCATCATCACATAACATTGGATTTACAATATACATGATAGCATAAGGTTTACAACAACATATATGACAATTCACATCATTTTCTTATGATCCAAATCACAACTTAATCTAATTAGTTTGCAATAATCTTGTTAAGATCATCATACTCACAATTAGAGAAGAAAGAGAGTCTTGATTTGCTTTAGAGTTGAGTAGAATTAGGGTTTTGATTAGCTTTCTTCCTTCTTAGTTGGCGGCGGCTACACTGAGTTCCATGGCGGCGGTATAACGGTGGCTATTCTATTTTTCATGTGAATTAGAGTGAGAGACTACCTAGGTATTTATAGAGTTCAGGATTTATTTAGACCGTCAGATCAACTCAGAACTAACCTGAACCGTTTAATTTGCCAACTCAGCCCTAAAGACACATCAACAGCTCAAGATTGGGCTCAGTCAAACCCTAGCCGCCTGGACCAGGTCGACACCCAGGTCGACTACGCAGTCAACCTAGTCCCTGGGGTGTCGACTGCCCAGTCGACTCCCCAGTCGACCTGGGTGCTGGGCGGGAAATTTCCAGCCTAGCCTGTTTGACCCCAAATTTTGAATTTTGAATTTTTTGAAATCTGTTTTGAATTTTCTGAAACTTCTGATGGCCATATCTCCTTCATACGAAGTCCAAATCACGCAAACTCAGATTCTATTTCAACCAGAATTCCGAGACGAACACAATGGCACAACCCGTTTCCCACAATTCTCACGTCTGAGATTAGTTATTCTTTAATTTGTGAATATTAATATTAACAGAATTACGGGGTGTTACAACTTTACTCCGTCTTCAATATATTCAGCATACTTGGTTTGCACTGCTTATGCCAATATGGAGTGGTTCTCCAAATAATAATCCAACCGGTCTCTCCATAATTTACAACGTAAAAATGGTCAAAAACTTTGATAATCAGTGATTTAAATATCAAATGAAAACATGTGTACAAACAACGATATTATTTCCAGATGGAAATTATTTTGATCAATCATCATTTAACATTTATCTCTTTAGTTCATTAATTTACTTATCTCCTGTTTCCATATATTCTAAATTCTTATTTTCTATTATCGGAAAGCATTTCTGATTTCTTATTTGGAAAACATTTCCAAAACTCCTTCACTGGATTTAAACTGATGTTTAAATCAAACATCGTCATGCCAACTCAAAACATTTCACTCATTAACTAAATTCACTTATCCATCCTTCACTATCAAACCGTACCATTCCTTAGTTAAGAAGGAAGTCAATCAAGTTGGGGTATAATTACCTCTCAGACCTTAACTGAACAACGTTTTAACTTCGAAATAGTCAAATTTTATCTTTTAAATCTTTAACAAACTTCCTTACGTAACTCTTGGATTCTACTTACGAATCCACTTCTTTTACAAAAACCATTTGATTATAACTATGGTGTTATAATTCAATGCTTCCGAAATATAATAACTTAGGTATGACTCTTATTTATTAATTTGAATTAATAAATTTATTTAATAAATAAAATCTTGATTTAAAAACCGGAAAGTACAAGTACTTTCCCGTACTCAATATAATCGAATTCGACGATTTACTCTCTTCGAATAACTAATATTCGATTAACTCACTTCGAATAACTAATATTCGATTATCTCACTTCAAATACCTAATATTCGATTATCTTACTTCGAATAACTTATATTCGATTAACTCACTTCCGAATAACTAATATTCGATAACTCTTTCTTTCGAATAAACTATATTCGATTAATTCTTTCTTTCGAGTACACTATATTTAATATTCTCCTTTCGAATAAACAATATTCGATAATCTCTCTTTTCAAATAAACTATATTTGATTACTCCTTTTCGAATAACTAAATTCGATTAACTCCTTTTGAATAACTAAATTCGATTAACTCCTTTCTAATAACTAAATTCGATTAACTCCTTTTCGAATAACTAGATTCGATTAACTCCTTTCGAATAACTAAATTCGATTAACTCCTTTCGAATAACTAAATTCGATTAACTCCTTTCGATTAAACTATAATCGATAACTCCTTTCGTTTAAATTATAATCGATAACTCCTTTCGATTAAACTATAATCGATAACTCCTTTCGATTAAACTGTAATCGATAACTCCTTTTCGAATAAACTATATTCGATTAACTCTCTTTGAATAACTAATATTCGATAAATCTTCTTTCGAATACACTATATTCGACTAACACCTTTCTTTGAATTAACTATATTCGATAATTCCTTTCGAATAAACAATATTCGATTAATTCCTTTTCGAATAACTCTATTCGACTAACTCCTTTTAACTCTATTCGAATAACTTATATTCGATCAACTCAAATTCGATTATCTCTAACTGGTTAACTCTAACTGATTAACTATAACAACCCGGAATTTTGCAACCAATTTAAAAATTTTATTTCAGAAAATTTTATTAGAAAATATGTCAGAATTTAAAATTCCATTATTACATTAAAATATTTAATAAAAAAATTAATAATAATAATAATAAGTTTTTAAATAAAATAAAACGTTGTTAATGAGATTTATAAATATATGTTGATAGGATGATTTATTCATAATATGTTGATAGGTCCGCTTTAATACTTTCCTTGCCTATTCAAAGTGTAAAATTCATCAATTAATATATTTTTTATGAATAGTTGCATTTGTTTTCAATACCTTCCCCTCATCGTTATTTTCTTAATGCGACAATAAAAGTAAACACATTTTGAAATAGAAATGTATTGATATGGAATGTACATTTTTAATGTATATACAACATGACAAATAAACATTTTAAAATAAAATGTATTGACATTGGAATTTACACTTTTAATGTAAATTAAACATTGAGAATGTTTTTTCATTAAAATTTACATTTTTAGTGTAAATGGTACATTAGAAAAAAAAAAGATTCATTGTATAATAAATTGTGTTCACATTAGAAACTATATTTTTAATGTAAAAGATGAATCATTAAAAAGGGATTTATAGTTTGATAAAAAGTTTTAACATAATAAAAATGTTTTTAAAGTAGAAAATGTCCGTTTGTTTAATATTAACATTTACATATTAGAAGTAGAATACATTTGTTAAATATTAACATTTACATGCAAACATACATTTCTAACAATAATATTTAATCCTGTAGTGTTAGTTTTAATTTCTAACAATTAGCATTAACCATGCATCCATCTCTCTCCTTCATGAAATTAATTTATTATCCTTTATTCTATTAATTTCTTTCCTTTATTTTTCTCATCATGTTTCATTTGCACGCTTTATGTTTCATTCCTAATGTTACTTAACCATGCATTCATTTATCTTTCCTCCTTTTGTTTTTCCTTGTTATTATTTTTCCTTCACAAATAAACCACCTACATATATATAAATGAATATATATATATATATATATATATATATATATTTCTCTTGTATTTAATCTTTCCAACCTTTTTGAATATGTTACTTAAATTATGATATTTAATGTTATGAGTTTTGAAATTTAAAAGGACACACAACTTTCTAACAATCAACATCAGACAATAAATCATACATTCGCTCCTTTCCATTTACTCTCTCTCTCTCTTTGTAATTTACTTACGAAATTTGAATAAATTTTATATATATATATATATATAATAAATAGTGTGGTCCCATCACGCCTAGTCAGCTAATTAAATCCTTGGTAACCTACTATATTGTAATAGACTCATCAAGGGAAAGAAACTAAAGAAATTAAAAACAGTATTAGAATATATATATATATATAAACAACCAATAGAAAATTCCAAAAACAAATTTGTAATAACCAGGAAAATACGAGCCAATTTAAAAATTTTAAATTGATTATTTCAAAGGAACTTGAACAATTGAAATAGAATATTTCAATAAAATAGTGAATTAGAAATAGTGAGTCAGTTTGAAAATTTGAATTCAAACTTTGACCGACTATGCAGGGTGGAAAATATAACGGATTTTAGCGAAACCAAAAATATTAATTCTGTTAGTCAATACCTTTCTAACAAATCTGAAAAATCGAAGTTTCATAACGGGAATCAAAAGTTATGGCCTATTGAATTTTCAGAAGAGTTGGTATATAGAATATATAGCCCTGGAAAATTGATATTTTGCATACGACCTCGGAATTCGACGAAACCACTTTTGTTGGGTCCGGGATGTCAATCTATTACTAGGTTTCAAATTTCATAATTTTTGAAGCTAGTATGTGAGCGTGGCAAAAGAAAATGTGTTTGGTCGATTTCTGTTAAATTGGATCGACCAGAAAATGGCCATTTTTCAAACGACCTCAGAATTCGACGAAACTAGTTTTGTTGGGACCGTAGCGTCAAAACATAGCTAGATTTATTTTTCTGGAATTTTTCGAATCAGTTTGTGGCCCTGGCAAATTGAAATGTGCGTTCAGAGTTAAAAATTAAATGTTTTATACTTTATTTTGAAAAATAACTGATTGTAACAGTCGAAATGGCCTACGAAACATATCCCATTGTGTCCGGAATGGGGGTATTTAGCTAGGGGCGACAGTCGTTGGGTTTAAAATTGTAACGACCCAGAAAATCTGAACCAATTTAAAATTTTTAAATTGGCTAAAATAATGGATTTTAAATATTTAAAATAAATATTTTAAATAATGGCGATGAAAAACTAAGTTTGAATCGACAATTGAAAACGAATATAATTAATTATAATTATAAACAAGGCCTGAAATGGCGTGGCAGTTTCAAAAATTGAATTCAAACTTTGTCGGACTGTACCAGGTGCAAAACAATCCGGATTTTAGTGAAACCAAAAACATTGGAATCTAATTGATAATATCTTTCCAACGAATCTGACGAATCGAAATGTGATAATGGGAATCAAAAGATATGTCCAGTTGAAAATTCTGAATAGTCGCTATGGAATTCAGGCCCTTAAAAATGGACATTTTGCATACGACCTCGGATTTCGACGAAACCACTTTTGTTGGATCCGTGATGTCAAATTATTGCTAGGTTTCAAATTTCATAATTTTTCGAATCAATATGTGAGCGTGGCAAAGGAAAACGCATTTGACCAGTTTCAGTTGATTTTAATCGACTGGAAATTGGCCATTTTTCAAACGGTCTCAGAATTCGACGAAACTAGTTTTGTTAGGACCGTATCGTCAATACGAAGCTAGAAAATATTTTTCTGGAATTTTTCGAGTTCGTATGTGGCCCCACTAAATTGAAATGTGCGTTTAAATTGAATATATAAAGAAGTACACTTTGAATTCAACGGAAACTGATTGTAACGATCAAATCAGCTTGCGATACATATCCCATTGTGTTCGGAATGGGGGTAAAACGCTATGGACGACAGGCGGTAGGCCTCGTTTCGAGGTCGTATGTGAAAGTCAACTTTTTGCATAATTAAATAATAAAAAAATATATATATTTTCCCTCCTTTATCTTTCTTCCTGCCCCCCCCCCCCCCGTTCATTTTTATTTCAAACGAAAAGAAGAGAAAAAAAAACCTAAAAACTATCGACAGACCGCCCCCCCCTAAAGCGAACGCCTCCACCACCGCAGCTCCGACGAAGACGAGCCCCCCCCCCCCCCCCCGTCGAATCTAATCGCGAGCCCCCCGAAGCAGCGAAACGCCAAGACCTCGAAGCCGCTCCCCCGTTTGAAACCCTAGCGCCGCCCTTACCTCGAAGCCAGCGCCGAGCCTGGCCATCGCTCCCCCCCTTCTTCGCACCAATGTAAGTATTTCTATTTTATTTTGTTTTTATTTTTAATTCTTAAAACTGATTTTAAAGGAAATAAAAACTGAATTTTAAAAGGAAATAAAAACTGATTTGTTTAGAAGTAAAAACTGATTTTAAAGAAGTTAAAACTGATTTTTTTTATAGATTTAAAAACTGTTTTTTTTAAAAGGTTAAAACATATTTTTTTTATAAAAAAGTAAATACTGATTTTTTTTATAAAGGAGAAAAACTGATTTTCAAAAGCATATAAAAACTGATTTTTAGAAAAGGGTTTTAACTTCAAAGAGAAAAAGGTTTGAGCTTTAGAATGGAAAAAGATTTGAACTTTAAAAAGGAAAATCAGATTTTTTTTATATTGAAAGTCGAAGTAAAAATCATATTTTTATATATTGAATAGCGTAGTAAAAATTCGATTTTTATATATTGAATAGCATCGTAAAAATTCGATTTTTACATATGTAGAGAATACGGGCGAAAGCGACAAAAAGGCGAGGTTGGCGAAGATTTCTATAAAGGAAGTGTCGTGAAGTTGGATAGCTATTTATGAGATTTCTGATTTAAAAATATTATATATGTGTGAAATGAAAGTGAATTGCTATATATCAATATATATATATATATATATATCTACGCCCCTCGTCCACAAACCATGGACGATATTTATTGGTTGAAATGGTTGTGAAAATTGATTGATAGCGAATGATTGTTTGGGATTGTTTGTGATTGATATTGGTTGATTGTGGTTGAAAAATACCCATTTGTGGTTGTGAAATATTTGGTTGAAACCACATAGGATTAGTTTGTGGAAATGAAATAAATATATACATGCCGCCTGCGTGCGAACTAGATGCATGATCCTCGTTGTCAAAAACCGCGAGGTTTTAAGGTAGAGCGAGGAGCCGTACTAGGGACGGTGCCGGTTTTAACTACCCTGCCGTTATGCTGCCGAAATTTTGAATAATATTCGTGTGTTTGAATTATTTTCATATGCTTAAACTATATTTATTCATTGAATAGAAAACATTCATGTGTTGAATTGATATTCATTCGTTGATTAGAAATTCATGTGTTGAATGGTATTCATATTTTGAAATAAATTGTTTGATAATAAAAATCACTTTTTTTATCACCAACTTGAACTATATAGAAAAATAGTGTTTTGAAATGAATTGTTTTACAATAAAAATCACATTTTTATTGTATGCATTAATCGTTGAAATGTGAAGTGTTAAAAATAGCCACTTGTTCAAAATAAACATATATGAGATGAAATATTCATTAATTAGCTAATGAAATGATTTGCACCTATGTATGTAACATTAGAATAAATGGTGTCTTTAAACCAAACAGAAATCAAATATGAAGTTGAATAGAAAATGATAAATGATAAGAACTGTATATATATGTACATACATATTCATTGAACAGGTTATAGCAAAGGGGCTAGAGAAGAGGAATAAAATTTTGTGCCCGACAAATAGGTACACATTTACTGCTTTGTTTGGGTGATGATTTTATGAGCCTGTTGGCTAGCCGCTTGGCTTTTTCTTTTTCTTTTTGAGATTAGAAGGACCGGGAAAGCTATTTGCAATTTCCCGATGCTCCCGGTGCAGGGGAGGTTATGGCGAAATTTTCCAAAATTTTAAGGTGTTAGAAAAATATTTGAAGTGAAAACGATATGGAAATCATTGAATGAACTATATTTATATAAATATATAAATATAAATAAAATTGAAATGAAACGAAGCCGTGCAGTTCGTATTTTGAAACCATGATTTCAAACAACTAGTACGGGAAATCCGACCATTGGATTTTCCCGAAACCTCAACCGTCGGGTACGCCTTGGAAATATCTTCCCAACGGCACCAACCTTGTAAAAATCCAACGGTTGGATTGTCTGGAATGTTTAATTCAAATCTGAAGAAAAACAGCGCCAGAAGCGATTATATATATATATATATATATATATATATATATATAAATAAATAATTATATATTTAATCGAATAACGACGCTGCAGTTCGTAATTTGAAGTCGAAAATTCAAACGATTGTACCGGGAGATCCGACCGTCGGATTTTCCCGAAACTGGAACCGTTGGATTCGTTTTGAAAAGACCTTTCTAATGATGTAAATTTTGTGAAGATCCAACGGTTAGATTTTCAGATATGAGTAAATCAAATCTGAAGAAAAACAGCGCCACGGCCGCTGTATGGCCCGAAGCGTCGTTTTGAATAAAATGGCTATTTTAAAATAAATAAAAATAGCGATAAATAGTTATAAAATATCATAAGCGATATGGAATAGAAATAGACTGAATTTGTTCGATTTATGTGGCTTTTGATGGTTGAATGTGTTTGGTGTGAAAATTACATTAAAAGAACACAATTGGTGTTGTCGAATAATTTAACCATTGAAATAAATTGATTTGAAATTCTAAATATACGTGAATTATTTGAGAAGGCCGAGTTAATTCTCATTTCAAATAATTGACCGACGATTGAAAGTCGAAGATGAAGACGATGGTCGAAGACCGGAGATCTTCACCTCGTTTGGATGGTAACCGAGGTCCTGATTGGGAGGCATCCCGAAATATGGATAATGAGTGGTGATCGTCCAGACGTACGTGGTGGTCGAAGGGTTTGCGAGGTATTTAGTGCCTCCGGTTTCGTTCAGACCCAGAATGGACTAGTAAATGGACTGTGTGTCTGACATTGGAATTTATTCTGTGTTGATTGATCTCTATTAAATATACATCTGTTTGGCGGCGGAGAATTTATTCTTTCGCTTAACGCCCTTCTCTGAGACTCACGAGCTCAGAGGTTGTATATCGATGGACATCAGTCGCATGGCATGAATTGCCTGTGTGGCATGCTAAGATGTAGTGATCAGGGCTTCTGTTGAAAAGCAAAGTCTTGTGGTGATGATCAAAGCACCGCCTGTGTGGCGTAGCTTTGTGTATAACGTGAATTCGCGAACCTCACACCCCGGTATGAACCAGAAACGGGAGAAGGACCTCAGGGAGGGCCTGCGTTTCCTCCTAGCTAGGGTGGTGTCAGCGACCTACCATCCCTGACATTTATATACTTTTCACCTATGTGGTTGTTGCTGTTGCGAGGCGCCTCGGTTTGATCGGACGATCCGGGTCCGATGGAGTCATTCGTTGGCTCGTTTACGCCCCAAAGGGCGGGGAAACGCATGGTTGGCATTTTAATCCACATCGGTGGACCGGCCCTGACGATCCAAGGGTCACTCGAGCTCTGATCCTGAGACTCGGGCTAGGCAGTCTCGAATTCGGTGAGGACTATCTTTTGCCTCGGTTCATGACGGAAATCCAATTTCCAAATACGACATCGTGCGGTTTTGATTGTATACCTATATATGGCGACATAGTGGTATGGGGCATTAATGCCGTCTATGATTGATAGTTATGATTTGAAATTGTTTTCAAAACATATAAACACTAGCAATAATATCAAATGCCTTTGTTTTATTCGTATCAATCATATTTTGGCCGTTATAAGGTAAAAACTCTATCCTCCGGTTTGCGTTGCATTGTGTGATGGGAACTGAGTCTTATAACGGCTTCATTTTTATAAAAAGCATAGCGATGTTTAAAAGAAAGATTTGTTTTAAAGCACTGGCAATCCAATGGAGTAAACCCATTCCACGAAAGTGGCGTGGTCCTGTGATTAGCCAATTATATATGTGTTGAGTGGATTTCTCATACCAGTCCCATGACTGACTCGTAGTTTGTTTCACTTTCAAACTCGGGTGCCCCTTTTTCTACACGGGAAGCCTTGTATTCAGGTTTAGCTGGTTCTTTCTGGATAGCTGGAGCTGAAGATGGATTCTATCATTTATCTCTTTTTATGCTGTTCAGCTCCTATTGTACATATTTTGTTTATTTCCGCTGTAGACATTTATGTATAGCTGAACTGTATTTGTACTAAGTAAGATCCTGTATACTGTGTAACTCTGATGATTACTTTTATCCAGTATATTTTGTTGTTCATTATCTGGTGTATTTATTTAATTCTGTCATGCTATTTTCTGTTTCTGTGTTATATTCCAAAGATAACCCTTGTTTCCGTGAGAAACGGGATTTCGGGTCGTCTCAAAAAAGGAGTTCGTTTGAGAAAACACTATTTAAAAATTTAATATAGTCCTCGACCAATCATATTTCTCCATTCATAAATTAAAAAAAAAAAATCAGAAACCCCCCCTGACCCCGACATCGACAACGGAAACACTTTCCCCCCTTCCCTGGCAATTTCTGATCGCCACAGCCCGAATTAGCTCCTCCCCCAGTTCAACTTTTTGTAGTTCTCCCTCCCCTCTTCAAATCCATATAAGGAGCTCCCCCTATCGTCGCCTCTACGTCGAGATATCCCCTTCCAAACTTCCGACCTTCAAACCGCCGCCGCCGCCGATCTACACCACCGAACCCCACCAAACCGCCGCGCGCCTGTAGCCCTCTCGAAGCTCTTCCATGTCCAACTCCCTGATCGTCCCCTCGTGCCCCGGTTCTCGCGAAAACCGCAAACCTAGTTTTGAAGCTTTTTGAAAGTGAGTTTTTCTTTGATCTTTACACTTTGAAAAATCATATCTTTTTGGTATGTTGACGAAATTCGATGAAACAGGAAACATCGAGACCGCAAGGAAGCTATCTACCCAATAGAAGAAGCTGCGGATTTTTCTGACATTGTATCGATTTTTAGCGCTCCGAAAACCAATGTGAGAAATCTAAATTAACGTGAAATTGAATGGAAAATGTCGTGTATAATTTATATAAGCGAAATATAAATTACATACGTGTTGTATACCTCATGTACATGCGTAGTTTAAGCTATATAAGCGAAGTATGAATTTTTACATGCATAGAAAAATTGATATATGTGTTGAAATGCTAGTGAAATATAGCAAATAAATATTATATTATATATATATATACTCCCCTTGTCCACAAACCATGGACGATATTTATTGTGGTGAATTGGTGTGAAATATTGGATGAAAAATACAAATGGTTGAATAATTGTTTGTGGTTGATATTATTTGGTTGTGGTTGAAAAATACCCATTGGTGATTGAAATGAATTGGAAATATTTGTGGAAATAAAAATAAACATGCCGCATGCGTGCGAATTAGATGCATGAATCCCCATTGTCAAAAACCGCGAGGTTTTAAGGTAGAGCGAGGAGCCGTACTAGGGACGGTGCCGGTTTTAACTACCCTGCCGTTATGCTGCCGAAATTTTGAATAATCTTTGTGTGTTAGAATTATTTTCATATGTTGAAATTATTTTCATGCGTTGAAATTAAAGCCATATATTGAAACTATATCCATGTGTGGAAATGTTTGTGTGTTGAAAAGTGTTGTGTGAAAATTAAATTCATTTGTGAATGAGTGAAGTGTTTAAACAATAAAAATCACATTTTTATATGTATATGAAGTATGAAAAATATTCGCCTTATATAAATAATTTCAACCATAAAAATAACATCTTTCTAATATGAACAACATAAATAAAATGTCCATGTGTGGAAATACTCATTTGCTGAGAAGTGTGTGTAGTGGAAAAGTTCATGTGTTGAATAAAAAGATCGAACAATAAAAATTACATTTTTATTGAAACTATGAAGTGTTGAAACCATCCATTGGTTGAATAAATATTTTGAATGATAAAAATATCATTTTTATCATATGTGTGATATGCTAAAGATATGCGGACGTTGAAATAAATATTTGTGATAGAAATATTATTTTTAACATGCATAGGAACTAAATAAAATAGTCATGTGTTGAAATCTATTTTAGTTCGCCAAAATTATCATCTTTGAAATGTGAAGTGTTAAAAATAGCCACTTGTTCAAATAAACGTGCATGAGTTGAAATATACATTAACAAGCTAATGATATGATTTTAGCCTATGCATGCAACATTGGAATGAATGGTGTTTTTAAACCAAAGCAAATCAAATATGAAATTGAATGGAAAATGATAAATGTTAGAAATTGTATATATGTACATGCATATCTATTGAACAGGTTAAAGCAAAAAGGGGCTAGAGAAGAGAAATAGAATTTTGTGCCCGACAAATAGGTACACATTTACCGCTTTGTTCGAGTGATGATTTTACGAGCCTGTTGGCTAGCCGCTTGGCTTTTTCCTTTTCTTTTTGATATGAGACGCCCGTGTGGCTATTTGGGAATTTTCCCAGACCCTCCCGTACAAAGGAGGTTATGGCGAAATTTTCCAAAAATTAAATGCGTTAGTGAAATAATTGAAGTGGAAACGATATAGGAATTTTTGAATGAACTATATTTATATAAACATATAAATATAAATAGAATTAAAACGAAACGTGGCCGTGCAGTTCATATTTTGTAACCGTGATTTCAAACGACTAGTGCGAAAGATCCGACCATTGGATTTTCCCGAAACCTCAACCGTTGGGTTCGCCTTGGAAATATCTTTCCAACGGCACCAACTTTGTGAAGATCCGACGGTTGGATTGTCTTGAATGTTTAATTCAAAACTGAAGAAAAACAGCGCCAGGAACGATTATATTTATATATATATATATATAAATATAATTAAATTAAATCGAATAACGACGCTGCAGTTCGTAAATTGAAATCGTAACTTCAAATGGTTAGTGTGGAAGATCCGACCGTCGGATTTTCCCAAAACTGAAACCGTTGGATTCGTTTTGAAATGACCTTCCTAATGATGTAAAATTTGTGAAGATCCAACGGTTAGATTTTCATATATGTGTAAAACAAAATTAGTGGAAAGCAGCGCCAGTGCATCGACACGACCTGAAACGTCGTTTAATTAAATATGGCCGTTTTAAATTAAATAAAAACGGCGATATATCGTTATAAGATATTATGGACGATATAGAGTGGAAATAAACCAATCTTGTTGTGTTTGCTTGATATGTGATGGTTGAATGTATTTGACATGAAAATTATAACTAAATAACTGAAATGTGATTGTTGAATAGTTCAACCATGTGATTGATTGATTTGAAAATCTAAATATACGTGGGTTATTTGAAAAGGCCGAGTTTATCTCATTTCAAATAATCGATCGACGTTGAGAAGTCGAAGAGTCGAAGACGACTGAAGACCGACGATCTCCACATTGGATGGATGGGCGCTACTGATGCTCGTGATTGGAGTAGCTACCATGAAGGAATTGAAGTAGTAGCCGTCCAAACATACTGTTGATTGTACGGATATGCGAGGAATTGGTGCATCCGGTTTCGTTCAGACCCAGAACGGACTTGTAAATGGACTGTGTGTCTGACATTGGATTTTTTTCTATGTTGATTGATCTCTGTTAAATATATATCTGTTTGGCGGCGGAGAATTTATTCTCTTGCTTAACGCCCTTCTCTGAGACGTATGAGCTCAGAGGTTATGTATTGACAGAAATCAGTCGCATGGAGTGGATTTCCTGTGTGGCATGCCTAAGTGGCATATGATCAAGGCTTCTGTTGCAAAGCAAAGTCTTGTGGTTGATGATCAAAGCATGGTCTGTGTGACGTAGCTTTGTGTATAATGTGAATTCGCGAGCCTCACACCTCGGTATGAGTCAAAAACGGGAGAGTGACTGCAGGGAGAGCACGACATTTCTTTCTAGCTAAGGTGGTGTCAGTGACCTACCAGCCCTGACATTATATATACTTTTCACCTCTGTGGTTGTTGGAATGCGAGGCGCCTCGATTATAGGTCTGTAAGGACCGGGAAACGTGTGTTCAGGAATAATTAATCCTCAAAAGTAAGAGAGGACCGGCCCTGAAGATCCAAGGATCATAGTGGGGTCCTGGGACATTTGCTAGAGTGTCTCGAATCGGAGAGGAGCTTGCCCCTTGCCTCGACTCATGAAGGAATCCAATTTCCAATACGATATATGCGGATGTGATTGTATTACTAGTATGGCGACAAGATATATGGTACCCATGCCGTCTAGGATTGATATTTATGATTGAATTTGCTTTTGAAACATATATGCACTAGTAATAATATCAAACACTTTTGTTTTATTCGTATGAAGCATTTTTGGCCATTATAAGGGAAAACTCTATCCTCCGGCTTGCATTGCATTGTGTGATGGGACCTGAGTCTTATAATGGCTTCATTTTATAAAAAGCATTGCGATGATTTAATCATTTACTTTATTTCATGCACTAGCACTCATTGGAGTAAACCCGTTCCGCGAAAGTGGCATGGTCCTTTGATTTGCCTTATTATTGTTGTTAATAAGTAGAGTAGATTTCTCATACCAGTCCCATGACTGACTCGTAGTTTGTTTCACCTTGCAAACTCGGGTGCCCTCATTTTCACACGGGCAGCCTAGTTACAGGTTTTTGACGCACCTTTTGGCTTATGGCGAGGCTTCACTACACCGTGCTGACTTGGATTTTCTCCGCCATTATTATGTCTATATTATGATTCCGCCTTTGGCGATGTAGACTGATATTCCTTTTGTGTACTCTTTATGTATGATTCCGCTTCTGGCGATGTAGACTGGTTATGTATCATTATGCACTAAGTTGTATCATGTACTGTGCTTCTCTGATGTGATGATATCTATATGATTCCGCTGTCATATGTGTGTAAATTATTCTATTTTCTGTTTATGCTATTGTCTGTGATCTGCTAATGATGATTAATGTGTTATATTCCAATGATTATCCTTAACACTGTGTCACGGGGTTTTGGGATCGTCACAGCTGGTATCAGAGCTTTGGTTAACCTTAGTTCTGGAGTGTAACACATTAAACACTTCGTCAAAATAGAATCAGTAGTATTCTAAGGCGAGTCGCTCATTAGAGATAGGACTAGTAAAGTCCTAGAATGAGCTGAGCAGAATAGCAAAAACAATTGATCAGTCCGTCGTTATCTTTCCGTAGAAATTTCTGCTTAACTATGCAATAGACTATCATTTCTGTTAGCTGAGTTTTTCGTTGCTTATACAGAATTTAACAAATGGCTACCAGAGCAGCCGCCGCTAGAGGAGGCCGTGCCGGCCGAGGCAGAGGAAGGGGAGAAATCCCAGCTCAAGAAGGACCTTTGATACAACCTTCGGCAGCTCAATACTTCGAGCTTGACCGTGTAGCTAAGAGATATAAGAACTTAGGAGGCAAGACCTTCTCGGGAACTAGCACCGTAATAGAGGCCCTTGCATGGCTCAAAACATGCGAGAAAATTCTTGAAGGCCTAAGGCTAGGAGACGAAGACAAAGCTATTATGGGCGCCTGGCTTATGCAGGAACAAGCTGAATTATGGTGGGAATCTCTTACCGCCGGGAATAGAGAAGCTGGAAGAACATGGGATGGATTTAAAGAACTCTTCAAGGAGAAATATGTCCCAGAACAAGCTCTAGAAAGAATGCACGATGACTTCGCCAATCTCCAGCAAGGGGATCTTTCTGTGCAGGATTATCTGAACAAATTTACAATGTTGTCGCCCTATGCTCCAGAGCTCGTCGCCACCGCGAAATCCAAAAATAAGAGGTTTATCCTTGGACTAAGACGACAATATCATGATAGAGCCATGGCCCATGTCAAGATGGAATTCAACGAGCTGGTGGAAATGACATGCAACTATGGAGACCTTGATCAAAGGCATCTGGATCGGGATCGCGCTAGAAGCCAAGCTGGAAACAAGCGCAAGCCTGTTGTAAATCAGGGCAAGTCAAGCCAAGCAGCATCTTCAAAGCCTCAGACTGGCAAGCCGCCAAGAGGAAATTGCTTTAACTGTGGTAAGCCGGGGCACTACTCAAACGTCTTCACAGCTCCAAAGAGGCAGAAAACAAACTCTCAAGGCTCGAGCCAAGGCTCTCAGAACCCTCGCTCGTGCTTCAACTGTCGCAAGACCGATCATCTAGTCAAAGACTATCCTTTGCTGAAGAAAGCTACTGTAGCTCATGTCTATGACGGGTCTAGCCCGCCAGCTGCTTCCGATGGAGCAGGTAAACCCGATGTTTTGGGAGGTACCCTTACAATTAAAAATATTCCTGTTTCTGTATTATTTTACACAGGTGCATCGCGTAGTTTTATTGCTAGAAACACAGTGCACAAATTAAAGTTAAAACAGCGAAAGCTCAAAGAATCGGTTGAAGTTCATAACCCGATAGGGGGTCCTATTACTCTCGGTTCATATTGTAGAGTGCTAATCTCTTATTCTTCATACAAGTTTCCCATTAATTTAATCGTTATGGATTTTCCCGAATTCGACGTTATCCTGGGGTTAGAATGGTTAACGAAATACGAAGCTGAGGTAAAGTGTGCGGAAAGAATCGTTAAAATTCGAACGAAGCTTGGATATATTACGGTTCCCTGTCATGGTTCGAATCCGAATAGAGAGGAATTTTGGTCAGCATTGGAACTTATCCCCACTTCCATGGAAAAGATTCCGATTGTTAGCAACTATGCGGATGTGTTTGAAGAAGTTGAAAACTTACCTCCGCAAAGAGAAATAGAATTCTGAATCGATCTAATTCCCAGTGCCAGACCAGTGGTGCATCCAATTTGCAGGATGACTCCGAAAGAAAAGGAAGAATTAGGCGATCAAACTCGTCAACTGTTATGGAAGGGTCTAATCAGACCTAGTTTTTCTAATTGGGGTGCAGCTGTTGTGTTTGTCCCGAAGTCAGACGGTACTCTTAGATTATGTGTTGATTACCGAGACCTCAACAAACAGACGCTCAAAAACAAATATCCATTACCCCGCATTGATGATTTGCTAGACCAATTGAATGGGGCGAAAGTATTTTCTCGAATGGACCTAGCTACAGGTTTTCATCAATTGAGAATAGCATAAGAGTGTGTTCCTTTGACCGCTTTCAGAGGTCCAGACATATTTTATGAATGGTTAGTAATGCCGTTTGGCCTATGTAACGCTCCAGCATACTTTGTCGATCTAATGAATAGAGTGTTCAGGGGAGTTCTGAATAAATTTGTCCTCGTATTCATCGATGATATTTTAATCTACTCCAAATCAAAACCCGAGCATGAAAAACACTTAGAACAAGTATTGGAGATTCTAAGGAAGAACGTCTTCAAAGCCAAATTCTCTAAATGTGTCTTCTGGCAAGAAGAAGTTAAATTTCTTGGCTATGTCGTGTCAGAGAAAGGAATTTCTGTTGACCCAAGCAAAATAATAGTGATTCAAGACTGGAAACAACCCACTACTCCCACAGAAGTTAGAAGTTTTATGGGGTTGGCTAGTTATTATCGAAAGTTCGTTAAGGATTTTTCGAAGATATCCGGTCCATTAACGAAGCTCACAAAGAAACATAAGAAGTTTAAGTGGACTTCCGA
Source organism: Allium sativum (assembly GCA_030737875.1). Lineage (NCBI taxonomy): Eukaryota > Viridiplantae > Streptophyta > Magnoliopsida > Asparagales > Amaryllidaceae > Allium > Allium sativum. Next base: position 754,378,512 of record CM060918.1, read on the forward strand.
CTGTGAAGAGGCTTTCCAGGAATTGAAATCGAAACTGACCACCGCTCCAGTGTTAACTATTATTGATGGTAATCAAGATTTAACGGTTTGGACCGATGCTTCTATTAGAGGTCTTGGTGCAGTGTTAATGCAAAGAGGCCCAGTAGTCGCTTATGCAAGCCGCCAATTGAAACCGCATGAGAAGAATTATGTGACTCATGATCTTGAGCTGCTAGCCATCGTTTTTGCCTTGAAAATCTGGAGGCATTACTTGTTGGGCGAGAAATTTATAATGTACACAGATCATCAATCATTGAAGTATTTATATACCCAGAAAGATCTGAATCTGAGACAGCAGCTTTGGCTAGAATTTCTTGCAGTGTATGATCTTGATATCTTGTATACGCCGGGGAAAGCTAACGTTGTAGCGGATGCACTTAGTAGAAAAACCGCAATTGTTGTCCATATTATAATTACACCTAGCTTGATCGATAAGATATGTGCTCTCCAGAAGAATGATTATTTCATTCAAAAGATCAAAGGAAGAATCCAGGAAGGAGAACCCTCGAGCTTTCAAGTAAATAAAGAAGGAGTTTTGAGGCTGAATGGGAGAATTTGTGTTCCCAACCTTCCTGAGCTCAAAAGAGAAGGGCTAGATGAATGCCATAAATCCAAATTTTGCATCCATCCTGGGGTGAGTAAAATGTACAACGATATCAAACGCATTTTCTGGTGGAAGGCAATGAAAAGAGATATTTCTTTGTATGTTAGCAGATGCCCTACTTGTCAATTGGTCAAGAGTGACCAGCAGAAGCTAGCTGGACTGTTGCAGCCGTTGGAAGTCCCAAGTTGGAAATGGGAACATATTTCCATGGATTTCATAGATGGTTTGCCGCGAACCAAGAAAGGTAATGACAGCATTTGGGTAATCATAGATAGCTTCACGAAGACTGCCCATTTTATACCTGTCAGGTCCAATAGAACTGCTCAAAGTCTAGCACACATATATTTCAGAGAAATTGTTAAGCTGCATGGAATTCCCATCAGCATAGTCAGTGATAGAGATCCCCTATTTACTAGCAAGTTCTGGGAGGCTTTCCAGATAGAATTGGGAACAAAACCGAATATGAGCACCGCTTATCACCCTCAAACAGATGGCCAAACTGAGCAGGTGAATAGAATTCTAGAAGATTTATTGCGGGCTTGTATAATCGATTTTGGTGGGTCATGGGAAGATCATTTGCATTTGGCAGAATTCTCATATAACAATAGCTATCAAGCAAGTTTGAGAATGTCACCATTTGAAGCATTATATTGCAGACCATGCAGATCTCCAGCATGTTGGGTAGAACCTGGCAACAGACTTGTACTAGGACCCGATATGATTAGGGAAGCATCTGATAAAGTGGACTTCATCAAGAAGCGATTGAAAACCGCCCAAAGCCGACAGAAAAGTTATGCAGACTCTAGAAGGAGAGATTTGACATTTGCTGTTGGTGATCATGTTTATTTAAAGGTTTCTCCGATGAGAGGAGTAATCAGATTTGGCAAGACTGGGAAGTTGGCACCGAGATTTATTGGTCCCTTTCCTATACTTGAGCGAATTGGAACTCTTGCGTATACGGTTCAATTGCCAGATTGGTTGCCTGGAGTGCACAATGTATTTCACATATCTCAACTTAGGAGACATGTGCATGATCCGGATCTTGTTGTAGAAGAAGCAGCGCAACGGGATGTGGAGATAACTCCAGAATTAGCACTCAAAAGAGCCACTAAAAATTGTTGGCAAAGAAACTAGAGAACTTAGAAGCAAAAAGGTTCATTTAGTTAAAGTGCAGTGGAGCAATGATCCTAGAGACTGTACTTGGGAGACTGAGGAAAGCATTAAGCAAGCTTACCCCAAATGCAGAGTGGATATCTCTGACTAACTCCGGTGCAAGGTACCTTTACCATACTTTGCATTTACATTTTATTTCCTACTTTACTGTTATTTCCTTTTCGAGGACGAAAAGTTTTAAGTAGGGGAGATTGTAATAACCCGGAAAATACGAGCCAATTTAAAATTTTTAAATTGATTATTTCAAAGGAACTTGAACAATTGAAATAGAATATTTCAATAAAATAGTGAATTAGAAATAGTGAGTCAGTTTGAAAATTTGAATTCAAACTTTGACCGACTATGCAAGGTGGAAAATATAACGGATTTTAGCGAAACCAAAAATATTTAAATCTGTTAGTCAATACCTTTCTAAAGAATCTGAAAAATCGAAGTTTCATAACGGGAATCAAAAGTTATGGCCGAATGAATTTTCTGAAGAGTCGGTATATAGAATATATAGCCCTGGAAAATTGATATTTTGCATACGACCTCGGAATTCGACGAAACCACTTTTGTTGGGTCCGGGATGTCAATCTATTGCTAGGTTTCAAATTTCATAATTTTTGAAGCTAGTATGTGAGCGTGGCAAAAGAAAATGTGTTTGGTCGATTTCTGTTAAATTGGATCGACCAGAAAATGGCCATTTTTCAAACGACCTCAGAATTCGACGAAACTAGTTTTGTTGGGACCGTAGCGTCAAAACATAGCTAGATTTATTTTTCTGGAATTTTTCGAATCAATTTGTGGCCCTGGCAAATTGAAATGTGCGTTCAGAGTTAAAAATTAAATGTTTTATACTTTAATTTGAAAATTAACTGATTGTAATAGTCGAATTGGCCTACGAAACATATCCTATTGTGTCCGGAATGGGGGTATTTAGCTAGGGGTGACAGTCGTTGGGTTTAAAAAGGAGTTCGTTTGAGAAAACACTATTTAAAAATTTAATATAGTCCTCGACCAATCATATTTCTCCATTCATAAATTAAAAAAAATATCAGAAACCCCCCCCCCCCCCCCCCCGACCCCGCCATCGACGACGGAAACCCTTTTCCCCCTTCCCTGGCGATTTCCGATCGCTACAGCCCGAATTAGCTCCTCCCCCAGTTCAACTTTTTGTAGTTCTCCCTCCCCTCTTCAAATCCATATAAGGAGCTCCCCCTATCGTCGCCTCTACGTCGAGATATCCCCTTCCAAACTTCCGACCTTCAAACCGCCGCCGCCGCCGATCTACACCACCGAACCCACCAAACCGCCGCGCGCCTGTAGCCCTCTCGAAGCTCTTCCACGTCCAACTCCCTGATCGTCCCCTCGTGCCCCGGTTCTCGCGAAAACCGCAAACCTAGTTTTGAAGCTTTTTGAAAGTGAGTTTTTCTTTGATCTTTACACTTTGAAAAATCATATCTTTTTGGTATGTTGACGAAATTCGATGAAACAGGAAACATCGAGACCGCAAGTAAGCTCTCTACCCAATAGAAGAAGCTGCGGATTTTTCTGACATCGTATCAATTTTTAGCGCTCCGAAAACTAATGTGAGAAATCTAAATTAACGTGAAATTGAATGGAAAATGTCGTGTATAATTTATATAAGCGAAATATAAATTACATACGTGTTGTATACCTCATGTACATGCGTAGTGTAAGCTATATAAGCGAAGTATGAATTTTTACATGCATAGAAAAATTGATATATGTGTTGAAATGCTAGTGAAATATAGCAAATAAATATTATATTATATATATATATATATATATATATATATACTCCCCTCGTCCACAAACCATGGACGATATTTATTGTGGTGAATTGGTGTGAAATATTGGATGAAAAATACGAATGGTTGAATAATTGTTTGTGGTTGAAAAATACCCATTAGTGATTGAAATGAATTGGAAATATTTGTGGAAATAAAAATAAACATGCCGCCTGCGTGCGAATTAGATGCATGAATCCCCATTGTCAAAAACCGCGAGGTTTTAAGGTAGAGCGAGGAGCCGTACTAGGGACGGTGCCGGTTTTAACTACCCTGCCGTTATGCTGCCGAAATTTTGAATAATCTTTGTGTGTTAGAATTACTTTCATATGTTGAAATTATTTTCATGCGTTGAAATTAAAGCCATATATTGAAACTATATCCATGTGTGGAAATGTTTGTGTGTTGAAAAGTGTTGTGTGAAAATTAAACTCATTTGTGAATGAGTGAAGTGTTTAAACAATAAAAATCACATTTTTATATGTATATGAAGTATGAAAAATATTCGCCTTATATAAATAATTTCAACCATAAAAATCCCATCTTTCTAATATGAACAACATAAATAAAATGTCCATGTGTGGAAATACTCATTTGCTGAGAAGTGTGTGTAGTGGAAAAGTTCATGTATTGAATAAAAAGATCGAACAATAAAAATTACATTTTTATTGAAACTATGAAGTGTTGAAACCATCCATTGGTTGAATAAATATTTTGAATGATAAAAATATCATTTTTATCATATGTGTGATATGCTAAAGATATGCGGACGTTGAAATAAATATTTGTGATAGAAATATTATTTTTAACATGAATAGGAACTAAATAAAATAGTCATGTGTTGAAATCTATTTTAGTTCGCCAAAATTATCATCTTTGAAATGTGAAGTGTTAAAAATAGCCACTTGTTCAAATAAACGTGCATGAGTTGAAATATACATTAAAAAGCTAATGATATGATTTTAGCCTATGCATGCAACATTGGAATGAATGGTGTTTTTAAACCAAAGCAAATCAAATATGAAATTGAATGGAAAATGATAAATGTTAGAAATTGTATATATGTACATGCATATCTATTGAACAGGTTAAAGCAAAAAGGGGCTAGAGAAGAGAAATAGAATTTTGTGCCCGACAAATAAGTACACATTTACCGCTTTGTTCGGGTGATGATTTTACGAGCCTTTTGGCTAGCCGCTTGGCTTTTTCTTTTTCTTTTTGATATGAGACGCCCGTGTGGCTATTTGGGAATTTTCCCAGACCCTCCCGTACAAAGGAGGTTATGGCGAAATTTTCCAAAAATTAAAGGCGTTAGTGAAATAATTGAAGTGGAAACGATATAGGAATTTTTGAATGAACTATATTTATATAAACATATAAATATAAATAGAATTAAAACGAAACGTGGCCGTGCAGTTCATATTTTGTAACCGTGATTTCAAACGACTAGTGCGAAAGATCCGACCATTGGATTTTCCCGAAACCTCAACCGTTGGGTTCGCCTTGGAAATATCTTTCCAACGGCACCAACTTTGTGAAGATCTGACGGTTGGATTGTCTGGAATGTTTAATTCAAAGCTGAAGAAAAACAGCTCCAGGAACGATTATATTTATATATATATATATATATAATTAAATTAAATCGAATAACGACGATGCAGTTCGTAAATTGAAATCGTAACTTCAAATGGTTAGTGTGGAAGATCCGACCGTCGGATTTTCCCAAAACTGAAACCGTTGGATTCGTTTTGAAATGACCTTCCTAATGATGTAAAATTTGTGAAGATCCAACGGTTAGATTTTCATATATGTGTAAAACAAAATTAGTGGAAAGCAGCGCCAGTGCATCGACACGACCTGAAACGTCGTTTAATTAAATATGTCCGTTTTAAATTAAATAAAAACGGCGATATATCGTTATAAGATATTATGGACGATATAGAGTGGAAATAAACCAATCTTGTTGTGTTTGCTTGATATGTGATGGTTGAATGTATTTGACATGAAAATTATAACTAAATAACTGAAATGTGATTGTTGAATAGTTCAACCATGTGATTGATTGATTTGAAAATCTAAATATACGTGGGTTATTTGAAAAGGCCGAGTTTATCTCATTTCAAATAATCGATCGACGTTGAGAAGTCGAAGAGTCGAAGACGACTGAAGACCGACGATCTCCACATTGGATGGATGGGCGCTACTGATGCTCGTGATTGGAGTAGCTACCATGAAGGAATTGAAGTAGTAGCCGTCCAAACATACTGTTGATTGTACGGATATGCGAGGAATTGGTGCATCCGGTTTCGTTCAGACCCAGAACGGACTTGTAAATGGACTGTGTGTCTGACATTGGATTTTTTTCTATGTTGATTGATCTCTGTTAAATATATATCTGTTTGGCGGCGGAGAATTTATTCTCTTGCTTAACGCCCTTCTCTGAGACGTATGAGCTCAGAGGTTATGTATTGACAGAAATCAGTCGCATGGAGTGGATTTCCTGTGTGGCATGCCTAAGTGGCATATGATCAAGGCTTCTGTTGCAAAGCAAAGTCTTGTGGTTGATGATCAAAGCATGGTCTGTGTGACGTAGCTTTGTGTATAACGTGAATTCGCGAGCCTCACACCTCGGTATGAGTCAAAAACGGGAGAGTGACTGGAGGGAGAGCACGACGTTTCTTTCTAGCTAAGGTGGTGTCAGTGACCTACCAGCCCTGACATTATATATACTTTTCACCTGTGTGGTTGTTGGAATGCGAGGCGCCTCGATTATAGGTCTGTAAGGACTGGGAAACGTGTGTTCAGGAATAATTAATCCTCAAAAGTAAGAGAGGACCGGCCCTGAAGATCCAAGGATCATAGTGGGGTCCTGGGACATTTGCTAGAGTGTCTCGAATCGGAGAGGAGCTTGCCCCTTGCCTCGACTCATGAAGGAATCCAATTTCCAATACGATATATGCGGATGTGATTGTATTACTAGTATGGCGACATGATATATGGTACCCATGCCGTCTAGGATTGATATTTATGATTGAATTTGCTTTTTAAACATATATGCACTAGTAATAATATCAAACACTTTTGTTTTATTCGTATGAAGCATTTTTGGCCATTATAAGGGAAAACTCTATCCTCCGGCTTGCGTTGCATTGTGTGATGGGACCTGAGTCTTATAATGGCTTCATTTTATAAAAAGCATTGCGATGATTTAATCATTTACTTTATTTCATGCACTAGCACTCATTGGAGTAAACCCGTTCCGCGAAAGTGGCGTGGTCCTTTGATTTGCCTTATTATTGTTGTTAATAAGTAGAGTAGATTTCTCATACCAGTCCCATGACTGACTCGTAGTTTGTTTCACCTTGCAAACTCGGGTGCCCTCATTTTCACACGGGCAGCCTAGTTACAGGTTTCTGACGCACCTTTTGGCTCGTGGCGAGGCTTCACTACACCATGCTGACTTGGATTTTCTCCACCATTATTATGTCTATATTATGATTCCGCCTTTGGCGATGTAGACTGATATTCCTTTTGTGTACTCTTTATGTATGATTCCGCCTCTGCGATGTAGACTGGTTATGTATCATTATGCACTAAGTTGTATCCTGTACTGTGCTTCTCTGATGTGATGATATCTATATGATTCCGCTGTCATATGTGTGTAAATTATTCTATTTTCTGTTTATGCTATTGTCTGTGATCTGCTAATGATGATTAATGTGTTATATTCCAATGATTATCCTTAACACCGTGTCACGGGGTTTTGGGATCGTCACAAAATTCTTTTTGCAAAACCCTAATCCCCTAAATGATGTAGCCGCCACCCCTACAATCAATGGCCGAACTTTCACCGATTTCTTTCCCCTCTTTCTCCAAATCCTTTCAATAATCCCACCAACCTCATGAAGCAAAAACGTTCATCTCTCCTTGCTCAACAATCTAAATGGTGGTGATCGGATTTTGATCACCGTGGTGACCATGGGGGTGCCCCAAAGTTCACACGCTGGCTGGCGTTTTCCGACCAATCGAAGGCGGCGAGTGGGCCCCCAGGACAGGCGCAGGTGGAGGACGTCGAGAGCTTCAGATTGGTAGTCACTGATCTTGGTTCGATGTCTCAAAGGGGTGTGCGACGTGAAGGTTACATGAGCGATGTTGGGTTTGTTTCTTGCACGCGTTATCAGGAGGAAGGAGATAAAGATTAAAGTAAATAATTATTTAATTAATTTAGTTAATTATCTATGTTATTGTTTAAAGTTCAAAATGGCATAACTTATTCAAACTTGATCAGAATTGAATGATTTAAATTGTATTGGACTCGTGTTGAAGAATACTTCGCGATGACGTTGACCATATCTGAATCAGAGCACGTTGAAAATTCGGACAATCGATGTGAGATTTCTATATTTATAAAAAGTTACAATTGTTTATCTCTCGTTATTTAAAATGCATGCTTGTATGATAATTAACTCAGATCTGCGATGTATGATGTTGTATATGTTGTTTGTGGACCATGTTGATTGTGATGTATGTGTAGTTTAGATCTAGATCTGAGATAAAGATCGTATTTTTATTTTAGATCTATATTGATTTAATTCATAATAGAGTCTTCCTTTTATTCTAATCCATGAACATGAAATTGTTCTTCGTTATTTAGATCTATATTCTTTAATTCAGATCTATTACTTTTATTTAGATCCATGAATACCGATTTGCTTTTATTATAAAAAATAACCTTTATTGGATACATGAACATTAGAATTAGATTAATAATAAAAGTCACCTTTTTATTTTTATATGAAATGTTTGATTAGAAAAAAAATATAACATTTTTGTATGAAATGTTTAAGTCGAATAAAATAACATTTTTATATGAAATGTTTGATTGGAAAAAAAAATAACATTTTTGTTTAAAAATGTTTGAATAGAATAAAAATGTCATTTTTGGTACATTATGTCATTAAGGTCATTTTATTTAAAATGTCATCTTTGTAAGATTATTACATTGACATAAACATTTCATTTTGTTAAGATTATTACATTAAAAAGGATTACATAAAAATGACAATTTTTGTCAAACATGTCGATTGAAATAAAATAATATTTTGGTCAAAACATGTAGATTGAAATAAAAATAACATTTTGGGCAAACATGTCAGTGAAATAAAAGATTATATTTTTATTGTAAACTTGTCATAATAAAAAGATCAAACATTAAAGATTACATTTTTATGGATAATTTGTTCTAATCAAAAGATTGAAATTTAAGAGATTACTTTTTATGAATATGCTTTCATTAAAAAGATTAGGATTAAAAGATTACTTTTTATGCAATATGTTTTTCATTAGGAAGAATAGTTTAAAATAACATTTTTACTGGCAAGCTAGTTAAAATGAAAAGAATTGATATAAAAGGAAAATATTGAATTAAAAGTCGAATATTTATTTGCATTCTTTGATGTAAATAAACATCGTATTTAAAAGTAGAATTTTTATTTGCATTCTTTGATGCAAATAAACCATCGTATTAAAAGTTGAATTTGTATTTGCATTCTTTGATGCAAATAAACTATGACATTAAAAGTTGCATATTTATTTGCATTCCTTGATGCAAATAAAATATTGAATTAGAAATTGCATATTTACTTGCATTCCTTGATGCAAATAAAATATTGAATTAGAAATTGCATATTTATTTGCATTCCTTGATGCAAATAAAATATTGAATTAGAAATTGCATATTTATTTGCAGTCCTTGACGCAAATAAAATATTGAATTAGAAGTTGCATTTTTATTTGCAAATTTAGATGCAAATAAAACCTTGAATTAGAAGTTGCATTTTAGTTGCATTCTTTGATGCAAATAAAACATGAAATTAAAAGTTGTATTTTTATTTGCATTCTTTGATGCAAATAAGTCATAAATTAAAATATTACATTTTTATTTGCATTTTAGATACTAATAAAAAGCATAGTTTAAGAAGTTACACTTTTATTACATTTTTGATATAAATAAAAGAGTAGGATTAAAAATATCATTTTTACATTTAAACTAGAGTAAATAAAAAGATTATGATAAAATGAATTCGTTTTGTTGTAATTTTGTTAAATTAAATAAAATGTTTTTATTTTCATCATAGGTTATAATAAAAAGATTAGAATTAAAAAGATATATTTTAGTGTCATCTTAGCTTCAATAAAAAGGGTAAATAGATAGATAAGGTTTGTTTGTTATTTTGTTGCAATACAAAAAGAAACATTTTTATCATTTAATAGAATGAGGTAAAATTATTTGATTTTGTCATTTCAAAAAGGTTAAGACAAATGTATTCACTTTTGTCATTTTAAATAAATGAAACAAAATATTCATTTGTGTCACTTAAAAGGAATGAAGTAAAAACATTCACCATTATCAATTTACAATAGTTGAAATATATTTTGTCACTTTTGTCAAACTGTAATGGCTAAAACAAAACATTATTATTTTCTCGACAAAACAAACTCCTCACTTATATTTGTTTTGTTGAATAAGATTTCTCAACAAAACAAAGTCATCATCTTTGTTGTTTTGTTGAAATAGAGTAGTTAAGTCAAAATAGACATAATTTCAAATTATTCATTTTTGACAAAATAGATTAGTTAAAGCAAACCATATATTTTTGTCAATATATATACTTTTGTCAAGGTAGACAAGTTGAATCAAAATACCCGTTTTTGGACAAATAACTTAGTTAAACTAAAATAATTATTTCTTTCAAAAATATTTACTTTTGTCAGAAATATAATAGTTGAAACAAAAATTACCTTTTGTTAATTAGTTTTGAATTAAGACAAAAATTACATTTTTGTTAAATGAAAGAGTTAAACAGAACTAGTATTTTTGTGAAATAGGTTTGTGTTACCATAGAAATATCCATTTTGGTAAAATAGAATTTTCATCAAAATGGAACTACTTATACATTTTGTTGAGATAGAATTTATATGCAAATAAAATAATCATTTTTATTTGCATATATAATAGAATTTATATGCAAATATAAAAATCATTTTTACGTGCAAACTTACATTGGAGCTTATATTCAAATATAAGAATTATATTCTTGGTCAAACCATACATTAGAATGTATAGGTGAGTTAAAGGGACATTTCTATATATTAATGCATACATTAGAATTTGTATGCACTCTGAAATAAACATTTTTAGGTGCTAGGTTATACATTAAAAAACATATACAAATGAGATTATTTCTTTTATGTGTCAAAATTAAGAATAATTACATATAAATAAAGTATAATGAAAATTATCTTTCATTTGTCATCCGCAATGATGTCATATAAGCAAATCACATTCTATTTGATATTAGAAAGGCATAAAGAAATTATGCGAGTAAAAATATATTTTATTTCGACATTAGGAATAAAATATCATTTTCGTCCATCATTATCAACATGTTGGTAGTATTAAAATTGGTTAAATTCATTAACCAATTATTTATTTATATGAACTTTTGTTGGCTGAAAACCCCACACGGGTATTGGGATGATAATTGACATACACTAGTCCCAATATTTATTTGTATGTCAATCGATAGATTGACAAGCTGTGATGAGCATTATTATTTCATTTTAATGCTCACACAGTTGAGAACTTCACATTGGATGTTGAATAGATGGTTTGATGATTATTTATCAATTGTTGTTATTTACATACAATGTACGAAATCCATATGACCAAAGTTATATTGAATCGCCTTCCGATTCAGAATAACCTTCATATAAAGAATATTTTTTTTAAACAAAGAATTTCTTTTAAATAAAGAATAGATCTTTCATCTAAGATTATTGGTATTTCAATTTATATTTATTTATTGGAAAATCATTCTGGGTTCATCGTGAACAATGTTTTTAAATGACATTGATTCTTTAACCCAATTAAAAATAAGATTTATTTCTTAAATTAGAAAAATCGTAAAGTAATGATTTTGGATATAAAAACCGAATTGGAATTTTAATAAATCTTTGAAAATGAGATTTAAGAATAAATTTTAAAGAATTTATCTTTGATAAAATTAATGGGAACCTTTCCCTAATAATATGAATATTATATTTTAAAGAATATTCTGAATTGGAAAGAGGCGTTGGATGTGTGCTTATAACACTTGATTTTTAAATTATAAAAATACATGAATTATTCGGAAAGACTCGGTTTAACCCATTCTGAATAATTACTACGACGATTAAAAGTCGAAGACATTGAAGATGGTGGATGAAGACCAGTGTGACGACCCCGAACCCCGTACTGACGGTGGCCAGGGTAATCTTTGGAATATAACACATAAACAGATAACAGCAGAACAGAATTAAATAAATACACCAGATAATGAACAAATAATACACTGGATAAACGGAATCATCAGAGTTACACAGTATACAGGATCTTACTTAGTACAAATACAGTTCAGCTATACATAAATGTCTACAGCGGAAATAAACATAATATGTACAATAGGAGCTGAACAGCATAAAAAGAGATAAATGATAGAATCCATCTTCAGCTCCAGCTCTCCAGAGAAAGCCAGCTAAAACCTGAATACAAGGCTGCCCGTGTAGAAAAAGGGGCACCCGAGTTTGAAAGTGAAACAAACTACGAGTTAGTCATGGGACTGGTATAAGAAATCTACTCAACACGTTTAAAATATGGCTAATCACAGGACCACGCCACTTTTGTGGAACGGGTTTACTCCATTGGATTGCTAGTGCTTTAAAACAAATCATTCTTTTAAACATCGCAATGCTTTTTATAAAAATGAAGCCATTATAAGACTCAGTTCCTATCACACAATGCAACGCAAACCGAAGGATAGAGTTTTACCTTATAATGGCAAAAATATGTTTGATACGAATAAAACAAAAGCATTTGATATTATTACTAGTATTTATAAGTTTCTAAAACAATTTCAATCATAACTATCAATCATAGAGGGCATGGGTACCATATATCATGTCGCCATATATATATATATATATATATATATATATATATATATATATATATATATATATATACAATCAAAACCGCACAGTCACGTATTTGGAAATTGGATTTCCATCATGAACGAAGGCAAAAGATAGTCCTTACCGAATTCGAGACTGTCTAGCTCGAGTCTCAGGCACAGCCGCAACTGTACCTTTGATCGTCAGGGCCGGTCCACACGGAGTGGATTATAATGCCTAAACAATGCGTTTCTCCGCCCTTTTGGGCGTAAATGAGCCAACGAATGACTCCATCGGTCCCGGATCGACCGATATAACCGAGGCGCCTTGCAACAGTAACAACCACATAAGTCAAATTCGTCAGGGCGTGTAAAACCACTGATGCCACTCCTAGCTAGAAAGAAAACGCACGTCCACCCTGAGGTCCTTCCTGTTTCTGGTTCATACCGGGGTGTGAGGCTCGCGAATTAACGTTATACACAAAGCTACGCCACATAGGCGGTGCTTTGATCATCAACAACAAGACTTTGCTTTTCAAAAGAAGCCCTGATCACTGCATCTTAGCATGCCACACAGGAAATTCACGCCATGTAACCGATGGCTATCAATCACACAGAATAAATTCCAATATCAGACAGACAGTCCATTTACAACTCCGTCCTGGGTCTGAACGAAACCGGAGGCACTACATACCTCGCAAACCCATCGATCCCCACGTACGTCTAGACGATCACCACTCATTATCCGTATTTCGGGATGCCTCCCAATCAATACATCAATTACCATCCAAACGAGGTGAAGAACTCTGGTCTTCGACCACCGTCTCCATCTTCGATTTCCTATTGTCGATTCAGTTATTCAAAATGGGATAAACCCGGTCTTATTGAGCAACTCGCATATATAATAAAAAAATGTAACACAAACACACATATGCATCATTTCAATTCATTAGTCGCTAACCGTAAACCAGTAAGAGAACGATTTCCCAAATATTAACCCCGAAGGCTGAAACCAACATCAGATCAACACCCAGGAAACCATTCGACTTAGCCAACCTTCAGTTAGTTTCTAAATTTCACATCCATATCGTTTATAATATATTATAATTAATCGCCATTTTTATTTATTTTAAAATAGCTAATTTATTCAAATGACGCTTCAGGCCATAACGCGGTCGTGGCGCTGTTTTTCTTCAGATTTGATTTACACATATCTGAAAATCTAACCGTTGGATCTTCACAAAATTTACATCATTAGAAAGATCTTTTCAAAACGAATCCAACGGTTCCAGTTTTGGGAAAATCCGACAGTGGGATCTCCCGGTGTAATCGTTTGAAGTTTCGATTTCAAAATACGAACTGCAGCGTCGTTATTCGATTTAATTTAATTATATTTATAAATATATATAAATATAATTGATTCTGGCGCTGTTTTTCTTTAGATTTGAATTAAACATTCCAGACAATCCAACCGTTGGATCTTTATAAAGTTGGTGTCATTGGAAAGATATTTCTAAAGCGAACCCAACGGTTTCGGTTTCGGGAAAATCCGATGGTCGGATCTCCCACACTAATCGTTTGAAATCACAGTTTCAAAACACGAACTGCAGCTTCATTATTCGATATATTTCAATTCTCTCTCTCTCTCTCTCTCTCTCTCTCTCTATATATATATATATATATATATATATATATATATATATATATATATATATATATATATATATATCGATTCTTCGATTTCAAAACTATATTCTTTTCATACATTTGATAAAAATGATATTTTTGTCTAACCGACAATTATTTCAACACTTCGCTATTTTTAACCATTCATGTATATAGAAAAAATGTGATTTTTATTGTAAAACAATTTATTTCGAAACACGACTAATTTATATAGTCTATATAGGTGATAAAAATATGATTTTTATTATAAAACAATTTCTTTCGAACCCGAATACCATTCAACACATGAATTTCTATTCAACGAATGAATTTCTATTCAACACATGAATGTTATTCAAAATTCGTTTATATACAATAAAAAGGTGATTTTTATATTGTTAAAACAGTTTATTGAAAACACGAATACCGTTCAACACATGAATTTCTATTCAACGAATGAATTTCGATTCAACACATGAATGTTTTCTATAGTTTGTATATATAGAGTAAAAATGTGATTTTTATTGTTAAAACAATTTATTTAAAACACAAATACTATTCAACACATGAATTTCTATTCAACGAATGAATTTCGATTTAACACATGAAGGTTTTCTATAGTTTGTATATATAGAGTAAAAATGTGATTTTTATTGCAAAACAATTTATTTCAAAACATTACTATTTTATATAGTTCATATAGATGATAAAATATGATTTTTATTATAAAACAATTTATTTCAAAACGTGAATACCATTCAACACATGAATTTCTATTCAACGAATGAATTTCGATTCAACACATGAAGGTGTTCTATTCAACACACGAATATAGTTTCAACACTGGAAAATAATTCTAACACATGAATATTATTCAAAATTTCGGTAGCATAACGGCAGGGTAGTTAAAACCGGGGCCGTCCCTAGTACAGCTCCTCGCTCTACCTTAAAGCCTCGCAGCTTTTGACAATGGGGAATCATGCATCTAGTTCACACGCAGGCGGCATGTATTTTTTTTCATTTCCACAAACTAATCCTATGTGGTTCCAACCAAATATTTCTCAACCACAAACAGGTATTTTTCAACCACAATTAATCAGTTTCAACCACAAACAATTATAATCAACCATTCGTAATCAACCAATTTTCACACCAATCACAACCAATAAATATCGTCCATGGTTTGTGGACGAGGGGCGTATATGTGTATATATATATATATATATATATATATATATATATATATAAGCATTTCACTTCTATTTCAACACATATATAATTTTTACAATGCATATATAACTTATACATCGAATGTACAACTTATACAACGCTTATACAAGAGGTGCACAACGCTTATATAACTCATACATCGACTATATAATTTATACATCGTCGTTTTCAATATCGTTTATAAATTAGAAGTCTCACATTAGGTTCCACTCCACCAAAAATAGCAGAAGGCTCAGAAAAATATGCGGTCTCTTCTAGAATGTAGAAGACGTCCACACGAGTCCACTATCTCTTGTTTCACTGAATTTCGTTTTCATATATATTTTGTTCTCATTTCAAATATATTCTATCTTCATTTCATATATATTCTATCTTCATTTCAAATATATATTATTTCCATTTCATATATATTATATTACACAACATTTCATATATATTTACCATCGCATTTCATATGTATACATTCACTTTTCATATATATTTACCATTCGCATTTCATATATATACATTCACTATTTAATTTATTTCATTTCACATCACGATCAATTTTCACACAGAATACAATCAAACAAGTTGTCCATGGTCTGTGGACGACGGGGAGCAGTTCATGTATGCAGTTATAATATAATTAACTGTACAAAAAGAATTATAGTGAGAGAATTCTCACATTGGGATCCACTCCGTCAGTTTTATCTGAATTACTAAACTGTTTGGTTTGAAATTTGTTTGGATTTCCAACATGCTCTGTTTCCGTTCTGGTCATTCACATGTTGTAGAGTTTTCTGATACGAATCCAACACAAGTGAAATCGCTGAAATCCTATCTCGTATGAAAAAGTTGCGGACGTTTAAACATTGGATAATTAATTAAAATAATTAATTAAGTATTTAAACTAATTAATCACTTTAATTATCTTCACCCCGTAAAGCTCCTGGAACCCATCATCTCACGAGGAAGAAACGACCGCCGTTGCCACCAGGGAGGGTTAGAATTTGATCAGAGTGTGCCACGGTGTCGAGCTTCAGGGCGCCTCTCCCCTGCCTGCCATTATCGGAGTCGCGACGGCCACCCTCGCCGTGGATCAACGCTCGAACTGGCGGTGTTCAGGCTCAAAGTTCGAGCTCGATTCTTCATGATAACCCATCAAACAAACATGGATTTGAAGAGCACCCGAATCTCTTCGATTTTCGCTGAAGGACCATATTCTAATTCGAAATGTGGTGGAAGAGATTGGGGATCAAAATCAGGGCGATTTCAGCCCTTAATTGGACCGACTGCGGCTTGAAAGGAATTACGGTTTTTGACCCCGTTTGACCCTATATTTATATGAATATTTATTTTTCTTATTTCAAAAATAATTTGTTTTAGTCTCCGAACTCCAAATCGAACCCAATGACCGTCGCCCCTAGCTAGTTACCCCCATTCTGAACGCAACGAGATATGTTTCGTAAGCCTATTCGACTGTTACAGTCAGTTATTCTTCAAATTAAAATATAAAACATTCAATATTTGTTTTGAACGTACATTTCAATTTGCCGGGGCCACATACTGATTCTAAAAATTCCCGAAAAATAAATCTAGATATTTTTTGACAATACGGTCCCAACAAAACTAGTTTCATCGAAATCTGAGACTGTTTGAAAAATGGCTATTTACTGGTCGATCCAATTTAACTGAAATTGACCAAATGCATTTTCCTTCGACACGCTCACATACTAGCTTCAAAAATTATGAAATTTTAAACCTAGCAATAATTTGACATCCCGGATCCAACAAAAGTGGTTTCGTCGAATTCCGAGGTTGTTTGCAAAATGGCCATCTTCATGGGCTATATAAATTCTATAGCGACCTTCCAGAAAATTCATTTGGCCATAACTTTTGCTTCCTGCTATGAAACTTCGATTTTTCAGATTCGTTAGAAAGGTATTCACTAACAGATTTAAATAATTTTTGTTTCACTATAATCCGTTTTGTTTTGCACCCGGTACAGCCAATCAAAGTTTGAATTCAAATTTTGAAACTACCGCGCCATTTCAGGCCTTGTTTATAATTAGAATTAATATTCGTTTTCAAAATCAATTCAAACTTACTTTTCACGTTATTATTTAAAATATTTATTTTAAATATTTAAAATCCACTAAAATAGCCAATTTAAAATTTTTAAATTGGTTCAGATTTTCCTGGTCGTTACAATCTCCCCCACTTAAAACTTTTCGTCCCTGAAAAGGAACAAAGTCGAAAGTGGTTTGATTAATCAACTCTACGTTCGATCTGGCTTCCATTCTCCAACTTTTCAGTTTTTGAGAATTTTCAAATTCTTCAAAAAATTTGGCTAACACCCGGAATTTTTGAAAATTTTCGCCATAACCTCCTCTGTACAGGGTGGGGTTTGGAAATTTATTGTGTCTTATCAAGTACCCAATAAATCCTATAAAGCATACACATATTTATAGTGATATATTCTGGTGTTTACAAGGGAGCGTGTATAGATAATTACTCCAGAGAATAAATTCTCGTCACCCTGCCAAAGCCTCAAGGAGTGTGTATTTTAATTGCTCCAGAGAATAAATTCTCGTCACCTTGTCCCGTATGGGAAATAAATAATCCATGTGCCATATCTAATGACTAGAGAGACGTGATTATTGTCAACTCCAGACCCGTGTAGGGTTTTTATTAATCTGGCAATTTATCGTTACATTCTATATGGTCCATATCAGTCATCAGTTCAACCTGTAATATATAGTCATCGCCATACAAGCCTCTCGCTCGTATGTTAAATCTTCCACCTCGTCACACAAGCTCCAAATGCTTATGTGGTATATGATGAAGTATGCATATCTTCAAGAAGTATGCCATGTAGTGTAGTCCAAAATTAATTGTTACTATCCTATGGCGACGTTTATGATTACACACAGAACAACCAACACTCCGCATCCAATGACATTCACAGGAGTTGATATAATAATAAAATTGCGCATCTAACTCATTAAGGTTTACCTATTTGTCGGGCACGCAAATAAAATCTTTACTCAACAGCTATCCAATTACCTGTTCAAACATATATAATGCACATGTATATATTTCTATTTATTTCTAAATCAGTTCAATGTGTGAGTTAATCGAAAAAATTCTACCATTGTTCTCTTATTAATTAAATTAACTATAGTTCTAATAATTTAATTAATCAAATCTACTATCACACAACATAAACAACAATCAAATTGTTTTTTTTTACTTTTCAAAATCATACAAATTAATTCATACACTCTTTTTACTTTTCAAATATATATCTCTTATATATTCAAAAATCATATTTCTAAAACCAGACTATATATATAATCACAAATACGTTATTTATAAACATATAACTCTCAACTCGTTCTGGGGCACTTCTGACCCCAACTCCAACGAGTTGTTTTGATTCTTTTGTACTCATACTAGGATATTGCTGATCCTATATGTACTGAGTTAATCGTCCTAGAACACTACTGGTTCTATTTCTGATGATTTCGTTAATATGTTATATTCCAGCACTAAGCTTAACCAAAGCTCTGATACCACGTTGTGATGACCCCATACCCTGTACTGACGGTGGTCAGTGTAATATTTGGAATATAACACATAAACAGATAACATCAGAACAGAACTAAATAAATACACTAGATAATGAACAAATAATACACTGGATAGACGAAATCACCAGAGTTACATAGTATACAGGATCTTACTTAGTACAAATACAGTTCAGCTATACATAAATGTCTACAGCGGAAATAAACATAATATGTACTATAGGAGCTGAAATGCATAAAAAGAGATAAATGATAGAATCCATCTTCATCTCCAGCTATCCAGAGAAATGCAGCTAAAACCTGAATACAAGGCTGCCCGTGTAGAAAAAGGGGCACCCGAGTTTGAAAGTGAAACAAACTACGAGTCAGTCATGGCACTGGTATGAGAAATCTACTAAACACGTTTAAAATATGGCTAATCACAGGACCACGCCACTTTCATGGCACGGGTTTACTCCATTAGATTGCCAGTGCTTAAAAACAAATCATTCTTTTAAACATCGCAATGCTTTTTATAAAAATGAAGCCATTATAAGACTCAGTTCCCATCACACAATGCAACGCAAACCGGAGGATAGAGTTTTACCTTATAATGGCCAAAATATCTTTGATACGAATAAAACAAAAGAATTTGATATTATTACTAGTGTTTATAAGTTTCAAAAACAATTTCAATCATAACTATCAATCATAGACAGCATGGGTACCATATATCATGTCGCCATATATATATATATACAATCAAAACCGCACAGTCAAGTATTTGGAAATTGGATTTCCATCATGAACCAAGGCAAAATATAGTCCTTACCGAATTCGAGACTGTCTAGCCCGAGTCTTAGGCACAGCCGCAACCGTACCTTGGATTGTCAGGCCCGGTCCACACGGAGTGGATTATAATGCCTGAACAATGCGTTTCTCCACCCTTTGGGGCGTAAATGAGCCAATGAATGACTCCATCGGTCCCGGATCGACCGATATAACCGAGGCGCCTCGCAACAGTAACAACCACATAAGTCAAACTCGTCTGGGCGTGTAAAACCACTGACGCCACTTCTAACTAGAAATAAAATGCACGTCCCCCCTCAGGTCCTCTCCCGTTTCTAGTTCATACCGGGGTGTGAGGCTCGCGAATTAACGTTATACACAAAGCTACGCCACAAAGGCGGTGCTTTGATCATCAACCACAAGACTTTGCTTTTCAACAGAAGCCCTAATCACTGCATCTTAGCATGCCACAGAGGCAATTCACGCCATGTAACCGATGCCTACCAATCACACAGAATAAATTCCAATGTCAGACACACAGTCCATTTACAAGTCCGTCCTGGGTCTGAACGAAACCGGAGGCACTACATACCTCGCAAACCCATCGATCTCCATGTACGTCTAGACGACCACCACTCATTATCCGTATTTCGGGATGCCTCCCAATCAGGACATCAGTTACCATCCAAACGAGGTGAAGAACTCCAGTCTTCGACCACCGTCTTCATCTTCGATTTCCTATCGTCGATTCAGTTATTCAGAATGGGATAAACTCGGTCTTTCTGAGCCACTCACGTATATAATAAACAAGTGTAACACAAACACACATATGCATCATTTCAATTCATTAGTCGCTAATCGTAAATCAGTAAGAGAACGATTTCCCAAATATTAACCCAGAAGGCCGAAACCAACATCAGATCAACACCCAAGAAACCATTCGACTTAGCCAACCTTCAGTTAGTTTCTAAATTTCACATCCATATCGTTTATAATATTTTATAACGATTTATCGCCATTTTTATTTATTTTAAAATAGCCAATTTATTCAAACGACGCTTCGGGCCATAACGCGGCCGTGGCGCTGTTTTTCTTCAGATTTGATTTATACATATATGAAAATCTAACTGTTGGATCTTCACAAAATTTAATCATTAGAAAGATCTTTTCAAAACGAATCCAATTGTTCCAGTTTCAGGAATATCCGACGGTCGGATCTCCCGGTGTAGTCGTTTGAAGTTTCGATTTCAAAATACGAACTACAGCGTCATTATTCGATTTAATTTAATTATATTTATATATATAAATATAATCGATTCTGGCGCTGTTTTTCTTCATATTTGAATTAAACATTCTAGACAATCCAACCGTTGGATCTTTATAAAGTTGGTGTCATTGGAAAGATATTTCCAAAGCGAACCCAACGGTTTTGGTTTCGGGAAAATCCGATGGTCGGATCTCCCGCACTAATCGTTTGAAATCACGGTTTCAAAACATGAATTGCAGCTTCATTATTCGATATATTTCAATTATTTATATATATATATCGATTCTTCAATTTCAAAACTATATTCTTTTCATACATTTGACAAAAATGATATTTTTATCTAACCGACAATTATTTCAACAATTCGCTATTTTTAACCATTCATGTTTATAGACAAAATGTGATTTTTATTGTAAAACAATTTATTTCGAAACACGACTATTTTATATAGTCTATATAGGTGATAAAAATATGATTTTTATTATAAAACAATTTCTTTCGAACCTGAATACCATTCAACACATGAATTTCTATTCAACGAATGAATTTCTATTCAACACATGAATGTTATTCAAAATTCGTTTATATACAATAAATAGGTGGTTTTTATATTGTTAAAATAGTTTATTTAAAACACGAATACCATTCAACACATGAATTTCTATTCAACGAATGAATTTCGACTCAACACATGAATGTTTTCTATAGTTTGTATATATAGAGTAAAAATGTGATTTTTATTGTTAAAACAATTTATTTAAAACATGAATACCATTCAACACATGAATTTCTATTCAACGAATGAATTTCGATTCAACACATGAAGGTTTTCTATAGTTTGTATATATAGATTAAAAATATGATTTTTATTTCAAATCAATTTATTTCAAAACATTACTATTTTATATGGTTCATATAGATGATAAAATATGTTTTTTATTATTAAACAATTTATTTCAAAACGCGAATACCATTCAACACATGAATTTCTATTCAACGAATGAATTTCGATTCAACACATGAAGGTTTTCTATTCAACACACGAATATAGTTTCAACAAGGAAAGTAATTCTAACACTTGAATATTATTCAAAATTTCGGCAGCATAACAGCAGGGTACTTAAAACCGGGGCTGTCCCTAGTACGGCTCCTCGTTCTACCTTAAAGCCTCGCAGCTTTTGACAATGGGGAATCATGCATCTAGTTCGCACGCAGGCGACATGTATATTTTTTTTCATTTCCACAAACTAATCCTATGTGGTTCCAACCAAATATTTCTCAACCACAAACGGGTATTTTTCAACCACAATCAATCAATTTTAACCACAAACAACTCTAATCAACCACTCGTAATCAACCAATTTTCACACCAATCACAACCAATAAATATCATCCATGGTTTGTGGACAAGGGGCTTATATATGTATATATATATATATATATATATAAGCATTTCACTTCTATTTCAACACATATATAATTTTTACAACGCATATATAACTTATACATCGAACGTACAACTTATACAATGCTTATACAAGAGGTATACAACGCTTATATAACTCATACATCGACTATATAATTTATACATCGTCGTTTTCCATATCGTTTATAAATTAGAAGTCTCACATTGGGTTCCACTCCACCAAAAATAGTAGAAGGCTCAGAAAAATATGCGGTCTCTTCTAGAATGTAGAAAACGTCCACACGAGTCCACTGTCTCTTGTTTCACTGAATTTCGTTTTCATATATATTTTATTCTCATTTCAAATATATTCTATCTTCATTTCATATATATTCTATCTTCATTTCAAATATATATTATTTCCATTTCATATATATTTTATTATACAACATTATATATATATATTTACCATCGCATTTCATATATATACATTTACTTTTCATATATATTTACCATTCGCATTTCATATATATACATTCACTTTTCAATTTATTTAATTTCACATCACGATCAATTTTCACACAAAATACAATCAAACAAGTCCATGGTCTGTGGACGACGGGGAACAGTTCATATATGCAGTTATAATATAATTAGCTGTACAAAAAGAATTATAGTGAGAGAATTCTCACATTGGGATCCACTCCGTCAGTTTTATCTGAATTTCTGAACTGTTTGGTTTGAAATTTGTCTGGATTTCCAACATGCTCTATTTCAGTTCTGATCATTCTCATGTTGTAGAGTTTTCTGATACAAATCCAACGCAAGTGAAATCGCTGAAATCCGATCTCGTATGAAAAAGTTGCGGACGTTTAAACATTGGATAATTAATTAAAATAATTAATTAAGTATTTAAACTAATTAATCACTTTAATTATCTTTACCCCGTAAAGCTCCTGGAACCCGTTGTAACAACCCGAAATTTGGGGCCAATTTAAAATTTTCATTTTAGAGATTTTAAAGGTGTTTAAATAGTTGAAATGAATTATTTTAAATTAAAATGACTAGGAATTTGTTGTGACTGAATTTAATGAGAATATATTTAATTTAAATACAAAAGGAATTAGAAGAGGACGGTAGTTTGAAAAGTCAAACCTGAACTTTGACTGACCACACAAAAGGCAGAATAAACCGGATTTTGGTAAATTCAAAAATATTTAAATCTATTAATGAATATCTTTCTAAAAAATCTGAAAAATCGAAGTTTCATAGCGGGAATCAAAAGTTATGACCAAATGAATTTTCAGAAAGGTCGCTATAGAGAATATATCGCCCTTGAAAATCGACATTTTGCATACGACCTCGGAATTCGACGAAACCACTTTTGTTGGATCTAGGATGTAAAATTATTGCTAAGTTTCAAATTTCATGATTTTTGAAGCTAGTATGTGAATGTAGCAAAAGAAACTGCGTTTGTCAATTTCGGTCAAAATTAATTGACTGAAAAATAGCCATTTTTCAAACAGTCTCAGAATTCGACGAAATAAATTATGTTAGGACTGTATCGTCATAAGAAAGCCAAAAATAATTTTTCTAGATTTTTCTGAGTTCGTTTGTGGCCCCGGTAAAATTATTTGTATGGTAGAATTAAAAATAAAGGACTTAAATTTTAAAACTGGAAAACGGGGGTCAAGATGACCATTTGGGCTAACGGGACAGGTCCAGATGAGTCCGGAACGGGGGCTAATGGGTAAGAATGGCAGTCGTTGGGCATAATTCTGAGTTTCTAGCCAAACGGACTTTTATTGGGCTAATTAAATAATTAATAAATTAAACCTAATATAATAATATATAAATACCCGCTACAGTGCCTTTCTTCCCCGATTGAATGAACCCGTAGCCGCCCCCCCCCCCCTTTGATTTTTCATCTCCGTTTTCCCACTAATCCACACACAACTAGACTTAGCCGTAGTTGAACTTTTTGAAGCTCTTCCCTTCCTCTCCAATCTCCGACAAGTTTCACTCGATTTCATAGCCTGTAGCTCTCGAATTTCGAGCCCGAACCCACATCGAACAAGCCGCCGCCGCACCTCCACCGTGCCGCCGCACCCCCCACCGTGCCAGGCGTACGTGCGCCTCCCCTTCCCGGTCAACCTCCAACAAACCTCATCTGAAACCGTCAACTACATCTCCCGAAAATCGGATTCAAAGTTTTGAACTTTCTGAAGTTCAAGGTAAAATTCAATTTCAGTTTTTCCACGCTTTTAAGTGTCGCAGTGACAGTTGTTAAAAGTGTTGTCTAATTTATACATATGAACTTCAAATTGAAATATTTCAGATCTGAAATCGCCGTGACTTCGAACACGAGATCTGATCGAGTTTGGACCTTCATTTCAGTCCCGAGCAATGTGAGAATTTATTTTTAATTAAATTTAATTAATTTAGTTATTATGCTTGCGTTATGTGAAGTTGAAAGTCAAATACAAATGGATTTGCGATGAAAGTTACCATATGTTATGAATCCCAATTGTTTGTGATGTTATGATTTTAGATCCATTATTTTCAATCATAGATCTGTTAATTAAAATTATAGATCGATAGGAAAAATTAGATTTTTACCTTGTTTAAATTTGTTGAAGTATGCCTTGTGGATGTGAATCATGTATAAATATATCATCTTGTACTTGTTATGAAATTTACATTATTTTAATGTGAATTAAAGTTGAAATTTACATCGTATGAAATTTACATTATTTTAATGTGAATTAAAGTAGAAATTTACATCGTATGAAATTTAAATTATTTTAACGTGAATTAAAGTAGAAATTTACATCGTATGAAATTTACATTATTTTAATGTGAATTAAAGTAGAAATTTACATCGTATGAAATTTACATTATTTTAATGTGAATTAAAGTAGAAATTTACATCGTATGAAATTTACATTATTTTAATGGGAATTGAAGTAGAGATTTGCGATGTAATAAATTTACATTTTTATAATGTTAATATAAAGTAGAGCTTGCATGTAAATTAAATTTACATTTTTTATATGTAAAAAAGATATAGGAATTTGACATGAGATTAAGTTAACATTTTTTTATATGTAAATAAGGTATAGGAATTTGACATTAAATAAAATTAACATTTTTAGGATGTAAATATAAAGTAGATTTTGCATAGTGAAGAAAATTACAATTTTATGATGTAAATAAAGAATGAGAATTAGCATGTATATAAAAATTACATTTTTCTATGTAATTAACATGTGAATTTACATCGTATGTTAAAATTTACATATTTATATGTAAATTATATAGGGAATTACACCGTATGTTAAAAATTACATTTTTCTATGTAATTAACATGTGAATTTACATCGTATGTTAAAATTTACCTTTTTATATGTAAATTATATAGGGAATTACACCATATGTTAAAAATTACATTTTTCTATGTAATTAACATGTGAATTTATATCGTATGTTAAAATTTACATTTTTATATGTAAATTATATAGGGAATTACACCGTATGTTAAAAATTACATTTTTCTATGTAATTAACATTTGAATTTACATCATATGTTAAAATTTACCTTTTTATATGTAAATTATATAGGGAATCACACTGAATGATAAAAATTACATTTTTCTATGTAATTAACATGTGAATTTACATCGTATGTTAAAATTTACATTATTATATGTAAATTATATAGGGAATTACACCGTATGTTAAAAATTACATTTTTCTATGCAATTAACATGTGAATTTACATCGTATGTTAAAATTTACATTTTTATATGTAAATTATATAGGGAATTACACCGTATGTTAAAAATTACATTTTTCTATGTAATTAACATGTGAATTTACATCGTATGTTAAAATTTACCTTTTTATATGTAAATTATATAGGGAATTACACTGTATGATAAAAATTACATTTTTCTATGCAATTAAAATGTGAATTTACATCGTATGTTAAAATTTACATTTTTATGTAAATTATATAGGAAATTACACCGTATGATAAAAATTACTTTTTTTCTATGAAATTAGAAGTGGAGTTTACATTGTAAATAAAAAAAAATCATATTTTTACAATGTAAATAAGAAGTAAAGTTTGCATTGTAAATAAATTTACATTTTTAGTTGTAATTTAGAATATGATTCTCAATGCAAATATAAGTTACATTTTTATTATTATGTAATTAAGATGAGAAAATACATTGAGGTTAAATTTTACATTTTATATGTAATTTAAAGGTAGGATTTTGCAATGTATCAAAATTTACATTTTTAGTGCGAGTAAAGAGTGAATTTAGGATGTTTTGATATGATCTTCATTTTCAAATGAATTAAAATTTAATAAGGATCGGTAGTTGTTAGAGCGTTGTTTAAATCAAACAACGTTATTACGATTAAACGATTATATATATATTAATATAATTAAAATTAAACGAATGGAGCACGGTAGTTCGCGTTTTGAAACTGTACCTTTAAATGACTATACAAGAAGATCCGACCGTCGGATTTTCATGATACTGAAACTGTTACAACCGTCTTGGAAAAATATTTCCAACGATATATATTACGTTAAGATCCAATGGTTAAATTCTGAGAAATGTAAAAATCAAAATTGGTTGAACGCAGCGCCATAGTCGCCCATTGACTTAAGGCGTCGTTATATAAAAGTTAATTATTTTAAATAATTAAAATAGGAAGTGATCATTATAAAGTGATATGAAGGATTTTAATATATATATATATATATATATATATATATATATATATATATACGAGGATTATTTGGAATGTCCGGGTTCTCTCATTCCAAATAATCAAACGACGTTAATTGAAGTATAAAGATGGCATATGAAGACCGTAAATCTTCCCTCGAATGGACAACGATCGAGGCCCTGATTTGACTTGCTCCCAACTCAAGGGTCATGGTCATTGCCCAAACGTACGTGTTGATTTCACGGATTTGGCTTTCGCTCAGACCTAGAGCATAAGCTAATAAATGGATTGTGTGTCTGATATCATACTCTATCAAATATCATGTTATTGATCTTCTGTCGAATGTGTGGATGTTTGGTGGTGGAGAATTTATTCTCTTGTTTAACAACCATTCATATATTTCGGAAAAGGACTGGTAGTGTGATATGGAGTGACGATGTGGCATGCTAAGATGCATATGATCAAGGTTTTGTTGAAAAGCAGGCCTTGTGGGACAATCAAAGCATAGCCTGTTTTGGCATAGCTTTGTGTATAGCGTGACTTCGCGATCCACACACACCGGCGGAGTCTAAAACGGGAGAAGGGAACGCAGGGAGAGCAGCATGTTTCTTTCTAGGTAGAATTGGTGATTGGGCTTTAACACGGCCCGACATTTTACTTATGTGGATGATGGAATGAGGCGCCTCGGATGATTGGTCCTATAGGACTGGGAAACGTGTGTTCAGGAATAACTAATCCGCAACTCGTATGGTGGACCGGCCCTGCAGCTATCCAAGGGTTCTCTGCGGGGGATCCTGAGGCACTATCTAGAGTGTCTCGAATCGGTAAGGAGCTCCTCCCTAGCCTTGACTCATGATGGAAATCCAAACTCCTAGTACGAACCTACATATTTGATTGTATTACTAGTATGGAAGCATAGTATTATGGTATCTATGTGTCCTAGGATTGATACATTTATTTTGAAATGTTTTGATATATACTAATAATAATATAAACTCGTATTTGCCGTATTTAGCATGTTTAATCACCATAAGGTAAAACCCTATCCTCTGGTTTGTGTTGCATTGTGTGATGGGACCTGGGTCTTATGGTGATTCCATTTTTCTCAAAAGCATAGCGTTGTTTTACGATTCACTTATTATTTATTCTAACACTTTAAATTATGCACGGCAATCCATTAGAGTAAACTCGTTCCGCATTAGCGGCGTGGTCTTTGGATTTGCCTTATTAATAGTGATTAATTAGTTAAGAATTCTCACACCAATACCACGACTGACCCGTTGTTTGTTTTCCACCTTTTTGCAAACTCGGGTGCCCTCTTTTCTACACGGGCAGCCAAGTAAACAGGTTCATTCTTTGCTTGGATCTTTTCTTTAGAGCTGCTTATTATCTTTCTTGGATTTGCGTTCGTGGAGAGGTGATGACTTGGAGCTTGAAGACATCTATCATTTGTTGCCATTGCATCTTTCTCTTTTTAATTCCAGATATTAAACTTGTTTCATTTCACGTTGTTTAAGTTGGAGTTGGAAATTATTTCTTCTTCTGCAAACTTGATGTAATAATTTAGAGTTCTGTGACTGTGGACTTTCTGTGGTTGATGACATTATATTTCCACTGCTATGATGTTGTTACTCTATGAATTTCCTATGCTATGGTGTATCTGTGATATGCATTATTGTATTTATGTTGTATTCCAAATGATTATTCCTTACTTTCATTCCATGGAAGTTTGGGGTTATCACAGTTGGTATCAGAGCTTTGGTTAAACTTAGCTTTGGAATATAAAATATTTATGATAATTCGTTTACATAGAATCACAATATTCTGTGGCGAACATTTCATGTGAATACATAATAGTCAGTCATTCTATCATTATCTTTTTATCCGTCCTTTTATCTTGATCAATTGTTCAAATCGCCATTATAGTTGTTCTGGCTCTTTCCTTGATCATACAGAACTAACTAGAAATGAGTACCACTGCCGCTAGAGCTGCTAGTGCTAGAGTAAGGAGGCAAAATGTTGCTGGAACTGAGGAGGCTACTGTCCAACAACCACGACCACCGCAGCCCTTTGATTTGGATAAGGTGGAAAAGAAGTACAAAAACCTTGGAGGAGTGCCATTCAAGGGTACTGAAACTGTGACACAAGCTCAAGCTTGGCTGAGGAACTGTGAAAAGATTTTTGGAGCATTAGAGCTGGAGGATCATAGGAAAAGATTAGTGGCTTCATGGCTGCTACAAGAGGAAGCTCAAAACTGGTGGGACATAGTCACGGTTGGAGGGATTGCAGATAATATGACTTGGACAAGGTTTAAGGAGCTTTTCAATGACAAATACATTCCAAGGAAGGAGGTAGAAAGACTACATGACGAGTTCGCCAATCTGAAGCAAGGCGACAAGACCATCTCAGAATATGTACGAAGATATGAAGACCTCTCCCACTATGCCCCTGAATTGATTCAAGATGACTTTCAGAAGAACAAGAGGTTCATTAATGGGCTTGCGAGGAAGTATATTGATAGAGCCACTGCCCACATCGACCTTTCTTTCAATAGGCTGGTGGAGTTTGCTTGTCGATATGAGGAGAATGATAGGAAGAATTCTCAACAAGACAGGGAAAGGAGCTTGGCCAACAATAAAAGGAAACAATCCGAGAAGAAGACTGAAGGAGGCAGTTCTGGAGCTGCTAAAACCTACGATAAGTCAAAGATGCAATGCTACAACTGCCAGAAGTTTGGACACTACAGCGAGGACTGCAGAAATCCAAAGTAGGCCCGAAGCGACGACACCAAGGAATGATATAATTGCCACAAGAAGGGTCATATCAAGCCAAATTGTCCGTTGTTGAAAGGAGCGCAGGTGGAACATGTGTATGAGGGGGCAAGTGCACCGTCTTCTTCCGCTCCTACTTTTTCCGAAGGAGCAGGTAAGCCTGATGTTTTAGATGGTACCATTTCTGTTAAAAACATCCCTGTTACTGCCTTTTTTGATACGGGTGCATCAAGAAGCTTTATTTCTAGCAATACAGTCCAGAAATTGAAACTGAAGCAAAGAAGTTTTAAAGAACTAATAAGTGTTCATAACCCTACAGGAGGTTCTACCACTCTAGATTTATTTTGTAAAGTGCCTGTATCTTACTCCTATTTCTAATTTCCATTTAACTTGATCATTATGAATTTTTCCGAGTTTGATATCGTCCTCGGTCTTGATTGGCTAACCAAATATGACACTGAAGTGCTATGTTTAGAAAGAGTGGTTAAGGTGAAAACAGGTTTCGGAAACACTGTTACTATACCTTGCCATGGGCCAAAATCTGATAGAAAGGCATTTTGGTCTTCCCTGGAGATCACTCCTATTTCTTTAGAAAATATTCCCGTGGTCAAAGATTACGCGGATGTATTTGAAGAAGTAGACAGCCTACCCCCGCGAAGGGAAATCGATTTCAGGATTGATCTCGTTCCAAATGTGAGACCTATAGTTTATGCTATCAGAAGGATGACTCCTAAAGAAAAGGAAGAATTGCAAACCCAAACTAAGCAGCTCTTGTGGAAAGGACTCATCCGACCTAGCTTTTCTAATTGGGGTGCAGCTATGGTGTTTGTCCCCAAATCGGACGGTACTCTAAGACTCTGTGTCGATTACCGCGATCTTAACAAACAAACATTGAAGAACAAATACCCCTTGCCCCGCATAGATGATTTGATGGACCAATTGAATGGAGCCATTGTGTTCTCGAAGATGGACCTAGCCACAAGTTTCCACCAACTCCGCATAGCTGAAGAATGCATACCTTTGACCGCCTTTAGAGGTCCCGACATATTTTACGAATGGTTAGTGATGTCGTTCGATTTATTCAATGCTCCAGCCTACTTTGTTAACTTGATGAATAGGGTATTCCGAGAGGTCCTAAATAAATTCGTCCTAGTCTTCATTGATGATATTCTAATCTATTCTAAAACTAAGGAGGAGCATGAAGGGCATTTAGCGGAAGTGTTGGAAATTATGCGAAGAAATGTTTTAAAAGCAAAGTTTTCCAAATGCACATTTTGGCAAGAGGAAGTAAAATTCTTGGGTCATGTTGTGTCAAAAGAAGGAATTGCAGTTGACCCAAGTAAAATTGCCGCCATTCGAGATTGGAAGCAGCCCAGTACACCCACTGAAGTAAGAAGCTTCCTAGGATTGGCCAGATATTACAGGATATTTGTCAAAGATTTCGCCAAGCTGTATAGCCCATTAACAAAGCTTACCAAGAAGCATGCCAAGTTCAATTGGACGTCAGATTGTGAGGAGGCACTCCAAAAGCTAAAGGTGAGTTTGTCCACTGCTCCCGTACTTACCATCATCGATGGCAACCAAGATTTAAAGGTCTACACCGATGCTTCTCAAAGTGGTGGTCTTGGTGCGGTACTGATGCAAAGAGGCAAAGTTGTTGCCTATGCAAGTCGTCAATTAAAGTCGCATGAGAAAAATTATCGTGTCCATGACTTAGAGTTGATGGTCGTGTCTTTGTTTTAAAAATTTGGAGACATTATCTTTTGGGCGAAAAATTTGAATTATTCACAGACCATCAATCTTTGAAATATCTCTTCGATCAAAAGGATCTGAATTTAAGGCAACAACGATGGCTAGAATTTCTGGCGGCATACGATATTGACATCATCTATACGCCAGGGAAAGCCAATGTTGTGGCAGACGCGCTTAGTAGAAAGGACGCCATTGTCGCAAGCCTCATCGTTACCCCTTCCTTGATTGATATAATTTCTGCTCTTAAAAAGGATGATGAATTCATTCAGAGAACGATCAAGAGAATTGAAGTAGGTGAAAACACGAACTTCCAAATAGATGGCAAGGGAATTCTTAGATTTCAAGGGCGGATTTGTGTTCCATATATCAAAGACCGAATAAGGGAAGTTTTGGATGAAGGTCACAAATCAAATCTTTGCATCCATCCCGGTGTGAGCAAAATGTATCAAGACTTAAAGCGCACATTTTGGTGGGGATCTATGAAGAGGGATATATCCATTTATGTGAGTAGATGACCCACATGCCAACAAGTGAAAAGCGATCAACAAAAGCTTGCGGGGTTGTTGCAGCCATTGGAAGTGGGACCATATCTCCATGGATTTTATAGATGGTCTGCCTCGTACTAGGAAAGGAAATGACAGCATATGGGTGATCGTGGATCGCTTCACAAAATCCGCACATTTCATACCTGTCAAGTCCACCAGACCTGCTTAAAGTCTGGCGCAAATCTATTTCAAAGAAATCGTCAAGCTACATGGGTAATAAAACTAAATCTTTCCTTTTCATCATAATCTGAATAAAAATTTCCTTTTTTTCAAATTTAAATAATAATCTTTTATTTTAAACAGAGTTCCTAGTACCATCGTTAGCGACCGTGATCCTATCTTTGCTAGCAAATTTTGGGAAGCACTCCAAAATGAGTTGGGAACGAAGTTAAATCTCAGTACCGCATATCACCCTCAGACTGACGGCCAAACTGAGCGGGTGAATCGCATTCTTGAAGAACTATTGCGAGCTTGCATACTCGATTTTGGAGGTTCTTGGGAGGATCACTTGCATTTAGTTGAATTCTCGTATAACAATAGCTATCAAGCAAGTTTGAAAATGTCTCCATTTGAAGCCTTACATAGTAGGCCGTGTAGATCGCCAGCGTGTTGGGTTGAAAAAGGAAATCGGCTTGTGTTGGGTCCAGACATGATCCGAGAAGCTTCGGACAAAGTTGACTTTATTAAGAAGCGACTATTGGCTGCCCAAAGTAGACAAAAGAGCTATGCAGATGTAAGAAGGCGAGAGCTAGCTTTTGAAGTAGGTGACTATGTCTATCTGAAAGTTGCTCCAATGCGAGGTGTAATCCATTTTGGAAAGAGGGGAAAATTAGCACCTAGATTCATTGGCCCCTTCCCTATTCTTGAAAAGATTAGCACCCTAGCCTACAGAATTCAGATGCCCGACTGGTTGCCTGGAGTGCACGATGTATTCCATGTATCTCAACTTCGAAGGCATGTCCATGATCCGGATATGATTGTGGAAGAAGAAGCACAACAAGATTTGGAGATTACCCCAAGCCTTGCAGTGAGAAGGGAACCACTGAAAATTATTGGAAAGGAGACTAGGAAGCTGAGAAATAAAAGTATCAACCTAGTGAAGGTGCAATGGAGCGGTGGTCCTAGAGACTGCACTTGGGAAACCGAGGAGAGTATCAAACAAGCCTATCCCAAATGCAGAGTGGGTATCCCCGATTAGTTTTATTTTGAGGTACGCTTAAAATGTTTTCCATCCTTTATGTTGGTTCCTACCCTTCTATTCTTCCCTTTTCCTTTTCGAGGAGGAAAAGTTCTTAAGCGGGGGAGATTGTAACAACCCGAAATTTGGGGCCAATTTAAAATTTTCATTTTAGAGATTTTACAGGTGTTTAAATAGTTGAAATGAATTATTTTAAATTAAAATGACTAGGAATTTATTGTGACTGAATTTAATGTGAATATATTTAATTTAAATACAAAAGGAATTAGAAAAGGATGGTAGTTTGAAAAGTCAAACCTGAAGTTTGACTGACCACGCAGAATGCAGAGTAAATAGGATTTTGGTAAAACAAAAAATATTTAAATCTGTTAATGAATATCTTTCTAACAAACTTGAAAAATCGAAGTTTCATAGCGGGAATCAAAAGTTATGACCAAATGAATTTTCAGAAAGGTAGCTATAGAGAATATATCGCCCCTGAAAATCGATATTTGGCATACAAACTCGGAATTCGACGAAACCACTTTTTTTGGATCCGGGATGTAAAATTATAGCTAAGTTTCAAATTTCATGATTTTTGAAGCTAGTATGTGAACGTGGCAAAAGAAACTGCGTTTTGTCAATTTCGGTCAAATTTAATTGACTGAAAAATAGCCATTTTTCAAACAGTCTCAGAATTCGACGAAATAAATTTTGTTAGGACCGTATCGTCATAAGAAAGGCAAAAATAATTTTTCTGGATTTTTCTAAGTTGGTATGTGTCCCCGTTAAAATTATTTGTACGGTAGAATTAAAAATAAAGGACTTAAATTTTGAAAATGGAAAATGGGAGTCAAGATGACCATTTGGGCTAACGGGACAGGTCCAGATGAGTCCGGAACGGGGGCTAATGGGTAAAAACGGCGGTCATTGGGCCAAATTCTGAGTTTCTAGCCAAACAGACTTTTATTGGGCAAATTAAATAATTAATAAATTAAATCTAATATAATAATATATAAATACCCGCTACAGTGCCTTTCTTCCCCGATTGAATGAACCCGTAGCCCCCCCCCCACTTCGATTTTTCATCTCCATTTTCCCACTAATCCACACACAATTAGACTTAGCCGTAGTTGAACTTTTTGAAGCTCTTCCCTTCCTCTCCAATCTCTGACAAGTTTCACTCGATTTCATATCCTGCAGCTCTCGAATTTCGAGCCCGAACCCGCGTCGAACAAGCCGCCGCTGCACCTCCACCGTGCCGCCGCACCCCCCACCGTGCCATGCGCACGTGCGCCTCCCCTTCCCGGTCAACCTCCAAAAAATCTCACCTGAAACCGTCAACTACATCTCCCGAAAATCCGATTCAAAGTTTTGAACTTTCTGAAGTTCATGGTAAAATTCAATTTCAGTTTTGCCACGCTTTTAAGTGTCGCAGTGATAGTTGTTAAAAGTGTTCTCTAATTTATACATATGAACTTCAAATTGAAATATTTCAGATCTGAAATCGCCGTGACTTCGAACTCGAGATCTGATCGACTTTGGACCTTCATTTCAGTCCCGAGCAATGTGAGAATTTATTTTTAATTAATTTTAATTAATTTAATTATTATGCTTGCGTTATGTGAAGTTGAAAGTCAAATACAAATGGATCTGCGTTGAAAGTTACCATAGGTTATGGATCCCAATTGTTTGTGATCTTATGATTTTAGATCCGTTATTTCAATCATAGATCTGTTAATTAAAATTATAGATCGGTAGGAAAAATTAGATTTTTACCTTGTTTAAATTTGTTGAAGTATGCCTTGTGGATGTGAATCATGTACAAATATATCATCTTGTGCTTGTTATGAAATTTACATTATTTTAATGTAAAGTAGAAATTTACATCGTATGAAATTTACATTATTTTAATGTGAATTAATGTAGAAATTTACATCGTATGAAATTTAAATTATTTTAACGTGAATTAAAGTAGAAATTTACATCGTATGAAATTTACATTATTTTAATGTGAATTAAAGTAAAAATATACATCGTATGAAATTTATATTATTTTAATGTGAATTAAAGTAGAAATTTACATCGTACGAAATTTACATTATTTTAATGGGAATTAAAGTAGGGATTTACGATGTAATAAATTTACATTTTATATTGTTAATATAAAGTAGAGCTTGCATGTAAATTAAATTTACATTTTTTATATGTAAAAAAGATATAGGAATCTGACATGAGATTAAGTTTACATTTTTTTATATGTAAATAAGGTATAGGAATTTGACATGAAATAAAATTTACATTTTTAGGATGTAAATATAAAGTAGATTTTGCATAGTGAAGAAAATTACAATTTTATGATGTAAATAAAGAATGAGAATTAGCATGTATATAAAAATTACATTTTTCTATGTAATTAACATGTGAATTTACATCGTATGTTAAAATTTACATTTTTATATGTAAATTATATAGGGAATTACACCGTATGTTAAAAATTACATTTTTCTATGTAATTAACATGTGAATTTACATCGTATGTTAAAATTTACCTTTTTATATGTAAATTATATAGGGAATTACACCATATGTTAAAAATTACATTTTTCTATGTAATTAACATGTGAATTTATATCGTATGTTAAAATTTACATTTTTATATGTAAATTATATAGGGAATTACACCGTATGTTAAAAATTACATTTTTCTATGTAATTAACATTTGAATTTACATCATATGTTAAAATTTACCTTTTTATATGTAAATTATATAGGGAATCACACTGAATGATAAAAATTACATTTTTCTATGTAACTAACATGTGAATTTACATCGTATGTTAAAATTTACATTATTATATGTAAATTATATAGGGAATTAAAATTACATTTTTCTATGTAATTAACATGTGAATTTACATCGTATGTTAAAATTTACATTTTTATATGTAAATTATATAGGGAATTACACCATATGTTAAAATTTACATTTTTCTATGTAACTAACATGTGAATTTACATCGTATGTTAAAATTTACCTTTTTATATGTAAATTATATAGGGAATTACACCGTACGACAAAAATTACATTTTTCTATATAATTAAAATGTGAATTTACATCGTATGTTAAAATTTACATTTTTATGTAAATTTTATAGGAAATTACACCGTATGATAAAAATTACTTTTTTCTATGAAATTAGAAGTGGAGTTTACATTGTAAATAAAAAAAAATATTTTTACAATGTAAATAAGAAGTAAAGTTTGCATTGTAAATAAATTTACATTTTTAGCTGTAATTTAGAATATGATTCTCAATGCAAATATAAGTTACATTTTTATTATTATGTAATTAAGATGAGAAAATACATTAAGGTTTAATTTTACATTTTATATGTAGTTTAAAGGTCGGATTTTGCAATGTATCAAAATTTACATTTTTAATGTGAGTAAAGAGTGAATTTAGGATGTTGTGATATGATCTTCATTTTCAAATGATTTAAAATTTAATAATGATCGGTAGTTGTTAGAGCGTTGTTTAAATCAAACAACGTTATTACGATTAAACGATTATATATATATAACTATAATTAAAATTAAACGAATGGAGCACGGTAGTTCGCGTTTTGAAACCGTACATTTAAATGACTATACAAGAAGATCCGACCGTCGGATTTTCTTGAAACTGAAACCATTAGAACCATCTTGGAAAAATCTTTCCAACGATATATATTACGTTAAGATCCAACAGTTAGATTCTGAGAAATGTAAAAATCAAAATTGGTTGAATGCAGCGCCATAGTCGCCCATTGACTTAAGGCGTCGTTATATAAAAGTTAATTATTTTAAATAATTAAAATAGGAAGTGATCATTATAAAGTGATACGAAGGATTTTAAAATATATATATATATATATATACACGAGGATTATTTGGAATGTCCGAGTTCTCTCATTCCAAACAATCAAACGACGTTAATTAAAGTATAAAGATGGCGTATGAAGACCGTAAATCTTCCCTCGAATGGACAACGATCGAGGCCCTGATTTGACTTGCTCCCAACTCAAGGGTCATGGTCAATGCCCAAACGTAGTGTTGATTTCACGGGTTTGGCTTTCGCTCAGACCCAGAGCGTAAGCTAATAAATGGATGGTGTGTCTGACATCATACTCTATCAAATATCATGTTATTGATCTTCTGTCGAATGTATGGATGTTTGGTGGCGGAGAATTTATTCTCTTGCTTAACACCCATTCATATATTTCGGCAAAGGACTGGTAGTGCGATATGGAGTGACGATGTGGCATGCTAAGATGCATATGATCAAGGCTTTGTAGAAAAGCAGGCCTTGTGGGACGATCAAAGCATAGACTGTTTAGGCATAGCTTTGTGTATAGCGTGACTTCGCGAGACTCACACACCGGCGGAGTCTAAAATGGGAGAAGGGAACGCAAGGAGAGCAGCACGTTTCTTTCTAGCTAGAAATGGTGATTGGGCTTTAACACAACCCGACATTTTACTTATGTGGATGATGGAATGAGGCACCTCGGATGATAGGTCCTATAGGACTAGGAAACGTGTGTTCAGGAATAACTAATCTGCAACTCGTATGGTGGACCGGCTTTGTAGCTATCCAAGGGTTCACTACGGGGGATCCTGAGGCACTAGCTAGAGTGTCTCGAATCGGTAAGGAGATCGTCCCTAGCCTTGACTCATGATGGAAATCCAAACTCCTAATACGAAACTATGGATTTGATTGTATTACTCGTATGGAAGCATAGTATTATGGTATCTATGTGTCCTAGGATTGATACATTTATTTTGAAACGTTTTGATACATACTAATAATAATATTAAACTCGTACTTGCCGTATTTAGCATGTTTAATCACCATAAGGTAAAACCCTATCCTCTGGTTTGTGTTGCATTGTGTGATGGGACCTGGGTCTTATGGTGATTCCATTTTCCTCAAAAGCATAGCATTGTTTTACGATTTACTTATTATTTGTTCTATAGCTTTAAATTATTCACGGCAATCCATTAGAGTAAACCCGTTCCGCGTTAGCAGCGTGGTCTTTGGATTTTCCTTATTAATAGTGATTAATTAGTTAAGAATTCTCACACCAGTCCCACGACTGACCCGTTGTTTGTTTTCCACCTTTTTGCAAACTCGGTTGCCCTCCTTTCTACGCGGGCAGCCAAGTGAACAGGTTCATTCTTTGCTTGGAGTCTTTTCTTTGGAGCTGCTTATTATCTTTCTTGGATTTGCGTTCGTGGAGAGGTGATGACTTGGAGCTTGAAGACATCTATCATTTGTTGCCATTGCATCTTTCTCTTTTTAATTCCAGACATTAAACTTGTTTCATTTCACGTTGTTTAAGTTGGAGTTGGAACTTATTTCTTTTTCTGCAAACTTGATGTAATAATTTAGAGTTCTGTGACTGTGGACTTTCTGTGGTTGATGACATTATATTTCCGCTGCTATGATGTTGTTACTCTATGAATTTCCTGTGCTATGTTGTATATGTTATATGTATTATTGTATTTATGTTGTATTCCAAATGATTATTCCTTACTTTCATTCCATGGAAGTTTGGGGTTATCACACCCATCAACTCGCGAGGAAGAAACGGTCGCTATTGCCACCAGGGGGGTCGGAATTTGATCAGAGTGTGCCACGGTGTCGAGCTTCGAGGCGCCTCTCCCTCATCGGAGTCACGACGGCCACCCTCGCCGCGGATCAACGCTCGAACTGGTGGTGTTCAGGCTCGAAGTTCGAGCTCGATTCTTCATGATAACCCATCAAACAAACATGGATTTGAAGAGCTCCCGAATCTCTTCGATTTTCGCTGAAGGACCGTATGCTAATTCGAATTGTGGTGGAAGAGATTGGGGATCAAAATCAGGGCGATTTCAGCCCTTAATTGGACCGACGGCGGCTTGAAAGGAATTACGGTTTTTGACCCCGTTTGACCCTATATTTATATGAATATTTATTTTATTTACTTCAAAAATAATTTGTTTTAGTCTCCGAACTCCAAATCGAACACAACGACTGTCGCCCTTAGCTAGTTACCCCCATTCCGAACGCAACGGGATATGTTTCGTAAGCCTATTCGACTGTTACAGTCAGTTATTCTTCAAATTAAAATATATAACATTCAATATTTGTTTTGAGCGTACATTTCAATTTGTTGGGGCCACATACTGATTCAAAAAACTCGCGAAAAATAAATCTAGCTATGTTTTAACGATACGGTCCCAACAAAACTAGTTTCATTGAAATCTGAGACCGTTTGAAAAATGGCCATTTTCGGGTCGATCCAATTTAACTAAAATTAACCAAACACATTTTCCTTCGCCAAGCTCACATACTAGCTTCAAAAATTATGAAATTTGAAACCTAGTAATAATTTGACATCCCGGATCCAACAAAAGTGGTTTCGTCGAATTCCGATATCGTTTGCAAAATGGCCATTTTCACGGGCTATATAAATTCTATAGCGACCTTTCGGAAAATTCATTTGGCCATAACTTTTGCTTCCCGCTATGAAACTTCGGTTTTTCAGATTCGTTAGAAAGGTATTCACTAACAGATTTAAATATTTTTAGTTTCACTAAAATCCGTTTTGTTTTGCACCCGGTACTGTCAGTCAAAGTTTGAACTCAAAATTTGAAACTACCACGCCAATTCAGGCCTTGTTTATAATTAGAATTAATTATATTCGTTTTCAAAGTCGATTCAAACTTACATTTCGTCGTTATTATTTAAAATATTTATTTTAAATATTTAAAATCCACTAAAATAGCCAATTAAAAATTTTTAAATTGGTTCAGATTTTTAGGGTCGTTACAACCGGCGATCTTCACATCGAATGGACGACTACTGATGCCTGGCACTGGGTCTCTTCTAGTAAAGGGTTAATAGTGGTAGTTTGTCCGGATGTACTTGTTGATCGTCCGGATACGCGAGCACCTAGGTGACTCCGGTTTCGTTCAGACCCAGAACAGACTTGTAAATGGATGTGTGTCCGACATTGAATTTCATGCCGTGTAATTAAATTGATATCTATTAATATATTTCTGTGGTGGCAGAGAATTTATTCTCTTGCTTAACTCCCTTCTCTGGGACGCACGAGCTCGGAGGTTATATATTGGTAGTTATCGATCGCATGGTATAGAATGTCATGCGGCATGCCAAGATGCAATTGATCAAGGCTTTTGTTAGAAAGCAAAGCCTTGTGGATGATGATCAAAGCATAGCCTATTTAGGCATAACTTTGTGTATTTCGCTACCTCGTGAGCCTCACACCCCGATAGGGTCAAAAACGGAGCAAGGGAACGTAGGGAGTGCACACGTTTCTTTCTAGCTAGAAGTGGTGTTTGGGTTTAACACGGCCCGACATTTTACTTATGTGGTTGATGGATTTTGAGGCACCTCGGATTTTTATTGGCCGCAATGGCTAATTTATAGGTCCAATAGGATCGGGAAGCGTGTGTTCAGGAATTGCCAATCCAACCCATTGCACTATTGGGGGACCGGCCCTGCAGGATCCAAGGGTTCGCCAGCATCCGAATCCTGAAACATTGCTAGAGTGTCTCGAATCGGTAAGGATATCGTTCCTAGCCTTGACTCTTGATGGAAACCCAATTTCCAATACGACATCATGTGGTTTTGATTGTATAACTTGTATGGTGACATAGAATATGGTAGCTATGCCGTCTATGATTGATACATTATGATTGAAATGTTTTTGAAACATACATACACTAATAATAATATCAAATCCGTTTTATCATATCAAGCATTTTTGACCATTATAAGGTAAAACTCTATCCTCCGGCTTGCGTTGCATTGTGTGATGGGACTTGAGTCTTATAATGGTTTCATTTTTCTAAAAAGCATTGCGTTGTTTTAACGATTTATTTTATTTCATGCACTGGCAATCCAATGGAGTAAACTCGTTCCGCATTAGCGGTGTGGTCCTGTGATTAGCCATTTTATTAGATAAGTCAAGTAAAGATTTCTCACACCAGTCCCATGACTGACCCGTAGTTTGTTTCGCTTTGCAAACTCAGGTGCCCTCTTTTCCACACGAGAAGTCGAGTAGCTTATTTTGCAGATCTATTGAGCATGATTCTGGATTGAAGCTTAAAGCTATGTCCAGAGCATTGATAGTCTTCCACTGTGTTAGTTTATATTTCCGTTGTGCATTGTATTACATATATTGTAATTAAACCTTCCGCTGTTGTATTATTTTTTATCTATGTACTCTGATATATTCTGTACTCTGATGTAACATGTAACGTCCCGCATTTTTATCGGGTTGTATTTGAATATTTAAATCAGTTTAAATATTGAATTCGTAATATAAGTGAATTTATATATTAAGTAAAATGAAGTTGAACGTATAAAAATATATATTAAATATAATCGAGCCCGTAATATCGCGGCAGTTCATAAGTTAACGTTCTGAACTTCGTTTAAGTATACAGGACTCGTTATAAACCGGATTTCTTCGAAACAAGAAACGTTGGAATCCGCTGAACTGTATCTTTCTAACAAAAGTGAAAAACCAAGATTTCGTGTTACAGATTATGGATTATATCCAAATCAAATATTCAGAAAGTCGCTATGAAATCGTTTATCGACCGTAACGGTTTATTTGATATAACTAGATATCGGTTTCGAATTCGGACGAGGTTCTTTTGAGGCGCAGTGATAATTTAATTTTTAGAATTTTACTGTAATTTTTAATTAATTTAATATGCAACTTTTATTGGGAGTATTTTGCACCCTATAACAATATTTTGGGGTTTCACAATATGAGTTAAAGTACTGATATTATTATATTTTTGACATCGTGACTCCTCGTTGAACACGACCGTGTTTTTATTTCTGTCCGTAATGGCTCGAATAAAAACGAAATTTCACATAATACGATACAATATGTTTGCTCAGAGCTTTTGTAAAATAAAATTTTATTCTTTAGCATCAAGTCTCGCATCACTTCATTATCAAGTCAGTATCACTTCCAAACAGCTAGCTGGGCTATGGAAAACTCATGCCTAACATAAAACTATAGTCACCCGATGTTTGTACCATTCGTAGCATGTGGCCTGCAGAAAAGAAAAAACATAATATATATATATATATATATATATATATATAAATCTTTACCTTGCAGACAAAGAAAATATAGCAGACCTAAAATTGACCTAAGAACGTGCACACATATACATTAGCTCCAACCTGTCTACCCACGCCACCCTAGGACTTTAAATCAGGCAGACTATTTGGTACTCCACGCCATTAAACCCTTGTAGACAACGAAATGAACACGCACTGGAACTGTTTCAAATCACTGCAGACCTATGCTATAATACTAACACGTGGCCGACAAGTAACAAACACCTTGTGTGCCAAGGAGTTAAACATTATATATACGCGAGAGTAGGCATTCGTTTTCTCCTCAGACAGAATTAAACAAACTAAACCCACGTTTTTCTTCATTCTCCTTCCTGCATTGTTATCGAAAGAAAAATAGACCTATACAGTATTGCACCCTGTAGCGTGGGTGACATGGCTGACAGAACGGGACTGAAAAGAGGAAGCTCGATTTCTACATGGTGTTGAATACTGTACGGTGGCGTGGAGTATTGTTCAAAGCAAAGGGGAGAGGAGGAAGGGAGCGCAAAACAGGAATGGGAAGCCAACGACTGTAAATGGGAGGGGTTCCATGGAAAGGCATACGGATAAAGGGGATAGAGGAGCTGTGTTTGGAGTGGGTGGAGGTACACTGTTGCGTGTTTAAGATGAGTGCAATATGGTGAGGAGGTTGATTGAGGGTATACGGTGATGGGGTGTTTGCATGGAGGAACACGTGAGGATTGAAGGCTGTTAAGGAAGGAGTTGGTACGGTTTCCCTTCCTGGAGCTTGAACTGATGTGGGGTACAAGTTGTGTTTGGAAGGACTCGCGTGTGAGGAGTGATGGAATGGCATACTGTCCATTGGTTATTCACGCATGAAGGGGCAATGTGTTGATTCTGGCGATGTGTTGGTAACCTGCGGTACTTCTTTGTTTAGCGTTATACTGTGAAGGGTAGTTTAGTGATCGAGGAAGTGAGGCAATCATGGCATTTAACTGAGGGGAAGTGTCAAGGCAAGGGTGAACAACAGAGGGAGGTGCAGCTTGCTAACAAAGTACGGTGAGAGGGAGTGTGGAAAATTGTGAAGTGAAGTGGGGCGTTGGCGCGCATATATTAAAGGGATTAACAAATGAAG
The DNA here is from genome assembly GCA_030737875.1 of Allium sativum. Lineage (NCBI taxonomy): Eukaryota > Viridiplantae > Streptophyta > Magnoliopsida > Asparagales > Amaryllidaceae > Allium > Allium sativum. The sequence goes on from CM060918.1 coordinate 754,422,297, forward strand.
ACGGGTGGAGGAGTCGTCCGCTGATGGAGGCGTAGGCGTTGAGTATTCTAAACTAAATAGAGAAGAACGGGGACAGTGTAGTTTCATGAAATATGGAGAGCTAAATTCACAAGTATATGGTGGTGGAAAACTGAAGTTGCGTGTTTATTAGTTACAAAGGGAGAAGAACAGACGAGGACGTAAATCAGTAGAAAGCGCCGGGTATAAATCGGTTGACGCAAATCGTTATTTAACGGTTAACGCGCCAAGGTGAGTAAATTCACTAACTCTCTTTTTATTTAAAATATTTTAATTATATTTTAAATAATGGTTGAATGCTGTGTGATGGTTGATTAGGTAAATTACAGTTAAATTGGTTAAATTATATATCGTTGCATATATATACACATCATTGGTTGGATTGATTCCATCAATTATAATATTGCCTGGTATGGAATCAGTGTTAATTGTTGACTAACATCGGTGGATGTAGGGAACCGGTTGGAGGAATCCAACCGGATTCCTCAATATTTATATGCATTGTTTGTTTTATATAGATGCACGGTTTGAACCCAAATGACATTTGAAACCTTGTGTTGATATTAGCGTTGAATGGAAATTTCAAACGTTATTTTGATTTAACCAATAGACGATATCGATTAAGGAAGTGGCAACAACCAACCGTAAATGTATCATTTGTTTTAACCGCTATTGTTTTACCAAAAACCCACCGTGTGCGAAGCACGTGTTTCACCATACTTACTAAATGATTTGGTAAAGTGGATTCTTATATTTATAAGATAAATAAGTAAGTAGGCGAAGATTTACTTGATGATTAATAACAAGGATTTATTGTTCTAAGAACAATTAAATGAGATATTTACAAATAGATTATGGTTTATTCCATAGTAAGATTTGTTAAAATCGATTATTGTTTATTTAATAGTAAATAAGATTATTTAGAAACAAATTATTTTTCTATAGTAATCGATACAAGTGAAATTATTTGAATAAATAAATGTTATTTATTCAAAATGAAAAGCTTTGTTAGAGTTGATTAGTGGGTTAAGCATGGCTAAATATTTACCAAGCAAACTGTTTTGATCAATAATCGGTTATTTAATTAAGTTAGATTGGGTTGATTTATCTAATGTAATAAAATTGACGAGTAGTTGATTTAATAAGATTTTAAAGTATAAGGGATTTGTCTAAGGAAGACTGAAACACCCCACCTCCGTTAGGGTCACTCTCAAAGGGAATGCCCTAATTTCAGTGGAGGTTTATAAGTACAAGTCACAGATATACAAGACAGATATAAGAACACATATTTGTAAACAGCGGAAGAACAACAAACTTTTATTTCACAAAGTCAAGTACGTGTTACAACAACATCCTTTCCAAAAACATAACATAACACTTTCATAATCTGTCTTGAGTACATTATTTAAAGAAGCATAAATAAAACATAGATAAACTGCAAAAGCCCCATAGTGGATTGTCCAAGCCATAGTTCAAAACAGGAAAGTCCAAGCAATACATTTCTCTTCTTCAAGCTGGATGTTAAGGTTGGTCAAGCTGCTGTGTTCCCTCCCTGTGGACTTGGGGGGAGGGGGGGAACGGAAGAAAGAAGACGAAAGAAAAGTAGAGTCAGACGTAAAGCCTGAGTAAGTCTAGTACTATTTTGTCTATGAATAAAGAACTGGGTATGATAAGTATAAACAAGAAGTGGGCAAGCACTATAAACTTGGTTAAGTTGTCTAGGGTCGAATATACTATCGTACCACATGTTAATCTCTGAACCCATATAAACTAGTTTCCAATTTACACCCCATAATCGGGGTGATGTGATCCATTCTATGATGATCGGCTTCTACTCGCATAGTTACATGTGTCTTACGGCCCCCGATGTTGTAGTTACCTATGCTGGTCCCACCATGGGGTGTATCAAGTCCCATAGTGGCAATCCGACACAACCTTAGAGTGCACAGGTATGCTACTGGTGTCCAGTGCCTTATTTTTCTGCGCCTGAGTGTGTGCACGCCCGCACTCCGTTAGAACCTACACTGCTACACCACCGCCGTCGCTTTGACCTCTTGCAATCAGCCCAGTAATCTTGCCCCACCCTGCCTAGTTTCAGGGTATCCTGATACACCTTCTAGGGTTACTGCAGAAAAGGGTCCCCCGTTACTTGGTTTTCTATCTCTAGCCAACATGCTAAGTTGGTTAAGTGTTTTCTAACCTAACCCCCACCAGTCCGTTTAGTTTAGCATGTTCCATTTTGATTAAGTCTTTAGTTCACTTAATCCTAACAATCCTGACTCAGCCTTAATTGTCTTACTAAGGCCCTGACCTCTCACATTAGACAGGTATTGTTGTGGCTGCCTGTTGCCGGTTGGTTCCGGGCAGTCTTACGCCACAACTCAGTCTAACCTCGGGTCCTTATTGGGCTCCATGTTTAACCTCCCACATTGGATAGGTATTGTTGTGACTATTGGACAGCCGGGCGGTTCCGGGCAGGTTTACATCACAACTCAATCCAACCTCGGGTTAAACACATCGTATTTTCTACATTTACATATCTTGTCATTCTTCTTTATTTCTTATATGTAAATATTTGCGGCCCATTATTAAGTTAATGGTGTAAAGGTTACACCAATCATGGGCCCAACCCATACTTGAACTTGGGCCCTTCTATTTTATATTTTCATTCATTAATTAATTTTAACCCAACGTTATTTTCCCCCGTTTAACACGTCCGTTTATATATATTTTGGGCTTAGCCTTTTAAAGCCCAAATTAGCCATGCGAAAAGGGGAGGCTTAAAGCGTAATTACATACACAAAGAGGGGAATGTGAGCGCATGAACTTGCAATACGACGTTGGAAATACAAAATAGAAACTGGTGTACTTGCATAGTGGTAACATAGGTGACATGAATCAAAGCATGTGAACTTGTAATTGAGATATCATTATTGTCACATGAACCTATATTTTTATTTAGGCATAATGTCAAACATAAGCATGGCATAAATATTTCTAGCATAAGCATGGCATAATGTCAAACATAAGCATGGCATAATATCAAACATAAGCATGGCATAAGTATAGTTAAATTTGTTAACATAACCATGGCATAAATATTTCTAACATGAAATCATGATTCTTACTTTAGCCATGTAAACTTACAAAAAGGGACCTTTTGAACCTAACCTAGCCATGTACCACATATGTCATCATATAATTCTTGTAAACAAGATAGACCTAATCATGGTTTCGATTATGCCAAATATCATTCATAGCTTAGCCATATTCATAAATTTGCAAATAGGTTTTCTAGTACAAAAGCATGGCTTAATACATAATGCCAAATTCTCAACATAATTTCATATGGATAATAACCAAACTTGTTCCAATTACTTACAACATGATTTATGCACAAAAATATACATCATGGTGGCATAGAAGAAAACCCCAAACTTGCATGAATTTAAATCAACTACATACATGTAGCTTCAACATGGATTACATAATTTGCGAAATATTCCAAACGTATACTTGCATAGAACTACCGCATGTAGTTCTTTATAACATGAATAACATAATTCAAGAATATCCAAACATATATAATATTTCAAATTGATAAGAACGCACAAATATGAATAACTTTATTGCCACAATTCAAGCATACGAACCAACACAATTGTTTATTCACACCAAAGTAATACTCTACTTACAATGGTGTGATGAATTCTCTAGTTTAGGGATTGAAGACGCAAATTCCTTTGTTGAATTGATTTGTTTAGGTTGCTTTAAGCTTTAGAATCTTCCTCCTAATCCTCTCTCCAATTTGGTGGCTACTCCTAGTCGTTCCTCAGCAACATGGCGGCTATGTTCTTATTTTTGAATGAATAGATTAGGGTTTAGTCTAGGGTTGTTTATATAGAGGTTAGGAACTGATTAGGACCATTAATGTTGCTTGGATTGATCGTAGCCATCCATTCGATAGAGAGACCAATTAAAACTTGCCACCTAGCCCTAATGACAAAGCAGACCACAGAAAATCGGCCAAACACAGACCTGGCCAGCCAGGTTGGCTGGGCTCGACCAGGTCGACACCCTTGTCGATAGGGCTGTCGACAGCCCTATCGACATGGGTAGCCCAGGTTGACAGCCCAGTCGACCTGGGTGGCCTAGGCGGGTGTTTTCCGCCCTGGCCCATTGGGCCCCATTTTCGAATTCAAATTTGATTTTCTGAGCTTATTTTATTCTGTTTGAATTTTAAATTTAATTCAAAACTTCCGAAGGCCATATCTTCTTCATACGGACTCCGTTTTTCGAAAACTCGGACTCTATTTCGCGTATTTTTCCGAGACGAACGCAATGGCGTATCCCGTTTCCCTTAGTTCTTTGATTTCAGATTAATTATACTTTAATTTGCTAATTTCACAGTTATAGAATTTGCGGGGTGTTACATTCTCCCCCACTTAAAAGGATTTCGTCCCCGAAATCTTCAAGTTAGGAGGAATGTATATCCTAACATCCAATCATCCATCTACTCATCCATCAAACACGAGCATCCATTGTCCTTAAAAGACTTCTAATGCTTCATGATCATATGCGAAGTGTGTGTGTACATGTACTTATCTAATGCAAAATCAGGCGGTCTACTGATTCAGTTGACCTCCTTAATGCGAATTATGTAAGTGCCATGAATCCATTATGTATGCAAATTTTCCTATTCTTGATTCTACATGTGTGCACAATCATTCAATACAAATGCAACATCCACATGACAACACATTAATGTTCAACCATATACGAGTGCAAACATATATGCATATGCAATATGAAGTGACTGAGCCGATCTAAAACCTAGATTGTGTGTGTATATGCAACCACGAGCAACCACTAGCAATTACTTGCAACCACTTGCAACCATCATCCATAACATGTTTCAACTACATGTTTCCATCCAAAGGGCTTCTACCTAAAAGATACGGTCGAGGAAATATACCTAAAAAGATAGATAAAAGCGCAACTTAAGGAAAAAGAAAGATCAAGAATGTACCCTTGAACAGAAAAGGGTAGGCACTACGTATTCTAGCTTCAGTTTCCCAAGTCGCGTCTCCCTCGGCGTCGCTCCACTGAACTTTGACGAGCTTGACTTTGCGGTTGCGTAGCTTCTTCACTTCCGTTCCTAAGATGCGGGTTGGAACTCTTCTTATGGTTGCTTCGCGTTCCACTTCGGCCTCTTCGAGGATATTTGGCTCTACCACTTCAGCTGACTCATGTAGACATTTTCGGAGATGTGAAACGTGAAAAACGTTGTGGACTCCAGCCAACTTTTCGGGTAGCTCTAATCTATAGGCCATTTTCCCAATTTTCTCGATGATAGGGAATGGCCCTACGAACCTTGGTGCTAGTTTTCCTGTGGTTCCAAAACGAACAACGTTCCTTAGTGGTGATACCTTGAGAAAAACTCTTTCTCCAACCTCAAATTCAAGGTCGGTTCTCCTTTTGTCGGCGTAGGACTTTTGTCTATCTTGGGCCGTCTTCATCCTTCTTCGTATTAAGTCTACTTTCTCTGAATTCTCTCGGATCATATCTGGTCCAAGTATGAGCTTATCGGTAGACTCCCACCAACAAGTGGGCAATCGGCACGGTCTTCCATATAAAGCTTCGAAGGGCGCCATTCCGATGGTTGCTTGATAGCTGTTGTTGTAGGCAAATTCCACCAAAGGAAGGTGGTCTTCCCATGTCCCTCCGAAGTCGAGGACGCATAGTCTTAAAAGGTCTTCCAAAACTCTGTTCACTCTCTCTGTTTGGCCGTCGGTTTGGGGATGATAGGTTGTGCTCAAGCATAACTGCGTTCCTACTGCTTCTTGCAGACTCCGCCAAAACTCGCTGGTGAAGATGGGATCTCGGTCACTAACAATGCTAGATGGTATTCCATGGAGTCGAACGATTTCCTTAAGGTAAAGTGATGCTAGGGATGAGGCAGTCCTTTTACTTTTGACAAGTAAAAAGTGGGCGCTTTTAGTAAGCCTATCCACTATTACCCAAATGCTAGTGTTGCCTCTCCTAGACCTAGGCAGCCCATCGATGAAGTCCATTGAGATGCTATCCCACTTCCACTGCGGGACCTCCAGAGGATGTAGTAGTCCGCCAGGCTTTTTCTGTTCCGCTTTAACCTGTTGGCACACCATACACTTAGAAACGAATTCTGCCACGTCCTTTTTCATGCCGTTCCAGAAGAAAGTCCTTTTTATATCTTTGTACATTTTATCTCCGCCTGGGTGTATCATCATCTTGGAATGATGCGCTTCCTCGAGAACCTTCTTTACTAAATCTTTTGTCTGTGGGATGCATAGTCTTCCGTCTCGCCTTAGCAAACCCTTATCGTCGATGGAGTATCTGTTGAGGTGACTTGAAGTCTCACCCCTAATTAGCCTATCAATCATTTTCACAAGCTGAGGGTATTCGCGTTGCGCTGTCCCTACTGAATCCACTAAAGTTGGGCGCACTTCGAGAGATGCTAGTAAGCCTGGTACGAAATAGGAGGAAGGCCTAAAGTCGAAGCTGGCTATAAACTCTAGGCTTTGTCTTTCAACAAACAACGGGCTTAGGGTCAATTTCTTTCGGCTCAACGCGTCTGCCACTACGTTGCCTTTGCCCGGAGTGTAGGAGATTTCGAAATCGTACGAGGCAAGAAACTCCATCCATCTTTGTTGCCTCAAGTTAAGATCCTTCTGCGAGAAAAGATATTTCAACGATTTATGGTCAGTGTAAAGTTCGAACTTCTCACCTAGGAGATAGTGTCGCCAAGACTTGAGTGCAAAGACGATGGCGGCTAACTCAAGATCGTGGGTTGGGTAGTTCTTTTCGTGCACCTTCAATTGCCTCCCGCCATAAGCTACTACCCTTCCTTCTTGCATTAAGATGGCGCCTAGCCCTGTCCCACATGCATCCGTATAAACAGTGAACATTTTGCTCCCATCTGGCAGCGTCAAAACTGGGGCTGTTGTGAGAGCCCTTTTCAGTCGTTGGAAAGCAAACTCGCAATCCAAGTTCCAATTGAACGCTAGGTTCTTCTTAGTCAATTTCGTGAGCGGAGCTGAGATTTTCGCAAAATCCTTTATGAACTTTCGATAGAAACCCGCTAGTCCTAGAAAGCTTCGGACCTCAGTTGCATTCCTTGGTGTCTTCCAGTCCTGTACCGCTACTACCTTAGCAGGGTCCACCGCTAACCCTTGTTTGGATACTATGTGCCCAAGGAACCTCACCTCTTCTCTCCAAAAGTGGGATTTGGAGAACTTGGCTTTTAGTTGATGGACTCGCAAAGTTTCCATGATTGACCTTAGGTGCTGAGCATGTTCCTCTTCACTCTTTAAGAAGATAAGGATATCATCTACGAAGACCACTACGAATTTGTTGAGGAAATATCTAAATACCCTACTCATCAGGTCCACGAAGTAAGCAGGTGCATTTGTCAAGCCGAAAGGCATGACAAGCCATTCAAAGAAACCGTCTGGGGTTCTGAACGCCGTTTTATCGATGCTATCTTCAGCCACCCTTAGCTGATGAAAACCGGTTGCTAAATCGAGTTGGGAGAAACAGACGCTCCTACAAGCTGGTCAAACAAATCGTCAATTCTAGGGAGAGGGTGCCTATTCTTTTTCGTTAGCTTGTTGAGCTCCCTATAGTCAACACATAGACGGAGTGAACCATCCGCCTTCGTAGCGAACACCACTGGAGCGCCCCATTCTGAAATGCTCCTCCTAATGAACCCCTTTTCTAGAAGCTCTTTAATCTGTTTACTGAGCTCTTTCCTTTCTCGTGGAGCCATATGTCTAACGGGAAACGCAACGGGCTTTGCATTATCTACGAGATATATGCGGAAGTCTATTTCCCGCTTTGGAGGCAAGCCCTTCACCTCTTCGAAGACATCCGGATATTCCCGGACCACTCTAACTGATTGCAAATTTTCAATGGAGGCATCTAGCGATTCAAGATAACTAAGCATAACCGCATACGAGGGATTACAAGAAATTTCCAAAGTATTACCGAGCTGGGTTAGGAGCCTAACAACCCTTTTCTCACAATCAAGGATGGCCCCATTACTGGATAGCCAATCCATACCCAAAATCAAACCATACCCCGAAAAGCCCAAAACAAAGGCACTACATTGAAATTCTACACTTAGAATAGAAATTTTTAATCCCACACAGATCATAGACAAATGAGCTGGGCCCCCAATTGGGTTTGAAACAATTAAGGGGTCCTCTACCATACTAGTTTCTAGGTGCAGAGATTCTACTAAAGCAGACGAGATAAAGGAGTGTGATGCACCAGAATCAAATAAAGTGCGAACGGGGTGATCATAAAGATAAACTACACTTTCTACAGAAGTATTTATACCTCGCTGTTGCAGAGGTGGCGCTTCTAGCACATGAACATGTGCCCCTAGGGTGGATCCAGGCCTCTGCCCCTGTCCTCGTTTCTTTGGGCAGTCCTTAGCCCTGTGGCCTGTCTCACCGCAAGAAAAGCACCCACCATTCTCCTTGGCCTTCTTTTTCCTGCAGTCCTTTACTAAGTGCCCCACTTTGCCACAGAAATTACACTTCCTCTTCTCTTTGTTGCCTTTCCCGCCCTTCTTAAAGTCTGTCTTCTTGGGCTGCAAACCCTCTTTCTTCTTGCCCTTATCCTCTTCATTCAGCAATGCCATTTGCACCAATCTTTCATACGTGGCTCCCATGGGTATATGGGTCATGGCCAAACTGTGTAATGGCTCATTTAACCCTTTGACGAAACGGAGAGCCTTCTTGTGCAGGGTGTTGACTAGGTCAAGCCCAAACCTAGCCAGCTCATCGAACTGATTCACATATTCTCTGACTGTCTTGTCCCCTTGCTTAAGAAATAAGAATTTTTCCAACTTCAAACTTCTTTCCGCATCTGAGAGAAATTTGGTCTCAAACCTTGCCCTAAAGTCCTCCCATGTCTCCACTGGTCTTTCAGCATTAGTGACTTCCCACCAGTAGGAAGCCTCGCCCTTCAATAGCCACACTGCCAACTGTACTTTTTGTCTATCTTCTACCTCAAAGATGATGAATAGGTCCTCAGTTTCTTTCAGCCAATTTCTAGCTGCTACGAAGGACTCAGTTCCATGGAAATCCCTTCCTCCCATAGCTTTAAAATCTTTGCATATCTTAGCGAATGTGTTTCCCCGAGGAGGAGGTGGAGGAAAAGGTGCTGCTGCGGCTGGATGATTTCCTTCAGCTGGGGGAGGAGGAATGGTAGGACCTGGCTGAGTGGCCCTTGCTTCTAAGAACCGTCTAAACCAACCAGGTATTGGCACCCCTTCTGGCAAGTTAAGATCTTCAGACATGCTGAAACAAAAAGGATAGATTCAAAACGAAGGATAAGAGATAGTTCCTATGGCTTTGGGGGGTGGACTTTGCCTTTTTAAAATAATATTTTTCTTTTAAAAATGCTTCTTTAAATTTCCTTTTTGAAAATAACTTTCAAAACTTTTTATCTTATCCGGTAAACCTATGCTCTGATACCAAGTGAAACACCCCACCTCCGTTAGGGTCACTCTCAAAGGGAATGCCCTAATTTCAGTGGAGGTTTATAAGTACAAGTCACAGATATACAAGACAGATATAAGAACACATATTTGTAAACAGCGGAAGAACAACAAACTTTTATTTCACAAAGTCAAGTACGTGTTACAACAACATCCTTTCCAAAAACATAACATAACACTTTCATAATCTGTCTTGAGTACATTATTTAAAGAAGCATAAATAAAACATAGATAAACTGCAAAAGCCTCATAGTGGATTGTCCAAGCCATAGTTCAAAACAGGAAAGTCCAAGCAATACATTTCTCTTCTTCAAGCTGGATGTTAAGGTTGGTCAAGCTGCTGTGTTCCCTCCCTGTGGACCTGGGGGGGGGGGGAACGGAAGAAAGAAGACGAAAGAAAAGTAGAGTCAGACGTAAAGCCTGAGTAAGTCTAGTACTATTTTGTCTAAGAATAAAGAACTGGGTATGATAAGTATAAACAAGAAGTGGGCAAGCACTATAAACTTGGTTAAGTTGTCTAGGGTCGAATATACTATCGTACCCCATGTTAATCTCTGAACCCATATAAACTAGTTTCCAATTTACAACCCATAATCGGGGTGATGTGATCCATTCTATGATGATCGGCTCCTACTCGCATAGTTACATGTGTCTTACGGCCCCCGATGTTGTAGTTACCTATGCTGGTCCCACCATGGGGTGTATCAAGTCCCATAGTGGCAACCCGACACAACCTTAGAGTGCACAGGTATGCTACTGGTGTCCAGTGCCTTATTTTTCTGCGCCGGAGTGTGTGCATGCCCGCACTCCGTTAGAACCTACACTGCTACACCACCGCCGTCGCTTTGACCTCTTACAATCAGCCCAGTAATCGTGCCCCACCCTGCCTAGTTTCAGGGTATCCTGATACACCTTCTAGGGTTACTGCTGAAAAGGGTCCCCCGTTACTAGGTTTTCTATCTCTAGCCAACATGCTAAGTTGGTTAAGTGTTTTCTAACCTAACCCCCACCAGTCCGTTTAGTTTAGCATGTTCCATTTTGATTAAGTCTTTAGTTCACTTAATCCTAACAATCCTGACTCAGCCTTAATTGTCTTACTAAGGCCCTGACCTCTCACATTAGACAGGTATTGTTGTGGCTGCCTGTTGCCGGTTGGTTCCGGGCAGTCTTACGCCACAACTCAGTCTAACCTCGGGTCCTTATTGGGCTCCATGTTTAACCTCCCACATTGGATAGGTATTGTTGTGACTACTGGACAGCTGGGCAGTTCCGGGCAGGTTTACATCACAACTCAATCCAACCTCGGGTTAAACACATCGTATTTTCTACATTTACATATCTTGTCATTTTTCTTTATTTCTTATATGTAAATATTTGCGGCCCATTATTAAGTTAATGGTGTAAAGGTTACACCAATCATGGGCCCAACCCATACTTGAACTTGGGCCCTTCTATTTTATATTTTCATTCATTAATTAATTTTAACCCAACGTTATTTTCCCCCGTTTAACACGTCCGTTTATATATATTTTGGGCTTAGCCTTTTAAAGCCCAAATTAGCCATGCGAAAAGGGGAGGCTTAAAGCGTAATTACATACACAAAGAGGGGAATGTGAGCGCATGAACTTGCAATACGACGTTGGAAATACAAAATAGAAACTGGTGTACTTGCATAGTGGTAACATAGGTGACATGAATCAAAGCATGTGAACTTGTAATTGAGATATCATTATTGTCACATGAACCTATATTTTTATTTAGGCATAATGTCAAACATAAGCATGGCATAAATATTTCTAGCATAATCATGGCATAATGTCAAACATAAGCATGGCATAATATCAAACATAAGCATGGCATAAGTATAGTTAAATTTGTTAACATAACCATGGCATAAATATTTCTAACATGAAATCATGATTCTTACTTTAGCCATGTAAACTTACAAAAAGGGACCTTTTGAACCTAACCTAGCCATGTACCACATATGTCATCATATAATTCTTGTAAACAAGATAGACCTAATCATGGTTTCGATTATGCCAAATATCATTCATAGCTTAGCCATATTCATAAATTTGCAAATAGGTTTTCTAGTACAAAAGCATGGCTTAATACATAATGCCAAATTCTCAACATAATTTCATATGGATAATAACCAAACTTGTTCCAATTACTTACAACATGATTTATGCACAAAAATATACATCATGGTGGCATAGAAGAAAACCCCAAACTTGCATGAATTTAAATCAACTACATACATGTAGCTTCAACATGGATTACATAATTTGCGAAATATTCCAAACGTATACTTGCATAGAACTACCGCATGTAGTTCTTTATAACATGAATAACATAATTCAAGAATATCCAAACATATATAATATTTCAAATTGATAAGAACGCACAAATATGAATAACTTTATTGCCAGAATTCAAGCATACGAACCAACACAATTGTTTATTCATACCAAAGTAATACTCTACTTACAATGGTGTGATGAATTCTCTAGTTTAGGGATTGAAGACGCAAATTCCTTTGTTGAATTGATTTGTTTAGGTTGCTTTAAGCTTTAGAATCTTCCTCCTAATCCTCTCTCCAATTTGGTGGCTACTCCTAGTCGTTCCTCAGCAACATGGCGGCTATGTTCTTATTTTTGAATGAATAGATTAGGGTTTAGTCTAGGGTTGTTTATATAGAGGTTAGGAACTGATTAGGACCATTGATGTTGCTTGGATTGATCGTAGCCATCCATTCGATAGAGAGACCAATTAAAACTTGCCACCTAGCCCTAATGACAAAGCAGACCACAGAAAATCGGCCAAACACAGACCTGGCCAGCCAGGTTGGCTGGGCTCGACCAGGTCGACACCCCTGTCGACAGGGCTGTCGATAGCCCTGTCGACATGGGTAGCCCAGGTCGACAGCCCAGTCGACCTGGGTGGCCTAGGCGGGTGTTTTCCGCCTTGGCCCATTGGGCCCCATTTTCGAATTCAAATTTGATTTTCTGAGCTTATTTTATTCTGTTTGAATTTTAAATTTAATTCAAAACTTCCGAAGGCCATATCTTCTTCATACGGACTCCGTTTTTCGAAAACTCGGACTCTATTTCGCGTATTTTTCTGAGACGAACGCAATGGCGTATCCCGTTTCCCTTATTTCTTTGATTTCAGATTAATTATACTTTAATTTGCTAATTTCACAGTTATAGAATTTGCGGGGTGTTACAAAGACAAAGCGAAGAGGAATGTTTAAAAAGAGATTTGTCTAAGGAAGACGAAGCGGAGGAAAATGTTTAAATGGGTTTGAACAAGGAAGTTGAAAGCTAATGTAAATAACCGAGTTTGCAAAATAAGGATATGGCGTCATAAGACCATATTTAAACTATAACAAGAAGTACGGTTGGCAGATTTTAAAGTATAAGGGGTTAGAGTTACGAACTTATATTTATTCTATGATAAGAATGTCGATGTTCAAGGTCTGAGAGGTAATTAAAAATACCCCAACTTGAATGGCTTCACTATTAGCGAGGAATGGTATTTGTTTGTAACGGAAAGGGATGTCAAGATTTTTGTAACAGAAAGAGGTGTCAAGATTTTTGTAACGGAAAGAGGCGTTGAGATTAATTATAAAGTGGAGTATAATAGCATATTGCAAGTCTGTGAACTATAGCAATAAAATAACGCTGTTGAGGTTTAGGCGTGACTGTTGTGTCGAGATTAGTTAAAAATGGGAATATTACAGCGTATGACAAGTTTTGAACTATAACGTTAAATTAACGCTGTTGGCCAAGCTTAAGCGTGATTTTTGTATATAGCACTACTCCCTAGGGAATGTAAACAGTTGTTTTGAAATCCGCTTATTCTAAAGTAATAAGTAGCGATGATTTTCCAAAGGAATATAAGAACGAGTGGTGGAAAATCGTTTCAGAAAATGATGACATCATTTCGGTGTTGGAAATATGATTGGAGTTAAATAACACTATTAGAATGGGAACTATAATTCGATGATGATGAATGTTAAATAAAAGTGCCCATGGTAGTGTGATGACAGTTATACATTTGAATGGATGTTTGTTTTTACTTCAATAGTTAAATAACCGACTATCGAAGTGTTTTGACCCTCGTTGTCAATTCGGAGAGACCGGTTGGATATTTTATCCGAGAACCACTCCGTATAGGCATAAGCACTGCAAATTATGCTGAAGAAAATTGAAGACGGAGTGAAATGCAAGGGTCGTCCTGTTCAGAATGGTGCTTTCTGTTTGTCCAGACCCAGGACAACTTGTATGGATGAATGCCTGACAGCGTATTCTTAGAAGATCACATAAGACGATCTTTTCAAGATGTTACGTCTGGTGGCGGAGAAATTCGTTTCTCTTGGCTTTTATACCCGTAATATTTTGGGAAGATCAACTAGTGATTTGACGGGTTTGACGATGTGGCATTCAAAGTGTATGATGGCCAGATGTTCTAAATGGTAGGCATAGCCTCAAGCTTCACAACCGGGAAATGACAAAAATCGGGCAGGCAGCATGGCTATGTGGGTCGCTCCCATTAGGGTGTATAATCACCTATCTAGAGAAATTCCTTTTGTTTCTAAATCTATCGATTCTGCCCATTCGGGAACGGTGGTTTGAGTCCAACCGTTGGTGATATACATTCGATACACTCAAGCGAAATGAGTGGTCGGTCATGTGTGGGTCGGGTTGCAAGACGTTCTTGTTGAACCCAGGTGTATTCGCCTCTAGAGATACATCATGGAAAGGTGGTCCCATACCTTGTCATAGTTGGAATCCAATCTCCAATAAGCGCCCTGCGGTTTTTGATTTTTATACTATATATGTAGAGCGTGAGATGCAAGCGTTCTACTATTTGGTTATTTATTTGATTAGACATTATTATAATATCACTGGATTTTGATATTTAAAATATTTTGGGTTATAGTAAGGTAAAAGTCGTCCATGTTTATGTGTGGATTGGTCTTACTATTATCCTTTTTGTTTCAAAAAGGATTTTCAAAGTTAAACCGTATGGTTGGAATTTACTCACACCAGTCCCATGACTGACCCAGAGTTTATTTTGTTGTTTTCCTTAAACTCTTAGGTGCCCAAATTTGTACGGGCAGTCAAGTGTTTCAGGCTTTTACAGATACGCTTGAAGGAGCTTAAAGCAGAAGGCTTCACCGTTAGTATTTAGAGACTATTTCCGCTGTGATATGATGTATTGTACTCTGATAATGGTATGTATATACAATACAGTTTTGTATTTCAAAGTTATGTTATATAATATATTTTATTCGTTCCACTGTGAGATTCGTGTTTACTCTGATTATGTTCAGCTGTGTTCTTCTTCTTCTCCTATTCTATTAGTCCTATCTTATCTTTCTCATCCTCTAATTTCTTCCTATTAATGATTCGGTATTTTCGATGTCTGAACAGTCGACGCTGGGTTTTGTGTCGATTTTCGGAGTCGAAAATCCCTGGGTCGTTACAGTGGTATCAGAGCGAGGTTAAGTGATTACCTTGGCTCTGTGGCGTGACTCAATAGAGATGGAGTTAGTAATACTCTAGATTGAGTTTGAGTGTATATATATGAGCGCGTATTTGTAGATTTATATAAAAACTGTTTTATATTGTGTTGATTGATCTGTTGAGTGGTATATGAATTCCAGATCGACGCGTTTAGCTGACGAGGTCGATAGGGATTTATAAATGCTTGGATAGAGAATTTCGACATGGTATTGTTTTGAAAGAGAGTAAATGAAATAATTTTACTCGAAATATATTTTGATATAAAGAAACATATATTTTGGAATTATCTAATATATATTGAATGTGTTGGTTGAAATTATGATCGAATAAGATTTGTAATTGAATTGGTTATATAAATAACCAATCGAAGTATTTTATAAATATAATATGTAAAATCAGATGAACTGAATCTGAAGTTTAAACCAGAATTGGAATAAAAATTCTGAAACATGAAAATGTTTGTAAATGAAATTTGAATTAAATATATGGAATTTTAAGATCCTGGGGAAATTTTGAAATATTATCCAAGTTTCGAAAAGATATTTTTGAAGTAATTTCAAATAAAAGTATTTGAATATGAGTTTTGAAAGTGATATAGTATTGAACTCACTTTGATCGCTGGGAAATGAATTCCGATGATGAAGTCGACCATTATCTGTATTCATTTTCGAGTGCTAAGTGACGGATTACTAGCAAAAGGTTTTGTTTTTGAAGTGTTTTGGGAAAACACATTGTCAGAAATTCAAATGTTTGAATGGCCATATTGTAGGTATATATGTGTATATGATCTCAAACTGGTTGGAAATGAAAATCCCAGGTATTTGATTTCTGAAATTTAAAATTTTCTTATGAAGTATATGAATAATGAATTTGACTAAGTCAAATAAAATTTGAGTTGAATTGAAGCCAAGTAGGTGGAAAATGCACTAGAATAAGGATTTGATTTGGCAAAGTAGTTGAGTTGTGGATCCGAACTTGGTTTGGAAATTTGATTATTAGGAATTGGAATTGAACTGGAGTTTGAAAAAGAATTTTGAGTTGGGATGTAAGAGAATTATTGATTGAGAATAAACTGACTGGAGATCAGTTGGAGATGCATTTGGGTATGCTGAATGGATTGCAAATGGAAACGAGAAAGTTGGATACCCGATAAAGGGAGAAGGCCAGAGTGGCATGTGGTAATAGTACCAAATGAACCGTGCAACAGAGAGGCTGATGAAATTCTCCGAAAATTAAAGTATTAGAGAATTTTCAGAATTTTGAAAATTTTCGTTACAAAGAAGGGAATTAATATTTTGATCAGTTCAGTTGAAAACTGAAATTATGAAGTAAACCAAAAAGATTTTTAACATGTTTACAACAGAAATTGTAGCATTTTTCCTACCTTAGCAATTTCGAGGACGAAATTATTTTAAGGGGGAAGGAATGTAACGTCCCGCATTTTTATCGGGTTGTATTTGAATATTTAAATCAGTTTAAATATTGAATTCGTAATATAAGTGAATTTATATATTAAGTAAAACGAAGTTGAACGTATAAAAATATATATTAAATATAATCGAGCCCGTAATATCGCGGCAGTTCATAAGTTAACGTTCTGAACTTCGTTTAAGTATACAGGACTCGTTATAAACCGGATTTCTTCGAAACAAGAAACGTTGGAATCCGCTGAACTGTATCTTTCTAACAAAAGTGAAAAACCAAGATTTCGTGTTACAGATTATGGATTATATCCAAATCAAATATTCAGAAAGTCGCTATGAAATCGTTTATCGACCGTAACGGTTTATTTGATATAACTAGATATCGGTTTCGAATTCGGACGAGGTTCTTTTGAGGCGCAGTGATAATTTAATTTTTAGAATTTTACTGTAATTTTTAATTAATTTAATATGCAACTTTTATTGGGAGTATTTTGCACCCTATAACAATATTTTGGGGTTTCACAATATGAGTTAAAGTACTGATATTATTATATTTTTGACATCGTGACTCCTCGTTGAACACGACCGTGTTTTTATTTCTGTCCGTAATGGCTCGAATAAAAACGAAATTTCACATAATACGATACAATATGTTTGCTCAGAGCTTTTGTAAAATAAAATTTTATTCTTTAGCATCAAGTCTCGCATCACTTCATTATCAAGTCGGTATCACTTCCAAACAGCTAGCTGGGCTATGGAAAACTCATGCCTAACATAAAACTATAGTCACCCGATGTTTGTACCATTCGTAGCATGTGGCCTGCAGAAAAGAAAAAACATAATATATATATATATATATATATATATATATATATATATATAAATCTTTACCTTGCAGACAAAGAAAATATAGCAGACCTAAAATTGACCTAAGAACGTGCACACATATACATTAGCTCCAACCTGTCTACCCACGCCACCCTAGGACTTTAAATCAGGCAGACTATTTGGTACTCCACGCCATTAAACCCTTGTAGACAACGAAATGAACACGCACTGGAACTGTTTCAAATCACTGCAGACCTATGCTATAATACTAACACGTGGCCGACAAGTAACAAACACCTTGTGTGCCAAGGAGTTAAACATTATATATACGCGAGAGTAGGCATTCGTTTTCTCCTCAGACAGAATTAAACAAACTAAACCCACGTTTTTCTTCATTCTCCTTCCTGCATTGTTATCGAAAGAAAAATAGACCTATACAGTATTGCACCCTGTAGCGTGGGTGACATGGCTGACAGAACGGGACTGAAAAGAGGAAGCTCGATTTCTACATGGTGTTGAATACTGTACGGTGGCGTGGAGTATTGTTCAAAGCAAAGGGGAGAGGAGGAAGGGAGCGCAAAACAGGAATGGGAAGCCAACGACTGTAAATGGGAGGGGTTCCATGGAAAGGCATACGGATAAAGGGGATAGAGGAGCTGTGTTTGGAGTGGGTGGAGGTACACTGTTGCGTGTTTAAGATGAGTGCAATATGGTGAGGAGGTTGATTGAGGGTATACGGTGATGGGGTGTTTGCATGGAGGAACACGTGAGGATTGAAGGCTGTTAAGGAAGGAGTTGGTACGGTTTCCCTTCCTGGAGCTTGAACTGATGTGGGGTACAAGTTGTGTTTGGAAGGACTCGCGTGTGAGGAGTGATGGAATGGCATACTGTCCATTGGTTATTCACGCATGAAGGGGCAATGTGTTGATTCTGGCGATGTGTTGGTAACCTGCGGTACTTCTTTGTTTAGCGTTATACTGTGAAGGGTAGTTTAGTGATCGAGGAAGTGAGGCAATCATGGCATTGAACTGAGGGGAAGTGTCAAGGCAAGGGTGAACAACGGAGGGAGGTGCAGCTTGCTAACAAAGTACGGTGAGAGGGAGTGTGGAAAATTGTGAAGTGAAGTGGGGCGTTGGCGCGCATATATTAAAGGGATTAACAAATGAAGACGGGTGGAGGAGTCGTCCGCTGATGGAGGCGTAGGCGTTGAGTGTTCTAAACTAAATAGAGAAGAACGGGGACAGTGTAGTTTCATGAAATATGGAGAGCTAAATTCACAAGTATATGGTGGTGGAAAACTGAAGTTGCGTGTTTATTAGTTACAAAGGGAGAAGAACAGACGAGGACGTAAATCAGTAGAAAGCGCCGGGTATAAATCGGTTGACGCAAATCGTTATTTAACGGTTAACGCGCCAAGGTGAGTAAATTCACTAACTCTCTTTTTATTTAAAATATTTTAATTATATTTTAAATAATGGTTGAATGTTGTGTGATGTTTGATTAGGTAAATTACAGTTAAATTGGTTAAATTATATATCGTTGCATATATATACACATCATTGGTTGGATTGATTCCATCAATTATAATATTGCCTGGTATGGAATCAGTGTTAATTGTTGACTAACATCGGTGGATGCAGGGAACCGGTTGGAGGAATCCAACCGGATTCCTCAATATTTATATGCACTGTTTGTTTTATATAGATGCACGGTTTGAACCCAAATGACATTTGAAACCTTGTGTTGATATTAGCGTTGAATGGAAATTTCAAACGTTATTTTGATTTAACCAATAGACGATATCGATTAAGGAAGTGGCAACAACCAACCGTAAATGTATCATTTGTTTTAACCGCTATTGTTTTACCAAAAACCCACCGTGTGCGAAGCACGTGTTTCACCATACTTACTAAATGATTTGGTAAAGTGGATTCTTATATTAATAAGATAAATAAGTAAGTAGGCGAAGATTTACTTGATGATTAATAACAAGGATTTATTGTTCTAAGAACAATTAAATGAGATATTTACAAATAGATTATGGTTTATTCCATAGTAAGATTTGTTAAAATCGATTATTGTTTATTTAATAGTAAATAAGATTATTTAGAAACAAATTATCTTTCTATAGTAATCGATACAAGTGAAATTATTTGAATAAATAAATGTTATTTATTCAAAATGAAAAGCTTTGTTAGAGTTGATTAGTGGGTTAAGCATGGCTAAATATTTACCAAGCAAACTGTTTTGATCAATAATCGGTTATTTAATTAAGTTAGATTGGGTTGATTTATCTAATGTAATAAAATTGACGAGTAGTTGATTTAATAAGATTTTAAAGTATAAGGGATTTGTCTAAGGAAGACAAAGCGAAGAGGAATGTTTAAAAAGAGATTTGTCTAAGGAAGACGAAGCGGAGGAAAATGTTTAAATGGGTTTGAACAAGGAAGTTGAAATCTAATGTAAATAACCGAGTTTGCAAAATAAGGATATGGCGTCATAAAACCATATTTAAACTATAACAAGAAGTACGGTTGGCATATTTTAAAGTATAAGGGGTTAGAGTACGAACTTATATTTATTCTAAGATAAGAATGTCGATGTTCAAGGTCTGAGAGGTAATTAAAAATACCCCAACTTGAATGGCTTCACTATTAGCGAGGAATGGTATTTGTTTGTAACGGAAAGGGATGTCAAGATTTTTGTAACAGAAAGAGGTGTCAAGATTTTTGTAACGGAAAGAGGCGTTGAGATTAATTATAAAGTGGAGTATAATAGCATATTGCAAGTCTGTGAACTATAGCAATAAAATAACGCTGTTGAGGTTTAGGCGTGACTGTTGTGTCGAGATTAGTTAAAAATGGGAATATTACAGTGTATGACAAGTTTTGAACTATAACGTTAAATTAACGCTGTTGGCCAAGCTTAAGCGTGATTTTTGTATATAGCACTACTCCCTAGGGAATATAAACAGTTGTTTTGAAATCCGCTTATTCTAAAGTAATAAGTAGCGATGATTTTCCAAAGGAATATAAGAACGAGTGGTGGAAAATCGTTTCAGAAAATGATGACATCATTTCGGTGTTGGAAATATGATTGGAGTTAAATAACACTATTAGAATGGGAACTATAATTCGATGATGATGAATGTTAAATAAAAGTGCCCATGGTAGTGTGATGACAGTTATACATTTGAATGGATGTTTGTTTTTACTTCGATAGTTAAATAACCGACTATCGAAGTGTTTTGACCCTCGTTGTCAATTCGGAGAGACCGGTTGGATATTTTATCCGAGAACCACTCCGTATAGGCATAAGCGCTGCAAATTATGCTGAAGAAAATTGAAGACGGAGTGAAATGCAAGGGTCATCCTGTTCAGAATGGTGCTTTCTGTTTGTCCAGACCCAGGACAACTTGTATGGATGAATGCCTGACAGCGTATTCTTAGAAGATCACATAAGACGATCTTTTCAAGATGTTACGTCTGGTGGCGGAGAAATTCGTTTCTCTTGGATTTTATACCCGTAATATTTTGGGAAGATCAACTAGTGATTTGACGGGTTTGACGATGTGGCATTCAAAGTGTATGATGGCCAGATGTTCTAAAAGGTAGGCATAGCCTCAAGCTTCACAACCGGGAAATGACAAAAATCGGGCAGGCAGCATGGCTATGTGGGTCGCTCCCATTAGGGTGTATAATCACCTATCTAGAGAAATTCCTTTTGTTTCTAAATCTATCGATTCTGCCCATTCGGGAACGGTGGTTTGAGTCCAACCGTTGGTGATATACATTCGATACACTCAAGCGAAATGAGT
Organism: Allium sativum; assembly: GCA_030737875.1. Lineage (NCBI taxonomy): Eukaryota > Viridiplantae > Streptophyta > Magnoliopsida > Asparagales > Amaryllidaceae > Allium > Allium sativum. Next base: position 754,443,468 of record CM060918.1, read on the forward strand.
GGTCGGTCATGTGTGGGTCGGGTTGCAAGACGTTCTTGTTGAACCCAGGTGTATTCGCCTCTAGAGATACATCATCGGAAGGTGGTCCCATACCTTGTCATAGTTGGAATCCAATCTCCAATAAGCGCCCTACGGTTTTTGATTTTTATACTATATATGTAGAGCGTGAGATGCAAGCGTTCTACTATTTGGTTATTTATTTGATTAGACATTATTATAATATCACTGGATTTTGATATTTAAAATATTTTGGGGTATAGTAAGGTAAAAGTCGTCCATGTTTATGTGTGGATTGGTCTTACTATTATCCTTTTTTTTCAAAAAGGATTTTCAAAGTTAAACCGTATGGTTGGAATTTACTCACACCAGTCCCATGACTGACCCAGAGTTTATTTTGTTGTTTTCCTTAAACTCTTGGGTGCCCAAATTTGTACGGGCAGTCAAGTGTTTCAGGCTTTTACAGATACGCTTGAAAGAGCTAAAAGCAGAAGGCTTCACCGTTAGTATTTAGAGACTATTTCCGCTGTGATATGATGTATTGTACTCTGATAATGGTATGTATATACAATACAGTTTTGTATTTCAAAGTTATGTTATATAATATATTTTATTCGTTCCGCTGTGAGATTCGTGTTTACTCTGATTATGTTCAGCTGTGTTCTTCTTCTTCTCCTATTCTTTTAGTTCTATCTTATCTTTCTCATCCTCTAATTTCTTCCTATTAATGATTCGGTATTTTCGATGTCTGAACAGTCGACGCTGGGTTTTGTGTCGATTTTCGGAGTCGAAAATCCCTGGGTCGTTACATAACATCATCATGATGTTTATAAAAGTTTGTTGTTATCTGTTCTAATGTGTTGTATTCCCAAAGTTAACGTATGCGGGATTTGAACAGTCTTGATCGATCTAGCGATCGATCGGGTCGGGCAAAATCCAGGTCGTTACAGGTGGTATCAGAGATCTGGTTAGCTCAGATCTTTGGTATACAACTCGTTAGGACTGAACAAAAGACTCATCAGAGATTGGATTTGTAATATCCAATAAGAATACCCATTAGAGATAGGATCAGCAGTATCCTAGAATGAGAAAACTCATTAGAAATGCCCTATAATGAGTTCAGAGTGATAAGTTTATTATTAACGTAACTGTGATTATATCTATAATCCGATCTTAGAAAAATATAATTTTTGAAAATATATGTAAGTTATATATATTTGAAAAGTTAATTAACCAATAAAAGAATGAAAATCTAATTAGTTAATTTAACGACTTTTAGCTTTGTTCCTTTTCGAGGACGAAAAGATTTTAAGTGGGGGAGATTGTAACAACTCGGAATTTTGGAACCAATTTAAAATTTTTATTTCAGAAAATTTTATTAGAAAATATGTCAGAATTTAAAATTCCATTATTAAACTAAAATATTTAATAAAAAATTTATTAATAATAATAATAATAATAAAGTTTTTTTTAAAAATAAAACGTTGTTAATGAGATTTATAAATATATGTTGATAGGATGATTTATTGATAATATGTTGATAGGTCTGCTTTAATACTTTCCTTGCCAATTCAAAGTGTACCGTTCATCAATTAATACATTTTTTATGAATAGTTGCATTCGTTTTCAATGCCTTCCCCTCATCGTTATTTTCTTAATGCAACATTAAAAGTAAACACATTTTGAAATAGAAATGTATTGATATGGAATGTACATTTTTAATGTATATACAACATGAAAAATAAACATTTTGAAATAAAATGTATTGACACTGGAATTTACACTTTTAATGTAAATGAAACATTGAGAATGTTTTGTCATTAAAATTTACATTTTTAGTGAATATGATACATTAGAAAAAAAAGATTCATTGTATAATAAATTGTGTTCACATTAGAAACTATATTTTTAATGTAAAAGATGAATCATTAAAAAGGGATTTATAGTTTGATAAAAAGTTTTAACATAATAAAAATGTTTTTACAGTAGAAAATGTCCGTTTGTTTAATATTAACATTTACATATTAGAAGTAGAAAATGTACATTTATTAAATATTAACATTTACATGCAAACATTCATTTCGAACAATAATATTTAATCCTGTAGTGTTAGTTTTAATTTCTAACAATTAGCATTAACCATGCATCCATCTCTCTCCTTCATGCAATTAATTTATTATCCTTTATTCTATTAATTTCTTTCCTTTATTTTTCTCATCATGTTTCATTTGCACGCTTTATGTTTCATTCCTAATGTTACTTAACCATGCATTCATTTATCTTTCCTCCTTTTGTTTTCCCTTGTTATTATTTTTCCTTCACAAATAAACCACCTACATATATATATATATAAATGAATATATATATATATGTACATATATCTCTTCTATTTATTCTTTCCAAACCTTTTGAATATGTTATTTAAATTATGATATTTAATGTTATGTGTTTTGAAATTTATAAGGAACTTTCTAACAATCAACATCAGACAATAAATCATACATTCGCTCCTTCCCATTTACTCTCTCTCTCTCTCTTTGTAATTTACTTTCGAAACTTGAATATTTTTTTTATATATATAATAATAAATAGTGTGGTCCCATCACGACTAGTCGGCTAATTAAATCCTTAGTAACCTATTATATTGTAATAGACACATTAGGGGAATGAAACTAAAGAAATTAAAAACATTATTAGAATATATATATATATATATATATATAAACAACCAATAGAAAATTCCAAAAACAAATTCTTTTTGCAAAACCCTAATCACCTAAATGATGTAGCCGCCACCCCTACAATCAACGGCCGAACCTTCACCGATTTCTTTCCCCTCTTTCTCCAAATCCTTTCAATAATCCCACCAACCTCATAAAGCAAAAACGTTCATCTCTCCTTGCTCAACAATCTGAATGGTGGTGATCGGATTTTGATCACCGTGGTGACCATGTCGGCGCCCCAAAGTTCACGCGCCGGCTGGCGTTTTCCGACCAATCGAAGGCGGCGAGTAGGCCCCTGGGACAGGTGCAGGTGGAGGACGTCGAGAGCTTCGGAGTGGTAGTCGCAGATCTTGGTTCGATGGCTCAAAGGCGGGGTGGAGGGGGGTTGCGACGTGAAGGTTACAGGAGCGATGTTGGGTTTGTTTCTTACGCGCGCTATCAAGAGGAAGGAGACAAAGATTAAAGTAAATAATTATTTAATTAATTTATTTAATTATCTATGTTATTGTTTAAAGTTCAAAATGGCATAACTTATTCAAACTTGATCTGAATTGAATGATTTAAATTCTGTTGGACTCATGTCGAAGAATACTTCACGATGACGCTGACCAGATCTGAATCAGAGCATGATGAAAATTCGGACAATCGATGTGAGATTTCTATATTTATAAATAGTTAAATTATTTATCTCCCGTTATTTAAAATGCATGATTATATGATAATTAATTCAGATCTTTGATGTATGATGTTGTATATGTTGTTTGTGGACCAAGTTGATTGTGATGTATGTGTAGTTTAGATCTTGATCTGAGATAAAGATCGTATTTTTATTTTAGATCTATATTGATTTAATTCATAATAGAGTCTTCCTTTTATTCTAATCCATGAACATGAAATCATTCTTCATTTAGATCTATATTCCTTAATTCAGATCTATGACTTTTATTTAGATCTATGAATACCGATTTGCTTTTACTATAAAAAATAACCTTTATTGGATACATGAACATTAGAATTAGATTAAAAATAAAAGTCACCTTTTTATTTTTATATGAGATGTTTGATTAGAAAAATATATATAATATTTTCTTATGAAATGTTTAAGTCGAATAAAATAACATTTTTATATGAAATGTTTGATTGGAAAAAAAATAACATTTTTGTTTAAAAATGTTTGAATAGAATAAAAATGTCATTTTTGGTACATTATGTCATTAAGGTCATTTTATTTAAAATGTCATCTTTGTAAGATTATTACATTAACATAAAAATTTCATTTTGTTAAGATTATTACAATAAAAAGGATTACATAAAAATGACAATTTTTGTCAAATATGTCGATTGAAATAAATTTTTTGGTCAAAACATGTAAATTGAAATAAAAATAACATTTTGGGCAAACATATCAGTGAAATTAAAGATTATATTTTTATTGTAAACTTGTCATAATAAAAAGATCAAACATTAAAGATTACATTTTTATGGATAATCTGTTCTAATCAAAAGATTGAAATTTAAGAGAATACTTTTTATGAATATGCTTTCATTAAAAAGAGTAGGATTAAAATATTACCTTTTAATGTAATATGTTTTTCATTAGGAAGAATATTTTAAAATAACATTTTTAATGGCAAGTTAGTTATAATGAAAAGAATTGATATAAAAGAAAAATATTGAATTAAAAGTCAATTTTTTATTTGCATTCTTTGATGCAAATAAACATCGTACTTAAAAGTCGAATTTTTATTTGCATTCTTTGATGCAAATAAACCATCGTATTAAAAGTTGAATTTGTATTTGCATTCTTTGATGCAAATAAACTATAAAATTAAAAGTTGCATATTTATTTGCATTCCTTGATGCAAATAAAATATAGAATTAGAAATTGCATATTTATTTGCATTCCTTGATGCAAATAAAATATTGAATTAGAAATTGCATATTTATTTGCATTCCTTGATGCAAATAAAATATTGAATTAGAAATTGCATATTTATTTCCAGTCCTTGACGCAAAATAAAATATTGAATTAGAAGTTGCATTTTTATTTGCAAATTTAGATGCAAATAAAATCTTGAATTAGAAGTTGCATTTTAGTTGCATTCTTTGATGCAAATAAAACATGAAATTAAAATTTGTATTTTTATTTACATTCTTTGATGCAAATAAATCATAAATTAAAATATTACATTTTTATTTGCATTTTAGATGCAAATAAAAAGCATAGTTTAAGAAGTTACACTTTTATTATGTAAAAACCCGTAACTTTCCCGGTGAGGAAAGCGCGGATAGTTCGAGAACAAGCCACAACAGAACGCAGGCGGAAGAACATTTCATTGTTAATTACAACAATTCCATCAAAATACAAGAATATACAGAGTATAAATGAATAAATATTACATAGAAATATCAGAGATTACAATAAATTACATAGCAGCGGAAAATAATACAGAATACAACTGAAGGAGATATACGGATACAAAGCTTTTCGGATATCGTTCCAGCTGTAAACCCGGATCCTGTGAATATAAATCTACAAAACGAAAACTACTAGCTGCCCGTGTCAAAATAAGGGCACTCAGAGTTTAGGTTAAAACAATAAACTCCAGGTCAGTCGTGGGACTGGTGTGGGAACTAAAACAGTTATTTGAAACTTTACTTTAAATCAGATATATCAAGGGACCACGCCGTATAACACGGAACGGGTTTCCTCCTAAGAATACCAGTGCATATAACAAAAACAGCGCAATGCTTTTTTGGAAAAATGAAGCTATTATAAGACCCGGGTCCTATCACACAATGCTACGCAAGCCGGGGGATAGGGTTTTCCCTTATAATAGCCAAACATGCTTAGTACGTTTAAAGCAAATCATTTGATACTACAATAAGTGCATAGTGCATAAACAATTTCAAATCATAAGTATCAATCATAGACGACATGGGTACCATATATCATGTCGCCATACTAGGCTCTACAATTAAAATCGCAAAGTCACGTATTTGGAAATTGGGTTTCCGTCTGTGAACCGAGGCAAAAGATAGTCCTCAACCGATTCGAGACTGTCTAGCCCGAGCCTCAGGCAAGTACTCAGTCAAGCCTTGGATCCTCAGGGCCAGTCCACCGATGTGGATTAAACTTAAACCCTGAACATGCGTTTCCCCGCCCTATGGGGCGTAAATGAGCCAACGAATGAATCCACCGGATCCGGATCGTCCGATCAAACCGAGGCGCCTCGCAACAGCAACAACCACATAAGTCAAACTCGTCAGGGCGTGTAAAACCACTGACGCCACTTCTAGCTAGAAAGAAACGCATGCCCTCCCTGACGTCCTTTCCCGTTTTTGGTTCACCACCGGGGTGTGAGGCTCGCGAATTCACGTTACACAAAGCTATGCCACAAAGGCCTTGCTTTGATCATCCACCACAAGACTTTGCTTTTCAACAGAAGCCTTGATCATTTGCCACTTAGGCATGCCACACAAGCAATTCACTCTATGCGTTTGATATCCATCCGTATATAACCCCTGAGCTCGTACGTCTTAGAGAAGGGCGTTAAGCAAGAGAATAAATCCTCCGCTGCCAAACATATATATATTTAATAGAAATCAATCACGCAGACTAAAATCCAATGTCAGACACACAATCCATTTACAAGTTCGTTCTGGATCTGAACGAAACTGGAGGCACCTAGTACCTTGCATATCCATCAATCTCCAAGTACGTCTGGACGATCACCAACTGTTTCCATCTTCTTGGGTGTACATCCCAATCAAGATCATCAGTAATTATCCAAACGACGTGAAGACCTCCGGTCTTCGACCACCGTCTTCATCTTCGACTTATCATCGTATCAGTTATTCAGAATCGGATAAACCCGGTCTTTCTGAATAACTCGCGTATATTATAGACAAGTGTTACACAAACACAACATACGCCTCATTTCAATTCATCAGTCACTAACCGTAAATTAATCGAGGGGGGGATCGCGATCCACCACCGCCCCCCTCCCCGATAGTTCCGCCGCCGCCCAAGGCGGGGCCACCGCGCCGCCTATCCCCCCCTCGATTCACCCTCTCCTCATCCTCCTCTCGCGCTAGAGCGAGCCCCGCACCCCCCCTTCTACTCCGTCGCCGCCTCCTTCTTCTCCACCGCCTTCTCCTCCCTACCCCCTTCTTCCACCTCCAAATCGATCCCCCCTCACCTACACCACCGCGAACCAGAAACCGCGCCTCCACCTCCCTAATCCGCCCTCCGTTCGTTGCTGAATCCAAACCCGCGAGCCCACCAGCACTTCTTCGACAGCGGACACCCGTTCCCCACCTCCGGTCAGGTCCGACGCTCCAAAAACGGTGAGCTTTTACCTTTTTATTTAAATGTATAGCATTGTTTTAAAATTGGTTTTATAAAATATATAAAACACTGGTAATTTTCAGTTTTAAGGATAAATTTGCATTATTTTTAGAGATATAAATATATATAGTTTGGCTTACATAAAAATAGGATTTTTAGCTTCATAGGAAAGATTTTATTTTTATTTAAAGAATTGATTATATTTTTAGAGAAAAGAATAGATTTTTCTTTACTGAATAAAAGATGTGATTTTTATCTATGTGAACAATAAATAAAGATGTGATTTTTATCTATGTGAACCATAAATAGAGATGAGATTTTTATTGTATGTGAAGATAAAATTATAATTTTTATATAATGTAGGGAATAAAAATATGATTTTTTATTATATATATAGTGAAGTAAAAATGAGATTTTTATAGTAATGAAATACAAATTTGATCTTTATATAAGAAGTAGAAATATAAAAATATAATTTTTATATATAAATAAGCGTTGTAAAAATATATGAAATAAAATAGAATTTTTATTTATTGAATGAAGGATAAAAATATAATTTTTATTTGAACAGCGTGAAAAGAGCTACATTGGAATTGCAAACAAATCCAGATGTCTAGCAGTTCAAAAGCAAAGCACGGCGGAGTGGAACCCTAGGTGAGAACTCCTCACTTTTAAATTTATTTCTAGTTGAAATATATACTAGGATGCAGACGGTGTTTAGTAGCACCCGACACCCGTCGTCCACAGACCATGGACGGCTTGTATGCTTGTTTGTTTGATTTTGATGTCTAGTTAATTGTGTGATGTGAAATGAAATAAAATATTTTATAGTGGAAAATATTTTATAGTTAAAAATAGAATTTTTAACGTGTATAAGAAATGAAATAAAGATAAACAAATCGGACGATTTGTTTATATACACACATTTGACTGATATTGATTGGGACGATAAATTTTACACATCGCCCAACTGCACAAATAAAATCTGTGTTTGATTGTTTGAAAACCCCACACGGGTATTGGGATGATATGTGACATACACTAATCCCAATAATTAGTTGTATGTCGATCGATTGATTGACAAACTGTTATAAGCGTTAAATATTTATATTCGATGCTTATACAGTGTAGAATGCACTTTGGATGATGGTTGATTATTCATCGTTGTTATTGTATACATGTGTTGTAGAAAATCCATATAATTAACATTATATGGTAATTGATTGGGCCTCATTCCATATTTGAAAAAGAAATATTTGAAAAAGAAATATTTGAAATAGAAATATTTGAAATAAAATATTTGAAAATAGAAATATATGAAGCCGTGTTGATTAGATTGACACCATTTTGACGTGAACGATATTTATATCGATTTTATTCATTTTATAATGAATATCGAAAGTGATTTCAAAATCTGATATTTTGAAAAGAATTGAAATTCGAATTAAATTGAATAGAAATGAATTCGAATAGAAATTGAATATAAATGAATTCGAATTGAAATTGAATATAAATGAATTCGAATTGAAATTGAATTGAACTGAAAACGAACTGAAATTGAATTAGAAACCCATTTGAATTGAAATTAATTTGAAATGAATTTAAAACGAATTTATAAGGAAAAATTCAATTTTGATTTGAATTAGAAATGAAGTTGAAATCGTTTTGAAAACGAATTTAAAACGAATTATAAAAATACGTTTTTAAAAGGAAATCGACGAAGTATATATTATATATATTATATATATAATATAATGGCCTGAATAGAACGCGCCGCGCCACGGTAGTTCGCGAATTTCGACCATTGGCTTCGAACGGATATTACGGGAGATCCGACCGTCGGATTCTCCTAAAACCGGAACCGTTGGGTTTGTATCGAAAAGAGCTTTCTAACGAATATTGGAAATTAGAAATCTAACGGTTGGATTTGAAATTATGTCCAAGTCAAATTTGGAAAAGGTCGCTGTAAGTGCAGTTCGATGGCCATTGATGGAAATCGACTGTACGGGCCTTGATAAAATTATTAAAAATAGTAATAATTTGTGTACAATCATAAGAAATGATTTGGGAAGAATTAGGATGAAAAACTCCATATTTGAAAAGATAAAAATAGATTTTTATCGAAATGAACTAGTTTTGAACTAGAATTATAATCCTATTTATTTTTAAATAAATAAATTGGATTTGAAATGGTTTTGAAAATAACCAGAATTTCCAATAATTGAATTGGAATAGATTTGAATCGAAATTGTCTATGGAATATTTTGATGTTGGATTTCGTGATGATACAGATATTGTTATGGGAATTTGAAAGATATATTTATATCGTTATTTCCAATACGATATTTGTTACTCGTAGAGTTTGATATTGAATATAAGCCGATATAATTTCTATTCAGAGCCCTGTATTTAATATCAAATGTGATTTGGGTTTGTCTTGAATGGTGTCTTCATTAACACTGTTCTTAAGCCCAGTTGAGAAAAAGATTAAATCTTTTTATTTAGATTTAATGAAGTGTACCAATTAAATAATATTTAATTGGAGTTGAAATGGAATGTGATTTAGGGTTTATCGTGAACGGTGTTTTAAATAACATTTGTTCTTTAACCCGATAATTAATAGAATGTGATTTTGGGTTGTCGTGAACGGTATCTTCAATAATACTGTTCTTAGACCCAAAGGAGTTAAGAAAATCAGAAACTAACTGGAGATTAGTTAAGTTGAATGGTTTCAGGGGTATTGATATGATGTTGGTTTCGGCCTTCGGGATTAATACTTAGGGAATTGCTCACTTGCTAATTTACGGTTAGGGACTGATTGAAATGTGATGTGATTTTGGGTTTATCGTGAACCGTGTTTTAAACGACACTGATTCTTTAACCCAGTCAAAGATTAAAACTAAGTGGAGTTTTAGTGAATCTTAGATTGAAAAGATCGAGAATGGAGTATCACCAGTTTTACTCCAAACGGTAGTTAAATCTTTAATTAGATTTGAACGTGAAATGGTAATTGAATTTACCGATAACACTGAGGTATTAGATATGAAGTATGACCAGTTTTACTTCATGGGATGAATAGGTTGGGATTGGGAAATTAAAACAAATGATTATTTCGGTAAGGTTTTTTAATCCCGACTAGTTTGAAGTGAAATTCAAAAGGAAGATTAACGAATAAAAATTAAAGAATTTATCTTTGATGAAATTAATGGGAACCTTTCCCCAAGAATGTGAAATTTAGAAACTAGCTGTAGATTGGCTAAGCAGAGTGATTTCCTGGGTATTGATCTGATGTTGGTTTCGGCCTTCGGGGTTAATATTTGGGGGACTATTCTCTGGATTAATTTACGGTTAGTGACTGATGAATTGAAATGAGGCGTATGTTGTGTTTGTGTAACACTTGTTCATAATATACGCGAGTTATTCGGAAAGACCGGGTTTATCTCATTCTGAATAACTGATACGACGATAAGTCGAAGATGAAGACGGTGGTCGAAGACCGGAGGTCTTCACGTCGTTTGGATAATTACTGATGATCTTGATTGGGATGTACACCCAACAAGATGGAAACAGTTGGTGATCGTCTAGACGTACTTGGAGATCGATGGATATGCGGGGTACTAGGTGCCCCTCGTTTCGTTCAGACCCAGAACGAACTTGTAAATGGACTGTGTGTCTGACATTGGATTTTAGTCTGTGTGATTGATTTCTATTAAATATATATCTGTTTGCGGCAGAGGATTTATTCTCTTTCTTAACGCCCTTCTTTGAGATGTACGAGCTCAGGGGTTATATACTGATGGATATCAAACGCATAGAGTGAATTGCCTATGTGGCATGCCTAAGTTGCAAATGATCAAGGCTTCTGTTGAAAAGCAAAGTCTTGTGGTGGATGATCAAAGCAAGGCCTTTGTGGCATAGCTTTGTGTAACGTGAATTCGCGAGCCTCACACCCCAATCGTGAACCAAAAACGGGAGAGGACGTCAGGAAGGGCATGCATTTCTTTCTAGCTAGAAGTGGCATCAGTGGTTTTACACGCCCTGACGAGTTTGACTTACGTGGTTGTTGCTATTGCGAGGTGCCTCGGTTTGATCGGACGATCCGGGTTCGGTGGAGTCATTCGTTGGCTCATTTATGCCCCATAGGGCGGGGAAACGCATGTTCAGGGTTTAAGTTTAATCCACATCGATGGACTGGCCCTGAGGATCCAAGGCTTGACTGAGTACTTGCCTGAGGCTCGGGCTAGACAGTCTCGAATCGGTTGAGGACTATCTTTTGCCTCGGTTCACAGACGGAAACCCAATTTCCAAATACGTGACTTTGCGATTTTAATTGTAGAGCCTAGTATGGCGACATGATATATGGTACCCATATCGTCTATGATTGATACTTATGATTTGAAATTGTTTATGCATTATGCACTTATTATAGTATCAAATGATTTGCTTTAAACGTACTAAGCATGTTTGGCTATTATAAGGGAAAACCCTATCCCCCGGCTTGCGTTGCATTGTGTGATAGGACCCGGATCTTATAATAGCTTCATTTTTCCAAAAAGCATTGCGTTGTTTTTGTTATATGCACTGGTATTCTTGGGAGGAAACCTGTTCCGTGTTATACGGCGTGGTCCCTTGATATATCTGATTTAAAGTAAAGTTTCAAATAACTGTTTTAGTTCTCACACCAGTCCCATGAGTGACCTGGAGTTTATTGTTTTAACCTAAACTCTGGGTGCCCTTATTTTGACACGGGCAGCTAGTAGTTTTGGTTTTGCAGATTTATATTCACAGGATCCTGGTTTACAGCTGGAACGATATCCGAAAAGCTTTGTATCCGAATATCTCCTTCAGTTGTATTTTGTATTATTTTCTGCTGCTATGTAATTTATTGTAATCTCTAATATTTCTATGTAATATTTATTCATTTAGACTCTATATATTCTTGTATTCTGATGGAATTGTTGTAATTAACAATGAAATGTTCTTCTGCCTGCGTTCTGTTGTGGCTTGTTCTCGAACTATCCGCACTTTCCTCACCGGGGAAGTTACGGGTTTTTACATATTGCATTTTTGATACAAATAAAAGAATAGGATTAAAAATATCATTTTTACTTTTAAACTCGAGTAAATAAAAAGATTATGATAAAATGAATTCGTCTTTATTGTAATTTTGTTAAATTAAATAAAATGTTTTTATTTTCATCATAGGTTATAATAAAAAGATTAGAATTAAAAAGATATATTTTAGTGTCGTCTTAGAATCAATAAAAAGGGTAAATAGATAGATAAGGTTTATTTGTTCTTTTGTTGCAATACAAAAAGATACATTTTTATCATTTAATAGAGTGAGGTAAAATTATTTGATTTTGTTATTTCAAAAAGGTTAAGACAAATGTATTCACTTTTGTCATTTTAAAGAAATGAAACAAAATATTCATTTGTGTCACTTAAAAGGAATGAAGTAAAAACATTCACCATTATCAATTTACAATAGTTGAAATACATTTTGTCACTTTTGTCAAACTGTAATGGCTAAAACAAAACATTATTATTTTGTTGACAAAACAAACTCCTTACTTATATTTGTTTTGTTGAATTAGATTTGTCAACAAAACAAAGTCATCATCTTTGTTGTTTTGTTGAAATAGAACAGTTATGTCAAAATATACATTTTGTCAAAATATTCATTTTTGACAAAATAGATTAGTTAAAGCAAACCATATATTTTTGTCAATATATATACTTTTGTCAAGGTAGACAAGTTGAATCAAAATACCCATTTTTGGACAAATAACTTAGTTGAACCAAAATAATTATTTCTATCAAAAATATTTACTTTTGTCAAAAATATAATAATTGAAACAAGAATTACCTTTTGTTAATTAGATTTGAATTAAGACGAAAATTACATTTTTGTTAAATGAAAGAGTTAAACACAACTAGTATTTTTGTGAAATAGGTTTGTGTACCATAAAAATATCCATTTTGGTAAAATAGAATTGTCAGCAAAATGAAACTTCTTATACATTTTGTTGAGACAAAATTTATATGCAAATAAAATAATCATTTTTATTTGCATATACAATAGAATTTATATGCAAATATAAAAATCATTTTCGTGTGCAAACTTACTTTGGAGCTTATATTCAAATATAAGAATTATATTCTTGGTCAAACCATACATTAGAATGTATAGGTGAGTTAAAGGGACATTTCTATATGTTAATGCATACATTAGAATTTGTATGCACCCTGAAATAAACATTTTTATGTACTAGGTTATACCGAAAAACATATACAAATGAGATTATTTCTTTATGTGTTAAAATTAAGAACAATTACATATAAATAAAGTATAATGAAAATTATCTTTCATTTGTCATCCGCAATGATGTCATAAAAGTAAATTACATTCTATAAGATATTAGAAAGGCATAAAGAAATTATGCGAGTCAAATATATTTAATTTCGACATTAGGAATAAAATATCATTTTCGTCCATCATTATCAACATGTTGGTAGTATTAAAATTGGTTAAATTCATTAACCAATTATTTATTTATATGAACTGTTGTTGGATGAAAATCCCACACAGGTACTGGGATGATAACTGATATACACTAGTCCCGATATTTTTTTGTATGTCAATCGATAGATTGACGGGCTGTGATGAGCATTATTATTTCATTTTAATGCTCACACAGTTGACAACTTCACTTTGGATGTTGAATGGATGGTTTGATGATTGTTTATCAATTGTTGTTATTTACATACAATGTTGAGACGACCCCAAATCCCGTTCCGACGGAGACAAGGGTAATCTTTGGAATATAACACAGAAACAGAAAATAGCAGAACAAAATTAAATAAATACACCAGATAATGAATAATAGAATATACTGGATAAAAGTAATCATCAGAGTTACACAGTATACAGGATCTTACTTAGTACAAATACAGTTCAGCTATACATAAATGTCTACAGCGGAAAACAAACAAAATATGTACAATAGGAGCTGAACAGCATAAAAAGAGATAAATGATAGAATCCATCTTCAGCTCCAGCTTTCCAAAGAAAGAACCAGCTAAACCTGAATACAAGGCTGCCCGTGTAGAAAAAGGGGCACCCGAGTTTGAAAGTGAAACAAACTACGAGTCAGTCATGGGACTGGTATGAGAAATCTATTCAACACATATATAGTTTGGCTAATCACAGGACCACGCCACTTTCGTGGAACGGGTTTACTCCATTGGATTGCCAGTGCTTTAAAACAAATCTTTCTTTTAAACATCGCTATGCTTTTTATAAAAATGAAGCCGTTATAAGACTCAGTTCCCATCATACAATGCAACGCAAACCAGAGGATAGAGTTTTTACCTTATAATGGCCAAATTATGATTGATACGAATAAAACAAAGGCATTTGATATTATTGCTAGTGTCTATATGTTTTGAAAACAATTTCAAATCATAACTATCAATCATAGACGACATGAGCGTCCCATGCCACTATGTCGCCAAATATATATATACAATTGAAACCGCACGATGTCGTATTTGGAAATTGGATTCCGTCATGAACCAAGGCAAAAGATAGTCCTTACCGAATTCGAGACAATCTAGCCCATGTCTCAGGATCAGAGCTCGAGTGACCGTTGGATCGTCAGGGTCGGTCCACCGATGTGGATTAAAATGCCTGAACGATACGTTTCCCCGCCCTTTGGGGCATAAACGAGCCAACGAATGACTCCATCGGACCCGGAACGTCCGATCTAACCGAGGCGCCTCGCAACAGCAACAACCACACAGGTGAAAAGTATATAAATGTCAGGGCTGGTAGGTCACTGACACCACCCTAGCTAGAAGGAAACGCATGCCCTCCCTGAGGTCCTACTCCCGTTTCTGGTTCATACCGGGGTGTAAGGCTCGCGAATTTACGTTATACACAAAGCTACGCCACACAGGCGGTGCTTTGATCATCACCACAAGACTTTGCTTTTCAACGGTAGCCCTGATCACTGCATTTTAGCATGCCACACAGGCAATTCATGCCATGCGACTGATGTCCATCGATATACAACCTCTGAGCTCGTGCGTCTCAGAGAAGGGCGTTAAGCAAAAGAATAAATTCTCCGCCACCAAAAAGATGTGTATTTAATAGAGATCAATCAACACAGAATAAAATCCAATGTCAGACACACATTCCATTTACAAGTCCGTTCTGGGTCTGAACGAAACCGGAGGCACTAAATACCTCGCAAACCCATCAATCACCACGTACGTATGGACGATCACCACTCATTATCCATATTTCGGGATGCCTCCCAATCAGGACCTCGGTTACCATCCAAACGAGGTGAAGATCTCCGGTCTTCGACCATCGTCTTCATCTTCGACTTTCAATCGTCGGTCAATTATTTGAAATGAGAATTAACTTGGCCTTTTCAAATAATTCACGTGTATTTAGAATTTCAAATCAATTTATTTCAATGGTTAAATTATTCGACAACACCAATTTTGTTCTTTAATGTAATTTTCACACCAAATACATTCAACCATCAAAAGCCACATAAGTCGAGCAAATTCAGTTTATTTCCATTCCATATTATTTATGATATTTTATAATGACTTATCGCTATTTTTATTTATTTTAAAATAGCAAATTTATTCAAAACGACGCTTCGGGCCATAAAGCGGCCGTGGCGCTGTTTTTCTTCAGATTTGATTTATACATATCTGAAAATCTAACCGTTGGATCTTCACAAAATTTACATAATTAGAAAGGTCTTTTCAAAACGAATCCAACGGTTCCAGTTTCGGGAAAATCCGACGGTCGGATCTCCCGGTACAATCGTTTGAAGTTTCGATTTCAAAATACGAACTGCAGCGTCGTTATTCGATTAAATATATAATTATATTTATATATATAAATATAATCGCTTCTGGCGCTGTTTTTCTTCAGATTTGAATTAAACATTCCAGACAATCCAACCGTTGGATTTTTACAAAGTTGGTGCCGTTGGGAAGATATTTCCAAGGCGAACCCGACGGTTGCGGTTTCGGGAAAATCCAATGGTCGGATTTCCCGTACTAGTTGTTTGAAATCACGGTTTCAAAATGCGAACTGCACGGCCACGTTTCGTTTTAATTTTATTTATATTTATATAATTATATAAATATAGTTCATTCAACAATTTCAATATCGTTTTCACTTCAAATATTTCACTAACGCCTTAAAATTTTGGAAAATTTCGCCATAACCTCCCCTGCACCGGGAGCATGGGGAAATCGCAAATAGCTTTCCCGGTCCTTCTAATCTCAAAAAGAAAAAGAAAAAGCCAAGCGGCTAGCCAACAGGCTCATAAAATCATCACCCAAACAAAACAGTAAATGTGTACCTATTTGTCGGGCACAAAATTTTATTCCTCTTCTCTAGCCCCTTTGCTATAACCTGTTCAATGAATATGCATGTACGTATATATAGTTCTTATCATTTATCATTTTCTATTCAACTTCATATTTGATTTCTTTTTGGTTTAAAAACACCATTCATTCTAATCTGACATACATAGGTACAAATCATATCATTAGCTAATTAATGAATATTTCAACTCATATATATTTATTTGAACAAGTGGCTATTTTTAACGCTTCACATTTCAACGATTCATGCATATAATAAAAATGTGATTTTTTATTGTAAAACAACTCATTTCAAAACACTACTATTTTATATATTTCATGTTGGTGATAAAAATAGGATTTTTCTTATCAAACAATTTATTTCAAAATATGAATACCATTCAACACATGAATTTCAAATCAACGAATGAATATCGATTCAACACATGAAGGTTTTCTATAGTTTCTATATATAGATAAAAATGTGATTTTTATATTTAAAATGCGAATACCATTCAACACATGAATTTCTAATCAACGAATGAATATCGATTCAATACATGAAGGTTTTATATAGTTTCTATATATAGATAAAAATGTGATTTTTATATTTAAAACGCGAATACCATTCAACACATGAATTTCTAATCAACGAATGAATATCGATTCAACACATGAAGGTTTTCTATAGTTTCTATATATAGATAAAAAATGTGATTTTTATATTTAAAACGCGAATACCATTCAACACATGAATTTCTAATCAACGAATGAATATCGATTTAACACATGAAGGTTTTCCATTCAATGAATAAATATAGTTTTAGCAAATGAAAATAATTCAAACACATGAATGTTATTCAAAATTTCGGCGGCATAACGGCAGGGTAGTTAAAACCGGGACCGTCCCTAGTACGGCTCCTCGCTCTACCTTAAAACCTCGCGGTTTTTGACAATGGGGATCATGCATCTAGTTCGCACGCAGGCGGCATGTATATATTTATTTCATTTCCACAAAACTAATCCTATGTGGTTTCAACCAAATATTTCTCAACCACAAATGGGTATTTTTCAACCACAATCAACCAATATCAACCACAAACAATCCCAAACAACCATTCGCTATCAATCAATTTTCACACCAATCACAATCAATAAATATCGTCCATGGTTTGTGGACGAGGGGCGTATATATATATATATATATATATATATATATATATATATAGCAATTCACTTTTATTTCAACACATATATAATTTTTAAATTAGAAATCTCACCGAATAGCTAAACCAAACGTCTCGACTCTTCATATGTAGGAAATCTTCTTCGTTTCTTCTTCTGTCACTTTTGTCATTCGTATTCACTACATATATAAAAATCACATTTTTACTTCGCTATTCAATATATAAAAATAGAATTTTTACTTCGCTATTCAATATATAAAAATCGAATTTTTACTTCGCTATTCAATATATAAAAATCATATTTTTACTTCGATGTTCAATATATAAAAATCATATTTTTACTTTGAAGTTCAATATATAAAAATCATATTTTTAGACTATGGTTTATATTTTATAGACAAAGATAATTTTAATTTCAAATCAAAGGTAATTTTATTTTTAAGTCAAAGTCTATTTATATTTTCTAAAACAAATTTTATTTTATATTTTCTATTTGAAAGTATTTTATTTTTCCAAAACAATCCTGTTTTATATTTTCAAAATCAATCTTAATTTTATTTTAAAACCTTTCTAACTTTATTTTAAAACCTTTCTAGTTTTATTGTCATAATGCTATGTATATTTATAAAAAAAATTGAAAATAAAAGCTGCCTTTATATTTACTAAAAACTGCATTTATATTTTTTTTAAAAAAAAACTGCATTTATATTTATTTAAATTAAAACTGCATTTATATTTTTTAAAAACTGCATTTATATTTATTTAAATTAAAACTGCATTTATATTTATTTAAATTAAAACTGCATTTATATTTTTTAAAAACTACATTTATATATATTTTTTAAAAAAACTTCATTTATATTTATTTAAATTAAAACTAAAATAAACAAGAACGAAATAAAAATCAACTCACTGTGTCTTCGTTCTGCAAAGCTGCTTCCATCGAACCCAACTCTCAGTCAAACAACCGCCTGCGCCCTGCTTCCTATGCCACCGGACCTACATCCTCACCCACTCCGTCGAACGCCTTGGTGAAAGCTCCCCATCGCCAGTGGTGGCGCAACATTCGGTGGGCCTACCCACTCAAGATCCTCCTCCGAACAACGCTACTTTGAAGCGAGATTTCTGGCGGTCGATGCATAAAAACTGATCATACCCGTATCAGAACAGAGGTCTCACTAATCTCTTGAATTTTTGTATAAAAACTTCGATTTAATTTTGAGTGAATTGAATGATTTTTGGACGAGAAGTCCGGAGCGTCTCAGCCCTTCAAACGATTGGAGCGGCGGCCCTGAAGTGAATAAGAGATTAGGGTTTCTAATTTTCCTTTTTTATCCCTTTATTTCTTTATTTAATAATATTTTAATTCGAAGATAATTTGTTTTATGTCAAGAACTCCAATTCAAACCCAACTACTGTCGCCCCTAGATGATTACCCCTATTCCGAACACAATGGGATATGTTTCGTAGACCCATCCGACTGTTTCAGTCTGTTTTCCTTCAAATCAAAATATAAAACATTCAATATTCAATTTTGAACGTGCATTTCAATTTGCCAGGGCCACAAAATGATTCGAAAAATTACAGAAAAATAAATCTAGCTATGTTTTGACGATACGGTCCCAACGAAACTAGTTTCGTCGAATTCTGAGACCGTTTGCAAAAAGGCCCATTTTTGGTCGATCCAATTTAACTGTAATTGTCAAAACACATCTTCTTTTGCCACGCTCACATATTGATTCATAAAATTATGAAATTTGAAACTTAGCAATAACTTTACATCCTGGATCCAACAAAAGTGGTTTCGTTGAATTCCGAGGTCATATGCAAAATGGCCATTTTCACGGCCTGAATTCCATAGCGACTATTCAGAATTTTCAACTGGACATATCTTTTGATTCCCGCTATCAAATTTCGATTTGTCAGATTCGTTGGAAAGGTATTCTCTAACAGATTTAAATATGTTTGGTTTCGCTAAAATCCGTTTTGTTTTGCACCCGGTACAGTCCGACAAAGTTTGAATTCAATTTCGGAAACTGCAGCGCCTTTTCAAGCCCTGTTTATAATTATAATTAATTATATTCGTTTTCAATTGTCGATTCAAACTCAGTTTTCATCTCTATTATTGAAAATATTTATTATAAATATTTATAACCAATTATTTTAGCCAATTTAAAAATTTTAAATTGGTTTAGATTTTCTGGGTCGTTACAAATGTATGAAATCCATATGACCAAAGTTATATGGTAAATGATTGAGTCGCTTTCTGATTCAGAATATCGTTCATATAAAGAATATTTTTTTAAACAAAGAATTTCTTTTAAATAAAGAATAGATCTTTGAACTAAGACTATTTGTATTTCAATTTATATTTATTTATTGGAAAATGATTTTGGGTTTATCGTGAACAATGTTTTTAAATGACATTGATTCTTTAACCCAGTTAAAAATAAGATTTATTTCTTAAATTGGAAAAATCGTTAAGTAATGATTTTGGATATAAAAACTGAATTGGAATTTTAATAAATCTTTGAAAATGAGATTTAAGAATAAATTTTAAAGAATTTATCTTTGATAAAATTAATGGTAACCTTTCCCTAATAATATGAATATTATATTTTAAAGAATATTCTGAATTGGATAGAGGCCTTGGATGTGTCCTTATAACACTTGATTTTTAAATTATAAAAATACGTGAGTTATTCGGAAAGACCGGATTTAACCCATTCTGAATAATTACTACGACGAATAAAAGTTGAAGACATGGGAGATGGTGGATGAAGACCGGCGATCTTTACGTCGAATGGACGACTACTGATGCCTGGCACTCGGTCGCTCCCAGTAAAGGGTTAATAGTGGTAGTTTGTCCGGACGTACTTGTTGATCGTCCGGATACGCGAGCACCTAGGTGACTCCGGTTTCGTTCAGACCCAGAACGGACTTGTAAATGGATGTTTGTCCGACATTGAATTCCATGTCGTGTAATTAAATTGAAATCTATTAATATATTTCTGTGGTGGCGGAGAATTTATTCTCTTGCTTAACACCCTTATCTAAGACGCACAAGCTCAGAGGTTATATATTGGTAGTTATCGATCGCATGGTATGAACTGTCAATGTGGCATGCCAAGATGCAATTGATCAAGGCTTTTGTTGAAAAGAAGAGCCTTGTGGATGATGATCAAAGCATAGACTATTTGGGCATAGCTTTGTGTATTTCGCTGCCTCGCGAGCCTCACACCCCGGTAGAATCAAAAACGAAGCAAGGGAATGCAGGGAGTGCACACGTTTCTTTCTAGCTAGAAGTGGTGTTTGGGTTTAACACGGCCCGACATTTTACTTATGTGGTTGACGAATTTTTAGGCGCCTCAGATTTTTATTGGTCGCAATGGCCAATTTATAGGTCCAATAGGATCGGGAAGCGTGTGTTCAGGAATTGCCAATCCAACACATTGCACTATTAGGGGACCGGCCTTGCAGGATCCAAGGGTTCGCCAGTGTCCGAATCCCGAGACATTTCTAGAGTGTATCGAATTGGTAAGGAGATCGTTCCTAGCCTTGACTCTTGATGGAAACCCAATTTCCAATACGACATCATGCGGTTTTGATTGTATAACTAGTATAACGACATAGTATATTGTAGCTATGCCTTCTATGATTAATAAATTATGATTGAAATGTTTTTGAAACATATATACACTAATAATAATATCAAATACGTTTTGTCGTATTAAGCACTTTTGACCATTATAAGGTAAAACTCTATCCTTCGGCTTGTGTTGCATTGTGTGATGGGACCTGAGTCTTATAATGGTTTCATTTTTCTAAAAAGCATTGCGTTGTTTTAACGATTTACTTTATTTCATGCACTGGAAATCCAATGGAGCAAACTCGTTCCGCGTTAGCGGCGTTGTCCTGTGATTAGCCATCTTATTAGATAAGTTAAGTAAAGATTTCTAACACCAGTCCCCTGACTGACCCGTAGTTTGTTTCACTTTGCAAACTTGGGTGCCCACTTTTCCACATGGGCAGTCGAGTAGCTTATTTTGCAGATCTACTGAGCAGGATTCTGGATTGAAGCTTAAAGCTGTGTCCAGAGCATTGATAGTCTTCTGCTATATTAGTTTATATTTCCGATGTGCAATGTATTACATATATTGTAATTAAATCTTCCGCTGTTGTATTATTTTTTATCGATGTACTCTGATATATTCCGTACTTTGATGTAACATTATCATGATGTTTATAAAAGCCTGCTGTTATCTGTTCTAATGTGTTGTATTCCCAAAGTTAACGTATGCGGGATTTGAACGGTCTTGGTCGATCTAGCGATCGATCGGGTCGGGCAAAATCTGGGTCGTTACATTACTCTAACTGATTAACTCTATCTGGTTAACTTTACTCAAATAACTATTTGATAACTCTATTCGATTACAAATACTTCCTTTTCTATTTGTCTATATTTATTTCATATAAATATTTCCTTTTACAATTCTATTTTTTTACCAAATAAATATTTCCCTTTAACTTCATTTATTTATCAAATGATTCCCATTTTATCTTTACTTATTTTCTAAATAAATAATCCCTTTATATCTTTATTTATTTTCTAAATAAATAATCCCTTTTCCAATTCTATTTGTAAATGTTTTACAAATATTTCTTTTCCTATTTTATTTGTAAATGTTTTACAATATTTCCTTTCAATTCTATTTGTGAACGTTTTACAATATTTCCTTTCAATTCTATTTGTAATTGTTGTACAAATATAACATTTTCATTTCTATTTGTAAATGTTATATAAATATATCCTTTTCATTTCTATTTGTAAATGTTATACAAATATATCCTTTCTTCTATTTTATCATATTTATTTCCCATAAATATTTCCTTTTCTAATATCATATTTATTTTCCATAAATATTTTCTTTTCAAAAGCCTTTTGATTTTATAACTATTTTCTGTTATAAAATCCTTTTTCTTTTGTGTATAAAATCCATTGATTTTATATAAATAATTTACTTTCAAAATACACTTTGAAAATCCCCTTTTCTACATCCCAACATTTCTTACGGTATTTAAAATAGCAGTTCACAATGATCGATATCATTCAAAGACACATAATCAACAACAGATTATATATCACATCGTATATCACCATATATGAAAACAGTAAAATAAATGTTGAGGAATCCAGTTGGATTCCTCCGACCTGTTTCTCTGCATCCATAGATGTTACACAATATAATTCACATCAATTTCATTTCGATATGAAATATTCTGATAAACCGAATCAATATTTGATTAACGATTTATATATATATCTTTATCAATAATTTCAACCAATCAATCAGCATTTCAACCAAACAGTTAACACACAACAATCAACAGATAATTATCAGTTCTAAAAATATGTTATAAAAATATAATTGTTCAGAGTTGGTGAGTTTTACTCACATTGGACGATCATCGTTAATAACGATAACCATCGCTCGATTCAGACAGACAATTTATTTTGCTATAAATTGTAACAAGCTTCAATTCACTCCTAATCAGTCCCATTGTGGAGTTGTCGTCCATACGATCCCAACGGATTCATTTTCATCAGATCTGATACCGTGTGATCAAGTTACAATATTTATATATTTATACACATATTTGATTTTAAATTTAACTAGTTAAAGCCCTTAGGCCTTACCCCTTTTACTTTGAAATCGGCCCATCCAAGCCCATCTACTTTTAAACCCATCCGCACCCAAATACCCCGTCTTCTTCTTCTTGCCCAACATCACGAACCCGCTCTGTAACAAACCACCATTTCCGTTTCACTCGAGACCCCCATCTTCATCCATACTCCATTAATTTCAAACGGATTTCACCATCGTCATCCTCTTCAATCTCTCCTTCAGCCTATACTACAAGAAAACATTGATTTAGCATCAAATATTTAGAAGCGGAAATTTCCGTCGCTAATTTGCGATGGATTTCCAAGTGATCTACAAGGCACAATTTTTTGTTTTTTCAACATTTTTTTCCTTTTATTTGTCACCGTCTTCTTCTGTCATTCCTCACTAAACTGTTGCAAATTGTGTCAAATTACCGACAAAAATTTTCTACCGCTATTTTCCGCTGTAAATCGAAGCAGATTACCGACGAATATTTATCCAAGCTATTTTGTAGCAAAATTGCAGCAAATTTGCAAGAGATATTTACATTATTTTTCTAAGATATACTTTAGTGTTATTTCTTAATAATTATTAACATGTTCAATAATTAACAATTAATTTGTTATAATTAATGGTTTATAAGTAATAATAAATAATAATTTTTGTTCTACAATAAATAACTTATAATCATTATTTATTTACACTACAACAAAATAAATATTTTGTAACTTTTTCTTTATAACTTGCAGAAATTGGATGGTATCATAGGTATTTATAATAGCTGCTTGTTTTTAGCAATTGTAACAAATTTGATTTTAACAACTTTATTTATGCAGCAGCTGTAAATATTTATTTGTAACCCTACGGTTGTTCCTTAAATTGTCTTTTTGTTGACTAAAAATTTCAAGTTCCATCGTATTTTTTCTTTTACCCGCTTATTTTATTGAGATAACTTAAAAACGGCTGCAAAATTCCCTAATTCTAAACCCTAACCCTATCTGCTACCCTCTTCCATTGTCATCCACAAAACCAAATCGGAACCACTAAAATTGATTAAAGCATCTTGTTAACACTTACGTTCTACTCTCTTTATACTCGCCTCCGTTGCAATACCCGTTCTCTCGCCTTCGCCATTGCTGCCTTCGTTAATCAGGTATCCGCAACTTTTAATTATATGTTTTCTTCTCAATTTTGATATGACTCACAACATCTAATCTGCCACTACGTTACTCTTTGCTATTCACCGCTTTACTATTTTGGGTTGAACATGCTTCAGATATTCATTGTGAAAATGGTTCGGATTCCTTCGTTATTCTTATGCGAGAAAATTAAGTAATATCCCTAATGGCATGAGGATATGTCAAAAGTCTCTTAAAAAGTTGCTGCTAAGAGAGACAGATTTTGTGGAAGCGAGTTTAAAGCATTTATTTTTTTCAAAATTATGTTTTACTGGATTTCTTTTCCGATACAACACAGTTCCTACAGTGGAACGGTTATACATCCATAGCTTTTGCAGATATGATTTCTTATTCAAGAACCTCTAGATTTCTTTTCTATTTTTTAATTTTGTAGCTTATATGTATCTTTTGGCTTAATTTAGTTTAATAACTTGCTTTTGTTTTTATTTTTGAGATATTGCATTAAAGTTTGACCTGCTAGTAACTATAAGCTTATAATTGCAAGCTTTTCAAATAAACATAAAAGCTAACATATTAAAATACCCACTGATTCTAGATAGTTTTTTTTTACTTTCTCTGTTTTTCTTTTTAGACAACCCTAAATATAGATAGTATAGTTGGCAGTTGACAAGTAATTCAAATTTGGTTGAGTCAAAAATTTAGCTGATTTTGCACTAGTGTTCAATTATCCACCTTTCTCTGCCATTAATACTTGTTTTTTTTAACAGTAAATCTTTCTTCATGTATATTTGAAAGGGATACTAAATCACACCAAGCTTATATATATACATTCGTACATTTAATTTGTTTATGTGTAATTTAAGTTGAAGCGAAGATTTACATAATTTACGAATTTATATTGGGTTCTAACTTATAAAAGCTTATCGCCAGGAGATGGTTGAACGAGCTGCAGAATGGGGATTAGTGGTCAGACCAAAAACTGGAAAGTATTCAAATAATTTATTAGTTGGTTTGAGCAAGTCATCGTTTGAAAGCTCCAGATGGTGTTGTTTAGATCTTAAATGATTTCAGGCAAGACTGAAAGCCATTGCAAGTAGGAAGGCAAAAATGAATGCACTACAATCACTAGGTAACTTATTATTTATGTTTTGTTGAATATTTGTTTGTTTTCTCCAATTAGCATAATCTGAACATGTTAATTTTTATTACTAAATGTTATTCCTATAGCACATAATCTTCGTTTAAGTAAAGTTTAATTATCATTATATCTTTCTAAATAATATCCATTTATGTGCTAAGGATGATAAAATACATTCCTCATTTGCTTCCAAACACAAAATATGCTTTCAATTCTACGTTTTTATAACATTGCCTTTTTTCTGAGTTTAAAAGGTCATTTAATGCCCTACTGACAGCAATTCCTTTTCCTTCTGTTTATGCATAGTCTCGATCTTCTTCTTATACGTATTTGTCAATTTCTGAAGGTCTAATGATAAATCTTTAACATTATCTTCTGAAAGCTTTTTCTCCTTTTCAAGGTTTTCATAGGTTTTGACTACATCTCTCCTTATATTTCTTATGGCAACCTTTCCCTCTTCAGCAAGTTTATCAACTATTGCCTTTTCAATAATTTTAAGGCTTGATTTCTCATATGGTTGCACAAGCAGTGAACTCCCATCTGGAGTACTGATTTGTGCAATACTCTTCAAGCTAACAGGAGTTCCATAGTATTCCATCTCAACACGATCAAGCAGGGAAGGATTTGCTATTCCAGTTCTCACTGCATTAAAATTCGTAGCATTGCTTCTAATGCTCTTTACATTCTCGATTTAGCATTCTTCTCAACTGAAGAAATTCATGGTAGAAATTAATATTAGAAGTTTCTAGTGTATCCATATAATAGTAAACTTGTTCTCATGTTTTACTCGATAAATGCAGTAATAAAAACAGGGATGATTTTTTTTAATAAGGAATAACAAATATCTGTAATAGCTCCAAATAATAAAGCCGGATTTTAGCTTTGGCCATTTATGACTGTAGTATAAAAAAATGATTCATGTTTCTCAATATTTAGCACATGCATTGATACAATTTGATTATCCTAATATATGTCCTTTTACTTAATTCACTTTAAAATGTTTTTTTTTTAAATGTCTCTAGTAGCATTGTCATAAATCCTAGTTTGTTTTTGCTTTGTAATAATTGTGTTTCTAACCTGAACTGGATAAGAATTCACAATTGTTTAGAAAAAACAAAGAAGCTAGCCAAAGAGAAATGGAAATGACAAAGAAAAGACAGCCAAAGAGAGGGACATCCTTCACACAAAAGTATTAGACTTAATGAAGAAGCAAAAGTTGAAGCTAGTTAGAAAAATTGTAAAAGGGCAAGATGAATCCACATCATGGGGCAGAGAAATTCAAGCCACGGTTCTAATTTCTTCTACCAAGTATTACTGTTCTCTTTTAATTCAACATTGTTTAAGCAAGCATTTGTGCTATACTGATTATCATCTTGACATAGGTTGGCAGCCACATGATTGAGCTGTTAAATAATAAAGCTTTTGTTCAACCTCCTATTAGTCACGGAGTTGAGGGTCGCTTTTGTTCCACAATGAAAAGAAGCAAGATTTTACATTTGCATATTTGAGTGAGTCAGTAATTTAGTTTGGCAGCAATTAATATAAGTTTTATGATAGGAAACGCAATTAGTGATTTGGTGTCATTGTCCGTGATCTGTTTATTCGTCAAGGATTGGATAAAAATGTAAGTAAAAGCTTATTTTTGCCATTGTCATCTTGTAAGATGTATTTATTTAAACTGGTATAAGTTTTTCTGCTGTTTGATTTAACAGGAAAAGTATGTGGTTGTTCCGTACATACGAATGGCGACTCCATCAGTAAATTGGTTTGGGTATGAATTCATAATTTTTTGTTTGGATACGCAACTTCTTTGATTTTTTTTTTTGCTAAATAGAGTGCCAAGGAAATGCTATGGCATGTATAGTTTGAATATGCAACTTCAAAAAATGCACAGGTTTAACCAATCAAAGCTTCTCTTTTTGATTCAACCATAAATACATTTCACACTAACTCGTTCATGTAGGATGGTTGTTCTTTATGCATCCTTCAGAGGTTTCAACATTGGTCATGGTATTTTCCATGTCATTTTATACTTGTATAAGTGAATGAAGAATGAAATTCTTACGCAGCGGTTTTATATCCATGGCAGTTATGATAAGGGTGCACACTATTTTTTGCGATCATATATCTTATAGACATGTGAAGCTGAACAACAATGTGATCCAATTAAAAGGCCCCATTTAACTAGTTGCAACCATTTTTTTGAGGTTTGTCAATTTTTATGGATTATTTTATTTTGTTCTCTAGCAACGAACACATTTTCCAATTAAAAGACGATCTCCTCATTATTTGTGATACTGGGAACTTGAAGTATTACATGATTTTATCCATCTTGTGAAGATAAATAAATGAGTAGATCCATATTGGAGGGGATATTTTATCCAACTAGTTGCAAATACTTGTGTACCACTCATACATGCGTTTGTATATATTGGAGGGGATATTATAATAAACGCATGTGGCATGCCTCGGGATTCTTCAATACATATGGCCAATACATATGCCTTATTATTAATCAAAGTTGGTTCCATCATTTATGAGGTAAATTCATTGAGTTTATATAAAGTATGTTGAAAATACTATTTTGCTGCAGCCATGATTTCATAATTTACCAATATTTTTGCAGTTAGCTTAGAAGATAATGATCGATTATCAAATGACTTGCTTTGTTGTTGGCTTTCGAGTCCTCGAATTGTTCAGAGATCCACTTTTCCTCACTTTGTTGATTTAGTATGTTCTTTACTTTTAGTTCCTTATTAAAGTTGTAAGTTGGTTGTCTAGTACTCATTCCTTGCTTGCTATGATAAAATCGATAGTTTTGCATTACTGTTTTATTCGTTGCTGCAATCCAACATGAAGTAGCTAGGTTGGTGATCAAAGTTTTTATGATCTTATTCAAATATGAAGTGGCTGAGGTGTGACAAAAGCTGCAGATTGAGATGGACTAATTCCTTGAGACCTTATTTAAAAAGAGAATTGCTTTTAGATTCCGAGGAGAAACTGGTCATTGACCTTCATTCCCAACTTGGAAACAGGTACACTTATTCTTTTATGAAATTATTAAATATTTGGAAAGTTGAATTAGCAGTCAATTCATGCCTTTACAGTTACACTTCAGTTTCTTCAACAAGATTTCAATGTGTTGAATATTATTTTATTGTGTTCATTTAAGATTTCACTACATGTATCCCTATACAAAACAGTGGGATCTAGCTGGATTTCAAAAGATGAATTCCTCTTGGAAAATCAGTTGCTAAACTTGGGTGTGAGCTAATATTACACATGAGACACTTCCAGGTTAGTATATTCGTGGATTTCCGAAAAGGAATGGCAGGGATTTTAAGGAATGAGTTTGAGGTGAAGGAAGGTTGTGAATAGTGAAGCAGTAGATTTGTTTTGATGAATTGATGATATTGATTTTCTTGTTATAACATATGTAAGTTAAAGAGAGTAGAATAAGATTAGATTATATTGCATTTGAAAAAAATGTTATGTTGAATGTTGTGTGATGAGTGATTAATATAATATATTGATTATGAGATGTGTGTGTTGATATTAATGTGCTGCATTTACATTAGGATTGTGTATTGAATGGAACACAAATTAGGTGTGTGATGAGTATGTATATATATATATATATATATATTTATATATATATGTGTGTGTGTGTGTGTGTGTGTGTGTGTGTGTGTATACAGTTTAGAAGGGGAATAGCAGCGGATTACCAATAAAAAAGAAAGGTTAAGTTTACCTCAATTTAATTTTCGTCGCTAATCCTTTGGCAATTAGTAAGGATTTACCAACGCCTTTTATAAATAATAATTAATTATAAATTAATTATCCGTCGGTATATAAATTAAAATTAAATTAATAAATAATGTTTAATTTTATTATATAATTAGTAAAACGACGGAAAACCGTCGGAAAACTCATGTTAAATTCCGTCGCTAAATCAGACACAGATACAGTCATGGTTTTTACCGACCACAACATTATGTAGAAAACCCGTCGCTAAGGCCTATTTAGCAACGGATTAGAAGCGGATATTGTCGCTGCTAAATGCAGTTTTTCTTATAGTGCTATACCCACATTCACGAACTCGCACCTACCCTTTGAACCGCGACTTCCTGCTTTTCCTCATCGACGCAGTGCCAGTCGCGACACACTTTTGTAACCATAACCAAGTCTAATGTGAGAGGTTATGGGTGCATTAAGTAAATTAATGCCACTGGATAGGGTTAAGTCATGGACCACTTGAATATACTTAACCAATTTGACACGTTGATTTGATAGGGTTAAGTCATGAACCGCTTGAACACACTTAACCAACCTGACACTTGATTCGTAGGACTAAGTCTTGAACTAGAACGACACACTAAGTCAATTTGACATGACACGTAGATGGGGTTAAGTCTCGATTTTAAATGACAACTTAACCTGTTGAACGAAATCCTAGTTACACGGTCCTTTTCAGCAGTAAACCACTAGATGTATCACGGTACCCTGGGACTAGGCAGGGTGGGGCACGATTGCTGGGCTGATTGTAAGCGACCAGAACGACGGCTGAGTTGGTGCGCCATTGTAGGTTCAGGCGGACTAGGGTCGTGCACTTAGTCCGGAGTTGAAAAAGCAGGCATTGGGCATCAGTAGGATTATCTGTGCATTCTTGATTCGTGTCGGTGGTTGGCACCCTAGGGCTTGATACACCCTATGGTGGACCTAGCACAGGTGACTACATTCGTGATTGGGCCGTGTGACACACACACACGACGAGCTAGACCTGTAGGGAGCCGATCGATTAGATCATACCGTTGGACCCCGAATTGGGTCACTTCACGATATTGGGCCAAGGGATTATTTCTTGATTTATAGTTGACACGGGATTAGTATACCAGTATAGTTGGTATGGCGAACCTTGAATACGCAATGTTAGACTTGAGCTATCTTGTTAGCTTAGTTATCATGTCAGACTTATCATCATTCCTATGTTTAATTCCAGTTTATTCATGTCTTGTTAACTTTACTAGTTTCTATGCTGATAATCACTAGGGCTTACCAGTCTTTTTGACTGACCCATTTTCTTTTGCCTCTTTGTCTTTCGTTTCCCCCCAGGTTCTCAGGGAGGAGACTCTAGCTCTTAGCTTGGACTTTGCTTGCTTTCTGACAGCTCATATACGGTTTGGTCTTGAGCTATGCTATGGTTGCACTCATGCACTTTTTGGGGAATAATATTTTACTTATGTTGTTTTAAGTACTTTGCTTCTTTAGAACTTGATGTAATGAAATAATGACTTGGCATTTTGATGTAAGAGGTTTTGACTCTATTTTTCCGTAATGAGATTTGGTTTTAAAGTTTATATCCGCTGCTTTATATACTCTATTTTATCTATGTTCTGTCTTGTGTTATCTCTGTGCCTGTTTACAAGATAATAACCCTCCAAAACTAGGGCATTCCCTTTGTGAGTGACCCTAGCGGAGGTGGGGTGTTACAAATTTCGTCGTGGATTACCAAAAAACAAAGTGCACGGGTGCTATTCAAAGCTAGAAACCCGATTCCATTATCCATTTCGCAAATAAATGCCTCAGTAACCGAAAATCTGCAACCCTGGATCGTTGTTGTACCCAGCGAATGGGAAAGATGCTGTCGAGT
Source organism: Allium sativum (assembly GCA_030737875.1). Lineage (NCBI taxonomy): Eukaryota > Viridiplantae > Streptophyta > Magnoliopsida > Asparagales > Amaryllidaceae > Allium > Allium sativum. Next base: position 754,474,718 of record CM060918.1, read on the forward strand.
TCCTCTAAACTTGTACTAGGTTGAAGCCCTTCCTTCTGTGAATCCAAAAATGTATATATATTGATTTTAGGATTTTTATTCGGTTTAACTTGAATTTTTGAGGATCGAATTATTTACTGAAGGATGAACAAAGCGGCTCGTTCTGCTTAGACCAAAGAAAATGAAGAGATTAGGTTTAGAAAAATGTAAGGGTATTTATAGATAGGTTTTAATAAATTTTTTATTTTATTCAATTTTAATAAACCGTTACATGTATTTGTTGTTTAAAATTTTCTATGATCACGCATGTTATCCAAAAATCTCGAAAATGGACATACACCTTCAGTTCGACATTACGGACCCAATGAAACTGGTTTCGTCGAATTCCTACTTCGTTTGCTCACACATCGTATTTTTAACCATCACAATATTGATTGTTTTTCACATTAAAAATCCGTATGGCCACACACTGACTCCAAAAATCACGGAAATTGAAATCTAATAATAATTTAATATTTCAGATCCAACAAAATTAGTTTCGTCGAAAACAGAGGTCATTTGCAAAACTGGCTATTTTTAAAGCTCTAAATAACCCATTTAAATATATAAATATACTTAAAAACAAATAAATTAAATATAAATAAATATATATTATCATATATATGTTCACATAGAATATCGTATAGCTCCAATTGGATTTATAATTCGATATTCAAATCCCGGTTGAATCGATATTCAATTTATATTGAAAATCCTTTTATAATATAAAATATATATTTATAAATTTCAAAGGAATTCCATAGCGACTTTTCTAAAATTTGTTTTGGACATAAATCAAAATCTACACAATGAAATCCCGATTTTTCTCTTCCACTAGAAAAATATACTTCACCAGCTCCGTATGTTTCTTTTTTCACAGAAATCCGATTTAAAACGGACCCTGTATATCCAATTGAAGTTCAAATCGCCAAATAGCGAACTACCGCACCATTTCAAGCTCGAATTTAATTATAATAGAATTATACGTTCAAACTGTCGTTCAAATAATATATTCGTTATTCAAATTCAATTCCAAACTAAATTATATATTTCACATTGCCCGATTCACATTATATCGTCAGTTCACTATTTCCGACTATTTAGAAATTAAATATATTATTCTATTATTTAATTTAATTAAATATTCACTATTATTTAATTAAACAATGATTTAATTCCCTAAATCACTATTTAAATAATTAAATAAATTAATTATTTATCACTGAAAATACGGGTCGTTACATTCTTCCCCCCTTAGAATAATTTCGTCCTCGAAATTGCTAAGGTAGAAAACAAACCCTGTTAACTGATTAAAAATTATTTGTTTTGTTCTTAAATCCAGTTTTAACTGAACAATCCATTCCAATTAAAACATTAATTTATTTCTATTAACGAAAATTTTCAAAAATTTTGAAAATTTTCTAACTCCCGAAAATTTTGAAAAAATTTCGCTAGCACCTTCTTTGTACTGGTCAATCAGTAAAACTATAACTTGCCTCTCTGGGCCTTCTCCATCCCAAAAGAAAATCAAACAGCCAAGTGGCTTGCCAAATCGGCTCACAAAATCTCATACCGAGTATATGATATAAACTAGTACCTTTTTGTCGGGCATATCAATACATCCTTTCCAGTTGTTACCAATTTAGCAGATACAAGGGTCATCCCAATCAAACTCAAATCACATTTATCTCCAACACAAACATTCGCTTATCCAAGCCAAACTCAATTTCAAATCAAAGTTCCATTCTCGATTTTCAAATTCTTAACTCATCAATTCAATACCATTTCGGATTCCTATGTCACAAATCCAATTTTCTCGATATTATTCTAATCCAATTCAATTTCCACTTAATTGTTTTTCCATTCAATTCCAGTTTACTTCCACAAATTTTTACTCAATTTGTTTTTAATTCAAACTGCTCTTTCCTGGGAGTTTTAAATAGTTTACTATATCAAAATCAAACTTTCCCTTTCAGGATTTCAAACAACTTGTCTTCTCAAAACAATTCCAAAAACAAAATCTTTGGTAGTAATCCGTCACTTAGCAACTCAAAAATGAACACCGATGACGGTCGACTTCATCATCAGAATTTATTTTCCTGCGATCGAAGTGAGTTCAATACTATATCACTTTCAAAGCCATTTCTAACCACTTCCATTTTCAAATACATTTCAAAATATCATTTACAATGCTTGTAGAACAATTTAAAATTTCCCAGGATTTTAAAATTCCTATATATTTAATTCTATTCCATTTACAAACACTTTTCATGTTTTCGGAATTTTAAATTCCTATTCTGATTAAATTCATCTTATTTCATATATTACACTTATATGAATTCTAATTGGTTATTTACATAACCATTTAATTTATAATCTTACTCGATTATAATAACAACCAATATATCCAATATATTATAATCATTTCAATATAAATCCTTTATATCAAAAATAATAATTTAGGTAAAATTATTTCTTTACCCACTTTTTAAAACATACCATGTCGGTTCATCGTATTCGAGTATTTATAAACTCCTACCGATACAGTGGATCAAATTGATCGACCAGAACCCATAAACAACTCAACCAACAAAATCTCCACAATATAAAACAATTTTTATAAAATCTAGAAATACGTTCACTCGTATATACACACTCAACTCAATCTAGGGCATTACTGACCCTATCTCACTGCTAAGTCACGCCACAGAGCCAAGGTAATTACTTAACCTTAAGCTCTGATATCAACTGTAGTTTCCCGAAGTTCCGGTCCAATTTGAGCTGACCCAATAACACAAGTCCAACCCATATTGCACTAGAAACCAGAAAACTAATAGAAAGAAAACAGAGGGTGAGAATAGATAAGATAGAAACTTAGAATAGAAGAAGAAGAACAACATACAACATCAGAGTAAACACGAATCTCACAGCGGAACGAATAAGTATATTTCATAACATAACTTTGAAATAAAACAATATCTGTATACAATACCATTATTAGAGTATAACACTTACAACACAGCGGAAATAACAATAGCTATATAATCCTGAAGCCTCCTGCTCCAGTTCTTCAAGTATATGTAAATCCCAACTACTTGACTGCCCGTACAAAATTGGGCACCCAAGAGTTTAGGGAAAACAAAATAAAATAAACTCTGCGTCAGTCATGTGACTGGTGTGAGTAAACACAAATCATTTGATTTAACTTTCAAAATTCTTTGGAAACAAAGGATAATCATAAGACCGATCCACACATAAACACGAAAGGCTTTTACCTTATGATAACCCAAAATATATCTAAAACGATACTTGTCTGATATTATAATAATGTCTAGATCAAGTAAATAGAAATCTAGCAGAAATGCTTGCATCTAATGTTCTGCATATATAATATACAATCAAAACCGCAGGCTCTTATTTGGGGAATGGATTCCAACTATGACAAGGTATGGATCCACCTTCCGATCAGTGTACTCTAGAAGCGATACACTAGAGTTCAACAAGAACATCTTGCAACTCAGCCACACATGACCGACCATTCATTTCTCTTGAATGTATCGAATATATTGCCACCCCTCGGTTAGTATTCTAACATAACCGTTCCTGGGAGATACAGAATTGAAAGAAGTACAAATATGAATATTCTCTAGATGGTGACAATATACCTTAATTGGGTGCGGCCCACTTAGCCATGCTGCCTGCCCGATTTCTGTCATTTCTCAGTTGATGAGGCTTGAGGTTATAACGTATCTCTATACAGATCACGTCTTCATTTACTTTGAATGCCACATCATCATACCCGTCAAATCACAAATCTATTTTCCCAAAAATACCACTGGTATAAGCTAAGAGAAAAGAATTCCTCCGCCACCAACGTAAATACGTTTGAAACGATCAACTTACGTGATCTACTAGATATACTCTGTCAGACATTCGTCCATTCAATTTGTCCTGGGACTGGACAAACCGAAGGCACTATCCGTACATCCATCCTAGGCAATTTCTACCTAGGATTTATACAACAGCCCTTGCACTTTACTCCATCTTCAATATATTCAGCATACTTAGTTTGCAATGCTTATGCCAATACGGCGTTGTTCTTCGGATAATAATCCAACCGGCCTCTCCATAATTAACAACATAAAAATGGTCAAAAACTTTGATAGTCGGTGATTTAACTATCAAATGAAAACATGTGTGCAAACAACGATATTATTTCCAGATGGAAATTATATCGATCAATCATCATTTAACATTTATCTCTTTAGTTCACTAATTTACTTATCTCCTGTTTCCATATATTCTAAATTATTATTTTCTATTATCAGAAAACATTTCTGATTTCTTATTTGGAACATTTCCAAAACTCCTTCACTGGATTTAAACTGATGTTTAAATCAAACATCGCCATGCCAACTCAAACCATTTCACTCATTAACTAAATTCACTTATCCATCCTTCACTATCAAACCTTACCATTCCTTAGATAAGAAGGAAGTCAATCAAGTTGGGGTATAATTACCTCTCAGACCATAACTGAACAACATTTTAACTTCGAAATAGTCAAAGTTTATCTTTTAAATCTTTAACAAACTTCCTTTCGTAACTCTCGGATTCTATTTACGAATCCACTTCTTTTACAGAAACCATTTGATTATAACTATGGTGTTATAATTCCAATCTTCTGAAATATAATGACTTAGGTATAACTCTTATTCATTAATTTGAATTAATAAATTTATTTAATAAATAAAATTTTGATTTAAAACACGGAAAGTATAAGTACTTTCCCGAATTCGATATAATCGAATTCGACGATTAACTCTCTTCGAATAACTAATATTCGATTAACTCACTTCGAATAACTAATATTCGATTATCTCACTTCGAATAACTAATATTCGATTATCTTACTTTGAATAACTTATATTCGATTAACTCACTTCCGATTAACTAATATTCGATAACTCTTTCTTTCGAATAAACTATATTCGATTAATTCTTTCCTTCGAATACACTATATTCGATAATCTCCTTTCGAATAAACAATATTCGATAATCTCTCTTTTCGAATAAACTATATTCGATAACTCCTTTTCGAATAACTAAATTCGATTAACTCCTTTCGAATAACTAAATTCGATTAACTCCTTTCGAACAAATGAATTCGATTAACTCCTTTTCGAATAACTAAATTTGATCAACTCCTTTCGAATAACTAAATTTGATTAACTCCTTTCGAATAGCTAAATTCGATTAACTCCTTTCGATTAAACTACAATCGATAACACCTTTCGATTAACCTATAATCGATAACTCCTTTCGATTAAACTATAATCGATAACTCCTTTCGATTAAACTATAATCGATAACTCCTTTCGATTAAACTATAATCGATAACTCCTTTTCTAATAAACTATATTCGATTAACTCTCTTCGAATAACTAATATTCAATGAATCTTATTTCGAATAAACTATATTCGACTAACACCTTTCTTCGAATAAACTATATTCGATAATTCCTTTTAAATAAACTATATTCGATTAATTCCTTTTCGAATAACTCTATTCGACTAACTCCTTTTAACTCTATTCGAATAACTTATATTCGATCAACTCAAATTCGATTATCTCTAACTGGTTAACTCTAACTGATTAACTCTAACTGTTAACTCTACTCAAATACCTATATTTGATAACTCTATTCGATTACAAAAACTTCCTTTTTTATTTTTCTATATTTATTTCATATGAATATTTCCTTTTATAATTCTATTTTTTTACCAAATAAATATTTCCCTTTAACTCCATTTATTTATCAAATGATTCCTTTTTATCTTTATTTATTTTCTAAATAAATAATCCCTTTTTATCTTTATTTATTTTCTAAATAAATAATCCCTTTTTTAATTCTATTTGTAAATGTTTTACAAATATTTCTCTTTCTATTTTATTCGTAAATTTTTTACAATATTTCCTTTAAATTCTATTTGTGAATGTTTTACAATACTTCCTTTCAATTCTATTTGTAAATGTCATACAAATATATCCTTTTCATTTCTATTTGTAAATGTTATACAAATATATCATTTTCATTTCTATTTGTAAATGTTATACAAATATATCCTTTTCATTTCTATTTGTAAATGATAAACAAATATTAAACCCATCTACTTTTAAACCCATCCGCACCCAAATACCCCGTCTTCTTCTTCTTGCCCAATATCACGAACCCGCTCTGTAACAAACCACCATTTTTGTTTCATTCGAGACCCCCATCTTCAACCATACCCCATTAAATTTCAAACGGATTCCACCATCATCATCCTCTTCAATCTCTCCTTCCGCCTATACCCACATTCACGAACCCTTTGAACCGCGACTTCCTGCTTTTCCTCATAGATGCATTGCCATTCGCGACACACTTTAGTCATGGATTACCACAAAACAAAGCGTGTGAGTGCTATTCGAAGCTAGAAACCCAATTCCATTATCCATTTCGCAAATAAATGCCTCGGTAACCGAAAATCTGCAACCTTGGATCGCTGTTGTACCCAGCGAATGGGAAGGATGTTGTCGAGTTCCTCTAAACCCGTACTAGGTTGAAGCCCTTCCTTCTGTAATCATAAAATGTATATATATTGATTTTAGGATTTTTATTCGGTTTAATTTGAAGTTTTGAGGATTTAACTATTTACTGAAGGATGAACACAGCGGCGCGTTCTGCTTTTGACCAAAGAAAATGAAGAGATTACGTTTAAAAAAATATAAGGGTATTTATAGATAGGTTTTAATAAAATTTTTATTTATTATTTTATTCAATTTTAATCAACCATTACATGTATTTGTTGTTTAAAATTCTCTATGATCACACATGATATCCAAAAATCATGAAAATGGACATACACCTTCAGTTCGACATTACGGACCCAACGAAACTGGTTTCATCGAATTCCGACTTCGTTTGCTCACATAGCGTATTTTTGACCGTCACAATACTAACTGTTTTTCACACTAAAAATTCGTACGGCCAAACACTGACTCCAAAAATAACGAAAATTGAAATCTAATAATAATTTAATATTTCAGATCCAACAAAATTAGTTTCATCGAAAACAGAGGTCGTTTGCAAAACAGACTATTTTTAAAACTCTAAATAACCCATTTAAATATATAAATATTTAAAAAACAATTAAATTAAATATAAATAAATATATATTATCGTATATATATTCACACAGAATATCATATAGCTCTAATTGGATTTATAACTCGATATTCAAATCCCGGCTGAATCGATATTCAATTTATATTGAAAATCCTTTTATAATATAAAATATATATTTATAAATTTCAAAGGAATTCCATAGTGACTTTTCTAAAATTTGTTTTGGACATAAATCAAAATCTACACAATGAAATCCCAATTTTTCTCTTCCACTAGAAAAATATACTTCACCAGCTCCATACGTTTCTTGTTTCACAGAAATTCGATTGTTAAACGGACCTTGTATATCCAGTTGAAGTTCAAATCACCAAATAGCGAACAACCGCGCCATTTCAAGCTCGAATTTAATTATAATAGAATTACACGTTCAAACTTTCGTTCAAATAATATATTCGTTATTCAAATTCAATTCCAAACTGAATTATATATTTTAAATTGCCTAATTTACATTATATCGTCAATTCACTATTTCTGACTATTTCGAAATTAAATATATTATTCTATTATTTAATTTTATTAAATATTCACTATTATTTAATTAAACAATGATTTAATTCCCTAAATCACAATAATTAAATAAATAAATTATATATCGCTGAAAATACGGGTCGTTACAAGTCCCTTATCCCATTTTTGACTCATACCGAGGTGTTAGGCACGCGAATTAACGCTATACACAAAGCTATGCTATATTAAAGCCGTGCTTTGATCATCAACCACAAGACTCTGCTTTTCAACAGAAGCCTTGATCATTTGCATCTCGGCATGCCACACAGGCAATTCACGCCATGCGACTGATGTTTATCGATATATAACCTATGAGCTCGTACGTCTCAGAGAAGGGTGTTAAGTAAGAGAATAAATTATCCACCACCAAACAGATATATCTTTAATAGAGATCAATCAACACAATAAAATTGAATGTCAGACACAACCATTTACAAGTTCGTTCTGGGTCTGAACGAAACCGGAGGCACCTTATTCCTCGTCCCATATGACCAATACTGGAGAGAGGTCCTCGCATATCAGGTCGATCTACAAGTACGTCTGGACGATCACCACTTATTACCTCGTCTTAGGTGTACAGCCCAATCAAGACATTAGTAATCATCCAACCGATGTTAAGACCTCCGGTCTTCAACCACCGTCTTCATCGTCGACTTATCGTCGAAATAGTTATTCAGAATGGGTATAAACCCGACCTTTCCGAATATCCCGCGTATATTATAACCAAGTGATATAAAAACACAACATACGCCTCATTCCAATCCAGAACATTCCTTTATTCAAATATTCTTATACTTTGGGAAAGGTTCCCATTAATTTTATCAAAGATAATTTCTTTTAAATTTATTCCTTAATCTTCCTTTGGATAAAATGTCTAAACCAAATTAAGGTTTATCAACTAGTCAGGATTAGTGAACCTTACCGAAGTAATCATTTGTTTAATTTCCCAATCCCAACCTATTCATCCCACGGAGCGAAACTGGTAATACTCCATATCTAACACCATGGTGTTATCGGTAAAATTTAATTACCACTTCACTTTCAAATCTAATTAAAGATTTAACTATCGTTTGGAGTAAAATTGGTGGTACTCCATTCTCGATCATTTCCCGAATTTGATAATTTAAATTATCACATTCACATTTCAATCTAATTAAAGATTCATTAAAACTACACTTAGTTTTAATCTTCCCAAAAATCATTATGTGATGATTATTCAAATCTAGGAAATAAATCCTGTCTTTAACTGGGTTAAAAAACCAATGTCATTTAAACACAGTTCACGATAAACCCAAAATCATATTCCATTAATTATGGAATCTACCCGGAAAACAGATCAATATATGTAATCGATATTAACTTCCATATCTAACCAATAATATAAATGGAAAAACGGCAAAGCCTTTTAAATTCCATATATAGTAACAGTGTAACGTCTCATATTTTTGGCAATCAAATATTTAATTTAATTTATTATTTTAAATATTATATTTGGAATATTAATGGATTTTAATATTTAATTCGTTTATTTAAAATGACGTTTAAACGTTATAATTTATAAAACGAGCTCGAAATGGCGCTGTAGTTCGTAATATTGAGTTTTGAACTTTAATTGAATATACATGATTCGATATAAGTCGGATTTCTGTGAAACGAGAAACGTTGGAACCGTGTTGATGAAAATTTTCATATGAAAGAGAAATATCCAGATTTCGTATTATAGATTGTTAGTTATGACCAAATCAAATTTTGAAATAATCGCTGTGGAAATCGTTATTAAAATATAGTCCTTTAAAATTGCCATTTTGCAAACGATCGCCGATTTCAACGAAACCAATTTCATTGGGATCGTAACATTAAATTATTGTACGGTGTTGAATGGCATGGCAAACCGATGTCGTATGTGACCACGGCAGCCAAAACGCCCGTTCAATTTCTATAGCGCATAATTAATTTAATAAAGGGTTATTTGGGTATAACTTGAACAAACGATCGAATTAGGCCGTGAAACCATACGTTGAGTTCGTATCGCCGATTACAGTCGGGATAGGTATATAGTTTGTTATTTTTGGAGATCGGAAAATTTGGCGTTAAAAATGGCATTTCGGTGCGCGTAAAAATAGCCAACTGGGGAAACAGTCTCAGAATGCGACGAAACTGGTGCCGTTGGGTTCGTATTAAAGATTTATTATAGGATTGTAAGGTTTTAAGTTGATTTGATGTATTTGGTGATCGTGGAAAAATTAAATGCGTGTTTATTTCTGGTTTTATAAAGGAAATTTTTTCATACTACCTCAAATTTCGACGAAACTTGTCCCATTGGATCCGGAATATCTTTTTACACCAAGATTAGCTTTTTTATCAGTAAACGAAAGTCGTTTGTGGTGGTTTCTGCGTGTAACTTCGCGGTGAAGTTTCGTTAATATTATTTAATTCTAAATTAATCCACCTGTATATACATTAGTCTGTGTAAACCTAATTTCAGCGTCATTTCTGTCCTTCTTCCAGCCTAAGCTATTTTCATCTGTGCCTACTACTGATGTGAACACATCGCTGCATCCCTATCTGTTCTCCTACTTGAAAAGAATTAACACTGCAAGTCTAATTGATCTATACCACAGGGGGCTAAAGGAAAATAGGACGTTACTTGATCCTTATCTTCTCTAAATCACGGTTATATATACGAAGCATGCTTTCCTCGTTCTTTTGTTTTCAGAACCGCAACCATACATTGCCATTAAAAATTCCACCAAAAGCTTTATAAATATAAACCATTCATACAAATATTTTTAAATCAAAATGTATGTATCAGAGATCTCCGGTTACCCTCATCCAACCTCACAATAGTTCGAGGGGGTCAGATTCAATGGTGCTTAGGTTGTTGGGAAAGGAGGCCATTGCGATGCCACTGGTGGGGACAGATCGGAGACTGGCGGTCTGTGGGGGGTGGTGTTGGTGGATCTCCTGGTGGCGTGAGCCTTTGCTGAAGAAAGAGATCAGCATAGTATTGTTTGGAGAACGAAAAGCTACAGCGGACTTGGATCAATTTTTGGATCGACCGTATCCTTTAATAACGTAATCAAGGAATTATGGGCCTGAACAATATTACAGAAGTAATTATTTAAGCCATATTATCTAATTAGTGTATAAGTGTTTAATTAAGAGATTAATAACCATTTATTGTTTAGGGTGTGGTAGTGTTCAGTTTCAAGCATGGGAATACGGTGGTGCAGAGAAAGGATGTTGCGTGGACTGTTGTTGATACTGGAGTGGTAAAAACGGAAGGGAAACGCGGAAATGTTGGGTGCAGGCAAATAAGAGGAAAAATGGAGAAACAGGAAACATGATGGAAACAGAAATTTTTGAAGAAGAGTGACAGTGTTGGCCAAAGTCATTTGAACTGGCATAGGGAACGAAAACGAGAGAACTGGGAAGGAAACTATCCGTCGGTTGAAATCATTGAGTAAAGTAATTTGTTTTAACCAAAAATCATGATTAAGAAATCAAATTTAGTTCTAATTTATTTCGGGAATTTGTGGATACAGGAAGCCGCTGAACAAATTCGATCGCAAGAAGTGAAAAGCTTATGATTGGTCTGCTTAAACCGTTAATACCAAGTAAATTTGTTTAATTGGATTTATAGTTAAAGTTAGTCACTAAATAAAATTCGTGACTTAAGATATTTATAACTTTTTATTTTGATATCAGAATTGAATAAAATAAAAGACAGTGGGACCGTATGATAGAACATTAGATTCTGGAATTATTTTGGGACTGATTTGGCTAAAGCCGAAGATTTGCTGGGATTTTTCATTAAATTAAACTTCTGTTTAATTTGACTGAAAATCGAACCGTTTAAACGATTGACAGTAACCAAGGTGAGTTAAAGTCACTCAGTTTTTCCCATTTATATTTTATATAAATTGGGTTTTTATTTTGTGTGCTCTGCTTGCTGATGGTTGACCGTTTACTTGTTACATATTTAATTACTGATTTAACTGATGAAATAAATCCGTCGTTTAATTTTAGTGAACTACCAAATCGTTATTCTAACGATTGGTTCCAATAAAGGTAACTTACCTTGTTGGTCACGTTTATAAAATAAACGTGTTTAATGGGTTGAATTGGTTACACTGGTTGAATTGTTTTGTTTATTGGTTGATGTTAAATGGTCATTAGTTATTACTATCACATATGAACCGATCCGATGGGGTGATTGATCTGATTATTGATTGTTGACTGAAATTTCAACATCTGTGCAGTAAACCAATGACCGGTATTGGTTGAGTGTCGTGCAACATATGGCCTATTAAATTTATTTTTACAACTGGAGATAGATTTGAAACATTTTATTTTAAAGAAAATTTTATAGAAAGGGAAAATAAATAAATGTTTTATGTAAGATTTGATTTATTTTTAATCAATTTTATAAAGGCGACTCTGATGTTAATCCGATTTATAAGTATGAGGACGAGAAATAAATCGAATGGTATTGTTTAATTTTAATAAGATTTTAAAAGGGAAATTTAATATTTATTTTAGTAAAGAAAGGAATCAACTATGAAAGTAGTTAAATACTAAAATAAATTATTATTTTAATAATTTAGAGAAAATACTTTTTAGTAGAGATTCATTTTAAAAGTACTTGAAATTGAAATAGAATCCAATGGAATGGTGAAAGGTAACTACGAACGGGATTTATATTTAAAACCCGGATTTGTATAACAAGTTTTAAAAGAAATTCTAAGCAGATGCAATAGATTATAAAGGAAGATTAGTTAATTATTTGAGGTAAGTGAAAAGATATTTAGATCAAAAAGATTACAATAAATCAGGGTTATGTAAATGAGCTTTAATGTGTAAAAGGGTTAATTGTACATTAAAGTTACATAATAATGGATTAAGTAAAAAGGGAGGGGATTAAAATAATATTTCAAAGAAGGAATCGTCGGATGGGTTTGAAAAGGGATTAGTAAAAGTGAATTTGGTAAAAGGAGCAGATCATGAGATTTTGTAACCAAATTCGAATTATAAAATGAGTTGAGTTAAAGAGGCAAAGTTAAAAGTGATGTTACTTAATTAATGAATTAAGAACGAATGGTATGTTCGAGAAAGAGATTTTCAAAAGGAAAGAAGGTTTATAAAACCGTAATTTTGAATAAAATAGTTAATTGAAAGTTGTGTTGAGATTAGATGAGATATTGGTTTTATATTACAACTCGTATTTGTCTTTAGATATGAACGTTGTTGATCAAGGTCTGAGAGGTAATTAAAATATCCCAACTTGAACGACATCAGGACTATCTAAGGATGATATTAGTTGTAATGGTAAAAGGAATTAGTGATAATTTATTTCCATTAATGAAATAAAAATGGAAGGGTTGGGTTTTATCAAATAGGAATAAGCACTGGGTACTGTCAAGAAATAAATAAAAGATATTTCGTAATGTTGTTTACAAGGTGTTCGAACGTAAAAATAGAGAAATGGATATGATATGGGATTTTACTAAATATAAGAATGAATCTGTTCAAAGTATAATCTTATGATAAATAAAGAAGCGATAAATTATATTTATAATATCGAGAGTTTTAAATTTACATTTTTGTTTAATTTAAAAGGGCCAAGTGGTGCTGAATACCCGGCCAGTGAAATCATTGGGTTGTCATGATTGAAAACTGTTTATTTTGATAGTTAAATCACCGACTATCAAATCTGTCCAATACGATTATTGGTACGGAAAGACCGGGATCAAAGTTATATTCGAAAACCATTCCAACCAACAAATACGTAAAGGTATTAGAGATGATCGAGATGGAGCATTGAATTTTTGTAAATGGAAGAACTGCTAGTAATATCTGGTCTGCGGCCAGAGATGTACTATGGCTCTGTTGTGGTCTGAATCTACGGGTTGCAAGGACTTCTCACTACTGATCCAAAGGGTGATTCCTATATGAGATGCCGTAGGAGAGTACCTTCGGTTCATCCCGTTGCTGGATGACTTGTATGGACGAGTGTTTGACAGAGTAATTCCAAAGGATCACGTACGTTGATTTCTTCAAACGTGCTATAGTTGGTTATCTCCCAACTAGAGTATTTTGTGGACGTCAATTGGTGATATCTGGCGGATCTGAAGATGTGGTATTCAAAGTGAATGGTGGCCAGGTGTTGTAAAGGAAATTCTGATCTCAAGCCTCACAACCGGGAAATGACAAAAATCGGGCAGGCAGCATGGCTATGTGGGTAGCTCCCATTAGGGTGTATAATCACCTATCTAGAGAAATTCCATTTGCTTCTTTAATCTTTTTCGATGATGTCCCTTTTCGGGAAACGGTCGTTTGAGCCCAACCGTTGGTGATATACATTCGATACACTCAAGCTAAATGGGTGGTCGGTCATGTGTGGGCCGGGTTGCAAGACATTCTTGTTGAACCCGGTGTATTCACCTATAGAGATACACTATTGGTAGGTGGTCCCATACCTTGTCATAGTCGGAATCCAAACTCTATTAAGCGCCCGCGGTTTTGATTGTATACTATATATGTGGAGCGTGACATGCAAGTGTTCCACTAGATTCTATTTACTTGTATTTAGACATTATTATAATATCAGAAAGATATTGGTTTCAAAAATGTTTTGGATTATCGTAAGGTAAAAACCGTTCGTATTTATGTGTGGATTTGGTCATATGATTATCCTTTTCTTTGAAAATATTTTGACTGTAAAAATCAATTTTTTTTATCTTAATACTGTGCGAGTATTTCCCACTCTGGTTCACCAGACTGACCCAGTGTTTTGTAAATGCTCGGGTTAGCCGTGGTGTACAGGTTCAGGTCATCGAAGGCCGGGAAGAGACGAGCTGGAAGAGTCCAGACGTATGGGATATTATAGCTACTATTCCACTGTGTGTTGTATCTGTGGACAGGTTATTATAACTGTCCAGATGTGTGATGTACTCTGATATTGTAAGTTTTATTCAAAGCTCTAAATAAAGTTTTATTTCTGTATTATATTTTATTCCGCTGCGATGTGAGACTCTGTGTTGTGTTGTTTCTTCTTCTTCTTCTATTCTAATACTTCTTTCTTTCTTACCTCACCCCCTAATTTCTTTCTAATAACGTTCTTGTGTTTTCAGTGTTTCGAAGGTCGGCATAAGTCATGGTAAGGGTATTTATGTCAATTTCCGGTGACGAAAATCTTTGGGTCGTTACTGTGGTACCAGAGCTATTGGTTTAGTGATAACCTTGGCTCTATGGAGTAGCTCGATAGAGATTGAGTTAGTAATACCCTAGATCGAGATTGAGTGTATATATGAGAGCATACTTGTAAATTTTATTTACAAATGTTTTCTATTGTGTTTGTTGATCGATTCAAGTGTTG
The DNA here is from genome assembly GCA_030737875.1 of Allium sativum. NCBI lineage: Eukaryota > Viridiplantae > Streptophyta > Magnoliopsida > Asparagales > Amaryllidaceae > Allium > Allium sativum. The sequence continues at coordinate 754,489,850 of CM060918.1, forward strand.
AAAAGCATAAAACTGGCAATGGATACAGTATTGTTTTGAAAAGAGGGTAAATGAAATAATTTAACACAAATTATATTTTGTATAGAAAAGAAATAATTTATCAAAATATCAAGATATTGGTTTGTGTGTTTGATTGATGTAAATGAAATTCTAATTTGATTGAAATTTGAATTGAAACTTAACTTGGTCAAATTTAATTTAATTAGTTAAATTTAGAATTTGAATAAATAATAATAAAAAAAAAATAAAAAAATCGGGTATTAACCGATTGATGTTCAAATATGTGAAACCAAAGTAAAATGTTGAATTGAGCATAAATTCAATTATTTTGATTGAGATTGGTTGTGCATGGATGGTTGATGGGTATTGATTTGGTGTTAGATTGCTTGAATATAAATTCATCGGCAGTTTAATAAAAAGTTGAATTATAATTAAATTCCAGTATAGTCAGCTGGAATGTAATCGTATGGATTAAAGTGGAATAATTCCGTCATGTGTTGCAAATGAATACTTCATGCTTGATTTTAGATATTATTTATTTACTATATTGAATTGTTTTTCTTATTTAAAATAAATTGGATTTATAAATTAATGGGTTTGTAATGTTCTTTCTTACCTTAGCAATTTTGACGACGAAATTATTTTAAGGGGGAAAGAATGTAACGTCCCGTATTTTTGGCAGTCAAATATTTAATTTAATTTATTATTTTAAATATTATATTTGGAATATTAATGGATTTTAATATTTAATTCGTTTATTTAAAACGACGTTTAAACGTTATAATTTATAATACGAGCTTGAAATGGCGTTGTAGTTCATAATATTGAGTTCTGAACTTTAATTGTATATACATGATTCGATATAAGTCGGATTTCTGTGAAACGAGAAACGTTGGAACCGTGTTGATGAAAATTTTCATATGAAAGAGAAAAATCCATATTTCATATTACAGATTGTTAGTTATGGCCAAATCAAATTTTGAAATAATCGCTGTGGAAATCGTTATTAAAATATAGGCCTTTAAAATAGCCATTTTGCAAACGGTCGCCGATTTCGACAAAACCAGTTTCATTAGGACCGTAGCGTTAAATTATTGTATGGTGTTGAATGGCGTGGCAAATCGATGTCGTATGTGACCACGGCAGCCACAAACGCCCGTTCAATTTCTATAGCACATAATTAATTTAATAAAGGGTTATTTGGGTATAACTTGAACAGATGATCGAATTAGGCTGTGAAACTAATTCCGTTGAGTTCGTATCGTTGATTAGAGTAAGGATATGTATATAGTTTGTTATTTTTGGAGACTGGAAAATTCGGCATTAAAAATGGCATTTCGGTGCGCGTAAAAATAGCATACCGGGGAAACAGTCTCAGAATGAGACGAAACTGGTGCCGCTGGGTTCATATTAAAGAATTATTATATGATTGTAAGGTTTCAAGTTGATTTGATGTATCTGGTGATCATGGAAAAATTAAACGCGTGTTTATTTCTGGTTTTATAAAGAAATTTTTTTCATACGACCTCGGATTTCGATGAAACTTGTCCCATTGGATCCGGAATATCTTTTTACACCAAGATTAGCTTTTTTATCAGTAAACGAAAGTCGTTTGTGGTGGTTTCTGCATATTACTTCGTGGTGAAGTTTCGATAATATTATTTAATTCTAAATCAATCCACTTATATATACATCAGTCTATGTAAACCTAATTTCAGCGTCATTTCAGTCCTTCTTCCAGCCTAAGCTATTTTCATCTATGCCTATTACTGATGTGAACACATCGTTGCATCCCTTCTGCTCTCCTACTTGAAAAGAATTCACACTGCAAGTCTAATTGATCTATACCACATGGGGCTAAAGGAAAATAGGACGTTACTTGATCCTTATCTTCTCTAAATCGCAGTTATATATACGGAGCATGCTTTCCTCGTTATTTTGTTTTCAGAACCGCAAACATACATTGCCATTAAAAATTCCACCGAACTTTAGAAATATGAACCATTCATACAAATATTTTTAAATCAAAATGTATGTATCAGAGATCTCCTGCTACCCTTGTCCAACCTCACAATAGTTCGAAGGGGTCAGATTCAATGGTGCTTAGGTCGTTGGGAAAGGAGGCCATTGCGATGCCACTAGTGGGGACAGATCGGAGACTGGCGGTCTATAGGGGGTGGTGTTGGTGGATCTGATGGCGGCGTGAGCCTTTGCTGAAGAAAGAGATCAGCATAGAGTTGTTTGGAGAACAAAATGCAACAACGGACTTGGATCAATTTTTGGATCGGCCGTATCCTTTAATAACGTAATCAAGGAATTATGGGCCTAAACTATATTACAGAAGTAATTATTTAAGCCATATTTTCTAATTAATGTATAAGTGTTTAATTAAGAGATTAATAACCATTTGTTGTTTAGAGTGCGGTAGTGTTCAGTTTCAAGCATGGGAATACGGCGGTGTGGAAAAAGGATGTTGCGTGGACTGTTGTTGATACTGGAGTGGTAAAAATGGAAGCGAAACGCGGAAATGTTGGGTGCAGGCAAATATGAGGAAAAATGGCGAAACAGGAAACATGATGGGAACAAAATTTTTTGAAGAAGAGTGACGGTGTTGGCCAAAGTCATTTGAACTGGCATAGGGAACGGAAACGAGAGAACTGGGAAGGAAACTGTCCGTTGGTTGAAATCATTGAGTAAAGTAATTTGTTTTAATTAAAAACCATGATTAAGAAATAAAATTTTGTAACAATCCAGAAAATTTGAACCAATTTAAATTTTTTATTTTAAATAAATTGGTTAGAAAATGAGCCTGAATTTAAAATTTTTAATTTTAAATAATATTAGAGGCAGTGAAAATAGTCAATTTTCAAATGACCTCTGTTTTTGACAAAACCACTTTTGTTGGAACCAGAATGTCAAATTATTGTTAGGTTTCAATTTTTAGAATTTTCCGATTTAGTATGTGAGCGTGGCAAAAGAAACTGTGTTTGATCAAATACAGTCAAAATTGAACAACTGGAAAATAGCCATTTTTCGAACAGTCTCAGAATTCAACGAAATTAATTTTGTTGGATTCGTATCGTCAAAACAGAGCCAAAAATATTTTTTTTTGATTTTTCGGAGTCCGTATGTGGCTCCGGTGGATTTTTGATTATGTCAGAATTAAATAATAAAAGAATTAATTTTAAATTCGAAAAATGAGGGATGAGATGACCTCTTGGGCCTGCGGGACATAGCTATATAGATCCGGACTAGGGGGTATTAGCTAGGAAACACAGTCGTTGGGCTGAAATCAGAGCAAGTGGGTATATGGACTTTTATTGGATTAATTAAATAATTAAACATAACCCTAAATATAATATTATTTAAATCCATGTAGCATCGTATTCATCTTCCCTGATCCCAAATTTCAGCCGCCCCCTCTTCATCCATTCCCTCTCCAAATTCTCTCTCCACACAAACAATTACCGTATGCTCCTTTGGATTTTTCTCTAGGATTCTCCTTCCTCTTCATTTCTAGACAAGATTCACCTCCTCTCGTGCCCCGGTTTCAGAGAATCGCGCCCCCAAACACCCGACATTTCAGCCGCCGCCGACCCCACCTGGTGCAGCTGCACCCTCCACCGTGCTAGGCGCACGTACCCCCCTCCAAGCCCGACCACCTCCAACAAACCACACATCAAACCGACCTTCCTACCTCCTGAAAACTGAAGTCAAAGTTTTGAACAATTCTGAAAAGTCACGGCCAATTTATCTGAAGGAGGAAGAGAGGTTAATTCCTTAATGACTAAACTAATTAATTAATCTAATTTATTTTATAACTTGTTTTGATCATAATTAATTCGTTTCAACTCGGAATTCGATGATTTCAGCGACGTTGTGATCGTATTGAGCAGATCTACGCTTCTGGACTGAAACGAGGTAATTCAGAACAACTTGAATTTTGGACAAATTTCTCAATGACTGTGAGATATCTTTTATTTTAAATTAGTTAGTTAATTAATTTACTTTTATCTATAGTATTCGTTTCAGATCTGATTTGTATGGATGTGTTATGATGATTGTCTGTTGGATGTTATGATTTACCATGTTCATTGTTGTGTGTATTTGAACATTTCAATCGTATGTTTGATTTTATTGAATTGAGTTATATAATCAATTCCACATCCATTTATACGATGAAAATGAAAAAGAAAAAAAAGAGAGAAATAAAGAAAAATCATAGATCTACATACAAAAAGGGAAAAGAGAAAAAGGGGAAAATAAAATTTCCTTTTTACTTGGATGGGTTTGATTCAATATGGAAAATAATATTTCCTTTTATTTGAATGGACTCGATTTGACAAAGAAAATAAAATTTTCTTTTTATTTAGGTGGATTTGATTCGGAATAGAAAATAAAAATTTCCTTTTTATTTAAATTGATTTGATGCTATATAGAAGGAAAAAGTTTATTTTATTTTGTGTTTCAACACAAATAGTAACATGCAAAAGAAACGCCTATTTTTATTTTGTGTTTTAACACAAATATTTTCATATAAATGAAAAGTTCTTTTCATTTATGTTTTAACGCAAATATTTACATAGAAAATGAAATATCATTTTTATTTGTGTTTCTAAACACAAATATTATATAGAACATTAGATTACCTATTTATTTGTGTCCAAAAACACAAATATATGCATTGGACATTGAAAATATAATATATATTTATTTGTGTCTTTAAACACAAATACATGCACCGTCATTAATATATATTTATTTGTGTCTTTAAAACACAAATACATGCACCGTCATTAATATATATTTATTTGTGTCTTAAAACACAAATACATGCACCGTCATTAATATATATTTATTTGTGTCTTTAAACACAAATACATGCACCGTCATCAATATATATTTATTGTGTCTTTTAAACACAAATACATGCACCGTCATTGAAATACATTTTATTTGTGTCTTTAAACACCAATGTAAACATCGTATACTGAATTATATTTCATTTGTGTCTCTAACGCAAATATATACGTCGTACATTGATTAACATTTTTATTTGTGCTGCAAAACACAAATATTACGTGGAACATTGAGTGACATTTTTATTTATGCTTTAAAACGCTAATATTCAATAGAAAATCAAAAGACATTTTTATGTGTGCTTTCAAACACAAATTAGACATGAAGAATAAAATTTCATTTTTGTGCCATTTTTTAATGCAAACAATATGTAGAAAAATAGAATCTCATTTTATTACACTCCGTAATGCAAATGCAGTGTAGAGGGAAAAAAAGAAAAAAAATATAATTTAAATTTTTGTGTTCGCATACAAATGCAAACGCTACTAAAAAAAATATAATTTACATTTTTATGTTCGCATACAAATGCAAACACTACTAAAAAAATATAATTTACATTTTTGTGTTCGCATACAAATGCAAATGCTACTTAAAAATATAATTTACATTTTTGTGTTTGCATGCAAATGGAAATGCTACATAAAAATAAAATTTACATTTTCGTGTTTGCATTCAAATGCAAACGCTACATGTAAGAGGGAGAGACGATTTTACTTTATGTTTACATTCTATAATGCAAACAAAAATAAGAAAAAGGATATGTTTTTGTTTGCGATTTTAGTTGCAAACAAAATTAGAAATAAAAAGATACGTTTTTTTGTTTGCAATTTTAGATGCAAAAAAAGTAGAAATTAAAGTTACATTTTGTAGCAAAATTTAAATGGGGACAACTTAGAAAAAGAAAGATTATATTTTTATGTGTTTATTTACATTACTTGGTTTAAATAAACGGAAAATAAAAGACGCTCATTTATTTACATTCCTAGATGTAAATAAAATTAGAAATTAAAAGCTACATTTTATTTGCACTCTTTGAACACAAATAAATCATGAAAATATATGTTTTATTTGCATTCCCTGATGCAAACACAAAATGAGAGTAAAAATTTACATTTATATGTAAATTTTAAAGAATAGTAAGAGAATAATATTTAGTCTAAAAATATTTTTTACTTTAAAAATAAAAAAATACATTTTTGATGTAATATTAAAAGCGTAGGAAAAAATTCTTATTTTGCTCATAAAAATGATTTGGACAAAAATATTCATTTTTGTTCATCGGAAGGAAATCAACAAATTTACTCCTTGAAATAAAATGGACAAAAATATTCGTTTTATTCGTTGTGAAGGAATTTACACCTAGTATGAGTAAGAAGGTTGAAATCAAGAATTAAGCATTGGAATTTATGAACAAACTAAAATATAAATTTATAGTCAATTACTATAAAAATTGGTGCATGAAATAAAACACATTTTAATAAACGAGATAAACTTAAGTTGTGTTTTGCATTATTCATTTCCTTTATTGGTGTGATGTTCATGTGAGTGAAAGCGCTTGAAAAATTTATATTTATAAATAAAAATAGAATTATAACGAATCGAGCGTGGCAGTTCGCGTTTCGGCAATCGTGACTTTAAACGGTTATACCGAGAGATCCGACCGTCGGATTTTCCCAAAACTGGAGCCGTTAGGACCGCTTTGGGAAGATCTTTCCAATGAGACAAATTTTGTCAAAATCCAACGGTTAGATTTCAAGATATGTATAAATCAAATTTCTTGGAAAACAGCGCCAGGGCCACCCTCGGACCCGAAGCGTCGTTTAATTAATTTGAGCTATATATTTTATATATATAAATAAAAATAGCGATGAATCGGTAAAAATTAATATTAACGATATGAAGTGATTTAAATGATAATTATTCGATAATTATTTGAAAAGTCCGAGTTCTACTCATTTTAAATAATTATACGTCGATGAAGAGACGAAGACGGTGTTGAAGACCGGCGGTCATTACATCGAATGGATGTATTGCTACTGAGGTCCTCGATAAGAGTAGCTACCCTGAAGGGATTCTGGCAGTAGTCGTCCAGACGTATGTGATGACTGTCCGGATATACGCGAGCCTTTAAGGTGTCTCCGGTTCCGTTCAGATCCAGAACGGACTTGTAAATGGATGCATGTCTGACGTTGAACTTCGTCCCATGTAAACTGATGTCTGTTAATATACAACCGTTGGTGGCAAGAGAATTTATTCTCTCGCTCAACACCCATAGAGGTTGTGTGTTGATAGATGTTAATTTCATGGCATGAATTGTCAATGGGACACGCCAAGATGCAAATGATCAAGGTTTTGTTTAAAAGCAGGCCTTGTGGTTGATGATCAAAGCATAGTCTATTTAGGCATAGCTTTGTGTATATCGTGACTTCGCGATCCTCACACACCGGTTGAGTCTAAAACGGGATAAGGGAACGCAGGGAGTGCACACGTTTCTTTCTGGCTAGAAGTGGTGTCAGTGCTTAAACTGGCTGACATTTGCTTATGTGGTTGTTGGAATATTTTTGCGAGGCCTCGGTTTATTCTTATCGGTCGCCCTCTGCTAATAATAATATCGTATTTTGCGTATTTTAATTGAAATATTTTCTTTAAACATATACACACTAATAATAATATCGTATTTTGCGTATTTATCATCTTTTGACCATTATAAGGTAAAACCCTATCCTCCGGTTTGCGTTGCATTGTGTGATGGGACTTGGGTCTTATAATGGTTTCATTTTTCAAAAAAGCATTGCGATATTAAACGTTATACTTTATTTATTGACACTGATAATCCCATGGAGTAAACCCGTTCCGCGATAGCGGCGTGGTCCTCGTGATTATCAAACCCGTTAGTTAATTAAGATATCTCGTACCAGCCCAATGACTGACTCGTAGTTTGTTTCACCTTTTGCAAACTCGGGTGCCCTCTTCTACACGGGCAGCCAAGTGACAGGTTAGGTTTGGATATTCGCCAGGTGGAAGCTTGCTAATGAAGATGCTGAAGAAACTTTCTTTTTATCTTCTATTTTCTGCTTAAGACTTTGAGACAGTATTTAGTATTGATGTAATTTGAGAGATTGAGACTCTATTTCTTTCCTTTGAGACATCTATTTTGTTAAGTGTAATTATGTGCTGCATACTGTGATGTTTCAGTGATGATATTGGTGATGACATTTCTTTCCGCTGCAATGATTTATATGTTCTGCTATACTCTGAGATCTGTTATTGTTCTAGTTATGTTATATTCCATGCGATTTTCCTTACTTTCGTTACACGGGAGTTTGGGTTCATCACAAATTTAGTTCTAATTTATTTCGGGAATTTGTGGATACAGGAAGCCGCTAAACAAATTGATCGCAAGAAGTGAAAAGCTTATGATCGGTCTGCTTAAACCGTTAATACCAAGTAAATTTGTTTAATTGAATTTATAGTTAAAGTTAGTCACTAAATAAAATTCGTGACTTAAGATATTTATAACTTTTTATTTTGATATCAGAATTGAATAAAATAAAAGACAGTGGGATCGTATGATCGAACATTAGATTCTGGAATTATTTTGGGACTGACTTGGGTAAAGCCGAAGATTTGCTGGGATTTTTCGTTAAATTAAACGTCTGATTAATTTGACTGAAAATCGAACCATTTAAACGATCGACAGTAACCAAGGTGAGTTAAACTCATTCAGTTTTTCCCATTTATATTATATATATATTGGGCTTTTATTTTGTGTGCTCTGCTTGCTGATGGTTGACCGTTTACTAGTTACATATTTAATTATTGATTTAACTGATGAAATTAATCCGTCATTTAATTTCAGTGAACTACCAAATCGTTATTCTAACGATTGGTTCCAATAAAGGTGACTTACCTTGTTGGTCACATTTATAAAATAAACGTGTTTAATGGGTTGAATTGGTTACACTGGTTGAATTGTTTTGTTTATTGGTTGATGTTAAATTGTCATTAGTTATTATTATCACATATGAACCGATCCGATGGGGTGATTGATTTGAGTATTGATTGTTGTCTTAAATTTCAACATCTGTGCAGTTTAAACCAATGGCCGGTATTGGTTGAGTGTCTGACAACATATGGCCTATTAAATTTATTTTTACAACTGGAGATAGATTTGAAACATTTTGTTTTAAAGAAAAGTTTACACAAAGGGAAAATAAATAAATGGTTTATGTAAGATTTGATTTATTTTTAATCAATTTTATAAAGGCGACTCTGATGTTAATCTGATTTATAAGTACGAGGATGAAAAATAAATCGAATGGTATTGTTTAATTTAATAAGATTTTAAAAGGGAAATTTAATATTTATTTTAGTAAATAAAGGAATCAACTATGAAAGTAGTTAACTACTAAAATAAATTATTATTTTAATTATTTAGAGAAAATACTTTTTAGTAGAGATTCATTTTAAAAGTACTCGAAATTGAAATAGAATCCAATGGAATGGTGAAATGAAACTACGAACGAGATTTATATTTAAAACCCGAATTTGTATAACAAGTTTTAAAAGAAATTCTAGGCAAATGCGATAGATTAGAAAGGAAGGTTACTTAATTATTTGAGGTAAGTGAAAAGATATTTAGATCAAAAAGATTATAATAAATCAGGTTTATGTAAATGAGCTTTATTGTGTAAAAGGGTTAATTGTACATTAAAGTTACTTAATAATGGATTAAGTAAAATGGGAGGGGATTAAAATAAGATTTCAAAGTAGGAATCGTCGGATGGGTTTGAAAAGGGATTAGTAAAAGTGAATTTGGTAAAAGGAGCAGATCATGAGATTTTTTAACAAAATTCGAATTATAAAATGAGCTGAGTTAAAGAGGCAAAGTTAAAAGTGATGTTACTTAATTAGTGAATTAAGAACGAATGGTATGTTCGAGAAAGAGATTTTCAAAAGGAAAGAAGGTTTATAAAACCGTACTTTTGAATAAAATAGTTAAATGAAAGTTGTGTTGAGATTAGATGAGATATTGGTTTTATATTACAACTCGTATTTATCTTTAGATATGAACGTTGTTGATCAAGGTTTGAGAGGTAATTAAAATATCCCAACTTGAACGACATCAGGACTATCTAAGGATGATATTAGTTGTAATGGTAAAAGGAATTAGTGATAATTTATTTCCATTAGTGAAATAAAAATTGAAGGGTTGGGTTTTATCCAACAGGAATAAGCACTGGGTACTGTCAAGAAATAAATAAAAGATATTTCGTAATGTTGTTTACAAGTTGTTCAAAGGTAAAAATAGAGAACTGGATATGATATGGGATTTTACTAAATATAAGAATGAATCTGTTTATAGTATATTCTTATGATAAATAAAGAAGCGAGAATTTATATTTATAATATCGAGAGTTTTAAATTTACATTTTTGTTTAATTTAAAAGGGCCAAGTGGTGCAGAATACCCAACCAGTGAACTCATTGGGTTGTCATGATTGAAACACTATTTATTTTGATAGTTAAATCACCGACTATCAAATCTGTCCCATACGATTATTGGTACGGAAAGACCGGGATCAAATTTATATTCGAAAACCATTTCGACCAACAAATACGTAAAGGTATTAGAGATGATCGAGATGGAGCATTGAAGACCGTGGATTTTCATAAACGGAAGAAATGCTAATAATCTCTGGTCTGCAGCTAGAGATGTACTGTGGTTCTGTCGTGGTCGGAATCTACGAGTTGCGAGGACTTCTCGCTACTGATCCATGGTGTGATTCCTATATGAGATGAAGTAGGAGAGTACCTACGGTTCATCCCGTTCCTGGATGACTTGTATGGACGAGTGTCTGACAGAGTATTTCCCAAGGATCACGTACGTTGATTTCTTCAAACGTGCTATAGTTGGTTAGCTCCCAACATGAGTATTTTGTGGACGTCAATTGGTGATATCTGGCGGATCTGACGATGTGGCATTCAAAGTGAATGGTGGCCGGGTGTTGTAAAGGTAATTCTGACCTCAAGCCTCACAACCGGGAAATGACAAAAATCGGGAAGGTAGCATGGCTATGTGGGTCTCTCCCATTAGGTTGTATAATCACCTATCTAGAGAAATTCCATTTGCTTCTTTAATCTATTTCGATGCTGTCCCTTTTTGGGAAACGGTGGTTTGAGCCCAACCGTTGGTGATATACATTCAATACACTCAAGCGAAATGGGTGGTCGGTCATGTGTGGGCCGGGTTGCAAGACGTTCTTGTTGAACCCAGTGTATTCACCACTAGAGATACACTATCAGCAGGTGGTCCCATACCTTGTTATAGTCGGAATCCAATCTCCAATAAGCGCCCGCGGTTTTGATTGTATACTATATATGTGGAGCGTGAGATGCAAGCGTTCCACTAGATTCTATTTACTTGTATTTAGACATTATTATAATATCCGAAAGATATTGGTTTCTAAAATGTTTTGGGTTATCATAAGGTAAAAACCGTCCGTGTTTATGTGTGGATTTGGTCTTACGATTATCCTTTTCTTTGAAAAGATTTTGACTTTAAAAATCAAGTTGTGTGTTATCTTAATACTGTGTGAGTTTTTCTCACTCTGGTTCACCAGACTGACCCAGTGTTTTGTAAATGCTCGGGTTAGCCGGGGTGTATAGGTTCAGGTCATCGAATGCCAGGAAGAGATGAGCTGGAAGAGTCCAGACGTATGAGATATTATAGCTACTATTCCACTGTGTGTTGTATCTGTGGACAGGTTATTATAACTGTCCAGATGTGTGATGTACTCTGATATTGTAAGTTTTATTCAAGGCTCTCAATAAAGTTTTATTTCTGTATTATGTTTTATTCCGCTGCGATGTGAGACTCTGTGTTGTGTTGTTTCTTCTTCTTCTTTTATTCTAACACTTCTTTCTTTCTTACCTCACCCCCTAATTTCTTTCTAATAACGTTCCAGTGTTTTCGGTGTTTCGAAGGTCGGCATAAGTCATGGTAAGGGTATTTGTGTCGATTTCCAGTGCCGAAAATGTTTGGGTCGTTACAAATAGTCTTCGTCCACAGAAGTCCACTTCGATTATTAAAAAATCAAATTCCATTCAGTTCTAATTTATTTTATTAATTTGAAAACTTTATTTTGGAGAAATTTCCATTAAATCTTAATAAGAAGATTTATAAATTCCAAATTACATTTCACGGTTCGTCGGGTTAAAAAACAAATGTTGTTTAAAACATCATTCGCTATAAACCCAAAAATCCAATTCTTTTATCCAATTCCACTTAAATATTAATTAATTGGGAAACTTCACTAAATCTTACTTAAAAGATTTATTCTTTTCTCAACTGGGATTAAGAACAGCGTTACTAAAGACACTATTCATGACCAACCCAAAATCCAATTCAATAGTAAATACAAGGCTCTGAATAGAAATTATATCGGCTTATATTCAATATCAAATTCTGAAATCAACTAATATCGCATTGGGAATAATGATATACATATCTTCCAAATTCCTCCACAATATCCATATAATCACGGAATCCAATATCGAAATATTCCAAAGATAATTTCGATTCAAATCCATTCTAATTCATATATTGGAAATTCTGGTTATTTTTAAAACCATTTCAAATCCAGTTTATTTATTTAAAATATTGGATTATAATTCTAGTTCATAACTAGTTCATTTTGATAAAAATATATTTTTATCTTTACAAACATGGGATTTTTCATCCAAATTCTTTCCAAATCATTTATTATGATTTTATACAAATTACTAACATTTTTAATAATTTTATCAAGGCCCATACAGTCGATTTCCATAAACGGTCATCGAACTGCACTTACAGCAACCTTTTCCAAATTTGATTTGGACATAATTCCAAATCCAACCTTTAGATTTCAAATCTCTTGTATTCATTGGAAAGCACTTTTTGATACGAACCCAACGGTTCCGGTTTTAGGAGAATCCGACGGTCGGGTCGCCCATAATATTAATTCAAAGTCAATGGTCGAAATTTGCGAACGGCCGCAGCGCAGTCCGTTCTATTTTTGCTATTTAATATATATAATATATATATCATGTATATTTCATCAATTTCCATTTAAAACGTATTTTATAAATTGTTTTAAATTCATTTTAAAAACAATTTCAACTTCATATTCAATTTTAAATCTAAAATAAATATTCCATATCATTAATATATAAATGATAATATTTTCTAAACATTATATTTTGTAATCACTTCCTTTTCAATACTCATTATAAAAATGAATAAAATCGATATAAATATTGTTCGTGACAAAATGGCGCATATCTAATCAACATGGCTTCATATATTTCAATATTTTCGTGTCCACCCCAAATCGGACATCAAAATCATATTTTGATCCATTACTGAATATTATTTTAAAATATTAGTTTTTTTTAAATATTCATTATTTGTCATTTTAAAATATTCATTAATTTAAAATATTCTTTCTTTCCAAATTGGAATCAAACACAGTCAATTACCATATAATTTTATTTATACGGAGTTCATACAGACGTGTACATAACAATAATCAAACACAGTCAACCATCATCGAGAGAGCATTACACAACTGCGTAAGCATTAAATATAGATAATTAATGCTTACAACAGTCTGTCAACCAATCAATTGACATACAACTAAACAATTGGGATTAGTGTACATCAAATATCATCCCAATACCCGTGTGGGGTTTCAATCAACACACACCGGTTTTATTTGTGCAGTTGGGCGATGTATATAAACAAATCATCCGATTTGTAAATGAATATTTATTTTCATTCATATACTCGTTAAAATTATATTTTTAATGATAAATATTTATTTAAACACATGAATATTTTATACGGTTCATTTATACAATAAAAATGATATTTTTATTGTTCTAACATTTTTAGAAAATTTCGGCAGCATAACGGCGCGGTAATAGAACCGAAATAAGGTCTTGCCTTATCCTTCACCTAATACTGGCTCGCTCCATACACATACCAAATCTAATCAATTCAATTCACATCCCAAGCCAAATTCAAACAAACAAAACAATCAAACAACCATGGTTTCAAACAAAGGTGTCGGGTGCTACAAAGCACCGTCTGCATCCTAGTATATATATTTAAATAGAAAATAAAGTTAGAGTTAGAAGGTCTCACCTTTGGTATCCACTCCTCCAGTTCTATTTCTGAATTACTGAACCGTTTGGATTTGCCCGAAATTCCAATGCAATCTTTTCCACGTTGTTCATAGTAAAAATCATATTTTTAATATGATGTTTATATATTTGAAAATCGCATTTTTATATCACTATATATATATATATATATATATAAGATCACATTTTTATATCGTTATATATATAAAAATCATATTTTTATATAACTAAAAATCGAATTTATATATAATCAAAAATCGAATTTTTATATAACTAAAAAACGTTATGATTCATACGATAAAAATTATTTTTATATTTTTTAAATTCTCATCTTTATATTTTTAAAAATCTCAACTTTATATTTTTTAAAATCTCATCTTCATATTTTTAAAAATCTCATCTTTATATTTTTAACTAAAGCTATATATAGAATACAAATCACGTTTTTATCTCAATACATATATTATAAAGATCATATTTTTATAACGCTATGCGTATATAAAAATCATATTTTTATACCGTTACTCCATATATAAAAATCTAATCTTCTCAAATATAAAAATCATATCTTTTTATTTATAAAAATCATATCTTTTTATTTATAAAAATCAAATCTTTTTACTTATAAATATCAAATCTTTTCACTTATAAAATTCAAATCTTTTCATTTAAAAAAATCATATATTTTCACGTGCAAAAATTAAATCTTTTCACTTATAAAAATCAAATCTTTTCACTTATAAAAATCAAATCTTTTCACTTATAAAAATCAAATCTTTTCACTTATAAAAATCAAATCTTTTTATAAATAAAATTCAAATCTTTATATTTTTATAGGCTTAAAAGTTATATTTTCATAACACAGAAAATCATATTTTTTTCATACATGAAAAATCATATTTTTCTCTCACATGAAAAATCATATTTTTCTCTCTAACATGAAAAATCATATTTTTTCTCTAACATGAAAAATCATATTTTTCTAATCATAATAAATCAGATTTTCTGAACATAAAATCAGAATTTATAAACCTAATTAAAGCAGAAAACTCACTTTTTTCTTATGGTTTCGATCGAGCAGGGAGAATTGGAGAATGATATTGTCGCAGGTGTTCGTCGGTTGGTGCGCGGCGTCAGGTGGTGTGCGGCTGCAGGTGGTGCGCGACTTCAGGTGGTGCGCAGCTTCAGGTGGGTGGCGGCTTCTAGGGTTGAACGTTTTTAGGGTTTCAGAGTTTGAGGCTTGGCGGTTTTGGGAGGAAAGAGGAGAGAGAGGGGAGATCGGGGAAAGGAGGGGGGTGCCGGAGATGGAGGCGGGGCTGGTGGTTGGGTCTGGCGGTGGAGCATCGATCGATTTGAGGGGGGTCGACGGGTTTGTGTGTCCATGTTTTTTTCTTTCTTTAATTTCTGATCGTGGAGAGAGAAGTGAAGGAGAGGGAGGGACTCAATATAAATATATATATATTATTTTATTTTTCTCCAAAAATGTTGAATTTCCATTTGAACTCCAAACGATACCCAACGACTATCGAACCTAGCTAATTACCCACATTCCAAACACAATGGGATGTATCTGGCAAGCCAATTTGACTGTTACAATCAGTTTTCATCAAAATTAAAATATAAATCAATGTATATTGAATTTGAACGTACATTTTAATTTACCGGGACCACATACTGACTCCGAAAATTCCAGAAAAATAATTCTAGCTATGTTTTGATGATACGGTCCTAACAAAACTAATTTCATCAAATTTGGAGACCGTTTGAAAAACGGTCATTTTCCAATCGATTAAATTCAAATTGAAATTACCAAACACGTTTAAATTCACCACGCTCACATATTAATTCCAAAAATTATAAATATTGGAATCTAGCAATAATTTGACATTCCGGATCCAACAAAAGTGGTTTCGTTGAAAACAGAGGTTGTTTGCAAAATAGCTGTTTATTATATTAATATATATATATATATATATATATATGTATATGTATATATATTTATATATTCCATCGCGACTATTCTGAATTTTAAACTGGACACAACTTCCAACTTATAAAATGAAATCTTAGTTACATCCGTTAAAAATATATTGTTCATCAGATTCAAATATTTCTTGTTTCTTCCAATTCTGACTTATATTGAATTCTGTATATTCATTTGAAATTAGAAATCAAATTTTCAAACTACCACGCCATTTCAGGCTTGTTTTATAATAAAAATAAAATTATTCGTTCTAACTTCGTTTAAAATAAATTTTTAGTCGTTATTATTTAAAATAATTCATTTTAAATATTCAAAGTCCATTAAAATTGCCAAAATAAAAATTTTAAATTGGTTCTGAAAATCCGGGTTGTTACAATCTCCCCCACTTAAAATCTTTTCGTCCTCGAAAAGGAACGGAGTTGAAAGTTGTTTAACCAACCAAATCAACTTTTATTCTGGCGCTTATTCTTTAACTTTTCAGTTTCTAAAAATTTCTAATTTTTCAAAATTTTGGCTAACACCCTAGATTTTCGAAAAATTTCGCCGTAACTCCCTTTGTATGGGGATACATTTAAATCCGCAACTAGCCACGCAAGGCCCTCACCGATCGAAAAGAAAAAGCCAAGCGGCTAGCCAAACGGCTCATAAAATCATCCAAACCCACTAAATTAGTAAACATGTACCCATTTGTCAGGCATACAATTTTATTCCTCTGCTTAGCTTCCCTGCCATGACCTGTTCAATAAAACATGCACATATGTATGCAATTTCAACCAATTTTCAATTCAGTTCAATATTTGACACAATTTGATTTTATTAACCTTTCATTTTCATGTTGGTTTTATTAGAGGAATTAATAATCATCCATCACAACCAGTAATCAATTAGTTGATTAAATTTTCAAATTC
This sequence comes from Allium sativum, assembly GCA_030737875.1. Taxonomy (NCBI): domain Eukaryota; kingdom Viridiplantae; phylum Streptophyta; class Magnoliopsida; order Asparagales; family Amaryllidaceae; genus Allium; species Allium sativum. Next base: position 754,506,790 of record CM060918.1, read on the forward strand.
ATAATTTTGATATATATATTAAAAATCATGTTTTATGCCAATTCACAACAATATATTCTAACTATATTTTGGTTTTCACACCAGTCAATTGGAAATATATAGATATCCCTCTTTCGAAACTCGAACATAATTGCTGATCATGGTCGACCGATCATCAGAATCTTCTTCGGGCGACTAGAATGTGATTCTATATTATCCAGTATATTTGAGACTTCGAATATACGTTCATGATGCGTATTTGCAAAATCTTCATATACTCGATTGTTCAAATTCAATATAAATAAAATATTCAAATACGAATAATTGATATAAAATTTTTAAAACTAAATTTGATTTTAAAATTTTCACACTTCACACTCGTTCTAGGATACTTCTGATCCTATCTCTAACGAGTTATTCTTATTGGATATTACTAATCCAATCTCTGATGAATTCTTTCGTTCGGTTCTAATGTGTCTTGTTCTCGAGCTCTGTAAACCAAAGCTCTGATACCACGATGAAACGACCCGAACTCGCCCTTAGGGGAAAGCCCGGATTAAGTTGAGAACACAACAAATCATAACACAAACAGAAGAACATTTCATTGCTTATTACAACAATTTACATCAGAGTACAAGAATATACAGAGTATGAACAAATACTATACATTTGATAAATGTTAGATATTTACAAATTATCATGCAGCGGAAAATAATACAAAACACAACTGAAAGAAATACAGGGATACAGAGCATTCCGTATATAGGTCCGGCTATAAACCAGGATCCTGTGAATATAAATCTACAAAACCTAAACTCCTAGCTACCCGTGTGGAAAATAGGGGCAATTAGATTTTAGGTTAAAACAATAAACTCCAGGTCAGTCACGTGATTGGTGTGAGAACTAAAACAGTTATTCAAAACTTTACTTTAAGAATAAAGTAAATCAAGGGACCACGCCGCATAACACGGAACGGGTTTTGCATTAAACAAACAGAACAATGCTTTTTGAAAAAATGAAGCTATTATAAGGCCCAGGTCCCATTAGGCAATGCAACGCAAGCCGAAGGATAGGGTTTTCCCTTATAATAGCCAAATATGCTTGGTACGTTTAAAACAAATCATTTTGATATTACTATAAGTGTATAGTGTCAAAATCATTTTCAAATATAAATGTATCAATCATAGACGGCATGGGTACCATATATCATGTCTCCATACTAGGCTCTAAAATCAAAACCGAAATGTCACGTATTGGAAATTGGATTTCCATCATGAGTCTAGGCAAGGGATGTACTCCTTTCCACTCCGAGACACTCTAGCAAATGTCTCTGCACTGCACACTCTGGGCAACCCTTGGATCGGTTAGGTTGGTCCTCTCTTATGCTTGAGGATTGGCAATTCCTGAACACACGTTTCCCAATCCTATTGGACCTATCCATCGACTCCATAGTAACAGATATATCCGAGGCGCCTCGCAATCCAACAACTACATAGGTAAAAATAATAAATGTCTGGGCTCTATACCATGACACCACCTATGTCTAAAAAGAAATGTAATGTTCTCCCAATGGTACCTTATCCCGTTTTTGACTCATACCGAGGTGTGAAGCTCGCGAATTAACGCTATACACAAAGCTATGCTATATTAAAGCCGCGCTTTGATCATCAACCACAAGACTCTGCTTTTCAACAGAAGCCTTGATCATATGCATCTCAGCATGCCACATAGGCAATTCACGCCATGCGACTGATGTCAATCGATATATAACCTCTGAGCTCGTAGTCTTAGAGAAGGGTGTTAAGCAAAAGAATAAATTCTCCGCTACCAAACAGATATATATTTAATAGAGATCAATCAACACAGAATAAAATCCAACGTCAAACACACAATCATTTACAAGTTCGTTCCGGGTCTGAATGAAACAGGAGGCACCTTATTCCTCGTCCCATATGTCCAATACAAGAGAGAGGTTGAGACGACCCGAAATCCCGTTCAGACGGAAACAAGGGTTATCTTTGAAATATAACACAGAAACAGATAATAGCAGAACAAAATTAAATAATTACACCAGATAATGAACAACAAAATATACTGGATAAAAGTAATCATCAGAGTTACACAGTACAGGATCTTACTTAGTACAAATACAGTTCAGCTATACATAAATGTCTACAGCGGAAATAAACAAAATATGTACAATAGGAGCTGAACAGCATAAAAAGAAATAAATGATAGAATCCATCTTCAGCTCCAGCTATCCAGAAAAAGAACCAGCTAAACCTGAATACAAGGCTGCCCGTGTAGAAAAAGGGGCACCCGAGTTTGAAAGTGAAACAAACTACGAGTCAGTCATGGGACTGGTATGAGAAATCCACTCAACACATATATAATTGGCTAATCACAGGACCACGCCACTTTCGTGGAATGGGTTTACTCCATTGGATTGCCAGTGCTTTAAAACAAATCTTTCTTTTAAACATCGCTATGCTTTTTATAAAATGAAGCCGTTATAAGACTCAGTTCCCATCACACAATGCAACGCAAACCGGAGGATAGAGTTTTTACCTTATAACGGCCAAATATGCTTGATACGAATAAAACAAAGGCATTTGATATTATTGCTAGTGTTTATATGTTTTGAAAACAATTTCAAATCATAACTATCAATCATAGACGGCATTAATGCCCCGTACCACTATGTCGCCATATATAGATATACAATCAAAACCGCACAATCACGTATTTGGAAATTGGTTTTTCGTCTTGAACCAAGGCAAAAGATAGTCCTTACCGAATTCGAGACGCTCTAGCCCGTGTCTCAGGATCAGAGCTCGAGTGACCCTAGGAGCGACAGGGCCGGTCCACCGATGTGGATTAAAATTCCTGAACAATACGTTTCCCCGCCCTTTGGGGCGTTAACGAGCCAACGAATGACTCCATCGGACCCGGATCGTCCGATCAAACCGAGGCGCCTCGCAACAGCAACAACCACATAGGTGAAAAGTATATAAATGTCAGGGCTGGTAGGTCACTGACACCACCCTAGCTAGAAAGAAACGCATGTCCTCCCTGAGGTCCTTCCTCCCGTTTTAGGTTCATACCGGGGTGTGAGGCTCGCGAATTTACGTTATACACAAAGCTACGCCACACAGGCGGTGCTTTGATCATCACCACAAGATTTTGCTTTTCAACAGAAGCCCTGATCACTGCATCTTAGCATGCCACACAGGCAATTCACACCGTGCAACTGATGGCTATTAATCACACAGAACAAATTCCAATGTCGGACACACAGTCCATTTACAAGTCCGTTCTGGGTCTGAATGAAACCGGAGGCACCAAATACCTCGCAAACCCATTGATCACCACGTACGTCTGAACGATCACCACTCATTATCCATATTTCGGGATGCCTCCCAATCAGGACCTCGGTTACCATCCAAACGAGGTGAAGATCTCCGGTCTTCGACCACCGTCTTTATCTTCGACTTTCAATCGTCGGTCAATTATTTGAAATGAGAATTAACTCGGCCTTCTCAAATAATTCACGTATATTTAGAATTTCAATTCAATTTATTTCAATGGTTAAATTATTCGACAACACCAATTTTGTTCTTTAATGTAATTTTCACACCAAACACATTCAACCATCAAATATCACATAAATCAAGCAAATTCAGTTTATTTCCATTCCATAACATTTCCAATATTTTATAACGATTTATCGCTATTTTTATTTATTTTAAAATAGCTGATTTATTCAAAACGACGCTACGGGCCATAAAACGGCCGTGGCACTGTTTTTCTTTAGATTTGATTTACACATATCTGAAAATCTAACTGTTGGATCTTCGCAAAATTTACATCATTAGAAAGGTCTTTTCAAAACGAATCCAACGGTTCCCGTTTCGGGAAAAATCCGACGGTCGGATCTCCCGGTACAATCGTTTGAAGTTTCGATTTCAAAATACGAACTACAGCGTCGTTATTCGATTAAATATATAATTATATTTATATATATATAAATATAATCGCTTCTGGCGCTGTTTTTCTTCAGATTTGAATTAAACATTCCAGACAATCCAACCGTTGGATTTTTACAAAGTTGGTGCCGTTGGGAAGATATTTCCAAGGCGAACCCGACGGTTGAGGTTTCGGGAAAATCCAATGGTCGGATTCCCCGTACTAGTTGTTTGAAATCACGGTTTCAAAATACGAACTGCACGGCTTCGTTTCGTTTTAATTTTATTTATATTTATATATTTATATAAATATAGTTCATTCAATGATTTCAATATCGTTTTCACTTCAAATTTTTCACTAACACCTTAAAATTTTGGAAAATTTCGCCATAACCTCCCCTGCACCGGGAGCATCGGGAAATCGCAAATAGCTTTCCCGGTCCTTCTAATCTCAAAAAGAAAAAGAAAAAGCCAAGCGGCTAGCCAACAGGCTCATAAAATCATCACCCAAACAAAACAGTAAATGTGTACCTATTTGTCGGGCACAAAATTTTATTCCTCTTCTCTAGCCCCTTTGCTATAACCTGTTCAATGAATATGCATGTACATATATATATACAGTTCTTATCATTTATCATTTCCTATTCAACTTCATATTTGATTTCTATTTGGTTTAAAAACACCATTCATTCTAATGTTACATAAATAGGTGCAAATCATTTCATTAGCTAATTAATGAATATTTGAACTCATATATGTTTATTTTGAACAAGTGGCTATTTTTTTTACACTTCACATTTCAACGATTTATGCATACAATAAAAATGTGATTTTTATTGTAAAACAATTCATTTCAAAACACTATTTTTCTATATAGTTCATATAGGTGACAAAAATAGGATTTTTATCATAAAACAATTTCTTTTAAAACGAGATTATTTTACACAGTTCATATAGTCGATAAAAGTTGATTTTTATTATCAAACAATTTATTTCAAAATATGAATACCATTCAACACATGAATTTCTAATCAACGAATGAATATCAATTCAACACATGAATGTTTTCTATGGTTTCTATATATAGATAACAATGTGATTTTTATTATTAAACAATTTATTTCAAAATATGAATACCATTCAACACATGAATTTCTAATCAACGAATGAATATCAATTCAACACATGAATGTTTTCTATAGTTTCTATATATAGATAAAAATGTGATTTTTATTATCAAACAATTTATTTCAAAATATGAATACCATTCAATACATGAATTTCTAATCAACGAATGAATATCAATTCAACACATGAATGTTTTCTATAGTTTCTATATATAGATAAAAATGTGATTTTTATTATCAAACAATTTATTTCAAAATATGAATACCATTCAACACATGAATTTCTAATCAACGAATGAATATCAATTCAACACATGAATGTTTTCTATAGTTTCTATATATAGATAAAAATGTGATTTGTATTATCAAACAATTTATTTCAAAATATGAATACCATTCAACACATGAATATTATTCAAAATTTCGGCAGGGTAGTTAAAACCGGGACCGTCCCTAGTACGGCTCCTCGCTCTACCTTAAAACCTCGCGGTTTTTGACAATGGGGATCATGCATCTAGTTCGCACGTAGGCGGCATGTATATATTTATTTCATTTCCACAAACTAATCCTATGTGGTTTCAACCAAATATTTCTTAGCCACAAATGTGTATTTTTCAACCTCAATCAATCAATATCAACCACAAACAATCCCAAACAATCATTCGCTATCAATCAATTTTCACAACAATTTCAATCAATAAATATCGTCCATGGTTTGTGGACGAGGGGCGTATATATATATATATATATTTATATATAGCAATTCACTTTTATTTCGACACATATATATGGTTAGGAAAAAAAGAAATTGAAGAGTGAGAAATTCTCACCGATAGCTATCCAATACTACGACTCTTCCTTTATAGAAATCTTCGCCAATCTCGCCTTTTTGTCGCTTTCGCCCGTAGCCACTACATATGTAAAGATCGAATTTTTACTTCGTTATTCAACATAAAAAAAATCTATATTTTTACTTCGATGTTCAATATATAAAAATCGAATTTTTACTATGCTATTCAATATATAAAAATCGAATTTTTACTATGCTATTCAATATATAAAAATCGAATTTTTACTACGCTATTCAATATATAAAAATCGAATTTTTACTATGCTATTCAATATATAAAAATCGAATTTTTACTACGCTATTCAATATATAAAAATCGAATTTTTACTATGCTATTCAATATATAAAAATCGAATTTTTACTACGCTATTCAATATATAAAAATCGAATTTTTACTACGCTATTCAATATATAAAAATCGAATTTTTACTACGCTATTCAATATATAAAAATCGAATTTTTACTACGCTATTCAATATATAAAAATCGAATTTTTACTATGCTATTCAATATATAAAAATCGAATTTTTACTATGCTATTCAGTATATAAAAATTCTATTTTTACATTGCTTCACACGTAATAAAAATCCTACCTTTATATTTTTTAAAATATAATTTCTTCCTAAAGGGAAATCTAATTTTTTTCTTTAAAAATCTAGACTTTACTTTGTTTAAAATCTAAATTTCATCTTCATAAAAATTTAAACTTTATATAAATTAAAAGTCCTTCCATTATAAAAATAAAACTGATTTTACACATGAAAACAGATTTTATAAATTAGAGTTTACCTTTTTCAATCGGCAGGGCTGTTTTCGCGCTGTCGTAGGGGAGGAGGTTTCTGAGGGTGCGCTGATAGCCGTTGTGACGCTGGGTGGGCCACGGTGCTCGAGTCGTTGACTGGAAAAGAGGGAGGAAGGTGGGGTCGCACGGTTAGAGGAGGACAGGGGGTCGTGGTGGTGTGGGGCGTCATGGGGAGGCGCTGGTAAGGGGTTGGGTCTTGGGGTGCTCGCAGGTTCAGGGAGGGCTCGATCCTCGAGCTGGGGCGACAGAAATTGAGGAGAGAGGGCATGGGTCGGAGGTGGTGCTGAGCGATGCCGGGGGGGGGGGGGGGGGGGGATGAGCGGGAGTCGATCGACGATGAAGGGGGGAGCGCCTGAATGAAGTCGGGTTTTTTTTTTCTATTTTGAACGAAAATGAATGGGAAAGGGAGAAGATAGGGGGTTTAGTGAAATAAGGGTTGACTTTTTTATTTAATTAAAATTTTATATTCCCAAAAAGCAACTTAAAATTTTGGACTCGAAATCGAACACACCGACTGTCGTCCCTAGCGTTTTATCCCCATTCCGAACACAATGGGATATGTATCGTAAGCTGATTCGATAGTTACAATCAGTTTCCGTTTGATTTACATTTAAATCACTATATTGAATTTTAAACGTACATTTCAAATTATCGGGGTCACATACTAACTAGAAAAATTCCAGAAAAATATTTTCTCGCTTCATATTGACGATACGGTCCTAACAAAACTAGTTTCGCCGAATTCTGAGACCGTTTGAAAAATGGCCAATTTCCAGTTGATTAAAATCAACTGAAACCGGTCAAACGCGTTTTCCTTTGCCCCGCTCACATATTGATTCGAAAAATTATGAAATTTGAAACCTAACAATAACATGACACTGCGGATCCAACAAAAGTGGTTTCGTCTAAATCCGAGGTCATTTGCAAAATGTCCATTATTAAGGGCCTGAATTCCATAGGGACTATTCAGAATTTTCAACTGGACATATCTTTTGATTTCCGCTATCAAATTTCCATTCGTCAGATTCGTTGGAAAGATATCATCAATTAGATCCTAATGTTTTTGGTTTCACTAAAATCCGGATTCTTTTGCACCCGGTACAGTCCGACAAAGTTTGAATTCAATTTTTGAAACTGCCACGCCATTTCAGGCCTTGTTTATAATTATAATTAATTATATTCGTTTTCAATTGTTGATTCAAACTCAGTTTTCATCGCCATTATTTAAAATATTTATTTTAAATATTTAAAATTCATTTCTTTAGCCAATTTAAAAATTTTAAATTTGTTCAGATTTTCTGGGTCGTTACAGAGGTCCTCGCATATCCAGTCAATATAAAAGTATGTCTGGACGATCACCACTTATTACCTCGTCTTGGGTGTACAGCCCAATCAAGACATCAGTAATCATCCAAACGATGTGAAGACCTACGGTCTTCAACCACCGTCTTCGTCATCGACCTATCGTCCAATCAGTTATTCATAATGGGTATAAACCCGGACTTTCCGAATAACATGCGTATATTATAATCAAGTGATATAAAAACACAGCATATGCCTCATTCCAATCTAGAATAGTGTAATAACCCAGAAATCTGAGCTAATTTAAAATTTGTATTTTGGCAATTTTAATGAATTTTGATTATTTAAAATGAATTATTTTAAATAAAAATGACGGGAAATTTATTTTGAATAGAATTCGAACGTATATATTTATTGAATCGACGTTAGAATATAAATATTTTATTTCTAATTATAAAAGGAATTGAAAATGGCGCGGTAGTTCAAAAATTCGATTTCAAAGTTCAAATGAATGTACAGGATTCAAAATAAACCGGATTTTAGCGAAACCAAAAATATTAAAATCTAATCGAGAATATCTTTCCAACGAATCTGAAAGATTGAAATTTCATAGCGAGAATCAAAAGTTATGTCCAGTTGAAAATTCAGAATAGACGCTATGGAATTCTGGCCCTTAAAAATGGAAATTTTGCAAACGACCTCGGTTTTCGATGAAACCACTTTTGTTGGATCCTTGATGTCAAGTTATTACTAGGCTTCAAAATTCATAATTTTCTGAATCAATATTTGAGCGTGGCGAAGTTTAACGTGTTTGACCAATTTCAGTTGAATTCGATCGACTAGAAAATGGCCATTTTTTAAACGGTCTCAGAATTTAACAAAATTAGTTTTGTTAGAACCGTATCGTCAATACGTAGTTAGAAAATATTTTTCGAGAATTTTTAGAGTCCCATGTGGCCCCGGTAAATTGAAATGTGCGTTCAAATTGAATATATACTGATTTATATTGTAAATTTAACGAAAACTGATCGTAACGATCGAATTGGCCTTCGTGACATATCCCATGGGGTTTGAAATGGGGGTAATTAGCTAGGGGCGACAGTTGTTGGGCCTCGATCGGAGTTCGAATGAAAGTCAACATTTAAGGAGGAAAATAATAATAAAATAATAATATAGATAACTTTTCACTTAACTCCCCCTCTTCTCTTCCTCGGACCAAATCGACACTTCAGAAAATAAAATAAAATAAAAACTGTAACCCCTTTTCCGCTGTCGCACCCCCAATCTAGTTCGCCGCCACCGATGATCGGCCGCCGCCCCACCTCCTCATCGCCTCCGCAACTCCGGCAGAGCATGTAAGAACCCGAAAATCCGAGCCAATTTAAAATTTTTATTTTGGCAATTTTGATGAATTTTGAATATTTAAAATGGATTATTTTAAATAATAATGACGAGAAATTTATTTTCAATAGAATTAGAACGTATATGTTTATATAGATTGTCGTTAGAATATAAATAATTATTTTAAATTATAAATGGAATTGAAAATGGCGCGTTAGTTCGATAATTCGATTTCAAAGTTCAAATGAAGATACAGGACTCAAAATAAACCGGATTTTAGCGAAACCAAAAATATTAGAATCTAATTAAGAATATCTTTCCAATGAATCCGAAAAATCGAAATTTCATAGCGCGAATCAAAAGATATGCCCAAATGAAAATTCAAAATAGCCGCTATGGAATTCTCGCCCTTAAAAATAGCCATTTCGCAAACGACCTCGGTTTTCGATGAAACCACTTTTGTTGGATCCAGGATGTCAAGATATTGCTAGATTCCAAAATTCGTAATTTTTCGAATCAATATGTGAGCATGGCAAAGGAAAACGTGTTTGACCAGTTTCAGTTGATTTTAATCGACTGGAAAATGGCATTTAACGATCTCGGAATTTGACAAAATTAGTTTCGTTAGGACCGTATCGTCAATACGAAGGTAGATAATATTTTTTTGGGAATTTTTAGGGTTGTTATGTGGCCCTGGTGGATTGAAATGTGCGTTCAAATTCAATATATAGAGTTATATTTTGATTTTGACGTAAATTGATCGAAATAGTCGAATCAGCTTACGATACATATCCCATTGTGTTCGGAATGGGGGTAATTAGCTAAGAACGACAGGCGGTGGGTCCCGTTTCGAGGTCGAAAAAAAAGTACCTTTTTGAAATTAAATAAATAAAATAAAAATATATAAAAACCCTAGCCCTCCCCTCTCTTCAGTATTGGAATCGAACGAAGAAATAAAAAAAATTTGCTCCACCGCTCCAATATGGCGCCTCCCTCATCCGACCGCCCATCGCGCCCCCCCCCCTCCTCCCCTTCTCCTCCTCTCGCCTCCGATGTCCCCCCTCCCCCCCCCCCCCCCCCCGCCTCGACGTGAAAACCCCCGACACCCAAAACCGTAACCCCAAAATCTCCCCTATTAAACCACCTCGCCCTCTACCCCGAGATAACCGCCGCCGCCTGAAGCCCCGACCCCCCTCCCCCCGCTCCGCGACTGCCGCCCTACCCCGCTGTTTCCCCTAACCCGCCTCCGAAAGAAACTGTAAGTTCATCTATTTATATTTGTTTGTTCAATGTAATTAGTTTTAAATATGGATAAAAATCAGTTATTAATGAGAACAAAGCTTTGATTTTTATATAAACAAAGTTTGAATTCTTATATAAACAAAAGTTTGATTTTTATTTGAACAAAGATTTGATTTTTTTTTGATTTAAAAAGATCAGATTTTTATAGTTAAGCATAGGACAAAAATTATATTTTTATATAGATAAAGCGAATAATAGAGTAAAGAGATGATTTTTTTAATAAAAATATGATTTTTATTATAAAGATATGATTTTTATATTATAAAAATAATAAAAATATGATTTTTATCATATGTGAAATCTAAAAATATAATTTTTATAAAGTAGAAGTATTAAAAATGTGATTTTTATAGCGATGAAATAAAAATTCGATCTTTATATATGAAGTTGAAATATAATTTTTATAAAGGAAGAAGCGTTGTAAAAATATATATGAAGTAGAAATAAAAATATGATTTTTATTTATAGAAATAAAGTGATAAAAATATAACTTTTATTATTAACAGCGGGAAAAGGACTGCATTAGAATTTCAGTCGGATCTAGACGGTTCAGCATTTCAAAAGCAAAGCACGACAGAGTGGAACCCTCTGTGAGAACTTCTCACTTTAAAATTTCTTTTCTAGTTAAAAATATATACTAGGATGCAGACGGTGCTTAGCAGCACCCGACACCCATCATCCACAGACCATGGATGGCTTGTATGTTTGATTGTTTATTGTGGTGAAAATTGATTGTGTGATGTGAAATAAAATATTTATACAGTTAAAAATATTTTATCGTTAAAAATATAATTTTTAACGTGTGTGTGAATAAAAATCTGTGTTTGTTGATTTGAAACCGCACATGGGTATTGGGATAAAAAACGGCATACACTAATCCCAATAATTAGTTGTATGTCGATCGATTGATTGGCAGGCTGTTATAAGCGTTAGATATCTATGTTTGATGCTTATACAGTGTCGTGCACTTTAGATGATGGTTGATTATTTGTTAGTGCTATTATATACATGTGTTGTGTGGAATCCATATAATTAACATTATATGGTAATTGATTGAGCCTCATTCCAATTGGGAAATAAAGAATATTATAAAAGAAAATTCATGTGTTGAATAGCATAAATAGTCATGTGTTGACGATGCTCAAGTGTTGAGAATTCATGTGTTGAAAGTGTATTCAAGTGTTGAATAAAATATTTATACAATAAAATTCACCCTTTTATTGTAAGTAAGAAGAAATATAGATTCATGTGTTGAATAGAATAAATATTCATTTGTTGAATAGAATAACGAAGTTATTGAAATATATAAAGCCGTGTTGATTACAGATGCGCCATTTCGACGCGGTCGATATTTATATCGATTTTATTCGAATATCAAAAAGAAAGTGATTTCAAAATATAATATTTTGAAAATATTATCATTTATATATATTGATGATATGGACTATTCAATTTTGATTTAAATTTGAATATGAAGTTGAAATTGTTTTGAAAACGAATTATGAAATACGTTTTGAATTGAAATCGACGAAATATATATAATATATGTATTATATATATTAAATGGCCTGAATAGAACGCGCCGCGGCAGTTCGTGAATTTCGAACATTGACTTCGAATTGACGTTACGGGAGATCCGACCATCAGATTCTCCTGAAACTGGAATCATTGGGTTCGTATCGAAAAGAGCTTTCCAATGAATATTAGAAATTTGAAATCTAACGGTTGGATTTGGAATTATGTCCAAATCAAATTTGGAAAAGGTCGGTTTAAGTGCAGATCGACGACCGTTATTGGAAATCGACTGTACGGGCCTTGATAAAATTATTAAAAATATCAATAATTTGTGTAAAATCATAATATATGAATTGGAAAGAACTGAGATGAAAAATTCCATATTTGAAAAGATAAAAATAGATTTTCATCGAAATGAACTAGTTTATAACTAGAATTAAAATCCAATTATTTTTAAATAAATAAATTGGATTTGAAGTGGTTTTAAAAAAAATCAGAATTTCCAATATACGTGAATTGGAATGGATTTGAATCGAAATTATCTTTGGAATATTTCGATGTTGGATTTCGTGATTATACAGATATGGTTGTGGAAATTTGAAAGATATATTATATATCGTTATTTCCAATACGATATTTGTTGGTTTCAGAATTTGATATTGAATATAAGCCGGTATATTTTCTATTCAGAGCCTTGTATTTAATATCAAATGGGATTTTGGGTTCGTCCTGAATGGTGTCTTAAATAACACTGTTCTTGAACCCAGTTTAGAAAACAATAAATCTTTTAATTAAGATTTAGTGAAATTATCCAGTTAATTTGGTATTTAATTGGAACTGAATTTAAATTGGTTTTGGGGTTTATCGTGAGTGGTGCTTTGAATAGCACCTGTTCTTTAACCCGATTAACAATAGAATGTGATTTTGGGTTTATCGTGGATCGTATTTTAGATGACATTGGTTCTTTAACCTAGTTAAAGACAGGATATTGATTTGAGGGAAGATTAAAACTAAGTGGAGTTTTAATGAATCTGTAATTAAATTGAAATGTGAACTGATAATTTAAATTATCAAATTTGGAAAGTGATCGAAAATGGGGTATCACTAGTTTTGCTCCAAGGCGATAGTTGAATCTTTTATTAGATTTGAACGTAATATGGTAATTAATTTTACCGATAAAACCATGGTGTTAGATATGGAGTATTACCAGTTTTGATCCATGGGATAAATAGGTTGGGATTGGGAAATAAAATAAATAATTACTTCGGTATGGTTCGCTAATCCCAACTAGTTTGGAAAACCATAATATGGTTTGAAATGATATCAAAAGGAAGAATAAAGAATAAATTTAGAAGAATTTATCTTTGATAAAATTAATGGGAACCTTTCCCTAAGAATGTGAATATCAGAATAAAAGAATATTTTGAATTGGAATGAGGCGTATGTTGTGTTTGTGTAAAATTTGTTTATTATATACGCGGGTTATTCGGAAAAGCCGGGTTTATACCCATTCTAAATAACCGATTCGACGATAAGTCGAAGATGAAGACGGTGGTTGAAGACCGGAAGTCTTCACATCGTTTGGGTGATTACTGATGATCTTGATTGGGCTGTACACCCAAGATGAGGGAATCAGTTGGTGATCGTCCAGACGTACTTGGAGATCGATGGATATGCGAGGAAAGTTCCTCCGGTTTCGTTCAGACCCAGAACGAACTTGTAAATGGACTGTGTGTCTGACACTGGATTTTATTTTGTGTTGATTGGTCTCTATTAAACATACATCTGTTTGGTGGCGGAGAATTTATTCTCTTGCTTAACACCCTTCTCTGAGACATACGAGCTTAGAGGTTGTATATCGATAGACATCAGTCGCATGGAGTGAATTGCCTGCGTGGCACGCCTAAGTGGCAGACGATCAAGGATTCTGTTGAAAAGCAAAGTCCTGTGGTTAATGATCAAAGCATGGCCTTTGTGGCGCAACTTTGTGTAACGTGAATTTGCGAGCCTCACACCTCGGTATGAGTCAAAAACGGGATAGTGACTGTTGGGAGAACACGACGTTTCTTTCTAGCTAGTGGTGGTGTCAGTGCTTAAACTGGATGACATTTATATACTTTTCACCTGTGTGGTTGTTGGAATGCGAGGCGCCTCGGATATAGGTCTGTTAGGACCAGGAAATGTGTGTTCAGGAATAACTAATCCTCAAAAGTAAGAGAGGACCGGCCCAGCTTATTCCAAGGATCATAGTGGGGTCCTAAGACATTTGCTAGAGTGTCTTGAATGGAGAGGAGCTTGCCGCTTGCCTCGACTCATGATGGAAATCCAATTTCCAATACGTGACTTTCAGGTTTATTGTAGAACCTAGTATGGCGACATAGTGGTATGGGTCATTCATGCCGCCAAGGATTGATATTTATGATTGAAAATGTTTTGACACTATACATTTATTATACTATCAAATAATGTGTTTTTAACGTATCAAGCATGCTTTGGCTATTATAAGGTAAAAACCCTATCCTCCAGCTTGCGTTGCATTGTGTGATGGGACCTGGGTCTTATAATAGCTTCATTTTTCTTTATTTAGCATTGTGCTCTTTGTTTTATGCACTAGTATTCTTGGGAGGAAACCCGTTTCGTGTTATACGGCGTGGTCCCTTGATTTACCGAACTTTAAAATAAAGATTAATAACTATTTTAGTTCTCACACCAGTCACATGACTGACCTGGAGTTTATTGTTTTAACCTAAACTTTGGGTGCCCTTATTTTGACATGGACAGCTAGTAGTTTTGGTTTTGCAGATTTATATTCACAGGATCCTGATTTACAGCTGGAACGATACTCGGAAAGCTCTGTATCCATGTATTACTTCTAGTCATGTATTGTATTATTTGCCGCTGCTATGTAATTTATTGTTAGCTCTGATATTTTTCTGATGTATAATATTCATTTATATTCTGTATATTCTTGTATCTGGTGGAATTATTATAATAAACAATGAAATGTTCTTCAGTTTGTGTTCTGATTGTCTTGTCCTCAAAGCAATTCGTGCTTTCCTTACCGTGGAAGTTACGGGTTATCATAGAGCACCCCTTAATCCACATCGCTAACTGCGACTCCATCCCACCACCACACCAGCGAGACCTCGCGAAGCACCGTACAACGCCCCCACGGCGAAACCCTAGCATCGCCACCCCCCCGATAGGCGCCACGGGTTCCCCAGCACCCCCTCCTTCCTCCGATCTCTCCCTCCTCCCTCTTCGATAGCGGTGAGTTGTTTTTAATTATTTTTCTTAGTTAATTTTGGTTTTTTTAGGTGAATGAGCATTGTTATAAAGACCAGATCTTTATATATTTAACATGAGAGTAAAAATCTTATTTTATTTATATGAACGTTTATAGTTTTATTTAGATAAAGATTATGTTTTTAAACAAGAAAGAGATAATTTTTAAACAAGAAAGTTATGATTTTTAAGTTCACGAAAACGAGATTTTTAAGATGGTAAAGCTTGGATTTTTAATTATGTTAAAGATTTCATTTTTAAGAATAAAATGATAAGATTTTTAAAATAGAAAAGGCAAGATTTTTAAAATAGAAAAGGCGAGATTTTTATATATAAGTTGTAGTGAAGATAAAAATTCGATTTTTATATATATAAAGTAGCTATAAAAATTCGATTTTTATATAGATGAAGTAGCGATAAAAATTCGATTTTTATATATATAAATAGCTATAAAAATTCGATTTTTATATAGATGAAGTAGCGATAAAAATTCGATTTTTATACATATGAAGTGGAAATAAAGATATGATTTTTATATATACAACAGCATATTAAAAATGTGATTTTAATATGAACAGCGTGGAGAAGCCTGTGCTGGAAGTGCGGATAGATCGAGACTGTTCAGAATTTCAGAAGTGAAACGGTGGAGTGGAACCCTCTGTGAGAACTTCTCACTTTTAATTTGTTTCTAGTTTGAAATATATATAGGATGCAGACGGTGCTTAGTAGCACCCGACACCAGTTGTCCACAGACCATGGACGACTTGTTTGATTGTTTATGTTGTGAAATTTGACTGTTGATTGTGATTTGAAATAAAATATATATTCATGTGTTGAAATAAAATATATATTCATGTGTTGAAATAATATATATATATTCACGTGTTGAAATAAAATAAATATTCATTTACAAATCAAACGATTTGTTTATGTACACCGATTTGATTGATATTGATTGGGGCGATAAATTTTACACATCACCCAACTGCACAAATAAAATATGTATTTGATTGTTTGAAACCTCACACGAGTGTTGGGATGAAATTTGACCTACACTAATCCCAATATTTAGCTGTATGTCGATTGATTGATTGACAGACTGTTATAAGCGTTGAATATTTATATTTGATGCTTATACAGTGTAGAATGCACTTTGGATGATGGTTGATTATTTATCGTTGCTATTATATACATGTGTTGTATAGAATCCATATAAATAATATTATATGGTAACTAAGTTGGTCTCATTCCAATTTAGAATAAAATATAAATTCATGTGTTGAATAGAAAGAAAATTTAGGTGTTGAATAGAAAGAAAATTCATGTGTTGAATAGAAAGAAAATTCATGTGTTGAATAAAATATATATTCATGTGTTGAGTAAAAATATAAATACATGTGATGAAGAAAATATTCATTTGTTGAATAGAATAACGAAGTTATTGAAATATATAAAGCCGTGTTGCTTAGATATGCGCCATTTGGACGCGAACGATATTTATATCGATTACATTCGTTTTTATAATGAATATAGAAAAGGAAGTGATTTCAAAATATAACGTTTTGGAAATATTACCATTTATATATATATCGATGATATGGAATATTCAATTTTGATTAGAAATTGAATAGGAAGTTGAAATCGTTTTGAAAACGAAGTTAAAATGATTTATAAAATACGTTTTGAATTGAAATCGACGAAATATATATTATATATATTATGTATATAATATAATGGCATGAATAGAACGTGCCACGCTGCGGCAGTTCGTGAATTTCGACCATTGACTTCGAATTGACGTTGCGGGAGATACAACCATCGGATTCTCCTAAAACCGGAACCGTTGGGTTCGTATCGAAAAGAGCTTTCTAACATATATAAGAAATTCGAAATCTAACAGTTGGATTTGGAATTATGTCCAAATCAAATTAGGAAAAGGTTGTTGTAAGCGTAGTTCGATGGCCGTTGATGGAAATCATTGTACGGGCCTTGATAAAATTATTAAAAATAGTATAATTTGTGTAGAATTATAAGAAATGATTTGGGAAGAATTGGGATGAAAAACTCCATATTTGAAAAGATAAAAATAGATTTTTATTGAAATGAACTAGTTTTGAACTAGAATTAAAATCAATTTATTTTTGAAATAAATAAATTGAATTTGAAAAGGGGTTTTAAAAGTAACCAGAATTTCCAATAATTGATTGGAATGGATTTGAATCGAAATTGTCTTTGGAATATTTCGATGTTGGATTTCATGATTATACATATATTGTTATGGAAATTTGAAAGATATATTTATATCGTTATTTCCAATACGATATTTGTTGGTCGTAGAATTTGGTATTTAATATAAGCCGATATATTTTTTATTCAGAGCCTTGTATTTAATATCAAATGTGATTTGGGTTTGTCGTGAATGGTATCTTCATTAACACTATTCTTAAACCCAGCTGAGAAAAGATTAAATCTTTTTATTTAGATTTAATGAAGTGTACCAATTAAATGGTATTTAACTAGAATTGAATTGGAATTGATTTTTGGGTTTATCGTGAACGGTGTTTTAAATAACACTTGTTCTTTAACCTGATAATCAATGGAATGTGATTTTGGGTTTATCGTGAACCGTGTTTTCGAAGACATTGGTTCTTTAACCCAGTTAAAGATAGGATATTGATTTTTGGGAAGATTAAAACTAAGTGGAGTTTTAATGAATCTTTAATTAGATTGAAGTGATCGAGAATGGAGTATCACCAGTTTTGCTCCAGGCGATAGTTAAATCTTTAAATAGATTTGAACGTGAAATGTTAATTAAATTTACCGATAACACCGTGGTGTTAGATATGAAGTATTACCAGTTTTACTTCATGGGATGAATAGGTTGGGATTGGGAAATAAAATAAATGATTATCTCGGTGTGGTTCGCTAATCCCGACTAATTTGAATTGATATTCAAAGGAAGATTAAAGAATAAATTTAAAGAATTTATCCTTGATAAAATTAATGGGAACCATTCCCAAGGTATAAGAATATTTGAATAAAATAATATTCTGAATTGGAATGAGGTGTATGTTGTGTTTGTGTAACACTTGTTTATTATATACGCGATTTATTCAGAAAGACCGGGTTTATCCCATTCTGAATAACTGATTCGACGTGGTGTCGAGGATGAAGATGGTGGTCGAAGCCGGAGGTCTTCACATCATTTGGGTGATTACTGATGATCTTGATTGGGCTGTACATCCAAGAGGAGGGAATCAGTTGGTGATCGTCCAGAAGTACTTGGAGATCGATGGATAAGCGAGGTACAAGGTGCCTCCGGTTTCGTTCAGACCCAGAACAGACTTGTATGGACTGTGTGTCCGACATTGGATTTCATTCTCTGTGATTGATATCGGTTGCATGGAGTGGTTTGCCTGTGTGGCATGCTAAGATGCAAATGATCAAGGCTTCTGTTGAAAAGTAGAGTCTTGTGGTTGATGATCAAAGCACGGCCTGTGTGGCATAGCTTTGTGTAACGTGAATTCGCGAGCCTCACAGCCCGGTTGTGAACCAGAAATGGGAGAGGACCTCAGGGAGGGCATGCGTTTCTTTCTAGCTAGGGTGGTGTCAGTGACCTACCAGCCCTGACTTTTATATTATTTTCACCTGTGTGGTTGTTGCTGTTGCGAGGCGCCTCGGTTAAATCGGACGATCCGGGTCCAATGGAGCCATTCGTTGGCTCATTTACGCCCCCAAAGGGTGGGGAAACTCAGTGCTCAGGGTTTAAGATTAATCCACATCGAGTGGACCGGCCCTGACGATTCAAGGGGCAGTTGCGGCTGTTCCTGAGGCTCGGGCTAGAGAGTCTCGAATCAGTAGAGGATGATCCCTTGCCTCGGCTCACAGATGGAAGTCCAACTTCCAAATACGACATTTTGCAGTTTTGATTGTAAACCTATATATGGCGACATGATATATGGTACCCATGCCGTCTATGATTGATACTTATGATTGAAAATGTTTTGACTCTACACATTTATAGTAATAATAAAAGACGAAGTTTAGCGTATTAAGCATTCTTTGGCTATTATAAGGTAAAACCCTATCCTTCGGTTTGTGTTGCATTGTGTGGTGGGACTTGGGTCTCATAATAGCTTCATTGTTCTTTATTTAGCATTGCGCTGTTGTTTTATGTACTGGTATTCTTGCGAGGAAACCCGTTCCGTGTTATACGGCGTGGTCCCTTGATTTACCTAACTTTAAAATAAAGATTAATAACTATAACACCCCACCTCCGCCAGTACCACTCTTGCAAGTGCACTGACTTTGGAGGGGCGTTTGAATCAGGTAAACATGCAAAATGATATATCAAGGCAGAACAAGAACACATGTATATATGTAAACAGAGTAAATAACATAGATAAAACAGCGGAAGATTTAAACCATTTCAAAACAAGTCTGGTACAACATAATATCAATTTTCCCAATAAACAAGTCTAGATAAAACAACATCATCTGAAAACAGAAATACATAAGTGCTATCCCCAAAATACGTGAGAACCATAGCTAGCTTCATGTAGAAAGCGTACATGTACTGAAATCCCACAAGCAAGTAATCCAAAATCCAAGCTAGGCTCCTGTATTCCCTCCCTGAGAACCTGGGGGGGGGGGGGGGGGAAACGGAAGAAAAGAGGCGGAAGAAAACAGGTCAGTCAAAAAGACTGAGTAAGCCCTACTACAATCAATGTAAACTGATAAAGTTAACTGGTATGGGCAGCAAGGGATGAACATAAGGATAACAACATACTATCATGATGATTAACTATCAAGGTAGATAAAGGTGTCATCGCATAATCAGGATTAAGGTTTTGCACCACAGGTGTACTAGTAAACTAACATGACTTGAATAAACGAGTATTGATCTCTTGGCCCAAGCTTTGGCCCAATAACATGAAGTGACCCCAATACGAGGTCCAAAGTGTAAACAAGAAGTGATCCCCAGGCCCAAGTTTGGCCCAACATCAAGAATGACCCAAACCAAGGTCCAACTAGCACGGTCTAGTCGATCGGCTCCCTATAAGCCTATCTCGTCAAGTGTCTGTGTCATACGGCCCAACTACGAAGTGTAGCTAAACTGTGCTAGATCCACCCTAGGTTGTATCAAGTCCTAGGGTGTCAACCATCGACACAAACCAAGCACGCACAGTTTAAACCTACTGGTGCCCGTGCCTGCTTTTTCAACTCCGGACCATGTGCACGATCATGGCCCGCCTGAACCCACACCGGCGCACCTACTCAGCCGTCGTTTGGTCGCTTACATGGCATCCCAGTAATCGTGCCCCTCCCTAGCCTAGTCCCTAGGGTGTCATGATACAACTAAGAGGGTTACTGGTGCAAAGGACCACGCAACTAGGGTTTCCTTAATGGGTTAACGTGGTTAACCCAACTCATTCAAGTACCAAGTTGGTTAAGTGTACCCAAGGTTCATGACTTAACCCTACCAACCCATCGTGTTTTCATTGGTTAAGTATTCCAGCGGTCCATGACTTAACCCTAATCACAAGGCATTAATTAATTAATGTGCCTTAACCTCTCACATTAGACTTTGTTGTGGTTACTAGTTAAGCCGGCGGGTCCGGGTAGCTTTACACCACAACTTGGTCTAACCTCGGGTTCAAGGTACAACATGACCAACTTCTCACATTGGGTCTTATTGTTTGTAGCAACTAGTTAAGCCGGTCGGTTCCGAGTAGGTTTACGCTACAAACTCAACCCAACCTCGAGTTGGTCACACTTATCTTTTCTAAGTGTCATGTCCACCATGTTTCCAAAACACATTACAAGTTTTTCAAGCAATTGGGTAGACCTAACTTAATAGGTAAATTCCCAATGGGTAGACCTAACTTAATAGGTAAATTCCCAAGCTTACGTTTTTATGTCTTTTAAGTTTACCCAACCCCAAACGCAATCCCATCGCTTACATATCGCAATATCGCATAAAGGATAGAAAGAGGGAACTTGGCATAATCATGACATAGAGGTGTTGGAGCCACAAGTTAAACATGGTGGCATATGGGACAAAGATGTGATCATAAACTTGCATATCTTGTTATCAACTTGCAAAATATTCATAAGCATGCATAACATCATTTTAACTTGCATAGTGTTCATATGCATACATAACATGGTTTCAACTTGCATAAAGTTCATATGCATGCATAACATCATTTTAACTTGCATAGTGTTCATATGCATACATAACATGGTTTCAACTTGCATAAAGTTCATATGCATGCATAACATCATTTTAACTTGCATAGTGTTCATATGCATGCATAACATGGTTTCAGCTTGCATAAAGTTCATATGCATGCATAACATCATTTTAACTTGCATAGTGTTCATATGCATGTATAACATGATAGCATGAACAAAATGTTCAACCCAAACTTGCATAACATACTTGCATACCATAACATGACATACTTGCCTATAAACTTGCATATTACAACATGATAAACTTGCATATCAACTTGCATATTACAACATGATAAACTTGCATATCAACTTACATAACATATGACAACTTGCATATCAATCTTGCATACGAAACTTGCATAGCATATGACAACTTGCATATCATACTTGCATAATAAAACTTGCATGACATATGACAACTTGCATATCAAACTTGCATACAAAACTTGCATGACACATCATAGGAAACTTGCATAACACATCATAGAAAACTTGCATATCATACATTTAACTTAAAAGTTCAAATATGAAAGGAATAGGGCTTACTACGCTTATGCGGACTCAAATGAGTTTAGCAAATGTAAGAAACCCCTTATGCAACTAATTAAACCCCAAAAATGCAAGCAAACTTGATCAAAACTCTCCCTTTATGATGCCAATAGAGAAACAAGACTTGAATGCAAGCTAATGATGATCATACAAGTCTAAAAACACTCGTATGCATGGAAAATCACTTAGGAATTGATTTAGGAATTGTATGAAGAGAGTGGAGGCCATGAGAGGTTTGATTTTGACATAGTTTAGTTGCTAGAATGAATAATGAATGATTTAGGGTAGGTTAGGGTCTTATTTATAGATTAGGTGAGTGTTTTAGGCCCTTAGATTAACCCTAAATTAGATTAGGACCCTTAGATTTCGGAACCTTCCAGAAACCAGCCCTAAGACCAAGCCCAAACCCCAAACTGGTGCACCCAACCACAGAACTCTCTAGAAACTGTGCAGGTTTCCTGGCTCGACACGGGCGCACTTCCCAAGTGCGCCAGTGTAAAAATGTGTTGGCGCACTTCACAAGTGCGCCAGTGCATTTTTGTGTTGGCGCACTTCACAAGTGCGCCAGTGCATTCTGGCTAGTTTTCGGTTTTTCTGCCTAACTTCATTCGTCCATATCTTCTTCATACGGACTCCGATTTTCGAAAACTCAGACTCTATTTCGCGTATTTTTCCGAGACGAACGCAATGGCATAGCCCGTTTCCCTTGATTCAGATATTAGAATTAAATTCTGCCTCAATTTATGTTATAACAGTTTATTGAAAATACGGGTTGTTACATTCTCCCCTCCTTAAGGGATTTTGTCCCCGAAATCTTCAAGTTAGGAAGAACGTATCCTACCATCCAACATCCATCTACTCAAAACATCATCCACGAGCAATCATTGTCCTTACAAGATTCTAAATGCTGGATGAACATATGCAAAGGTGTGTGTATATGTACTTATCTAATGCGAATATCATCAATGCAAATTGTGTTAGTGAAATGAATCCATATGTATGCAATTCCTAACATAATGTATATCATCTATATGTGTGCACATAACATACACCCATATGCAACATCCATGTGATAACACACAATTTTCATCCATGACTAAGCATAAACACTCATGCATATGCAATATGAGGAGTGTGTGAGCCGATCTAGTGCCTAATCGTGTATAATGCATCCACGAGTAACCACTTGCAAACACTTGAAACCACTTGCAACCATCAAGCATAACATGTTTCAAACACATGTTTCAACCAAAGGGTTTCTACCTAAGATTCTCATGACAAGATTAACACGATAAACTAGATAAACAAGACAAACATGGATAGCAAAAGATGTGCTAAAGAGATCGGGAGGATAAGCAAGATATACTCCTTTTGGATTACAAGAAATCCTTTCCTAACCCAACCCATATTCCATAAAAGCCCAAAAGGTTTAGTCAACCTAACGGACCCCTTCAAACCCTGACATGTATTACTAGCCAATAAGCCATACCTCCCGACAGAAGTAGGACCGAAAATGGGACCGAGAGGATATGCATAAAAAGATAATATGCGAGTAAGTTCCATAGGAAAACAAGGATCAAGGATATGCTCTTAAAAAGAGATATGATGCGCGTATCTAGCATTCAGTCTTCTAAGTCACATTTCCTTGAGCTTAACTCCACTGTGCTTTGACCGTCTTTTTCTTACTCTTCTATCATTCTTGGATTAAACATAACCATGACCTCATGGATTCGTGCAAGCTCTCCAAAATTCACTAGTGAATCCTGGATCTCGTCTACTTACTGTAAAGTATTCCACGCAGCAGAACTTTTCTTGGAAATACCAATCCATGTTGCCAATTGCTCTTACCAACAGGATTTTCTATAACTCATGCTTGAACGAAATGGGTCATCCGCCTGCGAATGGTAGGCTGTACTTAGATTCAGTTGCTTGCCCATGACTTCCCGTAGACTATCTCAAAACTTGACTGGTGAAGATTGAGTCGTGGTTACCAACTATACTTTACGGAACCTCGTGCAATCGCTTTATTTCTTGAAAGTAAACTGTCGTTAGCTATGATGCAATCCTTTCGCTCTTTACCGGAGTGAAATGAGCACTCTTCGTGAGTCTACCTACTATGACCCACATGCTCGTATTTCCTTTTCCTTGATCTAGGCGGTCCATCCACGAAATCCTTCGTGACGCTTTACTACTTCCATTGCGGGGACCTCCAATGGATGTAATGGCCCACCGGTCTTTTTATGACTTGGCCTTTAACCTGTTGGCCCAACATGCACCTTGGGACAAACTCGGCCACTTCCCTGTGTAATGTGCATCGTCAAGAGCCTTCTTTCTCTCGTTGCGTCCTAGCTATCCCTTGTCATCTATAGTGAGGTGTCTTAACATCTCGCTTCGAATCAACTTGTCCATGATCTCGACTAACTGCGGGTCTTCTTTCTGTGAAGTCCCTACTTGATCCAGAGGGGTAGGTCTAAGCTCAAGGGACGCTAACGAACTAATTAAACTGAGAAAACTTCTTACTTCAATTGTCCTCGTCGGAGCTTTCCGGTCTTGAACCGCGACCATTTTAGCGGGATCCACCGCTAAGCCTTGCTTAGAAACTATGTGCCCAAGAAATCTAACTCCTTTTTCTCCAAAATGACATTTGGAGGACTTGGCTTTCAACTGATGCGCTCCGAGCGTATCCATCACCTCCACGAGATGCCTTGCGTGCTCTTCCTTATCCTTAGAGAAGATCAGAATATCATCTCCGAAGACCACGACAAACTTGTTCAAGAACTCCATGAACATCCTACTCATCAAGCCCACGAAATATGCGGGTGCATTAGTCAAACCGAATGGCATGACCAGCCATTCTAAGAATCTATCTGGAGTTCTGAACGCAGCTTTGTCTATACTATCCTCAGCTACTCTAAGCTGATGGAATCCAGTAGCAAGATCAAGAGAGAACAGATGTTCCTACAAGCTGATCAATCGGATCATCGATCCTTAGTAATGGTTGTCTATACTTCTTGTTCAACTCACGATAATAAACACACGGGCGAAGCGAACTGTCCACATTAGTAGCGAATACTTACTAGAGCACCTTCCTTGGAAATGCTTCATCGAATGGAGTTCTTCTCAAGCAACTCCTTCACTTGCTTACTTAGCTCCCGTCTTACCGGCCACATAACTGGCTTGGCATTATCAACCAGATAAATGCGGAAATCTATCTCTCGTTTAGGGGTAACCCCCTTCACTTCACCCAAGATATCAGGATATTCTCGGACCACCCTCACCGATTGCAAACTATCGATAGACGAGTCGAGGGATTTAAGATAACACAACATGACGAGACTCATAGGGTTACTAGAAATCCCTAGGGTATTACCGAGGCGAGTCATGAGCCTCACAACCCTATGCTCAAAAATCAAGAATGGCTCCAAAACTGGACAACCTACCCATGGTCAAAATCAACTCATACCCCATGAAACCGAGAATACAAGCATCACACGAGAACTCTACACTAGGGATAGAGTTTTTCAAATCCACGTAGATAATAGACAAGTGGGCGAAAACCCCAATTGGATTTGAACGGGATCATAAACTAGACTAGTACTCAGGTGCAAACTTTCAACTAGATCAGATGAAATAAACTATGCGATGCACCAAAATCAAACAAGGTATGAATAGGAAAATCAGAAATGTATACAAGGCTTTCAACAGAAATACTACCTCGATCGGGAACTGGAGCAGCATTGAGAGCATGAACTTGCCCTCTCGAAGGTCCAGCACGCTGAGTCTGACCCTGGCCTTCGGGCAATCCTTACTGAAATGTCCAGTCTCACCGCAGAAAAAGCATTCACCATTATTCCTTTTTCTCTTCCGACAATCCTTACTAAGATGCCCAACTGAACCGCAATAATGGCACTTCCTCTTGTTGTTCTTGCCCTTGTTCTTGTTCTTATTGCCTTGACTGCTCTGACTGCTTGGATTACCCTGATTTCCTTTCCACTGGGAATCAGTCTTCTTGGCTTGAGTATCATTCATCTTGATCTCCTCCTTGTCACTCCTACTCTCTTCATTAAGTAGGGCCATATTCACCAAACTCTCGAAAGTTTCCCCCAAGGGTATATGAGTCATGGCCAAACCATGTAATGGCTCGTTTAATCCTAGAGCAAAGTATAGGTCCTTCTTCTGAGCTGTGTTAACTAAGTCTAAACCGACCTGAGCCAGTTGATTAAACTGATCTATGTATTCCCTAATAGTCATGTCCCCTTGCCTCAGTGATAGGAACCTTAGTCCAAACTTTCCCCGAAAGTCTTCCCAAGTCTCAATTGGCCTAGTAACGGTGGTGACCACCCACCAACGTGCAGCTTCTTCCTTTAGCAACCATACTACCAATAAAATCTTCCTACGGTCATCTATATCAAAGAAGGCAAAAAGATCTTCGGTTTCTTTCAACCAATTCCTTGCCTCCACATAAGTCTCGGTTCCAAAGAAATTCTTGCAACCCATCGCCTTAAAATCTTGGCAAATCTCTGCGAAGTCAGTTTGAGGATGCTGAGGGGAAGGAGGAAGAGGAACCTCAGCGACAGGAGGAAGAGGAACATCAAGTACCGGAGGAGGAGTAATATTTGCGGGGCCGGCTTCGGTCGCCCTAGCCTCCAAAAGTCTCCTATACCAAACAGGTACGTGTACTCCCTCCGGAATGGCAAAGTTATCGGCCATACCGAAAACGAAGAAAAAGATAGATTCAAAATGGAGAAAAACGAAGGAATTTTGCTAATGGCTTTTTGGGGAATAGCCTTTAAAATAAACTAGACTTTTCTTTGGAAAATACTTTATACTTGGTTTTGAAAATAGTTTTCCAAAAAGTTTTTTAAAAAAAAAACCTTTTTGTTCTTTCTCGTAAACCATATGCTCTGATACCAAATGTAACACCCCACCTCCGCCAGTACCACTCTTGCAAGTGCACAGACTTTGGAGGGGCGTTTGAATCAGGTAAACATGCAAAATGATATATCAAGGCAGAACAAGAACACATGTATATATGTAAACAGAGTAAATAACATAGATAAAACAGCGGAAGATTTAAACCATTTCAAAACAAGTCTGGTACAACATAATATCAATTTTCCCAATAAACAAGTCTAGATAAAACAACATCATCTGAAAACAGAAATACATAAGTGCTATCCCCAAAATACGTGAGAACCATAGCTAGCTTCATGTAGAAAGCGTACATGTACTGAAATCCCACAAGCAAGTAATCCAAAATCCAAGCTAGGCTCCTGTATTCCCTCCCTGAGAACCTGGGGGGGGGGGGGGGAAACGGAAGAAAAGAGGCGGAAGAAAACAGGTCAGTCAAAAAGACTGAGTAAGCCCTACTACAATCAATGTAAACTGATAAAGTTAACTGGTATGGGCAGCAAGGGATGAACATAAGGATAACAACATACTAGCATGATGATTAACTATCAAGGTAGATAAAGGTGTCATCGCATAATCAGGATTAAGGTTTTGCACCACAGGTGTACTAGTAAACTAACATGACTTGAATAAACGAGTATTGATCTCTTGGCCCAATAACATGAAGTGACCCCAATACGAGGTCCAAATTGTAAACAAGAAGTGATCCCCAGGCCCAAGTTTGGCCCAACATCAAGAATGACCCAAACCAAGGTCCAACTAGCACGGTCTAGTCGATCGGCTCCCTATAAGCCTATCTCGTCAAGTGTCTGTGTCATACGGCCCAACTACGAAGTGTAGCTAAATTGTGCTAGGTCCACCCTAGGTTGTATCAAGTCCTAGGGTGTCAACCATCGACACAAACCAAGCACGCACAGTTTAAACCTACTGGTGCCCGTGCCTGCTTTTTCCACTCCGGACCATGTGCACGATCATGGCCCGCCTGAACCCACACTGGCGCACCTACTCAGCCGTCGTTTGGTCGCTTACATGGCATCCCAGTAATCGTGCCCCTCCCTAGCCTAGTCCCTAGGGTGTCATGATACAATTAAGAGGGTTACTGGTGCAAAGGACCACGCAACTAGGGTTTCCTTAATGGGTTAACGTGGTTAACCGAACTCATTCAAGTACCAAGTTGGTTAAGTGTACCCAAGGTTCATGACTTAACCCTACCAACCCATCGTGTTTTCATTGGTTAAGTATTCCAGCGGTCCATGACTTAACCCTAATCTCAAGGCATTAATTAATTAATGCGCCTTAACCTCTCACATTAGACTTTGTTGTGGTTACTAGTTAAGCCGGCGGGTCCGGGTAGCTTTACACCACAACTTGGTCTAACCTCGGGTTCAAGGTATAACGTGACCAACTTCTCACATTGGGTCTTATTGTTTGTAGCAACTAGTTAAGCCGGTCGGTTCCGGGTAGGTTTACGCTACAAACTCAACCCAACCTCGAGTTGGTCACACTTATCTTTTCTAAGTGTCATGTCCACCATGTTTCCAAAACACATTACAAGTTTTTCAAGCAATTGGGTAGACCTAACTTAATAGGTAAATTCCCAATGGGTAGACCTAACTTAATAGGTAAATTCCCAAGCTTACGTTTTTATGTCTTTTAAGTTTACCCAACCCCAAACGCAATCCCATCGCTTACATATCGCAATATCGCATAAAGGATAGAAAGAGGGAACTTGGCATAATCATGACATAGAGGTGTTGGAGCCACAAGTTAAACATGGTGGCATATGGGACAAAGATGTGATCATAAACTTGCATATCTTGTTATCAACTTGCAAAATATTCATAAGCATGCATAACATCATTTTAACTTGCATAGTGTTCATATGCATACATAACATGGTTTCAACTTGCATAAAGTTCATATGCATGCATAACATTATTTTAACTTGCATAGTGTTCATATGCATACATAACATGGTTTCAACTTGCATAAAGTTCATATGCATGCATAACATCATTTTAACTTGCATAGTGTTCATATGCATGCATAACATGGTTTCAACTTGCATAAAGTTCACATGCATGCATAACATCATTTTAACTTGCATAGTGTTCATATGCATGTATAACATGATAGCATGAACAAAATGTTCAACCCAAACTTGCATAACATACTTGCATACCATAACATGACATACTTGCCTATAAACTTGCATATTACAACATGATAAACTTGCATATCAACTTGCATATTACAACATGATAAACTTGCATATCAACTTACATAACATATGACAACTTGCATATCAATCTTGCATACGAAACTTGCATAGCATATGACAACTTGCATATCATACTTGCATAATAAAACTTGCATGACATATGACAACTTGCATATCAAACTTGCATACAAAACTTGCATGACACATCATAGGAAACTTGAATAACACATCATAGAAAACTTGCATATCATACATTTAACTTAAAAGTTCAAGTATGAAAGGAATAGGGCTTACTATGCTTATGCGGACTCAAATGAGTTTAACAAATGTAAGAAACCCCTTATGCAACTAATTAAACCCCAAAAATGCAAGCAAACTTGATCAAAACTCTCCCTTTATGATGCCAATAGAGAAACAAGACTTGAATGCAAGGTAATGATGATCGTACAAGTCTAAAAACACTTGTATGCATGGAAAATCACTTAGGAATTGATTTAGGAATTGTATGAAGAGAGTGGAGGCCATGAGAGGTTTGATTTTGACATAGTTTAGTTGCTAGAATGAATAATGAATGATTTAGGGTAGGTTAGGGTCTTATTTATAGATTAGGTGAGTGTTTTAGGCCCTTAGATTAACCCTAAATTAGATTAGGACCCTTAGATTTCGGAACCTTCCAGAAACCAGCCCTAAGACCAAGCCCAAACCCCAAACTGGTGCACCCAACCACAGAACTCTCTAGAAACTGTGCAGGTTTCCTGGCTCGACACGGGCGCACTTCCCAAGTGCGCCAGTGTAAAAATGTGTTGGCGCACTTCACAAGTGCGCCAGTGCATTTTTGTGTTGGCGCACTTCACAAGTGCGCCAGTGCATTCTGGCTAGTTTTCGGTTTTTCTGCCTAACTTCATTCGTCCATATCTTCTTCATACGGACTCCGATTTTCGAAAACTCAGACTCTATTTCGCGTATTTTTCCGAGACGAACGCAATGGCATAGCCCGTTTCCCTTGATTCAGATTTTAGAATTAAATTCTGCCTCAATTTATGTTATAACAGGTTATTGAAAATACGGGTTGTTACAAAAACCGTTTTAGTTCTCACACCAGTCACATGACTGACCTGGAGTTTATTGTTTTAACCTAAACTCTAGGTGCCCTTATTTTGCATGGGCAGCTAGTAGTTTTGTTTTGCAGATTTATATTCACAGGATCCTGATGTACGACTGGAACGATATCCGGAAAGCTCTATATCCGTTTATCTCTTTCAGTTGTGTTTTGTATTATTTTCCGCTGCTATGTAATGTATTGTAATCTCTGATATTTTATGATGTGTAATATTGATTCATGCTCTGTATATTCTTGTATTCTGATGGAATTGTTGTAATAAACAATGAAATGTTCTTCTGTTTGTGTTCTGATTCGTCTTGTCCTCAACTCAATCCATGATTTCCCGTAAGGGGGATTTCGGGTTGTTTCAGCTTGGTATCAGAGCTTTGGTTTACAGAGTTCGGAGAACAAGACACATTAGAACCATACGAAAAAATTCATCAGAAATTGGATTAGTAATATTCAATAAGAATGACTCGTTAGAGATGGGATCAGTAGTATCATAGAACTAGTGTGAAGAGTGTGTTTTTAAAATGAAAAAAATTTTTGTTTTGAAAATTTAATTCGATTATTCGTATTTGAATATTTATTTCTATTGATTTGGACAATCCAATATATAAGATTTTGCGTATATGTCTGATCCGCATGTATTTGATGTTTTAATATACTGGATAGATATAGAATCACACTCTAGTCACCCGGGGATAATCCTGATGATGGTGCATCATCATCAGCATTTATATTCGAGTGACGAAAGTGAGATTTGTATATGATTCCAATTGACTGGTGTGAGAACCAAAATTAGATATGGCTTATTGTTGTGATTTGGCATAAAAAACATGATTTTTTTGTATATATATCAAAATTATGAATTTGAAAAAATAATCAACTAGTTGATGGCTGGATGTATTGTTTGATTATTGGTTGATTAATTAAATGTTGAACCTTTAGCCAAATTGAACCAAATAGTGAATTATATTATAAATTTGTCACGTTTGCATACATATACATGTACTTACATTGAACAGGTCATAGCAAGGAGGCTAGAGTAGAAGAATAAAATTGCTTGCCCGACAAATAGGTACATGTTTATTGTATTTCTTTGGATTTGGATGATTTTATGAGCCGATTCGCTAGCCGCTTGGCTGTTTCTTTTCCTTTTTGGATTGATGAGGGCCATGGGAGGCTATTTGAAATATCCCGAAGTCCCCGGTGCAGGGGAGGTGATGGCGAAATTTTTCGGAAATTAAGGGTGTTAGCCAAATTTTTGAAAAATTTGAAAAGTTCTTAGAAACTAAAAATTTGAAGAACTTAAGCCGTAAGGAAAATAATGAAAGTTGAGTTGGTTCGTGAAACAACTTTCGGCTTCGTTCCTTTTCGGGGATGAAAAGTTTTAAGTGGGGGAGATTGTAATAACCCGGAAATCAGAGCCAATTTAAATTTTTTATTTTGGCAATTTTAATGAATTTTGAATATTTAAAATGAATAATTTTAAATAAAAATAATGGGAAATTTATTTTGAATAGAATTCGAAAGTATATATTTATTTGAATCGACGTTAGAATATAAATATTTTATTTTTAATTATAAAAGGAATTGAAAATGGCGCGGTAGTTCGAAAATTCGATTTCAAAGTTCAAATGAATGTACTGGAATCAAAATAAACCGGATTTTAGCGAAACCAAAAATATTAGAATCTAATTAAGAATATCTTTCCAACGAATCCGAAAAATTGAAATTTCATAGTGTGAATCAAAAGTTATGTCCAGTTGAAAATTCAGAATAGACGCTATGGAATTCTGGCCCTTAAAAATGGAAATTTTGCAAACGACCTCGGTTTTCGATGGAACCACTTTTGTTGGATCTGTGATGTCAAGTTATTGCTAGGCTTCAAAATTCATAATTTTCTGAAATAATATGTGAGCGTGGCGAAGTTAAACGGGTTTGACCAATTTCAGTTGAATTCGATCGACTAGAAAATGGCCATTTTTAAAACGGTCTCAAAATTTGATGAAATCAGTTTTGTTAGAACCGTATCATCAATACGAAGTTAGAAAATATTTTTCGAGAATTTTTAGAGTTAGTATGTGGCCCCGGTAAATTGAAATGTGCGTTTAAATTGAATATATACTGATTTATATTGTAAATTTAACGAAAACTGATCGTAACGATCGAATTGGCCTTCTTGACATATCCCATTGGGTTCAGAATGGGGGTAATTAGCTAGGGGCGACAATCGTTGGGCCTCGATCGGAGTTCGAATGAAAGTCAACATTTAAGGAGGAAAATAATAATAAAATAATAATATAGATAACTTTTCACTTAACTCCGCCTCTTCTCTTCCTTGGACAAAATCGACACTTCAGAAAACAAAATAAAATAAAAACCGTAACCCCTTTTTGAGCTGTCGCACCCCCCCAATCCAGTTCGCCGCCATCGATGATCGGCCGCCGCCCCACCTCCTCATCGCCTCCGCAACTCCGGCGGAGCACCGCTTAATCCACATCGCTGACCGAGACACCAGCCCACCACCACACCAACGAGACCTCGCGAAGCACCGTTCACCGCCCCCATGGCGAAACCCTAGCATCGCCACCCCCTGACAGGCACCGCGGGTCCCCCAGCTTCCCCTCCTTCCTCCGATCTCCCCCTCCTCCCTCTTCGATAGCGGTGAGTTGTTTTTAATTATTTTTCATAGTTAATTTGGGTTTTTTTTAAGGTGAATGAGCATTGTTATAATGACCGGATCTTTATATATTTAACATGAGAGTAAAAATCTGATTTTATTTATCTGAACGTTTATAGTTTTATTTAGATAAAGATTATGTTTTTAAACAAGAAAGTGATGATTTTTAAACAAGAAAGTTATGATTTTTAAGTACAAGAAAGTTATGATTTTTAAGTTCACGAAAACGAGATTTTTAAGATGGTAAAGCTTTGATTTTTTAATTATGGTAAAGATTTAATTTTTTAAGAATAAAATGATAAGATTTTTAAAATAGAAAAGGCAAGATTTTTAAAATAGAAAAGGCGAGATTTTAACATATACGTTGTAGTAAAGATAAAAATTTGATTTATATATATATATATATATATATAAAGTAGCTATAAAAAATCGATTTTTATATAGATGAAGTAGCGATAAAAATTCGATTTTTATATATATAATATAGCTATAAAAATTCGATTTTTATATAAATGAAGTAGCAATAAAAATTCAATTTTTATATATATGAAGTGGAAATAAAGATATGATTTTCATATATAAAACATCATATTAAAAATGTGATTTTAATATGAACAGCGTGGAGAAGACTGCGTTGGAAATGCGGACAGATCCAGACTGTTCAGAA
Source organism: Allium sativum (assembly GCA_030737875.1). Taxonomy (NCBI): domain Eukaryota; kingdom Viridiplantae; phylum Streptophyta; class Magnoliopsida; order Asparagales; family Amaryllidaceae; genus Allium; species Allium sativum. The sequence goes on from CM060918.1 coordinate 754,540,635, forward strand.
TTTCAGAAATGAAATGGTGGAGTGCAACCCTTTGTGAGAACTTCTCACTTTTAATTTATTTCTAGTTTGAAATATATACTAGAATGCAGACGGTGCTTAGTAGCACTCGACACCCATTGTCCATAGACCATGGACGACTTGTGTGATTGTTTGTGTTGTGAAATTTGACTGTTGATTGTGATTTGAAATAAAATATATATTCATGTGTTGAAATAAAATATATATTCATGTGTTGAAATAATATATATATATATATTCATGTGTTGAAATAAAATAAATATTCATTTACAAATCGAACGATTTGTTTATGTACACCGATTTGACTGATATTGATTGGGACGATAAATTTTACACATCGCCCAACTGAACAAATAAAATATGTGTTTGATTGTTTGAAACCCCACACGGGTGTTGGGATGAAATTTGACCTACACTAATCCCAATAATTAGCTGTATGTCGATCGATCGATTGACAGGATGTTACAAGCGTTGAATATTTATATTTGATGCTTATACAGTGTAGAATGCACTTTGGATAATGGTTAATTATTTATCGTTGCTATTATATACATGTGTTGTATAGAATCCATGTTAATAATATTATATGGTAATTGAGTGGGTCTCATTCCAATTTAGAATAAAATGTAAGTTCATGTGTTGAATAGAAAGAAAATTCATGTGTTGAATAGAAAGAAAATTCATGTTTTGAATAGAAAGAAAATTCATTTGTTGAATAGAAAGGAAATTCATGTGTTGAATAAAATATATATTTATGTGTTGAATAAAATTATATATTCATGTGATGAAGAAAATATTCATTTGTTGAACAGAATAACGAAGTTATTGAAATTTATAAAGCCGTGTTGGTTAGATATGCGCCATTCGGATGCGAATGATATTTATATCGATTACATTCGTTTTTATAATTAATATAGAAAAGGAAGTGATTTCAAAATATAACGTTTTGAAAATATTATCATTTATATACATATCGATGATATGGAATATTCAATTTTGATTAGAAATTGAATAGGAAGTTGAAATCGTTTTGAAAACGAAGTTTAAACGATTTATAAAATATGTTTTGAATTGAAATCCACGAAATATATATTATATATATAATAAACGGCCTGAATAGAACGCGCCGCGCTGCGGCAGTTCGCGAATTTCAACCATTGACTTCGAATTGACGTTGCGGGAGATCCGACCGTCGGATTCTCCTAAAATCGGAAACGTTGGGTTCGTATCGAAAAGATATTTCTAAAAAATATAAGAAATTAAAAATCTAACGGTTGGATTTGGAATTATGCCCAAATCAAATTTGGAAAAGGTCGTTGTAAGTGCAGTTTGATGGGCGTTGATGGAAATCGACTGTACGGGCCTTGATAAAATTATTAAAAATAGTATTTATTTGTGTAAAATAATAAGAAATGATTTGGGAAGAATTGGGATGAAAAACTCCATATTTGAAAAGATAAAAATAGATTTTTATCGAAATGAACTAGTTTTGAACTAGAATTAAAATCAATTTATTTTTGAAATAAATAAATTGAATTTGAAAAGGGGTTTTAAAAGTAACCAGAATTTCCAATAATTGAATTGGAATGGATTTGAATCGAAATTGTCTTTGGAATATTTCGATGTTGGATTTCGTGATTATACAGATATTGTTATGGAAATTTGAAAGATATATTTATATCGTTATTTCCAATACGATATTTGTTGGTCGTAGAATTTGGTATTGAATATAAGCCGATATATTTTCTATTCTGAGCCTTGTATTTAATATCAAATGTGATATGGGTTTGTCGTGAATGGTGTCTTCATTAACACCGTTCTTAAACCCAGTTGAGAAAAGATTAAATATTTTTATTTAGATTTAATGAAGTGTACAATTAAATGGTATTTAATTGGAATTGAATTGGAATTGATTTTTGGGTTTATCGTGAACGGTGTTTTAAATAACACTTGTTCTTTAACCCGATAATTAATGGAATGTGATATTGGATTTTTCGTAAACCGTGTTTTAGAAGACATTGGTTCTTTAACCCAGTTAAAGACAGGATATGGATTTTTGGGAAGATTAAAACTAAGTGGAGTTTTAATGAATCTTTAATTAGATTGAAGTGATCGAGAATGGAGTATCACCAGTTTTGCTCCAGGCGATAGTTAAATCTTTAATTAGATTTTAACGTGAAATGGTAATTAAATTTACCGATAACACCGTGGTGTTAGATATGAAGTATTACCAGTTTTACTTCATGGGATGAATAGGTTGGGATTGGGAAATAAAATAAATGATTATCTCAGTGTGGTTCACTAATCCCGACTAATTTGAATTGATATTCAAAGAAAGATTAAAGAATAAATTTAAAGAAATTATCTTTGTTAAAATTAATGGGAACCATTCCCAAGGTGTAAGAATATTTGAATAAAAGAATATTCTGAATTGGAATGAGGCGTATATTGTGTTTGTGTAACGCTTGATTATTATTTACGCGAGTTATTCAGAAAGACCGGGTTTATCCCATTTTGAATAACGGATTCGACGTGGTGTCGAGGATGAAGACGGTGGTTGAAGTACGGAGGTCTTCACATCGTTTGGGTGATTACTGATGATCTTGATTGGGTTGTACACCCAAGAGGAGGGAATTAGTTGGTGATCGTCCAGACGTACTTGGAGATCGATGGATATGCGAGGTACAAGGTGCCTTCGGTTTCGTTCAGACCCATAATGGACTTGTATGGACTGTTTGTCCGACATTGGATTTCATTCTGTGTGATTGATATCGGTTGCATGTAGTGGTTTGCCTGTGTGGCATGCTAAGATGCAAATGATCAAGGCTTCTGTTGAAAAGCAGAGTCTTGTGGTTGATGATTAAGCACGACCTGTGTGGCATAGCTTTGTGTAACGTGAATTCGCGAGCCTCACACCCTGGTTGTGAACCAGAAACGGGAGAGGACCTCCTGGAGGGCATGCGTTTCTTTTCAGCTAGGGTGGTGTCAGTGACCTACCAGCCCTGACATTTATATTATTTTCACCTGTGTGGTTGTTGCTGTTGCGAGGTGCCTCGGTTAGATCGGACGATCCGGGTCCGATGGAGTCATTCGTTGGCTCATTTATGCCCCAAAGGGCGGGGAAACGCAGTGCTCAAGGTTTAAGTTTAGTCCACATCGAGTGGACCGGCCCTGACGATCCAAGGGGCAGTTGCAGCTGTTCTTGAGGCTCGGGCTTGAGAGTCTCGAATCGGTATAGGACGATCCCTAGCCTTGGTTCATAGATGGAAATCCAACTTCCAAATACGACATTTTGCGGTTTTGATTGTAAACCTATATATGGCGACATAATATATGGTACCCATGCCATCTATGATTGATACTTATGATTGAAATTGTTTTGACACTATACACTTATAGTAATAATAAAAGATGAAGTTAAGCGTATCAAGAATTCTTTGGCTATTATAAGGTAAAACACTATCCTCCGGTTCGTGTTGCATTGTGTGATGGGACCTGGGTCTTATAATAGCTTCATTGTTCATTATTTAGCATTGCACTGTTGTTTTATGTACTAGTATTCTTTGGAGGAAACCCGTTACGTGTTATACGGCGTGGTCCCTTGATTTACCTAACTTTAAAATAAGGATTGATAACAGTTTTAGTTCTCACACCAGTCACATGACTGACCTGGAGTTTATTGTTTTAACCTAAACTCTGGGTGCCCTTATTTTGCATGGGCAGCTAGTAGTTTTGGTTTTGCAGATTTATATTCACAGGATCCTGATGTATGGCTGGAACGATTTCCGGAAAGCTCTATATCCGTTTATCTCTTTCAGTTGTGTTTTGTATTATTTTCCGCTGCTAGGTAATGTATTGTAATCTCTGATATTTTATGATGTGTAATATTGATTCATGCTCTGTATATTGTTGTATTCTGATGGAATTGTTGTAATAAATAATGAAAAGTTCTTCTGTTTGTGTTCTGATTCGTCTTGTCCTCAACTCAATCCGTGATTTCCCGTAAGGGAAATTTCGAGTCGTTTCAAATAGTCCTTTATTCAAATATTCTTATACTTTGGGAAAGGTTCGCATTAATTTTATCAAAGATAAATTCTTTTAAATTTATTCTTTAATCTTCCTTTGGATATCAATTCTAAACCAAATTAAGGTTTATGAACTAGTCGGGATTAGCGAACCTTACCAAAGTAATCATTTATTTAATTTCCCAATTCGAACCTATTCATCCCATGGAGAAAAACTGGTAATACTCCATATTTAACACCATGGTGTTATCGATAAAATTTAATTACCACTTCACGTTCAGATCTAATTAAAGATTTAACTATCGTTTGGAGTAAAACTGGTGGTACTCCATTCTCGATCATTTCCCGAATTTGATAATTTAATTATCACATTCACATTTCATTCTAATTAAAGATTCATTAAAACTCCACTTAGTTTTAATCTTCCCAAAAATCATTATGTAACGATTATTCAAATCTAGGAAATAAATACTATCTTTAACTGGGTTAAAGAACCAATGTCATTTAAAACACAGTTCACGATAAACCCAAAATCATATTCCATTAATTATGGAATCTACCTGGAAAACAGATCAATATATATAATCGATATAAACATCCATATCCAACCAATAAAATAAATCGAATAACTGCAAAGCCTTTTAAATTCCGTATATAGTAACAGTCTTCCTCCACAGAAGTCCACTTCGATTATTACCAAGTCGAATTCCATTCAATTCCAATTTATTTTACTAAATTGGAAAACTTTACTTTGGAAATTTTCCATTAAATCTTAATAAAAAGATTTATAAGTTCCAAATTACATTTCACGGTTAGTCGGGTTAAAGAACAAATGTTGTTTAAAACATCGTTCACTATAAACCAAAAAATCCAATTCTTTTATTCAATTCCAATTAAATATTAATTAATTGGAAAACTTCACTAAATCTTACTTAAAAGATTTATTCTTTTCTCAACTGGGTTTAAGAACAGTGATACTAAAGACACCATTCACAACAAACCCAAAATCCAATTCAATATCAAATACAAGGCTCTGAATAGAAGTTATATCGGCTTATATTCAGTATCAAATTCTGAAATCTACTAATATCGTATTGGGAATAACGATATATATATATATTCCAAATTCCTCCACAATATCCGTATAATCACGTAATCCAATATAGAAATATTCCAAAGATCATTTCGATTCAAATCCATTCCAATTCATATATTGGAAATTCTGGTTATTTTTAAAACAATTTAAAATCCAATTTATTTATTTAAAATATTGGATTCTAATTCTTGTTCATAACTAGTTCATTTTGATAAAATTATATTTTTATCTTTACAAACATGGAATTTTTCATCCAAATTCTTTCAAAATCATTTATTATGATTTTAAACAAATTATTCATATTTTTAATAATTTTATCAAGGCCCGTACAGTTGATTTCCATAAACGGTCATCGAACTGCACTTACAGCGATCTTTTCCAAATTTGATTTAGACACAATTCCAAATCCAACTGTAATAACCCGCAAATTCTGAACCAGTTTAAAATTTTTATTTTGGCATTTTTAGCGAAGTTTGAATATTTAAAATGAATTATTTTAAATAAAATCGACGGAAAATTTACTTTGAATATATTCGAACGTATATATTATATACGCCGTCGTTAGAATATAATATTTATATATAATTATAAAATAGAATTGAAATGGCGCGGTAGTTCGATAATTCAATTTCAAACTTCAATTGAATGTACCGGGTGCAAAACAATCCGGATTTTAGTGAAATCAAAATCATTAGGATCTAATTGATGATATCTTTCCAACGAATCCGAAAAATCAAAATTTCATAGCGGGAATCAAAAGATATGTCCAGTTGAAAATTCTGAATAGTCGCTATGGAATTCAGGCCCTTAAAAATGGACATTTTGCAAGCGACCTCGGAATTCGACGAAACCACTTTTGTTGGATCCGCAGTGTCAAATAATTGCTAGATTCCAAATTTCATAATTATTCGAATCAATATGTGAGCGTGGCAAAAAAAACGCATTTGACCAGTTTCAATGGATTTTAATCGACTGGAAATTGGCCATTTTTCAAACGGTCTCAGAATTCGACGAAACTAGTTTTGTTAGGACCGTATCATCAATATGAAGCTAGAAAATAGTTTTATGGAATTTTTAGAGACAGTATGTGACCCCGGTAATTTGAAATGTACGTTTAAAATTCAATATAGTGATTTAAATGTAAATTTAACGAAAACTGATTCAAACGATCGAATTAGCCTATGATACATATCCCATTGTGTTCGGAATGGGGGTAAAACGCTATGGACGACAGGCGGTGGGCCTCGTTTAGAGGTCGTATGTAAAGTCAACTTTTTGCAATTAAATTAATTAAAATAAATTAAAAAATTAAATTATCTCTCTCCCTCCCCTTTAATCCTCCTGCCCCCCCCCCCCCCCGATTCATTTCAGAAACGAAAAGGAAAAGAAAATAAAATGAATCGCACCTCCAGCGAGAAGCCGCCGCCTCCAGACGTTCGCCGCCGCCCTTGCGTCCCCTCCTCGACCTCGCGATAGCCCCCCCGACGCGCCCATCCTCCCTCCAGCCGACGCTCAAAGACCCCCCCCCCCTCGTTCGATTTTCTTCCACCGCCGTCGCCTGCCTTGGTCGCCTCCCCAATCGCCGCTACCTCCTCCCTCCAAACCCCTAAATCCACTGACCAAGTAGACCCCCTATCTCTAGTGAACGCAGTGAGTCTCCCCTCTCCTTTTTCTTCTTTTATTTTATTTTATTTATCTTATTTCATTATGTAAGGGCATTGTTCTGAAATTAAATGTGAGTTTAAAACTGAATTTAGATTGTATTTTTTTTAAACATAAATAGAAAAGATTGGATTTTGTTAGATAAAAATATGATTTTTATATTTTTTAAAGTAATAAAAATATGATTTTTATATTTTTTAAAGTAATAAAAATATGATTTTTATATTTTTAAAGTATTAAAAATATAATCTTTACTATATAAAAGATGTAAAAATATGATTTTTGTTTATGTAGAGAATTAAAAATATAATTTTCTTACATGATAGTAATATTAGAAATATCATCTGTATGAGTAGCAAAGACGATATTTTTAAAAGTGCAAAGACGATATTTTAAAAAGTCTAAAGATGATATTTTTAAATATGAAAAGAAGATATTTTGAGATAAGTAGTGAAGTAAAAAATATGATTTTTACTTCGAGAAACATATAATTTTTATATTATAGAAAGGCGAAATCTTTATTTTTGAAAAGGCGAAATCTTTATATGAAGAATGGCGTGATAAAAATATAATCTTTACTATATGAACATCGATGTGAAAATATGATTTTTATATATATAGTAGCGAAGTAAAAATTCGATTTTTATATAGAGAACAGCATAGTAAAAATATGATTTTAATATATTGAATAGCATAGTAAAAATATGATTTTTATATATTGAATAGCATAGTAAAAATATGATTTTTCTATATTGAATAGCATAATAAAAATTCGATTTTTATATATTGAATAGCATAATAAAAATTCGATTTTTATATATTGAATAACGAAGTAAAAATTCGATTTTTATATATGGAATAGAGAAATAAAAATGTGATTTTTATATATATAGTGACTACGGGCAACGAAAGTGATAAGATGCGAGAACGACGAAGACTTCTCCAGAAGAAGAGTCAAGATGATTGGATAGCTATCGGTGAGAATTTATCACTCTTCAATTTCTTTTTCTAGTTATATATATACTAGGATGCAGACGGTGCTTAGTAGCACCCGACACAATCGTCCACAGACCATGGACTTGTTTGTTTGGTTGCATAGATTAGTTAGATTATTTGATTGAAATTGAATTGTTTGGTGAAATGAATGGATTGGATTGATGTGTGAATGGCGTGGGCCTTCACTACCGGGGATAAGGCTAGGCCTCGTCCCGTTTCTAGTATCGTGCCGTTATGCCGCCGAAATTTCCTAAAATAAGTTAAAAAAATAAAAATATCATTTTTATTGTGTAAATGAACTGAATAGAAATTCGTGTGTTGAAATAAAATATTTTATCATTAAAAATATAATTTTTAACGTGAAGTGAACAAGATAAAATATTCATTTACAAACCAGACGGTTTGTTTATGTACACTGATTTGACTGACATTGATTGGGTCGATAAATTTTACACATCGCCCAACTGCACAAATAAAATATGCGTTTGATTGTTTGAAACCCCACACGGGTGTTGGGATGAAATTTGAAGTTCACTCATCCTGATTGATTAAATATGTCGATCGATAGATTGACAGGCTGTTATAAGCGTTAGATATCTATATTTGATGCTTATACAGTGTAGTGCACTTTGGTTGATGGTTGATTATTTTTCAATGCTATTATATACATGTGTTGTATGGAAATCCATATAATTAACTTTATATGGTAATTGATTGGGCCTCATTCCAATTTAGAAAATAAAGAATTTTATGAAATAAAGGTTCATGTGTTGACTGTACTCATCCGTTGAGATTAGTCATGTATTGAACGAAATATTTTAACAATAAAATTTACGTCTTTATCTTTATAAAATAAAGGTTCATGTGTTGACTGTACTCATCCGTTGAGATTAGTCATGTGTTGAACGAAATATTTTAACAATAAAATTTACGTCTTTATCTTTATAAAATAAAGGTTCATGTGTTGACAGTACTCATCCGTTGAGATTAGTCATGTGTTGAACGAAGTATTTTAACAATAAAATTTACATCTTTATCATATATAGAATTAGAAATCTACTGGAAAATAGATGAGATGAGTGGTCTCCTGGATATTAATCTGATGTTGGTTTCGGCCTTCGGGGTTAATATTCAGGAAATCGTTCTCTTACTAGTTTACGGTTGGAGTCTGATTTTAAATCAAACGATAGATACCTAAATTTTCATAAAATATATTAAATAACAAAAATAGTCACACGTGGACAGTACTCATTCATTGAGATTAGTCGTGTGTTGACAAAGATATAGAGTCGTGTATTGAAAGAAATATAGATCCATTTGTTGAATATAAAGCCGTGTTGATTAGATTGACGCCATTTTGACGTGAACGATATTTATATCGATTCTATTCATGTTAGAATGAATATTATAAAACGATTTTGAAATGAAATTTGAATTGAATAGAAATGAATTTTAAAAACGAATTTATAAGGAAAAATTCAATTTTGATTTGAATTGAAATGAAATTTGAATTGAATATAAATGAATTTTAAAAACGAATTTATAAGGAAAAATTCAATTTTGATTTGAATTGAAATGGAAGTTGAAATGTTTTTGAAATGAAATCAGAACTATTCATATAATTCGTTTTAAATAAAATCGACGAAATATATATATTATATATATTATACATATAATATAATGGCCTGAATAGAACGCGCCGCGCCGCGGTAGTTCGTGAATTTCGACCATTTATTTCAAACGGACATTACGGGAGATCCGACCGTCGGATTCTCCTAATACCGAAACGGTTGGGTTCGTATCGAAAAGAGCTTTCTAATGAATATTAGAAATTCAAATTCTAACGGTTGGATTTGGAGATACGTCCAAATCAAATTTGAAAAAGGTCGCTATAAGTGCAGTTCGATGGCCATTGTTGGAAATCGACTGTACGGGCCTTGATAAAATTATTAAAAATAGTAATAATTTGTGTAAAATCATAAGAAATCATTTGAGAAAAACTAGGGTGAAAAACTCCATATTTGAAAAGATAAAAATAGATTTTTATCGAAATGAACTAGCTTGAACTCAATTTAAAACCCCATTTTTTTTAAAAATAAATAAATTAGATTTAAAAAGGGGTTTTAAATAATCGGAATTCCTAATATATTTGATTTGAATTGAACTAGAATTGATTTGTGGGTTTATCGTGAACTATGTTTTAAACAACACTAGTTCTTTAACCCAATAATAAATAGAATGTGATTTGGGTTTATCGTGAACGGTGTTTCAAATAACACTAGTTCTGTAACCCGATAATAAATAGAATGTGATTTGGGTTTATCGTGAATGGTGTTTCAAATAACACTAGTTCTTTAACCCAATAATAAATAGAATGTGATTTGGGTTTATCGTGAACGGCATTTCAAATAACACTAGTTCTTTAACCCGATAATAATTAGAATGTGAAATAGGTTTATCGTGAACGGTGTTTCAAATAACACTAGTTCTTTAACCCGATAAATAGGATGTGATTTGGGTTTGTCGTGAACTGTGTTTTAAATAACACCTAGTTCTTTAACCCAGTAAAAGGAGTTTTAACGAATCTGCAATTAGATTGAAATGTGAATTTATAATCTAAATTATCGAATTTAGAAAATGAGCGAGAATGGAGTATCACCAGTTTTGCTCCAAAGCGATAGTTAAATCTTTTATTAGATTTGAACGTGAAATGGTAATTAATTTTACCGATAACACCGTGGTGTTAGATATGGAGTATTACCAGTTTTACTTCATGGGATGAATAGGTTGGGATTGGGAAATAAAATAAATAATTACTTCGTTACGGTTCGCTAATCTCGACTAGTATAGAAAACCATAATTTGGTTTGAAATGACATCCAAAGGAAGATTAAAGGATAAATTTTAAAGAATTTATCTTGGATAAAATTAATGGGAACCTTTCCCCTAGGAACGTGATTTTGGGAATAAAAGAATATTCTGGACTGGAATGAGGCGTATGTTGTGTTTGTGTAACATTTGTTTTTAATATACGCGGGTTGTTCGGAAAGTCCGGGTTTATACCCATTCTGAATAACCGATTCGACGATATGTCGAAGATAAAGACGGTGGTCGAAGACCGGAAATCTTCACATCGTTTGGATTATTACTGACGATCCTGATTGGGCAGTACACCCAAGAGGATGGAAATAGTTGGTGGTCGTCCAGACGTACTTGGAGATGGATGGATATGCGAGGAAAGTGCCTCCGGTTTCGTTCAGACCCAGAACGAACTTGTAAATGGATTGTGTGTCTGACATTGGATTTTATTCTGTGTTAACTGATTTCTATTAAATATACATCTGTTTGGCGGCGGAGAATTTATTCTTTTGCTTAACGCCCTTCTCTGAGACGTACGAGCTCAGAGGTTGTATATCGATGGACATCAGTCGCATGGCATGAATTGCCTATGTGGCACGCTAAGATGCAATGATCAAGGCTTTTGTTGAAAAGCAGAGTCTTGTGGTTGATGATCAAAGCACGGCCTACGTGGCAGCTTAGTGTATAACGTGAATTCGTGAGCCTCACACCTCGATATGAGTTAAAAACGGGACACGGACCGCTGGGAGAGCACGACGTTTCTTTCTAGCTTTGGTGGTGTCAGTGACTTACCAGCCCTGACATTTATATACTTTTCACCTTTGTGGTTGTTGGAATGAGGCGCCTCGATTATAGGTCTGTAAGGACCGGGAAACGTGTGTTCAGGAATTGCCAATCCTCTAACGTAAGTGAGGACCGGCCCAGCCGCATCCGGGGTTGCCCAGAGTGCGTAACCCTGAGGCATTTGCTAGAGTGTCTCGAACGCGGAGAGGAGCTTGCCCCTTGCCTCGACTCATGACGGAAATCCAATTTCCAATACGTGTATTGCGGTTTTAATTGTAGAACTAGTATGGCGACATGATAGATGGTACCCATGCTGCCTATGATTGATATTTATGATTGAAAATGTTTTGACACTATACACTTATTATAGTATCAAATGATTTGTTTTAAACGTACCAAGCATGTTTGGCTATTATAAGGGAAAACCCTATCCTCCGGCTTGCGTTGCATTGTGTGATGGGACCTGGGTCTTATAATAGCTTCATTTTTCGAAAAAGCGTTGCGTTGTTTATTCTATGCACTGGTATTCTTGGGAGGAAACCTGTTCCGTGTTATACGGCGTGGTCCCTTGAATTACTCTCTTTTAAAATAAAGTTTTAATAACTATTTTAGTTCTCACACCAGTCACATGACTGACCTGGAGTTTATTGTTTTAACCTAAACTCTGGGAGCCCTTATTTTCCGCACGGGCAGCTAGTAGTTTTGGTTTTGCAGATTTATATTCACAGGATCCTGGTTTACAGCTAGAATGATATCCGGAAAGCTCTGTATCCGTGTATCACCTTCAGTTGTGCTTTGTATTATTTTCCGCTGCTACGTAATTTATTGTAATCTCTGATATTTATCGAATGTAATTTATTCATTTATACTCTGTATATTCTTGTATCTGATGTAATTGTTGTAATAACAATGAAATTTTCTTCCGTCTGCGTTCATTTGTGTATTGTTCTCTTAGTATCCGCTCTTTCCTTCAGAGGGAAGAAACGGGTCCTCACACCAACCGTTAGATTTCAAATCTCTTATATTCGTTGGAAATATCTTTTCTATACGAACCCAACAGTTTCAGTTTTAGGAGAATCCAATGGTCGGATCTCCTGTATTATCAGTTTGAAGTCACTGGTCGAAATTCGCGAACGGCTGCGGCGCGGCGCATTCTATTCAGGCCATTTAATATATATAATATATATATGGTATATATTTCGTCGATTTCCATTTAAAATGTATTTTATAAATCGTTTTAAAAACGATTTCAACTTCATATTCAATTTTAAATCAAAATTGAATATTCCATATCATTAATATATAAATGATAATATTTTCAAAACATTAGATTTTTAAATCACTTCCTTTTTTATATTCATTATAAAAATGAATAAAATCAATATAAATATCGTTCCCTTCAAAATGGCACATATCTAATCAACATGGCTTCATATATTTCAGTATTTTCGTGTCCATCCCAAGTCGGACATCAAAATCAATTTTTGATCCATTACTGAATATTATTTTAAAATATTAGTTATTTTAAAATATTCATTATTCGTCAGTTTAAAATATTCGTTAATTTAAAATATTCTTTCTTTCCAAATTGAAATCAGACACAGTCAATTACCATATAATTTTATTTATATGGATTTCATGCACACGTGTACACAACAATGATCAAACACAGTCAACCATCATCCAGAGTGCATTACACAACTGCGTAAGCATTAAATATAAATAATTAACGCTTACAACAGTCTGTCAACCAATCGATTGACATACAACTAAACAATTGGGATTAGTGTACGTCAAATATCATCCCAATACCCATGTGGGGTTTCAGTCAACACACACTGATTTTATTTGTGCAGTTGGGCGATGTGTAAAATATATCGTGCCAATCGTTATCAGTCAAATGTGTGTATATAAACAAATCGTCCGATTTGTAAATTAATATTTTTTTTCATTCATATACTCATTAAAAATTATATTTGTAACGATAAATATTTATTTAAACACATGAATTTTTTATACGGTTCATTTATACAATAAAAATGATATTTTTGTTGTTCTAACATTTTTAGAAAATTTCGACAGCATAACGACGCGACAGTAGAACCGGAATAAGGTCTAGCCTTATCCCACGCCTAATACTGGCTCGAGCCATACACATACAAAATCTAATCAATTCAATTCACATCCCAAGCCAAATTCAAAAAAACAAAACAATCAAAGAAAACAACCAAACAACCATGGTTTCAAACAAAGGTGTCGGGTGCTACTAGGCACCGTCTGCATCCTAGTATATATATTAAACAAGAAGATAATGTTAGAGTGAGAAGTTCTCACCTTTGGGATCCACTGCTCTAGTTCTATTTCTGAATTTCTGAACCGTTTGGATTTGGCCGAAATTCCAGTGCAATATTTTCCACGCTGTTTATAGTAACAATCACATTTTTAATATGATGTTTATATATTTAAAAATCGCATTTTTATATCTCTATATATATATATATAAAAGATTACATTTTTATATCGCTATATATATATAAAAAAATCATTTTTTTATAAAGCTAAAAATCGAATTTTTATATAACTAAAAAACATTATGATTCATGCGATGAAAATCCCCTTTTTGTATTTTTAAAATCTCATCTTTACATTTTTAAAAATCTTATCTTTTTATTTTTAAAAATATCATATTTATATTTTTAACTAGAGCTATATATAGAATAAAAATCACATTTTTATCTCACTACATATATTATAAAGATCATATTTTTATAACGTTATGCATATATAAAAATCATATTTTTATACTGTTACTCCAAATATAAAAATCATATCTTTTTAATTATAAAAATCATATCTTTTTATTTATAAAAATCATATCTTTTCACTTATAAAAATCAAATCTTTTCACTTATAAAAATCAAATCATTTAACTTATAAAAATCAAATCTTTTCACTTGTAAAAATCAAATTTTTTATAAATAAAAATCAAATCTTGTTATTTTTAAAAATAAAATCTTTTCACTTATAAAAATCAAATCTTTTCACTTATAAAAACCAAATCTTTTTATAAATAAAAATCAAATCTTTTTATAAATAAAAATCAAATCTTTGTATTTTTAAAAATCAAAATTTTATATTTTTATAGGCTTAAAAATTATATTTTCATAACATAGAAAATCGTATTTTTTCATACATAAAAAATCATATTTTTCTCTCACATGAAAAATCGTATTTTTCTGTCTAACATGAAAAATCGTATTTTTTCTCTAACATGAAAATTCATATCTTTCTAGTCATAATAAATCAGATTTTCTAAGCATAAAAATTAGAATTTCTAAACCTAATTAAATCAGAAAACCCACTTTTTTTTATGGTTTCGATCGAGCGGGGAGAATCGAAAAATGGGGTTGTCGTAGGTGTTCGTCGGTGGGTAAGTGGCGTCAGGTGGTGCGCGGCTTCAGGTGGTGCACGGCTTCAGGTGGGTGGCGGCTTCTAGGGTTGAACGGTTTTGGGGGTTCAGAGTTTGGGGCTTGGCGGTTTTGGGAGGGAAGAGGAGAGAGAGGGGAGATCGGGGAAAGGATGGGGGTGCTGGAGATGGATGTGGCGCTGGTGGGTGGGTCTGGCGGTGGAGCATCGATCGATTTGGGGGGGGCAGCGGGTTCGTGTGTCTGCGTTTTTTTCCTTTCTTTATTTTCTGAGTGTGGAGAGAGAAATGAAGGAGAGGGAGGGCTTTATTGTAAATATATATATTATTTTTTTTGTCCAAAAATGTTGACTTTCCATTTAAACTCCAAACGATACCCAATGTGTAATGACCCGGATTCTTATGGGTTAATTTTTAAATAATTAATATGGATTTAAATATCGAGTTGATAATATAAATGGTGTTTTATATTTGAGTTAGCGATTTAATAATCAATTACGATTTAATATCGAATATTTTAAAATAACAGAATACGAAAATGGATTTAGATGAATTCAGAATTTAATTTGAATTACATAAAGTTCAAATAATTAATGGGAAATTTTATTTAAATTTATAATGATAATAATATTTATTTATTATCGGGGAGAATGAATTGTCTGATATTAAATTATATTGATTTAAATTAATATCTTCTTCAGACGATAAAATTGGACTTCGTGACCAATCCCAGTGTGTCTGGAATGGTGGTTAAACCCTAGGAGTGCCACTTGTTGGGTTCAGAAAGGAGTTCATAATAATAGGATATTTTAATTAAAGGACACAGTGCATAAACAAATTAAAATTAAAATAAAATAACTTAGTTTGTGTACAACAAACAAAACCCGTGTTCTCTCTTATGTCCACAAAACAAAGAATACCCGTGCCCTCCTTGTATTCCACAAACAAAGAATACCCATGCCCTCCCTTATTACCACAAATCGCACACCCTCTTCTATCATAAAATGGTGGCATCCTCCTAATTCCGTTCGAACCTAAATCAATATCTGCCGGAGAGGGAAAATCAAAATCAATTCTTCTAAAATTCCTAAATCATGTGAAGCTTACATCGATTTATTCTTTACATGGATGCGCGTCGGATGTGGGTCAATCGGGGTTGCTCGAGTTCGAGCGTCGCGTGACCTAGGGCAGATGTGAAGGAGCTACAGACATGGAATTAGGGTTATCGCGGTGCGAGATCGGACTGCCGACATTGAAAGTGGATATGGGGAGTGCATTCGAAATTGAGTTCGATGTTTCCTATAGTTGCGTAACCATGAACGGAGAGGTCGACGCTTTTCAGAAGGGGTCGACTGATATTGTGCGTTGACTATAAGGAGTAGGCAAGGTGATTGAGGAGCAACTAGAGGCCGATGGATTATGAAAGGCCGTATTGAGGAAGACTGTAATTGCTTGAAAACTACAGTAGGAAGAAGTTTGTTCAGAAATTCGAAACAGTAAAGGAAAAGATAAAATCTATTGTTTGAATTAAAATAAAAATCAAATTCTTGTTTTGCTTTTAATCCCACTAGTTAATAAAATTTGTTATATCTAACAAAAGCTAAAATTAAATTTATACGAGGTGAAGAAAGAATATACAAACACGAGTCCCGTTAGTTTGGCGAAATACGAGCTAGGCATTTGAATAATTCAAAAAGCTGGATATTCGGCAAATAAAACCACAGTGACTAAATCTTACTCACCTCGTTATTTAGAATTATTTTATTCATTAAAAATAATTGTTGTTTCTTGGTTGAATGCTGTTTGGTTGATTTAAATATATATATTTATTTAGGCTTAACTATTATATATATATTGGGTTGATGATTGGATGGATTCCCGCTTTCTCATTAGCGGATGCCCGCAGTTTCATAGCGGATGATTTCCCTATGCGCCCCCACAAATATTTATTAGTGGATGACCTTCATACCGTGATATCCTGCCTCGAAGCAGGATGGGTATTACTATGTTGACTAACGTCTGTGGATGTAGGAAAACAGGTTGGTGGGATCCAACTGGGTCTCTCAAAAAAATATATTATTTGTTTGTTGTTTGTTTGATTTCATATATATTCATATATGATGTGTTAAAAATCAAATGATTGAAAATTGGTTGATTTGACTGTTTAAAATATCACTGGGCTAAGTGTTAATTTATAAAAAAATCCTAAAAAGGATATTTGAGATTTAAAAGGAAAATTCTATTTTTTAAAAATAGAATTTTGAAATTTAGAATAGAATAAAAAATTAACTTGTTTAAAATAATAAAAAACAAGTTGTTCATTTATAAACGAAGTTTATAAATGAAGTGAAAAGAATTATCATTGGATAATTCAGAAATAAAAATACAAGTGTGAAATTAAAAAGGGAGATCTATTTTCCAAAAATAGAAATATCAATTTCAAATGGGATTGAAATCGAGACTTCTTTAAAGAGTTTGAATATAGAAATTGAAGTAGAATTTGAATATAGGAAGTGAAATAGAATTTTAATAGAATTTGAATATAATAGGATTTGAATATAGAAATTAAAATGGGATTTAAATATAGAATTTGAATATAGAAATTCAAATGGAAGTTGAGTATGGAATTTGGATATAGAAATTCATATAGAATTCAAATAGAGTGAAAATGGAGTTTGAATCAAGAAAATTCAAATAGAGTCAAAATGGAGTTTGAATATTAGAATTCAAATAGAAAAGGAATTGGAATTTAAGTGTAGAATTCAAATAAAAGTGAAATTGGATTATAAATATAGAACTCAAATAAAGGTGAAATAGGCAAACCAGTTTATTTGCAAATCAATTAACGAACTAAGTTAAAACGATTGTATTAAGTTAAAACGATTTGGATTAAGTTGAAATGAAATAGAAATGTATGGATATACATGAGGCAAGCTTGGAATAAAGTGTTAGAAGAGATATAAATAGAATGCTCGGTATGTATTTAAATTCGTATATGAGATTTTATGCGCCGTATCGGCAAGCCGCTTGGATTTTTCTTTTGGATTGGCGAGGCCCATGGGAGGCTATTTGAAATATCTCGATGCTCCCGGTACAAAGGAGGTTATGGCGAATTTTTCCGGGAATTTAAGGAGTTAGAATATTTTTAAGATAATTTGATAGTTAGAAATCAAAGTATCGATATATTGAAGTCGGTAAGGAAGCGAACTTAAAAATATAATAGTATAATAAAAAAGGAAGTATAAGAATAAAATCTAGTAAGAATAGAAAGAGAAAGTGTGTACGTGTTTAAAAGTGAATAATTAGTTGTATGGTATTGATTATTCGAGTAAGTAGTCTTATCTGTTTTGACGTTGTAAATGTTATTCAATCAAGGTCTGAGAGGTAGTCATACCCCAACTTGATTGATTTCATTATTAACAAATAAATAGTAAGATTTCAGGCTCGAAGATCAATGTTGGATAAGAGTTAGTTGAATATAGTATTTCGGTTGTCGTAACAATGTTTTACACAACATCCGTTTTAACCCAAATAAGTGTAAGCTTCGAAATAGAATAATAAATATTTCTTAAGTATAGAAATAAACGAGATGGGAAAAGAGACAAGTAATTGGAATATTTTCCAATTATGAATAACATATATCTTCTAAAGTTTAAAAAATAAAGGAAGGCAATATTCAGAAATGTTTTCCAAATAGCGTAAAAGGCCAATATGGTTATTAAAAATATTTGGTTAACAAATATTGATAAAGAAATAGAGAAGTGATTTAATTAATGGAATAGTAATTAAGGGCTCAGTGATTGTTTGATAATTGGATGAGCACTTGTTTTCTTCGATAGTTAAATCATCGACTATCGAAACTCTTGTTTTTATCCGATAGTTAAATCACAGACTATCGAAGTTTTTGATCATCGTTGTCAATATGGAGAGACCGGTTGGATTATTATCCAAAGAACCACTCTATATTTGTGACGACCGCCCATAACCCCCACACTAAACAAGAGGAATAATGCGTTGAAAGGCGTGCCAGGCTGTTGTGGACGATCATCATAGTAAGTGAACACATCGAAACCTGTCGTAGAACTCACAGCGCAAAGATAAAATATAATAGAACATATACAACAGGTGATAGTAATGAGGTATCATATAGAAAACTTTTGAAACTCTTTCAACATCCAGAAAGATTATCCAACTGATATCCAAGTTTGTACATAAGGCCTCACTACAACTCTCAAGCAACTCAAACAGCGGAAACAGAAATACTAGATAGAATAAAACTGGTACGCCAGCCTCCTGCTCGTCATCGCTCAGCTTCCTCGTATCACTAAGCTCCATTACCTGTAACCTGCTACTTAGTCTGCCCATTCACAACCAGATGAACAACACAAGGTAATAAGAGGAGACATAAAACCTTGAGTCAGACAATAGTCTTAGTGAGCGATAATACAGCTAACAAACTTCAACCAGAAAGCATATGAGAATGGGTAAATGAACAACTTATCTACCCACATCACCAGAGAATAACTCAACCTTATCTTCCCCACATCGGACAGTGATAGCCTTTACACCAAGCATTTCAACCATTCATCCATAGAAACCAGAGCACCCATTCAATCATAGAGAACACACATGACATCCAGATAAGTCTCATGCAGACAACCCTAATCGAGTTTAACATTCCTCAAGTACTCTCGCCAGAGGCCTAGACCAATATCACTTAAGCACTCAAAGAACGTCTCCCTCGACTTTGGATAATCTATGTGAGATAGTACAATCAGAACAACTAATCATCCATAACTGACTCTGGCTATCACTGCCAATCCTGCTTCGAAACCATCATTATCGTATGACGGCCAACCTTGCCATATGTCAAGGGCTAATGATAACCCCAGTTCTAGCATGAACTCCATATGCCCAACCTTAGCAATGTCCAACCTTGACACTAGGCCTTTACCCAACCAGAAAGACCCAGGGTACTCGACCAACAACCGGTCTTTTGGGCCTTTCAACGATACCCATCGTACCCCTGCTTTGAGCCTGCTAGAACTTACGACAACGATGACTTCTCGGCCTTCGCATCTCTAATCGTTCAACCTTGACGATGTTTCATAGCTCAAGCAACCTTCTCGAGCAGCCATTATCCACCAACTCACGACCTTTGAGTTGTCTCTGCATTCGTTGTTTCACCTTGATCAACGAACACATTCATCACTTCGAGTCTTCCTACTTGAATCACCTCGAAGTCACGCCATCACCGAACCAAAACACATCACTGCGCTACGGCTAGGGTTCGGGGGGGGTTGCCCCGAAAAATATTTTTTTCAGACCTTTTTGGTTCGTACCCGAGTCGCACCCGAAAACGTACTTTTTCAGAAAACGACCCTACCAAAACCGACCAGAACCTTGCTCCAGAATGACCAGCCAAAAACCGACCAGCCTTGCTCCAGAACGACCCGCCTCCATGCAGCTTTGGATCAACTCGACCTCCTTGCAGCTTTGGATCGACTCGACCTCCTTGTGTCCGACCAGCTTTGGATCGACCCCGTCAAGACCGACAAGATTTTGCTCCACCTGACCGTCCAGCTCCTTCAGAGCGACCAGGATTTGCTTCCAGTAAAAACCAACCAGAATGCCACCATCTGAAACCGACCAGAATGCCACCATCTGGAACCGACCAGAAACACTTCTGCTCCTTCTGGACCGACCAGCTTAAACCGACCATCTCCCTGACTTGCTTCCCAGGCCATACTATGACCGACCACCTCGTTCCAGACCGACCCGACCAACTCCAGGACGACCAGAAACCTGCACATCTCCAATTCGACTCCGATTTCGACCAAATCTTCGCCAAACGACGAATCCGACGAAACCAGCTTATCCGATTCATCCAAACGCAATCACAAACATGTTATGCAACCAACAATATCATCAATCTAACAATTTCCATCAAAACACATAAATTTCCCAAAACATGATAAGTGAATCATATGAACATAAAAACGGATCTAACTTGCATAATCTTGAGAAAAATCATAAAATTAACCATTTAAATTATCTAGATCAGATCCTAAGGTGATTCATATATAAAATGGACTTAGCATGGTGTGGATCTAAGAAAAATAACATGGAAATGATGAAATTAACATCCTAAAACCCATATACTTGCATGAATCCGAATGAGAGATGTAAATCACTCACCAATTATCCAAATCTAAGCAAAAGCAATGAAAACGCAATCCGGACAGCGAACACTTCGAATCAAACTCTTCAATCCGATGAATTCGCCCTTGAGACGATGCAGATCTAGCCTCTTATGGTGTAGATCTTCGATTTCCCTCCTTGGATTTTGGAATTTTAATGGTGGAAAGATGTTAGAGGAAGAAGGAGATCAAAGCCTCCCCATAAGAGAATGGAAAATGCCAACCTTTCTCCATACCCCTTACCCCCTATTTATAGTCTCCACCCACCCTCTAATGGGCCTTCTCCAAATCAGCCCATTAGCCTTCCAAAACCTGAATAGCCAACTGAAAAACCTTAAAACAGCGATTTCTCCCAAACCGCTGAACCAAATCCTTAATGTAACCACTCTACGGAAAGGGAATCATCAATTCCTTTCCAATGGCACAGGTCTCACCCTCTGATTCGACCTGAGTCAAAAGTTATGCCCAGTACAAGACTGATAGGGGCAAAATGGTGACAAACAAAATCGGTAAAAATTATGGAAATTTCACACATCCCCATAAGCAACATACCAAAAGATGAGAATGATCCAACCCTCAGGGAATAAAATAAAAATATTTTACGATCTTCCGATATGTAAAATGCGGGCTGTTACATTCTCCCCCCTTAAGAATTTCGCCCCCGAAATTCCAAGCAAACACAAGCAACCACAACAATTCCGCATGCCTATCATCCATGTGAAGCCAATTCTATCATCCAAACTAGCAACCATCAAGCCATGCATCCATAGCCTTATCCTAGCACGCGGAATTCTACCACACAATAACAAGATACAACGACACAACGAAGATACGATATCAAAGGGTCCTACCGACGAAGAGTCCTGGATGAGTCGCCCTCATGCTCTCTTCCGTCTCCCATGTACAATCGTCGCCATCTTCACTCCATTGTACCTTGACTAGCTTAACCGTCTTCCTCCTAAGCTGTTTCGTATCATTTCCCACAACACGAAGTGGCCTACGAGGTTTCGCAACTGCGGTCTCGACTTCTAAATCTTCATACTGTTCTGGAGATACCACCACATTTGAGTCGTGCAAAAACTTCCGTAGAAACGACACATGGAAAACATTATGCATACTCGAAATCTTCTCGAGTAACTCCAACCTATATGCGAGCTTTCCTATTCGCTCGACAATCGGAAATGGTCCAACAAACCTAGGAGCCAACTTCCCTTTAGTTCTGAATCGAACCATATGCTTTAACGGTGAATTCTTCACAAAAACCATATCACCTACGTCGAATTCTAAATCCTTACGACGCTTATCGGCATAACTCTTTTGACGATCTTGGGCCACTTTCATTCGTTGCCGAACAATTTTGATACAACCCGAGGTTTCTCTAATCATTTCAGGCCCAAGTACCAACTTATCTCCAGTTTCTAACCAACAAGCTGGAGAATTGCACGGCCTTCCATACAACGCCTCGTATGGTTCCATCCCAATAATCGACTGGTAGCTATTATTATACGCAAACTCAACCAGATGCAGATGGTCTTCCCATGATCCTCCGAAGTCTATCACACAAGCCCTCAGGAGATCTTCTAAAACTCGGTTGATTCTCTCGGTCTGACCATCAGTTTGGGGATGATATGCCGTACTTAAGCACAATTCGGTACCCAAAGCTTCTTGCAAACTTTTCCAAAATCCACTCATGAACAATGGATCCCGGTCACTTACTATACTCTTTGGGACACCATGGAATCGAACTATCCATTTCACATAAAGCTCAGCTAATTTTGACGCTGTCCTAGTCGTCTTAACAGGAATAAATTTCGCACTTTTGGTCAAATGATCCACAATGACCCAAATCCCTTCATTCCCTGCCCTGGTTCTAGGTAGTCCATCGATAAAATCCATCGATATCTGCTCCCACTTCCACGTAGGAACCTCTAATGGCTGAAGTAAACCACTCGGCTTCTTCTGTTCAGCTTTCACTAACTGACAGTTCGTACACTTTGAAATGAATTTTCCAATATCTCTTTTCATCCCTTCCCAGTAGTAGACTCGCTTCATGTCCTGATACATTTTATTACCACCGGGATGAATCGTTAGCTTCGAGTGATGACATTCTCTCAGAACCTCATCCCTCAATCCGTCGACATCAGGAACAACTAATCGTCCTTGCTTTCGAAGCCAGCCTTCTCGGTCGACCTCGAACTCCTTATCCTCTGGTTTCAGTTTCTGAATGGACTCGACAAGCTTCGCATCTTTCTTTTGGCCCTCGCCAATCCTTTCGATAAGAGTAGGCCTTATCGACAAGCTTGCCAATATTTCAGGTTCCAACTCACACCTTGGCCTGAAATCGAACCTTGCCAAATACTCGAGGCCCTTCCATTCCGAAAACATCGCTCCCAAACTTGCGTGTCTTTGACTCAATGCATCTGCAACTGCATTGCCTTTGCCAGGAGTATAGGCTATCCCAAAATCATACGATGCCAGAAACCCTAACCATCGTTGTTGCCGAAGATTCAAATCCTTTTGGGAGAAAAGATACTTCAACGACTTGTGATCCGTAAACAACTCGAATCGTACTCCCAACAGGTAATGTCTCCACATCTTCAGAGCAAACACAATCGCTGCCAACTCCAAATCATGAGTTAGATAGTTTCTCTCATGTGGCTTTAGATGTTGACTTGCGTAAGCCACTACTTTATCCTTCTGCATTAGCACTGCTCCAAGTCCAGTACCACATGCATCAGTATATACCACCATCTCTTCATTCCCACTTGGAATGGTCAACACAGGTGCACTCGTCAATCTCTCCTTCAAGATTTCGAACGCTTGTTCACACTTCGCATCCCATGCGAACACTTGGTTCTTCTTCGTCAATCTTGTTAATGGTGCAGCCATCTTAGAGAAATCCTTGATAAATCTTCGGTAATAACCAGCCAATCCAAGGAAACTCCAAACATCCGTTGCATTCTTAGGTCTATCCCAGTCCTGGATTGCTGCAACTTTAGCGGGGTCAACCGCTATACCTTTTCCAGAAACAACATGACCTAAGAACCTCACTTCATCCTTCCAGAAGTGACACTTTGAGAACTTAGCTTTAAGCTGATGCTTTCGCAAGATCTCTAACACAACTCTCAAGTGCGTCTTATGTTCTTCCACATTTCTGGAGTAAACCAGTATATCATCCACGAACACAAGCACGAACTTATTCAACTGATCTCTGAACACTCTATTCATAAGATCCACAAAATACGCTGGCGCGTTAGTCAACCCAAATGGCATCACCAACCACTCGAAAAATCCGGACGGTGTCCTAAAAGTAGTCTTTGGCACACTATCCTTAGCTACTCTCAACTGGTGAAATCCCGTTGCCAAATCCATCTGAGAAAACACTTTGGCTTAGTGAAGCTGATCGAACAAGTCATCAATCCTTGGCAACGGATACTTGTTCTTCTTAGTCACCTTGTTCAGCTCACGATAGTCCACACACAACCTTAACAAGCCATCTGCTTTAGTTGCAAACACGACTGGTGCACCCCACTCGGAAACATTCCTTCGAATGAAACCTTTTCCCAAAAGGTCTCTAACTTGCACCTCCAACTCTCGTTGTTCCTTAGGCGCCACCCGCCTAAGTGGCATAACAAATGGTCTCGCACCCTCGACCAAATCGATCCTAAACTCGATCTCGCGATGCGGCGGCAACCCTTTGACCTCGTCAAAGACATCTACATACTCATTAGCGATCAACACTGATGATAGGTCTTCCTGTGGAATCCCAAGCGAATATAGATAACTCACGAAGACCCCGTCTTCGCGCTTACATCTAATCAACACCTTTCGCCCTTCCACATCGCCGACACTCACCTCTAGCTTCTCGCAATTCACCCTTGCCGCATACTTCTTGAGCCAATCCATGCCCAAGATGATCCCATACCCAGCGAAGTTAAGAACAAAGCAATCACACATAAAAGAGCAACCATGACTCGATAATACTAGACCACGGCAAATCATGCACAAACTGGACGAACCCCCAACTGGATTAGTCACGATCAATGGTCTATCACAAATCTCGGGTTCCAAACCCAAGCGACACACAAGCTCATTGCAGATGAATGAATGTGATGCTCCAGTATCAAACAACACTCGAACTGAAACACCGTTAATGGAAAAAGTACCTTGCACCATGACACCCTTTCCCTTCTCCTCTGCAGTAGGAGCTCTTGAAGAAGATGGCACAGCATCCAAAGCATATGCCTTAACAATCTGCTTACCCTTAGCTGATTCCGGACAATCTTTCTTCTCATGCCCAGGCTTTCCACACTTGAAGCACTTCTTCTCATCTTTGGGATTCTTACACTCATTCGAATAATGTCCCTTCTGTTGACAGTTAAAGCAAACTGCTCACTCTTGGGTTTCTTTTGGCCATCCTTTCCTTTCTGTTGTTGCTGCTTCCTCTTTTTATTACCACTCTGCTGTGGTTTCTGAGCTTCCTTGGTTGCAACGACAACATTTGCTTCCTTGGGAAACAAGCTCTCATGGCGAATAGCTTTTTCCACAATCTTTTCAAATGAATCATCAAGATGGTCCACAAGTGGCTTCCCAATATGTGCATCCAATCCCAAGACAAACTTCTCGCTCTTCTGATAGGGCGTATCAATGTATGAACGAGCATATCTAGACAAAGCCTCAAAATCAGAAATATAGTCAAGAACTGATCTGCCATTCTGCTTCAACTCTACGAACTTCTTGAAGAGAACTGACTTTTGAGCAGTGGAGATAAACTTTGCTTCAAACTTAGCTTGGAATTGCTCCCATGAAATCTCCTCTTCCGGAGTCTCGAGTATAATAGAATTCCACCATTCCATGGCCCTGCTTTGCAGCTGCCTTGATGCAAGCTTTCTCTTCATTGCATCTTCAATACCCGAGTCTCCAAAGATTCGAACACATGAATCCATCCACCTCTGAACCTCTTCAGCTGGTTCAGTTCCCTTGAATGGTTTCCCTCCTAGAGATAAAAAGTCCTTGCACATCTTTGCAAAATCTATTCTAGGAACTCGCACCCCTACATCTACCGTGGCCGCCACTGGAGCGGGTACCCTTCGCATAATTGCTTCTGCCATGGCTTCAAACATGGCCGGGTAATCTGGCTCACCACCATTTCCCCCTCCAGTATTAGCTCTCCTAGCAGCGTGCCTTGATGGTCGTCTACTCATTCTAAATCTGAAATTTAGAATAGTTAGCCACTTCCAAGAAAACTGCTAAAAGAATACAACCGCTACTACTATATATGCTAATATATATAGTAACATCCAACTGAAATCTACAAATACGTCCCTCATACGCAATTACGTCTTTGAACTTTGGCCAAAATCGTTGACCAGAGCTCTGATACCAAATGTGATGACCGCCCATAATCCCCACACTAAACAAGAGGAATAATTCATTGAAAGGCATGCCAGGCTGCTATGGACGATCATCATAGTAAGTGAACACATCGAAACCTGTCGTAGAACTCACAGCGAAAGGATAAAATATAGTAGAACATATACAACAGGTGATAGTAATGAGGTATCATATAGCAAACTTTTGAAACTCTTTCAACATCCAGAAAGATTATCCAACTGATATCCAAGTTTGTACATAAGGCCTCACTACAACTCTCAAGCAACTCAAACAGCGGAAACAGAAATACTAGATAGAATAAAACTGGTACGCCAGCCTCCTGCTCGTCATCGCTCAGCTTCCTCGTATCACTATGCTCCATTACCTGTAACCTGCTACTTAGTCTGCCCATCCACAACCGGATGAACAACCCAAGGTAATAAGAGGAGACATAAAACCTTGAGTCAGACAATAGTCTTAGTGAGCGATAATACAGCTAACAAACTTCAACAAGAAAGCATATGAGAATGGGTAAATGAACAACTTATCTACCCACATCACCAGAGAAGAACTCAACCTTATCTTCCCCACATCGGACAGTGATAGCCTTTACACCAAGCATTTCAACCATTCATCCATAGAAACCAGAACACCCATTCAATCATAGAGAACACACATGACATCCAGATAAGTCTCACGCAGACAACCCTAATCGAGTTTAACATTCCTCAAGTACTCTCGCCAGAGGCCTAGACCAATATCACTTAAGCACTCAAAGAACGTCTCCCTCGACTTTGGATAATCTATGTGAGATAGTACAAACAGAACAACTAATCATCCATGACTAACTCTGGCTATCACTGCCAATCCTGCTTCGAAACCATCATTATCGTATGACGGCCAACCTTGCCATATGTCAAGGGCTAATGATAACCCCAGTTCTAGCATGAACTCCATATGCCCAACCTTGGCAATGTCCAACCTTGACACTAGGACTTTCCCCAACCAGAAAGACCCAGGGTACTCGACCAACAACCGGTCTTTTGGGCCTTTCAACGATACCCATCGTACCCTTGCTTTGAGCCTGCTAGAACTTACGACAACGATGACTTCTCAGCCTTCGCATCTCTAATCGTCCAACCTTGATGATGTTTCATAGCTCAAGCAACCTTCTCGAGCAGCCATTATCCACCAACTCACGACCTTTGTGTTGTCTCCGCATTCGTTGTTTCACCTTGATCAACGAACACATTCATCACTTCGAGTCTTCCTACTTGAATCACCTCGAAGTCACGCCATCATCGAACCAAAACACATCACTGCGCTGCGGCTAGGGTTCGGGGGGGTTGCCCCGAAAAATATTTTTTTCAGACTTTTTTGGTTCGTACCCGAGTCGTACTCGAAAACGTACTTTTTCAGAAAACGACCCTGCCAAAACCGACCAGAACCTTGCTCCAGAATGACCAACCAAGAACCGACCAGCCTTGCTCCAGAACGACCCGCCTCCATGCAGCTTTGGATCGACTCGACCTCCTTGCAGCTTTGGATCGACTCGACCTCCTTGTGTCCGACCAGCTTTGGATTGACCCCGTCAAGACCGACCAGATTTTGCTCCACCTGACCGACCAGCTCCTTCAGAGCGACCAGGATTTTCTTCCAGTAAAAACCAACCAGAATACCACCATCTGAAACCGACCAGAATGCCACCATCTGAAACCGACCAGAAACACTTCTGCTCCTTCTTGACCGACCAGCTTAAACCGACCAGCTCCCTGACTTGCTTCCCAAGCCATACTATGACCGACCACCTCATTCCGGACCGACCCGACCAACTCCAGGACGACCAGAAACCTGCACATCTCCAATTCGACTCAGATTTCGACCAAAACTTCGCCAAACGACGAATCCGACGAAACCAGCTTATCCGATTCATCCAAACGCAATCACAAACATGTTATGCAACCAACAATATCATCAATCTAACAATTTCCATCAAAACACATAAATTTCCCAAAACATGATAAGTGAATCATATGAACATAAAAACGGATCTAACTTGCATAATCATGAGAAAAACCATAAAATTAACCATTTAAATTATCTAGATCAGAACCTAAGGTGATTCTTATATAAAATGGACTTAGCATGGTGTGGATCTAAGAAAAATAACATGGAAATGATGAAATTAACATCCTAAAACCCATATACTTGCATGAATCCGAATGAGAGATGTAAATCACTCACCAATTATCCAAATCTAAGCAAAAGCAATGAAAACGCAATCCGGACAGCAAACACTTCGAATCAAACTCTTCAATCCGATGAATTCGCCCTTGAGACGATGTAGATCTAGCCTCTTATGGTGTAGATCTTCGATTTCCCTCCTTGGATTTTGGAATTTGATTGGTGGAAAGATGTTAGAGGAAGAAGGAGATCAAAGCCTCCCCATAAGAGAATGGAAAATGCCAACCTTTCTCCATACCCCTTACCCCCTATTTATAGTCTCCACCCACCCTCTAATGGGCCTTCTCCAAATCAGCCCATTAGCCTTCCAAAACCTGAACAGCCAACTGAAAAACCTTAAAACAGCGATTTCTCCCAAACCGCTGAACCAAATCCTTAATGTAACCACTCTACGGAAAGGGAATCATCAATTCTTTTCCAATGGCACAGGTCTCACCCTCTGATTCGACCTGAGTCAAAAGTTATGCCCAGTACAAGACTGACAGGGGCAAAATGGTCACAAACAAAATCGGTAAAAATTATGGACATGTCACACATCCCCATAAGCAACATAACAAAAGATGAGAATGATCCAACCCTTAGGGAATAAAATAAAAATATTTTACGATCTTCCGATACGTAAAATGCGGGCTGTTACAATATTGGCATAAGCGTTGAAAATCATATATGCCAAAGAAAATTGAAGATGGAGTAAAGTACAAGGGCTGTTGTATATATCTTAGATAACAGTGCCTAAGATGGATATACTGAATAGTGCCTTCGGTTCATCCTGTTCCTGGGTGACTTGTATGGATGAATGTCTGACAGAGTATTTCCAGAAAGGTCCCGTACATTGATTTCTTCAACCGTACCAAGAGTGGAAGCGGACAAGGATACTTCTTTAGCTTACACATAATGTACTGTGGTAGACACCAATTAGTGATTTTCGATGGATCTGACAATGTGGCATTCGAAGTGAATGTGATGTGATGATAAAGCGTAACCTCAAGCCTCATCAACTGGTAAATGACAGAAATCGGGCAGGCAACATGGCTATGTAGGTCGCACCTATTAGGGTGTATAATCACCTGATATAGAGTTTCATTTACTTCTAAAAATCTATTGTCGATGCTGTCCCATTCGGGAAATGGTTTCAGACCCCAACTGTTGGTGATATACATTCGATACACTCAAGTGAAATGAGTGGTCGGTCATGTGTGGCTGAGTTGCAAGATGTTCTTGTTGAACTCGGTGTATTCTCCTCTAGAGATATACCAGCGGAAGGTGGTTCCATACCTTGTCATAGTTGGAAATCCATTACGCAATAAGTGCTTGCGGTTCTGATTGTATATATATGTGGAACGTGAGATGCAAACGTTCCACTAGATTGTTATTTACTTGATTTAGACATTATTATAATATCAAAAGAGTTTTGATATAAAGATTAACGTTTCTTTCAAAGGGATTGTGAAAGTTAAATCAAGTGTTTGGATTCTCATAAGGGAAAAACCCATTCCGTGTTATATGGCGTGGTCTTATGAGATATCATTTAATTTCTGAAACTGTTTTATACTGTTTACTCATACCAGTCCCTTGACTGACCCAGAGTTTATTTTGTTTTGTTCTACCTAAACTCTTAGGTGCCTAAATTTGTACGGGCAGTCAAGTAGTTCAGGATTTTATAGATCTATCTAACGGAGCTTCGAGCAGGAGGCTTCAGCGTCAGTTATATAGAGTTTTGTTCCGCTGTGTTGTAAGTGTTGTACTTTGATAAGTGTATGTTATACAGTTGAAATTTTGTATTTCAAAGGTTATGATATATTATATTTTTTTCCGCTGTGATGTGAGATTCTGTGTTGTTATTTCTTTTCTTCTTCTACCTTTTTCTTCTAAAAAAAATGTTTCGTATTTTCGTGATATTTGGGTTGGACGTATGACGTATATATTCAACTCTGATATTGTGGACTTTGCGGGTCATTACAGTGGTATCAGAGCTTAGGTTGAGCGAATACCTACGCTTGCTGGAAATGTGCTCATTAGAGATAGGATCAGTAGTATCCTAGAATGAGTTGAGTATATATATATACAAGAGAGCGTATTTGTTAATTGATATATAAACTGTTTTATATTGTGTTGACTAGTATGTTGAGTGAATTATGAATTCTGATCGAATTGTGGGACGCCACGATGTCGATAGGAGTTTATAAACACTTGAACAGAAGATTGGACACGATACTGTTTTAAATGGTTGAGTTGATTGTTAGGATTATAATTGAATAAGATTATAAAATTGAAATAGTTATATATATATATATATAACCAATGGAATTTGTATATGAAATCAAATATACAAATGTGATAAATTGAAATTGAATTCCAACCAGAATTAACAATTTAAAATCCTAGGAAGTTGGAAAATATTTTCCGAATTTTATTAAAATAATATAGCTTTATTTTGGAAGGATTTTTGAATAAAAATCATTTGAATGGATTTTGAATATGATAAAGCACTGAACTCACTTCAGTGGTTGGGAAATAATTCTGATGATGGTCGCAACATCATCAGTTTTCATTTTCGAGTTTCTAAGTGATAAACTGCTGCCTTAGAAAAATTTTGATGGAAATTTGTTTGGAAAAGAAAATAAGTTGTTTGAAAATTTAAATGTTTTGAATTTGAGATGGATATAAATAAATGTATATATTTATAGTACTTCAAAGGAGTTTTGAAATAAAACCCTGGGAATTTGAATGATTGAAATTAAATTTAACTTAAGTAAGTTAAATGGATCGAAATGAATAAATTGAGTCAAATCAATGTGAATGAGATATGAATTGGGTGTGAATAAAGGAAAAACCAAAAGAGTTAAAAAGAAAATATATTTGTAAAACAAATATAAAGGAAATATATTTGTAATAAATACAAAGGAAGTTATGTGCAACCAAATAGAAGGAGAAATATTTGTAAAAACATTTTCAAATAGAATTTAAAAGGAAATATTTGAAAAACATTTACAAATAGATTAAATGGAAGTATTTATTTATAGAAAATAAATATAATGTTATAAATGAGATATTTATTTGTTAAATAAATAGAATTTAATCAAAGGAATATTTAGAAGATGAATAGAAAATGGAAATCTGTTTTTAACAGATAAATAGAAAAGATTAATTTATAAATAAAATTTTATAAATTAAATTAAAAATAATCATTCGATAAATGGAATATATAAGTCTCAACTTATATAGAGAAGAGATATTGGTTTTTAACACTGATAGTTTTAAATAGAAGGGGTACACAACACTTGTATAAGTGAAGTAACGTTATTAAAGAGAAAATTTATAAAGTGAATAACCGTTACTAAAAGTAAATCTTTATAAATGAATAAACGTTATCCAAGAGGAGTTATTCGAATAGGAGAAGTCGATTAGAGTTAGAAATAATCGATTAGAATTAGAATAAATCGATTAGAGTAAGAATTAACCAGTTAGAGTTAATCAGTTAGGGTTAATCCATAGAGTTAATTGAATATTAGTTATTCAATTAGAATTTATCGAATATTTGTTATTCAAATTAAGAGTTAACCAGATAGAGTTAATTGAACATAGTTAGTCGAATTAGGATTTAACTGAACGTTAGTTATTCAATTAAAGTTGATCGAATATAGTTACTGAGATAGAGTTAGTCAACCATAGTTACTCAGGATAAGTTGCCATTTCGTACGACTGCTAGCGTAATTCGTAGGGTTGCAGATAGCCTAGGACAGTCGGATGTTTCCTGTGGGAATCAGGCGTAACCATTGTGATCGCTGCAATCTAGAGTCAAGCAAATGGAGTTAAATCGAATATTAGTTTATTCGAATAGAGTTAAAGGAGTTAATCGAATATAGTTTATTCGAATAGTGTTAAAGGAGTTATCGAAGATAGCTTATTTGGAAGGATTTAAGTGAAAAGAGCTAATCAAATAGAGTAAATTAATAAGAGTAAATTGAATAGAGTAAATCGAATATAGTTTATTCGAAGAAAGGTTGTCGAATCTAGTTATTCGATAGATAGATTATCGAATATAGTTATTCGAAGGGAGGAGTTATCGAATATGGATTTATTCAAAATGAGAGTTACGTAAGGAAGTTTGAAATGTTGAGTATCAACGTAAATAAGTTTTGAAAAGATAAATGGGTTTGTAGCATTTTTCTACCTTAGCAATTTCGAAGACGAAATTATTTTAAGTGGGGAAGATTGTAATGACCCGGATTCTTATGGGTTAATTTTTAAATATTTAATACGGATTTAAATATCGAGTTGATAATATAAATGGTGTTTTGTATTTGAGTTATCGATTTAATAATCAATTACGATTTAACATCGAATATATTAAAATAACAGAATACGAAAATGGATTTAGATGAATTCAGAATTTAATTTGAATTAAATACAGTTCAAATAATTAATCGGAAATTTTATTTAAATTTATAACGATAATAATATTTATTTATTATCGAGGAGAATGAATTGTCTGAAATTAATTTATATTGATTTAAATTAATATCTTCTTCAGACAATAAAATTGGACTTCGTGACCAATCCCAGTTTGTCTGGAATGGTGGTTAAACCCTAGGAGTGCCACTTGTTGGGTTCAGAAAGGAGTTCAGAATAATAGGATATTTTAATTAAAGGATACAGTGCACAAACAAGTTAAAATTAAAATAAAATAACTTAGTTTGTGGACAACAAACAAAACCCGTGTTCTCTCTTATGTCCACAAAACAAAGAATACCCGTGCCCTCCTTGTCTTCCACAAACAAAGAATACCCGTGCCCTCCCTTATTACCACAAATCACAACCACCCTCTTCTATTTTAAAATGACCGCATCCTCCTAATTCCGTTCAAACCTAAATCAATATCTGTCGGAGAGGGGAAATCAAAATCAATTCTTCTAAAATTCCCAAATCATGTGAAGCTTACATCGATTCATTCTTTACATGGATGCGCGTCGTATGGGGGTCAATCGGGGTTGCTCGAGTTCGAGCATCGCCTGACCTAGGGAAGATGTGAAGGAGCTATAGACATGGAATTAGGGTTTTCGCGGTGCGAGATCGGACTGCCGACATTGAAAGTGGATATGGGGAGTGCGTTCGAAATTGAGTTCGATGTTTCCTATAGTTGCGTAACCATGAACGGAGAGGTAGACGCTTTTCAGAAGAGTTCGACTGATATCGTGCGTTGACTGTAAGAAGTAGGCGAGGTGATTGAGGAGAAACTGGAGGCCGACGGATTATAAAAGGCAGTATTGAGGAAGACTGTAATTGCTTGAAAACTACAGTTGGAAGAAGTATGTTCAGAAATTCAAAACAGTAAAGGAAAAGGTAAAATCTATTGTTTGAATTAAAATAAAAATCAAATTCTTGTTTTGCTTTTAATCCCACTAGTGAATAAAATTTGTTATATCTAATAAAAGCCAAAATTAAATTTATACAAGGTTAAGAAAGAATATACAAACACGAGTCCCGTTAGTTTGGCGAAATACGAGCTAGGCATTTGAATAATTCAAAAAGCTGGGTATTCGGCAAATAAAACCACGGTGAGTAAATCTCACTCACTTCCTTATTTAGAATTATTTTTATACATTAAAAATAATTGTTGTTGCTTGGTTGAATACTGTTTGGTTGGTTTAAATATATATAGTTATTTAGGCTTAACTATTATATATATATTGGGTTGATGATTGGATGAATTCCTGCAGTCTCATTAGCAGATGCCCGCAGTTTCATAGTGGATGATTTCCCTATGCTCCCCACAAATATATATTAGTGGATGAACTTCATACCGCGATATCCTGCCTCGAAGCAGGATGGGTATTACTATGTTGACTAACATCTGTGGATGCAGGAAAACAGGTTGGAGGGATCCAACTGGGTCCCTCAAAAAAATATATTATATGTTTGTTGTTTGTTTGATTTCATATATATTCATATATGATGTGCTAAAAATCAAATGATTGAAAATTGGTTGATTTGATTGTTTAAAATATCACTGGGCTAAGTGTTAATTTATAAAAATATCCTGAAAAGGATATTTGAGATTTAAAAGGGAAATTCTATTTTTTTAAAATTAGAATTTTGAAATTTAGAATAGAATAAAAATATTTACTTATTTAAAATAATAAAAAAACAAGTTGTTCATTTATAAACGAAGTTTATAAATGAAGTGAAAAGAATTATCATTGGATAATTCAGAAATAAAAATACAAGTGTGAAATTGGAAAGGGAGATCTATTTTCCAAAAATAGAAATATCGATTTCAAAAGGGATTTAAATCGAGGCTTGTTTAAAGAGTTTGAATATAGAAATTGAAGTAGAATTTGAATATAGGAAGTGAAATTGAATTTAAAGGTAATAGGATTTGAATATAGAAATTCAAATGGGATTTAAATACAGAATTTGAATATAGATGTTCAAATGGAAGTTGAGTATGGAATTTGAATATAGAAATTCATATAGAATTCAAATAGAATGAAAATGGAGTTTGAATCAAGAAAATTTAAATAGAGTTAAAATGGAGTTTGAATATTAGAATTCAAATAGAAAAGGATTTGGAATTTGAATATGGAATTCAAATAAAAGTGAAATTGGAATATAAATATAGAATTCAAATAAAGGTGAAATAGGCAAACCGGTTAATTTGCAAATCAATTAACGAACTAAGTTAAAACGATTATATTAAGTTAAAATGATTTGGATTAAGTTGAAATGAATTAGAAATGTATGGATATACATGAGACAGGCTTGGAATAAAGTGTTAGAAGAGATATAAATAGAATGCTCGACAAAAGGTATGTATTTAAATTCGTATATGAGATTTTATGCGTCGTATCGGCATGCCGCTTGGCTTTTCCTTTTTCTTTTGGATTAGTGAGGCCCATGGGAGGCTATTTGAAATATCCCAATGCTCCCGGTACAAAGGAGGTTATGGCGATTTTTTCCGGGAATTTATGGAGTTAGAATATTTTTAAGATAATTTGATAGTTAGAAATCAACGTATCGATATATAGAAGTAGATAAGGAAGCGAACTTAAAAATAGAATAGTATAATCAAAAAGGAAGTATAAGAATAAAATCTAGTAAGAATAGAAAGAGAAAGTGTGTACGTGTTTAAAAGTGAAAAATTAGTTGTATGGTATTGATTATTCGAGTAAGTAGTCTTATCTGTTTTGACGTTGTAAATGTTATTCAGTCAAGGTCTAAGAGGTAGTCATACCCCAACTTGATTGATTTCATTATTAACAAATAAATAGTAAGATTTCAAGCTCGAAGATCAATGTTGGATAAGAGTTAGTTGAATATAGTATTTCGGTTGTCGTAACGATGTTTTACACAACATCCGTTTTAACCCAAATAAGTGTAAGCTTGGAAATAGAATAATAAATATTTCCTAAGTATAGAAATAAAGGAGATGGGAAAATAGATAAGTAATGGGAATATTTTCCAATTATGAATAGCATATATCTTCTAAAGTTTAGAAAATAAAGGAAGGCGATATTCGGAAATGTTTTACAAATAGTGTAAATGGCCAATATGGTTATTGAAAATATTTGGTTAACAAATATTGATAAAGAAATAGAGAAGTGATTTAATTAATGGAATATTAATTAAGGGCTCAGTGATTGTTTGATAATTGGATGAACACTTGTTTTCTTCGATTGTTAAATCATCGACTATCGAAACACTTGTTTTTATTCGATAGTTAAATCACAGACTATCGAAGTTTTTAACCATCGTTGTCAATATGGAGACACCGGTTGGATTATTATCCAAAGAACCACTCTGTATTGGCATAAACGTTGCGAATCATATATGCCAAAGAAAATTGAAGACGGAGTAAAGTGCAAGGGCTGTTGTATAAATCTTAGATAATAGTGCTTAAGATGGATATACTGAATAGTGCCTTCGGTTCATCCTGTTCCTGGGTGACTTGTATGGATGAATGTCTGACAGAGTATTTCCAGAAAGGTCACGTACATTGATTTCTTCAACCGTACCAAGAGTGGAAGCTGAGAAGGAAACTTCTTTAGCTAACACGTAATGTACTGTTGTAGAAGCCAATTAGTGATTTTCGATGGATCTGACAATGTGGCATTCAAAGTGAATCTGATGTGATGGTAAAGCGTTACCTCAAGCCTCATCAACCGGTAAATGACAGAAATCGGGCAGGCAACATGGCTATGTAGGTCGCACCTATTAGGGTGTATAATCACCTGATCTAGTGTTTCATTTACTTCTAAAAATCTGTTGTCGATGCTGTCGCATTCGGGAAACGGTTGTTGATCCCAACCGTTGGTGATATACATTCGATACACTCAAGCGAAATGAGTGGTCGGTCATGTGTGGCTGAGTTGCAAGATGTTCTTGTTGAACTCGGTGTATTCTCCTCTAGAGATATACCAGCGGAAGGTGGTTCCAAACCTTGTCATAGTTGGAAATCCATTACCCAATAAGTGCTTGCGGTTTTGATTGTATATATATGTGGAACGTGAGATGCAAACGTTCCACTAGATTGTTATTTACTTGATTTAGACATTATTATAATATCAAAAGAGTTTTGATATAAAGATTAACGTTCCTTTCAAAGGGATTGTGAAAGTTAAATCAAGTGTTTGGATTCTCATAAGGGAAAAACCCGTTTTGTTTTATATGACGTGGTCTTATGAGATATCATTTAGTTTCTGAAACTGTTTTAAACTGTTTACTCATACCGGTCCCATGGATGACCCGGAGTTTATTTTGTTTTGTTCTACCTAAACTCGGGTGCCTAAATTTGTTTGGGCAGTCAAGTAGTTCAGGATTTTACAGATCTATCCAAAGGAGCTTCGAGCAGGAGGCTTCAGCGTTAGTTATATAGAGTTTTGTTCCGCTGTGTTGTAAGTGTTGTACTCTGATAAGTGTATGTTATACAGTTGAAATTTTGTATTTCAAAGGTTATGATATATTATATTTTGTTCCGCTGCGATGTGAGATTCTGTGTTGTTATTTCTATTCTTCTTCTACCTTTTTCTTCTTAAAAAATGTTTCATATTTTCGTGATATTTGGGTTGGACGTATGATGCATATAGTCAACTCTAATATTGCGGACTTTGCGGGTCATTACACAACGACTGTCGCCCCTAGCTAATTACCCCCATTCCAAACACAATGGGATATGTCCGGCAAGCCAATTCGACTGTTACGATCAGTTTTCATCAAAATTAAAATATTAATCAATGTATATTGAATTTGAACGTACATTTTAATTTATCGGGGCCACATACCGACTCCAAAAATTGAAAAAAATAATTCTAGCTATGTTTTGACGATATGGTTCCAACAAATCTAATTTCGTCAAATTTGGAGACCGTTGGAAAACGGTCGTTTTCTAGTCGATTAAATTCAAATTGAAATTACCAAACACGTTTAAATTCCCCACAATCACATATTAATTCCAAAAATTATGAAAATTGGAATCTAGAAATAAATTGACATTCTGGAACCAACAAATGTGGTTTCGTTGAAAACGGAGGTCGTTTGCAAAATGGCAATATATTATATTAAAAAATATATATATATATTTCATAGCGACTATTTTGAATTTTAAACAGAACATAACTTCCAACTTATAAAAAGAAATCTCAATTTCTTAAAATCGTTAAAAAAACATTGTTCATCAGATTCAAATATTTCTTGTTTCGTTCAATTCCGACTTACACTGAATTCTGTATATTCATTTGAAATTAGAAATCGAATTTCAAACTACCGCGCCATTTCAGGTTCGTTTTATAATTAAAATAAAATTATTCGTTCTAACTTCATTTAAAATAAATTTTTAGTCATTATTATTTAAAAAAATTCATTTTAAATATTCAATATCTGTTAAAATTGCCAAAATAAAATTTTAAAATTGGTTTTGAAAATTCGGGTTGTTACAGTAATCTCCTCTACCACTAGCACAACACCTCATAATCTCATGCACTGCGCTAACCCCCTTCTCAACTAAAATCAGTACTTCGAACAACCCCTAGATGCAAACACTAACGTCGACCTTCCAGGTATTGCGCTTCCTGAAATCGCTATTTCAACCCAGTTTGTCAACAAAAAATCAAAACTCTCCACTTTCGAACTGTAGATCAACTTCATTGACACTGTAATGCCTCAAAACTACTCAGCATCCACTATCCAACAAAACTCCACAATGATTTTCCCCATTCATAAAATATAGACCTCAAACGTCTCCACCTGTACAACTACCGAACTAAAACCATATTTCCCCTCATCAGTAATTCGAGCTTCGCACAAACGCATAAGCAAGTTCTAACTCCACTCGCCAAAATACCTGCTTTGTCCTTACCTCAAATCACAGCGTTCCTTCAGAAATTAGCACACCTCAAAGTCGGAATCCCTCTCTCCAGATCTCAAAACAAACGATGACAACCCCCCATATATTCCGTGAGTGGGAGACTTCAGGAAGCATCATGATTCAATCGAGACTTTAATCCTTTTTTTTATTACAACGTTCGATCGATTTGTTGGCAAAGGAAGAAGACCAAAATCGCGACCGTTTCAGAAGAGGTACGGCCATTTTCAGTTTAGAGGCTTTGATTTTAAAACTAACGAGGAACGAGAAAATAAATAAATGAAAGAATAAAAACAACGTGTAATTGCGATTTCATGAAGCTCTTCAATGATTTTGATATTGCAGTTGGGTAAGGAAAAGAAGAATAAGAGGAGCGGCATTTTACTAAAGAACCAAATGAAGAGAAGGAGGAACGCGTCACCATTTTATAGAAGAAGAATACTTAGATGCCATGTAATTTTGGCCTATGTTAGTACATTGTAATAGGTCGGCTGATGTAATGTGTGACGACCCCGTACCCCGATGGGACGGTGCAGGCGTAATCTTTGGAATATAACACATAAATAGATAACAACAGAACGAAAATAATTAAATACACCAGATAATGTACAATAGAATACACTGGATAAATAAAATCATCAGTATATAGGATCATACTTAGTATAAAATACAGTT
The DNA here is from genome assembly GCA_030737875.1 of Allium sativum. Lineage (NCBI taxonomy): Eukaryota > Viridiplantae > Streptophyta > Magnoliopsida > Asparagales > Amaryllidaceae > Allium > Allium sativum. The sequence continues at coordinate 754,580,349 of CM060918.1, forward strand.
CAGCTATACATAAATGTCTACTGCGGAAAAGAAAACATAATATGTACAAGAGGAGCTGAACAGCATAAAAAGAGATAAATGCTAGAATCCATCTTCAGCTCCAGCTATCCAGAAAGAGCCTGCTAAAACCTGAATACAAGGCTGCCCTTGTAGAAATAGGGGCACCTGAGTTTGCATGTGAAACAAACAACGAGTCAGTCATGGGACTGGTATGAGAAATCTACTTAACACACTTTCAAAAATGGATAATCACAGGACCACGCCACTTTCGCGGAACGGGTTAACTCCATTGGATTGCCAGTGCTTTAAAACAAATAAATCTTTTAAACAACACAATGCTTTTTATAAAAATGAAGCCATTATAGGACTCAGTTCCCATCACCCAATGCAACACAAACCGGAGGATAGAGTTTTGCCTTATAATGGCTAAAATATGCTTGATATGAATAAAACAAAAGCATTTGATATTTTTACTAGTGTTTATATGTTTCAAAAACAATTTCAAATCATAAGTATCAATCATGGACGGCATTAATGCCCCATACCACTATGTCGCCATATATAGGTATACAATCAAAACCGCACGATGTCGTATTTGGAAATTGGATTTCCTTCATGAACCGAGGCCAGGGATGCTGCCCACCGCTTCGAGACAATCTAGCCTACCAAATCTTAGGAACAGCCAAAATTGCGCCTAGGAGCCACAGGGCCGGTCCACCGATGTGGATTAAAATGCCTGAACACTGCGTTTCCCCCCTTTGGGGCGTAAATGAGCCCAATGACTCCATCAGTCCCGGATCGACCGATATATCCGAGGCACCTCGCAACAACAACAACCACACAGGTAAAAAGTATATAAATGTCAGGGCTGGTAGGTCACTGACACCACCGTAGCTAGAAAGAAACTCATGTCCTCCCTGTATCCTTCTCCCGTTTCTTGTCCATCCCGGGGCGCGAGGCTCGCGAATTCACACTATACACAAAGCTATGCCACACAGGCTGTGCTTTGATCGTAAGCCACAAGGCTTTGCTTTTCAACAGACCCTTGATCATTTGCCACTTAGGCATGCCACATAGGCAATTCACTCAATGCGACTGGTTTCCATCGATATATTACCTCTGAGCTCGTACGTCTCATAGAAGGGCGTTAAGCAAGAGAATAAATTCTCTACTGCCAAACAGATATACATTTAATAGAGATCAATCAGCACAGAACAAAGTCCAATGTCAGACACACAGTCCATTTACACGTTCGTTCTGGGTCTGAACGAAACTGGAGGCACTCATTACCTCGCATATCCGTACAATCAACAAGTACGTCTGGGTGGCTACTACTTCAACCCCTTCTAGGTAGCTACTCCTATCATGAGCATCAGTAGCACCCCTCCATTCGACGTGAAGATCATCGGTCTTGCACCGTCTTCATGTCTTCTACTTTCAATCGTCGATCAATTATATGAAATGAGAATTAACTCGGCCTTTTCAAATAATTCACGTATATTTAGAATTTGAAATCAATTCATTTCAATGGTTAAATTATTCGATATCACTAATTCTGTTTTTAGTGTAATTTTCACGGCAAACACATTCAACCATCAAATATCACATAAACCGAGCAAATTCAGTTTATTTGCATTCCATGTCGTTTATAATATTTTACCACGATTTATCACTATTTTTATTTATTTAAAAATAGCCAATTTATTCAAAACAACGCTTCAGGCCATAACGCGGCCGTGGCGCCGTTTTTCTTTAAATTTGATTTACACATATTTGAAAATCTAACCGTTGGATCTTCACAAATTTTATATCATTAGAAAGATCTTTTCAAAATGAATCCAACGGTTTCAGTTTCGGGAAAATCCGACGGTCGGATCTCCTGCACTAATCGTTTGAAGTTACGATTCCAAAATACGAACTACAGCATCGTTATTCGATTTAATTTAATTATATATATATATATATATATATATATATATAAATATAATCGATTCTGGCACTGTTTTTTCTTCAGATTTGAATTAAACATTCCAGACAATCCAACCGTTGGATCTGTACAAAGTTGTAACAACCCGGAAAATCTGGGCCAGTTTAAAATTTTTATTTTGGCAATTTTAGCGAATTTAGATTATTTAAAATGAATTATTTTAAATAAAAACGACGAGAAATTTATTTTGAATATAAATCGATCGCATATATTATATACGTCGTCGTTAGAATATAAATAATTATATATAATTATAAATAGAATTGAAAATGGCGCGGTAGTTCGATAATTCGATTTCAAACTTCAATTGAATGTACCGGGTGCAAAACAATCCGGATTTTAGTGAAACAAAAAATAATGGAATCTAATAGTGAATATCTTTCCAACGAATCCGAAAAATCAAGATTTCATATCGGGAAGCAAAAGATATGTCCAGTTGAAAATTCTGAATAGTCGCTATGGAATTCAGGCCCTTAAAAATGGACATTTTGCAAACGACCTCGGATTTCGACGAAACCAGTTTTGTTGGGTCCGCAGTGTCAAGTTATTGCTAGGTTTCAAATTTCGTAATTTTTCGAATCAATATGTGAGCGTGGCAAAGGAAAACGCGTTTGACCAGTTTCAGTTGATTTTAATCGACTGGAAATTGGCCATTTTTCTAACGGTCTCAGAATTCGACGAAACTAGTTTTGTTAGGACCGTATCGTCAATACGAAGCTAGAAAATATTTTTCCGGAATTTTTCTAGTTCGCATGTGACCCCGGTAATTTGAAATGTACGTTTAAAATTCAATATAGTGATTTAAATGAAAATTCAAAAGGAAACCGATTGTAACGATCAAACCAGCTTGCGATACATATCCCATTGTGTTCGGAATGGGGGTTAAACGCTATGGACGACAGGCGGTGGGCCTCGTTTAGGGGTCGTACGTAAAAGGTCAACTCTTTGCTAAATATAATAATTAAATAATAAATAAAAAAAAAAAAAAAAGAAAAGAAACTCTTCCCTTCCCTCCTTATCTCCCGCTTGGCCCCCCTTTTTTTTTATTTCTATTCAGACAAGAGAAAAGAAAAAAAAAAAAACAACAAAACCTAAATCGCCAGCCCCCCCCCGCGCACGAACTCCGACGAAGCCCCCCCTGGAGCGCCGCCGCCCCCCTCAAGACCGCACCACCGATCGAAGACCCAAGCCGCCTCCATCGCTCGAAGCATCGCCTCCCAGTTCGACGCTGAAGCCGCCGCCCTCGAGAAGCCTTGCCGCCGCCGATCTGCGAGAAACCCCCCCCCCCTCGGTACGTTTTCTTTCATTTTATTTTTTTAGTTTATTTTTGTTTTAAATTTTGATTTTAAAACATTTAAGAACTGATTTTGAAAATGATTTTTAAACTGTTTTTATAAAAGAACTTTAAAACTGAATTTTTAAAAGTATTTTAAAACTGAACTGAATTTTCTAAAAGAATAAAACTGCATTTTCTAAAAGAATAAAACTGCATTTTCTAAAAGAATAAAACTGTTTTTGAAATAAAAAAATAGAAAACTGATTTTATAAGCAAATAATAAACTGATTTTAAAAGCATAATAAAAACTGATTTTTATATGAAATTAAAACTGGGTTTTCTTATTAGGGAAAAAAAAGAAAAAAACTGATTTTATTTTGAACTTTAAAATAGGAAAAAGGTTTAATCTTTTAGTAGAAAAAGATTTGAACTTGCACAAATAAAAATCATATTTTTATATGTTGAAAGTCGAAATAAAAATCATATTTTTATATGTTGAAAAATCATATTTTTATATGTTGAAAGCAAAAGTAAAAATCATATTTTTATATATTGAAAGCGAAGTCAAAATCATATTTTTATATATTGAAAGCGAAGTCAAAATCATATTTTTATATATTGAAAGCGAAGTCAAAATTCGATTTTTATATATTGAATAGCGACGTCAAAATTCAATTTTTATATATTGAATAACATAGTAAAAATTCGATTTTTACGTATGTAGTGAAAGCAGCAACGAAGGTGACAAAGAGGCGAAACGACGAAGACTTCTGCAAATGAAGAGCCGTGGAGCTAGGATAGCTATATGTGAGAATTTCTCACCTTTCAATTTATTTTCTAGTTATATATATATACTAGGATGCAGACGGTGCTTAGTAGCACCCGACACCCGTCCACAGACCATGGACTTGTTTGTTTGGCTGTTTGGTTATTGATTGTGATATTGGTTTGAATGTGGTTTGTGGTGTGGAAAATCGAATCGATAAATTGGTTAGGAGTAGACGTGCGCCGTTATAAGGCGAAGGAGTAAGGCTAGGTTAGACCCTTACTCCAAATTTTGTGGTTTGCAAAATGAAATTGATTTGATTGATGAGTGAATGGCGTGGGCCTTCACTAGACCGGGGATAAGGCTAGGCCTTGTCCCGTTTCTAGTATCGTGCCGTTATGCCGCCGAAATTTTCTAAAATAAGTTAGAAAAATAAAAATAGCATTTTATTTAAAGAATGAATTGAATAGAAATTCATAGGTTGAAATAAAATGTTTTATCGTTAAAAATATAATTTTTAACGTGAAGTGAATAAAATAAATATTCATTTACAAACCAGACGGTTTGTTTATGTACACCTATTTGAATGACATTGATTGGGACGATAAATTTTACACATCGCCTAACTGCACAAATAAAAATCAGTGTTTGATTGTTTGAAACCCCACACGGGTGTTAGGATGAAATTTGAAGTTCACTCATCCTGATTGATTAAACATGTCGATCGATTGATTGACAGGCTGTTATAAGCGTTGAATATCTATATTTGATGCTTATACAGTGTAGTGCACTTTGGTTGATGGTTGATTATTTTCAATGCTATTATATACATGTGTTGTATGAAAATCCATATAATTAATTTTATATGGTAATTGATTGGGCCTCATTCCAGTTTTGAAAAAGAAATATTTGAAAAAGAAATATTCGAAATAGAATATTTGAAAATAAAGGAATATATGAAGCCGTGTTGATTAGATTGACGCCATTTTGACGTGAACGATATTTATATCGATTTTAGAAAACGAATTCAAAATGAATTGAAAACGAATTCAAAATGAATTGAAAACGATTTCGAAATGAATTGAATTGAAAACGAATTCAAAATGAATTGAAAACGATTTCGAAATGAATTGAATTGAAAACGAATTCAAAATGAATTGAAAACGATTCCGAAATGAATTGAATTGAAAACGATTTCGAAATGAATTGAATTGAAAACGATTTCGAAATGAATTGAATTGAAAACGATTTCGAAATGAATTGAATTGAAAACGATTTCGAAATGAATTGAATTGAAAACGATTTCGAAATGAATTGAATTGAAAACGATTTCGAAATGAATTGAATTGAAAACGAATTCGAATTGAATTGAAAGCGAAGTGAAATAAATTCAAATTGAATTGAAATTTGAATTGAATAGAAATGGATTTTAAAACGAATTTATAAAGAAGAATTCAATTTTGATTTGAATTGAAATGGAAGTTGAAAATGTTTTTGAAACGAATTCAAAACTATTTATATAATTCGTTTTAAATAGAAATCGACGATATATATATTATATATATTATATATAATATAATGGCCTGAATAGAACGCGCCGCGCCGCGGCAGTTCGCGAATTTCGACCATTTATTTCAAACGGGCATTACGGGAGATCCGACCGTCGGATTCTCCTAAAACCGGAACCGTTGGGTTCGTATCGAAAAGAGCTTTCTAACGAATGTGAGAAATTTGAAATCTAACGGTTGGATTTGGAGACACGTCCAAATCAAATTCGAAAAAGGTCGCTGTAAGTGCAGTTCGATGGCCATTGATGGAAATCGACTGTACGGGCCTTGATAAAATTATTAAAAATAGTAATAATTTGTGTAAAATCATAAGAAATGATTTGTGAAAGTTTGGGATGAAAAACTCCATATTTGAAAAGATAAAAATAGATTTTTATCGAAATGAACTAGTTTTGAACTAGAATTATAATTCTATTTATTTTTAAATAAATAAATTGAATTTGAAATGGTTTTGAAAATAACCAAAATTTCCAATGATTGCATTGGAGTGGATTTGAATCGAAATTGTCTTCGGAATATTTCGATGATTGGAATTCGTGATTATACAGGTGTTGTTATGGAAATTTGAAAGATATCTATATTTATATCGTTATTTCCAATACGACATTTGTTAGTCGTAGAATTCGATATTGAATATAAGCCGATATATTTTCTATTCAGAGCCTTGTATTGAATATCGAATGTGATTTGGGTTTGTCGTGAATGGTGTCTTCACTAACACTGTTCTTGAACCCAGTTGAGAAAAGATTAAATCTTTTTATTTAGATTTAATGAAGTGTACCAATTAAATGATATTTAATTGGAATTGAATTGGTATTGATTTTTGGGTTTATCGTGAACAGTGTTTTAAATAACACTTGTTCTTTAACCCGATAATTAATCGAATGTGATTTGGGTTTGTCGTGAATGGTGTCTTCACTAACACTGTTCTTGAACCCAGTTGAGAAAAGATTAAATCTTTTTATTTAGATTTAATGAAGTGTACCAATTAAATGATATTTAATTGGAATTGAATTGGTATTGATTTTTGGGTTTATCGTGAACAGTGTTTTAAATAACACTTGTTCTTTAACCCGATAATTAATCGAATGTGATTTGGGTTTGTCGTGAATGGTGTCTTCACTAACACTGTTCTTGAACCCAGTTGAGAAAAGATTAAATCTTTTTATTTAGATTTAATGAAGTGTACCAATTAAATGATATTTAATTGGAATTGAATTGGTATTGATTTTTGGGTTTATCGTGAACAGTGTTTTTAAATAACACTTGTTCTTTAACCCGATAATTAATGGAATGAGATTTTGGGTTTATCGTGGATCGTGTTTTAAATGACACTGATTCTTTAACCCAGATAATGATTAAAACTAAGTGGAGTTTTAATGAATCTTTAATTAGATTGAAAAGATCGAGAATGGAGTATCACCAGTTTTGCTCCAGGCGATAGTTAAATCTTTAATTAGATTTGAATGTGAAATTTAGAAACTAACTGGCGGTTAGCCAAGCAGAATGGTTTTCTGGATATTGATCTGATGTTGGTTTCGGCCTTCGGGGTTAATATTTGGGGAGTTATTCTCTTGATTAATTTACGGTTAGTGACTAATGAATTGGAATGAGGCGTATGTTGTGTTTGTGTAACACTTACTTAAAATATACGCGAGTTATTCGGAAAGACCGGGTTTATCCCATTCTGAATAACTGATACGACGATAAGTCGAAGATGAAGACGATGGTCGAAGACCGGAAGTCTTCACGTCGTTTGGGTGATAACTGATGATCTTGATTGGGCTGTACACCCAAGAAGATGGAAACAGTTAGTGATCGTCCAGACGTACTTGGAGATCGATGGATATGCGGGGTACTAGGTGCCTCCGGTTTCGTTCAGACCCAGAACGGACTTGTAAATGGACTGTGTGTCTGACATCGGATTTCATTCTGTGTGACTGATATCGGTTGCATAGGATGGCTTGCCTGTGTGGCATGCTAAGATGCAAATGATCGAGGCTTCTGTTGAAAAGCAAAGTCTTGTGGTGATGATCAAAGCACGGCCTTTGTGGCGTAGCTTTGTGTAACGTTTACCTCGCGTGTTTCACACCCGGTATGAACCAAAAACGGGAGACGGACCTCAGGGAGGGCATGCGTTTCTTTCTAGCTAGAAGTGGCGTCAGTGGTTTTACACGCCCTGACGAGTTTGACTTATGTGGTTGTTGCTGTTGCGAGGCGCCTCGGTTATATCGGTTTCGGCCGAATGCATTCTGGTCGGCTGACGGACCAGACTTACACCCCATAGGGTGGGGAGACGTATTGTTCAGGCATAATAATCCACTCCGTGTGGACCGGCCCTGACGATCCAAGGCTTGCCTGCGCGCTTGCCTGAGACATGGGCTAGATTGTCTCGAATCGGTTGAGGACTATCTTTTGCCTCGGTTCATAGATGGAAACCCAATTTCCAAATACGAGACTTTGCGGTTTTGATTGTATATCCTATATATGGCGACATAGTGGGATGGGGCGCTCATGCCGCCTATGATTGATACTTATGATTTGAAGTGTTTTATATACTATGCACTTATAATAGTATCAAATGATTTGTTTTAAACGTATCAAGCATTCTTTGGCTGTTATAAGGGAAAACCCTATCCTCGACTGCGTTGCATTGTGTGATGGGACCTGGGTCTTATAACAGCTTCATTTTTCTTTATTTAGCATTGCGCTGTTGGTTTTATGCACTGGTATTCTTGGGAGGAAACCCGTTCCGTGTTATACGGCGTGGTCCCTTGATTTACCTAATGATTTGAAATAAAGATTAATAACTGTTTTAGTTCTCACACCAGTCACATGACTGACCTGGAGTTTATTGTTTTAACCTAAACTCTGGGTGCCCCTATTTTCGACACGGGCAGCTAGTAGTTTTGGTTTTGCAGATTTATATTCACAGGATCCTGGTTTACAGCTGGAACGATATCCGGAAAGCTTTGTATCCGTATATCTCATTCTAGTTGTGTATTGTATTATTTTCCGCTGCTATGTATTTAAATGTAATTTAAATCTCTGATATTTCTGTGTAATATTCATTTATACTCTGTATATCCTTGTAATCTGATGCACTGTTGTAATATACAATGAAACGTTCTTCTGTATGCGTTCTGCTGTGGTTTGTTCTCGAACTATCCGACGCTTTCCTTTACGGGGAAGTTGCGGGTAGTCACAAAAGTTGGTGTCATTGGAAAGATATTTCCAAGGCGAACCCAACGGTTGTGGTTTCGGGAAAATCCGATGGTCGGATCTCCCGCACTAATCGTTTGAAATCACGGTTTCAAAACACGAACTGCATCTTCGTTATTCACTATATTTTTAATTATATTTGTTTAATATATATAAATATAGTTCTTTCTTCGATTTCAAAATCCTCTCCAGTTTACATATTTGATAAAAATGATATTTTTATCCAATAGACATTTATTTCAACACTTCACTATTTTTAACAATTCATGTATATAATAAAAATGTGATTTTTATTGTAAAACAATTTATTTCAAAACATGACTATTTTATATAGTTCATATAGATGATAAAAATATGATTTTTATTATAAAATATTTTATTTCAAAATACAACTATTTTATATAGTTCATATAGATGATAAAAATATGATTTTTATTATAAAACAATTTATTTCTAAACATGACTATTTTTCAACACATGAATTTCTATCCAACACAGGAATATAGTTTCAACACATGAAAATAATTCTAACACATGAATATTATTGAAAATTTCGGCAGCATAACAGTAGGGTAGTTAAAACCGGGACCGTATCGAACTACAGCTCCTCGCTCTACCTTAAAACTTGCGGTTTTTGACAATGGGGATTCATGAATCTAGTTCGCATGCAGGCGACATGTTTTATTTTCATTTCCACAATCCTATTCTAATTTGTTTCAACCACCAATGGGTATTTTTCAACCACAGTCAATCATTCTCAACCACGAACAATTTATAACAACCGTTCGCATTATTCACCAAATTTCACATCAACCAAACAATCCAAACAATATCACAACCAATAAATATCGTCCATGGTCTGTGGATGAGGGGAGTATATATATATATATATATATATATATATATATATATATATTCGTATATAAATATATTTCAATTCACTTCAATTCATTTCAATGCACATATAATTTTTACAATGCATATATAACTTATACATCGAACATACAACTTATACAACACTTATACATAAGGTGTACAACGCTTATATAACTCATACATCGACTATATAATTTATACATCGTTGTTTTCCATCATTTATAAATTAGAAATCTCACATTGGGTTCAACTCCACCAAAAATAGCAGAAGGCTCAGAAAAATATGCGGTCTCTTTTAAAATGTAGAAGACGTCCTCGCGGTCACGATGTTTCCTGTTTCATCGAATTTCATCAATACACGAAAAAGATATGATTTTTCAAAGTTTTGCAACACTTAAAAGTGTTATTTTCAGTTCAAAGAAAATAAAGCTGATACCTTTAGAATTTCTTCAAAACTAGGTTTTGATTTTAAACCAAATCCATTGTACTTCGTCGAAATCCAACTGCACCACGTTGACGGGCCTCGATAGGCGCCCCTACGCCAGGAAGATGGTAGAGTTCGAACTCCAACCCTGGCTGGAAATCGGTACGAAACCGGTGAACTTTGGAGGGTTCGTTCTCACGATAGGTTGCACAATAGGAGATGGGGTTTATTTTGATTTGAAGAGGAGGAGATGAGCTATAAAAAGTTGTAAAGGAGTGGTGGGTTTGGATGAGTGGTTTCGCCGGAAAATGGGGGAGAAGAACGGAGGTTGTTTCTGTCATGAACGAAGGAGTAAGGCGGGTTTTGACTGGTCAAAGGGAGATGAGAGAGAAAGATAGTGATTGGCCCTTTATATTTTATTTTTAATTTATTGTAAATTCAAAAATATCCTCTTGACCAAACGAACACCAATTCAAACCCAACGACTGTCGCCCCTAGCTAAATACCCCCATTCCAAACACAATGGGATATGTTTCGTAGGCCAATTCGACTGTTACAGTCAGTTATTTTTTAAATCAAAGCATAAAACATTGAATATTTGATTTGAACGCACATTTCAATTTGCCAGGGCCACAAACTGATTCGAAAAATTCCAGAAAAATAAATCTAGCTATGTTTTGACGATAATGTCCCAACAAAACTAATTTCGTCGAATTCTGAGACCGTTTGAAAAATGACCATTTTCTGGTCGATCCAATTTAACTGTAATTGACCAAAACACATTTTCTTTTGCCACGCTCACATACTGGCTTCAAAAATTATGAAATTTGAAACCTAGCAATAACTTCACATCCAGGATCCAACAAAAGTGGTTTCGTCGAATTCCGAGGTCGTTTGCAAAATGTCTATTTTCCCGGGCGATATAATTTCTATAGCAACCTTTCTGAAAATTCATTTGGCCATAACTTTTGACCCCCGCTGCGAAACTTCGATTTTTCAGATTCTTTAGAAAGGTATTCACTAACAGATTTAAATATTTTTGGTTTCACTAAAATCCATTTTGTTTTGCACCTGGTACAGTCAGTCAAAGTTTGAATTCAAAATTTGAAACTACCGCGCCATTTCAGGCCTTGTTTATAATTCAAATTAATTCTATTCATTTTCAACATCTGTTCAAACATACATTTCGTCGTTATTATTTAAAATATTTATTTTAAATATTCAAAATTCACTAAAATAGCCAATTTAAAAATTTTAAATTGGTTCAGATTTTACGGGTTGTTACAATCTCCCCCACTTAAAACTTTTCGTCCCCGAAAAGGAAAAAAGTCGAAAGTGGTTTGATTAATCAACTCTACTTTCATTCTGTCTTCCATTCTCCAACTTTTTAATTTCTGAGAATTTTCAAATTCTTCCAAAATTTAGCTAACACCCGGAATATTTGAAAAATTTCGCCAAAACCTCCTTTGTATGGAGAGGGGTTTGGAAATTTATTAGGCCGTATTAGGTACCCAATAAATCCTATAAAGCATACACATATTTATAGTGATATATTCTGGTGTTTACAGGGGATCGTGTATAGATAATAACTCCAGAGAATAAATTCTCGTCACCGTGTCAAAGCCTGAGGGAGTGTGTATTTTTAATTGCTCCAGAGAATAAATTCTCGTCACCTCGTCCCGTGTGGGAAATAAATGATCCATGTGTCGTATTTAATGACTAGAGAGACGTGATTATTGTTAACTCCAGACCTGTGTGGGGTTTTTATTAATCTGGCAATTTATCGTTACAATTTTATATTGTCCATAACAGACATCAGTTCAACCTGTAATATATAGTCATCGCCATACAAGCCTCTCGCTCGTATGGTAAATCTTCAACCTCGTCACACAAACTCCAAATGCTTATGTGGTATATGATGAAGTATGCCTATCTTCAAGAAGTATGCCATGTAGTGTAGTTCAAAATTAATTGTTACTATCCTATGGCGATGTTTATTATTACACACAGAACAACCAGCACTCTGCATCCAATGGCATTCACAGAAGTTGATATAATAATAAAATTATTGCGCATCCAACTCATTAAGGTTTACCTATTTTTCGGGCACACAAATAAAATCTTTACTCAAAAGTTAATCCATTTACCTATTGAAACGTATATAATGCACACGTATATATTTTTATCTACCTTTAACTCAGTTCAATGTGTGATTTAATCGAATAATCCTACTATTCATTCGCTTATTGATTAATTTAATTACCATTCTAATAATTCAAATTCACAATCACACAACACCAACAACAATTAATTTGTTTTTTACTTTTCAAATCTTACTAATTAATTCATATACTCTTTTACTTTTCAAATATATATCCTTTATATATTCAAAAATCATATTTCTAAAACCAAACTTTATACATAATCACAAATACGTTATTTATAAACGTATAACTCTCAACTCGTTTTAGGGCACTTCTGACCCCATCTCGAGTTATTCCGATTCTGCTATACTCGCACTAGGATATTACTGATCCTATCTGTATTGAGTTACCCGTCCTAGAACACTACTGGTTCTATCTCTGACGAGTTCGTTAATGTGTTATGTAACACCCCAACTCCGCTAGGGTCACTCACAAAGGGAATGCACTAGTTTTGGTGGAGTATTATCTAGGTAAACATATACAGAGATATCACAAGGTAGAACATAAATAAAGCAGCAGTAGAAATTAAAAACCCAATTTTTATTACTTTCAAGAAAAGAGTCAAAACCTCATATATCCAAGGTACAAATTATTCCATTACATCAAGTTCTAGATAAAGAAGCCTTAACTTTAGATAACAAAAGTAAATTATTCCCCATAAATAGCAGAAGTGCAGCCATAGCATAGCTCAAGACCAAACCGTACATGAGCTGACAGAAAGCAAGCTAAATCCAAGCTAAGAACTAGTGTTTCCTCCCTGAGAACCTAGGGGGAAAACGAAAGAAAAAGAGGCGAAAGAAAAAGGGTCAGTCATAAGACTGGTAAGCCCTAGTGACTTTCAGTATAAAAACTAGTAAAGGTAACATGACATGTGAAAACTGGAATTAAACATAAGGATGATAACAGGACTGGTATGATAACTAAGATAACAAGATAAGTCAAGTCTAGCATCGCATATTCAAGATTCGCTGCACCCACTGTACTAGTATCTTAACCCATGTCGAGTATTAACCATGAAATGATCCCTTGGCCCAATATCATGAAGTGACCCATTACGAGGTCCTACGGTACGATCTACTAATCGATTGGCTCCCTACAAGTTCTAGCTCGTCATGTGTCTGTGTCATCTGGCCCTATCCTGAAATGTAGTCACCTGTGCTAGGTCCAACATAGGGTGTATCAAGCCCTATGGTGCCAACCACCGACACGAATCAAGCACGCACAGTGTAAATCTATTGGTGCCCAATGCCTACTTTTTCAACACCGGACTACGTGCACGACCATAGTCCGCCTGAACCTACAATGGCGCACCTACTCAGCCGTTGTTCTGGTCGCTTACAATCAGCCCAGTAATCGTGCCCCAACCTGCCAAGTCCCAGGGTATCGTGATACATCTAAGTGGGTTACTGCTGAAAAGGAGCGCGTAACTAGGGATTCTAATGGGTTAAGTATTTTCATTCGAATTCGTGACTTAACCCCATCCAAATCATGTATCAAGTTGGTTAAGTGTGTTCAAGTGGTTCATGACTTAACCCTACCATGTGGCATTAATTCATTAATGCAGCCCAACCTCTCACATTAGACTAATTATTGTGGTCACTGGATTTGTCGGGCGGTTCCGGGCAGATTTACACCACAACATAGTCTAACCTCGGGTTTTACGTGCGATATGACCAACTACCCACATTGAATCCTATTGTTTGCAGTCACTGGATTCGCCGGGCGGTTCCGGGCAGATTTACACTGCAAACTCAACCCAACCTCGAGTTGGCCATTTTCAAGTTTATCTAAGTGTCATGTCCATGTTCAAGTTTTCAAATTCATGTCGAGTTTCATGTCAGGTTTCATGTAAATTTCATGTCAAGTTCTTGTCCATATACAGGTTCAAGTTATAATAACGTTCATATTCAAGTTCAAAGCCAATTCATGTTTTACCTAATATACCCAAATCGTATTCCCATCATACGTAAACTCGAATTGATACAAATAAGTCTAATTAGGGAATAACATAAAAAGGGACGGGTATAAGGTGGAAAAAGTGATTACTAGCATAGCATGGTATAACTTGAGATAAATGATTATAACATTACTGGCATATGGAATATCGGCCTCAAACATAAAGATTCCAAATCTAGCAAAATAAGGTACTAGTCAAGATAACAGTTGACATAAGGTGATAGTCATGGTAACGGTTGACATAAGGTGATAGTCATAAACTTGTGACTAATAGCATATTCAACATTGCAAGCATGATAACATGAGGGGTATTTCTTTTTGATTTACAACATGAATAGGCCCCGAATCAATGTCATAGTAATATACCCAAAAGTCAAGATCCAAGATGAACAAGAATGGATGTAAAACAGTCATCATACACAGGTCCAATTTCAATTTACAACATATTCATATTACGTTTACAGTTTAAATCTAAAAGTAACTGGGGCTTACAGATCATGGTTCAAGAATTAGAAAAAGAAAGTCGATGTTGAATCTTTATATGCTTAGCTAAGCCCTAACAGAAATCCCCAAATCAGCAATTCTCTTAACGTAGTTTCGACGTAGAAGAAGTAGTCCCTTTCTCTAACTTTTCAACCAGAATTAGAGCAGCATAAGGTCAGAGAGAATTTTGTGTAGAGAAACTAGTGTTAGGGGCTGTTTATATAGGGTTAGGTCAACGAATGTAGAGAGAAACGAGGCCAGAAACATCAAAGAGAACTCAGACTCAAAAATGGGTTCTGTCACCAGGTCGACCCCCAGGTCGACTCTATGGTCGACCTGGTCCTGGGCAGGTCGACTCTATAGTCGACCCCCAGGTCGACCTGGTCCTAGGCGGAAAATTTCCCGCCTAGTCTATTCTGTGGTTTGAATTCGAAATTTGAATTCGAATTCTGAGCTGTTTTGAACTTGAGATTTTCTGAAAACTTTGGAAGGTCATAACTTGGTCATACAGACTCCGATTTTCGAAAACTCGGACTCGTTTCCAAGCAGAATTTCGAGACGAACGCAATGGCGTAACCCATTGCCCTTGATTCTTAATTAAAAATTAATTCTGCCTTGATTTATAGTTATAACACGTTAGCAAAATACAGGTTGTTACGTTCTCCCCTCCTTAAAGGATTTCATCCCAGAAATCTCTAAGTTAGGGAGGATGTGTCCTACCATCCATCATCCATCTACTCAAAACATCATCCACAAGAAACCATTGTCCTTAAAAGGTTTCTAGTGCTGTATGAACATATGCAGAAAGTGTGTCTATATTTACTTATCTACTGCAAAAGATCAGGCGGTTACTGATTCAGTAGACCTTCTTAATGCAAAATATGTTAGTGTAATGAATCCAACATGTATGCAAAAATTCCTAACATACTTTATAATCTCTACATGAGTGCACAAACATTCATTCATATGCCACATCCAAGTGATAGCATAACAAGTTCCATCCAAGTAAGCACTCATGCATACGCAACATGAAAATGTGACTGAGCCAATCTAGTGCCTAATGTATGTCATGCATCCACTAGCAATCACTTGCAACCATTTGCAAACATCAACCATAACATGTTTCAATCACATGTTTACATCTATATGGTTCTACCTAAGGTTCTCAAGATAAGATCGAGAAGATAACAAGACAAATGTAGGTAGTAAAAGCATGATACGAAAAGGTTTTCAAGTTTATAGGAAAAAGAGATCGAGAATGTACCCTCAAAAAGAAAAGGGTAAAGCGCGCGTATCTTCTCTTCGGTTTCCCAAGTGGCGTCCTTTTGGGCTTCACTTCACTGAACTTTAACTAGCTTGACTTCTCGATTCCTTAGCTTCTTGATCTCCGTTCCTAAGATACGAATCGGAACTCGCCTCAATGTTGCTTCTTTTTCCACTTCTACACCTTCAAGGATAATTGGCTCAACCACTTCGGCTGATTCATGTAAGCACTTCCGGAGATGCGAGACATGAAAAACATTGTGTACTCCGGCCAGCCTCTTCGGTAATTCTACTTTATAGGCCATCCGCCCAACCCTCTCAGTGATAGGGAACGGTCCTATGAACCTTGGTGCTAGCTCTCCAACCGCTCCAAAATGAACTACATTGCGTAAAGGAGAAACTTTTATAAAGACCATATCTCCGACTTCAAACTCTAGGTCTGTCCTTCTATTGTCCGCATAAGATTTCTGTCTATCTTAGGCCGTTTTCATCCGTCTTCGTATCAACTCAACCTTCTCAGAAGTGTCCCTTATCATGTCGGGCCCAAGTATAAGCCTATCTGTCGTTTCCCACCAACAAGTTGGTGACTTGCACGGTCTTCCATACAGGGCTTCGAACAGTGCAATTCCGATGCCAGCTTGGTAACTATTATTATATGCAAACTCCACGAAAGGAGGATGGTCTTCCCAAGTACCACCAAAGTCAAGAATGAATAATCTCAAAAGACCCTCTAGTACCCTATTTACCCTTTCGGTTTGTCCATCCGTCTGCGGGTGATAGGCCGTGCTTAAGCTCAATCGTGTAGCCGTTGCTTCTTGCAGACTTTTCCAAAACTGGCTAGTGAAAATCGGGTCACGATCTATAACTATTCTAGAAGGAACCCCGTGCAACCGTACTATCTCTCGAAGGTAAATAGATGCTAGCCATGATGCGGTCCTCTTGCTTTTCACCGGAATGAAGTGAGTCTATCAACTATGACCTATATGCTAGTATTTCCCTTCCTTGACCTAGGCAGTCCATCCACGAAATCCATCGAGATACTCTCCCATTTCCATTGCGGAACCTCCAAAGAATGTAATAGCCCACCGGGCTTCTTCGACTCGGCCTTTACTTGTTGGCACACCATGCACTTTGAAACAAACTCTGCCACGTCCTTTTTCATTCCAGTCCAAAAGAAAATGCGTTTCATATCTCTGTACATCTTATCCCCTCCGGGATGTATAGTCATCTTCGAGTGATGCGCCTCTTCGAGAACTTTCCTTACTAAGTCTCCAAATTGTGGGACACATAGCCTTCCATCATGCCTTAGCCATCTCTTGTCATCTATGGCATACCTACCGAGGTGACTTGACGTCTCACCACTAATCAGCTTGTCCATGATTTCGACTATCTGTGGTTCTTCCTTTTTTTGAAGTCCCTACTTGATATAGAAGTGTGGGTCTTAACTCAAGAGATGCTAACGTAGCAGCTAATACCTCAATAGCAGGTGTAAAATCAAAGGTTGCTATAAACTCAAGGCTTTTCCTTTCAACAAACAAGGGGCTCAAGGTCAACCTTTTCCTACTTAGCGCATCCGCCACCACATTACCCTTGCCAGGGGTATAAGCTATATCGAAGTCATATGATGCCAAGAATTCCATCCACCGCTGTTGTCTCAGATTCAAATCTTTCTGTGAGGAGAGGTACTTAAGCTATTTGTGGTCGGTATACAGCTCGAA
This sequence comes from Allium sativum, assembly GCA_030737875.1. Classification (NCBI taxonomy): domain Eukaryota; kingdom Viridiplantae; phylum Streptophyta; class Magnoliopsida; order Asparagales; family Amaryllidaceae; genus Allium; species Allium sativum. Next base: position 754,598,092 of record CM060918.1, read on the forward strand.
CCTCTCCCCAAGAAGATAATGGCGCCAAGATTTAAGTGCAAAAACGATCGCCGCCAACTCCAAGTCATGTGTGGGATAGTTCTTCTCAGTAACTTTAAGTTGTCTACCCTCATAGCATATCATTTTCCCTTCTTGCATTAGGACTGCGCCTAATACCGTGCCACATGCATATGTGTACATGGTAAACATCTTACCTCCATCGAGTAATGCCAAAACTGGAGCTGTGGTGAGGGCTCTCTTAAGTCTCTGAAAAGCAATCTCACATTCTATGTCCCATGCAAACACTAGGTTTTTCTTCGTTAACCTAGTAAGAGGGGCTGAAATCATAGCGAAGTCCTTAACGAACTTCCTATAGTAGCCTGCCAAATCGAGAAAGCTTCTCACCTCCGTTGCGTTCTTAGGAATTTTCCAGTCTTGCACCGCAACTACCTTTGCGGGGTCCACGACTATGCCTTGCTTAGAAACTACATGTCCAAGAAACCGAACTTCCTTCCTCCAAAAATGGCATTTGGAGAACTTAGCCTTTAACTGTTGTGCTCTAAGCATATCCATGACTTCCTTGAGATGTCTAGCATGCTCTTCTTCATCCTTTGAGAAGATCAGAATATCGTCTACGAAAACCACTACAAACTTGTTAAGGAACTCCTGAAACACCCTACTCATCAAATCTACGAAATATGCGGGTTGCATTCGCTAACCCAAACGGCAGCCATTCGAAGAACCCATCTGGAGTCCTAAACGCAGTTTTGTCAATGCTATCCTCAGCCACTCTAAGCGGATGAAATCCTGTGGCTAGATCGAGTTGAGATAAAATAGATGCTCCCACAAGTTGGTCAAACAAATCGTCGATTCTTGGTAGTGGGTGCCTATTTTTCTTAGTTAGCTTGCTTAACTCACGATAATCTACGCATAAACGAAGTGAACCATCCGCCTTAGTAGCGAATACCACCAGAGCACCCCATTCAGAAATGCTTCGTCTTATGAAATTTTTCTCAAGCAACTCCTTAACTTGTTTACTGAGCTCTCTTCTTTCTCGCGGGGCCATGTGCCTAACGGGCAATGAAACTGGCTTGGCATCATCAACAAGATAAATTCGGAAGTCTTTCTCGCATTTAGGAGGTAACCCCCTCACCTCATCAAAGACATCTAGAAATTCTCGGACCACTCTTACAGATTGCAAATTATCGAAGGACGAGTCAAGAGATTCAAGATAACACAACATGACCGGACCCTTAGGGTTATAAGAAATTTCAAGGGTATTACCAAGGTGAGTCATGAGCCTCACTACCCTTCGTTCACAATCAAGAATGGCTCCATAATCGGACAGCCAATCCATACCTAGGATCAAACCGTATCCCATAAATCTGAGAACATAAGCATTACACGTGAATTCAACGCTTAAGATAGAGATCCTCAAATCCACACAAATCATAGATAAATGGGCGGAGCCCCCAATTGGATTTGAAACTATAACGGGATCCTCAACCAGACTAGTACTTAGGTGCAAATTTTCAACAATATCAGAAGAAATAAAAGTATGCGATGTGCCAGAGTCAAATAAGGTTCGAACAGGAAAGTCAGAAATGTAAACAAGGCTTTCTACAGAAATATTACTACCTTGGTCAAGAGTTGGAGTGGTGTTGAGAGCATGCAACTTCCCTCCAGAAGGTCCTGCTCGCTGGGTCTGCCCTTGCCCCTATCCTTGCTTCTTAGGGCAATCCTTGCTGATGTGTCCAGTATCTCCACAATGAAAGCATTCACCCAACTTTCTCTTCTTCTTTCTACAGTCTTTAGCTACGTAATACCACGAAAGTTTCACTTCCTTGTCTCACGTGCCTTGTTATTATTGTTATTGCTCTTGTTATTCTTGTTGCCTCCCTTCTTGAAGTCAACTTTCTTATTCTGAGTCTCATTAGGCTTAACCTCCTTCTTTCTATTCTTCTCTTCCTCATGAAGTAGAGCCATAACCACCAAGCTTTCAAAGGTCGCCCCCATGGGTATATGAGATATGGCCAAACTGTGTAGTGGCTCGTTCAATCCTCGAGCAAAGCATACAGCCTTTTTCTCGGCCGTGTTAGCCAAGTCCTAACCGAATCGAGCAAGCTGATTAAACTTATTCACGTACTCCCTAACATACATGTCCCCTTGCTTGAGTGTTAGGAACCTCTCCATCTGAAGGTTCTCTTCTGCTGACGATAAGAATTTAAGCCCAAACCTCTCTCTAAAGTTTTCCCAAGTCTCAACAGGCCTGGTAGCATTGGTGACTTCCCACCAAAATGCAGCTTCCTCTTTCAACAACCATGTTGCCAACTGAACTTTCCTATGGTCCTCCACATCAAAGATAATAAATAAGTCTTCTGTACCCTTTAGCCAGTTTCGTGCCTCAACAAAGGTTTCAGTTCCAACGAAGTTCTTGCCTCCCATTGCTTTAAAGTCTTTGCATATTTTTGCAAAGGTGGTACCAGGAGGAGGAGGAACCGCGGCCACTGGAGGAGGAGGAGGGATGTCTACCGGGCCCGCGCCGTTGGCCCTAGCTTCTAAGTACCTTCAGAACCATCCAGGTACAGGTATTGCCTCAGGAAGGTTAAGAACAGACATGCTGAAAAACGAAAAGAAAAAGATTCAAACGAGGAAACAAAGGAAAGTGCTAATGGCTTTTGGGGAATAGCCTTTTTAAACATAAAACTTTTCCTGAAAAATGCTTCTTTATAAATGGTTTTGAAAATAGTTTCAGAAGGTTTTTAAAACTTTTGCCTAGCCTGGTAACCTTCTGCTCTGATACCAAATGTAACTCCCCACCTCCGTTAGGGTCACTCACAAAGGGAATGCACTAGTTTTGGTGGAGTATTATCTAGGTAAACATACACAGAGATATCACAAGGCAGAACATAAATAAAGCAGCGGTAGAAATTAAAAACCCAATTTTAATTACTTTCAAGAAAAGAGTCAAAACCTCATATATCCAAGGTACAAATTATTCCATTACATCTAGTTCTAGATAAAGAAGCATTAACTTAAGATAACAAAAGTAAATTATTCCCCATAAATAGCAGAAGTGCAGCCATAGCATAGCTCAAGACCAAACCGTACATGAGCTGACAGAAAGCAAGCTAAATCCAAGCTAAGAACTAGTGTTTCCTCCCTGAGAACCTGGGGGGAAACGAAAGAAAAAGAGGTGAAAGGAAAAGGGTCAGTCATAAGACTGGTAAGCCCTAGTGACTTTCAGTATAAAAACTAGTAAAGGTAACATGACATTTGAAAACTGGAATTAAACATAAGGATGATAACTAGACTGGTATGATAATTAAGATAACAAGATAAGTCAAGTCTAGCATCGCATATTCAAGATTCGCTGCACCCACTATACTAGTATCTTAACCCATGTCGAGTATTAACCATGAAATGATCCCTTGGCCCAATATCATGAAGTGACCCATTACGAGGTCCTACGGTACGATCTACTAATCGATCGTCTCCCTACAAGTTCTAGCTCGTCATGTGTCTGTGTCATACGGCCCTGTCCTGAAATGTAGTCACCTGTGCTAGGTCCACCATAGGGTGTATCAAGTCCTATGGTGCCAACCACCGACACGAATCAAGCACGCACAGTGTAAACCTACAGGTGCCCAATGCCTGCTTTTTCAACACCGAACTACGTGCACGACCATAGTCCGCCTGAACCTAGAATGGCGCACCTACTCAGCCGTTATTCTGGTCGCTTACAATCAGCCCAGTAATCGTGCCCCACCGTGCCTAGTCCTAGGGTATCGTGATAAATCTAAGTGGGTTACTGCTGAAAAGGACCGAGTAACTAGGGTTTCTAATGGGTTAAGTGTTGTCATTCAAATTCGTGACCTAACCCCATCCACATCATGTATCAAGTTAGTTAAGTGTTTTCAAGTGGTTCATGACTTAACCCTATCATGTGGCATTAATTCATTAATACACCCCAACCTCTCACATTAGACTAATTATTGTGGTCATTGGATTTGCCGAGCGGTTCCAGGCAGATTTACACCACAACATAGTCTAACCTCGGGTTTTACGTGCGATATGACCAACTACCCACATTGGATCCTATTATTTGCAGTCACTGGATTCGTCGGGCGGTTCCGGGCAGATTTACACTGCAAACTCAACCCATCCTCGAATTGGCCATTTTCAAGTTTATCTAAGTGTCATGTCCATGTTCAAGTTTTCATGTCAAAATTCATGTCGAGTTTCATGTCAGGTTTCATGTAAATTTCATGTCAAGTTCTTGTCCATATACAGGTTCAAGTTATAATAACGTTCATATTCAAGTTCAAAGCCAATTCATGTTTTACCTAATCTACCCAAATCGTATTCCCATCGTACGTAAACTCGAATCGATACAAATAAGTCTAATTAGGGAATAACATAAAAAGGGACGGGTATAAGGTGGAAAAAGTGATTACTAGCATAACATGGTATAACTTGAGATAAATGATTATAACATTACTGGCATATGGAATATCGGCCTCAAACATAAAGATTCCAAATCTAGCAAAATAAGGTACTAGTCAAGATAAGAGTTGACATAAGGTGATAGTCATGGTAACGGTTGACATAAGGTGATAGTCATAAACTTGTGACTAATAGCAGATTCAACATTGCAAGCATGATAACATGAGGGGTTTTCTTTTTGATTTACAACATGAATAGGCCCCGAATCAATGTCATAGTAATATACCCAAAAGTCAAGATCCAAGATGAACAAGAATGGATGTAAAACAGTCATCATACACAGGTCCAATTTCAATTTACAACATATTCATATTACGTTTACAGTTTAAATCTAAAAGTAACTGGGGCTTACAGATCGTGGTTCGAGAATTAAAAAAAGAAAGTCGATGTTGAATCTTTATATGCTTAGTCAAGTCCTAACAGAAATCCCCAAATCAGCATTTCTCTTAACGTAGTTTCGACATAGAAGAAGTAGTCCCTTTCTCTAACTATTCAACCAGAATTAGTGCAGCATAAGGTCAGAGAGAATTTTGTGTAGAGAGACTAGTGTTAGGGGCTATTTATATAGGGTCAGGTCAACGAATGTAGACAGAAACGAGGCCAGAAACATCAAAGCGAACTCAGACTCAAAAATGGGTTCTGTCACCAGGTCGACCCCCAGGTCGACCTGGTCCTAGGCAGGTCGACTCTATAGTAGACCCCCAGGTCGACTTGGTCCTGGGTGGGAAATTTCCCGCCCAGTCTGTTCTGTGGTTTGAATTCGAAATTTGAATTCGAATTCTGAGCTGTTTTGAACTTGAGATTTTCTGAAAACTTTGAAAGGTCATAACTTGGTTATATGGACTCCGATTTTCGAAAACTCGGACTCGTTTCCAAGAAGAATTTCAAGACAAACGCAATGGCGTAACCCGTTGCCCTTAATTATTAATTTAAAAATTAAATCTGCCTTGATTTATAGTTATAACACGTTATCAAAATACAGGTTGTTACTTGTTATATACCAGAGCTAAGCTCAACCAAAGCTCTGATACCACGTTTGTGACGACCCCGTACCCCGATGGGACGGTTCAGGGTTAATCTTTGGAATATAACACATAAACTGTAACGACCCAGAAAAATGCGATCTTGGTTATCCGATATACAACACATATCGAACATTCAAGGATCGAAAATAACCGAATAGTTAATGAAAGAAGACAGAGGGTGAGAATAGATAAGATAAAAACTTAGAATAGAAGAAGAAGAAGAAAACAACATCAGAGTAACACGAATCTCACAACAGAACGAATAACATATAATAGATAACATATCCTTGAAATAAATCATTATATGTATACAATACATTATCAAAGTACAACACTTACAACACAGTGCAAATAACTAAAGCTATATGATCCTGACGCCTCCTGCTACAGCTCTTCAAGTGTATCTGTAAAAATCCCGACTACTTGACTGCCCATACAAATTTAGGCACCCAAGAGTTTAGGGAAAACAACAAAATAAACTCCGGGTCAGTCATGGGACTGGTATGAGTAAAACAGTTTAAAACAGTTGAACAAGTAAACGATATCTCATAAGACCACGCCGCATAACGGAACGGGTTTTTCCCTTATGAGAATCCAAAATAACTTTATATCAAAAACCTTTTGATATTATAATAATGTCTATCAACCACAGTATATATATAATCATCTAGCAGAAACGCTTTCATCTCACGTTCTACATATATAGTATACAATCAAAACCGCAAGCACGTATTGGGTAATGGATTTCCAACTATGACAAGGTATGGAACCACCTTTCGCTAATGTACCTCTAGAGAGGAATACACTGGGTTCAACAAGAACATCTTGTAACCCGGCCACACATGACCGACCACTCATTTCGCTTGAGTGTATCGAATGTATATCACCAACGGCTAGGATCAACAACCGTTTCCCAAATGGAACAGCATCAACAATAGATTTTTAGAAGTAAATGAAACTCTAGATCAGGTGATTATACACCCTACTTCGGTGCGACCGACTTAGCCATACTGCCTGCCCGATTTATGTCATTTACCGGAGGATGAGGCTAGAAGCTACGCTTTATCATCATACCAGATTCACTTTGAATGCCACATCGTCAAATCCATCAAATCACCGATTGACGTCCTCAACCATACATTATTTGTTAGCTAAAAGAAGTTTCCTTGTTTGCTTCCACTCTTGGTACGGTTGGAGAAATCAATATACGTGATCGTCTGGAAATACTCTGTTAGACATCCGTCCATACAAGTCATCCAGGGACAGGATGAACCGAAGGCACTATTCTGTAAACAGGATAGCCCTTGTATAACTCCGTATTCACTTATCTTTGGCATATATGATTCGCAACGCTTATGCCAATACAGAGTGGTTCTTTGGATAATCATACAACCGGTCTCTCCATATTAACAACGTTAAAATGGTCAAAACTTCGATAGTCTGTGATTTAACTATCGAATAAAAACAAGTGTGCAAACAATGATATTATTTTCAGATGGAAATTTATATCGATCAAACATCATTCAACATTTATCTCTTAATTTCATAAATTTACTTATCTCCTGTTTCCCTATGTTCAATATTTCTTATTTTCTAAATTTGGAAAAATATACGTTATTAACAATGGAAAACATTTTCGTTTCTTGTTTTCTTTATTAGAAAACATTTCTGGTTTCTTATTTGGAAAACATTTCCAAAGCTTCTTCATTGGACTTAGACAGATGTTTAAACAAACCATCGCGATGCCAACACAAACCACTTCTTTTACTGCCGAACCTTAACTATTCCTTAGTTAAAAACGAAGCCAATCAAGTTGGGGTAGAACCACCTCTCAGACCTTAACTGAACAACATTTCTAACTTTGAAATAGGCGAAGTTCACTTTATATCCCTTTTACTAACTTCCTTACTTAACCCTCCTTCGAATAGCTATATTCGATTGACTCTTTTCAATTAACTCTATTCGATTAACCCTTATCAATTAACTCTATTGGACTAACACTATTGGATTAACTCTATTTGACTAACACTATTGATTTACTCATTTCACTTAACTCCTTTCGAATAAACAATATTCGATTAACTCATTTTACTTTCTCCGAATAAACTCTATTCGATTAACTCCTTTTACTTTCTATTCGAATAACTATATTCGATTAACTCATTTGCTTTAACTCTAATCGATTAAACTAACATCGATTAGCTCCTTTTACTTTAACTCTAATCAATTAAACTAACATCGATTAGCTCCTTTTACTTTAACTCTAATCGATTAAACTAACATCGATTAACTCCTTTGCTTTAACTCTAATCAATTAAACTAACATCGATTAGCTCCTTTTACTTTAACTCTAATCGATTAAACTAACATCGATTAACTCCTTTGCTTTAACTCTAATCAATTAAACTAACATCGATTAGCTCCTTTTACTTTAACTCTAATCGATTTAAACTAACATCGATTAACTCCTTTTACTTTAACTCTAATTAATTAAACTAACATCGATTAACTCCTTTGCTTTAACTCTAATCAATTAAACTAACATCGATTAGCTCCTTTATTCTTCAATTCTAATCGATTAAACTAACATCGATTAACTCCTTTATTCTTTAACTCTAATCGATTAAACTAACATCGATTAACTCCTTTGCTTTAACTCTAATCGATTAAACTAACATCGATTAACTCCTTTGCTTTAACTCTAATCGATTAAACTAACATCGATTAACTCCTTTTACTTTTGAAATATTTCCTTTTATAAAATCTGTTGATTTTATAAAATCCGTTTATTTCAATATACATTGAAATAATTCTTTTTACATCCCAGGATCTTTTATGATATTTACAATATCGAATAACAATGATCAACATCATTCCAATACACATAATCCATAACAGATTATATAACACATCATATATCAAAATATATGAAAACAGTAAAATAAATGTTGAGGAATCCAGTTGGATTCCTCCAACCTGTTTCCCTGCATCACAGATGTTAAACAATATAAATGACATCATTATCAGTTCCATATGATATATTCTGTTAAACAGAATCAATATAGAAATTCAACTAACTGACTAGCAGTTCAATCAAACAGTCAACACACAGTCAATCAGCCAATATTTAACAGTTCTAAAAATAAAACATGAAATTATAAACTGTTTAGAGTTAGTGAGATTTACTCACATTTGCGCGTTAGCCGTTAAATAACGGTTTGCGTTATTCGATTCAGTCGGACAATTTATTTCAACATAAATTGTAATGAGCTCGGATTCACTCCCCGTCAGTCTCATTGTGTTGCTCTCGTCCATACGATCTCAATGCAACTTACGGCTCTTCAATCCGACTTCGTACGAGCTAGATACGGGCATTAAAAGTTAATACATATTTGAATTTAAATTAAAACTTTAAATAAATAAACCAATTGGGCTTTACCCTTTTGACCGGCAAACTCCCTGCTATTTGAACCCGACCCACTTCAGATATTCTCTTTCTTCTTCCTCAATTACGATCGTGCTCCCGGTAATCAACCGAACCCAAATACCCAACTTCGAACCCCCTTTTCTCTCTCAATGAATCACGGTTCGACGAATAAATGCCACAGTTGGACTTCTCATATGATTCTCCATCACCCTATGCCCCAAACATCCATCTCGATGTCTTCTTCTGGACAGCGACCTCCCAATTTCCCACCACTCCCAGTACCACCGAACATGATCGAACCGGCACTATCGAGTGCGCCTTGACGCCCTGGACGCCACTCAACCCTCCGACCGACCAAACTCCCCACAACTCGTTAGCAGTTCGAAGCCCTGGGACGAATGACCAACGCTGGACAAAAACCCGCGAACCATTTCTTATCCGAACTCAACAAAATCTACATGAGCGTGAAGAGAAGGTTAAGAGGAATCCAATTATACCACTCTCGTGATTTGTAGATATAAATTTGCATTTGTTTGAGGATTCTTCTTTCGGAATTTTCTTGCTGTACTGGGTTTGTTATGTGTTTATATAGGCTGTTCTTGGGTGGTATCAATTGTGGCTGTGAAGACATGAGGCGTGGCCTCCATACTATCCAATAAAAGTGGGATATTTTATTTATAAATTTTTTTTATATTTTATTTGTTTGTTTATGCACTCTAGAAATTCCTATAGTCACAGGTGATACCCAAAAATCACCAAACTGGACATGCAGCTAGAGTTCGACATTACGGTCCCAACGAAACTGGTTTCGTCGAATTCCGACTCCGTTTGCTCACACAGCATATTTTTAACTTTCGAAATACTGACTATATTACACTCTAAAAATCCGTACGGCCACACAGTGACTCTAAAAATCACGAAACTGGAAATCTAACAACTATTTGATATTGCGGATCCAACAAAACTAGTTTCGTCGAATTTCGACTTCATTTGCAAAAGTGGCTATTTTTAACGCTCTAAATAGCCTATTTAAATATATAAATATATTTAAATATAATTAAATTAAATATTTAAAATTAAATATTATCATCTATATTCACAGTGGAATACTATACAGCTCTAGAATATTCCTATATGAATTTCTAACTCGATATTCACTTCTGGGTCAACCCGATATTCGATTTATATTGAATTTCCTTTTTAAAATATAAATAATCCCTTTATAAATTATAAAGGAGTTCCACAGTGGCTTTTCTAGAATTTGACTTGGACATATCTCAAAATCAACACGACGAAATCCCGAATTTTCTCTTCCACTAGAAAGATATACTCCACCAGCTCCACACGTTTCTGGTTTCACAGAAATCCGGCTTAAAACGAATCCTGTACATTCAGTTGAAGTTCAAATCGCCAAATAGCGAACTGCAGCGCCATTTCGAGCTTGATTATAATTATATTATAAACTATACGTTCAACTGTCGACGATTGAATATATTCGTTATTCAAATTCAATTCCAAGCTGAATTAAATATCACAGATGATCCATTTCACACCATATCGTCATTTCAGCCAATTCTGATTATTTCAGAATTAAATATATTATTTAATTTACAATTTTAATTAAATATTCATCATTATTTTATTCCACGACCATTAAATCCTTTTAATCACCAATGATATAATTAAATAAATTAATCATAATACCTCTGCCAATGCGGGTCATTACAATCTTTCCCACTTAAAAAAATTTTGTCCTCGAAATTGCTAAAAGGTAGGGAACGACCCTATCGACTGGTTAGAACGTATTTGTTCACTTCTTAACTTCAGTTTAAACTGAACCAATTTAATTTCAATTAAATTATTAATTTATTCTTATCAACGAAAATTTTCAAAAATCCTGAAGATTTTCTAACGCCTTAACTCTTCGAAAAAATTTCGCCAGCACCTCCTTTGTACTGGTCAATACGTCAAACCACCACTCGCCTCTCTGGGCCATCTCCAACCCAAAAGAAAATCAAATAGCCAAGCGGCTTTCCAATTCGGCTTATCAAAATCTCATACCGTATGAAATATAAACTTGTACCTTTTGGTCGGGCATATCAACTCTATCACTTCCATATGCTATCAAGCCAGCATATACCAATGTTATCCCAATCAAATTCTGAAATCACTTTCATCTCCAATACAACCAATCACCTTTTTACCAAGCCAAATATCATTTTAACTCGAGTTTTAATTCTTGATTTTAAATTCCTTAACTCCTCAATCCAATACCATTTCGGATTCTAATTTCACAAATCCAATCTTATTCGATTTCAATTCAACTTCAGTTACCACTTAACTGACTTTACTTTAATTCAAATTTTCTTTCACAAATTTCTGTTAAATTTGTTTTTAATTCAAACAGTCTTTCCTAGGAGTTTTCAAACAGTTTACTCTTTTCAGAAAAAAAACAATTTTCCTTTTTGAACATGTCACTGAGCCCTTAATTAATATTCTATTAGTTAAATCATTTCTCTATTCTTTATCAATATTTGTTAACCAAATATTTACAATAACCATATTGGCCTTTTATGTTATTTGGAAAACATTTCCGAATATCGCCTTCCTTTATTTTCTAAACTTTAGAAAATATATGCTATTTATAATTGGAAAATATCCCAATTATTTATCTCTTCTCCGATCTCATTTATTTCTATACTTAGGAAATGTCTATTATTCTATTTCCAAGCTTACACTTATCTGGGTTAAAATGGGTGTTGTGTAAAACATCGTTACGACAACCCAAATACTATATTCAACTAACTCTTATTCAACATTGATCTTCGAGCCTGAAATCTTACTGTTTATTTGTTAATAATGAAATCAATCAAGTTGGGGTATAACTACCTCTCAGACCTTGACTGGATAACATTTATAACGTCAAAACAGATATGACTACTTACTCGAAAAATCAATACCATACAACTACCTATTCACTTTTAAACACATATACACTTCCTCTTTCTATTCTTACTAGATTTTATCCATAGTCTTCCTTTTGGATATTACTATTCTATTTCTAAGTTCGTTTCCTTATCGACTTCTATATATTTCGATATGTTGATTTCTAACTATCAAATTATCTTAAAAATATTCTAACTCCTCAAATTTCCGGAAAAATTCGCCATAACCTCCTTTGTACCAGGAGCATCGGGATATTTCACATAGCCTCCCATGGCCCTCACTAATCCAAAAGAAAAAGAAAAAGCCAAGCTGCTAGCCGATACGGTGCATAAAATCTCATATATGAATTAAATACATACCTTTTTATCGAGCATTCTATTTATAACTCTTGCATTATCCTTATCCATACCTATCTCATGTATATTTATACATTTCTAATTCATTTCAACTTAATCCAACCATTTTAACTTAGTTCGTTAAGTGATTTTCAAATTACTGGTTTGCCCATTTCAACTTTTTATTTGAATATACATGTTCAAATATAGGTTTAACTTGTTTATCAACTAATTGAATTCCATTTCAATTTTATTTGAATTTCCTATATTCCAATTCCATTTCAAATCTCTTATTCAAATTCTATATTTGAATTTCATTTCAATTCTCTTATTCAAATTCTATTCGATTTCTCATATGTCAAATTCTATTTGATTTCTCATAAGTCAAATTCTATTCGTTTTCTCATATTCGAATTCTATTCGATTTCTCATATTCGAATTTCCTCTATTCAAATTCTATATCACTTCCATTGAATTTCATATATTCAAACTCCCTTTGAATTTCTATATTCAATCCCCCTTGAATTTTCTATATTCAAATCCCCTTTGAATTTTCTTTATTCAAATCCCCTTTGAATTTTCCTGTTTAAATTCTATGTTTGAACTTCCTTTATTCAAATTTCTTTGAATAAATCTCGATTTCAATTCCTTTTGAAATCGATATTTCTACCTTTGGAAGATAGATTTCCCTTTCAATTTCACACTTGTATTTTATTTCTGAATCATCCAATAATAATTCTTTTCACTTCATTTGTAAACTTCGTTTATAAAAGAACTATTTATAAACTTCGTTTATAAAGGAACTTCCCGTTTTGATTTCTTTTAAACAAGTTAATATTTCAAATCTATTTAAAAATTCAAATTCTATATTTTAAATCCCATTTTGAAATTCAACACAACTTGTCTTTCCCAAAACAAATTCAAAACAGTATCTCTGGTAGTAATTCGTCACTTACAACTCGAAAATGAATACTGATGATGCAGCTGTCATCATCAGAATCTAATTTCCAGCGATCGAAGTGAGTTCAATACTATAAAACCATTTCTAAACATTTCCACTTTGAAATTCATTTCAAAATATAATTCACACTTCTTGTAAAACAATTTAAAATCTCCTAGGATCTTAAATTTCCCTTATTTTTAATCCAAATTCATTTACAAACACTTATCGATTTCTCCAGAATTTTAAATTCAATTTCTGGTTTAAAATTTCAGATTTAACTCATCTGATTTCACGTATTTCACTTATATGAATTCTGATTGGTTATTTACATACCATGTAATTTATAATCTTACTCGATTATAATAATAACCAATATATCCAATATATATCAAAATATACGTTGGGTAAACTATTTTTATTTACCCTCTTTTCAAAACATATCGTGCTGGTTCATCGTATTCAAGTGTTTACCAACTCCTACCGATACAGTGGATCAAACTGATCGACCAGAACTCATAAACAACTCAACCAATGAATCCACACAATATAAAACAAATTTTTATATCAATAACAAATACGTCCACTCGTATATATACACTCAATCTCAGTCTAGGGTATTACTAACCCTATCTCTACCGAGTCACGCCACAGAGCCAAGGTAATTCACTTAACCTGGCTCTGATACCAACTGTAACGACTCGGAAAAATGCGATCTTGGTTATCCGATATACAACACATATCGAATATTCAAGGATCGAAAATAACTGAATAGTTAATGAAAGAAGACAGAGGGTGAGAATAGATAAGATAGAAACTTAGAATAGAAGAAGAAGAAGAACACAACACCAGAGTAACACGAATCTCACAGCGGAACGAATAACATATAATAGATAACATATCCTTGAAATAAATCATTATATGTATACAATACATTATCAAAGTACAACACTTACAACACAGCGGAAATAACTAAAGCTATATGATCCTGAAGCCTCCTGCTCCAGCTCTTCAAGTGTATCTGTAAAAATCCCGACTACTTGACTGCCCATACAAATTTAGGCACCCAAGAGTTTAGGGAAAACAACAAAATAAACTCCAGGTCAGTCATGGGACTGTTATGAGTAAAACAGTTTAAAATAGTTGAACAAGTAAACGATATCTCATAAAACCACGCCGCATAACGGAACGGGTTTTTCCCTTATGAGAATCCAAAATAACTTTATATCAAAAACCTTTTGATATTATAATAATGTCTATCAACCACAGTATATATATAATCATCTAGCATAAACGCTTTCATTTCACGTTCTACATATATAGTATACAATCAAAACCGCAAGCACGTATTGGGTAATGGATTTCCAACTATGACAAGGTATGGAACCACCTTTCGCTAGTGTACCTCTAGAGAGGAATACACTGGGTTCAACAAGAACATCTTGCAACCCGGCCACACATGACCGACCACTCATTTCGCTTGAGTGTATCGAATGTATATCACCAACGGCTGGGATCAGCAACCGTTTCCCGAATGGAACAACATCAACAATAGATTTTTAGAAGTAAATGAAACTCTAGATCAGGTGATTATACACCCTACTTCGGTGCGACCGACTTAGCCATGTTGCCTGCCCGATTTATGTCATTTACCGGATGATGAGGCTAGTAGCTACGCTTTATCATCATACCAGATTCACTTTGAATGCCACATCGTCAAATCCATCAAATCAACGATTGACGTCCTCAACCATACATTATGTGTTAGCTAAAAGAAGTTTCCTACTTTGCTTCCACTCTTGGTACGGTTGGAGAAATCAATATACGTGATCGTCTGGAAATACTCTGTTAGACATCCGTCCATACAAGTCATCCAGGGACAGGACGAACCGAAGGCACTATTCTGTAAACAGGATAGCCCTTGCATAACTCCGTCTTCACTTATCTTTGGCATATATGATTCGCAATGCTTATGCCAATATAGAGTGGTTCTTTGGATAATCATCCAACCAGTCTCTCTATATTAACAACGTTAAAATGGTCAAAACTTCGATAGTCTGTGATTTAACTATCGAATAAAAACAAGTGTGCAAACAATGATATTATTTTCAGATGGAAATTTATATCGATCAAACATCATTCAACATTTATCTCTTAATTTCATAAATTTACTTATCTCCTGTTTCCCTATGTTCAATATTTCTTATTTTCTAAATTTGGAAAAATATACGTTATTAACAATGGAAAACATTTTCGTTTCTTGTTTTCTTTATTAGAAAACATTTCTGGTTTCTTATTTGGAAAACATTTCCAAAGCTTCTTCATTGGACTTAGACAGATGTTTAAACAAACCATCGCGATGCCAACACAAACCACTTCCTTTACTGCCGAACCTTAACTATTCCTTAGTTAAAAACGAAGCCAATCAAGTTGGGGTAGAACTACCTCTCAGACCTTAACTGAACAACATTTCTAACTTAGAAATAGGCGAAGTTCACTTTATATTCCTTCTACTAACTTCCTTACTTAACCCTCCTTCGAATAGCTATATTCGATTGACTCTTTTCACTTAACTCTATTCGATTAACCCTATTGGATTAACTCTATTTGACTAACGCTATTGATTTACTCATTTCACTTAACTCCTTTCGAATAAACTATATTCGATTAACTCATTTTACTTTCTTCGAATAAACTATATTCGATTAACTCCTTTTACTTTCTATTCAAATAACTATATTCGATTAACTCATTTGCTTTAACTCTAATCGATTAAACTAACATCGATTAGTTCCTTTTACTTTAACTCTAATCAATTAAACTAACATCGATTAGCTCCTTTTACTTTAACTCTAATCGATTAAACTAACATCGATTAACTCCTTTGCTTTAACTCTAATCAATTAAACTAACATCGATTAGCTCCTTCTACTTTAACTCTAATCGATTAAACTAACATCTATTAACTCCTTTGCTTTAACTCTAATCAATTAAAATAACATCGATTAGCTCCTTTTACTTTAACTCTAATCGATTTAAACTAACATCGATTAACTCCTTTTACTTTAACACTAATTAATTAAACTAACATCGATTAACTCCTTTGCTTTAATTCTAATCGATTAAACTAACATCGATTAGCTCCTTTATTCTTTAACTCTAATCGATTAAACTAACATCGATTAACTCCTTTATTCTTTAACTCTAATCGATTAAACTAACATCGATTAACTCCTTTGCTTTAACTCTAATTGATTAAACTAACATCGATTAACTCCTTTGCTTTAACTCTAATCGATTAAACTAACATCGATTAACTCCTTTTACTTTCGAAATATTTCCTTTTATAAAATCTGTTGATTTTATAAAATCCCTTTATTTCAATATACATTGAAATAATTCTTTTTACATCCCAGGATCTTTTATGATATTTACAATATCGAATAACAATGATCAACATCATTCCAACACACATAATCCATAACAGATTATATAACACATCATATATCACAATATATGAAAACAGTAAAATAAATGTTGAGGAATCCAGTTGGATTCCTCCAACATATTTCCCTGCATCACAGATGTTAAACAACATAGATGACATCATTATCAGTTCCATATGATATATTCTGTTAAACAGAATCAATATAGAAATTCAACTAAATGACTAGCAGTTCAATCAAACAGTCAACACACAGTCAATCAACCAATATTTAACAGTTCTAAAAATACAACATGAAATTATAAACTGTTTAGAGTTAGTGAGATTTACTCACATTTGCGCGTTAGCCGTTAAATAATGGTTTGCGTTATTTGATTCAGTCGGACAATTTATTTCAACATAAATTGTAATGAGCTCGGATTCACTCCCCGTAAGTCTCATTGTGTTGCTCTCGTCCATACGATCTCAATGCAACTTACGGCTCGTCATTCCGACTTCGTACGAGCTAGATATGGGCATTAAAAGTTAATACATATTTGAATTTAAATTAAAACTTTAAATAAATAAACCAATTGGGCTTTACCCTTTTGACCGGCCCACTCCCTGCCATTTGAACCTGACCCACTTCAGATATTCTCTTTCTTCTTCCTCAATTACGATCGTGCTCCCTGTAATCAACCGAACCCAAATACCCAACTTCGAAACCCCTTTTCTCTCTCAACGAATCACGGTTCGACGAATAAATGCCACCGTTGGACTTCTCATATGATTCTCCATCACCCTATGCCCCAAACATCCATCTCGATGTCTTCTTCTGGACAACGACCTCCCAATTTCCCACCACTCCCAGTACCACCGAACATGATCGAACCGGCACTATCGAGTGCGCCTTGACGCCCTGGACGCCACACAACCCTCCGACCGACCAAACTCCCCACAACTCGTTAGCAGTTCGAAACCTTAGAACGAATGACCAACGCTGGACAAAAACCCGCGAACCATTTCTTATCCGAACTCAACAAAATCTACATGAGCGTGAAGAGAAGGTTAAGAGGAATCCAATTATACCACTCTCGTGATTTGTAGATATAAATTTGCATTTGTTTGAGGATTTTTCTTTCGGAATTTTCTTGCTGTACTGGGTTTGTTATGTGTTTATATAGGCTGTTCTTGGTTGGTATCAATTGTGGCTGTGAAGACATGAGGCGTGGCCTCCATACTATCCAAGATAAGTGGGATATTTTATTTATAATTTTTTATATTTTATTTGTTTGTTTATGCACTCTAAAAATTCCTGTAGTCACTCGTGACACCCAAAAATCACCAAACTGGACATGCAGCTAGAGTTCGACATTACGGTCCCAACGAAACTGGTTTCGTCGAATTCCGACTCTGTATGCTCATACAGCGTATTTTTAACTATCGAAATACTGACTATATTACACTCTAAAAATCCGTACGGCCACACAGTGACTCTAAAAATCACGAAACTGGAAATCTAACAACTATTTGATATTGCGGATCCAACAAAACTAGTTTCGTCGAATTTCGACTTCGTTTGCAAAAGTGGCTATTTTTAACGCTCTAAATAGCCTATTTAAATATATAAATATATTTAAATATAATTAAATTAAATATTTAAAATTAAATATTATCATCTATATTCACAGTGGAATACTATACAGCTGTAGAATATTCCTATATGAATTTCTAACTCGATATTCACTTCTGGGTCAACCCGATATTCTATTTTATTGAATTTCCTTTTTAAAATATAAATAATCCCTTTATAAATTATAAAGGAGTTCCACAGCGACTTTTCTAGAATTTGACTTGGACATATCTCAAAATCTACACGACGAAATCCCGATTTTTCTCTTCCACTAGAAAGATATACCCCACCAGCTCCACACGTTTCTTGTTTCACAGAAATCCGGCTTAAAACGAATCCTGTACATTCAGTTGAAGTTCAAATCACCAAATAGCGAACTGCAGCGCCATTTCGAGCTTGATTATAATTATATTATAAACTATACGTTCAACTGTCGATGATAGAATATATTCATTATTCAAATTCAATTCCAAGCTGAATTAAATATCACAGATGATCCGGTTCACACCATATCGTCATTTCAGCCAATTCTGATTATTTCAAAATTAAATATATTATTTAATTTACTATTTTAATTAAATATTCATCATTATTTTATTCCACGACCATTAAATCCTTTTAATCACCATTGATATAATTAAATAAATTAATCATAATACCTCTGCCAATGCGGGCCATTACATAAACAGATAACAACAGAACAGAAATAATTAAATACACCAGATAATGTACAATAGAATACATTGGATAAATAAAATAATTAGAGTTACACAGTATATAGGATCATACTTAGTACAAAATACAGTTCAGCTATACATAAATGTCTACTGTGGAAATGAAAACATAATATGTACAACATGCGCTAAACAGCATAAAAAGAGATAAATGATAGAATCCATATTCAGCTCCAGCTATCTAGTAAGAGCCTGCTAAAACCTGAATACAAGGCTGCCCGTGTAGAAATAGGGGCACCCGAGTTTGCAAGTGAAACAAACTACGAGTCAGTCATTGGACTGGTATGAGAAATCTAATTAACACACTTTCAAAAATGGCTAATCACATGACCACGCCGCTTTCGCGGAATGGGTTTACTCCATTGGATTGCCAGCGCTTTAAAATAAATAAATCTTTTAAACTTCTCAATGCTTTTTATAAAAATGAAGCCATTATAAGACTCAGTTCCCATCACACAATGCAACACAAACCGGAGGATAGTGTTTTACCTTATAATGGGCAAAATATGCTTGATACGAATAAAACAAAAGCATTTGATATTTTTACTAGTTTTTATATGTTTCAAAAACAATTTCAAATCATAAGTATCAATCATAGACGACATTAATGCCCCATACCACTATGTCGCCATATATAGGTATACAATCAAAACCGCACGATGTCATATTTGGAAATTGGATTTCCTCCATGAACCGAGGCCAGGGATCGTCCTCACCGCTTCGAGATAATCTAGCCTACCATGTCTCAGGAACAGGCGCAACTACTCCTAGGAGCCACAGGGTCGGTCCACCGATGTGGATTAAAATGCCTGAACACTGTAACGGTAAGGAATTTCGCTCGATCCGAATCGATCGTTAAACCGACTAAGACCGTTCGAAACCCCTGATCGTTTTGAGAATAGGACAAATCCGAACGCAAACAGAAGAACATTTCATTGTTATTAGAACAATTCCATCAGATACAAGAATATACAGAGTATGAATAAATATACATTCGACAAATATCAGAGATTTAAATTACATTTAAATACATCGCAGCGGAAAATAATACAAAAGCACAACTAGAAATAATGCACGGGTACAGAGCTTTCCGAGCATCGTTCCAGCTGTAAATTAGGATCCTGCGAATATAAATCTGCAAAACCAAAACTACTACCTGCCCGTGTGGAAAATAGGGCACCCAGAGTTTAGGTTAAAACAATAAACTCCAGGTCAGTCATGTGACTGGTGTGAGAACTGAAACAGTTATTAATCTTTATTTTAAAGTTCAGTAAATCAAGGGACCACGCCGTATGACACGGAACGAGTTTCCTCCCAAGAATAACAGTGCATAAAACAAACAGCACAATGCTAAATAAAGAAAAATGAAACTGTTATAAGACCCAGGTCCCATCACACAATACAATGCAAGCCGGAGGATAGGGTTTTTACCTTATAACAGCCAAAGCATGCTTGATACGTTAAAAAGTTATTATTTGATACTATAATAAGTGTATAGTTTCAAAACAATTTCAATCATAAATATCAATCCTAGGCGGCATGAATGACCCATACCACTATGTCGCCATACTAGGTTCTACAAATAAAACAGCATTATCACGTATTGGAAATTGGATTTCCGTCATGAGTCGAGGCAAGGGGCAAGCTCCTCTCCGATTCGAGACACTCTAGCAAATGTCTCAAGACCCCACTATGATCCTTTGTAACCTCCAAGGTCGGTCCTCTCTTACTTTTGAGGATTAATTATTCCTGAACCCATGTTTCCCAGTCCTTACCGACCTATATCGGAGGCGCCTCGCAATCCAACAACCACACAGGTGAAAAGTATATAAATGTCAGGGCTGGTAGGTCACTGACACCACCATAGCTAGAAAGAAACGTCGTGCACTCCTTGGGTCCTTCCCCCGTTTTTGACTCATACTGGGGTGTGAGGCTCGCGAATCCACGTTATACAAAAAGCAACGTCACATAGACCATGCTTTGATCATCAACCACAAGACTTTGCTTTTCAACAGAAGCCTAGATCAATTGCCACTTACGCGTGCCACACTGGCAATTCACTCCATCCGACCGATGTCCATCGATATACAACCTCTGAGCTCGTACGTCTCAGAGAAGGGCGTTAAGAAAGAGAATAAATTCTCCGCTGCCAAACAGATGTATATTTAATAGAGATCAATCAACACAGAATAAAATCCAATGTCTGACACACAATCCATTTACAAGTTCGTTCTGGGTCTGAACGAAACCGGAGGCACTTTCTTCGCATATCCACCATCTCCAAGTACGTCTGGACAATCACCAACTGATTACCTCATCTTGGGTGTACAGCCCAATCAAGATCATTGTAACAACCCGTGTTTTTATAACGTGTAATAACCATAAATCAAGGCAGAATTAATTTTTAAAATAAGAATCAAGGGTAACGGGTAAGGCCATTGCGTTCGTCTCAAAATTCTGCTTGGGAACGAGTCCGAGTTTTCGAAAATCGGAATCCGTATGACCAAGTTATGACCATTCGAAGTTTTCAGAAATTTTCAAGTTCAAAACAAACTCAATTCGAATTCAAATTTCGAATTTCAAACCTCCGAATGGACTGGGCAGGAAAAATCCCGCCCAGGACCAGGTCGACCTGGGGGTCGACTATGTAGTCGACCTACCAAGGGCCAGGTCGACCATAGTGTCGACCTGGGGGTCGACCTAGTGCTCGAGTCCATTTCTGAAGCTAGATTCACTCTGATGTATGTGGCCTCATTTCTGTCCACATTTGTAGACCTGACCCTATAAATACAACCCCTAAAACCAGTCTCTCTACACCAAATTTCTTTCTAACCTTATGCTGCTCTGATTCTGGTTGAAAAGTTTGAGGGAGGGACTGCTTCTACTACATTGAGACTGCGTTAAAGGAATTGCTGATTAGGGGACTTCTAGTAGGACTTGACTAAGCAACAAACGATTCTCTTTTTCTAATTCTCGAACCACGATCTGTAAGCCCCAGTTATTTTCAGATTTAAACTGTAAATGTATTATTAATATGATGTAAAATTGAAATTGGACCTATGTATGATGACTGTTTACATTCATTCTTGTTCATCTTGGATCTTGACTCTTGAATATTACTATGACATCGATTTGGGGCCTATTCATGTTGTAAATCAAAAAGAGAAACCCCTCTTATTATCATGTTGAATCTGTTATTAGCCACATGTTTATGATTATCACCTTATGACAGTCATACCGTGACTATACTATCATCTTATGACAGTCGTTACTATGACTATACTATCACCTTATGACAGTCGTTACCATGACTATACTATCACCTTGTGACAACTGTTATTTTGACTAGTACCTTATCTTGCTAGATTTGGAATCTTTATGTTTGAGGCCAATATTTCATGTGCCAGTAATGTTTTATTTCAATTCATATCATGCTATGCTAGTAATCACTCTTGCCACCTTATACCCATTTCTTTTTATGTCACTCCCTAATTAGATTTATTTGTATCGATTCGAACCTTCGTGCGATGGGAATACGATTTGGGTAGATTAGGAAAAATATGAATTATCTTTAAACTTGAACATGAACATTATTATGACTTGAACCTGAATATGGATATGAACTTGACACGATTTGACATAAAACATGACCTAAAAGCTCGACATGAATCTAAACATGAAAACTTGAACGTGGGCATGACAGTTAGAAAAACTTGAAAATGGCCAACTCGAGGTTGGGTTGAGTTTGAAGTGTAAATCTGCCCGGAACCGCCCGGCAAATCCAGTGGCTGCAAACAATAGGATGCAATATGGGTAGTTGGTCATATCGCACGTAAAAACCCGAGGTTAGACTATGTTGTGGTGTAAATCTGCCCGGAACCGCCCGACAAATCCAGTAACCACAACAGTTAGTCTAATGTGAGAGGTTGACGTGCACTATTGAATTAATGCCACATGATAGGGTTAAGTCATGAACCACCTGAATGTACTTAACCAACTTGACACGATGACTTGATAGGGTTGAGTCATAAACTTCTTGAACACACTTAACCAACTTGATACATGATCTGGATAGGGTTAAGTCACGAATTTGAATGACAACACTTAACCCATTAGAAACCCTAGTTACACGGTCCTTTTCAGAAGTAACCCACTTAGATGTATCACGATACCCTGGGACTAGGTAGGGTGGGGCACGATTACTGGGCTGATTGTAAGCGACCAGAACGACGGCTGAGTAGGTGCGCCATTGTAGGTTCAGGTGGGCTATGGTCGTGCACGTAGTCCGGAGTTGAAAAAGAAGGCATTGGGCACCCATAGATTTACACTGTACGTGCTTGATTCGTGTCGGTGGTTGGCACCGTAGGACTTGATACACCCTATGGTGGACCTAGCACAGGTAACTACATTTCTGGATAGGGCCGTATGACACAGACACATTACGAGCTAGGACTTGTAGGGAGCTGATCGATTAGTAGATCGTACCGTAGGACCCCATAATGGGTCACTTCATGACACTGGGCTAAGGGATCATTTCATGGTTAATACTTGATATGGGTTAGAATACTAGTATAGTTGGTGCAGCAAACCTTGAACATGCGATGCCAGACTTGACTTATCTTGTTATCTTAATTATCCAACTAGTTATGTTATCATCCTTATGTTTAATTCCAGTTTTCACATATAATGTCACCTTTACTAGTTTTCATACTGAAAGTCACCAGGGCTTACCAGTCTTTATGACTGACCCTTTTTCTTTCGTTCCCCCCCCCCCCCCCCCGCAAGGTTCCCAGGGAGGAAACACTAGCTCTTAGCTTGGATTCAACTTGCTTTCTGATAGCTCATGTACGGTTTGGTATTGGGCTATGTTATGGCTGCTTCTGCTATTTATGGGGAATAATTTACTTTTGTTTTAAGTTTATGCTTCTTTACTATGAACTTGATGTAATGGAATAATTTGTATCTTGGATATATGAGCTTTTGACTCTTTTCTTGGAAATAATAAAAAGTTGGTTTTTAATTTCTACCGCTGCTTTATTTATGTTCTGCCTTGTGATATCTCTATGCATGTTTACCTAGATAATACTCCACCAAAACTAGTGCATTCCCTTGTGAGTGACCCTAGAGGAGGTGGGGTGTTACAATTTGGTATCAGAGCAGATGGTTACTAGGCTGGGCAAAAGTTTTAAAAACCTTCTGAAACTGTTTTCAAAATCATTTATAAAGAAGCATTTTTCAAGAAAAGTTTTATGTTTAAAAAGGTTATTCCCCAAGAAGCCATTCGCACTTCCCTTTGTTTCCTCGTTTGAATCTTTTCTTTTCGTTTTTCAGCATGGCCGATCTTAACCTTCCTGAGGGAATACCCGTGCCTGGATGGTTCCGAAGGTACTTAGAAGCCAGGGCCAACGACGTGGGCACAACAGACATCCCTCCTCCTCCTCCCCCAGTGGCTGCGGTTCCTCCTCCTCCTGGTACCGCCTTTGCCAAAATATGCAAAGACTTTAAAGCGATGGGTGGCAAGAACTTCGTTGGAACTGAAAACTTCGTTGAGGCACGAAACTGGCTAAAGGAAATAGAAGACTTGTTTATTATCTTTGATATGGAGGACCATAGGAAAGTTCAGTTGGCAGCATGGTTGTTGAAAGAGGAAGCTGCATTTTGGTGGGAAGTCACCAACGCTACCAGGCCAGTTGAGACTTGGGCAGACTTTAGAGAAAGGTTTGGGCTCAAATTCCTATCGTTGGCAGAGGAGAACCTTCAGATGGAGAGGTTCCTAGCACTCAAGCAAGGGGATATGTCTGTGAGGAAGTACGTGAATAAGTTTAATCAGCTTGCTCGGTTCGGTTTGGATTTGGTCAATACAACCAATAAAAAGGCTGTACGCTTTGCTCGAGGATTGAACGAGCCACTACACAGCTTGGCCCTAACAAATATATCCATGGGGGCGACCTTTTAAAGCTTGGTGGATATGGCTCTACTCCATGAGGAAGACAAGAATAGAAAGAAGGAGGTTAAGCCTAATGAGACTCAGAATAAGAAGGCTGACTTCAAGAAGCGGAACAACAAGAATAATATGAATAACAAGAGCAACAACAAATCACGTGAGATGAGGAAGTGCAACATCTGTGGTATTACTGGACATCTAGCTAAAGACTTTAGAAGGAAGAAGAGGAAGTTGGGTGAATGCTTTCATTACGGAGATACTGGACACATCAGCAAGGATTTCCCTAAGAAGCAAGGGCAGGGGCAAGGGCAGACTCAGCGAGCAGCACCTTTTGGAGGGCAGTTGCATGCTCTCAACACCGCTCTAGCTCCTGACCGAGGTAGTAATATTTCCGTAGAAAGCCTTGTTTACATTTCTGACTTTCCTGTTCGAACTTTATTTGACTCTAGCGCATCGCATACTTTTATTTCTTCTGATATTGTTGAAAATCTGCACCTAAGTGCTAGTCTGGTTGAGGATCCCGTTATAGTTTCAAATCCAATTGGGGGCTCTGCCCATTTATCTATGATGTGTGTGGATTTGATGATCTCTATCATAAGCGTAGAATTCACGTGTAATGCTTATGTTCTCGGATTTATGGGATACGGTTTGATCCTAGGTATGGACTGGCTGTCCGATTATGGAGCCATTCTTGATTGTGAACGAAGGGTAGTAAGGCTCATGACTCGCCTTGGTAATACCCTTGAAATTTCTTGTAACCCTAAGGGTCCGGTCATGTTATGTTATCTTGTATCCCTTGACTCGTCCGACGATAATTTGCAATCTGTAATAGTGGTCTGAGAATATCCAGATGTCTTTGATGAAGTGAAGGGATTACCTCCTAAACACGAGATAGAGCTTCGAATTTATCTTGTTGATAATGCCAAGCCAGTTTCATTGCCCGTTAGGCACATGGCCCCACGAGAAAGAAGAGAGCTCAGTAAACAAATCAACGAGTTGCTTGAGAAAAATTTCATAAGACGAAGCATTTCTGAATGGGGTGCTCCGGTAGTATTCGCTACTAAGGCGGATGGATCGCTTCGTCTGTGCGTAGATTATCGTGAGTTAAACAAGCTGACAAAGAAGAATAGGCACCCACTACCAAGAATCGATGATTTGTTTGACCAGCTTGTGGGAGCATCTGTTTTCTCTTAACTCGATCTAGCCACAGGATTCCATCAGCTCAGAGTGGCTGAGGATAGCATTGACAAAACTGCGTTTAGGACTCCGGATGTGTTCTTCAAATGGCTCGTTATGCCGTTTTGGGTTAACGAATGCACCCGCATACTTTGTAGATTTGATGAGCAGGGTGTTCCGGGAGTTCCTTAACAAGTTTGTGGTAGTTTTCGTGGATGATATTTTGATCTTCTCAAAAGATGAGGAAGAGCATGCTAGGCATCTCAAGGAAGTCATGGAAACGCTTAGAGCACACCAGTTAAAGGCTAAGTTCTCCAAATGCCATTTTTGGAGGAAGGAAGTTCGGTTCCTTGGACATGTAGTTTCTAAGCAAGGCATAGCCGTGGACCCCGCAAAGGTAATTGCGGTACAGGACTAGAAAATTCCTAATAATGCAACGGAGGTGAGGAGCTTTCTAGGTTTGGCGGGCTACTACAGGAAGTTCATTAGGGACTTCGCTAAGATTTCAGCCCCTCTTACTAAATTAACAAAGAAGAACCTAACTTTTGCATGGGACCTAGAATGCGATGCTGCTTTTCAGAGACTTAAGAGAGCCCTCACCACAGCTCCAGTCTTAGCATTACCCGATGGAGGTAAGATGTTTACCGTGTACACAGATGCGTGTGGCACGGGGTTAGGCGCTGTCCTAATTCAAGATGGAAGAGTAATATGCTACGTGGCAGACAACTTAAAGTCCATGAGAAAAACTATCCCACGCATGACTTGGAGTTGGCCACGATTGTTTTTACACTTAAAGATTGGCGCCATTATCTTCTAGGGGAGAGGTTCGAGCTGTATACCGACCACAAATCGCTTAAGTACCTCTTCTCACAGAAAGACTTGAATCTAAGACAACAGCGGTGGATGGAGTTCTTGGCATCATATGACTTCGATATAGCTTATACCCCTGGCAAGGGTAATGTGGTGGCAGACGCGCTAAGTAGAAAAAGGCTGACTTTGAGCCCCTTGTTTGTTGAAATGAAAAGCCTTGAGTTTATAGAAACCTTTGATTTTACACCTGTTGTTGAGTCATTGACTACTACGTTTGCATCTCTTGAGTTAATACCTACACTTCTAGATCAAGTAGGGACTTCACAGAAGGAAGACCCATAGTTAGTTGAAATCATGGACAAGCTGATTAGAGGTGAGACGTCAAGTCGCCTCAGTAGGTATGACATAGATGACAAGGGATGGCTAAGGCGCGATGGAAGGTTATGTGTCCCACAAGTGGGAGACTTAGTAAGGAGAGTTCTCGAAGAAGCA
The DNA here is from genome assembly GCA_030737875.1 of Allium sativum. Lineage (NCBI taxonomy): Eukaryota > Viridiplantae > Streptophyta > Magnoliopsida > Asparagales > Amaryllidaceae > Allium > Allium sativum. The sequence goes on from CM060918.1 coordinate 754,625,463, forward strand.
CACCACTCGAAGATGACTATACATCCCGGAGGGGATAAGATGTACAAGGATATGGAACGCATTTTCTTTTGGGATGGAATGAAAAAGGACGTGGCAGAGTTCGTTTCGAAGTGCATGGTGTGTTAACAAGTAAAGGCCGAGTCGAAGAAGCCCGGTGGGCTATTACATCCTTTGGAGGTTCCGCAATGGAAATGGGAGAGTATCTCGATGGATTTCATGGATGGACTGCCTAGGTCTAGGAAGGGAAATACTAGCATATGGGTCATAGTTGATAGACTCATGAAAAGCGCTCACTTCATTCCGGTGAAGAGCAAGAGGACCGCATCAGGGCTAGCGTCTATTTACCTTCGAGAGATAGTACAATTGCATGGAGTTCATTCTAGTATAGTTAGTGATCATGACCCGATTTTCACTAGCCAGTTTTGGAATAGTCTGCAAGAAGCAATGGGAACACGACTGAACTTAAGCACGGCCTATCACCCACAGACGGATGGACAAACCGAAAGGGTAAATAGGGTACTAGAAGATCTCCTGAGGCTATGCATTCTTGACTTTGGTGGTACTTGGGAAGACCATCTTCCTCTCGTGGAGTTTGCGTATAATAACAGTTACCAAGCTATCATCAGAATGGCACCGTTCGAAGCCCTATATGGAAGACCGTGCAAGTCGCCAACTTGTTGGTGGGACACGACAGACAGACTAATACTTGGGCAGAACATGATAAGGGACACTTCTGAGAAGATTTAGTTGACACGAAGACGGATGAAAACGGCCCAAGATAGACAGAAATCTTATGCGGACCAGAGAAGTACAGACTTAGAGTTCGAAGTCGGAGATATGGTCTTTATAAAGGTTTCTCCGTTACGCAATGTAGTTCGTTTTGGAGCAGTTGGAAAGCTAGCACCAAGTTTTGTAGGACCGTGCCACATCATTGAGAGGATTGGACTGATGGCCTATAAGGTAGACTTACCCGAGAAGTTGTCTGGAGTACACAATGTCTTTCACGTCTCGCATCTCCGAAATGTTTGCATGAGTCAGCCGAAGTGGTTGAGCCAAGCATCCTTGAAGACGTCGAAGTGGAGAAAGAAGAAACATTGAGGCGAGTTTCGATTCGTATCTTAGGAACGGAGATTAAGAAGCCAAGGAATCGAGAAGTCAAGCTAGTGAAAGTGCAGTGGAGTGAAGCCCAAGAGGACGCAACTGGGGAAACCGAAGAAAAGATACGCGCGCTTTACCCATTTCTTTTTGAGGGTACATTCTCAATCTATTTTTTTCCTTGAAAACCTTTTCGTATCATGCTTCTAATATCTATGTTTGTCTTGTTATCTTCTCGATCTTATCTTGAGAACCTTAGGTAGAACCGTATGGATGTAAACATGTGATTGGAACATGTTATGGTTGATGGTTGCAAATGGTTGCAAGTTGTTGCTAGTGGATGCATGACACACATTAGGCACTAGATCGGCTCAGTCACATTTTCATGTTGCATATGCATGGGTGCTTATACTTGTACATGGATGGAACTTGTTATGCTAACACTTGGATGTTGTATATGGATGAATGACCGTGCACTCATGTAGAGATTATAAACTATGCCAGGAATTTGCATACCTGTTGGATTCATGACACTAACTTATTTTGCATTAAGGAGGTTTACTGAATCAGTAACCGCCTGATCTTTTGCATTAGATAAAGTTCATATACGCACACTTTCTGCATATGTTCATACAACACTAGGAGTCTTTTAAGGACAATGGTTGCCTATGGATGATGCTTTGAGTAGATGGTTGATTGGATGGTAGGACACATCCTTCCTAACTTAGATATTTCGGGGACGAAATCCTTTAAGGAGTGGAGAATGTAACAACCCGTGTTTTTATAACGTGTAATAACCATAAATCAAGGCAGAATTAATTTTTAAATTAAGAATCAAGGGAAACGGGTTACGCCATTGCGTTCGCCTCGAAATTCTGCTTGGAAACGAGTCCGAGTTTTCGAAAATCGGAGTCTGTATGACCAAGTTACGACCATTCGAAGTTTTCAGAAATTTTCAAATTCAAAACAGACTCAATTCGAATTCAAAATTCGAATTTCAAACCTTCAAATGACTGGGCGGGAAAAATCCCGCCTAGGAACAGGTCGACCTGGGGGTCGACTATGTAGTCGACCTACCCAGGGCCAGGTCGACCATAGTGTCGACCTGGGGGTCGCCCTGGTGCCCAAGCCCATTTCTGAAGCTAGATTCACTCTGATGTATGTGGGCTCATTTCTGTCCACATTCGTTGACCTGACCCTATAAATACAGCCCCTAACATCAGTCTCTCTACACCAAATTTCTTTCTGACCTTATGCTGCTCTAATTCTGGTTGAAAAGTTTGAGGGAGGGACTACTTCTACTACGTTGAGACTGCGTTAAAGGAATTGCTGATTAGGGGACCTCTATTTGGACTTGACTAAGCAACAAACGACTCTCTTTTTCTAATTCTCGAACCACGATCTGTAAGCCCCGGTTATTTTCATATTTAAACTGTAAATGTATTATGAATATGATGTAAAATTGAAATTGGAACTATGTATGATGACTGTTTACATTCATTCTTGTTCATCTTGGATCATGACTCTTGAATATTACTATGACATCGATTTGGGGCCTATTCATGTTGTAAATCAAAAAGAGACACCCCTCTTATTATCATGTTGAATCTGTTATTAGCCACACGTTTATGATTATCACCTTATGAAAGTCGTACCGTGACTATACTATCATCTTATGACAATCGTTACTATGACTATACTATCACCTTATGACAGTCGTTACCATGACTATACTATCACCTTGTGACAACTGTTATTTTGACTAGTACCTTATCTTGCTAGATTTGGAATCTTTATGTTTGAGGCCAATATTTCATATGCCAATAATGTTTTATTTCAAGTCATATCATGCTATGCTAGTAATCACTCTTGCCACCTTATACCCATTTCTTTTTATGTCACTCCCTAATTAGATTTATTTGTATCGATTCGAACCTTCGTGCGATGGGAATAGGATTTGGGTAGATTATGTAAAATATGAATTAGCTTTAAACTTGAACATGAACATTATTATGACTTGAACCTGAATATGGACATGAACTTGACTCGATTTGACATAAAACATGACTTGAAAACTCGACATGAATCTAAACATGAAAACTTGAACGTGGAAATGACAGTTAGAAAAACTTGAAAATGGCCAACTCGAGGTTGGGTTGAGTTTGAAGTGTAAATCTGCCCGGAACCGCCCGGCAAATCCAGTGGCTGCAAACAATAGGATGCAATATGGGTAGTTGGTCATATCGCACGTAAAAACCCGAGGTTAGACTATGTTGTGGTGTAAATCTGCCCGGAACCGCCCGACAAATCCAGTAACCACAACAGTTAGTCTAATGTGAGAGGTTGACGTGCACTACTGAATTAATGCCACATGATAGGGTTAAGTCATGAACCACCTGAATATACTTAACCAACTTGACACGATGACTTGATAGGGTTGAGTCATAAACTGCTTGAACACACTTAACCAACTTGATACATGATCTGGATAGGGTTAAGTCACGAATTTGAATGACAACACTTAACCTATTAGAAACCCTAGTTACGCGGGCCTTTTCAGCAGTAAGCCACTTAGATGTATCACGATAACCTGGGATTAGGTAGGGTGGGGCACGATTACTGGGCTGATTGTAAGCGACCAGAATGACGGCTGAGTAGGTGCGCCATTGTAGGTTCAGGCGGGCTATGGTCGTGCACGTAGTCCGGAGTTGAAAAAGCAAGCATTGGGCACCCGTAGATTTACACTGTGTGTGCTTGATTTGTGTCCGTGGTTGGAACCATATGACTTGATACACCCTATGGTGGACCTAGCACAGGTAACTACATTTCTGGATAGGGTCGTATGACACAGACACATGACAAGCTAGGACTTGTAGGGAGCTGATAGATTAGTAGATCGTACCGTAGGACCCCGTAATGGGTCACTTCATGACACTGGTCTAAGGGATCATTTCATGGTTAATACTTGATATGGGTTAGAATACTAGTACAGTTGGTGCAGCGAACCTTGAACATGAGATGCCAGACTTGACTTATCTTGTTATCTTAATTATCCAACTAGTTCTGTTATCATCCTTATGTTTAATTCCAGTTTTCACATATCATGTTACCTTTACTAGTTTTCATACTGAAAGTCACTAGGGCTTACCAGTCTTTATGACTGACCCTTTTTCTTTCGTCCCCCCCCCCCAGGTTCCCAGGGAGGAAACACTAGCTCTAAGCTTGGATTCAACTTGCTTTCTGATAGCTCATGTATGGTTTGGTCTTGGGCTATGCTATGGCTGCTTCTGCTTTTTATAGGGAATAATTTACTTTTGTTTTAAAGTTTATGCTTCTTTACTATGAACTTGATGTAATGGAATAATTTGTATCTTGGATATATGGGCGTTTGACTCCTTTCTTGGAAATAATAAAAAGTTGGTTTCTAATTTCTACCGCTGCTTTATTTATGTTCTGCTTTGTGATATCTCTATGCATGTTTACCTAGATAATACTCCACCAAAACTAGTGCATTCCCTTTGTGAGTGACCCTAGCGGAGGTGGGGTGTTACAGTCATCAGTAATCACCCAAACGATGTGAAGACTTCCTGTCTTTAACCACCGTCTTCAGCTTCGACATATCGTCGAATCGGTTATTCAGAATGGGTATAAACCCGGCCTTTCCGAATAACCCGCGTATATAATAAACACGTGTTACACAAACACAACATACGCCCCATTCCAATTCAGAATTTTCTTTTATTCACAAAATCACATTCTTAGGGAAAGGTTCCCATTAATTTTATCAAAGATAAATTCTTCTAAATTTATTCTTTAATCTTCCTTTGGATTTCATTTCAAACTGTATTTTGGTTTTCCAAACTAGTCGGGATTAGCGAACCACACCGAAGTAATTATTTATTTTACTTCCCAATCCCAACCTATTCAACCCATGGAGCAAAACTGGTAGTACACCATATCTAACACCATGGTGTTATCAGTAAAATTAATTACCATTTCACATTCAAATCTAATTAAAGATTTAACTATCGCTTTGGAGAAAAATTGGTGACACTCCATTCTCGATCACTTTTCAGATTTGATAATTTAAATTATCAATTCACATTTCAATCTAATTAAAGATTCATTAAAACTCCACTTCGTTTTAATCTTCCCAAAAATCAATATCCTTTCTTTAACTGGGTTAAAGAACCAATGTCATCTAAAACACGATTCATGACAAACCCAAATCACATTTGATATTAAATACAAGTCTCTGAATAGAAAATATACCGGCTTATATTCAATATCAAATTCTGAAACCAACAAATATCGTATTGGAAATAACGATATAAATATATCTTTCAAATTCCCATAACAATATCCGTAGAATCACGGAATCCGACATCGATATATTCCAATGACAATTTCGATTCAAATCCACTTCCACTTTATATATATTGTAAATTCGGGTTATTTTCAAAACCAATTCAAATTCAATTTATTCATTTCAAAAATAAATTGATTTTAATTCTAGTTCAAAACTAGTTCATTTCGATAAAAATATATTTTTATCTTTTAAATGTGGAATTTTACATCCCAGTTCTTTCCAATTCACATATTATGCTTTTACACAAATTATTAATATTTTTAATAATTTTATCAAGGCCCGTACAGTCGATTTCCATCAACGGCCATCGAACTGCACTTACAGCGACCTTTTCCAAATTTGATTTGGACATAATTCCAAATCCAACCTTTAGATTTCAAATTTCTAATATTCTTTGGAAAACTCTTTTCGATACGAACTCAACGGTTCTGGTTTTAGGAGAATCTGATGGTCGGATCTCCCGCAACATCAGTTCGAAGTCAATGGTCGAAATTCACGAACTGCCGCGGTGCGGCACGTTCTATTCAAGCCATTATATATATATATATATATAATATATATATATATATTATATATTTCATCGATTTCCTTTTTAAAACCTATTTTATAAATCGTTTTAAATTCGTTTTCAAAACCATTTCAACTCTATATTCAATTTCAAATCAAAATTTAATATTTCCTATCATTACTATATAAACGATAATATTTTCAAAATGTTATATTTTGAAATCACTACCTTTTCTATATTCATTATAAAAACGAATATAATCGATATAAATATCGTTCACGTCAAAATAGCGCAACTCCGATCAACAGGGCTTTTTATATTTCAATAAATTCGTTATTCTATTCAACAAATGAATATTTATTCTATTCAACACATGAATCTATATTTCTTTCAACACATGACTAATCTCAACACATGAGTACTGTCAACACAGGACTATTTTTTTATGTAATATATTTTATGAAATTATGGTATTTATCATTTGATTTTTAATCAGACTCCACCGTGAAGTAGTTTCTAATTTTAAATATGATAAAGATGTAAATTTTATTATTAAAATATTTTACTCAACACATGAATAGTTTCAACACATGACTATTTTTATATTCAACACATGAATTTTCTTTTATAATATTCATTATTTTCCCGATTGGAATGAGGCCCAATCAGTTACCATATAATGTTCATTATATGGATTCCATATAACACATGTATATAATAGCAACGATAAACAATCAACCATCATCCAAAGTGCACCACACAACTGCATAAGCATAAAATATAAATAATCAATGCTTACACAGTCTGTCGACCAATCGATCGACATACAATTAAATAATTGGGATTAGTGTGCCCAAATATCATCCCAACACCCGTGTGGGGTTTCAAATCAACGAACACTGGATATTATTTGTGTAGTTGGGTGATGTGTAAAATTTATCATCCCAATCAATATCCTTCAAATAAGTGTACATAAACAAATCGTCCGGTTTGTAAATGAATATTTATTTATTCACATTCACTATATTCATATTTACGTTAAAAATTATATTTTTAACGATAATTAATTTACTTCAACACATGAATATTTTCATTATCTATTTCTCATCAACATCACAAACAAATTCACAACACAACAAACAAGCATACAAGGCGTCCATGGTCTGTGGCCGACGGGTGTCGGGTGTTGCTAAGCACCGTCTGCATCCTAGCATATATTTTTAACTAGAAATGAAGATTTAAAGTGAGAAGTTCTCACCGAAAGCTAAACCGAACGCCACGACTCTTCATATGTAGGAAATCTTCACCTTTTCGTCTTTTGTCACTTTCGTTGCCCGTAGCTACTACATATATATAATCACATTTTTATATTGTTGCTATGTATATAAAAATTCTAATTTTTACACCGCTACTATATAGATAAAAATTCTATTTTTATATCGATGTTCATATAATAAAGATTATATTTTTATCACGCTATTCTCTATATAATAATTATACTTTTATATATCTACTTCTAATATAAAGATCGAATTTTTATTCTTTCTAATCAATGTATTTTATATTTTCAAATCAAAGTGTTTTCATATTTTCAACCCAAGAAAAATCTTTTCTTTGTATATTTAAAAATCCAATCTTTTTATATAGAAAAAAACCAAATCTTTCTACTTTATAAAAATTCAACCTTTTTACTTTATAAAAACCCCGTCTTTTCAATGCATAACATTCGTATAAAATCACTTCGTTCATAAGGTAAAAATAATATCTTTCACGACATAAAAGATTATATTTTTATCTCGTTATTATATAAACAAAAAAATCAGATTCTTATACCTTAAACACATGTGTTAAAAATCGGATTTTTATGCTCTACGTATATATAAACAAACTGATTTTTAAATTTGCACATAAAATGAAGAATAAAATAATACAATAAAAATAAAAACGTACTGTTTAATTTTCACAGCGGATGAGGGTAGGGGGATAGCGGCTCCGGCGCATGCAGGTGGTGGCGGCCTGGACGGAGGCGACGGCATCAGGCGTGGCGGCTCCTGGGAGGCGGCTGCGGGGCTTCACGTCGAGGGGGGCTGAAATCGAAGGGGAGAAAAAAGCGACTGAGGGTGGGGGTGAGGCTGGAGGAGGAGAAAGAGAAGCGGCGGGAGGAGGAGGAAGACAAAGAGCGGCGGTGGCGCTGAGTCGAGGCGGGGGAGGCGACGAGCGATTAGGGTTTTTTTTTGATTTATTTCCTCGTTGACTGAATGGAAGAGAAATGGGGGCCAAGGTTTTTATATAATAATTTATATTTTATTTTAATTTCAAAGAGTAACTTTTTCATTCGAACTCGAAACGAGACCCACCGCCTGTCGTCCCTAGCGTTTACCCCCATTCCGAATACAACGGGATATGTATCGTAAGCTGATTCGACCGTTTCGATCAGTTTTCGTCAAAATCAACATATAACCCTATATATTGATTTTGAACGCGCATTTCAATATACTGGGGTCACATACTAACTCGAAAAATTCCTGAAAAAATAATTTCTAGCTTCGTATTGACGATACGGTCCTAACAAAACTAATTTCGTGGAATTCTAAGGCCGTTGGAAAAATGGCCATTTTCCAATCGATTAAAATCAACTAAAACTAGTCAAACGCGTTTTCCTTTGCCACGCTCACATATTGAATCGAAAAATTACGAAATTTGAAACCTAACAATAACTTGGCATCACGGATCCAACAAAAGTGGTTTCATCGAAATCCGAGGTCGTTTGCAAAATGGCTATTTTTAAGGGCCGAAATTCCATAGCGACTATTCTTAATTTTCAACTGCACATATCTTTTGATCCCTGCTATGAAATTTCAATTTCTCGGATTCATTTGAAAGATATTCCCAATAAGATTCAAATATTTTTGGTTTCATTAAAATCCGGTTTATTTTGCACCCGGAAAGTTCAATTGAAATATGAAATCGAATTATCGAACTACCTCGCCATTTTCAATTCCATTTATAATTATATAATTATTTATATTCTAACGACGACGTATATAAATATATACGTTCGAACTCTATTCAAAATAAATTTCTCGTCGATATTATTTAAAATAATTCATTTTAAATGTTCAAACTTCGCTATAATTGCCAAAATAAAATTTTTAAACTGGCTCGCATTTCCGGGTTGTTACAATCTCCCCACTTAAAACTATTCGTCCCCGAAAAGGAACGAAGCCGAAAGTTGTTTAACAAATCAACTCAACTTTCATTATTTTCATTATGGCTTAAGTTCTTCAACTTTTCAGTTTCTAAGAGCATTTCAAATTTTCAAAAATTTGGCTAACACCCTAAATTTTTGAAAAATTTCGCCATAACCTCCCCTGCACCAGGATTACCGGGAAAATCCTGAAATTGCCATACAGGACCTCTGATCTCAAAAAGAAAAAGAAAAAGCCAATCGGCTCATAAAATCGTCATCACCCAAACAAAACAGTAAATTATGGTAAACATGTACCTATTTGTCGGGCAAACAAATTTTATTCTTCTGCTCTAGCCTCCTTGCTATGACCTGTTCAATGTAAGTACATGTATATGCAAGCAAATGCGACTAATTTCAAACGATTCAATATTCGGTTCAATTAGGCTAAATGGTTCAAAATTATCAAACAAATAAACAAACAACACAACCAGCAATAAATTAGTGGATTAACATTTCAAATTCATAATTTTGATATATATACAGAAAATCATGTTTTTGATGCCAAATCACAACAATAAACCTATCCAGTTTTGGTTCTCACACCAGTCTATGGAATCATATAGAAATCACACCTTCGAAACACGAACATAAATATTGATGATGCCATGGTCATTATCAACATCATCTCCGGGCGACTAGAGTGTGATTCTATATCTATCCAGTATATTAAAACTTCGAATATACGTTCATGACGCGTATACGCGAAATCTTTATATATGGGATTGTCCAAATTCAAAATAAATAAATATTCAAATACATATAAAATGATTTAAATTTCAAAACAAAATTGTTTTCATTTGAAAAATATACTCTTCACACTCGTTCTAGGATACTACTGATCCTATCTCTAACGAGTCATTCTAATTGGATATTACTAATCCAATATCTGATGAATTCTTTCGTTCGGTTCTAATGTGTCTTGTTCTCGAGCTCTGTAAACCAAAGCTCTGATACAAACTGTAACGGTAAGGAATTTCGCTCGATCCGAATCGATCGTTAAACCGACTAAGACCGTTCGAAACCCCTGATCGTTTTAAGAACATGACAAATCCGAATGCAAACAGAAGAACATTTCATTGTTATTACAACAATTCCGTCAGATACAAGAATATACAGAGTATGAATAAATATACATTCGACAAATATTAGAGATTTAAATTACATTTAAATACATTGCAGCGGAAAATAATACAAAAGCACAACTAGAAATAATGCACGGATACAGAGCTTTATGAGCATCGTTCCAGCTGTAAATCAGGATCTTGTGAATATAAATCTGCAAAACCAAAACTACTAGCTGCCCGTGTGGAAAATAGGGGCACCCAGAGTTTAGGTTAAAACAATAAACTCCAGGTCAGTCATGTGACTGGTGTGAGAACTAAAACAGTTATTAATCTTTATTTTAAAGTTTAGTAAATCAAGGGACCACGCCGTATGACACGGAACGGGTTTCCTCCCAAGAATACCAATGCATAAAACAAACAGCGCAATGCTAAATAAAGAAAAATGAAGCTGTTATAAGACCCAGGTCCCATCACACAATGCAACGCAAGCCGGAGGATAGGGTTTTTACCATATAACAGCCAAAGTATGCTTGATACGTTAAAAACACATTATTTGATACTATAATAAGTGTATAGTTTCAAAACAATTTCAATCATAAATATCAATCCTAGGCGGCATAAATGACCCATACCACTATGTCGCCATACTAGGTTCTACAAATAAAACCGCAATATCACGTATTGGAAATTGGATTTCCGTCATGAGTCGAGGCAAGGGCAAGCTCCTCTCCGATTCGAGACACTCTAGCAAATGTCTCAGGACCCCACTATGATCCTTTGGAACCTCCAAGGTCGGTCCTCTCTTACTTTTGAGGATTAATTATTCCTAAACACACGTTTCCCGGTCCTTATAGACCTATACCCGAGGCGCCTCGCAATCCAACAACCACACAGGTGAAAAGTGTATAAATGTCAGGGCTGGTAGGTCACTGACACCACCATAGCTAGAAAGAAACATTGTGCACTCCTTGGGTCCTTCTCCCGTTTTTGACTCATACCGGGGTGTGAGGCTCGCGAATCCACGTTATACACAAAACTACATCACACAGACCATGCTTTGATCATCAACCACAAGACTTTGCTTTTTCAACAGAAGCCTTGATCAACTGCCACTTACGCGTGCCACACTAGCAATTCACTCCATGCGACTGATGTCCATCGATATACAACCTCTGAGCTCGTACGTCTCAGAGAAGGGCGTTAAGCAAGAGAATAAATTTCCACTGCTAAACAGATGTATATTTAATAGAGATCAATCAACATAGAATAAAATCCGATGTCAGACACATAATCCATTTACAAGTTCGTTCTGGGTCTGAACGAAACCGGAGTCACTTTCCTCGCAGATCCATCCATCTCCAAGTACGTCTGGACGATCACCAACTGATTCCCTCACCTTGGGTGTACAGCCCAATCAAGATCATCAGTAATCACCCAAACGATGTGAAGACTTCCGGTCTTCAACCAGCATCTTCATCTTCAACATATCGTCGAATCAGTTATTCAAAATGGGTATAAACCCGGCCTTTCCGAATAACCCGCGTATATAATAAACACGTTTTACACAAACACAACATACACCTCATTCCAATTCAAAATATTCTTTTATTCACAAAATCACATTCTTAGGGAAAGGTTACCATTAATTTTATCAAAGATAAATTCTTCTAAATTTATTCTTTAATCTTCCTTTGGATTTCATTTCAAACCGTATTATGGTTTTCCAAATTAGTCGGGATTAGCGAACCACACCGAAGTAATTATTTATTTTATTTCCCAATCCCAACCTATTTATCCCATGGAGCAAAACTGGTAATACTCCATATCTAACACCACTGTGTTATCGGTAAAATTAATTATCATTTCACGTTCAAATCTAATTAAAGATTTAACTATTGCTTTGGAGCAAAACTGGTGACACTCCATTCTCGATCACTTTTCAGATTTGATATTTAAATTATCAATTCACATTTCAATCTAATTAAAGATTCATTAAAACTCCACTTCGTTTTAATCTTCCCAGAAATCAATATCCTGTCTTTAACTGGGTAAAAGAACCAATGTCATCTAAAACACGATTCATGACAAACCCAAATCACATTTGATATTAAATACAAGTCTCTGAATAGAAAATATACCGGCTTATATTCAATATCAAATTCCGAAACCAACAAATATCGTATTGGAAATAACGATATAAATATATCTTTCAAATTCCCATAACAATATCCGTAGAATCACGGAATCCGACATCGAAATATTCCAATGACAATTTCGATTCAAATCCACTTCCACTTTATATATATTGGAAATTCTGGTTATTTTCAAAACCAATTCAAATTCAATTTATTCATTTCAAAAATAAATTGATTTTAATTCTAGTTCAAAACTAGTTCATTTCAATAAAAATATATTTTTATCATTTCAAATGGGGAATTTTACATCCTAGTTCTTTCCAATTCACATATTATGATTTTACACAAATTATTAATAATTTTATCAAGGCCCATACAGTCGATTTCCATCAACGGCCATCGAACTGCACTTACAACGACCTTTTCCAAATTTGATTTGGACATAATTCGAAATCCAGCCGTTAGATTTCAAATTTCTAATATTCATTGGAAAGCTCTTTTCGATACGAACCCAACGGTTCCGGTTTTAGGAGAATCTGACTGTCGGATCTCCCGCAACATCAGTTCGAAGTCAATGGTCGAAATTCACGAACTACCGCGGCGCGGCGCGTTCTATTCAGGCCATTATATGTAATATATATATATATATATATATATATATATTATATTTCGTCGATTTCCTTTTTAAAACGTATTTTATAAATCGTTTTAAATTCGTTTTCAAAACCATTTCAACTCTATATTCAATTTCAAATCAAAATTTAATATTTCCTATCATTACTATATAAATGACAATATTTTCAAAATGTTATATTTTGAAATCACTACCTTTTCTATATTCATTATAAAAACGAATATAATCGATATAAATATCGTTCACATCAAAATAGCTCAACTCCAATCAACACGGCTTTATATATTTCAATAAATTCGTTATTTTATTCAACAAATGAATATTTATTCTATTCAACACATGAATCTATATTTCTTTCAACACATGACTAATCTCAACACATGAGCACCGTCAACACAGGACTATTTTTGTTATGTAATATATTTTACAAAATTATGGTATTTATCGTTTGATTTTAAATCAGACTCCACTGTGAAGTAGTTTCTAATTTTAAATATGATAAAGATGTAAATTTTATTATTAAAATATTTTACTCAACACGTGAATAGTTTCAACACATGAATATCGTCAACACATGACTATTTTTATATTCAACACATGAGTTTTCTTTTATAATATTCATTATTTCCCCGATTGGAATGAGGCCCAATCAATTACCATATAATGTTAATTATATGGATTCCATACAACACATGTATATAATAGCTACGATAAACAATCAACCATCATCCAAAGTGTACCACACAACTGCATAAGCATCAAATATAAATAATCAACGCTTACACAGTCTGTCGACCAATCGATCGACATACAATTAAATAATTGGGATTAGTGTGCCCAAATATCATCCCAACACCCGTGTGGGGTTTCAAATCAACAAACACTGAATATTATTTGTGCAGTTGGGTAATGTGTAAAATTTATCATCCCAATCAATATCCTTCAAATAGGTGTACATAAACAAACCGTCCGGTTTGTAAATGAATATTTATTTATTCACATTCACTTTATTCATATTTACGTTAAAAATTATATTTTTAATGATAATTAATATACTTCAACACATTAATATTTTCATTATCTATTTCTCATCAACATCACAATCAAATTCACAACACAACAAACAAGCATACAAGCCGTCCATGATCTGTGGACGACGGGTGTCGGGTGCTTCTAAGCACCGTCTGCACCCTAATATATATTTTTAACCAGAAATGAAGATTTAAAGTGAGAAGTTCTCACCGAAAGCTAAACCAAACACCACGACTCTTCATATGTAGGAAATCTTCACCTTTTCGTCTTTTGTCACTTTTGTTGCCGTAGCCACAACATATATAAAATCACAATTTTATATTGTTGCTATGTATATAAAAATTCTATTTTTACACCACTACTATATAGATAAAAATTCTATTTTTATATCGATGTTCATATAATAAAGATTATATTTTTATCACTCTATTCTCTATATAAAAATTATATTTTTATATATATTCTTCTAAAATAAAGATCGAATTTTAATTCTTTCTAATCAATGTATTTTATATTTTCAAATCAAAGTGTTTTCATATTTTCAACCTAAGAAAAATCATTTCTTTGTATATTTAAAAATCCAATCTTTTTATATAGAAGAAAACCAAATCTTTCTACTTTATAAAAATTCAACCTTTTTACTTTATTAAAACCCCGTCTTTTCAATGCATAACATTCGTATAAAATCACTTCGTTTATAAGGTAAAAATAATATCTTTCATGACATAAAAGATTATATTTTTATCTCGTTATTATATAAACAAAAAAATCAGATTCTTATACCTTAAACACATGTGTTAAAAATCGGATTTTTATGCTCTCAGTATATATAAACAAACTGATTTTTAAATTTGCACATAAAATGAAGAATAAAATAATACAATAAAAATAAAAACGTACTGTTTAAATTTCAGAGCGGCTGAGGGTGGGGGGATAGCGGATCTGGCGCATGCAGGTGGTGGCGGCCTGGTCGGAGGCGACGGCCTCAGGCGTGGCGGCTCCTGGGAGGCGGCTGCAGGGCTTCACGTTGAGGGGGGGCTGAAATCGAAAGGGAGAAGAAAGCGGCTGAGGGTGGGGGCGAGGCTGGAGGAGGAGAAGGAGAAGCGGCGAGAGGAGGAGGAAGAAGAAGAGCGGCGGCGGGGCTGAGTCGGGGGGGGGGGGGGGCGACGAGCGATTAGGGTTATTTTTCTTTTTTTTTGATTTATTTCCTCGTTGACTGAATGGAAGAGAAAGGGGGGCCAAGGTTTTTATATAATAATTTATATTTTATTTTAATTTCAAAGAGTAACTTTTTCATTCGAACTCGAAACGAGACCCACCGCCTGTCATCCCTAGTGTTTTACCCCCATTCCGAACACAATGGGATATGTATCGTAAGCTAATTCGATCGTTTCGATCAGTTTTCGTCAAAATCAACATATAACTCTATATATTGATTTTGAACGTGCATTTCAATATACTGGGGTCACATACTAACTCGAAAAATTCCCGAAAAAATATTTTCTAGCTTTGTATTGACGATACAGTCCTAACAAAACTAATTTCGTCGAATTCTGTGGCCGTTAGAAAAACGGCCATTTTCCAGTCGATTAAAATCGACTAAAACTGGTCAAACGCGTTTTCCTTTGCCACGCTCACATATTGAATCGAAAAATTACGAAATTTGAAACCTAGCAATAACTTGACATCACGGATCCAACAAAAGAGGTTTCATCAAAATCCGAGGTCGTTTGCAAAATGGCTATTTTTAAGGGCCGAAATTCCATAGCGACTATTCTGAATTTTCAACTGGACATATCTTTTGGTCCCCGCTATGAAATTTCAATTTCTCGGATTCGTTGGAAAGATATTCCCAATAAGATTCAAATATTTTTGGTTTCATTAAAATCCTGTTTATTTTGCACCCGGTACGTTCAATTGAAATTTGAAATCGAATTATTGAACTACCGCGCCATTTTCAATTCCATTTATAATTATATAATTATTTATATTCTAATGACGACGTATATAAATATATATATATGTTTGAATTCTATTCAAAATAAATTTCTCGTTGATATTATTTCAAATAATTCATTTTAAATGTTCAAACTTCGCTATAATTGCCAAAATAAAAAATTTCAACTGGCTCGCATTTTCGGTTGTTACAAACACTGTGTTTCCCCGCCCTTTGGGGCGTAAATGAGCCCAATGACTCCATCGGTCCTAGATCAACCGATATATCCGAGGCGCCTCGCAACAACAACAACCACACAGGTGAAAAGTATATAAATGTCAGGGCTGGTAGGTCACTGACACCACCCTAGCTAGAAAGAAACGCATGTCCTCCCTAGATCCTTCTCCCGTTTCTGGTCCATCCCGGGGTGTGAGGCTCGCGAATTCACGTTATACACAAAGCTATGCCACACAGCCTGTGCTTTGATCGTCAGCCACAAGACTTTGCTTTTCAACAGAAGCTTTGATCATCTGCCACTTAGGCATGCCACACAGGCAATTCACTGAATGCAACTGGTTTCCATCGATATATAACCTCTGAGCTCGTATGTCTCAGAGAAGGGAGTTAAGCAAGAGAATAAATTCTCTGATGCCGAACAGATATATTTAATAGAGATCAATCACCACTGAACAAAGTCCAATGTCAGACACACAGTCCATTTACACGTTCGTTCTGGGTCTAAACGAAACCGGAGGCACTCAATACCTCGCATATCCGTACAATCAACAAGTACGTCCGGGTGGCTACTACTTCAACCCCTTCTAGGTAGCTACTCCTATCATAACCATCAGTAGCACCCCTCCATTCCACGTGAAGATCATCGGTCTTGCACCGTCTTCATATCTTCTACTTTCAATCGTCAATCAATTATTTGAAATGAGAATTAACTCGGCCTTTTCAAATAATTCATGTATATTTAGAATTTCAAATCAATTCATTTCAATGGTTAAATTATTCGATATCACTAATTCTGTTCTTTAGTGTAATTCTCATGCCAAACACATTCAACCATCAAATATCACATAAACCAAGCAAATTCAGTTTATTTCCATTCCATATCATTTATAATATTTTACCACGATTTATCGCTATTTTTATTTATTTAAAAATAGCCAATTTATTCAAAACAACGCTTCAGGCCATAACGCGGCCGTGGCGCTGTTTTTCTTCAGATTTGATTTACACATATCTAAAAATCTAACCATTGGATCTTCACAAATTTTATATCATTAGAAAGGTATTTTCAAAACGAATCCAACGGTTTCAGTTTCGGGAAAATCCGACGGTCGGATCTCCCGCACAAATCGTTTGAAGTTACGATTCCAAAATGCGAACTGCAGCGTCGTTATTCGATTTAATATAATTATATATATAATCGATTCTGGCGCTGTTTTTCTTCAGATTTGAATTAAATATTCCAGACAATCCAACCGTTGGATCTTTACAAAGTTGGTGTCGTTGGAAAGATATTTCCAAGGCGAACCCAACGGTTGTGGTTTTGGGAAAATCCGATGGTCGGATCTCCCGCACTAATCGTTTGAAATCACGGTTTCAAAACACGAACTGCAGCTTCGTTATTCACTATATTTTAATTATATTTATATAAATATTTATAAATATAGTTCTTTCGTCGATTTCAAAATCCTCTCCACTTTATATATTTGATAAAAATGATATTTTTGTCCAACAGACATTTATTTCAACACTTTCCTGTTTTTAACAATTCATATTTATAATAAAAATGTGATTTTTATTGTAAAACAATTTATTTCAAAACACGACTATTTTATATAGTTCATATAGATGATAAAAATATGATTTTTATTATAAAACAATTTATTTCAAAATACAACTATTTTATATGGTTCATATAGATGATAAAAATATGATTTTTATTATAAAACAATTTATTTCTAAACACGACTATTTTTCAACACAAGAATCTCTATCCAACACAGGAATATAGTTTCAACACATGAAAATAATTCTAATACATGAATATTATTGAAAATTTCGGCAGCATAACGGCAGGGTAGTTAAAACCGGGACCGTATCGAAGTACGGCTCCAAGCTATATCTTAAAACCTTGCGGTTTTTGACAGTGGGGATTCATGCATCTAGTTCGCACGCAGGCAGCATGTTTTATTTTCATTTCCACAATCCTAGTTTAATTTGTTTCAAACACCAATGGGTATTTTTCAACCACAGTCAATCATTCTCAACCACAAACAATTTATAACAACCATTCGCATTATTCACCAAATTTCACATCAACCAAACAATCCATACAATAACACAACCAATAAATATCATCCATGGTCTGTGGATGAGGGGAGTGTGTGTGTATATATATATATATATATATATATATTCGTATATAAATATATTTCAATTCAATTCAATTCGTTTCAACGCACATATAATTTTTACAACGCATATATAACTTATACATCGAACATACAACTTATACAATGCTTATACATGAGGTGTACAACTCTTATATAACTCATACATCGACTATATAATTTATACATCGTTGTTTTCCATCGTTTATAAATTAGAAATCTCACATTGGGTTCCACTCCACCAATAATAGCAGAAGGCTCAAAAAAATATGTGGTCTCTTTTAAAATGTAGAAGACGTCCTCGCGGTCACGATGTTTCTTGTTTCATCGAATTTCGTCAATACACGAAAAAGATATGATTTTTCAAAGTTTTGCAACACTTAAAAGTGTTATTTTCAGTTCAAAAAAATAAACCCGATACCTTTAGAATTTCTTCGAAACTAGGTTTCGATTTTAAACCAAATCCGTTGTACTTCGTCGAAATCCAACTGCACCATGTTGATGGGCCTCGAGAGGTGCCCCTGTGCCAGGAAGATGGTGGAGTTCGAACTCCAAACCTGGCCGGAAATCGGTGCGAAACCGGTGAACTTTGGAGGGTTCATTCTTGCGATAGGTTGCACGATAGGAGATGGGGTTTGTTTTGATTTGAAGAGGAGGAGATGAGCTATAAAATGTTGCAAAGGAGTGGTGGGTTTTGATGAGTGGTTTCGCCGGAAAATGGGGGAGAAGAACGGAGGTTGTTTCCATCGTGAACGAAGGAGGGAGGCGGGTTTTGACTGGTCAAAGGGAGGTGAGAGAGAAAGATAGTGATTGGCCCTTTATATTTTATTTTTAATTTATTTTAAATTCAAAAATATCATCTTGACCAGACGAACACCAATTCAAACCCAACGACCGTCGCCCCTAGCTAAGTACCCCATTCCAAACACAATGAGATATGTTTCGTAGGCCAATTCGACTGTTACAGTCAGTTATTTTTCAAATCAAAGTATAAAACATTGAATATTTGATTTGAATGCACATTTCAATTTGCCAGGGCCATAAACTGATTCGAAAAATTCCAGAAAAATAAATCTAGCTATGTTTTGACGATATGGTCCCAACAAAAGTAGTTTCGTTGAATACTGAGAACGTTTGAAAAATGGCCATTTTCTGGTTGATCCAATTTAACTATAATTGACCAAAACACATTTTCCTTTGCCACGCTCACATACTGGCTTCAAAAATTATGAAATTTGAAACCTAGCAATAACTTCACATCCCGGATCCAACAAAAGTGGTTTCGTCGAATTCCGAGGTCGTTTGCAAAATGTCTATTTTCCCGGGCGATATAATTTCTATTGCGACCTTTCTGAAAATTCATATGGCCATAACTTTTGACCCCGCTACCAAACTTCGATTTTTCAGATTCGTTAGAAAGGTATTCACTAACTGATTTAAATATTTTTAGTTTCACTCTAATCCATTTTGTTTTGCACCTGGTACAGTCAGTCAAAGTTTGAATTCAAAATTTGAAACTACCGCGCCATTTCAGGCCTTGTTTATAATTCAAATTAATTCTATTCATATTCAACATCGATTCAAACATACATTTCATCGTTACTATTTAAAATATTTATTTTAAATATTCAAAATTCACTAAAATAGCCAATTTAAAAATTTTAAATTGGTTCAGATTTTACGGGTTGTTACATAATGTGTATTAAATTTTGATTTAACTGCGATTTGATTTTGATCCTATTCGCTATATATAATAATAATATATTTTATGGTTCTGAACTCTTATTTGAATGTAACAACCGGCGTTTCTAGGGTTATGCCACTATTCTGGACATACTGGAATAGATTTTGAAGCACAGTTCGATTATATGGAGAAGATATTAATTTAAATAGATATAAATTAAATCCCAAGTAATTAATTCCTTGATAATATACTATTAATATTATCGTTTATAATCAAATATAATTTATTGATTATCTGAATTCATTTCGATTTAGTTCTAATTTTGAATTCAAATATTTTCGTTTTCGAATTACGATACTTCAGTATTCTTGAAATTATACCGTATTCGATTATTAAATCGATAACTCAATATAAATATCCATTTATATTATCAATTTAATATTTAAAATCATATTAAATATTTAAAATAAACTATTCGAAAATCTAGGTCGTTACATTCTTCCCTCCTTAAAAGAATTTCGTCCCCGAAATTACTAAGGTAGGAAAAATGCCATAAACCCATTTACTTTCCAAAAAATTTCTTATGTTGAAACTCAACTCTTCATATTTCAACAAATTTAATTTCGACCAAACTTTTGGTTTCCATTTATATGGCACACCATATATGTTTATATTCATTCAGCCTGAATGATTAACAATCAGTATATTCACATCCAATTCATATTCAGTCATACGCATTCTAATTTATTCAAGTAGATTCTGATCAATTTATTTTATCTGAAGAATTTATAATCAATTCATATTCCATTCATATGCATTCAATCTTATAAAAATTGATTTTAATCAATTTATTTACCTCGATCAATTTAACTCGCTTAAGTTAAATGTAAATTCCAAATTCAAATACCCGGGGTTTACATTTCAAATCCCTTTGAAATCACATAAATGTATACATATATTTATAACCATTTCAAATTCAAAACATTTGAATTTGAAAAACCAACTTGTTTTTTTTTCAAACAAATTTCCAACAAACCTTTTCTAAGGTAGCAATCCATCACTTAGAAACTCGAAAATGAATACTGATGATGTTTCAGTCATTATCAGAATTATTTCCCACCCACTAAAGTGAGTTCAGTGCTTTATCGCTTTTAAAATCCATCTAAAAATGATTTTTAATCAAAAATCCTTCCAAAACAAAGCTATATTATTTTTATATACTTTGAAAAATATTTTTCAACTTCGCAGGATTTTAAATTCTGAATTCTGGTTTGAACTCAATTTTAATTCATCTCATTTGTATATATTTCATTTGTACACAAATTCTATTTGGTTATATATATAACCATTTCAATTTTTATAATCTCATTTAATTATAGTATTAACATCCAACTCATCCATATATTATACTAATTTCAAAAAATTATTCCTTTTGTATCAAAATAGAATTTTGGGTAATATTATTTCATTTACCCACTTAAAAAAATACTGTGTCAAATTTCTCTGTTCAAGTGTTTAGAAATTCCTATCGACATCATGGCGTCCTACAATTCGATCAGAATCCATAAACCGCTCAACAGACTAGCCAACACAATATAAAATAATATATTTTTTATCAATTAACAAATATGCTCTCTCGTATATATACACTCAACTCATTCTAGGGTGCTACTGACCCTATCTCTAATGAGCACATCCCACCAAAGCTTAGGTATTCGCTCAACCTAAGCTCTGATACCATTGTAATGGCCGCAAATGCGTACTATCTGAGTTAACTAAATACACCACACATCCAACCCAAATATCACATAAATACAAATCAATTTTTTTTAAGAAGAAAAAGGTAGAAGAAGAACAAAAATAACAACACAGAATCTCACATTGCAACGGAACAAAATATTATATATCATATCTTTTGAAATACAAAATTTTAACTGTATAACATACAATTATCATAGTACAACACTTACAACATAGTGGAAAAACAATAACTAAATAATGTTGAAGCCTCCTGCTATAAGCTCCTTTAGATACATCTGTAAATACCTGAACTACTTGACTGCCCGCACAAATATGGGCACCCAAGAGTTTAGGGAAAACATAGAAAAATAAACTTTGGGTCAGTCATGGGACTGGTATGAGTAAACAATTTTAAAACAGTTTGAGAAAATAAATGATTTCTCATAAGACCAAGCCGTATAACATGGAACGGGTTTTCCCTTATGAGAATCCAAAACACTTGATATAACTTTCAAATCCTTTTGAAAGAAAACGATAATCTTTATATCAAAACTCTTTTGATATTATAATAGTGTCTAAATTGAATAAATAGAAATCTAGTGGAACGCTTTCATCTCACACTCCATTTACATAATATACAATCAAAACTGCTGGCACTTATTGGGTGATGAATTTCCAACTATGACAAGGTATGGAACCACCTTCTGATAGTGTATCTCTAGAGGAGAATACACTGGGTTCAACAAGAACATCTTTTAACTCGGCCACACATGACCGACCACTCATTTCGCTTGAGTGTATCAAATGTATATCACCAACGGTTTGGATCAGCAGCCGTTTTCACGAATGGGACAGCATCGAATAGAATTAAGAATGAAATGAATTTCTCTAGATCGGTGACAATACAACCTAATGGGAGCTGCCCACATAACCATGTTGCCTGCCCGATTTTTTTCCTTTCTCGGTTGTTGAGGCCTGAGGCTACGCTTACTTACCATTCATGGATGATAATCACTTTGAATGCCACACTGTCAGATCCGTAAATCATTAATTGATTTGCGCAAATATATTCTGGATATTACACTAGGAGAATAAATTCTCCTCCACCATATATATTTATACAGATCAACATATGCGATCATTGGAAATACTCCGTCAGACATTCGTCCATACACTTCGTTCTGGGACTGAACGAAACCGAAGGCACAGTTTCCATTAATCCATCTTAGGCAATTTCTACCTAGGATTAACAGAAAAAGCCCTTGCATTTTACTCCATCTTCGATTATCTTCATGTAATTCGATTCACAACGCTACTGCCAATAATGAGTGGTTCTCAGATAGTAATCCAACCGGTCTCTCCATATTGACAACGATATTGGAAAATACTTCGATAGTCGGTTATTTAATTATCGAAGAAAAATAAGCATTCTTCCAAAGCAACAAACAGATCACTGAGCCCCTTAATTAATATTTCATTAATTAGATCACTTTTCCATTTTCTTATCAATATCTGTTAATTCGATATTTTCAATAATCATCTTCTTGGCCTCTTACGCTATTTGGAAAACATTTCCATATATCGCCTTCTTTTATTTTCTGTACTTAGAAAATATCTTCTATTTATAATTAAAGAACATTCCACTTACTTATCTCTTTCACGACCACTCATTTTTAAACTTAGGAAATATTTATTATTATATTTCCAAAATTCCGCTTATTGGGTTAAAACGAATGTTATGTAAAACATCATTACAACAACCCAAAATATTTCATTAAACTAAACTCTTTAAACATTTATCTTCGAGACTGAATCATCCCATTTATCGATTAATAATGAAATCAATCAAGTTGGGGTATAATTACCTGTCAGACCTTGACTTAAAACATCCTTAACTTCAAAATAGACAAGACCATTATTCCCGAATAACCAACATCACATAAAGCCAATTATTCATTTCTAAAACGTATATACATTTCTCTTTTTATTACAAGATTATTGATTTCCTTTTTGTTTATAATATTCTATTTTAAGTTCGTTTCCTTAGCGAATTCTAATATATTGATATATTAATATCCAATTATCAAAATTCTTAAAATATTCTATGTAACGACCCGCATTCTACGCATCAGGGGATCGTAGAATATTTATTTCTTTCTCATAAGAAGTCGTATAGTCGTGTAACTTTGGGGGACGACTATTGGGATCATTTCCCATGTTTACGATTTTTGTCGATTTTTAAATGACGGTTTTGCCCCTAGCTGATCTTGTTTTGGCCATAACTTTTGATTGCTACGGAGTTTTGACGTGAAACCACTTCCATTAGATCCTGATGATGGTCTACCTTTCCGTGGAGTAGTCACATTAGCCAAAAGGACTCACAGTTTGGGAGATATGGCTAAAACAGGGTTTTGAAGGTTAAAAACAACTTAATTGGGCCTAATTAGGGTGATTAGCAAGAGGGCCCATAACCTATTTCGGGATTATGGTTATGGGGAGGCTGAGAACAGTAGGAAAACGATTTTTTTCATTTTTCAACCACCTAAAACATTTCTCTAACCCTAGCCATGGCCTCCACCTTCTAATTTCATCCCAAATCGCTCCTAATCGCTTTCTAATTGAAGATTAAGCCAAGCTACATCAAATCAAGGGGAAATAACACCAAATGCGAGTTGGAGCTACTGTGTTGCATAGGAAATCTCCTCAAATCAGAGATAGTTTCAAATCTAAGTTTTATTTGTGGCTAAGGTGAGTGAGTTTTCACTAGTTACGATTAATTAGGGGTAATTAGTGTTAATTAGCGAATTCATACATTATTAAATTATGGAAAAATGTTTAGAAATTCTAAAATATTATTTTAAGCCTCTGTTAGAAATTTGAGTTAATTTGGACATGTTTTGCTAATCGTATGGTTTAACTTGATTAAGGGGAAATTATGGGTTTTGGGTATGTTTGATCCGTATTGACATGTCAAATTGTTTTTTTGGTGTTTATGGTAGTTTCTACATGTTGTTATGACTGTTTGGAATGATTTGTGATTGATAGAAAAGTTAGATTGATCGAAAACACCGTCGTATGGCGTAAGTTACTTGCTGAAAAGTTGGAGAAATTGGTCAGACCAGTCCCGTTCGTGAGCATGCATCACGACCACGACCCGATCGTGATCACTCCACCATTCACGAACCGGAATGATCATCACGATCGGACCAGAGCATGCTCCACTTTGAAGACTACGAGCCACCTAGGAGCATCATCACGAGTCTATAGCCTGGAGGTTTGACCACGAACCGGAGTTTGGTACACCACCCACGAGTCACCAGGGAAGTGTTGCCACAACCCGAGCCCACCATCATGACCAGGAACCACGAGTGGAGTTCACGATCCATGATCTAGTCCAGGACGGGAGGACACGAACCAGAACAGGAACTACGAGTCGTAGATGGAGACCACGAACTGTGCTAAGAGGTGGACCCACGAGCCGACCAGGAAGGGGTCCACGAGCAGGATCAACGAACCGCAAGTTGAGCTTTGGACTTGAGTATCGAATCGAGACATGATGGAGGCTGAAGAGCCACGAACCGGGGTGATAACCAGAAACCCGAGATGCAAAGGTAGTCCAAATGGGAATTTGTAACTCAAGATCCAGTTGGGAAACAACGAGTTAACTTCATGAGTTGGGCTTTGCTGCGGGACGTGTACTAAGGGGTTATCGATGTGCATAGCTTTGATTCACCACCAAGATGGATGTTAGGCTACGTATCAGTGCAGTGGGGTAGTTATTACTCCATGGGGGCAGAGTAATCGTAGCATGGCTGTGAGCCAGTGCAGTTAAGTCATCATGACTTCATGGGGCAGAGTAGACATAGCAAGGACTAGTGGCTATGGATCAGTGCAGTGGAGTCACCATGACTCCATGAGGCAGAGTGATCATAGCAAGGATTTGGGTGATCAAAGTGGTGGATGTCGTATGCTTTACGCACTGAGTGAGAGATGTGAGGATGGTCGCTATGCTTGATTGTTTGACATCACTATGACATGCACACCCTCATACCTGTACCATTATAAAATATGTTAGTGTCACCTTAGGGTATTGTACATTCTGTTGTGCTGAGTCTTTGGTTGCAGGTGCAGGTTCAGGTATGGTTTAGTATACCTGGTATTGTTCTGTTTTGCTGCTTATCGCTCATACCAGACTTTTGTCTGGCCTAGAGTTTTATGTCTCTTCTTATTACTCTGGGTGCTCTTAAACGGGCAGGCTAGAGACAGGTTAGCTGGTTGTGCACGAGTAGATGTCCAGAGATGAGCAGGAGGCTTACACGTACTATTCTCTATATATTCTCCCCGTTTCGCTGCTGGTCACTACTTTGGTCATTAGTAGTGTACCTTCCTTATTTTGCTTTAGAGATGGTTTTAAAAGTTGTAATAATGATGATGTGGAACATAAGCTGTATTTTAGATTTTCCGCTACTATGATGGTTTAGTTTTCAGCTTATGTACTGTCTCACCCGTTTTATGTCAAAGTTATGTTATTATTATATTTAATCCCATGCGATGTAAGGCATTCTACAGGTTC
This sequence comes from Allium sativum, assembly GCA_030737875.1. NCBI lineage: Eukaryota > Viridiplantae > Streptophyta > Magnoliopsida > Asparagales > Amaryllidaceae > Allium > Allium sativum. Next base: position 754,651,888 of record CM060918.1, read on the forward strand.
CTTGTTAGTTCAAATTCCCTTCTTTCCTTTCTTAAGTGACCGTTCCATGCTAGATGGACATTGGCACAGCGCACTTTCATTGGAAATGTCGACTGGTGCGGGGCGGCCCGTCACATTTGGTATCTGAGCTCTAGGTTGCGTAGTCAACCTAGGGAAAGACACCAGGGAGAGATAATACGTATATGAGAGCGCATATTTGTGATATTTTGGTTTTTAAAAGTTATATGTATATATATACTATTAGTATATCTAAGGATGGAGTCGTACTGCACTGGCACCACTGAAGGGATGGTTAATCGTTTCTCCTTACAGATTGAACGATGAGCCGACATACGAGGGGTACTGGTAGAGGAGCTAATAATGGTAATGCTCCTGCTATGAGGATGATGCTCACTGACTTCACGAGAGAGATGCTTAAAGATGTTCAGAGGGCAGTTCCTAATGCTGCAAATGTTGGTGGTATAGCGGTGCAGGCGCCTAGGGCCGATTTCTCCAAGCTCTGTAAGGACTACACTGAACGAAGTCGGCTACGGATGTTCAGGATTGGTTGGATAGCTATGAGAGTATCTTCGAAGACTTGGGTATCGAGGATGCGATGAAGAGAAGGCTAGCTTCCCGTCAGCTGCAAGGACGGGCAATGAGTTGGTGGAAGGCTATTAAGGCAGCTACTCCCGAGGATCAGATTACATGGAATCAGTTTAAGACTCGCTTTAGCGATAAGTTTATCCCAACTGCTCAGAAATCAGAATTGTTTAGGAAGTTCTTGGAGCTTAAGCAGAATGGTAGGGCAGACTCGGAATATATTGCTGAGTTCGATACTTTATCGAAATATGGGTTATCCCTTATAGATACTGCCGAGAAGAAGAACGAGAAGTTTATAACTGGGTTGGATGGATACTTAGGGGAAAGGCTTATTAACCACATCGATGAGACGTTTGAATCGGTCATGGGGAAAGCTTTGAGATCAGAGAGTCTATACCCTAGGTCGAAGACTAAGGTTGCATCTACAGAAGAGCCAAAGCCGCAAGCAAGCGGTGGAGGCAAGAATGGTTCTCAGAATAAGAGAAAGCAGAATCAGACCAAGGATGGCCAGAATAAGAAAGATGTTGAGTGCTTTAGCTGTGGCAAGAAGGGCCATTATGCTAAAGAATGTCAAGCAAAGCCAGCGGACAGGAAGTGCTTCAACTACGGCCAAGTGGGACGTCACAAGGATAAGTGTTCGCAACCCCCTAAAGAAAAGCAAATTGTGAAAGCATATGCCATTAATGTTGTTCCTTCTTCATCGAATGCCCCAACTGCGGCGGACAAGGGAAAGAATGTTGTCAATCAAGGTATGCTTTCTGTTTATGATGATCCTGTTCGAGTACTGTTTGATACCGGGGCTTCCTGTTCCTTCATATCTAGTGACCTGGTAGATAGGTTGGGATTGGAACCCGAGATAGTCGATAGACCTTTAGCGGTGACGAACTCGATTGGTGGGTCGATTAGCCTTAGCATGATTTGTCGTAATGTGGTCTTATCGAGTCATGGATGCATGTTGCTTGTGATTGCTTTGTTTTGGGCTTTACTTGGTTTGGCATTATTTTGGGAGTCGATTGGCTCCAAAGATACGGGGTGGTGGTAGACTGTGAGGGCTTTTTGGTGATAGTTAGAGCGGATGATGGGCGGAGGGTAGTGTTTGGTGGTCTACCTAGTGATAGGGTAATGGCTAATTTTCTAAATTCTCTCAACATCCCGCATGATGAGTTGTCAGATGTGCCCGTGGCTGGCCAGTATCCGGACATCTTCGAGGAAGTGATCAGACTCCCACCACACCGAGAGATTGAGTTTCGTATTGATTTAGTGAAAGATGCCAGAACTATAGTGATGCCACTTCGTCATATGGCACCAAGGGAGCAGCGAGAGCTCGGGGTACAAGTAAGCGATCTTTTGAAGAAGGGATTTACCAGAAGATGTGTCTCCGAGTGGGGAGCACCAATTGTTTTTTCTACCAAGGCAGATGGTTCCCTTCGATTGTGTGTGGACTACCGCGAGTTGAATAAGGTAACGAGGAAGAATAAGTATCCTCTACCGCGGATAGATGATTTGTTTGATCAGTTGAGTGGCGCGAGAGTGTTCTCCCAGTTGGATCTCGCGACAGGTTTTCATCAGCTTAGAGTGGAAGCTGAGAGTATAGCTAAAACTGCATTTCGGGTGCCGTCTGGATTTTATGAGTGGTTGGTCATGCCATTTGGGTTGACCAATGCACCAGCATATTTTGTGATTCTTATGAATAGGGTAATCAAAGATCAGTTGAATAAGTTTGTTCTTGTGTTCGTGGACGATATACTTGTTTATTCGAGGACAGAGGAAGAACACAAGGAACATTTGAGGATAGTGATGGAGGTGTTAAGAAAACACCAATTGAAAGCAAAGTTTTCTAAATGTCACTTCTGGAGAAGGGAAGTGAGATTCTTGGGCTATGTTGTTTCAGAGAATGGTATTGCTGTGGACCCTGCGAAGGTGGCTACGGTACAAGACTGGTCTATGCCCAAGAATACGACATACATAAGAAGTTTCTTGGGATTAGCTGGATATTATCGTAAGTTTATCCAAGACTTCTCCAAGATAGCAGCACCGTTGACTCAGTTGATCAAGAAGAATCAATCTTTTGTCTAGGACGAAAAGTGCGAGAATGTATTCAAGAGTCTAAAGGAAAAGTTGACATGTGCACCAGTGTTAGTCATTCCTAAGGGGAATGAAGAGATGACATTATATACGGATGCATGTGGTACTGGACTAGGTGCTGTATTGATGCAAGGAGGCAGGGTTGTAGCTTATGCTAGTCGGCAACTGAAACTGCATGAGAAAAATATCCTACCCATGATTTGGAATTGGCAGCAATCGTGTTCACATTGAAGTTGTGGAAACATCATCTCTTGGGAGAAAGATTCGAGTTGTTTACTGATTATAAATCGTTAAAGTATCTTTTCTCTCAGAAGGATCTAAATCTCCAACAGTAGAGATGGTTAGAATTCTTAGCTTCCTATGATTTCGATATCGCATACACATCAGGAAAGGGCAATGCGGTAGCTCATGCCTTGAGTAGGAGATATGCCAATTTAGGGGCTATGTTTCTTGAATGGAAGCAACTAGAGTATATCGTAGAGTACAATTTCAGACCAAAGTGTGAATTGGATCCAGAAATGTTAGCAAGTTTGACGTTCAGACCCACTTTGATTGAGCAGATTGGTTCCAGTCAAAAGGACTATCCTAACTTATTGGAAATCATCTCCAAGTTAGAGATGGGTATCGATGAGGGGATGAACAAGTATGGGCTTGATCGAGATGGATGGCTTAGAAAGAATGGGAGACTAGTTGTACCCAATGTCAATGGCTTGAGAGATGAAGTGCTTAGAGAATGTCATCACTCAAAACTGACCATACATCCCGGTGGTAACAAGATGTATCGAGACATAAAGCATACATACTACTAGGAAGGGATGAAGAGAGACGTTGGGAGGTTTATATCCAAGTGCATAAATTGCCAGTTAGTTAAAGCTGAGAAAAAGAAACCTAGTGAGTTGTTGCAACCATTAGAAATTCCAGAATGGAAATGGGAACAAGTCTTAATGGATTTCATTGATGGGTTACCAACGACCAGATCGGGCCATGATAGCATTTGGGTGATTGTGGACCGATTGACCAAAAGTGCGAAGTTTATACCCGTCAAGCCCAACAGAACAGCAGCTAAGTTAGCAGAACTGTATATGAAGTGGGTAGTGAGATTTCATGGAATACCCAAAGGCATTGTGAGCGACCGAGATCCATTGTTTACTAAAGGATTTTGGAAGAGCTTACAAAAGGTGTTAGGATCAGAATTACATCTCAGTACCGCGTATCATCATCAAACAGACAGTCAAACAGAGAGGGTGAATCATGTATCAAAAGATCTCTTGAGAGCTTGTATATTAGATTTTGGTGGATCATGAGATGACCATTTGCATCTAGTAGAGTTTGCATATAATAATAGTTGTCAATCCAGTATTGGTAAGGCTCCATTTGAAGCTTTGTACGGAAGACCGTGCAACTCACCATCATGTTGGTTGGAAACCGGTGAGAAATTCGTGCTTGGGCCAGATGTAATAAGAGAAACTTTAGATAAGATTAAGGTTATCCAACAGCGAATGAAGGCTGCTCAAGATAGACAGAACAGTTATGCTGATAAGAGGAGAAGAGATCTAAAATTCTCTATTGGCGACTTAGTGTTTATCAATATTTCTCCGTTAAAGAGCTGATTCGATTGGGCAGGAGAGGCAAGTTAGCACCAAGATTTGTTGTACCATTCCCAGTTGTCGAACAAGTTGGGAATTTGGCATATAAAGTTGAGTTGCTAGATAAGATGGCGGGAGTTCATAACGCATTTAATGTTTCACAGTTAAGGAAATTCGTACATGACCATGATGTGGCTATTTCACCTGATCAGTTGGATGATATCGAAGTAGAACCCGAGGCGGTTGGGAACCGCAAGCCAATTCGTATTGTCGAGCACGATACGAAGCAACTTCAAAGGAAAGCGGTGAATCTAGTCAAAGTTCAGTGGGGCGAGAATGAGAATGACAGTACTTGGGAGACAGAGGAGAGCATTAGGAAGACGTATCCAGAACTCTTTGCCTGGTAAGATTTTAATTGCAATTTAGTTTTCCGCATGCTAGGATAGACTTGTTTGGTGTTTTGTGTGTTTGATTGATGTGAATGGTTGGTAGGCATGCGGGATCCTTTACTTGTGTCTTAGTTAAGGAATTTCGGGGGCGAAATTTCTTAAGGGGGGAAGAATGTAACAACCCGCATTCTACGCATCAGGGGATCGTAGAATATTTATTTCTTTCTCATGTGAAGTCGTATAGTCATGTAACTTTGGGGGACGACTATTAGGGTCATTTCCCATGTTCACGATTTTTGCCGATTTTTAAATGACCGTTTTGCCCCTAGTTGATCTTGTTTCGGCATAACTTTTGATTGGTAAGGAGTTTTGACCTGAAACCACTCCATTAGATCCGTATGATGGTCTATCTTTCCGTAGGGTGGTCACATTAGCCGAATGGGCTCACTGTTTGGGAAATATGGCTGAAACAGGGTTTTGAAGGTGAAAAACTGCTTAACCGGGCCTAATCAGGGTGATTAGCAAGAGGGCTCATAACCCATTTCGGGATTAGGGTTATGGGGAGGCTGAGAACATTGGGAAAATGATTTTTATTTCATTTTTTAGCCGCCTAAAACATTTCTCTAACCCTAGCCATGGCCTCCACCTTCTAATTTCATCCCAAGTCGCTCCTAATCGCTTTCTAGTTGAAGATTAAGCCAAGCTATGTCAAATCAAGGGGAAATAACACCTAATCGGAGTTGGAGCTGCTGTGTTGCATAGGAAAACTCCCCAAATCAGAGATAGTTTCAGATCTAAGTTTTATTTGTGGCTAAGGTGAGTGATTTGCATTGTTTTTCACTAATAACGTTTAATTAGGGGTAATTAATGTTAATTAGCAAATTCATACATTATTAAATTATGGAAAAGTATTTAGAAATTCTAAATTATTATTTTTAAGCCTCTTTTAGAAATTTGATTAAGTTCGACATGTTTTGCTAATCATATGGTTAAACATGATGTAACGACCCGATTTTTAAGCGACGTTGGTTATCGACATAAACTCAATGATGACTAACCAAACATCGAAAAAACCTGGTAGTTAATGAAAGAAGTTAGAGGGTGAGAATAGATAAGATAGAAACTTATAATAGAAGAAGAAGAAGAAGAACACATCATCAGAGTAACACGAACCTCACAGCGGAACGAATAACATGTAATATATATAACATAACTTGAAATATACATTTGTACTTGAATATATATCATTATCAAAGTACAACACTTACAACACAGCGGAAATAAACTATAGCTATATGACCCTGAAGCCTCCTGCTCCAGCTCTTCATGTATCTGCAAATTCCTGACTACTTGACTGCCCGTACAAAATTGGGCACCCAAGAGTTTAGGGAAAACAAAACAAGATAAATCCAGGGTCAGTCATGGGACTGGTATGAGTAAAACAGTTTAAAACAGTTTGAACAAGTAAACGATATCTCATAAGACCAAGCCGTATAATGGAACGGGTTTTTCCCTTATGAGAATCCAAAATATCATTATATCAAAAACCTTTTGATATTATAATAATGTCTATCAACCACAATTGTAATAACCCGGAAATCCGAACCAATTTAAAATTTTTATTTTGGCAATTTTAGTGAATTTTGATTATTTAAAATGATTATTCTAGATAATAACGACGAGAAATATACTTCGAATAGAAATAGAACGTATATATTTATATAGATCGTCGTTATAATATAAATATTTATTTTAAATTATAAAAGGAATTGAAAATGGCACGGTAGTTCGATAATTCGATTTCAAATTTCAAATGAATGTACCGGGTGCAAATTAAACCGGATTTTAGTGAAACCAAAAATATTCGAATCTATTCGAGAATATCTTTCCAACGAATCCGAAAAATTGAAAGTTCATGGCGGGAATCAAAAGATATGTCCAGTTGAAAATTCAGAATAGTCGCTATGGAATTCTGGCCCTTGAAAATGGAAATTTTGTAAACGACCTCGGTTTTCGACGAAACCACTTTTGTTGGATCCGTGATGTCAAGTTACTGCTAGATTTCAAAATTCGTAATTTTTCGAATCAATATGTGAGCATTGCAAAGGAAAACGCGTTTGACCAGTTTAAGTTGATTTTAGTCAACTGGAAAATGGCCATTTTTCAAACGGCCTCAGAATTCGACGAAACTAGTTTTGTTAGGACCGTATCGTCAATACGAAGCTAGAAAATATTTTTCAGGAATTTTTCGAGTTAGGATGTGGCCCCAGCAAATAGAAATGCGTGTTCAAATTCAATATATAGATTTATATTTTGATTTTGACGGAAACGGATCGAAACGATCGAATCAGCCCGCGATACAAATCCCATTGTGTTCAGAATGGGGGTAATTAGCTATGGACGACAGTCGTTGGGACTCGTTTAGAGTTCGAATGTAAAAGTCAACTTTTAGAAGAAAAGAAAATATAATAAATAAATATATATAATCATATATGCAGTCAAACCCTTTTATTATCTCTCCTCTGTTCAACGTCCAAAACCGATTAGGAAAAAAACTCTGGAGCCATCGCCTTCAGCAGTAGCCGCTACCGGACCACCACCCCATGCGCGCAGCCTCCGACGATCTCCCCTGGCCGTCCTCCGTCGCCCTCCGTCCTTGCTCCCCTCCTTGGAAACCGCGAAACCCCTCGAGCCTAACCCCAAATCGATAGCTTCGACCGCCAGTGGCTCACCACCTGCGTTGCGCGACCCCACCTCGCCCCTCTTCCATGACCGCCAAACTCTTCCTCCTCATCTTCAGATAACCGACGCGCTCCTCCATCGAAGAACCGCGAACCCATCCGTAATTCGAACGGAACACCTCCCCATTCCGCCGCCGTTGACCATCCCCCCCACCTCAGACTCGGCGCGAGCACCCCTCCCTCCTCCTCTTAAATCGCAGCCCTTTCCTCTGCCAAATTTCCAATGTAAGTATTTAATTATTTATAATAATTTATTTATTTTAGATAATCAGTTTATATATATATAGCTAATAAAGATTTGATTTTTATTTTTAATAAAGATTTGATTTTTATTTTTAATAAAGATTTGATTTCTATTTTCAATAAAGATTTCATTTTTCTATGTATGTAAGGTTAATAAAGAAACGATTTTTATTTATAGTTACACATAATAAAAATCGTATTTTTATATAAGTAGGAAGTTAAAAATATAACTTTTATATATGTATGAGAATAAGAATATGATTTTTATATTATAGAAAGAATAAAAATATGATTTTTATAACATAAAAAGGTTAAAAATATAATTTTTATACTAGTGGCATATTAAAAATATGATTTTTATTCATGTAGAGTGATAAAAATATAATCTTTATTAGGAGATGAGTAATATAAAAATATAATTTTTGTTACGAAGTGAAGATAAAAATTTGATTTTTATATATATGAGGTGAAGATAAAAATTCGATTTTTATATATGTAGCGTATGCGGACGATGAAAGTGACAAGAGGAGAACGATGAAGATTTCCTACATAAGAAGAGTCGTGGCATTGGTTTAGCTAGTCGGTGAGAACTCCTCACTTTTATTTTAATTTCTAGTTGAAATATATACTAGGATGCAGAAGATGTTTAGCACCACCCGACACCCGTCGTCCACAGACCATGGACGGCTTGTATGCTTGTTTGTTTGATTTTGATGTGCAGTTGATTGTGTGATGTGAAATGAAATAAAATATTTATTTAGTTAAAAATATTTTATAGTTGAAAATAGAATTTTTAATGTGTATTTAAAATGAAATAAATATAAACAAATCGAAGGATTTGTTTATATACACACATTTAACTGATATTGATTGGGACGATAAATTTTACACATCGCCCAACTGCACAAATAAAATCTGTGTTTGATTGTTTGGAAACCCCACACGGGTATTGGGATGATATATGACATACACTAGTTCCAATAACTAGCTGTATGTCGATCGATTGATTGACAGCTGTTATAATCGTTAAATATTTATATTTGATGCTTATACAGTGTAGAACGCACTCTGGATGATGGTTTATTATTTATCATTGTTATTTTATACATGTGTTATAGAAAATCCATATAATTAACATCATATGGTAATTGATTGGGCCTCATTCCAGTTTTGAAATAGAATATTTGAAAAAGAAATATTTGAAATAGAATATTTGAAATAGAATATTTGAAATGTAATATTTGAATAGAAATATTTGAAATACAAATATTTGAAGAAGAAATATTTGAAATAGAATATTTGAAAATAGAAATATATGATGCCGTTTTGATTAGATTTACGCCATTTTGACGTGAACGATATTTATATCGATTTTATTTATTTTATAATGAACAACGAAAGTGATTTCAAAATATAATATTTTGAATAGAATTGAAATTCGAATTAAATTTAAAAGAATTCAAATTCAAATTAAATTGAATAGATTTGAAATTCGAATTAAATTGAATAGATTTGAAATTCGAATTAAATTGAATAGATTTGAAATTCGAATTAAATTGAATAGATATGAAATTCGAATTAAAATGGAAATGAATTAAAATTCGAATTTAACTGAAATGAATTGAAATACGAATTAAATTGAAATTGAATTGAAATCGATTTGAAATGAAATTTAAATGAATTTATATTGGAATATTCAATTTTGATTAGAAATTGAATATGAAGTTGAAATCGTTTCAAAAACCAATTTAAAGCGATTTATAAAATACGTTTCGAAAGAGAATCAACGAAATATATATAATATATATTATATATATATATATATTTAATGGCCTGAATAGAACGCGCCGCGCCGCGGCAGTTCGCGAATTTCGACCATTGACTTCAAATGGATATTACGGGAGATCCGACCGTCGGATTCTCCTAAAACCGGAACTGTTGGGTTCGTATCGAGAAGAGCTTTCTAACAAATATTAGAAATTAAAAATATAACTATTGGATTTGGAATTATGTCCAAATCAAATTCGGAAAAGGTCGTTGTAAGTGCAGTTCGATGGCCGTTGATGGAAATCGACTGTACGGTCCTTGATAAAAGTATTAAAAATATCAATAATTTGTGTAAAATCATAAGAAGAGATTTGGGAAGAATTGGGATGAAAAACTCCATCTTTGATAAGATAAAAATAGATTTGTATCAAAATGAATTAGTTTTGAACTAGAATTATAATTCTATTTATTTTTAAAATAAATAGATTCGATTTGAAATGGTTTTAAAAGTAACCAGAATTTCCAATAATTGAATTGGAATGGATTTGAATCGAAATTGTCTTCAGAGTATTTCAATGTTGGGTTTCGTGATTATACAGATATTGATATGGAAATTTGAAAGATATATTTATATCGTTATTTCCAATACGATATTTGTTGGTCGTAGAATTTGATATTGAATATCAGCCGATATATTTTCTATTCAGAGCCTTGTGTTTAATATCAAATGTGTTTTGGGTTTGTCATGAATGGTGTCTTCATTAGCACTATTCTTAAACCCAGTTGAGAAAAAGATTAAATTTTTTCTTTTAGATGTAATGAAGTGTACCAATTAAATAATATTTAATTGGAATTGAATTGAATTGATTTTTGAGTTTAGCGTGAACAGTGTTTTAAATAACACTTGTTCTTTAATCCGAAAATTGATGGAATATGATTTTGGGTTGTTGTGAACGGTATCTTCAATACTACTGTTCTTAGACCCAAAGGAGTTAAGAAAATCAGAAACTAACTGGAGATTAGTTAAGTTGAATGGTTTCTAGGGTATTGATCTGATGTTGGTTTCGGCCTTTAGGGTTAATACTTAGGGAATTGCTCACTTGCTAATTTACGGTTAGGGACTGATTGAAATGTGATGTGATTTTGGGGTTTATCGTGAACCGTGTTTTAAAATGACATCGGTTCTTTAACCCAGTTAAAGATTAAAACTAAGTGGAGTTTTAATGAATCTTTAATTAGATTGAAATGATCGAGAACGGAGTATCACCAGTTTTGCTCCAGGAGATACTTAAATCTTTAGTTAGATTTGAACGTGAAATGGTAATTGAATTTACCGATAACACCGTGGTGTTAGATATGAAGTATGACCAGTTTTACTTCATGGGATGAATAGGTTGGGATTAGGAAATAAAATAAATGATTACTTCGGTGTGGTTCGCTAATCCCGACTAGTTTGAATTGATATTCAAAAGAAGATTAAAGAATAAATTTAAAAGAATTTATCTTTGATAAAATTAATGGGAACCTTTCCCTAAGAATATGAAATTTAGAAACTAACTGTGGGTTAGCTATGAAGGACGGTTTCCTGGGTATTGATCTGATGTTGGTTTCGGCCTTCAGGGTTTATATTTGGGGAATTATTCTCTTGCTAATTTACGGTTAGTGACAGATGAATTGGATTGAGGCGTATGTTGTGTTTGTGTAACACTTGTTTATTATATACGCGAGTTATTCGGAAAGATTGGGTTTATCCCATTCTGAATAACTGATATGACGATAAGTCGAAGATAAAGACGGTGGTCGAAGACCGGAGGTCTTCATGTAATTTGGGTGATTACTGATGATCTTGATTGGGCCATACACCTAAGAGGAGGGAATCAGTTAGCGGTCGTCCATACATACTTGGAGATCGATGGATATGCGGAGTACTAGGTGCCTCCGGTTTCGTTCAGACCCAGAACGAACTTGTAAATGGATTGTGTGTCTGACATTGGATTTCAGTCTGTGCGATTGATTTCTAGTAAATATATATCTGTTTGGCAGCGGAGAATTTATTCTCCTGCTTAACGCCCTTCTCTGAGACGTATGAGCTTAGAGGTTATATATTGATGGATATCAAACGCATGGAGTGAATTGCCTGTGTGGCATGCCTAAGTGGTTGATGACCAAGGCTTCTGTTGAAAAGAAAAGTCTTGTGGTTGATGATCAAAGCACGTCCTTTGTGGCATAGCTTTGTGTAACGTTTAATTCGCGAGTTTCACACCCGGTATGAACCAAAAACGGGACACGGATATCGGGGGGGCATGCGTTTCCTTCTAGTTAGAAGTGGCGTCAGTGGTTTTACATGCCCTGACGAGTTTGACTTATGTGGTTGTTGCTGTTGTGAGGCGCCTCGGATATATCGGTGACTATGTGAAGCCGATGGAGTCATTTGTTGGCTCATTTATGCCCCATAGGGCAGGGAAACGCAGTGTTCAGGAATTATAATCCACATCGGTGGACCGGCCCTGAGTCCAAGGGACGATGCGTTCTGTTCCAGAGACTCGGACTAGACAGTCTCGAATCGATAGAGGACTATCTTTTGCCTCGGTTCATACCATAAATGATAACCCAACTTCCAATATAACATTTTGCGGTTTTGACTGTATACCTATATATGGCGACACAGTGGTATGGGACATTCATGCCGCTATGATTGATACTTATGATTTGAAGTTGTTTTATACACTATGCACTTATAATAGTACCAACTGATTTGTTTTAAACATACTAAGCATGATTGGCTATTATAAGGAAAACCCTATCCCCCGGCTTGCGTTGCATTATGTGATAGGACCTGAGTCTTATAATAGCTTCATTTTTCCAAAAAGCATTGTGGTGTTTTGTTATATGCACTGGTATTCTAGGGAGGAAACCCATTCCGTGTTATACGGCGTGGTCCCTTGATATATCTGATTTAAAGTAAAGTTTTAAATAACTATTTTAGTTCTCACACGAGTCCCATGACTGACCTGGAGTTTATTGTTTTAACCTAAACTCTGGGTGCCCTTATTTTGACATGGGCAGCTAGTAGTTTTGGTTTTGCAGATTTATATTCATAGGATCCTGATTTACAGCTGGAACGATACTCGGAAAGCTCTGTATCCGTGTATTACTTCTAGTTGTGTATTGTATTATTTTCCGCTGCGATGTATTTAAACGTAATTTAAATCTCTGATATTTCTGTGTAATATTCATTTATACTCTGTATATTCATGTATTCTGATGGAATTGTTGTAATAAACAATGAAATGTTCTTTTATCTGCATTCTATTTTGTCATGTTCTCAAAACAATCAGGCGTTTCGAATGGTCTTGATCGGTTTAGCGACTGATTCGGATCGAGCGAAATTCATGGTCGTTACATTTTGGTATCAGAGCTATGGTTTACAAAGCTCGGAGAATAAGACACATTAGAACCATACGAAAGAATTCACCAGATATTGGATTAGTAATATCCAATGAGAATGACTCGTTAGAGATGGGATCAGTAGTATCCTAGAACGAGTGTGAAGATTAATGTTTTTAAAATAAAAATTGAAAAGAAGTTTTGTTTTGAAAATTTAAATCAATTATTCGTATTTGATTATTTATTTTATATTGATTTGGACTATCAGGTATATAGAGATTTTAGTATACGTTTGATCCGCGTGTATTTGAAGTTTTAATATACTGGATAGATATAGAATCGCACTGTAGTCGTTCGGGGATAATTCTGATGATAACGATCGCATCATCAGTATTTATGTTCGAGTAACGAAGGAGGGACGTCTATATATTTCCTATTGACTGGTATGAGAACCAAAATTAGATAGGGCCTATTGTTGTGATTTGGCATCAAAAATGGATTTTTGACTATATATCAAAGTTATGAATTTGAAATGATAATCCACTAATTGATTGATAGTTGTGTTGTTTGATTAATTAGAAATTGAACCTTTAGCCAAATGGAACCAAATGGTGAATTGTATTGAAAATTTGTCGCATTTGCATGCATATACATGTACTTACATTGAACAGGTCATAGCAAGGAGGCTAGAGCAGTAGAATAAAATTGTTTGCCCGACAAATAGGTACATGTTTACCATAATTTACTGTTTTTTTGGGTGATGATGATTTTATGAGCCGATTGGCTTTTTCTTTTTCTTTTGGATTGAAGAAGGCCATGGGAGGCTATATGAAATATCCCGAAGTCCCTGGTGCAGGGGAGGTTATGGCGAAATTTTTCGAAAATTTAGGGTGTTAGCCAAATTTTTGAAAATTTTGAAAAGTTTTAGAAACTGAAAAGTTGAAGAACTTAAGCCATAATGAAAATTGTGAAAGTTGAGTTGATTTGTTAAACAACTTTCGGCTTCGTTCCTTTTCGGGGACGAAAAGTTTTAATTGGGGGAGATTGTAATAACCTGGAAATCCGAGCCAATTTAAAATTTTTATTTTGGCAATTTTACTGAATTTTGATTATTTAAAATGATTATTTTAAATAATAACGACGAAAAATTTACTTCTAATAGAAATAGAACGTATATATATTTATATAGATCGTCGTTAGAATATAAATATTTATTTTAAATTATAAAAGGAATTGAAAATGGCGCGGTAGTTCGATAATTCGATTTCAAATTTCAAATGAATGTACCGGGTGCAAATTAAACCGGATTTTAGTGAAACCAAAAATATTCCAATCTATTCGAGAATATCTTTCCAATGAATCTGAAAAATTGAAATTTCATAGTGGGAATCAAAAGATATGTACAGTTGAAAATTCAGAATAGTCACTATGGAATTCTGGCCCTTGAAAATGGAAATTTTGCAAATGACCTTGGATTTCGATGAAACCGCTTTTGTTGGATCCGTGATGTCAAGTTATTGCTAGGTTTCAAAATTCGTAATTTTTCGAATCAATATGTGAGCGTGGCAAAGGAAAACGTGTTTGACCAGTTTAAGTTGATTTTAATCGACTGGAAAATGGCCATTTTTCAAACAGCCTCAGAATTCGACGAAACTAGTTTTGTTAGGACCGTATCGTCAATACGAAGGTAGAAAATATTTTTCAGGAATTTTTCTATTTAGTATGTGGCCCAGGTAAATTGAAATGCACATTCAAATTCAATATATAAATTTATATTTTGATTTTGATGGAAACGGATCGAAACGATCGAATCAGCCTGCAATATAAATCCCATTGTGTTCGGAGTAGGGTTAATTAGCTATGGACGACAGTCGTTGGGACTCGTTTAGAGTTCGAATGTAAAAGTCAACTTTTAGAAGAAAAGAAAATATAATAAATATATATATAATCATATATCCAGTCAAACCCTTTTATTATCTCTCCCTAGTTCAACGTCCAAACCCGATTAGGAAAAAACCCTGGAGCCATCTCCTTCAGCAGCCGCCTCTGCCGGACCACCACACAATACGCGCGGCCTCCGACGATCTCCCTTGGCCAACCACCGTCGCCCTCCGTCCTTGCTCCATTCTTTGGAAACCACGAAACCCCTCGAGCCTAACCCCAAATCGATAGCTTCGACCTCCAGTGGCTCACCACCTGCGTTGCATGACCCCACCTCGCCCCTTTGCCATGACCGCCGAACTCTTCCTCCTCATCTTCAGATAATCGACGCGCTCCTCCATCGAAGAACCGCGAACCTATCCCTAATTCGAACAGAACCCCTCCCCATTCCGCCGCCATTGACCATCCGCACCACCTCAGACTCGGCGCGACACCCCTCCCTCCTCCTCTTAAATCGCAGCCCTTTCCTCTGCCAAATTAGCAATGTAAGTATTTAATTATTTATAATAAACTATTAATTTTAGATAATCAGTTTATATATATAGTTAATAAAGATTTGATTTTTATTTTTAATAAAGATTTGATTTTTATTTTTAATAAAGATTTGATTTCTATTTTCAATAAAGATTTGATTTTCCTATGTATGTAAGGTTAATAAAGAAACGATTTTTATTTATAGTTATAGATAATAAAAATCATATTTTTATAAAAGTAGGAAGTTAAAAATATAATTTTTATATAAGTATGAGAATAAGAATATGATTTTTATATTATAGAAAGAATAAAAATATGATTTTTATAATATAGAAAGGTTAAAAATATAATTTTTATTCATGTAGAGTAGTAAAAATATAATCTTTATTAGGAGAAGAGCAACATAAAAATATAATTTTTATAACTAAGTGAAGATAAAATTTTGACTTTTATATATATGAGGTGAAGATTAAAATTCGATTTTTATATATGTAGCGTATGAGGACGATGAAAGTGACAAGAGGAGAACGATGAAGATTTCCTACATAAGAACAGCCGTGGCATTGGTTTAGCTAGTCGGTGAGAACTCCTCACTTTTATTTTAATTTCTAGTTGAAATATATGCTAAGATGCAGACGGTGTTTAGCAACACCCGACACCCGTCGTCCACAGACCAAGGACGGCCTGTATGCTTGTTTGTTTGATTTTGATGTGTAGTTGATTGTGTGACGTGATGTGAAATGAAATAAAATATTTATATACTTAAAAATATTTTATAGTTGAAAATTGAGTTTTTAACGTGTATTTAAAATGAAATAAATATAAACAAATCCTTATATACACACATTTGACTGATATTGATTGGGACGATAAATTTTACACATCGCCCAACTGCACATATAAAATCTGTGTTTGATTGTTTGAAAACTCCACATGGGTATTGGGATGATATATGACATACACTAGTCCAAATAATTAGCTGTATGTCGATCGATTGATTGACAGGCTGTTATAAGCGTTAAATATTTATATTTTATGCTTATACAGTGTAGAACGCACTCTGGATGATGGTTAATTATTTATCGTTGTTATTTTATACATGTGTTGTAGAAAACCCATATAATTAACATCATATGGTAATTGATTGGGCCTCATTCCAGTTTTCAAATAGAATATTTGAAAAAGAAATATTTGAAATAGAATATTTGAAATAGAATATTTGAAATAGAATATTTGAAATAGAATATTTGAATAGAAATATGTGAAATAGAAATATTTGAAAAAGAAATATTTGAAATAGAATATTTGAAAATAGAAATATATGAAGCCGTGTTGATTAGATTTACGCCATTTTGACGTGAACGATATTTATATATATTTTATTCATTTTATAATGAACGTCGAAAATTATTTCGAAATCTGATATTTTGAATAGAATTGAAATTCGAATTAAATTGAAAAGAATTGAAATTCGAATTAAATTGAATAGAATTGAAATTCAAATTAAATTGAATAGATTTGAAATTCGAATTAAATTGAATAGATTTGAAATTCGAATTAAATTGAATAGATTTGAAATTCGAATTAAAATGGAAATGAATTCAAATTCGAATTTAATTGAAATGAATTGAAATTCGAATTAAATTGAATTGAAATCGATTTGAAATGAAATTAAAACGAATTTATATTGGAATATTCAATTTTGTTTAGAAATTGAATATGAAGTTGGAATCGTTTCGAAAACTAATTTAAAGCGATTTATAAAATATGTTTCGAAAGAGAATCGACGAAATATTATATATATATATATATATAATGGCCTGAATAGAATGCGCCGCGCCGCTGTAGTTCGCGAATTTCGACCATTGATTTCGAATGGATATTATGGGAGATCCGACCATCGGATTCTCCTAAACTGGAACCGTTGGGTTTGTATCGAAAAGAGCTTTCTAACGAATATTAGAAATTAGAAATCTAACGGTTGGATTTGGAATTATGTCCAAATCAAATTCGGAAGAGGTCGTTGTGAATGCAATTCGATGGCCGTTGATGGAAATCGACTGTACAGGCCTTGATAAAATTATTAAAAATAACAATAATTTGTGTAAAATCATAAGAAGTGATTTGGGATGAAAAACTCCATCTTTGAAAAGATAAAAATAGATTTTTATCAAAATGAACTAGTTTTGAACTAGAATTATAATTCTATTTATTTTTAAAATAAATAGATTGGATTAGAAATGGTTTTAAAAGTAACCAGAATTTCCAATAATTGAATTGGAATGGATTTGAATCGAAATTGTAATCGGAATATTTCGATGTTGGGTTTCGTGATTAAACAGATATTGATATGGAAATTTGAAAGACATATTTATATCGTTATTTCCAATACGATATTTGTGGGTCGTAGAATTTGATATTGAATATAAGCCGATATATTATCTATTAGAGCCTTATATTTAATATCAAATGTGATTTGGGTTTGTCGTGAATGGTGTCTTCATTAACACTATTCTTAAACCCAGTTTAGAAAAAGATTAAATCTTTTTATTCAGATTTAATGAAGTATACCAATTAAATAATATTTAAATAGAATTAAATTTAATTGATTTTTGGGTTTAGCGTGAATAGTGTTTTAAATAACACTTGTTCTTTAACCCGAAAATTGATGGAATGTGATTTTGGGTTATCGTGAACGGTATCTTCAATAATACTGTTCTTAGACCCAAAGGAGTTAAGAATATCAGAAACTAACTGGAGATTAGTTAAGTTGAATGGTTTCTGGGGTATTGATCTGATGTTGGTTTCGGCCTTTGGGGTTAATACTTAGGGAATTGCTCACTTGCTAATTTATGGTTAGGGACTGATTGATATGTGATGTGATTTTGGGGTTTATCGTGAACGTGTTTTAAAATGACATCGGTTCTTTATCCTAGTTAAAGATTAAAACTAAGTGGAGTTTTAATGAATCTTTAATTAGATTGAGATGATCGAGAATGGAGTCTCACCAGTTTTTCTCCAGGCGATAGTTAAATCTTTAGTTAGATTTGAACGTGAAATGGTAATTGAATTTGCCGATAACACCGTGGTGTTAGATATGAAGTATGACCAGTTTTACTTCATGGGATGAATAGGTTGGGATTGGGAAATAAAATAAATGATTACTTCGGTGTGGTTCGCTAATCATGATTAGTTTGAATTGATATTCAAAAGAAGATTAAAGAATAAATTTAAAAGAATTTATCTTTGATAAAATTAATGCGAACCTTTCCCCAAGAATGTGAAATTTAGAAACTAACTGTGGATTAGCTAAGAAGGACGGTTTCCAGGGTATTGATCTGATGTTGGTTTCGGCCTTCGGGGTTAATATTTGGGTAATTATTCTCTTGCTAATTTACGGTTAGAGAATGATGAAATGGAATGAGGCGTATGTTGTGTTTGTGTAACAATTGTTTATTATATACGCGAGTTATTTGGAAAGACCGGGTTTATCCCATTCTGAATAACTGATACAACGATAAGTCGAAGATGAAGACGGTGGTCGAAGACCGGAGGTCTTTACGTCGTTTGGGTGATTACTGATGATCTTGATTGGGTCGTACACCTAAGAGGAGGGAATCAATTAGTGGTCGTCCAGACGTACTTGGAGATCGATGGATATGCGAGGTACTAGGTGCCTCCGGTCTCATTCAGACCCAGAACGAACTTGTAAATGGACTGTGTGTCTGACATTGGATTTCAGTCTGTGTGATTGATTTCTATTAAATATATATCTGTTTGGTGGCGGAGAATTTATTCTCCTTCTTAATGCCCTTCTCTGAGACGTATGAGCTCAGAGGTTATATATTGATGGATATCAAATGCATGGAGTGAATTGCCTGTGTGGCATGCCTAAGTGACAGATGATCAAGGCTTCTGTTGAAAAGAAAAGTCTTGTGGTTGATGATTGAAGCACGGCCTTTGTGGCACAGCTTTGTCTAACGTTTAATTCGCGAGTTTGACACCCGGTATGAACCAAAAACGGGAGACGGATATCAGGGTGGGCAAGCGTTTCCTTCTAGTTAGAAGTGGCGTCAGTGGTTTTACACGCCCTGACGAGTTTGACTTATGTGGTTGTTGCTGTTGCGAGGCGCCTCGGATATATCGGTCACTATGTGAAGCCGATGGAATCATTTGTTGGCTCATTTACGCCCCATAGGGCGGGGAAACATGGTGTTCAGGAATTATAATCCACATCGGTGGACCGGCCCTGAGTCCAAGGGACGATGCGTTCTGTTCCTTAGACTCGGACTAGACAGTCTTGAATCCGTAGAGGACTATCTTTTGCCTCGGTTCATACCATAAATGATAACCCAACTTCCAATACGACATTTTGTGGTTTTGATTGTATACCTATGTATGGCGACATAGTGGTATGGGACATTCATGCCGCCTATGATTGATACTTATGATTTGAAGTTGTTTTATACACTATGCACTTATAATAGTACCAAATGATTTGTTTTAAACGTACTAAGCATGTTTGGCTATTATAAGGGAAAATCCTATCCCCCGGCTTGTGTTGCATTGTGTGATAGGACCTGGGTCTTATAATAGCTTCATTTTTCCAAAAGGCATCGCGCTGTTTCGTTATATGCACTGGTATTCTTGGGAGGAAACCTGTTCCGTGTTATACAGCGTGGTCCCTTGATATATCTGATTTAAAGTAAAGTTTTAAATAATTATTTTAGTTCTCACACCAGTCCCATGACTGACCTGGAGTTTATTGTTTTAACCTAAACTCTGGGTGGCCTTATTTTGACACGGGCAGCTAGTAGTTTTGGTTTTCCAGATTTATATTCACAGGATCCTGATTTACAGCTGGAACGATACTCGAAAAGCTCTATATCCGCGTATTACTTCTAGTTGTGTATTGTATTATTTTCCGCTACGATGTATTTAAATGTAATTTAAATCTCTGATATTTCTGTGTAATATTCATTTACACTCTGTATATTCGTGTATTCTGATGGAATTGTTGTAATAAACAATGAAATGTTCTTCTGTCTGCGTTCTATTTTGTCGTGGTCTTAAAACAATCAAACGTTTCGAACGGTCTTGATCGGTTTATTGACTGATTCGGATCGAGCGAAATTCATGGTTGTTACAACAATATAATAATCATCTAGCAGAAACGCTTTCATCTCACGTTCTACATATATATTATACAATCAAAACTGCAAGCACGTATTGGTTAATGGATTTCCAACTATGACAAGGTACAGAACCACCTTTTGCTAGTGTACCTCTAGAAAGGAATACACTGGGTTCAACAAGAACATCTTGCAACCCGGCCACACATGACCGACCACTCATTTCGCTTGAGTGTATCGAATGTATATCACCAACGGTTGGGATCAGCAATCGTTTCCCGAATGGGACAGCATCGACAATAGATTTTTAGAAGTAAATGAAACACTAGAACAGGTGATTATACACCCTAATAGGTGCGACCTACATAGCCATGCTGCCTGCCCGACTTTTGTCATTTACCGTATGTAAGGCTAGAAGCTACGCTTATCTTTTACATGCCACATCTTCATTCACTAAGAATGTCACATCGTCATACCCGCCAAATCACAAATTGATTTATCCAAAAATAACAATGGTATGCAGCTAAGAGAAACGAATTCCTCCGCCACCAAACGTGAATACGTTTGAAGAGATCAACTTACGCAATCTATCAGATATACTCTGTCAGACCTTCGTCCATACAAGTTGTCCTGGGACTGGACAAACAGAAGGCATTATTCAGTACATCCATCTTAGGCAATCTTTACCTAAGATTTATACAACAGCCCTTTCACTTTACTCCGTCTTCAATTATGTTTGGCATATATGATTCGCAACGCTTATGCCTATATGGAGTGGTTCTTCGGACAATAATCCAATCGGTCTCTCCGTACTAACAACGTTAAAATGGTCAAAAACATCGACAGTCTGTGAGTTAACTATCAAAGAAAAACACGTGTGCAAACAATGATCTTATTTCCAGGTGGAAATTGCATCGATCAATCACCAATCAACTTTTATCCTTTAAATTAATTTATCATTAATTTATTTAATTTGTCATTTCCTGTTTCCATATATTCAACATTTCTTATTTTCTAAATTTAGAAAATATACGTTATTAACAATGGAAAACATTTCCATTCCTTGTTTTCTATATTAGAAACATTTCTGATTCTTATTTGGAAAACATTTCCAAACCTTCTTCATTTGGATTTAAATAGATGTTTAAATAAAACATCGCTATGCCAACTCAAACCATTTACTAAATTCACTTAACCCTCATTCACTATAAACACTTACCATTCCTTAGTTAAGAAGGAAGTCAATCAAGTTGGGGTATAATTACCTCTCAGACCTTAACTGAATAACGTTTTAACTTCGAAATAGTCAAAGTTTATCTTTTAAACCTTTAACAAACTTCCTTACGTAATTCTCTTTTGAATAATCTCTATTCGATAACTCCTCCCTTCGAATAACTATATTCGATAATCTCTCTTACAAATAACTAGATTTGAAAACCTTTCTTCGAATAAACTATATTCGATTAACTCTATTCAACTAACTCTTATCAA
Organism: Allium sativum; assembly: GCA_030737875.1. Lineage (NCBI taxonomy): Eukaryota > Viridiplantae > Streptophyta > Magnoliopsida > Asparagales > Amaryllidaceae > Allium > Allium sativum. Next base: position 754,673,706 of record CM060918.1, read on the forward strand.
TTAACTCTATTGGATTAACTCTTTTTGATTTAACTCTAATCGATTAACTCTATTGGATTAACTCTTTTTTATTTAACTCTAATCGATTAACTCTATTGGATTAACTCTTTTTGATTTAACTCTAATCGATTAACTCTATTTACTTAACTCCTTTCGAATAAACTATATTCGATAACTACATTAATTCTACTTGAATAAACTATATTCGGTTAACTCCTTTAATTCTATACGAATAAACTATATTCGGTTAAATCCTTTAATTCTATACGAATAAACTATATTCGGTTAACTCCTTTAATTCTATTCGAATAAACTATATTCGATTTACTCCTTTAATTCTATTCGAATAAACTATATTCGATTAACTCCTTTAATTCTACTCGATTTACTCCATTTGAATAACTCTAACTGGTTAACTCTAACTCTAACTAGTTAACTCTAACTGATTAATTCTAACTGATTAACTCCTCTCAATCATTTCCTTTTGAATTATTCCTTTTCTATTTGTTTACTTAACAAATAACTATTCCCTTTTCAATTCTATTTATTTAACAAATAAATATTTCTTTTAACTTTCCTATTTATTTAACAAATAAATATTTCTTTTATCTTTCCTATTTATTTAACAAATAAATATTTCTTTTATCTTTCCTATTTATTTAACAAATAAATATTTCCTTTATAGCATTCTATTTATTTCCTATAAATAAATATTTCCATTTAATCTATTTGTAAATGTTTTACAAATATTTCCTTTTAAATTCTATTTGTAAATGTTTTACAAATATTCCTTTTTTCTATTTTATTTGTAAATGTTTTACAAATATTTCTCTTTATATTTGTTTTGCAAATATCTTCCTTGGCATTTGTTTTATAAATATTTTCCCTTTATATTTGTTTTAAAATAATTTCCTTTATATTTGTTTTACAAATATATTTCCTTTATATTTGTTTTACAAATAATTTCCTTTATATTTGTTCAATTTTATAATTACTTCCTTTTATATATAAAATCCATTGATTTTATATAAATAATTTATTTTCAAAATATACTTTGAAAATCCCCTTTTTATCATTCTAGTATTTCTTATGGTATTTAACCTACCATTTAACAATGATAAATATCGTCCAACCACACATAATCAACAACAGATTATATATCGCATCATATATCACAACATATGAATAACAGTAAAATAAATGTTTGGACTCCTCCAACCTGTTTCCCTGCATCCATAGATGTTAAACAATATAATAGCATCGATTTCACTTCGATATGAAATATTCTGATAAACAGAATCGATATTTGATTAACGATATATATAAATATCGTTATCTATAATTTCAACCAATACACAAACAATTCAACCAAACAGTTAACACACATCAATCAACAGATAATTATCAGTTCTAAATATACTTTAGAAAAATATAACTGTTCAGAGTTGGTGAGTTTTACTCACATTGGACGATCATCATTAATAACGATAACCATCTCTTGATTCAGATGGACAATTTATTTTACTATAAATTGTAACGAGCCCCAATTCACTCCTAGTCAGTTCCAGTGTGTAGCCACCATCCATACGATCCCAACGGATCTTGTTTCGCTAAGTTTTGATCCCGTATGAATAATTTATTAAGTTTACAAGCTTATATACAAACTAAAAAGAATTAACTTGAATTATCATCAAATGGGCCTCACCCTTTCCACTTGGCCCATGAACAATTTAAAACTGATATGAATAGTTCTGTCTTCCTCAACCATTTCACGCGAGCTCCAGGATATTTCGAACTCCATCACCGTATTCTCGTGCTCCTCTTACTTCCCCATTTCTTCACTGAATCAAATCAAACCTCCACCGATGAACTCCTCTTGAAAATCTCCATCACCTCCTCCTATCAACCCCCAGCTCGCACCATCCATACCAATTCCGTTCGTAGGCCGAACCCACTGTACTCAGCAAATGTCCTTACATTTTTATCACCAAATTTTACAAAAATTTCCCAAATGATGCTACTTTCCATACCGATTTCAACTACAACGATCATTTCTTCAATCGAATCACTAAACTCCTATAAACCCAAACCCTAGGCACGGCTAGAAAAAAACAGTGAACTGGCTGATGTTCGAACCACATAAAACTCATATAGAAACGAAGATAATGATCCTAGAAATGTAAATATGTTCGTATAAAAATTTATAGATTTTGGTGTGAACTGATATGATTTTTCAAAAAAATGGACTCTCACGTTGATATGAGAATTTGGTGGCGGCGGGTTTTTCTTTGACTGTAGGAAGATAATGTTTTAGGTTTAGATGGTGTTAGGTTATTTATAGGAGGGTTTTAATACTTTTTATTAGTTATTTTATTTTATTTTAATCTGTCGCTAATTTCATTCATCCTCTAAAATTTGTATGATCACCCACGATACTCAAAAATCACAAAAATAGACCTGCAGCTACAGTTCGACATTATGGTCCCAACGAAACTGGTTTCATCGAATTCCGACTTCGTATGCTCACGCAGCGTATTTTTAACCATCAAAATACTAACTGTTCTTCACACTAAAATCCCGTACGGCCACATACTGACTTCAAAAATCACGGAAATTGAAATCTAGCAAAAATTTAATATTGCGGATCCAACAAAATTAGTTTCATCGAATTCTGAGGTCGTTTGCAAAACTGGTTATTTTTAAAGCTCTAAGTAACCATTTTAAATATATAAATATATTTAAAAATAATTAAATTTAATATTTATAAATAAATATTGTCGTATATATTCACACAGAATATCATGAAGCTCCACTGGGATTTACAACTCGATATTCAAATCCCGGTTGAATTGATATTCAAATTTATATTGAAATTCCTTTTATATATCGTTATAAATTAAAAAAGAAATTCCAAAGCGACTTTTCTAAAATTTGATTTGGACATAAATCAGAATCTACACAATGAAATCCCGATTTTTCTCTTCCACTAGAAAAATATACTTCACCAGCTCCTAACGTTTCTTGTTTCACAAAATCCGATTTAAAACGGACTCTATACATTCAGTTCAAGTTCGAATCGCCAAATAGCGAACTACAGTGCCATTTCAAGCTCGTTCATAATTATATTATAAACTATACGTTCAACTGTCGACGATTGAATATATTTGTTCATATAATTCAACTCTAAACTGAACTATATATTTTAAATAATCCAATTCACACTATATTGTGAATTCCACTATTTCCGACTATTTCAGAAATTAAATATATTATTATTTTATTATTTTAATTAAATATTCAATATTATTTAATTAAACTGACCTTTAAATTACCCAACCATTATTTTAAATAATTAAATTAATTAATTATTCGACTGAAAAATACGGGTTGTTACATTCTTCCCCACTTAAAATAATTTCGTCCTCAAAATTGCTAAGGTAGAAAACAAACTCTATCGACGGGTTAAAGATCATTTGTTTATTCCTTAACTTCACTTTTTAACTAAACTAATTTAATTTCAATTAAATTATTAATTAATTCTTATTATCAAAAAAATTCAAAAATCCTGAAAATTTTCTAACACCTTAACTTTTCGAAAAATTTCGCTCGCACCTCCTTTGTACTAGTCAATAGGTCAAACTCCAACTCGCCTCTCTAGGCCATCTCCAACCCAAAAGAAAATCAAACAGCTAAGCGGCTTGCCAATTCGGCTCATCAAAATCTCAAACCCATATATAAAATAAACCGGTACCTTTTTGTCAGGCATATCATTATATCCTTTACACCTATTACCAATTCAACATATACCAGTATTATTTCAATCAAACTCCAATCACTTTTATCTACAACACCACCATTCGCTTATCCAAGTTGAATTCAATGTCAAATTCGAGTTCCATTCTCGATTCCAATTCTTAACTTATCACTTCAACGTAATTTCAGATTCCTGTCACATAATCAAGTCTTCTTCGATATCATTTCATTTCAATTCAATTTCAATTACCACTTAACTGACTTTATTTCAATTTTGAATTTTCTTTCACAAATTTTGTAACAACCCGGAAAATCTGAACCAATTTAATTTTTTTTAAATTGGCTATTTTAGTGAATTTTGAATATTTAAAATAAATATTTAAATAATAACGACGAAATGTATGTTGGAATCAATGTTGAAAATGAATAGAATTAATTTGAATTATAAACAAGGCCTGAAATGGTGCGGTAGTTTCAAAATTTGAATTCAAACTTTGACTAACTGTACCGGGTGCAAAACAAATCAGATTTGAATGAAACCAAAAATATTTAAATCTGTTAGTGAATACCTTTCTAACGAATCTGAAAAATCGAAGTTTCATAGCGGGAAGCAAAAGTTATGGCCAAATGAATTTTCAGAAAGGTCGCTATAGAATTTATATAGCCTGTGAAAATAGACATTTTGCAAACGACCTCGGAATTCGACGAAACCACTTTTGTTGGATCCAGGATGTGACGTTATTGCTAGGATTCAAATTTCATAATTTTTGAAGCTAGTATGTGAGCGCGGCAGGGGAAAATGTATTTTGGTTAATTAGAGTTAAATTGGATCGGCCAGAAAAGGGCCATTTTTCAAACTGTCTCAGAATTCAATAAAACTAGTTTTGTTGGGACCAAATCATCAAAACATGGCTGGATTTGTTTTTCTAGAATTTTTAGAATCAGTATGTGGCCACGACAAATTGAAATGTACGTTCAAAACAAATATTGAATGTTTTATATTTTAATTTGAAGAAAAACTAGTCGAAACAGTCGAATGGGCCTATGAAACATATCCCATTATGTTCAAAATGGGGGTATTTAGCTAGGGGCGACAGTCGTTGGGTTTGAATTGGTGTTCGTTTGGTCAAGAGGGTATTTTTGAATTTAAAATAAATTAAATATTTAATTATAACTCGTGGCGCAATCAGAATTCGCCACTTCGAACTCTCTCTCCCCGTTTTCAAAGCGAAGTCCCCCAATGAACGGCGGCTACAGCTGACTCCTTCTCTCCCCTTTTTCTCTTTATTCTCTCCAAGAAATCAAGTGCTCCAGCTAGGGATTTTGGAGAGCACCTCTCAAGCTTCACATCCATATAAGGTTTGTTGATTATCGTTGAGCGTGTAGCCAGAATCACCTTCGAGAAGGCGTCGCCTTTGGAGCGCCGCCATGACCCGAATACCCCATCGCTCCTAACGCGGTCCCCACCCCCTGGTGCATCGTTCGAAGCCCTACGTCGTGGCATCGGCCGATCATCCCCTAGTTGCTCGGATTTGGTGATAATCGTTAACCTAGTTTTGAACGAAACTGTGAAGGTAATGACAGTTAAAATTATTTTATATATTATAGCACTTTAAAGCGCTACCATTTATGATTTCACTGTAAAAATCATATCTTTTTCGTTTCTTGACGAAATTCAGTGAAACAACGGACAGTGGACTCGTGTGGACGTCTTCTACATTCTAGAAGAGACCATATATTTTTTTGAGCCTTCTGCTATTTTTGGTTGAGTGAAACCCAATGTGAGATTTCTAATTTATAAACGATATGGAAAACAACGATGTATAAATTATATAGTCGATGTATGAGTTATATAAGCATTGTACACCACATGTATAAGCGTTGTATAAGTTGTATGTTCGATGTATAAGTTATATATGCATTGTAAAAATTATATATGCGATGAAATGAAATTGAAATGAATTGAAGTGAATCGAAATATATTTATATACAAATATATATATATACTCCCATCGTTCACAGACCATGGACGATATTTATTGGTTGTGATTGGTGTGAAAATTGTTTTATAGCGAAAGGTTGATTAGAATTTTTTGTGGTTGAGAATGATTGATTGTGGTTGAAAAATACCCATCTGTAGTTGAAAACAAAATTAGAATAGATTGTGGAAAAGAAAATAAAACATGCCGCCTGCGTGCGAACTAGATGCATGAATCCCCATTGTCAAAAACCGCGAGGTTTTAAGGTAGAGCGAGGAGCCGTACTAGGGACGGTCCCGGTTTTAACTACCCTGCCGTTATGCTGTCGAAATTTTCAATATTATTCATGTGTTAGAATTATTTTCATGTGTTGAAACTATATTCGTGTGTTGAATAGAAATTCATGCGTTGAATAGAAATTCATGTGTTGAATGAATTTCACATGTTGAATAAATTATTTGAAAGTTAAAAATCACATTTTTATTACATATATAGCCTATATAAAATATTAGTATTTTAAATAAATTATTTTAACATCAAAAATAGCATTTTTACCTCAAGTACAGACTATATAAAATAATCGTGTTTGAAATAAATTGTTTTACAATAAAAATCACATTTTTATTATATACATGTATTGTTAAAAATGGTGAAGTATTGAAATAAATGTATGTTGGATAAAAATATCATTTTTATCAAATCTATATAGTGGATATGATTTTGAAATCTATGAAAGAGTTATATTTATATATATTTATATAAATATAATCAATGTATAGTGAATAACGAAGCTGTAGTTCGTGTTTTGAAACCGTGATTTCAAACGATTAGTGCGGGAGATCCGACCATCGGATTTTCCCGAAAAAACAACCTTTGGGTTCGCCTTGGAAATATCTTTCCAAAGGAACCAACTTTATAAAGATCCAACGGTTGGACTGTCTGGAATGTTTAATTCAAATCTAAAGAGAAACAGCGCCAGAATCGATTATATATATATATATATATAATTGAATTAAATCGAATAACGACGCTGCAGTTCATATTTTGAAATCGTAACTTCAAACGATTGGTGCGGGAGATCCAACCGTCGGATTTTCCCAAAACTGAAACCGTTGGATTCGTTGTAAAAAGATCTTTCTAATGATATAAATTTTGTGATGGTCCAACGGTTAGATTTTTAGATATGTGTAAATCAAATCTAGAGAAAAACAGCGCCATGACCGCGTTATGGCCTGAAGCGTCGTTTGAATGAATTGGCTATTTTTAAATAAATAAAAATAGCGATAAACCATGATAAAATATTATAAACGATATGGAATGGAAATAAACCGAATTTGCTTGGTTGATGTGATATTTGATGGTTGAATGTGTTTGGTGTGAAAATTACATTAAAGAACAGAATTGGTGATGTCGAATAATTTAACCAGTGAAATGAATTGATTTGAAATTCTAAATATACGTGAATTATTTGAAAAGGCCGAGTTAATTCTCATTTCAAATAATTGATCGACGAGTAAAAGTCGAAGATATGAAGACGGTGCAAGACCGATGATCTTCACGTCGAATGGAGGGGTGCTACGGATGCTCATGATAGGAGTAGCTACCTTGACGGGGTTGAAGTAGTAGCCACCCGGACGTACTTGTTGATTGTACGGATATGCGAGGTATTGAGTGCCTCCGGTTTCGTTCAGACCCAGAACGAACGTGTAAATGGACTATGTGTCTGACATTGGAATTTGTTCTGTGCTGATTGATCTCTATTAAATATATATCTGTTTGGCGGTGGAGAATTTATTCTCTTGCTTAATGCCCTTCTCTGAGACGTACGAGCTCAGAGGTTATATATCGATGGAAACTAGTTGCATTGAGTGAATTGCTTGTGTGGCATGCCTAAGTGGCAGATGATCAAGGCTTCTGTTGAAAAGCAAAGTCTTGTGGTTGATGATCAAAGAACGGCCTGTGTGGCGGAGCTTTGTGTATAGCGTTGTTTCGCGAGCCTCACACCCCGGGATGGACCAGAAACGGGAGAAGGATCCAGGGAGGACATGCGTTTCTTTCTAGCTAGGGTGGTGTCAGTGACCTACCAGCCCTGGCATTTATGTACTTTTCACCTGTGTGGTTGTTGCTGTTGCGAGGCACCTCGGATATATCGATCGATCCGGGACCGATGGAGTCATTGGGCTCATTTACGCCCCAAAGGGCGGGGAAACGCAGTGTTCAGCCATTTTAATCCACATCGGTGGACCGACCCTGTGGCTCCTAGGTGCAGTTGCGGCTGTTCCTGAGACATGGTAAGCTAGATTGTCTCGAAGCGATGAGGACGATCCCTGGCCTTGGTTCATGAAGGAAATCCAATTTCCAAATACAACATTGTGCGGTTTTGATTGTATACCTATATATGGAGACATAGTGGTATTGGGCATTAATGCCGTCTATGATTGATACTTATGATTTAAATTTGTTTTTGAAACTTATAAACACTAGTAATAATATCAAATGCTTTTGTTTTATTCGTATCAAGCATATTTTGACTATTATAAGGTAAAACTCTATCCTCCGGTTTGTGTTGCATTGTGTGATGGGAATTGAGTCTTATAATGGCTTCATTTTTTATAAAAAGCATTGCGATGTTTAAATGAATTATTTGTTTTAAAGCACTGGCAATCCAATGGAGTAAACCCGTTCCGCGAAAGTGGCGTGGTCCTATGATTGTCCATTTTTGAAAGTGTGTTTTAAGTAGATTTCTCATACCAGTCCCATGACTGACTCGTAGTTTGTTTCACTTGCAAACTCGGGTGCCCATATCTCTACACGGGCAGCCTTGTATTCAGGTTTTAGCAGGCTCTTTCTGGATAGCTAGAGCTGAAGATGGATTCTATCATTTATCTCTTTTTATGCTGTTCAACTCCTGTTGTACATATTATGTTTGTTTTCCGCAGTAGACATTTATGTATAGCAAAACTGTATTTTGTACTAAGTATGATCCTATATGCTGTGTAACTATGATGATTATATTTATCAAGTGTATTCTATTGTACATTATCTGGTGTATTTAATTATTTCTGTTCTGTTGTTATCTGTTTTATGTGTTATATACCAAAGATTACCCTAGCCTCGTCTCATCGGGTATGGGGTCGTCACAAATTTCTATTTAATTTGTTTTTAATTCAAACAATCTTCCCCAGGGATTTTGAACAGCTTTGCTATTTCTAAAAGAAAACTTTCTTTTTCAGGATTTCAAAACAACTCATTTTCCCAAAACAATTTGAAATCAATATCCTTGGTAGTAATCCGTCACTTACAAACTCGAAAATGAACACTAATGATGTTGCGCAGTCATCATCAGAATTATTTTCCAGCGACCGAAGTGAGTTCAATACTATATCACTTTCAAATCTATTTCTAAACACTTTTATTTTGAAATCAGTTCAAAATATCATCCACAAATGCTTGCAATACAACTTTAAATTCTCCCAGGATCTTAAAATTCACATATATTTAATCCAAGTCTATTTACAAACTCTGTTCAAAATTTCCAGGGTTTTAATTTCAATTCTGATTCAAATTCAGATTTAATTCATTTCGTAACACTTATACAAATATTATTTGGTTATATACGTAACCATTTCACTTTTTATAATCTTACTCGATTATAACAACAACCAATATAAATCCTTTATATCAAAATATAATTTGGGTAAAATTATTTCGTTTACCCTCTTTTCAAAGCATACCATCACGGTTCATACTATTCGAGTGTTTAGAAACTCCTACCGATACAGTGGATCAAACTGATCGACCAGAACTTATAAACAGCTCAACCAATAAATCTCCACAATATAAAACAATTTTTATTGAATAACAAATACGCTCTCTCGTATATATACACTCAAACTCAATCTAGGGTATTACTAACCCCATCTCTACCGAGTCATGCCACAGAGCCAAGGTAACTACTTAACCTTAAGCTCTGATACCAACTGTAACGACCCGGTTTTTAAGCGACTTTGGTTATTGACACAAACTCATTGACGACTAACCAAACATCGAAAAAACCTGGAAGTTAATGAAAGAAGTTAGAGGGTGAGAATAAATAAGATAGAAACTTAGAATAGAAGAAGAAGAATACAACATCAGAGTAACACGAACCTCACAGCGGAACGAATAACATATAATATATATATAACATAACTTGAAATATACATTTGTACTTGAATATATATCATTATCAAAGTACAGCACTTACAACACAGCGGAAATAAACTATAGCTATATGTTCCTGAAGCCTCCTGCTCCAGCTCTTCAAGTATCTAGAAATTCCTGACTACTTGACTGCCCGTACAAAATTCGGCACCCAAGACTTTAGGGTAAACAAAAAAAGATAAACTCCAGGTCAGTCATGGGACTAGTATGAGTAATACAGTTTAAAATAGTTTGAACAAGTAAACGATATCTCATAAGACCACGCCGTATAACGGAATGGGTTTTTCCCTTATGAGAATCCAAAATATCTTTATATCAAAAACCTATTGATATTATAATAATGTCTATCAACCACAAAATAATAATCATCTAGCAGAAACGCTTTCATCTCACGTTCTACATATATAGTATACAATCAAAACCGCAAGCACGTATTGGGTAATGGATTTCCATCTATGGCAAGGTATGGAACCACCTTTCGCTAGTGTACATTTAGAGATGTATACACTGGGTTCAACAAGAACATCTTGCAACCCGACCACACATGACCGGCCACTCATTTCGCTTGTGTATCGAATGTATATCACCAACGGTTGGGATCAGCAACCGTTTACTGAATGGACAGCATCGACAATAGATTTTTAGAAGTAAATGAAACTCTAGATCAAGTGATTATACACCCTAATAGGTGCGACCTACATAGCCATGCTGCCTGCCCGACTTTTTTCATTTACCGGATGTGAGGCTAGAAGCTACGCTTATCTTTTACATGCCACATCTTCATTCACTTAGAATGTCACATCATCATACCCGCCAAATCACAAATTGATTTATCCAAAAATAACACGGGTATACAACTAAGAGAAATGAATTCCTCCTCCACCAAACGTGAATACGTTTGAAGAGATCAACTTACTTTTTTTTGAAACTGGGTAAACCGCCTCGTTAAAAACCTGTTCCTTTACTCGGCGTGAGTATAGGCCAGGAAAAAAGAGTGCGGTGCTTTATTGATAACGAATCAATAAACTAATGTACGAATACATCTGTATGTGAACATCATATTCCCTCTCAAACAACTGACCCCTAAAAAAAAAAAAAAACAACCCCAACTCTCAGGTCCACAAACAAAAGCCCATAGGCCCATATAACCGAAGACCCAAAACTTGCGGAAGTAAGGCCACATTAAAAAAAGGAAAGAATTAACTAAACTAGTTTATTCCCCCAATCTCGCGTCGTGAACCCTAAATCACGCTCAAAAGAAGGCGGCGCAATCTCTTCATCCAGGATCATCAACATTAATTCCCCAATTGCGCAGGATTTTTTGATGAAAAATCGCATTCTTCCTCTTCGATTTCAACATAAGGTAATTAATTTCAGTATTTATTATGTTCCATCATCTGAACTTGTCCATAGATCCATTAGCGTGAGCTCTAGCATTACGTTCTGCCCAAATATGATACACAGTAGTGACTAGGCTGCAAAAAGCAAGGTCCTGAGATATGTCCTTAACCATGAATTTATTTTTCAGGTAGTTGACTTCATCTTCCAATAGTAACGGCCGACTTGAGGAGGGAGGTGCGTCCAGTTTTAGTATGCACATCGTCCAGAGATACGCTGAGTAAGGGCAGGTAAAGAAGAGATGATTTCTGTCCTCTGTATTTTCCATGCATAACACACAAGTAGTATTCACTGCATAACCCCAATTAGCTAGATGATCGTAAGTAGGAAGTCTATTGAGACATGCTTTATACATGCATAGCGACATTTTTGCACTGTTTATTTTATGCCACGTAATCTCGCACCAATCGATATCTGGTGTGTGCTCTCTAGTTATATCCCATGCCGAATGAAAAGAGAAACCATCCTTGCTTTTGTTCCAGCACCAGAAATCAGACTCAAAGCTGGACTTTATAGGAATATCTTTAATTTTGTCTGCAATCATTCTGGACACAGTCAACTTATTAGTGTTAAACTCTCCGTTTTGAATAAGACAATCCACTTTTAAGTTCTCTCCACCATACAGATCTAGACTGTCCCAACCCAAAATGTTAACTAGGATTTCACTGTTGATCCAAGGATCAAACCAGAGCATGGTGTCATGTCCATTAGAAATACAACGATTAATACATTTCAAAACCAAATTTCTATTCCTCAACATTGCTTTCCAAGTGCATGAACGGTTATTATCCATTTGCATAACCCAAAATTTGTTATCATTACAATATCTGCTTTCCATCCACTCCTTCCACATGCTCTGTCTGCTTAAAAAATGCCATACCAGTTTTATAGCAGCTGCCACTTTAATATCTTCAAATTTTCTGATTCCCACACCCCCTTCACTTTTTGGATAGCAAAGAGTATCCCATGCAATTTTGTGACTCTTTCCTCCCCAAACAAAATTAGCGCACATCTTATTAATTTTGTCTAATGTCGCAGCTGGCAATTGGTAAATTAATAACCAATATAAAACCATTGGGGTAATCACAGATTTAATTAACTCAATTCTTCCCGCCATAGATAAAAGGCGACAGTCCCAACTATCCATCTTATTTCTGATTTTATCAAAAAGATCACCGCAATCAGAGAACTTTAGATAAGTATTTGATAAAGGAACGCCTAAATACTTGATTGGTAGACTACCCTCTCTCATATTTAGAATACCAGTTAGTTCTCCTTTAATATTGACACCCTTGCTGGAAAAAAATTTTGACTTAAGATTATTTGCCTTGAGCCCTGCCATGATACTCATGATTTCCAGAATCCTTGAAATTTCGTCGGCACTTTTTATCTTAGCTTTAGAAAAGATCATCAAATCATCCGCATAAATTAGATGATTAACATGCGGTTCATTTTTATAAATAGGTGGAATTAACTCCAACATGCAAGCCTTATGCATAAGTAAAGAGAAAAACTCCATAACTATGCAAAAGAGATAAGGGGATAGGGGATCCCCTTGACGTAAACCTCTGTTACTTTTAATATAACCCTTTGGACTGCCCTTCATCAAGATGGAATAAGATGGCGTATTTATACATACTTTAATCACCTTAACTAGTCTTCTCGGAAAACCCATCATATCTAACATGTGGTAAACAAAACTCCGATTAACTTTGTCATACGCTTTTTGCAGGTCTATTTTGATGCACATGTTACCACTCCTGTCTCTGTTAAAATGTCTAATTTGTTCGTGGGCTAACAACACATTTTCAGCGATATGTCTACCAGGTATGAAGGCTGATTGATTCTCAGATACAAGATGTTTCAGGTATGGCTTAATCCTATTGCAAATAACTTTAGAAATAATTTTGTAAATGACATTGCAACAAGATATCAGCCTATAATCAGATATACTAATGGGTTTCTCAGCTTTAGGAATAAGCGTGATAAATGTATGATTAATACCTTTCGACAGCTTTCCTGTTCTGAAAACTTCTTCAATCAAATCAACTAGAGTAATCTTCAAATCCTCCCAATGTGTCTTGTAAAATTTTGCTGTAAAACCGTCCGGTCCCGGGCTTTTATCATTAGGAATAGAGAAAGTGGCCTTATATACCTCTTCAATGGTAATTCTTGACATTAACTGATCTCTACCTCTTTCATTCACTATGAACCTGCAATTTATTTCTGGAAAAACATTTGTTTATTGGTCCTCAGTATAAAACATCTCTGAAAAATAATTAATAGCTTCCATTTCAATGCTATCCGGGTCCTGTAATATTATACCATTCGCCTGGATTATGTTCCCCCAGTTATTAATGTGTCTTCGCAATGACATTTTGGCATGAAATTTTTTTTTTGTAGAAGAATCCCCCTCATTAAGCCAAGAAATCTTTGACTTCTGCCTTGCATTTCTATATTCTATATAGCATTGGTCTCTCCATCTTCTATATACATCCTCCAATCTACCAAATATATCAATGTCCATAGGGTTTTCATCAATATCTTTAAGCACATCATTGTATTCCAATTCAGCTCATTTCAGAATATTTTTATATTCCCAATTACTTGAATTCCATCTTTTCAAATTGATCTTGCAAAGTTTTAAAAACATCTGGAAAACATACAATTTAGACCCATGCCATTGTAACATATCTAACTGTTGTTTTGCCCAATAAATGCAGTCCCAGTAACCCTCTACCTCATGCCAAGTGTTTACATACTTAAAAGGTATATTTGTTCTTTTTGAATCATGAGGCCTGAATTTAACGCATATAGGAATGTGATCGCTTATAGGGTTTGACTCTCCGAAGGCATTCAGCTCAGGGAACATATGTAGAAAATTGTAGTTGCATAATAAACGGTCAATTTTAGTAGCAATACCTCTCCGCCTCCATGTGTATTTAAAGCCCTTGATAGGTATGTCCATGAGACCTGCCTCGGCTATGCAATTCAGCAGACCTGAGATTTGCCTGTAAGACACAGTAGACCCCCACCTTTTTTTCATTAGCTGATAAAATATTATTGAACTCGCCAACAACAATCCAAGGAATATCAACATGCTTAGCCTCATTCACTATATCGGTCCAAAGATTCTCCCTGTCTAGTAAAAAATTGCTAGCATAGATAAACGTCAATCGACATATCATGCCTCCTACATTCTTAGCCAAGATAGAAATGTGTTGATACGATTTACTGATGGTCGTAAAGTCTAGCCAAACATCGGAATCCCAAGCTATCAGTATTCTACCCTTACAGTTGCATTCATTATTATTAACAAACTTCCAGTTTTTCTGCATTTTACATTGAAATTGCATCATGGCTATATCATTCATTTTATTCTCTAATAGGCCAACAATAGTAGGCCTTAATTTGTTAAGGAATTTGACCACCTCATTCTGTTTGGTAGAAATGTTCAAACCCCTAACATTCCAGGCAATAATGTTCATTTTAGACCACCTCATTTTACATTGAATTAGACCACCATCATGGCTCCTTGTCGCGACTTTAGGAGGAGCAACAAGTTTTGACGAGTTTTTCTTTTTAGAATTCTTGCTGAAATTGTCCATATCTTCTATGAATTTTTTATTAGCCTCGACGAAATTACTAACTTCAAATTCTTTTTCAGGTGCCATGGCCGTCTTTTCTTCATTGTCGAGCAGTTCAGCAGTGTCATTTTCTTCCAAATCAGTCCAATCTTCAACACTTCCTTCACCGGGTATGCTTGTAGTTCCCTCTCTATTATCTGTTGCCATGTCTTTAAACTTGTCATCTATTGACTGTGTGGTATCTTTCTAGATTGTATGTTGGTATCCACTTCCCTCCTGATGAGCTATCAAGGAGTTGAGAGATTTAAATCCAGTGTTCTCTCGGACTGTAATATTATTCAACGCACTAGCATTTCCTTGTTTGTCCTTTCCTTGAGTAAGCTCTGTCACAATGTTGTTTTCATAAATAGCGTGCGTTGTAATGTTTTGTTCCTTGCATGTAATTGGAGAGTTAATGCCTGTATTCGTTGTATTATCATCATTTTCTTTCTGTTGAATGTCACTGCTATTATTATTCTGTGATGGTTCATTGTTAACGTTGCTATGTTTGTTCATGCAATCTTCAACTTGTGCTGTTTCCTCTTCTAGATTTACGATTTGTTCTTGCTCTTCATTACCAACAGATGTTACATCCTCCTCTGCAATATTGTTAGCGGTCTGAATCTCCTCTCCACCTTGACTTTTTGGTATCCATTTTTCTTCCACCTTAGTTTTACATTGGGAAGTCGAGTGGCCGAACACTTTACAGTTACAACAGCAAATCGACTTGTACAAATATTCTACATTTATTTTCAATTCTTCATTCGTGTGTAACACCACATCTACTTCAGAGCGAAAGTCCGACGCTGCTTCCATATCCACCAAAATTTTGGCAAACGCGACTCTCGATTCGTCCACTGTGATTTTGTCCATTTTGATTGGTTTTCCCAATACACTAGCAATAGCGCTTAGCGCTTCTCTGTCCCATAGCTCTAATTCCAGATTTGTTAGCTTCACCCAAATAGGCATTGTCGACAATAGATCCTTTTTGAATCTTAAACCCATGTTCCATTTCTTTAAAATAATAATTCTATTATCAAACATGTACGGCCCTCCTTTCAGAATATTTTCACAGTCTACGTTATTGTCAAAACGGATTATAAAAAAACCATTTTCTCTCGAAAGAAGTTGAAAGTTCCCCGACGGTTTCCATGTACGTTCTATATATTTCTTCAGGTGTAAATGATACGGTCTTGCACCATACACGTAGAAAACTATGGAATTTTTCCATTTATCCACTGATCTGAAAGCTGCTCGTTCAGAAATAGATGCCTTCCTCTTATCATCGATTATCACCGGTTCTGTGAAATCCAGATCCACAAATTCATCCCTAATTTGGCCAATACCTCCGCTTGCTGCCTGAATCCAAGATTTAGATAAACCCTTAGCCACGTCACTCTGGATATTTCTCCAGTTCTTCTCATAAAACATCGATCTGAATCTATCCATATGAATCAGTGGGTTTCCATTCTTGGATCGAGCATTCGCTCCACCCTTAAACGTATCCCTGGAGGCACGTCCCATGATAGTGGGATTGTGGGATGTACTATCCCCATTACCTCCTTGATCAGCCAGTGAGATCCCTCTCGACGTGCTACCCTTCTCAAAAACAGAAGATCTAAACGCTCCAGAGGACATCGGTTGCTTTCCAAACGCTGCTGAAATCCTAGGTGCGGACAGTTTTTCTTGCCTCAGATCTGGAGGCCGCCCATTCTTCCCAGCGTCCGCCATTAATTTAGTCCCAGCGTCCGCCATTAATTTAGTACATACAAGTTGTCCTGGGAATGGACAAACCGAAGGCACTATTCAGTACATCCATCTTAGGCAATCTTTACCTAAGATTTATACAACAGCCCTTGCACTTCACTCCGTCTTCAATTATCTTTGGCATATATGATTCGCAATGATTATGCCAATACGGAGTGGTTCTTCAGATAATAATCCAACCAGTCTCACCAAATTAACAACGTTAAAATGGTCAAAAACTTCGATAGTCGGTGAGTTAACTATCAAAGAAAAACACGTGTGCAAACAACGATCTTATTTCCAGATGAAAATTACATTGATCAATCACCAATCAACTTTTATACTTTAAATTAATTTATCATTAATTTATTTGATTTGTCATTTCCTGTTTCCATATATTCAACATTTCTTAATTTCTAAATTTAAAAAATATATGCTATTAACAATGGAAAACATTTCCATTTCTTGTTTTCTATATTAGAAACATTTCTAATTCTTATTTGGAAAACATTTCCAAAGCTTCTTCATTTGGATTTAAACAGATGTTTAAATAAAACATCGTTATGCCAACTCAAACCATCTACTAAATTCAATTAACCATCATTCACTATCAACCCTTACCATCCCTTAGTTAAGAAGAAAGTCAATCAAGTTGGGGTATAATTACCTCTCAGACCTTAAATGAACAACGTTTTAACTTCGAAATAGTCAAAGTTTATCTATTAAACCTTTAACAAACTTCCTTACGTAATTCTCTTTCGAGTAATCTCTATTCGATAACTCCTCCCTTCGAATAACTATATTCGATAATCTCTCTTACGAATAACTAGATTCGAAAACCTTTCTTCGAATAAACTACATTCAATTAACTCTGTTCAATTAACTCTTATCAATTAACTCTATTGGATTAACTCTTTTTGATTTAACTCTAATCGATTAACTCTATTGGATTAACTCTTTTTGATTTAACTCTAATCGATTAACTCTAATGGATTAACTCTTTTTGATTTAACTCTAATCCATTAACTCTATTTTCTTAACTCCTTTCGAATAAACTATATTCGATGACTCCTTTAATTCTACTCGAATAAACTATATTCGATTAACTCCTTTAATTCTATTCGAATATACTATATTCGATTAACTCCTTTAATTCTATTCGAATAAACTATATTCGATTAACTCCTTTAACTCTATTCGAATAAACTATATTCGATTAACTCCTTTAATTCTATTCGAACAAACTATATTCGATTTACTCCTTTAGTTCTATTCGAATAAACTATATTGATTTAACCCCTTTAATTCTACTCGATTTACTCCATTTGAACAACTCTAATTGGTTAACTCTAACTGATTAATTCTAACTGATTAACTCGTTTCAATCATTTCCTTTTGAATTATTCCTTTTCTATTTGTTTACTTAACAAATAACTATTCCCTTTTCAATTCTATTTATTTAACAAATAAATATTTCTTTTAACTTTCCTATTTATTTAACAAATAAATATTTCTTTTATCTTTCCTATTTATTTATCAAATAAATATTTCTTTTATCTTTCCTATTTATTTAACAAATAAATATTTCCTTTATAACATACTATTTATTTCCTATAAATAAATTTTTCCACTTAATCTATTTGTAAATGTTTTACAAATATTTCCTTTTAAATTCTATTAGTGAATGTTTTACAAATATTTCTTTTTCCTATTTTATTTGTAAATGTTTTACAAATATTTCTCTTTCTATTTGTTTTGCAAATATCTTCCTTTGTATTTGTTTTACAAATATATTCCCTTTATATTTGTTTTACTAATAATTTCCTTTATATTTGTTTTGCTAATATATTTCCTTTATATTTGGTTTACAAATAATTTCCTTTATATTTGTTTGATTTTATAATTACTTCCTTTTATATATAAAATCCATTGATTTTATATAAATAATTTATTTTCAAAATATACTTTGAAAATCTCCTTTTTATCATTCTAGTATTTATTATGGTATTTAACCTACCATTTAACAATGATAAATATCGTCCAACCACACATAATCAACAACAGATTATATATCGCATCATATATCACAATATATGAACAACAGTAAAATAAATGTTGGGATTCCTCCAACCCGATTCCCTGCATCCTCAGATGTTAAACAATATAAAAACATCGATTTCACTTCGATATGAAATATTCTGATAAACATAATCGATATTTGATTAACGATATATATAAATATCGTTATGTATAATTTCAACCAATACATAAACAATTCAACCAAACAGTTAACATACATCAATCAACATACAATTATCAGTTCTAAATATACATTAGAAAAATATAATTGTTTAGAGTTAGTGAGTTTTACTCACATTGGACGATCATCGTTAATAATGATAACCATCTCTTGATTCAGATGGACAACTTATTTAACTATAAATTGTAACGAGCCCCAATTCACTCCTAGTCAGTTCCAGTATGTAGCCACCGTCCATACGATCCCAATGGATCTTGTTTAGCTAAATTTTGATCACGTATGAATAAGTTATTAAATTTACAAGCTTATATACAAATTAAAAAGAATTAACTTGAATTATCATCAAATGGGCCTCACCCTTTCCACTTGGCATAAACAATTTAAAACCGGTATGAATAGTTTTGTCTTCCTAAATCATTTAACGCGAGCTCCAGGATATTTCGAACTCCATCACCGTATTCTCGTGCTCCTCTTACTTCCCCATTTCTTCACCGAATCGAATCAAACCTCCACCGATGAACTCCTGTTGAAAATCTCCATCACCTCCTCCTATCAACCCCCAGCTCGCACCATCCATACCAATTCCGTTCGTAGGTCGAACCCACTGTACTCAGCAAACGACCATACATTTTTATCACCAAATTTTACAAAAATTTCCCAAATGATGCTACTTTCCACACTGATTTCAACTACAACGATCATTTCTTCCATTGAATCACTAAACTCCTATAAACCCAAACCCTAGGCACAGCTAGAAAAAAAAAGCGAACTGGCTGATGTTCGAACCACATAAAACTCAAAGACAATGATCCCAGAAATGTAAATATGTTCGTTAAAAATTTATAGATTTTGGTGTGAATTGATATGATTTTTCAAAAAAATGGATTCTCACGTTGATATGAGAATTTGGTGGCGGCGGGTTTTTCTTTGACTGTAGGAAGAAAATGTGTAAGGTTTAGATGGTGTTAGGTTATTTATAGGAGGGTTTTAATATTTTTTTATTGATTATTTTATTTTATTTTAATCAATCGCTAATTTCATTCGTCCTCTAAAATAGGTATGATCACCCACGATACTCAAAAATCACGAAACTGGACCTGCAGCTACAGTTCGACATTACGGTCCCATCGAAACTAGTTTCGTCGAATTCCGACTTCGTACGTTCACACAACATATTTTCAACCATCAAAATATTGACTGTTCTTCACAATAAAATCCTATACGGCCACATACTGACTTCAAAAATCACGGAAATTGAAATCTAGCAATAATTTAATATTGTGGATCCAACAAAATTAGTTTCGTCGAATTCTGATGTCGTTAGCAAAACTAGCTATTTTAAAAGCACTAAATAACCCTTTTAAATATATAAATATATTTAAAAATAATTAAATTTAATATTTATAAATAAATATTATCATATATATTCACACAGAATATCATACAGCTCCACTGGGATTTATAACTCAATATTCAAATCCCAGTTGAATCGATATTCAAATTTATATTGAAATTCCTTTTATATATCGTTATAAATTATAAAGGAAATTCGATAGCGACTTTTCTAAAATTTTATTTGGACATAAATCAAAATCTACTCAATGAAATCCCGATTTTTCTCTTCCACTAGAAAAATATACTTCACCAGCTCCTAACGTTTCTTGTTTCGTAGAAATCCGATTTAAAACGGACTCTGTACATTCAGTTGAAGTTCGAATCGCCAAATAGCGAACTGCAGCGCCATTTCAAGCTCGTTTATAATTATATTATAAACTATACATTCAACTGTCGATGATTGAATATATTTGTTCATATAATTCAACTCTAAACTGAACTATATATTTTAAATAATCCAATTCACACTATATTGTGAATTCCACTATTTCTGACTATTTCAGAAATTAAATATATTATTATATTATTATTTTAATTAAATATTCAATGTTATTTAATTAAACAGACCTTTAAATTACCCAACCATTATTTTAAATAATTAAATTAATTAATTATTCGATCGAAAAATACGGTCGTTACACATGATTAAGGGGAAATTATGGGTATTGGGTATGTTTGATTCGTATTGACATGTCAAATTATTGTTTCGGTGTTTATGGTAGTTTCTACATGTTGCTATGACTGTTTGGAATGATTTGTGATTGAATAGAAAAGTTAGATTGGTCGAAAACGCCGTCGTATGGTGTACGTTGCTTGCTGGAAAAGTTGCAGAAATTGGTTAGAGCAGTCCCGTTCGTGAGCATGCATCACGACCCCGACCCGATTGTGATCACTCCACCCTTCACGAACCGGAATGATCATCATGAGCGGAATAGAGCACGCTCCACTTTGAAGACTACGAGCCACCTAGGAGCATCATCACGAGTCGATAGCCTGGAGGTTTGACCACGAACCGGAGTTTGGTGCACCACCCACGAATCACCAGGGAAGTGTTGCCACGACCCGAGCCCACCATCACGACCAGAAACCACAAGTGGAGCTCTCGTGTAATAACCCGGAAATTTTGAGCCAATTTGAAATTTTTATTTTGGCAATTTTAGTGAATTTTGATTATTTAAAATGAATTATTTTAAATAATAACGACGAGAAATTTATTTTGAATAGAATTCGAACGTATATATTTATTCAAATCGTAGTTAGAATATAAATATTTATTTATATATATAAAAGGAATTGAAAAAGGCGCGGTAGTTCGATAATTCGATTTCAATTTTCAATTGGATGTACAGGATTCAAAATAAACCGGATTTTAGTGAAACCAAAAATATTTGAATCTATTTGAGAATATCTTTCTAACGAATTCGAAAAATCAAAATTTCATAGTGGGGATAAAAAGTTATGCCCAGTTGAAAATTCAGAATAGTCGCTATGGAATTTCGGCCCTTAAAAATGGGAATTTTGTAAACGACCTCGGATCTCGACGAAACCACTTTTGTTGGATCCGTAATGTCAAGTTATTGCTATATTCCAATTTTCATAATTTTTCGATTCAATATGTGAGCGTGGAAAAGGAAAACGCATTTGACCAGTTTTAGTTGATTTTAATCGACTGGAAAATGACGATTTTTCAAACGGTCTCAGAATTCGACGAAATTAGTTTTGTTAGGACCGTATCGTCAATACGAAGCTAGAAAATATTATTCGGGAATTTTTAGAGTTAGTGTGTGACCCCGGTAAATTGAAATGTGAGTTCAAAATTCAATATATAGAGTTATATGTTGATTTTGATGGAAACTGATCGAAACGATTGAATCAGCTTACGATACATATCCAATTGTGTTCAGAATGGGGGTAATTAGCTATGGACGACAGGCGGTGGGTCTCGTTTTAAGTTCGAAAATAAAAGTTGTTTTTTGAAATTAAATTAAAAATATATATATATAAATCCCTCTCTCTTCCTTTTTACCTCAGCCCCCCCCCCCCCCGTTCTTCATTCATTCAAAAAAAAGTGAAAATGAATTCAACAGAGCACGACGCCGCACCAGGCGCACCACCGCCGCCGCGTCGGCGTCCATCCACCGCCCCTCCTCATTCTCTTCCGATCCCCTTCTCCCTCCTCCTCCGAACCCTCCAGCCCCGTAAAAGCCTTCAGCGCCCCCTCCCCCCAAAACTTCCGTCGCTCCATCGATTCCGCCGCCGAACGACCCCCGCACCCCCCTTGAAACAGCCCTTCGCGCTCTTCAGCCTCCACAGTCGCCGACGCTCTTCCCCCAAGCCCCTAAGTCTTCAACAATCAAAGCCCTAGCTCTGATTAAACCCAACCGGTCTCGCTTAGCCTCAGCCTGACACACACCACCTCGATCCAGCACCTCCACTAACCTCAGCCCCTCTACCTTCGGTTAGCACGCAAGCAAACACCTTTTTCTTCCAAAAATGTGAGTTTTCCTTTTTAGTTTTGCTTTATTTATGAAATTTCTAGCATGAAATAACTTTATTGTATTTATGTTGTTTTAAAAATAAAAGTAGCATTATAAAATTTCAAATTTTATATATTTAATAGCAAGATAAAAATCAATTTTTATTATGCATTGTGATTTTTATTTATATCAAGATTTTGATATGAAGTGATCGTTGAATAGAAAATATAATTTTTATATAATCAAGAGGTTAAAAATATAATTTTTATAATATAGAGAGGTTAAAAATATATTTTTTATATTATATCGATAGTAAAAGTTTGATCTTTATATATGAGGTGAAGGAAAAAAATTCAATTTTTTTATTTGTGTAGTGAATACGGGAAACGAAAGTCACAATAGGCGAGCACGGCGAAAACTTCTCACTTTTAATTTAATTTTCCAGTTAAATTATATACTAGGATGTAGACGGTGTTTAGTAGCACCCGACACCCGTCGTCCACAGACCATGGACGGATTGTATGCTTGTTTGTTTGATTTTGCTGTGTAGTTGATTGTGTGATGTGATGTAAAATGTAATAAAGTATTTATATAGTTAAAATATTTTTATAGTTACAAATAGAATTTTTAACGTGGTTATGAAATGAAATAAATTAATATAAACAAATCGAACGATTTGTTTATACACACATTTGATTGATATTGATTGGGACGATAAATTTTACACACCGCCCAACTGCACAAATAAAATCTATGTTTGATTGTTTGAAAACCTCCACACGGGTATTTGGGATGATATATGACATACACTAATCCCAATAATTAGTTGTATGTCGAACGATTGATGGACAGACTGTTATGGGCGTTAAAAATTTATATTTGATGCTTATACAGTGTAGAATGCACTTTGGATGATGGTTGATTATTCATCGTTGCTATTGTATACATGTGTTGTAGAAAATCCATATAATTAACATTATATGGTAATTGATTGGGGCTCATTCCAGTTTTCAAAAAGAAATATTTGAATAGAAATATTTGAAAAAGAAATAATTGAAATAGAATATTTGAAAATAGAAATATATGAGGCCGTGTTGATTAGATTGAAGCCATTTTGACACGAATGATATTTATATCAATTTTATTCATTTTGCAATGAATATTGAAAGTGATTTCGAAATTCGAATTATATTGAAGAGAATTGAAATTCGAATTAAACTGAATAGAATTGAAATTCGAATTAGATTGAAATAGATTTGAAATCATTTTGAATTGAATTTAAAACATATTGAAATTGAACTAAAAATCAATTTGAAATGAATTTAAAACGAATTTGTAAGGGAAGATTCAATTTTGATTTGAATTTGAAATAGAAGTTGAAATCGTTTTGAAAACGAATTTAAAACGATTTATAAAATACGTTTTGAAAGGTAATCGACGAAGTATATATTTTATATATATTATATATATAATATAATGGCCTGAATAGAACGCGCCGCGCCGTGGCAGTTCGCGAATTTCGACTATTGAATTTGAACGGAAATTACGGGAGCTCCGACCGTCAGATTCTCCTAAAACCAGAACCGTCGGGTTCGTATCGAAAAGAGTTTTCTAACAAATATTATAAATTAGAAATCTAACGGTTGGATTTGGAATTATGTCCAAATCAAATTTGGAAAAGGTCGATGTAAGTGTAGTTCGATGGCCGTTGATGGAAATCGACTGTACGGGCCTTGATAAAATTATTAAAAATAATAATAATTTGTGTAAAATCATAAGAAATGATTTGGGAAGAATTGGGATGGAATACTCCATATTTGAAAAGATAAAAATTGATTTTTATCGAAATGAACTAGTTTTGAACTAGAATTATAATTCCATTTATTTTTAAATAAATAAAGTGGATTTGAAATGGATTAGAAAATAACCAGAATTTCCAATAATTGAATTGGAATGGATTTGAATCGAAATTGTCTTCGGAATATTTTGATGTTGGATTTCGTGATGACACAGATATTGTTATGGGAATTTAAAAGATATATTAATATCGTTATTTCCAATACGATATTTGTTGGTCGCAAAATTTGATATTGAATATAAGCCGATATATTTTCTATTCAGAGCCTTGTATTTAATATCAAATGGGATTTGGGTTTGTCGTGAAAGGTGTCTTCATTAACACTGTTCTTAAGCCCAGTTGAGAAAAAGATTAAATCTTTTATTTAGATTTAATGAAGTGTACCAATTAAATAATATTTAATTGGAATTGAATTCGAATTGATTCTTGGGTTTATCGTGAACGATGTTTTAAATAACACTCGTTCTTTAACCCGATAATTAATAGAATGTGATTTTGGGTCGTCGTGAACGGTATCTTCAATAATGCTGTTCTTAGACCCAACGAAGTTAAGAAAATCAGAAACTAACTGGAGATTAGTTAAGTTGAATGGTTTCTTGGGTATTGATCTGATGTTGGTTTCGTCCTTCGGGGTTAATATTTAGGGGACTGCTCACTTGCTAATTCACGGTTAGGGACTGATTGAAATGTGATGTGATTTTGGGGTTTCTCGTGAACTGTGTTTTAAATGACACTGATTCTTTAACCCAATTAAAGATTAAAACTAAATGGAGTTTTAATGAATATTTAATTATATTGAAATGATCGAGAATGGAGTATCGCCAGTTTTGCTCCAGGCGATAGTTAAATCTTTAATTAAATTTGAACGTGAAATGGTAATTGAATTTTCCGATAACACTGTGGTGTTAGTTATGAAGTATGACCAGTTTTACTTCATGGGATGAATAGTTTGGGATTGGGAAATAAAATGAATTGTTACTTCGGTGTGGTTCGCTAATCCCGACTAGTTTCAATTGATATTCAAAGAAGATTAAAGAATAAATTTAAAGAATTTATCTTTGATAAAATAAATGGGAACTTTTCCCTAAGAATGTGAAATTTAGAAACTAACTGTAGGTTAGCTAAGCAGAATAGTTTCCTGGGTATTGATCTGATGTTGGTTTCGGCCTTCGGGGTTAATATTTGGGGAATTGTTCTCTTGTTAATTTACGGTTAGTGACTGATGAATTGGAATGAGGCGTATGTTGTGTTTGTGTAACACTTGTTTATTATATACGCGAGTTGTTCAGAAAGACCGGGTTTATCCCATTTTGAATAACTGATTCGACGATGAGTCGAAGATGAAGATGGTGGTTGAAGACTGGAGGTTTTCACGTCGTTTGGGTGATTACTGATGATCTTGATTGGGCCGTACAACCAAGAGGAGGGAATCAGTTAGTGGTCGTCCAGACATACTTGGAGATCGATGGATATGCGAGGTACAAGGTGCCTCCGGTTTCGTTCAGACCCAGAATAAACTTGTAAATGGACTGTGTGTCTGACATTGGATATCATTCTGTGTGATTGATGGATATCGGTTGCATGGGGTGGTTTGCCTGTGTGGCATGCTAAGATGCAAATGATCAAGGCTTCTGTTGAAAAGCAAACTCTTGTGGTTGATGATCAAAGCACAGCTTGTGTGGAACAGCTTTGTGTAGCGTTAATTCGCGAGCCTCACACCCCGGTAGTGAACCAAAAACGGGAGACGAACATCAAGGAGGGCATGCGTTCCTTTCTAGTTAGAAGTGGAATCAGTGGTTTTACACGCCCTGACGAGTTTGACTTATGCGGTTGTTGCTGTTAGGAGGCGCCTCGGATATATCGGTGACTGTGTGAAGCCGATGGAGTCATTCGGTGGCTCATTTACACCCCAAAGGGTGGGGAAATGTAGTTTTCAGGCATAATAATCCACATCGGTGGACCGGCCCTGACGATCCAAGGCTTGCCTACGCGCTTGCCTGAGGGGCGGACTAGAGCGTCTCGATTTCGGTGAGGACTATCTTTTGCCTCGGTTCACAGATGGAAATCCAACTTCCAATACGTGACATGTGCGGTTTTGATTGTAGAGCCTAGTATGGCGACATAGTGGGATGGGGCGTTTATGCCGTCTGTGATTGATACTTATGATTTGAAGTTGTTTTATGCACTATGCACTTATAATAGTATCAAATGATTTGTTTTAAATGTATCAAGCATTCTTGGTTATTATAAGGTAAAAACCCTATCCTCCGGCTTGCGTTGCATTGTGTGATGGGAACTGGGTCTTATAATAGCTTCATTTTTCTTTATTTAGCATTGCACTGTTGTTTTATGCACTGGTATTCTTGGGAGCAAACCCGTTCTATGTTATACGGCGTGGTCCATTGATTTACCGAACTTTAAAATAAAGATTAATAACTGTTTTAGTTCTCACACCAGTCACATGACTGACCTGGAGTTTATTGTTTTAACCTAAACTCTAGGTGCCCTTATTTTTGACACGGGCAGCTAGTAGTTTTGGTTTTGCAGATTTATATTCACAGGATCCCGATTTACAGCTGGAACGATACTCGGAAAGCTTTGTATCCGTGTATTACTTCTAGTTGTGTTTTGTATTTTTTTTCCGTTGCGATGTATTTAAATGTAATTTAAATCTCTGATATTTTCTGTGTAATATTTATTCATACTCTGTATATTCTTGTATTCTGATGTAATTGTTGTAATTAACAATGAAATGTTCCTCTGTCTACGTTCTTTTGTGTGTTGTTCTCAAAGTATCCGCCCTTTCCTTACTGTGGAAGTTATGGGTCCTTACATCACGAGCCACGATCTAGTCCAAGACGGGAGGTCACGAACCGGAACAGGACCTACGAATCGGAGATGGAGACCACGAACTATGCCAAGAGGAGGACCCGTGAGCCGACTAGGGAGGGGGTCCACGTGCAGGATCCATGAACCGCGAGTTGAGCTTTGGACTTGAGTATCGAATCGAGACATGATGGAGGCTGAAGAGTCACGAACCGGAGTGATGACCAAAAACCCGAGATGCAAAGGTAGTCCAAATGGGAAGTTGTAACTCAAGATCCAGTTGGGAACCAAAGAGTTAACTTCATGAGTTGGGCTTTGCTACGGGACGTGTGCTAAGGGGTTATCGACGTCTATAGTTTTGATTCACCACCAAGACGGATGTTAGGCTACGTATCAGTGCAGTGGGTTAGTTATTACTCCATGTGGCAGAGTGATCGTAGCATGGCTATGAGCCAGTGCAGTGAAGTCGTCATGACTTCATGGGGCAGAGTGGACATAGCAAGGACTAGTGGCTATGGATTAGTGCAGTGGAGTCACCATGACTCCATGGGGCAGAGTGATCATAGCAAGGATTAGGGTGATCAAAGTGGTGGATATCGTATGCTTTACACACTGAGTAAGAGATGTGAGGATGGTTACTATGCTTGATTGTTTGACATCACTATAACATGCACACCCCCATCCCTGTATCTTTATAAAATATGCTAGTGTCACCTTAGGGTGTTGTACATCCTGTTGTGCTAACTCTTTGGTTGCAGGTCCAGGTTCAGGTATGGTATAGTATACCTGTTATTATTCTGTTTTGCTGCTTATCGCTCATACCAGACTTTTGTCTGACCCAGAGTTTTATGTCGCTTCTTATTACTCTAGGTGCTCTTAAACGGGCAGACTAGAGATATGTTAGTTGGTTGTGCACGAGTAGCTGTCCGGAGACGAGTAGGAGGCTTAAATGTACTATTCTCTATACATTCTCCCTGTGTCGCTACTGGTCACTACTTTGGGCATTACTAGTGTACCTTCCTTATTTTGCATTAGAGACAGTTTTAAAAGTTGTAATAATGATGATGTGGAACATAAGCTGTATTTTATATTTTCCGCTGCTAAGATGGTTTAGTTTTCAGCTTATGCACTGTCTCACCTGTTTTATGTCAAAGTTATGTTATTATTATATTTTATCCCATGCGCTGTGAGACATTCTACAGGATCCTTGTTAGTTCAAATTCCCTTCTTTCCTTTCTTAGGCGATCGTCCCGTGCTAGTTGGACATTGGCATAAAGCACTTTCATTGGGAATGTCGGTTGGTGCGGGGCGGGCCGTCACATTCTAACTCCTTAAATTTCCGGAAAAATTCGCCAGCATCTCCTTTGTACCGGTCGATAGTTCAAACCTTAACTCGCCTCTCTAGGCCCTTTCCATTCAAAAAGAAAATCAAAAAGCCAAGCGGCTTGCCGATTCGGTGCATAAATTCTCATATGGAATTTAATCGTGTACCGTTTTATCTGTCACTTGAATTATAATCTTCATACACTTCATTCCATATCTGTCTAACCCATATACGTCCATTTCCAATTGTTTTCAACTCAAACAGCCATTTTTAACTTAATTTGCAAATATATATTTAATCAGCTCTTTGCCCATTTCATCTTTTTAATTGAACATATCACTTCCGGATATGTTTTTATTTTACTTAAAAACCAATCTAATTTCATTTTCAACCCGAGTTTAATATTCGATTTCGAATATGAATTTAAAAACCCCATTCACTTATCTAACGCCCAATTTCGATTCAAAACAAGATTAACTAATTATTCTTCAAATTAGTTAATTCTATTCCGTAACTAAAAATATGATTTTTGTTTGAAAAATCATTTCCTTTACACAACTTAAGTTCGTATTAATTTTATAACTCAAATCTGGATTTTTAGATTAAAAATCCATATTTTATTAACTCAAAATACTTCGATTTTAATTAATAAACCATTCTGGTTTTTATAATGGTTATGACACTGCTTTTCTAAAAAATTGAATTTGACATAACTCAAAAACTATAAGACGAAATCCATATTTTTCTCTTCCATTAGAAAACTATTACCTAATCGGTCCTAACGATTCTTGTTTCACACAATATCGACTAAAATTGAGTTATATATACTCAATTGAAGTTCGAAACGCCAATTTATGAACAGCCGTGCTGCGGCGAGTTCGTTTTAATTATACTTAATGTAACAACTTGGAAAATAAGCACCAATTTAAAATTTTTATTTTGGCAATTTTAATAGATTTTGAATATTTAAAATGATTTTTTTAAAATAATTATGACTAGAAATTTATTTTGAATAAAAATAGAATGTAAAATTTATTTTAATCGAAGTTAGAATGAATAAATTTATTTTAATTATATAACAAGCCTGAAATGGTGCGGTAGTTTGAAATTTTGATTTCAAATTTCAAATGAATGTACAGGATTCAAAATAAACCGGATTTTAGTAAAACAAGAAATATTTGAATCTATTTGAAAATATCTTTCCAACGAAAGTGAAAAATCTAGATTTCATAACGGGAATAAAAAGTTATGTCTAGTTGAAAATTCATAAGAGTCGCTACGGAATTTATATAATATATATCCATCAAAAATAGCGATTTTGCAAACGACCTCCGTTTTCTTGGGAACGATGATGAGGACAGGAAGAAAGTGATCAAATGTGTAATTAATTATATGGTTAATTATGTAATTAAAATGATTAAATTTTAAATTTTTGTAACTTGTACATACGATGTCAGAAAATAGCAAACAAGGGCTAGTTGGGACCGACATGGAACTGTCTAGAAGAAGATGAGAAGCAGTTGCAAATTTTGATTAAATTAAACACCGGGTTTAATTTAATTAAAATAATCGTTTTTATCTATTCAAAACCGACCACTATGAGAACTCTTTCTCAATAATTATTTTACAGTTAAATATATACTAGGTTGCAGACGGGGCTTAGTAGCTCTTGAAACCGTCGTCCACAGACCCTGGACGACTTGTTTGACTGTATTGTGGGGGTGGAAATTGATTGTGATTGTATTGTGAAATGGAAAATAAGATATTTGAATGATAAAAATGTCATTTTTATTGTATATATAAACTATATAAAATATTCATGTGATGAATAAAATATTTGAATACTAAAAATATCATTTTATTGTATATATAAACTGTATAAAATATTCATGTGATAAATAAAATATTTGAATACTAAAAATATCATTTCATTGTATATATAAACTGTATAAAATAATCATGTGATAAATAAAATATTTGAATAACAAAAATATCACTTTTATTGTATGTATAAACTGTATAAAATATTCATGTGATGAATAAAATATTTGAATAATAAAAATATCATTTTTATTGTATATATAAACTGTATAAATTATTCATGTGATGAATAAAATATTTGAATAATAAAAATATCATTTTTATTGTATATATAAACTATATAAAATATTCATGTGATGAATAAATCATTTGAATAATAAATATATCATTTTTATTGAATATATGAACTATATAAAATAGTGATGCCTTGAAATAAATATTCATATACAATCAGATGATTTGTTTACGTACACCCATTTATATGATACTGATTGGGATGATAAATTTTACACATCGCCCAATTGCACAAATAATAACCAGTATTTGTTGTTTGAAAACAGCACACGGGTATTGGGATGATATTTGACATACACCGATCCCAATAATTAGTGGTATGTCAATCGATGGGTTGACAGACTGTTGTAAGCATTATCTATTTATTTTTAACGTCTATGCAGTAGTAAATTGCACTCTGGATGATGGTTGATTGTTTATCATTGTTGTTAACAACATGTGTCGTATGAAATCCATATAAATAAAATTATATGGTAATTGACTGTGTCTGATTCCAATTCGGAAAGAACGAATATTTTAAATTGACGAATATGTTAAAATGATGAATAATGAATATTCAAAAATAACTAATATTTTAAAATAATATTCAATATTGGTTCAAAATATGATTTTGATGTACGATTTGGGATGGACACGAAAATATTGAAATATATGAAGCCGTGTTGATTAGATTAATGCCATTTTGGCGTAAACAATATTTATATCGATTTTATTCATTTTTATAATGAATATCGAAAAGGAAATAATTTTCAAATCTGATATTTTGAAAATATTATCATTTATATGTTATAATGATAAGGAAAATTCAATTTTGATTTAAAATTGAAAATGAAGTTAGAATCGTTTTAAAACGAATTTATAAAATAGGTTTTAAATGGAAATCGACAAAATATTTATAATATATATATTATATATTTAATGGCCTGAATAAAATGCGCCACGCCGCGACAGTTCACTAATTTCGACCATTGAATTCGAATGGACATTACGGGAGATCCAATCGTCGGATTCTCCTAAAACCGAAACCTTTGGGTTTGTATCGAAAAGAGTTTTCTAATGAATACAAGAAATTTGAAATCTAACGGTTGGATTTGGAATTATGTCCAAATCAAATTTGGAAAAGGTCGCTGTAAGTACAGTTCGACGCCCGTTTATGGAAATCGTATAACGACCCGAAATCCCCCTTTCGGGAAATCACGGATTGAATTGAGAACAAGCCACATTGAGACACAAACAGAAGAACATTTCATTGCTAATTACAACAATTCCATCAGAATACAAGAATATATAGAGTATAAACAAATAATACACATCATAAAATATCAGAGATTACAATACATTACATAGCGGCGGAAAATTAATACAATACACAACTGAAAGAGATAAACGGATACAGAGTTTTTCGAATATCATCCCAGCTATAAACCAGGATCCTGTGAATATAAATCTGCAAAAAGAAAACTACTAGCTGCCCGTGCTGAAAATAGGGGCACACAGAGTTTAGGTTAAAACAATAAACTCCAGGTTAGTCATGTGACTGGTGTAAGAACTAAAACAGTTGTTTAAAACTTTATTTTAAATCAGATATATCAAGGGACCACGTCGTATAACACGGAATGGGTTTCCTCCCATGAATACCAGTGCATATAATAAAACAGCGCAATGCTTTTTGGAAAAATGAAGCTATTATAAGACCCAGGTCCTATCACACAATGCAACGCAAGCCGGGGGATAGGGTTTTCCCTTATAATAGACAAACATGCTTGGTATGTTAAAACAAATCATTTGATACTATTATAAGTGCATAGTGTATAAAACAACTTCAAATATATATGTATCAATCCTAGACAGCATGGGTACCATATATCATGTCGTCAATACTAGGCACTACAATCAAAACCGCAAATGTCACGTATTGGAAGTTGGATTTCCTTCTGTGAACCAAGGCAATGGATCGCCCTTACCGCTTTGAGACAATCTAGCCTATGTCTCAGGAAAGCGTGCAGTCAGGCCTTGGATCGTCAGGCCGTTCCACTCGATGTGGATTAAAATTCCTGAACACTATGTTTCCCCGCCGTTTGGCGTGTAAATGAGTCCTATGACTCCATCGGCTCCACATAGTCACCGATATATCCGAGGCGCCTCGCAATCCAACAACCACACAGGTGAAAATAATATAAATGTCAGGGCTGGTAGGTCACTGACACTACCCTAGCTTGAAGGAAACGAATGTCCTCCCTGAAGTCCTCTCCCATTTCTGGTTCACACCGGGGTGTGTGGCTCGCGAATTAACGCTACACAAAGCTACGCCACAAAGGCCGTACTTTGATCATCAACAACAAGACTCTGCTTTTCAACAGAAGCCTTGATCATTTACATCTTAGCATGCCACACAGGCAATTCACGCTATGCAACCGATATCAATCACACAGAATTAAATCCGATGTTAGACACACATCCATTTACAAGTCCGTTCTGGGTCTGAACGAAACCGGAGGAACCCTATTCCTCGCATATCCATCGATCTCCAAGTACGTCTGGACGATCACCAACCGATTCCCTCCTCTTGGGTATACAGCCTAATCAAGATCATTAGTAATTATCCAAATGATGTGAAGACCTCCAGTCATCAACCACCGTCTTCGTCTCCGACTTATCGTTGATTCAGTTATTCATAATGGGATAAACCCGGTCTTTCCGAATAACCCGCGTATATAATAAACAAGTGTTACACAAACACAACATACGCCTCATTCCAATCCAGAATATTCCTTTATTCAAATATTCTTTTACTTTGGGAAAGGTTCCCATTAATTTTATCAAAAATAAATTCATTAAATTTATTCTTTAATCTTTCTTTGAATATCAATTCAAACCAAATTATGGTTTATCCAAACTAGTCGGGATTAACGAACCTTACCGAAGTAATCATTTGTTTTAATTTCCCAACCCCAGCCTATTCATCCCATAAAGTAAAACCGGTAATACTTCATATCTAACACCACGGTGTTATCGGTAAATTCAATTACCATTTCACGTTCAAATCTAATTAAAGATTTAACTATCGCCTGGGGCAAAACTGGTGATACTCCATTCTCGATCATATCAATCTAATTAAAGATTCATTAGAACGCCACTTGGTTTTAATCTTCCCAAAAATCAATATTAATGATTGTTTAACTTGGGAAATCATATCCTGTCTTTAACTGGGTTAAAGAACCAATGTCATTTAAAACACGGTTCACGATAAACCCAAAATCACATGCTATTCCATCAGCCTTTAACCGTAAATTAGCAAGTGAACAATTCCCTAAGTAATAACCCCGAAGGCCGAAACCAACATCAGATCAACCCCGGGAAACCATTCATCTTAACTAATCTCTAGTTAGTTTCTGATTTTCTTAACTCCGTTGGGTCTAAGAACAGTATTATTAAAGATACCATTCACGAAAACCGAAATCACATTCCATTAACGATGGAATCTTCATGGAAAACAAATCGATATATATATAATCGATATAAACTTCCATATCCGACTAACAATATAAATGGAATTACGGCAAAGCCTTTTAAGTTCCATATATATATTAGCAGTCCTCATCCACAGAAATTCACTTCGATTATTACCAAATCGAATTCCATTCCATTCAAATTTATTTTATTAAATTAGAAAATTTTACTTTGGAAAATCTCCTTTAAATCTTAACAAAAGATTTATAAATTCCAAATCATATTTCACTGTAAATCGGGTTAAAGAATGAATGTCGTTAGAACACAGTTCACAACAAACACAATTCACTTTCCATTAATTATCAGGTTAAAGAACAAGTGTTATTTAAATCACCGTGCCCGATAAACCCAAAAATCAATTCCAATTCAATTCCAATTAAATATTATTTAATTGGCACACCTCATTAAATATAAATAAAAATATTTAATCTTTTTCTCAACTGGGTATAGGAACAGTGTTAATGAAGACACCATTCATGACAAACCCAAATCCCATTTGATATTAAATACAAGGCTCTGAATAGAAAATATATCGGCTTATATTCAATATCAAATTCTACGACCAACAAATATCATATTGGAAATAACGATATAAATATATCTTTCAAATTTCCATAACAATATCTGTATAATCACGAAATCCAACATCGAAATATTCCAAAGACAATTTCTATTTAATTTAATAATAAATGAATTATAATTCTAGTTCAAAACTAGTTCATTTCGATAAAAATCTATTTTCATCTTTTCAAATATGGAGTTTTTCATCCCATTTCGTCACAAATCATTTCTTATGATTTTACACTAATTATTAAATATTTTTAATAATTTTATCAAGGCCCGTATAGTCGATTTCCATAAACAGCCATCGAACTGCACTTACACCGACCTTTTCCAAATTTGATTTGGACATAATTCCAAATCCAACCGTTAGATTTCAAATCTCTTGTATTCATTGGAAATCTCTTTTCGATACGAACCCAACGGTTCTGGTTTTAGGAGAATCCGATGGTCAGATCTCCCGTAATGTCTGTTCGAAGTCAATGGTCAAAATTCGCGAACTGCCGCAGTGCGGCGCATTCTATTCTGGCCATTATATTATATATATAATATATATTTCATCGATTTCCATTTAAAACGTATTTTAAAAATTGTTTTAAATTCGTTATCAAAATGATTTCAACTTCATATTCAATTCCAAATCGAAATTGAATATTCCATATCATCGATATATAAATGATAATATTTTCAAACATTAGATTTTGAAATCAATTTATTTTCAATATTCATTATAAAAATGAATAAAATCGATATAAATATCGTTCACGTCAAAATGGTGTCGATCTAAACAACACGGCTATATATATTTAAATATATTCGTGCCCATCCCAAATCGGACATCAAAATCATATTTTGATTCTTTTACTGAATATTATTTGAAATTATTCGTTATTTTAAAATAATCGTTATTTTAAAATATTCATTCTTTCTGAAATGGAATCAGACACAGTCGATTACTATATAATTTGATTATATGGATTTCACACAACAATTGTGTATAACAAAAATGAAAACAACAATCCATCATCCAGAGTGCATTCTACACTGTATAAGCATTAAATATAAATATTCGATGCTTATACAGCTTGTCAACCCATCGATTGACATACAACTAACTATTGGGATTAGTGTATGTCCAATACCAATCCAATACCCGTGTAGGTTTTCAATCAACAAATAATGAGTTTTATTTGTGCAGTTGGACGATGTGTAAAATTTATCGTCCCAATCAATATCAGTCAAATGTGTGTACAAAAACAAATCGTCTGATTTGTTTATAAATATTTATTTTATATACACGTTAAAAATTATATTTTTAACTATAGAATATTTATTCATTCCACATCACATAATCAATTTTCACAACACATCAAACAAACAAACAAGTCAGCCATGGTCTGTGGACGACGGGTGTCGGGTGCTGCTAAGTACCGTTTGCATCCTAGTATATATTTTAACTAGAAAATAAATTAAAAGTGAGAAGTTCTCACCTTGTGTTTCCACTCCGCCGTTTCATTTCTGAATTTCTGAACCATTTGAATTTTCCCGTCCTATCAACGCAATCCTTTTTCACACTGTTCATAGTAAAAATCACATTTTTATGTTGTTACTTTATATATAAAAATCGAACTTTTATCGCTACTTCACATATACAAAAATCGAATTTTTATTTCACTTCATATATATAAAAATCGAATTTTTATCTTCACTTCTTATATATAAAAATCGAATATTTATCTTCACTTCAGCATATATATAAAAATCAAATTTTTATCTTCACTTCATATATATAAAAATCGAATTTTTATCTTCACTTCATATATATATATATATATATATATATATATATATATATATAAAATCGAATTTTTATCTTCACTTCATATATATAAGAATCGAATTTTTATCTTCACTTCATATATATAAAAATCGAATTTTTATACAATGAAAAATCTAATTTTTCTTCTATTAGAAATCACATCCTTTGAATGAACGAAATCAAATCCTTTGAATGAACAAAATCAAATCTTTTGAATGATAAAAATATAATCTTTATATGCTAATCATATAAACAAAATCATTTCTTTTTCATAAAAAAACTAATCCTTTCACTCATAAAAAAATATGAGCTTTTCCATAATAAAAATATAGTCTTTTCATATAGAAAAAAATCAAATCTTTTCCATTTTAAAAATCTAAACTTTCCTATCTAAAAATTGGATCTTTACACAATGTTTTCTATAAAATAAAAAATGATTCATAATATAAACTGATTTAAATCCTAAAAAAACTGATTTAACAAATTAAAATTCACCTTTTCCTATTTCCGACCGACTGGAGGTGGAGGGGAAGTTGACGTGGGGTTTGGAGGCGGCGGCGGCGGTCAACGTTGGTGAGGGAGTGACTTTGGGCAATGGCAGCGGATCTACGGTGGAGTGGAGGGCTCATGGTTTTCAACTGACGAGGGGGCTGGAGCTGCCATCGTTCAAAGAGGGCCAGGTGGTGGGGCCCCTCCAGTGGTGGTGCTCTGCCTGAAGGAGCGACGGGCGGTGCCAGGCCTGGGTGCAACGACGATCTACACAAGTTTTTTTCTTTCGATTTTCGATTTTGGTCTGTTAAATGAAAAGGAGAGAGAGTGGAGGGTGTTGACCAAACTTATATATTTTATTTTATTTTATTTTCAACTCCTAAAAGTTACTTTACAATTCGAACACCAAACGAGACCCAACGGCTGTCATCCCTAGCGTAATACCCCCATTCCGTACACAATAGGATATGTTTCGTAAGCCATTCCGATTGTTTCGATCAGTTTCCATTTAAGTTAAAATATAAATCATTATATATTTAATTCAATCGCACATTTTAAATTACCAGGGTCACGCATGGACTCTAAAAATCCCTAAAAATTATTTCTAGCTTCGTATTGACGATACGGTCCTAACAAAAATAATTTCGTCAAATTTGAAGACCGTTTGAAAAATGGCCATTTTCCAGTCGATGGAATTCAACTGAAATTGTTAAAACACGTTTTACTTCGCCACGCTCACATATTGATTCAGAAAATTATGAATTTTGGAATCTTGTAATAACATGACATTCCGGTTCCAACAAAAGTGGTTTCATCGTAAACAGAGGTCGCTTGCAAAATTTCCATTTTTTAAGGCTATATTTTCCATAGTGGCTATTCTGAATTTTCAAATGGGCATAACTTTTTATCCCCGCTATGAAATTTTGATTTTTCGGATTCGTTGGAAAGATATTTTCAAATCGATTAAAATATTTCTGGTTTTGCTAAAATCTGGATTATTTTGAATCCTGTACATTCATTTGAAATTTGAAATCGAATTTTCGAACTACCGTGCCATTTTCAATTCCTTTTATAATTAAAAATAAATATTTATATTCTAACGTCGATTCAAATAAATATATATGTTCTAATTATGTTCAAAATAAATTTCTCGTTGTTATTATTTAAAATAAATCATTTTAAATATTAAAAATTCACTAAAATTGCCAAAATAAAAGTTTTAAATTGGTTCGGATATCCGGGTTATTACAAATCGACTGTACGGGCCTTGATAAAATTATTAAAAATATTGATAATTTGTGTAAAATCATAATAAATGATTTGGAAAGAATTTGAATGAAAAAATCAACATTTGTAAACATAAAAAATATATTTTTATCGAAATGAACTAGTTATGAACTAGAATTATAATCCAATATTTTTAAATAAATAAATTGGATTTGAAATGGTTTTAAAAATAACCAGAATTTCCAATATATGAATTGGAATGGATTTGAATCAAAATTTTCTTCGGAATATTTCGATATTTGATTTTTTGATTATACGGATATTGTGGAGGAATCTGGAAGGTATGTATATCGTTATTTCCAATACGATATTTGTTGGTTGCAGAATTTGATATATGAATATAAGACGATATATTTTCTATTCAGAGCCTTGTATTTGATATCAAATTGGATTTGGAGTTTGTCGTGAATGGTGTCTCAAATAACACTGTTCTTAAACCCAGTTGAGAAAAGAATAAATCTTTTAATTAAGATTTAGTGAAAATTTCCAATTAATTAATATTTGATTGGAATTGAATAAAAGAATTGGATTTTGGGTTTGTCATGGATGGTGTCTTCATTAACACGGTTCTTAAACCCCATGTGAAAAGAATAAATCTTTTAATTAAGATTATTAGAGTTTCCAATTATATTGAGTAATTGGAATAAAATGGAATGTGAACCGGGTTTATCGTGTACTGTGTTTTTTAATGACATTCGTTCTTTAACTCGATTAATAGTGAAATGTGATTTGGAATTTACAAATCTTTTAATTAAGATTTAGGGAAAATTTCCAAAGTGAAGTTTTCCAATTTAATAAAATAAACTGGAATGGAATGAAATTCGATTTGGTAATAATCGAAGTGAACTTCTGTGGAGGAAGACTGTTACTATATATGGAATTTAAACGGCTTTGTCGTTATTCCATTTATATTATCAGTTGGATATGGAAGTTTATATCGATTGTATATATTAATCTGTTTTCCGTGAAGAATCCATTGTTAATGGAAGTGATCTTGGTTTATCGTGAGCTGTGTTTTAAATGACATTAGTTCTTTAACCTAGTTAAAGATAAGATTCGTTTCTTAACTTTGAATAATCATTAAGTAATGATTTTTGAGATTAAAATTGAATTAGAGTTTTAACGAATCTTTAATTAGATTGGAATGGGAATTAGATAATTAAATTTATCGAATTCATGAATTGGTCGAGAATGGAGTATCACCAGTTTTGCTCCAAGCGATAATTAAATCTTTTATTAGATTTGAACGTGAAATGGTAATTAATTTTACCGATAACAATGTTGTGTTAGATATGAAGTATTACAAGTTTTGCTTTATCGGATGAATAGGTTGGGATTGGGAAATAAAACAAATGATTACTTCGGTAAGGTTCGTTAATTCCGACTAGTTTGGATAAACCTTAAT
Organism: Allium sativum; assembly: GCA_030737875.1. Lineage (NCBI taxonomy): Eukaryota > Viridiplantae > Streptophyta > Magnoliopsida > Asparagales > Amaryllidaceae > Allium > Allium sativum. Next base: position 754,713,737 of record CM060918.1, read on the forward strand.
TTGGTTTGAATTGATAACCAAAGGAAAATTAAAGAATAAATTTAAAGAATTTATCTTTGATAAAATTAATGGGAACCTTTCCCAAAGTATAAGAATACTTGAATAAAGGACTATTCTGGATTGGAATGAGGCGTATGTTGTGTTTTTATATCACTTGATTATAGTATACGCGGGTTATTCGGAAAGGCCGGGTATATACCCATTATGAACAACTGATTCGACGATAAGTCGACGACGAAGATGGTGGTTGAAGACCGTAGGTCTTCACATCGTTTGGACGATTACTGATGCCTTGATTGGCCTGTACACCCAAGACGAGGTAATAAGTGGTGACTGTCCATACGTGCTTGGAGAACGACTGGATATGCGAGGACGTCTGTGACGATCCCAAAACCCCGTGACACGGTGTTAAGGATAATCATTGGAATATAACACATTAATCATCATTAGCAGATCACAGATAATAGCATAAACAGAAAATAGAATAATTTACACACAAATGGCAGCGGAATCATATAGATATCATCACATCAGAGAAGCACATTACAATATACAACTTAGTGTATAATGATACATAATCAGTCACCATCGCCTGAGGCGGAATCATACATAAAGAGTACACAAAAGGAATATCAGTCTACATCGCCAGTGGCGGAATCATAATATAGATACAATAATGGCGGAGAAAATCCTAGTCAGCACGGTGTAGTCAAGCCTCGCCATGAGCCAAAAGATGCGTCAGAAACCTGTAACTAGGCTGCCCGTGTGAAAATGAGGGCACCCGAGTTTGCAAGGTAAAACAAACTACGAGTCAGTCATGGGACTGGTATGAGAAATCTACTCAATTTATTAACAACAATAATAAGGCAAATCAAAGGACCACGCCACTTTCGCGGAACGGGTTTACTCCAATGAGTGCTAGTGCATAAAATAAAGTAAATGATTAAATCAACGCAATGCTTTTTATAAAATGAAGCCATTATAAGACTCAGGTCCCATCACACAATGCAACGCAAGCCGGAGGATAGAGTTTTTACCTTATAATGGCCAAAGATGCTTGATACGAATAAAACAAAGGTGTTTGATATTATTACTAGTGCATATATGTTTCAAAAGCAAATTCAATCATAAATATCAATCCTAGGCGGCATAGCTACCATCTACTATGTCGCCATACTAGTAATACAATCACATCCGCATATTTCATATTGGAAATTGGATTCCTTCATGAGTCGAGGCAAGGGGCAAGCTTCTCTCCGTTCGAGACACTCTAGCAAATGTCCCAGGGCCCCACTATGATCCTTGGAATCGGCTGGGCCGGTCCTCTCTTACTTTTGAGGATTAGTTATTCCTGAACACACGTTTCCCGGTCCTTACAGACCTATAATCGAGGTGCCTCGCATTCCAACAACCACACAGGTGAAAAGTATATATAATGTCAGGGCTGGTAGGTCACTGACACCATCATAGCTAGAAAGAAACGTCGTGCACTCCCAGCGGTCCGTCTCCCGTTTTTGACTCATACCGAGGTGTGAGGCTCACGAATTCACGTTATACACAAAGCTACGTCACACAGACGATGCTTTGATCATCAACCACAAGACTTTGCTTTGCAACAGAAGCCTTGATCATATGCCACTTAGGCGTGCCACACAGGCAATCCACTCCATGCGACTGATTTCTGTCAATACATAACCTCTGAGCTCGTACGTCTCAGAGAAGGGCGTTAAGCAAGAGAATAAATTCTCCGCCGTCAAACAGATATATATTTAACAGAGATCAATCAACACAGAACAAAATCCAATGTCAGACACACAGTCCATTTACAAGTCCGTTCTGGGTCTGAACGAAACCGGAGGCACCAATTCCTCGCATATCCGTACCATCAACAATATGTTTGGACGGCTACTACTACAATTCCTTCATAGTATCTACTCCAATCACGAGTATCAGTAGCGCCCATCCATCCAATGTGGAGATCGTCGGTCTTCAACCGTCTTCGACTCTTCGACTTCTCAACGTCAATCGATTATTTGAAATGAGATAAACTCGGCCTTTTCAAATAACCCACGTATATTTAGATTTTCAAGCCAATTAATCACATGGTTGAACTATTCAACATTCACATTTCAGTTATTTAGTTATAATTTTCATGTCAAATACATTCAACCATCACATATCAAACAAGCACAACAAAATTGGTTTATTTTCACTCTATATCGTCTATAACACTTTATAACGATATATCGCCATTTTTATTTAATTTAAAACGGCAATATTTAATTAAACGACATTTCAGGTCATGTCGATGCACTGGCGCTGCTTTTCACTAATTTTGTTTTACACATATCTGAAAATCTAACCGTTGGATCTTCACAAATTTTACATCATTAGGAAGGTCATTTCAAAACGAATCCAACGGTTCCAGTTTTGGGAAAATCCGACGGTCGGATCTTCCACACTAACCATTTGAAGTTACGATTTCAATTTACGAACTACAGCGTCGTTATTCGATTTAATTTAATTATATATATATATATATATATAAATATAATCGTTTCTGGCGCTGTTTTTCTTCAGTTTTGAATTAAACATTCAAGACAATCCAACCGTCGGATCTTCACAAAGTTAGTGCCGTTGGAAAGATATTTCCAAGGCGAACCCAACGGTTGAGGTTTCGGGTAAATCCAATGGTCGGATCTTCCGCACTAGTCGTTTGAAATCACGGTTTCAAAATACGAACTGCACGGCCACATTTCGTTTTAATTCTATTTATATTTATATATTTATATAAATATAGCTCATTCAAAATTTCCTATATCGTTTCCACTTCAATTATTTCACTAACGCCTTAAATTTTTGGAAAATTTCGCCATAACCTCCTTTGTACGGGAGGGTCTGGGAAAATTCCCAAATAGCCACACGGGCGTCTCATATCAAAAAGAAAAACAAAAAGCCAAGCGGCTAGCCAACAGGCTCATAAAATCATCACCCAAACAAAGCGGTAAATGTGTACCTATTTGTCGGGAACAAAATTCTATTTCTCTTCTCTAGCCCCTTTTGCTTTAACATGTTCAATAGAAATGCATGTACATATATACAATTTCTAACATTTATCATTTTCCATTCAATTTCATATTTGATTTGCTTTGGTTTAAAAACACCATTCATTCGAACATTGCATGCATAGGCTAAAATCATATCATTAGCTAGTTAATGTATATTTCAACTCATGCACGTTTATTTGAACAAGTGACTATTTTTAACACTTCACATTTCAAAGATGATAATTTTGGCGAACTACAGTAGATTTCAACACATGACTATTTTACTTAGTTCCTATGCATGTTAAAATAATACTTCTATCACAAATATTTGTTTCAACGTCCGCATATCTTCAGCATATCACACATATGATAAAAATGATATTCTTATCATTTAAAATATTTATTCAACCAATTTATGGTTTCAACACTTCATAGTTTCAATAAAAAAAATGTAATTTTTATCGTTCAATCTTTTTATTCAACACATGAACCTTTCCACTACACACACTTCTCAACAAATGAGCATTTCCACACATGGACATCTTATTTATGTTGTTCTTATTAGAAAGATGAAATTTTGATTGTTGAAACTATTTATATAAGGCGAATATTTTGCATACTTCATATATATATATAAAAAATGTGATTTTTATTGATTAAACACTTCATTCGTTCACAAATGAATTTTATTTTCACACAACACTTTTCAACACATGAATATTTCCACACATGGACATAGTTTCATATATGACTTTAATTTCTATGCATGAAAAATAATTTCAACATATGAAAATAATTTGAACATATGAAAATAATTCTAACACACAAAGATTATTCAAAATTTCGGCAGCATAACGGCAGGGTAGTTAAAACCGGCACCGTCCCTAGTACGGCTCCTCGCTCTACCTTAAAACCTCGCGGTTTTTGACAATGGGGATTCATGCATCTAATTCGCACGTAGGCGGCATGTTTATTTTTATTTCCACAAATATTTCCAAATCATTTCAATCACCAATGGGTATTTTTTAACCACAACCAAACAATATCCACCACAAACAATTATTCAACCATTCGTATTTTTCATCCAATATTTCACACCAATTCACCACAATAAATATCGTCCATGGTTTGTGGACAAGGGGAGTATATATATATATATATAATATATATTTTCAATATTTCACTTGCATTTCAACACATATATCAATTATTCTATACATGTAAAAATTCATACTTCGCTTATATAGCCTACACTATGCATGTACATGAGGTACACAACACGTATGTAATTTATATTTCGCTTATATAAATTATACACGACATTTTCCATTCAATTTCACGTTAATTTAGATTTCTCACCTTGGTTTTCTGAGCGCTAAAAATCGATACGATGTCAGAAAAATCCGCAGCTTCTTCTATTGGGTAGAGAGCTTCCTTGCGGTCTCGATGTTTCCTGTTTCATCGAATTTCGTCAACACATCAAAAAGATATGATTTTTCAAGGTGTAAAGATCCAAGAAAAACTCACTTTCACGAGCTTCAAAACTAGGTTTACGATTTTCGAGAAATCCGTGGCACGTGGGGACGATCAGGGAGTTGGACGTGGAAGAGGGGAGAGAGGGCTTTAAATCGGTGGTGGTTTGGTGGCGTTCGATGGTCGGTGGCGTTCAGGGCGGCGGCAGGAAGCGTTCGACTTTCTGGCGTCGATGCAGGCGGGGCGGCGGTTGGGTCGGATTTGAAGAGGGGGCTGAGGCGTGTCGAGGTAGGGGGTGGCGAAGTCTGGAAGCACCTGAGGCGGCGGCGATTGAGGAGAGAAGGTGGGGAGCTCGGGTCGCCGTTGAACGGGGGGGGGGGGTTTCTTTTATTTTTATTTTTTTTAAAATTATGAATGGAGAAATATGATTGGCCGAGGATTATATTAAATTTTTAAATAGTGTTTTCTCAAACGAACTCCTTTTTAAACCCAACAACTGTCACCTCTAGCTAAATACCCCCATTCCGGACACAATGGGATATGTTTCGTAGGCCAATTCGACCGTTACAGTCAGTTATTTTTCAAATTAAAGTATAAAACATTTAATTTTTAACTCTGAATGCACATTTCAATTTGCCAGGGCCACAAACTGATTCGAAAAATTCCAGAAAAATAAATCTAGCTATGTTTTGACGCTACGGTCCCAACAAAACTAGTTTCGTCGAATTCTGAGGTCGTTTGAAAAATGGCCATTTTCTGGTCGATCCAATTTAACAGAAATCGACCAAACACGTTTTCTTTTGCCACGCTCACATACTAGCTTCAAAAATTATGAAATTTGAACCCTAGCAATAGTTTGACATCCCGGACCCAACAAAACTGGTTTCGTCGAATTCCGAGGTCGTATGCAAAATATCAATTTTCCAGGCCTATATATTCTATATACCGACTCTTCTGAAAATTCATTCGGCCATAACTTTTGATTCCCGTTATGAAACTTCGATTTTTCAGATTCGTTAGAAAGGTATTGACTAACAGATTTAAATATTTTTGGTTTCACTAAAATCCGTTATATTTTCCACCCTGCATAGTCAGTCAAAGTTTGAATTCAAATTTTCAAACTGACTCACTATTTCTAATTCACTATTTTATTGAAATATTCTATTTCAATTGATCAAATTCCTTTGAAATAATCAATTTAAAAAATTTAAATTGGCTCGTATTTTCCGGGTTATTACAACGTCTCTCCTGTATTAGACATATGGGACGAGAAATAAGGTGCCTCCGGTTTCGTTCAGACCCAGAACGAACTTGTAAATGGATGTGTGTCTGACATTGGATTTTATTTTGTGTTGATTAATCTCTATTAAATATATATCTGTTTGGTGGCGGAGAATTTATTCTCATACTTAACACTCTTCTCTGAGACGTACGAGCTCAGAGGCTATATATCGATAGACATCAGTCACATAGCGTGAATTGCATATGTGGCACGCTGAGATGCAAATGATCAAGGCTTCTGTTGAAAAGCATAGTTTTTTGTTTGATGATCAAAGCACGGCTTTAATATAGAATAGCTTTGTGTATAGCGTTAATTCATGAGCCTTACACCCCGGTGTGAACCAGAAACGGGAAGGACCTAAGGGAGGAAATGTATTTCCTTATAGATAGGAGTGGTGTCAGCGTTTTTGCAAGCCCAGATGTTTTACTTATGTAGATGATGGATAGCGAGGCGCCTCGGTTATATCGTCCACTACGAGGCCGATGGATGTTCTGGTCGACATACTGACCAGATTTACGCCCCAAAGGGCAGGGAGATGCATGTTCAGGGATTTTTAATACACTTAAAATGTGGACCAGCCCTGTCGCTCAGGGTTCAGTTGCGGTTGAGACCTGAGACATGGGCTAGATTGTCTCGAGTTGGCACATGATGTTCCCTTTGCCTCGGTTCACAGATGGAATCCAACTTCCAATATGACATTTTGCGGTTTTAATTGTAGAACTAGTATAGCGACATGATATATGGTACCCATGGTATCTATGATTGATACATTTATATTTGAAGTTGTTTTCTCCACTTATATTAATAATAAAGATTAAATTTCACGTATCAAGCATTATTTGGCTATTATAAGGTAAAACTCTATCCTCTGGCTTGTGTTGCATTTTGTGATGGGACCAAAGTCTTATAATAGCTTCATTTTCTTTAATTAGCATTGTGCTGTTTGATTAATGCACTGATATCCTTAGGAGGAAACCCATTCCGTGTTATACGGCGTGGTCCCTTGATTTACCTAACTTTAAAAATCCAATTTATAACTGTTTTAGTTCTCAAACCAGCCACGTGACTGCCCTGGAGTTTAATGTTATAACCTAAACTCTGGGTGCCCCTATTTTCCACACGGGAAGCTAGTAGTTGGTTTTTTTTTAGATATTTCTTTTCCAAAATCCTGGATTTACAGCTGGAGTAATATTCGGAAAGCACGATATCCGTTTCTCCTTCTTCTGGTTTGTAATGTATTATTTTTCCGTTGCTATGTAAATTATTAAATCTCTGATATTGATCATATGTATATTATTTAATCATACTCTGTTATATTCTTGTACTCTGATGTAATTGTTTTAATAAGCAATGAAATGTTCTTCTGTTTGCGTTCCGATTAGTCTTTTTCTCAGACAATCTGTTCTTTCTCTTCTCTTTGGAGACCGGAGAAGTTCGAGTCATTATACTTAATATATAAACGTTTTAAACTTCGTTTATATATAAATTCTAACTTCATTGTAATACATTTTTAATGTATATTAAACCAATTTTCCAAATTCAACTTAATCCTGATTACCCCAAATTGCCAATTATTTCGTATCTCAGTTATAAATTTATTTATAATTCAATCTTCTATACTGTATGGCAATTGCCTTTGAAATAAATTATTTTATAAATTCGATATAAAATTGAATTTCAATTTATAAATACTTTAAACTTATTTAAATTCAATTTATATTCCAAACCCCCGAATTAAAATCAATCATTTTATTTTTCAATACGTTTTCCAATTCACTTTTATATTCATACTTGAATTTAAAATTTCAAATTATCCAATGATAATTATCTTACTTAATTTATAAATACTTTTATAAATTTAACTTCCTTGTTTAATAATTTAAAACAAGTTTCTATTTCAAAAATCTATTTGAAACTCTACCCTTTTATATTCCGAATTTCTAAAATAAAACCGTAGTTCACTTTTCGAAATGATTTCAACTTTCTATTTTTAAATTCAAACTTGAATTTAAAATCCCAAATTATCTTCTGATAATTAATTTTCCATAATTATAGTATCATTTAGAAATTTACTTGTTTTATATATTAAAACAAGTTCCATTTAAAAAATCTATTTTAAAACCAAAATCCTATCTTGAAATATTCTATTTATTCTAACTAATCCATATATAACATAGAATCTATTTTCATATTTAACTTTAGCTTCTGTTTAATATAATCCTAATGTTTTTTCTAGACATGTTTTATTTAAATAAATTTGAACTAATCGAATTCAAATCATAAATCCTTACGGATTTATTTTAGTTCATATTCTGAACATCAGAATAAATTTCATCTTTTGGTTCTTTAAAACGATTCCCTATTTTTATTTTTAAATTCACATTTGAATTCAAGTATTCAAATTATCAGATGATAATGTTTCCACTTCATTTATAAACGCAGTTTATAATTTCATTTCAATTCCCTAATTATCCAATGAAAATCATTCCATTTTATTTATAAACACTGTTTATAAATTCACTTCAATTTCCTGCATTAATTAATTTATAAACATCGTTTATAAATTCACCACTTCAATTTCCTGTATTATTTAATTTATAAACATCGTTTATAAATTCAATACTTGTTTTATTTATTCAAACAAGTTAATATCTTTATAGCCCATTCGAATTTCAAATTATATTTTTGAAAAATAGACTTTTCATTTTAAATCTCGAAATATTCTTTTCACGGTATTTTTATAAATCATCATTTTGGGCCCAGCGATATTTAAGCAACCAAACCAACCAATTATCAATCAACACATCATATATGATAATATACATGTGAAAACAAACAATAATAAGTTTTGAGGAATCCAGCTGGATCCCTCTAACCTGTTTTCCTGCATCCACAAACGTTAGCCAACATAAATAATACACATCCTGCTTCGAGGCAGGATATCTCTGTATAAAAGGTCATCCATTATCATAGCGTGGGGCGCATAAGGTTATCCTCTAATGATACTACGGGCAAATCCAGCCACCAATATATATATCCACACACACACACACACACACACACATATATATATATATATATATATATATATATATATATATATATACTAGCCACAAACACCAAGCCTAGATAACTAATATATAATAATCACAACTGATAAAAATATATAAATCCATCTAAGCAGCCAACAATTTATTTTTAATGATAAAAATAAATTTAAGTAAATTCTAAGTGAGAATTACTCACAGTTATTTTTAAATTGCAATCTGGTCTAGTTTTAAATTTATCGGACTTTAGAAGATTTCCAAATTCTCTCAAGCTCGTCTACATTCCTTGTTACTAGTCTACATTACGGATTTCTTGAATTTGGACCTCGTTTAAACATTTAACATATATTATTTAAGTTATCAAATGGTTTAAATGTAATTAAATATTTGTTTACTAAACTAAAGTTAATTACCTTAATTATTTCTCCTTCTCGATATGTTGTTCGAAATTCCACTACAACCATCCTTGAACTACCATCGTGACCTCCTTTCCATTCAACTGCCTCAATAATTATAGCAACCATCAAATGAATGTAATCTCCTCTACCACTAGCGCAACACCTCATCATCTCACACACTGTGTTAACCCCCTTCTCAACTCAAATCAGTACTTCAAACAACACCCAGATGCAACCACTAACGTCTACCTTCCAGGTAAGGCGCTTCCTTAAATCGCTGTTTCAACCCAGTTTGTCGTCAGAAATCAAAACTCTCCATTGTCGAATTGTAGATCAACTTCATTGACACTATAATGCCTTGAAACTACTCAGCATCCACTATCCAACAAAACTCCACAATGATAGTCCCCATTCACAAAATACCGACCTCAAACTTCTCCATCTGTACAACTGCTGAACTAAAACCATAGATCCCCTCATCAGTAATTCGAGCTCTACACAAACGCATAAGCAAGTTTGAAATCCACTCGCCAAAATACCATCTTTGTCCTTACCTCAAATCACAGCATTCCTTCAGAAGTTAGCACACCTCAAAGTCGGAATCCCTCTCCCCAGATCTCAGAAAAAATGATGACAACCCCACCATCTATTCCGCGAGTGCGAGACTTCAGGAAGCACGCGATTCAATCGTGACTTTATTCCTTTTTTTATAACAACGTTCGATCGATTTGTTGGCAAAGGAAGAACACCAAAATCGTGACTTTTTCAGAAGAGGTACGGCCATTTTCAGTTTAGAGGCTTTGATTTTAAAACTGCTGAGGAATAGGAAAATAAATAAATGAAAGAATAAAAAACGGGTAATTGCGATTTCGTGAAGCTCTTCAACGATTTTAATATTGCAGTTGGGTATGGAAAAGAAGAATAAGAGGAGCGGCATTTTAGTGAAGAACCAAATGAAGAGAACGAGGAACGGGTCACCATTTTAAAGAAGAAGAATACTTAGTTGCCAAGTAATTTAGGTCTATGTTAGTATGTTTTATAGGCCGGCTGATGTAATGTGTATTAAATTTCGATTTAACTGCGATTTGATTTTGCTCCTATTTGCTATATATTATAATAATATATTTTACAGTTCTGAACTCTTATTTGAACGTAACAACCAACGTTTCTAGGGTTATGCCACTATTCTGGACACACTGGAATAGATTTTGAAGCACAGTTCGATCATATGGAGAAGATATTGATTTAAATCGATATAAATTAAATCCCATACAATTAATTTCTTGATAATATATTATTAATATTATTGTTTATAATCAAATATAATTTATTGATCATCTGAATTCATTTCGATTTAGTTCTAATTTTGAATTCAAATATTTTCGTTGTTGAATTAAGATAATTCAGTATTATTGAAATTATACCGTATTGATTATTAAATCGATAACTCAATATAAATATACATTTATATTATCAACACAATATTTAAAATCATATTAAATATTTAAAATAAACTGTTCAAAAATCCGGGTCATTACAGTAATAAAAGGCCACATCAAAGCTTCGGCCATAGCAAATAAAAAAATTGTAACATGCTCTACTATGACAGTCTAGTTATTCAAACATAGTTATGACCATGCAGCTACAAAGGACCAACAACAGTAAAATTTGATATAAGTGATATAAACTCCGCATTTAGGTCCAACAATAAGCTTCTTCGAGTACAAAACATATTCCCTTCCTACATTGGAACAAATCGACCAAGCATTTGTTTCCAATTTGGATAGTAATAGTTTGGTTATTCGTTGTTTAAAAGTTTTTTTTTCTGTTATTTGACTGCTAAAGTAATGTGGTACAATTGTAAATATTTGATGTAAAAATCAAAAGTTTAGATCGATCAACCTTTTTTAATACTTAATTGTTGGAAATATTCAGGATTTCATTCTTGAGCAAATCATAATGGTAGACTATAGAAAACACATAAATTACAGGAAGAAACATATACCTCTTTAATCACAAGTACAAAGTATAGGATTAACAATCTAATGACGCTTAGAAGTGGACCTGTAACATATAAATAAATGCATATATTAAATAATGAGCACTCCTACCATAACTTCTATGGGAATGAAGACTAAAATTTCGGAGAGTAGCACTGGCAACATGAATCATGTTTATAACTTATCACTTGGTTTCTCTTTGGGTTTCCAATATAAAAAAATATCACAATACTCTCTATAACATGAAAAATAGGGTAACTACATAAAAATTGCCCCCATATGATCCGGCGAAATAAGCTTATTACGCCAACAGTTGTGCAGATAATGGAAATGAAAAAAATCAAAATAGAAAACTAATCAATTTCTTCTTAGAACAGTTAGATTTTTGGTTAATAGATAATTTACATTTGACTAATAAGTGTTGATTTGTATGTTCCTTACTGGACATATGACTACACCATGAAGAGTCAATCCGTTGATTGTAATATTGGAACTAAAATATTAAGTGAATGCAGACAATAAAACCATGTAAAAACATTGGAAATTTTCATATGGAGCAATGTACTTACTGAATTGTAGAAGGAATATAAGTAATTAATGTTTAATCTCAATCAATGATAATTCAATTTTGGTTACATCAACTGAATATGAAGTAAAAAGTTAGTAAAGTGGATTTTTTAATGAAAGTAATTTAAGAAGATAGCACTGAAATAGTGGTGTTCAAATCCTTTGTCCTATTGCAACATTGAAATCAATTTGAAAGTGTTAAAAATAGTTAGAAAGAAAACTGATATAGTAGATTAATTGATGATCAAATCCAAAAAAATATGATGATGCATAAACTATTATCCAGAGAACAGATTGTCCAATGAATCGATTCGATTTAGAAGAACTAAGATGTTATTGTATGAATTGAAACTACTATATAACCTTAATTATTAATTGAGCAGTTAAATAGTCAAGTACATGGGGAGTTTCAAAATTTCTAAGAAGGAACTGGGTTTGTGGTGAGAAAAGAAGAAAGGAAGGCAAGGGTCAGAAAGAAAAATAAATAATTTCAAGGTATCTGATCGCATGCTTATGTATTATTGAACTCCATATCCTCTATTTAGTTTAAGGTTTGAGAAAGGAAAACGGAAGACGTAAGCAAAAGGGAAGACATAGCTTTGATAATTCATGTTTAGAGTAAACATGGCCTATTGCCAATGCTTTTGTAGTAAAATCGGGGGGAGCTTCGGTGCTCACCTTTCCCTACTTGATTTTAATAATATAATATAGATATGTTTTAAAAACCCGGAAATCTGGGCCAGTTTAAAATTTTTATTTTGGCAATTCTAGCGAATTTTGATTATTTAAAATGAATTATTTTAAATAATAACGACGAGAAATTTGTTTTGAATAGAATTCAAACGTATATAGTATATAGATCGTCGATAGAATATAAATATTTACTTATATTTATAAAAGGGAATTGAAAATGGCGCAGTAGTTCGATAATTCGATTTCAAACTTCAAATGAATGTACCGGGTGCAAAATAAACCGGATTTTAGTGAAACCAAAAATAATAGGATCTATTTGGGAATATCTTTCCAACGAATCCGAAAAATCAAAATTTCATAGCCGGAATCAAAAGATATGTCCAGTTGAAAATTCTGAATAGTCGCTATGGAATTTAGGCCCATAAAAATAGCCATTTTGCAAACGACCTCGGATTTCGACGAAACCACTTTTGTTGGATCCGTGATGTCATGTTATTGCTAGATTCCAATTTTCATAATTTTTCGAATCAATATGTGAGCGTGGCAGAGGAAAACGCATTTGACCAGTTTAGTTGATTTTAATCGACTGGAAAATGGCCATTTTTCAAACGGTCTCATAATTCGACGAAATTAGTTTTGTTAGGACCGTTTCGTCAATACGAAGCTAGAAAATATTTTTTGGGAATTTTTCTAGTCAGTATGTGGCCCCGGTAAATTGAAATGTGCGTTCAAAATCAATATATAATTTTTTTTGATTTTGATAGAAACTGATCGAAACGATCGAATCAGCCTACGATACAAATCCCATTGTGTTCGGAATGGGGGTAATTAGCTATGGACGACAGTCAGTGGATTCGTTTTCGAGGTAGAAATAAAAAGTACCTTTTTGAAAATAAAATAAATATATATTATATAATTCGCTCTCTCTCTCCCTTATCCCTCTCCATCCTATCTGTAACTTTCTCAGACCGAAAAAAAAAGACGCGCTCCTCCTCCATGCGACGGACACCATCGCCACCACCACGCCCTGCTCCGATCTCCATCGACCGCTCTCCCCTTCCACCTCTCTCCTCCGCGCCTGTTCCTCTCTTTCCCCATTTTGGTTTGGCCGTTACCCCCCCTAAACCGCGATGTCAGCCACCCCTGGGCCCGCCTGCGCCTAGCCGCGCTTTCCCCCGCCACTTGACCATCCACCCGCACCTCCCCCTTGACCTGTGCTACCCTGAAGTCCACCCCCTCCTGCGACTGACTAGCGGGCACCCCGTCCCCTTCTTCAATCGCAAACCCCCTCCCCCCCCCCCCCCCGCTGGATGACTGTAAGTTTTCCCTTATTATTTTATTTTGATTTGTTTAAAGTTTTCAGTTTTTGTTTATTTTTAACTTAAAATAATTAGTTTTAAAATCAGGCTTTTATATGAAAAAAGTTCGTATTTTTGAATGTGATGTAATCAAAGAAAAGGCGATGTTTTTATATTATGAAAGGCGAGATTTTTAATCATAGGAAGGCGAGATTTTTTTATAAGAAGTAGCGATAAAAATACGATTTTTATATATGGAATAGCAAAGTAAAAATTCGATTTTTATATATTGAATAGCAAAGAAAAAATACGATTTTTATATATGGAATAGCAAAGTAAAAATTCAATTTTTATATACTGAATAGCAAAGAAAAATTTTGATTTTTATATATTGAATAGCGAAGTAAAAATTCGATTTTTATATATTGTATAGCGAAGTAAAAATTCGATTTTTATATATTGAATAGCGAAGTAAAAATTCGATTTTTATATATTGTATAGCGAAGTAAAAATTCGATTTTTATATAATGAATAGCAGGGTAAAAATTCGATTGCAAAGAAAAATTCGATTTTTATATATTGAATAGCGAAGTAAAAATTCGATTTTTATATATTGAATAGCGAAGTAAAAATGCAATTTTTATATATGTAGAGAATACGGGCAAAGAAAGTGACAAGAGGCAAGAACGACGAAGATTTCTACCTAAGAAGAGTCGTGACGTTGGATAAGCTATTCTGTGAGAATTTCTCACTCTTTAATTTAATATTCTAGTTAAAATATATACTAGGATGCAGACGGTGTTTAGTAGCACCCGACACCCGTCGTCCACAGACCATGGACGGCTTGTATGCTTGTTTGTTTGATTTTGATGTGTAGTTGATTGTGTGATGTGATGTAAAACGAAATAAAATATTTTATAGTGGAAAATATTTTATAGTTAAAAATAGAATTTTTAACGTGTATATGAAGTGAAATAAATAAATATAAACAAATCGGACGATTTGTTTATATACACACATTTGACTGATATTGATTGGGACGATAAATTTTACACATCGCCCAACTGCACAAATAAAATCTGTGTTTGATTGTTTGAAACCCCACACGGGTATTGGGATGATATTTGACGTACACTAATCCCGATTGTTTAGTTGTATGTCGATCGATTGATTGATAAACTGTTATAAGCGTTGAATATTTATATTTGATGCTTATACAGTGTAGAATGCACTTTGGATGATGGTTGATTATTCATCGTTGTTATTGTATACATGTGTTGTAGCAAATCCATATAATTAACATTATATGGTAATTGATTGGGCCTCATTCCATATTTGAAAAAGAAATATTTGAAAAAGTGATATTTTGAGTAGAAATATTTGAAAAGGAAATATTTAAAATAGAATATTTGAAAATAGGAATATATGAAGCAGTGTTGATTAGATTTACCCCATTTTGACGTAAACGAAATTTATATCGATTTTATCCCTTTTTTTTAATGAACATCGAAAGTGATTTCAAAATCTGATATTTTGAATAGAAATGAATTCGAATTGAAATTGAATATAATTGAAATTCAAATTAGATTGAATTGAATTGAATGTAAAACGAATTCGAATTGAATTGAATATAAAACGAATTCGAATTGAATTGAATATAAAACGAATTCAAATTGAATTGAATTTAAAACGAATTCGAATTGAATTGAAAAGAAAATGAATTCAAATCGAATTAAAATCGATTTGAATTGAAATCAATTTGAAATGAATTTAAAACGAATTTATATTGGAAAATTCAATTTTGATTTGAATTTGAAATGAAGTTGAAATCGTTTCGAAAACGAATTTAAAACGATTTATAAAATACGTTTTAAAAGGAAATCGACGAAGTATATATTATATATATATAATATAATGGCCTGAGTAGAATGCGCTGCGCCGCGGTAGTTTGCGAATTTCGACCATTGACTTCAAACGGATATTACGGGAGATCCGACCGTCGGATTCTCCTAAAACTGGAACCGTTGGGTTCGTATCGAAAAGAGATTTCTAACGATTATTAGAAATTAGAAATCTAACGGTTGGATTTGGAGATACGTCCAAATCAAGTTTGGAAAAGGTCGCTGTAATTGCAGTTCGATGGCCGTTGATGGAAATCGACTGTACGGGCCTTGATAAATTTATTAAAAATAGTAATAATTTGTGTAAAATCATAAGAATTGATTTGTGAAGAATTGGGATGAAAAACTCCATATTTGAAAAGATAAAAATAGATTTTTATCGAAATGAACTAGTTTTGAACTAGAATTAAAATTCTATTTATTTTTAAATAAATAAATTGAATTTGAAAAGGGTTTTAAAAATAACCAGAATTTCCAAGAATTGAATTGGAATGGATTTGAATCGAAATTGTCTTTGGATTATTTCGATGTTGGATTTCGTGATTACACAGATATTGTTATGGAAATTTGAAAGATAAATTTATATCGTTATTTCCAATACGATATTTGTTGGTCGTAGAATTTGATATTGAATATAAGCCGATATATTTTCTATTCAGAGCCTTTTATTTAATATCAAATGTGATTTGGGTTTGTCGTGAATGGTGTCTTCATTAACACTGTTCTTAAGCCCAGTGGAGAAAATGATTAAATCTTTTTTGTTAGATTTAATGAAGTGTACCAATTAAATAACATTTAATTAGAATTGAATTCGAATTGATTCTTGGGTTTATCGTGAACAGTGTTTTAAATAACACTTGTTCTTTAACCCGATAAATAAAGAAACGTGATTTTGGGTTGTCGTGAACGGTATCTTCAATAATACTGTTCTTAGACCCAAAGGAGTTAAGAAAATCAGAAATTAACTGGAGGTTAGATAAGTTGAATGGTTTCAGAGATATTTATCTGATGTTGGTTTCGGCCTTCGGGGTTAATACTTAGGGAACTGCTCACTTGCTAATTCACAGTTAGGGACTGAATGAAATGTGATTTTGGGTTTATCGTGAACCGTGTTTTTAAATGACACTGATTCTTTAACCCAGTCAAAGATTAAAACTAAGTGGAGTTTTAATGAATATTTAATTAGATTGAAATGATCGAGAATGGAGTATCACCAGTTTTGCTCCAGGCGATAGTTAAATCTTTAATTAGATTTAAACGTGAAATGGTAATTGAATTTACCGATAACACCGTGGTGTTAGATATGAAGTATTACCAGTTTTACTTCATGGTATGAATAGGTTAGGATTGGGAAATTAAAACAAATGATTACTTCGGTAAGGTTCATTAATCTCGACTAGTTGAATCGAAATTCAAAAGAATATTAAAGAATAAATTCAAGGAATTTATCTTTAATAAAATTAATGGGAACCTTTCCCTACGAATGTGAAATTTAGAAACTAACTGTCGGTTAGCTAAGCAGAATGGTCTTTTGGATATTGATCTGATGTTGTTTTCGGCCTTCGGGGTTAATATTTGGGGAATTATTCTCTTGATTAATTTACGGTTAGTGACTGATGAATTTGAATGAGGCGTATGTTGTGTTTATGTAACACCTGTTTATAATATACGTGAGTTATTCCGAAAGACCGGGTTTATCCCATTCTGAATAACTGATACGACGATAAGTCGAAGATGAAGACGGTGGTCGAAGACCGGAGGTCTTCACGTCGTTTGGATAATTACTGATGATCTTGATTGGGATGTACACCCAAGAAGATCGAAACAGTTGGTGATCGTCCAGACGTACTTGGAGATCGATGGATATGCGGGGTACTAGGTGCCTCTGGTTTCGTTCAGACCCAGAACGGACTTGTAAATGGACTGTGTGTCTGACATTGGATTTTAGTCTGTTTGATTGATTTCTATTAAATATATATTTGTATGGCGGTGTAGAATTTATTCTCTTGCTTAACGGCCTTCTCTGAGACGTACGAGCTTAGGGGTTATATACTGATAGATATCAAACGCATAGAGTGAATTGTCTGTGTGGCATGCCTAAGTGGCGAATGATCAAGGCTTCTGTTGAAAAGCAAAGTCTTGTGGTTGATGATCGAAGCACGACCATTGTGGCGTAGCTTTGTGTAACGTTTACTTCGCGAGTTTCACACCCGGTATGAACTAAAAACGGGAGAAGGACCTCAGGGGGGGCATGCATTTTCTTTCTAGTTAGAAGTGGCATCAGTGGTTTTACACGCCCTGACGAGTTTGACTTTTGTGGTCGTTGCTGTTGCGAGGCGCCTCGGTTTGATCGGACGATTCGGGTCCGATGGAGTCATTTGTTGGCTCATTTACGCCCCATAGGGCGGAGAAACGTAGTGTTCAGGCATTATAATCCACATCGGTGGACCGGCCCTGACGATCCAAGGGGCAGTTGCGGCTGTTCCTGAGACTCGGACTAGACAGTCTCGAATCGGTAGAGGACTATCTTTTTCCTCGGTTCATAGACGGAAATCCAATTTCCAAATACGTGACATTTGCGGTTTTATTTGTAGAACCTAGTATGGCGACATAGTGGGATGGGGCTCTTATGCCGTCTATGATTGATACATATGATTTGAAGTTGTTTTATACAGTATGCACTTATAATAGTATCAAATAATCTGTTTTAAACGTATCAAGCATTCTTTGGCTATTATAAGGTAAAAACCCTATCCTCCGGCTTGCGTTGCATTGTGTGATGGGAACTGGGTCTTATAATAGCTTCATTGTTCTTTATTTAGCATTTCGCTATTTGTTTTATGCACTGGTATTCTTGGGAGGAAACCCGTTCCGTGTTATACGGCGTGGTCCCTTGATTTACCGAACTTTAAAATAAAGAATAATAATTGTTTTAGTTCTCACACCAGTCCCATGACTGACCTGGAGTTTATTGTTTTGACCTAAACTCTGGGGGCCCTTATTTTGACATGGGCAGCTAGTAGTTTTGGTTTTGCAGATTTATATTCACAGAATCCGGATTTACAACTGGAACGATACTCGGAAAGCTTTGTATCCGCGTATTACTTCTAGTTGTGTATTGTATTATTTTCCGCTGCTATGTAATGTATTGTAATCTCTGATATTTTTCTGTGGTGTAATATTTGTTTATACTTTGTATATTCTTGTATTCTGATGGAATTGTTGTAATAAGCAATGAAATGTTCTTCCGTCTGCGTTCTGATTTGTCTTGTCCTCACAGTAATTCGTTCTTTCTCTTCTCTTCGGAGACCGGGGAAGTTCGGGTCGCTTCAGTTCTCGCATATAACAGACCATCTATCACAACCTATATACAACGAAGAAGCACTAAAGGCTCAGTTCAAGTGGCTACTAAAGAAAAATAATTTTTTGTGTCCAGTTGGCTGGTATACCAAACCTCAAAAAAGCAAGAGTAAAATGACACACAAAAAAAATTAATACTAAATACGGAAAACTTAAGGACATATCATATTTCCTTTTATAATAATAGTTGCAAACACTAATATATAGAGCCGCATATTATAGGATTAACTATCTACAATCTGCGTGGATCTTGTGTTAATCGTCTAACAGAGGCTTCTACATAATATTACTAAATAAAAGCACTTTGAACTGATAATAGATATTGTCTAATGATAAAAAATAAAAATACTATTAAGGATTTGAGCATACTACATATATGTTCTCAACTAATATAACCCTCTATGTTAGTTATGGATGTTTTAAAAGAGGATTAGTTGGAATTATTGAAAGCAAGCTAGCCTCTTAAGAGATAAAGAACTTCAAATGCAGGAAAATACAAAATGCGAAAGCTCAAGCTCAAAGGAAGTTCTTGATGTTCAAAATTTTCGCATTGACTAACTTCACATCCCTAAATTCTTCCTTCAACCTAAATAGTATAAGAAGTATCGGTAATTGCTAAAAATAATTATGTTCAAGGTCCTGTAAAACTACATATAAGTAGGTTTAGTTGTCTATATGACTTCTTGTGTAGAGGTACTATAAATTATAAATTGAGGGATACATACTTATCAGATTCACTACCCATGTTTTGAAGGCAAAATAATTTCGGATTTTCCAATATATATGCCTAATGAAGAGCACATAACCATAGAGGCATCTAATAGAAAGACAGGTAATTGTATTCCCTTTAGTGGGCTCATACACATTAAACATTCAAACTCATATACCAATATATAAAATGTTTTCAATATCTAATGTTATCGTACCTCTCGTGAATGAATGCACCAACACCAAGGCCATGTTTCGGTTTTTAGACAAAACATTAGAGTGTTAGTTCCTTTTTTTTAAGGATCTAGAATTCAGGCGTAGTAATCAACGCTTAGCTCACCTAGAAATTCTTAATTGTAATAAAAATTGTTAAAGCATGTAACAACCCGCAAAATCTGAACCAATTTATAAATTTTATTTTGGTAATTTTAATGAATTTTGAATATTTAGAATGAATTATTTTAAATGATAACGACAAGAAATTTATTTTGAACAGAATTAGAACGTATATATGTATTCGAATCGATGTTGGAATATAATATTTATTTTAATTATAAAACAAGGCCTGAAATGGTGCGGTAGTTTGAAAATTTGAATTCGAACTTTGACAGACTGTACATGATGCAAAATAAAATGGATTTTAGCGAAACCAAAAATATTTAAATCTGTTTAAGAATATCTTTCTAACGAATCTGAAAAATCGAAATTTTATAGCGCAAATCAAAAGTTATGCCAAATGAATTTTCAGAAAGGTCGCTATGTGTAATACCCCGCATTTTTAATATAACTAAAAATATATATATGCATAGATAGGTTAATAACGGTGATGTACAATGAAAATTAATTAATACATGAAAGAGAAGGAAAGATTAATTCAATGACAGTGTACGTAACAGAGAAGATAATAAAATAAGGATACTTAATTTAAATATGAGGAATTAAGTAAAAAGGACATCACCATTGCGTTCGACTCGGAATTCTGCTTGGAATAGAGTCCAACTTTGCGTAAATCGGACTCCGTATGAAGGAGTTATGGCCTTTATAAGATTCAAAAAAAATTCGAAACAGTTTGAAATTCGACCCAGGCAGCTGGGCGGGAAATTTCCCGCCGAAACCAGACAGGTCGACCTGGGGGTCGACCTACCCAGGGAGGTCGACCTTGGGGTCGACCTAGGGATTGACCTACCTATGGAAGATGACCTGGGGGTCGACCTGCCCAGGGAGGTCGACCTCCCCCTGATTTTTCCAGATCTGGGCAATGACGATTTTTGATGTGATGCACAGACCGGATGGCTTCTAGGGTGATCTAATGGCTCTAAAACACTCTCTACACCTATAAAATATTGCCTAGACCTAACCTAATTCATAAACAATTCCTTCTTATGCCTCCATGACGTCAAACTTCAACCAAACATGGCCGCCGCCCCAAAACCCTAAACTAAATTGCAAGTTCTTCACCAACATTGGAGTTTAATCAAATCAAGAAGCAAAATTCTTCATCAACGATTCAAGCTCTTCACCAACAATCAAATAAGAAGATTTAATCAGTGTTCTACATCAACAAATCATTTACTTTCCCCAATCCAGTCAAGGTGAGTGGAATTATAATAAATTTGTTGTATAATAGTATTATTATTGTTCATCATTCCCTAATTATTAATTTAATTCAAGATTTATGTTATAATAGTTGTTCCTTTCATCCTTCTTCCCCTTTTTATTTTTGGATCTAGGTTATCTCGAACCTAGACGAAAATATTATTATGCATACGTGAGGTTGGAATATGGAAATGTTGGGCATAATCTATTTTATGCAATCGAGGAATATAATCTGTAATTTGGGAATGGGGCGTAACAACTATTATTGCAAATATTGGGAAAATTGGCAAATTGTATATGGGGATTATTCAATGAAGTAAAGTTTCAATTGATAATTTTGGGGCGTAATTCATAATGGGTATGATTTGGGAACATGAATCTATGGTGAATAGCGCATAATTACGAATTCTGACTTATGATGTTAACATGAAATTGTGTAAATTTAATTGGAATTAGTGAATATGGAATGTGATTGGGAAATTGGAATAATAGGTATAGCCTATTAACGGGATTATGAACATGAACATGCTTGCAAATTTATAATTGGCCTATGACACCTAGAATAGACATGAATTGTAATTAAGTTGAATTTAGAACACATGACATGAATTTGGGGTTTGGGTGAAAGACGATTGTTAATGAACGCCTTTGACATGAGGTTAGATGTATTTGTGGTGTACGACTGCCAGGAACAGCCTGGCAAATCCAGCAACCACAAGAGGACATCTAATGTGAGAGGCCAACGACAAGAATTAGCGGTGTAACGGTTTATGACACGAGGTTAGGCGCGTTGTGGTATAAGTCTGCCCGGAACCGCCCAGCAAATCCAATAGCCACGAACGGACGTCTAATGTAACGTCCCGGAAAAAGTCAATCTTGGTTATCCAATATACAACACATATTGAACATCCAAGGATCGAAAATACCGGTAGTTAATGAAAGAAGTTAGAGGGTGTGGAAATATAAGATAGAAACATAGAATAGAAGAAGCAGAAGAACATACAACATCAGAGTAACACGAATCCCACAGCGGAACAAACAATATATAATAGATTACATATCCTTAAAATAAAATCAGTATATGTATATAGTAACATTATCAGAGTACAACACTTACAACACAGCGGAAATAACTATAGCTATATAATCCTGAAGCCTCCTGCTCCAAGCTCTCCAAGTATATCTGTAAAATCCTATCTACTTGACTTCCCGTATTAAATTGGTCACCCAAAAGTTTAGGGAAAACAAAACAAAATAAACTTCGGGTCATTCATCGGACTGGTATGAGTAAAACAGTTTAAAACAGTTGAACCATTAAACGATATCTCATAAGACCACGCCGTATAACGGAACGGGTTTTTCACTTATGAGAATCCAAAGTGATCTTTATATCAAAACTCATTGATATTATAATAGTGTCTATCAACCACAATATAATAATCATCTAGCAGAAACGCTTTCATCTCACGTTCTACATATATAGTATACAATCAAAACGACAAGCACATATTAGGTAATGGATTTCCAACTATGAGAAGGTATGGAACCACCTTTCGCTAGTGTACCTTTAGAGAGGAATACATTGGGTTCAACAAGAACATCTTGCAACCCGGCCACACATGACCGACCACTCATTTTCCTTGAGTGTATCGAATGTATATCACCAACGGCTGGGATCAGCAACCATTTCCCGAATGGGACAGCATGGACAATAGATTTTTAGAAGTAAATGAAACTCTAAATCAGGTGATTATACACCCTAATAGGTGTGACCTACATAGCCATGCTGCCTGCCCGATTTTTGTCATTTCCCGGTTGTGAGGCTAGAGGCCACGCTTATCTCTAACAGATCACACAATTATTTACATTGAATGTCACATCGTCATACCCGCTAAATCACAAATTGATTTCCCCAAAAATACAATGGGTATACATCTAAGAGAAACGAATTCCTCCACCACCAAACGTAAATACGTTTGAAAAGATCAACTTACGTGATCTATAAAATATACTCTGTCAGACATTCTTCCATACAGGTTGTCCTGGGACTGGACAAACCGAAGGCACTATTCAGTACAACCATCTTAGGCAATCTTTACCTAAGATTTATACAACATCCCTTGCAATTTACTCCGCCTTCAATTATCTTTGGCATATATGATTCGCTCATGCCAATACGGAGTGGTTCTTCGGATAATAATCCAACCGTTCTCTCCATATTTACAACGTTAAAATGGTCAAAAACTTCGATAGTCGGTGATTTAACTATCAAAGAAAAACACGTGTGCAAACAATGATATTATTTCCAGATGGAAATTATATCGGTCAATCATCATTTAACATTTATCACTTTAGTTCATAAATTTACTTATCTCCTGTTTCCATATATTCTAAATTCTTATTTTCTATTATCAGAAAACATTTCTGATTCTTATTTGGAAAACATATCCAAAACTCCTTCACTTGGTTTAAACCAGTGTTTAAATCAAACATTGCCATGCCAACTCAAACCATTTCACTTATATACTAAATTCACTTAACCATCCTTTACTATCAAACCTTACCATTCCTTAGTTAAGAAGGAAGCCAATCAAGTTGGGGTATAATTACCTCTCAGACCTTGACTGAACAACGTTTTAACTTCGAAATAGTCAAGGTTTATCTTTTAAATCTTTAACAACCTTCCTTACATAACTCTCGGATTATATTTACGTATCCACGTCTTTATTGAAAACAATAATTTTAACTATAGCGTTAAAATCCCTATTTTCGAAATATCTAACTTAACATCTACTTTTATTTCTTACCTTGAATAATTAACCTACTCTCATTTATTTATAAATAAATAAATCTTGAATTAAACACCAGAAAGTAAATAATACTTTCCCGAATTCGATATAATCGAATTCGACGATTTACTCTCTTCGAATAACTAATATTCGATAACTCACTTCGAATAACTTATATTCGATAACTCTTTCTTTTGAATAAAAGATATTCGATAATCTCTCTCTTCTAATAAACTATATTCGATTAATCTCTTTTCGAATAAACTATATTCGATAACTCTTTCTTTCCGAATAACTAATTTCGATTAAATCCTTTTCGAATAACTAAATTCGATAACTCCTTTCGATTAAACAAATCGATAACTCCTTTCGATTAAACAAATCAATAACTCCTTTC
Organism: Allium sativum; assembly: GCA_030737875.1. Classification (NCBI taxonomy): domain Eukaryota; kingdom Viridiplantae; phylum Streptophyta; class Magnoliopsida; order Asparagales; family Amaryllidaceae; genus Allium; species Allium sativum. The sequence goes on from CM060918.1 coordinate 754,738,293, forward strand.
GATTAAACTATAATCGATAACTCCTTTCGATTAAACTATAATTGATAACTCCTTTCAAATAACTAAATTCGATTACTAATACTCGACTAACTCTAACTCGATTAACTTGACTTATTTAACTCCACTTATTTAACTCAACTTGATTAACTCGACTTATTTAACTCAACTTGATTAACTCCTATCGAATAACTAATATTCGATTAACTCTAATTGAATAACTAATATTCAATTAATCCTAGTTCGATTAACTATGTTCAATTAACTCTATCTTGTTAACTCTAACTGATAAACTCTAACTGGTTAACTCTAATTAATTTACTCTATTCGAATAACTAATATTCGATTTACTCATTTCGATTAACTCCATTGAAATAACTCTAACTGATTAACTCTAACTAATTAACTCTAACTAGTTAACTCTTTTGATTTGTTCCCTTCAATTATCTCCTTTGATTAATTCCTTTTCTATTTGTTTACTTGACAAATAACTATTCCCTTTTCAATTCTATTTATTTAACAAATAAATATTTCTTTTATCTTTTCTATTTATTTAACCAATAAATATTTCTTTTATCTTTTCTATCTATTTAACCAATAAATATTTCTTTTATCTTTATTTATTCCCTAAATAAATATTTCCTTTTCAATTCTATTTGTAAATGTTTTACAAATATTCCCTTTCCAATTCTATTTGTAAATGGTTTACAAATATTTCTTTTTCTATATTTATTCTATTTATTTTCTAAATAAATAACCCTTTATGCTTCTATTTATTTCTTAAATAAATATTCCATTTTAAATTCTGTTTATTTAACAAATAAATAATTCTTTTCAATTCTATTTGTTTGACAAATAAATATTCCTTTTCTATTTGTTTTCACAAATATCCCTTTTCTATTATATTTGTTTTTCACAAATATTTCCAATTCTATTATATTTGTTTTCACAAATATAATTTATATTTCAATATTCACTTTGAAAAATCCCTTTGTATATTCCAGTATTTCTTATGGTGTTTCAAATACTATAGATCACTGCTCAGTATCACCTGTAACGACCCGGAAAATCTAAACAAATTTAAAAAATTTAAATTGGATAAAATAGTGGATTTTAAATATTTAAAATAAATATTTTAAATAATAAAGATGAAAAGTAAGTTTGAATCGACAATTGAAAAGAAATATAATTAATTGTAATTATAAACAAGGCCTGAAATTGCGCGGTAGTTTCAAAATTTGAATTCAAACTTTGACTGACTGTACCGGGTGCAAAACAAAACCGATTTGAGTGAAACCAAAAATATTTAAATCTATTAGTGAATATCTTTCTAACGAATCTGAAAAATCGAAGTTTCATTGCGGGAAGCAAAAGTTATGTCCAAATGAATTTTCAGAAAGGTCGCTATAGAGTTTATATAGCCGGTGAAATTGGCCATTTTGCAGACGACCTCGGAATTCGGCGAAACCACTTTTATTGGATCCGGGATGTTAAATTATTGCTAGGTTTCAGATTTCATAAATTTTGAAGTTAGTATGTAAGCGTGGCAAAGGAAAATGTGTTTGGTCGATTTCTATTAAATTGGATCGACCAGGAATGGGCCATTTTTCAATCGGTCTCAGAATTCGATGAAACTAGTTTTGTTGGGACCGAATCGTCAATACATAGCTAGATTTATTTTTCTGGAATTTTTAGAATCAGTTTGTGGCCTTGGCAAATTGAAATGTATGTTCAAATTAAATATTGAATGTTTTATATTTTAATTTGAAGGAAAACTGACAGAAATAGTCGAATGGGCCTACGAAACATATCCCATTGTGTTCGGAATGAGGGTGAAACGCTAGGGACGATAGTCGTTGGATTTGGATTGGAGTTCGTAGGGGGCAAGGGGTATTTTCGGATTTTTAAAACTTTATAAATAAAAAAAAGAGGGATTGGTCCACATCAAACCCCCCCCCCCCCCCCCCCGATATTCTCTCTCCCCGGTAAAGCGAACGTGTAAACACCCCACCTCCGTTAAGGTCACTCACAAAGGGAATGCCTTAATTTTGGTGGAGCATTTTAGTAAACAGAACAGAAACTTACAAGGCAGATAAAACAGTAGTTGAAAATTTTTAACTTTATTACAGCGGAAACAGAAGTTAATATGGTTACATCCTTTCAAATTTCAGAATTCAAGTACAAAATATCAGTCTTGTACAAAAGCCTTCAAAATGCATGGTTTAAAATCATAATCCCCATGGAATGGAAGCTATGCAGAGCCAAGCCATACTTTAAGCACTTCAAGCAAAGAGAAATCCGGATCAAGATAAAGTATTCCCTCCTTGGATAACCTGGGGGGGAAACGAAAGAAGGGAGGCGAAACAACAAGGGTCAGACAAAAAGTCTGGCAAGTCCAGTGACTTTCAGCATATGAACAGATAATAATAATATGATATGAACATAAAACTGGATGTGAGATAACTGTAACAGGTGTAGCAGATATAACAGAAAAACAGAATGACATAAACTATTGTTTTACACTTCTTTGCACTAATACTAGTATAGCAGAATTAGGTGTCACCCTAATGTCTAAATTGAAGCAGGAACGGGTACAGAATACTTTAACAGAAACAGAATGCTAATAATGGGCCTTTACTACCCGATCAGAAACAGACGGAAGCAGAAACAGATTTATCCCTACGGAAACAGAATGTAGAATTAGGTGTACACTAGTAATGGGCCTTTACCACCCGAACAGACGGTACCACACAGAAACAGACAGGTGTTACCACCCAACAGAAACATACGGTACCAACAGAAACAGACAGAACTAAGCGTACCCTAAAACCCTACCCCAAGCGATCGGCTCCCTAATACATAAATATCCTGTGTCGGCCCCACAGTAGGGTGTATCACTCCCTAAAGTGACAACCAATTGGCACAGACCTATTTACAGATGTCACGGCATCTTACATCCTCAGAGGCAGACCGGGATCCATGCATGCACATGACTCGGTTGGAACGCACCATCAACACCCCTCGCCATTATCAGAATGAACCACTTATAATTAGTTCAGTAAGCGTGCCCGGACCCTACCTACTTTTGGGTCAAAGTTTTGATACCAGAAAGGGTTACTGACTAATATGAGTCCCAAACAACAGATGACACAAGTAATTCCCCTCCTAACCTTATGTCCCCAGACTAACAGATCTCAGATTAACTTGTTTACAAGTTCAGACATACAGAATTCAGATTTACTAGTTCACAGATTAAGTTAACAAGTTTTCAGACTAACAGATCAGATGTACAGATTTTTCAGATTTGTCTAACTTTGTATTGGGCCTACAGATTCATGGACGGGTTTACTACACCTATTAATCCAGTTGGTTTAACCCTATTTTCCCCCAATACGTTTTAGACGTCATTCTTATCTTAGATTTGCATTAATTAATTATTAATGCCCAGACCTCTCACATTAGGTCGCTAGCTTGTGGCCGCTGGATGGGCCGGGCGGTTCCGGGCAGACTTCTGCCACAAGCCAGACCTAACCTCGTGTCTTAAGCAGGTTATGACTAACTTCTCACATTAGAACCTATTGTTTGCGGCCACTGGATGTGCCGGGCGGTTCCGGGCAGAATTACGCCGCAAACTCATTCTAACCTCGAGTTAGTCACGTTTATCTTTGCGGCCAATTAATTAATAATTTACCGTTTATGCGCATGCCCAATATATATGCCAATTCAGATTATATCAATAACAGGATGATTATATCAACACAGCAGATAACAGATTTTAGCAGATAATAGATTTTATATGACTTAACGGATTTAACAGATTTAGCAACTTAGCAGATTTTGGCATATAACAGGTTAGGCATTTCAACCGACAAATTTAACAGATTAGGCATTTCAATCTAATTAGCAGTCTAGGCAATATAACAAAACTAGCAGTTTAGGCAACTTGGAAAATTAGCAGATTTAGCAAATTTAATATTTCTAAAGGTTCTATTTACATGCCTTGCCTAATCATAAATTGGCCTAAATTCATATGCCTACATAATTGTCATGATTCACAACATATACTCCATGTTTGCATAAGCGCAGAATATGGACATAATTTGCCATATAACATATGTTCCAATTTTTGTTAAACTAGCATTTTACAACAGATTCACATATAAATTATACCAAATATAACCATTAATTTCAATGCATGCCATATATCCAAAAATCCCTATTTAGGTGTAATCACAATAATAGATATCCTAATTAATGTAAATCTTTACACCTAAGTTTCCATATCTTCTTCTTTTTAAGTCATGAATCATTATGCAAACTATACCCAACAATCTAAATCTTTAAATCATATCTTCTAAAAATCAGATCTTGGCTTTTATATGCATTTTGTCCAAAGTCTCAAATCATATGTAATCTTACAGTGGTTCCTCTTCTTCTTTTATCACAAAATATGCATAGGTCTAAAACTAGTTTATAACATATGCTTATTTTTCTAATTAATTACAGATCTAAATAACATATGTTCATTTCTCTAATTAGTTACAGATCTAGATTACAACGTACACTATGCATACAACATATATAAATTATATGTTTACAGTCAAATTCATGCATCCAATCCCAAGTCATATGTCAATATATTTTATACCTCAGATCTAAAGTCATATGTTCAATTCAGTCTCGTCAAATTTCGCATCATTCATTATTTATCCCAAAATTTGCGTTCATACGTTAATCTCTTATGAGATTAGGCACAGGCTCGTGGTAGCCTGGCTATAGAAACAGAAAGGAAGCAGAAAGGGATACAGAACAGTCACAGAAAAACAGATCTGACAGATATACAATCTCAGATTCAGATTTAAAAGCATATCAGAATTATAATTAATGTTTATAGCAGAAAATAACTGTACTTGCCTTGATTGGATTAAAGAAAGAACTTTAGTTGTTACAGAATTGTTGCAGAAGCTTTTATCTCAAATTTGAATTTAGGATGATGTTGATTGACTTCTAGTTTTGATTCTAGCAGAGTAGCGACGCCATTTTTTTTTTAATTAGAAGAAGAGAGCAATGGAGGCTAGAGAATTGTGTAAGAGACTTAGGTTTAGGTTAGGGATGTATTTATAGGAGGATAGGGTGATTTAGAGCCTTCAGATCAGTCCAGAAGTCATCAGAATCGCACAGCTCGAATACACATCATCCAGCCACTCAAAAGAAGACACGTCACCTCAGAATACTCCAGAATTCGGTGCTGGATTTGTATGGGCGCACTTGGCAGGTGCGCCAGTGTATTTTTGTACTGGCGCACTTCACAAGTGCGCCAGTGTATTCTGGCCTGTTTCCGGTTTTTCTACCTAACTTCGTTCGTCCATATCTTCTTCATACGGACTCCGATTTACGCAAATTCGGACTCTATTTCGCGTATTTTTCCGAGACGAACACAATGGCGCAACCCGTTTCCCTTATTTCTTCCCCTAAAAATTAATTATACCTTGATTTTTAACTCTTATGTTTACAGAAAATACGGGGTGTTACATTCTCCCCTCCTTAGAGGATTTCGTCCCCGAAATCTTCAAGTTAAGAAGAATGTGTCCTACTATCCAATCACCCATCTACTCAACCATCATCCACAAGCATCCATTGTCCTTAGAAAACTTCTAATGTTGTATGAACATATGCAAAAGTGTGTGTATATGTTCCTTATCTAATGCAAAGATCATGCGGTCTACTGATTCAGTTGACCTCCTTAATGCGAATTATGTCAGTGCCATGAGTCCAACATGTATGCAATAAAATTCTAATGATATATATTATTTCTATATGAGTGCACAATCATTCACTCAAATGCAACATCCATGAGCTGAATCAAAATTTTTGCATCCACAAGAATTGAAAAATGTTCACCCATCCATATGCAGTATGAGAGTGTTTTCGAGCCGATCTAGTGCCTAGTGTGTGTATATGCATCCACGGGCAACCACTTGCAACCACTTGCAACCATCAAACATAACATGTCTCAAACACATGTTTACACCCATTAGTTTCTACCTAAAGTTCGAAGATTCGATCGATAGGATACAGTCGAATGATGGAAGCGAGTACAGATAGAACGAAAATTTGGTTCCCATTAGACATGGGTCCTAAGTATCGGCCCCAAAGACCGAAACCAACATCAAATTGACACCCAGAGGATTACCTTCTTTAGACAATGTCAAAACTGGAAATTCTATCAAAAGTATTTAGATATTTACAGACTACTGGTACAGATCAGGTTCCCTAATGATTCTTAGGAAGCTAAGCATGATAAAATCATTCCCCACGAAAACTCAGAATGTATGCGTCATACTTGACGCCTAACACAGATATCCCTCAAACCCCAATCTCAAACAGATGATCCATAACCCTTATGGGTCTGAGTCTACAGCGGAATTCAGAAACAATACTAGTATTAAAGTGCAGAGTATCGATTACAAAATCAAAATACCAGAATCATAAAAAGTCTTAACTCCATAATTAGATAAAGAAATTAAACCTACTATAGAAATTTTCCTATTTCTATCCTAGCCACTAGCCTCAAGAGTGTTCGCCTGCCCTCCTTGTCCTCGTCTCTTCGGGCAGTCCCTAGTGAAGTGTCCCATCTCCCCACAGTTGAAGCAAGCGCCCTTCCTTTTTCTGCAATCCTTGTTCAGATGAGTCGAGCTCCCACAAGTAAAGCACTTTTTCCCCTTCTTATCTTCAGACTTCTCATCCTTCTTTTGTGTTTCCTTTTTGGGCCCCGCTTTCTTATTCTGTGGTTCTTCCTTCTTTGTCTCTTTCGGGCCCTTGTCTTCCTTGTGCAGTAGTGCCATATCCACCAATTTCTCGTAAGTTGCTCCCATGGGTACATGGGTCATGGCTAGGCTGTGCAGTGGCTCGTTCAATCCTTTAACAAAGCGGAGAGCCTTTTTATGCTGAGTGTTGACTAAATCCAATCCGAACCTAGCCAGTTGGTTGAACTGGTTGACGTATTCCTTGACCGTCATACTTCCTTGCTTAAGAGATAAGAACTTTTCCAATTGTAAACTTCGTTCAGCTTGCGAGAGAAATTTTGTCTCAAACCTTGTTCTGAAATCCATCCATGTCTCAACCGGCCTCTCGGCGTTAGTGACTTCCCACCAGTAGGAAGCTTCGTCTTTGAGTAGCCATACTGCCAACTGTACCTTCTGCCTATCGTCCACCTCGAAGATAACGAATAGTTCCTCAGTTTCTTTGAGCCAATTCCTTGCTTCTACGAATGATTCAGTTCCTTTGAAATCCTTCCCACCCATGGCCCTAAAATCTCCACAGATCTTTGAGAAAGCAATTGCACGAGGAGGTGGTGGAGGAGGGGGATCATTGGTTGGACCTGCAGCGGCGGTCCTAGCCTCAAGATATTGACGAAACCAACCGGGTACATGAACACCCTCTGGTATCTCAGATGCTTCAGACATGCTGGAGCGAAAAAGGAAAGGTTCAATACAAAAAGGACTGAAAGAAAGATATATGGCTCTTGGGGATCATGTTTTTCAAAATAAGCTTTATTTTTGAAAATACTTCCTTCCAAAACCTTTTTGAAAATAGTTTTCAAAAATTTACCCAATCTGGTAACCTTCAGCTCTGATACCAAGTGTAAACACCCCACCTCCGTTAAGGTCACTCACAAAGGGAATGCCTTAATTTTGGTGGAGCATTTTAGTAAACATAACAGAAACTTACAAGGCAGATAAAACAGTACTTGAAAATTTTTAACTTTATTACAGGGGAAACAGAAGTTAATATGGTTACATCCTTTCAAATTTCAGAATTCAAGTACAAAATATCAGTCTTGTACAAAAGCCTTCAAAATGCATGGTTTAAAATCATAATCCCCATGGAACGGAAGCTATGCAGAGCCAAGCCATACTTTAAGCACTTCAAGCAAAGAGAAATCCGGATCAAGCTAAAGTATTTCCTCCTTGGATAACCTGGGGGGAAACGGAAGAAGGGAGGCGAAACAACAAGGGTCAGACAAAAAGTCTGGCAAGTCCAGTGACTTTCAGCATATGAACAGATAATAATAATATGATATGAACATAAAACTGGATGTGAGATAACTGTAACAGGTGTAGCAGATATAACAGAAAAACAGAATGACATAAACTATTGTTTTACACTTCTTTGCACTAATACTAGTATAGCAGAATTAGGTGTCACCCTAATGTCTAAATTGAAGCAGGAACGGGTACAGAATACTTTAACAGAAACAGAATGCTAATAATGGGCCTTTACTACCCGATCAGAAACAGACGGAAGCATAAACAGATTTATCCCTACGGAAACAGAATGTAGAATTAGGTGTACACTAGTAATGGGCCTTTACCACCCGAACAGACGGTACCACACAGAAACAGACAGGTGTTACCACCCAACAGAAACAGACGGTACCAACAGAAACAGACAGAACTAAGCGTACCCTAAAACCCTAACCCAAGCGATCGGCTCCCTAATACATAAATATCCTGTGTCGGCCCCACAGTAGGGTGTATCACTCCCTAAAGTGACAACCAATTGGCACAGACCTATTTACAGATGTCACGGCGTCTTACATCCTCAGAGGCAGACCGGGATCCATGCACGCACATGACCCGGTTGGAACGCACCATCAACACCCCTCGCCATTATCAGAATGAACCACTTATAATTAGTTCAGTAAGCGTGCCCGGACCCTACCTACTGTTGGGTCAAAGTTTTGATACCAGAAAGGGTTACTGACTAATATGGGTCCCAAACAACAGATTACACAAGTAATTCCCCTCCTAACCTTGTGTCCCCAGACTAACAGATCTCAGATTAACTTGTTTACAAGTTCAGACATACAGAATTCAGATTTACTAGTTCACAGATTAAGTTAACAAGTTTTCAGACTAACAGATCAGATGTACAGATTTTTCAGATTTGTCTAACTTTGTATTGGGCCTACAAATTCATGGAAGGGTTTACTACACCTATTAATCCAGTTGGTTTAACCCTATTTTCCCCCAATACGTTTTAGACGTCATTCTTATCTTAGATTTGCATTAATTAATTATTAATGCCCAGACCTCTCACATTAGGTCGCTAGCTTGTGGCCGCTAGATGGGCCGGGCGGTTCCGGGCGGTTCCGGGCAGACTTCTGCCACAAGCCAGACCTAACCTCGTGTCTTAAGCAGGTTATGACTAACTTCTCACATTAGAACCTATTGTTTGCGGCCACTGGATGTGCCGGGCGGTTCCGGGCAGAATTACGCCGCAAACTCATTCTAACCTCGAGTTAGTCACGTTTATCTTTGCGGCCAATTAATTAATAATTTACCGTTTATGCGCATGCCCAATATATATGCCAATTCAGATTATATCAATAACAGGATGATTATATCAACAAAGCAGATAACAGATTTTAGCAGATAACAGATTTTATATGACTTAACGGATTTAACAGATTTAGCAACTTAGCAGATTTTGGCATATAACAGGTTAGGCATTTCAACCGACAAATTTAACAGATTAGGCATTTCAATCTAATTAGCAGTCTAGGCAATATAACAAAACTAGCAGTTTAGGCAACTTGGCAAATTAGCAGATTTAGCAAATTTAATATTTCTAAAGGTTCTATTTACATGCCTTGCCTAATCATAAATTGGCCTAAATTCATATGCCTACATAATTGTCATGATTCACAACATATACTCCATGTTTGCATAAGCGCAGAATATGGACATAATTTGCCATATAACATATGTTCCAATTTTTGTTAAACTAGCATTTTACAACAGATTCACATATAAATTATACCAAATATAACCATTAATTTCAATGCATGCCATATATCCAAAAATCCCTATTTAGGTGTAATCACAATAATAGATATCCTAATTAATATAAATCTTTACACCTAAGTTTCCATATCTTCTTCTTTTTAAGTCATGAATCATTATGCAAACTATACCCAACAATCTAAATCTTTAAATCATATCTTCTAAAAATCAGATCTTGGCTTTTATATGCATTTTGTCCAAAGTCTCAAATCATATGTAATCTTACAGTGGTTCCTCTTCTTCTTTTATCACAAAATATGCATAGGTCTAAAACTAGTTTATAACATATGCTTATTTTTCTAATTAATTACAGATCTAAATAACATATGTTCATTTCTCTAATTAGTTACAGATCTAGATTACAACGTACACTATGCATACAACATATATAAATTATATGTTTACAGTCAAATTCATGCATCCAATCCCAAGTCATATGTCAATATATTTTATGCCTCAGATCTAAAGTCATATGTTCAATTCAGTCTCGTCAAATTTCGCATCATTCATTATTTATCCCAAAATTTGCGTTCATACGTTAATCTCTTATGAGATTAGGCACAGGCTCGTGGTAGCCTGGCTATAGAAACAGAAAGGAAGCAGAAAGGGATACAGAACAGTCACAGAAAAACAGATCTGACAGATATACAATCTCAGATTCAGATTTAAAAGCATATCAGAATTATAATTAATGTTTATAGTAGAAAATAACTGTACTTGCCTTGATTGGATTAAAGAAAGTACTTTAGTTGTTACAGAATTGTTGCAGAAGCTTTTATCTCAAATTTGAATTTAGGATGATGTTGATTGACTTCTAGTTTTGATTCTAGCAGAGTAGCGATGCCATTTTTATTTTTAATTAGAAGAAGAGAGCAATGGAGGCTAGAGAATTGTGTAAGAGACTTAGGTTTAGGTTAGGGATGTATTTATAGGAGGATAGGGTGATTTAGAGCCTTCAGATCAGTCCAGAAGTCATCAGAATCGCACAGCTCGAATACACATCATCCAGCCACTCAAAAGAAGACACGTCACCTCAGAATACTCCAGAATACGGTGCTGGATTTGTATGGGCGCACTTGGCAGGTGCGCCAGTGTATTTTTGTACTGGCGCACTTCACAAGTGCGCCAGTGTATTCTGGCCTGTTTCCGGTTTTTCTGCCTAACTTCGTTCGTCCATATCTTCTTCATACGGACTCCGATTTACGCAAATTCGGACTCTATTTCGCGTATTTTTCCGAGACGAACACAATGGCGCAACCCGTTTCCCTTATTTCTTCTCCTAAAAATTAATTATACCTTGATTTTTAACTCTTATGTTTACAGAAAATACGGGGTGTTACAGAACGACGCCCCCTTCTTTCCTTCTCTCCTCTTTTCCGGCTGCGCCACGTCGAACCACCGCCTACCACCACCCACATTCGAAAGCCCTCTCCTCCCTCTTCAAATACGACCAACCCTCGCACCCCCTAGTCCACAGTATCGCCTGAATCGAGCCCACTAAGTCGACGACTTCGCCGCCGTCGTTCTCCTCCGATAGGCGATCGGATCTGACGCCACCACCACGCGCGAGAAGACTTCTGCACCCCCTTCGACGCTGTGTAGTCTGATCGACGCAACGTTCTTCGGATTGGAAGTTATTTCAAAACCTAGTTTTGAACCAAACTAAAGGTATACGATTGTTAAATTATATAAACTATATTGTAGCAGTTTAAAGCGCTACGGTTTTATTTCATTGTAAAAATCATATCTTTTTCGTTTCTTAACGAAATTCAGTGAAACAAGAGAAGTGGACTCATGTGGACGTCTTCTATATTCTAGAAGAGACCGCATATTTTTCTGAGCCTTTTGCTATTTTTGGTGGAGTGGAACGCAATGTGAGATTTCTAAATTATAAACGATATGGAAAACGACGATGTATAAATTATATAGTTGATGTATGAGTTATATAAGTGTTGTACACCTCTTGTATAAGCGTTGTATAATTTGTACGTTCGATATATAAGTTATATATGTATTGTAAAAATTATATATGTGTTGAATAGAAGTGAAATGTTTATATATAAATAAATAAATATATATATATATACGCCCCTCGTCCACAAACCATGGACGATATTTATTGATTGTGATTGGTGTGAAAATTGGTTGATAGCGAATGGTTGATTATAATTGTTTGTGGTTGAAATTGATTGATTGTGGTTGAAAGATACCCGTTTGTGGTTGAGTATTATTTGGTTGAAACTACATAGGATTAGTTTGTGGAAATGAAAAAAATATACATGCCGCCTACGTGCGAATTAGATGCATGAATCCCCATTGTCATGTGTTAGAATTATTTTGAATAATATTCATGTGTTAGAATTATTTTCATGAAAAAACTACATAGGGACGTCCCCGGTTTTAACTACCCTGCTGTTATGCTGCCGAAATTTTGAATAATATTCATGTGTTAGAATTATTTTCATATATTAAATAACCTTCATGTGTTGAATAGAAATTCATTCGTTGAATAGAAATTCATGTGTTGAATGGTATTCGTGTTTTAAATAAATTGTTTTAACAACAAAAATCACATTTTTACTCTATATATACAAACTATAGAAAACATTCATGTCTTGAATGGAAATTCATTCGTTGAATAGAAATTCATGTGTTGAATGGTATTCGTGTTTTAAATAAATTGTTTTAACAATAAAAATCACATTTTTACTCTATATATACAAACTATAGAAAACATTCATGTGTTGAATCAAAATTCATTCGTTGAATAGAAATTCATGTGTTTAATGGTATTCGGGTTCGAAAGAAATTGTTTTATAATAAAAATCATATTTTTATCATCTATGACTCTCCCACTCCAGTCGTTGCTTTTCTTTCTGTTACTTCGAAAGTAGCTGCTTTAGCTTCAGCCACGCTAATTTTCGATATTCCTTTTTATTTCTCATCAAACGAATGGCATCTTCTTTTGGAAATCCTAGCTATTCTTAGCATGATATTGGGGAATCTCATTGCTATTACTCAAACAAGCATGAAACGTATGCTTGCATATTCGTCCATCGGTCAAATCGGATATGTAATTATTGGAATAATTGATGAACTATATAAAATAGTCGTGTTTTGAAATAAATTGTTTTGCATTAAAAATAACATTTTTACTATATATTTGAGTTGTTAAAAATAGTGAAGTGTCGAAGTGAATGTCTGTGGGATAAAAATATCATTTTTATCAAATATATGAAAAGGTTATAGTTTTGAAATCGAAGAATCGATTATATTTATTTATATATATAAATATAATTAAAATATATCGAATAACGAACCTGCAGTTCACGTTTTGAAACCGTGATTTCAAACGATTAGTGCGGGAGATCCGACCGTCGGATTTTCCCGAAACCGAAACCGTTGGGTTCGCTTTGGAAATATCTTTCCAACGACACCAACTTTGTAAAGATCCAATGTTTGGATTGTTTGGAATGTTTAATTCAAATCTGAAGAAAAACAGCACCAGAATCGATTATATATATATATATATATAATTAAATTAAATCGAATAACGATGCTGCAGTTCGTATTTTGAAATCGAAACTTCAAACGATTGTACCAGGAGATCCGACCGTCGGATTTTCCCAAAACTGGAACTGTTGGATTCGTTTTGAAAATATATTTCTAATGATGTAAATTTTGTGATGATCCAATGGTTAGATTTTTAGATATGTGTAAATCAAATCTGAAGAAAAACAGCGCCACGGCCGCGTTATGGCCCGGAGCGTCGTTTGAATAAATTGGCTATTTTAAAATAAATAAAAATGGCGATAAATCATTATAAAATATTATAAACGATATGGATGTGAAATTTAGAAAATAACTGAACGTTCGCTAAGTCGAATGGTTTCCTGGGTTTTGATCTGATGTTGGTTTCGGCCTTCGGGGTTAATATTTGGGAAATCATTCTCTTACTGATTTACGGTTAGCAAATAATGAACTGAAATGATGCGTATGTATTTTTGTGTTGCACTTGTTTATTATATATACGAGTTGCTCAGAAAGACCGCGTTTATCCCATTTTGAATAACTAAATCGATGATAAGAAATCGAAGATGAAGACGGTGGTTGAAGACCGGAAATCTTCACCTCGTTTGGATGGTAACTGATGTCCTGATTGGGAGGCATCCCGAAATATGGAAAATGAGTGGTGATCGTCCAGGCGTACATGGAGATCGATGGGTTTGCGAGGTATATAGTGCCTCCGGTTTCGTTCCAACCCAGAACGGACTTGTAAATGGATTGTGTGTCTGACATTGGAATTTATTCTGTGTGATTGATAGCCATCAGTTGCATGGTGTGAATTGCCTGTGTGGCATGCTAAGATGTAGTGATCAGGGCTTCTGTTGAAAAGCAAAGTCTTGTGGTTGATGATCAAAGCACCGCCTGTGTGGCGTAGCTTTGTGTATAACGTGAATTCGCGAACCTCACACCCCGGTATGAAGCAGAAATGGGAGAGGACATCAGGGAGGGCATGCGTTTCCTTCTAGCTAGAGGTGGTGTCAGTGCTTAAATTGGCTGACATTTATATTATTTTCACCTATGTGGTAGTTGCTGTTGCGAGGCGCCTCGGATATATCGGTCGATCCGGGATCGATGGAGTAGTCATTCGTTGGCTTACTCAAGCCCCAAACGGTGGGGAAACGCAGTGTTCAGGAATTTTAATCCACATCGGTGGACCGGCCCTGACGATCCAAAGGCTTGACCGAGTACTTGCCTGAGGGGCGGGCTAGAGCGTCTCGAATTCGGTAAGGACTATCTTTTGCCTTGGTTCATGGCGGAAATCCAATTTCCAGATACGTGACTGTGCGGTTTTGATTGTATACCTATATATGGCGACATAGTGGTATGGGGCATTAATGCCGTCTATGATTGATACTTATGATTTGAAATTGTTTTTGAAACAAACACTAGTAATAATATCAAATGCTTTTGTTTTATTCGTATCAAGCATATTTTGGCCGTTATAACGTAAAAACTCTATCCTCCGGTTTGCGTTGCATTGTGTGATGGGAACTGAGTCTTATAATGGCTTCATTTTTATAAAAAGCATTGCGATGTTTAAAAGAATTATTTGTTTTAAAGCACTGGCAATCCGATGGAGTAAACCCGTTCCACGAAATTGGCGTGGTCCTGTGATTAACCATATTGTAAATGTGTTAAGTAGATTTCTCATACCAGTCCCATGACTGACTCGTAGTTTGTTTCACTTGCAAACTCGGGTGCCCCTTTTTCTACACGGGCAGCCTTGTATTTAGGTTTTATCAGGCTTTTTCTGGATGGCTGGGGCTGAAGATGGATTCTATCATTTATCTCTTTTTATGCTGTTCAGCTTCTATTGTACATTATGTTTGTTTTCCGCTATAGACATTTATGTATAGCTGAACTGTATTTGTAATAAGTAAGACCTTTTATACTGTGTAACTCTGATGATTACGTTTATCCAGTATATTCTATTGTGCATTATCTGGTGTATTTATTTATTTCTGTTCTGCTATACTCTGTTTATGTGTTATATTCCAAAGATTACCCTAGACACCGTGGTACGGGGTTTTGGGGTCGTCTCAACGTGGTATCAGAGCTTTGGTTAAGCTTAGTGCTGGAATGTAACATATTAATGAACTCGTCAGAAATAGAGCCAGCAATGTTCTAGGATGAGTGACTCATTACAGATAGGATCTGTAATATCCTAGTATGAGTAAAGCAGAATGAAATACACCCCAGTAGACACATTTACATTCAAGTATTTGTCTCTATGTTTTGAAATATCTTTTCTGTTGACCTGACACTTTGTCTGCTAATTGCAGACGCACTAGAAAATGAGTGACAGGAACAGAAGAAATAATCGTATGGCTCGACCAGCTAATGAGCCAGTTGTGCTCCCGCAGCCAGAATCAGATATAGAATTCCTATTCAAGATATTCCGAAATCTGGGTGGATCGCCATTCTTAGGCAAAGAGTCCATCATGGAAACAAAATCTTGGATTCGTTCTACAGAGAAAATCTTTGAAGGTTTAAAGCTAAGAGATGATCAGAAAAGATTACTGGCATCTTGGGCACTCAAAGAAGAAGCTTTGTTTTGGTGGGATTCGACTATCAGAGATAATCCAGAAGATGGTCAGACTGAGCGGGTGAGTCGTATATTAGAATATCTATTGCGGGCTTGTGTTCTAGATTTTGGTGGATCATGGGAAGACCGTTTACATTTGACGGAGTTCTCATACAACAACAGCTACCAGGCGAGCCTGACAATGTCGCCATTCGAAGCACTGTATGGTAGACCGTGCCGATCTCCAGCTTGTTGGGTCGAGCCCAGTAATAGACTTGTGTTGGGGCCTGATATGATCCGAGAGGCTGCAGACAAAGTCGATTTCGTTAAAAAACGATTAGTCACCGCTCAAAGCCGACAAAAGAGCTAAGCCGTTAAGAGAAGAAGAGATATATCATTTGCTGTTGGCGACTATGTATATTTGAAAGTATCGCCGATGAGAGGAGTTATCCAGTTCGGTAAAACTGGGAAGTTGGCATCCAAATTCATTGGCCCGTTTCCTATTCTTGAACGGATTGGAACTCTCGCTTATAGGGTTAAATTGCCAGATTGGTTGCCTGGTGTGCATGATGTATTTCACATATCTCAACTTCGAAAGCACGTTCATGATCCAGACTTGATCGTGGAAGAAGCAGCGCAACAAGATATTGAAATTACTCCAGAATTGGCTGTGAGAAGAGAGCCGCTAAAGACCATTGGCAAAGAAACCGAAGAACTGAGGAACAAGAAGGTTCACTTAGTCAAAGTGCAATGGAGTGGAGATCCGCGAGATTGCACTTGGGAAACTGAGGAGAGCATTCAGAAATCCTATCATAAGTGTCGAGTTGATGTCTCTGATTGACTCCGGTGCAAGGTACATTTACCATACTTTGCATTACCATTAAGTTCTCTACTTTGTTGTTATTTTCTTTCCATGGACGTGCACATTTAATTCTATAGTCTGATTAATTTAAAAAAAGTGTATGAATTAATTGGTATGATTTTGAAAAGTTAAAAACATTTTGATTGTTGTTTGTGCTGTGTGATAGTAGATTCGATTAATTAAATTATTAGAATGATAGTTAATTTAATCAATAAAAGAATGAATGGTGGAATTTATTTGATTAAATCACACATGGAACTAATTTAGAAAATAGATAGAAATATATACATATGCATTATATATGTTTGAACAGGTAAATGGATAGCTGCTGAGTAAAGAATTTATTTGCGTGCCCGACAAATTGGGGAAACTTAATGAGTTGGATGCGCAATTTTAATATTATATAAACTCCTGTGAATGCGATTGGATGTGGAGTGCTGGTTATTCTGTGTGTAATAATAAACGTCGCCATAGGATAGTAACAATTAATTTTGAACTACACTACATGGCATACTTCATGAAGATAGACATACTTCATCATATACCACATAAGCATTTGAAGCTTGTGTGACGAGGTGGAAGATTTACCATACGAGCGAGAGGCTTGTATGGCGACGACTATATTTTACAGGTTGAACTGATGACTATATGACCATATAAAATTGTAACGATAAATTGCGAGATTAATAAAAAACCCACACGGGTCTGGAGTTGACAATAATCACGTCTCTCTAGTCATTAGATACGGCACATGGATTATTTATTTCCCACATCGGACCAGGTGACGAGAATTTATTCTCTGGAGCAATTAAAATACACACTCCCTCAGGCTTTAACAGGGTGACGAGAATTTATTCACTGGAGTTATTATATATACATGCTCCCCTGTAAACACCAGATTATATCACTATAAATATGTGTATGCTTTGTAGGATTTATTGGGTACCTAATACGGCCCAATAAATTTCCAAACCCCTCCCCGTACAAAGGAGGTTATGGCGAAATTTTTCGAAAATTCCGGGTGTTAGCCAAATTTTTGAAGAATATGAAAATTCTCAGAAACTGAAAAGTTGGAGAATGGAAGCCAGATTGAACGTAGAGTTGATTAATCAAACCACTTTCGACTTTGTTCCTTTTCGGGGACGAAAAGTTTTAAGTGGGGGAGATTGTAACGACCCAGAAAATCTGAACCAATTTAAAATTTTTAAATTGGCTAAAATAGTGGATTTTAAATATTTAAAATAAATATTTTAAATAATAAATATGAAAAGTAAGTTTGAATCAACAATTGAAAAGGAATATAATTAATTCTAATTATAAACAAGGCCTGAAATGGCGCGGTAGTTTCAAAATTTGAATTTAAACTTTGACTGACTTTACCTGGTGCAAAACAAAACGGATTTGAGTGAAACCAAAAATATTTAAATCTGTTAGTGAATATCTTTCTAACGAATCTGAAAAATCAAAGTTTTATAGCGGGAAGCAAAAGTTATGGCCAAATGAATTTTCAGAAAGGTCGCTATAGAGTTTATATAGCCGGTGAAATTGGCCATTTTGCAGACGACCTCGGAATTTGACGAAACCACCTTTGTTGGATCCGGGATGTTAAATTATTGCTAGGTTTCAAATTTCATAAATTTGAAGTTAGTACGTGAGTGTGGCAAAGGAAAATGTGTTTGGTCGATTTCTATTAAATTGGATCGACCAGAAATGGGCCATTTTTCAAACGGTCTCAGAATTCGACAAAACTAGTTTTGTTGGGACTGTGTCGTCAAAACATAGCTAGATTTATTTTTCGAGAATTTTTATAATCAGTTTATGGCCCTGGAAAATTGAAATGCACATTCAAATTAAATATTGAATGTTTTATATTTTAATTTAAAGGAAAACTGACTCAAACGGTCGAATGGGCCTACGAAACATATCTCATTATGTTCGGAATGGGGGTAAAACACTAGGGACGACAGTCGTTGGGTTTGGATTGGAGTTCATAGGGGGCAGGGGTATTTTCGGATTTTTAAAACTTTATAAATAAAAATAAAGAGGGATTGGTCAACATCAGAAACCCCCCCCCCTCGATATTCTCTCTCCCCGATAAAGCAAACGGCGCCCCCTTCTTTCCTTCTCTCCTCTTTTCCGGCCGCGCTGTAACGACCCGGATTTTCGGCGACTTTGGTTATCGACATAAGCACGATGTCGATAACCAAAACATCGAAAAATCCTGGTAATTAGTGAAAGAAATTAGAGGGTGAGGAAAGATAAGATAGAAACTTAGAATATAAGAAGAAGAAGAACACAACATCAGAGTAACACGATTCTCACAGCGGAACGAATAAATATATTTCATAACATAACTTTGAAATACAAACTTGGTACTTGAATATACATATCATTATCAAAGTCCAGCACTTACAACACAGCGGAAATAAACTATAGCTATATGATCCTGAAGCCTCCTGCTCCAAGCTCTTCCAGTATATCTGTAAATCCCGACTACTTGACTGCCCGTACAAATTTAGGCACCCAAGAGTTTAGGGAAAACAACAAAGTAAATGTAACACCCCGAATTTTAGTTAATACTAAAATTCACTAATTATAGGATAAATAATCTCAGGTGTGGGAATTGGGGGTAACGGGCTGCGTTATTGCGTTCGTCTCGGAAAAATACGCGAAATAGAGTCCGAGTTTTCGAAAATCGGAGTCCGTATGGCCCGGTTATGGCCCGATGAAGTTTGCAGAAAATTCAAAACTAAAACAGATTTAAAAATTTAAAAATTCAGATTTGGAATGGGCCAGGCGGGGTCAGGCGGGAAGCTTCCCGCCCAACCCATGTCGACAGGGCTGTCGACAGGCCTGTCGACAGGGGCGTCGACATGCCTGTCGACTTGCCTGTCGACAGGGTGGCACCGTTCAGTGAACCTGGGTGCACTAGGTTGCACCAGGTTGGGTTCTAGGCTGGCTTGGAGGGCTGGTTCTAGAGATTTCCTAAATCTAAGGGTCCTAAATTAATCTAGGGTTAATCTAAGGGCCTAAAACACTCTCTTAATCTATAAATACACCCTAAACCTACCTTAATCCTTACCAAAATTAGAAATAATGGCCTCATGCCGCCAAATTAAATCCTAGGAGAAGCCTCCACTAATCTAAGAAGAAAGTTGCAAGCTAATTCCTCTCTAATCAATCTTTAATAATCATTATCTTCATAGTTAGCAACTAATTCTACTTCATAAGGTTGCTAATCTTGAGTTTGGTGAGTTTCTATCACTTTAACATCACTTGTTAAAGTAAGTAGATTGGGTGTAATGAGACTTATGGTCTTAAATGCGGATTAGTGAGTTTGAATCATGTATAATGATATGTTACTCTATGTTGTTCTATGTTTATGCATATTTGATAAGATGGTTTATGCATGCTTAATAAGTTGATTTATGCATGTTTAACAAGTTGATATATGCATGTTTAACAAGTGGATTTATGCATATTTGATGAGTGGAATTATGCATGTTTAACAAAGTGAGTTATGTTTAAATGCAAGATTTATGTGATATGCAAGTTATGCATGCTTATGCAAGTGTATGGATGCTTATGCAAGTCATATATATGTTTAAATGCAAGATTTATGTGATATGCAAGTTATGCATGCTTATGCGAGTATATGAATGCTTATGCAAGATATGTATATGCTTAAATGACATGATATGCAAGTTATGCATGTTTATGCAAGTATGTGAATGTTTATGCAAGTTTGTGAATGCTTATGCAAGTATGTGGATGCTTATGCAAGTATGTGAATGCTTATGCAAGTTATGTGTATGCTTAAATGCATGTTTAACATGTTATGCAAGTTATGAGAATGACTATATGCAAGTTCACATGTTATGCAAGATATGTGTATGATAATATGCAAGCTCATATGCAACATGTTATGCAAATCATGTGTATGATAATATGCAAGTTTGGGTTATATGTAGTTGGGTTAATATATGCTCATATATGCAAGTTGACATCCTCTTAACCCATGACAAAGTTGTATGCTAAACCCATGATATTTGTGATGATCTTCCCCTTATTATGTCATGAAATGAGAACGATTTACGTGGGGAACGATGGGGTTGGTAAATATGTTAATAAATGAATGATTGGGTATGATTAAGCATACCATAAGAAAATAAATTACCATAAGTGGGAATTTACCTATTGAGTTAGGTCTACCCCATGGGAATTTACCTATTGAGTTAGGTCTACCCATGTTATGGAAAACTTGATATTAATTAGGGATAATTAATATGGGGGTGATTAATTAGGTGTAATTAATCGACTAAGACACGAGGTTGGACTCATTTGTAGTGTAAAACTGCCCGGAACCGACCGGCTTAACCAGTTGCTACAAATGTCAGCCCAATGTGAGAGGTCTTAGCCATAAAATTAAATACGTGATTAAGGTAAAGACACGAGGTTAGACTCTGTTATGACGTAAGACTGCCCGGATTCTACCGGCTTAACCAGGCGGTCATAACAGCCAGTCTAATGTGGGAGGTCTTTATGGGAGATCACGGTCTTAATTAATTAAGAAACACTTAACCATAATAGCATGTAGTGGGACATGAGGGGTTAAGTGGGTGCCTTGGGTGGCATGAGGAAATTTTGTGGTTGCCTTGGGTGGCATGTGGAATCTAGTGGGTTGCCTTGGGTGGCAATAGAAAATACGATTAGAATACTTAACCAAGTGGAAACATGTAATTAAACATGATTAAAGGGTTAAGTGGGATACACTAGATATTTGACAAGCTTAAGTGGGTAGCTTGTGGGGGCCCATTTCAACCAATATCCCAAACGTATCTTTGTGGGCTCGACCCATGTCGAGTGACGGGACACGCATATTGGGCTTGATTATAAGAGGCCAAAACGGGTTAGCGGTGGCAACGCAAGTCCAACGGGTTTCATATGCGTGTGTGGGCCCGGGCTGGTAGATAAGCCGTTGTTGCATCGTGTAGATATAAAGCCGTGCACCGTTAGTTTTGGGTAGCCTCTTTAGGGGAGTGATACACCCTACTGTGGGACCAGCACGGGTATCTACGGTAGGGAGCCGATCGCTTGGGGAGTAGTGGGTACACCTAATGAAGATAGGGGCAGACGGCACCTATGTAGGCGTACACGAAACTACTGGGTAAGAATTACTGGGTACACCTAGTGGAGATAGGGGCAGACGGCACCTATGTAGTGGACTAAGGGTACATGAAACTACTGGGGAAATTTTCTAAGTCCTTGGAAGGGATCAACCTTTAAGTAGGAATGACTGGTGTGGTGCAGTTAGTAATTATCCTTGGGTGGGTAGATGCGTCTTGACGGTTATCTTAGTTTATCCTAAGTCTACCAAGCTGCTTAGTGTAGCCATTCATCCCCAGATATTACCATAGGTCAAGTTTATGTCTTCTCTGGTTACTTTAATGATTGTATTGTTAAAGTTATAGGACTCACTCAGACTTATGTCTGACCCCATTGTTTTTATCTTTTTCCCCAACCCTCAGGTCCTACGGTGGATCCTAGCGGTAGTAGAGCTTGATCGGATTGCTGTTCCAGTCTTTAGGAGCTTGGGTAGATGTAAAGCTCCAGTTATCCAGTTATCTTTTCTTTTGTTCTGGCTATTGTATGAGAGAGTGGGATTATGTACTCCTTTATTTTGATGGATATTGTACTTGACTTTTACCGTGGTTTTATGATGTAACCAGACATGTTTATTTCCGCTGTTATGAAATGATCTTTTAAAATTTCAAGTACTATTTATATCTGTCTTGTTGTAATTTTTCTGTTCTATATTCACTAAAATACTCCACCGATGCTATGGCATTCCCTTAGTGAGTGACCGTAGCGGGCGTGGGGTGTTACACGTGGCATCAGAGCAAAGGTTACCGGAACAGATAAAATTTTTAGAAAACTATTTTTCTAAAACATTTTTGGAAAAGATATTTTCAAAAACATGTCTTTTAAGAGAAAAGTTTTTGAAAGAAAAGCATAATCCCCAATAGCCATATCTATATCCTTCGAATTCTCCGTTTTGAATCTTTCCTTTTTCGTTTCAGCATGGCCGAGAATCCTAATCTTCCGGAGGGTGTGACGGTACCAGTATGGTATAGGAGATTGATGGAGGCTAGGGCCACCACTGCGGGTCCAGCAAATATTCCTCCACCAACCGTAGCACCCGATCTTCCTTCTCCCCCTCCTCCTCGCACGGATACTTTTGCTAAGACTTGCAAGGAATTTAAAGCTATGGGAGGGAAACCTTTTCAAGGATCTGAAACCTTTGTGGAGGCTAGGGATTGGCTTAAAGAGGTGGAAGAGTTGATAGATATCTTTGAGATGGAAGAAGGGAAGAAAGTCAAGTTGGCTGCTTGGTTAATGAAGGGAGAGGCCTCATTCTGGTGGGAGGTCACTAATGGAGAACGCCCCGTTGACTCTTGGGCGGATTTTAGGCAAAGATTTGTGGCAAAGTTTCTCTCAAGGGCGGAGGAAAACTTGTATATGGAAAGATTCTTGACTCTAAAGCAAGGAAATCTTTCGGTGAAGGAATATGTTAATAAGTTTAATCAATTGGCAAGGTTTGGCCTAGATATGGTGAATACACCGGAGAAGAAGGCTTTGAGGTTCGTGAAAGGCTTGAATGAACCTATGCATGGGTTGGCTATGACTCACATCCCTATGGGGGCCACCTTTGAGAAGCTAGTTGACATGGCACTCATGTGTGAGGAAGAGAAGGGTCCTAATGCTAATAAGGCACCCGAGAAGAAGGGAGATCAAAAGAGACCTCAACAACAGCAAAGCAAAGGTGGGAAAGGCAACGGTGGCAAGGGCAAGAAGAAGAAGTGTTTCAATTGTGGGACACCTGGCCACCTAAGCAAGGATTGTCGCAAGAAGAAGAAGACCGGCTGCTTCCACTGTGGCGAAGCAGGGCACTTAGTGAAGGATTGCCCTAAGAAGGGGCAAAGGACGGGATCTTCCTCAGGAGGACAGGTGCAAGCTCTTATGGCACCGAGTCAGGCTAGGGGGCAAGTACAGGCTCTCGCGGTTCCACCGATTCAGGAGAGAGGTAGAACTATTTCCGTTGAAAGTCTGGTTTTTCTATTTGACCATCCTGTCCGTACATTGTTTGATTCAGGCGCATCGCATTCGTTTTATTTCATCATCATTAGTTGAGTTACTGCACTTAGACACCAGTTTGGTAGATGATCCCTTGGTTGTTTCAAACCCAATTGGGGGCTCCACTTATTTGTCCATGATATGTTTGGGTTTGAAGATTTCTATACTTAGCATTGAGTTTAGATGTGATGCTTTTGTGTTGGGCTTCACGGGCTATGGGTTGATTTTGGGCATGGACTGGTTATCCAGTAATAGTGCCGTTCTTGATTGCGAAAGGAGAGTTGTTAGGCTGATGACCCGCTTGGGTAACACTCTCGAGATTTCTTGTAATCCCATGGACTCTGTTATGCTAAGTTATCTTGAATCGCTTGACGCTTCGGTCGAGAGTTTGCAATCTGTTAGAGTAGTCCGGGAATATCCGGATGTGTTTGAGGAGGTGAAGGGCTTACCTCCGAAGCGGGAGATTGACTTCCGAATATACCTGGTGGATAATGCTAAACTGGTATCTTTACCAGTGCGCCACATGGCTCCTCGTGAGAGGAGGGAACTCCATAAGCAAGTAGGGGAGTTGCTTGAGAAGGGGTTCATAAGACGGAGCATATCGGAGTGGGGTGCTCCAGTAGTATTTGCTACGAAGGCGGATGGGTCCCTCAGACTTTGTGTAGACTATAGAGAACTCAACAAGCTCACAAAGAAGAATAGACACCCATTGCCGAGGATTGATGATCTTTTCGATCAGTTGGTTGGCGCTTCAGTATTTTCTCAGTTGGACTTAGCAACGGGGTTTCATCAGTTGAGGGTGGCTGATGATAGCATAGACAAGACTGCCTTTAGAACTCCGGATGGTTTCTATGAGTGGCTGGTGATGCCATTTGGGTTGACGAACGCCCCTGCATACATTGTTGATTTGATGAGTAGGGTGTTCAGGGAGTTCCTTAATAAATTCGTGGTGGTCTTTGTGGATGATATCTTAGTATTTTCTAAGAGTGAAGAAGAGCATGCCCTACATCTTGGGGAAGTGTTGAAGACTCTTCGAGCACATAGCCTTAAGGCTAAATTCTCTAAATGTCACTTCTGGAGGAAGGAAGTACGATTCTTGGGGCACGTGGTCTCCAAGGAAGGGATAGCTGTGGATCCCGCGAAGGTAGTATCAATTCAGGATTGGAAGGTTCCGAAGAATGCTACCGAAGTAAGAAGTTTCTTGGGGTTGGCGGGTTATTATAGGAAGTTTATTAAAGACTTCGCGAAGACATCAGCTCCATTAACCCGCTTAACAAAGAAGAATCTTGTTTTCACATGGGACGTAGATTGTGATGATGCGTTCCGACGGTTAAAGAGAGCTTTAACCACGGCTCCAGTTTTAGTATTGCCAGGTGGGAGCAAGCCATTTGTTGTCTATACCGATGCCTGTGGAACAGGACTTGGCGCAGTCTTAATGCAAGAGGGAAGGGTAATAGCCTATGGTGGAAGGCAGTTGAGGGCACATGAGAAAAATTACCCTACCCATGATCTAGAGCTGGCCGCTATTGTTTTTGCGCTTAAGATTTGGCGCCATTATCTTCTTGGTGAGAGATTCGAGTTGTTCACTGACCATAAATCTTTGAAGTACTTGTTCTCTCAGAAAGATCTAAACTTAAGACAGCAAAGGTGGATGGAGTTCTTAGCATCTTATGATTTCGAGATAGCGTATACCCCTAGCAAGGGTAACGTGGTGGCGGACGCCTTGAGTAGGAAGAGGTTGTCCTTGAGTCCATTGTTCGTGGAACGACAAAACTTGGAGTTTATCTCGATGTTTGATTTCAGACCTTCCATTGATTATGTACCCGGCTTGCTAGCTTCTTTGGAAGTTAGACCTGCTCTTTTGGGGCGGATTGGAGAAGCACAGAGGGGCGACCCACAGTTGGTTGAGTTAGTAGAAAAGCTCATAAGGGGGGAGTCGTCCAGCCATTTGAGTAGGTACACCCTAGACGATAGGGGGTACTTGCATAGAGACGGTAGACTTTGTGTACCGCAAGACGAGGGTTTGAGGAAGGCTATTCTTGATGACGCAGACCGTTCTAGGATGAACATTCATCCCGGTGGGGATAAGATGTACCAAAACATGAAGAGGGTTTTCTTCTGGGCCGGTATGAAGAAAGATGTGGCCGAGTATGTTGCTCGATGTTTGGTGTGCCAACAAGTGAAGGCGGAGCAAAGGAAACCAGGTGGGTTGCTTCACCCATTGGAGGTTCCGCAATGGAAGTGGGATAGCGTCTCGATGGATTTTATTGACGGGTTACCCAGGTCGAGGAAGGGTAATACAGGAATTTGGGTGGTGGTAGACAGACTTACTAAGAGCGCCCATTTCATACCTGTGAAGAGCAAGAGGACCGCTCCATGGCTAGCTTCTGTATATCTTCGAGAGATAGTTCGATTGCATGGGGTACCCTCTAGCATAGTGAGTGATCGAGATCCTATCTTCACTAGCGAGTTCTGGAGAAGTTTGCAAGAAGCAGTGGGGACTCAATTGTGTCTGAGCACCGCATATCATCCTCAGACGGACGGCCAGACTGAGAGGGTGAATCGTGTTCTAGAGGACCTTTTGAGGCTTTGTATCTTGGATTTTGGAGGTACATGGGAAGAGCATCTTCCATTGGTGGAGTTCGCATATAATAACAACTTTCAGTCCAGTATTGGTATGGCTCCTTTCGAAGCTCTCTATGGAAGGCCTTGTCGATCACCTACATGTTGGTGGGAATCTACGGATAATATCTTGCTTGGGCCCGATATGGTTAGGGAGACTTCTGAGAAGATTGACTTGATTCAAAGAAGGATGAAAGCAGCACAGGATAGGCAAAAATCTTATGCGGACAAGAGAAGGACGGATCTTGAGTTTGAGGTTGGGGATATGGTTTTTGTTAAGGTATCTCCGTTGAGAAATGTTGTTCGCTTCGGATCCGTTGGGAAGTTAGCACCGAGGTTTGTTGGGCCATTTCCTATCAAGGAAAGGATTGGACGGATGGCATATAGGGTGGAGTTGCCCGACAGACTTAGTGGTGTTCATGATGTATTCCATGTATCACATCTGAGGAAGTGCTTACATGAGACGGCAGAGGTGGTAGAGCCGAGCTTCCTTAGAGATGTAGAGGTTGAGCGTGATGCGACGATTCGACGAGCTCCTACTCGCATCCTTGGGTCAGAGACTAGGAAGTTGAGAAACAGAGAGGTTCAACTAGTCAAGGTGCAATGGGGAGAAGATGAGAGCAACGCGACTTGGGAGACGGAAGCGAAGATGCGTTCATTGTACCCATTTCTTTTTGAGGGTATGCCTTTACTTTCTCCTTTATCGCTTGTCTAGTACTTATCTTATCTTTGGTATGTCCTCTCGTTAGTACCTTTGACCTTTAGATAGGGTAAACCTATGGTTGAAACATGTGTTTGAGACATGTTATGGTTGATGGATGCAAGTGGATGCAAGTGTTTGCTAGTGGTTACTCGTGGATGCATATACACACACTCTAGGCACTAGATCGGCTCAGTCACTTCATATTGCATGTTGCATAAAATTGTGTGTAGGAAAATATATTCATGGATGTATAATGGTTGTGTTATCACATGGATGATGCATTTTGGTGAATGATTGTGCACTCATGTAGATATTGTATGTGTCGATAGGGTTCTCTCGCATACATAATGGATGCATGGCACTATCATGGTTTGCATATGTTCATACATTAGATAGGGAACATATACACACACTTTTTGCATATGCTCATACATCATTAGAAACTGTTTAAGGACAATGGATGCCCGTGGTTGATGATTCGAGTAGATGGTTGTTTGGTTGGTAGGATATGCATTCTACTTAGCTTAGAGATTTCGGGGACGAAATCCTTTAAGGAGGGGAGAATGTAACACCCCGAATTTTAGTTAATACTAAAATTCACTAATTATAGGATAAATAATCTCAGGTGTGGGTATTGGGGGTAACGGGCTGCGTTATTGCGTTCGTCTCGGAAAAATACGCAAAATAGAGTCCGAGTTTTCGAAAATCGGAGTCCGTATGGCCCGGTTATGGCCCGATGAAGTTTGCAGAAAATTCAAAACTAAAACAGATTTAAAAATTCAGATTTGGAATGGGCCAGGCGGGGTCAGGCGGGAAGCTTCCCGCCCAACCCATGTCGACAGGGCTGTCGACAGGCCTGTCGACAGGGGTGTCGACATGCCTGTCGACTTGCCTGTCGACAGGGTGGCACCGTTCAGTGAACCTGGGTGCACCAGGTTGCACCAGGTTGGGTTCTAGGCTGGCTTGGAGGGCTGGTTCTAGAGATTTCCTAAATCTAAGGGTCCTAAATTAATCTAGGGTTAATCTAAGGGCCTAAAACACTCTCTTAATCTATAAATACACCCTAAACCTACCTTAATCCTTACCAAAATTAGAAATAATGGCCTCATGCCGCCAAATTAAATCCTAAGAGAAGCCTCCACTAATCTAAGAAGAAAGTTGCAAGCTAATTCCTCTCTAATCAATCTTTAATAATCATTATCTTCATAGTTAGCAACTAATTCTACTTCATAAGGTTGCTAATCTTGAGTTTGGTGAGTTTCTATCACTTTAACATCACTTGTTAAAGTAAGTAGATTGGGTGTAATGAGACTTATGGTCTTAAATGCGGATTAGTGAGTTTGAATCATGTATAATGATATGTTACTCTATGTTGTTCTATGTTTATGCATATTTGATAAGATGGTTTATGCATGCTTAATAAGTTGATTTATGCATGTTTAACAAGTTGATATATGCATGTTTAACAAGTGGATTTATGCATATTTGATGAGTGGAATTATGCATGTTTAACAAAGTGAGTTATGTTTAAATGCAAGATTTATGTGATATGCAAGTTATGCATGCTTATGCAAGTGTATGGATGCTTATGCAAGTCATATATATGTTTAAATGCAAGATTTATGTGATATGCAAGTTATGCATGCTTATGCGAGTATATGAATGCTTATGCAAGATATGTATATGCTTAAATGACATGATATGCAAGTTATGCATGTTTATGCAAGTATGTGAATGTTTATGCAAGTTTGTGAATGCTTATGCAAGTATGTGGATGCTTATGCAAGTATGTGAATGCTTATGAAAGTTATGTGTATGCTTAAATGCATGTTTAACATGTTATGCAAGTTATGAGAATGACTATATGCAAGTTCACATGTTATGCAAGATATGTGTATGATAATATGCAAGCTCATATGCAACATGTTATGCAAATCATGTGTATGATAATATGCAAGTTTGGGTTATATGTAGTTGGGTTAATATATGCTCATATATGCAAGTTGACATCCTCTTAACCCATGACAAAGTTGTATGCTAAACCCATGATATTTGTGATGATCTTCCCCTTATTATGTCATGAAATGAGAACGATTTACGTGGGGAACGATGGGGTTGGTAAATATGTTAATAAATGAATGATTGGGTATGATTAAGCATACCATAAGAAAATAAATTACCATAAGTGGGAATTTACCTATTGAGTTAGGTCTACCCCATGGGAATTTACCTATTGAGTTAGGTCTACCCATGTTATGGAAAACTTGATATTAATTAGGGATAACTAATATGGGGGTGATTAATTAGGTGTAATTAATCGACTAAGACACGAGGTTGGACTCATTTGTAGTGTAAAACTGCCCGGAACCGACCGGCTTAACCAGTTGCTACAAATGTCAGCCCAATGTGAGAGGTCTTAGCCATAAAATTAAATACGTGATTAAGGTAAAGACACGAGGTTAGACTCTGTTATGACGTAAGACTGCCCGGATTCTACCGGCTTAACCAGGCGGTCATAACAGCCAGTCTAATGTGGGAGGTCTTTATGGGAGATCACGGTCTTAATTAATTAAGAAACACTTAACCATAATAGCATGTAGTGGGACATGAGGGGTTAAGTGGGTGCCTTGGGTGGCATGAGGAAATTTTGTGGTTGCCTTGGGTGGCATGTGGAATCTAGTGGGTTGCCTTGGGTGGCAATAGAAAATACGATTAGAATACTTAACCAAGTGGAAACATGTAATTAAACATGATTAAAGGGTTAAGTGGGATACACTAGATATTTGACAAGCTTAAGTGGGTAGCTTGTGGGGGCCCATTTCAACCAATATCCCAAACGTATCTTTGTGGGCTCGACCCATGTCGAGTGACGGGACACGCATATTGGGCTTGATTATAAGAGGCCAAAACGGGTTAGCGGTGGCAACGCAAGTCCAACGGGTTTCATATGCGTGTGTGGGCCCGGGCTGGTAGATAAGCCGTTGTTGCATCGTGTAGATATAAAGCCGTGCACCGTTAGTTTTGGGTAGCCACTTTAGGGGAGTGATACACCCCACTGTGGGACCAGCACGGGTATCTACGGTAGGGAGCCGATCGCTTGGGGAGTAGTGGGTACACCTAATGAAGATAGGGGCAGACGGCACCTATGTAGGCGTACACGAAACTACTGGGTAAGAATTACTGGGTACACCTAGTGGAGATAGGGGCAGACGGCACCTATGTAGTGGACTAGGGGTACATGAAACTACTGGGGAAATTTTCTAAGTCCTTGGAAGGGATCAACCTTTAAGTAGGAATGACTGGTGTGGTGCAGTTAGTAATTATCCTTGGGTGGGTAGATGCGTCCTGACGGTTATCTTAGTTTATCCTAAGTCTACCAAGCTGCTTAGTGTAGCCATTCATCCCCAGATATTACCGTAGGTCAAGTTTATGTCTTCTCTGGTTACTTTAATGATTGTATTGTTAAAGTTATAGGACTCACTCAGACTTATGTCTGAACCCGTTGTTTTTATCTTTTTTCCCAACCCTCAGGTCCTACGGTGGATCCTAGCGGTAGTAGAGCTTGATCGGATTGCTGTTCCAGTCTTTAGGAGCTTGGGTAGATGTAAAGCTCCAGTTATCCAGTTATCTTTTCTTTTGTTCTGGCTATTGTATGAGAGAGTGGGATTATGTACTCCTTTATTTTGATGGATATTGTACTTGACTTTTACCGTGGTTTTATGATGTAACCAGACATGTTTATTTCCGCTGTTATGAAATGATCTTTTAAAATTTCAAGTACTATTTATATCTGTCTTGTTGTAATTTTTCTGTTCTATATTCACTAAAATACTCCACCGATGCTATGGCATTCCCTTAGTGAGTGACCGTAGCGGGCGTGGGGTGTTACAGTAAACTCCGGGTCAATCATGGGACTGGTATGAGTAAAACAGTTTAAAAACAGTTGAACAAGTAAATGATATCTCATAAGACCACGCCGCATAACGGAACGGGTTTTTCCCTTATGAGAATCCAAAATATCTTTATATCAAAAACCTTTTGATATTATAATAATGTCTATCAACCACAGTATATATATAATCATCTAGCAGAAACGCTTTCATCTCACGTTCTACATATATAGTATACAATCAAAACCGCAAGCACGTATTGGGTAATGGGTTTCCAACTATGACAAGGTATGGATCCACCTTTCGCTCGTGTACCTCTAGAGAGGAATACACTGGGTTCAACAAGAACATCTTGCAACCCGGCCACACATGACCGACCACTCATTTCGCTTGAGTGTATCGAATGTATATCACCAACAGTTGGGATCAGCAACCATTTCCCGAATGGGACAGAATCAACAATAGATTTTTAGAAGTAAATGAAACTCTAGATCAGGTGATTATACACCCTACTTCGGTGCGACCGACTTAGCCATGCTGCCTGCCCGATTTCTGTCATTTACCGGATGATGAGGCTAGAAGCTACGCTTTATTATACCACCAGATTCACTTTGAATGCCACATCATCAAATCCATCCAATCACCGATTGACGTCCTCAACAATACATTATGTGTTAGCTAAAAGAAGTTTCCTTCTCCGCTTCCACTCTTGGTACGGTTGGAGAAATCAATATACGTGATCGTCTGGAAATACTCTGTCAGACATCCATCCATACAAGTCATCCAGGAACAGGATGAACCGAAGACACTATTCTGTAAACAGGATAGCCCTTGCATAACTCCGTCTTAAATTTCCTTTGGCATATATGATTTTGCAATGCTTATGCCAATACAGAGTGGTTCTTTGGATAATAATCCAACCGGTCTCTCCATATTAACAACGTTAAAATGGTCAAAAACTTCGATAGTCTGTGATTTAACTATCGAAGAAAAACAGGTGTGCAAACAACGATATTATTTCCAAATGGAAATTATATCGATCAAACATCATTTAACATTCATCTCCTTAGTTCATTAATTTACTTATCTCTTGTTTCCCTATATTCAATATTTCTTATTTTCTAGATTTGGAAAATATACGTTATTAACAATGGAAAACATTTCCATTTCTTGTTTCCTTTATTAGAAAACATTTCTGGTTTCTTATTTGGAAAACATTTCCAAAGCTTCTTCATTGGACTTAGACAGATGTTTAAACAAACCATCGCGATGCCAACTCAAACAATTTCCTTTACTACCGAACCTTAACTATTCCTTAGTTAAAAATGAAGCCAATCAAGTTGGGGTAGAACTACCTCTCAGACCTTAACTGAACAACATTTCTAACTTTGAAATAGACAAAGTTCACTTTATATTTCTTTAACAAACTTCCTTACTTAACCCTCCTTCTAATAAATCTCTATTCGATTAACCCTTATCAATTAACTCTATTGGACTAACACTATTGGATTAACTCTATTTGACTAACACTATTGATTTACTCATTTCACTTAACTCCTATCGAATAAACTATATTCGATAACTCCTTTTACTTTCTTCGAATAAACTATATTCGATTAACTCATTCTACTTTCTATTCGAATAACCATATTCGATTAACTCATTTGCTTCTATTCGAATAACTATATTCGATTAACTCATTTGCTTCTATTCGAATAACTATATTCGATTAACTCATTTTCTTCTATTCGAATAACTATATTCGATTAACTCATTTTCTTCTATTCGAATAACTATATTCGATTAACTCATTTGCTTCTATTCGAATAACTATATTCGATTAACTCATTTTCTTTAACTCTAATCGATTAACTAACATCGATTATCTCCTTCTACTTTAACACTAATCGATTAACTAACATCGATTAACTTCTTTTAC
Source organism: Allium sativum (assembly GCA_030737875.1). Lineage (NCBI taxonomy): Eukaryota > Viridiplantae > Streptophyta > Magnoliopsida > Asparagales > Amaryllidaceae > Allium > Allium sativum. The sequence continues at coordinate 754,771,379 of CM060918.1, forward strand.
TTTAACTACGTTTTCCGTTACAACTATTTCCTTTTTTATAACGTTTACTTGCCGTTATAAATATATCCTATTTATAACTTCTATTTACCGTTACAAATATTTCCTATTTATAACTTCTATTTACGGTTACAAATATTTCCTATTTATAATTTCTATTTACCGTTACAAATATTTCCTATTTATAACTTCTATTTACCGTTACAAATATTTCCTATTTATAACTTCTATTTACCGTTACAAATATTTCCTATTTATAACTTCTATTTATTCTCTAAATAAATATCCCTTTTATAAAACCGTGTTCGTTTTAAAAAAAAATCCTTTTATAAAATCATGTGATTTTATAAAATTCCTTTATTTCAATATACATTGAAATACTTCTTTTTACATCCCAGGGTCTTTTATGATATTTACAATATCGAATAACAATGATCAACATCATTCCAACACACATATTCCATAACAGATTATATAACACATCATATATCACAATATATGAAAACAGTAAAATAAATGTTGAGGAATCCAGTCGGATTCCTCCAACCTGTTTCCCTGCATCACAGATGTTAACAATATAGATAACATCACTTTCAGTTCTATATGATATATTCTGTTAAACAGAATCAATATAGAAAATTTAACTAACTGACTAGCAGTTCAATCAAACAGTCAACATACAGTATCAGCCAATATCTAACAGTTCTAAAAATATAACATGAAATTATAAACTGTTCAAAGTTAGTGAGATTTACTCACATTGAACGATCATCGTTAATAACGATAACCATCGCTCGGTTTGATTCAGACGAAAATTTTATTTTTCTATAAATTGTAACAAGCTTCGATGGACTTCCAGTCAGTTCCATCGTGTAGTATCCATCCATACGATCCCAACGGATCTGACCTTCGAATTTCTGCTATCGTATGATAAAGATATGCTATTTATAAGTTTATACATTATTAATATAAACTAATCTATTTAAAAATCTTGGGTCTTACCTTGTTCTCGGCCCAATAAACATAATGGACCCGCCCACTTCAAAATATGGATGGACTCTTCTTTCCGAACGTATTACATTCCGCAACTCCTCTCCAGAGATCCTTAAACCCATCCGTTCTTCATTAAAACAATCACTCTCTTCTCAGTACACATTTCATCTTTCCAGTGCCTCGCGGTTCCCTTCCTTTATAACATATATATATATATATATTCCTTTCTTAACTAACTGGGCTTCACAAAATACATCAGCCCAAGTTCGTGTCTGCTGAAACCCAGACCACTCACAAATGCTTTCTTCCCTACGTAAAATGCCCTGCTCCAGTAAAAATATTCAACCTCCATCTTTATTAAATTTACATACTCTGCTCATAAAACAACTCCAACACATGATGCTTCTCTCCCCTTTCTTCTATTGTAGAACACGTGCTTCCTCCATCTCCAGTATTAGCAAACCCATCACCGCATGATGTGATCCCACGTCCTCCCTTATTACACTTCGAACGCCACTCCAGCAAAAATAGCGCAAGCTTCCGAGGACCCAAACTCCATCATTCTCACATGCAAGGTCCCCCTCCGCAATCTCAAGCATTTAATCACCTCTTCTACACTGAACGCACACAGTGCGTACAGCACCATGCCAGTCTTGTGCATACGTGACAACAGACTAAGCTTCCAATTGTTATTTCTTCCTTAAAACAAGAAATCTCGCTAGCTGCTCCTTTAGTAACCCATTAAGTTTTATTTTTACTTTGATTTTTTTTGACGATTTCTTAGATTCGATTTCTTCTCGTTTGAGAAGAAATGGTGGCGGCTCCTTTAAATTTGAGATGCACGATAGTTTTATGTTTAAAGAGGTTTTAAAGGGGCGGTTTTTACTTTGGGTGGTTGAGAAAAAAATGATGCGTGGCCCTTGTTTTGATCTGTCGTTTTGTTTTTAAATGTGATGATTTACGGTCTTCGCTACATGAAATTCCGTACGCGTACGGACAGAAATCAAGATACCGTTGTATTGAGCTCGGTTCCACGATCCCAAAAATATAATAATACCGGTAGGTGAACTCATATTTTGAAACTTCAAAATGATGATTACAGGGTGCGAAATTGTGACGGCCTGGAATTTCGCTCGATCTGAATCAGTCGTTAAACCGATCTAGACCGTTCGAAACCCCTGAACGTTGAGAATAGGACAAACCAGAACACAAACAGAAGAACATTTCACTGTATATTACAACAATGCATCAGATTACAAGAATATACAGAGTATAAATGAATAAATATTACACAGAAATATCAGAGATTTAAATTACATTTAAATACATAGCAGCGGAAAAATAATATAAAGCACAACTGAGGGTGATATACGGATACAGAGCTTTCCGGATATCATTCCAGCTGTAAACCAGGATCCTGTGAATATAAATCTGCAAAACCAAAACTACTAGCTGCCCGTGCGGAAAATAGGGGCACCCAGAGTTTAGGTTAAAACAATAAACTCCAGGTCAGTCATGTGACTGGTGTGAGAACTAAAACAGTTATTTAAAACTTTACTTTAAAAGAGAGTAATTCAAGGGACCACGCCGTATAACACGGAACGGGTTTCCTCCCAAGAATACCAGTGCATATAGAATAAACAGCGCAATGCTTTTTCGAAAAATGAAGCTATTATAAGACCCAGGTCCCATCACACAATGCAACGCAAGCCGGAGGATAGGGTTTTACCTTATAATAGCCAAACATGCTTGATACGTTTAAAACAAATCATTTGATACGATAATAAGTGTATAGTGTCAAAACAATTTCAATCATAAATATAAATCATAGACGGCATAGCATCCCATGCTACTATGTCGCCATACTAGGCTCTACAAATAAAGCCGAAATACACGTATTGGAAATTGGATTCCGTCATGAGTCGAGGCAAGGGGCAAGCTCCTCTCCGCGTTCGAGACACTCTAGCAAATGCTCAGGACTACGCACACTGGGTAACCCTTGGATCGGTTGGGCCGGTCCTCACTTACGTTAGAGGATTGGCAATTCCTGAACACGCGTTTCCCGGTCCTTACAGACCTATAATCGAGGCGCCTCATTCCAACAACCACAAAGGTGAAAAGTATATAAATGTCAGGGCTGGTAAGTCACTGACACCACCAAAGCTAGAAAGAAACGTCGTGTTCTCCCAACGGCTCGTATCCCTTTTTTACTCATACCGAGGTGTGAGGCTCGCGAATACACGTTATACACAAAGCTGCCACATAGGCGTGCTTTGATCATCAACCACAAGACTTTGCTTTTCAACAGAAGCCTTGATCATTGCATCTTAGCGTGCCACACAGGCAATTCATGCCATGCGACTGATGTCCATCGATATACAACCTCTGAGCTCGTACGTCTCAGAGAAGGGCGTTAAGCAAAAGAATAAATTCTCCGCCGCCAAACAGATGTATATTTAATAGAAATCAATCAACATAGAATAAAATCCAGTGTCAGACACACAATCCATTTACAAGTCCGTTCTGGGTCTGAACGAAACCGGAGGCACTTTCCTCGCATATCCATCCATCTCCAAGTACGTCTGGACGACCACCAACTATTTCCATCCTCTTGGGTGTACTGCCCAATCAGGATCGTCAGTAATTACCCAAACGATGTGAAAACTTCCGGTCTTCGACCACCGTCTTCATCTTCGACTTATCGTCGAATCGGTTATTCAGAATGGGTATAAACCCGGTCTTTCCGAACAACCCGCGTATATTAAAACAAATGTTACACAAGCAAAACATACGCCTCATTCCAATTCATTAGTCACTAACCGCAAATTAGCAAGAGAACAATTTCCCAAACATTAACCCCGAAGGCCGAAACCAACATCAGATCAATATCCAGGAAACCATTCATCTTAGCCAACCTACAGCTAGTTTCTAAATTCCACATTCTTAGGGAAAGGTTCCCATTAGTTTTATCCAAGATAAATTCTTTAAAATTTATCCTGTATCTTCCTTTGGATGTCATTTAAAACCAAATTATGGTTTTTCCAACTAGTCGAGATTAGCGAACCGTAACGAAGTAATTATTTATTTTATTTCCCAATCCCGACCTATTCATCCCATGAAGCAAAATTGGTAATACTCCATATCTAATACCACGGTGTTATCGGTAAAATTAATTACCATTTCACGTTCAAATCTAATTAAAGATTTAACTATCGCTTTGGAGCAAAACTGGTAATACTCCATTCTTGCTCATTTTCTAAATTTGATAATTTAGATTATCCATTCGCATTTCAATCTAATTGCAGATTTGTTAAACTCCTTTTACTGGGTTAAAGAACTAGGTGTTATTTAAAACACAGTTCACGATAAACCCAAATCACATTCTATTTATTATCGGGTTAAAGAACTAGTGTTATTTAAAACACAGTTCACGATAAACCCATTTCAAATCCAATCAAATATATTAGAAATCCCGATTATTTAAAACCCCTTTTAAATCTAATTTATTTATTTAAAAATAATTAGGTTTTAAATTTAGTTCAAAACTAGTTCATTTCGATAAAAATCTATTTTTATCATTTCAAATATGGAGTTTTTCATCCCAATTCTTCCCAAATCATTTCTTATGATTTTACACAAATTATTAATATTTTTAATAATTTTATCAAGGCCCGTACAGTCGATTTCCAACAATGGCCATCGAACTGCACTTACAGCGACCTTTTTCGAATTTGATTTGGACGTAACTCCAAATCCAACCGTTAGATTTTGAATTTCAAATATTCGTTAGAAAGCTCTTTTCGATACGAACCCAACGGTTCCGGTTTTAGGAGAATCCGACGGTCGGATCTCCCGTAATGTCCGTTTGAAATAAATGGTCGAAATTCACGAACTGCCGCGGCGCGGCGCGTTCTATTCAGGCCATTATATTATATATATATATATAATATATGTATAATATATATTTCGTCGATTTCTATTTAAAACGAATTATATAAATAGTTTTAAATTCGTTTCAAAAGCAAATTCAACTTCCCTTTCAATTCAAGTCAAAATTGAATTCTTCTTTATAAATTCGTTTTAAAATTCATTTCTATTCAATTCAAATTTCAATTCAATTTAAATTCAATTCGCATTCGTTTTCAATTCAATTCAATTCAAATTGGTTTTCTATTCCATTCAAATCGAAATCGTTTTATATTCAATACATTTCGAAATCGTTATATATTCAATTCATTTCGAAATCGTTATATATTCAATTCATTTCGAAATCGTTATATATTCAATTCATTTCGAAATCGTTATATATTCAATTCATTTCGAAATCGTTATATATTCAATTCATTTCGAAATCGTTATATATTCAATTACGAATGTAATCGATATAAATGTCGTTCGCGTCAAAATGGCGCATCACTAATCAACACGGCTTTATATATTCTATTTCAAATATTTCTTTTTGTCAACACACGACTAATCTCAACGAATGAGTACCGTCCATGTGTGACTATTTTTATTTAAAATACTTCGTTCAACACATGACTAATCTCAACGGATGAGTACAGTCAACACATGAACCTTTATTTTATATTGATAAAGATGTAAATTTTTATTATAAAAATAATTCGTTCAACACATGACTAATCTCAACGGATGAGTACAGTCAACACATGAACCTTTATTTTATATTGATAAAGATGTAAATTTTTATTATAAAAATAATTCGTTCAACACATGACTAATCTCAACGGATGAGTACAGTCAACACATGAACCTTTATTTTATATTGATAAAGATGTAAATTTTTATTATAAAAATAATTCGTTCAACACATGACTAATCTCAACGGATGAGTACAGTCAACACATGAACTTTTATTTTATAATATACTTTATTTTTCAAATTGGAATGAGGCCCAATCAATCACCATATAACGTTAATTATATGGATTTTCATACAACACATGTATATAATAGCATTAAAAATAATCAACCATCAACCAAAGTGCACTACACTGTATAAGCATCAAATATAGATATCTAACGCTTATAACAGCCTGTCAATCAATCGGTCGACATATTTAATCAGTCAGGATGAGTGAACTTTAAATTTCATCCCAACACCCGTGTAGGGTTTCAAACAATCAAACATAGATTTTATTCGTGCAGTTGGGCGATGTGTGAAATTTATCGTCCCAATCAATGTCAGTTAAATCAGTGTACATAAACAAACCGTCCGGTTTGTAAATGAATATTTTATTTTATTCACTTCACGTTAAAAATTATATTTTTAACGATAAAACATTTTATTTCAACATATGAATTTCTATTCAGTTCATTTATTCAATAAAAATGATATTTTTATTTTTCTAACATATTTTAGAAAATTTCGGCGGCATAATGGCACGATACTAGAAACGGGACGAGGCCTAGCCTTATCCTCGGTCTAGTGAAGGCCCACGCCATTCACACATCAATCAAATCACTTTCGTTATGCAAACCACAAAATTTGGAGTAAGAGTCTAACCTAGCCTTACTCCTTCGCCTTATAACGGCGCACGTCTAATCCTAACCAATTTATCGATTCGATTTTTCACACCACAAACCACATTCAAACCAATATCGCAATCAATCACCAAACAGCCAAACAAACAAGTCCATGGTCTGTGGACGATTGTGTCGGGTGCTACTAAACACCGTCTGCATCCTAGTATATATATATAACTAGAAATAAAATTGAAGAGTGAGAAATCTCACCGATAGCTATCCAATCATCTTGACTCTTCTTCTCGACTTCTTATCATCTTCTTGTGCCCGTAGTCACTATATATATAAAAATCACACATTTTTATATTTCGATGTCTTTAAAATAAAAATCACATTTTTATTTGTTCACTTTCAATTTAAAAATCATATTTCTATAATCACTTCATATATTTAAAAATCGAATTTTTACTATGCTATTCAATATATAAAATATCGAATTTTTACTTCGCTATTCATATAGATAAAATTCTATTTTTATCACGTTCTTCTATACATAAAGATTATATTTTTAATATTTCTATATAGTAAAGACTATATTTTTAATACTTTAAAAATATAAAAATCCTATCTTTAATACTTTAAAAATATAAAAATCATATTTTTATTACTAAAAATATTATGGTTCATACGATAAAAACCCCATCTTTCATACGTTAAAAATCGTATCTTTCATACGTTAAAAATCGAATTTTTATCCCATTAAAAATCCGATCTTTTTAAGAGCAAGAATAAAATCATTTCAAAAGCAAAAATAAAAATCCCTTTTATTTTTTTTTATTATATATAAAAATCAAATTTTTATCTCACTACTTCATTTATAAAAATAGTGTCTTTTCTATGAACAAAATCATAACTTTATTATTAGGAAAAATTATATTTTTCCTCCACCAAAATCACATCTTTAAATCTATACCAAATCTGAATTTCACATCAGGTTACTATTAATTAAAATTTCAGATTTTAATTAACTAAATTAATTAATAAACTGATTAAGTAAGCTGTTAATTACCTTCCTGGAAGCTCACGAATGGTTCGGACTCTTGCTCAGAGCCTAGGGTTCACCGTCTCGCGGTCTCACGTTTGACTGGAACGGAGAGAGAGAGAGGGAGGGTGCTGCGCTCGCGGTCGGGTCTACGATGGAGGAGGCAGTGGTGGCGGGGGACGTTGGTGCAGGCGACGATGGGCCAGCAAGGTGGCGGCGCCTCTTTTTTGGGCGGTCCTGGGGGCTCGGGGTTGTGGGATTCGAGGAGAGAGAGCACGCCGGAGTGAGGGGAAGGTCTAGCCGGAGGTGCGACGGTCTGAGGGAAGGGTGAGGCGGCGGTCGCGGTTGACGCGGTTGGAGGGGGGCCGATTTTGAAAGGATCGAGTTTTTTTTTTTTTTTCTAATCGGTTGACTGAGAGAATTGAAAGGGAGGGGGTTATATGAAAAGAGATTATATATTTAATTATTTATTTTATTTAATTCTCTCATAAAGTTGACTTTCCAATTGAACTCGAAATCAAGCCCACCGACTATTGTCCCTAGCTAATTACCCACATTCTGAACACAATGGGATATGTTTCGCAAGTCAATTCGGCTGTTATGATCAGTTTCCGTTCAAATTAAAATATAAATCAATGTATATTGAATTTGAACGTACATTTCAAATTACTGGAGCCACATACGGACTCTAAACATTCTCGAAAAAAATATTTATAGCTTCGTATTGTGACGATACGGTCCTAACAAAACTAGTTTCGTCGAATTCTGAGACCGTTGGAAAAATGGCCAATTTCCAGTCGATTAAAATCAACTGAAACTGGTCAAACGCGTTTTCCTTTACCACGCTCACATATTGATTCGAAAAATTATGAAATTTGAAACCTAGCAATAACTTTACATCACGGACCCAACAAAACTGGTTTCGTCGAAATCCGAGGTCATTTGCAAAATGTCCATTTTTAAGGGCCTGAATTCCATAGCGACTATTCAGAATTTTCAACTGGACATATCTTTTGATTCCCGATATGAAATCTCAATTATTCGGATTCGTTGGAAAGATATTATCAAATAGATCCTATTATTTTTGGTTTCACTAAAATCCAGATTGTTTTGCACCTGGTACATTCAATTGAAGTTTGAAATCGAATTATCGAACTACCGCGCCATTTTCAATTCTATTTATAATTATATATAAATATTTATATTCTAACGACGACGCGTATAAATATATACGTCGAATTCTATTCAAAATAAATTTTCTCGTCGATACTATTTAAAATAATCTATTTTAAATATTCAAAATTCGCTGTAATTGCCAAAATAAAAATTTTAAACTGGCCCAGATTTTCCGGGTTATTACAGAAATACTTCAAATAAAAAGTCGCTTATTAAATTAATTAAAAATTACAGTAAAATTCTAAAAATTAAATTATCACTATGTCCCAAAAGAACCTTGTCTAAATTCAAACCCGATATCTAGTTATATCGAATAAACTGTTACGGTCGATAAACGATTCTATAGCGACTATTTCGAAATTTGATTTGGACATCTCTCAAAATCTACACGACGAAATCCTGATTTTTCTCTTCCATCAGAAAGATATACTTCACTAGCTCCACACGTTTCTTGTTTCACAGAAATCCGGCTTAAAACGAATCCTATACATTCAGTTGAAGTTCGAATCGCCAATTTACGAACTACAACGTCATTTCAAGCTCGATTATAATTATATTATAATTTATACATTCAACCATCGTTAATTAAATATATTCGTTATTCAAATTCAATTCCAAGCTGAATTAAATATCACAGATGATCCGGTTCACAACATATCGCCATTTCAGCCAATTCTGATTATTTCAGAATTAAATATATTATTTAATTTATTATTTTAATGGAATATTCACTCTTATTTAATTCCAAGATCATTTAATTCACTAAACCACCAATTATATAATAAAATAAATTAATCATAATACCCCTGCCAATGCGGGTCATTACAATCTTCCCCACTTAAAATAATTTCGTCCTCGAAATTGCTAGAAGGTAGAGAACGACCCTATCGATTGGTTAGAACATATTTGTTCACTTCTTAACTTCAGTTTCAACTGAACCAATTTAATTTCAATTAAATATTTAATTAATTCTTATCAACGAAATTTTTCAAAAATCCTGAAAATTTTCTAACGCCTTAACTCTTCGAAAAATTTCGCCAGCACCTCCTTTGTACTGGTCAATACGTCAAAACACCACTTACCTCTCTGGGCCATCTCCAACTCAAAAGAAAACCAAACAGCCAAGCGGCTTTCCAATTCGGCTCATAAATCTTATATCCAATAGAAATATAAACTTGTACCTTTTGCCGGCATATCATTATATCCTTTCCACCTGTTATCACTTCAGCAGATACAAGGGTCATCCCAATCAAAATCCAATCTGCTTTTATCCACAATGCAACCATTCGCTTATATCCGAGCCAAAATATCATTTCAACCTGAGTTTCAATTCTTGATTTTCAATTCCTTAACTCCTCAATCGAATACCATTTCAGATTCTAATTTCACAAATCCAATCTTATTCGATTTCAATTCAACTTCAGTTACCAATTAACTGAATTTACTTTAATTCAAATCTGCTTTCACAAATTTCTGTTAAATTTGTTTTTAATTTAAACAGTCCTTCCCTGGGAATTTTTTTTTAACAGTTTACTTTTTCAAAAATCAAAATTTCCTTTTTGAAATTCAACTGAGCATATAATCAATATTCCATTAGTTAAATCACTTCTCTATTTCTTCATCAATATTTGTTAACCAAATATTTTCAATAAACATATTGGCCTTTTTATGTTATTTGGAAAACATTTCCGAATATCGCCTTCCTTTATTTTCTAAATCAATAACCTTTAAAATCCTATTTATAATTGGAAAATACTCCAATTACTTATCTCTTTTCCGATCTCGTTTATTTCTATACTTAGGAAATATATATATATATTTTATATTTCCAGCTTACGCTTATTTGGGTTAAAACGGATGTTGTGTAAAACATCGTTACGACAACCTAAATACTATATTCAACTAACTCTTATTCAACATTGATCTTCGAGCCTGAAATCTTACTATTTATTTGTTAATAATGAAATCAATCAAGTTGGGGTATAACTACCTCTCAGACCTTGACTGAATAACATTTATAACGTCAAAACAGATATGACCACTTACTCGAAAAATCAATACCATACAACTACTTATTCTCTTTGAAACACATATACGCTTCCTCTTTCTATCCTGACTAGATTTTATTCCTAGTCTTCCTTTTTTTTATTTTACTATTCTATTTCTAAGTTCGTTTCCTGGTCGACTTCTATATATACTGATATATAGATTTCTAGTTATCAAACTTCTTAAAAATATTCTAATTCTTTAAATTCCCGGAAAAATTTGCCATAACTTCCTTTGTACCGGGAGCATCGGGAAAATCCCCAAACTGTCACACATGCCTTCTCCAATCAAAAAGAAAAAGAAAAGCCAAGTGGCTAGCCGATACGGCGCATAAAATCTCATATATGAATTAAATACATACCTTTCATCGAGCATTATATTTATATACCTTCATACCTTATCCATACCTATCTCATGTATATTTATACATTTCTAATTCATTTCAACTTAATCCAATCATTTTAACTTAGTTCGTTAAGTGATTTTCAAATTACTGGTTTGCCCATTTCACCTTTTTATTTGAATATACATGTTCAAATATAGGTTTAACTTGTTTATCAACTAACTAAATTCCATTTCAATTCTCTCATTCAAATTCTACATTTGAATTTCATTTCAAATCTCTTATTCAAATCCCATATTTGAATTTCTATATTCAAATCCCCTTTGAATTTTCTTATTTGCATTCTATGTTTGAACTTCCTTTATTCAAATTCCTTTAAATAAGTCTCGATTACGATTCCTTTTTTTAAAAAAACCGATATTTCTACCTTTGGAAAATAGATTTCCCTTTCAATTTCACACTTGTATTTTTATTTCTGAATTATCCAATGATAATTCTTTTCACTTCATTTATAAACTTCGTTTATAAAGGGACTTCTCGTTTTACTTTCTTTGAGCAAGTTAATATTTCAAATCTATTTAAAATTTCAAATTCCATATCATAAATCCCATTTTGAAATTCAACACAACTTGTCTTTCCCAAAACAAATTCAAAACAGTATCTCTGGTAGTAATTCGTCACTTACAACTCGAAAATGAATACTGATGATGCAGCTGTCATAATCAGAATCTATTTTCCAGCGATCGAAGTGAGTTCAATACTATAAAACCATTTCTAAACATTTCCACTTTGAAATTCATTTCAAAATATAATTCACACTGCTTGTAAAACAATTTAAAATCTCCCAGGATCTTAAATTTTCCTTATTTTTAATCCCAATCCATTTACAAACACTTATCCAATTCTCCAGAGTCTTAACATCATTTACTGGTTTAAATTTCAGATTTTACTCATCTGATTTCACGTAATTCATTTATATGAATTCTGATTGGTTATTTACATAACCATTTAATCTATACTCTTACTTGATTATAATAACAACCAATATGTCCACTATATTATAATTTTGATATATATATATATCTTCTCTATATCAGGATATACCTTAGGTAAACTTATTTTAATTTACCCTCTTTTCAAAACATACCATGACGGTTCATCGTATTCGAGTGTTTGGTAACTCCTACCGATACAGTGGATCAAACTGATCGACCAGAACTCATAAACAACTCAACCAATGTATCTCCACAATATAAAACAAATTTTTATATCAAATACAAATACGTTCACTCGTATATATACACTCAATCTCAGTCTAGGGTATTACTAACCCTATCTCTACCGAGTCACGCCACAGAGCCAAGTAATTCTTAACTTAAGCTCTGATACCAACTGTAACGACCCGGATTTTCGGCGACTTTGGTTATCGACATAAGCACGATGTCGATAACCAAAACATCGAAAAATCCTGGTAATTAGTGAAAGAAATTAGAGGGTGAGGAAAGATAAGATAGAAACTTAGAATAGAAGAAGAAGAAGAACACAACATCAGAGTAACACGATTCTCACAGCGGAACGAATAAATATATTTCATAACATAACTTTGAAATACAAACTTGGTACTTGAAAATACATATCATTATCAAAGTCCAGCACTTACAACACAGCGGAAATAAACTATAGCTATATGATCCTGAAGCCTCCTGCTCCAAGCTCTTCCAGTATATCTGTAAATCCCGACTACTTGACTGCCCATACAAATTTAGGCACCCAAGAGTTTAGGGAAAACAACAAAGTAAACTCCGGGTCAGTCATGGGACTGGTATGAGTAAAACAGTTTAAAAACAGTTGAACAAGTAAATGATATCTCATAAGACCACGCCGCATAACGGAACGGGTTTTTCCCTTATGAGAATCCAAAATATCTTTATATCAAAAACCTTTTGATATTATAATAATGTCTATCAACCACAGTATATATATAATCATCTAGCAGAAACGCTTTCATCTCACGTTCTACATATATAGTATACAATCAAAACCGCAAGCACGTATTGGGTAATGGGTTTCCAACTATGACAAGGTATGGATCCACCTTTCGCTCGTGTACCTCTAGAGAGGAATACACTGGGTTCAACAAGAACATCTTGCAACCCGGCCACACATGACCGACCACTCATTTCGCTTGAGTGTATCGAATGTATATCACCAATAGTTGGGATCAGCAACCGTTTCCCGAATGGGACAGCAACAACAATAGATTTTTAGAAGTAAATGAAACTCTAGATCAGGTGATTATACACCCTACTTCGGTGCGACCGACTTAGCCATGTCGCCTGCCCGATTTCTGTCATTTACCGGATGATGAGGCTAGAAGCTACGCTTTATCATCACACCAGATTCACTTTGAATGCCACATCATCAAATCCATCCAATCACCGATTGACATCCTCAACAATACATTATGTGTTAGCTAAAAGAAGTTTCCTTCTCCGCTTCCACTCTTGGTACGGTTGGAGAAATCAATATACGTGATCGTCTGGAAATACTCTGTCAGACATCCGTCCATACAAGTCATCCAGGAACAGGATGAACCGAAGACACTATTCTGTAAACAGGATAGCCCTTGCATAACTCCGTCTTAAATTTCCTTTGGCATATATGATTTTGCAATGCTTATGCCAATACAGAGTGGTTCTTTGGATAATAATCCAACCGGTCTCTCCATATTAACAACGTTAAAATGGTCAAAAACTTTGATAGTCTGTGATTTAACTATCGAAGAAAAACAGGTGTGCAAACAACTATATTATTTCCAAATGGAAATTATATCGATCAAACATCATTTAACATTCATCTCCTTAGTTCATTAATTTACTTATCTCTTGTTTCCCTATATTCAATATTTCTTATTTTCTAGATTTGGAAAATATACTTTATTAACAATGGAAAACATTTCCATTTCTTGTTTCCTTTATTAGAAAACATTTTTGGTTTCTTATTTGGAAAACATTTCCAAAGCTTCTTCATTGGACTTAGACAGATGTTTAAACAAACCATCGCGATGCCAACTCAAACAATTTCCTTTACTACCGAACCTTAACTATTCCTTAGTTAAAAATGAAGCCAATCAAGTTGGGGTAGAACTACCTCTCAGACCTTAACTGAACAACATTTCTAACTTTGAAATAGACAAAGTTCACTTTATATTTCTTTAACAAACTTCCTTACTTAACCCTCCTTCTAATAAATCTCTATTCGATTAACCCTTATCAATTAACTCTATTGGACTAACACTATTGGATTAACTCTATTTGACTAACACTATTGATTTACTCATTTCACTTAACTCCTATCGAATAAACTATATTCGATAACTCCTTTTACTTTCTTCGAATAAACTATATTCGATTAACTCATTCTACTTTCTATTCGAATAACCATATTCGATTAACTCATTTGCTTCTATTCGAATAACTATATTCGATTAACTCATTTGCTTCTATTCGAATAACTATATTCGATTAACTCATTTTCTTCTATTCGAATAACTATATTCGATTAACTCATTTGCTTCTATTCGAATAACTATATTCGATTAACTCATTTGCTTCTATTCGAATAACTATATTCGATTAACTCATTTTCTTTAACTCTAATCGATTAACTAACATCGATTATCTCCTTCTACTTTAACACTAATCGATTAACTAATATCGATTAACTTCTTTTACTTTAACTACGTTTTCCGTTACAACTATTTCCTTTTTTATAACGTTTACTTACCGTTATAAATATATCCTATTTATAACTTCTATTTACCGTTACAAATATTTCCTATTTATAACTTCTATTTACCGTTACAAAAATTTCCTATTTATAACTTCTATTTACCGTTACAAATATTTCCTATTTATAACTTCTATTTACCGTTACAAATATTTCCTATTTATAACTTCTATTTATTCTCTAAATAAATATCCCTTTTATAAAACCGTGTTCGTTTTAAAAAAATTCCTTTTATAAAATCCTGTGATTTTATAAAATTCCTTTATTTCAATATACATTGAAATACTTCTTTTTACATCCCAGGGTCTTTTATGATATTTACAATATCGAATAACAATGATCAACATCATTCCAACACACATAATCCATAACAGATTATATAACACATCATATATCACAATATATGAAAACAGTAAAATAAATGTTGAGGAATCCAATCGGATTCCTCCAACCTGTTTCCCTGCATCACAGATGTTAACAATATAGATAACATCACTTTCAGTTCTATATGATATATTCTGTTAAACAGAATCAATATAGAAAATTTAACTAACTGACTAGCAGTTCAATCAAACAGTCAACATACAGTATCAGCCAATATCTAACAGTTCTAAAAATATAACATGAAATTATAAACTGTTCAAAGTTAGTGAGATTTACTCACATTGAACGATCATCGTTAATAACGATAACCATCGCTCGGTTTGATTCAGACGAACAATTTATTTTTCTATAAATTGTAACGAGCTTCGATGGACTTCCAGTCAGTTCCATCGTGTAGTATCCATCCATACGATCCCAACGGATCTGACCTTCGAATTTCTGCTATCGTATGATAAAGATATGCTATTTATAAGTTTATACATTATTAATATAAACTAATCTATTTAAAAATCTTGGGTCTTACCTTGTTCTCGGCCCAATAAACATAATGGACCCGCCCACTTCAAAATATGGATGGACTCTTCTTTCCGAACGTATTACATTCCGCAACTCCTCTCCAGAGATCCTTAAACCCATCTGTTCTTCATTAAAACAATCACTCTCTTCTCAGTACACGTTTCATCTTTCCAGTGCCTCGCGGTTCCCTTCCTTTATAACATATATATATATATTCCTTTCTTAACTAACTGGGCTTCACAAAATACATCAGCCCAAGTTCGTGTCTGCTGAAACCCAGACCACTCACAAATGCTTTCTTCCCTACGTAAAATGCCCTGCTCCAATAAAAATATTCAACCTCCATCTTTATTAAATTTACATACTCTGCTCGTAAAACAACTCCAACGCATGATGCTTCTCTCCCCTTTCTTCTATTGTAGAACACGTGCTTCCTCCATCTCCAGTATTAGCAAACCCATCACCGCATGATGTGATCCCACGTCCTCCCTTATTACACTTCGAACGCCACTCCAGCAAAAATAGCGCAAGCTTCCGAGGACCCAAACTCCATCATTCTCACATGCAAGGTCCCCCTCCGCAAGCTCAAGCATTTAATCACCTCTTCTACACTGAACGCACACAGTGCGTACAGCACCATGCCAGTCTTGTGCATACGTGACAACAGACTAAGCTTCCAATTGTTATTTCTTCCTTAAAACAAGAAATCTCGCTAGCTGCTCCTTTAGTAACCCATTAAGTTTTATTTTTACTTTGATTTTTTTTGACGATTTCTTAGATTCGATTTCTTCTCATTTGAGAAGAAATGGTGGCGGCTCCTTTAAATTTGAGATGCACGATAGTTTTATGTTTAAAGAGGTTTTAAAGGGGCGGTTTTTACTTTGGGTGGTTGAGAAAAAAATGATGCGTGGCCCTTGTTTTGATCTGTCGTTTTGTTTTTAAATGTGATGATTTACGGTCTTTGCTACATGAAATTCCGTACGCGTACGGATAGAAATCAAGATACCGTTGTATTGAGCTCGGTTCCACGATCCCAAAAATATAATAATACCGGTAGGTGAACTCATATTTTGAAACTTCAAAATGATGATTACAGGGTGCGAAATACTTCAAATAAAAAATCGCTTATTAAATTAATTAAAAATTACAGTAAAATTCTAAAAATTAAATTATCACTATGTCCTAAAAGTACCTTGTCTAAATTCAAACCCGATATCTAGTTATATCGAATAAACCGTTACGGTCGATAAACGATTCTATAGCGACTATTTCGAAATTTGATTTGGACATCTCTCAAAATCTACACGACGAAATCCTGATTTTTCTCTTCCATCAGAAAGATATACTTCACTAGCTCCACACGTTTCTTGTTTCACAGAAATCCGGCTTAAAACGAATCCTATACATTCAGTTGAAGTTCGAATCGCCAATTTACGAACTACAACGTCATTTCAAGCTCGATTATAATTATATTATAATTTATACATTCAACCATCGTTAATTAGATATATTCGTTATTCAAATTCAATTCCAAGCTGAATTAAATATCACAGATGATCCGGTTCACACCATATCGCCATTTCAGCCAAATCTGATTATTTCAGAATTAAATATATTATTTAATTTATTATTTTAATGGAATATTCACTCTTATTTAATTCCAAGATCATTTAATTCACTAAACCACCAATTATATAATAAAATAAATTAATCATAATACCCCTGCCAATGCGGGTCATTACACGCGCCATGTCGAACCACCGCCTGCCACCATCCGCATTCGAAAGCCCTCTCCTCCCTCTTCAAATCCGACCAACCCACGCACCCCCTAGTCCACCGTATCGCCTGAATCGAGCCCACGAAGTCGACGACTTCGCCGCCGTCGTTCTCCTCCGAAAGGCGGTCGGATCTGACGGCACCACCACGCGCGAGAAGCCTTCTCTACCCCCTTCGACGCTGTGTAGTCTGATCGACGCAACATTCTTCGGATTGGAAGTTATTTCAAAACCTAGTTTTGAACAAAACTGAAGGTATACGACTGTTAAATTATATAAACTATATTATAGCAGTTTAAAGCACTACGGTTTTTGATTTCATTGTAAAAATCATATCTTTTTCGTTTCTTGACGAAATTTAGTGAAACAAGAGACAATGGACTCGTGTGGACGTATTCTACATTCTAGAAGAGACCGCATATTTTCTGAGCCTTTTGCTAATTTTGGTGGAGTGAAACCCAATGTGAGATTTCTAAATTATAAACGATATGGAAAACGACGATGTATAAATTATATAGTCGATGTATGAGTTATATAAGCGTTGTACACCTCTTGTATAAGCATTGTATAATTTGTACGCTCGATATATAAGTTATATATGCGTTGTAAAAATTATATATGTGTTGAATAGAAGTGAAATGCTTATATATATATATATATATATATATATATATATACGCCCCTCGTCCACAAACCATGGACGATATTTATTGATTGTGATTGGTGTGAAAATTGGTTGATAGCGAATGGTTGATTATAATTGTTTGTGGTTGAAATTGATTGATTATGGTTGAAAGATACCCGTTTGTGGTTGAGTATTATTTGGTTGAAACCACATAGGATTAGTTTGTGGAAATGAAAAAATTATACATGCCGCCTGCGTGCGAACTAGATGCATGAATCCCCATTGTCAAAAGCTGCGAGGCTTTAAGGTAGAGCGAGGAGCCGTACTAGGACAACTCTGGTTTTAAATACCCTACCGTTATGCTGCCGATATTTTGAATAATATTCATGTGTTAGAATTATTTTCATATATTGAATAACCTTCATGTGTTGAATAGAAATTCATTCGTTGAATAGAAATTCATGTGTTGAATGGTATTAGTGTTTTAAATAAATTGTTTTAACAACAAAAATCACATTTTTACTCTATGTATACAAACTATAGAAAACATTCATGTGTTGAATCGAAATTCATTCTTTGAATTGAAATTCATGTGTTGAATGGTATTCGTGTTTTAAATAAATTGTTTTAACAATAAAAATCACATTTTTACTCTATATATACAAACTATAGAAAACATTCATGTGTTGAATCGAAATTCATTCATTGAATAGAAATTCATGTGTTGAATGGTATTCGGGTTCGAAAGAAATTGTTTTATAATAAAAATCATATTTTTATCATCTATATGAACTATATAAAATAGTCTTGTTTTGAAATAAATTGTTTTGCATTAAAAATCACATTTTTACTATATACTTGAGTTGTTAAAAATAGTGAAGTGTCGAAGTGAATGTCTATGGGATAAAAATATGATTTTTATCAAATATATGAAAAGTATATAGTTTTGAAATCGAAGAATCGATTATATATATAATTAAAATACATCGAATAACGAACCTCCAGTTTGTGTTTTGAAACCATGATTTCAAACGATTAGTGCGGGAGATCCGACCATCGGATTTCCCCCAAACCGAAACTGTTGGGTTCGCTTTGGAAATATCTTTCCAACGACACCAACTTTGTAAAGATCCAACAGTTGGATAGTCTGGAATGTTTAATTCAAATCTGAAGAAAAACAGCGCCAGAATCTATTATATATATATATAATTAAATTAAATCGAAGAACGACGCTGCAGTTCGTATTTTAAAATCGAAACTTCAAACGATTGTACCGGGAGATCCGACCGTAGAGTTTTCCCAAAACTGGAACCGTTGAATTCGTTTTGAAAAGATCTTTCTAATGATTCAAATTATTTGATGATCCAACGGTTAGATTTTCAGATATGTGTAAATCAAATCTGAAGAAAAATAGCGCCACGGCCGCGTTATGGCCCGAAGCATCGTTTAAATAAATTGGCTATTTTAAAATAAAAATAAATGGCGATAAATTGTTATAAAATATTATAAATGATATGGATGTGAAATTTAGAAACTAACTGAAGGTTGGCTAAGTCGAATGGTTTCATGGGTTTGGATCTAATGTTGGTTTCGGCCTTCAGGGTTAATATTTGGGAAATTGTTCTCTTACTGATTTACGGTAAGCGACTAATGAATTGAAATGATGCGTATGTATGTTTGTGTTGCACTTTTTTATTATATATGCGAGTGGCTCAGAAAAACCGGGTTTATCCCATTCTGAATAACTAAATAGACGATAAGAAATCGACGATGAAGACGGTGGTTGAAGACCGGAAATCTTCACCTCATTTGTATGGTAACTGATGTCCAGATTGGGAGGCATCCCGAAATATGGATAATGAGTGGTGATCGTCTAGGCATAGGTGTAGATCGATGGGTTTGCGAGGTATATAGTGCCTCCGGTTTCGTTCCGACCCAAAACGGACTTTTAAATGGATTGTGTGTCTGACATTGGAATTTATTCTGTGTGATTGATAGCCATCAGTTACATGGTGTGAATTGTCTATGTGGCATGCTAAGATGCAGTGATCTGGGCTTTTGTTGAAAAGGAAAGTCTTGTGGTTGATGGTAAAAGCACTGCCTGTGTGGCGTAGATTTGTGTATAACGTGAATTCGCGAACCTCACACCCCGGTATGAACCAGAAACGAGAGAGGACATCAGGGAGGGCATGCATTTCCTTCTAGCTAGAGGTGGTGTCAGTGCTTAAACTGGCTGACATTTATATTATTTTTACCTATGTGGTAGTTGCTGTTACGAGGCGCCTCGGATATATCGGTCGATCCTGGACCGATGGAGTAGTCATTCGTTGGCTTACTCACGCCCCAAAGGGCGGGGAAACGCAATGTTCAGGAATTTTAATCCACATCGGTGGACCGGCCCTGACAATCCAAAGGCTTGACTAAGTACTTGCCTCAGGGGCGGGCTAGAGCGTCTCGAATTCAGTAAGGACTATCTTTTGCCTTGGTTCATGGCGGAAATCCAATTTCCAGATACGTGACTGTGTGGTTTTGATTGTATACCTATATATGGCAACATAGTGGTATGGGGCATTAATGCCGTCTATGATTGATACTTATGATTTGAAATTGTTTTTGAAACGTATATACACTAGTAATAATATCAAATGCTTTTGTTTTATTCGTATCAAGCATATTTTGGCCGTTATAGGGTAAAAACTCTATCCTCCGGTTTGCGTTGCATTGTGTGATGGGAACTGAGTCTGATAATGGCTTCATTTTTATAAAAAGCTTTGCGATGTTTAGAAGAATTATTTGTTTTAAAGCACTGGCAATCCGATGGAGTAAACCCGTTCCACGAAAGTGGCGTGGTCCTGTGATTAGCCATATTGTAAATGTGTTAAGTAGATTTCTCATACCAGTCCTATGACTGACTCGTAGTTTGTTTCACTTGCAAACTCGGGTGCCCCTTTTCCTACACTGGCAGCCTTGTATTCAGGTTTTATTAGGCTTTTTCTGGATGGCTGGAGCTGAAGATGGATTCTATCATTTATCTCTTTTTATGCTGTTCAGCTCCTATTGTATATTATGCTTGTTTTCCGCTGTAGACATTTATGTATAGCTGAACTGTATTTGTACTAAGTAAGATCTTGTATACTGTGTAACTCTGATGATTACGTTTATCCAGTATATTTTATTGTGCATTATCTAGTGTATTTATTTATTTTTGCTCTGCTATTATCTATTTATGTGTTATATTCCAAAGATTACCCTTGACACTGTGGTACGGGGTTTTGGGGTCGTCTCAACCCAAACACACAAAATCAACAACAGATGGTATATCACATCATATATCACAATATATATGAAAAACAGTAAAATAAATGTTGAGGAATCCAGTTGGATTCCTCCAACCTGTTTTCGTGCATCACAGATGTTAATCTACATGAATATAAAATATTTTGATAAACAGAATCAATATTCGATTAACGATTTATGTATATCGTTATCTATATTTTCAACCAATAAATTAACAGTCAAATCCAAATAGTTAACACACATCAATCAACAGATAATTAAAAGTTCTAAAAATATGTTATAAAAATATAACTGTTCAGAGTTGGTGAGTTTTACTCACATTTCGCGTTAACCGTTAAATAACGATTTGCGTCTGTTGATTCAGACAGACAATTTATTTTGCCATAAATTGTAACGAGCTCGAATTCACTCCCAGTTAGTTCCAGTGTGTAGCCCTCGTCCATACGAACCCAGTGGATCCGACGGATTGAAATTCTGATATCGTATGACATAGTTACTGATTTTAGAAGTTAATATGTTTAATTTTAAATAGAAATTGGATTTAAAATAAATAAATGGGCCTTAACTTAAATCCCTTGGCTCATTACCCTTATCAAATACCAGACCGCTCCAAACTCTCCTTCTTCCTCAAAAGATGTTGTTACTTCCTATACCCAAACATGGACATTCCCGCACCTTTCATCATCCCAAACCTCCTCTTCTCTCCACGGATTCCAACGAGAGCACCACCATTTTACTCTCTAGCTCGAGCTCTCTCTCCTCATCCCACAACCTCCCAACTCGCACTATCATAGCCGAAGCCGACTTCAACCTGTTACAGTATTCCATCGACACTTTTAATCTTCTATAAACCCAACGATCTGAGTACGGCCTGCATTTTACACCACCAATACGATACCCATTTTGCCTAAAATGCTTCAATACCACAAATTATCAGACCCTAGTTACTACTGTTGGGTTTTGATCCTCCAAGACTTGCGTTGCACTTACCAGAAACTATACCAGATCGAAGAGAACCACCTCACGGGCTCAGAAATATATGTTTGTGGATTTATAGATTTTATTTTGAATTTATTTTGATTTTCAAACATCCCGATTTGGGTTTGGAGAATGAAATACGGCAGCGGATTTTTCTTGCGTTTATAAAGGATGAGGATGTGGCTGAGAAAAGTAGTGCGTGGCCTTGCTTTGACCACATATAGATTAAGATATTTTTTTATTAATATTTTATATTTTTAATTAGCAAATATCTCATTTATTCATCTTTTAAAAATCCCTGTGATCACACACGATATTCAAAAATCGCGAAAAGGGACATGCAGTTACAGTTCGACATTACGGTCCCAACGAAATTGGTTTCGTCGAATTCCGACTCCGTTTTCTCACACAGCATATTTTTAAAGGTCGAAATACTAACTGTTTTTCATATTAAAAATCCGTACGGCCACATAGTGACCCCAAAAATCCTGAAACTTGGAATCTAGCAAAAATTAGATGCTGCAGATCAAACAAAATTAGTTTCATCGAATTCTGACTTCGTTTGCAAAAGTGGCTATTTTTAAAGCTCTAAATATCCCATTTAAATATATAAATATATTTAAAAACATTTAAATTTAATATCTATAAATAAATATTGTTGTTTATATTCGCATACGATATCATACAGCTCCACAGTATTCCTATATGAATTTCTAATTCGATATTTAAATCCTGATTAAATCGATATTCGATTTATAATGAAATCCCTTTTTAAAATATAAATAATTCCTTTATAAATTATAAAGGAATTCCACAGCGACTTTTCTAAAATTTGATTTGGATATAAATAAAAATCTACACGATGAAATCCTGATTTTTCTCTTCCACTGGAAAATTATACTTCACCAGGTCTGAACGTTTCTTGTTTCACAGAAATCCGATTTAAAACGGCTTCTGTATATTCGTTTAAAGTTCGAATCGCCAACTTACGAAAAGCCACGGCATTTCGAGCTCGATTATAATTATAATATAATTATACATTCAATCTCCGTCTTAAATAATATATTCGTTAAAATAAATTCAATTCTAAGCTGAATTAAATAATTTAAATTTGTCCAGTTCACATTATATTGTCAATTCACTAATCCCGACTAATTCGAAATTAAATATATTATTCTATTATTTATTTTAATTAAATATTCAATGTTATTTAATTAATCGACCATTTAAATTCTCTAATTCACTATCTGAATAGTAAAATAAATAAGTTATATCGTTGAAAAAATGCGGGGCGTTACATCTAATGTGAAAGGTCATACATCGTTACGGCACAATAAATAAACTAAGAAATACTAACCATAATAAGACATGTGCGTGACATGGGTATGGTTAGAGGGTTAAGTGGGTGATATAAATGACATGTAAAACATGACTAAGGTAGACTTAGCCGTAGTAAGACATGTGTAAGACATGGAAACTATAATAAACAGGGTTAAGTGGGACATGAGTGACATGTGAAACAAAAATTTAGATATGCTTAACCAAATGGGACCCGTAACGGTATCATAAATTAATTGAATTGGGTAAAGTTTAAGTAACAGGTTAAGTAAATGGAAGGGTTAAGTCAAATCTAAAATTAATGACAAGAAATGGGGAATGATAAATAATCTATTATGAATAAACTTGAATAAGGCAAGAAAGGATAATAGGTGGAAATTATAACTTATGGGACAAGATAAGTTATAGGAAACGATAAGGAAGATGAGATGACACTTAACCAATTTGACATGATATATCGGTGGGTTAAGTCAACATGAAATACTAGACAACACTTAACCAATTTGACATGATATATCGGTGGGTTAAGTCAACATGAAATACTAGACAACACTTAACCAATTTGACATGATATATGAGTGGGTTAAGTCAACATGAAGTGACAGAGAACACTTAACCAATTTGGCATGGTACTTGGGTTGAATTGAATACGTGATTGGGGGTTAAGTCAACTTGGACACATGGGCAAACTTAACCAATATAACAGTATCAAAGTAAGGGAAAATGGGGAATGCTAAGATTAAATAATAGAAAAACTTATCCTAAGGATAAGAAATGAATATGACTTAAGATGTAATACAAGACTCGAAGGGTGGGACGACTTATACCATGAAATAAGATAATCTAAGCTGGAAATGTGGGAAAACACCCATACACTATCATTTGATAAAGAGAACTTAAGCCATGCTTTAATTCATTAGTAAACCTCAGCTAAAAGGAACTAAGTAAGAAACCTTAGTTGAAGAGAACTAAGTAACAGAAACTAAGTATCAAACCTTGGTTAAGAGAACCAAGTAATAAACCTTAGTTAAGAGAACTAAGTAAGTAACGAGAAAGAAAACTAAGTAGTAAACCTTAGTTAAGAGGACTAAGTTGTAAAACTTAATTAAGAAAACGAACGATTAAGAGAACTAAGTAGTAAACCTTAGTTAAGAGAACTCAGTAGTAAAACTTAGTCAAGAAAGCCATGTAGAACACGAGGAGGAGCGAACGTCCATATGATCATGAAGAAGGCTCCAACGAACTGGGTTACGAAGCAGCGGCTTCGAGGGGACGGTAGGGTACTCTTGGTATCCCTCGGTGAGGTTGCAGATGATCCTCTTAGGCTCACAGAGGTTAAGGTCTGCGTTAGAAGAGCCAAGGGTATGCCTTGGTTGCAATATAAGTAACCTAAAGACTAGATGGGTCGGCGTGAGGCGTCAATATCTTGTTTAGCCCTGTGATAGCACGTCGTCGTCTACCTACCATGTTGAGTCAATCGTGATATGCAAGCGGAAAGGTGGAGAACTCCAAAAGACCATATACTTTGCTACCTAGTTATGGGTGAGGTTGGCCAATAGGTTTGTGGGGGCACAAACGGCCTGCGTACAGTTCTCATTCTTGATTTTCTTGGGTGCCTTTCATTAGCTGAGGGAGGGGTCAAGTGGTACCATAGCCACACACAGATAAAAATAGACCTTAGCATCTACATCAGCAAATAATTTAAAGCTCCCGACCGAGTTCCGTGTTTCTTGATTATCCCTTCCACGGGACTCGGGCCGCACATATAGAGGACATGTGCAACTAAACATTGATAACAATTCACGACACGTACGTGGGAAAACTCTAGGAACATATATCGCTATGGGTAGTGTGTCCTAGACTAGGGGCATCGTTCGATAGGTAGCATAATCCCTAGTTGGACCTAGGTCACGTAAACCCTGAATCCGAGAAGCGTTCAATAGGTAGCATAACCCCCAGTGGCCCTGGGTAGCGTAAACCCTGGTTGAATCTAGGAAGCGCTCGATAGTAAACCTTAGATTAGATCTAGATGATACAAGGTATATAGCAAGATCGAGAGTGGAAGTCCAAACGATTTTGAGAATGGTGGCACTACACTAAAGTAGTATAGATTTACATAATGAAGCCCGTACGACATATGGCAAGGGATTGTATATATACTTGGAAACTATTAGACGAGTTGGGGGTATCTACATATACGTTGTATTAGGTTAACCTACTAGTGGGACATGAGTATAGCCTAGAGAGCTTATATCGCGAATAACCTAATAAGCAAGAAAATATAACTGAACGGTATATGTAGGATTATACAGAAGTTTATTCTAAGTCCACTCACACAGAACTTATGTTCCGACCCCCTCCTCATTACATACTTCCAGGTTAGGTTCATGACAGAGATGGTATAGCTTTGGATACTAGTTTAGCAGTATTGTTTATAAGATAAAGCAATATTTGAATATTATACTTTATTTCCTTCCGCTATGAGATTCTTTACGAGTTTTGACATGTTTCTTTATCTCTATCTTTTTCTGCAGGATACCAGAGCACCCAACTCGTGTTTCAATAGATAGAATTTGAAAATTCGGTCTGTCGGAATCCAGGTTATCACATCTGGTATCAGAGCTTCGGTTTAGTGATCTTAGGGAGATAATGAGTGAACGTATTTGTATTTTCTAAAATATAAATATATTATATATATAAACCTAAATCCATATTGAAACGACCCAAACTACCCAGTAAAGGAAAGGCTGGATTGCTTTGAGAACAACACACATTAGAACACAAAATTGAAGAACATTTTACTGCTGATTACAACAATTACATCAGAGTACAAGAATGTAACAGAGTATGAATGCTTATTACACAATAGGAATACAATAATATCAGAGTTTCAAATTACATTTAAATAGCAGCGGAAAATAATACAAATATACAACCGAAAGGAATACACGGATACAGAGCTTTCCGAAAACCGCTTCAGCTGTAAACCAGGATCCAGTAAATATATCTGCAAAAAGCTACTTGACTGCCCATGTGGAAAATAAGGGCACCCGAGTTTGCCAGTGAAACAAATTACAGGTCAGTCATGGGACTTGTATGAGAAATCTTACTTAACTTATCCAATAATAAGGCAAATCACAGGACCACGCCCCTAACGCGGAACGGGTTTACTCCCTCGGATTGCCACTACATAAAATAAAGTAAATCGTTAAACAACGCAATGCTTTTTAGGAAAATGAAACTGTAACACCCCGTAATTCTGTAACACTAAGATTCAAAAATCATTGTATAATTAATTTTTAAAAGAATAATTAAGGGAAACGGGTTGCGCCATTGCGATCGTCTCAAAATTCTGCTTGAGATAGAGTCCGAGTTTGCATAAATAGGACTCCGTATGAAGGAGATATGGATGAACGAAGTTAGGCAGAGAAACCGGAAACAGACCAGAATGCACTGGCGCACTTTTGAAGTGCGCCCGTACAAAAATGCACTGGCGCACCTGTCAAGTGCGCCCATACTAATCCAGCATTGAATTTTGGAGTGTTCTGTGCTGACGTGTATCCTTTTGAGTGGTTGGATGATGTGTATTCGATCTGTGCAATTCTGATGGCTTCTATGATGATCTAAGGGCCCTAAAACACTCTCTACACCTATAAAAGAATGCCTAGACCAAAGGGTTCCTCCACATCTACATGCTGCTTCTCTCTACTCTAGCCTCTACCTTTAAAATTAATCTAACTCTCCACTAAAACAAGTTATAGTTCTTCTTCTAATTGGAGATTCAAATCAAGATTAAAGCTTCAAGAAGGGAATCAAAAGCTAATTCAACGGTTTCAAGCAACGTCACACGAATCATAGCAAATCACCTTTTTAGAACCGATCACTGTAAGTCAGTTATTTCTAGATTTGAACGTTTTTCTCTGTTCGTGACATGAAATTAAAGGAATAAAAGAATATGCCAAATCTCTCTCTCTCTATTCGAATCAGTGCCTATACTCTTGAACCTAATTAAGAACTGTTACGATTCGAGGACAAACAAGACCGTGACTATGAAACTATGGACCTTAAAACCATATGCCTATGACTATGAACATTTGCCTATGACTATGAACATTGCCTATGACTATGGACATTGCCTATGACTATGAACATTGCCTATGACTGTGACTGTGACTATGAGGATTATTTCCTTGACTAAGCCTATGCCTTTGATTAGGAAATATAAAATATTGCCTATGACATAACAAGGACATCTGTGATTAAACACCTGTGATTCATGACTAGGAAAGTGTTGCTTAAGTTTTGTGACTATGAAATTGGGTATAAACCCGATCTTCTATTCTGTCTATTCTTGGTTATCTTTGGTTTTAGACCTTGGGAATTTACCTATTAAGTTAGGTATACCCATGTTCATGAACCTATGTCTCTATTCTGTCTATTCTTGGTTTTAGACCTTGGGAATTTACCTATTTAGTTAGGTCTACCCATGTTCTTGAACCGACGTCGTTATTCAACCCTTTTCATGCCAATTAATATGTCTATCTTTTGCATAACATCTTTGGTTCATTCCCTATTTTCTACGAACCTAGCTTTAATCTAGACTGAATCACGATTATACGAACGGTGGGAATGCGGTTTGGGCAAAGCACGAAATTTATTAAAAACGTATTTTAACTTGGAAATTGGCATAAATTGGGAACATGTATTATGGCATGTTCATAGAAATGCAAATTGGATAAATTTGACATGAATTATAAGATGTGTAATTTGAATCTAGTATTGACGTGTAAATCTAGCATTTACATGAATAGTGAGCTAGAGTAATAAGTTTAGTTTGACGTGAATTAGAATGTTGAATCGGAATTGGATTAGCTAATTTGGCACGGTAAGTATATTGGCATAAATGTGAAATTGGCCATAATTGGGAATAACTGTCAGGTTTAGCAAAATCGTAGTTAGTGACACTTAATTTGGTATAGTTTACATACCAAAAGGGCATAAATATGATATAGAGGGGAGAATGGGCCATAAGAAGAAACGTTGACAGTTCACATTAAAAGAGTAATTAGGAAATAAGTAAATTAGGAATAATTTACATATAGAATTTGGCTTGATTGAGGAAATGTAAATTTAGACAAATTAAAGGTTTATTATCGACACCTCTTGTAATGACACGCCAGAAAGTTCTAGGGTGACAGAGAGGATAGTGTCTAGGCTTGGGTTTGGAAAATACAAGTTTCCTGCTCTCCCTGGTTATCCCTAACTGATCCGACGGACGGGATGGTTACTTTCAAAACCTGATTTGAAAATTAATCAAAACCCTTTGAACTTAGAAAACACGAATATGCCTAACCTGAGGTTAGACTGAGTTGCAATGTAAACCTGCCCGGAACCAACCGGCACATCCAGTATTCGCAACAATATCTGTCTAATGTGAGTGGTCGCGGCTTTAATCTATTTAGTTAAAGCTAGAACAAGAATGGTAGGGTTAAGTTAACTAAGACACTTAACCAGTTCAACATGATAACTAGACTGATGGGTGGGGTTAGGTTCAGACCCACTTAACACAGTTAAGCTAGAATGGGAGGGCTAAGTCCATAGAGACACTTAACCAAACTCAAGGTAGCAAAACGAGACTTGTAGGGGTTAAGTAAAGTTAATACACTTAGCCAAATTAATATGTTAACTAGACTAGAGGTTGGGGTTAAGTAAAATCTAATACACTTAGCCAATTTTGATATGTTAGCTGAGCTAGACAGTAGGGTTAAGAAAGCCTGAACACTTAACCATCAGGTTATGATAAAGGAATGAGGTTAAGTCTAAAACATGAAGGGATAATACTTAACCATTAATAACATGTTAGTTGAAACAGACGGGCAAGGTTAAGTTAAAAAGGAACACTTAACCAATACAGGATGAAGGGGTAGGGTTAAGTAATAAGAAATATTTAACCAATATAACTTGGTTTGTGGTAGGGTTAAGTCAACGTGAATTGCTAATGACACTTAACCCGCTTAACAGGATAAATGAAGAGGGTTAAGTTAGCTTGAATTGACTAATGACACTTAACCAATCCAAGTTGAAGGGAAAGAGAACTAAGTAGTAAACCTTAGTTAAAAGGAGCTAAGTAGTAAACCTTAGTTAAGAAAACAACGATTCTGGAAACTAAGTGGTAAACCTTAGTTGACAAAACTAAGTAGTAATTCTTAGTATAACACGAGGAGGAGTGAACGTCCATTTGATTAAAAAGAAGGCTCCAACGAACTGGGTTACGAAGCCCGAGGCTTCGAGGGGACGTAAGGGTACTCTTGGTATCCCTCTGTGAGGCTGCAGGTGATCCGCCTGGGCCCACAGAGGTTAAGGTCTGCGTAGAAGAACCAGGGGTATGCCTTGGTTGCAATACATGGCAACCTAAAGACCAGGACGGACTGGCGTGATTCGGCGAGCAAACGGTAGCCCTGTGATAGCGACTCGTCGTCTACCATCCATCTTGAGTCAATCGAGATACGTGAAGCGGAAAGGCGGAGAACTCCAAAAGACCATATACTTGCTATCTAGTTATGGTTGCGGATGGCCATAGGATAGTGGGGCACCGGGGGCTGGCGTATAGTTCTCATTTTACACGGTATGCCTTTCATTAGTTGAGGGAGTGGTCAAGTGGGACCATAGCCACTGGAATAAAAAACAGACCTTAGCATCTGCATCGGCAAATATCTGAAAGCTCCCGACCGAGTTCTGTATTCCTTGATTTGCCCTGTCACAGGACTCGGACCGCACATTACAGGACATGTGCATCTAGACAAGCGATAACGATTCGCGATACATGCGTGGGGAAGTATAGGAACATATACCACTCTAGGTAGTGTGTCCTAGACTTGGGGGCATCGTTCGACAGGTAGCGTAATCCCTAGTTGGACTAGGTGGCATAAACCCTGAACTCGGAAAGCGTTCAGCAGATAGCGTAAAACTCTAGTTAAATCTAGAAAGCACTTAATAGAAAACCCTAGATTAGATCTAGGTAATAAATAATAAATGTATGCCTGAAGGCAATGGAAACTACAGGGGTTGGGATCACGTTATCGTTACTAGTTGGAACACTAGTTAGGTGGTTCAGAGATATAGAAACCAGAATAACAAGGAAATAGCGAAGCGGCGAAAGTATTAGAGCGTATCCAGTTTATCTTAGCATATCTTGTGACTACCTTGTCTAATCTTGTTGACCCTATCGTCATGGTGTAATCTTGTATTCAGTTAATTCATGTCGTTTTATTTTTCCTTGTTCACATGCTAGAAGTTACTGAACTTACTCAGGCTTTATGTCTGACTCTGTTTTTCTTTCGTCTTCTTTTCTTCCATTCCCCTCCCCCCCCCCCCGGTAGTAAAGGAGGGAATAGTTTAGCTCAGGTTAAGTTGGACTACCACTCTTTCCCAGCTTAAAGATTTGTCGAAGTTTGCTTGGATTCTCTTTTCAGATGCTATGGCTGGCTCTTGCTAAAATCGGGGGATATAAATGTTGTTTTTATGCTTCTTTATTTTGTAAGACAGATGATACTCTGATATTGTAAAGAAACCATTGTACAAACTATTTTATCAATAAAGCAAAGTTTTACTTTCCGCTGTTTAATTTCTTTCTGTCTTGTAATTTATCTGCATCTTTTACCCTAAATGCTCCACAGAACTTAGTGCATTCCCTTTGTGAGTGACACTAACGGATGTGGGGTGTTACACGTGGTATCAGAGCCGAAGGTTACCGTATCAGATAAAAGATTTGAAAAATTATTTTTCAAAACGGTTTTTAAAGAAGCATTATCAAAAGAAAAGTTTTGTTTTAAAGGCATATTCCCCAAAGCCGTACGCACTGTCTTCTCTTCCTCTGTTTGAATTCTTGTCTCCTTCTTTCTTGAGTCTCTGGGGCTCCTGGCTTTCTGGGAGGTAACCTCATCGAAGGGCAAAGTAGTGTCCGACATCCATCTATAACCATAGTTGTTTCACTTACGGCCAGTCTTCTTTCAAGCTTATAGGGTTTCCGTACGATGGAGGCAGCTTTCGAGAGATTTGCCAACATGGTTACACACGGAAGTTTGGCAAAGGAGCACAACCCAAGGATGAGGAAATCATGGATGTAGACTTGGCTCACGAAGGTGGAAGGGATTATAGAACCTAAGACAAGAGGAAGTATCTTTACTATGGTATGATTGGGCATATAATTAAGGACAAAGGACAAGATTTTTAGAAGGGCAAGTACATACTGAGCGTACCTAGGAGAAAGGTAGTAAGGTTCTAGTTTTTATGTTCGTACTCTTTCCTTTTTAAAGCTTCGCATTTGTTCATATTTGCTTCCATAGTTGAGTCTCTGCACCTTAGTACTTGTATAGTGAAAGATTCAAATTAGTCTCAAATCCAGTGGGTGGTTCGACCCGTTTATTTTTGGTTAGTAGGGATTTGAGAATAGCTATCGAGTTTGCTTATATCATCTCAAGTAGATCATCTAAATTCGGAGGAGGTATTCCTTGGGTGCTTGTCTAATATTGGTTTAGGCCTTTGGGGCTTGTACTTGGGGAATGTGGAGTTCGACTAGGATGGTTTGCGTGAGAGATGAATAGTTGTGGCAGGCACTCCAAAAAGCACATAGCGACCTTTTGACCCTTATAGTTATGGCATGATGGATAAGCTAGGAGGAGAGATCTCTGATCATCCTAGTATATACACTTTGTTGACATCTGTTTATTTTGGAAATGGAGGTCAGAAACTTCACAATCGTAAAGTTAAATTGGTTAGGATACAGTGGAGTAAAGCTCAAGAAGACTAGATACTAGCATCATACCCTTTTTCTTAAGGGTGCATCCTTGATTCCTTTTTGTAGGAGCTTTACGCATAATTGTTTCTCTCTTTCCATAATATATCCTCTAGGTCGTATCTTCGATCTTTAGGTAGAAACTCTTTTGGGTGTAAACATGTATTTGAAACATGTTATGATTGATGGTTGCGAGTGGTTGCTAATGGTTGCTCGTGGATGCATATACATACGTATTAAGCACTAGATCAGCTCGGACGCCTTAGTATTGCATTTACACATTTGCATTTGTTTACGGATTTAACTTGATATGTAGCATATGGATGTTGCATATGGATGAATGGCTTTGCACACATGTAGTATTTACATAACTAGGGATGCTTGCATACATGATTGGACGCATGGCACCAACATAATTCGCATTAAGGAGGTCAACTGAATCAGTATACCGCCTGATTTTGCATTAGATACGGACATATACACACACTATGCATATGAACATGAAAGCATTAGAAATCTTTTAAGGACAATGAATGCCTGTGATTGAATGGTTGAGTAGATGGGTGATTGGATGGTAGGACACATTCTTCCTAACTTGAAGATTTCGGGGACGAAATCCTTTTAAGTGGGGGAGAATGTAACACCCCGTAATTCTGTAACACTAAGATTCACAAACCAGGGTGTAATTGATTTTTAAAAGAAGAATTAAGGGAAATGGGTTGCGCCATTGCGTTCGTCTCGAAATTCTTCTTGAGATAGAGTCCGAGTTTGCATAAATCGGACTCAGTATGAAGGAGATATGGGCGAACGAAGTTAGGCAGAGAAACCGGAAACATACCAGAATGCACTGGCGCACTTGTGAAGTGCGCCCGTACAAAAATGCACTGGCGCACTTGCCAAGTGCGCCCATACTAATCTAGCACCGAATTTTGGAGTGTTATGTGCTGATGTGTTTCCTTTTGAGTGGTTGGATGATGTGTATTCGACCTGTGCGATTCTGATGGCTTCTATGATGATCTAAGGGCCCTAAAACACTCTCTACACCTATAAAAGAATGCCTAGACCTAAGGGTTCCTCCACATCTACATGCTGCTTCTCTCTACTCTAGCCTCCACCATTAAAATAAATCTAATTCTCCACTAAAACAAGTTATAGTTCTTCTTCTAATTGGAGACTCAAATCAAGATTAAAGCTTCAAGAAGGGAATCAAAAGCTAATTCAACGGTTTCAAGCAACGTCACACGAATCATAGCAAATCACCTTTTTAGAACCGATCTCTATAAGCAAGTTATTTCTAGATTTGAACGTTTTTCTCTGTTCGTGACATGAAATTAAAGGAATAAAAGAATATGGCAAATCTCTCTCTCTCTATTCGAATCAGTGCCTATACTCTTGAACCTAATTAAGAACTGTTATGATTCGAGGCAAACAAGACCGTGACTATGAAACTATGGACCTTAAAACCATATGCCTATGACTATGAACATTTGCCTATGACTATGAACATTGCCTATGACTATGGACATTACCTATGACTATGAACATTGCCTATGACTGTGACTGTGACTATGAGGATTATTTCCTTGACTAAGCCTATGCCTTTGATTAGGAAATATAAACTAGTGCCTATGACATAACAAGGACATCTGTGATTAAAAACCTGTGATTCATGACTAGGAAAGTGTTGCTTAAGTTTTGTGACTATGAAATTGGGTATAAACCCGATCATATATTCTGTCTATTCTTGGTTATCTTTGGTTTTAGACCTTGGGAATTTACCTATTAAGTTAGGTCTACCCATGTTCTGGAACCTATGTCTCTATTCTGTCTATTCTTGGTTTTAGACCTTGGGAATTTACCTATTTAGTTAGGTCTACCCATGTTCTTGAACCGACGTCGTTATTCAACCCTTTTTATGCCAGTTAGTATGTCTATCTTTTGCATAGCATCTTTGGTTCATTACCTATTTTCTACGAACCTAGCTTTAATCTAGACTGAATCACGATTATACGAACGGTGGGAATGCGGTTTGGGCAAAACACGAAATTTACTAAAAACGTAGTTTAACTTGGAAATTGGCATAAATTGGGAACATATATTATGGCATGTTCATAGAAATGCAAATTGGATAAATTTGACATGAATTATAAGATGTGTAATTTGAATCTAGTATTGATGTGTAAATCTAGCATTTACATGAATAGTGAGCTAGAGTAATAAGTTTAGTTTGACGTGAATTAGAATGTTGAATCGGAATTGGATTAGCTAATTTGGCACGGTAAGTATATTGGCATAAATGTGAAATTGGCCATAATTCGGAATAACTGTCATGTTTAGCAAAATCATAGTTAGTGACACTTAATTTGGTATAGTTTACATACCAAAAGGGCATAAATATGATATAGAGGGAAGAATGGGCCATAAGAAGAAACGTTGACAATTCACATTAAAAGAGTAATTTGGAAATAAGTAAATTAGGAATAATTTACTTATAGAATTTGGCTTGATTGAGGAAATGTAAATTTAGACAAATTAAAGGTTTATTAACGACACCTCTTGTAATGACACACCAGAAAGTTCTAGGGTGACAGAGAGGATAGTGTCTAGGCTTGGGTTTGGAAAATACAAGTTTCCTGCTCTCCCTGGTTATCCCTAACTGATCCGACGGACGGGATGGTTACTTTCAAAACCTGATTTGAAAATTAATCAAAACCCTTTGAACTTAGAAAACACGAATATGCCTAACCCGAGGTTAGACTGAGTTGCGATGTAAACCTGCCCGGAACCAACCGGCACATCCAGTATTCGCAATAATATCTGTCTAATGTGAGTGGTCGCGGCTTTAATCTATTTAGTTAAAGCTAGAACAAGAATGGTAGGGTTAAGTTAACTAAGACACTTAACCAGTTCAACATGATAACTAGACTGATGGGTGGGGTTAGGTTCAGACCCACTTAACACAGTTAAGCTAGAATGGGAGGGCTAAGTCCATAGAGACACTTAACCAAACTCAAGGTAGCAAAACGAGACTTGTAGGGGTTAAGTAAAGTTAATACACTTAGCCAAGTTAATATGTTAACTAGACTAGAGGTTGGGGTTAAGTAAAATCTAATACACTTAGCCAATTTTGATATGTTAGCTGGGCTAGACCGTAGGGTTAAGAAATCCTGAACACTTAACCATCAGGTTGTGATAAAGGAATGAGGTTAAGTCTAAAACATGAAGGGATAATACTTAACCATTAATAACATGTTAGTTGAAACAGACGGGCAAGGTTAAGTTAAAAAGGAACACTTAACCAATATAGGATCAAGGGGCAGGGTTTAGTAATAAGAAATATTTAACCAATATAACTTGGTTTGTGGTAGGGTTAAGTCAACGTGAATTGCTAATGACACTTAACCAGCTTAACAGGATAAATGAAGAGGGTTAAGTTAGCTTGAATTGACTAATGACACTTAACCAATCCAAATTGACGGGAAAGAGAACTAAGTAGTAAACCTTAGTTAAAAGGAGCTAAGTAGTAAACCTTAGTTAAGAAAACATCGATTCTGGAAACTAAGTGGTAAACCTTAGTTGACAAAACTATGTAGTAATTCTTAGTATAACATGAGGAGGAGTGAACGTCCGTCTGATTAAAAAGAAGGCTCCAACGAACTGGGTTACGAAGCCCGAGGCTTCGAGGGGACACGAGGGTACTCTTGGTATCCCTCTGTGAGGCTGCAAATGATCCGCTTAGGACCACAGAGGTTAAGGTCCGCGTAGAAGAACCAGGGGTATGCCTTGGTTGCAATACATGGCAACCTAAAGACCAGGATGGACCGACGTGATTCGGCGAGCAAACGGTAGCCCTGTGATAGCGACTCGTCGTCTACCATCCATCTTGAGTCAATCGAGATACGTGAAGCGAAAAGGCGGAGAACTCCAAAAGACCATATACTTGCTATCTAGTTATGGTTGCGGATGGCCATAGGATAGTGGGGCACCAGGGGCCGGTGTATAGATCTCATTTTACAAGGTATGCCTTTCATTAGTTGAGGGAGGTGTCAAGTGAGACCAAAGCCACTGGAATAAAAAACAGACCTTAGAATCTGCATCGGCAGATATCTGAAAGCTCCCGACCGAGTTCTGTATTCCTTGATTTGCCCTGTCACAGGACTCGGACCGCACATTACAGGACATGTGCATCTAGACAAGCGATAACGATTCGCGATACATGCGTGGGGAAGTATAGGAACATATACCACTCTAGGTAGTGTGTCCTAGACTTGGGGGCATCGTTCGACAGGTAGCGTAATCCCTAGTTGGACTAGGTGGCATAAACCCTGAACTCGAAAAGCGTTCAGCAGATAGCGTAAAACTCTAGTTAAATCTAGAAAGCACTTGATAGAAAACCCTAGATTAGATCTAGGTAATAAATAATAAATGTATGCCTGAAGGCAATGGAAACTACAGGGGTTGGGATCACGTTATCGTTACTAGTTGGAACACTAGTTAGGTGGTGCAGAGATATAGAAACCAGTATAACAAGGAAAATAGCGAAGCGGCGAAAGTATTAGAGCGTATCCAGTTTATCTTAGCATATCTTGTGACTACATTGTCTAATGTTGTTGACCCTATCGTCATGGTGTAATCTTGTATTCAGTTAATTCATGTCGTTTTATTTTTCCATGTTCACATGCTAGAAGTTACTGAACTTACTCAGGCTTTATGTCTGACTCTGTTTTTCTTTCGTCTTCTTTTCTTCCGTTCCCCCCCCCAGGTAGTAAAGGAGGGAATAGTTTAGCTCAGGTTATGTTGGACTACCATTCTTTCCCAGCTTGAAGATTTGTCGAAGTTTGCTTGGATTCTCTTTTCAGATGCTATGGCTGGCTCTTGCTAAAATCGGGGGATATAAATGTTGTTTTTATGCTTCTTTATTTTGTAAGACAGATGATACTCTGATATTGTAAAGAAACCATTGTACAAACTATTTTATCAATAAAGCAAAGTTTTATTTTCCGCTGTTTAATTTCTGTCTGTCTGGTAATTTATCTGCATCTTTTACCCTAAATGCTCCACAGAACTTAGTGCATTCCCTTTGTGAGTGACACTAACGGATGTGGGGTGTTACAGAAACCATTATAGGACCCAAGTCCCATCACACAATGCAACGCAAACCGGAGGACAGGGTTTTACCTTATAATGATAAAGAGATGCTTGATACGATAAAACGGACTTAGTATTAGTGTGTATAACTAGGGGTATATATATATTTCTTAAACAATTTTTATCATAATGTATTAATCATAGACGACATAGTACCCTATCCTACTATATCATCATACTAGTTCTACAATCAAAACCGCAAGGTCGTATTGGAAATTGGATTTCCATCGTGAGTCGAGGCCAGGGGCAAGCTCCTCTCTGATTCGAAACACTCTAGCAAATGCCTAAGGATCACACCTATGGGCAACCCTTAGAGCGGTAGGGCCGGTCCCCGCCTATCGGCAGTGGATTAGTTATGCCTGAACACACATTTCCTGGTTCATTTGAACCTATAGTATGACCACTAAGGCCTATAAAAATCCTAGGCACCTCAAAATCCATCATCCACATAAGTAAAATGCCAGCCAGTTTAAGCACTGACACTACCACTAGCTAGAAAGAAACGTGTGCACTCCCTATGGTCCATATCCCGTTTTTGACTCATACCAGTGTGTGAGGCTCGCGAAGTCACGATATACACAAAGTCGTGCCGTAATAGGCTATACTTTGATCATCCCACAAGGCCCTTCTTTTCAACAAAAGCCTTGATCATTTGCATCTTGGCGTGCCACATTGACAATTCACGCCATGCGATCAATCACTATTAATATATATCAGGGTGTTAAGTAGAGAATAAATCTTCCACCACCAAACAAACACACATTAATAGAAATCGATTTAATTCACATGGAACGAAATCCAATGTCAGACACGCATCCATTTACTAGCTTATGCTCTAGGCCTGAGCGAAAACCAAATCTGAACAATCAACAATAGTCCGGACAGCCACCACTGAAGCCCCCTCCAGGTAGCTACTCCGATCAAGGTTCTCTGTAGCAACACATCCATTCGATGTGAAGATCGTCGGTCTTCAATCACCGTCTTCGTCTTCGACTCTTCATCGTCGTAGTAATTACTCGGAATAGGTTGAACCCGGTCTTTCCGAATAATTCGTGTATTTTTATAATAAAAATCAAGTATTATAAAACACATCCAACGCCTCATTCCAATTCAGAATATTCTTTTAAATAAAATATTCACATTATTTTATCAAAGATAAACTCTTTAAATTATTCTTATATCTTACTTTTAAAGATTTATTAAAAACCCAATTTGGTTTTAAATATCAAAAATCATTATTCAATGATTATTTAAATTTAAGAAATTAATCTTATCTTTAACTGGGTTAAAGAACTAATGTCATTTAAAACATAGTTCACGGTAAACCTAAAATCCTCTTCCTTTAAATTAGGGAATCATCATAGAAATCATATCAATATATAATCATTATAAATTTCTGTATCCGGCCAATAATATAAATGGAATAACGGCAAAGCCTTTTAAATTCCATATGTAATATCGGACTTCTTTTACATGAGCTTATCTCGGTTATTATTAATTCGAATTCCATTCAACTCCAATTTAATATATTAAATTGGAAATCTTTACTGTTGGAAAATTCCCATTTAAATCTTAATAAAAGATTTATAATTTCCAAATCATATTTTCACTGTCAGTTGGGTTAAAGAACAAATGTCGCTTAAAAACACAGTTCACAATAAACCCAACTCACATTTCATCTTATTCCAATTACTAAATATAACTGAAACTTTAATAATCTAAATTAAAATATTATTCTTTTTATATGGGGTTTAAGAACAGTGTTATTTAAGACATTATTCACGACAAACCCAAAATCCAAATTATTTAATTAAATTTCAGTTAAATATTAACAAATTGGAAAACTTCATTAAAACTAAATTTAATGATTTATTCTAGTTAATAACTAGTTCATTTTAATAAAAATATATTTTTCTAAAATATATTCTTTTTTCTAAAATATATCCTCTTCTAAGAAAATTTCTAATATATTCTTTTCTAGAATATTCTTTATTGGAATGTGACTCAATCAACATCCATATATTGCATGAAATCAACAATCATGATGAATAATTATCAAACATCCAAATAACAACCAAAGTGGATTCTACACTAAATATTGGGACTAGTGTAGATCAAAATTCATCCCAACACCCGTGTGGGGTTTCATCCAACAAACAAATAATAAATTATTTGTGCACTAGGGCGATGTGTAAAAATTATCGTCCCAATCACATAAACAAGTCGGATGACCTGTAAATGGAAGTGTAGTATTTAGTATGCATATACTAACATAATATTTAACACATCAAACATTTCAACATCACAGACAAACATTTCAATCCATTTTATTGTGAACAAATGACAATAAATATCTAGCCTTTCATTCCCATTCTTTTTATAATTAACAAATGCCAATAAAAATCTATAATCTCAATTCTTTTTATTGTGAACAAAAAACAATTAAAATCTAACCTTTTATTTTCATTCCTTTTAAGTGTTAACATATCGACAATAAAAATATTAACTTTTATGTCTAATCTTTTGTGTTATCCTTTTAAGTGACCAAAAATGCCTATTTTTAATTCATTCTTTTTAAATGGCAAGAATGTCTTTTTATTTTGATTCACATTTTATAACAAAAATGTATATTTTATTCTTATTCATATTTTATAACAAAAATGTATGTTTTATTCTGATTCAAATTTTATAACAAAAATGTATATTTTATTCTGATTCATTTCAATATAAACAAAATGCGTGCTTTGTCTAATTCATTTCAATGTAAACAAAATGGGTATTTTTACTTCACTCTTTTTAAATGATAAAAAGAATGTTTATTTTTTCATTCTTTACATTTGACCAAAAATGCATAATTTTATCATTCTTTTACATTTGATAAAAATGTCTATTTTTCTCATTCTTTTACATTTGATAAAAATGTAGATTTTTCTTTCATTCCTTTTCATTTGCTAAAAATGAGCATTTTATTAAAATATACCTTTTCAATTTATACTTTTTAATGTATAAAAATATACCTTTTCTAATCATACTTTTTAATGTATAAAAATATAAATTTTCATTTCATTCAACTCAAATGTACAAAAATATCCTTTTTATTTCATTCATGTCAAAGTGACAAAAATGTCCTTTTATCATATTTAACATGTTTAAACCAAAAATGTTAATTCTGTTCTTTATAATCTAATTAACCAAAATGTTAATTTTGTCCCTTTTCACTAATCAAATTTTGGGAAAATTTGTGTTTCTTTTCACTAATCAAATTTTGACAAAAATGTTATTCTTTTTCATAAATCAAGTTTTGACAAAAATGTTATTCTCTTCGCTAATCTTTCTTTTGACCAGAAATGTTAATTTTGTTCGCTAATCTTTCTTTTGACAAAAAATGTTGTTTTTATTCACTATAAACATATTTGGTGTGACGGCCCCAAAACCCCGTGACACGGTGTTAAGGATCATCA
This sequence comes from Allium sativum, assembly GCA_030737875.1. Taxonomy (NCBI): domain Eukaryota; kingdom Viridiplantae; phylum Streptophyta; class Magnoliopsida; order Asparagales; family Amaryllidaceae; genus Allium; species Allium sativum. Next base: position 754,812,567 of record CM060918.1, read on the forward strand.
TTGGAATATAACACATTAATCATCATTAGCAGATCACAGATAATAGCATAAACAGAAAATAGAATAATTTACACACATATGACAGCGGAATCATATAGATATCACCACATCAGAGAAGCACAGTACAGGATACAACTTAGTGCATAATGATACATAATCAGTCACCATCGCCAGAAGCGAAATCATACATAAAGAGTACACAAAAGGAATATCAGTCTACATCGCCAATGGCGGAATCATAATATAGATACTATAATGGCGGAGAAAATCCAAGGCAGCACGGTGTAGTCAAGCCTCTCCATGAGCCAAAAGGTGCGTCAGAAACCTGTAACTAGGATGCCCGTGTGAAAATGAGGGAACCCGAGTTTGCAAGGTGAAACAAACTACGAGTCAGTCATGGGACTGGTATGAGAAATCTACTCAACTTATTAACAACTATAATAAGGCAAATCAAAGGACCACGCCACTTTCGTAGAACGGGTTTACTCCAATGAGTGCTAGTGCATGAAATAAAGTAAATGATTAAATCATCGCAATGCTTTTTATAAAATGAAGCCATTATAAGACTCAGGTCCCATAACACAATGCAACGCAAGCCGGAGGATAGAGTTTTACCTTATAATGGCCAAAAATGCTTCATACGTATAAAACAAAAGTGTTTGATATTATTACTAGTGCATATATGTTTCAAAAGCAAATTCAATCATAAATATCAATCCTAGACGGCATGGGTACCGTATATCATGTCGCCATACTAGTAATGCAATCAAATTCGCATATTTCGTATTGGAAATTGGATTCCTTCATGAGTCGAGGCAAGGGGCAAGCCCCTCTCCGATTCGAGACACTCTAGCAAATGTCCCAGGACCCCACTATGATCCTTGGAATCGGCTGGGCCGGTCCTCTCTTACTTTTGAGGATTGGCAATTCCTGAACACACGTTTCCTGGTCCTTACAGACCTATAATCGAGGCGCCTCGCATTCCAACAACCACACAGGTGAAAAGTATACATAATGCCAGGGCTGGTAGGTCACTGACACCACCATAGCTAGAAAGAAACGTCGTGCACTCCCAGCGGTCCGTCTCCCGTTTTTGACTCATACCGAGGTGTGAGGCTCGCGAATTCACGTTATACACAAAGCTACGTCACACAGACCATGCTTTGATCATCAACCACAAGACTTTGCTTTACAACAGAAGCCTTGATCATATGCCACTTAGGCGTGCCACACAGGCAATCCACTCCATGCAACTGATTTCTGTCAATACATAACCTCTGAGCTCGTACGTCTCAGAGAAGGGCGTTAAGCAAAAGAATAGATTCTCCGCCGCCGAACAGATATATATTTAACAGAGATCAATCAACACAGAACAAAATCCAATGTCAGACACACAGTCCATTTACAAGTCCGTTCTGGGTCTGAACGAAATCGAAGGCACCAATTCCTCGCATATCTGTACAATCAACAGTATGTTTGGACGGCTACTACTTCAATTCCTTCATGGTAGCTACTCCAATCACGAGCATCAATAGCGCCCATCCATCCAATGTGGAGATCGTCGGTCTTCAGCCGTCTTCGACTCTTCGACTTCTCAACGTCGATCGATTATTTGAAATGAGATAAACTCGGCCATTTCAAATAACCCACGTATATTTAGATTTTCAAATCAATTAATCACCTGGTTGGACTATTCAACATTCACATTTCAGTTATTTAGTTATAATTTTCATGTTAAATACATTCAACCATCACATATCAAGCAAACACAACAAAATTGGTTTATTTCCACTCTATATCGTCTATAGTATTTTATAACGATATGTCGCCATTTTTTTTATTTAATTTAAAATGACCATACTTAATCAAACGACGTTTCGGGTCGTGTCGATGCACTAGCGCTGCTTTTCACTAATTTTGTTTTACACATATCTCAAAATCTAACCGTTGGATCTTCAGAAATTTTACATCATTAGGAACATCATTTCAAAACGAATCCAATGGTTTCAGTTTTGGGAAAATCCGACGGTCGGATCTTCCACACTAGCCATTTGAAGTTACGATTTCAATTTACGAACTACAGCGTCGTTATTCGATTTTATTTAATTTTATATATATATAATCGTTTCTGGCGCTGTTTTTCTTCAATTTTGAATTAAACATTCCAGACAATCCAACCGTCGGATCTTCACAAAGTTGGTGCCGTTGGAAAGATATTTCCAAGGCGAACCCAACGGTTGCGGTTTCGGGAAAATCCAATGGTCGGGTTTCCCGCACTAGTCGTTTGAAATCACGGTTTCAAAACACGAACTGCACGGCCACGTTTCGTTTTAATTCTATTTATATTTATATATTTATATAAATATAGTTCATCCAAAAATTCCTATATCGTTTCCATTTCAATTATTTCACTAACGCCTTCAAATTTCGGAAAATTTCGCCATAACCTCCTTTGTACGGGAGGGTCTGGGAAAATTCCCAAATAGCCACACGGGCGTCTTATATCAAAAAGAAAAAGAAAAAGCCAAGCGGCTAGCCAACAGGCTCATAAAATCGTCACCCAAACAAAGCAGTAAATGTGTACCTATTTGTCGGGCACAAAATTTTATTTCTCTTCTCTAGCCCCTTTGCTTTAACCTGTTCAATAGATATGCATGTACATATATACCATTTCTATCACTTATCATTTTCCGTTCAATTTCATATTTGATTTACTTTGGTTTAAAAACACCATTCATTCAAATGTTGAATGCATAGGCTAAAATCATATCATTAGCTAATTAATGTATATTTCAACCCATGCACGTTTATTTGAACAAGTGGCTATTTTTAACACTTCTCATTTCAAAGATGATAATCTTGGCGAACTAATATAGATTTCAACACATGACTATTTTACTTAGTTCCTTTGCATGTTAAAAAGAATATTTCTTTCACAAATATTTATTTCAACGTCCGCATATCTTTAGCATATCACACATATGATAAAAATGATATTTTTATCGTTTAAAATATTTATTCGACAAATAGATGTTTCAACACTTCATAGTTTCAATAAAAATGTAATTTTTGTTGTTCAATCTTTTTATTCAACACATGAACTTTTCCACTACACACACTTCTCAACAAATGAGTATTTCCACACATGGACGTTTTATTTATGTTGTTCGTATTAGAAAAATGGAATTTTTTTGTTGTTGAAAATATTTATATAAGGCGAATATTTTTCATCCTTCATATACATATAAAAATGTGATTTTTATTGTTTAAACACTTCATTCATTCACAAATGAATTTAATTTTCACACAACACTTTTCAACACATGAATATTTTCCCCACACGGATATAGTTTCAACATATGGCTTTAGTTTCTACGCATGAAAATTATTTCAACATATGAAAATAATTCTAACACACAAAGACTATTCAAAATTTCGGCAGCATAACGGCAGGGTAGTTAAAACCGGCACCGTCCCTAGTACGGCTCCTCGCTCTACCTTAAAACCTCGCGGTTTTTGACAATGGGGATTCATGCATCTAATTCGCACGTAGGCGGCATGTTTATTTTTATTTCCACAAATATTTCCAATTCATTTCAATCACCAATAGGTATTTTTCAACCACAACCAAACAATATCAACCACAAACAATTATTCAACCATTCGTATTTTTCATCCAATATTTCACACCAATTCACCACAATAAATATCGTCCATGGTTTGTGGACGAGGGGAGTATATATATATATATATATAATTGCTATATTTCACTTGCATTTCAACACATATATCAATTATTCTATGCATGTAAAATTCATACTTCGCTTATATAGCTTACACTACGTATGTACATGAGGTATACAACACGTATGTAATTTATATTTCGCTAATATAAATTATACAAGACATTTTCCATTCAATTTCACGTTAATTTAGATTTCTCACATTGGTTTTCGGAGCACTCAAAATCGATACGATGTCAGAAAAATCCGCGGCTTCTTCTATTGGGTAGAGAGCTTCCTTGCGGTCCCGATGTTTCCTGTTTCATCGAATTTCGTCAAAACACCAAAAAGATATGATTTTTCAAAGTGTAAAGATCAAAGAAAAACTCACTTTCACGAAGCTTCAAAACTAGGTTTACAGTTTTCGCGAGAATCGAGGCACGAGGGGATGATCGGCGAGCTGGACGTGGAAGAGGGAAGATAGGGCTTCAAGTCGGTGGTGGTTTGGTGGCGTTCGGTGGCCTAGATCCGCGGCAGCGGCGGTGGAAAGGTCGGGACTTTGGGACTTCAATACGGGTGGCACAAGCGATGAGGGGCGGCGATGGTTAGTCGGATTTGAAGAGGGGACGGAGGCGCGTCGTGGGGTGGCGGTGGCGAAGGCTGGAAGCGACTGTGGCGGCGGCGACGGAGGAGAGAAGGTCAGGAACGGGTTTCGCCATTCGTTCGAGGGGGTTTTCTTTTTTTTTCTTTTTAAAAATTGTGAATGGAAAATTCTGATTGGACGAGGACTATATTAAATTTTTAAATAGTGTTTTCTCAAACGAACTCCTTTTTAAAACCAACGACTGTCGCCCCTAGCTAAATACCCCCATTCCGGACACAATGGGATATGTTTTGTTGGCCAATTCGACTGTTATAGTCAGTTATTTTTCAAATTAAAGTATAAAACATTTAATTTTTAATTTGAAAGTACATTTCAATTTGCCAGGGCCACAAACTGATTCGAAAAATTCAAGAAAAATAAATCTAGCTTTGTTTTGACGATGCGGTCCTAACAAAACCAGTTTCGTCAAATTCTGAGGTTGTTTGAAAAATGGCCATTTTCTGGTCGATCCAATTTAGCAGAAATTGACCAATCACATTTTCTTTTGCCACGCTCACATACGAGCTTCAAAAATTATGAAATTTGAAACCTAGCAATAGTTTGACATGCCGGACTCAACAAAAGTGGTTTCGTCGAATTCCGAGGTCGTATGCAAAATATCAATTTTCCAGGGCTATATATTCTATATACCGACCCTTCTGAAAATTCATTCGGCCATAACTTTTGATTCCCGTTATGAAACTTCGATTTTTCAGATTCGTTAGAAAGGTATTGACTAACAGATTTAAATATTTTTGGTTTCACTAAAATCCGTTATATTTTCCACCCTGCACAGTCAGTCAAAGTTTGAATTCAAATTTTCAAACTGACTCACTATTCCTAATTCACTATTTTATTGAAATATTCTATTTCAATTGTTCAAATTCTTTTGAAATCACCAATTTAAAATTTTTAAATTGGCTCGTATTTTCCGGGTTATTACAATCTCCCCCATTTAAAACTTTTCGTCCTCGAAAAGGAAACAACAGTAAAGTAGGAAATAAAATGTAAATGCAAAGTATTGTAAAGGTACCTTGCACCGGAGTTAGTCAGAGATATCCACTCTGCATTTGGGGTAAGCTTGCTTAATGCTTTCCTCAGTTTCCCAGGTACAGTCTCTAGGATCACTGCTCCACTGCACTTTAACTAAATGAACCTTTTTGCTTCTGAGTTCTCTAGTTTCTTTGCCACTAATCTTTAATGGCTCTCTTCTGAGTGATAATTCTGGAGTTATCTCCACATCCTGTTGCACTGCTTCTTCTACAACAAGATCCGGATCATGCACATGTCTTCTAAGTTGCGATATGTGAAATACATCGTGCACTCCAGGCAACCAATCTGGCAATTGAACCCTATAAGCAAGAGTTCAAATTCGTTCAAGTATAGGGAAGGGACCAATAAATCTCGGTGCCAACTTCCCAGTCTTGCCAAATCTGATTACTCCTCTCATCGGAGAAACCTTCAAATAAACATGATCACCGACAGCAAATGTCAAATCTCTCCTTCTAGAGTCTGCATAACTTTTCTGTCGGCTTTGGGCGGTTTTCAAACGCTTCTTGATGAAGTCGACTTTATCAGATGCTTCTCTAATCATATCGGGTCCTAGCACAAGTCTGTTGCCAGGTTCTACCCAACATGCTGGAGATCTGCAGGGTCTGCCATATAATGCTTCAAATGGCGACATTCTCAAACTTTCTTGATAGCTATTGTTATATGAGAATTCTGCCAAATGAAAATGATCTTCCCATGACCCACCAAAATCGATTATACAAGCCCGCAATAAATCTTCTAGAATTCTATTCACCCGCTCAGTTTGGCCATCTATTTGTGGGTGATAAGCGGTGCTCATATTCGGTTTTGTTCCCAATTCTGTCTGGAAAGCCTCCTAGAATTTGCTAGTAAATAGGGGATCTCTATCACTGACTATGCTGATGGGAATTCCATGCAGCTTAACAATTTCTCTGAAATATATCTGTGCTAGACTTTGAGCGGTTCTATTGGATCTGACAGGTATAAAATGTGCAGTCTTCGTGAAGCGATCTACGATTACACAAATGCTGTCATTACCTTTCTTGGTTCGCGGCAAACCATCTATGAAATCCATGGAAATCTGTTCCCATTTCCAGCCTGCGACTTCCAACGGTTGCAACAGTCCAGCTAGCTTCTATTGGTCACTCTTGACCAATTGACAAGTAGGGCATCTGCTAACATACAAGGAAATATCTATTTTCATTGCCTTCCACCAGAAAGTGCGTTTGATATCGTTGTACATATTACTCGCACCTGGATGGATGCAAAATTTGGATTTATGACATTCATCTAGCACTTCTCTTTTGAGCTCAGGAAGGTTGGGAACACAAATTCTCCCATTCAGCCTCAGAACTCCTTCTTTATCTACTTGAAAGCTTGAGGGTTCTCCTTTCTGGATTCTTTCTTTGATCTTTTGAATGAACTAATCATTCTTCTGGAGAGCACATATCTTATCGATCAAGCTAGGTGTAATTATAAGATGGGCAACGATTGCGGTTTTTCTACTAAGTGCGTCCGCTACAACGTTAGCCTTCCCCGGCGTGTACAGGATATCAAGATCATATGCTGCAAGAAATTCTAGCCAATGCTGCTGTCTCAGATTCAGATCTTTATGGGTATATAAATACTTCAACGATTGATGATATGTGTACAGTATAAATTTCTCGCCCAATAAATAATCCCTCCAGATTTTCAAGGCAAAAACGATGGCTAGCAACTCAAGATCATGAGTTACATAATTCTTCTCATGCGGTCTCAGTTGGCGGCTTGCATAAGCGGCTACTTGGCCTCTCTGCATTAACATTGCACCAAGACCTCTAATAGAAGCATCTGTCCAAATCGTTAAATCCTGATTGCCATCAATAGTTGTTAACACTGGAGCGGTGGTCAGCTTCGATTTCAATTCCTGGAAAGCTTCTTCACAGTCGGAAGTCCACTTAAACTTCTCATGTTTCTTTGTGAGCTTCGTTAACGGACCGGATACCTTCGAAAAATCCTTAACGAACTTTCGATAATAACTAGCCAACCCCATAAAACTTCTAACTTCCGTGGGAGTAGTGGGTTGTTTCCAGTCTTGAATCGCTGTTATTTTGCTTGAGTCAACAGAAATTCCTTTCTCTGACACGACATGGCCAAGAAATTTGACTTCCTCTTGCCAGAAGACACATTTAGAGAATTTGGCTTTGAAGACGTTCTTCCTTAGAATTTCCAATACTTGTTCTAAGTGTTTGTCATGCTCGGGTTTTGATTTGGAGTAGATTAAAATATCATCGATGAATACGAGGACAAATTTATTCAGAACTCCCCTGAACACTCTATTCATTAGATCGACAAAGTGTGCTGGAGCGTTGCATAGGCCAAACGGCATTACTAACCATTCATAAAATATGTCTGGACCTCTGAAAGCGGTCAAAGGAACACACTCTTCTGCTATTATCAATTGATGAAAACCTGTAGCTAGGTCCATTCGGGAAAATACTTTTGCCCCACTCAATTGGTCTAGCAAATCATCAATGCGGGGTAATGGATATTTGTTTTTGAGCGTCTGTTTGTTGAGGTCTCGGTAATCAACACATAATCTAAGAGTACCGTCTGACTTTGGGACAAACACAACAGCTGCACCCCAATTAGAAAAACTAGGTCTGATTAGACCCTTCCACAACAGTTGACGAGTTTGATCACCTAATTCTTCTTTTTCTTTCGGAGTCAATCTGCGAATTGGATGCACTACTGGTCCGGCATTGGGAATTAGATCGATTCGGAATTCTATTTCTCTTTGTGGAGGTAAGTTTTCAACTTCTTCTAACACATCCGCATAGTTTCCAACAATCGGAATCTTTTCTATGGAAGTGGGGATAAGTTCTAATGCTAACCAAAATTCTTCTCTATTCGGATTCGAACCATGACAGGGAACCGTAATATATCCAAGCTTCGTTCGAATTTTAACGATTCTTTCCGCACATTTCACTTCAGCTTCATACTTCGTTAACCAATCCAGCCCGAGAATAATATCGAATTCGGGAAAATCCATAACGATTAAATCAAAAGGAAACTTGTATCGAGAAAAAGAAATAGGTACTTTACAACATGAACCGAGAGTAATAGGACCCCCTATCGGGTTATGAACTTCCACTGATTCCTTGAGCTTTCGCTGTTTTAACTTTAGTTTGTGCACTGTGTTTCTAGCAATAAAACTACGTGAATTATTTGAAAAGGCCGAGTTAAATCTCATTTCAAATAATTGGTCGATGATTAGAAGTCGAAGATATGAAGATGGTGCAAGACCGATGATCTTCACATCAAATGGATAGCTACTGATGACTTTGATGGGACTTGCTGCCCTGACGGGGTTACAGTGGTGGTTGTCCGGACGTACTTATTGATCGTTCAGATGTGCGAGGACCTCTCTCCTGTAGTAGACATATAGGATGAGGAATAAGGTACCTCCGATTTTGTTCCGACCCAGAACGGACTTGTAAATGGATGTGTGTCTGACGTTGTAGTTTAACAACGTGGTATGCTGAGATGCAGTGATCAAGGCTTTTGTTGAATAGCAGAGCCTTATGATTGATGATCAAATCATGGCTTTAAATAGCATAGCTTTGTGTATTGCGTTGATTCGTGGGCCTCACACCCCGGTATGAACCAGAGACGGGAGAGGACTTTAGGGAGGACATGCGTTTCCTTCTAGCCAGGAGTGGTGTCAGCATTTTGCAAGCTCGGACGTTTTACTTATGTGGATGATGGATAGCGAGGCGCCTCGGTTATTTTGGCCTCTGCGGAGCCGATGGTTTGGTCAGGATATGACCAGTTTACGCCCCATAGGGCGAGGAAACACAGTGTTCACGCATTTTAATCCACTCCGTGTGGACCGGCCCTGACGATCTAAGGGCCCACCTGAGTCTGGGTCCTGAGACTCGGGCTAGACAGTCTCAAAGTGGTAAGGACGATCTCTTCCCTTGGTTCATGACGGAAATCCAATTCCAAATACGACATCGTGCGGTTTTGATTGTAAACCTATATATGGCGACATAATGGTATGGGGATCTTACATCGTCTATGATTGATACTTATGATGGAAATTGTTTTTGAAACATATAAACACTAGTAATAATATCAAATGCTTTTGTTTTATACGTATCAAACGTATTTTGGCCATTATAAGGTAAAAACTCTATCCTTCGGTTTGCGTTGCGTTGTTTGATGGGACCTGAGTCTTATAATGGCTTCATTTTTATAAAAAAAGCATTGTGATGTTTAAATGATTTACTTGTTTTGAGCACTGGCAATCCAATGGAGTAAACCCGTTCCGCGTCAGCGGCATGGTCCTGTGATTGGCCTTTTTGAAAATAAGTTAAGTAGATTTCTCATACCAGTCCCATAACTGACTCGTAGTTTGTTTCACTTGCAAACTTGGGTGCCCCTATTTCTACATGGGCAGCCTTGTATTCTGGTTTTAGCAGGCTCTTTCTGGATAACAATGGAGCTGAAGATCGATTTTATCACTTCTTTTATGCTGTTCAGCTCCTGTTATGTATATTATGCTTGATTCCGCTGTAGATATTTTATACAAAGCTGAAACTGTATTTTTGTACTAAGTATGATCCTGTTATATTGTGTAACTCTGATGATTAGGTTTATTCAGTGCATTATGTTGTACATTATCTGGTGTAATGATATATTTCTGAATAGTTGTTATCTATTTATATGTTATATTCCAAAGATTACCCTTGCCACCATGGAACGGGGGTTTGGGGACATCACACGTGGTATCAGAGCTTTGGTTAATCTTAGTTCCGGAATATAACATATTAACGAACTCATCAGAAATAGAATCAGAAGTATTCTATGATGAATAAATCATTTCAGATAGGATCAGTAATATCCTAGAATGAGTGTAGCAGAATGAAATACACCCTATAGACACATTTACATTCAAGTATATGTCTCTATGCTTTAAAATACCTTTTCTGTTGGCATGACACTTTGTATGCTATTTGCAGACATAGAAAATGAGCGGTAGAAGTAGAAGAGGTAGGTCAGAACCAGATATTGAAGCTCTATTAAAGAAGTATCGAAATCTGGGTGGAGTACCGTTCTCAGGCAATGAATCCATTATTCAAAGACAAGCATGGATGCGCTTTGCTGAGAAATTTTTTAAAGGTTCAAAGCTGAGAGATGACTAGAAAAGATTACTGGCATCTTGGGCACTCAAAGACTAAGCTTTAATCTAGTGGGAAACTGTTATTGAGGATAATCCAGAAGGTAATATTACCTAGGATAGATTTAAAGAAATTTTCAATGAAATATTTATTCCTTCAGAAATAACTGATCAGCTATACGATGAATTCTATTATCTGACACAAGGAGATATGACCATTCCAGAATATCATAAGAAATTAAATGAACTTTCTCGTTTTGCCCTGCATCTGAATCAAAAGAATCTGAGGTTTATTAACGAGCTCCAAAGAAAGTATCAAAGTAGTGTAACTGCACATGTGAAGCTACCTTTTCTGAAATGATATATATGGATTATCAGTATGAAGATCTTGATAAACAAGGCTTTTTGGAAGATGAAGAGGAATGTAGTTCTAACAACAAAAGGAAATTTGAAACTGATAGCCCAGAGACAAGTACACAGCCTGAGACAAATATGACGTCTGGGGTCAGAAAGAAGCCTAGAGTCAATAGGAAAAAGGTTAAGTCTGAGAAAGAACCAGTAACGACTGCCATATGCCTTAACTGCAATCAGAAAGGCCATTTGTCCAGAAAATGTAAATCTTTGAAAATGCGGAGAAAGAATGGATCTAAATCCAAGAAGGAGTTTCAAGAGAATAGTGGATGCTATAAGTGCCACCAGGCTGGTCATATTGCAAAAAACTGCCAGCTATCACAGAAATCTGAAGTAGTGCAGGTAAATGAAGTGGCAGAGGTTCCGTGTAACAACCCGGGTTTCGAAAGACCGAATTTTTCAAAATCCAAGCCATCGGACCCCAAGTTGGGTGCTCTGGTATCCTGCAGAAAAGAAAGAGAGAAAGAAACATGTCAAAGTTCGAAAAGCAGCTCACAGCGGAAGGAATAAAATATAATTTATTCAAAATAGCATTACCTTAATAATAATATTGCCAAGCCAGTAGTCAAGCAATATTATCTCTGTCGTGAACCTAACCTGCGCATGTTGTGAGGAGGGGGTCGAAACATAAGTTCTGTGCGACTGGACTATAATAAACTCTTGTGTAACCCTACATATACCATTCAGTTATAATTTCTTGTTTATTAGGTTATTCACAATATTAGCACCCAAGGCCAAACCCATGTCATTCTCGTCCACTTACTAGTAGACTTAACCTAATACATCGTATATGTAATTTTTTCCCCAACACGTATAGTCCTTTCCATGTATACGTACAGTCCCTTGCCGTATATCGTATGGGATTTATCACGTAATTATATACTACTTCAACGTAGTGCCACCGTTCTTGAAATCATTTGGACTACCACCCTTGATCTGGCTAGGTTTCCTTATCATGAACTATCGAGTGTTCAACTAGGATTTATGCCACCTAGGACCACTAGGGATTATGCTACCTATTGAACATTTTCTAGATTCGATTAGGGTTTATGCCACCTAGGACTACTAGGGATTATGTTACCTGTCGAACAGCGCCCTTTTCCCGCGTATGTATCGCGAATCGTTTCTGATGTCTAGGTGCACATGTACACTATATGTGCGGCCCGAGTCCCGTGACAGGGCTAAATCAAGAAATACGGAACTCGATCAGGAGCTTTAAGTTATCTGCCGATGCAGATGATAAGGTCTATTTTTCTACCAGTGGTTATGGTCCCACGTGACCCCTCCCTCAACTAATGAAAGGCAATCAAAGAAAATCAAGCACGAGAACTGTACTCCTGCCACCTAAGTCCCACTTTCCTATTGGCCAGCCTCACCCATAATTAGATAGCAAGTATATGGTCTGTTGGGAGTTCTCTGCCTTTCCGTATACGTACTACGATTGACTGAAGATGGTAGGTAGACGACGAGTGCTATCACAGGGCTAAACAAGATATCGCCGCCTCACGCTGGTCCATCCTTGTCTTTAGGTTGCCTTATATTGCAACCAAGGCATACTCTTGGTTCTCCTACTGCAGACCTTAACCTCTGTGAGCCCAGGCGGATCATCTGCAACCTCACAGAGGGATACCAAGAGTACCCTCACGTTCCCCGAAGCTACGTGCTTCGTAACCTAGTCCACTGGAGCCTTTTTCGAAATCAGATAAAATTTCGCTCCTCTTCATGTGCTTGTTAAGCGACGATCTATCGTATCGGGTTATTCATCTACTTATGGACTGGTTCAGTTTCCTTGACTAAGAATTATTACTTAGTTGTTCCTAACTAATGTTTACCACTTAGTTTCCTTTCCCATTAATCTTGTTAACTAAGGTTTATCACTTAGTCCTCTTAACTAAGGATTACAACTTAGTTCCCGTTCTCGATCGTTTCCTTGACTAAGGTTTATTGCTTAGTTTCTTATTAACTAAGGCTTGTTACTTAATTATCATTCTCGTTATTTTACTTAGTCAATTCTCGTTACCTTAGACATCAGACCACATATTCTTGCTTTATAATTCAACTTGTTGACTAAGGTTTTCCCATGAATTCAAGCACGACTTAAGTTCTCTTTTATTCGGTGATAGCACATGGGTGCTTTCCCACAATTCTTGTTTATCTTAACCCATATTATAGGCTACCCACCCTTCAGGTCTTACAGTACATCTTAAGTCATAGTCTTTCTATGTCCTTAGGACAGGTTTACCCCCTAATCAACCCTTCGACTATTACAACTTCGATTTATAATAGGTAGTTAACATTCCTTATTTCCGTTTTTGGTCTAGTTTTGTTCATATATTCGTGTCGACTTAACCCCATCTCCTTATAACGTTCATTCACAAATTTGGTTAAGTGTTGTCTTTGAATTCATGACGTCATGTGCCATTAATTATTAATGCACCACAACCTCTCACATTAGACCTGTTGTTGTGGTCACTGGTTATGCCGGGCGGTTCCGGGCAGAATTACACCACAACTCAGTGTAACCTCGTGTTTCAAGCGCGATATGACTAACTTCTCACATTAGGACCTACTGTTTGCAACCATTGGTTAGGCCGGGTGGTTCCGGGCAGGATTACATCGCAAACTCATCCAAACCTCGAGTTAGACACGTTTCATGTTTGGTTCATGTCTATTCTAATTGGCATATGTCAAGTTCATAATCATGTCAGAAATATTAAGTTCATGTTATGCCAATTACCCAACTTACAAGCATGTTCTTATAAATGTCAACTACCAATTTATGCCATGTTCGTGTTCGTTTTAGATGTCAAGTTCATAAGCATATTCTAAATGTCATATTTCAAGTTTCATAATCTTGTCCCTATTTACATTACGCAAATTACTCAACTATATTCATGTTCAATGCATTTCAATGGTGCCAAAATCCGAGTATCAAGTTCAATCTAGATGTCAAGTATCAATTCCCCAAATCCAAGCTTTACCAAAAAACCGCCAATTTATATTCATGCTTGTAATCCTATTAACAGGTTACGTTTATCATTAAATTCATAATTCATATTCATGTCAATTTCATGTTCAAGTTCTAGATGTAAACTTCATGTCAAATTCCAGATGTTAATTCATATCCAGTTTGTGTTCTTATCCAAATTCAAGTTATAATACAGGTTTTATTCTAGAGACATGTGCCCATTAACAAATCCATAAGTCAATTTTATGCTTAAATCAATGATGTCAATTCTACGCCAAACCCCAAATCATGTTCATGCGTATAATTCTAAATTTGGTTTACGCATTCAGGTTTTGTCAATGTTATATTACGCCCAACCCCCTTTGTAATTTATAACCACACCCTCCAGTTCATGTCATAGCCCAAAACCAAGCGTTCCCCTTTTTAGTTCGCAATAATCATTCCGTCGTATTCATTTTATAATAAAGCAAGGCTCGTGATAGCCTAGTCATAAAAAGATAAAAGAGGGAGAATAAACGAGGACATAATCGTAGGCATAATAAAAAAAATGAACACATGACAATATTAAACATTACATATCCAATTTCCACAATAATTTCATTTCTCATTTACATAGGGAATGTTTAAATGATAAATCATAATTTTACACAAAAAGTGTATTATTACTCCACTCACAGTGTTTGTCATCTTCAAAATAGGAACGCGATTAATCTTCGAACTGATTTCCCCCTTTTTGTTGCTTTTGATTCATCTTTGATTGATTTCATGTCCAATTCAATTTATCTTTGATTTCATTTGCGGTGTAGGTTGTAGATCTGAATTCCTTCTCTTTGCGCAGTGATTTAGATCTAAGCCTCTTTTCTTTTTATTCATGGTTGTAGTAATTCTAGATCTCATTCTTTTTAATTTTAAGAATAGATGTTGTAGAGAAAAGAGTGAAGAATATATCTAAGATTTATTTAGATCAATAGCTTGAGGAGGAAGAAGAAATCAAGTTAGAAGAGAGCCATGGCCTTGCCATGAATTGTTGTGGAGTTTACAATGAGCCTTGGATGTTTATATAGGTGTTAGACCAACGTACGAGGCCCAAAAACTCATCCAGGTGCTCAAAAATGAACCTGGACAGCTTCTGGGGCGAATTTCCCGCTTCTGGACCAAAATTCCAACTCCAGGTCGCTACAGGTCGACCTCCCCAAGGGGGGGGGGGGTCGACATTATGGTCAACCTGCCCCTGGGAGGTCGACCCTATGGTCGACCAAGGGGTCGACCTGGTCATTTTTTTTCTTCTGTTCTGAGCTGGGCTGTTTTCTGATTTTTCGCTGAAACTTCAGAAGGTCATAACTCCTTCATACGGACTCCGATTTTCGAAAACTCGGGCGTTATTTCATGTAAAATTTCGAGAGGAACGCAATGGTGATGACCATTTTACTTAATTCCTGATATTTAAATTAAATATCCTTATTGTGATGACCCCAAACTTTCACTAGGTGAAAGTAAGGAATAATCATATGGAATACAACATAAATACAACAATACATATCACTGATACAACATAGCAGAGGAAATACCATAGAATAATAACATTATAGCAGCGGAAATATAATGCCATAAACCACAGAATCCCAACAGTCACAGAATTCCAAATTATTACATCAAGTTTGGAGAATGGAAATAAGTTCCAACTCCCAAAATAAGCCATACGAAATGAAACAAGTCTAACGACTGAACTTAAAGATAGAAAAATGCAATAGAAGTAAATGATAGAAAAATGCAATAGAAGTAAATGATAGCTGTCCTCAAAGCTCCAAGTCATCACCTCTCCGCAAAAGCAAGTCCAAGCAAAGATAATGAGCAACTCCAAGATAAGACTCCAAGCAAAGAATGAACCTGTTTACTTGGCTACCCGTGTAGAAAAGAGGATACCCGAGTTTGCAAAACGGTGAAACAAACTACGGGTCAGTCATGGGACTGGTATGAGAATTCATAACTAGTTTACTAATAATAATATGACAAATCCAAAGACCACGCCGCTGATGCGGAACGGGTTTACTCAATGGATTATCGTGCATAATTTAAAGTGTCAGAACGCACAACATCGCAATGCTTTTTAGAAAAATGGAGTCACCATAAGACTCAAGTCCCATCACACAATGCAATGCACACCAGAGGATAGAGTTTTCCCTTATGGTGATTAAACATGCTAAATACGGCAAATATGAGTTTAATATTATTATTAGTGTATAATAAAACATTTCAAAATAAATGTATCAATCCTAGGAAACATAGTACCCCATCCTACTATATCTCCATACTAGTAATACAATCAAAACCGCAGGGTCATATTTGGAATTTGGATTTCCATCTGAGTCAAGGCTAGGGAGGAGCTCCTTACCGATTCGAAACACTCTAGCAATGCCCCAGGATTGGTACTCTGTCCAACCCTTGGATCCTGCAGGGCCGGTCCATACGTTAACGCTTAATGGATTGGCAGTTCCTGAACACACGCTCCCCGGTCCTTTTGGACCTATAACACGGCCAGTGGCGACCGCATAAATCCGAGGCCTCGAAAAATCCAACAATCACAATGAATAAATGCCAGCGCTGGTAGGTCCCTGGCACCACTCTAGCTAGAAAGAAACGTGTGCACTCCCTGCGCTCCCTTCTCCCGTTTTAGACTCCGCCGGTGTGTGAGGCTCGTGAAGTCACGTCATACACAAAGCTATGCCTAAGCAGGCTATGCTTTGATCATCCCACAAGGCCTGCTTTTCAACAAAGCCTTGATCACATGCACCTTGGCATGCCACATCGTCAATCCACACCATATCATTGACTTCTGCCAACATATAACCTCTGAGCTCGTACGTCTCAGAGAAGTGTGTAAAATACCAAACAGATATATGTTTAGCAGAGATCAATAGATACAGTATAAAGGAGTACCACGTTAGACATGCAATCCATTTATACGCTTATGCTCTGGGTCTGAACGAAAGCCAAATCCGTTCAATCAACATGTTCGTTCGAACAACGATCATGGCCTCGAATTGGGAGCAAATCAATTCAAAGCCTCAATCGTTGTCTTCCTGAGGGGAAGATTGACAGTCTTCATTAGTCGTCTTCTTCTTCAATTTTCATCGTCGTTTTGATTATTTGGAATGAGATTAACTCTGGCTTTCCAAATAATCTTCGTATATATATATATATATATATATATATATATTGAAAACTATTCCTTATCGTTATTTCTAATTTATAACGATTATTTCCTATTTTATTTAATTAAAAATAACTAAATCTTAAATCCACGACGATTCAGGTCAATATCGATTCTGGTGCTATTTTCAATCAATTTTGATTTTCACATATCTCAAAATCTAACCGTTGGATTTTGACGTATTATATATCGTTGGAAAGATTTTTCCAAGACAGTCCTAGCGGTTTCAGTCTCAAGAAAATCTGACGGTTGGATCTTCTTGTATAGTCATTTAAAGATATAATTTTAAAATGCGAACTACCACGCTCGATTCGTTTAATTTTAATTATATTTATATACAAATATATAGACTTAGCCCGTTTAACTCTTTATTCTTAAGTATATTTTCCTTCTTTACCCTTTCATCCCTTCATTTACAGAGAAATGTAAATCATACTTGAATGATGAATTCTTCCTTTTTGATTCTTTTAATTTCTTTATCTTACGGTAAAATGTAAATTATATTTCATTGTCCAATTCCTTCTTTTAATTCCATCCTTACATGTAAAATGTAATTTATAATTGATCGTTCTTTAGTACATATAAAAATATAAATTTTATTTACAATGTGAATCCTACTTCTTGTTTACATTATAAAAATGTAATCTTTATTTACAAAGTAAATCCATACATTCATTTCATAGATAAAATGAAATTTCATTCATGCGGGTTAAATTCATTCATAATTTACATAATAATATGTAATTTATTTCATACGATGAAAATTCATTCATAAATTACATATAAAAATGTAATTTACTTTATGCGGACTAATTTCATTCATAAATTATAAAATAAAATGTATTTTATTTCATGCAGTCTAATTTCATTTATTAACATCATAAATAACTTCAATTCATCTTACGATGCCATTCTTTTATATTAACATTATAAATAATGTCAATTACCTACGATGTCGTTCTTTTATATTAACATTATAAATAATGTTGATTTTCTTACGGTGTAATTCCCCTTTTTATTTACATTATAAATAATGCAATGTTATCCTACGTTGTAATTACTATATAATTTACATTAAAAATAATGTAAGATGTACATACGGTGAGATTCATATATATTTACATAAAAAAATGTAAATTTAACATATGGTGAAATTTCTATATATTCACATTAAGAAAAATGTAAATTCTCATGCTTGTCACATTTTTATTGAATTTGCATTCAACAAAATGTAAACTTCTATTCTCTAGTTACAATATAAAATCCATTCTTCTTTACAATGTAAAATTTACTCTTTAAAACACAATGCAAAGTCCATTCTTTTTATTACATTAAAATTAATGTAAATCTTCCTATGGTGAGATTTTACATATATTAGCATTAGGAATAATGTTAACAAATCCTACGGTTAAATTTACATATATTAACATTAAAAATAATGTTAACAAATCCTACGGTTAAATATTCTCTTTAATTTACCTTAATAATTATGTAAATTTTCAAACGGTAAAAATTTCTTTTATTTACATAAATAAAAATGTAAACTTCTCCTACGGTGAATGTTCATATATATTAACATTAATAAAAATGTAAACTTTTCATACGGTGAAATTCTAACGTTAATTTACATAATAAAATGTAAAATTTATGTCATCACCAAATTCTAATTTTAATTTACATGATAAAATGTAAAATTTATGTCATCTCCAAATTTCAATATTTTATTTACATAATAAGATGTAAATTTTATGTCATCGTAAATTCTAATATTAAATTTACATAATAAAATGTAAATTTATGTCAATGCAAAATTCTAACATTAAATTTACATAATAAGATGTAAATTTTGTTACAACGCCAAATTCTAATGTTAATCTACATAATAAAATGTAAATTTTTGTATCAACGAAAAATTCTAGCTTTAATTTACATAAGAAAATGTAAATTTTATATCATGCAAAATTCTAGCTTTAATTTACATAATAAAATGTAAATGTTATATCAAGCAAAATTCTAATCTTTAATTTACATATAAAAATGTAAATTTTATGTCAACGCACAATTCTAACTTTTATTTTCATAATAAAATGTAAAATTTGTGTCATCGCCAATTCTAATATTGAATTTACAAAATAAAAATGTAAATTCATGTCAACGCAAAATTCTAACTTTTATTTACACAATAAAATGTAAAATTTGTGTCGTCACAAAGTTTTAATATTGAATTTACAAAATAAAATGTAAATTCATGTCCTTGCCAAATTTTAATATTGAATTTACACAAAAAAATGTAAATTCATGTCAACGCACAATTCTAATATTAAATTTACAAAATAAACTGTCAAATCATGTCATCGCTAATTTTTAACTTTTAATTTGCAAACTAAAATGTATATCATCGCAATTTCTTAAATTTTGATTTACATACTAAATTGTAAATCATCGTAAATTCCAAAATTTTGGTTTACATAATAAAATGTAAATCATCGCATATTCTACTTTTTTTACAAAATAAGATGTAAATTTATATCATCCAATCAACAACCACATCCAAATATCCAAACAAGTATACATCTAACAATTCATATCAAGATAATATTCAGGTGGTGTATATTTTGGCATATGACAAATCGGCGAAGTATGATTCAATATCATTAACAAATAATCTCTATTAATTAGCCAATAGTTTCAGATCTAATGTTTAGATTCGCGGATCTAACAACATACGGTCATAAACAACCTAGAACCGTATTTCAAATATCACTACATAGCATATCAATCAATTAATATTCTTTAATACTAAAGAATTAATAATAAAATAAAATAAATTTAATTAAAAATAAATTCTCACCTTTCTTGTTTCTGAAATGAATCAAGTTTGATCAGATTTGGTGTTCGAATTCAAGACGGTTGCGGATCTGAAACATTTTACATGCAAATTCATATGAAAAATAAAAAAACAACTTTTAACAACTGACTCTGCGATGCTTAAAAGCGTGACAAAATCTGAAGCTATTACCTTTAGGAAAGTGTTCAAATCTTTGTTTTCAATTTGCCGGAGCTACGGTTGATGAAATGACGAACCGTTTGTTGGAGGTGGAAGAGCTGGGAGAGGGCTATCTTCACCGGGAATTGGAGGAGGTGCGGCTCAACATGGGTGGCGCGGTGGGGGCGCAAAGGCCGCGGCTTTGGAGGGGTATGGTGGCTTCGACAGGGCACGGTTTGAGGTGATTCTTGTCGGAGAAGAAAGAGCTCGGGAAGAGCTTCGAAACAAGTACTCACACGCTAAATTTCGTTGAGAAATGAGAGAGAAATCGACGTTTGAAAATTCGGAGGCTATGAGTTCTTTGGTGAGAAATGTCGGCTGAAACATGAGGTAGGGGACGGATGAACAGTAAATTCGGGTTTAAATAATATTATATTAGGTTTTCCTAATCATTAGTTAATAATTTAATTAGCCCGTTAAGGCCCGTTTTGGTCCGAACTCCGATTTATGCCTGCTTACTGTCATTCTTAAGGTTTTGACACCTTCTGAACGCAATGGGCTATGTCCCGGGACCTAATTCCGAGGTCTGTTATGAGTTTTGGAATAATTACATTATTTTATTAATATTTTAATGTATACCGTACATGAAAATTCACCGAGGTCACAAATTAACTTCAAAAATTCTCGAAAATTATATTTAGCCATGTTTTGATGCTGTGGACCTATGAAAATTAATTTCGCTCAATTCTGAGCCCGTATGAATTTTTAATAAATTTTTAAAGTCAAAAATTTGCCCGTTTACACTGAAAAATCAATTATAATTATATTTTAATTCTAAAAATTACCAAAAAATCATTTTTAGCTTTGTTTTGATGATACGAATCCAACAAAATTTATTTCGTTGAATTCTGAGACATTTTAAAAAATGGCTATTTTTCAGTCAATTAATTTTGACCGAAATTGACTAAATACTATTTCTTTTGCCACGCTCACGTACTAGCTTGGAAAATTCTAAAATTTGAAACCTAGAAATAATTTAATATTCCGAATCCAACAAAAATGGTTTCGTCAGAAACGGACACTATTTGAAAAATCACTATTTTCTATGGCTATATATTTTATATTAAAAATACATTTTTAAACAAATAATTTTCGAAACTCCAAATATATAAGTGTTTATACTTTTTAAATGCAGAAACGTCATTCCGGACTTAATGGAAGTGGTTTCGAGTTCAAATTCCTTCGTATGTGAAAAGTAGCTTTTTGGGCCATATATATATATATATATATATATATATATATATATATTATATTATATAAATTCTTACAGCGACCTTACTAAAAAAATGAAATGGCCATAACTTTTTATTTTTAAAACAAAATTTCAGTTTTTCAGATTCGTTAGAAAGATATAATTAAACAGATTTAAATATTTTTGGTTTCACTCAATTCTGATTTATTTTGTATTGTGTACATTTAGTCAAAGTTTTAAGATTAAAATTTCAAACTACCTCGTCATTTCAAGCTCGTTTTTAAAATTATATTTGTTTTAGCTTCAATTAAAATAATTTTTTACCATTATTATTTAAAATAAATTATTTAAAATAGTCAAAACCCATTAAAATCACTTTAAATAAAATTTTAAATTTACCCCAAAATTCAGGGTTGTTACAATCTCCCCCACTTAAGAACTTTTCGTCCTCGAAAAGGAAAAGGGAAATAGAAGAGTAGGAACTAACCTAGAGAACGTAGAATGTTTTATTTCTAACTTCTTAACCGTGTCGTTGGGAATAAAGCACCTCAGTTCCAGTAGCGTCTTGCCTCCTTGCTCTAGCTCTACTAGTTCTAGCGGCCCGAGTACCCATTTTTAGTTAGTTCTGTACGATCAAGGGAAGAGTCAGAACAACTGTAATGGAGGTTCTAAGAGACAGAAAAGATCGAAGGATGAATGAAAAGATGACGAAAGTGACTGGCTATAATGTGTCACATGAAATGTCCGCCATAGAATATTGTGATTCTATGTAAACGAATTTGCTATAAATATGTTATATTCCAAAGCTATGTTTAACCAAAGCTCTGATACTAACTGTGATGACCCCAAACTTCCACTAGGTGAAAGTAAGGAATAATCATATGGAATACAACATAAATACAACAATACATATCACTGAGACAACATAGCAGAGGAAATACCATTGAATAATAACATTATAGCAGCGGAAATATAATGTCATAAACCACAGAATCCCAACAGTCACAGAATTCCAAATTATTACATCAAGTTTGCAGAAATGGAAATAAGTTCCAACTCCCAAAATAAGCCATACGAAATGAAACAAGTCTAATGACTGAACTTAAAGATAGAAAAATGCAATAGAAGTAAATGATAGAAAAATGCAATAGAAGTAAATGATAGTTGTCCTCAAAGCTCCAAGTCATCACCTCTCCGCAAAAGCAAATCCAAGCAAAGATAATGAGCAACTCCAAGACAAGACTCCAAGCAAAGAATGAACCTGTTTACTTGGCTGCCCGTGTAGAAAAGAGGGCACCCGAGTTTGCAAAAAGGTGAAACAAACTACGGGTCAGTCGTGGGACTGCTATGAGAATTCATAACTAGTTTACTAATAATATGGCAAATCCAAAGACCAGGCCGCTGATGCGGAACGGGTTTACTCAATGGATTGTCGTGCATAATTTAAAGTGTCAGAACGTACAACATCGCAATGCTTTTTAGAAAAATGGAATCACCATAAGACTCACGTCCCATCACACAATGCAACGCACACCAGAGGATAGAGTTTTCCCTTATGGTGATTAAACATGCTAAATACGGCAAATACGAGTTTAATATTATTATTAGTGTATAATAAAACATTTCAAAATAAATGTATCAATCCTATGAAACATAGTACCCCATCCTACTATATCTCCATACTAGTAATACAATCAAAACCGCAGGGTCGTATTTGGAATTTGGATTTCCATCTGAGTCAAGGCTAGGGAGGAGCTCCTTACCGATTCGAGACACTCTAGCAATGCCCCAGGATTGGTACTCTGTCCAACCCTTGGATCCTGCAGGGCCGGTCCATACGTTAACGCTTAATGGATTGGCAATTCCTGAACACACGCTCCCCGGTCCTTTTGGACCTATAATACGGCCAGTGGCGACCGCATAAATCTGAGGCCTCGAAAAATCCAACAACCACAATGAATAAATGCCAGCGCTGGTAGGTCCCTGGCACCACTCTAGCTAGAAAGAAACGTGTGCACTCCCTGCGTTCCCTTCTCCTGTTTTAGACTCCGCCGGTGTGTGAGGCTCGTGAAGTCACGTCATACACAAAGCTATGCCTAAGCAGGCTATGCTTTGATCATCCCACAAGGCCTGCTTTTCAACAAAGCCTTGATCACTTGCACCTTGGCATGCCACATCGTCAATCCATACCATATCATTGACTTCTGCCAACATATAACCTCTGAGCTCGTACGTCTCAGAGAAGGGTGTAAAATACCAAACAGATATATGTTTAGCAGAGATCAATAGATACAGTATAAAGGAGTACCACGTCAGACATGCAATCCATTTATACGCTTATGCTCTGGGTCTGAACGAAAGCCAAATCCGTTCAATCAACATGTTCGTTCGAACAACGATCATGACCTCGAATTGGGAGCAAATCAATTCAAAGCCTCAATCGCTGTCTTCCTGAGGGGAAGATTGACGGTCTTCATTAGTCGTCTTCTTCTTCAATTTTCATCGTCGTTTTGATTATTTGGAATGAGATTAACTCGGCCTTTCCAAATAATCTTCGTATATATATATATATATATATATATATATATATACTGAAAACTCTTCCTTATCGTTATTTCTAATTTATAACGATTATTTCCTATTTTATTTAATTAAAAATAACTAAATCTTAAATCCATGACGATTCAGGTCAATATCGATTCTGGTGCTATTTTCAATCAATTTTGATTTTCACATATCTCAAAATCTAACCGTTGGATTTTGACATATTATATATCGTTGGAAAGATTTTTCCAAGACAGTCCTAGCGGTTTCAGTCTCAAGAAAATCCGACGGTTGGATCTTCTTGTATAGTCATTTAAAGATATAATTTTAAAATGCGAACTACCGCGCTCGATTCATTTAATTTTACTTATATTTATATATAAATATATAGACTTAGCCCGTTTAACTCTTTATTCTTAAGTATATTTTCCTTCTTTACCCTTTCATCCCTTCATTTACAGAGAAATGTAAATCATACTTGAATGATGAATTCTTCCTTTTTGATTCTTTTAATTTCTTTAACTTACGGTAATATGTAAATTATATTTCATTGTCCAATTCCTTCTTTTAATCCCATCCTTACATGTAAAATGTAATTTATAATTCATCGTTCTTAAGTACATATAAAAATATAAATTTTATTTACAATGTGAATCCTACTTCTTGTTTACATTATAAAAATGTAATCTTTATTTACAAAGTAAATCCATACATTCATTTCATAGAAAAAATGAAATTTCATTCATGCGGGTTAAATTCATTCATAATTTACATAATAATATGTAATTTATTTCATACGATGAAAATTCATTCATAAATTACATATAAAAATGTAATTTACTTTATGCGGACTAATTTCATTCATAAATTATAAAATAAAATGTAATTTATTTCATGCGGTCTAATTTCATTTATTAACATCATAAATAACTTCAATTCATCTTACGATGCCATTCTTTTATATTAACATTATAAATAATGTCAATTTCCTACGATGTCATTCTTTTATATTAACATTATAAATAATGTGGATTTTCTTATGGTGTAATTCCCCTTTTTATTTACATTATAAATAATGCAATGTTATCCTACGTTGTAATTACTATATAATTTACCTTAAAAATAATGTAAGATGTACATACGGTGAGACTCATATATATTTACATAAAAAAAATTGTAAATTTAACATACGGTGAAATTTCTATATATTCACATTAAGAAAAATGTAAATTCTCATGCTTGTCACATTTTTATTGAATTTGCATTCAACAAAATGTAAACTTCTATTCTCAAGTTACAATATAAAATCCATTCTTCTTTACAATGTAAAATTTACTCTTTAAAACACAATGCAAAGTCCATTCTTTTTATTACATTAAAATTAATGTAAATCTTCCTATGGTGAGATTTTACATATATTAGCATTAGGAATAATGTTAACAAATCCTACGGTTAAATTTACATATATTAACATTAAAAATAATGTTAACAAATCCTACGGTTAAATATTCTCTTTAATTTACCTTAATAATTATGTAAATTTTCAAACGGTAAAAATTTCTTTTATTTACATAAATAAAAATGTAAACTTCTCCTACGGTGAATGTTCATATATATTAACGTTAATAAAAATGTAAACTTTTCATACGGTGAAATTCTAACGTTAATTTACATAATAAAATGTAAAATTTATGTCATCACCAAATTCTAATTTTAATTTACATGATAAAATGTAAAATTTATGTCATCTCCAAATTTCAATATTTTATTTACATAATAAGATGTAAATTTTATGTCATCGTAAATTCTAATATTAAATTTACATAATAAAATGTAAATTTATGTCAACGCAAAATTCTAACATTAAATTTACATAATAAGATGTAAATTTTGTTACAACGCCAAATTCTAATGTTAATCTACATAATAAAATGTAAATTTTTGTATCAATGAAAAATTCTAGCTTTAATTTACATAAGAAAATGTAAATTTTATATCACGCAAAATTCTAGCTTTAATTTACATAATAAAATGTAAATGTTATATCACGCAAAATTCTAATCTTTAATTTACATATAAAAATGTAAATTTTATGTCAACGCACAATTCTAACTTTTATTTTCATAATAAAATGTAAAATTTGTGTCATCGCCAATTCTAATATTGAATTTACAAAATAAAAATGTAAATTCATGTCAACGCAAAATTCTAACTTTTATTTACACAATAAAATGTAAAATTTGTGTCGTCACAAAGTTTTAATATTGAATTTACAAAATAAAATGTAAATTCATGTCCTTGCCAAATTTTAATATTGAATTTACACAAAAAAATGTAAATTCATGTCAACGCACAATTCTAATCTTAAATTTACAAAATAAACTGTCAAATCATGTCATCGCTAATTTTTAACTTTTAATTTGCATACTAAAATGTATATCATCGCAATTTCTTAAATTTTGATTTACATACTAAATTGTAAATCATCGTAAATTCCAAAATTTTGGTTTACATAATAAAATGTAAATCATCGCATATTCTACTTTTTTTACAAAATAAGATGTAAATTTATATCATCCAATCAACAACCACATCCAAATATCCAAACAAGTATACATCTAACAATTCATATCAAGATAATATTCAGGTGGTGTATATTTTGGCATATGACAAATCGGCGAAGTATGATTCAATATCATTAACAAATAATCTCTATTAATTAGCCAATAGTTTCAGATCTAATGTTTAGATTCGCGGATCTAACAACATACGGTCATAAACAACCTAGAACCGTATTTCAAATATCACTACATAGCATATCAATCAATTAATATTCTTTAATACTAAAGAATTAATAATAAAATAAAATAAATTTAATTAAAAATAAATTCTCACCTTTCTTGTTTCTGAAATGAATCAAGTTTGATCAGATTTGGTGTTCGAATTCAAGACGGTTGCGGATCTGAAACATTTTACATGCAAATTCATATGAAAAATAAAAAAACAACTTTTAACAACTGACTCTGCGATGCTTAAAAGCGTGACAAAATCTGAAGCTATTACCTTTAGGAAAGTGTTCAAATCTTTGTTTTCAATTTGCCGGAGCTACGGTTGATGAAATGACGAACCGTTTGTTGGAGGTGGAAGAGCTGGGAGAGGGCTATCTTCACCGGGAATTGGAGGAGGTGCGGCTCAACATGGGTGGCGCGGTGGGGGCGCAAAGGCCGCGGCTTTGGAGGGGTATGGTGGCTTCGACAGGGCACGGTTTGAGGTGATTCTTGTCGTAGAAGAAAGAGCTCGGGAAGAGCTTCGAAACGAGTACTCACACGCTAAATTTCGTTGAGAAATGAGAGAGAAATCGAAGTTTGAAAATTCGGAGGCTATGAGTTCTTTGGTGAGAAATGTCGGCTGAAACATGAGGTAGGGGATGGATGAACAGTAAATTCGGGTTTAAATAATATTATATTAGGTTTTCCTAATCATTAGTTAATAATTTAATTAGCCCGTTAAGGCCCGTTTTGGTCCGAACTCCGATTTAGGCCTGCTTACTGTCATTCTTAAGGTTTTGACACCTTCTGAACGCAATGGGCTATGTCCCGGGACCTAATTCCGAGGTCTGTTATGAGTTTTGGAATAATTACATTATTTTATTAATATTTTAATGTATACCGTACATGAAAATTCACCGAGGTCACAAATTAACTTCAAAAATTCTCGAAAATTATATTTAGCCATGTTTTGATGCTGTGGACCTAAGAAAATTAATTTCGCTCAATTCTGAGCCCGTAGGAATTTTTAATAAATTTTTAAAGTCAAAAATTTGCCCGTTTACACTGAAAAATCAATTATAATTATATTTTAATTCTAAAAATTACCAAAAAATCATTTTTAGCTTTGTTTTGATGATACGAATCCAACAAAATTTATTTCGTTGAATTCTGAGACATTTTCAAAAATGGCTATTTTTCAGTCAATTAATTTTGACCGAAATTGACTAAATACTGTTTCTTTTGCCACGCTCACGTACTAGCTTGGAAAATTCTAAAATTTGAAACCTAGAAATAATTTAATATTCCGAATCCAACAAAAGTGGTTTCGTCAGAAACGGACACTATTTGAAAAATCACTATTTTCTATGGCTATATATTTTATATTAAAAATACATTTTTAAACAAATAATTTTCGAAACTCCAAATATATAAGTGTTTATACTTTTGAAATGCAGAAACGTCATTCCGGACTTAATGGAAGTGGTTTCGAGTTCAAATTCCTTCGTATGTGAAAAGTAGCTTTTTGGGCCATATATATATATATATTATATTATATAAATTCTTACAGCGACCTTACTAAAAAAATGAAATGGCCATAACTTTTTATTTTTAAAACAAAATTTCAGTTTTTCAAATTCGTTAGAAAGATATAATTAAACAGATTTAAATATTTTTGGTTTCACTCAATTCTGATTTATTTTGTATTGTGTACATTTAGTCAAAGTTTTAAGATTAAAATTTCAAACTACCTCGTCATTTCAAGCTCGTTTTTAAAATTATATTTGTTTTAGCTTCAATTAAAATAAATTTTTACCATTATTATTTAAAATAAATTATTTAAAATAGTCAAAACCCATTAAAATCACTTTAAATAAAATTTTAAATTTACCCCAAAATTCAGGGTTGTTACAATCTCCCCCACTTAAGAACTTTTCGTCCTCGAAAAGGAAAAGGGAAATAGAAGAGTAGGAACTAACCTAGAGAACGTAGAATGTTTTATTTCTAACTTCTTAACCGTGTCGTTGGGAATAAAGCACCTAATTTCCAGTAGCGTCTTGCCTCCTTGCTCTAGCTCTACTAGTTCTAGCGGCCCGAGTACCCATTTTTAGTTAGTTCTGTACGATCAAGGGAAGAGTCAGAACAACTGTAATGGTGGTTCTAAGAGATAGAAAAGATCGAAGGATGAATGAAAAGATGACGAAAGTGACTGGCTGTAATGTATCACATGAAATGTCGGCCATAGAATATTGTGATTCTATGTAAACGAATTTGCTATAAATATGTTATATTCCAAAGCTATGTTTAACCAAAGCTCTGATACTAACTGTGATGACCCCAAACTTCCACTAGGTGAAAGTAAGGAATAGTCATATGGAATACAACATAAATACAACAATACATATCACTGAGACAACATAGCAGAGGAAATACCATTGAATAATAACATTATAGCAGCGGAAATATAATGTCATAAACCACAGAATCCCAACAGTCACAGAATTCCAAATTATTACATCAAGTTTGAAGAAATGGAAATAAGTTCCAACTCCCAAAATAAGCCATACGAAATGACACAAGTCTAATGACTGAACTTAAAGATAGAAAAATGCAATAGAAGTAAATGATAGAAAAATGCAATAGAAGTAAATGATAGCTGTCCTCAAAGCTCTAAGTCATCACCTCTCCGCAAAAGCAAATCCAAGCAAAGATAATGAGCAACTCCAAGACAAGACTCCAAGCAAAGAATGAACCTGTTTACTTGGCTGCCCGTGTAGAAAAGAGGGCACCCGAGTTTGCAAAAAGGTGAAACAAACTACGGGTCAGTCGTGGGACTGCTATGAGAATTCATAACTAGTTTACTAATAATAATATGGCAAATCCAAAGACCAGGCCGCTGATGCGGAACGGGTTTACTCAATGGATTGTCGCGCATAATTTAAAGTGTCAGAACGTACAACATCGCAATGCTTTTTAGAAAAATGGAATCACCATAAGACACACGTCCCATCACACAATGCAACGCACACCAGAGGATAGAGTTTTCCCTTATGGTGATTAAACATGCTAAATACGGCAAATACGAGTTTAATATTATTATTAGTGTATAATAAAACATTTCAAAATAAATGTATCAATCCTATGAAACATAGTACCCCATCCTACTATATCTCCATACTAGTAATACAATCAAAACCGCAGGGTCGTATTTGGAATTTGGATTTCCATCTGAGTCAAGGCTAGGGAGGAGCTCCTTACCGATTCGAGACAATCTAGCAATGCCCCAGGATTGGTACTCTGTCCAACCCTTGGATCCTGCAGGGCCGTTCCATACGTTAACGCTTAATGGATTGGCAATTCCTGAACACACGCTCCCCGGTCCTTTTGGACCTATAATACGGCCAGTGGCGACCGCATAAATCCGAGGCCTCGAAAAATCCAACAACCACAATGAATAAATGCCAGCGCTGGTAGGTCCCTGGCACCACTCTAGCTAGAAAGAAACGTGTGCACTCCCTGCGTTCCCTTCTCCCGTTTTAGACTCCGCCGGTGTGTGAGGCTCGTGAAGTCACGTCATACACAAAGCTATGCCTAAGCAGGCTATGCTTTGATCATCCCACAAGGCCTGCTTTTCAACAAAGCCTTGATCACATGCACCTTGGCATGCCACATCGTCAATCCATACCATATCATTAACTACTGCCAACATATAACCTCTGAGCTCGTACGTCTCAGAGAAGGGTGTAAAATACCAAACAGATATATGTTTAGCAGAGATCAATAGATACAGTATAAAGGAGTACCACGTCAGACATGCAATCCATTTATACGCTTATGCTCTGGGTCTGAACGAAAGCCAAATCCGTTCAATCAACATGTTCGTTCGAACAACGATCATGACCTCGAATTGGGAGCAAATCAATTCAAAGCCTCAATCGCTGTCTTCCTGAGGGGAAGACTGACGGTCTTCATTAGTCGTCTTCTTCTTCAATTTTCATCGTCGTTTTGATTATTTGGAATGAGATTAACTCGGCCTTTCCAAATAATCTTCGTATATATATATATATATATATATATATATACTGAAAACTCTTCCTTATCGTTATTTCTAATTTATAACGATTATTTCCTATTTTATTTAATTAAAAATAACTAAATCTTAAATCCACGACGATTCAGGTCAATATCGATTCTAGTGCTATTTTCAATCAATTTTGATTTTCACATATCTCAAAATCTAACCGTTGGATTTTGACGTATTATATATCGTTGGAAAGATTTTTCCAAGACGGTCTTAGCGGTTTCAGTCTCAAGAAAATTCGACGGTTGGATCTTCTTGTATAGTCATTTAAAGATATAATTTTAAAATGCGAACTACCGCGCTCGATTCATTTAATTTTACTTATATTTATATATAAATATATAGACTTAGCCCGTTTAACTCTTTATTCTTAAGTATATTTTCCTTCTTTACCCTTTCATCCCTTCATTTACAGAGAAATGTAAATCATACTTGAATGATGAATTCTTCCTTTTTGATTCTTTTAATTTCTTTAACTTACGGTAAAATGTAAATTATATTTCATTGTCCAATTCCTTCTTTTAATTCCATCCTTACATGTAAAATGTAATTTATAATTCATCGTTTTTAAGTACATATAAAAATATAAATTTTATTTACAATGTGAATCCTACTTCTTGTTTACATTATAAAAATGTAATCTTTATTTACAAAGTAAATCCATACATTCATTTCATAGAAAAAATGAAATTTCATTCATGCGGGTTAAATTCATTCATAATTTACATAATAATATGTAATTTATTTCATACGATGAAAATTCATTCATAAATTACATATAAAAATGTAATTTACTTTATGCGGACTAATTTCATTCATAAATTATAAAATAAAATGTAATTTATTTCATGCGGTCTAATTTCATTTATTAACATCATAAATAACTTCAATTCATCTTACAATGCCATTCTTTTATATTAACATTATAAATAATGTCAATTTCCTACGATGTCATTCTTTTATATTAACATTATAAATAATGTGGATTTTCTTACGGTGTAATTCCCCTTTTTATTTACATTATAAATAATGCAATGTTATCCTACGTTGTAATTACTATATAATTTACATTAAAAATAATGTAAGATGTACATACGGTGAGACTCATATATATTTACATAAAAAAAATTGTAAATTTAACATACGGTGAAATTTCTATATATTCACATTAAGAAAAATGTAAATTCTCATGCTTGTCACATTTTTATTGAATTTGCATTCAACAAAATGTAAACTTCTATTCTCAAGTTACAATATAAAATCCATTCTTCTTTACAATGTAAAATTTACTCTTTAAAACACAATGCAAAGTCCATTCTTTTTATTACATTAAAATTAATGTAAATCTTCCTATGGTGAGATTTTACATATATTAGCATTAGGAATAATGTTAACAAATCCTATGGTTAAATTTACATATATTAACATTAAAAATAATGTTAACAAATCCTACGGTTAAATATTCTCTTTAATTTACCTTAATAATTATGTAAATTTTCAAACGGTAAAAATTTCTTTTATTTACATAAATAAAAATGTAAACTTCTCCTACGGTGAATGTTCATATATATTAACATTAATAAAAATGTAAACTTTTCATACGGTGAAATTCTAACGTTAATTTACATAATAAAATGTAAAATTTATGTCATCACCAAATTCTAATTTTAATTTACATGATAAAATGTAAAATTTATGTCATCTCCAAATTTAAATATTTTATTTACATAATAAGATGTAAATTTTGTGTCATCATAAATTATAATATTACATTTACATAATAAAATGTAAATTTATGTCAATGCAAAATTCTAACATTAAATTTACATAATAAGATGTAAATTTTATTACAACGCCAATTTCTAATGTTAATCTACATAATAAAATGTAAATTTTTGTATCAACGAAAAATTCTAGCTTTAATTTACATAAGAAAATGTAAATTTTATATCACGCAAAATTCTAGCTTTAATTTACATAATAAAATGCAAATGTTATATCACGCAAAATTCTATTCTTTATTTTACATATAAAAATGTAAATTTTATGTCAACGCACAATTCTAACTTTTATTTTCATAATAAAATGTAAAATTTGTGTCATCGCCAATTCTAATATTGAATTTACAAAATAAAAATGTAAATTCATGTCAACGCAAAATTCTAACTTTTATTTACACAATAAAATGTTAAATTTGTGTCGTCACAACGTTTTAATATTGAATTTACAAAATAAAATGTAAATTCATGTCCTTGCCAAATTTTAATATTGAATTTACACAAAAAAATGTAAATTCATGTCAACGCACAATTCTAATATTAAATTTACAAAATAAACTGTCAAATCATGTCATCGCTAATTTTTAACTTTTAATTTGCATACTAAAATGTATATCATCGCAATTTCTAAAATTTTGATTTACATACTAAATTGTAAATCATCGTAAATTCCAAAATTTTGGTTTACATAATAAAATGTAAATCATCGCATATTCTACTTTTTTTACAAAATAAGATGTAAATTTATATCATCCAATCAACAACCACATCCAAATATCCAAACAAGTATACATCTAACAATTCATATCAAGATAATATTCAGGTGGTGTATATTTTGGCATATGACAAATCGGCGAAGTATGATTCAATATCATTAACAAATAATCTTTATTAATTAGCCAATAGTTTCAGATCTAATGTTTAGATTCGCGGATCTAACAACATACGGTCATAAACAACCTAGAACCGTATTTCAAATATCACTACATAGCATATCAATCAATCAATATTCTTTAATACTAAAGAATTAATAATAAAATAAATTAAATTTAATTAAAAATAAATTCTCACCTTTCTTGTTTCTGAAATGAATCAAGTTTGATCAGATTTGGTGTTCGAATTCAAGACGGTTGCGGATCTGAAACATTTTACATGCAAATTCATATGAAAAATAAAAATACAGCTTTTAACAACTGACTCTGCGACGCTTAAAAGCGTGACAAAATCTGAAGCTATTACCTTTAGGAAAGTGTTCAAATCTTTGTTTTCAATTTGCCGGAGCTACGGTTGATGAAATGACGAACCGTTTGTTGGAGGTGGAAGAGCTTGGAGAGGGCTATCTTCACTGGGAATTGGAGGAGGTGCGGCTCAACATGGATGGCGCGGTGGGGGCGCAAAGGCCGCAACTTTGGAGGGGTATGGTGGCTTCGACAGGGCATGGTTTGAGGTGATTCTTGTCGATGAAGAAAGAGCTCGGGAAGAGCTTCGAAACGAGTACTCACACGCTAAATTTCGTTGAGAAATGAGAGAGAAATCGAAGTTTGAAAATTCGGAGGCTATGGGTTCTTTGGTGAGAAATGTCGGCTGAAACATGAGGTAGGGGACGGATGAACAGTAAATTCGGGTTTAAATAATATTATATTAGGTTTTCCTAATCATTAGTTAATAATTTAATTAGCCCATTAAGGCCCGTTTTGGTCCGAACTCCGATTTAGGCCTGCTTACTGTCGTTCTTAATGTTTTGATACCTTCTGAACGCAATGGGCTATATCCCGGGACCTAATTCCGAGTTCTATTATCAGTTTTGGAATAATTACATTATTTTATTAATATTTTAATGTATACCGTACATGAAAATTCACCGAGGTCACAAATTAACTTCAAAAATTCTCGAAAATTATATTTAGCTATGTTTTGATACTGTGGACCTATGAAAATTAATTTCGCTCAATTCTGAGCCCGTATGAATTTTTAATGAATTTTTAAAGTCAAAAATTTACCCGTTTACACTGAAAAATCAATTATAATTATATTTTAATTCTAAAAATTACCAAAAAATCATTTTTAGCTTTGTTTTGATGATACGAATCCAACAAAATTTATTTCGTTGAATTCTGAGACATTTAGAAAAATGGCTATTTTTCAGTCAATTAATTTTGACCGAAATTGACTAAATACTGTTTTTTTGCCACGCTCACGAACTAGCTTGGAAAATTCTAAAATTTGAAACCTAGCAATAATTTAATATTCCGAATCCAACAAAAGTGGTTTCATCAGAAATGGACACTGTTTGAAAAATCACTATTTTCTATGGCTATATATTTTATATTAAAAATACATTTTTAAACAAATAATTTTCGAAACTCCAAATATATAAGTGTTTATACTTTTTAAATGCAGAAACGTCATTCCGGACTCAATGGAAGTGGTTTCGAGTTCAAATTCCTTCGTATGTGAAAAGTAGCTTTTTGGGCCATATATATATTATATTATATAAATTCTTACAGCGACCTTACTAAAAAAAGAAATGGCCATAACTTTTTATTTTTAAAACAAAATTACAATTTTTCAGATTCGTTAGAAAGATATAATTAAACGGATTAAAATATTTTTGGTTTCACTCAATTCTGATTTATTTTGTATTGTGTACATTCAGTCAAAGTTTTAAGATTAAAATTTCAAACTACCTCGTCATTTCAAGCTCGTTTTTAAAATTATATTTGTTTTAGCTTCGATTAAAATAAATTTTTACCATTATTATTTAAAATAAATTATTTAAAATGGTCAAAACCCATTAAAATCACTTTAAATAAAATTTTAAATTTACCCCAAAATTTAGGGTTGTTACACTTCTTTTACTATCTTCTCCGTTACACACACTATTATCGAATTAATTTTTCTTCTCTTCCATGTATTAATTAATTCTCATTATACATCACCATTATCCACCTATATAAGCATATTTTCATAAATTTTATTTCATTTTTAATTATATTAAAAATGCAGGGTGTTACATTCTCCCACCCTTAAAGAATTTCGTCCCCGAAATTCGATAAGAGTAAAATAGATAATCCCTCGCAACATCCAATTAGTGTTCATCCAATTGTTGCAACATTGTGCACATGTGCAAAGTGAAGTACATTATAGTAAAGCATGTATGCCTAATTTGGATCCACCAATATGTATGCAAACTTTAAAAAACTTTTCAAAACATGATGCTCACATCCTAAATATACTTGCAGTTCTATATGGATGCAATATTTTTGAAAAATCAAAACATTTTCCATTCCAATTTTCCCACACTCTTATAGAATAAGAGCATAGTTCATCCAATTTTCGTATCCAAAACCCTTACCAACCATCTTTTAATTCAAGATTTAGAAAAATCTAATTTTCCAAATTCGATTTCTTATGTTACGAAAAGGTATAAAACGGAAAAATTCACATCCTCCGTTTTTCTTTTCTAATTGTACTTGGATTTTTATATAACTATTCTATTAAGATTTCCTATTTTCTTATCCTAGCACAACCACATAAGAAAATTTCTTTATCGTATTTTCAACTTTATCTTGAAATAATTTCATATTTATTCATCTTTTTCTTGAGATTTTCATTTTCTTTCCCCTGTCTTGTTTTGTTGCTTTACTGAATTTATTGTTTTCTTGTTAGTTAGGCTATTCTTTAGCTTATTTGGCATAGTCCAGTTTCTCATGTATATATTATTTATTTATCTTTTCAAATAAGCTTTTCCGTTTTCTAGTCAAACAGTATCCTACACAGCTACAACTATGGGCCAAGGATCTTAAGACTTTATTGCCTCTGACAATCGCGAGTCCACCTAACAGGGTCTTTATAATTGCTTGCCCTTCATCACCTAGTAGGCATTACTAGTCCATGCTGTGTATTACTAGCCTATCCTTTTCTTTTTCTCAAGAAATAGTTGTAGGTCTCAATGCTTATGCATTCTACGGGAAATTTGTTTACCCAAATTTTTAACAATAATCAAAATTTAATAGAATAGAGATTTCTAAAACTCCTTTTACAAAATACAACATTTTCCTTTCAAGATTTTCATATATGAGAACTAGTGAGCTATACATATATGCTCCTTTCCATGAGAGAATTCTTTCAAAACAAGAAATCGTTGTTTTACATAATATACCCCACTTTATTTTAAAACCCAATATGCACTTTTCAAACATCAAGATACTTTTAAGATCAAAACTCAGAAAATACCACAAACTCTTTTACAAATTCAAGTTCTTAAAAGTTTATTATTGGGTCAGACTCAAAGCGGGTTTTCCACTCAACTAGGCTTTCCTAGGTAGTTTCACAAATTCAATTTTCTTGACTATATATATTCCTAATCCATTTTCACACTTTAACCTTTTTTTAATTTCTAAGGTTTTACTTCTAGACCCACCACTCTGAAATACTAATATTTCAGTTTCCATTCTATGGGATACTTTCTATATCCAAGTCATATTGTACACTTTCCCAACCACCTAATTGTTTCCAAAATTACTATGTCCATGCCTTTTGTGTACAAACCAATATCCGAACTCTTTACATGTCTAGTGGGCTACTATATGGATTTAGGTTTATATATATAATATATTTATATTTTAGAAAATACAAGTATGTTCACTCATTATCGCCCTAAGACCACTAAACCGAAGCTCTGATACCAGATGTAACAAAGCGGGTTTCGACAGACCGAATTTTTCAAAATCTAATCCATCAGACCCCCAGTTGGGTGCTCTGGTATCTTGCAGAAAAGACAAAGAGAAAGAAACATGTCAGAGTTCGAAAAGCAGCTCACAGCGGAAGGAATAAAATATAATTTATTCAAAATAGCATTACCTTAATAATAATACTGCCAAGCCAGTAGTCTAGCAATACTATCTCTGTCATGAACCTAACCTGCGCATGTTGTTTGAAGGGGGTCAGAACATAAGTTCTGTGTGACTGGACTATAATAAACTCTTGTGTAAACCTACATATACCGTTCAGTTATAATTTCTTGTTTATTAGGTTATTCACAATATTAGCACCCAAGGCCAAACCCATGTCATTCTCGTCCACTTACTAGTAGACTTAACCTAATACATCGTATATGTAATTTTTTCCCCAACTCGTATAGTACTTTCCATGTATACATACAGTCCCTTGTCGTATATCGTACGGGCTTTATCACGTAATTTTATACTACTTCAACGTAGTGCCACCATTCTTGAAATCGTTTGGACTACCACCCTTGATCTGGCTAGGTTTCTTTATCATGAACTATCGAGTGTTCAACTAGGATTTATGTGACCTAGGACCACTAGGGATTATGCTACCTACTAAACATTTTCTAGATTCGATTAGGGTTTATGCCACCTAGGACTACTAGGGATTATGCTACCTGTCGAACAGCGCCCTTTTCCCACGTATGTATCGCGAATCGTTTCTGATGTCTAGGTGCACATGTACACTATATGTGCGGCCCGAGTCCCGTGACAGGGCTAAATCAAGAAATACGGAACTCGATCGGGAGCTTTAAGTTATCTGCCGATGCAGATGCTAAGGTCTGTTTTTCTACCAGTTGTTATGGTCCCACGTGACCCCTCCCTCAACTAATGAAAGGCAATCCAAGAAAATCAAGCACGAGAACTGCACTCCTGCCACCAATACCCCGCTTTCCTTTTGGCCAGCCTCACACATAACTAGATAGCAAGTATATGGTCCGTTAGGAGTTCTCCGCCTTTCCGTATACGTACTACGATTGTCTAAAGATGGTAGGTAGACGACGAGTGCTATCACAGGGCTAAACAAGATATCGCCGCCTCACGCTGGTCCATCCTAGTCTTTAGGTTGCCTTATATTGCAACCAAGGCATACTCTTGGTTCTCCTACCGCAGACCTTAACCTCTGTGAGCCCAGGTGGATCATCTGCAACCTCACAGAGGGATACCAAGAGTACCCTCACGTTCCTCGAAGCTACGTGCTTCGTAACCCAGTCCGCTGGAGCCTTTTTTCGAAATCAGATAAACGTTCGCTCCTCTTCGTTTGCTTGTTAAGCGATGGTCTATCGTATCGGGTTATTCATCTATTTATGGACTGGTTCAGTTTCCTTGACTAAGAATTATTACTTAGTTGCTCCTAACTAAGGTTTACCACTTAGTTTCCTTTCCCTTTAATCTTGTTAACTAAGGTTTATCACTTAGTCCCCTTAACTAAGGATTACAACTTAGTTCCCGTTCTCGATCGTTTCCTTGACTAAGGTTTATTGCTTAGTTTCTTATTAACTAAGGCTTGTTACTTAATTATCATTCTCATTGTTTTACTTAGTCAATTCTCGTTACCTTAGACATCAGCCCACATATTCTTGCTTTATAATTCAACTTGTTGACTAAGGTTTTCCCACGAATTCAAGCATGACTTAAGTTCTCTTTTAATCGGTGATAGCGCATGGGTGCTTGCCCACAATTCTTGCTTAGCTTACCCCATATTATAGGTTATCCAACCCTTCAGGTCTTACATTACATCTTAAGTCATAGTCTTTCTATGTCCTTAGGACAGGTTTACCCCCTAATTAACCCTTCGACTATTTCAACTTCGATTTATAATAGGTAGTTAGCATTCCGTTTTTGGTTAAGTTTTGTTCATATATTCGTGTCGACTTAACACCATCTCCTTATAATGTTCATTCACAAATTCGGTTAAGTGTTGTCTTTGAATTCATGACTTAACCCTACGAATCATGTGCCATTAATTATTAATGCACCACAACCTCTCAAATTAGACCTGTTGTTGTGGTCACTGGTTATGCCGGGCGGTTCCGGGAAGAATTACACCACAACTCAGTCTCACCTCGGGTTTCAAGCGCGATATGACTAACTTCTCACATTAGGACCTATTGTTTGCAACCACTAGTTAGGTCGGGCGGTTCCGGGCAGGATTACATCGCAAACTCATCCTAACCTCGAGTTAGCCACGTTTTATGTTTGGTTCATGTCTATTCTAATTTGCATATGTCAAGTTCATAATCATGTCAGAAATATTAAGTTCATGTTATGCCAATTTCCCAACTTACAAGCATGTTCTTATAAATATCAACTACCAATTCATGCCATGTTCGTGTTCGTTTTAGATGTCAAGTTCATAAGAATATTCTAAATGTCATATTTCAAGTTTCATAATCTTGTCCCTATTTACATTACACAAATTACTCAACCATATTCATGTTCGACGCATTTCAATAATGCCAAAATTCGAGTATTAAGTTCAATCTAGATGTCAAGTGTCAACTCCCCAAATCCAAGCTTTACCTAAAAACCCCAATTTATATTCATGCTTGTTATCCCATTAACAGGTTACGTCTATCATTAAATTCATAATTCATATTCATGTCAATTTCATATTCAAGTTCTAGATGTAAACTTCATGTCAAATTCCAGATGTCAATTCATATCAAGTTTGTGTTCTTATCCAAATTCAAGTTATAATACTGGTTTTATTCTAGAGACATGTGCCCATTAACAAATCCATAAGTCAATTTTATGCTTAAATCAATGATGTCAATTCTATGCCAAACCCAAAATCATGTTCACGCGTATAATTCAAAATTTGGTTTACGCATTCAGGTTTTGTCAATGTTATATTACGCCGAACCCCCTTTGTAATTTACAACCACACCCTCCAGTTCATGTCATAGCCCAAAACCAAGCGTTCCCCTTTTTAGTTCGCAATAATCATTCCGTCGTATTCATTTCATAATAAAGCTAGGCTCGTGATAGCCTAGTCATAAAAAGATAAAAGAGGACATAATCGTAGGCATAAAAATTAAAAGCAAACACATGACAATATTAAACAATACAGATCCAATTTCCATAATAATTTCATTTCGCGTTTACATAGGGAATGTTTGTACGATAAATCATAATTTTACACAAAAGTCTCCACTCACAGCGTTTGTCATCTTCAAAATAGGAACGAGACTAATCTTCAAACTGATTTCCCCCTTTTTGTTGCTTTTGATTCATCTTGATTGATTTCATGTCCAATTCAATTTATCTTTGATTTCATATGCGGCGTAGGTTGCAGATCTGAATTCCTTCTCTTTGTGCAGTGATTTAGATCTAAGCCTCTTTTCTTTTTATTCATAGTTGTAGTAATTCTAGATCTCATTCTTTTTAATTTTAAGAATAGATGTTGTAGAGAAAAGAGAGAAGAATAGATCTAAGATTTATTTAGATCAATAGCTTGAGGAGGAAGAAGAAATCAAGTTAGAAGCGAGCCATGGCCTTGCCATGCATTGTTGTGGAGTTTACAATGAGCCTAGGATGTTTATATAGGTGTTAGACCAACGTACCAGGCCCAAAAACTCATCTAGGTGCTCAAAAATGAACCTGGACAGCTTCTGGGGCGAATTTCCCGCTTCTGGACCAAAATTCCTGCTCCAGGTCACTACAGGTCGACCTCGCCAAGGGGGGTCGACACTATGGTCGACCTCCCCCCGGGAGATCGACCCTATGGTCGACCTAGGGGTTGACCTGGTCATTTTTTTTCTGTTCTGGGCTGGGTTGTTTTCTGATTTTTCGCTGAAACTTCAGAAGGTCATAACTCCTTCATATGGACTCCGATTTTCGAAAACTCAGACCATATTTCATGTAAAATTTCGAGAGGAATGCAATGGTGATGTCCATTTTACTTAATTCCTGATATTTAAATTAAATATCCTTATTTTACTATCTTCTCCGTTACACACACTATTATCGAATTAATTTTTCTTCTCTTCCATGTATTAATTAATTCTCATTATACATCACCATTATTTACCTATATAAGCATATTTTCAAAAAATTTATTTCATTTTTAATTATATTAAAAATGCGTGGTGTTACATTCCGGCACCCTCAGCCAGTCAAGCGAGGCCAGATGTTTTAGAAGGCACGCTTACTGTCAAGGATATTCCAGTTAAAGTACTGTTTGATACATGCGCATAGCGAAGCTTTATTTCAAGTAATGCGGTTAAGAAATTGGATTTGAAATTAAAAAGGCTCAAAGCACCCATGACTGTCCATAATGCGGTTGGGGGTTCCCTCGATCTTAGTTGGATTTGTGGGGTGCCTGTCTTTTTTTCCTGTTATCGGTTCCCCACCATCTCGATCGTCATCAATTTTACAGAATTTGATCTTATTTTAGGATTGGATTGGTTAACCAAATATGAAGATGAGGTCAAATGCGCCGAAAGAGTTGTTAAGGTAAAAACAAAATTCGGGGAGTATATAACCATTCCATGCGAAGGTACAGATTCAAATAGAAAAGACCTTTGGTCAGCTCTTGATGTTTCTCTTGCTCAATTAGGACCTGGCAATAGACTTGTATTGGGACCTGATATGATTCGCGAAGCTTCAGACAAAGTCGATTTCATTAAGAAACGTTTACTAGCAGCTCAAAGCCGATAGAAGAGCTATGCAGATTCGAGAAGAAGAGATTTAGCATTTGTTGTTGGTGACTATGTGTATTTAAGGGTTTCTTCGATGAGAGGAGTAGTCCAATTAGGCAAGACAGGGAAGTTGGCGCCCAGATTTATTGGTCCATTTCCTATACGTGAATGGATTGGAACTCTTGCTTATAGGTTTCAATTGCCTGATTGGTTGCCTGGAGTACATGATGTGTTTCACGTATCTCAACTTCGAGAGCATGTACATGATCCATACTTGGTCGTGGAAGAATCCACGCAACAAGATTTGGAAATTACTCCAGAATTAGCTATTTAGGAGAGAGCTGATAATGATTATTGGCAAAGAAAATAAAGAGCTAAGGAACAAGAAGGTACAGTTAGTCAAAGTGCAATGGAGTGGAGATCCACGAGACTGTACTTGGGAAACTGAGGAGAGCATTAAGCAAGCTTATCCCGATTGCAGAGTGGATATCTCTGATTAACTCTGGTGCAAGGTACATTTACCATATTTTGCATTTCCGTATTGTTTTCAACTTTGTTGTGTTTCCTTTTCATGGATGTAAAGGTTTTTAATTATATAGTATGATCTTAGCAAATATGATTTTAAAAGAGTATATAAATTTATTATTAAATTTTATGAAAGTTAATCAATAAATTGATTGCTAGTTGTGTTGTGTGGTTGTTAGTTTAATTAATAACATGGGAATAATAAAACCAACATGAGGAGGAAGGGTAAAGTTATGCAAAGTGAATCAAATATTGAACTGATTGAAATACATGCATGTACATTATATATGTTTGAACGGGTAAATGGATTTGTTGTTGAGTAAAGAATTTATTTGCATGCCCGACAAATAGGTAAACCTTAATGAGTTGGATGCGCAAACTTATTTATATATCAACTCATGTGAATGCCATTGGATGCGGAGTGCTGGTTGTTCTGTGTGAAATTATAAACGTCACCATAGGATAGTAACAATTAATTTTGAAATACATTGCATGGCATACTACATGAAGATAGCATACTCTATCATATACCACATAAGCACTTGGAGCTTGTGTGACGAAGTTGAAGATTTACCGTACAAGCAAGAGGCATGTATGGCAATGACTTTATTACAGGTTGAACCGAAGACTGATATGGACTATATAAAATGTAACTGTAAATTGCCAGATTAATAAAAACCCCGCACAGGTCTGGAGATGACAATAAACACGTCTCTCTAGTCGTTAAGGCACAAAAACCATTTATAGGGTGACAAGAATTTATTCTCTGGAGTTATGATCTATACACACTCCCATGTGAACACCGGAATATATCACTATAAATATGTGTATGCTTTTTAGGATTTATTGGGTACCTAACACAGGCCAATAAATTTCCAAACCCCTCCCCGTACAAAGGAGGTTATGGCGAAATTTTTCGAAAATTTAATGTGTTAGCCAAATTTTTGAAGAATTAGAAAATTCTTAGAAACTGAATAGTTGAAGAATGAAAGCCAAAATGAAAGTTGAGTTGGTTAGTTAAACAACTTTCAGCTTCGTTCCTTTTTGGGGATGAAAAGATTTTAAGTGGGGGAGATTGTAACAACCCAGAAAATCTGAACCAATTTAAAATATTTATTTTGGCAATTTTAAGTAATTTTGAATATTTAAAATGAATTATTTTAAATGATAATGATAAGAATTTTATTTTGAATAGAATTAGAATGTATATATGTATTTGAATGGATGTTGGAATATAAATATTTATTTTAATTATAAAACAAGGCCTGAAATGGCGTGGTAGTTTGAAAATTTGAATTTGAACTTTGACTAACTATACAGGATGCAAAATAAAATGGATTTTAGCGAAACCAAAAATATTTAAATCTATTTGAGATTATCTTACTAACGAATCTGAAAAATCGAAATTTCATAGCGAAAATTAAAAGT
This sequence comes from Allium sativum, assembly GCA_030737875.1. Classification (NCBI taxonomy): domain Eukaryota; kingdom Viridiplantae; phylum Streptophyta; class Magnoliopsida; order Asparagales; family Amaryllidaceae; genus Allium; species Allium sativum. The sequence goes on from CM060918.1 coordinate 754,856,507, forward strand.
TATGGCCAAATGAATTTTCAGAAAGGTCGCTATGGAATTAATATAGCCCTTGAAAATAGACATTTTGCAAACGGCCTCCATTTTCAACGAAACCACTTTTGTTGGATACGGAATGTCAAATTATTACAAGGTTTCAAATTCCATAATTTTTGGAGTTAATATGTGAGCATGGCAAAAGAAAACATGTTTGGTTAATTTCAGTCAATTTGGATCGACCAGAAAATGGCCATTTTTCAAACAGTCTCTAAATTCAACGAAACTAGTTTTGTTGGGACCGTATCTTCCAAACATAGCTAGATTTATTTCTATGCAACTTTTGGGATCAATATGTAGCCCCGACAAACTGAAATGTACGTTCAAATCCATATTTGAATGTTTTATATTTTAATTTGAAGAATAACTGACTGAAACAGTCGAATTGGCCTATGAAACATATTCCATTGTGTTCATAATGGGGGTATTTAGCTAGGGACGACAGTCGTTGGGTTTGAATTGGAGTTCGTTTGGAGAAACAGATATTTTTGGAATTTATATAAATATCGGCGAATCAGAAAATTCCATTCATTAATTAAAAAAATAAAAAAATTGGGTTTCTCTCTCCCCGCTCCAGATCACACGGTGGAAAGCTTTCTCCCCATTCTCTCTTGATTTCTGGCCAATCCACTCAGTAAAATCAAATGCCACAGTTAGGGATTTTGTAGTACTATCAACGATCTTCAAATCCATGTAAGTATTGTAATTTATTGCTGCTTATTTTGATCAGACCACCCTTGAGAAACCGCACTGTATCGTCCCCGATTCCTCCCTCCTACCTCAACTGAGTTCGACTCTCCTCCAGAGGTGGTGCGCCTCTCCTAGCCCGTTAACGTGGCCAAGGCCGATCACGTTCAAGTGCTTCAAATTTGACGAAAAATCGAAACCTAGTTTTGAACCATTTTTGAAAGGTGCAGGTTTATATAATTTTAATTGTTTATAGCATTTTAAAGCGCTACGAATCGTGATTTCACTAAAAAATTCGTATCTTTTTGCTATGTCGTCAAAATCTAGTGAAACAAGGGACATTGGACTCGTGGCGACGTCTTCTACATTCTAGAAGAGACCGGAGAATTTTTGGAGCTTCCTACAGTTTTTGGAGGAGTGGAACCTAATGAGATTTCTAAATTCAAATTCGAATGGAATGGCGATGTATAAATTATACAATCGATGTATAATTTATATAAGCATTGTACACCTCATGTATAAGCGTTGTAATATATGTTGTAAAAATCATATGTGCGTTGAATGGAGTTGAAATGAAATTGAAATGAAATTGATATATATATATATATATATATATATATATATATATATATACTCCCCTCGTCCACAGACCATGGACTATATGCATTGGTTGTGATTGTTTGGATTTTAATTGACGTGAAATTTGGTGGATAAATGCGAATGGTTGATAATGTTTATTTGTGGTTGAAACAAAACTGGAATGGTTTGTGGAAATATCCATTGTGATATGAAAATGATCGAAATATTTAGATTATAAGGATAAGGCCCTTAGGGAACTCCACGAGGCGTAAGGTAGTGCGAGGAGCCGTACTCGGGACGGTGCCGATTTTAAACCCTCTGCCATTATGCCGCCGAAATTTTCTGAAATATTCATGTGTTTGATTTATATTCATGTGTTGAAATACATTCATGTGTTGGAAAAATATTCATATGACGAATAATTTGTTTGGAAGATAAAGATCACATTTTTATCATGTATATGAAGTACATAAAATATTCATGTTTGAAATAAATTGTTTTAACAATAAAATCACATTTTTATTATATATATGAACCACTAATATAATCATGTTTGAAATAAATTGTTCTGACAATAAAAATCACATTTTTATTCTATATATGAAGTGTTAAAGATGATCATGTGTTGAAACAAAAATTTGTTGGGTAAAAATATTTTTTTTACCACATATATGAAATGAAAATGGTTTGGAATCCGAAGAACGGATTATATTTATATATATATAAATATAATTAAAATAAAATGAATAACGATGCTGTAGTTCGTGTTTTGAAATCGTGATTTTAAACGATTATTACGGGAGATCCGACCGTCGGATTTTCCCAAAACCGTAACCGTTGGGTCCGCTTTGAAATTATCTTTCTAGCGATTCCGAATTTGTAAAGATCTAATGGTTAGATTGTGTGAAATGTTTAATTCAAATCAGAATAAAAACAACGCTAGAATGGATTATATATATATATAATTAAAATAAAACAAATAACAATGCTGCAGTTCGTATTTTGAAATCGTAACTTTAAATGATTGTACCGAGAGATCCGACCGTCGGATTTTCCCAAAACTAGAACCATTGGGTCCGTTTTGAAAAGATCTTTACAATGATATAAAATTTGTAAAGATCCAACGGTTATATTTTCAGATATGTGTAAATCAAATCTGAAGAAAAAAATAGTGCCATGGCCGCGTTATGGCCTGAAGCGTCGTTTAAATAAATTGGCTGTTTTTAAATAAATAAAAATAGCAATAAATCATTATAAAATATTATAAATGATATGGAATTGAAATAAACCAAATTTACTTGGTTTATTGGATGTTTGATGGTTGAATGTGTTTGACATGAAAATTACATTAATGAACTGAATTATGGATGTCAAATAATTTAACCATAGAAATGAATTTATTTGAATTCTAAATATACGTGAATTATTTGAAAAGGCCGAGTTAAATCTCATTTCAAATAACTGGTCGACGACTAGAAGTCGAAGATATGAAGACGGTGCAAGACCGATGATCTTCACATCAAATGGATAGCTACTGATGCCTTTGATGGGAGTTGCTGCCCTGATGGGGTTACAGTGGTGGTTGTCCGGACGTACTTATTGATCATTTGGATGTGCGAGGATCTCTCTCCTGTATTGGACATATGGGACGAGGAATTAGGTGCCTTCGGTTTCGTTCAGACCCAGAACGGACTTGTAAATGGATGTGTGTCTGACGTTGTAGCTTGACAACGTGGCATGCTGAGACGCAGTGATCAAGGCTTTTGTTGAAAAGCAGAGCCTTGTGGTTGATGATCAAAGCACGGCTTTAAATAGCATAGTTTTATGTATAGCGTTGTTTCGCGGGCCTCACACCACTGTATGAACTAGAAATAAGAGAGGACATCAGGGAGGACATGCGTTTCCTTCTAGCTAGGAGTGGTGTCAGCATTTTGCAAGCCCTGACGTTTTACTTATGTGGATGATGGATAGGGAGGCACCTCGGTTATTTCGGTCTCGGAGGAGCTGATGACTTCGTCGGGGTATGACCAGTTTACGCCTCATAGGGCAGGGAAACGCAGTGTTTAGGCATTTTAATCCACTTCGTGTGGACTAGCCCAGACGATCCAAGGGCCCACCTGAGTCTGGGTCCTAATGCTCTAGCTAGATAATCTCGAAGTGGTAAGGACGATCCCTTGCCTTGGTTCATGATGGAAATCCAATTTCCAAATACGACATCGTGCGGTTTTGATTGTAAACCTATATATGGAGACATAGTGGTATGAGGCACTTATGCCGTCTATGATTGATACTTATGATGGAAATTGTTTTTGAAACATATAAACACTAGTAATGATATCAAATGCTTTTGTTTTATACGTATCAAGCTTATTTTTTCCATTACAAGGTAAAAACTCTATCCTCCGGTTTGCTTTGCATTATGTGATGGGACCTGAGTCTTATAATGGCTTCATTTTTATAAAAAAAGAATTGCGATGTTTAAATGATTTACTTGTTTTGAGCACTGGCAATCCAATGGAGTAAACCCGTTCCGCGTTAGCGGCGTGGTCCTATGATTGGTCTTTTTGTAAATAAGTTAAGTAGATTTCTCATACCAGTCCCATGACTGACACGTAGTTTGTTTCACTTGCAAACTCGGGTGCCCCTTATTTCTACACGGGCAGCCTTGTATTCAGGTTTTAGCAGGCTCTTTCTGGATAGCTATGGAGCTGAAGATGGATTCTATCACTTCTTTTATGTTGTTCAGCTCCTGTTATGTATATTATGTTTGATTCCGCTGTAGACATTTTATACAAAGCTGAAACTGTATTTTTGTACTAAGTATGATCCTGTTATACTGTGTAACTCTGATGATTAGGTTTATTCAGTGCATTCTGGTGTACATTATCTAGTGTAATGATATATTTCTGTTCTTCTGTTATCTGTTTATGTGTTATATTCCAAAGATTACCCTTGCCACCGTGGAACGGGGGTTTGGGGTCTTCACAACGCGTATATAATACCTGTATAAAACATAAACAAAACTGGTGTTTTAATTAGAGGTAACGATTATAGACATATTATAACCATCATCTGTTACGGATATAGAGTAAAGATCAAATCAAAATAAATAAGTAATTTTGATTATTTTAATTTTTTGATTCAGAAAATATGAGTCCAAAACGAAAACAAAATAATCATTCAAATTAAAATGGGAAAATGGAACAGATCACATGATTAGTGTAAGCAGTCTAGTCTATTTTGTAATCTTTAAGGGATAGTTAGAATTTGTAGTAATGCAAAATAGTAATACACGTAAAAATTGAGGAGATAACGTCGATAATGATATTTAATTTGAAAATCTCAAAGGAAGATCATTGATGAATAATATACTGGTAGGGAAAATAATGTTGTGGTACATCAAACGACGCAGTCTCTTAGAAATCACAAACCCTAAAATGGAATTTTTTATGTAGTTGCAGTCATTTGTTGTTTACTTAAAAAAAAAAATTCATGTTATGGCCTAACAAATGCTAATTTCAAAAGAAATAATACAAACAAAAGTGGTAAAGCAACAGAATCTTATCGGCAATTGCATTGGATATCATACCAATGATCTTTCACAACTTTAGTGACCAAGGCTTTTTATTAGAGTCCATAATATATCTATAATCATTTATCTTATGTCTGAACAGAAGATCATTGGCACTTCTTCCTAGTCATTAAATATATGCAACACGTTAGGCCTTTTATGCTAACCTCAATGGGTAGAGATTAGTTTATTGGATAGGATGAGCATAACACAGCAAGTGAAAAGTTGATATAACTAGACAAACAAATTATTGATATATCTAGTCAAAATAGCAATAAAGTTTTAATTATAATAAAGAATGCACTAATTTATACATTTCTACAAATAGTTCATATGCACATACCTGTAAATGAAAAGTAAGAAAAAAAAACATAAACATAAAAAACTGGATGGGTGCAGAAAGAAAGTACATTTTAAATAAACAACATGAACAAAACCATACGATAAATTGACAAAAACATGAGAAAAATCTTATTGACATACCAAAAATTATTCTCTATAATAGAGGTATTTATTATTATATTCATGTTGTAAATTAGGTTATTGATTTTAAATTTTTTGAATGTATAAGGAAGCGTATTGTATATGTAACATCCCGTACTTTTAGTAGTCAAGTATTTTATATTTTTTTTGATATTTAACAGTGAATTGGGATTTTAGATGGATTTATAATATTTATTTTGTTTATTAAAATGGCTTCTATACGTATAATTTATATTTTTATTTATAACGAGCTCGAAAACAACGCGATAGTTGTAATATTAAGTTTTAAACTTTAATTGAATAGTTAAAATCCAATATAAGTCGAATTTCTGTGAATAAACGACGAAATTACAAGATAATTTGACCCCTAGACAGCGAATACATAAATACCATACAACGAACAAAACATTTGCACAGACCTTATATAACAGTATATATAAATATAAGCAGCAAACAATTAGAGATAAGGTGCATATGACAACACTCGAACTAGTTTAAAAGTCTACCACACACATAAATAAATCATAGTGTTGTATCCATTTATTCTTTCTACTGTTAATACAACGTTTACTCACTCTTTTATTTCTTTACAACTAAACACATCAGTAACATAAAAATTACACTTTACAAATATACATGTACCAATTCTTTTCAAAATTTACAACTTGCACAGACCTATGCATGCATACAAACAACCTATGAAGTACGAGCGCACCCTGCTACTGCCTTTGATGTCTTCGTCCTGTCCCCTCCAGCAAAAAAGAATTCCAATGCACTTGTGTCAATGTAGCAACTCCAACAACAATACATAGCCGACCTCACCTATAGATAACACACGGAAATTTAAATTAATAATCAAAGAGTTAATATTTATAATCACCTATATATTTCAAGTCTGATGCAAGAAAACAAATGGCAGGTTACCAAATCACCTATATATTACAAAGGAAAAATGTTTCATATGATTTGAACTTTCAAATGAACAAGGCTCAAAGTTTGGCCTAATAAAACGAGTATAGTATTTCAAATGGACAGTAAAATGAACAGCTATAAAAACAGTAAAGTGAACAGATATAGAAACAGTGAAATTTATACACTTCTACATCAAATCTACAAAGATGAACAACTGAAGGAAAAAAATATATTTACACCATCAAATCTACAGATTTTCGAAATAGCCAATATATATTTATATATATAAGAATCATGTACGAACCTATACAAGGGCTATTCTATCTACATATACATGACACCGTTCGAATCCTCAAAGGGAAGAAACAATTCAATAGCTCCATATGCATAAAGTGCAATGCGAAGACAATACCAACAAGCAATAAACAAGGTAAACAGGACAATTAGAATAAACAATTCATAGCTTTACCTAATCCACATAGGAACAGCTCAACTGTTGCCTATATCTGAGCAGAAAATAGTACATGAAGATGCAACATATAGTCGTCACATTTTTACTAAGGACCACGCAGCCATCAATGTTCCCATCACCAACAGTTCGATCACATGGCATAGCTGAAATGAAAAGAAGCATCACCTAAGAAATAGGCCCAACTAAAAACCTAAATCTATGATATTACAATCTGATATTGACATTGATCCTATCAAGATCTTTTCCAAGTATAAATATACATCCACGCACCACATTTCATTTCCAGAACACAAGAAGTAAATAAAAACAATTCGAACCACTTAGAAATCAAAACTAAAATAATACAGTAATCGAAAATTAAGTAAAATACTTATCTGGACCCGAGGATCCACACACTTAAATTCTGCATGTTTTGATGGATTTTCTGATGCGTTGTTCAAAGCGGAAGACCCAGGGTTTGGTCAAATCTTCATGACAGAAGCCTCGTTTTGGATTGGCTAAAATTTGTAGCAGATTTGTGGTGGGAGATCCTTCATTTATGGAAGAATTGTGGTTAATTGATGAGGCTATGAGTGGCACGATAGTTTGTTAAGGGTGTGTTGAGGAATTTGGGTTCGGCGGAGCGATAGAAGCAGGAAGGCGAGAGGAGGACTGAAGCGTGGAAGCGTTCGATTTGGGCTGAAGGAAACAGGGATGGAAGAGAAGATGATTTCGGCATGGAAGGGTTTCTTTTTCTGGTTTTTTTGTGGCGGCGGATGATATGAAGGGAAGAGGGGATCTGATGGTTTAAGTGAAGCAAATGGATGCGGGCCTGGTTTAATTTTGAGTTGGGTTGGACAATTAAATAGTAAGGCCCAAGACCAAAAAATTTAATTAAAGTTTTATAATTTAAAAGATTTTACAAACTTGAAGTGTTAATACATAATGATTACGTGATCAGAATTCGATTGAACTGGAAGCATTGGAACCCCGTCTACGAGCGCCTCAACATGGACCCGGTCAGAAATGGAAGCAGCTGTAAAATTTTTGTCAAATTAAATGTTGTCTAATTTGACTAAATCTGAACATTTTATCGACGAATAAATTAAAAGGTGAGTTAAACTCACTCAGTTCTCCCCACTTATATTTTATATAAGTTGGGTTTTTATTTATGTGTGCTTCGGTTGCTAATGATTGACTGACTGTTGATATATATTCATATATTGTTTGAACTGATGAAATTAAACTTTGTTTAATTTCAGTGAAACCCAAATCGTTATTTTAACGACTGGTCCCAATTAATTTAACTTACCTTATTGGTCACATTTATAAATAAACGGGGTTAATCGTTTGAATTGTTATGGTTGTGTGAAATAAATTGGTTGATACTGAACTGTTGGTATTGACTGTTATGAGACCATTATTTAATTGAATTTAATTATTATATTGAGATAACATATTCGACGCAGGGAAGAACGGGTTGGAGGGATCCAATCGAATTCCTCAAATATGTTAGCTATTGTTTATATTATCACCATATGAATTGTTTTGATTAGATGGTTGATTTGGTTATTGAATGTTGACCTGAAATTCAATATTTGTTTTTTTAAACCTATGGGTACTACTGGTTGAGTAATTGGCAGTGTATGGCCTATAAATTAATCTTTTTATAAATATCGGTTTACCATCAGGTAAATCGACCAAAATTAAGTTAATAAATTTATTTCATTACTAAAGACAGATTTTTAAATCTGTATTTTTGAATAAAAGTTTGTAAAAAGAAAATAAATATTTATCATTTATTAATTAATTTATAATTGATTTTTAAATGATTTTATAAAGAAAGTTTCTGATATTTATCAGATTTATAAGTGAATAAACAGAAATTAGCTCAATGTTATAGATTTGAATAATCATTTTGAGAGATAAATAAAAGGAAATTATTTAAATTAATTATATTATTAATTAATTTAAATAAAGGATTATTTGGAATTGGTTAATGAGGTAATCATATTTTGGATTGACGAAGTCAACCGTTTTAACTGGATTGATTATAAGATCAGTTGTTTTGAATTAATCTAACAAGATGGGTTAACGAATAATGGTTTAATTTTAATAAGATTTTAAACAGAAATTTATTTTTATTTATCAAATAAATAAGTAAATAAATTATGCGGTAGTTAAAGGTGAAGTGAATTATTAATTTAATTAATAGATGTCCATTTAAATGATAATCATGTATGAAAGTTAATTGGAGTGGTAATGAAATCTAATTGAGTTGTGAAAGGAAGTTATGAACGAGTTTTATATTAAAATCCGAATTTTTATAACAAAGTTATGAAAAGGAATTTTAAGCAAATGCGAGAGCTTGAATGAACATTTACTTAATGTTTGAATTAGGTAAAAAGAAACTAAGAGTAAAAAGGTTTATATGGAACCAGAATTTTATAAACGAAGTTGATAAAAAGGGGGATGGGGTGTAAAGTGTTAATTAACGATATTTAATGATGGAATTAAGTAAAATTGGTGAAAAAGGATTTCAAGTGGGAGGGTTAAAAGTGAATTCGATAAAGAAGGGAGTGATAGGATTTTTTGACGAAAATCCGAGTGGTAAAATGTATCGTTTAAAGAAGTAAAAGGAAAAGTGATATTTTATAAATAATTTCTTAATCAATGAATTAAGAAACAATAGTTATACTCGAGAAGAAGATTTTCAAAAAGTAAGAAGTTTTTATAAGACATATTATAAGTAAAGTAATTAAATGAGATGTATTTTGTATTAGAATAAATATTGGTTTTTGAATTACGACTGATGTCTATCTGAAGATAAGAACGCTGTTGATTAATGTTTGAGAGGTAAAATAATTACCCCAACTTGAACGACTTCAAGATTATCTGTAATGACCCAGAAAATCTGAACCAATTTAAAATTTTTATTTTAAATAATTTGGTGGAAAAATATGGTAGTAAATCAAAAATTTCATTTTTAAATAATATTAAAGCCAGTGAAAATAGTCAATTTTCAAACGATCTCTGTTTTCGACGAAACCGCTTTTGTTGGAACCGGAATGTCAAATTATTGCTAGGTTTCAATTGTTAGAATTTTCCTAGTTAGTATGTGAGCGTGGTTAAAGAAACTGTGTTTTGTTCAATTTAGTTAAATTTAATCGACTGAAAAATAGCCATTTTTCAAACTATCTCAGAATTCGACGAAATTAGTTTTGTTAGGACCGTATCGTCATAACAAAGCCAAATATATTTTTTCTAGATTTTTCTGAGTCCGTATGTGACCTCGGTGAATTTATTTATGCGAAAAAATTAAATTAATAAAGGATTTAATTAAGAAATTTAAATAAAACAGGCCGTTGACAGCCGTTTGAGCTGACGGGACCTGTCCCGTTTGATCCGGAACATGGGCTATTGGCTAGGGACACTTTCTGTTGGACAGGATTCGAAACGGTTAAAAAGATTTGGATTTAATTGTAAAAATACATTAAAAATAGTATAAAAATAGAAAACCCTAAAGAAAAATCACTATTCATCATCCTCATCTGTAGCCGCCACCCAACCCAATTCAATGGCTGAAATTTCATCATCTTCCTCTCTTAACATCTCCTTCTTCTTTAAGAATTAGAACCCTCTCCTCGTACCACTCCGAAGCTCTCTTTCTCCTCTACGTTTCCATACCACTTGATCATTCTCTGGTGCCACCATCGCCGAGCCACACATGAAGCGACCCGAACTTCCTCGGTCTCCGAAGAGATGAGAAAGAACGAATTACTGTGAGGACAAGACAAAACAGAACACAGACGGAAGAACATTTCATTGTTATTACAACAATTCCATCAGATACAAGAATATACAGAGTATAAATGAATAAATTACATTCGATACATATCAGAGATTACAATAAATTACATAGCAGCGGAAAAATAATACAAAAGCACAACTAGAAGTGATACACGGATACAGAGCTTTCCGAGCATCGTTCCAGCTGTATATCAGGACCCTGTGAATATAAATCTGCAAAACCAAAACTACTAGCTGCCCGTGTGGAAAATAGGGGCACCCAGAGTTTAGGTTAAAACAATAAACTCCAGGTCAGTCATGTGACTGGTGTGAGAACTAAAACAGTTATTAATATTGGTTTTAAAGTTAGGTAAATCAAGGGACCACGCCGTATAACACGGAACAGGTTTCCTCCCAAGAATACCAGTGCATAGAACAAATAGCGCAATGCTAAATAAAGAAAAATGAAGCTGTTATAAGACCCAGGTCCCATCACACAATGCAACGCAAGCCGGAGGATAGGGTTTTTACCTTATAACAGCCAAAGCATGCTTGATACGTTTAAAACACATTATTTGATACTATTATTGGTGTATAGTGTCAAAACAATTTCAATCATAAGTATCAATCATAGGCGGCATAGCTACCATCTACTATGTCACCATACTAGGCTCTACAAATAAAACCGAAACACACGTATTGGAAATTGGATTCCATCATGAGCCGAGGCAAGGGGCAAGCTCCTCTCCGATTCGAGACACTCTAGCAAATGTCCCAGGACCCCACTATGATCCTTGGATCTTCAGGGCCGGTCCTCTCTTACTTTTGAGGATTAATTATTCCTGAACACACGTTTCCCGGTCCTTACAGACCTATATCCGAGGCGCCTCGCATTCCAACAACCACACAGGTGAAAAGTATATAAATGTCAGGGCTGGTAGGTCACTGACACCACCCTAGCTAGAAAGAAACGTCGTGCTCTCCCTGCAGTCACTATCCCGTTTTTGACTCATACCGAGGTGTGAGGCTCGCGAATTCACGTTATACACAAAGCTACGCCACACAGGCCGTGCTTTGATCATCAACCACAAGACTTTGCTTTTCAACAGAAGCCCTGATCAATTGCCACTTACGCATGCCACATTGGCAATTCACTCCATGTGACTGATGTCCATCGATATACAACCTCTGAGCTCGTATGTCTCAGAGAAGGGCGTTAAGCAAGAGAATAAATTCTCCGCCGCCAAACAGATGTATATTTAATAGAGATCAATCAACACAGAATAAAATCCAATGTCAGACACACAATCCATTTACAAGTCCGTTCTGGGTCTGAACGAAACCGGAGGCACTTTCCTCGCATATCCATCGATCTCCAAGTACGTCTGGACGATCACCGACTGTTTCCCTCATCTTGGGTGTACAGCCCAATCAAGATCATCAGTAATCACCCAAACGATGTGAAGTCTTCCGGTCTTCAACCACCGTCTTCATCTTCGACATCTCGTCGAATCGGTTATTCAGAATGGGTATAACCCGGCCTTTCTGGATAACCCACGTATATAATTAACAAATGTTACACAAACACAACGAACGCCTCATTCCAATTCAGAATATTCTTTTATTCACAAAAACACATTCTTAGGGAAATGTTCCCATTAATTTTATCCAAGATAAATTCTTCTAAATTTATCCTATAATCTTCCTTTGGATATCATTTCAAACTAGTCGGGATTAACGAACCACACCGAAGTAATTATTTGTTTTATTTCCCAATCCCAACCTATATATCCCATGGAGCAAAACTGGTGATACTCCATATCTAACACCACGGTGTTATCGGTAAAATTAATTACCATTTCACGTTCAAATCTAATTAAAGATTTAACTATCGCTTTGGAGCAAAACTGGTGATACTCCACTCTCGATCACTTTTCAGATTTGATAATTTAAATTATCAATTCACTTTTTAATCTAACTTAAGATTCATTAAAACTCCACTTAGTTTTAATCTTCTCAAAAATCAATATTATGTCTTTAACTGGGTTAAAGAACCAATGTCTTCTAAAACACGATTCACGACAAACCCAAATCACGTTTGATATTAAATACAAGGCTCTGAATAGAAAATATATCGGCTTATATTCAATATCAAATTCTGAAACCAACATATATCGTATTGGCAATAACGATATAAAATATATCTTTCAAATTCCCATAACAATATCTGTATAGTCACGAAATCCAACATCGAAATATCCCGAAGATAATTTCGATTCAACTCCAGCCCAATCCACGTATTGGGAATATTGATTATTTTTAAAATCACTTTCAAATTCAATTTATTTATTTCAAAAATAAATTGATTTTAATTCTAGTTCAAAACTAGTTCATTTCGATAAAAATCTATTTTTATCTTTTCAAATGTGGAAATTTTCACCCCAGTTCTTTCCAATTTACATATTATAATTTTACACAAATTATAGATATTTTTATTAATTTTATCAAGGCCCGTACAGTCGATTTCCATCATCGGCCATCGAACTGCACTTACAGCGACCTTTTTCGAATTTGATTTGGACATAATTCCAAATTCAACCGTTAGATTTCAAATTTCTAATATTCATTGGAAAGCTCTTTTCGATACGAACCCAACGGTTCCGGTTTTAGGAGAATCCGACGGTCGGATCTCCCGCAATGTCCATTTGAAATAAATGGTCGAAATTCACGAACTGCCGCGGCGCGGCGCGTTCTATTCAGGCCATTATATATATAATATATATATATATTATATATTTCATCGATTTCTATTTAAAACGAATTTTATGAATCGTTTTAAATTCGTTTTCAAAACCATTTCAACTTTCTTCTCAATTCAAATCAAAAGTGAATTCTTCTTTATAAATTCGTTTTAAAATTCATTTCTATTCAATTCAAATTTCAATTCAATTTGAATTCGTTTTCAATTCAATTCATTTCGAAATCGTTTTCAATTCAATTCATTTCGAAATCGTTTTCAATTCAATTCATTTCGAAATTGTTTTCAATTCAATTCATTTCGAAATCGTTTTCAATTCAATTTATTTCGAAATCGTTTTCAATTCAATTCATTTCGAAATTGTTTTCAATTCAATTCATTTCGAAATCGTTTTCAATTCAATTTATTTCGAAATCGTTTTCAATTCAATTTATTTCGAAATCGTTTTCAATTCAATTTATTTCGAAATCGTTTTCAATTCAATTTATTTCGAAATCGTTAAAAAAATCAATATAAATATCGTTCACGTCGAAATCACGCATCTCTAATCAACACAGCTTTATATTTTTCAAAACTCCTTTATTCTATCCAACAAATGAATATTTATCCCATTCAACACATGAATCTATATTTCTTTCAACACACGACTGATCTCAACACATGAGTACTGTCAACACATCACTATTTTTGTTATGTAAAATATTTTATAAAACTAAGGTATCTATCGTTTGATTTTTAATTAGACTTCTACTCGGAAGTAGTTCTAATTTTAAATATGATAAAGATGTAAATTTTTATTATATAAAATATTTCACTCAACACATGAACATCGTCAACACATGACTATTTTTATATTCAACACATGAATTTTCTTTTATAATATTCCTTATTTTCCCGATTGGAATGAGGCCCAATCAATCACCATATAACGTTAATTATATGGATTCCATACAACAAATGTATATAATAGCATTGAAAAATAATCAATCATCAACCAAAGTGCACTACACTGTATAAGCATCAAATATAGATATCTGACGCTTATAACAGTCTGTCAATCGACCGATCGACATATTTAATCAATCAGGATGAGTGAACATCAAATTTCATCCCAACACCCGTGTGGGGTTTCAAACAATCAAACACAGATTTTATTTGTGCAGTTGGGCGATGTGTAAAATTTATCGACCCAATCAATATCAGTCAAATCAGTGTATATAAACAAATCGGCCGATTTGTTTATAAATATTTATTTATTCACTTTCACGTTAAAAATTATATTTTTAACGATAAAACATTTTATTTTAACACATGAATTTCTATTAGTTCATTTATTCAATAAAATGATATTTTTATTTTTCTAACATATTTTAGAAAATTTCGGCGGCATAACGGCACGATACTAGAAACGGGACGAGGCCTAGCCTTATCCCCGGTCTAGTGAAGGCCCACGCCATTCACCCATCAATCAAATCACTTTCTTTATGCAAACCACAAAATTTGGAGTAAGAGTCTAACCTAGCCTTACTCCTTCGCCTTATAACGGCGCACGTCTAATCCTAACCAATTTATCGATTCGATTTTTCACACCACAAACCACATTCAAACCAATATCGCAATCAATCACCAAACAGCCAAACAAACAAGTCCATGGTCTGTGGACGATTGTGTCGGGTGCTACTAAACACCGTCTGCATCCTAGTATATATATATATATATAACTAGAAAGGAAATTTAGAGTGAGAAGTTCTCACCGAAAGCTATCCAATATCACGATTCTTTATTGACAGAAATCTTCCTTTGCTCTCGCCCTTTTTATCATCTTCGTTGCCCGTTGTCACTACATATATAAAAATCACACATTTTTATATTTTGATGTCTTTAAAATAAAAATCACATTTTTATTTTCAATTTAAAAGTCATATTTTTATAGTCACTTCATATATTAAAAATCGAATTTTTACTATGCTATTCCATATATACAAATCATATTTCCTTACCTCTAATATATAGACAATAATTCCATTTCAAAAATATTGATTTCGCCTTTATAAAAATAAATTTTTCGCCTTTATGAAAATCACCACTTTATTTCAACGTATATAAAATAAAAATCAGATTTTTATTTCGCTACATATACAAAGATGATATTTTTATATTCTCTATCCTATAAAGATTATATTTTTAATATTTTAAAAATATAAAAATCATATTTTTAATATTGCTATATAGTAAAGATTATATCTTTACTACTTTAAAAATATAAAAATCATATTTTTATCACTTTAAAAATATAAAGATCATACCTTTTTCCAAATAAAAATCCTATCTTTTCACCTTTCAAAATACGATCTTTTCACATTTAAAATTCAAACCTTTTCTATTTTAAAGTTTAAACCTTTTTTTATTTCAAACCTTTAAAATAAAAATCAATTTTAAAATTCCTTTTTAAATCAGTTTTTAAAACAGATAAAATTCAGATCTTAGGTAAAATAAAAATCAGTTTTTAAACTCTTTTCAAAAATTCTGTCTTTACATTCTAAAAAAAAAACAGTTTTTTTTTTTTAAATTCTTAAAAAATGCAGTTTTATTTTTCTAAAAAAAATCAGTTTTAAATCTGTTAAAATAAAAACAGAAATAAAATAATAAATAAAAAAAAACGAAAACTTACAGCCGAAAGGGGGGGGGGGTTTCTTCCTGCGTCGGAGGGCAGTTTTGGGGGAGGAAGCAGCGGAGGGGAGGCGAGCTTCGTCGGAGGGGCTTGCGGTGGTCCAGGGCGTCGGGTGGATGTGGGTGCGGCGGCAGCTTATTTGGAAGAGGAGGGAGAATCGCGAGGGGGGGGGGGGGGGTGGTTCGGGTCTCAACAGAAGAGGAGCGAGAAGGGGAAGGGGAGGGGGTCTCGCGGCAGAGTCGCCTGACTGCGGCGCCGCTGGGGGGCGCGCGAGGTGGCGGCGGCTCCCCCCCTTCGCCCTCGTCTCCTTCCGCTTTTTTTTTTTTATTTTTTTTCTTTAATTCGATCTGTTCGTATGAAACGGGGGGGGGGGGGGGCAGAGGGTTAAAGGGGGAGATAGAAATTTTTTATTAATTTAATTATTTAATTATTTTATTTTAATTCAAAAAGTCAACTTTTTCAATCGACCTCTAAAAGAGGTCCACCGCCTGTCGTCCCTAGCGTATTACCCCCATTCCGAACACAATGGGATATGTATCGTAAGCTGATTCGACTGTTTGAATCAGTTTCTGTTAAATTTACATTTAAATCACTATATTGAATTTTAAACGTACATTTCAAATTACCGGGGTCACATACTAACTAGAAAATTTCCAAAAAAATATTTTCTAGCTTCGTAATGACGATACGGTCCTAACAAAACTAGTTTCGTCGAATTCTGAGACCGTTGGAAAAATGGCAAATTTCCAGTCGATTAAAATCAACTAAAACTGGTCAAACGCGTTTTCCTTTGCCACGCTCACATATTGATTCGAAAAATTATGAAATTTGAAATCTAGTAATAACATTACACTGCGGATCCAACAAAAGTGGTTTCGTCGAAATCCGAGGTCGTTTGCAAAATGTCCATTTTTAAGGGCCTGAATTCCATAGCGACTATTCAGAATTTTCAACTGGACATATCTTTTGATTCTCAAGATGAAATCTCGATTGGTCGGATTCGTTGGAAAGATATTCACTATTAGATCCTAATGTTTTTAGTTTCACTAAAATCCGGATTGGTTTGCACCCGGTACATCCAATTGAAGTTTGAAATCGAATTATCGAACTACCGCGCCATTTTCAATTCTATTTATAATTATATATAAATATTTATATTCTATCGACGACGTATATAATATATACGTTCTAATTATATATTCAAAATAAATTTTCGTCGATATTATTTAAAATAATTCATTTTAAATAATCAAAATTCGCTAAAATTGCCAAAATAAAAATTTTAAACTGGCCCAGATTTTCGGGTTATTACAATCTCCCCCACTTAAAACTTTTCGTCCCCGAAAAGGAACAAAGTCGAAAGTGGTTTGATTATTCAGCTCTACGATCGATCTGGCTTCCATTCTCCAACTTTCCAGTTTCTGAGAATTTTCTAAAATCTCAAAAATTTGGCTAACACCCTAAATTTTTGAAAAATTTCGCCATAACCTCCCCTGCACCGGGAGCATCGGGGAATTTCAAATAGCTTCCCCGGTCCTTCAGATCTCAAAAAGAAAAAGAAAAAGCCAAGCGGCTAGCCAATAGGCTCACAAAATCATCATCACCCAAACAAAACAGGAAATTATGTAGTAAACATGTACCTATTTGTCGGGCAAACAAATTTTATTCTCTGGCTCTAGCCTCCTTGCTATGACCTGTTCAACGTAAGTATATGTATATACAAGCAAATGCAACCAATTTCAATCCAATTCAATTTTTGATTATATTAGGCTAAATGGTTAAAAATTAGCAAATAAATAAACAAACAACACAAACATCAATCAATTAGTGAATTAGTGTTTCAAATTCATAAATTTGATATATATACAGAAAATCATGTTTTTGATGCCAATTCACAACAATGTGTTCTAACTATATAAGTTTTGGTTCTCACACCAGCCTAATGGAAATATATAGAAATCACACCTTCGAGACTCGAATATGAATACTAATGATGATGCACCATCATCAGAATCATCCCCGGATATCTAGAATGTGACTCTATATCTATCCAGTATATTAAAACTTCGACTATACGTTCATGACGCGTATACGCGAGATCTATATATACTCGATTGTCTATATTCAAAATAAATAAACATTTAAATACGTATAAAACGATTTAAATTTTCTAAACAATTTTTTTTTCCATTTGAAAAATATACTCCTCACACTCGTTCTAGGATACTACTGATCCTATCTCTAACGAGTAATTCTAATTGGATATTACTAATCCAATATCTGATGAATTCTTTCGTATGGTTCTAATGTGTCTTGTTCTCGAGCTCTGTAAACCAAAGCTCTGATACCAAATGAAGCGACCCGAACTTCCCCGGTCTCCGAAGAGATGAGAAAGAACGAATTACTGTGAGGACAAGACAAAACAGAACACAGACGGAAGAACATTTCATTGTTATTACAACAATTCCATCAGATACAAGAATATACAGAGTATAAATGAATAAATTACATTCGATACATATCAGAGATTACAATAAATTACATAGCAGCGGAAAAATAATACAAAAGCACAACTAGAAGTGATACACGGATACAGAGCTTTCCGAGCATCGTTCCAGCTGTATATCAGGACCCTGTGAATATAAATCTGCAAAACCAAAACTACTTGCTGCCCGTGTGGAAAATAGGGGCACCCAGAGTTTAGGTTAAAACAATAAACTCCAGGTCAGTCATGTGACTGGTGTGAGAACTAAAACAGTTATTAATATTGGTTTTAAAGTTAGGTAAATCAAGGGACCACGCCGTATAACACGGAACGGGTTTCCTCCCAAGAATACCAGTGCATAGAACAAATAGCGCAATGCTAAATAAAGAAAAATGAAGCTGTTATAAGACCCAGGTCCCATCACACAATGCAACGCAAGCCGGAGGATAGGGTTTTTACCTTATAACAGCCAAAGCATGCTTGATACGTTTAAAACACATTATTTGATACTATTATTGGTGTATAGTGTCAAAACAATTTCAATCATAAGTATCAATCATAGGCGGCATAGCTACCATCTACTATGTCACCATACTAGGCTCTACAAATAAAACCGAAACACACATATTGGAAATTGGATTCCATCATGAGCCGAGGCAAGGGGCAAGCTCCTCTCCGATTCGAGACACTCTAGCAAATGTCCTAGGACCCCACTATGATCCTTGGATCTTCAGGGCCGGTCCGCTCTTACTTTTGAGGATTAATTATTCCTGAACACACGTTTCCCGGTCCTTACAGACCTATATCCGAGGCGCCTCGCATTCCAACAACCACACAGGTGAAAAGTATATAAATGTCAGGGCTGGTAGGTCACTGACACCACCCTAGCTAGAAAGAAACGTTGTGCTCTCCCTGCAGTCAATATCCCGTTTTTGACTCATACCGAGGTGTGAGGCTCGCGAATTCACGTTATACACAAAGCTACGCCACACAGGCCGTGCTTTGATCATCAACCACAAGACTTTGCTTTTCAACAGAAGCCCTGATCAATTGCCACTTACGCATGCCACATTGGCAATTCACTCCATGCGACTGATGTCCATCGATATACAACCTCTGAGCTCGTATGTCTCAGAGAAGGGCGTTAAGCAAGAGAATAAATTCTCCGCCGCCAAACAGATGTATATTTAATAGAGATCAATCAACATAGAATAAAATCCAATGTCAGACACACAATCCATTTACAAGTCCGTTCTGGGTCTGAACGAAACCGGAGGCAATTTCCTCGCATATCCATCGATCTCCAAGTACGTCTGGACGATCACCGACTGTTTCCCTCATCTTGGGTGTACAGCCCAATCAAGATCATCAGTAATCACCCAAACGATGTGAAGACTTCCGGTCTTCAACCACCGTCTTCATCTTCGACATCTCGTCGAATCGGTTATTCAGAATGGGTATAACCCGGCCATTCTGGATAACCCACGTATATAATTAACAAATGTTACACAAACACAACGAACGCCTCATTCCAATTCAGAATATTCTTTTATTCACAAAAACACATTCTTAGGGAAATGTTCCCATTAATTTTATCCAAGATAAATTCTTCTAAATTTATCCTATAATCTTCCTTTGGATATCATTTCAAACTAGTCGGGATTAACGAACCACACCGAAGTAATTATTTGTTTTATTTCCCAATCCCAACCTATATATCCCATGGAGCAAAACTGGTGATACTCCATATCTAACACCACGGTGTTATCGGTAAAATTAATTACCATTTAACGTTAAAATCTAATTAAAGATTTAACTATCGCTTTGGAGCAAAACTGGTGATACTCCACTCTCGATCACTTTTCAGATTTGATAATTTAAATTATCAATTCACTTTTTAATCTAACTAAAGATTCATTAAAACTCCACTTAGTTTTAATCTTCTCAAAAATCAATATTATGTCTTTAACTGGGTTAAAGAACCAATGTCTTCTAAAACACGATTCACGACAAACCCAAATCACGTTTGATATTAAATACAAGGCTCTGAATAGAAAATATATCGGCTTATATTCAATATCAAATTCTGAAACCAACATATATCGTATTGGCAATAACGATATAAAATATATCTTTCAAATTCCCATAACAATATCTGTATAGTCACGAAATCCAACATTGAAATATCCCGAAGATAATTTCGATTCAACTCCAGCCCAATCCACGTATTGGGAATATTGATTATTTTTAAAATCACTTTCAAATTCAATTTATTTATTTCAAAAATAAATTGATTTTAATTCTAGTTCAAAACTAGTTCATTTCGATAAAAATCTATTTTTATCTTTTCAAATGTGGAATTTTTCACCCCAGTTCTTTCCAATTTACATATTATAATTTTACACAAATTATAGATATTTTTATTAATTTTATCAAGGCCCGTACAGTCGATTTCCATCATCGGCCATCGAACTGCACTTACAACGACCTTTTTCGAATTTGATTTGGACATAATTCCAAATCCAACCGTTAGATTTCAAATTTCTAATATTCATTGAAAGCTCTTTTCGATACGAACCCAACGGTTCCGGTTTTAGGAGAATCCGACGGTCGGATCTCCCGCAATGTCCGTTTGAAATAAATGGTCGAAATTCATGAACTGCCGCGGCGCGGCGCGTTCTATTCAGGCCATTATATATATAATATATATATATTATATATTTCGTCGATTTCTATTTAAAACGAATTTTATGAATCGTTTTAAATTCGTTTTCAAAACCATTTCAACTTTCTTTTCAATTCAAATCAAAAGTGAATTCTTCTTTATAAATTCGTTTTAAAATTCATTTCTATTCAATTCAAATTTCAATTCAATTTGAATTCGTTTTCAATTCAATTCATTTCGAAATTGTTTTCAATTCAATTCATTTCGAAATCGTTTTCAATTCAATTCATTTCGAAATTGTTTTCAATTCAATTCATTTCGAAATCGTTTTCAATTCAATTTATTTCGAAATCGTTTTCAATTCAATTCATTTCGAAATTGTTTTCAATTCAATTCATTTCGAAATCGTTTACAATTCAATTTAGTTCGAAATCGTTTTCAATTCAATTTATTTCGAAATCGTTTTCAATTCAATTTATTTCGAAATCGTTTTCAATTCAATTTATTTCGAAATCGTTTTCAATTCAATTTATTTCGAAATCGTTAAAAAAATCGATATAAATATCGTTCACGTCGAAATCACGCATCTCTAATCAACACGGCTTTATATTTTTCAAAACTCCTTTATTCTATCCAACAAATGAATATTTATCCCATTCAACACATGAATCTATATTTCTTTCAACACACGACTGATCTCAACACATGAGTACTGTCAACACATCACTATTTTTGTTATGTAAAATATTTTATAAAACTAAGGTATCTATCGTTTGATTTTTAATTAGACTTCTACTGGGAAGTAGTTCTAATTTTATATATGATAAAGATGTAAATTTTTATTATATAAAATATTTCACTCAACACATGAACATCGTCAACACATGACTATTTTTATATTCAACACATGAATTTTCTTTTATAATATTCCTTATTTTCCCGATTGGAATGAGGACCAATCAATCACCATATAACGTTAATTATATGGATTCCATACAACACATGTATATAATAACATTGAAAAATAATCAATCATCAACCAAAGTGCACTACACTGTATAAGCATCAAATATAGATATCTGACGCTTATAACAGTCTGTCAATCGACCGATCGACATATTTAATCAATCAGGATGAGTGAACATCAAATTTCATCCCAACACCCGTGTGGGGTTTCAAACAATCAAACACAGATTTTATTTGTGCAGTTGGGCGATGTGTAAAATTTATCGACCCAATCAATATCAGTCAAATCAGTGTATATAAACAAATCAGCCGATTTGTTTATAAATATTTATTTATTCACTTTCACGTTAAAAATTATATTTTTAACGATAAAACATTTTATTTTAACACATGAATTTCTATTAGTTCATTTATTCAATAAAATGATATTTTTATTTTTCTAACATATTTTAGAAAATTTCGGCGGCATAACGGCACGATACTAGAAACGGGACGAGGCCTAGCCTTATCCCCGGTCTAGTGAAGGCCCACGCCATTCACCCATCAATCAAATCACTTTCGTTATGCAAACCACAAAATTTGGAGTAAGAGTCTAACCTAGCCTTACTCCTTCGCCTTATAACGGCGCACGTCTAATCCTAACCAATTTATCGATTCGATTTTTCACACCACAAACCACATTCAAACCAATATCGCAATCAATCACCAAACAGCCAAACAAACAAGTCCATGGTCTGTGGACGATAGTGTCGGGTGCTACTAAACACCGTCTGCATCCTAGTATATATATATATATATATATAACTAGAAAGGAAATTTAGAGTGAGAAGTTCTCACCGAAAGCTATCCAATATCACGATTCTTTATTGACAGAAATCTTCCTTTGCTCTCGCCCTTTTTATCATCTTCGTTGCCCGTTGTCACTACATATATAAAAATCACACATTTTTATATTTTGATGTCTTTAAAATAAAAATCACATTTTTATTTTCAATTTAAAAGTCATATTTTTATAGTCACTTCATATATTAAAAATCGAATTTTTACTATTCTATTCCATATATACAAATCATATTTCCTTACCGCTAATATATAGACAATAATTCCATTTCAAAAATATTGATTTCGCCTTTATAAAAATAAAATTTTCGCCTTTATGAAAATCACCACTTTATTTCAACGTATATAAAATAAAAATCAGATTTTTATTTCGCTACATATACAAAGATGATATTTTTATATTCTCTATCCTATAAAGATTATATTTTTAATATTTTAAAAATATAAAAATCATATTTTTAATATTGTTATATAGTAAAGATTATATCTTTAATACTTTAAAAATATAAAAATCATATTTTTATCACTTTAAAAATATAAAGATCATACCTTTTTCCAAATAAAAATCCTATCTTTTCACCTTTCAAAATACGATCTTTTCACATTTAAAATTCAAACCTTTTCTATTTTAAAGTTTAAACCTTTTTTTTATTTCAAACCTTTAAAATAAAAATCAATTTTAAAATTCCTTTTTAAATCAGTTTTTAAAACAGATAAAATTCAGATCTTAGGTAAAATAAAAATCAGTTTTTAAACTCTTTTCAAAAATTCTGTCTTTACATTCTAAAAAAAAAAAAACAGTTTCTTTTTTAAATTCTTAAAAAATGCAGTTTTATTTTTCTAAAAAAAAACGGTTTTAAATCTGTTAAAATAAAAACAGAAATAAAATAATAAATTAAAAATAACGAAAACTTACAGCCGAAAGGGGTGGGGGGTTTCTTCCTGCGTCGGAGGGCGGTTTTGGGGGAGGAAGCAGCGGAGGGGAGGCGAGCTTCGTCGGAGGGGCTTGCGGTGGTCCAGGGCGTCGGGTGGATGTGGGTGCGGCGGCAGCTTATTTGGAAGAGGAGGGAGAATCGCGAGGGGGGGGGGGTGGTTCGGGTCTCAACAGAAGAGGAGCGAGAAGGGGAAGGGGAGGGGGTCTCGCGGCGGAGTCGCCTGACTGCGGCGCCGCTGGGGGGCGCGCGAGGTGGCGGCGGCTCCCCTCCGTCGCCCTCTTCTCCTTCCCCCTTTTTTTTATTTTTTTTTCTTTAATTCGATCTGTTCGTATGAAACGGGGGGGGGGGGGGGGCAGAGGGTTAAAGGGGGAGATAGAAATTTTTTATTAATTTAATTATTTAATTATTTTATTTTAATTCAAAAAGTCAACTTTTTCAATCGACCTCTAAAAGAGGTCCACCACCTGTCGTCCCTAGCGTATTACCCCCATTCCGAACACAATGGGATATGTATCGTAAGCTGATTCGACTGTTTGAATCAGTTTCTGTTAAATTTACATTTAAATCACTATATTGAATTTTAAACGTACATTTCAAATTACCGGGGTCACATACTAACTAGAAAAATTCCAGAAAAATATTTTCTAGCTTCGTATTGACGATACGGTCCTAACAAAACTAGTTTCGTCGAATTCTGAGACCGTTGGAAAAATGGCCAATTTCCAGTCGATTAAAATCAACTAAAACTGGTCAAACGCGTTTTCCTTTGCCACGCTCACATATTGATTCGAAAAATTATGAAATTTGAAATCTAGTAATAACTTTACACTGCGGATCCAACAAAAGTGGTTTCGTCGAAATCCGAGGTCGTTTGCAAAATGTCCATTTTTAAGGGCCTGAATTCCATAGCGACTATTCAGAATTTTCAACTGGACATATCTTTTGATTCTCAAGATGAAATCTCGATTGGTCGGATTCGTTGGAAAGATATTCACTATTAGATCCTAATGTTTTTGGTTTCACTAAAATCCGGATTGTTTTGCACCCGGTACATCCAATTGAAGTTTGAAATCGAATTATCGAACTACCGCGCCATTTTCAATTCTATTTATAATTATATATAAATATTTATATTCTATCGACGACGTATATAATATATACGTTCTAATTATATATTCAAAATAAATTTTAGTCGATATTATTTAAAATAATTCATTTTAAATAATCAAAATTCGCTAAAATTGCCAAAATAAAAATTTTAAACTGGTCCAGATTTTCGGGTTATTACAATACACCCCCAAACCCATGCCCAAAAGCCCCGTCGACCTCCCCTTGGGTCCCACCGAGTTTCACCATAGCGGGCCCCCGTGGTGCGCTTTCCGTGCTCCACATCGCAGCGAAGTCTGATTGTACCAACTCATGCCGGTTCGATTGAGATTCCTTGACCTAGTTCTGAAAAATATGTATTAGGAGCGGCCGACTTTCTGATTGGGGAAGAAGGTGGTAATTCACCTTAGTTATTTAATTTATTAATTTATTTAATGTTATTAACTTAATTAATTCGTAAATCACTCGTTTGAACTCAGAATTTAACGATTTCTGAAGCATTGTGATCGTAGAGCTGAGATCTACATTTGTAGACTAAAAGGGGACAATTCTGAGCAAGTCTAAATTTTGGCCAAATTCAAAGCGGATCTATAACTGTGAGATCTCTGAATTTTTTATAATTAAATTATTTAAATAAATTGCTCGTTGTTTATATAATTGCTGTTAATAAACCAGATCTGTGTTGTTATGAAATTGTTAAATGTTCATATGCTGATGTGTGATGTTTCTATTTAGATCTGTTTGTTTATTATTCTATTAACTGAGATCTGTATGTCAATGATAAATCATTTGTTGAATCACGCATTTTGATGTAATCTTCATATAAGTTCTCATCTTTATTTTTATTTTATTTTATTCCTTTTAGAAAGTTTGAATTTTTGTTTTGTTTTGCAAAACAAATGAAAGTTGAATCTTTTATTTTGTTTTACGAAACAAAAGGAAGTTGAATCTTTTATTTTGTTTTATAACACAAATGAAAGTCGTATCTTTTATTTTGTTTTATAACACAAATGAAAGTTGAATCTTTTATTTTGATTTATAACACAAAAGAAAGTTGAATCTTTTATTTTGATTTACATCATAAAAGAAAGTTTGAATCTTTTAATTTTTAAAAGTAAGTTGAATCCTTTTGATTTATAAGATAAATGAAGTTTTGATATATTATTTTGATTCACAAGATAAAATAAAGATGAGACCTTTATGTTGATTCATGAAAGTTACACCAAAACTATATGTTGCTATCGTTTGTGTTGACATGAGAACTTCACCCCAAATGACCCATTGATTTCATATATCCTGATAGTGAATTGGACATGTTAGTCGAAGAACAAAACTTAAAAAGGAAAATTTTACATTTACATTTGTAAATAGAATAGAACAAAACATTGACAGTTTCATTTACATTTTTCTATGTAAATAAAAGTAGGAATTTAACATTGACATATTTTTTACATTTTTCTACGTAAACAAAAGGACAAAAATTTAGCGATGTATTTTATTTACATTTTTATATGTAAATAAAAGAATAAAATTAGCGACAGAACCTGATTTACATTTTTCAATGTAGATAAAAGAACAAAGTTAGCAATTGAATCTTATTTACATTTTTCTATGTAAATAAAAGGATAAAATTTAGCGATGTATATTATTTACATTTTTCTATGTAAATAAAAGGTTAAAATTTAGCGATGTATATTATTTACATTTTTCTATGTAAATAAAAGGATAAAATTTAGCGATGTATATTATTTACATTTTTGTATGTAAATAAAAGGATAAAATTAAGCGAGGTATATTATTCACATTTTTCTATGTAAATAAAAGGATTAAATTTAGCGATGTATATTATTTACATTTTTCTATGTATATAAAAGGATAAAATTTAGCGATGTATATTATTTTACATTTTTCTATGTAGATAAAAGGACAAAATTAGCCATGAGACCTTATTTACATTTCATAGGTAGATAAAAAGAACAAGTTTAGCGATTGAATTTTATTTACATTCCATATGTAGATAAAAAGAATAAATCTAGTTGCAAGTAAAATTTGTGATCATTAGAAAAAGATCAAATCTTGATCATTAGAAAAAGGTCAAATTTTGATCATTAGAAAATGAACAAAATTTGGACCATTAGAAAAAGTATAAAATTTGATAGTTGGAAAAAGAACAAAAATTTATGATGCTATTTTACTTACATATATTTGTGTAAATGAAAAGAACGAACACCTTATTTTCATTGTTAAATAAATAAGAAATAGTAAAAGTTATATCTATTTACATGTAGTGTAAATAAATAAGAAATAGTAAAAGTTATATTTATTTATTTATATGTTGTGTAAATAAATAAGAAATAGAAGAAGTTACATTTATTCACATGTAGTGTAAACAATAGGAATGAGGAAAAAGTAACATTTATTACATATAGAGTAAATAAATAAGAAAAGGGAAAAGGAACTTTATTTACAATTAGTGTAAATAAATTTGTATAGAAAAAGATCACATTCATTTACATTTTGTGTAAATAAATATAAAAAGGAAGAAGAATGTTTTATTCACATTTAGGGTAAATAAAACATAAATTCAGAAAGGGACATTTTAGTCATATCTAGTGTAAATAAAATATGACAAAGAAAAGATTACATATTTTGTTTGTATTTCTAGGTGCAAACAAACATAGGAAGGAATTATACTTTTTATTTGCAAAGTAGTTGCAAATAAAAACAAAAATATAAAGTACAGTATTATTTGGAGAAAAACATGAATTAGAAAGAGTGATACTTTTTTTTAAATATGAATAAAAACAAAGAGAAAAGAAAGGTACATTTCATTTGTATGTTAAAGGTTAATAAGAATAGAGAAAAATAAGTAATATTTTTATTGTCATTTTAGATGCGATAAAAAGAATGGGTTTCTATAGTTGAAATCACCAAACGATATAATTATATATATATATATATATATATATATATATATATAATTAAAACGAAACGCGCGCGGCAGTTCGCATATCGGCAATCGTAACTTTAAACAATTATACCGAAAGATCCGACCATTGGATTTTCCCAAAACCAAAACCGTTAGGACTGCTTTGGGAAGAGCTTTCCAATGATATAAAAATTGTCAAAATCCAACGGTTAGATTTCAAGATATGTGTAAATCAAAATCTGTTAAAAACAGCACTAGGGCAGCCCACTGACCCGAAGCGTCGTTTTATTATTTTAAGCTACTTTTAAATAATAAAAATAGCGATAAATAGTTATAATAAATATGAAATGTTTTAAATGATAATTATGCGACAATTTAACTCATTTCAAATAATTGCACGGCGATTAAATCAAAGATATAAGAAGACGATGTTGAAGACCGACGATCTTCACATCAAATGGACGACGACTACTGATGCTTTGGACTGACTTGCTCCCAGGACGGGGTTGAAGCAGTAGTTGTCCAGACGTATGTGTTGATTGTCCGGATACGTGAGAACCTATTAGGTGTCTCCGGTTTCGTTCAGACCCAGAACGGACTTGTAAATGGACGTGTGTCTGACGTTGGAATTCATTCCATGTAATTAAATCGATTTGTATTAATATATGTCTGTTTGGTTGTGGAGAATTTATTCTCTGCTTAACACCCTGGTATATAGTAATAGTTATCGATCGCATGGCATGAATTGTCAATGTGGCACGCCAAGATGCAATGATCAAGGCTTTTGTTGAAAAGCAGGCCTTATGGTTGATGATCAAAGCATAGCCTGTTTAGGCATAGCTTTTGAGTATAGCGTGACCTCGCGAGCCTCACACCCCGGTATGAGTCAAAAACGAGATATGGACCGTAGGGAGTGCACACGTTTCTTTCTAGCTAGGGGTAGTGTCAGTGCTTAAACTGGCTAACATTTTACTTATGTGGTTGACGGATTGAGGTACCTCGGGTTTTATAGGTTCAAAGGAATCGGGAAACGTGTGTTCAGGAATTGCCAATCCACTACCGTTAGGTGGGGATCGGCCCTACCGCATCCAAGGGTTGCCCATAAGTGTGATCCTGAGGCATTTGCTAGAGTGTCTCGAATCGGAGAGGACGATCCCTAGCCTCGATTTCATGACAGAAAACCAATTTCCAATACGACATTTCGGTCTTGATTGTAAACTTACATACGGTGACATAGTAGGATGGGGTACTATGCCGTCTAGGATTGATACATTTATATTGAAGTATTATAATACTGCTAGACAATAATAGTATATCAAAATATTATTTTACATGTATTAAGCATGTTTGATCATCATAAGGGAAAACTCTATCCTCCTGTGTGCGTTGCATTGTGTGATAGGACTTGAGTCTTATGATGGTTTCATTTTTTCAAAAGTCATTTCTTTGTTTTTGTATAAACTTTATTAAATTAGGCACTTGCAATCCATTGGAGTAAACCTGTTCCGCTTTAGCTGCGTGGTCCTACGATTCGCCAAAATGTTTGCTAGTATAGAAAGATTTCTCATACCAGTCCCATGACTGACTCGATGTTTGTTTCACTTTGCAAACTCGGGTGCCCTCTCTTTACATGGGCGGCCAAGTGACAGGTTCTTAGAGAGACATTTTCTAGAGTGAAGACTACTTGGAAGGAGAAGAAGAAGAATCTCTTTTATCTTTATCTTTTGCTTTAGAGACTTTATTCTATCTTGTATTTTGATGTACATCATGGAGTATAGACCTGTTTCCTTTGAAACTTGTTTCTTTTGATTCAGACTTTTATTTTGCTAAGTTGTATCCTGTAAACTGCGTACTCTGTGGTTCTGTTGATGTGATGATTCAGACTTATATCTTTTCCGCTGCAATAATTATGTGTTGTGATATTATCTGAGATCTGTTGTTGTTGTAAACATGTTGTATTCCAAATGGTTATCCTTACTTTCAGTCAACGGAAGTTTTGGGTCATTACAGTTGGTATCATAGCTTAAGGTTAACCTTAGCTTCAGAATATAACATATTTAGAACAATTCGTCCATATAGAATTCACATTATTCTAAGGCGAGTAGCTTACTAGAGATAGGACTAGTAATGTCCTAGAATGAGCACAACAGAATAACACATATTTATCAGTCATTACATCATTATCTTTTCATCTTGTCCTTACCTTATCTTTTCTTGAAAATTTTCATTTCTGTTGGTCTGACTCTTTCCTTGATTGTACATGCTGATTTAAATGGCTACCAGAGCAAGAACAGCCCGGGGTGGAGCCCGAGGTTGAACTCGAAGCGGGGCCAGAGGAGCAGCCCGAGGGGGAGCTAGAGGGCAAACTAGAGACGAGACCCTCATTACTCAGGAACAGCCTACTTCAGAGGTCATAGCACAACCACCTCCACCCCCACAGCCCTTCGACTTGGAGAGAATGTCAAAGAAATTCAGAAATCTAGGAGATGTACCTTTCACGGGGAGAGAGTCTACGATCCAGGCAGAGGCATAGCTTAAGGACTGTGAAAAGATCTTAGAGAGCTTAGAATTGGAGGATCAGCGAAAGCGTTTCCTAGCAGTATGGCAATTGAAGGATGAAGCTGGGCATTGGTGGGATACGGTCAAGATCTGCAATGACGTGGCCAATATGTCTTGGGCCAAATTTAAAGAACTTTTCAATGACAAGTATGTTCCCCCACAAGCACGAGAGCGCCTTCCCGAGCAGTTTGTCAACCTACAGCAAAGGAGTATGACTGTTTCTGATTATGTGAGGAAGTTTGATGAGCTTTCACGATATGCTCCGGGGTTGATTCAGGATCCAGTAGAGATGAATAAAAAATTCATCAAGGGCCTTTCAAAGAAATATTTGAACCGAGTCACTTCTCATATCAAGCTCCCATTCAATGAAGTAGTAGAGATAGCTTGCCGTTACGAGGAGAATGACGAGTCTAGACCGCATGATAGAGTGAAAAGTCAAGGCAACAACCAGAAGGAACAGGCTAACAAGAAACCGGAGGCAAGCAATTCTTCTGCCGCTAAGCCCCAAGGGAAGAAGAGGGACAGGAGCAAGGTGACATGCTATAATTGCGGCAAAATTGGGCATTTTGATTTCGAGTGTAAAGCTCCTAAAAGGGTCAAGAGGAACGAATCAGGACCTATCCAGAATCGTAACCAGAGTTCTCATAATCGTGGCCAGAATTCTCAGGATCGTGGTCAGAACCCCAGGAACACTCAGGATTTCTATAACTGCCATAATCCGGGGCACTTTGCTAGAAACTGTCCCCTATTGAAGAAAACTGAAGTGGCACATGTTTATGAGGGAGCAGATGCACCAGCTTCTGCCGAGGGGCCAGGTAATCCCGATGTCTTAGGAGGTACTCTTAATATTAAAGACGTTCCTATTACTGTCTTATATGACATTGGTGCAATGCGAAGTTTTATCTCTAATGATGCAATTAAAAAGTTAAAACTAAAACCAAGAAAACTCAAATATTTGATTAGAGCTAACAGTCCGATAGGAGGATCTCTTATTCTTGATCAGTATTGTAGAGTACATGTTTCTTATTCTCGCTACCAGTTTCCCTTTGACTTGATCGTTATGAGTTTCTTCGGTTATGATGTTATTCTTGGGATAGATTGGCTAACAAAATATGAGGCCGAAGTCAAATGTGCCAAAAGAATTGTCGAAGTTAAAATTAATCTCGGGAATGTATGTATCCCATGCCACAGCTCAGCCACCGACAGAAAAACATTCTGGTCTTCTCTAGAAGTTACCCCTACTTCTATTGAGGATATCCCTGTCGTCAAAGATTACACTGATGTATTCAAAGAAGCTAAGGGCTTACCTCCGCATAGAGAAATCAGCTTCATAATTGACTTAGCTCCAAATGCAAGGACCGTTGTACATCCTATTCGGAGAATGCCACCAAAAGAAAAAGAGGAGCTGAGAAATCAAACCAAGCAGCCTTTGTGGAAGGGTCTGATCAGGCCCAGTTTCTCAGAATGGTGTGCAGCAGTGGTGTTCGTCCCAAAATCTGACGGCACACTCAGGCTATGTGTGGATTACCATGATCTCAACAAACAGACACTGAAAAATAAATACCCACTGCCGCGTATTGATGACTTACTTGACCATTTGCATGGAGCGCGAGTATTTTCTAGGATGGACCTAGCTACAGGCTTGCATCAACTTCGCATTGCAGAAGAGTATGTGCCTTTAACTGGTTTCAGAGGACTAGATTTCTTTTATGAATGGCTAGTAATGCCCTTCGGTCTATGTAATGCTCTGGCATACTTCATTGATTTGATGAATAGAGTATTCAGAGATGTTTTAAATAAATTCGTGCTGATGTTCATAGATGACATCCTCATTTTTTCTAAATCCACTGCTAAGCACGAACAACATCTGAGAGAAGTCTTGGAGACTTTGCGAAGAAATGTGCAAAAAGCCAAATTCTCAAATGCATATTCTGGCAAGAAGAGGTGAAATTCCTTGGCCATGTTGTATCAAAAGAAGGCATCTTAGTTTATCCAGGAAAGATCTCAGCCATCCAAGAGTGGAAGCAGCCTAGAACTCCCACAAAGGTCAGAAGTTTCTTAGGACAGGCTGGCTATTATCGGAAATTTGTCAAAGACTTTTCGAAATTAGCTTGTCCATTGAAAAACCTGACCAAGAAGCATACGAAATTCAATTGGACACCCGAATGTGAGGCAGCTTTCCAAGATCTAAAAAGGAGGTTGACCAATGCTCCTGTGTTGATCATCATAGATGGCAATCAGGATTTGAAAGTCTGGACCGACGCTTCTAAACAAGGTTGTTCTTTTTATAAATCAACGTGTCGGAGATAACATTTTCTTTTAAAAAATGTCAAATCTCATTTTAACATGTTATCCCTTATTTATTTAAGGTATTAGTGCGGTGCTGATGCAAAGAGGCAAAGTAGTCGCATATGCTAGCCGCCTGCTGAAACCGCATGAAAAGAATTACGCCACGCATGATCTTGAGCTAATGGCTATTGTGTTTGCTCTTAAAATATGGAGGCATTATCTCTTGGGTGAGAAGTTCGAAATATACACGGATCATAAATCCTTGAAACATCTTTTTACCCAAAGAGATTTGAATATGAGGCAGCAACGCAGGGTTGAATTTCTTGCATCATATGATCTGGGTATCCTATATACTCCAGGGAAAACCAATGTTGTAGCAGATGCACTCAGTAGAAAGAATGCAAATAGCGACAATCTCATCCTCGCCAGTCTCATTATCGCTCCTACTTTGATTGATAAAATTTCTGCTCTTTAGAGGAATGATAAATTTATCCAGAAGCTTTGTGAACAAGTTCGAAAGGGCGAAGCCTCAAGCTTCCAATTTGACAGTAATGGGACCCTTAGATTGCAAGGGTGAATTTGTGTGCCAGACATTACTGAGCTAAAAAGAGAAGTTATGGATGAGTGCCACAAATCTAAAATCAGCGTCCATCCAGGTGTAAGCAAGATGTACCATGATCTTAAGCGCACCTTTTGGTGGAAAGCGATGAAGAGAGATATTTCTATTTACGTTGCTAGATGTCCCACTTGTAAGCAAGTTAAAAGTGATCAACAGAAGTTGGCCGGTTTGTTGCAACCGTTGGGAGTTCCAAGTTGGAAGTGGGAGGAAATTTCTATGGACTTTATAGATGGCTTTCCCCGAAGCAGAAAGGGGAATGATAGCATATGGGTGATTGTGGATCGCTTAACAAAGTCTGCCCATTTCATCCCTGTTAGGTCCAACAGGACAGCTCGAAGTTTGGCGTAGCTTTATTTTAAGGAGATTGTCAGACTGCATGGGGTTCCCAAAAGCATTGTTAGTGATCGGGATCCTATATTTACTAGCAAATTCTGGGAAGCTTTCCAAGAAGAGCTTGGGACCAAGTTGAATCTGAGCACTGCCTATCATCCTCAGACAGATGGCCAGACTGAGAGGGTGAACCATATTTTAGAAGACTTGTTACGAGCTTGCATTCTTGATTATGGCAGTTCATGGGAGGATCACTTGCACTTGGTGGAATTCTCTTATAATAATAGCTACCAAGCAAGCTTGAAGATGTCACCGTTTGAATTATTATATGGCAGACCATGCAGATCTCCGGCATGTTGGGTGGAGTCAGGCAATCGACTAGTCTTGGGCCCCGACATGGTTCGTGAAGCATCGGATAAGGTTGACTTGATTAAGAAGCGCCTGTTGACTGCTCAGAGCCGACAGAAGAGCTATGCAGACCAGCGAATAAGAAATCAAGAATTCTCTGTTAGTGATCGAGTATACTTGAAGGTTTCTCCTTTAAGAGGCGTGATTCGTTTTGGGAAGACTGGAAAGTTGGCACCGAGATTCATTGGTCCATTTCCTATTCTCGAAAGGATTGGTACTTTCGCTTATAGAGTGCAGCTGCCTGACTGGTTGCTAGGCGTGCATGATGTATTTCATGTGTCTCAACTCCGCAAGCATGTGCATGATCCAGATCTGATTGAGGATGAATTATGACACGACCCAAACTTCCCCGTGAAGGAAAGCACGGATAGCGTTGAGAACAGGACAAAATAGAGCGCATACGGAAGAACATTCCATTGTTATTACAACAATTCCATCAGATACAAGAATATACAGAGTATAAATGAATAAATTACATTCGATAAATATCAGAGATTACAATAAATTACACAGCAGCGGAAAATAATACAAAATACAACTGAAAGTGATACACGGATACAGAGCTTTCCGAGCATCGTTCTAGCTGTATACCAGGAATCTGTGAATATAAACCTGCAAAACCAAAACTACTAGCTGCCCGTGCGGAAAATAGGGGCACCCATAGTTTAGGTTAAAACAATAAACTCCAGGTCAGTCATGGGACTGGTGTGAGAACTAAAACAGTTATAATTCTTTATTTTAAAGTTCTGTAAATCAAGGGACCACGCCGTATAACACGGAACGGGTTTCCTCCCAAGAATACCAGTGCATAAAACAAACAGCGCAATGCTAAATAAAGAAAAATGAAGCTGTTATAAGACCTAGGTCCCATCACACAATGCAACGCAAGCCGGAGGATAGGGTTTTTACCTTATAACAGCCAAAGCATGCTTGATACGTGTAAAACACATTATTTGATACTATTATAAGTGTATAATGTCAAAACAATTTCAAACATAAATATCAATCATAGGCGGCATGGGTACCATCTATCATGTCGCCATACTAGTTCTACAATTAAAACCGCAATACACGTATTGGAAATTGGATTCCGTCATGAGCCGAGGCAAGGGGCAAGCTTCTCTCCGCGTTCGAGACACTCTAGCAAATGCCTCAGGACCCCACTATGGTCCTTGGAATCGGCTGGGCCGGTCCTCTCTTACTTTTGAGGATTGGTAATTCCTGAACACACGTTTCCCGGTCCTTACAGACCTATATCCGAGGCGCCTCGTATCCAACAACCACACAGGTGAAAAGTATATAAATGTCAGGGCTGGTAGGTCACTGACACCACCCTAGCTAGAAAGAAACGTCGTGCTCTCCGAGCGGTCTGTCTCCCGTTTTTGACTCATACCGAGGTGTGAGGCTCGCGAATTCACGTTATACACAAAGCTACGCCACACAGGCCGTGCTTTGATCATCAACCACAAGACTTTGCTTTTCAACAGAAGTCCTGATCAATTGCCACTTACGCATGCCACATTGGCAATTCACTCCATGCGACTGATGTCCATCGATATACAACCTCTGAGCTCGTACGTCTCAGAGAAGGGCGTTAAACAAGAGAATAAATTCTCCGCCGCCAAACAGATGTATATTTAATAGAGATCAATCAACATAGAATAAAATCCAATGTCAGACACACAATCCATTTACAAGTTCGTTCTGGGTCTGAACGAAACCGGAGGCACTTTCCTCGCATATCCATCCATCTCCAGGTACGTCTGGACGATCACCAACTGTTTCCCTCATCCTGGGTGTACAGCCCAATCAAGATCATCAGTAATCACCCAAACGATGTGAAGACTTCCGGTCTTCGACCACCATCTTCATCTTCGACATCTCGTCGAATCGATTATTCAGAATGGGTATAAACCCGGCGTTTCTGAATAACCCACGTATATGATAAACAAATGTTACACAAACACAATGAACGCCTCATTCCAATTCAGAATATTCTTTTATTCACAAAATCACATTCTAAGGGAAAGGTTCCCATAAATTTTATCAAAGATAAATTCTTCTAAATTTATTCTTCAATCCTCCTTTGGATATCATTTCTAACTAGTCGGGATTAACGAACCACACCGAAGTAATTATTTATTTTATTTCCCAATCCCAACCCATATATCCCATGAAGTAAAACTGGTGATACTCCATTTCTAACACCACGGTGTTATCGGTAAAATTAATTACCATTTCACGTTCAAATCCAACTAAAGATTTAACTATCGCTTTGGAGCAAAACTGGTGGTACTCCATTCTCGATCACCTTTCAAATTCAATTTATTTATTTCAAAAATAAATTGACTTTAATTCTAGTTCAAAACAAGTTCATTTCGATAGAAATCTATTTTTACCTATTCAAATGTGGAATTTTTCCAGCCCAATTCTTTCCAATTCACATATTATAATTTTACACAAATTATAGATATTTTTAATAATTTTATCAAGGCCCGTACAGTCGATTTCCAACAACGGCCATCGAACTGCACTTACAGCGACCTTTTTCGAATTTGATTTGGACATAATTCCAAATCCAATCGTTAGATTTCAAATTTCTAATATTCATTGGAAAGCTCTTTTCGATACGAACCCAACGGTTCCGGTTTTAGGAGAGTCCGACGGTCGGATCTCCCGCAATATCCGTTTGAAATAAATGGTCGAAATTCACGAACTGCCGCGGCGCGGCGCGTTCTATTCAGGCCATTATATTATATATATAATATATATAATATATATTTCGTCGATTTCTATTTAAAACGAATTTTATAAATCATTTCAAAATTGTTTCAAAAGCAATTTCAACTTTCTTTTCAATTCAAATCAAAATTGAATTCTTCTTTATAAATTCGTTTTTAAATTCATTTCTATTCAATTCAAATTTTAATTCAATTTGAATTCACTTCAATTCACTTCAATTCACTTTCAATTCAATTTGAATTCGTTTTCAATTCAATTCATTTCGAAATCGTTTTCAATTCAAGTCATTTCGAAATCGTTTTCAATCCAATTCATTTCGAAATCGTTTTCAATTCAACTCATTTCGAAATCGTTTTCAATTCAATTCATTTCGAAATCGTTTTCAATTCAATTCATTTCGAAATCGTTTTCAATTCAATTCATTTCGAAATCGTTTTCAATTCAATTCATTTCGAAATCGTTTTCAATTCAATTCATTTCGAAATCGTTTTCAATCCAATTCATTTCGAAATCGTTTTCAATTCAATTCATTTCGAAATCGTTTTCAATTCAATTCATTTCGAAATCGTTTTCAGTTCAATTCATTTCGAAATCGTTTTCAGTTCAATTCATTTCGAAATCGTTTTCAATTCAATTCATTTCGAAATCGTTTTCAATTCAATTCATTTCGAAATCGTTTTCAATTCAATTATACAACGAATAAAATCGATATAAATATCGTTCACGTCAAAATGGCGCAAAACTAATCAACACGGCTTTATATTTTTCACAACTTCTTTATTTTATTCAACAAATGAATATTTATCCCATTCAACACATGAATCTATATTTTTTTTTCAACACACGACTAATCTCAACACATGAGTACTGTCGACACATCACTATTTTTGTTATGTAAAATATTTTATAAAACTATGGTATCTATCGTTTGATTTTTAATTAGACTTCTACTGGGAAGTAGTTCTAATTTTAAGTATGATAAAGATGTAAATTTTTATTATATAAAATATTCCACTCAACACATGAACCTCGTCAACACATGACTATTTTTATATTCAACACATGAATTTTCTTTTATAATATTCATTATTTTCCCGATTGGAATGAGGCCCAATCAATCACCATATAACGTTAATTATATGGATTCCATACGACACATGTATATAATAGCATTGAAAAATAATCAATCATCAACCAAAGTGCACCACACTATATAAGCATCAAATATAGATATCTAACGCTTATAACAGCCTGTCAATCAATCGATCGACATATTTAATTAATCAGGATGAGTGAACTTCAAATTTCATCCCAACACCCGTGTGGGGTTTCAAACAATCAAACACAGATTTTATTTGTGCAGTTGGGCGACATGTAAAATTTATCGACCCAATCGATATCAGTCAAATCAGTGTATATAAACAAATCGGCCGATTT
Source organism: Allium sativum (assembly GCA_030737875.1). NCBI lineage: Eukaryota > Viridiplantae > Streptophyta > Magnoliopsida > Asparagales > Amaryllidaceae > Allium > Allium sativum. Next base: position 754,894,752 of record CM060918.1, read on the forward strand.
GTTTATAAATATTCATTTATTCACATTCACGTTAAAAATTACATTTTTAACGTCAAAAATATTTATTTTAACACATGAATTTCTATTCATTTCATTCTTTAAATAAAATGATATTTTTATTTTCCTAACATATTTTAGAAAATTTCGGCGGCATAACGGCACGATACTAGAAACGGGACGAGGCCTAGCCTTATCCCCGGTCTAGTGAAGGCCCACGCCATTCACACATCAATCAAATCACTTTCGTTATGCAAACCACAAAATTTGGAGTAAGAGTCTAACCTAGCCTTACTCCTTCGCCTTATAACGGCGCACGTCTAATCCTAACCAATTTATCGATTCGATTTTCCACACCACAAACCACATTCAAACCAATATCGCAATCAATCACCAAACAGCCAAACAAACAAGTCCATGGTCTGTGGACGATTGTGTCGGGTGCTACTAAACACCGTCTGCATCCTAGTATATATATATATAACTAGAAAATAAATTGAAGAGTGAGAAATTCTCACCGAAAGCTATCCAATCATCTTGACTCTTCTTCTCGCCTTTTTATCATCTTCTTGTGCTCGTAGTCACTACATATAGAAATCACACATTTTTATATTTCGATGTCTTTAAAATAAAAATCACATTTTTATTTATTCACTTTCAATTTAAAAATCATATTTTTATAATCACTTCATATATTTAAAAATCGAATTTTTACTATGCTATTCAATATATAAAAATCATATTTCCTTACCGCTAATATATAGATAAAAATTCTATTTTTATAACGCTATTCTCTATATAAAGATTTCGCCTTTTCAAAAATATAGATTTCATCATTATAAAAATCATCACTTTACTTCAACGTATATAAAATAAAAATCAGATTTTTATTTCGCTACATGTACAAAGATGATATCTTTATATTCTCTATCCTATAAAGATTATATTTTTAATACTTTAAAAATATAAAAATCATATTTTTAATATTTCTATATAGTAAAGATTATATTTTTAATACTTTAAAAATATAAAAATCATATTTTTACTTCTTCTACTCAATAAAAATTCCGCCTTTTCTATTTTAAAGTTTAACCTTTTTTTTTATTTCCAACCTTTAAAATAAAATCAATTTTAAAATTCCTTTTAAATCAGTTTTTAAAAATCCTAAAAATCAGTTTTTAAAAATCCTAAAAATCAGTTTTTGCTCTATAAAAAAAATCAGTTTTTAAACGAAAATAAATAAAATAAATCAGAATTGAAAATGAAAATAAAATTAAATTAAAAAAACCCACTTACAGTAAAAATCGAAGGCGGCGGGGGGGGGGGGGGGGGTTTCGCTGTCTCGAGGGTGAGGCGAGAGGGCGTTCGTCGGAGGCGGGTCCTCAGGTGGGTGGCGGGTTTTCTCGAGGTAGGGAGGAGCGGAAGTGGCTGCAGGCGGAGGAGATGGCGCGTGGGGTGTGGGTCCTTTTCGATTTGGGGGGGGGGGGCTAGGGCTTAACGGAGAGGGAGGGAAGCGAGAGCGGGGCGAGGGTGGAGGGCGCCTGGCCTGCGGCAGCGCCAGGAGGCTGGGCGGCGGCCTCCTCCGTCTTCCGTCGCCTTCGTTTTTTTTTTATTAATTTTTGAGGGTTCGATTCGAATGAAAGAAAAAGGGGGGGTCTGGTATGAATAAGGAGGAGTTTAATTTTTTTTTAATTTATTTTAATTATTTTATTTGCAAATAGTTGACTTTCACATACGACCTCGAAACGAGGTCCACCGACTGTCGCCCATAGCGTTTCACCCCCATTCCGAACACAATGGGATATGTATCGCAAGCTGATTCGATAGTCTCGATAAGTTTCCGTTGAATTTACATTTAAATCGCTATATTGAATTTTAAACGTACATTTCAAATTACCGGGGTCACATATTAACTCTAAAAATTCTCGAAAAATATTTTCTAGCTTCGTATTGACGATACGGTCCTAACAAAACTAGTTTCGTCGAATTCTGAGACCGTTAGAAAAATGGCCAATTTCCAGTCGATTAAAATCAACTGAAATGGTCAAAACACGTTTTCCTTTACCACGCTCACATATTGATTCGAAAAATTATGAAATTTGGAATCTAGCAATAATTTAACATCACGGACCCAACAAAAGTGGTTTCGTCGAAATCCGAGGTCATTTGCAAAATGTCCATTTTTAAGGGCCTGAATTCCATAGCGACTATTCAGAATTTTCAACTGGACATATCTTTTGATTCTCGATATGAAATCTTGATTTGTCGGATTCGTTGGAAAGATATTATCAATTAGATCACAATGTTTTTGGTTTCACTAAAATCCGGATTGTTTTGCACCCGATACATTCAATTGAAGTTTGAAATCGAATTATCGAACTACCGCGCCATTTTCAATTCTATTTATAATTATTTATAAATATTTATATTCTAACGACGACGCGTATAATATGTACGTCGAATTATATATTCAAAATGAATATCTCGTCGATATTATTTAAAATAATTCATTTTAAATATTCAAAATTCACTAAAATTGCCGAAATAAAAATTTTAAACTGGCCCAGATTTTCGGGTTATTACAATCTCTCCCACTTAAAACTTTTCGTCCCCGAAAAGGAACAAAGTCGAAAGTGGTTTGATTAATTAACTCTACGTTCGATCTGGCTTCCATTCTCCAACTTTTCAGTTTCTGAGAATTTTCTAAAATCTCAAAAATTTGGCTAACACCCTAAATTTTTGAAAAATTTCGCCATAACCTCCCCTGCACCGGGAGCATCGGGGAATTTCAAATAGCTTCCCCGGTCCTTCAGATCTCAAAAAAGAAAAAGAAAAAGCCAAGCGGCTAGCCAATAGGCTCACAAAATCCTCATCACCCAAACAAAACAGGAAATTATGTAGTAAACATGTACCTATTTGTCGGGCAAACAAATTTTATTCTTCGGCTCTAGCCTCCTTGCTATGACCTGTTCAATGATATATATGTATATGCAAGCAAATGCGACCAATTTTCAATACAATTCAATATTTGATTCAATTAGGCATAATGGTTAAAAATTAGAAAACAAATAAACAAACAACACAAACATCAATCAATTAGTGGATTAACGTTTCAAATTTATAATTTTGATATCTATATATAAAGAAAATCATGTTTTTGATGCCAATTTACAACAATAAATCTATCTATATAAGTTTTAGTTCTCACACCAGTCTGATGGAAATATATAGAAAATCACACCTTCGAAACACGAATATAAATACTGATGATGTGGCCACATCACCAGAATTATCCCCGGGTGTCTAGAATGTGATTCTATATCTATCCAGTATATTAAAACTTCGACTATACATTCATGACGCGTATACGCGAAATCTTTATATACTCGATTGTCCATATTCAAAATAAATAAATAATCAAATACGTATAAAATGGTTTAAATTTCAAAACAAAATTGTTTTCATTTGAAAAAAATATACTCTTCACACTCGTTCTAGGATACTACTGATCCTATCTCTAACGAGTCACTCTAATTGGATGTTGCTAATCCAATATCTGATGAATTCTTTCGTATGGATCTAATGTGTCTTGTTCTCGAGCTCTGTAAACCAAAGCTCTGATACCAAACTGACACGACCCGAACTTCCCCGTGAAGGAAAGCACGGATAGCGTTGAGAACAGGACAAAATAGAGCGCATACGGAAGAACATTTCATTGTTATTACAACAATTCCATCAGATACAAGAATATACAGAGTATAAATGAATAAATTACATTCGATAAATATCAGAGATTACAATAAATTACACAGCAACGGAAAATAATACAAAATACAACTGAAAGTGATACACGGATACAGAGCTTTCCGAGCATCGTTCCAGCTGTATACCAGGAATCTGTGAATATAAACCTGCAAAACCAAAACTACTAGCTGCCCGTGCGGAAAATAGGGGCACCCAGAGTTTAGGTTAAAACAATAAACTCCAGGTCAGTCATGGGACTGGTGTGAGAACTAAAACAGTTATAATTCTTTATTTTAAAGTTCTGTAAATCAAGGGACCACGCCGTATAACACGGAACGGGTTTCCTCCCAAGAATACCAGTGCATAAAACAAACAGCGCAATGCTAAATAAAGAAAAATGAAGCTGTTATAAGACCCAGGTCCCATCACACAATGCAACGCAAGCCGGAGGATAGGGTTTTTACCTTATAACAGCCAAAGCATGCTTGATACGTGTAAAACACATTATTTGATACTATTATAAGTGTATAGTGTCAAAACAATTTCAATCATAAATATCAATCATAGGCGGCATGGGTACCATCTATCATGTCGCCATACTAGTTCTACAATTAAAACCGCAATACACGTATTGGAAATTGGATTCCGTCATGAGCCGAGGCAAGGGGCAAGCTCCTCTCCGCGTTCGAGACACTCTAGCAAATGCCTCAGGACCCCACTATGATCCTTGGAATCGGCTGGGCCGGTCCTCTCTTACTTTTGAGGATTGGCAATTCCTGAACACACGTTTCCCGGTCCTTACAGACCTATATCCGAGGCGCCTCGTATCCAACAACCACACAGGTGAAAAGTATATAAATGTCAGGGCTGGTAGGTCACTGACACCACCCTAGCTAGAAAGAAACGTCGTGCTCTCCCAGCGGTCCGTCTCCCGTTTTTGACTCATACCGAGGTGTGAGGCTCGCGAATTCACGTTATACACAAAGCTACGCCACACAGGCCGTGTGTAACGACCCAGAAAATCTGAACCAATTTAAAATTTTTTAATTGGCTAAAATAATGGATTTTAAATATTTAAAATAAATATTTTAAGTAATGGCGATGAAAACTGAGTTGAATCGACATTTGAAAACCAATATAATTAAATATAATTATATATAGAATTGAAAATAGCGCGGTAGTTCGAAAATTCGATTTCTAATTTCAAATGAATATACAGAATTCAATATAAGTCAGAATTGAACGAAACAAGAAATATTTGAATCTGTATAACTATATCTTTATAACGAAGTTAACAAACTGAGATTTCATCTTAGAAATGATAAGATTTGTCCAGTTTAAAATTAGAAATAGTCGCTGTGGAATTTATATATATTTATATATATATAAGGCCCTTAAAAATGGATATTTTGCAGATGACCTCGGATTTCGACGAAACCACTTTTGTTGGGTCCGCAGTGTCAAGTTATTGCTAGGTTTCAAATTTCATAATTTTTCGAATCAATATGTGAGTGTGGCAAAGGAAAACGTGTTTGACCAGTTTCTGTTGATTTTAATCGAATGGAAATTGGCCATTTTTCAAACGGTCTCAGAATTCGTCGAAACTAGTTTTGTTAGGACCGTATCGTCAGTACGAAGCTAGAAAATATTTTTCTGGAATTTTTCTAGTTAGTATGTGACCACGGTAATTTGAAATGTGCGTTTAAAATTCAATATAATGATTTAAATGAAAATTCAAAAGGAAACTGATTGTAACAATCGAATCAGCTTGCGATACATATCCCATTGTGTTCGGAATGGGGGTTAAACGCTATGGACGACAGGCGGTGGGCCTCGTTTCGAGGTCATATGTAAAAGTCAACTCTTTGCTAAATTAAATAATTAAATAATAAAAAAAAATAATCATTTCCCTTCCCCCCTTTTTCTTTGTTCTGGCCTCCCCCCTTTCTCATTTCGATTCAAACAGAAAAGAAAAAAAAAAAAAAAAAAACCCCTAAAGTAGATCGACAGACCGCCACCCCACGAGCGAGCGCCGCCCCCTCGAGACCCGACGCCGATGACCGCCGCCTAACCCTCCCGCCTCCCTCCTCTCTCCAGCTCCCATCCTCTCTCTCCCCGAACCCAGACATCCCCGAACCGAGCCACCGCCGAACCACGCAACCACCACCGCCTGCTGTCGACCGCCGCCTAACCCTTCCACCTCCTCCGACGCCTTCATTTCCCCCCCTCTCTGTAAGTACTTCTTTCTATTTTATTATTTTATCTTTATTTTATAAAAACAGATTTGTTTAAAGGTAAAAAAAAAAAAAACTGTTTTTCTTAGGTTTAAAAATTGATTTTTAAACAGGTTTTAAAAACTAAATTTTTTAAAAGATGATGAAACTGATTTTTGTAAAAGATTTTAAAACTGATTTTTTTTAAAAAAATTCAAAAACTGTTTTTTTAAAAAACAAAAGAAAAACTGATTTTGAAAAGGAATAAAAAAAGTAAAAACTGAATAAATTAAATAAAGTTTAAAACTGAAACTGTTTTAAAATATAAAGAAATAAAACTGAATTTTATAAAGTATAAAAACTGATTTTGTTTTTAAAATAAAAACTGATTTGATTTTAAAGAAATTTTAAAGAATATAAAAACTGATTTTAAAAATGACTTATAAACTAGAAAACGGATTTTGTCAAAAATTGAAAATCATGTTTTTATATGTGAAAGCAAAAATAGAAAACATATTTTTATATGTGAAAGCAAAAGTAAAAATCATGTTTTTATATGTGAAAGCAGAAAACATATTTTTTATATGTGAAAGCAAAAGTAAAATTCATGTTTTTATATGTGAAAGCAAAAATCATATTTTTTATATGTGAAAGCAAAAGTAAAAATCATATTTTTATATATTGAATAGCGAAGTCGAAATTCGATTTTTATATATTGAATAGCATAGTAAAAATTCTATTTTTACGTATGCAGAGAATACGGGTGAAAGCGACAAATAGGCGAAGATTTCTATTAAGAAGAGTCTTGAAGTTGGATAGCTATTGGTGAGATTTCTGATTTAAAAAATTATATATATATGTGTTGAAATTGAATGTGAGTAGCTATATATAAATTGCTATATATAAAAATATATATATATATATATATATATATATATATACGCCCCCTCGTCCACAAACCATGGACGATATTTATTGGTTGAAATTGTGGTGAAAATTGAATGATTGTTTGGGATTGTTGTGATTGATATTGGTTGATAGTGGTTGAAAAATACCCATTGGTGGTTGTGAAATATTTGGTTGAAACCACATAGGATTAGTTTGTGGAAATGAAATATATATACATGCCGCCTGCGTGCGAACTAGATGCATGATTCCCATTGTCAAAAACCGCGAGGTTTTAAGGTAGAGCGAGGAGCCGTACTAGGGACGGTGCCGGTGTAACTACCCTGCCGTTATGCTGCCGAAATTTTGAATAATATTTGTGTGTTTGAATTATTTTCATATGCTTAAACTATATTTATTCCTTATATAGAAAACATTCATGTGTTGAATTGATATTCATTCGTTGTTTAGAAATTCATGTGTTGAATGGTATTCATATTTTGAAATAAATAGTTCGATAATAAAAATCACATTTTTATCGATATCTAAAAACTATAGAAAACATTCATGTGTTGAATTGATATTCATTCGTTGTTTAGAAATTCATGTGTTGAATGGTATTCATATTTTGAAATAAATAGTTCGATAATAAAAATCACATTTTTATCGATATCTAAAAACTATAGAAAACATTCATGTGTTGAATTGATATTCATTCGTTGTTTAGAAATTCATGTGTTGAATGGTATTCATATTTTGAAATAAATAGTTCGATAACAAAAATCACATTTTTATCGATATCTAAAAACTATAGAAAACATTCATGTGTTGAATTGATATTCATTCGTTGTTTAGAAATTCATGTGTTGAATGGTATTCATATTTTGAAATAAATAGTTCGATAATAAAAATCACATTTTTATCTATATATAGAAACTGTTGAAAACATTCATGTGTTGAATTGATATTCATTCGTTGTTTAGAAATTCATGTGTTGAATGGTATTCATATTTTGAAATAAATTGTTTGATAATAAAAATCACCTTTTATCGACTATATGAACTATATAGAAAAATAGTGTTTTGAAATGAATCGTTTTACAATAAAAACCACATTTTTATTGTATGCATAAATCGTTGAAATGTGAAGTGTTAAAACTAACCACTTGTTCAAAATAAACATATATGAGTTGAAATATTCATTAATTAGCTAATGAAATGATTTGCACCTAATTATGTAACATTAGAATGAATGGTGTTTTTAAACCAAATAGAAATCAAATATGAAGTTGAATAGAAAATGAAAAATGATATGAACTATATATATATGTACATGCATATTCATTGAACAGGTTATAGCAAAGGGCTAGAGAAGAGGAATAAAATTTTGTGCCCGACAAATAGGTACACATTTACTGATTTGTTTGGGTGATGATTTTGAGCCTGATTGGCTAGCCGCTTGGCTTTTTCTTTTTCTTTTTGAGATTAGAAGGACCGGGACGCTATTTGCGATTTCCCGACGCTCCCGGTACAGGGGAGGTTATGGCGAAATTTTTCCAAAATTTAAGGAGTTAGAAAAATTTTTGAAGTTAAAACGATATTGAAATAGTTGAATGAACTATATTTATATAACTATATAAATATAAATAAAATTCAAACGAAACGAGGCCGTGCAGTTCGTATTTCGAAACCGTGATTTCAAACGACTAGTACGGGAAATCCGACCATTGGATTTTCCCGAAACCTCAACTGTCGGGTTCGCCTTGGAATAATCTTTCCAACGGCACCAACCTTGTAAAAATCCAACGGTTGGATTGTCTGGAATGTTTAATTCAAATCTGAAGAAAAACAGCGCCAGAAACGATTATATTTATTTATATATATAAATATAATTATATTTAATCGAATAACGACGCTGCAGTTCGTATTTTGAAATCGAAAGTTCAAACGATTGTACCGGGAGATCCGACCGTCGGATTTTCCCGAAACTGGAACCGTTGGGTTCGTTTTGAAAAGACCTTTCTAATGATGTAAATTTTGTGAAGATCTAACGGTTAGATTTTCAGATATGTGTAAATCAAATCTGAAGAAAAACAGCGCCACGGCCGCCTTATGGCCCGAAGCGTCGTTTTGAATAAAATGGCTATTTTAAAATAAATAAAAATAGCGATAAATAGTTATAAAATATCGTAAGCGATATGGAATGGAAATAAACTGAATTTGCTTGATTTATGTGATGTTTGATGGTTGAATGTGTTTGGTGTGAAAACTATATTAAAGAACACAATTGGTGTTGTCGAATAATTTAACCATTGAAATAAATCGATTTGAAATTCTAAATATACGTGAATTATTTGAAAAGGCCGAGTTAATTCTCATTTCGAATAATTGACCGACGATTGAAATTCGAAGATGAAGACGATGGTCGAAGACCGGAGATCTTCACCTCGTTTGGATGGTAACCGAGGTCCTGATTGGGAGGCATCCCGAAATATGGATAATGAGTGGTGATCGTTCAGACGTACGTGTTGATCGAAGGGTTTGCGAGGTATTTAGTGCCTCCGGTTTCGTTCAGACCCAGAACGGACTTGTAAATGGACTGTGTGTCTGACATAGGATTTATTCTGTGTGGCATGCTAAGATGCAGAGATCAGGACTTCTGTTGAAAAGCAAAGTCTTGTGGTGATGATCAAAGCACCGCCTGTGTGGCGTAGCTTTGTGTATAACGTGAATTCGCGAGCCTCACACCCCGGTAGGAACCTAAAACGGGAGGGAGGACATCAGGGAGGGCCTGCGTTTCTTTCTAGCTAGGGTGGTGTCAGTGACCTACCAGCCCTGACATTTATATACTTTTCACCTATGTGGTTGTTGCTGTTGCGAGGCGCCTCGGTTTGATCGGACGATCCGGGTCCGATGGAGTCATTCGTTGGCTCGTTTACGCCCCAAAGGGCGGAGAAACGCAGTGTTCAGGAATTTTAATCCACATCGGTGGACCGGCCCTGACGATCCAAGGGCCCACCTGTGTCTGGGTCCTGGGACACGGGCTAGAGCGTCTCGAATTCGGTAAGGACTATCTTTTGCCTTGGTTCATGACGGAAAACCAATTTCCAAATACGACATCGTGCGGTTTTGATTGTATACCTATATATGGCGACATAGTGGTATGGGGCATTAATGCCGTCTATGATTGATAGTTATGATTTGAAATTGTTTTCAAAACATATAAACACTAGCAATAATATCAAATGCCTTTGTTTTATTCGTATCAACCATATCTTGGCCGTTATAAGGTAAAAACTCTATCCTCCAGTTTGCGTTGCATTGTATGATGGGAACTGAGTCTTATAACGGCTTCATTTTTATAAAAAGCATAGCGATGTTTAAAAGAAAGATTTGTTTTAAAGCACTGGCAATCCAATGGAGTAAACCCGTTCCACGAAAGTGGCGTGGTCCTGTGATTAGCCAATTGTATATGTGTTGAGTGGATTTCTCATACCAGTCCCATGACTGACTCGTAGTTTGTTTCACTTTCAAACTCGGGTGCCCCTTTTTCTACACGGGCAGCCTTGTATTCAGGTTTAGCTGGTTCTTTCTGGATAGCAGGAGCTGAAGATGGATTCTATCATTTATTTCTTTTTATGCTGTTCAGCTCCTATTGTACATATTTTGTTTATTTCCGCTGTAGACATTTATGTATAGCTGAACTGTATTTGTACTAAGTAAGATCCTGTATACTGTGTAACTCTGATGATTACTTTTATCCAGTATATTTCGTTGTTCATTCTGGTGTATTTATTTAATTCTGTTCTGCTATTATATGTTTCTGTGTTATATTCCAAAAGATAACCTTGTTTCCGTGAGAACGGGAAATCGGGTCGTCTCAACGTGGTATCAGAGCTTTGGTTAAGCTTAGTTCTGGAATATAACATTTGAACGAACTCGTCAGAAATAGAACCAGTAGTGTTCTAGGACGGGTAACTCCATACAGTTAGGATCAGTAATATCCTAGTATGAGTAAAGCAGAATGAATACACTTCGATAGACACATTTACACTTCAAGTATTTGTCTCTATATTTTAAAATACCCTTTCTGTGACCTGACACTTGATCTGCTATTTGCAGAAGAACTAGAAAATGAGTGCCAGAAATAGAAGAAGTAGTACTGACCCGGATATAGAAGCTCTATTCATGAAATATAGAAATCTGGGTGGAAAGCCGTTCTCGGGCGAAGAATCTATTATGAGAACACAAGCTTGGATTCGTTCGGCTGAGAAAATCTTCGAAGCCTTAAAACTGAGGGATGACCAGAAAAGATTACTGGCCTCCTGGGCATTCAAAGATGAAGCTTTGTTCTGGTGGGATTCAGTTATTAAGGATAATCCAGAAGGTGATATCACCTGGGATAGATTCAAAGTTATTTTCTTGGAAAGATTTACTCCTCCCGAAGCGACCGAGCGACTATGCGATGAATTTTCCTATCTAATTCAAGGCGATATGACCATCCCAGAATATCACAAGAAATTCAATGAACTTGCTCACTTTGCTCCTCATCTAATTCAAAATCCGAAGAGGAAAAATCTGAGATTTATTCACGGACTTCAAAGGAAATACCAGAATAAGGTATTGGGGCATGTGAAGCTACCTTTTTCAGAAATGATATATATGGCCTATCAGTATGAAGATCTCCATAAGAAAGGAATGTTATGCGACGAAGAAGAAGTTAGTTCTAGTGTCTTAGCAAAGTCGGAAACTGATATTCCTGAAGCCAGTATGAGGTTTGAGGACAGTAAAGAGCTTAAGGTAGATCGAAAAAGGGCTAGATCTGAAAAAGAACCTGTCACAACTGCCGTATGCAATAACTGCCATCAAAAGGGGCATTTGTCGATAAATTGTGGGCCCTTAAAGAAACGAAGCAAGGGTGGATTCAAATCCGGTGGGAAGGCTCGAGAGAGTAGGAAATGCCGGCAGTGCCATCAACCTGGTCATATTAAGAAAAACTGCCCGCTATCTCAGAAATCTGAAACGGTACAGGTAAATGAAGTAGCAGAAACTTCCGAGCCCTCAGCTAGTCAAGAAAGGGCGGATGTTTTAGAAGGCACGCTCAATGTCAAAAACATTCCAGTTAAAGTACTGTTTGACACAGGCGCGTCACGAAGCTTTATTGCAAAGAGTGCAGTCAAGAAGTTGGATTTGAATTTGAAGAAGCTCAAAGAGCCAATGACTGTCCGAAATCCAGTTGGAGGGTCCATCAATCTCAGTTGGGTTTGTGCAGTACCCGTCTCTTTTTCTTGCTATAAATTCCCTATTATCTCTGTCGTCATGAACTTTGATGAATTCGATCTTATTTTGGGATTGGATTGGTTAACCAAATATGAAGCAGAGGTTAGATGCGCCGAGAGGGTTGTTAGAGCTAAGATTAAATCCGGGAGTTATATAACCATTCCCTGTGAAGGTCAGAATTCTAATAGAAAAGATTTCTGGTCAGCTCTCGATGTTTCTCCAGCCCAAATTGAAAATGTTCCTGAAGTCACAGAGAATATTCCTGACCTCATCAAAGACATTCCAGTCGTCAAAAACTATGCGGATGTGTTCGAGGAAGTTGTTCGCTTACCTCCGCAAAGAGAAATAGATTTCAAGATTGCTTTGATTCCCAATGCAAGGCCGGTAGTTCACGCTATTCGAAGAATGTCCTTGAAAGAGAAGGAGGAATTAGACAATCAAACAAGACAACTAGTATGGAAGGGTCTGATCAGGCCTAGTTTCTCTGATTGGGGTGCAGCAGTGGTGTTTGTCCCAAAATCTGACGGTACTCTACGGTTGTGTGTGGATTATCGTGATCTGAACAAACAGACAATAAAGAATAAATATCCATTGCCGCGGATTGATGATTTGTTGGATCGATTAAATGGAGCACAAGTATTTTCACGAATGGACCTAGCTACAGGTTTCCATCAACTTCGAATTGCCGAAGAGTGTGTTCCAATGACAGCGTTCAGAGGCCCCGACTTATTCTACGAGTGGTTAGTAATGCCGTTCGGCTTATGTAACGCTCCAGCTTATTTCGTCGATCTGATGAATAGAGTATTCAGAGGAGTACTGAACAAATTTGTTTTGGTTTTTATTGATGATATTCTAATCTTCTCTAAATCAAAGGCTGAACATGAAAAGCATCTGGAACAAGTGTTAGAAATTCTTAGACGGAATGTATTAAAAGCAAAGTTTTCCAAATGTATATTCTGGCAAGATGAAGTGAAATTTCTGGGCCATGTCGTATCGAAAGATGGAATCGCTGTGGATCCAAGTAAAATCACGGCTATTCAAAATTGGAAACAGCCCAGTACTCCCACTGAAGTCCGCAGTTTTCTCGGATTGGCTAGCTATTACCGAAAGTTCGTTAAAGACTTTTCGAAGATATCTGGTCACTTAACGAAGCTTACAAAGAAGCATTCTAAATTCAAATGGACTCAGGAAAGTGAGGAGGCTTTCGAAGAGCTGAAGTTGAGATTAACGACAGCTCCAGTGTTAACCATCATCGATGGCAACCAAGATCTAAAAGTCTGGACTGATGCTTCTAGAGAAGGCCTTGGTGCAGTGTTGATGCAGAGGGGCCAAGTGATTGCTTATGCTAGCCGCCAACTGAAACCACACGAGAAAAACTATGTAACTCATGATCTTGAGTTATTGGCTATCATATTTTCTTTGAAAATCTGGAGACACTATCTTCTGGGCGAGAGATTTGAACTGTTTACAGATCATCAGTCATTAAAGTATCTGTTCACTCAGAAGGACTTGAACCTGAGGCAGCAACGTTGGCTGGAGTTTCTTGCAGCATATGACTTTGAAATTATATACACTCCAGGAAAAGCCAATGTCGTGGCTGATGCGTTAAGCAGAAAGAACGTAATGATCGCCAGCTTTATTATCACAACTTCCTTGATTGACAAAATATCTATTCTTCAGAAGGAGGATAACTTTATTAAAGATATGATCAAAAGGATTCAGAAAGGCGAACCCTCGTGTTTTCAAATAGATAACGACGAGACCTTGAGGTTAAAAGGAAGGATTTGTGTTCCTGACGTTCCTGAGCTAAAAAGGGAAGTGTTAGACGAGTGTCACAAGTCCAAGCTGAGTATCCATCCTGGTGTGGCCAAAATGTATAACGATCTCAAAAGAACTTTCTGGTGGAAGGCTATGAAAAGAGACGTTTCAATATACGTTAGCCGATGCCCTACTTGCCAGCTAGTAAAAAGCGACCAACAGAAACTAGCTGGGTTATTACAACCACTAGAAGTTCCTGGCTGGAAGTGGGAACATATTTCTATGGATTTTATTGATGGTCTGCCCAGGACCAGAAAGGGAAATGACAGTATTTGGGTGATCGTAGATCGTTTCACGAAGACCGCCCATTTCATACCTGTCAAATCAAATAGAACCGCTCAGAGTCTGGCGCAAATATACTTCAGGGAAATAGTTAGACTACATGGAGTGCCGCTCAGTATAGTCAGTGATAGAGATACAATATTCACTAGCAAATTCTGGGAAGCATTTCAAGTCGAGCTGGGAACGAAGTTAAACCTAAGCACCGCTTATCATCCTCAGACAGACGGTCAGACTGAGAGGGTGAATCGCATTCTAGAAGATCTATTGCGGGCTTGTGTTATAGATTTCGGTGGATCATGGGAAGACAATTTACATTTGGCTGAGTTCTCTTATAACAACAGCTACCAGGCGAGTCTGACAATGTCGCCATTCGAAGCATTGTATGGTAGACCGTGCCGATCTCCTGCTTGTTGGGTCGAGCCTGGAAATAGACTTGTGTTGGGTCCTGATATGATTCGCGAAGCTGCCGACAAAGTCGATTTTATTAGGAAGCGATTACTCGCCGCTCAAAGCCGACAAAAGAGCTATGCCGATAAAAGAAGAAGAGATATATCCTTTGAAGTTGGCGACTATGTATATCTGAAAGTATCGCCAATGAGAGGAGTTATCCGGTTCGGTAAAACTGGAAAGTTAGCGCCTAAATTTATTGGTCCGTTTCCTATTCTGGAACGGATTGGAACTCTCGCATATAAAGTTAAACTGCCTGACTGGTTGCCTGGAGTTCATGATGTATTTCACATATCACAACTTCGAAAGCACGTTCATGATCCAGACTTGATCGTGGAAGAAGCAGCTCAGCAGGATATTGAAATTACTCCAGAATTAGCTGTGAGGCGAGAGCCGCTAAAGATTATCGGCAAAGAAACCAAAGAGCTGAGGAACAAGAAGGTTCACTTAGTCAAAGTGCAATGGAGTGGAGATCCGAGAGATTGTACTTGGGAAACCGAGGAGAGCATTCAGAAAGCTTATCCTAGATGCCGAGTAGATATCTCTGATTGACTCTGGTGCAAGGTACATTTACCCTACTTTGCATTACCATTTAATTCTCTATTCTGTTGCTATTTTCTTCCCATGGATGTGCATTGTTTATTCTATACTCTGAATATTAAAAACAAATTGGTTGTTGTATTGTGTGATCGTAGAATTATCAAACCACTTTCGACTTTATTCCTTTTCGGGGACGAAAAGTTTTAAGTGGGGGAGATTGTAACGACCCAGAAAATCTGAACCAATTTAAAATTTTTTAATTGGCTAAAATAATGGATTTTAAATATTTAAAATAAATATTTTAAGTAATGGCGATGAAAACTGAGTTGAATCGACATTTGAAAACCAATATAATTAAATATAATTATATATAGAATTGAAAATAGCGCGGTAGTTCGAAAATTCGATTTCTAATTTCAAATGAATATACAGAATTCAATATAAGTCAGAATTGAACGAAACAAGAAATATTTGAATCTGTATAACTATATCTTTATAACGAAGTTAACAAACTGAGATTTCATCTTAGAAATGATAAGATTTGTCCAGTTTAAAATTAGAAATAGTCGCTGTGGAATTTATATATATTTATATATATATAAGGCCCTTAAAAATGGATATTTTGCAGATGACCTCGGATTTCGACGAAACCACTTTTGTTGGGTCCGCAGTGTCAAGTTATTGCTAGGTTTCAAATTTCATAATTTTTCGAATCAATATGTGAGCGTGGCAAAGGAAAACGTGTTTGACCAGTTTCTGTTGATTTTAATCGAATGGAAATTGGCCATTTTTCAAACGGTCTCAGAATTCGTCGAAACTAGTTTTGTTAGGACCGTATCGTCAGTACGAAGCTAGAAAATATTTTTCTGGAATTTTTCTAGTTAGTATGTGACCACGGTAATTTGAAATGTGCGTTTAAAATTCAATATAATGATTTAAATGAAAATTCAAAAGGAAACTGATTGTAACAATCGAATCAGCTTGCGATACATATCCCATTGTGTTCGGAATGGGGGTTAAACGCTATGGACGACAGGCGGTGGGCCTCGTTTCGAGGTCATATGTAAAAGTCAACTCTTTGCTAAATTAAATAATTAAATAATAATAAAAAAAAAAAAATAATCATTTCCCTTCCCCCCTTTTTCTTTGTTCTGGCCCCCCCCTTTCTCATTTCGATTCAAACAGAAAAGAAAAAAAAAAAAAAAAAAAAAACCCCTAAAGCAGATCGACAGACCGCCACCCCACGAGCGAGCGCCGCCCCCTCGAGACCCGACGCCGATGACCGCCGCCTAACCCTCCCGCCTCCCTCCTCTCTCCAGCTCCCATCCTCTCTCTCCCCGAACCCAGACATCCCCGAACCGAGCCACCGCCGAACCACGCAACCACCACCGCCTGCTGTCGACCGCCGCCTAACCCTTCCACCTCCTCCGACGCCTTCATTTCCCCCCCTCTCTGTAAGTACTTCTTTCTATTTTATTATTTTATCTTTATTTTATAAAAACAGATTTGTTTAAAGGTAAAAAAAAAAAAAAACTGTTTTTCTTAGGTTTAAAAATTGATTTTTAAACAGGTTTTAAAAACTAAATTTTTTAAAAGATGATGAAACTGATTTTTGTAAAAGATTTTAAAACTGATTTTTTTAAAAAAAATTCAAAAACTGTTTTTTTAAAAAACAAAAGAAAAACTGATTTTGAAAAGGAATAAAAAAAGTAAAAACATAATAAATTAAATAAAGTTTAAAACTGAAACTGTTTTAAAATATAAAGAAATAAAACTGAATTTTATAAAGTATAAAAACTGATTTTGTTTTTAAAATAAAAACTGATTTGATTTTAAAGAAATTTTAAAGAATATAAAAACTGATTTTAAAAATGACTTATAAACTAGAAAACGGATTTTGTCAAAAATTGAAAATCATGTTTTTATATGTGAAAGCAAAAATAGAAAACATATTTTTATATGTGAAAGCAAAAGTAAAAATCATGTTTTTATATGTGAAAGCAGAAAACATATTTTTTATATGTGAAAGCAAAAGTAAAAATCATGTTTTTATATGTGAAAGCAAAAATCATATTTTTTATATGTGAAAGCAAAAGTAAAAATCATATTTTTATATATTGAATAGCGAAGTCGAAATTCGATTTTTATATATTGAATAGCATAGTAAAAATTCTATTTTTACGTATGCAGAGAATACGGGTGAAAGCGACAAATAGGCGAAGATTTCTATTAAGAAGAGTCTTGAAGTTGGATAGCTATTGGTGAGATTTCTGATTTAAAAAATTATATATATATGTGTTGAAATTGAATGTGAGTAGCTATATATAAATTGCTATATATAAAAATATATATATATATATATATATACGCCCCCTCGTCCACAAACCATGGACGATATTTATTGGTTGAAATTGTGGTGAAAATTGAATGATTGTTTGGGATTGTTGTGATTGATATTGGTTGATAGTGGTTGAAAAATACCCATTGGTGGTTGTGAAATATTTGGTTGAAACCACATAGGATTAGTTTGTGGAAATGAAATATATATACATGCCGCCTACGTGCGAACTAGATGCATGATTCCCATTGTCAAAAACCGCGAGGTTTTAAGGTAGAGCGAGGAGCCGTACTAGGGACGGTGCCGGTGTAACTACCCTGCCGTTATGCTGCCGAAATTTTGAATAATATTTGTGTGTTTGAATTATTTTCATATGCTTAAACTATATTTATTCCTTATATAGAAAACATTCATGTTTTGAATTGATATTCATTCGTTGTTTAGAAATTCATGTGTTGAATGGTATTCATATTTTGAAATAAATAGTTCGATAATAAAAATTACATTTTTATCGATATCTAAAAACTATAGAAAACATTCATGTGTTGAATTGATATTCATTCGTTGTTTAGAAATTCATGTGTTGAATGGTATTCATATTTTGAAATAAATAGTTCGATAATAAAAATCACATTTTTATCGATATCTAAAAACTATAGAAAACATTCATGTGTTGAATTGATATTCATTCGTTGTTTAGAAATTCATGTGTTGAATGGTATTCATATTTTGAAATAAATAGTTCGATAACAAAAATCACATTTTTATCGATATCTAAAAACTATAGAAAACATTCATGTGTTGAATTGATATTCATTCGTTGTTTAGAAATTCATGTGTTGAATGGTATTCATATTTTGAAATAAATAGTTCGATAATAAAAATCACATTTTTATCTATATATAGAAACTATTGAAAACATTCATGTGTTGAATTGATATTCATTCGTTGTTTAGAAATTCATGTGTTGAATGGTATTCATATTTTGAAATAAATTGTTTGATAATAAAAATCACCTTTTATCGACTATATGAACTATATAGAAAAATAGTGTTTTGAAATGAATCGTTTTACAATAAAAACCACATTTTTATTGTATGCATAAATCGTTGAAATGTGAAGTGTTAAAACTAACCACTTGTTCAAAATAAACATATATGAGTTGAAATATTCATTAATTAGCTAATGAAATGATTTGCACCTAATTATGTAACATTAGAATGAATGGTGTTTTTAAACCAAATAGAAATCAAATATGAAGTTGAATAGAAAATGAAAAATGATATGAACTATATATATATGTACATGCATATTCATTGAACAGGTTATAGCAAAGGGCTAGAGAAGAGGAATAAAATTTTGTGCCCGACAAATAGGTACACATTTACTGATTTGTTTGGGTGATGATTTTGAGCCTGATTGGCTAGCCGCTTGGCTTTTTCTTTTTCTTTTTGAGATTAGAAGGACCGGGACGCTATTTGCGATTTCCCGACGCTCCCGGTACAGGGGAGGTTATGGCGAAATTTTTCCAAAATTTAAGGAGTTAGAAAAATTTTTGAAGTTAAAACGATATTGAAATAGTTGAATGAACTATATTTATATAACTATATAAATATAAATAAAATTCAAACGAAACGAGGCCGTGCAGTTCGTATTTCGAAACCGTGATTTCAAACGACTAGTACGGGAAATCCGACCATTGGATTTTCCCGAAACCTCAACTGTCGGGTTCGCCTTGGAATAATCTTTCCAACGGCACCAACCTTGTAAAAATCCAACGGTTGGATTGTCTGGAATGTTTAATTCAAATCTGAAGAAAAACAGCGCCAGAAACGATTATATTTATTTATATATATAAATATAATTATATTTAATCGAATAACGACGCTGCAGTTCGTATTTTGAAATCGAAAGTTCAAACGATTGTACCGGGAGATCCGACCGTCGGATTTTCCCGAAACTGGAACCGTTGGGTTCGTTTTGAAAAGACCTTTCTAATGATGTAAATTTTGTGAAGATCCAACGGTTAGATTTTCAGATATGTGTAAATCAAATCTGAAGAAAAACAGCGCCACGGCCGCCTTATGGCCCGAAGCGTCGTTTTGAATAAAATGGCTATTTTAAAATAAATAAAAATAGCGATAAATAGTTATAAAATATCGTAAGCGATAATGGAAATAAACTGAATTTGCTTGATTTATGTGATGTTTGATGGTTGAATGTGTTTGGTGTGAAAACTATATTAAAGAACACAATTGGTGTTGTCGAATAATTTAACCATTGAAATAAATCGATTTGAAATTCTAAATATACGTGAATTATTTGAAAAGGCCGAGTTAATTCTCATTTCGAATAATTGACCGACGATTGAAATTCGAAGATGAAGACGATGGTCGAAGACCGGAGATCTTCACCTCGTTTGGATGGTAACCGAGGTCCTGATTGGGAGGCATCCCGAAATATGGATAATGAGTGGTGATCGTTCAGACGTACGTGTTGATCGAAGGGTTTGCGAGGTATTTAGTGCCTCCGGTTTCGTTCAGACCCAGAACGGACTTGTAAATGGACTGTGTGTCTGACATAGGATTTATTCTGTGTGGCATGCTAAGATGCAGAGATCAGGACTTCTGTTGAAAAGCAAAGTCTTGTGGTGATGATCAAAGCACCGCCTGTGTGGCGTAGCTTTGTGTATAACGTGAATTCGCGAGCCTCACACCCCGGTAGGAACCTAAAACGGGAGGGAGGACATCAGGGAGGGCCTGCGTTTCTTTCTAGCTAGGGTGGTGTCAGTGACCTACCAGCCCTGACATTTATATACTTTTCACCTATGTGGTTGTTGCTGTTGCGAGGCGCCTCGGTTTGATCGGACGATCCGGGTCCGATGGAGTCATTCGTTGGCTCGTTTACGCCCCAAAGGGCGGAGAAACGCAGTGTTCAGGAATTTTAATCCACATCGGTGGACCGGCCCTGACGATCCAAGGGCCCACCTGTGTCTGGGTCCTGGGACACGGGCTAGAGCGTCTCGAATTCGGTAAGGACTATCTTTTGCCTTGGTTCATGACGGAAAACCAATTTCCAAATACGACATCGTGCGGTTTTGATTGTATACCTATATATGGCGACATAGTGGTATGGGGCATTAATGCCGTCTATGATTGATAGTTATGATTTGAAATTGTTTTCAAAACATATAAACACTAGCAATAATATCAAATGCCTTTGTTTTATTCGTATCAACCATATCTTGGCCGTTATAAGGTAAAAACTCTATCCTCCAGTTTGCGTTGCATTGTATGATGGGAACTGAGTCTTATAACGGCTTCATTTTTATAAAAAGCATAGCGATGTTTAAAAGAAAGATTTGTTTTAAAGCACTGGCAATCCAATGGAGTAAACCCGTTCCACGAAAGTGGCGTGGTCCTGTGATTAGCCAATTGTATATGTGTTGAGTGGATTTCTCATACCAGTCCCATGACTGACTCGTAGTTTGTTTCACTTTCAAACTCGGGTGCCCCTTTTTCTACACGGGCAGCCTTGTATTCAGGTTTAGCTGGTTCTTTCTGGATAGCAGGAGCTGAAGATGGATTCTATCATTTATTTCTTTTTATGCTGTTCAGCTCCTATTGTACATATTTTGTTTATTTCCGCTGTAGACATTTATGTATAGCTGAACTGTATTTGTACTAAGTAAGATCCTGTATACTGTGTAACTCTGATGATTACTTTTATCCAGTATATTTCGTTGTTCATTCTGGTGTATTTATTTAATTCTGTTCTGCTATTATATGTTTCTGTGTTATATTCCAAAAGATAACCTTGTTTCCGTGAGAACGGGAAATCGGGTCGTCTCACCGTGCTTTGATCATCAACCACAAGACTTTGCTTTTCAACAGAAGTCCTGATCAATTGCCACTTACGCATGCCACATTGGCAATTCACTCCATGCGACTGATGTCCATCGATATACAACCTCTGAGCTCGTACGTCTCAGAGAAGGGCGTTAAGCAAGAGAATAAATTCTCCGCCGCCAAACAGATGTATATTTAATAGAGATCAATCAACACAGAATAAAATCCAATGTCAGACACACAATCCATTTACAAGTTCGTTCTGGGTCTGAACGAAACCGGAGGCACTTTCCTTGCATATCCATCCATCTCCAGGTACGTCTGGACGATCACCAACTGTTTCCCTCATCCTGGGTGTACAGCCCAATCAAGATCATCAGTAATCACCCAAACGATGTGAAGACTTCCGGTCTTCGACCACCGTCTTCATCTTCGACATCTCGTCGAATCGATTATTCAGAATGGGTATAAACCCGGCCTTTCTGAATAACCCACGTATATGATAAACAAATGTTACACAAACACAATGAAAGCCTCATTCCAATTCAGAATATTCTTTTATTCACAAAATCACATTCTAAGGGAAAGGTTCCCATAAATTTTATCAAAGATAAATTCTTCTAAATTTATTCTTCAATCCTCCTTTGGATATCATTTCTAACTAGTCGGGATTAACGAACCACACCGAAGTAATTATTTATTTTATTTCCCAATCCCAACCCATATATCCCATGAAGTAAAACTGGTGATACTCCATTTCTAACACCACGGTGTTATCGGTAAAATTAATTACCATTTCACGTTCAAATCCAATTAAAGATTTAACTATCGCTTTGGAGCAAAACTGGTGGTACTCCATTCTCGATCACCTTTCAAATTCAATTTATTTATTTCAAAAATAAATTGACTTTAATTCTAGTTCAAAACTAGTTCATTTCGATAGAAATCTATTTTTACCTATTCAAATGTGGAATTTTTCCAGCCCAATTCTTTCCAATTCACATATTATAATTTTACACAAATTATAGATATTTTTAATAATTTTATCAAGGCCCGTACAGTCGATTTCCAACAACGGCCATCGAACTGCACTTACAGCGACCTTTTTCGAATTTGATTTGGACATAATTCCAAATCCAACCGTTAGATTTCAAATTTCTAATACTCATTGGAAAGGTCTTTTCGATACGAACCCAACGGTTCCGGTTTTAGGAGAATCCGACGGTCGGATCTCCCGCAATGTCCGTTTGAAATAAATGGTCGAAATTCACGAACTGCCGCGGCGCGGCGCGTTCTATTCAGGCCATTATATTATATATATAATATATATAATATATATTTCGTCGATTTCTATTTAAAACGAATTTTATAAATCGTTTTAAAATTGTTTCAAAA
Organism: Allium sativum; assembly: GCA_030737875.1. Classification (NCBI taxonomy): domain Eukaryota; kingdom Viridiplantae; phylum Streptophyta; class Magnoliopsida; order Asparagales; family Amaryllidaceae; genus Allium; species Allium sativum. Next base: position 754,917,538 of record CM060918.1, read on the forward strand.
GCAATTTCAACTTTCTTTTCAATTCAAATCAAAATTGAATTCTTCTTTATAAATTCGTTTTTAAATTCATTTCTATTCAATTCAAATTTTAATTCAATTTGAATTCACTTCAATTCACTTTCAATTCAATTTGAATTCGTTTTCAATTCAATTCATTTCGAAATCGTTTTCAATTCAATTCATTTCGAAATCGTTTTCAATCCAATTCATTTCAAAATCGTTTTCAATTCAATTCATTTCGAAATCGTTTTCAATTCAATTCATTTCGAAATCGTTTTCAATTCAATTCATTTCGAAATCGTTTTCAATTCAATTCATTTCGAAATCGTTTTCAATTCAATTCATTTCGAAATCGTTTTCAATCCAATTCATTTCGAAATCGTTTTCAATTCAATTCATTTCGAAATCGTTTTCAATTCAATTCATTTCGAAATCGTTTTCAATTCATTTCGAAATCGTTTTCAATTCAATTCATTTCGAAATCGTTTTCAATTCAATTCATTTCGAAATCGTTTTCAATTCAATTCATTTCGAAATCGTTTTCAATTCAATTCATTTCGAAATCGTTTTCAATTCAATTCATTTCGAAATCGTTTTCAATTCAATTATACAACGAATAAAATAGATATAAATATCGTTCACGTCAAAATGGCGCAAAACTAATCAACACGGCTTTATATTTTTCACAACTTCTTTATTTTATTCAACAAATGAATATTTATCCCATTCAACACATGAATCTATATTTTTTTTTCAACACATGAGTACTGTCGACACATCACTATTTTTGTTATGTAAAATATTTTATAAAACTATGGTATCTATCGTTTGATTTTTAATTAGACTTCTACTGGGAAGTAGTTCTAATTTTAAATATGATAAAGATGTAAATTTTTATTATATAAAATATTCCACTCAACACATGAACCTCGTCAACACATGACTATTTTTATATTCAACACATGAATTTTCTTTTATAATATTCATTATTTTCCCGATTGGAATGAGGCCCAATCAATCACCATATAACGTTAATTATATGGATTCCATACGACACATGTATATAATAGCATTGAAAAATAATCAATCATCAACCAAAGTGCACCACACTGTATAAGCATCAAATATAGATATCTAACGCTTATAACAGCCTGTCAATCAATCGATCGACATATTTAATCAATCAGGATGAGTGAACTTCAAATTTCATCCCAACACCCGTGTGGGGTTTCAAACAATCAAACACAGATTTTATTTGTGCAGTTGGGCGACGTGTAAAATTTATCGACCCAATCGATATCAGTCAAATCAGTGTATATAAACAAATCGGCCGATTTGTTTATAAATATTCATTTATTCACATTCACGTTAAAAATTACATTTTTAACGTCAAAAATATTTATTTTAACACATGAATTTCTATTCATTTCATTCTTTAAATAAAATGATATTTTTATTTTCCTAACATATTTTAGAAAATTTCGGCGGCATAACGGCACGATACTAGAAACGGGACGAGGCCTAGCCTTATCCCTGGTCTAGTGAAGGCCCACGCCATTCACACATCAATCAAATCACTTTCGTTATGCAAACCACAAAATTTGGAGTAAGAGTCTAACCTAGCCTTACTCCTTCGCCTTATAACGGCGCACGTCTAATCCTAACCAATTTATCGATTCGATTTTCCACACCACAAACCACATTCAAACCAATATCGCAATCAATCACCAAACAGCCAAACAAACAAGTCCATGGTCTGTGGACGATTGTGTCGGGTGCTACTAAACACCGTCTGCATCCTAGTATATATATATATATAACTAGAAAATAAATTGAAGAGTGAGAAATTCTCACCGAAAGCTATCCAATCATCTTGACTCTTCTTCTCGCCTTTTTATCATCTTCTTGTGCTCGTAGTCACTACATATAGAAATCACATATTTTTATATTTCGATGTCTTTAAAATAAAAATCACATTTTTATTTATTCACTTTCAATTTAAAAATCATATTTTTATAATCACTTCATATATTTAAAAATCGAATTTTTACTATGCTATTCAATATATAAAAATCATATTTCCTTACCGCTAATATATAGATAAAAATTCTATTTTTATAACGCTATTCTCTATATAAAGATTTCGCCTTTTCAAAAATATAGATTTCATCATTATAAAAATCATCACTTTACTTCAACGTATATAAAATAAAAATCAGATTTTTATTTCGCTACATGTACAAAGATGATATCTTTATATTCTCTATCCTATAAAGATTATATTTTTAATACTTTAAAAATATAAAAATCATATTTTTAATATTTCTATATAGTAAAGATTATATTTTTAATACTTTAAAAATATAAAAATCATATTTTTACTTCTTCTACTCAATAAAAATTCCGCCTTTTCTATTTTAAAGTTTAACCTTTTTTTTTATTTCCAACCTTTAAAATAAAATCAATTTTAAAATTCCTTTTAAATCAGTTTTTAAAAATCCTAAAAATCAGTTTTTAAAAATCCTAAAAACCAGTTTTTGCTCTATAAAAAAAATCAGTTTTTAAACGAAAATAAATAAAATAAATCAGAATTGAAAATGAAAATAAAATTAAATTAAAAAAACCCACTTACAGTAAAAATCGAAGGCGGCGGGGGGGGGGGGGGGGTTTCGCTGTCTCGAGGGTGAGGCGAGAGGGCGTTCGTCGGAGGCGGGTCCTCAGGTGGGTGGCGGGTTTTCTCGAGGTAGGGAGGAGCGGAAGTGGCTGCAGGCGGAGGAGATGGCGCGTGGGGTGTGGGTCCTTTTCGATTTGGGGGGGGGGCTAGGGCTTAACGGAGAGGGAGGGAAGCGAGAGCGGGGCGAGGGTGGAGTGCGCCTGGCCTGCGGCGGCGCCAGGAGGCTGGGCGGCGGCCTCCTCCGTCTTCCGTCGCCTTCGTTTTTTTTTTTTTATTAATTTCTGAGGGTTCGATTCGAATGAAAGAAAAAAGGGGGGGTCTGATATGAATAAGGAGGAGTTTAATTTTTTTTTTTTAATTTATTTTAATTATTTTATTTGCAAATAGTTGTCTTTCACATACGACCTCGAAACGAGGTCCATCGACTGTCGCCCATAGCGTTTCACCCCCATTCCGAACACAATGGGATATGTATCGCAAGCTGATTCGATCGTCTCGATAAGTTTCCGTTGAATTTACATTTAAATCGCTATATTGAATTTTAAACGTACATTTCAAATTACCGGGGTCACATATTAACTCTAAAAATTCTCGAAAAATATTTTCTAGCTTCGTATTGACGATACGGTCCTAACAAAACTAGTTTCATCGAATTCTGAGACCGTTAGAAAAATGGCCAATTTCCAGTCGATTAAAATCAACTGAAATGGTCAAAACACGTTTTCCTTTACCACGCTCACATATTGATTCGAAAAATTATGAAATTTGGAATCTAGCAATAATTTAACATCACGGACCCAACAAAAGTGGTTTCGTCGAAATCCGAGGTCATTTGCAAAATGTCCATTTTTAAGGGCCTGAATTCCATAGCGACTATTCAGAATTTTCAACTGGACATATCTTTTGATTCTCGATATGAAATCTTGATTTGTCGGATTCGTTGGAAAGATATTATCAATTAGATCACAATGTTTTTGGTTTCACTAAAATCCGGATTGTTTTGCACCCGATACATTCAATTGAAGTTTGAAATCGAATTATCGAACTACCACGCCATTTTCAATTCTATTTATAATTATTTATAAATATTTATATTCTAACGACGACGCGTATAATATGTACGTCGAATTATATATTCAAAATGAATTTCTCGTCGATATTATTTAAAATAATTCATTTTAAATATTCAAAATTCACTAAAATTGCCGAAATAAAAATTTTAAACTGGCCCAGATTTTCGGGTTATTACAAATTAAATCAACAGGTCCTAGATATTACTCCGAATCTAACAGTGAGAAAATACCCGATTAAGATCATTGGCAAAGAAACCAAAATTTTGAGGAACAAGAGGATCAACCTAGTCAAAGTTCAATGGTGTGGGGATCCTAGAGACTGTACTTGGGAGACAGATGATAACATCAAAAAGGCTTACCCCAAGTGCAGAGTGGACATCTCCGAATAATTCTTGGGTTAAGGTACATTTACCCCAATTTACATTTGCCATCTTGTTTCCTACTTTACTTTGTTTCCTTTTCGAGGATGAAAAACTCTTAAGTGGGGGAGATTGTAACGACCCGGAAAATTTGAACCAATTTAAAAATTTTATTTTGAATAATTTGGTGGAAAAATGTGGCAGAAAATTAAAATTTTCATTTTTAAATAATATTAAAGCCAGTGAAAATAGTCAATTTTCAAACGATCTTTGTTTTCGACGAAACCACTTTTGTTGGAACCGGAATATCAAATTATTGCTAGGTTTCAATTTTTAGAATTTTCCTAGTTAGTATGTGAGCGAGGTGAAAGAAACTGTGTTTGGTTCAATTAAGTTAAATTTAATCGACTGAAAAATAGCCAATTTTCAAACAGTCTCAGAGTTCGACAAAATTGGTTTTGTTAGGACTGTATCGTCATAATGAAGCCAAATATATTTTTTCTGGATTTTTCTAAGTCCGTATGTGACCTCGGTGAATTTATTTATGTGAAAAAAATTAAATTATTAAAGGATTTAATTATTAAATTTAAATAAAACGGGCCGTAGACAGTCGTTTGAGCTGACGGGACCTATCCCATTGGATCCGGAACATGGGCTATTGGCTAGGGACAATTTATGTTGGACTAGATTTGAAACGGTTAAGAAGATTTGGATTTAATTGTAAAAATACATTAAAAATAGTATAAAAATAGAAAACCCTAAAGACAAATCACTATTCATCATCCTCATCTGTAGCCGCCACCCAACCCAATTCAATGACCGAAATTTCATCATCTTCCTCTCTTAACATCTCCTTCTTCTTTAAGGATTAGAACCCACTCCTCATGCCAATCCGAAGCTCTCTTTCTCCTCTACGTTTCCATACCACTTGATCGTTCTCTGGTGCCACCATCACCGAGCCACACACCCCCAAACCCGCGCCCAAAAGCCCTGTTGGCCTCCCTCTGGGTCCCACCGAGTTTCACCATAGCGGGCCCCCGTGGTGCTCCGTTCCGTGCTCCACATCGCAGCGAAGTCTGATTGTACCAACTCCTGCCGGTTCGATCGAGATTCCTTGACCTAGTTCTGAACAATAGGTATTAGGAGCGACCGACTTTCTGATTAGGGAAAAAGGTGTCAATTCACCTTAGTTATTTAATTTATTAATTTATTTAATGTTATTAACTTAATTAATTTGTAATTCACTCGTTTAAACTCAAAATTTAACGATTTCTGAAGCGTTGTGATCGTAGAGCTGAGATCTACGTTTCTAGACTAAAAGGGGACAATTCTGAGCAAGTCTAAATTTTGGCCAAATTCAAAGAGGATCTATAACTGTGAGATCTATGAATTTTTTATATTTAAATTATTTAAATAAATTGCTTGTTGTTTATATAATTGCTGCTAATAAACCAGATCTATGTTGTTATGAAATTGTTAAATGTTCATATGCTGATGTGTGATGTTTCTATTTAGATCTGTTTGTTTATTATTCTATTAACTAAGATCTGTATGTTAATGATAAATCAGTTATTGAATCACATATTTTGATGTAATCTTCATATAAGTTCTCATCTTTATTTATTTTTATTTTATTCCTTTTAGAAAGTTTGAATTTTTGTTTTGTTTTGCAAAACAAATGAAAGTTGGATCTTTTATTTATTTTATGAAACAAAAGGAAGTTGAATCTTTTATTTTGTTTTATAACACAAATGAAAGTTGAATCTTTTATTTTGTTTTATAACACAAATGAAAGTTGAATCTTTTATTTTGATTTATAACACAAATGAAAGTTGAATCTTTTATTTTGATTTACATCATAAAAGAAAGTTTGAATCTTTTAATTTTTAAAAGTAAGTTGAATCCTTTTGATTTATAAGATAAATGAAGTTTAGATATTTTATTTTGATTCACAAAATAAAATAAAGATGAGACCTTTATGTTGATTCATGAAAGATACACCAAAACTATATGTTGCTATCATTTGTGTTGACCTGAGAACTTCACCCCAAATGACCCATTGATTTCATATATCGTGATAGTGAATTGGACATGTTAATCGAAGAACAAAACTTAAAAAGGAAAAATTTACATTTACATTTGTAAATAGAATAGAACAAAACATTGAAAGTTTCATTTACATTTTTCTATGTAAGTAAAAGTAGGAATTTAACATTGACATATTATTTACATTTTTCTATGTAAATAAAAGGACAAAAATTTAGCGATGTATTTTATTTACATTTTTATATGTAAATAAAAGAATAAAATTAGCGACAAAACATGATTTACATTTTTCAATGTAGATAAAAGAACAAAGTTAGTAATTGAATCTAATTTACATTTTTCTATGTAAATAAAAGGATAAAATTTAGCGATGTATATTATTTACATTTTTCTATGTAAATAAAAGGATAAAATTTAGCGATGTATATTATTTACATTTTTCTATGTAAATAAAAGGATAAAATTTAGCGAGGTATATTATTTACATTTTCTATGTAAATAAAAGGATAAAATTTAGCGATGTATATTATTTACATTTTTCTATGTAAATAAAAGGATAAAATTTAGCGATGTATATTTTTTACATTTTTCTATGTAGATAAAAGGACAAAATTAGCGATGAGACCTTATTTACATTTCATAGGTAGATAAAAAGAACAAATTTAGAGATTGAATTTTATTTACATTCCATATGTAGATAAAAAGAATAAATCTAGTTGTAAGTAAAATTTGTGATCATTAGAAAAAGATCAAATCTTTATCATTAGAAAAAGGTCAAATTTTGATCATTAGAAAATGAACAAAATTTCGGCCATTAGAAAAAGTACAAAATTTGATAGTTGGAATGAGAACAAAAGTTTATGATGCTATTTTATTTACATTTATTTGTGTAAATGAAAAGAACGAACACCTTATTTTCATTGTTAAATAAATAAGAAATAGTAAAATTTATATCTATTTACATGTAGTGTAAATAAATAAGAAATAGTAAAAGTTATATTTATTTATTTACATGTAGTGTAAATAAATAAGAAATAGAAGAAGTTACATTTATTCACATGTAGTGTAAACCGTAGGAATGAGGAAAAGGTAACATTTATTACATATAGAGTAAATAAATAAGAAAAGGGAAAATGAACTTTATTTACAATTAGTATAAATAAATTTGTATAGAAAAAGATCACATTCATTTACATTTTGTGTGAATAAATATAAAAAGGAAGAAGAATGTTTTATTCATATTTAGTGTAAATAAGACATAAATTCAGAAAGGGACATTTTATTCATAACTAGTGTAAATAAAATATGACAAAAAAAAGATTACATATTTTGTTTGTATTTCTAGGTGCAAACAAACATAGGAAGGAATTATACTTTTTATTTGCAATGTAGTTGCAAATAAAAACAGAAATATAAAGTATAGTATTATTTGGAGAAAAACATGAATTAGAAAGAGTGATACTTTATTTATTTTTTAAAATATAAATAAAAACATAGAGAAAAGAAAGGTACATTTCATTTGTATGTTAAAGGTAAATAAGAACAGAGAAATATAAGTAATATTTTTATTGTCATTTTAGATGCGATAAAAAGAATGGGTTTTTATAGTTGAAATCACCAAACGATATAATTTTATTTATATATATAAAATTAAAATTAAAACGAAACGCGCGCGGCTGTTCGCATATCGGCAATCGTAACTTTAAATGATTATACTGAAAGATCCGACCGTTGGATTTTCCCAAAACCAGAACCATTAGGACCGCTTTGGGAAGGGCTTTCCAACGATATAAAAATTGTCAAAATTTGACGGTTAGATTTCAAGATATGTGTAAATCAAAATCTGGTAAAAACAACGCCAGGGCAGCCCACTGACCCGAAGCATCGTTTTATTATTTTGAGCCACTTTTAAATAAATAAAAATAGCGATAAATAGTTATAATAAATATGAAATGTTTTAAATGATAATTATGCGACAATTATTTGAAAAGGCCGAGTTTAACTCATTTCAAATAATTGCATGGCGATTAAATCAAAGATATAAGAAGACGATGGTTGAAGACCGGCGATCGTCACATCAAATGGACGACGACTACTGATGCTTTGGACTGACTTGCTCCCAGGACGGGGTTGAAGTAGTAGTTGTCCAGACATGTGTGTTGATTGTTCGGATAAGCGAGAACCTACCAGGTGTCTCTGGTTTCGTTCAGACTCAGAACGGACTTGTAAATGGACGCGTGTCTGACGTTGGAATTCATTCCATGTAATTAAATCGATTTGTATTAATATATGTCTGTTTGGTGGTGGAGAATTTATTCTCTGCTTAACACCCTGGTATATAGTAATAGTTATCGATCGCATAGCCGTGAATTGTTAATGTGGCACGCCAAGATGCAATGATCAAGGCTTTTGTTGAAAAGCAGCCCATGTGGTTGATGATCAAAGCATAGCCTGTTTAGGCATAGCTTTTGAGTATAGCGTGACCTCGCGAGCCTCACACCCTGGTATGATTCAAAAATGGGATATGGACCGTAGAGAGTGCACACGTTTCTTTCTAGCTAGGGGTAGTGTCAGTGCTTAAACTGGCTGACATTTTACTTATGTGGTTGATGGATTGATGTACCTTGGGTTTTATAGGTTGTTAGTGGCCATACTATAGGTTCAAAGGAACCGGGAAACGTGTGTTTAGGAATTGCCAATCCAGTACCGTTAGGTAGGGACCGGCCCTACCGCATCCAAGGGTTGTCCATAGGTGTGATCCTGAGGCATTTGCTAGAGTGTCTCGAATCGGAGATGACGATCCCTAGCCTCGATTTCATGATAGATACCAATTTCCAATATGACATTTCGGTCTAGATTGTAAACTTATATACGGCGACATAGTAGGATGGGGTACTATGCCGTCTAGGATTGATACATTTATATTGTAGTATTTTAATACTGTTTAGACACTAATAATAATATGAAAATATTATTTTACACGTATTAAGCATGTTTGATCATCCTAAGGGAAAACTCTATCCTCCTGTGTGCGTTGCATTGTGTGATAGGACTTGAGTCTTATGATGATTTCATTTTTTCAAAAGTCATTTCGTTGTTTTTATATAAACTTTATTAAATTATGCACTGGCAATCCAATGGAGTAAGCCCGTTCCGCTTTAGCGACGTGGTCCTGCGATTCGCCAAAATGTTAGCTAGTATAGAAAGATTTCACATACCTGTCCCATAACTGACTCGATGTTTGTTTCACTTTGCAAACTCGGGTGCCCTCTCTTTACACGGGCAGCCAAGTGACAGGTTCTTAGAGAGACATTTTCTGGAGTGAAGACTACTTGGAAGGAGAAGACGAAGACTCTCATTTATCTTTATCTTTTGCTTAATAGACTTTATTCTATCTTGTATTTTGATATACGTCATGGAGTTTAGACCTATTTCCTTTGAAACTTATTTCTTTTGATTCAGACTTTTATTTTGCTAAGTTGTATCCTGTAAACTGCGTACTCTGTGGTTCTGTTGATGTGATGATTCAGACTTATATCTTTTCCGCTGCAATAATTATGTGTTGTGATATTATCTGAGATCTGTTGTTGTTGTAAACATGTTGTACTCCAAATGATTATCCTTACTTTCAGTCAACGGAAGTTTGGGGTCATGACATTATCTGGGGTGATATTAGTTTGTAATGGGAAAGTGGGTAAAAATAATGTATTATTTCCGTGTGAGAAATAATAACGCAATGTAAGTAAAAAAGCCGAGAATATATAACGAGACGTACCAAGTAATAGAAGAGAAAAGGATTTGAGATTTCATGTATATACATGTATATAATGGTATTTCCGGAATACAGGAAATAAAAAGAGATTACGTTAAATTAAAATGGTATTTAAGGTGGAAGGAAATTGAAAAGTTAAGTTTTGGAGAATGGATTTATTCTAACGGAATAAGGGAGGGTTAATGTATTCAAGTAATGAAATCAAAAGAAGTTTCATAATTTAAAATTTACGAATGATAAATCGAGTTGATTTTCCCAATATGGATAAATAAAAGTAAAATAGTAAATTGTTTCGAAATGGTAGTAGAATAAAGAATTGAATATGATTATAGAATATTTTCTTAAATATGAAAGTAAAATAGTTTGAAATAACCTTACATTAAATAAGAAATGAAAACTTATATTTGTAATGTTGAAATATTTAAGAGTTTAAGATTAACTATCGTTGATCATTTTTAATTAAAGAGGACATGTACTGCTTGTATTGAACTAGTAAACTCATTTTATTCTCACAATTATTTATTTGATAGTTAAATAACCAACTATCAAATATGACCTATACGATTGTTGGTACGGAAAGACCGGGAATGAATTTATATTTGAAAACCATTCCAACCAGCGAATACGTGAAAGAAGATTATTGAAGATGGAGCGATTGAAGACCGTTGATCCTCATGAGCGGAAGAACTACTGATTTGAATTTCTCTGGTTTAGCGTCCGGAGATATTTCGACAATGATTCTATCGTGATTGGAATCTACTGATTGCAAGGACTACTCGAACTGATCTATAATGTGAAACCTAGGATGTGGTAGGAGGGTGCCTTCGGTTCATCCTATTCCTGGATGACTTGTATGGACAGATGTTTGACAGAGAAATTCCAAAGGGGTCGGGAACGTTGGTTTCTTCAAACGTACCATAGTTGGGTCGCTCCCGACCAGGGTATTTTTGTGGACGTCAATTAGTGATTTTTCTGGCGGATTTGACGATGTGGCATCCAAAGTAAATGGTGGCCATATGTTCTAAAGATAAATCCTAACCCCAAGCCTCACCAACTGGGAAATGACAAAAATTGGGCAGGCAGCATGGCTATGTGGGTCGCTCCCATTAGGGTGTATAATCACCTATTCAGAGAAATTCTTTTTTCTTTTTTAATCTATCGATGCTGGCCCTTTCGGGGAACGGTTGCTAATCCCAACCGTTGGTGATATACATTCGATACACTCAAGTGAAATGAGTGGTCGGTCATGTATGGGTTGGATTGCAAGACGTTCTTGTTGAACCCAGTGTATTCGCCTCTAGAGATACACTATCGGTAGGTGGTTCCATACCTTGTCATAGTCGGAATCCAATCTCAAATAAGCACATGCGGTTTTGATTGTATACAATATATGTGGAGCGTAGGATGCAAGCGTTCTGTTAGATTGATATTTCTTTGTATTTATACACTATCAGAATATATATTGTTTTCAAAAATGTTTTGGGTTATCGTAAGGTAAAAAGTGTCTGTATTTATGTGTGGATTTGATCTTACGATTATCCTTTTCTTTCGAACAGATTTTGAACTTTAAAATCAAGTTTGATGATTTCCCTTAAAACTTTGTGAGTTTTTCCTCACTCTGTTTCAGTAGACTGACCCGGTATTTGTAATGCTCGGGTTAGACCGGTTGTATCGGTCCAGGTTATCGGATTCCTGCGAAGTTCAGAAACGAGCGGGAGAAGTTCAGACATATTATACATATACATGGTGTGTTTCCGTTGTATGTTGTATATGTGGACAAGTTATTATAACTGTCCAGATGTTTTAGTGTACTATGATGATTGTAAGTTTTATTTAAAGCTCTCAATAAATATTTATTTCTATATTATATTTTGTTCCGCTTCGATGTGAGACTTTGATTCTGTGTTGTGTTAATTATTCTTCTTCTACTCTAATATTTCTTTCTTTATTATCTCACCCTCTAACTTCTTTCTAACAACGTTCCGGTGTTTTCGATGTTTGGAAGGTCGGCATGAGATACAGTATATGTATTTGTGTTGATTTTCAGTGCCGAAAATCTTTGGGTCGTTACAGTGGTATCAGAGCTATTGGTATAGTAATAACCTTGGCTCTGTGGTGTAACTCGATAGAAATGGGGTTAGTAACGCCCTAGATTGAGTTTGAATGTATATATGAGAGCGTATTTGTAAATTTTATATACAAATGTTTTGTATTATGTCGATCGATCAGTTCAAGTGTTGACAAGCATTGAACTGATAATGGATACAATATTATTTTGTAAAGAGGGAAAATGAAATAATTTTACCCAAATATATTTTTGTATAGAAAAGAAATAGTTGTATAAAAATATTGAGATATTGTGTGTTGATTGATTTGAATGGAATTCAAAATTGGGTTAAAAATTTGAATTGGAACTTAACTGGGTTAAGTGAAATCGAATTAATAATTAATAATGATACTGGAATTAAATTAAGAAATAAAGTTGAAATTAAATAAAGTTTATTTGAATTTGGAGATTTAATGAACAATAACTAAATAGAAATCAGTCGTAGATTAATCGATTGATGTCCGAATATGTGAAACCAAAATAAATGTTAATGTTGAATGTAAATTCAATTGATTTGGTTAAATTGGTTTTGAGTTGATTGTAGATTGTTTGTTAGAATAATTGGGTAAAATTCACCAACAGTTTAATATAGAAGTTGGATAAATTGAAGACAGATTCCAACATAATAAAACTAGAATAAAACTGCTTATGAATGGAAATTAAGGATATAAACCTGAATTGTCAAATAAATTGATGCTCATATTTGATTTTGTGAATTAGTTGTGCTTATTGGTTAATGAAATATTTTCTAAACATTTCAAATATTTATTCCTTATATGTTGAACTAAGTTAAGTACAGGTGCCAGATGACAATAAGAATTGATTTTGGTTGCGTAGATTGCATGTAAATTGAGTAGTATGCTCAACGGCGCTCGTAAAAGGTACGCCTATGTGAACATATAAATTTTGGGTTTTGGGTTTTGTTTTCCGACCGTGTGATATATTATTTGTTCCTGCTATATTGCAGAAGCCCCTCCTTACAGGGGAGACTGTACCGAATTTTTTTCAGGGTTAAAGTGTTACAAAAAATTTCGATATCTTTGGAAGATTGTATTTATAGTAATAAATTGGTTTTCGATTTATTATAAATTAGACTTTGAAAATAAATGTGTTCGTAGCATTTTCTTACCTTAGCAATTTCGGGGATGAAATTCTATTAAGGGGGGAAGAATGTAACGTCCCGTACTTTTAGTAGTCAAGTATTTTATTTTTTTGATATTTAATAGTGAATTGGAATTTTAGATGGATTTATAATATTTATTTCGTTAATTAAAATGGCTTATGAATGTATAATTTATATTTTTATTTATAACGAGCTCGAAAACAACACGATAGTTATATATTAAGTTTTAAACTTTAATTGAATATTTAAAATCCAATATAAGTCGAATTTCTGTGAATAAACGACGAGATTACGAGATAATTTGACCCACAGACAGCGAATGCATAAATACCATAGTGTTGTATCCATTTATTCTTTCTACTATCAATACAACGTTTCCCTACTCTTTTATTTCATTACAACTAAACACATCAGAAACATAAAAATTACACTTTACAAATATACATGTACCAAATCTTTTCAAAATTTACAGTTTGCACGGACCTATGCATGCATACAAACAACCTATGAAGTATAAGTGCACCCTGCTACTGCCTTTTATGTCTCTGTCCTGTCTCCTCCAGCAACAAATAATTCCAATGCACTTGTGTCAACACAGCAACTCCAACAACAATACATAGCCGACCTGACCTATAGATTGCACACGGAAATTTAAATTAATAATCAAAGAGCTAATATTTATAATCACATATATATTTCAAGTCCGATGCTAGAAAACAAATGACAGGTTACCAAATCACCTATATATTTCAAAGGAAAAATGTTTCATATGACTTGAACTTTCAAATGAACAAGGCTCAAAGTTTAGCCCAATAAAATGAGTATAGTAATTCAAATGGACAGTAAAATGAACAGTTATAAAAACCGTAAAATGAACAGATATAGAAATAGTGAAATTTATACACTTTTACATCAAATCTATAAAGATGAACAACCGAAGGAAACAATATATATATATATATATATTTACACCATCAAATATATCCTACATATACATGTCACCGTTCTGAGACGACCCGAAATCCCGTTCAGACGGAGACCAGGGTTATCTTTGGAATATAACACAGAAACAGATAATAGCAGAACAGAATTAAATAAATACACCAGATAATGAACAACAAAATATACTGGATAAAAGTAATCATCAGAGTTACAGTATACAGGATCTTACTTAGTACAAATACAGTTCAGCTATACATAAATGTCTACAGCGGAAATAAACAAAATATGTACAATAGGAGCTGAACAGCATAAAAAGAAATAAATGATAGAATCCATTTTCAGCTCCATCTATCCAGAAAGAACCAGCTAAACCTGAATACAAGGCTGCCCGTGTAGAAAAAGGGGCACCCGAGTTTGAAAGTCAAACAAACTACGAGTCAGTCATGGGACTGGTATGAGAAATCCACTCAACAAATATATAATTGGCTAATCATAGGACCACGCCACTTTCGTGGAACGGGTTTACTCAATTGGCTTGCCAGTGCTTTAAAACAAATATTTCTTTTAAACATCGCTATGCTTTTTATAAAAATGAAGCGGTTATAAGACTCAGTTCCCATCACACAATGCAACGCAAACCGGAGAATAGAGTTTTTACCTTATAACAGCCAAATATGCTTGATACGAATAAAACAAAGGCATTTGATATTATTGCTAGTGTTTATATGTTTTGAAAGCAATTTCAAATCATAACTATCAATCATAGACGGCATTAATGCCCCATACCACTATGTCGCCATATATAGGTATACAATCAAAACCGCACAGTCACGTATTTGGAAATTGGATTTCCGTCATGAACCAAGGCAAAAGACAGTCCTTACCGAATTCGAGACTGCCTAGCCCGAGCCTCAGGGTCAGAGCGCATCGACCCTTGGATCGTCAGGGCCGGTCCACCGATGTGGATTAAAATGCCTGAACACTGTGTTTCCCCGCCCTTTGGGGCGTAAATGAGCCAACGAATGACTCCACCGGACCCGGATCGTCCGATCAAACCGAGGCGCCTCGCAACAGCAACAACCACATAGGTGAAAAGTATATAAATGTCAGGGCTGGTAGGTCACTGACACCACCCTAGCTAGGAAGAAACGCAGGCCCTCCCTGATGTCCTCTCCCGTTTTAGGTTCATACCGGGGTGTGAGGCTCGCGAATTCACGTTATACACAAAGCTACGCCACACAGGCGGTGCTTTGATCATCACCACAAGACTTTGCTTTTCAACAGAAGCCCTGATCACTGCATCTTAGCATGTCCCACAGAATAAATCCTATGTCAGACACACAGTCCATTTACAAGTCCGTTCTGGGTCTGAACGAAACCGGAGGCACTAAATACCTCGCAAACCCATCGATCACCACGTACGTCTGGACGATCACCACTCATTATCCATATTTCGGGATGCCTCCCAATCAGGACCTCGGTTACCATCCAAACGAGGTGAAGATCTCCGGTCTTCGACCGTCGTCTTCATCTTCGAATTTTAATCGTCGGTCAATCATTTGAAATGAGAATTAACTCGGCCATTTCAAATAATTCACGTATATTTAGAATTTCAAATCAATTTATTTCAATGGTTAAATTATTCGACAACACCAATTTTATTCTTTAATGTAATTTTCACACCAAACACATTCAACCATCAAACACAACATAAATCGAGCAAATTCAGCTTATTTCCATTCCATATTGTTTATGATATTTTATAACTATTTATCGCTATTTTTATCTATTTTAAAATAGCCAATTTATTCAAAACGACGTTTCGGGCCATAACGTGGCCGTGGCGCTGTTTTTCTTCAGATTTGATTTACACATATCTGAAAATCTAACCGTTGGATCTTCGCAAAATTTACATCATTAGAAAGGTCTTTTCAAAACGAATCCAACGGTTCCAGTTTCGGGAAAATCCGACGGTCGGATCTCCCGGTACAATCGTTTGAAGTTTCGATTTCAAAATACGAACTACAGCGTCGTTATTCGATTAAATATATAATTATATTTATATATATATAAATATAATCGCTTCTGGCGCTGTTTTTCATCAGATTTGAATTAAACATTCCAGACAATCCAACCGTTGGATCTTTACAAAGTTGGTGCCGTTGGGAAGATATTTCCAAGGCGAACCCGACGGTTGAGGTTTCGGGAAAATCCAATGGTCGGATTTCCCATACTAGTTGTTTGAAAACACGGTTTCAAAATGCGAACTACACAGCCACGTTTCGTTTTAATTTTATTTATAATTATATAAATATAGTTCATTCAACAATTTCAATATCGTTTTCACTTCAAATATTTCACTAACGCCTTAAATTTTTGGAAAATTTTGCCATAACCTCCCCTGCACCGGGAGCATCGGGAAATCGCAAATAGCTTTCCCGGTCCTTCTAATCTCAAAAAGAAAAAGAAAAAGCCAAGCGGCTAGCCAACAGGCTCATAAAACCATCACCCAACAAAACAGTAAATGTGTACCTATTTGTCGGACACAAAATTTTATTCCTCTTCTCTAGCCCCTTTGCTATAACCTGTTCAATGAATATGCATGTACATATATATACAGTTCTTATCATTTATCATTTTCTATTCAACTTCATATTTGATTTCTATTTAGTTTAAAAACACCATTCATTCTAATGTTACATAAATAGGTGCAAATCATTTCATTAGCTAATTAATGAATATTTCAACTCATATATGTTTATTTTGAACAAGTGGCTATTTTTAACACTTCACATTTCAACGATTTATGCATACAATAAAAATGTGATTTTTATTGTAAAACAATTCATTTCAAAACACTATTATTTTATATATTTCATGTTGGTGATAAAAATGGGATTTTTATCATAAAACAATTTCTTTTAAAACGAGATTATTTTACACAGTTCATATAGTCGATAAAAGGTGATTTTTATTATCAAATAATTTATTTCAAAATATGAATACCATTCAACACATGAATTTCTAATCAACGAATGAATATCAATTCAACACATGAATGTTTTCTATAGTTTCTATATATAGATAAAAATGTGATTTTTATTATCAAACAATTTATTTCAAAATATGAATATCATTCAACACATGAATTTCTAATCAACGAATGAATATCAATTCAACACATGAATGTTTTCTATAGTTTTTATCTATAGATAAAAGGTGATTTTTACATTTTAAAACGCGAATACCATTCAACACATGAATTTCTAATCAACGAATGAATATCAATTCAACACATAAAGGTTTTCTACTCAATGAATAAATCTAGTTTAAGCATATGAAAATAATTCAAACACACGAATATTATTCAAAATTTCGGCAGCATAACGGCAGGGTAGTTAAAACCGGGACCGTCCCTAGTACGGCTCCTCGCTCTACCTTAAAACCTCGCGGTTTTTGACAATGGGGATCATGCATCTAGTTCGCATGCAGGCGGCATGTATATATTTATTTCATTTCCACAAACTAATCCTATGTGGTTTCAACCAAATATTTCTCAACCACAAATGGGTATTTTTCAACCACAATCAAATCAATATCAACCACAAACAATCCCAAACAACCATTCGCTATCAATAAATTTTCACAACAATTTCAACCAATGGATATCGTCCATGGTTTGTGGACGAGGGGCGTATATATATATATATTTATATATAGTAATTCACTTTTATTTCAACACCTATATATATAGCTAGAAAAAAGAAATTGAAGAGTGAGAAATTCTCACCAATAGCTATCCAATACCACGACTCTTCCTTTATAGAAATCTTCGCCAATCTCGCCTTTTGTCGCTTTCGTTGCCCGTATTCTCTACATATGTAAAAATCGAATTTTTACTATGTTATTCAATATATAAAAATCGAATTTCAAAAATATAGATTCCGCCTTTTCAAAAATAAAGATTATATTTTTAATATTCCTATGATATAAAAATTATATTTTTATTACTTTAAAAATACAAAAATCATATCTTACTTCTTCTACTTAATAAAAATTCCGTCTTTTCTATTTTAAAAATATGATCTTTTCTATTCTAAAAAATCTGATCTTTCTATCCCAGTTCAAATCTTTTTCTTTTTAAAGTTCTAATCTTTTTCCTTTTAAATCTCAAATCTTTTTCTTTTTAAAGTTAAATCTTTTTCTTTTTAAAATTCAAATCTTTTTCTTTTTAAAGTTCCAATCTTTTTCTTTTTAAATCTCAAAATAAAAATCAGTTTTAAACCCTTTTAAAAATCAGTTTTAAACCCTTTTAAAAATCAGTTTTTAAATTCTTTTTAAAAATCAGTTTTTAATTTCTTTTTTTAAAAATCAGTATTTAACCTGTTAAAAAAAAATCAGTATTAACCTTTTAAAAAAAACAGTATTTCACCTTTTAAAAAAACAGTATTTCACCTTTTAAAAAAAAACAGTATTTCAGAATTAAAATAAAAATAAAAATAAAATAAAATACTTACTTTAACCTGCGAAGAAGGGGGGGCAAAGAAGACGTCGGCGGCAGGAGGCGGAGCAGGCGAAGCGGAGGGACACGGCGGTCTTCGGTGGTGGTGTCGCGATGCTTCAGGGGGGGCTTGCGAATTGGGCAGGGAGGGTTTGGGTGCGTCGAGGTGGAGAGGATCGGGATCGGAGGGTGGAGCGGGGCACAGCGGTCGTGGGTGGTCTTCGGTGGTGGCGTCGCCGTCGATAGTTTTAGGGTTTTTTTTCTTTTGTTTGAAATCGAAATGAACGGGGGGGGGGGGGGGGCTGGAGGAGTTTAAGGGAAGAAAGGTTTTTTTTATTATTTAATTATTTTATTTTCAAAAAAAGTTGACTTTTGCATACGAATCTCAAATCGAGCCCAACGACTGTCGTCCATAGCATTTCACCCCCATTCCGAACACAATGGGATATGTATCGCAAGCTGATTTGATCGTTACAATCAGTTTCCGTTAAATTTACATTTAAATCACTATATTGAATTTTAAACGTACATTTCAAATTACCGGGGTCACATACTAACTAGAAAAATTCCAGAAAAATATTTTCTAGCTTCGTATTGACGATACGGTCCTAACAAAACTAGTTTCGTCGAATTCTGAGACCGTTTGAAAAATGGCCAATTTCCAGTCGATTAAAATCAACAGAAACTGGTCAAACGCGTTTTTCTTTGTCACGCTCACATATTGATTCGGAAAATTATGAAATTTGAAACCTAACAATAACTTGACACTGCGGATCCAACAAAAGTGGTTTCGTCGAAATCCGAGGTCATTTGCAAAATGTCCATTTTTAAGGGCCTGAATTCCATAGCGACTATTCAGAATTTTCAACTGGACATATCTTTTGATTCCCGCTATCAAATTTCGATTGGTCGGATTCGTTAGAAAGATATTCACTAACAGATTTAAATATTTTTGGTTTCACTAAAATCCAGATTGTTTTGCACCCGGTACAGTCCGACAAAGTTTGAATTCAATTTTTGAAACTGCCACGCCATTTCAGACCTTGTTTATAATTATAATTAATTATATTCGTTTTCAATTGTTGATTCAAACTCAGTTTTCATTGCCATTATTTAAAATATTTATTTTAAATATTTAAAATCCATTATTTTAGCCAATTTAAAAATTTTAAATTGGTTCAGATTTTCTGGGTCGTTACAATCTCCCCCACTTAAAACTTTTCGTCCCCGAAAAGGAATAAAGTCGAAAGTGGTTTGATAAATCCATAATCATACAACACAACCAACCAATTTGTGTCTAACCTTTCTAAAATATACTAATTAAATCCTATATTCCTTCTGTTTCTGGCACTCATCTTTCTTGTACTTCTGCAATTAGCAGAACAAGTGTCAGGTCACAGAAAGGATATTTTAAAACATAGAAACACATACTTGAATGTAAATGTGCCTATCGAGGTGTAATTTCATTCTGCTTTACTGATACTAGGATATTGCTGATCCTATCTGTATAGAGTTGCCCGTCCTAGAACACTACTGGTTCTATTTCTGACGAGTTCGTTCAAATGTTATATTCCAGAACTAAGCTTAACCAAAGCTCTGATACCACGTTGAGACGACGCGAAATCGCGTTCAGACGGAGACCAGGGTTATCTTTGGAATATAACACAGAAACAGATAATAGCAGAACAGAATTAAATAAATACACCAGATAATGAACAACAAAATATACTGGATAAAAGTAATCATCAGAGTTACAGTATACAGGATCTTACTTAGTACAAATACAGTTCAGCTATACATAAATGTCTACAGCGGAAATAAACAGAATATGTACAATAGGAGCTGAACAGCATAAAAAGAAATAAATGATAGAATCCATCTTCAGCTCCAGCTATCCAGAAAGAACCAGCTAAACCTGAATACAAGGCTGCCCGTGTAGAAAAAGGGGCACCCGAGTTTGAAAGTGAAACAAACTACGAGTCAGTCATGGGACTGGTATGAGAAATCCACTCAACACATATATAATTGGCTAATCACAGGACCACGCCACTTTCGTGGAACGGGTTTACTCCATTGGATTGCAGTGCTTTAAAACAAATATTTCTTTTAAACATCGCTATGCTTTTTATAAAAAATGAAGCCGTTATAAGACTCAGTTCCCATCACACAATGCAACGCAAACCGGAGGATAGAGTTTTTACCTTATAACAGCCAAATACGCTTGATACGAATAAAACAAAGGCATTTGATATTATTGCTAGTGTTTATATGTTTTGAAAGCAATTTCAAATCATAACTATCAATCATAGACGGCATTAATGCCCCATACCACTATGTCGCCATATATAGGTATACAATCAAAACAGCACAGTCACGTATTTGGAAATTGGATTTCCGTCATGAACCAAGGCAAAAGATAGTCCTTACCGAATTCGAGACTGCCTAGCCCGAGCCTCAGGGTCAGAGCGCATCGACCCTTGGATCGTCAGGGTCGGTCCACCAATGTGGATTAAAATGCCTGAACACTGCGTTTCCCCGCCCTTTGGGGCGTAAATGAGCCAACGAATGACTCCACCGGACCCGGATCGTCCGATCAAACCGAGGCGCCTCGCAACAGCAACAACCACATAGGTGAAAAGTATATAAATGTCAGGGCTGGTAGGTCACTGACACCACCCTAGCTAGGAAGAAACGCAGGCCCTCCCTGATGTCCTCTCTCGTTTTAGGTTCATACCGGGGTGTGAGGCTCGCGAATTCACGTTATACACAAAGCTACGCCACACAGGCGGTGCTTTGATCATCACCACAAGACTTTGCTTTTCAACAGAAGCCCTGATCACTGCATCTTAGCATGTCCCACAGAATAAATCCTATGTCAGACACACAGTCCATTTACAAGTCCGTTCTAGGTCTGAACGAAACCGGAGGCACTAAATACCTCGCAAACCCATCGATCACCACGTACGTCTGGACGATCACCACTCATTATCCATATTTCGGGATGCCTCCCAATCAGGACCTTGGTTACCATCCAAACGAGGTGAAGATCTCTGGTCTTCGACCGTCGTCTTCATCTTCGAATTTCAATCGTCGGTCAATCATTTGAAATGAGAATTAACTCGGCCATTTCAAATAATTCACGTATATTTAGAATTTCAAATCAATTTATTTCAATGGTTGAATTATTCGACAACACCAATTTTATTCTTTAATGTAATTTTCACACCAAACACATTCAACCATCAAACACAACATAAATCGAGCAAATTCAGCTTATTTCCATTCCATATTGTTTATGATATTTTATAACTATTTATCGCTATTTTTATCTATTTTAAAATAGCCAATTTATTCAAAACGACGTTTCGGGCCATAACGTGGCCGTGGCGCTGTTTTTCTTCAGATTTGATTTACACATATCTGAAAATCTAACCGTTGGATCTTCGCAAAATTTACATCATTAGAAAGGTCTTTTCAAAACGAATCCAACGGTTCCAGTTTCGGGAAAATCCGACGGTCGGATCTCCCGGTACAATCGTTTGAAGTTTCGATTTCAAAATACGAACTGCAGCGTCGTTATTCGATTAAATATATAATTATATTTATATATATATATAAATATAATCGCTTCTGGCGCTGTTTTTCATCAGATTTGAATTAAACATTCCAGACAATCCAACCGTTGGATCTTTACAAAATTGGTGCCGTTGGGAAGATATTTCCAAGGCGAACCCGACGGTTGAGGTTTCGGGAAAATCCAATGGTCGGATTTCCCGTACTAGTTGTTTGAAAACACGGTTTCAAAATGCGAACTGCACGGCCACGTTTCGTTTTAATTTTATTTATATTTATATAATTATATAAATATAGTTCATTCAACAATTTCAATATCGTTTTCACTTCAAATATTTCACTAACGCCTTAAATTTTTGGAAAATTTCGCCATAACCTCCCCTGCACCGGGAGCATCGGGAAATCGCAAATAGCTTTCCCGGTCCTTCTAATCTCAAAAAGAAAAAGAAAAAGCCAAGCGGCTAGCTAACCGGCTCATAAAATCATCACCCAACAAAACAGTAAATGTGTACCTATTTGTCGGGCACAAAATTTTATTCCTCTTCTCTAGCCCCTTTGCTATAACATGTTCAATGAATATGCATGTACATATATATATATACAGTTCTCATCATTTATCATTTTCTATTCAACTTCATATTTGATTTCTATTTGGTTTAAAAACACCATTCATTCTAATGTTACATAAATAGGTGCAAATCATTTCATTAGCTAATTAATGAATATTTCAACTCATATATGTTTATTTTGAACAAGTGGCTATTTTTAACACTTCACATTTCAACGATTTATGCATACAATAAAAATGTGATTTTTATTGTAAAACAATTCATTTCAAAACACTATTATTTTATATATTTCATGTTGGTGATAAAAATGGGATTTTTATCATAAACAATTTCTTTTAAAACGAGATTATTTTACACAGTTCATATAGTCGATAAAAGGTGATTTTTATTATCAAACAATTTATTTCAAAATATGAATACCATTCAACACATGAATTTCTAATCAACGAATGAATATCAATTCAACACATGAATGTTTTCTATAGTTTCTATATATAGATAAAAATGTGATTTTTATTATCAAACAATTTATTTCAAAATATGAATACCATTCAACACATGAATTTCTAATCAACAAATGAATATCAATTCAACACATGAATGTTTTCTATAGTTTTTATCTATAAATAAAAGGTGATTTTTACATTTTAAAACGCGAATACCATTCAACACATGAATTTCTAATCAACGAATGAATATCAATTCAACACATGAAGGTTTTCTACTCAATGAATAAATCTAGTTTAAGCATATGAAAATAATTCAAACACGCGAATATTATTCAAAATTTCGGCAGCATAACGGCAGGGTAGTTAAAACCGGGACCGTCCCTAGTACGGCTCCTCGCTCTACCTTAAAACCTCGCGGTTTTTGACAATGGGGATCATGCATCTAGTTCGCACGCAGGCGGCATGTATATATTTATTTCATTTCCACAAACTAATCCTATGTGGTTTCAACCAAATATTTCTCAACCACAAATGGGTATTTTTCAACCACAATCAAATCAATATCAACCACAAACAATCCCAAACAACCATTCGCTATCAATAAATTTTCACAACAATTTCAACCAATAAATATCGTCCATGGTTTGTGGACGAGGGGCGTATATATATATTTATTTATATATAGTAATTCACTTTTATTTCAACACCTATATATATAGCAAGAAAAAAGAAATTGAAGAGTGAGAAATTCTCACCAATAGCTATCCAATAACACGACTCTTCCTTTATAGAAATCTTCGCCAATCTCGCCTTTTGTCGCTTTCGTTGCCCATATTCTCTACATATGTAAAAATCGAATTTTTACTATGTTATTCAATATATAAAAATCGAATTTCAAAAATATAGATTCCGCCTTTTCAAAAATAAAGATTATATTTTTAATATTCCTATGATATAAAAATTATATTTTTATTACTTTAAAAATACAAAAATCATATCTTACTTCTTCTACTTAATAAAAATTCCGTCTTTTCTATTTTAAAAATATGATCTTATCTAATCTAAAAAATCTGATCTTTCTATCCCAGTTCAAATCTTTTTCTTTTTAAAGTTCTAATCTTTTTCCTTTTAAATCTCAAATCTTTTTCTTTTTAAAGTTAAATCTTTTTCTTTTTAAAATTCAAATATTTTTCTTTTTAAAGTTCCAATCTTTTTCTTTTTAAATCTCAAAATAAAAATCAGTTTTAAACCCTTTTAAAAATCAGTTTTAAACCCTTTTAAAAATCAGTTTTTAAATTCTTTTTAAAAATCAGTTTTTAATTTCTTTTTTTAAAAATCAGTATTTAACCTGTTAAAAAAAAATTCAGTATTAACCTTTTAAAAAAAAAACAGTATTTCACCTTTTAAAAAAAACAGTATTTCACCTTTTAAAAAAAAACAGTATTTCAGAATTAAAATAAAAATAAAAATAAAATAAAATACTTACTTTAACCTGCGAAGAAGGGGGGGGGCAAAGAAGACGTCGGCGGTAGGAGGCGGAGCAGGCGAAGCGGAGGGACACGGCGGTCTTCGGTGGTGGCGTCGCGATGCTTCAGGGGGGGCTCGCGAATTGGGCAGGGAGGGTTTGGGTGCGTCGAGGTGGAGAGGATCGGGATCGGAGGGTGGAGCGGGGCATGGCGGTCGTGGGTGGTCTTCGGTGGTGGCGTCGCCGTCGATAGTTTTAGGGTTTTTTTTCTTTTGTTTGAAATCGAAATGAACGGGGGGGGGGGGGGGGGCTGGAGGAGTTTAAGGGAAGAAAGGTTTTTTTTATTATTTAATTATTTTATTTTCAAAAAAAGTTGACTTTTGCATACGAATCTCAAATCGAGCCCAACGACTGTCGTCCATAGCGTTTCACCCCCATTCCGAACACAATGGGATATGTATCGCAAGATGATTTGATCGTTACAATCAGTTTCCGTTAAATTTACATTTAAATCACTATATTGAATTTTAAACGTACATTTCAAATTACCGGGGTCACATACTAACTAGAAAAATTCCAGAAAAATATTTTCTAGCTTCGTATTGACGATACGGTCCTAACAAAACTAGTTTCGTCGAATTCTGAGACCGTTTGAAAAATGGCCAATTTCCAGTCGATTAAAATCAACAGAAACTGGTCAAACGCGTTTTTCTTTGCCACGCTCACATATTGATTCGGAAAATTATGAAATTTGAAACCTAACAATAACTTGACACTGCGGATCCAACAAAAGTGGTTTCGTCGAAATCCGAGGTCATTTGCAAAATGTCCATTTTTAAGGGCCTGAATTCCATAGCGACTATTCAGAATTTTCAACTGGACATATCTTTTGATTCCCGCTATCAAATTTCGATTGGTCGGATTCGTTAGAAAGATATTCACTAACAGATTTAAATATTTTTGGTTTCACTAAAATCCGGATTGTTTTGCACCCGGTACAGTCCGACAAAGTTTGAATTCAATTTTTGAAACTGCCACGCCATTTCAGGCCTTGTTTATAATTATAATTAATTATATTCGTTTTCAATTGTTGATTCAAACTCAGTTTTCATTGCCATTATTTAAAATATTTATTTTAAATATTTAAAATCCATTATTTTAGCCAATTTAAAAATTTTAAATTGGTTCAGATTTTCTGGGTCGTTACAATCTCCCCCACTTAAAACTTTTCGTCCCCGAAAAGGAATAAAGTCGAAAGTGGTTTGATAAATCCATAATCATACAACACAACCAACCAATTTGTGTCTAACGTTTCTAAAATATACTAATTAAATCCTATATTCCTTCTGTTTCTGGCACTCATCTTTCTAGTACTTCTGCAATTAGCAGAACAAGTGTCAGGTCACAGAAAGGATATTTTAAAACATAGAAACACATACTTGAATGTAAATGTGCCTATCGAGGTGTAATTTCATTCTGCTTTACTGATACTAGGATATTGCTGATCCTATCTGTATAGAGTTGCCCGTCCTAGAACACTACTGGTTCTATTTCAGACGAGTTCGTTCAAATGTTATATTCCAGAACTAAGCTTAACCAAATCTCTGATACCACGTTGAGACGACCCGAAATCCCGTTCAGACGGAGACCAGGGTTATCTTTGGAATATAACACAGAAACAGATAATAGCAGAACAGAATTAAATAAATACACCAGATAATGAACAACAAAATATACTAGATAAAAGTAATCATCAGAGTTACAGTATACAGGATCTTACTTAGTACAAATACAATTCAGCTATACATAAATGTCTACAGCGGAAATAAACAAAATATGTACAATAGGAGCTGAACAGCATAAAAAGAAATAAATGATAGAATCCATCTTCAGCTCCAGCTATCCAGAAAGAACCAGCTAAACCTGAATACAAGGCTGCCCGTGTAGAAAAAGGGGCACCCGAGTTTGAAAGTGAAACAAACTACGAGTCAGTCATGGGACTGGTATGAGAAATCCACTCAACACATATATAATTGGCTAATCACAGGACCACGCCACTTTCGTGGAACGGGTTTACTCCATTGGATTGCCAGTGCTTTAAAACAAATATTTCTTTTAAACATCGCTATGCTTTTTATAAAAATGAAGCCGTTATAAGACTCAGTTCCCATCACACAATGCAACGCAAACCGGAGGATAGAGATTTTACCTTATAACAGCCAAATACGCTTGATACGAATAAAACAAAGGCATTTGATATTATTGCTAGTGTTTATATGTTTTGAAAGCAATTTCAAATCATAACTATCAATCATAGACGGCATTAATGCCCCATACCACTA
This sequence comes from Allium sativum, assembly GCA_030737875.1. NCBI lineage: Eukaryota > Viridiplantae > Streptophyta > Magnoliopsida > Asparagales > Amaryllidaceae > Allium > Allium sativum. The sequence goes on from CM060918.1 coordinate 754,944,533, forward strand.
TGTCGCCATATATAGGTATACAATCAAAACAGCACAGTCACGTATTTGGAAATTGGATTTCCGTCATGAACCAAGGCAAAAGATAGTCCTTACCGAATTCGAGACTGCCTAGCCCGAGCCTCAGGGTCAGAGCGCATCGACCCTTGGATCGTCAGGGCCGGTCCACCAATGTGGATTAAAATGCCTGAACACTGCGTTTCCCCGCCCTTTGGGGCGTAAATGAGCCAACGAATGACTCCATCGGACCCGGATCGTCCGATCAAACCGAGGCGCCTCGCAACAGCAACAACCACATAGGTGAAAAGTATATAAATGTCAGGGCTGGTAGGTCACTGACACCACCCTAGCTAGGAAGAAACGCAGGCCCTCCCTGATGTCCTCTCTCGTTTTAGGTTCATACCGGGGTGTGAGGCTCGCGAATTCACGTTATACACAAAGCTACGCCACACAGGCGGTGCTTTGATCATCACCACAAGACTTTGCTTTTCAACAGAAGCCTTGATCACTGCATCTTAGCATGTCCCACAGAATAAATCCTATGTCAGACACACAGTCCATTTACAAGTCCGTTCTGGGTCTGAACGAAACCGGAGGCACTAAATACCTCGCAAACCCATCGATCACCACGTAAGTCTGGACGATCACCACTCATTATCCATATTTCGGGATGCCTCCCAATCAGGACCTTGGTTACCATCCAAACGAGGTGAAGATCTCTGGTCTTCGACCGTCGTCTTCATCTTCGAATTTCAATCGTCGGTCAATCATTTGAAATGAGAATTAACTCGGCCATTTCAAATAATTCACGTATATTTAGAATTTCAAATCAATTTATTTCAATGGTTGAATTATTCGACAACACCAATTTTATTCTTTAATGTAATTTTCACACCAAACACATTCAACCATCAAACACAACATAAATCGAGCAAATTCAGCTTATTTCCATTCCATATTGTTTATGATATTTTATAACTATTTATCGCTATTTTTATCTATTTTAAAATAGCCAATTTATTCAAAACGACGTTTCGGGCCATAACGTGGTCGTGGCGCTGTTTTTCTTCAGATTTGATTTACACATATCTGAAAATCTAACCGTTGGATCTTCGCAAAATTTACATCATTAGAAAGGTCTTTTCAAAACGAATCCAACGGTTCCAGTTTCGGGAAAATCCGACGGTCGGATCTCCCGGTACAATCGTTTGAAGTTTCGATTTCAAAATACGAACTGCAGCGTCGTTATTCGATTAAATATATAATTATATTTTTATATATATATATATATATATATATAAATATAATCGCTTCTGGCGCTGTTTTTCATCAGATTTGAATTAAACATTCCAGACAATCCAACCGTTGGATCTTTACAAAGTTGGTGCCGTTGGGAAGATATTTCCAAGGCGAACCCGACGGTTGAGGTTTCGGGAAAATCCAATGGTCGGATTTCCCGTACTAGTTGTTTGGAAACACGGTTTCAAAATGCGAACTGCACGGCCACGTTTCGTTTTAATTTTATTTATATTTATATAATTATATAAATATAGTTCATTCAACAATTTCAATATCGTTTTCACTTCAAATATTTCACTAACGCCTTAAATTTTTGGAAAATTTTGCCATAACCTCCCCTGCACCGGGAGCATCGGGAAATCGCAAATAGCTTTCCCGGTCCTTCTAATCTCAAAAAGAAAAAGAAAAAGCCAAGCGGCTAGCTAACATGCTCATAAAATCATCACCCAACAAAACAGTAAATGTGTACCTATTTGTCGGGCACAAAATTTTATTCCTCTTCTCTAGCCCCTTTGCTATAACATGTTCAATGAATATGCATGTACATATATATATACAGTTCTCATCATTTATCATTTTCTATTCAACTTCATATTTGATTTCTATTTGGTTTGAAAACACCATTCATTCTAATGTTACATAAATAGGTGCAAATCATTTCATTAGCTAATTAATGAATATTTCAACTCATATATGTTTATTTTGAACAAGTGGCTATTTTTAACACTTCACATTTCAACGATTTATGCATACAATAAAAATGTGATTTTTATTGTAAAACAATTCATTTCAAAACACTATTATTTTATATATTTCATGTTGGTGATAAAAATGGGATTTTTATCATAAACAATTTCTTTTAAAACGAGATTATTTTACACAGTTCATATAGTCGATAAAAGGTGATTTTTATTATCAAACAATTTATTTCAAAATATGAATACCATTCAACACATGTATTTCTAATCAACGAATGAATATCAATTCAACACATGAATGTTTTCTATAGTTTCTATATATAGATAAAAATGTGATTTTTATTATCAAACAATTTATTTCAAAATATGAATACCATTCAACACATGAATTTCTAATCAACAAATGAATATCAATTCAACACATGAATGTTTTCTATAGTTTTTATCTATAGATAAAAGGTGATTTTTACATTTTAAAACGCGAATACCATTCAACACATGAATTTCTAATCAACGAATGAATATCAATTCAACACATGAAGGTTTTCTACTCAATGAATAAATCTAGTTTAAGCATATGAAAATAATTCAAACACACGAATATTATTCAGAATTTCGGCAGCATAACGGCAGGGTAGTTAAAACCGGGACCGTCCCTAGTACGGCTCCTCGCTCTACCTTAAAACCTCGCGGTTTTTGACAATGGGGATCATGCATCTAGTTCGCACGCAGGCGGCATGTATATATTTATTTCATTTCCACAAACTAATCCTATGTGGTTTCAACCAAATATTTCTCAACCACAAATGGGTATTTTTCAACCACAATCAAATCAATATCAACCACAAACAATCCCAAACAACCATTCGCTATCAATAAATTTTCACAACAATTTCAACCAATAAATATCGTCCATGGTTTGTGGACGAGGGGCGTATATATATATATATATATATATATATATATATATTTATTTATATATAGTAATTCACTTTTATTTCAACACCTATATATATAGCAAGAAAAAAGAAATTGAAGAGTGAGAAATTCTCACCAATAGCTATCCAATACCACGACTCTTCCTTTATAGAAATCTTCGCCAATCTCGCCTTTTGTCGCTTTCGTTGCCCGTATTCTCTACATATGTGAAAATCGAATTTTTACTATGTTATTCAATATATAAAAATCGAATTTCAAAAATATAGATTCCGCCTTTTCAAAAATAAAGATTATATTTTTAATATTCCTATGATATAAAAATTATATTTTTATTACTTTAAAAATACAAAAATCATATCTTACTTCTTCTACTTAATAAAAATTCCGTCTTTTCTATTTTAAAAATATGATCTTATCTATTCTAAAAAATCTGATCTTTCTATCCCAGTTCAAATCTTTTTCTTTTTAAAGTTCTAATCTTTTTCCTTTTAAATCTCAAATCTTTTTCTTTTTAAAGTTAAATCTTTTTCTTTTTAAGATTCAAATCTTTTTCTTTTTAAAGTTCCAATCTTTTTCTTTTTAAATCTCAAAATAAAAATCAGTTTTAAACCCTTTTAAAAATCAGTTTTAAACCCTTTTAAAAATCAGTTTTTAAATTCTTTTTAAAAATCAGTTTTTAATTTCTTTTTTTAAAAATCAGTATTTAACCTGTTAAAAAAAATTCAGTATTAACCTTTTAAAAAAAACAGTATTTCACCTTTAAAAAAAAACAGTATTTCACCTTTTAAAAAAAACAGTATTTCAGAATTAAAATAAAAATAAAAATAAAATAAAATACTTACTTTAACCTGCGAAGAAGGGGGGGGAAGAAGACGTCGGCGGCAGGAGGCGGAGCAGGCGAAGCGGAGGGACACGGCGGTCTTCGGTGGTGGCGTCGCGATGCTTCAGGGGGGGGCTCGCGAATTGGGCAGGGAGGGTTTGGGTGCGTCGAGGTGGGGAGGATCGGGATCGGAGGGTGGAGCGGGGCACGGCGGTCGTGGGTGGTCTTCGGTGGTGGCGTCGCCGTCGATAGTTTTAGGGTTTTTTTTTTGTTCGAAATCGAAATGAACGGGGGGGGGGGGGGGGGGCTGGAGGAGTTTAAGGGAAGAAAGGTTTTTTTATTATTATTTAATTATTTTATTTTCAAAAAAAGTTGACTTTTGCATACGAATCTCAAATCGAGCCCAACGACTGTCGTCCATAGCGTTTCACCCCCATTCCGAACACAATGGGATATGTATCGCAAGCTGATTTGATCGTTACAATCAGTTTCCGTTAAATTTACATTTAAATCACTATATTGAATTTTAAACGTACATTTCAAATTACCGGGGTCACATACTAACTAGAAAAATTCCAGAAAAATATTTTCTAGCTTCGTATTGACGATACGGTCCTAACAAAACTAGTTTCGTCGAATTCTGAGACCGTTTGAAAAATGGCCAATTTCCAGTCGATTAAAATCAACAGAAACTGGTCAAATGCGTTTTCCTTTGCCACGCTCACATATTGATTCGGAAAATTATGAAATTTGAAACCTAACAATAACTTGACACTGCGAATCCAACAAAAGTGGTTTCGTCGAAATCCGAGGTCATTTGCAAAATGTCCATTTTTAAGGGCCTGAATTCCATAGCGACTATTCAGAATTTTCAACTGGACATATCTTTTGATTCCCGCTATCAAATTTCGATTGGTTGGATTCGTTAGAAAGATATTCACTAACAGATTTAAATATTTTTGGTTTCACTAAAATCCGGATTGTTTTGCACCCGGTACAGTCCGACAAAGTTTGAATTCAATTTTTGAAACTGCCACGCCATTTCAGGCCTTGTTTATAATTATAATTAATTATATTCGTTTTCAATTGTTGATTCAAAATCAGTTTTCATCGCCATTATTTAAAATATTTATTTTAAATATTTAAAATCCATTATTTTAGCCAATTTAAAAATTTTAAATTGGTTCAGATTTTATGGGTCGTTACACGTTCAAATCTTCAATGGAAAGAAACAATTCAATAGCTACATATGCATAAATTACAATGTGAAGAAAATACAAATAGGAAATAGACAAGGTAAACAAGACAATACGAATAAACAATTCATAGCTTTACCTCATCCACATTGGAACAACTCAATTGTTGCCTATATCTGAGCAGAAAATAGTACATGAAGATGCAACATAAATATTTCACATTTTTGCTAAGAACCACGCAATCATCAATGTTCCCATCACCAACAGTTCAATCACATGGCATAGCTGAAATGAAAAGAAGCATCACCTAAGAACTAGGCACAACTAAAAACCTAAATCTAAGATATTACAATCTGATATTGACATTGATCCTATCTGGATTATTTCCTAGTATAAATATACATCCACATACCACATTTCAATTCCAGAACACAAGCAGTAAAGAAAAACAATTCGAACCACTTAGATTTCAAAAATAAAATAATACAGTAATCAAAAATTAAGTTAAATAATTATCTGGATCCGAGGATCCACACACTTCAATTCTGCATGTTTCGATGGATTTTTTGATGCGTTGTTCGAAGTGGAAGACTTAGGGTTCGGTCAAATCCTCATGAAAGAAGCCTCGGGGATTGGCTAAAATCTGTAACGGATATGTGGAGGGAGCTCCTTCATTTCTGGAAGAATTGTGTTTAATCGATGAGGCTGTGAGTGGCACGATAGATTGTCAAGGGTGGGTCGAGGAATTTGGGTTTGGCGGAGTGATAGAAGCAGGAAGGCAAGAGGAGGACTGAAGCGTGGACGCATTCGATTTGGGCTGAAGGAAACGTGGATGGAAGAGAAGATGATTTCAGCATGGAAGGTTTTATTTTTCTGGTATTTTTTGTGTGGCGGCGGATGATATGAAGAGAAGAGGGGATCCGATAGTTTAAGTGAAGCAAATGGATGCGGGCCTGGTTTAATTTCGGGTTGGGCTGGACAATTATATAGTAAGGCCCAAGACTAAAAAAATTAATTATAGTTTTATAATTTAAATATTTTTACAAACTTGAACTATTAGTACGGAATGATTACGTGATCATAATTCGATCATATTGGAAGCATTGAAACCCTGTCGACGAGCGCCTCAACATGGACCTGGTCTGTGATGGAAGCAGCTGTAAAATTTTGGTAAAATTAAACACTGTCTAATTTGAATAAATTAGAACATTTTATCGGCGAATAAAATCAATGGTGAGTTAAACTCACTCAGTTCTCCCCATTTATATTTTATATAAGTTGGGTTTTTATTTTTGTGTGCTATGGCTACTAATGATTGACTAGTTGTTGATCTATATTCATATATTGTTTGAACTAATGAAATTAAACGTCATTTAATTCCAGTGAAACCCAAATCGTTATTTTAACGATTGGTCCCAATTAAGGTAACTTACCTTATTGGTCACGTTTATAAATAAATGGGGTTAATAGTTGGAATTGTTATGGTTGTGTGAAATAAATTGATTGATATTGAACTGTCGGTTTTGACTGTTATGAGACCATTATTTATTTGAATTGAATTATCATATTGAGATAACATATTCAACGCAGGGAAGAACATGTTGGAGGGATCCAATCAGATTCCTCAAATATATTAGATATTGTTTATATTATCATCATATGAATTGTTTTGATTAAATGGTTGATTTGGTTATTGAATGTTGACCTGAAATTCAATATTTGTTTTATTTAAACTAATGGGTAATACTGGTTGAGTAATTGGCAGTATATGGCCTATAAATTAACCATTTTATAAATATCGTTTTACCATCAGGTAAATTGACCAAAACGAAGTTATAAAATTTATTTTAAAACTAAAGACAAATTTTTAAATTTGTATTTTTGAATAAAAGTTTGTAAAAAGAAAATAAATATTTATCACTTATTAATTAAGTTTATAATTGATTTTTAAATGATTTTATAAAGAAAGTTTCTCATACTTATCAGATTTATAAGTGAATAAGCATAAATTAACTCTGTGTTATAGATTTGAATATTCGTTTTGAGAGATAAATAAAAGGAAATTATTTAAATTAATTATATTATTAATTAATTTAAATAAAGGATTATTTGGAATTGGTTAATGAGGTAATCATGTTCTGGAATGGTGAAATCAACCATTTTAACTGGATTGATTATAAGATCAGTTATTTTGAATTAATCTAACAAGATGGATTAACGAATAATGGTTTAATTTTTATAAGATTTTAAGCAGAAATTTATTATTTATTTAGCAAATAAATAAGTTAATCAATTATGCAGTAGTTAAAGGTAAAGAGAATTATTAATTTAATTAATAGATGTCTATTAAAATGATAATCATGTACGAAAGTTTATCGGAGTGGTAATGAAATCTAATTGAGTTGTGAAAGGAATTTGTGAATGGGTTTTATATTAAAACCCCAATTTTTAAAACAAAGTTATGAAAAAGAATTTTAAGCAAATGCAAGAGCTTGAATGAATATTTACTTAATGTTTGAACTAGGTAAAAGGAAATTGAGAGTAAAAAGTTTTATACGGAACCAGAATTTAATAAACCAAGTTGATAAAAAAAGGGATGGGGTGTAAAGTGTTAATTAACGTTATTTAATGATGGAATTAAGTAAAATTGGTGAAAAAGGATTTCAAGTTAGAGGGTTAAAAGTGAATTTGATAAAGAAGGGAGTTATAGGATTTTTTGACAAAAATCCAAGTGGTAAAATGTATTGTTTAAAGAAGTAAAAGGAAAAGTGATATTTTATAAATAATTTCTTAATTAATGAATTAAGAAACAATAATTATCTCGAGAAGAAGAATTTCAAAAAGTAAGAAGATTTTATAAGACATATTATAAGTAAAGTAATTAAATGAGATGTATTTGGCATTAGAATAAATATTGGTTTTTGAAATACAACTGATGTCTATCTGAAGATAAGAATGTAGTTGATCAAGGTCTGAGAGGTAAATAAATACCCCAACTTGAATGACTTCGGGATTATCTAAGGGTGATATTAGATTGTAATGGGAAAGTGGGTAAAAATAATGTATTATTTCCATATGAGAAATAATAACGCAATGTAAGTAAAAGAATCGAGAATATATAACGAGACGTCCCAAGTAACGAAAGAGAAAAGGATTTGAGATTTTATATATATATACATGTATATAATGGTATTTCCGAAGTAAAGAAAATTAAAAGAGATTATGTGAAATTAAAATGGTATTTCCAAGGTGGAAGGAAATTGAAGAGTTAAGTTTTGGGGAATGGATTTATTCTAAAGGAATAAGGGAGGGTTAATGTATTCAAGTAATGAAATCAAAAGAGGTTTTGTAACTTAAGATTTACGAATGATAAGTTGAGTTGATTTTCCCAATATAATAATGAAAAATAAAATAGTAAATGGTTTTGAAACAATAGTAGAATAAAGAATTGAATATGATTATAAAATATTTTCTTAAATATGAAAGTAAAATAGTTTGAAATAACCTTACGTTAAATAGGAAATGAAAAGTTATATTTGTAATGTTGAAATATTTAAGAGATTAAGATTAACTATCGTTGATCGTTTTTAATTAAAGAGGCCATGTAGTGCTTGTACTAAACTAGTAATCTCATTTTATTCTCACAATTATTTATTTGATAGTTAAATCACCAACTATTAAGTCTGATCTATAAGATTGTTGGTACGGAAAGACCGGGATCGAATTTATGTTCGAAAACTATTCCGACCAGCGAATACGTGAAAGAAGATTATTGAAGATGGAGAGATTAAAGACCGTTGATCCTCATGAGCGAAAGAACTACAGATTTGAATTTCTCTGGTTTAGCGGCCAAAGATGTTTCAATAGTGATTCTATCGTGATTGGAATCTACGGATTGCAAGGACTACTAGCTACTGATCTATATCGTGATACCTAAGATGTGGTAGGAGGGTGCCTTCGGTTCATCTTGTTCCAGGATGACTTGTATGGAAGGATGTCTGACAGAGTATTTCCAAAGGGTCGCGTACATTGGTTTCTTAAAACGTACCATAGTTGGGTCGCTCCCGACCAAGGTATTTTTGTGGATGTCAATTAGTGATTTTTCTAGCAGATCAGACGATGTGGATCCAAAGTAAGTTGAAACAACCCAAACTTCCCCGTAAAGGAAAGCCCGGATTGAGTTGAGAACACGACAAATCAGAACACAAACAGAATAATATTTTCATTGCTTATTACAACAATTACATCAGAGTATAGGAATATAACAGAGTATGAATAAATAATATACATTTGATAAATATCAGAGATTTACAAATTACAATTCAGCGGAATATAATACAAAACACAATTGAAAGAAATACACGGATACAGAGCGTTCTGAATATAGCTCTAGTTGTAAACCAGGATCCTATGAATACAATATCTGCAAAACCAAAACTACAAGTTTCCCGTGTGGAAAATAGGGCCACCCAGAGCTTAGGTTAAAATAGTAAACTCCAGATCAGTCATGTGATTGGTGTGAGAACTAAAACAGTTATTAAATCTTTTACTTTAAAAGTAAATCAAGGGACCAAGTTGTATAACATGTAACGGGTTTCCTCCCAAGAATACCAGTGCATAAAACAAATAGCGTAATGCTTTTTAAAGAAAATGAAACTATAAAAGACCCAGGTCCCATCACACAATGCAATGCAAGCCGGAGGATAGGGTTTTCCCTTATAATAGCCAAATAATGCTTGATACATGAAATTTCATCTTTTATTATTACAATAAGTGAAGAAATTAACTTCAAATGTAAATGTATCAATCATAAACGGCATAGTGCCCAATCCCGCTATGTCGCCGTACTAGGCTCTACAATTAAAACCGAAATGTCACGTATTGGAAATTGGATTTCCATCATGTGACGAGACAAGGGATCATCCTCATCGGCTTCGAGACACTCTAGCAAATGCCTCAGGGTCACACACAGCGATCCCTGGGAATCGGCAGGGCCGGTCCACACTTAGTGGACTAGTTATACCTAAACACACGTTTCCCAGTCCTATTGGACCTATCCATCGGCTCCGTAATAACCAATATATCTGAGGCGCCTCGCAATCCAACAACCACATAGGTAAAAATATAATAAATGTCTGGGCTTCATACCATGTCACCACCCATAGCTAGAAAGAAACGTCATGTTCTCCCTACGGTTCGTCAATCCGTTTTTGACTCATACCGAGGTGTGAGGCTCGCGAATTAACGCTATACACAAAGCTATGCCATTTAAGATCGTGCTTTGATCATCAACCACAAGACTCTGCTTTTCAATAGAAGCAGCTTGATCATCTGCATCTTAGCGTGCCATATAGGCAATTCACGACATGCGACTAATGTCTATCGATATATAACCTCTGAGCTTGTACGTCTCAGAGAAGGGTGTTAAGCAAGAGATAAATTCTCCGCCACCAAACAGATATATATATATATTTAATAGAGATAAATCAGCATAGAGTAAAATCCAATGTTATACACGGTCCATTTACAAGTTCGTTCTGGGTCTGAACGAAACTGGAGGCACCTTATTCCTCGGCCCATATGTCCAATACAGGAGAGAGGTCCTCGCATATCCGGTCGATCTCCAAGTACGTCTGGACGATCACCACTTATTACCTTATCTTGGGTGTACTACCAAATCAAGACATCAGCAATCATCTAAACGATGTGAAGACCTCCGGTCTTCAACCACCGTCTTCATCGTCGACTTACCGTCAAGTCAGTTATTCAGAATGGGTATAAACCCGGCCTTTTTGAATAACCGACGTTTATTATAAACAAGTGCTACACAAACACAGCATACGCCTCATTCCAATTCAGAATATTCTTTTATTCAAATATTCACATTTTTAGGGAAAGGTTCCCATTAATTTTATCAAAGATAAATTCTTTAAAATTTATTCTTTAATCTTCCTTTGGATATCAATTCAACCAATTTAAGGTTTATCCAAACTAGTAGGGATTAGCGAACCTTATCGAAGTAATCATTTGTTTTATTTCCCAGTCCTAACCTATTCATCCCATGGAGCAAAACTGGTAATACTCCATATCTAACACCACGGTGTTATCGGTAAAATTAATTACCGTTTCACGTTCAAATCTAATTAAAGATTTAACTATCGCTTGGAGCAAAACTAGTGATACTCCATTCTCGATCATTTTCATGAATTTGATAAATTAAATTATCACATTCACATTTCAATCTAATTAAAGATTCATTAAAACTACACTTAGTTTTAATATCCCCAAAAATCAATATTAATGATTATTCAAATCTAGTAAATAAATCCTGTCTTTAACTGGGTTAAAGAACCAATGTCATTTAAAACATAGTTCACGATAAACCCAAAATCATATTCCATTAATTATGGAATCTTCACGGAAAAGCAAATCAATATATAATCGATATCAATTTCCGTATCCGACTAATAATATAAATGGAATAACAGCAAAGCCTTTTAAATTCCATATATTGTAACAGTCTTCCTCCACAAAAGCTCATTTCGATTATTATCAAATCGAATTCCATTCAATTCCAATTTAATATATTAAATTGGAAAACTTTACTTTGGAAAATTCCCGTTAAATCTTAATAAAAAGTTTTATAAATTCCAAATCGCATTTCACTGTAAATCGGGTTAAAGAACAAATGTCGTTAAAAACACAGTTCACAATAAACCTGATTCACATTCCATTTTATTCAAATTACTAAATATAACTAGAAAATCTAATAATCTTATTTAAAAAGATTTATTCCTCTCAAAAGGGGTTTGAGTACAGTGTTATTTAAGATACCATTCATGACAAACCCAAAATCCAATTCTCTTATTCAATTCCAATTGAATTTTAATTTATTGGAAAACTTCACTAAATTTTAATTAAAAGATTTATTCTTTTCTCAACTGGCTTTAAGAACAGTGTTACTAAAGACACCATTCACGACAAACCCAAAATCTCATTTGCTATTAAATACAAGGCTCTGAATAGAAATTATATCTGTTTATATTCAATATCAAATTCTGAAATCAACAAATATCGTATTGGGAATAACAATATATATATCTTCCAAATTCCCATATCAATATCCATATAATCACGGAATCTAATACCGAAATATTCTGAAGATTATTTCCATTCCAAACCAATCCAATTCATTTATTGGAAATTCTGGGTATATTAATACCCATTCTCAATCCACTTTGTTTATTCAAAAATAACTGGATTATAATTTTAGTTGATAACTAGTTCATTTCGATAAAAATATTTTTTTATCTTTTCAAATATGGAATTTTTCATCCCAATTCTTTCCAAATCATTTATTATGATTTTACACAAATTATCAATATTTTTAATAAATTTATTAAGGCCCTTTCAGTCGATTTCCATAAACGGTCATCGAACTACACTTACAACGACCTTTTCCCAATTTGATTTGGACATAATTCCAAATCCAACCGTTTTTTGGAAAGATCTTTTCGATATGAATCCAACGGTTCTAGTTTTAGGAGAATCCGATGGTCGGATCTCCCGTAATGTCAATTCGAAGTCAATGGTCGAAATTCGCGAACGGTCGCGGCGCGGCACTTTCTATTCAGGCTATTAAATATATATATACATACATATATATATTTCATTGATTTCCATTTAAAACGTATTTTATAAATTCTTTTTAAATCGATCCTAACTTCATTTTCAATTTTAAATCAAAATTGAATTTTCCTTATCATTATAATATATAAATGACAATATTTTCAAAATATCAGATTTTGAAATCATTTCCATTTCGATATTCATTATAAAATGAATAAATTCGATATAAATATCGCGCACGTCAAAACGGCATTAATCTAATCAACATGGCTTTATATATTTTCAATATTTTCGTGTCCATCCCAAATCGGACATCAAAATCATATTTTGATCCATTACTGAATATTATTTTAAAATATTAGTTATTTTAAAATATTCATTCCTCGTCATTTTAAAATATTTGTTAATTTAAAATATTCGTTCTTTCCGAATTGGAATCAGGCATAGTCAATTAACATATAATTTTACTTATATGGATTTCATACACACGTGTACACAACAATAACCAAACACAGTCAACCATCATCCAGAGTGCGTTACACAACTGCATAAGCGTTAAATATAAGTAATCAATGTTTACAACAGTATGTCAACCCATCGATTGACATAGAACTAAACAATTTGGATTAGTGTATGTCAAATATCATCCTAATACCCGTATGGGATTTCAATCAACTCACACCAATTTTATTTGTGCAATTGGGCGATGTGTAAAATATATCATTCCAATCTATATCAGTTAAATATGTATACATAAATAAATCGTCCGATTTGTAAATGAATATTTGTTTTATTTATATACACTTTAAAAATTATATTTTTAACTATAAAATATTTATTTCAATTCATGAATATTTTATACAGTTCATTTATACCATAAAAATGATATTTTCATTATTCAAACATTTTTAGAAAATTTCGGCAGCATAACGGCGCAATACTAGAACCGGAATAAGGTCTAGCCTTATCCCTCACCTAATAATGACTCACGCCATATACAAACCAAATTCTAATCAATTCATTTCACTACCCAAAACCAAATTCAAACATATAATCCAATCAACCAAACAGCCAAACAAACTTGGTTTCAAACAAAGGTGTCGGGTGCTACAAAGCACCGTCTGCATCCTAGTATATATATTTAACTAGAAAATAAGTTAAAGTGAGAAGTTCTCACCTATGGGTTCCACTCCTCCAGTTTTATTTATGAATTTCTGAACCGTTAGGATTTGCCTGAAATTCCAATGCAATCTTTTCGACGCTGCTCATAGTAAAAATCACATTTTTTAATATGATGTTTATATATTTAAAAATCTAATCTTTGATCAACGATATTTAGATTTAAAAATCACATTTTTATCTCGCTACAATATATATAAAAATCACATTTTTGTACTGTTAAAAATTATATCTTTATATTTCCACCATATAAGTAAAAATCATATTTTTATATTGCTACCTATAAATAAAAATCAAATCTTTTCAAATTAAAAATCAAATGTTTTTAAATATAAAAATAAAATCTTTTATGGATAAAAATCTCAACTTTTTATAAATAAAAATCTCATTTTTTTATAAATACAAATCTCAACTTTTTATAAATAAAAAAAACCAAATCTTTTTTTTTAAAAAGTTATAAATAAAATCATAATTTTTTATAAATAAAATTCATAACTTTTTATAAAAATCATCTTTACAAAACTATGCTTCATATATTTTTCAACTGAAATTAAAGTTTAATGTTAAAAATTACTCACGGTATTCTTCTTCTGGCGGTTGGAGTAGGAGGTTGGTCGGAGCGGTGGGCGACTCAAGATCTAACAGTCGGTAGAGGCGGCGGTGGGTCATTCAAATGGGGCGGTGGGTTTCTCGCAATGGATTTTGTGGGTTTGGGTTCGAAATAGGATGAAGGGGGAAGAAGGAAAAGAGCGGAGGAGGAGGGAGGTGGTCAGGGTTGAGCGGCGGCGGCTGACGCATCGTCGGAGGTTGGCGATGGGGGGGAGGTAGCAATGGGCGACGGGGCTGGAAGGGCGTGGTTTTCTTTTTCTTTTTTTGAAAAGGGGACGGGTTTTTTTCTGAACGTGGATTTTTAATTTAGGGTTTAGAGAAAAAAGGTTTTTTTTATGTATATTTAATATTTTATTTTACTTAATTCATTAGATTTCAAAATACATGTTCAACAATATGAATTCCAAATCAAACCCAACGACTGTCACCCCCAGCTAATTACCCCCATTCGGACATAATGGAATATGTCATGTGAGCCAATTCGACTATTACGATTAGTTTCCGCTAAATTTAAAATATAAATCATTATATTTAAAATTCAAACGCACATTTTAATTTATCGGGGCCACAACTGACTCCAAAAATTCCAAAAAAATAAAGCTGGCTATGTTTTGACGATAAGGTCCTAACAAAACTATTTTTGTTGAATTTGGAGACCGTTTGAAAAATTGGTCCTTTTCCATTCGATTAAATTCAAACTAAACTTACCAAACATGTTTAAATTCACCACGCTCACATATTGATTCCAAAAATTGGAATTTAGAAAAAATTTGACATTCCGGATCCAACAAAAGTGGTCTCATCGAAAATGGAGGTCATTTGCAAAATCATTATTTTTAAGGGCTATATATTATATTAAATTCCATAGCGACTATTATGAATCTTCAGCTGGACATAACTTTTTATTCCCGTTATGAAATCTGGATTTTTCACATTAGTTGGAAAGATAATATAAAACATATTCAATTATTCTAGTTTTACTAAGATCCGTTTTATTTCGAGTCCTGTACATTTAATTGAAATTTGAAATCAAAATTTCAAACTACCGCGCCATTTCCAATTCCTTTATAACTAAAATAAATATTTATATTCTAACTTCAATTTAAATAGATTTATACGTTCTAATTCTATTTAAAATAAATTTCTAATCGTAATTATTTAGAATAAATCATTTTAAATAATCAAAATTCATTAAAATAGCCAAAATAAAATTTTTAAATTGGTTCCGAATCTCCAGGTTGTTACATAAATGGTTGCCAGATGTTCTAAAGATAAATCCTGACCTCAAGCCTCATCAACCGGGAAATGACAAAAATCGGGCAGGCAACATGTCTATGTGGGTCGCTCCCATTAGGGTGTATAATCGCCTATCTAGAGAAATTATTTTTGCTTCTTTAATCTATCGATGTTGTCCCTTTCGGGAAACGGTTGCTGTTCCCAACCGTTGGTGATATACATTCGATACACTCAAGCGAAATGAGTGGTCTGTCATGTGTGGGCTGGGTTGTAAGGCGTTCTTGTTGAACCCAGTGTATTCGCCTCTAGAGATACACTATCGGTAGGTGGTTCCATACCTTGTCATAGTTGGAATCCAATCTCAAATAAGCATCTGCGGTTTTGATTGTATACAATATATGTGGAGCGTGAGATGCAAGAATTTTGCTAGATTGATATTTATTCGTATTTAGACATTATCAGAATATATATCGTTTTTCACAATGTTTTGGGTTATCGTAAGGTAAAAACCATCCATATTTATGTGTGGATTTGGTCTTACGATTATCCTTTTCTTTCGAATAGATTTTGAACTTTAAAATCAAGTTTGATGGTTTCACTTAAAACTTTGCGAGTTTTTTCTCACTCTGGTTCACCAGACTGACCCAGTATTTGTATTGCTCGGGTTAGACCTGGTTGTACATGTCCAGGTTATCGGATTGCTACGAAGTTCAGAAACGAGCTGGAGAAGTTCAGACGTATTATATATATATATATATATATGGTGTGTTTCCATTGTATGCTGTATATGAGGACAGGTTATTGTAACTGTCCAGATGTGTTAATGTACTATGATGATTGTAAGTTTTATTTAAAGCTCTCAACAAAGATTTATTTCTATATTATATTTTGTTCCGCATCGATGTGAGACCCTGATTCTGTGTTGTGTTAATTCTTCTTCTTCTACTCTAATATTTCTTTCTTTATTATCTCATCCTCTAACTTCTTTCTAATAACGTTCCGATGTTTTCGGTGTTTGGAAGGTTGGCATGAGATACAGTATATGTATTTGTGTCGATTTCGAGGCCAAAAATCCTTGGGTCATTACAGTGGTATCAGAGCTATTGGTTTAGTAATAACCTTGGCTCTGTGGCGTAACTCAATAGAAATGGGGTTAGTAACGCCCTAGATTGAGTTTGACTGTATATATATGAGAGCGTATTCGTAAATTTTATATACAAATGTATTGTATTGTGTTGATCGATCGGTTCAAGTGTTGACAAGCATTGAACTGATAATGGATACAATATTGTTTTGTAAATAGGGAAATGAAATAATTTTACCCAAAATATATTTTTGTATAGAAAAGAAATAATTGTATAAAATTATTGAGATATTGTGTGTTGATTGATTTGAATGGAATTCAAAATTGGGTTAAAATTTTGAATTGGAACTTAACTGGGTTAATTGAAATCATGTTAATAATTAATAATGATATTGGAATTAAATTGAGAAATAAAGTTGAAATTAAATAAAGTTTATTTGAATTTGGAGATTTAATGAACAATAATTAAATAGAAATCAGTCGTAGATTAATCGATTGATGTCCGAATATGTGAAACCAAAATAAATGTTAATATTGAATGTAAATTCAATTGATTTGGTTAAATTGGTTTTGAGTAGATTGTTTGTTAGATTAATTGGGTAAAATTCACGAACAGTTTAAAACAGAAGTTGGATAAATTGAAGATAGATTCCAACATAATAAAACTAGAATAAAACTGCTTGTGAATGGAAATTATGGATATAAATAAATTGATGCTCATATTTGATTTTGTGAATTAATTGTGCTTATTGGTTAATGAAATATTTTTTAAACATATTTATTCCTTATATGTTGAACTAAGTAAAGTACAGGTACCAGATGACAATAAGAATTGATTTTGGTTGCGTAGATTGCATGTAAATTGAGTAGTATGCTCAAAGGCACTCGTAAAAGGTATGCCTATGCGAACATATAAATTTTGGGTTTTGTTTTATATATTATTTGTTCTTACGATATTGCAGAAGCCCCTCCATTTAGGGGAGACTCTACCAAATTTTTTTCAGGGATTTAAAGTGTTAGAAAGTCTTTAGATATCTTTGGAAAATTTTATTTATAGTAATAAATATGTTTTCGATTTATTATAAATTAGACTTTGAAAATAAATGTGTTCGTAGCATTTTCTTACCTTAGTAATTTCGGGGACGAAATTCTTTTAAGGGGGAAAGAATGTAACGTCCCGTACTTTTAGTAGTCAAGTATTATATATATTTTTTGATAATTAATAGTGAATTGGAATTTTAGATGGATTTATAATATTTATTTCGTTTATTAAAATGGCTTCTAAACGTATAATTTATATGTTTATTTATAACGAGCTCGAAAACATCGTGATAGTTGTATATTAAGTTTTAAAATTTAATTAAATATTTAAAATCCAATATAAGTCGAATTTCTGTGAATAAACGATGAGATTACGAGATAATTCGACCTACAGACAGCGAATGCATAAATACCATAAAACGAACAAAACATTTGCACATACCTTATATAACAGTATATATAAATATAAGCAACTAAAAAAAAACAATTAGAGACAAGGTGCATATGACAACACACGACCTAGTTTAAAAGACCACCACACATATAAATAAATCATAGTGTTGTGTAATGACCCGCATTTGCAAAGGTATTATAATTAATTTATTTGATTATATAAATAGTGATATAGTGAATTTAATGGTCGTGGAATTAAATAATGGTGAATATTTAATTAAAATAATAAATTAAATAATATATTTAATTCTGAAATAATCAGAATTGGCAGAAATAACGATATGGTGTAAACCGGATCATCTGTTATATTTAATCCAGCTTGGAATTGAATTTGAATAACGAATATATTATATAAACATCAGTTTGAACGTATAATTATATTATAATTAAAATCGAGCTCGAAATGGCGCTGCAGTTCGTAAATTGGCGATTCGATCTTCAACTGAATGTATAGGATTCGTTTTAAGCCGGATTTCTGTGAAACAAGAAACGTGTGGAGCTGGTGGAGTATATCTTTCTAGTGGAAGAGAAAAATCGGGATTTCATCGTGTAGATTTTGATTTATGTCCAAATCAAATTTTAGAAATGTCGTAGTGGAATTCCTTTATAATTTATAAAGGAATTATTTATATTTTTTTAAAAAGGGATTTCAATATAAATCGAATATCGATTTAATCGGGATTTGAAATATCAAGTTATAAATCCCAGTAGAGCTGTATGGTATTCCACTGTGAATATGTACGATAATATTAATTTGTTAATAATTTATTTAAATATATTTATATATTTAAAGGGGTCATCCAGAGCTTTAAAAATAGCCAGTTTTGCAAACGACCTCAGAATTCGACGAAACCAATTTTGTTGGATTCATAATGTCAAATTATTGCTAGATTCCAAGTTCTGCTATTTTTAGAGTCACTGTGTGGCCGTACGGATTTTTAGTGTGAAAAACAATCAGTATATTGATAGTTAAAATATGTTGTGTGAGCATACGAAGTCGGAATTCGATGAAACCAGTCTCGTTGGGACCGTAATGTCAAACTCTAGCAGTATGTCCAATTTGGTGATTTTTGGGTATCGTGTGTGATTACAGGAATTTTAAAGGACAAAATAAAACTGTAGTTGATTATAAATTTATATAATAATCAAAATAAAAATATCTAAAATCCGTATAAATACACCACTAACTTCCTCAAAACCTAATTTGATCCTCACAAAGTCAACAGAAAAGAATGCGCCGCTGTTTTCTTATTCCAGTAAAAGGTTAGGATCTTTGAAATTCAAAAACAATTCAAATAAAAGATTTATAAAATCCAAAGTTTGTATGATTGGTTTCGTATCAGAACAAGCTTCGATCTGGTGTCCATTTCAAGCTGTGCGATTCACTTTCACGAGGTGTGAAAATCACTCAGCGTGAGTTAGGGTTGGGTTTCGATCGAAATACCGTGGGGGTTGGCTTGTATTTATGATGAATTCGGGTTTGAAATGAGAAACCGAGTTCGTGTGATGAGTTTGAGGGTTGTCTGAAACAAAAAAAGGTGTCGATGTTTGTAATGGTGTTGAGCAGAAATGGGGTGACGACGGAAATCCAATGCTGAGCACGAGTTGACTGTTTTGGGCTTGGGAGGAAGGAGTTTGCGAAGAGAGGTTGTTCGTTGAAGTCGGTTTGGATTATCGTGAAGTAGAGGAGGAGTGAGGAGTGAAGGAAATATCGGCATGGTGTGTTTGGGTTTACTGGAGCTCATGGTTGGTGTTGAGGGAGAAGGTTTGTGCGGGTGGGCTTTGAATGGGGTAAGTGGGCTGGGTGAGGTGCTAAAGCCCATGATTCAAAGTATTTAAGTTGTATTTAAATTTAATCTAATATTTGTTTACAAACTTGTAATCATCATAACTTGCTCATACGATGTCAGATTGACGAACCGTAAGTTGCGTTAGGATCGTATGGACGGGAGAAACACAATGAGACTGACCGGGAGTGAATCCGAGCTCGTTACAATGTATGGTGTAACGACCCTGATTTCGCCCGACCCCAATCGATCACAAGATCGATCAAGACTGTTCAAAACCCACGTACGTTAACTTTGGGCATACAACACATCAGAACAACAACACAAACTTTTATAACATCAATAATAAATGTTACATCAGAGTACAGAATATATCAGAGTACATCAATAAATAATACAGCGGAAGATACATTTACAATAAATTAAATACATTGCAGCGGAACTAATCTCAGCGAAAGGCCATCAATATTCTGGACCCAGCTTCAGACTTCAATCCAGGATCCTGCTTAACTATATCTGCAAAAAGCTACTCGACTGCCCGTGTGGAAAGAGGGCACCCGAGTTTGCAAAGTGAAACAAACTACAGGACAGTCGTGGGACTGGTGTGAGAATTCTATACTTAACTTATCTAATAAGTAGGCTAATCACAGGACCATGCCGCTAATGCGGAACGGGTTTACTCCATTGGATTGCCAGTGCATAATTAAAGTAAATCGTCAAATAACGTAATGCTTTTTAGAAAAATGAAACCATTATAAGACCCAGGTCACATCACACAATGCAACGCACACCAGAGGATAGGGTTTTACCTTATAATGGTCAAAAGATGCTTGATACATAAAAACGATATTATTATTAGTGTGTCTATATATATTTAAAACATTTTAATATAAATGTATTAATCTTAGACGGCATAGTACCCCATCCTACTATGTCGCCATATATAAGTTTACAATCAAAACCGTGGTGTCGTATTGGAAATTGGTTTTCTGTCATGAAATCGAGGCTAGGGATCGTCCTCTTCCGATTCGAGATACTCTAGCAAATGCCTTAGGATCCCCTGCAGTGAACCCTCGGAACGGTAGGGCCGGTCCCCACCTAATGGTAGTGGATTGGCAATTCCTGAACATACATTTCCTGGCCCTTTTGGACCTATAATATGACCACTTTCGGCCTATAAAAAAAACGAGGTACCTCAATCCAAAATCCACATAGTAAAATGTCGGGCCGTGTTAAAACCCAAAAAACACTTCTAGCTAGAAAGAAACGTATGCACTCCCTACGGTCCATATCCCGTTTTTGACTCATACCGGGGTGTGAGGCTCGCGAAGTCACGATATACACAAACCTATGCCTAAGGAGACTGTGCTTTGATCATCAACCACAAGGCCTGCTTTTCAACAAAGCCTTGATCATTTGCATCTTAGCATGTCACATTGTCAGACCCTACCATATTATTGATCATCTACTAATATATATATAACCTCTAAGCTCATACATCTTAGAGAAGGGTGATAAGTAAAGAATAAATTCTTCACCACCAAACAGAAATATATAATCGGTAGCGTTCAACAAATACAGTAGAAAGAAATACAATGTCAGACACGCAATCCATTTACAAGTCCGCTCTGGGTCTGAGCGAAACAACGTGTCCGTCGATATCCAAATGCGTTTGGACGATCATTACTAAATACCTTGCCTTGGAAGGCCAATTCCAATTTAAGATACCAGTCATCATCATCCCAATGATGTGAAAACCTTCGGTCTTCTATCACCGTCTTCATCTTCGACTCTTGATCATCGTGATGATTATTCAGAATGGGTTAAACCCGGTCTTTCTGAATAACTCGCGTAATTTGGGATTAAAAAGCAAATATTGGAAAATCACACTGTACGCCACATTCCAACTTAGAATATTCTTTTAATAAGATATTTGTTTTAAAAGATTCTCATTAATTTTATCAAAGATAAAATTCTGAAAATAAAATCTATAAATCCATTTCCGAAATATGGAATTCCACAGAAATCAAATCAATACATAATCGATATAGATTTCTGTATCAGACTAATAATATAAATGGAATAACGGCAAAGCCTCTTAAATTCCATATATAATATCGGTCTTCTTTTACAGAAGCCCATTTCGATTGTTACCAATCGAATTTCCACTTAATTCCAATTTAATATATTAAATTGAAAAACTTGATTTTTAGAAAATCCCCTTTTTAAATCTACAAAATAGATTCATAAGTTCCAAATAATAATTTCAATGTAAATTGGATTAAAGGACAAACGTCGTTTAAAACATCGTCAACGGTAAATCCACTTCAAATCTCAATTTATTTCATATCACAAAATATAATTGCAAATGCTAGTAATATTTTAAAAACATATTTTAAAATAATCATAAAAATATTCTTTATATAAAGACTCTAAATGAAAGGTATTCTTTATATTACAAATTCTTTATCTTTTACAAATATTCCTTGTTTTAACATATACTTAATTAACAATCTATATTTTGAAAATATATATACTTTATATAAAAAGGATTTCTAATGTAAAAATATTCTTATTTAAAAGAACACCTGAATCGAAATGCGACTCAAACATTTACCATCTAATTTGGGTTACATGGATTTCACACACATCATCAAATCATCCATTTACATCCAAAGTGTAAATTCTACTGTGTAAGCGTTAAAATTAAATAATAACGCTTATCACAGCCTGTCGATCTAACGATCAACAAATAATTAAATATTGGGATTAGTGTATATAAATTTTCATCCCAACACCCGTGTGGGGTTTCAACCAACAAACAAATGATAAACTAATTTGTGCACTTGGGCGATGTGTGAAAATTATCGTCCCAATCACATACACAAGTCGGGTAACTTGTGAATCGAAGTGTAATACACAATACATATAATGATGACTAGAAAATATCTCTATTGCAATGAATGAATAAGCATAATAACTTTGACCCTATTGACAATTTCTATTTTGCTAATTTAAACTCTAAACAAAAATGGTTATTTTGTTTTAGCAATTCTAATGTGGCAAGAGGATAAATATTTTGATTTAACTAACCTATCTTGACAAGTATATATCTTGCCAAACATATATATATATATATATGTATATGTATATAAATTGCCACAACTAATTCATTTTGACAAAAATAAATATTTCTGACAAATTGTATAGTTTGGTTTAACTAGTATAAATTGACTAAAATGAATAATTACTTTAACTAATGTAAATTAACAAAAATGAATAATTGTTTTTAACTAATATAAATTTACCGAAATGAATAATTTTTTTTTCAATTCTAATAAAATATGCCAATGCTATATTTTATTTTATTCTTTTAATTTTAGACAAAAGAGTGTTTTTGTCTGTTTTACTCTAATGATAAAAATGTAGATGTTTAGTTATTAAAATGTAACTTTTAAATTCTAACCTTTATTTCAAACAATCTTTATTTATATCAAAATTATAAATCAAGAATAAAATTTTAAATCAGATGGTTTGTTTGCATTAATGAATTGCAAACAAAGATGAACTTTATTTTAAGGTTTTGTTTGCAATAAGGAATGCAAATAACAAATGTAACTTTTACTTTTATTTAAAGGTATATTGAGTGAATGTAAAAAGAACCTCATTTCCCAAGTGTATTTACATTATTGAATGTAAAAAAAAGAAACAAATTTTATTTAAATGAGCATTTACATTTGTGAAAGCAAACAAACAATAGTTTTGTTTATAAATTTTATTTACATTAGTGAATGTAAATAAGAGAACAAAATTTATTTTCAAAGTATAATATTTTCTATATATAAATGGTTGAATGTAAATAGAAGAACAAACTTTATTTTCAAAACATGTTTACATTTGCGAATGCAAATAAAAGAACAAAATTTTATTTCCAATACGTATTTGCATTTGTGAATGCAAATAAAAGAATAAATTTTATTTTTAATGTTTATTTACATTAGTAAATGCAAATAAAAGAATAAACTTGAATTTCAATGTATATTTACATTTGAAAATGCAAATAAAAGGACAGTTTTTAGTTCAAAGTATATTTGCATTTGAAAATGCAAATAAAAGAACAATTTCTATTTTCAAAGAATATTTGCATTGTGAGATGCAAATGAAAAGTGAACTTTTAATCTCTATATTTATTTGTATTGTAGAATGCAATTAAAAAAAGTGTACTTTCATTTCCAACATTTTATTTACATGGTGGAATGCAAATAAAAAGTAAAACTTATATTTCTATGAAATATTTGCATTGTAAATGCAAATAAAAAGAATGATTTTATTTCTAAGTATATATTTGTGTTGAAAAACAAATAAAAAGAATAACTTTATTTGCTATGCATCTATTGGTGTTAAGAACACAATAGAAAGAATAACTTTATTTACTATGTAATATTTGTGTTGAAAACACAAATAAAAATAATAACTTTATTTCAATGTTCATATTTGTGATGAAGACACAAATAAAGGTGACTCCAATTCTATGATATATTTGTGTTGAATACACAATTGAAAAGAAGCAATTTAATTTCAATGTTAATATTTGTGTCGAGGGACAAATAAAAGAATGGTTCAATTTCTATGTTATTATATGTGTTGGAAAACACAAATAAAAGAATGGTTCTTTAATTCAAAAGTAAAATGTACAAATAAAATGTATTGTGTGATCTTGTTCTTCCATTTAACAAAAACAATGTTAAATAAAAATGCCTTTCCCAAATTTAGGTTTTTATTTACATATATAAAATGTAAATAAAAATATCATTTTAAATTTTACAATTTACCAAAAATGTAAATAAAATAATCTCTTTTCAATCCTATATTAAATCCTTTCTAACATTTTATTTTAACATAAAGAATATTTTATGTTTAGCCACTTTTCTAACTTTTTATTTTAACAAAAAGAATATTAAATGTTTCCCATATTTTTCTATTAACAAAATGAATATTTTGTTTTCTATTTAACAAAATGAAGATTTTGTTGCCATTGTTTCTAACACAACAAATCATATATGTAATATATTTGTTTGCCGTCAATTCTAACACAACAAATCATATATGTAGTATATTTGTTCGTTATCAATTCTAACACAACAAATCATATAAGTGATATATTTGTTGATTTAATATAGATCTATCCATACAATAACAGATCCAAGAAATACAGTACAAAACAATTCATCAAATCACAGACAAAAATTCACTACATCACAGTTCTGCATATATAACACACAAACAGACGTTTAACAGCAATAAAACAATTTATTTAATTAACTAAATGTTAAAATCAGAAATTGTCACATTGATTTTGCTGAAAATTTGACTGTCTCAGAATCAGCTTTGGTCTGCGCCACGCGATCTCGGAAAGACGATTCCAACGCAACTGACGGTTCGTCAATCGGACCTCGTATGAGAGAGATATTAATTTTTAAAGATTGGATAAATTAAATATTAAATAAATAAAATAATAATAAAATAATACGTCTTCTTCTTTACGTCGTTACTCAGAAACACGCACGAACCCATCATCGTCCGCGCAACCCTCCCATGCGCGCGCCATCTCGGCCACCCAGGCGCCGATCCATCGCCTCCATTCGAACCGCCACGACACCAGCTCCCCGCGGACCCCATCCTTGACTAACTCGCGCCCCCTAGGACCCGCCAACCACCAAAAAAACGCAGCCACTTCAGGCCGAGAATTCGCGAAATCCATGAACCAAAACTCGATCATAACCGTATGGATTGAAAGGTCTTGAAATTCTCTTCGATTCGGTATATAATTTGTAGATTTTCGTTGAACGGATTGAGAGAAATTGATGTTTGAAAATCGGATGTTTCTGGCCATTGTTTTAATGGCGGCGGCTGGCCATGTCAAATTAGGGTTTCGGCCTAATTATTTTAATAATATTTTAATATTAAATCTCGAAAATCGTGCTTAAAAGGTGGATTTTCGGACTTTCTCTGATTTGGGCCTGCTTACTGTCGCTCTTAAGGTTTTGACACCTTCTGAACGCAATGGGATAGGTCCCGTGGCCCAATTCCGACATCTGTACGATTTTTATTTAAAATTGCATTAAAAATTAATTAATTAAATATTGACCGTACATTAAAATATGCCGGGGCCACATATGACCTCAGAAAATTCTAAAAAAAATTATTTTTAGCTTTCTTGTGACGATATGAATCTAACAAAATTATTTTCGTCGAATTCTGAGACTGTTTGAAAAATGACTATTTTTAAGGCGTTTAAATTTAACTGAAATAGTCAAAACACATTTTATTTTGCCAGCTCACATATTAATTCGAAAAATTCTGAAAATTGAAACTTAGCAATAATTTGACATTCCGGTTCCAACAAAAGTGGTTTCGTCGAAAATGGAGGTCGTTTGAAAAATGAATTTTTTCAAGGCCAATATATTTAATATTAAAAATTACATTTTTAAACAAATAAATTCCGAAACTCAAAATATATAAGTTTTTACTGTTTTCAATGCATAAACGTCATTCCAAACTCAATGGAAGTGGTTTTGAGTCGAAATTTCTTCATATGTAAAAAGTAGCCCTTTGGGCCATATATATTATATATATAAATTCTACAGCGACCTTTCTAAAAATTGAATTGGTCATAACTTTTGATTTCCACTATGAAATTTCAATTTTTCAGATTCGTTAGAAAGATATGATTAAACAGATTTAAATATTTCTGGTTTCACTCAATTCTGATTTATTTTGAATCCTGTACATCTAGTTAAAATTCAAAATCAAATTTTAAAACTACCGCCCATTTCTAACTCCATTTATATTTAAATTAAATTTATTCGTTTTAACTTCAATTAAAATAAATTCTAGCCATTATTATTAATAATAAATTATATTATAACCTCAAAATTTATTAAAATATTCTAAAATAAAAAATTTTAATTGGTTCAGAATTTGCGAGTTGTTACATATGGCGAAATAAATTGTCCGACTTAATCAAATAACGCAAACCATTATTTAACGGCTAACGCGCAAATGTGAGTAAATCTCACTAACTTTGAACAGTTTATAATTTCATGTTGTATTTTTAGAACTGTTAAATATTGGCTGATTGACTGTGTGTTGACTATTTGATTGACCTGCTAGTCAGTTAGTTGAATTTCTATATTTTATTCTGTTTAACAGAATATATCATATGGAACTGAAAGTGATGTTATCTATATTGTTTAACATCTATGACGCAGGGAAACAGGTTGGAGGAATCCAACTGGATTCCTCAACATTTATTTTACTGTGATTTATATATTGTGATATATGATGTGATATATAATATGTTATTGATTATGTGTGTTTGGACGATATTTATCGTTGTTATATGGTATGTTAAAAACCATAAGAAATACTGGATGTGGGAAAGGGGATTTTCAAAGTGTATTTTGAAAATGAATTATTTATATAAAATCGATGGATTATATATAGAAAAGGAAAAGGATTTTTATAAAAGAAAATAATTATAAAATCGAAGGATAAGTTATAATAAAAGGGAATATTTATTTGTTAGAATAAATAAAATAGAAAAAAAGGAAATATTTGTAACTCATGTAATAAATAGAATTAAAAGGAAATATTTATAGGAAATAAATATATAATAAATAGAAAAGATAAAGGAAATACTTATTTGTTAAATAAATAGGAAAGATAAAAGAAATATTTATTTGAAAAATAAATAGAATTGAAAAGGGAAATGTTATTTGTTACGTAAACAAATAGAAAAGGAGTTAATTCATATGAGTTAAACCATTAGAGTTAACCAGTTAGAGTTAAAACAGTTAGAGTTAATCAGTTAGAGTTAACCAGTTAAAGTTAAACAGTTAGAGTTAATCAATTAGAGTTATTTGATAGAGTTAAATCGAACTAGAGTTATTGAATAGAGTTAAAGGAAAGGAGTTATCGATCATTAGTTAATCAAAGGGGTTATCGATCATCGGTTTATCGAAGGAGTTATCGAATTTAGTCATTCGATGGAGTTAGTCGATTAGAGTTAAATCAAATGTGTTAATTGAATATAGTTTATTCGAATAGAATTGAAGGAGTTAATCGAATATAGTTTATTCGAATAGAATCAATTGAGTTAATCGAATATTAGTGATTCAAATAAAGTAAAAGGAGTTAATCGAATATAGATTATTCGAATAGAATCAATTGAGTTAATCGAATATTAGTGATTCGAATAAAGTAAAAGGAGTTAATCGAATATAGTTTATTCGAATAGAATCAGTTGAGTTAATCGAATATTAGTGATTCGAATAAAGTAAAAGGAGTTAATCGAATATAGTTTATTCAAATAGAGTTAAAGGAGTTATCGAATATAGTTTATTCGAAAGGAGTTAAGTGAAACGAGTTAATCCAATAGCGTTATTCCGATAGCATTAATCCAATAGCATTAGTCCGATAGAGTTAATCCAATAGTGTTAGTCCAATAAAGTTAATCCAATAGCGTTAGTCCAATAGAGTTAATCCAATAGCATTAGTCCAATAGAGTTAATTGATAAGGGTTAATCGAATAGAGTAAATTGAATAAAGTTAACGAATATACCTTATTCGAAGGAAAGAATTATCAAATAAGAGATAACTCAAAGGAGAGTTACGTAAGGAAGTTGTTAAAGAAGAAAAAGGGTGAACTTTATCTATTTCAAGGTTAGAAGCGTTGTTCATTTAAGGTCTGAGAGTTAGCATTACCCCAACTTGATTGACTCCATTTTAACTAAGGAATGGTTAAGGTTCGATAGTGAAGGTTGGTCAAAGGAATTTAGTTAATAAGCGTAATGGTTTGAGTTGGCATCGCGATGGTTTGTTAAACATCTAAGTCCAATGATGGAGTTTTGGAAAGGTTTTCCAAATAAGAACCAGAAATGTTTTCTAATTAGAAAACAAGAAATGGAAATGTTTTCCAATGGTAATAACATATATTTTCTAAATTTAGAAAATAAGAAATGTTGAATATAAGGAAACAGGAGATGAAAAATGAACTAAGGAGATAAATGTTAAATGATGTTTGATCGATATAAATTTCCGTCTGGAAATAATATCGTTGTTTGCACACCTGTTTTTCTTTGATGGTTAAATCATAGATATCGAAGTTTTGACCATTTTAACGTTGTTAATATGGAGAGACCGGTTGGATTATTATCCAAAGAACCATTATGTATTGGCTTAAGCGTTGGAATCATATATGCCAAAGATAATTGAAGACGGAGTAAAGTGCAAGGGCTATTGTATAAGTCTTAGATAACAGTGCCTAAGATGGATATACTGAATAGTACCTTCGGTTCATCCTGTTCTTGGATGACTTGTATGGATGGATGTCTGACAGAGTATTTCCAGAAAGGTCACATACATTGATTTCTTCAACCGTACCAAGAGTGGAAGCGGAGAATGAAACTTCTTTAGCTAACACGTGATGTACTGTTGTAGACATCAATTAGTGATTTTTGATGGATCTGACAATGTGGCATTCGAAGTGAATCTGATGTGATGATGAAGCGTAACCTCAAGCCTCATTAACCGATAAATGACAGAAATCGGGCAGGCAGCATGGCTAAGTCGGTCGCTCCGAAGTAGGGTGTATAATCACCAGATCTAGAGTTCCATTTACTTCTAAAAATCTATTGTTGATGATGACCCATTCGGGAAACGGTTGCTAATCCCAACCATTGGTTATATACATTCGATACACTCAAGCGAAATAAGTGGTCGGTCATGTGTGGTCGGGTTGCAAGATGTTCTTGTTGAACCCAGTGTATTCCTCTCTAAAGGTAGACTAGCAAAAGGTGGTTCCAAACCTTGTCATAGTTGGAAATCGATTACCCAATACGTGCTTGCGGTTTTGATTGTATACTATATATATAGAACAAGAGATGAAAGCATTTCTTCTAGATGATTATTATACTGTGGTTGATAGACATTATTATAATATCAAAAGTTTTTTGATATAAAGAAAATTTGGATTCTCATAGGGGGAAAACCCGTTCCATTATACGGCGTGGTCTTATGAGATATCGTTTATTTGTTCAAACTGTTTTAAACTGTTTTACTCATACCAGTCCCATAACTGACCCGGAGTTTATTTTGTTTGTTTTCCCTAAACTCTTGGGTGCCCTATTTTGTACTGGCAGTCAAGTAGTCAGGATTTACAGATATACCCGAAGAGCTGGAGCAGGAGGCTTTAGGATCATATAGCTATAGTTATTTCCGCTGTGTTGTAAGTGTTGTACTTTGATAATGATGTATATTCAAGTACAAATGTATATTTCAAGTTATGTTATATATATTATATGTTATTCGTTGCGCTGTGAGGTTCGTGTTACTCTGATGTTGTGCTCTTCTTCTTCTTCTATTCTAAGTTTCTATCTTATCTTTCCTCACCCTCTGTTTTCTTTCTATTAATTTCCTGATTTTCAGTTTAATTTGGGGTTGGACTTGTGTTTTTGGTCAGCTCAAATTGGACCGGATTTTCGGGTCATTACAGTTGGTATCAGAGCTTAAGTTAAGTGATTTACCTTGGCTCTGTGGCGTGACTCGGTAGAGATGGGGTTAGTAATACCCTAGATTGAGTTAACTGTATATATACGAGTGAGCGTATTTGTTATTGATATAAAAATTATTTTATATTGTGAAGATTTATTTGTTGAGTTCTTGTCGATCAGTTTGATCCACTGTATCGGTAGGAGTTACTGAACACTCGAATACGATGGGTCGACACGATATGTTTTGAAAAGAGGGTAAATTAAAATAAGTTTACCCAAGGTATACCTTGGTACGGAGAAGATATATATATATCAAAATTATAATATAGTGGACATATTGGTTGTTATTATAATCGAGTAAGATTATAAATTAAATGGTTATGTAAATAACCAATCAGAATTCATATAAGTGAAATACGTGAAATCAGATGAGTTAAATCTGAAATTTAAACTAGAAATTGAATTAGAATTCTGGAAAATTGGGTAAGTGTTTGTAAATGGATTTGGATTAAAAATAAGGAAAATTTAAGATCCTGTGAGATTTTAAATTGTTTTACAAGCATTGTGAATTATATTTTGAATTGAATTTCCAAGCGGAAATGTTTAGAAATGGTTTTATAGTATTGAACTCACTTCGATCGCTGGAAAATAGATTCCGATGATGACAGCTGCATCATCAGTATTCATTTTTGAGTTGTAAGTGACGAATTACTACCAGAGATACTGTTTTGAATTTGTTTTGGGAAAGACAAGTTGTGTTGAATTTCAAATGGGATTTATAATATAAAATTTAAATAGAAATTGAATAGAATTAACTAAGTCGAAGAGGAATTAGTTAATCGAGTTTTGAATTTGAAGTTGAACTTTGAAAGGTGAATTGGATTTGTAAATGGATATTCAAAATCGAATATAGAACTTAAATTTTAAATTTGGATTCAAATTAGTTAATAAGCAAGTTAAAATATATTTGAACATGTCATGTTCAAATATAAAAGTGAAATAGACTAAAGAGTTAATTAACAAATTAATTAACGAATTGAGTTAAAACGATCAGGTATAGTTAAAATAGATTGGGCAGGTATAAATATACATGAGATAGGTATGTATATGGTATGAAGGTATACAAATATAATGCTCGACGAAAAGATATGTATTTAATTCATATATGAGATTTTATGCGCCGTATCGGCTAGCCGCTTTGCTTTTTCTTTTTCTTTTGGATTGGTGAGGGCCATGGAAGGCTATTTGAAATATCCCGATGCTCATGGTACAAAGGAGGTTATGGCGAATTTTTCTGGGAATTTAAGGAGTAAGAATATTTTTAAGATAATTTGATAGTTAGAAATTAACGTATTCATATATATATATATATATATATATATATATATATATATATAGAAGTCGATAAGGAAAAGAACTTACAAATAGTATAGTAAAATCAAAAAGGAAGACTAAGAATAAAATCTAGTAAGAATAGAAAGAGAAAGTGTATATGTGTTTAAAAGTGAATAAGTAGTTGTATGGTATTGATTTTTCGAGTAAGTAGTCATATCTGTTTTGACGTTATAAATGTTATTTAGTCAAGGTCTGTGAGGTAATTATACCCCCAACTTGATTGATTTCATTATTAACAAATAAATAGTAAGATTTCAGGCTCGAAGATCAATGTTGAATAAGAGTTAGTTGAATATAGTATTTGGGTTGTCGTAACGATGTTTTACACAACATCCATTTAACCCAAATAAGTGTAAGCTTGGAAATATAATAAAGAATATTTCCTAAGTATAGAAATAAACGAGATCGGAAAAGAAATAAGTAATTGGAATATTTTCCAATTATAAATAACATATATTTTATAAAGTTTAGAAAATAAAGGAAGGCGATATTCAGAAATGTTTTCCAAATAACATAAAAGGCCAATATGGTTATTGAAAATATTTGGTTAACAAATATTGATAAAGAAATAGAGAAGTGATTTAACTAATGGAATATTAATTAAGGGCTCAGTGACATGTTCAAAAGGAAAATTTGATTTTTGAAAAGAGTATACTGTTTAAAAACTCCCAGGGAAAGACTGTTTGAATTAAAAACAAATTTAACAGAAATTTGTGAAAGCAAAATTGAATTAAAGTAAAGCCAGTAAAGTGGTAACTGAGGTTGAATTAGAATGATATCAAGACAGATTGGATTGTGAGATACAAATTTGAAGTGTAATGTGATAATCAAGTTAAGTGTTAGAAATCGAGAAGAAACTCGAGTAAAAATGATATTTGGCTCGGATATAAGCGAATGGTGGTGTTGTGGATAAAAGCAGATTGGAATTTGATTGGGATAACATTGGTATATGCTAAGTTGATTGCATATGGAAGTGATAGAGTTGATATGCCGACAAAAGGTACAAGTTTATATTTCATATGGTATGAGATTTTGATGAGCCGAATTAGCAAGCCGCTTGGCTGTTTGATTTTCTTTTGGGTTGGAGATGGCCCAGAGAGGCAAGTTGGAGTTTGAGCTATTAACCAGTACAAAGGAGGTGCTGGCGAAGTTTTTCGAAGAATTAAGGCATTAGAAAATTTTCATGATTTTTGAAAATTTTCATTGATAAGAATTAAAAAAAATATTTTAATTGAAATTAAATTGGTTCAGTTGAAACTGAAGTTAAGAAGTGAACAAATATGTTCTAACCAGTCGATAGGGTCGTTCTCTACCTTAGCAATTTCGAGGACGAAATTATTTTAAGTGGGGAAGATTGTAATGACCCACATTTGCAGAGGTATATAATTAATTTATTTAATTATATAAATAGTGATATAGTGAATTTAATGGTCGTGGAATTAAATAATGGTGAATATTTAATTAAAATAATAAATTAAATAATATATTTGATTCTGAAATAATCAGAATTGGCTAAAATGATGATATGGTGTGAACCGGATCATTTGTGATATGTAATTCAGTTTGGAATTGAATTTGAAAAACGAATATATTATATAAACGACAGTTTGAACGTATAATTATATTATAATTAAAATCGAGCTCGAAATGGAGCTGCAGTTCGTAAATTGGCGATTCGAACTTCAACTGAATGTACAGGATTTGTTTTAAGCCGGATTTCTATGAAACAAGAAACATGTGGAGCTGGTGGAGTATATCTTTCTAGTGGAAGAGAAAAATCGGGATTTCTTCGTGTAGATTTTGATTTACGTCCAAATCAAATTTTAGAAAAGTCGCTGTGGAATTCCTTTATAATTTATAAAGGAATTATTTATATTTTTTTTAAAAGGGATTTCAATATAAATCGAATATCGATTTAATCGGGATTTGAAATATTAAGTAATAAATCCCAGTAGAGATAATGGTGTAACGACCCAGAAAATCTGAACCAATTTAAAATTTTTAAATTGGCTAAAATAATGGATTTTAATTATTTAAAATAAATATTTTAAATAATGGCGATGAAAACTGAGTTGAAATCGACAATTGAAAACGAATATAATTAATTATAGTTATATATAGAATTGAAAATGGCGCGGTAGTTCGATAATTCGATTTCGAACTTCAATTGAATATACCGGGTGCAAAACAATTCGGATTTTAGTGAAACCAAAAACATTAGGATCTAATTGGTAATATCTTTCTAACGAATCTGACCAATCGAAATTTGATAGCGGGAATCAAAAGATATGTCCAGTTGAAAATTCTGAATAGTCGCTATGGAATTCAGGCCCTTAAAAATGGACATTTTGCAAATGACCTCGGATTTCGACGAAACCACTTTTGTTGGATCCGCAGGGTCAAGTTATTGTTAGGTTTCAAATTTCATAATTTTTCGAATCAATACGTGAGCGTGGCATAGGAAAACGCGTTTGACCAGTTTCAGTTGATTTTAATCGACTGGAAATTGGCCATTTTTCAAACGGTCTCAGAATTCGACGAAACTAGTTTTGTTAGGACCGTATAGTCAATACGAAGCTAGAAAATATTTTTCTGGAATTTTTCTAGTTAGTATGTGACCCCGGTAATTTGAAACGTGCGTTTAAAATTCAATATAGTGATTTAAATGAAAATTCAAAAGGAAACTGATTGTAACGATCAAATCAGCTTGCGATACATACCCCAATGTGTTCGGAAAGGGGGTAAAACGCTATGGGCGACATGCGGTGGGCCTCGTTTCGAGGTCGTATGTAAAAGTCAACCTTTTTGCAAAAATTTAATAATTAAATAATAATAAAAAAAAAAATTCCCTCCCCCCCCCCTTTATCTTCGTTCTGGCCCCCCGATTCATTTACCAGAAGAGAAAAAAAAAAACCTAAATTAGATCGAGCGCCTCCCTCCAGACATCGCCGCCCCCTCCTCGAGACATCGCCGACGAAGACATCATCGCCGACGCCCCCCCCTCGAAACCGACGAAGACCGCGAAGCAACCCCGCCCTCACCTCGAAGTCGCGACGCAATCGAAGCAGCACCCCGCCTCGTCTCGAAGTCGCCGACGAAGACCATCGAGCAGCCCTCGAACCCAGCCGCCGACGCTCCTTCTTCTTCCCTCCCTTTTCGAAATCTGCGGTGAGTGATTAGATTTCATTTTTATTTTTATTTTTGTTTTGCTGATTTCTGAATGTTAAAGAAATTATAAACTGATTTAAAAGAAATTACAAACTGATTTTTAGGATTTTAAAAACTGAATTTTTAAGAATTTTAAAACTGATTTTTTTTAGGATTTTAAAAACTGAAACTGTTTTAAAAATAAAGAAATAAAACTGATTTGTTTTAAAGAAATAAAACTGATTTTGTTTTTAAAGTATTAAAAACTAGTTTTGTTTTAGAAATATAAACTGATTTTTAAAGGAAATATAAAAACTGAATTTTTTATAAAATTAAAACTGTTTATTTTAAAAAAAAGAATAAAACTGGATTTTAAAAAGAATAAAACTGATTTTTTATATAAGTATTAAAAACTGATTTATAAAAATATAAAAACTGATTTTTCGGAGATTTTAAAAACTGATTTATAAAGGAATATAAAAACTGATTTTAAAATGATTTATAAACTAGAAGAAGGTTAGAAATTTAAAAGTAAAAATCAGATTTTTATATATGGAAAGCCGAAGTAAAAATCAGATTTTTATATATATAAAGCCGAAGTAAAAATCATATTTTTATATATTGAATAACATCGTAAAGATTCGATTTTTACATATGTAGAGAATACGGGCGACGAAGCAACAGAAAGAGAGATTGGCGAAGAAGAGTCGTGGTACTGGATAGCTATTGGTGAGATTTCTGATTTAAAAATATATATATGTGTTAAAATAAAAGTGAATTGCTATATATAAATATACATATATATATATATATACGCCCCTCGTCCACAAACCATGGACGATATTTATTGGTTGAAATTGTTGTGAAAATTGATTGATAGCGATTGATTGTTTGGGATTGTTTGTGATCGATATTGGTTGATTGTGGTTGAAAAATACCCATTTGTGGTTGTGAAATATTAGGTTGAAACCACATAGGATTAGTTTGTGGAAATGAAATAAATATATACATGCCGCCTGCGTGCGAACTAGATGCATGATCCCCATTGTCAAAAACCGCGAGGTTTTAAGGTAGAGCGAGGAGCCGTACTAGGGACGGTGCCGGTGTAACTACCCTGCCGTTATGCTGCCGAAATTTTGAATAATATTTGTGTGTTTGAATTATTTTCATATGCTTAAACTATATTTATTCATTGTATAGAAAACATTCATGTGTTGAATTGATATTCATTCGTTGTTTAGAAATTCATGTGTTGAATGGTATTCATATTTTGAAATAAATTGTTTGATAATAAAAATCACCTTTTATCGACTATATGAACTATATAGAAAAATAGTGTTTTGAAATGAATCGTTTCACAATAAAAATCGCATTTTTATTGTATGCATAAATCGTTGAAATGTGAAGTGTTAAAAATAGCCATTTGTTCAAAATATTCATTAATTAGCTAATGAAATGATTTGCACCTATTTATGTAACATTAGAATGAATGAAGTTTTTAAACCAAATGGAAATCAAATATGAAGTCGAATAGAAAATGATAAATGATAAGAACTGTATATATATGTACATGCATATTCATTGAACAGGTTATAGCAAAGGGGCTAGAGAAGAGGAATAAAATTTTGTGCCCGACAAATAGGTACACATTTACTGATTTGTTTGGGTGATGATTTTGAGCCTGTTGGCTAGCCGCTTGGCTTTTTCTTTTTCTTTTTGAGATTAGAAGGACCGGGAACGCTATTTGCGATTTCCCGATGCTCCCGGTGCAGGGGAGGTTATGGCGAAATTTTTCCAAAATTTAAGGTGTTAGAAAAATATTTGAAGTGAAAACGATATGGAAATCATTGAATGAACTATATTTATATAAATATATAAATATAAATAAAATTAAACCGAAACGAAGCCGTGCAGTTCGTGTTTTGAAACCGTGTTTTCAAACAACTAGTACGGGAAATCCGACCATTGGATTTTCCCGAAACCTCAACCGTCGGGTTCGCCTTGGAATGATCTTTCCAACGGCACCAACCTTGAAAAATCCAACGGTTGGATTGTCTGGAATGTTTAATTCAAATTTGAAGAAAAACAGCGCCAGAATCGATTTTATTTATATATAAATATAAATAGAATTATATTTAATCGAATAACGACGCTGCAGTTCGTATTTTGAAATCGAAATTTCAAACGATTGTACCGGGAGATCCGACCGTCGGATTTTCCCGAAACTGGAACCGTTGGGTTCGTTTTGAAAAGACCTTTCTAATGATGTAAATTTTGTGAAGATCCAACGGTTAGATTTTCAGATATGTGTAAATCAAATCTGAAGAAAAACAGCGCCACGGCCGCCTTATGGCCCGAAGCGTCGTTTTGAATAAAATGGCTATTTTAAAATAAATAAAAATAGCGATAAATCGTTATAAAATATCATAAGCGATATGGAATGGAAATAAACTGAATTTGCTTGATTTATGTGGCTTTTGTTGGTTGAATGTGTTTGGTGTGAAAATACATTAAAGAACAATATTGGTGTTGTCGAATAATTTAACCATTGAAATAAATCGGTTTGAAATTCTAAATATACGTGAATTATTTGAAAAGGCCGAGTTAATTCTCATTTCAAATAATTGATCGACGATTGAAAGTCGAAGATGAAGACGGTGGTTGAAGACCGGAGATCTTCACCTCGTTTGGATGGTAACCGAGGTCCTGATTGGGAGGCATCCCGAAATATGGATAATGAGTGGTGATCATCCAGACGTACGTGGTGATCGATGGGTTTGCGAGGTATTTAGTGCCTCCGGTTTCGTTCAGACCCAGAACGGACTCGTAAATGGACTGTGTGTCCGACATTGGATTTTATTCTGTGTTGATTGATCTCTGTTAAATATACATCAGTTTGGCGGCGGAGAATTTATTCTTTTGCTTAACGCCCTTCTCTGAGACGTACGAGCTCAGAGGTTGTATATCGATGGACATCAATCGCATGGCGTGAATTGCCTGTGTGGCATGCTAAGATGCAGTGATCAGGGCTTCTGTTGAAAAGCAAAGTCTTGTGGTGATGATCAAAGCCCCGCCTGTGTGGCATAGCTTTGTGTATAACGTGAATTCGCGAGCCTCACACCTCGGTATGAACCTAAAACGGGAGAGGACATCAGGGAGGACATGCGTTTCTTTCTAGCTAGGGTGGTGTCAGTGACCTACCAGCCCTGACATTTATATACTTTTCACCTATGTGGTTGTTGCTGTTGCGAGGCGGCTCGGTTTGATCGGACGATCCGGGTCCGATGGAGTCATTCGTTGGCTCATTTACGCCCCAAAGGGTGGGGAAACGTATTGTTCAGGCACTATAATCCACATCGGTGGACCGGCCCTGACGATCCAAGGGGCAGTTACGGCTGTTCCGGTGGCTCGGGCTAGAGAGTCACGAATTCGGTAAGGACTATCTTTTGCCTTGGTTCATGACGGAAATCCAATTTCCAAATACGTGACGATGCGATTTTGATTGTATACCTATATATGGCGACATAGTGGTATGGGGCATTAATGCCGTCTATGATTGATAGTTATGATTTGAAATTGTTTTCGAAACATATGAACACTAGCAATAATATCAAATGCCTTTGTTTTATTCGTATCAAGCATATTGGGCCGTTATAAGGTAAAAACTCTATCCTCCGGTTTGCGTTGCATTGTGTGATGGGAACTGAGTCTTATAACGGTTTCATTTTATAAAAAGCATAGCGATGTTTAAAAGAAAGATTTGTTTTAAAGCACTGGCAATCCAATGGAGTAAACCCGTTCCACGAAAGTGGCGTGGTCCTGTGATTAGCCAATTATATATGTGTTGAGTGGATTTCTCATACCAGTCCCATGACTGACTCGTAGTTTGTTTCACTCTCAAACTCGGGTGCCCCTTTTTCTACACGGGCAGCCTTGTATTCAGGTTTAGCTGGTTCTTTCTGGATAGCTGGAGCTGAAGATGGATTCTATCATTTATTTCTTTTTATGTTGTTCAGCTCCTATTGTACATATTTTGTTTATTTCCGCTGTAGACATTTATGTATAGCTGAACTGTATTTGTACTAAGTAAGATCCTGTATACTGTGTAACTCTGATGATTACTTTTATCCAGTATATTTTGTTGCTCATTATCTGGTGTATTTATTTAATTCTGTTCTGCTATTATCTGTTTCTGTGTTATATTCCAAAGATAACCTTGTTTATGTGAGAACGGGAAATTGGGTCGTCTCAAATGGTAATCCATTGTGAATATGTACGACAATATTAATTTATTAATAATTTATTTAAATATATTTATATATTTAAAGGGGTCATTCAGAGCTTTAAAAATAGCTAGTTTTGCAAACAACCTCAGAATTCGAAGAAACTAATTTTGTTGGATTTGTAATGTCAAATTATTGCTTGATTCCAAGTTCCATGATTTTAAGAGTCACTGTGTGGCCGTACGGATTTTTAGTGTGAAAAACAGTAAGTATTTTGGTAGTTAAAAATATGCTGTGCGAGCATACGAAGTCGGAATTCGACGAAACCAGTCTCGTTGGGACCGAAATGTCAAACTCTAGCAGTATGTCCAGTTTGGTGATTTTTGGGTATCGTGTGTGATTACAGAAATTTTAAAGGACAAAATAAAACTGTAGTTGAATATGAATTAATATAATAATCAAAATAAAAATATCTAAAATCCGTATAAATACACCACTAACTTCCTCAAAACCTAATTTGATCCTCACAAAGTCAACAGAAAAGAATGCGCCGCTGTTTTCTTATTCCAGTAAAAGGTTCCGATCTTTGAAATTCAAAAACAATTCAAATAAAAGTTTATAAATTTCAAAGTTTGTATGATTGGTTTCGTATCAGAACAAGCTTCGATCTGGTGTCCAATTCAATCTGTGCAATTCACTTTCACCAGGTGCGAAAATCGCTCAGCATGAGTTAGGGTTGGGTTTCGATCGAAATACCGTAGGGTTTGTCTTGTGTTGATGATGAATTCGGGTTTGAAATGAGAAACCGAGTTGGTGGTATCAGTTTGAGGGTTGTCTGAAACAAAAAAAGGTGTCGATGTTTGTAATGGTGTTGAGCAGAAATGGGGCGACGACGGAAATCCAATGTTGAGCGCGAGTTGAAATTTTGGGCTTGGGAGGAAGGAGTTTGCGAAGAGAGGTTGTTCGGTAAAGTCGGTTTGGATTATCGTGAAGTAGAGGAGGAGTGAGGAGTGGAGGAAGTATCGGCATGGTGTGTTTGGGTTTACTGGAGCTCACGGTTGGTGTTGAGGGAGAAGGTTTGTGTGGGTGGGCTTTAAATGGGGTAAGTGGGCCGGGTGAGGTGCTAAAGCCCATGATTCAAAGTATTTAAGTTGTATTTAAATTTAATCTAATATTTGTTTACAAACTTGTAATCATCGTAACTTGCTCATACGATGTCAGATTGACGAACCGTAAGTTGCGTTAGGATCGTATGGACAGGAGCAACACAATGAGACTGACCGGGAGTGAATCCAAGCTCATTACAATGTATGGCGAAATAAATTGTCCGACTGAATCAAATAACGCAAACCGTTATTTAACGTCTAATGCGCAAATGTGAGCAAATCTCACTAACTCTGAACAGTTTATAATTTCATGTTGTATTTTTAGAACTGTTAAATATTGGTTGATTGACTGTGTGTTGACTGTTTGATTGAACTGCTAGTCAGTTAGTTGAATTTCTATATTTGATTTTGTTTAACAGAATATATCATATGGAACTGAAAGTGATGTTATCTATATTGTTTAACATCTGTGATGCAGGGAAAGAGGTTGAAGGAATCCAACTGGATTCCTCAACATTTATTTTACAGTGATTCATATATTGTGTTATATGATGTGATATATATTCTTTTGTTGATTATGTGTGTTTGGACGATATTTATCGTTGTTATATGGTATGTTAAATACCATAAGAAATACTGGATGAAGGAAAGGGGATTTTCAAAGAGTATTTTGAAAATGAATTATTTATATAAAATCGATGGATTTTATATAGAAAAGGAAAAGGATTTTTATAAAAGAAAATAATTATAAAATCAAAGGATAAGTTATAATAAAAGGAAATATTTATTTGTTAAAATAAATAAAATAGAAAAAAAGGAAATATTTGTAAGTCATGTAATAAATAGAATTGAAAGGAAATATTTATAGGAAATAAATATGTTATAAATAGAAAAGATAAAGGAAATATTTATTTGTTAAATAAATAGGAAAGATAAAAGAAATATTTATTTGCAAAATAAATAGAATTGAAAAGGGAATAGTTATTTGTTAAGTAAACAAATAGAAAAGGAGTTAATTCATAGGAGTTAAACCATTAGAGTTAACCAGTTAGAGTTAAACCAGTTAGAGTTAATCAGTTAGAGTTAACCAGTTAAAATTAAACAGTTAGAGTTAATCAGTTAGAGTTATTCGATAGAGTTAAATCGAACTAGAGTTATTGAATAGAGTTAAAGGAAAGGAGTTATCGATCATTAGTTAATCGAAGGGGTTATCGATCATTAGTTAATCGAAGGAGTTATCGAATTTAGTCATTTAATGGAGTTAGTCGATTAGAGTTAAATGAAATGAGTTAAGCGAATATAGTTTATTCAAATAGAATTAAAGGACTTAATTGAATATAGTTTATTCGAATAGAATCAATTGAGTTAATCGAATATTAGTGATTCGAATAAAGTAAAAGGGGTTAATCGAATATAGTTTATTC
The DNA here is from genome assembly GCA_030737875.1 of Allium sativum. NCBI lineage: Eukaryota > Viridiplantae > Streptophyta > Magnoliopsida > Asparagales > Amaryllidaceae > Allium > Allium sativum. The sequence goes on from CM060918.1 coordinate 754,986,348, forward strand.
GAATAGAATCAATTGAATTAATCGAATATTATTGATTCAAATAAAGTAAAAGGAGTTAATCGAATATAGTTTATTCGAATAGAATCAATTGAGTTAATCGAATATTAGTGATTCGAATAAAGTAAAAGGAGTTGATAGAATATAGTTTATTCGAATAGAGTTAAAGGAGTTATCGAATATAGTTTATTCGAAAGGAGTTGAATGAAACGAGTTAATCCAATAGCATTAGTCCGATAGAGTTAATCCAATAGCGTTAGTCCGATAGAGTTAATCCAATAGCGTTAGTCCAATAGAGTTAATCCAATAGCATTAGTCCAATAGAGTTAATTGATAAGGGTTAATCGAATAGAGTAAATTGAATAAAGTTATCGAATATACCTTATTCGAAGGAAAGAATTATCGAATAAGAGATAATTCGAAGGAGAGTTACGTAAGGAAGTTGTTAAAGAATTAAAAGGGTGAACTTTGTCTATTTCAAGGTTAGAAACGTTGCTCAGTTAAGGTCTGAGAGGTAGTATTACCCCAACTTGATTGACTCCATTTTAACTAAGGAATGGTTAAGTTTCGATAGTGAAGGTTGGTTAAAGGAATTTAGTTAATAAGCGTAATGGTTTGAGTTGGCATCGCGATGGTTTGTTAAACATCTGTCTAGGTCCAATAAAGGAGTTTTGGAAAGGTTTTCCAAATAAGAACCAGAAATGTTTTCTGATATAGAAAACAAGAAATGGAAATGTTTTCCAATGGTAATAACATATATTTTCTAAATTTGGAAAATAAGAAATGTTGAATACAGAGAAACAGGAGATGAAAAATGAACTAAGGAGATAAATGTTAAATGATGTTTTATCGATATAAATTTCCATCTGGAAATAATATCGTTGTTTGCACACCTGTTTTTCTTTGATGGTTAAATCACAGACTATCGAAGTTTTGACCATTTTAACGTTGTTAATATGGAGAGACCGGTTGGATTATCCAAAGAACTGCTCTGTATTGGCATAAGCGTTGTGAATCATATATGCCAAAGATAATTGAAGACGAAGTAAAGTGCAAGGGCTATTGTATAAGTCTTATATAACAGTCCCTAAGATGGATATACTGAATAGTACCTTAGGTTCGTCCTGTTCTTGGATGACTTGTATGGATGGATGTCTGATAGAGTATTTCCAAAAAGGTCACGTACATTGATTTTGTCAACCGTACTAAGAGTGGAAGCGGAGAAGGAAACTTCTTTAGCTAAAACGTAATGTACTGTTGTGGACATCAATTAGTGATTTTCGATGGATCTGACAATGTGGCATTCGAAGTGATTCTGATGTGACGATGAAGCATAACCTCAAGCCTCATCAACCGGTAAATGACAGAAATCGCGCAGGCAGCATAGCTAAGTCGGTCGCTCTGAAGTAGGGTGTATAATCACCTGATCTAGAGTTTCATTTACTTCTAAAAATCTATTGTTGATGTTGTCCCATTCGGGAAACGGTTTCTGATCCCAACCGTTAGTGATATACATTCGATACACTCAAGCGAAATGAGTGGTCGGTCATGTGTGGCCAGGTTGCAAGATGTCCTTGTTGAACCCACTGTATTCCTCTCTAGAGGTACACTAGCGAAAGGTGGTTCCATACCTTGTCATAGTTTGAAATCCTTTACCCAATACGTGCTTGCAGTTTTGATTGTATACTATATATGTAGAACGTGAGATGAATGCGTTTCTGCTAGATGATTATTATAGTGTGGTTGATAGACATTATTATAATATCAAAAGGTTTTTGATATAAAGAAAATTTGGATTCTCATAAGGGAAAAACCCGTTCCGTTATACGGCGTGGTCTTATGAGATATCGTTTACTTGCTCAAACTGTTTTACTCATACCAGTCCCATGACTGACTCGGAGTTTATTTTGTTTATTTTCCCTAAACTCTTGGGTGCCCAATTTTGTACGGGCAGTCAAGTAGTCAGGATTTACAGATATACCTGAAGAGCTAGAGCAGGAGGCTTCAGGATCATATAGCTATAGTTATTTCCGCTGTGTTGTAAGTTTTGTACTTTGATAATGATGTATATTCAAGTACAGATGTATATTTCAAGTTATGTTACATATATTATATTTTACTCGTTCCGCTGTGAGGTTCATGTTACTCTGATGTTGTGTTCTTCTTCTTCTATTCTAAGTTTCTATATTATCTTTCCTCACCCTCTGTTTTCTTTCTATTAATTTCCTGATTTTCAGTTTAATTTGGGTTGGACTTGTGTTTTTGGTCAGCTCAAATTGGACCGAATTTCCGAGTCATTACATGTTGTATCCATTTATTCTTTCTATTGTCAGTACAACGTTTCCTTACTCTTTTATTTCATTACAACTAAACACATCAGAAATATAAAAATTACACTTTACAAATATACATGTACGAAATCTTTTCAAAATTTACCATTTGCACAGACCTATGCATGCATACAAACAACCTATGAAGTACAAGCGCACTCTGCTACGGCCTTTAATGTCTCCGTCCTGTCTCCTCCAGCAACAAAGAATTCTAATGCACTTATGTCTATGCAGCAACTCCAACAACAATACATAGCCGACCTGACCTATAGATAAAACACGGAAATTTAAATTAATAATCAAAGAGTTAATATTTATAATCACCTATATATTTCAAGTCTAATGTAAGAAAACAAATTGCAGGTTACCAAATAACCTATATATTTCGAAGGAAAAATGTTTCATATGATTTGAACTTTCAAATGAACAAGGCTCAAAGATTAGCCTAATAAAACGAGTATAGTATTTCAAATGGACAGTAAAATGAATAGCTATAAAAACAGTAAAATGAATAGATATAGAAACAGTGAAACATATACACTTCTACATCAAATTTATAAAGATGAACAGCCGAAAGAAACAATATATATATATATATATTTACACCATCAAATCTACAGATTTTTGAAACAGCCAATATATATTTATATTTATATATATAAGAATCATGTACAAACCTATACAATGGCTATTCTATCCTACATATACATGTCACCGTTCAAATCTTCAAAGGAAAGAAACAATTCAATAGCTACATATGCATAAAGTACAATGCGAAGACAATACAAACAGGCAATAGACAAGGTAAACAAGACAATACGAATAAACAATTCATAGCTTTACCTAATCCACATAGGAACAGGTCAATTGTTGCCTATATCTGAGCAGAAAATAGTACATGAAGATGCAACATAAAGTCTTCCCATTTTTTCTAAGGACCACGCAGCCATCAATGTTCCCATCATCAACAGTTCGATCACATGGCATAGCTGAAATGAAAAGAAGCATCACCTAAGAACTACGCACAACAAAAAACCTAAATCTATGATATTACAATCTGATATTAACATTCATCCTATCTGGATCATTTCCTAGTATAAATATAAATTCATGCACCACATTTCATTTGCAGAACATAAGCAGTAAAGAAAAACAATTCGAACCACTTAGAAATCAAAACTAAAATAACACAGTAATCAAAAATTAAGTAAAATACTTATTTGGATCCGAGGATCCACAGACTTTAATTCTGCATGTTTTGACGGATTTTCTGATGCGTTGTTCGAAGCGGAAGACCTAGGGTTCGGCCAAATCATCATGACAGAAGCCTCGGTTTGGATTGGCTAAATTCTGTAGTGGATATGTGGAGGGAGCTCCTTCATTTTTGGAAGAACTGTGGTTAATCGACGAGGTTGTGAGTGGCATGATAGATTGTTAAGGGTGGGTCAAGCAATTTGGGTTCGGCGAAGCGATAGAAGCAGGAAGGCGAGAGGAGGACTGAAGCGTGGACGCGTTCGATTTGGGCTGAAGGAAATAGGGATGGAAGAGAAGATGATTTCAGCATGGAAGGGTTTCTTTTTCTGGTATTTTTTGTGTGGCGGCTGATGATATGAAGAGAAAAGGGGATCCGATAGCTTAAGTGAAGCAAATGGATGCAGGCCTGGTTTAATTTCGGGTTGGGCTGGATAATTAAATAGTAAGGCACAAGACTAAAAAATTTAATTATAGTTCTATAATTTAAATATTTTAAGAAACTTGAAGTGTTAATACGTAATGATTACGTGATCAGAATTCGATCAAACTGGAAGCACTGGAACCCCGTCGACGAGCGCCTCAACATGGACTCGGTTAGTGATGGAAGCAGTTGTAAAATTTTGGTCAAATTAAACACTATCTAATTTGACTAAATCAGAACATTTTATCGACGAATCAAATCAAAGGTGAGTTAAACTCACTCAGTTCTCCCCACTTTTATTTTATATAAGTTGGGTTTTTATTTTTATGTGCTATGGCTACTAATGATTGACTGGTTGTTGATATATATTCATATATTGTTTGAATTGATGAGATTAAACGTCGTATAATTTCAGTGAAACCCAACTCATTATTTTAACGATTGTTCTCCATTAAGGTAACTTACCTCATTGGTTATGTTTATAAATAAACGGGGTTAATCATTTGAATTGTTATGGTTGTGTGAAATAAATTGGTTGATATTGAACAATCGGTATTGACTGTTATGAGACCATTACTTATTTGAATTGAATTATTATATTGAGATAACATATTTGGTGCAGGGAAGAGCAAGTTGGAGGGATCCAATCGGATTCCTCAAATATATTAGATATTGTTTATATTATCATCATATGAATTGTTTTGATTAGATGGTTGATCTGGTTATTAAATATTGACCTGAAATTCAATATTTGTTTTGTTTAAACCAATGGGTACTACTGGTTGAGTAATTGGAATTATATGGCCTATAAATTAACCATTTTATAAATATCGTTTTACCATTAGGTAAATCGACCAAAATGAAGTTATAAAATTTATTTTATAACTGAGGACAGATTTTTAAATCTGTATTTTTGAATAAAAGTTTGTAAAAAGAAAATAAATATTTATCATTTATTAATTAAGTTTATAATTGATTTTTAAATGATTTTATAAAGAATTTCTGATATTTATCAAATTTATAAGTGAATAAGCAGAAATTAACTCAATGTTATAGAATTGATTAATCGTTTTATTAGATAAATAAAAGGAAATTATTTAAATTAATTATAATATTAATTAATTTAAATAAAGGATTATTTGGGATTTGTTAACGAGGTAATCATGTTTTGGATTGATGAAGTCAACCGTTTTAACTGGATTGATTATAAGATTAGTTGTTTTGAATTAATCTGACAAGATGGGTTGACGAATAATGGTTTAATTTTAATAAGAATTTAAACAGAAATTTATTATTTATTTAGCAAATAAATTAGTTAATCAATTTTGTGGTAGTTAAAGGTGAAGTGAATTATCAATTTAATTAATAGATGTCTATTTAAATGATAATCATGTATGAAAGTTAATCAGAGTGGTAATGATATCCAATTGAGTTGTGAAAGGAATTTATGAATGGGTTTTATATTAAAACCCGAATTTTTATAACGAAGTTATGAAAAGGAATTTTAAGCAAATGCGAGAGCTTGAATGAACGTTTACTTAATGTTTGAATTAGGTAAAAGGAAATTGAGAGTAAAAAGGTTTATATAGAACTGGAATTTTATAAAAGAAGTTGATAAAAGGGGGATGGGGTGTAAAGTGTTAATTAACGTTATTTAATGATGGAATTAAGTAAAATTGGTGAAAAAGGATTTCAAGCGGGAGGGTTAAAAGTGAATTCGATAAAGAAGGGAGTGATAGGATTTTTTGACGAAAAACCTAGTGCTAAAATGCATCGTTTAAAGAAGTAAAAGGAAAAGTGATATTTTTTAAATAACTTCTTAATCAATGAATTAAGAAATGATAGTTATACTCGAGAAGAAGATTTTCAAAAAGTAAGAAGTTTTTATAAGACATATTATAAGTAAAGTAATTAAATGAGATGTATTTTGTATTAGAATAAATATTGGTTTTTGAATTACAACTGATGTCTATCTGAAGATAAGAACATTGTTGATCAATGTTCGAGAGGTAAATAAATAACCCAACTTGAACAACTTCGGGATTATCTGAGGGTGATATTAGTTTGTAATGGGAAAGTGGGGAAAAATAATGTATTATTTCCGTATGAAAAATAATAACGCAATGTAAGTAAAAGAGTTGAGAATATATAACGAGACGTCCTAAGTAACGGAAGAGAAAAGGATTTGAGATTTTATATATATACATGTATATAATGGTATTTCCGGAGTAAAGGAATTAAAAAGAGATTATGTGAAATTAAAATGGTATTTCCGAGGTGGAAGGAAATTGAAAAGTTAAGTTTTGGGGAATGGATTGATTCGAAAGGAATAAAGGAGGGTTATTTTATTCAAGTAATGAAATCAAAAGAGGTTTCGTAACTTAAAATTTACGAATGATAAGTTGAGTTGATTTTCCCAATATGGATAATGAGAAATAAAATAGTAAATAGTTTTGAAACAATAGTAGAACAAAGAATTGAATATGATTATAGAATATTTTCTTAAATATGAAAGTGAAATAGTTTGAAATAACCTTACATTAAATAAGAAATGAAAAGTTATATTTGTAATGTTGAATTATTTAAGAGTTTAAGATAAACTATCGTTGATCATTTTTAATTAAAGAGGCCATGTAGTGCTTGTACTGAACTAGTAAACTCATGTTATTCTCACAATTATTTATTTGATAGTTAAATCACCAACTATCAAATTTGACCCATACGATTGTTGGTACGGAAAAACTGGGATCGAATTTATATTCGAAAACCATTCCGCCCAGCGAATACTTTAAATAAGATTATTGAAGATGGAGCGATTGAAGACCGTTGATCCTTATGAGCGGAAGAACTACTTATTTGAATTTATCTGGTTTAGAGGCCGGAGATATTTCGACAGTGATTCTGTCGTGATTGGTATCTACGGATTGCAAGGACAATTAACTGCTGATCTATAGGCTGATACCAAGGATGTGGTAGGAGGGTGCCTTCGATTCATCCTGTTCCTGGATGACTTGTATGGACGGATGTCTAACAGAGTATTTCCAAAGGGGTCGCGTACGTTGGTTTCTTCAAATGTACCATAGTTGGGTCGCTCCCGACTAGGGTATTTTGTGGACGTCAATTAGTGATTTTTCTGGTGGATCTGACGATGTGGCGTCCAAAGTAAATGGTGGCTAGATGTTCAAAAGATAAATCCTGGCCACAAGCCTCATCAACTGGGAAATGAAAAAAATCGGGCAGGCAGCTTGGCTATGTTGGTCGCAGCCATTAGGGTGTATAATCACTTATCTATAAAAATTCTTTTTGCTTCTTTAATCTATCGATGCGGTCCCTTTCGGGAAACAGTCGCTGATCCCAACCGTTGGTGATATACATTCAATACACTCAAGCAAAATGAGTGGTCGGTCATGTGTGGGTCGGGTTGCAAGACGTTCTTGTTGAACCCAGTGTATTCGCCTCTAGAGATACACTATCGGTAGGTGGTTCCATAACTTGTTATAGTCGGAATCCAATCTCAAATAAGCACCCGCGGTTTTGATTGTATACAACACATATGGAGCGTAAGTGAGCGACCCGAACTTCCCCGGTCTCCGAAGAGATGAGAAAGAACGAATTATTGTGAGAACAGGACAAAACAGAACGCATACAGAAGAACATTTCATTGTTATTACAATAATTCCATCAGATACAAGAATATACAGAGTATAAATGAGTAAATTACATTCGATAAATATCAGAGATTACAATAAATTACATAGCAGCGGAAAATAATACAAAGCACAACTGAAGGTGATATACGGATACAGAGCTTTCCGGATATCATTCCAGCTGTAAACCAGGGTCCTGTGAATATAAATCTGCAAAACCAAAACTACTAGCTGCCCGTGCGGAAAATAGGGGCACCCAGAGTTTAGGTTAAAACAGTAAACTCCAGGTCAGTCATGTGACTGGTGTGAGAACTAAAACAGTTAATTAAAGCTTTACTTTAAAAGAGGGTAATTCAAGGGACCACGCCGTAAAACACGGAACGGATTTGCTCCCAAGAATACCAGTGCATTGAATAAACAGCGCAATGCTTTTTCGAAAAATGAAGCTATTATAAGACCCAGGTCCCATCACACAATGCAACGCAAGCCGGAGGATAGGGTTTTACCTTATAACAGCCAAACATGCTTGGTACGTTTAAAACAAATCATTTGATACTATAATAAGTGTATAGTGTCAAAACAGTTTCAATCATAAATATAAATCATAGACGACATGGGTACCATATATCATGTCGCCATACTAGTTCTACAATTAAAACCGCAATACACGTATTGGAAATTGGATTTCCGTCATGAGTCGAGGCAAGGGGCAAGCTCCTCTCCGCTTCGAGACACTCTAGCAAATGCTCAGGACTACACACTCTGGGCAGCCACTTGGATCGGTTGGGCCGGTCCTCACTTACGTTAGAGGATTGGCAATTCCTGAACACACGTTTCCCGGTCCTTACAGACTTATAATCGAGGCGCCTCATTCCAACAACCACAAAGGTGAAAAGTATATAAATGTCAGGGCTGGTAAGTCACTGACACCACCAAAGCTAGAAAGAAACGTCGTGTTCTCCCAACGGCCCGTATCCCGTTTTTAACTCATACCGAGGTGTAAGGCTCGCGAATTCGCGCTATACACAAAGCTATGCCACACTGGCCGTGCTTTGATCATCAACCACAAGACTTTGCTTTTCAACAGAAGCCTTGATCCATGCAACTCAGTACGCCACACAGGCAATTCATGTCGTGCGATTGATATCTATCGATATATAACCTCTAAGCTCGTACGTCTCAGAGAAGGGCGTTAAGCAAGAGAATAAATTCTCCGCCGCCAAACAGATATATATTTAACAGAAATCAATCAACACAGAATAAAATCCAATGTCAGACACACAATCCATTTACAAGTTCGCTCTAGGTCTGAACGAAACCGTAGGCACTTTCCTCGCATATCCATCCATCTCTAAGTACGTCTGGACGACCACCAACTATTTCCATCCTGTTGGGTGTACAACCCAATCAGAATCTTCAGTAATTGCCCAAACGATGTGAAGACTTCCGGTCTTCGACCAACGTCTTCATCTTCGACTTATCGTCGAATCGATTATTCAGAATGGGTATAAACCCGGCCTTTCCGAACAACCCGCGTATATTAAAACAAATGTTACACAAACACAACATACGCCTCATTCCAATTCAGAATATTCTTTTATTCACAAAATCCCATTTTTAGGGAAATGTTCCCATTAATTTTATCCAAGATAAATTCTTTCAAATTTATCCTTTAATCTTCCTTTGGATGTCATTTTCAAACCAAATTATGGTTTTCTAAACTAGTCGAGATTAGCGAACCACACCGAAGTAATTATTTATTTTATTTCCCAATCCCAAACTATTCATCCCATTAAGAAAAACTGGTAATACTCCATATCTAATACTATGGTGTTATCGGTAAAATTAGTTACCATTTCACGTTCAAATCTAATTAAAGATATAACTATCGCTTTGGAGCAAAACTGGCGATACTCCATTCTCGCTCATTTCTAAATTTGATAATTTAGATTATAGAGTCACATTTCAATCTAATTACAGATTCATTAAAACTCCTTTTACTGGGTTAAAGAACTAGGTGTTATTTAAAACACAGTTCACGACAAACCCAAATCACATTCTATTTATTATCGGGTTAAAGAACTAGTGTTATTTAAAACACCGTTCACGATAAACCCATTTCAAATCCAATCAAATATATTAGAAATTCCGATTTATTTAAAACCCCTTTTTAAATCTAATTCATTTATTTAAAAATAAATGGGTTTTAAATTTAGTTCAAAACTAGTTCATTTCGATAAAAATCCATTTTTATCTTTTCAAATATGGAGTTTTTCACCCCAATTTTTCTCAAATCATCTCTTATGATTTTACACAAATTATTACTATTTTTAGTAATTTTATCAAGGCCCGTATAGTCGATTTCCAACAATGGCCATCGAACTGCACTTACAGCGACCTTTTCCAATTTTGATTTGGACGTATCTCCAAATCCAACCGTTAGATTTCAAATTTATAATATTCTTTAGAAAGCACTTTTCGATACGAACCCAACGGTTCCGGTTTTAGGAGAATCCGACGGTCGGATCTCCCGTAATGTCCGTTTGAAATAAATGGTCGAAATTTACGAACTGCCGCGGCGCGGCGCGTTCTATTCAGGCCATTATATATATAATATATATATATATATATATTATATATATTTCATCGATTACTATTTAAAACGAATTTTATAAATAGTTTTGAATTCGTTTCAAAACATTTTCAACTTCCATTTCAAATCAAATCAAAATTGAATTCTTCCTTATAAATTCGTTTTAAAATTCATCTCTATTCAATTCAAATTTCAATTCAATTTGAATTCATTGCAATTTGTTTTCACTTCGAATCGAATTCATTTTCAATTCAATTCGAATTCGTTTCCTATTCAATTCGAATTCGTTTTCAATTCAAATCAAGTTCGTTATCTATTCAACTTATTTTCTATTCAATTTGAATTCAATTCATTTTCGATTCAATTTGAATTCAATTTGGTTTTCTATTCGATTCAATTCAAATTGTTTTTCTATTCGATTCAATTCAAATTGGTTTTCTATTCGATTCAATTCAAATTTGTTTTCTATTCGATTCAATTCAAATTTGTTTTCTATTCGATTCAATTCAAATTGGTTTTCTATTCGATTCAATTCAAATTTGTTTTCTATTCGATTCAATTCAAATTTGTTTTCTATTCGATTCAATTCAAACTGGTTTTCTATTCGATTCAATTCAAATTTGTTTTCTATTCGATTCAATTCAAATTTGTTTTCTATTCGATTCAATTCAAATTGGTTTTCTATTCGATTCAATTCAAATTGGTTTTCTATTCGATTCAATTCAAATTTGTTTTCTATTTGATTCAAATCAAATTTGTTTTCTAATCAATTCAAATCAAATTTGTTTCAAAATATTCGATTACGAAATCACTTTTCAATATTCATTTTAAAATGAGTAAAATCGATATAAATATCGTTCACGTCAAAATAGCGTCAATCTAACCAACACGGCTTCATATATTTCTATTTTCAAATATTGTATTCAACAAATGAGTATTTATTTTTGTCAACACACGACTAATCTCAACGAATGAGTACTGTCCACGTGTGACTATTTTTGTTATTTAATATATTTTATAAAAATTATGGTATCTATCGTTTGATTTAGAATCAGACTCCAACCGTAAATTAGTAAGAGAACGATTCCCTAAATATTAACCCCGAAGGCCGAAACCAACATCAGATTAATATCCAGGAGACCACTCATCTCATCTACTTTCCAGTTGATTTCTAATTCTATATATGATAAAGATGTAGTTTTATTATTAAAATATTTCGTTCAACACATGACTAATCTCAACGGATGAGTACAGTCAACACATGAACCTTTTTTTATATTGATAAAGATGTAAATTTTATTATTAAAATATTTCGTTTAACACATGACTAATCTCAACAGATGAGTATAGTCAACTCATGAACCTTTATTTTATAATATTCTTTATTTTCCCAATTGGAATGAGGCCCAATCAATTACCATATAGCGTTAACTATATGGATTTCCATACAACAGATGTATATAATAGCATTGAAAAATAATCAACCATCAACCAAAGTGCACTACACTGTATAAGCATCAAATATAGATATCTAACGCTTATAACAGCCTGTCAATCAATCGATCGACCTATTAAATCAATCAGGATGAGTGAACTTCAAATTTCATCCCAACACCCGTGTGGGGTTTCAAACCATCAAACACAGATTTTATTTGTGCAGTTGGGCGATGTGTAAAATTTATCGACCCAATCAATGTCCTTCAAATAGGTGTACATCAACAAACCGTCCGGTTTTGTAAATGAATATTTTATTTATTCACATTCACTATATTCATATTCACGTTAGAAATTAAATTTTTAACGATAAAACATTTTATTTTAACATATGAATTTCTATTCAGTTCATTCTTTAAATAAAATGATATTCTTATTTTTCTAACATATTTTAGAAAATTTCGGCGGCATAACGGCACGATACTAGAAACGGGACGAGGCCTAGCCTTATCCCCGGTCTAGTGAAGGCCCACGCCATTCACACATCAATCAAATTCACCAAACAACCAAATTCAAATCAAATCACCTAACTAATCTATGCAACCAAACAAACAAGTCCATGGTTTGTGGACGATTGTGTCGGGTGCTACTAAGCACCGTCTGCATCCTAGTATACATATATAACTAGAAAAAGAAATTGAAAGGTGAGAAATTCTCACTGATAGCTATCCAATCATCTTGACTCTTCTTTGATAGAAATCTCCATCATTATCGCATTCTTGTCATCTTCGTTGCTGTAGCCACTACATATGTAAAAATCGAATTTTTTACTTCGCTATCCAATATATAAAAATCGAATTTTTACTTTGCTATTCAATATATAAAAATCAAATTTTTGCTTTGCTATTCAATATATAAAAATCGAATTTTTACTTTGCTTTTCAATATATAAAAATTGAATTTTTACTTTGCTATTCAATATATAAAAATCGAATTTTTACTTTGCTATTCAATATATAAAAATCGAATTTTTACTTCGCTATATGAATAAAAATTCTATTTTTACATTGCTACTATGTATATAAAAATTATATTTTTACCTCGCTATAATCTATATAAAGATTTCGCCTTTTCAAATATATCATTATAAAAATCACATTTTTATCCTTCTACAATATGAAAGATTATATTTTTAATACTTTAAAAATATAAAAAATCATATTTTTAATTCTTTAAAAATATAAAAATCATATTTTTAACCCACTACATATGTAAAAATCACGCCTTTCATTATATACAAATATCGCCTTTCATAGATTAAAAATCACTACTTTATATCATTAAAATCCGACCTTTCTTATGTTGAAAATCCTGTCTTCGATAATTTTAAAAACCATATCCTTCTCCTATGAAAAATCATATTTAAAAATCCCTTCTTTGTCTTCATAAAAATATAAATTCACATTCCTATATGCAAGAATAAAAATAACTGAAATAAAAACAAAAAGCTAACTTTTTTTTATTTCAGAATCAGATAATCGGAGAGGGGAGGAGCAAGGTGGGGGGGGGGGGGCGGATTCCGCAGCTCTGGACGGAGGGAGGAGGAAGAGTGGCCCTGGCGAACTTGAGGAGGGGAGGAGCGGTGGGTCCCTGTGTCGGTGGATGAAGGGGAGGTCTAGGCGTTGCGTCGATCGAACAGGAGGGGGGCGCTTGTCTGGCAGCGGCGGCGATCATCGGGGGGGGGGGGGGGGGGGGCCTGCCTCTGGCGACGGCGACAGGGGTTTCCCCCTTTTCCGTCATCTCCTTTTTTTCTTTTTCTTTTTCTTTTTTTGAAATGATTTCGGGTTTGAAATAAAAGGGGGGAGCAGAGGGGTTTAAGAGGGAAGAGAGAGAAAGGAAATTTCTTTTTTTTTCAAAAAGTTGACTTTTACATACGACCTCTAAATGAGGCCCACCGCCTATCGTCCATAGCATTTTACCCCCATTACGAACAAAATGTGATATGTATCGCAAGCTGATTCGATCGTTTCGATCAGTTTTCGTGGAATTTACATTTAAATCACTATATTGAATTTTTAACGTACATTTCAAATTACCGGGGTCACATACTAACTCGAAAAATTCTCGAAAAGTATTTTCTAGCTTCGTATTGACGATACGGTCCTAACAAAACTAGTTTCGTCGAATTCTGAGACCGTTTGAAAAATGGCCAATTTCCAGTCGATTAAAATCAACTAAAACTGGTCAAACGCGTTTTCCTTTGCCACGATCACATATTGATTCGAAAAATTATGAAATTTGAAACCTAGCAATAATTTGACATCGCGGATCCAACAAAAGTGGTTTCGTCGAAATCCGAGGTCGTTTGCAAAATTCCCATTTTTAAGGGCCTGAATTCCATAGCGACTATTCAGAATTTTCAAATGGGCATATCTTTTGATTCCCGCTATGAAATTTTGATTTGTCGGATTCGTTGGATAGATATCATCAATTAGATCCTAATGTTTTTTGATTCACTAAAATCCGGATTGTTTTGCACCCGGTACATTCAATTGAAGTTTGAAATCGAATTATCGAACTACCGCGCCATTTTCAATTCTATTTATAATTATATATAAATATTTATTTTCTAACGACGACGTATATAATATATACGTTCGAATTATATTGAAAATAAATTTTCTTGTCGATATTATTTAAAATAATCTATCTTAAATATTCAAAATTCGCTAAAATTGTCAAAATAAAAATTTTAAACTGGCTTAGATTTTCCGGGTTATTACAATCTCCCCCACTTAAAACTTTTCGTCCCCGAAAAGGAACAAAGTCGAAAGTGGTTTGATCCATCAACTCTACGTTCGATCCGGCTTCCATTCTCCAACTTTTCAGTTTCTGAGAATTTTCAAATTTTCAAAAATTTGGCTAACACCCTAAATTTTCAAAAAATTTCGCCATAACCTCCCCTGCACCGGGAGCCACGGGAAAATCGCGAAATTTCCATATAGGCCTTCTGATCTCAAAAAGAAAAAGAAAAAGCCAAGCGGCTAGCCAATAGGCTCATAAAGTCATCATCACCCAAACAAAATAGTAAATTATGTAGTAAACATGTACCTATTTGTCGGGCAAACAAATTTTATTCTCTGTTCTAGCCTCCTTGCTATGACCTGTTCAATGAAAGTATATGTATATGCAAGCAAATGCGACCAATTTTCAATATAATTCAATATTTGATTCAATTAGGCATAATGGTTCAAAATTATCAAACAAATAAACAAACAACACAAACATCAATCAATTAGTGAATTAGAGTTTCAAATTGATAATTTTGATATATATACAGAAAATCATGTTTTTGATGCCAATTCACAACAATGTGTTCTAACTATATAAGTTTGGTTCTCACACTAGTCTAATGGAAATATATAGATATCACACCTTCGAAACACAAACATAATTACTAATGATGATGGGTCAATCATCAGAATCATGTCCGGGCGAACTAGAATGTGATTCTATATCTATCTAATATATTAAAACTTCGAATATACGTTCATGACGCGTATATGCAAAACCTTTATATACTAGATTGTCCAAATTCAAAATAAATAAATATTCAAATACGTAATAAAATGGTTTAAATTTCAAAACAAAATTGTTTTCACTTGAAAAATATACTCTTCACACTCGTTCTAGGATACTACTGATCCCATCTCTAACGAGTCATTCTAATTGGATATTACTAATCCAATATCTGATGAATTCTTTCGTATGGTTCTAATGTGTCTTGTTCTCGAGCTCTGTAAACCAAAGCTCTGATACCAAATGAAGCGACCCGAACTTCCCCAGTCTCCGAAGAGATGAGAAAGAACGAATTACTGTGAGAACAGGACAAAACAGAACGCATACAGAAGAACATTTCATTGTTATTCAATATATAAAAATCAAATTTTTACTATGCTATTCAATATATAAAAATCGAATTTTTACTATGTTATTCAATATGTAAAAATCAAATTTTTACTATGTTATTCAATATATAAAAATCAAATTTTTACTATGTTATTCAATATATAAAAATCAAATTTTTACTATGTTATTCAATATATAAAAATCAAAATTTTACCTTGTTATTCAATATATAAAAATCAAATTTTTACTTTTCTATTCAATATATAAAAATCGAATTTTTACTTTGCTATTCAATATATAAAAATCGAATTTGTATATATTGAATAGCAAAGTAAAAATTTGATTTTTATATATTGAATAGCAAAGTAAAAATTCGATTTTTATATATTGAATAGCAAAGTAAAATTTTGATTTTTATATATTGAATAACAAGGTAAAAAGTTGATTTTTATATATTGAATAACATAGTAAAATTTTGATTTTTATATATTGAATAACATAGTAAAAATTTGATTTTTATATATTGAATAACATAGTAAAAATTCGATTTTTACATATTGAATAACATAGTAAAAATTTGATTTTTATATATTGAATAGCATAGTAAAAATTCGATTTTTATATATTGAATAACAATGAAATGTTCTTCTGTATGCTTTCTGTTTTGTCTTGTTCTCACAGTAATTCGTTCTTTCTCATCTCTTCGGAGACCGGGGAAGTTCGGGTTGCTTCAGTAAGATGGAAGCGTTCTGCTAGATTGATATTTATTTGTATTTAGACACTATCATAATATCAGAATATATATTGTTTTCAAAAATGTTTTGGGTTATCGCAAGGTAAAAATCGTCTGTATTTATGTGCGGATTTGGTCTTACGATTACCCTTTTCTTTCGAAGAGATTTTGAACTTTAAAATCAAGTTGGATGATTTCCCTTAAAACTTTGCGAGATTTTTCTCACATTCGTTCACCAGACTGACCTGGTATTTGTAATGCTCGGGTTAGAGTTGTGTGACGGCCCAAACCACGTTACACGAAGGCAAGGGTAATCTTTGGAATATAACACATAAACAGATAACAGCAGAACAGAAATAAATAAATAAATACACCAAATAATGTACAACAGAATATATTGGATATAATAAACATCAGAGTTACACGCTATACAGGATCATACTTAGTACAAATACAGTTCAGCTATACATAAATGTCTACAGCGGAAACGAAACATAATATGTACAATAGGAGCTGAACAGCATAAAAAGAGATAAATGATAGAATCCATATTCAGCTCTAGCTATCCAGAAAGAGTCTGCTAAAACCTGAACACAAGGCTGCCCATGTAGAAAAGGGGTACCCGAGTTTACAAGTGAAACAAACTACGAGTCAGTCATGGGACTGGTATGAGAAATCTATCTAGCATATTTTACAATATGGCTAATCACAGGACCACGCCACTTTCGCAGAAGAGGTTTACTCCATTGGATTGCCAGTGCTTTAAAACAAGTAAATCTTTTAAACATTGCAATGCTTTTCATAAAAATGAAGCCATTATAAGACTCAGTTCCCATCACACAATGCAACACAAACCGGAGGATAGAGTTTTACCTTATAATGGCCAAAATATGCTTAATATGATCAAAACAAATCATTTGATATTATTGCTAGTGTTTATATGTTTCAAAAATAATTTGAATCAAAACTATCAATGATATATGGCATGGGTACCATATATCATGTCGCCATATATATATATATATATATATATATATATATATATATACAATCAAAACAACACGATGTCGTATTTGGAAATTGGATTTCCGTCATGAACCGAGGCCAGGGGTCGTCCTCACCGCTTCGAGACAATCTAGCCCATGTCTCAGGATCAGAGCTCGAGTGATCCTTGGATCGTCAAGGCCGGTCCACCGATGTGGATTAAAATGCCTGAACACTGCGTTTCCCCGCCCTTTGGGGCGTAAATGAGTCCTATGACCCCATCGGCTTCAAATACTCACCGATATATCTGAGGCGCCTCACAACAGCAATAATCACACAGGTGAAAGTAAAATAAATGTCAAGGCTGGTAGGTCACTGACACCACCCTAGCTAGAAAGAAACGCATGTCCTCCCTGAGGTCCTTCTCCCGTTTCTGGCTCATACCGGGGTGTGAGGCTCGCGAATTAACGTTATACACAAAGCTATGCCACATAGGCGTGGCTTTGATCATCCACCACAAAGCTCTGCTTTTCAACAAAAGCTTTGATCACTGCATCTCAGCATGCCACACAGGCAATTCACGCCATGCAACTGATATATCAATCACACAAAATGAAATCCACTGTCAGACACATAGTACATTTACAAGTCCGTTCTGGGTCTGAACAGAACCGGAGGCACTCAATACCTCGCATATCCGTACAATCAACAAGTACGTCCGGACGACTACTACTTCAGCCCCTTCAAGGTAGATACTCCCATCGTGAGCATCAGCACCCCTCCATTCGACATGAAGATCATCGGTCTTGCACCGTCTTCATATCCTCGACTTTCAATTGTCGATCAATTATTTGAAATGAGAATTCGGCCTTTTCAAATAATTCATGTATATTTAGAATTTCAAATCAATTCATTTCAATGGTTAAATTATTCGACATCATTAACTCTGTTCTTTAATGTAATTTTCACGCCAAACACATTCAACCATCAAATATCCAATAAACTGAACAAATTCAATTTATTTTCATTTCATATCGTTTATAATATTTTATCACGATTTATCGCTATTTCTATTTATTTAAAAATAGCCAATTCTTTCAAACGACGCTTCAGGCCATAACGCGGCCATGGCGCTGTTTTTCTTTAGATTTCATTTACACATATCTGAAAATCTAACCGTTGGATCTTCACAAATTTTATATCACTAGACAGATCTTTTCAAAACGAATTCAACGGTTCTAGTTTTTGGAAAATCCGATGGTCAGATCTCCTGGTACACTCGTTTGAAGTTTTGATTTCAAATTACAAACGGCAGCAACATTATTCGATTTATTTTAATTATATATATATATATATATAAATATAATCGATTCTGGCGCTATTTTTCTTCAGATTTGAATTAAACATTCCAGACAATCCAACCGTTGGATCTTTACAAAGTTGGTTCCATTTGAAAGATATTTCCAAGGCAAACCCAACGGTTGCAGTTTCTGGAAAATCCGATGGTCGGATATCCCACAATAATCGTTTGAAATCACGGTTTCAAAATACAAACTGCAGTTTCGTTATTCGATATATTATAATTATATTTAAATATATATATATATAATACATTCTTTGATTTCAAAACCATATTCATTTCATACATTTGATAAAAGTGATAGCTTTATCCAACAACCATTTATTTCAACACATCACTATTTTTAACAATTCATATATATTATAAAAATGTTATTTTTATTGTAAAACAATTTATTTCAAAACACGATTATTTTATATATTTCGAAGAGGTGATAAAAATATTATTTTTATTATAAAACAATTTATTTCAAAACACGATTATTTTATATATTTCAAAGAGGTGATAAAAATGTGATTTTTATTATAAAACAATTTATTTCAAAACACAATTATTTTATATACTTCAAAGAGGTGATAAAAATGTGATTTTTATTATAAAACAATTTATTTCAAAACATGATTATTTTTCAATACATGAATTTCTATTCACCACATGAATATAGTTTCAACACATGAAAATCAATCAAGCACAGAAAGATTTCAGAAAATTTCGGCAGCATAACGGCAGGGTAGTTAAAACCGGCACCGTCTGAAGTACGGCTCCTCGCTCCACCTTAAAGCCTCGCAGCTTTTGACAATGGGGATTTTCAATATCTAGTTCGTACACAGACGAATTTTCCCATATACTAATCTTATTGGGATTTCAATCACAATCAGTTATTTCCAATCAACCACTCATGGTATTCACCAAATTTCACATCAACCAATCCAAACAATATGATAACCAATATATATCGTCCATGGTCTGTGGACGAGGGGAGTGTATATATATATATATATATTCGTATATAAATATATTTCAATTTCATTTCACTTCATTTCAACCATTTCAACGCATATATAATTTTTACAATGCATATATAACTTATACATCGAACATACAACTTATACAACGCTTATACATGAGGTGTACAATGCTTATATAACTCATACATTGACTATATAATTTATACATCGTCGTTTCCATATCGTCTATAATTCAGAAATCTCACTTTGGGTTCCACTCCACCAAAAATTGTAGAAGGCTCAGAAAAATATGCGGTCTCTTCTAAAATGTAGAAGACGTCCTCACGCTCCCAGCGTCTCTTGTTTCACTGGATTTCGACCACAAACGAAAAAGATATGATTTTTACAGTGAAATCAAAAACCGTAGCGTTTTAAAGTGCTATAATCAGTTTAAATTATAAAGGTCGTACCTTTCAGTTTTCGTTCCAAACTAGGTTTAGATTTTTCTTCGAATCCGTTGCACGATACGACGATCGGCCACTGCCACGTGGAAGAGGGAGGAGAGGGCTTCAGGTGCAAGGTGGTAGGGTCCAGTTCGATCTGGCCAGGAAGCGGCAGCGGCGGCGGCTGGAAGTGGCGGAATTTGGGGTGATGGTTCTCGATGATGGAGAGACGAGGGGAGGTGCAACAGGTATGGATCTGAAGGGGAGATCGGGATCTACAATAAGTTGAATTGGAGGGGGTGGTTTTGGTGAGCGTGGCGGCCGGAAAGGAGGAGAGAAGGAATGAAGGGGGAGCCACCGTTTATCGTAGAAGATCGGGGGAGAGAGAGTTTGAATGAGCCAATAGGATTTTTTCTATTTATTTAAATATTTTTAAATTTCTAAAATACCCCTTATCTCCTACGAACTCCAATCCAAACTCAATGACTGTCGTCCCTAGCTAAATACCCTCATTCCGAACACAATAGGATATGTTTCGAAGGCCCATTCGACTGTTTCAGTCAGTTTTCCTTCAAATTAAAATATAAAACATTCAATATTTGATTTGAACGTACATTTCAATTTGCCGAGGCCACACACTGACTCTAAAAATTCCCGAAAAATAAATCTAGCTATTTTTTCACGATACGGTCCCAACAAAACTAGTTTCGTCGAATTCTAAGACCGTTTGAAAAAGGGCCATTTTCTGGTCGATCCAATTTAACTTTAATTGACCAAAACACATTTTCCTTCGCCACGCTCACATATTAACTTCAAAAATTATGAAATTTGAAACCTAGCAATAATTTGACATCCCGGATCCAACAAAAGTGGTTTCGTTGAATTCTGAGGTCTTTTGCAAAATGGCAATTTTCACAGGCAAAATATTCTCCATAGCGACCTTTTTGAAAATTCATTTGGCCATAACTTTTGATTCCTCCTATGAAACTTTGATTTTTCAGATTCGTCAGAAAGATACTCACTATCATATTTGAATATTTTTGGTTTCACTAAAATCCATTTTATATTGCAACTGGTACAATCATTCAAATTTTGAATTCAAATTTTGAAACTACCGCGCCATTTCAGTCCTTGTTTATAATTTAAAATAATTATATTTATTTTTAAACATCAATTCAAACATACTTTTCATCGTTACTATTTAAAATATTTATTTTAAATATTTAAAATCCAATATTTTAGCCAATTTAAATTTTTTAAACTGGTTCAGATTTTCCGGGTTGTTACAACCGGATTGTACAGGTCCAGGTTATCGCATTGCTGCGAAGTTCATAAATGAGCTGGAGAAGTTCAGATGTATTATATATATGGTGTGTTTTCGTTGTATGCTGTATATGAGGACAGGTTATTATAACTATTCAGTTGTGTTAATGTACTATGATGATTGTAAGTTTTATTTAAAGCTCTCAATAAAGATTTATTTCTATATTATATTTTATTCTGCTTCGATGTGAGACTCTGATTCTATGTTGTGTTAATTCTTCTTCTTCTACTCTAATATTTCTTTCTCCCTTATCTCACCCTATAACTTCTTTCTAATAACGTTCTGGTGTTTTCGGTGTTTGGAAGGTCGGCATGAGATACAATATATGTATTTGTATCGATTTTCAGGGAAGAAAATCCTTGGGTCGTTACAGTATACATGACAAACGAAAATAAAAAAATATACGGAAATAACAGAAAAGTCTCAATAGGAAAAATAGTAGATATAAGAAATGGTGTCAAAAATAAATGTGGAGAATGGAGATTAAACGAGGAAAAATCAGAACAAATAGTAAAAAAATTATTTCTAATAGTATAATTGTGACGATCCCAAACCCCCGTGTACACGGTAGCAAGGATAATCAATGGAATATAACACATTAATCATCATTAGCAGAGTTGTGAAGACCCGCAACCTCCCCGTAAAGGAAAGCGTCGGATAGTTCGAGAACAAGCCACAACAGAACGCATACAGAAGAACATTTCACTATATATAACAACAGTGCATCAGATTACAAGAATATACAGAGTATAAATGAATATTACACAGAAATATCAGAGATTTAAATTACATTTAAATACATAGCAGCGGAAAATAATACAATACACAACTAGAAGAGATATACGGATACAAAGCTTTCCGGATATCGTTCCAGCTGTAAACCAGGATCCTGTGAATATAAATCTGCAAAACCAAAACTACTAGCTGCCCGTGTCAAAATAGGGGCACCCAGAGTTTAGGTTAAAACAATAAACTCCAGGTCAGTCATGGGACTGGTGTGAGAACTAAAACAGTTATTAATCTTTATTTTCAAAGCTAGGTAAATCAAGGGACCACGCCGTATAACACGGAACGGGTTTCCTCCCAAGAATACCAGTGCATAAAACAAACAGCGCAATGCTAAATAAAGAAAAATGAAGCTGTTATAAGACCCAGGTCCCATCACACAATGCAACGCAGTCGAGGATAGGGTTTTCCCTTATAACAGCCAAAGAATGCTTGATACGTTTAAAACAAATCATTTGATACTATTATAAGTGCATAGTGTATAAAACAACTTCAAATCATAAGTATCAATCATAGGCGGCATGGGTACCATATATCATGTCGCCATATATAGGTTTACAAATAAAACCGCAAAATGTCACGTATTTGGAAATTGGATTTCCTTCTATGAACCGAGGCAAAAGATAGTCCTCAACCGATTCGAGACGCTCTAGCCCGTGTCTCAGGAACAGCCGCAACTGCCCCTTGGATCGTCAGGGCCGGTCCACACGGAGTGGATTATTATGCCTGAACAATACGTCTCCCCACCCTATGGGGTGTAAGTCTGGTCCGTCAGCCGACCAGAATGCATTCGGCCGAAACCGATATAACCGAGGCGCCTCGCAACAACCACAACCACATAAGTCAAACTCGTCAGGGCGTGTAAAACCACTGACGCCACTTCTAGCTAGAAAGAAACGCATGCCCTCCCTGAGGTCCGTCTCCCGTTTTTGGTTCATACCGGGTGTGAAACACGCGAGGTAAACGTTACACAAAGCTACGCCACAAAGGCCGTGCTTTGATCATCACCACAAGACTTTGCTTTTCAACAGAAGCCTCGATCATTTGCATCTTAGCATGCCACACAGGCAAGCCATCCTATGCAACCGATATCAGTCACACAGAATGAAATCCGATGTCAGACACACAGTCCATTTACAAGTCCGTTCTGGGTCTGAACGAAACCGGAGGCACCTAGTACCCCGCATATCCATCGATCTCCAAGTACGTCTGGACGATCACTAACTGTTTCCATCTTCTTGGGTGTACAGCCCAATCAAGATCATCAGTAATTACCCAAACGACGTGAAGACCTCCGGTCTTCGACCATCGTCTTCATCTTCGACTTATCGTCGTATCAGTTACTCAGAATGGGATAAACCCGGTCTTTCCGAATAACTCGCGTATATTTTAAATAAGTGTTACACAAACACAACATACGCCTCATTCCAATTCCTTAGTCACTAACCGTAAATTAATCAAGAGAATAATTCCCCAAATATTAACCCCGAAGGCCGAAACCAACATCAGATCAATATCCAGAAAACCATTCTGCTTGGCTAACCGACAGTTAGTTTCTAAATTTCACGTTCAAATCTAATTAAAGATTTAACTATCGCCTGGAGCAAAACTGGTGATACTCCATTCTCGATCTTTTCAATCTAATTAAAGATTCATTAAAACTCCACTTAGTTTTAATCATTATCTGGGTTAAAGAATCAGTGTCATTTAAAAACACGGTTCACGATAAACCCAAAATCACATTCCATTAATTATCGGGTTAAAGAACGAGTGTTGTTTAAAACACTGTTCACGATAAACCCAAAAATCAATATCCATTCAATTCCAATTAAATATTATTTAATTGGTACACTTCATTAAATCTAAATAAAAAGATTTAATCTTTTCTCAACTGGGTTCAAGAATGGTGTTAGTGAAGACACCATTCACGACAAACCCAAATCACATTCGATATTCAATACAAGGCTCTGAATAGAAAATATATCGGCTTATATTCAATATCGAATTCTACGACTAACAAATGTCGTATTGGAAATAACGATATCAATATATATCTTTCAAATTTCCATAACAACACCTGTATAATCACGAATTCCAACATCGAAATATTCCGAAGACAATTTCGATTCAAATCCACTCCAATGCAATCATTGGAAATTTTGGTTATTTTTAAAACCCTTTTCGAATTCAATTTATTTATTTAAAAATAAATAGAATTATAATTCTAGTTCAAAACTAGTTCATTTCGATAAAAATCCATTTTTATCTTTTCAAATATGGAGTTTTTCATCCCAATTCTTCCCAAATCATTTCTTATGATTTTACACAAATTATTACTATTTTTAATAATTTTATCAAGGCCCGTACAGTCGATTTCCATCAATGGCCATCGAACTGCACTTATAGCGACCTTTTTCGAATTTGATTTGGACGTATCTCCAAATCCAACCGTTAGATTTCAAATTTCTAATATTCGTTAGAAAGCTCTTTTCGATACGAACCCAACGGTTCCGGTTTTAGGAGAATCCGACGGTCGGATCTCCCGTACTGTCCGTTTGAAATAAATGGTCGAAATTCGCGAACTGCCGCGGCGCGGCGCGTTCTATTCAGGCCATTATATTATATATAATATATATATATAATATATATATCGTCGATTTCTATTTAAAACGAATTATATAAATAGTTTTGAATTCGTTTCAAAAACATTTTCAACTTCCATTTCAATTCAAATCAAAATTGAATTCTTCTTTATAAATTCGTTTTAAAATTCATTTCTATTCAATTCGAATTTCAATTCAATTTGAATTCATTTCAATTCGCTTTCAATTCCATTTGAATTCGTTTTCAATTCAATTCATTTCGAAATCGTTTTCAATTCATTTTGAATTCGTTTTCAATTCAATTCATTTCGAAATCGTTTTCAATTCAATTCATTTCGAACTCGTTTTCAATTCATTTCATTTCGAAATCGTTTTCAATTCAATTTGAATTCGTTTTCAATTCAATTCATTTCGAAATCGTTTTCAATTCATTTCATTTCGAAATCGTTTTCAATTCATTTTGAATTCGTTTTCAATTCAATTCATTTCGAAATCGTTTTCAATTCAATTCATTTCGAAATCGTTTTCAATTCAATTTGAATTCGTTTTCAATTCAATTCATTTCGAATTCGTTTTCAATTCATTTCATTTCGAAATCGTTTTCAATTCAATTTGAATTCGTTATATATTCAATTCATTTCGAAATCGTTATATATTCAATTCATTTCGAAATCGTTATATATTCAATTCATTTCGAAATCGTTATATATTCAATTCATTTCGAAATCGTTATATATTCAATTCATTTCGAAATCGTTATATATTCAATTCATTTCGAAATCGTTATATATTCAATTCATTTCGAAATCGTTTTTCAATATTCATTTTTAAGATGAATAAAATCGATATAAATATCGTTCCCGTCAAAATGGCGTCAATCTAATCAACACGGCTTCATAAATTTCTATTTTCAAATATTCTATTTCAAATATTTCTTATTATCAAAATATTTCGTTCAACACATGACCAATCTCAATGAATGAGTATTGTCAACACATGAACTTTTATTTTATAATATTCTTTATTTTTCAAATTGGAATGAGGCCCAATCAATTACCATATAAAGTTAATTATATGGATTTTCATACAACTCATGTATATAATTACATTGAAAAATAATCAACCATCAACCAAAGTGCACTACACTGTATAAGCATCAAATAAAGATATCTAACGCTTATAACAGCATGTCAATCAATCGATCGACATATTTAATCAATCAGGATGAGTGAACTTCAAATTTCATCCCAACACCCGTGTGGGGTTTCAAACAATCAACCGCATATTTTATTTGTGCAGTTGGGCGATGTGTGAAATTTATCGACCCAATCAATATCAGTCAAATCAGTGTATATACAAACAAATCGGCCGATTTGTTTATAACTATTCTTTTATTCACATTCACGTTAAAATTTATATTTTTAACGATAAAACATTTTATTTCAACCTATGAATTTCTATTCAATTCATCTACACAATAAAATGATATTTTTATTTTCTAACATATTTTAGAAAATTTCGGCGGCATAACGGCACGATACTAGAAACGGGACGAGGCCTAGCCTTATCCCCGGTCTAGTGAAGGCCCACGCCATTCACACATCAATCAAATCAATTCGTTATGCAAACCACAAACTTTGGAGTAAGGGTCTAACCTAGCCTTACTCCTTCGCCTTATAACGGCGCACGTCTAATCCTAACCAATTTATCGATTCGATTTTTCACACCACAAACCACATTCAAACCAATATCGCAATCAATCACCAAACAGTCAAACAAACAAGTCCATGGTCTGTGGACGATTGTGTCGGGTGCTACTAAGCACCGTCTGCATCCTAGTATATATATATAACTAGAAAAATTAAATTGAATGGTGAGAAATTCTCACATATAGCTATCCAGCTCCACGGCTCTTCTTTTGCAGAAGTCTTCCTTGTTATCGCCTCTTCGTCATCTTCGTTGCCCGTAGTCACTATATATATAAAAATCGAATTTTTACTTCAAAGTTCAATATATAAAAATCGAATTTTTAGTTCAAAGTTCAATATATAAAAATCGAATTTTTAGTTCAAAGTTCAATATATAAAAATCGAATTTTTAGTTCAAAGTTCAATATATAAAAATCGAATTTTTAGTTCAAAGTTCAATATATAAAAATCGAATTTTTAGTTCAAAGTTCAATATATAAAAATCGAATTTTTAGTTCAAAGTTCAATATATAAAAATCGAATTTTTAGTTCAAAGTTCAATATATAAAAATCGAATTTTTACTTTGCTTTTCAATATATAAAAATATGATTTTTCTTTTTAAAGAAATCAGTTTTCAATACCTTTTCAAAATCTGTTTTCATATCTTTTCAAAATCTGTTTTTTTTTCTTCTAAAATAAAAAAAAAAACTGCTTTTATTGTTTTTAAAAAAAACTGCTTTTATTCTTCTAAAAAAAAATCTGGTTTTATTCTTTTTTTTTTAAAAAAAAATCTGGTTTTATTCTTTTTTTTTTTTTTTAAAAAAAAATCTGGTTTTAAATTCTAATTAAAATCAGGTTTTTTTAAATTCTATTTTATAAAAATAAAAATAAAAATAAACAAATTAAATAAATTAAAAATAACTTACAGGGGGGGGCCTGAGGCGGCGCTGTGGCCATCGGGGGGGGGGGGGGGGGGGTGTTCTCCGTCGCCGAACATTGCAGGGGGGGGGGGGGTCCTTCGGTGTCGCTCGTCGAGGGAGGGGGGGATCCTTCGGTGTCGCTCGTCGAGGGAGGGGGGGGGCTTAGGGTTCCACGGCGGCTGTCGATTAGGGCAGGGGGGGGTTGCGGAGGAAGGGGAAGAAGGATGGAAGAGGAGGAAGCGGCTCTGGGGGGGGCGCGCGAGGTGGCGGCGGCGGCGCTCTTCCCCCCCGTCGCCTTCCTTTTTATTTCTTTTTTTTTTTTTTTCTTTCGGTTTTGATTCTGTTCGAAGCTAACGGGGGGGGGGGGTATATGGAAAAGAAAAAGTTTTATATATTTTTAATTATTTAATTATTTAATTTTCAAAAAGGTACTTTTACATACGACCTCGAAACGAGGTCCACCGCCTGTCGCCCATAGCGTTTCACCCCCATTCCGAACACAATGGGATATGTATCGTAAGCTGATTCGACTGTTTGAATCAGTTCCTGTTAAATTTACACTTAAATCGCTATATTGAATTTTAAACGTACATTTCAAATTACCGGGGTCACATACTAACTAGAAAAATTCCAGAAAAATATTTTCTAGCTTCGTATTGACGATACGGTCCTAACAAAACTAGTTTCGTCAAATTCTGAGACCGTTTGAAAAATGGCCAATTTCCAGTCGATTAAAATCAACTGAAATGGTCAAAACACGTTTTCCTTTACCACGCTCACATATTGATTCGAAAAATTATGAAATTTGAAATCTAGCAATAACTTTACATCCCGGACCCAACAAAACTGGTTTCATCGAAATCCGAGGTCGTTTGCAAAATTCTATTTTTAAGGGCCTTATATATATAAAAATATATATAAATTCCACAGCGACTATTTCTAATTTTCAACTGGACATATCTTATCATTCCTAAGATGAAATCTCAGTTTGTTAACTTCGTTACAAAGACATAGTTATACAGATTCAAATATTTCTTGTTTCGTTCAATTCTGACTTATATTGAATTCTGTATATTCATTTGAAATTAGAAATCGAATTTTCGAACTACCGCGCCATTTTCAATTCTATTTATAATTATATATAATTATTTATATTCTAACGACGACGCGTATAATATATACGTTCGAATTATATTCAAAATAAATTTATTGTCGATATTATTTAAAATAATTCATTTTAAATAATCAAAATTCGCTAAAATTGCCAAAATAAAATTTTCAAACTGGCCCAGATTTTCCGGGTTGTTACAATCTCCCCCACTTAAAACTTTTCGTCCCCGAAAAGGAACAAAGTCGAAAGTGGTTTGATTATTCAGCTCTACGTTCGATCTGGCTTCCATTCTCTAACTTTTCAGTTTCTGAGAATTTCCAAAACTTCAAAAATTTGGCTAACACCCTAAATTTTCGAAAAATTTCGCCATAACCTCCCCTGCCCCGGGAGCATCGGGGAATTTCAAATAGCTTCCCCGGTCCTTCAGATCTCAAAAAGAAAAAGAAAAAGCCAAGCGGCTAGCCAATAGGCTCACAAAATCATCATCACCCAAACAAAACAGGAAATTATGTAGTAAACATGTACCTATTTGTCGGGCAAACAAATTTTATTCTCTGCTCTAGCCTCCTTGCTATGACCTGTTCAAAGATATATATGTATATGCAAGCAAATGCGACCAGATTTCAATACAAGTCAATATTTGATTCAATTAGGCTAAATGGCTAAAAATTAGCAAACAACTAAACAAACAACACAAACATCAATCAATTAGTGAATTAGATTATCAAATTCATAATTTTGATACATATACAAAAATCAGATTTTTGATGCCAAATCACAACAATAGGCCCTATCTAATTTTGGTTCTCACACCAGTCTAATGGAAATATATAGAAATCTCACCTTCGAAACACGAAAATAAATTCTAATGATGACGCGTCAATCATTAGAATCATGTCCGAGCGACTAGAGTGTGATTCTATATCTATCCAGTATATTAAAATTTCGAATACACGCGGATCAGACGTATACGCAAAATCTATATATACTGGATTGTCCACATCAATATAAATAGATAATCAAATACGAAAAATTGATTTAAATTTTCAAAACAAAACTTGTTTTCATTTGAAAAATATACTCTTCACACTCGTTCTAGGATACTACTGATCCTATCTCTAACGAGTCATTCCCATTGGATATTGCTCATCCAATATCTGATGAATTCTTTCGTATGTTTCTAATGTGTCTTGTTCTCTGCTTTGTAAACCAAAGCTCTGATACCACGTGTGAAGACCCGCAACCTCCCCGTAAAGGAAAGCGTCGGATAGTTCGAGAACAAGCCACAACAGAACGCATACAGAAGAACATTTCACTATATATAACAACAGTGCATCAGATTACAAGAATATACAGAGTATAAATGAATATTACACAGAAATATCAGAGATTTAAATTACATTTAAATACATAGCAGCGGAAAATAATACAATACACAACTAGAAGAGATATACGGATACAAAGCTTTCCGGATATCGTTCCAGCTGTAAACCAGGATCCTGTGAATATAAATCTGCAAAACCAAAACTACTAGCTGCCCGTGTCAAAATAGGGGCACCCAGAGTTTAGGTTAAAACAATAAACTCCAGGTCAGTCATGGGACTGGTGTGAGAACTAAAACAGTTATTAATCTTTATTTTCAAAGCTAGGTAAATCAAGGGACCACGCCGTATAACACGGAACGGGTTTCCTCCCAAGAATACCAGTGCATAAAACAAACAGCGCAATGCTAAATAAAGAAAAATGAAGCTGTTATAAGACCCAGGTCCCATCACACAATGCAACGCAGTCGAGGATAGGGTTTTCCCTTATAACAGCCAAAGAATGCTTGATACGTTTAAAACAAATCATTTGATACTATTATAAGTGCATAGTGTATAAAACAACTTCAAATCATAAGTATCAATCATAGGCGGCATGGGTACCATATATCATGTCGCCATATATAGGTTTACAAATAAAACCGCAAAATGTCACGTATTTGGAAATTGGATTTCCTTCTATGAACCGAGGCAAAAGATAGTCCTCAACCGATTCGAGACGCTCTAGCCCGTGTCTCAGGAACAGCCGCAACTGCCCCTTGGATCGTCAGGGCCGGTCCACACGGAGTGGATTATTATGCCTGAACAATACGTCTCCCCACCCTATGGGGTGTAAGTCTGGTCCGTCAGCCGACCAGAATGCATTCGGCCGAAACCGATATAACCGAGGCGCCTCGCAACAACCACAACCACATAAGTCAAACTCGTCAGGGCGTGTAAAACCACTGACGCCACTTCTAGCTAGAAAGAAACGCATGCCCTCCCTGAGGTCCGTCTCCCGTTTTTGGTTCATACCGGGTGTGAAACACGCGAGGTAAACGTTACACAAAGCTACGCCACAAAGGCCGTGCTTTGATCATCACCACAAGACTTTGCTTTTCAACAGAAGCCTCGATCATTTGCATCTTAGCATGCCACACAGGCAAGCCATCCTATGCAACCGATATCAGTCACACAGAATGAAATCCGATGTCAGACACACAGTCCATTTACAAGTCCGTTCTGGGTCTGAACGAAACCGGAGGCACCTAGTACCCCGCATATCCATCGATCTCCAAGTACGTCTGGACGATCACTAACTGTTTCCATCTTCTTGGGTGTACAGCCCAATCAAGATCATCAGTAATTACCCAAACGACGTGAAGACCTCCGGTCTTCGACCATCGTCTTCATCTTCGACTTATCGTCGTATCAGTTACTCAGAATGGGATAAACCCGGTCTTTCCGAATAACTCGCGTATATTTTAAATAAGTGTTACACAAACACAACATACGCCTCATTCCAATTCCTTAGTCACTAACCGTAAATTAATCAAGAGAATAATTCCCCAAATATTAACCCCGAAGGCCGAAACCAACATCAGATCAATATCCAGAAAACCATTCTGCTTGGCTAACCGACAGTTAGTTTCTAAATTTCACGTTCAAATCTAATTAAAGATTTAACTATCGCCTGGAGCAAAACTGGTGATACTCCATTCTCGATCTTTTCAATCTAATTAAAGATTCATTAAAACTCCACTTAGTTTTAATCATTATCTGGGTTAAAGAATCAGTGTCATTTAAAAACACGGTTCACGATAAACCCAAAATCACATTCCATTAATTATCGGGTTAAAGAACGAGTGTTGTTTAAAACACTGTTCACGATAAACCCAAAAATCAATATCCATTCAATTCCAATTAAATATTATTTAATTGGTACACTTCATTAAATCTAAATAAAAAGATTTAATCTTTTCTCAACTGGGTTCAAGAATGGTGTTAGTGAAGACACCATTCACGACAAACCCAAATCACATTCGATATTCAATACAAGGCTCTGAATAGAAAATATATCGGCTTATATTCAATATCGAATTCTACGACTAACAAATGTCGTATTGGAAATAACGATATCAATATATATCTTTCAAATTTCCATAACAACACCTGTATAATCACGAATTCCAACATCGAAATATTCCGAAGACAATTTCGATTCAAATCCACTCCAATGCAATCATTGGAAATTTTGGTTATTTTTAAAACCCTTTTCGAATTCAATTTATTTATTTAAAAATAAATAGAATTATAATTCTAGTTCAAAACTAGTTCATTTCGATAAAAATCCATTTTTATCTTTTCAAATATGGAGTTTTTCATCCCAATTCTTCCCAAATCATTTCTTATGATTTTACACAAATTATTACTATTTTTAATAATTTTATCAAGGCCCGTACAGTCGATTTCCATCAATGGCCATCGAACTGCACTTATAGCGACCTTTTTCGAATTTGATTTGGACGTATCTCCAAATCCAACCGTTAGATTTCAAATTTCTAATATTCGTTAGAAAGCTCTTTTCGATACGAACCCAACGGTTCCGGTTTTAGGAGAATCCGACGGTCGGATCTCCCGTACTGTCCGTTTGAAATAAATGGTCGAAATTCGCGAACTGCCGCGGCGCGGCGCGTTCTATTCAGGCCATTATATTATATATAATATATATATATATAATATATATATCGTCGATTTCTATTTAAAACGAATTATATAAATAGTTTTGAATTCGTTTCAAAAACATTTTCAACTTCCATTTCAATTCAAATCAAAATTGAATTCTTCTTTATAAATTCGTTTTAAAATTCATTTCTATTCAATTCGAATTTCAATTCAATTTGAATTCATTTCAATTCGCTTTCAATTCCATTTGAATTCGTTTTCAATTCAATTCATTTCGAAATCGTTTTCAATTCATTTTGAATTCGTTTTCAATTCAATTCATTTCGAAATCGTTTTCAATTCAATTCATTTCGAACTCGTTTTCAATTCATTTCATTTCGAAATCGTTTTCAATTCAATTTGAATTCGTTTTCAATTCAATTCATTTCGAAATCGTTTTCAATTCATTTCATTTCGAAATCGTTTTCAATTCATTTTGAATTCGTTTTCAATTCAATTCATTTCGAAATCGTTTTCAATTCAATTCATTTCGAAATCGTTTTCAATTCAATTTGAATTCGTTTTCAATTCAATTCATTTCGAATTCGTTTTCAATTCATTTCATTTCGAAATCGTTTTCAATTCAATTTGAATTCGTTATATATTCAATTCATTTCGAAATCGTTATATATTCAATTCATTTCGAAATCGTTATATATTCAATTCATTTCGAAATCGTTATATATTCAATTCATTTCGAAATCGTTATATATTCAATTCATTTCGAAATCGTTATATATTCAATTCATTTCGAAATCGTTATATATTCAATTCATTTCGAAATCGTTTTTCAATATTCATTTTTAAGATGAATAAAATCGATATAAATATCGTTCCCGTCAAAATGGCGTCAATCTAATCAACACGGCTTCATAAATTTCTATTTTCAAATATTCTATTTCAAATATTTCTTATTATCAAAATATTTCGTTCAACACATGACCAATCTCAATGAATGAGTATTGTCAACACATGAACTTTTATTTTATAATATTCTTTATTTTTCAAATTGGAATGAGGCCCAATCAATTACCATATAAAGTTAATTATATGGATTTTCATACAACTCATGTATATAATTACATTGAAAAATAATCAACCATCAACCAAAGTGCACTACACTGTATAAGCATCAAATAAAGATATCTAACGCTTATAACAGCATGTCAATCAATCGATCGACATATTTAATCAATCAGGATGAGTGAACTTCAAATTTCATCCCAACACCCGTGTGGGGTTTCAAACAATCAACCGCATATTTTATTTGTGCAGTTGGGCGATGTGTGAAATTTATCGACCCAATCAATATCAGTCAAATCAGTGTATATACAAACAAATCGGCCGATTTGTTTATAACTATTCTTTTATTCACATTCACGTTAAAATTTATATTTTTAACGATAAAACATTTTATTTCAACCTATGAATTTCTATTCAATTCATCTACACAATAAAATGATATTTTTATTTTCTAACATATTTTAGAAAATTTCGGCGGCATAACGGCACGATACTAGAAACGGGACGAGGCCTAGCCTTATCCCCGGTCTAGTGAAGGCCCACGCCATTCACACATCAATCAAATCAATTCGTTATGCAAACCACAAACTTTGGAGTAAGGGTCTAACCTAGCCTTACTCCTTCGCCTTATAACGGCGCACGTCTAATCCTAACCAATTTATCGATTCGATTTTTCACACCACAAACCACATTCAAACCAATATCGCAATCAATCACCAAACAGTCAAACAAACAAGTCCATGGTCTGTGGACGATTGTGTCGGGTGCTACTAAGCACCGTCTGCATCCTAGTATATATATATAACTAGAAAAATTAAATTGAATGGTGAGAAATTCTCACATATAGCTATCCAGCTCCACGGCTCTTCTTTTGCAGAAGTCTTCCTTGTTATCGCCTCTTCGTCATCTTCGTTGCCCGTAGTCACTATATATATAAAAATCGAATTTTTACTTCAAAGTTCAATATATAAAAATCGAATTTTTAGTTCAAAGTTCAATATATAAAAATCGAATTTTTAGTTCAAAGTTCAATATATAAAAATCGAATTTTTAGTTCAAAGTTCAATATATAAAAATCGAATTTTTAGTTCAAAGTTCAATATATAAAAATCGAATTTTTAGTTCAAAGTTCAATATATAAAAATCGAATTTTTAGTTCAAAGTTCAATATATAAAAATCGAATTTTTAGTTCAAAGTTCAATATATAAAAATCGAATTTTTACTTTGCTTTTCAATATATAAAAATATGATTTTTCTTTTTAAAGAAATCAGTTTTCAATACCTTTTCAAAATCTGTTTTCATATCTTTTCAAAATCTGTTTTTTTTTCTTCTAAAATAAAAAAAAAAACTGCTTTTATTGTTTTTAAAAAAAACTGCTTTTATTCTTCTAAAAAAAAATCTGGTTTTATTCTTTTTTTTTTTAAAAAAAATCTGGTTTTATTCTTTTTTTTTTTTTTTAAAAAAAAATCTGGTTTTAAATTCTAATTAAAATCAGGTTTTTTTAAATTCTATTTTATAAAAATAAAAATAAAAATAAACAAATTAAATAAATTAAAAATAACTTACAGGGGGGGGCCTGAGGCGGCGCTGTGGCCATCGGGGGGGGGGGGTGTTCTCCGTCGCCGAACATTGCAGGGGGGGGTCCTTCGGTGTCGCTCGTCGAGGGAGGGGGGGATCCTTCGGTGTCGCTCGTCGAGGGAGGGGGGGGGCTTAGGGTTCCACGGCGGCTGTCGATTAGGGCAGGGGGGGGGTTGCGGAGGAAGGGGAAGAAGGATGGAAGAGGAGGAAGCGGCTCTGGGGGGGGCGCGCGAGGTGGCGGCGGCGGCGCTCTTCCCCCCCGTCGCCTTCCTTTTTATTTCTTTTTTTTTTTTTTTCTTTCGGTTTTGATTCTGTTCGAAGCTAACGGGGGGGGTATATGGAAAAGAAAAAGTTTTATATATTTTTAATTATTTAATTATTTAATTTTCAAAAAGGTACTTTTACATACGACCTCGAAACGAGGTCCACCGCCTGTCGCCCATAGCGTTTCACCCCCATTCCGAACACAATGGGATATGTATCGTAAGCTGATTCGACTGTTTGAATCAGTTCCTGTTAAATTTACACTTAAATCGCTATATTGAATTTTAAACGTACATTTCAAATTACCGGGGTCACATACTAACTAGAAAAATTCCAGAAAAATATTTTCTAGCTTCGTATTGACGATACGGTCCTAACAAAACTAGTTTCGTCAAATTCTGAGACCGTTTGAAAAATGGCCAATTTCCAGTCGATTAAAATCAACTGAAATGGTCAAAACACGTTTTCCTTTACCACGCTCACATATTGATTCGAAAAATTATGAAATTTGAAATCTAGCAATAACTTTACATCCCGGACCCAACAAAACTGGTTTCATCGAAATCCGAGGTCGTTTGCAAAATTGCTATTTTTAAGGGCCTTATATATATAAAAATATATATAAATTCCACAGCGACTATTTCTAATTTTCAACTGGACATATCTTATCATTCCTAAGATGAAATCTCAGTTTGTTAACTTCGTTACAAAGACATAGTTATACAGATTCAAATATTTCTTGTTTCGTTCAATTCTGACTTATATTGAATTCTGTATATTCATTTGAAATTAGAAATCGAATTTTCGAACTACCGCGCCATTTTCAATTCTATTTATAATTATATATAATTATTTATATTCTAACGACGACGCGTATAATATATACGTTCGAATTATATTCAAAATAAATTTATTGTCGATATTATTTAAAATAATTCATTTTAAATAATCAAAATTCGCTAAAATTGCCAAAATAAAATTTTCAAACTGGCCCAGATTTTCCGGGTTGTTACAAGAGTACAGATAATAGCATAAACACATTATAGAATAATTTACATCAATATGACAGAGGAATCATAATATGTAATAAACATCAGAGTAGCACAGTGGAGGATACAACTTAGTGCATAAAAGGAAATGACCAGTCTACATCAAGATCACTGGGACATATACATCAGACAGTACATAATAGAAGTAAATCTGTCTACGTCGCGATAAGCGGAATCATATACATAGATAATACTGGCGGAAATGTCAAATAGCCAAAATATAGAGAAATCTAGTCTTCGCCATACTAGCCAAAAATGCACTCCATGTTGTAGTGCAAAGCCAAAATACAACCTTTCACCTGTCATAGGCTGCTCGTGTGAAAATAAGAGCACCCGAGTTTGCAAAGTGAAACAAACTACGAGTCAGTGATGGGACTGGTATGAGAAATCTACTTAATTGATTTAACAACAATAATAAGGCAAATCATTGGACCACGCCACTTTCGCGGAACGGGTTTACTTCAGTGATTGCCAGTGCATGAAATAAAGTAACTTATTTAAACAATGCGATGCTTTTTAGGAAAATGCAGCCATTATAAAACTCAAGTCCCATCACATAATGCAACGCAAATCGGAGGATAGAGTTTTTACCCTATAATGGCCAAAGTATGCTTAATACGTGTAAAGCAAAATCATTTGATATTATTACTAGTGCATATATGCTTCAAAAGAAAATTCAATCATAAATATCAGTCCTAGACGGCATAGCTACCATCTACTATGTCGCCATATATAAGTTACAATCAAATCCGTGATTTCGTATTGGAAATTTGGATTCCATTATTAGTCGAGGCCAGGGATGGCTCCTCTCCGTTTGAGACACTCTAGCAAATGCCTCCGGGCTCGAACGATGGCGAACCCTTGGATCTTAAGGGCCAGTCAACACATAGCGGATTAGTTATACCTGAACACACGTTTCCTGGTCCTATCGGACCTATCCATCGACCTCTTAGAGATCGATATATCCGAGGCGCCTTGCACTCCAACAACCACACAGGTAAAAATAATAATAATGCCAGGTCTTGTAAAACGCTGACACCACCCATTGCTAGAAAGAAACATCAAGCACTCCCTGCAGTCACGGTCCGTTTTTGACTCATACCGAGGTGTGAGACTCGCGAATTAACGATATACAAAAAGCTATGCCACATAGGCCGTGCTTTGATCACCTACCACAAGACTTTGCTTTTCAATAGAAGCCTTGATCACTGCATCTACGCATGCCACACAGGAAATTCTCGGCAAGCGACTGATTTCTATTGAGATAAAACCTCTAAGCTCGTACGTCTCAGAGAAGTGCGTTAAGCAAGAGAATAAATTCTCCGCTTCCAAACATATATATATATATTTAATAGAGATCAGTCAACATAAAATAAAATCCAATGTCAGACACACATCCATTTACAAGTTCGTCCCGGGTCTGAACGAAACCAGAGGCACCCTATTCCTCGTTCCATATGACCAATACGGAAGAGAGGTGTAACACCCCACATCCGTTAAGGTCACTCACAAAGGGAATGCCTTAACTTCGGTGGAGAGTTATAGGTAAAAGATACAGATAAATTACAAGGCAGACAAAATTTAAAACAGCGGGAAATAGAACTTTACTTTATTGATAAAATAAGTTGTACAACAATTGTTTTCCAATACCAGAATACCTGTCTTACAAAATAAAGAAGCATAAAATAACATTTATATTCCCCAATGTAGCATGATCCAGTCATAGCAATGGAAAAGAGAATCCAAGCAAAACTTCGACTAATCTTCAGCTTGGAAAGAAAACTAGACTAAGTAGTAATATTCCCTCCCTGCGAACCTGGGGGGAATGGAAGACAAGGAAGCGAAAGAAAATAGAGTCAGACATAATGTCTAGTAAGTTCAGTAACTTTCAGCATGTGAACAGTTAAAAGCAACATGACATGAATTTAACTGAATACAAGGAAACACCATGATGACGGGAATCATAAGGTTAGCACAAGATATGATAAGTTAAGATAAACTGGGTGCACTTCTATACTTTCTCTGCTTCGCTACTACCTTGTTATTCTAATTTCTATATCTCTACACCACCTAACTAGTAATCTGTATAAACTGATAAAACAATAACGTGATCCCAATACCCGAAATTGTGGTTGTTTTCAGGTGTACATCTATTATTTACTACCTAGATCTAATCTAGGGTTTTTTATCGAGCGCATTCTAGATTCAACTAGGGTTTACGCGAACTAGGTCCAACTAGGGATTATGCTACCTATTGAATGTTTCTCGGATTTTAGGATTTACGCGACCTAGGTCCAACTAGGGATTATGCTACCTATCGAACGACGCCCCTAATCAAGGACACACTACCCAGAGCGGTATATGTTCCTAGACTTTCCCCACGTATGTGTCGTGGATCGTTATCGCTGTCTAGATGCACATGTCCTCTATATGTGCGACCCGAGTCTCGTGGCAAGGCTAATCAAGAAACACGGGACTCGGTCGGGAGCTTTAAGTTATCTGCCTATACAGATGCTAAGGTCTGTTTTTCCAGTGGCTATGGTCCCACTCTACCCCTCCCTCAACTCATGAAAGGCACCCCTTGAAAAATGAGAACTATACGCAGGCCCCCTATGCCCTACTAACCTATGGCCATCCGCAACCATAACTAGATAGCAAGTATATGGTCTTTTGGAGTTCTCCGCCTTTTTGCTTGACGTATCTCGATTGACTCAAGATGGTAGGTAGACGACGAGTTGCTATCACAGGGCTACTGGTCTCGCCGAATCACGCTGGTCCATTCTAGTCTTTAGGTTGCCCTATATTGCAACCAAGTCATACCCTTGGTTCTTCTAACGCAGACCTTAACCTCTGTGAGCCCAGGAGGATCATCTGCAGCCTCACAGAGGGATACCAAGCTCACGTCCCCTTGAAGCAGCATGCTTCGTTACCCAGTTCGTTGGAGCCTTCTTTAAGATCAGATGGACTTTCGCTCCTTCTCGTGTTCTACTAAGATTTACTACTTAGTTCTCTTAACTAAGGTTTACCACTTAGTCTCCTGAATCTTTAACTTTCTTAAATAAGGTTTACAACTTAGTCTTCTTGACTAAGGTTTATTACTTAGTTCTCCTTCTCGTTATTTACTTGGTTCTCTTTAACTAAGGTTTGTCACTCTGGTTAAGTGTCATTCGTCAATTCAAGTTAACTTAACCCATTCATTTGTCATGTTAAACTGGTTAAGTGTTATCAGTAGTTCATGTTGACTTAACCCTACAACAAAGCAAGTTATAATGGTTAAGTATTTCTTATTACTTAACCCCACCCCTTCGTCTTGTATTGGTTAAGTGTTCCATTTAACTTAACCCTACCCATCTGTTTAGCTAACATGTTATACCGGTTAAGTGTTCTCTTAGTTAACTTAACCCTAACATCTGTTTAATTTACATGTTCTAATGGTTAAGTATTGTCCCTTCATGTTTTAACTTAACCTTGTTCATTTGTCACACTATGGTGGTTAAGTTTACTTAACTCCACCTTCTAGTCTAGCTAACATGTTAAATTAGCTAAGTGTATTTTACTTAACCCCACCTTCTAGTCTAGTTAAAATGTTATAACGGTTAAACCTTTTCCTAATCTCACCCACTTGTCTAGTCAACATGTTATAATGGTTATTTAACCCCTACAAGTCTTGTCTTGTTAACATGTTAAGTTGGTTAAGTGTTCCTATGGACTTAACCCTCCCATTCTAGCTTAACTGTTTCTTGGCTTTAAATTATTCATTTAAAACACCAGCCACTCACATTAGACAGATATTGTTGTGGTCACTGGATGTGCCGGTCGGTTCCGGGCGGATTTACACCGCAACTCAATCTAACTTCGGGTCCTTTTGGGCTCAACGCTCTAACCACCCACATTAGATAGGTATTGTTACGGTTGCTGGATTTGCCGGGCGGTTCCGAGCAGTCTTATACCATAACTCAATCTAACCTCGGGTTAGGCATATTCGTCTTTCCTAGATTTACATATTTATCCTTTTTGTCTATATGTAAATTGCTAACACCACTTTTAAACAAATTTGGCCTATATCATATTCATTTGTCATGCCCACTAACACACCTATATTCTGGGCCCAAATCTTGATTTAACTATCATTTAACCCAACTTGCAGTTTATTAGATCAGTTCATGTTAAAACTAGATTCAATATTCTAGTTTACAGTTTATGCCTAAAGCTTAGTTTACTCGCCAATACTAGGTTCAATATAACAAATTACATCTTCTATAATTCATGTCAAATTACCCCAATTTGCACGTAATAGTCATGTTATAATACATGCTCTAAATTATGCCAAATAATATAGATTTCATGTTATACCCAAATAACCCCGCATTCATAACGTACGTATATCATGATTTCACAAGTTTTTCTAAATACTCATGAAACGAAAATAAAAAGGGAATAGAGGATAAACATGAGAATTGACATAAAAGAATAGGCATGCAAAAGCGAGCCAAATACAAGGATAATGGATCCAATGGTTTTGGTGTACATAATAGGAATAAACTAAGCAAGTCACACCCTAGGTATAAGATCCAACAAAATGCCAGTTTGGTGTACAAAATGGTTTGTAACTATAGTGTTATGGGCATAAAAAATTAACCACCATAGTCATGGATAATTAACCAAAATAGTCCTAAGCAATTATCCTAAATAGTCATAGGCAATTAACTGTGATACTTTAAAAGTCATGGTCATAGACAATAGTCTTATGTTCATAATCATAGCCAATAATCTCATAGTCATGAATCATGGTCATAGGCAATGGTCTTATGTTCA
Organism: Allium sativum; assembly: GCA_030737875.1. Lineage (NCBI taxonomy): Eukaryota > Viridiplantae > Streptophyta > Magnoliopsida > Asparagales > Amaryllidaceae > Allium > Allium sativum. The sequence continues at coordinate 755,027,589 of CM060918.1, forward strand.
TAGTCATAGGCATAGTTTTATGTTCGTAGTCATAGGCAATAATCTCATAGTCATGAATCATGGTCATAGGCAATAGTCTTTTGTTCATAGTCATAGTCTTAGGACATTAACAGTAGTTTCAACGTCATAGGTATAGGCACAGTCTCATCGGTAATTAATCACAATAATTCTTAATTAGATCCAAAGGGATATACAAGCACATATTCAAATGAAAGGATCAGGCATATTCTTATATCCATTTAATTTCATGCCAAAAATAGATCTAGACATTCAAATCTAAAAAGTAACTGACTTACATTGATCGGTTTTAGAAAAGGATAACAAGATTACATTGAAGTGATTAACGCGACGTTGCTCGAAGCCGTTGAATTAGCCTTTGCTTCCCTTCTTGAAGCTTTAACTTCATTTGAATCTCTAATATCCAATTCCTAACCGTAGTCTTCAAGAAATAGTCTTCGTGTTTTATTTTAATTTATTTATTTCAATTATTCCAGAGGCAGCATAAGGAGAGAATAAAATGGTGTGAAGAGAATGGGGCTAGGGGGCTGTTTATATAGGATTAGGCGGACGAATCTGGACTGAAAATGAGATCAAAAACATCAGAATGAACCCAGGCTCAAAACTGGGTTTCAGCACCAGGTCAACCCCCTAGTCCCTTGGAGGTCGACCATATTGTCGAGCCCTAGATCGACCTGGTCCTGGGCGGGAAAATTCCCGCCCAGCCTGCGTTGGGGTATGAATTCGAATTTCGAATTCGAATTCGAGCTGTTTTTCTGTTCTGAAAAATTCTGAAACTTCGGAGGGTCATATCTTCCTCATACGGACTCCGATTATCAAAAACTCGGACTCGTTTCCAAGCAAAATTTCGAGACGAACGCAATGGAGCAAACCGTTTCCCTTGATTCTTCTTTTAAGATTTAATTATACTTTAATTTGTGAAACTTAATGTTACAGAATTACGGGGTGTTACATTCTCCCCCTCTTAAAAGGATTTCGTCCCCGAAATCTTCAAGTTAGGAAGAATGTGTCCTACCATCCAACCACCCATCTACTCAACCATTCAACCACAGGCATTCATTATCCTTAAAAAGATTTCTAATGTTTTCATGTTCATATGCATAGTGTGTGTATATGACTTTATCTAATGCAAGATCAGGCGGTCTACTGATTCAGTTGACCTCCTTAATGCGAATCATGTCAGTGCCATGCGTCCAATCATGTATGCAAGCATCCCTAGTTATGTAAATACTACATCTGTGCATAGCCGTTCATCGATATGCAACATCCATATGATAACATATCAAGTTAAACCCGTTAAACAAATACATATATGCGAATGCAATATGAAAGTGACTGAGTCGTTCTAGCACCTATTTTAAGAACCCGTAACTTCCCCGGTAAGGAAAGAGCGGATACTTTGAGGACAAGACAAATCAGAACGTAGACGGAAAAACATTTCATTGTTATTACAATAATTCCATCAGATACAAGAATATACAGAGTATAAATGAATAAATTACATTCGATAAATATCATAGATTTAAATTACATTTAATTACACCGCAGCGGAAAATAATACAAAAGCACAACTAGAAGTAATGCACGGATACAAAGCTTTCCGAGCATTGTTCCAGCTGTAAATCAGGATCCTGTGAATATAAATCTGCAAAACCAAAAATACTAGCTGCCCGTGTGGAAAATAGGGGCACCCAGAGTTTAGGTTAAAACAATAAACTCCAGGTCAGTCATGTGACTGGTGTGAGAACTAAAACAGTTATTTAAAACTTTACTTTATAGATAGTAATTCAAGGGCCCACGCCGAATAACACGGAACGGGTTTCCTCCCAAGAATATTAGTGCATATAACAAAATAGCGCAATGCTCTTTGGAAAAATGAAGCTATTATAAGACCCAGGTCCCATCACACAATGCAACGCAAGCCGGAGGATAGGGTTTTCCCTTATAATAGCCAAACATGCTTGGTATGTCAAAACAAATCATTTGATACTATTATAAGTGTATAGTGTCAAAACATTTCAAATCATAAATATCAATCATAGACGGCATGGGTACCATATATCATGTCGCCATACTAGTTCTACAATTAAAACCGCAATATCACGTATTGGAAATTGGATTTCCGTCATGAGTCAAGGCAAGGGGCAAGCTCCTCTCCGCGTTCGAGACACTCTAGCAAATGCCTCAGGACCCCACTATGATCCTTTGGAACCTCCAAGGTCGGTCCTCTCTTACTTTTGAGGATTGGCAATTCCTGAACACACGTTTCCCGGTCCTTACAGACCTATATCCGAGGCGCCTTGTATCCAACAACCACACAGGTGAAAAGTATATAAATGTCAGGGCTGGTAGGTCACTGACACCATCCTAGCTAGAAAGAAACGTCGTGCACTCCTTGGGTCCGTATCCCGTTTTTGACTCATACCGAGGTGTGAGGCTCGCGAATTCACGTTACACACAAAGCTACGCCACACAGGCCGTGCTTTGATCATCAACCACAAGACTTTGCTTTGCAATAGAAGCCTTGATCAATTGCCACTTACGCGTGCCACACTGGCAATTCACTCCATGCGACTGATGCCCACCAATATACAACCTCTGAGCTCGTACGTCTCAGAGAAGGGCGTTAAGCAAGAGAATAAATTCTCTGCCGCCAAACAGATGTATATTTAATAGAGATCAATCAACACAGAATAAAATCCAATGTCAGACACACAATCCATTTACAAGTTCGTTCTGGGTCTGAACGAAACCGGAGGCACTTTCCTCGCATATCCATCGATCTCCAAGTACGTCTGGACGATCACCAACTGTTTCCCTCATCTTGGGTATACAGCCCAATCAAGATCATCAGTAATCACCCAAACGATGTGAAGACTTCCGGTCTTCAACCACCGTCTTCATCTTCGACATCTCGTCGAATCGGTTATTCAGAATGGGTATAACCCGACCTTTCTGAATAACCCACGTATATAATAAATGAATATTACACAAACACAACAAACGCCTCATTCCAATTCAGAATATTCTTTTATTCACAAAATCACATTCTTAGGGAAAGGTTCCCATTAATTTTATCCAAGATAAATTCTTCTAAATTTATTCTTTAATATTCCTTTGGATATCATTTCAAACTAGTCGGGATTAGCGAACCACACCGAAGTAATTATTTATTTTATTTCCCAATCCCAACCTATATATCCCATGGAGAAAACTGGTAATACTCCATATCTAACACCACGGTGTTATAGGTAAAATTAATTAACATTTCACGTTCAAATCTAATTAAGGATTTAACTATCGCTTTGGAGCAAAACTGGTGGTACTCCATTCTCGATCACCTTTCAGATTTGATAATTTAAACTATCAATTCACCTTTTAATCTAATTAAAGATTCATTAAATCTCCACTTAGTTTCAATCTCTTCAAAAATCAATATCCTGCCTTTAACTGGGTTAAAGAACCAATGTCATCTAAAACACGATTCTCGATAAACCCAAATCACATTTGATATTAATTACAAGGCTCTGAATAGAAAATATACCGGCTTATATTCGATATCAAATTCTGAAACCAACAAATATCGTATTGGAAATAACGATATAAAATATATCTTTCAAATCCCCATAACAATATTTGTATAGTCACGAAATCCAACATCGAAATATTCCGAAGATAATTTCGATTCAACTCCAGTCCAACTCACGTATTGGGAATATTTATTATTTTTAAAATCACTTTCAAATTCAATTTATTTATTTCAAAAATAAATTGATTTTAATTCTAGTTCAAACTAGTTCATTTCGATAAAAATCTATTTTTATCTTTTCAAATATGGAATTCTTCAGCCCAATTTTTCCCAAATCATTTCTAATGATTTTAACAAATTATAGATATTTTTAATAATTTTATCAAGGCTTGTACAGTCGATTTCCAACAACGGCCATCGAACTGCACTTACAGCGACCTTTTTCGAATTTGATTTGGACATAACTCCAAATCCAACCGTTAGATTTCAAATTTCTAATATTCACTGGAAAGCTCTTTTCGATACGAACCCAACGGTTCCGGTTTTAGGAGAATCCGAGGTCGGATCTCCCGCGACGTCAATTTGAAGTCAATGGTCGAAATTCACGAACTGCCGCGGCGCGGCGCGTTCTATTCAGGCCATTATATATAATATATGTATTATATATATTTCGTCGATTTCCTTTTAAAACATATTTTATAAATCGTTTTAAATTCGTTTCAAAAACAATTTCAACTTCATCTTCAATTTCAAATCGATTTGATTTCAATTCAATTCGAATTCATTTCAATTTTATTTAATTCGAATTCAAATTCGTTTCAATTCAATTCAAATTCTAATTCGTTTCAATTCAATTCAATTTGAATTTACCTTCTATTTAATTCAATTCGAATTCACTTCAAATTGATTTCAATTCAATTTCAATTCGTTTTAAGTTTCATTCAAAACGGTTTCACTTCGTTTTTAACTCAATTTCAATTTAATTCAATTTGAATTCATTTCTAATTGATTTGAATTCAAATTCACTTTCTATTCAATTCGAATCGAATTCATTTCAAATTGATTCAATTCAATTTCAATTCGAATTTTAATCTAATTTAATTTGAATTTCGTTTCAAAATATTAAATTTTGAAATCACTTTTCAATATTCATTATAAAACGAATAAAATCGATATAAATATTGTTCGCGTCAAAATAACGCATCTCTAATCCACATGGCTTTATATTTTTCAAAAACTTCTTTATTCTATTCGACAAATGAATATTTATTCTATTCAACACATGAATCTATATTTCTTTCAACACACGACTATTTTTGTTATGTAAAATATTTTATAAAACTATGGTATCTATCGTTTGATTTTAATTAGACTCTACCGTGAAGTAGGTTATAATTGTAAATATGATAAAGATGTAATTTTTATTATTTAAAATATTTCACTCAACACATCAATAGTTTCAACTCATGAACATAGTCAACACATGACTATTTTTATTCTATTCAACACATGAATCTATATTTCTTTCAACACACGACTATTTTTGTTATGTAAAATATTTTATAAAACTATGGTATCTATCATTTGATTTTCAATCAGACTTCAACCGCAAAGTAGTTCTAATTTTAAATATGATAAAGACGTAAATTTTATTATTAAAATATTTTACTCAACACACGAATATTTTCAACACAAGAACATCGTCAACACATGATTATTTTCAACACATGAATTTTCTTTTATAATATCCATTATTCTCCCCGACTGGAATGAGACCCAATCAATCACTATATAACGTTAATTATATGGATTCCATACAACACATGTATATAATAGCAACGATAAACAATCAACCATCATCCAAGGTGCACCACACAACTGCATAAGCATCAAATATAAATGATCAACTCTTACACAATCTATCGACCAATCGATCGACATACAATTAAATAATTGGGTTTAGTGTATGCCAAATATCATCCCAATACCCGTGTGGGGTTTCAAATCAACAAACACAGATTTTTATTTGTGCAGTTGGGCGATGTGTAAAATTTATCGACCCAATCAATATCATTCAAATCAGTGTATATAAACAAATCGGCCGATTTGTCTATAAATATTTATTTATTCACATTCACGTTAAAAATTATATTTTTAACGATAAAATATTTTTAACTATATAAATATTTTATTTCCTTTCACCACATTAATTTATATTATCGATTTCACATCAACAACAAAAACAAATTTCACAACACATCAAACAAGCATACAAGCCATCCATGGTCTGTGGATGTGACGATCCCAAAATCCGAGGGGCGGTATTAAGGATAATCATTGGAATATAACACATTAATCATCATAGCAGAGTACAGATAATAGCAAAAACAATAAATAGAATAATTTTACATGGATATGACAGCGGAATCACAACATGTAACAACATCAGAATAGCACAGCGTAGGATATAAGTTAGTAATTAGAAAGGGAAGTGATCAGTCATCATCGCCAGAGGCGGAATACATACATGCAGTGAGACATAATAAGGGTATCAGTCTACATCGCCGAAGGCAGTACATATACATACGATAATAAGTACTGAAAGTAAATCAGTCTGCATCGCCAGTGGCGGAATCATAATATAAGTACAATAATGGCGGAAATGTCAAAGTCATCTCTGTGAAGTCAGCCTCGCCATGAGCCAAAATGCACTCTATGCAACAGTGCAGAGCCAAAAACAACCAGTCACCTGTGAACTAGGCTGCCCGTGTGAAAATAAGGGCACCCGCGTTTGCAAAGTGAAACAAACAACGAGTCGGTCATGGGGACTGGTATGAGGAATCTATTTAACAATTAAACAACAGTAATAAGCAAATCATAGGACCACTCCCCTTTCGCGGAACGGGTTTACTCCAGTGATTGCTAGTGCATTTAAAATAAAGTAAATTCCTTTAAAACAACGCAATGCTTTTAAAAAGAATGAAGCCATTATAAGACTCAAGTCCCATCATACAATGCAACGCAAGCCGGAGGATAGAGTTTTACCTTATAATGGCCAAATATGCTTGATACATGTAAAGCAAGACCAATTGATATGATTACTAGTGCATATATGTTTCAAAAATGAATAGCATCATAAATATCAATCATAGGCGACATGAGCGTCCCATGCCACTATGTCGCCATATATAAGTTACAATCGAATCTGTTATCTCGTATTGGAAAATGGATTTCCGTCATGAGTCGAGGCAAGGGGCAAGCTCCTTTCCGCTTCGGGACATTCAAGCAAATGCCTCAGGACTACACACTCTGGGTAACCCTGGATGCTTCAGGGCCGGTCCTCTCTTACGTTTGAGGATTAGTTATTCCTGAACACACGTTTCCCAGTCCTTACAGACCTATAATCGAGGCGCCTCGCATTCCAACAACCACATAGGTGAAAAATAGATATATATGTCAGGGCTGGTAAGTCACTGACACCACCATAGCTAGAAAGAAACGTCGTGCTCTCCCTGCAGTCTGTATCCCGTTTTTAACTCATACCGGGGTGTGAGGCTCGCGAATCCACGCTATACACAAAGCCAGGCCATGCAGACCGTGCTTTGATCATCATCCACAAGACTTTGCTTTGCAATAGAAGCCTTGGTCACAGCATCTTGGCATGCCACATAGGCAGTCCACTCCATACGATTGATTTCCATCGATATATAACCTCTGAGCTCGTATGTCTCAGAGAAGGGCGTTAAGCAAAAGAAAAATTCTTCGCTGCCAAACAGATATATATTTAACAGAGATCAATCAGTATAGAACAAAATCCAATGTCAGACACACAGTCCATTTACAAGTCCATTCTGGGTCTGAACGAAACCGGAGGCGTCAAATTCCTCGTATATCCGTCCAATCAACACATACGTTCAGACGGCTACTACTTCCGTTCCTTCACGGTAGCTACTCCGGTCAGGAACCTCAGCAGCGCCCATCCAACCGATACGAAGATTGTCGGTCTTGAATCCTCTTTGCATTTTCCAATTCGAATCGCTCGATAAGTTATTTGAAATGAGGGTTAGCTCGGCCTTTTCAAATAATTCACGTAATTAGAATTTAAATCGATTCTTTCCATGGTTATATTATTCGACATCCATCTTTCAGTTCTTTAGTGTTATTTTCGTGTCAAGCACATACAACCATCAAATATCAAACAATTCAAGCCCAATTGGTCTATTTGCAATCTATGATGCTTATAATATTTTATAACGATTTTTCGCCATTTTTATTTATTAAAAATGGCCATATTTAATTAAACGACGTTTCAGGTCGTGTCGTGGCACTGGCGCTGTTTTTTCCCTAATTTGTTTTACACTTATCGGAAAATCTAACCGTTGGATTTCTACAAAGTCTATATCTGTGGGACGATATTCCAAAATCGAACCCAATGGTTCCAGTTTCGTGAGAATCCGACGGCCGGATCTTCCACACTAGTCGTTTGAAGTTATGGTTTCAAAATTCGAACCGAAGCGTCGTTATTCGATTTAATTTAATTATATTTATATATAAATATAAACGATTTTGGCGCTGTTTTTCTTCAGATTTGAATTAAACATTCCGGACAATCCAACCGTTGGATTTATACAAGGTTGGTGCCGTTGGGAAGATATTTCCAAGGCGAACCCAACGGTTGCGGTTTCGGGAAAATCCGATGGTCGGATTCCTCGTACTAATCGTTTCAAATTACGATTTCCCAAACACGAACTGCACGGCTTCGATTCCTTTTATTTATATTTATATTTATATATATAAATATAGTTCATTCTATAATTCCAACTATAGTTCATTCTATATTTTCAACTTCGTTTTCACCTCAAATATTTCACTAACGCCTTAATATTTCGAAAAATTTCGCCATAACCTCCTTTGTACGGGGAGGGGTTTGGAAATTTATTGGACCGTGTTAGGTACCCAATAAATCCTAAAAAGCATCCATATTTATAGTGATATATTCTGGTGTTTACGGGGGAGCATGTATAGATAATCACTCCAGAGAATAAATTCTCGTCACCCCATTTCCGTGTGGAAATACATAGTCCATGTGCCGTATCTAATAACTAGAGAGACGTGATTATTGTCAACTCCAAACCCGTGTGGGGTTTTTATTAATCTGGCAGTTTATCGTTATATTTTATATAGTCCATATCAGTCATCAGTTCAATCCTGTAATATAAAATCATCGCCATACGAGCCTCTCGCTCGTATGGTAAATCTTCCACCTCGTCACACAAGCTCCAATTGCTTATGTGGAATATGATGAAGTATGCCTATCGTCAAGAAGTATGCCATGTAGTGTAGTTCAAAATTAATTGTTACTATCCTATGGCGATATTTATTATTTCACACAGAATAACCAGCACTCCGCATCCAATGCCATTCACAGGAGTTGATATAAAAATAAAATTGCGCAGCCAACTCATCAAGGCTTACTTATTTGTCTGAGACGCAAATAATTCCTTTACTCTACAGCTAATCCATTTTTCCTGTTTAACACATGTATATATATGCAGAACAAAGCTAATAATAATATTTCTAGCAAACTATTATTTATTTCAACACGTGTGTATTTTTATCAAAGCGTACACATGATAAAAGAAATATTTTTATCATCAAAAATATTTATCCAACACGTGATTGTTTTTAACACTTCATATTCACAATAAAAATGTAGTTTTTATTGCCGATTCATTTTATTTTAACGTACGATAACATTCAACACATGAATTTCAACTCGACGAACGAATTTCAATTCAACACATGAATATTCTCTATAGTTTATATATATATATAAATGTGATTTTTATCGCTAAAGCTATTTGTTTAAATTCAAATAATATTCAACACATGAATTCCAACTCAACGAATGAATTGCAACTCAACACATGAATATTCGCTATAGTTTGTATATATATAAAAATGTGATTTTTATCGCTAAAGCTATTTGTTTAAATTCAAATAATATTCAACACATGAGTTTTGATTCAACGAATGAATTTCAACTCAACACATGAATATTCGCTATAGTTTGAATATATATAAAAATGTGATTTTTGTCGCTAAAGCTATTTGTTTAAATTCAAATAATATTCAACACATGAGTTTTGATTCAACGAATGAATTTCAACTCAACACATGAATATTCGCTATAGTTTGAATATATATAAAAATGTGATTTTTGTCGCTAAAGCTATTTGTTTAAATTCAAAAAATATTCAACACATGAGTTTTGATTCAACGAATGAATTTCAACTCAACACATGAATATTGGTTTCAATATATGTAATTTATTTCAACGAATGAAAATCATTCTAACACATGAATATTTCAGAAAATTTCGGCAGCATAACGGCAGGGTAGTTAAAACCGAGACCGTCCCTAGTACGGCTCCTTGCTCTACCTTAAAACCTCGCGGTTTTTGACAATGGGGATCATGCATCTAGTTCGCACGCAGGCGGCATGTTTTATTTTCATTTCCACAATCCTATTCTAATTTGTTTCAACCACAAGAGGGTATTTTTCAACCACAAAGGTATTTTTCAACCACAATGGTATTTTTCAACCACAATATCAACCACAAACAATTATTTCCAACCAATCGTCATACCATATAATATCACGTCAATCACAAACTATAAATATCGTCCATGGTCTGTGGACGAGGGGAGTATATATATTATATATTATAATTCACTAGCATTTCATCACAATTCAAAGCATATATATTTCATTCGACGCTTATATAATTTATACATCGCTAATATTACTTATACAACACATGTACATGAGGTATACAATGCATATATAATTTACACTTTGCTTATATAATTTATACAACGCGATTCCATTCACACAATTTAGTTTAGATTCCTCACATTGGTTTTTGCAGTGCTAAAAATCGTGGGAAGATCAGAAAAATCCGCGGCTTCTTCTAGATGGTAGAGAGCCTCCTTGCGGTCATGGTGTCTCCTGTTTCATCAAATTTCGTTAACGAACGAAAAAGATATTATTTTTCAAAGTTTTGCAACGATTTATAGTGTTATTTTCATTTCAGAATTTCGAAGCAGAAAGGTTTTTAAACCGTCAAAACTAGGTTTTGATTTTAAAATCAAACCGTACCTTGTTGCTCTGATCATGCCCTGCGACGTTGAAGGGCTACGAATCAGCTCTCGATCGGTGGTGGTGGCGTCTGACTCGGCGGCTCCAGCACGTCGCGGCGGCGCTCCAAAGGGGCTGACTTCCTCCTGGAAATTCGACGCGTACGATCAATGGTTTTCGACGAGGCTTGTTCTGATTTGAAGAGGGGAGGGAGGCAATCAGAATCTTCAACTGGAGGTGGCGGCGAAACTGGCTGTGGCGGCGGCAAAATCGATGGGAAGCTTCAAGCTCGATAAACCGTCGATAACGCCTGGCGGCTAGGTTTTTTTTAGATATTTTCTGAAATTAAAATAATAAAAGAAAAAATGTGATTGGCCAATGGTTTTATAGGAAATTTTAAATAGTGTTTTCACAAACGGACTCGAAATCAAACCCAACGACTGTCGCGCCTAGCTAAATAGCCCCATTCCGGACACAATGGGATATGTTTTGTTGGCCCATTCGACTGTTATGGTCAGTTATTTTTCAAATTAAAGTATAAAACATTCAATATTTAATTTGAACATACATTTCAATTTGCCAAGGCCACAAACTGAGTCGAAAAATTCCAGAAAAATAAATCTAGCTTTGTTTTGATGATACGGTCCTAACAAAATCAGTTTCGTCGAATTCTGAGCTCGTTTGAAAAACGGCCATTTTTAGGTCGACCCATTTTAACAGAAATTGACCAATCACATTTTCTTTTGCCCCGCTCACATACTAGCTTCAAAAATTATGAAATTTGAAACATAGCAATAGTTTGACATCTTGGACCCAACAAAATTGGTTTCGTCAAATTTCGAGGTCGTATGCAAAATATCAAATTTCAGGGGCTATATATGCTATATAGCGACCTTTCTGAAAATTCATTTGGCCATAACTATTGATTCCCGCCATGAAACTTCGATTTTTCAGATTCGTTAGAAAGGTATTCATAAACAGATTTAAATATTTTCAGTTTCGCTAAAATCCGTTATACTTTCCACCCGGTACAGTCACACAAAGTTTGTATTCAAAATTTCAAACTGCCTTACTAGCCCCAATTCTTTATTTTATTGAAATATGCTATTTCAATTATTCAAATTCTTTGGTAATAACCAAATTTAAAAATTTTAAATTGGTTCACATTTTCCGGGTTATTACAATCTCCCCCACTTAAAACTTTTCGTCCTCGAAAAGGAAATAACAGCAAAGTAGGAAACAAAATGTAAATGCAAAGTATTGTAAAGGTACCTTTCACCGGAGTTAGTCAGAGATGTCCACTCTGCATTTGGGGTAGGCTTGTTTAATGCTTTCCTCAGTATCCCAAGTACAGTCTCTAGGATCACTACTCCACTGCACTTTGACTAAATGAATCTTTTTTCTCCTTAGCTCTCTAGTTTCTTTGCCAACTATCTTTAATGGCTCTCTTCTGAGCGCTAATTCTGGAGTTATGTCTATATCCTGTTGCGCTGCTTCTTCCACAACAAGATCTGGATCATGAACATGTTTTCTGAGTTGAGACACGTGGAACACATCGCGTACACCAGGCAACCAATCAGGTAATGATACCCTATATGCAAGAGTTCCAATCCGTTCAAGTACAGGAAAGGGACCAATAAATCTCGGTGCCAACTTCCCAGTCTTGCCAAATCTGATTACTCCCCGCATTGGAGAAACTCTTAAATACACATAATCGCCCACGGCAAATGATAAGTCTCTTCTTCTCGCATCAGCATAACTTTTCTGTCGGCTCTGTGCGGTTTTCAATCGCTTCTTAATGAAATCGACTTTATCCGATGCTTCTTGAATCATGTCAGGCCCTAACACCAGTCTGTTGCCAGGTTCTACCCAACATGCGGGAGATCTGCACGGTCTACCGTATAATGCTTCAAATGGAGACATTCCCAAACTTGCTTGATAGCTATTGTTGTAAGAGAATTCGGCTAAATGTAAGTGATCTTCCCATGAGCCTCCAAAATCAATAACGCAAGCCCGCAGTAAATCTTCAAGAATTATATTCACCCGCTCAGTTTGGCCGTCTGTCTGAGGGTGATAAGCGGTGCTTAGATTCAATTTAGTTCCCAAACCCATGCCTTCAAAGATCTTTTCACAGGTCTTCAACCAAGCTATAGCCTCTGTCACTGTACCAGTGCCAGAAAAGGGTTTTCCCCCAAGGTTCTTATACCTCTTCGCTACTCTGTCTAGCTCAAAGTCCTCGGGTGCTGGTGGCTGAACAATAGGGCCTCCCTCAACTACGGGGATATTCCCCCGTCCTCCTGCTACTCCTGCTCGGCCTCCACGGCCTCCTCTAGCTGTCGCTGCTCGTGTAGCCATCAGAAAGAATACTGTATCAGCAAGAAAAGAGTCAAGCTAACAAATTTGATAATTTTCATATATGATAAAGCAGGGGAACATAAGGAAAGGTAATGATGTACTGATCAAATTGTTTTGCTAATCTGCTTCGCTCATTCTAGGTAATTGCTAATCCTATCTCTAATGAGCTACTCGCCTTAGAACACTACTGATTCTATTCTAACGAGGTGTTTAATGTGTTAGATCCCGGAACTAAGGTTAACCAAAGCTCTGATACCAACTGTGACGATCCCAAAATCCGAGGGGCGGTATTAAGGATAATCATTGGAATATAACACATTAATCATCATAGCAGAGTATAGATAATAGCAAAAACAATAAATAGAATAATTTTACATGGATATGACAGCGGAATCACAACATGTAACAACATCAGAATAGCACAGCGTAGGATATAACTTAGTAAATAGAAAGGGAAGTGATCAGTCATCATCGCCAGAGGCGGAATACATACATGCAGTGAGACATAATAAGGGTATCAATCTACATCGCCGAAGGCGGTACATATACATACGATAATAAGTACTGAAAGTAAATCAGTCTGCATCGCCAGTGGCGGAATCATAATATAAGTACAATAATGGCGGAAAATGTCAAAGTCATCTCTGTGAAGTCAGCCTCGCCATGAGCCAAAATGCACTCTATGCAACAGTGCAGAGCCAAAAACAACCTGTCACTTGTGAACTAGGCTGCCCGTGTGAAAATAAGGGCACCCGTGTTTGCAAAGTGAAACAAACAACGAGTCAGTCATGGGGACTGGTATGAGGAATCTATTTAACAATTAAACAACAGTAATAAGCAAATCATAGGACCACGCCACTTTCGCGGAACGGGTTTACTCCAGTGATTGCTAATGCATTTAAAATAAAGTAAATTCCTTTAAAACAACGCAATGCTTTTAAAAAGAATGAAGCCATTATAAGACTCAAGTCCCATCATACAATGCAACGCAAGCCGGAGGATAGAGTTTTACCTTATAATGGCCAAATATGATTGATACGTGTAAAGCAAAACCAATTGATATGATTACTAGTGCATATATGTTTCAAAAATGAATAGCATCATAAATATCAATCATAGGCGACATGAGCGTCCCATGCCACTATGTCGCCATATATAAGTTAAAATCGAATCCGTTATCTCGTATTGGAAATTGGATTTCCGTCATGAGTCGAGGCAAGGGGCAAGCTCCTCTCCTCTTTGAGACATTCTAGCAAATGCCTCAGGACTACACACTCTGGGTAACCCTGGATGCTTCAGGGCCGGTCCTCTCTTACGTTTGAGGATTAGTTATTCCTGAACACACGTTTCCCGGTCCTTACAGACCTATAATCAAGGCGCCTCGCATTCCAACAACCACATAGGTGAAAAATAGATATATATGTCAGGGCTGGTAAGTCACTGACACCACCATAGCTAGAAAGAAACGTCGTGCTCTCCCTGTAGTCCGTATCCCGTTTTTAACTCATACCGGGGTGTGAGGCTCGCGAATCCACGCTATACACAAAGCCAGGCCACGCAGACCGTGCTTTGATCATCATCCACAAGACTTTGCTTTGCAACAGAAGCCTTGGTCACAGCATCTTGGCATGCCACATAGGCAGTCCACTCCATACGATTGATTTCCATCGATATATAACCTCTGAGCTCGTATGTCTCAGAGAAGGGCTTAAGCAAAAGAATAAATTCTCCGCCGCCAAACAGATATATATTTAACAGAGATCAATCAGTATAGAACAAAATCCAATGTCAGACACACAGTCCATTTACAAGTCCATTCTGGGTCTGAACGAAACCGAAGGCGTCAAATTCCTCGTATATCCGTCCAATCAACACATACGCTCAGACGGCTACTACTTCCGTTCCTTCACGGTAGCTACTCCGGTCAGGAACCTCAGCAGCGCCCATCCAACCGATACGAAGATCGTCGGTCTTGAATCGTCTTTGCATTTTCCAATTCGAATTGCTCGATAAGTTATTTGAAATGAGGGTTAGCTCGGCCTTTTCAAATAATTCACGTAATTAGAATTTAAAACGATTCTTTCCATAGTTATATTATTCGACATCCATCTTTCAGTTCTTTAGTGTTATTTTCGTGTCAAGCACATACAACCATCAAATATCAAACAATTCAAGCCCAATTGGTCTATTTGCAATCTATGTGGCTTATAATATTTTATAACGATTTTTCGCCATTTTTATTTATTTAAAAATGGCCATATTTAATTAAACGACGTTTCAGGTCGTGTCGTGGCACTGGCGCTGTTTTTCCCCTAATTTGTTTTACACATATCGGAAAATCTAACCGTTGGATTTCTACAAAGTCTATATCCGTGGGAAGATATTCCAAAAGAGAACCCAATGGTTCCAGTTTCGTGAGAATCCGACGGTCGGATCTTCCACACTAGTCGTTTGAAGTTACGGTTTCAAAATTCGAACTACAGCGTCGTTATTCGATTTAATTTAATTATATTTATATTTATATATAAATATAAACGATTTTGGCGTTGTTTTTCTTCAGATTTGAATTAAACATTCCGGACAATCCAACCTTTGGATTTATACAAGGTTGGTGCCGTTGGGAAGATATTTCCAAGGCGAACCCAGCGGTTGCGGTTTCGGGAAAATCTGATGGTCGGATTCCTCGTACTAATCGTTTCAAATTACGATTTCCGAAACACGAACTGCACGGCTTCGATTCCTTTTAATTATATATATATATATATATATATATATATATAGTTCATTCTATAATTCCAACTATAGTTCATTCTATATTTTCAACTTCGTTTTCACCTCAAATATATCACTAACGCCTTAATATTTCGAAAAATTTCGCCATAACCTCCTTTGTACGGGGAGGGGTTTGGAAATTTATTGGGCCGTGTTAGGCACCCAATAAATTCTAAAAAGCATCCACATATTTATAGTGATATATTCTGGTGTTTACGGGGGAGCATGTATAGATAATCACTCCAGAGAATAAATTCTCGTCACCCCGTTTCCGTGTGGAAATAAATAGTCCATGTGCCGTATCTAATAACTAGAGAGACGTGATTATTGTCAACTCCAGACCCGTATGGGGTTTTTATTAATCTGGCAGTTTATCATTATATTTTATATAGTCCATATCAGTCATCAGTTCAATCCTGTAATATAAAATCATCGCCATACGAGCCTCTCGCTCGTATGGTAAATCTTCCACCTCGTCACACAAGCTCCAATTGCTTATGTGGAATATGTTGAAGTATGCCTATCATCAAGAAGTATGCCATGTAGTGTAGTTCAAAATTAATTGTTACTATCCTATGGCGATATTTATTATTTCACACAGAATAACCAGCACTCCGCATCCAATGGTATTCACAGAAGTGGATGTAAAAATAAAATTGCGCAGCCAACTCATTAAGGCTTACCTATTTGTCGGGCTCGCAAATAATTCCTTTACTCTACAGCTAATCCATTTTTCCTGTTCAACACATGTATATATATGCAGAACAAGGCTAATAATAATATTTCTAGCAAACTATTATTTATTTCAACACGTGTGTATTTTTATCAAAGCGTACACATGATAAAAGAAATATTTTTATCATCAAAAATATTTATCCAACACGTGAATGTTTTTAACACTTCATATTCACAATAAAAATGTAGTTTTTATTGCCGATTCATTTTATTTTAACATACGATAACATTCAACACATGAATTTCAACTCGACGAACGAATTTCAATTCAACACATGAATATTCTCTATAGTTTATATATATATAAAAATGTGATTTTTATCGCTAAAGCTATTTGTTTAAATTCAAATAATATTCAACACATGAATTCCAACTCAACGAATGAATTGCAACTCAACACATGAATATTCGCTATAGTTTGTTTATATATAAAAATGTGATTTTTATCGCTAAAGCTATTTGTTTAAATTCAAATAATATTCAACACATGAGTTTTGATTCAACGAATGAGTTTCAACTCAACACATGAATATTCGCTATAGTTTGAATATATATAAAAATATGATTTTTATCGCTAAAGCTATTTGTTTAAATTCAAATAATATTCAACACATGAGTTTTGATTCAACGAATGAATTTCAACTCAACACATGAATATTCGCTATAGTTTGAATATATATAAAAATGTGATTTTTGTCGCGAAAGATATTTGTTTAAATTCAAATAATATTCAACACATGAGTTTTGATTCAACGAATGAATTTCAACTCAACACATGAATATTGGTTTCTATATATGTAATTTATTTCAACGAATGAAAATCATTCTAACACATGAATATTTCAGAAAATTTTGGCAGCATAACGGCAGGGTAGTTAAAACCGGGACCGTCCCTAGTACGACTCCTCGCTCTACCTTAAAACCTCGCGGTTTTTGACAGTGGGGATCATGCATCTAGTTCGCACGCAGGCGGCATGTTTTATTTTCATTTCCACAATCCTATTCTAATTTGTTTCAACCACAAGAGGGTATTTTTCAACAACAAAGGTATTTTTCAACCACAAAGGTATTTTTCAACCACAATATCAACCACAAACAATTATTTCCATCCAATCGTCATACCATATAATATCACGTCAATCACAAACAATAAATGTCGTCCATGGTCTGTGGACGAGGGGAGTGTATATATATATATGTATATATATATATATATTATAATTCACTTGCATTTCATCACAATTCAAAGCATATATGTTTCATTCAACGCTTATATAATTTATACAATGCTAATATAACTTATACAACACATGTACATGAGGTATACAATGCGTATATAATTTACACTTCGCTTATATAATTTATACAATGTGATTCCATTCACACAATTTAGTTTAGATTCCTCACATTGGTTTTTGCAGTGCTAAAAATCGTGGGAAGATCAGAAAAATCCGCGGCTTCTTCTAGATGGTAGAGAGCCTCCTTGCGGTCACGGTGTCTCCTGTTTCATCAAATTTCGTTAACGAACGAAAAAGATAATTTTTTTCAAAGTTTTGCAACACTTTATAGTGTTATTTTCATTTCAGAATTTCAAAGCAGAAAGGTTTTTAAACCTTCAAAACTAGGTTTTGATTTTAAAATCAAACCGTACCTTGTTGCTCCGATCAGGCCCTGCGACGTTGAAGGGCTATGAATCATCTCTCGATCGGTGGGGGTGGCGTCTGACTCGGCGGCTCCAGCAGGTCGCAGCGGCGCTCCAAAGGGGCTGACTTCCTCCTGGAAATTCGACGCGTACGATCAATGGTATTCGACGAGGCTTGTTCTGATTTGAAGAGGGGAGGGAGGCGATCAGAATCTTCAACTGGAGGTGGCGGCGGCAAAATCGATGGGAAGCTTCGAGCTCGATAAACCGTCGATAACGCCTGGCGGCTAGGTTTTTTTAGATATTTTCTGAAATTAAAATAATAAAAGAAAAAATGTGATTGGCCAATGGTTTTATAGGAAATTTTAAATAGTGTTTTCATAAACGGACTCGAAATCAAACCCAATGACTATCGCGCCTAGCTAAATACCCCCATTCCGGACACAATGGGATATGTTTCGTTGGCCAATTCGACCGTTATGGTCAGTTATTTTTCAAATTAAAGTATAAAACATTCAATATTTAATTTGAACGTACATTTCAATTTGCCAGGGCCACAAACTGAGTCGAAAAATTCCAGAAAAATAAATCTAGCTTTGTTTTGACGATACGGTCCTAACAAAATCAGTTTCGTCGAATTCTAAGCTCGTTTGAAAAACGGCCATTTTTAGGTCGACCCATTTTAACAGAAATTGACCAATTACATTTTCTTTTGCCCCGCTCACATACTAGCTTCAAAATTATGAAATTTGAAACTTAGCAATAGTTTGACATCCTGGACCCAACAAAAGTGGTTTCGTCAAATTTCGAGGTCGTATGCAAAATATCAAATTTCAGGGGCTATATATGCTATATAGCGACCTTTCTGAAAATTCATTTGGCCATAACTTTTGATTCCCGCAATGAAACATCGATTTTTCAGATTCGTTAGAAAGGTATTCATAAACATATTTAAATATTTTCAGTTTCGCTAAAATCTGTTATACTTTCCACCCGATAAAGTCAGACAAAGTTTGTATTCAAAATTTAAAACTGCCTTACTAGCCCCAATTCTTTTTTTTATTGAAATATGCTATTTCAATTATTCAAATTCTTTGGTAATAACCAAATTTAAAATTTTTAAATTGGTTCACATTTTCCGGGTTATCACAGTGGATGACGGGTGTCGGGTGCTGCTAAGCACCGTCTGCATCCTACTATATATATATAACTAGAAAAATAAATTTAGAGTGAGAAGTTCTCACCAGTAGCTATTCCAACTCCACGACACTTCATTTGTAGAAATCTTCGTCGTTCTCGCCTTTCGTCACTTTCGTTGCCCGTATTCTCTACATATGTAAAAATCGAATTTTTATTTTACTATTCAATACATAAAAATCGAATTTTTACTTCGCTATTCAATATATAAAAATCATATTTTTACTTCGCTATTCAATATATAAAAATCGAATTTTTACTTCGCTATTCAATATATAAAAATCGAATTTTTACTTTGCTATTCAATATATAAAAATCGAATTTTTACTTTGCTATTCTATATATAAAAATCGAATTTTTTACTTTTCTATTCAATATATAAAAATCGAATTTTTACTTCGCTATTCAATGTATAAAAATCATATTTTTACTTCGCTATTCAATATATAAAAATCATATTTTTACTTCGCTATTCAATATATAAAAATCATATTTTTACTTCGCTATTCAATATATAAAAATCATATTTTTATCCTTCTACAATATAAAAGATAATATTTTTATCCTCCTACACTATAAAAGATTATATTTTTATCTTTCTACAATATAAAAGATTATATTTTTATCTTTATCTTTCTACAATATAAAAATTATATTTTTAGCCTTTCTATAATATAAAAATTATATTTTTAGCCTTTCTATAATATAAAAATTATATTTTTGAACATTCCTATAATATCAAAATTATATTTTTATCACTCGTGTTTAACAAACAAAAATGTACTTTTTCCTCTAAGGTTATACGTATAAAAATCACATTTTTAATTGGTTAAAAAAATCATATCCTTTGCTAATAAAAATTCTAATCTTTCCTAATAATACAAACAAAAATCTAATCCCTTCTTCTATATTTATATTTTTTTTTCTATAAACTTAAAACTATGTTTTTTTATAAACTGAAAAGTATAAATAAATATAAATAAATAAGTGAAAACACTTACAGCGTTCGAAAGAAGAAAAAAAAGGGGGGTGTGCTGTTGCTCTTCGCGGCGGAGCTGGCCATCTGTGTGGCGGCTTCGACTGGGACGGCGGGGATGGGCTTCCAGTGGCGGTGGCTCGCGGGTTTTAGGCGTTGGGTGGGCTGCGGAGGGTCTTCAACGAGAGTGGAGAGGGAGGATAGGAGGAGAAGGAAGAGGTGAGGGAGGGGGCGCGTGGATCGTTGGGGCGAATGGAGGACAGCGCCTCCGGCGGTGGTGGCGCCCCTAGGGCTGATCGCATTTGTTTTTTTTTCTTTTAAATCAGATCGGGGAGAGAGAAGACTGAGGGGGGGATATAGGTTTTATATTTTTAATTTTATTATTCTAAACACCTTAAAAGCAACTTTTTTATTTTGAACTCTAAACGAGGCCCACTCTGCCGTCCATAGCGTATTACCCCCATTCCGAACACAATGGGATATGTATCGTAGGCTGATTCGATCGTTTCGATCAGTTTCCGTTAAAATAATCATATAACTCTATATATTGAATTTGAACACGCATTTCAATTTACCGGGGTCACATACGAACTTTAAAAATTCCAGAAAAATATTTTCTAGCTTTGTATTGACGATACGGTCCTAACAAAACTAGTTTCGTCGAATTCCGTGACCGTTGGAAAAATGGCCATTTTCCAGTCGATTAAAATCAACTTAAACTGGTCAAACACGTTTTCCTTTGCCATGCTCACATATTGATGCGAAAAATTATGAAATTTGGAATCTAGCAATAATTTGACATCACAGATCCAACAAAAGTGGTTTCGTCGAAATCCGAGGTCGTTTGCAAAATTCCCATTTTTAAGGGCCTGAATTCCATAGCGACTATTCAGAATTTTCAATTGGACATATCTTTTGATTCCCGCTATGAAATTTCGATTTTTCAGATTCGTTGGAAAGATATTCTCAAATAGATTCTATTATTTTTGGTTTCACTAAAATCTGGTTTGTTTTGCACCCGGTACATTCAATTGAAGTTTGAAATCGAATTATCGAACTACAGCGCCATTTTCAATTCTATTTATAATTATATATAATTATTTATATTCTAACGACGACGTATATAAAAAATACGTTCTAATTCTATTCAAAATAAATTTTCCGTCGATATTATTCAAAATAATCATTTTTAAATGTTCAAAATTAGCTAAAATTGCAAAAATAAAAATTTTAATCTGGCCTAGATTTTCGGGTTGTTACACCTATGGTGTGTATATGCATCCACGAGCAACCATTTGCAACCATCAATCATAACATGTTTCAAATACATGTTTACATCCGTTGGCTTCTACCTAAGGATCGATGATATGCCCTAGAGGATATACCTTAAAAGCTAGCAAGTATGCATAAAATTCCTAGAAAAAGAGATCAAGGATGTACCCTGTAACGACCCAGGGTTTTCGGTCCCGAAAATCGACATAAATACGTATACTGTATCTCATGCCGACCTTTCAAACACCGAGAACTCCGGATTGTCAATGAAATAATTTAGAGGGTGAGATAAGAAAGAAAGAAATATAAGAATAGAAGAAGAAGAAGAACACAACATAGTATCTCACATCGCAGTGGAACAAAATATAAATAAATCTTTATTGAGAGCTTTAAATAAAACTTACAAATCATCAGAGTACATGAACACATCTGGACAGTTATAATAGTCTGCCCTTATACAACACAGCGGAATAATATCATACGTCTGAACTCTTCCAGCCCGTCTCTTCACAGCTTTCGAACCTGAACCTGTACACCCCGGGCTAACCCGAGTATTTACAAAACACCGGGTCAGTCTGGTGAACCAAAGTGAGATAAACTCGCACAGTTTTAAGGGTAAATCATCCAATCATGATTGTAAAGTTCGAGATCTTTCAAAAGAAAAGAATAATCGTAAGACCAAGTCCACACATAAACACGGACGGTTTTTACCTTATGATAACCCAAGACAGTTTTGAAACCAATATCTTTCCTGATATTATAATAATATCTAAATACAAGTAAATAGCAATCTAGCGGAACGCTTGCATCTCACGCTCCACATATATAGTATACAATCAAAACCGCTGGCGCTTATTGGAGATTGGATTTCGACCTTGACAAGGTATGGGACCACCTTCCAATGATGTATCTCTAGAGGCGAATACACCTGGGTTCAACAAGAACGTCTGGCAACCCGGCCCTCACATGACCGACCACTCATTTCTCTTGAGTGTATCGAACGTATATCACCAACGGTTGGACTCAAACCACCGTTCCCGAATGGGCAGAATCGATAGAGTAAGAAACAAAAGGAATTTCTCTAGATAGGTGATTATACATCCTAATGGGAGCGACCCACATAGCCATGCTGCCTGCCCGATTTTTTTCATCTTTCGGTTGATGAGGCTTGAGGTCAGAACACATCTTGATCATCATATACTTTGAATGCCACATCGTCAGATCCTCTGGATATTACTAATCGACGTCCACAAAAATACTCTAGTTATTTGGCTAGAGAAAACCATTTCTCCGCCATCAACCATCGTACGTTTGAAGAAATCAACGTACGTAATCTCCTTTGGAAATACTCTGTCAGACACTCGTCCATACAAGTCATCCAGGAACAGGATGAACCGAAGGCACCCTCCTAATGCATCCCAGGAATCACCCTACAGATCAGTAGCGAGAAGTCCTTGCAATCCGTAGATTTCAAATCACGACAGCATCACTGTTGAAATATCTCCGGCCGCTAAACCAGCGAAATCCAATCAATAGTCCTTCCGCTTATGAAGATCAACGGTCTTCACTTGCTTCATCTTCACTAATCTTCTTTCACATATTCGCTGGTCGGAATGGTTTTCGAATATATATTCGATCCCGGTCTTTCCGTACCAACGATCGTATGGGTCATGTTTGATAGTCGGTGTTTTAACTATCAAATAAATAATTGTGTGAATGTCATGAGTTTACCAGTTCAGTATCAACACCACATGGCCTTTTTAATTAAAAACGATTAACGATAGAAACTCAAATCCTTAACCTTTCGAAATATAACTTATTTGATGTAAGGTTTTTATTTCAACCATTTCATTTTCATATTTAAGAAAATATGATATTCAATTCTTTATTCAACCATCGTTCAAACCCAGTTACTATTTATTTCACATTAACCATCTTGGGAAAAACTACTCATCTCATTCCTAGTAAAACAACGATATGAAATCTTCTTTACTTTATCACTAGAATATAATAACCACCTATTATACTTTAGTATACCTTCGCAAAAACTTAACGTTCCAATTTCCTTAAATCTTGGAAATATCTTTTTAACTTCCCACCACTTATTTTTCATTTATTTCACCTTGGACCATTATATATATAAATGCCAAATTATTTTCACTTCCTTTACTTAGGAAAAACTCATTTATATATTCTCGATCCTTTCCATTTTTATCTCGTTATTTTTTTCCCATATGGGAAAATATATTTATTCTTCTCATTTTACATTACAACTAACATCATCCTTAGCTAATCCCGAGGTCGTTCAAGTTGGGGTATTTATTTACCTCTCAGACCTTGATCAACAACGGATCTTACCTTTAGACAAACATCAGTTGTAACTCCAACCAGATATTTATTCTAATCTCAAATACACTTCCCTTAGCTCTTTTGTTGATAAAAACTTATTATCCTTTGAATCCCCCTTTTTGAATATAACCATAAAAAATTTTATCCATCGATTAAGAAAATTATTTTATAAACCATCACATTTCTCTTTTACCTTTCTAAACGATACTTCTTATCACTTGGATTTGTTAAAATCCTATTTCTTACCACATCACCTTTAAGCCTTTCCCTTAAAGTTTTTATTTCATAATTTCCATTAGTTCCCTTATTCAGTGAAATTTGTAAATCCTTTATACCTAAATTCTTTTTATAAATTTCGTTTATAAAACATGGTTCTATATAACCCTTTTATTTATCATTTCCCCAAATAAAATCATATAAAACCCAATTATAAACCCAATTAATAAATAATAAATATTTATTTTCTTTTACAAACTTTAATTCAAAACAATAGATTTAAAAATCATTCTTTAATTATGAAATAAATTTTATAATTTCATCTCGTCGATTTACCTGAAAGTAGATCGATATTTAAAAATGTTTAATTCATAGGCCATGTACTGCCAATCACTCAACCGATAATACCCATTGGTTTAAACCAAACAAATGGTGAATTTCAGGTCAATATACAATCGTCTAATCAAACAGTTCAATACTGGTCTCATAACAGTCTATAGCGATAATTCAGTATCAAACACAACAATCAATCAACCAATTCATTTATTTAAAACACGTTTATCTCATAAACGTGACCAATAAGGTAAGTTACCTTAACTGGACCCAATCGTTAAAAATAACGATTTGGATCTCACTAAAATTTTAACAACGTTTAATTTCATTAGTTCAACAATATATGAATATATATCAACAACCAGTCAAAACACTAGCAACCATAGCACACAAAAATAAAAAACCCAACTTATAAAATATAAGTGGGAAATAACTGAGTGAGTTTAACTCACCTTGAGTTTGATTTGTCGATAAACCAGTTTATTTCAGTCAAATTTAACTGCGTTTAATTTATTTGAAAAAAATCCAGCCGCTGTCTGCCCTGCTCAGTCCTTATCCATCGCGTAGTATACGTCTTTACGATTCCAGTGTTTTTCGTTTCGTCGGAATCTGATTTCGTGAGCGTTTTAAATTAGTATTTGAAATTTTATAAAACATTAAACCAAGAATCTTAAGTGAAAAACAATGGGCCTTACCTCTTAAACCCGTCCAGCCCAGCCCCTTTGAGTCCAAACCCGCACCCATTCACCTTATCAAACCCTCAAAACCATCGGCCTTCATAACGTAGCCGCCACTCCAGAAATTTCCAGAGCAAAACAAGAAAATGGAAACCCTCCACTGCAACCTACTCCATCGCTACTTTCCCCGACCATACAGACCGCGACCCCTCGCATCGGTCTCCTCCAGTTGCTTCCGCCTCCCCCCCACCCCACTAAGATCCTTCAACGACGAGACTGAAACCGAACCCTAGCTACTAAAAAGCTAAGTAATTTTCCCTAAATTTAATTCTGTTTTGATTTTCTTTTGCTTTTGAGTTTGGTTTTCCTTTCTGTGTGGATCTAGTTTGTTGTGGCAACTTCCTTACTTTGCTTGTATATTTATACTAGTGAACGGCTACAGCGATTTATGAATTGTTCCATCCTAGTTTAGGATTTACAGTGCTTAGGATCCTAGATGATATTTCAGTCATGTGGCCGAACTATGTTTGAGATTATACTGGGTCTCTGCATGGGGTTTGACAGGGAAAATGTGATGTCTTACAGTTGGATTTTTCCATGTATTGATTTTGTTCAGATTTACACACAAAGATCTGTACAGTTTTAAACTTGTTTATTTCATTTTTCCCGAACTGTGACATGCTGAGTATTTTTGTATTGGATTTTCAGAAAAGCACATGGCCTCCTGTACTTCAATAAAAAGAAAATTTAATAGATTTGATATGGCAAAAAAAATGATTTTGTACAGCAAAAGATCTTGCTGTTTTTCGATTCAAAAGATTTGATGGCATATATTTTTTATATTCCTACTTCACTCTAAATGTAGTGCAGGACTTCTTGATTATCTAAACACATGTATACAACATATACTTGGTTTCTCATAGCAGATTTGATGTAAATAACAGTAATTTAGTTTTCTTGTCAATAGTTTGTGTACTGTTTTGCTTGACCGAGTTGTGCAATGTACTTTGTAACAACCCGTATTTTCAATAATCTGTTATAACATAAATCGAGGCAGAATTTAATTCTAAAATCTGAATCAAGGGAAACGGGCTGTGCCATTGCGTTCTTCTCGGAAAAATACGCGAAATAGAGTCCGAGTTTTCGAAAATCGGAGTCCGTATGACCCGATTAAGGCCCAACGAAGTTTTCAGAAAATTTCAAAATAAAAACAGATTTCAAATTCAAACTTGAAACTGGAAATTTGGGCCAGTTTGGGCCAGGCGGGAAAATTCGCGCCACAGTACCCAAGTCGACAGCCCTGTCGACTTGGGAGTCGACCTGGTTTGACCAAGTCGACAGCCCTGTCGACTTGGCTGTCGACTTGGCTCAGACGAACAGTCCTGCCTGGTGCACCATTTTGAGATTGTGTTGAGCTTGGGGGCCAGATTCGATTTTGAGGGCTGAGATGGGAACTAGGGTTTAATCCTATGGCCTAAAACACTTGCCTAATCTATAAATAAGACCCTAACCTACCCTAAATCATCATTAATCTATCCTACAACTAAACTATGGCAAAATCAATCCTCTCATGGCCTCGACTCTCTTCATAAAAATTCCTAAATCAATTTCTAAGTGATTTTCCATGCATACAAGTGTTTTTAGACTTGTATGAGCATCATTAGCTTGCATCCAAGTCAAGTTTTTATATTTGCATCATAAAGAAGGAGTTTTGATCATTTTGGCTTGCATTTTTGGGTTGAATTGGTTGCATAAGGGCTTTCTTATATTTGCTATACTCATTTGAGTCTTCATAAGCATTGTAAGCCCTATTCTACTTTCATACTTAAACTCTAAAGTTAAATGTATGATATGCAAGTTTATATGCGAGTTTACTATGATGTAATATGCAAGTTTATCATGTTATGCAAGTTTTCTATGATGTAATATGCAAGTTTATCATGCTATGCAAGTTTTCTATGATGTAATATGCAAGTTTATCATGTTATGCAAGTATGCTATGATATGATATGCAAGTTCATCATGTTATATTATGCAAGTTTGATATGCAAGTTGTCATATGATATGCAAGTTATGCTATGCAAGTTTGGGTTGAACATTTTGTTCATGCTATCATGTTATGCAAGCTTATCTTGGGTTTATGAACATAAAGCTTCAAGCTTTATGCCAAAGGTTGCATTTTGGCAACATGTAAGTTATCATATCTCTTATGATAACTTGCATGTGAGGCTAAATGCGAACTTATGGCCATTTCTACATGTCATTTATCACCATGTATTACCAATATGCTAAGTTTGGTTTTATGCATGCTTTTGAGGCCAAAATATGTAATATGCAAGTATATGAACACATGAACATTTTATATGCCACCATGTTGAACTTGTGGCTTCAACACCCTTATGTCATGATTTATGCCAAGTTCCCTCTTTCTATCCTTTATGCGCTATTGCGATATGTAAGCGATGGGATTGCGTTTGGGGTTGGGTAAACTTAAAAGACATAAAAACATAAGCTTGGGAATTTACCTATTAAGTTAGGTCTACCCATTGGGAATTTACCTATTAAGTTAGGTCTACCCAATTGCTTGAAAACTTGTAACATGTTTTGGAAACATGATGGACATGACACTTAGAAAAGATAAGTGTGGCCAACTCGAGGTTGGGTTGAGTTTGTAGTGTAAACCTACCCGGAACCGACCGGCTTAACTAGTTGCTACAAACAATAGGACCCAATGTGAGAAGTTGGTCATGTTGTACCTTGAACCCGAGGTTAGACCAAGTTGTCGTGTAAAGCTACCCGGACCCGCCCGGCTTAACTAGTAACCGCAACAAAGTCTAATGTGAGAGGTTAAGGTGCATTAAATTAATTAATGCCTCATGATTAGGGTTAAGTCATGGTCCACTTAGTACTTAACCAATTTGGGCTCGGTAGATTAATCGGGGTTAAGTCGTGAACTCATCGTTACACTTAACCAAGTTAATCCATGATTAGCAAGGGGGTTAAACCGTACTTAACCCACTAGAAAAATCCTAGCAATGGGGGCCCACTCCAGCAGTAATCCCAAGTTAGTATCATCATGACCCTAGGGACTAGGCTAGGGTGGGGGCACGATTACTGGACTGGAGGTAATTGACCAAAAGCGACGGCAGAGGGTACGCCGGTGTAGTTCCGGGCGGACCATGGTCGTGCACATAGTCCGAAGCCGGGGAAAGCATGCACGGGTACCAGTAGATCGAGACTGTGCACTCATGTTTATGGTGTCCAGGGGTTGCCACCCTAGGGCTCGATACACCCGACGGGAGACCCTGCACTGTCTGACTACAATCATGTTTGGGCCGTATTGACACCAACACGTGACGAGTTAGGCTTAGGGAGCCGATTGACTAGACCGTTTGGTTGGACCTCGTATTAGGGTCACTTCATGTTATTGGGCCAAAGCTTGGGCCAAGGGATCAATACTTGTTTATTCAAGTCATGTTAGTTTGCTAGTACACCTGTGGTGCAAAACCTTAATCCTGATTATGCGATGACACCTTTATCTACCTTGTTAGTAAATCATCATGCTAGTGTGTTGTTATCCTTATGTTCATCCCTGCTGCTCATGCCAGTTAACTTTATCAGTTTACATTGATTGTAGTAGGGCTTACTCAGTCTTTTTGACTGACCTGTTTTCTTTCGCCTCTTTTTCTTCCGTTCCCCCCCCCCCCAGGTTCTCAGGGAGGGAATACTGGAGCTTAGCTGGATTTCTGACTGCTTGCTTGTGGGATTTAGCTCATGTACGGTTTGGACATGAAGCTAGATGTGGCTATCACTTCTTTTGGGGATTAGTATTTATGTATTTCAGTTTTCAGTTGATGTTGTTTTATATAGACTGGTTTATTTGGGAAGTTGACATTATGTTGTAACAGACTTGTTTTGAAATGGTTTAAAATCTTCCGCTGCTTTATCTATGTTATTTACTCTGTTTACATATATACATATGTTCTTGTTCTGCCTTGATATATCATTATGCATGTTTACCTGATTCAAACGCCCCTGCAAAGTCAGAGTACTTGCAAGAGACACCCTGGCGGAGGCGGGGTGTTACAATTTGGTATCAGAGCCAGGTTTACGAGAAGGAACAAAAAGGTTTTTAGAAAACTTTTGGAAAACTATTTTCAAAACCAAGTATAAAGTATTTTCCAAAGAAAAGTCTAGTTTATTTCAAAGGCTATTCCCCAAAAAGCCATTAGCAAAATTCCTTCGTTTTTCTCCATTCTGAATCTGTCTTTTTCTTCATTTTCAGTATGGCCGATAACTTTGCTATTCCGGAGGGAGTGCACGTACCTGTTTGGTATAGGAGACTTTTGGAGGCTAGGGCGACCGAAGCCGGCCCCGCAGATGTTCCTCCTCCTCCTCCTCCAGTAGTTACTATTCCTCCTCCTGTCACTAATGTTCCTCCTCCTCCTGTCGCTGAGGTTCCTCTTCCTCCTCCCCCTCAGCATCCTCAAGCTGACTTCGCAAAGGCTTGCAAAGATTTCAAAACAATGGGTGGCAAGAATTTTCAAGGCACTGAGACTTTTGTAGAGGCCAGAAATTGGTTGAAAGAGACCGAGGATTTATTTGCTATCTTTGGGATAGACGATCAGAGGAAGCTCTTGTTGGCGGTTTGGCTTATGAAGGATGAAGCCGCTTATTGGTGGGAAGTCACCAATGGTACTAGGCCTGTTGAGACTTGGGCCGATTTCAGGGCAAGGTTCGTGCTTAAGTTTTTATCTTCTGCTGAGGAGAATCTGCAAATGGAGAGGTTCATAACTTTGAAGCAAGGAGATATGTCTGTCAAAGAATATGTGAACAAGTTCAATCAGTTAGCTCGTTTTGGCTTGGATATGGTTAATACTCCTCAGAAGAAGGCTCTTCATTTTGCTAGAGGATTGAATGAGCCGTTACAGGGATTGGCTATGTCACATATTCCCCATGGGGCCACATTTGAGAGCTTGGTTGATATGGCGTTACTTCAGGGAGATGTCAAGAAAGAGACCAAGGTGAATGATACTCAAGCCAAGAAGACTGATTCCCAGGGGAAAGGAAATCAGAATAATCCAAGTGGCCAGAGCAGTCAAGGCAATCAGAACAAGAACAAGAACAAGGGTCAAGGCAACAAGGGGAACAACAACAAGGGCAAGAACAACAAGGGGAAGTGCCATTACTGCGGTTCAGTTGGTCATCTTATTAAGGATTGTAAGAAGAGGAAAAGGAAGAATGGCGAATGCTTTTTCTGCGGTGAGACTGGACATTTCAGTAAGGATTACCCGAGGAAGCAAGGGCAAGGCCAGGGTCAGACTCAGCGTGTTGGACCTTCAGGAGGGCAAGTTCATGCTCTCAGTACCGCTCCAGTTCCCGATCGAGGTAGTATTTCTGTTGAGAGCCTTGTATATATTTCTGATTTTCCAGTTCGTACCTTGTTTGATTCTGGTGCATCGCATAGCTTTATCTCATCTGATCTTGTTGATAGTTTGCACCTTAGTACTAGCTTGGTAGAGGATCCCGTTTGTGTTTCAAATCCTATTGGGGGTTCCGCCCATCTGTCTATGATATGTGGGGATTTGAGGATCTCTATACTGAGTGTAGAGTTCTTGTGTAGTGCTTATGTTCTTGGTTTCAGGGGATACAGATTGATATTGGGCATGGATTGGCTGTCCAGATATGGAGCCATCCTTGATTGTGAGCATAGGGTTGTGAGGCTCGTGACTCGCCTCGGAAACACCCTAGAGATTTCTTGTGATCCGAGAAGTCCCGTCATGTTGTGCTATCTTGAATCACTCGACTCGTCAATGGAAACTCTTCAGTCTGTGAGAGTGGTTCGAGAGTATCCGGATGTTTTTGATGAAGTTAGGGGGTTGCCCCCTAAGCGAGAGATTGATTTCAGCATTTATCTGGTGGATAATGCAAAGCCTGTTTCTTTGCCCGTTCGGCACATGGCTCTGCGTGAAAGGCGGGAGCTAAGTAAGCAAGTGAAGGAGTTGCTTGAAAAGAACTTCATTAGACGAAGTATATCTGAATGGGGAGCGCCTGTGGTGTTTGCTACCAAGGCAGATGGTTCTCTCCGACTTTGTGTTGACTATCGAGAGTTGAATAAGCTGACTAAGAAGAACAGACACCCGTTACCGAGAATTGATGATCTCTTTGACCAGCTTGTCGGTGCTTCTGTTTTCTCTCAGCTTGATCTTGCTACGGGATTCCATCAGCTCAGGGTAGCTGAAGATAGTATAGACAAGACTGCATTCAGAACTCCAGATGGATTCTTCGAATGGCTTGTCATGCCGTTCGGCTTGACTAATGCACCCGCATATTTCGTGGACTTGATGAGTAGGGTGTTCAGGGAGTTCTTGAACAAGTTTGTCGTGGTCTTCGTAGATGATATTCTGATCTTCTCTAAGGATGAGGAAGAGCACGCAAGGCATCTCATGGAGGTGATGGATACGCTTAGAGCGCATCAGTTGAAGGCCAAGTTCTCCAAGTGTCACTTTTGGAGAAGGGAAGTTAGATTCCTTGGGCATATAGTATCTAAGCAAGGCTTAGCGGTGGATCCTGCTAAGGTAGTTGCAGTTCAGGATTGGAAGACTCCAAGGAATGCAACCGAAGTGAGAAGTTTTCTAGGTCTTGCAGGTTTTTACCGGAAGTTCATCAAGGACTTCACGAAGATTTCTGCTCCTCTCACTAAATTGACGAAGAAGAATTTAGTTTTTGCTTGGAGCATAGAATGCGAGCTTGCTTTTCAGAAGCTCAAGAGAGCTCTCACATCAGCACCTGTTCTAGCTTTGCCCGATGGGGGGAAGTTATTTACAGTATACACCGATGCATGTGGCACAGGGTTAGGAGCTGTTCTTATGCAAGAAGGAAGAGTGATATGCTTTGGCGGTAGACAACTCAAAGTGCATGAGAAGAATTATCCCACTCATGACTTAGAGTTGGCAGCAATAGTATATGCACTCAAGGCTTGGCGCCATTATCTTCTGGGCGAAAGATTCGAGCTTTATACCGATCACAAGTCATTGAAGTATCTCTTTTCTCAGAAGGATCTGAATCTGAGGCAGCAAAGATGGATGGAATTCTTGGCGTCCTATGATTTTGAGATAGCCTATACCCCTGGCAAGGGGAATGTGGTAGCTGATGCATTGAGTAGAAGAAGGTTGACCCTAAGTCCTCTATTCGTTGAGATGAAGAATTTAGAGTATGTGGCAACCTTTGATTTCTCTTTGGCGGTTGAGTCGATGACCGGTTCTTTAGCATCTCTAGAACTCAGACCTACCTTTCTTGATCAAGTTGGGGCTTCGCAGAGAGAAGACCCTCAGATAGTTGAGATTATGGATAAGCTGATTCGAGGAGAGACGTCCAGTCATCTTGCTCGATATTCTATTGATGACAAGGGTTGGCTGAGAAGAGACGGAAGGCTATGTGTTCCCATGGTAGAAGATTTAGTAAGAAAAGTTCTGGAGGAAGCGCATCGCTCTAAGTTGACTATACATCCGGGCGGAGATAAGATGTATAAAGATATGAAGCGAATTTTCTTTTGGCCTGGGATGAAGAAGGATGTGGCAGAGTTTGTCTCTAGATGTATCATTTGCCAGCAAGTTAAGGCCGAGTCAAAGAAGCCCGGTGGGCTATTGCATCCTCTAGACGTTCCACTTTGGAAGTGGGAGAGTATTTCCATGGATTTTATCGATGGGCTACCAAGGTCAAGGAAAGGGAATACGAGCATCTAGGTTATTGTGGACCGACTTATGAAGAGTGCTCATTTTATTCCGGTGAAGAGCAAGAGGACCGCATCTGGGCTAGCGTCTGTATATCTTCGTGAGATTGTGAGACTACATGGAGTCCCTTCTAGTATTGTCAGTGATCGTGACCCAATCTTTACAAGTCAATTCTGGAATAGCTTGCAAGAAGCCATGGGCACGAGGTTGAATCTAAGTACTGCTTATCACCCACAGACGGACGGTCAAACCGAAAGGGTGAATAGGGTACTCGAAGATCTGTTGAGGCTTTGTATTCTGGATTTTGGTGGTACTTGGGAAGACCATCTTCCTCTTGTTGAGTTTGCATATAATAACAGTTATCAGGCAAGCATAGGGATGGCACCATTTGAAGCTTTATATGGGAGGCCGTGCAAGTCGCCTACATGTTGGTGGGAGACTACAGATAAGCTTATACTTGGGCCTGATCTGATCAGAGATACATCCGAGAAGGTCGAGTTGATTCGGAGACGGATGAAAGCGGCCCAAGACCGACAGAAATCCTATGCTGATAAGCGAAGAACTGATTTGGAGTTTGATGTTGGGGATATGGTTTTCGTGAAGGTTTCTCCTTTGCGAAATGTGGTCCGATTTGGAGCCGTTGGGAAGTTGGCACCGAGGTTTGTTGGACCATTCCCTATTATAGAGAGGATCGGGCAGATGGCTTATAGAGTGGAGTTGCCCGAGAAGCTTGCCGGAGTACACGATCTTTTTCATGTTTCGCATCTCCGGAAGTGTTTACATGAATCAGTAGAGGTTGTTGAGCCAAGTGTTTTGAAAGATGTGGAAGTGGAGAAAGAGGCTACCTTGAGGAGAGCTCCGATTCGTATCTTGGGGACGGAGACCAAGAAGCTCAGGAATCGAGAGGTCAAGTTGGTGAAGGTTCAATGGGGTGAAGCCGAAGAAGACGCAACTTGGGAAACCGAGGAGAAGATGCGTGGGCTTTATCCATTCCTTTTTGAGGGTACACTCTCAATCTCTTTTCTTTGTTAGCATATCTTTCTCTTTGCTATCCACGTTTGTCTAGTTTATCGTGTTAGTCTTGTCATGAGAACCTTAGGTAGAAACCCTTTGGATGAAACATGTGTTTGAAACATGTTATGCTTGATGGTTGCAAGTGGTTGCAAGTGTTTGCAAGTGGTTACTCGTGGATGCATTATACACGTTAGGCACTAGATCGGCTCACACACTCCTCATATTGCATATGCATGAGTGTTTATGCTTATTCATGGATGAAATTTTTTGTGTTATCACATGGATGTTGCATATGGATGTATGTGATGTGCACACATATAGATGTTATACATTATGTTAGGAATTGCATACATATGGATTCATTTCACTAACATAATTTGCATTGATGATATTTGCATTAGATAAGTACATATACACACACCTTTGCATATGTTCATACAACATTTAGAATCTTGTAAGGACAATGATTGCTCGTGGATGATGTTTTGAGTAGATGGATGTTGGATGGTAGGATACATTCTTCCTAACTTGAAGATTTCGGGGACGAAATCCTTTAAGGAGGGGAGAATGTAACAACCCGTATTTTCAATAATCTATATAACATAAATTGAGGCAGAATTTAATTCTAAATTCTGAATCAAGGGAAACGGGCTGTGCCATTGCGTTCGTCTCGGAAAAATACGCGAAATAGAGTCCGAGTTTTCGAAAATCGGAGTCCGTATGACCCGATTAAGGCCCAACGAAGTTTTCAGAAAATTTCAAAATAAAAACAGATTTCAAATTCAAACTTGAAACTGGAAATTTGGACCAGTTTGGGCCAAGCGGGAAAATTCTAGCCACAGTACCAAAGTCAACAGCCCTGTCGACTTGGGAGTCGACCTGGTTTGACCAAGTCGACAGCCCTGTCGACTTGGCTGTCGACTTGGCTCAGACGAACAGTCCTGCCTGGTGCACCATTTTGAGATTGTGTTGAGCTTGGGGGCCAGATTCAGTTTTGAGGGCTGAGATGGGAACTAGGGTTTAATCCTATGGCCTAAAACACTTGCCTAATCTATAAATAAGACCCTAACCTACCCTAAATCATCATTAATCTATCCTAGAACTAAACTATGGCAAAATCAATCCTCTCATGGCCTACACTCTCTTCATAAAAATTCCTAAATCAATTTCTAAGTGATTTTCCATGCATACAAGTGTTTTTAGACTTGTATGAGCATCATTAGCTTACATCCAAGTCAAGTTTTTATATTTGCATCATAAAGAAGGAGTTTTGATCATTTTGGCTTGCATTTTTGGGTTGAATTGGTTTAAAATCTTCCGCTGCTTTATCTATGTTATTTACTCTGTTTACATATATACATATGTTCTTGTTCTGCCTTGATATATCATTATGCATGTTTACCTGATTCAAACGCCCCTCCAAAGTCAGAGTGCTTGCAAGAGACACCCTGGCGGAGGCGGGGTGTTACATACTTGATCTCTTGTGCTACTTTATTGGAAATATTTCAGCTTCATACATGAAATTCTTAGCTGTTCCTAGCACTTACCCTACAGTTATGGTCACGGTTTTGTTCATGTGGTCCTGTCTTCTGTTACGTTACTTCGATTTCAAATCTGCCTTGTGATATTGTAAAAAAAAACAATTTATGGTCTGTCTAAAAGATTTGTATTGTAAAATCGAAGTATAGCTGTATAGCTGTTTCGATTTGCTCTTTCAATGTAGTATAGATTTGATGTACAGATTTTGATATGGCTTGTTCTTAACTGTGCTCTTAACTGTTCATATATTTGTTCACTGATTTTTAGCTATTCGATTTGCTGTTTTGAGCTATTTCTTATATCTTTTTTTTCTTTGATTTGAAATCTTTCCACTTTATAAATATAGCTACTCATAGTCGTATATTTTTTTCCTTTTGCACGATGGTACAGTGATACGTGTATTAAATGCAGAATGGGGTTTGTACAGCTTTGGTGAAGCTATGAAGATACTTACCTGTTCATTTCAATTTAAAATCTTTTGATCTATGTATGAACTGGGTAGAATAGCCTTAGAGTTGTAAATGATATATTTAAATATCTGGCTCAATTTTATATGTGGATGTGTTTGTA
This sequence comes from Allium sativum, assembly GCA_030737875.1. Lineage (NCBI taxonomy): Eukaryota > Viridiplantae > Streptophyta > Magnoliopsida > Asparagales > Amaryllidaceae > Allium > Allium sativum. The sequence continues at coordinate 755,063,656 of CM060918.1, forward strand.
CTAAATTCATACATTTCTTTGTTCAATCTCTGTAGATTTATTTTTCTCGACTGAATTGTCATACTGTTTTTGTTCACAGTTTGATGGTGAAAGCCATTACTATTGTTCTACTGTTCCTTGTATCGTTCAACCAGCCGCATACATAATTTATTTTCTTTCTGCTTTCTGTTTTCCCTTTTTGGTTAAACTTGATTATAAACAAACAAGTGAATGCAACCTGAAACAACTAACTAGTGACATTCCATTTGACATCTGTGTTTAGTTCTGGTGAAATATCAACTGCATGAAATTAAACAAGGGTTGAACTTATATATATTTTTAGTTCTTTCATTTCGACTATTTAGAGCTTATAATATTTTTAGTTCGTTCATTTCGACTATTTAGAGCTTATAAAATATCCATGTAATCTAAAAAAAATTCAAGAAGTCGAATATTAATAACCTGATATCAACGAATATATTTATATAATTCAATATAACCAATATTTAAACTTCTTTAATTTACTCGTTCACCTTACACAACAAATTTGACATTTTCTCAATATCCCGAAAATATTATTATATTTTTAATATAATTTAAATATTCCAATTAGAATGGCCAAATCCCATTATTTAAATTAAAATAAATATTTTAAATAAATAAAATATTACAAATAAATGGTCAGAAAATAGGGGACATTACATTCTTTCCCCCTTAAAATAATTTCGTCCTCGAAATTGCTAAGGTAAGAGAAATGTTGCGAATCCCATAAATTTTAAAATATATCTAAATAATGCTTCATTTATTTTCTTTTGGGTCTCAGTTTATTTAATTCTTTATTAAACCATGGATGAAATCTATTCGACCAATCTAACAAGCAGACCATAGTCAATCAACCAATCAAGGCACAACAACTCAATCAATTCAACTGAATCCACATTCGGTACTACTATTTAATTCAACATATTTGAAAATCAACTGATTTATTTTCAATTAATTTCTTCTTAATTATTAATCAAATTTCCAAATTCCAAATCAACGTTATTTACTTTCGACATCATTCCTTAATTTATTTTCAATATCATTATTACTTATAAATTCAATTCCACTTAACCCAGTTAAGTTCAATTCAAATCAATCAATTCTTTAATAATTTCATAAAATTATTTTTTTCTATAAAAATAACTTTTTGGGTAAAATTAATTCACTTACCCTCCTTTCAAAACAATACTGTATCGATTACCAGTTCAACGCTTTTCAACACTTGAACCGATCGAACAACTCGATACAAAATATTTGTATATAAAATTTACAAATACGCTCTCGTGTGTATATATATATATACACACACACACACACTCAAACTCAATCTAGGGTGTTACTAGCCCCATCTCTATCGAGTTACGCCACAGAGCCAAGGTTATCACTAAATTAATAGCTCTGATACCACTGTAACGACCCAACGATTTTCGGTCCCGAAAATCGACATAAATACCTGTACTGTATCTCATGCCGACCTTTCAAACACCGAGAACACCGGATTGTCAATGAAAGAATTTAGAGGGTGAGATAAGAAAGAAAGAAATATAAGAATAGAAGAAGAAGAAGAACGCAACATAGTATCTCACATCGCAGTGGAACAAAATATAAATAAATCTTTATTGAGAGCTTTAAATAAAACTTACAAATCATCAGAGTACATGAACACATCTGGACAGTTATAATAATCTGCCCATATACAACACAGCGGAATAATATCATACGTCTGAACTCTTCCAGCCCGTCTCTTCACAGCTTTCGAACCTGAACCTGTACACCCCGGGCTAACCCGAGTATTTACAAAACACCGGGTCAGTCCGGTGAACCAGAGTGAGATAAACTCGCACAGTTTTAAGGGTAAATCATCCAATCATGATTGTAAAGTTCGAAATCTTTCAAAAGAAAAGAATAATCGTAAGACCAAGTCCACACATAAACACGGACGGTTTTTACCTTACGATAACCCAAGACAGTTTTGAAACCAATATCTTTCCTGATATTATAATAATATCTAAATACAAGTAAATAGCAATCTAGTGGAACGCTTGCATCTCACGCTCCACATATATAGTATACAATCAAAACCGCTGGCGCTTATTGGAGATTGGATTTCGACCTTGACAAGGTATGGGACCACCTTCCGATGATGTATCTCTAGAGGCGAATACACCTGGGTTCAACAAGAACGTCTTGCAACCCGGCCCTCACATGATCGACCACTCATTTCTCTTGAGTGTATCGAATGTATATCACCAACAGTTGGACTCAAACCACCGTTCCTGAATGGGAAGAATCGATAGAGTAAGAAACAAAAGGAATTTCTCTAGATAGGTGATTATACATCCTAATGGGAGCGACCCACATAGCCATGTTGCCTGCCCGATTTTTGTCAACTACCGGTTGATGAGGCTTGAGGTCAGAACACATCTTGATCATCATATACTTTGAATGCCACATCGTCAGCTCCTCTGGATATTACTAATTGACGTCCACAAAAATACTCTAGTTATTTGGCTAGAGAAAACCATTTCTCCGCCATCAACCATCGTACATTTGAAGAAATCAACGTACGTAATCTCCTTTGGAAATACTCTGTCAGACAATCGTCCATACAAGTCATCCAGGAACAGGATGAACCGAAGGCACCCTCCTAATGCATCCCAGGAATCACCTTACAGATCAGTAGCGAGAAGTCCTTGCAATCCGTAGATTTTAAATCACGACAGAATCACTGTTGAAATATCTCCGGCCGCTAAACCAGTGAAATCCAATCAATAGTCCTTCCGCTTATGAAGATCAACGGTCTTCACTTGCTTCATCTTCACTAATCTTCTTTCACGTATTCGCTGGTCGGAATGGTTTTCGAATATATATTCGATCCCGGTCTTTCCGTACCAACGATCGTATGGGTCATGTTTGATAGTCGGTGTTTTAACTATCAAATAAATAATTGTGTGAATGTCATGAGTTTACCAGTTCAGTATCAACACCACATGGCCTTTTTAATTAAAAACGATTAACGATAGAAACTCAAATCCTTAACCTTTCGAAATATAACTTATTTGATGTAAGGTTCTTATTTCAACCATTTCATTTTCATATTTAAGAAAATATGATATTCAATTCTTTATTCAACCATCGTTCAAACCCAGTTACTATTTATTTCACATTAACCATCTTGGGAAAAACTACTCATCTCATTCCTAGTAAAACAATGATATGAAATCTTCTTTACTTTATCACTAGAATATAATAACCACCTATTATACTTTAGTATACCTTCGCAAAAACTTAACGTTCCAATTTCCTTAAATCTTGGAAATATCATTTTAACTTCCCACCACTTCTTTTTCATTTATTTCACCTTGGACCTTTATATATATAAATGCCAAAAAAATTTCACTTCCTTTACTTAGGAAAAACTCATTTGTATATTCTCGATCCTTTCCATTTTTATCTCGTTATTTTTTTCCCATATGGGAAAATATATTTATTCTTCTCCTTTCACATTACAACTAACATCATCCTTAGCTAATCCCGAGGTCATTCAAGTTGGGGTATTTATTTACCTCTCAGACCTTGATCAACAACGGATCTTACCTTTAGATAAACATCAGTTGTAACTCCAACCAGATATTTATTCTAATCTCAAATACACTTCCCTTAGCTCTTTTGTTGATAAAAACTTATTATCCTTTGAATCCTCCTTTTCGAATATAACCATAAAAAATTTTATCCATCGATTAAGAAAATTATTTTATAAACCATCACATTTCTCTTTTACCTTTCTCAACGATACTTCTTATCACTTGGATTTGTTAAAATCCTATTTCTTACCACATCACCTTTAAGCCTTTCCCTTAAAGTTTTTATTTCATAATTTCCATTAATTCCCTTATTCAGTGACATTTGTAAATCCTTTATACCTCAATTCTTTTTATAAATTTCGTTTATAAAACATGGTTCTATATAACCCTTTTATTTATCATTTCCCCAAATAAAATCATATAAAACCCAATTATAAACCCAATTAATAAATAATAAATATTTATTTTCTTTTACAAACTTTAATTTAAAATAATAGATTTAAAAATCATTCTTTAATTATGAAATAAATTTTATAATTTCATCTCGTCGATTTACCTGAAAGTAGATCGATATTTAAAAATGGTTAATTCATAGGCCATGTACTGCCAATCACTCAACTGATAATACCCATTGGTTTAAACCAAACAAATGGTGAAATTCAGGTCAATATACAACCATCTAATCAAATAGTTCAATACTGGTCTCATAACAGTCTATAGCGATAATTCAATATCAAACACAACAATCAATCAAACAATTCATTTATTTAAAACACGTTTATCTCATAAACGTGAGAAATAAGGTAAGTTACCTTAACTGGACCCAATCGTTAAAAATAACGATTTGGATCTCACTAAAATTTTAACAACGTTTAATTTCATTAGTTCAACAATATATGAATATATATCAACAACCAGTCTAAACACTAGCAACCATAGGACAAAAAAATAAAAACCCAACTTATAAAATATAAGTGGGAAATAACTGAGTGAGTTAAACTCACCTTGAGTTTGATTTGTCGATAAACCAGTTTATTTCAGTCAAATTAAACTGCGTTTAATTTATTTGAAAAAAATCCAGCCACTGTCTGCCCTGCTCAGTCCTTATCCATCGCGTAGTATACGCCTTTCCGATTCCAGTGTTTTTCGTTTCGTCGGAATCTGATTTCGTGAGCATTTTAAAATAGTATTTGAAATTTTATAAAACATTAAACCAAGAATCTTAAGAGAAAAACAATGGGCCTTACCTCTTAAACCCGTCCAGCCCAGCCCGTTTGAGCCCAAACCCGCACCCATTCACCTTATCAAACCCTCAAAACCATCGACCTTCATAACGTAGCTGCCACTCCAGAAATTTCGAGAGAAAAACAAGAAAATGGAAACCCTCCACCGCAACCTACTCCATCGCTGCTTTCCCCGACCATACAGACCGCGACCCCTCGCATCGTTCTCCTCCAGTTGCTTCCCCCCCCCCCACCAAGATCCTTCAACGACGAGACTGAAACCGAACCCTAGCTACTAAAAAGCTAAGTAATTTTCCCCAAATTTAATTTTGTTTTGAATTTCTTTTGCTTTTGAGTTTGGTTTTCCTTTCTGTGTGGATCTAGTTTGTTGTGGCAACTTCCTTACTTTGCTTGTATATTTATACTAGTGAACGGCTACAGCGATTTATGAATTGTTCCATCCTAGTTTAGGATTTACAGTGCTTAGGATCCTAGATGATATTTCAGTCATGTGGCCGAACTATGTTTGTGATTATACAGGGTCTCTGCATGGGGTTTGACAGGGAAAATGTGATGTCTTACAGTTGGATTTTTCCATGTATTGATTTTATTCAGATTTACACACAATGATCTGTACAGTTTTAAACTTGTTTATTTCATTTTTCCCGAACTGTGACATACTAAGTATTTTTGTATTGGATTTTCAGAAAAGCACATGGCCTCCTGTACTTCAATAAAAAGAAAATGTAATAGATTTGATATGGCAAAAAAAAATGATTTTGTATAGCAAAAGATCTTGCTGTTTTTCGATTCAAAAGATTTGATGGCATATATTTTTTTCTATTCCTACTTCACTCTAAATGTAGTGCAGGAGTTCTTGATTATCTAAACACATGTATACAACATATACTTGGTTTCTCTTAGCAAATTTGATGTAAATAACAGTAATTTTGTTTTCTTGTCAATAGTTTGTGTACTGTTTTGCTTGACCGAGTTGTGCAATGTACTTGATCTCTTGTGCTACTTTATTGGAAATCTTTCAGCTTCATACATGAAATTCTTAGTTGTTCCTAGCAGATACCCTACAGTTATGGTCACGGTTTTGTTCACGTGGTCCTGTCTTCTATTATGTTACTTCGATTTCAAACCTGCCTTGTGATATTGTAAAAAAAAACAATTTATGGTCTGTCTAAAAGATTTGTATTGTAAAATCGAAGTATAGCTGTATAGCTGTTTCGATTTGCTCTTTCAATGTAGTATAGATTTGATGTACAAATTTTGATATGGCTTGTTCTTAGCTGTGCTCTTAACTGTTCATATATTTGTTCACTGATTTTTAGCTATTCGATTTGCTGTTTTGAGCTATTTCATATATCTTTTTTTTCTTTGATTTGAAATCTTTCCACTTTATAAATATAGCTACTCATAGCAGTATATTTTTTTCCTTTTGCAAGATGGTATAGTGATATGTGTATTAAATGCAGAATGGGGTTTGTACAGCTTTGGTGAAGCTATGAAGATACTTACCTGTTCATTTCAATTTAAAATCTTTTGATCTATGTATGAACTGGGTAGAATAGCCTTAGAGTTGTAAATGATATATTTAAATATCTGGCTCAATTTTATATGTGGATGTGTTTGTACTAAATTCATACATTTCTTTGTTCAATCTCTGTAGATTTATTTTTCTCGACTGAATTGTCATACTGTTTTTGTTCACAGTTTGATGGTGAAAGCCATTACTATTGTTCTACTGTTCCTTGTATCGTTCAACCAGCTGCATACATAATTTATTTTCATTCTGCTTTCTGTTATCCTTTTTGGTTAAACTTGATTATAAACAAACAAGTGAATGCAACCTTAAACAACTAACTAGTGACATTCCATTAGACATCTGCGTTTAGTTCTGGTGAAATATCAACTGCATGAAATTAAACAAGGGTTGAACTTATATATATTTTTAGTTCGTTCATTTCGACTATATAGAGCTTATAAAATATCCATGTAATCTAACAAAAATTCAAGAAGTCGAATAATAATAACCTGATATCAACGAATATATTTATATAATTCAATATAACCAATATTTAAACTTCTTTAAATTACTCGTTCACCTTACACAACAAATTTGACATTTTCTCAATATCCTGAAAATATTATTATATTTTTAATATAATTTAAATATTCCAATTAGAATGGCCAAATCCCATTATTTAAATTCAAATAAATATTTTAAATAAATAAAATATTACAAATAAATGGCCAGAAAATACGGGACATTACATACCCTTAAGAAAAAAGGGTATGATGCGTGTATCTAGTCTTTAGTCTTTTAAGTCGCATCTTCTTGAGCTTCACTATTCTGTACCTTATCTAATTAATCTTCACGATTGCGAAGCTTCTTGACCTCCATTTCCAAAATTGTCGTTGATCGGATAGCTGGCTTTTCATTATCAACTGGGTACATGTGGAAGTCTATCCCGCGTTTTAGGGTAAACTCCTAACCTAATCAAAAACATCTGCGTACTCATGGACTACCCTAACGAATTGCAAATCGTTGATAAATGCATTAAGCGATTCTAGCTAGCTAAGCCTAACTGATTCTTTATACGGAATTTTTAGGGTATTTCCAAGGCAAGTCAAAAGTCTAACTACCCTCCTTTCAGAATTACTAGCCAACCAACCCATGCCTAGAATCAACTCATAGCCCATGGAACCAAAAACGTAAGCATTACGCTTAAACTCAACACTTAATATAGTTATTCTCAAATCCTTACAAACCAAAGGTAAACGGGCTGAACCACCAATTGGATTTGAGACACTAATGGGATCTTTTACTATACAAGTACTAAAGTGCAGAGACTCAACTATGGAAGTAGATATGAACAAATGTGAAGTGCTAAGTCCAAAAGATTACTAACTGGTTGATCAAAACGAAAAGCTAAACTTTTCCAACAGAGACTTTTACTATCTCTCTCTCAGGTATTCTGGTGGTGGAAGCATGCACTCTCCCTTCTGAAAATTCTATCCCTCGTCCTTGCCCTTGTCCTTAATTATATGCCCCATTATACCATGGAAAAGATACTTCCTCTCGTCTTAGGTTTTATAATTCCTTCTTTCTTCGTGATTCGAGTTTATATCCATGAATTTCTCATCCTTGCGTTGAGCTCCCTAGCCAAACTCCCTCATCCTCATCTTTACCATCCCTGTGTAATCATATTGACAAGTTTCTCAAAATATGCCTCCATCGCACGAAAAACCCTTCAAAGCTTGAAAGAAAACTAGCTGCAGGTGAAACTACTATGGCTATAAATGGAAGTCGGGCACTACTTTGCCCTTCGATAGGTATCGTAGTCTTATCAAGCCTACGTAACCATGTCGTGATGAGGTTACCTCCTAGAAAGCCAGGAGCCCCGAAGACTCAAGAAAGAAGGGGACAAGAATTCAAACAGAGAATCAGAAAATTGTGAGTATGGCTTTTGGGGAATATGCCTTTCAAACAAAACTTTTTCTTTTGAAAATGCTTCTTTTAAAACCGTTGAAAATAATTTTTCTAATCTTTTATCTGATCTGGTAACCTTCAGCTCTGATACCACATGTAACACCCCACATCCGTTAAGGTCACTCACAAAGGGAATGCCCTAACTTCGGGGAGAGTTATAGGTAAAAGATACAGATAAATTACAAGACAGACAAAATTTAAAACAGCGGGAAATAGAACTTTACTTTATTGATAAAATAGTTTGTACAACAATTGTTTTCCAATACCAGAATATCTATCTTACAAAATAAAGAAGCATAAAATAACATTTACATTCCCCAATGTAGCGTGAGCCAGCCATAGCAATGGAAAAGAGAATCCAAGCAAAACTTCGACTTATCTTCAGCTTGGAAACAAAACTGGACTAACTAGTAATATTCCCTCCTTGCGAACCTTGGGGGGGACGGAAGACAAGGAAGCGAAAGAAAACAGAGTCAGACATAAAGTCTGGTAAGTTCAGTAACTTTCAGCATGTGAACAGGTAAAAGCAACATGACATGAATTTAACTGAATACAAGGCAACACCATGATGACGGGAATCATAAGGTTAGCACAAGATATGATAAGGTAAGATAAACTGGATGCACTTCTATACTTTCTCTGCTTCGCTACTACCTTGTTATTCTAATTTCTATATCTCTGCACCACCTAACTAGTAATCTGTATAAAATGATAAAACAATAACGTGATCCCAATCCCCGAAATTGTGGTTGTTTTCAGGTGTACATCTATTATTTATTACCTAGATCTAATCTAGGGTTTTCTATCAAGCGCATTCTAGATTCAACTAGGATTTACGCCACCTAGGTCCAACTAGGGATTATGCTACCTATTGAACGTTTCTCGGATTTTAGGGTTTACACGACCTAGGTCCAACTAGGGATTATGCTACCTATCGAACGACGACCCTAATCTAGGACACACTACCCAGAGTGGTATATGTTCCTAGACTTTCCCCACGTATGTGTCGTGGATCGTTATCGCTGTCTAGATGCACATTTCCTCTATATATGAGACCCGAGTCTCGTGGCAGGGCAAATTAAGAAACACGAGACTCAGTCGGGAGCTTTAAGTTATCTGCCGATGCAGATGCTAAGGTCTGTTTTTCCAGTGGCTATGGTCCCACTCGACTCCTCCCTCAACTAATGAAAGGCACCCCTTGAAAAATCAGAACTATACGTAGGCCCCCCGATGCCCCCACTAACCTATGGCCATCCGCAACCATAACTAGATAGCAAGTATATGGTCTTTTGGAGTTCTCCGCCTTTCCGCTTCACGTATCTCGATTGACTCAAGATGGTAGGTAGACGACGAGTTGCTATCACAGGGCTACTGGTCTCGCCGAATCACGCTGGTTCATCCTAGTCTTTAGGTTGCCTTATATTGCAACCAAGGCATACCCTTGGTTCTTCTAACGCAGACCTTAACCTCTATGAGCCCAGGAGGATCATCTGCAGCCTCACATAGGGATACCAAGAGTACCCTCACGTCCCCTTGAAGCAGCGTGCTTCGTTACCCAGTTCGTTGGAGCATACTTTTAGATCAGATGGACGTTCACTCATTCTCGTGTTCTACTAAGATTTACTACTTAGTTCTCTTAACTAAGGTTTACCACTTAGTCTCCTGAATCGTTAACTTTCTTAACTAAGGTTTACAACTTAGTCTTCTTAACAAAGGTTTATTACTTAGTTCTCCTTCTCGTTATTTACTTAGTTCTCTTTAACTAAGGTTTGTCACTCTGGTTAAGTGTCATTAGTCAATTCAAGTTAACTTAACCCATTCATTTGACATGTTAAACTGGTTAAGTGTTATCAGTAGTTCATGTTGACTTAACACTACCACAAAGCAAGTTATATTGGTTAAGTATTTCTTATTACTTAACCCCACCGCTTCATCTTGTATTGGTTAAGTGTTCCCTTTAACTCAACCCTACCCATCTGTTTAGCTAACATGTTATAACGGTTAAGTGTTCTCTTAGTAAACTTAACCCTAACATCTGTTTAATTCACATGTTCTAATGGTTAAGTATTGTCCCTTCATGTTTTAACTTAACCTTGTTCATTTGTCACACTACGATGGTTAAGTTTACTTAACTCCACCTTCTAGTCTAGCTAACATGTTAAATTGGCTAAGTGTATTTTACTTAACCCCAACTTCTAGTCTATTTAACAAGTTATAACAGTTAAACCTTTTCTTAACCTCACCCACTTGTTTAGTGAACATGTTGTAACGGTTATTTAACCCCTGCAAGTCTTGTCTTGTTAACATGTTAAGTTGGTTAAGTGTTCCTATGGACATAACCATCCCATTCTAGCTTAACTGTTTCTTGGCTTTAAATTATTCATTTAAAACACCAACCACTCACATTAGACAGATATTGTTGCGGTCACTGGATGTGCCGGTCGGTTCCGGGCAGATTTACACCGCAACTTAGTCTAACCTCGGGTCCTTTTGGGCTCAATGCTCTAACCACCCACATTAGATAGGTATTGTTAAGGTTGCTGGATTTGCCGGGCGGTTCCGGGTAGTCTTATACCATAACTCAATCTAACCTCGGGTTAGGCATATTCGTCTTTCCTAGATTTACATATTTATCCTTTTTGTCTATATGTAAATTTCTAACACCTCTTTTAAACAAATTTGGCCTATATCATATTCATTTGTCATGCCCACAAACATACCTATATTCTAGGCCCAAATCTTGATTTACCTATCATTTAACACAACTTGCAGTTTATTAGATCAGTTCATGTTAAAACTAGATTCAATATTCTAGTTTACAGTTTATGCCTAAAGCTTAGTTTACTCGCCAATACTAGGTTCAATATATCAAATTACATCTTCTATAATTCACGTCAAATTACCCCAATTTGCACCTAATAGTCATGTTATAATACATGCTCTAAATTATGCCAAATAATATAGATTTCATGTTATACCCAAATAACCCCGCATTCATAATGTACGTATATCATGATTTCACAAGTTTTCTAAATACTCATGAAATGAAACTAAAAAGGGAATAGAGGATAAACATGAGAATTGACATAAAAGAATAGGCATGCAAAAGCGAGCCAAATACAAGGATAATGGATCCAATGGTTTTGGTGTACATAATAGGAATAAACTAAGCAAGTCACAGCCTAGGTATAAGATCCAACAAAATGCCAGTTCGGTGTACAACATGGTTTGTAACTATAGTGTTATGGGCATAAAAAAATAACCACCATAGTCATGAATAATTAACCAAAATAGTCCTAGGCAATTATCTTAAATAGTCATAGGCAATTAACTGTAATAATTTCAAAGTCATGGCCATGGACAATAGTCTTATGTTCATAATCATAACCAATAACCTCATAGTCATGAATCATGGTCATAGGCGATGGTCTTATGTTCATAGTCATAGGGGCATAGTTTTATGTTCGTAGTCATAGGAAATAATCCCATAGTCATGAATCATGGTCATAGGCAATCTTATGTTCATAGTCATAGTCTTAGGCAATTAACAGTAGTTTCAATGTCATAGGCATAGGCACAGTCTCATCGGTAATTAATCACAATAATTCTTAATTAGATCCAAAGGCATATGCAAGCACAAATTCAAATGAAAGGATCAGGCATATTCTTATATCCATTTAATTTCATGCCACAAATAGATCTAGACGTTCAAATCTAAAAAGTAACTGACTTACATTGATCGGTTTTAGAAAAGGATAATAAGATAACGTTGAAGTGATTCACGCAACATTGCTTGAAGCCATTGAATTAGCCTTTGCTTCCCTTCTTGAAGCTTTAACTTCATTTGAATCTCCAATATGCAATTCCTAGCCGTAGTCTTCAAGAAATAGTCTTCGTGTTTTATTTATTTTATTTATTTCAATTATTCCAGAGGCAGCATAAGGAGAGAATAAAATGGTGTGAAGACAATAGGGCTAGGGTGCTGTTTATATAGGATTAGGTGAATGAATCTAGACTGAAAACGAAACCAAAAACATCAGAATGAACCCAGGCTCAAAACTGGGTTTCAGCACCAGGTCGACCCCCAGGTCGACCATACGGTCGACCTGGTCCCTGGGAGTTCGACCTGGTCCTAGGCGGGAAAATTCCCGCCCTGTCTGCACTGGGGTTTGAATTCGAATTTCGAATTCGAATTTGAGCTGTTTTTCTGTTCTGAAAATTTCTGAAACTTCGGAGGTCATATCTTCCTCATACGGACTCCGTTTTTCGAAAACTCGGACTCGTTTCCAAGCAGAATTTCGAGATGAACGCAATGGCGTAACCCGTTTCCCTCGATTCTTCTTCTATAATTTAATTATACTTTAATTTGTGAAACTTAATGTTGCAGATTTACGGGGTGTTACAAGAGGCCCTCGCACATCTGAACGATCAACAAGTACGTCTAGACCACTACCAATGTAACCTCGTCAAGGGAGCTACCCATCTCAAAGGCATCAGTAGCAATCTACATGATATGAAGACCACCGGTCTTGCACCATCTTCGTATCTTCGACATTTATTCGTCGATCAACTATTTGAAATGAGAATCAACTCAGCCTTTTCAAATAATTCGCGTATACTAGAATTCAAAACAATTCTTTCCATGAAATCAGTTATTTCCGTTCCATATCACTTATAATATTTTATAATGATATATCGCTATTTTTATTTATTTAAAAATAGCTCCATTTAATTAAATGACGTTTCAGGCCATAACGTGGCCCTGGCGCTGTTTTTCTCCAAATTTGATTTACACATTTCTCAAAATCTAACCATCAGATCTTAACAAAGTTAATTCCGTTGGAAAGATCTCTCCAAAGCGAACCCAACGGTTCCGGTTTCGGGAAAATCCGATGGTCAGATCTCTCGATAAAATCGTTTAAAATTACGATTTCAAAACATGAACTACAGCGTCGTTATTCGTTTTATTTAATTTATATTTGTATTTATATATATATAAATATAATTCATTCTGGCGCTGTTTTTATTCAGATTTTAATTAAACATTTCACACAATCTAACCATTGAATCTTAACAAATTTTATATCATTGGCAAGATTTTTCCAAAGCGAACCCAACGGGTTTCGGGAAAATCCGGTGGTCAGATTTCTCGGTATAATCGTTTGAAGTTACGATTTCAAAACATGAACTGTAGCTGCGCGATTCGCTTATTTATTTATTTATATATATATATATATATAATTCATTCGACGATTTCGGTATCGTTTTCCACTTCAATATTTCATTAACGCCTTTAAATTTCAGAAAATTTCGCCATAACCTCCTTTGTAAGAGAAGGGGTTTGGAAATTTATTGGGCCGTATTAGGCAACCAATAAATCCTAAAAAGCATACACATATTATAGTGATATATTCCGGTGTCCACAGGGGAGTGTGTATAGATCATAACTCCAGAGAATAAATTCTCGTCACCCTATAAATAGTTTTTGGGCCTTAATGACTAGAGAGACATGATTATTGTCATCTCCAGACCCGTGTGGGGTTTTTATTAATCTGGCAATTTACCGTTACATTTTATATAGTCCATATCAGTCTTCAGTTCAACCTGAAATATAGTCATCGCCATACAAGCCTCTCGCTTGTGTGGTAAATCTTCAACCTTGTCACATAAGCTCCAAATGCTTATGTGGTATATGATAGGGTATGCTATCTTCAAGCAGTATGTCATGTAGTGTAGTTCAAAATTAATTGTTACTATCCTATGGCAATGTTTATGATTTCACACAGAACAACCAGCACTCCGCATCCATTGGCATTCACAGGAGTTTACATAATAATAAAATTGCGCAGCCAACTCATTAAGGCTTACCTATTTGTCGGGCACGCAAATATATTCTTTACTCTATAGCTAATACATTCTCTTGTTCAACACATGTATATATATGCGGAACTAAGCTAAAAATAATATTTCTAGCGAACAAATGTTTATTTCAACACATGGTTATTTTTAACACTTCATCCATAGGATAAAAATGATATTTTTGGCGAACAAAATTATGTTTCAACACATGTGTATTTTTAGGGAGTAGTATACAAGATAAAAACGATATTTTTATCGTTCAAAATATTTATTCAATACATGAATGTTTTTAGCACTTCATATTCACAATAAAAATGCAAATTTTATTGTTCGGTCCTTTTATTCAACTCATGAATATTTCAACACATGAATATTTTATATAGTTCATACATAAGATAAAAATGTGATTTTTATTATTAAAACATTTTATTTTAAACATGAATGTTTTATATACTTCATACATAAGATAAAAATGTTATTTTTGTTGTTAAAACAATTTATTTAAAAGACTAATATTTTATATAATCCATATATATGATAAAAATGTGATTTTTACTTTTCAAAGAATTTATTCAACACATGAATGTTATTCAACACATGAATTTCTCAACACATGAATATCTCAACACATGAATATTTCATATACTTCATATGCGTAATAAAAATGTGATTTTTATTAACTAAACAATTTATTCAACACATGAATATAATTCAGCACATGAAAATAATTCAAACACATGGATATTTCTGAAAATTTCGGCAGCATAACGGGAGGGGGTTTAAAACCGGCACCGTCCCGAGTACGGCTCCTCGCACTACCTTAGGCCTTGCGGCGTACCATAAGGGGATTATCTAAATGATCTAAGATCAATTTCATATCATATGAATTTTCCACAAGCAATTCCAATTGGTTTCAACCACAAACAATTATTTTCAACCACAAACAATTATTTTCAACCATTTGCCATATCAACTAATTTTCACGCCAATAACAATCAATTCATATCGTCCATGGTTTGCGGACGAGGGGAGTATATATACATATATATATACGTATATAAATATATTTCATTTCCATTTCAACTCATTTTCAACACATATATGATTTACACAACGCATGTATAATTTATACATTGATCATATAACTTATACAGTGCCCATACATGAGGTATACAAAGCGTATATAATTTATACTTTGCTCGTATAACTTATACAATGCATTTCCATTCCATAGAATTTAGAAGTTTCACACTGGTTTTAATCCTTGGGAAATTGTAGCAAGCTCGGAATGCGTTCTAGCTTCTTCTAGAATGTAGATGATGTTGGTATGAGTCCGATGTCTCCGGTTTCACTGGATTTCGACAACATATGTTAAAGATATGATTTTTATACTAAAATTATGATTCGCAACACTTAAAAAGTGTTATTCTATTTAAAATAAAACAGCCGTAACCTTTCAAAGAGGTTCAAACCTAGGATTCCACTTTTCTTGAAATATGAAGTGTTTGGAGATGAAAATATTTTGTGTATGTGCACACTTCCAGGAAAACAAATTGCTTTCAAAAATGAATGCATTTATAACTATAACACCATGTATGATTCCAAGAGACATTGAAATTTACTCCTCAAATTAAGCAGGCGAAAGTAAACAGTGTGTGTATTTTCTTCTTACACTACTTCTTATTAACCAAAATAACCACATGCCAACCAAAAGGAGCATGATAAATAATTTTGTCTTACCATTATCAGTAGAAGAGGATAGAAATAATGATTTTCAAATGACAAATGAAAATGGAACATAAACGCAATTCAGATCCAAATGGGTTGAAAACATTTCGATAAAATTTACTATTTCAATCCCAATTAAAAAGAAAAATAGGTTTTCTAGAGCATAAGAAATTCAGTAACTGACCAAAACAATCGACCGAAAAGCCTGAAAAGTACGTAAATACGTTTGTTGGTCTCTACACCGTTTTGACCATATTGACTTCATACAACGGAGGAAGGTGCCTAAAATGGACTTTTAATACCTGAAGCGGTCTTTGTTTCAGTGGCAATGTTGGTGGGAGGGGCGGATGACGGCGGCAGGGAGGAGCAAGCATAAATTGAAGGGGACCGCTGATTAGGGACGAAAAGAAGGAGAGAGGGAAGAGGCTAGTAAAAAAGGGAAAAACTCCACATATGACATTTAATATAGGGTTCGAGAGTGGGAGATTACGTGGAGGAAGCGCTCGAAAGGAAGAACAAAACACGACCATTAATTTCACCAAATTTTAACAAGGCTTCTGTGCCGTGAAATGTATAGATAAAAAGGGGAAAGAACGAAAAAAGAAACAAATTTTCAATGAGAGGCAGTTCAGTTTAGGATCCTAAGTGGATAGCTCTAGAGCTTAGGAAGTTGAACTTAGTAATTATAATATATATATATATATATAGTACAGATGATCTAACGAATAAATATTCTTTGCAACATTGTTCTTTATTAATTAGTAACGCAAATTAAATTAAATCTAATAACCAAAAATTAAATATTGCATATTAGAAGTGAACATTTAAGCAAACTACACATAATTTCAGCGTAGGAACATAACTAAAATTCACGCAAATCATTTCATTTTGACTGTGTTTAGCATTAATGTTTTAAAAACATGATTCACGTGCAGAACAAATGGCATCATCATATGAGAAACATGTGTCATAATACTTGTTATAAATATAATTAGTTATTCAGTATTATTTGTTCATTATTATTTTTAATAGCGTAAACCGGTAGTTCGACTTCCAACTTCCGTACATATCTTTAGGTTTATATATCACTAAAAAATAGGATCGAAAAATTAAATCCTTTTACAATTTCAAACTTCAGTTCTATATATAAAAACAAATATTAATATCACCTAAAAATATTGTCTAACAAGCATACACTTTTCACATCATCTTTCTCTAGTCATTAACAACATAAGAAAAATTAAAACTAGAAATATTAGGTATTACAACTTAAAAATAAAAATTCAGACCAATTACAGATGGTTTAAATATAAAAATATAACTAAATCACCGAAAAAGATTAAATCACGATCAAGCTGGAAGCGCATGGTATAACACTTTTATTTATTAAAAATTGGTTTTGAAGTGCAATCTTTTGATATGGCCGTGAACTTTTAAAATGCCCTTACATATCTTTAGCTTTATAAATCACATAAAAATAGAATCTATTATTTCTTACAAATTAAAAGTGCGATTCTTAATATAAAAACAATTATCAATTTCATCTAACAATAAGGTCTAACAAACAAGTATTTTTCACATCCTTATTCTTTATTTATTAACAATACATATAAAAACTAAAAGTAACAAAGTACGATATTGCAATCTATAAATAAAAACTTAGACTAATTATTTTCAAAAGAAAAACATAAATATTCAAGTAAATCATTTTCTCATGAATGTTCTCAACATATTCAGTTTCAAAAACCATAATTCATGCGCAAATCATAAATATTGATCATGCATTAAGAGCCTTTCTTAATGCTTCTCTTTATTAATAATTAGTTTTGAAGTGAACCATTTGGTGTAATCGTGAACTTCTAAAAATACCTTGTGCCCCATTATCTCAATATTACGCTTGAAAATTCGATCTACCAATTAAACATTTTTCACAAATTATTAATATATTTTTCCAAATATATGATTAAGAAAATAAGATCTAACTGCAATTATCCACGTAAAAACATACATTAATAACACCTAAAAATATGGTCAAATAAATATACATTCTTCACGTCACCATTCTTTATTCATTAACAACAAAAATAAAAATAAAAATAAAAATAACTAGATATTGCAACGTAGAAATAAAAACTCAGACTATTAACACACAGTTTCAATAGAAAAATATTTCTAAATATTCAAGCAAATCTGTTTGCTAAAAATAGGGTTAACACCCCCAGAATAGTGTAGCCCTTGCAGAATCCTTTATTTGTAAAAAAGGTTAACTCAGGTTACATTGTCGTTTACGTAGAATAATATCTTTAAATATCTTCCATTAATCTCAGAGTGTTAATTCCTATATAAAACAAAAGGCAATGATTTGGCATAGGCTGGTTGAAGTTCTACAGACCATTTGGAAGAAACTCTATGTGAGGACCTGAATTTTGGTACTCTTTGAGTCGAACAAATACAACACAAGTTCAACCCAAAGAACACTAAAACCCAGATGTCGTAGAAAGAAATTAGAGGATGAGAAAAGATAAGACAGAAAATTTAGAATAGACAGAAGACAGAACTGAACAACAACACAGAATCTCACAATCACATCGGAATAAAATATATATAATCACCTTTGGAGTAAAAAATTATATATACATCATCAGAGTACAACTACATAACACAGGAAATAAACTCTAAATATATATCGTTGAAGCTTCCTACTCCAACCTCCTTTAGTAAATCATTAATATCCCGAACTACTTGACTGCCCATACACATTTGGGCACACAAGATTTTAGGGAAAACATAGAAAAATAAATTTTAGGCTAGTCATGAGATTAGTGTGAGTAAGAGATTTTAAAGCAGCTTGATAAATAAAACATATCGTATAAGACCACCCTGCATAACACGGAACGGGTTTTTCCCTTATGAGAATCCACAATACTTGATTTAACAATTAAATCTTTTGAAAGAAAAGATAATCGTCAGATCGATCCACTCATAAACATGGATGGTTTTTACCTTACGATAACCCAGAACAATCTTTATATCGAAACTCTTTCGATATTATAATAGTGTTTAAATCAAATAAACAACAATCGAGAAGAACGCTTGCATCTCACGCTATACATGCATAGTATACTGCGAGCGCTTATTGGATAATGGATTTCCAACTATGGCAAGGTATGAAACCAACTTTTGATAGTGTATCTCTAGAGGATAATACGCTGGGTTCAACAGGAACACCTTGCAACATGAGCACACATGATCGACCACTTATTTCTCGTGAGTGTATCAAATGTACTATCACCAACGGTTGGGTGCGACCCACCATTTACTCAAAGGGACAGCATCAATATAAAAAGAAGGAAATGAATTTTCCCTAGATAAAGTGATAATACACCCAAATTGGGAGAGACCTACTTATTCATGTTGTCTTCCTGATTTTTGTCATTTCCCGGTTATAAATCTTGAGGCTATACTTTCCTTTTAGATACATCATGTCTTCCTTCACTTTGAATGCCACATCGTTAAATCTGCCAATATCACAAATTGATTTACCCAATACTATTGGTATAAAGCTAAGAGAAACAAATTCCTCCGCCACTAAACACAGTTTGAAGAGATCTATCATAGGATTTTTTAGGCATACTCTGTCAGACATTCATCCATACAAGTTGTCGGGGGACTGGACAAACCGAAGGCACTATCCTGTAAATACTTGTTAGGAAATTTCTACCTGGGATAAACATAACAACCCTTGCATAACTCCGTCTTCAATGGTCTTTAATAATATCTGACTCGCAACGTATAAATCAGATCGAATTTGAAACGACCCAAACTCGCCCTTACGGGAATGTACAGAATGAGTTGGGAACACGACAAATCAGAACACAAATAGAAGACCATTTCATTGCTTATTACAACAATTTACATCAGAGTACAAGAATATAACAGAGTATGTATAAATATTACACATTGAAAAATATCGAAAATTTAAAATTACATTTAAATACGTAGCAACGAAAAAATAATACATAACACAACTGAAAGAGATACACGGATACAGAGCTTTCCGTAATAGCTCCAGCTGTATATCCAGGATCTTGTGAATATAATATCTGCAAAAGCAAAACTACTAGATGCCTGTGTGGAAAATTGGGCACCCAGAATTTAGGTTAAAACAGTAAACTCCAGGTCAGTTGTAACAACCCGGAAAATCAGAACCAATTTAAAATTTTTATTTTAGCAATTTTAATGAATTTTGAATATTTAAAATGATTTATTTTAAATAATTACGACGGAAAATTTATTTTGAATAGAATTAGAACGGAAATATTTATATAAATCGAAGTTATAATATAAATACTTATTTTAATTATAAAAGGAATTGAAAATGGCGCGGTAGTTTGAAAATTCGATTTCAAATTTCAAATGAATGTACATGATTCAAAATAAACCGAATTTTAGTGAAACCAAAAATATTAGAATCTATTTGAAAATATCTTTCTAACGAATCCGAAAAATCAAATTTTCATAGCGGGAATAAAAGTTATGTCCAGTTGAAAATTCAAAATAATCACTATGGAATTATAGCCCTTAGAAATGGCAATTTTGCAAACGACCTCCATTTTCGACGAAACCACTTTTGTTGGATCCGGGATGTCAAATTATTGTTAGATTCCAATATTCATAATTTTTGGGATTAATCTGTGAGCGCGGCAAAAGAAAACGTGTTTGAACAATTTCGGTCAATTTGGATCGACCAGAAAATGGCCATTTTTCATACGGTCTTCAAATTTGGTGAAATTAGGTCTGTTGGGACCGTATCATCAAAACATAGCTAGATTTATTTTTCTGGAATTTCCAGAGTTTGTATGTGACCCCGGCAAATTGAAATGTACGTTTATAATTCAAAATAATGATTTATATTTCGTTTTTGACGGAAACAGATCGAAACAGTTGAATTGGCTTACGTGACATATCCCATTGTGTCCGGAGTGGGGGTAATTAGCTAGGGGCGACACTCGTTGGGTTTGATTGGGAGTTCAGAATGATAAAATTCTAAATAAAGTAATAAATGGGATAAAATATTATTATAATATATTTATATAAATAAATTAAAACACCCCTCCCCTCTTCAAATTGGTCAAACCCCTAAAATAAGGAAACCATTGTCAAACTCCAGGAGCCCGCCCCCTTTCACAACCCGTCGCTTCATTTGGTATCAAAGCTTTGGTTTACTGAGCTAGAGAACAAGGCATGTTAGAAACAAACGAAAGAATTCATCAGAGATTGGATTAGTAATATCCAATGAGAATATCTCGTTAGAGATGGGATCATTAGTATCCTAGAACAAGTGTAAAGAGTGTTATCTTTAAAATAAAAATGAAAATGAATTTTGTTTTGAAAATTTAACCCTTATTATACGTATTTAAATAATTTATTTTAAATTGATTTGGACTATCGGGTATATAGAGATTTTAATATACGTCTGATCCACGTGTATATGATGCCTCGATTATACGGGATGGATATCTAATCGACGCTAGTCTATGAATTAGAAAAGCGCGACATTTGTAATAAATTCTGCAAGCATACAGGTGTGTAGCATACAGGTCGAACACAGGGAGGTTTAATTAAAAATTATTATTATTATTTTTTCTTGGGCGTGTTAGACGAAGCTGGAGGTTGATTTTTTTCGCAAAGCAAAATAAAAACTAAAACTACGAATAAAAGATGCAATTAAATTCACTACAGATTCGAATCTAATCGGATCTGTAATAAATTCAATGATTAAAATAAAATAGAACACTGGAAATAAAATTGCAGAGAAGAAATCAACAACTGAAAATAAAAACTAGGATTACCGCTGAATCTAATCAGACGGTCAATCACTAGTAAGAAAAAATAGAAGCAATAGCAAATTGTGTTCTAGCAAATCTAATTGACTAGACAGCACAATTTGCCATGAAAATAAAAATGCAGAAACTAAAGAAACGAAAGCTTTATTAAAACTAAAAGAGAGTACAGAAGAATGAATGCTTTTTACAATGGTTACAATCACATATTTATAGATGAGAATGGGAAAACCCTAATTAGGTCTATGAATAAATGGCCCTCCTCATTCATGAATATCTCTTGCCTTCCTTGACTAACTTGATTGGAGAAAATCTGGGCATATCATGGTAAATATTTTCCATATCTTTCAATTTTTCCCATGTGGCTAATTGATTGATAGAAGATTGCATCTAATTAATTCTTCCAAACAAGGACGCTTATCAGACTTCAAAGGCAATATAAGATAAAATCTTCAAAATTGATTTTTCTTCTTGGCAACAATTCAATCAGAAATTCTTCTAATTGAAATTGAATGGTTTGAATTTAATTCCATGATAAGAATATGGCTATTGCTGAAATGATAATTGGTGCACATCATAAATACATACACATGACTATGTGTATGTATAAATATAACATAACACTAATCCAGATATTTCTCAAAGCAAAGGGCCAGTGTGAACGCGCTCCATTTCTTTGGCAAAAAGTGAGCTTGACGGGGTTCGAACTCAGGTCTCTTAGCACCAATTCCTATGCCTTTACCAGTGAGCTACTACTTCTTTTGCAGTTGAAATGAATTTGATGTGAGGAAGTAGCTCTTTCTTGTAGTTGGCCTTTGATTTGAATTGAAGGAGGCAACGCTTGAGATCTGTAAAAACACATAAAAAGTACCCAAAGTATCATTTATTTATTTACAAAAGATAAAGCATAAGAGTAATAAAATAAACACTTTTCAATGTCAATCAAATACCCCCACACTTATCTTTTACTCGTCCTCGAGTAAAACAAAAAAATGAAAAACTAACTAGATAGGTCGCACTTTCGTAGGAAACACGATTGCATTGAGCGTATGCAACAAGCCGTTAAACCTCTAGGTGTCCCTAGTAGGACGAGTGGTGTCTCGTGAGGGTTTTCAGCGGATACTACCCACAAAATCCAAATGCAGTATGCTATGATTCTAATGAAACTACATGAATGAAATGGACATATGCAAATAAAAACGAAAGATGAAAACACGACTTATTTCATGAAACTTGTACAAAAAATTAAGTTAATAATTTATAATCAGTTGATTTTATTTTAGATACCTCGACTTGTCACAAATTTTCAATATAAATCAAGTTTTCAAATGTTAAATTCCAGTTTTCCCAGTTAGTTCGGTCGATAACATAGTGCAGCCATGAAATAAATTCTTAATTTGCTTGGCACAGTTTGCAAAGTGGTATTCTAATTTTCTCATGTATGGCTAGTCAAATCAATAAGGTCAAGAAGTGTTTGGGTATCATCGCTTGTTCTTTATTCTATAAAATTTTAAGATTTATGATTAAGTACATACACCTAAAAAGACCAAGGTTTACCACCCATGCACTGCCTCGCGGACTAACGGAGAGTGGGCAAAGAGCTTGGCGGATTGTGCAGGCCGACTTTGACTTTGTCAACAACGTGTCGGTAATCCTTAGGTGTCCAATCTCATAGAATGAGACCAAGATATTCCAACTTTGACTTTGTCAACAACGTGTCGGATAGAGCTTGGCGGGTTTGCACACCAACGCTCGATATACAAGCAATGTTGGATACCCTTGGAATACTATTATTATTATTATCGAAAATTTAAGCACAAAAGAGGGTTACGCGAATTCAACTTAACACAACTTAGTTTTAAGGATTTGAAAAACCAATATAAGTATTTTAAGTCCTCCACTTATTTAAACAAAGTCTACAATATAGAATAGATTTCATGGCCATCACCTAAGAATCTCCCTATGTACTGGTTACACTATTATCCCTCAAAATTAAACTTTTCATTATATTTCCTATTCGATCTAAGTTGAGAGAGAAAAATACTATCAACTGGCTAAAAATTGTAAACTTATTTTGTTGTATCAATTGAAAATGAGTCGTATTTTCCAAAAAAAAAAAATATGGTATGTTACTACAATCTAAAATGTATGATGGTCCTACTTAAATGGATGAAAATAAAAGGAAATAAAAACAAAGAAAAATGAAAATGGATGAAATGCAGACTCCCCCCACACTTGATTGAGACAGTGTCCCAACTGTCTAAGGCAGAAAAACAAAAATAAAATGAAAAAATGAAAAGGAAAACTAAAAGAAAAAGAACGTGTACACCTGATTTCATGGTGGATGATCATGCAGATCGATAGAGTCATCTTCGTCATATTGCTCGAATTCCAAAAATGGTTTCAGTCGTTGACCGTTTGTTTTGAAGACTTTTCCATCCCTAGGATTTTCAATTTCAACCGTTCCATGAGGGTATACTGTTTTCACGACATAAGGTCCAGTCCATCGAGATCTGAGTTTTCCTGGAAACAATTGAAGTCTAGAGTCGTATAAAAGAACTTTTTGACCTACGTTGAATTCCTTACGAAGTATGTTTTTGTCGTGTTGGGCTTTGGTTCTTTCTTTGTAGATTTTCGCATTTTCATACGCCTCATTTCTTAATTCCTCTAATTCCGAAATTTGTAACTTCCTGTATGAGCTGGCTTTTTCTAAGTCAAAGTTCAGAAATTTTATGGCCCAAAGAGCACGATGCTCTAATTCAAGAGGTAAGTGACAGGCCTTTCCAAAGACTAATCGATATGGTGACATCCCTAGATTGGTTTTATACGCAGTGCGGAAAGCCCAAAGTGCATCAGTCAGTTTTACAGACCAATCTTTTCTGTTGGAATTCACGGTTTTCTCAAGAATTTGCTTGATTTGTCTATTGGAAACTTCTACTTGTCCACTAGTTTGTGGGTGGTAGGGGGTCGACAGCTTGTGTGTAATTGAGTATTTCTTGAGCAAGGACTCAAAAGCACGATTACAAAAATGAGTGCCATTATCGCTAATGATAGCTCGAGGTGTGCCAAAGCGTGAAAAGATGTTTTCTTTGAGGAATTTGACAACAACCTTGTTGTCGTTGGTTTTGGTCGGAATGGCTTCAACCCATTTTGAGACATAATCTACCGCAAGCAGGATGTAAAGATTCCCAAATGAGTTAGGGAATGGTCCCATGAAATCGATGCCCCAAACATCGAATAACTCAATCACTAAAATGGGGTTGAGAGGCATCATGTTTCGCTTAGTGATTCGACCCGTTCTTTGACATCGCTCACATTTAGAGCAAAATTCGAAAGCATCACGGAAGATTGTGGGCCAATAAAAACCGCTTTGCAAAACTTTTGCAGCAATTTTTCTTGCTCCAAAATGACCGCCACAAGCTTGGTCATGTGAGAAGGAGAGAATACTTTGGTGCTCATGATCGGGTACACACTTTCGAATGATTTGGTCTGGACAGTATTTGAAAAGATATGGGTCGTCCAAATAGAAGTTTCGAACTTTCGAGAGAAATTTTTGTTTATCTTGTTTCGACCATTCAGCGGGTGTTTGTTGTGTGACAAGATAATTCACAATGTCAGCGTACCAAGGGGTGTTAGAGATCGAAAGGAGTTGTTCGTCAGGAAAATAGTCATCGATTTGGGTGTCGTTATCATTTTCGTGCACAATTCGAGAGAGATGATTAGCTACGACATTTTCAGAACCCTTTTTATCTCGTATTTCTATATCGAATTCTTGAAGAAGAAGGATCCAACGAATCAAGCGGTCCTTGGCATCCTTTTTAGAAAGCAAATATCGTAGGGCAGCATGGTCAGTGTAAACTATGACTTTGGATCCTATGAGATATGGTCTGAATTTCTCAAGAGCGAAGACAACTGCCAAAAATTCCTTTTCAGTAGTTGAGTAATTCAATTGGGCCTCGTTTAAGGTTTTGCTAGCGTAGTAAATGACTCGAGGGAGTTTATCAATTCGCTGACCAAAGATGGCTCCAATTGCAAAGTCAGAAGCGTCGCACATAAGTTCAAAGGGTTGAGTCCAATCAGGAGGTTGAATGATGGGAGTTGTGGTCAAGAGTGATTTAAGAGTTTCAAAAGATGTTCTGCAATCATTGGAAAATTCAAACTTTACGTCTTTGGCAAGTAAATTCGAGAGAGGTTTTGAAATTTTTGAGAAATCCTTAATGAATCTTCTATAGAATCCTGCATGGCCAAGAAATGAACGAACATCTTTGACAGACTTAGGAGGAGGTAAATTAGCAATCAAATCGATTTTGGATTTATCGACTTCTAGGCCATCTTTGGAGACGACATGACCTAGAACTATCCCCCTTTTTACCATAAAGTGGCATTTCTCCCAATTAAGCAAGAGTGATTTCTCCTTACAACGCTTAAGGACGAGTTCTAGATGAGTGAGACATTGGGAAAAAGATGATCCATATATTGAAAAATCGTCCATGAATATTTCCAAGAATTCTTCCACCATATCATAGAAAATACTCATCATACACCTTTGGAAAGTCGCGGGGGCATTACAAAGACCAAAAGGCATGCGACGATAAGCAAAGGTTCCAAAGGGACAAGTAAAGGTGGTCTTATGTTGATCTTCTAAAGCAACAGGAATTTGGTTATACCCAGAGTATCCATCGAGAAAACAGTAGTACTCATGTCCCGCTAAGCGTTCGAGCATTTGGTCAATAAAAGGCAAGGGAAAATGGTCTTTTCATGTGGCAGAGTTATGCTTTCGATAGTCGATGCACACACGCCATTTGGTTTTGATTTTTGTTGGGACGAGTTCATTACTGTCGTTTTTGATCACTGTGACTCCCGACTTCTTTGGTACAACTTGTACCGGACTCACCCAAGTACTATCGGAGATGGGATAGATGATGTTATTGTCTAGACATTTGATTATTTCCTCCTTGACCACTTCTCTCATGTTTGGGTTTAATCGCCTTTGAGCCTCACGGGTGGGTTTAGCCTCATCAACTAAATGTATGCGATGTTCCACAATTGATGGGCTAATTCCTTTTATATCGCTAATTTCCCACCCCAAGGCGTCCTTATTTTCCTGCAAGATATCCAAAAGTTTTTCTTCTTGGTCCTCGGTAAGATCGGAGGCCAAGATCATGGGAGAAGTTTTTGAAGAGTCTAGGTAGGCATGCTTAAGGTCTGGTGGCAAGGGTTTGAGGTCTAACTTAGGAAGTTCTTGTGTATCAACATTGGTCAACATTCCAAGGTGACAAAGTGTCGGAGTCAAGAATTTTGTTTAGTTCAGAAATGTATTCGAGTTCATCGAAATCAGAGTTGAAATGGTCAAGACACATTTTCAAGGCTTCAGAATTGTCATTAGAGGTTTCATCAATTGTGGTTTGAATCATGTCAATTTCATCGCTCTCAAAATCCCTAGGTTGCTTGTTGAGATTAAAGATGTTTAGCTCAATGGTTAGGTGCCCGAAGGAAAGTCGAAGCTAACCATTCCTACAATTGATGACAGCATTAGAGGTTGCTAAGAAAGGGCGTCCTAAGATCAATGGTATTTGAACGTTGGGATTTGAGATAGGCTCTGTTTCTAGAACTATAAAATCGACAGGGAAGTAGAACTGTTCGATCTGTATCAAGACGTCTTCGATAATTCCCAATGGCTTTTTGACAGATCGATTGGCTAGTTAAAGTGTGATGTTTGTTGGTTTAATCTCCCCTAGTCCAAGTTGACGATAAACAGTATAAGGAAGAAGATTGACACTGGCACAACGGTCAAGTAGAGCACGAGAGATATGGGTGTTTCCTATTTTACAATCAATCGTAGGGCAGCCAGGGTCTTTATACTTGACTGAGGCAAGATTCGAAAGAACAGAGCTTGTATTTGCAGTTAGAAAAGCGGTTTTTGGGACATTGGTCGCACGTTTTTGTGTGCACAGTTCCTTAAGACATTTAGCATATTGAGGAATTTGTTCAATGGTGTCTAAAAGAGGAATGTTCAGACGGACTTGTTTGAAAATTTCCAGAATTTTATCGAAATTTGCCGCTTTCTTCTTATTATTGAGTCTATGAGGAAAAGGAGCTACTGGTTCTTTGACTCTGTGATGAGTTTCATTATTCGAAGAAGAGGGTTCATCCAAGGGAATAGAAGGTGGTAAGGTTGTAGAAGATGGAATGTTGGTATTGCCAACATTATTTTCCGAAGGTGGGTCGGGTTTGCCGACACTGGGAGAAGAACTGTTGGGATTGCCAACATTTGAGGAAAATGGAGGTTTAGAAGAATTGGCATTCGAAGCCAATGGATGATCATCAAGATTAGGGATTGGGGTCGAGTTAGAAGGTTCGTCAGGGTCGTCCACGTTATTATCAATCCTCTTTCCAGATCGAAGGGTTGTAATAGCATTGACTGGATTATGGTTTTCGTCCTCACAAGAATTTACCGCACGAGGGTTATACTTTGGATTTACCTCGGGTTGACTAGGCAATTTTCCCTTCTCATGAGTTTTCATAAATTCCTTCATCATATTGAACATTTGGTCCATTTTAGCGTCTTGCGAGTTTATTTTAGCTTCGTAAGAGTTCATCTGTTTTTCTAGACGCCCAATATCTTGTGATGGTTGAGAAGATTGAGACGATTGGTTTGATGATTGAAAGTTGGGGTGCCTATAAGGTTGTTTGGATTGAGGCGTAGCTTGAGAGGTTTGAGAATTGGGGGGTGGACCTTGGTAATTCGGATTGGGAATAAAGGGTTGCACGTGAGATGGGTTAGCCGAATTATTGGGGTTCGACCAGGAAAAATTTGGGTGGTTCCTCCAACCAGGGTTGTATGTGGCTGAGTAAGGGTTATTTATAGCATTGGCTTGGTCCTGAGAGTAATAGTGGGGTAACCCTTCTCCAGCTTGAGGAGTTTGATTTTCTAATGGAATTTGACTTGGGTCCACGACATGCACTCCTCTAGTAGAAGTACGAATGGGAACACGAATCGATTCCCACTGCATGTCCTTTTCAGAATAATCTTCTAAAAACCGCCAAGCTTCATCGGCTGTTTTAGACATAAAGTCTCCTCCACACATTGATTCTAGTTGAGTTCTAGTCTGATAGTTTAGCCCTTCATATGCAATTTGACATAAGTGATCTTTTAGAATTCCATGATGAGGACAACTATATAATAGTTGGTTGAATCTTTCAAAGTATTTTGAAAAAGTTTCCCCCTCATTTTGACAAAATTGATTTATCTCGGTTCGGATTTTCAGAGTTTTATGGAAAGGGAAAAACTATTTCAAGAATGTAGTGACAAATTCATCCCAACTTCTTATGGAATGTCGTGGAAGAGAATTTAGCCATCTTTTAGCGCTTTCAAGTAGTGCAAATGGAATTAGCCTTAGCTTGATCGATTCGTTAGATAGTTGTTGCATTTTTGTTGTGGAAGCATACAATTCAAATTCACTCATAAATTCATAAGCATTTTCAGACCCAGTAAATTTTGGTACCCCTTGGATAAAAGAATGTTTTAGCTCAAAATTGTTTCCTTCAGCTGGTGGGAACACAATGACAGATGGTTGAACGGTCCTAGTATGATAACATCGATCACGAAGAGACAGGGGTCTATCCATTTGGATATTGAGATTTTGAAAATTTTGATTTATTTGATTTTGATCCCCAAAGTTTGGAAATTTTGGAAAGTTTTGATTCACTCGATTTTGATCCAATTCGGTTGGAAAATTTTGGTTGATTCGAGAACCCCTAGGAGAATTTTGTTGGCTAACACTTTTTTCACTCATTGTTGTTAAATGCAAGCACAGAAATTAGCTACAATGAAGTTTTCTGTCCTTATTGGCTCCTAACCCAAAATTATAAAGTGATGTGTTTGATTACTTAGATCAAAAGATTTCTCAGCCAGTTAACGGACAGGAGTTATCGGTGCACCAGGAATCACCCTAGCAATGCAGCCGAAGGTTTAAGTACCTTCAGAGTAACAACCGATATAATATTTACGAATCACCGTAATATTTATAAACGGTTATTTCTCTACCGTAGTCTAGACACCAAGAAACAATTCGTTCCAAATGTATCAACTATCACAATATAATTAAGCCCTAGATGAGCCCGTGACTCCCTTAAGTCCAATGTCTAACCGTTATTTTTAGTCAGATTCTACGATGAGATGCAATTTGTGGGCTAAGGAAAGGGTGATGAAATCCCTCACCTTATGTGAATTGGGGTATTGCCCTTAACAGAATGAATAAAAATGCAGAAATAACAACAATCACACAAAATAATTGCAAAAATTAAAAATTGTACATTCAAAGCCGCTGCCCCTGTAGAATTTTTTTACAACAATTGTCGATATATATTTTTTTCTTTGCAGCAGAGCACCTGTAGTGTTTTAAAAATTTCTCACCTTGATCGGCAGTCCTCCAGTGAATTTGGGAAGCGCTAGCGCGTTCACACCCCCACTTGGTGTGCAACCGCTCCAACCCATTTGAATCGTCCTCTGCTTTCTGTTGTTATCCCCTTCTATTAATTGCTTGACTGCGCTGCGGCACGGGTTCGGGTGTTGTCCCCTTTTTTAAATTTCAGCTGTACCTGTTTTGATTTTTTTTTTTTTTTTTTGAAAAAGAAGGAAGAGAGCAAATTAACAAACAACTTTGAAAAAAAGGCAAAACAAACAAAACAACTGTCTGGACTCAACAAAAATAAACCTAAGTCAATTCAGGTTGGTCGATATACTCAACACGAGAGATAAGCCATGCACTCGTTTTTCTTTATAAAACCACAACCCAGTTATCTATTTTCCCCAAATCAACCACTCGTCAAAAAGGAAAAAAAAATCAATTCCGACAAAAGCAGAAACCCACGTCAATTTCGAGATTCGAATTGAACTTGTGAGTTTGATGTCGAATTTCTGAGAAAAAGGTATTGGGCGTTGTGGATTGGGTATTTGATATGCAGCGATTAAGACCTTCGACTTCGAACTGGGTGTTTGTCTTGAGTTTGGCTACTGCGATTTAGGGTTCATGACTGTTGGGAGGGGCTATGAATTTGGTGTTCGAATCGTTGGTTGGGGGGTGTGTCTGTGACGCGGTAATTGATGGATATCGGGATGGAAGATGAGGTTGTCGAGTTTCAGAGAAATGGCAGCCGATTTGCAGTGGAGTTTGGTATTCGGAAGGGGTTGCACAGCGTGGTGTTTCAGGAATTGTGGTGAGATGAGATAGGGCTTCGCTATTTGGATGAGAGTAATGGGTTTATGGAGATGGTGACTGTCCAAACGGTGGTAATGTTTGTATGGTTTGAGGGGTGTGTGCTAAGTGGAGATGGATTGTCAGTAGGAGATGTTGGGTGTGGACTGACTTGTAGCGGATTGTGGTTTAAATTGGGGTTTGACTTTGGTTCCTCGTGAAAAAAGTATTTCTGAATTCAATCATGGACTGTAGTGGTTCTGACAAGGGTGATGGCAGAAGTGTATTAGTGGAGAGAGGGGGGCGCAGGTAGGTGGCGACTGGGCTTGTTTTGTTGTTTGCAGGTAGTTGTTGTAGCTGATGGGTTCGAGACTGTGGTGAATACGGATGTTGATTTTTTTTTTTGGTTGGGGAACTTAGGCAAAGGGTTACGGTGAGGGGCCTGCTTCAGGATCGTGGAGGATTGAACAGTATTGTTGGAGGCTGAAAGGAAAAACTTGATGGGATTGACGAAATTTGTTGTCGGGATGAATTGGTGAACTGCATGTGGAGTTTGCCGAGGGGTTGTTGAATTTTTGTGAAGCAGTAATGGAGTATGATTCGGTGATGGTATGGAAGGAAGCAGGGTTGGTTGTGTGGTCAGTATGGTCTAGAAAAAAAAACAGCG
This sequence comes from Allium sativum, assembly GCA_030737875.1. Classification (NCBI taxonomy): domain Eukaryota; kingdom Viridiplantae; phylum Streptophyta; class Magnoliopsida; order Asparagales; family Amaryllidaceae; genus Allium; species Allium sativum. The sequence continues at coordinate 755,095,280 of CM060918.1, forward strand.
AAGAAGACTTGCGTGAGGACGAAGGCCTTGAAGCTATATGAAAGGCTATTCGGGTATGGTTGAAGAGGGTTATAATTGTGGCAGGAATGAAGGAAGAAAATGAATGTATTGATTGGAAAGGAATGAGAAAAAGGAAGGAAATATGGAAATAAGAAGCAATTTTTTTTTTTTTAGAGAGACTTGTAAAAGTAGAAAGAGATCTGTACAAAGGAGAAGAAATAAAAGAAAGGAAAAGCAATGAAATCAGTGAAATTTGGCATGTATTTTTTTCTCTTGGTAGGAAGATTATAGTATCATTAGTTAATACCAAATCAAGCCAATGGAGATTTTTTTTATATATATATAAAAGAAAAGAAAACAAAATAAAATAAAAACTAACATGAATCGGAAATTAAATAAATAATAAAATCTAATCGTTACCTCCCCGGCAACGGCGCCAAAAACTTGATCGACGCTAGTCTATGAATTAGAAAAGCGCGACATTTGTAATAAATTCTGCAAGCATATAGGTGTGTAGCATACAGGTCGAACACAGGGAGGTTTAATTAAATTTTTTTTTTCTTGGGCGTGTTAGACAAAGCTGGAGGTTGATTTTTTTCGCAAAGCAAAATAAAAACTAAAACTACGAATAAAAGATGCAATTAAATTCACTACAGATTCGAATCTAATCGGATCTGTAATAAATTCAATGATTAAAATAAAATAGAACACTGGAAATAAAATTGCAGAGAAGAAATCAACAACTGAAAATAAAAACTAGGATTACCGCTGAATCTAATCAGACGGTCAATCACTAGTAAGAAAAAATAGAAGCAATAGCAAATTGTGTTCTAGCAAATCTAATTGACTAGACAACACAATTTGCCATGAAAATAAAAATGCAGAAACTAAAGAAACGAAAGCTTTATTAAAACTAAAAGAGAGTACAGAAGAATGATTGCTTTTTACAATGGTTACAATCACATATTTATAGATGAGAATGGGAAAACCCTAATTAGGTCTATGAATAAATGGCCCTCCTCATTCATGAATATCTCTTGCCTTCCTTGACTAACTTGATTGGAGAAAATCTGGGCATATCATGGTAAATATTTTCCATATCTTTCAATTTTTCCCATGTGGCTAATTGATTGATAGAAGATTGCATCTAATTAATTCTTCCAAACAAGGACGCTTATCAGACTCCAAAGGCAATATAAGATAAAATCTTCAAAATTGATTTTCCTTCTTGGCAACAATTCAATCAGAAATTCTTCTAATTGAAATTGAATGGTTTGAATTTAATTCCATGATAAGAATATGGCTATTGCTGAAATGTTAATTGGTCCACATCATAAATACATACACATGACTATGTGTATGTATATATATAACATAACACTAATCCAAATATTTCTCAAAGCAAAGGGCCAGTGTGAACGCGCTCCATTTCTTTGGCAAAAAGTGAGCTTGACGGGGTTCGAACTCAGGTCTCTTAGCACCAATTCCTATGCCTTTACCAGTGAGCTACTACTTCTTTTGCAATTGAAATGAATTTGATGTGAGGAAGTAGCTCTTTCTTGTAGTTGGCCTTTGATTTGAATTGAAGGAGGCAACGCTTGAGATCTGTAAAAACACATAAAAAGTACCCAAAGTATCATTTATTTATTTACAAAAGATAAAGCATAAGAGTAATAAAATAAACACTTTTCAATGTCAATCAATATCGAATCACACTCTAGTCGTCCGGGCATAGTTCTGATGATTGACGCGTCATCATCAGTATTTATGTTCGAACTTCGAAAGTGGGATATCTATATATTTCCATTAGACCGGTGTGAGAACCAAAACTCTATAAGGTCTGTTGTTGTGATTTGGCATCAAAAATGAATTTTTATATATATAAAAATTATGAATTTGAAACGATAATTAACTAATTGATTGCTGGTTATGTTGTTTGATTATTGGTTAATTAATTAAAATTTGTACCATTTAGCCAAATTGTATCGAATATTGGACTGAATTGAAAGTTGTTTGAAATTGCATGCATATACATGTATATACATTGAACAGGTCATAGCAAGGAGGCTAGAGAAGAGGAATAAAATTGTATGCCCGAAAAATAGGTACATGTTTACAAATTTATTGGGTTTGGATGATTTTATGAGCCAATTGGCTAGCCGCTTGGCTTTTTTTATTTTCTTTTTGAGATGAGAGGGCCTGTGTTGCGGTTCAGGGATTTTCCCGGTGCTCCCCGTACAAAGGAGGTTATGGCGAAATTTTTCGAAAATTTAGGGTGTTAGCCAAATTTTTGGAAAATTACAAATTCTTAGAAATCAAAATGTTAAAGAATGAAAGCCAAACTGAAAGTTGAGTTAGTTATTTAAACAACTTTCAGCTTCGTTCCTTTTCGAGGACGAAAAGATTTTAAGTGGGGGAGATTGTAACAACCCGGAAAATCAGATCCAATTTAAAATTTTTATTTTGGCAATTTTAATGAATTTTGAATATTTAAAATGATTTATTTTAAATAATTACGACGAGAAATTTATTTTGAATAGAATTAGAATGGAAATATTTATATAAATTGAAGTTAGAATATAAATATTTATTTTAATTATAAAAGGAATTGAAAATGGCGCGGTAGTTTGAAAATTCGATTACAAATTTCAAATGAATGTACAAGATTCAAAATAAACAGATTTTAGTGAAACCAAAAATATTAGAATCTAATTGAAAATATCTTTCCAAAGAATTCGAAAAATCCAAATTTCATAGCAGGAATAAAAAGTTATGTCCAGTTGAAAATTCGGAATGGTCGCTATGGAATTATAGCCCTTAGAAATGGCAATTTTGCAAACGACCTCCGTTTTCGACGAAACTACTTTTGTTGGATTCGGGATGTTAAATTATTACTAGATTCCAAAATTCATAATTTTTGGGATTAATCTGTGAGTATGGCAAAAGAAAACGTATTTGAACAATTTCGGTCAATTTGGATCGACTTGAAAATGGCCATTTTTCAAACGGTCTTAAAATTTGGCAAAATTAGTTCTGTTGGGACCATATCATCAAAACATAGCCTGATTTATTTTTTCTGGAATTTTCATAGTTCGTATGTGACCCCGACAAATTGAAATGTATGTTTAAAATTAAATATAATGATTTATATTTCATTTTTGATGGAAACTAATCGAAACAGTTGAATTGGCTTACGGGACATATCCCATTGTGTCCGGAGTGGGGGTAATTAGCTAGGGGTGACAGTCGTTGGGTTTGATTGGGAGTTCTAAATGATAAAATTTTAAATAAAGTAAGGGGATAAAATATTATTATAATATATTTATATAAATAAATTAAAACCCCCCTTCTCTCTTCAAATTGGTCAAACCACTAAAATAAGAAAACCGCGGTCAAACTCCAGGAGCCCGCCCCTTTCACAACCCATCGCTTCATCAGTCATGGGACTGGTGTGAGAACTAGAACAGTTATTTAAAAATTTACTTTAGAAGTAAGGTAAATCAAAGTACGATGCCGTATAACACGGAATGGGTTTCCTCCCAAGAATATAGGTGCATAAAACAAACAGCGCAATGCTTTTTGGAAAAATGAAACTATTTTAAGACTCAGGTCCCATCACACAATGCAACGCAAGCCGGAGGATAGAGTTTTACCTTATAATAGCCAAACATGCTTGATACGTTTAAAACAAATCATTTGATACTATTATAAGTGTATAATGTCAAGAACAACTTCAAATATAAATGTATCCGTCATAGACGACATGGGTACCATATATCATGTCGCCATACTAGGCTCTACAATCAAAGCTGAAACATCACGTATTGGAAACTGGATTTCCGTCATGAGTCGAGGCAAGGGATGTACTCCTCGCCGGCTTCGAGACACTCTAGCAAATGCCTCAGGATCTCCCGTAGTAGACCCTTGGATCCTCCAAGGTCGGTCCTCTCTTACATTTGAGGATTGGCAATTCCTGAACACATGTTTCCTGGTCCTATAGGACATATCCATCGGCTCCATAGTAATCGATATATCCGAGGTGCCTCGCAATCCATCATCCACAGGTAAAACTATAATAAATGTCTGGGCTCCATACCAACACACCACCCATAGCTAGAAGGAAAAGTCATGCAATCCTTGTGTCCCTTATCCCGTTTTTGACTCATACGAGGTGTGAGACTCGCGAATTAATGCTATACACAAAGCTATGCTATTTAAAGTCTTGTTTTTATCATCAACCACAAGACTCTTCTTTTCAACAGAAGCCTTGATCATTTTCATCTCAGCATGCCACACAGGAAATTCACGCTATGTGACTAATGTCTATCGATATATAACCTCTGAGCTCGTACGTCTCAGAGAAGGGTGTTAAGAAAGAGAATAAATTCTCCGCCACCAAACAGATATATATTTAATAGAGATCAATCAACACAGAATAAAATCCAATGTCAGACACACATCCATTTACAAGTTCATTCTGGGTCTGAATGAAACCTAAAGCACCTTATTCCTCGTCCCATATGTCCAATACAAGAGAGAGGTCCTCGCATATCACGTCGATCTCCAAGTACGTCTGGACAATCACCACTTATTACCTTGTCTTGGGTGTACAGCCCAATCAAGACATCAGTAATCATCCAAATGATGTGAAGACCTCCGGTTTTCGACCACCGTCTTCATCGTCACCTTATCGTTGAATCAGTTATTCAGAATCGGTACAAACACGACCTTTCCGAATAACCTACGTATATTATAATCAAGTGACATAAACACACAACATACGCCTCATTCCAATCCAGAATATTCTTTTAGCCAAATATTCTTTTCACAATTTATACCAAATTAAGGTTTTCCAAGTTAGTCGGGATTAGAGAACCTTACCGAAGTAATCATTTATTATATTTCCCACTCCCAAAATATTCGCCCCATGGAGCAAAACTGGTAATACTCCATATCTAACACCACGGTTTCATCAGTAAATTTAATTACCATTTCACAGTCAAATATATTTAACTATCGCCTGGCGTAAAACTGGTGGTACTCCATTCTCGATCATTTCCCAAATTTGATAATTTAAATTATCTCATTCACTTTTCAATCTAATTAAAGATTCATTAAAACTCCAGTTAGTTTTAATCTTCCCAAAAATCAATATTAATGATTATTTAACTTTGGAAAATCAAACATGTCACACTGACAATCTACACCGTACTATTGATTTCTATCGATATATAACCTCTAAGCTCGTACGTCTTAGAGAAGGGTGTTAAGCAAGAGAATAAATTCTCCGCCACCAAACAGGTATATATTTAGCAGAGATTAACCATACAGTTCAAAATACAATGTTATACATGTAATCCTGTCTTTAACTAGGTTAAAGAACTAATGTCATTTAAAACACAGTTCACGATAAACCCAAAATCCCATTCCACTAATTATGGAATCCTCACGGAAAACAGATCAATATACAATCAATATCAATTTCCGTATCCGACTAATAATATAAATCGAATAACGGCAAAGCCTTTTAAATTCCATATGTAGTAACAGTCTTTCTCCATAGAAGTTTACTTCAATTATTACCAAATCGAATTCCATTCCATTCCAATTTATTTTATTAAATTGGAAAACTTTAATTTGGAAAATTCCCATTAAATCTTAATAAAAAGATTTATAAATTCCAAATCACATTTCACTGTTAATCGGGTTAAAGAACGAATGTTATTTAAAACATAGTTCACAATAAACCCAAAAATCCAATTTCAATTAAATATTATTTAATTGGAAAACTTCACTAAATCTTAAATTAAAGATTTATTCTTTTCTCAACTGGGTTTAAGAACAGTGTTATTCAAGACACCGTTCATGACAAACCCCAAATCTAATTTGACATCAAATAGAAGGCTCTGAATAGAAATTATATCGGCTTACATTCAATATCAAATAATATCGTTTTTGGAATAACGATATATATATCTTCCAAATTCCTCCACAATATTCGCATAACCACAGAATCCAGTATCGAAATATTTTGAAGACTATTTCTATTTAAATCCACTCCAATTCATGTATTGGAAATTCTGGTTATATTAAAACCCATTCTAAATCATATTTATTTATTTAAAAATAACTAGATTATAATTCTAGTTAATAACTAGTTTATTTCGATAAAAATATATTTTTATCTTTTCAAATATGGGATTTTTCATCCTAATTCTTTCCAAATCATTTATTATGATTTTACACAAATTATTTATATTTTTAATAATTTTATTAAGGCCCTTTCAGTCGATTTCCATAAACGGTCATCGAATTGCACTTACAACAACCTTTTCCAAATTTGATTTGGACATAATTCCAAATCCAACTGTTAGATTTCAAATCTCTTATATTCGTTGGAAAGCTCTTTCTGATACGAACCCAACCGTTCTGGTTTTAGGAGAATTCGACGATCAAATCTCCCATAATGTCAATTCGAAGTCAATGGTCGAAGTTCGCTAACGGTCGCGGCGCGGCGCGTTCTATTCAGGTCATTAAATATATAATATATATATTTCATCGATTTCCATTTAAAACGTATTTTATAAATCATTTTAAATTCGTTTTAAAAATGATTCCAACTAATTCATTTTCAATTTTAACCAAAATTGAATACTCCTTATTGTTATATTATTTAAATGATAATATTTTCAAAATGTCATATTTTGAAATCATTTCCTTTTCTATATTCATTATAAAAATGAATAAAATCGATATAAATATCGTTCGCGCTAAAATGGCGCATATCTAATCAACACGGCTTCACATATTTCAATATTTTCGTGTCCATCCAAAATCGGACATCAAAATCATATTTCGATCTTTTACTGAATATTATTTTAAAATATTCATTATTTTATTTTATTTAACACATGATTATTTTATTCAACACATGAATATTTTTATTCAACACATGACTATTTTTAATTGTTTATACATTTAATAAAAATGATATTTTTATTATTTAAATATTTTATTCAACACATGAATATTTTTAATCCTTTTTCTGAATATTATTTCAAAATATTCGTTATTTCTGAACTGGAATCAGACATAGTCAATTACCATATAATGTTATTTATATGGATTTCATACAACACATGTATATAATAACAATGATACACAATCAACCATCATACAGAATGCATTCTACGTTGTATAAGCATTAATATAAATAATTAACGCTTACAACAATCTGTCAACCAATCGAATGACATACAAGTAAATAATTAAGATTAGCGTACGTCCAATATCATCCCAATACCCATATGGGGTTTCAATCAACAAACACAGATTTTATTCATGCAGTTGGGCGATGTGTAAAATTTATCGTCCTAATCGATATCAGTCAAATGGTGTACATAAACAAATCGTCTGTTTTGTAAATGAGTATTTATTTTCATTTCAGGAGAATTTTATGTCTTTCATATATACGTTAAAAATTATATTTTTAACGATAAAAATATTTTATTCATCACTTGAATATTTTATATAATTAATATATAAGTTAAAAATAATATTTTTAACTAACCGTTATATTTCTTACATATTTTAGAAAATTTTGGCAGCATAACCGCGCGATGCTAGAACCGGAATAAGGTCTATCCTTACCCCTCGCCTAATACTGGCTCGCGCCATACACACACCAATTCCAATGAATTTAATTAACATCCCAAATTAAATTCAACCAATTTCTTAATAGGGTTGCCAAACCCTATTAAATACCAATCAATCAAATAACACAAACAACCAAACATCCATGGTTTCAATCAAAAGTGTCGGGTGCTACTAAGCACCGTCTGCATCCTAGTATATATTTAACTATAAACAAAATTAGAGTGAAAAGAAGATCTCACCTTTGGTTTCCACTCCGTCAGTTTTTATTGGACAGTTTGGATTTGGATTTGTTCCAGCGCGTTGTGTTCTTCATAGTGATCCCAATGTAATCTGTTTCATGCAGTTTATATTAAAAATCCCATTTTTAAACAACGCTATTTACATTTTAAAAATCACATTTTTCATATCGCTACTATATATATAAAAATCATATTTTTATATTGCTATTATATATATAAAAATCATATTTTATAACGCTATTATATATATAAAAATCATATTTTTATAACGCTACTATATATATATATATATATATATATATATAAATCATATTTTTATACCATTAAAAATCATATCTTTATATCATTAAAAATCATATCTTTATATCGCAAAAAATCATACCTTTTCATAAATAAAAATCATATCTTTTCATAAATAAAAATCATATCTTTCCATATATAAAAATCATATCTTTTTATTATTAAAAGTCAGATTTTTAATTCAAAGTTATTATATAAAAAAAACTGATTTAAAATCAATGCTTTCTAATTTAATTAAGCTAATTATTTAAAATAAATTAAAAATAAAAACTTACTGTTAATTTTCCTCTGACCATCGCTTGAATGGAACTCGCGAGTTCGTCGATGGTGGAAGGCGAGATGAAGGAGGAGTCAACGCGGTGGGGTCATGGTGGTGGCTGCGTCGATTTTGGGCATGGGGTTTCGGGGGACTGGCGATTCAATGGAGGGGGAGGGGAGGGCGTCGGGTCTGAATGGTGGGAGAAAGGGGGCTGAGGATGGCGGTCTCGAGATGGAGGATGAGAAGACAGAGGGAGGAGCGATCGCCTGAGCGACGGATTCAAATCTGAGAAGTCGGGTTTTTTCTGAAAGAGGGAAATCGATTTTGAGATAAAACAGAACTAGGTTTAAGGGGGTTTGATTGGTTATTTAAATATATATAATTTAAATTCCAAAAAAGTTGACTTTACATTTGAACTCTAAACGAGACCCAACGAATGTAACAACCTGCAAATTCTGAACCAATTTAAAAAATTTATCTTAGAAAATTTTAATGAATTTTGTGGAAATAATATAATTTATATAATAATAATGGATAGAATTTATTTTAATCGAAGTTAAAATGAATAAATTTAATTTAAATATAAATGGAGTTAGAAATGGCGCGGTAGTTTTAAAAATTTAATTTTGAACTTTAACTGAATGTACAGGATTCAAAATAAACCAGAATTGAGTGAAACCAGAAATATTTAAATCTGGTTAATCATATCTTTCTAACGAATCTGAAAAATTGGAATTTCATAGCGGGAATCAAAATTTATGGCCAATTCAATTTTTAGAAAGGTCGGTGTAGAATATATATATATATATATATATACACACACACACACACACATATATATATATATATATAATATATGGCTCAAAGGGCTACTTTTCACGTATGAAGGAAATTGGACTCGAAACCACTTTCATTGAGTCTGGAATGATGTTTCTGCATTTAAAAAGTATAAACACTTATATATTTTGAATTTAAGAAATTATTTGTTTAGAAATGTATTTTTATTATTAAATATATAGCCCTTAAAAATAGTCATTATTCAAACGACCTCCGTTTTCGACGAAATCACTTTTGTTGGAACCGGAATGTCAAATTATAGCTAGGTTTCAATTTTCAGATTTTTTCGAATTAATATGTGAGCATGGTAAAAAAAATGTGTTTTGACTATTTTAGTTAAATTTAAACAACTTGAAAATAGCCATTTTTCTAACAGTCCCAGAATTCAACGAAATTAGTCTTGTTAGAACCGTATCATCATAAGAAAGCTAAAATTATTTTTTTTGGAATTTTCTGAGGTCATATGTGGTCCCGGCATATTTAAATGTACGGTCAATATTTAATTAATTACTTTTTAATGGGATTTTAAATAAATTTTCCACATATTTCAGAATTGGACCTAGAGACGTGTCCCATTGCGTTCAGAAGGCCTCAAAACATTAAGAACGACAGTAAGCAAGCCCAATTCTGAGACAGTCCAAAAATCAACCTTTATAACACGTTTTTCAATGAATTTAATAATAAAAAAAATTTAAACCCTAACCCTAAATGGTCAGCCGCCGCCTACTCCATTCGAAGGCCAGAAACATCCCAATTTCAAACGTTAATTTCTTCAAATCCGCTCTATGAAAATCAATAAACTATATATCAAATCGAAGAGTTTTTCGAGGGCTTTCAAACCATACAGGGATGATCTGGTTTACTGGAGCGTGGTGGCCGAAATTTGGAGACAAAGACGCGGCGTTTGGGTGGCTTTTTCCAGCGCTAGGGGACGGCGAGTGGGGCCCACTTCTGGGCGCTAGAAGGGGCGACGGCGCACGAGATGACGGCAGTTGATCGGCGGCCAGGTGTTCGGTGTTGCATGCGACGTGGGGGCCGGACGATGGACGATGGGTTCGGCCGAAACGTGAAAAGGGGAAAGAAGGTTTATTATTTTAATATTATTTATTTATTTAATATTTAATTTATACAATCTTTAAAATTCAATATCTGTAACGACCCGTATTTTCCGCCTAATTATTTGGTTTATTTTAAATATTTTAATTATTTAAAATATTGGTTTGAACTTAAATAATCGAATTTAACGATTATATTGTGAAGATATTATTTAAAATAAATAATAAATATTATTTTAATTTCCAAAATATGGGAAATTGTCGAATCTGAAATATATTGTGATGGGACAGTTTAAAGTGGTCAAATATTGTTTATACTGAAATTTGAGTGACAATTAGTTTTGAAAACAACGATTAAATATATATGGTTTAAAATTTAATTAATTAACGAGCTGTAGCGGCGCGTTAGTTCACGATTTGGCATTTTGAACTTCAACTGGTCGTACCGGGTTCAAAATAAGTCGGATTTCCTCGAAACAAGAAACGTCGGGACCGGGTTGACGATATCTTTCCAATGGCAGAGGAAAATCCAGTTTTCATCGTGTAGATTTTGTTTTATGTCCAAATCAAATTCTCAGAAAAACAGCGCCAGGAATTCCTTTATATATATAGCGCTGCGTTTATATAAAATAACGGTTTTTAAATATTTTGAGTATCAATTTGGCTTCGGATTCAACCCAGGTTATTTTTCCTTGGTAATAGATCAAATTCTGGTCGTGTATGACCAATGGCAATATTTTAATATTATTATATTGAAGTATTTTAAAATTGGTTTATTTTAATTCAAATTGGCCAGCTCAAAAGGGACATTTTTCAAACGACCTCTGTTTTCGATGAAATAAATTTTGTTGGGATCGTAACAATAAATTATTGCTAGATTTTCAGACGGCGTGTCAATCGGGGTTAATTTGTGAGCGTGGCAAAATAAAATGTAAAATAAATCGATCTATTTGGACGTGTACAAGCGCTATTTGAGCAAACGGACACGGAATTCGACGAAACAAGTTTCGTTAGGACCATATCATCGAAATATACTATGTCGTCCAGTTACGTCTCGAACGGGGTTCATATGTGTGCGCAACAGCGAATAAACGACGTTCGAAAACGCGATAGGCACGAAATAAAAATCGTCAGTCATTGTCAGACATCACATCGACTTAAAATAATATAAATTACAACTATATAAACCCCTTCCATCATAAATTTCCAGCCCATCCTCATTTCTGCCCGGTAATTTTGCAATAAAGTCCTCAAACACAAAATCAATTATAACTCCAAATCCGTAAGGTTTTTGCTATGGCAATCTGAACAAAAGTTGTAGATCGGCTCGTTCTCTAGCTACTGTAAAAATACGGGGTGGAATGGTCGCCTGAGGTGGCGGGAAATCGCGAGGAACGGCCAGAAATCGTTTTTGTTTTTGGCCAAAATTGCGATGACTGGGCTGATTTGGGAGGCCGGGACCTTGGGGCTTTTGAAGAGGAGAGATAGACCTTCGATTTGGCTGTAGTCTCGAAGTCTCTGGTAGTCGGAGGAGAGAGAAATAGGAAGATGAACGGAGGCTATCAATTTTGGGTGGGTTTCCAAAATGGCGATGGGTTTTGGTGGTTTTCAGGGCGGAGCAGGCGTCGAGGGTGTCGGGTCTGGTGGCCAAAGAAGCGGGGTGGCAAGGCCCTTCGATTGGCGGTGGTAGCGTTGCCTGAAGTGGCGAGATGGCAGCGAATTTGGGGGATGAACGGAAATTGGGGGAGTTCGAAATTAGGGGCGTCAAATGGGTTTTGGGGTTCGCCAGTTCTGGCGATGGGAGTACACGGAGGCGCGGTCACGGTGAGTGGGTTTGTGGGGTCTCCGGTCGAAGCTGGCGATGGTGGTAGGTGGATGTTTAAATCGTGCTCGTGAGGAAGAGGTTAGCGTCGGGTTTCAGAACCCAGAAATTTTAAACCTCGTTTTCATAAGAACGATGATGATGTGGACATGGTAACAGATAATTAAAAGGTAATTGGTAAGTTGTTTAAATTATTTTATTTAATTTATTATTTAGTTAATCGATAAACATATGAAACTTTAAATATGCGTATCTTTCACATACGTGAACGGAATCTGACGAAACTGGATCCGTTGGGATCGCAGGGACGAGACCTATCCGATGGCACTGACTAGGAGTCAATCCAACACTATTGAAAATTTAGCTAATTTTGAATGTCCGTTCAAAATTAAAAGCAACAAACGCGTCAACCGTCGACCAGAATAAACTCTAGTGAGTTAATTCTCACACCTTCTGGAATACTGTGATGTGGTACATTCACAGTAAAATATATTTTATAGCTAATAGTCTAAATTGGTTGATTGGATGCGATGGATGCAAATTGGTTGCTATTGTTGATTTATTGCAGTTTATAATCCATCAATTATTTAATTTATATATTTTTATCGATTGACATCTGTGATGAAGAGAAGGACAGGTTGGAGGGATCCAACCGGATTCCTCAAATTAACTGTATTTTTATTTGTTATGCATAGATATGAATTGTTCACCTTGACTGACGCCAAAACCAGTCTGTATGTTGATGGTTGAATAGATATGCACCTGTGTTGTGTTTAAAATCAACCGACGGTGTTGGTTGGAAAATTGGCAGTGAATGGCCAAATTGTGTTGTGTCAGACGTCAGTTGACATTTCGGTGAATTGACGTAGTTTTAAAAAATTTAATTATTTTAAAACTGGGTTTAAGTTTAAATTAGATTATATAAGGATTTAAATGGGAATTTATAAATATAAATATATATATATATATATATTAATCGAGTCTAGAGGGATTAATTAAAAGGATTATACCAGTTTGAAAGCAGAGGAAAAACCCAAGGATTTACCTACGGGTTGGTAAATTTAAATAATTGTTTTAAACAATTAAATAGCGATTTAAATCAATTAAGTTATTTAAACTAATTTAAAAGGGGAAATGACAAATGTAATTCAGTTAACTGTTGACGGACATGTACAGTTGGTAGAATCAACCGTTGTTAGTTAAATTGAGTAGTTTGATAAATTTGATTGGATATTCATTTAGTTAATGAATAGTGGGAATAATAGATAATCTTTGATAAATTATAAATGTAAGGGAATTATTGAATAGTTGGGGTTAGTGAAGTTAATTTTTAGTTACGGAGATTTTAAAACGATGGTTACACTATACTTAGTCAATGCCAAAAGTCAACTATCTTGAGTATAGTAAATTTTACCTTTTGGTTATAATTAAAATGGTGACCTTAGTTAGAATTCAACTAAGGGAAGATTAAGTAGCGATAAAGTAAAATAGAAACTCGATGAGAGTTTTGTGAGAGATTTGATTTTAAATGAAAATGTACAAGCGAAATGCTGATATAAGTTAAAGATGGTTTTAGTGGGTATTTACTTAATTAAAGGAGTTAAGTAAGATGATTTTGAGCAAGGATTCAAATGTAAGAAACGATTGTGTAAACTCAGATTTTGAAATCAAGATTTGTGAACGAGATTTGAATATCGGTGGTTAAGTGACGAACTGATATTATTCTGAGATAAGAACGTTGTCGATCAAGGTCTGAGAGGTAACTAAAATACCCCAACTTGGTTGGCTTCACTATTATCGAGGAACGGTATTAGTTGACGTGAGTGAAGGTGATGAATTGGTTTATCTGATACAAGAAATATCAAACTCTGATGCAAGATTTGTAAATTTAATAATATTGCAATTATCAGTTTCAAAAGAAGTAAGAATAGTGATTTCAATTATATTAAACATTTGTTATTCAATTAGAATTGATCGAATATAGTTAGAGTTAGTCAAACATAGCATTCAGGAAAAGTTCCATTGCGCACGACTGCTAGCGTAATTCGCAGGGCTGCAGATAGCCTACGGCGGTCGGATGTTTCCTGAGGGAATCAGGCGTAACCATTGTGATCGCTGCGATCTAGAGTCGAGCGAATGGAGTTAAGTCGAGTACTAGTTAATAGGAGTAATCAAGTCAAGTTGTCGAGTTAAATAAGTCGAGTTAGTCAAGTTAGAGTAAATCAATCAAAGTAAATCAGTTAAAGTTAGTCAAAAGGGGATTTGGTTAAATATATTTTAAAAGAGGTCGAGTTGTGTCAAGTGCTGAATCAGAAAACTCATTGTGTTCACACTATTGTTATTTGATAGTTAAAACACCGACTATCAAACCAGACCAATACGATTGTTGGTTCGGAAAGTCCGGGATCGAATTATATTCGAAAACCATTCCGACCATCAAATAAGTGAAGACGTCGATTGAAGACGGAGCAAGTGAAGACCGTGTATCTTCATAAGTGGAAGGATTACTTGTCGAATCTCTCTGTGCTGCAGCCAGAGTTATTTTGATTTGTGATTCTGTCGTGGTTGAAATCCACGGGTTGCAAGGAATTCTCGCTATTGATCCATGGGGTGATTCCTATATGAGATACAGTGGGAGAGTACCTTCGGTTCATCCTGTTCCTGGGTGACTTGTATGGACGGATATCTGACAGAGTATTTCCAAAGGAATTACATGAGTTGATTTCTCCAAACGTACGATAGTTGACAGCGGAGAAATGGTTATTCTCTAGCCAAATAAACTAGAGTATTTTTGTGGACGTCAATCAAGTGTGATCTGGCGGAACTGACGATGTGGCATTCAAAGTAAATGATGACCAGATGCTCTAGAGACAAATTCTGGCCTCAAGCCTCATCAACCGGGAAATGACAAAAAATCGGGCAGGCAGCATGGCTATGTGGGTCGCTCCCATTAGGATGTATGATCACCTATCTAGAGAAATTCCTATTGCTTCTTTATCTATTCGATGCTGACCCTATTCGGGTGGCGGTTGCTGATCCCAACCGTCGGTGATATACATTCGATACACTCAAGCGAAATGAGTGGTCGGTCATGTGAGGGCCGGGTTGCAAGACGTTCTTGTTGAACCCAGTGTATTCGCCTCTAGAGATACACTATCAGCAGGTGGACCCATACCTTGTCAAGGTCGGAATCCAATATCCAATAAGCGCCCGCGGTTTTCGATTGTATACTATATATGGGGAGCGTGAGATGCAAGCATTCCTCTAGATTGATATTTATTTGTATTTAGACATTATGATAATATCAGAGAAAGATATTGATTTCAAAGATGTTTTGGGTTATAGTAAGGTAAAAACCGTCCGTGTTTATGTGTGGACTGGTCTTACTATTATCCTTTGATTTCGAAAGGATTTTCCAAAGTTAAACCAGTGCGTGTTCTGTGAATTTATCACTGATAGCATTCCAGACTGATCCAGTGTATTTTGTTTTAAATCAAATGTGCTCGGGTCAGACCGAGTATATTCCAGGTTAGGTTTCGCTTGGAGTTTCAGGAGCTAGAAGCAGGGAGCTTCGCCGCTAGTTATATACATATATTTTTCCGCTGTGACTGATATATGTGTACTCTGATGATTGGTATGTTATACAATCCTTTTGTGTAAAGATATTCGATATTATATTTTATCTGTTCCGCTGTGAGATTCTGATGTGTTCTTCTTCTTTCTTCTATTCTAACACTTCTTTCTTTCTATTCTCACCCTCTAATTTCTTTCTATTGACAATCCAGTGTTTTTCGGTGCTTGGAGGATCGATGTGAGATATGGTAAAGGTGTTATGTCGATTTTCAAGGCTGAAATTCCGCTGGGTCGTTACAGTGGTATCAGAGCTATTGGTTTAGGGATAACCTTGGCTCTGTGGTGAGACTCAATAGAGATGGTGTTACTAACACCCTAGATTGAGTCTGAGTATATATATATATGAGAGCACGTATTTGTATTTTGATATAAAATTGTTTTTGAAATTATTTTTGCCTGATTAATTTTATAATAAATAAAAGAAAAAGTTATTATAGTATGGGCAATCATCTTGATTGGTTAATGTTGGTTGTATGATATGTTTGTGGTGTATGGTTGATTGCTTGAATATAAACTTGAGAATGGATATAATTAGTTGAAACAAATTTGAAATAAATAACGAATAAATCAGTCCTGATTCAAATACATTCGAGTTGATAATTAAAGAAATCAATGAAGTAATTATAAATAATTAAAATCTCGTGTGAATTAAATTGTGTGTATAAATGGTTGATATGAATGATATGAGTGTTTTGAACCTAACTGACATTTGTTTGGATACTAATGAATTGGTTGAGTTGAGTAAAGGTGCAGAAGTGCCAGTTCAGCTTTAAAATCTATTCGAAAGAAAAATTCTGGAGATAATTGAGTCCAGTTTGAGTAAAGCTGCGAAACAATTAAGCAAGCTCAAATATAATTTACCGCTTATTGCATAATAATGCTCGCAAAGAGGTACGCCTACGCAAATATGAAATGTTGGATTTTGTTTGGATTTTGGGTTTGAATTTTTGATTTTCCGACCATGAGAGTCAATGTATATGTATTTCTTGAACCTGCGATATTGCAGACGGTCCTCCGTGCAGGGGAGACTCTGCCGAAATTTTTCCTGAATTTAAGAAGTTAGAAAATTTTTGAAGATTTTTGAAAATTTCTTTTCTTTGAAATAAATTGGTTTCAAAACCAATGGGGTCAGTTTGAAAATTTATTCGAGTTAAAAAAAATTATTTTTTTTGCAAAGATAAATGTAGACGACATTTCTTCTACCTTAGCAATTTCGAGGATGAAATTATTTTAAGGGGGAAGGAATGTAATGACCCGTATTTTCCGCCTAATTATTTGGTTTATTTTAAATATTTTAATTATTTAAAATATTGGTTTGAATTTAAATAATCGAATTTAACGATTATATTGTGAATATATTATTTAAAATAAATAATAAATATTATTTTAATTTCCAAAATATGGGAAATTGTCGAATTTGAAATATATTGTGATGGGATAGTTTAAAGTGGTCAAATATTGTTTATACTAAAATTTTAGTGACAATTAGTTTTGAAAACGACGATTAAATATATATGGTTTATAATTTAATTAATTAACGAGCTGCAGCGGCGCGGTAGTTCGCGATTTGGCATTTTGAACTTCAACTGGTCGTACCGGGTTCAAAATAAGTCGGATTTCCTCGAAACAAAAAACGTCGGGACCGGGTTGACGATATCTTTCCAATGGCAGAGAAAAATCCAGTTTTCATCATGTAGATTTTGTTTTATGTCCAAATCAAATTCTCAGAAAAACAGCGCTAGGAATTCCTTTATATATATAGCGCTGCGTTTATATAAAATAACGGTTTTTAAATATTTTGAGTATCAATTTGGCTTCGGATTCAACCCAGGTTATTTTTCCTTGGTAATAGATCAAATTCTGGTCGTGTATGACCAATGGCAATATTTTAATATTATTATATTGAAGTATTTTAAAATTGGTTTATTTTAATTCAAATTGGCCAGCTCAAAAGGGACATTTTTCAAACAACCTTTGTTTTCGACGAAATAAATTTTGTTGGGATCGTAACAATAAATTATTGCTAGATTTTTAGACGGCGCATCAATCGGGGTTATTTTGTGAGCGTGGCAAAATAAAATGTAAAATAAATCGATCTATTTGGACGTGTACAAGCGCTATTTGAGCAAACGGACACGGAATTCGACGAAACAAGTTTCGTTAGGACCGTATCGTCGAAATATACTATGCCGTCCAGTTACGTCTCGAACGGGGTTCGTATGTGAGCGCAGTAGCGAATAAACGACATTCGAAAACGCGATAGGCACGAAATAAAAATCGTCAGTCATTGTCAGACATCACATCGACTTAAAATAATATAAATTACAACTATATAAACCCCCTCCATCATAAATTTCCAGCCCATCCTCATTTCTGCCCGGTAATTTTGCAATAAAGTCCTCAAACACAAAATCAATTATAACTCCAAATCCGTAAGGTTTTTGCTATGGCGATCTGAACAAAAGTTGTAGATCGGCCCGTTCTCTAGCTACTGTAAAAATACAGGGTGGAATGGTCGCCTGAGGTGGTGGAAAATCGAGAGGAACGGCCAGAAATCGTTTTCGTTTTTGGCCAAAATTGTGATGACTGGGCTAATTTGGGAGGCCGGGACCTTAGGGCTTTTGAAGAGGAGAGATAGACCTTCGATTTGGCTGTAGTCTCGAAGTCTCTGGTGGTCGGAGGAGAGAGAAATAGGCAGATGAACGGAGGCTATCAATTTTGGGTGGGTTTCCAAAATGGCGATGGGTTTTGGTGGTTTTCAGGGCGGAGCAGGCGTCGAGGGTGTCGGGTCTGGTGGCCAAAGAAGCGGGGTGGCAAGGCCCTTCGATTGGCGGTGGTAGCGGCACCTGAAGTGGCGAGGTGGCGGCGAATTTGGGGGATGAACGGAAATTGGGGGAGTTCGAAATTAGGGGCGTCAGATAGGTTTTGGGGTTCGCCAGTTCTGGCGATGGGAGTACACGGAGGCACGGTCACGGTGAGTGGGTTTGTGGGGTATCCGGTCGACGCTGGCGATGGTGGTAGGTGGATGTTTAAATCGTGCTCGTGAGGAAGAGGTTAGCGTCGGGTTTCATAACCCAGAAATTTTAAACCTCGTTTTCATAAGAACGATGATGACGTGGACCTGGTAACAGATAATTAAAAGGTAATTGGTAAGTTGTTTAAATTATTTTATTTAATTTATTATTTAGTTAATCGATAAACATATGAAACTTTAAATATGCGTATCTTTCACATACGTGAACGGAATCTGACGAAACTGGATCCGTTGGGATCGCAGGGACGAGACCTATCCGACGGCACTGACTAGGAGTCAATCCAACACTGTTGAAAATTTAGCTAATTTTGAATGTCCGTTCAAAATTAAAAGCAACAAACGCGTCAACCGTCGACCAGAATAAACTCTGGTGAGTTAATTCCCACACCTTCTGGAATACTGTGATGTGGTACATTCACAGTAAAATATATTTTATAGCTAATAGTCTAAATTGGTTGATTGGATGCAATGGATGCAAATTGGTTGCTATTGTTGATTTATTGCAGTTATTTATAATCCATCAATTATTTAATTTATATATTTTTATCGACTGACATCTGTGATGCAGAGAAGGACAGGTTGGAGGGATCCAACCGGATTCCTCAAATTAACTGTATTTGTATTTGTTATGCATAGATATGAATTGTTCACCTTGACTGACGCCAAAACCTGTCTGTATGTTGATGATTGAATAGATATGCACCTGTGTTGTGTTTAAAATCAACCGACAGTGTTGATTGGAAAATTGGCAGTGAATGGCCAAATTGTGTTGTGTCAGACGTCAGTTGACCTTTCGGTGAATTGACGTAGTTTTAAAAAATTTTATTATTTTAAAACTAGGTTTAAGTTTAAATTAGATTATATAAGGATTTAAATGGGAATTTATAAATATATATATATATATATATATATATATATTTTAATCGAGTCTAAAGGGATTAATTAAAAGGATTATACCAGTTTGAAAGCAGAGGAAAAACCCAAGGATTTACCTACGGGTTGGTAAATTTGAATAATTGTTTTAAACAATTAAATAACGATTTAAATCAATTAAGTTATTTAAACTAATTTATAAGGGGAAATGACAAATATAATTCAGTTAACTGTTGACGGACATGTACAGTTGGCAGAATCAACCGTTGTTAGTTAAATTGAGTAGTTTGATAAATTTGATTGGATATTCATTTAGTTAATGAATAGTGGGAATAATAGATAATCTTTGATCAATTATAAATATAAGGGAATTATTGAATAGTTGGGGTTAGTGAAGTTAATTTTTAGTTACGAAGATTTTAAAACGATGGTTATACTATACTTAGTCAGTGCCAAAAGTCAACTATCTTGAGTAGAGTAAATTTTACCTTTTAGTTATAATTAAAATGGTGACCTTAGTTAGAATTCAACTAAGGGAAGGTTAAGTAGCGATAAAGTAAAATAGAAAGGCGATGAGAGTTTTGTGAGAGATTTGATTTTAAATAAAAATGTACAAGCGAAATGCTGATTTAAGTTAAAGATGGTTTTAGTGGGTATTTACTTAATTAAAGGAGTTAAGTAAGATGATTTTGAGCAAGGATTCAAATGTAAGAAACGATTGTGTAAACTCAGATTTTGAAATCAAGATTTGTGAACGAGATTTGAATATCGGTGGTTAAGTGACGAACTGATATTATTCTGAGATAAGAACGTTGTCGATCAAGGTTTGAGAGGTAACTAAAATACCCCAACTTGGTTGGCTTCACTATTATCGAGGAACGGTATTAGTTGAAGTGAGTGAAGGTGATGAATTGGTTTATCTGATACAAGAAATATCAAACTCTAATGCAAGATTTGTAAATTTAATAATATTGCAATTATCAGTTTCAAAAGAAGTAAGAATAGTGATTTCAATTATATTAAACATTTGTTATTCAATTAGAGTTGATCGAATATAGTTAGAGTTAGTCAAACATAGCATTCAGGAAAAGATCCATTGTGTACGACTGCTAGCGTAATTCGCAGGGCTGCAGATAGCCTACGGCGGTCGGATGTTTCCTGAGGTAATCAGGCGTAACCATTGTGATCGCTGCGATCTAGAGTCGAGCGAATGGAGTTAAGTCAAGTACTAGTTAATAGGAGTAATCAAGTCAAGTTGTCGAGTTAGTCAAGTTAGAGTTAATCAATCAAAGTAAATCAGTTAAAGTTAGTCAAAAGGGGATTTGGTTAAATATATTTTAAAAGAGGTCGAGTTGTGTCAAGTGCTGAATCAGAAAACACATTGTGTTCACACTATTGTTATTTGATAGATAAAACACCGACTATCAAACCAGACCAATACGATTGTTGGTTCGGAAAGTCCGGGATCGAATTATATTCGAAAACCATTCCGACCATCAAATACGTGAAGACGTCGATTGAAGACGGAGCAAGTGAAGACCGTGGATCTTCATAAGCGGAAGGACTACTTGTCGAATCTCTCTGGCCTGCAGCCAGAGTTATTTTGATTTGTGATTCTGTAGTGGTTGAAATCCACGGGTTGCAAGGACTTCTCGCTACTGATCCATGGGGTGATTCCTATATGAGATGCAGCGGGAGAGTACCTTCGGTTCATCTTGTTCCTGGGTGACTTGTATGGATGGATGTCTGACAGAGTATTTCCAAAGGAAGTACATGAGTTGATTTCTCCAAACGTACGATAGTTGACGGCGGAGAAATGGTTATTCTCTAGCCAAATAAACTAGAGTATTTTTGTGGACGTCAATCAAGTGTGATCTGGCGGATTTGACGATGTGGCATTCAAAGTGAATGATGACCAGATGCTCTGGAGACAAATTCTAGCCTCAAGCATCATCAACTGGGAAATGACAAAAAATCGGGCAGGCAGCATGGCTATGTGGGTCGCTCCCATTAGGATGTATGATCACCTATCTAGAGAAATTCCTATTGCTTCTTTATCTATTCGATGTTGACCCTATACGGGTGGCGGTTGCTGGTCCCAACCGTTGGTGATATACATTCGATACACTCAAGCGAAATGAGTGGTCGGTCATGTGAGGGCCGGGTTGCAAGACGTTCTTGTTGAACCCAGTGTATCCGCCTCTAGAGATACACTATCGGCAGGTGGACCCATACCTTGTCAAGGTCGGAATCCAATATCAAATCAGCGCCCGCGGTTTTCGATTGTATACTATATATGGGGAGCGTGAGATGCAAGCATTCCTCTAGATTGATATTTATTTGTATTTAGAAATTATGATAATATCAGAGAAAGATATTGATTTCAAAGATGTTTTGGGTTATAGTAAGGTAAAAACCGTCCATGTTTATGTGTGGACCGGTCTTACTATTATCCTTTGATTTCGAAAGGATTTTCCAAAGTTAAACCAGTGTGTGTTCTGTGAATTTATCACTGATAGTATTCCAGACTGACCCGGTGTATTTTGTTTTAAATCAAATGTGCTCGGGTCAGACCAAGTATATTCCAGGTTAGGTTTCGCTTGGAGTTTCAGGAGCTAGAAGCAGGGAGCTTCGCCGCTAGTTATATACATATATTTTTCCGTTGTGACTGATATATGTGTACTCTGATGATTGGTATTTTATACAATCCTTTTGTATAAAGATATTTGATATTATATTTTATCTGTTCCGCTGTGAGATTATGATGTGTTCTTCTTCTTTCTTCTATTCTAATACTTCTTTCTTTCTATTCTCACCCTCTAATTTCTTTCTATTGACAATCCAGTGTTTTTCAGTGCTTGGAGGATAGACGTGAGATATGGTAAAGGTGTTATGTCGATTTTCAAAGCTGAAATTCCGCTGGGTCGTTACAATATCTTTCTCATACGAGGGTCGTTTTACAAACCGTAAGTTGCGTTGGACTCGTCTTTCAGAGATCTTCGCAATGGCGCAGACCAGAGCTGAAACCGAGACAGTTGAATTTTCATCCAAATCAATATGAGAACTCTGAATTTTATTATTTAATTAATTATCAATTATTTTTCTCGCATTAAAAATAATTGTATTGTGGTGTTAAATCAAATCTGAAATGTTCTGTGTTGTACATATTGTTGATTGTTGCTTGTGTTATGTTTTGTTGTTCATGATATGCTAGATCCGCATTGAATTTAATATATTGTTGAATTTTATTTACGGTTAGAAAATTAAATCTAAAATTAGTTCTAAATCATATTTTATCCAGATCTAGTTATTCCAACTTATCTTATATTATTAAAATATTATTTTTATTATTCTAAAATGAACAGTAGAATCTGATCGACAAATAAAAACTTATTTTTATTTGTTTATATTACAATAGAAGTTGAAAGACAAATAAAAACCTTATTTTTATTTATTTGTTTACAACGGGATATGAACAACAAATAAAATATATTTTCATTTGTTTCATTACAACATAATTTGGCTAACGAATAAAATCCTATTTTATTTGTTTACATTTAGAACACAGTTTATGAATTACAGTAAAAATTTCCTTTTTACTGTTACCTTAAACATAAGAGGTTATAGAATTGGAATAACAATAAAATATTAAATTTTATTGTTGATATTAAAACATATTTATAAAATAAAACTTTATTTACATTATATTTGTAAATCAAAGGATATATTTGGAAACCACCTTTTTGTTTACATTTTTTTGTAAGTAAAAATAAATGTTTTGGAAATCACAATTTTGTTTATATTTTATATGTAAATAAGAAATTATTTTCAGAAGTTACGCTTTTGTTTGGAAATATATATTAGAGACGAAATCAATTCTTTTATTTGCAGTCACCAACACAGATATGTAATATATCACATTTTATAAATTGAATCAAATAATAACATTTTTTATGATTAGTGAATTAAAAATAATATTTTTGTTAAAACATAAGTATTGAAATAAAAAGTGAACATTTTTTGTCAAACTTTATTAGTGAAATAAAAAAAACCATATTTTATTTAGAACTTGATCATTGAAATAAAAGTAACATTTTCATTAGAACTTGATTTATGAAATAAAAATCACATTTTTTATTAGGACCTGTCTTGTGAAATAAAAATCACACTTTTATCAAAACTTGATTATTGAATTGAAATATTACTTTTGTCAAACCTTGATTATTGAAACGAAAGCAACATTTTTGTCAAACAAGATCATTGGAATAAAACTGTTCTTTTATTTGCATTCATAAATATACTTTAAAATAGAGCTTGTTCTTTTATTTTGCATTCACTAATGCAAACATACATAGAAAATAAAGTTTGTTCTTTTATTTGGAATCACCAATGCAAATATATATAATAAATAGAAATTGTTCTTTATTTGCATTTACCAATGCAAATATATATATTGAAACAAATTATTCTTTCATTTGCACTCACCAATGCAAATACATATATTGAAAATAAAGTTTATTTCTTTATTTGCATTTATCAATTCATATATGCATTGAAATTAAGGTTTATTCTTTTATTTGCATTTATCAATGCAAATATTCAATGAAACTAAAATCTATCTTTTTATCTGCATTTACCAATACAAATGTACACATTTTTACACATTGAATAGAATTTGTTAAAAATATACTTTGAAAATAAATTTTGTTTTCTTATTTACATTCACTAATGTAAATATAATTTGAGAAAGAAACTATTCTTTGTTTGCATTCATAAATGCAAATATTCATTTAAATAAAATTTGTTTGTTTTATTTACATTCACTAATGTAAATACACATTGGGAATGAGGTTCTTTTCACATTCACTCAAATATACATTTAAATAAAAATAAAAAGTTACATTTGTTATTTGCATTCCTTATTGCAAATAAAACCTTAAAATAAAGTTCATCTTTGTTTGCAATTCATTAATGCAAACAAACCATCAGAATGAAAATTATATTCTTTATTTATAATTTTGATATGAATAAAGATTGTTTGAAATAGAGGATAGGATTTATAATTCTAAAATGAAAATTGCATTTTTATTTGCATCCTTCAATACAAATAAAAGATGAATTAAATCTTTCATTTTATTTTCAATTAAGGAATACCTTTTTATTCACATTTTTTTAGATATAAATAAAGGAATTTAAAAGTTACATTTTAGTTACATTCTAAGTGTAGCAGAAATTGAAAAATAATGGTTCATTTTATTTTCATTTAAAGGACAATAGAAAGAATAGTTTTTAAAAGTACATTTTTATTGCAATTCTATATGAAGTGAAAAGAGCCAATCTGTCAAATGTCTTATATGAAATAAAGGGAGTTCTTTTTGTCACTTCAAAAAGAATGAATCGAAAATGTTTATTTAAGCTTTGTAAAGAAAGAATAACTAAGCATTCATATTTTTATCATTAAAGTAAAATAGACAAAAACACTCATTTTGTCTAAATTAAAAGAATGAAACAAAATATAGCACTGGAATATTATATTAGAATTGAAATACAAATTAATCACTATTGTAAATTTACATTTGTTGAAATCAATTATTTGTTCTGTCACTATAGAGTTTTTAAGACAAAGATATTCATTTTTGTCTTGTTATCACTTTTCCATGAAATGAGAATAGACATTTTGTCACTTTGAAAGATTATTCTTTTATTTGCAATCTCCAATTCAAATATACATTAGATTAAAGATTATTCTTTTATTTGCATTCTCCAATACAAATATACATAAAAATGAAGATGTTCTTTTGTTTGCATTTCTTGATGCAAATAAAACATATATTAAAAAGTTACAACATTATTTGTAACTCAAATGTAAACGAACACATAGTTTCAAAAGATTACATTTTTATTTGTCTTTTGATGCAAATAAAAATATAGTTTTAGAAATTGTATCTTTATTTACATTTTATATGCAGATAAGAAGGTAGGATTGAAAATATTAATATCTATTTTTAAATTAGTGGCAATAGAAAGACGTACATTAAAATATACATTCTTAAATGAAGTTCATATTTCATTAAGGAGATTAGTTAAACCAAAATAGACACTTTGTCAAAATATTCATTCTTGTCAAAATGAATTAGTTAAAGCAATTTATATATAGATATATATATGTTATGTTTGGCAAGTTATATACTTGTCAGGATAGGTTAGTTAAATCAAAATATTTATCATTTTGTCTCATTAGAATTGCCAAAACAAAATAAACATTTTTGTTTAGGGTTTAAACTAGCAAAATAGAAATTATCAATAGAGAAAAAGTTATTATTCTTATTCGTTCATTGCAATAGAATTATGTATAATATAAAAGAGGCATTTTCTTGTCATGATTATATATTGTGTATTACACTTCCATTCACAAGTTACCCGACTTGTTTATGTGATTGGGACGATTATTTTCACACATCGCCCAAGTGCACAAATTAGTTTATTATTTGGTTGTTGGTTGAAATCCCACACGGGTGTTGGGATGAAAATTTACATACACTAATCCCAATATTTAGTTGTATGTTGATCGTTGGATCGACAGGCTGCGATGAGCGTTATTGTTTAATTTTAACGCTTACACAGTGGAAATTACACTTTGGATGTAGATGGATGATTTGATGATTATACTGTTATTATCATATATATGACGTGTGTGAAATCCATGTAATCCAAATTATATGGTAAATGATTGAGTCGCATTTCGGTTCAGTTGTTCTTTTAAATAAGAATGTTTTACATTAGAAATCCTTTTTATATAAAGTATATATATTATCATAAAATATATTTTAATCAAGTATATGTTAAAACAAAGAATATGTAATGTCCCGTATTTTCTGACCATTTATTTGAAATATTCTATTTATTTAAAATATTTATTTGAGTTTAAATGATGAGATTTGACATTTTAAATATTTAATAAGGATATATATATATATATATATATTTTGATATCGTTTAACCAAAATTTTGAACATCGAGTTTGAAAATCAATCTTAGTCTTATGGTATTTTATTTGAGTATATTTGGTAATATCAGTCTATTTTTATTCAATTGTTTCATAATTTAACTCATTTTGTACAGATATTTTATAGGATAAAAAAATACCCAACCTAAAGCTTGTGCAACCTGAAATTATATTTTTATACTAAGGAAATAGCATACATTCACATATCTTTGTCTGTATATGCAAAACCAAGTAGGTAAAACAATTTCATTTCAAAATCTGGTACAACCTGCATATCTTGTTTCTTTTAATGAGAAACAATATAAAAAATTTCCTTCCAGCAACAGTAAAATGCAAATTTCCAACATACACAAGAAAAAGGTACAACTCTAGAAAACAGCGATACTACAACTTTATAACAGTACAATACACAGCTGCGTTTTGATTCTACAATACAACCTTTCGAATATACAGACCATGCCAACAAGAAATTGATAAAACAAATCATGAACAGTGGAAACAACAGTAAAATTTATATACATTTCTACATCAAATCTATAACAGTTGTCTTGCCATCTATCATATATATTTCGAAGCTGTAAATGAGGTAAACAATTCCATGTAACCTAAACAAACCCTATACACCCTACGAAATGGACCCATCACAAAAGACATTAGCACATGAATTCAATTCAAAATCTTCAAATAAAATAAACAGCTCGACCTTGTACAGACTTTCACATGGAAACCCCACAAAAATCTTCACTAGTGCAGCCATCACCTCAAGACACCACTGTCCTGAAAAGAGAGACAAATATACAGCTATTAATAGCTAATAATATATATAGATATTTGAAAGATTTTGCATAAGGAAAATACCACATGGGATCAAGGAAATTGCACAACTCAACCAAACAAAGATAGTACACAGATATGACAATACAAGAAAGAAAAAAACAACACCACATGAAAACTCAGAGTTACAGCAAAGCAAATGCTAGTATATGTATTGTACCATCAAAGCAAATATATGTATGGTACCATCAAAACTGCAGGATCAACTTAGATATATATATATATATATATATATATATGTTCAGAAAATCTCATATAAAAACACTGTTCTGCCTTACATGTATGGTCACAATTCAAACCTTCAGGAATAAACAACAATGGCTTACAATGTGAATTGACAATGGGAATAAACAAATTCATAGGTTAGGCCTAGTCTACATAGGGACAACTCGTTTATTGAGCAAAAACAGTACAGGGAAATCCAACAAAGACCTTCACACTTTACTACTAAGCATCGCAACCATTAAAGTCTCCATCACCAGTACTGCAATTTGATCAAATAACTATAGCAGAAATGAATAGGGAAATCACTTAGGATCTAAGCCAAACAAGTACACAAAATCCCTCCGCAAAGTCTACGTATTCACGAGTAAACATCATGCAAACCATCAGACAAAATCATAGCAGAACTGAGGCGCCTAAGGGTATAGGCTGTAAAGACCCGCAACTTCCCCGTAAAGGAAAGCGTCGGATAGTTCGAGAACAAACCACAGCAGAGCGCATACAGAAGAACGTTTCATTGTATATTACAACAATGCATCAGATTACAAGAATATACAGAGTATAAAAGAATAAATATTACACAGAAATATCAGAGATTTAAATTACATTTAAATACATCGCAGCGGAAAAATAATACAATACACAACTAGAATGAGATATACGGATACAAAGCTTTCCGGATATCGTTCCAGCTGTAAACCAGGATCCTGTGAATATAAATCTGCAAAACCAAAACTACAAGCTGCCCGTGTCGAAATAAGGGCACCCAGAGTTTAGGTTAAAACAATAAACTCCAGGTCAGTCATGTGACTGGTGCGAGAACTAAAACAGTTAATCTTTATTTTCAAAGTTAGGTAAATCAAGGGACCACGCCGTATAACACGGAACGGGTTTCCTCCCAAGAATACCAGTGCATAAAACAAACAGCGCAATGCTAAATAAAGAAAAAATGAAGCCGTTATAAGACCCAGGTCCCATCACACAATGCAACGCAGTCGAGGATAGGGTTTTCCCTTATAACAGCCAAAGAATGCTTGATACGGTTAAAACAAATCGTTTGATACTAATATAAGTGCATAGTGTATAAAACACTTCAAATCATAAGTATCAATCATAGGCGGCATGAGCGCCCCATCCCACTATGTCGCCATATATAGGTTATACAATCAAAATCGCAAAGTCACGTATTTGGAAATTGGATTTCCAACTATGAACCGAGGCAAAAGATAGTCCTCAACCGATTCGAGACGCTCTAGCCCGTGTCTCAGGATCAGAGCTCGAGTGACCCTTGGAGCGACAGGGCCGGTCCACCGATGTGGATTAAAATGCCTGAACACTGCGTTTCCCCACCCTTTGGGGTGTCAATGAGCCAACAAATGACTCCATCGGTTCGAGAACGACCGATCAATCCGAGGCGCCTCGCAACAGCAACAACCACATAAGTCAAACTCGTCAGGGCGTGTAAAACCACTGACGCCACTTCTAACTAGAAAGAAACGCAAGTCCTCCCTGAGGTCCGTCTCCCGTTTTTGGTTCATACCTGGTGTGAAACACGCGAGGTAAACGTTACACAAAGCTACGCCACAAAGGCCGTGCTTTGATCATCACCACAAGACTTTGCTTTTCAACAGAAGCCTTGATCATTTGCATCTTAGCATGCCACACAGGCAAACCACTCTATGCAACCGATATCAGTCACACAGAATGAAATCCAATGTCAGACACACAGTCCATTTACAAGTCCGTTCTGGGCCTGAACGAAACCGGAGGCACCTAGTACCCCGCATATCCATCGATCTCCAAGTACGTCTGGACGATCACCAACTGTTTCCATCTTCTTGGGTGTACAGCCCAATCAAGATCATCAGTAATTACCCAAATGACGTGAAGACCTCCGGTCTTCGACCATCGTCTTCATCTTCGACTTATCGTCGTATCAGTTATTCAGAATGGGATA
This sequence comes from Allium sativum, assembly GCA_030737875.1. Taxonomy (NCBI): domain Eukaryota; kingdom Viridiplantae; phylum Streptophyta; class Magnoliopsida; order Asparagales; family Amaryllidaceae; genus Allium; species Allium sativum. The sequence continues at coordinate 755,125,007 of CM060918.1, forward strand.
AACCCGGTCTTTCCGAATAACTCGCGTATATATTATAAAAGTGTTACACAAACACAACATACGCCTCATTCCAACTCATTAGTCATTAACCGTAAATTAATCAAGAGAATAATTCCCCAAATATTAACCCCGAAGGCCGAAACCAACATCAGATCAATATCCAGAAAACCATTCTACTTAGCTAACCGACAGTTAGTTTCTAAATTTCACGTTCAAATCTAATTAAAGATTTAACTATCGCCTGAAGCAAAACTGGTGATACTCCATTCTCGATCTTTTCAATCTAATTAAAGATTCATTAAAACTCCACTTAGTTTTAATCTGTGACTGGGTTAAAGAATCAGTGTCATTTAAAACACGGTTCACGATAAACCCAAAGTCACATCCCATTAATTATCGGGTTAAAGAACAAGTGTTATTTAAAACACCGTTCACGATAAACCCAAAAATCAATATCCATTCAATTCCAATTAAATATTATTTAATTGGTACACTTCATTAAATCTAAATAAAAGATTTAATCTTTTCTCAACTGGGTTCAAGAACAGTGTTAGTGAAGACACCATTCACGACAAACCCAAATCACATTCATTAATTATCGGGTTAAAGAACAAGTGTTATTTAAAACACTGTTCACGATAAACCCAAAAATCAATATCAATTCAATTCCAATTAAATATTATTTAATTGGTACACTTCATTAAATCTAATTAAAAGATTTAATCTTTTCTCAACTGGGTTCAAGAACAGTGTTAGTGAAGACACCATTCACGACAAACCCAAATCACATTTGATATTCAATACAAGGCTCTGAATAGAAAATATACCGGCTTATATTCAATATCAAATTCCTCGACTAACAGATATCGTATTGGAAATAACGATATAAATATATATCTTTCAAATTTCCATATCAACATCCGTATAATCACGAATTCCAACATCGAAATATTCCGAAGACAATTTCGATTCAAATCCACTCCAATGCGATCATTGGAATTTTGGTTACTTTTAAAACCCTTTTCGAATTCAATTTATTTATTTAAAAATAAATAGAATTATAATTCTAGTTCAAAACTAGTTCATTTCGATAAAAATCTACTTTTATCTTTTCAAATATGGAGTTTTTCATCCCAATTCTTTCTAAATCATTTCTTATGATTTTACACAAATTATTACTATTTTTAATAATTTTATCAAGGCTCGTACAGTCGATTTCCAACAATGGCCATCGAACTGCACTTACAGCGACCTTTTTCGAATTTGATTTGGACATAATTCCAAATCCAACCGTTAGATTTCAAATTTCTAACATTCGCTAGAAAGCTCTTTTCGATACGAACCCAACGGTTCCGGTTTTAGGAGAATCCGACGGTCGGATCTCCCGTAATGCCCATTTGAAATAAATGGTCGAAATTCACGAACTGCCGCGGCGCGGCGCGTTCTATTCAGGCCATTATATTATATATATAATATATACTTCGTCGATTTCTATTTAAAACGAATTATATAAATAGTTTTAAATTCGTTTCAAAAGCAATTTCAACTTCCATTTCAATTCAAATCAAAATTGAATTCATCTTTATAAATTCGTTTTAAAATTCATTTCTATTCAATTCGAATTTCAATTCAATTTGAATTTATTTCACTTCGCTTTCAATTCAAATTTGAATTCGTTTTCAATTCAATTCATTTCGAAATCGTTTTCAATTCAATTCATTTCGAATTCGTTTTCAATTCAATTCATTTCGAAATCGTTTTCAATTCAATTCATTTCGAATTCGTTTTCAATTCATTTCGAATTCGTTTTCAATTCAATTCATTTCGAAATCGTTTTCAATTCAATTCATTTCGAATTCGTTTTCAATTCATTTCATTTCGAATTCGTTTTCAATTCATTTCATTTCGAAATCGTTTTCAATTCATTTCATTTCGAAATCGTTTTCAATTCATTTCATTTCGAAATCGTTTTCAATTCAATTCATTTCGAATTCGTTTTCAATTCATTTTGAATTCAATAAAATCGATATAAATATCGTTCACGTCAAAATGGCGTCAATCTAATCAACACGGCTTCATAAATTTCTATTTTCAAAATAGTTGTTATTATCAAAATATTTCGTTCAACACATGACCAATCTCAATGAATGAGTACTGTCAACACATGAACTTTTATTTTATAATATTATTTATTTTTCAAATTGGAATGAGGCCCAATCAATTACCATATAAAGTTAATTATATGGATTTTCATACAACACATGTATATCATAGCATTGAAAAATAATCAATCATCAACCAAAGTGCACTACACTGTATAAGCATCAAATATAGATATTCAACGCTTATAACAGCCTGTCAATCGATCGATCGACATTTTTAATCAATCAGGATGAGTGAACTTCAAATTTCATCCCAACACCCGTGTGGGGTTTCAAACAATCAAACACCTATTTTATTTGTGCTGTTGGGCGATGTGTAAAATTTATCGTCCCAATCAATGTCATTCAAATAGGTGTACATAAACAAACCGTCTGGTTTGTAAATGAATATTCTATTTTATTCACTTCACGTTAAAAATTATATTTTTAACGATAAAACATTTTATTTCAACCTATGAATTTCTATTCAATTCATTTCTTTAATAAAATGATATTTTTATTTTTCTAACATATTTTAGAAAATTTCGGCGGCATAACGGCACGATACTAGAAACGGGACGAGGCCTAGCCTTATCCCCGGTCTAGTGAAGGCCCACGCCATTCACACCTCAATCAAATCAATTCGTTATGCAAACCACAAACTTTGGAGTAAGAGTCTAACCTAGCCTTACTCCTTCGCCTTATAACGGCGCACGTCTAATCCTAACCAATTTATCGATTCGATTTTTCACACCACAAACCACATTCAAACCAATATCGCAAACAATCACCAAACAGTCAAACAAACAAGTCCATGGTATGTGGACGGGTGTCGGGTGCTTCTAATAAGCACCGTCTGCATCCTAGTATATATATATAACTAGAAAAATAGAATTTTGAGTGAGAAGTTCTCACATATAGCTATCCTAGCTCCACGGCACTTCATTGATAGAAATCTTCATCGCTATCGCATCTTCGTCATCTTCGTTGCCCGTAGCCACTACATATGTAAAAATCGAGTTTTTACTTCGCTATTCTATATATAAAAATCGAATTTTTAGTTCGCTATTCAATATATAAAAATCGATTTTTTAGTTCGCTATTCAATATATAAAAATCGAATTTTTCTATCGAAGTTCAATATATAAAAATTCTATTTTTCTATCGCTATTCAAATGAATAAAAATCTCATTTTTGTCATGATGTTTATATAATAAAAATCACTTCTTTAATATGACAAAAATCATGTTTTCACGTTCGCTTTCAACATATAAAAATATGATTTCTCAACATATAAAAATATGATTTCTCAACATATAAAAATATGATTTTTCAACATATAAAAATATGATTTTTACTTTTGCTTTCAAATCTTTTTCTACTAAAAGATTAATCTTTTTCCTATTTTAAAGTTCAAAATAAAATCAGTTTTTCTCTTTTAAAAATAAATCAGTTTATACTTTTTAAAAATTTAAATCCTTTCTTCATTTAAAGTTTTAAATACCTTTTTCAAATCAAAGTTTTTTTTTTTTAAATTCCTAAAATCAGTTTTAACTTTTAAAACAAAAATTAGTTTTTAACTTTAAATAAAAATCAGTTTTTGACTGTAAATAAAAATCAGTTCTCGACTGTAAATAAAAATCAGAAATCAAATATTAATAATAAATAAAAAAAACGAAAACTTACTTTGGGGGGGCTGTCGAGTGGCTGAACGGAGGAGGTGGAGGCTGGTTGCGCGTTCAACGGAGCAGTAGTGGTCGGAGGTCTTCATGCAGGGGCTCGCGTCGGGGGGGGGGGGGGGGGGGAAGGCGGTTGCGGTCATCTCTGGTGGCGCGATTGGGTTGAGGGGGCACGGCAGCTTCTAATTGGAGGAGAGGAGCAAGGGAGGAGGGGTCGTGGCCTGGAGGGGGGGGCGTTACCGGAGAGAGGCGGAGGCGTCGAGGTCAGTGGGGGCGGCGCGATTCGAATCGATTTAGGTTTTTTTTTTTTTTTTTTTTTTTCTTTTGCTTTCTGATAACTTAAACGGGGGGGGGGGGGGGCAAGCAGAAGAATAAAAGGGAGAGGGAAATGATTATTTTTTTATTTTTTTTTTTATTTATTTATTATTTAATTATTTCATTTAGCAAAGAGTTGACTTTTACGTACAACCTCTAAACGAGGCCCACCGCCTGCCGTTCATAACGTTATACCCCCATTCCGAACACAATGGGATATGTATCGCAAGCTGATTTGATCGTTACACCCAGTTTCCGTTTGAATTTACATTTAAATCAATATATTGAATTTTAAACGTACCTTTCAAATTACCGGGGTCACATACTAACTCTAAAAATTCTCGAAAAATATTTTCTAGCTTCGTATTAACGATACGGTCCTAACAAAACTAGTTTCGTCGAATTCTGAGATCGTTTGAAAAATGGCCAATTTCCAGTCGATTAAAATCAACTGAAACTGGTCAAACGCGTTTTCCTTTGCCACGCTCACATATTGATTCGAAAAATTATGAAATTTGAAACCTAGCAATAACTTTACATCACGGACCCAACAAAACTGGTTTCGTCGAAATCCGAGGTCATTTGCAAAATGTCCATTTTTAAGGGCCTTATATATATAAAAATATATATAAATTCCACAGCGACTATTTCTAATTTTAAACTGGACATATCTTATCATTCCTAAGATGAAATCTCAATTTGTTAACTTCGTTACAAAGATATAGTCATACAGATTCAAATATTTCTTGTTTCGTTCAATTCTGACTTATATTGAATTCTGTATATTCATTTGAAATTAGAAATCGAATTTTCGAACTACCGCGCCATTTTCAATTCCTTTTATAATTATATATAATTATTTATATTCTAACGACGACGCGTATAATATATACGTTCGAATTATATTCAAAATAAATTTCTCGTCGATTTTATTTAAAATAATTCATTTTAAATAAACAAAATTCGATAAAATTGCCAAAACAAAAATTTCAAACTGGCTCGCATTTTACGGGTTGTTACAATCTCCCCCACTTAAAACTTTTCGTCCCCGAAAAGGAACAAAGTCGAAAGTGGTTTGATTAATCAACTCTACGCTCGATCAGGCTTCCATTCTCCAACTCTTTAGTTTCTGAGAATTTTCAAAATTTCAAAAATTTGGCTAACACCCTAAATTTTTGAAAAATTTCGCCATAACCTCCCCTACACCGGGAGCATCGGGGAATTTCAAATAGCTTCCCCGGTCCTTCAGATCTCAAAAAGAAAAAGAAAAAGCCAAGCGGCTAGCCAATAGGCTCACAAAATCATCATCACCCAAACAAAACAGGAAATTATGTAATAAACATGTACCTATTTGTCGGGCAAACAAATTTTATTCTCTGGCTCTAGCCTCCTTGCTATGACCTGTTCAATGATATATATGTATATGCAAGCAAACGCGACCAATTTTCAATACAGTTCAATATTTGATTCAGTTAGGCTAAATGGTTCAAAATTAGCAAACAAATGAACAAACAACACAAACATCAATCAATTAGTGAATTATCATTTGAAATTCATAATTTTGATACATAGTCAAGAATCAGATTTTTGATGCCAAATCACAACAATAGGCCTTATCTAATTTTGGTTCTCACACCAGTCAATAGGAAATATATAGAAATTTCACTTTCGTCACTCGAAAATAAATACTGGCGACAGTGCCCCATCACCAGAATTACTCCCGGGCACTAGAGGGATTCTATATCTACCCAATATATTAAAACTTCGAATACACGTTTGCAAGACATATATGCAAAATCTTTATATATGGGATTGTCCAGATCAATTAAATAAATAATCAAATACGAATAATTGATTTAAATTTTCAAAACAAAAGTTTGTTTTCATTTTAAAATTTTACTCTTCACACTCGTTCTAGGATACTACTGATCCCATCTCTAACGAGTCTTTCTAATTGGATATTACTAATCCAGTATCTGATGAATCCTTTCGTATGTTTCTAATGTGTCTTGTTCTCTAGCTTTGTAAACCAAAGCTCTGATACCACGTGTAAAGACCCGCAACTTCCCCGTAAAGGAAAGCGTCGGATAGTTCGAGAACAAACCACAGCAGAGCGCATACAGAAGAACGTTTCATTGTATATTACAACAATGCATCAGATTACAAGAATATACAGAGTATAAATGAATAAATATTACACAGAAATATCAGAGATTTAAATTACATTTAAATACATCGCAGCGGAAAAATAATACAATACACAACTAGAATGAGATATACGGATACAAAGCTTTCCGGATATCGTTCCAGCTGTAAACCAGGATCCTGTGAATATAAATCTGCAAAACCAAAACTACAAGCTGCCCGTGTCGAAATAAGGGCACCCAGAGTTTAGGTTAAAACAATAAACTCCAGGTCAGTCATGTGACTGGTGCGAGAACTAAAACAGTTAATCTTTATTTTCAAAGTTAGGTAAATCAAGGGACCACGCCGTATAACACGGAACGGGTTTCCTCCCAAGAATACCAGTGCATAAAACAAACAGCGCAATGCTAAATAAAGAAAAAATGAAGCCGTTATAAGACCCAGGTCCCATCACACAATGCAACGCAGTCGAGGATAGGGTTTTCCCTTATAACAGCCAAAGAATGCTTGATACGGTTAAAACAAATCGTTTGATACTAATATAAGTGCATAGTGTATAAAACACTTCAAATCATAAGTATCAATCATAGGCGGCATGAGCGCCCCATCCCACTATGTCGCCATATATAGGTTATACAATCAAAATCGCAAAGTCACATATTTGGAAATTGGATTTCCAACTATGAACCGAGGCAAAAGATAGTCCTCAACCGATTCGAGACGCTCTAGCCCGTGTCTCAGGATCAGAGCTCGAGTGACCCTTGGAGCGACAGGGCCGGTCCACCGATGTGGATTAAAATGCCTGAACACTGCGTTTCCCCACCCTTTGGGGTGTCAATGAGCCAACAAATGACTCCATCGGTTCGAGAACGACCGATCAATCCGAGGCGCCTCGCAACAGCAACAACCACATAAGTCAAACTCGTCAGGGCGTGTAAAACCACTGACGCCACTTCTAACTAGAAAGAAACGCAAGTCCTCCCTGAGGTCCGTCTCCCGTTTTTGGTTCATACCTGGTGTGAAACACGCGAGGTAAACGTTACACAAAGCTACGCCACAAAGGCCGTGCTTTGATCATCACCACAAGACTTTGCTTTTCAACAGAAGCCTTGATCATTTGCATCTTAGCATGCCACACAGGCAAACCACTCTATGCAACCGATATCAGTCACACAGAATGAAATCCAATGTCAGACACACAGTCCATTTACAAGTCCGTTCTGGGCCTGAACGAAACCGGAGGCACCTAGTACCCCGCATATCCATCGATCTCCAAGTACGTCTGGACGATCACCAACTGTTTCCATCTTCTTGGGTGTACAGCCCAATCAAGATCATCAGTAATTACCCAAACGACGTGAAGACCTCTGGTCTTCGACCATCGTCTTCATCTTCGACTTATCGTCGTATCAGTTATTCAGAATGGGATAAACCCGGTCTTTCCGAATAACTCGCGTATATATTATAAAAGTGTTACACAAACACAACATACGCCTCATTCCAACTCATTAGTCATTAACCGTAAATTAATCAAGAGAATAATTCCCCAAATATTAACCCCGAAGGCCGAAACCAACATCAGATCAATATCCAGAAAACCATTCTACTTAGCTAACCGACAGTTAGTTTCTAAATTTCACGTTCAAATCTAATTAAAGATTTAACTATCGCCTGGAGCAAAACTGGTGATACTCCATTCTCGATCTTTTCAATCTAATTAAAGATTCATTAAAACTCCACTTAGTTTTAATCTGTGACTGGGTTAAAGAATCAGTGTCATTTAAAACACGGTTCACGATAAACCCAAAGTCACATCCCATTAATTATCGGGTTAAAGAACAAGTGTTATTTAAAACACCGTTCACGATAAACCCAAAAATCAATATCCATTCAATTCCAATTAAATATTATTTAATTGGTACACTTCATTAAATCTAAATAAAAGATTTAATCTTTTCTCAACTGGGTTCAAGAACAGTGTTAGTGAAGACACCATTCACGACAAACCCAAATCACATTCATTAATTATTGGGTTAAAGAACAAGTGTTATTTAAAACACTGTTCACGATAAACCCAAAAATCAATATCAATTCAATTCCAATTAAATATTATTTAATTGGTACACTTCATTAAATCTAATTAAAAGATTTAATCTTTTCTCAACTGGGTTCAAGAACAGTGTTAGTGAAGACACCATTCACGACAAACCCAAATCACATTTGATATTCAATACAAGGCTCTGAATAGAAAATATACCGGCTTATATTCAATATCAAATTCCTCGACTAACAGATATCGTATTGGAAATAACGATATAAATATATATCTTTCAAATTTCCATATCAACATCCGTATAATCACGAATTCCAACATCGAAATATTCCGAAGACAATTTCGATTCAAATCCACTCCAATGCGATCATTGGAATTTTGGTTACTTTTAAAACCCTTTTCGAATTCAATTTATTTATTTAAAAATAAATAGAATTATAATTCTAGTTCAAAACTAGTTCATTTCGATAAAAATCTACTTTTATCTTTTCAAATATGGAGTTTTTCATCCCAATTCTTTCTAAATCATTTCTTATGATTTTACACAAATTATTACTATTTTTAATAATTTTATCAAGGCTCGTACAGTCGATTTCCAACAATGGCCATCGAACTGCACTTACAGCGACCTTTTTCGAATTTGATTTGGACATAATTCTAAATCCAACCGTTAGATTTCAAATTTCTAACATTCGCTAGAAAGCTCTTTTCGATACGAACCCAACGGTTCCGGTTTTAGGAGAATCCGACGGTCGGATCTCCCGTAATGCCCATTTGAAATAAATGGTCGAAATTCACGAACTGCCGCGGCGCGGCGCGTTCTATTCAGGCCATTATATTATATATATAATATATATAATATATACTTCGTCGATTTCTATTTAAAACGAATTATATAAATAGTTTTAAATTCGTTTCAAAAGCAATTTCAACTTCCATTTCAATTCAAATCAAAATTGAATTCATCTTTATAAATTCGTTTTAAAATTCATTTCTATTCAATTCGAATTTCAATTCAATTTGAATTTATTTCACTTCGCTTTCAATTCAAATTTGAATTCGTTTTCAATTCAATTCATTTCGAAATCGTTTTCAATTCAATTCATTTCGAATTCGTTTTCAATTCAATTCATTTCGAAATCGTTTTCAATTCAATTCATTTCGAATTCGTTTTCAATTCAATTCATTTCGAATTCGTTTTCAATTCAATTCATTTCGAAATCGTTTTCAATTCAATTCATTTCGAATTCGTTTTCAATTCATTTCATTTCGAATTCGTTTTCAATTCATTTCATTTCGAAATCGTTTTCAATTCATTTCATTTCGAAATCGTTTTCAATTCATTTCATTTCAAAATCGTTTTCAATTCAATTCATTTCGAATTCGTTTTCAATTCATTTTGAATTCAATAAAATCGATATAAATATCGTTCACGTCAAAATGGCGTCAATCTAATCAACACGGCTTCATAAATTTCTATTTTCAAAATAGTTGTTATTATCAAAATATTTCGTTCAACACATGACCAATCTCAATGAATGAGTACTGTCAACACATGAACTTTTATTTTATAATATTATTTATTTTTCAAATTGGAATGAGGCCCAATCAATTACCATATAAAGTTAATTATATGGATTTTTATACAACACATGTATATCATAGCATTGAAAAATAATCAATCATCAACCAAAGTGCACTACACTGTATAAGCATCAAATATAGATATTCAACGCTTATAACAGCCTGTCAATCGATCGATCGACATTTTTAATCAATCAGGATGAGTGAACTTCAAATTTCATCCCAACACCCGTGTGGGGTTTCAAACAATCAAACACCTATTTTATTTGTGCTGTTGGGCGATGTGTAAAATTTATTGTCCCAATCAATGTCATTCAAATAGGTGTACATAAACAAACCGTCTGGTTTGTAAATGAATATTCTATTTTATTCACTTCACGTTAAAAATTATATTTTTAACAATAAAACATTTTATTTCAACCTATGAATTTCTATTCAATTCATTTCTTTAATAAAATGATATTTTTATTTTTCTAACATATTTTAGAAAATTTCGGCGGCATAACGGCACGATACTAGAAACGGGACGAGGCCTAGCCTTATCCCCGGTCTAGTGAAGGCCCACGCCATTCACACCTCAATCAAATCAATTCGTTATGCAAACCACAAACTTTGGAGTAAGAGTCTAACCTAGCCTTACTCCTTCGCCTTATAACGGCGCACGTCTAATCCTAACCAATTTATCGATTCGATTTTTCACACCACAAACCACATTCAAACCAATATCGCAAACAATCACCAAACAGTCAAACAAACAAGTCCATGGTATGTGGACGGGTGTCGGGTGCTTCTAATAAGCACCGTCTGCATCCTAGTATATATATATAACTAGAAAAATAGAATTTTGAGTGAGAAGTTCTCACATATAGCTATCCTAGCTCCACGGCACTTCATTGATAGAAATCTTCATCGCTATCGCATCTTCGTCATCTTCGTTGCCCGTAGCCACTACATATGTAAAAATCGAGTTTTTACTTCGCTATTCTATATATAAAAATCGAATTTTTAGTTCGCTATTCAATATATAAAAATCGAATTTTTAGTTCGCTATTCAATATATAAAAATCGAATTTTTCTATCGAAGTTCAATATATAAAAATTCTATTTTTCTATCGCTATTCAAATGAATAAAAATCTCATTTTTGTCATGATGTTTATATAATAAAAATCACTTCTTTAATATGACAAAAATCATTTTTTCACGTTCGCTTTCAACATATAAAAATATGATTTCTCAACATATAAAAATATGATTTCTCAACATATAAAAATATGATTTTTCAACATATAAAAATATGATTTTTACTTTTGCTTTCAAATCTTTTTCTACTAAAAGATTAATCTTTTTCCTATTTTAAAGTTCAAAATAAAATCAGTTTTTCTCTTTTAAAAATAAATCAGTTTATACTTTTTAAAAATTTAAATCCTTTCTTCATTTAAAGTTTTAAATACCTTTTTCAAATCAAAGTTTTTTTTTTTAATTCCTAAAATCAGTTTTAACTTTTAAAACAAAAATTAGTTTTTAACTTTAAATAAAAATCAGTTTTTGACTGTAAATAAAAATCAGTTCTCGACTGTAAATAAAAATCAGAAATCAAATATTAATAATAAATAAAAAAAACGAAAACTTACTTAGGGGGGGCTGTCGAGTGGCTGAACGGAGGAGGTGGAGGCTGGTTGCGCGTTCAACGGAGCAGCAGTGGTCGGAGGTCTTCATGCAGGGGCTCGCGTCGGGGGGGGGGGGGGGGGAAGGCGGTTGCGGTCATCTCTGGTGGCGCGATTGGGTTGAGGGGGCACGGCAGCTTCTAATTGGAGGAGAGGAGCAAGGGAGGAGGGGTCGTGGCCTGGAGGGGGGGGCGTTACCGGAGAGAGGCGGAGGCGTCGAGGTCAGTGGGGGCGGCGCGATTCGAATCGATTTAGGTTTTTTTTTTTTTTTTTTTTTTTTTTTCTTTTGCTTTCTGATAACTTAAACGGGGGGGGGGGGCCAAGCAGAAGAATAAAAGGGAGAGGGAAATGATTATTTTTTTATTATTTTTTTTTATTTATTTATTATTTAATTATTTCATTTAGCAAAGAGTTGACTTTTACGTACGACCTCTAAACGAGGCCCACCGCCTGCCGTTCATAACGTTATACCCCCATTCCGAACACAATGGGATATGTATCGCAAGCTGATTTGATCGTTACACCCAGTTTCCGTTTGAATTTACATTTAAATCAATATATTGAATTTTAAACGTACCTTTCAAATTACCGGGGTCACATACTAACTCTAAAAATTCTCGAAAAATATTTTCTAGCTTCGTATTAACGATACGGTCCTAACAAAACTAGTTTCGTCGAATTCTGAGATCGTTTGAAAAATGGCCAATTTCCAGTCGATTAAAATCAACTGAAACTGGTCAAACGCGTTTTCCTTTGCCACGCTCACATATTGATTCGAAAAATTATGAAATTTGAAACCTAGCAATAACTTTACATCACGGACCCAACAAAACTGGTTTCGTCGAAATCCGAGGTCATTTGCAAAATGTCCATTTTTAAGGGCCTTATATATATAAAAATATATATAAATTCCACAGCGACTATTTCTAATTTTAAACTGGACATATCTTATCATTCCTAAGATGAAATCTCAATTTGTTAACTTCGTTACAAAGATATAGTCATACAGATTCAAATATTTCTTGTTTCGTTCAATTCTGACTTATATTGAATTCTGTATATTCATTTGAAATTAGAAATCGAATTTTCGAACTACCGCGCCATTTTCAATTCCTTTTATAATTATATATAATTATTTATATTCTAACGACGACGCGTATAATATATACGTTCGAATTATATTCAAAATAAATTTCTCGTCGATTTTATTTAAAATAATTCATTTTAAATAAACAAAATTCGATAAAATTGCCAAAACAAAAATTTCAAACTGGCTCGCATTTTACGGGTTGTTACATAGGCACAACTAAGTCAAAATCTAGGATGTTACGGATGAAAGTTAACACTGATCCTATCCGAACCATACACTACTATAAATACATAACCACGCACCAATCAACTCAGCAAAGAACCAATTCAAAACCGAAAAAGAAAATCAAGACAGGAATTAAATTTTGAGGAAAAAAAAAGAGAGAGACTTAGCTTTTGGGCTTCGGTCTGGGTTGAATCGTATGGAAGGAGGGTGGCGAAGCGTTAGAGGATGGAAAGCAAGGAGCGTCGCAGCTTGTAGAAGATCTGGTTGGCGACGGGGAAGCCATTTTCGTTGGCTCTAGGGTTTCGGTTGCTCAAATCTTTTGTGGCGGCGGCTTTCTTTTGAAGAAATGGGCTGAGCGTTGAGAAATGGCAAGGAACCGATCGTTTAGGGTTTTAAGTACATGAAAGGGTGCGGGCTTCATTCATTTTGGGTGGGCTGGGTTGGACGAGGTAAGGCCCAAGAGGTTTTTTTAAAAAAAAAAATTAAAGTTTACTTGAATATTTATATATAAAACTTTGATTTTTAATTCCGAATACATACGGAATCAGATTGATGAAACTTCAGAAGCGTTGGATTCACCTTGTCGAGTACTACAACATAGGATTGGTTCGGACAGACATGGAGGCTGTTGGAAATTTCTAGTTAATTTAAACGTCTGTTTAAATTAACTAAATCAAACCATTTATCGACAAACCAATCAAAGGTGAGTTAAACTCACTCAGTTATTTCCCACTTATATTTTATAAGTTGGGTTTTTATTTTGTGTGTTATGGTTGCTAGTGATTGACCGATTGCTGATATATATTCAGTTATTGTTGAACTGATGAAATTAAACGTCGTTTAATTTCAGAGAAACCCCAAATCGTTATTTTTAACGATTGGTTCCAATTGAGGTAAGTTACCTTATTGGTCACGTTTATTAAATAAACGTGTTTTAATAAATGAATTGGTTGATTGATTGTTGTGATTGTTATTATAGACTGTTATGAGACCATTATTGAATTGTTTTGAGTAGATGGTTGAATATCGACTTGAAATTCAATAGTTGTTTGGTTTAAACCAATGGGTATTATTAGTTGAGTGATTAGCAGTACATGGCCTATGAATTAACCGTTTTTATAAATATCGATCTACCGTCAGGTAAATCGGCGAGATAAAGTTATAAAATTTATTTTATAACTGAAAATGGATTTTTAAATCTATTATTTGCATTAAAGTTTGTAAAAACAAATAAATATTTATTATTTATTAATTAGGTTTATAATTGGGTTTTAAATGTTTTTATAAAGGAAAGTGATAAATAAAGGGTTATACAGGACCATGGTTTTATAAACGAAATTTATGAACATAATTGAGGTATAGAGGATAAATAAATATTACCTAATAAAGGAATTAAGTGAAATTTGTAAAATTAGACATTAAGAGAAAGGCTTAAAAGGTGATGTGGTAAGCAATAGGAATTTAACAAAAAATCCAAGTAATAAAAAGTATTGTTTAGAAAGGTAAAAGAGAAATGTGATGATTTATAAAATAATTTTTCTTAATCGATGGATTAAGAATTCATGGTTATGTTCGAAAAGGTGGATTAAATAGGTAATAAGTTTTTATCAACAAAATGGCTAAGAGAAGCGTATTTGAGATTAGAATAAATATTTGTTAGAAGTTACAACTGATGTTATCTGAAGGTAAGACCGTTTTTGGTCAAGGTCTGAGAGGTAAATAAATACCCCAACTTGAACGACCTCGGGATTATCTGAGGATGATATTAGTGTGTAAAGGGAAAGTTAAATGGGTATTTCCAATGTTAAAGGAAATTGAAAAAAAGTAAAGTCTAGAGAACAAGTTATACCAAGAGAATAATAGCTGGTTATTTTCAAGTGATGAAATAAAGAAGATGTTATAACGTTGTTTGCACCTGAATTAAGGTAGGTCGTTTTCCCAATATGGTTAGTAAAATAGTAATTGGGTTTGAAACAATGATTGGATATGAAAGTGAATTAGTTTGAAACAAGAACCTTACGTCAAATACGTTTTATTTGAAATGTTAAGAATTTGAGATTTCTATCTTTAATCGTTTTTGAATTAAAGAGGCCATGTGGTGTTGGTACTGAACTGGTAAACTCATGTCATTCACACAATTATTTATTTGATAGTTAAAACACCGACTATCAAACATGACCCATACGATCGTTGGTACGGAAAGACCGGGATCGAATTTATATTCGAAAACCATTCCGACTAGCGGATACGTGAAAAGAGATTGTTGAAGATGGAGCAATGGAAGACCGTTGATCTTCCTAAGCGGAAGGATTACTGATTGGATTTCTTTGGTTTAGCGACCGGAGATATTTCAACAGTGATTCTGTCGTGGTTGGAATCTACGGATTGCAAGGATTTCTCGCTACTGATCGGTAGGGTGATTCCTGGGATGCAGTAGGAGGGTGCCTTCGGTTCATCCTGTTCCTGGATGACTTGTATGGACGAGTGTCTGACAGAGTATTTCCAAAGGAGATTACGTACGTTGATTTTTTCAAACGTGACGGCGGAGAAATGGTTTTCTCTAGCCCAATAACTAGAGTATTTTTGTGGACGTCAATTAGTGATATCCAGAGGATCTGACGATGTGGCATTCAAAGTGAATGGTGGCCAGATGTTCGAAAAGAAGTTCTGACCTCAAGCCTCATCAACCGGGAGATGACAAAAATCGGGCAGGCAGCATGGCTATGTGGGTCGCTCCCATTAGGATGTATAATCACCTATCTAGAGAAATTCCTTTTGTTTCTTATTCTATCGATTCTGCCCATTCGGGAACGGTGGTTTGAGTCCAACCGTTGGTGATATACATTCGATACACTCAAGTGAAATGAGTGGTCGGTCATGTGAGGGCCGGGTTGCAAGACGTTCTTGTTGAACCCTGTGTATTCGCCTCTAGAGATACACGTGCGGAAGGTGGTCCCATACCTTGTCAAGTTGGAATCCAATCTCCAATAAGCGCCCGCGGTTTTGATTGTATATATATACGTGGAGCGTGAGATGCAAGCGTTCCACTAGATTGTTATTTACTTGTATTTAGACATTATTATAATATCAGATAAGATATTGTTTTCAAAAACTGTTTTGGGTCATCGTAAGTTAAAAATCGTCCGTGTTTATGTGTGGATTCGGTCTTACGATTATCTTTTTCTTTTGAAAAGATTTTGAACTGTAAATTCAAGTTGGATGATTACCCTTAATATTGTGCGAGTTTATCTCACTCTGGTTCACCAGACTGACCCGGTGTTTTGTAAATGCTCGGGTTAGCCCGGGTTTGCAGGTTCAGGTTATTTAACAATACGAAAGGCGTGCTGGAGAAGTCCAGACATATTCAGTGTTATTCCGCTGTGTTGTATAAGGGCAGATTATCATAACTGTCCAGGTGTGTTGATATACTCTGATGATTGTAAGTTATAAAGCCCTCAATAAAGATTTATTTCTATATTATATTTTGTTCCGCTGCGATGTGAGGCTCTGTGTTGTGTTCTTCTTCTTCTTCTATTCTAATATTTCTTTCTTTCTTATCTCACCCTCTAATTTCTTTCTAATAACGTCCAGTGTTTCCGGTGCTGGGAGGTCGGCATGAGTACGGTGAAGGGTATTTATGTCGATTTTCGAGGCCGAAATCCGCTGGGTCGTTACAGTGGTATCAGAGCTATTAGTTTAGTGATAACCTTGGCTCTGTGGCGTAACTCGATAGAGATGGGGTTAGTAATACCCTAGATTGAGTTTGAGTGTATATATATGAGAGCGTATTTGTAAATTTTATATACAAATGTTTTGTATTGTGTTGTTTGATCGGTTCAAGTGTTGAAGAACGTTGAACAGATAAGGGACACAATATCGTTTTGTAAAGAGGGTAAATGGAATAATTTTACCCGAAATTTATTTTCGTATAGAAATGAAATAATTTTCTCAAATTATTTAGATATGGTGTGTTGATCGATTTGAATTCAAAATTTGGTTAAAATTTTGAATTGAAACTTAACTGGGTTAAGTGGAATCGAATTAATCATATTGGAATTATAAGAGATAATGTTGAAATTAAATAAATTTGAATTGAGTTTGGGAATTTAATGAATCATAATTAAATAAAAATCGATCGAATAATTGGTTGATATTCAAATAGGTTGAATTAAATTAAATAGAAAAAATCGAATGTGAATTTGGTTGATTGGTTGAGTTTGTGATGCCCTGGTTGTGGATTCATGGTTGATCGTTTGTTGGATTGATTGAACATAATTCATCCATGATTTGATGGAGAATTAAATAAATTGAAACCCAGAAAAAGAGAAAAAAATAAAGTGATGTTTAAATATATTTTAAAAATTACTGGAATTTACAACATTTTTCTTACCTTAGCAATTTCGAGGACGAAATTATTTTAAGGGAGGAAGAATGTAATGTCCCGTATTTTCTGACCATTTATTTGAAATATTCTATTTATTTAAAATATTTATTTGAGTTTAAATGATGAGATTTGACCATTTTAAATATTTAATAAGGATATATATATATATATATATATATATATATTGATATCGTTTAACCAAAATTTTGAACATCGAGTTTGAAAATCAATCTTAGTCTTATGGTATTTTATTTGAGTATATTTGGTAATATCAGTCTATTTTTATTCAATTGTTTCGTAATTTAACTCATTTTGTACAGATATTTTATAGGATAAAAAAATACCCAACCTAAAGCTTGTGCAACCTGAAATTATATTTTTATACTAAGGAAATAACATACATTCACATATCTTTGTCTGTATATGCAAAACCAAGTAGGTAAAACAATTTCATTTCAAAATCTGGTATAACCTGCATATCTTGTTTCTTTTAATGAGAAACAATATAAAAATTTTCCTTCCAGCAACAGTAAAATGCAAATTTCCAACATACACAAGAAAAAGGTACAACTCTAGAAAACAGCGATACTACAACTTTATAACAGTACAATACACAGCTGCGTTTTGATTCTACAATACAACCTTTCGAATATACAGACCATGCCAACAAGAAATTGATAAAACAAATCATGAACAGTGGAAACAACAGTAAAATTTATATACATTTCTACATCAAATCTATAACAGTTGTCTTGCCATCTATCATATATATTTCGAAGCTATAAATGAGGTAAACAATTCCATGTAACCTAAACAAACCCTATACACCCTACGAAATGGACCCATCACAAAAGACATTAGCACATGAATTCAATTCAAAATCTTCAAATAAAATAAACAGCTCGACCTTGTACAGACTTTCACATGGAAACCCCACAAAAATCTTCACTAGTGCAGCCATCACCTCAAGACACCACTGTCCTGAAAAGAGAGACAAATATACAGCTATTAATAGCTAATAATATATATAGATATTTGAAAGATTTTGCATAAGGAAAATACCACATGGGATCAAGGAAATTGCACAACTCAACCAAACAAAGATAGTACACAGATATGACAATACAAGAAAGAAAAAAAAAAAACACCACATGAAAACTCAGAGTTACAGCAAAGCAAATGCTAGTATATGTATTGTACCATCAAAGCAAATATATGTATGGTACCATCAAAACTGCAGGATCAACTTAGATATATATATATATATATACACATATATATATGTTCAGAAAATCTCATATAAAAACACTGTTCTGCCTTACATGTATGGTCACGATTCAAACCTTCAGGAATAAACAACAATGGCTTACAATGTGAATTGACAATGGGAATAAACAAATTCATAGGTTAGGCCTAGTCTACATAGGGACAGCTCGTTTATTGAGCAAAAACAGTACAGGGAAATCCAACAAAGACCTTCACACTTTACTACTAAGCATCGCAACCATTAAAGTCTCCATCACCAGTACTGCAATTTGATCAAATAACTATAGCAGAAATGAATAGGGAAATCACTTAGGATCTAAGCCAAACAAGTACACAAAATCCCTCCGCAAAGTCTACGTATTCACGAATAAACATCATGCAAACCATCAGACAAAATCATAGCAGAACTGAGGCGCCTAAGGGTATAGGCACAACTAAGTCAAAATCTAGGATGTTACGGATCAAAGTTAACACTGATCCTATCCGAACCATACACTACCATATAAATACATAACCACGCACCAATCAACTCAGCAAAGAACCAATTCAAAACCGAAAAAGAAAATCAAGACAGGAATTAAATTTTGAGGAAAAAAAAAGAGAGAGACTTAGCTTTTGGGCTTCGGTCTGGGTTGAATCGTATGGAAGGAGGGTGGCGAAGCGTTAGAGGATGGAAAGCAAGGAGCGTCGCAGCTTGTAGAAGATCTGGTTGGCGACGGGGAAGCCATTTTCGTTGGCTCTAGGGTTTCGGTTGCTCAAATCTTTTGTGGCGGCGGCTTTCTTTTGAAGAAATGGGCTGAGCGTTGAGAAATGGCAAGGAACCGATCGTTTAGGGTTTTAAGTACATGAAAGGGTGCGGGCTTCATTCATTTTGGGTGGGCTGGGTTGGACGAGGTAAGGCCCAAGAGGTTTTTTTAAAAAAAAAATTAAAGTTTACTTGAATATTTATATATAAAACTTTGATTTTTAATTCCGAATACATACGGAATCAGATTGATGAACCTTTAGAAGCGTTGGATTCACCTTGTCGAGTACTACAACATAGGATTGGTTCGGACAGACATGGAGGCTGTTGGAAATTTCTAGTTAATTTAAACGTCTGTTTAAATTAACTAAATCAAACCATTTATCGACAAACCAATCAAAGGTGAGTTAAACTCACTCAGTTATTTCCCACTTATATTTTATAAGTTGGGTTTTTATTTTGTGTGTTATGGTTGCTAGTGATTGACCGATTGCTGATATATATTCGGTTATTGTTGAACTGATGAAATTAAACGTCGTTTAATTTCAGTGAAACCCCAAATCGTTATTTTTAACGATTGGTTCCAATTGAGGTAAGTTACCTTATTGGTCACGTTTATTAAATAAACGTGTTTTAATAAATGAATTGGTTGATTGATTGTTGTGATTGTTATTATAGACTGTTATGAGACCATTATTGAATTGTTTTGAGTAGATGGTTGAATATCGACTTGAAATTCAATAGTTGTTTGGTTTAAACCAATGGGTATTATTGGTTGAGTGATTGGCAGTACATGGCCTATGAATTAACCGTTTTTATAAATATCGATCTACCATCAGGTAAATCGGCGAGATAAAGTTATAAAATTTATTTTATAACTGAAAATGGATTTTTAAATCTATTATTTGAATTAATGTTTGTAAAAACAAATAAATATTTATTATTTATTAATTGGGTTTATAATTGGGTTTTAAATGTTTTTATAAAGGAAAGTGATAAATAAAGGGTTATACAGGACCATGGTTTTATAAACGAAATTTATGAACATAATTGAGGTATAGAGGATAAATAAATATTACCTAATAAAGGAATTAAGTGAAATTTGTAAAATTAGACATTAAGAGATAGGCTTAAAAGGTGATGTGGTAAGCAATAGGAATTTAACAAAAAATCCAAGTAATAAAAAGTATTGTTTAGAAAGGTAAAAGAGAAATGTGATGATTTATAAAATAATTTTTCTTAATCGATGGATTAAGAATTCATGGTTATGTTCGAAAAGGAGGATTAAAAAGGTAATAAGTTTTTATCAACAAAATGGCTAAGAGAAGCGTATTTGAGATTAGAATAAATATTTGTTAGAAGTTACAACTGATGTTATCTGAAGGTAAGACCGTTGTTGGTCAAGGTCTGAGAGGTAAATAAATACCCCAACTTGAACGACCTCGGGATTATCTGAGGATGATATTAGTGTGTAATGGGAAAGTTAAATGGGTATTTCCAATGTTAAAGGAAATTGAAAAAAAGTAAAGTCTTGAGAATAAGTTATACCAAGAGAATAATAGCTGGTTATTTTCAAGTGATGAAATAAAGAAGATGTTATAACGTTGTTTGCACCTGAATTAAGGTAGGTCGTTTTCCCAATATGGTTAGTAAAACAGTAATTGGGTTTGAAACAATGATTGGATATGAAAGTGAATTAGTTTGAAACAAGAACCTTACGTCAAATACGTTTTATTTGAAATGTTAAGAATTTGAGATTTCTATCTTTAATCGTTTTTGAATTAAAGAGGCCATGTGGTGTTGGTACTGAACTGGTAAACTCATGTCATTCACACAATTATTTATTTGATAGTTAAAACACCGACTATCAAACATGACCCATACGATCGTTGGTACGGAAAGACCGGGATCGAATTTATATTCGAAAACCATTCCGACTAGCGGATACGTGAAAGGATATTGTTGAAGATGGAGCAATGGAAGACCGTTGATCTTCCTAAGCGGAAGGATTACTGATTGGATTTCTTTGGTTTAGCGACCGGAGATATTTCAACAGTGATTCTGTCGTGGTTGGAATCTACGGATTGCAAGGATTTCTCGCTACTGATCGGTAGGGTGATTCCTGGGATGCAGTAGGAGGGTGCCTTCGGTTCATCCTGTTCCTGGATGACTTGTATGGACGAGTGTCTGACAGAGTATTTCCAAAGGAGATTACGTACGTTGATTTCTTCAAACGTACCATAGTTGACGGCGGAGAAATGGTTTTCTCTAGCCCAATAACTAGAGTATTTTTGTGGACGTCAATTAGTGATATCCAGAGGATCTGACGATGTGGCATTCAAAGTGAATGGTGGCCAGATGTTCGAAAAGAAGTTCTGACCTCAAGCCTCATCAACCGGGAGATGACAAAAATCGGGCAGGCAGCATGGCTATGTGGGTCGCTCCCATTAGGATGTATAATCACCTATCTAGAGAAATTCCTTTTGTTTCTTATTCTATCGATTCTGCCCATTCGGGAACGGTGGTTTGAGTCCAACCGTTGGTGATATACATTCGATACACTCAAGTGAAATGAGTGGTCGGTCACGTGAGGGCCGGGTTGCAAGACGTTCTTGTTGAACCCTGTGTATTCGCCTCTAGAGATACACGTGCGGAAGGTGGTCCCATACCTTGTCAAGTTGGAATCCAATCTCCAATAAGCGCCCGCGGTTTTGATTGTATATATATACGTGGAGCGTGAGATGCAAGCGTTCCACTAGATTGTTATTTACTTGTATTTAGACATTATTATAATATCAGATAAGATATTGTTTTCAAAAACTGTTTTGGGTCATCGTAAGGTAAAAACCGTCCGTGTTTATGTGTGGATTCGGTCTTACGATTATCTTTTTCTTTTGAAAAGATTTTGAACTGTAAAATCAAGTTGGATGATTACCCTTAATATTGTGCGAGTTTATCTCACTCTGGTTCACCAGACTGACCCGGTGTTTTGTAAATGCTCGGGTTAGCCCGGGTTTGCAGGTTCAGGTTATTTAACAATACGAAAGGCGTGCTGGAGAAGTCCAGTCATATTCAGTGTTATTCCGCTGTGTTGTATGAGGGAAGATTATCATAACTGTCCAGGTGTGTTGATATACTCTGATGATTGTAAGTTATAAAGCCCTCAATAAAGATTTATTTCTATATTATATTTTGTTCCGCTGCGATGTGAGGCTCTGTGTTGTGTTCTTCTTCTTCTTCTATTCTAATATTTCTTTCTTTCTTATCTCACCCTCTAATTTCTTTCTAATAACGTCCAGTGTTTCCGGTGCTGGGAGGTCGGCATGAGTACGGTGAAGGGTATTTATATCGATTTTCGAGGCCGAAATCCGCTGGGTCGTTACAGAATATTTGTAAAAGATAAAAATTTGTAATATAAACAAAACTTCTCATTTAGAATCTTTTATATAAAGAATATTTTTAATGATTATTTTAAATATGTTCTTTAAAGATTATTAGGATTTGCAATTATATTTTGTGATATGAAATAAATTGAGATGTGAAGTGGATTTATCGTGGACGGTGTTTTAAACGACATTTGTCCTTTATTCCAATTTACATTGAAATTATTATTTGGAATTTATAAATCCATTTTGTAGATTTAAAAAGGCATTTTCTAAAAATCAAGTTTTCCAATTTAATATATTAAATAGGAATTTTGTGGAAATTCAATTGGTAATAATCGAAATGGGCTTCTGTAAAAGAAGACCGATATTATATATGGAATTTAAGAGGCTTTGCCATTATTCCATTTATATTATTAGTCCGATACAGAAATTTATATCGATTATGTATTGATTTGATTTATGTGGAATTCCATATTTTGGAAATTGATTGGTGGGTTTATTGTGAACTGTGTTTAAAGGATACTAGTTCTTCAACCTGTTTAAGACAAGATTTATTCCTTAAAATAAATGATCTTGTAATAATGATTTTTGATATCAAATCAAAACTAGAGTATTAATAAATCTTTTAAGGAAGATTTAAGATTTTATTTTCAGAGTTTATCTTTGATAAAATTAATGAGAATCTTCTAATATTAATATCTTATTAAAAGAATACTCAGAGTTGGAATGTGGCATAATGTGTGGTTTTCCAATATTTACTTTTTAATCACGAAATACGCGAGTTATTCAGAAAGACCGGGTTTAACCCATTCTGAATAATAATCACGACGATCAAGAGTCGATGATGAAGATGGTGATTGAAGTCCAAAGGTTTTCACATCGTTGGGATGATGATAACTGGTATCTTGAATCGGGATTGGCCTTCCAAGGCAAGGTATTTGGTAATGATCGTCCAAATGCATTTGGAGATCGACGGACACGTTGTTTCGCTCAGACCCAGAGCGGACTTGTAAATGGATTGTGTGTATGACATTGTATTCCTTCCTACTGTATTTGTTGAACGCTACTGAATATATATTTCTGTATTGTGGTAAAGAATTTATTCTTTACTTATCACCCTTCTCTAAGACATATGAGCTTAGAGGTTATATATATATTGGTAGATGATCAATAATATGGTAGGGTCTGACAATGTGACATGCTAAGATGCTAATGATCAAGGCTTTGTTGAAAAGAAGGCCTTGTGGTTGATGATCAAAGCACAGTCTATTTAGGCATAGCTTTGTGTATATCGTGACTTCGCGAGCCTCACACACTGGTTGAGTCTAAAACGGGAGAAGGGAACGTAGGGAGTGCACACATTTCTTTCTAGCTAGAAGTAATGTCAGTGCTTAAACTGGCTGACATTTGCTTATGTGGTTGTTGGAGTTTTGCGAGGCCTCGGTTTATTCTTATCGGTCGCCCACGGCCGATTTGTAGGTCCAATATGATCGGGGAGCGTGTGTTCAGGAATAACTAATCCACTAAAGTATTTGTGGACCGGCCAAGCTGTATCCAAGGGTTCGCCAGCGTCTGAATCCTGAGACATTGCTAGAGTGCCTCGAATCGGTCAAGAGCTCCTCCCTAGCCTTGACTCATGATGGAAACCCAATTTCCAATACGCCCTTGCGGTTTTGATTGTATAACTAGTATGGCGACATAGTAGATGGTATCTAAGCTGGGTCCAGAATATTGATGGCCTTCCGCTGAGATTAGTTCTGCTGCAATGTATTAATCTATTGTAATTTATCTTCCGCTGTATTATTTATCGATGTACTCTGATATTCTGTACTCTGATGTAACATTTATTATTGATGTTATAAAAGTCTGTGTTGTTGTCCTATGATGTTGTATGCCCAAAGTTAACGTATGCGGAATTTGAACGGTCTTGATCGATCTTGCGATCGATTGGGGTCGGGAAAAAATCCGTGTCGTTACAGCTGGTATCAGAGCTCAGGTTAGCTCAAATCTTTGGGGTACAACTCATTAGAACTAAATAGAAGACTCATCAGAGGTTGGATTAGTAGTATCCAATAAGAATACTCATTAGAGATAGGATCAGCAGTATCCTAGAATGAGAATACTCATTAGAGATGGGGTTAGCAATGCCCTAGAATGAGTCAGAGGGAAAAGTTTATAATTAACGTACTTGTTATTATATATAATTCGATTTTAGAAAATATGATTTTGAATATATAAAAGTTATATATTTTGAAAATTTTAATCAACTAATTGATTGATGATTTTGTTGTGTGAATATGAGTACAACTAATAAAAATTATTAAACAATTAAAGAATGGAAATTAAATTAGTTAAATAAACAACTTTAGCTTCATTTCCTTTTCGAGGACGAAAAGATTTTAAGTGGGGGAGATTGTAACAACCCGCAAATTCTGAACCAATTTAAAATTTTATCTTAGAAAATTTTAATGAATTTTGTGGATATAATATAATTTATATAAATAATAATTGCTAGAATTTATTTTAATCAAAGTTAAAACGAATAAATTTAAATTAAATATAAATGGAGTTAGAAATGGCGCGGTAGTTTTAGAAATTTAATTTTGAACTTTAACTGAATGTACATGATTCAAAATAAATCAGAATTGAGTGAAACCAGAAATATTTAAATCTGTTTAATCATATCTTTCTAACAATTCTGAAAAATTTGAATTTCGTAGCGGGAATCAAAAGTTATGGCCAATTCAATTTTTTGAAAGGTCGCTGCAGAATTTATATATATAATATATATGGCCCAAAGGGCTACTTTTCACATATGAAGGAAATTGGACTCGAAACCACTTCCATTGAGTCTAGAATGATGTTTCTGCATTTAAAAATTATAAACACTTATATATTTTGAATTTCAGAAATTATTTGTTTAAAAATGTATTTTTAATATTAAATATATAGCCCTTAAAAATAGTCATTTTTCAAACGACCTCCGTTTTCGACGAAACCACTTTTGTTGGAACCGGAATGTCAAATTATAGCTAGGTTTCAAATTTCAGAATTTTTCGAATTAATAAGTGAGCGTGGCAAAAGAAAATGTGTTTTGACTATTTCAATTAAATTTAAACGACTTGAAAATAGCCATTTTTCGAACAGTCTCATAATTCAACGAAATTAGTCTTGTTAGAACGTATCGTCATAAGAAAGCTAAAACTATTTTTTTGGAATTTTCTGAGGTCATATGTGGTCCCGGCATATTTAAATGTATGGTCAATATTTAATTAATTAATTTTAATGGGATTTTAAATAAATTTTCTACAGATTTCGGAATTGGACCCCGAGACCTGTCCTATTGCGTTCAAAAGGCCTCAAAACGTTAAGAACGACAGTAAGCAAGCCCAATTCTGAGAGTCCAGAAATCCACCTTTATAACACGTTTTTCAATGAATTTAATAATAAAAAAAATAAAAAATAAACCCTAACCCTAAATGGTCAGCCGTCGCCTACTCCATTCGAAGGCCAAAAACATCCCAATTTCAAACGTTAATTTCTTCCAATCCGCTCTATGAAAATCAATAAACTATATATCAAATCGAAGAGTTTTTCGAGAGCTTTCAATCCGTACGGGGATGATCTGGTTTACTGGAGCGTGGCGGCCAGAATTTGGAGACAAAGGCACGGCGTTTGGGTGGCTTTTTCCGGCGCTAGGGGACGGCGAGTGGGGCCCACTTCTGGGCGCTAGAAGGGGGGCGACGGCGCACGAGATGACGACAGTTGATCGGCGGCCAGGTGTTTCGTGCGACGTGGGGGTTGGACGATGGACTATGGGTTCGGCCGAAACGTGAAAAGGGTTTGAAGGTTTATTATTTTAATATTATTTATTTAATATTTAATTTATACAATCTTTAAAATTCAATATCTTTCTCATACGAGGGTCGTTTTACAAACCGTAAGTTGCATTGGACTCGTCTTTCAGAGATCTTCGCAATGGCGCAGACCAGAGCTAAAACCGAGACAGTTGAATTTTTAGCCAAATAAATGTGAGAACTCTGAATTTTATTATTTAATTAATTATCAATTATTTTTCTCGCGTTAAAAATAATTGTATTGTGATGTTAAATCAAATCTGAAATGTTCTGTGTTGTACATATTGTTGATTGTTGCTTGTGTTATGTTTTGTTGTTCATGATATGCTAGATCCACATTGAATTTAATATATTATTAAATTTTATTTGCGGTTAGAAAATTAAATCTAAAATTAGATCTAAATCATATTTTATCTAGATCTAGTTATTCCAACTTATCTTATATTATTAAAATATTATTTTTATTATTCTAAAATGAACAATAGAATCTGATCGACAAATAAAAACTTATTTTTATTTGTTTATATTACAATAGAAGTTGAAAGACAAATAAAAACCTTATTTTTATTTATTTACTTACAACGGGATATGAACAACAAATAAAATATATTTTCATTTGTTTCATTACAATATAATTTGGCTAACGAATAAAATCCTATTTTATTTGTTTACATTTAGAACACGGTTTATGAATTACAGTAAAAAATTCCTTTTTTACTGTTACCTTAAACATAAGAGGTTATAGAATTGGAACAACAATAAAATATTAAATTTTATTGTTGATATTAAAACATATTTATAAAATAAAACTTTATTTACATTATATTTGTAAATCAAAGGTTATATTTGGAAACCAGTGTTTGTTTACATTTTTTTTGTAAATAAAAATACATGTTTTGGAAATCACAATTTTGTTTACATTTTATATGTAAATAAGAAATTATTTTCAGAAGTTACATTTTTGTTTGCAAATATATATTAGAGATGAAATCAATTCTTTTATTTGCAGTCACCAACACAGATATGTAATATATCACATTTTATAAATTGAATCAAATAATAACATTTTTTATGATTAGTGAATTAAAAATAACATTTTTGTTAAAACATAAGTATTGAAATAAAAAGTGAACATTTTTGGTCAAACTTTATTAGTGAAATAAAAAAAACCATATTTTATTTAGAACTTGATCATTGAAATAAAAGTAACATTTTCATTAGAAATTGATTTATGAAATAAAAATCACATTTTTATTAGGACCTATCTTGTGAAATAAAAGTCACACTTTTATCAAAACTTGATGATTGAATTGAAATATCACTTTTGTCAAACCTTGATTATTGAAACGAAAGCAACATTTTTGTCAAACAAGATCATTGGAATAAAACTGTTCTTTATTTGCATTCATAAATATACTTTAAAAATAGAGCTTGTTCTTTTATTTTGCATTCACCAATGCAAACATACATAGAAAATAAAGTGTGTTCTTTTATTTGGAATCACCAATGCAAATATATATAATAAATAGAAATTGTTCTTTATTTGCATTTACCAATGCAAATATATATATTGAAACAAATTATTCTTTCATTTCCACTCACCAATGCAAATACATATATTGAAAATAAAGTTTATTTCTTTATTTGCATTTATCAATGCATATATGCATTGAAATTAAGGTTTATTCTTTTATTTGCATTTATCAATGCAAATATTCAATGAAACTAAAATCTATCTTTTTATCTACATTTATCAATACAAATGTACACATTTTTACACATTGAATAGAAATTATTAAAAATATACTTTGAAAATAAATTTTGTTTTCTTATTTACATTCACTAATGTAAATATAATTCGAAAACAAAACTATTCTTTGTTTGCATTCATAAATGCAAATATTCATTTAAATAAAATGTGTTTCTTTTATTTACGTTCACTAATGTAAATACACATTGGGAATGAGGTTCTTTTCACATTCACTCAAATATAATTTTAAATAAAAATAAAAAGTTACATTTTTTATTTGCATTCCTTGTTGCAAATAAAACCTTAAAATAAAGTTCATCTTTATTTGCAATTCATTAATGCAAACAAACCATCAGAATGAAAATTATATTCTTGATTCATAATTTTGATATGAATAAACATTGTTTGAAATAAAGGATAGGATTTATAATTCTAAAATGAAAGTTGCATTTTTATTTGCGTACTTCAATACAAAAATAACATGAATTAAATCTTTCATTTTATTTTCAAATTAAGGAATACCTTTTTATTCACATTTTTTTAGATATAAATAAAGTATTTTAAAAGTTACATTTTAGTTACATTCTAAGTGTAGCAGAAATGGAAAAATAATGGTTCATTTTATTTTCATTTAGAGGACAATAGAAAGAATAGTTTTTAGAAGTGCATTTTTATTGCAATTCTATATGAAGTGAAAAGAGCCAATCTGTCAAATGTCTTATATGAAATAAAGGGAGCTCTTTTTGTCACTTCAAAAAGAATGAATCGAAAATGTTTATTTAAGCTTTGTAAAGAATGAATAACTAAACATTCATATTTTTATCATTAAAGTAAAATAGACAAAAGCACTCATTTTGTCTAAATTAAAAGAATGAAACAAAATATAGCACTGGAATATTATATTATATTAGAATTGAAATACAAATTAATCACTATTGTAAATTTACATTTGTTGAAACCAATTATTTGTTCTGCCACTATAGAGTTGTTAAGATAAAGATATTCATTTTTGTCTTGTTATCACTTTTCCATGAAATGAGAATAGACATTTTGTCACTTTGAAAGATTATTCTTTTATTTTATAATCTCCATTTCAAATATACATTAGATTAAAGATTATTCTTTTATTTGCATTTTCCAATACAAATATACATAAAAATAAAGATGTTCTTTTGTTTGCATTTCTTGATGCAAATAAAACATATATCAAAAAGTTATAACTCTATTTGTAACTCAAATGTGAACGAACATATAGTTTCAAAAGATTACATTTTTATTTGTCTTTTGATGCAAATAAAAATATAGTTTTAGAAATTGTATCTTTATTTACATTTTATATGCAGATAAGAAGGTAGGATTGAAAATATTAATTTCTATTTTTAATTAGTGGCAATAGAAAAATGTACATTAAAATATACATTCTTAAATGAAGTTCATATTTCATTAAGGAGATTAGTTAAACCAAAATAGACACTTTGTCAAAAATATTCATTCTTGTCAAAATGAATTAGTTAAAGCAATTTATATATAGATATATATATATGTTATGTTTGGCAAGTTGTATACTTGTCAGGATAGGTTAGTTAAATCAAAATATTTATCATTTTCGTCTCATTAGAATTGCCAAAACAAAATAAACATTTTTGTTTAGGGTTTAAACTAGCAAAATAGAAATTATCAATAGAGACAATGTTATTATTCTTATTCGTTCATTGCAATAGAATTATGTATAATATAAACGAGACATTTTCTTGTCATGATTATATATTGTGTATTACACTTCCATTCATAAGTTACCCGACTTGTTTACGTGATTGGGACGATTATTTTCACACATCGCCCAAGTGCACAAATAAGTTTATTATTTGGTTGTTGGTTGAAACCCCATACGGGTGTTGGGATGAAAATTTACATACACTAATCCCAATATTTAGTTGTATGTTGATCGTTGGATCGACAAGCTGCGATGAGCATTATTATTTAATTTTAACGCTTACATAGTGGAAATTACACTTTGGATGTAGATGGATGATTTGATGATTATACTGTTATTATCATATATATTATGTGTGTGAAATCCATGTAATCCAAATTATATGGTAAATGATTGAGTCGCATTTCGGTTCAGGTGTCCTTTTAAATAAGAATATTTTTACATTAGAAATCCTTTTTATACAAAGTATATATATTTTCATAAAATATATTTTAATCAAGTATATGTTAAAAAAAAAAGAATATTTGTAAAAGATAAAAATTTGTAATATAAAGAAAACTTCTCATTTAGAATCTTTTATATAAAGAATATTTTTAATGATTATTTTAAATATGCTTTTTTAAAGATTATTACGATTTGCAATTATATTTTGTGATATGAAATAAATTGAGATGTGAAGTGGATTTATCGTGGATGGTGTTTTAAACGACATTTGTCCTTTATTCCAATTTACATTGAAATTATTATTTGGAATTTATAAATCCATTTTATAGATTTAAAAAGGCATTTTCTAAAAATCAAGTTTTCCAATTTAATATATTAAATAGGAATTTTGTGGAAATTCGGTTGGTAATAATCGAAATGGGCTTCTGTAAAAGAAGACCGATATTATAGATGGAATTTAAGAGGCTTTGCCGTTATTCCATTTATATTGTTAGTCCGATACAGAAATCTATATCGATTATGTATTGATTTGATTTCTGTGGAATTTCATATTTTGGAAATTGATTTGTGGGTTTATTCTGAACTGTGTTTAAAGGACACTAGTTCTTCAATCTGTTTAAAACAAGATTAATTCCTTAAAATAAATGATCTTGTAATAATGATTTTTGATATCAAATCAAAACTGGAGTTTTAATAAATCTTTTAAGGAAGATTTAAGATTTTATTTTCAGAGTTTATCTTTGATAAAATTAATGAGAATCTTCTAATATGAATATCTTATTAAAAGAATACTCGGAGTTGGAATGTGGCGTAATGTGTGATTTTCCAATATTTACTTTTTAATCACAAAATACGTGAGTTATTCAGAAAGACTGGGTTTAATCCATTCTGAATAATCATCACGACGATCAAGAGTCGAAGATAAAGACGGTGATTGAATACCAAAGGTTTTCACATCGTTGGGATGATTGTAACAACCCGAAAATCTGGGCCAGTTTAAAATTTTTATTTTGGCAATTTTAGTGAATTTTGATTATTTAAGACAGATTATTTTAAATAAAATCGACGAGAAATTTATTTTGAATATATTTAGAACGTATATATTATATACGCCGTCGTTAGAATATAAATATTTATATATAATTATAAAAGGAATTGAAAATGGCGCGGTAGTTCGATAATTCGATTTCAAACTTCAATTGAATGTACCAGGTGCAAAACAATCCGGATTTTAGTGAAACCAAAAGTATTAGGATCTAATTGATGATATCTTTCCAACGAATCCAAAAAATCGAGATTTCATAGCATGAACCAAAAAATATGTCCAGTTGAAAATTCTGAATAGTCGCAATGGAATTCAGGCCCTTAAAAATGGACATTTTGCAAATGACCTCGGATTTCGACGAAACCACTTTTGTTGGATCCGCAATGTCAAATTATTGCTAGATTCCAAATTTCATAATTTTTCGAATCAATATATGAGCGTGGCAAAGGAAAACGCGTTTGACCAGTTTCAGTTGATTTTAATCGACTGGAAATTGGCCATTTTTCCAACGGTCTCAGAATTCGACGAAACTAGTTTTGTTAGGACCGTATCGTCAATACGAAGCTAGAAAATATTTTTCTGAAATTTTTAAAGTTAGTATGTGACCCTGGTAATTTGAAATGTACGTTTAAAATTCAATATAGTGATTTAAATGTTAATTCAATGGAAACTAATTCAAACGATCGAATCAGCCTGCGACACATATCCCATTGTGTTCGGAATGGGGGTAATTAGCTATGGACGACAGGCGGTGGGCCTCGTTTCGAGGTCGTATGTGAAAGTCAACATTTTGCAAAATAATATAATTAAAAATAAAAAATTTCCCCCCTTCTCCTTGAATCATCGTTGCCCCCCCTTTTCTGAAATCACTTTCGACTGAGAAAAAAAAATTGGAAAGAGGAGGGCGACGGGGGGGAGAGCCGCCGCCACCACATCGCCCCCCCCCCCCCCCCAGCGACGCTGTCGCTGCTTCCTCTTCTTCCTCCTTCCTTCTTCCCTTCCTCCGTTTCCATCTCCTCCATCGAACCCCCCCCCCCCCTCCCCGCCCATCGCGCCAGCAACCGCCGCCTCCCCCTTCGAAACCCCTGCTCCGCCCGCCTCCTTCTTCTTCCTGCTCTCCTCCTCCCTGACCCCGCCTGCCGTGACCCAGACCCGACAGCCGCCCCCCTAGACCCGAACCCGCACCCCCCCTTGGCCCAAAAACCCGACCTCCGACCACCTCAGACGCGGTGAAGCCCCCCCCCCAGCCTTCGATTTTGACTGTAAGCCCTTTTTACTTATTTATTTTATTTCTTTTTTCTATGTAATTGGTATTAGCAATTATAAAAATCAGTTTTAGTTACGATTTTTCAAATAGAAAAGTTAGGATTTTTCAAATAGAAAAGTTAGGATTTTTCAAATATGAAAAGACGATATTTTTAAATATGAAAAGACGATATTTTTAAATATGAAAAGACGATATTTTTAAATATGAAAAGACGATATTTTGAGATGAGTAGTGAAGTAAAAATATGATTTTTACTTCGAGAAGAATATAATTTTTATATTATAGGAAGGCAAACCTTTATTTGAAAAGAGGAGATTTTTATAAATGAAATGATTAGATTTTTTTTAAATTAGAAAAGGCGAAATCTTTATATAGAGAATAGCATAGTAAAAATTCGATTTTTATATATTGAATAGCGAAATAAAAATGTGACTTTTATTTTAAAGACATCAAAATATAAAAATGTGTGATTTTTATATATGTAGAGACTACGGGCAACGAAGATGATAAAAAGGCGAGAATGAAGAAGATTTCTATAAATGAAGTGTCGTGAAGCTGGATATCTAGTCGGTGAGAACTTCTCACTCTTCAACTTCTTTTTCTAGTTATGTATATATATATACTAGGATGCAGACGGTGCTTAGTAGCACCCGACACCCGTCATCCACAGACCATGGATGGCTTGCTTGTTAAATTGTTTGGTTGAGTAGTTGGTTAGTTTATTTGGTTGGAATTGAATTGTTTGGTGAAATGGAATGAATTTGATTGATGTGTGAATGGCGTGGGCTTTCACTAGACCGGGGATAAGGCTAGGCCTCGTCCCGTTTCTAGTATCGTGCCGTTATGCCGCCAAAATTTTCTAAAATATGTTAGAAAAATAAAAATATCATTTTATTGAATAAATGAACTAAATAGAAATTCATGTGTTAAAATAAAATGTTTATCGTTAAAAATATAATTTTTAACGTGAAAGTGGATAAATGAATATTTATAAACAAATCGGCCGATTTGTTTATATACACTGATTTGACTGATATCGATTGGGTCGATAAATTTTACACGTCGCCCAACTGCACAACTAAAATCTGTGTTTGATTGTTTGAAACCCCACACGGGTGTTGGGATGAAATTTGAAGTTCACTCATCGTGATGGATTAAATATGTCGATCGGTCGATTGACAGGCTGTTATAAGCGTCAGATATCTATATTTGATGCTTATACAGTGTAGTGCACTTTGGTTGATGGTTGATTATTTTTCAATGCTATTATATACGTGTGATGTATGAAAATCCATATAATTAACATTATATGGTGATTGATTGGGCCTCATTCCAATGGGGAAAATAATGAATATTATAAAAGAAAATTCATGTGTTGAATATAAAAATAGTCATGTGTTGACGATGATTATGGGTTGAAACTATTCATGTGTTGAGTAAATATTTTAAATAATAAAAATTACATCTTTATCATATTTACGATTAGAATCTACTTTACGATGGAGTCTAATTAAAATCAAACGATAGATACCATAGTTTTATAAAATATTTTACATAACAAAAATAGTGATGTGTTGACAGTACTCATGTGTTGAGATTAGTCGTGTGTTGAAAGAAATATAGATTCATGTGTTGAATGGGATAAATATCCATTTGTTGGATAGAATAAAGATGTTTTGAAAAATATAAAGCCGTGTTGATTAGAGATGCATTATTTTGACGCGAACGATATTTATATCGATTTCATTCGTTGTATAATGAATATTGAAAAGTGATTTCAAAATTAAATATTTTGAAATGAAATTCAAATTGAATTAGATTAAAATTCGAATTGAATAGGAAGCGAATTTGAATTCGAATAAAATAGAAATGAAATTCAAATTGAATTAAATTGAAATTGAAATTTAAAACGAACTGAAATTGAATTGAAATCAATTAGAAGGTAAATTCGAATTGAATTGAATTGAAACGAATTTGAATTTGAATTGAATTGAAATGAACTCGAATTGAATTGAAATCAAATCGATTTGAAATTGAAGATGAAGTTGAAATTGTTTTGAAACGAATGTAGAACTAATTATAAAATTCATTTTAAAAAGTAAATCGACGAAATATATATAATATATATATATTATATATATAATGGCCTGAATAGAACGCGCCGCGCTGCGGCAGTTCGTGAATTTCGACCATTTATTTCAAACGGATATTACGGGAGATCCGACCGTCGGATTCTCCTAAAACCGGAACCGTTGGGTTCGTATCGAAAAGAGCTTTCCAATGAATATTAGAAATTTGAAATCTAACGGTTGGATTTGGAATTATGTCCAAATCAAATTCAGAAAAGGTCGTTGTAAGTGCAGTTCGATGGCCGTTGATGGAAATCGACTGTACGAGCATTGATAAAATTATCAAAAATATCTATAATTTGTGTAAAATCATAAGAAATGATTTGGGAAAAATTGGGTTGAAAAATTCCACATTTGAAAAGATAAAAATAGATTTTTATCGAAATTAACTGGTTTTGAACTAGAATTAAAATCAATTTATTTTTGAAATAAATAAATTGAATTTGAAAGTGATTTTAAAAATAATCAATATTCCCAATAGGTGAAGTGGAAGTGGAGTTGAATCGAAATTATCTTCGGAATATTTCGATGTTGGATTTCGTGACTATACAGATATTGTTTTGGGAATTTGAAAGATATATTATATATCATTATTTCCAATACGATATTTGTTGGTTTCAGAATTTGATATTGAATATAAGCCGATATATTTTCTATTCAGAGCCTTGTATTTAATATCAAATGTGATTTGGTTTGTCGTGAATCGTGTTTTTGATGACATTGGTTCTTTAACCCAGTTAAAGGCAGGATATTGATTTTTGAAAAGATTAAAACTAAGTGGAGTTTTAATGAATCTTTAATTAGATTAAAATGTGAATTGATAATTTAAAATTATCAAATCTGAAAGGTGATCGAGAATGGAGTATCACCAGTTTTTCTCCAAAGCGATAGTTAAATCTCTAATTAGATTTGAACGTGAAATGGTAATTAATTTTACCGATAACACCGTGGTGTTAAATATGGAGTATTACCAGTTTTGCTCCATGGGATATATAGGTTGGGATTGGGAAATAAAATAAATAATTACTTCGGTGTGGTTCGCTAATCCCGACTAGTTTGAAATGATATCTATAGGAGGATTAAAGAATAAATTTAGAAGAATTTATCTTGGATAAAATTAATGGGAACATTTCCCTAAGAATGTGTTTTTGTGAATAAAAGAATATTCTGAATTGGAATGAGGCGTTTGTTGTATTTGTGTAACATTCGTTTATTATATACGTGGGTTATTCAGAAAGGCCGGGTTTATACCCATTCTGAATAACCGATTCGACGAGATGTCGAAGATGAAGACGGTGGTTGAAGACCGGAAGTCTTCACATCGTTTGGGTGATTACTGATGATCTTGATTTGGCTGTACACCCAGGATGAGGGAATCAGTTGGTGATCGTCCAGACGTACTTGGAGATGGATGGATATGCGAGGAAAGTGCCTCCGGTTTCGTTCAGACCCAGAACGAACTTGTAAATGGATTGTGTGTCTGACATTGGATTTTATTCTGTGTTGATTGATCTCTATTAAATATACATCTGTTTGGCGGCGGAGAATTTATTCTCTTGCTTAACGCCCTTCTCTGAGACATACGAGCTCAGAGGTTGTATATCGATGGACATCAGTCGCATGGAGTGAATTGCCTGTGTGGCATGCGTAAGTGGCAATTGATCAGGGCTTCTGTTGAAAAGCAAAGTCTTGTGGTTGATGATCAAAGCACGGCCTGCGTGGCATAGCTTTGTGTATAACGTGAATTCGCGAGCATCACACCTCGGTATGAGTCAAAAAGGGGATACGAACCCAAGGAGTACACGACGTTTCTTTCTAGCTAGGGTGGTGTCAGTGACCTACCAGCCCTGACATTTATATACTTTTCACCTGTGTGGTTGTTGGATACGAGGCGCCTCGGATATAGGTCTGTAAGGACCGGGAAACGTGTGTTCAGGAATTGCCAATCCTCAAAAGTAAGAGAGGACTGGCCTTGGAGGATCCAGGGATTGCTGTGTGCGGTCCTGGGACATTTGCTAGAGTGTCTCGAATGCGGAGAGGAGCTTGCCCCTTGCCTCGACTCATGATGGAATCCAATTTCCAATACATGTGTTTCGGTTTTATTTGTAGAACCTAGTATGGCGACATAGTGGTATGGGTCATTCATGCCGCCTATGATTGATATTTATGATTGAAATTGTTTTGACACTAAGCACCTATATTAGTATCAAAGAATGTGTTTTAAACGTATCAAGCATGCTTTGGCTGTTATAAGGGAAAACCCTATCCTCCGGCTTGCGTTGCATTGTGTGATGGGACCTGGGTCTTATAACAGCTTCATTTTTCTTTATTTAGCATTGCGTTGTTTGTTCTATGCACTGGTATTCTTGGGAGGAAACCCGTTCCGTGTTATATGGCGTGGTCCCTTGATTTACCAAACTTTAAAACCAATATTAATAACTGTTTTAGTTCTCACACCAGTCACATGACTGACCTGGAGTTTATTGTTTTAATCTAAACTCTGGGTGCCCCTATTTTCCGCACGGGCAGCTAGTAGTTTTGGTTTTGCAGATTTATATTCACAGGGTCCTGATATACAGCTGGAACGATGCTCGGAAAGCTCTGTATCCGTGTATCACTTCTAGTTGTGCTTGTGTATTATTTTCCGTTGCTATGTAATTTATTGTAATCTCTGATATTTATCGAATGTAATTTATTCATTTATACTCTGTATATTCTTGTATCTGATGGAATTGTTGTAATATACAATGAAATGTTCTTCCGTCTGCGTTCTATTTTGTCCTGTTCTCAACGCTATCCGTGCTTTCCTTCACGGGGAAGTTTGGGTCGTGTCAATGATGATGACTAGTATCTTGAATTGGGATTGGCCTTCCAAGGCAAGGTATTAGGTAATGATCGTCCAAACGCATTTGGAGATCGACAAACACGTTATTTCGCTCAGACCCAGAGCGGACATGTAAATGGATTGTGTGTCTGACATTGTATTCCTTCCTACTGTATTTGTTGAACGCTACTGATTATATATTTCTGTTTGGTGGTAAAGAATTTATTCTTTACTTATCACCCTTCTCTAAGACGTATGAGCTTAGAGGTTATATATATATATATATTGGTATATGATCAATAATATGGTAGGGTCTGACAATGTGACATGCTAAGATGCAAATGATCAAGGCTTTGTTGAAAAGCAGGCCTTGTGGTTGATGATCAAAGCACAGTCTATTTAGGCATAGCTTTGTGTATATCATGACTTCGCGTGCCTCACACACCGGTTGAGTCAAAAACGGGAGAAGAGAACGCAGGGAGTGCACATGTTTCTTTCTAGCTAGAATTGGTGTCAATGCTTAAACTGGCTGACATTTGCTTATGTGGTTGTTGGAATTTTGCGAGGCCTCGGTTTATTCTTGTCGATAGCCCACGGCCGATTTGTAGGTCCAATAGGATCGGGGAGCATGTGTTCAGGCATAACTAATCCACTAAAGTATTTGTGAACCGGCCCTGCTGTTTCCAAGGGTTCGCCAGCGTCGGAATCCTGAGACATTGCTAGAGTGCCTCAAATCGGTCAGGAGCTCCTCCCTAGCCTTGAATCATGATGGAAACCCAATTTCCAATACGCCCTTGCGGTTTTGATTGTATAACTAGTATGGCGACATAGTAGATGGTATCTAAGCTGTCTAGGATTGATATTACGTTTGAAATGTTTTAAATATATGTATATATATATACACACTAATAATAAAATCGTTTTTACATATCAAGCATCTTTTGACCATTATAAGGTAAAACCCTATCCTCCGGTTTGCGTTGCATTGTGTGATGGGACCTGGGTTTTATAATGGTTTCATTTTTCTAAAAAGCATTACATTATTTGACGATTTACTTTATTTTATGCACGGGGAATCCAATGGAGTAAACCCGTTCCGCGTTAGCGGCGTTGTCCTGTGATTAGCCTTCTTATTAGATAAGTTAAGTTAAAATTTCTCATACCAGTCCCAAGACTGACCTGTAGTTTGTTCACTTTACAAACTCGGGTGCCCTCTTTTCACATAGACAGTCTAGTAGCTTTTTGCAGATATAGTTCCCAGGATCCTGGATTGAAGCCTGAAGCTGGGTCCAGAATATTGATGGCCTTCCGCTGAGATTAGTTCTGCTGCAATGTATTAATCTATTGTAATTTATCTTCCGTTGTATTATTTATTGATGTACTCTGATATTATGTACTTTGATGTAACATTTATTATTGATGTTATAAAAGTCTGTGTTGTTGTCCTGTGATGTTGTATGCCCAAAGTTAACGTATGCGGAATTTGAACGGTCTTGATCGATCTTGCGATCGATTGGGGTCGAGAAAAAATCTGTGTCGTCACAGCGACTGTCGCCCCTAGCTAATTACCCACATTCCAAACCAATGGGATATGTCCCGTAAGCCAATTCAATCATTTTAATCAGTTTTCATTAAAATTAAAATATAAATTAATACAATGTTCAAAATTGATTTCAACGTACATTTTAATTTACCGGGGCCACATACTGACTCCAAAAATTGCAGAAAAATAAATCTAGCTATGTTTTGAAGATATTGTCCTGAAAAAACTAATTTCGTTGAATTTGGAGACCATTTGAAAAATGGTCAATTTCCAGTCAATTAAATTCAAACTGAATTGACCAAACACGTTTAAATTCACCACGCTCACATATTAGTTCCAAAAATTATGAAAATTGGAATCTAGCAATAATTTGACATTTCGGATCCAACAAAAGTGGTTTCATCGAAAACATAGGTCGTTTGCAAAATGGCTATTTCTAAGGGCTATATATTATATAAAATGTATATAAATTCCATAGCGACTATTCTAAATTTTAAACTGGACATAACTTTCAACTCTCGTTATGAAATCTGGATTTTTAACATTCGTTAGAAAGATATTATTAAACAAATTCAAATTTTTCTGGTTTTACTGAAATCTGATTTATTTTGAATTATGTACATTCAATTGAAATTTAAAATCGAATTTTCAACCTACCGTGCCATTTCAGGCTCGTTTTATAACAGATATAAATTTATTCATTATAACTACGATTCAAATAAAATTTTAGTCGTTATTATTTAAAATAAACCATTTTAATTGTCCAAAATCCATTAAAATAGATAAAATAAAATTTTTAAATTGGTTCTGAAAATCAGGGTTGTTACAGAAGTGGAATTTAAATTACAGATTCCTTAAAACGACAATTATAGTTGACACGAACCAAACCCCCGCTTCACGGTGGAAAGGTCGGTCTTTGGAAAATAACACATTAATCGTATCAGCAGAATACAAAACATAGCATAATACGTTAAATTAGAGAAATATTTACATTATATCATAAAAGAGGAAACATAATCACCATCAGAGTTACGCATATGATAACAATATTCATCAAGTAGATAATAAGTCTACCTCAGAATCAAATATAAACACACATATAGTAATATTTAATAGTTCAAAAGAAATGATAAAAGTCAAGTCCTCGTCTTCAGCCAAAAGAGAACCCAATGTTATGGTGCATATCCAAAAGAAAGCCAATCACCTATTCACTTGGCTGCCCGTGTAAAAATATGGGCACTCGAGTTTGCAAGGGAAAAACAAACTACGAGTCAGTCATGGGACTGGTATGAGAATTCCTACAGTTACTGAACTTGATTAAGAATAAGGAAAATCACAGGACCACGCGGTATGTCACGGAACGGGTTTACTCCATTGGATTGCCGGTGCAAAAAATAAAGTAAATCAAATAAACAACGCAATGTTTTTTAGAAAAATGAAGCTGTTATAAGACTTAGTTCCCATCACACAATGCAACGCAAGCCAGATGATAGAGTTTTACCATATAAGGGCCAAATATGCTAGATATGCATAAAACAAAAATCATTTGATATTATTATTATTAGTGTCTAGATGGTTCAAAAACAATTTCAACATAAATGTATCAATCATAGACAACATAGGTACCATATATTATGTCGCCATATAGGTTTACAATTAAAACCACGTGATGTCGTATTAGAAATTGGATTTCCACCTATGAGTCGAGGCAAGGGATCTTCCTCTCCGGTTTCGAGACACTCTAGCAAATGCCTCAGGACTCAAATGCTGGTGAGCCCTTGGTTAGCGTCAGAGCTGGTTCTCTCTTACTTTTGAGGATTGGTTATTCCTGAACAATACATTTCTCGGTGCTGTCGAACCTATCACTCGAGCCTTTTAGTCGGCTCTATATCCGAAGCGCCTCGCAATCCATCATCAACATAAGTAAAAATGTCCGGGCTCCATACCATGACACCAGTTCTAGCTTGAAATAAACGCATGTCCTCCTTGAGGTCCTTATCCCATTTTTGACTCATACCTAGGTGTGAATCTCGCGAATTAACGTCATACACAAAGCTATGCTACTTTAAGCTGTGCTTTAATCATCATCCACAAGACTTTGCTTTTCAACAAAAGCCTTGATCACTTGCATCTTGGCATGTCACACTATTAATTTGTACCATGTCATTGATTTCTACCAATATGTAACCTCTATGCTCGTACGTCTTAGAGAAGGGTGTTAAGCAAGAGAATAAATTATCCGCCACCAAACAGATATATATTTAGCAGAGATTAAATACATAACACACATTACAATGTCAAACATACCATCCATTTATATTCCCATTCTGGGTCTGAACGAAACTGGAGACACCTTATTCCACATTCCATATGTCTAATACAGAAGAGAGGTCTTCGCATATCCGGATAATCAACAAGTACGTCCCGACAACTACCACTATAACCCCTTCAAGGGAGCTACCCATATCCGAGGCATTAATAGTAATCCATTCAATGTGATGATTGTCGGTCTTGCATCGTCCTCATTATCTCAACTTTTAATCGTCGTTTAATTATTTGAAATGCGATTTAACTCGGACTTTTCAAATAATTCTCGCATAAAATTTCAAATTGAATTCTTTCCCTCGGTCAAATTATTTGCCTTCACCGTTCATTACTTTATTTAAAAAGGTTTAGTCGAGAATTTAATTCGGTCATCGAATTGAATACTCAAATCATATAATATCAATAATTCATTTTGTATGTTTTCATGTTATAGTGTTCATCGTCATGATTCCAATGGACCGAGTCTGCAAATTTCTAACAATGTATGAAAAAGTTATGAGTTCTGAAATCATTAAATAACGATGAACATTCGATTGTTTACATCAAATATTTTTCTACATCAAAAATTGTCATGAGCTCCAAATCACTCCAAATTAGTTTCATTGCAACGCCCTTGTCGATACAGTTCCAGCGCATCTCATTTCGCTGAATTTCGAGTGCGTATGAAAAAGTTACGATCGTTTTATAAAAAAAATTCGTTTTTCTCTGTTCGGCCATTAATGGCCGAGGAAAGGCCATTTGTTCGGCCATTAATAGCCGAACGGCTGTTAAACCCCATATTTTTTTTTACATTTTTGCCTAGAAAATATGTTTGAAATGATATTATCCAATGTCTGAAGGCCTATGATTGTAGTGACCCGAAAATCCCCCTCGCGGGAAATCGTCGGATACGCTAACTTTGGGTGTACAACAACATCAGAACAACAACAGAAGACTTTTATTACATCATAATAACATAACATCAGAGTACAGAATATATCAGAGTACATCAAAATATAGTACAGCGGAAGATTAATTTATAATAAATGCAATACAATGCAACAGAATCAATAAACTGACACAGCGAAAGACTATCAATGCTATGGACACAGCTTTAAGCTTCGATCTAGAATCCTGCTCAATAAATAAATATCTGCAAAAAAAGCCACTCGACTGCTGGTGTGTAAAAATAAGGGAACCCGAGTTTGCAAGTGAAAACAAGCTACAAGTCAGTCATAGGACTAGTATGAGAAATCTTACTTAACTTATCTAATAGTAAGGCTAATCACAGGACCACGCCGCTAGTGCGTAATGGGTTTACTCCATTGGATTGACAGTGCATAAAATAAGTATATCTTTTAAAACAACATAAAGCTTTTTAGAAAATTGAAACCATTATAAGACTCAAGTCCCATCACACAATGCAATGCAAACCAAAGGATAGAGTTTTATCTTATAATGGCCAAATATGCTTGATACATATAAAACAAAATCATTTGATATTATTATTAGTGTCTAGTCAGTTTAAAACACTTTTCAATATAAATGTATCAATCCTAGACGGCATAGTACCCCATCCTACTATGTTGCCATATATAGGTTAACAATCAAATCTGTAATGTCGTATTGGAAATTGGGTTCCCATCATGAGTCAAGGCTAGGGATGGTCTCCTTACCGATTCGAGTCACTCTAGCAAATGTCCCAGGATCATACCTACGGGCAACCCTTGGATCCTGCAGGGCCAGTCCACAAACACTTTAGTGGACTAGTGTAACACCCCGCGAATTCTATAACTGTGAAATTCTCAAATTAAAGTATAATTAATTTCAAA
The DNA here is from genome assembly GCA_030737875.1 of Allium sativum. Classification (NCBI taxonomy): domain Eukaryota; kingdom Viridiplantae; phylum Streptophyta; class Magnoliopsida; order Asparagales; family Amaryllidaceae; genus Allium; species Allium sativum. The sequence continues at coordinate 755,168,394 of CM060918.1, forward strand.
TCAAAGAACTAAGGTAAACGGGATACGCCATTGCGTTCGTCTCGGAAAAATACGCGGAATAGAGTCCGAGTTTTCGAAAAACGGAGTCCGTATGAAGAAGATATGGCCTTCGGAAGTTTCTGAATTAAGTTTAAAATTCGAACAGAATAAAACAGCTCAGAAAAACAAGTTTAAATTCCAAAATCGGGCCCAATTGGCCAGGGCAGGAAAACTCCCGCCTAATGCACCCAGGTCGACTGGGCTGTCGACCTGGTCTAGCCAGGTCGACAGGGCTGTCGATAGGGCTGTCGACAGGGCTGTCGACCTGGTCCAGAGCCAGGTCGAACCCAGCCCAACCTGGCTGGCCTATTCTATGTTGGTCGATTTTCAGAAGCATGCTTTGTCAATAGGGCTAGGTGGCAGGCTCTAATTGGCTCTCTTTCGAATGAATGGCTACGATCAATCCAAGCAACATCGATGGTCCTAATCAGTTCATAAACTCTATAAAAATGACCCTAGACTCAACCTAATCTATTCATTCAAAAATAAGAACAAAGCCATCATGCTGCTGAGGAACGACTAGGAGTAGCCACCAATTTGGGAGAAGACCAGGAGGAAATTCCTAAAGCATAAAGCAACTTAAACAAATCAAATCAACAAGGAATCGCATCTCCAAATCCCTAAATTGGAGAATTCGCCACACAATTGTAAGTAGAGTATTATTTTGGTATGAACAAATAACTGTGTTGGTTTGTATACTTGATTGTGGTGATAAATAATTCATATTTGTGCGTTACTATGATTCTTATCGATTTGGAATATTGTATAACGATTGGATAATCGCAAATCACGTTATTCATTATAGAAACTACATGTTTGCGGTAGTTTTATGCAAGTATACGTTTGGAATATTCGCAAATTATGTAATTCCTGTTGAAGCTACATGTATGTAGTTGTTTAATTGAAATTCATGCAAGTTTGGGGTTTTGCTACTATGCCATCATAATGTATATTTTTATACAAAAATCATTTTGTGAGTAATTGGAGCAAATTTGGGTTATTGTAATCCATATGAAATTATGTTGAAAATTTGGCATCATGTCTATGTATTAAGCCATACTTTTGTACTAGAAAACCTCTTTGTGAACTTATGAATATGACTAGGCTATGATTAATATTTTGCATAATTGAAAACCATGTTAGGTCTATATTGTTGACAAGAATTATATGATGACATATGTGGTTCATAGCTAGGTCAGATTCAAAATCCCATTTGCAAGTTTGCATGACTAAAGTAAAAATCATGATTTCATGTTTATGCCATAAGTATATGTGCGCCATGGTTATGTGAATAGATTTAAAATCATGATTAAGTTGGAATAAAGCAAGTTGAACTATGCTTTTGTATTAGTAACAAAAGTAAGCCCCTTTGTAAACATGTAGGAATCTTATGAACATGATTTGCTTATGTTTGACATTATGCCTAAATAAAAACATAGGTTTATGTGGTAGTTAAGACTATGGGCCAATAATGATATCCAATTTAGATTCTTAACTTAACTACAAGTTTACATGCTTTGATTCATGTCACTTATGCTTTATGACCAAAGTATACATTACTACTATGCAAGTACACCAGTTTCTATTTTGTAGTTCCAACGTTATGTTGCAAGTTCATGCGTTCACATTCCCCTTCTTGTGTATGTAATCATGCTTTAAGCCTCCCCTTTTCACGTGGCTAAGTTGGGCTTAAAAAGGCTAAGCCCAACATATATATAATAAACGAGCGAATTAAACGGGGGTAAATAGCGTTGGGCCAAATTAATTAATAAATGAAAATATAAAATAAAGGGGCCCAAATTCAAGTATGGGTTGGGCCCATGATTGGTGTAACCTTCACACCATTGATTTTTAATAATGGGCCGCAAATACTTACATATAAGAAAATAAAGAAGAAAGACAAAATATGTAAATGTAGAACATACGATGTGTTTAACCCGAGGTTGGATTGAGTTGTGATGTAAACCTGCCCGGAACCGCCCGGCTGTCCAGTAGTCACAACAATACCTATCCAATGTGGGAGGTTAAACATGGAGCCCAATAAGGACCCGAGGTTAGACTGAGTTGTGGCGTAAGACTGCCCGGAACCAACCGGCAACAGGCAGCCACAACAATACCTGTCTAATGTGAGAGGTCAAGGCTTTAATAAGACAATTAAGGCTGAGTCAGGATTGTTAGGATTAAGTGAACTAAAGACTTAATCAAAATGGAACATGCTAAACTAAACGGACTGGTGGGGGTTAGGTTAGAAAACACTTAACCAACTTAGCATGTTGGCTAGAGATAGAAAACCTAGTAACGGGGGACCCTTTTCAGCAGTAACCCTAGAAGGTGTATCATGATACCCTGAAACTAGGCAGGGTGGGGCACGATTACTGGGCTGATTGTAAGAGGTCAAATCGACGGCGGTGGTGTAGCAGTGTAGGTTCTAACGGGGTGCGGGCGTGCACACACTCCGGCGCAGAAAAATAAGGCACTGGACACCAGTAACATACCTGTGCATTCTAGGATTGTGTCGGGCCGCCACCATGGGACTTGATACACTCCATGGTGGGACCAGCATAGGTAACTACAACATCGGGGGCCGTAAGACACATGTAACTATGCGAGTAGGAGCCGATCATCATAGAATGGATCACTTCACCCTGATTATGGGGTGCCTGTTGGGAACTAGTTTATATGGGTTCAGAGATTAGCATAGGGTACGATAGTATATTCGACCCTAGACAACTTAACTAAGTTTATAGTGCTTTCCCACTTCTTGTTTATACTTATCATACACAGTTCTTTATTCATAGATAGAATAGTCCTAGACTTACTCAGGCTTTATGTCTGACTCTACTTTTCTTTCGTCTTCTTTTCTTCCGTTTCCCCCCCCCCCCCCCAGGTCCATAGGGAGGGAACACAGCAGCTTGACCGGCCTTAACATCCAGCTTGAAGAGGAAAAATGTATTGCTTGGACCTTTTCGTTTTGAACTATGGCTTTGGACAAACACTATGGGGCTTTTGCAGTTTATTTATGTTTTTTTTATGCTTCTTTAAATAATGTAATCAAGACAGATTATGTTTTTGGAAAGGATGTAAGACAATTATGGTGATGTTGTTGTAGCACGTATTTGCTTTTATGAAATAAAAGTTGTTGTTTTTCCGCTGTTTACAAATATGTGTTCTTATATCTGTCTTGTATATCTGTGACTTATACTTATAAACCTCCACCAAAATTAGGGCATTCCCTTTGAGAGTGACCCTAACGGAGGTGGGGTGTTTCACTTGGTATCAGAGCATAGGTTTACCAGATAAGATAAAAAGTTTTGAAAAATTATTTTCAAAAAGGAAATTTAAAGAAGCATTTTTTTAAAGAGATAAAATATTATTTTATTTTAAAAGGCATAGTCCCCCCCAAAGCCATAGGTACTATCTCTTATCCTTCGTTTTGAATCTATCCTTTTTGTTTCAGCATGTCCGAAGAACTTAACTTGCCAGAGGGTGTACCAATACCTGGTTGGTTTAGACGTTTCTTAGAAGCAAGGGCCACTCAACCAGGTCCTATCGTTCCTCCTCCCCCAGCTGCAGGAAATCATCCAGCTACAGCAGCACCTCTTCCTCCACCTCCTCCACGGGGAAACACGTTTGCTAAGATATGTAAAGATTTTAAAGCTATGGGAGGAAAGGATTTCCATGGAACTGAGTCCTTCGTGGCAGCTAGAAATTGGCTGAAAGAAACTGAGGACCTATTCATCATCTTTGAGGTAGAAGATAGACAAAAAGTACAACTGGCAGTATGGCTATTAAAGGGCGAGGCTTCCTACTGGTGGGAAGTCACTAATGCAGAAAGACCAGTGGAGACATGGGAGGACTTTAAGGCAAGGTTTGAGACTAAATTTCTCTCGGATGCGGAAAGGAGCTTGCAGTTGGAAAAATTCTTATTTCTTAAGCAAGGGGACAAGACAGTCAGAGAGTATGTGAATCAGTTCGATGAGCTGGCTAGGTTTGGGCTGGACCTAGTCAACACCCTGCACAAGAAGGCTCTCCGTTTCGTCAAAGGGTTGAATGAGCCATTACACAGTTTGGCCATGACCCATATACTTATGGGAGCCACGTATGAAAGACTGGTGCAAATGGCATTGCTGAACGAAGAGGATAAGGGCAAGAAGGAGACAAAGGCAGAAAGCTCTCAAGGGAAGAAAGAGGGTTTGCAGCCTAAGAAGACAGACTTTAAGAAGGGCGGGAAAGGCAACAAAGAGAAGGAGAAGTGCAATTTCTGTGGCAAAGTGGGGCACTTAGTAAAGGACTGCCGGAAAAAGAAGGCCAAGGAGAATGGCGGGTGCTTTTCTTGCGGTGAGACGGGCCTCAGGGCTAAGGACTGCCCAAAGAAACGAGGACAGGGGCAGAGGGCTGGATCCACCTCAGGGGCACAAGTTCATGTGCTAGAAGCGCCACCTTTGCAACAGCGAGGTATAAATACTTCTGTAGAAAGTGTAGTTTATCTTTATGATCACCCCGTTCGCACTTTATTTGATTCTGGCGCATCACACTCCTTTATCTCGTCTGCTTTAGTAGAATCTCTGCACCTAAAAACTAGTATGGTAGAGGACCCCTTAATTGTTTCAAACCCAATTGGGGGCCCAGCTCATTTGTCTATGATCTGTTTGGGATTGAAAATTTCTATTCTAAGTGTAGAATTTCAATGTAGTGCCTTTGTTTTGGGCTTTTCGGGTTATGGTTTGATTTTGGGTATGGATTGGCTATCCAGTAATGGGGCCATCCTTGATTGTGAGAAAAGGGTTGTTAGGCTCCTAACCCAGCTCGGTAATACTTTGGAAATTTCTTGTAATCCCTCATACGCGGTTATGCTTAGTTACCTTGAATCGCTAGATGCCTCTGTTGAAAATTTGCAATCAGTTAAAGTGGTCCGGGAATATCCGGATGTCTTCGAAGAGGTGAAGGGCTTGCCTCCGAAGCGGGAAATAGACTTCCGCATATATCTTGTAGATAATGCAAAGCCCGTTGCGTTGCCCGTTAGACACATGGCTCCACGAGAAAGGAAAGAGCTCAGTAAACAGATTAAAGAGCTTCTAGAAAAGGGGTTCATTAGGAGGAGCATTTCAGAATGGGGCGCTCCGGTGGTGTTCGCTACAAAGGCTGATGGTTCACTCCGTCTATGTGTTGACTATAGGGATCTCAACAAGCTAACGAAAAAGAATAGGCACCCGCTCCCTAGAATTGACGATTTGTTTGACCAGCTTGTAGGAGCGTCTGTTTTCTCCCAACTCGATTTAGCAACCGGTTTTCATCAGCTAAGGGTGGCTGAAGATAGCATCGATAAAACGGCATTCAGAACCCCAGACGGCTTCTTTGAATGGCTTGTCATGCCTTTCGGCTTGACAAATGCACCTGCTTACTTCGTGGACCTGATGAGTAGGGTATTCAGAGATTTCCTCAACAAATTCGTAGTGGTCTTCGTAGATGATATCCTTATCTTCTCAAAAAGTGAAGAGGAACATGCTCAGCACTTAAGGGCAATCATGGAAGCTTTGCGAGTCCATCAACTAAAAGCCAAATTCTCCAAATGCCACTTTTGGAGAGAAGAGGTGAGATTCCTTGGGAACATAGTATCCAAACAAGGGTTAGCAGTGGACCCTGCTAAGGTAGTGGCGGTACAGGATTGGAAGACACCAAGGAATGCAACTGAGGTCCGAAGCTTTCTAGGACTAGCAGGTTTCTATCGAAAGTTTATAAGGGATTTTGCGAAAATCTCAGCTCCGCTCACGAAATTGACTAAGAAGAATCTAGTGTTCAATTGGGATTTGGATTGCGAGTTTGCTTTCCAACGACTGAAAAGGGCTCTTACAACAGCCCCAGTTTTGACGCTGCCAGATGGGAGCAAGATGTTCACTGTTTATACGGATGCATGTGGGACAGGGCTAGGTGCCGTCTTAATGCAAGAAGGAAGGGTAGTAGCTTATGGCAGGAGGCAGTTGAAAGTGCACGAAAAGAACTACCCAACCCACGATCTTGAGCTAGCCGCCATCGTCTTTGCACTCAAGTCTTGGCGACACTATCTCCTAGGTGAGAAGTTCGAACTTTACACTGACCATAAATCGTTGAAATATCTTTTCTCGCAGAAGGATCTTAACTTGAGGCAACAGAGATGGATGGAGTTTCTTGCCTCGTACGATTTCGAAATCTCCTACACTCCGGGCAAAGGCAACGTAGTGGCAGACGCGTTGAGCCGAAAGAAATTGACCCTAAGCCCGTTGTTTGTTGAAAGACAAAGCCTAGAGTTTATAGCCAGCTTCGACTTTAGGCCTTCCTCCGATTTCGTACCAGGCTTGCTAGCATCTCTCGAAGTGCGCCCAACTTTAGTGGATTCGGTAGGGGCAGCACAACGCGAAGACCCTCAGCTTGTGGAAACAATTGATAGGCTAATTAGGGGTGAGACTTCAAGTCACCTCAACAGATACTCCATCGACGATAAGGGTTTGCTAAGGCGAGACGGAAGACTATGCGTCCCACAGACAAAATATTTAATAAAGAAGGTTCTCGAGGAAGCACATCACTCCAAGATGACGATACACCCAGGCGGAGATAAAATGTACAAAGATATAAAAAGGACTTTCTTCTGGAACGGCATGAAAAAGGACGTGGCAGAATTCGTTTCTAAGTGTATGGTGTGCCAACATGTTAAGGCGGAACAGAAAAAGCCTGGCGGACTGCTACATCCTCTGGAGGTCCCGCAGTGGAAGTGGGATAGCATCTCAATGGACTTCATCGATGGGCTGCCTAGGTCTAGGAGAGGCAACACTAGCATTTGGGTAATAGTGGATAGGCTTACTAAAAGCACCCACTTTTTACCTGTCAAAAGTAAAAGAACTGCCTCATCCCTAGCATCACTTTACCTCAAGGAAATCGTTCGACTCCATGGAATACCATCTAGCATTGTTAGTGACCGAGACCCCATCTTCACCAGTGAGTTTTGGCGGAGTCTGCAAGAAGCAGTAGGAACGTAGTTATGCTTGAGCACAGCCTATCATCCCCAAACCGACGGCCAAACAGAGAGAGTGAACAGAGTTTTGGAGGACCTTTTAAGGCTATGCGTCCTTGACTTCGGAGGGACATGGGAAGACCACCTTCCTTTGGTGGAATTTGCCTACAACAACAGCTATCAAGCAACCATCGGAATGGCGCCCTTCGAAGCTTCATATGGAAGACCGTGCCGATCGCCCACTTGTTGGTGGGAGTCTACGGATAAGCTCATACTTGGACCAGATATGATCCGAGAGACTTCAGAGAAAGTAGACTTAATACGAAGAAGGATGAAGACGGCCCAAGACAGACAAAAGTCCTATGCCGACAAGAGAAGGACCGACCTTGAATTTGAGGTTGGAGACAGAGTTTTTCTCAAGGTATCACCGCTAAGGAACGTTGTTCGTTTTGGTACCACAGGAAAACTGGCACCAAGGTTCGTAGGGCCATTCCCTATCATCGAGAAAATTGGGAAAATGGCCTATAGATTAGAGCTACCCGAGAAGTTGGCTGGAGTCCACAATGTTTTTCACGTTTCACATCTCCGAAAATGTCTACATGAGTCGGCTGAGGTGGTAGAGCCAAATATCCTCGAAGAGGCCGAAGTGGAACGCGAAGCAACCATAAGAAAAGTTCCAACCCGCATATTAGGAACGGAAGTGAAGAAGCTACGCAACCGCGAAGTCAAGCTCGTCAAAGTTCAGTGGAGCGACGTCGAGGGAGACGCGACTTGGGAAACTGAAGCTAGAATACGCACTGCCTACCCTTTTCTGTTCGAGGGTACATCCTTGATCTTTCTTTTTCCTTAAGTCGCGCTTTTATCTATCTTTTTAGGTATATTTCCTCGACCTTATCTTTTAGCTAGAAACCTCTTTGGATGGAAACATGTAATTGAAACATGTTATGGATGATGGTTGCAAGTGGTTGCAAGTGATTGCTAGTGGTTGCTCGTGGTTGCATATACACACACAATCTTGGTTTTAGATCGGCTCAGTCACTTCATATTGCATATGCATATATGTTTGCATTCGTATATGGTTGAACTTTAATGTGTTGTCATATGGATGTTGCATTTGTAATGAATGATTGTGCACTCATGTAGAATCATGAATAGGAAAATTTGCATACATAATGGATTCATGGCACTTACATAATTCGCATTAAGGAGGTCAACTGAATCAGTAGACCGCCTGATTTTGCATTTGATAAGTACATGTACGCACACACTTCGCATATGATCATGAAGCATTAGAAATCTTTTAAGGACAATGGATGCTCGTGTTTGATGGATGAGTAGATGGATGATTGGATGTTAGTATATACATTCCTCCTAACTTGAAGATTTCGGGGACGAAATCCTTTTAAGTGAGGGAGAATGTAACACCCCGCGAATTCTATAACTGTGAAATTCACAAATTAAAGTATAATTAATTTCAAATCAAAGAACTAAGGTAAACGGGATATGCCATTGCGTTCGTCTCGGAAAAATACGCGGAATAGAGTCCGAGTTTTCGAAAAACGGAGTCCGTATGAAGAAGATATGGCCTTCGGAAGTTTCTGAATTAAGTTTAAAATTCGAACAGAATAAAACAGCTCAGAAAAACAAGTTTAAATTCCAAAATCGGGCCTAATTGGCCAGGGCGGGAAAACTCCCGCCTAATGCACCCAGGTCGACTGGGCTGTCGACCTGGTCTAGCCAGGTCGACAGGGCTGTCGACCTGGTCCAGAGTCAGGTCGAACCCAGCCCAACCTGGCTGGCCTATTCTATGTTGGTCGATTTTCAGAAGCATGCTTTGTCATTAGGGCTAGGTGACAGGCTCTAATTGGTCTCTCTTTCGAATGAATGGCTACGATCAATCCAAGCAACATCGATGGTCCTAATCAGTTCATAAACTCTATAAAAATGACCCTAGACTCAACCTAATTTATTCATTCAAAAATAAGAACAAAGCCATCATGCTGCTGAGGAACGACTAGGAGTAGCCACCAATTTGGGAGAAGACTAGGAGGAAATTTCTAAAGCATAAAGCAACTTAAACAAATCAAATCAACAAGGAATCGCATCTCCAAATCCTTAAATTGGAGAATTCGCCACACAATTGTAAGTAGAGTATTATTTTGGTATGAACAAATAACTGTGTTGGTTTGTATACTTGATTGTGGTGATAAATAATTCATATTTGTGCGTTACTATGATTCTTATCGATTTGGAATATTGTATAACGATTGGATAATCGCAAAGCACGTTATTCATTATAAAAACTACATGTTTGCGGTAGTTTTATGCAAGTATACGTTTGGAATATTCGCAAATTATGTAATTCCTGTTGAAGCTACATGTATGTAGTTGTTTAATTGAAATTCATGCAAGTTTGGGGTTTTGCTACTATGCCATCATAATGTATATTTTTATACAAAATCATTTTGTGAGTAATTGGAGCAAATTTGGGTTATTATAATCCATATGAAATTATGTTGAAAATTTGGCATCATGATCTATGTATTAAGCCATACTTTTGTACTAGAAAACCTCTTTGTGAACTTATGAATATGACTAGGCTATGATTAATATTTTGCATAATTGAAAACCATGTTAGGTCTGTATTGTTGACAAGAATTATATGATGACATATGTGGTTCATAGCTAGGTTAGATTCAAAATCTCATTTGCAAGTTTGCATGACTAAAGTAAAAATCATGATTTCATGTTTATGCCATAAGTATATGTGCGCCATGGTTATGTGAATAGATTTAAAATCATGATTAAGTTGGAATAATGCAAGTTGAACTATGCTTTTGTATTAGTAACAAAAGTAAGCCCCTTTGTAAACATGTAGGAATCTTATGAACATGATTTGCTTATGTTTGACATTATGCCTAAATAAAAACATAGGTTTATGTGGTAGTTAAGACTATGGGCCAATAATGATATCCAATTTAGATTCTTAACTTAACTACAAGTTTACATGCTTTGATTCATGTCACTTATGCTTTATGACCAAAGTATACATTACTACTATGCAAGTACACCAGTTTCTATTTTGTAGTTCCAACGTTATGTTGCAAGTTCATGCGTTCACATTCCCCTTCTTGTGTATGTAATCATGCTTTAAGCCTCCCCTTTTCACGTGGCTAAGTTGGGCTTAAAAAGGCTAAGCCCAACATATATATAATAAACGAGCGAATTAAACGGGGGTAAATAGCGTTGGGCCAAATTAATTAATAAATGAAAATATAAAATAAAGGGGCCCAAATTCAAGTATGGGTTGGGCCCATGATTGGTGTAACCTTCACACCATTGATTTTTAATAATGGGCCGCAAATATTTACATATAAGAAAATAAAGAAGAAAGATAAAATATGTAAATGTAGAACATACGATGTGTTTAACCCGAGGTTGGATTGAGTTGTGACGTAAACCTGCCCAGAACCGCCCGGCTGTCCAGTAGTCACAACAATACCTATCCAATGTGGGAGGTTAAACATGGAGCCCAATAAGGACCCGAGGTTAGACTGAGTTGTGGCGTAAGACTTCCTGGAACCAACCGGCAACAGGCAGCCACAACAATACCTGTCTAATGTGAGAGGTCAAGGCTTTAATAAGACAATTAAGGCTGAGTCAGGATTGTTAGGATTAAGTGAACTAAAGACTTAATCAAAATGGAACATGCTAAACTAAACGGACTGGTGGGGGTTAGGTTAGAAAACACTTAACCAACTTAGCATGTTGGCTAGAGATAGAAAACCTAGTAACGGGGGACCCTTTTCAGCAGTAACCCTAGAAGGTGTATCATGATACCCTGAAACTAGGCAGGGTGGGGCACGATTACTGGGCTGATTGTAAGAGGTCAAATCGACGGCGGTGGTGTAGCAGTGTAGGTTCTAACGGGGTGCGGGCGTGCACACACTCCGGCGCAGAAAAATAAGGCACTGGACACCAGTAGCATACCTGTGCATTCTAGGATTGTGTCGGGCCGCCACCATGGGACTTGATACACCCCATGGTGGGACCAGCATAGGTAACTACAACATCGGGGGCCGTAAGACACATGTAACTATGCGAGTAGGAGCCGATCATCATAGAATGGATCACTTCACCCTGATTATGGGGTGCCTGTTGGGAACTAGTTTATATGGGTTCAGAGATTAGCATGGGGTACGATAGTATATTCGACCCTAGACAACTTAACTAAGTTTATAGTGCTTTCCCACTTCTTGTTTATACTTATCATACACAGTTCTTTATTCATAGACAGAATAGTCCTAGACTTACTCAGGCTTTATGTCTGACTCTACTTTTCTTTCGTCTTCTTTTCTTCCGTTTCCCCCCCCCCCCCCCCAGGTCCACAGGGAGGGAACACAGCAGCTTGACCGGCCTTAACATCCAGCTTGAAGAGGAAAAATGTATTGCTTGGACCTTTTCGTTTTGAACTATGGCTTTGGACAAACACTATGGGGCTTTTGCAGTTTATTTATGTTTTTTTTATGCTTCTTTAAATAATGTAATCAAGACATATTATGTTTTTGGAAAGGATGTAAGACAATCATGGTGATGTTGTTGTAGCACGTATTTGCTTTTATGAAATAAAAGTTGTTGTTTTTCCGCTGTTTACAAATATGTGTTCTTATATCTGTCTTGTATATCTGTGACTTATACTTATAAACCTCCACCAAAATTAGGGCATTCCCTTTGAAAGTGACCCTAACGGAGGTGGGGTGTTTCAACTAGTTATGCCTGAACACACGTTTCGTGTTCCTATCGGACCTATCTCTGGCGCCTCATTCCATCATCCACATAAGTAAAAATGTCTGGGCTCCGTACCATGACACCACTTCTAGCTAGAAAGAAACATTGTGCACTCCCTGCGTTCCCTTATCCCGTTTCTGACTCTTACAGGGGTGCGAGGCTCCCGAAGTAACGCTATACACAAAGCTATGCTAAATAAATCCGTGCTTTGATCATCAACCACAAGGCTCTGCTTTTCAACAAAAGCCTTGATCATTTGTATCTTAGCTTGCCACATTGACAATTAACGCCATGCATTTGATGTCTATCAATATATAACCTCTAAGCTCGTACGTCTCAGAGAAGGGTGTTAAGCAAGAGAATAAATTCTCCTCCACCAATTAGATATATATTTAATAGAAATCAATCAACACAGAACGAAATCCAATGTCAGACACACATCCATTTACAAGTTCGTTCTGGGTCTGAACGAAACTGGAGACACCTTATTCCTCGTCCTGATCCAATACGAAAGAGAAGTACTCACATATCCGGGCAATCAACAAGTACGTCTAGACAACTACCACTTTAACATTTTACTAGGAGCTACCCAATGCAGGGCATCAGTAGTCGTCCATTCAATGTGAAGATCGCCGGTCTTCAACCACCCTCTTCAATGTTTTTGACTTTAAATCGTCTTATAATTATTTGAATTGAGATTGAACTCAGTCTTTTCAAATAATTCTCAAATATATGTTCATATCGTTAATATTATTTTATAACGATTTATCGCTATTTTTATTTATATAAAAATAGCCCATTTAATTTGAACGACGTTTTAGGTCATTACGCGGCCCTGGCGCTATTTTTATGCAAATTTGAATTACATATTTCTCACATCTAACCATTGGATCTTATCGTTGAAAACATCTTTCCAAAGCGAACCTAACGGTTCCAATTTTGGGAAAATCCAACGGTCGGATCTTTAGGTATAATCATTTAAAGTTACGATTCCGAAATGCGAACTACCGTGCGTGGTTCGTTTAATTTTAATTTTAATTTATATTATATATATAAATATAAATATAAATCGTTCGAAGATTCCACTAATATGTTAAATGTGATGTCTTCAACAAACAAAACATATATTAACATAAAAACATTTTCCTATTTTGCTAACATGTAACATCTTTCATTACAAATCCTATTTTAACACATAATCCTTTTTATCTAAATGAACATGTAAAATGTAACATTTTTGATTACAAATCCTATTTTAACATATAATCCTTTTTATCTAAATGAACATGTAAAATGTCATTTTTATTAATGAATCATTTTTAATGAAAACTAAATATACATTAAAAATGTCATTTTTAATTTCTAAACAATTTCTAATTAACAATGTCATTTTATTGATGAATCATTTTTAATGTAACTAAATATACATTAAAAATGTCCTTTTTAGTCTCTAAATAATTTCTAATGAACATGTCATTTTATTAATGAATAATTTTTAATGAAACTAAATATACATTAAAAATGTCCTTTTTAATCTCTAAACAATTTCTAATGAACATGTCATTTTATTAATGAACCATTTTTAATGAAACTAAATATACATTAAAAATGTCCTTTTTAATCTCTAAATAATTTCTACTGAACATGTCATTTTATTAATGAATCATTTTTAATGAAACTAAATATACATGAAAAATGTCCTTTTTAATCTCTAAAAATTTCTAATGAACATGTCATTTTATTAACAAATCATTTTTAATGAAACTAGATATACATTAAAAATATCCTTTTTAATCTCTAAATAATTTATAATGAACATGTCATTTTATTAATGAATCATTTTTAATGGAACTAAATCTACATTAAAAATGTCCTTTTTAATGTTTCAACAAACTTTCCCAAATATGATTCTTTTAATAATGAATCTAAATATACATTAAAAATTATCGTTTTTAATGTTTCAACAAATTTTCCCTAGACATGTTTCTTTTTAATAATAAATCTAAATATACATTAAAAATTATCATTTTTAATGTTACAACATTTTTCCTAAACATGTTAAATTGTGATTCATAAAAAAAAGGTAATTTTATTATATAAACAATTTTGTCCATTTCTATGATTCATATATATACAATAAAAAGTAATTTTATTGTATAACCAATTTTCTATGTTTCACATATACAAAATAAAAAAAAGGAATTTTATTGTATAACAATTCTTGACAAATTCTATGTTTACATATTACTAGAAAAAGATTATTTTTATTGTTTAACAATTCTATGATTTACATGTTACAATAAAAAGAATATTTTTATTGTATAATACTTTCTATGATTCTCATGTTACAATAAAAAAATATTTTTATTGTATAATAAATTCTATGATTTACATGTTACAATAAAAAGAATATTTTTATTGTATAACAATTTCTATGTTTCATATGTATAAATAAAAAGAGGATTTTATTTATACAACAATTCCTATGTATTATATGTACAAATAAAAAAGAGAATTTTATTTATACAACAATTCCTATGTTTCATATGTACAAATAAAAAGAGAATTTTAATTATACAACAATTCCTATGTATCATATGTACAAATAAAAAGAGAATTTTATTTATACAACAATTCCTTTGTATCATATGTACAAATAAAAAGAGAATTTTATTTATACAACAATTCCTATGTTTCATATGTACAAATAAAAAAGAGAATTTTATTTATACAACAGTTCATATGTTTCATATGTACAAATATTTCATATGCACAAATAAAAAAGAGAATTTTATTTATACAACAATTCCTATGTTTCATATAGACAAATAAAAAGATAATTTTATTTATACAACAATCCTATGTATCATATGTATAAATAAAAAGATAATTTTATTTATACAACAATTCCTATGTTTCATATGTACAAATAAAAAAGAGAATTTTATTTATACAACAATTCCTATGTTTCATATGTACAAATAAAAAAGAGAATTTTATTTATACAACAATTCCTATGTATCATATGTACAAATAAAAAAGAGAATTTTATTTATACAACAATTCATATGTATCATATGTACAAACAAAAAGAGAATTTTATTTATACAACAATTCCTATGTTTCATATGTACAAATAAAAAAGAGAATTTGATTTATACAACAATTCCTATGTTTCATATGTACAAATAAAAAAGAGAATTTTATTTATACAACAATTCCTATGTTTCATATGTACAAATAAAAAAGAGAATTTTATTTATACAATAATTCCTATGTTTCATATGTACAAATAAAAAAGAAAATTTTATATATACAACAATTCCTATGTTTCATATGTACAAATAAAAAAGAGAATTTTATTTATACAACAATTCCTATGTTTCATATGTACAAATAAAAAAGAGAATTGTATTGTGTACACATTTTCTATCGTTAACATGTACAATAAAAAAGATTATTTTTATTGTTTAACAAATTCTAACCATTCTATTATAAACATGTACAATAAAAAGATTATTTTTATTGTTTAACAAAGTCTAACAATTCTATTACAAACATGTACAATATGAAAATTATTTTTATTGTTTAACAAATTCTAACAATTCTACTATAAACATGTACAATAAAAAGATTATTTTTATTGTTTAACAAATTCTAATAATTTTATTACAAACATGTACAATAAAAAGATTATTTTACTGTATAATAAATTCTATGATTTACATGTTACAATAAAAAGACTATTTTTATTGTATAACAATTTCTATGTTTCATATGTATAAATAAAAAAAAGGATTTTATTTATACAACAATTCCTATGTATCATGTATTCAATACAAAAAAAAAGAATTTTATTGAATAATCAATTTCTAACAAATTCTATGATTCATATATATATATATATATATATATATATATATATATATATATATATAGTAAAAAAAGTATTTTACTGTATAAACAGTTTCTAACAAATTCTAAGACTCACATGTATACAATAAAGAGGAATTATATTGTCTAACAAATTCTAGGATTACATGTATACAATAAAAAGGAATTTTATTATATAACAATTTTCCCTAATTCACATATACAAATAAAGAAATTTTATTGTATAAATAATTTCTATCCTATCCAATTCAATCCAATGGATCACCACATTTAAAATCAATCAATTCAAATGTCGTACAATATACAACTGAATTTTTAACAGCGTATAAATATAACTTCTTCAACGCAATAACAATTAATTTTAATTTGAAATAAGAGAACTCACATATAAGCTAAAGATAATATTTTTAGCGAACAAATATTCATGATGATTAAATACTGATAAAAATCATGGCAGATTATATAAAATAAATAATTATACAAGAGAATTTAGTGAGAGAGTTCTCACCTTGATCAGTTTCAGAAATCGATTAAAATGATTATTTTAATCAAATTAAAGACATTTAATTTGATCAAAATATCAACTAGCTCCAAAATCCTTCTGGTCATTTCCATATTGTAGCCATCGATGTGAAGCCCCCGCGTAATTCATGTAACAACCCGGAAAATCTGAACCAATTTAAAAATTTTAAATTGGCTATTTTAGTGGATTTTAAATATTTTAAATAAATATTTTAACTAAATATTTTAAATAATAATGATGAAAAGTATGTTTGAATCGAAGTTTGAAAATAAATATAATTATTATAAATTATAAACAAGGCCTGAAATGGCGCGGTAGTTTCAAAATTTAAATTCAAACTTTGACTGACTGTACCGGGTGCAAATTAAAACGGATTTTAGTGAAACCAAAAATATTTAAATCTGTTAGTGAATATTTTTCTAAAGAATCTGAAAAATCGAAGTTTCATAGCGGAAATCAAAAGTTATGGCCAAATGAATTTTTAGAAAGGTCGCTATAGAGAATATATAGCCCTTGAAAATAGACATTTTGCAAATGACCTCGGAATTCGACGAAACCACTTTTTCCGGATTTGAGATGTCAAATTATTTCTAGGTTTCAAATTCCATAATTTTTGAAGTTAATATGTGAGCGTGGCGAAGAAAAAAGTGTTTGGTCAATTATATTTAAATTGGATCGACCAGAAAATGGCCATTTTCAAACAGTCTCAGAATTCGACGAAACTAGTTTTGCTGGGAACGTATCGTCAAAACATAGCTGGATTTATTTTTCGGGAACTTTTGGGATCAGTATGTGGCCCCGGCAAATTGAAATGTACGTTCAAATCGAATATTGAATGTTTTATATTTTCATTTAAAGGAAAACTAACTGAAACTGTCGAATGGGCCTTCGAAACATATCCCATCGTGTTCGGTATGGGGGTATTTAGCTAGGGGCGACAGTCGTTGGGATTGGATCGGAGTCCGTGTATGGAAGGAGGTATTTTTGAAATTATAAAACCATAAGCCAATCAGAAAATTTATAAAAAATTAAAAAAAACCCGCCTTTCTCTCTCTCCCCATCGCGATCGATGGCAAAACCCCGTTCATCCATTCCCAGGCCGATTCCGGCGAAACCACGGCGAATTACACCCTCACCCTTTGGAGTTTTCTGAAGCGCCGCCTCCCCTCTTCAAACCAAGACAACCCTCGCCTCCCCTGGTTCAATCATCGCGAAGAATGAGCCCCTCGAAGTTTGGAACTTCCGTTCGCCGTCACGCCTGGATCCTGCAATCGAACTGGCCGCGACTCCACCCCTAGGCGCGCCTCACGGAGGTCTTCAACGGGATACAACCTGATCGTTGTATCGTGCAACGGATTCGACGAAAAACCCAAACCTAGTTTGGAACGAAAACTGAAAGGTAACGGCCTATTTTATTTTAAACTGATTATAGCACTTCTAAGAGTTACGGATTTTGAATTCACTATAAAAATCATATCTTTTTCGTTTGTGGTCGAAATTCAGTGAAACAAGAGACGCCGGGACCGTGAGGACGTCTTCTACATTTTAGAAGAGACCGCATATTTTTCTGAGCCTTCTGCAATTTTTGGTGGAGTGGAACCCAATGTGAGATTTCTAATTTATAAACGAAAATGGAAAATAATGATGCATAAATTATATAGTCGATGTATGAGTTATATAAGCGTTGTACACCACATGTATAAGCATTGTATAAGTTGTATGTTCGATGTATAAGTTATATATGCGTTGTAAAAGTGATATACGCGTTGAAATAAATTGAAATGATATCGAAATGTAATCGAAATATAGTTATATACGTATATCTATATACATATATATATATATATATACTCCCCTTGTCCACAGACCATGGGCGATATATATTGGTTGTGATATTGTTTGGATTATTGGTTGATGTGAAATTTGGTGAATATCATGAATGGTTGATTTGAAATGATTATTGTGATTGAAATCCCAATAGGATTAGTATATGGGAAAATTCGTCTGCGTACGAACTGGATATTGAAAATCCCCATTGTCAAAAGCTGTGAGGCTTTAAGGTAGAGCGAGGAGCCGTACTAGGAACGGTGCCGGTTTTAACTACCCTGCCGTTATGCTGCCGAAATTTTCAATAATATTCATGTGTTAGGATTATTTTCATGTGTTGAAACTATATTCATGTGTTGGATAGAAATTCATGTGTTGAATGAAGTTCATGTGTTGAATAAATTCTTTGAAATATAAAAATAACATTTTTACCTTATATATGCACTATATAAAATAATCGTGTTTTGAAAAAAATTGGTTTAAAATAAAAATCACATTTTTATTATATATATATATATAAACTATAGAATTATTTTCATGTGTTGAAACCAAATTCATGTGTTGAATAGAAATTCATGTGTTGAAACTATATTCATGTGTTGAATAGAAATTCATGTGTTGAATGAAGTTCACGTGTTGAATAAATTCTTTGAAATATAAAAATAACATTTTTACCTTATATATGAACTATATAAAATAATCATATTCTGAAATAAATTGTTTTACAATAAAAATCACATCTTTATTAAATATATAAACTATGGAAAACATTCATGTGTTGAATAAAGGACTAGAACGATAAAAATCATATTTTTATCGTATGTGTGAAGTTGAAAACATTCATGTGTTGAATATATAGATTGAACAATAAAATCTACATTTTTATTGTGAATATAAAGTGTTAAAAATGGTGATGTGTTGAATAAATATTTTTGATGATAAAAATATCATTTTTATCAAATATATGAAGTGGATATGGTTTTGAAATCGAGGAATGAATTATATATATATATATATATATAATCGAATAACGAAGCTGCAGTTCGTATTTTGAAACCGTGATTTCAAACGATTAGTGCGGGAGATCCGACCATCGGATTTTCCCGAAACCACAACCGTTGGGTTCGCCTTGGAAATATCTTTCCAATAACATCCACTTTGTAAAGATCCAACGGTTGGATTGTCTGCAATGTTTAATTCAAATCTAAAGAAAAACAGCGCCATAATCGATTATATATATATAAATCTTAGACCAAAAAGTGGTTCTAACACCCAAATTGACTAAAATCAGAATAAAATAAGATTAAAAGCAAAATGGAGATACATAATTTATAGTGGTTCGGCGTTGAAAAGCCTACGTCCACTTGTTAATCACTATTCTCGATGATATAGTCGCGATTACAATGAGATATTCACTAAATTTCACTCACAACTCACATACATTCACTCAATTGTCTCAAAACAAATGTTGAAAGACGATTTGGATTATCCGGGAGTGCTGGAATTCGGTTTATGAAAGTGCTTGAACTCTCAAAGTGCCAAAAAGAAGATCCTCTTGATTGTCTCTAAGTGAGGCATTTATAGGTGAAATTTTGCTCAGAATCTGATCTGGGTCGGAGCCACGTGTCCTCAATCCCATCGTCCTCGGGTTCGGATGGACTCCAGTGCTGATAGCGCATCAGAATAGAGATTATCGTGGGTAGGAACCAGTCATAACCGCTCCGCATCTTCAGGCGATCGTGGGGGGGGAATGACGTGGGTTATAGGTTCGGTTTGGAGGAGCCTGCAGAGGGGGTTCGGATCGGGGCATCCGATCCGACCCGAACTAACCTGAAACTAAGTCCTTATCCATTTTGCTCTGCTCCATTCTGACCTGATAGTAGCTCACCGGTCTGACTGATGATAACTCTCCGGTCCGAATGGTGATAGCTTTCCGACCCGAATAGTAGCAGCTCTCCGACCCGATCCGCTATGATGCTTTCTAAGTTCTTCAACGCTTTACATCTTGACTTTGTGTTGCCTAGTTCACAAAGTGGGCTAACATTTTGCCCCCTCAAAGGATGCTTATATTGGAAACGGAGCATGCTTTGATTACCATTGCATATCGCCTTCTAGGTAATCTTTCCTTTGACATTCTGTTCGGCTCGGATTCCGACCCGAACGGATCCCCATCTTCTTCTATTTCGCATTGGACTAGTAGGCCAAGCTGCGTTACTGGGCTTTCGAGCCGGTCCGAATGGGGATACGAATAGTCACCTTGTTTTTATATAAGTCCAGCCTTCATTTTCCTCTCACTTTCTTTTTCATTCGTCATTTTTTAAGTCCTGTTCCGAAACTCTAGGTATCAAGAGAAGAGAACTTTTACAATTCTCGTGCGAATCTCCAAATTAACCACCTTGGTAGATTTGAATCCTTGATCAATTCCATGATAATTGGTTTTAATTGAAATTTATGGTCAATTCGACCGATCTGGATGTGTTTTCCACGCTACAGCATCCTCTTCCTTCGTTATTATTGTTGGTGGCTTCGTTCCTACTTCGAGGCGTTGGGAGAGGGAATCGTAGTTTGTTCGATCATGACTGGGGCATCGGAGATGAGATTGGGCCTAAGATTAAAGAAGTGGAAGAAGAAGAAGATCACAGGGAGTTGGTTCGGGCGATGGAGTATGGAGAACGGAGGAAAATAAAAGGAAGAGAAATCCAGAAGGTCGGATCGGGTCGGGGCAATTAGTTGAAGAGGGAAATAGAATTCACCCCGCCGGGTCGGATCGGACTATAAAATTAAGGGGGAGAGAAGCATGTCTGCCTAATCCGATCCGAACCGTTCGGGGGATCCACTTCCGAACCGACCTGAATTTGATTCCTGGGCTTCAATGTTTGTTCGAGTCCAAGACAGGGCTACACCCCCGATCCGATCCCCATGAATGCACCCAAACCGAACCGAAGAGCAGTCCAACCAAATGCATAAAAAACATGTTTAATTGGCCCAATCAACTCTTGGCATAATCTTCAACTTAATGGACAGCTAGGATAGTGCCCTGCGAACATAAATGGACATCAAGAATTGCCTTGATCCTTATTACCTTGCCAAGATTTTTCATCGCACTTTCAAACAATTCACTTTACACTTTATGCATACACTGTTCACACTTTAGTTTGTACACATGCACGGGGGGATACGGGCTAATTTACTCTAACTTGTGATATTGCTTCTTCAATAGTTTTGTGACCATGACATCCAGACGCTCCTCTAGACTAGCAGAGAAGAAGGAGGCCCCGGAGACATCCAACAAAATTACCCTTGAGGACATATCTTCTTCCTCGGATCCAGAATGGAATGATGAGGGCTCAGACTATGAGATTGGAACTCGCGAAAGCGACAATGTGTCTTCGGAGGGTGGAGTTTCCCTAGGTTGTGAAGAGGAAGGAGGGATTGGCGATGACCGAGCTCCCGATGAATTTGAGTCTGCCGTCATATTGGAATCACCCCAAGATTCTGTTGAATCGACGATCGACAACGACAGACTTATCGGAATTTGTCTAAAGTACGGGATACTAAAAAGGGACACCCTGGTGCCTTCGAGAACTGACCGTCCTCACAATCCCCCAGAAGGATTTATGGCAATCACCCGACTGATGTGTATGGTCGGGGTATTCCTCCCTTTTCTCCTTTCGTCGTCGATTTTCTAAGATAAATGCGGATTGCCCCCATGCAGCTGCATCCCAATTCCTATGCTTACTTGTACACCCTATATGTAGCGTATCGTGAGATCTTAGGCATAGAGCTCACTTTTGACGACGTTCACTTCTTCTATAACTTCAAGCACCGGACTCGAGAAACCCCTTCTTTCTGTTACTTCGAGTCTGTCCCTAAGAGGAAGATAATTCCAGCACCATTCAGTAGTAAAGCTGGGGACTCCAGGCTGGAATGGTTTTATATAAAGCAACAACCAGGGTGTGCTAGGAGGTGGACGAAATCATGTAAAGCACTGGTTTTCTAAATCGAAACTCTATGCATACAAACCACCGCATTAATTCGCTTTTCTTTTTGTTTGCAGTTGATAACCCAAAACAAATATCAGACCAAGTATTCTTTGGCCGGATGCACCAGCTTCTTAATGGCGATCAGAAGTTTTTAACTATTGATGAAGTCCTTAAGGACGAATATCTTTATCTTCATGGGTTGCTATCTATTACTCGTAGCATTGGTCATGGGACGGCTCCATATGTATATATTCCTCCAGTGGACGTAATCCCTGAAACGGGCGAAGGTTCGAGAGCTCCTGCAGTGCCCCTTTAGGCTTCACCCTCTCCTTCTTCTACCCAAGATGATGAATTGGCTAACATGGTGGAAAAGTATCGCGAAGGGTATACTGTTCCCGAGGATGCCATTTCTCCGGAAAGGTCAACGTCTTCCAAAGAGTCACCGATCGATGCTTCTGAGGGAGATGTCCCTAGCACTGATGACCCACTATTTCAGGGTTTGGGGGATCTCCCCTTACCTGAAACTATTTACACTTCAGAGGATTTTAGGAAGAATCCTTTAGTTTTCACTTCTTCTGAAGAGACCACTCCTGCTAAGGCCAAAGAGCTCGCTCGTACGAGTCTAGCTTCGGACTCGGGTTGGTTGGGGGGAAAAACACCACTTAGGACACACTTTACACAATAACACTACAACTCACTGCATCTTTCTCTTTGTGAAAATATTGATTCTGAATTTCATTTGTCTTGTTGTGCAGGCACGATGTCCCGATCTTACTATGATATCAGGAAACTCCGCCGCAGCATGTCTAATCCACCCTATGATACTGAGTATGATCGCCGCGACGATCGCAGTAGGGAGGAGAGAAGGCCCTATGAACCCTATCGCTCTCGAACCTCACGTTCTCGCTCTCCTGTCCAGACGGACCCAGAGAGATATAAAGGTTACCAAGGTCGTCGGGAAGAGGACAGGCCACAACCAAAAGACTCAACCTCTTCTCAAGAAAAGCGCAGCAGGGAGAGGAGTCCGCCAAAAGATACCGAGTCACGAAGCAAACGCAAGGTCTCTGCTAAATGGCCTAGAACAGATAAAGAGGCTATTGAATCCTCCATGCACAGGGATACTGAGCTGACGATCCCCGCCCCTCCACCGCTAGATGCTGAAACTGCAGTTAAGCGGGCGTATCTGGAGGAGCAATTTCCCGAACATTACTTCGAAAACTTGACTTTTTTACCTGCTCTTGAGCCTATTTCTTCAAGGTGGGAAGATGAGGCCAAAGCAAAGATAGATGCGGGTGAGAAACAGTATTCAGAAATGTTCAAGTATTCGCGTAGCCTTTCCAGATCATCCGTACTTTAATCACGAATGCTGATTCGATGCATAAAACCGCAGAAGACGATGCAAAGGCCTTA
Organism: Allium sativum; assembly: GCA_030737875.1. Lineage (NCBI taxonomy): Eukaryota > Viridiplantae > Streptophyta > Magnoliopsida > Asparagales > Amaryllidaceae > Allium > Allium sativum. Next base: position 755,191,843 of record CM060918.1, read on the forward strand.
AAAAATCTAGGAAAAGACTTGGAAGATACTCAGGCCCAGCTTGCTGTTGCTCAACGGGATGCCACTAGCTTCAAGCAACAATTTGAAGATTTGCAAAAACGCTACCATGATTTGCTTGAATCCCATACTCAAGAGCGTTCTGAGTTAAAAAAGCAAGCCGAAGATGCCAAGTCAGATGCTACTAAAACGCGCCTTGCTTACTCTGACCTTGAACGGAAAAATGCCGAGTTAGCAAGGAGGAATGCTGAACTGGAAAAGAAAAATGCTGACTTGGCTTCTAAGCTAATGGAGGCGGAGAATAGGGCTGCCTTAGCGGAGGGTAACGTCGAATGTGCTATCAAGTCCGCTGAGGAGGCCCGCAAACAACTGTCAGAGGATGAGGGAGAGGTTCAGGGTTTCGGCGAATTAATGATTGAATTCTTTGCGCATATCATCCGCCACCGGAACATTTCTTGGATTGAAGATTATCCATCTACTCTAGTCCAAGTATGGAGTCAGATCGTTGAGTGGGAGAAAGAGGAGCTCAAGGTTGATTCCATTGACGAGGACAAGCTGATGGAGAAATATTTACGAGATGATGAACCAGAACGCCTAGCTGAAGGGCACTGCCTCATTGCTGCCGTTATGGACGAAGAGAGGCAGAGGACTAAGCAAAAGAACATTCCCGAGGCTGGTTCCTCTTCTACTGCCCCCGCAACTTCTGAAGTAGAGGGATATAATCCTGAAAACCCGGGGATCCCTCGAACAACTCTTTTATCCCCTATTCCCGAAACGGCATCGGAGACAGCAGTTACTCCAGCCGAGAAGTCTTCGGAAGGTATCTCTACATTTTCACCTCAATTCGTCAAAGTTATCTCTACCTTTCTCCACGTGATTGAGCAATCGATGAAAAACCCATTATTTTCTCCTGAGTTGATAACTGTTGCTTCTCACTCTGTAGGTATTGAACCGTTCGGAAAGACAGATGTGTCCCAGGGAACCGCCTCTTGGGCGGAGCCTACGGAGAAGGCAAAAGGGGGAAAAGACAAGGCTGCTCCCATAGATTTGGGAGAAGGAAGTGAACCGTCTAAGGCTGACACTCCTCATGATGACGAAATGATAGATGCCTTAAAGGACGATTGCGGCGACGGGGGACATGAGGAAGATCCGGAGGTGGCAATAGTCGGGGAGTCGAAAAGCGCTGATGATGTAATCTTAGCTGCACTGAAAGCTGACCAAGATAAACGCTTGCAGCTAAAAGCTGAAGACTTAGACCCTGAAAACCTCAAGCCCCTCGCAGTTGTGGATGCGGGATCAAGGTTAGTTGTTAAGCTTTCAACTAGATCTATTACAGAGGAACTCGCTAAAAAGTCTTCTCTTGATTCCAGCGCTCCGCCCTCCGGGAAGAACTCAACCGATTCCAGCACCTCAGCTTCAGGAAAGAAAAAGTCAAAGCGCATCTTGACAGAGGCCGAAAAAGAGGCGAGGGATGCGGAGAAAGCTGCCAAGAAGTCCAAGCCTCCTTCGAAGCCTAAATAGTGGGCTGTCTTGCGTTATTTTAGCATTTGGTTGACCAATAATTGTTGCTACAAAGGTGGCCCTTGCACCTTCTTTATGCCTGTTTTCCTATACAAATTCATTCATTTGTAAATAAAAAATAATTCATTTTCTGCAATGTCTGTTAGTCATTAGTTTTGCACTTATGTAAGAATGCATGTCTTACTATAGTTGTGTAATGAAGTTATGGTGGGGGGAAATATGTGTATACATATATGCCCCCAGTCAATCTCGAAAAACTATTCAGTCAGAATGTTCCCGATTTTTCAACGGGATTGCATTCTCTGTGTCGTCAATGCTTGTCATTTTTTCTGGCATTTTTTATACTCTCCTGTCTTATACTCAGGTTAGAGTTCTTACTGAGGCGGTCTCTTGTCTGGGTGCACCTTCACGCCTCAGAGGACGTCGTCTTACCGTCCTTTATACTCTCTCTCAATTCTCGAGAGTTAGAGTTAAGAATGTCGTCTTCCCATTCTTTTATGTCTTATCGCACAAACAGTCATTGTGCTTTTTCCTGCGTATAAACTGTTTTCAACCTTTCAGGTTTTAAATCATCTTATATTCCATAATCGCAACAGAATAGTAGATGAAGGTATATATAATGCATGAAAGTAAATGACACACGATATTTTTATAGTGGTTCGGCTAAGTCGTAGCCTACGTCCACTTTATAGTTCTTTATTCATATCATCAGACTTTTCTAAGGCAAGTCATGCCTTTTTACAGAGTTCATAAGAAATACAGCAAAGAGTACAACATTTCTACTTCAAATATCACATCAAGTGTTGGGCATTCCATGCCCTAGGCACCTCTTCGCCATCTACGGTCGTTAACTTGAAGGTTCCTGTTTCAAGTTTCCGTTGGATGACAAAGGGTCCTTCCCACTTTGGAACGAGGTAAGGAAGGGATGGAAAGACTCTCTTTAGCACCAAGTCTCCCGGTTTAACAGTCCTAAGACAAACTTTTTTGTCATAATAGCGTGCCATCTGACGTCGATGTCTTGATGCGCGCAAATCTGCTTCGTCCCTTTTTTCTTCGATTTCATCAAGAGACTCGAGTAAGAGTGCCTGATTCGTCATCGGGTCATAATATGTCACTCTGTGGGAGGGAACCTCAAGCTCTACTGGAATTACTGCTTCTGAACCAAAAGAGAGAGAGAAAGGGGTATGACCGGTAGCTGTCTTAAACGTTGTCCGATATGCCCACAAAGCTAAGGGTAATTCGTCAACCCATTTCGCCTTTGCGCGTTCTAACCGTTTCTTGAGTATGGATTTTATGAATTTGTTTATTGCTTCTACTTGCCCGTTCGACTGTGGATAAGCGACCGCAGTGTACCGTTTGTCGATCTTATATTTCTGGCAGAAATTTCTGAATTCGGCACCATCGAACCGAGTTCCGTTATTAGTTATAATGGTCCTTGGGATTCCGAATCGGCATATAATATTTCTAACCACAAAACTTATCACCTTTCTTGCCGTGATTTTGGTTAGGGGCTCAGCTTCCACCCACTTCGTAAAATAGTCCACAGCGACTATTGCATATTTCGCTCCTCCTTTAGCAATTGGTAGAACTCCGATGATATCAATTCCCCACGTGGCAAAAGGCCAAGGACTCACCATCGACTTGAGTTGGGTTGACGGTGCTCTGGGGATTTTGGCGAATCTCTGGCACTTGTCGCAGCGTCGTGAATAATCAGCTGCATCTTTATTAATTGTGGGCCAGAAGTATCCATACCGCAATATCTTTTTTGCTAAAGTCTGACCTCCTGTATGATCTCCACACTCACCTTCGTGTACTTCTCTTAGTACACGTTTGATGTCGTCGGGTGCTATATAGTAACAGGGGCATAGAAAATCCTTGTCTATAAAGAGTATCATCTTGAAGAATGTATCTGGTAGCCTTGTGAACTATAGCCGTCTCTCACTCTTCTTTGATGGGAGTATTCCATTCTTAAGGAAATTCTTAATTGGGGTCATCCACGACTCCTTCTCCGGTTCTGCTTCGAAAGCGAACTCAATTTCCATCGACTCAAAGCTTGGCGATTCCAACGTTTCAATTGGAATTATTTCAGTTTCTTCTGGGTTGTCGGAACTAGCTAGCTTTGCCAGCCTGTCTGCCTTCTGGTTTTCGGCTCTTGGGATATGCGTTATGTTGTACCGCTCCAGGTTACTCAACAATTTTTTCACTTTCCCGAGGTAGGCGATAAGCCGAGGTCCCCGAGCCACAAACTCCTTTCGCACTTGGAAAACAACGATTTTGGAGTCGTAGAATATGTCCAACGTTTTTATTCCGAGGTCTTTAGCAAACTTCAACCCGGCAATCAGGGCTTCATATTCAGAGTCATTGTTAGTCGCCGAAAATTCTAATCGTAGAGCGTAATATAACGACCGTCCTTCAGGAGTGACTAAGACGATTCCAGCTCCGGACCTTCGGTCGTTCTTGGCTCCGTCTGTGTATAGCTTCCATGGATCTAATTTTAACTCATCTTCGGACTTGACCACTCTGTCATCGATTATTTCCTCCTCTAGGATTGTGAACTCTGCTATAAAGTCTGCCAGAGCTTGCCCCCTGATCGACCTCCGTGGCTGAAAATTTAAATCAAACTGACTTAATTCAATATTCCATTTGATCAACCGTCCCGATGCTTCGGGTCTCTGCAACACCTTCCTCAGAGGCTGGTCAGTGTATATGGTTATTGGGTGAGCTTGGAAATAATGACGAACTTTTCGGGAGGCGATTAGGAGGCTGTAAGCGAGCTTCTCAATCTTTGGATAGTTGCGTTCTGCCGCTGCCAATTTCTTGCTTACATAATATACTGGCCTTTGCACTTTGTCTTCTTCTCGAACCAAGGTTGTGCTAACAACGTGAGCCGAAACTGCTAAGTAAACAAATAACTCTTCATGATCCACTGCCTTTGACAAAATCGGTGGTTTTTCTAGCAATTCCAATAAATTTCGAAAGGCCTCAACATAGTCCGGAGTCCATTCGAAGTTCTTCTTTCCTCTTTTTATCAAGTCAAAAAATGGGATGCACTTGTCCGTTGCTTTGGAGATAAATCTACTCAACGCGGCTACTTTCCCTACCAGACTTTGGACATCTTTGATTCTCCTTGGTTCTTCGATGTTTCTAATCGCTGCTATTTGGCTGGGATTGATTTCAATCCCTCGGGAGCTCACAATGAAGCCTAGAAACTTTCCCGATGCCACTCCAAATGAACATTTCAAAGGATTCAACTTCATCCGATACTTTCGCAGGATACCGAACATTTCTGCCAAGTCTTGTGTATGGCTGGAGGACTGTTTCGATTTGACAAGCATATCATCCACATAAACTTCCATATTCTTCCCTATTTGATTATAAAACATCCTGTTCACCAAGCGCTGATAAGTGGCTCCAGCGTTTTTCAATCCAAATGGCATGACCACGTAACAGTATAACCCCAAATTTGTAATGAAGGTCGTGTGTTCTTGATCTGGCACGTGCATAGGAATTTGGTTGTACCCGGAATATGCGTCCATGAAAGAAAGGAGTTCGTGTCCCGCTGTCGAATCTACAAGCTGGTCAATTCTGGGGAGTGGGAAACTATCTTTCGGGCAAGCTTTGTTCAAATCTGAAAAATCAATGCAAGTCCGCCACTTTCCATTTGGCTTCTTTACTAAGACGGGATTCGAAATCTAGTCGGGATATGTCGAATCTCTAATAAATCCGTTCTGTTTCAGCTTCTCCGCTTCTTCTTTCAGAGCGGCCGACCTCTCTGGGCCCAGCATACGTCTCTTTTGCTTTACAGGCGGGTGTTTCGGGTTTACATTTAGCGAATGACTTATGACGGATGGCGATATCCCACACATGTCGGCGTGGGTCCAGGCAAACACGTCCAAGTTTGCCTTTAGGAAGTCAGTTAGTTCTTTGGCCCGACGTGGATCCAACTGGGATCTAATCTTCAAAACTCTTGTTGGATCAGCTTCATCAATGGGAATGTCCACTGTCGCTTCATTAGGAGTTGCATTTCTACTCTCTGGTTCCTCGTCTTTTCTGGGATCCAAGTCTTCAGGCGTTCCTTTGGGCAACTTCTTCGGTGCCGATCCCTCTAATTGCTACGCCGAGCCCTCCTTTGGAGGAGGCGAGGCACCTTTACTCTCGATGTTAAGTCCCTTCATCAACATCTTTAATTCGGCAACAAAGCAGGCCCGTCCGGAGACTTGACCTCCTCTCGCTACTCCAGTTCCGGCTTCAGTTGGGAACTTAAGCAATAAACACCAAGGGGCGATGCAAGCCCTAAACTCAGCAAGGTCAGGCCTTCCCAAAAATGCATTATAAGGCGAATCTACGTCCAATACTACGAACTGAAGCATCCGTACTCTTCGGCGTTCTCCTTGCCCCAACGTTACGGGCAATTCTATGTACCCCATTGGAGCTGTCGATGCTCCGTTGAAGCCTCGGATCCAACCTTCGCATGGCTTCAAATCTTCAGATTCAAGCTTCATCTGATGGAATGACTTTTTAAATAAAATATTAACAGAGCTTCCATTGTCTACTAACACCTTATGAACCAATGTCGGCCCAATGGTGGTGGTAATGACCAACGGATCGTCGGTGGGTGGCTGGATCCCGGTATTATCTCTGCTACGGAATACCACGTCGTCAAACATTGTCTTCTGTTGCTTTATGGGGGCGATATCTTCCAAATCTTCACATTCATCCACATCTACGTGCTTAGCTGCATTTACATATTGATCCATTGCTCTAAAACTGTGGATCGCTGGGTGGGGTCCACCCACTATGGAGTTGATAACAATTCCCTTGCCTTTCTGCTGCGCTGTAGGCTTGGGAGCAGATTGGATCTGTTTTGGAGCCTGTTCTCCTTGCCCCCTGTCTCTCGGGGCAACCTTATATTCATCCAATTTCCCTTCGCGCAGCAGCTTCTCAATCACGTCTCTCAAATGTCGACATTCATTGGTTGAATGCCCAAGAGTTCCATGAAACAAACAAAACTTTCCAGTTGCCATTTCTTTCTCTGTTGAGTCGCGAGGTGGCGGTCTTTTATATTGCAAAACATTGTATGTATCCAAGTAACTGTTCTCCAGAGTGTCGTTCAACGGTGTATAATTCTCATAAGTATGGAACCGGGGTCTTTTGTTAGGATCACTTCCCCTATATCTATTTCTTCTGTTACCATTCGCGTTACGGTTGTTGTTGTTGCCCCCGTTTCCATTATTGTCGTTTCCACTCTTATTTCCCACATTCACCTCAACTTTTCCGGAACTTTCTCCAGACTGCTTCACGGCGACATTACTCTGAACATTTTCTTTTGAAGCCGCTCCAGACTTTCTCTTTCGATTTTCCCTGGCCTCCTCTCGTCTTAACTGAATATCGGCCTTTTCATAGAATAACTCTCTCATGGGAGGTGGCTTCCCATAAAGGTAATCTCCAAACTCGGAGTCAGGATCGACTCCTTCCATCAAAGCCATCAAGATGGTTGGCTCGTGTAACAACCCGTATTTTCAATAACCTGTTATAACATAAATCGAGGCAGAATTTAATGCTAAAATCTGAATCATGGGAAACGGGCTATGCCATTGCGTTCGTCTCGGAAAAATACGCGAAATAGAGTCCGAGTTTTCGAAAATCGGAGTCCGTATGACCCGATTAAGGCCCAATGAAGTTTTCAGAAATTTCCAAGTTAAAAACAGATTTGGATTTCAAGTTCAAATTTCGAATTTCGGGCCTAGAAGGCTAGGCGGGAAATTTCCCGCCAAACCAACCAAGTCGACAGGCCTGTCGAGTTGGCAGTCGACTTGGTGGGACCTAAGTCGACAGCCCTGTCGAGTTGGCTGTCGACTTGGTTCAGCCGGGCAGTTTTGCCTGGTGCACCACTTTGGAGTTGTGTTGAGTTTGGGGGCCAGATTCGGTTTGGAGGGCTAAGATTGGAATTAGGGTTTAATCCTAAGGTTGAAACTAATCCTAATCTCTATAAATAAGCCCCTAACCTAACTCTAAATCATCATTATTCATTCAAGTAACTAAACTATGGTAAAATCATTCCTCTCATGGCCTCCACTCTCTTCATAAAATTCTAAGTTATTTCCATGAGAGATTTTCAATGCATACAAGTGTTTTCAAGCTTGTATGAGCATCATTAGCTTGCATTCAAGTCAAGTTTCCATATTTACATCATAAAGCAAGGGTTTTGATCATTTTGGCTCAAGGGTTTTTCTATTGGAGCTTGCATTTTGGGTTTATTTGATTGCATAAGGGCTTTGTCTCAATATATATATATTTTTGTGCCTTCATAAGCATTGTAAGCCCTTTTCTACTTTCATATTTAAACTCTAAAGTTAATGAATGATGCAAGTTGTGTTTGATCATTATGATATGCAAGTTTACCATGTTATGTTATGCAAGTTTGCCATGTTATGATATGCAAGTTTATCATGTTATGTTATGCAAGTTTTCCATGTTATGATATGCAAGTTTATCATTTTATGTTATGCAAGTTTGCGATGTTATGATATGCAAGTTTGCCATATGATATGCAAGTTATGTTATGCAAGTTTGGGTTGATCATTTTGCTCATGTTATCATGTTATGCAAGCTTATCTTGGGTTTATGAGCTTAAAGCTTCAAGCTTTAGGCTAAAGGTTGCATTTTGGCAACATGTAAGTTATCATATCCCTTATGATAACTTGCATGTGAGGCTAAATGCGAACTTATGGCAACTTCTACATGTCATTTATCACCATGTATCACCAATATGCTAAGTTTGGTTTTATGCATGCTTTTGAGGCCTAAAAATGTAATATGCAAGTATATGAACATATGTACATTTCATATGTCACCATGTTAAACTTGTGGCTTCAACACCTATATGTCATGATTATGCCAAGTTCCCTCTTTCTATCCTTTATGCTCTATTGCGATATGTAAGCGATGGGATTGCGTTTGGGGTTGGGTAAACTTAAAAGACACAAAAACATAAGATTGGGAATTTACCTATTAAGTTAGGTCTACCCATTGGGAATTTACCTATTAAGTTAGGTCTACCCAAATGCTTGAAAACTTGTAATATGTTTTGTAAACATAATGGACATGACACTTAGAAAATATAAGTGTGACCAACTCGAGGTTGGGTTGAGTTTGTAGCTTAAACCTACCTGGAACCGACCGGCTTAACTAGTTGCTACAAACAATAGGACCCAATGTGAGAAGTTGGTCATGTTGTACCTTGAACCCGAGGTTAGACCAAGTTGTGGTGTAAAGCTACCCGGAACCGACCGGCTTAACTAGTAACCGCAACAAAGTCTAATGTGAGAGGTTAAGGCACACTAATTAATTAATGCCTCATGATTAGGGTTAAGTCATGGTCCACTTAATACTTAACCAATTTGGGCTTGGTAGATTAATCAGGGTTAAGTCGTGAACTCATCGTTACACTTAACCAAGTTAATCCATGATTAGCAAGAGGGTTAAACCGTACTTAACCCACTAGAAAATCCTAGCAATGGGGGTCCACTCCAGCAGTAATCCCAAGTTTGTATCATTAAGACCCTAGGGACTAGGCTAGGGTGGGGGCACGATTACTGGACTTGAGGTAAGTGACCAAAAACGACGGCAGGGTGGTACACCGGTGTAGTTCCGGACGGACTATGGTCGTGCACATAGTCGGTAGCCGGAGAAAACATGCACGGGTACCAGTAGATCGAGACTGTGCACTTATGTTTATGGTGTCCAGGGGTTTACACCCTAGGGCTTGATACACCCGAAGGGTGGACCCGGCACAGCCCGACTACAATTATGTTCGGGCCGTATTGACACCAACACGTGACGAGTTAGGCTTAGGGAGCCGATCGATTAGACCGTTTGGTTGGACCTCGTATTAGGGTCACTTCATGTTATTGGGCCTCGTATTAGGGTCACTTCATGTTATTGGACCTCGTATTAGGGTCACTTAATGTTATTGGACCTCGTATTAGGGTCACTTCATGTTATTGGACCTCGTATTAGGGTCACTTCATGTTATTGGACCTCGTATTAGGGTCACTTCATGTTATTGGACCTCGTATTAGGGTCACTTCATGTTATTGGACCTCGTATTAGGGTCACTTCATGTTATTGGACCTTGTATTAGGGTCATTTCATGTTATTGGGTCAAAGCTTGGGCCATGGGATCAATACGTGTTTATTCAAGTCATGTTAGTTTGCTAGTACACCTGTGGTGCAAAACCTTTATCCTGATTATGCGATGACACCTTTATCTATCATGCCAGTATGTATTTATCCTTATGTTCATCCCTGCTTCTCATGCCAGTCAACTTTATCAGTTTACATTGATTGTAGTAGGGCTTGCTCAGTCTTTTTGACTGACCTGTTTTTCTTTCGCCTCTTTTCTTCCGTTCCCCCCCCCCCAGGTTCTCAGGGTGGGAATATTGGAGCTTAGCTTGGATTTCTGATCGCTTGCTTGTGGGATTTTAGCTCATGTACGGTCTTGACATGAAGCTAGCTATGGTTATCACTTATTTTGGGGATAGTACTTATGTATTTCAGTTTTTCAGTGATGTTGCTTTTATCTAGACTTGTGTATTGGGAAAGTTGACATTATGTTGTACCAGACTTGTTTTGAAATAGTTTGAAATCTTCCGCTGTTTTACTTATCTTATTTACTCTGTTTACATATATACATATGTTCTTGTTCTGCCTTGATATATCATTATGCATGTTTACCTGATTCAAACGCCCCTCCAAAGTCAGAGTGCTTGCAAGAGACACCCTGGCGGAGGTGGGTTGTTACATTTGGTATCGGAGCATATGGTTTACGAGAAGGAACAAAAAGGTTTTTGAAACTTTTGGAAAACTATTTTCAAAACCAAGTATAAAGTATTTTTCAAAGAAAAGTCTAGTTTATTTTAAAGGCTATTCCCTAAAAAGCCATTAGCAAAATTCCTTCGTTTTTCTCCATTCTGAATCTGTCTTTTTCTTCGTTTTCAGTATGGCCGATAACTTTGCTATTTCGGAGGGAGTACACGTACCTGTTTGGTATAGGAGACTTTTGGAGGCTAGGGCGACCGAAGCTGGCCCCGCATATATTCCTCCTCCTCCTCCGACGATAGTTAATGTTCCTCCTCCTCCTGTCGCTGATGTTCCTCCTCCTCCTGTCGCTGAGGTTCCTCTTCCTCCTCCCCCTCAGCATCCTCAAGCTGACTTCGCAAAGACTTGCAAAGATTTCAAAGCAATGGGTGGCAAGAACTTTCAAGGCACTGAGACTTTTGTAGAGGCCAGAAATTGGTTGAAAGAGACCGAGGATTTATTTGCTATCTTTGGGTTAGACGATCAGAGGAAGATCTTGTTGGCGGTTTGGCTTATGAAGGATGAAGCCGCTTATTGGTGGGAAGTCACCAATGGTACTAGGCCTGTTGAGACTTGGGCCGATTTCAGGGCAAGGTTCGTGCTTAAGTTTCTATCATCTGCTGAGGAGAATCTGCAAATGGAGAGGTTCATAACTTTGAAACAAGGAGATATGTCTGTCAAAGAATATGTGAACAAGTTCAATCAGTTAGCTCGTTTTGGCTTGGATATGGTGAGTACTCCTCAGAATAAGGCTCTTCGTTTTGCTAGAGGATTGAATGAGCCGTTGCAGGGATTGGCTATGTCACATATTCCCCATGGGGCCACGTTTGAGAGCTTGGTTGATATGGCGTTACTTCAGGGAGATGTCAAGAAAGAGATCAAGATGAATTATACTCAAGCCAAGAAGACTGATTCCCAGTGGAAAGGAAATCAGGGTAATCCAAGTGGTCAGAGCAGTTAAGGCAATCAGAACAAGAACAAGAACATGAGTCAAGGCAACAAGGGGAACAACAACAAGGGCAAGAACAACAAGGGGAAGTGCCATTATTGCGGTTCAGTTGGGCATCTTATTAAGGATTGTAAGAAGAGGAAAAGGAAGAATGGTGAATGCTTTTTCTGCGGTGAGACTGGACAGTTCAGTAAGGATTGCCCGAAGAAGCAAGGGCAAGGCCAGGGTCAGACTCAGCGTGCTGGACCTTCAGGAGGGCAAGTTCATGCTCTCAATACCGCTCCAGTTCCCGATCGAGGTAGTATTTTTGTTGAGAGCCTTGTATATATTTCTGATTTTCCAGTTCGTACCTTGTTTGATTCTGGTGCATCGCATAGCTTTATCTCATCTGATCTTGTTGATAGTTTGCACCTTAGTACTAGCTTGGTAGATGATCCCGTCTGTGTCTCAAATCCTATTGGGGGTTCCGCCCATCTGTCTATGATATGTGGGGATTTAAGGATCTCTATACTGAGTGTAGAGTTCTTGTGTAGTGCTTATGTTCTTGGTTTTAGGGGATACAGATTGATATTGGGCATGGATTGGTTGTCTAGATATGGAGCCATCCTTAATTGTGAGCATAGGGTTGTGAGGCTCGTGACTCGCCTCGGAAACACCCTAGAAATTTCTTGTAATCCGAGAGGTCCCGTCATGTTGTGCTATCTTGAATCACTCGACTCGTCAATGGAAACTCTTCAGTCTATGAGAGTGGTTCGAGAGTATCTAGATGTTTTCGATGAAGTTAGGGGGTTGCCCCCTAAGCGAGAGATTGATTTCCGCATTTATCTGGTGGATAATGCAAAGCCGGTTTCTTTGCCCGTTCGGCACATGGCTCCGCGTGAAAGGCGGGAGCTAAGTAAGCAAGTGAAGGAGTTGCTTGAGAAGAACTTCATTAGACGAAGTATATCTGAATGGGGAGCGCCTGTGGTATTTGCTACCAAGGCAGATGGTTCTCTCCGACTTTGTGTTGACTATCGAGAGTTAAATAAGCTGACTAAGAAGAATAGACACCTGTTACCGAGGATTGATGATCTCTTTGACCAGCTTATCGGTGCTTCTGTTTTCTCTCAGCTTGATCTTGCTACTGGATTCCATCAGCTCAGGGTAGCTGAAGATAGTATAGACAAGACTGCGTTCAGAACTCCAGACGGATTCTTCGAATGGCTTGTCATGTCGTTCGGCTTGACTAATGCACCCGCATATTTCGTGGACTTGATGAGTAGGGTGTTCAGGGAGTTCTTGAACAAGTTTGTCATGGTCTTCGTAGATGATATTCTGATCTTCTCTAAGGATGAGGAAGAGCACGCAAGGCATTTCGTAGAGGTGATGGATACGCTTAGAGCGCATCAGTTGAAGGCCAAGTTCTCCAAGTGTCACTTTTGGAGAAGGGAAGTTAGATTCCTTGTGCATATAGTATCTAAGCAAGGCTTAGCGGTGGATCCCGCTAAGGTAGTTGCAGTTCAGGATTGGAAGACTCCAAGGAATGCAACCGAAGTGAGAAGTTTTCTAGGTCTTGCAGGCTTTTACCGGAAGTTCATCAAGGACTTCGCGAAGATTTCCGCTCCTCTCACTAAATTGACGAAGAAGAATTTAGTTTTTGCTTGGAGCATAGAATGCGAGCTTGCTTTTCAGAGGCTCAAGAGAGCTCTCACATCAGCACCTGTTCTAGCTTTGCCCGATGGAGAGAAGTTATTTACAGTATACACCGATGCATGTGGCACGGGGTTAGGAGCTGTTCTGATGCAAGAAGGAAGAGTGATATGCTTTGGCGGTAGACAACTCAAAGTGCATGAGAAGAATTATCCCACTCATGACTTAGAGTTGGCAGCAATAGTATATGCACTCAAGGCTTGGCGCCGTTATCTTCTGGGAGAAAGATTTGAGCTTTATACCGATCACAAGTCATTGAAGTATCTCTTTTCTCAGAAGGATCTGAATCTGAGGCAACAAAGATGGATGGAATTCTTGGCGTCCTACGATTTTGAGATAGCTTATACCCTTGGCAAGGGGAATGTAGTAGCAGATGAATTGTGTAGAAAAAGGTTGACTCTAAGTCCTCTATTCGTTGAGATGAAGAATTTAGAGTATGTGGCAACCTTTGATTTCTCTTTGGCAATTGAGTCGATGACCGGTTCTTTAGCATCTCTGGAACTCAGACCTACCCTTCTTGATCAAGTTGGGGCTTCGCAGAGAAAAGACCCTCAGATAGTTGAGATTATGGATAAGCTGATTCGAGGAGAGGCGTCTAGTCATCTCGCTCGATATTCTATTGATGACAAGGGTTGGCTGAGGAGAGACGGAAGGTTATGTGTTCCAATGGTAGAAGATTTAGTAAGAAAAGTTCTTGAGGAAGCGCATCGCTCTAAGTTGACTATACATCCGGGCGGAGATAAGATGTATAAAGATATGAAGCGCATTTTCTTTTGGCCTGGGATGAAGAAGGATGTGGTAGAGTTTGTCTCTAGATGTATCATTTGCCAGCAAGTTAAGTCCGAGTCGAAGAAGCCCGGTGGGCTATTGCATCCTCTAGACGTTCCACTATGGAAGTGGGAGAGTATTTCCATGGATTTTATCGATGGGCTACCAAGGTCAAGGAAAGGGAATACGAGCATTTGGGTTATTGTGGATAGACTTACGAAGAGTGCTCATTTCATTTCGTTGAAGAACAAGAGGACCGCATCTTGGCTAGCGTCTGTATATCTTCGTGAGATTGTGAGACTACATGGAGTCCCTTCTAGTATAGTCAGTGACTGTGACCCAATCTTTACAAGTCAATTCTGGAATAGCTTGCAAGAAGCTATGGGCACGAGGTTGAATCTAAGTACGGCTTATCACCCACAGACGGACGGTCAAACCGAAAGGGTGAATAGGGTACTCGAGGATCTGTTGAGGCTTTGTATTCTGGATTTTGGTGGTACTTGGGAAGACCATCTTCCTCTTGTTGAGTTTGCATATAATAACAGTTATCAGGCAAGCATAGGGATGGCACCGTTTGAAGCTTTATATGGGAGGCCGTGCAAGTCGCCTACATGTTGGTAGGAGACTACAGATGAGCTTATACTTGGGCCTGATATGATCAGAGATACATCCGAGAAGGTCGAGTTGATTCGGAGACGGATGAAAGCGGCCCAAGACCGACAGAAATCCTATGCTGATAAGCGAAGAACTGATTTGGAGTTTGATGTTGGGGATATGGTTTTCGTGAAGGTTTCTCTTTTGCGGAATGTGGTCCGATTTGGAGCCGTTGGGAAATTAGCACCGAGGTTTGTTGGACCATTCCCTATTATAGAGAGGATCGGGTAGATGGCTTATAGAGTGGAGTTGCCCGAGAAGCTTGCCGGAGTACACGATGTTTTTCATGTCTCGCATCTCCGGAAGTGTTTACATGAATCAACAGAGGTTTTTGAGCCAAGTGTTCTGAAAGATGTGGAAGTGGAGAAAGAGGCTACCTTGAGGAGAGCTCCGATTCGTATCTTGGGGACGGAGACCAAGAAGCTAAGGAATCGAGAGGTCAAGTTGGTGAAGGTTCAATGGGGTGAAGCCGAAGAAGACGCAACTTGGAAAACTGAGGAGAAGATGCGTGGGCTTTATCCATTCCTTTTTGAGGGTACACTCTCAATCTCTTTTCTTTGTTAGCATATCTTTCTCTTTGCTATCCATGTTTATCTAGTTTATCGTGTTAATCTTGTCATGAGAACCTTAGGTAGAAACCCTTTGGATGAAACATGTGTTTGAAACATGTTATGCTTGATGTTTGCAAGTGGTTACAAGTGTTTGCAAGTGGTTACTCGTGGATGCATTATACACGTTAGGCACTAGATCGGCTCACACACTCCTCATATTGCATATGCATGAGTGTTTATGCTTATTCATGGATGAAAATTTTTGTGTTATCACATGGATGTTGCATAAGGATGTATGTTATGTGCACACATATAGATGTTATACATTATGTTAGGAATTGCATACATATGGATTCATTTCACTAACATAATTTGCATTGATGATATTTGCATTAGATAAGTACATATACACACACCTTTGCATATGTTCATACAACATTTAGAATCTTGTAAGGACAATGATTGCACGTGGATGATGTTTTAAGTAGATGGATGTCGGATGGTAGGATACGTTCTTCCTAACTTGAAGATTTCGGGGACGAAATCCTTTAAGGAGGGGAGAATGTAACAACCCGTATTTTCAATAACCTGTTATAACGTAAATCGAGGCAGAATTTAATGATAATATCTGAATCAAGGGAAAATGGCTATGCCATGGCGTTCGTCTCGGAAAAATACGCGAAATAGAGTCCGAGTTTTCGAAAATCGGAGTCCGTATGACCCGATTAAGGCCCAATGAAGTTTTCAGAAATTTCCAAGTTAAAAACAGATTTGGATTTCAAGTTCAAATTTCGAATTTCGGGCCTGGAAGGCTAGGCTGGAAATTTCCCGCCAAGCCAACCAAGTCGACAGGCCTGTCGACTTGGCAGTCGACTTGGTGGGACCCAAGTCGACAGACCTGTCGACTTGGTTCAGCCGGGCAGTTTTGCCTGGTGCACCACTTTGGAGTTGTGTTGAGTTTGGGGGCCAGATTCGGTTTGGAGGGCTGAGATTGGAATTAGGGTTTAATCCTAAGGTTGAAACTAATCCTAATCTCTATAAATAAGCCCCTAACCTAACCCTAAATCATCATTATTCATTCAAGTAACTAAACTATGGCAAAATCATTCCTCTCATGGCCTCCATTCTCTTCATAAAATTCTAAGTTATTTCTATGAGAGATTTTCAATGCATACAAGTGTTTTCAAGCTTGTATGAGCATCATTAGCTTGCATTCAAGTCAAGTTTCCATATTTACATCATAAAGCAAGGGTTTTGATCATTTTGGCTCAAGGGTTTTTCTATTGGAGCTTGCATTTTGGGTTTATTTGATTGCATAAGGGCTTTGTCTCAATATACATATTTTTGTGCCTTCATAAGCATTGTAAGCCCTTTTCTACTTTCATATTTAAACTCTAAAGTTAATGAATGATGCAAGTTGTGTTTGATCATTATGATATGAAAGTTTACCATGTTATGTTATGCAAGTTTGCCATGTTATGATATGCAAGTTTATCATGTTATGTTATGCAAGTTTGTCATGTTATGATATGCAAGTTTATCATGTTATGTTATGCAAGTTTGCTATGTTATGATATGAAAGTTTGCCATATGATATGCAAGTTATAATATGCAAGTTTGGGTTGATCATTTTGCTCATGTTATCATGTTATGCAAGCTTATCTTGGGTTTATGAGCTTAAAGCTTCAAGCTTTAGGCTAAAGGTTGCATTTTGGCAACATGTAAGTTATCATATCCCTTATGATAACTTGCATGTGAGGCTAAATGCGAACTTATGGCAACTTCTACATGTCATTTATCACCATGTATCACCAATATGCTAAGTTTGGTTTTATGCATGCTTTTGAGGCCTAAAAATGTAATATGCAAGTATATGAACATATGTACATTTCATATGTCACCATGTTAAACTTGTGGCTTCAACACCTATATGTCATGATTATGCCAAGTTCCCTCTTTCTATCCTTTATGCGCTATTGCGACATGTAAGCGATGGGATTGCGTTTGGGGTTGGGTAAACTTAAAAGACATAAAAACATAAGATTGGGAATTTACCTATTAAGTTAGGTCTACCCATTGGGAATTTACCTATTAAGTTAGGTCTACCCAAATGCTTGAAAACTTGTAATATGTTTTGTAAACATAATGGACATGACACTTAGAAAATATAAGTGTGACCAACTCGAGGTTGGGTTGAGTTTGTAGCGTAAACCTACCCGGAACCGACCGGCTTAACTAGTTGCTACAAACAATAGGACCCAATGTGAGAAGTTGGTCATGTTGTACCTTGAACCCGAGGTTAGACCAAGTTGTGGTGTAAAGCTACCCGGAACCGACCGGCTTAACTAGTAACCGCAACAAAGTCTAATGTGAGAGGTTAAGGCACACTAATTAATTAATGCCTCATGATTAGGGTTAAGTCATGGTCCACTTAATACTTAACCAATTTGGGCTTGGTAGATTAATCAGGGTTAAGTCGTGAACTCATCGTTACACTTAACCAAGTTAATCCATGATTAGCAAGAGGGTTAAACCGTACTTAACCCACTAGAAAATCCTAGAAATGGGGGTCCACTCTAGCAGTAATCCCAAGTTTGTATCATTAAGACCCTAGGGACTAGGCTAGGGTGGGGGCACGATTACTGGACTTGAGGTAAGTGACCAAAAACGACGGCAGAGTGGTACGCCGGTGTAGTTCCGGACGGATTATGGTCGTGCACATAGTCCGTAGCCGGAGAAAACATGCACGGGTACCAGTAGATCGAGAATGTGCACTTATGTTTATGGTGTCCAGGGGTTTACACCCTAGGGCTTGATACACCCGAAGGGTGGACCCGGCACAGTCCGACTACAATTATGTTCGGGCCGTATTGACACCAACACGTGACGAGTTAGGCTTAGGGAGCCGATCGATTAGACCGTTTGGTTGGACCTCGTATTAGGGTCACTTCATGTTATTGGGCCTCGTATTAGGGTCACTTCATGTTATTGGACCTCGTATTAGGGTCACTTCATGTTATTGGACCTCGTATTAGGGTCACTTCATGTTATTGGACCTCGTATTAGGGTCACTTCATGTTATTGGACCTTGTATTAGTGTCATTTCATGTTATTGGGTCAAAGCTTGGGCCAAGGGATCAATACGTGTTTATTCAAGTCATGTTAGTTTGCTAGTACACCTGTGGTGCAAAACCTTAATCCTGATTATGCGATGACACCTTTATCTATCATGCCAGTATGTAGTTATCCTTATGTTCATCCCTGCTTCTCATGCCAGTTAACTTTATCAGTTTACATTGATTGTAGTAGGGCTTGCTCAGTCTTTTTGACTGACCTGTTTTTCTTTCGCCTCTTTTCTTCCGTTTCCCCCCCCCCCCCCAGTTTCTCAGGGTAGGAATATTGGAGCTTAGCTTGGATTTCTGATCGCTTGCTTGTGGGATTTTAGCTCATGTACGGTCTTGACATGAAGCTAGCTATGGTTATCACTTATTTTGGGGATAGTACTTATGTATTTTAGTTTTTCAGTGATGTTGTTTTTATCTAGACTTGTGTATTGGGAAAGTTGACATTATGTTGTACCAGACTTGTTTTGAAATAGTTTGAAATCTTCCGCTGTTTTACTTATCATATTTACTCTGTTTATATATATACATATGTTCTTGTTCTACCTTGATATATCGTTATGCATGTTTACCTGATTCAAACGCCCCTCCAAAGTCAGAGTGCTTGCAAGAGACACCCTGGCAGAGGTGGGGTGTTACAGCTCGTGCGGGTCACTAACTTCAGTCACAACTAAGTTGAAACGGTCGAGATATGACCTCAAAGACTCTCCCGGCGCCTGCTTAATTCTTGATAATTCAATAACACTCTTAGACTTTCGGGTATGGAGTCGGAACTGATTCATAAAACGTTCGCTCAATTCCCTATAATTCGTTATCGACCGAGGGGGAAGTCGGGTAAACCATAGCAGTGCCACATCTTCTAAATATATCGGGAATGCTTTACACTTCACTGCGTCAGGGACAGCAGCAGCATTCATGAGCCATGAGTATCGCATCAAATGTTGTCTCGGATCGGTTCTCCTATTGTACTTGTACATCTGCGGTAGGTTAAAACGTCGGGGAAATTGAAAGTTGAGGATGTCATCAGTGAAAGGAGTATGGCTTCGCTCAATGCCATAATCTTCATTGGTGTAGTTCCCGCTTTCAGACATAATCTGGCGTACCATTGCCCATACGTTAGCATTAGTCAGGGGTCGTTCAGGCTCCCTGGCCCTGGTATCCGGGTTCCTTCTGGGCTCTTGTTCAGGAGATTCCCTTCTTCTGATGTTTGGGTTTCCTCTAGGCTCTTGCTTAGGGGACGCCCTTCTTCTTTGAGCTGCTTCTGCTCTACTTCGTTCCCTACGCTCCCGGTCGATCTCGGGAGGAAGGGGCTGGAGCATCTGCCCCTGAGTGGGATTGGTAAGGTTAGGGTCTCTAGGTAATACATGGGATCCCTGCATCGATAACAACATAGGCTCTCTCAAGCTTGGATCATTGGGTCCTAGTACTCGTGCAGCATCCTCGCGGGACCCCAAAGATCCGAACGTCAGCTGCTCCAGATTCTGAGGTCGTTCGAGCGGCCTTCTTTCATGGGGCCGTTCTTTCTCGGAAGAAGAAGACTGATCCATTGGTGTGTGGCGAACCGGGGATGGGGTTCTCTGTCTATGGAGTTCGCTAATTTCCCTGCTCATGAGTCTCTTGTTTTCTTGCATCATGAGATTGGTGCGCTCGTGGATTTTCATAGCCTCCCTAGTACTCTCAAGCATGTCAAGTAGGCACGAGAAATCTCCTTGAGTAATAGACGCAGATGGATTGACCTGATTATTGACCCTGGTGGCTGGAGACGGAGCATTTGGAGGGGCTCGAGTAGAGGTTCCAACATCACCAAGTGACGGGTCGGATCGGAGATGGGCAATCAGGTCGGGTCAGAGCTGGCAGACCTGTTCGGGTCGGAGCTGGGAAGCCAAGTCGGACCGGTGTAGTGCGAGTTGTTCGGGTCGGTTCAGGTTGGGGGAGTGCACTGCTTCAGATTCTCCTACCCGGATCGGATCGGAGCTCTCCCCTTGAGTGCGGTTCGGATTTCCTGTATCAGTCTGTTCCACTGCCGAGCTCTGCCCACGAGACCTTGTCACAACCGCATTTTGCTGATCTTCACCAACTCCGTTCCCTCGACTGGTTTGAACTTTCTTGCCTTTTCCTTTGGCCATAGTTATTCAATAATCAATCAACAAATATTCAGGAGCGTCGAAACTTGAGGATTAACTTCTTTGAACTCGGCGGTCCAAAAAGTAGAACGATAATCCCGAAAAACAGAGAATTCAGATGATTCTCAGTGAAAGCACCAAAATGTTAGACCAAAAAGTGGTTCTAACACCCAAATTGACTAAAATCAGAATAAAATAAGATTAAAAGTAAAATGGAGACACAGAATTTATAGTGGTTCGATGTTGAAAAGCCTACGTCCACTTGTCAATCACTATTCTCGATGATATATTTGCAATTACAATGAGATATTCACTCAATTTCACTCACAACTCACATACATTCACTAAATTGTCTCAAAACAATTGTTAAAAGACGATTTGGATTATCCGGGAGTGCTGGAATTCGGTTTATGAAAGTGCTTGAACTCTCAAAGTGCCAAAAAGAAGATCCTCTTGATTGTCTCTAAGCGAGGCATTTATAGGTGAAATTTTTCTCAGAATCCGATCCGGGTCGGAGCCACGTGTCCTCCATCCCATCGTCCTCGGGTTCGGATGGACTCCAGTGCTGACAGCGCATCAGAATAGAGATTATCGTGGGTAGGAACCAGTCATAACCTCTCCGCATCTTCAGGCGATCGTGGGGGGAAATGACGTGGGTTATAGGTTCGTTTCGGAGGAGCCTGCAGAGGGGGTTCGGATCGGGGCATCCGATCCGACCCGAACTAACCTGAAACTAAGTCCTTATCCATTTTGCTCTGCTCCGTTCCGACCTGATAGTAGCTCAACGGTCTGACTGATGATAACTCTCCGGTCCGAATGGTGATAGCTTTCCGACCCGAATAGTAGCAGCTCTCCGATCCGATCCACTATGATGCTTTCTAAGTTCTTCAACGCTTTACATCTCGACTTTGTGTTGCCTAGTTCACAAAGTGGGCTAACAATAAATATAATTAAAATAAATCGAATAATGACGCTGCAGTTCGTATTTTGAAATCGAAACTTCAAATGATTAGTGCGGGAGATCCGACCGTCGGATTTTCCCAAAACCGAAACTGTTGGATTCGTTTTGAAAAGATCTTTCTAATGATATAAAATTTGTGAAGATCCAGTGGTTAGATTTTCAGATATTTGTAAATCAAATTTGAAGAAAAACAGCGCCATGGCCGCGTTATGGCCTGAAGAGTCGTTTGAATAAATTGGCTATTTTTAAATAAATAAAAATAGCGATAAATCGTGATAAAAGATTATAAACGATATGGAATGGAAATAAACGGAATTTGCTCGGTTTATGTGATATTTGATGGTTGAATGTGTTTGACGTGAAAATTACATTAAAAAAACAGAATTAGTGATATCGAATAATTTAACCATTGAAATGAATTGATTTGAAATTCTAAATATACATGAATTATTTGAAAAGGCTGAGTTGATTCTCATTTCAAATAATTGATCGAGGATTGGAAGTCGAAGATATGAAGACGGTGCAAGACCGATGATCCTCACGTCGAATGGAGGGGTGCTACTGATGCTCATGATAGGAGTAGCTACCTTGATGGGGCTGAAGTAGTAGCCGTAGGGACGTACTTGTTGATTGTACGGATATGCGAGGTATTGAGTGCCTCCGGTTTCATTCAGACCGAGAACGAACTTATAAATGGACTGTGTGTCTGACATTGGATTTTGTTCTGTGCTGATGGATCTATATTAAATATATATCTGTTTGGCGGTGGAGAATTCATTCTCTTGCTTAACGCCCTTCTCTGAGACGTACGAGCTCAGAGGTTATATATCGATAGAAATCAGTCGCATGGAGTGAATTGCCTGTGTGGCACGTCTAAGTGGAAGATGATCAAGGCTTCAGTTGAAAAGCAAAGTCTTGTGGTTGATGATCAAAGCGTGGCCTGTGTGGCATAGCTTTGTGTATAACGTTGTTTCGCGAGCCTCATACCCCGGTATGAGCCAGAAACGGGAGAAGGACATCGGGGAGGGCATGCGTTTCTTTCTAGCTAGGGTATAGTCAGTGACCTACCAACCCTGACATTTATATTATTTTCACCTGTGTGGTTGTTGCTGTTGCGAGGCAGCTCGGATATATCGGTGACTATGTGGAGCCGATGGAGTCATAGGACTTATTTACGCCCCAAAGAGCGGGGAAACGTAGTGTTCAGGCATAGTAATCCACATCGGTGGACCGGCCCTGACGATCCAAGGCTTGCATGCGCACTTGTCTGAGACATGGTAGGCTAGATTATCTCAAAGCGGTGAGGACGATACCTGGCCTAGGTTCATGACGGAAATCCAATTTCCAAATACGACATCATGCGGTTTTGATTGTATATAAATATATATGGCGACATGATATATGGTACCCATGCCGTCTATGATTGATAGTTATGATTCAAATTGTTTTTGAAACATATAAACACTAGCAATAATATCAAATGATTTGTTTTGCTCGTATCAAGCATATTTTGGCCATTATAAGGTAAAACTCTATCCTCTGGTTTGTGTTGCATTGTGTGATGGGACTTGAGTCTTATAATGGCTTCATTTTTATGAAAAGCATTGCGATGTTTAAAAGATTTACTTGTTTTGAAGCACTGGCAATCACTGGAGTAAACCCGTTTCGCGAAAGTGGCGTGGTCCTGTGATTTGCCATATTGTAAAAGATGTTAAGTATATTTCTCATACCAGTCCCATGACTGACTCGTAGTTTGTTTCACTTGCAAACTTGGGTGCCCCTTTTTCTACACGGGCAGCCTTGTATTCAGGTTTTAGCAGGCTCTTTCTGGATAGCTGGAGCTGAAGAGGATTATATCATTTATCTCTTTTTATGTTGTTCAGCTCCTATTGTACATATTATGCTTGTTTCCGCTGTAGACATTTATGTATAGCTGAACTATATTTGTACTAAGTATGATCCTGTATACTGTGTAACTTTGACGTTTATATTTATTCAGTGTATTCTATTGTACATTATCTGGTGTATTTATTTATTTTTGTTCTGCTGTTATCTGTTTATGTGTTATATTCCAAAGATTACCCTTGCCTTCGTGTTACGGGGTTTGGGTCGTCACAAACGTGTTATCGGAGCTTTGGTTAAGCTTAGTTCTGGAATATAACATATTAACGAACTCGTTAGAAATAGAACCAGTAGTGTTCTAGGATGAGTAACTCAGTACAGATAGGATCAGCAATATCCTAGTATGAGTATAGCAGAATGAAATACACCTCGATAGATGCATTTACATTCAAGTATATGTTTTTATGCTTTATATTGTCTTTTCTGTTGACCTGACACTTGGTTTGCTATTTGCAGAAGTACTAGAAAATGAGTGTCAGAAACAGAAGGAATGCAGAACCAGATCTAGAGGCTCTATTAAAGAGATATCGAAATCTGGGTGGAGTACAATTCTCGGGCAATGAATCTATAATTCAAACTCAAGCTTGGATGAGTTCTGCTGAAAGAATTTTTGAATGTATCCAGCTAAGAGATGATCATAAAAGATTAGTGGCATCTTGGGCGCTCAAAGAAGAAGCGTTAATCTGGTAGGAAACAATCATTAAGGATAATCCAGAAGGTGATATCACCTGGGATAGATTCAAAGAGATTTTTAGTGAAAGGTTTATTCCTCCAGAAGCAATTGAGCGGTTATGTAATGAATTCTATTATTTGATACAAGGAGATATGAATATCCCAGAATATCATAAAAGATTCAATGAACTTTCTCATTTTGCTTTGCATCTAATTCAAAATTCAAAGAGGAAGAATCTGAGATTTATTAACGGGCTCCAAAGAAAGTACCAGAATAGTGTAATGGGTGCACGTGAAGCTTCCTTTTGCCGAAATGATATACATGGCTTATCAATATGAAGATCTAGATAAGCGAGGCCTTTTTGACGATGTAGAGGAAGTCAGTACTAGCAGTAAAAGGAAAGCTGAAACTGGTAGCCCAGAGACAAGTATGCAGCCTGAGGTACGTAGAAAGTCTGAAGGCAATAAGAGGCCAAGGGCCAGTCAGAAAAAGGCTAAAGCAGTCGTATTGTTAAAGTGTAATCAATAAGGGCATTCAATGAGGAACTGTGAATCTTCGAACAAATGAAAGAAAAATGGATCTAAATCCAAGAACAAGGTTCAAGAAGATAGAGAGTGCGATCTTTGTCATCAAGCTGGTCATATAAAGTGAGACTGCTGGCAGTTGAAAGCGGCCAAGGTGGCTCAAGTAAATGAAGTGGCAGAAACTTCTGAACCCTCACCTAGTCAGGGAAGGCCAGATGTTTTAGAAGGCACGCTTACTATCAAAAATATTCCACTTAAAGTACTGTTTGATACAGGCGCGTCGCGAAGCTTTATTGCAAAGAATGTGGTTAAGAAGCTGGATTTGAATTTGAAGAAGCTCAAAGAACCCATAACTGTCCATAATCCGGTTGGGGGTTCCCTCGATCTTAATTGGGTTTGTTGGGTTCCTATCTCTTTTTCCTATTATCGGTTCCGTACTATCTCTATTGTTATGAATTTTACAGAGTTTGATCTGATTCTGGGAGTGGATTGGTTAACCAAATATGAAGCCTAGGTTAAATGCGCTGACAGAGTCGTTAAGGCGAAGATTAAGTCAGGCAATTATATAACCATTCCATGTGAAGGCCCGAATTCTGACAGAAAAGATTTTTGGTCAGCTTTGGATGTTTCTCCTGCTCAATAAGAACATGTTCCTGTCGTTACAGAGAATATCCCAGTCGACATAGAAAATGTTCATGTTGTCAAGAACTATGCGGATGTGTTCGAAGAAGTTGTTAGCTTGCCTCCGCAAAGAGAAATTGATTTCAAACTCGCTTTAGTTCCGAATGCAAGGCCAATAGTTCATCCTATTCGAAGAATGACCTTGAAAGAGAAAGATGAGTTGGATAACCAGACTCGATAGCTTGTATGGAAGGGTCTGATCAGGCCTAGTTTCTATGATTGGGGAGCAGCAGTGGTGTTTGTCCCGAAGTCAGACGGTACTCTCAGACTATGTGTAAATTATCGTGAATTGAATAAGCAGACATTAAAAAACAAATATTCATTGCCGTGGATTGATGATCAGTTGGATCGATTGAATGGCGAACTAGTGTTTTCATGAATGGACCTAGCTACAGGTTTCCATCGGCTTCGTATTGCCGAAGAGTGTGTTCCTTTGACAGCATTCAGAGGTCCAGACTTATTCTACGAGTGGTTAGTAATGTCGTTCGGGTTATGTAACGCTCCAGCTTATTTTGTCGATCTAATGAACCGAGTATTCAGAGGAGTTTTGAATAAATTTGTTCTGGTTTTCATTGACGATATATTGATCTTCTCTAAGTCAGAAAGCGAACATGAAAAACATTAGGAATAAGTGTTTGAAATTCTGAGAAAAAATGTTTTGAAAGCAAAGTTTTCCAAAT
Source organism: Allium sativum (assembly GCA_030737875.1). Taxonomy (NCBI): domain Eukaryota; kingdom Viridiplantae; phylum Streptophyta; class Magnoliopsida; order Asparagales; family Amaryllidaceae; genus Allium; species Allium sativum. The sequence continues at coordinate 755,217,497 of CM060918.1, forward strand.
GTATATTCTGGCAAGAAGAAGTCAAAATTCATGGCCACATCGTGTCAAAACAAGGAATTTCAGTGGATCCCAGTAAAATCACTGCTATTTAAATTGGAAACAGCCTCATACCCCCACAGAAGTCAGAAGTTTTCTCGGATTGGCCAGTTATTATTGGAAATTCATTAAGGATTTCGTGAAGACATCTAGTTCCTTAACGAAACTGACTAAGAAACATTCGAGATTCAATTGGACTCCCGAATGCGAGGCAGCTTTCCAGAAGCTGAAGTTAAAACTGACAACAGCTCCAGTGTTAACAATAATAGATGGCAATCAGGACTTGAAATTCTGGACTGATGCTTCTAGAGAAGGCCTTGGTGCAGTATTAATGCAAGGAGGTCAAGTGGTTTCTTATGCTAGCCGTCATCTGAAACCGCAGGAGAAAAATTACGTTACTCATGATCTTGAGTTGTTAACCATCATATTTGCTTTGAAAATCTGGAGGCACTATCTTTTGGGTGAGAAATTCGAACTGTATACAGATCATCAGCCATTGAAGTAATTTTTCACCCAGAAAGACTTGAATCTGAGGCAGCAGCATTGGATAGAATTTCTTACAGCGTACGATTTTGAGATTTTATACACTCTAGGGAAAGCCAATGTTGTGGCTGATGCGCTAACCAGAAAGAATGTAATAATTGCCAGTTTTATTATTACGACTTCATTGATTGATAAAATATCTGCTCTTCAGAAGGATGATCACTTCACTCAAAGAATCAGAGAAAGAATACAGAAAGGCGAACCCTTGAGTTTTCAGATAGATAACGATGGAATTCAGAGGTTAAAAGGACGAATATGTGTGACAAACATTGCTGAACTTCGAAGAGAAGTATTGGATGAATGCCACAAAGCCAAGCTTAGTATCCATCCAGGAGTGAGCAAGATGTATAATGATATCAAACGCACTTTCTGGTGGAGATCGATGAAACGAGACATCTCCTTATATGTTAGCCGGTGTACTACTTGTCAACAAGTCAAAAGCGATCAGCAGAAACTCGCTAGATTGTTGCAACCTTCAGAAATTCCAAGTGGAAAGTGGAAACAAATTTCTATGGATTTCATAGATGGTTTGCCTAGAACCAGGAAAGGAAATGACAGTATTTGGGTGATCGTAGATCGTTTCACGAAGACCGCCCATTTCATACCTGTCAGATCGAATAGAACTGCTCAGAGTCTGGCGCAGATTTATTTCAAGGAAATAGTTAAGCTTTATTGAGTTCCCATGAGCATCTTTAGTGATCGTGATCCGACTTTTGCTAGTGAATTCTGGGAAGCATTCCAAGCAGAATTGTGAACGAAACTGAACTTGAGCACCGCTTATCATCCTCAAACAGATGGTCAAACTGAGAGGGTGAATCGTATTCTAGAAGATTTGTTGCGAGCTTGTATTATTGATTTTGGTGGATCATGGGAAGACCATTTGCATTTGGCCGACTTCTCATACAACAATAGCTACCAAGCAAGCCTGAAAATGTCACCATTTGAAGTATTGTATGGTAGACCATGCCGATCCCCTGCTTGTTGGGTAGAACCTGGCAATAGACTCGTATTGGGGCCAGATATGATTCGCGATGCTGCAGATAAAGTCGATTTCGTTAAGAAACGATTACTCGCCGCTCAAAGCCGACAAAAGAGCTATGCAGATAAGAGAAGAAGAGATATATCATTTTCTATTGGCGACTATGTATATTTGAAAGTATCTCGGATGAGAGGAGTCATCGGTTCGGTAAAACAAGGAAATTGGCGCCCAAATTCATCGGTCCGTTTCCTATTCTAGAACGGATTGGAACTCTCGCTTGTAGGGTTTGATTACCAGACTAGTTGCCTGGATAACATGATGCGTTTCACGTGTCTCGACTTCGAAAGCATATGCATGATCCAGACTTGATCGTGGAAGAAGCAGCGCAATGGGATTTGGAAATTACTCCAGAATTGGCTGTGAGAAGAGAGCCGATCAAGATTATTGGCAAAGAAACTAAAGAGCCGAGGAACAAAAAGGTTCACTTAGTCAAAGTGCAATGGAGTGGGGATCCGCGAGACTGTACTTGGGAAACTGAGGAAAGCATTAAGCAACCTATCCCAATTGCAGAGTGGACGTCTCTGATTGACTCTGGTGCAAGGTAAATTTACCATATTTTTAAATTTCCACTATGTTCTCTACTTTGTCGTTGTTTTCTTTTCATGGATTTAAAATTTTAATCATATAGTCTGAATGATTTTATAAGATTATATGAATTAATTAGTATATCTTTGAAAAGTTAAAAATAAATTGATGGATGTTTGTGTTGTGTGATTGTAGACTTGATTTATTAAATTATTAGAATGATAATTAATTAAATCAATAAGAGAACTAATGGTAAATTTATTCGATTAACTGTTGAGTAAAGATTTTATTTGCGTGCCCGACAAATAGGTAAACCTTAATGAGTTGGATGCGCAATTTTATTATTATATCAACTCCTGTGAGTGCCATTGGATGCGGAGTGCTGGTTGTTCTGTGTGTAATAATAAACGTCGCCATAGGATAGTAACAATTAATTTTGAACTACACTGCATGGCATACTTCTTGAAGATGACATACTTCTTGAAGATAGCATACTTCATCATATACCACATAAACATTTGGAGCTTGTGTGACGTGGTGGAAGATTTACCATACGAGCCAGGTTGAACTGATAACAGATATGGACTATATATTGCAGGTTGAACTAATAACCAATATGGACCATATAAAATTGTAACGATAAATTGCCAAATTAATAAAAAAAACCACACGGGTCTAGAGCTGATAATAAACATGTCTCTCTAGTATTTTAAGGCACAAAAACTATTTATGGGGTGACGGGAATTTATTCTCTGGAGTTAGTATCTACACACACTCCCCCGTGGACACTAGAATATATAACTATAAATATGTGTATGCTTATTAGGATTTATTGGGTACCTAATACGACCCAATAAATTTCCAAACCCCTCCCCGTACAAAGGAGGTTATGGCGAATTTTTTCGAAAATTTAGGGTGTTAGCCAAATTTTTGAAGAATTTGAAAATTCTTAGAAACTGAAAAGTTGAAGAATGGAAGCCAGATTGAAAGTAGAGTTGGTTATTCAAACCACCTTCGACTTTGTTCCTTTTCGGGGACGAAAAGTTTTAAGTGGGGGAGATTGTAACAACCCGGAAAATCTGAACCAATTTAAAAATTTTAAATTGGCTATTTTAGTGGATTTTAAATATTTAAAATAAATATTTTATATAATAATGACGAAAAGTATGTTTGAATCGAAGTTTTAAAATAAATATAATTATTTTAAATTATAAACAAGGCCTGAAATCGCGCGGCAGTTTCAAAATTTCAATTCAAACTTTGACTGACTATACCGGGTGCAAATTAAAACGGATTTTAGTGAAACCAAAAATATTTAAATCTACTAGTGAATATCTTTCTAAAGAATCTGAAAAATCGAAGTTTCATAGCGGAAATCAAAAGTTATGGCCAAATGAATTTTTAGAAATGTCGCTATAGAGAATATATAGCCCTTGAAAATAGACATTTTGCAAACGACCTCGGAATTCGACGAAACCACTTTTGTCGGATCTGTGATGTCAAATTATTGCTAGGTTTCAAATTCCATAATTTTTGAAGTTAATATGTGAGCGTGGCGAAGAAAAAAGTGTTTGGTCAATTAAAGTTAAATTGGATCAACCAGAAAATGGCCATTTTTCAAACGGTCTCAAAATTCGATGAAACTAGTTTTGTTGGGACCGTATCATCAAAACATAGATAGATTTATTTTTCGAGAATTTTTGGGATCAGTATGTGAACCCGGCAAATTGAAATGTACGTTCAAATCGAAGATTGAATGTTTTATATTTTAATTTGAAGGAAAACTGACCGAAACAGTCGAATGGGCCTTCGAAACATATCCCATCGTGTTCGATATGGGGGTATTTAGCTAGGGGCGACAGTGGTTGGGTTTGGATCGGAGTCCCTGTATGGAAGGAGGTATTTTTGAAATTATAAAACCAGGGGCCAATCTGAAAATTTATTAAAAAAAAGAAAACCCACCTTTCTCTCTCTCCCCATCGCGATCGACGGCGAAAACCCATTCATCCCTTCCCAGGCCGATTCCGGCGAAACCACGGCGAATTACACCCCCGTCCTTTGGAGTTTTCTGAAGTGCCGCCTCCACTCTTCAAATCAAGACAACCCTCGCCACCCCTCGTTCAACCATCATGAAGAACGAGCCCCTCGAAGTTTGGAACTTCCGTTCGCCGCCATGCCTGGAGTTGGCGATCGAACTGACCGCGACTCCGCACCTAGGCGCGCCTCACGGAGGCCTTCGAAGGGATACAAGCAGATTGTTGTATCGTGCAACGAATTCGACGAAAAACCCAAGCCTAGTTTGGAATGAAAACTGAAAGGTAACGACCTATTTTATTTTAAACTGATTATAGCACTTCTAAGCGCTACGGATTTTGATTTCACTATAAAAATCATATCTCTTTCGTTTGTGGTCGAAATTCAGTGAAACAAGAGACGCCGGGACCGTGAGGACGTCTTCTACATTTTAGAAGAGACCGCATATTTTTCTGAGCCTTCTGCAATTTTTGGTGGAGTGGAACCCAATGTGAGATTTCTAATTTATAAACGAAAATGGAAAACAACGATGTATAAATTATATAGTCGATGTATGAGTTATATAAGCGTTGTACACCACATGTATAAGCGTTGTATAAGTTGTATGTTCGATGTATAAGTTATATATGCATTGTAAAAGTGATATACGCATTGAAATAAATTGAAATGATATCGAAATGAAATCGAAATATAGTTATATACGTATATCTATATATATATACTCCCCTCGTCCATAGACCATGCACGATATATATTGGTTGTGATATTTTTTGGATTAATGGTTGATGTGAAATTTGGTGAATATCATGAATGGTTGATTTGAAATGATTGATTGTGATTGAAATCCCAATAGGATTAGTATATGGGAAAATTCTTCTGCGAACGAACTAGATATTGAAAATCCCCATTGTCAAAAGCTACGAGGCTTTAAGGTAGAGCGAGGAGCCGTACTAGGAACGGTGCCGGTTTTAACTACCCTGCCGTTATGCTGTCAAAATTTTCAATAATATTCATGTATTAGGATTATTTTCATGTGTTAAAACTATATTCATGTGTTGAATAGAAATTCATGTGTTGAATGATGTTCATGTGTTGAATAAATTCTTTGAAATATAAAAATAACATTTTTACCTTATATATGCACTATATAAAATAATCGTGTTTTGAAATAAATTGGTTTACAATAAAAATCACATTTTTATCATATATATAAACTATAGAATTATTTTCATGTATTGAATAGAAATTCATGTGTTGAATAGAAATTCATGTGTTAAATAGAAATTCATGTGTTGAATGAAGTTCTTGTGTTGAATAAATTCTTTGAAATATAAAAATAACATTTTTACCTTACATATGAACTATATAAAATAATCGTGTTTTGAAATAAATTGTTTTACAATAAAAATCACATCTTTATTATATATATAAACTATGGAAAACATTCATGTGTTGAATAAAGGACTAGAACGATAAAAATCATATTTTTATCGTATGTGTGAAGTCGAAAACATTCATGTGTTGAATATATAGATTGAACAATAAAATCAACATTTTTATTGTGAATATGAAGTGTTAAAAATGGTGATGTGTTGAATAAATATTTTTGATGATAAAAATATCATTTTTATCAAATATATGAAGTGGATATGGTTTTGAAATCGAGGAATGAATTATATATATATATATATAAATCGAATAACGAAGCTGCAGTTCGTATTTTGAAACCGTGATTTCAAACGATTAATACGGGAGATCCGACCATCGGATTTTCCCAAAACCACCACCGTTGGGTTCGCCTTGGAAATATCTTTCCAATGACACCCACTTTGTAAAGATCCAACAGTTGGATTGTCTGGAATGTTTAATTCAAATCTGAAGAAAAACAGCGTCAGAATCGATTATATTTATATATATATATATATATATATATATATAATTAAATTAAATCGAATAACGACGCTGTCGTTCGTATTTTGAAATCGTAACTTCAAATGATTTGTGCGGGAGATCCGACCGTCGGATTTTTCCCAAAACTGAAACCATTGGATTCGTTTTGAAAAAATCTTTCTAATGATATAAAATCTGTGAAAATCCAACGGTTAGATTTTCAGATATGTGTAAATCAAATCTGAAGAAAAACAGCGCCACGGCCGCGTTATGGCCTGAAGCATCGTTTGAATAAATTGGCTATTTTTAAATAAATAAAAATAGCGATAAATCGTGATAAAAAATTATAAACAATATGGAATGGAAATAAATGGAATTTTGTAGGAACCCGTAACTTCCCCGTGAAGGAAAGAGAGGATACTTTGAGAACAACACACAAAAGAACGCAGACAGAAGAACATTTCATTGTATGTTACGACAATACCATCAGATTACAAGAATATATAGAGTATAAATGAATATTACACAGAAATATCAGAGATCTAAATTACATTGCAGCGGAAAATAATACAAAGCACAACTGAAAGAGATATACGGATACAGAGCTTTCCGGATATCATTCCTGCTGTAAACCAGGATCCTGTGAATATAAATCTGCAAAACAAAAACTACTAGCTGCCCGTGTCAAAATAAGGGCACCCAGAGTTTAGGTTTAAAACAATAAACTCCAGGTCAGTCATGGGACTGGTGTGAGAACTAAAATAGTTATTAATCTTTATTTTAAAGTTAGGAAAATCAAGGGACCACGCAGTATAACACGAAACGGGTTTCCTCCCAAGAACACCAGTGCATAAAACAACAGCACAATGCTAAATAAAGAACAATGAAGCTATTATAAGACCCAAGTCCCATCGCATAATGCAACACAAACCGGGGGATAGGGTTTTCCCTTATAATAACAAAAGCATGCTTGATACGTTTAAAATAAATCTTTTGATACTATAATAAGTGTATAGTGTTTAAAACAATTTCAATCATAAATATCAATCATAGACGGCATAAGTGTCCCATACCACTGTGTCGCAATACTAGGCTCTACAATCAAAACCGCAAATGTCACGTATTTGGAAGTTGGATTTCCATCTGTGAACCGAGGCAAGGGATCATCCTCCACCAAATTCGAGACACTCTAGACCGTGTCTCAGGCAAGCGTGCAGGCAAGCCTTGGATCGTCAGGGCCGGTCCACCGATGTGGATTAAAATGCTTGAACACTACGTTTCCCCACCCTATGGGGTGTCAATGAGCCAAATGACTCCATCGGCTCCACACAGTCAACGATATATCCGAGGCGCCTTGCAACAGCAACAACCACATAAGTCAAACTCATCAGGGCGTGTAAAACCACTGACGCCACTTCTAGCTAGAAGGAAACGCATGCCCTCCCTGAAGTCCTCTCCTGTTTCTGATTCACAGCCGGGGTGTGAGGCTCGCGAATCAACGTTACACAAAGCTACGCCACACAGGTCGTACTTTGATCATCAACTACAAGACTTTACTTTTGAACAGAAGCCCTGATCTATTGCCACTTAGCCATGCCACACAGGCAATTCACTCCATGCGATTGATATCCATCGATATATAACCCCCGAGCTCGTACGTCTCAGAGAAGGGCGTTAAGCAAGAGAATAAATTCTCTGCCGCCAAACAGATATATATTTAATAGAAATCAATCACATAGACTAAAATCCAATGTCAGACACACAATCCATTTACAAGTCCGTTCTGGGTCTGAACAAAACCGGAGGCACCTAGTACGTCGCATATCCATCGATCTCCAAGTACGTCTGGACGACCACTAACTGATTCCCTCCTCTTGGGTGTATGGCCCAATCAAGATCACCAGTAACCACCCAAACGACGTGAAGACCTCCGGTCTTCGACCACCATCTTCATCCTCGACACCACATCGAATCAGTTATTCAGAATGGGATAAACCCGATCTTTCTGAATAACTCGCGTATATAACAAACAAGTGTTACACAAACACAACATACGCCCCCATTCCAATTCTGAATATCCCTTTATTCAAATATTCTTATACTTTGGGAAAGGTTCCCATTAATTTTATCAAAGATAAATTCTTTAAATTTATTCTTAAATCTTCCTTTGAATATCAATTCAAACTAGTCGGGATTAGCGAACTACACCGAAGTAACCATTTATTTTATTTCCCAATGCCAACCTATTCATCCCATAAAGTAAAACTGGTAATACTTCATTTCTAACACCACGTGTTATTGGTAAATTCAATTACCATTTCACGTTCAAATCTAATTAAAGATTTAACTATCGCCTGGAGCAAAACTGGTGATACTCCATTCTCGATCTTTCCAATCTAATTAAAGATTCATTAAAACTCCACTTAGTTTTAATCTTTAACTGGGTTAAAGAAACGATGTCATTTAAACAAGGTTCACGATAAACCCCAAAATCACATTCCATTAATTATCGGGTTAAAGAACAAGTGTTATTGAAAACACTGTTCACGATAAACCCAAAAATCAATACCAATTCAATTCCAATTAAATATTATTTAATTGGTACACTTCATTAAATCTAAATAAAAAGATTTAATCTTTTTCTCAACTGGGCTTAAGAACAGTGTTAATGAAGATACCATTCACGACAAACCCAAATCACATTTGATATTAAATACAAGGCTCTGAATAGAAAATATATCGGCTTATATTCAATATCAAATTCCATGACCAACAAATATCGTATTGGAAATAACGATATATATATATATATATCTTTCAAATTCCCATAACAATATCTGTATCATCACGAAATCCCACATCGAAATATTCCAAAGACTATTTCGATTCAAATCGATTCCAATTCAATTATTGGAAGTTCTGGTTACTTTTAAAACCCTTTTCAAATTCAATTTATTTATTCAAAAATAAATAGAATTATAATTCTAGTTCAAAACTAGTTCATTTCTATAAAAATCTATTTTTATCTTTTCAAATATGGAGTTTTTCATCCCAATTCTTCACAAATCATTTCTTATGATTTTACACAAATTATTACTATTTTTAATAATTTTATCAAGGCCCGTACAGCCGATTTCCATCAACGGCCATCGAACTGCACTTACAGCGACCTTTTCCAAATTTCATTTGGACATAATTCCAAATCCAACAGTTAGATTTCTAATTTCTAATATTCGTTAGAAAGTTCTTTTCGATACGAACCCAACGGTTCTGGTTTTAGGAGAATCCGACGGTCGGATCTCCCGTAATATCCATTCGAAGTCAATGGTCAAAATTCACGAACTACCGCAGCGTGGCACGTTCTATTCAGGCCATTATATTATATATATAATATATACTTTGTCGATTTCCCTTTAAAAACGATTTTATAAATCGTTTTGAATTTGTTTTCGAAACGATTTCAACTTCATTTCAAATTCAAATCAAAATTGAATTTTTCGTTATAAATTCATTTCAAATTGATTTCAATTCAAATCGATTTTAATTCAATTTCAGTTCTTTTCAATTTAATTTCAATTCGAATTCATTTCTATTCAATTTCAATTCGAATTCAACTCTATTCAATTTCAATTCTATTCCATTTCAATTCGAATTCATTTCAAATTGATTTCCATTCAATTTTAATACGATTCGAATTTATTTTCAAAATATTTGATTTTGAAATCACTTTTCAATATTCATTATAAAAACGAATATTATCGATATAAATATCGTTTGTGTCAAAATGGCGTCAATCTGATCAACACGGCTTCATATATTTCTATTTTCAAATATTCTATTTCAAATATTTCTTTTTCAAATATTTCTATTTTCAAATCTGGAATGAGGCCCAATCAATTACCATAGATTTTATTTCTATGGATTTCCATACAACGCATGTGTATATCAACAATGACAAATAATCAACCATCATCCAAAGTGCATTCTACACTGTATAAGCATCAAATATAAATATTCAATGCTTATAACAGTTTGTCAATCAATCGATCGACATACAACTAATTATTGGGATTAGTGTATGTCAATATCACCACAATACCCGTGTGGGGTTTTCAAACAACCAAACACAGATTTTATTTGTGCAGTTGGGCAATGTGTAAAATTTATCGTCCCAATCAATATCAGTCAAATGTGTGTGTATAAACAAATCATCCGATTTGTTTATTTTTATTTCATTTTAAATACACGTTAAAAATTCTATTTTCAACTATAAAATATTTTAACTATATAAATATTTTATTTCATTTCACATCACATCACACAATCAACTACACAGGAAAATCAAACAAACAAGCATACAAGCCGTCCATGGTCTATGGACGACGGGTGTCGGGTGCTACTAAACACCGTCTGCATCCTAGTGTCTATTTCAACTAGAAAAATAAATAAGAGGTGAGGAGTTCTCACCGTCTAGCTAAACCAAATGCCACGACTCTTCCTATGTAGGAAACCTTCGTCATTCTCGCCTTTCGCCACTTTCGTTGCCCGTAGCCACTGCATATATAAAAATCACATTTTTATACCACTACTATATAGATAAAAATTCTATTTTTTTTACCACTACGATATAGATAAAAATTCTATTTTTATACCGCTACTATATAGACAAAAATTCTATTTTTATAACGGTGTTCATATAATAAAGATTATACTTTTATAACGCTTCTTCCTATATAAAAATTATATTTTTATATCTACTTCTCATAAAAAGATTGAATTTTTATATCATTGCTATAAAAACCCCATTTTTATTTCAACATATATATAATAAAAATCAGATTTTTATTTTGCTATATCTATAAAGATTATATTTTTATACTCTATATCACATAAAAATCATATCTTTATCTCTTCTACACAATAAAAATCGATTTTTTAGTACTTCTATAATAAAAAATCACTTCTTTATACCGTTACTTATATATAAAAGATCCCATCTTTACATCGCTACTCATATAATAAAAATCGTATTTTTATTCAAATAAAAATCGTAGCTTTATAATATTAAAAATCTAAACTTTCATTAATTAATAATCTATTCTTTTCACCTTGTTAAAAATCACGTTTTTAAACCATAAACAAATCCAATTTATTTCATAACCATAGATATAAATTTCCTACCTTTATCTAACTAAAGATCAAAGCTTTTATAAATTCTAATCGAAGCTTTCATGTAGTAAAAATCATACCATTATATAAATAAAATAAAATAAAATAAAAACCGTTTTTCCTATAACTAAATAAAAAAACTCACTGTTTTCAGTCGGAGGGGTTCGCAGTGGTCCTTGGTGGTGGTCAGAGGGGCGCTAGAGGTGGCGGCATCCCTCCAGGTGGCAGCGGCCTGGCTGCAGGCGGGCCCAGGGGCGTTGTCTATCTCGATTTGGGCATTCAGCAGGGGGAGTCAGTTTTATTGGAAGAGGGGGGAGCTGACGTTGGGACTGGGGGGGCCTTCACCGGAGGCAGTGGCACGGAGAGGGGTGGTGGCGGCTGGAGCGTGTCGGCGGCGGAGAGGAGAGGGCACGATCGCTTAGGGTTTTTTTTATTTCGTTGAAGGAAATTGTCGGGGAGAGAGAATGAAGAGGGGTGATTATTATATATATTTAATTTAGTGAAAATTAGGCTCACATCCCTAAAAAAGTTCAAAATTAACGCCACATCTAGCCAAACTTTCTTTGCGTTTCTAGTCCCTAGAATCAGCTGCCGCCCAAAACATTTTGTCCCTCCGGCCTCCTGCCACATACCCCTTCGCCTTTTCCAATTTTGCAAAAAAAAAAAAGCGCTCATGCATAAAAAAAATTCTAAAATCCGGAAATAATCCCAGGAGTGCACGCAAATTGAAAAAAAAAGTTGCATACTTCTGTGCAACTATTGCTTATAGTAGCATGTATGTATGCATATATTTATATAGTGTATTTATGCTGAAAAATCTGGACCAATATACGCATACATGTATGCAACTATTAGCAAATAACTGCATAAATTTATGCATACAAAGTTGAACTGAGATTTTCGTATGACGAAAAGTTGCATACATGAATGCAACTATTCTGTATATATGCATGCATGTGTGCAACATATTTAAAAGGGACGATGGTTGGCAAATATACGCATGAATGCATGCATTTATTCTTTACAAGAGCATAAATGTGTGCAACAATGTCTGAAAATGGCGAATGCTTGAAAAACCAGGCCACATTTGAATATATGCATAAAAGGATGTATGTAATGCAGTTTAGTTGCATACATATATGCATTTATACTGCAGTTTGGGCGCAACACTGAAATATTAGCATGAATGTGTGCAACTATTTACAAATAGGTGCATCTTTTGATGCAAAAACCTGTTGTTTCGCTGATTTTGTGTTATTTTGAGTTTTGACGTGGTTTTTGATTGTTTTTCCACCTGATTTTTTTGGCGTGAATGTGTTTTATTTAATAATGAATTTTCGTGATTTTTTTATAATTTTTTATATGTTTTTGAAAAATAGGGACCTAATTTACAATAAGTTTAGGACCGGATGTGAGCCTAATTTTGAAACTTAATAGGGACCTATGACAAACGGACCCTTTAATTTATTAATACTTTATTCAATAGAAGTCGATTCCACATTCGATCTCCAAACGAAGCCCAACAACTGTCGTCCATAGTACATTACCCCCATTCCAAACACAATGGGATATGTATCGTAAGCTGATTCGATTGTTTCGATCAGTTTCCATCAAAATAAAAATATAACTCTATATATTGAATTTGAACGCGCATTTCAATTTACTGGGGCCACATACGGACTCTAAAATTCACGAAAAATATTTTCTAGCTTTGTATTGACGATACGGTCCTGACAAAACTGATTTCATCAAATTCTGAGACCATATGAAAATTGGTCATTTTCAGATCGATCGAAATTGACAAAACACGTTTAACTTTGCCACGCTCACATATTGATTCGAAAAATTACGAATTTTGGAATCTAGCAATAACTTGACATCACGGATCCAACAAAAGTGGTTTCGTCGAAAACCGAGGTTGTTTGCAAAATTTCCATTTCTAAGGGCCTGAATTCCATAGCGACTATTCAAAATAATTTTCTCGTCATTATTATTTAAAATAATTCATTTTAAGTAATCAAAATTCGCTAAAATTGCCAAAATATAAATTTTAAATTGGCCCAGATTTCCGGGTTATTACAAATTTGCTCGGTTTATGTGATATTTGATGGTTGAATGTGTTTGATGTGAAAATTACATTTTAAAAAACAGAATTAGTGATATCGAATAATTTAACCTTTGAAATGAATTGATTTGAAATTCTAAATATATGTCAATTATTTGAAAAGGCTGAGTTGATTCTCATTTCAAATAATTGATCGACGATTGAAAGCCGAAGATATGAAGACTGTGCAAGACCGATGACGTTCTCGTCGAATGGAGGGGTGCTACTAATGCTCATGATAGGAGTAGCTACCCTGACGGGGCTGAAGTAGTAGCCGTCGGGACGTACTTGTTGATTGTACGGATATGCGAGGTATTGAGTGCCTCCGGTTTCGTTCAGACCCAGAACGAACTTGTAAATGGACTGTGTGTTTGACATTGGATTTTGTTCTATGCTGATGGATCTCTATTAAATATATATCTGTTTGGCGGCGGAGAATTTATTCTCTTGCTTAACGCCCTTCTCTGAGACATACGAGCTCATAGGTCATATATCGAGAGAAATCAGTCGCATGAAGTGAATTGCCTGTGTGGCACGCCTAAGTGGCAGATGATCAAGGCTTCTGTTGAAAAGCAAAGTCTTGTGGTTGATGATCAAAGCGCAACCTGTGTGGCAGAGCTTTGTGTATAACGTTGTTTCGCGAGCCTCATACCCCGGTATGAGCCAGAAACGGGAGAAGGACATCGGGGAGGGTATGCGTTTCTTTTTAGCTAAGGTGGTGTCAATGACCTACCAGCCCTGACATTTATATTATATTCACCTGTGTGGTTGTTGCTGTTGCAAGGCGCCTCGGATATATCAGCGACTATGTGGAGCCGATGGAGTCACAGGACTCATTTACGCCCCCAAAGGGCGGGGAAACGTAGTGTTCAGGCATAATAATCCACATCGGTGGACCGGCCCTGACGATCCAAGGCTTGCCTGCGCGCTTGCCTGAGACATGGTAGGCTAGATTTTCTCGAAGCGGTGAGGACAATCCCTGGCCTAGCTTCATGACGGAAATCCAATTTCAAAATACGACATCGTGTGGTTTTGATTGTGTATATATATATATGGCGACATGATATATGGTACCCATGTCGTCTACGATTGATAGTTATGATTCAAATTGTTTTTGAAACATATAAACACTAGCAATAATATCAAATGATTTGTTTTGCTCGTATCAAGCATATTTTTGCCATTATAAGGTAAAACTCTATCCTCTGGTTTGTGTTGCATTATGTGATGGGACCTGAATCTTATAATGGCTTCATTTTTATGAAAAGCATTGCGATGTTTAAAAGATTTACTTGTTTTAAAGCATTGTCAATCACTGGAGTAAACCCGTTCCGCGAAAGTGGCGTGGTCCTGTGATTTGCCATATTGTAAAAGATGTTAAGTAGATTTCTCATACCAGTCCCATGACTGACTCGTAGTTTGTTTCACTTGCAAACTCGGGTGCCCCTTTTTCTACATGGGCGGCCTTGTATTCAGGTTTTAGCAGGCTCTTTCTGGATAGCTGGAGCTGAAGACGGATTCTATCATTTATCTCATTTTATGCTGTTCAGCTCCTATTGTACATATTATGTTTGTTTCCGCTGTAGATATTTATGTATAGCTGAACTGTATTTGTACTAAGTATGATCCTGTATACTATGTAACTCTGATGTTTATATTTGTTCAGTGTATTCTATTGTACATTAGCTGGTGTATTTATTTATTTCTGTTCTGCTGTTATCTGTTTATGTGTTATATTCCAAAGATTACCCATTTCTTCGTGTTACGGGGTTTGGGTCGTCACAATTCACCTCCGCAAAAGCCACCATCTCCTAGCACGATTCCCAACTCGCACCCTCTTGCATGGATAAACACACTCGAATGGAGCACATTCATGCTCCAAATTCTCACGATTTGGCAATTGAAAATCAATCACAACCGTTGGATTTTTCGGTCTCATGAAGTTCTTCGATTTTGCTTTTATAAGTTTTAAAATTCATTGATAGGATTGGAAGAAAAGTGAGATCGAATTATTGAAGAAGGTGGCCATTGATTCGTTTAAAAGGGCGGCGGCTACTATATGGGGAATTAAGGTTTAGTATATTAGGGTATTTATATATTAATAATACTATTTACTTCTTTTATTTCAAAAAAAAGACCGTTTATCCATATGTTGTATGTTATAAAGAAATTAAATTAACTGATAGGGATGAGGTGTTAATCTATTTAACGTTTATTTCCTATTCGGAGATTTGAAAGAAAACATAAGGAAAGAGAAAATGGGAATGTAATTAATGCATGATTTATTGTCTCTAAAAAATAATTGAGTGGGAAAGCATTACTTTATAATAAAGGAGAAGTTGAGTGAGGTAGAAATGGAAAAGAAGAGAAGAGGAGAAGAAGGAAATATGGTAAATATAAAGGAAAGGACAAATAAAACGAATGCATCAATCTTGATGGAGAGGAATGGTGTAGTTATTAAGGAAATAACAAATAGAGGAAGGCATTAAAAATGGATGGAACTATTCACATTTCAGAATTAACTGATTAATGAAGGTTTGAACATGTAATCCATGTTTTGAGTTCCTAAAAGTTACATTTTTAATCGACAGGGGAAATATTTAAGGGGATAGCCAAAGATATATATATACATACATACATATATATATTTTTAGAATTTATTTCATTTATAACCTACACATTATTTTCAATCAATATTTCAATATAAATTAATAAATTTTAATAAAGTCCCTAAGGCATTTTTTTTCCTTGGCATTTTTTAACGTTTATGAGTTTTCTTAAATTTAAAGATCCAGTTTAGTTTAAATTTATCTAAAGTTTAAGTTTTTTTTCGACTTTGAAGTTCATTCATTCTAAAAAAATAGAGAGAGTTTAATGTTAAAATTTTGCAAAAAAGGGAATTAACAAGTTTTCATAAATTTTAATTGTTTTATAAACTTCTAAATTTACTTTAATTGGTTGTCAATTACTAATTATTAGCATGAATTATTTATTTACTAAGGTATTTTTAATTAAATATTTAATATTAATATGTAGGTTTTTAATTAATAATTACTAATTAGTCGTTAATATTAATTATTAAAAATTATTTAATGAAAATAATTAATATTATAATATATTCATATATTACAACAGTCAAAAAATAAAAGTTGTGATAGACTTTTATTACAATTGTCAAAATAACACAGTTGTTAAAAATAAATTTTTTACAACTTTTCTAAAAAAAATTGTAAAAAACATTTATTACAACGGTGCTTTTACCACCGTTGTAAAATTAAAGTTGTAACATGGTGTTTTTGTTGTAGTGTTATAGTTAGGGGGGGTATTAGAAGGATCATTATCAACAGGTATATGCAGGTATGATATTTTATAAACTAAAGTTGTCATCATAAAAAAGGGGGAGAGTGTTGGAGAATGGAGTTTTGATGACAACAACCTTATTTCAATTATCATTGATTATAAAATATATACTAACACTTTTTGTATAGAATATATATATATATATATATATATATATATATATATATGCAGAAATTATATATAGGAACTATTACTGAAGACTGTACAGTTTTAAAGATGATAGAGATTCAAAGTTCAGAGAAATTTCAAGACTCATGAGTATTCAAGATTTCAAGAGTTCAAAAGTTCAAGATTAATATAGTTATAGAGTCTAGATTTTGTAAGACTCTAAATAGCACTCCATGTTCAAATTCTAATTCTAATTTTCAAATTCTAATTCTAATTTTCAAATTCTAATTTTTAATTCTATCCTCAATCCTCCCCATTTTATTCTCTATCTTGTCTATTTTTTCCTTTTTATTCTTTTTTGTTTTTCAAACTTAAATTTTATATATTTATATTCTTATAATTTATATTTATATATTTTAAAACATTACAATTTTATAAATACATTTATATAGTCTAAATTTTTGTTTTCATATGATTTACTACTTTATAATATTAATTTACAATACTATATTTTTATTCAAGAATTTCCAGAATTGTATTTGTATCAAAACACTTGAAAAATGTTTTAAAATTCAAAAATACACTAGAGCATGTTGACATGCCAAAAACACTATGTCGACATATAACTGTTAGAAATCCAAATTTGAAAGGAAGTGTCTTTTCACTAATTGAAACGTTTCAGAAACGTTGCAGCCTTTCACACTCTATAAAAAGGGCTTGAATTCGATTTTTTTAAACATATCATCTTCTCCACTTTCATTATATAATCATTGTTAATCATTTTTATGATTTTTACACTTATACTCTGCCGAATTCAATTCTATTTTGATTAAACTTCTTCTTTCTACACTCTCTTTTCATCTCTCTCTTAATCAAGTGCCATTAAAGAGTTCTAAGGCTGTTTGTGATTGTTTGGGTTGAGTAAAAGAGGAATCGGTGTATCCTTCCAGCCGAGAAATCAAGGAAGTAGAAATCGGTGTTTCCTTATAGCCGAGAAATCAAGGAAGTAGGAATCGGTGTTTCCTTGTAGCCGAGAAATCAGGGAAGTAGTAATTGGTGGTATCCCTTGTAGCCATGAAATCAAGGAGGTTGTACTTGACTATTAAAATAGCAATAAAACTCTGCACAATCCAACGTTGTGCGGGACTGGACATAGGAGCAATCTGAACTAGTATAAAATCCGTTGTGTTCTTTCGTTTTACGCATCTTTACTTCTGTTAATTTTGTATCTGTGTTTGAATCTATGTCTATGATTGTATTTTTGGTGTTCGATTCATCTCGTAGTTCACATAAGTTTTTAATTTTGTTCAAATTCTCACGAACACTATTCACCCCCCTCTAGTGTTTGTTTTGCCTTAACGATTCATTCTGCATCCCTAACAAGAGCTCCAATCATCTTAAGTATAGGAAAGGGCCAATATATCTAGGTGCCAACTTCCTCATCTTAACAAATCAAATCACTCTTCTCATCGGAGAAATTCTCAAATACACGTAATCCCCGACAGAAAATGCTAAATCTCTTCTTTTAGAATTCGCATAACTCTTTTGTCGACTTTGAGCTGCTTGTAGTCGCTTCTTAATGAAGTCAACTTTATCTGAAGCTTCTTGGATTATGTCTGGACCGAATACTAACTGATTACCAGACTCTATCCAACGTGCAGGAGATCTACATGGCCTACCAAACAATGTTTCATACGGTGACATTTTTAAACTTGTCTGTAAGCTATCATTATATGAAAACTCAACCAAATGTACATGATCTTCCCAAGATCCTCCAAAATCAAGAATACAAGCCCACAATAAATCTTCTAATATATGATTCACCCTCTCAGATTGGCCGTCTGTTTGAGTATGATATGCAGTGCTAAGATTGATCTAGGTTCCCATTTCAGATTGGAATGCTTCCCAGAACTTACTAGTAAAGATCGGATCGCGATCACTAACAATGCTGCTGGGAATTCCATGTAGTCTAACAATCTCTCTCACATAAACCTGAGCAAGACTTTGAGCTATTCTAGTTGATTTCACTGGAATAAAATGGGCACTCTTCGTGAAAAGATCAACTATTACCTAAATATTATCATTGCCCTTCTTGGTTCTAGGCAAACCATCAATGAAATCCAAAGAAATTTGATCCCACTTACATTCTGGAATCTCTAAAGGTTGCAATAATCCAGCGAGCTTCTTTTGATCACCCTTGACTTGTTGGCAAGTAGAGCACCTGCTAACATATATAGAAATATGCCTCTTCATAGACTTCCACCTGAATGTGCG
Organism: Allium sativum; assembly: GCA_030737875.1. NCBI lineage: Eukaryota > Viridiplantae > Streptophyta > Magnoliopsida > Asparagales > Amaryllidaceae > Allium > Allium sativum. Next base: position 755,236,579 of record CM060918.1, read on the forward strand.
CTTAAGATCGTAATGCATCTTACACACCCCTGGATGATACTAAGCTTGGATTTGTCATTCATCCATTACCTCTTTTCTGAGCTTGGGAATATTCGGAACACGGATTCGGCCTAATAATCTAAAAATTTCCTTGCTATCAATTTGGAAACTCGAGACTTTGCCTTGCTAAATTCTTTTAATAATTTTCTGAATAAAATCATCATCCTTTTGAAGAATAGATATCTTCTCAATCAATGAAGGCGTAATAATAAGATTAGCAACGATTGCATTCTTTCTACTAAGTGCATCAATTACAACATTGGCTTTCCCTTGAGTATACAAAATATCAAGACCATATGCTGCAAGGATTTCTAACCAAAGGTGGTGTCTTAAATTTAAGTCTTTCTGGGTGAACAGATATTTCAATGATTTATGATATGTATATAATTTGAACTTCTCACCCATAAGATAATGCCTCCATATCTTCAAAGCAAATACCATGGCCTATAGCTTTAGATCGTGTGTAACATATCTCTTCTCATGCGGCTTCAACTAACGGTTGGCATAAGCAACAACTTGGCCTCTTTGCATTAACACCGCACCTACTCCTTTATGAGAAGCATCCGTATCGACAGTTAAGTCTTGATTTCCATCAATAGTAGTCAACAATGGAGCAGTAGTCAATCATACTTTTAGCTCTTGGAAAGCTGCCTCACATTTTGTTGTCCAATTAAACCTTGCATTCTTCTTTGTAACCTTTGTCAATAGACTGATAGCTTCGAAAAATCCTCAACGAATCTCCGATAACAGCGTGCCAATCCCAGAAAACTTCTAACTTCTATGGGAGTGCTTGATTGCTTCCAGTCTCCTATGGCTGTAATTGTAACGACCCACAAATTCAAACCCTTTGAGTTGACCAATTACAATACAAGTCCAACCCAAATTGCACGAAAATATGAACCATTAACAGAAGAAATTAAAGGGTGATAAATAGAAAGGATAGAAAAATTAGAATAGATGAAATAAGATAGAACAAATAACTGAACAACAACGAATATCACAATCGCAGCAGAATAAAATGTAACGTATATAAACTCTTGGAAATATAAAACTTTATCATTACTTACATACATCAAGAGAGTACAACACATATTCATCACAGCGGAAATAAACTATATATATATATATCTAATAATTTAAGCCCCATGCTCCATGCTCCTTCTAGATTATCTGTAAAATCCTTAACTCTTTGACTGCCCGTACAAATTTGGGCACCCAAGAGTATAGGGAAAAAATTGAAAAAAAAAACTCCGGGTCAGTTATGAGACTGGTGTGAGTAAACGATTTGAAACAGTTTGCTTAATTTGGAAAAATTCTTTTGAAAGATAAAGATAATCGTAAGACCGATCCACACATAAACACATATGGTTTTTTACCTTACGATGACCCAAAACATTATGAAATTATAATTATTCTGATATTATAATAATGTCAAGGGTTTTCACAAATAAATTAGAATCTAGCGGAACGCTTGCATCTCACGCTTCTGATATATAGTATACAAACAAAACTGCTTGGCGCTTTGGGATAATGGATTCCTAACTATGAAAAGGTATGGAACCACCTTCCTATAGTATATTTCTAGAGAGGAAAACACTGGGCTCAACTGAAAATCTTGCAACCCGACCTGTAACGATACGGGTTTCGCCCGACCCGATCGATCGCAAAATCGACCAAGACCGTTCAAAACCCGAACACGTTAACTCTGGGAATACAACAACATCAGAACAATAACAACAGACTTTTATTACATCATGGTAACGTAACATCAGAGTACAGAATATCAGAGTACATCGATAAATTACAGCAGAAGATAAATTACAATATTTTAATACATTGCAGCGGAAACAATAAAATAGATACAACGGAAGATAACTACACTCTGGACACAGCTTTAAGCTTCAATCCAGCATCTTGCTCGAGATAAGAACCTGTAGACAAACTACTCGACTGCCCGTGTGGAAAAGAGGGCACCCGAGTTTGCAAAGGTGGAAACAAACAACGGGTCAGTCATGGGACTGGTGTGAGAATTCTTAACTAATTTAACTAATAGTAATAAGGAAAATCCAAGGACCACGCCGCTAATGCGGAAAGGATTTTATTCCAATGGATTTTTGTGCATAACTTAAGGTGACAGAACAAATAAATAAGTAAGTCGTAAAACAACACAATGCTTTTGGAAAAATGGAATCACCATAAGACTCAAGTCCCATCACAAAATGCAACGCAAACCAGAGGATAGAGTTTTACCTTATGATGATTAAACATGCTTGGTACGATAAAACGAATTTGATATTATTATTAGTGTATATAAAAAAACATTTCAAAATAAATGTATCAATCCTAGGAAGCATAGCTACCATATACTATGCCTCCATACTAGTAATACAATCAAAACCGTAGGGTCGTATTGGGAATTTGGTTTCCATCATGAGTCAAGGCTAGGGAGGATCTCCTTACCGATTCGAGACACTCTAGCTAATGTCTCAGGATCCCCCGCAGTGAACCCTTGGATCCTGCAGGCCGGTCCACACATACAGCTTCGTGGATTGGCAATTCCTGAACACACGTTTCTTGATCCTATATGACCTATCATCCGAGGCGCGTCACATTCCATCATCCACATAAGTAAATATCAGCCAGTTTAAGCACCGACACCACTTCTAGCTAGAAAGAAACGTGTTGCTCTCCCTGCGTTCCCTTCTCCCGTTTTAGACTCAACCGGGTTGTGAGGTTCGCGAAGTAACGTTATAATCACAAGGCCTGCTTTTCAACAAAGCCTTGATCATCTTCATCTTAGCGTGCCACGTTGACAATTCACGCCATGCGATTGATAACTATTAATACACAACCTCTAAGGGTGTTGAGCAAGATAATAAATTCTCCGCCACCAACGGTCGTATATTAATAGAAATCAATTAACATAGAACAAAATTCAACATCAGACACACACTCCATTTATAAACTTATGCTCTGGGTCTGAGCGAAAGCCAAATCCGTACAAATCAGCACTACTTCCGGATAACAACCATCTTAGCCGCATCTTGGGAGCAAATCAATCAAGGGCCTCAACACTAGTTACCCATTCGATGTGAAGATCGTCGGTCTTGTACCGTCTTCAACTCTTCGACTGTTAGTTGCCGTATTCATTATTCAGAATGGGTTAAACCCGGTCTATCCGAATAACTCGCATGATTTAAAATTAGGTGCCATATATAAACCACATCAACGCCTCATTCCAATTCAGAATATCCTTTTAATAAAGTATTCACATTATTAGGGAAAGGTTTCCATAAATTTTATCAAAGAAAATCTTTCAACTTATTCTTTAATCTTCCTTTATTCACCATCAATCTAATTAAAGATTTATTTTAAACTTTATTAAGTTTTAGTCTTCTAAAATCATTGTTAAATGACTAAACACTTTTCTGGAATTAATCTTATCTTTAATCCGGGTTTAAGAACTGATGTTATTTAAAACATAGTTCACGAGAGACCCCATTTCATGTTTCATTTATTCCCAATTTAATATATAATATTAGGCATCTCTTCTTTTATAAAATTTCATTTAATCTTGATTAAAAGATTAATTAATAACAAATCATAATTTCACAATTGATTTGAGTTTCAAGAACTAATGCCCTTCAAAACATTGTTCACTAACAACCCATAATCAATTTCCTTTTTATTTCAATTATATTTAATAATTGGAAATCTCATTTAAATCTTAATAAAAAGATTTTCCTTTACTCAAATGGATTTAAGAATAATGTTATTTAAAACACTATTCACGACAAACCCAAAATCTAACTTGACATTAAATATAAAGCTTTGAATGGGAATTATATCAATTATATTAAATATCAAATTCTAAAACCAACGGATATCATATCAGAAATAACGATATTAAATATCTTCCAAATTCCCAAAATAATATCCGTATAATCACAGAATTAATATTGAAATAGTCCGTAGATAATTTCCATTCAAATCCAATTCAATGTACTCATTGGGAATTCTTAGTTGTATCAAAAACCATTTTAAATCCTTTTATTTATTTATAAAATAAATAAATCACTTATTTTGATAAAAATATCTTTTATCTTTATAAACTTGGAGATTTTCATCAAAACCCTTTTTGGATCATTCATTATGATTTCACATAATTTTTTCTTTCCTTATTTTTTTTGTATTTTAAAACGTTTATAAATTCGTTTCCAAGACGATTCCAACTTTTATTCCAACTATAATCTAAAATTTATTATACTATATGTTATCCTTTTATAATAATATTATTTTCCAAAATATTAATTTTGAAATTTCTCTTTTAATATTCATTATAAAATGGATAAAATAAATCGATAAACTCGTTCGGGTTTTTAAAATGCGTTGCTATTTTTAAAACGGATTAAATATCCCAACTCATTTTCTTATCCATTTGTATTTTATAATGTGCTAGATCTCTCACATTAAGCCTACGACTTGTGGATGCTGGATGTGCCGGTCGGTTCCGGGCAGACTTATTCCACAAGATGGGCTTAACCTCGTGTCACGGCCCGTTTCGTATTTGTGCACTTGGACCTCTCACATTAGGTTCAACATTAGTGGCTTCTGGATATGCCGGTCGGGTCCGGGCAGACTTCCACCACAAATGTAACCTAACCTCGTGTCCAAGCACAATTATAATTTATAATTATAATTAATTTTTCCAAAACATATTATTTGAAATTATCCTTTCCATTAAGGAATCTTAATTTTAAGAAATTCTTTATTTCTAAATATCTTGATTTCAAGTATCTTAATATAAATTGTAACTTTCCGTATTCTTATAATATTAAAATAATATTATAATAATATTTTCAAAATGTATAATTTTTGAATTTAAAACTTCCAATATTAATTAATTATTTATTACTTGTAATAACCCGAAAATCTGGGCCAGTTTAAAATTTTTATTTTGGCAATTTTAACGAATTTTGATTATTTAAAATGAATTATTTTAAATAATATCGATGAGAAAATTTATTTTGAATATAATTCGACGTATATATTATACGCGTCGTCGTTAGAATATAAATATTTATATATAATTATAAATAGAATTGAAAATGGCGCGGTAGTTCGATAATTCGATTTCAAACTTCAATTGAATGTACCGGGTGCACAACAATCCAGATTTTAGTGAAACCAAAAATAATGGAATCTAATAGTGAATATCTTTCCAACGAATCCGAAAAATCAAGATTTCATAGCGGGAATCAAAAGATATGTCCAGTTGAAAATTCTGAATAGTCGCTATGGAATTCAGGCCCTTAAAAATGGGAATTTTGCAAATGACCTCGGATTTCGACGAAACCACTTTTGTTGGATCCGTGATGTCAAGTTATTGCTATATTTCAAATTTCATAATTTTTCGAATCAATATGTGAGCGTGGCAAAGGAAAACGCGTTTGACCAGTTTCAGTTGATTTTAATCGACTGGAAATTGGCCATTTTTCCAACGGTCTCAGAATTCGGCGAAACTAGTTTTGTTAAGACCGTATCGTCAATACGAAGCTAGAAAATATTTTTCTGGAATTTTTAGAGTTCGTATGCGACCCCGGTAATTTGAAATGTACGTTTAAAATTCAATATAGTGATTTAAATGTAAATTCAACGGAAACTAATTCAAACGATCGAATCAACTTGCGATACATATCCCATTGTGTTTAGAATGGGGTGAAACGCTATGGACGACAGGCGGTGGACCTCGTTTCGAGGTCGTATGTAAAAGTCAACTATTTGCAAATAAAATATTAAAATAAAATAATTAAAAAAAAAAAACCTCCTCCTTAAAATCGTTCTGCCCCCCCTTCCCTTCATTCTCGTTCATCACTGGAAAAAAAAAAGAAAAAAAAAAGCCCGCTGCTTCCCCTTCGATCTCCTCCGATCGCTGCCACCACCGCTGGTGCCACCTCCGGCCAGCGAGCCCCGCCGTCGCCCCCTCCCTCTTCCCCGCTCATCTTCTCCTCCCCTTTTCGCCCTTCTGTTGTGCGCGAGCCCACGTAGGCGGAGCCCAAATTCGCGCGACGCCCTACCCTCGCCAATCACCGCCACTGGAGCAGCGCTCCCATCCCCAGGCCATCGACCATCAGCCCCCTTCCAATCCCCAAAACCCGTGACCCCCCCCCCCCCCCCAAACCCCTCCCTGAAGCTGACGCAGCCACCAACCCCGCCTCCCTCTGTCATTCGCTGCCCAAACTTCACCACTGCCACCTCCAAACTCCGGCGACCCCAGTCCCAAAGTCCAACGTGAGTTTCTTTTATTTTATTTGTTTATTTACTTATTTTATTTATGAAATTAGGAGTAAGAGAATTTATATATATTAGCATTAGGTTATAAATCAGTTTTAAAGGTTTATCGAAATCTATAATTTTTATAAATTGAAAAGGTATAATTTTTATAAATAAAAAAAAGATAGGATTTTTAAAATAGTGAAAATATTGTCTTTATATATCAAATAGCTTTGTAAAAATATTGTCTTTATATATCAAATAGCTTTGTAAAAATATATAAGTAGCGAATTAAAAATATAATCTTTGTATTCAAAGTGGCGTTGTAAAAATATAATCTTTTCTATTTGAAGAGCGAAGTAAAAAATTCGTTTTTTATATATTGTATAGCATAATAAAAATTCGATTTTTATATATTGAACATCGAAGTAAAAATATGATTTTTATATATTGAATAGCAGGTTAAAAATATGATTTTTATATGTTGAACTTCGAAATAAAAATATGATTTTTATATATTGAATAGCGAAGTAAAAATTCGATTTTTACATATGTAGTGGCTACGGGCGACGAAGGTGACGAAGATGCGATAGCAATGAAGATTTCTATCAATGAAGTGCTGTGGAGCTAGGATAGCTATCGGTGAGAATTTCTCACCTTTCAATTTCTTTTCTAGTTATATATATATACTAGGATGCAGACGGTGCTTAGTAGCACCCGACACAATCGTCCACAGACCATGGACTTGTTTGTTTGGTTGCATAGATTAGTGATGATTTGATTTGAAATTGAATTGTTGGGTGAAATAAATTGATTTGATTGATGTGTGAATGGCGTGGGCCTTCACTAGACCGGGGATAAGGCTAGGCCTTGTCCCGTTTCTAGTATCGTGCCGTTATGCCGCCGAAATTTTCTAAAATATGTTAGAAAATAAAAATATCATTTTATTGTGTAAATGAATTGAATAGAAATTCATAGGTTGAAATAAAATGTTTTATCGTTAAAATATAATTTTAACGTGAAGTGAATAAAATAAAATATTCATTTATAAACCGGACGGTTTGTTTATGTACACCTATTTGAAGGACATTGATTGGATCGATAAATTTTACACATCGCCCAACTGCACAAATAAAATCTGTGTTTGTTTGTTTGAAACCCCACACGGGTGTTGGGATGAAATTTGAAGTTCACTCATCGTGATTGATTAAATATGTCGATCGATGGATTGGCAGGCTGTTATAAGCGTTAGATATCTATATTTGATGCTTATACAGTGTAGTGCACTTTGGTTGATGGTTGATTATTTTGCGATGCTATTATATGGGTGTAATGTATGAAAATCCATATAATTAACATTATATGGTAATTGATTGGGCCTCATTCCAGTTTTGAAATAAAAATATTTGAATAGAAATATTTGGAAATAGAAATATTTGAAATAGAATATTTGAAAAAGAAATATTCGAAGTGGAATATTTGAAAATATCAATATATGAAGCCGTGTTGATTAGATTGACGCCATTTTGACGTGAACGATATTTATATCGATTTTATTCGATTTCGAAATGAATTTAATTGAAAACGATTTCGAAATGAATTGAATTGAAAACGATTTCGAAATGAATTGAATTGAAAACGATTTCGAAATGAATTGAATTGGAAACGATTTCGAAATGAATTGAATTGAAAACGATTTCGAAATGAATTGAATTGAAAACGATTTCGAAATGAATTGAATTGAAAACGATTTCCAAATGAATTGAATTGAAAACGATTTCGAAATGAATTGAATTGAAAACGATTTCGAAATGAATTGAATTGAAAACGATTTCGAAATGAATTCAAATTGAATTGAAATTTGAATTGAATAGAAATGAATTTTAAAACGAATTTATAAAGAAGAATTCAATTTTGATTTAAATTGAAATAGAAGTTGAGATTGCTTTTGAAACGAATATTAAAACTATTTATATAATTCGTTTTAAATAGAAATCGACGAAATATATATTATATATATTATATATATAATATAATGGCCTGAATAGAACGCGCCGCGCCGCGGCAGTTCGCGAATTTCGACCATTGACTTCGAACGGATATTACGGGAGATCCGACCGTCGGATTCTCCTAAAACTGGAACCGTTGGGTTCGTATCGAAAAGATCTTTCTAACGAATATTTGAAATTTGAAATCTAACGGTTGGATTTGGAATTATGTCCAAATCAAATTCGAAAAAGGTCGTTGTAAGTGCAGCTCGATGGCCATTTGTGGAAATCGACTGTACGGGCATTGATAAAATTATTAAAAATAGTAATAATTTGTGTAAAATCATAAGAAATGATTTGTGAAGATTTGGGATGAAAAACTCCACATTTGAAAAGATAAAAATAGATTTTTATCGAAATGAACTAGTTTTGAACTAGAATTATAATTCTATTTATTTTTAAATAAATAAATTGAATTTGAAATGGTTTTGAAAATAACCGAAATTTCCAATGATTGCATTGGAATGGATTTGAATCGAAATTGTCTTCGGAATATTTCGATGTTGGATTTCGTGATTATACAAATGTTGTTATGGAAATTTGAAAGATATATATTTATATCGTTATTTCCAATACGACATTTGTTAATCGTAGAATTTGATATTGAATATAAGCCGATATATTTTCTATTCAGAGCCTTATATTGAATATCAAATGTGATTTGGGTTTGTCGTGAATGGTGTCTTCACTAACACTGTTCTTGAACCCAGTTGAGAAAAGATTAAATCTTTATATTTAGATTTAATGAAGTGTACCAATTAAATAATATTTGATTGGAATTGAATTGATATTGATTTTTGGGTTTATCGTGAACAGTGTTTTAAATAACACTTGTTCTTTAACCCGATAATTAATGGAATGTGATTTTGGGTTTATCGTGAACCGTGTTTTAAATGACACTGATTCTTTAACCCAGTCACAGATTAAAACTAAGTGGAGTTTTAATGAATCTTTAATTAGATTGAAATGATCGAGGATGGAGTATCACCAGTTTTGCTCCAGGCGATAGTTAAATCTTTAATCAGATTTGAACGTGAAATGGTAATTGAATTTACCGATAACACCGTGGTGTTAGATATGAAGTATTACCAGTTTTACTTCATGGGATGAATAGGTTGGGATTGAGAAATTAAAACAAATGATTACTTCGGTAAGGTTCGTTAATCCCGACTAGTTTGAATTGAGATTCAAAAATAGAATAAAGAATAAATTCAAGGAATTTATCTTGGATAAAATTAATGGGAACCTTTCCCTATGAACGTGAAATTTAGAAACTAACTGTCGGTTAGCCAAGCAGAATGGTTTTCTGAATATTGATCTGATGTTGGTTCCGGCCTTCGGGGTTGATATTTGGGGAATTATTCTCTTGATTAATTTACGGTTAGTGACTAATGAATTGGAATGAGGCGTATGTTGTGTTTGTGTAACACTTATTTAAAAATATACGCGAGTTATTCGGAAAGACCGGGTTTATCCCATTCTGAATAACTGATACGACGATAAGTCGAAGATGAAGACGGTGGTCGAAGACCGGAAGTCTTCACGTCGTTTGGGTGATTACTGATGATCTTGATTGGGCTGTACACCCAAGAAGATGGAAACAGTTGGTGATCGTCCAGACGTACTTGGAGATCGATGGATATGCGGGGTACTAGGTGCCTCCGGTTTCGTTCAGACCCAGAACGGACTTGTAAATGGACTATGTGTCTGACATTCGATTTTAGTCCGTGTGATTGATCTCTATTAAATATATATCTGTTTGGCGGCGGAGAATTTATTCTCTTGCTTAACGCCCTTCTCTGAGACGTACGAGCTCAGGGTTTATATATTGATGGATATCAAACACATGGAGTGAATTGCCTGTGTGGCATGCCTAAGTGGCAATTGATCGAGGCTTCTGTTGAAAAGCAAAGTCTTGTGGTGATGATCAAAGCACGGCCTTTGTGGCGTAGCTTTGTGTAACGTTTACTTCGCGAGTTTCACCCCCGGTATGAACCAAAAACGGGAGACGGACCTCAGGGAGGGCCTGCGTTTCCTCCTAGCTAGAAGTGGCGTCAGTGGTTTTACACGCCCTGACGAGTTTGACTTATGTGGTTGTTGCTGTTGCGAGGCGCCTCGGTTAGATCGGACGATCCGGGTCCGATGGAGTCATTCGTTGGCTCGCTTACGCCCCAAAGGGAGGCGAAACGCAGTGTTCAGGATTTTAGTTTAATCCACATCGGTGGACCGGCCCTAACGATCCAAGGGTCGATGCGTTCTGATCCTGAGACTCGGGCTAGGCAGTCTCGAATCGGTAGAGGACTATCTTTTGCCTCGGTTCATAGACGGAAATCCAATTTCCAAATACGTGACATTTGCGGTTTTATTTGTAGAGCCTAGTATGGCGACATAGTGGGATGGGGCGCTCATGCCGCCTATGATTGATACTTATGATTTGAAGTTGTTTTATACACTATGCACTTATAATAGTATCAAACGATTTGTTTTAACCGTATTAAGCATTCTTTGGCTGTTATAAGGGAAAACCCTATCCTCGGCTGCGTTGCATTGTGTGATGGGACCTGGGTCTTATAACAACTTCATTTTTCTTTATTTAGCATTGCGCTGTTTGTTTTATGCACTGGTACTCTTGGGAGGAAACCCGTTCCGTGTTATACGGCGTGGTCCCTTGATTTACCTAACTTTTAAAATAAAGAATAATAACTGTTTTAGTCCTCACACCAGTCACATGACTGACCTAGAGTTTATTGTTTTAACCTAAACTCTGGGTGCCCTTATTTTGACACGGGCAGCTAGTAGTTTTGGTTTTGCAGATTTATATTCACAGGATCCTGGTTTACAGCTGGAACGATATCCGGAAAGCTTTGTATCCGTATATCTCTTCTAGTTGTGTATTGTATTATTTTCCGTTGCTATGTATTTTAAATGTAATTTAAATCTCTGATATTTCTGCGTAATATTCATTTATACTCTATATATTCTTGTAATCTGATGCATTGTTGTAATATACAATGAAATGTTCTTTTGTATGCGTTCTATTTTGTCTTGTTCTCAAACGATAGGGCGTTTCGAACGGTCTGGGTCGGTTTAGCGACTGGTTCGGACCGAGCGAAATTCCTTGCCGTCACAGTTGGTATCAGAGCTTTGGTTTAAAAAGCAGAGAACAAGGCACATTAGAACCATACGAAAGAATTCATCAGATATTGGATTAGTAATATCCAGCGAGAATGACTCGTTAGAGATAGGATCAGTAGTATCCTAGAACGAGTGTAAAGAGTACATTTTCAAATGAAAACAATTTTGTTTTGAAAATTTAAATCAATTATTCGTATTTGATTATCTATTTATATTGATTTGGACAATCCGATATATAAAGATTTTGCATATGCGTCTTGCAAACGTGTATTCGAAGTTTTAATATACTGGATGGTTATAGAATCATACTCTAGTTGCCCGGGGATAATTCTGGTGATGGGGCACTGTCGCCAGTATTTATTTTCGAGCGACGAAAGTGAGATTTCTATAAATTTCCAATTGACTGGTGTGAGAACCAAAATTAGATAGGGCTTATTGTTGTGAATTGGCATCAAAAACATGATTTTTGTATATGTATCAAATTATGAATTTGAAACTCTAATTCACTAATTGATTGATGTTTGTGTAGTTTGTTTAGTTGTTTGCTAATTTTTAACCATTAAGCCTAATTGAAGCAAATATTGAATTGTATTGAAAATTGGTCGCATCTGCTTGCATATACATATATATCATTGAACAGGTCATAGCAAGGAGGCTAGAGCAGAAGAATAAAATTTGTTTGCCCGACAAATAGGTACATGTTTACTACATAATTTCCTGATTTGTTTGGGTGATGATGATTTTGTGAGCCTATTGGCTAGCCGCTTGGCTTTTTCTTTTTCTTTTTGAGATCTGAAGGACCGGGGAAGCTATTTGAAATTCCCCGATGCTCCCGGTGCAGGGGAGGTTATGGCGAAATTTTTCAAAATTTTAGGGTGTTAGCCAAAATTTTGAAGTTTTAGAAAATTCTCAGAAACTGAAAAGTTGGAGAATGAAAGCCAGATCGAACGTAGAGTTGATAGATCAAACCACTTTCGACTTTGTTCCTTTTCGGGGACGAAAAGTTTTAAGTGGGGGAGATTGTAATAACCCGAAAATCTGGGCCAGTTTAAAATTTTTATTTTGGCAATTTTAACGAATTTTGATTATTTAAAATGAATTATTTTAAATAATATCGACGAGAAAATTTATTTTGAATATAATTGACGTATATATTATACGCGTCGTCGTTAGAATATAAATATTTATATATAATTATAAATAGAATTGAAAATGGCGCGGTAGTTCGATAATTCGATTTCAAACTTCAATTGAATGTACCGGGTGCACAACAATCCAGATTTTAGTGAAACCAAAAATAATGGAATCTAATAGTGAATATCTTTCCAACGAATCCGAAAAATCAAGATTTCATAGCGGGAATCAAAAGATATGTCCAGTTGAAAATTCTGAATAGTCGCTATGGAATTCAGGCCCTTAAAAATGGGAATTTTGCAAATGACCTCGGATTTCGACGAAACCACTTTTGTTGGATCCGTGATGTCAAGTTATTGCTAGATTTCAAATTTCATAATTTTTCGAATCAATATGTGAGCGTGGCAAAGGAAAACGCGTTTGACCAGTTTCAGTTGATTTTAATCGATTGGAAATTGGCCATTTTTCCAACGGTCTCAGAATTCGGCGAAACTAGTTTTGTTAAGACCGTATCGTCAATACGAAGCTAGAAAATATTTTTCTGGAATTTTTAGAGTTCGTATGCGACCCCGGTAATTTGAAATGTACGTTTAAAATTCAATATAGTGATTTAAATGTAAATTCAACGGAAACTAATTCAAACGATCGAATCAACTTGCGATACATATCCCATTGTGTTCAGAATGGGGGTGAAACGCTATGGACGACAGGCGGTGGACCTCGTTTCGAGGTCGTATGTAAAAGTCAACTATTTGCAAATAAAATAATTAAAATAAAATAATTAAAAAAAAAACCCCTCCTCCTTAAAATCGTTCTGCCCCCCTTCCCTTCATTCTCGTTCATCACTGGAAAAAAAAAAGAAAAAAAAAAGCCCGCTGCTTCCCCTTCGATCTCCTCCGATCGCTGCCACCGCCGCTGGTGCCTCCTCCGGCCAGCGAGCCCCGCCGTCGCCCCCTCCCTCTTCCCCGCTCATCTTCTCCTCCCCTTTTCGCCCTTCTGTTGTGCGCGAGCCCACATAGGCGGAGCCCAAATTCGCGCGACGCCCTACCCTCGCCAATCACCGCCACTGGAGCAGCGCTCCCATCCCCAGGCCATCGACCATCAGCCCCCTTCCAATCCCCAAAACCCGTGACCCCCCCCCCAAACCCCTCCATGAAGCTGACGCAGCCACCAACCCCGCCTCCCTCCGTCATTCGCTGCCCAAACTTCACCACTGCCACTTCCAAACTCCGGCGACCCCAGTCCCAAAGTCCAACGTGAGTTTCTTTTATTTTATTTGTTTATTTACTTATTTTATTTATAAAATTAGGAGTAAGAGAATTTATATATATTAGCATTAGGTTATAAATCAGTTTTAAAGGTTTATCGAAATCTATAATTTTTATAAATTGAAAAGGTATAATTTTTATAAATAAAAAAAGATAGGATTTTTAAAATAGTGAAAATATTGTCTTTATATATCAAATAGCTTTGTAAAAATATTGTCTTTATATATCAAATAGCTTTGTAAAAATATATAAGTAGCGAATTAAAAATATAATCTTTATATTCAAAGTGGCGTTGTAAAAATATAATCTTTTCTATTTAAAGAGCGAAGTAAAAATTCGTTTTTTATATATTGTATAGCATAATAAAAATTCGATTTTTATATATTGAACATCGAAGTAAAAATATGATTTTTATATATTGAATAGCAGGTTAAAAATATGATTTTTATATGTTGAACTTCGAAATAAAAATATGATTTTTATATATTGAATAGCGAAGTAAAAATACGATTTTTACATATGTAGTGGCTACGGGCGACGAAGGTGACGAAGATGCGATAGCAATGAAGATTTCTATCAATGAAGTGCTGTGGAGCTAGGATAGCTATCGGTGAGAATTTCTCACCTTTCAATTTCTTTTCTAGTTATATATATATACTAGGATGCAGACGGTGCTTAGTAGCACCCGACACAATCGTCCACAGACCATGGACTTGTTTGTTTGGTTGCATAGATTAGTGATGATTTGATTTGAAATTGAATTGTTGGGTGAAATAAATTGATTTGATTGATGTGTGAATGGTGTGGGCCTTCACTAGACCGGGGATAAGGCTAGGCCTTGTCCCGTTTCTGGTATCGTGCCGTTATGCCGCCGAAATTTTCTAAAATATGTTAGAAAATAAAAATATCATTTTATTGTGTAAATGAATTGAATAGAAATTCATAGGTTGAAATAAAATATTTTATCGTTAAAATATAATTTTAACGTGAAGTGAATAAAATAAAATATTCATTTATAAACCGGACGGCTTGTTTATGTACACCTATTTGAAGGACATTGATTGGGTCGATAAATTTTACACATCGCCCAACTGCACAAATAAAATCTGTGTTTGTTTGTTTGAAACCCCACACGGGTGTTGGGATGAAATTTGAAGTTCACTCATCCTGATTGATTAAATATGTCGATCGATGGATTGACAGGCTGTTATAAGCGTTAGATATCTATATTTGATGCTTATACAGTGTAGTGCACTTTGGTTGATGGTTGATTATTTTGCGATGCTATTATATGGGTGTAATGTATGAAAATCCATATAATTAACATTATATGGTAATTGATTGGGCCTCATTCCAGTTTTGAAATAAAAATATTTGAATAGAAATATTTGGAAATAGAAATATTTGAAATAGAATATTTGAAAAAGAAATATTCGAAGTGGAATATTTGAAAATATCAATATATGAAGCCGTGTTGATTAGATTGACGCCATTTTGACGTGAACGATATTTATATCGATTTTATTCGATTTCGAAATGAATTGAATTGAAAACGATTTCGAAATGAATTGAATTGAAAACGATTTCGAAATGAATTGAATTGAAAACGATTTCGAAATGAATTGAATTGGAAACGATTTCGAAATGAATTGAATTGAAAACGATTTCGAAATGAATTGAATTGAAAACGATTTCGAAATGAATTGAATTGAAAACGATTTCGAAATGAATTGAATTGAAAACGATTTCGAAATGAATTCAAATTGAATTGAAATTTGAATTGAATAGAAATGAATTTTAAAACGAATTTATAAAGAAGAATTCAATTTTGATTTAAATTGAAATAGAAGTTGAGATTGCTTTTGAAACGAATATAAAAACTATTTATATAATTCGTTTTAAATAGAAATCGACGAAATATATATTATATATATTATATATATAATATAATGGCCTGAATAGAACGCGCCGCGCCGCGGCAGTTCGCGAATTTCGACCATTGACTTCGAACGGATATTACGGGAGATCCGACCGTCGGATTCTCCTAAAACCGGAACTGTTGGGTTCGTATCGAAAAGAACTTTCTAACGAATATTTGAAATTTGAAATCTAACGGTTGGATTTGGAATTATGTCCAAATCAAATTCGAAAAAGGTCGCTGTAAGTGCAGTTCGATGGCCATTTGTGGAAATCGACTGTACGGGCCTTGATAAAATTATTAAAAATAGTAATAATTTGTGTAAAATCATAAGAAATGATTTGTGAAGATTTGGGATGAAAAACTCCACATTTGAAAAGATAAAAATAGATTTTTATCGAAATGAACTAGTTTTGAACTAGAATTATAATTCTATTTATTTTTAAATAAATAAATTGAATTTGAAATGGTTTTGAAAATAACCGAAATTTCCAATGATTGCATTGGAATGGATTTGAATCGAAATTGTCTTCGGAATATTTCGATGTTGGATTTCGTGATTATACAAATGTTGTTATGGAAATTTGAAAGATATATATTTATATCGTTATTTCTAATACGACATTTGTTAATCGTAGAATTTGATATTGAATATAAGCCGATATATTTTCTATTCAGAGCCTTATATTGAATATCAAATGTGATTTGGGTTTGTCGTGAATGGTGTCTTCACTAACACTGTTCTTGAACCCAGTTGAGAAAAGATTAAATCTTTTTATTTAGATTTAATGAAGTGTACCAATTAAATAATATTTGATTGGAATTGAATTGATATTGATTTTTGGGTTTATCGTGAACAGTGTTTTAAATAACACTTGTTCTTTAACCCGATAATTAATGGAATGTGATTTTGGGTTTATCGTGAACCGTGTTTTAAATGACACTGATTCTTTAACCCAGTCACAGATTAAAACTAAGTGGAGTTTTAATGAATCTTTAATTAGATTAAAATGATCGAGGATGGAGTATCACCAGTTTTGCTCCAGGCGATAGTTAAATCTTTAATCAGATTTGAACATGAAATGGTAATTGAATTTACCGATAACACCGTGGTGTTAGATATGAAGTATTACCAGTTTTACTTCATGGGATGAATAGGTTGGGATTGGGAAATTAAAACAAATGATTACTTCGGTAAGGTTCGTTAATCCCGACTAGTTTGAATTGAGATTCAAAAATAGAATAAAGAATAAATTCAAGGAATTTATCTTGGATAAAATTAATGGGAACCTTTCCCTATGAACGTGAAATTTAGAAACTAACTGTCGGTTAGCCGAGCAGAATGGTTTTCTGAATATTGATCTGATGTTGGTTCCGGCCTTCGGGGTTGATATTTGGGGAATTATTCTCTTGATTAATTTACGGTTAGTGACTAATGAATTGGAATGAGGCGTATGTTGTGTTTGTGTAACACTTATTTAAAAATATACGCGAGTTATTCGGAAAGACCGGGTTTATCCCATTCTGAATAACTGATACGACGATAAGTCGAAGATGAAGACGGTGGTCGAAGACCGGAAGT
The DNA here is from genome assembly GCA_030737875.1 of Allium sativum. Taxonomy (NCBI): domain Eukaryota; kingdom Viridiplantae; phylum Streptophyta; class Magnoliopsida; order Asparagales; family Amaryllidaceae; genus Allium; species Allium sativum. The sequence goes on from CM060918.1 coordinate 755,253,976, forward strand.
CTTCACGTCGTTTGGGTGATTACTGATGATCTTGATTGGGCTGTACACCCAAGAAGATGGAAACAGTTGGTGATCGTCCAGACGTACTTGGAGATCGATGGATATGCGGGGTACTAGGTGCCTCCGGTTTCGTTCAGACCCAGAACGGACTTGTAAATGGACTGTGTGTCTGACATTCGATTTTAGTCCGTGTGATTGATCTCTATTAAATATATATCTGTTTGGCGGCGGAGAATTTATTCTCTTGCTTAACGCCCTTCTCTGAGACGTACGAGCTCAGGGGTTATATATTGATGGATATCAAACGCATAGAGTGAATTGCCTGTGTGGCATGCCTAAGTGGCAATTGATCGAGGCTTCTGTTGAAAAGCAAAGTCTTGTGGTGATGATCAAAGCACGGCCTTTGTGGCGTAGCTTTGTGTAACGTTTACTTCGCGAGTTTCACACCCGGTATGAACCAAAAACGGGAGACGGACCTCAGGGAGGGCCTGCGTTTCCTCCTAGCTAGAAGTGGCGTCAGTGGTTTTACACGCCCTGACGAGTTTGACTTATGTGGTTTTTGCTGTTGCGAGGCGCCTCGGTTAGATCGGACGATCCGGGTCCGATGGAGTCATTCGTTGGCTCGCTTACGCCCCAAAGGGCGACGAAACGCAGTGTTCAGGATTTAAGTTTAATCCACATCGGTGGACCGGCCCTGACGATCCAAGGGTCGATGCGTTCTGATCCTGAGACTCGGGCTAGGCAGTCTCGAATCGGTAGAGGACTATCTTTTGCCTCGGTTCATAGACGGAAATCCAATTTCCAAATACGTGACATTTGCGGTTTTATTTGTAGAGCCTAGTATGGCGACATAGTGGGATGGGGCGCTCATGCCGCCTATGATTGATACTTATGATTTGAAGTTGTTTTATACACTATGCACTTATAATAGTATCAAACGATTTGTTTTAACCGTATCAAGCATTCTTTGGCTGTTATAAGGGAAAACCCTATCCTCGGCTGCGTTGCATTGTGTGATGGGACCTGGGTCTTATAACAGCTTCATTTTTCTTTATTTAGCATTGCGCTGTTTGTTTTATGCACTGGTATTCTTGGGAGGAAACCCGTTCCGTGTTATACGGCGTGGTCCCTTGATTTACCTAACTTTTAAAATAAAGAATAATAACTGTTTTAGTTCTCACACCAGTCACATGACTGACCTAGAGTTTATTGTTTTAACCTAAACTCTGGGTGCCCTTATTTTGACACGGGCAGCTAGTAGTTTTGGTTTTGCAGATTTATATTCATAGGATCCTGGTTTACAGCTGGAACGATATCCGGAAAGCTTTGTATCCGTATATCTCTTCTAGTTGTGTATTGTATTATTTTCCGCTGCTATGTATTTTAAATGTAATTTAAATCTCTGATATTTCTGTGTAATGTTCATTTATACTCTGTATATTCTTGTAATCTGATGCATTGTTGTAATATACAATGAAATGTTCTTTTGTATGCGTTCTATTTTGTCTTGTTCTCAAACGATAGGGCGTTTCGAACGGTCTGGGTCGGTTTAGCGACTGGTTCGGACCGAGCGAAATTCCTTGCCGTCACATTACTGCATTAACCATTCTTGATAACTTTAGAAAATTCTGCATTGGAATGAGACTCAAATCAAGTACCATTAATTAATGGATTTCATACAACGCATTTGTGAAATAATGATAGACATTCCTTTATCACCAAATTAACATTCCAATAACATTCAGATAACATTCACACAACATTCAAATGACATTCAAACAAAATCCAAATAATAATATATTATTTGTGCACTTGGGCGGTGTGTGAAAATATCAGCCCAATCAACATATACAAGTCAGGAAACTTGTATATGGCAGTGTAACATATTTGAATTATCATAAATAATAATAAATTAACATTAATTACCATGCTACCTATTTTCAAAATTCAAACATTGTATCACATCCAAACATTAATTCACAACATATCATGCATGCCACAGAAATAATTCACAAACATTCACCACAGACATTTATATACATACATTTATGAAAATAAATAATAACTGTAAATACAAATTGAGTGAGAAAAGAGTTCTCACATAGATTTGACTTTATCGGTTCCAAATGGGCGGTTCTAGTTCATATGCATTATCATGACATTTAAAACTTGATTATGATTCATATGCATTTTCTTGACATTAAAATATGGTTTTACTTCATGTGCATTATCATGACATTGAAATGTGGTTATGACTCATATGCATTAACTTGACATTAAAATATGGTTTTACTTCATGTCCCTACATAAATGCTAAAAACAAGTTTATTTTCATAATACTACACAAACACTAAAAATATTTTCATGCTTTTGCTAAAACGCTAAAAATAAAATTATATTCATGTTTTAACTAAAGCAATAAAAATATGTTTATTTACATATTTTAACTAAGATGCTAAAAATAAGATTATTTTTATATTTCTACATACACGCTAAAAATAAGATAATAATTCACTTTTCTTAATAACGTTAAAAAATATGATAATAATTCACATTTCTTAATACCATTAAAAATATGATTACATTTCATATTTTTCACTAACGCTATTAATATAATTATTTTGAAGTTTCAACACAAATGCTAAAAATAATTTTATTTTCTATATTTCATAACGGCACTAAAATATAATTATTTCCAACTTTCATGAATACTCTAGTTTTTATTTTCATTTTTCATAAAATTAGATGACGCTAACTTTACTTCCATTTTTCTCAAAATTAAATGACGCTAACTTTACTTTCCTTTTTCTTAAAATTAATCCAACTTTTGTTTACTAACATGTAAATTTATAATAAATGAAATTAATCCAACTTTTGTTTAATAACATGTAAATTTATAATAAATGAAATTAATCCAATTTTTGTTTACTAACATTTTTATCTACCCCTTGAATCTAATTTCCCAATTAACATAAATGTTAATTGCTACCATCTAATAAATAAATGATAATATTATTTGTATCTAATTTTATAATTAACATGAATGTTAATTACAACAATCTAATAACTATGATGATTCTGTTTGAGTTTATTTTATAACAAACATGATACACACCATTCCATTCAGTGATTCAACGCAAATACAACAAAATCAACACTTCAATAAAATTTGTACATGACACCACATAAAATTTATATAGAGTGAATATAAATTTCATAATAAAATAAATAATTAATTTTAATTTTAAAAGAGAAATCTCACATCGATTGGTTTAATTTCTGTTCGCACTCAAATTTGGCTGAATTTCGATTTTCAGATCATCTCGATTTTCGTGTGATTCCTTCGTCTTTCAGGTGGAACTCCGAGAAGCAAAGTTGTTCGTATGTCTCTTGGCTACATTTTCTCCAACTGGGCCGCCGTCTAATTCTCGACGGTTTGGCGGGAAAATCACCAAATTCGAAACTGACTTTTTGCAATCAAACTCAGATTCCGGCGAATCCGTGCGTCAATAGGTCTTGGGATTTTCGTGGTAGGTAGAGGATGTCGAGATGTTCAAAACCTAGAAAGGGTTTGGTCGGATTTTGTTCTTATTTGGAGATATAATTTTTTTAGTTTCGGGGACTTTTTTGCAAAGAAGTTTTTTTTTTTTTTTTTTTTTTTTTTTTTTTTTTTTTTTTTTGAGAAGGCCATGGAAATGAAGATGAAGGCAAGGTTATGTTTAGATTTTCAGAATTAGGTTTTGGTTGGTCTATGAGATATTATATAGGTGTTACTTTAATTCAGCCCATATGTAATTTAGCCCATTTTAATTATAGCTTTAGTGTAATTATTTACATCCGTTTTGCAGTTTTAAAAACCGTACGACCACATACTGATTCCAAATTCAATGGAATTTGGATCACAACTAATCCTGATCAATACAAACCTATAGAAACTGGTTTCGTAAATTTTCAAGTCCGTATGAATTTTTAATGAATTTTTAAAGTCAAAAATTATCCGTTTACACTAAAAATATCAATTATAATTATATATTAATTCTAAAAATTGCTGAAAAATCATTTTTTAGCTTTGATTTGATGATACAAATCCAACAAAATTAATTTTGTTCAATTTGGAGACCTTTTGCAAAATTTCAATTTTCAAGGCGTATATATTTAATATTAAAAATACATTTTTAAACAGATAATTCCCGAAACTTGAAATATATAAGTGTTTATACTTTTCAAATGTAGAAACGTCATTCTAAACTCAATGGAAGTGGTTTCGAGTTCAAATTCCTTCATATGCAAAAAGTAGCATTTTTGACCTTTATATTATGTATAAATTTCACAGCGACCTTCTATATTTTAATTTTGACATAACTTTTGATTCCTTCTATGAGATTTCAATTTTTCAGATTCATTAGAAAGATATTTTAAAAGAGATTCTAATAATTTGGTTTAACTAAAATCCCTTAAATTTTGCATCTTGTACGGTCAGTCAAAGTTCAAGTTTGACTTTTCAAACTACCGCGCTATTTCTAACTCCGTTTATAATTAAAATTAAATTATTCATTCTAACTTCGATTTAAATAAATTTTTAATAAATTATTTTAAATATCAAAAGCTCATTAAAATTATTTAATATAAATTATTAAATTTACCCCAAAAATTCTAGGTTGTTCCACGACCACAAATGACTAGTCACTCATTTCGCTTGAGTGTACCGAATATAGTATCACCTTACGATTGGCGCCAACATAACTGTTCCTGTAGATACAGAAGCGAAAGAAGTAACAAAATGAATATTCTCTAGATGGTGATAGTATACCCTAATTGGGAGCGACCCACTTAGCCATGCTGTCTACCCGATTTTTGTCATTTCCCGGTTGTAAGGCTTGAGGTCATAACTTACCATTTAGAATAGCACATCTTCATTCACTTTGAAAGTTACATCGTCAAAACCGTCAAATCACAATTGATTTCCCCAAAACCAGGGGTAAAAAGCTAGGAGAAACGAATTTCTTCGCCACCAAACATAGTTTTGAAGAGATTAACTAACACAATCTATTAGGTATACTTTGTCAGACATTCATCCATACAAGTTGTCCTGGGTCTGAACAAACCGAAAGCACTGTCATATAAATCCATCTTAGGCAATTTCTACCTAGGGTCGACAAAATAGCCCTTGCATAAACTCCGTCTTCAATTTGACTTTAGATTTAAACAACGCCTAAGTCGAAACAAAGTGGTATTTGGATTCTGTTTATAAAACAAATCCCCGTCCCTTTGAATCGATGCACGTTAAAATCTTTTAGGGCCAAGTGATACTTAAAGTAATCAGATCATTTATTTCATATGTATTTCTGTATCCTAAATTTGATTATCAAGATTTATCTAGATAAACATGTAAATGATTAAATTTAAAACTAACAAGTTAACTGGGTCACGTCACAGCATTGCAATCAGATCAAATTAACAAATCAATTATCACAACAGATCTGGTCTATCACAATTCAACAAATCAAATAACATTGTTCATCAACTGATTTATATGGGAAAATAATTATTCCCAAATCATATCTATTTAAGATCTAATTTCATTTTAAGAATCCTATTTATTTATTTTTATTATGACGTTATTGTTATCCTCCATACTTCAGTATACGACTTATAAATATAATTACTATTTTATTCCTTAGATGAATAATTTATTTACTTTACATATAATTAGTTTACATATATATATTTAAAACGAAAATTCCTAGAATTCAACTTAATCAATACAACATCTCTTGCCGATTATCTCCATTCCAATATTTTCCAAACTTCGGAACCTCATCGTTACAAGTCAAACAAATTTCCAATATCCCCCAAACCATTCTTATCTTGATTAGCATCTGTTTCCAACATTACACTTTGGAATGTGAACATGGTTCCTTTGGTCATAGTTTAACTCATTTCACTGATAAATATTAGTACAAGGTTAATACGGTTATCTAGTTGTTATATAAATTCACATTTTCATAGTATCAACATTTAGTTTAAACGTTCCTAATTTAACTTTTAAATCATTTCTTGGTTTATATTATATTTATCGACTTAATAACATTCCATTATTTATTCAAATAATCGATTTTATCCCAACACAATATTATTAACGGCCAGCATCATCTATTTAATTACAACATAATGTCAAGTATAGTTCAACTAAATCTGACTTGAAATAATTAACTGGATTTTAGATCTTAGTGAACCCATATTTTATTTATTTTAATTGATTGGAAAAAATATAAATTCTACTCTATTTATTTATTTAAAATAACTTTGTTAAGTCCTGACGAAGTACAACTCTGTTCATTTCGATCATCGTCCAATCATCTATTTATCATTTCCATTCCAGATTTAGTCTCCACACTAACAGTGCTTCCTTTTTATTTATTTCTGGAAATATTTCTTTTAATTCTTTTATCTTTATTATATCTCCTATTTTCTTGGCCCAAAGCCCATCCATCTAACCCACGCAATTTCTCCCCTCCTTTAATTATATTGCATGTCCCACGTTTTACTTCTTGCCTGCTGTATCCTACAATTCTTGCATGAACTCTTGTACGTATACAATGTAACCTAGCAATACAAGCCCAAATTTTTATCTATTGAAGAGAAAATGATGTTCAAATGGACCGTAAAACCTAGCATCCGTTTGATCTTGTAACAACCCGAAAAATCCGAACCAATTTAAAAAATTTATTTTTACAATTTTAATTAATTTTGAATAGTTAAAATAAATTATTTTAAATAACTATGACGACAAATTTATTTCAAAAAAAATTAGAACGTATATATTTATTTGAATCGACGTTAGAATATAAATATTTATTTTTAATTATAAAAGGAATTGAAAATAACGCGGTAGTTTGAAATTTCGATTTCAAATTTCAAACGAATGTAAGGGATTCAAAATAAACCGGATTTTAGCGAAACAAAAAATATTAGAATCTATTTGAAAATATATTTCCAACGAATCCGAAAAATTGAAATTTCATAGCGGGAATAAAAAGTTATGTCCAGTTGAACATTCAGAATAATCGCTATGGAAAATATAGCCCTTAAAAATGGAAATTTTGCAAATGACCTCCGTTTTTGACGAAACCACATTTGTTGGATCCGAGATGTCAAGTTATTGCTAGATTCCAAAATTCATAATTTTTGAGATTAATATGTGAGCGTGGCGAAGTAAAACGTGTTTTGATTGTTTTAGTCAATTTGGATCGACCAGAAAATGACCATTTTTCAAACGGTCTTCAAATTTGATGAAATTAGTTTTGTTAGAACCGTATCGTCAATACAAAGCTAGAAATATTTTTTTTGGAATTTTTGGGGTCCGTATGTGGCCCTGGTAAATTGAAATGTGCGTTCAAATTCAGTATATAGATTTGTATTTTGATTTTGATGGAAACCGATCGAGACAGCCAAACTGGCTTACGATACATATCCCATTGTGTTCAGAATGGGGGTAATTAGTTATGGATGACAGTTGGAGGGTCTCGTTTGGAGGTCGAATTAAAAAGGTACTTTTTGAAATTAAAAACAATAATATATATATAATTATATCCTTGCATATCTCTCTCTCTCTTCGATTTCGAAAAAAAAGAAAAAGAAAAAAAAACCCGTTCTTAGTCGATCCCACGCCACCGCCACCGATCGACGCCGTGCCCCAGCCTCACCTCGCGTCATCGCTCAATTGGAGCCCGCTCTTGCCTCGCCGCCAACCCCCTCCTCTCCACGCCCCGTTCAAGGACCCAAGCCTCAAAACCCTAACCTAATACAACTGCCGCCACTCCATTTCGCCCCGCCGCCACCTGTGAGCTTCTCCGACACCTCAGGTGACCGCGCCGACCACCCATGACTCCGGCGAGCCATCTCCTACGCAATCCCTCTAGCAAGTTTTATTTTTAATTTTTATTTATTTAGGGAAAGTAAAAATAGGATTTTTATAACATAAAGGTGTAATTTTTGCAATGAAGGATAATTTATAAAAATACGATTTTTGTTATATGCATAACTTGAGGATCAAAATATGATTCTTATATTATAGAGATAACAAAAATATGATTTTTATATTATAGAGATATTAAAAATATGATTTTTATATTATAGAGATAATAAAAGCATGATTTTATTGTTTGAAATGCGATGTAAAAATATATTTTTTATTATATATAAAGCGCTATAAAAATATAATTTTTATATATGTAGCAAAATAAAAATCTGATTTTTATTATATATCTAGCATTGGAATAAAAATGTGATTTTTATAGCGTTGAAATAAAAATTTTATTTTGTATATGAACAACGTGAAAAGGATGCGTTGGAATTTCGAACAAATCTAAACAGTTCAGAAAGAAAGACTGATGGAGTGGAACCCATGGTGAGAACTCCTCATTTTTATTTTATTTTCTAGTTAAAATATATACTAGGATGCAGACGGTGCTTAGCAGCACCCGACACCTATCGTCCACAAACCATGGACGACTTGTTTGTTTGTTTGATTATGTTGTAAAAATTGATTGTGTGATGTGGAATGGAAATAAATATTTTATAGTTAAAAATATAATTTTTAACGTGTATATGAATAAAATAAATATTTATAAACAAATCGGACAATTTGTTTATGTACACACATTTGACTGATATTGATTGGGACGATAAATTTTACACATCGCCCAACTACACAAATAAAATTCATTATTTGTTCATTGAAACTCCACACGGATATAGGGATGAAATTGGACATACACTAATCCCAATAATTAGCTGTATGTCATCGATTGATTGACAAGCTATTGTAAGCGTTAAATATTTATATTTGATGCTTATGCAGTGTAAAATGCACTCTGGATGATGTTTGACTGTGTTTGATTGTTGTTGTATACATGTGTGTAAGAAATCCATATAATCACATTATATAGTAATTGACTGTGTCTGATTCCAGTTCAGAAAGGAATGAATAATTGAAAATAACGATTATCTTACAATAATGAATATTTTACAATAATATTCAGTAATGGATCAAAAATCTGATTTTGATGTCCGATTTGGGATGGACACGAACATATTTAAATATATAAAGCCGTGTTGATTAGATTGACGCCATTTGAACGTGAACAATATTTATATCGATTTTATTCATTTTTATAATGAATATCATAAAGGAAATGATTTCGAAATATAATGTTTGAAAATACTATCATTTATATATCAGTGATATGGAATATTCAATTTTAATTAGAAATTGAATATGAAGTTGAAATCGTTTTGAAAACAAATTTAAAACGATTTATAAAATACGTTTTAAAAGGAAATCGATGAAATATAATATATATATATATATATATATATATAATGGCCTGAATAGAACGCGTCGCGCTGCGGCAGTTCATGAATTTCGACCATTGACTTCGAATGGACATTTCGGGAGATCCGACCATCGGATTCTCCTAAAACAAGAACCGTTAGGTTCGTATCGAAAAGAGCTTTCTAAGAATATTAGAGATTTGAAATCTAACGGTTGCATTTGGAATTATGTCCAAATCAAATTTGGAAAAGGTCACTGTAAGTGCAGTTCGATGACCGTTTATGGAAATCGACTGTACGGGCCTTGATAAAATTATTAAAAATATCAATAATTAGTGTAAAATCATAATAAATGATTTGGAAAGAATTAGGGTGAAAAATCCTATATTTGAAAAGATAAAAATAGATTTTTATCGAAGTGAACTAGTTATGAACTAGGATTATAATCCAAATATTTTTAAAATAAATAAATTGTATTTGAAACGGTTTTGAAAATAACCAGGATTTCCAATATATGAATTGGAATGGATTTGAATCGAAATTATCTTCGGAATATTTCGATATTGGATTCCGTGATTATACGGATATTGTGGAGGAATTTGGAAGACATGTATATATATATATCGTTATTCCAATACGATATTTATTGATTTCAGAATTTGATATTGAATATAAGCCGATATATTTTCTATTCGGAGCCTTGTATTTAATATCAAATTGGATTTTGGGTTTGTTGTGAATGGTATCTTTAATAATACTGTTCTTAAACCCAATGGAGTTAGGAAAATTAGGAACTAACTGGAGATTAGTTAAGTTGAATGGTTTCCTGGGTATTGATCTGATGTTGGTTTCGGCCTTCGGATTAATACTTAGGGAATTGTTCTCTTACTAATTTACGGTTAGAGACTGATGTGATTTTGGGTTTGTCGTGGATGGTGTCTTCATTAACACTGTTCTTAAACCCAGTTGAGAAAAGATTAAATCTTTTTATTTAGATTTAATGAAGTATACCAATTAATTGATATTTAATTGAAATGGAATTGAAATTGGTCTTTGGGTTTATCGTGAACGGTGTTTTAAATAGCACTTGTTCTTTAACCCGATTAACAATGGAATAAGATTTTGGGTTGTCGTGAATGGTATCTTTAATAATACTGTTCTCAGACCCAAGGGAGTTAAGAAAATCAGAAACTAACTGGAGATTAGTTAAGTTGAATGGTTTCCTGGGTATTGATCTGATGTTGGTTTCGGCCTTCGAGGTTATTACTTAGGGAATTGTTCACTTGCTAATTTACGGTTAAAGGCTGATGGAATAGAATATGATTTTGGGTTTCTCGTGAACTGTGTTTTAAATGACATTGGTTCTTTAACCCAGTTAAAGATAGGATATGGTTTCTAAAGTTAAACAATCGTTAATATTGATTTTTGGGAAGATTTAAACCAAGTGGAGTTTTAATGCATCTTTAATTAGATTGAAATGATATCCAAAGGAAGATTAAAGAATAAATCTAAAGAGTTTATCTTTGATAAAATTAATGGGAACCTTTCCCAAAGTATATAAATATTTGGATAAAGAAATATTCTGGATTGGAATGAGGCGTATGTTGTGTTTTTATAGCACTTTTTTTATTATATACGCGAGTTATTCAGAAAGACCGGGTTTATCCCATTCTCAATAACTCATTCGACGATATGTCGAGAATGAAGACGGTGGTTGAAGACCGGAGGTCTTCACATCGTTTGGATGATTACTGATGTCTTGATTGGACTGTATACCCAAGACAAGGTAATAAGTGGTAATCGTCTAGACGTACTTAAAGATCGACCGGATATGTGAGGACCTCTCCCCTGTATTTGACATATGGGGGAGGAATAAGGTGCCTCCGGTTTCGTTCAGACCCAGAACGAACTTGTAATGGATGTGTGTCTGACATCGGATTTCATTCTATGTGATTGATACACATCGGTTGCATAGCGTGAATTGCATGTGTGGCATGCTGAGATGCAAATGATCAAGGCTTCTGTTGAAAAGCAGAGTCTTGTGGTTGATGATCAAAGCACGACTTTAATATAGCGTAGCTTTGTGTAGCGTTAATTCGTGAGCCTCACACACTGGTGTGAACCAGAAACGGGAGAGGACCTCAGGGAGGGCATGCGTTTTCTTCTAACTAGGAGTGGTGTCAGCGTTTTGCACACCTTGGCATTTTACTTATATGGATGACGGATAGGAGGCTCCTCGGTTATATCGGTCGATCCAGGACCGATAGTTTGGTCGGGATATGACCAGTTGACGCACCATAGGGTGGGGAAACGCATTGTTCATGCATTTTAATCCACTCCGTGTGGACTGGCACTGACGATCCAAGGTGCAGTTGCGGCTGTATCCTGAGGGGCGGGCTAGAGCGTCTCAAGTTCGGTAAGGACGATTCCTTGCCTAGGTTCACAAATTGAAATCCAACTTCCAATACCACCTTTTGAGGTTTTAGTTGTAAACCTATATATGGCGACATAGTGGTATGGGGCATTTATGCCGTCTATGATTGATACATATGACTGAAATTGTTTTGACACTATAAACTTATAGTAATAATAAAACATGAAATTTTACGTACCAAGCATTCTTGGCTATTATAAGTTAAAAACTTTATCCTCCGGCTTGCGTTGCATTGTGTGATGGAACCTGAGTCTTATAATAGCTTCATTGTTCTTTATTTAGCATTGCGTTGTGTAACAACCCGGAAATGTGAGCCAATTTAAATTTTTTATTTTTGCAATTTTAGCAAATTTTCTATATTTAAAATGAATTATTTTAAATAATAACGACGAAAAATTTATTTTGAATAGGAATAGAACGTGTATAGTTATATAGATCGTTGTTAGAATATAAATAATTATGTATAATTATAACTGAATTGAAAATGGCGTGGTAGTTCGATAATTCGATTTCACACTTAAATTGAACGTACCAGGTGCAAAATAAACCGGATTTTAGCGAAACCAAAAATATTAGAATCTATTTGAGAATATATTTCCAACGAATCCGAAAAATTGAATTTTCATAGCGGGAATCAAAAGATACGTCAAGTTGAAAATTCTGAATAGTCGCTATAGAATTCAGGCCCTTAAAAATGGAAATTTTGGAAACGACCTCGGATTTCGACGAAACCACTTTTGTTGGATCCGCGATGTCAAGTGATTGCTAGGTTTCAAATTTCATAATTTTTCAAATCAATATGTGAGCGTGGCATAAGAAAACGCATTTGACCAGTTTCAGTTGAATTTAATCGACTGGAAAATGGCCATTTTTCCAACAGTCTCAGTATTCGATGAAATTAGTTTTGTTAGGATCGTATCGTCAATACGAAGTTAGAAAATATTTTTCGGGAATTTTTCTAGTCCGTATGTGGTCCCGGTAAATTGAAATGCGCGTTCAAATTTAATATATAGAGTTATATGTTGATTTTGACGAAAACTGATCGAAACAGCCGAATCAGCCTGCGATACATATCCCATTGTGTTCAGGATAGGGGTAAAACGCTAGGGACGACAGGCGGTGGGTCTCATTTCGAGTTAAATATTGTAAGTTTTTATTTATTTCCTTTTATTCTCGTTAATAAAATCAGTTTTCCTTTATATTATTGCAAGTTCAAAAATCGGATTTTTATTGTATGTAAAGATCGAATTTTTAATTAACAATGTTAGAATTTTTATCAATGTAAAGATAGTAAAGGTCGGATTTTTGTTCGTGAAGAGAAGAGATTTTTGATAAGAAAAAAATTAGATTTTTCCTTGTGTAAAAATTAGATTTTTAATATTGTAAAGATTATATTTTTATAGCAAAAGAATATGATTTTTCATAACGAGAAAGATTTGATTTTACATAGAGAAAGATCGGATCTTTAAAACAAGAAAGGGCAGATTTTTAAAAATGGGATGATAGAAAAGTAAAAATATAATCTTTGGTTGTTTAAAAATATAATTTTTATAATATAGAAAAGTTAAAAATATAATTTTTATAGTGATGAAATGAAAAAGGCGAAATCTTTATATTTGAAAAGGCGAAATCTTTATAATTGAAAAGGCGAAATCTTTATATTTGAAAAGGCGAAATCTTTATATTTGAAAAGGCGAAATTTTTATATTTGAAAAGGCGAAATCTTTATAGTTAAAAAATGGAAATCTTTATATAGAGAATAGCATGATAAATTTATAATCTCTATTATATGAACACCGTTATAAAAATAGAATTTTTATCTATATAGTAGCGGTGTAAAAATAGGATTTTTATCTATATAGTAGCGGTGTAAAAATAGGATTTTTATCTATATAGTAGCGGTGTAAAAATAGAAATTTTATCTATATAGTAGCGGTGTAAAAATAGAATTTTTATCCATACAGAGTGATTATAAAAATATGATTTTTATATACATAGCAACAATATAAAAATGTGATTTTTATATATGTAGTGGCTACGGGCAACGAAAGTGACAAAAGGCGAGAACAGCGATGACTTCTACATAAGAAGAGTCAAGGCGATTGGTTTAGCTATTGGTGAGAACTTCTCACTTTAAATTTCTTTTTCTAGTTATAAATTATATATTAGGATGCAGACGGTGCTTAGCAGCTATAACACCCCGCCTCCGCCAGGGTGTCTCTTGCAAGCACTCTGACTTTGGAGGGGCGTTTGAATCAGGTAAACATGCATAATGATATATCAAGGCAGAACAAGAACATATGTATATGCGTAAACAGAGTAAATAATATGGATAAAACAGCGGAAGATTTCAAAGCATTTCAAAACCAGTCTGGTACAACATAGCTTTCCAAATAAACAAGTCTAGATAAAACAACATCAACTGAAATAAAACTGAAATACATAAGTGCTAATCCCCAAAAGAAGTGATAGCCATAGCTAGCTCCATGTCAAACCGTACATGAGCTAAATCCCACAAGCAAGCAGTCTGAAATCCAAGCTAAGCTCCAGTATTCCCTCCCTGAGAACCTGGGGGGGGGGGGGGGGGGGAACGGAAGAAAAGAGGCGAAAGAAACGGGTCAGTCAAAAAGACTGAGTAAGCCCTACTACAATCAATGTAAACTGATAAAGTTAACTGGCATGAGCAGCAGGGATAAACATAAGGATAACAACATACTAGCATGATGATTAACTAACAAGGTAGATAAAGGTGTCATCGCATAATCAGGATTAAGGTTTTGCACCACAGGTGTACTAGCAAACTAACATTACTGGAATACACAAGTATTAATCCCTTGGCCCATGCTTTGGCCCAATAACATGAAATGACCCTAATGCAAGGTCCAACCCCACGGTCTAGTCGATAGGCTCCCTAAGCCTAACTCATCACATGTTGGTGTCAATACGGCCCAAACATGATTGTAGTCGAACTGTGTCGGGTCCACCCTTCGGGTGTATCAAGCCCTAGGGTGCCAACCCCTGGACACCATAAACATGAGTGCACAGTCTCGATCTACTAGTACTGTAACAACCCGGATTTTTGGCCGATTTATTTTAAATATTTAATATGGTTTTAAATATTGAATTTATAATGTAAATGGTATTTTATATTGAATTATCGATTAAATAATAGAAATACGAATGTATTTTGATTATCATCGAAATACGAGAACTGAAGTAATTCAATTCGAAGATAAAACTGAATTAAAACAATTTAGATGATCAATACTAATTGTGTTTGAAGATGGACGATAATAAAAATAATTTATTATTAGCAAATTGATTAGTTCTGAATTTAAAATTATATTATATTAATTTAATACGGTATATATGTTCAAATTAAATTTCATAGTATATTTTGTTCAGTTCAGAACAACGTTATGCTATTGAAACAATCGGCCGATACGTTAAAATAGCGGTTCGTGGTCTAAATAAATGAACCCCTCGATATTTGATTGTGTATAGGATCGAAATCGAATCGATATCTGTTTAAAAAGAATAAAAGATCTCTTTACATCGAATCAGAATCAAATCATATTAATTAGAAAATCTTTTCAAATTAAATACAAAGATTTACTTGTACGTTCTGTTCCCCCCTCCTTCTCCTATTTAATCGCGATAACCCCATTTCCCTTAAGTTTTTATTTTCATTTCAGAAACCGTAAGCATTAAAATAAAATGGCATCCTTCCTTGTTCTCTAAATTAAAAATCAAAATAAAATTCAAGCGCATGGGTCGCTGCCACTGGAGTCCACTGCGATGGTCTGAGCAGGATTTTGATTTAGGGTTATGGTCTTTGGGAGCGAATTACGGGGTCAGACTCGAGTATGGGTGGGATATTGGGTGTAGCGATGAGGCACTGTGTTTCAGGGGAGGCCGACACTACTATTGCTAGCAATTGGAGTTCGAATTTATTGAAAGAAAACGAGATTTCTGCAGATAGGGAAGGTGCGATGTCAAATCTGGAGTTCGATTCCAGCAATAAGGATTTGGGGTTTGCGAGTTCAACTCGACATGGTGTTTGGGGAGTCGCGATGCAGCACAAAAGGGGATAGTAACGATGTGAGTGGTGCGATGACTTGATAATGAGCGAGTGGAAGTCGATGTTTGGTTTGGCAATGGAGAAGGAGGAGTCGGTCTCTGTGTTTTTGGTGACGATGAAGGCAATTCCTGGATGCTGATGTGTGAAGGTCAATGTGACTGAAGTGAAGAACATGGTCTGAGATTGTGTTCAAATGACAACAGTGGTTCTACAATTTAACTATGGCAAGGATTTGGGAAGAGGATCATTACAGTATTGGAAATTTAGGGAAGAACGAGTTTGCAATTAAGGTATTTTTGTTTGTTTGTTTTTATTCAAGATTTATTTATACAATTGGTAACTAGTTAAAGCAAATTAGTTTAGATTATCATTAACTGATTAAAGAAATGGTAAAAACGTATATAGAGTTAGTTAATAAAGGGATAAAATTTATAGACTAATCATTTAAATATGAAATTATGATTTAGTTTGGAATTGTTTTATACATAGGTAAATTTTTGCTTAAATTCATTTAATTAAATATAATGGTCTCTTTAATTAAGGAATATCATATTAAAGGCTCAACTAAGTTAGTTAGTTATTTAAATAACCCTGTATTTTTATTTAATTGATTTTACGTAGATAATCATGTTAACTAATAATACGATGTAAACCATAGAATGAGTCAAGGAAAAATCATGAATCAAGTTGAGTGGATTTCGCAGTTGCGACGATATGCAAATTAACAGGATACTCAGGAAAGAAAAATCCTGGTGAGTAAATCTCACTCACCTTTAGAATTATTTTTATTTCATTAAAAATAATTGTCTGTTGCTTGTGTGAATGTTTTCTGGTTGTTTTATATATATTAGTTATTTAGGCTATTATATATATATTGGTTGATTGATTGGTTGGATTCCCGCAGTCTCATTAGAGGATGCCCGCAGTTTCATAGCGGATGATTACCCTATACGCCCCATGCTATGATTAGTGGATGACCTTCTATACCGCGATATTCTGCCACGAAGCAGAATGAGTATTATTTATGTGCTAACATCTGTGGATGCAGGAAAACAGGTTGGAGGGATCCAACTGGATTCCTCAAAAATATATTATCTGTTTGTTGTTTGCTGATTTCATATATATTCATATATGATGTGTTAAAAATAAAATGATTGAAAATTGGGTGATTTGATTGTTTTAAATATCACTGGGCTAAGTGTTAATGTATTTAAAATATCGTGGAAGGATATTTGAGATTTAAAAGGGGAAATTCTATTTTTAAATAGAATTTGAATTTTTAAATAGATTTGAAATATAAACTTGTTTGAAAAATAAGACAAGTGATTCCTTTATAAACGATGTTTATAAGTGGAGTGAAATGAATTATCATTGGATAATTCAGAAAATAGAAATACAAGTGTGACTTTGAAAAAGGAAATATATTTTTCCAAAGATGAAATATTTGATTTGAAAGCGAGACTTGTTTAAATGAGGTTTGTAAATAGAAAGTGGAAAAATTATCATTTGGATAAATTTGAATATTTAAATTCAAATGTGAATTTGAAAATAGAAATGGGGAAATCGTTTAAAGAAATAAACGATGGAATTTATTCTGATGTTCAGAATATAAATTGAACGGAAATAAATCCGTAAGGATTTATGATTTGAATTCGATTAATTCGAATTTTTTTAAAATAAAAGTCAAATTGAATAAATAGAATTTGACTAGAATTTAAATATAGGATTTGAATACAGAAATTAAAATGTGATTTAGATATAGAATTTGGATGTAAGAAATTGAAATAGAATTTGAATTCAAAGGAATTCAAATGGATTTGAATAAAGAAAAGTAAAATATAGAGTTTTGAAAAATAGAATTCAAAGGGAATTTAAAATATAGAAACTTGAAAATAGAATTCAAAAGGGAGCTTAACTATAGAAGTGAAATGGAGTTTAAACAAAGAATTCAAATAGGGTTGAATTGGAATTTGAGTACAGGATTCAAGTAGGAATTCAAAAGTAGAATTTTCAAATAGAAAAGGAATATAGAACTTTAAACGAAATGTGAGTATTGAATTTGAATAAGGGAAATTCAAATAGAATTTTTATAAGAGATTTGAAATAGAATTTGAATAGAGAAATTCAAATGTAAATTGAATATAGAATTAAAATAGAATGTGGTGGGAATTTGAAAATAGATTTCAAATAGAGTTAAAACGGAGTTGAATTCATTTTAACGGCAGTTCAAAAGTTTATATATATAAATATAATTTAAACGAACTCGCCGCAGCGCTGCAGTTCGTAGATTGTCGTTTCAAACTTCAATTGAATATACAGGAATCAATTGAAGTCGAAATTCTTTGAAACAAGAAACGTCAGGACCAATTTGATAACAGTTTTCTGTAGGAAGAGAAAAATCTGGATTTCGTCGAATAGATTTTGAGTTATGTCCAAATCAAATTTTTAAAAGGGCAGCGCCAGAAACCATTAAAACCATAATGGATTTTATATATAAATATAGGGATTTTTAAGCAAATAAAAAAATCCGAATTTCCATTTAAAAATCTAGACTTGAGTTAGAAAATAAATGTGAACTCAAGTGAAGTAAAGAAGATGATTTTGAAACAATAATCATATTTTTGATTATTGAATAGAATTAACTAAGTCAAAGAAGAATTAGTTAATCGAGTGGTGAATTGAAGTCGAAGTTTGAAAAGTGAATTTGGGATTGTAAATATATATTCGAAATCGAATATATAACTTAAATTGAAATTTGAATTCAATTAGTTGATAAGTAAGTGGAAATATATTTGAAACGTGTTATATTCAAATATACAAGCGAGATAGGCAGAGAGTTAGTTAAAGAGTTACTTTAACGAATTGAGTCAAACGAGTGTATGAAGTTGAAATAAATTGGACAGGTATAGACATACAGGAGACAGGTATGAGATGAAGTATATGAAGATTTTAATTTATGTGCCCAACAAAAAGGTACATGTTTAAATTCATATATGAGGTTTTATGCGCCGTATCGGCTAGCCGCTTGGCTTTTTCTTTTCCTTTTTGAGATAAGAAGGACCGGGAAAGCTATTTGAAATTTCCCGATGCTCCCGATACAGGGGAAGTTATGGCGAAATTTTCCGTAAATTTAAGGAGTTAGAATATTTTTAAGATATTTTGATAGTTAGAAATCATTGTATCGACATATAGAATTCGATAGGTAAGTGAATATAAAAATCGAATATTGTAAACAAAAAGGGAAATCTATAAATTAGAAATAGAAAGCGAACTTTATACATGTTTTAAAAATGAATAATTGGATTGTATAGTGTGTTTATTCGAGGTAAGTGGTTTTGCCGTTTTGAAGTTGAGGATGTTTTCAGTTAAGGTCTGAGAGGTAATATTACCCCAACTTGATTGATTACATTTTTAATGGATAATTAGCAAGATCCAGTCTCGAAGAGAAGTGTTTGAAAAAGAGTTAGTTGAATAAAATATTTTGGGTTGTTGTAACGATGTTTTACACAACATTCGTTTTAAACCCAAGTGATGGAATTTTGGAAATATAACAAGTAAATATTTCCTGAGTATAATTAAAATAGTTGGGATAGAGATAAGTGATTGGAATTGTTTCCAATTGCAAATAGAGATATTTTCTAATATATAGAAAAATAAAAGGAGTTGATATTGGGAAATGCTTTCCAAATAGCGTAAAGGGCCAATATGGTTATTGAAAATATTTGGGTAATAAATATTGATAAGGAAACGGAGAAGAGATTTAATTAATGAAATATTAATTAAAGAGCCCAGTGATTTGTTTGATATGTTGGATGAACACTTGTTTTTATTCGATAGTTAAATCACAGACTATCGAAGTTTTTGACCATCGTTGTCAATATGGAGAGACCGGTTGGATTATCCGAAGAACCACTCCGTATCGGCATAAGCGTTGCGAACCAAGTATGCTGAATATATTGAAGACGGAGTAAAGTGCAAGGACTCTTTCTATTAATAGAAATTGTGCCTTCGGTTTCGTTCAATCCCAGAACGAACGTAAATGGACGAATGTCTGACAGAGTATTTCCAATGATCAAATGGGTTGGTCTGTATGAATATATATATGGTTGCAACGGATTTATCCCTTAGCATAACATCCAGAATATTTGTGCAAACTCAACTAGTGATTAACGGATCTGACAATGTGGCATTCAAAGTGATTGTGCTATCAATGAATGGTAAGTATTCGTAGCCTCAGGCCTCAACAACCGGGAAAGGAAAAAAATCGGGCAGGCAGCATGGCTATGTGGGTCGCACCCATTAGGATGTATAATCACCTATCTAGAGGTTCATTTAATTTCTTATTCTATTCGATGCTGTCCCAGTCGGGAGACGGTTGCTGATCCCAACCGTTGGTGATATACATTCGATACACTCAAGCGAAATGAGTGGTCGGTCATGTGTGGGCCGGGTTACAAGATGTTCTTGTTGAACCCAGTGTATTCCTCTCTAGAGATACACTAGCGGAAGGTGGTTCCATACCTTGTCATGTTGGAAATCCAATCTCCAATAAGCGCCATGCGGTTTTTGATTTTATACTATATATGTGGAGCGTGAGATGCAAGCGTTCTGCTATTTGGATATTTACTTGTTGTAGACATTATTATAATATCACTGGATTTTCGTATCAAAGTGTTTTGGGTTATAGTAAGGTAAAAACCGTCCATGTTTATGTGTGGGCTGGTCTTACTATTATCTTTTCTTTTGAAAGGATTTTAAAGGTTAAACCAATGATTTGAGTTTACTCACACCAGTCCCATGACTGACCCAGAGTTTATTTTGTTTTGTTTTCCCTAAACTCTTGGGTGCCCAAATTTGTACGGGCAATCAAGTAGTCGGGATTTCACAGATTCAATTGGAGGAGCTGGAAACAGGAGGCTTCACCCGTTAGCTGTAGATTATCGTATTTCCGCTGTGTACTATGTTGTATCTGGAAACAGGTGTTTATAACTGTTCCAGAAATGACTATTGTGCTCTGATGATGGTATGTATATAAAGTTACTGATTTGTATTTCAAAAGTTATGTTATATAATATATTTTATTCGTTCCGCTGTGAGATTCGTGTTTACTTTGCTTATGCTCAGTTGTGTTCTTCTTCTATTCCATTAGTTCTATCTTTTCTATCTCACTCTCTAATTTCTTGTATTAATGATACGGTATTTTCGATGTTTGAACAGTCGACGCTGGGTTTGTGTCGATTTTCTGAGTCAAAAATATCGTGGTCGTTACAGTGGTATCAGAGCTTAGGTTGAGCGAATACCTAGGCTTTGGTGGGAATGTACTCATTAGAGATAGGGTCAGCAGTGCCCTAGAATGAGTTAAGTGTATATATACGAGAGAGCGTATTTGTTATTTGATATAAAAAAATAAATTATTTTATATTGTGTTGGCTAGTCTGTTGAGTGGATTATGAATTCTGATCGAATAATGGGACGCCATGAAGTCGATAGGAATTTCTAAACACTTGAACAGAGACATTCAACATAATAATGTTTTAAAGCGGGTAAATGAAATTATTTTACCCAAAATTAGATTCTGATATAGAAAGAAATTTTTTTTGAATTCATTATAATATATGGATGTGTTGGATGTTAATATTATAATCAAATGAGGCTATAAGAAAATTAAATGGTTATATAGAACCAAATAAAATTTGTATATGAAATTAAATATACAAATGAGATGAATTAGAATTAAATTCAGAACCAGAATTAGAAATTTAAATCCTAGGAAGCTGAAAAATATTTTTCAAAGTACATTAAAATAATATAGCTTTATTTTGAAAGGAGTTTTGAAAGAAAATCATCTTAGGTGGATTTTGAAATTAATAAAGCACTGAACTCACTTCAGTGGCTGGAAAATAATTCTGATGATGACTGCAGCATCATCAGTGTTCTTTTTCGAGTTTCTAAGTGATGAATTGCTACCTTAGAAAAGTTCTTGGTCGAGATTTGTTTTGAAAGAAAACAAGTTGGTTTGAAAATTCAAATATTTTGAATTTGAAATGGAAATAAATAAATATATATGTATATTTATGTAATTTCAGAAGGATTTGAAAGGAAAACCCAGGAATTTGAATTCTGAAATTTAAAATTTAACTTTAGTTAAATGGATTGAAGTGGATAAATTGATTTAGAATCAATTTGAATGCACATGATTGCAAACCAAAAAGTTTGGTTGGGATTGAAATTTGTTGAAATATGAGAAGTTGAGTTTCAACATAAATGGGTTTTGAAAAGTGCATAGGGTTGTACCATTTTTCCTACCTTAGCAATTTCGAGGACGAAATTATTTTAAGGGGGGAAGAATGTAACGACCCGGATTTTTGGCCGATTTATTTTAAATATTTAATATGGTTTTAAATATTGAATTTATAATGTAAATGGTATTTTATATTGAATTATCGATTAAATAATAGAAATACGAATGTATTTTGATTATCATCGAAATACGAGAACTGAAGTAATTCAATTCGAAGATAAAACTGAATTAAAACAATTTAGATGATCAATACTAATTGTGTTTGAAGATGGACGATAATAAAAATAATTTATTATTAGCAAATTGATTAGTTCTGAATTTAAAATTATATTATATTAATTTAATATGGTATATATGTTCAAATTAAATTTCATAGTATATTTTGTTCAGTTCAGAACAACGTTATGCTATTGAAACAATCGGCCGGTACGTTAAAATAGCGGTTCATGGTCTAAATAAATGAACCCCTCGATATTTGATTGTGGATAGGATCGAAATCGAATCGATATCTGTTTAAAAAGAATAAAAGATCTCTTTACATCGAATCAGAATCAAATCATATTAATTAGAAAATCTTTTCAAATTAAATACAAAGATTTACTTATACGTTCTGTTCCCCCCTCCTTCTCCTATTTAATCGCGATAACCCCATTTCCCTTAAGTTTTTATTTTCATTTCAGAAACCATAAGCATTAAAATAAAATGGCATCCTTCCTTGTTCTCTAAATTAAAAATCAAAATAAAATTCAAGTGCATGGGTCGCTGCCACTGGAGTCCACTGCGATGGTCTGAGCAGGATTTTGATTTAGGGTTACGGTCTTTGGGAGCGAATTACGGGGTCAGACTCGAGTATGATTGGGATATTGGGTGTAGCGATGAGGCACTGTGTTTCAGGGGAGGCCGACACTACTATTGCTAGCTATTGGAGTTCGAATTTATTGAAAGAAAACGAGATTTCTGCAGATAGGGAAGGTGCGATGTCAAATCTGGAGTTCGATTCCAGCAATAAGGATTTGGGGTTTGCGAGTTCAACTCGACATGGTGTTTGGGGAGTCGCGATGCAGCACAAAAGGGGATAGTAACGATATGAGTGGTGCGATGACTTGATAATGAGCGAGTGGAAGTCGATGTTTGGTTTGGCAATGGAGAAGGAGGAATCGGTCTCTGTATTTTTGGTGACGATGAAGGCAATTCCTGGATGCTGATGTGTGAAGGTCAATGTGACTGAAGTGAAGAACATGGTCTGAGATTGTGTTCAAATGACAACAGTGGTTCTACAATTTAACCATGGCAAGGATTTGGGAAGAGGATCATTACGGTATTGGAAATTTAGGGAAGAACGAGTTTGCAATTAAGGTATTTTTGTTTGTTTGTTTTTATTCAAGATTTATTTATATAATTGGTAACTAGTTAAAGCAAATTAGTTTAGATTATCATTAACTGATTAAAGAAATGGTAAAAACGTATATAGAGTTAGTTAATAAAGGGATAAAATTTATAGACTAATCATTTAAATATGAAATTATGATTTAGTTTGGAATTGTTTTATACATAGGTAAATTTTTTCTTAAATTCATTTAATTAAATATAATGGTCTCTTTAATTAAGGAATATCATATTAAAGGCTCAACTAAGTTAGTTAGTTATTTAAATAACCCTATATTTTTATTTAATTGATTTCACGTAGATAATCATGTTAACTAATAATACGATGTAAACCGTAGAATGAGTCAAGGAAAAATCATGAATCAAGTTGAGTGGATTTCGCAGTTGCGACGATATGCAAATTAACAGGATACTCAGGAAAGAAAAATCCTGGTGAGTAAATCTCACTCACCTTTAGAATTATTTTTATTTCATTAAAAGTAATTGTCTGTTGCTTGTGTGAATGTTTTCTGGTTGTTTTATATATATTAGTTATTTAGGCTATTATATATATATTGGTTGATTGATTGGTTGGATTCCCGCAGTCTCATTAGCGGATGCCCGCAGTTTCATAGCGGATGATTACCCTATACGCCCCATGCTATGATTAGTGGATGACCTTCTATACCGCGATATTCTGCCACGAAGCAGAATGAGTATTATTTATGTGCTAACATCTGTGGATGCAAGAAAACAGGTTGGAGGGATCCAACTGGATTCCTCAAAAATATATTATCTGTTTGTTGTTTGCTGATTTCATATATATTCATATATGATGTGTTAAAAATAAAATGATTGAAAATTGGGTGATTTGATTGTTTTAAATATCACTGGGCTAAGTGTTAATGTATTTAAAATATCGTGGAAGGATATTTGAGATTTAAAAGGGGAAATTCTATTTTTAAATAGAATTTGAATTTTTAAATAGATTTGAAATATAAACTTGTTTGAAAAATAAGACAAGTGATTCCTTTATAAACGATGTTTATAAATGGAGTGAAATGAATTATCATTGGATAATTCAGAAAATAGAAATACAAGTGTGACTTTGAAAAAGGAAATATATTTTTCCAAAGATGAAATATTTGATTTGAAAGCGAGACTTGTTTAAATGAGGTTTGTAAATAGAAAGTGGAAAAATTATCATTTGGATAAATTTGAATATTTAAATTCAAATGTGAATTTGAAAATAGAAATGGGGAAATCGTTTAAAGAAATAAACGATGGAATTTATTCTGATGTTCAGAATATAAATTGAACGGAAATAAATCCATAAGGATTTATGATTTGAATTCGATTAATTCGATTTTTTTTAAAATAAATGTCAAATTGAATAAATAGAATTTGACTAGAATTTAAATATAGGATTTGAATACAGAAATTAAAATGTGATTTAGATATAGAATTTGGATGTAAGAAATTGAAATAGAATTTGAATTCAAAGGAATTCAAATGGATTTGAATAAAGAAAAGTAAAATATAGAGTTTTGAAAAATAGAATTCAAAGGGAATTTAAAATATAGAAACTTGAAAATAGAATTCAAAAGGGAGCTTAACTATAGAAGTGAAATGGAGTTTAAACAAAGAATTCAAATAGGGTTGAATTGGAATTTGAGTACAGGATTCAAGTAGGAATTCAAAAGTAGAATTTTCAAATAGAAAAGGAATATAGAACTTTAAACGAAATGTGAGTATTGAATTTGAATAAGGGAAATTCAAATAGAATTTTTATAAGAGATTTGAAATAGAATTTGAATAGAGAAATTCAAATGTAAATTGAATATAGAATTAAAATAGAATGTGGTGGGAATTTGAAAATAGATTTCAAATAGAGTTAAAACGGAGTTGAATTCATTTTAACGGCAGTTCAAAAGTTTATATATATAAATATAATTTAAACGAACTCGCCGCAGCGCTGCAGTTTGTAAATTGTCGTTTCGAACTTCAATTGAATATACAGGAATCAATTGAAGTCGAAATTCTTTGAAACAAGAAACGTCAGGACCAATTTGATAACAGTTTTCTGTAGGAAGAGAAAAATCTGGATTTCGTCGAATAGATTTTGAGTTATGTCCAAATCAAATTTTTAAAAGGGCCGCGCCAGAAACCATTAAAACCATAATGGATTTTATATATAAATATAGGGATTTTTAAGCAAATAAAAAAATCCGAATTTCCATTTAAAAATCTAGACTTGAGTTAGAAAATAAATGTGAACTCAAGTGAAGTAAAGAAGATGATTTTGAAACAATAATCATATTTTTGATTATTGAATAGAATTAACTAAGTCAAAGAAGAATTAGTTAATCGAGTGGTGAATTGAAGTCGAACTTTGAAAAGTGAATTTGGGATTGCAAATATATATTCGAAATCGAATATAGAACTTAAATTGAAATTTGAATTTAATTAGTTGATAAGTAAGTGGAAATATATTTGAAACGTGTTATATTCAAATATACAAGCGAGATAGGCAGAGAGTTAGTTAAAGAGTTACTTTAATGAATTGAGTCAAACGAGTGTATGAAGTTGAAATAAATTGGACAGGTATAGACATACAGGAGACAGGTATGAGATGAAGTATATGAAGATTTTAATTTATGTGCCCAACAAAAAGGTACATGTTTAAATTCATATATGAGGTTTTATGCGCCGTATCGGCTAGCCGCTTGGCTTTTTCTTTTCCTTTTTGAGATAAGAAGGACCAGGAAAGCTATTTGAAATTTCCCGATGCTCCCGATACAGGGGAGGTTATGGCGAAATTTTCCGAAAATTTAAGGAGTTAGAATATTTTTAAGATATTTTGATAGTTAGAAATCATTGTATCGACATATAGAATTCGATAGGTAAGTGAATATAAAAATCGAATATTGTAAACAAAAAGGGAAATCTATAAATTAGAAATAGAAAGCGAACTTTATACATGTTTTAAAAATGAATAATTGGATTGTATAGTGTGTTTATTCGAGGTAAGTGGTTTTGCCGTTTTGAAGTTGAGGATGTTTTCAATTAAGGTCTGAGAGGTAATATTACCCCAACTTGATTGATTTCATTTTTAATGGATAAATAGCAAGATCCAGTCTCGAAGAGAAGTGTTTGAAAAAGAGTTAGTTGAATAAAATATTTTGGGTTGTTGTAACGATGTTTTACACAACATTCGTTTTAAACCCAAGTGATGGAATTTTGGAAATATAACAAGTAAATATTTCCTGAGTATAATTAAAATAGTCGGGATAGAGATAAGTGATTGGAATTGTTTCCAATTGCAAATAGAGATATTTTCTAATATATAGAAAAATAAAAGGAGTTGATATTGGGAAATGCTTTCCAAATAGCGTAAAGGGACAATATGGTTATTGAAAATATTTGGGTAAAAAATATTGATAAGGAAACGGAGAAGAGATTTAATTAATGAAATATTAATTAAAGAGCCCAGTGATTTGTTTGATATGTTGGATGAACACTTGTTTTTATTCGATAGTTAAATCACAGACTATCGAAGTTTTTGACCATCGTTGTCAATATGGAGAGACCGGTTGGATTATCCGAAGAACCACTCCGTATCGGCATAAGCGTTGCGAACCAAGTATGCTGAATATATTGAAGACGGAGTAAAGTGCAAGGACTCTTTCTATTAATAGAAATTGTGCCTTCGGTTTCGTTCAATCCCAGAACGAACGTAAATGGACGAATGTCTGACAGAGTATTTCCAATGATCAAATGGATTGGTCTGTATGAATATATATATGGTTGCAACGGATTTATCCCTTAGCATAACATCCAGAATATTTGTGCAAACTCAACTAGTGATTAACGGATCTGACAATGTGGCATTCAAAGTGATTGTGCTATCAATGAATGGTAAGTATTCGTAGCCTCAGGCCTCAACAACCGGGAAAGGACAAAAATCGGGCAGGCAGCATGGCTATGTGGGTCGCACCCATTAGAATGTATAATCACCTATCTAGAGGTTCATTTAATTTCTTATTCTATTCGATGTTGTCCCAGTCGGGAGACGGTTGCTGATCCCAACCGTTGGTGATATACATTCGATACACTCAAGCGAAATGAGTGGTCGGTCATGTGTGGGCCGGGTTACAAGATGTTCTTGTTGAACCCAGTGTATTCCTCTCTAGAGATACACTAGCGGAAGGTGGTTCCATACCTTGTCATGTTGGAAATCCAATATCTAATAAGCGCCATGCGGTTTTTGATTTTATACTATATATGTGGAGCGTGAGATGCAAGCGTTCTGCTATTTGGTTATTTACTTGTTGTAGACATTATTATAATATCACTGGATTTTCGTATCAAAGTGTTTTGGGTTATAGTAAGGTAAAAACCGTCCATGTTTATGTGTGGGCTGGTCTTACTATTATCTTTTCTTTTGAAAGGATTTTAAAGGTTAAACCAATGATTTGAGTTTACTCACACCAGTCCCATGACTGACCCAGAGTTTATTTTGTTTTGTTTTCCCTAAACTCTTGGGTGCCCAAATTTGTACGGGCAGTCAAGTAGTCGGGATTTCACAGATTCAATTGGAGGAGCTGGAAATAGGAGGCTTCACCCGTTAGCTGTAGATTATCGTATTTCCGCTGTGTACTATGTTGTATCTGGAAATAGGTGTTTATAACTGTTCCAGAAATGACTGTTGTGCTCTGATGATGGTATGTATATAAAGTTACTGATTTGTATTTCAAAAGTTATGTTATATAATATATTTTATTCGTTCCGCTGTGAGAATCGTGTTTACTTTGCTTATGCTCAGTTGTGTTCTTCTTCTATTCCATTAGTTCTATCTTTTCTATCTCACCCTCTAATTTCTTCTATTAATGATACGGTATTTTCGATGTCTGAACAGTCGACGCTGGGTTTGTGTCGATTTTCTGAGTCGAAAATCTCGTGGTCGTTACAGGTACCCATGGGTGACTTCTCCAAATACGGACTACGTGCACGACCATAGTCTGTCCGGAACTACATCGGCGTACCACCCGGCCGTCGTTTATTGGGTCGCTTACCTCCAGCCCAGTAATCGTGCCCCCTCCCTAGCCTAGTCCCTAGGGCCTTAATGATACCAATTTTTGGGGATTTACTGCGGAGTGGGCCCCCCATTGCTAGGATTTTCTAGTGGGTTAAGTACGGATTAACCCTCTTGCTAATCATGGATTAACTTGGTTAAGTGTAACGATGAGTTCACAACTTAACCCCGATTAATCTACCAAGCCCAAGTTGGTTAATTATTAAGTGGACCATGACTTAACCCTAATCACGAGGCATTAATTAATTTAATGCGCCTTAATCTCTCACATTAGACTTTGTTGCGGTTACTAGTTAATCCGGGCGGGTCCGGGTAGCTTTACACCACAACTTGGTCTAACCTCGGGTCCAAGGTACAACATGACCAACTTCTCACATTGGGTCCTATTGTTTGTAGCAACTAGTTAAGCCGGTCGGTTCCGGGTAGGTTTACGCTACAAACTCAACCCAACCTCGAGTTGGCCACACTTATCTTTTCTAAGTGTCATGTCCATCATGTTTCCAAAACATGTTACAAGTTTTCAAGCAATTGGGTAGACCTAACTTAATAGGTAAATTCCCAATGGGTAGACCTAACTTAATAGGTAAATTCCCAAGCTTATGTTTTTATGTCTTTTAAGTTTACCCAACCCCAAACGCAATCCCATCGCTTACATATCGCAATAGCGCATAAAGGATAGAAAGAGGGAACTTGGCATAAATCATGACATAAGGTGTTGAAGCCACAAGTTTAACATGGTGGCATATGAAATGTACATATGTTCATATACTTGCATATTACATATTTTTGGCCTCAAAAACATGCATAAAACCAAACTTGGCATATTGGTGAAACATGGTGCTAAATGACATGTAGAAATGGCCATAAGTTCGCATTTAGCCTCACATGCAAGTTATCATAAGAGATATGATAACTTACATGTTGCCAAAATGCAACCTTTGGCATAAAGCTTGAAGCTTTATGTTCATAAACCCAAGATAAGCTTGCATAACATGATAGCATGAACAAAATGTTCAACCCAAACTTGCATAGCATAACTTGCATGTCATATGACAACTTGCATATCAAACTTGCATAACATAACATGATGAACTTGCATATCATATCATAGCATACTTGCATAACATGATGAACTTGCATATTACATCATAGAAAACTTGCATAACATGATAAACTTGCATATTACATCATAGAAAACTTGCATAACATGATAAACTTGCATTTCATAACATAGTAAACTCGCATATAAACTTGCATATCATACATTTAACTTTAGAGTTTAAGTATGAAAGTAGAATAGGGCTTACAATGCTTAAGAAGTCACAAAAATATGACAAAGCCCTTATGAAATCAATCAAACCCAAAAATGCAAGCCAAAATGATCAAAACTCTTTCTTTGTGATGCAAATATAAAAACTTGACTTGAATGCAAGCTAATGATGCTCATACAAGTTTGAAAACACTTGTATGCATGGAAAATCACTTAGAAATTTATTTAGGAATTGTATGAAGAGAGTGGAGGCCATGAGAGGATTGATTTTGCCATAGTTTAGTTATAGGATAGATTAATGATGATTTAGGGTAGGTTAGGGTCTTATTTATAGATTAGGCAAGTGTTTTAGGCCATAGGATTAAACCCTAGTTCCAATCTCAGCCCTCAAAACCGAATCTGGCCCCCAAGCTCAACACAATCTCAAAATGGTGCACCAGGCTAAACAGCCCGGCTGGACCAAGTCGACAGCTAAGTCGACAGGGCTGTCGACTTGGGTCCAACCAAGTCGACTCCCAAGTCGATAGGGCTGTCACTTGGGTGTTCTGGCGGGAATTCTCCCGCCTGGCCCAAACTGGCCCAATTTTCCAAATTCAGATTTGAATTTGAAATCTGTTTTTACTTAGAAGTTTTCTGAAAACTTCGTTGGGCCTTAATCGGGTCATACGGACTCCGATTTTCGAAAACTCGGACTCTATTTCGCGTATTTTTCCGAGACGAACGCAATGGCACAGCCCGTTTCCCTTGATTCAAATTTTAGAATTAAATTCTGCCTCGATTTATGTTATAACATGTTGTTGAAAATACGGGTTGTTACATTCTCCCCTCCTTAAAGGATTTCATCCCCGAAATCTTCAAGTTAGGAAGAACGTATCCTACCATCCAATCATCCATCTACTCAAAACATCATCCACGAGCAATCATTGTCCTTACAAGATTCTAAATGTTGTATGAACATATGCAAAGGTGTGTGTATATGTACTTATCTAATGCAAATATCATCAATGCAAATTATGTTAGTGAAATGAATCCATATGTATGCAATTCCTAACATAATGTATAACACCTACATGTGTGCATATAACATACACCCATATGCAACATCCAAGTGATAACACAAAAATTTTCATCCATGAATAAGCATAAACACTCATGCATATGCAATATGAGGAGTGTGTGAGCCGATCTAGTGCCTAACGTGTATAATGCATCCACGAGTAACCACTTGCAAACACTTGCAACCACTTGCAACCATCAAGCATAACATGTTTCAAACACATGTTTCATCCAAAGGGTTTCTACCTAAGGTTCTCATGACAAGATTAACACGATAAACTAGATAAACATGGATAGCAAAGAGAAAGATATACTAACAAAGAAAAGAGATTGAGAGTGTACCCTCAAAAAGGAATGGATAAAGCCCACGCATCTTCTCCTCGGTTTCCCAAGTTGCGTCTTCTTCGGCTTTACCCCATTGAACCTTCACCAACTTGACCTCTCGATTCCTTAGCTTTTTGGTTTCTGTCCCCAAGATACGAATTGGAGCTCTCCTCAAGGTAGCCTCTTTCTCTACTTCCACATCTTCCAGAACACTCGGCTCAACAACCTCTGCAGATTCATGTAAACACTTCCGGAGATGCGAGACATGAAAAACATCGTGTACTCCGGCAAGCTTCTCGGGCAACTTCACTCTATAAGCCATCTGCCCGATCCTCTCTATAATAGGGAATGGTCCAACAAACCTCGGTGCCAACTTCCCGACGGCTCCAAATCGGACCACATTCCGCAAAGGAGAAACCTTCACGAAAACCATATCCCCAACATCAAACTCCAAATCCGATCTTCGCTTATCAGCATAGGATTTTTGTCGGTCTTGGGCCGCTTTCATCCGTCTCCGAATCAACTCGATCTTCTCGGATGTATCTCTGATCAGATCAGGCCCAAGTATAAGCTTATCTGTAGTCTCCCACCAACATGTAGGCGACTTGCACGGCCTCCCATATAAAGCTTCAAATGGTGCCATCCCTATGCTTGCCTGATAACTGTTATTATATGCAAACTCAACAAGAGGAAGATGGTCTTCCCAAGTACCACTAAAATCCAGAATACAAAGCCTCAACAGATCCTCGAGTACCCTATTCACCCTTTTGGTTTGACCGTCTGTCTGTGGGTGATAAGCCGTACTCAGATTCAATCTCGTGCCCATAGCTTCTTGCAAGCTATTCCAGAATTGACTTGTAAAGATTGGGTCACGGTCACTGACAATACTAGAAGGGACTCCATGAAGTCTCACAATCTCACGAAGATATACAGACGCTAGCCAAGATGCGGTCCTCTTTCTCTTCACCGGAATAAAATGAGCGCTCTTCGTGAGTCTATCCACAATAACCCAAATGCTCGTGTTCCCTTTCCTTGACCTTGGTAGCCCATCGATAAAATCCATGGAAATACTCTCCCACTTCCAAAGTGGAACGTCTAGAGGATGCAATAGCCCACCGGGCTTCTTCGACTCGACTTTAACTTGCTGGCAAATGATACATCTAGAGACAAACTCTGCCACCTCCTTCTTCATCCCAGGCCAAAAGAAAATGCGCTTCATATATTTATACATCTTATCTCCGCCCGGATGTATAGTCAACTTAGAGCGATGCGCTTCCTCCAGAACTTTTCTTACTAAATCTTCTACCATGGGAACACATAACCTTCCGTCACTCCTCATCCGACCCTTATCATCAATAGAATATCGAGCGAGATGACTAGATGCCTCTCCTCGAATCAGCTTATCCATAATCTCAACTATCTGAGGGTCTTCCTTCTGCGAAGCCCCAACTTGATCAAGAAGGGTAGGTCTGAGTTCCAGAGATGCTAAAGAACCGGTCATCGACTCAACCGCCAAAGAGAAATCAAAGGTTGCCACATACTCTAAATTCTTCATCTCAACGAATAGAGGACTTAGGGTCAACCTTCTTCTACTCAATGCATCAGCTACCACATTTCCCTTGCCAGGGGTATAAGCTATCTCAAAATCATAGGACGCCAAGAATTCCATCCATCTTTGTTGCCTCAGATTCAGATCCTTCTGAGAAAAGAGATACTTCAGTGACTTGTGATCGGTATAAAGCTCAAATCTTTCTCCCAGAAGATAATGGCGCCAAGCCTTGAGTGCATATACTATTGCTGCCAACTCTAAGTCATGAGTGGGATAATTCTTCTCATGCACTTTGAGTTGTCTACCGCCAAAGCATATCACTCTTCCTTCTTGCATAAGAACAGCTCCTAACCCCGTGCCACATGCATCGGTGTATACTGTAAATAACTTCCCTCCATCGGGCAAAGCTAAAACAGGTGCTGACGTGAGAGCTCTCTTGAGCTTCTGAAAAGCAAGCTCGCTTTCTATGCTCCAAGAAAAAACTAAATTCTTCTTCGTCAATTTAGTGAGAGGAGCAGAAATCTTCGCGAAGTCCTTGATGAACTTCCGGTAAAAACCCGCAAGACCTAGAAAACTTCTCACTTCTGTTGCATTCCTTGGGGTCTTCCAATCCTGAACTGCAACTACCTTAGCAGGATCCACCGCTAAGCCTTGCTTAGATACTATATGCCCAAGGAATCTAACTTCCCTTCTCCAAAAGTGACACTTGGAGAACTTGGCCTTCAACTGATGCGCTCTAAGTGTATCCATCACCTCCATGAGATGCCTTGCATGCTCTTCCTCATCCTTAGAGAAGATCAGAATATCATCTACGAAGACCACGACAAACTTGTTTAAGAACTCCCTGAACACCCTACTCATCAAGTCTACGAAGTATGCGGGTGCATTAGTCAAGCCGAACGGCATGGCAAGCCATTCGAAGAATCCATCTGGAGTTCTGAACGCAGTCTTGTCTATACTATCTTCAGCTACCCTGAGCTGATGGAATCCAGTAGCAAGATCAAGCTGAGAGAAAACAGAAGCACCGACAAGCTGGTCAAAGAGATCATCTATCCTCGGTAACGGGTGTCTGTTCTTCTTAGTCAGCTTATTTAACTCTCGATAGTCAACACAAAGTCGGAGAGAACCATCTTCCTTGGTAGCAAATACCACAGGCGCTCCCCATTTAGATATACTTCGTCTAATGAAGTTCTTCTCAAGCAACTATTTCACTTGCTTACTTAGCTCCCGCCTTTCACGCGGAGCCATGTGCCGAACGGGCAAAGAAACAGGCTTTGCATTATCCACCAGATAAATACGGAAATCAATCTCTCGCTTAGGGGGCAACCCCCTAACTTCATCGAAAACATCCGGATACTCTCGAACCACTCTTACAGACTGAAGAGTTTCCATTGACGAGTCGAGTGATTCCAGATAGCACAACATGACGGGACCTCTCGGATCACAAGAAATCTCTAGGGTGTTTCCGAGGCGAGTCACGAGCCTCACAACCCTATGCTCACAATCAAGAATGGCTCCATATCTGGACAGCCAATCCATGCCCAATATCAATCCGTATCCCCTGAAACCAAGAACATAAGCACTACACAAGAACTCTACACTCAGTATAGAGATCCTCAAATCCCCACATATCATAGACAGATGGGTGGAACCCCCAATAGGATTTGAGACACAGACGGGATCATCTACCAAGCTAGTACTAAGGTGCAAACTATCAACAAGATCAGATGAGATAAAGCTATGCGATGCACCAGAATCAAACAAGGTACGAACTGGAAAATCAGAAATATATACAAGGCTCTCAACAGAAATAATACCTCGATCGGGAACTGGAGCGGTACTGAGAGCATGAACTTGCCCTCCTGATGGTCCAGCACGCTGAGTCTGACCCTGGCCTTGCCCTTGCTTCTTCGGGCAATCCCTACTGAAATGTCCAGTCTTACCGCAGAAAAAGCATTCACCATTCTTCCTTTTCCTCTTCTTACAATCCTTAACAAGATGCCCAACTGAGCCGCAATAATGGCACTTCTCCTTGTTGTTCTTTCCCTTGTTGTTGTTCCCCTTGTTGCCTTGACTCTTGTTCTTGTTCTGATTGCCTTGACTGCTCTGACCACTTGGATTATTCTGATTTCCTTTCCCCTGGGAATCAGTCTTCTTGGCTTGAGTATCATTCATCTTGACCTCTTTCTTGACATCTCCCTGAAGTAACGCCATATCAACCAAACTCTCAAACGTGGCCCCATGGGGAATATGTGACATAGCCAATCCCTGCAACGGCTCATTCAATACTCTAGCAAAACAAAGAGCCTTCTTCTGAGGAGTATTAACCATATCCAAGCCAAAACGAGCTAACTGATTGAACTTGTTCACATATTCTTTGACAGACATATCCCCTTGTCTCAAAGTTATGAACCTCTCCATTTGCAGATTCTCCTCAGCAGAAGATAGAAACTTAAGCACGAACCTTGCCCTGAACTCGGCCCAAGTCTCAACAGGCCTAGTACCATTGGTGACTTCCCACCAATAAGCGGCTTCATCCTTCATAAGCCAAACCGCCAACAAGAGCTTCCTCTAATCGTCTAACCCAAAGATAGCAAATAAATCCTCGGTCTCTTTCAACCAATTTCTGGCCTCTACAAAAGTCTCAGTGCCTTGAAAGTTCTTGCCACCCATTGCTTTGACATCTTTGCAAGTCTTTGCGAAGTCAGGTTGAGGATGCTGAGGGGGAGGAGGAAGAGGAACCTCAGCGACAGGAGGAGGAGGAACATTAGCGACATGAGGAGGAATATTAACTACTGGAGGAGGAGGAGGAGGAGGGACATCTGCGGGGCCGGCTTCGGTCGCCCTAGCCTCCAAAAGTCTCCTATACCAAACAGGTACGTGCACTCCCTCTGGAATAGCAAAGTTATCGGCCATGCTGAAAACGAAGAAAAAGACAGATTCAGAATGGCGAAAAACGAAGGAATTTTGCTAATGGCTTTTTGGGGAATAGCCTTTAAAATAAACTAGACTTTTCTTTGGAAAATACTTTATACTTAGTTTTGAAAATAGTTTTCCAAAAGTTTTCTAAAAACCTTTTTGTTCCTTCTCGTAAACCATATGCTCTGATACCAAATGTAACACCCCGCCTCCGCCAGGGTGTCTCTTGCAAGCACTCTGACTTTGGAGGGGCGTTTGAATCAGGTAAACATGCATAATGATATATCAAGGCAGAACAAGAACATATGTATATGCGTAAACAGAGTAAATAATATGGATAAAACAGCGGAAGATTTCAAAGCATTTCAAAACCAGTCTGGTACAACATAGCTTTCCAAATAAACAAGTCTAGATAAAACAACATCAACTGAAATAAAACTGAAATACATAAGTGCTAATCCCCAAAAGAAGTGATAGCCATAGCTAACTCCATGTCAAACCGTACATGAGCTAAATCCCACAAGCAAGCAGTCTGAAATCCAAGCTAAGCTCCAGTATTCCCTCCCTGAGAACCTGGGGGGGGGGGGACGGAAGAAAAAAGGCGAAAGAAACGGGTCAGTCAAAACGACTGAGTAAGCCCTACTACAATCAATGTAAACTGATAAAGTTAACTGGCATGAGCAGCAGGGATAAACATAAGGATAACAACATACTAGCATGATGATTAACTAACAAGGTAGATAAAGGTGTCATCGCATAATCAGGATTAAGGTTTTGCACCACAAGTGTACTAGCAAACTAACATGACTGGAATACACAAGTATTAATCCCTTGGCCCATGCTTTGGCCCAATAACATGAAATGACCCTAATGCAAGGTCCAACCCCACGGTCTAGTCGATCGGCTCCCTAAGCCTAACTCGTCACGTGTTGGTGTCAATATGGCCCAAACATGATTGTAGTCGAACTGTGCCGGGTCCACCCTTCGGGTGTATCAAGCCCTAGGGTGCCAACCCCTGGACACCATAAACATGAGTGCACAGTCTCGATCTACTGGTACCCATGGGTGACTTCTCCAAATACGGACTACGTGCACGACCATAGTCTGTCCGGAACTACATCGGCGTACCACCCGGCCGTCGTTTATTGGGTCGCTTACCTCCAGCCCAGTAATCGTGCCCCCTCCCTAGCCTAGTCCCTAGGGCCTTAATGATACCAATTTTTGGGGATTTACTGCGGAGTGGGCCCCCCATTGCTAGGATTTTCTAGTGGGTTAAGTACGGATTAACCCTCTTGCTAATCATGGATTAACTTGGTTAAGTGTAACGATGAGTTCACGACTTAACCCCGATTAATCTACCAAGCCCAAGTTGGTTAAGTATTAAGTGGACCATGACTTAACCCTAATCACGAGGCATTAATTAATTTAATGTGCCTTAACCTCTCACATTAGACTTTGTTGCGGTTACTAGTTAAGCCGGGCGGGTCCGGGTAGCTTTACACCACAACTTGGTCTAACCTCGGGTCCAAGGTACAACATGACCAACTTCTCACAATGGGTCCTATTGTTTGTAGCAACTAGTTAAGCCGATCGGTTCCGGGTAGGTTTACGCTACAAATTCAACCCAATCTCGAGTTGGCCACACTTATCTTTTCTAAGTGTCATGTCCATCATGTTTCCAAAACATGTTACAAGTTTTCAAGCAATTGGGTAGACCTAACTTAATAGGTAAATTCCCAGTGGGTAGACCTAACTTAATAGGTAATTTCCCAAGCTTATGTTTTTATGTCTTTTAAGTTTACCCAACCCCAAACGCAATCCCATCGCTTACATATCGCAATAGCGCATAAAGGATAGAAAGAGGGAACTTGGCATAAATCATGACATAAGTGTGTAACACCCCGAATTTTAGTTAATGCTAAAATTCACTAATTGCAGAATAAATAATCTCAGATGTGGGAATTGGGGGTATCGGGCTGCGTCATTGCGTTCATCTCGGAAAAATACGCGAAATAGAATCCGAGTTTTCGAGAATCGGAGTCCGTATGGCCCGGTTATGGCCCAATGAAGTTTACAGAAAATTCAAAGTTCAAAACAGATTTAAAAATTCAGGTTCAAATTTCGAAACATGCAGAAATGGGGCCAGGCGGGAAAACTCCCGCCCAGCCTGGTCGACATGGCTGTCGACAGGGCTGTCGACTTGCCTGTCGACATGCCTGTCGACAGGGCTGTCGACTTGCCCTGTCGGTTGATGCTGGCCTGGTGCACCTAGTTGAGTTTGGGTTAGGCTTTGGGGCTGGTTTCTGGAAACTTCCTAAAATCTGACGGACCTAATCTAACCTAGGGTTAATCCTATGGTCTAAAACACACCCTGATCCTATAAATACACCCTAATGCAAGCCTAATCCCTACTAAAAATAGAAATGATGCCATCATGCCGCCAAAATCAAACTTGAGAGGAGCCTCCACTAGTTTATGAAGAAAGTTGCAAGCTAATCAACCTCTAATCATCATCTCCTTCTTGTATAGCAACTAGTTCTACTTCATAAGTTTGCTAATCTTGGTTTTGGTGAGTTTCTATCACTTTAATAACCAATTGCTAAATTAAGTAGATGAGATATGATGAGATCATGCGGTTTTGTATGCGGATTGGTGGGTTTTAAATCATATGATATGATGTTAGTTTGCTAATCTATGTTTAATGTTAACCCTATGTTTATGCAAGATAAGTATGTGGGTTTATGCAAGTTAAGTATGTGGGTTTATGCAAGTTAAGTATGTGGGTTTATGCAAGTTAAGTATGTGGGTTTATGCAAGATAAGTATGTGGGTTTATGCAAGTTAAATATATGGGTTTATGCAAGTTAAGTGGTGAGTTTTATGCATGTTAAGTATTTGATTTTATGCATGCTAAGTATTTGATTTTATGCATGCTAAGTGTTTGGTTTTATGCATGCTAAGTACTTGATTTTATGCATGCTAAGTGTTTGATTTTAGGCATGCTAAGTATTTGATTTTATGCATGATAAGTATTTGATTTTAGGCATGCTAAGTGTTTGGTTTTATGCATACATTATGACATGCAAGTCTACCCTTTTTAAATAAGACGCATACATATGCAAGATGACACCTTTGTATGCTATGCATACATATGCATGTTTACTCTATTATGATGCAAGTTCATATGCAAGTTTGCCTCTTTTTATTATATGCATAACATATGCGAGTTTGCCTCTATGTATGACATGTTATGCAAGTTCACATGCAAGTTTATGTGCAAGTTCATATGCAAGTTTATGTGCAATTTCATATGCTAGTTTATGTGCAAGTTCATATGCAAGTTGTCTCTTTTTATGATATGCATAATGCAAGTTTGGGTTAAATGCTAGTTGGGTTTAATGTATGCTCATATATGCAAGTTGACACCTTTTGAACCCATGATAAAGTTATATGCTATGTTGGTTAAACCCATGACATTTGTGATGAATCTTCCCTTTTATTATGTCACGTTATGAGAACGAATTACGTGGGGAACGATGGGGTTAATATGCATATTAATAAAATGATGTGAATTGGGTATGATTAAGCATACCACAAATTAAATGGACATAATTGGGAATTTACCTATTGAGTTAGGTCTACCCATATTATGGAGTTGGAAATTTACCTATTAAGTTAGGTCTACCCATACTATGGAATTGGGAATTTACCTATTTAGTTAGGTCTACCCATATTCTTAAAAATGTGTAATTAATTAGGGATAATTAATATAAATATGAGGGTGATTAATTAGGTGTAATTAATCGACTAAGACACGAGGTTGGACTCAGTTGTAGCGTAAAACTGCCCGGACCCAACCGGCTTAACCAGTTGCTACAAATGTTAGCCCAATGTGAGAGGTCTTAGGCACAAACTAAATACGTGATTAATGTAAAGACACGAGGTTAGACTCGGTTATGACATAAGGCTGCCCGGACCCAACCGGCTTAACCAGCAGTCATAAAAGATAGTCTAATGTGAGAGGTCTTTATGAAGATCACGGTCTTAATTAATTAAGAAACACTTGACCATATTAGCATGTAGATGGACATGAGGGGTTAAGTGGGTGCCTTGGGTGGCATGAGGAGACTAGTGGGTTGCCTTGGGTGGCAATAGAAAATACGATTAGAATACTTAACCAAAGTGAAACATGTAATTAAAACATGGTTAAAGGGTTAAGAAAGTGCTTTGGGTGGCATGTGGAAATCTAGTGGGTACCTTGTATGACAACTAGAATATGATTAAATGACTTAGCCAAAATGTATAACATGTAAGTGGACATGGTTAAAGGGTTAAGTGGGATTCACTAGAAATAACAAGCTTAGGTGGTAGCTTGTGGGGGCCCATTTCAACCAATATCCCAAACGTATCTTAGTAGGCTCGACTCTAGTCGAGTGACGGGACACGCATATTGGGCTTGACTATAAGAGGCCAAACCGGGTTAGCGGTGGCAACGCAGGACCAACGGGTTTCATATGCGTGTGTGGACCCGGGCTGGTTGGTAAGTCGTTGTTGCATCGTGTAGATATAAAGCCGTGCACCGTTGATATTATCAGGTTGCCACTTTGGGTAATGATACACCCCATCGTGGGACCAGCACGGGTGTCTACGTAAGGGAGCCGACCGCTTGGGGAGTAGTGGGTACACCTATGTAGTCAAATAGGGGTACACGAAACTACTAAATTACTAAGTACACTTAGTGGGATCAACTTTTAAAATTAGGAATGACTGGTGTGGTGCAGTATAGTAATTATCCTTGGGTGGGTAGATGCATCTTTACGGTTATCTTAGTTTATCCTAAGTCTACCAAGCTGCTTAGTGTAGCCTTTCATCCCCAGACGTTACCGTATATCAAGCTTATGTCTTCTCTGGTTACTTTAATGATTGTATTGTTAAAGTTATAGGACTCGCTCAGACTTATGTCTGACCCCGTTGTTTTTATCTTTTTCCCAACCCTCAGGTTATCAGAGTGGGCTCAGTACGAGTAGGCTTTGATCAGGCTGCTTTATTCTCTTTTGGAGCTTGGACCATAGATGTAGAGCTCAGCTTACCCTTTCTTTTATGGCTATCAGTTCACGTATTGGGATTATGTACTTTTATTTATCAGGATGGATATTTTGTACTTGACTCTTATTACGGTTTTGTGATGTAACCAAACATGTTTTACTTTCCGCTGCAATGAAATGATGTTTTGAAATTTTCAAGTATTACTTATATCTGTCTTGTTGTAATTTTTCTGTTCTATATTCACTTAAAATACTCCACCGATGTTATGGCATTCCCTTAGAGAGTGACCATAGCGGGTGTGGGGTGTTACACGTGGTATCAGAGCAAAGGTTACCGGAACAGATAAAAATTTTAGAAAACTATTTTTCTAAAAACATTTTTGGAAGAGATATTTTCAAAAACATGTCTTTAAAGAGAAAAGTTTTTGGAAAGAAAAGCATAATCCCCAATAGCCATATCTTTATCTTTTGAATTCTCCGTTTGAATCTTTCCTTTTTCGTCTCAGCATGGCTGAAGATCTTTATCTTCCGGACGGTATAGCGGTACCAGTATGGTATAGGAGGTTGTTAGAGGCTAGGGCCGCCGCTGCAGGTCCAGCAAATGTTCCTCCTCCACCCGTTGCACTCGTTCCTCCTCGCGCGGATACTTTTGCTATGACTTGTAGGAAGTTTAAGGCTATGGGAGGGAAACCTTTGTGGGAGCTAGGGATTGGCTTAATGAGACGGAAGAATTGATGGAAATCTTGGAAGTGGAAGAGGGAAAGAAAGTCAGGTTAGCCGCTTGGTTAATGGAAGGAGAGGCCTCGTTCTGGTGGGAGGTCACTAATAGAGAACGCCCTGTTGACTCTTGGATGGATTTCAGGCAAAGGTTTGAGGCAAAGTTTCTCTCAAAAGTGGAAGAAAATATGCACGTGGAAAGGTTCTTGAACTTAAAGCAAGGGAACTTGTCGGTGAAAGAATATGTTAACAAGTTTAAGCAGTTAGCGAGATTCAGCATAGACTTGGTAAACAAACCGGAAGAGAAAGCTCTGAGGTTCGTTAAAGGCTTAAACGAACCGATGCACGGATTGGCTATGTCTCACATCCCAATTGGGGCCATTTTTGAGAAGCTAGTGGACATGGCACTTATGCATGAGGAAGAGAAGGGTCCCAATGCTAATAAAGCACCCGAGAAGAAAGGAGATCAGAAGGGACCTCAACAGCAACAGCAAAACAAGGGTGGGAAAGGTAACAGTGGCAAGGGAAAGAAGAAGTGCTTCAGTTGTGGGACACTAGGCCACCTAAGCAAGGATTGTCGCAAGAAGAGGAAGGCTGGCTACTTCCACTGTGACGAAGCAGGACATCTAGTGAAAGACTGCCCTAAGAAAGGGCAAAGGACGGGATCTACCTCAGGAGGACAGGTGCAAGTTCTTTTGGCACCAACTCAGGCAAGGGGGCAAGCTCAGGCTCTCGCGGTTCCACCGATTCAGGAAAGAGGTAGAGCTATTTCCATTGAAAGTCTAGTTTTTCTGTTTGATTATCCGGGTCAAACTTTATTTGATTTTGACGCATCGAGTTCGTTTATTTCATTATTGTTAGTTGAGTCACTGCACTTAGACACCAGTTAGTAGATGATCCCTTAGTTGTTTCAAACCCAATTGGGGCTCCATGATGTGTTTGGGTTTGAAAGTTGCTATACTTAGCGTTGAGTTTAGATGTGATGCTTTTTGGGCTTCACGGGCTATGGGTTAGTTTTGGGCATGGACTGGTTATCCAGTAATGGTGCCGTTCTTATTGTGGAAGGAGAGTTGTTAGGCTTATGACCCGCTTGGGTAACACTCTCGAGATCTCTTGTAATCCCATGAAATCTGTTATGCTAAGTTATCTAGAATCGCTTGACACGTCGGTCAAGAGTTTGTGATCTGTTAGAGTGGTCCGGGAATACTCGGATGTGTTTGAGGAGGTGAAGGGCTTACCTCCGGAGCGGGAGGTTGACTTCCGAATATATCTGGTAGACAATACCAAACCAGTGTCTTGGCCAGTGTGCCACGTGGCTCCTCGTGAGAGGAGGGAACTCCATAAGCAAGTAGGCAATTTGCTTGAGAAGGGGTTTAGAAGACGAAGTATATCGGAGTGGGGTGCTCCGGTAGTTTTTCTGTGAAGGCGGATGGGTCCCTCAGACTTTGTGTATGCTAAAGAGAGCTAAATAAACTCACAAAGAAGAATATACACCCATTGCCGAGGATTGATGATCTTTTTCCAATTAGTTGGCGCCTCAGTAGTTTCATAAGTTGGACTTAGCCATGGGGTTTCGTCAGTTGAGAGTGGCTGAGGATAGTATAGAGAAGGCTGCTTTTAGGACTCCGGATGGCTTTAATAGGTTGAGCCGAGCCAGTTATGGAATAAACGGTGGTGTTGGAGTGAGACTGGCAAGGACATCCAGAGTTGGACAAGGGCTTAATTATTTAGCCGTTTTTACTAGTATCATCTCACGTAGGTCGTCTGAATTCGAAGGAGGTATCCCTTGGTTGTTTGTCTGATATTGGTTTAGGCCTTTGTGGCTTGCATTTGGGGGATGTCGAGTTCGACTAGGGTGGTCTGCGTGAGAGGTGGACAGTTTTGATGATTTTGGTATTATCCCGGTTTTCTCTAGAAGTGGAGAAAAGCATGCCCTACATCTTAGGGAAGTGTTGGAGACTCTTCGAGCGCATAGTCTTAGGGCAGCAAAAGTGGATGGGATTCTTGGCATCCTATGAGTTTGAGATAGCGTATACCCATGGCAAGGGTAACGTGGTGACGAATGCCTTAAGAAGAAAAAGGTTGTCCTTGAGTTCATTGTTCGTTGAACGACGGAGTTTAGAGTTTATTACTATGTTTGACTTTAGACCTTCCGTTGACTTTGTACCCGGTTTGCTAGCCTCCTTGGAGGTTAGGCCTACTCTTTTGGGGCGTATTGGCGGAGCAGCGGGACGACCCACAGTTAGTTAAGTTGGTAGAGACGGTAGACTTTGCGTACCGCAAGACAGGGGTTTGAGGAAGGCTATATTTGATGATGCACATCGGTCGAAGATGACCATTCATCCCGGTAGGGACAAGATGTACCAAGACATGAAGCGAGTTTTCTTTTGGGCCGGTATGAAGAAAGACATGGTCGAGTATGTCGCTAGATGCTTGGTGAAAGCGGAGCAAAAGAAACCAAGTGGGTTGCTTCACCCATTGGAAGTTCCGCTAAGGAAGTGGGATAGTGTCTCGATGGATTACCGAAATCAAGGAAGGGTAATACGGGGATTTGGGTTGTGGTAGATAGACTTACAAAGTGTGCCCATTTCATACCCGTGAAGAGCAAGAGGAC
The DNA here is from genome assembly GCA_030737875.1 of Allium sativum. Lineage (NCBI taxonomy): Eukaryota > Viridiplantae > Streptophyta > Magnoliopsida > Asparagales > Amaryllidaceae > Allium > Allium sativum. The sequence goes on from CM060918.1 coordinate 755,298,081, forward strand.
TGTTCCATGTCTAGCTTCAGTTTACATTCGAGAGATTATTAGATTGCATGGTGTACCTTCCAGTATAGTGAGCGATCGAGGTCCTATCTTCACTAGAGAGTTTTGGAAGAGTTTGCAAGAGGCGGTAGGGACTCAGTTGTGTTTGAGTACCGCATATCATCCTCAGACGGACGGTCAGACCGAGAGGGTGAACTGTATTTTAGAAAACCTTCTAAGGCAATGTATCTTGAATTTTGAAGGTACAAGGGAAGAGCATCTTCCATTGGTGGAGTTGCCCGACAGACTTAGTGGTGTACATGATGTATTCCATGTGAGGAAGTGCCTACATGAGACCACAGAGGCGGAAGAGCCGAGCTTGCTTAAAGAAGTAAAGCGTGATGTGATTATTCGACGAGCTCCTACCCGCATCCTTGGGTCAAAGATTGGGAAGTTGAGAAACAGAGAGGTTCGACTAGTCAAAATGGAAAGGGGAGAAGGTGAGAGCAGTGCTACTGGGGAGACAGAAGCGAAGATGCGTTTGTTATACCCATTCCTTTTTTTTAGGGTATGTCCTTTAAACATCTCCTTTATCGTTTGTCTAGTGCTTATCTTATCTTTAGTATGTCCTCTCATTAGTACCTTTGACCTTTAGATAGGGTAAACCTATGGTTGAAACATGTGTTTGAGACATGTTATGTTTGATGGATGCATGTGGATGCAAGTGGTTGCTAGTGGTTGCTCGTGGATGCATATATACACACTCTAGGCACTAGATCGGCTCAATCACTTCATATTGCATATTGCATATAATTGTGTGTAGATAGCTATATTTATGGATGTATAACGATTGTGTTATCATATGGATGATGCATTTTGGTGAATGATTGTGCACTCATATAGATACTGTATGTGTCGATAGGGTTCTCTCGCATACAAAATGGATGCATGGCACTATCATGGTTTGCATATGTTCATACATTAGATAGGGAACATATACACACACTCTTTGCATATGCTCATACATCATTAGAAATTGTTTTAAGGACAATGGATGCCCGTGTTTGATGGATTGAGTAGATGGTTGTTTGGATGGTAGGATATGCATTCTCCTTAGCTTAGAGATTTCGGGGACGAAATCCTTTAAGGAGGGGAGAATGTAACACCCCGAATTTTAGTTAATGCTAAAATTCACTAATTGCAGAATAAATAATCTCAGATGTGGGAATTGGGGGTAACGGGCTGTGTCATTGCGTTCGTCTCGGAAAAATACGCGAAATAGAGTCCGAGTTTTCGAGAATCGGAGTCCGTATGGCCCGGTTATGGCCCAATGAAGTTTACAGAAAATTCAAAGTTCAAAACAGATTTAAAAATTCAGGTTCACATTTCGAAACATGCAGAAATGGGGCCAGGCGGGAAAACTCCCGCCCAGCCTGGTCGACATGGCTGTCGACTTGCCTGTCGACATGCCTGTCGACTTGGCTGTCGACAGGGCTGTCGACTTGCCCTGTCGGCTGATGCTGGCCTGGTGCACCTAGTTGAGTTTGGGTTAGGCTTTGGGGCTGGTTTCTGGAAACTTCCTAAAATCTGACGGACCTAATCTAACCTAGGGTTAATCCTATGGTCTAAAACACACCCTAATCCTATAAATACACCCTAATGCAAGCCTAATCCCTACTAAAAATAGAAATGATGCCATCATGCCGCCAAAATCAAACTTGAGAGGAGCCTCCACTAGTTTATGAAGAAAGTTGCAAGCTAATCAACCTCTAATCATCATCTCCTTCTTGTATAGCAACTAGTTCTACTTCATAAGTTTGCTAATCTTGGTTTTGGTGAGTTTCTATCACTTTAATAACCAATTGCTAAATTAAGTAGATGAGATATGATGAGATCATGCGGTTTTGTATGCGGATTGGTGGGTTTTAAATCATATGATATGATGTTAGTTTGCTAATCTATGTTTAATGTTAACCCTATGTTTATGCAAGATAAGTATGTGGGTTTATGCAAGTTAAGTATGTGGGTTTATGCAAGTTAAGTATGTGGGTTTATGCAAGATAAGTGTGTGGGTTTATGCAAGTTAAATATATGGGTTTATGCAAGTTAAGTGGTGAGTTTTATGCATGTTAAGTATTTGATTTTATGCATGCTAAGTATTTGATTTTATGCATGCTAAGTGTTTGGTTTTATGCATGCTAAGTACTTGATTTTATGCATGCTGAGTGTTTGATTTTAGGCATGCTAAGTATTTGATTTTATGCATGCTAAGTATTTGATTTTAGGCATGCTAAGTGTTTGGTTTTATGCATACATTATGAAATGCAAGTCTACCCTTTTTAAATAAGATGCATACATATGCAAGATGACACCTTTGTATGCTATGCATACATATGCATGTTTACTCTATTATGATGCAAGTTCATATGCAAGTTTTCCTCTTTTTATGATATGCATAACATATGCGAGTTTGCCTCTATGTATGACATGTTATGCAAGTTCACATGCAAGTTTATGTGCAAGTTCATATGCAAGTTTATGTGCAATTTCATATGCAAGTTTATGTGCAAGTTCATATGCAAGTTGTCTCTTTTTATGATATGCATAATGCAAGTTTGGGTTAAATGCTAGTTGGGTTTAATGTATGCTCATATATGCAAGTTGACACCTTTTGAACCCATGATAAAGTTATATGCTATGTTGGTTAAACCCATGACATTTGTGATGAATCTTCCCTTTTATTATGTCACGTTATGAGAACGAATTACGTGGGGAACGATGGGGTTAATATGAATATTAATAAAATGATGTGAATTGGGTATGATTAAGCATACCACAAATTAAATGGACATAATTGGGAATTTACCTATTGAGTTAGGTCTACCCATATTATGGAGTTGGGAATTTACCTATTAAGTTAGGTCTACCCATACTATGGAATTGGGAATTTACCTATTTAGTTAGGTCTACCCATATTCTTAAAAATGTGTAATTAATTAGGGATAATTAATATAAATATGAGGGTGATTAATTAGGTGTAATTAATCGACTAAGACACGAGGTTGGACTCAGTTTTAGCGTAAAACTGCCCGGACCCAACCGGCTTAACCAGTTGCTACAAATGTTAGCCCAATGTGAGAGGTCTTAGGCACAAACTAAATACGTGATTAATGTAAAGACACGAGGTTAGACTCGGTTATGACATAAGGCTGCCCGGACCCAACCGGCTTAACCAGCAGTCATAAAAGACAGTCTAATGTGAGAGGTCTTTATGAAGATCACGGTCTTAATTAATTAAGAAACACTTGACCATATTAGCATGTAGATGGACATGAGGGGTTAAGTGGGTGCCTTGGGTGGCATGAGGAGACTAGTGGGTTGCCTTGGGTGGCAATAGAAAATACGATTAGAATACTTAACCAAAGTGAAACATGTAATTAAAACATGGTTAAAGGGTTAAGTAAGTTCTTTGGGTGGCATGTGGAAATCTAGTGGGTACCTTGTATGACAACTAGAATATGATTAAATGACTTAGCCAAAATGTATAACATGTAAGTGGACATGGTTAAAGGGTTAAGTGGGATTCACTAGAAATAACAAGCTTAGGTGGTAGCTTGTGGGGGCCCATTTCAACCAATATCCCAAACGTATCTTAGTAGGCTCGACTCTAGTCGAGTGACGGGACACGCATATTGGGCTTGACTATAAGAGGCCAAACCGGGTTAGCGGTGGCAACACAGGACCAACGGGTTTCATATGCGTGTGTGGACCCGGGCTGGTTGGTAAGTCGTTGTTGCATCGTGTAGATATAAAGCCGTGCACCGTTGATATTATCAGGTTGCCACTTTGGGTAATGATACACCCCATCGTGGGACCAGCACGGGTGTCTACGTAAGGGAGCCGATCGCTTGGGGAGTAGTGGGTACACCTATGTAGTCAAATAGGGGTACACGAAACTACTAAATTACTAAGTACACTTAGTGGGATCAACTTTTAAAATTAGGAATGACTGGTGTGGTGCAGTATAGTAATTATCCTTGGGTGGGTAGATGCATCTTTACGGTTATCTTAGTTTATCCTAAGTCTACCAAGCTGCTTAGTGTAGCCATTCATCCCCAGACGTTACCGTATATCAAGCTTATGTCTTCTCTGGTTACTTTAATGATTGTATTGTTAAAGTTATAGGACTCGCTCAGACTTATGTCTGACCCCGTTGTTTTTATCTTTTTCCCAACCCTCAGGTTATCAGAGTGGGCTCAGTACGAGTAGGCTTTGATCAGGCTGCTTTATTCTCTTTTGGAGCTTGGACCATAGATGTAGAGCTCAGCTTACCCTTTCTTTTATGGCTATCAGTTCACGTATTGGGATTATGTACTTTTATTTATCAGGATGGATATTTTGTACTTGACTCTTATTACGGTTTTGTGATGTAACCAAACATGTTTTACTTTCCGCTGCAATGAAATGATGTTTTGAAATTTTCAAGTATTACTTATATCTGTCTTGTTGTAATTTTTCTGTTATATTCACTTAAAATACTCCACCGATGTTATGGCATTCCCTTAGAGAGTGACCATAGTGGGTGTGGGGTGTTACAAAGGGTGTTGAAGCCACAAGTTTAACATGGTGGCATATGAAATGTACATATGTTCATATACTTGCATATTACATATTTTTGGCCTCAAAAACATGCATAAAACCAAACTTGGCATATTGGTGATACATGGTGCTAAATGACATGTAGAAATGGCCATAAGTTCGCATTTAGCCTCACATGCAAGTTATCATAAGAGATATGATAACTTACATGTTGCCAAAATGCAACCTTTGGCATAAAGCTTGAAGCTTTATGTTCATAAATCCAAGATAAGCTTGCATAACATGATAGCATGAACAAAATGTTCAACCCAAACTTGCATAGCATAACTTGCATGTCATATGACAACTTGCATATCAAACTTGCATAAAATAACATGATGAACTTGCATATCATATCATAGCATACTTGCATAACATGATGAACTTGCATATTACATCATAGAAAACTTGCATAACATGATAAACTTGCATATTACATCATAGAAAACTTGCATAACATGATAAACTTGCATTTCATAACATAGTAAACTCGCATATAAACTTGCATATCATACATTTAACTTTAGAGTTTAAGTATGAAAGTAGAATAGGGCTTACAATGCTTAAGAAGTCACAAAAATATGACAAAGCCCTTATGAAATCAATCAAACCCAAAAATGCAAGCCAAAATGATCAAAACTCTTTCTTTGTGATGCAAATATAAAAACTTGACTTGAATGCAAGCTAATGATGCTCATACAAGTTTGAAAACACTTGTATGCATGGAAAATCACTTAGAAATTTTTTTAGGAATTGTATGAAGATATTGGAGGCCATGAGAGGATTGATTTTGCCATAGTTTAGTTGTAGGATAGATTAATGATGATTTAGGGTAGGTTAGGGTCTTATTTATAGATTAGGCAAGTGTTTTAGGCCATAGGATTAAACCCTAGTTCCAATCTCAGCCCTCAAAACCGAATCTGGCCCCCAAGCTCAACACAATCTCAAAATGGTGCACCAGGCTAAACAGCCCGGCTGGACCAAGTCGACAGCCAAGTCGACAGGGCTGTCGACTTGGGTCCAACCAAGTCGACTCCCAAGTCGACAGGGCTGTCGACTTGGGTGTTCTGGCGGGAATTCTCCCCCCTGGCCCAAACTGGCCCAATTTTCCAAATTCCGATTTGAATTTGAAATCTGTTTTTACTTAGAAGTTTTCTGAAAACTTCGTTGGGCCTTAATCGGGTCATACGGACTCCGATTTTCGAAAACTCGGACTCTATTTCGCGTATTTTTCCGAGACGAACGCAATGGCACAGCCCGTTTCCCTTGATTCAGATTTTAGAATTAAATTCCGCCTCGATTTATGTTATAACAGGTTGTTGAAAATACGGGTTGTTACAGCAGCACCCGACACCCGTCGTCCACAGACCATGGACGGCTTGTATGCTTGTTTGATGTGTTGTGAAATTTGTTTGTGATGTTGATGTGAAATCGATAATAAAATGTAGATAGTTGAAATAAATAAATTATCGTTAAAAATATAATTTTTAACGTGAAAGTGAATAAATGAATATTTATAAACAAATCGGCCGATTTGTTTATATACACAGATTTGACTAATATTGATTGGGATGATAAATTTTACATATCGCCCAACTGCACAAATAATATTCAGTGTTTGTTGATTTGAAACCCCACACGGGTGTTGGGATGATATTGGACGTATACTAATCCCAATTAATTAGTAGTATGTCGATCGATTGGTCGACAGGCTGTGTAAGCATTAATTATTTATATTTGATGCTTATACAATTGTGTGGTGCACTTTGGATGAAAGTTGATTGTTTATCGTTGCTATTATATACATGTGTTGTATGGAAACCATATAATTAACATTATATGGTAAATGATTGGGCCTCATTCCAATTGGGAAAATAATGAATATTAGAATATAAAAATATTCATGTGTTGAAACTATTCATGTGTTGAATATAAAAATGCTCATGTGTTGAGAATATTTATGTGTTGAAACTATTCATGTGTTGAGTAAAATATTTTAACAATAAAATTTACATCTTTATCATATTTAAAATTAGAAGCTACTTCACGGTAGAGTCTGATTAAAAATCAAACGATAGATACCAAAATTTTATAAAATATATTACATAACAGAAATAGTCGTGTGTTGACAGTACTCATGTATTGAGATTAGTCATGTGTTGAAGGAAATATAGATTCATGTGTTGAAAAGAATAAATATTCATTTGTTGAATAGAATAACGAATTTATTGAAATATATAAAGCCGTGTTGATTAGAGTTGCGCTATTTTGACGTGAACTATATTTATATCGATTATATTCGTGTTTATAATGAATATAGGAAAGAAAGTAATTTCAAAATATAACGTTTTGAAAATATTATCATTTATATAGTAATGATATGAAATATTCAATTTTGATTAGAAATTGAATATAGTGTTGAAATGGTTTGGAAAACGAATTTAAAACGATTTATAAAATACGTTTTAAAAGGAAATCGATGAAATATATAATATATATATACATATATATATTATATAAAAAATGGCCTGAATAGAACGCGCCGCGGCAGTTCGTGAATTTCGACCATTGAATTCGAATCGATATTACGGGAGATCCGACCGTCGGATTCTCCTAAAACCGGAACTATTGGGTTCGATATCGAAAAGAGCTTTCCAGTGAATATTAGAAATTTGAAATCTAACGGTTGGATTTGGAGTTATGTCCAAGTCAAATTTGGAAAAGGTCGCTGTAAGTGCAGTTCGATGGCCGTTGATGGAAATCGACTGTACGGGCCTTGATAAAATTATTAAAAATATTAATAATTTGTGTAAAATCATAATATGTGAATTGGAAAGAACTGGGATGAAAAATTCCACATTTGAAAGGGTAAAAATAGATTTTTATCGAAATGAACTAGTTTTGAACTAGAATTAAAATCAATTTATTTTTGAAATAAATAAATTGAATTTGAAATGGTTTTGAAAATAACTAGAATTTCCAATATATATAAAGTGGAAGTGGATTTGAATCGAAATTGTCTTTGGAATATTTCAATGTTGGATTCCGTGATTATACAGATATTGTTATGGGAATTTGAAGGATATATTTATATCGTTATTTCCAATACGATATTTGTTGGTTTCAGAATTTGATATTGAATATAAGCCGGTAGATTTTCTATTTAGAGCCTTGTATTTAATATCAAATGTGATTTGGGGTTTATCGCGAATCGTGTTTTAGATAACATTGGTTCTTTAACCCAGTTAAAGACAGGATATTGATTTGGGGGAAAGATTAAAACGATGTGGAGTTTTGATGAATCTTTAATTAGATTGAAATGTGAATTGATAATTTAAACTATAGAATTTGAAAAGTGATCAAGAATGGAGTAACACCAGTTTTTCTCCAAAGCGATAGTTAAATCTTTAATTAGATTTGAACGTGAAATGGTAATTGATTTTACCGATAACACCATGGTGTTAAATATGGAGTATTACCAGTTTTGCTCCAGGGGATGAATAGGTTGGGATTGGGAAATAAAATAAAATGGTTCGCTAATCCTGACTAGTTTGAAATGATATCCAAAGGAAGATTAAAGAATAAATTTAGAAGAATCTATCTTTGATAAAATTAATGGGAACCTATTCCCTAAGAATGTGATTTTGTGAATAAAAGAATATTCTGAATTGGAATGAGGCGTTTGTTGTGTTTGTGTAACATTTGTTTATCATATACATGGGTTATTCAGAAAGGCCGGGTTTATACCCATTCTGAATAACCGATTCGACGTGATGTCGAAGATGAAGATGGTGGTTGAAGACCGGAAGTCTTCACTTCATTTGGGTGATTACTGATGATCTTGATTGGGCTGTACACCCAAGATGAGGGAATCAGTTGGTGATCATCCAGACGTACTTGGAGATGGATGGATATACGAGGAAAGTGCCTCCGGTTTCGTTCAGACATAGAACGAACTTGTAAATGGACTGTATGTCTGACATTGGATTTTATTCTGTGTTGATTGATCTCTATTAAATATACATCTGTTTGGCGGCGGAAAATTTATTCTCTTGCTTAACGCCCTTCTCTGAGACTTACGAGCTCAGAGGTTGCATATCGATGGACATCAGTCGCATGGAGTGAATTGCCAGTATGGCACGCGTAAGTGGCAATTGATCAAGGCTTCTGTTGAAAAGCAAAGTCTTGTGGTTGATGATCAAAGCATGGTCTATGTGACGTAGCTTTGTGTATAACATGGATTCGCGAGCCTCACACCCCGGTATGAGTCAAAAACAGGGGACGGACCGCTGGGAGAGCACGACGTTTCTTTCTAGCTATGGTGGTGTCAGTGACCTACCAGCCCTGACAATTATATCTACTTTTCACCTGTGTGGTTGTTGGAATGCGAGGCACCTCGGATATAGGTCTGTAAGGACCGGGAAACGTGTGTTCAGGAATTTCCAATCCTCAAAAGTAAGTGAGGACCGGCCCAGCCGAATCCTAGGATCAAAGTGGGGTCCTGAGACATTTGCTAGAGTGTCTCGAACGTAGAGGAGCTTGCCCCTTGCCTCGACTCGTGACGGAAATCCAATTCCCAATACGTGATATTGCGGTTTTATTTGTAGAACCTTGTATTGCAATATAGTTGTATGGGTCATTCATGCCGCCTATGATTGAAATTGTTTTGACACTATACACTTATAATAGTATCAAATAATGTGTTTTTAACATATCAAGCATGCTTTGGCTATTATATGGTAAAAACCCTATCCACCGGCTTGCGTTGCATTGTGTGATGGGACCTGGGTCTTATAATAGCTTCATTTTTCTTTATTTAGCATTGCACTGTTTGTTTTATGCACTGGAATTCTAGGGAGGGAACCCGTTCCGTGTTATACGGCGTGGTCCCTTGATTTACCGAACTTTAAAATAAAGATTAATAACTGTTTTAGTTCTCACACCAGTCACATGACTGACCTGGAGTTTATTGTTTTAACCTAAACTCTAGGTGCCCCTATTTTCCACACGGGCAGCTAGTTGTTTTGGTTTTGCAGATTTATATTCACAGGTTCCTGGTTTACAGCTGGAACGATGCTCGGAATGCTCTGTATCCGTGTATCACTTTCAATTGTGTTTAGTATATTTTTCCGCTGCTATGTAATTTATTGTAATCTCTGATATTCATCGAATGTATTTTATTCATTTATACTCTGTATATTCTTGTATCTGATGGAATTGTTGTAATAACAATGAAATGTTCTTCTGTTTGCGCTCTGATTCGTCTTGTACTCAATTCAATCTGCTCTTTCCTTTACGGGGAAGTTCGGGTCATCTCAGTTTGGTATCAGAGCTTTGGTTTACAGAGCTCGAGAACAAGACAAATTAGAACCGAACAAAAGAATTCATCAGATATTAGATTAGTAATATCCAATTAGAATGACTCGTTAGAGATAGGATTAGTAGTATCCTAGAATGAGTGTGAAGATTATATATTTCAAATCAAAACAATATTGTTTTGAAAATTTAAACCATTTTATTCGTATTTGAATATTTTATTTGTATTGAATTTGGACAATCCAATATATAAAGATTTTGCATACACGCGTCATGAACGTATATTCGAAGTTTTATTATACTGGATAGATATAGAATCACACTCTAGTCGCCCGGAGATGATGTTGATAATGACCATGGCATCATCAATATTTATGTTCGTGTTTCGAAGGTGTGATATCTATATATTTCCATTAGACTGGTGTGAGAACCAAAACTTATATAGACAGATTCATTGTTGTGATTTGGCATCAAAAACATGATTTTTGTATGTGTAGCAAAATTATGAATTTGAAACGTTAATTCACTAATTGATTGATGGTTCTGTTGTTTGTTTATTTGTTTGATAATTTTTAACCATTATGCCAAATTGAACCTAATATTGAACTTTATTTAAAATTGCTTGAAATTTGCATGCATGTACATAAATATGTGTGAACAGGTCATAGCAAGGAGGCTAGAGCAGAAGAATAAAATTGTTTGCCCGACAAATAGGTACATGTTAACCATAATTTACTGTTTTGTTTGGGTGATGATGATTTTATGAGCCGATTGGCTAGCCGCTTGGCTTTTTCTTTTTCTTTTGGAGATCAGAGGGCCTATATGGCAATTTCGGGATTTTCCCGGTGCTCTCGGTGCAGGGGAGTTTATGGCGAAATTTTTCGAAAATTTAGGATGTTAGCCAAATTTTTGAAAATTTGAAAAGTTCTTAGAAACTGAAAAGTTGAAGAACTTAAGCCGTAGCGAAAATAAAGGAAGTTGAGTTGATTAGTTAAACAACTTTCGGCTTCGTTCCTTTTCGGGGACAAAAAGTTTTAAGTGGGAGAGAATGTAACAACCCAGAAATGCGAGCCGATTTAAATTTTTTATTTTGGAAATTTTAGCGAATTTTCTATATTTAAAATGAATTATTTTAAATAATAACGACGAAAAATTTATTTTGAATAGGAATAGAACGTGTATAGTTATATAGATTGTCGTTAGAATATAAATAGTTATATATAATTATAAATGAATTGAAAATGGCGCGGTAGTTTGATAATTCGATTTCAAACTTCAATTGAACGTACCGGGTGCAAAATAAACCGGATTTTAGCGAAACCAAAAATATTGGAAACTATTTGAGAATATCTTTCCAACGAATCTGAAAAATTGAAATTTCATAGCGGGAATCAAAAGATATCTCCAGTTGAAAATTCTGAATAGTCGCTATGGAATTCAAGCCCTTAAAAATGGAAATTTTGGAAATGACCTCGGATTTCGACGAAACCACTTTTGTTGGATCTGCGATGTCAAGTGATTGCTAGGTTTCAAATTTCATAATTTTTCGAATCAATATGTGAGCGTTGCATAAGAAAACGCATTTGACCAGTTTCAGTTGAATTTAATCGACTGGAAAATGACCATTTTTCCAACAGTCTCAGTATTCGATGGAATTAGTTTTGTTAGGATCGTATCGTCAATACGAAGCTAGAAAATATTTTTCGGGAATTTTTCTAGTCCGTATGTGGTCCCGGTAAATTGAAATGCGCGTTCGAATTCAATATATAGAGTTATATGTTGATTTTGACGAAAACTGATCGAAACAGCCGAATCAGCCTGCGATTCATATCCCATTGTGTTCGGGATAGGGGTAAAATGCTAGGGGCGACAGGCGGTGGGTCTCATTTCGAGCTGAAAATAAAAAGTAGCTTTTTAGAAATTTAAAATAATAAAATAATATAATTTCCTTTATATATTCTCTCTCCCATCCATCGTTTCACTCAGAACGAAATTAAAAAAGAAAGAAAGAACGAGGAGAGCGACGGGGGGAGGCCACCGCTGCCATCACCTCCCCAAATCACCGTCGTCGCCCAGGGCAGGGCGTCACCGCCTCCGTCACCCTCTCTCGTCCCTCCTCTCTCCTCTTTTCCACCGACGCGCCCTCCTCCCCTTTTTCTCGCCGCTCCCGCCTCCATCTTCTCCCCCGCGGCCACAACCCAATCGCACCCTCCCCCTCCCATCGTAGCCTCCACCTGCGCCTCCGCCTCGCCCCCCACGCCATCTCCCTCCTCCGCTGGCGCAAGCAAAACCCCACCCCCCTTCCACGTTAAATACTGTAAGTTTTTATTTATTTCCTTTTGTTCTCTTTAATAAAATCAGTTTTCCTTTATATTATAGCAAGTTCAAAAATCGGATTTTTATTGTATGTAAAGATCGAATTTTTAATTAACAAAGTTAGAATTTTTATCAATGTAAAGATAGTAAAGGTCGGATTTTTGTTCGTGAAGAGAAGAGATTTTTGATAGGAATTTTTTTTTATTTTTCCTTATGTAAAAATTAGATTTTTAATATTGTAAAGATTATATTTTTATAGCGAAAGAATACGATTTTTCATAACAAGAAAGATTTGATTTTACATAGAGAAATATCGGATCTTTAAAACTAGAAAGGGCAGATTTTTAAAAATGGGATGATAGAAAAGTAAAAATATAATCTTTGGTTGTTTAAAAATATAATTTTTATAATATAGAAAAGTTAAAAATATAATTTTTATAGTGACGAAATGAAAAAGGTGAAATCTTTATATTTGAAAAGGCGAAATCTTTATATTGGAAAAGTCGAAATCTTTATATTTGAAAAGGCGAAATCTTTATATTTGAAAAGGCGAAATCTTTATATTTGAAAAGACGAAATATTTATATTTGAAAAGGCGAAATCTTTATAGTTAAAAAGGGGAAATCTTTATATAGAGAATAGCATGATAAAAATATAATCTCTATTATATGAACACCGTTATAAAAATAGAATTTTTATCAATATAGTAGCGGTGTAAAAATAGAATTTTTATCTATATAGTAGCGGTGTAAAAATAGGATTTTTATCTATATAGTAGTGGTGTAAAAATAGAATTTTTATCTATATGGTAGCGGTGTAAAAATAGAATTTTTATCCATGTAGAGTGATTATAAAAATATGATTTTTATATACATAGCAACAATATAAAAATGTGATTTTTATATATGTAGTGGCTATGGGCAACGAAAGTGACAAAAGGCGAGAACAACGATGACTTCTACATAAGAAGAGTCGAGGCGATTGGTTTAGCTATTGGTGAGAAATTCTAACTTTAAATTTATTTTTCTAGTTATAAATATATATATTAGGATGCAGACGGTGCTTAGCAGCACCCGACACCCGTCGTCCACAGACCATGGACGGCTTGTATGCTTGTTTGATGTGATGTGAAATTTGTTTGTGATGTTGATGTGAAATCGATAATAAAATGTAGATAGTTGAAATAAATTAATTATCGCTAAAAATATAATTTTTAACGTGAAAGTGAATAAATGAATATTTATAAACAAATCGGTCGATTTGTTTATATACACTAATTTGACTGATATTGATTGGGATGATAAATTTTACACATCGCCCAACTGCACAAATATTATTCAGTGTTTGTTGATTTGAAACCCCATGCGGATGTTGGGATGATATTGGACGTACACTAATCCCAATTAATTAGTAGTATGTCGATCGATTGGTCGACAGAGCTATGTAAGCGTTAATTATTTATATTTGATGCTTATACAGTTGTGTGGTGCACTTTGGATGATGGTTGATTGTGTATCGTTGCTATTATATACATGTGTTGTATGGAATCCATATAATTAACATTATATGGTAATTGATTGGGCCTCATTCCAATTGGGAAAATAATGAATATTAGAATATAAAAATATTCATGTGTTGAATATAAAAATGCTCATGTGTTGAGAATATTTATGTTTTGAAACTATTCATGTGTTGAGTAAAATATTTTAACAATAAAATTTACATCTTCATCATATTTAAAATTAGAAGCTATTTCACGGTGGAGTCTGATTAAAAATCAAACGATAGATACCAAAATTTTATAAAATATATTACATAACAGAAATAGTCGTGTGTTGACAGTACTCATATGTTGAAATTAGTCATGTGTTGAAGGAAATATAGATTCATGTGTTGAAAAGAATAAATATTCATTTGTTGAATAGAATAACGAATTTATTGAAATATATAAAGTCGTGTTGATTAGAGTTGCGCTATTTTGACGTGAACGATATTTATATCGATTATATTCGTGTTTATAATGAATATAGAAAAGAAAGTAATTTCAAAATATAACGTTTTGAAAATATTATCATTTATATAGTAATGATATGAAATATTCAATTTTGATTGGAAATTGAATATAGTGTTGAAATGGTTTGGAATACGAATTTAAAACGATTTATAAAATACGATTTAAAAGGAAATCGATGAAATATATAATATATATATATATATATATATATTATATAAATAATGTCCTGAATAGAACGCGCCGCGCCGCGGCAGTTCGTGAATTTCGACCATTGAATTCGAATCGACATTACGGGAGATCCGACCGTCGGATTCCCCTAAAACTGGAACCGTTGGGTTCGTATCGAAAAGAGCTTTCCAGTGAATATTAGAAATTTGAAATCTGACGGTTGGATTTTGAATTATGTCCAAGTCAAATTTGGAAAAGGTCATTATAAGGGCAGTTCGATGGCCGTTGATGGAAATCGACTATACGTGCCTTGATAAAATTATTAAAAATATTAATAATTTGTGTAAAATCATAATATGTGAATGGGAAAGAACTGGGATGAAAAATTCCACATTTGAAAGGGTAAAAATAGATTTTTATCGAAATGAACTAGTTTTGAACTAGAATTAAAATCAATTTATTTTTGAAATAAATAAATTGAATTTGAATTGGTTTTGAAAATAACTAGAATTTCCAATATATATAAAGTGGAAGTGGATTTGAATCGAAATTGTCTTTGGAATATTTCGATGTTGGATTCCGTGATTATACAGATATTGTTATGGGAATTTGAAAGATATATTTATATCGTTATTTCCAATACGATATTTGTTGGTTTCAGAATTTGATATTGAATATAAGCCGGTATATTTTCTATTCAGAGCCTTGTATTTAATATCATATGTGATTGGGGCTTATCGTGAATCGTGTTTTAGATAACATTGGTTCTTTAACCCAGTTAAAGACAGGATATCGATTTGGGGGAAAAATTAAAATGAAGTGGAGTTTTAATGAATCTTTAATTAGATTGAAATCTGAATTGAAAATTTAAACTATAGAATTTGAAAAGTGATCGAGAATGGAGTATCACCAGTTTTTCTCCAAAGCGATAGTTAAATCTTTAATTAGATTTGAACGTGAAATGGTAATTGATTTTACCGATAACACTATGGTGTTAGATATGGAGTATTACCAGTTTTGCTCCAGGGGATGAATAGGTTGGGATTGGGAAATAAAATAAATAATTACTTCGGTGTGGTTCGCTAAACCTGACTAGTTTGAAATGATATCCAAAGGAAGATTAAAGAATAAATTTAGAAGAATCTATCTTTGATAAAATTAATGGGAACCTATTCCCTAAGAATGTGATTTTGTGAATAAAAGAATATTCTGAATTGGAATGAGGCGTTTGTTGTGTTTGTGTAACATTTGTTTATCATATACATGGGTTATTCAGAAAGGCCGGGTTTATACCCATTCTGAATCACCAATTCGACAAGATGTCGAAGATGAAGGCGGTGGTCGAAGACCGGAAGTCTTCACATCGTTTGGATGATTACTGATGATCTTGATTGGGCTGTACACCCAAGATGAGGGAATCAGTTGGTGATCATCCAGACGTACTGGGAGATGGATGGATATGCGAGGAAAGTGCCTTCGGCTTCGTTCAGACCCAGAACGAACTTGTAAATGGACTGTGTGTCTGACATTGGATTTTATTCTGTGTTAATTGATCTCTATTAAATATACATCTGTTTGGCGGTGGAGAATTTATTCTCTTGCTTAACGCCCTTCTCTGAGACGTACGAGCTCAGAGGTTGTATATCAATGGACATCAGTCGCATGGAGTGAATTGCCAGTGTGGCACGCGTAAGTGGCAATTGATCAAGGCTTCTGTTGAAAAGCAAAGTCTTGTGGTTGATGATCAAAGCACGGTCTGTGTGATGTAGCTTTGTGTATAACGTGGATTCGCGAGCCTCACACCTCGGTATGAGTCAAAAACGGGAGACGGACCGCTGGGAGAGCACGACGTTTCATTCTAGCTATGGTGGTGTCAGTGACCTACCAGCCCTGACATTTATATCTACTTTTCACCTGTGTGGTTGTTGGAATGCGAGGCGCCTCGAATATAGGTCTGTAAGGACTGGGAAATGTGTGTTCAGGAATTGCCAATCCTCAAAAGTAAGAGAGGACCGACCCAGCCGATTCCAAGGATCAAAGTGGGGTCCTGAGACATTTGCTAGAGTGTCTCGAACGGAGAGGAGCTTGCCCCTTGCCTCGACTCATGACGGAAATCCAATTCCCAATACGTGATATTGCGGTTTTATTTGTAGAACCTAGTATGGCGACATAGTGGTATGGGTCATTCATGCCGCCTATGATTGATATTTATGATTGAAATTGTTTTGACACTATACACTAATAATAGTATCAAATAATGTGTTTTTAACATATCAAGCATGCTTTGGCTATTATAAGGTAAAAACCCTATCCTCCGGCTTGCGTTGCATTGTGTGATGGGACCTGGGTCTTATAATAGCTTCATTTTTCTTTATTTAGCATTGCGCTGTTTGTTTTATGCACTGGTATTCTAGGGAGGAAACCCGTTCCGTGTTATACGGCGTGGTCCCTTGATTTACCGAACTTTAAAATAAAGATTAATAACTGTTTTAGTTATCACACCAGTCACATGACTGACCTGGAGTTTATTGTTTTAACCTAAACTCTGGGTGCCCCTATCTTCCACACGGGCAGCTAGTAGTTTTGGTTTTGCAGATTTATATTCACAGGGTCCTGGTTTACAGCTGGAACGATGCTCGGAAAGCTCTGTATCGTGTATCACTTTCAATTGTGTTTTGTATATTTTTCCACTCCTATGTAATTTATTATAATCTCTGATATTCATCGAATGTATTTTATTCATTTATACTCTGTATATTCTTGTATCTGATGGAATTGTTGTAATAACAATGAAATGTTCTTCTGTTTGCGCTCTGATTCGTCTTGTACTCAATTCAATCCGCTCTTTCCTTCACGGGGAAGTTCGGGTCGTCTCACACTGTTTGTTTTATGCACTGGTATTCCTGGGAGGAAACCCGTTCCGTGTTATACGACGTGGTCACTTGATTTACCGAACTTTAAAATAGAGATTAATAACTGTTTTAGTTCTCACACCATTCACATGACTGACCTGGAGTTTATTGTTTTAACCTAAACTCAGGGTGCCCCTATTTTCCACACGGGCAGCTAGTAGTTTTGGTTTTGCAGATTTATATTCACAGGATCCTGGTTTACAGCTGGAACGATATTCAAAAAGCTCTGTATCCATATATCTCCTTCAGTTGTGTTTTGTATTATTTTTCCACTACAATAATGTATTTAAATCTCTGATATTTTCTGATGTGTAATATTTATTCATACTCTGTTATATTTTTGTATTCTGATGGAATTGTTGTAAAATACAATGAAATGTTCTTCTGTTTGTGTTCTGATTCGTCTTGTCCTCAAAGCAATCCGTTCTTCCTCTTCTCCTCGGAGACCGGGGAAGTTATTGGTTCTTACAGTGTTATCAGAGCTTTGATTTACATAGCTCAGAGAACAAGACACGTTAGAACCAAATGAAAGAATTCATTATAGATTGGATTAGTAATATCCAATGAGAATGACTCGTTAGAGATAGGATCAGTAGTATCCTAGAACGAGTGTGAAGAGTGATATTTTTAAAATAAAATTGAAAACGAATTTTGTTTTGAAAATTAAATTATATTATTCGTATTTGAATATTATTTTTATATTGATTTGGACAATCAAGTATATAAAGATTTTGCATGTACGTCTGATCCATGTCTATTTGAAGTTTTAATATATTGGATAGATATAGAATCACACTCTAGTCGCCCGGAGATGGTTCTTATGATTGAAGCTTCATCATCAGCATTTGTATTCGAGTTTCGAAAGTGGGATATTTATATATTTCCATTAGACTTGTGTGGAACCAAAACTAGATAGGGCTTATTATTGTGATTTGGCATCAAAAATCAGATTTTTGGACTAGGTATCAAAATTATGAATTTGAAACGTTAATCAACTAATTGATTGCTGATTGTGTAGCTTGATTATTGTTTTGATTAATTAGAATTTGGGACCATTAAGCCAAATTGTATCAAATGTTGAACTGAATTGAAAATGGATTGCAACTGTATGCATATACATGTATGTACAATGAACAGGTCATAGCAAAGAGGCTAGAGCAGAGGGATAAATTTGTTTGCTCGACAAATAGGTACATGTTTATTGTATTTCTTGGGGTTTTTGATGATTTTATGAGCCGATTGGCTAGCCACTTAGCTATTTCTTTTTATTTTTGGATTGGAGAGGCCTGTATGGCGATTTCGGGATTTTCTCGGTGCTCCCGTACAAGGGAGGTTATGACGAAATTTTTCGAAAATTTAGGGTGTTAGCCAAATTTTTGAAAAATTTGAAAAGTTCTTAGAAACTGAAAAGTTGAAGAACTGAAGCCATAATGAAAATAATGAAAGTTGAGTTGGTTTGTAAAACAACTTTCAGCTCCGTTCCTTTTCGAGGACGCAAAGATCTTAAGTGGGGGAGATTGTAACAGCCCGGAAAATCCGAACCAATTTAAAAATTTTATTTTGGCAATTTTAGTTAATTTTGAATATTTAAAATAATTTATTTTAAATAACTATGACGACAAATTTATTTTGAAAAAAATTAGAATGTGTATATTTATTTGAATCGACATTAGAATATAAATATTTATTTCTAATTATAAAAGGAATTGAAAATGGCGCGGTAGTTTGAAATTTTGATTTCAAATTTCAAATGAATGTACGGGATTCAAAGTATACCGGATTTTAGCGAAACCAAAAATATTAGAATCTATTTGAAAATATCTTTCCAACGAATCCGAAAAATTGAAATTTCATAGCGGGAATAAAAAGTTATGTCCAATTGAATATTCAGAATAGTCACTATGGAAAATATAGCCCTTAGAAATGGAATTTTTGCAAATGGCCTCCGTTTTCGACGAAACTACTTTTGTGGATCCGGGATGTCAAGTTATTGCTAGATTCCAAAACTCATAATTTTTGGGATTAATATGTGAGCATGGCGAAGTAAAACGTGTTTTGACAGTTTTAGTCAATCTGGATCGACTAGAAAATGACCAATTTTCAAACGGTCTTCAAATTTAACGAAATTAGTTTTGTTAGAACCATATCGTGAATACAAAGCTAGAAATAATTTTTCTGGAATTTTTGGGGTCCGTTTGTGGTCCCGGTAAATTGAAATGTGCGTTCAAATTCAGTATATAGATTTATATTTTGATTTTGACAGAAACCGATCGAAATAGCCAAATTGGCTTACGATACATATCCCATTGTGTTCGAAATGGCGGTAGTTAGTTATGGATGACAGTCGGTGGGTCTCGTTTGGAGGTTGAATTAAAAAGCAACTTTTTGAAATTAAAAATAATAAAATATATATAAAATTATATCCTCACATCTCTCTCTCTTCAATTTCATAAAAAAGAAAAAAAAACCGTTCCTCATCAATCCCACGCCACTGCCACCGATCGACGCCGCGCCCCAGCCCCCCTCGCGCCGCCGCTCAGTTGGAGCCCCCTCTTGATTCGCCGCCAAACCCCTCCTCTCCAGCGCCCCGTTCAAGGACCCAAGCCCCAAAACCCTAACCTAATCCAACCGCCGCCACTCCATTTCGCCCCGCCGCCACCTGTGAGCTTCTCCGAAACCTCAGGTGACCGCGCCGACCTCCCATGACTCTAGCGAGCCATCTCCTACCCCAATCCCTCTGGTAAGTTTTATTTTTAATTTTTATTTATTTAGGGAAAGTAAAAATATGATTTTTATAACATAAAGGTGTAAATTTTACAATGAAAAAGATTTTATAAAAATACGATTTTTGTTATATGCATAACATGAGGATCAAACTATGATTTTTATATTATAGAGATAATAAAAATATAATTTTTATATATGTAGCGAAATAAAAATCTGGTTTTTATTATATATCTAGCGTTGGAATAAAAATGTGATTTTTATAGCGTTGAAATAAAAATGTGATTTTATATATAAACAGCGTGAAAAGGATGCGTTGGAATTTCGAACACATCCAAACAGTTCAGAAAGAAAGACTAATGGAGTGGAACCCAAAGGTGAGAACTCCTCACTTTTATTTTATTTTCTAGTTAAAATATATACTAGGATGCAGACGGTGCTTAGCAGCACCCGACACCCGTCGTCCACAAACCATGGACGACTTGTTTGTTTGCTTGATTGTGTTATAAAAATTGACTGTGTGATGTGGAATGGAAATAAATATTTTATAGTTAAAAATATAAATTTTAACGTGTATATTAATAAAATAAATATTTATAAAAAAATCGGATGATTTGTTTATGTGCACACATTTGATTGATATTGATTGGGACGATAAATTTTACATATCGCCCAACTACACAAATAAAATTCATTATTTGTTGATTGAAACCCCACACGAGTATTGGGATGAAATTGGACATAAACTAATTAGCTGTATGTCGATCGGTTGATTGACAAGTTGTTGTAAGAGTGAAATATTTATATTTGATGCTTATGCAGTGTAGAATGCACTCTGGATGATGTTTGACTGTGTTTGATTGTTGTTGTATACATGTGTGTAAGAAATCCATATAATCACATTATATGGTAATTGACTGTGTTTGATTCCAGTTCAGAAAGGAAGAATATTTGAAAATAACAATTATTTTAAAATAATGAATATTTTACAATAATATTCAGTAATGGATCAAAAATCTGATTTTGATGTCCGATTTGGGATGGACACAAATATATTTAAATATATAAAGCCATGTTGATTAGATTGATGCCATTTGAACGTGAATGATATTTATATCGATTTTATTCAATTTTATAATGAATATCGAAAAGGAAATGATTTCGAAATATAATGTTTGAAAATACTATCATTTATATATCGGTGATATGGAATATTCAATTTTGATTAGAAATTGAATATGAAGTTGAAATTATTTTGAAAACAAATTTAAAACAATTTATAAAATACGTTTTAAAAGGAAATCGTCGAAATATATGTAATATATATATTATATGTATATAATGGCCTGAATAGAACGCGCCGCGCTGCGGCAGTTCATGAATTTCGACCATTGACTTTGGATGGACATTACGGGAGATCTGACCGTTGGATTCTCCTAAAACTAGAACCATTGGGTTCGTATCGAAAAGAGCTTTCTAAATGATATTAGAGATTTGAAATCTGATGGTTGGATTTGGAATTATGTCCAAATCAAATTTGGAAAAGGTCGTTGTAAGTGCAGTTCGATGACCGTTTATGGAAATCGACTGTACGGGCCTTGATAAAATTATTAAAAATATCAATAATTAGCATAAAATCATATGAAATGATTTGAAAAGATTGGGGTGAAAAATCCCATATTTGAAAAGATAAAAATAGATTTTTATCGAAATGAACTAGTTATGAACTAGGATTATAATCCAAAAAATTTTAAAATAATTAAATCGGATTTGAAATGGTTTTAAAAATAACCAGGATTTCCAATATATGAATTGGAATGGATTTGAATCGAAATTATCTTCGGAATATTTCGATATTGGATTCCGTGATTATATGGATATTGTGGAGGAATTTGGAAGATATATACATATATATATATCGTTATTCCAATACGATATTTATTGATTTCAGAATTTGATATTGAATATAAGCCGATATATTTTCTATTCAGAGCCTTGTATTTAATATAAAATTGGATTTTGGGTTTGTCGGGAATGGTATCTTTAATGACACTGTTATTAAACCCAATGGAGTTAGGAATATTAGGAACTGACTGGAGATTAGTTAAGTTGAACGGTTTCCTTGGTATTGATCTGATGTTGGTTTCGGCCTTCGGGATTAATACTTAGGGAATTGTTCTCTTACTAATTTACGGTTAGAGACTGATGTGATTTTGGGTTTGTCGTGGATGGTGTCTTCATTTACACTATTCTTAAACCCAGTTGAGAAAAGATTAAATCTTTTTATTTAGAATTAATGAAGTATACCAATTAATTGATATTTAATTGGAATGGAATTGAAATTGGTCTTTGGGTTTATCGTGAACGGTGTTTTATATAACACTTGTTCTTTATCCCAATTAACAATGGAATAAGATTTTGGGTTGTCGTGAATGGTATCTTCAATAATACTGTTCTTAGACCCAAGGAAGTTAAGAAAATCAGAAACTAACTGGAGATTAGTTAAGTTGAATGGTTTCCTGGGTATTGATCTGATGTTAATTTCGGCCTTCGGGGTTAATACTTAGGGAATCGTTCACTTGCTAATTTACGGTTAAAGGCTGATGGAATGGAATCTGATTTTGGGTTTATCGTGAACCGTGTTTTAAATGACATTGGTTCGTGTAACAACGGGGATTCCGACGGACCGATTTTTTTTCAAAAATTCCAATCCATCGAAACCCGAGTTCGTTTGCTCTGTTATCCTTCATTAAAGACAGAGACATGAAACATGTCAGAGTTCGAAAAACATCTCATAGCGGAAGGAATAAAATATAATGTAATTAGAATATAACTTTACCTTAATAATAATACTGCTAAACCAGTATCCAAAGCTATACAGTATCTGTCATGAACCTAACCTGCGAATGTTGTGAGGAGGGGGTCAGAAAATAAGTCCTGTGTGACTGGATTTAAATTATACTTCTGGATAATCCTACATATACCGTTCAATTACATTTTCTAATTTATTAGGTTAGCTGTGTTATTAACATTCAAGGCTTACACACGTCGCATCCATCTACTCCCTGGTAGATTAACCTAATACAGTGTATATGTTGCTACCCCCAACTAAGGTACACCCCATGGTACCCTACTCGCACGGTCTCCACGGTATCATTGCAGGAATATAACAGTCCATAAACCTACGTCCGAATGTCTATGAATTTCTGTATATAGTCAATGCTATGTCTGCAAAGAACCACTACTTCTATATTACGTAAGCATTCAGACTGCCATCTTTGAACCATTCGATCGAATTAGGTTCCATCCTCGAATAATGCCCTTTAGTCTTATGATACACCACCCAGAGCGACATGAGTGTACCTAGACTTTCCCAAGTACGTATCTTCAATGGTTCTCGATGTCTATTGCACATGTTCACTATATGTGCGCCCAAGTCCCGTGGTAGGGCTAATCAAGAAACACGGAACTCGGTTGGGAGCTTTCAGATATCTGCCGATTGCAGATGCTAAGGTCTACTTTTACAGTGGCTATGGTCCCACTAAACCCCTTCCTCAACCAATGAAAGGCACCCAAGAATATTAAGAATGAGAACTTAACCCCGGCCCCCTATGCCCTTCAAACCTATTAGCCAACCTCATCCATAACTAGATAGCAAAGTATATGGTCTTTTGGAGTTCACCGCCTTTCCGCTTTACGTACTGACTGAAGATGGTAGGTAGACTACGAGTTGCTATCACAGGGCACTAACTGGTCTCGCCGAATCACGCTGGTCCATCTTAGTCTTTTGATTGCCATTTACTATTGCAATTAAGGCATACTCATTGGTTCACCCACGCAGACCTAACCTCTATGAGCACAGGCGGATCATCTGTCACTCACAGAGGAATACCAAGAGTACCCTACGTCCCCAGAAGCCACGTGCTTCTTAACCCAGTCCGTTGGAGCCTACAAGAATATCTAGATGGACGTGCGCTCCTCTTTGTGTCTTTTGACATCCCGATGATCTACCCCTTATGGTTATTCATCCTCCAACGTATGGACTGGTCCAAGCGCCTCAGTTTTATATGTCATTAGACCCTACATCTAACCATTAATTATGTACTTGCGCAACCTCGTGATTTTTCTCAATTAACTTGGTTATTCTCCTTCACGTTGACTTCCTTTTCAAGTTTACCAAGTTACCGTTGCTTATTAATTCAATTTATAACTTAACCCATTTAAGTTCATTAATAAGCCTACAGCATATTATTCTCATAATCTATTCATTATTCCATCCCATGGTTACCATAACATGTTCTACTTAATTTAAAATTAAGTACACCTCAATTCACAGATACATTGGTAAGAGAATAATGCCCTAAGTATCAACCCTAAAGACCAAAATCAACATCAGATTGACACTCAAAGAATTACTCAACCCAACCAATCTCTTGTTATGTTATTCATACAACTTATGTTATCTTCATTCGTAGATTTATTCTTGCCCTTACAGATTACTTAATTTACAATTAATTACAACTTACCTAATTACATAAGTTATTTCATTTTTCTCTATCGTTCATTATAACTTACCTTATTCCATAAATTATAATTACCACTTGTCTCTAGGACAAGTTTACCTATAATCTTTCCTTTTCTTGAGTTTATTCATAATAGGTTATTATCATTCCTCATTCGTTCCCTTTTCCTTACAGTTGTAATTATCTTTCATTCAATTTCATTTATTTCCATTTATTACAATTGATGGTACTCGTCGGTTCTTCCATTTACATATTTTCATACTTGTGTATATATATGTACTATACCTCTCACATTAAGTCTACACTTGTAGATGCTCGATTTGTCGGGCGGGTCCGGGCAGTCTTCTGCCACAAGTTGACTTAACCTCATGTCTTAGCACAACTACTGGTTTCATTTATGCACTTAGACTCCTCACATTAGGTTCAATATTAGTGGCCGCTGGATATGCCGGTCGGGTCCGGGCAGACTTCCACCACAAATGAAACCTAACCTCGTGTCTTAGTACCGTATCATGTATACGCATTAGGCCTCTCACATTAGATTCACCACATGTGGTTGCTGGATATGCCGGTCGGGTCCGGGCAGACTTCTACCACAAGTGCAATCTAACCTCATGCCTAGGCGCGGTTCAATTTTAGGCATATTCATCTCTATTCCATTATTTATGTTCATATCAAATTACGCCTTCAATTTAAAGTCTTAAAACATAATACATGTGTATTCCCTAATTCAAGTTTATGCTTATAATTCTACCAATAAGTTATGCCTATAATTTATATGCATAATTTCCAATTCACATTCATAATTTATGCCCCCAAATCTCTCAATATGAGTCGCATGTCTTTCTACATGTAATTAATAATATGTAGATCCCAAATAGTGCATCTTTTACCCAATGCCTCAATTATCCTAATTTATAGGTTCATAAAATAGATATATACAATGGTATTCATCTTAAACATTTAAATAAATGTATATCTCAACTGATTGAACATAATTTTCATTTTAGCGCAATTACCCATCGCATCAATTAACTTTTTCAATACATTAATTATAAATATCCATGGGGAATGATTAAACGATAAACATACTATTATCCACAAGGGATAATTTAAACCCACTCACCTTTAAGCTTTCCCCAAATTTTGGATCTGATCCGTTGTATCATCCGTGGTTTTCCTTTTCCCTTTAATTTGATTCACGACCTAATGACCATGCATTTATTATTTCATGAAAAGAGAAGGGAAAGAGAAATAATTTAAATAGATTGGTTCTTAGAGGTTTACCTTGCTTTCATGATTCAATAATCTTTTTATTAAAATTGATTCCCTCTTCCAGATCTGAATTCATAATCCTCCTAGGCTAACATTTAATTTCAGAATAGATTTGAGAAGAGAGAGAGAGAGGGGGCCATGACAGAGCTCCAGCATAGCATCCGAATTATGATGTTTAGGGTTAGGTCTAGGTTCTTATTTATAGGTGCTCAAGACCTTATCTTACACGCAGCGCTGAGTCAGCATTGAACCAAGTTAAGAAAATAGTCCAGGTTCGCAGATGAATCAAGCCAAATCTTATCGTACACGCAGTGCTGAGTCAGCATTGGGTTCGTACACGTAGTGCCGAGTCAGCATGGGTTACACAAGCTACTTTGGCGCAGAAATTTGAATTTCGAATGTTTGAATTGTTTTAGCCGAGAAATTTGATTTTCGAACTTTTGAATTTCTGGAATTTATTTAACTGTTTTATTCATATGAAATATTCTTATATGTATAAAATTCCTCTAACGACCATTTTACGTGTATATATATACGCACAACTTTCATTTTATTTTCAAAATTCAAACGACGTTGTACCGTTATTTGATTCTTGCCATATTTCATTGACTGTAGCCTTATCTTGAATTTTCTCTTCTGTATACGTATATATATATATATATATATATATGTGTGTGTGTGTGTGTGTGTATACATATATTTTCTTTATTTCCTTATATGTACGTTCTTACTCTTTCAAATTTTGATTTTCTATATGTACATATATTTGCATGTTCAGTTGGCCCTCTCTAAAACAAAGATAAAAATTATGCTGCCGCCGGGGTTCGAACCCCTGACCTCTATTTTACAAATCTAATGCCTTAACCAACTGAGCTATGAAGTCTTTTGTTAATATGTCTTAGAACAATGATAATTATTGTTCTCTCCTTACTTCTCTTTTTCATGTTAGTTACAATACTTAAATTAAACCATTGCATGAATCCTTTTCTCTTATTTTTCTTTTAATGTTAATGCGTTATGTTTGCAAATCAGTGCATGTAACATTTTTACATTGCATGCAACCAATTCTTTCTTTCTTCCAATGCATGCATTACATTTTTTTTCAATGCATGTATTTATTACATGAAATCCTTATTTTATTCTTTATTTTATATTTTTATTTGTTTGTATATATATATTTCTCTTATGCATATACAAACTTCTAGGCTTAATAACTTCTTCATATGATGTACGTTTTACACAAACCAGGTGTTTATCTTGACCAGAATTGAAACACCCCACCTCCGTTAAGGTCACTCACGAAGGGAATGCCTTAACTTCGATGGAGAGTTATAGGTAAAAGATGCAGATAAATTACAAGATAGACAATTAAAGCAGCGGCAAATAAATAAAACTTTATTTCATTGATAAGCAGCTTGTACAAAGATTGTTTTACAATAACAAAGTATCATGTCTTGATTAAGAAAAATAAAGAAGCATAAAATAATTTCCCCAAATAAAGCATGAGCCAACCATAGCAGTAGAAGAGAGAGTCCAAGGTAACACGTCAAAGAGTCCTCAAGCTTGGAAAGAGTAACGGTCCAAAACAAACCAGAGCTATTCCCTCCATGACTACCTGGGGGGAGGGGGGAACGGAAGAAAAGAAGACGAGAGAAAATGGGTCAGACAATAAGTCTAGTAAGTTCAGCGATTACTAGCATTTAAACAAGGAAAATGGATTATGACAGGAGCAACAAAACATAGGACAATACCCTAATATAAGACAAGATAGGTTGAACATGTGATCGCACCCAATACTATAACCTTTGCACCACCTAACTAGTGTCCCAACTAGTAATCTGTATAAAATGATAATACGATCCCAATCCCCGTAGTTATGGTAGCCTTCAGGTGTACATCTATATTTGAGGATTCAACCTCAATCAGCCCAATTGCCATGAATATGTTATATGTACCCTTACTACCCTATCGATCGGCTCTCTACCTGTGTTAACTTACCATGTGCCTATGTCAATCGGCCCTCTCTTGCGTGTAGCTACCCTGTGCTGGTCCCACCATAAGGTGTATCAATCCTTATGATAGCGACCCGACACAATTCAAGAATGCACAGCACAAAACTACTGGTACCCAGTGCTTGCTTTTTCCACTCCGGCGTACGTGCACGCCTGTAATCCGCCGGAACCTACACTGACGTACCCCCAACCGCTATATCGACCGCTTATAATTAGCCCAGTAATCGTGCCCCACCCTGCCTAGCTCAGGGTACCGTGATACATCTATGTGGGTTAATGCTGAAATGGGTCCCCGTTACTAGGGTTTCCTACTAGTTAAGTTTGTGGGCCTATATTTACTAATATTACCCACCAACCTGATATGTACTTAACCCTCCTACTCGTCATGTCATGTTGGTTAAGTGGTTCTTATTAACTTAACCTTTCTCTCTTATTACGTTGGATTGGTTAAGTATGACTTATTAACTTAACCCTATTCATTCATCAGGTTATATTTGTTAAGTATTTCCCATTTAACTTAACCCCATTCGCTCATCAAGTTATATTGGTCAAGTGTCATTAACCAATTCAAGTTAACTTAACCCATCCACTCGTCACGTCATGTTGGTTAAGTGTTTCCTTCTAGTGTTGACTTGACCTTACCTCAAATCATGTTATATTGGTTAAGTGTTGCCCTCTCGTGTTAACTTAACCCTTCCCATACATCATGTTATATAATTGGTTAAGTGTTTTCCTCTTGTGTTACTTAACCCCACCACTTGTCATTATATATTTTGGTTAAGTGTACCCCCTTGTGTTACTTAACCCTACCACAAGTCATTATATATTTTGGTTAAGTGTACCCCCTTGTGTTACATAACCCTATCACAAGTCATTATATATTTTGGTTAAGTGTATCCCCTTGTGCTACTTAACCCTATCATCTTCTTAATTAACATGTTACAACGGTTAAGTGTTCTAAATTTACTTAACCTCAACCACTTGTCTAATCAACATGTTGTAACGGTTAAGTGTTCTAAATTTACTTAACCTCACCCACTTGTCTTAGCTTTAATTTATTCATTAAAGCACCAACCACTCACATTAGACAGGTATTGTTGCGGTCACTAGATGTGTCGGTCGGTTCCGGGCAGTTTTACACCGCAACTCAGTCTAACCTCGGGTTCTTATTGGGCTCAATGCCCTAACCTTTCACATTAGATAAGTATTGTTGTTGTCACTGGACAGTCGGGCGGTTCCAGGCAGTTTTAAACGACAACTCAATCTAACCTCGGGTTAGGCATATTCATCTTTTCTACGATTTACATATTTCTTATTTATAACAAATTCAATATGTAAATTACTCCCAATTTAATTATGCCATAATTATTCTTTTAATTATGCTCACAATTAATGGTATACCAAATATACCATTTCATGAACCAATCTATACCATGTAATTTTCATGTTTATCCTTCATATTTATATGTAAATTATAAATCAAGTATTGTCATAGCCGTCGGATGAACCTAGGGTTAACCACAGCCATTCAGACCAGATTAGGACCATCCAGAAACCCTAGTGACTCAGCAGCATGTCATCAGTCGTTCAAAATTCGGATCTGTCCGGGGGGGAGGGGGTAGGTCGAGCATAGGTCGACCCCCAGGTCGACCTGTAGGGGGGAGGTCGACACTAGGGTCGACCCCCTGGTCGACCTGGGTCCTGGGCGGGAATTTTACCGCCCGGCCCGCTTCTGACTCTTGTTTTGAAATTTGAATCCTGTTTTGAGCTATTTGAATTTTTGAAACTTTTGAAGACCCTAACTTTTTCATACGAAGTCCAATTCACGCAAACTCGAACTCTATCTCAAGCAGAATTCCGAGACGAACGCAATGGCGTAACCCGTTTCCCTTAATTATCACATTTGAAATTAAGTATTGATTAATTCGTTACTATAACGTTAACAGAAATACAGGGTGTTACATTCTCCTCTCCTTTTAGGATTTCGTCCCCGAAATCTTCAAGTAGGGAAGAACTTATATCCTACCATCCAATCACCCATCTACTCAACCATCAAACACAGGCATCCATTGTCCTTAAAAGATTCTAATGCTTCATGATCATATGCATAGTGTGTTTACACGTCCTTATCTAATGCAAAATCAGGCGGTCTACTGATTCAGTTGACCTCCTTAATGCAAATTATGTCAGTGCCATGAGTCCATTATGTATGCAATTATTCCTAATTGTAATTTATAACTTCTACATGAGTGCACAATCATTCATACGAATGCAACATCCATATGATAACACATCAAGTTTTAATTCATATGTATAAAAGTTCACTCATGCATATGAAATATGAAAGTGACTGAGCCGATCTAGTGCCTAAAGTGTGTATATGCATCCACGAGCAACCACTAGCAAACACTTGCAACCACTTGCATCCACCAAACATAACGTGTCTCAAACACATGTTTACATCCATTGGCTTCTACGTAAGGATCGAGGATTGGACCGAGAGGATATACTTAAAATATAGAGACTAGCATGCAATTAATCTTTACAGAAAAAGAGGAATCAAGGATATACCCTCAAAAAGGGTATGATGCACGTATCTAGTCTTCAGTCTTCTAAGTTGCATCTTCTTGAGCTTCACTCCACCGTACCTTAACTAATTTAACTTCACGATTGCGAAGCTTCTTGACCTCCATTTCCACAACCCACTAGTAAAGATAGGACCTCGAGCACTTACTATGCTAGAGAGTATCCAATGTAGTCGAACTATCTTTCCAAGATAAACAGATGTTGACCATGATACCAAGTGTATATACTAAGATGGTTAGAGGTCCCTCTCCTGCTTAGCTTATTCATCATGTCACAAATCTGAGGGTCGATATCTCTCACGCAAACCATCCTAATCGAACTTGACATCCCTCGAGTACAAGCCCAAAAGGCCTAAACCAATATCAGACAAGCACCCAAGGAATACCTCCTCCGAATTTGGACGATTTATGTGAGGTGATATTAACAAAAAAACAATTGAGCACTTTACCGACTCTGGCTATCCTCGCCTATCTTGCTCCAAAATTATCGTTGATCGCATAACTGACCTTGCATTGTCAACTAGATATATGCGGAAGTTCGTCTCGAGTTTTAGGGGGAAAACCCCTACCATAATCAAAACATCTTGCGTACTCATGAACTATTCCAATGGAACGAAAATCCTCGATAGATACATAAAGTGATTCTAGGTAGCTAAGACAAACTGATCCCTTAGGATCACACGAAATCTCGGGGGTTTCCCGAAGCAAGTCGAAAGTTTAACTACCCCCCTTTCACAATTACTAGCTAACCATCCCACGCCTAGAATCAACCCATAGCCCATGGAACCAAAAGCATAAGCATTAATATAGCTATTCTCAAATCCTCACGAGTCAAAGATAAATGAGCCGAACCAGCAATTGAATTTGAGACAATAATGGGATCCTCTACTATACAAGTTCTAGGGTGCAGAGACTCAACTATGGAAGCAGATATATACGAATGTGAAGCGCTAAAATCATAAGGAGTACTAACAGGATGATCAAAGGGAAAAACTCTTTCAACCGAAATCTTACTTCCTCTCTCTTAGGTATGCTGGCGGTGAGAGCATGCACTTGCGTTCTGGAAAATCCTGTCATTTGTTCTTGCCCTTGCCCTTAATTATATGACCCTCTATACATAAATAAAGATACTTCCTCTTGTTTTAGGTTTTACTATTCTTTCCTCCCCTCCTTTGTGAGCCAAGTCTATTGTAACACCCCTCTTGAAAAGCTAACACAAAGATCTTTTAGCACAGTTGTTAGTGCGTGGCGTTGCTTTACGGGAGGTCGGGGGTTCGAGACCCACGGTTGTCACATTTGGTATCAGAGCCAATACCCAGCCGGAATTGTGTGTGTAATGCTACGGATGTTAGTTTGTGTGGTACTGATGCGGGTTACATGCACAACGCCTGGGTGGTGAGTGATATGAGCCAACGAGGACGTTGGGCTCTTTAAGGGGGGTAGTCTGTAACACCCCTCTTGAAAAGCTAACACAAAGATCTTTTAGCATAGCGGTTAGTGCGTGGTGTTGCTTTACGGGAGGTCGGGGGTTCGAGACCCATGGTTGTCACATCTATATTCATGAGTTCTTCATCATTGTGTTGTGCTCCTTAGCCAAACTCCCTCATTCTCATCTTTGCTATCCCTGTGTAACACGTTGACAAGTCTCTCGAAAGCTACCTCCATCTCACATAAAATCCTACAGAGCTTGAAAGAAAATTAGCCATAGGTGAAACTATAGCGGCTATAGATGGAAGTTGAGCACTTATTTTCCCTTTGACAGGTGTCGTAGTCTCGTCGAGCCTACGGAACAATGCCGCGATGAGGTTACCTCCCAGAAAGCCAGGAGACCCGGAGACTAAGGAAAGAAGGAAACAAGGACTCAAATAGAGGATCAACAGATAGTGCATATGGCTTTGGGGAATATGCCTTTAAAACAAAACCTTTCTTTTGGAAATGCTTCTTTTAAAGCTGTTTTGAAAATAATTTTTCAAATCTTTTTATCTGATCCATTAACCTTCAGTTCTGATACCAAGTGAAACACCCCACCTCTGTAAAGGTCACTCACAAAGGGAATGCCTTAACTTCGGTGGAGATTTATAGGTAAAAGATGCAGATAAATTATAAGACAGACAATTAAAGCAGCGACAAATAAATAAAACTTTATTTCATTGATAAACAGCTTGTACAAAGATTGTTTTACAATACCAAAGTATCCTGTCTTGATTAACAAAAATAAAGAAGCATAAAATAATTTCCCCAAATAAAGCACAACCATGGAAGTAGAAGAGAGAGTCCAAGGCAATACGACAAAGAGTCCTCAAGCTTGGAAAGAGTAACGGTCCAAAACAAACCTGAGTTATTCCCTCCATGACAACCTGTGGGGGAACGGAAGAAAAGAAGACGAGAGAAAACGGGTCAGACAATAAGTCTAGTAAGTTCAGTGATTACTAGCATTTAAACAAGGAAAAGGGATCATGACAGAAGCAACAGAACATAGGACAATACCCTAATATAAGACAAGATAGGTTGAACATGTGATCGCACCCATTACTATAATCTCTGCACCACCTAACTAGTGTCTCAACTAGTCATCTTTATAAAATGATAATACGATCCCAATCCCCGCAGTTGTGGTAGCCTTCAGGTGTACATCTATATTTGAGGATTCCACCTCAATCAGCCTAATTGCCATGAATATGTTAGATGTACCCTTACTACCCTAACGATCGGCTCCTTACCTGTGTTAACTTGTCATGTGTCTCTGTCAATCGGCCCTCTCTTGCTGTAGCTACCCCGTGCTGGTCCAACCATAAGGTGTATCAATACTTATGAAAGCGACCTGACACGATTCAAGAATGCACAGTGTAAAACTACTGGTACCCAATGCCTGCTTTTTCCACTTCGCAGTACGTACACGCCCGTAATCCGCCGGAACCTACACTGACGTACCCCCAGCCGCTATATCGACCGCTTTTAATCAGCCCAGTAATCGTGCCTCACCCTGCCTAGCTCAGGGTACCGTGATACATCTATGTAGGTTACTGCTAAAATGGGTCCCTGTTACTAGGGTTTCCTGCTGGTTAAGTTTGTGGACCTATATTTACATTACCCACCAACCCGATATGTACTTAACCCTCCTACTCGTCATGTCATGTTGGTTAAGTGGTTCTTATTAACTTAACATTTCTTGTAACACCCCGCATTTTTAATATAATTAAAAATAAAATAAAATTTATGAAAATATGCTTGTATAAGTAAATAATGGTAATGTATAATGAGAATTAATTAATGCATGGAAGAGAAGAAACATTAATTCGATAATAGTGTGTGTAACGGAGAAGATAGTAAAATAAGGATATTTAATTTAAATAGCAGGAGTTAAGTAAAATGGACATCACCAATGCGTTCCTCTCAAAATTTTACATGAAATAGAGTCTGAGTTTTTGAAAATCGGAGTCCGTATGAAGGAGTTACGACCTCCCAAAGTTTCAGCGAAAAATCAGAAAACAGCCCAGCCCAAAACAGAAAAAAATAACCAGTTCGACCATAGGGTCGACCTCCCAGGGGGGAGGTCGACCATAGTGTCGAACTCCCCCCCCCCCCCCCCGGGGGTGAGGTTGACCTGTAGCGACCTGGAGCGGGAATTTTGGTCCAAAAGCGGGAAATTCGCCCCAGAAGCTGTCCAGGTTCATTTTTGAGCACCTGGATGAGTTTTTGGGCCTGGTACGTTGGTCTAACACCTATATAAACACCCTAGGCTCATTGTAAACTCCACAACAATTCATGGCAAGGCCATGGCTCTCTTCTAACTTGATTTCTTCTTCCTCCTCAAGCTATTGATCTAAATAAATCTTAGATCAATTCTTCTCTCTTTTCTCTACAACATCTATTCTTAAAATTAAAAAGAATGAGATCTAGATTTACTACAACCATGAATAAAAAGAAAAGAGGCTTAGATCTAAATCACCGTGCAAAGAGAAGGAATTCAGATCTGCAACCTACGCCGTATATGAAATCAAAGATAAATTGAATTGGACATGAAATCAATCAAAGATGAATCAAAAGCAACAAAAAGGGAAAGGGGGAAATCAGTTCAAGGATTAATCCAATTCATAAATCAAAGGGGCAATCGAGGATCTACATTTTGAAGATGACAAACACTGTGAGTGGAGTTATAATGCACTTTTTGTGTAAAATTATTATTTATCGTTCAAACATTCCCTATGTAAACATGAAATGAAATTATTGAATCCATAATGTTTAGTATTGTCATATGTTCGCTTTTAATTATTATACCTACGATTATATCCTCTTTTATTCTACCTCTTTTATCTTTTTATGACTAGGCTATCACGAGCCTAGCTTTATTATGAAATGAATACGACGGAATGATTATTGTGAACTAAAAAGGGGAACGCTCGGTTTTGGACTATGACATGAACTGGAGGGTTTGGTTATAAATTACAAAGAGGGTTGGGCGTAATATAACATTGACAAAACCTGAATGCGTAAACCAAATGTAGAATTATACGCATGAACATGATTTGGGGTTTGGCGTAGAATTGACATCATTGATTTAATCATGAAATCGACTTATGGATTTGTTAATGGGCACATGTCTCTGGAATAAAGCCTGTATTATAACTTGAATTTGGATAAGAACACAAACTTGATATGAATTGACATCTGGAATTTGACATGAAGTTTACATCTAGAACTTGAACATGAAATTGACATGAATATGAATTATGAATTTGATGATAGACGTAACCTGTTAATGGGATTACAAGCATGAATATAAATTAGGAGTTTTTAGGTAAAGCTTGGATTTGGGGAATTGACACTTGACATCTAGATTGAACTTGATTCACGAATTGTGGCACTATTGAAATGCATTGAACATGAATATGGTTGAGTAATTTGTGTAATGTAAATAGGGACAAGATTATGAAACTTGAAAATGACATTTAGAATATGCTTATGAATTTGACATCTAAAATGAACACGAACATGGCATGAATTGGTAGTTGACATTTATAAGAACATGTTTGTAAGTTGGGTAACTGGCATAACATGAACTTAATATTTTTTTTGACATGATTATGAACTTGACATATGCCAATTAGAATAGACATGAACCAAACATGAAACGTGGATAACTCGAGGTTAGGATGAGTTTGCGATGTAATCCTGCCCGGAACCGCTCGGCCTAACCAGTGGTTGCAAACAATAGGTCCTAATGTGAGAAGTTAGTCATATCGCACTTGAAACCCAAGGTTAGACTGAGTTTTGGTGTAATTTTGCTCGGAACCGCCCGGCATAACCAGTGACCACAATAACAGGTCTAATGTGAGAGGTTGTGGTGCATTAATAATTAATGGCACATGATTCGTAAGGTTAAGTCATGAATTCAAAGACAACACTTAACCAAAATTTTGAATGAATGTTATAAGGAGATGGGGTTAAGTCGACATGAACATATGAACAAAACTTAACCAAAAACGGAAATAGGGAATGTTTACTACCTATTATAAATCAAAGTTGAATTAGTCGAAGGGTTAATTAGGGGGTAAACTTGTCCTAGGGACAGAGAAAGACTATGACTTAAGATGTAATATAAGACCTGAAGGGTGGGATAACCTATAATATGAGGTAAGCTAAGCAAGAACTGTGGGAAAACACCCATGCGCGATCACCGAATAAAAGAGAACTTAAGTTATGCTTGAATTCATGGGAAAACCTTAGTCAACAAGTTGAATTGTAAAGCGAGAATATGTGGTCTGATGTCTAAGGTAACGAGAATTGAATAAGTTAAACAACGAGAATGATAACTAAGTAACAAGCCTTAGTTAATAGGAACTAAGCAGTAAACCTTAGTTAAGAAATGGTCGAGAACGGGAACTAAGTTGTAATCCTCAGTTAAGGGGACTAAGTCGTAAACCTTAGTTAACAAGATTAACGGGAAAGGAAACTAAGTGGTAAACCTTAGTTAAGAACAACTAAGTAATAATTCTTAGTCAAGGAAACTGAGCCAGTTCATAAATAGATGAATAACACGATACAGTAGATCATCGCTTAACAAACACATGAGGAGGAGTGAACGTTTATCTGATTTCGAGAAAGCCTCCACCGGACTGGGTTACGAAGCACGTAGCTTCGGGGAACGTGAGGGTACTCTTGGTATCCCTCTGTGAGGTTGCAGATGATTCGCCTGGGCTCACAGAGGTTAAGGTCTGCGGTAGGAGAACCAAGAGTATGCCTTGGTTGCAATATAAGGAAACCTAAAGACTAGGATGGACCAGCATGAGGCGGCGATATCTTGTTTAGCCCTGTGATAGCACTCGTCGTCTACCTACGATCTTCAGTCAATCGTAGTATGTATACGGAAAGGCAGAGAACTCCCAACAGACCATATACTTGGTATCTAGTTATGGGTGAGGCTGGCCAATAGGAAAGTGGGGCATAGGTGGCAAGAGTACAGTTCTCGTGCTTGATTTTCTTGGATAGCCTTTTATTAGTTGAAGGAGGGGTCACGTGGGACCATAACCACTGGTAGAAAAACAGACCTTAGCATCTGCATCGGCAGATAACTTAAAGCTCCCGACCGAGTTCCGTATTTCTTGATTTAGCCCTGTCACGGGACTCGGGCCGTACATATAGTGTACATGTGCACCTAGACATCGGAAATGATTCGCGATACATACGTGGGAAAAGGGCGCTGTTCGACAGGTAGCATAATCCCTAGTAGTCCTAGGTGGCATAAACACTAATCGAATCTAAAAACGTTCAATAGGTAGCATAATCCCTAGTGGTCCTAGGTGGCATAAATCCTAGTTGAACACTCGATAGTTCATGATAAGGAAACCTAGCCAGATCAAGGGTGGAAGTCCAAATGATTTCAAGAATGGTGGCACTACATTGAAGTAGTATGGAACTACGTGATAAAGCCCATAAGATATATGGCAAGGGACTGTACGTATACATGGAAAGGATCATATGAGTTGGGGAAAAAATTACATATACGATGTATTAGGTTAAGTCTACTAGTAAGTGGACGAGAATGACATGGGTTTGGCCTCGGGTGCTAATATTGTGAATAACCTAATAAACAAGAAATTATAACTGAATGGTATATGTAGGGTTACACAAGAGTTTATTATAGTCCAATCACACAGAACTTATGTTCTGACCACCTCCTCACAACATGCGCAGGTTAGGTTCATGACAGAGATAGTATTGCTTGACTACTGGCTTGACAGTATTATTATTAAGGTAATTCTATTTTGAATAAATTATATTTTATTCCTTCCGCTGTGAGCTGCTTTTCGAAATCTGACATGTTTCTTTTTCTCTGTCTTTTCTGTAGGATACCAGAGCACCCAACTCGGGGTCCGATGGATTGGATTTTGAAAATTTCGGTCTGTCGAAACCCGGGTTGTTACATCTGGTATCAGAGCTTCGGTTTAGTGGTCTTAGGGCGATAATGAGTGAATGTATTTGTTTTTTCTAAAATATAAATAAATTATATATATAAACCTAAATCCATATAGTAGCCCACTAGACATGTAAAGAGTTGGGATATTGGTTTGTACACTAAAGGCATGGACATAGAAATTTTGGAAACAATTAGGTGGTTGGGAAAGTGTACAATATGACTTGGAGCTAGAAATTATCCCATAGAATGGAAACTGAAATATTAGTATCTCAGGGTAGTGGGTCTAGAAGTAAAACCTTAGAAATTAGAAAAAGGTTAAAGTATGAAAAATGGATTAGGAATATATATAGTCGAGAAAATTGAATTTGTGAAAGTACCTAGGAAAGCCTAGTTGAGTGGAAAACCCGCTTTGAGTCTGACCCAATAATAAACTTTTAAGAACTTGAATTTGTAAAAGAGTTTTTGGTATTTTCTGAGTTTTGATTCTTAAAAGTATCTTGATGTTTGAAAAGTGCATATTGGGTTTTAAAATAAAGTGGGGTATATTATGTAAAACAACAATTTCTTGTTTTGAAAGAATTCTCTCATGAAAAGGAGCATATATATATAGCTCACTAGTTCTCATATATGAAAATCTTGAAAGGAAAATGTTGTATTTTGTAAAAGGAGTTTTTGAAATCTCTATTCTATTAAATTTTGATTATTGTTTAAAAAAAATTTGGGTAAACAAATTTCCCGTAGAATGCATAAGCATTGAGACCTAGAATTGTTGCTTGAAAAAAAGAAAAGGATAGGCTAGTAATACACAGCATGGACTAGTAGTGACTACTAGGTGATGAAGGGCAAGAAATTATATAGACCCTGTTAGGTGGACTCGCGATTGTCAGAGGTAATAAAGTCTTAAGATCCTTGGCCCATAGTTGTAGCTGTGTAGGATACTGTTTGACTAGAAAACGGAAAAGCTTATTTGAAAAGATAAATAAATAATATAAACATGAGAAACTGGACTAAGCCAAATAAGCTAAAGAATAGCCTAACTAACAAGAAAACAATAAATTCATTAAAGCAAAAAAAACAAGACGGGGGAAAGAAAATGAAAATCTCAAGAAAAAGATGAATAAATATGAAATTATTTCAAGATAAAGTCGAAAATACGAGAAAGAAATTTTCTTATGTGG
Source organism: Allium sativum (assembly GCA_030737875.1). Taxonomy (NCBI): domain Eukaryota; kingdom Viridiplantae; phylum Streptophyta; class Magnoliopsida; order Asparagales; family Amaryllidaceae; genus Allium; species Allium sativum. The sequence continues at coordinate 755,337,135 of CM060918.1, forward strand.
TTGTGCTTGGATAAGAAAATAGGAAATCTTAATAGAATAGTTATATAAAAATTCAAGTACAATTAGAAAAGAAAAACGGAGGATGTGAATTTTTCCGTTTTATACCTTTTGTAACATAAGAAATCGAATTTGGAAAATTAGTTTTTTCTAAATCTCGAATTAAAAATGGTTGGTAGGGTTTTGGATGCGAAAATTGGATGAACTACGCTCTTATTCTATAAGAGTATGGGAAAATTTGAATGGAAAATGTTTTGATTTTTCAAAAATATTGCATCCATATAGAACTGCAAGTATATTTAGGATGTGAGCATCATCTTTTGAAAAGTTTTTTTTTAAAGTTTGCATACATACAGGTGGATCCAAATTAGGCATACATGCTTTACTATAATGTATTTCACTTTGCACATGTGCACAATGTTGCAACAATTGGATGAACACTAATTGGATGTTGCGAGGGATTATCTATTTTACTCTTATCGAATTTCGGGGACGAAATTCTTTAAGAGTGGGAGAATGTAATACCCCGCATTATTAATATAACTAAAAATGAAATAAAATTTATGAAAATATGCTTATATAGGTAAATAATGGTGATGTATAATGAGAATTAATTAATACATGGAAGAGAAGAAAAATTAATTCGATAATAGTGTGTGTAACGGAGAAGATAGTAAAATAAGGATATTTAATTTAAATATCAGGAGTTAAGTAAAATGGACATCACCATTACGTTCCTCTTGAAATTTTACATGAAATAGAGTCCGAGTTTTCGAAAATCGGAGTCCGTATGAAGGAGTTATGACCTCCCAAAGTTTCAGCGAAAAATCAGAAAACAGCCCAGCCCAGAACAGAAAAAAATTAACCAGGTCGACCCCTAGGTCGACCATAGGTTCGACCTCCCAGGGTCGACCATAGTGTCGACCCCCCCCCCCCTTGGGGAGGTCGACCTGTAGCGACGTGGAGCGGGAATTTTGGTCTAGAAGCGGGAAATTCGCCCCAGAAGCTGTCCAGGTTCATTTTTGAGCACCTGGATGAGTTTTTGGGCCTGGTACGTTGGTCTAACACCTATATAAACACCCTAGGCTCATTGTAAACTCCACAACAATTCATGACAAGGCCATGGCTCTATTCTAACTTGATTTCTTCTTCCTCATCAAGCTATTGATCTAAATAAATCTTAGTTCTATTCTTCTCTCTTTTCTCTACAACATCTATTCTTAAAATTAAAAAGAATGAGATCTAGAATTACTACAACCATGAATAAAAAGAAAAGAGGCTTAAATCTAAATCACCGCACAAAGAGAAGGAATTCAGATCTGCAACCTGCGCCGCATATGAAATCAAAGATAAATTGAATTGGACATGAAATCAATCAAAGATGAATCAAAAGCAACAAAAAGGGAAAGGGGGAAATCAGTTCAAGGATTAATCCAATTCATAAAACAAAGGGGAAATCGAGGATCTACATTTTGAAGATGACAAACACTGTGAGTGGAGTTATAATGCACTTTTTGTGTAAAATTATTATTTATCGTTCAAACATTCCCTATGTAAACATGAAATGAAATTATTGAATCCATAATGTTTAATATTGTCATGTGTTCGCTTTTAATTATTATGCCTACGATTATGTCCTCTTTTATTCTCCCTCTTTTATCTTTTTATGACTAGGCTATCACGAGCCTAGCTTTATTATGAAATGAATACGACGGAATGATTATTGCGAACTAAAATGGGGAACGCTCGGTTTTGGGCTACGACATGAACTGGAGGGTTTGGTTATAAATTACAAAGAGGGTTGGGCGTAATATAACATTGACAAAACCTGAATGCGTAAACCAAATTTAGAATTATATGCATGAACATGATTTGGGGTTTGGCGTAGAATTGACATCATTGATTTAAGCATGAAATTGACTTATGGATTAGTTAATGGGCACATGTCTCTGGAATAAAACCTGTATTATAACTTGAATTTGGACAAGAACACAAACTTGATATGAATTGACATCTGGAATTTGACATGAAGTTTACATCTAGAACTTGAACATGAAATTGACATGAATATGAATTATGAATTTAATGATAGACGTAACCTGTTAATGGGATTACAAGCATGAATATAAATTGGGGGTTTTTAGGTAAAGCTTGGATTTGGGGAATTGACACTTGACATTTAGATTGAACTTGATACTCGAATTTTGGAACTATTGAAATGCATTGAACATGAATATGGTTGACTAATTTGTGTAATGTAAATAGGGACAAGATTATGAAACTTGAAATATGACATTTAGAATATGCTTATGAACTCGACATCTAAAACGAACACGAACATGGCATGAATTGGTAGTTGACATTTATAAGAACATGCTTGTAAGTTGGGTAATTGGCATAACATGAACTTAATATTTTTTTTGACATGATTATGAACTTGACATATGCCAATTAGAATATACATGAACCAAACATGAAACGTGGCTAACTCGAGGTTAGGATGAGTTTGCGATGTAATCCTGCCCGGAACCGCCCGGCCTAACCAGTGGTTGCAAACAATAGGTCATAATGTGAGAAGTTAGTCATATCGCACTTGAAACCCGAGGTTAGACTGAGTTGTGGTGTAATTCTGCCCTGAACCGCCCGGCATAACCAGTGACCACAACAACAGGTCTAATGTGAGAGGTTGTGGTGCAATAATAATTAATGGCTCATGATTCGTAGGGCTAAGCCATGAATTCAAAGACAACGATTAACCAAATTTGTGAATGAACGTTATAAGGAGATGGGGTTAAGTCGACACGAACATATGAACAAAACTTAATCCAAAACGGAAATAGGGAATGTTAACTACCTATTATAAATCGAAGTTGAAATAGTCGAAGGGTTAATTAGGGGGTAAACCTGTCCTAGGGACAGAGAAAGACAATGACCTAAGATGTAATGTAAGACCTGAAGGGTAGGTTAACCTATAATATGGGGTAAGATAAGCAAGAACAGTGGGAAAACACCCATGCGCTATCACCGAATAAAAGAGAACTTAAGTTATGCTTGAATTCATGGGAAAACCTTAGTAAACAAGTTGAATTATAAAGCGAGAATTTGTGGTCTGATGTCTAAGGTAACGAGAATTAACTAAGTAAAACAACGAGAATGATAACTAAGTAGCAAGCCTTAGTTAATAGGAACTAAGCAGTAAACCTTAGTTAAGAAAACGGTCGAGAACGGGAACTAAGTTGTAATCCTTAGTTAAGCGGACTAAGTGGTAAACCTTAGTTAACAAGATTAACGGGAAAGGAAATTAAGTGTTAACCTTAGTAAAGAACAAATAAGTAATAATTCTTAGTCAAGGAAACTGAGCCAGTTCATAAATAGATGAATAACCCGATACGATAGATCATCGCTTAACAAACACACGAGGAGGAGTGAACGTTTATATGATTTCTAGAAAGGCTCCAGCGGACTGGGTTACGAAGCACGTAGCTTCGGGTAACGTGAGGGTACTCTTGGTATCCCTCTATGAGGTTGCAGATGATTCGCTTGGGCTCACAGAGGTTAAGGTCTGCAGTAGGAGAACCAAGAGTATGCCTTGGTTGCAATATAAGGAAAACTAAAGACTAGGATGGACCAGCGTGAGGCGGCGATATCTTGTTTAGCCCTGTGATAGCACTCGTCGTCTACCTACCATCTTCAGTCAATCGTAGTACGTATACGGAAAGGCAGAGAACTCCCAACAGACCATATACTTGCTATCTAGTTATGGGTGAGGCTGGCCAGTAGGAAAGTGGGGCATAGGTGGCAGGAGTACAGTTCTCGTGCTTGATTTTCTTGGATTGCCTTTCATTAGTTGAGGGAGGGGTCACGTGGGACCATAACCACTGGTAGAAAAACAGACCTTAGCATCTGCAACGGCAGATAACTTAAAGCTCCCGACCGAGTTCCGTATTTCTTGATTTAGCCCTGTCACGGGACTCGGGCCGCACATATAGTGTACATGTGCACCTAGACATCGGAAATGATTCGCGATACATACATGGGAAAAGGGCGTTGTTCGACGGGTAGCATAATCCCTAGTAGTCCTAGGTGGCATAAACCCGAATCGAATTAAGAAAACGTTCAATAGGTAGCATAATCCCTGGTGGTCCTAGGTGGCATAAATCCTAGTTGAACACTCGATAGTTCATGATAAGGAAACCTAGCCAGATCAAGGGGGGCACTCCAAACGATTTCAAGAATGGTGGCACTTCGTTGAAGTAGTATAGAATTACGTGATAAATCCCGTACGATATATGGCAAGGGACTGTACGTATACATGGAAAGGATTATACGAGTTGGGGAAAATCATGTATACGTTGTATTAGGTTAAGTCTACTAGTAAGTGGACGAGAATGACATGGGTTTGGCCTCAGGTGCTAATATTGTGAATAACCTAATAAACAAGAAATTATAACTGAACGGTATATATAGGGTTACACAAGAGTTTACTATAGTCCAGTCACACAGAACTTATGTTCTGACCCCCTCCTCACAACATGTGCAGGTTAGGTTCGTGACAGAGATAGTATTGCTTGACTACTGGCGTGGCAGTATTATTATTAAGGTAATGCTGTTTTGAATAAATTATATTTCATTCCTTCCGCTGTGAGCTGCTTTTCGAACTCTGACATGTTTCTTTCTCTCTATCTTTTCTACAGGATACCAGAGCACCCAACTCGGGGTCCGATGGATTGGATTTTGAAAAATTCGGTCTGTCGAAACCCGGGTTGTTACATTTCTCGCTTATTACGTTAAATTGGTTAAGTGTGACTTATTAACTTAACCCTGTTCATTCATCAGGTTATATTGGTTAAGTATTTCCCATTTAACTTAAACCCATTTGCTCATCAAGTTATATTGGTCAAGTGTCATTAACCAATTCAAGTTAACTTAACCCATCCACTCGTCATGTCATGTTGGTTAAGTGTTTCCTTCATGTGTTGACTTGACCCTACCTCAAATCATGTAATATTGGTTAAGTGTTGCCCTCTCGTGTTAACTCAACCCTTCCCATACATCATGTTATATAATTGGTTAAGTGTTTTCCTCTTGTATTACTTAACCCCATCACATGTCATTATATATTTTGGTTAAGTGTATCCCCTTGTGTTACTTAACCCTACCACAAGTCATTATATATTTTGGGTAAGTGTATCCCCTTGTGTTACTTAACCCTATCACAAGTCATTATATATTTTGGTTAAGTGTGTAACACCCCACCTCCGCTAGGGTCACTCACAAAGGGAATGCACTAGTTTTGGTGGAGTATTATCTAGGTAAACATGCACAGAGATATCACCAGGCAGAACATAAATAAAGCAGCGGTAGAAATTAAAAACCAACTTTTTATTATTTTCCAGAAAAGATTCAAAAGCTCATATATCCAAGATACAAATTATTCCTTTACATCAAGTTCATAATAAAGAAGCATAAACTTAAAACAAAAGTAATTTATTCCCCATAAATAGCAGAAGCAGCCATAGCATAGCCCAAGACCAAACCGTACATGAGCCGTCAGAAAGCAAGCTAAATCCAAGCTAAGAGCTAGTCTTTCCTCTCTGAGAACCTGGGGGAAGAAAAGAAAGAAAAAGAGGCGAAAGAAAAAGGGTCAGTCATAAAGACTGGTAAGCCCTAGTGACTTTCAGTATGAAAACTAGTAAAGGTAACATGATATGTGAAAAATGGAATTAAACATAAAGATGATAACAGAACTAGTAGGATAATTAAGGTTACAAGATAAGTCAAGTCTGTCATCGCATATTCAAGGTTCGTTGCACCGTCTGTACTAGTGTTCTAACCCATGTCGAGTATTAATCATGAAATGATCCCTTAGCCCAGTGTCATGAAGTTACCCATTACGGGGTCCTACGGTACGATCCACTAATCGATCGGCTCCCTACAAGTCCCAGCTCGTCATGTGTCTATGTCATACGGCCCTATCCTGAAATGTAGTTACCTGCGCTAGGTCCACCATAGGGTGTATCAAGTTCTAGGGTGCCAACCACCGACACGAATCAAGCACGCACAGTGTAAAATTACGGGTGCCCAATGCCTGCTTTTTCAACTCCGGACTACGTGCACAACCATAGCCCACCTGAACCTACAATGGCGCACCTACTCAGCTGTCGTTCTGGTCGCTTACAATCAGCCCAGTAATCGTGCCCCACCCTGCCTAGTCCCAGTGTATCGTGATACATCTAAGTGGGTTACTGCTGAAAAGGACCGCGTAACTAGGGTTTCTGATGGATTAAGTGTTGTCATTCAAATTCGTGACTTAACCCTATCCAGATCGTGTATCAAGTTGGTTACGTGTGTTCAAGCAGTTCATGACTTAACCCTATCAAGTAATCGTGTCAAGTTGGTTAAGTATATTCAAGTGGTTCATGACTTAACCCTATCATGTGGCATTAATTCATTAGTGCACGCCAACCTCTCACATTAGACTAACTGTTGTGGTTACTGGATTTGTCGGGCGGTTCCGGGCAGATTTACACCACAACATAGTCTAACCTCTGGTTTTTACGTGCAATATGACCAACTACCCACATTGGATCCTATTATTTGCAACCACTGGATTTGCCGGGCGGTTCCGGGCAGATTTACACTGCAAACTCAACCCAACCTCGAGTTGGCCATTTTCAAGTTATCTAGTTGTCATGCCCACGTTCAATTGTTCATGTCTAGATTCATGTCAAGTTTTCAAGTCATGTTTCATGTCAAATCGTGTCAGGTTCATGTCCATATTCAGGTTCAAGTCATAACAACATTCATGTTCAAGTTTAAAGCTAATTTATGTTTTACCTAGTCTACCCAAATCGTATTCCCATCGCACGTAAGTTCGAATCGATACAAATGAATCTAATAGGGAATAACATAAAAAGGAACGGGTATAATGTGGCAAAAGTGATTACTAGCATAGCATGATATGACTTTGAATTAAAAGATTAAGACCTTACTGGCATATGAAATATTGGCCTCAAACATAAATATTCCAAATCTAGTAAGATAAGCTACTAGTCAAAATAACAGTTGTCATAAGGTGATAGTATAGTCATGGTAACGACTGTCATAAGGTGATAGTATAGTCATGATACAACTGTCATAAGGTGATAGTCATAAACATGTGACTAATAACAGATTCAACATGATAATAACAGGGGTTTCTTTTGATTTACAACATGAATAGGCCCCAAATCAATGTCATAGTAATATTCAAGAGTCAAGATCCAAGATGAACGAGGATGAATGTAAATAGTCATCATACATAGGTCCAATTTCAATTTACATCATGTTCATAATACATTTACAGTTTAAATCTGAAAATAAATGGGGCTTATAGATTGTGGTTCGAGAATTAGAAAAAGAGAGTTGATGTTGAATATGCTTAGTCAAGTCCTAATAAAAGTCCCCAAATTAGCAACTTCCTTAACGCAGTCTCAACGTAGAAGAAGTAGTCCTTCTCTCAAACTTTTCAATCAAAATCAGAGCAGAATAAGGTCAGAAAGAATTTTGTGTAGAGGGACTAGTGTCGGGGGCTGTATTTATAGGGTCAGGTCAACGAATGTGGACAGGAACGAGGCCAAATACATCAGTGAATCCAGCTTCAGAAATGGGCTCGGGCACCAGGTCGACCCCTAGGTCGACACTATGGTCGACCTGGTCCTGGGTAGGTCGACTACATAGTTGACCCCTAGGTCGACCTGGTCCTGGGCGGGAAATTTCCCGCCCAGTCCATTCTGAGGTTTGAAATTCGAATTTTGAATTCGAATTGAACTATTTTTGAACTTGAAAACTTCTTAAAACTTCGAATGGTCGTAACTTGGTCATACGGACTCCGATTTTCGAAAACTAGGACTCATTTCCAAGCAGAATTTCGAGACGAACGCAATGGGGCAACCCATTTCCCCTGATTCTTATTTTAAAAATTAATTCTGGCTTGATTTATGGTTATTACGTGTTATAAAAACATGGTTTGTTACATTCTCTCCCCTTAAAGGATTTCGTCCCCGAAATCTCCAAGTTAAGGAGGATGTGTCCTACCATCCATCATCCATCTACTCAAAGCATCATCCACAGGCAACCATTGTCCTTAAAAGATTTCTAATGCTGTATGAACATATGCAGAAAGTGTGTGTATATGTACTTATCTAATGCAAATGATCAGGCGGTTACTGATTCAGTAAACCTCCTTAATGCAAAATATGTTAGTGTCATGAATCCAACATGTATGCTAATTCCGAACATAGTTTATAATCTCTACATGAGTGCACAAACATTCTTCCATATGCAACATCCAAGTGATAGCATACAAGTTCCATCCATGTACAAGTATAAGCACTCATGCATATGCAACATGAAAATGTGACTGAGTCGATCTAGTGCCTAATGTGTGTCATGCATCCACTAGCAACCACTTGCAACCATCAACCATAACATGTTTCAATCACATGTTTACATCCATATGGTTCTACCCAAGGTTCTTAAGATAAGATCGAGAAGATAACAAGACAAACGTAGATATTAGAAGCATGATACAAAAAAGGTTTTCAAGGAAAAAGAGATTGAGAATGTACCCTCAAAAAGAAATGGGTAAAGCGCACGTATCTTCTCTTCGGTTTCCCAAGTTGCGTCTTCTTGGGCTTCACTCCACTGCCCCTTAACTAGCTTGACCTCTCGATTCCTTAGCTTCTTAATCTCCGTTCCTAAGATACGAATCGGAACCCGCGTCAATGTTACTTCTTTCTCCACTTCTACGTCTTCAAGGATGCTTGGCTCAACCACTTCGGCTGACTCACGCAAGCACTTCTGGAGATGTGAGACGTGAAAGACATTGTGTACTCCAGACAGCTTCTCGGGTAAGTCTACCTTATAGGCCATCCGTCCAATCCTTTCAACAATAGGGAATGGTCCTACGAACCTTGGTGCTAGCTTTCCAACAGCTCGAAAACGAACTACATTGCGTAACGGAGAAACTTTTACAAAGACCATATATCCGACTTTGAATTCTAGGTCTGTCCTTCTCTGGTCCGCATAAGATTTCTATCTATCTTGGGTCGTTTTCATCCGTCTTTGTATCAACTCAATCTTCTCAGAAGTGTCCCTTATCATATCAAGGCCAAGTATAAGCTTGTCTGTCGTCTCCCACCAACAAGTTGGCGACTTGCACGGTCTTCCATACAGGGCTTCGAACTGTGCCATTCCGATGCTAGCTTGGTAACTGTTATCATATGCAAACTCCACGAGAGGAAGATGGTCTTCCCAAGTACCACCAAAGTCAAGAATGCATAGCCTCAGGAGATCTTCTAGTACCCTATTTACCCTTTCGGTTTGTCCATCCGTCTGTGGGTGATAGGCCGTGCTTAAGTTCAGTCGTGTTCCCATTGCTACTTGCAGACTATTCCAAAACTGGCTAGTGAAAATCGGGTCATGATCACTAACTATACTAGAAGGAACTCCATGCAATCATACTATCTCTCGAAGGTAAATAGACGCTAGCCCTGATGCGGTCCTCTTGCTTTTCACCAGAATGCAGTGAGCACTTTTCGTGAGTCTATCAACTATGACCCATATGCTAGTATTTCCCTTCCGTGACCTAGGCAGTCCATCCACGAAATCCATCGAGATACTCTCCCATTTCCATTGCGGAACCTCCAAAGGATGTAATAGCCCACCAGGCTTCTTTGATTCGGCCTTTACTTGTTGGCACACCATGCACTTCGAAATGAATTCTGCCACGTCCTTTTTCATTCCAACCCAAAAGAAAATGTGTTTCATATCCCTGTACATCTTATCCCCTCCGGGATGTATAGTCATCTTCGAGTGGTGCGCTTCTTCGAGAACTTTCCTTACTAGGTCTCCCACTTGTGGGACACATAGCCTTCCATCGCGCCTTAGCCATCCCTTGTCATCTATGGCATACCTACTAAGGTGACTCGACGTCTCACCCCTAATCAGCATGTCCATGATTTCAACTATCTGTGGGTCTTCCTTCTGTGAAGTCCATACTTGATCTAGATGTGTAGGCCTTAACTCAAGAGATGCAAATGTAGCAGTCAATGACTCAACAGCAGGTGTAAAATCAAAGGTTGCTATAAACTCAAGGCTTTTCCTTTCAACAAACAAGGGGCTCAAAGTCAACCTTTTTCTACTTAGCGCGTCCGCCACCACATTACCCTTGCCAGGTGTATAAGCTATATCGAAGGCATATGATGCCAAGAATTCCATCCACTGCTGTTGTCTTAGATTTAAATCTTTCTGTGAGAAGAGGTACTTAAGCGATTTATGGTCGGTATACAGCTCGAACCTCTCCCCTAGAAGATAATGACGCCATGCTTTAAGTGCAAAGACAATCGCGGCCAACTCCAAGTCATGCGTGGGATAGTTTTTCTCGTGAACTTTAAGTTGTCTGCCCCCGTAGCATATTACTCTTCCTTCTTGCATTAGGACAGCGCCTAACCCCATCCCTCATGCATTAGTGTACACCGTAAACATCTTACCTCCATCGGGTAATGCCAAAACTGGAGTTGTGGTAAGGGCTCTCTTAAGTCTCTGAAAAGCAGTGTCACATTCTATGTCCCATGTAAAAGCTAGGCTCTTCTTTGTTAACTTAGTAAGAGGGGCTGGAATCTTAGCGAAGTCCTTAATGAACTTCTTGTAGTAGCCCGCCAAACCGAGAAAGCTCCTCACCTCCGTTGCATTCTTAGGAATTTTCCTGTCTTGTACCGCAACTACCTTTGCAGGGTCCACGGCTATGCCTTGCTTATAAACTACATGTCCAAGGAACCGAACTTCCTTCCTCCAAAAATGGCATTTGGAGAACTTAGCCTTTAACTAGTGTGCTCTAAGCGTTTCCATGACTTCCTTGAGATGTCTAGCATGCTCTTCTTCATCTTTTGAGAAGATCAAAATATCATCCACGAAAACTACCACAAACTTGTTAAGGAACTCCCGAAACACCCTGCTCATCAAATCTACAAAGTACACGGGTGAATTCGTTAATCCAAACGGCATGATGAGCCATTCAAAGAACCCATCTAGAGTCCTAAACGCAGTTTTGTCAATGCTATCCTCAGCCACTCTAAGCTGATGGAATCCTGTGGCTAGGTCGAGTTGAGAGAAAACAGATGCTCCCACAAGCTGGTCAAACAAATCGTCGATTCTTGGTAGTGGGTGCCTATTCTTCTTTGTCAGCTTGTCTAACTCACGATAATCTATGCAAAGACGAAGCGATCCATCCGCCTTAGTAGCGAATACCACCGGAGCACCCCATTCAGAAATGCTTCATCTTATGAATTTTTTCTCAAGAAACTCGTTAATTTGTTTACTGAGCTCTCTTCTTTCTCGCGGGGCCATGTTCCTAACGGGCAATGAAACTGGCTTGGCATTATCAACAAGATAAATTCGGAACTCTATCTCGCGTTTAGTAGGTAATCCCCTCACTTCATCAAAGACATCTGGATATCCTCAGACCACTCTTACAGATTGCAAATTATTGTCGGACGAGTCAAGGGATTCAAGATAACACAATATGACCGGACCCTTCGGGTTACAAGAAATTTCAAGGGTATTTCCAAGGCGAGTCATGAGCCTCACTACCCTTCGTTCACAATCAAGAATGGCTCCATAATCGGATAGCCAATCCATACCTAGGATCAAACCGTATCCCATGAATTCGAGAACATAAGCATTACACGTGAATTCTACGCTTAAGATAGAGATCCTCAAATCCACATACATCATAGATAAATGGGCGGAGCCCCCAATTGGATTTGAAACTATAACGGGATCCTCAACCAAACTAGTACTTAGGTGCAGATTTTCAACAATATCAGAAGAAATAAAAGTATGCAATGCGCCAGAGTCAAATAAGGTTCGAACAGGAAAGTCAGAAATGTAAACAAGGCTTTCTACGGAAATATTACTACCTCGGTCAGGAGCTGGAGTGGTGTTGAGAGCATGCAACTTCCCTCCAGAAGGACCTGCTCGCTGGGTCTGCCATTGCCCCTGCCCTTGCTTCTTAGGGCAATCCTTGCTGATGTGTCCAGTATCTCCACAATGAAAGCATTCACCCAACTTCCTCTTCTTCTTTCTACAGTCTTTAGCTAGATGTCCAGTAATACCACAGAACTTGCACTTCCTCGTCTCATGTGGTTTGTTGTTGCTCTTGTTATTGTTGTTGTTCCACTTCTTGAAGTCAGCTTTCTTATTCTGAGTCTCGTTAGGCTTAACCTCCTTCTTGCTATTCTTGTCTTCCTCATGAAGTAGAGCCATATCCACCAAGCTTTCAAAGGTCTCCCCCATGGGTATATGAGTTAGGGCCAAGATGTGTAGTGGCTCGTTCAATCCTCGAGCAAAGCGTATAGTCTTTTTCTGGGCTGTGTTGACCAAATCCAAACCGAACCGAGCAAGCTGATTAAACTTATTCATGTACTCCCTCACAGACATATCCCCCTGCTTGAGCGCTAGGAACCTCTCCATCTGAAGGTTCTCCTCTGCGGACGATAAGAATTTAAGCCCAAACCTCTCTCTAAAGTCTACCCAAGTCTACTCTGGCCTGGTAGCGTTGGTGACTTCCCATCAAAATGCAGCTTCTTCTTTCAACAACCATGCTTCCAACTGAACTTTCCTATGGTCCTCCATATCAAAGATAATGAACAAGTCTTCTATCTCCTTTAGCCAGTTTCGTGCCTCAACAAAGGTTTCAGTTCAAACGAAGTTCTTGCTGCCCATTGCTTTAAAGTCTTTGCATATTTTGGCAAAAGCGGTACCAGGAGGAGGAGGAACCGCGGCCACTGGGGGAGGAGGAGAAGGAATGTCTGTCGTGCCCGCGTCGTTGGCCCTGGCTTCTAAGTACCTTCGGAACCATCCAGGCACGGGTATTCCCTCAGGAAGGTTAAGATCGGCCATGCTGAAAAACGAAAAGAAAAGATTCAAACGAGGAAACAAAGGGAAGTGCTAATGGCTTCTTGGCGAATAACCTTTTTAAACATAAAACTTTTCTTGAAAAATGCTTCTTTATAAATAGTTTTGAAAATAGTTTCAGAAGGTTTTTAAAACTTTTTGCCCAGCCTGGTAACCTTCTGCTCTGATACCAAATTGTAACACCCCACCTCCGCTAGGGTCACTCACAAAGGGAATGCACTAGTTTTGGTGGAGTATTATCTAGGTAAACATGCACAGAGGTATCACAAGGCAGAACATAATTAAAGCAGCGGTAGAAATTAAAAACCAATTTTTTATTATTTTCCAGAAAAGAGTCAAAAGCTCATATATCCAAGATACAAATTATTCCTTTACATCAAGTTCATAATAAAGAAGCGTAAACTTAAAACAAAAGTAAATTATTCCCCATAAATAGCAGAAGCAGCCATAGCATAGCCCAAGACCAAACCGTACATGAGCTGTAAGAAAGCAAGCTAAATCCAAGCTAAGAGCTAGTGTTTCCTCCCTGAGAACCTGGGGGAAGAAAAGAAAGAAAAAGAGGCGAAAGAAAAAGGGTCAGTCATAAAGACTGGTAAGTCCTAGTGACTTTCAGTATGAAAACTAGTAAAGGTAACATGATATGTGAACACTGGAATTAAACATAAGGATGATAACAGAACTAGTAGGATAATTAAGATAACAAGATAAGTCAAGTCTGGCATCGCATATTCAAGGTTCGCTGCACCATCTGTACTAGTGTTCTAACCCATGTCGAGTATTAATCATGAAATGATCCCTTAGCCCAGTGTCATGAAGTGACCCATTACGGGGTCCTACGGTACGATCTACTAATCGATCGGCTCCCTACAAATCCTAGATTGTCACGTGTCTGTGTCATACGGCGCTATCCTGAAATGTAGTTACCTGTTCTAGGTCCACCATAGGGTGTATCAAGTCCTAGGGTGCTAACCACCGACACAAATCAAGCACGCACAGTGTAAAACTACGGGTGCCCAATGCCTACTTTTTCAACTCCGGACTACGTGCACGACCATAGCCCGCCTGAACCTACAATGGCGCACCTACTCAGCCGTCGTTCTGGTCGCTTACAATCAGCCCAGTAATCGTGCCCCACCCTGCCTAGTCCCAGGGTATCGTGATACATCTAATTGGGTTACTGCTGAAAAGGACAGCGTAACTAGGGTTTCTAATGGGTTAATTGTTGTCATTCAAATTCGTGACTTAACCCTATCCAGATCGTGTATCAAGTTGGTTAAGTGTGTTCAAGCAGTTCATGATTTAACCCTATCAAGTCATCGTGTCAAGTTGGTTAAGTATATTCAAGTGGTTCATGACTTAACCCTATCATGTGGCATTAATTCATTAGTGCACGCCAACCTCTCACATTAGACTAACTGTTGTGGTTACTGGATTTGCCAGGCGGTTCCGGACAGATTTACACCACAACATAGTCTAACCTCGGGTTTTTACGTGCAATATGACCAACTACCCACATTGGATCCTATTGTTTATAGCCACTGGATTTGTCGGGCGGTTCCGGGCAGATTTACACTGCAAACTCAACCCAACCTCGAGTTCGCCATTTTCAAGTTATCTAGTTGTCATGCCCACGTTCAAGTGTTCATGTCTAGATTCATGTCAAGTTTTCAAGTCATGTTTCATGTCAAATCGTGTCAAGTTCATGTCCATATTCAGATTCAAGTCATAACAACATTCATGTTCAAGTTTAAAGCTAATTTATGTTTTACCTAGTCTACCCAAATCGTATTCCCATCGCACGTAAGTTCGAATCGATACAAATGAATCTAATAGGGAATAACATAAAAAGGAACGGGTATAATGTGGCAAAAGTGATTACTAGCATAGCATGATATGACTTTGAATTAAAAGATTAAGACCTTACTGGCATATGAAATATTGGCCTCAAACATAAAGATTCAAAATCTAGTAAGATAAGCTACTAGTCAAAATAACAGTTGTCATAAGGTGATAGTATAGTCCTGGTAACGACTGTCATAAGGTGATAGTATAGTCATGATACAACTGTCATAAGGTGATAGTCATAAACATGTAACTAATAACAGATTCAACATGATAATAAGAGGGGTTTCTTTTGATTTACAACATGAATAGGCCCAAAATCAATGTCATAGTAATATTCAAGAGTCAATATCCAAGATGAACGAGGATGAATGTAAACAGTCATCATACATAGGTCCAATTTCAATTTACATCATATTCATAATACATTTACAGTTTAAATCTGAAAATAACTGGGGCTTACAAATCGTGGTTTGAGAATTATAAAAAGAGAGTTGATGTTGAATATGCTTAGTCAAGTCCTAATAAAATCCCCAAATCAGCAATTTCCTTAATGCAGTCTCAACGTAGAAGAAGCAGTCCTTCTCTCAAACTTTTCAATCAGAATCAGAGCAGCATAAGGTCAGAAAGAATTTTGTGTAGAGGGACTGGTGTTAGGGCTGTATTTATAGGGTCGGGTCAACGAATGTGGACAGGAACGAGGCCAAATACATCAGAGTGAATCCAGCTTCAGAAATGGGCTCGGGCACCAGGTCGACCCCCAGGTTGACACTATGGTCGACCTGGTCCTGGGTAGGTCGACTACATAGTCGACCCCCAGGTCGACCTAGTCCTGGGCGGGAAATTTCCCGCCCAGTCCATTCTGAGGTTTGAAATTCGAATTTTGAATTCGAATTGAACAGTTTTTGAACTTGAAAACTTCTGAAAACTTCGAATGGTCATAACTTGGTCATACGGACTCCGATTTTCGAAAACTCGGACTCGTTTCCAAGAACAATTTCGAGACGAATGCAATGGCGCAAACGGTTTCCCTTGATTCTTATTTTAAAAATTAATTCTTCCTTGATTTATGGTTATTACACGTTATAAAAACATGGGTTGTTACAAAGTGTATCCCCTTATGTTACTTAACCCTATCATCTGCTTAATTAACATGTTACAACGATTAAGTGTTCTAAATTTACTTAACCTCAACCACTTGTCTAATTAACATGTTGTAACGGTTAAGTGTTCTAAATTTACTTAACCTCACCCACCTGTCTTAGCTTTAATTTATTCATTAAAGCACCAACCACTCACATTAGACATGTATTGTTGTGGTCACTGGATGTGCCAGTCGGTTCCGGGCAGTTTTACACCGCAACTCAGTCTAACCTCGGGTTCTTATTGGGCTCAATGCCCTAACCTCTCACATTAGATAGGAATCGTTGTGGTCACTGGACAGCTGGGCAGTTCTGGGCAGTTTTACACCACAACTCAATCTAACCTCGGGTTAGGCATATCCATCTTTTCTACGATTTGCATATTTCTTATTTATAACAAATTCCATATAAATTATTCCCAATTTAATTATGCCATAATTATCCTTTTAATTATGCTCACAGTTAATGGTATACTAAATATACCATTTCATGAACCAATCTATACCATGTAATTTTCATGTTTATCCTTCAAATTTATATGTAAATTATAAATCAAGTATTGTCATGGCCCACTTTCCCTCTAAATCATGTTCATAATCTTTGGTATATAAAAATTATACCATTTAAATGCCACTAATCATTGGCATGTGCCAAACATGCCAATTACATATAATTTCATGTTTACCCCAACGATATCCCCCATTTGTACGCTTGCAAAATTACAAGGAATGTTAGGATCAATATTTTAGCCTAACTTATAACGACAAAACGGAAAAGCGAAGAACATGAAATATTCTAACAGCAGAAAAATATGTGACATATAGATTTGGCATAGGATAATGAACTTGCAAATTTAAATCCGATTAACATGAATCATAGCATATGAATTTACATAGAACTACACAAGTTAAACTTGTCATGTAAAGGTGAACTTGTGACTAAGTTGGATCTAATTATCATGTAAACTTGATATAGGTCTAACTTGGAGGTTTAACATATAACCATAATTGGAACATGACTTATCTTATTAACATATGTATGCCACAACACAAGAGAGCCACAATCTAACTTGCAACATGATAGGTTATAGATCTAACATACCAACCTTATGTAAACATGTTTGAATCATAACTAGCATATTAACTTGCACTTGTTGGAACACATAAGAGCCACAAATCTAACTTGCAATATAATAGGTTCAACTTAACATAGTTCTAAAAGTACATAAATATTGATCTAAACATGTAGGCATGTGATTTAGATCACAAACTTGCAAGTAACCACCAAATCTTGACATGACATGTTCATCACTAAGTTGGCATAATAAATTCTTTACCCAATCACAATAGATTCCAATAACATATAATATGTCATGTTCATCACCACAAACGTATAAGCATAATCAATCGCAATGGTAATGTAAGATAAACGAGAATCAAACTTCATTTATCTTATACATAAGCATCATTCTATATTCGAATTACAACATGTCATGATTTCAGAAAAAGAACGTTTAAATCTACGTAATAACCAACTTACAAACTTAAAAGGAATTCTTGAATTCTGAATTCTGAATTCTGAAATTGGTAAGCTCGCCTCTGATGTAGATCGTTGAATTTGATTACTTTTAAGTTGATTTAGATGTAGGCTTTTAACTTGTTTCTGAATTAAAAGCGGTGACGGCTATTCCAAGTTCTCCATTGACGGCATTTCAGTTCTAGGATTATTTTTCTGTGTGATTTTAGGTTAAACATCAGGTTGTTTATATAGAATTTCAATTTAATTATAGCCATTCGGATGAACCTACGGTTAACCACGGCCATTCAGACCAGATTAGGACCATCCAGAAACCCTAGTGACTCAGCAGCATGTCATCGGTCGTTCAAAATTCGGATTTGTCCGGGGGGCAGGTCGACCCCCAGGTCGACCTGTAGGGGGGAGGTCGACACTAGGGTCGACCCCCTGGTCGACCTGGGTCCTGGGCGGGAATTTTCCCGCCCAGCCCGCTTCTGACTCTTGTTTTGAAATTTGAACCCGGTTTTGAGCTGTTTGAATTTATTTGAATTTTTGAAACTTCTGAAGACCATAACTTCTTCATACGAAGTCCAATTCACACAAACTCGACTCTATCTCAAGAAGAATTCCGAGACAAATGCAATGGCGTACCCCGTTTCCCTTAATTCTCACATTTGAAATAAAGTATTGATTAGTTCGTTACTATAACATTAACAGAAATACGGGGTGTTACAAGAATTCCAAGACGGACGCAATGGCGTAGTCCGTTTTACTTAATTCCCATTATTTAATTAAGTTATTCTTATTTTATCATCTTAAAAATACGGGTTGTTACATTCTCTCACCCTTAGGAAATTTCGTCCCCGAAATTTAATAAGGGTAAAATCAATTAACCCCTCGCTTAATATACATCCATCATGTGTGCATCCAATTTTTGCAACCATTGTGGACATGTGCATAGTGTAATACATCACAATAATACATGTATGCCTAAGCGGTACCTCCTTTATGTGTGCAAATTTTTCAAAAATCCTTTTAAAATATGATGCTCACATCCTAAATATACTGGCAGTTCTATATGAAGTTCTTACTGAATAAGAGCGTAGATCATCCAATTGTGGCATCCAAAACCCTACCAACCATCATTAAATTTTGAAATTTAGAAAAAACTAATTTTCTAAATTTGATTTCTTATGTTACAAAATGGTATAAAACGGAAAAATTTTACATCTTCCGTTTTTCTTTTGTGTACCTTTTTCAATTGTACTTGAATTTTATGAAACAATTCTATAAAGATTTCCTATTTTCCTATCCAAGCACAACTACATAAAAAACTTTTTTTTTTCTTTTTTTTCAACTTATCTTGGAAAAATTTCATTTTTATTCATCTTTTATTAAGTATTCATTTTCTTTTCCCGTCATGTTTGTTGCTTTTTTGAATTCATTGTTTTCTTTATAGTTAGGCTATTTTTCTTCCTTTCTTAGCTTATTTTACTTGGTCCAAGTTTATCCTTTTCAAATAAACATTTCCATCTTTCAACATCCTGCACAGCCACTACTAAGGGCCAAGAATCTTAAGACTATTTCACTTAAGAAAAGACCAACCAAAAACTCTCAACACTTACTTGCCCTTCACTACCTAGTAATCTCTACTAGTCCTTGCTGTGTATTACTAGCCTATATTTTTTTCAAGCAACAATCCTACGCTTTACAATGCTTATGCATTCTATGAGAATTTTTTCATTATTCCAAGATAGTTACTATTTACTTCATAGCTTCAAACTTTTTTGTTTCAAAAAATAAAAGTGCTAAAACTTTTATTTTCTTCTTAAAATAATAATAAAAATTTATTGTTAAAAGAATAAAGATTTCAAAACTTCTTACATAATGCAACATTTTGTATGCTTTACTTTTTAATCCTTTCATATATTATAATATGAAAACTAATGAGCTATACATGCTCTATAATGTACACCTTTGCATGAGACAATTCTTTTTAAAACAAGAAACCATTGTTTTCAAAAACATACCCGATTTTACTTTAAAACCCAATATGTACTAAATATGTTCTTTTACATATTTTTCTCATACATCAAAAATACTTTTAAGGATAAAACTTGAAAACACCCCAAATAATTTTGTCAAAACTTTTACATTTTCAAGTTCTTAAAAGTTAACAAATGGGTTAGACTCAAAGTGGTCTCCAATACAACTAGGTTTTCCTAGAAACTCACGTGAAATTAATTCTCTCAAGTATATATATTCCTAATGTAATGGCGCATTTTGTAAAGTATAATAATTAAGTTATTTAATTATTTAAATAACGAATATATTAAATAAACGATAGTTGAACGTATAATTTATAATATAATTATAATCGAGCTCGAAATGGCGCGGCAGTTCGCTATTTGGCGATTCGAACTTCAACTGAATATACAGGATTCGTTTTAAGCCGGATTTTTGTGAAACAAGAAACGTGTGGAGCTGGTGGGGTATATCTTTCTAGTGGAAGAGAAAAATCGGGATTTCGTCGTGTAGATTTTGAGATACGTCCAAATCAAATTTCAGAAAAGTCGTTGTGGAATTCCTTTATAATTCGCAACGCTTTATATACGTTATAAAATGGTTTTTCAATGTAAATTGAAATATCGATTCAATCAGGACTTGGTATATCGAATATATAATTACCCTGGAGCTGTACGATATCATATGTGAAGATATACGATAATATTAATTTATTTATAATTAATTTAATTATATTTAAATATATTTATATATTTAAATAGGCTGTTTAGAGCATTAAAAATAGCCACTTTTGCATACGGAGTCAGAATTCGACGAAACTAGTTTTTTTGGATTCCCAATGTCAAATAGTGGTTAGATCCCAAGTTTCGTGATTTTTAGAGTCAGTATGTGACCGTAGGGATTTTTAGAGTGTGAAATAGTCAGTATTTCGACGGTTAAAAATACGCTGTGTGAGCATATGGAGTCAGAATTCAACGAAACCAGTTTCGTTGGGACCGTAATGTCGAGCTGAAGGTGCATATCTAGTTTGGTGATTTTTGGGTATCATATGTGGTCGCAATGATTTTTTTTAGACCACGAAAAGTATAAAAGCAATAAAATAAAATAAAGAAAATCAAAATCAAAATATCTCATCATTTTTCGTGGACAATAGGAAGGCCACACAACATGCTTCTACAGCCACAGAACCTACCTACCAACACAGTCCTATAAATGCCAAACGAACGAACACAGCAAGGCAAAATCCCAAAAATAAAGCAAAACCAAAGAAAAATAAAATCAAATCATACAAACTCCTATAAATCGAGTTATACATATATTCAGATTCAGCGTGGGACGCTCTTCAACCTCATACCCATATCGCCGGACTCGATGCAAGTTTTCCCACTCGTCAGTTTTACAGCGTGACCTAGGTTGAAATATTTGGAGAGATCGAAGCAGTTATGGGAATATTCGAGCTCGTAATCGAATTCAGGAGATCGATTTGAGTTCGTTGGCAGTCTTTTGGTGATTTCGGTTTCCGCTTGTGTCGATGGGGTTCCACTGTGGACGGCGGATTTCCTGAAGCCGCGGATACATCGGTGAGCTCGAGCTGAGCATGGTGGGGTGGATGTCAAAGAGGAGATGAAGCGGAGTCAAATGGGGGTAGTCTTGAGAAGTTCAGAGGAGGGACGGTCGAGTAAGAGGTGGTTGAAATCATGGGAATGAAGGAGGAACGAAACTGGACTTCGTGATTTCAATTTGGGGAGATGAAGGAAGGTCGGGTTGGGCTGGTACAAGGGGTAGTGGGCCTTGTTAAAGAGAGTAAGTCCAATAATAATAATTTCATGTTTTATTTAATTTCAATTCATATACTAACTTTAATGTACTGTAACTCGACCGTACGTAATCAGAATTCAGAACCGTAAGTTGCGTTGGGACCGTATGGACGGACACTACACGATGACACTGACTGGAAGTCCATCCGAGCTCGTTACAATTTATTTTTAAAATAAATTGTCCAGCTGGATAAAGCGATGGTTATCGTCATTGACAATGATCGTCTAAAAGTGAGTAAATCTCACAAACTCTAAACAGTTTTATTTTCACGTTGTATTCTTAGAACTGTTAAAATATTGTCTGTTTGACTGTGTGTTGATTGTTTGCTTGAACTGCTAGTCAGTTAGTAGAGATTTTATATATATATTTACGTATGTATATATATAAATCGTCAAATAGTTATATGTTGATTCTGTTTATCAGAATATTATACTGGTGTTGTTTAACATCTGTGGATGCAGGGAAACAGGTTGGAGGAATCCAACTGGATTCCTCAACAGTTATTTTTATTGTGATTTATGTATTGTGATATATAAATGTGATGTATATAATCTGTGGTGATTACGTGTGGTTGGACGATATTCATCGTTGTTAGATGATGTGTTAAAAACCGTAAGAAATACCAGAGGGTGATAAAAGGATTAAACAAAGTGATTTGGTAAAGATTAAGCTAAGTAAATTAAGTCGAGATTAAACAAAGTGGATTTGTCGAGCAAACCGAATCAAATGGGTTAGTCAAACCGAATCAAATGGGTTAGTCAAACCAAATCAAATGGGTTAGTCAAAACCGAATCAAATGGGTTAGTCAAAACCGAATCAAATGGGTTAGTCAAACCGAATCAAATGGGTTAGTCAAACCGAATCAAATGGGTTAGTCAACACCAAATCAAATGGGTTAGTCAAACCGAATCAAATGGGTTAGTCAAACCGAATCAAATGGGCTAAGTTGGTCGAGTTAAACAAATGGGCTAAGTTGGTCGAGTTAAACAAATGGGCTAAGTTAGTCGAGTTAAACAAAGTAATTGGTTAGGTTAACCAAAGTAAGTTAGTTAAGTTAAACTAAGCGATAAATCGATGTGAATTAGCTAAGTTAAATTAAGTGGTTAATCGAAGTAAATTAGTTAAGTTAACTAAGTGGTTAATCGAAGTGAATTAGTTGAGTTAAACTAAGTGAATCAGTTAGAGTTAATCAACGTGAATTAGCTAAGTTAAACTAAGTGGATTTGTTCAGTTAATCAAGACGAGTTAACCAGTTAGGTTAAACCAGTAGAGTTAACTAGTTGAGTTAACCAGTTAGGTTAAACCAGTTGAGTTGACCAGTTAGAGTTAACCAGTTAGAGTTAATCTGTTAGAGTTAATCAGTTAGAGTTGACCAGTTAAAATTGACCAGTTAGAGCTGACCAGTTAGAGTTGACCTGTTAGAATTATCCAAGTGGAGTTAATCGAGTAGAATTGCCGAATATCACTTATTCGAAGAGAGATAATCGAATATAGTGTATTCGAGGGAAGAGTAATCGAATATAGTTTATTTGAGTGGAGAAATCAAATGTTATTCATTTGAGAAGAGTTATCGAATATTATTTATTCAAAGTTAGTTAATCCAAAGGAGTTATTCGAAGTTAGTTAATCCAAAGGAGTTATTCGAAGTTTGTTAATCCAAAGGAGTTATTCGAAGTTAGCTAATCCAAAGGAGTTATTCGAAGTTAGTTAATCCAAAGGAGTTAGTCGAAGAGTTAATCGAATATAGTTATTCGAAAGAAAGTGTTAATCGAATATAGTTATTCGAGTAAAGTTAAAAGAGTTAATCGAATATAATTTATTCGAATAGAGTTAGAGAAGTTAATCGAATATAGTTCATTCGAATAGTGTTGGAGGAGATATCGAATACAGTTTATTCGATAGGATAGAAGTGAATATAATTCATCAATTAAGTTATTCGAATTTGTTATTCGAATAGAGTTAAACACGTAAGAGTAAATTGAATATTAGTTATTCAATTTGAGTTAATCGAATTTAGTTATTCGAGAAGAGTTAAATCGAATTTAGTTATTCGAAAAGAGTTAATCAATTTGAGTTAAGTTAATCGATTTGAATTAAGTTGAATCGAAATGGAGTAAATCGATTAGAATTAAGTTAATCGAGTTAGAGTAAATCGAATATTGGTTATTCGAAGGTAAGTTATTCGAATTAGTTATTCAAAGGAGTTAATCAAATGAGTCGATCCAAAGGAGTTAGTCGAATATTAGTTATTCGGATAGAGTTAAAGGAGTTATCGATTTTAGTTTGATCGAAAGGAGTTATCGATTTTAGATTGATCGAAAGGAGTTATCGATTAGTAAATCGAAAGGAGATTTTCGAATATATCATATTCGAAAGAAAGAGATCGAATATTGTTTATTCGAAAGAGAGAGATTTCGAATATGAGTTATTCGAAGAGAGATAATCGAATATAGGTTATTCGAAGAAGAGTTAATCAAATAAGAGATTACTCGAAAGAGAGTTATACGTCGAATTCGATTATAGCGAATTCGGGAAAGTACTATTTACTTTCCAGGGTTTAAATCAAGATTTAGTTATTGATTTAGAAATTTGGTGTCTGTTAAATTATTCGAGTTAGGAGATAAAATTTAGGTTAGACATTGCAGAAGTAGGAATTATAATGTTATAGTTATAATCAAACGTTGTCATATAAGAAGTGGATTCGTAACCTGAATCCGAGAATTTGCGTAAACAGATGATTGGACAAAGTGAGTGACGAGCTTCATCTATTTCACAGTAAAGGACGTTGTTAAATTAAGGTCTGAGAGGTAATTATACCCCAACTTGATTGACTTCAGAATTGACAAAGGAATAGTTGTGGTTCGATCTTAAAGGTTGATTGGGAATAAAGCTAAGGAATAAGCGATAAATGGATTAAGCGAAACAATGTTTTATAAAACGTTCATTGGAAATCCGTAAATGAGTTTTGGAAACGTTTTCCAAATATAGTCAGATATGCTTTCTAAACATAGAAAATGAAATGTTTTCATGATAAGAATTTAAGAAATAGAGTTAAGCAAATTCAGAAACTAACTAGAAAGGGTAAGTTGAACGGTTTTCTAAGTGACGATCTGATGTTGGTTTCGACCTTCCGGATTGATACTTAGAGAATTGTTCTCATACTAGTTACAGTTAGGGACTGATAGTTGCGAAATAATAGTGATGTGAAAATAAGCTATGGAAATGTTTCCAATGATTAATAACATATATTTTCTAAATATATGAAATAAGGAAATATGAACATATGATGATTGATCGATCGAATTTCCATTTGGAAATAAGATCGTTGTTTGTACACCGACATGTTTTCATTTGATAGTTGAATCACAGACTATCAAAGTTTTTACCATTTTAACGTTGTTAATATGGAGAGACCGGTTGAATTATTATCCAAAGAACCACTATGTATTGGCATAAGCGTTGCGAGCAATATCTGCCAAAGATAAATTGAAGACGGAGTAAAGTGCAAGGGCTGTTGTATAAGTCTTAGATAACAGTGACTAAGATGGATATACTGAATAGTGCCTTCGGTTTGTCCAGTCCCAGGACAACGTATATGGAAGAAGGTCTGACAGAGTATATCCAATGGATCGCGTAAGTTGATCTGTTCAAACGTATTCACGTTTGGTGGCGGAGGAATTCGTTTCTCTTAGCTATATACCCATGTTATTTTTGGATAAGTCAATTTGTGATTTGGCGGGTATGACGATGTGGCATTCAAAGTGAATGGTGATCAGATGTTCTGAAGATAGACGTAGCTTCTAGCCTCACACTAGGAAGTAACAAAAGTTGGGCTAGGCAGCATGGCTAGTTGGGTCATTCCCAAGCAGGGTGTATTGTCACCGATCTAGGGAATATCCATATTTATACTTCTTTTTGATTCTGTATCTTCGAATGACGGTTGGATGGCCTATAACCGTGGTGGTAATATATTCGCGACACTCAAGCTAAATGAGTGAGCGGTCATGTGTGGCCGGGTTGCAAGACATTCTTGTTGAACCCTGAGTGTATCCCCTCTAGAGTACACTATTTGGAAGGTGCTCCCATACCTTGTCTGTTGGAATCCATTCTCCGATAAGCGCCCTGCGGTTTATGATTTTATACTATGTATGTAGAACGTGAGATGCAAGCGTTTCTGCTAGATTGATACCTATTTGTACTTAGACATTATTATAATATCACAATGATATTGCTTGTCAAAGTGTTCAGATACTCATAAGGGAAAAACCCGTTCCGTATTCACGGCGTGGTCTTATGAGATATCCTATATCTGTTTTAAACTATTTTACTCATACCAGTCCCATGATTGACCCGGAGTTTACTTTGTTGTTTTCCCTAAACTCTTGGGTGCCTAAATTTGTACGGGCAGTCAAGTAGTCGGGATTTACAGATATACTTGGAGAGCTTGGAGCAGGAGGCTGCAAGATTTTATAGCTATAGTTATTTCCGCTGTGTTGTAAGTGTTGTACTCTGATAAGTGCTATTGTATATATATAACTGTTTACTTCAAAGTTATGTTATATATTATATGTTATTCGTTCCGCTGTGAGATTCGTGTTACTCTGATGATTCTGATGTTCTTCTTCTTCTTCTATTCTATTAGTTCTATCTTTTCTTTCTCACCTTCTAAATTCTTTCACTAATGTCTCGGAATTTCCGACTCTCGAGGAGTCGGAAATTTCTAGCCGTTACGGTTGGTATCAGAGCTTAAGTTAAGTGATTACCTTGGCTCTGTGGCATAACTCGATAGAGATGGGATTAGTAATATCCTAGATTGAGTTTGAGTGTATATATATGAGCGCGTAATTGTTATTCAATATAAAATGGTTTTATATTGTGGAGATTCATTGGCTGAGTTGTCTATGAGTTCTGGTCGATCAGTTTGATCCACTGTATCGGTAGGAGTAAATAAACACTCAAATACGATGGGTCGTCACGATATGTTTTGAAAGAGGGTAAGTGAATTTAACTTTACCCAAAGTATATTTTGATATAGAGATATATTTATATACATCAAAATTTTAATATATTAGATATATTGGTTGTAATTATGATCGAGTAAGATTATATAGTGAAAGGGTTATACATAACCAACAGAATTCATATAAGTGAAATCAGATGAGTAAATCTGAATTTAAATCAAAATTTGGAATTAAAATAAGGAAATTTTAAGTTCCTGGGAGATTTTGAAAATGTTTTTCAATCTGAAATAAATATAGTATCTAACTCACCTGGATGACTGAAAAATAATTCGGAGGATGGATCGATACATCGTCGGTGTGATTTTCGAGTTTCTAAGTGGTGGATTACTACCAAGGGTTTTGTTTTCAAATTGTGTTGAGAAAACAAGTTGTTTAAAAATTCAAAAGTTTTGAATTGGGGTTAGGATTTGAAATTTGATTTGAAATAAATCCCAGGAATTTAAATCTTGAAATTTAAAATTTAACTTGTTAAGTTGAATGAATCAAGATGGTAAAAACAAATAGTAAATTAAAATTTAACTTGAACCAAGTTAAATAAAATTGAATTGCGATTAGGGATAATCTAGAATGGAACCAAATTGATAAGTCAATAATTTGGAATTTGATATTAGAGTTCGAATGAAATTCGATTTGGATTTGAGGATATAAACTGATTGGAGATCAATTGGAATGGATAACATTGGTATATGTTGAAGTGGTAGCAGATGCAAGGGATAGAGTTGATATGCCCGACAAAAAGGTACCAGTTTATATTATATATGGATATGAGATTTATAAGCCGAATTGGCAAGCCGCTTGGCTGTTTGATTTCCTTTTGGATTGGAGGAGGCCTAGAGAGGCGAGGGGTGGTTTGTCATATTGACTAATACAAAGGAGATTATGGCGAAATTTTTCGAAAATTCCAGGCGTTAGAACATTCTCATGATTTATGGAAATTCAGTTAGCCAGAATGAATTAATAATTTAATTGAAAATTTAATGGTTCAGTTGAAACTAGAGTTGAGAAGCAAACTAAAAGATATTTGAATCTAGTTAGTAAAGTTGGTAGCATTTTCCTAGCTTAGCAATTTCGATGACGAAATTATTTTAAGGGGGGAAGTCTGTAATGGCGCGTTTTGTAAGGTATAATAATTAAGATATTTAATTATTTAAATAACAAATATATTAAATAAACGATAGTTGAACGTATAATTTATAATATACTTATAATCGAGCTCGAAATGGCGCGGCAGTTCGCTATTTGGCGATTCGAACTTCAACTGAATATACAGGATTCGTTTTAAGCCGGATTTCTGTGAAACAAGAAACGTGTGGAGCTGGTGGGGTATATCTTTCTAGTGGAAGAGAAAAATCGGGATTTCGTCGTGTAGATTTTGAGATACGTCCAAATCAAATTTCTGAAAAGTCGCTGTGGAACTCCTTTATAATTCGCAACGCTTTATATACGTTATAAAAGGGTTTTTCAATGTAAATTGAAATATCGATTCAATCAGGACTTGGTATATCGAATATATAATTACCCTGGAGCTGTACGATATCATATGTGAAGATCTACGATAATATTAATTTATTTATAATTAATTTAATTATATTTAAATATATTTATATATTTAAATAGGCTGTTTAGAGCATTAAAAATAACCACTTTTGCATACGGAGTCGGAATTCGACGAAACCAGTTTTGTTGGATCCGCAATGTCAAATAGTGGTTAGATCCCAAGTTTCGTGATTTTTAGAGTCAGTATGTGACCGTAGGGATTTTTAGAGTGTGAAATAGTCAGTATTTCGACGGTTAAAAATACGCTGTGTGAGCATATGGAGTCAGAATTCAACGAAACCAGTTTCGTTGGGACCGTAATGTCGAGCTGAAGGTGCATATCCAGTTTGGTGATTTTTGGGTATCATATGCGGTCGCAATGATTTTTTTTAGACCACGAAAAGTATAAAAGCAATAAAATAAAATAAAGAAAATCAAAATCAAAATATCTCATCATTTTTCGTGGACAATAGGAAGGCCACACAACATGCTTCTACAGCCACAGAACCTACCTAAAAACACAGTCCTATAAATGCCAAAGGAACGAACACAGCAAGGCAAAATCCCAAAAATAAAGCAAAACCAAAGAAAAATAAAATCAAATCATACAAACTCCTATAAATCGAGTTATACATATATTCAGATTCAGCGTGGGACGCTCTTCAACCTCATACCCATATCGCCGGACTCGATGCAAGTTTTCCCACTCGTCAGTTTTACAGCGTGACCTAGGTTGAAATATTTGGAGAGATCGAAGCAGTTATGGGAAGATTCGAGCTCGTAATCGAATTCAGGAGATCGATTTGAGTTCGTTGGCAGTCTTTTGGTGATTTCGGTTTCCGCTTGTGTCGATGGGGTTCCACTGTGGACGGCGGATTTCCTGAAGCCGCGGATACATCGGTGAGCTCGAGCTGAGCATGGTGGGGTGGATGTCAAAGAGGAGATGAAGCGGAGTCAAATGGGGGTAGTCTTGAGAAGTTCAGAGGAGGGACGGTCGAGTAAGAGGTGGTTGAAATCACGGGAATGAAGGAGGAACGAAACTGGACTTCGTGATTTCAATTTGGGGAGATGAAGGAAGGTCGGGTTGGGCTGGTACAAGGGGTAGTGGGCCTTGTTAAAGAGAGTAAGTCCAATAATAATAATTTCATGTTTTATTTAATTTCAATTCATATACTAACTTTAATGTACTGTAACTCGACCATACGTAATCAGAATTCAGAACCGTAAGTTGCGTTGGGACCATATGGACGGACACTACACGATGACACTGACTGGAAGTCCATCCGAGCTCGTTACAATTTATTTTTAAAATAAATTGTCCAGCTGGATAAAGCGATGGTTATCGTCATTGACAATGATCGTCTAAAAGTGAGTAAATCTCACAAACTCTAAACAGTTTTATTTTCACGTTGTATTCTTAGAACTGTTAAAATATTGTCTGTTTGACTGTGTGTTGATTGTTTGCTTGAACTGCTAGTCAGTTAGTAGAGATTTTATATATATATTTACGTATGTATATATATATAAATCGTCAAATAGTTATATGTTGATTCTGTTTATCAAAATATTATACTGGTGTTGTTTAACATCTGTGGATGCAGGGAAACAGGTTGGAGGAATCCAACTGGATTCCTCAACAGTTATTTTTACTGTGATTTATGTATTGTGATATATAAATGTGATGTATATAATCTGTGGTGATTACGTGTGGTTGGACGATATTCATCGTTGTTAGATGATGTGTTAAAAACCGTAAGAAATACCAGAGGGTGATAAAAGGATTAAACAAAGTGATTTGGTAAAGATTAAGCTAAGTAAATTAAGTCGAGATTAAACAAAGTGGATTTGTCGAGCAAACCGAATCAAATGGGTTAGTCAAACCGAATCAAATGGGTTAGTCAAAACCAAATCAAATGGGTTAGTCAAAACCGAATCAAATGGGTTAGTCAAACCGAATCAAATGGGTTAGTCAAACCGAATCAAATGGGTTAGTCAAACCGAATCAAATGGGTTAGTCAAACCGAATCAAATGGGTTAGTCAAACCGAATCAAATGGGCTAAGTTGGTCGAGTTAAACAAATGGGCTAAGTTGGTCGAGTTAAACAAATGGGCTAAGTTAGTCGAGTTAAACAAAGTAATTGGTTAGGTTAACCAAAGTAAGTTAGTTAAGTTAAACTAAGCGATAAATCGATGTGAATTAGCTAAGTTAAATTAAGTGGTTAATCGAAGTAAATTAGTTAAGTTAACTAAGTGGTTAATCGAAGTGAATTAGTTGTGTTAAACTAAGTGAATCAGTTAGAGTTAATCAACGTGAATTAGCTAAGTTAAACTAAGTGGATTTGTTCAGTTAATCAAGATGAGTTAACCAGTTAGGTTAAACCAGTAGAGTTAACTAGTTGAGTTAACCAGTTAGAGTTAACCAGTTAGGTTAAACCAGTTGAGTTGACCAGTTAGAGTTAACCAGTTAGAGTTAATCTGTTAGAGTTAACCAGTTAGAGTTGACCAGTTAAAGTTGACCAGTTAGAGCTGACCAGTTAGAGTTGACCTGTTAGAATTATCCAAGTGGAGTTAATCGAGTAGAATTGCCGAATATCACTTATTCGAAGAGAGATAATCGAATATAGTGTATTCGAGGGAAGAGTAATCGAATATAGTTTATTCGAGTGGAGAAATCAAATGTTATTCATTTGAGAAGAGTTACCGAATATTATTTATTCGAAGTTAGTTAATCCAAAGGAGTTATTCGAAGTTAGTTAATCCAAAGGAGTTATTCGAAGTTTGTTAATCCAAAGGAGTTATTCGAAGTTAGCTAATCCAAAGGAGTTATTCGAAGTTAGTTAATCCAAAGGAGTTAGTCGAAGAGTTAATCGAATATAGTTATTCAAAAGAAAGTGTTAATCGAATATAGTTATTCGAGTAAAGTTAAAAGAGTTAATCGAATATAATTTATTCGAATAGAGTTAGAGAAGTTAATCGAATATAGTTCATTCGAATAGTGTTGGAGGAGATATCGAATACAGTTTATTCGATAGGATAGAAGTGAATATAATTCATCAATTAAGTTATTCGAATTTGTTATTCGAATAGAGTTAAACACGTAAGACTAAATTGAATATCAGTTATTCAATTTGAGTTAATCGAATTTAGTTATTCGAGAAGAGTTAAATCGAATTTAGTTATTCGAAAAGAGTTAATCAATTTGAGTTAAGTTAATCGATTTGAATTAAGTTGAATCGAAATGGAGTAAATCGATTAGAATTAAGTTAATCGAGTTAGAGTAAATCGAATATTGGTTATTCGAAGGTAAGTTATTCGAATTAGTTATTCAAAGGAGTTAATCAAATGAGTCGATCCAAAGGAGTTAGTCGAATATTAGTTATTCGAATAGAGTTAAAGGAGTTATCGATTTTAGTTTGATCGAAAGGAGTTATCGATTTTAGATTGATCGAAAGGAGTTATCGATTAGTAATTCGAAAGGAGATTTTCGAATATAGCATATTCGAAAGAAAGAGATCGAATATTGTTTATTCGAAAGAGAGAGATTTCGAATATGAGTTATTCGAAGAGAGATAATCGAATATAGGTTATTCGAAGAAGAGTTAATCAAATAAGAGATTTCTCGAAAGAGAGTTATACGTCGAATTCGATTATAGCGAATTCGGGAAAGTACTATTTACTTTCCAGGGTTTAAATCAAGATTTAGTTATTGATTTAGAAATTTGGTGTCTGTTAAATTATTCGAGTTAGGAGATAAAATTTAGGTTAGACATTGCAGAAGTAGGAATTATAACGTTATAGTTATAATCAAACGTTGTCATATAAGAAGTGGATTCGTAACCTGAATCCGAGAATTTGCGTAAACAGATGATTGGACAAAGTGAGTGACGAGCTTCATCTATTTCACAGTAAAGGACGTTGTTAAATTAAGGTCTGAGAGGTAATTATACCCCAACTTGATTGACTTCAGAATTGACAAAGGAATAGTTGTGGTTCGATCTTAAAGGTTGATTGGGAATAAAGCTAAGGAATAAGCGATAAATGGATTAAGCGAAACAATGTTTTATACAACGTTCATTGGAAATCCGTAAATGAGTTTTGGAAACGTTTTCCAAATATAGTCAGATATGTTTTCTAAACATAGAAAATGAAATGTTTTCATGATAAGAATTTAAGAAATAGAGTTAAGCAAATTCAGAAACTAACTAGAGAGGGTAAGTTGAACGGTTTTCTAAGTGACGATCTGATGTTGGTTTCGACCTTCCGGATTGATACTTAGAGAATTGTTCTCATACTAGTTACAGTTAGGGACTGATAGTTGCGAAATAATAGTGATGTGAAAATAAGCTATGGAAATGTTTCCAATGATTAATAACATATATTTTCTAAATATATGAAATAAGGAAATATGAACATATGATGATTGATCGATCGAATTTCCATTTGGAAATAAGATCGTTGTTTGTACACCGACATGTTTTCATTTGATAGTTGAATCACAGACTATCAAAGTTTTTACCATTTTAACGTTGTTAATATGGAGAGACCGGTTGAATTATTATCCAAAGAACCACTCTGTATTGGCATAAGCGTTGCGAGCAATATCTACCAAAGATAAATTGAAGACGGAGTAAAGTGCAAGGGCTGTTGTATAAGTCTTAGATAACAGTGACTAAGATGGATATACTGAATAGTGCCTTCGGTTTGTCCAGTCCCAGGACAATGTATATGGAAGAAGGTCTGACAGAGTATATCCAATGGATCGCGTAAGTTGATCTGTTCAAACGTATTCACGTTTGGTGGCGGAGGAATTCGTTTCTCTTAGCTATATACCCGTGTTATTTTTGGATAAGTCAATTTGTGATTTGGCTTGTATGACGATGTGGCATTCAAAGTGAATGGTGATCAGATGTTCTGAAGATAGACGTAGCTTCTAGCCTCACACCAGGAAGTAACAAAAGTTGGGCTAGGCAGCATGGCTAGTTGGGGTCATTCCCAAGCAGGGTGTATTGTCACCGATCTAGGGAATATCCATATTTATACTTCTTTTTGATTCTGTATCTTCGAATGACGGTTGGATGGCCTATAACCGTGGTGGCAATATATTCGCGACACTCAAGCTAAATGAGTGAGCGGTCATGTGTGGCCGGGTTGCAAGACGTTCTTGTTGAACCCTGAGTGTATCCCCTCTAGAGTACACTATTTGGAAGGTGCTCCCATACCTTGTCTGTTGGAATCCATTCTCCGATAAGCGCCCTACGGTTTATGATTTTATACTATGTATGTAGAACGTGAGATGCAAGCGTTTCTGCTAGATTAATACCTATTTGTACTTAGACATTATTATAATATCACAATGATATTGCTTGTCAAAGTGTTCAGATACTCATAAGGGAAAAACCCGTTCCGTATTCACGGCGTGGTCTTATGAGATATCCTATATCTGTTTTAAACTATTTTACTCATACCAGTCCCATGACTGACCCGGAGTTTACTTTGTTGTTTTCCCTAAACTCTTGGGTGCCTAAATTTGTACGGGCAGTCAAGTAGTCGGGATTTACAGATATACTTGGAGAGCTTGGAGCAGGAGGCTGCAAGATTTTATAGCTATAGTTATTTCCGCTGTGTTGTAAGTGTTGTACTCTGATAAGTGCAATTGTATATATATAACTGTTTACTTCAAAGTTATGTTATATATTATATGTTATTCGTTCCGCTGTGAGATTCGTGTTACTCTGATGATTCTGATGTTCTTCTTCTTCTTCTATTCTATTAGTTCTATCTTTTCTTTCTCACCTTCTAAATTCTTTCACTAACGTCTCGGAATTTCCGACTCTCGAGGAGTCGGAAATTTCTAGCCGTTACACCTAATCCATTTTCCACTTTTTAATCTTTCTCTAATTTATAAGGTTTCACTACCAAACCCACTAATCTGTAATACTTAATATTCCAGTTACTAACATATGGGATACATCCTCCTTTTATACCAACCATTTTGTACGCTTTCCACCCAACTTACCTAAGGGTCTCAAATTTCCATATTCATTCTTTTAGTGTACAAAACTAGTATCCCAACTCTTTCCATTTAGTGGGCTCCCTTATGGATCTAGGTTTATATATAATATATTTATATTTTTGAAAATGCAAATTCGTTCACTCACTATCTATATAGGAATCCTAAACCTAAGCTCTGATACCAAGTGTTACAAAAGAGATTCCGACGGACCGATTTTTTTTCAAAAATTCCAATCCATCGAAACCCGAGTTGGTTTGCTCTGGTATCCTGCAGAAAAGACAGAGACATGAAACATGTCAGAGTTCGGAAAACATCTCACAGCAGAAGGAATAAAATATAATGTAATTAGAATATAGCTTTACCTTAATAATAATACAGCTAAACCAGTATCCAAAGCTATACAGTCTCTGTCATGAACCTAACCTGCGAATGTTGTGAGGAGGGGGGTCAGAACATAAGTCCTATGTGACTGGATTTAAATTATACTTCTGGATAATCCTACATATACCATTCAATTACATTTTCTAATTTATTAGGTTATTTGTGTTATTAGCATTCAAGGCTTACGCATGTTGCATCCATCTACTCCATGGTAGATTAACCTAATACAGTGTATATGTAGCTACCCCCAACTAAGGTACACCCCATGGTACCCTACTCGCACGATCTCCACCGTATCAACGCAGGAATATAACAGTCCATAATCCTATGCCCAAATGTCGTACGGATTTCTGTATATATGTCAATGCTTTGTCTGCAAAGAACCACTACTTCTATATTACGTAAGCGTTCGGACTGCCATCTTTGAACCATTCGATCGAATTAGGTTTCATCCTCGAATAATGCACTCTAGTCTTATGATACACCACCCAGAGCGACATGAGTGTACCTATACTTTCCCACGTACGTATCTTCAATCGTTCTTGATGTCTGTTGCACATGTTCTCTATATGTGCGCCAGAGTCCCGTGGTAGGGCTAATCAAGAAACACAGAACTCGGTTGGGAGCTTTCAGATATCTGCCGATTGCAGATGCTAAGTTTTGCTTTTACAGTGGCTATGGTCCCACTAGACCCCTCCCTCAACGAATGAAAGGCACCCAAGAATATTAAGAATGAGAACTTGTGACGACCCCATTTCCCTTTCAGACGGAGACAAGGGTAATCTTTGGAATATAACACAGAAACAGATAATAGCAGAACAGAATTAAATAAATACACCAGATAATGAACAATAGAATATACTGGATAAAAGTAATCATCAGAGTTACACAGTATACAGGATCTTACTTAGAACAATTACAGTTCAACTACACATATATGTCTACAGCGGAAAACAAACATAATGTACAATAGGAGCTGAACAGCATAAAAAGAGATAAATGATAGAATCCATCTTCAGCTCCAGCTATCCAGAAAGAACCAGCTAAACCTGAATACAAGGCTGCCCATGTAGAAAAAGGGGCACCCGAGTTTGAAAGTGAAACAAACTACGAGTCAGTCATGGGACTGGTATGAGAAATCTACTCAACACATTTGAAATATGGCTAATCACAGGACCACGCCACTTTCGTGGAACGGGTTTACTCCATTAGATTGCCAGTGCTTTAAAAAAAAAATCTTTCTTTTAAACATCGCAATGCTTTTTATAAAAATGAAGCCATTATAAGACTCAGTTCCTATCACACAATGCAACGCAAACCGGAGGATAGAGTTTTTACCTTATAACGGCCAAAATATGCTTGATACGAATAAAACAAAAGCATTTGATATTATTGCTAGTGTTTATATGTTTCAAAAACATTTTCAAATCATAACTATCAATCATAGACGGCATTAATGCCCCACACCACTATGTCGCCATATATATATATATACAATCAAAACCGCACAGTCACGTATTTGGAAATTGGATTTCTGTCATGAACCAAGGCAAAATATAGTCCTTACCGAATTCGAGACTGCCTAGCCCGAGCCTCAGGCAAGTACTCAGTCAAGCCTTTGGATCGTCAGGGTCGGTCCACCGATGTGGATTAAAATTCCTGAACACTGCGTTTCCCCGCCCTTCGGGGCGTAAATGAGCCAACGAATGACTCCATCGGACCCGGATCATCCGATCTAACCGAGGTGCCTCGCAACAGCAACAACCACATAAGTCAATCTCGTCAGGGCGTGTAAAACCACTGATGCCACTTCTAGCTAGGAAGAAACGCAGGTTCTCCCTGAGGTCCTCTCTCGTTTCTGGTTCATATCGGGTGTGAGGCTCGCGAATTCACGTTATACACAAAGCTACGCCACACAGGCGGTGCTTTAATCGTCACCACAAGACTTTGCTTTTCAACAGAAGCCCTGATCATTTTCCACTCAGGCATGCCATACTAGCAATTCATACCATGCGACTGATGTCCATCGATATACAACCTCTGAGCTCGTGCGTTCCAGAGAAGGGCGTTAAGCAAAAGAATAAATTCTCCGCCGCCAAACAGATGTATATTTAACAGAGATCAATCAACACAGAATAAAATCGAATGTCAGACACATAGTCCATTTACAAGTCCGTTCAGGGTCTGAACGAAACCGGAGGCACTATATACCTCGCAAACCCATCGATCACCATGTACGTCTGGACGATCACCACTCATTATCCATATTTCGGGATGCCTCCCAATCAGGACCTCGGTTACCATCCAAACGAGGTGAAGATCTCCGGTCTTCAACCATCGTCTTCATCTTCGACTTTCAATCGTCGGTCAATTATTTGAAATGAGAATTAACTCGGCCTTTTCAAATAATTCACGTATATTTAGAATTTCAAATCAATTTATTTCAATGGTTAAATCAATCGACAACACCAATTTGTTCTTTAATGTACTTTTCACACCAAACACATTCAACCATCAAAAACCACATAAATCGAGCAAATTCAATTTATTTCCATTCCATATCGTTTATGATATTTTAAAACAATTTATCGCTATTTTTATTTATTTTAAAATAGCCAATTTATTCAAAACGACGCTTCGGGCCATAACGAGGTCGTGGCGCTGTTTTTCTTCAGATTTGATTTACAAATATCTGGAAATCTAACCGTTGGATCTTCACAAAATTTACATCATTAGAAAGATCTTTTCAAAACGAATCCAACGGTTCCAATTTCGGGAAAATCCGATGGTCGGATCTCCCGGTATAATCGTTTGAAGTTTCGATTTCAAAATACGAACTACAGCGTCGTTATTCGATTAAATATAATTATATATATATATATATAATCGATTCTGGCGCTATTTTTCTTCAGATTTGAATTAAACATTCCAGACAATCCAACCGTTGGATTTTTATAAAGTTGGTGCCGTTGGAAAGATATTTCCAAAGCGAACCCAACGATTGCGGTTTCAGGAAAATCCGATGGTCGGATCTCCCGCACTAATCATTTGAAATCACGATTTCAAAATACGAACTGCAGCGTCGTTATTCGATTAAATATAATTATATTGATTCTTCGATTTCAAAAACATATGAATTTCACACTTTTGATAAAAATGATATTTTCATCTAACTGCCTTCTATTGCAACACTTCACTATTTCTAACAATTCATTTATATAATAAAAATGTGATTTTTATTGTAAAACAATTCATTTCAAAACACTGTTATTTTATATAGTTCGTATGGATGATAAAAATGGGATTTTTATGATAAAACAATTTATTTCAAAACTTGACTATTTTATATAGTTCCTATAGATGATAAAAAAGTGATTTTTATGATAAAACAATTTATTTCAAAACTTGACTATTTTATATAGTTCCTATGGATGATAAAAATGGGATTTTTATGATTAAACAATTTATTTCAAAACTTGACTATTTTATATAGTTCGTATAGATGATAAAATGTGATTTTTATATTTAAAACACGAACACCATCCAACACATGAATTTCAATTCAACGAATAAATATAGTTTCAACAAATGAAAATAATTCAAACACATGAATATTATTCAAAATTTCGGCAGCATAACGGCAGGGTAGTTAAAACCGGGACCGTCCCTAGTACGGCTCCTCGCTCTACCTTAAAACCTCGCGGTTTTTTACAATGGGGAATCATGCATCTAGTTCGCACGCAGGCGGCATGTATATATTTATTTAATTTCCACAAACTAATCCTATGTGGTTTCAACCAAATATTTCTCAACCACAAATGGGTATTTTTCAACCACAATCAATCAATATCAACCACAAACAATCCCAATCAACCATTCGCTATTAATCAATTTTCACACCAATCACAACCAATAAATATAGTCCATGGTTTGTGGACGAGGGGCGTATATATATATATATATATATATAGCAATTCACTTCTATTTCAATACATATATAATTTCTACAACGCATATATAACTTATACATCGAACGTACAACTTATACAACGCTTATACATGAGTTGTACAACGCTTATATAACTCATACATTGACTATATAATTTATACATCATCGTTTTCCATATCGTCTATAAATTAGAAATCTCATTTTGGGTTCCACTCCACCAAAAATAGCAGAAGGCTCTGAAAAATATGCGGTCTCTTCTAGAAGGTAGAAGACGTCCACACGAGTCCACTGTCTCTTGTTTCACTGAATTTCGATAAGACAGCAAAATGATATGATTTTTATATTAGTAAATCATAATTAGCAACACTTAAAAGTGTTAAGGCCTTAATTAAAAACCCCAGGCAGTTACCTCTCCGAAACCTTCCGAACTAGGTTTTGAATTTCAGCTCCAACCGTCGCACGAGGATGGAAACCAGTTGCACCACGTCGAAGAGCATCAGAGGGCGCTCAGAACGACGGTACTCCGGTCGACTTCGGTGGCGAACTCGGGGCAGGGCGGCGCTCGAAACATTGGGTCTTCTCAGAGGTGATTCTCTTTAAATACTACACGGTTGAGAGCACGGTGGGTATGGATTGGAAGATCTTGGAGAGAGCTACAAAATTCTCCAAAGGAGGGGTGGGTTTCGTTGCACGAATGAGGAGGAAAATAGGAGAGAAGTTTGGAAGGGGCAGCCGTCGTCGTCGAGGGGATTTGTCAGGTTTGGGGAGAGTTGACCAACCAATGAGATATTTTTATTTATTTATATATTTTTAAATTTCCAAAATACCCATTATCACATACTAACTCCAATCCAACCCCAACGACTGTCGTCCCTAGCGTTTAACCCCCATTCCAAACACAATGGGATATGTTTTGTAGGTCCATTCGACTGTTTCAGTCAGTTTCTATTCAATTTAAAATATATAACATTCAATATTCGATTTGAACGTACATTTCAATTTGCCAGGGCCACAAACTGATTCAAAAAATTCCAGAAACATAAATCTGGCTATGTTTTGACGATACGGTCCCAACAAAACTATTCTCGTCGAATTCTGAGACCGTTTGCAAAAACGCCCACTTCTGGTCGATCCAATTTAACAAAAATCAACCAAACAAATTTTCCTTTGCCACGCTCACATACTAGCTTCAAAAATTATGAAATTTGAAACCTAGAAATAACTTTACATCCCGAATCCAACAAAAGTGGTTTCGTCGAATTCCGATGTCGTTTGCAAAATGGCCAATTTCCCAGGCTATATAAATTCCATAGCGACCTTTCCGAAAATTCATTTGGCCATAACTTTTGCTTTTCGCTATGAAAATTCGATTTTTCAAATTCTTTAGAAAGGTATTCACTAACAGATTTAAATATTTTTGTTTTTACTCAAATCCGTTTTGTTTTGCACCCGGTACAGTCCGACAAAGTTTGAATTCAATTTTTGAAACTACCACGCCTTTTCAGGCCTTGTTTATAATTATAATTAATTATATTCGTTTTCAATTGTCGATTCAACTCACTTTTCATCTCTATTATTTAAAATATTTATTTTAAATATTTAAAATCCGTTATTTTAGCCAATTTAAAATTTTTAAATTGGTTCAAATTTTCTGGGTCGTTACAGTCTCCCCAAACTTTTCGTCCCCGAAAAGGAACAAAGTCGAAAGCAGTTTGATTTGTCAACTCAACATTCGATCTGCCTTCAATTCTCCAACTTTTCAGTTTCTGAGAATTTTCAAATTCTTCAAAAATTTGGCTAACACCCGGAATTTTCGAAAAATTTCGCCATAACCTCCTTTGTACGGGGAGAGGTTTGGAAATTTATTGGGCCGTATTAGGTAACCAATAAATCCTAATAAGCATACACATATTTATAGTGATATATTATGGTGTTTACAGGGGAGTGTGTATTGATAATAACTCCAGAGAATAAATTCTCGTCACCCTGTCAAAGCCTGAGGGAGTGTGTATTTTAAATGCTCCAGAGGATAAATCCTCGTCACCTCGTCCCGTGTGGGAAATAAATAGTCCATATGCCGTATCTAATAACTAGAGAGACGTGATTATTGTCAACTCCAGACCCGTGTGGGGTTTTTATTAATCTGGCAATTTAATCGTTACAATTTAAATAGTCCATATCAGTCATCAGTTCAACCTGTAAAATATGGTCATCGCCATACAAGCCTCTCGCTCGTATGGTAAATCTTCCACCTTGTCACACAAGCTCGAAATCCTTATGTGGTATATGATGAAGTATGCCTATCTTCCAGAAGTATGCCATGTAATGTAGTTCAAAATTAATTGTTACTATCCAATGGCGACGTTTATTAATTCACACAGAAAAACCAGCACTCCGCATCCAATGGCATTCACAGGAGTTGATATAATAATATTTCGCATCCAACTAATTAAGGTTTATCTATTTGTCGGGCACGCAAATAAAATCTTTACTCAACAGCTAATCCATTTACCTGTTCAAACATATATAATGCACAAGTATATATATTTCTATCTATTTTTTTTTCAGTTCCATGTGTGATTAAATCGAATAAATTCAACCATTCATTCTATTATTGATTAAATTAACTATCGTTTTAATAATTCGATTAATCAAATTTACTACCACACAACACAAACAACAATCAAATTGTTTTTAACTTTTCAAAATCATACAAATCAATTCCTATATTCTTTTAAAATCATTCAGACTATAGAATTAAAAGTGCACATCCATGAAAAGAAAATAACAACTAAGTAGAGAACTAATTGGTAATGCAAAGTATGGTAAATGTACCTTGCACCGGAGTCAATCAGAGATATCAACTCGGCATCTAGGATAAGCTTTCTGAATGATCTCCTCAGTTTCCCAAGTACAATCTCGCGGATCTCCACTCCATTGCACTTTGACTAAGTGAACCTTCTTGTTCCTCATCTCTTTGGTCTCTTTGCCGATGATCTTTAGCGGCTCTCTTCTCACAGCTAGTTCTGGAGTAATTTCAATATCCTGCTGAGCTGCTTCTTCCACGATCAAGTCTGGATCATGAACGTGCTTTCGAAGTTGAGATATGTGAAATACATCATGAACTCCAGGCAACCAATCTGGAGGTTTAACCCTATAAGCGATAGTCCCGATCCGTTCCAGAATAGGAAACGGACCAATGAATTTGGGCGCCAACTTTCCAGTCTTACCGAACCGGATAACTCCTCTCATCGGCGATACTTTCAAATATACATAGTCGCCAACAGCAAAGGATATATCTCTTCTTCTCTTTTGGCATAACTCTTTTGGCGACTTTGAGCGGCAAGTAATCGCTTTTTAATAAAGTCGACTATGTCGGCAGCTTCTCAGATCATATCAGGCCCCAACAAAAGTCTATTACCAGGTTCGACCCAACAAGCAGGAGATCGGCACGGTCTACCAT
Source organism: Allium sativum (assembly GCA_030737875.1). Lineage (NCBI taxonomy): Eukaryota > Viridiplantae > Streptophyta > Magnoliopsida > Asparagales > Amaryllidaceae > Allium > Allium sativum. Next base: position 755,378,794 of record CM060918.1, read on the forward strand.
ATAATGCTTCAAATGGCGACATTGTCAGGCTCGCCTGGTAGCTGTTATTGTATGAGAATTCAGCCAGATGCAGATGGTCTTCCCATGATCCACCTAAATCTAGAACACAAACCCGCAATAGATCTTCTAAAATACGATTCACCCTCTCAGTATGACCGTCTGTCTGAGGATGATAAGCGGTGCTCAAGTTCAACTTTGTTCCCAGCTCTACTTGAAATGCCTCCCAGAATTTACTAGTAAATATTGTATCTCTATCACTGACTATACTGAGCGGCACTCCATGTAGTCTAACAATTTCCTTAAAGTAAATCTGCACCAGACTCTGAGCAGTTCTGTTTGATCTGACAGGTATGAAATGGGCGGTCTTCGTGAAGCGATCTACGATCACCCAAATACTTTCATTTCCTTTTCTGGTTCTAGGAAGACCATCAATGAAATCAATGGAAATATGCTCCCACTTCCAACCAGGAACGTCTAGCGGTTGTAATAATCCAGCTAGTTTCTGTTGGTCGCTTTTTACTAGCTGGCAAGTAGGGCATCGGCTAATGTATATTGAAACGTCCCTTTTCATAGCCTTCCACCAAAATGTTCACTTGAGATCGTTATACATTTTGGCTACACCAGGATGGATACTCAGCTTGGACTTGTGACACTCGTCTAACACTTCCCTTTTTAACTCTGGGATATCAGGAACACAAATCTTTCCTTTCAACCTCAGGGTCTCGTCGTTATCTATTTGAAAACACGAGGGTTCGCCTTTCTGAATCCTTTTAATCATATCCTTAATAAAGTTATCCTCCTTCTAAAGAATAGATATTTTGTCAATCAAGGAAGTCGTGATAATAAAGCTAGCAATCATTACATTCTTTCGGCTCAGCGCATCGGCCACGACTTTGGCTTTCCCTGGAGTATATATAATTTCAAATTCATATGCTGCAAGAAACTCCAGCCAACGTTGCTGCCTCAGATTCAAGTCTTTCTGGGTGAACAGATACTTTAACGACTGGTGATCTGTAAACAGTTCAAATCTCTCACCCAGAAGATAGTGTCTCCAGATTTTCAAGGCGAATACTATAGCCAATAACTCAAGATCACGAGTTACGTAGTTTTTCTCATGCGGCTTCAGCTGACGGCTAGCATAAAAAATCACTTGACCTCTTTGCATTAACACTGCACCAAGGCCTTCTCTAGAAGCATCAGTCCAGACTTTCAAATCCTGATTGCCATCGATGATGGTTAACACTGGAGCTGTCGTTAATCTTAACTTTAGCTCCTTAAAAGCCTCTTCACATTCTGGAGTCCACTTGAATTTAGAATGCTTCTTCGTAAGCTTCGTTAAATGACCAGATATCTTCGAAAAGTTTTTAACGAACTTCCGGTAATAGCTAGCCAATCCGAGAAAACTGCGGACTTCAGTGGGGGTACTGGGCTGTTTCCAATTCTGAATAGCTGTGATTTTACTTGGATCCACTGCAATTCCTTCTTTCGATACGACATGGCCTAGAAATTTCACTTCATCTTGCCAGAATATACATTTGGAAAACTTTGCTTTCAACACATTCCTTCTGAGGATTTCCAGAACCTGTTCCAGATGCTTTTCATGTTCGGCCTTTGATTTAGAGAAGACTAGAATATCATCAACGAAAACCAGAACAAATTTATTCAAGACCCTCTGAACACTCTATTCATTAGATCGACGAAGTAAGCTGGAGCGTTACATAAGCCGAACGGCATTACTAACCACTCGTAGAATAAGTCGGGACCTCTGAATGCTGTCATTGGAACACACTCTTCGGCAATTCGAAGTTGATGGAAGCCTGTAGCTAGGTCCATCCTTGAGAATACTTGTGTTCCATTCAGACGATCCAATAAATCATCGATCCGCAGCAATGGGTATTTGTTCTTTATCATCTGCTTGTTTAAATCACGATAATCCACTCATAGCCGTAGAGTACCGTCAGATTTCGGGACAAACACCACTGCTGCACCCCAATCAGAGAAACTAGGCCTGATCAGACCCTTCCACACTAGCTGTCGTGTTTGATTGTCTAATTCCTCTTTTTCTTTCAAGGACATTCTTCGAATAGCGTGAACTACTGGCCTTGCATTCGGAATCAAAGCAATCTTGAAATCTATTTCTCTCTGCGGCGGTAAGCGAACAACTTCCTCGAACACATCCACATAGTTCTTGACGACAGGAATATCTTTCACTAGATCGGGAATATTCTCTGTGACTTCAGGGACATTTTCTATTTGGGCTGGAGAAACATTCAAAGCTGCCATAAGTCTTTTCTATTAGCATTCTGACCTTCACAGGGAATGGTTATATAATCACCTGATTTTATCTTCGCCTTTACGACTCTGTCGCCGCATTTAACTTCAGCTTCATATTTGGTCAACCAGTTTAATCCCAAGATAAGATCAAACTCTTTAAAATTCATGACGACTGCTATGGTAGGGAACCGATAACGAGAAAAGGAAACCGGCACTCCACAAACCCAACTGAGATCAATGGAATCCCAACCGGATTCTGGACAGTCATTAGTTCCTTGAGCTTTTTCAAATTCAAATCCAGTTTCTTAGCTGCATCCTTTGCAATGAAGCTTCGCGACGCGCCAGTGTCAAACAGTACTTTAACTGGAATGTCTTTGACAGTAAGCGTGCCTTCTAAAACATCGGGCCTTTCCTGAGCAGACGAAGATGCAGGCACTTCTACCACTTCATTCACTTGTACTGCTTCAGATTTCTTTGAGAGTTGACACTCCCGTGCAATATGACCTGCTTGGCGGCACTTATGGCATCTCCTTTCCCCATGCGGGTTCTTTTGTTTCTTAGTGGGCTTAGATCCACCTTTGCTTCGCTTGTTTAAAGATTTTCATTTTTTGGACAAATGCCCCTTCTGATTGTAGTTCTTGCACATGGCAGTCGTTGCTGGTTCTTTTTCAGGCTTGACCTTTTTCGATTGACTTTAGGCTTTTTACTGACCTTAGACCTCGTACTGGCTTCAGGAATATCAGTTTCCGACTCTTCTTTGTCACTAGAACATACTTCCTCTTCGTCGCGCAACATTCCTTTCTTATGGAAATCTTCGTACTGATAAGCCATATAAATCATTTCAGAGAAAGGTAGCTTCACACTCCTCATTATACTATTCTGATATCTCCTTTGCAGGCCATGAATAAATCTCAGATTTCTCCTCTTTGGATCTTGAATCAGACGGGGAGCAAAGTGAGCAAGTTCGTTGAATTTCTTATGATATTCTGGGATGGTCATATCACCTTGTATCAGATAAGAAAATTCATCACATAATCGCTCCGTCGCTTCAGGAGGAGTAAATCTTTCTAGGAAAATCTCTTTGAATCTGTCCCAGGTAATATCACCTTCTAGATTATCTTTGATGATTGTTTCCCACCAGATTAAAGCTTCTTCTTTGAGCGCCCAAGATGCTACTAACCGTTTCTGGTCATCTCTCAGCTGGATACGCTCAAAAATTCTTTCGGCAGAGCTCACCCAAGCTTGAGTCTGTATCATAGATTCGTTGCCCGAGAACTGTGCTACGTTCAGATTTCGATATCTCTTTGATAGAGCCCCTAGATCGGGTTCTGCATTTCTCCGGTTTCCGACACTCATTTTTCTAGTACTTCTGCAAATGGCAGATCAAGTGTCAGGTCACAGAAGAGATAGTTTAAAATATAGAAACACATACTTCAATGTAGATGTGTCTATCGAGGTGTAATTTCATTCTGCTTTACTCATACTAGGATATTACTGATCCTATCTGTATAGAGTTGCCCGTCCTAGAACACTACTGGTTCTATTTCTGACGAGTTCGTTAATATGTTATATTCCAGAACTAAGCTTAACCAAAGCTCTGATACCACGATGTGACGACCCCATTTCCCGTTCAGACAGAGACAAGGGTAATCTTTGGAATATAACACAGACACAGATAATAGCAGAACAGAATTGAATAAATATACCAGATAATGAAAAATAGAATATACTGGATAAAAGTAATCATCAGAGTTACACAGTATACAGGATCTTACTTAGAACAATTACAGTTCAACTATACATATATGTCTACAGCGGAAAACAAACATAATGTACAATAGGAGCTGAACAACATAAAAAGAGATAAATGATAGAATCCATCTTTAGCTCTAGCTATCCAGAAAGAACCAGCTAAACCTGAATACAAGGCTGCCCATGTAGAAAAAGGGCACCCGAGTTTGAAAGTGAAACAAACTACGAGTCAGTCATGGGACTGGTATGAGAAATCTACTCAACACATTTTAAATATGGCTAATCACACGACCACGCCACTTTCGTGGAACGGGTTTACTCCATTGGATTGCCACTTCTTTAAAAACAAATCTTTCTTTTAAACATCGCAATGCTTTTTATAAAAATGAAGCCATTATAAGACTCAGTTCCCATCACACAATGCAACACAAACCGGAGGATAGAGTTTTTACCTTATAACGGCCAAAATATGCTTGATACGAATAAAACAAAAGCATTTGATATTATTGCTAGTGTTTATATGTTTCAAAAACAATTTCAAATCATAACTATCAATCATAGACGGCATTAATGCCCCATACCACTATGTCGCCATATATATATATATACAATCAAAACCGCACAATCACGTATTTGGAAATTGGATTTCCGTCATGAACCAAGGCAAAAGATAGTCCTTACCGAATTTGAGACTGCCTAGCCCGAGCCTCAGGCAAGTACTCAGTCAAGCCTTTGGCCCGTTAGGGCCGGTCCACCAATGTGGATTAAAATTCCTGAACACTATGTTTCCCCACCCTTTGAGGCGTAAATGAGCCAACGAATGACTCCATCGGACCCGGATCGTCCGATCTAACCGAGGCGCCTTGCAACAGCAACAACATAAGTCAATCTCGTCAGGGCGTGTAAAACCACTGATGCCACTTCTATCTAGGAAGAAACGCAAGTCCTCCCTGAGGTCCTCTCCCGTTTCTGGTTCATACCGGGGTGTGAGGCTCGCGAATTCACGTTATACACAAAGCTACGCCACACAGGCGACGCTTTGATCATCACCACAAGACTTTGCTTTTCAACAGAAGCCCTGATCATTTGCCACTCAGGCATGCCACACTAGCAATTCATACCATGCGACTGATGTCCATCGATATACAACCTCTGAGCTCGTGCGTTCCAGAGAAGGGCGTTAAGCAAAAGAATAAATTCTCCGCCGCCAAACAGATGTATATTTAACAGAGATCAATCAACACAGAATAAAATCCAATGTCAGACACACAGTCCATTTACAAGTCCGTTCTGGGTCTGAACGAAACCGGAGGCACTATATACCTCGCAAACCCATCGATCACCACGTACGTCTGGACGATCACCACTCATTATCCATATTTCAGGATGCCTCCCAATCAGGACCTCGGTTACCATCCAAACGAGGTGAAGATCTCCGGTCTTCGACCACCGTCTTCATCTTCGACTTTCAATCGTCGGTCAATTATTTGAAATGAGAATTAACTCGGCCTTTTCAAATAATTCACGTATATTTAGAATTTCAAATCAATTTATTTCAATGGTTAAATCAATCGACAACACCAATTTGTTCTTTAATGTACTTTTCACACCAAACACATTCAACCATCAAAAACCACATAAATCGAGCAAATTCAGTTTATTTCCATTCCATATCGTTTACGATATTTTATAACAATTTATCGCTATTTTTATTTATTTTAAAATAGCCAATTTATTCAAAACGATGCTTCGGGCCATAACGCGGCCATGGCGCTGTTTTTCTTCAGATTTGATTTACACATATCTGAAAATCTAACCGTTGGACCTTCAAAAAATTTACATCATTAGAAAGATCTTTTCAAAATGAATCCAACGGTTCCAGTTTCGGGAAAATCCGATGGTCGGATCTCCCGGTATAATCGTTTGAAGTTTCGATTTCAAAATACGAACTGCAGCGTCGTTATTCGATTAAATATAATTATATATATATATATATATATATATATAATCGATTCTGGCGCTGTTTTTCTTCAGATTTGAATTAAACATTCCAGACAATCCAACCGTTGGATTTTTATAAAGTTGGTGTCGTTGGAAAGATATTTCCAAAGCGAACCCAACGGTTGCGGTTTCGGGAATATCCGATGGTCAGATCTCCCGCACTAATCATTTGAAATCACGATTTCAAAATACGAACTGCAGCGTCGTTATTCGATTAAATATAATTATATTGATTCTTCGATTTCAAAACCATATGAATTTCACACTTTTGATAAAAATGATATTTTCATCTAACTGCCTTCTATTGCAACACTTCACTATTTTTAACAATTCATTTATATAATAAAAATGTAATTTTTATTGTAAAACAATTCATTTCAAAACACTGTTATTTTATATAGTTCGTATTGTTGATAAAAATGGGATTTTTATGATAAAACAATTTATTCCCAAACTTGACTATTTTATATAGTTCCTATAGATGATAAAAAGGTGATTTTTATGATAAAACAATTTATTTCAAAACTTGACTATTTTATATAGTTCCTATGGATGATAAAAATGGGATTTTTATGATAAAACAATTTATTTCAAAACTTGACTATTTTATATAGTTCGTATAGATGATAAAATGTGACTTTTATATTTAAAACACGAACACCATCCAATACATGAATTTCAATTCAATGAATAAATATAGTTTCAACAAATGAAAATAATTCAAACACATGAATATTATTCAAAATTTCGGCAGCATAACGGCAGGGTAGTTAAAACCGGGACCGTCCCTAGTACGGCTCCTCGCTCTACCTTAAAACCTTGCGGTTTTTGACAATGGGGAATCATGTATCTAGTTCGCACGCAGGCGGCATGTATATATTTATTTCATTTCCACAAACTAATCCTATGTGGTTTCAACCAAATATTTCTCAACCACAAATGGGTATTTTTCAACCACAATCAATCAATATCAACCACAAACAATCCCAATCAACCATTCGCTATCAATCAATTTTCACACCAATCACAACCAATAAATATCGTCCATGGTTTGTGGACGAGGGGCGTATATATATATATATATATATATATATATATATATATATATATATATATATATATATATATATATATATATAGCAATTCACTTGTATTTCAACACATATATAATTTCTACAACGCATATATAACTTATACATCGAACGTACAACTTATACAATGTTTATACATGAGGTGTACAACACTTATATAACTCATTCATCGACTATATAATTTATACATCGTCGTTTTCCATATCTTCTATAAATTATAAATCTCACTTTGGGTTCCACTCCACCAAAAATAGCAGAAGGCTCAGAAAAATATGCGGTCTCTTCTAGAAGGTAGAAGACGTCCACACGAGTCCACTGTCTCTTGTTTCACTGAATTTCGATAACACAGCAAAAAGATATGATTTTTATATTAGTAAATCATAATTAGCAACACTTAAAAGTGTTAAGGCCTTAATTAAAAATCCTAGGCGGTTACCTCTCCGAAAACTTCCGAACTAGGTTTTGAATTTCAGCTCCAACCATCGCACGAGGATGGAAACCAGTTGCACCACGTCGAAGAGCATCAGAGGGCGCTCAGAATGACGGTACTCCGGCCGACTTCGGTGGCGAACTCGGGGCAGGGCGGCGCTCGAAACGTTGGGTCTTCTCGGAGGTGATTCTCTTTAAATACTACACGGTTGAGAGCACGGTGGGTATGGATTGGAAGATCTTGGGGAGAGCTACAAAATTCTTCAAAGGAGGGGTGGGTTTCGTTGAACGGATGAGGAGGAAAGAGGAGAGAAGTTTGGAAGGGGGAGCCGCCGTCGTCGAGGGGATTTGTCGGGTTTGGGGGGAGTTGACCAACCAATGAGATATTTTTATTTATTTATATATTTTTAAATTTCCAAAATACCACTTGTCACATACTAACTCCAATCCAACCCCAACGACTGTCGTCCCTAGCGTTTAACCCCCATTCCGAACACAATGGAATATGTTTCGTAGGTCCATTCGACTGTTTCAGTCAGTTTCTATTCAATTTAAATTATATAACGTTCAATATTCGATTTGAACGTACATTTCAATTTGCCAGGGCCACAAACTGATTCGAAAAATTCCAGAAAAATAAATCTGGCTATGTTTTGACGATATGGTCCCAACAAAACTATTCTCGTCGAATTCTGAGACTGTTTGCAAAAAGTCCCATTTCTGGTCGATCCAATTTAACAAAAATCGACCAAACACATTTTCCTTTGCCACGCTCACATACTAACTTCAAAAATTATGAAATTTGAAACCTAGCAATGACTTTACATCCCGGATCCAACAAAAGTGGTTTCGTCGAATTCTAAGGTCGTTTGCAAAATGGCCAATTTCCCGGGCTATATAAATTCCATAGCGACGTTTCTGAAAATTCATTTGGCCATAACTTTTGCTTTCCGCTATGAAAATTCGATTTTTTAGATTCGTTAGAAAGGTATTCACTAACAGATTTAAATATTTTTGGTTTTACTCAAATCCGTTTTGTTTTGCACCCGGTACAGTCCGACAAAGTTTGAATTCAATTTTTGAAACTACCGCGCCTTTTCAGGCCTTGTTTACAATTATAATTAATTATATTCGTTTTCAATTGTCAATTCAACTCACTTTTCATCTCTATTATTTAAAATATTTATTTTAAATATTTAAAATCCATTATTTTAGCCAATTTAAAATTTTTAAATTGGTTCAAATTTTCTGGGTCGTTACAGAACTTAACCCCGACCCCCTATGCCCTTCAAACCTATTGGCCAACCTCACCCATAACTAGATAGCAATGTAACAACCCGTATTTTTGATAATCTGTTATAACATAAATCGAGGCAGAATTTAACTCTAAAATCTGAATCAAGGGAAACGGGCTATGCCATTGCGTTCGTCTCGGAAAAATACGCGAAATAAAGTCCGAGTTTTCGAAAATCGAAGTCCGTATGACCCGATTAAGGCTCAACGAAGTTTTCAGAAAATTTCTAAGTAAAAACAGATTTCAAATTCAAACATGAATTTGGGAAAATTGGGCCAGTTGGGCCAGGCGGGAAAATTCCCACCACAATACCCAAGTCGACAGCCCTGTCGACTTGGGAGTCGACCTGGTTTGACCAAGTCGACAGCCCTGTCGACTTGGCTGTCGACTTGGCTCAGACGAGCAGTCCTGCCTGGTGCACCACTTTGAGATTGGGTTGAGCTTGGGGGCTAGATTCGGTTTTGAGGGCTGAGATTGCAACTAGGGTTTAATCCTATGGGCTAAAACACTTTCCTAATCTATAAATAAGACCCTAACCTACCCTAAATCATCATTAATCTATCCTACAACTAAACTATGGCAAAATCAATCCTCTCATGGCCTCCACTCTCTTCATAAAAATTCCTTAATCAATTTCTAAGTGATTTTCCATGCATACAAGTGTTTTTAGACTTGTATGAGCATCATTAGCTTGCATTCAAGTCAAGTTTTTATATTTGCATCATAAAGAAGGAGTTTTGATCATTTTGGCTTGCATTTTTGGGTTGAATTGGTTGCATAAGGGCTTTCTTATATTAGCTATACTCATTTGAGTCTTCATAAGCATTGTAAGCCCTATTCTACTTTCATACTTAAACTCTAAAGTTAAATGTATGATATGCAAGTTTACTATGCTATGAAATGCAAGTTTATATGCAAGTTTATCATGTTATGCAAGTTTTCTATGATGTAATATGCAAGTTTATCATGTTATGCAAGTTTTCTATGATGTAATATGCAAGTTTATCATGTTATGCAAGTATGCTATGATATGATATGCAAGTTCATCATGTTAGGTTATGCAAGTTTGATATGCAAGTTATCATATGATATGAAAGTTGTGTATGCAAGTTTGGGTTGAACATTTTGTTCATGCTATCATGTTATGCAAGCTTATTTTTGGGTTTATGAACATAAAGCTTCAAGCTTTATGCCAAAGGTTGCATTTTGGCAACATGTAAGTTATCATATCTCTTATGATAACTTGCATGTGAGGCTAAATGCGAACTTATGGCCATGTTTACATGTCATTTAGCACCATGTATCATCAATATGCCAAGTTTGGTTTTATGCATGCTTTTGAGGCTAAAATATGTAATATGCAAGTATATGAACACGTGAACATTTCATATGCCACCATGTTGAACTTGTGGCTTCAATACCTTTATGTCATGATTTATGCCAAGTTCCCCCTTTCTATCCTTTATGCGCTATTGCGATATGTAAGCGATGGGATTGTGTTTGGGGTTGGGTAAACTTAAAAGACATAAAAACATAAGCTTGGGAATTTACCTATTAAGTTAGGTCTACCCATTGGGAATTTACCTATTAAGTTAGGTCTACCCAATTGCTTGAAAACTTGTAACATGTTTTGGAAACATGATGGACATGACACTTAGGAAAGATAAGTGTGGCCAACTCGAGGTTGGGTTGAGTTTGTAGCGTAAACCTACCCGGAACCGACCGGCTTAACTAGTTGCTACAAACAATAGGACCCAATGTGAGAAGTTGGTCATGTTGTACCTTGGACCCGAGGTTAGTCCAAGTTGTGGTGTAAAGCTACCCGGACCCGCCCGGCTTAACTAGCAATCGCAACAAAGTCTAATGTGAGAGGTTAAGGCGCATTAAATTAATTAATGCCTCATGATTAGGGTTAAGTCATGGTCCACGTAGTACTTAACCAATTTGGGCTCGGTAGATTAATCGGGGTTAAGTCGTGAACTCATCGTTACACTTAACCAAGTTAATCCATGATAAGCAAGGGGGTTAAACCGTACTTAACCCACTAGAAAAATCCTAGCAATGGGGGCCCACTCCAGCAGTAATCCCAAGTTAGTATCATCATGACCCTAGGGACTAGGCTAGGGTGGGGGCACGATTACTGGGCTGGAGGTAAGCGACCAAAAGCGACGGCAGCGGGTACGCCGGTGTAGTTCCGGGTGGACCATGGCCGTGCACATAGTCCGAAGCCGGGGAAAGCATGCACGGGTACCAGTAGATCGGGACTATGCACTCATGTTTATGGTGTCCAGGGGTTGCCACCCTAGGGCTTGATACACCCGACGGGAGACCCTGCACAGTCTGACTACAATCATGTTTGGGCCGTATTGACACTAACACGTGACGAGTTAGGCTTAGGGAGCCGATCGACTAGACCGTTTGGTTGGACCTCGTATGAGGGTCATTTCATGTTATTGGGCCAAAGCTTGGGCCAAGGGATCAATACTTGTTTATTCAAGTCATGTTAGTTTGCTAGTACACCTGTGGTGCAAAACCATAATCCTGATTATGCGATGACACCTTTTTCTACCTTGTTAGTTAATCATCATGCTAGTATGTTGTTATCCTTATGTTCATCCCTGCTGCTCATGCCAGTTAACTTTATCAGTTTACATTGATTGTAGTAGGGCTTACTCAGTCTTTTTGACTGACCTGTTTTCTTTCGCCCCTTTTCTTTCGTTCCCCCCCCCCCAGGTTCTCAGGGAGGGAATACTGGAGCTTAGCTTGGATTTCAGACTGCTTGCTTGTGGGATTTAGCTCATGTACGGTTTGGACATGAAGCTAGCTGTGGCTATCACTTCTTTTGGGGATTAGTATTTATGTATTTCAGTTTTCAGTTGATGTTGTTTTATCTAGACTTATTTATTTGGAAAATTGACATTATATTGTACTAGACTGGTTTTGGAATGTTTTGAAATCTTCCGCTGCTTTATCTGTGTTATTTACTCTATTTACATATATACATATGTTCTTGTTCTACCTTGATATATCATTATGCATTTTTACCTGATTCAAACGCCCCTCCAAAGTCAGAGTGCTTGCAAGAGACACCCTGGCGGAGGCGGGGTGTTAAAATTTGGTATCAGAGCATATGGTTTACGAGAAGGAACAAAAAGGTTTTTAAAACTTTTGGAAAACTATTTTCAAAACCAAGTATAAAGTATTTTCCAAAGAAAAGTCTAGTTTATTTTAAAGGCTATTCCCCAAAAAGCCATTAGCAAAATTCCTTCGTTTTTCGCCATTCTGAATCTGTCTTTTTCTTCGTTTTCAGTATGGCTGATAACTTTGCTATTCCGGAGGGAGTACACGTACCTGTCGGCCCCGCAGATGTTCCTCCTCCTCCTCCTCCAGTAGTTAATATTCCTCCTCCTCGTGTCGCTAATGTTCCTCCCCCTCCTATTGCTGAGGTTCCTCTTCCTCCTCCCCCTCAGCATCCTCAAGCTGACTTCGCAAAGACTTGCAAAGATTTCAAAGCAATGGGTGGCAAGAACTTTCAAGGCACTGAGACTTTTGTAGAGGCCAGAAATTGGTTGAAAGAGACCGAGGATTTATTTGCTATCTTTGGGATAGACGATCAGAGAAAGCTCTTGTTGGCGGTATGGCTTATGAAGGATGAAGCCGCTTATTGGTGGGAAGTCACCAATGGTACTAGGCCTGTTGAGACTTGGGCCGATTTCAGGGCAAGGTTCATGCTAAAGTTTCTATCTTCTGCTGAGGAGAATCTGCAAATGGAGAGGTTCATAACTTTGAGACATGGAGATATGTCTGTCAAAGAATATGTGAACAAGTTCAATCAGTTAGCTCGTTTTGGCTTGGATATGGTGAATACTCCTCAGAAGAAGGCTCTTCGTTTTGCTAGAGGGTTGAATGAGCCATTGCAGGGATTGGTTATGTCACATATTCCCCATGGGGCCACATTTGAGAGTTTGGTTGATATGGCATTACTTCAGGGAGATGTCAAGAAAGAGATCAAGGTGAATGATACTCAGGCCAAGAAGACTGATTCCCAGGGAAAAGGAAATCAGGGTAATCCAAGCGGTCAAAGCAGTCAAGGCAATCAGAACAAGAACAAGAGTCAAGGCAACAAGGGGAATAACAACAAGGGCAAGAACAACAAGGGGAAGTGCCATTACTGCGGTTCAGTTGGGCATCTTATCAAGGATTGTAAGAAGAGAAAAAGGAAGAATGGTGAATGGTTTTTCTGCGGTGAGACTGGACATTTCAGTAAGGATTGCCTGAGGAAGCAAGGGCAAGGCCAGGGTCAGGCTCAGCGTGTTGGACCTTCAGGAGGGCAAGTTCATGCTCTCAGTACCGCTCCAGTTCCCGATCGAGGTAGTATTTCTGTTGAGAGCCTTGTATATATTTCTGATTTTCCAGTTCGTACCTTGTTTGATTCTGGTGCATCGCACAGCTTTATCTCATCTGATCTTGTTGATAGTTTGCACCTTAGTACTAGCTTAGTAGAGGATCCCGTTTGTGTTTCAAATCCTATTGGGGGTTCCGCCCATCTGTCTATGATATGTGGGGATTTGAGGATCTATATACTGAGTGTAGAGTTCTTGTGCAGTGCTTATGTTCTTGGTTTCAGGGGATACGGATTGATATTGGGCATGGATTGGTTGTCCAGATATGGAGCCATCCTTGATTGTGAGCATAGGGTTGTGAGGCTCGTGACTCGCCTCGGAAACACCCTAGATATTTCTTGTGATCCGAGAGGTCCCGTCATGTTGTGCTATTTGGAATCACTCGACTCGTCAATGGAAACTCTTCAGTCTGTGAGAGTGGTTCGAGAGTATCCGGATGTTTTCGATGAAGTTAGGGGGTTGCCCCCTATGCGAGAGATTGATTTCCGCATTTATCTGGTGGATAATGCAAAGCCTGTTTCTTTGCCCGTTCGGCACATGGCCCCGCGGGAAAGGCGGGAGCTAAGTAAGCAAGTGAAGGAGTTGCTTGAAAAGAACTTCATTAGACGAAGTATATCTGAATGGGGAGCGCCTGTGGTATTTGCTACCAAGGCAGATGGTTCTCTCCGACTTTGTGTTGACTATCGAGAGTTGAATAAGCTGACTAAGAAGAACAGACACCCGTTACCGAGGATTGATGATCTCTTTGACCAGCTTGTCGGTGCTTCTGTTTTCTCTCAGCTTGATCTTGCTACTGGATTCCATCAGCTCAGGGTAGCTGAAGATAGTATAGACAAGACTGCGTTCAGGACTCCAGATGGATTCTTCGAATGGCTTGTCATGCCGTTCGGCTTGACTAATGCACCCGCATATTTCGTGGACTTGATGAGTAGGGTGTTCAGGGAGTTCTTGAACAAGTTTGTCGTGGTCTTCGTAGATGATATTCTGATCTTCTCTAAGGATGAGGAAGAGCACGCAAGACATCTCATGGAGGTGATGGATACGCTTAGAGCGCATCAGTTGAAGGCCAAGTTCTCCAAGTGTCACTTTTGGAGAAGGGAAGTTAGATTCCTTGGGCATATAGTATCTAAGCAAGGCTTAGCGGTGGATCCTGCTAAGGTAGTTGCAGTTCAGGATTGGAAGACTCCAAGGAATGCAACCGAGGTGAGATGTTTTCTAGGTCTTGCGGGTTTTTACCGGAAGTTCATCAAGGACTTCGCAAAGATTTCCGCTCCTCTCACTAAATTGACGAAGAAGAATTTAGTTTTTGCTTGGAGCATAGAATGCGAGCTTGCTTTTCAGAAGCTCTAGAGAGCTCTCACATCAGCACCTGTTCTAGCTTTGCCCGATGGAGGGAAGTTATTTACAGTATACACCGATGCATGTGGAACGGGGTTAGGAGCTGTTTTGATGCAAGAAGGAAGGGTGATATGCTTTGGCAGTAGACAACTCAAAGTGCATGAGAAGAATTATCCCACTTATGACTTAGAGTTGGCAGCAATAGTATATGCACTCAAGGCTTGGCGCCATTATCTTCTGGGAGAAAGATTTGAGCTTTATACCGATCACAAGTCATTGAAGTATCTCTTTTCTCAGAAGGATCTGAATCTGAGGCAGCAAAGATGGATGGAATTCTTGGCATCCTATGATTTTGAGATAGCTTATACCCCTGGCAAGGGGAATGTGGTAGCTGATGCATTGAGTAGAAGAAGGTTGACCCTAAGTCCTCTATTCATTGAGATGAAGAATTTAGAGTATGTGGCAACCTTTGATTTCTCTTTGGCGGTTGAATCGATGACCGGTTCTTTAGCATCTCTGGAACTCATACCTACCCTTCTTGATCAAGTTGGGGCTTCGCAGAAAGAAGACCCTCAGATAGTTGAGATTATGGATAAGCTGATTCAAGGAGAGACGTCTAGTCATCTCGCTCGATATTCTATTGATGATAAGGGTTGGCTGAGGAGAGACGGAAGGTTATGTGTTCCCATGGTAGAAGATTTAGTAAGAAAAGTTCTGGAGGAAGCGCATCGCTCTAAGTTGACTATACATCCGGGCAGAGATAAGATGGATAAAGATATGAAGCGCATTTTCTTTTGGCCTGGGATGAAGAAAGTTGTGGCAGAGTTTGTCTCTAGATGTATCATTTGCCAGCAAGTTAAGGCCGAGTCGAAGAAGCCCGGTGGGCTATTGCATCCTCTAGACGTTCCACTTTGGAAGTGGGAGAGTATTTCCATGGATTTTATCGATGGGCTACCAAGGTCAAGGAAAGGGAATACGAGCATTTGGGTTATTGTAGATAGACTCACGAAGAGTGCACATTTCATTCCGGTGAAGAGCAAGAGGACCGCATCTTGGCTAGCGTCTGTATATCTTCGTGAGATTGTGAGACTTCATGGAGTCCCTTCTAGTATAGTCAGTGACCGTGACCCAATCTTTACAAGTCAGTTCTGGAATAGCTTGCAAGAAGCCTTGGGCATGAGGTTGAATTTAAGTACTGCTTATCACCCACAGAAGGACGGACAAACCAAAAGGGTGAATAGGGTACTCGAGGATCTGTTGAGGCTTTGTATTCTGGATTTTGGTGGTACTTGGGAAGACCATCTTCCTCTTGTTGAGTTTGCATATAATAATAGTTATCAGGCAAGCATAGGGATGGCACCATTTGAAGCTTTATATGGGAGGCCGTGCAAGTCGCCTACATGTTGGTGGGAGACTACAGATAAGCTCATACTTGGGCCTGATATGATCAGAGATACATCCGAGAAGATCGAGTTGATTCGGAGACGGATGAAAGCGGCCCAAGACCGACAGAAATCCTATGATGATAAGCGAATATCGGATTTGGAGTTTGATGTTGGGGATATGGTTTTCGTGAATGTTTCCCCTTTGCGGAATGTGGTTCGATTTGGAGCCGTTGGGAAGTTGGCACCGAGGTTTGTTGGACCATTCCCTATTATAGAGAGGATCGGGCAGATGGCTTATAGAGTAAAGTTGCCCGAGAAGCTTGCCGGAGTACACGATGTTTTTCATGTTTCGCATCTCCGGAAGTGTTTACATGAATCAGCAGAGGTTGTTGAGCCGAGTGTTCTGGAAGATGTGGAAGTGGAGAAAGAAGCTACTGTGAGGAGAGCTCCGATTCGTATCTTGGGGACGGAGACCAAGAAGCTAAGGAATCGAGAGGTCAAGTTGGTGAAGGTTCAATGGGGTGAAGCCGAAGAAGACGCAACTTGGGAAACCGAGGAGAAGATGCGTGGGCTTTATCCATTCCTTTTTGAGGGTACACTCTCAATCTCTTTTCTTTGATTAGCATATCTTTCTCTTTGCTATCCATGTTTATCTAGTTTATCGTGTTAATCTTGTCATGAGAACCTTAGGTAGAAACCCTTTGGATGAAACATGTGCTTGAAACATGTTATGCTTGATGGTTGCAAGTGGTTGCAAGTGGTTACTCGTGGATGCATTACACACGTTAGGCACTAGATCGGCTCACACACTCCTCATATTGCATATGCATGAGTGTTTATGCTTATTCATGGATGAAAATTTTTGTGTTATCACATGGATGTTTCATATGGGTGTATGTTATGTGCACACATGTAGATGTTATACATTATGTTAGGAATTGCATACATATGGATTCATTTCACTAACATAATTTGCATTGATGATATTTGCATTAGATAAGTACATATACACACACCTTTGCATATGTTCATACCACAGTTAGAATCTTGTAAGGACGATGATTGCTCGTGGATGATGTTTTGAGTAGAGGGATGTTGGATGGTAGGATACATTCTTCCTAACTTGAAGATTTCGGGGACGAAATCCTTTAAGGAGGGGAGAATGTAACAACCCGTATTTTCGATAATCTGTTATAACATAAATCGAGGCAGAATTTAACTCTAAAATCTGAATCAAGGGAAACGGGCTATGCCATTGTGTTCGTCTCGGAAAAATACGCGAAATAGAGTCCGAGTTTTCGAAAATCGGAGTCCGTATGACCCGATTAAGGCCCAACGAAGTTTTCAGAAAATTTCTAAGTAAAAACAGATTTCAAATTCAAACATGAATTTGGGAAAATTGGGCCAGTTGGGCCAGGCAGGAAAATTCCCGCCACAGTACCCAAGTCGACAGCCCTGTCGACTTGGGAGTCGACCTGGTTTGACCAAGTCGACAGCCCTGTCGACTTGGCTGTCGACTTGGCTCAGACGAGCAGTCCTGCCTGGTGCACCACTTTGAGATTGGGTTGAGCTTGGGGGCCAGATTCGGTTTTGAGGGCTGAGATTGCAACTAGGGTTTAATCCTATGGCCTAAAACACTTGCCTAATCTATAAATAAGACCCTAACCTACCCTAAATCATCATTAATCTATCCTACAACTAAACTATGGCAAAATCAATCCTCTCATGGCGTCCACTCTCTTCATAAAAATTCCTAAATCAATTTCTAAGTGATTTTCCATGCATACAAGTGTTTTTAGACTTGTATGAGCATCATTAGCTTGCATTCAAGTCAAGTTTTTATATTTGCATCATAAAGAAGGAGTTTTGATCATTTTGGCTTGCATTTTTGGGTTGAATTGGTTGCATAAGGGCTTTCTTATATTAGCTATACTCATTTGAGTCTTCATAAGCATTGTAAGCCCTATTCTACTTTCATACTTAAACTCTAAAGTTAAATGTATGATATGCAAGTTTACTATGCTATGAAATGCAAGTTTATATGCAAGTTTATCATGTTATGCAAGTTTTCTATGATGTAATATGCAAGTTTATCATGTTATGAAAGTTTTCTATGATGTAATATGCAAGTTTATCATGTTATGCAAGTATGCTATGATATGATATGCAAGTTCATCATGTTAGGTTATGCAAGTTTGATATGCAAGTTATCATATGATATGCAAGTTGTGTATGCAAGTTTGGGTTGAACATTTTGTTCATGCTATCATGTTATGCAAGCTTATTTTTGGGTTTATGAACATAAAGCTTCAAGCTTTATGCCAAAGGTTGCATTTTGGCAATATGTAAGTTATCATATCTCTTATGATAACTTGCATGTGAGGCTAAATGCGAACTTATGGCCATGTTTACATGTCATTTAGCACCATGTATCATCAATATGCCAAGTTTGGTTTTATGCATGCTTTTGAGGCCAAAATATGTAATATGCAAGTATATGAACACGTGAACATTTCATATGCCACCATGTTGAACTTGTGGCTTCAATACCTTTATGTCATGATTTATGCCAAGTTCCCTCTTTCTATCCTTTATGCGCTATTGCGATATGTAAGCGATGGGATTGCGTTTGGGGTTGGTAAACTTAAAAGACATAAAAACATAAGCTTGGGAATTTATCTATTAATTAGGTCTACCCATTGGGAATTTACCTATTAAGTTAGGTCTACCCAGTTGCTTGAAAACTTGTAACATGTTTTGGAAACATGATGGACATGACACTTGGGAAAGATAAGTGTGGCCAACTCGAGGTTGGGTTGAGTTTGTAGCGTAAACCTACCCGGAACCGACCGGCTTAACTAGTTGCTACAAACAATAGGACCCAATGTGAGAAGTTGGTCATGTTGTACCTTGGACCCGAGGTTAGACCAAGTTGTGGTGTAAAGCTACCCGGACCCGCCCGGCTTAACTAGTAACCGCAACAAAGTCTAATGTGAGAGGTTAAGGCGCATTAAATTAATTAATGCCTCATGATTAGGGTTAAGTCATGGTCCATGTAGTACTTAACCAATTTGGGCTCAGTAGATTAATCGGGGTTAAGTCGTGAACTCATTGTTACACTTAACCAAGTTAATCCATGATTAGCAAGGGGGTTAAACCGTACTTAACCCACTAGAAAAATCCTAGCAATGGGGGCCCACTCCAGCAGTAATCCCAAGTTAGTATCATCATGACCCTAGGGACTAGGCTAGGGTGGGGGCACGATTACTGGGCTGGAGGTAAGCGACCAAAAGCGACGGCAGAGGGTACGCCGGTGTAGTTCCGGGCGGACCATGGTCGTGCACATAGTCCGAAGCCGGGGAAAGCATGCACGGGTACCAGTAGATCGGGACTGTGCACTCATGTTTATGGTGTCCAGGGGTTGCCACCCTAGGGCTTGATACACCCGACGGGAGACCCTGCACAGTCTGACTACAATCATGTTTGGGCCGTATTGACACCAACACGTGACGAGTTAGGCTTAGGGAGCCGATCGACTAGACCATTTGGTTGGACCTCGTATGAGGGTCATTTCATGTTATTGGGCCAAAGCTTGGGCCAAGGGATCAATACTTGTTTATTCAAGTCATGTTAGTTTGCTAGTACACCTGTGGTGCAAAACCTTAATCCTGATTATGCGATGACACCTTTATCTACCTTGTTAGTTAATCATCATGCTAGTATGTTGTTATCCTTATGTTCATCCCTGCTGCTCATGCCAGTTAACTTTATCAGTTTACATTGATTGTAGTAGGGCTTACTCAGTCTTTTTGACTGACCTGTTTTCTTTCGCCCCTTTTCTTCCGTTCCCCCCCCCCCGCCAAGGTTCTCAGGGAGGGAATACTGGAGCTTAGCTTGGATTTCAGACTGCTCGCTTGTGGGATTTAGCTCATGTACGGTTTGGACATGAAGCTAGCTGCGGCTATCACTTCTTTTGGGGATTAGTATTTATGTATTTCAGTTTTCAGTTGATGTTGTTTTATCTAGACTTATTTATTTGGAAAATTGACATTATATTGTACTAGACTGGTTTTGGAATGTTTTGAAATCTTCCGTTGCTTTATCTGTGTTATTTACTCTGTTTACATATATACATATGTTCTTGTTCTGCCTTGATATAACATTATGCATGTTTACCTGATTCAAACGCCCCTCCAAAGTCAGAGTGCTTGCAAGAGACACCCTGGCGGAGGCGGGGTGTTACAGCAAAGTATATGTCTTTTGGAGTTCACCGCCTTTTCGCTTTACGTACTAACTGAAGATGGTAGGTAGACGACGAGCTGCTATCACAAGGCACTAACTGGTCTCGCCGAATCACGCTGGTCCGTCTTAGTCTTTTGATTGCCCCTTATTATTGCAATCAAGGCATACTCATTGGTTCACCCACGCAGACCTAACCTCTGTGAGCACAGGCGGATCATCTGCCACTCACAGAGGAATACCAAGAGTACCCTACGTCCCCGGAAGCCACATGCTTCCTAACCCATTCCGTTGGAGCCTACAAGAATATCTAGATGGACGTGCACTCCTCTTTGTGTCTTTTGACATCCCGATGATCTACCCCTTAGGGTTATTCATCCTCCAACGTATGGACTAGTCCAAGCGCCTCAATTTTATATGTCATTAGACCCTACGTCTAACCATTAATTATGCGCTTGCCCCACCTCGTGATTTTTCTCAATTAACTTGGTTATTCTCCTTCACATTGACTTCCTTTTCAAGTTTACCAAGTTACCTTTGCTTATTAATTCAATTTATAACTTAACCCATTTAAGTTCATTAATAAGCCTACAACATGTTATTCTCATAATCTATTCATTATTCCATCCCATGATTACCATAACATGTTCTACTTAATTTAAAATTAAGTACACCTCAATTCACAGATACATTGGTAAGAGAATAACGTCCTAAGTATCAACCCTGAAGACCAAAATCAACATCAGATTGACACTCAGAGAATTACCCAACTCCACCAATCTCTTGTTATGTTATTCATATTACTTATGTTATCTTCATTCGTAGATTTATTCTTGCCCTTACAAATTACTTAATTTACAATTAATTACAACTTACCTTATTACATAAGTTATTTCATTTTTCTCTATCGTTCATTATAACTTACCTTATTCCATAAATTATAATTCCCACTTGTCCCTAGGACAAGTTTACCTATTATCATTCCTTTTCTTGAGTTTATTCATAATAGGTTATTATAATTCCCCATTCGTTCCCTTTTCCTTACGGTTGTAATTATCTTTCATTCAATTTCATTTATTTCCATTTATTACAATTAATGGTGCTTGTCGGTCCTGCCATTTACATATTTTCATATATGTGTGTATATATATGTACTAGACCTCTCACATTAAGTCTACACTTGTAGATGTTGGATTTGTCGGGCGGGTCCGGGAAGTCTTCTACCACAAGTTGACTTAACCTCGTGTCTTAGCACAACTACTTGTTTCATTTATGAACTTAGACCCGTCACATTAGGTTCAATATTAGTGACCGCTGGATATGCCGGTCGGGTCCGGGCAGACTTCCACCACTAATGCAACCTAACCTCGTGTCTTAGTACCGTGTCGTGTATACGCATTAGGCCTCTCACATTAGATTCACCACTTGTGGTTGTTGGATATGCCGGTCGGGTCCGGGCAGACTTCTACCACAAGTGCAATATAACCTCGTGCCTTGGCGCGATTCAGTTTTAGGCATATTCATCTCTATTCCATTATTTATGTTCATATCAAATTGCACCTACAATTTAAAGTCTTAAAACATAATACATGTTTATTCCCTAATTCAAGTTTATGCTTATAATTCTACCAATAAGTTATGCCTATAATTTATATGCATAATTTCCAATTCACATTCATAATTTATGCCCCCAAATCTCTCAATATCAGTCACATGTCCTTCTACATGTAATTAATAATATGTAGATCCCAAATAGTTCATCTTTTACCCAATGTCTCAATTATCCTAATTTATAGGTTCATAAAATGGATCTATACAACAGTATTCATCTTAAACATTCAAATAAATGTACATCTCAACTGATTGAACATAATTTTCATTTTAGCGCAATTATCCATCGCATCAATTAACTTTTTCAATACATTCATTATAAACATCCCTGGGGAAGATAAACATACTATTATTCACAAGGGATAATTTAAACCCACTCACCTTTAAGCTTTCCCCAAATTTTGTATCTGATCCGTTCTATCATCCGTAGTTCTCCTTTTCCCTTTAATTTGATTCACGACCTAATGACCATGCATTTATTATTTCATGAAAAGAGAAGGGAAAGAGAAATAATTTAAATAGATTGGTTCTTAGAGGTTTACCTTGCTTTCATGATTCAATAATCTTTTTATTAACATTGATTCCCTCTTCCAGATCTGAATTCATAATCCTCCTAGGCCAACATTATAATTTCAGAATAGATTTGAGAAGAGAGAGAAAGGGAGCCATGACAGAGCTCCAGCGTTGCCGCCGAATTATGATGTTTAGGGTTAGGTCTAGGGTCTTATTTATAGGTGCTCAAGACCTTATCGTACACACAACGCTGAGTCAATATTGAACCCAGTTAAGAAAATAGTCCAGGTTCGTAGATGAATCTAGCCAAATCTTATCGTACACGCAGTGCTGAGTCAGCATTGGGTTCGTACACGCGGTGCTGAGTCAGCATTGGGTCCCACAAGCTGTTTTGGCGCAGAAATTTGAATTTCGAATGTTTGAATTGTTTTAGCGTAGAAAATTGATTTTCGAACTTTTGAATTTCTAGAATTTATTTAACTTTTTTATTCACATGAAATATTCTTATATGTATACAATTCCTCTAATGACCATTTTATGTGCATATATATACGCACAACTTTCGTTTTATATTCAAAATTCAAACGATGTTGCACCATTATTTGATTCTTGCCATGTTTCATTGACTGTAGCCTTATCTTGAATTTTATCTTCTGTATACATATATTTTTGCATATATATATATATATATCTAGATATATTCTCATATATATACATATATTTTCTTTATTTCCTTATATGTACGTTCTTATTCTTTCAAACTTTGAATTTGTATACGTACATATATTTGCATGTTCAGTTGGCCCTCTCTGAAACAAAGATAAAAATTATGCCGCCGTCGGGGTTCGAACCCCCGACCTCTATGTTACAAATCTAATGCCTTAACCAACTGAGCTATGAAGTCTTTTGTTAATATGTCTTAGAACAATGATAATTATTGTTTTCTCCTTACTTCTCTTTTTCATGTTAGTTACAATACTTAAATTAAACCATTGCATGAATCTTTTTCTCTTGGTTTTCTTTTAATGTTAATGCATTATGTTTGCAAATCAGTGCATGCAACATATTTACATTGCATGCAACCAATCCTTTCTTTCTTTCAATGCATGCATTACATTTTTTTTCAGTGCATGTATTTATTACATGCAATCCTTATTTTATTATTTATTTTATATTTTGATTTGCTTGTATATATATATATATTTCTCTTGTGCGTATACAAACTTCTAGGCTTAATAACTTCTTCATATGATGTAAGTTTTACGCAAACCGGGTGTCAATCTTGACCCGAATTCCGAGACGGACGCAATGGCGCAGTCCGTTTTACTTAATTCCCATTATTTAATTAAGTTATTCTATTAAAAATACGGGGTGTTACAGTTCTTTAACCCAGCTAATGACAGGATATGGTTTCCCAAGTTAAACAATCATTAATATTGATTTTTGGGGAGATTAAAACCAAGTGGAGTTTTAATGCATTTTAATTAGATTGAAATTATATCCAAAGGAAGATTAAAGAATAAATCTAAAGAATTTATCTTTGATAAAATTAATGGGAACCTTTCCCAAAGTATATAAATATTTGGATAAAGAAATATTCTGGATTGGAATAAGGCGAACGTTGTGTTTTTATAGCACTTGTTTATTATCTACGCGAGTTATTCAGAAAGACCGGGTTTATCCCATTCTGAATAACTGATTCGACGATATGTCGAGGATGAAGATAGTGGTTGAAGACCGGAGGTCTTTACATCGTTTGGATGATTACTGATGTCTTGATTGGGTTGTACACCCAAGACAAGGTAATAAGGGGTGATCGTCCAGACGTACTTGGAGATCGACCGGATATGCGAGGACTTCTCCCCTGTATTGGACATATGGGGGAGGAATAAGGTGCCTCCGGTTTCGTTCAGACCCAGAACGAACTTGTAAATGGATGTATGTCTGACATCGGATTTCATTCTGTGTGATTGATAGACATCGGTTGCATAGCGTGAATTGCCTATGTGGCATGCTAAGATGGCTTCTGTTGAAAAGAAGAGTCTTGTGGTTGATGATCAAAGCACGGCTTTAATATAGCGTAGCTTTGTGTAGCGTTAATTCGCGAGCTTCACACACCGGTGTGAACCAGAAATGGGAGAGGACCTCAGGAAGGGCATGCGTTTCCTTCTAGCTAGGAGTGGTGTCAGCATTTTTCATGCCCTGGCATTTTACTTATGTGGATGATGGATAGGAGGCGCCTCAGTAATATCGGTCGATCCGGGACCGATAGTTTGGTCGGGAAATGACCAGTTGACGCCCATAGGGCGGGGAAACGCATTGTTCAAGCATTTTAATCCACTCCGTGTGGACCGGCCCTGACGATCCAAGGTGCAGTTGCGGCTGTATCCTGAGGGGTGGGCTAGAGCGTCTCGAATTCGGTAAGGATGATCCCTTGCCTTGGTCCACAGATGGAAATCATACTTCCAATACTACCTTTTGCGGTTTTAGTTGTAAACCTATATATGGCGACATAGTGGTATGGGGCACTTGTGCCGTCTATGATTGATACTTATGATTGAAATTGTTTTGACACTATACACTTATAGTAATAATAAAACAAGAAATTTTACGTACCAAGCATTCTTGGCTATTATAAGGTAAAAACTTTATCCTCCGGCTTGCGTTGCATTGTGTGATGGGACCTGAGTCTTATATTAGCTTCATTATTCTTTAGTTAGCATTGCGCTGTTTGTTTTATGCACCGGTATTCCTGGGAGGAAACCCGTTCTATGTTATACGGCGTGGTCCCATGATTTATCGAACTTTAAAATAAAGATTAATAACTGGTTTAGCTCTCACACCAGTCACATGACTGACCTGGAGTTTATTGTTCTAACCTAAACTCTAGGTGACCCTATTTTCCATACGGGCAGCTAGTAGTTTGGTTTTGCAGATTTATATTCACAGGATCCTGGTATACAGCTGGAACAATATTCGGAAAGCTCTGTATCTGTATATCTCCTTCAGTTGTGTTTTGTATTATTTTTCCGCTGCAATAATGTATTTAAATCTCTGATATTTTCTGATGTGTAATATTTATTCATACTCTGTTATATTTTTGTATTCTGATGGAATTATTGTAAAATACAATGAAATGTTCTTCTGTTTGTGTTCTGATTCGTCTTGTCCTCAAAGCAATCCGTTCTTCCTCTTCTCCTCGGAGACCGGGGAAGTTCTGGGTTCTTACAGATCTACTACAACCAGAACTGACGCAACGCCTGTTCTTTTGTTCCAGATTCCACTGTACAGTTCCAAATCAAAAATGCTTTTCGAAAGGCCATAGACAATGTTCTCCTGTAGCGCAGTCACCCCATTTCATTATCTTCCTTCCAATGTCACTCCATCATGCTATATGTACCACCACCGAGCCCAGTTCCCTCTTCTTATTGTTTTAAATCTCACTTCTTATTTTTTTTCATTGCTTTGATCCGATGCAAACAGGACGTCCGTTCTCTTTTTTCTGTTATCAATCCTTTCTTCTTTTCTTCGATCAGTCCCAAAGCATCTAACTCCAATACCCGTATCAAGATGATTTAAATATATACCACAATATCCCACTTTGCAACGTAAAATTTATTTATTTTTATTATTTGAAAACATATTTAATACTTGTTGGTGATACACCGTAAATGAATAACCAAAACATTGTTTTATAACCGATACTTGTTGTTGATACACCATAGAACTGACCAGAGCTTTGTTGTATAGTTGTTATAGATTAAGTGCATACCGTCCTGAAAGTCATTAGTCAACCTAAGCAAAGATATAAACATTATCATATGGTCTTGAGTTCCATGTTTTAATGTGAAGTGAAATGCAGGTATGAACAAGAACGTAAGCTTCTGGCCTTTCCATTCTATTCTTGTGAACTTTTATCAAAAGCGCGTATCTCCCGATCCGATGCATTAAACATGGCAATCAACACTTGAACATACCATGGTCCTAAGCGGTGAGCTCCAATGTCTTCAGATAGTAAACCAAGAAATAAAAACAGATCTCAAACCGGAATTCAAAATCTAGTTGATACCATAAGCTAAGCTTCTAGCAACAACTGTTTTATGTTTAAAATCTCTCTAGATGCTTTGGATATTCGTAACTAAACATTAACTTTTTATGCGCATATTTGGTTATTTTATCCATTTGGTTATAACTTACAAATCTCTTCTCTATTTCTTTCCGTCCGAACTGAAAAATTAGTTGGCAACTTCACCCGCTTATTTCCAGAAAGAGACATGGTTTGTGACTATGCTTGTATAACTTCATGTGTCCACACTCCCATATGCAGCATTTTTTTCCCCATGTTTCAATACACATGAACTTACCCAGACCCTACCCTTTCATCCTCTCCATACATCAATTTAAAGGTAACTAGGATATCAGTTTTTAAGGGGTATGAGTTATTACTTCTTCTACAATATTATTAATATCTGAATAAATGTAATACTATATGGAGTGAAACCAATGTTTATAAAAAATATAGATGTGTATACGGAATTTTGCTATTGAACTCTATTCTTTTGATTATTTAAAAACTCGGTGGGATTTAAGATATTGGTTTTACTTGATAGAAGGTAAAGTCAAGAGTTAAACAGAGCATTGGTTTTCCATATATTTTCAATTTTCATTCAATTTCACCCAATAAGATTCATATGAAGATGTGAATAAATCTTCATTCAAAGTATTCAAAAGATACCAGTACATATCTATATTGACATCATGCATATAACACTGAGAACTGATTCAAGTGGTGATAGTTGTATCTCCAATATACTGTCATTATTACCAATTTTTATTTAATGTCTTCTATCATTTAGTGGTACTTTAAAATTGCACAACAAGTTACACAAACATGAGCATATCCACATACTTGAATATTATCATGTTATAGTTCAATATTGGAATTTTAAGAGGAGTTCACCCTTAAAACTGTCCATAGTCTAAGCAATCCATCATTCAACAATTATCAACAATTTTAGTCACTTTTTTAATAACCACCCATGCTTAATTTATAATTCATTTGTAAAATTATTCATATGCAGTCTTATGTTACCCTGAAACAATGCCTAGAAAATAGGAAACAAAAATTATGGGTTTACTCACATTGGCTGCTATCTGCCCTATTTCGTTCCCAGGTTTCAACTCTGTTTTCAAGTTATCGCGACCATTTCTCTTCCAGCTTAAGTTATTCAAAATGGCTCTGGTGTTATGTAATCATACAGGTATAACATGGTATTTATAGATGGAAAATGGTCCATGGCTCAAAGGCTTGGCAGGGTAGCTTTATAGGTTGTCTTGCTTTGATGGATTGGATGTATTAGGCTCAGTTATGACTGATTGAAATGAGGTATGAAGTTGCCTTGTTGATGGAGAGGATTGCTGAGTTTATAGCTATTTTCTAGCTAAATGAAAAGGTGCACCTATGTTTTAGCTGTTGCATTTGAGTGATGGAAGAGATGTGTGTATATTGCGTATATCCATGTGTAAGTAAATAAGGGTTTGATTTGTTAGTTAATAAGGCTTCACCTTAAAACGGAACGGCTGAAATCTAAATTGGTTATACAAATTCATGTGTAGTTTCAATTTCTTGTTTAACTTAGATGTTAAGTAACTCACATATATTCTGTTTTCAAACCACTTTAGGGTACAACAGCTTATTAATTCATTAATTATTTGGAGCTTAGGCTTCCAGGCTACAAATCCCTGGCTACTAATAGATATACCCCATACTAAGCAATCAATCCATGTTAATGAGATATGATGTGAACATACAATACTACAAATTAAATTTTGCAAATCAATATACAAAAAAAATATTCCCATTCATTGAATTTGATTTGCCCATTTAAATTGATTATATGATATGTTATTGTTATTATCCAATATGTATGTATATGAAGTAATAAAATATTAAGTATAAAACAAAAGTAATTATATGTCTCGATTTATATATATATATATATATATATATATATATATATAGACATATACATATGTATATACATACATATACTAAAGATTATATATATATATATAAAGATAAATTTATATTTCCAAAAATATCAAAATCTACTTTTACTTAAGCAATTATATTTTAAATTAAAATAAGTTTTGAAATGTAAAATAAAATGTAAAAACGACATTTACCAGTGTATATATGAAACATAAGTCAAAACATACATATAGGATTTAAAACTAATGATTGTTCAAAATTATTTATAATATTCAAATTAGACAATATTTAATTGAATTTAATTATCAGCATAAATATAAGATTTATAGATTACAAGGTTGGTCAGAAATCCGGGACATTACAATATACCCCCGTTAAAAGAATTTCATCCCCGAAATTAAAGATTAACAGGAAAATTTTTAGTTATAATTAAAATTATAGACTTTTATCAACACAAAAACATGGGTCATACCCTGACAATCACAATAAACATGGCATCCAAAACATTTCATAATAGACAAAGTATTCAATACACATCAACAATCAGATATCAACGAAAACTCTGGATAGACTCCTCACATACTATCTTGAGCTTCTTATCTCAAACTTCTTTGTTTCCCTTCCTCGTTCTCGACAAATTATTGTTGACATCCGTATTTATATAAATTGATTTCAAATCAATTTATTAACCTCAGTTTAATTATTTGGTTTTTAATAAATCAATTCTTATTTATCAAAAATCTCTTATAAATTTAATTCTTAAATTTTCGAGAAATTCGATAGTGTTTCTCTCACACGACTTCATCGTATAACTCCAAAATTTGCCTTCCTATACCTTCTCTAATCATTAGAGAATCCACAAAACCAACTAGTTTACCAAATAGCCGTACCAATTCCAATTTAAAATTCTAATTATATCTTATATTAGTATTCAACTTTTATTCTCTTGCACTTTCATTCATAACATCGATCAATCCAAACATCTTTATTTGTATAACTAAAGTTATATGTTGTTAAAATTGGAAAACAATTCCATTCTCATTCACCCGTTACTATTCTTCAACCTTCATTACTCCCTGACCGTAAATCAGTAAGAAAGTAATCCTCTAAGTATCAACCCCGGAGACCGAAATCAACATCAGATTAACACTCAAAAAATTAATTAACTCAACCAATTTCCAGTTAGGTTCCAATCAATTACAATTCCAATAATTAATCTTGTTTAATTTATATGAGTTCATATTCAAATAATCCTTAAATATTGAATTTATTTGGTGTAAATCCAAATTTTATTCATTTAAAATTTCCTAGGATTTCAAATTCCATTTATGGTTTATCTTATCTGTATATTTCACTCTTACACAAATTCAATTTGGTTTTATATATAACCATCTTAATTTATAACCCAATGCCAGATTATAATAGAAGTCTCCCAATACCAGATTACAATAGCAGTCTTTATAGTCATATAATAATTTCATAAAATTGTCCTTTAATATCGAAAATATAATTTTACACAAAATTATACCATTTACCCATCTTTTAAAACAAATAGTATGTCGATTTATTTTGTTCGAGTGTTTAAAAACTCCTATCGATGTCATGGCGTCCCACTAGTCGACCAAAATTCATAAACCACTCAACAAACCAACAAACCAATCAACACAATATAAAATAGTTTTTATATCAATTAAAAAATACACGCTCATATATATACTCAAACTCAACCTAGGGTGTTATTAACCCCGGCTCTATTGAGTCACGCCACAGAGCCAAGGTTATTCAAAACCTTCAGCTCTGATACCAAGTGTAACAACCCGCAAATTCGAACCCTTTGAGTTGACCAAATACAATACAAGTCCAACCCAAATTGTACGACGATACGAACCATTAATAGAAGAAGTTAAAGGGTGAGAAATAGAAAGGATAGAAAATTATAATAGAAGAAATAAGGTAGAAGAAAGAACTGAACAACACAGATTCTCACAATCACAGAGGAATAAAATATAATATATATATAAACTCTTGAAAATATAAAACTGTATCTTTACTTACATACATCATCGGAGTACAACACATATTCATTACAACGGAAATAAACTCTATATATATCTAATGCTTTAATCCACCAGCTCCTAGCTCCTTCCAGATTATCTGTAAAATCCTTAACTCTTTGACTGCCCGTATAAATTTGGGAACCCAAAAGTTTAGGGAAAACACAGAAAAATAAACTCTGGGTCAATCATGGGACTAGTGTGAGTAAACAATTTGAAACAGTTTGCTTAACCTAGAAAAATTCTTTTGAAAGAAAAAGATAATCATAAGGCCGATCCACACATAAATACAGATGGTTTTTACCTTATGATAACCCAAAACATTTTGAAACTTTAATTATTCTGATATTATAATAATGTCTAGAGTTTTAACAAATAAATTAGAATCTAGCGGAACGCTTGCATCTCATGCTCCACTTATATAGTATACAAACAAAACTGCTTGGCGCTTAGGGATAATGGATTTCCAACTATGAAAAGGTATGGAACCACCTTCCAATAGTGTATCTCTAGAGAGGAATACACTGGGCCCAACAAGAACATCTTGCAACCCGGCCACACATGACCGGTCACTCATTTCGCTTGAGTGTACCGAATATATTATCACCTTACTGTTGGCGCGAACATAACTGTTCCCGGTAAATACAGAAGTGAAATAAGTAACAAAATGAAAATTCTCTAGATGG
The DNA here is from genome assembly GCA_030737875.1 of Allium sativum. NCBI lineage: Eukaryota > Viridiplantae > Streptophyta > Magnoliopsida > Asparagales > Amaryllidaceae > Allium > Allium sativum. The sequence continues at coordinate 755,409,856 of CM060918.1, forward strand.
TGATAGTATACTCTAATTGGGAGCGACCCACTTAGCCATGCTGTCTGTCCGATTTTTGTCATTTCCCGGTTGTGAGGCTTAAGGTCATAACTTACCATTTAGAACAACACATCTTCATTCACTTCGAATGTCACATCGTCAAACCCACCAAATCACAAATTGATTTCCCCAAAACCACGGGTAAAAAGCTAGGAGAAACGAATTTCTCTACAACCAAATATAGTTTTGAAGAGATCAACTTACGCAATCTGTTAGGTATACTCTATCAGAAATTCGCCCATACAAGTTGTCCTGGGTCTGAACAAACCAAAATCACTCTAATTAAGTCCATCTTAGGCAATTTCTACCTAGGATCGACATAACAACCCATGCATAAACTCCGTCTTCAATTTGAATTTAGATTTTTAAAAACGCCTAGGTCGAAACAATATGGTATTTGGATTCCGTTTAGAAAACCAATCCTAATCTCTTTGAGTCGATGCACATTAAAATCTTTTAGGGCAAGTGATACTTAAAGTAATCAGATCAATATGTTTCATATGTATTTCTATATCCTAAATTTGATTATCAAGATTTATCTATATACGACATGTAAATGATTAAATTTAAAACTAACAAGTTAATTGGGTCATGTCACAGCATTGCAATCAGATCAAATTAACAAATCTGGTCTTTCACAATTCAACAAATCAAATAATGTCATTCATTAATTGATTTATATCGGAAAATAGTTATTCCCAAATCATATCTATTTAAGATTTAATTTCAATTTAAGAATCCCATTTATTTATTTTGATTATGACATCATTGTTATCCTCCATACTTCGGTATTCGACTTATAAATATAATTACTATTTTATTCCTTAGATGAATAATTTATTCACTATATATATAATAAGTTTAAATATATATTTAAAACGAGAAGTAAACGATACTTTCCTCGAATTAAACTTAATCAATAAAACATCTCTTGCCGATTATCTCTATTCCAATTATTTTCCAAACTTTGGAACCACATCATTATAAGTCAAACAAATTTCCAATATCTCCCACAGCCATTCTTATTTTGCAAAGCATCTGTTTCCATCGTTATTCACTTTGGAATGTGAACATGATTCCTTTGTTCCTAGTTTAACTCAATTCACTAATAAGTATTAGTTCGAGGTTAATATGGTTATCTAGTTGTTATATAAATTCACATCATAGATATCAACATTTTGTTTAAATGTTGTTAATTTAACTTTTGAATCATTTCTTGGTTTATATTATATTTATCGACTTAATAACATTCCATTGTTTATTCAAATAATCAAGTTTATCCTAGCACAATATTATTAACGACCTGCATCATCTATTTAATTACTACATAGTGTCAATTATAGTTCAACTAAATCCGACTTGAACTAATTAACTGGATTTTTGATCTTAGTGAACCCGTATTTTATTTATTTTAATTTATTGGAAAAGAAATAAATTCTACTCTGTTTATTTATTTAAAATAACTTCGTTAAGTCCTGACGAAGTACAACTCTGTTCATTTCTATCATCGTCCAATCATCTATTTATCATCTCCATTCCAGATTTAGTCTCCATACTAACAGTGCTTCCTTTTTATTAATTTCTGGAAATATTTCTTTTAGTTCTTTTATCTTTATTATATCTCCAATTTTATTGGCCCAAAGCCCATCCATCTAGCCCACGCAATTTCTCCTCTCCTTTAATTATTTTTCATGTCCCACGTTTTACTTCTTGCCTGCCGTATCTTAAAATCCTTGCATGAACTCTTGTACGAATACAACGTAACCTAGTAATACAAGCTCATTTATTTATCTATTGAAGAGAAAATTATGTTCAAATGGGCCGTAAAGCCTAGCATTCCTTTGATCTATTACAACCAGAACCGACACAGCGCCTGGACCGTAAAGCCTAGCATTCCTTTGATCTACTACAACCAAAACTGATGCAGCGCCTGTTCTTCCATTCCAGATTCCACTGCATAGTTCTAAATCAAATATGCTTTTTGAAAGGCAATGGACAATGTTCTCCTGTAGCGTAGTCACCCCATTTCATTATCTTCCTTTTACTATCACTCCATCATGCTATACGTACCACCACCGAGCCCAGTTCCCTCTTCTTATTGTTTTAGATCTCTTTTTTTCATTTCTTTAATCCGATGCTAACTGGATATCCCTTCTCTGTTTTCTGTTATCACTCCTTTTTTCTTTTCTTCGATCAGTCCCAAAGCATCTCACTCCAATACCCCTATCAAGATGATTTAAATATGTACCCCAATATCCCACTTTGCAACGTAGTTTAATACTTGTTGGTGATACACCGTAAATGACTAACCAAAACTTTGTTGTATAACCGCTACTTGTTGTCAATACAAAATAGAACTAACCAGAGCTTTGTTGTATAGCTGCTACAGATTAGGTGCATACCATCCTGACTGTCATTCGTCAACCTAATCAAAGATATAAACATTATCATATGATCTTGGGTTCCATGTTTTGCTGTGAAGTGAAATGCAGGTATGAACAAGAATGTAAGCATCATGCCTTTCCATGATTCTATTCTTGTGAACTTTGAGCAAAAGCATGTATCTCTTGATCCGATGCATTAAACATGGCAATCAACACTGGAACATACCATGGTCTTAAGCGGTGAGCTCCAATGTCTTCAGATAAGAATCCCAAAAATATAGACAGACTCAAACCACAATTCAAAAACCAGTCGATCCCATAATATAAGCTTTTAGTAAAAGCTGTTTTATGTTTAAAATTTCTCTACATGCTTTGGATATTCATAACTAAGCAAAAGTTTTTTACGCGCATATTTAGTTATTCTATCTGTTTGGTTATAACTTACAGATCTCTTCTCTGTTTCTTTCCGTCCGAACTGAACAATTAGTTTACAACTTCACCTGCTTATTTCTAGAAAGATACATGGTTTGTAACTATTCTTGTATAACTTCAAGTGTTCACACTCCCATATGCTGCACTATTTCCCCATGCATCGATACACATGAACTTACGTAGACCCTTCCCTTTCATCCTCTCCGTACATCAATTTCAAGGTAACCAGTATATCAATTTTTAAGGGGTATGAGTTATTACTTCTCCTACAGTATTGTTAATATCTGAATAAATGTAATCTATATAGAGTGAAACCAGTGTTTATATAAATTATAGATGTGTATACGATTTTTTTTGTTAAACTATCTTCTTTTGATTATTTAAAAACTTAGTGGGATTTAAGATATTGGTTTTACTTGATACAAGGTAAAGTCAGGAGCTAAACAAAGCATTGCTTTTCCATATATTGTTAATTTTCATTCAGTTTCACCCACCAAGATTCATATGCAGATGTGAATAAATCTCCGTTCAAAGTATTCAAAACATACCAGTATATATCTATACTAACATCACGCATATAACACTGAGAACTGATTCAACTGGGGATAGTTGTATCTCCAATATACTGTTATTATTTCTAGTTTTTATTTAATGTCCTCTATCATTTAGTGGTTCTTTAAAATCACACAACAAGTTACACAAACATGAGCATATCCACAGACTTGTATATTATCATATTATAGTTCAGTATTGGAATTTTAAGAGGAGTTCACCCTTAAACTGTCCACTTTCTAAGCAATCCATCATTCAACAATTATCAACACTTTTAGTCATTATTCTTCAATAACCACCCATGCTTAATTTATAATTCATGTGTAAAATGATTCATATGCAGTCTTACATTACCCTGAAACAATGCCTTGAAAATAGGAAACAAAAATTGTGGGTTTACTCACATTGGCTGCTATCTGTCCTATTTCGTTCCCAGGTTTCAAGTCTATTTTCAAGTTGTCGTGGCCATTTCTCTTCCAGCTTAAGGTATTCAAGATGGATTTGGTGTTATGGAATCATACAGGTTTAACATGGTATTTATAGACGGAAAATGGTCCATGGTTCAAAGGCTTGGCAGGGCTGTTTATAGGTTGTCTTGCTTTGATGGATTGGATGTATTAGGCTCAGCTATGACCGATTGAAATGATGCGTGAAGTTGCCTTGTTGATGGACAGGATAGCTTAGTTTATAGTTGTTTTCTAGCTAAATAAAAAGGTGCACCTATGTTTTTAGCTGTTGCATTTGAGTGATGGAAGAGATGTGTGTACAGTGTACACTTCGTATATACATGTGCAAGTTAATAGGGTTTTGATTTGTTAGTTGACAAGGCTTCACCCTAAAATGGCACGACTGAAATCTAAATTCGTGATACAAATGCATGTGCAGTTTCAAGTTTTTGTTTAACTTAGCTATTAAGTAAATCACATATATTCTGTTTTCAATCCACTTTAGGGTACAACGGCTTATTAATTCATCAATGGTTTGGAGCTTAGGCTTCCAGGCTGCAAATCCCTGGCTACTAAGAAATATACCTCATACTAAGCAATCAATCCATGTCAATGAGATATGATGTGAACATACAATGCTACAAATTAAGTTTTGCAAATTAATGTACCAAAAATATATTCTCGTTCATTGAATTTTATTTGCTCCATTTAAATTGATTATATGATATGTTATTGTTATTATCCTATATGTATGTATGTGAAGTAATAAAATATTAAGAATAAAAAAAATTATTTATATGTCTTGATTTATATATATATATACGCACACATATATATATATATATATACATGTACATATAATAAAGATCATATATATAAAGATAAATTTATATTTCCACAAATACCAAAATCTACTTTTACTTAAGCAATTATATTTTACATAAATTAAAATAAGTTTTCAAATGTAAAATAAAATGCAAAAAATGACATTTACCAGTGTATATATGAAACATAAGTCAAAACATACATATAGGAATTAAAACTAATGATTGTTCAAATTTATTTATAATACTCAAATTAAACAATATTTAATCGAATTTAATTATCAACATAAATCTAAGATTTGTAGATTACAAAGTTGGTCAGAAATCCAGGACATTATAGTAATCTTGCCTGGATCTACTGAAATTCCTTCCTTCGATACTACATGACCGAGGAACTTCACTTCTTCTTTCTAGAATATGCGTTTAGGAAATTTGGCTTTTAATACATTCTTTCTCAGAATTTCCAAAACCTGTTCGAAATGCTTCGCATGGTCGCTAGCTAACTAAGAGAAGATTAGAATATCATCAATAAAAACTAGCACAAATTTATTCAAAACCCCGCGAAATACTCGATTTATCAATTCGACAAAGTAAGCAGGAGCGTTACATAAGACGAATGACATTACTAACCACTCATAAAATAAGTCTGGACTTCTGAAAGCTGTCAAAGGAACACATTCTTCGGCGATTCGCAGCTGATGGCACTAGTACAAAACTTGTCTTTTGTGTATTCTCATTTGCATCTATTGTATAAACAACAGATGCAAATAGTACAATCTGCATCTGTTTCTAATTCACAACAGATGCAAATGAGAGAAAGCAAATATTATATTCTCATTTGCATCCACTGTTGTCAAAGGACAGACACGGTGGGGTAGAGCTGAAAATTAATTATGGCAATTTGCGTCTGTTCACTGGATGATGTGACGCAGAACTAGGGAAAAGAAAACAAAGCACTGCTCGTCGCCCTATGGAGAGAAAAGAATTTGGGTAAGGATTTATTGTTTGTGTCTTCTCCTTTTAAAATGGATGCAACAAAGTACTGCTTCCAAAACTACCCTAGAAGCAACAAAATAAAATAACATGATTGATAAATGCAAATCAAATTTACTCAATGCACACTAGTATTATTACCGTTATATCCTTTGTGTATTAAATATTTACACAAAAAAACTGTGTTATACAAGAAAAAGAAGGCTAAATCCTTTATGTGTATTAAATATTTATAGAAAACTAGGTTACACTTAAATTTATGGAGACTTTATCTATAGAAATAGGAAGAACAGGACAATAAAATTTGCAAACTGTGTTGAGTAATTTGATTTGCATTTAGCAACACCGCGCCTATGTAGGGAAAAGAAAACACTTCCGCGTTCTTTTCTAAAATTATCGTGGAAAATTTTAAACCCTAATTCAATCAATTTTCATTTCCTTCAGTCGCACTCAAGCGTTTGCGGATTTAGACTCAATCAATTTCTGTTTCCTTCGGTCGTAATCAGGCGTTTGCGGATTTAGATTCAATCAACTTCAGGTAATCTCGAATCTCCAATGTTCTGTATTCTTTAATTCCCTAAAGATTTATCCAATGCTTACGGATCTATCCAATGCTTACAGATTTATTGTTTGGATTTTGATTTTTAATTTTTTCTCCAATTCCGTTTTCACAATTTTGATTTTGATTCTGATTCCGGATTTATTGTTAGGTAATGAGCCAATATCATAAAACTGTTTTGTTCATTAGGATAGATTCAGCTTGTGTATTTATTCATGAACAGCGTGTGTTATTTGTTATGGGCAATTATGTATTTTTCATTTCAAGACAAAAGTGTGCTCTATATCTCTGTTCAACGAGCAATAACACTTCCGAATCAAGCCCACCTGATTCGGCTCCTTGTCCTCTGTGTAGAAATGGCATAGTTTCCATTATAGATATGGGTCGTTCGCATACAAATGAAGTGATGGATGGCTAGTTCGAAAGTTTATATGATGATGTTGCCTACTGATTTATATTAGTTTCTTGGATTGTTAAAGTAGGGTGTAGTTTCTGATTGATTGCGCAGATTCTTTTGTTTACAAGCAACAACAAAAGTTGGGAGTAGGAAGCCTAATGGTTGTGATCTATTGTGTCACCGGTCGTGTCATTGACTTGCATCCCACTAGAATTTCCCTTCAAATAATATGATATATTTAAAATGCAAACCGGGTTGTGCTTTTCAAACATAAGTAGGTGGTTCAATTTTGCTCATAATTTCAAATACCCATTCAAAGAATAAAAATAAAAATATGATAATTCATACTTAAAAAAAAGTTGCCTGTGTTGTACATACAGATTAATTTTTCTTTTTGTTGTGTCAGATCAAGTGACTTAATTATATCTTGTTGTGTTATCGCATTAGGGCAGTCTTGTCCACTTTATGCTAATAACTGTTCAGCCAATGCTGCATGATGCCATACACTGGTTTTACTTCAATTTTAAACTTGAATTAATATTTGCTACACTAATACTATGATTGAAAACTTAAGTTAACATGTAATTTTCTTTCAAACATCACCTCCAACAAAAATGTCAATTTAACTGATGGAGCATGGTCATGAAACATATAAAATGAATGATGCAACAATAGATCCTAGTTTTTTAGTCTACTTATATAAAAAGCTATTGAAAAGCACCTCAAATGCTAAGGAGATGAATTTTTTTTAGTAGGTGCGAGAAGTTTTGCGTGCCATTGTCTAGATACCATTTTAAATGTTGTTATGGGTTTGAATAAATCTCCTGTGTGCACAGGAACAAGCGCGGTTTTGGAACAGACGATATTGCCAAAGCAATGGAAGGAGTGCATGTATTTATTGGCCTTGAAATCAAAATATCATGTAATTCCTCTAAGGTATGAAACCATACTAAAGTAAGGAATACCTTCGTTGCCATCAATGCGTGTATTTAATGGTTTTGAAATCAAGACATTTATTTTATTATGTTCTGTTATCAGTGGTGGCACTCGCGGTGTTTTATTGTGATTCCCATAGGCTTTGTATGTATCAGATACACATGACAGTATGCTTCGCGTTAGAAAGAAAAAGGAGTCTGCGGTCAGTGTTCTAAGATTACGGAAATGACATATATTTCAAGAAAAATGGTTGTCATGGCTATAGCAGAACACAATAGCCTATTAGTTTCAAGAAAGATCTGTTTTATATAGTATACAATTATAGCTCCGTTAAACCTATATTATAACATTAAAACCCTTACCAATAGCCTATTTACCACATATTTTAAATTTTCATATAAAACATGTTTTTTATTCATCAGAGAATGAATTTAATAAGTATTCCAACTTTAATGTCATTTGTTTACTATAGGTTTTATATATGGAATATTAATTTCCTTCCAATCAGTAGTGATACATTTGACATGTAAAATGGTTAAGACGGAGTTACCGCATATAATAATAGAAACACAATAAAATTAAATATACAATTTTGTTCCTGAATGTATGATTTCCCTAAAAATTAACGTTTTTTAAGTATTGGTGCAAAATTATATTAAATAGGAGGTCTACTGCCCAGTAATCATTGTTTATTTAGATGTAATCATGTTGTGAATGAAAGGCTGTAATCGTTCATTTGTATATACTATATTTTCATAAAATTCTAAAGTTCTTTGCTGTCTGTCACAGCTACAAAGATGGTAATCAAGTAACTGAAATTTGTATCAAATTTGAATACTAGTATAGTTGGAGCCAATAATTTGATGTTATCTTATTACTTATTCAAGCCTAGCTAGATAATTAATGTCTTATAATTTGGAAATATGCTGGATGCACTTCCTTCTTTGTGTGATAATTTTTACTGCACTTCTGCGTGGTGATTCCTACTGCATTTTTCTGTGATGATTCCTTCTGCATTTTGGTACTTAGATGTACGGTTTTGTCCCATACAGATATTTATCCACGAATTGGAGTTGGGCAAGATTTGCCTCTCTATATCCATCAAATTTTCTTCTTCTAAAATAATAATAATTATAACTAGTGTGAAATAAACTACATATTGATATGAGCAATCAAATTCAGATCTGGTTTCAAACTTTCACAGACTAGCCCATATCTGGATTCCTACTTTGGTCTGTTTATTTATGGTAACCATCATGAATCATCTAGAAGACCCTTTTTTGGGTATTTTACAGTAGTGATAGAATTACTTCTTTGTAACCAGCTGCTACTGATTCCACCTGATATTTGACAATGAGTCTACAGGTGCGGTGCAGTGGCAAAGGGTTTCTGGTAAAATACCCATATTTGAGCGCTACCCTGCTGCATTTCCTGAAGTATAAACCCCGATGTTTACATCAATGCATGTTGCATGGAAAACACATACAAGATTGGCTCCCCCGGTGTGAGTTGGTTCACCCACTGGCCCTCCTAGATGTTCCCTATTTTGGGGAGCCTCCATTTTTTTGACAGTAAATGAGAATTGTCACTTGCTTCAAGAAATTTTTACCTTACATGTACTCAAGTATAAAAACTCCATGTAATTACTATTATTAACTTGGTAATCTTAACACAATCTATGTTTTGACTATTTTTGCATGTAGAAATGATTTAGTATAAAATTGGCCATGGTTGTTGAGCCAGTGACATTAAAATAGACAATACCATTGAAATAAACATTCATGCACCATAAATGACTAGTGCAGATAAACTTTAGCATATCTGGAGCACCATATATTCCAATGCTTTTGTGGTTTTTGATCATTAGTGCATTTCAGCAATTTATAGTTTGATAATTGGTTATAATTATCATATACTTGATCTGATAAAATAAAGTTAATAAACTTTGGATGATCTGAATCTACCTGTTCAAAGGGTTCTACTGTTTTTGATCAATGATTCATTTTTGCATCGCAAAATTGGTTAGAGCTGCTAGATTACTTGATATAAGGGAACTATAATCGGAGTTGATATACTTTAGCTGATTTAGGCCACCATTTTCCAATCAAATTATAATTTTTGACTAAATGTCTGCTTTACTAACATGTGCCATTGATTGAAGTTATAAGATATTTCTTGTTTTATTTTCATCTACGACCGTGGTAGTCCATGGACTCAGTCATTCAATATAGTTCAAGTTATAATGATATCAACAAATGGTTCATTCTAACAGCAACGGATTTGCTAGAATGCACCATAGGTCTGAGGCTAAACCATTGATATAGTGGACCGGATCCACGTTGGTTTCCTATTATGGCTTAAAACTAGAGTAGGCGACCACTAATACCTTGCAATTTCAGGCATTTTCATCTGCCAGTAATAGGTCAGAGCAGCTGGAATAGCTCCAAACATGAGTACAATCAGAGCCGGCTCTTAGGCCAGGCCCATCAGATGCTCGACTGGGGCAACTCCCTTAAGTGAGCAACCACCTACGACCGAAAATAATAATAATTTCAGAAATCATGAATCTCAGCATCGCTCTAGAAGAAGAAACACGAATTTGCAAAAGAAACGCAATAATCCTAATCAGGCATCCAAGGAGAAACACGTGAGAACGCCGAGAAAAAGAACCTAATTTCATGACCAGGTTTGTGGCCATGCAGTGTAAAGCTGTTGCTCTGTTTAGGTTTAATCTAGATATTATTTGGGAATTCTTATGCTTTTTTATCTATATCAATGTTAACATTTTTATTAGCCATGTCTAATATCTTAACCCGTGTTTCAGGAAGTCCGGAACAGCGCAACAGAGTTACAGAGGCTGAGAGGCAGTGCAACTGTGCAAGGCTGGGATAATTAAGTTCTGTAGAGGTATGTAGTTCAGCTCTCATGGTGTCAAACCATTCCAAATGTAGGTTAATCTTATGTATAAATTAACATGTGCAGATTATCAATTATGTGACAGTTTTTTAATCAACATAACAGTTATTTTGTTCTTTTTTATGTTAACATGTCATCCTTTTTTTCTTTTTTCTTTTAACATATATATATATATATATATATATGTTAAAAGAAAAAAGAAAAAAAGGATGACATGTTAACATAAAAAAGAACAAAATAACTGTTATGTCTATATATATATATATATATATATATATATATATATATATATATATATATATATATATATATATATAGACACACACACACACACACATGAATAGATCAGTTTACTATGTTATTAAGTAATTCGTTATGGATGAAATATGAATTAATAGTGAAATGATTTCTAGTTAGCTGTCTGTTGAAAGTTTAATATGCTTGTTGAATAGTTAAATGATTTCTGACTGTTCAGACTACAACCAGTTTATGTCACAACAAGGATAATGCTATTTTAATTATCGGTGGACACCATGGCATGTATTTGTAATGTTTGGCATAAAACATAACCATGAAATAGTTTCATATATGAAGCTTTGGATTGGTGAATTATCATGGTTCAGTGCATGGTTTATTCCTTAAATTTGTTCTTTACTGCAAACTCATTATAACATTCAGTTTGCACTATTATGAGCTTTTCCTATTACATGTTTAGTTCCTAATATATTCCATGTAAGGATATTTTATTTTGGTATAATGAGTCAATATCACATTTATTCTCCCAATTTTGCTCAGCTTCTTCCATTCATGGACCAGTAATAAATTTTCTTTACTTTGTCCACAAAAAGTGTGATTCGAAGCATCCACCTGGAGATGAGATTTACCGCAGCGGCCCAATGGTTTGTCAAGTGTGGTTTGTAACAACCTGTATTTTCAATAACCTGTTATAACATAAATCGAGGCAGAATTTAATTCTAAAATCTGAATCAAGGGAAACGGGCTATGCCATTGCGTTCGTCTCGGAAAAATACGCGAAATAGAGTCCGAGTTTTCGAAAATCGGAGTCCGTATGACCCAGTTAAGGCCCATTGAAGTTTTCAGAAATTTCCATATTAAAAACAGATTTGAATTTCAAGTTCAAAGTTGGAAATAGGGCAAACTGGCGCAGGCGGGAAAGTTCCCGCCAGGACCCCCATGTCGACAGGCATGTCGACAGGGTCCCCAGGGTGTCGACAGCCCTGTCGACACAGGGTGGCCGGGCAGTTTTGCCTGGCGCACCATTTTGGGTCTTGGTCTGGTCTTGTGGCTTGGTTCTAGAGAATTCCGAAATCTGATGGACCTAATTCAACCTAGGGTTAATCCTATGGTCTAAATCACTAGCCTAATCTATAAATAAGACCCTAACCTACCCTAAATCATTCATTATTCATTCTAGCAACTAAACTATGTCAAAATCCATCCTCTCATGGCCTCCACCCTCTTCATACAATTCCTAAACAAATTCCTAAGAGATTTCCATGCATACAAGGGTATTTAGGCTTGTATGATCCTCTTTAGCTTGCATTAAAGTCTTGTTTCTCTATTGTCATCATAAAGGAGGAGTCTTGATCAAGTTTGCTTGCATTTTGGGGTTTTATTTTGTTGCATAAGGGGTTTCTTACATTTGCTATACTCATTTGAGTCCGCATAAGCATCGTAAGCCCTCTTACCTTCATTTTAGAAACTCTAAAGTTAATATGTGATGAAAGTTGGGATTTATGCATGTTTAATAAGTTATGCATGTTTATGCAAGTTCACTATGCCATGATTTGCAAGTTTATTGAGTTATGCATGTTTATGCAAGTTCACTATGCCATGATTTGCAAGTTTATTGAGTTATGCATGTTTATGCAAGTTCACTATGCCATGATTTGCAAGTTTATTGAGTTATGCATGTTTATGCAAGTTCACTATGCCATGATTTGCAAGTTTATTGAGTTATGCATGTTTATGCAAGTTCACTATGTCATGATTTGCAAGTTTATTGAGTTATGCATGTTTATGCAAGTTCACTATGCCATGATTTGCAAGTTTATTGAGTTATGCATGTTTATTCAAGTTCACTATGCCATGATTTGCAAGTTTATTGAGTTATGCATGTTTATGCAAGTTCACTATGCCATGATTTGCAAGTTTATTGAGTTATGCATGTTTATGCAAGTTCACTATGCCATGATTTGCAAGTTTATTGAGTTATGCATGTTTATGCAAGTTCACTATGCCATGATTTGCAAGTTTATTTAGTTATGCATGTTTATGCAAGTTCGCTATGCCATGATTTGCAAGTTTATTGAGTTATGCATGTTTATGCAAGTCCACTATGCCATGGTTTGCAAGTTTATTGGGTTATGCATGTTTATGCAAGTTCACTATGCTATGTTATGCATGTTTAATAAGTTATGCATACTTATGCAAGTTCACTATGCCATGTTATGCATGTTTGATAAGTTATGCATGCTTATGCAAGTTCATAATGACACGTTATGCATGTTTGACAGGTTATGCATGTTTATGCAAGTTCCATATGCTATGTTAGGCAAGTTTAACATGTTATGCATGTTTATGGTAATATGCAAGTTCACTATGCTAAGTTATGCAAGTCTAACATGTTATGCATGTTTGTTGTGGTATGCAAGTTCATCATGTATGTTATGCCAAGTTCCCTCTTCCTATCCTTTATGCGTTATTACGAATATGTAAGCGATAGAATGACGTTGGGGGGTTTCGGTAAACTTAAAATACATGAAAATATAAGATTGGGAATTTACCTATTAAGTTAGGTCTACCCCTTGGGAATTTACCTATTAAGTTAGGTCTACCCAAGTATTTGTTGACTTGTAATTATGTTTTGAAATAAAGTGGACATGACACTTAGAAAACATAAGTGTGGCCAACTCGAGGTTGGGTTGAGTTTGTAGCGTAATTCTACCCGGAACCTACCGGCTTAACTAGTGGCTACAAACAATAGGACCCAATGTGAGAAGTTGGTCATGTGGTGCCAAGACCCGAGGTTAGACCAAGTTGTGGTGTAAATCTACCCGGAACCCACCGGCTTAACTAGGTAACCACAACGAAGTCTAATGTGAGAGGTTAAGGTGCATTAAACTAATTAATGCCTCATGATTAGGGTTAAGCCAGGGTCCACTAATACTTAACCAATTTGGGGGTTTGAGGGATTGAAATGGGGTTAAGTTGTGAACTATTGGTTACACTTAACCAATTTAATCCATTTGGGGGTTTGAGGGATTGAAATGGGGTTAAGTTGTGAACTGTCGGTTACACTTAACCAATTTAATCCATGATTAGTGAAGGGTTAAATCGCACTTAACCCTTTTTAGGAAACCCTAGCAACGTGGTCTGTTCCAGCAGTAATCCCAGTTTGGTATCATCACAACCCTAGAGGCTGGGCTAGGGCGGGGCACGATTACTGGACTGATGTAAGCGACCAAAGCGACGGCTGAGTGGTACAGCGGTGCGGGTCCAGGCGGGCTACGGACGTGCACGTAATCCGGTATTGGACAAACTCGAGGCACGGGTACCAGTAGGTTTAGACTGTGCATTATTGCTTCAGTGTCTGGGGTTGACACCCGAGGGCTTGATACACCCGAAGGTGGACCCAGCACAGTCTGACTACATCCATATGTGGGCCGTATGGACACCAACACTTGACGTGTTAGGCTTATAGGGAGCCGATCGACTAGACCGTTTGGTTGGACCTTATATTAAGGTCCCTTCATGTTATTGGGTCAAAGCTTGGGCCAAGGGATCAATACCTGTTATGTTGGTTTGCTAGTACACCGTGGTGCAAAACTTAACCTTGTTTATGCGATGACACCTCTATCTATCTTATAGTTAATTTATCATGCCAGTATGTTGTTATCTATGATCATCTCAGTTTCCATCATGCTGTTAACTTTATTAGTTTATAGACTGATCGTAGCAGGGCTTACTCAGTCTTTTTGACTGACCTGTTTTCTTTCGCCTCTTTTCTTCCGTTCCCCCCCCCCCAGGTTCTCAGGGAGGGAATACAGGAGCCTAGCTTGGATCTTAGCTGCTTTCTTGGATAGCTCATGTATGCTTTGGACTTGAGCTCTCTATGTTTTTTCCACTTTTGGGATAGCTACTTTTATGTTTTCCTTTTTAGTTTCAGATGATGTTATTTTATGTACTAGACTTGTTTATTTGGGAAATTGAAATTATGATGTAGCAGACTTGTTTTTGAAATGGTTTAAAATTCTTCCGCTGTTTTATCTATCTACTTAATCTGTTTAATCACATATATATATGTCATGTCCTGCCTCGTTATATCATTATGCAAGTTTACCTTGTTTTAAAAACGCCCCACCAAAGTCAGAGTTGCTTGCAAGAGCCACCCTGGCGGAGGTGGGGTGTTACATTTGGTATCAGAGCCTATGGTTTACGAGAAGGGATGAAAAGGTTTTTAAAAACTTTTGAAAAACTATTTTCAAAACCAAGTATAAAGTATTTTCCAAGAAAAGTCTAGTTATTTTTAAAAGGCTATTCCCCAAAAGCCATTAGCACTATCCTTTGACCCCTCGTTTGAACTCTTTTCTTTTCGTTTCCAGCATGTCTGATAATCTCATCTTGCCCGAAGGAGTAACAATACCCGATTCGTTTCGTCGGTACTTGGAAGTCACGGCACCGGTCTCGGGTGTCTCTAATGTTGTCTTTCCAGTCAAGGCCGTTGTTCCTCCTCCTCCTTCCGTATCTGATGTTCCTCTTCTCCCTCAGCCTCCACGAGCGGATTTTGCGGAAACTTGTGAGAACTTTAAGATGATGGGTGGCAATAATTTTAGTGGAACAGAGACTTTTGTAGAGGCAAGGAATTGGTTAAAAGAGACCGAAGATCTTTTAGCCACCTTTGATATAGGTGACCGCAGGAAGGTTTTATTAGCAGTATGGTTGCTAAAGGAAGAAGCTGCACGTTGGTGGGTAGTCACCACCGCTACTAGGCCAATTGAGACTTGGGATGATTATAGAGGAAGGTTTGGACTGAGGTTCTTATCACTGAAGCAAGGGGACATGACTATTAGGGAATACATAGATAAGTTCAATCAACTGGCTCGGGTCGATTTAGACTCGGTTAATATAGCTCAGAAGAAGGCCCTACACTTTGCTCTAGGATTAAACGAGCCATTACATGGTTTGGCCATGTCTCATATGCCCTTGGGGGCGACTTTCGAGAGTTTGGTGAATATGGCCCTACTTCAAGAAGAAGATAAAAATGACAAGAAAGAGGCCAAGGAGAATGAGCCTCAAGGCAAGAGGGTAAATTCCGGGAAACGAGGCAAGAATAACAACAACCGCAAGGACAAGCCAAGAGAGAATAGGAAATGCAACTTCTGTGGTAAAGTTGGACATATATCCAGGGAATGTAGAAAGAAGAAGAGAAAGCGGGGCGAATGCTTTCATTGTGGTGAGTTTGGACATCTCAACAAGGATTGCCCGAGGAAACAAGGGCAAGGTCAGACTCAGTGTGCGGGACTATCTTGAGGGCGAGTTCATCCCCTCAACACCGTTCTTCCAGCTCATGATAGAGGTAGTGTTTCTGTTGAAAGACTTGTTTACATTTTCTGATTTTCCCTATTCGTACTTTGTTTGATTCTGGCACATCGCATAGTTTTATTTCATCTGATCTACTTGAAAGTTTGCACCTAAGTACTAGCCTAGTTGATGATCCCGTATGTGTTTCAAATCCAATTGGGGGTTCCGCCCAATTGTCTGTGGTCTGGGTGGATTTGAAAATTTCTATCTTGAGTATAGAATTCTCGTGGGATGTTTATATTCTCGGTTTCAGGGAATATGGGTTGGTTTTGGGCATGGAATGGTTGTCCTGTTTTGGAGCCATTCTTGGTTTTTGTGCATAGGGTTGTGAGGCTCATGATCCGCCTCGGTAATACCCTAGAAATTTCTAGTAACCCTATGGGTCCCGTCATGTTATGTTATCTTGAAATCCCTCGACTCGTCTATCGATAGTTTGCAATCTGTGAGGGTGGTCCGAGAATATCCTGATATCTTGGGGGAAGGAAAGGGGTTACCCCTAGACGTGGGATAGATTTTCCGCATTATCTGGTTGGTAATACCAAGCCAGTTTCGTGGCCGGTTAGGCGCATGACCTCGCGATATAAGAGTTGAGAAAGCAAGTCAAGGAGTTGCTTGAGAAGAACTTCCTGAGACGAAGCATTTTCGAGTAGGGTGCTCCAGTAGTATTCGTTACTAATATGGACAGTTTGCTTCGTTTATCGCGAGAAGAATAGACAACCGTTACCAAGGATCGATGATTTGTTTGATCAGCTTGTAGGAGCATCTGTTTTCTTTTGATCTAGCTACCGGATTCCATCAGCTTAGGATGGCTGAGGATGGAATTGACAAGACTGCGTTTAGGACTCTAGATGGATTTTTAGAATGGCTAGTCATGCTACTTGGTTTGACTAATGCACCCGCATATTACGTGAACTTGATGGGTAGGGTGTTTAGGGAGTCCTTGAACAAGTTTGTCGTGGTCGTTATAGCCGATATTTTGATCTCCTTAAAAGAACGAGGAAGAGCATGCTAGACATCTCAGGAAGATGATGGATACGCTTAGAGCCACCGGTTGAAGGTCAAGTTCTCCAAATGTCACTTTGGAGGAAAGAAGTTGGATTTCTTGGGCACATAGTTCCTAAGTAAGGTTTAGCGGTGGATTCCGCTAAAGTGGTTGCGGTTTAAGACCGGAAAACCCTGAGGATGGCAATTGAAGTAAGAAGCTTTCTCCGTTTGGCTAGTTAGTTAGCATTCCCTGAGCTTAGACTTACTCTTCTGGATCAAGAAGGGGGCTTCACAGGAAGAAGACCCGCAGTTAGTCAAGAACATGGACCAGTTGATTCGAGGCGAGATGTTAAGTCACCTCGCTAGATATATTATAGATGTCAAGGGATGACTAAGGTGCGATGAGAGATTATGTGTTCCTCGAGTGGAAGACTTGGTAAAGAAGGTTCTTGAAGATGCGCTTCACTCGAGGAGGTGGCCGAGTTGGTCTCAAGATGCATGTTGTGCCACCAGGTTAAGGCCAAGTCATAGAAGCCCGGCGGGCCATTACCTCCATTGGAGGTTCCGCAAGGGAAGTGTGAAAACATCTCGATAGATTATGAGGAAAGATTACCTAGATCAAAGAAAGGGAATACGGGTAGGTTGGTCACAATAGGTAGACTCACGAAGAGTGCTCACTTCAGTCCAGTGAAGAGCGAGGGGACTGCATCATGGTTAGCAACGGTTTACCCTCAAGAAGTTGGCCAGTTTTGAAATAGCCTACAAGAAGCCATGGGTAGGCAACTGAATCTAGGTATGGCCTATCACTCATAGGTGGAGGGTTCATTTCGATTAAGCATGAGTTATAGAAAATCACGTTTGTAAGGGAAATTGGCAACGTGGATTGGTATTTTCCAGAAAAATTCTGCTGCGTGGAATACTTTATAGTAAGAAGACGAGATCCAGGATTCACCAGTGAATTTTGGAAAGCTCGCATGAAATCATGAGGTTACGGTTATGTTTAGGCCGAGTATGATAAAAGAAGAATAAGAAGAAGACGAAAGGCGATGATGAAATGAGTTCCAACTCGAATTTGGGAAATAGGAGTTAGGAAGCCAAGAAATCATGAAGTGAAAGACGGTCAAAGCACAGTGGAGTTAAGCTCAAGGAAACGTGACCAAGAAGAGTGAAGATACACGCATCATATCTCGTTGTAAGAGTGCATCCTTGATCCTTGTTTTCATGTGGAGCTTGCTTGCAAGTTATCTTTTGTATATATCCTCTCGGTCCCGTTCTCGATCTTATTTCTGTTGTAAACTCCATAAGGGGGTTATGACTCATCGGTTAGTACTATATGTCAGAGTTTGAATGGATTTCTTGTAATCCAAAAAGGAGCTTATCTCGCCTACCTTCTAAGGTCTCTTTTTAGCATATCTCTCTATCCATGTTTATCGTGTTTATCTTGTCATGAGAACCTTAGGTAGAATCCTTTGGATGAAACATGTGTTTGAGACATGTTATGTTTGATGGTTGCAAATGGTTGCAAGTGTTTGCAAGTGGTTACTCGTGGATGCATTATACACATTAGGCACTAGATCGGCTCACACACTCTTCATGTTGCATATGCATGAGTGCTTACACTTATTCATGGTTGAAACTTGTTGTGCTACCACATGGATGTTGCATATGGATGAATGTTATGTGCACTCATATAGATACTATGAATTATGTTAGGAATTTGCATACATATGGATTCATTTCACTGACATACATATGCATTAAGGAGGTTTACTGTATCAGTAACCGCCTGATCTTTGCATTAGATAAGTACATATACACACACTTTTGCATATGTTCATGCCACATTTAGAATCTTGTAAGGACAATGATTGCTCGTGGATGATGCTTTGAGTAGATGGATGATTGGATGGTAGGATACGTTCTTCCTAACTTGAAGATTTTGGGGACGAAATCCTTTAAGGAGGGGAGAATGTAACAACCCGTATTTTCAATAACCTGTTATAACATAAATCGAGGCAGAATTTAATTCTAAAATCTGAATCAAGGGAAACGGGCTATGCCATTGCGTTCGTCTCGGAAAAATACGCGAAATAGAGTCCGAGTTTTCGAAAATCGGAGTCCGTATGACCCAGTTAAGGCCCATTGAAGTTTTCAGAAATTTCCATATTAAAAACAGATTTGAATTTCAAGTTCAAAGTTGGAAATAGGGCAAACTGGCGCAGGCGGGAAAGTTCCCGCCAGGACCCCCATGTCGACAGGCATGTCGACAGGGTCCCCAGGGTGTCGACAGCCCTGTCGACAGCCCTGTCGACACAGGGTGGCCGGGCAGTTTTGCCTGGCGCACCATTTTGGGTCTTGGTCTGGTCTTGTGGCTTGGTTCTAGAGAATTCCGAAATCTGATGGACCTAATTCAACCTAGGGTTAATCCTATGGTCTAAATCACTAGCCTAATCTATAAATAAGACCCTAACCTACCCTAAATCATTCATTATTCATTCTAGCAACTAAACTATGTCAAAATCCATCCTCTCATGGCCTCCATCCTCTTCATACAATTCCTAAACAAATTCCTAAGAGATTTCCATGCATACAAGGGTATTTAGGCTTGTATGATCCTCTTTAGCTTGCATTAAAGTCTTGTTTCTCTATTGTCATCATAAAGGAGGAGTCTTGATCAAGTTTGCTTGCATTTTGGGGTTTTATTTTGTTGCATAAGGGGTTTCTTACATTTGCTATACTCATTTGAGTCCGCATAAGCATCGTAAGCCCTCTTACCTTCATTTTAGAAACTCTAAAGTTAATATGTGATGAAAGTTGGGATTTATGCATGTTTAATAAGTTATGCATGTTTATGCAAGTTCACTATGCCATGATTTGCAAGTTTATTGAGTTATGCATGTTTATGCAAGTTCACTATGCCATGATTTGCAAGTTTATTGAGTTATGCATGTTTATGCAAGTTCACTATGCCATGATTTGCAAGTTTATTGAGTTATGCATGTTTATGCAAGTTCACTATGCCATGATTTGCAAGTTTATTGAGTTATGCATGTTTATGCAAGTTCACTATGCCATGATTTGCAAGTTTATTGAGTTATGCATGTTTATGCAAGTTCACTATGCCATGATTTGCAAGTTTATTGAGTTATGCATGTTTATTCAAGTTCACTATGTCATGATTTGCAAGTTTATTTAGTTATGCATGTTTATGCAAGTTCGCTATGCCATGATTTGCAAGTTTATTGAGTTATGCATGTTTATGCAAGTCCACTATGCCATGGTTTGCAAGTTTATTGGGTTATGCATGTTTATGCAAGTTCACTATGCTATGTTATGCATGTTTAATAAGTTATGCATACTTATGCAAGTTCACTATGCCATGTTATGCATGTTTGATAAGTTATGCATGCTTATGCAAGGTCATAATGACACGTTATGCATGTTTGACAAGTTATGCATGTTTATGCAAGTTCCATATGCTATGTTAGGCAAGTTTAACATGTTATGCATGTTTATGGTAATATGCAAGTTCACTATGCTAAGTTATGCAAGTCTAACATGTTATGCATGTTTGTTGTGGTATGCAAGTTCATCATGTATGTTATGCCAAGTTCCCTCTTCCTATCCTTTATGCGTTATTACGAATATGTAAGCGATAGAATGACGTTGGGGGGTTTGGGTAAACTTAAAATACATGAAAATATAAGATTGGGAATTTACCTATTAAGTTAGGTCTACCCCTTGGGAATTTACCTATTAAGTTAGGTCTACCCAAGTATTTGTTGACTTGTAATTATGTTTTGAAATAAAGTGGACATGACACTTAGAAAACATAAGTGTGGCCAACTCGAGGTTGGGTTGAGTTTGTAGCGTAATTCTACCCGGAACCTACCGGCTTAACTAGTGGCTACAAACAATAGGACCTAATGTGAGAAGTTGGTCATGTGGTGCCAAGACCCGAGGTTAGACCAAGTTGTGGTGTAAATCTACCCGGAACCCACCGGCTTAACTAGGTAACCACAACGAAGTCTAATGTGAGAGGTTAAGGTGCATTAAACTAATTAATGCCTCATGATTAGGGTTAAGCCAGGTTCCACTAATACTTAACCAATTTGGGGGTTTGAGGGATTGAAATGGGGTTAAGTTGTGAACTATTGGTTACACTTAACCAATTTAATCCATTTGGGGGTTTGAGGGATTGAAATGGGGTTAAGTTGTGAACTGTCGGTTACACTTAACCAATTTAATCCATGATTAGAGAAGGGTTAAATCGCACTTAACCCTTTTTAGGAAACCCTAGCAACGTGGTCTGTTCCAGCAGTTTCCCAGTTTGGTATCATCACAACCCTAGAGGTTGGGCTAGGGCGGGGCACGATTACTGGACTGATGTAAGCGACCAAAGCGACGGCTGAGTGGTACAGCGGTGCGGGTCCAGGCGGGCTACGGACGTGCACGTAATCCGGT
Source organism: Allium sativum (assembly GCA_030737875.1). Classification (NCBI taxonomy): domain Eukaryota; kingdom Viridiplantae; phylum Streptophyta; class Magnoliopsida; order Asparagales; family Amaryllidaceae; genus Allium; species Allium sativum. Next base: position 755,431,386 of record CM060918.1, read on the forward strand.
ATTGGACAAACTCGAGGCACGGGTACCAGTAGGTTTAGACTGTGCATTATTGCTTCAGTGTCTGGGGTTGACACCCGAGGGCTTGATACACCCGAAGGTGGACCCAGCACGGTCTGACTACATCCATATGTGGGCCGTATGGACACCAACACTTGACGTGTTAGGCTTATAGGGAGCCGATCGACTAGACCGTTTGGTTGGACCTTATATTAAGGTCACTTCATGTTATTGGGTCAAAGCTTGGGCCAAGGGATCAATACCTGTTATGTTGGTTTGCTAGTACACCGTGGTGCAAAACTTAACCTTGTTTATGCGATGACACCTCTATCTATCTTATAGTTAATTTATCATGCCAGTATGTTGTTATCTATGATCATCTCAGTTTCCATCATGCTGTTAACTTTATTAGTTTATAGATTGATCGTAGCAGGGCTTACTCAGTCTTTTTGACTGACCTGTTTTCTTTCGCCTCTTTTCTTCCGTTCCCCCCCCCCCTCCCCCAAGGTTCTCAGGGAGGGAATACAGGAGCCTAGCTTGGATCTTAGCTGCTTTCTTGGATAGCTCATGTATGCTTTGGACTTGAGCTCGCTATGGTTTTTCCACTTTGGGGATAGCTACTTTTATGTTTTCCTTTTTAGTTTTAGATGATGTTATTTTATGTACTAGACTTGTTTATTTGGGAAATTGACATTATGATGTAGCAGACTTGTTTTTGAAATGGTTTAAAATTCTTCCGCTGTTTTATCTATCTACTTAATCTGTTTAATCACATATATATATGTCATGTCCTGCCTCGTTATATCATTATGCATGTTTACCTTGTTTTAAATACGCCCCACCAAAGTCAGAGTTGCTTGCAAGAGCCACCCTGGCGGAGGTGGGGTGTTACATGGTTTTTCACTTGTGGAGGGGGACAAGCTTGACCTTGCTACTGCCTTTCTTGAGAAGGCCAAATCCAAAGGCATGTCACTTTGTTGCCCACTGATGTCATCATTGCTGACAAGTTCGCTCCTGATGCAAACAGCAAGGTACATTCTACTAAAACTAAGCGATAATAGTGCAATATCAAAGTATTAAGCAAATAAAATTCAAGAACTGATTTGGTTATTTAGGCAAAATAGTTGAGTAAATTTTGTTAATATGTTTGTTTATTTGTGTTTGCAGGTGGTGCCAGCTTCGTCTATCCCAGATGGTTGGATGGGACTTGATATTGGTCCAAAACTCAACCAAAACATTCAGCGAGTCTTTTGACACTATCAAAACTGCAGCAAGTCATTAGAATGTGCCGTATTCATAGGGTTTTGAAGATTATTCTACTGTCTACAATATTCTATTTGTATAATCACCAATACAATATACACTTTTTTGTAAGTACTCAATTAGTTTCTTAATTTAGTGCTTTTTAGCAATTTAATACTACAAAGCTGCCTAGTATACACATTTAGAAGAAAGGGTTGTTACTAATAAATATGAGGATGAACAGACCAAAGTTTAATAGAATTCACTTATGTAAATAGACAATCATTTTTTCCATGGTTTCATTATTTTTTGTAGCAAGGCTGACTGGGAGAAATGATATAAGAGTAAAACAAACAAAAGTTCAGATACTGGTTGCACAAATGGAATTCAAAGAATTGGTAAAGTAAGCAATCTTTCTTGTTTAATTACTTTGTCTGTAAGTGACACCTTCCATGATTAAGTAGGTTTGATTTTGTTTGATAAAGTAAACACTGTCTTAAAGGTAGGTTTGATTTTGTTGGCTGCTGCTTATTTTCACTTTACCGAATATTAAAAGAAATAGTACTGAGGATGATATAATTGCTAAGAAAAGGGTCAAAACCATGTGGAATTATAATTAATAGGTCGATGTTAATCTTGCATTTCAACTTGTGGTGAGATACAATGATTCAGATGATGTACAAGACGTACGAAATGCTATCTGTTTATTATTTTGGAGACTGAACCAAGAAGTTGCTCTTAAAACTTTGGGGAAGTAGCGTGATACCCTGGATCCATATTTGAAATAATAAGTCTATGATATGAAGTGACTCTTTATGACATTATAATACTGTGACGACCTGGAATTTCGCTCGATCCGAATCAGTCGTTAAACCGATCTAGACCGTTCGAAACCCCTGAACGTTGAGAACAGGACAAACCAGAACACAAACAGAAGAACATTTCATTGTATATTACAACAATGCATCAGATTACAAGAATATACAGAGTATAAATGAATAAATATTACACAGAAATATCAGAGATTTAAATTACATTTAAATACATAGCAGCGGAAAAATAATATAAAGCACAACTGAAGGTGATATACGGATACAGAGCTTTCCGGATATCATTCCAGCTGTAAACCAGGATCCTGTGAATATAAATCTGCAAAACCAAAACTACTAGCTGCCCGTGCGGAAAATAGGGGCACCCAGAGTTTAGGTTAGAACAATAAACTCCAGGTCAGTCATGTGACTGGTGTGAGAACTAAAACAGTTATTTAAAACTTTATTTTAAAAGAAAGTAATTCAAGGGACCACGCCGCATAACACGGAACGGGTTTCCTCCCAAGAATACCAGTGCATATCAATAAACAACGCAATGCTTTTTCGAAAAATGAAGCTATTATAAGACCCAGGTCCTATCATACAATGCAACGCAAGCCGGGGGATAGGGTTTTCCCTTATAATAGCCAAACATGCTTGGTACGCTTAAAACAAATCATTTGATACTATAATAAGTGTATAGTGTCAAAACATTTCAATCATAAATATAAATCATAGACGGCATAGTATCCCATGCTACTATGTCGCCATACTAGGCTCTACAAATAAAGCTGAAATACACGTATTGGAAATTGGATTCCGTCATGAGTCGAGGCAAGGGGCAAGCTCCTCTCCGCGTTCGAGACACTCTAGCAAATGTCCCCGGGATTACGCACACTGGGTAACCCCTGGATGCGGCTGGGCCGGTCCTCACTTACGTTAGAGGATTAATTATGCCTGAACACACGTTTCCCGGTCCTTACAGACCTATAATCGAGGCGCCTCATTCCAACAACCACAAAGGTGAAAAGTATATATATGTCAGGGCTGGTAAGTCACTGACACCACCAAAGCTAGAAAGAAACGTGCGCTCTCCCAGCGGTCCGTATCCCGTTTTTAACTCATACCGAGGTGTGAGGCTCGCGAATACACGCTATACACAAAGCTGCCACGTAGGCGTGCTTTGATCATCAACCACAAGACTTTGCTTTTCAACAGAAGCCTTGATCCATGCAACTCAGCATGCCACACAGGCAATTCATGCCATGCGATTGATATCTATCGATATATAACCTCTAAGCTCGTACGTCTCAGAGAAGGGCGTTAAGCAAGAGAATAAATTCTCCGCCGCCAAGCAGATATATATTTAATAGAAATCAATCAACACAGAATAAAATCCAATGTCAGACACACAATCCATTTACAAGTCCGTTCTGGGTCTGAACGAAACCGGAGGCACTTTCCTCGCATATCCATCCATCTCCAAGTACGTCTGGACAACCACCAACTATTTCCATCCTCTTGGGTGTACAGCCCAATCAGGATCGTCAGTAATTATCCCTACGATGTGAAGACTTCCGGTCTTCAACCACCGTCTTCATCTTCGACATATCGTCGAATCGGTTATTCAGAATGGGTGCAAACCCGGACTTTCCGAACAACCCGCGTATATTAAAACAAATGTTACACAAACACAACATACGCCTCATTCCAATTCATTAGTCACTAATCGCAAATCAGCAAGAGAACAATTTCCCAAACATTAACCCCGAAGGCCGAAACCAACATCAGATCAATACCCAGGAAACCATTCTTCTTAGCCAACCTACAGCTAGTTTCTAAATTCCACATTCTTAGGGAAATGTTCCCATTAATTTTATCCAAGATAAATTCCTTAAAATTTATCCTTTAATCTTCCTTTGGATGTCATTTAAAACCAAATTATGGTTTTTCCCAACTAGTCGAGATTAGCGAACCACAACGAAGTAATTATTTATTTTATTTCCCAATCCCAACCTATTCATCCATGAAGCAAAACTGGTAATACTCCATATCTAACACCGTGGTGTTATCGGTAAAATTAATTACCATTTCACGTTCAAATCTAATTAAAGATTTAACTATCGCTTTGGAGCAAAACTGGCGATACTCCATTCTCGTTCATTTTCTAAATTTGGTAATTTAGATTATCAATTCGAATTTCAATCTAATTGCAGATTCAATAAAACTCCTTTTACTGGGTTAAAGAACTAGGTGTTATTTAAAACACAGTTCACGACAAACCCAAATCACATTCTATTCGTTATCGGGTTAAAGAACTAGTGTTATTTAAAACACAGTTCACGATAAACCCATTTCAAATCCAATCAAATATATTAGAAATCCCGATTATTTAAAACCCCTTTTAAATCTAATTTATTTATTAGAATCAATTGGGTTTCAAATTTAGTTCAAACTAGTGCATTTCGATAAAAACCATTTTTATCTTTTCAAATGTGGAGTTTTTCATCCCAAATTTTCCCAAATCATTTCTTATGATTTTATACAAATTATTACTATTTTTAATAATTTTATCGAGGCCCGTGCAGTCGATTTCCAACAACGGCCATCGAACTGCACTTATAGCGACCTTTTTCGAATTTGATTTGGACGTATCTCCAAATCTAACCGTTAGATTTCAAATTTCTAATATTCGTTAGAAAGCTCTTTTCGATACGAACCCAACGGTTCCGGCTTTAGGAGAATCCGACGGTCGGATCTCCCGTAATGTCCGTTTGAAATAAATGGTCGAAATTCACGAACTGCCGCGGCGCGGCGCGTTCTATTCAGGCCATTATATTATATATATAATATATATAATATATATATTTCGTCGATTTCTATTTAAAACGAATTATATATTTAGTTTTGAATTCGTTTCAAAAGCAAAGTCAACTTCTATTTCAATTCAAATCAAAATTGAATTCTTCTTTATAAATTCGTTTTAAAACTCATTTCTATTCAATTCAAATTTCAATTTAATTTGAATTCATTTCACTTCATTTTAAATTCAATTCGAATTCATTTCTCAATTCAATTCAATTCAATTCAAATTGGTTTTCTATTCGATTCAAATTCATTTTCTATTCAAATTAAATTCTTTTCGTTTTCTATTTGAATCAAGTTCATTATATATTCAATTTGAAATCAAATTGGCTTTCTATTCGATTCAATTCGAAATCGTTTTATATTCAACTCATTTCGAAATCGTTATATATTCAATTCATTTCGAAATCGTTATATATTCAATTCATTTCGAAATCGTTATATATTCAATTCATTTCGAAATCGTTTTATATTCAATTCATTTCGAAATCGTTATATATTCAATTCATTTCGAAATCGTTTTATATTCAATTCATTTCGAAATCGTTATATATTCAATTCATTTCGAAATCGTTATATATTCAATTCATTTCGAAATCGTTATATATTCAATTCATTTCGAAATCGTTATATATTCAATTCATTTCGAAATCGTTATATATTCAATTCATTTCGAAATCGTTTTATATTCAATTCATTTCGAAATCGTTATATATTCAATTCATTTCGATAATCGTTATATATTTCGTTCGCGTCAAAATGGCGCATCACTATTCAACACGGCTTTATATATTCTATTTCAAATATTTCTTTTTGTCAACACACGACTAATCTCAACGAATGAGTACCGTCCATGTGTGACTATTTTTGGTTAAATTATTTCGTTCAACACATGACTAATCTCAACGAATGAGTACCGTCAACACATGAACCTTTATTTTATATTGATAAAGATGTAAATTTTATTATAAAAATAATTCGTTCAACACATGACTAATATCAACGGATGAATATAGTCAACACATGAACCTTTATTTTATATTGATAAAGATGTAAATTTTATTATAAAAATAATTCGTTCAACACATGACTAATATCAACGGATGAATATAGTCAACACATGAACCTTTATTTTATATTGATAAAGATGTAAATTTTATTATAAAAATAATTCGTTCAACACATGACTAATATCAACGGATGAATATAGTCAACACATGAACCTTTATTTTATATTGATAAAGATGTAAATTTTATTATAAAAATAATTCGTTCAACACATGACTAATATCAACGGATGAATATAGTCAACACATGAACCTTTATTTTATATTGTTTATTTTTCAAATTGGAATGAGGCCCAATCAATTACCATATAAAGTTAATTACATGGATTTTCATACAACACATGTATATAATAGCATTGAAAAATAATCAACCATCAACCAAAGTGCACTACACTGTATAAGCATCAAATATAGATATCTAACGCTTATAACAGCCTGTCAATCAATCGATCGACATATTTATCAGTCAGGATGAGTGAACTTTTAAATTTCATCCCAACACCCGTGTAGGGTTTCAAACAATCAAACATAGATTTTATTCGTGCAGTTGGGCGATGTGTAAAATTTATCGACCCAATCAATGTCATTCAAATAGGTGTACATAAACAAACCATCTGGCTTGTAAATGAATATTTTATTTTATTCGCATTCACGTTAAAAATTATATTTTTAACGATAAAACAATTTATCTTAACATATGAATATCTATTCAGTTCATTTATTCAATAAATGATTATTTTTATTTTTCTAACATATTTTAGAAAATTTCGGCGGCATAACGGCACGATACTAGAAACGGGACAAGGCCTAGCCTAATCCCCGGTCTAGTGAAGGCCCACGCCATTCACACATCAATCAAATTCACTTTCGTTATGCAAACCACAAAATTTGGAGTAAGGGTCTAACCTAGCCTTACTCCTTCGCCTTATAACGGCGCACGTCTAATCCTAACCAATTTATCGATTCGATTTTTCACACCACAAACCACATTCAAACCAATATCGCAATCAATCACCAAACAGTCAAACAAACAAGTCCATGGTCTGTGGACGATTGTGTCGGGTGCTACTAAGCACCGTCTGCATCCTAGTATATATATAACTAGAAAAATTAAATTGAAAGGTGAGAAGTTCTCACTTATAGCTATCCAAACATCTTGACTCTTCTTTGATAGAAATCTTCATTGTTTTCGCATCTTCGTCAGCTTCGTCGTCCGTAGCCACTACATATATAAAAATCGAATTTTTACCTTGCTATTCAATATTTAAAAATCATATTTTTATTTCGAAGGTCCATATATAAAAATCAAATTTTTAGTTCAGAGTTCAATATATAAAAATCGACTTTTCTATCGCTATGTCAAATAGATAAAAATTATATTTTTATCACGCTATTTTCCACATAACGATTTCGCCTTTTCTAAAATAAAGATTTAGCCTTTTCAAAAATAAAGTTTTCGCCTTTATAAAAATAAAGTTTTCGCCTTTATAAAAATAAAGTTTTCGCCTTTATATAAAAATAAAGTTTTCGCCTTTATAAAAATTACCACTTTATCTCTACGTATATATAAAATAAAAATCAGATTTTTATTTCGTTACATACACAAAGATGATATCTTTATATTCTCTATCCTATGAAGATTATATTTTTAATACTTTAAAAATATAAAAATCATATTTTGACATCATCTATATAGTAAAGACTATATTTTTAATACTTTGAAAATATAAAAATCATATTTTTAATACTTTAAAAATATAAAAATCATATTTTTCTTTAACTAAAAATCAAATCTTTTTTTTCTAATCAGTATTAATCTTTTTGAAAAATCAGTTTTTATTTTCTTTTAAAAATTCAGTTTTCCTAAACCAAAAATATAAAATAAAATCAGTTTTAACTTTTTATTTAAAATCAGTTTTAGCATCATTATAAAAAAAAAAAAAAAATCAGTTTTAAACATACAAAAAAAATCAGTTATAAACATACTAAAAAAAATCATATATATAAAAAAACGAATTAAAAAAAAATATCGTATATAAAAAAAAAAAACTTACAGTTAAACCGAGGGGGGGGGGGTTTGGCAGTGGTCTTCGTCGAAGGGGGAAGCTGGAAACGGAGGAGGGGGTCGCGCGAGCGGTGGCGGTCGCGGTCAGGGTGGGCGGTGCGGTTCGATTTGAGGGGGTCTAGGGTTGGGGACTTCGAATTGGGCTGGAGTATTAACGGAGGGAGGCTGGAGCAAATAAGGGGGGGAGGGTTTCCATCCATCGGCGGCGACTGAGAGGGAGGTGGCGGCTCACCTGACGCGGCGGTGCGAGGAGGGGGTGGGCGCGAGGATCGATGGCGAGGGGGAGGTGTTAAAGCGGGATCGATTTGAGTTTTTTTTTCTTTTTTTTTTTTTCCTCTTTTCTTTTGATTTTAAATGAACGATACAGGGGGGGAGGGTTATTATAAAGAAGGATATATTAATTTATATTTTTAATTTAATTTTATCTTCAAAAAGTTACTTTAGAAATTCGAACTCCTTTTTTAGCCCACCGACTGTCGTCCCTAGGGTAATACCCCCATTCCGAACACAATGGGATATGTATCCCAAGCTGATTCGATCTTTTCAATTAGTTTCCGCTGAATTTACATTTAAATCACTATATTGAATTTTAAACGTACATTTCAAATTACCGGGGTCACATACTAACTCTAAAAATTCTCGAAAAATATTTTCTAGCTTCGTATTGACGATACGGTCTTAACAAAACTAGTTTCGTCGAATTCCGAGACCGTTTGAAAAATGGCCATTTTCCAGTCGACTAAAATCCACTGAAATGGTCAAAACACGTTTTCCTTTGCCACGCTCACATATTGATTCGAAAAATTATGAAATTTGGAATCTAGCAATAACTTAACATCACGGACCCAACAAGAGTGGTCTCGTCGAAATCCGAGGTCATTTGCAAAATGGCTATTTTTAAGGGCTATATATTATATTAAAATATATATAAATTCCACAGCGACTATTTCTAATTTTCAACTGGACATATCTCATCATTTCTAAAATGAAATCTCAGTTTGTTAACTTCGTTACAAAGATACAGTTATACAGATTCAAATATTTCTTGTTTCGTTCAATTCTGACTTATATTGAATTCTGTATATTCATTTGAAATTAGAAATCGAATTTTCGAACTACCGCGCCATTTTCAATTCCTTTTATAATTATATATAATTATTTATATTCTAACGACGACGTATATAATATATACGTCGAATTATATTCAAAATAAATTTTCTCGTCGATATTATTTAAAATACTCTATTTTAAATATTCAAAATTCGCCAAAATTGCCAAAATAAAAATTTTAAACTGGCCCAGATTTTCCGGGTTATTACAATCTCCCCCACTTAAAACTTTTCGTCCCCGAAAAGGAACAAAGTCGAAAGTGGTTTGATTATTAAGCTCTACATTCGATCTGGCTTCCATTCTCCAACTCTTTAGTTTCTGAGAATTTTCAAAATTTCAAAAATTTGGCTAACACCCTAAATTTTCGAAAAATTTCGCCATAACCTCCCCTGCACCGGGAGCATCGGGGAATTTCAAATAGCTTCCCCGGTCCTTCAGATCTCAAAAAGAAAAAGAAAAAGCCAAGCGGCTAGCCAATAGGCTCACAAAATCATCATCACCCAAACTAAACAGGAAATTATGTAGTAAACATGTACCTATTTGTCGGGCAAACAAATTTTATTCTCTGGCTCTAGCCTCCTTGCTATGACCTGTTCAATATAAGTATACGTATATGCAAGCAAATGCGACCAATTTCAATATAATTCAATATTTGGTTCAATTAGTCATAAATGATTAAAATTAGCAAACAATTAAACAAGCAACTCAAACATCAATCAATTAGTGGATTAGAATTTTCAAATTCATAATTTTGATACATATACAAAAAATCATGTTTTTGATGCCAATTCACAACAAAGTGTTCTATCTATATTAGTTTTGGTTCTCACACCAGTCTGATGGAAATATATCGATATCACACCTTCGTTACTCGAACATGAATACTAATGACAACTAGTCAATCATCAGAATCATCTTCGGGCCACCAGAGTATGATTCTATATCTATCCAGTATATTAAAACTTTGAATATACGTTCATGACGCGTATATGCAAAATCTTTATATACTCGATTGTCCATATTCAAAATAAATAAATAGTCAAATACGTTTAAAATGGTTTAACTTTTCAAAACAAAATTGTTTTCATTTGAAAAATATACTCTTCACACTCGTTCTAGGATACTACTGATCCTATCTCTAACGAGTCATCCTAATTGGATATTACTAATCCAATATCTGATGAATTCTTTCGTATGGTTCTAATGTGTCTTGTTCTCGAGCTCTGTAAACCAAAGCTCTGATACCAAATGTGACGACCTGGAATTTCGCTCGATCCGAATCAGTCGTTAAACCGATCTAGACCGTTCGAAACCCCTGAACGTTGAGAACAGGACAAACCAGAACACAAACAGAAGAACATTTCATTGTATATTACAACAATGCATCAGATTACAAGAATATACAGAGTATAAATGAATAAATATTACACAGAAATATCAGAGATTTAAATTACATTTAAATACATAGCAGCGGAAAAATAATATAAAGCACAACTGAAGGTGATATACGGATACAGAGCTTTCCGGATATCATTCCAGCTGTAAACCAGGATCCTGTGAATATAAATCTGCAAAACCAAAACTACTAGCTGCCCGTGCGGAAAATAGGGGCACCCAGAGTTTAGGTTAGAACAATAAACTCCAGGTCAGTCATGTGACTGGTGTGAGAACTAAAACAGTTATTTAAAACTTTATTTTAAAAGAAAGTAATTCAAGGGACCACGCCGCATAACACGGAACGGGTTTCCTCCCAAGAATACCAGTGCATATCAATAAACAACGCAATGCTTTTTCGAAAAATGAAGCTATTATAAGACCCAGGTCCTATCATACAATGCAACGCAAGCCGGGGGATAGGGTTTTCCCTTATAATAGCCAAACATGCTTGGTACGCTTAAAACAAATCATTTGATACTATAATAAGTGTATAGTGTCAAAACATTTCAATCATAAATATAAATCATAGACGGCATAGTATCCCATGCTACTATGTCGCCATACTAGGCTCTACAAATAAAGCTGAAATACACGTATTGGAAATTGGATTCCGTCATGAGTCGAGGCAAGGGGCAAGCTCCTCTCCGCGTTCGAGACACTCTAGCAAATGTCCCCGGGATTACGCACACTGGGTAACCCCTGGATGCGGCTGGGCCGGTCCTCACTTACGTTAGAGGATTAATTATGCCTGAACACACGTTTCCCGGTCCTTACAGACCTATAATCGAGGCGCCTCATTCCAACAACCACAAAGGTGAAAAGTATATATATGTCAGGGCTGGTAAGTCACTGACACCACCAAAGCTAGAAAGAAACGTGCGCTCTCCCAGCGGTCCGTATCCCGTTTTTAACTCATACCGAGGTGTGAGGCTCGCGAATACACGCTATACACAAAGCTGCCACGTAGGCGTGCTTTGATCATCAACCACAAGACTTTGCTTTTCAACAGAAGCCTTGATCCATGCAACTCAGCATGCCACACAGGCAATTCATGCCATGCGATTGATATCTATCGATATATAACCTCTAAGCTCGTACGTCTCAGAGAAGGGCGTTAAGCAAGAGAATAAATTCTCCGCCGCCAAGCAGATATATATTTAATAGAAATCAATCAACACAGAATAAAATCCAATGTCAGACACACAATCCATTTACAAGTCCGTTCTGGGTCTGAACGAAACCGGAGGCACTTTCCTCGCATATCCATCCATCTCCAAGTACGTCTGGACAACCACCAACTATTTCCATCCTCTTGGGTGTACAGCCCAATCAGGATCGTCAGTAATTATCCCTACGATGTGAAGACTTCCGGTCTTCAACCACCGTCTTCATCTTCGACATATCGTCGAATCGGTTATTCAGAATGGGTGCAAACCCGGACTTTCCGAACAACCCGCGTATATTAAAACAAATGTTACACAAACACAACATACGCCTCATTCCAATTCATTAGTCACTAATCGCAAATCAGCAAGAGAACAATTTCCCAAACATTAACCCCGAAGGCCGAAACCAACATCAGATCAATACCCAGGAAACCATTCTTCTTAGCCAACCTACAGCTAGTTTCTAAATTCCACATTCTTAGGGAAATGTTCCCATTAATTTTATCCAAGATAAATTCCTTAAAATTTATCCTTTAATCTTCCTTTGGATGTCATTTAAAACCAAATTATGGTTTTTCCCAACTAGTCGAGATTAGCGAACCACAACGAAGTAATTATTTATTTTATTTCCCAATCCCAACCTATTCATCCATGAAGCAAAACTGGTAATACTCCATATCTAACACCGTGGTGTTATCGGTAAAATTAATTACCATTTCACGTTCAAATCTAATTAAAGATTTAACTATCGCTTTGGAGCAAAACTGGCGATACTCCATTCTCGTTCATTTTCTAAATTTGGTAATTTAGATTATCAATTCGAATTTCAATCTAATTGCAGATTCAATAAAACTCCTTTTACTGGGTTAAAGAACTAGGTGTTATTTAAAACACAGTTCACGACAAACCCAAATCACATTCTATTCGTTATCGGGTTAAAGAACTAGTGTTATTTAAAACACAGTTCACGATAAACCCATTTCAAATCCAATCAAATATATTAGAAATCCCGATTATTTAAAACCCCTTTTAAATCTAATTTATTTATTAGAATCAATTGGGTTTCAAATTTAGTTCAAACTAGTGCATTTCGATAAAAACCATTTTTATCTTTTCAAATGTGGAGTTTTTCATCCCAAATTTTCCCAAATCATTTCTTATGATTTTATACAAATTATTACTATTTTTAATAATTTTATCGAGGCCCGTGCAGTCGATTTCCAACAACGGCCATCGAACTGCACTTATAGCGACCTTTTTCGAATTTGATTTGGACGTATCTCCAAATCTAACCGTTAGATTTCAAATTTCTAATATTCGTTAGAAAGCTCTTTTCGATACGAACCCAACGGTTCCGGTTTTAGGAGAATCCGACGGTCGGATCTCCCGTAATGTCCGTTTGAAATAAATGGTCGAAATTCACGAACTGCCGCGGCGCGGCGCGTTCTATTCAGGCCATTATATTATATATATAATATATATAATATATATATTTCGTCGATTTCTATTTAAAACGAATTATATATTTAGTTTTGAATTCGTTTCAAAAGCAAAGTCAACTTCTATTTCAATTCAAATCAAAATTGAATTCTTCTTTATAAATTCGTTTTAAAACTCATTTCTATTCAATTCAAATTTCAATTTAATTTGAATTCATTTCACTTCATTTTAAATTCAATTCGAATTCGTTTCTCAATTCAATTCAATTCAATTCAAATTGGTTTTCTATTCGATTCAAATTCATTTTCTATTCAAATTAAATTCTTTTCGTTTTCTATTTGAATCAAGTTCATTATATATTCAATTTGAAATCAAATTGGCTTTCTATTCGATTCAATTCGAAATCGTTTTATATTCAACTCATTTCGAAATCGTTATATATTCAATTCATTTCGAAATCGTTATATATTCAATTCATTTCGAAATCGTTATATATTCAATTCATTTCGAAATCGTTTTATATTCAATTCATTTCGAAATCGTTATATATTCAATTCATTTCGAAATCGTTTTATATTCAATTCATTTCGAAATCGTTATATATTCAATTCATTTCGAAATCGTTATATATTCAATTCATTTCGAAATCGTTATATATTCAATTCATTTCGAAATCGTTATATATTCAATTCATTTCGAAATCGTTATATATTCAATTCATTTCGAAATCGTTTTATATTCAATTCATTTCGAAATCGTTATATATTCAATTCATTTCGATAATCGTTATATATTTCGTTCGCGTCAAAATGGCGCATCACTATTCAACACGGCTTTATATATTCTATTTCAAATATTTCTTTTTGTCAACACACGACTAATCTCAACGAATGAGTACCGTCCATGTGTGACTATTTTTGGTTAAATTATTTCGTTCAACACATGACTAATCTCAACGAATGAGTACCGTCAACACATGAACCTTTATTTTATATTGATAAAGATGTAAATTTTATTATAAAAATAATTCGTTCAACACATGACTAATATCAACGGATGAATATAGTCAACACATGAACCTTTATTTTATATTGATAAAGATGTAAATTTTATTATAAAAATAATTCGTTCAACACATGACTAATATCAACGGATGAATATAGTCAACACATGAACCTTTATTTTATATTGATAAAGATGTAAATTTTATTATAAAAATAATTCGTTCAACACATGACTAATATCAACGGATGAATATAGTCAACACATGAACCTTTATTTTATATTGATAAAGATGTAAATTTTATTATAAAAATAATTCGTTCAACACATGACTAATATCAACGGATGAATATAGTCAACACATGAACCTTTATTTTATATTGTTTATTTTTCAAATTGGAATGAGGCCCAATCAATTACCATATAAAGTTAATTACATGGATTTTCATACAACACATGTATATAATAGCATTGAAAAATAATCAACCATCAACCAAAGTGCACTACACTGTATAAGCATCAAATATAGATATCTAACGCTTATAACAGTCTGTCAATCAATCGATCGACATATTTATCAGTCAGGATGAGTGAACTTTTAAATTTCATCCCAACACCCGTGTAGGGTTTCAAACAATCAAACATAGATTTTATTCGTGCAGTTGGGCGATGTGTAAAATTTATCGACCCAATCAATGTCATTCAAATAGGTGTACATAAACAAACCATCTGGCTTGTAAATGAATATTTTATTTTATTCGCATTCACGTTAAAAATTATATTTTTAACGATAAAACAATTTATCTTAACATATGAATATCTATTCAGTTCATTTATTCAATAAATGATTATTTTTATTTTTCTAACATATTTTAGAAAATTTCGGCGGCATAACGGCACGATACTAGAAACGGGACAAGGCCTAGCCTAATCCCCGGTCTAGTGAAGGCCCACGCCATTCACACATCAATCAAATTCACTTTCGTTATGCAAACCACAAAATTTGGAGTAAGGGTCTAACCTAGCCTTACTCCTTCGCCTTATAACGGCGCACGTCTAATCCTAACCAATTTATCGATTCGATTTTTCACACCACAAACCACATTCAAACCAATATCGCAATCAATCACCAAACAGTCAAACAAACAAGTCCATGGTCTGTGGACGATTGTGTCGGGTGCTACTAAGCACCGTCTGCATCCTAGTATATATATAACTAGAAAAATTAAATTGAAAGGTGAGAAGTTCTCACTTATAGCTATCCAAACATCTTGACTCTTCTTTGATAGAAATCTTCATTGTTTTCGCATCTTCGTCAGCTTCGTCGTCCGTAGCCACTACATATATAAAAATCGAATTTTTACCTTGCTATTCAATATTTAAAAATCATATTTTTATTTCGAAGGTCCATATATAAAAATCAAATTTTTAGTTCAGAGTTCAATATATAAAAATCGACTTTTCTATCGCTATGTCAAATAGATAAAAATTATATTTTTATCACGCTATTTTCCACATAACGATTTCGCCTTTTCTAAAATAAAGATTTAGCCTTTTCAAAAATAAAGTTTTCGCCTTTATAAAAATAAAGTTTTCGCCTTTATAAAAATAAAGTTTTCGCCTTTATATAAAAATAAAGTTTTCGCCTTTATAAAAATTACCACTTTATCTCTACGTATATATAAAATAAAAATCAGATTTTTATTTCGTTACATACACAAAGATGATATCTTTATATTCTCTATCCTATGAAGATTATATTTTTAATACTTTAAAAATATAAAAATCATATTTTGACATCATCTATATAGTAAAGACTATATTTTTAATACTTTGAAAATATAAAAATCATATTTTTAATACTTTAAAAATATAAAAATCATATTTTTCTTTAACTAAAAATCAAATCTTTTTTTTCTAATCAGTATTAATCCTTTTGAAAAATCAGTTTTTATTTTCTTTTAAAAATTCAGTTTTCCTAAACCAAAAATATAAAATAAAATCAGTTTTAACTTTTTATTTAAAATCAGTTTTAGCATCATTATAAAAAAAAAAATCAGTTTTAAACATACAAAAAAAATCAGTTATAAACATACTAAAAAAAATCATATATATAAAAAAACGAATTAAAAAAAATATCGTATATAAAAAAAAAAAAACTTACAGTTAAACCGAGGGGGGGGGTTTGGCAGTGGTCTTCGTCGAAGGGGGAAGCTGGAAACGGAGGAGGGGGTCGCGCGAGCGGTGGCGGTCGCGGTCAGGGTGGGCGGTGCGGTTCGATTTGAGGGGGTCTAGGGTTGGGGACTTCGAATTGGGCTGGAGTATTAACGGAGGGAGGCTGGAGCAAATAAGGGGGGGAGGGTTTCCATCCATCGGCGGCGACTGAGAGGGAGGTGGCGGCTCACCTGACGCGGCGGTGCGAGGAGGGGGTGGGCGCGAGGATCGATGGCGAGGGGGAGGTGTTAAAGCGGGATCGATTTGAGTTTTTTTTTTTTTTTTTTTCCTCTTTTCTTTTGATTTTAAATGAACGATACAGGGGGGAGGGTTATTATAAAGAAGGATATATTAATTTATATTTTTAATTTAATTTTATCTTCAAAAAGTTACTTTAGAAATTCGAACTCCTTTTTTAGCCCACCGACTGTCGTCCCTAGGGTAATACCCCCATTCCGAACACAATGGGATATGTATCCCAAGCTGATTCGATCTTTTCAATTAGTTTCCGCTGAATTTACATTTAAATCACTATATTGAATTTTAAACGTACATTTCAAATTACCGGGGTCACATACTAACTCTAAAAATTCTCGAAAAATATTTTCTAGCTTCGTATTGACGATACGGTCTTAACAAAACTAGTTTCGTCGAATTCCGAGACCGTTTGAAAAATGGCCATTTTCCAGTCGACTAAAATCCACTGAAATGGTCAAAACACGTTTTCCTTTGCCACGCTCACATATTGATTCGAAAAATTATGAAATTTGGAATCTAGCAATAACTTAACATCACGGACCCAACAAGAGTGGTCTCGTCGAAATCCGAGGTCATTTGCAAAATGGCTATTTTTAAGGGCTATATATTATATTAAAATATATATAAATTCCACAGCGACTATTTCTAATTTTCAACTGGACATATCTCATCATTTCTAAAATGAAATCTCAGTTTGTTAACTTCGTTACAAAGATACAGTTATACAGATTCAAATATTTCTTGTTTCGTTCAATTCTGACTTATATTGAATTCTGTATATTCATTTGAAATTAGAAATCGAATTTTCGAACTACCGCGCCATTTTCAATTCCTTTTATAATTATATATAATTATTTATATTCTAACGACGACGTATATAATATATACGTCGAATTATATTCAAAATAAATTTTCTCGTCGATATTATTTAAAATACTCTATTTTAAATATTCAAAATTCGCCAAAATTGCCAAAATAAAAATTTTAAACTGGCCCAGATTTTCCGGGTTATTACAAATACTAGCCAACTATTCATTTTATTTTTCTGTGTTTGGGTTATCTGATCCTTTTTGACTTTCATCTACATATTTCAATGCACTATCATAGTTATTTATGCACTTGCATTTATTTCTACTTTCTGTTCAGAACTTAAATTGTTTTATTAATGAAAGTGTGGTTATATTTATCATTCTGTGACAATACGTCATTCACAAACTAGTGCTCAGATATGCCAAACCCTAATGAACTAGATCAACTATGGTGCTTTTGTTCAAGTCAAACAATTTGGTAATAACCATGTTATATTTCACTCCACACACACACCATGTTATATTTCACTCCACACACGCAACTAACTTTATTACACGCAATCATATATGCTATTATTTATTTATATCTTTGATATTTTATTCAGATCACTGAGTGGATCTCAAAGATAATTGTGGATGGTGATACCCTTGAACTTTCCTACTTTGTAAGTGGTCTTACCCGTGAAATAAGAAAAACAGAGTTCTAGGAGGTCTAATCAACTTGATTCTAACCCACCTCTTCAGAGACATACGTCTTTTGAACAACCACGGCAAGCTGGCAAAAACATGTTCCATGGAGAACATAACTCCAAGTCTTTTGGTAGGACAAGCTCCATACATGGGTCAGATGCTGAATTTGTTGATTCAAGGATACGATCTCTCTAATATGTATAGCATTCAGCATGGCGTCCCTAATCAGTTAACCAATTTGCATTTAGATGCTAGAGATAATAGTTGGCCCGAGCGCAGTAGGAAGCTGTCGAACAGTGTCCTAGAGTCCCACCTAAGCCAGTTGCAACATGAAGCAGAGAAACATAGTAGAGACGTTAATGCAAATCTCTCAGGAAGAAATTCGAATTTTTGGGCGTCTCATATATATATAGATAGTAATGAGAACTCTGTTCATAGGTTAGCCGACATGCTCCATCATGATATGATTCTTTGGTCTCCACAATCAGTAGGTATGGCTGAGACCGTTCAACCATCTTATGCAAAGAGAGAGGTTTCTTGGCCCTTCACTCATTCTTCTTCCGATAATTCTTTCAAACTTAGCACAAATAAAGTTGTTTTATCTGATTCTTTCAAAGAAGCTTCTTGTGATCAAGCAGGTAAGTCTCAACAAGATCAAATGATCTCAAACATGGAAAAATATGGTTTCAGTGCAGTATTGGATTGTCATAAAAATAGTCAAGATGTGAGTAATAATGGGGAAAATTTTGTTGAATATATAGATGGCGATAATGCAAATTCTCATGATGTTGATCCTTCTGCTTCAATAAAGGGCAATGTAATGGAGAATAATGTCAAGTTGAGTAGAATTGGTACTGAAAATTCGGTTGAAAGTGACATTAAGCAGATAGTATGCTCTGTCATACATCATGGAGACTTGGAAGCTAACAAGAAAGTCAGTCATGGATCAGTTGGAAACACAAGTTAATTTGTATATCAAACTTGTTCTCTTCAAATGAATAACTAATTTTTTAACTGGGTGTAGTAGTTTGCAGGTGGAAATTGAAAAGAAATAGGAAGCCAAGCATTATGACGATAGGTTCTGTAAATGACTTCTTAAGATTATGTCTTCTTTATTCTTTGTAGCATACATAATGAAGTATAATTTTCTCTTTGGCATGCCTACCTTACATTTAACTTATATTTATGTAGTTCATTTATAAAAAGTTGCCTTTGACTGGATGTTAGGAGAACTCTTGCATCACAAGCAATGATAACTCTGGGTTGAAAGACATTCTTGCTTACTGTTCATAAAATGAAGCCAATTACATAACAGTTATTTGTTTATTTTAAATCTAGGTTCTTGCTAAGGAGATTGTGAGATCGAGGTAGGCAGTGAACCGTCTTCATGGAAATAAAGCACAGTAGAATTTAGTTTCAATGCATCTTCGTAAACTAGTTGGTAAATGATACATGAGATTATGTTGTATAATCTTTTAAAAACCGATCTATTTAAATATTTCTTTTGTATCTCATTAGTGAACCTAAATGATATTGGGCCACACTTAAATGTTCTCTGATTGTTAAATACCATGTAGTTTATCATTCAGAAATTAATATTTTAGATGAGCATGTTAATATGAGTATCTTCAGTGTTCTTTTACTGTTGGGAAGCTTGAGTAGTAAGGCAGACGCAAATGCTTTGGTATTTGCGTCCAGTGTACGTTGTAACAGTCACAAATATGTCAAATTTGCATCTATTGTAATAGTAAGACAAACACAAATGCATTGGTATTTGCATCCAATGTATGTTATAACAGACGCAAATATGTCAAATTTGCGTCTGTCCAACAACAGAAGCAAAAATATTTCAATATTTGCGTCCATTGCATTTGCATCCACATTGGAGCAGACACAAATAATGCGAAATATTGGATGCAAATACACTGTTTTGTACTAGTGTGGAAACATGTATCTAGGTCCATCGTCGAAAACACTCTCGCTCCATTCAAGTGATCTAACAAATCATCAATGCACATCAATGGATATTTGTTCTTCAATGTTTGTTTATTTAAATCTCAGTAATCTATGCATAATCTGAGAGTACCATCTGACTTAGGAACAAATACCAAACCTGCTCCCCAACTCAAGAAACTAGGCCTGATTAGACTTTTCCATAACAATTACCGAGTTTGATCACCCAACTCTTCTTTCTCTTTCAATGTCATTCTTCGAATCGCATGCACAACTGGCCTTGCATTCGGAACTAAATCAATTTCGAAATCAATTTCTCTTTGCGGAGGTAGGCTATTAACTTCTTCTAACACATCCGTATAATCTCTAACAACGGGAATACTCTCCATAGAAATAGGAGAAACTTCAAGAGCAGACCAAAATTATTTTCTATCTGAACTTGAGCCTATGCATGGTATAATAATACTCCCAAGTTTTGTTTTAACTTTAACCACTCTTTCGGTGCACTTAACTTTGGCCCCATACTTAGTCAACCAATCCAACCTAGGTACAATATCAAACTCAGAAAACTCATGATGATCAAATTAAAAGGAAACCAGTAGCTAGAATTGGAGACAAGAACTCTACAATATAAATAAAGCACGAGAGAACCACCTATCGGGTCGTGGACACTAATAGATTCTTTAAGATTTCTCAGTCTTAAATTTAACTTTTTAACCATGTTACTCAAAATAATACTTCGTGTTGCTCCCGTATCAAATAATACTTTAATAGGAATATTTTTAATTGTATGTGTACCTTCCAACACATCTGACTTTCCTTCACTAGTAGAAGTTGTTGGAGCGTCTACCACATTATATACATGAGCAACTTCGTATTTTTTCAGCAATGGGCAATTCCTGCTAATATACCCAATCTTATGGTAATCGTAGCATTCCCTCGTATCCCAAGGTTTCTGACAAGAGCCGGGTTCATTTCGTGTTGGCCTCTTAGGAGCATTGCACTGATTAGCCCAATGTCCGTACTGGTCACAATTGAAGTGTTCAACCTTTGCTCGCTTATTTTCCTAGGTCTTAGCTACTTCATTCTTGCTTGCCTCAGGCTTCTTGTCGGGAAGCTTTCGCTTGTTGCTTGGTTGACTTCTTTCCCGATCTACTTGACAATTTTTGTTATCGATACCTTCATATCTGCAAGCCATCTCGATAACCTTAGCAAAATGAAGTTCTGTGTGGGCTGTCACTTTGCTGTGATACCTCCTCTGAAGACCGTCAATTAATCACTTGTTCTTTCTGATCGGTTCCTGAATTATTTCTGATCCACAGCGAGAGAGTTCATTAAACTTGCTGACATACTGATGAATGGTTCTGTCGCCTTGCTGGAGATTAGGAAATTCGTCATGCAAGCACTCGACTTCCTATCATGGAACAAACCTTTCCTCAAAGACTTCTTTAAACCTCGCCCAAGTCATATCAACTTCTAGCTCACCTACAGTCACTGCTTCCCATCAGATTAGGGCCTCGTCTTTAAGTAGCCAAGATGCTAAAAATCTTTTCCTATTATCTACCTATTCTAGTCCCATGAAGTTCCATTCGCAAGACCTCAACCAAGCTTGAGCTTCCATTACGGTTCCAATACCTGTGAATGGCACTCTGCCCAAGTTCTTATATTTCTTTGCAACTACATCAATATCAAACGGTTGTTGTGGCTGTTGTTGCAATACAGGCTCGTTATGAGCTGCTGATCCATCCTCATCGAGATCAGACTGATTATTAACAGCGGGGATATTGCCCCTTCCTTGGCCTCTACGTCTTCTGCCTCTACCTCGTCCACTCATTTCCGTTCAGTTCTGGGGATAGCAAGGACTGAGTCACGCCAACAGAAAAGATAGCTTAAGGAATGATAGAATCATATAGACATATGCATAAATAATGATGTAATGATCATGTCCTATGCAATTCTGATTTACTCATTCTAGGATATTTCTAATCCTATCTCTAATGAGTTACTCGTCCTAGAATACTACTGATTCTATCTCCGATGAGTTGTTTAATATGTTATCTTCCAGAACTAAGGTTAACCAAAGCTCCAATACCACGCCTGACACGAATCAAACCCCTGCTCCATGGTGGCAAGGTCGGAGTTTGGAAAATAACACATTAATCATATCAGCAGAATACATAAAATAGCATAATACATTAAATTAGAGAATAATTTACATTATATCATAATAGCGGAATCATAATCACCATCAGAGTTACACGGATACAGGATCTTACTTAGTACATAACAAGTTTCATCAAGTAGATAATAAGTATACATTGGAATCAAATATAAACATTTATAGAGTAATGTTTAAGAGGTCA
Source organism: Allium sativum (assembly GCA_030737875.1). Classification (NCBI taxonomy): domain Eukaryota; kingdom Viridiplantae; phylum Streptophyta; class Magnoliopsida; order Asparagales; family Amaryllidaceae; genus Allium; species Allium sativum. Next base: position 755,453,873 of record CM060918.1, read on the forward strand.
AAAGAAATGATAAAAGTCAAGTCTTCATCTTCAGCCAAAAGAGCACCTAATGCTATGGTGCATATCCAAAAGAAAGCCAATCACTGATTTACTTGGTTGTCCGTGTAAAAATATGGTCACCCGAGTTTGGAAGGGAAAAACAAACTACGAGTCAGTCATGGGACTTGTATGAGAATTCCTATAGTTACTGAACTTAATTAAGAATAAGGCAAATCACAGGACCACGCCGTATGTCATGGAATGGTTTACTTCACTGGATTGCCGGTGCATAAAATAAAGTAAATCAAATAAACAACGCAATGCTTTTTAGAAAAATGAAGCCATTATATGACTCAAGTCCCATCACACAATGCATCGCAAGCCGGAGGATAGAGTTTTACCTTATAAGGGTCAAATATGCTTGATACGCAGAAAACAAAAATCATTTGATGTTATCATTAGTGTCTAGATGTTTCAAAAATAATTTCAACATAAATGTATCAATCATAGACGGCATAGGTACCATATATTATGTCACCATTTAGGTTTATAATTAAAACCACGCGATGTCGTATTGGAAATTGGATTTCCACCTATGAGTAGAGGCAAGGGATCTTCCTCTCCGGTTTTGAGACACTCTAGAAAATGCCTCAGGAATCAGACGCTGGTGAGCCCTTGGTTAGCGTCAGAGCTGGTCATCTCTTACTTTTGAGGATTGGTTATTCCTGTACAATACGTTTCCCGGTCCTATCGGACCTATTGCTCAATCGTTTTAGTTGGCTCTATATCCTAGGCGCTTCGCAATCCATCATCAACATATGTAAAAATGTCTGGGCCCCATACCATGACACCACTTCTAGCAAGAAAGAAACGCATGTCCTTCTTGAGGTCCCCTGTAACAACCCGTATTTTCAATAACCTGTTATAACATAAATGGAGGCAGAATTAAACTGTAAAATCTGAATCAAGGGAAACGGGCTATGCCATTGCGTTCGTCTCGGAAAAATACGCGAAATAGAGTCCGAGTTTTCGAAAATCGGAGTCTGTATGACCAAGATATGGCCTCGCGAAGTTTCATGAAAAATTCCCAAATTAAAGTATACTTAATTAAGTAAAATGGGTTGCGCAGAGAAATATATATATTGATATATATATATATATATAATTGAAAATTAAATAAATAAATATGCAAAAATGTTCAAAACAGCGAATTGGGAGAGGGGAATAACCGAACCGGCCGATTTTTGAGGTCGACCCGAGCACGCTGGGTCGACTAGGGGTTAATCCAGGGTGTTTGGCTGTCAACCCGTGGGCCGATTCGCTCAAATGCAGATTTTGCATTTGGATGGTTCTCATGGTTCATCTTTAATCTAAAGGCCCTAGATGGTTCCTACACTTGACTTCTTCCCCAAGACATGCTTTGATGCCTTGGATTGAATCTAGGTTTAATCCTATGGCCTAAAACAATTGCCTAATCTATAAATAAGACCCTAACCTATCCTAAATCCTCATTATTCATTCATGCAACTAAACTATGGCAAAATTTTACCTCTCATGGCCTCCACTCTCTTCATAAAATTTCTAAATGGTTTATATGAGAGATTTTCCATGCATACAAGTGTTTTCAAGCTTGTATGAGTGTCATTAGCTTGCATTCAAGTCAAGTTTCTATCTTTGCATCATAAAGCAAGGGTTTTGATCATTTTGGCTCAAGGGTTTTTATGTTAGAGCTTGCATTTTGGGTCTATTTGATTGCATAAGGGCTTTGTCATATCTTTTGTGCCTTCATAGCAATGTAAGCCCTTTCCCTACTCTTAGATATTAACTATGAAGTTAAATGTTCATGTTGCAAGTTTGGGTTTGATCATTGAGTATGATACATGTTATCATGTCATGCAAGTTTATGAAGTCATTGTCTTGATCTTGTGAGCTAAAAGCTACAACCTTTATGTTGAAATGTTGCATTAGGCAACATGAGAACCCTCATAACCTTTATGTCAACTTGCATATGAAGTCATAACCCTTATATGATGATATATGCGAGTTACTAGTCATCATTCCATATCTTTTGTCACCATGATTCGCTTATGTGCCAAGTTTGGGTTTATGCATGTTTTGAGGCTTAAGAATGTAACATGCAAGTTAATGAACACATTTGTGCCTCATTTGCCACCATGATTAACTTGTGGCTTAATATCCATTTTTGTCATGCCTTTGCCAAGTCTCTTCTTTTAATCCATTACGTTGTCGCGAACGTATATGCGAGTTTAAAAGCGTTGGGTTATGTTATGGTTAATTTCTAATGACATGAAAATACAACTTGAAAACATGACTTGAAATATAACATGGAAGTTGACATGTAAGTATGCATAAAAACATAAGCTTAGGAATTTACCTATTAAGTTAGGTCTACCCTTTGGGAATTTACCTATTAAGTTAGGTCTACCCAAATGCTTGAAAACTTGTAACATGTTTTGGGAAACATGATGGACATAACACTTAGATAATATAAGTGTGGCAAACTCGAGGTTGGGTTGAGTTTGCAACGTAAAACTACCCGGAACCGACCGGCCTAACTAGTAGTTGCAAACAATAGGACCCAATGTGAGAAGTTGGTCATGTTGTGCTTGAACCCGAGGTTAGACCAAGTTGTGGTGTAAAGCTACCCGGAACCGACCGGCTTAACTAGTAACCACAACAAAGTCTAATGTGAGAGGTGAAGGTGCATTAAGTAATTAATGCCACGTGATAGGGTTAAGTTAATTTGATTAATGACTCTTAACCAAATATGACATGGACAAATGGGTTAAGTAATTTGATTAGGCTAATGATACTTAACAAAACATGACAAGGATGGGTAGGTTAAGTAACTTGATTTGCCTAATGACACTTAACCATTTTTATATGACTAGTGGATGGGGTTAAGTTAACCAACACTTAATCAATCCAACGCGATAACTTGGTAAGGTTAAGTAAGTTTTCTTAATGACGCTTAACCAAAAAATACGGTTAACGAATGGGGTTAAGATTAGACTCAACTAGTCTAAACATGGAAATCGGATGGGGTTAAGTTAGCCTAGACTTAATTAATCCCACTTGGTAGTTTAATGGGGTTAAGTTAAACACTTAACTAATTTAAACATGATGAATTGATGTGGTTAAGTGACCTATACTTATCCAATCTAACTCGTTAATTTATTGTGGTTAAGTTAACCAATACTTAACCAATATAACGTGAAAACATGATAAGGCTAAGTCACGAATCGCTTGAATACACTTGACCGATTTGACTAAGTAAATTGATAGGGTCAAGTCAATATATACTTAACCAATCTAGAATGATAATTGGACGAGGTTAAGTCGTGAATTGCTTAATATACTTAACCAACTTGAGCATGGTTTGTAGGGTTAAGCCTTGAACTTGGATACTTAGCCAATTTTGACAGGATTTGTAGACGGGTTAAGTCATGAACTTAAGTGACACTTAATCCATTATGTAAACCCTAGTTCTGAGGATTAGGTGGATAACCGTAGTTAACAAGGATAACGGGAACAATGCTAAGTGGTAAACCTTAGTTGAAGAATAACTAAGTAATGATTCTTAGTCAAGGAAATTTAGACCAGTTCATAGATAGATGAGTAACCTGATACGGTAGGTCATCATTTAAGTATACGAGTAGGAGCAAGTATCTGATTTAGATAAAGGCTCCAGCGAACTGGGTAACGAAGCAGCGGCTTCGGGGAACGTGAGGATATTCTTGGTATCCCTCTATGAGCTGCCAGGTGATTATACTAGGCTCATGAAAGGTTAAGGTCTGCGTTAGAAGAACCAAGAGTATGCCTTGGTTGCTATACGAGCGACCTAAAGACGGGGATGGATAGGGGATAGTCGACGATACACGGTCGTACCCTAGATAGCATTTCGTCAGGCTACCTACCATCTTTGGTCAAGCGTGTACGTACGGAAAGGCAGAGAACACCCAAAAGACCATAATTGCTATCTAATTATGGTTGCGGTAAGGCTTGGATGTGGGTTGGCCAGTGTTGTGTTCTCATACAGGATTTATCCTGTCTTGTCTTTCACTAGTTGAGGGAGTGGTCTCGTGGGACCATAGCCACGTATAAGAAAAACAGACCTTAGCATCTGCATCGGCAGATAAATCGAAAGCTCCCGACCGAGTCCTATATTTCTTGATTTTCCCTGTGACATGACTCGGATGGCACGATGTGATACATGTGCATACAGTCATGGAAAAGCGATTCACGATGAATGCGTGGGAAAAAGGGCGCGGTTGGCGGTTAGCGTAATCCCTAGTGGCCCTAGGTGGTTGAACCCAAACCGAGATACGAAAACGTGCAATAGGTAAGCATAATCCCTAGCAGCCCTAGGTAGCATAAGTCCTAGTTGTACAAACAATAATTCATGTTGGAAGACCCTAGCTAGGTTTAGGGTAACAGTCTAAACCGATCTTAAGGATCATGGAACTATGTTAAAGTAATATAGAATCTTATGGGAAAGCCCGTATGGTCTACGGCAAGGGACTGAACATTTACATGGAATAAAACATACAAGTTGAGTAACTTATATATGCGATATAATAGGTTGACATGGACCATTACACGACTTTTGAGTGAGGGTCATTCTTGGTCAACACATGACACGGTGGGGATACTAGTACGGTAGGTGCAGAGCTAAAATACAGGATAGATATCACGGGGCGTTATACGTGACAGATATCTTGGGGATATTATACTTGATAGAAACCTGACGATGTGATACCTTGTTTTATCTTGACATCGTAATTTATCATGACACCTTAGTTTATCTAAGTTCAGTAGTTCATTCTGTTATTTTGATTTAGCTTATCTATCTTGTTATCATGCTTATGTTCATCTCAGTTTCTCATGTCAGTTAACTTTACTAGTTTTTATGCTAATAGTAGATAGGGCTTACTCAGTCTTTTTGACTGACCCGTTTTGTTTCGCCTCTTTTCTTCCGTTTCCCCCCCAGGTTACAGGGAGGAAATACTGTTGTTTAGTTCGGACTTCTTCTGCTTGAAGGTCATCATGGATGGCTTGGACTTTTCTTGGCTAATGGCTACTTTACTGTTTTTACTTGGGGAATAATTTATGAAAATGTCTTTATGCTTCTTTACTATTGCAAGACAGGTTTTGATGTACTCTGATGTAAAAGGCTTTAGACCTTATTTATTCATGTTATGAAAGTTTGATTTTACTTCCGCTATTTTATATGTTCTATCTTGTGATATTTTTGTGCATGTTTACCAATAATGCCCCTCTAAAGCTAGCGCATTCCTTTGCGAGTGTCCCTAGCGGAGGCGAGGTGTTACATTTGGTATCAGAGCAGAAGGTTACCAGACTGGGCAAAAGTTTTTAAAGACCTTCTGAAAACTATTTGAAAAACAGTTTACAAAGAAGCATTTTTCAAGAAAATTTTCTTTTAAAAGAAAAAGGCTATTCCCCAAAGGCCATTAGCGCTATCCTTGTTTCCTTAATTGAATCTCTTTTCCTTTCTTTCCTCCATCTGTAGTCACAGTGGTTTTAACTGCGACTAGTCTTTTCTATCTACGAAAGTGCTTTCCATACGATGGAAGTGGTTCTCGAGAGACCAGTGGCCGCGTTATAAGAAAGGATATTGAGAAAGAGGATAAAGGATACGAGTTTAAGGATGAGCAACTTGTTGGTATGGCTTAGTCCTCAAAGGAGGGAGAAAGACGAACAATGAAACCCATGATGAGAGAGTACCTTTGGCATGGTAAAACGGGGCGGATAGTTAAGTATTGTGGGACAAGGACAAGATCATCGGGAGGGCAATAGTATGCTCTCATTTCTAGAGTACCTCGGAAGGAGGGTAACGATCTTGTTAAAGGTTTAGCTTTTCTTCTCTATCATCCCGTTAGGACTTCGTTGTTCGTATCATTTAAGTCTGCTTCGATAGTTGAGTCTCTGCACCTTAAGTACTAGCGTAATAGAGAATCCCATTTTTGTCTCAAAGTCCTATTGGAGAATCAGTCCATTTATACATGACTTGTTTGTATTTGGGAATGTCTATGCCAAGTGTTGAGTTTGGAAATAATGCTTATGTTTATAAGCTATGGATGGATTCTAGGGATGAAGTGGTTATCCAGTAAAGGGTGCCACTCTCGGTTTTGATAGGAGGGTAGTTAGACTCTTGACTAGCCTTGGTAATACCCTCGAAGTATCGTGTAACCTTTTTGAGGTTCTATCGTGACTAGTTACTTAGAATCCCTTGATGCCTTTATTGGAAATTTGAAGCCCGATCGAGTGGTGTTTGCCGATAAGATGGATGGATTACTTCATTTATGCATGGGTTATAGAGATCACCCTAGTAAGTGCGCATGATAACCTGATTGACATCTGTTTACTTTCAAGAGAAAGTTCTTCTACATGGAATGCCTTATAGTATATAAACGAGATCCAAGATTCACTAGTGGAAAGCTTGCATGAGATCATGAGTACGTAGTCATGTTTGCGTCAAGTATTCTAGGAAAAGGATAAGTGCAAGTGGAACGAGAGGCGACGAAGAAATGAGTTCCAGCTCATGTTATGGAAACAGGAATAAGAAGCTACAAAATCGCGAAGTTAAAAGACGACTTTGATGGTCAAAGACTAGATACGCGCATGATATCTCTTTTTGGGAGTATATCCTTGATCCCTGTTTTCTGTAGAGCTTACTTGTAGGCTATCTTTTGTGGACATCCTCTCGGTCCTATTCTCCGTTACAAACCCAGTAAGGAGTTTGTCCTGTTTATCTTCTCGACCCTGTTTCAGGGAATTCTAGGTAGAACCCTATGGATGTAAACATGTATTTGAAACATGTTATGATTGATATGGTTGCAAGTGGTTGCTCGTGGATGCGCGAATACACATTAGATACTAGCTCGACTCGGTCACATTTCATATTGCATATGCACGAGTATTTATACTTGTTTATGGATGAAATCGAATGTATTATCATGCGGTTGTTGCATATGAATGAATGATTGTGCACGCATATAGTATCTATATGACTAGGACTATTTGCATACATGTTGGATTCATGGCACTATACATATTTTGCATTAGAAAGATTATTCAGGCCTGATCATTAGCATTAGCTAAGGAACATGTACACACACGTTTTGCATATATTCATACAGCATTAGAAATCATCTAAGGACAATGGTTGCTTGTGGATGATGTTTTGAGTAGATGGATGATGGATGGTAGGATATGTTCTTCCTAACTTGGAGATTTCGGGGACGAAATCCTAAAAGGTGGGGAGAATCTAACAACCCGTATTTTCAATAACCTTTTACAACATAAATGGAGGCAGAATTAAACTGTAAAATCTGAATCAAGGGAAACGGGCTATGCCATTGCGTTCGTCTCGGAAAAATACGCGAAATAGAGTCCGAGTTTTCGAAAATCGGAGTCCGTATGACCAAGATATGGCCTCGTGAAGTTTCACGAAAAATTCCCAAATTAAAGTATACTTAATTAAGTGAAATGGGTTGCGCAGAGAAATATATATATATATATATATTGATATATATATATATAATTGAAAATTAAATAAATAAATATGCAAAAATGTTCAAAACAGCGAATTGGGAGAGGGGAATAACCGAACCGGGCGATTTTTGAGGTCGACCCAAGCCCGCTGGGTCGACTAGGGGTTAATCCAGGGTGTTTGGCTGTCAACCCGTGGGCTGATTCGCTCAAATGCAGATTTTGCATTTGGATGGTTCTCATGGTTCATCTTTAATCTAAAGGCCCTAGATGGTTCCTACACTTGACTTCTTCCCCAAGACATGCTTTGATGGCTTGGATTGAATCTAGGTTTAATCCTATGGCCTAAAACACTTGCCTAATCTATAAATAAGACCCTAACCTATCCTAAATCCTCATTATTCATTCATGCAACTAAACTATGGCAAAATTTTACCTCTCATGGCCTCCACTCTCTTCATAAAATTTCTAAATGGTTTCTATGAGAGATTTTCCATGCATACAAGTGTTTTCAAGCTTGTATGAGTGTCATTAGCTTGCATTCAAGTCAAGTTTCTATCTTTGCATCATAAAGCAAGGGTTTTGATCATTTTGGCTCAAGGGTTTTTATGTTAGAGCATGCATTTTGGGTCTATTTGATTGCATAAGGGCTTTATCATATCTTTTGTGCCTTCATAGCAATGTAAGCCCTTTCCCTACTCTTAGATATTAACTATGAAGTTAAATGTTCATGTTGCAAGTTTGGGTTTGATCATTGAGTATGATACATGTTATCATGTCATGCAAGTTTATGAAGTCATTGTCTTGATCTTGTGAGCTAAAAGCTACAACCTTTATGTTGAAATGTTGCATTAGGCAACATGAGAACCCTCATAACCTTTATGTCAACTTGCATATGAAGTCATAACCCTTATATGATGATATATGCGAGTTACTAGTCATCATTCCATATCTTTTGTCACCATGATTCGCTTATGTGCCAAGTTTGGGTTTATGCATGTTTTGAGGCTTAAGAATGTAACATGCAAGTTAATGAACACATTTGTGCCTCATTTGCCACCATGATTAACTTGTGGCTTAATATCCATTTTTGTCATGCCTTTGCCAAGTCTCTTCTTTTAATCCATTACGTTGTCGCGAACGTATAAGCGAGTTTAAAAGCGTTGGGTTATGTTATGGGTAATTTCTAATGACATGAAAATACAACTTGAAAACATGACTTGAAATATAACATGGAAGTTGACATGTAAGTATGCATAAAAACATAAGCTTGGGAATTTACCTATTAAGTTAGGTCTACCCTTTGGGAATTTACCTATTAAGTTAGGTTTACCCAAATGCTTGAAAACTTGTAACATGTTTTGGGAAACATGATGGACATAACACTTAGATAATATAAGTGTGGCAAACTCGAGGTTGGGTTGAGTTTGCAACGTAAAACTACCCGGAACCGACCGGCCTAACTAGTAGTTGCAAACAATAGGACCCAATGCGAGAAGTTGGTCATGTTGTGCTTGAACCCGAGGTTAGACCAAGTTGTGGTGTAAAGCTACCCGGAACCGACCGACTTAACTAGTAACCACAACAAAGTCTAATGTGAGAGGTGAAGGTGCATTAAGTAATTAATGCCACATGATAGGGTTAAGTTAATTTGATTAATGACTCTTAACCAAATATGACATGGACAAATGGGTTAAGTAATTTGATTAGGCTAATGATACTTAACAAAACATGACAAGGTTGGGTAGGTTAAGTAACTTGATTTGCCTAATGACACTTAACCATTTTTATATGACTATTGGATGGGGTTAAGTTAACCAACACTTAATCAATCCAACGCGATAACTTGGTAAGGTTAAGTAAGTTTTCTTAATGACACTTAACCGAAAAATACAGTTAACGAATGGGGTTAAGATTAGACTCAACTAGTCTAAACATGGAAATCGGATGGGGTTAAGTTAGCCTAGACTTAATTAATCCCACTTGGTAGTTTAATGGGGTTAAGTTAAACACTTAACTAATTTAAACATGATGAATTGATGTGGTTAAGTGACCTATACTTATCCAATCTAACTCGTTAATTTATTGTGGTTAAGTTAACCAACACTTAACCAATATAACGTGAAAACATGATAAGGCTAAGTCACGAATCGCTTGAATACACTTGACCGATTTGACTAAGTAAATTGATAGGGTCAAGTCAATATATACTTAACCAATCTAGAATGATAATTGGACGAGGTTAAGTCGTGAATTGCTTAATATACTTAACCAACTTGAGCATGGTTTGTAGGGTTAAGCCTTGAACTTGGATACTTAGCCAATTTTGACAGGATTTGTAGACGGGTTAAGTCATGAACTTAAGTGACACTTAATCCATTATGTAAACCCTAGTTCTGAGGATTAGGTGGATAACCGTAGTTAACAAGGATAACGGGAACAATGCTAAGTGGTAAACCTTAGTTGAAGAATAACTAAGTAATGATTCTTAGTCAAGGAAATTTAGACCAGTTCATAGATAGATGAGTAACCTGATACGGTAGGTCATCATTTAAGTATACGAGTAGGAGCAAGTATCTGATTTAGATAAAGGCTCCAGCGAACTGGGTAACGAAGCAGCGGCTTCGGGGAACGTGAGGATATTCTTGGTATCCCTCTATGAGCTGCCAGGTGATTATACTAGGCTCATGAGAGGTTAAGGTCTGCATTAGAAGAACCAAGAGTATGCCTTGGTTGCTATACGAGCGACCTAAAGACGGGGATGGATAGGGGATAGTCGACGATACACGGTCGTACCCTAGATAGCATTTCGTCAGGCTACCTACCATCTTTGGTCAAGCGTGTACGTACGGAAAGGCAGAGAACACCCAAAAGACCATAATTGCTATCTGATTATGGTTGCGGTAAGGCTTGGATGTGGGTTGGCCAGTGTTGTGTTCTCATACAGGATTTATCCTGTCTTGTCTTTCACTAGTTGAGGGAGTGGTCTCGTGGGACCATAGCCACGTATAAGAAAAACAGACCTTAGCATCTGCATCGGCAGATAAATCGAAAGCTCCCGACCGAGTCCTGTATTTCCTTATTTGCCCTGTGACATGACTCGGATGGCACGATGTGATACATGTGCATACAGTCATGGAAAAGCGATTCACGATGAATGCGTGGGAAAAAGGGCGCGGTTGGCGGTTAGCGTAATCCCTAGTGGCCCTAGGTGGTTGAACCCAAATCGAGATACGAAAACGTGCAATAGGTAAGCATAATCCCTAGCAGCCCTAGGTAGCATAAGTCCTAGTTGTACAAACAATAATTCATGTTGGAAGACCCTAGCTAGGTTTAGGGTAACAGTCCAAACCGATCTTAAGGATCATGGAACTATGTTAAAGTAATATAGAATCTCATGGGAAAGCCCGTATGGTCTACGGCAAGGGACTGAACATTTACATGGAATAAAACATACAAGTTGAGTAACCTATATATGCGATATATTAGGTTGACATGGACCATTACACGACTTTTGAGTGAGGGTCATTCTTGGTCAACACATGACACGGTGGGGATACTAGTACGGTAGGTGCAGAGCTAAAATACAGGATAGATATAACGGGGCGTTATACGTGACAGATATCTTGGGGATATTATACTTGATAGAAACCTGACGATGTGATACCTTGTTTTATCTTGACATCGTAATTTATCATGACACCTTAGTTTATCTGAGTTTAGTAGTTCATCCTGTTATTTTGATTTAGCTTATCTATCTTGTTATCATGCTTATGTTCATATCAGTTTCTCATGTCAGTTAACTTTACTAGTTTTTATGCTAATAGTAGATAGGGCTTACTCAGTCTTTTAGACTGACCTGTTTTGTTTCGCCTCTTTTCTTCCGTTCCCCCCCCCCCCCAGGTTACAGGGAGGAAATACTGTTGTTTAGTTCGGACTTCTTCTGCTTGAAGGTCATCATGGATGGCTTGGACTTTTCTTGGCTAATGGCTACTTTACTGTTTTTACTTGGGGAATAATTTATGAAAATGTCTTTATGCTTCTTTACTATTGCAAGACAGGTTTTGATGTACTCTGATGTAAAAGGCTTTAGACCATATTTATTCATGTTATGAAAGTTTGATTTTACTTCCGCTATTTTATATGTTCTGTCTTGTGATATTTCTGTGCATGTTTACCAATAATGCCCCTCTAAAGCTAGTGCATTCCTTTGCGAGTGTCCCTAGCGGAGGCGGGGTGTTACATTTGGTATCAGAGCAGAAGGTTACCAGACTGGGCAAAAGTTTTTAAAGACCTTCTGAAAACTATTTGAAAAACAGTTTACAAAGAAGCATTTTTCAAGAAAAATTTCTTTTAAAAGAAAAAGGCTATTCCCCAAAGGCCATTAGCGCTATCCTTGTTTCCATAATTGAATCTCTTTTCCTTTCTTTCCTCCATCTGTAGTCACAGTGGTTTTAACTGCGACTAGTCTTTTCTATCTACGAAAGTGCTTTCCATACGATGGAGGTGGTTCTCGAGAGACCAGTGGCCGCGTTATAAGAAAGGATAGTGAGAAAGAGGATAAAGGATACGAGTTTAAGAATGAGCAACTTGTTGGTATGGCTTAGTCCTCAAAGGAGGAAGAAAGATGAACAATGAAACCCATGACGAGAGAGTACCTTTAGCATGGTAAAACGGGGCGGATAGTTAAGTATTGTGGGACAAGGACAAGATCATCGGGAGGGCAATAGTATGCTCTCATTTCTAGAGTACCTCGGAAGGAGGGTAACGATCTTGTTAAAGGTTTAGCTTTTCTTCTCTATCATCCCGTTAGGACTTCGTTGTTCGTATCATTTAAGTCTGCTTCGATAGTTGAGTCTCTGCACCTTAAGTACTAGCGTAATAGAGAATCCCATTTTTGTCTCAAAGTCCTATTGGAGAATCAGTCCATTTATACATGACTTGTTTGGATTTGGGAATGTCTATGCCAAGTGTTGAGTTTGGAAATAATGCTTATGTTTATAAGCTATGGATGGATTCTAGGGATGAAGTGGTTATCCAGTAAAGGGTGCCACTCTCGGTTTTGATAGGAGGGTAGTTAGACTCTTGACTAGCCTTGGTAATACCCTCGAAGTATCGTGTAACCTTTTTGAGGTTCTGTCGTGACTAGTTACTTAGAATCCCTTGATGCCTTTATTGGAAATTTGAAGCCCGATCGAGTGGTGTTCACCGATAAGATGGATGGTTTACTTCATTTATGCATGGGTTATAGAGATCACCCTAGTAAGTGCGCATGATAACCTGATTGACATCTGTTTACTTTCAAGAGAAAGTTCTTCTACATGGAATGCCTTATAGTATATAAACGAGATCCAAGATTCACTAGTGAATTTTGGAAAGCTTGCATGAGATCATGAGTACGCAGTCATGTTTGCGTCAAGTATTCTAGGAAAAGGATAAGTGCAAGTGGAACGAGAGGCGACGAAGAAATGAGTTCCAGCTCATGTTATGGAAACAGGAATAAGAAGCTACAAAATCGCGAAGTTAAAAGACGACTTTGATGGTCAAAGGCTAGATACGCGCATGATATCTCTTTTTGGGAGTATATCCTTGATCCCTGTTTTCTGTAGAGCTTACTTGTAGGCTATCTTTTGTGGACATCCTCTCGGTCCTATTCTCCGTTACAAACCCTGTAAGGAGTTTGTCCTGTTTATCTTCTCGACCCTGTTTCAGGGAATTCTTGGTAGAACCCTATGGATGTAAACATGTATTTGAAACATGTTATGATTGATATGGTTGCAAGTGGTTGCTCGTGGATGCGCGAATACACATTAGATACTAGCTCGACTCGGTCACATTTCATATTGCATATGCACGAGTATTTATACTTGTTTATGGATGAAATCGAATGTATTATCATGCGGTTGTTGCATATGAATGAATGATTGTGCACGCATATAGTATCTATATGACTAGGACTATTTGCATACATGTTGGATTCATGGCACTATACATATTTTGCATTAGAAAGATTATTCAGGCCTGATCATTAGCATTAGCTAAGGAACATGTACACACACGTTTTGCATATATTCATACAGCATTAGAAATCATCTAAGGACAATGGTTGCTTGTGGATGATGTTTTGAGTAGATGGATGATGGATGGTAGGATATGTTCTTCCTAACTTGGAGATTTCGGGGACGAAATCCTAAAAGGTGGGGAGAATGTAACAACCCGTATTTTCAATAACCTGTTATAACATAAATGGAGGCAGAATTAAACTGTAAAATCTGAATCAAGGGAAACGGGCTATGCCATTGCGTTCGTCTCGGAAGAATACGTGAAATAGAGTCCGAGTTTTCGAAAATCGGCGTCCGTATGACCAAGATATGGCCTCGCGAAGTTTCACGAAAAATTCCCAAATTAAAGTATACTTAATTAAGTGAAATGGGTTGCGCAGAGAAATATATATATTGATATATATATATATATATAATTGAAAATTAAATAAATAAATATGCAAAAATGTTCAAAACAGCGAATTGGGAGAGGGGAATAACCGAACCGGCCGATTTTTGAGGTCGACCCGAGCTCGCTGGGTCGACTAGGGGTTAATCCAGGGTGTTTGGCTGTCAACCCGTGGGCCGATTCGCTCAAATGCAGATTTTGCATTTGGATGGTTCTCATGGTTCATCTTTAATCTAAAGGCCCTAGATGGTTCCTACACTTGACTTCTTCCCCAAGATATGCTTTGATGGCTTGGATTGAATCTAGGTTTAATCCTATGGACTAAAACACTTGCCTAATCTATAAATAAGACCCTAACCTATCCTAAATCCTCAATATTCATTCATGCAACTAAACTATGGCAAAATTTTACCTCTCATGGCCTCCACTCTCTTCATAAAATTTCTAAATGGTTTCTATGAGAGATTTTCCATGCATACAAGTGTTTTCAAGCTTGTATGAGTGTCATTAGCTTGCATTCAAGTCAAGTTTCTATCTTTGCATCATAAAGCAAGGGTTTTGATCATTTTGGCTCAAGGGTTTTTATGTTAGAGCTTGCATTTTGGGTCTATTTGATTGCATAAGGGCTTTGTCATATCTTTTGTGCCTTCATAGCAATGTAAGCCCTTTCCCTACTCTTAGATATTAACTATGAAGTTAAATGTTCATGTTGCAAGTTTGGGTTTGATCATTGAGTATGATACATGTTATCATGTCATGCAAGTTTATGAAGTCATTATCTTGATCTTGTGAGCTAAAAGCTACAACCTTTATGTTGAAATGTTGCATTAGGCAACATGAGAACCCTCATAACCTTTATGTCAACTTGCATATGAAGTCATAACCCTTATATGATGATATATGCGAGTTACTAGTCATCATTCCATATCTTTTGTCACCATGATTCGCTTATGTGCCAAGTTTGGGTTTATGCATGTTTTGAGGCTTAAGAATGTAACATGCAAGTTAATGAACACATTTGTGCCTCATTTGCCACCATGATTAACTTGTGGCTTAATATCCATTTTTGTCATGCCTTTGCCAAGTCTCTTCTTTTAATCCATTACGTTGTCGCGAACGTATATGCGAGTTTAAAAGCGTTGGGTTATGTTATGGGTAATTTCTAATGACATGAAAATACAACTTGAAAACATGACTTGAAATATAACATGGAAGTTGACATGTAAGTATGCATAAAAACATAAGCTTGGGAATTTACCTATTAAGTTAGGTCTACCCTTTGGGAATTTACCTATTAAGTTAGGTCTACCCAAATGCTTGAAAACTTGTAACATGTTTTGGGAAACATGATGGACTTAACACTTAGATAATATAAGTGTGGCCAACTCGAGGTTGGGTTGAGTTTGCAACGTAAAACTACTCGGAACCGACCGGCCTAACTAGTAGTTGCAAACAATAGGACCCAATGTGAGAAGTTGGTCATGTTGTGCTTGAACCCGAGGTTAGACCAAGTTGTGGTGTAAAGCTACCCGGAACCGACCGGCTTAACTAGTAACCACAACAAAGTCTAATGTGAGAGGTGAAGGTGCATTAAGTAATTAATGCCACATGATAAGGTTAAGTTAATTTGATTAATGACTCTTAACCAAATATGACATGGACAAATCGGTTAAGTAATTTGATTAGGCTAATGATACTTAACAAAACATGACAAGGTTGGGTAGGTTAAGTAACTTGATTTGCCTAATGACACTTAACCATTTTTATATGACTAGTGGATGGGGTTAAGTTAACCAACACTTAATCAATCCAACGCGATAACTTGGTAAGGTTAAGTAAGTTTTCTTAATGACACTTAACCGAAAAATACGGTTAACGAATGGGGTTAAGATTAGACTCAACTAGTCTAAACATGGAAATCGGATGGGGTTAAGTTAGCCTAGACTTAATTAATCCCACTTGGTAGTTTAATGGGTTTAAGTTAAACACTTAACTAATTTAAACATGATGAATTGATGTGGTTAAGTGACCTATACTTATCCAATCTAACTCGTTAATTTATTGTGGTTAAGTTAACCAATACTTAACCAATATAACGTGAAAACATGATAAGGCTAAGTCACGAATCGCTTGAATACACTTGACCGATTTGACTAAGTAAATTGATAGGGTCAAGTCAATATATACTTAACCAATCTAGAATGATAATTGGACGAGGTTAAGTCGTGAATTGCTTAATATACTTAACCAACTTGAGCATGGTTTGTAGGGTTAAGCCTTGAACTTGGATACTTAGCTAATTTTGACAGGATTTGTAGATGGGTTAAGTCATGAACTTAAGTGACACTTAATCCATTATGTAAACCCTAGTTCTGAGGATTAGGTGGATAACCGTAGTTAACAAGGATAACGGGAACAATGCTAAGTGGTAAACCTTAGTTGAAGAATAACTAAGTAATGATTCTTAGTCAAGGAAATTTAGACTAGTTCATAGATAGATGAGTAACCTGATACGGTAGGTCATCATTTAAGTATACGAGTAGGAGCAAGTATCTGATTTAGATAAAGGCTCCAGCGAACTGGGTAACGAAGCAGCGGCTTCGGGGAACGTGAGGATATTCTTGGTATCCCTCTATGAGCTGCCAGGTGATTATACTAGGCCCATGAGAGGTTAAGGTCTGCGTTAGAAAAACCAAGAGTATGCCTTGGTTGCTATACGAGCGACCTAAAGACGGGGATGGATAGGGGATAGTCGACGATACACGGTCGTACCCTAGATAGCATTTCGTCAGGCTACCTACCATCTTTGGTCAAGCGTGTACGTACGGAAAGGCAGAGAACACCCAAAAGACCATAATTGCTATCTAATTATGGTTGCGGTAAGGCTTGGATGTGGGTTGGCCAGTGTTGTGTTCTCATACAGGATTTATCCTGTCTTGTCTTTCACTAGTTGAGGGAGTGGTCTCGTGGGACCATAGCCACGTATAAGAAAAACAGACCTTAGCATCTGCATCGGCAGATAAATCGAAAGCTCCCGACCGAGTCCTGTATTTCTTGATTTGCCCTGTGACAGGACTCGGATGGCACGATGTGATACATGTGCATACAGTCATGGAAAAGCGATTCACGATGAATGCGTGGGAAAAAGGGCGCGGTTGGCGGTTAGTGTAATCCCTAGTGGCCCTAGGTGGTTGAACCCAAACCGAGATACGAAAACGTGCAATAGGTAAGCATAATCCCTAGCAGCCCTAGGTAGCATAAGTCCTAGTTGTACAAACAATAATTCATGTTGGAAGACCCTAGCTAGGTTTAGGGTAACAGTCTAAACCGATCTTAAGGATCATGGAACTATGTTAAAGTAATATAGAATCTTATGGGAAAGCCCGTATGGTCTACGGCAAGGGACTGAACATTTACATGGAATAAAACATACAAGTTGAGTAACTTATATATGCGATATAATAGGTTGACATGGACCATTACACGACTTTTGAGTGAGGGTCATTCTTGGTCAACACATGACACGGTGGGGATACTAGTACGGTAGGTGCAGAGCTAAAATACAGGATAGATATCACGGGGCGTTATACGTGACAGATATCTTGGGGATATTATACTTGATAGAAACCTGACGATGTGATACCTTGTTTTATCTTGACATCGTAATTTATCATGACACCTTAGTTTATCTGAGTTCAGTAGTTCATGCTGTTATTTTGATTTAGCTTATCTATCTTGTTATCATGCTTATGTTCATCTCAGTTTCTCATGTCAGTTAACTTTACTAGTTTTTATGCTAATAGTAGATAGGGCTTACTCAGTCTTTTTGACTGACCCGTTTTGTTTCGCCTCTTTTCTTCCGTTTCCCCCCCAGGTTACAGGGAGGAAATACTGTTGTTTAGTTCGGACTTCTTCTGCTTGAAGGTCATCATGGATGGCTTGGACTTTTCTTGGCTAATGGCTACTTTACTGTTTTTACTTGGGGAATAATTTATGAAAATGTCTTTATGCTTCTTTACTATTGCAAGAAAAGTTTTGATGTACTCTAATGTAAAAGGCTTTAGACCTTATTTATTCATGTTATGAAAGTTTGATGTTACTTCCGCTATTTTATATGTTCTGTCTTGTGATATTTCTGTGCATGTTTACCAATAATGCCCCTCTAAAGCTAGTGCATTCCTTTGCGAGTGTCCCTAGCGGAGGCGGGGTGTTACATCCCCATCCCGTTTTCGACTCATACCGAGGTGTGAAGCTCGTGAATTAACGTCATACACAAAGCTATGCTACTTAAAGCTTTGCATTGATCATCATCCACAAGACTCCACTTTTCAAAAAAAGCCTTGATCACTTGCATCTTTGTATGTCGCACTGTCAATCCATACAATGTCAATGATTTCTACCAATATACAACCACTAATCTGGTACGTCTTAGAGAATGGTGTTAAGCAAGAGAATAAGTTCTCTGCCACCAAACAGATATATACTTAACAGAAATCAAATACATAACACACATTACAATGTCAAACATACCATCTGTTCATATGTCCATTTTAGGTCTGAACGAAATCGGAGACACCTTATTTCTCATTCCATATGTCAAATACAAAAGAGAGGCCCTCGCATATCCGGACAATCAACAAGTACGTACGGACAACTACCAATATAACCCCTTTAAGCGTGCTACCCATATCCGAGGCATCAGTAGTAATCCATTCAATGTGAAGATTATAGGTCTTGCACCGTCTTCATTATCTTCTACTTTTAATCGTTGTTTAATTATATGAAATGAGATTCAACTCGTTCTTTTTGAATAATTCTCGCATAAAATTTCAAATCAAATTCTTTCCCTTGGTTAAATCATTTGCCTTCACCATTCATTACTTTATATAAAAAGGTTTAGTCTAGAATTTAATTTGGTCGTCAAATTGAATATTCAAATCATATCATATCCTGTAACGACCCGGCTTTTTGCTCAATTTTCACCGGTAATTAAACCAACTTAAACCGTTCATAAAGACGGATTGTTAGGGGAACTTACACATTTACACAAAATAAAAACAAATTTTCCATTATCATTAAAATAATATTACGTCAGAGTTACAAGAGGTACATCAGAGTACATCGGTTACACAGTGGAAAAAGTACTAAACTCAGCGGAAGAATGCGAATGCTCCAAACATAATAGCTACAGTTAAACCAGAATCCTGCTCCAACTAACTCCAAGGCTAAATCTGCGAACCAAACTACTAGGCTGCCCGTGTAAAAATTATGGGCACTCAGACTTTAGGTGAGGGACAATAAACTCTAGGTCAGTCATGGGACTGGTGTGAGAACTCAAAACAGTTGTCTTTAGGGTTTATTTTAAAGTTAGGTAATTCACCAGACCATGCTGCCAATGCGGAACGGGTTTACTCCATGTGAATACCAGTGCATAGAAATCCGCAATGACTTTTTGAAAAAATGAAGCTATCATAAGCTCGTCCCACATCACACAATGCAAGCACACACCAAATGGGCGAGTTTTGCCGTATGATAACCAAAATTTCCTTCATACGTGAAAATCCTCTATTACTACTATATATAGTGTGAAAAACCTTTTCGCAAATAAATGTATTAATCCTAGCCAGCATAATGCCCCATCCCATTATACTGACAATCCTGTCGGTAACTAGCAGGCTATACAATCAAAACCGTATGGGCTCGTAGTGGAGATTGGGTTTCGAACATGATGGTTCCTGGTACGGAAGATCATTCGTGGGCTCCCAAACTTTCTTGCGTGCATCATCCCAGTACTCGCGGATAACGTCCAGACTCAGACTCCGTTATACTAACCCACCATAATTGAACCAGAGTACCCAACAAATAGCGTCCCACACTGGGGACTTCGCAGTACCCTTTCATCATCACATCCCGGTGCACCGAACACATGAAACGAACATAAAAATCTGACCACCAGTGTACCATCAATCTGGGGTGTGAGGTTCGTCGAGGTCACGATATACACAAAGCTATGCTTAAATAAGCCATGCTTTGATCATCCATAGCTCATCACATAACTTAAGTATGCCACATTGTCCATTCACTACACATCACTGATTTCTATCAATATATAACCTCTAAGCTCATACGTCTTAGAGAAGGGTGTTAAGCAAGAGAATAAATTCTCCGCAACAAGCAGATACATATTAATAAAGATCAGTGCTACGCAGTCAATTATAATGTCAGACACACAATCCATACATGTCCGTTCTAGGTCTGAACGAAACAACAATCTGTAATTCCTCCACATATGTTCGGGCTTCTTGCCACTTAGCTGATATATAAAATCCATTTGCGAATGGGAGCCAACCATTTGAGACATTCAGCAAGTCGTCCTTACGACACGAAGGGTCCCGATCTTCAATGCCGCCTCCAATGTCTTCAATTGCTCCACAACGTCGTATTATTACTTGGAATGGTTTTCAGACATAATTCTGATCCCGGTCTTTCCAAATAATAAGCGCAATTAAAAACACAATCACGGAACACACAGGCTTTCTACCAAATCTCCTTCCATTTTGGATTTCGTTAAATTAAACTTCTTTAAATCTATTCTCAAATTATCTTTAACAAAATCCATATTTAATCCTTCTTCTTTAAAACACATCCCTTAAATCCAAGATAATCTAGCCCCAAAGCCTTAATTAATTTTCCGATCGATAACTCGTTATCAAAAATCCAGTTTCCTTTGAAAACCCTTACCCCACATTTCAACCCTAGTTTCCAATTAAATTGATTTTCCAACATTCCATTCTTTAATCTTAACTAAAAGATTATACTTTCTTTCCAATTCCTCACTTTTAATTTCCTCAAATCAAAGATCTGATTATATCCTCAAATTACGATATGAATTTCCATAACTCAATCTCATTGGGTTTCAAGAATGATATTATTGAAGATAGGATTCATGAAAAAACCCAAATCAATTGATATTGAACATAAGTTACACAGAAATTGTATCTACTTATATTCGATATCAATTCTCATAATCAACGAATACTATAAGTGAAATAACGATATAATAATATCTTCCAAATTCCTCAAATAGTATACATTTACACCACAGAATTTCATATTAAATATCTAAATATTATTTCTTTCCAACTTATCCTAGTCAACTTAGGAAACTCGTATCTTAATTAAAAGATTTATCCAACTCTTTGACATTAGATCTGGATAGAAATACCATCAACTTATACTTAATATTAATCTAAAATCCAACTCACATTATAAGTGGAATAATGGTGAACTACCTTTTAAATTCCACAAATAGTAAGAATCATCATCTACCGGATTAATATCAAACATCCGAAGATTTATCTCCAACCATATCCAATTATTTAAAATTGAAAACCCATATTAATATCAATTAAAATTCCATATAAAATATTTCCAATACTTTTGAACCTTTGAAAACATTCCACAAATCATTTAAAAATGAATACTTGTAGTTCGGAAAATAATTTGCGGGTTAAAAACTTCAAAATAGATTGTTTTCGAAGAAAGCGTTACAACAGTGTTTTCAAAAGCGTTACAAAACAATTATCTTAATTACTTCGATCAGAATATCGCTTTTCTTAGTCAAAACTTAAAATTTACAATTCAAAACATTTTTTACAAAATTTATAATGATTTTACCATTTTTTCCATATTTTTAGAAACATTAAAAAATGGTTGTTTATGGTTATGGTCGATAACTTCTCTTATAACGACCTTTTCCAAAATGGTTTTAAACATAACTTGAAAATTATAACTCGAATTTATAATCTTCTTTCACTCATTTGAAAGTTCTTGTTAATGGAAATCAAACATTTTTCATTTCATGAAAATCTAATTTAGATTGCAAAAGTTATAAGCGTTTAAAGTTTGCATCCAAAATACGTAAATTGTCGTTATGCGACAAGCTCTATTTTGACCATAATAACCATTATTCTATGATACTTCAAAATATCTTAGAAAACCATTATATCCTTATATAACCCTTCTTATAATCATTTAAATTTACTTTCCAAATTATTTTGGATCTAAAATTCAACTTTCATAAATTCCAATTTATTTCTAAATTCAAATAACTTCAAATTAACCTTCTCATTCGTCGGATCAGTTAGGGATAGCCAGGGAGAGCAGGAAACTTTTTTTCCAATCTCAAGCCTAAACACTATCCTCTCCATCATCCTAGAATGTTCCGGTATTTATTTATTCATTTAAAGGACTTTAACAATATATATGAATTCATACATATGGTTTTTCCAATTATTAACCTTTAATTTCAATACTGATATTGCTTTTAATTATGAAGGAGATTTGTCGATCACCAATGTGATACTATAATTGTTGTGTCATAATGTGTGCAAAACAACATCAACAACCATTTAAACATCCATAGCAACCATAATCAACATGATTCAATAAATCATAATTGTGCATAAGTGTTTTAACACTAACGCTTAATAATGTGTGATCTAAACTTCGCATCCATCATCCATCACAACAAATATCAATCATCATTAACCAATAATAATTCATCACTATATTTTAATTAGTCTAGCTACTAATTAAATATATAAACTGTTGTTAAAGAGTTCTCACCTAACAGCTTTCCAAATCTTCACGGTAGGCGAGCCTAGCTAAGCGAACCGTCGGACAGTATTTCAGTGCAACGTCTTCTTCACCAAAATATATATAATATAATATACACTAATCTCTCTTTATATAATAAGATGAGGAGAAGAATGACGAACTTTGGTAAGGTGGTGGTGGAAAAGACGAAGACTTATGCCATGGAAACCATGGCCATAAGCTTTAAGAAGATGGTGGAAAGGAGGAAATGGAATGGTAAAAAATGGAGAAAGAGCCTCCTTATATAGGAAAGGAGGAGTAAGGGGGTAAAGACACATAAGGTGGCAAGTGGCGATCATGCATGAAAGGGATCATGCATAAAGACATGCGCCTTAACACTTGTCTTAAGAAGAAAAAGGAACTTTTGGTAGCACTTTCTTTTAAATGTTATGAAAATTAAAGGCAACACTTAATTCTAACGCTACTAATTCGTGTTATAGTTTGACAAATCTGATCGAACGACAAATAGTATCAATAAATCCAAACTCATTAATAATCATTCTCATTCATAATTCAAGTAAAATCTATCATATAACTTATCAAAATTATTAAATACTCTTAACCATATATATTTATATCAAATTCAAATTTAAATTCAAATTAAGTAATAAAAATTCCAATTTTAAATTGGTTAAAAATTCTAGATCGTTACATTCACCCCCTTAAAACTTTTCGTCCTCGAAAAGGAAAGGGAATCGTAACTACTTATTCGACAAATTCAAGATTAAAATTCTTTATACCAAAGCTCCATGTTCTCACATGTATTAACGGATGACCATATCTACATGTCCTCCTACGATAACCTCCAGTTACTAATTATATTCGACTCATCATTTACTGGGCCAATTACTTATACTCAACCATTTACTGCGTTCAAAAAAATTCAGACTTATAAATTATGCTCTTAGATCTTATCTAACAAATGCAAAGGTTATGAAACTTATTCCTTTTCAGTTTCCAAAATTTACTATTATTCGTTATACGGAAAACTTGATCATCTCCGAACTCAGCTTCTCTAAACATTTCAATTTATGTAATTTCTTCTTACTGTTCCCGCTTGCCAAAATCCTTTAATCAAATTGTGAAACTTAATTCACAAGGTATTTATGCTTACATAAACAGTTCCTTTTGTTGCCACAATATATGTAACACCCCGTATTTTCGGGAAAGACGTTAAGTTACGAATTAAACTATACTTAATTATAAATTCGAGAGTCAAGGGAAATAGGTTACGCCATTGCATTCATCTCAAAATTCTGCTTGAGGTAGAATCCAAGTTTGCGAGAATTGGACTCCGTATGAAGAAGTTATGACCTTCGGAAGTTTCAAGAAATTCAAACGATTTAATTTAAATTCAAAATTCAAATCCAGAAGCAAGATTGGGCTGGGCGGGAAATTTCCCGCCCAGAGATCAGGTCGACCAGGGTGTTGACCCTAGTGTCGACCTCCCCTATACAGGTCGACCTGGGGGTCGACCTACACCCCCTCGGGCAGATCTGAAACCTGGTGTGTTCTAACTCCATGCTGAGTCATTAGGGCTGAGTTGGTTGTTCTGGAGAACTCTATCTTGTCTTAATGGTCTTGATCGATTCTGAGATGATCTGACGGCTCCTATTCAATCTAATCTCTATAAAAGAAACCTAAACCTCAACCCTAAATCATATTAAAATTAAACCAAGAGCCGTCATGTTGCCATTAGACAACCTAGAGTAGCCTCCACTTGAAGCTAACAAAGAGGCGAACCAAGCTAAATCAAAACTAAATTAAAACAACGATTGTCTACACCAAAGGCGATCATTTCAACTTCAGAATATAAATTCCAGAAATCAAGATCTTCGTTTGTTTTAAGTGTAGTTATCTTTTAGAAGTAAATAAATTTAAGACGTGATTTGATATAAAGTGAAAAATAGAATTATACCATGTTGTATAATATTGACAATGCTAATTCATGTTTGTTTCTTGTGATGATTTTATCATGAATTGTCTTGGAATGTTTGTGGCTTATTGAACTTAGTGTTGGATCTATTAAGAACTGATGTAACAACCCGTATTTTCAATAACCTGTTATAACATAAATCGAGGCAGAATTAAATTCTAAAATCTGAATCAAGGGAAACGGGCTATGCCATTGCGTTCGTCTCGGAAAAATACGCGAAATAGAGTCCGAGTTTTTGAAAATCGGAGTCCGTATGACCCGATTAAAGCCCAACGAAGTTTTCAGAAAATTTCTAAGTAAAAACAGATTTCAAATTCAAACTTGAATTTGGAAAATTGGGCCAGTTTGGGCCAGGCGGGAAAATTCCCACCAGAGTACCCAAGTCGACAGCCCTGTCGACTTGGGAGTCGACTTGGTTGGACCCAAGTCGACAGCCCTGTCGACTTGGCTGTCGACTTGGTCCAGCCGGGCTATTTAGCCTGGTGCACCATTTAGAGATTGTGTTGAGCTTGGGGGCCAGATTCGGTTTTAAGGGCTGAGATGGGAACTAGGGTTTAATCCTATGGCCTAAAACACTTGCCTAATCTATAAATAAGACCCTAACCTACCCTAAATCATCATTAATCTATCCTACAACTAAACTATGGCAAAATCAATCCTCTTAAGGCCTCCACTCTCTTCATAAAATTTCCTAAGTCATTTCTATGAGATTTTCCATGCATACAAGTGTTTTTAAACTTGTATGAGCATCATTAGCTTGCATTCAAGTCAAGTTTCTAGATTTGCATCATAAAGGAAGGGTTTTGATCATTTTGGCTTGCCTTTTTGGGTTTAATTGATTTCATAAGGGCTTTGTCATATTTTTTGCGACTTCTTAAGCATTGTAAGCCCTATTCTACTTTCATACTTAAACTTTAAAGTTAAATGTATGATATGCAAGTTTATATGCGAGTTTACTATGTTATGAAATGCAAGTTTATCATGTTATGCAAGCTTGTTATGTTATAATATGCAAGTTGTCATATGATATGCAAGTTATGTTATGCAAGTTTGATATGCAAGTTGTCATATGATATGCAAGTTATGCTATGCAAGTTTGGGTTGAACATTTTGTTCATGCTATCATGTTATGCAAGCTTATCTTGAGCATGTGAACATAAAGCTTTAAGCTTTATGCTAAAGGTTGCATTTTGGCAACATGTAAGTTACCATATCCCTTATGATAACTTGCATGTGAGGCTAAATGCGAACTTATGGCCATTTCTATATGTCATTTATCACCATGTATCACCAATATGCTAAGTTTGGTTTTATGCATGCTTTTGAGGCCAAAATATGTAATATGCAAGTATATGAACACATGAACATTTCATATGCCACCATGTTGAACTTGTGGCTTCAATACCTTTATGTCATGATTATGCCAAGTTCCCTCTTTCTATCCTTTATGCGCTATTGCGATATGTAAGCGATGGGATTGCGTTTGGGGTTGGGTAAACTTAAAAGACGTAAAACATAAGCTTGGGAATTTACCTATTAAGTTAGGTCTACCCATTGGGAATTTACCTATTAAGTTAGGTCTACCCAATTGCTTGAAAACTTGTAACATGTTTTGGAAACATGATGGACATGACACTTAGAAAAGATAAGTGTGGCCAACTCGAGGTTGGGTTGCGTTTGTAGCGTAAACCTACCCGGAACCGACCGGCTTAACTAGTTGCTACAAACAATAGGACCCAATGTGAGAAGTTGGTCATGTTGTACCTTGGACCCGAGGTTAGACCAAGTTGTGGTGTAAAGCTACCCGGACCCGCCCGGCTTAACTAGTAACCACAACAAGGTCTATTGTGAGAGGTTAAGGCACATTAAATTAATTAATGCCTCGTGATTAGGGTTAAGTCATGGTCCACTTAATACTTAACCAACTTGGGCTTGGTAGATTAATCGGGGTTAAGTCATGAACTCATCGTTACACTTAACCAAGTTAATCCATGATTAGCAAGAGGGTTAATCCGTACTTAACCCACTAGAAAATCCTAGCAATGGGGGGCCCACTCCGCAGTAAATCCCCAAAAATTGGTATCATTAAGGCCCTAGGGACTAGGCTAGGGAGGGGGCACGATTACTGGGCTGGAGGTAAGCGACCCAATAAACGACGGCCGAGTGGTACGCCGATGTAGTTCCGGACGGACTATGGTCGTGCACGTAGTCCGTATTTGGAGAAGTCACCCATGGGTACCAGTAGATCGAGACTGTGCGCTCATGTTTATGGTGTCCAGGGGTTGGCACCCTAGGGCTTGATACACCCGAAGGGTGGACCTGGCACAGTTCGACTACAATTATGTTTGGGCCGTATTGACACCAACACGTGACGAGTTAGGCTTAGGGAGCCGATCGACTAGACCGTTTGGTTGGACCTCGTGTTAGGGTCACTTCATGTTATTGGACCCCGTGTTAGGGTCACTTC
The DNA here is from genome assembly GCA_030737875.1 of Allium sativum. Lineage (NCBI taxonomy): Eukaryota > Viridiplantae > Streptophyta > Magnoliopsida > Asparagales > Amaryllidaceae > Allium > Allium sativum. The sequence continues at coordinate 755,480,896 of CM060918.1, forward strand.
ATGTTATTGGACCTCGTGTTAGGGTCACTTCATGTTATTGGACCTCGTGTTAGGGTCACTTCATGTTATTGGACCTCGTGTTAGGGTCACTTCATGTTATTGGACCTCATGTTAGGGTCACTTCATGTTATTGGGCCAAAGCTTGGGCCAAGGGATCAATACTTGTTTATTCAAGTCATGTTAAGTTTACTAGTACACCTGTGGTGCAAAACCTTAATCCTGATTATGCGATGACACATTTATCTACCTTGTTAGTTAATCATCATGCTAGTATGTTGTTATCCTTATGTTCATCCCTGCTGCTCATGCCAGTTAACTTTATCAGTTTACATTGATTGTAGTAGGGCTTACTCAGTCTTTTTGACTGACATGTTTTCTTTCGCCTCTTTTCTTCCGTTCCCCCCCCCCCCCAGGTTCTCAGGGTGGGAACGTTGGAGCTTAGCTTGGATTTCGGATTGCTTGCTTGAGGGATTTCAGCTCATGTACGGTTTCGACATGAAGCTAGTTATGGTTATTACTTATTTTGGAGATAGTACTATGTATTCCAGTTTTTCAGTGATGTTGTTTTTATCTAGACTTGTTTATTTGGAAAAATGACATATGTTGTACCAGACTTGTTTTGAAATGGTTTGAAATCTTCCGCTGTTTTATCTATGTTATTTACTCTGTTTATATATATACATATGTTCTTGTTCTGCCTTGATATATCATTATGCATGTTTACCTGATTCAAACGCCCCTCCAAGGTCAGAGTGCTTGCAAGAGCCACCCTGGCGGAGGTGGGGTGTTACAATTTGGTATCAGAGCATATGGTTTACGAGAAGGAACAAAAAGGTTTTTAGAAAACTTTTGGAAAACTATTTTCAAAACCAAGTATAAAGTATTTTACAAAGAAATGTCTAGTTTATTTTAAAGGCTATTCCCCAAAAAGCCATTAGCAAAATTCCTTCGTTTTTTCGCCATTCTGAATCTGTCTTTTTCTTCGTTTTCAGTATGGCCGATAACTTTGCTATTCCGGAGGGAGTACACGTACCTGTTTGGTATAGGAGATTTTTGGAGGCTAGGGCGACCGAAGCCGGCCCCGCAAATATTACTCCTCCTCCGGTAGTTAATGTTCCTCCTCCTCCTGTCGCTGAGGTTCCTCTTCCTCCTTCCCCCCAGCATCCTCAAACTGACTTCGCAAAGATTTGCCAAGATTTTAAGGCGATGGGTTGCAAGAATTTCATTGGAACCGAGACTTTCGTAGAGGCCAGGAATTGGTTGAAAGAAACCGAAGATCTTTTTACCTTCTTTGATATAGATGACCGTAGGAAGGTTTTATTGGCAGTATGGTTGCTAAAGGAAGAAGCTGCACGTTGGTGGGTGGTCACCACCGTTACTAGGCCAATTGAGACTTGGGATGACTTTCGGGGAAAGTTTGGACTAAGGTTCCTATCACTGAAGCAAGGGGAAATGACTATTAGGGAATACATAGATAAGTTTAATCAACTGGCTCGGGTTGGTTTAGACTTGGTCAACACAGCTCAGAAGAAGGCCCTATACTTTGCTCTAGGATTAAATGAGCCATTACATGGTTTAGCCATGTCTCATATACCCTTGGGGGCAACTTTCGAGAGTTTGGTGAATATGGCCCTACTCAATGAAGAGAATAGGCGTGACAAGAAGGAGGAGAAGTCTGAAGATAAGAAGGAAAAGAAGTGCTTTACTTGTGGAAGCTTGACTTATCTAAACAAGGATTGCAGGAAAAGGAAAGGCACTTGCTTTAACTGTGGAAAAATGGGACACTTCACTAGGGATTGCCCGAAGAAGCGAGGGCAAGGCCAGGGTCAGACTCAGCGTGCTGGACCTTCAGGAGGGCAAGTTCATGTTCTCAATGCCGCTCCAGTTCCCGATCGAGGTAGTATTTCTGTTGAAAGTCTTGTTTACATTTCTGATTTTCCTGTTCGTACCTTGTTTGGTTTTGGTGCATCGCATAGTTTATTTCATCTGATCTAGTTGAAAGTTTGCACCTAAGTACTAGTCTAGTTAATGATCCCGTGTGTGTTTCAAATCCAATTGGGGGGTTCCGCCCATTTGTCTAGTATCTACGTGGATTTGAAAATCTCTATCTTAGTGTAGAGTTCTCGTGTGATGCTTATATTCTCGGTTTCATGGGGTATGGGTTGATTTTGGGCATGGATGGGTTGTCCAGTTGTGGAGCCATCCTTGATTTTTGAGCATAGGGTTGTGAGGCTTATGAATCGCCTCGGTAATACCCTAAAAATTTCTAGTAACCCTATGAGCCCCGTCATGTTGTGTTGAATCCCTCAACTTGTCTATCGATAGTTGTAATCGGTGAGGGTGGTCCGAGAATATCCTGATATCTTGGGTGAAGTGAAGGGGGTTACCCCTAAACGAGGGATAGACTTCCGCATTTATCTGGTTGATAATGCCAAGATAGTTTCGTGGCCGGTAAGGCACATGGCCCTGCAAGATGAGAGCTAAGTAAGCAAGTAAAAGAGTTGCTTGAGAAGAACTTCATTAGACGAAGTATATCTGAATGGGGAGCGCCTGTGGTATTTGCTACCAAGGCAGATGGTTCTCTCCGACTTTGTGTTGACTATCGAGAGTTGAATAAGCTGACTAAGAAGAACAGACACCCGTTACCGAGGATTGATGATCTCTTTGACCAGCTTGTCGGTGCTTCTGTTTTCTCTCAGCTTGATCTTGCTACTGGATTCCATCAGCTCAGGGTAGCTGAAGATAGTATAGACAAGACTGCGTTCAGGACTCCAGATGGATTCTTCGAATGGCTTGTCATGCCGTTCGGCTTGACTAATGCACCCGCATATTTCGTGGACTTGATGAGTAGGGTGTTCAGGGAGTTCTTGAACAAGTTTGTCGTGGTCTTCGTAGATGATATTCTGATCTTCTCTAAGGATGAGGAAGAGCACGCAAGGCATCTCATGGAGGTGATGGATACGCTTAGAGCGCATCAGTTGAAGGCCAAGTTCTCCAAGTGTCACTTTTGGAGAAGGGAAGTTAGATTCCTTGGGCATATAGTATCTAAGCAAGGCTTAGCGGTGGATCCCGCTAAGGAAGTTGCAGTTCAGGATTGGAAGACTCCAAGGAATGCAACTGAAGTAAGAAGTTCTCTCAGTTTAATTAGTTAGTTAGCGTCCCTTGAGCTTAGACCTACCCTTCTGGATCAAGTAGGGACTTCGCAGAAAGAAGACCCGCAGTTAGTCGAGATCATGGACAAGTTGATTCGAGGCGAGATGGTAAGTCACCTCGCTATAGATGACAAGGGATGGCTAAGACGCGATGAGAGAAAGAAGGTTCTTGAAGATGCACATCACCCGAGGAGGTGGCCGAGTTTGTCCCAAGGTACATGTTGTGCCAACAGGTTAAAGGCCGAGTCATAAAAACCCGGTGGGCTATTACATCCATTGGAGGTCCCCGCAATGGAAGTAGTAAAACGTCACGAAGGATTTTGTGAATGGACTGCCAAGGTCAAGGAAAGAGAATACGAGCATGTGGGTCATAGTAGGTAGAGTCACGAAGAGCGCTCATTTCACTCCGGTAAAGAGCGAAAGGACTGCATCATAGCTAGCGACAGTTTACTTTCCAGAAATAAAGCAGTTGCACGGGGTTCCCTAAAGTATAGTGAGTAACCATGACTTAATCTTCACTAGCCAGTTTTGGGATAGTCTACGGGAAGTCATGGGCAAGCAACTGAATCTAAGCACGGCCTATCATTCGCAGGCGGATGGTTCATTGGCAACGTGGATTGGTATTTTCGAGAAAAGTTCTGCTGCGTGTAATACTTTATAGTAAGTAAACGAGATCCAGGATTCACTAGTGAATTTTGGAGAGCTTGCATGAAACCATGAGGTCATAGTTATGTTTAAGCCAAGAATGATAGAAGAGTAAGTGAAAGAGGAAGACGAGAGGCGACAATGAAATGGGTTCCAACTCATATTAGGAAATAAGAGTTAAGAAGCTAAGAAATCATGAAGTAAAAGACGGTTAAAGCACCGTGGAGTTAAACTCAAGGAAACGTGACTTAGAAGATTGAAGGCTAGATACGTGCATCATATCTCTTTTTAAGAGCATATCCTTGGTCCTTGTTTTCCTGTGGAACTCACTCGCATGTTATCTTTTTACGTATATCCTCTCGGTCCCATTCTCGGTCCTATTTCTGTTGGGAGGTATGACTTATTGGCTAGTAATACATGTCAGGGTTTGAAGGGGTCCGTTAGGTTGGCTAAACCTTTTGGGCTTTTATAGAATATGGATTGGGTTAGGAAGGGATTTCTTGTAATCCGAAAGGGGTATATCCTGCTTATCTTCCCGATCTCTTTGTAGCATATCTTTTGCTATCCATGTTTGTCTTAATTATCTAGTATATCGTGTTAATCTTGTCAGGAGAACCTTAGGTAGAAACCCTTTGGATGAAACATGTGTTTGAGACATGTTATGCTTGATGGTTGCAAGTGGTTGCAAGTGTTTGCAAGTGGTTACTCGTGGATGCATTATACACATTAGGCACTAGATCGGCTCACACACTCCTCATATTGCATATGCATGAGTGTTTATGCTTATTCATGGATGAAAATTTTTGTGTTATCACATGGATGTTGCATATGGATGTATGTTATGTGCACACATATAGATGTTATACATTATGTTAGGAATTGCATACATATGGATTCATTTCACTAACATAATTTGCATTGATGATATTTGCATTAGATAAGCACATATACACACACCTTTTCATATGTTCATACAACATTTAGAATCTTGTAAGGACAATGATTGCTCGTGGATGATGTTTTGAGTAGATGGATGTTGGATGGTAGGATACGTTCTTCCTAACTTGAAGATTTCGGGGACGAAATCCTTTAAGGAGGGGAGAATGTAACAACCCGTATTTTCAATACCCTGTTATAACATAAATCGAGGCAGAATTAAATTCTAAAATCTGAATCAAGGGAAACGGGCTATGCCATTGCGTTCGTCTCGGAAAAATACGCGAAATAGAGTCCGAGTTTTCGAAAATCGGAGTCCGTATGACCCGATTAAGGCCCAACGAAGTTTTCAGAAAATTTCTAAATAAAACAGATTTCAAATTCAAACTTGAATTTGGAAAATTGGGCATGTTTGGGCCAGGTGGGAAAATTCCCGCCAGAGTACCCAAGTCGACAGCCCTGTCGACTTGGGAGTCGACTTGGTTGGACCCAAGTCGACAACCCTGTCGACTTGGCTGTCGACTTGATCCAGCCGGGTTGTTTAGCCTGGTGCACCATTTAGAGATTGTGTTGAGCTTGGGGGCCAGATTCGGTTTTAAGGGCTGAGATGGGAACTAGGGTTTAATCCTATGGCCTAAAACACTTGCCTAATCTATAAATAAGACCCTAACCTACCCTAAATCATCATTAATCTATCCTACAACTAAACTATGGCAAAATCAATCCTCTCATGGCCTCCACTCTCTTCATAAAATTTCTTAAGTCATTTCTATGAGATTTTCCATGCATACAAGTGTTTTTAAACTTGTATGAGCATCATTAGCTTGCATTCAAGTCAAGTTTCTAGATTTGCATCATAAAGGAAGGGTTTTGATCATTTTGGCTTGCATTTTTGGGTTTAATTGATTTCATAAGGGCTTTGTCATATTTTTTGCGACTTCTTAAGCATTGTAAGCCCTATTCTACTTTCATACTTAAACTTTAAAGTTAAATGTATGATATGCAAGTTTATATGCGAGTTTACTATGTTATGAAATGCAAGTTTATCATGTTATGCAAGCTTGTTATGTTATAATATGCAAGTTGTCATATGATATGCAAGTTATGTTATGCAAGTTTGATATGCAAGTTGTCATATAATATGCAAGTTATGCTATGCAAGTTTGGGTTGAACATTTTGTTCATGCTATCATGTTATGCAAGCTTATCTTGAGCATGTGAACATAAAGCTTTAAGCTTTATGCTAAAGGTTGCATTTTGGCAACATGTAAGTTACCATATCCCTTATGATAACTTGCATGTGAGGCTAAATGCGAACTTATGGCCATTTCTACATGTCATTTATCACCATGTATCACCAATATGCTAAGTTTGGTTTTATGCATGCTTTTGAGGCCAAAATATGTAATATGCAAGTATATGAACACATGAACATTTCATATGCCACCATGTTGAACTTGTGGCTTCAATACCTTTATGTCATGATTATGCCAAGTTCCCTCTTTCTATCCTTTATGCGCTATTGCGATATGTAAGCGATGGGATTGCGTTTGGGGTTGGGTAAACTTAAAAGACATAAAACATAAGCTTGGGAATTTACCTATTAAGTTAGGTCTACCCATTGGGAATTTACCTATTAAGTTAGGTCTACCCAATTGCTTGAAAACTTGTAACATGTTTTGGAAACATGATGGACATGACACTTAGAAAAGATAAGTGTGGCCAACTCGAGGTTGGGTTGAGTTTGTAGCGTAAACCTACCCGGAACCGACCGGCTTAACTAGTTGCTACAAACAATAGGACCCAATGTGAGAAGTTGGTCATGTTGTACCTTGGACCCGAGGTTAGACCAAGTTGTGGTATAAAGCTACCCGGACCCGCCCGGCTTAACTAGTAACCACAACAAGGTCTAATGTGAGAGGTTAAGGCGCATTAAATTAATTAATGCCTCGTGATTAGGGTTAAGTCATGGTCCACTTAATACTTAACCAACTTGGGCTTGGTAGATTAATCGGGGTTAAGTCATGAACTCATCGTTACACTTAACCAAGTTAATCCATGATTAGCAAGAGGGTTAATCCGTACTTAACCCACTAGAAAATCCTAGCAATGGGGGGCCCACTCCGCAGTAAATCCCCAAAAATTGGTATCATTAAGGCCCTAGGGACTAGGCTAGGGAGGGGGCACGATTACTGGGCTGGAGGTAAGCGACCCAATAAACGACGGCCGAGTGGTACGCCGATGTAGTTCCGGACGGACTATGGTCGTGCACGTAGTCCGTATTTGGAGAAGTCACCCATGGGTACCAGTAGATCGAGACTGTGCGCTCATGTTTATGGTGTCCAGGGTTGGCACCCTAGGGCTTGATACACCCGAAGGGTGGACCCGGCACAGTTCGACTACAATTATGTTTGGGCCGTATTGACACCAACACGTGACGAGTTAGGCTTAGGGAGCCGATCGACTAGACCGTTTGGTTGGACCTCGTGTTAGGGTCACTTCATGTTATTGGACCCCGTGTTAGGGTCACTTCATGTTATTGGACCTCGTGTTAGGGTCACTTCATGTTATTGGACCTCGTGTTAGGGTCACTTCATGTTATTGGACCTCGTGTTAGGGTCACTTCATGTTATTGGGCCAAAGCTTGGGCCAAGGGATCAATACTTGTTTATTCAAGTCATGTTAAGTTTACTAGTACACCTGTGGTGCAAAACCTTAATCCTGATTATGCGATGACACCTTTATCTGCCTTGTTAGTTAATCATCATGCTAGTATGTTGTTATCCTTATGTTCATCCCTGCTGCTCATGCCAGTTAACTTTATCAGTTTACATTGATTGTAGTAAGGCTTACTCAGTCTTTTTGACTGACCTGTTTTTTTTCGCCTCTTTTCTTCCGTTTCCCCCCTAGGTTCTCAGGGTGGGAACGTTGGAGCTTAGCTTGGATTTCGGATTGCTTGCTTGAGGGATTTCAGCTCATGTACGGTTTCGACATGAAGCTAGCTATGGTTATTACTTATTTTGGGGATAGTACTGTGTATTCCAGTTTTTCAGTGATGTTGTTTTTATCTAGACTTGTTTATTTGGAAAAATGACATATGTTGTACCAGACTTGTTTTGAAATGGTTTGAAATCTTCCGCTGTTTTATCTATGTTATTTACTATGTTTACAAATATACATATGTTCTTGTTCTTCCTTGATATATCATTATGCATGTTTACCTGATTCAAACGCCCCTCCAAAGTCAGAGTGCTTGCAAGAGCCACCCTGGCGGAGGTGGGGTGTTACAACTGAGAATGAAAATATCAATATCATATGCAAGTTATATGTTTCATGTTGAGATCTACATATATGTGTTTATATGATTAATGCAAGTTGTATGTATTATGTTAGATCCAAGTCAAGATCTATATATATATATATATATATATATATATATATATATTTATATGCTTTATGTTAGATCCATATGCTTATATATATGTTCATATGCAAGTTACAAGTTTTATGTTGGATCCATGTCAAGATCTATCCAGGTTTATATGATTAATGCAAGTTATATGTTTTATGAAAGATCCAAGTCACGATCTAATTATACATATGTTCATATGCAAGTTACATGTTAGATCCAAAACTAGATCTATGTTTACATGCATATTTGTAAAGTGGATTTATGCAAGGTCCTTGTTAAATCTAGTTCACACCTATATGTTAATGTTAAAGTTATACATGCTTTGGAATTGGACATGTCATGATTATGTCATATGCTAGTTTATAATTGAGGTTATGTTCACACATGCCTAGATCTACATATTAACATGTTTTAGGCTTTTGATTATTTAAGTCTAAATTATATTCAAGTTCATGTGACATGTTAAATTGTATGAATAAAGTTTTATGCAAAATTTACATGTTTGGTTGAATCTATATTATGCATGTTCCCTTTTTTACCTCTTGTTTATAAATTGGGCTAATATGAGGGCCCAATGACTTTATGTGATTAATACGAACGAACAAACGGGGGTAACGTTGGGATAGTTATTAAATCAAAACATGTTAATAATGTAGGTAGGCCCAAAACCATGTAAATGGTTAAGGCCATGAATGGTATAATTTATACCATTAGTCTTGAACATAATTAAGTATGTAACATGAAACACTTGTAGAAAGTTAACATATATAAAATGTAAAAGATGAATATGCCTAACCCGAGGTTAGACTGAGTTGTGGTGTAAACCTGCCCGGAACCGACCGGCACATCCAGTAACAACAACAATACCTGTCTAATGTGAGAGGTGAGTGCATCAAGCCCAGAAAGACCCGAGGTTAGACTGAGTTGTGGTGTAAAACTGCCCGGAACCGACTGGCACATCCAGTAACCACAACAAGACCTGTCTTATGTGAGTGGTTGGTGCGTTAATTAATTAATCAAACTCATGAACAATCAAGCTAGAAATGGTTAGGTTAAGTAATTAAGCAAACACTTAACCAACTTAGCATGATAGTAAGACAAGATTGGTGGGGTTAAGTAATTGAGAAAACACTTAGCCAGTTCAACATGTTAACTAGACAAGATTGATAGGGGTTAAGTCAAACCAAGGACACTTAACCAATTTAGCATGTTGACTAGAAAAACCCTTGTAACGAGGACCCGTTTCAGCAGTAACCCACATGGATGTATCAAGGTACCCTGAACTAGGCAGGGTGGGGCACGATTACTGGGCTGAATAAAAGCAGTCAAAGGGCGGCGGTTAGGTGCGTCAGTGTAGGTTCCGACGGAGTACGGGCGTGCATGGACTCCGGAGTGGAAAAACAGGCACTGGGAACCAGGCGTACACTTGTGCATCTTTGAATCGTGTCAGGGTTGCCATTATAGGACTTGATACACCCCATACTGGAACCACCACAAGTACTTAAAAATCACGTTGGGCCGCATGACACCGGGAATACATGAATACGAGTAGGAGCCGATCAATGCATGAATGGGATCACTTTGTCATGAACATACATTGCTAGTTAAACAGCTCTTGGTGGGTGCCGAGAAGTAAAAGTGGGTGCGATAGCCAAATCTAGTTAAATCTTACCTTACCTCGTTTAAGGACTACCCTATCCTTGTGGTATCATTCTAAGTTCAGTTTATTCATGTCATAGTCTTTTACTTGTTTACATGCTATTAAATAATTGGGCTTACCAGACTTATGTCTGACCCATTTTCCTTTTGCTTTTTTCCTTCCATACCCCCTCCCCCTCCCCTCACCCCCAGGTCCGCAGGGAGGAAACACTTATGCTTAGTCCGCATCAGTCAAAGCTTGAAGACTGTAGATGTAAGGTTGGACTTTCCTTTTTGAGCTATGGCTATGGTCAAGCACTTGTTGGGTATTTATGTCATTTTATTTTCAGTATTGCTTCTTTATGTTTTCAAGACAGATGAAAAGTTGTAATAATTTGGAAGGTTGAAACAGTTGTTGAATTGTTGTGTTGAACAAGTATTTATGAAATAATATTGGTCTTTTTCCGCTGCTTAAATTTTCTATCTTGTAATTTATTAGTATCTTGTACCTTAAAATGCTACACCGAAGTTAAGGCATTCCCTTTGAGAGTGACCTTAACGGAGGTGGGGTGTTACACTTGGTACCAGAGCGAGGTTTACTAGATCAAATAAAAGTTTTTTTTGAAAAACTATTTTCAAATAGAAGTATAATGAAGCATTTTTCAAGAAAAAGTGTTGTTTTACTTTAAAAGGCATAATCCCCAAAGCCATATGCACTATCTCTCTATCCTTTGTTTTGAATCTTTCCTTTTTCATTTCCGCATGTCTGGGAATCTTAACCTTCCAGAGGGTGTATCGATACCTGGCTGGTTCAGGAGGTACCTAGAGGCTAGGGCCAACGACGCGGGCCCAGCAGATAATCCTCCTCCCCCAGCTGCAGCGGTTCCTCCTCCTCCTCGTGCAAATGCTTTCTCAAAGATTTGTAGAGACTTTAGAGCCATGGGTGGAAAGGATTTCAAAGGAACTGAATCATTCGTAGAAGCAAGGAACTGGCTCAAAGAAACTGAGGATCTATTCGTTATCTTCGAGGTGGACGATAGGCAAAAGATACAGTTGGCAGTATGGTTGTTCCAAGACGAAGCTTCCTATTGGTGGGAAGTTATCAATGCTGAAAGACCAATTGAAACATGGATGGATTTCAGAATGAGGTTTGAGATGAAATTCCTCTCACAAGCTGAACGAAGTTTACAGGTGGAGAAGTTCTTATCTCTTAAGCAAAGAAGTATGACGGTCAAAGAATACGTCAATCAATTCAATCAGCTAGCCAGATTCGGATTGGAGTTAGTAAACACTCCACGTAAGAAGGCTCTTCGCTTTGTTAAAGGGTTGAATGAGCCATTACACAACCTAGCTATGACCTACAAACCCATGGGTGCGACTTATGAAAGGTTAGTGGACATGGCACTCTTACATGAGGAAGACAAGGATGGCAAGAAGGAGGTGAAGAAGGAAGAGCCTCAAAACAAGAAAGGAGATGGATCTCAGAACAAGAAGGCGGACGCCAAGAAAGGCGGGAAGAATAACAAATCCCACGAGAAGAGGAAGTGTAATTTATGTGGCATACATGGACACTTGGCTAAAGATTGCAGAAAGAAGAAGAGGAAATTGGGCGCTTGTTTCCAGTGCGGGGATAACTAGAAACCTGGCTAAGGATTGCCCAAAGAGGCAAGTACAGGGGCATAGGGCTGGATCATCTTCTGGAGGGCAGGTTCACGCTCTCGTAGCACCTCTGCAGGAATGAGGTAGAAATATTTCTGTCGAGAGTTTAGTTTATTTGATTGATCATCCTGTTCGTACACTATTTGATTCTGGCGCTTCGCACTCATTTGTATTTGCTGCTTTAGTTGAATCTCTGCACCTAGACACAAGTTTAGTAGAGGATCCCTTGGTTGTTTCAAATCCAATTGGGGGCTCAACTTATTTGTCAATGATTTGTTTGGATTTGGAAATTTCTATACTAAGTGTGGGGTTTAGATGCAATGCCTATGTTTTGGGCTTCACGGGCTATGGATTGATTCTAGGCATGGATTGGCTATCCAGTAATGGTGCCATTCTCGACTGTGAAAAGAGAGTGGTTAGACTCATGATTCGCCTTGGTAACACTCTCAAAATTTCTTGTAATCCCATGAACTCTGTTATGCTTAGCTATCTAGAATCTCTTGATGGTCTATTGAGAATTTGCAGTCTGTTAGAGTAGTCCATGAATACTCGGATGTCTTTGAGGAGGTAAAGGGGTTGCCTCCGAAGCGGGAGATAGACTTCCACATATACCTCGTCGACAATGCAAAACCCGTTGCTTTACCCGTTAGGCACATCGCTCCAAGGGAGAGAAAAGAAATCAGCAAGCAAGTTGAAGAGTTGCTTGAGAAGGGGTTCATAAGGCGGAGTATTTCTGAATGGGGTGCTCCAGTAGTGTTCGCAACTAAAGCGGACGGTTCACTTCGCCTGTGCGTTGATTATAGGGAGCTAAACAAGCTGACCAAGAAGAATAGGCACCCACTACCAAGAATAGACGACTTGTTCGATCAGCTTGTAGGTGCATCGGTTTTCTCCCAATTAGACCCAGCTACCGGGTTTCATCAGCTAAGAGTGGCTGAAGACAGCATTGATAAAACGACGTTTAGAACTCCGGATGGTTTCTTTAAGTGGCTTGTCATGCCTTTCGGCTTGACAAATGCACCCGCTTACTTCGTTGATTTGATGAGAAGGGTGTTCAAGGAGTTCCTCAATAAGTTTGTGGTAGTCTTCGTGGACGATATTTTGATCTTCTCGAAGAGTGAGGAAGAGCATGCTCAGCACTTAAGGGAAGTCATGGATACTCTCCGTGCACATCAGTTGAAAGCCAAATTCTCCAAATGCCATTTCTGGAGAGAATAAGTTAGATTCCTTGGACATATGGTGTCCAAAGAGGGGTTAGCCGTGGACCCTGCAAAAGTGGTTGCTGTGCAAGATTGGAAGGTTCCACGAAAGGCAACTGAAGTCCGAAGATTCCTCGGGCTAGCAGGCTTTTATCGAAAGTTCGTCAAAGATTTTGCAAAATTCTCAGCTCCACTTACAAGGTTGGCAAAGAAGAACTTGACTTTTGCTTGGGATCTGGATTGCGATATTGCTTTCCAACGTTTGAAAAGGTCTCTGACAACAGCCCCAGTTCTAACATTGCCAGATGGGAGCAAGATGTTTACCGTATACATGGACGCCTGTGGTACGGGACTTGGTGTTGTCTTGATGCAAGAAGTAAAGGTAGTAGCTTATGGTGGAAGACAGTTGAAAGTACATGAGAAAAACTACCCAACCCACGATCAAGAGTTGGCTGCCATCGTCTTCGCACTTAAGTCTTGGTGCCATTATCTCGTAGGTGAGAAGTTTGAATTGTATACTGACCATAAATCGTTGAAGTACCTTTTCTCGTAGAAAGATCTCAACATGAGGCAGCAAAGATGGATGGAGTTTCTTGCCTCATACAATTTTGAGATTTCCTATACTCCTAGCAAAGGCAATGTAGTAGCAGACGCTTTGAGTAGAAAGAAGTTGACCCTAAGCCCTCTCTTTGTAGAAAGACAAAGCTTGGAGTACATAGCCAACTTTGATTTTAGACTCTCTGTCAATCATGTGACTGATTTGTTGGCATCACTAGAGGTACGACCTACTCTTTTGGACTCAATAGGGACCTCACAACGTGAAGACCCTCATCTAGTTGATGTGATAGATAAGATGATTAGGGGTGAGACTTCTAGTCACCTCAGTAAATACTCCATCGATGATAAGGGTTGGTTGAGGCGGGATGGAAGACTATGCGTCCCACAATCAAGGTATTTGGTGAAGAAAGTTCTTGAAGAAGCACACCATTCCAAGTTGACCATACAACCCGGTGGAGATAAAATGTACAAAGACATCAAAAGGGTTTTCTTTTGGAATGGCATGAAGAGGGATGTAGCTGAATTCGTTTCTAAGTGCGTGATATGCCATCAAGTCAAGGCGGAGCAGAAGAAGCCTGGTGGTTTGCTTCATCCTCTGGAGGTCCCATAGTGGAAGTGGGATAGCATCTCGATGGACTTTATTGATGGGCTTCCTAGGTCAAGAAGAGGCAATACCAGTATTTGGGTAATTGTGGACAGGCTCACAAAAAGCGCTCACTTCATACCCATTAAGAGTAGGAGGACTGCATCATCTCTAGCATCCATATATCTTAAAGAGATAGTTCGACTCCATGGGATACCCTCCAGCATAGTGAGTGACCGATATCCTATCTTCACGAGCGAGTTTTGGAAGAGTTTGCAAGAAGCTGTACGCACACAGTTATGCTTAAGCACGGCCTATCACCCTCAAACAGATGGCCAGACGGAAAGGGTTAACAGAGTCTTAGAAGACCTCTTGAGATTGTGTGTTCTTGACTTTGGAGAGACATGGGAAGATCATCTTCCTCTGGTGGAGTTCGCCTACAACAATAGCTACCAAGCTACAATAGGCATGGCACCCTTCGAAGCCTCATACGGGAGACCATGTCGATCACCAACCTGTTGGTGGGAATCCACAGATAAGCCTATACTTGTGTCAGACATGATCAGGGAAACCTCAGAAAAGGTGGACCTAATAAGAAGATGAATGAAGACTGCTCAAGATAGGAAGAAGTCATATGCAGATAAAAGAAGGACCGACCTTGAGTTTGAGGTTGGAGACAAGGTGTTCCTTAAAGTATCTCCTTTCAGGAATGTCGTTCGCTTTGGATCCAAAGGGAAATTGGCACCTAGATTCATAGAACCATTTCCTATCATTGAAAGAATTGGGACGATGGCCTACAGATTAGAGCTACCTGAAAAGTTGGCTAGAGTTTACAATGTCTTTCATGTTTCTCACCTACGGAAGTGCTTACATGAGTCTGCGGAAGTGGTGGAACCAAGCATATTAGAGGAAGTAGAAATAGAGCGAGAGGAGACTGTGAGGAGAATTCCAACTCGTATCTTGGGAACGGAAGTCAAAAGGCTACGCAACCGTGAAGTCAAGATTATTAAAGTTAAATGGAGCAACGACGAGGAAGACGTGACTTGGGAAACTAAGGACAGAATACGCACAACCTACCCTTTTCTTTTTGAGGGTACATCTTTGATCTCTTTTTCCTTAAGTTTATGCTTGTACCTATCTTTTTCTAAGTATATCTCATCGGTCCCATCCTTATCCTTAGGTAGAAACCAATGGATGTAAACATGTATTTGAAACATGTTATGATTGATGTTTGCAAGTGGTTGCTAGTGGTTGCTCGTGGATGCATATGCATACACACACTAGGTACTAGATCGGCTCAATCACTTTCATATTGCATTTGCATATGAATGCATGAAATTATATATGGATTGAAACTTGATACGTTAGCATATGGATGTTGCATATGTATGAATGATTGTGCACTTATGTAGAAGTTGTTAAAGTACGGTTAGGAATAATTGCATACATAATGGATTCATGGCACAGTCATAATTCGCATTAAGGAGGTAAACTGAATCAGTAGAACGCCTGATTTTGCATTAGATAAAGACATATACACACACTATACATATCATCATGAAGCATTAGAAGTCTTTTAAGGACAATGGACGCCTGCGTTTGACAGTTGAGTAGATGGACGATTGGATGGTAGGATATACATTCTTCCAGACTTGGAGATTTCAGGGACGAAATCCTTTAAGGAGGGGAGAATATAACACCCCGTATTTTCGGGAAAGACGTTAAGTTACGAATTAAACTATACTTAATTATAAATGCGAGAATCAAGGGAAACGGGTTATGCCGTTGCGTTCGTCTCGAAATTCTGCTTGAGGTAGAATCCAAGTTTGCGAGAATTGAACTCCGTATGAAGAAGTTATGACCTTCGGAAGTTTCAGGAAATTCAAACAATTTAATTTAAATTCAAAATTCAAATCTTGAAGCAAGATTGGGCTGGGCGGGAAATTTCCCACCCAGAGATCAGGTCAACCAGGGGGTCAACCCTAGTGTCGACCTCCCCTATACAGGTCGACCTTAGTGTCGACTACCCCCCCCCCCCCCCCGGACAGATCTAAAACCTGGTGTGTTCTGACCCCCTGCTAAGTCATTAGGGCTGATTTGGCTGTTCTGGAGAACTCTATCTTGTCTTAATGGTCTTGATTGATTCTGAGATGATCTGATGGCTCCTATTTAATCAAATCTCTATAAAAGCAACCTAATACCTTAAACCCTAAATCATATTAAAATTAAACCAAGAGCCGTCATGTTGTCATTAGACAACCTATAGTAGCTGCCACTTGAAGCTAACAAAGAGACGAACCAAGCTAAATCAAAACTAAATTAAAACAACGATTGTCTACACCAAAGGCGAGCATTTCAACTTCAGAATACAGATTCCAGAAATCAAGATCTTCGTTTGTTGTAAATGTAGTTATCTTTTAGATGTAAATAAATTTAAGACGTGATTTGATATAAAGTGAGAAATAGAGTTATACCATGTTGTATAATATTGACGATGCTAATTCGTGTTTGTTTCTTGTGATGATTTTATCATGAATTGTCTTGGAATGTTTGTGGCTTATTGGACTTGGTGTTGGATCTATTAAGAACTGAGAATGAAACTATCAATATCATATGCAAGTTATATGTTTCATGTTGAGATCTACATATATGTGTTTATATGATTAATGCAAGTTGTATGTATTATGTTAGATCCAAGTCAAGATCTACATATATATATATATATATATATATATATATATATATATTTATATGCTTTATGTTAGATCCATATGCTTATATATATGTTCATATGCAAGTTACAAGTTTTATGTTGGATCCATGTCAAGATCTATCCAGGTTTATATGATTAATGCAAGCTATATGTTTTATGAAAGATCCAAGTCACGATCTAATTATACATATGTTCATATGCAAGTTACATGTTAGATCCAAAACTAGATCTATGTTTATATGCATGTTTGTAAAGTGGATTTATGCAAGTTCACCTTGTTAGATCTAGTTCACACCTATATGTTAATGTTAAAATTATACATGCTTTGGAATTGGACATGTCATGATTATGTCATATGCTAGTTTATAATTGAGGTTATGTTCACACATGCCTAGATCTACATATTAACATGTTTTAGGCTTTTGATTATTTAAGTCTAAATTATATGCAAGTTCATGTGACATGTTAAATTGTATGAATAAATTTTTATGCAAAATTTACATGTTTGGTTGAATCTATATTATGCATGTTCCCTTCTTTACCTCTTGTTTATAAATTGGGCTAACATGTGGGCCCAATGACTTTATGCGATTAATACGAACGAACAAACGGGGGGTAACGTTGGGATAGTTATTAAATCAAAACATGTTAATAATGTAGGTGGGTCTAAAACCATGTAAATGGTTATGTCCATAAATGGTATAATTTATACCATTAGTCTTGAACATAATTAAGTATGTGACATGAAACACTTGTAGAAAGTTTACATATATAAAATGTAAAAGATGAATATGCCTAACCCGAGGTTAGACTGAGTTATGGTGTAAACCTGCCTGGAACCGACCGGGACATCCAGTAACCACAACAATACCTGTCTAATGTGAGAGGTTAGTGCATCAAGCCCAGAAAGACCCGAGGTTAGACTGAGTTGTTGTGTAAAACTGCCCGGAACCGACCGGCACATCCAGTAACCACAACAAGACCTGTCTAATGTGAGTGGTTGGTGCTTTAATTAATTAATTAAAGCTCATGAACAATCAAGCTAGAAATGGTGAGGTTAAATAATTAAGTAAACACTTAACCAACTTAACATGATAGCAAGACACGATTGGTGGGGTTAAGTAATTGAGAAAACACTTAGCCAATTCAACATGTTAACTAGACAAGATTGATAAGGGTTCAGTCAAACCAAGGACACTTAACCAACTTAGCATGTTGACTAGAAAAACCCTAGTAACGGGGACCCGTTTCAGCAGTAACCCACATGGATGTATCAAGGTACCCTGAACTAGGCAGGGTGGGGCACGATTACCTGGCTGAATATAAGCGGTCAAAAGGGAGGCGGTTAGGTGCGTCAGTGTAGGTTCCGACGGAGTACGGGCGTGCATGGACTCCGGAGTGGAAAAAGCAGGAACTGGGCACCAGGCATACACTTGTGCATCTTTGAATCGTGTCAGGGTTGCCATTATAGGACTTGATACACCCTATACTGGAACCACCACAAGTACTTAAAAATCACGTTGGACCGCATGACACCGGGAATACATGAATGCGAGTAGGAGCCGATCAATGCATGAATAGGATCACTTTGTCATGAACATACATTGCTAGTTAAACAGCTCTTGGTGGGTGCACAGAAGTAAAAGTGGGTACGATAGCCAAATCTAGTTAAATCTTATCTTACCTCGTTTTAGGACTACCATATCCTTGTGGTATCATTCTAAGTTCAGTTTATTCATGTCATAGTCTTTTACTTGTTTACATGCTATTAAATAACGGGGCTTACCAGACTTATGTCTGATCCATTTTCCTTTCGCTTCTTTTCTTCCATTCACCCCCCTCCCCCCCCCCCCCTCCCAAGGTCCGCAGGGAGGAAACACTTCTGCTTAGTCCGCATCAACCAAAGCTTGAAGACTGTAGATGTAAGGCTTGGACTTTCCTTTTTGAGCTATGGCTATGGTCAAGCACTTGTTGGGTATTTATGTCATTTTATTTTCAGTATTGCTTCTTTATGTTTTCAAGATAGATGAAAAGTTGTAATAATTTGGAAGGTTGAAACAGTTGTTGAATTATTGTGATGAACAAGTATTTATGAAATAATATTGGTCTTTTTCCACTGCTTAAATTTTCTACCTTGTAATTTATTAGTATTTGTACCTTAAAACGCTCCACCGAAGTTAAGGCATTCCCTTTGAGAGTGACCTTAATGGAGGTGGGGTGTTACAATATACTTTAGAACTTATCGACTTGTCCAAAATCATCGATAATTCCCATCTTCCAATCTATACCCTTAATTAAATTCAATAACTTTTTCACTAGAATATGATCTATTTGGATATATGATAGAATATATTAAAAAGATTCATAAAAGAAGTTATATTTTTATATATATAATTAACATCATATACATACATTTATTCATGCATCCAACTTTTTAGAGATAATTCCCTAGGGGTCAAAGAGCTTTCTTTGATTACATAATTCTTGCGTTCCTTCTTCTTCACTTATGACTACGGGTGGTGTTGCTTTAGCTGGTCTTTCTCCCTTCTTTAACTGAACATCCTGGACTACATGCCCTACTTTTCTGCATCGATAACACTTCTTTTCTTTTGTTAGGTTCATGGGTTTCTTCTTTGTTTTAGGACACTTACGTATAAAATGTCCTTTCTTCTTGCATTTGAAACAAATTATATCTTCTCGAATGGTTTTCGTTTGTATTCTTTCTGGGCATAAAACAGCAAAATGTCCTTCTTGACTATATCTATAACAATAGATACCTTTGAATTTCCCCAATCTAAGGCTTTCTTCCTTTTCTTTTCGATTATGAGCTTTCCTTTCTTGTTTTCCACCACTCAGTAGCTGATAAACCAAACTCCATCTTTGTTCCTGTAAGGAAATTTTGTTGAAAAATCCAGCTTACCCTCCACTTAATTTACTGGCTTATCCCTTACTAACAAGTTTACCTGGTATAATTCTTACAACCCAATCAAATTTTCGCTTTTCTATTTAAGTTCATATCAATTTACCAAACAATTTCAAACACTTATCTGAATGGATTTAAGTATATATTGATGTTTTAATCGGAATCATATAGTCATCCCACTTTCGAAACTCAAAAATACATACTGATGATGTTGCAGTCATCAACAGAATCATCTTCAAGCGACTAGAGTGTGATTCTATATCTATCTAGTATACTTAAGACTTCGTATATACGTTAGCTAGGTGTATATTCAAAATATTCTTATACTCGATAGTCCAACCTCAACATCGAATGCAATACTCAAATTCAAATTTTAATTTCTAACCATATTGATTAGTTACCTTAACAAATTTGGCCCATATTTATCGATATTTCGAAATGTTACCCAATATGAAATTAAATCCAAAAGGAATTTGTACTCGGATCGTTTTCCTGATCAGTGGAAGGTGCTTAATTACCATGCCATAAGAAGTATTTTATGTGTAATTATAATCGCAAAATGTAAACTTAACCTTAATCACTTGATTAAGTATCCAGGTTATAATTAACCATATATTTCCAAAATATGTTTGTTTCTTAAATTAAAACTTTTCAAACTCATTTCATATTTTAAAATACGCTCTCTCAAATATAATACCCCAAATTCTCATTCTAGGGCATTACTAACCCTATCTCTAATGAGATATATAACTCTGATGAGTCTTTCCATTTGTTCAAATGTGTAATACCCCATTGCTTTGTATAAACCAAAGCTCTGATACCACTATGTAACGACCCGGCATTTTGCTCGGTTTTCGCCGGTAATTAAACCAACTTAAACCGTTCATAAAGACGGATTGTTAGAGGCACTTATACATTTGCACAAAATAAAAACAACTTTTCCATTATCTTTAAAATAATATTACATCAGAGTTACAAGAGGTACATCAGAGTACATCGGTTACACAGCGGAAAAGATACTAAACTCAGTGGAAGAATGCGAATGCTCCAAACATAATAGCTCCTGTTAAACCAAAATCCTGCTCCAACTAACTCCAAGGCTAAATCTGCGAACCAAACTACTAGGTTGCCCGTGTAAAAATTATGAGCACCCAGAGTTTAGATGAGGGACAATAAACTCCAGGTCAGTCATGGGACTGGTGTGAGAACTCAAAACAGTTGTCTTTAGGGTTTATTTTAAAGTTAGGTAATTCACCGAACCACGCCGCCAATGCGGAACTGGTTTACTCCATGTGAATACCAGTGCATAGAAATTCGCAATGACTTTTTAAAAAAATGAAGCTATCGTAAGCTCGTCCCACATCACACAATGCAAGCACACACCAAATGGGCGAGTTTTGCCTTATGATAACCAAAATTGCATTCATACGTGAAAATCCTCTTTTACTACTATATATAGTGTGAAAAACCTTTTCGCAAATAAATGTATTAATCATAGCCAGCGTAATGCCCCATCCCATTATACTGACAATCCTGCCGGTAACCAGCAGGCTATACAATCAAAACCGTACGGGCTCGTAGTGGAGATTGGGTTTCGAACATGATGGTTCCTGGTATGAAAGATCATTCGTGGGCTCCCAAACTTTCTTGCGCGCATCATCCCCGTACTCGCGGATAACGTCCAGACTCAGACTCCATTATACTAACCCACCATACATGAATCAGAGTACCCAACAAATAGCGTCCCAGACTGGGGACTTCGCAGTACCCTTTCATCATCACATCCCGGTGCACCGAACATACGAAACGAACATAAAAATCTAACCACCAGTTTACCATCAATCCGGGGTGTGAGGTTCGCCGAGGTCACGATATACACAAAGCTACACTTAAATAAGCCATGCTTTGATCATCCATAGCTCATCACATAACTTAAATATGCCACATTGTCCATTCACTACACATCACTGATTTCTATCAATATATAACCTCTAAGCTCATACGTCTTAGAGAAGGGTGTTAAGCAAGAGAATAAATTCTCCGCCACCAAGCAGATATATATTAATAAAGATCAGTGCTACGTAGTCAATTACAATGTCAGACACATAATCCATACGTGTCCGTTCTAGGTCTGAACGAAACAACAATCCAGAATTCCTTCACATATGTTCGGGCTTCTTGCCACTTAGCTGATATATAAAATCCATCTGCGAATGGGAGCCAACCATTTGAGACATTCAGCAAGTCGCCCTTATGACACGAAGGGTCCCGGTCTTCAATGCCGCCTCCAATGTCTTCAATTGCTCTACAACGTCGTATTATTACTTGGAATGGTTTTCAGACATAATTTTGATCCCGGTCTTTCCAAATAATAAGAGCAATTAAAAACACAATCACGGAACACATAGGCTTTCAACCAATTCTCCTTCCATTTTGGATTTCGTTAAATTAAACTTTTTTAAATATATTCTCAAATTATCTTTAACAAAATCCATATTTAACCCTTCTTCTTTAAAACACATCCCTTAAATCCAATATAATCTAGCCCCAAAGCCTTAATTAATTTTCCGTTCGATAACTCCTTATCAAAAATCCAGTTTCCTTTGAAAACCCTTACCCCACATTTCAACCCTAGTTTCCAATTAAATTGATTTTCCACAACGTTCCATTCTTTAATCTTAACTAAAAGATTATACTTTCTGTCCAATTCCTTACTTTTAATTTCCTCAAATTAAATATCTGATTAAATCTTCAAATTACGATATGAATTTCCATAACTCAATCACATTGGGTTTCAAGAATGATATTATTGAAGATATGATTCACGACAAAACCCAAATCAATTGATATTGAATATAAGTTACACAGAAATTGTATCTACTTATATTCGATATCAATTCTCATAACCAACGAATACTATAAGTGGGATAACGATATAATAATATTTTTCAAATTCCTCAAATAGTATACATTTACACCATAGAATTTGATATCAAATATCTGAAGAATATTTCTATCCAATTTACCCCAGTCAACTTAGGAAACTCGTATCTTAATTAAAAGAATTATCAACTCTTTGACATTAGATCTAGATAGAAATAACATCAACTTATACTTAATATTAATCTCGATATCCAACTCACACTATAAGCGGAATAATGGTGAACTACCTTTTAAATTCCTCAAATAGAAAGAATCATCATCTACCGGATTAATATTAAACATCCGAAGATTTATCTCCAACCATATTCAATTATTTAAAATTGAAAACCCATATTAATATCAAATTAAATTCCATATAAAATATTTTCAATACTTTTGAACCTTTTAAAACATTCCACAAATCATTTAAAAATGATTACTTGTAGTTTGGAAAATAGTTTGCGGGTTAAAAACTTCAAAATAGATTGTTTTCAAAGAAAGCGTTATAATAGTGTTTTCAAAAGCGTTACAAAACAGTTATCATAATTACTTCGATCAAAACATCGTTTTTTTTAGTCAAAACTTAAAATTTACAATTCAAAACAATTTTTACAAAATTTATAATGATTTTACCATTTTTTCCATATTTTTAGAAACATTAAAAAATGGTTGTTTATGGTTATGGTCGAAAACTTCTCTTATAGCGACCTTTTCCAAAATGGTTTTAAACATAACTTGAAAATTATAACTCGAATTTAAAATCTTATTTCACTCATTTGAAAGTTCTTGTTAATGGATATCAAACGTTTTTCATTTCATGGAAATCCCATTTAGATTGCAAAAGTTATAAGCGTTTAAAGTTTGCATCCAAAATACGTAAATTGTCGTTATGCGATAAGCTCTGTTTTGACCATAATAACCATTATTCTATGATACTTCAAAATAACTTAGAAAACCATTATATCCTTATATAACCCTTTTAAAATCATTTAAATTTACTTTCCAAATTATTTTGATTCTAAAATTCAACTTTCATAAATTCCAATTTATTTCTAAATTTAAATAGCTTCAAATTAACCTTCCCATTCGTCGGATCAGTTAGGGATAGCCAAGGAGAGCAGGAAACTTTATTTCCAATCCCAAGCCAAAACACTATCATCTCTGTCATCCTAGAATGTTCCGGTATTTATTTATTCATTTAAGGATTTTAACAATATATATGAATTCATACATATGGTCTTTTCCAATTATTAACCTTCAATTTTAATAATGATATTGCTTTTAATTATGAAGGAGATTTGTCGATCACCAATGTGATACCATAATTGTTGTGTCATATTGTGTGCAAAACAACATCAACAACCATTTAAACATCCATAGCAACCATCATCAACATGATTCAATAAATCATAATTGTGCACAAGCGTTATAACACTAACTCTTAATAGTGTGTGTTCTAAACTTCGCATCCATCATCCATCACAACAAATATCAATCATCATTAACCAATAATAATTCATCACTATATTTAAATTAGTCTAGCTACTAATTAAATATATAAACTGTGGTTAAAGAGCTCTCACCTAACAGCTTTCCAAATCTTCACGGTAGGCGAGCCTAGCTAAGCGAACCGTCAGACAGTATTTCAGCGCAACGTCTTCTTCACCAAAATATATATAAAATATAATGTACACTAATCTCTCTTTATATTATAAGAGGAGGAGAAGAATGACAAACTTTGGCAAGGTGGTGGTGGAAAAGACGAAGACTTATGCCATGGAAACCATGGCCATAAGCTTTAAGAAGAAGGTGGAAAAGAGGAAATGGAATGGTAAAAAATGGAGAAAGAGCCTCCTTATATAGGAAAGGAGGACTAAGGAGGTGAAGACACATAAGGGGGCAAGTGGCAATCATGCCTGAAAGGGAGCATGCATAAAGACATGTGTCGTAACACTTGTCTTAAGAAGAAAAAAGAACTTTTGGTAGCACTTTCTTTTAAATGTTATGAAAACTAAAGGCAACACTTAATTCTAACGCTACTAATTCGTGTTATGGTTTGACAAATCCGATCGAACGACAAATAGTATCAATAAATCCAAACTCATTATTAATCATTCTCATTCATAATTCAAGTAAAATCTATCGTATAACTTATCAAAATTATTAAATACTCTTAACTATATATATTTATATCAAATTCAAATTTAGTAATAAAAATTCCAATTTTAATTTAGTTAAAAATTCTAGATCGTTACATATCCATAATTCATTTTGTACATTTTCATGTTGTAGTGTTCGTTGTCATGATTCCAATGGACCGAGTTTGCGAATTTCTGACAACGTATGAAAAAGTTATGAGTTCTAAAATCGTTAAGTAACGATGAACAGTAGATTGTTTACATCAAACGTTTTTCTCCGTTAAAATTTTTTGTGAGCTTCAAATCACTCCAAATTAGTTTCATTTCAAAGCTCTCATCAATACGGGTTCCAATGCATCTTGTCTCGCTTAATTCTGAGTTCGTATGAAAAAGTTATGACTGTTTTAAAATTTAAAAAAAATCTCTGTTCGGCCATTAATAGCCGAGAAAAGGCCATCTGTTCGGCCATTAATGGCAGAATGGCTATTAAACGCCAATTTTTTTTACATGTTTGCCTAGAAAACATGTTCGAAATGATATTGTCCATTTCCCGAAGGCCTATGATGTTATATACATGCAAATGAGGCTTCTATTACTCATCGAAGCAACTCATAACACTAAACTCTCATGCACAAATATTCATACAAGAGATTCGCAATGATTTTTGATTATAGGTTCAAAGGTGAACTAAATTCCAAACCAAAGCATGCAAAAGCGATTCAAGTGACTTGTGAAGACTTAGAACTTTGTCGAGGCAGTAACGGAGCTTCACAATATCATCAAAACAACTCATAGCATATGAATTATTTTGCGTGAACAATTCTAATCATAAATTTCAATTCAATGGAACTAAAACCAATGAACCAGAATGTGTATACTCATCTAAACAATTCGTATGCACAACCCAGAAGATTAATTAGCAAATAGTTAACTAATTAGCCCTTCTTGTTTTGATTTCTCAAATACTTAAGTAACTACAAAAATTTCACTTAACACTCAACTTTTTTTCATACTACTTGTCATTAGCCCATACCAAACATCCTTAAATCATTTCATGAATTCAAATTAATCATAATAGGCCATTAAACAACCCAACCAAGTTCATAAACAACAATCAATACATAACTAGCCATTTTGTTTTTAGATTCTCACTTTTAATCATTTGAGATGGAAGTTCTCACCTTTGCATGATTACAAATAAGGAGTATACCCAATAGCAAGCAAAATCAACCTCTCTTCCAATATTGCATGCAAACCTCCAATCTAAGCACATATAAATAGATTTCCTAAGAGTTTGTTCATAGGAATCACCAACAATCAAAGAGGAGATAAGCTATAGAAGATGAAGAGGAGGATGGAGAAGCTTACCAAGGTCTTCTCTTTAATTTCCTCTTTGATTTGAGCCTCTAATTGAAATCCATAGCTTAGGAATTCTAATTTCTCATTCCTTTCCCCATTTTCTAATTTTACTTAATTGTTTTGAGTGAACAAAGAGGAGAGGCTCATTTGGGAGTTATAAGTAATGCTAGGTTAGCTAAACCAAGACCCAACCAATGTCCCAATTTTCGCGAACTCGAAATATATCAGTGCTTATATGTTCCGAACATGTAAATGACGTTTTGAACTCATTGGAAGTGGTTTCAAGTCCAAATTCATCCATATACAAAATGTGACTTTTAGGGCTATGTATAAAATTAAAAAAAAAATCCATAACGACTATTCTAAATTTTAATTTAGACATATCCTACAATTTATAAAGTGAAATCTCAATCTCTTACCTTCTTTAGAAAATTATAATTCAAAATATTCCAACGTTTCTTGTTTTATCAAATTCTGATTTATATTAAATTCTATACATTCATTCAAAGTTTAAAATTGAATTCTCAAATTACCATGCCATTTCGAGCTCGTTTTAATTAAATTTTAAATTTATACTATCTAACTACGATTAGAATAAATTTTAGGTCATTTATTCTCAAAATAATTCACCTAACATATTTAATTTCTATGAAAATCAATTAAAAATAAATTTTAAATTAATCCCAAAACTATGGGTTGTTACAATAGTATTGGTCCAGATTTGATAGTCGGTTATTTAACTATCAAATATAAAATATTAAAACAAACAGATTTGTTTCCAATGGTTCTGCTAAGCCACTTTAAATTAACCTTTAATTATTTAATTTCAAATATCAACTTATTCATATACTTATTTAAAAACATAAGTATTTCTTAGCTTATAAAATTCTAATGCTAAACCTTACGTGAAAATCTCACTCTTCAATATACGTTTTCCTAGCTGAAAGCGCTATCCAACTCTAACACTTATTTTGAACCTAAACTAATATTATATACCGGATAACAGTGAAATCATTCAAGTTGGGTTATTATAGTTACCTCTCAGACCTTGAGTCGAAATCACTCTCGTTGTCAAGGTTCGTAAAAGTTCGATATCCAGCATATTTGACCAACTAGAATTTGTAAACTTATTTGATTTTCAAACCGTTATTTTGAAACTATTCATCATGTTACCTTGATTTATTTAAATACTAAAACCAAGGTATTTAATCAAATGAATCGACTTAATTCTGTTTCCTTTGATAATGAAATTATCTTTAAAATTTACTTGATTAAGGGATTAACTAAGTTAAAACATTATCTTGGGTACTGTATCAAATTTCAACTTCTCTATTTAACTGCACAATTATCTTACCCAAATTTGTCAATATTAATTAACTCTAAATAAATCATTTCAATGTTTAACAATTACTTGTTAAAAACTATTTCTATTAAATTAATTGGAAACAAATTAATTTAATAATAAATTCCCATTTTAAACAGTTGATTTAAATCAACTTAAAACAATCCGATTAAATTAATACAAATAATATTCCCTTTTAAACTAATTAATAACTTAATTAATTTAAATAATCACCTTTAATTGTTTCTTAAAAACAATTATCCAAATTATTAATAACTTCAGTAAATTTCTGATTTACTTTACAGAAAATATCACTTAGCAGTCCCAACGACATAACAGTTCTTTTAATAGACGACATTCAAGTTGCTAACCAAATTTACACTAACAGCTATGCAAATACAATTCAATATTATCAACTAATAATATCTCAACAATATATATTTATTGATAAAATATATCAAACTAATATAATGGCAAAACGGTCTTTATTTAAGCTGGTAGGGTGTCCAAATAATTCGTTCAATTCAATTTATAGTGGAATGATATTTATTTCCACTAACAGATGTCAATATATAATATATAATTATGATTAACATTATTTTAAACAAGTCAATTAATTAATTGAACAGACAATTCAGAATTGTAGATCATTATTTATCAATTCGTAACAGATAAATGACAGAATTTACATTTATTTATAAATATAATTTATTTCTGGAATTTAACCAATTTAATTATGGAATGAATTCCATTTAAGTTCACTTCCTTTTAAACTCGACATCTGCATTGAGGTGCATTCTCACAGATATGCTAGTGCTACTACACGACCACTCACATACATGCTAAAACCAATATGATCATATATATAAATTTATATACTCTACCTATATATATACACACACTTATGTATATATAATATATATCCTATTAGAATCTGACTTAAAATTTCTCTTCTCTTTTGATTTTGATTTTTATTATAATATGGGCTAAGCCCACGAGTTGTCCCACCATTTCACGTACTTAATCATCTTCCTTTCTTATTACTTCACACTTCATTATGTAACACCAAAGGAAAACACTACATCAATCATTATGCAGAATTAAATTCACTCTTTCTACTACATGCAAAATTGATAAAACCCTTTCATACTCCCTTTCTACCTCAAGCCTTGCACCAACTTCACCAACTCAAATACATCTTTTCTATTTTTATTATTTTTAGATAGGCCAAGCCCAACCCATTTCTTACTCATGCCCAAGCCCTCTTCTTTCCTAACTTCACGCTGAAATTCACAAGCAAGAAGAAATGTGCCCACTGGCCATCATAGCATGCATAGAAAATTCTCCTTACCTCCACTTCTTTTCCTGTACTACTTTATCTTTTTTTTATGCCCAGGCCTAAGCCTAGACATCATGCAATATCTTTCAGCATCCCACTTACTATATTTGGTGGGCGTGATAACCAAAGTTATAATTTATAAATGATTGTTTTTCCTTGGTTATAATCCCATTCTCATTTCATTCGATAGTTAGGTTTCCTACCCGCTTATATCAAAATATAATTTCTACTAGTGCTTCTTTGATATCATGGTTGCTCAGTTATCAGATAATGAACCTAATGCAATTAAATATATTATTACTAGTAAATTGATTCTTAACCCACTAACTATTCATGATGATATGCACATGAATTAAGCTAACACACACAGTAGTCCAAAACATACACATGCTATTGTTGTACTTAGTAACCAAAATATGTATAGTCCCTTTATTTGCATTGTTTCACCCATGCCATCCTATAACTAGTCAATGCATTCAGTCTGACTATCACCTACGATGGCTTATATGAGGTACCCGTTTCGGCTTCATTGTTATATGACCCTCAATCACAATAGTCCATCTTTACGTGACATAACCCAATCCTCGTTTACCTGCTCTCTTTTTTTGTCTTAAAATTTCTATTTACGAAACTATATATTTTTTAAATGGATGGAAGCCATATTTATATAAACAGGGTCATATTCTCTATTGATTTAACAGTTTCAACTTAAGTTTATTTCTAGGTTCTATTTTTCTTATAAATGTTTGTGACGGCCTGCCCCGCACCAACCGACATTTACTCCAAAGGTGCGCTGTACACATGTCCAGTTAGCACGGAACGGGTCGTCAGAAGGAAAAAGGGAAGAAAGAAACGAACTAACAAGGAACCTGT
Organism: Allium sativum; assembly: GCA_030737875.1. Classification (NCBI taxonomy): domain Eukaryota; kingdom Viridiplantae; phylum Streptophyta; class Magnoliopsida; order Asparagales; family Amaryllidaceae; genus Allium; species Allium sativum. Next base: position 755,510,287 of record CM060918.1, read on the forward strand.
AGAATGTCTCACAGCGCATAGAACAAAATATAATAATAACATACTTGACATAAAACAGGAGAGACAGTGCATAAGCTGAAAACCAAAACTAAGCATCATAGTAGCGGAAATCCAAAATACAACTTATTACAACTTTCCAAACTGTCTCAAAAAGTAAAAGTAAGATAAAGGAGGTACACTACTAATGCCCAAGTAGTGACCACCAACGACACAGGGAGAATATATGTAGATATCATACGTGGAAGCCTCCTGCTCGCCTTCGAATCAGCTACTCGCGCATCACCAGCTAACCTGTCTCTAGTCTGCTCGTGTGAGCACCCAGAGTAATAAGAGGAGACATAAAACTCTGGGTCAGACATAAAGCCTGGTATGAGCGATAAGCAACAAAACAGAACAATAACAGGTATAATCCAATCATACCTGAACCTGGACCTGCAACCAAAGAGTTAGCACTACATACTGTACAACACTCTAAGGTGCCCTTTCAAATGGTGTAAAGATAACGGGGGTGGGGGTGTGCATGTCATAGTGGTGTCAAACAATCAAGCATAGAAATCATCCTCACTTTCCTCACTCAGTGCGTAAAGCATACGATATCCACTACTTTGGTCACCTAATACTTTGGGCCATGACGTAATCCAATCCTGTGTAACTATCACTACAAGCCCACCATCCATCTCTCAGTGGTGAACCAAAGTTATGAATACCGACAACCCCTTTGCATACGTCCCGAAATAAAGCCCAACCATGAAGTGAACTCATTGGTTCCCATCTGGATCCTGAGCTCTAACTTCCATTTGGACTACCTTTGCATCTCGGGTTTTTGGTCAATACTGGATCGGTTTGGATTCCTCCTTGCCATCGATTCAGTTCGGATTGCTTCATCACCTCGGATCGGATCGAGTTCCTCAAGTCCCTCCATGATGCAACGGATCAGGTCGGGTCGTGCTCCATGCTCCAACTCGTGGTATACACCTGGTGGCAGTTCAGATCATCAACACCTCAACGGGTCGGGTCGGGGTTTCCAAGTCCATCTCCATCCATGGGTTTGGGTCGGAGTTGCTGGCGGAGTCGTGGACCATCTTCGGATCGTGCTCCATGCTCCACGGTTCGGATCGTGCAAGCGGATCGGGTGCTCCAGTACGTGGCGCGGTTCGGGTTCGAGCTCCTTCCACCATCAGGTCGTGGTCTCTATAGCCGATCCGATCTGGTTCATATAATGGTGGCCTTCCTTTTTGCCACTCTCTCCTGTGTCAAGTTTCGGTTCGGTTCGGTGATACTTTGCTCAGTCCGCTCCGGTCCGAGCCCATCCACCCGATCCGATCCGAAAGCCTGCACTGTTTTTCTTTAACTTTTCCAGCAAACATTTTACGCCATTCGATGTCGTTTTTGACCATTCCAACTATTCTAATCAATCACAAAGCATAACATACAGTCATAGCAACATGTATAATCAACCACAAACACCAAAACAATAATATGATAGGTTAAAATGGATCAAACATAGCCAAAACCCCATATTTTCCCTTAAGCATGTTTGGGTGAAACTTATGATATGATTAGCAAAACTTAACCAAATTATCCCAAATTCACATCAGAGGTCTAAAACAATATTTCAGAATTTATGAATATTTTTCCAGATTTTTAACATGCATAAATTCGCTAATTTCCACTAATCACCCCTTAATCCCCCAAATTCCGGGATTTGCAAAATTAGTCGAAATTAACCCAAATTCATATCAGAGGCATAAAATGATGTTTTAGAATTTTAGGAATTTTTCTAGATTTTTCTGAGCCATAATTTCGCAAATCTTCGCTAATTACTATAATTAGCCGTAATTAGTGAAAAACAATGCAAATCACTCACCTTAGCCACAAACAAACTTTAGATCTGAAATAATCTCTGATTTGGATCCAATCCCTATGTGTTCCAGCAGCTCTCTCTGATTTGGTGCTACCGTCCCTTGATTTGATGTAGTTTTCCTTAATCTTTGATTAGAAAGTGATTAGAGACGATGTGGGATGAAATTAGAAGGTGGAGGCCATTGCTAGAGCTTGAAGGAAGTACGTGGCGGCTGGAAAAATGAGTCTAAAACCGAAATCCTAACCCTAGCAGCCCTTAAATACCCCAAATCCCGAAATCCCCCATTGGGCCAAGTTGTTAATCACCCGGTTAAGCCCAATTAGTTGTTTTTCACCTTCTAAACCTTGTTTCAGCCATATCTCCCAAACGGTAAGTCTGTTTGGCTAATGTAACTACTCTACGGAAAGAGAAACCATCATTCGAAGCCAATGGAAGTGGTTTCAGGTCAAAATTCTTTTCCAGTCAAAAGTTATGGCCAAAACAGTACCAACTAGGGGCAAAACAGTCATTTAAAAATCGACAAAAATCATGAACATGGGAAATGACTCTAATGGTTGTTTCCCAAAGTTACATGACCATACGACTTCATATGAGAAAGAAATAAATATTCTACGATCCTTCGATGCGTAGAATGCGGGTTGTTACATTCCCCTTCCCCCCCCCCCCCCCCACCCTTAAGAAATTTTGCCCCCGAAATTCCCTAACCAGAACACACAAAGGGTCCCGCATGCCTATCAACCATAAAACAACAATCAACATGCAAAACAAGTCTATCCTAGCATGCGGTTTACTAACAAGGGAAGGAACTATCACTACCAAAACTTTACTAGGCAAAGAGTTCTGGATACTTCTTCCTTATATCTTCCTCTGTTTCCCAAGTACAGTCTTTTTCATTCTCACCCCACTGGACTTTGACTAGTTTCACCGCCTTCCTTCGAAGCTGCTTCGTATCATTCCCAACAATACGCATAGACTTGCGGTTCCCAACCGCCTCGAGTTCAACTTCAATGTTATCCAACTGATCGGGTGAAATAGCCACACTAGGGTCATGCACGAGTTTCCTTAACTGGGAAACATGAAATACGTTGTGAACTCCCGCCATCTTGTCAGGTAGCTCTACTTCATACGCCAAATTCCCAACTTGCTCGAGGACTGGGAATGGGTCAACAAATCTTGGTGCTAACTTACCTCTCCAACCAATCCGAATCACATTCTCAATGGAGAGATCTTGACGAACACCAAGTTGTTAACGAAGAATTCCAAATCTCTTCGTCTCTTATCGAGATAAGTCTTCTGCCTATCATGGGTAGCCTTCATTCTCTAACATAAAATTCACTCAAATACCATCATGACCTGACCTAGTCCTTGGTAAACTATCAATATAATCCATTTGAGACTTGTTCTCAACGGTTGTAACAAACCACTAAGCTTCCTTTCCTCAGCTTTAACTAACTGGTAATTCATGCATTTGGACATAAACTTCCCAACGTCTTTCTTTATCCTTTCCCAATAGTAGATCTGCTCTATGTCTCGATACATCTTGTTACCACAGGGATGTATAGTCAATTTCGGGTGATGATATGCTCTAAGCACTTCACCTCTCAGTCCATCTACGTTGTGTACAACTAGCCCCTTATTCTTTCGAAGCCACCCTTCTCGATCAAATCCTTATTTGATCATTCTCTTTCCATCGATATCCATCTCTACCCAAGAGATGGTTTCCAATAGATTAGGATCGTCCTTCTAACTGGAACCAATCCACTCAATCAAAATCGATCTAATCGTCAAGCTCACTAGTGATTCTGAATCCAATTCACTCTTGGGCCCGAAATCATATCCTGCGATATACTTTAGTTGCTTCCATCCTAGAAACAAAACCCCTAAACTGGCATGTTTCCTACTCAATGCAACTGTTACCGCACCCAAATCTTTTACTATGATCACTCTGCCCCATGGAGTCATGGAGACTCCACTGCACTGATCCATAGCCACTAGTCCTTTGCTATGTCCACTCTGCCCCATGAAGTCATAACAACTCCACTGCACTAGCTCATAGCCTTACTAATTATTTACTATGTCCACTTTGCCCCTCGAGTCATGATGACTCTACTGCACTGGCTCATAGTCCTACTACAATCACTTTGTTCCCCATCGCTGGAACCCTACAGGTGATAGTCTACTCAAGGGAAGAAAAATAGGAACAACATAGCAACCATAACATCCATCAAACAAGTCCTACCTATCACCTGCTAAATTCATAAACACATCGACACCTACATGACTGGTCTAACCAATCCCAATATGTCAATTCTAGTATGTCTGGTCCAACCAACATCAATAACTAATGGAAGCCCAGCCTCCATACATACACCGATGCCTACTTGACTGGTCCAACCAATCCCAGGCCAATGGAAGCCCCGCCTCCCTACGGACTACCGTACGTCCAACGTACGTTTACCCTCCAAGGATAATTAAACTAATGGAAGCCCAGCCTCCAATCAGACTACCGTACGTCCAACGTACGTTTATCCTCCAAGGATAACTAGATCACGTCCAACGGATCCAAGGTAACGGGCGTCCCCAGATACCCCTGCTTTTAGTCCTCCTAAAATACTTGAGTCCAACCCAAGTCTATCCATAATCTTGCTGCCCTCTCGAGTCCAACTCGAGCTGAATCCAATTCCTTGCAGCCTTCTCGAGTCCAACTCGAGTCAATCTATAACTCAAACCCAGTCTTGAGTACTGACAAACTCTAGTCCAACGTGAGTCGTCTCCCTATTCGTTGCATCTCCAAGATCAACGAACACCTATTTTCTTTTACGAGTTCAAGTCCAACTTGAATCGCTCTAATCTTCGTTGTATCTTCCATGATCAACGAACACATCCTATTCCTTCAAAGTTCTACTATCCAATAGAGAACATCAACATAGGGTCCTAAACAATCCATTACTTTGCATCTTTCTCGAGTCCCACTCGAGCATTCTCATAACCCTATCGAGTCTAACTCTGGGCAGTCAATACCATTGAACAGTCTCATCATGTTCCGTCTGCCCATCACTCCTCGAGTAAACCAAGATATCATCCAATGAAAAATCACAACAACTATTTACCCCTCACGTAAACCATCCTAGTCGAAATCGACATTCCCCAAGCACAAGCCCCAAAGGCCTAAACCAATATCAGACAAGCACCCAAGGAACATCTCCTCCGAGTTCGGACAATCCACGTGAGGTGATACTAGCAAAACAATCTAGCACTGGAGTACTCATTTGCCTCTCAGAGACAACTAGAACTTATTACAACGATAACCTCTTAGCTTCCTTAACTCCAGTTACTATCGCCATCACTAGGTAGGTACCTAATACCACCCTATTCTTTTATAGTAAACCGACTCCCCAAAATAATGCTAAACCCAGTAAAGCCCAAAACAAAGCAATCACAAGGAAACATACATCCATGACTCGATAAGACCACATTACAACAAATCATGCCAAAACTAGTCGAACCACCAATCGGGTTCGTCACAACTAGAGGTCTATCGACTATTTCGGGTTTGTCAAACAATATCCGAACAGAAACATCTTAAATAGAAAGCATACCTTTTATAACAACACCCTTTCCCTTCTGCGCCACACTTGGAGCATTCGACGAAGAAGGAACAGCGTTGATAGCATACGCTTTCACAATCTACTTCTCCCTAGGAGGTTGTGGGCAATCATCCTTATGATGTCCCGCCTGGCCGCAGTTAAAGCACTTCCTTTCCCCAGGCTTTTCTCGACAATCTCTGGCATAGTGGCCCTTCTTGCCACAACTAAAGCATTCCCCATCTTTCTTATTTTTCTTATTCTGACCATCCTTGGTCGGGTTCTGCTTCCTCTTGTTCTGGGAATTCTTCTTGCCTTCACTGCCTGCTTGCGGCTTTGGCTCCTCTGCAGATGCTGTAGCAAACTCAGTCTTCGACTTAGGAAAAAGGCTCTCTGACCTTAATGCCTTTCCTACAATAGACTCGAACGTCTCATCGATATGGTTTATAAGTCTTTCCCCCAAGTACCCATCCAATTCAGTTATGAACTTCTCGTTCTTCTTTTCGACTGTATCGATAAGGGACCATCCATATTTCGATAAAGTGTCGAATTCAGCGATATACTCCGAGACTGCTCTACCATTCTGCTTAAGCTCCAAGAACTTCTTGAACAGTTCTGATTTATGAGCAGCTGGAATAAACTTATCACAAAAGCGAGTCTTAAACTGATTCCATGTAACTTGATCTTCTGGAGTAGCTGTTCTAATGGCATTCCACCAATTCATCGCTCGCCCTTGCAGTTGACGAGACGCTAGCCTTCTCTTCATTGCATCCTCGATACCCAAGTCGTCGAAGATATGATCACAGCTATCCAACCAATCCTGAACATCTGTGGCCGACTCCGTTCCGTGGAACGGCTTCCCACCAAGGTTAGTGTAATCCTTGCACAACTTGGCGAAATCGACCCTAGGCGCCTGCACTACTGGACCACCACCATTTCCGGGATTGGGAACTGCTCCCTGAACATCTCTAAGCATGTCTCTCATGAAGTTAGTGAACATTGTCCTCATGTCAGGAGCATTCCCATGGTTGGTCCCTCTACAGCACCTCTAGGATATCGGCTCATCGTTAATCTGTAAAAGGGGAAACGATTAACGATCCCATAGTGGTGCTAGTGCAGTATGACTTCATTCTTATACTACCAATAGTATATATATATAGCTTTTAAAAACCAAAGTAATCACAAATACGTGCTCTCATATACGTATTATCTCTCCCTAGTGTCTTTCCCTAGGTTAACTACGCAACCTAGAGCTCTGATACCAACTGTGACGGCCCGCCCCGCACCAACCGACATTTACTCTAAAGGTGCGCTGTACACATGTCCAGTTAACATGGAACGGGTCGTCAGAAGGAAAAAGGGAAGAAGGAAATGAACTAACAAGGAACCTGTAGAATGTCTCACAGCGCATAGAACAAAATATAATAATAACATACTTGACATAAAACAGGAGAGACAGTGCATAAGCTGAAAACCAAAACTAAGCATCATAGTAGCGGAAATCCAAAATACAGCTTATTACAACTTTCCAAACTGTCTCAAAAAGCAAAAGTAAGATAAAGGAGGTACACTACTAATGCCCAAGTAGTGACCACCAACGACACAGGGAGAATATATGTAGATATCATACGTGGAAGCCTCCTGCTCGCCTCCGAATCAGCTACTCGCGCATCACCAGCTAACCTGTCTCTAGTCTGCTCGTGTGAGCACCCAGAGTAATAAGAGGAGACATAAAACTCTGGGTCAGACATAAAGCCTGGTATGAGCGATAAGCAACAAAACAGAACAATAACAGGTATAATCCAATCATACCTGAACCTGGACCTGCAACCAAAGAGTTAGCACTACATACTGTACAACACTCTAAGGTGCCCTTTCAAATGGTGTAAAGATAATGGGGGTGGGGGTGTGCATGTCATAGTGATGTCAAACAATCAAGCATAGCAATCATCCTCACTTCCCTCACTCAGTGCGTAAAGCATACGATATCCACTACTTTGGTCACCTAATACTTTGGGCCATGATGGAATCCAATCCCGTGTAACTATCACTACAAGCCCAATATCCATCTCTCAGTGGTGAACCAAAGTTATGAATACCGACAACCCCTTTGCACACGTCCCGCAGCAAAGCCCAACCATGAAGTGAACTCATTGGTTCCCATCTGGATCCTGAGCTCTAACTTCCATTTGGACTACCTTTGCATCTCGTGTTTTTGGTCAATACTGGATCGGTTCGGATTCCTCCTTGCCATCGGTTCGGTTCGGATTGCTTCATCACCTCGGATCGGATCGAGTTCCTCAAGTCCCTCCATGATGCAACAGATCGGGTCGGGTCGTGCTCCATGCTCCAACTTGTGGTATCCACCTGGTGGCAGTTCGGATCATCAACACCTCAACGGGTCGGGTCGGGGTTTCCAAGCCCATCTCCATCCATGGGTTCGGGTCGGAGCTGCTGGCGGAGTCGTGGACCATCTTCGGATCGTGCTCCATGCTCCACGGTTCGGATCGTGCAAGCGGATCGGGTGCTCCAGTATGTGGTGCGGTTCGGGTTCGAGCTCCTTCCACCATCAGGTCGTGGTCTCTATAGCCGATTCGATCTGGTTCATATAATGGTGGCCTTCCTTTTTGCCACTCTCTCCTGTGTCAAGCTTCTGTTCGGTTCGGTGATACTTTGCTCAGTCCGCTCCGGTCCGAGCCCATCCACCCGATCCGATCCGAAAGCCTGCACTGTTTTTCTGTAATTTTCCAGCAAACAATTTATGCCATTCGACGACGTTTTTGACCATTCCAACTATTCTAATCAATCACAAAGCATAACATACAGTCATAGCAACATGTATAATCAACCACAAACACCAAAACAACAATATGATAGGTTAAAATGGATCAAACATAGCCAAAACCCCATATTTTCCCTTAAGCATGTTTGGGTGAAACTTATGATATGATTAGCAAAACTTAACCAAATTATCCCAAATTCACATCAGAGGTCTAAAACAATATTTCAGAATTTATGAATATTTTTCCAGATTTTTAACATGCATAAATTCGCTAATTTTCACTAATCACCCCCTTAATCCCCCAAATTCCGGGATTTGCAAAATTAGTCGAAATTAACCCAAATTTATATCAGAGGCATAAAATGATGTTTTAGAATTTTAGGAATTTTTCTAGATTTTTCTGAGCCATAATTTCGCTAATCTTCGCTAATTACCATAATTAGCCGTAATTAGTGAAAAACAATGCAAATCACTCACCTTAGCCACAAACAAACTTTAGATCTGAAATAATCTCTGATTTGGATCCAATCCCTATGTGTTCCAGCAGCTCTCTCTCTGATTTGGTGCTACCGTCCCTTGATTTGATGTAGTTTTGCTTAATCTTCGATTAGAAAGTGATTAGAGACGATTTGGGATGAAATTAGATGGTGGAGGCCATTGTTAGAGCTTGAAGGAAGTAAGTGGCGGCTGGAAAAATGAGTCTAAAACCGAAATCCTAACCCTAGCAGCCCTTAAATACCCCAAATCCCGAAATCCCCCATTGGGCCTAGTTGCTAATCACCCGGTTTAGCCCCATTAGCAGTTTTTCACCTTCTAAACCTTGTTTCAGCCATATCTCCCAAACGGTAAGTCCGTTTGGCTTATGTAACCACTCTACGGAAAGAGAAACCATCATTTGAAGCCAATGGAAGTGGTTTCAGGTCAAAATTCCTTTCCAGTCAAAAGTTATGGTCAAAACAGTACCAACTAGGGGCAAAACGGTCATTTAAAAATCGACAAAAATCATGAACATGGGAAATGACTCTAATGGTTGTTTCCCAAAGTTACATGACCATACGACTTCATATGAGAAAGAAATAAATATTCTATGATCCTTCGATGCGTAGAATGTGGGTTGTTACAATGTTTATCATTCAAATTGTTGGAACACACAACACATTGAACACAAATAGGATTCAAGATTTTGAACTGGTTACTAGTTTTCATAAAAAAAAATATCACTTAAACACTAAGAAGATTTACCAAATTACTTTCAATTCTAAGCATGTTTAAAAACTAATATTAGTTGAACAAATAACACATGAACCAGATCTAAGAATTTTCATTTAACTTATATGTATACTGGTTATTAGGTATGGAACAAGATTTAGGAATTTGTGTGTTTTCTCACCTCGTTGTACTCTGTCTTATGCTTACTTGTTTAGGTTTTACTGTTGAGTTCAGGTCAAAATCTCAAATGAACACAAGCACAAAAATGGTTTGGATCTATACAAATTTAAGTATATAAAATTGTAAAAAAAGAATGGTGTTTACTCACTTATATTGTCCACTATTTCTATGCATTTCCAGTTTTTCAATCTTGGTTTTTGACCTCTGTTCTTAGCTTTTTAGTCCAGGGTTTTCAAATTGCCTTGCCATAGTATGCTTCAATTTTTCTTATGGTTTGGTTTGAATAAAACTTATGAATGTTTACAGTAACTAGGTGTGTATTTATAGATGTAAGAAATTGATAAAATAATGGGCATTCCACATGTGTGTATGGAAAATGAAACCACACAGCGGATGGAAGATGCGATAGCTGCGGCTATGTGATTGAAAAGGAGAAGCTGTGCTTATAGTTGTATGCAGTGTATGATTGAAAGAATAATGCCATCTAGTAGCTGTGCGTGTAGTGATATGAAAGGTATGTAACAATGTTTGATTAAAATTGAGCTATACATATAGTTGTGGTTGTTTGAGTTGAACAAAATGTTGTCTAGGTGATAGCCGTGCATTAGTTGATGGAAAAGATGTAGCTATATTAGGTTGAAGCTAGTTCTATATGGCTTCAAAAAACAACACAGCTAGCATGTGCAAAAAATTAGGTATTTATTTATACCAGCCATGTGCGAATTAATGGATACATGGTAGGATAATTTGTAAGGGTAGTACCTGCAGTACTAGTTTGGTTGGAATGAGATGTGTAATACCCCACCTCCGTTTAGGTCACTCACAAAGGGAATGACTTAACTTCGGTGGAGCATTTTTGGTACAAGTTGCAGAAAAATTACAAGACAGACAAATAAAGCAGCGGAAAATAAATAACCTTTATTGATTAAAGACAGCTTGTACAAAGATTGTTTTACAACACCAATACTTATTACAACAAAGCGTCTGTCTTGTTTAAAATAAAGAAGCATAAACTGACAATGATATTCCCCAACAAAGCGTGAGCCAGCCGTAGCAGTAGAAAATGGAGTTCAAAGCAATGCGTCAAAGAATCTTCAAGCTCGGAAAGAGTAACGGCCCAAAATGAGCTGAGCTATTCCCTCCCTGACTACCTGGGGGGGAAACGGAAGAAAAGAGGCGAAAACAAACTAGGTCAGACATAAGTCTGGTAAGTCCAGTTATACTTCAGCATGTAAACAAGAAAAGGACTATGACATGGACAAATTGAACTTAGAACCATACCATAGTGATAAGATAATCCTAAAACAAGACAAGGTAAGATTAACGGAATTGGCTATCGAACCTACTTCTATTTCTGTGCACCCACTAGCATCGTGTGTTCATGATAAAATGATTCCCTTTTTATTGTGTATGCAGTCCCTTATCCATCGAGTGTTACCTAGATCCAACTAGGGTTTACTTATCGAATGCTTCCTAGATTCAACCAGGGTTTACGCTACCCAAGGCCACTGGGGTTTATGCTACCTATTGAATGCTCCTAGGATTCAGGGTTTACGCGACCTAGGTCCAACTAGGGATTATGATACCGATCGAACGATGCCCCCTAGTCTAGGACACACAACCCAGAGCGGTATATGTTCCTAGATTTTCCCCACGTATGTGTCGTGAATCGTTATCGATGTCTAGATGCACATGTCCTCTATATGTGCGACCTGAATCCCGTGGCAGGGCTAATCAAGAAACACGGAACTCGGTCGGGAGCTTTCAGATATCTGCCGATTGCAGATGCTAAGGTATGCTTTTACAGTGGCTATGGCCCCACTAGACCCCTCCCTCAACTAACAAATGAAAGGCACCCAAGAAAAACAAGAATGAGAATTATACGCAGGCCCTCTATGCCCCCACAAACCTATTGGCCAAACCTCACCCATAACTAGATAGCAAGTATATGGTCTGTTGGAGTTCTCCGCCTTTCCGCTTTACGTACTCGATTGACTCAAGATGGTAGGTAGACGACGAGTTGCTATCACAGGGCAAAAACTGGTCTCGCCGAATCACGTTGGTCCATCCTAGTCTTTACGTTGCCTTATTATTGCAACCAAGGCATACCCTTGGCTCTTCTAACGCAGACCTTAACTTCTGTGAGCCCAGGAGGATCATCTGCAGCCTCACAGAGGGATACCAAGAGTAACCTCACGTCCCCTCGAAGCCGCGTGCTTCGTAACCCAGTTCGTTGGAGCCTTCTTCCTGATCAGACGGACGTTCGCTCCTTCTCGTGTTCCATGTGGCTTTCTTGACTACGGTTTACTACTTAGTTCTTAACTAAGGTTTACTACTTAGTTTCCTGAATCTTTCGTTTTCTTAACTAAGGTTTACAACTTAGTCCTCTTAATTAAGGTTTACTACTTAGTTCTCTTTCTCGTCATGTTGGATTGGTTAAGTGTCATCAGTTAATTCAAGTTAACTTAATCCATTCACTTGTCATGTTGAATTGGTTAAGTGTTATCCAGCAGTTTACATTGACTTAACCCACCCATATATCAAGTCAAATTGGTTAAGTGTTAACTAGCGGTTCACGTTGACTTAACCCACCCCTATATCATGTCAAATTGGTTAAGTATTCCTTAACCTTACTCGTTCAGTAGGTTAAATTGGTTAAGTGTTTCTTATTAATTTAACCATGTTCATTCATCATGTTATAACGGCTAAGTGTTCTAAGTTAACTTAACCCCACCTTCTTGTCTAGTTAACATGTTAAATTGGTTATGTGTTCCAAATTTACTTAACCCCACCTTCTAGTCTAGTTAACATGTTATAACGGTTAAACATTTACTTAACTTTACCCGGTTGTCTAGTTAACATGCTAAGTTGATTAAGTGTTTCCTTAATTACTTAACCTCACCAGTTTTAGCTTGATTGTTCATGAGCTTTAACTAATTAATTAACTAAAGCACCAAGCACTCACTTTAGACAGGTATTGTTGTGGTTACTGGATGTGCCAGTCGGTTCCGGGCAGTTTTACACCACAGCTCAGTCTAACCTCGGGTCTTTCTGGGCTTGATGCACTAACCTCTCACATTAGACAGGTATTGTTGAGGTTACTGGATGTGCCGGTCGGTTCCGGGCAGTTTTACACCACAACTCAGTCTAAACTCGGGTTAGACATATTCATCTTTTACATTTTATATATGTAAATTTTCTACAAATGTTTCATGTTACATACTTAATTATGTTCAAGGCTAATAGTATAAATTATACCATTCATGGTCTTAACCATTTACATGGTTTTGGGCCCACCTACATTATTAATATGTTTTGATTTAATAACTATCGCAACGTTGCCCCCGATCGTTTGTTCGTATTAATCACGTAAAGTGATTGGGCCCGCATATTAGCCCAATTTATAAACAAGAGGTAAAGAAGGGAACATGCATAATATAGATTCAACCCAACATGTAAATTTTGCATAAAACTTTATTCATATAAATTAACATGTCACATGAACTTGCATATAATTTAGACTAAAATAATCATAAGCCTAAAACATGTTAATATGTAGATCTAGGCATGTGTGAACATAACCTCAATTACAAACTAGCATATGACATAATCATGACATGTCCAATTCCAAAGCATGTATAATTTTAACATTAACATATAGGTGTGAACTAGATCTAACAAGGTGAACTTGCATAAATCCACTTTACAAACATGCATATAAACATAGATCTAGTTTTGGATCTAACATAAAACATATAACTTGCATTAATCATATGAACATATATATATGTATGTATATATATATATACATATTTAGATCTTGACTTAGATCTAATTAGCATGGATCTAAGCACATAAAGTTTTTTAGATCTAAATATCTAGTCATATAGATCTAAATATTTAGGCATATATAAATATTAATTAGCCTAAAAACTAGCATGTAACATATCATGAAAGGGTAAACTTGCATATGGTATGATAGTTTCATTCCCAAATCATAATAGATCCAACACCAATTTCAACATAATATGATAAATCCGATAAACCACAATCATTCCAAGACATTCATGACAAAATCATCACAAGAAATAGTATCGTCATTATTATACAACATGGTACAATTTTATATTTCATTTTATTTCAAATCACGTCTTAAATTTGTTCACATCTAAAAGATAACTAAACTTACAATTAAAAGACGATCTTGATTTCTGGAATCTGTATTCTGAAGTTGAAATGCTCTCCTTTGATGTAAACAATCGTTGTTTTAGTTTAATTTTGATTTGATTTGGTTTGTCTCTTTTAATTTGCTTCAAGTTGAACGATGTCTACTCGAGGTTGTCCAATGGCCAGCATGACGGCTCTTGGTTTGATTTTTAATATGATTTAGGGTTGAGGTATTAGGTTGCTTTTATAGAGATTTAGATTAGTATAGGCCATTGGATCACACAGGAGCAATCAGAACCATCTAGACTAAATAGAGTTATCCCAGTGACTCAGCAACAGGTCAGGAATGACTCAGCAAATGTATTAATAACCTTCTACTTTAACGTTAATGTACCAAATGTTTATCTTTTATTCTTTATTGTCAATTAACATAAGTGACAAATTATCATAATCCTTAAATTATCATATTCTCTTTAATGTTAATTGACATAAGTGACAAATAAGTATTCATACAAATTAAGATTAATTACATTATCATCAAATAAACATAAATGACAATCAATCGAACATAAATGCCTACTTAATATTTTTTTTTAATTAATATCAATTAACATGAATGACAAATTAGCACAAACACATATACAATCCAAGGTCAATCACATATTTTCCAAATCAATGCCATATTAACACGCATCTACAAATTAGTTTTACATATTCTCCCTTTACTGTATACATTAATTACCCATTTATAAATATCTATTTATACATGCATAAATCTTTCTTACCTTTAATTTGTCACAAATCCTATCAGAGAAGGCCGCAAAAAAAAAAACAATCCTTGACAACCAAAAATGCGCCACGTACACCTGCATGATGCGTACACGTTATATATATATATATTCTATATATATATATATTTATTTTTATCTATCTTCCCAATTAACCATTTTCACACTAAACCACTTTTTGAATTGCGTTCACACTAAGCCATTTTTTTAGCCATTCCCCTAAAACAAAAATATGGCGCTAGCGAGGATCGAACTCTGCACCCCTTGTATGCAAGTCACATGTTCCAACCAAATGAGCTACTAAGTCTTTTGCTTACAATCCTTAGAACAATGCTAAATATTATTCTTTTCTCATGTTTTGCTGCAATACTTAATTTAAAGATATCTTCTTCATACGGAGTCCGATTTTCGCAAACTCGGACTCTATCTCAAGCAGAATTCCGAGACGAACACAATGGCGTAACCCGTTTCCCTTAATTCTTCTTGTAAAAATTAACTATACTTTAATTTGTGAAGCTTAATGTTACAGAATTACGGGGTGTTACAAGATGTTACTAAGTTTGATTGAAAATAAGTTGTGTAAGGCTATTCATATTAATATTTGCCTATCCAAGATGCACGGCCATGTGCCACAAATTTAAGTACATATTCATGTGCAGCTTATGTCCTTGGTATTATTAAAAAGGGAAACTTAGTTGCCAAGAAATTTAACTATTAAATCCATATTCGGGGTATAAGACACATTCCTTCATTTCATTGTGTTGAATTGTAACAGCCCGCAGTTTACGTGTCAGAAGATTGTAAAATATTTTTATTTTATTCCCTGAGGGTTGGATCATTCTCATATTTTAATATGTTATTTATGGGGATGTGAGACATGTCCATAATTTTGACCAATTTTGTTGTGACCATTTTGCCACTATCAGTCTTATACAGGGGATAATTTTTGACTTAGGTCGAATCAGGTGTTGAGACCTATTCCATTGGAAAGGAAATGATGATTCCCTTTTCGTAGAGTGGTCGGGTCGGTCGGCATGGAGTTGGTCTTGTTGGTCGAAAGTATGGCTTTGGGAGCAAGTCAGGGTTGGGTCGGTCAGTTGAGTAGCTTGGGTTGGTCGGTCGGGAGGAGTTTGGAGGTGGGTTGGTCATTGTTGTTTGGGTCGTTCGGCTGAAGCGGATCGGTCGGTCTGTATGCGGTTGTTCTGCTCTTGTTTTGATGGACTAGATTGGCCCGAATGGGTCAGGTCGGTCAGGGTGGATTTGGTTGATCAAAAGGAGGCCGGTTCGGTCAAGATGGACTGGGTCGGACTGAAGCTGGTTGGCCGGTCGTGCTCCAAAGCTTTGGGTCGGTCACTTCTGGTCGGTCGGCTCCAATAGGGTCATTTCTAAAAAATTATATTTTTTGGATACGACCCAAATTTGAACAAAAAAGCTTGAAAAAAAAATTCGGGGGCAACCCCCCGAACACTAGCCGCATCGCAGTGATGTAATTTGGCTCAGTGAGGGTGAAACTTCGAAGTGAATTCAAATAAGAAGGTTCGAAGTGTTGAAAGGTGTTCGTTGATCAGTGTAGAACAACAAATGAGGTGACAACTCAACGGTCGTGAGTTTGTGGATAATGGTTTCTTGAGAAGGTTGCTTGAGCTATGAAAAGTCGTTGGGTTGGACGACTAGAGATGTGAAAGCCAAGATATTATCGTTGTTGTAAGTTCTAACTGGTTCGAAGCAGGGGTACACTAGAGATATCTAAAAGATCGGTTGTAGGTTGAGTACCCTGGGTATCGTTGAAAGTAGTGGCGTAGCCAAAAAATCTGCATGGGAGGGGTAAGACATTAAGTAAGGGGGTTTCGGGGGTGGCAACCCCCGAATTTTCCCCCTGCACACGGAGCGTTTGATTATACGTAAAAGACATAGTAAACTCCATTAATCATTAATAATTGAAAAGACACTTTAAGTACTCGTGTTCATGGTTTGAAGTCATAACTAATCATTACTAGTAAAACACGGGAGACACATTTTTAATGCCTCCTGCAAATTTCCAGTGCTCTCCTCATCAATCAGTCCACCGAAAATTAATTTCTGACCGTAATTTGACCATCTTTCGATTTCTAACAATCTGGAATACTAAAAATCACGATTTATTCACTAAAAATCCTGCATGGCTCAGTCCGTAACCTTCGGCTCTGATACCACTGTTATGTAATGACGGTTGGAACAAAGCCCCCCTTTCTTGCAATCATATGAGCTGACACACAACTTCCATATAACAAAAGGAATCCCTGATGTTACGTACCTACCAACTCATATTTGTACTCTACTTCTTCAATTTATTCCGTGTTGTGTGACTATTATATCCAAACCATCATTCCTCCTTAACAACATGTGAAGCAATCCTAACAGCAGCAGCTCCACGGAGGTCCGATGGAGGGTAAACAACGAGATCGATTAGGTTTTTTTTGGGAAAGTGGGAGACTTCGTTTCTTTCTGTGTTTATGTAGTGCTGTTTTTTTTTTTTTTTTTTTTGGTTTGCTAATTTTCTGGGGTGGGCGCTTGCCCACCCCATCCATGATGTGGCTCCGCCAGTGGCTGAAAGGCCTAGTTGTCAAGGTTGGACAAACATACGTATCGTTGAAAGGCGTATGGAGTTTATGCTAGAACTGGGGTTACCATTATCTCTTGACATATGGAAAGGTTGGCCATCATACGATTAACGGTGGTTTTAAAGCTGGATTGGCGGTGATAGCCAGAGTCAGTCATGGATGATTGGTTGCTCTGTTTGGATCGTCTCATGTAGATTGTCTAACATCAAAGAACATGTCCCTTTGGTACTTGTATGATATTGGTTTAGGCCTCTAGGGCTTGTGCCTGAGGGATGTTGAGTTCGATTAGGGTGATTTACTTGAGATATATATTATTTGGATGTCATGAGTGCTTTGCCATGATTGAATGAGTGCTCTAGTTTATATGGATATATGGTTGAAATGTTTATTGTAAATGCTATCACTGTCCGATGTGGGGAAGATAGGGTTGAGTTCTTCTCTCGTATTACGGGTAGATTAGTATGTTTATCTATCCATTCTCATATACTTTATTGTTGATGTTTGTTAGTTGTTTTATTGCTCACTAAGACTGTTGTCTGACTCGAGGTTTTATGTTTCCCTCTTATTACCTTTGGTTGTTCATCCGGTTGTGGATGGGTAGACTAGGTGGCAGGTGACAGGTGACGGGTGAGTGCTTAGTGAGGACGATGTTGCAGTTCAGAGGCGTGCAGGAGGCCGACGTACTATCTTTCTACTATATAGTATTTGGATTTCCGCTGTTTGTTATTCTCTGAGTGTTGTAGTGAGGAAATTTGTATAAACACAATTGTTGTAATCCAAGTGTATGGATGTTACTTTTTAGTTTTTTGAAGTTCTAGTTTTTCTGCTTTACTAATAATACCTGTTGTATATGTTCTATTATATTTTATCCTTGCGCTATGAGTTCTACGACAGGTTCCGACGTTGCTTACCTACTCTGATGGTCGTACACAGCTTCCTGGCACACCTCTCAGCGCATTACTCCTCTTGTTTTAGTGCGGGGGTTATGGGCGGTCGTCACATGAACCTTAAATACAATAAGGTTATATCTCTTATTAGTGTAATATTACATTCGTATGAAGCAATATGAAGCAATATATATTTTACTTATTTTATTTGTCTTAAATTTTACTTATGTCTATATTTATTTCATATGAGTTTAACACCATTATATAAATATAAAAAAACATATACGACACTACTTACCGATATATACATGTATTTTCATTTATGAAGGAAAATAATATAAATGTATACATATAAGATTCTATAAAAAGATCATTTAATCTTCTCCAATAATTAAATAAAATTTATTTAATTATATTAATTACTTAATATGATCAATAAATTAATTTTTAAAAGAATTTGCCAAAACTGGTTCGTTACAATATATCCCTTGATATGTTACTTCTCATACAGTTCATCTTTTGTTGATTTCGTAGTACACCTTTCCGTTAGTTTGTTTGACCCTTTCTTATGGCGTTAGAACTCTCTTAAATTTCTTCTAATAAATTACCATTTAATCTATTTATTAAAAGAGGAAGCTTCAGAATGGGTTACGAAGGCCTATATATTCAATCATAGGTGCATCTAAAGGTTCAACTCGGTTTTGGATATCTTAGGGGATCCTTCGATAGATTCTAGATTGTTGGGTTCGGGAGGTGCAATTCTTAGTTGAACCTTACTTTGCTTATTGTGCCAATTTTGACACTTGGGACTCTCGAAAGACATCTTCACATAATTTAATCCCTTAGCAACTTTCAGTAATTAGATCTGCAAAGTTATAAGATGATAATAACATAATAATTAAGGAATTACCATTTTATTACGTCGGTTACAATAGCTAATCTCTTTATTTATGAATTCTAGTATTACACTTTTTTCCCTAAGGTTTTGAAATTAGGGTTAATTATTCAGACTTTTTTGGTACAAGTTAGAGAGTAAAGAAGTTGATCCCTAATAAGGAGAATTTGGGTTATATTTATAGGTGCGGGTTGAGCTCCCCTTCTATCTTATAGGCTTCCTCTTAATGCACCAGCGGAGGCTAATATGAGGGTCTAGTGAACGTACTTCTAACGGAAAAAAAAAATTTCCTTCAAGCTACGCAAGACAGCAGTTTTCCTTCTCGAATGCCTACATATTGTTAAGGAATGTAGAATGGATCTTAAGGAAAAATTAACACTAGAAGGGGGGTGAAGAGTGTTTTCAAGGAATTTAAGAAAATCTAAAACTTATATGATCTACTATATTAATCACACACCACAAAGATAACCACATACACAAAACCAAACACAAACACAGAAATAAAGAAATGCAGAAAAGGAAAGAACACAACTACGTCTAGCCTCACGTAACACTGGATTGCATAGAGTTTTATTACTAGATCAAAATCTAAGTATAATCCTCTAGATTTCACGGCTACAAGTTTAACACCGTTTCCACCACCCTTGATTTCCCGGCTACAAGATTAACACTGTTTTCTTTCCTTGATTTTATGGCTACAATGAACACACCGTTTCCAAGACTATCCCAAATGGTTACTATAGCCCTATAACTCTTCAATAGCACTTCGATTCAGAGAGTAATGAGTAGAGTGTGAGAAGAGAAGAAGTTTTATATATTTAGAATAGAAATCGACACAGTATAAGTGTAGAAATCATAAAAATATGAAATAATAATGGAAGAATGAAAATGGATGAAGATAGAGAAGAAATATGGTTAAAAAATTTGAAATCAACCCCTAATTATAGGATTTGAAAGTTTGCAATGCTTATGGAACGTTACAAACACTACAACTGATTTACATGTGAAAAACGCTATAATAGGTTACCGCAGCATTAGTGATGACGCTATATAATGACATGTAATAATAGCCATGTTACATCGTATAACTTAAATCTAAACGCTATAGTACTATACAATTTATAGCGCACGTTCACCAGCATGAAATGTTTTACATAGCGTTCATACCTTGTAATTATATTTGCTTACTAAAATCGCATCTTATTTTTTATAGCATTATCAATAATTTTATAGCACATATTCATTGCTATGAAAAATGTTTTCCATTTTTTTTTAAAAATTCGCTATTATTGAATTCCCCATTGATATATAGCATTCAGACCTTACTATGTTAATAACTCGTTTTTTCTATAGCATTATCACTATTTTCATAGCTCGTATTCAGTGATATGAAAAGCTTTCCACATGGCTTATATTTTATTATAGCATTTCACATTTTGATTTCATAAGAGGAGATTTCCGCTATGAATATTTGTAGTATGTATAGCATTTTCAATGTTTTCATAGCAAAATTCAATGATATGAAAAGGTTTTTCACGCTATTTAATTTTTTACATAGCATTTCACCTTTTATTTCCATAAGTGCAATTTTCCGTTATTAATTATTTTTAATATATAGCACATATTTCAGCTATAATCTTTATATAGCAAATCTCTTATTTAATTTGTGCACAATTCAAATAATTAAGCAGCAAATTCACAAGATAAAACTGGCAACAGCAAAAAATTAATACCAAATGCATATTTGATTTCATTTACGAAGTCATGGTTAATAACTCTACTAATAAATATAGAAATAAGTCAACGTACATATTGTTCAAACATTGTTTCAAAACAAGATTACAAGAAAAGTTATTTAGTCTTTAACTTGTATGCTCGTCCAACTTCTACAACCTGCAATTCACAAGCATAAGTTACAGTCTTATAACAAAGAAAAAAGCAGGAAACTCAGTTAAGCTCGTCCATCTGTCTCCAAAACTCACAAAACCTACAGGTTACAACCAACAAGTCATCACACTTATCGCAACCACTACAGTAGACTCAAACTCCTATAATATATCAACAACTTTTCCATGTAAATGCACTGACTGACCTAGCTACCTGCAACCATATATGATATAACAACACGAACATGTTGTTTCAAGAAACCATGTATGATATAACAACAATAATCAGGATTGCATTGCCTAACCGTTACCAACAATACAAGGAAAGTATGCTTTGCAACCAAATAATTAAAAAAATTATTCATGTTGCAGTTGGCAATCAAAAAAGCTACCCACTTTCAATATCCAGTCAAGACAAGGTACAAGCGCAATTCATATCAACAACGAGTGGGATTATGAAAAGAAAAGGTGAACGAAACAAGAGATAAAATAATATTACCACTATCAGGTTCACTAACTTCCATATTGGTTGCGTGGTACCGTGAAGAATAGGCAGATCCAATATTTAGAGCAGTACAATAGATTATCTTGATGTAGCCTGTAAACTCCAACTCAGTCCAAGAAGTTAAAGAAAATCTCCTTTACGTGATGCAGGCTATCCCACATTAAACAAAAAAAAATAACAACGATGATTACGAACACTTCACACGATATATTAAGATAGTATTTTGTAACTTTTTTTCCATGAAGCATGTATATTAATATTTAATATGCATACAAAAAATTCTAGGCGTTAATGCATGGGACATATCTTGGATTCTCTAGCCTAACAGACAAAGCTGATAAAAGAAGCCAAAAATTGCCCTATGGCATATCCAGGAAAGCAATATATGGTTTAATGTTGTTTTACGTATAGTCATACAACTAAACCTTAACTTCAGATAATCCAAAAATTCACTTAATATGAATCATAGCAATTCTACAAGAACCCCAAAAATAGGGCTTTTCTTTGTTAGACTGTGATTATGGCTCTTAAATATGTATGCACCAACTTTCTTGAACCTTTAACACCACCTAGCACTCCATTTTTAATAATCGACTTAAACATTTTAAGATGGTCCAATAACTAAAACTACAAGCTAATTTTAGTACTAAAAACACGTCAAATCTGAATTAGTTCCAAAAGATACCGATGCATTGTCCGAATGATTTGCAGTCATGGCCGCCGCATTTTCGGCCGCTAACTCATCCAGTTGAGTTGTTGTCACACCCTTATAAACCCTAGCACAAACTGTGAAACGAGAACTAGATCGCAGTGCACATGGATCACATCATAGCTTAACTTCTTCAACCGGGCAGTAATTTTGTCGAAATGAACCTGCTCGTGCCTACCCTCCCTTTTGAAAACATACATCTTGATGGATTATGGCTTTATCCCAATTAAAAATTTGTGATGCTAAGTGTGCATTATGTACCTAGTAATTAAATGATCTAAATGAAAAACATAACAAATACAGACCAGGAAGTAACTCAGTTGCACGGACGAGGCACCAGCTCCAAGAGCAGGAGGACATTAAGCAACAAGAGGATAGTTGTGAACTGGATGGAGAAAAACAACCTACAAATAACGTGAAAGCTTGAATAAAAAGTTCAGAACAAAAAGGAGGGCAAAAAAAGTAGCAATAAATAGAACATACTGATCAAGTACACATACCTCTCCAGGTGTTTCCGGGAAATGCAGCAAAGGAAAGCATCACATCTAAAACGAAAACAGCAACATTATTTCTGTCCACAACGGCCAAACCCATAGTTCCTGAATGATTTATGATAAACTCTTGTTCCAATAAAGTGCTGAGATTGCACACCATCACGCATACATGATGGAGGGATGTGAACCTAATAGAATTAAGAAAATATAAATGCATAAAAGTATTTAACTTGTGCACGGTTAACAATTAAAACTGCTTTATCTAGGCCATACAAATAACGGATTTCAGCAATGATGCCAAATATAATAACGATAATCTGGGTTGTTGTAATGACATAGATAGTTAACATTGTCTTTGTCCACGCAGTACAATAATATATCTAATCATTAATGAAATTTCTAGAAACATGCAACCCCTTTTCCCTAAAGGACTGTATTTGACGCAGTGGCATAGATAACCCTGGCATCTATAAACATCACATTCTAGCAAATTTACTAGATTAATTAAAGTAAGGCGGCTATCAGAGTTGTGACTATAACCAGATCTTAGTTTTCTCACCACTAGTTTTAAGTTTAGTGCATTGTTTGACTTCCCAATTTTAATTTTGGTGTACTGCATTGAAACTGTTATGTACTGAATCATAGTGAAGATCAGACGAAACTTGAGGAGATTTTTTGATGTCGCGGGTCTGGCTATCCAGAAACCGGTGCTATCATCGTGTGTGTATTTGAGGAGCATACCATTCATAACGATCAATTGTTACAAGGACTGACTGCAAAATAAACGAAATAACTTTAGTAGAAATGTCTGAAAACTCTGAACTGGCAGCGCAACATATCAACCATATACTAAGCAAAAACATGGAAATAAGCAAATTATATATTACCCCCTAAATTAAACCGTATTAGCTCGCATCTCAGAAGGAGAAGATTTGATGGTAGGCGTGACATAAGTTAAAGAGTGTTTGCAGAATTCGTAAGTAAACTAAAAATGTGTTTGAGCAATTAACTGTAGAAGTCATGTGAAAAAAGAGCACTCATATAATGAAAGACAAACATACCTTGTTCCGGTGGTGATCTGTGTAACACCCCACCTCCGCTAGGGTTACTCACAAAAGGAATGCACTAGGTTTGGTGAAGCTTTATCGAGGTAAACATGCACAGAAATATTACGAGACAGAACATATATAAAACAGCGGAAGTAAAACAAATTTCATTACCTTCTAAAATAAGGTCTAAAGCCTTTTACATCAGAATACATCAAAACCTGTCTTGCAATGGTAAAGAAGCATAAAACCATTTTCATAAATTATTCCCCAAATAAAACAGTAAGGTAGCCATAGCCAAGAGAAGTCCAAGTCACGCATGATGGCCTTCAAGCAGAAGAAGTCCGAACTAAATAACAGTGTTTTCTCCCTGAAAACCTGGGGGGAAAACGGAAGACAAAGAGGCGAAAGAAAACGGGGTCAGTCATAAAGACTGGTAAGTCCTATCTACTTCCAGTATAAAAACAGGTAAAGGTAACATGACATGCATAAACTGAAAGTAAACATAAGGATGGCGACAAGATAGATAAGCTAAACCAAGGTAACTGGATGAACTACTGTAGCAAGATAAACTAAGGTACCATGATAAACTACGGTGTCAAGATAAATCAAGGTATCACATCGTCAGGTTCCTATCAAGTATACTATCCCAAGGTATGTATATTTACTCTGCACCCCTCGTACTAGTATCCCAACCCGCGTCATGTGTTAACTATGAATGTCCCTTGCTCAATGTCATGTAATGGTCCATGTTAACCTAATATATAGTATATGTAGGTTTTTCATACTCGTATGTTTCTTTCCATGTATAAGTTTAGTTCTTTGTCGTAGGCCGTACGACTTCCCCATGTACATCTATACCATCTCAACGTAGTACCATTTTATCCTTGAAGTTGTTTTGGACTACTACCTTTGGTCTGGTTATGTTTTCTTACCATGAACTATCGCGTGTTCACCTAGGGTTTATGCCACTTAGGACCGCTAGGGATTATTCTACCTAATGAACGTTTTCGTACCTCGGTTTGGGTTTTAGCCACCTAGGGCTACTAGGGATTATGCTACCCGTCAACTGCGCCCTTTTTATCCCACGTATGAATCGTGAATCGTTTTCCATGTCTAGACGCACATGTATCTCAAATGTGCCATCCGAGTTCCGTGCCAGGGCAAATCAAGAAATACGGAACTCGGTCGGGAGTTCTAAGTCATCTACCGGTGCAGATATCAAGGTCTGTTTTTGTATCTGTGGCTATGGTCCCACGTGACCCCTCCCTCAACTACTGAAAGGCAAAACAAGAAAAGTCATGTATGAGAACTATACTACAGCCATCTATGCCCTCTTTCCGGACGGCTAACCTCACCCATACCTAGATAGCAAGTATGGTTTGTTGGGTGTTCTCTGCCTTTCCGTACGTTCACGATTGACTAAAGATGGTAGGTGGCCGACAAATGTGCTATCTAGGGCTACCGTGAAAATATCGCCGACCCCACGCTAATCCACCCCAGTCTTTAGGTTGCTCGTACAACAACCAAGGCATACCCTTGGTTCTCCTACCGCAGACCTTAACCTCTGTGAGCCCTGGTTTCATGGACCACCCGCAACCTCACAGAGGGATACCAAGAGTATCCTCACATTTCCCCGAAGCTACCGCTTTGTCACCCAGTTCGTTGGAGCCTTTATCTAAATCAGATATTGCTCCTCCTCGTGTGTTTAAGCGATGACCTACCGTATCGGGTTACTCATCTATCTGTGAACTGGTCTAAATTCCTTGACTAAGAATTATTACTTAGTTTCCTAAACCGAGGTTCACCACTTAGTCTCTTTTCCCGTTATCCTTGTTAACCACAATTTTCTACCTAGTTCCTATAACTAGGGTTTTTTCTATTGGGTTAAGTGTTGTTATTCAGGTTCATGACTTAGCCCGCCTACGAATCATGTCAAGATTGGCTAAGTATTTAAGTTCAAGGCTTAGCCCTACCAGGTGGTTAAGTATACCAAGAAGCGCATGACTTAACCCTATCAAGTCAAATTGGTTAAGTATTGGTTTGTCTTAACCCTATCGGATTATCGTGTTAGATTGGTTAAGCATAGATTACCTTTACCTCATCGTATTATCGAGTTGGATTGGTTAAGTACATTTAAAAGGTCTTGTGACTTAACCCTATTAGGTCCGCATATTAGATTGGTTAAGTATAGGTTACTTAACCTCATCAAATCATCATGTATAATTGGTTAAGTGTAAGTTACTTAACCCTATTAAATTATCATGTTAAGTTGGTTAAGTATTGGTTACTTAACCTCATTAAATTACCAAGTTTAGATTGGTTAAGTGTTTAACTTAACCCCATCGAATTACCGTGCTTAGATTAGTTAAGTGAAGGTTACTTAGCCCCATCTAATTACCGTGTTTAGATTAGTTAAGTCTAAGTTACTTAACCCCATCTAATTACCGTGTTTAGATTAGTTAAGTCTAAGTTACTTAACCCCATCTAATTACCAAGTCGGATTTGTTAAGTGTAAATTACTTAACCCCATCCCCTATTTGTCTTATATGGTTAAGTGTCATTAAGAAATCAAGTCCGGTTCCACTTAACCTACCCATTCGTGTCATATCGGTTAAGTGTCATTAGTCAAAATTACCTAACCTTTTCATGTGGCATTAATTAGATTAATGCACCCCAACCTCTCACATTAGACTTTGTTGTGGTTACTAGTTAAGCCGGGCGGGTCCGGGTAGATTTACACCACAACCTAGTCTAAGCTCGGGTTTTGAGTGCCATATGACCAACTACTCACATTGGGTCCTATTGTTTGTAGCCACTAGTTAAGCCGGGCGAGTCTGGGTAGATTTATGCTACAAACTCAACCCAACCTCGAGTTGGCCACTTTCATGTTTGGTCTAGTGTCATATTACACTTACAACCCATACGTGTCCAGCCCCAAGTTCCATGTTTTCGTACGTGTCATGTTCATGTTTAAGTGTTTCAAGAGTGTCACATTTTCATGCAACCCCATGTCAAGTTTTCGTGCCACATTCAAGTCAAGTTTTCGCGTCACTTTCACGTTTGTCTAATTACCCCAAAATCGTGTTTTCACTTGAGTGAAAGCGAGTCAACATAGTATAGATACTATGGTACACATTGACCCCAAAACATGCACGATGCCACGACGGGGTTGGCTTCAAACATGCATGGTATCATCAAGGGATTGGCCTTGTACATGCATACTATCATCTAGGGGTTGGCCACAAGCATGCACAATGTCATAAAGAGGGTAACTTGCATAAGTTTTCATGTCATAAACCTATCATGAAGGGATAAACATGCACATGTTACTTATGTCATACAAAGGGGTAAACTTGCATATTATCATAAGGGACTTCGGGTTCATATAATTGCATAGCCTCAAAGTCACATTTATGCACATGTTTCATGAGTCGAAGTGGTTTCAAGTGTGCATGCTAACATACCACAAGTAAAGGTCCAATCTTGCATGGCAAACTAAGTCCAATGCAACATGAATAGCATGGTTTAGTCGCTAAAACACAACCTAAAGTCCTATGTTCATGTTAAAGGAGCAAACTAGGCTCGCATAGGTTATAGCACTCATGTTTAACCACATTTTATTCCATGCCATGATTAAACTACCGTTAACATCTCGAAGTAGCTAGAACTTACATAGCGAGGCTTAGAGGGTGCGCATAATTTGTCTTGATGATGAAAGGTGACTCCTTTGATGAAGAACCGTCATGAAATCGCCGTATCAACGTTGATCGAGCCTCGATTTGGTGTAGCAAGCTTGCACCTTTTGATTCAGATCCGATTTGCATGCATAGTCTCTTGGAGTTGGAGATGGAGGCCATGATCACTTGGCATTTGGGCAGCACTTCGTGGCATGAGTGAGTTATGAGGGTTTAGGCTAGGTCTAGGGGTCTTTTTATAGATGTTAGGAGTAGTTTAGGTCGTAGGATAAACCCTAGGATAGATCTGAACCCTCAAAAATCGTCACAAGCCTCCAAAACCGAGCCAACATGACAAGCAGGTGCACCAGGTCGGGATTCTACCGGGGGGGTCGACCCAGGGGTCGACACCCATGTCGACCCCCTGGGGAGGGGTCGACCCAGGGGTCGACACCCATGTCGACCCTGTGTATCTGGCGAGAATTTTCCTGCCTCTTTTTTTGGGCTGAATTTCAAATCTGTTTTCGGATTTGAATTTTCGTGAAATTTCGTTGGGCCTTAACTGGGTCATACGGACTCCGATTTATGAAATTTCGGACTCTATTTCGCGTATTTTTCCGAGACGAACGCAATGGCTCAACCCGTTTATCCTGATTCAGATTTTATAATTTAATTCTGCCTTGATTCTTGTCTTAACACGTTGTTTAAAATTCGGATTGTAACATTCTCCCCTCCTTTAAGGATTTCGTCCCCGAAATCTCCAAGTTAGGAAGAACGTATCCTACCATCCATCATCCATCTACTCAAAACATCATCCACAAGCAACCATGGTCCTTAAAAGGCTTCTAATGCTTTATGAACACATGCAAGAAAGTGTGTGTATATGTTCCTTAGCTAATGCTAATGATCAGGCCTGAATGATCTTTCTAATGCAAAATATGTTTAGTGCCATGAATCCAACATGTATGCAAATAGTCCTAGCCATATAAATGCTATATGTGTGCACAACCATTCATCCTTATGCAACATCCGCATGATAACACATTCAATTTCATCCATAAACAGGTATAAATACTCGTGCATATGCAATATGAAATGTGAGTGTGTCGATCTAGTATCTAATGTGTATTCGCGCATCCACGAGCAACCACTTGCGACCATTTGCAACCATATCAATCATAACATGTTTCAAACACATGTTTACATCCATAGGTTTCTACCTAAGGTTCTCATGATAGGATCGAGGAGATAAGCAAGACAAACTCCTTACGGGGTTTGTAACAGAAACAGGGCCGAGAGGATATCCACCAAGCGGTAGCATGCAAGTAAGCTCTACAGGTGAACCAAGGATCAAAGATGTACTCTTAAAAAGAGACATGATGCGCGCGTCGAAGCCGCATTTCCATGAGCTTGATTCCATTGTGCCTTGACTGCCTTTGACTTCATGATTTCGTAGCTCCTTGATTCCTATTTCCAAGGTATGAGTTGAAACTCATTTCACTGTCGCCTCTCGTTCCCTTTTCACTTATTCTTTTCTAGAATCCTTGGCTCGACCATAACTGCGTACTCATGGTTTCATGCAAGCTTTCCAACAATTCACTAGTGAATTCTGGGTCTCGTTTACCGATGCCAATCCATGATACCACGTGCACTTACTAGGGTGATTCCTATAACCCATGCTTAAGCAGAATGAACCATCCGCCTTAGTGGCGAACGTTACTTGATCGGATCAGAGATTTCCGATAAATGCATCAAGAGATTCTAGGTAACCAACCATGACAGAACCCAAAAGGTTACACGAGACTTCGAGGGTATTACCAAGGCAAGCTAAGAGTTTAACTACCCTCCTTTCAAAACCGAAAATGGCATCCCTTACTGGATAACCACTTCATCCCTAGAATCCATCCATAGCTCAACAATAGAAGTATTGCTTCTAATCTCAACACTTGGCATTTACACTCTCAATTCCAAACAAGTCATGAATACATGGACCGACTCTCCAACCGGATTTTTGGGCCAAAAGTGGGATCTTCTACCATGCTAGTACTAAGGTGCAGAGACTTAACTATCGAGGCAGACTTAAATGATGCGATGATCAATACAAAGTCTGGAGGGGATGATAGAAAAGAAAGGCTAAGCCTTTAACAGAAACGGTACCATTTCTCTTAGGTACGCTAGAAATGAGAGCATACAATTGCCCTCTCGCTGATCTTGTCCTTATCTTCCTTTGTGGATCAAGCCATACCAACAAGTTGCTTATTCTTAAGCTCGTGTCCTTTATCCTTGCTCTTATTATCCCTTCTTATAACTTCGGTGACAGGTCTCTCGAGAACTTCCTCCATCGCACGGGAAAACACTTACGTAGCTAGACAAGGATTAGTCGCAGTTAAAACTACTGTGACTACAGATGGAGGAAAGAAAGGAAAAGAGATTCGATCAAGGAAACAAAGGATAGTGCTAATGGCTTTTGGGGAATAGCCTTTAAAAACTTTTCTTGAAAAATGCTTCTTTGTAAAATGGTTTCTCAAATAGTTTTCAAGTGTTTTTTTTTTAAAAAAAAAACTTTTGCCCAGTCTGGTAACCTTCTGCTCTGATACCAAATGTAACACCCCACCTCCGCTAGAGTTACTCACAAAGGGAATGCACTAGGTTTGGTGAAGCATTATCGAGGTAAACATGCATAGAAATATTACGAGACAGAACATATATAAAACAGCGGAAGTAAAACAAATTTCATTACCTTCTAAAATAAGGTCTAAAGCCTTTTACATCAGAATACATCAAAACCTGTCTTGCAATGGTAAAGAAGCATAAAACCTTTTTCATAAATTATTCCCCAAATAAAACAGTAAGGTAGCCATAACCAAGAGAAGTCCAAGTCACGCATGATGGCCTTCAAGCAGAAGAATTCCGAACTAAATAATAGTGTTTTCTCCCTGAAAACCTAGGGGGGGGGGAACGGAAGACAAAGAGGCGAAAGAAAGCGGGGTCAGTCATAAAGACTGGTAAGTCCTATCTACTTCCAGTATAAAAACAGGTAAAGGTAACATGACATGCATAAACTGAAAGTAAACATAAGGACGATGACAAGATAGATAAGCTAAACCAAGGTAACTGGATGAACTACTGTAGCAAGATAAACTAAGGTATCATGATAAACTACGGTGTCAAGATAAATCAAGGTATCACATCGTCAGGTTCCTATCAATTATACTATCCCAAGGTATGTATATTTACTCTGCACCCCTCGTACTAGTATCCCAACCCGCGTCATGTGTTAACTATGAATGTCCCTTGCTCAATGTCATGTAATGGTCCATGTTAACCTAATATATAATATATGTAGGTTTTTCATACTCGTATGTTTCTTTCCATGTATAAGTTTAGTTCTTTGTCGTAGGCCGTACGGCTTCCCCATGTACATCTATACCATCTCAACGTAGTACCATTTTATCCTTGAAGTTGTTTTGGACTGCTACCTTTGGTCTGGTTATGTTTTCTTACCATGAACTATCGCGTGTTCACCTAGGGTTTATGCCACTTAGGACCGCTAGGGATTATGCTACCTAATGAACGTTTTCGTATCTCGGTTTGGGTTTTAGCCACCTATGGCTACTAGGGATTATGCTACCCGTCAACTGCGCCCTTTTTATCCTACGTATGAATCGTGAATCGTTTTCCATGTCTAGACGCACATGTATCTCAAATGTGCCATCCGAGTTCCGTGCCAGGGCAAATCAAGAAATACGGAACTCGGTCGGGAGTTCTAAGTCATCTACCGGTGCAGATATCAAGGTCTGTTTTTGTATCCGTGGCTATGGTCCCACGTGACCCCTCCCTCAACTACTAAAAGGCAAAACAAGAAAAGTCATGTATGAGAACTATACTACAGCCATCTATGCCCTCTTTCCGGACGGCTAACCTCACCCATACCTAGATAGCAAGTACGGTTTGTTGGGTGTTCTCTGCCTTTCCGTACGTTCACGATTGACTAAAGATGGTAGGTGGCCGACGAATGTGCTATCTAGGGCTACCGTGAAAATATCGCCGACCCCACGCTAATCCACCCCAGTTTTTAGGTTGCTCGTACAGCAACCAAGGCATACCCTTGGTTCTCCTACCGTAGACCTTAACCTCTGTGAGCCCTGGTTTCATGGACCACCCGCAACCTCACAGAGGGATACCAAGAGTATCCTCACGTTTCCCCGAAGCTACCGCTTCGTCACCCAGTTCGTTGGAGCCTTTATCTAAATCAGATATTGCTCCTCATCGTGTGTTTAAGCGATGACCTACCGTATCGGGTTACTCATCTATCTGTGAACTGGTCTAAATTCCTTGACTAAGAATTATTACTTAGTTTCCTAAACTGAGGTTCACCACTTAGTCTCTTTTCCCGTTATCCTTGTTAACCACAATTTTCTACCTAGTTCCTCTAACTAGGGTTTTGTCTATTGGGTTAAGTGTTGTTATTCAGGTTCATGACTTAGCCCGCCTATGAATCATGTCAAGATTGGCTAAGTATTTAAGTTCAAGGCTTAGCCCTACCAGGTGGTTAAGTATACCAAGAAGCGCATGACTTAACCCTATCAAGTCAAACTGGTTAATTATTGGTTTGTCTTAACCCTATCGGATTATCGTGTTAGATTGGTTAAGCATAGATTACCTTAACCTCATCGTATTATCGAGTTGGATTGGTTAAGTACATTTAAAAGGTCTTGTGACTTAACCCTATCAGGTCCGCATATTAGATTGGTTAAGTATAGGTTACTTAACCTCATCAAATTATCATGTATAATTGGTTAAGTGTAAGTTACTTAACCCCATTAAATTATCATGTTAAGTTGGTTAAGTATTGGTTACTTAACCTCATTAAATTACCAAGTTTAGATTGGTTAAGTGTTTAACTTAACCCCATCGAATTACCGTGCTTAGATTAGTTAAGTGAAGGTTACTTAGCCCCATCTAATTACCGTGTTTAGATTAGTTAAGTCTAAGTTACTTAACCCCATCTAATTACCGTGTTTAGATTAGTTAAGTCTAAGTTACTTAACCGCATCTAATTACCAAGTCGGATTAGTTAAGTGTAAATTACTTAACCCCATCCCCTATTTGTCTTATATGGTTAAGTGTCATTAAGAAATCAAGTCCGGTTCCACTTAACCTACCCATTCGTGTCATATCGGTTAAGTGTCATTAGTCAAAATTACTTAACCTTTTCATGTGGCATTAATTAGATTAATGCACCCCAACCTCTCACATTAGACTTTGTTGTGGTTACTAGTTAAGCCGGGCGGGTCCGGGTAGATTTACACCACAACCTAGTCTAACCTCGGGTTTTGAGTGCCATATGACCAACTACTCACATTGGGTCCTATTGTTTGTAGCCACTAGTTAAGCCGGGCGGGTCCGGGTAGATTTATGCTACAAACTCAACCCAACCTCGAGTTGGCCACTTTCATGTTTGGTCTAGTGTCATATTACACTTACAACCCATACGTGTCTAGCCCCAAGTTCCATGTTTTCGTACGTGTCATGTTCATGTTTAAGTGTTTCAAGAGTGTCACATTTTCATGCAACCCCATGTCAAGTTTTCGTGCCACATTCAAGTCAAGTTTTCGCGTCACGTTCACGTTTGTCTAACTACCCCAAAATCGTGTTTTCACTTGAGTGAAAGCGAGTCAACATAGTATAGATACTATGGTACACATTGACCCCAAAACATGCACGATGCCACGACGGGGTTGGCTTCAAACATGCATGGTATCATCAAGGGATTGGCCTTGTACATGCATACTATCATATAGGGGTTGGCCACAAGCATGCACAATGTCATAAAGAGGGTAACTTGCATAAGTGTTCATGTCATAAACCTATCATGAAGGGATAAACATGCACATGTTACTTATGTCATACAAAGGGGTAAACTTGCATATTATCATAAGGGACTTCGGGTTCGTATACTTGCATAGCCTCAAAGTCACATTTATGCACATGTTTCATGAGTCAAAGTGGTTTGAAGTGTGCATGCTAACATACCACAAGTAAAGGTCCAATCTTGCATGGCAAACTAAGTCCAATGCAACATGAATAGCATGGTTTAGTCACTAAAACACAACATAAAGTCCTATGTTCATGTTAAAGGAGCAAACTAGGCTCGCATAGGTTATAGCACTCATGTTTAACCACATTTTATTCCATGCCATGATTAAACTACCGTTAACATCTCGAAGTAGCTAGAACTTACATAGCGAGGCTTAGAGGGTGCGCATAATTCGTCTTGACGATGAAAGGTGACTCCTTTGATAAAGAACCGTCATGAAATCGCCGTAGCAACGTTGATCGAGCCTCGATTTGGTGTAGCAAGCTTGCACCTTTCGATTCAGAACCGATTTGCATGCATAGTCTCTTGGAGTTGGAGATGGAGGCCATGATCACTTGGCATTTGAGCAGCACTTCGTGGCATGAGTGAGTTATGAGGGTTTAGGGTTGGTCTAGGGGTCTTTTTATAGATGTTAGGAGTTGTTTAGGTCGTAGGATAAACCCTAGGATAGATCTGAACCCTCAAAAATCGTCACAAGCCTCCAAAACCGAGCCAACATGACAAGCAGGTGCACCAGGTCGGGATTCTACAGGGTGGGTCGACCCAGGGGTCGACGCCCATGTCGACCCCCTGGGGAGGGGTCGACCCAGGGGTCGACACCCATGTCGACCCTGAGTGTCTAGCGGGAATTTTCCCGCCTCTCTTTTTGGGCTGAATTTCAAATCTGTTTTCGTATTTGAATTTTCGTGAAACTTCGTTGGGCCTTAACTGGGTCATACGGACTCCGATTTACGAAATTTCGGACTCTATTTCGCGTATATTTCCGAGACGAACGCAATGGCGCAACCCGTTTATCCTGATTCAGATTTTATAATTTAATTCTGCCTTGATTCTTGTCTTAACACGTTGTTTAAAATTCGGGTTGTTACAATCTGTGTAGCTTACATATTTCATGGGAACACGTGCATCATTAGATAATTTTGCAAAAACCATGATTAGATCAGCAAGTTTAGATATATTAAACTTCTTAATAATAGCATGGCGGCAAACACCTGCTCAAGAGAGAACATACCTGATGCATAACCATTAACTGATAAATGGAAAAACCATAACATAAAACTAGAATTCAACATATGAAAGCCAAAAGGTAAAACATTCTATAAAACCCATGAAAATAGATTATCACTGATCAACAAAGAAGCTAAAAGGAATAACTATTTTGCTAGCAAGTGGCCATCTGACTACCTTGGTATGAAACATATATCCACATTTCAATAATGCAAAGATAGCATAGTATACTGAGTACATAAGAAATGCGTATATTGATAGGGATACACAAAGAAGAAACAAAGAAAACACAATGCAAAGATAGCACAATATATATGCACCCCAATCTTTCAAAACTCAAATCATCTTCAAACAACATACATGAATTGCCAAACTGCATGTAGTCATGTAAGCTAGACAAGTTGAAACTGATCGTTTATAAAAGCAGCCACACCTCATCTCTACCCATTCAAATTGTCCAATAAAAATTTGTATCCAATAAGACTTGTAAATACGCCATACTTCCACATCATACTTTCTAAAGCGAGACTGTAAATGCCACTGTTCTTATCATGTATAACAAGCGCACAGCTGAACATAAAGAAAACCATGTATAGAGCTGTGTACTAACGGACACCAGCTAAAACTTAAGTGTATCAGCTATCCAAATATAACAAAGATATATATACACCATGGTTCAAAATTCAGTTTCCAGTTATTGTTCAGTTGACTAACGGATCTTCAAATTTCAATTACATTTCAGAAATTCCGCTTTAATTCATGTTTTTGAATTTCAGCAGTTTTCATACAAGTACGTTAACACATATTTAGTACTAACATAAATTTATTTCCCTCGCATCTGCTTTCACTTATCTCCACAGGTAGTGGCAAAAGCCTATTGTTACTACAACATCGTTTCACTTTTTCATTCTTTTTTACAAGGTAAGACCTTTTTTTTAAGAGTGTGCATTGCACAAACAAAATAAAATGTGTGTAGTTCAGTTATACACGTACAACCTGAATTATACAAGAATGAACATTAGCACTATGCACATAACTTGAGTTATAAGAAATACAGTATCAATATAACACATGAAAATTGAGTTATTAGAGAATCACCATAATTAATTTGGCACAAATATGGGTTAATCGCATTTAAATAGTCATGTGTCTATTTTTACAAGTAGCGTTAAAGTAGGGGTGTGATCTAGTTTCACAACCCATGAAAGGTTCTATGCATTAATATTGTCTTCATAATATTGGTGATCTGATAGTTCCACTAGTGATCTTGATTTCCTCCTAGTTCTCGCTCCTATCCGCTACTGTCTACCTCGATTCTTTTCTAATACGCTGTTGAGTTTCGGCATTCCCTGCGTACCGTACACGCTTCACCGTGTCTATCGGAGTCAACGGTCGAAGTCTTCTATGCCGGCGTCCCGATTGAACATCCCCCATCGCCACCCATCGAGCATATAATTTGGTATTGGCAAGCACTTATTGTAACAAAAGGAATCCCCATTGTTACATGCCACCAACACTATATATATACCACGATTTTCCTTAATATTTTGCGATGTAGGACAGTTTGCCCATTCAATCCATGCACTCACTTCATTCCAATGCGACCACACCTAACAATCTCCACCTTGGCGAGCATTTGCTCAAGTCACCTTTGGAGTTACACCTTGAGTACTCTTCACAGTTGGCTAGGCTGCTTCCCCGAGTTCTCATAAGCAGGGGGGAGACAGACTGCTTATAACCGTATCTCCATCTTGACGAGCATCCCATGCTCAAGCCCCTTTGGAGCCATGCTTCGGTCATGATACACATACTGGTCTCATCGAACCATGGAGGTCCGATACCATGTTGAGTTTCGGCATTCCCTGTGTACCGTACGCGCTTCACCGTGTCTATCGGAGTCAACGGTCGAAGTCTTCTATGTCGGCGTCCCGATTGAACATCCCCCATCGCCACCCATCGAGCATATAATTTGGTATTGGCAAGCACTTATTGTAACAAAGGAATCCCCATTGTTTCATGCCACCAACACCATATATATACCACGATTTTCCTTAATATCTTGCGATGTGGGACAATTTGCCCGTTCAATCCACGCACCCACTCCATTCCAATGTGAGTCACACCAAACATAACCTCCGTCTTTCTATCGCCTATCTTCTCACCTTTCCATCTCATCCACGATATCATCCACTTTCCACCCATTCATAGAGAAAAACATGAAGGACAAAACCTGATTTGCTGGAGTAGTCAACCTACGTACCTCAACAACTTATACAGGTCGACCTTTCTCAGCCTCCGTTTAGCTCAATGCTGGTGCAGAGGATATTCCTTCCAGAACTATAATCATAGGCCATAACTCTACAGTTCTTGCAACTGTAATTGGACCAATCTTAGAAAATTCTTAAACATTTAACAGGACCAATCTCTGTAGTTCATACAATTTTTTTTTGAAATTATTTGATCATTTATTCATGTTTTATTTCTTGTTTGATTTGTTATCTTTTTTATTCTTCTACATGTTATTGTTTTTTATGCTATTTTCCAGCATTTAAAAAGCTAAATCTGAAATTTTGACCATAATAATAATTGAAAAATAGATCAGTTTTCATCCTAAAATACAACACACCGACAAAGTATCTCCTAATTTCCACTGGATAGCATATTCTATTTATAATTCAGCTATCTCTATAAATTATCACAATAACAAAGTTAATCCTGTAGTAAACATTGATTGTAAAGCTTTCTAATCAATTATTGTAGTGAGATATAATTTAGTAAGCTAATGGTGATTTTGATGTTGATAATAAAAAAAATCTAGTTAAGCAATATTTTTGGAAGTCAAAAATATTATATGGAATATAAATAGTTAATGTTCAAGGAGTTCATGGAAAGAATAAATCTTTTTACATTCCTGGTATTGAACAGACACAAAAAAAATCATAATTAATCCTCAGATTGATGAATCAAGTTAAGATCGAGTAGTAACATGATAAGGGGAGTTTTACAAAATAAACTTGTCACATAATTAATCCTCATGTGCTGACTAAATATAGCCACACATCATATAGTTTACTTGTTTAACTGGTCTCACTATTTGGGGATGATAACCGATAGGTTGACCTGTGCTCATCAACTTGAGACTAGTATGCTCATGCAAAAATGCAGAGAACAATGGATTAATAAAGCAACAAGAGCATGACTTACTGCAACAATTTTTCCAAATTCCAAACCAAATCCAAAGCAATTCCATCCATTTGGAACCAAAAACTATTTGTTGTATTATCTGTGAAGATTAAGAGGCTATTTCTGAAGCTTTTATAAAATAGTTATTTGATTTAGTTGGTAGCCCAAATCCCTAGAGCTTCAACTCAACCAACTTCAACACGTTGCTCTTTCCCACCGTCATATAACTCCAAAACCAAATGTTTAATGATGGCATAACTAATAAAGAAACCATAAGTGCCCTTTATGCTATTCAAATTCAGTGATGTTTATGATTAACCAAAGATGTTTATAATTAAAAAAGGCCAATTAATATTTCCTTTCCTATATGGTCTAGAACCTGACCTGAGATTTATCCAACTATGTATATATTAACACCTAAGTATAGATGTTTACCTAATTGCCTATAGCGGAAGGTCAATCAATGTTTCTTCCACTGGATAATTCTTTATTTTGCAAATAAGAAGAAAAATTGTCACATAAAATCCCAGGCTAACGTATCAAAGTAAAAATTACATGTAAAATACCCGAAAACAAAATGAAATTTATGAAGTTTCCTTTACCGTGGTATAGCCATTATGAAAGAATTCAAATAAGGTAGCATCAGAGCATGGAGGCATGAAAGAAAAGTCAGGGACAAATGATGGTTACAAATATCAGGTATCATCGAATGCCCAATTTTTCACCATGGTCCATCTCAACCATCTGTTCTGGTAGAGAAAAAATGAGCAGAGGGAAGAAACTGAAGAGATATGCGCCACAAATTTTAGATGTGTAAAAGGTAGAGCCAAAAGGCACTTTTTTTGAAGGTGTTTGCTTATTTCTTGACTTTGTTGTGAAAACATATTATCTGTAAAGTTCAAACAAAAAATAAGTCATCATAACATATTTAAGTAAGCATTTCTTGTTAAACACAACTGCAGGAAAATGTGATTTATGTAAAAAAACTATAAATACCTGGCATACTACTCAGGGCAAAGGAGGAACTATATGCGCAAAGCAGGATATTAAAGTTTAAAATTAATTCTTATTAAGGGCTCACATTTATTGTTAACCCTCTTCATAATTGTAACATTTCGAGATTTTACGATAATTTAAAATATTAAATTTAATGTGATTTTGAATAAAATTGTTTTAAATATTAAAATGTATGATGTATGTCGTATATTGATAAGGTATGAATTAAAATTGACTTGTTGAAAAATGAACTGCAATAGCTATGTATGATAGTGGCAGTGTTTGATAATTTATTTATAATGGAATTTGAAATTTTATTGGATTAACAAATTATAATGGATTAACTAATTTTGGAGTTTCATATATGTTGAAAATTTTAATTTATTAAATATAGTAATAATATACATTCGTTGTCTATATAATGAATGTCAACTCGTAATAAATGTCATTATCTACATGGATTGAAATTATAAATTGGTTTGTATCGAAATTATTGAGGATTAAAATTTGATTTTTATTATTTTAATTAGTCTGAGTCAATGAATTTATAATTAGAACGTTAATGATTTAATTTTTGAAGAATTTATGGTGCAAACTTAATTTAATGGTTTAAGTATTGAAATTTAATCTATTGTGACAATTGTGACTTGTACTGGTTCCAAATAAGCTGGGGATCTTGTTTATGTGGATAATTATTGAGAAGTTGGAATTTAATATTAATATATTTAACGAAATTGAATTGGTAATTTATAATTGAAGTAAAATTTAAACTTGGTAAATAATAAAAATTTGAATTCATGGTAAATGAAAGTAAAATTTATAAGTTATATGAATTCTATTTTGATTTGAATAGAATTTATAAACCTTTGAATTTAATTTAAAGGTGAATAAACGAAAAATGAATACGTTAATATATTAATGAACTAGTTAAAATTGTCATTTTTCCACTTCAAGAAAACACTGATTTTGCACCGGACGAATCCATCGTTAAACAAGTATTAGCGACGGAGTTGTGACGGACAACATTGGTCAGTAAATTTCATGTCGGTATTTTAGCGACCATTTTGCGACGGAAGTTAACGTCATTTCTCCGACACTTTACCGTCATTTGTCAATATATTCAAATTTAATTTTAAAAAATTTTACCGACATTTCACCAATAGATATATAATTTTTTTTAAGGGTGCGTTTTTTAGAGGTCCCTATTAAGGTTTGAAAATAAAATCACGTCCCTCCCATATTATTTCTTCAAACCCGGTCCTTATAATTTGTTCCGCCTAACACATTTTGAAACTTCCGCCTCCTCCTTTATTCCCTTCCGCCTCCTCTATTTCTTGCAAGAAAACAATGCGGCATAGCATAAAAAAATAATCTAAAATCATAAAATAATCCCAGAGATCCACGCCAATCAAAAAATTAAGTTACATACATGTACGCAACTATTGCCTATAGTTGCATACATGTATGCAACTATTGCATAAAGGGAGTTCAGCTAACGTTTTTGCATGCAGATATGTTGCACACATGTGTGCATGTTTTCAGTTTTATTTGCACACTTGAATGCAAATAAAAATGAACTGAATTGGACTGTTACGAATTATTGCATACTTCTATGCAAGAAATATGAAATATATGCACAGAAATATGCAAATAAATCAAGGTGGATGGAAGAACTGGAATACATGCACATATGCATGCAACAAAATCTAATATGTGCATAATATTATGCATTTAACTGCATTTTTTTCTTTTTTTGCTATTTTTTGTTTTTTGCGTGTTTTTTGTTATTTTTTGGACTGAAT
Organism: Allium sativum; assembly: GCA_030737875.1. Classification (NCBI taxonomy): domain Eukaryota; kingdom Viridiplantae; phylum Streptophyta; class Magnoliopsida; order Asparagales; family Amaryllidaceae; genus Allium; species Allium sativum. The sequence continues at coordinate 755,550,649 of CM060918.1, forward strand.
TTTCTGTAGAATGCATAATTTATTTTAATATTAATTTACAAATTTTTTTAATTATTATTTCATAAAGTTTTGGAAAATAGGGATCTAATTTATAATAATTTTATGACTGGATGTAAGCCTGATTAAGTTTGATTTTAGGGATGTGTGCCTAATTTTCACTTTTTTTTAATATATATTTAAAAAAATTCCGTTGGAGATCCTTTGCTAAACAGCAAGGGGTTAGAAACAAATAATTCCAACTTTTGCTTCACCTTAGATATCCGTCGGTAATTCGTCACAAATGATAACAATTTAGCAAGATTATTGGTCACAGTTGTTTTTATTTCCGTCGGCAATCACACGCAGATTTGCAAAACCTGATTGTATTCCCTATCTATTCCATCAGTAAATATTACTACAATAAAATACTAATTTACAACTGCAAACGCCAATGTTTATTAAGATAATTAATATGATCTCAAAAACAACACCATTCATAATCAAATAATAATATAGAATATCAATTAACATACAAGCACAACACATAAGTTATTAAATCAATACATAATAAATAGGGATTTTTAGACAAAAGGACAAAGTGAACAAAATTTTTAGACATAAGGACAGAAGACTAAAATTTTAGCTTTAAGGACAGAAGGCTAAAAAATACTTACCCTTATTGTCACTGACCATGGTAATTGTGCTTCAGTTAAAGAAATATGTTATAGGCTCTCAAAAATATGTTGTGCCTTATTCTAACCTGATCCTCCTGATGTTCTGTTATTATGCAATTCATTGTTACCTGTAATAGAATGAAACCAAAGACATCTTCTAGTTTTTTTAAATACTACTTGAAACCAAAGGAGAAATGTTTTCACAAGGATTAGGAGAGCTTCTGGAAAAATCAGATTCAATACGCATTTGTAATTATTTCTTGACAAAATTTATGTCATCGACAAGTGGCAGGATTTAAATTTTCCTTAGTTTATGTCACCAAAGTGGGAGGATGTAAAAGTTGCTTAACTTTATTTCCATAAACTGCTAGTGTGTGTGTCACCAAAGTGGCAATTGAGTAATTTTGGTTGTAGGTTTCCAGTTGAATACTGGCATTTGTAATTGTGCATCTTTTTTAGCTTGTTACAATTTTTGGCATTTGATGGGATTAGAGGATTTTGTGAGACTTGTAAAAATGGGTTTATCATGTTTATGTTATGTACAATCATGGTCATACACGATACCACGACAACGAAATATCCACAATAGCCTCTGCCCAAAGAACGTCAAGCACAAGGATCGAAAGTCAGTGATTTACAGTTCTCCAGTTTGTCAAAACCTTGCACCAAAGTTCTAACTTATGTACACACATCTTAAATTCAAGCCAATTAGTAATGTAGCACATTTTGTCTGTCAAATGCTAAAGATAAGGTGCATGCATCTTACGGTTACAAATAGGCTCCCGGTCTCAAGGTATATGGATACGCACACCACACGAAAGCATGTATACGTAACCCAGATGAAAAACATATAAAAATACAAAATTAAGTCCTGTAACTTGCGGGTAGTTAGCAAATAGATCATGCATAACCAAAAGGTTAAAAATTTGTATGTGTAACAGAAGAAACAAATACCTAAAACGATTAAAACAGGGTAATATGTAAAACTTCCATAAAAAAAAGCAAGGAATGAAACATCTTTTTCGAAAATTGGTACAAAGTCACTCCTAATATATTATATCTTCAATTTATCTAATTTAATACAAATTCTCCTTTCACACAACTGTATGCTAATGCTCATAAGCTATTCCAACAACTGTAAGGAGCAGCCAAAGATGCTGTATTGGCCCTTGCATGCAAACTAATAACGGTGCCTATATATCAAATGAACAAAATTGTTATAGATTTGAGCTCAAATTGTAAAATTATCAAAGAACCAACATCTAAATGCTACGTATATTGCATGATATTGAAATTCAAAAAATAACAAATTTATACATACGAAATGCATACAGATGGTATCATCACAATTATGGCGGGCAAAAACTTCCCAAAGGAAATGACTTGATAACCAAATAAGCAGAAGAGCATAAGGATAATAAGGAAGTCCACTGGCTAAGACACAAAGTGAAGACATGATTACACACTTATTGCCAATATAAACTTAGGTCAGATTTCAAGTAAAAACGGCGAACAATTATTTTTTTGGAATATGTAGTAATACAATATTCAGTTTGAGATTTAAGAATCATTTACATAATGACCAACATAATAACATAATTGCTGACGCTATTTTCATCTTATTGTACTATCTTAAATTGTGCACACACAAATATGTCACTTCCTATAAAATGGGAACGAAATAAAATTTTGTTTTTTTCAAAGAAGATAATCCCAAAAAGATGTAGATTTGGCAAAGATCTTTAAAGATGAAAAAAATAGAAAATACAGAGTTAGTATTAGAATAAATGGTTACATAAAAGAATGTGGGAAAGAAACTGAATAATTTGTAACAAAGAATAAAGCCAAAATAGAAAGGAAAATAACATAAATGATACCTCACGATCGTCATTATATTGCGGGACCACTGCAAAAATGCTCTCTCATGATCGTCATTAGTGCATTATTAGGCAATAGTCCGTATGCAAACTTTCAAAAAAGCTCAACTTCTACACCTAGAAAGCCAATAAATACAACCAATCTGAATTAAATGATAAATAACATAAAGCCAATTTTTGAAATTCTAAAGAGCTCTACAAAATAGAGTTATTGCTAATATGTACAAAAGAGCTGACAACTTTAAGAAACATGTTGTAAACATATGCCATTTATTTTCTCACATCCATTTCTTCTTACCACAAAAACATTCTGACCATAAATTTATAACCATTAATAAATCTAAGAATATAAAATTCAGTAACATTATGAATTCAAAATTCATCTATAAACTATAAAAACTTATGAAACAATTTGCAGTGTTTTTATGTGTTGAGACATTATCTAAAAATATCAAAACTAAATATTAAAAGGAGTTTGAGTATTCACGCACATTATTAGAATAAAAGAAGTGATCCATTATTATGCAGTTTAGTTAAAAAAGAATGATTTTTTCAAAGAAAATTATAACAATATTGAAATAGAGTATAACTAAGAAAACCATGTGAAGTAAATTAGCAGATGGTGCATAATAATGGCATATTTCCAAAACTGACAGTTAATTATTAATGTGTGTATGTCTCTTTCTCTCTCTCTCTTTATATATATATATATATATATATATATATATATATATATATATATATATATATATATATATATATATATATCAAGTTTGTTTAAATCATCAATGAAAAATCTAAAGTAAATGAATGATCTGTGCAAAAACAAAGCATACAACTGGAAACAGACAAAATAGTGTATGGACACCACACGGTAAAAGGTAAACCAAAGTAAACTTAAATATATGCAAATAATGTAATATTATATAATTAAGGAAGTCGTAATGAAAAAGGCGTACAAAAAAAAAATCAAAATAGAATTATGACTATTATATGCAACATAGAAATCAACCCATCAGTTATTCCTGTGCATATATAACGGAAAAAAAAAAGGTCACCCAAATCATCAATAAAAAAAATCAAACAAATCATAAATGCATCATGAATCCAATGGAAACAAAAGTTGTAAAACGAACATCAAACTAAAGCCATGAGCAGCCAAAATAAAATTGATACTTGGGGTTCACAGTATTTGGGTTAGTTCTGATCTCCACAGAGCTTGCTTCATATTGTAGAATAATAATTGTTATAACTTATAATGATGGAGAAAGTAAATAGCTCGTATTGGATGATGATTCACGGGAACTAACTAAATTTAAAAATAATTCATTAGCATGTTGGATTCTAAACTGGAATGAAGGCGCTTCTATGCAATTTTACAGTACATAATAATGACAAATACTCAGCTATAGAATTAATCTTCCTGATATCTAATCCCTAGTTATTAGTAGTCGATCTGGTACGCTATGGGATACAACTACCAGGCTCATGGAACTTCAATATAGGAATATATTTTAGGAAGCGTGAAAAATGATTCATGTACAATATTTTATTAACCAAACCATGTTACATTTTTGTTTTTCTGTTTAGGAAGTATATATGTAGTTGTCGAAAGAAGAATAGCATAATGAAACGTGGATGCTACATAAAAAAAATTCGTCAAAGAAAATTTGGAAACTAAACAGAGTTGATTCATACAACTTGTTTTATCAAATTCATTTTTGGATTACAATCTACATACATTATCAATCTCTAACACAGTAAATTAACAATTCAAATAACGTACACTTTTGTTAGTGTAAAAAAAATGGAATAAGCTCCCTGATTCCCTTTAGTTGAGATTTGCATGTATAACTAATGCAAATCAGCATCGAAATAATGTTACTACAAATGATAGGAATATTACCAGCATGTTTAACCATAAAAAAATAAATTCCAGAATGACTCTGTCAATCCATAAAAATGAATTTTCAATCCACTCATCTTAAATAAAAGAATTACATAGGTGTAGTTAGGGTTCTCCCATAAAATTATAACACAAACTTCTATGTTTTAATTTTCCACTCCTTTAAATATGTCGGTTATAGCCATAATCTTTGCAGATCCATGTCTTTTAGTTGATCCAGCAAGTATAAAAATATCATTAAATATAGAAAAAAAAACATATGAACAATTCTTTTACATTTTGATATCAATAATTGGACAGGTTTTGCATATTTGCTTCCATTTTTAAAGTTAAAAATAGTGTTACTGTATTTCGTGTGGGTGAGAGAAATATTGTAGAAGCATATTCATAAATTTTACAAAATCAAGTACAAAAGTTAACTTAAAATCTTTATACTTACTTTTCTGTTGGCAAAATAAGATTACGATGGCAGGGCATTGATGTAGATTTGGTGCACTTAGAATGCTAATTGACCATTATATGATTCATAGGATTTTTATTGTTTGTTCCTAGGCAATTTACAGTAATAGTGATAACATACTAAAGTTTATTGAATTGTTGTACATATTATTGCATTTTGCATTCAATCGTTGACGAGGATTCATGATTTGGTCAAGGATAAATTAGAAGCCTGATTGACTATCTCGACATGAATTTTTTGTAATTTGTCTATTGATTATCCTGAGCATGGAGGCAAATGCAAAAGTTTTCCATTGAATGTGTTAAAATATAAGGTTGAATCCATTGCTTTAAATGATAAGCGCGAAAGGAATACACTTCTTTAAACTCCATAAAATTACTTTCAAACATCATCCAATTCTTTAAATACCATGGTTGAATGCTGTAACACTCCGTATTTTCTGTTAATGTCGTAATAACAGATTAAAGAATATTTAATTATAAATGTGAGAATCAAGGGAAAACATGAAAATTTCTTGGCATAGATTGGTTCATGAAATGGTATATTTGGTATACCATTTATTGTGAGCATAATTAAAAGAATAATTATGGCATGATTTAATTAAGATTAATTTACATATATAATTAGACATATATAGAAAATATGTTAATTTAGAAAAGACGAATTATGACTCACTGCTGAGTCATTAGGGGCTAAGTTGGCTGTTCTAGATAACTCTATCCTGTCTTAATGGTCTTGATTTATTCTGAGATGATCTGACGGCTCCTATTCAATCTAATCTCTATAAAAGCAACCTAATACCTCACCCCTAAATCATATTAAAAATTGAACCTAGAGTCGTCATGCTGCCATTAGACAACCTAGAGTAGCCGCCACTTGAAGCTAACATAGAGACGAACCAAACTAAATCAAAACAACGATTGTCTACATCAAAGGCGAGCATTTCAACTCCAGAATTCAGAATCCAGAAATCAGGACCTTCATTCGTTGTAAGCGCAGTTATCTTTTAGACGTAAATAAATCTAAGACGTGATTTGATATAAAGTGAAATTAGAATTATATCATGTTAATTCATATCGATTTATTGTGATGATTTTATCATGAATTGGAATGATTGTGGATTATTGGATTTGGTATTGGATCTATTTGAAACTATCAATATCATATGCAAGTTATGTGTTTCATGTAAAGATCTACATGTATATGTTTTTATGCAAGTTGTAAGTTTTATATTAGATCCAAGTCAAGATCTACATATACATATTCCTATGTTTTATGTTAGATCCTTATGCTACATGATTAGATCCATATGTTCATATGCAAGTTGCAAGTTTTATGTTAGATCCATATGTTCATATGTAAGTTGCAAGTTTTATGTTAGATCCATATGTTCATATGGAAGTTGCAAATTTTATGTTAGATCCATATGTTCATGTGTAAGTTGCAAGTTTTATGTTAGATCCAAGTGCGTATGTTCATATGTCCATATGCAAGTTACAAACTTTATGATTGGATCCATGTCAAGATCCATTTAGGTTCACATGATTAATGCAAGTTATATAATTTATGATAGATCCAAGTTACGATCTAGTTATATATATGTCATATGTAAGTTACATGTTAGATCCTAAACTAGACCCATATTTATATCCAAGTTTGTGAAGCGAATTTATGCAAGTTCACCTTATTAGATCTAGTTTACACCTATATGTTAATGTTACAATTATACATGTCTTGGAATTGGATATGTCAAGATAATGTCACATGCTAGTCTATAACTGATGTTGATGCCAAATTACATAATATATGTTGATTGAACCTATGTTATGCATGTTCTCCCTTTATCTCTCGTTTATAGATTGGGCCAATTAGCGGGCCCAATGTCTTTATGTGATTAATGTGAACGAACAAACGGGGGTAACGTTGGGGGTAATTATTAAATCAAAACATGTAAATATGTAGGTGGGCCCAAAACCATGTAATTGGTTAAGGCCATGAATGGTATAATTTATATATCATTAGTCCTGAATTAAAACATGTGACATGAAATACTTGTAGAAATTTGCATATATAAAAATGTAAATCTAGAAAAGACGAATATGCCTAACCCGAGGTTAGACTGAGTTGTGGTGTGAACCTGCCCGGAATAGACCGGCACATCCAGTAACCACAACAATACCTGTCTAATGTGAGAGGTTTGTGCATCAAGCCCAAAAAAGCCCGAGGTTAGACTGAGTTGTGGTGTAAACCTGCCCGGAACCGACCAGCACATCCAGTAACCACAACAATACCTGTCTAAAGTGAGTGCTTGGTGCTTTAGTTAATTAATTAGTTAAAGCTCATGAACAATCAAGCTAATGGTGAGGGTAGGTAATTAAGGAAACACTTAATCAACTTAACAAGACAAGAGTGGTGAGGTTAAGTAATTAAGAAAACACTTAACCAACTTAGCATGTGAATAAGACAAGATTGGTGGGGCTAAGTAATTTAGAAAACACTTAGCCAAATCAACATGTTAACTAGGCAAGATTGATTGGGGTTAAGTCAAGTCAAGAACACTTAACCAATTTAACATGTTGACTAGAAAAACCCTAGTAACGGGGAACCATCTCAGCAGTAACCACATGAAAGTATCAAGGTACCATGAACTAGGCAGGGTGGGGCACGATTACTGGGCTGAATATAAGCGGTCAAAAGGGCGGCGGTTAGGTGCGTCAGTGTAGGTTCCGATGGAGTACGGGCGTGCACGGGCTCCGGAGTGGAAAAAGCAGGCACTGAGACCAGGCGTACACTTGTGCATCTAGAATTATGTCAAGGGTTGCCATTATAGGACTTGATACACCCTATAATGGAACCAGCACAAGTACTTTATAATCATGTGGGGCCGCATGACACCGAGAATACATGAATGCGAATAGGAGCCGATCAATACATGAATGGGATCACTTTATCATGAACATACATTGCTAGTTAAACAAGTTCTTGGTGGGTGCAGACAAGTAAAAGTGGGTGCGATAGCCAAATCTAATTAAGTCTTACCTTTTCTGGTTTTAGGACTACCCTATTCTTGTGGTATCATTCTAAGTTCAGTTTATTCATGTCACAGTCTTTTACTTGTTTGCATGCTATTAAATAATTGGGCTTACCAGACTTATGTCTGACTCATTTTCCTTTCGCCTCTTTTCTTCCGTCCCCCCCCCCCCCCCCCGGTCCGCAGGGAGGGAATACTTCTGCTTGCCCGAATCAAATCAAAGCTTGAAGACCGTAGATGTAAGGCTTGGACTTTATTTTTTTGAGCTATGTCTATGGTCAAAGACATGTTGGGGATTTATGTCAATTTATTTTCAGTATTGCTTCTTTATGTTTTCAAGACAGATGTAATAATTTGGAAGATTGAAACTATTTGTTGAAATGTTGTATTGAACAAGTATTTATGGAATGAAGATTGGTTTCTTTTCCGCTGCTTTAATTATCTGTCTTGTAATTTATTAGTATCTTGTACCTTAAAATGTTCCAACGAAGTTAAGGCATTCCCTTTGAGAGTGACCTTAACGGTGGTGGGTTGGTACACTTAGTATCAGAGCTAAAAGTTACCAGATTGGATAAAAATTTTGAAACTATTTTTCAAAAAGAAGTCATAAAGAAGCATTTTCAAGAAAAGTGTTGTTTTAATTATTATTTTAAAAATGGGCATAATCCCAAAAGTCATATGCACTATCTTTCTATCCCTCGTTTTGAATCTTTCCTTTTGTTTCAACATGTCTGGGGACTTTAACCTACCTGAGGGTGTGCCGGTGCCTGATTGGTTTAGAAGTTACCTTGAAGCTAGGGCCAATGAACCAGGCCCAGCAGGCGTTCCTCGGCCTCCCCCAACTGCTGCTCCTCCTCCTCCTCCTCCTCCGAGAGGAAATGCTTTCTCAAATATCTATAGAGATTTTAGATCCATGGGTGGAAAAGACTTCAAGGGTAGTGAATCTTTCGTAGAAGCCAGAAACTGGCTCAAAGAAACTGAAGATTTTCGTTATTTTTGAAGTAGATGAGAGGCAGAAACTACAATTGGTGGCGTGGTTGCTCAAAGATGAGGCCTCCTTTTGGTGGGAGGTCACTAATGCTGAAAGACCGATAGAGACTTGAGAGGACTTCAAGGCGAGATTTGAAATGAAGTTCCTCTCACAAGCTGACCAAAGTCTGCAAATGGAGAAGTTCCTATCACTTAAGCAGGGCAACCTATCAGTCAAAGAATATGTCAATAAATTCAATCAGCTTGCCAGATTTGGACTGGAGTTAGTCAACACTCCACACAAGAAGGCTCTCCGTTTTGCCAAAGGACTGAATGAGCCACCGCAAGGCCTGGCAATGTCCCATATACTCATGGGTGCAACTTATGAAAGGTTGGTGGACATGGCTCTATTGCAAGAGGAGAAAAAAGATGGCAAGAAGGAGGTGAAGAAGGAAGAGTCTCAAAATAAGAAAGGAGAGGGATCTCAAAACAAGAAAACGGACCCCAAGAAAGGCGGAAAGGATAATAAATCCCGTAAGAAGATGAAGTGCAATTACTGTGGCATACCTGGACATTTGGCTAGGGACTGCAGAAAGAAAAAGAGGAAGTTGGGCGCTTGTTTCCATTAAGGGGAAACATGACACTTGGCTAAGGACTGCCCCAAAAGGCAAGGGCAGGGACAGAGAACTCGAGCTTCTTCTGGAGGGCAGGTTCATGCTCTCGTAGCACCTCTGCAGGAATGAGGTAGTCATATTTCTGTTGAGAGTTTATTTTATCTGTTTGATAATCCTATTCGTACTCTCTTTGATTCTGGCGCATCACACTCTTTTATATCTACTGTTTTAGTTAAATCTCTGCACCTAGACACCCATATAGTAGAGGATCCCTTGGTTGTTTCAAATCCAATTGGAGGCTTAGTTTATTTGTTAACTGTTTGTTTGGATTTGGAAATCTCTATTCTAAGTGTTAGGTTTAAATGTAATGCTTTTGTTTTGGGCTTCACGGGTTATGGGCTGATTCTAGGCATGGACTGGCTATCCAGTAATGGTGTTATCTTTGATTGTGAAAAGAGCGTGGTTAGACTCATGACTCACCTCGGTAACTCTCTCGAAATCTCTTGTAATCCCATGAACTCTGTCATGCTTAGTTATCTTGAATCACTTGATGCGTCTGTTGAGAATTTGCAATCCGTTAGAGTAGTCTGTGAATACTCAGATGTGTCTGAAGAGGTGAAGGGCTTACCTCCGAAGCGGGAGATAGACCTCCACATATACCTTGTTGATAATGCAAAGCCCGTTGCTTTACCCGTTAGGCACATGGCCCCAAGGAAGAGAAAGGAGCTCAGCAAGCAAATTAAAGAGCTGCTTGAAAAGGGGTTCATAAGATGGAGTATTTCTGAATGAGGCGCTCCAGTAGTATTTACGACCAAAGCTGATGGTTCACTCCGCCTATGCGTAGATTATAGGGAGTTGAACAAGCTGACTAAGAAGAATAGACACCCCCTCCCAAGAATTGACGATCTGTTTGATCAACTCGTAGGTGCATCCGTTTTCTCCCAACTAGATCTGGCTACTAGGTTTCATCAGCTAAGAGTGGTTGAGGATAGCATTGACAAGACCGCATTTAGGACCCCGGATGGTTTCTTCGAGTGGCTTGTCATGCCTTTCGGCTTGACAAACACACCTGCCTATTTTGTAGACTTGATGAGCAGGGTGTTCCGGGAATTCCTCAATAAATTTGTAGTGGTCTTCGTAGATGACATCTTAATCTTCTCAAAAAGCGAGGAAGAACATGCTGTGCATTTAAAGGAAGTGTTAGATACTTTTCGAGCACATCAGCTGAAAGCAAAATTCTCCAAATGCCACTTTTGGAGAGAAGACGTAAGGTTTCTTGGACAAGTGGTGTCCAAAGAGGGGATAGACGTTGACCCCACAAAAGTAGTCGCGATGCAAGATTGGAAGATTCCGCGAAATGCAACCGAAGTTCGAAGCTTTCTAGGGCTGACGGGCTATTATCGAAAGTTCATTAAGGACTTTGCGAAGATCTCAGCTCCGCTGACAAGATTGACAAAGAAGAACTTGGCTTTTGCTTGGGATTTGGATTGCGACATTGCTTTCCAACGTTTAAAAAGGGCTCTGACAACAGCCCCAGTTCTGACATTGCATGATGGAAGCAAGATGTTTACAGTATATACAGTTGCGTTCAGAACAGGATTGAGCATTGTCCTAATGCAAGAAGGCAAAGTAGTTTGCTATGGAGGAAGATAGTTGAAGGTTCATGAGAATAATTACCCAACTCATGATTTAGAACTAGCTGCCATTGTTTTCGCCCTTAAATCGTGGCGTCATTATCTGTTAGGAGAAAGGTTCGAATTATTTACTGATCATAAATCATTAAAATACTTTTTCTTTCAGAAAGATCTTAATTTGAGGCAGCAAATGTGGATAAAATTTCTCGCCTCATATGATTTTGAGATTGCCTATACCCCTGGTAAGGGCAATGTAGTGGCAGACGCCTTGAGTAGAAAGAAGCTGACTTTAAGCCCTCTCTTTGTGGAAAGGCAAAGCTTAGAGTTTATAGCAAGTTATAACTTCAGACTCTCCTCTGACTTTGTACCTGGCTTGCTAGCAACATTAGAAGTGCGGCCAACTCTATTAGACTCAATCGGAGCCGCGCAAAGAGAAGACCCTCAGCTAGCCGATGTGATGGACAAGTTAATTAGGGTGAGACTTCTAGTCATCTCAATAGATACTCCATTAATGCCAAGGGCTGGTTGAGACGAGATGGAAGACTGTGTCCCACAAGCAAGGGGTTTGGTAAAGACGGTTCTAGAAGAGGCACACCATTCCAAGCTGACCATACACTCAGGCGGAGACAAAATGTATAAAGACATCAAAAGATTTTTCTTTTGGAATGGCATGAAGAAAGATGTAGCTGAATTTGTTTTTAAGTGTTTAATATGCCAACAAGTCAAGGTGGAGCAGAAGAAGCCTGGTGGTCTGCTCCATCCTCTAGAGGTCCTACAGTGAAAATGGGATAGCATCTCGATGGACTTTATAGATGGGTTGCCTAGGTCAAGAAGGGGCAATACCAGCATTTGAATAATAGTGGACAGGCTTGCTAAAAGCGCTCACTTTATACCTGTCAAAAGTAGAAGGACTGTCTCATCTCTAGCATCCATATATCTTAAAGATATAGTTCAACTTCATGGGATACCCTCCAATATAGTAAGTGATCGAGACCCTATCTTTACAAGCGAGTTCTGAAGGAGTTTGCAAGAGGCTGTGGGCATATAGCTATACTTAAGCACGGCCTATCATCCACAAACCGATGGTCAGACGGAAAGGGTGAACAAAGTACTAGAAGATCTCTTGAGACTGTGCATTCTTGACTTTGGAGGTACATGGGAGGATCATCTTCCTTTAGTGGAGTTCTCTTACAACAATAGTTACCAATCCACCATAGGCATGACACCCTTCGAGGCTTTGTATGGAAGACCATACCGATCACCAACTTATTGGTGGGAGTCTACAGATAAGCTCATACTTGGACTAGACATGATCAGAGAAAGTAGACTTAATACAAAGGAAAATGAAGACTATGCAAGATAGACAGAAGTCCTACGCAGACAAAAGAAGGACCGACCTTGAGTTTGAAGTTGGAGACAAGGTGTTTCTTAAAGTATCCCCTTTGAGGAATGTCGTTAGCTTCAGATCCGCAGGAAAGTTAGCACCAAAATTTGTAGGGCCATTTCCTATCATTGAGAAGATTGGGAAGATGGCTTATAGAGTACAGCTGCCCGAAAAATTGGCTGGAGCTCATAATGTCTTTCATGTCTCTCACCTGCGAAAGTGCTTACATGAGTCTGCGGAAGTTGTGGAATCAAACATGTTAGAGGAAATAGAAGTTGAACGAGAAGCAACTGTAAGGAGAGTTCCAACTCGTATCTTGGGTACAGAAGTCAAAAAGCGACGCAATAGTGAAGTCAAGCTTGTCAAGGTTCAATGGAGCGACGCCGAGGAAGACGCAACTTGGGAAACTGAGGACAGAATACGCACGGCCTACCCTTTTCTTTTTGAGGGTACATCCTTGATCTCTTTTTCCTTAAGTTTATGCTTGTACCTATCCTTTTGAGTATATCTTCTCGATCCTATCCTTTATCCTTAGATAGAAACCCATTTGGATGAAAACATGTAATTGAAACATGTTATGTTGATGGTTGCAAGTGCTTGCTAGTGGTTGCTCGTGGATGCATATACACACACGTTAGGAATTAGATCGGCTGAGTCACTTTCATATTGCATATGCATATATGTATTTGTATATGGATTGAAACTTGGTGTGTTACCATATGGACGTTTCATTTGTATGAATGATCGTGCACTCATGTAGAAATTTTGGATAGGAAAATTACATACATATTGGACTCATGGCACTGACATAATTTGCATTAAGGAGGTCGACTGAATCAGTAAACCGCCTTATTTTGCATTAGGTAAGGACATGTACACACTGTGCATATGATCATGAAGCATTAGAAGTCTTTTAAGGACAATGGACGCATGTGTTTGATGGTTGAGTAGATGGACGATTGGATGATAAGATATACGTTCTTCTCGACTCGAAGATTTTGGGGACGAATCCTTAAAGGAGGGGATAATGTAACACCCCATATTTTCTATTAATGTAGTAATAACAAATTAAAGAATACTTAATTATAAATGCGAGAATCAAGGGAAAACATGAAAAATTCTTGGCATAGATTGGTTCATGAAATGGTATATTTGGTATACCATTTATTGTGAGCATAATTGAAAGAATAATTATGGCATGATTTAATTAAGATTAATTTACATATAAAATTAGACATACATAGAAAATATGTGAATTTAGAAAAGATGAATTATGACTCACTGCTGAGTCATTAGGTGATGAGTTGGCTGTTCTAGATAAATCTATCTTGTCTTAATGGTCTTGATTTATTCTGAGATGATCTGACAGCTCCTATTCAATCTAATCTCTATAAAAGCAAACTAATACCTCACCCCTAAATCATATTAAAAATTGAACCTAGAGCCGTCATGCTGCCATTAGACAACCTAGAGTAGCCGCCACTTGAAGCTAACATAGAGACGAACCAAACTAAATCAAAACAACGATTGTCTACATCAAAGGCGAGCATTTCAACTCCAGAATTCAGAATCCAGACATCAAGACCTTCGTTCGTTGTAAGCGCAGTTATCTTTTAGACGTAAATAAATCTAAGATGTGATTTGATATAAAGTGAAATTAGAATTATACCATGTTAATTCATATCGATTTATTGTGATGATTTTATCATGAATTGGAATGATTGTGGATTATTGGATTTGGTATTGGATCTATTTGAAACTATCAATATCATATGCAAGTTATGTGTTTCATGTAAAGATCTACATGTATATGTTTTTATGCAAGTTGTAAGTTTTATATTAGATCCAAGTCAAGATCCACATGTACATATTCCTATGTTTTATGTTAGATCCTTATGCTACATGATTAGATCCATATGTTCATATGCAAGTTGCAAGTTTTATGTTAGATCCATATGTTCATATGTAAGTTGCAAGTTTTATGTTAGATCCATATGTTCATATGTAAGTTGCAAGTTTTAAGTTAGATCCACATGCCTATGTTCATATGTCCATATGCAAGTTACAAACTTTATGGTTGGATCCATGTCAAGATCTATTTAGGTTCACATGATTAATGCAAGTTATATAATTTATGATAGATCCAAGTTACGATCTGATTATATATATGTGTGTGTATATATATATATATATATATATATATATATATATATATATATATATATATATCATAAGCAAGTTACATGTTAGATCCTAAACTAGACCCATATTTATATGCAAGTTTGTGAAGCGAATTTATGCAAGTTCACCTTATTAGATCTAGTTTATACCTATATATTAATGTTATAATTATACATGTCTTGGAATTGGACATGTCATGATTATGTCACATGCTAGTCTATAACTAATGTTGATGCCAAATTACATGATATATGTTGATTGAACCTATGTTATGCATGTTCCCCCTTTATCTCTCGTTTATAGATTGGACCAATTAGCGGGCCCAATGTCTTTATGTGATTAATGTGAACGAACAAACGACGGTAACGTTGTGGGTAATTATTAAATCAAAACATGTAAATATGTAGGTGAGCCCAAAACCATGTAATTAGTTAAGGCGATGAATGGTATAATTTATATACCATTAGTCTTGAATTAAAACATGTGACATGAAATACTTGTAGAAATTTGCATATATAAAAATGTAAATCTAGAAAAGACGAATATGCCTAACCCGAGGTTAGACTGAGTTGTGGTGTAAACCTGCCCGGAACCAACCGGCACATCCAGTAACCACAACAATACCTACCTAATGTGAGAGGTTAGTGCATCAAGCCCAAAAAAGCCTGAGGTTAGACTGAGTTGCGGTGTAAACCTGCCCGGAACCGACCGGCACATCCAGTAGCCACAACAATACCTGTCTAATGTGAGTGGTTGGTGCTTTAATTAATTAATTAGTTAAAGCTCATAAACAATCAAGCTAGAAATGGTAAGGTTAAGTAATCAAGGAAACACTTAACCAAATTAACAAGACAAGAGTGGTGAGGTTAAGTAATTAAGAAAACACTTAACCGACTTAACATGTGAACAAGACAAGATAGGTAGGGTTAAGTAATTTAGAAAACACTTAGCCAAATCAACATGTTAACTAGGCAAGATTGATAGGGGTTAAGTCAAGTCAAGAACACTTAACCAATTTAACATGTTGACTAGAAAAACCCTAGTAACGGGGATCCGTTTCAGCAGTAACCCACATGAACGTATCAAGGTACCCTGAACTAGGCAGGGTGGGGGCACGATTACTGGGCTGAATATAAGCGGTCAAAAGGGCGGCGGTTTGGTGCGTCAGTGTAGGTTCCGACGGAGTACGGGCATGCACGAGCTCCGGAGTGGAAAAAGCAGGAACTGGGCAACAGGCGCATGCTTGTGCATCTAGAATCGTGTCAGGGGTTGCCATTATGGGACTTGATACACCTTATAATGGAACCAGCACAAGTACTTTATAATCACGTGAGGCCGCATGACACCGAGAATACATGAATGCGAGTAGGAGTCGATCAATACATGAATGGGATCACTTTATCATGAACATACATTCTAGTTAAACAAGTTCTTGGTGGGTGCAGAGAAGTAAAAGTGGGTGTGATAGCCAAATCTAGTTAAGTCTTACCTTATCTTGTTTTAGGACTACCCTATCCTTGTGGTATCATTCTAAGTTCAGTTTATTCATGTCACAGTCTTTTACTTGTTTACATGCTATTAAATAACTGGGCTTACCAGACTTATGTCTGACTCGTTTTCCTTTCGCCTCTTTTCTTCCGTCCCCCCACCCCGGTCCGCAGGGAGGGAACACTTCTGCTTGACCGGATCAAATCAAAGCTTGAATACCGTAGATGTAAGGCTTGGACTTTCTTTTTTTGAGCTATGGCTATGTTCAAAGACATGTTGGGGATTTATGTCATTTTATTTTCAGTATTGCTTCTTTATGTTTTCAAGACAGATGTAATAATTTGGAAGATTGAAACTATTTGTTGAAATGTTGTATTGAACAAGTATTTATGGAATGAAGATTGGTTTCTTTTCCGCTGCTTTAATTATCCGCTGCTTTAATTATCTGTCTTGTAATTTATTAGTATCTTGTACCTTAAAACGCTCCACCAAAGTTAAGGCATTCCTTTGAAAGTGACCTTAACGAAGGTCGGGTGTTACAAATGCACTACTTAAAATGTCATAAAAGCTTTTATGTACCGCAGTCGAATCCGCGGCTTTAAAAACTAAGGACTTTGAAAGATTCTATTGTACTATTTTTGGATATAGTTGTTCTCTAAAATCATATGAAAACTTCATTAGATTTTATTTGAATAGATATAATCAATTACTTAGAAATAAACGTGTTTCTTTAAGTGCTTGAAGGTACAAATATTTATTTTTGTTAGTTCTGAATCTTTTATGGATACAAATTCTGAGTTCTAACTCTATTTCATCACGGACCCCAAAGAAAAGAAGGATTGGTTCATTTATAACTGAAATTTAAGTCAACGAATAATATTAAAGTAACCTCTATCATATATTCCTTTTCAACCAATGATGCATTTGGATATCTTATCAACAGGGTCTTGAACCCAATGTCACCCATATGAATTTATCATTAGAGGAGTAGCCATTATTGTATGATGTTATTATACTAAACTAAATGGTATAACTTTCATGTAACACGAGTTTGGAGGCATAATATGCCTTTTGTCTTTGTTTAAAGTTCAATTATCAAAATAGTATAGTACATTCCTAAAAAAAATTATATATTAAATAAAATAGACCATAGAGCTTTACTATTTATGTTGCATAAATAATATAACCAGCCAACAAATTATATTTTCAGGTTAATATATCTCATTCTATTCTTATTGATGACTATATCGTGACACATATAATATCTATTACTTATACTGGAAAGGAGGATCCATTATCTTCTTTGATCAACACGTGTAATACAAAATTTTAGAAAATCCCTTCCCCTTTTAGCAACGGTTGCATTTGACACCGTTGTTCGCCTCGACCCATGTACCCATCTCCATATGCTCTGAAGAAAAACACATATCGAACAACGCAAACTTAAAGGATTAGTGCGCGACTTACAGAGCAATTACTTATCGCCAGTTCACTTTAACATTTAATGCGACAACTGAAGAAACAATTGATCCTAAACTTCTGACCGCGGTAATTTATGAATCCCTTATTTGTGACACTTTTACACTATTTTGTTGATAGTTATGATTGGGTTTAATATGTTGAATTTGAACTGAAATCATGCTCTTGGCATGCTATCTTCTCAGATCTACTTATTATAATTTGATTAAAGGTAGGAAAGAATGATGCATTACTGTTTTCTGTACATGACACATATATCATAGGCCAATTTTTCTAATAGGTAGTTGGCTATAAGTATACATTATTCTTCAAAAAGGATGTTGTGCAAAATTCAATTTATATTATACACAGTTATGTATCATTTTGGATTAAGTAGATATCTAATATGTTGAAGAATAGCTGCAGAAAGGATTGAAATAAATATTATCTGATGAAGATATGCCTTACTACTATACTTTCCATGGTTTATTTTGCAGATAATCACAAACTGTTTCAGCTATTATTTCAATCAGATATAGAAACCAATGCTAAGGATAGATGTCAAATTCAGGACTATGCAATTGTGATCAAATAACATCATGACCTAATTGATTATGGGTGAAAATGGATTAATAAGTGGTAACACAGCTGGTTGTTAGCATATTTTTATATTTCAACTAATATATAACCTCAGCTTATTGTAACAATATTACACGATGAAATAAAACATGAAAGTTAATAAGGTAATTGTTTGTAACCTAATGAAAGGAAATAGGAGGAATAACCAAAAGCATGTTATTTATTCGAATAGCATTTGGTTTACCGACTTTTCTCTAATACATGTGCTCCTGCTCAATAAAAAAAACTATCATTCTGTGTTTGATACATATTAACCAAGTACGATACTATCTAGCTTCATATGGACATAATAATACTCACAGTACAGCTAGTCCATACATATCGAAACCAACCAAAAAAAATGTCAAATTTTATATATTCAAATGAGGTTCTATTTTCAACCAAAACAAAAATTCCTGCATTTAAATTAGACTGCTCAACCTATATATGTTAAAATCATTTATTAACTATTATTCATGTCGCAAGATTTTGTTGTACAAAAGAGAATACTGAATAATATATTTAAGCCAACAGGAGGGCAAATATGTAAAAGTTAACTTAAAAACTATCCTCTTTTACATTCTTCTTTTTAGCTTTTCTTTTAGACTGTGCATTTTGAAAATTGACTTTCAACTTAGGAGATGGTGTAACAGAACAGTGATCCTATTTAAATCAACAATGATAAGTTACCCTTTTTCTTTTTAATTTTGAGCCAAAAAAATGGAGTAAGAATTTATGACCTAAAAGAGACTACTTTTATGTTAATAACTGTTAAATCATCCAGTTCTTTATTTATTCATAATGAAAAAAAATGCTACAATAGACCATTGACTTCTTGAATCGAAGAACCATCAATGATGTTTTCAAAGTTCAACGTCCAACAGATGTGATTAGGGAAATATAGGATGTTATATACAACATCTAAATTTTTATCACTACACAAAATGTAAGAAATGGGAAATAACGTATCAGGGACATAACAGATATACCGTTAGTTTTAAGTACATTTGTAAACAAAATTGTTACAATAGACTGTTGACTTCTTGAATCGAAGAACCAGCAATAATGTTTTTAAAGGTCGAAGTCCAACATATGTGAATAGGGAAACTTAGGATGTTATATACAACATCTAAATTTTTATCGGTAGTAAGAAAATGGAAATAGCTTATGAAGGAGATAACAGATATACAATTATTTTAAGAAAAATGAATTTAGATCCAGTTTGGAGCATAAGTTTCAAAGTACATAAATAATTATACAAAACATGATCAAAAATATGATAACGAACGAAAATAAAACTCATAAACTGCAAAATATAGGTGAATCAATAAAGATAAACGATCGTTACCAGTTGATCTTGTTGTTTCTACGCTACCAATCTCTCATCTTCCCTAATTTGATAGTCGCAAGTGCCGCTTAAGTGTATTAGACAAACCAGATGTTCGCATGAAGGAAACGAAGGAAAAAGGATTCAACTGCAATATGGATTGCGAGATCTGGGATGGTAAATGAAGAAGATTTTATTTTCAGCAAACTAAAAGGGTTATTGAATATGATTTGGGAAAGGGAAAGTGAAAGTGAAAGGAATGCGGTTATGGGGAAATGAAGGAACGAATTATTTTGGGACGAATCTCTGACTGCCACATGTTACAGAACACGTGTCATTAAAATAAAGGTTTCGTTTCTCCTTTCCAGTATAAGTAATAGATAGATAGATTGGCCAAAAATGGAAAGTGACTGGTAGATATAAAAATTTAGGTGCTAAGTTCAAATAACTACGTTTTGCATGAAAAATCAAGGATATGACCATCTATAAGGTTATTTAATATAGCATACATATTCATTTTGTAAAAAATGATATACAATATATTTTTATAGATTAGGATAAGTTTCAATTATAGATCAAGTCAGATCTCTGGTACCATTAAACCTACCAAATTGGCCTTTTCTCCTTAAAACTGATGGTAGATAAACATAAATAACATGTTATACTTGGCAATAATTTATGCTACGAATGCATATAAATCTGGAAACTAAAACAACGAAGCTATAACGTCAGAACTCATAGAGGTGATTAATACATAAACACATTAAGCTTTCTTACCCCTGAAATTTAGCATCGTCAGAACTCATTGCATCTTTGAGTAGAGCATAATCTTTTGGTACACGAATAGCAATAATTCTAGCTTTGTTCTTCCAAATCAGTGCTGAAATCACAAATAGAGCAATCCAAAATAATAAATTAAATGTAGCAAAAATAATATTAAAAGATAGTTATTTCACTATTTAATTTAAAATTAATTAAGTGACAAACATAGATGTTGAACATGCACGAAATTGCACCAAAAGCTCTGGTACATGCTAACAGTCAGGACCAAAAGTGAAATTTGAGAAAAGAGCTTCCAGCCCACCATTACAATTTGAAGTGAAAGTTCTAAAATTTTGTATTAATTTTTTTAAAGATATTACAGTTCAACGATCTAAACAAATATTCAGAAACTGCTATAGTATGTAAGAAGTATAGTCCCACTAATATTGCAGTGTTACTGAAATAAAGTGTTTAGATTATAATTATCAAACTCGTATAAAACTATGTTTATTTCGCTATTTAATTTAAGATTAATCAAGTGACAAACATAGATGTTGAACATGCACGAAATTGCACCAAAAGCTTTGGTACATGCTAGCAGTCAGGACCAAAAGTGAAATTTGAGAAAAGAGCTTCCAGCCCACCATTACAATTTGGAGTGAAAGTTCTAGAATTTTGTATTTTTTTTTAAAGATATTACAGTTCAACAATCTAAACATATATTAAGCTTTGGTACATGCTAACAGTCAGGACCAAAAGTGAAATTTGAGAAAAGAGCTTCCAGCCCACCATTACAATTTGGAGTGAAAGTTCTAGAATTTTGCATCAATTTTTTAAAGATATTACAGTTCAACTATCTAAACATATATTCAAAAACTGCTATAGTATGTAAGAATTATAGTTCAACTATCTACAAACACTGACATGGTCTCCCTATTCTTGTAACATGCATGTTATGCTTATTTCCATGGACTTCTCTTCTACCTCCCTCAGGGTAATCTGCATGCATTACCCCCAGATTCAAACATAGCCATATGGTTGATCAACATAGCCATATGGTTGATCAACAGGGAATCTGTTATGCCCAACTAGGTAGAACTTGTCCCCTAAAAGCTAGCTTGAAGGGGAAGGGTGTCTAGTTAGTTATATATACATCGTCTATACCATACTAGACGATGTGGGACTAATCATCTATCCCATACTAGACGATTTATGGGCATTACAGAATCAAGTTAACATGGCTAGAGAAGTTTAATTAACATACCATAGTAACATCAATTCTACTCATAATTTTCCATTTCTCAACACTATATTTTTTATTTTATTTTTGGTGCCTTACTAAATTCTAACTCGTTCATCTCTGCCATATGGCTTTGATTTGCGTCTAGCAAGATATGCAGGTCGCGTACCTTTAATGACTACATTAATTGAAAATTAGAGTTCAACCAATAAACAAAGAAATCGAGCAATTACGCGTAACTAAAATTATAAACAACTAGTTACATACTTACATATAATAAGATGAGACTGGAAGCATGAAATTAGTTAGCAAATTGTGATGTTTTAAGCGATTCGAAGAAGGAAAGATAACTAAAAAAATCGATGATTTCACCTGTCAATCTTCGAATTTTAAGGAAACAAGCCGATGGTGGAAAACGACCTCGCCGAGAGGAGAGGCGCTTAGATCCGAGCGAAGCAGGTGTAGTTCCAAGTCTTGTTTAAACCGATTAATTCAAACTTCTGTAATCCCATATCCACCCCCACAAACGATCTGTAGAAGAAGAAGACAAAGCTACAACCAAAACAAAAACTCGAAGGTGGGGAAACAACCTCGTCGAGAGGTGGGGGAGCGTAGATCCAAGTGAAGAGGTGGATCTGGAAGAGCATGAAGAAAATCACGAGCTTGGTTACATGATGAAGATTGGAACGTCGATTTGGGAAAACGAAACTAAACAGATTGATGCTAAAATGAAAGGAAGGGCGACGGGGCTTAGATTATCTCCAACAGTGTTACGGGCCGTAACGTTACGGCCCGTAACATGTTGGGAGATATCTTGGATATCTCCCAATAGGCGCGAGCCGATTTTATCGGCTCGCAGCATGTGAGCCGATTTTATCGTCTCGCGATTCGAGGTTTGGGGTGTGTGGGTAAGCGGGGTTTTGATTTTTGATAATTTTTTGATTTTTTTAACGAAAGAATAAATTTTTGATTTTTTTAATGAAAGAATAAATTTTAAAAATAGAACCGGCCGTTACAATAAGCATAACAATAAGCATAAAGATGGAATGACCATAACATAAACAACAAGTAGGTTTTCGCATAATAATAAGCATACAAATACAACCGGCCGTTACAGATACAACTATGAATAATAGTACTTGCCTACTAAAACATCAAAGCAACGAGTTCAGTCTTAAGGGAGTCGCATTGCGTTCATTCGCAACTCTTGAACTTGATTTTCGAGATGTCTTATCTCTCGTTCGAGTTCATTTGCATATACTATTCCCCTTGGGCACAACGGCTCGTCAATCCATTCCGTGTAGCTGCATCCATTTGGATAGAATGGACATGCCTGCATGCGCGGACCAATATTGTCGCCTTCTGCTCGAACCAGAACTTGGACCGCATGACCGCAGTAGCAAAGTACACGATAAGATTCACCTTCATGTTCTTGCGGTGGTACTCGATATAACTCTACTTCTTGTTGGGGTGGTACTCGATAGAACTCGATAGTTGAACATGTGGTACTTGAACTTCTTATGGAAGATTTACATGATCCTGTTCATGCGATGGTTGAACATGTGGTACTTGAACTTCTTGGGGCCTAATTTGCATTAGAAAATCGAATTCGTCTTCGAGTTGCTGAAGTCTCATATGTTCCCAGCCTGTTCATCAGAGTCAGTATCTGATGGCCAAGAAGGCATTTTGAGTGAGTGATAAAAGGAGGATGAAGTACTAGAATGAGAACGAAGTTGTTTGTGTGAGATATTACGTGCGTAGATTGAGTAACATATATAGCCGTGGGGAGTAGAAAACAGTAAAATAAATAATGATGTTACTGCTCACTGTTTCGCCTGACTTAATACTGTAGGGAATATGCTTTTCTTATTGTCATGATGTGAACGAACACTGGTTCTACTTTTCTTTAAATGATGCGGTTTCCAATGCAATAGGCAGCTTAAGTGAAAGAGAACGACCCTAATTTTTAACTCCTTTGTGTGTTGAAATGTGTAATTTCCTCGGGGACTGGTTCTACTTTGCTTTTCTTACTGTCATGATGTGAACGGACACTGGTTCTACTTTGCTTTTCTTACTGTCATGATGTGAACGGACACTGGCTCTACTTTGCTTTACATGATGCGATTTCCAAAGCAATAGGCAGCTTAACTTGACAGAAATAGGTTTTGAAGAGGTCCATAATAGTGGATGAGCATGATTCAACATACAAACTACGATACAGAAACTACTTCAATATAGAAAAATACAAAGATACATGCATGTAGTGGATATCCGACACATCATACAACTACGATATAGTGCCACATAACGTTAACACGTTACAGGGAAATTAGACGTAGTACGATATAGCTAGACCCTAGTTGCCGGATGCACGGAGGAACCCATACAATATTTCAGCCTTTGCTACAACATTCACCCTTTCAAGGATACCCACCTTTTCTTGCATCTCTAGAGCGTACGTGACACCCCTCTCCGTCAGTGGTGGATCGATCCATGAGAAAAATTACAATGTTCCACTCCGTGTCGATTAAGTGCAGTAATGTACGATTTGTAACCATAAAAGCGTCGACCTGCGTTGCTTTGACTTTTAGAAACAACCACATTACATTCTACTCTGCAGTAGCAGAGTACTGAACGACCCGTCATGCTAGAGCTTGACTATCTGGATTCTCCCGAGCAATTACTTCCCTTAACCGAGCATTGTGGGTTTTCCGAAGAGGTCCAATGCGTTGGACGACAACGTTCGGTTGCGTGGCACTGAAGAGCTCGGTCTCCACTTCTCCAGCATGCACTTGATCATCCAATTGAGTTTCGGGAACAAACTTGACTGGTTCCTTATTTCTTTCGTACTGCTCGTACATTTGGACCATGGTTTCATCATCGTATTCCCAAGCAGACATGTTGAACTACTAGAAAAGTGGTAGGGAGAAAAAATAAATAATATGATAACCTTAGTCTTCCAGAGTGTTGGATTAAAAGGAGGAGGGCTAAGTTGTCATAAAGGTTGATAAGTTCCCGTATTTTGTGTTTTGCTTTCTTAAAGCAGTTCACATGTCAGGCTTTTAAAGGTTGCATCGTTTAGTAACATCAATGTTGTACGGCCGAGTCAAAGCAACTCAACTATTGAGGTCATGGTGTAGTCATGTCATATGTCTCGATGCTACAGCTCGAGTAATGATGACAGAGCTTTATCAATAATCACCTCCACTAGTTTAAATAGTTCAATCTCCATCTCCCAACCATGACCATTATTTGTGCTTTCTACATCAACCAAGACATTAAGGTGAGAAACCACTAATTTTTTTTCTATGGGTTCAAGTACTTCTTTATATCGGAGCACACGTTTTTTTGTTTCCGTGTAGCTTTAATGGACGATGGGGAAATCAGTGATGAACTTATGAATAAAATGTTTGATGAGTTCGAACGGAACAAGCAGGAGGAGAAAGTGGGTGGATTCGTTCCAAATACACAAGTAGCCGAAGTTAATAAATCCGAAACATGTACACGAAAACACACAGCTAGCCAAAGGGTTAACCGTACTCATCACAATCCAAGTAATGCTAGCTCCAGTGCTGCTACAACCAAATTCTCTCCTACGGACTTACTTATACTTGTGAAATCCTATATCGAAGGTGGTAAAAGAGATTTGCTACTGAAGCAAAGTGGAGGAGGACTTACCCATGAAGAATTTTGGTCCATGATAACAGGATTACATAACAACCACCGTTCATGCACTACTACACGAATGTCTACATAAATTCATATGGCTCATCGGCGGTTCGTTGAAGCTTGTGAATGATACCGGATGATTATACAGAAAGTTGAAGACGAAAACATATTTAAAACGAATAGGGCAACTTTTGATTCTCGTTACCTTGTAGAGTATGGAACTGATTTTGTTGGCCATGAGGCGTTTGAACTATGTTGTAGTTGGCTAACCCGATTATCTTCCCCTCCCATGCCGCTTGGATTCGCTATCTTTAGTTTGTACACTTGTGACTCGTAATATTGGGTTTGACGGCTTATTTTCCCAAAATGGCCTTGAATCGCCGATAACGTCCTTTGGCATTCTGGATGCTTCTGTATGAAGGCTTTCTCCACTTTTCCAAAACGTAACGACTGTTTGGTCATTCCCCGTTGCGGGATCTTGTGTGAAATGACAATATATGTTGCATAGACTAATGTCTTTTTCGTCAGTCCACGGACTGGTTCCTTGCCTGCTCAATGGAGTTTCAAATATATTACTCGTGTTGCCTTGCGAGAACTGGCTTCCATCAATCGTCGGATGTGAAAAATCTCCGAATGGGGAAGTCATTATATAGAAAGAGTTTGTGTAGAGTAAAGAGGTGTAGAAAGAAGTTATGAATATGTTGTGATGTACAAAGGTGGAATGGAATGCTTTTATAACTGAAAATATAGCCGTTAGAAAAGTTTTAACCGTTTTATGGCTGTTGGGAATCAAAAAAGAGGCGGATATAGCCGTTGGGATGAGTTAGCCATTGGGGATTTGGGGGGAGTTGGGCGAGCTGATTTGAGCTGATTTTATCAGCTCGCCATATTGCGAGCCGATAAAATCGGCTCGCGATATGGCGAGCTGATAAAATCGGCTCACCGGGCCAATTCAGAATTCTGAATTGGTCCCGTAACATTCCGCTGAATGTTACTCCCCGTAACGTTTGTTGGGTTGGTTTTCGACCTCGATTCATGATTAAGAACATGAGTCAAGGTGCTGTCGGAGATGCTCTTAGGAAAGCAAAACATTAAAAGCTTGGACCCACGGATAGCGCCAAACGTTTTCGCTTTGGAGCCACAGTTTGGAGCATAGCGCCAAACGTTTTCGCTTTGGAGCCAAATTTCTCATAACATTCCAGCTCTATACAAATTGCGAACGTGTAGTTAAGAGTTACATTATTAAATGTACATGAAAATAATATTTTATGCTATATATACAAATTGCGTAACATTTTATAATATAATTATACCACGAAATTTTTTCACACTCTGACTATGGTATTCATCAAATAATTTCAAATTGATATAGGTACAAAGATTTGCAAATTAATATTTTTATATCTCAAATTCGTAATTTTTTATATTTTTGAATTTTCTAAAATATATTAGAAAATATTTAATATTTAGAATTAGTTATTAAAAGCTACTTTTGAAAAAACTACTATTTGTTTATTAATGGTTTACTTTAAGTAGTTGTATATTATTTTTTAATTATACTTAACTATTTATTATTGAATAAATACATATATAACAACTTAAACAAATAGTTGTTTGTTGGCATTCTGACTGAAATTTGTGATGAAAGCAGAGGACTTAATTAAGACTTTAGTTACTGCATTGGTTTTGAGAAAAGATTATTTTTCTAATTCTAAATAAGCAATGATTATAAGTTATTTATTATATAACATAAATTATCATTTATTATTACTTATAAATCATTAATTAGAACAATTAATTATTAATTATTGAACATGTTAATAATTATTAAAAAATAACACTAAAATATATCTTAGAAAGATTATATAAACAACTTTTGCAATTCTGTTGGAATTCTGCTGCAAAATACCTTCAATAAATATTCGTCGGTATTATGCCTAGATTTGCAGCGGAAAATAGTGGCATAATTTTTCTGTCGGTAATCTGACGCAATTTACAACGGCTTAGTGATGGATGACAGAAGACTACGGTAATAAATAAAAGAAAAAAAAGTTGAAAAAACAAAAAATTATCCCTTGCAGATCACATGGAAATCCGTCGTAAATTAGCGGCGGAAATTTCCGCTTCTAAATATACGACGTTAAATCAGTGTTTCCTTGTAGTGGGTGGATTCCATGAAGGTTCGGATGATGGCTAAGTGTGAAGATCTGGAAGAAAAGAGTAGGCAGATGAGGCTACGGGGAAAGAGGCTCAAGCAAAGGCCAGGCAGGATGCTGAGGAGAGGGCTATTGCCATAGCTGAGAAGAGGAAGGCCAATGATGAGGTGGAGAGGAAGAGGGCTGCCGATGAGGCCTAGAAAAAGGAGGATGAAAAAGCCCAGCAGAGGGCCACCGAGACCCTCTAGAAGCTCCAAGATGACGACGCCGCGAAGCTTATGTCCCAGAAGCTGGATGACCGAAGGGCTGCCAAAGACGCAAAGGAGAAAGCAGAGCGGGAAGCCAAGGGGTCTCGGGAAAGAGTGACGTTGTGGTGCCCTGGCTACGGGGAATGCACCCATACCATTGCCGCATACTATTCCTACCGAGATCACGGAGATTTCAAGTGCTGATGGTGAAGGCAAAAGGCGCGTCTCGATCTCCCACGAGTCGGTAAACCCTCCAAAAGGCAGAGGAAGGAGCGGATTTTGGAGGAAGAGTCCTACCATGGGTGAAGAGCCGTCTAGTGCGGAATCTGCCAAAAAAAAGCACAAGAAGAAAAGGCATGATTAGCGTTAGTAACTAAAGTAGATGTTACCGCTATTTTGGTTATGTAGGCCGACAGTATATGCGAGTACGATCCTCGCTTTTGGTTTTTTCAAGACATGGCGTGGTTCTCATATACACCCTTTCATTAGAAAGAAAAAATGTTAGGCACATAGTTTTTTCAGTGTCTGTGTGAAACGAAATATGAATTAGTAAAAATCGCATTTCGTGTTAAGTGTTCGCACTACACCAGAAAAGCCAATTTGGCAGTGCTAATGGCCGTATCAAAATTGATTTGCCAGTGCCCTGGACCGTATCAAAAAATGACGTCTCTGTTGCTTTGATACGATTTAAAACCGTATCAAATTGATACACAGATCCGGTTTTTAGCCGTATCAATTTACTAATTTGATACGGATTTAAGCCATATCAATGTACTAAATTGATACGGCTTAAAACCGTATCAATCTACTGATTTGATACGTCTTAAAACCGTATCAAATTGGTATGTTGGCACTGTCAACTTCATAGTTCGATACGGTTTTAAGCCGTATCAAATTTGTAAATTGATACGGCTTAAAACCGTACTAAACTGGTATACTGATACGACTTAAAACCGTATTAAACTGGTATACTGATACGGCTTAAAACCGTGTTTAATGCCTCTTTCCTACAATGATAGCAATGAATTAGATACGGCTTTTAATCGTATCAAAATCGGTATATCATATATGCAATATACAGAAACACTGCACCCATTGATATATATATATATATGCACAATAAAGAAGATACACTACACCCATATAACAGTATATTAAGAAGATACGCTAAACATATCTCGATTAATACATAAACCATAACTTCAGTTAATACAAACCACATAACACCATATATACAAAGCATAACGTTCACAGTTCTTGCTCTGAAAAAAAAGACAACAAAACTGCAGTTGTCGAGCCCATACAAGTCATGCTTGATCCAAAGCCTGAAAAGAAATTAAAATAACAAACATTAGTTTAGTTTCACGTCCACAACAAGAAGTCTTGATTTCACAACTAACAATAAATTTGCAAAGCAAAATATAATATCATTGCAACTAAGCCTTCCACAACAACAAGTCCTGATTTCACCTGAGTCGTAATGCTCAGTTGTAACTGAGCCTTGCGACTCAGTTTCACTGAGCCGAAAGGCTCAGTTTCAATAATTGTTCATAATCTGGTGTGGTATTTTTTTTTTACTGATTTTAGGATAACATGTTCATTTGTTAACTGCTATCAAAGACGAATTTTGTTTGAATGATATGACTACTGATATATGCTATAGGCAGCAATGCAGAATTTACAGTCCACAACCGACACCAAATTATTTGTAAAAATAATCAAATTTGAGAAATGAAAGCAACTAATCAATTCTCTATTCGGTTGACAGATAAAGGCATGCTATCAAGCACAGACCGTTGGAGAAATTTTCAAGTGGAAAATATATAGGTTTTCACATGAATCGTTTGAACTGATGTGCAATTAATTTATTCAGTTATTTTAATACAAGTATTGACCATCATCCTCTCAAGTTTATATTCTTCTTTATTCTTGTATCAAGCCGTCATTAAAATAGAAATATTTCATTTACTCCTCTCTGAACTTGTTAATAAAACCAGTCTTCTTCAAAGTGGATTATTTATGTTATCACATCAATGGTGGAATTATCATAGACCCACGTATCCAGTGTACCTTCTATTTATTTAATTCTTGTTTTGCTTGTGAATTATTGAATTTAGTTTGATTATTCAATTTTTTTATTTTATCTTACCTATCATTATTCCTACATTAT
This sequence comes from Allium sativum, assembly GCA_030737875.1. Classification (NCBI taxonomy): domain Eukaryota; kingdom Viridiplantae; phylum Streptophyta; class Magnoliopsida; order Asparagales; family Amaryllidaceae; genus Allium; species Allium sativum. Next base: position 755,580,494 of record CM060918.1, read on the forward strand.
TTTCCACTGATAATCATGGTAAAATATTATAGTCCATCTTCCCAACCTCTTGTTGTGCCCACTTAATGATAGCTACTTCATATCGATTTGCATTTACAGAATACAAGTGGACAAACACTTTGCATATGTAGCTTAGTTCTACATAATGATTGTTACAGTCCATTACCGACACCATGATCTTGTTTATAATCACATCCATATGAAACATCACCGATCAACGAACAAAGAACTGCCAAAACTTCTCTCATGAATATAACTAACTAATTTTCGAGTTCCCAGACAATAGTAGTCGTTCACAAGCAAGCAAAATGTTTTAACATGTTAGTGCATATCTAAGTAACTTGTCCTTATAATCTTTTTAGCCAACAAAATAAGGGATACACCAAGGCATGCACACTAATAATTTGGTTGAAAGTGCATAAAGAAATAATAAAGTTAATTTAAGGTGTGAAAAGGATCAAAGTCAGAGGCAAGTGCATGAACACCTATATACACAAACTTTTTTAAAAAGCATTAAAGCCTTGCATATTCATCTCATGAAATGTCCTAGTCATAATAGTTACTATATGATCACATACACGAGCTTGCACTCAAAAACAGGAAGGTCGTCCAAAAAATAAATCATAAATGATAATTTAAGTATACCAAGTATATGTTCTAGTTGAACATGTTATCTTAAAAAGGTCAACATTTAAGATTGAAATACAGAGTTAACACTATTGCTCTTTGTATATAACTATGAAAGAAAGTAAATTAATGGGCATTCATTTCACTGTTGCCTTGCAGACATATGAAAATTCAATTGTGATTTTATGATCTATTCTTTGGTTTTACAAAAATATGAAATACTATCATTAATTTACTAATTTGTGATAGCCCGTATGTAACAACCCGTATTTTCAATAACCTGTAATAACATAAATCGAGGCAGAATTTAATTCTAAAATGGGAATCAAGGGAAACGGGCTATGCCATTGTGTTCGTCTCGGAAAAATACGCGAAATAGAGTCCGAGTTTTCGAAAATCGGAGTCCGTATGACCAAGATATGGCCTCGCGAAGTTTCACGAAAATTCCCAAATTAAAGTATACTTAATTAAGTGAAATGGGTTGTGTAGATATATATATATATATATATATATTGATATATATATATATATATATATAATTGAAAATTTAATAAATAAATATGCAAAAATGCTCAAAACAGCGAATTGGGAGAGGGGAATAACCGAACCGGCCGATTTTTGAAGTCGACCCGAGCCCGCTGGGTCGACTAGGGGTTAATCCAGGGTGTTTGGCTGTCAACCCGTGGGCCGATTCGCTCAAGTGCAGATTTTGCATTTGAATGGTTCTCATGGTCCATCTTTAATCTAAAGGCCCTAGATGGTTCCTACACTTGACTTCTTCCCCAAGACATGCTTTGATGGCTTGGATTGAATCTAGGGTTAATCCTATGGCCTAAAACACTTGCCTAATCTATAAATAAGACCCTAACCTACCCTAATTCATTCATAATTAAACCTAGTGACTAAACTATGGCAAAATGCTAGCTCTCATGGCCTCCACTAATTTTATGAAGAGGGTTGCATACTAATCACTCTCTAATCAACTTCTAATCCCTTCTTAGCATCTTAATCTTCTTCATTTGGTGTTCAAAGTTGCTAGTTGTGAGTTTCTATCACTTTGATGATCTTTTGGTAAACTAATTAGATGAGATGTGATGAGATTTATGGTTTTGTATGTGGGTTAATGAGCTTTGAATCATATGATATGATGTTAGCATTAATCTTATGTTTATGCATGTTGAGTATGTAAGCTTATGCAAGTTTAATATGATGTATGTTATGTTTGCATGATGCTAAATATGCAAGTTGTGGGCTATGTAATCATATGCATGTTATGCAAGTTCATGGTAATATGCTATGCAAGTTACATGTTTGTTAATATGCAAGTTACATGTTTGTTAATATGCAAGTTACATGTATGTAAATATGCAAGTTACATGTTTGTTAATATGCAAGTTACATGTTTGTTAATATGCAAGTTACATGTATGTAAATATGCAAGTTACATGTTTCTTTATATGCAAGTTACATGTTTGTTAATATGCGAGTTACATGTATGTAAATATGCAAGTTACATGTTTATTAATATGCAAGTTCATGATGACACATTATGCAAGTCTATAAGCTAATATGCAAGTTTGTTATGCAAAATGAATATGTAAGTTATGTGACATATTATATGCAAGTTATGTGACATGTTATGCAAGTTCATATGCAAGTTATGTGTTTGTTAATATGCAAGATGGCACCTTTGAAACATGTTCATTCATATGCAAGTTGACACCTTTTATATGTGTTATATCATGAACGAAATTACGTGGGAACGATGGGGTAATTAAATGCATAAGTTAATAAGATTGTGTGAAATTAATATAATTATGCATAACACAAAATAAATAAACATAGTATGGGAATTTGCCTATTTGGTTAGGTGTACCCATACTATGTGTTGGGAATTTACCTATTGAGTTAGGTCTACCCCATGGGAATTTACCTATTAAGTTAGGTCTACCCATGTTAAGAAAACTTGATTAATTAGGGATAATTAATATAAAATTATGAGGGTGATTAATTAGGTGTAATTAATTGACTAAGACACGAGGTTGGACTCAGTTGTAGCGTAAAACTGCCCGGACCCAACCGGCTTAACCAGTTGCTACAAATGTTAGCCCAATGTGAGAGGTCTTAGGCACAAACTAAATACGTAATTAATGTAAAGACACGAGGTTAGACTCTGTTATGACATAAGGCTGCCCGGACCCAACCGGCTTAACCAGCGGTCATAAAAGACAGTCTAATGTGAGAGGTCTTTACAAAGGTTACGTTCTTAATTAATTAATTAAGAAACACTTAACCACATTAGCATGTAGAGGGACATGAGGGGTTAAGTGGGTGCCTCGGGTGGCATGAGAAAATCTAGTGGTTGCCTTGGGTGGCAATAGAAAATACGATTAGAATACTTAACCAAAATAGAACATGTAATTAAAACATGATTAAAGGGTTAAGTGGGATATACTAGAAAAAGGGACAAGCTTAGGTGGGTAGCTTGTGGAGGCCCATTTCAACCAGTAACCCATACGTATCTTTGTGGGCTCGACCCATGTCGAGGACGGGACACGCATACTGGGCTTGACTGTAAGAGGCAAACGGGTTAGCGGTGGCAACGCAAGTCCAACGGGCTTCATATGCGTGAGTGGGCCCGGGCTGGTAGGTAAGCCGTTGTTGCATCGAGTAGATATAAGCCGTGCACCTTTAGTTTCATCAGGTTGCCACATTGGGGAATGATACATCCCACGGTGGGGCCAGCACGGGTATCTACGTTAGGGAGCCGATCGAATGGGAAGTAGTGTGTACACCTAGTGGATTGTAGGGCCCCGTGGCGCCTACTTGGTCACCTAGGGGTACGCAGGTACTAATTAGTAAATTTTATAAGTCCTTGGGTGGGATCAACCTTTAAGTTAGGAACGACTGGTGTGGTGCAGTTTAGTAATTTACCTTAGGGAGGGTAGATGCGTCTTTATCCTTTATCTTCGTTTAGTTGACTGCTTAGGGTAGCCATTCATCCCTATATGTTACCGTATATCAGTTTATGTCTTCTCTGGTTACTTTAACGATTGTATTGTTAAAGTTATAGGACTCGCTCAGACTTATGTCTGACCCTGTTGTTTTTATCTTTTTCCCAACCCTCAGGTCCTACGGTGGATCCTAGCAGTAGTGGAGCTTGATCGGATTGCTGTTCCAGTCTTTAGGAGCTTGGATAGATGTAAAGCTCCAGTTATCCAGTTATCTTTTCTTTTGTTTGGCTATTGTATGAGAGTGGGATTATGTACTTCTTTATTTTGATGGATATTGTACTTGACCTTTATTGTGGTTTTATGATGTAACCAGACATGTTTTACTTCCGCTGTTATGAGATGATGTTTTAAAATTTCAAGTACTATTTATATCTGTCTTGTTGTAATTTTTCTGTTCTATATTCACTAAAATACTCCACCGATGCTATGGCATTCCCTTAGTGAGTGATCATAGCGGGAGTGGGGTGTTACACGTGGTATCAGAGCTTAAGGTTACCAGAACAGATAAATTTTTTGAGAAAAACTACTTTCTAAGAGTATTTTCGAAGAAAGTATTTTTAAAAGCATGTCTTCTAAGAGAAAAAGTTTTTGAAAAAGAAAAGCATAATCCCCAATAGCCATATCTTTATCTTTCGGAATCTCCTTTTTGAATCTTTCCTCTTTCGTTTCAGCATGGCTGAAGATCTTAACATCCCGGAGGGTTTAGTTATACCACTATGGTATAGGAGGTTGCAAGAGGCTAGGGCCGCGGCTGCGGGTCCGGCCAATGCTACTACACCAGAGACAACCGCTCCTCCTCCTCAGCCTAGAGTGGATAATTTTGCTAAGGTTTGCAAGGAGTTCAAGGCTATAGGAGGAAAACCTTTTCTTGGTTCAGAGACTTTCGTAGAGGCTAGAGATTGGCTTAAGGAAGTGGAAGAGTTGCTAGATATCTTTGAAGTGGAAGAGGGAAAGAAAGTCAAGTTGGCGGCTTGGTTAATGAAGGGAGAGGCCTCATTCTGGTGGGAGGTCACTAATGGAGAACGCCCTGTTGACTCTTGGGCAGATTTTAAGCAAAGGTTTGGGGCTAAGTTTCTCTCAAGGGCGGAAGAGAATCTGTTTATGGAGAAGTTCTTGAATTTGAAGCAAGGGAATCTCACGGTGAAAGAATATGTCAACAAATTCAATCAATTAGCAAGGTTTGGCATAGAGTTGGTGAATACACCGGAGAAGAAGGCTTTGAGGTTCGTTAGAGGCTTGAACGAACCATTGCAAGGAATAGCTATGACTCACATTCCTATGGGGGCCACTTTTGAGAAGCTTGTCTACATGGCACTTATGCATGAGGATGATAAGAATTCTAAGGCACCAGAGAAAAAGGGGGATCAGAAGAAACCGCAACAGCAACAACAAGGCAAGGGCGGAAAAGGCAATGGTGACAAAAAGAAGACGAAGAAGAAGTGCTTCAATTGTGGAACACCAGGACACCTCAGTAAGGATTGTCGCAAAAAGAAGAAGACCGGTTGCTTTCATTGTGGTGAAGCAGGGCATCTTGTGAAAAACTGCCCAAAGAAGGGGCAGAAGACGGGGTCTACCTCAGGAGGCCAGGTGCAAGCTCTTATAGCACCACCTCAGTCAGGGGGGCAAGTTCAGGTTCTCTCAGTTCCACCGATTCAGCAGAGAGGTAGAACTATTTCCGTTGAAAGTCTGGTTTTTCTGTTTGATCATCCAGTTCGTACTTTGTTTGACTCTGGCGCATCGCATTCTTTTATCTCATCATCGTTAGTTGAGTCACTGCACTTAGACACCAGTCTAGTTGATGATCCCTTGGTTGTCTCAAACCCAATTGGGGGCTCCATATATCTGTCTATGATATGTTTGGGTTTGAAGATTTCTATACTTAGCGTTGAGTTTAGATGTGATGCTTTTGTATTGGGCTTCACGGGCTATGGGTTGATCTTGGGCATGGACTGGTTATCCAGTAATGGTGCCGTTCTTGATTGCGAAAGGAGAGTTGTCAGGCTCATGACCCGCTTGGGTAACACTCTCGAGATCTCTTGCAATCCCATGGAATCTGTTTTGCTAAGTTATCTTGAATCGCTCGATGCTTCGGTCGAAAGTTTGTGTTCTGTCAGAGTAGTCCGGGAATATCCGGATGTGTTTGAAGAAGTAAAGGGTTTGCCTCCGAAGCGGGAGATAGATTTCCGAATTTATTTGGTGGATAATGCCAAACCAGTGTCTTTGCCAGTACGCCACATGGCTCCTCGTGAGAGAAGAGAACTTCATAAGCAAGTAGGGGAGTTGCTTGAGAAGGGGTTCATAAGGCGAAGTATATCGGAGTGGGGAGCTCCAGTAGTGTTTGCCACGAAGGCGGATGGGTCCCTCAGACTTTTTGTGGATTATAGGGAACTTAATAAGCTCACGAAGAAGAATAGACACCCATTACCGAGGATAGATGATCTCTTTGATCAGTTGGTTGGCGCGTCAGTATTTTCGCAGATGGACTTAGCTACAGGGTTTCATCAGTTAAGAGTGGCGGAGGACAGTATAGAGAAGACTGCTTTCCGGACTCCGGATGGTTTTTATGAGTGGCTAGTGATGCCATTTGGGTTGACAAACGCCCCCGCATACTTTGTTGATCTCATGAGTAGAGTGTTCAGAGAGTATCTGAATAAGTTTGTAGTAGTTTTTGTGGATGACATCTTGGTCTTTTCCAAGAATGAAGAAGAGCATGCCTTACATCTCAAGGAAGTGTTGGAGACTCTTCGAGCGCATAGTCTTAAAGCTAAATTCTCTAAATGCCATTTTTGGAGAAGAGAAGTGCGATTCTTAGGGCATGTGGTCTCTAAGGAAGGGATAGCTGTGGATCCCGCAAAGATAGTATCTATCCAGGATTGGAAAGTTCCTAGAAATGCTACCGAGGTAAGAAGTTTCTTGGGGTTGGCAGGATATTATAGGAAGTTCATCAAAGACTTCGCGAAGATATCAGCCCCATTAACCCGCTTGACGAAGAAGAATCTGGTTTTCTCATGGGATGTAGATTGTGATGATGCTTTCCGACGGTTAAAGAGAGCTTTGACCACCGCTCCAGTTTTAGTGCTTCCAGATGGGAGTAAGCCGTTTGTTGTTTATACCGATGCTTGTGGAACAGGATTAGGCGCAGTCTTGATGCAGGAGGGAAGGGTAATAGCCTATGGAGGGAGACAATTGAGAGTGCATGAGAAGAATTACCCTACCCATGATCTAGAGTTGGCCGCGATTGTTTTCGCACTTAAGTCTTGGCGCCATTATCTTCTTGGTGAGAGATTCGAGTTGTTCACCGACCATAAATCATTGAAGTACTTATTCTCTCAGAAGGATTTAAACTTAAGACAGCAAAGGTGGATGGAGTTCTTAGCATCCTATGATTTCGAGATAGCGTATACCCCTGGTAAGGGTAACGTGGTGGCAGACGCCTTAAGTAGAAAAAGGCTATCTTTGAGTCCATTGTTCGTGGAACGACGAAGCTTGGAGTTTCTTTCTTTGTTTGACTTCAGACCTTCTGTTGATTTTGTACCTGGTTTGTTGGCATCCTTGGAGGTTAGACCTACTCTTTTGAGACGGATTGGCGAGGCTCAGCGAGACGACCCACAGTTGGTTGTGTTGGTAGAGAAGCTTATAAGAGGGGAGTCGTCCAGCCATTTGGGTAGATACACCATAGATGATAAGGGATGGTTGCATAGAGACGGTAGACTTTGTGTACCGCAAGATGAGGGTTTGAAGAAGGCTATTTTGGATGATGCACATCGTTCAAGAATGACTATTCATCCCGGTGGAGACAAAATGTACCAAGACATGAAGAGAGTTTTCTTCTGGGCCGGTATGAAGAAAGATGTGGCCGAGTATGTGGCTAGATGCTTAGTGTGCCAACAAGTTAAAGTGGAGCAAAGGAAACCCGGTGGGTTGCTACACCCATTGGAAGTTCCACAGTGGAAGTGGGATAGTGTCTCGATGGATTTCATCGACGGGTTACCGAGATCGAGGAAGGGCAATACGGGAATTTGGGTTGTGGTAGACAGACTTACCAAGAGTGCCCATTTTATACCCGTAAAGAGTAAGAGGACCGCTCCATGTCTTGCTTCAGTCTATGTTAGAGAGATTGTTAGATTGCATGGCGTACCATCCAGCATTGTGAGTGATCGAGATCCTATTTTCACTAGTGAGTTTTGGAGAAGTTTGCAAGAGGCGGTAGGGACTCAGTTGTGTTTGAGCACCGCATATCATCCTCAGACGGACGGTCAGACCGAGAGGGTGAACCGTATCTTAGAAGATCTTTTGAGGCTTTGTATCTTGGATTTTGGAGGTACATGGGAAGAACATCTTCCTTTGGTGGAGTTCGCATATAATAACAGCTTTCAGTCCAGTATTGGTATGGCTCCTTTCGAAGCTCTTTATGGAAGGCCTTGTCGATCTCCTACATGTTGGTGGGAATCTACGGATAAGATCTTGCTTGGGCCGGATATGGTTAGAGAGACTTCAGAGAAGATTGATTTAATTCGAAAAAGGATGAAAGCAGCGCAAGATAGACAGAAATCTTATGCGGATCGGAGAAGGACGGATCTTGAGTTTGAGGTTGGGGACATGGTTTTTGTCAAAGTATCTCCATTGATAAATGTTGTTCGCTTTGGGTCCGTAGGGAAGTTAGCACCGAGATTTGTTGGGCCGTTTCCTATTAAGGAAAGGATTGGACGGATGGCATATAGGGTGGAGTTGCCCGACAGACTTAGTGGTGTTCATGATGTATTCCATGTATCACATTTGAGGAAGTGCTTACATGAGACCGCGGAGGTGGTAGAGCCGAGCTTGCTTAGAGATGTAGAGGTAGAGCGTGATGCGACGATTCGACGAGCTCCTACTCGCATCCTTGGGTCAGAAACTAGGAAGTTGAGGAACAGAGAAGTTCAGCTAGTTAAAGTGCAATGGGGAGATGACGAAAGCAATGCTACTTGGGAGACGGAAGCAAAGATGCGTTCTTTGTATCCATTTCTTTTTGAGAGTATGTCTTTTAACTTCTCCTTTATTGCTTGTCTAGTACTTATCTTATCTTTAGTATATCCTCTCGCTAATACCTATGACCTTTAGATAGGGTAAAACCTATGGTTGAAACATGTGTTTGAAACATGTTATGGTTGATGGATGCATATGGATGCAATTGTTTGCTAGTGGTTGCTCGTGGATGCATATACACACACATTAGGCACTAGATCGGCTCAGTCACTTCATGTTGCATATTGCATAAATGGATGTGGTAGTTAGATTGATGGATGTATCATGGCTGTGTTATCATATGGATGATGCATTTTTGTGTATGGTTGTGCACGCATGTAGAAATTTGTATGTGTCAATAGGGTTTCGCATACATATTGGATGCATGGCACTATCATGGTTTGCATTAAGGAGGTTTACTGTATCAGTAACCGCCTGATTTTCGCATTAGGTAAGTACATATACACACACTTTTGCATATATCCATCCAGCATTTAGAATCTTGTAAGGACAATGATTGCTCGTGGATGATGCTTTGAGTAGATGGATGATTGGATGGTAGGATACGTTCTTCCTAACTTGAAGATTTCGGGGACGAAATCCTTTAAGGAGGGGAGAATGTAACAACCCGTATTTTCAATAACCTGTAATAACATAAATCGAGGCAGAATTTAATTCTAAAATGGGAATCAAGGGAAACGGGCTATGCCATTGTGTTCGTCTCGGAAAAATACGCGAAATAGAGTCCGAGTTTTCGAAAATCGGAGTCCGTATGACCAAGATATGGCCTCGCGAAGTTTCACGAAAATTCCCAAATTAAAGTATACTTAATTAAGTGAAATGGGTTGTGTAGATATATATATATATATATATATTGATATATATATATATATATATATAATTGAAAATTTAATAAATAAATATGCAAAAATGCTCAAAACAGCGAATTGGGAGAGGGGAATAACCGAACCGGCCGATTTTTGAAGTCGACCCGAGCTCGCTGGGTCGACTAGGGGTTAATCCAGGGTGTTTGGCTGTCAACCCGTGGGCCGATTCGCTCAAGTGCAGATTTTGCATTTGAATGGTTCTCATGGTCCATCTTTAATCTAAAGGCCCTAGATGGTTCCTACACTTGACTTCTTCCCCAAGACATGCTTTGATGGCTTGGATTGAATCTAGGGTTAATCCTATGGCCTAAAACACTTGCCTAATCTATAAATAAGACCCTAACCTACCCTAATTCATTCATAATTAAACCTAGTGACTAAACTATGGCAAAATGCTAGCTCTCATGGCCTCCACTAATTTTATGAAGAGGGTTGCATACTAATCACTCTCTAATCAACTTCTAATCCCTTCTTAGCATCTTAATCTTCTTCATTTGGTGTTCAAAGTTGCTAGTTGTGAGTTTCTATCACTTTGATGATCTTTTGGTAAACTAATTAGATGAGATGTGATGAGATTTATGGTTTTGTATGTGGGTTAATGAGCTTTGAATCATATGATATGATGTTAGCATTAATCTTATGTTTATGCATGTTGAGTATGTAAGCTTATGCAAGTTTAATATGATGTATGTTATGTTTGCATGATGCTAAATATGCAAGTTGTGGGCTATGTAATCATATGCATGTTATGCAAGTTCATGGTAATATGCTATGCAAGTTACATGTTTGTTAATATGCAAGTTACATGTTTGTTAATATGCAAGTTACATGTATGTAAATATGCAAGTTACATGTTTGTTAATATGCAAGTTACATGTTTGTTAATATGCAAGTTACATGTATGTAAATATGCAAGTTACATGTTTCTTTATATGCAAGTTACATGTTTGTTAATATGCGAGTTACATGTATGTAAATATGCAAGTTACATGTTTATTAATATGCAAGTTCATGATGACACATTATGCAAGTCTATAAGCTAATATGCAAGTTTGTTATGCAAAATGAATATGTAAGTTATGTGACATATTATATGCAAGTTATGTGACATGTTATGCAAGTTCATATGCAAGTTATGTGTTTGTTAATATGCAAGATGGCACCTTTGAAACATGTTCATTCATATGCAAGTTGACACCTTTTATATGTGTTATATCATGAACGAAATTACGTGGGAACGATGGGGTAATTAAATGCATAAGTTAATAAGATTGTGTGAAATTAATATAATTATGCATAACACAAAATAAATAAACATAGTATGGGAATTTGCCTATTTGGTTAGGTGTACCCATACTATGTGTTGGGAATTTACCTATTGAGTTAGGTCTACCCCATGGGAATTTACCTATTAAGTTAGGTCTACCCATGTTAAGAAAACTTGATTAATTAGGGATAATTAATATAAAATTATGAGGGTGATTAATTAGGTGTAATTAATTGACTAAGACACGAGGTTGGACTCAGTTGTAGCGTAAAACTGCCCGGACCCAACCGGCTTAACCAGTTGCTACAAATGTTAGCCCAATGTGAGAGGTCTTAGGCACAAACTAAATACGTAATTAATGTAAAGACACGAGGTTAGACTCTGTTATGACATAAGGCTGCCCGGACCCAACCGGCTTAACCAGCGGTCATAAAAGACAGTCTAATGTGAGAGGTCTTTACAAAGGTTACGTTCTTAATTAATTAATTAAGAAACACTTAACCACATTAGCATGTAGAGGGACATGAGGGGTTAAGTGGGTGCCTCGGGTGGCATGAGAAAATCTAGTGGTTGCCTTGGGTGGCAATAGAAAATACGATTAGAATACTTAACCAAAATAGAACATGTAATTAAAACATGATTAAAGGGTTAAGTGGGATATACTAGAAAAAGGGACAAGCTTAGGTGGGTAGCTTGTGGAGGCCCATTTCAACCAGTAACCCATACGTATCTTTGTGGGCTCGACCCATGTCGAGGACGGGACACGCATACTGGGCTTGACTGTAAGAGGCAAACGGGTTAGCGGTGGCAACGCAAGTCCAACGGGCTTCATATGCGTGAGTGGGCCCGGGCTGGTAGGTAAGCCGTTGTTGCATCGAGTAGATATAAGCCGTGCACCTTTAGTTTCATCAGGTTGCCACATTGGGGAATGATACATCCCACGGTGGGGCCAGCACGGGTATCTACGTTAGGGAGCCGATCGAATGGGAAGTAGTGTGTACACCTAGTGGATTGTAGGGCCCCGTGGCGCCTACTTGGTCACCTAGGGGTACGCAGGTACTAATTAGTAAATTTTATAAGTCCTTGGGTGGGATCAACCTTTAAGTTAGGAACGACTGGTGTGGTGCAGTTTAGTAATTTACCTTAGGGAGGGTAGATGCGTCTTTATCCTTTATCTTCGTTTAGTTGACTGCTTAAGGTAGCCATTCATCCCTATATGTTACCGTATATCAGTTTATGTCTTCTCTGGTTACTTTAACGATTGTATTGTTAAAGTTATAGGACTCGCTCAGACTTATGTCTGACCCTGTTGTTTTTATCTTTTTCCCAACCCTCAGGTCCTACGGTGGATCCTAGCAGTAGTGGAGCTTGATCGGATTGCTGTTCCAGTCTTTAGGAGCTTGGATAGATGTAAAGCTCCAGTTATCCAGTTATCTTTTCTTTTGTTTGGCTATTGTATGAGAGTGGGATTATGTACTTCTTTATTTTGATGGATATTGTACTTGACCTTTATTGTGGTTTTATGATGTAACCAGACATGTTTTACTTCCGCTGTTATGAGATGATGTTTTAAAATTTCAAGTACTATTTATATCTGTCTTGTTGTAATTTTTCTGTTCTATATTCACTAAAATACTCCACCGATGCTATGGCATTCCCTTAGTGAGTGATCATAGCGGGAGTGGGGTGTTACACCGTAACTTCCCCGTGAAGGAAAGAGCGGATTACCTTGAGAACAACACACAAAAGAACGCAGACGAAAGAACATTTCATTGTATATTACAACAATTCCATCAGATACAAGAATATACAGAGTATAAATGAATAAATATTACATAGAAATATCAGAGATTTAAATTACATTGAAATACATCGCAGCGGAAATAATACAAAACACAACTAGAAGGAGATATACGGATACAGAGCTTTCCGAGTATCGTTCCAGCTGTAAGTCAGGATCCTGTGAATATAAATCTGCAAAACCAAAACTACTAGCTGCCCGTATCAAAATAAAGGCACCTAGAGTTTAGGATAAAACAATAAACTCTAGGTCAGTCATGGGACTGTTGTGAGAACTAAAACAGTTAATTAATCTTTATTTTAAAGTTAGATAAATCAAGGGACCACGCCGTATAAAATGGAACGGGTTTCCTCCCAAGAATACCAGTGCATAAAACAACAGCGCAATGCTAAATAAAGAACAATGAAGCTATTATAAGACCCAGTTCCCATCACACAATGCATCGCAAGCCGGAGGATAGTGTTTTTACCTTATAATAGCCAAGAATGCTTGATACGTTTAAAACAGATTATTTTGATAGTACTATAGGTGTATAGTGTCAAAACAATTTCAAATCATAAGTATCAATCATAGACGGCATGAATGCCCCATACCACTATGTCGCCATATATAGGTATACAATCAAAACCGCAAGATGTCGTTTTGGAAGTTGGGTTATCATTTATGGTAAGAACCGAGGCAAAAGATAGTCCTCTACCGATTCGAGACAATCTGGCCTACCATGTCTCAGGATCAGAGCTCGAGTGACCCTTGGATCGTCAGGGCCGGTCCACCGATGTGGATTAAAATGCCTGAACGCTACGTTTACCCGCCCTTTGGGGCGCAAATAAGCCAACAGATGACTCCATCGGACCCGGATCGTCCGATCAAACCGAGGCGCCTCGCAACAGCAACAACCACATAAGTCAAACTCGTCAGGGCATGTAAAACCACTGACGTCACTTTTAGCTAGAAAGAAACGCATGTCCTCCCTGAGGTCCTTCTCCTGTTTCTGGTTCATACCGGGTGTGAAACTCGCGAATCAAACGTCACACAAAGCTACGCCACAAAGGTCGTACTTCGATCATCAACCACAAGACTTTGCATTTCAACAGAAGCCTTGATCATTTGCCACTTAGGCATGCAACACAGGCAATTCACTCTATGCGTTTGATATCCATCTGTATATAACCCCTGGGCTCGTACGTCTCAGAGAAGGGCGTTAAGCAAGAGAATAAATTCTCCGCTGCCAAACAGATATATATTTAATAGAAATCAATCACACAGACTAAAATCCAATGTCAGACACACAGTCCATTTACAAGTTCGTTCTGGGTCTGAACGAAACCGGAGGCACCTAGTACCACGCATATCCATCGATCTCCAAGTACGTCTGGACGATCACCAACTGTTTCCATCTTCTTGGGTGTACAGCCCAATAAAGATCATCAGTAATCACCCAAACGACATGAAGACCTCCGGTCTTCAACCACCGTCTTCATCTTCGACTAATCGTCGTATCAGTTATTCAAAATGGGATAAACCCGGTCTTTCCGAATAACTCGCGTATATAATAAACAAGTGTTACACAAACACAACATACGCCTCATTCCCATTCATCAGTCACTAACCGTAAATTAACAAGAGAATAATTCCCTAAATATTAACCCCGAAGGCCGAAACCAACATCAGATCAATATCCAGAAAACCATTCTACTTAGCTAACCGACAGTTAGTTTCTAAATTTCACATTCTTAGGGAAAGGTTCCCATTAATTTTATCAAAGATAAATTCTTTTAAATTTATTCTTTAATCTACTTTTGAATATCAATTCAAGCTAGTCGGGATTAGCGAACCTTACCGAAGTAATCATTGTTTTTAATTTCCCAATCCCAACCTATTTATCCCATGAAGTAAAACTGGTAATACTTCATATCTAACACCACGGTGTTATCGGTAAATTCAATTACCATTTCACGTTAAAATCTAATTTAAGATTTAACCATCGCCTGGAGCAAAACTGGAGGTACTCCATTCTCGATCATTTCAATCTAGTTAAAGATTCATAAAAAATCCACTTAGTTTTAATCTGTGACTGGGTTAAAGAATCAGTGTCATTTAAAACACGATTCACGATAAACCCCAAAATCACATCACATTTCAATCAGTCCCTAACCGTAAATTAGCAAGTGAGCAATTCCCTAAGTATTAACCCCGAAGGCCGAAACCAACATTAGATCAATACCCCAGAAACCATTCAACTTAACTAATCTCCAGTTAGTTTCTGATTTTCTTAACTCCTTTGGGTCTTAGAACAGTATTATTGAAGATACCGTTCACAACAACCCAAAATCACATTCCATTAATTATCGGGTTAAAGAACAAGTGTTATTTAAAACACTATTCACGATAAACCCAAAAATCAATACCAATTCAATTCCAATTACATATTATTTAATTGGTACACTTCATTAAATCTAAATAAAAAGATTTAATCTTTTTCTCAACTGGGTTCAACAACAAGTTTAATGAAGACACCATTCACGACAAACCCAAATCACATTTGATATTAAATAAAAGGCTCTGAATAGAAAATATATTGGCTTATATTCAATATCAAATTCTACGACCAACAAATATCGTATTGGAAATAACGATATAAATATATCTTTCAAATTTCCGTAACAATATCTGTATAATCACGAAATCCAACATCGAAATAATCCAAAGACAATTTCGATTGAAATCCATTCCAATTCAATTATTGGAAATTCTGGTTACTTTTAAAACCCTTTTCAAATCCAATTTATTTATTTAAAAATAAATAGAATTTTAATTCTAGTTCAAAACTAGTTCATTTCGATAAAAATCTATTTTTATCTTTTCAAAATTGAAGTTTTTCATCCCAAATCTTCACAAATCATTTCTTATGATTTTCCACTAATTATTACTATTTTTAATAATTTTATCAAGGTCCGTACAGTCGATTTCCATCAACGGCCATCGAACTGCACTTACCGCGATCTTTTCCAAATTTGATTTGGACATAATTCCAAATCCATTCGTTAAATTTCTAATTTCTAATATTCTTTAGAAAGCTCTTTTCGATATGAACCCAACGGTTACAGTTTTAGGAGAATTCGACGGTCGGATCTCCCGTATTATCCATTAGAAGTCAATGGTTGAAATTTACGAACTACCGCCGCATGAC
Source organism: Allium sativum (assembly GCA_030737875.1). Lineage (NCBI taxonomy): Eukaryota > Viridiplantae > Streptophyta > Magnoliopsida > Asparagales > Amaryllidaceae > Allium > Allium sativum. The sequence continues at coordinate 755,596,284 of CM060918.1, forward strand.
GCATTCTATTCAGGCCGTTATATTATATATATAATATATATATAATTTATACTTCGTCGATTTCCTTTTAAAACTATTATATAAATCGTTTTAAATTCGTTTTCGAAACGATTTCAACTTCTTTTTTTCAAATTCAAATCAAAATTGAATTTTCCCTTACAAATTCGTTTTAAATTCATTTCAAATTGATTTCAATTCAAATCGATTTTGAATTCAATTTCAGTTCGCTTTCAATTCAATTCAATTTCAATTCGAATTCATTTCTATTCAATTTCAATTCTATTCAATTTCAATTCCAATTCATTTCTATTCAATTTCAATTCGAATTCATTTCTATTCAAAGTATCAGATTTTGAAATCACTTTCGATGTTCATTATAAAATGAATAAAATCGATATGAATATCGTTCACGTCAAAATGGCGTAAATCTAATCAACACGGCTTCATATATTCCTATTTTCAAATATTCTATTTTAAATATTTCCTTTTCAAATATTTCTATTTTAAATATTTCCTTTTCAAATATTTCCATTCGAATATTTCTTTTTCAAAACTGGAATGAGGCCCAATCAATTACCATATAATGTTAATTATATGGATTTTCTACACACATGTATACAATAACAACGATAAATAATCAACCATCATCCAAAGTGCATTCTACACTGTATAAGCATCAAATATAAATATTCAACGCTTATAACAGCCTGTCAATCAATCGATCGACATACAACTAAATAATCGGGATTAGTGTACGTCAAATATCATCCCAATACCCGTATGGGGTTTCAAACAATCAAACACAGATTTTATTTGTGCAGTTGGGCGATGTGTGAAATTTATCGTCCCAATCAATATCAGTCAAATGTGTGTATATAAACAAATCGTCCGATTTGTTTATTTTTATTTCATTTCATATACACGTTAAAAATTCTATTTTTAACTATAAAATATTTTCCACTATAAAATATTTTATTTCAACTATATAAATATTTTATTTTATTTCACATCACACAATCAACTACACAGCAAAATCAAACAAACAAGCATACAAGCCGTCCATGGTCTGTGGACGACGGGTGTCGGGTGCTACTAAACACCATCTGCATCCTAGTATATATTTTAACTAGAAATAAATTTAAATGTGCGGAGTTCTCACTGACTAGCTAATCCATACGCCACGACTCTTCTTATGTAGAAAATCCCCGTCGTTTCTTCTTTTATCACTTTCGTCATCCGTAGTCACTACATATATAAAAATCGTTTTTTTACCTCGCTATTCAATATATAGAAATCGAATTTTTACTACTATTCAATATATAAAAATTATATCTTTATTATCTATACTATATAAAAGTCACATTTTTCTTTGATTAAAAATCTAATCTTTCCTTGTTTAAAAATCACGTCTTTACTTCTATAAAAATCATTTCTTTCTTTATAAAAATCTTTTCTTTTTACAAATGAAAATCAAGTCTTTTTACAAGTGAAAATCATTTCATTTTACAAATGAAAATCAAACCTTTTTCTTAGAAAAAAATCTAATCTTTTTATATGAACAAAAATCATATCTTTTACTTGTTAAAAATCTTAACTTCGTTTTAAAAAAAAAATCATAACTTTGTTTTAATCTAAATCATAACTTTGTTTTAATCTAAATCATAACTTTGTTTTAATCTAAATCATAACTTTGTTTTAATCTTTATATATAATAATAATAATTAAAAAAAATGATTTAAAACAATATTTCGTAGAAAAAAAACTCACGTTGTTTGCAGCGGGGAGGAGGGAATTGGCAGCGCTGATGGGGTGGGAGAGAGGCACGAGGGGGGTTCCTGACTAATGGCGGTGGTGGAGGAGTGGGGTGGGGGGGTTCTGATCAGTTTTAGGGTTGGAAAGGGGGGCGCGGAGTTTTTTTGGCTACAACGTCAACCAGGGGGGTGCGATGGAGGACTGGGAGGTGGTGGAGGAGGTCGGCCAGGGGCGTGGTGGCCGTTGCGAGGTGGAGGCTGCGTCTCCCGTGAATGGGGCGACGGGATTTATCAGATCGTTTTTTTATTATTCTTCTAACTGAGCGTTGACCAGAGAGGGAGAGGGAGAGAATAGAGGGTGGGCTCTTATATAGTTTATTTATTTATTTATTTTATTTCTCCAAAAAGTCACCTTTTCGTTCGAACTCCAAACGAGACCCATTGACTGCCGTCCCTAGCTAATTACCCCCATTCCGAACACAATGGGATATGTTTCACAAGAAAAAATTCGAACGTTACGATCAGTTTCTGTCAAAATCAAAATATAAATCAATATATATTGAATTTGAATGCACATTTCAATTTACTGGGGCCACATACTAACTCGAAAAATCCCAGAAAAATATTTTCTAGCTTCGTATTGACGATACGGTCCTAACAAAACTAATTTCATCAAATTCTGAGAACGTTTGAAAAATGGCCATTTTCCAATCGATTAAAATCAACTTAAACTGGTCAAACGCGTTTTCCTTTGCCACGCTCACATATTGATTCGAAAAATTATGAAACTTGAAACCTAGATATAACTAGACATCACGGATCCAACAAAGGTGGTTTCGTCGAAAACCGAGGTCTTTTGCAAAATTTCCATTTTCAAGGGCCAGAATTCCATAGCGACTATTCTGAAATTTCAACTGGACTTATCTTTTGATTCCCGCTATGAAATTTTGATATTTCAGATTCGTTAGAAAGATATTATCAATTAGATTCAAATATTTTTGGTTTCACTAAAATCCGGTTTATTTTGCACCTGGTACATTCATTTGAAATTTGAAATCGAATTATCGAACTACTGCGCCATTTTCAATTCCTTTTATATATATATACATAATTATTTATATTCTAACGACGACGTATATAAATATACGTTCGAATTATATTCAAAATAAATTTCTCGTCGATATTATTTAAAATAATCTATTTTAAATATTCAAAATTCGCTAAAATTGCCAAAATAAAAATTTTAAATTAGCTCGGATTTTCGGATCGTTACATAATTAGGGATCAAAAACTGCAGGTTATAAAATTTGCGTGAACCTAAGAATTGGCAGATCGTCCATTGTTATGAATTCTGTAATATGTTTGTTGGTAGTAGTACAAACAAATCTAGTGCTAGAAATGGTCGGTAATTCAAAATCATTTGATAAAAGAATTTAAAAGGGTAAATTAAATTGACAATTGTATAAGTCTTATAATAAGTGCAGTTCACTCGAGTATAAGGACATCTTTCTTAGTTGAATTTGTCACGATATATGGATTTCAGCTGAGCCTTAAGGCTCAGCGAAACTGAGCCTTACGCTCAGTTTCAACTGAGCTGTAACGCTTAGTTTCACCTTAGATTTACGGCTTAATTTCGCTGAGCCGAAAGGCTCGGTTTCAACTGAGCATTACGGCTCAGTTTCAGCAGAGCCTTATGGCTTAACGAAACTGAACCTTACACTCAGTTTCAACTGAGCCTTACGGCTCAGTTTCGCTGACCCAAAAGGCTCAGTACCAACATAAATAAGCTTCATGAAAAATAGGGGTAGAAAGGTACCTGAAACCGAATAGATAGAATATCCGAATCCTGAAGATAATCAGGACGACCAAGTGACACTAGTGCAAATTTCCACTGCACCAAAAGTATACAAGACAAACTATCCATCAGCCCATTGGTTTAATTGCAACTACCTCTCATATAACTAATTTCAGTAATCTAGTTTAATTGCAACTACCTCTCATATAACTAACTTGAGTGATCAATAGGACATTATCATTAGGAGATTGGGGTTTTTGTTATTAGTCCTTTAAACAAAACATAAAAACATACCTCAAGGCCAAAAAAGGATGAAGAAAATGTCGAGAAAACAAAATTTAAGCAACTAAATTTTATAAGAGCGAAACCATACCTGAAATAGCTCTGAAAGAAGAATTGCTTCGGTAATGCCACTTGAATAAGCAATGAAATACCTGAAATAAGCAATGCAAGCAATGTATTAGTGAATCAGGATAAACCGAAAGAAGGATATGTTGGACGATTCTTGAATTATAGTTGGTTATGCAAGAGAAAATAGTTAAAATCGAAGGGAATGTTGTACTAAAATTAGTTTGAAGATCAAAGAGTCAATCCTAATGGGTTATGGATTTAAAATTGGAAAATGGATAAAATATAAAAGCAGTTAACCTATGATATAATATGTCAATAGTACTTTTGGTTATGGGTTCTTTTATTCTTACGTGAACTCTTTTGACTTGATAGCATATAGTGTAAAATTATATATACCTGCTCCGATGTCTAAAGATAGCGAATTAGGCTCTTCGGATGACACACATACCCACCTACTCCGACTTCATCAAAGGTCTCTGCAAATTGACGATTTATTTTGGTGGTCTTCTCATCCGATAGAAGTATATTGTCCAAAACCAATTTTTCATGTGTAGATGGTACATATTTCCCATGAATTTTGGATGATGTAGAATCTCGACATATAGTACCTGTTGCTACTATGTCTAGATCAAAGTTGAGAATTTCACATTTTTGATTGTTCGAAACATTGGTTGTATCTTGAGAAGCAATGACTTTAGAAGAACCAAGTTGTCTGTTGCGTGCTCCATCAGGGGGATCTAACTGTGCACGGATTCCTTGTTCGATGTTTCCCACCATTTGAATCAGAAGCTCCATTCTCCCCGCCATATTTCCCACTGTACCCTCCAAACTTCCCACCCTCGTTTTCAAGTCTTCATTGTCTTGACTAACACATTTGACTCGTTTCTGTGCAATAGCACAAGCCTTAACATTAGTCATTGGTATGACGGTCCCAACACCGCGGCTCCTACCCTTCGTATCCTTACCAAACACTTGTGATAAGATATCATCATCCATTGTCAATTTTTCTTCATCACTATCAGTGAACTTTTCCTTCATTTTCGCAATTTTATCCTGAGATATGATAATTCTTAAAGGAATAATGAAATTTCAAATAATACACAAGTTAATATTTGTTTAACTTACGAAGTACATAGAAGCAGCATGTGATATGCTACCATCTTTTTTTTTTGTGTGTCTTCTGCCATACTTGGCGACGATCGATATTTGCAGATGGATCTGCAACAGTCTGCAATATATTCCATTTTATATATATTTCCTATCATAATTGGGGAGGGGGGATTTACTATTTTTGAAATAAAATGAATATAAATTACCAATTCGTGTTCTATTCTAGCATGACTTTTAAGTCTTGCATGGTGACCATAATTAATCAATAACCTATTTCTTTTGCCTGACTTCCTTCTTTTGATCGCTTCAGCCGTTGCTTCATTTTTTATGAACTCATTCCAATCTTCTTGATCAACTGTTGGTGGACAATTTTTCAACCATTCTTCGTCATTGTCGAAAATATCATAAAAACTTGCTCTTAAGTTTTTCTTGTGTCTCCTAAAAGCCTCGGATATCTTTTTATAAATATTTCCTTTGAAAGCGGCTCAAGCGCGTACATTTTCTACAAAAATTAAGAGTCAGACTGTAAAAATAGACTGTAGACATTTAAGTGCTATATTACCAAATTGCTCAAGTAAATACTTACCATCAACTTGTTCCAAATGTCGTCCTTATATGTTTTGGGTATTTTATTCCAACTTACGTATGATATCGGCACATGAGCTCTTACTAGTTTACCAAGCATAGTAGCGACTTTTGAAGCATTTTCTGAGATTGGGATGTCAAGTAGGTTTTGATCAACTTTCTGTTCTTTTGAACATGATGCATGTGATGATATTGGATTTTGTGACATAATTTCCTGCAAAAAATAGTACAGCTAATACATGTGATAATCACCACCATGCTCAATAGGTTATCCACAATTCACAAGTTAACATATGGTTTTGATAAAATAAAGCATTCAACAATTCATGACATTCCAAATACATGCGATTTCCTTAAGGAAAAAATAATAATTCAACAATTCATTACATTCCAAATACATGTGATAAAAAAGCAGTCAACAATTCATGACTTTACAAATACATTTTCTAATTTTTCATTGTCTTCAAAAGCTGATTGGTAGACGGTAGGAAACTCAATGTCATCCACATTTGTAGTCAACCGTTTTGGTGTGCAAAACCACAAACCATCCGTTATTTTTTAAATCTTTTGAGTAGAACACTTGACTTGCTTCTGATGCAAGAATAAATGGTTTATCATTCATGCTGTCTTTGTTCTTTAATTTTCCTAAATTGACCATGATTAAGATTTGAAACGGGATCTATTTTGCAACCATTAATCTTATCCTCGACCTTTACCCAATCACAATAAAAAAAATGTTTGTTTGAAGTCAGTGTAATCCAACTCAAGTATCTGCTGAATGACTCCATAATACGTTGTTTCTGCTTCTTTATAATTTTTATCTTTACCACTCGCTCTAAATTTTGTAATTGCTTTAATGCATACACCGCTATCCTGTGTGACCATATGTTCTTCGTACATTTTCGTGGAAAATAAAAACCCATTCACTTGGTACTTCGTATAACTAAGCGCCATGAACCTCGACCCGTGTGCAAGCCACCAAAGAGTTGGATCAACATTGCTGCAATTCACCAAATACATAAAACACAATAAATAAATAAAGGAATGGTTTGTATTGTCAACTTATAAACACGTGAAATACTTATGATGATGTTATACCTCATTACGTAACCATAGAGTAAAATTTTGAATGACTTCGACGGTTGTACCTTTTCCTCGCATTTGAAATCTAGTGCTTTTCACATAGGAGTTATACCTTCTATGGAAAACACATCGAAATGGATATATAAATTGAATTAAAAAAAATGAAAATTTGAAACAAATTCATGAACTTACTTCTTCCATTCATCCAATCCATCATACTTATTAAGGACTCATCTACGCACTTGTTCAAACTGCACTTGGGTTAATGTTATATTTTTACCATTATCTAAAGGTATCTCACCAGCAAACTCATCATCCTCATCTAAAAATGCCTCGCGGGTATGTTTATGATTGACATAACCTCCGTTTGGCATATATTCCATGTAGTAAAGGCTAGCTTCTTGTACTATATATTCTTCTGCAATACACCCTTCAATGTATCTTTTGTTGCGTACATATCCTTTATATGTTTTCATTAATCTGTGAATGTGGTCAATTATATATTGTACACGATAGCTATTTACACCGAATAATAATGTACATAACTGAAATTAGTTATTTTCCATTCAAAATGATACATCCATCTATATTTGACAGGGCCACCAATCATTGTCTGATTGACTAAATGAACCATAAGATGGATACTAATATCAAAAAATGCAGGTGGAAAATGTTTTTCAAAAACACACATTGCTTCTATCAAACCAGCCTTTGCTTTTATAAGGTGTTCCCTATTGATCACCTTTGAGCACAAAATGTTAAAGAATAAACTAATACGATGAACAACATTTTGCAGATCCTTGTGTTGTGCATAAGAATGTTGAAGCAATACTGTAAGCAAATGTTGCATTATGATATGATAATCTTGTGACTTCATATTTCTCAGTTTGGGAGGATTGATGGTCACATTATTGCGGAAGTTAGAAGAGAATTTATTAGGTACTTTCAGATTTTTCAATACAGTGAAAAACCGTATCTTTTCTTCTTTGCTCATAGTAAAAGTTGCCTTAGGCATGATTATTTTATTTGTTTCAGGATCTTCCATCACCCACAACTTTTGTTTTATAGCCATGATTTTCAAATCCTTGCGTGCATTGACGCCATCTTTTGACTTACCTTTATGGCCTATAATGGTGCTTATGAGATGCTTTGTGACATTCTTCTCTGTATGCATAACATCAATATTATGTCGAATCATATTTGCTTTCCTATATGGTAAATCAAAAAAAGATTACTACAAGAAAAATACCCTATTGCAACTAGCTATTTGCAGTAGGCAACACATGATAGTTGCAGTAAATGATATTTAGCAACAGACCTATTATAGCAGTTGCAATAGATTAGATTTAGTAACAAGATTTTTCTTCCTATTGCAAAAAGCATATTTTTAGCAACCGCGCTTCCCTTCCTGTTGCAAAAACATACTTTTCGCAACTGTGCTTCCATAACAGTTGCAACAAACATATTATTTACAACTGCGCTACCAAGCCAGATGCAAATAAATATCTTTAGCAACAGTTTTCGCCACTTGCAATAACTGTATTTTTTTTAAAACTGGTAAGCAAGTTGCGAAAAACATAATATTAACTTTTAATAATTAATTTTAAGTAGTTACTATTAAATAATTAACTATTGGTAATTATGTAAAAGATTGATAATTATTAATAAATAATAAAATTTAATTACTATAAATTAATATTTATAATTGATAATTGAATAATAATGATTAATAATTAACAAATAATAATAATTAATAGTTTAAAAGTATTAATATTGAATACAAAAGTAAAAAATAGTATTTAGTTATAATATAATAAGTATTAAGTAACGATAATTAATTAATATGAATTATCGACTTAATCTCATTGCGTAATCAGGTTTATTGTGAGAGGATTGGGTTTATAAAATAACAATATGAAATGATTGTGTTATGTGCATTTATAATCAAGTTTATTGTGAAAGGCCAAAATACAACCAAACTATAAATATAAGTGAAACCCTCAAAATTAGCAAATTTTGTTTCAGGCGCCCATAGATTTTCTAATCCCGCTATTTTTTTTGGTTTCCCGCTTCATAATCGAAATCTGACGGCTCTTAAAGCTGGCTCTCCTTCTTCCTATCTCAAAAACCCTAATCCCAAAAATGCCCTAAAACAATGAGCCACCATCCTTTTTTTCGCTTCCTACTCTTCACCGCCGATTCTATCCTTCATTAATGCTGACCATAGCTTTCTTCTTGCTGTTGATTGCAACGCACTGCTTAATCTCAGATTCCGCATTTTCATTGTAACTCTTCACTCTATACGTCAGTTTTTGGGCACTCATGGGAGGCCTCGCATCGACATCTTACTCTCCCCTATTAATCTGCCTTCCCTCCCACGAATCTCTTTGTCGTACACCTCTTTTATTCGAGCTACAAAGCAGAACCCCTAGTTTTGGATAGGGATGGCGACTTGTTGGCTTTGATTTGAAGGGTTATTGTAGACTGATTTCGTGTTTGTGCTCGGATTTTAGTTGCAATTGTGAGTGGTGGTGGTCTGATGCCTTCTGCGTGTCCTCGAAGCTGCTTGTATTTTGTTGTGGGATTTTATATTTTTGGATCTGGGATTTTGGCATTGTGCTTTAGTGAGGAGCTTGGTTTGCTTTGTGCCTCCAAGTAGTTTGGCTTTCCCCTGGGTGACTGCATTGCAGCGGAGGGATGTCTGGCCGCTTCATTGATGAATGATGTGGTGGTACTTGTGGCTTGCGGGTTGCCTCCTCTTCCCTTTGCTATGCGTTAAAGTAAGTTTTGCTATGTGAGTTCTCCTAATGATTGATGTTTCCCTATCTTCTTCGGTTTGGGTTCTTATTAAGGTTCATCTTTGTCATTCTTGCAAACTTAAGGTATCTATTCAGTTCCCTGCAAATTTTCCTTTCTTGTAGAATCTTAGGTTTCCGTCTGCTGCTTTCACGGCATTAGTCCTATGAATCTCCGAATTGTTTTTAATGGATTGTTTTTAATGCCTTAGATATTTGCATGTCATTCTCAAATATACGTTATCTTATACTAATGCGTGTGATTAGACTAAGTCTAGCAAGGCCTGTATTATGTCTGCTGTTTATATAAATATTCGTTTCAGTAAGTTAACCATTTCAGTTTCATGAAACACTTGAAAAACAATGTTCAGTTTCATGAAGCTTTTATTAGTCTGTGTATAGGGTCATAGAATCCGTACTTAGTTTTAGTTGTAGCATATATAGAATTCTTTACCATTTCCTGCGGTAAAAGGTAATATATATAATGGAGAATATATATTATTAGATGATCTGTTTGACTTTATAATGGTGAATATATATTATATGTATTTCTCGCAGGATCCGTAATCCGCGTAAAAATAGTAAATCATATATAGACCAGTACCTCCCAATACACTGTAACCTACATGTTGCAGGAGAGGATACATATTAAAAATTTACTGTAGAAAGAAACAGCATTAATTCATTTCAAATGAATGATGCTACTTATGCTTCGCATGTTGCAGGGAAAAAAGGTTAGGAGATTACTCAAAGAGCAGCCTAAATCATGGTCCTAGCCAGTACGGTGAAGCAAGCTGAGAGTCTTTTGTTGATGTCCCAGATATACACTAGATGATAGACTAGAAATATGATTAGAAAATATGCTATTCGAAAAAATATTGTTGTGTGAGAAAAGAAATTGTTATACATGAGTGGTCTATGAAAATTATAGAAATTTTAGCTGTAATTGTTTGTAGTATTAAACTTTGTTAAAATAAAAATTTTATTTGTTTATTTTATATTGTGATATACACTATTACTAAAATGGATACATTTAATATATAAAATCTATAAGCTGTAATTTTTTTTTTACAGATTTATGGATCTATTGCAACAGGCGTAAACTGTTGCAAAATGATCTGTTGCAACAGCAAAAGTCTGCTGCAAAAAAGATACCGCAACATCTTATTGCAACAGGCAGAAAATGTTGCAGACTTTTTACAACTTCGGCTATACCAACAGGTGCAGGCCTATTGCAATAGGTCTACTGCAACAGATATCGCCTGTTGCGAAAAGTGTTTTTTGTTGTAGTGGATAGACCTCCTATACCATCCAGAAACCTTGTCAACTTCTTCAATGGCTGGCTCTTTTCGTTTTCAACCAATTTCTTCTTTCTTTTTACCGACTTTCATTTTGATATTCGCTACTTTCTTCTCAACTTTAAAACCAGTCAATGGTTGTTTAGGATGACGGAGTTCTTGTTCGTTATTGAAAATTGTCTTGTCGTATCGAAACTTGTGTCCGTTAGGAAGAAACATTTGATGTCCCATAAAACACATCTTTTTACTTTCAGGGAGATGATAAGAACAAGTGTTTTCCCCACAAACGGGACATGCAAAGTAACCGTGAGTTATACATCCCGATAAAGTACCAAGAGCAGGGTGATCATAGATTGCCCACAGCACCCTAGTTCTCATTGTAAACTCGGATTTATTTAATGAATCATATGTAATGACTCCTTCCCATAACTATTTTAACTTGTCTATCAACGGCTGTAAATAAATATTAACATCCTTTCCCGGTTGTTTTGGCCCAGAAATCAACAGTGTTAACATTGAAAACTCCCATTTCATGCACATAGACGAGGGAAGATTATATGGTACTACAATTACTAGCCAACAGCTGTAAGGGTTAGATAGAGAAGCATGTGGACAGAAACCATCTGTTGCTATTCCAAGTGTTACAAATCGTGGTATGACGGGAAACGTTTTATCAAAAGAATCCGTGGATTCCCATTGAGAAATGTCACATGGATGACGCATTACTTGTGGATCAGACTTGGCACAACCATGCCAGGTCATTGCATATGCTATTCATGGTATATTATATAATCTCTTCAATCTAGAAATTAAAGGAAAATGTCTTAATGTCTTTCGAGGTACTTTGGTTCTTTTTCTCTCTTCGTCAAATGATGTCGTATATCTTGGTTCATTGCAATTTGTACAAGAAATTTTGTTCGCATCATCTTTCCAGTACAATATGCAATCATTGATGCATGCATCATAAGTTTTGTAATTAATTCCAACTTGCTTAATGAACTTCTTCATGTTGGGGTATTTTTTGGTAGTGTGTTACCTTCGGGGAGCGACTCCTTTATTAGTTCGAGAACTGCAGTCACACCATTATCTGAAAAGTCGTATTGGGTCTTCAAGCAATTCAATTTCACAATGGCATACAGCTTCTGTAATGACCCGTATTTTTCTACGATATATAACTAACTTATTTAATTATATAAATAGTGATTTCGAATTCAAATGGTCGTTTAATTAAATTATATTGAATATTTAATTAATATAAATAATTTAATAATATATTTAATTCTGAAATAATCAGAATGGGCTGAAACGGCGCTATGGTGTGAATTAGGCAATTCAAAATATATAATTCAGTTTAAAGTTGAGTTATAATAACGAATATATTATTTAAATGAAGTTTGAACGTATAATTATATTATAATTATAATCGAGCTCGAAATGGCGCTGTAGTTCGTAAATTGGCGATTCGAACTTCAAACGAATATACAGAAGCCGTTTTAAATCGGATTTCTGTGAAACAAGAAACGTTAGGCGCTGGTGAAGTACATTTTTCTAGTGGAAGAGAAAAATCGGGATTTCATCGTATAAATTTTTAGTTATGTCCAAATTAAATATTCAGAAAACAGCGGTATATTCGTTCGTGGCCATAACACTTATTTAAATATATTTGAATATCGGTTTTGAATTTAGACAAGGTTCTTTTGAGACATAGTGATAATATAATTTTTAGAATTTTATTTTAATTTTTAATTAATTAAATAAGAACCTTTTTATTTGGAGTATTTTGCACCCTGTAATCAACATTTTGGGGTTCCACAGAATAAGTTAACGGACCTATATTATTATATTTCTAGGATCGTGGAACATTGATCGTCACGATGGTGTACTTGATCCTGCCAATTGCAGTTCGTAATTTAACGTTTATAAAATGAGATGACCAAAACCTTTTAAACTGAAACAAATACACAGACCATAGCATCGTATAAAAACTAGGCAACAGAACGATATAAATTCACTTCAGTTCTTTCGTACTCACATGTGCGAAAAGAATTGTGATAAATCTACAAAATGCGATCAATGTGTAAAATGAAAATGGTAACGTGCGAGGCAAATGAAAGGAAAGCTCACCGTAAAGACTTACATACTAAGTAATACTACTTTATATATATACAGCTACACATATTTAATGGTCAAGTATCATCCACATTATATACATCACCAAACCCATCTTTTCAACTGCACACCAATGTGTTTATTTTTTGCCCCTAAGACTTGATAGCCATAAGAAAATGTAAACCTACACGGTATGGTTTACTTAACTGTGGAGTAACCTTAGCCTCTAAAGTAAATGGTAAAGAAGTATGCACGTTTCCCTTCCCTTTGCCACTGAAAAAAAAATCGATATATATAAATAAACGAAACCACCTCAGTTTTCTGGCTTCATAAAAACCTAAACTAAAACAAATGAAAACCCAAAATGGCCACCAACCTTGTGTTGGCCGTTGCGATGTGAGCTACAGTGCTCGAAAGTACTTCTAGTCAGAAAGCTTTTGTGGGTAGCATCGAGCTCGAGGAGGAGGTGATAGGCGGGTGGAGTTTTGGACGCTGAGTCTTCTGGTATTGTTGGCGATGGACTTAGGTGACCAGAGGGACGGCAGGAGATGGTCAAACGGAGGGCCAATGCGGAAGGAGTTGGGTTCGAATAGGCTACAGGGGTGTTGATTGGAAGGTGCGAGTTTCACCTGAAGGTGACGGTTTGGTAGTGTTCGCGAAGGGCAACTCAGTGGGGTTGGCGGAGTGTCAAACAATGGCTCGGGGAAGGGGTTGATGGAGGTCAAAGATGCGGTCAAATGGTTTGGGAATTTGCTGGAGGGAGAAAAATTGAATTGGGGGAGAAGGGTCAACACGTGAAAAAGGGGTGAGGGGGTTTATTGACCAAGGGGTAAAATTAATTGTTGAGTTAATTAAGATTTAAATCTTGTTTTAACTTGTAAACTTGATAACTGGCTCATACGATATCAGATTGACAAACCGTAAGTTGCGTTGGGACCGTATGGACGAGAGCTTCACAATGAAGCTGACTAGAAGTGGATTGGGGCTTGTATGAATATATGGAAAAATGAATTGTTGATTCAAATCAAACAACAGTTTATCATTCTTTAACGATGAACTGCCAAAGTGAGTAAAACTCACCAACTCTGAACAGTTCTATTTTTATAACGTATATTTAGAACTAATAAATGATGACTAATTGCTGTGTGTTAACTGTTTGGTTGAATTGTTTGTGTATAGATTAAAATCATGGATAACAATATATATTTAAATCGTTAATCGAATATTGATTATGTTTAACAAAATATTTTATATTAGTGCTTGTTTAACATCTGTGATGCAGGGAAACAGGTTAGAGGGACCCAACTGGGTTCCTCAATATTTATAATACTGTTCTGTTCATATATTGTAATATATGATGTGATATATAATCTGTTGTCCATTATGTGTGTTTAGACGATATTGGTCAACATGATTTGATATGTTAAATACCCTAAGATACCGGAATGTTGAAAAGGAAATTTTCAAAGTGAATATTGAAAATAAATTATTTATAAAATCATAAGATTTTATAAAAGAGAATATTTATAAATGGAATTATAAATAAAGGGAAATCTTTATAAATGAAATATTTATAAAAGGAGATATTTATAAAATCATAAGATTTTATAAAGGAGATATTTATTTGTTAAACAAATAGGAGATATTAAACGAATTATTTATTCAGAAAATAAATAAAGATATAAAAGGAATTATGTTTGAAAACAAATATACAAGGTGAAAATGAAATCGAAAGAGAAATATTTGTAAAACTTCTACAAATAGAATTTAAAGAGGAAAATATTTGTAAAACATTTACAGATAGATTAAATGGAGATATTTATTCATAGGAATATTTGTCAGAAATAAATAGAAAAATAAAGGCATATTTATTTAGAAATAAATAGGAATATAAAGGAGTATTTATTTGAGAAATAATTAGAATTAGGAAAGGGATATTTATTTAGAAAATAAATATAAGTACTTAAAAAGGAAATATTTCGGAAATAAATATTTCAGGATTTAACAGAAGAATAAAAGGGGATATGTGGAAAATAAATATCAAATAGTGTTAATCGAGAGTAAATCAATTAGAGTTAAGCAAAAGTAGAAACTGACTAGAGATTAGTAAATTGAATGGTTTTCTAAGTGTCTATCTGATGTTGGTTTCGGCGTTTGGGATTAATACTTAGGGAATTGTTCTCATACTAGTTTACAGTCAGGGACTGATAGTTGTGAAAGGATAGTGAAACGAAATTAAGCTATGGAAATGTTTTCCAGTGTTAATAACATATGTTTTCTAAACATAGAAAATAAGGAAATGTGAATATATATATATATGTTGAATGATGATTGATCGATATAATTTCCATCTGGAAATAATATCGTTGTTTGCACACGTGTTTTTCTTTGATAGCTAAATCACAGACTATCAAAGTTTTGACCATTTTAACGTTGTAAATATGGAGAGGCCGGTTGGATTATTATCCAAAGAACCACTCACTACAACAAAAAACACTTTTCGCAACTGGCAATATCTGTTGCAGTAGACCAATCGCAACAGGCCCGCATCTGTTGGTATAGCCGAAGTTGCAAAAAGTCTATCCCTTTTCGCAACACTTTCCGCCCGTTGCAATAAGATGTTGCGGTATACTTTTTCGCAACAAGCCTTTGCTGTTGCAACTGATTCTGTTGCAACAACAAATGACAGTTGCAAAATAGTCTTATACAATTTATGTCTAATAATTTATACAATGTTGACCATTACCAATATGTAATAATTTACTGTTAAAAACAAATATAACAATTAGAAATCAAAAACACATTCTTAAAAGGAAAAGTAAAATACAATTACATACAGAAATTTTTAACACATTTCTAAAAATTTGATAATACATTCAAAATTCTATTAAAGACATAATACAATGACGGTTCTGAAATATAATGCATGATCATTTATGTCTAAAAGCAAAAAAGAGATCAAATACATTTGCAGTTTTCCACCTTACATTCTACATTTCTATTTTTTCTCCATATTCGTCTAATTAACATCTTCAACATCTTCCACCCTTGCTAAGACAGGCCTAATTGCACAAAATAGTCAAATTTTAGTGATTGCAAAGGTTAAAGTTAGACAGTGATCAATCCAAGTAACATGTAATAACTGCAAAAGATTAGAGTGAAATGACAGCTGATAATGTCTAGAGTGTGATTCATAACAAGGTTATAAATACTATTCTCCCATCTGACCTACCAAAACAAAGTTGTCAATGTATATGAACAGAATAGTTGGACTAGGGAAATTTATAAAATCATAAATCTTGAGTAGAAGTAACTCCAGGAAAGGAGGAGATAAGTCACCTTTTAGGAGGAATCCGGTATCTGAGATTGATGAAAATTTGATAAAGGCCAGTGCCTGTGGTGCTGCTACTAGGAAAACTAACCAAGCACAAACTCAGATCAATGGGCTAGTTAACTACGGAAATAAATAATGTTGGTAGGCAACATGTGATTGTTTCTTCTGTATGCCCATTATTCGGCTTCTTTCAGAGCTAAACTAAGGAATAAAATCACTGCCCTCTCTAAAACTATCAAGATGTAACGGATAATGCTTTAAGACTTTAGTGTAGTTTAAAAACCAATAAAAAAAGGAAGATTTACATTGAAGTTGGCCCAAAATGTGGAGTCCAACAGATGTGCTAAAACTTCCAGGTTACTTGAAGCAAACATGTGGCATAGTGGAAAAGCCAAGAATATCTCATACAGTTTTAGACAGAGTTCACATACAGTTTAGACAGAGTTTTGTTCAATGCCAATTCACTAATTGAAACTACAAACATTTGAAACTTACCCAAAATCCATATATTCAAAACCGCAAACATTTGAAAACTTACCTTATTAAAACACTGCCAAAAACCACTACCGAACATTTGATATAAGCCACTGCTCAATACGAAATCCAAGCCACTGCCAAGACCACTGCTGAACAACAAAGTAAAATTACTGTGTGCAAACATTGGCAGTCTTTTTTATATTAAAATTAAAGAATAGTGAAATTACCTAAATAGAAAAAAACACCATTTATGTTAACCTGCATGTTCTTCAAAGCATTTGGGTCACCTCACACCTGACTTCTCAATAGCATCAATGAATTCCATGATCTCGTATTTGAAAGCTATAGCACGAGAAAACTTATGTGACATATATATCATTTGAGTCGTAAAATATAAACTATAAATAGTTAAGAGACGCATAAAGAGAAAATGTGACAACCTTGTAAGAATTATTAGACTGTCTATTAGAAGCCAACTAAAAATTGTTTCTATGTTATTACTTACACACAATCCCTACACACCAACTACTCCGTTGGAAGCAAAGCAAAATGTAATTCATGAGTTAATGAAAAAAAAATCTTTAGAACAATCTAATTACTACAATTATTGTTTACCAAATCTAAAAATAACACCAATAAAACTTATTACCGCTTTTTCTGTGAAATTGATTATCTAAGCCAAGAATCCTAGTTATTTTTTGTCGTTGATATTTGAAAGCGACCAATTAAATTAGTGAAATTTGTTGACTTTTTTTTACTATTTTCATAAATGAAGGATGAAGTTTGATATTGTTGGTTGGATAATGTAGAAGGGAAGTACATACTTATATACAATCTGGTTTATAGACATTTCACCTATGATTGTGGGGTTTACGTTTGCATCTCAAATGGCATTAGCAGACCTATAATTTATTTTTGCTTGTTTCTCTCTATCCAGTTGATGTAGAGATTGAAATATAACACAATTTAAACTGACTATGAGCATATGGCCAGAGATTTATGGTCCAATACCCATCTTAAGTCACAATTTTGATATGGTTAAAACACTTGAATATGATGTAATAAGTCATGTGTTCAATTCTTGCTTTAGTATTCAGTATTTATTATTTTTATTTTCGATAATGTCAAATATTTTGCTTCTTCGTGTGAAATTAACTATTAACTACATCTGATAAACAGGATGTGATGCATTATCGTAACTTATACACTTGTGCACAATATATATTGAAAATGATAAAAACAGTAATCTGGTTATTTCTAATGAAGTAACTCACATAGCCATTGAACTGTTGGGCAGCTGTCTCAACCTCCTCAGCAGTAGATGTTGTCACGAACCCAAAGCCATGACTTCTACCGATGTCCTTGTCATAAATAACCTGCATAATAATACTGATTAGGTCATCCAGAAAACCACAGACAGATTGAGCACATAATACTTCACTTACGTACATATTGGTGCATTATATTTATAACGTACTGCCATACTGGTACTTGAAAAGTCTAGACTAAGCCATATCTATAACATACTAGTACGTGGACGAGGCGTACGAAGTCCATAATGATTATTGCACTTGTGTTGCATCGAGGACTTTGGACTTCACAAAAGAATGGAAGATGCAACGCTAGTACAAAGTTAGTTTTTACAGTGAAATATAAGAACTAATCCCTGGAAGCTGAGTGGAATGATCGAGGAATGTAAAAGTTTACAAGCATCATATATCACTATGTGGGCACTACTTATTCAAATAACCATGGCTGATATGTCCAACACATAATTATATATTGGAAAAAAATGGAAATTGAATTATTGGGAAAAAAACATATTAAGTTTAAAATTTTAATATTCTTGTTTGAATATTTAATTTTTGATCTGTGATTTACTACAGTTCTATACTTGAATAAAAAATAAGTTATATCACTAATACACCTGTCGATTAAAACTGGTACCTGCAATACCAGATGTTCTATGATATACCAAAGAAAAATATTATAAACCAAAACAAATCACACAATTGCATATAAAACCAATGGTAGAATAGTAAGACCAGAATAAGTGATAAGAACTCACCACCACTCTTCCAGCCTCGTCCATATAGCAACCCTCGATAACATCGCAGTTGAAACCCTCATCCAACCAAGCGCAGATTACCGCTTGATGCGCCGTCGACATCTCAACTGACCCTGCCTTCGCCACTCGATTTTAACCAGCTAATACCGAGCTTCCGATGTATAAAACACAAATTGGCGAGCGATGTAGCACAAGCTTTGATTTACGATGAATTATTTTCTAATTTTATCATGGGTTATTTTTGTTGGCTCGCTTTTTGACCAAGCCATCTAGGATCATTCGTAAGAGGAAAACAGGAAACCACAGTATCTAAGAACATGAAGGAATGGATCGCACATCATCGTTTCGCTCGATGTCGAATCGCGCACCGTCGTCTCGCCCAAATATCGGATCGCGTCTCTACGGATCGCCCCATCTCATCAGCGAACGGCGTAGCTGGGCAATCCGATCCAAGCTTACATTGATACCCCGAGCGATCCGATCCGATCCCCTGGTGCATGGCGAACCCTCTGACTTGTTCAAGCAAGAGCTAGTCTTCAGCGATCCGAATCGCACGGATCTGGCGACACGTGTCCCCAACCGTTATCCGGGCCAATTCTCCCCATCTGCACGATCCGATTTTCAAGCAAATCACGACACCTGTCCACAACGGCTACTTTGACTGTTTCTTCAACGGCGGCGATGTGATCCGATGATCTCGGGATTCGTGCCACGTGTCTGCGATCCGCCTGACAAAATCAGCTATAAATAGCCCAGAGCTTGGCATTTTTCGGGATCTTTTTGGCAATAGTGAGTACTGAATCCGCCATTGTTGTCAAACCACTGAAATATTGAGAGAAATCATTGTTGTATTAGCTTTTAAAGCACAATCAATAAGATATAAAGTGGACGTAGGCTCGTTAACGCCGAACCACTATAAATTCTGAGTGTTATTTTCTTTTTCCTTGTTCCTCATTTAAAATTCTCTACAGTTCATAACAATTTGGGTGTTAGGTCCAAATTTCGATCTAACATTTTTGATGCTTTCACTGAGAAATCAGTCCTAAAGTTTCACTATTCGCTTCTTTGAGGATTCCAGCGATTCGGATATCATGGCTGGAAAAAGATCTAAAGTTTCGCAGACCAACGAAACGATTGAGGAGAGTGTGCATGAACTGGGCAACGAAGAAACTCTGGATCGCGGAGCGCAGGGGGCGATCCGATCTGACGAAGGCACCTCGTTCCGAGTCGATGAGAACGAGACGATCCACGCCACTGAAGGGGTTGTCACTCGATCCCGAGGCAACACCTCGCAGCCTCCGCGTACCACGACCACGAGTCGATCTCAGGGGGGCGCAGCGAATCGCCCTCCACGAACCGCAGCTATCCGAACTGATGGTCAGAATACAACTCGACCTGGAAAAGAACCTATGACCCACTCCTATCGTCTTGGAGCCTCTGCTCGACCCGGTTCGAGCACTTTGCGCATAAGAGAGAGTGATGATGACCACTATGATCCTGCCGCTCCTGTCACTGAGGGGGATCTCTCTCGCTTCGTCGAAATGTGGGATAGGTTGTTTGACGAGTTGGCTTCCCAAAGGCAGGAAAGTTCCATCCTGCGGCAAAATTTGACGGCTATGGATAGAAGACTTGATGAGCTAGCGAGGCAAAGAGCATCGCCGGTTCGTCCACTCACCCCAGTATGTTCTTCTTCGTCTGAAGAATCGCCGAGACCTCCGCGGCGACCGTATGAGAGAGTCGAAAACATAGAACAGCTTCGGTTCGGGACTCTACCCTCACAAGAAGAAGAACTAGGGGCGGGGCCCACAAACCGTAATGTGAACAGTCCTGTACATAACAGACCACCTCAGCCCCGTCGCCGCACGCATACTCATGATAACAGGGGGCAGCGAAGCCCCGTCCGAGCCCCGGATTTTGTGGCTACTCCCCGAAGAGAGATCAGAGAACCTCGTCGGGCCAGAGGCACTGACCCTGAACCTCCTTTGACTAGTGCAAACGTTGCAGCCATGGTTCACCAGATTTTGGCCGACAGCCGTGGACAGCGGAACGAAGATTGGGGGATTGACCGCAGTCATACCCCTTTTACTGACGATATTTTGGATGCGACTTTTCCAAGGCGTTTCAACATGCCACAAATGAACCGATATGCAGGAAGATCTGATCCTGTTCAGCACCTAATGAGATACTCTTGGTCGATGACTGCTGCCGCCGCTTCTGACGCGGTTAAGTGTAAAGCGTTTCCCATATTCCTGGAAGACGTGGCTTTGCTATGGTTTACTCGCCTGCCGGCAAGATCGATTTCTAGCTTCAGGGAACTAAGCGAGAAGTTCGTAGAACAATTCCGTATCTATGCACAGAAGACGAAAAGCGTGATCGATTTATTCCTTGTCAAACAGCGACCAGGCGAAAGTCTAAAGATGTACCTGGATCGTTTCAATTTGGCCGCCACTGAGGTTAAAGATCCTCATGAGCCGACCATTGTCGCAGCACTAATTGATGGAGTGGATAAGGACACTGAATTCGGGAGGTACTTGGCAGGCAAACCACCCCACACCAGAGAGTTATTCTATGAGAAAGCCAATGTACATCTACGTCGGGAAGAGGTATACGCAAACCGAAAGGTTAAAACAACTGATAAGGAGGAAATTCAGAGCAATGTCGCCATCAAACAGACTGGAGACAGCTCAGGGAAAGTTGAAGTTAACGTCGGAAATCAGAATCAGGGTGGTCGCCAGCCAGGTAACAACAACAATGGTAACGGCAACAACCGGAAGAGGGGCCGAGGGAACGACTCCCAGAGAAGGACTCGTCCCAGGGCCTTTGAAAGTTATACACCCATAAGTGATACCCTGGAAAATATCTTTATGGATGCGTACGAAGTCCTCCAAAATAAGAGGCCACCTCCTCGAGAATCGACAGAGAAAGAGCGTGAGACAGGAAAGTTTTGTCTCTTTCATCAAATTCACGGCCATTCGACGAATGAATGCCGTCACCTGAGGGACGTAGTCGAAAGGCTGCTTCGAGAAGGGAAGCTAGATGAATACAGAGTAACGCCCAGGGACAGGGGGAAAGCAGTGCAGGCCCCGAATCAGAATCAAAATCAACTTGCCACTAGGCCAACTTCTCAGCAAAAGGGAAAGAATATTGTTATCAATACCGTGATCGGCGGGCTTTATCTTGCTGGGCACAGTTCCAATGCTTTAGATCAATACGTCAACGCAGCCAAACAACACCTCGAAGTGGGGGAATGTAGCAACCCCGAGGACAGTATCCCGGTGAAGCAGCAGAAGATGATGACTGATGATGTTGTTTTCCGAGAACGAGAAAGCATCGGAGTCCATGCTCCAACTGAAGATCCACTTGTAATTACGATACCCATTGGGCCAGCCACTGTTCATAAGGTTCTGGTGGACAACGGGAGTTCCGTTAATATTCTTTTCAAAAAGGCCTTTGACCAGATGAATCTTGAGATAAAAGACTTGAAGCCCTGCCAAGGATGGATCCGTGGATTCAACGGAGCATCCACCGCACCTATGGGTTATGTAGAATTGCCAGTTACACTTGGGGAAGGAGAACGCCAGAGAGTGAGAATCCTTCCCTTTATGGTTTTGGATGTCGAATTGCCATACAATGCCTTCTTGGGCCGACCGACCCTCACAAAGTTCAGAGCCTGTATAGCCACCTGGTGCTTGCTATTGAAATTCCCCACAGAAGCTGGCATTGGTATCGTCAGAGGGGATCAAGTTGCTGCGCGAGTGTGTTATGTTGCCGAACTAAAGTTGCTTCGCAACGGCGGGGATATCGAAACTAAAGGCACTCCTCCCCCTTTGGGGGCGGGAACCTTATAGCAACCAAAGAGGATAATTGTTGGAGAGTTGCCTAGAGTAATGCTCGAGGATATAGATCCCAGAGAGGATCAAGAACCCGGGGGCAGAACGACGACTCCCAACGAGGCAACTGTGGAAGTACCAATTGATGACAGTGACTCGGAGAAGGTCCTTAAGATTGGATCCCAGTTAAGTCCGAATCTTGCTGAAGAATTGACTACTTTTTTAAAGAACAACTTGGATGTATTCGCTTGGACCCACGCGGACATGTGCGGGAAATCCCCATCAATCATGAACCATTCTTTGAGCATTAACCCCAAACATCCTCCAGTAAAGCAAAAAAGGCGAATGTTGGGCCCAGAGAGGTCCGCTGCCTTGAAAGAAGAGGTTGGAAAGCTAAAGAGTAATGGGTTTATCAGAGATTCAACTTACCCAGACTGGATTTCGAATCCAGTCCTGGTAAAGAAGGCCAACGGGAAGTGGCGAACGTGTATCGACTTCTCGGATTTAAACAAAGCTTGTCCAATAGATAGTTTCCCATTACCTCGAATTGACCAGTTGGTAGACTCGACGGCAGGTCACGAGCTTCTCTCATTTATGGATGCTTATTCAGGATACAACCAAATTCCAATGCATGTTCCAGATCAAGAGCATACTAGTTTTATCACTGATCTGGGATTATATTGTTACGTAGTAATGCCCTTTGGTTTGAAGAACGCAGGCGCTACATACCAACGTTTGGTCAACAGAATGTTTTATAACCAAATCGGGAAAACCATGGAAGTATACGTCGACGATATGTTGGTTAAGTCCAAGCAATCCTCTGAACATACTACTGACTTGGCAGAGATGTTCGACATTCTTCGAAAGTATGGAATGAAACTCAATCCCACCAAATGTTCATTCGGTGTTGCTTCTGGAAAATTCTTAGGATTCATTGTCAGTTCGCGCGGTATCGAGATTAATCCGGACCAGATCGCGGCAATCAGGAACATTCAGGAACCTAGGCAAATTAGGGATGTGCAAAGCCTTGCCGGAAAAGTGGCCGCACTAAGCAGATTTATCTCCAGGGCTATGGATAAGTGCATCCCATTCTTCGAATTAATAAAGCGAGGAAAACGCCACTTTAAATGGACACCTAACTGCGTAGAAGCGTTTCAAAATTTGCTCAGACACTTGGAGAAACCTCCAATTCTATCTAAACCAATAGACCACGAGGATTTATTCGTGTATTTGGCAGTATCATCTCATGCAATCAGCTCAGCGTTGGTAAGGGAAGAGGAAAAGGTCCAAAGACCTGTGTATTATGTGAGCAAAAAATTGACAGCAGCAGAGCGTAATTATCCACGGATAGAAAAACTGGCGTATAGTTTACTGATTGCCTCCAGAAAACTTCGGCACTACTTTCAGGCACATCCTATTACCATATATACTGATCATCCACTCAAGCAAGTTTTACAGAGACCGGAGGCATCTGGAAGGTTACTCAAATGGAATATTGAGTTAAGTCAATTTGACTTGAACTTTCAGCCCAGACGATCAATTCGGGGGCAAGTGATAGCCGACTTCATAGCAGAGTTCACTGTTCCTGAAGAAGACATAGCAAATGAAGAAGTGGAACCCTCAAAGTTACTTTTCGACCCTAATATCTGGAGATTATATACTGATGGTGCTAGGAACGACGAAAGATCCGGCGCTAGAATAGTGCTTGAAACCCCCGAGAAACGATTGATAACCTATGCCATCCGAATGGAGTTTCAGGCCACTAACAACGATTCTGAATATGAATCTCTGATAGCCGGATTAAAGATTGCAAAGGTACTAGAAGTCACAAAACTGAACATCTTCTGCGACTCCAAGTTAGTTGTGAACCAAGTTACTGGAAGATTCCAAGCTAAAAGTGCAAGATTGATTCTATACTTAAAGAAAGTGAAAGAACTGCTGAATGAGTTTGATCACTACAGCATATCTCATATTCCGCGGTCAGAAAATCAGCAGGCAGACAAGTTGGCAAGGATGGCTAGTTCTAACGATCCTGAAGTGATCGGGCTAGCCCCCGTTGAAGTACTTCGGTCCCCCAGCATTGATCAGATGGAAATCGACCTAGTACTAGAGACGGAACCAGAAAGGGAATCCTGGATGACCCCTATAAAAAATTTCCTAATGGATGGAGCGCTTCCGACCAAGAAAAGCGAGAGGCGTAAAGTGATTCATAAAGCCGCCCGATACGTATTGCAAGGCGGAGTTCTTTATAGACAAGGGTTTTCAATGCCCCTCCTTCGGTGTATAGCCCACGATGACATCAAACGTGTGCTGCAAGAAGTCCACGAAGGCGAATGTGGCGACCACACTGGAGGGCAAACTTTGGCGAAAAAGGTATTGCGGCATGGTTACTTCTGGCCTACCATAAACAAGGATGCAGTAAGAAATGCACGACGATGTGATGCGTGCCAGAGATTTTCAAAGATACCTAGAGCGCCTCCAAGCCAGTTAAAAACAATGATGAGTCCATGGCCATTTGCTATGTGGGGAATTGATATCATAGGAAGTCTCCCCATAGCAAGGGGCGGAGCAAGGTTCGCTATCGTGGCCGTAGACTATTTCACTAAGTGGGTCGAGGCAGAACCACTAACTACAATCACCACTAAGCGAGTGATCAAATTCATTGTGAGAAACATCATTTGCCGATTTGGAATTCCAAAGATTGTGATAACAGACAACGGAACTCAATTTGATAGTGCTGAATTCAGAAACTTCTGCCAAAAATACCACATGGAGAATCGATACACCTCCGTGGCACACCCACAATCGAACGGGCAAGTCGAAGCTGCAAATAAAGTAATTAAGTCCATTCTGAAAAGAAGAATGAAGCGGGCTAGAGCCATGTGGGCTGATGAATTGCACTTGGCGCTATGGGCCTACAGGACGACATATAAATCAGCGACAGGACATACCCCGTTCTCCCTCGCTTTTGGAACGGAAGCAGTCTTCCCGATTGAGATAAAGGTACCTTCTCATCGGGTGACCTATTATGATCCAATGACCAATAATGAATTGCTACTTGAGTCCCTGGATATGATCGAAGAAAAGAGGGATGAAGTCGACCTGCGTGCTCTGAGATGCAAGCAACAGGTCGCCAGATATTACAACAAAAAGGTCCGAGCCCGGACCTGGGAACCTGGAGACTTGGTTCTGAAACGTGTCTTTCCACCCCCAACTCATATGGGAGCGAAGTGGGAAGGACCGTACTCTATTCTCAGCAAGCTTGATAACGGAATCTTCAAGCTGGCAACCGTTGATGGAAAGGAAATCCCCAGAGTGTGGAATGCCCAACATCTACGGCCATATCTAACATGAGAAGTTTCAAATTTATTCTTTGGCTTTGTTAAAAAACTATGTACAGGGCATGACTTGCCTAGAACAGTCTAATTCCTTAAAGCAAGAGATTATAAAGTGGACATAGGTCATGATTCGACCGAACCACTATAAAAATACTGTGTGGCATTTACCTTTATTGCATATTTATTTATTTGCTTATGAAAAATCAATGTGAATAATGCAGGTACCCGAAGTCCAGTGCCGACGGTTCCTCTCGCAAACTAATCAGAGGAACCCAAAACATGGGCAAAGGCTCCAACTGCTTGTCCGACTAGCCTTAATTCACGGAGCATGGGATTAAGTCAGTTTGCAAGGATGAGTTTGATGAGAATGCTTGATTGCAGACTGCATAATCCGTGACTCTAACTCTCCAGAGTAGAGAGAACGTATAAAGGACACGAAAATCGACGTCCACGAATAATGG
This sequence comes from Allium sativum, assembly GCA_030737875.1. Classification (NCBI taxonomy): domain Eukaryota; kingdom Viridiplantae; phylum Streptophyta; class Magnoliopsida; order Asparagales; family Amaryllidaceae; genus Allium; species Allium sativum. The sequence goes on from CM060918.1 coordinate 755,622,669, forward strand.
CGGTGTACCATGATCGGAGCTGCCTAAGCACGAACTCTAACTCTCCAGAGAGAGAGAGAGAGAGAGAGAGAGAGAGAGAGTATAAAGGCGTCTCCGATTGAGCGCTGAGAAAGAACTCCTTTCCCGCTGAAGGATCGGGGAGCGAATGAATCACTGAGCTCGAACTCTAACTCTCCAGAGAGAGAGAGTATAAAGGCGTCTCCGATTGAGCGCTGAGAAAGAGCTCCTTTCCCGCTGAAGGATCGGGGAGCGAATGAATCGCTGAGCTCGAACTCTAGCTCTCCAGAGAGAGAGAGTATAAAGGCGTCTCCGATTGAGCGCTGAGAAATAGCTCCTTTCCCGCTGAAGGATCGGGGAGCGAATGAATCGCTGAGCTCGAACTCTAACTCTCCAGAGAGAGAGAGAGTATAAAGGCGTCTCCGATTGAGCGCTGAGAAATAGCTCCTTCCCCGCTGAAGGATCGGGGAGCGAATGAATCGCCAAGCGTAAAACTCTAACTCTCCAGAAAGAGAGACAGTACAAAAGCGTCTCCGATTGAGCGCTGAGAAAGAACTTATTCCTTGCTAAGGGAACGAGGGTTGACTGAACTACCGATATCCCATGAAATCTCTTATACCCCCGTACTCAGAAGTAGGGGGCAACTTGCTGTTAGTACTAATTTATCCCTAGTAAACCCCAGTCAGATGCTACGGTAACAACTGATTGGGGGGGACCAGGCACTCATATGCAAACACTAAACTTTGATATAACAGTGTAACACCGCATGAACATTCTTCTTCCTGTTGATTGACTGACTTATAATTATCAATAGTTGGCTAACGACTAAACATGGAAAGTTTCTATGAACACAGGTACACAATGATGTGAGGAGAAACAAATCCTTGTTTATGTACCATGAGTCAGCAAAATGGAAAACAATCTAGAAACAAAAGTGAGGACCAGTCTCACAATTACACTTCCTGGCCAGTGGAAAACCTAAAGACAAAATATCAACAAACATCCTATTTATACTTTGATTTCTTCTCTTGCTTCTGCCTCTCCAGCCTCTCCTTGTCGGCTTCAGATGGATCCCCCTTCTTCCTTTTCCGCTTGTCCGCAAGGGGAGCATCTGACTCCTCTGAGGTCTCCTCTTCCCCTTCTTTTCTCTTGCTTCTATTGGAGAGGGAAGCCGGGAAGTCATCGGGGTTTGCGAAGTGAAGCTGCCGGCTGATGGACTTGGACTGGATTTTCACAATCATCCCAGTTTTGGGATCGAATTCTGCAAGAGGGACTATGTCCAAAGCCTCATCCCCCACCTTCTTTGAAGCCAACTCTTTCTCTTGTCTGGCTTTCCGGCTGGCCAGGGGCTCTTCATCATCATCATCATCGTCGGACTTTTTTGTGCCGGTAATATCCTCTTCGTCATCCACATGACGACCATCCAAGTCTTTTAAAGCTTCGATAGTCTCAGCATCTTTGGGTACATCGGCGCTAGGCACCGGGATGCTTCCTTCTACCGTTGTGACCTCGACTCGCTCTGAAACATCGATACCAGCACCCGGCAGGGCAGTCTCCTTCTCCACTTCTCTCTCTTTTCCAGCGCCCTTGTCGACGGGCTCGCCACCTGCATTACGAGAGACACACATTACTAATTCAATTGGTTGCCCTGCCAGACGACGACAATTCGCAATTGCTTTAACAAACTGCGGGGAAAAGAGAGAGATACCTTCAGCAGATGCTCCCTCTTGAGTAGTTCCGGATGCTCCAACAACCACGGGAGTTAGGCCTAAAGGGATTAGCGGATCGTCAGGATGGTACTCATCAACTTCGGAGGTTTTAGGCTCCGCGGCGGAACTGGAACCTTCGTCAATTTTGCTTTTACCTTTAGCCATGGTTCTCTCCTTCTCCATTTCCGCCAGGATTAGGCGACAACCCTCTGCCAGGTCCTCGGGCTCGTTGTCTCTTAGGATGCTCTTCATCAATTCATCCTCGTTTATTTCTTCGACACCCAGTCTGTATTTTTCGCCCTCCACGATGGCATCCCATAAGTTGGCCAAAGTAACATGGTAATCCGGGATCCATGAGATGTTGCGAGTTTTAAGAACTTGGCCGAGGAAATCAAAAATCATCTCTTCAAACCCCTCAATCTCTTTTTCTCTTGCGAGAAGTTTGTTGTTAGAAGCAGTGGCCATTTCAATGGCGCTCTCAACGTTCTTTTCGGCAAGAGCTGCCCGTCTCTCCGCATCTGCAACCTGGTCATTCAAAATCACCTTTTCTGTTTCTGCCAGAGCCAAACTTTCTTTTAGACTCGCTTTTTCCGCCTCCCAGGCAGCTCTCTCAGCTTCAAAATGGCCTTGCGCTGTTTTCAACTCGGCGTTGGCCATTTTTAGATCTTCAACCTCCTTCTTTAAAGCCATTTTTTCTTGGCTATTGGAGTCCAGTTCAGAATGAAACTGCTGTTTGGCATTCTCTAATTCAGTCTTATAACTTTCAGCGTCCCTCCGTGCTAATGCAAGCTGGGCCTGAGCATCTTCCAGGTCCTTCTCCAATTTTGTCCTAGCCCTCTCGTTGTTTTCAAGTTTTGCTTTAGACCTATGTGCTTCTACTTCGAGTTTTCGGACGACTTCCGAAAGATTGACTGCGTGTTTTTTCATCATCTCGTATTGTCTGGCCGCGTGCTGGATGTGCCCGATAACTTCATCATCCCAATTTTTAGGGACCGGTTCCAAGGCAGGAACAAAGACCATCCTGTCAAAGAACATTCCTGGAAATTGTTCCCGTAGCTTTTTTAGCCTACCTTGGATCTCGGGACTGTGGACGTAATCCCGTGAACCGGGGGCAGCTAACTCTGGTTGGCTGGTGGGGACAATATCACTTCTCTCTTGCTCAGTTTCATTGGATGAATCTATGTCCCTATCTTTGGATTCGTGACGCCTTTTGGACGACCGACTGTGGGAAGGCGCACTCTTTGGAGGAGTCAACTCTTTTGGAAGTGTCTTTCCCCCGGTCGGAATTGTCGGATGACTCGAAGGCCTGGTAGAGGTTGATTTGGGTGGAGATCGAGGTTGCGAGGAACTCGGCCTATGAGGAGGACCGCGAGGGCGCTCAGTATCCGGGCGGAGGCTAGGTGTGCCCTCACGAAGAGAACGATATGAGTAAGATTTCCTGCGGGACATCGCTCCTGTAAAAAGAAAAGAAGAGCATATTATAACTTTGAATATCCACGATATAATAGTGCACGGTCAGGCAGTGTGTGTGAGGTGTGCATCCCATATAATTCCCCCTAACAGACCCGGGCCTGGAGACAGGCTCATCTGACCCGTTTCCCGTCCCCTTGTTGAAGCAATCGCCTCTTCGGGAGCAGAAAAGAAAGGCTTCTCGCCGAAGTCTTTTTCTGTATATTCAATGTCGGGTAGAGGGATTTTATTCAGCTCGTCAAATAACCGTTCTTCTGTCAAGTCATCGTCAGCAACAGTTTCCATTGGAGCAGAGAGAGGAATTTCTTTCGACACATCGCCGCGGGACTCATCCCCTCTGTATATGTTCAAGTCTTCATCATCTTGGATGACTATCGGAGAAGGACTCTTGTGAAATTTAGTTGTTTCCACCGCTTGTGAAGTTCCCTCTCCTTCCGTTGGGGGCACATATTTATAAGGTTTGCCGCCGGTCCCAAGTCCAAATCTTCTATCCAGAAGGCGATGCTTATGAAGGTTGTCATCAGTAATACATTTTTTAATCCTTAAAAAGTCGGATCTGCTTTGCAAAAGAACGGACAACCGGTTGTTGTATAGTGCACCCTCTGTTTTCGGGAAGACATGATCTGTTTAAGACAAAGGAAAAAGCGGAAGAATGTTATTACTTAGACTCCTTAAGCAAGATATTCGACTAGGTGATCAAAGTTTACTTGATTTGAGCCATCTCCGTGAGCATCCAGCCTGTTTTCTTATGTAAAACCAGTCGGACTTAGGATCCCCGATGTTGCTGTATCCGTCGTACAGAACTTTCCTGTTCGCCACTGATTCAAAAAAGGAAAAGTTTGGAGTTGCAGAAGAACGGTGCTTGAAGAGAAAGAAGAACACCAGATCTCTGAATTTAAGTTCGGCATGCAAGATCTCCGCATAAGCAACATATAAAGAGTATAGAGATGCATAGGCGTTTGGATGAAGCTGCATCGGAGCAATGCCTAGTCGTCTTAGAGTTTCAATGGCAATCGGAGGGAACGGAGGAATAGCTCCTACTAGACACATTGTTCGACTGATCGACATGTACCCTTCCGGTGCTAGATGGGGTCTATCTTCGCTTCCAGGTGTCAAGACATCGTCCCAAGGAATGCCGTGTCTTAAGCAGATTCTCTTGAGTTTTATCTCGTCAAGCTTGGACGCTAAAGAATCAGAGAATTTATCTATCCCGACTGCGCCTGGAATTTCGTCCGGAGCTCGCTCGTCAGACTCGGAGTTGTTGCTGGATGAAGTACCTTCTGTCGGATCTGATTCTGTGGCTTCATACTCAGATCCAAAATCTTCACCTTTCGGATTGATTGGAGGAATTTTAGGATTATACTGTTCAGGAGTCTTGGATTCCGCTTCTGCTACAGATCTTGAGGAAGAGTGATCGTTCGACATCGCTGCTAGGACGAGAAAATATGAATAATAAGATTAACACTACCCGTCCCCCGTGTGTGCAAGTGCCGGTGTGCGTGCTTGTGTATGCGCATTATTAAAAATAATAATAAAGCATGAAAGCAGTCAAGGTTATCAGAAGTCGTTAGTCATCATATGCAATCAAATTATGAGGTTATTTAGTCCATAAAGTCCAACATCGCGGCTCTAGCCTAACTGTTCAAAGTTTTATGGTGACAGGACGTTGATTAAAGTTTGAAATTTCTTCGTATCGTTAGCTGTAGGACGGATCGCAAGCGTAGGGATCGCCCCCCTTTCGACTCGCGGAGCATAGGAATCGCCTCCCCATCGAATCGCCGGATGAAGGGATCGCCCCTTCATGAACCGTGGCGACTCCCACGATCTGTCCCTTCATTGCCACCTCGATCTGTCGTCTCGCCACTCGCGTTCGTCTTCCATCTTTGACCACGAAACGAAACGGCCTTCTGTCTTCTTCTTCTTCCTCCTCCGTTTTCTTCCTCTCCTTTCCTTCTTCGAACTCCAAGCACTACGTCACTTGGCCATGGCGTTTTGATGATTTCGTCAGAAAAGCACGAATTCTCATCGTTTCCAGTCAAGGAAATTCGTGGAAGTGCGGCGTTCACAGATATGAATGCTTTTAGTGGAGTTACCTTTCTAAAGATATAAAGAATGCTTGGATTTTCGAAGGGTCAAAAGATTTGGGTTCGCTCCTTGATAATGTAGGCGAAACGATTCGGTAGGAAAGAAAGAAGAAGGAGAATGAAGGGGAAGGGGTCGACTTATATAGGCAAAGAGGGTGACCGTTTGTCTCCCCTTCTTTGTCTTATTCGGTCCACGAAGCACCATGCAGGCCACGATCCAAAGATGGAATCGCATAGAAGCCCACGGACCGCTTTGAAACGATGGCCCACAAAACTCAAAGCCCGACACGGCTCGAAGGAAAATACGCCCCGTTTCGCACAAAGGCCTAGGTACTCGGCACGAGACGAGCAGATGACCAAATCGAACCGTGTCGCCGTATGGCGATCCGATTCATACATGTGTCGATTTGAACCAATGCGACTGTTGATTTACGTCCCTTCAGGAGAAGGTAAATAAGAATCTTCGAAGCATGTTTCATCATCAATAAAACATACTTCGAGGGGGCAAAATGTTGGCTCGCTTTTTGACCAAGCCATCCAGGATCATTCGTAAGAGGAAAACAGGAAACCACAGTATCTAAGAACATGAAGGAATGGATCGCGCATCATCGTTTCGCTCGATGTCGAATCGCGCACCGTCGTCTCGCCCAAATATCGGATCGCGTCTCTACGGATCGCCCCATCTCATCAGCGAACGGCGTAGCTGGGCGATCCGATCCAAGCTTACATTGATACCCCGAGCGATCCGATCCGATCCCCTGGTGCATGGCGAACCCTCTGACTTGTTCAAGCAAGAGCTAGTCTTTAGCGATCCGAATCGCACGGATCTGGCGACACGTGTCCCCAACCGTTATCCGGGCCAATTCTCCCCATCTGCACGATCCGATTTTCAAGCAAATCACGACACCTGTCCACAACGGCTAGTTTGACTGTTTCTTCAACGGCGGCGATGCGATCCGATGATCTCGGGATTCGTGCCACGTGTCCGCGATTCGCCTGACAAAATCAGCTATAAATAGCCCAGAGCTTGGCATTTTTCGGGATCTTTTTGGCAATAGTGAGTACTGAATCCGCCATTGTTGTCAAACCACTGAAATATTGAGAGAAATCATTGTTGTATTAGCTTTTAAAGCACAATCAATAAGATATAAAGTGGACGTAGGCTCGTTAACGCCGAACCACTATAAATTCTGAGTGTTATTTTCTTTTTCCTTGTTCCTCATTTAAAATTCTCTACAGTTCATAACAATTTGGGTGTTAGGTCCAAATTTCGATCTAACAATTTTTGCTCAGCAAAGGAATTGAGGGCTTTGAATTAGATTTAGAATGAGATGGGGAAAATTGGTGAATGGGAAAAGGTAGGTGAAGCGGGTATGAAAAATTAGTGTGAAGCGGATTGAAATTTTTCGAGAGCCCGCCTTCTTTATTTTCGGAGTCCGCCTTAGCTATTTACAAGAACGCAATTTGGTAATCCGTTGATTTTTTTAACCAAAATAGTAGTTTAAATTTTGTTTATTTTTAAATTTTTGCATAAGGAAAAAAAACGTGCTTTGAATTTTGTACCCTGGACTTTTGCTAAACTGAAAGTTAAGTTTGTTATAAATTAATATTTGTAAGGTCATGTAAGAAAAGTCATTAAATAGTAAATTAACTAGTAAGTTAATAATTAAACTATGAAAAATTTTAATTACTTAAATATTAATTATCAATGTATTAAATTAAGTACATATTAATCATTAGACATTAACTTTAATTATTTGTTAATTATTATTTAATATTGAATTATTAACTGTAAATATTAGGCTATAATAACTGAATTTTATTATTAATTAATAGTTATATTAATTTGTAGTCTTAATTATTATATAATTATCGATAGTTAATTATGAAAAAGTAACTATTTAATCTTAATTATTATATAATTACTAATAGTTAGTTATTTAATAGTAATTATTATATACTTACTATAATTTACTTACTATTAGTAGTTATTATAATAAATTATTAAATATTTTTTAGTTATTAAATAATTATTAATATACTAATTATAAAATTTATTACAAGTAATTTTAACTAATTATAATTTACTAATTTTTGAATTACTAATTATTAAATCTTTTAAATATTAATTATTAAATAGCCAATACAATTTATTAATTATTATCTTATAAAAATCAAATATAAATATCAACTATAATTATTAAATAATACTTTTAATTAACAAATTAATTACTTAATTATACCATAAAATATTATTCTTGAATATTAATTATCATTATTACTAAATAAATAATATTATTTACTAATTATTAATTATCATCTTTTATGTATTAATATTAAATATAATTATTAAATTATAACTCCATATTTACTAAATAATATTTTAAAGTATGTTTTTCAGAATTAGCTTTATTAGTTGTAAAAAGTTACAGTTATCGCAAGTGGCGAAAACAGTTGCTAAAGACATTTTTTGCAACAAACTTGGAAGCCAGTTGCGAATAATATGTTTGTTGCAACTGTTATGGAAGCGCAGTTGCTAAAAGTATGTTTTCGCAACAGGCATGAATGCGATGTTGCGAAAAATATGCTTTTCGCAACAGGAAGGAAAAACCTGTTGTTAAATCTTATCAATTGCAACAGTTACGAAAGGTCTGTTGCTAAATATCATTTACTGCAACTAACATTTGAGGCCTGTTGCAAATAGCTAGTTGCAATTGGGTATTTTTCTTGTAGTGACTCTGTATTGGCATAAGCGTTGCGAATCATATATGCCAAAGATAATTGAAGACGGAGTAAAGTGCAAGGGCTGTTGTATAAATCTTAGATAACAATTGCCTAAGATGGATGTACTGAATAGTGCCTTTGGTTTGTCCAGTCCCAGGACAACTTCTATGGAAGAAGGTCCGACAGAGTATATCCAATAGATCGCGTAAGTTGATCTCTTCAAATGTATTCACGTTTGGTAGCGGAGGAATTAGTATCTCTTAGTTGTATACCCATGGTATTTTTGGGGAAATCAATTTGTGATTTGGCGGGTATGACAATGTGACATTCAAAGTGAATAAACGTGTGATCTGTCAGAGATAAGCGTGGCCTCTAGCCTCACAACCAGGAAATGACAAAAATCGGGCAGGAAGCATAGCTATGTAGGTCGCACCTATTAGGGTGTATCATCACCTGATCTAGAGTTTCATTTACTTCTAAAAATCTATTGTCGATGTTGTCCCATTCGGGAAACGGTTGCTGACCCCAACCGTTGGTGATATACATTCGATACACTCAAGCGAAATGAGTGGTCGGTTATGTGTGGTCGGGTTGCAAGTTGTTCTTGTTGAACCTAGTGTATTCCTCTCTAGAGGTACACTAGCGAATGGTGGTTCCATACCTTGTCATAGTTGGACATCCATTACCCAATACGTGCTTGCGGTTTTGATTATATACTATATATGTAGAACGTGAGATGAAAGCGTTTCTACTAGATGATTATTACATTGTGGTTGATAGACACTATTATAATATCAATGAGTTTTGATATAAAGATTATTTAAGATTCTCATAGGGGAAAAACCCGTTCCGTTATATGGCGTGGTCTTATGAGATATCGTTTAATGGCTCCAACTGTTTTAAGCTGTTTTACTCATACCAGTTCCATAACTGACCCGGAGTTTATTTTGTTTTGTTTCCCTAAACTCTTGGGTGCCCAATTTAAAATGGGCAATCAAGAAGTCAGGATTTTACAGGTATACTTGAAGAGCTTAGAGCAGGAGGCTTCAGGATTATATAGCTATAGTTATTTCCGCTGTGTTGTAAGTGTTGTACTTTGGTCATGATATGTATATTCAGGAACAGATTTATATTTCAAAGTTATGTTATATAATATATGTTATTCGCTCCGCTGTGAGGTTTGTGTTACTCTGATGTTGTGTTGTTCTTCTTCTTCTATTCCAAGTTTCTATCTTATCTTTCCTCACCCTCGGTTTTCTTTCTATTAACTTTCCAGTATTTTTTGATGTTTTGTTAGTCATCGTGGAGTTTATGGCAATAAGCAAAGTCGCTCAAAAACCAGGTCGTTACAGTTGGTATCAGAGCTTATGGTTAAGTAATTACCTTGGCTCTGTGGCATGACTCAGTAGAGATGGGGTTAGTAACAACCTAGATTGAGTGAGTGTATATATACGAGTGGATGTATTTGTTATTTGATATAAATGGTTTTATATTGAGTAGATTTATTGGTTGAGTTGATTATGGATTTTGGTCGATGGTGGGGCACCACAATATTGTTAGGGGTTTCTAAAACACTCGAATACGATGGGTCGACACGATAAGTTTTGAAAAGAGAGTAAATGAAAATAATTTTACCCAAAGTATATTTTGATATAGAGAAAAAAATATTGGAATTATAATATATTGGATATATTGGTTGTTATTATAATCAAGTAAGATTATAAATTGAAATGGATGTAAGTAACCAATCAGAAATCGTATAAGAGAAACATATGAAATTCGATAAATTAAATCTGAATTTTTAATCAGAATTGGAATCAAAACTCTGGAAATGTGAAAAAGAGTTTGAAAATCGTGTTGAATTAAATATATGAGAATTTTAAAATCCTGGGAGATTTTTAATTTGTTTTACAAGCCGTGTGAATGATATTTTGAAATGAATTTCAAAATGGAAGTGTTTAGAAATGTTTTTGAAAAGTGATATAGTATTGAACTCACTTCGGTCGCTGGAAAATAAATTCCGATGTTGATTCGGATATCATCGGTGTTCATTTTCGAGTTGTAAGTGACGGATTACTACCAAAGTTTTATTTTTGAATCGTTTTGAGAAAACAAGTTGTTTTGATATTCCAAATGAATATTTATTTTAGAAAAAAGTGAAGCTTTTTAAAACTCCTGGGGTGATTATTTGAATTAAAACAAATTAGACAGAAGTTTGGGAAAAGCAAATTGGAATTAAGATAAAGACAGTTAAGTGGTAATAGAAATTCGAAATGAGATTCGGTTTGAATAAAAGCGAATGGTTGTGTTAAAAATAAAAACTGATTGGAAATTGGTTGAGACGGCGTTGGCATATGTGGACTGATAACAGGTGAAAGTGATAGAGTTGATATGCCCGACAAAAAGGTACAAGTTTATATTTGATTTAAGCATGAGATTTATGAGCCGAATTGGCAAGCCGTTTGGCTATTTGATTTTCTTTTGGGTTGAAGGAGGCCTAGAGAGGCAAGTTGGAGTTTGAGCTATTGACCAGTACAAGGGAGGTGCTGGCGAAATTTTTCGAAAAGTTAGGGTGTTAGAAAATTTTCCGGATTTTTGAAAATATTCGTTAATAGAATTAAATTAATAATTTAATTAAAATTAAATTAGTCAGGGGAAACTGAAGTAAAGAAGTGAACAATATAGTCTAGCCAGTCGATAGGGTTTGTTTTCTACCTTAGCAATTTCGAGGATGAAATTATTTTAAGTGGGGAAGAATGTAACGACCCGTATTTTTTTGTGATATATAATTAACTTATTTAATTATATAAATAGTGATTTCGAATTCAAATGGTCGTTTAATAAAATTATATTGAATATTTAATTAATATAAATAATTTAATAATATATTTAATTTTGAAATAATCAAAATGGGCTGAAATGGCGATATGGTGTGAATTGGCCAATTCAAAATATATAATTCAGTTTAAAGTTGAATTATAATAACGAATATATTATTTAAATGAAGTTTGAACGTATAATTATATTATAATTATAATCGAGCTCGAAATGGCGCTGCAATTCGTAAATTGGCGATTCCAACTTCAAACGAATATACAGAAGCCGTTTTAAATTGGATTTCTGTGAAACAAGAAACGTTAGGAGCCGGTGAAGTATATTTTTCTAGTGGAAGAGAAAATTCGGGATTTCTTCGCATAAATTTTTAGTTATATCCAAATTAAATATTCAGAAAAACAGCGGTATATTAATTCGTGGCCATAACGGTTATTTAAATATATTTGAATATCGGTTTTGAATTTCGATAAGGTTCTTTTGAGACATAGTGATAATTTAATTTTTAGAATTTTACTATAATTTTTAATTAAATAAATAAGCAACTTTTTATTTGGAGTATTTTGCACCCTGTAATCAACATTTCGGGGTTCCATAGAATAAGTTAACGGACCTATATTATTATATTTCTGGGATCGTGGAACATTAATCGTCACGATGGCGTACTTTATCTTGTCGATAGCAGTTCGTAATTTAACAAAGTTTTATAAAATGAGATGACCAAAACCTTTTATATCGAAACAAATACACAGACCATAGCATCGTATAAAAACTAGACAACGGAATGATATAAATTTACTTCATTTCTTTCGTACTCACATGTGTGGAAAGAATTGTGATAAATCTACAAAATGTGATCAATGTATAAAACAGAAATGGTAACGTGCTAGGCAAATGAAAGGAAAGCTCACCGTAAAGACTTACATACTAAGTAATACTAATGTGTGTGTGTGTGTATATATATATATATATATATATATATATATATATATATATACTGCTACACATACTTAATGGTCAAGTATCATCCACATTATATACATCACCAAACCCATCTTTTCAACTGCACACCAATGTGTTTATTTTTCTGCCCCTAAGACTTAATAGCCACAAGAAAATGTAAACGTACACACTATGGTTTACTTAACTGTAGAGCAACCTTAGCCTCTAAAGTAAATGGTAAAGAAGTATGCAAGTTTCCCTTTCCTTTGCTACTTTAAACAAAAAATCGATATATATAAATAAACGAAACCACCTCAGTTTTCTGGCTTCAGCAAAACCTAAACTATAACAAATGAAAACCCAAAATGGACACCGATGTGATGACCCCAAACTTCCATGGAATGAAAGTAAGGAATAATCATTTGGAATACAACATAAATACAATAATACAAATCACAGATCAACATAGCATAGGAAATTCATAGAGTAACAACATCATAGCAGCAGAAATATAATGTCATCAACCACAGAAAGTCCACAGTCACAGAATTCTAAATTATTACATCAAGTTTGCAGAAAAAGAAATAAGTTCCAACTCCAATTTAACAACTTGAAATGAAACAAGTTTGATGTCTAGAATTAAAAAGAGAAAAATGCAATAGCAGCAAATGATAGATGTCTTCAAGCTCCAAGTCATCACCTCTCCATGAAAGCAAATCCAAGATAGATAATAAGCAACTCCAAAGAAAAGACTCCAAGCAAAGAATGAACCTGTTTACTTGGCTGCCCGTGTAGAAAGGAGGGCACCCGAGTTTGCAAAAAGGTGGAAACAAACAACGGGTCAGTCGAGGGACTGGTGTGAGAATTCTTAACTAATTTATCACTAGTAATAAGGCAAATCCAAAGACCACGCCGCTAATGCAGAACGGGTTTACTCTATTGGATTGTCGTGCATAAAAGTGTCAGAACAAATAATAAGTAAATCGTAAAACAACGCTATGCTTTTGAGAAAATGGAATTACCATAAGACCCAGGTCCCATCATACAATGCAACACAAACCAGAGGATAGGTGTAACAACCCGGATTTTTACAACATGCTAAGACGAGAATCAAGGCAGAATTTAATTATAAAATCTGAATCAAGGGAAATGGGCTATGCCATTGCGTTCGTCTCGGAAAAATATGCGAAATAGATCCGAGTTTTCGAAAATCGGAGTCCGTATGACCAAGTTATGCCCCGTCAAAGTTTTCAGAAAATTTCAAGTTCAAAAACGGTTCAAATTTGAATTCAGATTTCAAATTCAGCCAAGCAGAAGAGGCGGGAAAAATTCCCGCCACCCCCAAGTCGACTGGGGAGTCAACTTGGGAGTCGACACACCCCAGGTGGTGTCGACTACCCAGTCGACACCCCTGTCGACTTGAGTGGTCGGCCAGTTTGGCCTGGGTGCACCTGACTTGTTCCTCAAGACATGTTTGGAGGTTTGTGACGGATTTTGACGGCTCAGATCTATCCTAGGGTTTATCCTATGGCCTAAACTACTCCTAATCTCTATAAAAAGACCCCTAAGCCTACCCTAAACCCTCACAAATCACTCATGCAACGAAGTGCCGCCAAAATCTATCTTGATCATGGCCTCCATCTCCAACTCCAAGGGCTTATGCATTCAAATCGGATCCAAATCAAAGGTGCTAGCTTGCTACATCAAATCAAGGGAGTGGATCAACGTTTCTATGCAAGTTTCATGACGATTCTTCAACAAAGGAGCCACCTTTCTTGGTCAAGACGATTCATGATCTTTCCCTAAGCCTCGCTATGTAAGTTCTAGCTACTTGTAGATTATAACGGTGGTTCTAATGTGACACGGAATAAAATGCGATGAAACATAAGTATGCTAGCCTATGTGAACCTAATTTTGCCCCTTTTCTATGATCTATGACCTTGGTCTAAGTTTTAGCGACTTAATCATGCCACTCATGTTATGTTTCACCTAGTTTACCTTGCAAGTTTGAATCTTTATCTATGGAATGTTAGCATGAACCTTTAGGAACCATTTGACTTGTGAAACATTGGCAAAGACTTGACTTTGGGGCTTATGCATGTAAATGAACCCAAACCCCTTATGTTATCATGCATGTTTGTGGCAAAATTCCCTAATGATACTGTAACGACCCGTGTTTTTGACCGTTAAATATTTAATTTAATTTATTTATTTTAAATATTATATTGGGAATATTAATGGAATTTAATATTTAATTCGTTAATAAAAAACGAAGTTGAACATTATAGTTTATATATAATTATAAATCGAGCTCGAAATGGCGCTGTAGTTCGCAATATGGAGTTTTGAACTTCAACTGAGAATACAGAGTCCGATATAAGTCGGATTTCTGTGAAACAAGACACGTTGGAACCATACTGACGATAATTTCCATATGAAAGGGAAAAATCCAGATTCCGTGTTATAATTTGACAGTTATGGCCAAATAAAATTTTGAAATAGTCGCTATGGAAAATCGTTATTAAATTATAGGCCTTTAAAATAACCGTTTTGCAAACGGACTCAGATTTCGACGAAACCAGTTTCATTAGAACCGTATCGTTAAATTATTGTACGGTGGTGAGTGGCGTAGAAAACCGATGTCGTATGTGGTCACGGTAGCCATAAACGCCCAATCAAATTCTATAGCGTGTAGTTAAATTAATCGAGAGATATTTGAGTGTAACTTGAGCAGACGATCGAATTAAGCCATGAAACCAGTTCCGTTGAGTTCGTATCGTCGATTAGGGTCAGGATAGCTATATAGTTTGTTATTTTTAGAAACCGGATAATTGGGCGTTAAAAAGGGTATTGCGGTGAGCGGTAAAAATAGCCTACCGGAGCAACAGTCTCAGAATGCGACGAAATTAATGCCGTTGGGTTCGTATCGAAAAGTTATTATCAGACTTCGCAGTTTCGAGTTGATTTGATTTATCTGGTGATCGTGGAAAAATTAAATGCGTGTTTATTTCCGGTTTCATAAAGGAAAAATTTTCATACGACCTAGGATTGCGACGAAACTTGTCCCATTGGGTCCGGAATATCTTTCTGGTTTGGGAATAGCCTTTTTATCAGTAAACAGAGATCGTATGGAGGTGTTTCGGGGCGAATTTCTCGTTGAAGTTTCATGAAGTATTATATAATCAAGCATTTCCACTTCCTTCTCTCTTTGTGTGCTGCACTGCATCCTATTTCAAAATTTATTGCGTCCCAAATACCGGTGCCGTGCGTCCCAAATTCTTTTGCGTGGGAGCCAAACCACCTTACATATATATATACCCTTACTTTTAACAAAACCCTAAACAGACAAAGTTTTCCGCCGCCACCCTCCTTAGAAATGAACGAACCAAAATACACTGTCTTCTCCCTCTTTTTCCTCGTCATCCACACAGTAACTCACGACTCCACCAACTAGAAAAGTGTTCCTCCCTGTGCGATCATCAACCTGAACGGTGATGATTTGGTTTACTGTAACGGGTTGGTTGGGATTTGCAAGACAAGAGGCGAACGTCAACCTGAAGTTCTTAAGCATAGGCAGCGCCGGAGAGTTTGAGATTCACGTCGATGATGGAGGAGCTGTAGTCGCTCGCGATGACAGCAGTTGATCGACCTCCGTGGTCTGAGCTGGGGTGTGACGTGCTGAAGTCGAGATACATGAAAACAACGAGGGGGCGGAGCAGCTAATTTCGGAGTTGAGGTGTTCAAACCCAATGTAAATAGTGGACGGGAACGAGATGCATGAGATGGTGGATTTTTTGTGGACAGTGCGTGATGGGTTCATGGCAGTTTCAAACGGGAAGAAGGTCGGCCAGTTTAATGTTAAATGTAATTAGTTTTAAAATGGTTAATTAAGTGGATAATCAATTTAATTAAAATTATATATGGCAGGCGTATGGATTTGAGAGCAAAACCAAAACATGGGAGTGTTTCCTTCCTGAACCAGCGTTTGCTACTGCATGGTAGAAAGGAAGACAGGGGCGCGTTGGGGAAACTAATGGGAAGACGGCTTTCTGTTGCAACCGTTTTTGGTTCCAACGTAAGTACAAAATGGACTTTTGGGCCAACAGGTTTTATTTAAAAATAAAATAAAATAGGAGTAGTAGTTCGAATAAAGCAAGGGGGAAAAGAATACTAAAGGGTATTTTGGTGGGGAAGAATATTAAACGTGAAGAATTATTGGGTTAAGGATGGGACTTACCTGCTACGTACTATTGTGGGCTTGTGAGGTACAAAAGAGTAAACGAAGAAATAAAAAAAAGCTGAGTAAAAGAGCATCGGCACAATTAAAGGATTGAGAGCAATAGTTAGAAACAAATGGAAAGACAAGGTGAGTTAACCTCACTCAGTTACCCTTTTTATATTTTATATAAATTGGGTATTTTTATTTTGTGTGCTATGCTTGCCAATGGTTGACTGTTTTGATAGTTATCTATTTACCTGTTGATTTAACTGATGAAATCAAACTGTGTTTAATTTCAGTGAATTATCAAATTGTTATTTTAACGATTTGTTCCGATAGAGGTAGCTTACCTCATCGGTCACGTTTACCAAAATAAACGTGTTTAATGATTTGAATTGTTTGATCTGTTGGATCTGTTTGAACTGTTTGATGATAACCATTGTGATTTCAGGGAAGAACAGGTTGGAGGGACCCAACCGGATCCCTCAAATGTATTATTTATTTTCATATTATCATATATGAACCGATCTGTTTGGTTGATTGATTTGATTGTTGTTTATTGACTGAATATTCAACATCTGTTTGGGTTGAACCGATGGGCGGTATTGGTTAAGTGTTTGGCAGTGTATGGCCTTTAAAATCAATCAGTTTATAGAGATTGATTCACCATCGGGTGAATCGATAGAACTGAAGTTACAAAATTTATCTTATAACTGAAGTTAGATTTTGAATATATTATTTTGAATTAAAGTTAATAAAGATAAATAAATATTTTATTTATTTAAGGTTTTGATTTGTTAATAGTTTATTTTATAAAATAAAATATGTTGTTAATCAGATTTACAAGCAAGAGAACATGGAATGAATAGAATGGTTAAACTTTGGCAATTGTTTGTAAAGGGAAACAACTAATGAGATTATTTAAATTTATTATATTTTTAAGTGAAAATTAATTAGAATCGATTAAGGAGATAATCGAGCTTTGAGTGAATTAAATCGGCTGTGTTGAATTGGAATAAATTATCAAATTGATGAGTTTTGGTTTGAATAGTAAAATGAGTATTGTTTAAATTTAAATGAGGCGTTAAAGGGGATTTACTATTTATTTTAGTTAATAAAGAAATTAACTATTTTAAAATAGTTAATGATTAAAGAAAGGTATTATCGTGATGTACAGTGAATTAGGAAATTTGTTTTAATTGAATAAATGTAAGAAGTGATCGAAGGTGAAATGTGATCCATTTGGAAGGTGAAAGGAATCTATGAACGGGTTTTTATATTTAAACCCAAACTTGTCTATAACAAAGTATAAAAGGAATTCCAAGCAAATAACATAGTTTGAAATGAATATTACTTAATCATTTGAATTAAGTAAAGAGGGTTTTAGAGAATAAAGGGGTTTATCATAAACCAGAGTTTACGTATGGGATTTAAAGTGTTAAAAACGTTGATTTTAAATTACGTTACTGGAAAATTAGATCAAGTAAAAGTGGAAAGTGAAATGAGATTTCCAAAGTATGGGATGTATAAATAGATTTAAAAGGAGATCGGTATAAGTGAATTTGAATAAAGAAGTCGAAGGGATTGTATAACCAAGTCCCAGTCATGATGGAATTTGTTTGGAACTGGAATAATATATTGGGTGGTTACAATTGATATTTATTTGAGGATAAGAACGTTGTTTGATCAAGGTCTGAGAGG
Organism: Allium sativum; assembly: GCA_030737875.1. Taxonomy (NCBI): domain Eukaryota; kingdom Viridiplantae; phylum Streptophyta; class Magnoliopsida; order Asparagales; family Amaryllidaceae; genus Allium; species Allium sativum. Next base: position 755,640,347 of record CM060918.1, read on the forward strand.
TAATTAAAATACCCCAACTTGAACAACATCGGGATTATCTGAAGATGGTATTAGTGATAATCGTAAGAGACGTTAGTGAAGATATTTTGGAAATATAAACAGCGATTTTAGCGCTGTTGTTATAATATATGTTTTGTAAATCAAATATAGCGATTTTAGCACTGTTGCTATAGTAAATGGATTGTAAACCTAAACAGCGATTATAGCGCTGTTATTTGAAAATCTAAATAGTAATTATAATGCTATTATTATAACATATATGCTATAAATTTCCTTATTAAAAACAAATGGATTTTCCCGATTTAAATAATAAAGGATGAGTTGTCATTTCGTACGACTGCTAGCGTAATTCGCAGGGCTGCAGATAGCCTACGGCGGTCGGATGTTTCCTGAGGGAATCAGGCGTAACCATTGTGATCGCTGCGATCTAGAGTCAAGCGAATGGAGTTAAGTGGAATGTTAGTTAATCAATTAGAGTTAAATCAAATTAGAGTTATTCAAATATCGTATTTTTTTGAATATTAAAAGAGTTAGAAGTTTTAATTTAACCAAAAGTAAATCAGTTGTTAAAGGCCAAGTGATGCTGAATACTGAATCAGTGAACTCATTTGATTGTCATGGTTGAAACACTATATATTTTGATAGTTAAAACACCGACTATCAAATCTGACCAATACGATTGTTGGTATGGAAAGACCGGGATCGAATTTATATTCGAAAACCATTCCGACCAACAAATACGTGAAGATCTCAGAAGATGATCGAGATGGAGCATTGAAGACCGTGGATTTTCATGAATGGAAGAATCACTAATATCCTCTACCTGGCAAGCAGAGGCAAGCTTTGATTCTGTCGTGGTTGGAATCAACGGGTTGCAAGGACTCCTCGCTACTGATCCATGGGGTGATTCCTATATTGGATGCGGTAGGAGAGTGCCTTCGGTTCATCCTGTTCCTGGGTGAATTGTATGGACGGATGTCTGACAGAGTATTTCCAAAGGGTCACGTACGTTGATTTCTTCAAACGTACGATAGTTGTTGGCGGGGAGTTGCCGTTCTCTTAGCTTCCAGCTAGAGTATTTTTGTGGACGTCAATTAGTGATATCTGACGGATCTGACGATGTGGCATTCAAAGTGAATGGTGACCAGATTTTCAAAGATAAATTCTGGCCTCAAGCCTCATCAACCGGAAGATTACAAAAATCGGGCAGGCAGCATGGCTATGTGGGTCGCTCCCATTAGGGTGTATAATCACCTATCTAGAGAAAATCCTATTGTTTCTTGTATCTATGTTTCGATGCTGTCCCTTATCGGGAGACGGTTGCTGATCCCAACCGTCGGTGATATACATTCGATACACTCAAGCGAAATGAGTGGTCGGTCATGTGAGGGCCGGGTTGCAAGACGTTCTTGTTGAACCCAGTGTATTCGTCTCTAGAGATACACTATCGGCAGGTGGTCCCATACCTTGTCAAGGTCGGAATCCAATTTCCAATAAGCGCCTGCGGTTTTGATTGTATACTATATATGTGAAGCGTGAGATGCAAGCGTTCCACTAGATTGTTATTTACTTGTATTTAGACATTATTATAATATCAGACAAGATATTGATTTCAAAATGGTTTTGGGTTATCGTAAGGTAAAAACCGTCCGTGTTTATGTGTGGATTTGGTCTTACGATTATCCTTTTCTTTTGAAAAGATTTTTGAACTCTAAAATCATGATTGGATGATTTACCTTATTACTGTGCGAGTTTATCTCACTCTGGTTCACCAGACTGACCCGGTGTTTTGTAAATGCTCGGGTTAGCCCGGAGTGTACAGGTTCAGGTTAGCGACTGCTATGAAGAGACGAGCTGGAAGAATCCAGACGTATGATATTACTACTATTCCGCTGTGTGTTGTATATGGGAACAGGCTATTATAATTGTCCCATGGTATGATGTACTCTGATACTGTAAGTATTTTCAAAGCTCTCAATAAAGATTTATTTCTGTATTATATTTTGTTCCGCTGCGATGTGAGACTCTGTGTTGTGTTGTTTCTTCTTCTTCTTCTATTCTAATATTTCTTTCTTTCTTATCTCACCCTCTAAATTCTTTCTAATAACTATCCAGTGTTTCGGTGCTTGGAGGATCGGCATGAGTTACAGTAAAGGTATTTATGTCGATTTTCGGGGCCGAAATTCTCAGTTCGTTACAGTGGTATCAGAGCTGGTTGCTTAATTGGTACGGATGATAGGGGGTTCTCGCTTCGCGTTTGGTGGCGAACGGGAGACTCTTACCCCTACATCTCCCGACAATGTGTGTTGGTCGAGTCGCGAGGCTGGCCGTAAAAGCAGTTCTGAGGTATCTCTGTAAGCCACGGTGGGAGTTTAGCCCACTGCCGTTAGTTCGTTACAGTGGTATCAGAGCTGAAGGTTAAGTGATTACCTTGGCTCTGTGGCATGACTCAGTAGAGATGGGGTTAGCAATACCCTAGATTGAGTTTGAGTGTATATATACGAGTGAACGTATTTGTAGATTTTATAAAAAAATGTTTTATATTGTGGAGATTTATTGGTTGAGTTGTTTATGAGTTCTGATCGATCAGTTTGATCCACTGTATCGATAGGGGTTTATAAGCACTCGAATACGATGGGTCGTCACGATATGTTTTAAAAGAGGGTAAATGAAATAAATTGCCCAAATGATATTTTGATATAAAGAAAATATATATTTTTTTGAATATTATAGTATATTGGATGTGTTGGTTGATTATAATTGAAATGGTTATATAAATAACCAGTCAGAATTCATATGGATATAATATATGGAATCATATGAATTAAATTTGAAATTTAAAATCAAAATTTGAATTAAAATTCCTAAAAATGAGAAAGTTGTTTGCAAATGGATTTGAATTGCATATATGAGAAATTTTAAATCCTGGGAGATTTTAAATTGTTTTACGAGCATTGTGTTTGGTATTTTGAAATAGATTTCAAAATGAAGTGTTTAAGATATGATTTTGAAAAGTTATATAGTACTGAACTCACTTCGATAGCTGGGGAATAACTCTGATGATGTTGGCCACATCATTAGTGTTCATTTCCGAGTTCTAAGTGACGGATTACTACCAAAGATTGTGTTTTGAATTGCTTTGAGAAAAACAAGTTGTTTTGAATCCTGAAAAGGAATATTTGATTTTTGAAAGAGCTAAACTGTTTAAAAACTCCTAGGGGAATTGTTTGAACAAAAACAAAATTAAATAGAAATTGTGAAAGCGAATATGAATTGAATTGAAACCGATTAACTGGTAATTGAATCGGGAGATAATATATCGAGTAGAATTAGATTTTGAAATTTGGAGACAGGAATCTGAAATGGTGTTGGACTGGTAAGTCAAGAGTTAAAATTGATAATGGATGGAAACTGAGTTAAGAATGGGATTTGGCTTGGATGCGTGCAGGATTTGGTTTTGAGGATGAAATTGGAATTTTGTTTGGGAATGCATTGGTATATGCTGACAGGGCAGCAGATGGAAAGGCTATAATGATATGTCCGACAAAAAGGTACACGTTTATTTTTATATGGGTTTGGTGATCTATGAGCCTATTGGGCAAGCCGCTTGGCTGTTTTATTTTCTTTTGGATTGGAGAAGGCCTAGAAAGGCAAGTTGGAGTTGTACCGATTGAGCCGTACAGAGGAGGTGCTGGCGAAATTTTTCGGAAATTTAAAGTGTTAGAAAATTTTCGATATTTTTGAAAATATTCATATACGGTATTGAATTAGTTTCGATTTAAAATAAATTAGATTTGAAATTTAATAGGTCTGTAATGTTCTTTCTTACCTTAGCAATTTCGAGGACGAAATTATTTTAAGGGGGGAAGGATGTAACGACCCGTGTTTTTGACCGTTAAATATTTAATTTAATTTATTCATTTTAAATATTATATTGGGAATATTAATGGAATTTAATATTTAATTCGTTAATAAAAAACGAAGTTGAACATTATAGTTTATATATAATTATAAATCGAGCTCGAAATGGCGCTGCAGTTCGCAATATGGAGTTTTGAACTTCAACTGAGAATACAGAGTCCGATATAAGTCGGATTTCTGTGAAACAAGGCACGTTGGAACCATACTGACGATAATTTCCATATGAAAGGGAAAAATCCAGATTCCGTGTTATAATTTGATAGTTATGGCCAAATAAAATTTTGAAATAGTCGCTATGGAAAATCGTTAATAAATTATAGGCCTTTAAAATAACCGTTTTGCAAACGGACTCAGATTTCGACGAAACCAGTTTCATTAGAACCGTATCGTTAAATTATTGTACGGTGGTGAGTGGTGTAGAAAAACGATGTCGTATGTGGTCACGGTAGCCATAAACGCCCAATCAAATTCTATAGCGTGTAGTTAAATTAATCGAGAGATATTTGAGTGTAACTTGAGCAGACGATCGAATTAAGCCATGAAACCAGTTCCGTTGAGTTCGTATCGTCGATTAGGGTCAGGATAGCTATATAGTTTGTTATTTTTAGAAACCGGATAATTGGGCGTTAAAAAGGGTATTGCGGTGAGCGGTAAAAATAGCCTACCGGAGCAACAGTCTCAGAATGCGACGAAATTAGTGTCGTTGGGTTCGTATCGAAAAGTTATTATCAGACTTCGCAGTTTCGAGTTGATTTGATTTATCTGGTGATCGTGGAAAAATTAAATGCGTGTTTATTTCCGGTTTCATAAAGGAAAAATTTTCATACGACCTCGGATTGCGACGAAACTTGTCCCATTGGGTCCGGAATATCTTTCTGGTTTGGGAATAGCCTTTTTATCAGTAAACAAAGATCGTATGGAGGTGTTTCGGGGCGAATTTCTCGTTGAAGTTTCATGAAGTATTATATAATCAAGCATTTCCACTTCCTTCTCTCTTGTGTGCTGCACTGCATCCTATTTCAAAATTTCTTGCGTCCCAAATACCGGTGTCGTGCGTCCCAAATTCTTTTGCGTGGGAGCCAAACCACCTTACATATATATATATACCCATACTTTTAACAAAACCCTAAATAGACAAAATTTTCCGCCGCCACCCTCCTTAGAAATGAACGAACCAAAATACACTGTCTTCTCCCTCTTTTTCCTCGTCATCCACACAGTAACTCACGACTCCACCAACTAGAAAAGTGTTCCTCCCTGTGCGATCATCAACCTGAACGGTGATGATTTGGTTTACTGTAATGGGTTGGTTGGGATTTGCAAGACAAGAGGCGGACGTCAACCTGAAGTTCTTAAGCATAGGCGGTGCCGGAGAGTTTGAGATTCACGTCGATGATGGAGGAGCTGTAGTCGCTCGCGATGACAGCAGTTGATCGACCTCCGTGGTCTGAGCTGGGGTGTGACGTGCTGAAGTCGAGATACATGAAAACAACGAGGGGGCGGAGCAGCTAATTTCGGAGATGAGGTGTTCAAACCCAATGTAAATAGTGGACGGGAACGAGATGCATGAGATGGTGGATTTTTTGTGGACAGTGCGTGATGGGTTCATGGAAATTTCAAACGGGAAGAAGGTCGGCCAGTTTAATGTTAAATGTAATTAGTTTTAAAATGGTTAATTAAGTGGATAATCAATTTAATTAAAATTATATATGGCAGGCGTATGGATTTGAGAGCAAAACCAAAACATGGGAGTGTTTCCTTCCGGAACCAGCGTTTGCTACTGCATGGTAGAAAGGAAGACAGGGGCGCGTTGGGGAAACTAATGGGAAGACGGTTTTCTGTTGCAACCGTTTTTGGTTCCAACGTAAGTACAAAATGGACTTTTGGGCCAACGGGTTTTATTTAAAAATAAAATAAAATGGGAGTAGTAGTTCGAATAAAGCAAGGGGGAAAAGAATACTAAAGGGTATTTTGGTGGGGAAGAATATTAAACGTGAAGAATTATTGGGTTAAGGATGGGACTTACCTGCTACGTACTATTGTGGGCTTGTGAGGTACAAAAGAGTAAACGAAGAAATAAAAAAAAAGCTGAGTAAAAGAGCATCGGCACAATTAAAGGATTGAGAGCAACAGTTAGAAACAAATGGAAAGACAAGGTGAGTTAACCTTACTCAGTTACCCTTTTTATATTTTATATAAATTGGGTATTTTTATTTTGTGTGCTATGCTTGCCAATGGCTGACTGTTTTGCTAGTTATCTATTTACCTGTTGATTTAACAGATGAAATTAAACTGTGTTTAATTTCAGTGAATTATCAAATTGTTATTTTAACGATTTGTTCCGATAGAGGTAGCTTACCTCATCGGTCACGTTTACCAAAATAAACGTGTTTAATGATTTGAATTGTTTGATCTGTTTGATCTGTTGGATCTGTTTGAACTGTTTGATGATAACCATTGTGATTTCAGGGAAGAACAGGTTGGAGGGACCCAACCGGATCCCTCAAATGTATTATTTATTTTCATATTATCATATATGAACCGATCTGTTTGGTTGATTGATTTAATTGTTGTTTATTGACTCAACATCTGTTTGGGTTGAACCGATGGGCGGTATTGGTTAAGTGTTTGGCAGTGTATGGCCTTTAAAATCAATCAGTTTATAGAGATTGATTCACCGTCAGGTGAATCGATAGAACTGAAGTTATAAAATTTATTTTATAACTGAAGTTAGATTTTGAATATATTATTTTGAATTAAAGTTAATAAAGATACATAAATATTTTATTTATTTAAGGTTTTGATTTGTTAATAGTTTATTTTATAAAATAAAATATGTTGTTAATCAGATTTACAAGCAAGAGAACATGGAATGAATAGAATGGTTAAACTTTGGCAATTGTTTGTAAAGGGAAACAACTAATGAGATTATTTAAATTTATTATATTTTTAAGTGAAAATTAATTAGAATCGATTAAGGAGATAATCGAGTTTTGAGTGAATTAAATCGGCTGTGTTGAATTGGAATAAATTATCAAATTGATGAGTTTTGGTTTGAATAGTAAAATGAGTATTGTTTAAATTTAAATGAGGCGTTAAAGGGGATTTACTATTTATTTTAGTTAATAAAGAAATTAACTATTTTAAAATATTTAATGATTAAAGAAAGGTATTATCGTGATGTATAGTGAATTAGGAAATTTGTTTTAATTGAATAAATGTAAGAAGTGATCGAAGGTGAAATGTGATCCATTTGGAAGGTGAAAGGAATCTATGAACGGGTTTTTATATTTAAACCCAAACTTGTCTATAACAAAGTATAAAAGGAATTCCAAGCAAATAACATAGTTTGAAATGAATATTACTTAATCATTTGAATTAAGTAAAGAGGGTTTTAGAGAATAAAGGGGTTTATCATAAACCAGAGTTTACGTATGGGATTTAAAGTGTTAAAAACGTTGATTTTAAATTACGTTACTGGAAAATTAGATCAAGTAAAAGTGGAAAGTGAAATGAGATTTCCAAAGTATGGGATGTATAAATAGATTTAAAAGGAGATCGGTATAAGTGAATTTGAATAAAGAAGTCGAAGGGATTGTATAACCAAGTCCCAGTCATGATGGAATTTGTTTGGAACTGGAATAATATATTGGGTGGTTACAATTGATATTTATTTGAGGATAAGAACGTTGTTTGATCAAGGTCTGAGAGGTAATTAAAATACCCCAACTTGAACAACATCGGGATTATCTGAAGATGGTATTAGTGGTAATCGTAAGAGACGTTAGTGAAGATATTTTGGAAATATAAACAGCGATTTTAGCGCTGTTGTTATAATATATGTTTTGTAAATCAAATATAGCGATTTTAGCACTGTTGCTATAGTAAATGGATTGTAAACCTAAACAGCGATTATAGCGCTGTTATTTGAAAATCTAAATAGTAATTATAATGCTATTATTATAACATATATGCTATAAATTTCCTTATTAAAAACAAATGGATTTTCCCGATTTAAATAATAAAGGATGAGTTGTCATTTCGTACGACTGCTAGCGTAATTCGCAGGGCTGCAGATAGCCTACGGCGGTCGGATGTTTCCTGAGGGAATCAGGCGTAACCATTGTGATCGCTGCGATCTAGAGTCAAGCGAATGGAGTTAAGTGGAATGTTAGTTAATCAATTAGAGTTAAATCAAATTAGAGTTATTCAAATATCGTATTTTTTTGAATATTAAAAGAGTTAGAAGTTTTAATTTAACCAAAAGTAAATCAGTTGTTAAAGGCCAAGTGATGCTGAATACTGAATCAGTGAACTCATTTGATTGTCATGGTTGAAACACTATATATTTTGATAGTTAAAACACCGACTATCAAATCTGACCAATACGATTGTTGGTATGGAAAGACCGGGATCGAATTTATATTCGAAAACCATTCCGACCAACAAATACGTGAAGATCTCAGAAGATGATCGAGATGGAGCATTGAAGACCATGGATTTTCATGAATGGAAGAATCACTAATATCCTCTACCTGGCAAGCAGAGGCAAGCTTTGATTCTGTCGTGGTTGGAATCAACGGGTTGCAAGGACTTCTCGCTACTGATCCATGGGGTGATTCCTATATTGGATGCGGTAGGAGAGTGCCTTCGGTTCATCCTGTTCCTAGGTGAATTGTATGGACGGATGTCTGACAGAGTATTTCCAAAGGGTCACGTACGTTGATTTCTTCAAACGTACGATAGTTGTTGGCGGGGAGTTGTCGTTCTCTTAGCTTCCAGCTAGAGTATTTTTGTGGACGTCAATTAGTGATATCTGACGGATCTGACTATGTGGCATTCAAAGTGAATGGTGACCAGATGTTCAAAGATAAATTCTGGCCTCAAGCCTCATCAACCGGAAGATTACAAAAATCGGGCAGGCAGCATGGCTATGTGGGTCGCTCCCATTAGGGTGTATAATCACCTATCTAGAGAAAATCATATTGTTTCTTGTATCTATGTTTCGATGCTGTCCCTTATCGGGAGACGGTTGCTGATCCCAACCGTCGGTGATATACATTCGATACACTCAAGCGAAATGAGTGGTCGGTCATGTGAGGGCCGGGTTGCAAGACGTTCTTGTTGAACCCAGTGTATTCGTCTCTAGAGATACACTATCGGCAGGTGGTCCCATACCTTGTCAAGGTCGGAATCCAATTTCCAATAAGCGTCTGCGGTTTTGATTGTATACTATATATGTGAAGCGTGAGATGCAAGCGTTCAACTAAATTGTTATTTACTTGTATTTAGACATTATTATAATATCAGACAAGATATTGATTTCAAAATGGTTTTGGGTTATCGTAAGGTAAAAACCGTCCGTGTTTATGTGTGGATTTGGTCTTACGATTATCCTTTTCTTTTGAAAAGATTTTTGAACTCTAAAATCATGATTAGATGATTTACCTTATTACTGTGCGAGTTTATCTCACTCTGGTTCACCAGACTGACCTGGTGTTTTGTAAATGCTCCGGTTAGCCCGAAGTGTACAGGTTCAGGTTAGCGACTGCTATGAAGAGACGAGCTGGAAGAATCCAGACGTGTGATATTACTACTATTCCGCTGTGTGTTGTATATGGGAACAGGCTATTATAATTGTCCCATGGTATGATGTACTCTGATACTATAAGTATTTTCAAAGCTCTCAATAAAGATTTATTTCTGTATTATATTTTGTTCCGCTGCGATGTGAGACTCTGTGTTGTGTTGTTTCTTCTTCTTCTTCTATTCTAATATTTCTTTCTTTCTTATCTCACCCTCTAAATTCTTTCTAATAACTATCCAGTGTTTCGGTGCTTGGAGGATCGGCATGAGTTACAGTAAAGGTATTTATGTCGATTTTCGGGGCCGAAATTCTCAGTTCGTTACAGATACTATGCATGTTTGTGGCCAAATTCCCCTATGATACTATGCATGTTTGTGGTCAAATTCCCTTATGATACTATGCCGGTTTGTGGCCAAATTCCCCTATGATACTATGCATGTTTGTGGCCAAATTCCCCTATGATACTATGCATGTTTGTGGCCAAATTCCCTTATGATACTATGCATGTTTGTGGCCAAAAACCCCTTATGATGCTATGCATATTTTGAGGCCAAACCCCTTATGATACCATGCATGTTTGTGGCCAATCCCTTTTTGACATCGTGCATGTTTTGGGCCAATATGTAGCATAGTATCCTCACTATGTTGACTTGCTTTTACTTGGGTTGGAAACACAATTTGGGGTGGGTTAGACGAGCGTGATTATGACATGATAATTTGACATGGGATTTCATGAAAATATGACACTCATGATACACCTAAATGTGGACGTGACATGTGGGGTAAACATGGGACTTGAAACTAGACACGTATGGGTTGTAAGTGTAACATGACACTAGACCAAACATGAAAGTGGCCAACTCGAGGTTGGGTTGAGTTTGTAGCATAAATCTACCCGGACCCGCCCGGCTTAACTAGTGGCTACAAATAATAGGACTCAATGTGAGTAGTTGGTCACATAGCACTTAAAACCCGAGGTTAGACTAGGTTGTGGTGTAAATCTACCCGGACCCGCCCGGCTTAACTAGTAACCACAACAAGGTCTAATGTGAGAGGTTAAAAGTGCATTAATTTAATTAATGCCACATGATAAGGTTAAGTAAATCTGATTAATGACACTTAACCGATATGACATGAATGGGTAGGTTAAGTTAAACCGGACTTGATCTCTTAATGACACTTAACCATATAAGACAATTAAGGGATGGGGTTAAGTAATTTACACTTAACTAATCCGACTTGGTAATTAGATGGGGTTAAGTAACTTAGACTTAACTAATCTAAACACGGTAATTAGATGGGGTTAAGTAACATAGACTTAACTAATCTAAACACGGTAATTAGATGGGGTTAAGTAACCTACACTTAACTAATCTAAACACGGTAATTATATGGGGTTAAGTTAAACACTTAACCAATCTAAACTTGGTAATTCAATGAGGTTAAGTGATCAATACTTAACCAATTTAACATGATAATTTAATGGGGTTAAGTAACTTATACTTAACCAATTATACATGATGATTTGATGAGGTTAAGTAACCTATATTTAACCAATCTAATATGCGGACCTGATAGGGTTAAGTCACAAGGCCTTTTAAATAAACTTAACCATTGTAATACGATTAGTGGATGGGGTTAAGCTAACCCATACTTAACCAATCCGACTCGATAATCTGATGGGATTAAGATAATCTATGCTTAATCAATCTAACACGATAATCTGATAGGGTTAAGATAAACAAGTACTTAACTAATTTGACTTGATGATTGAATAGGGTTAAGTCATGAGCTTCTTGGTATACTTAACCAACTTGTAGGGCTAGGTCTTGGACTCGAATACTTAGCCAAATCTTGACATGATTCGTAGGCAGGTTAAGTCATGAACTTAAATGACAATACTTAACCCATTGGACAAAACCCTAGTTCAGGGGACTAGGTGGAAAACAGGGATTAACAAGGGTAGCGGGAAAGGAGACTAAGTGGTAAACCTTAGTGTAGGAAACTAAGTAATAATTCTTAGTCAAGGGATTTGGACCAGTTCACAGATTGATGAGTAACCCGATATGGTAGGTCATCGCTTAAAACACGAGGAGGAGCAAATTATCCGACTTAGATAAAGGCTCCAACGAACTGGGTGACGAAGCGGTAGCTTCGGGGGACGTGAGGGTACTCTTGGTATCCCTCTGTGAGGTGGCAGATGGTCCATGAAACCCGGCCTCACAGGGGTTAAGGTCTGCGGTAGAAGAGCCAAGGGTATGCCTTGGTTGCTATGCGAGCGACCTAAAGACTGGGATGGATTAGCGTGGAGTCGACGATACTTGTTTTTGCCCTGGATAGCACGTCGCGGACTACCTACCATCTTTAGTCAATCGTGTACGAATGGAAAGGCAGAGAACCCCCAACAGACCATGTTCTTGCTATCGAGTCATGAGTGAGGTTGGCCCTTAGGAAAGTGGGGCTATAGTGGGGCCGGGATGTCGTTCTCATACATGATTTTTCTTGGATTGCCTTTCAGTAGTTGAGGGAGGGGTCACGTGGGACCATAGCCACGGATTCAAAAATAGACCTTGATATCTGCATAAGCAGACGACTTAAAGCTCCCGACTGAGTTCCGTATTTCTTGATTTGCCCTGGCACGGAACTCGGATGGCACATTGAGATACATGTGCATCTAGACATGGAAAACGATTCACGATATATACGTGGGACAAAGGACGCGGTTGACGGGTGGCATAATCCCTAGTGGCCCTAGGTGGCTTGAACCCAAACCGAGACACGGAAACGTTCATTAGGTAGCATAATCCCTAGCGGTCCTAGGTGGCATAAACCCTAAGTGAACACGCGATAGTTCATGGTAAGAAAACATAACCCGATCAAGGGTAGCAGTCCAAAACAACTTCAAGGATAAAATGGTACTACGTTGAGGTGGTATAGGTTTACGTGGGAAAGCCCGTACGGCCTACGGCAAAGGACTAAACTTATACATGGAAAGAAACATACGAGTTGGGAAAACCTACATATGCTATATATTAGGTTAACATGGACCATTACATGACATTGGGCAAGGGACATTCATAGTTAATACATGACGCGGGTTGGGATACTAGTACGAGAGGTGCAGAGCAAATATACATGTTAGAACCATGAGAAATATACTTGATAGTAACCTCGGGATGTTATACATGATAGATACTTTGGGATAGTATACTTGATAAAAACCTGACGATGTGACACCTCGATTTATCTTGACACCGTAGTTTATCATGATACCTTTGTTTATCTTGCTACAACAGTTCATCCGGTTATCTTGCTTTAGCTTATCTATCTTGTCGCCATCCTTATGTTTACTTTCAGTTTATGCATGTCATGTTACCTTTACCTGTTTTTATACTAGAAGTAGATAGGACTTACCAGTCTTTATGACTGACCCCTTTTTCTTTCGCCTCCTTGTCTTCCGTCCCCCCCCCCCCCCCAGGTTTTCAGGGAGGAAACGTTGTTGTTTAGTTCGGACCGCTTATGCTTGAAGGTCATCATGCATGGCTTGGACTTTTCTTGGCTATGGCTACCTTACTGTTTTACTGGGGGAATAATTTATGAAATGGTTTATGCTTCTTTACTATTGCAAGACAGGTTTTGTTGTATTCTGATGTAAAAGGCTTTTGACCTTACTATTTTATAAGGTAGTGAAATTGTTTTACTTCCGTTGTTTTATATATGTTCAATCTTGTAATATTTCTGTGCATGTTTACCTCGCTAATGCTTCACCAAACCTAGTGCATTCCCTTTGTGAGTGACCCTAGCGGAGGTGGGGTGTTACAATAGGATTTTACCTTATGGTGATTAAACATGCTAAATACGGCAATTACGAGTTTAATATTATTATGAGTATATATCAAAACATTTCAAAATAAATGTATCAATCCTGGGACACATAGATACCATAATACAATGCTTCCATACAAGTAATACAATCAAATCCGTAGGTTCGTATTGGAAGTTTGGATTTCCATCATGAGTCAAGGCTAGGGAGGAGCTCCTTACCGATTCGAGACACTTTAGCTAGTGCCTCAGGATCCCCCATAGTGAACCCTTGGATAGCTGCAGGGTCGGTCCACACATACAGCTTCGTGGATTGGCAATTCCTGAACACACGTTTCCCGATCCTATAGGACCTATCATCCGAGGCGCCTCATTCCATCATCCACATAAGTAAAATGTTAGGCCGTGTTAAAGCCCAATCACCACTTCTACCTAGAAAGAAATGTGCTGCTCTCCCTGCGTTCCCTTCTCTCATTTTAGACTCCACCGGTGTGTGAGGCTCGCGAAGTCATGCTATACACAAAGCTATGCCTAAACAGGTTATGCTTTGATCATCCCACAAGGCCTGCTTTTCAACAAAGCCTTGATCATATGCATCTTAACATGCCACATCGTCACTCCATATCGCACTACCAGTCCTTTGCCGAAATATATGAAAGGGTGTTAAGCAAGAGAATAAATTCTCCGCCGCCAAACATCCATACATTCGACAGAAGATTAATAACAAGATATTTAATGGAGTACGATGTCAGACACACAATCCATTTATTAGCTTATGCTTTGGGTCTGAGCGAAAACCAAATCCGTGAAATCAACACGTACGTTTGGGCAATGACCATGACCCTTGAATTGGGAGCAAGTCAAATCAGGGCCTCGATCATTGTCCATTCGAAGGAAGATTTACGGTCTTCATACGCCATCTTTATACTTCAATTAACGTCGTTTGATTATTTGGAATGAGAGAACTCGGACTTTCCAAATAATCCTCGTATATATATATATATATATATAATCCTTCGTACTTGCTGACATCATTTTATAATGATTACTTCCTATTTTAATTATTTAAAATAATTAAATTTTTATATAACGACGCCTTAAGTCAATGGGCGACTATGGCGCTGCATTCAACCAATTTTGATTTTTACATTTCTCAGAATCTAACCGTTGGATCTTAACGTAATATATATCGTTGGAAAGATTTTTCCAAGATGGTCCTAACGGTTTCGGTTTTAAGGAAATCCGACGGTCGGATCTTCTTGTATAGTCATTTAAAGGTACGATTTCAAAACGCGAACTACCACTCTCCATTCGTTTAATTTTAATTATATATATATATATATATATATATATATATATAATCGTTTAATCGTGATAACGTCGTTTGATTTAAACAACGCTGTAAAACCACTACCGGTCCTTATTAAATTTTAGTTCATTTGAAAATGAAGATAATATTACCGCATCATAAATTCATTCTTTACTTACATTAAAAATGCGAATTCCATTCCTTTCATTACATAAAAAAAAATGTAAATTTAAATCCTATGCAAATTCCTACTTTCTATTTACATGTAAAAATGTAAATTTCGATACATTGCAAAATCCTACTTTTAAATTACATATAAAAATGTAGATTTCAACTTCAATGTACATTTTCATCTTAGTTACATAATAAAAATGTAACTTATATTTACAGTGTGAATTCTATTCTAAATTACATCTAAAAATGTAAATTTAATTACAATGCAAACTCTACTTCTAATTTACATTGTAAAAATATGATTTTTGATTACAATGTAGACCCTCATTCTAATTACATAGAAAAATGTAATTTTATCCTACGGTGTAAATTCACATTTTAATTACATAGAAAAACGTAGTTTTTATCATACGGTGTAATTTCCTATATAATTTACATATAAAAATGTAAATTTTAACATACGATGTAAATTCACATTTCCATTACATAGAAAAATGTCATTTTTATCATACGGTATAAATTCCTATATAATTTACATATAAAAATGTAAATTTTAACATACGATGTAAATTCACATTTTAATTACATAGAAAAATGTAATTTTTATCATACGGTGTAATTTCCTATATTACATATAAAAATGTAAATTTTAACATACGATGTAAATTCACATTTTAATTACATAGAAAAATGTATTTTTTATCATACGGTGTAATTTCCTATATAATTTACATCTAAAATGTAAATTTTAACATACGATGTAAATTCACATTTTAATTACATAGAAAAATGTAATTTTTATCATACGGTGTAATTTCCTATATATTTTACATATAAAAATGTAAATTTTAACATACGAGGTAAATTCACATTTTAATTACATAGAAAAATGTAATTTTTAACATACGGTGTAATTTCCTATATAATTTACATATAAAAATGTAAATTTTGACATACGATGTAAATTCACATTCTAATTACATAGAAAAATGTAATTTTTATCATACGTTGTAAATTCACATTTCAATTACATAGAAAAATGTAATTTTTATCACGTCGTAAAATCCTACTTTTTATATCATATAAAAATGTCAATTTTACTACATCGCCAAATCCTACTTTTTTTATCATATAAAAAAAATGTAAACTTTATTACTATATTGAATTGATAATCTAGATCAATTCAAATAAAAAGACAAATCTTTATTTTCCATGTTGAATTGATAATCTAGAACAATTCAAATAAAAAAAAACAAATCTTTATTTTCTATGTTGAATTGATAATCTAGATCAATTCAAATAAAAAACAAATATTTATTTTGTATGTTGAATTGATAATCTAGATCAATTCAAATAAAAAAAACAAATCTTTATTTTCTACGTTGAATTGATAATCTAGATCAATTCAAGTAAAACAAAAGCACTAACATAACGATGGCAAACCATGTCTCTTTTATTATGAATCGATAAGTTTGATTAATTCAAAAACATACAAAAGCGATAACATAAGAATGTGACAATCATATTTCTATTATTTTGAATTGATAAATCAGATCAATCCAAATCAACACAAGTGATTACATAAGAGGCGATAATCATACGGATCTAAACTATCCATCACAAACACATACCAACCATCATCAAATATGACAAAACAAAATAGATCTGTATCGCAAGCATGATATTTACCATTCAAACTTCACACAACGCTAGGATAATAATTAAATTAATTAAATTTAATTAAAAATAAATTCTCACATTGCTCGGGATTGAAATGAAGGTCCAAACTCGATCAGATCTCGTGTTCGAAGTCACGGCGATTTCGGATCTGAAAGATTTAAATTTGAAGTTCATAGGTATAAATTAGAAACTAACTTTTTACAACTGCAGTTGCCACATCTAAAAGCGTGGCAAATTCTGAAATGAAATTTCATACCTTAAGCGTTCAAAACTTTGATTTGTGATTTCGTGAGCTATAGTTAACGGTTTTGGGTGCCGTTTGTTGGAGATTGGAGAGCTACGAAAGGGGAACCGGCACCAGGAAGGGGGGAGGGTGCGCACGCCTGTGGTGGGGCCGAGAGGGGTGCGACGGCGGCGGGTTTGGGTGGATGGTGCGGCGGCTACAGTTGATGAGAGGTGATGATTTGGGTATGGAATTGAAGAGCTCGGAATTCTCTTCGAAACGTGTATATGTGTGATGATTTTCGTTGAGAAACGAGGGAGAAATAAGAGAATGAAAATTTGAAGAGTAATGGGTTTTGTGCGGCTTTGAAATGAGGAAGAAGAAGACGTACAGAGAGGCCCGTATTTATACTAGCATGTAGACGTATTTTCTTTTTTATTTTAATTACTTAAATCCAAAATTAGGGTTTTTCCGTCTGATCACCAAACGGAGCCCAACGACTGTCGAACAATATGTTTTAACGTCTTCTGAACGCAATGGCGCTAGTGCCCACGTCTAATTCTGAAGTTTACAGTATGTTTTCTTTATTTTCAAATTAATTCTTTAATATTAAATTCGAACGTACTTTCTTGTTTTACCGGGGTCACATACGAAGTCAGAAAAATCTGGAAAAATTATTTTAGGCTTTCTTATGACGATATGGTCCTAACAAAATTTATTTCGTCGAATTCTGAGACTGTTTGAAAAATGGCTATTTTTCAGTCAATCAATTTTGACCGAAATTGACAAAACACAGTTCTTTTGCCACGCTCACATACTAGCTTCAAAAATCATGAAATTTGAAACCTAGAAATAATTTTACATCCCGGATCCAACAAAAGTGGTTTCGTCGAATTCCAAGGTCGTATGCAAAATGTCTATTTTCAAGGGTGATATATTCTCTATAGCGACCTTTCTGAAAATTCATTTCGCCATAACTTTTGATTCCCTCTATGAAACTTCGATTTTTCAGATTGGTTAGAAAGATATTCATTAACAGATCTAAATATTTTTGGTTTCACCAAAATCCGGTTTATTCTGCATCCTGTGTGGTCAGTCAAAGTTCAGGTTTGACTTTTCCAACTACCGTCCTTTTTCTAATTCCTTTTGTAATTAAATTAAATATATTTGCATTAAATTCAGTCAAAATAAATTTCTAGTCATTTTTATTTAAAATAATTCATTTCAACTATTTAAACACCTTTAAAATCTCTAAAATGAAAATTTTAAATTGGCCCCAAATTCTGGGTTGTTACAATCTCCCCCGCTTAAGAACTTTTCGTCCTCGAAAAGAAAAAGGGAAGAATAGAAGGGTAGGAACTAACATAAAGAATGGAAAATATTTTAAGCGTACCTCAAAATAAAATCTAATCGGAGATATCCACTCAGCATTTGGGATAGGCTTGTTTGATACTCTCCTCGGTTTCCCAAGTGCAGTCTCTAGGATCACCGCTCCATTGCACCTTGACTATGTTGATACTTTTATTTCTCAGCTTCCTAGTCTCCTTGCCAATTATTTTCAATGGTTCCCTTCTCACTACAAGGCTTGGGTTAGTCCCCAAATCTTGCTATGCTGCTTCTTCCACAATCAAATCTGGATCATGGACATGCCTTCGAAGTTGAGATACATGGAATACATCGTGCACTTCAAGCAACCAGTTGGGCATCTGAATTCTGCAGGATAGGGTGCCAATCTTTTCAAGAATAGGGAAAGGGCTAATGAATTTAGGTGCTAATTTTCTTGTCTTTCCAAAACGGATTACACCTCGCATTGGAGCAACTTTCAGATAGACATAGTCACCCACTTCAAAAGCCAACTCTCTCCTTCTTACATCTGCATAGCTCTTTTGTCTACTTTGGGCAGCCAATAATCGCTTCTTAATAAAATTAACTTTGTCCGAAGCTTCTCGGATCATGTCTGGACCCAATACAAGCCGATTTCCTTTTTCAACCCAACACGCTGGAGATCTACATGGCCTACCATATAAGGCTTCAAATGGAGACATTTTCAAACTTGGTTGATAGGTATTGTTATACGAGAATTCAACTAAATGCAAGTGATCCTCCCAAGAACCTCCAAAATCGAGTATGCAAGCTCCCAATAGATCTTCAAGAATGTGATTCACTCGCTCAGTCTGGCTGTCAGTCTGAGGGTGATATATGGTACTGAGATTTAACTTCGTTCCCAACTCATTTTGGAATGCTTCCCAAAATTTTCTAGCAAAGATAGGATCACGGTCGCTAACAATGCTACTAGGAACTCTGTTTAAAACAAAAGATTATTATTTAATTTGAAAAAGAAAATTTAGTTTTATTACCCATGTAGCCTGACGATTTCTTTGAAATAGATTTGCGCCAGACTTTGAGCAGTTCTAGTGGACTTGACAGGTATGAAATGAGCGGATTTTGTGAAGCGATCCACGATCACCCATATGCTGTCATTCCCTTTCCTAGTACGAGGCAGACCATCTATAAAATCCATGGAGATTTGGTCCCACTTCCAATCTGGAACTTCTAATGGTTGCAACAACCCCGCAAGCTTTTGTTGATCACTTTTTACTTGTTGGCATGTAGGACATCTACTCACATAAATGGATATATCCCTCTTCATAGATCTCCACCAAAATGTGCGCTTTAAGTCTTCATACATCTTGCTCACACCGGGATGGATGCAAAGCTTTGATTTGTGACCTTCGTCCAAAACTTCCCTTATTATGTCTTTGATATATGGAACACAAATCCGCCCTTGAAATCTAAGAATTCCCTTGCCGTCTATTTGGAAGTTCGTGTTTTAACCTGCTTCAATTCTCTTGATCATTCTCTAAATGAATTCATCATCCTTTTGAAGAGCAGAAATTTATCAATCAAGGAAGGGGTAATGATGAGGCTTGCGACAATGACGTCCTTTCTACTAAGCGCGTCTGCCACAACATTGGCTTTCCCCGGCGTATACAAGATGTCAAGATCATATGCCGCCAGAAATTCTAGCCATTGTTGCTGCCTTAAATTTAGATCCTTTTAATCGAAGAGGTATTTCAAAGATTGATGGTATGTGAATAATTCAAATTTTTCGCCCAAAAGATAATGTCTCCAAATTTTTAAAGCCAAAACTACGGCCAACAACTCTAAGTCGTGGACACGATAGTTTTTCTCATGCGGCTTTAATTGACGACTTGCATAGGAAACAACCTTGCCCCTTTGCATCAGTACTGCTCCAAGACCACCACTTTGAGAAGCATCGGTGTAGACCTTTAAATCTTGGTTGCCATCGATGATGGTAAGTACGGGAGCAGTGGTCAAACTCACTTTTAGCTTTTGGAATGCCTCCTCACAATCCAATGTCCAATTGAACTTGGCATGCATCTTGGTGAGCTTTGTTAATGGGCTAGACAGCTTGGTGAAATCTTTGACAAATTTCCTGTAATATCCGGCCAATCCAAGGAAACTTCTTACTTCAGTGGGTGTACTGGGCTGCTTCTAATCTCGAATGCCGGCAATTTTACTTGGGTCAACAACAATTCCTTCTTTTGACACAACATGGCCCAAGAATTTTACTTCCTCTTGCCAAAATGTGCATTTGGAAAACTTTTCTTTTAAAACATTTCTTCGCAGAATTTCCAACACTTCCCTTAAATGCCCTTCATGCTCCTCCTTAGTTTTAGAATAGATTAGAATATCATCAATGAAGACTAGGACGAAATTATTTAGGACCCCACGGAAGACCCTATTCATCAAGTCAACAAAGTAGGCTGGAGCATTGCATAGACCGAACGACATCACTAACCATTCGTAGAATATGTCAGGACCTCTGAAGGCGGTCAAAGGTATGCATTCTTTGGCTATGCGGAGTTGGTGGAAACATGTGGACAGGTCCATCTTTGAAAACACCTTAGATCCATTTAATTGGTCCATTAAATCATCTATGCGAGGCAAGGGGTTTTTGTTCTTCAATGTTTGCTTGTTAAGATCACGGTAATCAACACAGAGTCTTAGAGTACCGTCGGATTTGGGGACAACCACCACAGCTGCACCCCAATTAGAAAAGCTAGGTCGGATGAGTCCTTTCCACAAGAGCTGCTTAGTTTAGGTTTGCAATTCTTCCTTTTCTTTGGGGGTCATCCTTCTGATAGCATGAACTACAGGTCTAGCATTTGGAACGAGATCAATCCTGAAATCGATTTCCCTTCGCGGGGGTAGGCTGTCTACTTCTTCAAATACATCCGCATAATTATTGACCATAGGAATATTTTCTAAAGAAATAGGAATGATCTCTAGGGAAGACCAAAATGCCTTTCTATCAGATTTTGGCCCATGGCAAGGTATAGTAACAGTGTTCCCGAATCATGTTTTCACCTTAACCACTCTTTCTGAGCATAGTACTTCAGCATCATATTTGGTTAGCCAATCAAGACCGAGGATGATATCAAATTCGGAAAAATTCATAACGGTTAAGTCAAAAGGAAACTGAAAGTTACAGTAGGAAAGAGGCACCCGACAGTACAAATCAAGGATGATAGAGCCTCCTACAGGATTATGAACATTAATCGGCTCTTTAAGATTTCTTTGTTTTAGTTTCAATTTCTGGACCGTGTTGCTAAAAATAAAAATTCTTGATGCACCCGTATCAAACAAGGCAGTAACAGGAATGTTTTTAACAGAAATGGTACCATCTAAAACATCAGGCTTACCTGCTCCTTCGAAAGAAGTAGGAGTGGAAGAAGATGGTGCACTTACCCCCTCATACACATGTGCAATCTGCGCTCCTTTCAATAGCGGACAATTAGGCTTGATATGACCCTTTTTTGTGGCAGTTATAGCATTCCTTGGTGTCGTCGCATCGGGCCTTCTTTGGATTTCTGCAGTCCTTGCTGTAGTGTCCAAACTTTTGGCAGTTGTAGTATTGCACCTTAGACTTATCATGAGTCTTAGCAGATCCAGAACTGCTTCCTTCAGTCTTCTTCTCTGTTTGCTTCCTTTTATTGTTGGCCAAGCTCCTTTCTCTGTCTTGTTGGGAATTCTTCTTATCATTCTCCTCATATCGACAAGCAAACTCCACCAACCTATTGAAAGAAAGGTCGATGTGGGCAGTGGCTCTATCAATATATTTCCTCGCAAGCCCATTTATGAACCTCTTGTTCTTCTGAAAGTCATCCTGAATCAATTCAGGGGCATAGCGGGAGAGGTCTTCAAATCTTCGTACATATTCTGAGATGGTCTTGTCACCTTGCTTCAGATTGGCGAATTCGTCATGCAGTCTTTCTACCTCCTGTCTTGGAATGTATTTTTCATTGAAAAGCTCCTTAAACCTTGTCCAAGTCATATTATCTGTTGTCCCTCCAACCGTGACTGTGTCCCACCAGTTTTGAGCTTCCTCTTGTTGCAGCCATGAAGCCACTAATCTTTTCCTCTGATCCTCCAGCTCTAATCCTCCAAAAATCTTTTCGCAGTTCCTCAGCCAAGCTTAAGCTTGTGTCACAGTTTCAGTACCCTTGAATGGCACTCCTCCCAGGTTTTTGTACTTCTTTGCCAAATTATCCAAATCAAAGGGCTGTGGTGGTGGTGGTGGCCGTTGAACTGTGGCCTCCTCAGTTTCAGCAATATTTTTCCTCCTTGCTCTAGCTCTAGCGGCTCTAGCGACAGCGGTACTCATTTCTAGTTAGTTCTGTACGATCAAGGAAAGAGTCAGAACAACTATAATGGTGATTTGAAGAATTGATAAAGATAAAAGGACGGATAAAAAGATAATGTTAGAATGTCTGACTATTATGTATTCACATGAAATGTTCGCCATAGAATATTGTGATTCTATGTAAACGAATTATCATAAATATGTTATATTCCAAAGCTAAGTTTAACCAAAGCTCTGATACCAACTGTGATGACCCCAAATTTCCATGGAATGAAAGTAAGGAATAATCATTTGGAATACAACATAAATACAATAATACAAATCACAGATACAACATAGCGTAGTAAATTCATAGAGTAACAACATCATAGCAGCGGAAATATAATGTCATCAACCACAGAAAGTCCACAGTCACGAAATTCTAAATTATTACATCAAGTTTGCAGAAAAAGAAATAAGTTCCAACTCCAATTTAACAACGTGAAATGAAACAAGTTTGGTGTCTGGAATTAAAAAGAGAAAAATGCAATAGCAGCAAATGATAGATGTCTTCAAGCTCCAAGTCATCACCTCTCCACGAAAGCAAATCCAAGAAAGATAATAAGCAACTCCAAAGAAAAGACTCCAAGCAAAGAATGAACCTGTTTACTTGGCTGCCCGTGTAGAAAGGAGGGCACCCGAGTTTGCAAAAAGGTGGAAACAAACAACGGGTCAGTCGTGGGACTGGTGTGAGAATTCTTAACTAATTTATCACTATTAATAAGGCAAATCCAAAGACCACGCCGCTAATGCAGAACGGGTTTACTCTAATGGATTGCCATGCATAAAAGTGTCAGAACAAATAATAAGCAAATCGTAAAACAACGCTATGCTTTTGAGAAAACGGAATTACCATAAGACCTAGGTCCCATCACACAATGCAACACAAACCAGATGATAGGGTTTTACCTTATGGTGATTAAACATGCTAAATACGGCAATTACGAGTTTAATATTATTATGAGTATATATCAAAACATTTCAAAATAAATGTATCAATCCTAGGACACATAGATACCATAATACTATGCTTCCATACTAGTAATACAATCAAATCCGTAGGTTCGTATTGGAAGTTTGGATTTCCATCATGAGTCAAGGTTAGGGAAAAGCTCCTTACCGATTCGAGACACTCTAGCTAGTGCCTTAGGATCCCCCGTAGTGAACCCTTGGATAGCTGCAGGGCCGGTCCACACATACAGCTTCGTGGATTGGCAATTCCTGAACACACGTTTCCCGATCCTATAGGACCTATCATCCGAGGCGCCTCATTCCATCATCCACATAAGTAAAATGTTGGGCCGTGTTAAAGCCCAAACACCACTTCTAGCTAGAAAAAAATGTGCTGCTCTCCCTGCGTTCCCTTCTCCCGTTTTAGACTCCACCGGTGTGTGAGGCTCGCGAAGTCACGATATACACAAAGCTATGCCTAAACAGGTTATTCTTTGATCATCCCACAAGGCCTGCTTTTCAACAAAGCCTTGATCATATGCATCTTAACATGCCACATCGTCACTCCATATCGCACTACAAGTCCTTTGCCGAAATATATGAAAGGGTGTTAAGCAAGAGAATAAATTCTCCGCCACCAAACATCCATACATTCGACAGAAGATTAATAACAAGATATTTAATCGAGTACGATGTCAGACACACAATCCATTTATTAGCTTATGCTCTGGGTCTGAGCAAAAACCAAATCCGTGAAATCAACACGTACGTTTGGGCAATGACCATGACCCTTGAATTGGGAGCAAGTCAAATCAGGGCCTCGATCGTTGTCCATTCGAAGGAAGATTTACGGTCTTCATACGCCATCTTTATACTTCAATTAACGTCGTTTGATTATTTGGAATGAGAGAACTTGGACTTTCCAAATAATCCTCGTGTATATATATATATATATATATATATATATATATATATTTAATATCCTTCGTACTTGCTGACATCATTTTATAATGATTACTTCCTATTTTAATTATTTAAAATTATTAAATTTTTATATAACGACTCCTTAAGTCAATGGGCGACTATGGCGCTGCATTTAACCAATTTTGATTTTTACATTTCTCAGAATCTAACCGTTGGATCTTAACGTAATATATATCGTTGGAAAGATTTTTCCAAGATGGTCCTAAGGGTTTCAGTTTCAAGAAAATCCGATGGTCGGATCTTCTTGTATAGTCATTTAAAGGTACGATTTCAAAATGCGAACTACCGCGCTCCATTCGTTTACTTTCAATTATATATATATATATATATAATCGTTTAATCGTGATAACGTCATTTGATTTAAACAACGCTCTAAAACCACTACCGGTCCTTATTAAATTTTAGTTCATTTAAAAATGAAGATAATATTACCGCATCCTAAATTCATTCTTTACTTACATTAAAAATGTGAATTCCATTCCTTTCATTACATAAAAAAATGTAAATTTAAATCCTATGCAAATTCCTATTTTCTATTTACATGTAAAAATGCAAATTTGGATACATTGCAAAATCCTACATTTAAATTACATATAAAAATGTAGATTTCAACTTCAGTGTACATTCTCATCTTAGTTACATAATAAAAATGTAACTTATATTTACAGTGTGAATCCTACTCTAAATTACATCTAAAAATGTAAATTTAATTATAATGCAAACTCTACTTCTAATTTACATTGTAAAAATATGATTTTTAATTACAATGTAGACCCTCATTCTAATTACATAGAAAAATGTAATTTTAATCCTACGTTGTAAATTCAAATTTTAATTACATAGAAAAATGTAATTTTTATCATACGGTCTAATTTCCTATATAATTTACATATAAAAATGTAAATTTTAACATACGATGTAAATTCACATTTCCATTACATAGAAAAATGTAATTTTTATCATACGGTATAAATTCCTATATAATTTACATATAAAAATGTAAATTTTAACATACGATGTAAATTCACATTTTAATTACATAGTAAAATGTAATTTTTATCATATGGTGTAATTTCCTATATAATTTACATATAAAAATGTAAATTTTAACATACGATGTAAATTCACATTTTAATTACATAGAAAAATGTAATTTTTATCATACGGTGTAATTTCCTATATAATTTACATATAAAAATGTAAATTTTAACATACGATGTAAATTCACATTTTAATTACATAGAAAAATGTAATTTTTATCATACGGTGTAATTTCCTATATAATTTGCACATAAAAATGTAAATTTTAACATACGATGTAAATTCACATTTTAATTACATAGAAAAATGTAATTTTTATCATACGGTGTAAATTCACATTTCAATTACATAGAAAAATGTAATTTTTATCACGTCGTAAAATCCTACTTTTTATATCATATAAAAATGTCAATTTTACTACATCGCCAAATCCTACTTTTTATATCATATAAAAAAAGATGTAAACTTTATTACTATATTGAATTGATAATCTAGATCAATTCAAATAAAAAGACAAATCTTTATTTTCTATGTTGAATTGATAATCTAGATCAATTCAAATAAAAAAAAAACAAATCTTTATTTTCTATGTTGAATTGATAATCTAGATCAATTCAAATAAAAAAACAAATCTTTAATTTCTATGTTGAATTAATAATCTAGATAAATTCAAATAAAAAAAATTCTTTATTTTCTTTGTTAAATTGATAATTTAGATCAATTCAAGTAAAACAAAAGCACTAACATAACGTGTCTCTTTTATTATGAATCGATAAGTTTGATTAATTCAAAAACTTACAAAAGCAATAACATAAGAATGTGACAATCATATTTCTATTGTTTTGAATTGATAAATCAGATCAATCCAAATCAACACAAGTGATTACATAAGAGGTGATAATCATACGGATCTAAACTATCCATCACAAACACATACCAACCATCATCAAATATGACAAAACAAAATAGATCTGTATCGCAAGCATGATATTTACCATTCAAACTTCACATAACGCTAGGATAATAATTAAATTAATTAAATTTAATTAAAAATAAATTCTCACATTGCTCGGGACTGAAATGAAGGTCCAAACTTGATCAGATCTCGTGTTCGAAGTCACGGCGATTTCGGATCTGAAAGATTTAAATTTGAAGTTCATAGGTATAAATTAGAAACTGAATTTTTACAACTGCAGTTGCCACATCTAAAAGCGTGGCAAATTCTGAAATGAAATTTCATACCTAAAGCATTCAAAACTTTGATTTGTGATTTCGTGAGTTGTAGTTAACGGTTTTGGGTGCCATTTGTTGGAGATTGGAGGGCTACGAAAGGGGAACCGGCACCGGGAAGGGGGGAGGGTGCGCACGCCTGTGGTGGGGCCGAGGGGGTGCGACGGCGGCGGCTTTGGGTGGATGGTGCGACGGCTACAGTTGATGAGAGGTGATGATTTGGGTATGGAATCGAAGAGCTCGGAATTCTCTTCGAAACGTATATTTGTATGAAGATTTTCGTTGAGAAACGAGGGAGAAATCAGAGAATGAAAATTTGAAGAGTAATGGGTTTTGTGCGGCTTCGAAATGAGGAAGAAGAAGACGTACAGAGAGGCCCGTATTTATACTAGTATATAGACGTATTTTCTTTTTTATTTTTGATTAGTTAAATCCAAAATTAGGGTTTTTCCGTCCGATCACCAAACGGAGCCCAACGACTGTCGAACAATAGTTTCTGACGTCTTCTGAATGCAATGGCGCTAGTGCCGAGGTCTAATTCTGAAGTTTACAGTATGTTTTTTTTATTTTCAAAATAATTCTTTAATATTAAATTCGAACGTACTTTCTAGTTTTACCGGGGTCACATACGAAGTCAGAAAAATCCGAAAAAATTACTTTTGGCTTTCTTATGACGATATGGTCCTAACAAAATTTATTTCGTCGAATTCTGAGACTGTTTGAAAAATGGCTATTTTTCAGTCAATCAATTTTGACTGAAATTGACAAAACACAGTTTCTTCTGCCATGCTCACATACTAGCTTCAAAAATCATGAAATTTGAAACCTAGCAATAATTTTACATTCCGGATCCAACAAAAGTGGTTTCGTCGAATTCCGAGGTCGTATGCAAAATGTCTATTTTCAAAGGCGATATATTCTCTATAGCGACCTTTCTGAAAATTCATTTGGCCATAACTTTTGATTCCCGCTATGAAACTTCGATTTTTCAGATTCTCTAGAAAGATATTCATTAACAGATCTAAATATTTTTGGTTTCACCAAAATCCGTTTTATTTTGCATGCTGTGTGGTCAGTCAAAGTTCAGGTTTGACTTTTCCAACTACCGTCCTTTTTCTAATTCCTTTTATAATTAAATTAAATATATTTGCATTAAATTCAATCAACATAAATTTCTAGTCATTTTTATTTAAAATAATTCATTTCAACTATTTTAACACCTTTAAAATCTCTAAAATGAAATTTTTAAATTGGTCCCAAATTCCGGGTTGTTACAACCGACCTTGAGTTGGCCGCTGCGATGTGAACTACAGTGCTCGAAAGTACTTCAGGTCAGAAAGCTTTTGTGGGTAGCGTCGAGCTCGAGGAGGAGGTGATAGGCAGGGGGAGTTTTGGACGCTGAGTCTTCTGGTATGGTTGGCGATGGACTTAGGTGACCGGAGCGACGGCAGGAGGTGGTCAAACGGAGGGTCAACGGGGAAGGAGTTGGTTTAGAATAGGCTACAAAGGTTTTGATTGGAAGGTGCGTGTTTCACCTGAAGGTGACGGTTTGGTAGCGTTCGCGAAGGGCAACTCAGTGGGGTTGGCAGAGTGTTAAACAATGGCTCGGGGAAGGGGTTGATGGAAGTCAAAGATGCGGTCAGAAGGTTTGGGAATTTACTGGAGGGAGAAAAATTGAATTGGGGGAGAAGGGTCAGCACGTGAAAAAGGGGTGAGGGGATTTATTGACCAAGGGGTAAAATTAATTGTTGAGTTAATTATGATTTAAATCTTGTTTTAACTTGTAAACCTGATAAATGGCTCATACGATATCAGATTGACGAACCGTAACGAGAAAACCCGTAACTTCCCCGGTAAGGAAAGCCCGGATACTCCGAGAACACGACAAAATAGAACGCAGACAGAAGAACATTTCATTGTATATTACAACAATTCCATCAGAATACAAGAATATACAGAGTATAAATGAATATTACACAGAAAATAAAATATCAGAGATTACAATACATTACAAAGCAGCGAAAAATAATACAATACACAACTAGAAGTAATACACGGATACAGAAATTTCCGAGTATCGTTCCAGCTGTAAATCAGGATCCTATGGATATAAATCTGCAAAACCAAAACTACTAGCTTCCCGTGTCAAAATAAGGGCACCCAGAGTTTAGGTTAAAACAATAAACTCCAGGTCAGTCAAGTGATTGGTTTGAGAATTAAAATAGTTATTTAAAATATTACTTTAAATCAGATATATCAAGGGACCACGCCGTATAACACGGAGCAGGTTTCCTCCCAAGAATACCAGTGCATATAACAAAACAGCGCAATGCTTTTTTTGGAAAAATGAAGCTATTATAAGACCCAGGTCCTATCACACAATGCAACGCAAGCCGGGGGATTGGGTTTTCCCTTATAATAGCCAAACACGTTTGGTACGTTTAAAACAAATCATTTGATACTATTATAAGTGTATAGTGTCAAAACAATTTCAATTATAAATATCAATCATAGACGGCATGGGTACCATATATCATGTCGCCATACTAGGCTCTACAATCAAAACCGCAAAGTCACGTATTTGGAAATTGGATTTCCGTCTGTGAACCGAGGCAAAAGATAGTCCTCTACCGATTCGAGACAATCTAGCCCATGTCTCAGGACCTAGACTCAGGTGGGCCCTTGGAGCGACAAGGTCGGTCCACCGATGTGGATTAAAATGCCTGAACACTGCGTTTCCCTGCCCTTTGGGGCGTAATGAGCCAACGAATGGCTCCATCGGACCCGGATCGTCCGATCTAACCGAGGCGCCTCGCAACATCAACAACCACATAAGTCAAACTCGTCAAGGCGTGTAAAACCACTGACGCCACTTCTAACTGGAAAGAAACGCATGTCCTCCCTGAGGTCCTCTCCCTTTTTGGTTCACCACCGGGGTGTGAGGCTCGCGAATCAATGTTACACAAAGCTACGCTACAGGCCGTGCTTTGATCATCAACCACAAGACTTTGCTTTTCAACAGAAGCCTTGATCCATTGCCACTTAGGCATGCCACACAGGCAATTCATTCCATGCGATGGATATCCGTCAATACATAACCCCTGAGCTCGTACGTCTCAGAGAAGGGCGTGAAGCAAGAGAATAAATTTTCCGCCACCAAACAGATATATATTTAATAGAAATCAATCACACAGACTGAAATCCAATGTCAGACACACAGTCCATTTACAAGTTCGTTCTGGGTCTGAACGAAACCGGAGGCACCTAGTACCCCGCATATCCATCGATCTCCAAGTACGTCTGGACAATCACCAACTGATTCTCTCCTCTTGGGTGTACGGCCCAATCAAGATCATCAGTAATTATCCAAACGACGTGAAGACCTCTGGTCTTCAACCACCGTCTTCATCTTCGACACCACGTCGAATTAGTTATTCAGAATGGGATAAACCCGGTCGTTCTGAATAACTCGCGTATATAATAAACAAGTGTTACACAAATTCAACATAAGCCTCATTCCAATTCAGAATATTCTTTTATTCAAATATTCTTATACTTTGGGAAAGGTTCCCATTAATTTTATCAAAGATAAATTCTTTAAATTTATTCTTTAATCTTCTTTGAATATCAATTCAAACTAGTCGGGATTAGCGAACCACACCGGAGTAATCATTTATTTTATTTCCCAGTCCCCACCTATTTATCCCATGAAGTAAAACTGGTCATACTTCATATCTAACATCACAGTGTTATCGGTAAATTCAATTACCATTTCACGTTCAAATCTAATTAAAGATTTAACTATCGCCTGGAGTAAAACTGGTGATACTCCATTCTCGATCTTTTCAACCTAATTAAAGATTCATTAAAACTCCACTTAGTTTTAATCTGCTCAAAAATCAATATTCTGTCTTTAACTGGGTTAAAGAACCAATGTCACCTAAAACACGATTCACGACAAACCCAAATCACATTTGATATTAAATCTAAGGCTCTGAATAGAAAATATACCGGCTTATATTCAATATCAAATTCTGAAACCAACAAATATCGTATTGGAAATAACGATATAAATATATCTTTCAAATTCCCACAACAATATCTGTATAATCACGGAATCCAACATCGAAATATTCCAAAGACAATTTCAATTAAAATCCACTTCCACTTTATATATATTGGAAATTCTGGTTATTTTCAAACCCAATTCAAATTCAATTTATTTATTTCAAAAATAAACTGATTTTAATTCTAGTTCAAAACTAGTTCATTTCGATAAAAATCTAATTTTATCTTTTCAAATATGGAGTTTTTCATCCTAGTTCTTTTCAAATCATTTCTTATGATTTTACACTAATTATTGATATTTTTAATAATTTTATTAAGGCCCGTACAGTCGATTTCCATCAATGGCCATCGAACTGCACTTACAACGACCTTTTCCAAATTTGATTTGGACATAATTCCAAATCCAACCGTTAGATTTCTAATTTCTAATATTCGTTAGAAAGCTCTTTTCGATACGAACCCAAGGTTCCGGTTTTAGGAGAATCCGACGGTCGGATCTCCCGCACAATCCATTCGAAGTCAATGGTCGAAATTCACGAACTACCGCAGCGCGGCGCGTTCTATTCAGGCCATTATATTATATATATAATATATACTTCATCAATTTCCTTTTAAAATGTATTTTATAAATCGTTTTCAAAATGATTTCAACTTCTTTTCAAATTCAAATCAAAATTGAATTTTTCAATATAAATTCGTTTTAAATTCATTTCAAATTGATTTCGATTCAAATCCATTTTTAATTCAATTTCAGTTCGTTTTCAATTCAATTTCAATTCGAATTCATTTCCATTCAATTTCAATTCGAATTCAATTTTATTCAATTCCAATTTGAATTCAATTCTATTCGAATTCATTTCAAATTGATTTCCATTCAATTTCAATTCGATTCGAATTCATTTTTCAAAATATTCGATTTTGAAATCACTTTTCAATATTCATTATAAAAACAAATATAATCGATATAAATATCGTTTGCGTCAAAATGGCATCAATCTAATCAACACGGCTTCATATATTTCTATTTTAAAATATTCTATTTTCAAATATTCTATTTCAAATATTTCTTTTTCAAATATTTCTATTCAAAACTAGTATGAGGCCCAATCAATTACCATAGATTTTATTTCTATGGATTTCCATACAACGCATGTATATATCAACAATGAAAAATAATCAACCATCATTCAAAGTGCATTCTACACTGTATAAGCATCAAATATAAATATTCAACGCTTATAACTGTCTGTCAATCAATCGATCGACATACAACTAATTATTGGGATTAGTGTATGTCATATATCACCTCAATACCCGTGTGGGGTTTTGAAACAATCAAACACAGATTTTATTTGTGCAGTTGGGCGATGCATAAAATTTATCGTCCCAATCAATATCAGTCAAATGTGTATATACAAACAAATCGTCTGATTTGTTTATTTTTATTCCATTTTAAAAACACGTTGAAAATTCTATTTTCAACTATAAAATATTTTAACTATATAAATATTTTATTTTCATTTCACATCACATCACACAATCAACTACACAACAAAATCAAACAAACAAGCATACAAGCCGTCCATGGTCTGTGGACGACGGGTGTCGGGTGCTACTAAACACCGTCTGCATCCTAGTATCCTTTTTAACTAGACATAAATTTAAAAGTGAGGAGTTCTCACCGACTAGCTAAACCAAATGCCACGACTCTTCATATGTAGAAATCTTCGTCATGCTCGCCTTTTGTCAATTTAGTTGCCTGTAGCCACTACATATATAAAAATCGCATTTTTATATTGTTGCTATGCTATAAAAATTACATTTTCATATTGCTACTATATAGATAAAATTTCTATTTTTACACCGCTACTATATAGATAAAAATTCTATTTTTACAACGATGTTCAGACAATAAAGATTATATTTTTATCACACTATTCTCTATATAAAAATTATATTTTTATATCTACTTCTAATATAAAGATCGAATTTTTATATCATTGCTATTAAAATCCCATTTTTATTTCAACATATATATAATAAAAATCAGGATTATACTTCGCTACACATATAAAGATCAAATTTTAACTATCTATATAATATAAAAATCGTATTTTTATGATCATACATATATAAAAATCGTGTCTTTATACCGCTACATCTAGAAAGATCTCCTCTTTATATATATTAAAAATCAAATCTTTATTCGTTTCAAAATCAAATCTTTCTTAAACAAAGATCTTATCTTTTCAATTTAAAACAATGTTCCCCTTCTATAAAATTGATTTAAATCCCCCCTCTTTTCATAAAAAAACTAAATTTTTATTTTTAAAACTAACTACTGTAATTAAATAAAATAAAAAAGTATATAAATAACAAAAAAAAAACTTACAGTTGATTAAAGAGGAGGGCTTGGGCGAAGTCTCGCACGCATCAGAAAGGTGGGGCTCGAGCTGCGGAGGAGGGTGGTTAGGGCGGTGGCGGCTCGGTGGTTTGGGCAGTGGCCTGGTTGTGGAGTGGTGGGGCGATTTGGGGCGAGGAGGGAGAGAATGAGAGGATGTCGAGGCGAAGGAGGAGGTGGCGCGGAGGGCGCCGATGCCCTGGACGGCGGCGGTGGAGGTTGAGCGATGGGGGGAGGGGGCCACGTTCTCGTCTCCCCCTTTTTTTTCCTGAATGAATTAAACGCCGGGGGGGGGGGGGGGGGGAGGAAAGAAACAAAGGGGGCAGTTGACCCTTTTTTTATTTAATTTAATTCTAAAAAGCAAATTTAAATTTCGACCTCGAAATCGAACCCACCGCCTGTCGTCCATAGCTAATTACCCCCATTCCGAACACAATGAGATATGTATCGTAAGCTGATTCGATCGTTTTGATCGGTTTTTCCGTCAAAATCAAAATATAACTCTGTATATTGAATTTTAACGCACATTTCGGAGCCACATACTAACTCTATAAATTCCAGAAAAATATTTTCTAGCTTCGTATTGACGAAACGGTCCTAACAAAACTAATTTCATCAAATTCTAAGACCGTTTGAAAAATGGCCATTTTCCAGTCGATTAAATTTAACTGAAACAGGTCAAACGCATTTTCCTTTGCCACGCTCACATATTGATTCGAAAAATTATGAAATTTAAAACCTAGCAATAACTTGACATCACGGATCCAACAAAAGTGGTTTCGTCGAAAACCGAGGTCGTTTGCAAAATTTCCATTTTTGAGCGCCAGAATTCCATAGCGACTATTCTCAATTAGATTTTCTCAATTAGATTCAAATATTTTTGGTTTCACTAAAATCCGGTTTATTTTGAATCTTGTACATCCATTTGAAATCGAATTATCGAACTACCGCGCCATTTTCAATTCCTTTTATATATATAAATAAATATTTATATTCTAACGACGATGTATATAAATATATACATTCGAATTCTATTCAAAATAAATTTCTCGTCGTTATTATTTAAAATAATTCATTTTAAATAATCAAAATTCACTAAAAATTGCCAAAATAAAAATTTTAAATTGGCCTAGATTTCCGGGTTATTACACGTAAGTTGCGTTGGGACCGTATGGACGAGAGCTTCACAATGAAGCTGACTGGAAGTGGATTGGGGCTCGTATGAGTTTATGAAAAATGAATTGTTGATTCAAATCAAACAACAGTTTATCGTTCTTTAACGATGAACTGCCAAAGTGAGTAAAACTCACCAACTCTGAACAGTTCTATTTTTATAACGTATATTTAGAACTGATAAATGATGACTGATGGCTGTGTGTTAACTGTTTGGTTGAATTGTTTGTGTACAGATTGTAATCATAGATAACGATATATATATATATAAATCGTTAATCGAATATTGATTCTGTTTAACAGAATATTTTATATTCATGCTTGTTTAACATCTGTGATGCAGGGAAATAGGTTGGAGGGACCCAACTGGGTTCCTTAATATTTATAATACTGTTCTATTCATATATTGTAATATATGATGTGATATATAATCTGTTGTCGATTATGTGTGTTTGGACGATATTGGTCAACATGATTTGATATGTTAAATAGCCTAACATACCGGAATATTGAAAAGGAAATTTTCAAAGTGAATATTGAAAATAAATTATTTATAAAATCGTAAGATTTTATAAAAGAGAATATTTATAAATGGAATTATAAATAAAGGGAAATATTTATAAATGAAATATTTATAAAAGGAGATATTTATAAAATCATAAGATTTTATAAAGGAGATATTTATTTGTTGAATAAACAGGAGATATTAAACAAATTATTTATTCAGAAAATAAATAAAGATATAAAAGGAATTATGTGTGAAAACAAATATACAAGGTGAAAATGAAATCGAAAGAGAAATATTTGTAAAACCTTTACAAATAGAATTTAAAGAGGAAAATATTTGTAAAACATTTACAGATAGATTAAATGGAGATATTTATTCATAGGAATATTTGTCAGAAATAAATAGAAAAATTAAGGCATATTTATTTAGAAATAAATAGGAATATAAAGGAGTATTTATTTGAGAAATAAATAGAATTAGGAAAGGGATATTTATTTAGAAAATAAATAGAAGTACTTAAAAAGGAAATATTTCGGAAATAAACATTTCAGGATTTAACAGAAGAATAAAAGGGGATATGTGGAAAATAAATATCAAATAGAGTTAATCGAATATTAGTATTCGAAATAGAGTAAATCAAATAGAGTTAAGCAAAAGTAGAAACTGACTAGAGATTAGTAAATTGAATGGTTTTCTAAGTGTCTATCTGATGTTGGTTTCGGCCTTCGAGATTAATACTTAGGGAATTGTTCTCATATTAGTTTATAGTCAGGGACTGATAGTTGTGAAAGGATAGTGAAACGAAATTAAGCTATGGAAATGTTTTCCAGTGTTATCTGGAAATAATATCGTTGTTTGCACACGTGTTTTTCTTTGATAGTTAAATCACATACTATCAAAGTTTTGACCATTTTAACGTTGTTAATATGGAGAGACCGGTTGGATTATTATCCAAAGAACCACTCTGTATTGGCATAAGCATTGCGAATCATATATGCCAAAGATAATTGAAGACGGAGTAAAGTGCAAGGGCTGTTGTATAATTCTTAGATAACAATTGCCTAAGATGGATGCACTGAATAGTGCCTTTGGTTTGTCCAGTCCCAGGACAACTTGTATGGAAGAAGGTCTGACAGAGTATATCCAATAGATCGCGTAAGTTGATCTTTTCAAATGTATTCACGTTTGGTGGCGGAGGAATTCGTTTCTCTTAGCTGTATACCCGTGGTATTTTTGGGGAAATCAATTTGTGATTTGGCGGGTATGACGATGTGACATTCAAAGTGAATAAACGTGTGATCTATTAGAGATAATCGTGGCCTCTAGCCTCACAACCAGGAAATGACAAAAATCGGGCAGGCAGCATGGCTATGTAGTTCGCACCTGTTAGGTTGTATCATCACCTGATCTAGAGTTTCATTTACTTCTAAAAATCTATTGCCGATGCTGTCCCATTCGGGAAACGGTTGCTGATCCCAACCGTTGGTGATATACATTCGATACACTCAAGCGAAATGAGTGGTCGGTCATGTGTGGCCGGGTTGCAAGATGTTCTTGTTGAACCCAGTGTATTCCTCTCTAGAGGTACACTAGCGAAAGGTGGTTCCATACCTTATCATAGTTGGAAATCCATTACCCAATATGTGCTTGCGGTTTTGATTGTATACTATATATGTAGAACGTGAGATGAAAGCGTTTCTGCTAGATGATTATTACATTGTGGTTGATAGGCACTATTATAATATCAATGAGTTTTGATATAAAGATTATTTAAGATTCTCATAAGGGAAAAACCCGTTCCGTTATACAGCGTGGTCTTATGAGATATCGTTTAATAGCTCCAACTGTTTTAAACTGTTTTACTCATACCAGTCCCATGACTGACCAGGAGTTTATTTTGTTTTGTTTCCCTAAACTCTTGGGTGCCCAATTTTATAGGGGCAGTCAAGTAGTCAGGATTTTACAGGTATACTTGAAGAGCTTGGAGCAGGAGGCTTCAGGATTGTATAGCTATAGTTATTTCCGCTGTGTTGTAAGTGTTGTACTTTGGAAATGATATGTATATTCAAGTACAGATTTATATTTCAAAGTTATGTTATATATTATATGTTATTCGTTCCGCTGTGAGGTTCGTGTTACTCTGATGTTGTGTTGTTCTTCTTCTTCTATTCTAAGTTTCTATCTTATCTTTCCTCACCCTCTGTTTTCTTTCTATTAACTTTCTGGTATTTTTCAATGTTTGTTTAGTCATCATGGAGTTTATGGCGATAACCAAAGTCGCTCAAAAACCGGGTCGTTACTGCTTCGTTAACCCTTTTGAACATGAAGGATACAATGGCTCTTTTGCGCTCTCAAAAAGTGGTTTATACTTCTTACTTTCATTGGCCTGCCAATTGCCATCATCCGTAGACTGCTGTCCAACATTAGCATGATCATACAATGAATTTTCTGGTTGAAAATCATGAAATCTATCCACATCATTGACTAGATCTTCCATCCTAATATGTTCAACCTCATCGGTACTTGTGGCATAACTAACTGGTTGTTTTTCCCATGTAAATACCACACGCTATATGATTGGATAAAACCCCATCTAAGCAAATGAAAATGAATGACCTCTAACCTTATCGTCTCCAGATTTTGGCACTTAATGCAAGGGCATAAATACACTCCTTTCTTACCACCGTTTTCTTCAACAAAACTAATAAACTTCTCTACCCCGTCTATATGGTATGTAGTTCTTTGATCAGATTCATATATCCACTTTTTGTCTATACTGTGGGACATGTTGCCCTCCTATTTTAAATACCAAACATTTAGTAAAATTAAGAATTATTTCATTGAAGATGATAGTTATTTTATAAGCTTGCATAATTGAAAATAGGAACTAAAAATAAACATTGTTTAAACTATATGTCAGACATCACAGAAAAAACTAATTAACCAAAAAAAAAATTCCTTTTGAAAATAGTAACACATCCTTGTATACAAAATTTCTACTGTAGATTCCAAATTGTGACACATCAAAGAAAGAAGTAATTAACTATCTGCATGATTTTTGAGATATATATTCTTGTTGAGTCAATCTGTGCTTATCACTGGATTCACTATCCATTGGTTGATTGATACCTTATGTTGAATGTTTTACTTGATGGAACGACGATAAAGATATGTATTAAAACTAATCAAAACAATGTTAAAGCATAATTTTGAAACTTTCATATATTTTCAAGATATATACATTTTTAATCAAGATCAGCAACCATTTGGAACTTCTAAATTTTAAGACTTCGTCTATAGTTTCGAAATATGTATTAAGAGCTGGTATACTAAATTGCCAAAAAACTCCAAATTCATTACCCTAAAATCGAATACACACACACACACACACACACACACACACACACACACACACACATATATATATATATATATATATCTGAATTTCTGTTGACATATATTTTAAGATATACAAAAATTCACATGTATTAAACACTTATGAATTTCAAGGCCTGCCATAAAGTTACACATGTTGGAAATTAACATGTATACATGATACATATAGAACTTTCAAGTCATGCATTTCTAAAGCTTGTTGTGCATGTAGTAAAAATCCCTGCCCATAAAATCACACACACATCCATAACTAAGCATACAATACTATCGGCATGCAAAACTTTTACATATTCATATCCATGGAAATATTGTTCAAAGGAGAAAGGTGAGAGAAAGCCAATTTTTGGAAGCGGTTCCCAATTCAGTTATAACCGGTTGGACTTATGTGACCCACTATTTTCATAGCAGCAAACAGAAGGGCATGTGAAGCTTTAATAAAATCAACCAAAAAAAAATCATGTACAACAATAATGGCATGTGAAGATTACAGCTTCAAGTTTCACGTAGAGAGAATGCAGTCATGTACTATGTGGAGTGACTTTCGATAAAACATTGATTTCTTTGGTTTTGTTTAACTGAGCATTATTTCTATGGGTTAAAGAATAATAAAATATTATGTGATGGTGCTGTAGGATGCTAATTCTATCTCTTTAACTTGTGTAACTTGATATTCGAATATTTATATCATTCTACCTGTAGTGTGAAATTATTATATTCATGCCCATAGTAAGATGTGTAATTATTATATCATGTTCCTCGCTTTCAATTAAAGAACCTTCATTAGAATCGTAATATAACAATACTACTATATCAATGCACTGCTGTTTACTCCCTTTTTGAATGACCGGATACTGAAACTTTTTTCTTATCTCAAAAAGAAGAAACAAATATAGCAATGATGTTGTCTGGCACAACCCGAATAAATAAGGAACAAAAAGGTCCACGAATTTGAAATGAGTTCGCCTTGCATGTCATATTATTTAAAAGATATAATATATTTAACTCATACAGTAACAGTTTAAACTCAAAGGGTGCTGAATCTATGCATTAATGCTCTGATGAAGAATTGCATGACCACCAAGAAGAATGCATATACGCTCTACATTAAACATGAAGAATCACGTTGAACATTTGATAAAAAAATCAGTTGAATACAATAATTGGAATCTAGGTAAAATACCATTAGAGGTCGGTTTTATATCCAAAAATAAAGATCCACCAGTACAAAACAGTGTATTTGCATCCAATATTTCGCATTATTTGCGTCTGCTCCAATGTGGATGCAAAAGCAATGGACGCAAATATTGAAATATATTTGCTTCTGTTCTTGGACAGACGCAAATTTGACATATTTGCGTCTGTTATAACATACATTGGATGCAAATACCAATGCATTTGTGTTTGTCTTACTATTACAATAGATGCAAATTTGACATATTTGTGACTGTTACAGCGTACACTGGACGCAAATACCAATATATTTGCGTCTGCCTTACTACTCAAGCTTCCCAACAGTAAAAGAACACTGGAGATACTCATATTAACATGCTCATCTAAAATATTA
This sequence comes from Allium sativum, assembly GCA_030737875.1. NCBI lineage: Eukaryota > Viridiplantae > Streptophyta > Magnoliopsida > Asparagales > Amaryllidaceae > Allium > Allium sativum. The sequence goes on from CM060918.1 coordinate 755,680,086, forward strand.
ATTTCTGAATGATAAACTACATGGTATTTAACAATCAGAGAACATTTAAGTGTGGCCCAATATCATTTAGGTTCACTAATGAAATACAAAAGAAATATTTAAATAGATCGGTTCTTAAAAGATTATACAACATAATCTCAGGTATCATTTACCAACTAGTTTACGAAGATGCATTGAAACTAAATTCTACTGTGCTTTATTTTCATGAAGACGGTTCACTGCCTACCTTGATCTCACAATCTCCTTAGCAAGAACCTAGATTTTAAAAAAAAAAAAAAATAACTGTTATGTAATTGGCTTCATTTTATGAACAGTAAGCAAGAATGTCTTTCAACCCAGAGTTATCATTGCTTGTGATGCAAGAGTTGTCCTAACATCCAGTCAAAGGCAACTTTTTATAAATGAACTACATAAATATAAGTTAAATGTAAGGTAGGCATGACAAAGAGAAAATTATACTTCATTATGTATGCTACAAAGAATAAAGCAGACATAATCTTAAGAAGTCATTTACAGAACCTATCGTCATAATGCTTGGTTTCCTAATTCTTTTCAATTTCCACCTGCAAACTACTACACCCAGTTAAAAAATTAATTATTCATTTGAAGAGAACAATTTTGATATACAAACTAACATGTGTTTCCAACTGATCCATGACTGACTTTCTTGTTAGCTTCCAAGTCTCCATGATGTATGACAGAGCATACTATCTGCTTAGTGCCACTTTCAACCGAATTTTCAGTACCAACTCTACTCAACTTGACATTATTCTTCATTATATTGCCCTTTATTGAAGCAGAAGGATCAACATCATGAGAATTTGCATTATCGCCATCTATATATTCAACAAAATTTTCCCCATTATTACTCACATCTTGACTACTTTTATGACAATCCAATACTGCACTGAAACCATATTTTTCCATGTTTGAGATCATTTGATCTTGTTGAGACTTACCTGCTTGATCACAAGAAGCTTCTTTGAAAGAATCAGAAAAAACAACTTTATCTGTGCTAAGTTTGAAAGAATTATCGAAAGAAGAATGAGTGAAGGGCCAAGAAACGTCTCTCTTTGCATAAGATGGTTGAACGGTCTCAGCCATACCTACTGATTGTGGAGACCAAAGAACCATATCATGATGGAGCATGTCAGCTAACCTATGAACAGAGTTCTCATTACTATCTATATATATGAGACGCCCAAATGTTCGATTTTCTTCCCGAGAGATTTGCATTAACGTCTCTACTATGTTTATCTGCTTCATGTTGCAACTGGCTTAGGTGGGACTCTAGGACACTGTTCGACAGCTTCCTACTACGCTCGGGCCAACTATTATCTCTAGCATTTAAATGCAAATTGGTTAACTGATTAGGGACGCCATGCTGAATGCTATACATATTAGAGAGATCGTATCCTTGAATCAACAAATTCAGCATCTGACCCATGTATGGAGCTTGTCCTACCAAAAGACTTGGAGTTCTGTTCTCCATGGAATATGTTTTTGCCAGCTTGTCGTGGTTGATCAAAAGACGTATGTCTCTGAAGAGGTGGGTTAGAATCAAGTTGATTAGACCTCCTAGAACTCTTATTTTCTTATTTCACGAGTAAGACCACTTACAAAGTAGGGAAGTTCAAGGGTATCACCATCCACAATTATCTTTGAGATCCACTCAGTGATCTGAATAAAATATCAAAGATATAAATAAATAATAGCAGTGTGGAGTGAAATATAACATGGTGTGTGTGTGGAGTGAAATATAACATGGTGTGTGTGTGGAGTGAAATATAACATGGTTATTACCAAATTGTTTGACTTGAACAAAAGCACCATAGTTGATCTAGTTCATTAGGGTTTGGCATATCTGAGCACTAGTTTGTAAATGACGTATTGTCACAGAATGATAAATATAACCACACTTTCATTAATAAAACAATTTAAGTTCTGAACAGAAAGTAGAAATAAATGCAAGTGCATAAATAACTATGATAGTGCATTGAAATATGTAGATGAAAGTCAAAAAGGATCAGATAACCCAAACATAGAAAAATAAAATGAATAGTTGGCTAGTATTATAATGTCATAAAGAGTCACTTCATATCATAGACTTATTATTTCAAGTATGGATCCAGGGTACAACGCTACTTCCCCAAAGTTTTAAGAGCAACTTCTTGGTTCAGTCTTCAAAATAATAAACAGATAGCATTTCGTACGTCTTGTACATCATCTGAATCATTGTATCTCACCACAAGTTGAAATGCAAGATTAACATCGACCTATTAATTATAATTCCACATGGTTTTGACCCTTTTCTTAGCAATTATATCATCCTCAGTACTATTTCTTTTAATATTCGGTAAAGTGAAAATAAGCAGCAGCCAACAAAATCAAACCTACCTTTAAGACAGTGTTTACTTTATCAAACAAAATCAAACCTACTTAATCATGGAAGGTGTCACTTACAGACAAAGTAATTAAACAAGAAAGATTGCTTACTTTACCAATTCTTTGTATTCCATTTGTGCAACCAGTATCTGAACTTTTGTTTGTTTTAGCTCTTATATCATTTCTCCCAGTCAGCCTTGCTACAAAAAATAATGAAATCATGGAAAAAATGATTGTCTATTTACATAAGTGAATTATATTAAACTTTGGTCTGTTCATCCTCATATTTATTAGTAACAACCCTTTCTTCTAAATGTGTATACTAGGCAGCTTTGTAGTATTAAATTGCTAAAAAGCACTAAATTAAGAAACTAATTGAGTACTTACAAAAAAGTGTATGTTGTATTGGTGATTATACAAATAGAATATTGTAGACAGTAGAATAATCTTCAAAACCCTATGAATACGGCACATTCTAATGACTTGCTGCAGTTTTGATAGTGTCAAAAGACTCGCTGAATGTTTTGGTTGAGTTTTGGACCAATGTCAAGTCCCATCCAACCATCTGGGATAGACGAAGCTGGCACCACCTGCAAACACAAATAAACAAACATATTAACAAAATTTACTCAACTATTTTGCCTAAATAACCAAATCAGTTCTTGAAATTTATTTGCTTAATACTTTGATATTGCACTATTATGGCTTAGTTTTAGTAGAATGTACCTTGCTGTTTGCATCAGGAGCGAACTTGTCAGCAATGACGACATCAGTGGGCAACAAAGCGACATGCCTTTGGATTTGGCCTTCTCAAGAAGGGCAGTAGCAAGGTCAAGCTTGTCCCCCCCACAAGTGAAGAACCACACTTGACAAACCATTGGGCCGCTGCGGAAAATCTCATCTCCAGGTGGATGCTTCAAATCACACTTTTTCTGGACAAAGTAAAGAAAATTTATTACTGGTCCATGATTGGAAGAAGCTGAGCAAAATTGGGAGAACAAATGTGATATTGACTCATTATACCAAAATAAAATATCCTTACATGGAATATATTAGGAACTAAACATGTAATAGGAAAAGCTCATAATAGTGCAAACTGAATGTTATAATGAGTTTGCAGTAAAGAACAAATTTAAGAAATAAACCATGCACTGAACCATGATAATTCACCAATCCAAAGCTTCATATATGAAACTATTTCATGGTTATGTTTTATGCCAAACATTACAAATACATTCCATGGTGTCCACCGATAATTAATATAGCATTGGCCAAATCTATTCTCACCCCACATTTTGCCTTTCACACCCCGTTGTTTAAACAAAAAACATCTCACCCCACTTTTTGCTTTTCACACCCCAAAAGTTACCAGAACTGCCCTTCAATATTTATTTACACAAATAAATATTGTACGTTAGCAATGAAAAGAAATAAAAAAAAAAAATCTAGAAATAACAAACAACAAAACAATAATCTATATTTATTTAATTTTTTTTCATTTTGCAATCGGAAAAGGTTACATTTCAGTTTAATTTAAAAATATTTGAAATATATATTACACTGGAAATCATAAAATCAAATAAAGTTAAGAAAAAAAGACATAAAAGTTGAAGAATAGTAAATTTAAAATAAAACACCGCTTTTTTTAGAAAAAATGTTATACCCTTTATCGGAATCATTCGTCTTTTTAAAATATATTATTATCATTGTATTTATTTTATAATTAAAGTAACATAATGAAAAATGAAACAAGATAAGTTGATTGATTTACAAGGGTATATTTATCACTTTATTTATTTAGTTTTCAACGGGGTGGGAAAGGCAAATATAGGGGTGTTAATAGAGTTTGCCTATAGCATTATCCTTGTTGTGGCATAAACTGGTTGTAGTCTGAACAGTCAGAAATCATTTAACTATTCAACAAGCATATTAAACTTTCAACAGACAGCTAACTAGAAATCATTTCACTATTAATTCATATTTCATCCATAACGAATTACTTAATAACATAGTAAACTGATCTATTCATGTGTGTCTCTCTCTCTCTCTCTCTTTATATATATTTATATATATATATATATATATATATATATATATATATATATATATAATGAAAAAAGAAAAAGAGGATGACATGTTAACATAAAAAAGAACAAAATAACTGTTATGTTGATTAAAAAACTGTCACATAATTGATAATCTGCACATGTTAATTTATACATAAGATTAACCTGCATTTGGAATGGTTTGACACCATGAGAGCTGAACTACATAACTCTACAGAACTTAATTATCCCAGCCTTGTACAGTTGCACTGCCTGTCAGCCTCTGTAACTCTGTTGCGCTGTTCCGGACTTCCTGAAACACGGGTTAAGATATTAGACATGGCTAATAAAAATGTTAACATTGATATAGATAAAAAAACATAAGAATTCCCAAATAATATGTAGATTAAACCTAAACAGAGCAACAGCTTTACACTGCATGGCCACAAACCTGGTCATGAAATTAGGTTCTTTTTCTCGGCGTTCTCACGTGTTTCTCCTTGGATGCCTGATTAGGATTATTGCGTTTCTTTTGTAAATTCGTGTTTCTTCTTCTAGAGCGATGCTGAGATTCATGATTTCTGAAATTATTTTTTTCGGTCGTAGGGGGTTGTTCACTTAAGGGAGTTGCCCCAGTCGAGCATCTGAGGGGCCTGGCCTAAGAGCCGGCTCTGATTGTACTCATGTTTGGAGCTATTCCAGCTGCTATGACCTATTACTGGCAGATGAAAATGCCTGAAATTGCAAGGTCTTAGTGGTCGCCTACTCTAGTTTTAAGCCATAATAGAAAACCAACGCGGATCCGGTCCACTATATCAATGGTTTAGCTTCAGACCTATGGTGCATTCTAGCAAATCCGTTGCTGTTAAAATGAACCATTTGTTGATATCATTATAACTTGAACTATAGTGTATGACTGAGTCCATGGACTACCACGGTCGTAGATGAAAATAAAACAAGAAATATCTTATAACTTCAATCAATGGCACATGTTAGTAAAGCAGACATTTAGTCAAAAATTATAATTTGATTGGAAAATGGTGGCCTAAATCAGCTAAAGTATATCAACTCCGATTATAGTTCCCTTATATCAAGTAATCTAGTAGCTCTAACCAATTTTGCGATGCAAAAATGAATCATTGATCAAAAACAGTAGAACCCTTTGAACAGGTAGATTCAGATCATCCAAAGTTTATTAACTTTATTTTATCAGATCAAGTATATGATAATTATAACCAATTATCAAACTATAAATTGCTGAAATGCACTAATGATCAAAAACCACAAAAGCATTGGAATATATGGTGCTCCAGATATGCTAAAGTTTATCTGCACTAGTCATTTATGGTGCATGAATGTCTATTTCAATGGTATTGTCTATTTTAATGTCACTGGCTCAACAACCATGGCCAATTTTATACTAAATCATTTCTACGTGCGAAAATAGTCAAAACAAAGATTGTGTTAAGATTACCAAGTTAATAATAGTAATTACATGGAGTTTTTATACTTGATTACATGTAAGGTAAAATTTTGTTGAAGCAAGTGACAATTCTCATTTACTGTCAAAAAAATGGAGGCTCCCCAAAATAGGGAACATCTAGGAGGGCCAGTGGGTGAACCAACTCGCACCGGGGGAGCCAATCTTGTATGTGTTTTCCATGCAACATGCATTGATGTAAAACATCGGGGTTTATACTTGAGGAAATGCAGCAGGGTAGCGCTCAAATATGGGTATTTCACCAGAAACCCTTTGCCACTGCACCGCACCTGTAGGTAGACTCATTGTCAAATATCAGGTGGAATCAGTAGCACCTGGTTACAAAGAAGTAATTCTATCACTACTGTAAAATACCAAAAAAAGGGTCTTCTAGATGATTCATGATGGTTACCATAAATAAACAGACCAAAGTAGGAATCCAAATATGGGCTAGTCTGTGAAAGTTTGAAACCAGATCTGAATTTGATTGCTCATATCAATATATAGTTTATTTCACACGAGTTATAATTATTATTATTTTAGAAGAAGAAAATTTGATGGATATAGAGAGGCAAATCTTGCCCAACTCCAATTCGTGGACAGATATCTGTATGGGACAAAACCGTACATCTAAGTACCAAAATGCACAAGGAATCATCACAGAAAAATGCAGTAGGAATCACCACGCAGAAGTGCAGTAAAAATTATTACACAAAGAAGGAAGTGCATCCAGCATATTTCCAAATTATAAGACATTAATTATCTAGCTAGGCTTGAATAAGTAATAAGATAACATCAAATTATTGGCTCCAACTATACTAGTATTCAAATTTGATACAAATTTCAGTTACTTGATTACCATCTTTGTAGCTGTGACAGACAGCAAAGAACTTTAGAATTTTATGAAAATATAGTATATACAAATGAACGATTACAGCCTTTCATTCGCAACATGATTACATCTAAATAAACAATGATTACTGGGCAGTAGACCTCCTATTTAATATAATTTTGCACCAATACTTAAAAAACGTTAATTTTTAGGGAAATCATACATTCAGGAACAAAATTGTATATTTAATTTTATTGTGTTTCTATTATTATATGCGGTAACTCCGTCTTAACCATTTTACATGTCAAATGTATCACTACTGATTGGAAAGAAATTAATATTCCATATATAAAACCTATAGTAAACAAACGACATTAAAGTTGGAATACTTATTAAATTCATTCTCTGATGAATAAAAAACATGCTTTATATGAAAATAAATTTAAAATATGTGGTAAATAGGCTATTGGTAAGGGTTTTAATGTTATAATATAGGTTTAACGGACTTATAATTGTATACTATATAAAACAGATATTTCTTGAAACTAATAGGCTATTGTGTTCTGCTATAGCCATGACAACCATTTTTCTTGAAATATATGTCATTTCCGTAATCTTAGAACACTGACCGCAGACTTCTTTTTCTTTCTAACGCGAAGCATACTGTCATGTGTATCTGATACATACAAAGCCTATGGGAATCACAACAAAACACCGTGAGTGCCACCATTGATAACAGAACATAATAAAATAAATGTCTTGATTTCAAAACCATTAAATACACGCATTGACGGCAACGAAGGTATTCCTTACTTTAGTATGGTTTCATACCTTAGAGGAATTACATGATATCTTGATTTCAAGGCCATTAAATACATGCACTCCTTCCATTGCTTTGGCAATATCGTCTGTTCCAAAACCGCGCTTGTTCCTGTGCACACAGGAGATTTATTCAAACCCATAACAGCATTTAAAATGGTATCTAGACACTGGCACGCAAAACTTCTCGCACCTACTAAAAAAATTCATCTCCTTAGCATTTGAGGTGCTTTTCAATAGCTTTTTATATAAGTAGACTAAAAAACTAGGATCTATTGTTGCATCATTCATTTTATATGTTTCATGACCATGCTCCATCAGTTAAATTGACATTTTTGTTGGAGGTGATGTTTGAAAGAAAATTACATGTTAACTTAAATTTTCAATCATAGTATTAGTGTAGCAAATATTAATTCAAGTTTAAAATTGAAGTAAAACCAGCGGTTTGTGTATGGCATCATGCAGCATTGGCTGAACAGTTATTAGCATAAAGTGGACAAGACTGCCATAATGCGATAACACAACAAGATATAATTAAGTCACTTGATCTGACACAACAAAAAGAAAAATTAATCCGTATGTACAACACAGGCAACTTTTTTTAAGTATGAATTGTCATATCTTTATTTTTATTCTTTGAATGGGTATTTGAAATTATGAGGAAAATTGAACCACCTACTTATGTTTGAAAAGCACAACCCGGTTTGCATTTTAAATATATCATATTATTTGAAGGGAAATTCTAGTGGGATGCAAGTCAATGACACGACCGGTGACACAATAGATCACAACCATTAGGCTTCCTACTCCCAACTTTTGTTGTTGCTTGTAAACAAAAGAATCTGCGCAATCAATCAGAAACTACACCCTACTTTAACAATCCAAGAAATTAATATAAATCAGTAGGCAACATCATCATATAAACTTTCGAACTAGCCATCCATCACTTCATTTGTATGCGAACGACCCATATCTATAATGGAAACTATGCCATTTCTACACAGAGGACAAGGAGCCGAATCAGGTGGGCTTGATTCGGAAGTGTTATTGCTCGTTGAACAGAGATACAGAGCACACTTTTGTCTTGAAATGAAAAATACATAATTGCCCATAACAAATAACACACGCTGTTCATGAATAAATACACAAGCTGAATCGATCCTAATGAACAAAACAGTTTTATGATATTGGCTCATTACCTAACAATAAATCCGGAATCATAATCAAAATCAAAATTCTGAAAACGGAATTAGAGAAAAAATTAAAAATCAAAATCCAAACAATAAATCTGTAAGCATTGGATAGATCCGTAAGCATTGGATAAATCTTTAGGGAATTAAAGAGTATGGAACATTGGAGATTCGAGATTACCTGAAGTTGATTGAATCTAAATCCGCAAACGCCTGATTACGACCGAAGGAAACAGAAATTGATTGAGTCTAAATCCGCAAACGCTTGAGTGCGACTGAAGGAAACGAAAATTGATTGAATTAGGGTTTCCACGATAATTTTAGATAAGAACGCGGAAGTGTTTTGTTTCCCCTACATAGGCGCGCTGTTGCTAATAGCAAATCAAATTACTTCACGCAGTTTGCAAAATTTAACGTGTGTTCTTTCTATTTCTATGGATAAAGTCTCCATAAATTTATGTGTAACCTGGTTTTCTGTAAATATTTAATACACATAAATGATTTAGCCCTCTTTTTCTTGTATAACATAGTTTTTTTGTGTAAATATTTAATACACAAAGGATATAACGGTAATAATACTAGTGTGGATTGAGTAAACTTGATTTGCATTTAGCAATCATGATATTTTATTTTGTTGCTTCTAGGGTAGTTTTGAAAGCAGTACTTTGTTGCGTCCATTTTAAAAGGAGAAGACACAAACAATAAATCCTTACCCAAATTCTTTTCCCTCCATAGGGCGACGAACAGTGCTTTGTTTTCTTTTCCCTAGTTCTGCGTCACATCATCCAGTGAATAGACGCAAGTTGCAATAATTAATTTTCAGCTCTACCCCACCGTGTTTGTCCTTTGACAACAGTGGATGCAAATGAGAATATAATATTTGCTTTCTCTCATTTGCATCTATTGTGAATTAGAAACAGATGCAGATTGTACTATTTGCATATGTTGTTTATACAATAGATGCAAATGAGAAGACACAAAAGACAAGTTTTGTACTAGTGATCGTGGTGAAAGAGCCGATATTTTCTACGATTTATAGCTTTCAGCTTCGATTCAATCCATTTGAACTAAGCTTCCATCTTTCATTTTGTTCCTCGATTCCTGAATTTTCTAGTTATCCGAGTTTATTTTTCCACCGCATATTAATTTCAGATAAATCCTATGGTATGGTCTATATTGTTTTATTTATGTAATGAAAAAAAACGGATTGGTTACGTAATTTATGATAAAATAAAAAGAAGAATTAAATTATAGTCACCTCATATAACTACATCATTAATTCAACTTAATATCTGAGAAGAGTATTAAAAAAAATCAATTAATCAACATAAGAGAAATTGATTCGATATCTATGTTTAATTGACATAGCCTGGACATGCAATCTTGCAAAAAATAAATAGTAGTAAGAAATTAAGGTTTGTATTGAAAAATGTAAAATCTACCACAAAAAACAGATAAAAATGAAACGTGGTTAAAATAAACTATTGAGACAAACTACTGAAACCTACAACAAAAATTCATATATAACTAAATATCATCAATAAAGTTATAAAATTAGCAAAAGGATGAAACATATAGACGGCTTAAGATATAATTACTTTTCTTTAAAATGAGCATGGAATATCTATGTTCAGTTGATGATGCTAAAAAGCCTAGAGTATACGGGTACTAATAATAATTCAGGAAAGACAAATGTTTATTTATATCATTAGGTTGACTCAAACTCAAAGTCGTATAACAAACATCTGCTAAAAAGTTATCCATATGAAAATAACAGGTAAATTACAATTATGGTTATTTGAATAATGAAAAAGTCCACATTTTGCAAAATGATGTTGCTTATTTATATTAAAATTAAGGTGAACAATGGTCAAACTGAATACCAATATATAGAAAACATACGTGAACAGACACCCTTTTGAAATGTAAGCACAGGTAACAAAATATATCATCCAATTAATGAAAAATATGTTTTTTTTTTTTAAATGTGTACCTTTAATAGCCGTACAGCCAATATATTTGTCTTTTGTTGGGACTTTTGGTTGAATATCTTTGTAACAACCCGGATTTTGACAAACCGAAATTTTCAAATTCTATCTATCGAAACTCAAGTTGGGTGCTCTGGTATCCTGCAGAAAAAGATAGAGATAAAGAAACATGTCAAAATTCGTAAAGCATCTCACAACGAAAGGAAATAAAGTATAATATTCAAATATTGCTTTACCTTATTAACAATACTGCTAAACCAGTATCCAAAGCTATACCATCTCTGTCATGAACCTAACCTGGAAGTATGTAGTGAGGAGGGGGTCAGAACATAAGTTCTATGTGAGTGGACTTAGAATAAACTTCTGTATAATCCTACATATACCGTTTAGTTATATTTTCTTACTTATTAGGTTATTCACGATATTAGCTCTCTAGGCTATACTCATGTCCCACTAGTAGGTTAACCTAATACAACGTATATGTAGATACCCCCAACTCGTCTAATCCTTTCCATGTATATATACAGTCTTTTGCCGTATGTCGTACGGGCTTCATCATGTAAATCTATACTACTTTAATGTAGTGCCACTATTCTCGAAATCGTTTAGACTGCCACTCTCGATCTTGCTAGATTTCGTGTATCATCTAGATCTAATCTAAGGTTTACTATCGAACGCTTCCTAGATTCAACCATGGTTTACACTACCCATGACCACTGGGGTTTATGCTACCTATTGAACGCTTTTCGGATTCAAGGTTTACGCGACCTAGGTCCAACTAGGGATTATGCTACCTATCGAACGATGCCCCCTAGTCTAAGACACACTACCCAGAGCAATATATGTTCCTAAACTTTCTCCATGTACGTGTCGTGAATCGTTATCGATGTCTAGTTGCACATGTCCTCTATATGTGCGGCCCGAGTCCCGTGGTCGGGCTAATCAAGAAACATGGAACTCAGTCGGGAGCTTTAAGTTATCTGCCGATGCAGATGCTAAAGTTTGTTTTTATATGTGTGTGGCTATGGTCCCACTTGACCCCTCCCTCAACTAATGAAAAGCACCCAAGCACTACACCAAAACATCAAATTTGGCACACCAAGATTCAGAGATTTGATACGGTTTTAACCCGTATCAAATTTGATAGTGCTCGTAGCCCTATCAAATTAAATTTGGCAATCCACACCACCTCAAACACCTTAAATCCAACCCTCCATTTTCAATGTTTCGGATCAGTTCCTCCGATACATGTTTGAACTGTATCAAATATGCACCCTCTATGCTCCAGTTTGCTTGGCCGCACTTTTCACTTTTCCTCCTTACTAAAATTTCGCATTCCCTCTTCCATAACCCTAATTCTTTTCTTTCTCAATCCAAATTTTCGTATCCTGATTAAAATCTTCCCCAAATTTCCTTGAATTCTAATTAAAATCTTAAATACGCTTGAATTTCTGATGAAGATTTGTTTGTCTCCTAATTCAGCCAGCAACGTCCAGTTCGCTGGAGCCTTAAACCCTTTGTATCTGTCCTCGAAAACAAATTTACGTGAGGTAAATTCTTTTTTTAGTAAAAATTTCCTTGTACTGTTTGGTATTATGAGTAACATCCTATTACTTTTAAGGAGATAAGGATGGACTGAAAATTTAGTCCAAATCGGAGGTTGAGAAAGGCAAAGAAAACTGGTTTTATTTTTTCAAAATATTTTCTTGCAACATGGTTCCCTTTTAATAATTAACAATGCTCTATGTTGATTGAAAATCATGCAACAAAAATATTTAGTTGGAGGGGTAAGTAGCTCGAGGGGAAGTGAAACTATATGGTTCGGATCAGTTCTGCTGGAACCTTCGCAGTCATCTGATCATCTCTTTTCTACCTGTTGGTCGACCTCATCGCCTTCGATTTGGGTCGTTTTAGGGCAATTGAAATCTGAAATTACCGTTCTCATTATGGTAACATTTGCAGTTTTCAGCCAATGATCTTTTATTTTTTTGTCTAATCAAATATGTGAATTTGGGCTTCATTTTATCTTACCTTCTGTTGTACTTTTGTTTATTCGTAAATCATTGCAACGTTGTGTATTGTGTAGGATAATGATATTAATGCTATATATTATGCAAAGAAACCATGATGGTTTCCTTGGTTTCGGGTCGTCTTGCACTGAAATTAATGTGCAATATGTGCTACGCGTTGATTCAAAATTTAGCACTGTCAATTTTTAGGATATGCTGTAACTAATGTCCATAATGCATTATGTTACTTTGTATCTTGATTCTGCTGGTTTCTTAATATTAAACTTTGACATTTTTGAGTTCATTGAATTCTACTTACATTGCTTTTGCAGGATGACGAAGTACATAGTTTTCTATTGCACTCGGAATATGTTAATCATAGAGTTCTATTTGCTGGAGTAATATTACATTCTAAAAGGTATAACCTTTTGTTCCAAGTTTTGATGTTTGATTATTTTTTGCTAAAAATGTTTTTTTATAGGCTTTGTTTGATAAAGATACAATTAGAATTGATAATAGTTGCTTATATTTTTGGCTCCATCGTTGTTTCCATTATTCGCTTCAGACAGCGCATGGATTTGTTCAGATTTGCCTTTCATCTGATTGCCTTTTCTGTCGGCTATGATAACAATTAAAATTTAAAGCTAATCTAAGAAGATTTTGTTTGTTTATTATTTAAGACTGCTAATAAATTCATTCTGATAGTTGTTACATTCTTAGTGACCATGAATTAATCTCATATTGAAATGTGTTTCCTTTGAGTTGGATAATTCAGTGAACCTTTTCTAAACAAGTTCCCTTATCTCTTATTTGCAGTTTAGCCAATCTGTAAATAACTTCTAATTTTGATAGAATATATACTCTATTTTACGATTAATTTCCCTGTTAATAAAGACAAAATTTAATTTTGTTTTAGTTATGTTTGTATGGGGCACTGTACGACTTTTTTCCCCTTTTTGAGCAACCTTTTGCTACATCTCTATCCTCCTTTCCTCCTTTTGCATGCTCCTTTTGTGCTTAGGTTTGCAGTACTTTGCAAAGCTGGCTAAGGCCACATGCTCAGCCTAGAAATATATTGTTGCATACATATAATGTAACAACCCGGAAATGCGAGCCAGTTTAAAATTTTTATTTTGGCAATTATAGCGAATTTTAAACATTTAAAATGAATTATTTTAAATAATATCGACGAGAAATTTATATTGAATATAAGTAGAATGTATATATCTGTATAGATCTTCGTTAGAATATAAATAATTATATATAATTATAAAAGGAATTGAAAATGGCGCGGTAGTTCGATAATTCGATTTAAAAATTCAAATGAATGTACCGGGTGCAAAATAAACCGGATTGTAGTGAAACCAAAAATATTCGAATCTAATCGAGAATATCTTTCCAACGAATCCAAAAAATTGAAATTTCATAGCGTGGATCAAAAGATATGTCCAGTTGAAAATTCTGAATAGTGGCTATGAAATTCAGGCCCTTTAAAATGGAAATTTTGCAAACGACGTCGGATTTCAACGAAACCACTTTTGTTGGATCCGTGATGTCAAATTATTGCTAGATTCCAAATTTCATAATTTTTCGAATCAATATGAGAGCGTGGCAAAGGAAAACGCATTTGACCAATTTTAGTTGATTTTAATCGACTGGAAAATGGCCATTTTTCCAACGGTCTCAGAATTTGACGAAACTAGTTTTGTTAGGACCATATTGTCAATAAGAGGCTAGAAAATATATTTTTTGGAATTTTTCGAGTTAGTATGTGACCCCGGTAAATTGAAATGTGCGTTCAAATTCAATATATAGAGTTATATGTTGATTTTGACGAAAACTGATCGAAACGATCGAACCAGCTAACGATACATATCCCATTGTGTTCGGAATGGGGGTATTACACTATGGACGACAGTCGGCGGGTTTGATTTCGAGTTCGAACAAAAAAGTCAACCCCTTTTGAAAATAAAATATTAATATAAATATATATATATATATATATATATATTTAATAACACCCCCCTAATTCCTTTTCCCTCCTCTCTCTCCTACTTTTTCGATTAGAACAGAAAAAAAAGAAGAAACAAAAAAAAATTGCGCCAGTTCAGATCGACGCCGCCGGGGCTCCTCTACACCACCGCCACCTCTCCATTCAACCGCCCTCCCCTCCGAGCGACGACAGCTCCAACCGCCCGACCCCCAAATCGTGACCCGTTACCCCCTCGAACCCTAGCCCCGCGACCCCAAAACAGCCGCCGCCGTTCCCCCTATCGCACCCCCCTCCTCATCTCCCTCCGCGTTCTCCTTTCCTCCTCCTGTGGGGCGCGAGCTCGCGAAGAAACCCCCCCTTCCGACCACCTTCTACCCCCCAAGAACTGACGTGAACCCCCCTCTTGAAACACTGTAAGTCTTCTTTCCATTTATTTTTATTTATTTAGTTAATGTAATTGGTTTTAAACGAGGATAAAAATCAGTTTATATAATTAATATTGTTTTTAAAATAGAATAAAGAGATGATTTTTAAAATAAAATTATGATTTTTATTATAAAAATATGAATTTGAAAATAAAGATTTGATTTTTAGCATGATAAAGTTAGGATTTTTATATATTGAATAGCGAAGTAAAAATTCGATTTTTATATATTGAATAGCAAAGTAAAAATTCGATTTTTATATATTGAATAGCAAAGTAAAAATTAGATTTCTATAGATTGAATAGCAAAATAAAAATTCGATTTTTATATATTGAATAGCGAAATAAAAATTAGATTTTTATATATTGAATAGCGAAGTAAAAATTCGATTTTTATATATTGAATAGCAAAGTAAAAATTCGATTTTTATATATTGAATAGCAGTAAAAATTTGATTTTTTATATATTGAATAGCGAAGTAAAAATTCGATTTTTATAGATTGAATAGCAAAATAAAAATTCGATTTTTATATATTGAATAGCAAAATAAAAATTCAATTTTTATATATTGAATAGCGAAATAAAAAATCGATTTTTATATATTGAACAGTGAAATAAAAATGTGATTTTTATATATGTAGTGAATACGGGCAACGAAAGTGACAGAGGGCGAGTGGCGAAGATTTCTACATATGAAGAGTCGTGGCGTTTGGATTAGCTAGTTGGTGAGAACTTCTCACCTTTAATTTTATTTTTCTAGTTATAAATATATACTAGGATGCAAACGGTGTTTAGTAGCACCCGACACCTGTCGTCCGCAGACCATGGACGGCTTGTATGCTTGTTTGGATGATTTTGATGTGTAGTTGATTGTGTGATGTGATGTGAAACGAAGTAAAATATTTATATAGTTAAAAATATTTTATAGTTGAAAATAGAATTTTAACGTGTATATGAAATGAAATAAAAATAAACAAATCGGACGATTTGTTTATATACACACATTTTACTGATATTGATTGGGATGATAAATTTTACACATCGCCCAACTGCACAAATAAAATCTATGTTTAATTGTTTGAAACCCCACACGGGTATTGGGATGATATTTGACGTACACTAATCCCAATAATTAGTTGTATGTCGATCGATTGATTGACAGACTGTTATAAGCGTTAAATATTTGATGCTTATACAGTGTAGAACGCACTTTGGATGGTGGTTGATGATTTATCGTTGATGTTAGATACGTGTGGTAGAAAATCCATATAATTAACATTTTAAGGTAATTGATTGGGCCTCATTCCATATTTGAAATAGAATATTTGGAAATAGAAATATTTGAAAAAGAAACATTTGAAGTAGAAATATTTGAAAAAGAAACATTTGAAATAGAAATATTTGAAATAGAATATTTGGAAATAGAAATATTTGAAAAAGAATATTTGGAAATAGAAATATTTGAGAAAGAAACATTTGAAATAGAAATATTTGAAATAGAATATTGGAAAATAGAAATATATGAAGTCGTGTAGATTAGATTGATGCCATTTTGACGTGAACGATATTTATATCGATTTTATAATGAATATCGAAAGTGACTTCAAAATCTGATATTTTGAAAAGAATTGAAATTCAAACTGAAACTGAATAGAAATGAATTCGAATTGAAACTGAATAGAAATGAATTCGAATTGAAATTGAATAGAAATGAATTCAAATTGAAATTGAATAGAAATGAATTCGAATTGAAATTGAATTGAATTGAAAATGAACTGAAATTGAATTAGAAATCAATTTGAATTAAATTGATTTGAAATGAAATTAAAATGAATTTATGTTGAAAAATTCGATTTTGATTTGAATTTGAAATAGAAGTTGGAATCGTTTTGAAAACAAATTTAAAACGATTCATAAAATACGTTTTGAAAGGAAATCGATGAAATATATAATATATATATTATATATATAATGGCCTGAATAGAACGCGCCGCGCCGCGGCAGTTCGCGAATTTCGACCATTGACTTCGAATGGATATTACGGGAGATCCGACCGTCGGATTCTCCTAAAACCGGAACCATTGGGTTTGTATCGAAAAGAGCTTTCTAACGAATGTTAGAAATTTGAAATCTAATGGTTGGATTTGGAATTATGTCCAAATCAAATTTGAAAAAGGTCGCTGTAAGTGCAGTTCGATGGCCGTTGATGGAAATCGACTGTACGGGCCTTGATAAAATTATTAAAAATAGCAATAATTTGTGTGAAATCATAAGAAATGATTTGGGAAGAATTGGGATGAAAAACTCTATATTTGAAAAGATAAAAATAGATTTTTATCGAAATGAACTAGTTTTGAACTAGAATTAAAATTCTATTTATTTTTAAATAAATAAATTGGATTTGAAGTGGTTTTGAAAATAACCAAAATTACCAATAATTGCATTGGAATGGATTTGAATCGAAATTGTCTTCGGAATATTTCGATGTTGGATTTCGTGATTATACAGATGTTGTTATGGAAATTTGAAAGATATACATATATATATCGTTATTTCCAATACGATATTTGTTGGTCGTAGAATTTGATATTGAATATAAACCGATATATTTTCTATTCAGAGCCTTGTATTTAATATCAAATGTGATTTGGGTTTGTCGTGAATGGTGTCTTCATTAACACTGTTCTTAAGCTCAGTTGAGAAAAGATTAAATCTTTTTATTTAGATTTAATGAAGTGTACCAATTAAATAATATTTAGTTGGAATTGAATTGGTATTGATTTTTGGGTTTATCGTGAACAGTGTTTTAAATAACACTCGTTCTTTAACCCGTTAATTAATAGAATGTGATTTTGGGTTGTCGTGAACGGTATCTTCAATAATACTGTTCTTAGACCGACGGAGTTAAGAAAATCAGAAACTAACTGGAGGTTAGTTAAGTTGAATGGTCTCTTGGGTATTGATCTGATGTTGGTTTCGGCCTTCGGGGTTAATACTTAGGGAATTGCTCACTTGCTAATTTACGGTTAGGGACTGATTGAAATGTGATGTGATTTCGGGTTTATCGTGAACCGTGTTTTAAATGACACTGATTCTTTAACCCAGTCACAGATTAAAACTAAGTGGAATTTTAATGAATCTTTAATTAGATTGAAATGATCGAGAATGGAGTATCACCAGTTTTGCTCCAAGCGATAGTTAAATCTTTAATTAGATTTAAATGTGAAATGGTAATTAAATTTACCGATAATACCGTGGTGTTAGATATGAATTAAGACCAGTTTTACTTCATGGGATGAATAGGTTAGGATTGGGAAATTAAAACAAACGATTACTTCGGTAAGGTTCGTTAATCCCGACTAGTTTGAATTTATATTCAAAAGTAGATTAAAGAATAAATTAAAGAATTTATCTTTGATAAAATTAATGGGAACCTTCCCCTAAGAATGTGAAATTTAGAAACTGACTGTAGGTTAGCTAAGCAGAACGGTTTCCTGGGTATTGATCTGATGTTGGTTTCGGCCTTCGGGGTTAATATTTGGGGGATTATTCTCTTGATTAGTTTACGGTTAGTGACTGATGAATTGGAATGAGGCGTATGTTGTGTTTGTGTAACACTTGTTTAAAATATACGCGAGTTATTCGGAAAGACCGGGTTTATCCCATTCTGAATAACTTATACGACGATAAGTCGAAGATGAAGACGGTGGTCGAAGACCGGAGGTCTTCACGTCGTTTGGGTGATTACTGATGATCTTGATTGGGATGAACACCCAAGAAGATGGAAATAGTTTGTGGTCGTCCAGACGTACTTGGAGATCGATGGATATGCGGGGTACTAGGTGCCTCCGGTTTCGTTCAGACCCAGAACGAACTTGTAAATGGACTGTGTGTCTGACATTGGATTTCAGTCTGTGTGATTGATTTCTATTAAATATATATCTGTTTGGCAGCGGAGAATTTATTCTCTTGCTTAACGCCCTTTTCTGAGACGTACGAGCTCAGGGGTTATATACTGATGGATATCAAATGCATAGAGTGAATTGCCTGTGTGGCATACCTAAGTGGCGAATGATCAAGGCTTCTGTTGAAAAGCAAAGTCTTGTGGTTGATGATCGAAGCACGGCCTTTGTGGCGTAGCTTTGTGTAACGTTTACTTCGCGAGTTTCACACCCGGTGTGAACTAGAAACGGGAGAGGACCTCAGGGAGGGCATGTGTTTCCTTCTAGCTAAAAAGTGGCGTCAGTGGTTTTACACGCCCTGACGAGTTTGACTTATGTCGTTGTTGCTGTTGCGAGGCGCCTTGGTTTGATCGGACGATCCGGGTCCGATGGAGTCATTTATTGGCTCACTTACGCCCCAAAGGGCGGGTAAACGCAGTGTTCAGGAATTTTAATCCACATCGTTGGACCGGCCCTGACGATCCAAGGGTCACTCGAGCTCTGATCCTGAGGCTCGGGCTAGAGAGTCTTGAATCGGTAAAGGACGATCCCTAGCCTCGGTTCATACCATAAATGATAACCCAACTTCCAAATACATGACATTTGCGGTTTTGATTGTAGAGCCTAGTATGGCGACATGATATATGGTACCCATGCCGTCTATGATTGATATTTATGATTTGAAGATGTTTTATACACTGTGCACTTATAATAGTATTAAATGATTTGTTTTAAACGTACTAAGCATGTTTGGCTATTATAAGGAAAAACCATATCCCCCGGCTTCCGTTACATTGTGTGATAGGACCTGGGTCTTATAATAACTTCATTTTGCTTTATTTAGCATTGCGCTGTTTGTTTTATGCACTGGTATTCTTTGGAGGAAACCCGTTCCGTGTTATACGGCGTGGTCCCTTGATTTACCTAACTTTAAAAATAAAGATTAATAACTGGTTTAGTTCTCATACCAGTCCCATGACTGACCTGGAGTTTATTGTTTTAACCTAAACTCTGGGTGCCCTTATTTTCGACACGGGTAGCTAGTAGTTTTGGTTTTGCAGATTTATATTCACAGGATCCTGGTTTACAGCTGGAACGATATCCGGAAATCTTTGTATTCGTATATCTCCTTCAGTTGTGTATTGTATTATTTTCCGCTGCGATGTATTTAAATGTAATTTAAATCTCTGATATTTCTGTGTAATATTTGCTTATACTCTATATATTCTTGTATTATGATGGAATTGTTGTAATATACAATGAAATGTTCTTCCGTCCACGTTCTATTTTGTCGTGTTCTCAAAACAATCAGGCGTTTCGAACGGTCTAGATCTATTTAGCGACTGATTCGGATCGAGCGAAATTCTTTGATGTCACAGTTGGTATCAGAGCTTTGGTTTACAAAGCTCAGAGAACAAGGCACATTAGAACCTTACGAAAGAATTCATCAGATATTGGATTAGCAATATCCAATGGGAATGACTCGTTAGAGATGGGATCAGTAGTATCCTAGAACGAGTGTGAAGAGTATATTTTTAAAATGAAAACAAAATTTTGTTTTGAAAATTTAAATCAATTATTCGTATTTGATTATCTATTTATATTGAGTTGGACAGTCCAGTATATAAAGATTTTACGTATACGTCTGATCCACATGTATTTGAAATTTTAATATACTGGATAGATATAGAATTACACTCTAATCTCCCGTAGATGATTTTGATGATGGAGCTCCATCATTAGAATTTAAGTTCGAGTGACGAAAGTGGGCTTTCTGTATATTTCCTATTGACTGGTGTGAGAACCAAAAGTAGATAGGGCCTAATGTTGTGATTTGGCATCAAAAATGTGATTTTTGACTATATAGCAAAATTATGTGTTTGAAAAGCTAATCAACTAATTGATTGATGGTTGTGTTGTTTGTCTATTTGTTTGAAATTTTGAACCATTTAGACAAATTGAATCAAATAGTGAATTGTATTGAAAATTTGTCGCATTAGCTTGCATATACATGTACTTACATTGAACAGGTCATAGCAAGGAGGCTAGAGTAGAAGAATAAAATTTATTTTCCCGACAAATAGGTACATGTTTACCATAATTTACTGTTTTAATTGGGTGATGATGATTTTATGAGCCGATTGGCTAGCCGCTTGGCTTTTTCCTTTTCTTTTTGAGATCTGAGGGCATGTATGGCAATTTCGGGATTTTCCCGTGCTCCCGGTGCAGGGGAGGTTATGGCGAAATTTTTCGAAAATTTAGGGTGTTAGGCAAATTTTTGAAAATTTTGAAAAGTTCTTAGAAACTAAAAAGTTGAAGAACTTAAGCCGTAGTCAAAACAAAGGAAGTTGAGTTGATTTGTAAAACAACTTTCGGCTTTGTTCCTTTTCGGGGACGAAAAGTTTTAAGTGGGGGAGATTGTAACAACCCAGAAATGCGAGCCAGTTTAAAATTTTTATTTTGGCAATTATAGCGAATTTTGAACATTTAAAATGAATTATTTTAAATAATATCAACGGGAAATTTATATTGAATATAAATAGAATGTATATATCTATATAGATCGTCGTTAGAATATAAATAATTATATATAATTATAAAAGGAATTGAAAATGGCGCGGTAGTTCGATAATTCGATTTCAAAATTCAAATGAATGTACCGGGTGCAAAATAAACCGGATTTCAGTGAAACCAAAAATATTCGAATCTAATCGAGAATATCTTTCCAATGAATCCAAAAAATTGAAATTTCATAGCGGGGATCAAAAGATATGTCCAGTTGAAAATTCTGAATAGTCGCTATGGAATTCAGGCCCTTAAAAATGGAAATTTTGCAAACGACCTCGGATTTTGACGAAACCACTTTTGTTGGATCCGTGATGTCAAATTATTGCTAGATTCCGAATTTCACAATTTTCGAACCAATATGAGAGCGTGGCAAAGGAAAACGCGTTTGACCAGTTTTAGTTGATTTTAATCGACTGAAAAATGGCCATTTTTCCAACGGTCTCAGAATTTGACGAAACTAGTTTTGTTAGGACTGTATTGTCAATAAGAGGCTAGAAAATATATTTTTTGGAATTTTTCGAGTAGGTATGTGACCCCGGTAAATTGAAATGTGCGTTCAAATTCAATATATAGAGTTATATGTTGATTTTAACGAGAACTGATCGAAACAATCGAACCAGCTTACGATACATATCCTATTATGTTCGGAATGGGGGTATTACGCTATGGATGACAGTCGGCGGGTTTGATTTCGAGTTCGAACAAAAAAGTCAACCCCTTTTGAAAATAAAATATTAATATATATATATTTTTAATAACACCCCCCTAATTCCTTTTCCCTCCTCTCTCTCCTATTATTTCGATCAAAACAGGAAAAAAAAAAGGAAAAAAAAATCACGCCAGTTCAGATCGACGCCGCTGGGGCTCCTCTGCACCACCGCCACCTCTCCGTTCAACCGCCCTCCCCTCCGAGCGACGACAGCTCCAACCGCCCGACCTCCAAATCGTGACCCGTTACCCCCTCGAACCCTAGCCCCGCGAACCCAAAACAGCCGTCGCCGTTCCCCCTATCGCACCCCCTCCTCATCTCCCTCCGCGTTCTCCTTTCCTCCTCCTGTGGGGGCGTGAGCTCGCGAAGAAACCCCCCCTTTCAGACCACCTGCTCCCCCCAAGAACTGACGTGAACCCCCCTCTTGAAACACTGTAAGTCTTCTTTCCATTTATTTTTATTTATTTAATTAATGTAATTGGTTTTAAACGAGGATAAAAATCAGTTTATATAATTAGTATTGTTTTTAAAATAGAATAAAGAGATGATTTTCAAAATAAAAATATGATTTTTATTATAAAAATATGAATTTGAAAATAAAGATTTGATTTTTAGCATGATAAAGGTAGGATTTTTATATATTGAATAGCGAAGTAAAAATTCGATTTTTATATATTGAATAGCAAAGTAAAAATTCGATTTTTATATATTGAATAGCAAAGTAAAAATTCGATTTTTATAGATTGAATAGCAAAATAAAAATTCGATTTTTATATATTGAATAGCGCAGTAAAAATTCGATTTTTATATATTGAATAGCGAAGTAAAAATTCGATTTTTATATATTGAATAGCAAAGTAAAAATTCGATGTTTATATATTGAATAGCAAAGTAAAAATTCGATGTTTATATATTGAATAGCAAAGTAAAAATTTGATTTTTATATATTGAATAACGAAGTAAAAATTCGATTTTTATAGATTGAATAGCAAAATAAAAGTTCGATTTTTATATTTTGAATAGCGAAATAAAAATTCGATTTTTATATATTGAATAGCGAAATAAAAAATCGATTTTTATATATTGAACAGTGAAATAAAAATGTGATTTTTATATATGTAGTGAATACGGGCAACGAAAGTGACATAGGGCGAGTGGCGAAGATTTCTACATATGAAGAGTCGTGGCGTTTGGATTAGCTAGTTGGTAAGAACTTCTCACCTTTAATTTTATTTTTCTAGATATAAATATATACTAGGATGCAGACGGTGTTTAGTAGCACCCGACACCCGTCGTCCACATACCATAGACGGCTTGTATGCTTGTTTGGATGATTTTGATGTGTAGTTGATTGTGTGATGTGATGTGAAACGAAATAAAATATTTATATAGTTAAAAATATTTTATAGTTGAAAATAGAATTTTAACGTGTATATGAAATGAAATAAAAATAAACAAATCAGACGATTTGTTTATATACACACATTTGACTGATATTGATTGGGACGATAAATTTTACACATCGCCCAACTGCACAAATAAAATCTGTGTTTGATTGTTTGAAACCCCACACGGGTATTGGGATGATATTTGACGCACACTAATCCCAATAATTAGTTGTATGTTGTAATAATCCGGAAAATGCGGGCCAGTTTAAAATTTTTATTTTGGCAATGTTAGCGAATTTTGAACATTTGAAATAGATTATTTTAAATAATATCGACGAGAAATTTATTTTGAATATATCTAGAATGTATATATTTATACGCGTCGTCATTAGAATATAATATTTATATATAATTATAAATAGAATTGAAAATGGCGCGGTAGTTCGATAATTCGATTTCAAACTTCATTTGAATGTACCGGGTGCAAAACAATCCGGATTTTTGTGAAAACAAAAATAATGGAATCTAATTGTGAATATCTTTCCAACGAATCCGAAAAATCAAAATTTCATAGCGGGAATCAAAAGATATGTCCAGTTGAAAATTCTGAATAGTCGCTATGGAATTCAGGCCCTTAAAAATGGAAATTTTGCAAACGACCTCGGATTTCGACGAAACCACTTTTGTTGGATCCGCAGTGTCAAATTATTGTTAGGTTTCCAATTTCATAATTTTTTGAATCAATATGTGAGCGTGGCAAAGTAAAAGGTGTTTGACCAGTTTTAGTTGATTTTAATCGACTGGAAAATGGCCATTTTTCTAACGATCTCAGAATTCGACGAAACTAGTTTTGTTAGGACCGTATCGTCAATACGAAGCTAGAAAATATTTTCCTGGAATTTTTCTAGTTAGTATGTGGCCCCGGTAAATTGAAATATGCGTTCAAATTCAATATATAGTGTTATATGTTGATTTTAATGGAAACTGATCGAAACGATCAAATCAGCTTGAGATACATATCCCATTGTGTTCGGGATGAGGGTAATTAGCTGTGGACGACAGGCGGTGGGCCTCGTTTAGAGGTCGTATGTAAAAGTCAACTTTTTCATAATTAAATAAAAAAAATAACCCTCTCCCCTTTAAAACCGTTGGCCCCCCCATCTATTTCATTTCAGAAAATCAAATAAAAAAGAAGAAGAAGAGGTTGATCGATGATCCATCCCCCATCGCGACTCCCTGCGCCATCGTTCCCCCCCCCCCCACTCCGACGATCCTCTCGCCTCCATCCTCCCTCCCTCCAGTCGACGCTCGAGACCCCCCCCCCCCCCAACCAAATCGCGAAGCCCACCAACGCCAGTACCTCCCCCACCACCTGCGACTGCACCAACGGCCTCCGCTGACCACCACAGCCCCGCCAGCGCACCAGAGCTCCAGCGACCCCTCCTCCCGTCCAAGACCGATGGTGCCACACCCCCCCATTCGCAGATAACATTAAGTTATTTTTTTATCCATTTATTTTAATTCTTTTTCTTTTTTTCTCTTTTTTTATATATATTAAAACATTGTTTTGAAAAATCTTGGATAGAAAACTATGTTTGATATTTTAATTAAAGAAAGTTGATATTTTTAATTATAAAAGATGATATTTTTAATCAAGGAAAAACAAGATTTTTATGATGTCTTCATTTGGGTAAAGATGCGATCTTTATAAGGTTACCACTAGAATAAAAATAGAATTTTTATAAATATGATAGCAAGATAAAAATTTGATTTTTATAATGAAGAAAAATATAATTTTTCAATAGAAAGGTTTTATCTTTATATTTGAAAAGGCGCGATTTTTATATATTAAATAGCAAAGTAAAAATTCGATTTTTATGTATTGTATAGCGAAATAAAAATTCGATTTTTATATATTGAATAGCGAAGTAAAAATTCGATTTTTATATATTGAATAGCAAAGTAAAAATTCGATTTTTATATATTGAATATCGAAATAAAAATTCGATTTTTATATATTGAATAGCGAAGTAAAAATTCGATTTCTATATATTGAATAGCGAAGTAAAAATTCGATTTTTATATATTGAATAGCGAAATAAAAATTCGATTTTTATATATTGAATAGCAATATAAAAATGTGATTTTTATATATGTAGTTGCTACGGGCAACGAAGGTGACAAAAAGGCGAGAACGATGAAGATTTCTATAAATGAAGTGTCGTGAAGTTGGGATAGCTATTGGTGAGAACTTCTCACTCAAAATTTCTTTTTCTAGTTATATATATACTAGGATGCAGACGGTGTTTAGTAGCACCCAACACAATCGTCCACAGACCATGGACTTGTTTGTTTGGTTGTGTAGTTGGTTAGATTATTTGGTTTGAATTGAATTGTTTGGTGAAATGGAATGGATTTTATTGATGTGTGAATGGCGTGGGCCTTCACTAGACCGGGGATAAGGCTAGGCCTCGTCCCGTTTCTAGTATCGTGCCGTTATGCCGCCGAAATTTTCTAAAATATGTTAGAAAAATAAAAATATCATTTTATTGAATAAGTGAACCGAATAGAATATTCATAGTTTGAATAAAATATTGTGGTTGTTAAAAATATAATTTTTAATGTGAATGTGAATAAATAAATATTCATTTACAAACCTGACGGTTTGTTTTTGTACACCTATTTGAAGGACATTGATTGGGACGATAAATTTTATACATCGCCCAACTGCGCAAATAAAATCTGTGTTTGTTGATTTGAAACCCCACATGGGTATTGGGATAAAATACGGCATACACTAATCCCAATAATTAGTTGTATGTCGATCGATGGATCGACAGACTGTTATAAGCGTTAGATATCTATATTTGATGCTTATACAGTGTAGTGCACTTTGGATGATGGTTGATTATTTATCGTTGCTATTATATACATGTGTTGTATGGAATCCATATAATTAACTTTATATGGTAATTGATTGAGCCTCATTCCAATTAGGAAAATAAAGAATATTATAAAATAAAGGTCATGTGTTGACAGTACTCATCCGTTGAGATTAGTCATGTGTTGAACGAAATATTTTAACAATAAAATTTATATCTTTATCACTATAAAGTAAAGGTTCATGTGTTGACTGTACTCATCCGTTGAGATTAGTCATGTGTTGAACGGAATATTTTAACAATAAAATTTATATCTTTATCACTATAAAATAAAGGTTCATGTGTTGACAGTACTCATCCTGTAACACCCCGTATGTTAAATAACTTGTTATAACATAAATCAGAGCAGAATTAAATTTAATATTCTGAATCAGGGGAAACGGGCTGTGCCATTGCGTTCGTCTCGGAAAAATACGCGAAATAGAGTCCGAGTTTTCGTAAATCGGAGTCCGTATGACCAAGTTATGGCCCGTCAAAGTTTCACGAAAAATCAAAAACGAAAACTGCTCATGTTTTGAGGCCCGGGATGAGTTTTGGGCTGTTTTTTTGGGCCCTAAATGGTTCCTACACTTGACTTCTTCCCCAAGACATGCTTTAAAGGCTAGGATTGGTTCTAGGGTATATCCTATGGTCCTAAAACATCTAACTAATCAATATATACACCCTAATACCCCCCTTATCCTTACCAAAAATAGATCTAAGGCCATTATGCCACCACTTAGAAAATTGGAGAGCCTCCACTAAAAATCCTAAGAGGGTTTGCAAGCTAATCTACATCTTCTTCTACTTAATCATTGGGATTTGCTTCATTTAACTTGCTAATCTTGTTTTGGTGAGTTTCTATGGCTTTAATAATCAATTGTTAAATTGATTATGGTAGGATGTGATAAGACATGGCTATGTTTGTGGATAAATGTATTTATGCAAGTTTGTATGATATGTGATTTGCAAGTTTTATGTTAAATGCAAGTTAAGGCCATGTTTTATGATGCAAAACACCATGTTAAACATTTATGCATATGTGACATGTTATGCAAACTATATGTGAGGATATATGCAAGTTATATGTAACATGATATGCAAGTTATGCATGTGATTTTATGCATGCTAAGTAGTTGGTGTTATGCATGTTAAGTATTTGATGTTATTCATGCTAAAGTATTTGACGTTATGCATGATAAGTATTTGATTGTATGCATACTAAGTATGGGGTTTTATGCATGTTAAGTGTTTGGGCTTATGCAAGTTAAGTGGTGGGTTTATGCATAATAAGTATTTGATTTTATGCATAATAAGTATTTGGTTTTATGCATAATAAGTATTTGATTTTATGCATAATAAGTATTTGATTCTATGCATGATAAGTAAGTGGTTATATGCATGCTAAGTGTTTGGTATTATGCATAAATCATGACATGCAAGTTTACCCTTTTAAATATGGTATATACATATGCAAGATGGCACCCTTATATGCTATGCATATTTACCCTCCTTTAAGATGCAAGTCATATATGTAAGATTCGACATATTATGCAAGTTATGTGTATGAGGGTATGCAAGTTGTGTGCATAATGTTATGCAAGTTAAGTTTATGAGATTATGCAAGTTATGAGCGTGATGTTATGCAAGTTATGTATATGCTTAAATGCAAGTTTAATGTGATATGCAAGTTATGCATGTTCATGCAAGTATGTGAATGCTCATGCAAGTATGTGAATGCTCATGCAAGTATGTGAATGCTTATGCAAGTATATGAATGCTTATGCAAGTTATGTGTATGCTTAAATGCATGATTAACATGTTATGCAAGTTATGAGAATGCCTATATGCAAGTTCAACATGTTATGCAAATCATGTGTATGATAATATGCAAGTTTGGGTTATATGTAGTTGGGTTAATATATGTTCATATATGCAAGTTGACATCCTCTTAACCCATGACAAAGTTATATGTTAAACCCATGATATTTGTGATGGATCTTTCCCTTTATTATGTCGTGAAATGAGAACGATTTACGTGGGAAACGATGGGGTAATAAATATGTTAATAAAAGTATGATTGGGTATGATTAAGCATACCATAAAAATAAATTACCATAAGTGGGAATTTACCTATTGAGTTAGGTCTACCCCATGGGAATTTACCTATTGAGTTAGGTCTACCCATGTTATGGAAAACTTGATATTAATTAGGGATAATTAATATGGGGGTGATTAATTAGGTATAATTAATCGACTAAGACACGAGGTTGGACTCATTTGTAGTGTAAAACTGCCCGGACCCGACCGGCTTAACCAGTTGCTACAAATGTCAGCCCAATGTGAGAGGTCTTAGCCATAAATTAAATACGTGATTAAGGTAAAGACACGAGGTTAGACTCTGTTATGACGTAAGACTGCCCGGACTCTACCGGCTTAACCAGGCGGTCATAACAGCCAGTCTAATGTGGGAGGTCTTTATGGGAGATCACGGTCTTAATTAATTAAGAAACACTTAACCATATTAGCATGTAGTGGGACATGAGGGGTTAAGTGGGTGCCTTGGGGTGGCATGATGAGACTAGTGGGTTGCCTTGGGTGGCAATAGAAAAATACGATTAGAATACTTAACCAAGGTGGAACATGTAATTAAACATGATTAAGGGGTTAAGTAAGTGCCATGGGTGGCATGTGGAAATCTAGTGGGTGCCCTAAGTGGCAATCGAAATATGATTAAAGGACTTAACCAAGATTTATAACATGTAAGGGGACATGGTTAAAGGGTTAAGTGGGATGCACTAGATTAAATGACAAGCTTAAGTAGTAGCTTGTGGGGGCCCATTTCAACCAATATCCCAAACGTATCTTTGTAGGCTCGACTCAAGTCGAGTGACGGGACACGCATATTGGGCTTGACTATAAGAGGCCAAAACGGGTTAGCGGTGGCAATGCGGGACCAACGGGTTTCATATGCGTGTGTGGGCCCGGGCTGGTTGGTAAGTCGTTGTTGCATCGTGTAGATATAAAGCCGTGCACCGTGATATTATCTGGTAGCCACTTTAGGGGAATGATACACCCCAATCGTGGGACCAGCACGGGTATCTACGGTAGGGAGCCGATCGATAGGTAGTAGTAGGTACACCTAGTAAAGATAGGGGCAGACGGCACCTGTGTTGGGGTACACGAAACTACTGGGTAAGATTACTAGGTACACCTAGTGGATGTAGGGGCAGACGACACCTACGTGGTCAGTTATACACCTAATGGATGTAGGGGCAGACGGCACCTACGTGGTCAGCTAGAAGTACCAGAAACTACTAGTTATATTTTCCAAGACTTTAGATGGGATCAACCTTTAAGTAGGAATTACTCTTGGTGGGTAGAACTGGTGTGGTGCAGTGTAGGAATTACCCTTGGATGAATAAGTCTGGGGTGGTGTAAGAATTATCCTTGGGTGGATAAATGCGTCTTTTCGGTTATCGTAGTACATCTGGTGTTTAGTTGGCTACATAGTGTAGTCATTATCCCCAGAGGTACCGTACCTTATTTATGTCATACCCTAATTACTTTAATGGTTGTATTGTTAGGGTTATAGGACTCACTCAGACTTATGTCTGACCCCGTTGTTTTTATCTTTTTCCCAACCCTCAGGTTATCAGAGTGGGCCTAGCACTAGTGGGCTTGGATCAGACTGCTATATCTATCTTTTGGGCTTGGATCGTAGAAGTAAAGCTCGGTTTATCTTTTCTATTATGGCTATTGTCTATGTAATGGGATTATGTACTTCTATTTTATCAGGATGGATATTATGTACTGGACTCTTGTTACGGTTTTGTGATGTAACCAAACATGTTTTGTTAATGAAATGATGTTTTAAATTTTCAAGTATTACTTATATCTGTCCTGTTGTAATTTTTCTGTTCTATACTCACTAAAAATACTCCACCAAAGCTAAGGCATTCCCTTTGTGAGTGACCTTAGCGGGCGTGGGGTGTTACACATCCGTTGAGATTAGTCATGTGTTGAATGAAATATTTTAAAAATAAAATTTATATCTTTATCACTATAAAGTAAAGGTTCATGTGTTGACTGTACTCATCCGTTGAGATTAGTCATGTGTTGACAAACATTTGTAAATAGAATAACGAAGTTATTGAAAAATATAAAGCCGTGTTGATTAGAGATGCGCTATTTTGATGCGAACGATATTTATATCGATTATATTCGAATTTTAATTGAATTGAATAGAAAAGGAATTTGAATTGAATCGAACAGAAAGTAAAAAGGATTTATAATAGAAAATTCAATTTTGATTTGAATTTGAAATAAAGGTTGAAATGTTTTGAAACGAATTTAAAACTATTTATAAAATTCGTTTTAAATAGAAATTGATGAAATATATATTATATATTATATATATAATATAATGGCCTGAATAGAACGCGACGCGCTGCGGCAGTTCGCGAATTTCGACCATTTATTTCGAACGGACATTACGGGAGATCCGACCGTCGGATTCTCCTAAAACCGGAACCGTTAGGTTCGTATCGTAAAGAGCTTTATAACGAATATTAGAAATTTGAAATCTAACGGTTGGATTTGGATATACGTCTAAATCAAATTTGGAAAAGGTAGTTGTAAGTGCAGTTCGGTGGCCGTTGATGGAAATCGACTGTACGGGCCTTGATAAAAATTATTAAAAATAGGAATAATTTGTGTAAAATCGTAAGTAATGATTTAGGAAAAATTGGGATGAAAAACTCCATATTTGAAAAGATAAAAATAGATTTTTATCGAAATGAACTAGTTTTGAACTAAAATTAGAGCCCATTTATTTTTAAATAAATGAATTGGATTTGAAATGGGTTTTAAATAGAATTGATTTGTGGGTTTATCGTGAAGGGTGTTATAAAAGACATTTGTTCTTTAACCCGATAATAAATATAATGTGATTTGGGTTTATCGTGAACTGATTTTTAAAAGACATTAGTTCTTTAACCCAGTAAAAGGAGTTTTAATGAATCTACAATTAGATTGAAGTGTGAATTGATAATCTAAATTATCAAATATAGAAAATGAGCGAGAATGGAGTATCACCAGTTTTGCTCCAAAACAATAGTCAAATCTTTAATTAGATTTGAAGATGAAATGGTAATTAATTTTACTGATAACACCGTGTTGTTAGATATGGAGTATTACCAGTTTTGCTTCATGGGATGAATAGGTTGGGATTGGGAAATAAAATAAACAATTACTTCGGTGTGGTTCGCTAATCCCGACTAGTTTGGAAATCCATAATCTGGTTTGAAATGACATCCAAAGGAAGATTAAAGGATAAATTTTAAAGAATTTATCTTGGATAAAATTAATGGGAACCTTTCCCTAAGAATTGAAATTTAGAAACTAGCTGTAGGTTAGTTAAGAAGAATGGTTTCCTGGGTATTGATCTGATGTTGGTTTCGGCCTTTGGGGTTAGTATTTGGGCAATTGTTCTCTTGCTGATTTACGGTTAGTGGTTGCT
The DNA here is from genome assembly GCA_030737875.1 of Allium sativum. Taxonomy (NCBI): domain Eukaryota; kingdom Viridiplantae; phylum Streptophyta; class Magnoliopsida; order Asparagales; family Amaryllidaceae; genus Allium; species Allium sativum. Next base: position 755,712,300 of record CM060918.1, read on the forward strand.
GAATTGGAATGAGGCGTATGTTGTGTTTGTGTAACATTTGTTTTTAATATACGCGGGTTGTTCGGAAAGGCCGGGTTTATACCCATTCTGAATAACCGATTCGACGATATGTCGAAGATGAAGACGGTGGTTGAAGAGCGGAAGTCTTCACATCCTTTGGGTGATTACTGATGATCTTGATTGGGCTGTACACCCAAGATGAGGGAATCAGTTAGTGGTCGTCTAGACGTACTTAGAGATCGATGGATATGCGAGGAAACAACCTCCGGTTTCGTTCAGACCCAGAACGAACTTGTAAATGGATTGTGTGTCTGACATTGGATTTTATTCTGTGTTGATTGATTTCTGTTAAATATATATCTGTTTGGCAGCGGAGAATTTATTCTCTTGCTTAACGCCCTTCTCTGAGACGTACGAGCTTAGAGGTTATATATCGATAGATATCAATCGCATGGCATGAATTGCCTGTGTGGCATGCTGAGTTGCATGGATCAATGCTTCTATTGAAAAACAAAGTCTTGTGGTTGATGATCAAAGCACGGCCTACGTGGCAGTTTTGTGTATAGCGTGGATTCGCGAGCCTCACACCTCGGTATGAGTCAAAAACGGGATGAGGACCCAAGGAGTGCACGACATTTCTTTCTTGCTATCGGTGGTGTCAGTGACCTACCAGCCCTGACATTTATACACTTTTCACCTTTGTGGTTTGGATGCGAGGCGCCTCGGTTATAGGTCCTATAGGGCCGGGAAACGTGTGTTCAGGAATAATTAATCCTCAAACGTAAGAGAGGACCGGTCTTGGAGGATCCCGGGGTTACCCAGAGTGTGTAGTCCTGAGGCATTTGCTAGAGTGTCTCGAAGCGGAGAGGAGCTTGCCCCTTGCCTCGACTCATGACGGAAATCCAATTTCCAATATGTGTATTTCGGCTTTATTTGTAGAGCCTAGTATGGCGACATAGTAGCATGGGATGCTATGCCGTCTGTGATTGATATTTATGATTGAAATTGTTTTGACACTATACACTTATTATAGTATCAAATGATTTGTTTTTAAACGTACCAAGCATGTTTGGCTGTTATAAGGTAAAACCCTATCCTCCGGCTTGTGTTGCATTGTGTGATGGGACTTGGGTCTTATAATAGCTTCATTTTTCGAAAAAGCATTGCGTTGTTTATTCTATGCACTGGTATTCTTGGGAGGAAACCCGTACCGTGTTATACGGCGTGGTCCCTTGAATCACCCTCTTTTAAAGTAAAGTTTTAAATAACTGTTTTAGTTCTCACACCAGTCACATGACTGACCTGGAGTTTATTGTTTTAACCTAAACTCTGAGTGCCCCTATTTTCTACACGGGCAGCTAGTAGTTTTGGTTTTGCTGATTTATATTCACAGGATCCTGATTTACAGCTGAAACGATGCTCGGAAAGCTCTGTATCAGTGTATTACTTTCAGTTGTGTTTTATATTGTTTTTCCGCTGCTATGTAATTTATTGTAATCTCTGGTATTTATCGAATGTAATTTATTCATTATACTCTGTATATTCTTGTATATGATGGAATTGTTGTAATAACAATGAAATGTTCTTCTGTCTGCGTTCTGTTTTGTCTTGTCCTCACAGTAATTCGTTCTTTCTCATCTCTTCGGAGGCCGGGGAAGTTCGGGTCGCTTCAGTTGGTATCGGAGCTTTGGTTTACAGAGCTCTAGAACAAGACACATTAGAATCATACGAAAGAATTCATCAGATATTGGATTAGTAATATCCAATTAGAATGACTCGTTAGAGATAGGATCAGCAGTATCCTAGAACGAGTGTGAAGAGTATATTTTTCAATTGAAAACAATTTTGTTTTGAAAATTTAAACCATTTTATACGTATTTGAATATTTATTTATTTTGAATTTGGACAATCCAATATATAAAGATTTTGCATATACGCGTCATGAACGTATATTCGAAGTTTTAATATATTAGATAGATATAGAACCACATTCTAGTGGCCCGGACATGATTCTGATGATGGCGCGCCATTACCAGTATTCATTTTCGTGTTTCGAAGGTGTGATATCTATATATTTCCATTAGACTGGTGTAAGAACCAAAACTTATATAGATAGATTTATTTGTTGTGAATTGGCATCAAAAACATGATTTTCTGTATATGTATCAAAATTTTGAATTTGAAACGTTAAATTCACTAATTGATTGATGTTTGTGTTGTTTGTTTATTTGTTTGATAATTTTGAACCATTATGCCTAATTGTATCAAATATTGTATTGTATTGAAAATTGGTCGCATTTGCTTGCATATACATATACTTACATTGAATAGGTCATAGCAAGGAGGCTAGAGCAGAGAATAAAATTTGTTTGCCCGACAAATAGGTACATGTTTACTACAATTTACTGTTTTGTTTGGGTGATGATGATTTTATGAGCCTGTTGGCTAGCCGCTTGGCCTTTTCTTTTTCTTTTTGAGATCAGAAGGCCTGTATGGCAATTTCAGGATTTTCCCGTGGCTCCCGGTGCAGGGGAGGTTATGGCAAAAATTTTCGAAAATTTAGGGTGTTAGCCAAATTTTTGAAGAATTTGAAAATTCTCAGAAACTGAAAAGTTGGAGAATGGAAGCCAGAATGAACGTAGAGTTAATTAATCAAACCACTTTCGACTTCGTTCCTTTTCGAGACGAAAAGTTTTAAGTGGGGGAGATTGTAATAACCTGGAAAATGCGGGCCAGTTTAAATTTTTTATTTTGGCAATGTTAGCGAATTTTGAACATTTGAAATAGATTATTTTAAATAATATCGACGAGAAATTTATTTTGAATATATTTAGAACGTATATATTTATACGCGTCGTCATTAGAATATAATATTTATATATAATTATAAATAGAATTGAAAATGGCGCAGTAGTTCGATAATTCGATTTCAAACTTCAATTGAATGTACCGGGTGCAAAACAATCCGGATTTTAGTGAAACCAAAAATAATGGAATCTAATTGTGAATATCTTTCCAACGAATCCGAAAAATCAAAATTTCATAGCGGGAATCAAAAGATATGTCCAGTTGAAAATTCTGAATAGTCGCTATGGAATTCAGGCCCTTAAAAAGGGAAATTTTGCAAACGACCTTGGATTTCGACGAAACCACTTTTGTTGGATCCGCAGTGTCAAATTATTTTTAGGTTTCCAATTTCATAATTTTTCGAATCAATATGCGAGCGTGGCAAAGGAAAACGCGTTTGACCAGTTTTAGTTGATTTTTATCGACTGGAAAATGGCCATTTTTCTAACGATCTCAGAATTCGACGAAACTAGTTTTGTTAGGATCGTATCGTCAATACGAAGCTAGAAAATATTTTCCTGGAATTTTTCTAGTTAGTATGTGGCCCCGGTAAATTGAAATACGCGTTCAAATTCAATATATAGTGTTATATGTTGATTTTAACGGAAACTGATCGAAACGATCAAATCAGCTTGTGATACATATCCCATTGTGTTCGAAATGGGGGTAATTAGCTATGGACGATATGCGGTGGGCCTCGTTTAGAGGTCGTATGTAAAAGTCAACTTTTTCATAATTAAATAAAAAAAAATAACCCTCTCCCCTTCAAAACCGTTGCCCCCCCATCTGTTTCATTTCAGAAAATCAAATAAAATTAAAAAAAGAAGAAGAGGGAGATCGACGGTCGATCCCCCATCGCGACTCCCCGCGCCATCGTTCCCCCCCCCACTCCGACGATCCAATCGCCTCCATCCTCCCTCCCTCCAGTCGACGCTCGAGACCCACCACCCCAACAAAATAGCAAAGCCCACCGACGCTAGTACCTTCCCCACCACCTGCGACTGCACCAACGGCCTCCGCCTGACCACCACAGCCCCGCCACCGCACCAGAGCTCCAGCGACCCCTCCTCCCGTCCAAGACCGATGGTGCCACACCCCCCCAATTCGCAGATAACAGTAAGTTATTTTTTTATCCATTTATTTTAATTCTTTTTCTTTTTTTCTCTTTTTTTATATATATTAAAACATTGTTTTGAAAAATCTAGGATAGAAAACTATGTTTGATATTTTTAATTAAAGAAAGTTGATATTTTTAATTATAAAAGATGATATTTTTAATCAAGGAAAAACAAGATTTTTATGATGTCTTCATTTGGGTAAAGATGCGATCTTTATAAGGTTACCACTAGAATAAAAATAGAATTTTTATAAATATGATAGCAAGATAAAAATTTGATTTTTATAATGAAGAAAAATATAATTTTTCTATAGAAAGGTTTTATCTTTATATTTGAAAAGGCGCGATTTGTATATATTGAATAGCGAAGTAAAAATTCGATTTTTATATATTGAATAGCAAAATAAAAATTTGATTTTTATATATTGAATAGAGAGGTAAAAATTCGATTTTTATATATTGAATAGCGAAGTAAAAATTCGATTTTTATATATTGAATAGCGAAGTAAAAATTCGATTTTTATATATTGAATAGTGAAGTAAAAATTCGATTTTTATATATTGAATAGCGAAGTAAAAATTCGATTTTTATATATTAAATAGCGAAGTAAAAATTCGATTTTTATATATTGAATAGCAATATAAAAATGTGATTTTTATATATGTAGTGGCTACGGGCAACGAAGGTGACAAAAAGGCGAGAACGATGAAGATTTCTATAAATGAAGTGTCGTGAAGTTGGGATAGCTATTGGTGAGAACTTCTCACTCAAAATTTCTTTTTCTAGTTATATATATACTAGGATGCAGACGGTGTTTAGTAGCACCCGACACAATCGTCCACAGACCATGGACTTGTTTGTTTGGTTGTGTAGTTGGTTAGATTATTTGGTTTGAATTTAATTGTTTGGTGAAATGGAATGGATTTGATTGATGTGTGAATGGCGGGGGCCTTCACTAGACTGGGGATAAGGCTAGGCCTCGTCCCGTTTCTAGTATCGTGCCGTTATGCCGCCGAAATTTTCTAAAATATGTTAGAAAAATAAAAATATCATTTTATTGAGTATGTGAACCGAATAGAATATTCTTAGTTTGAATAAAATATTGTGGTCGTTAAAAATATAATTTTTAACGTGAATGTGAATAAATAAATGTTCATTTACAAACCTGACGGTTTGTTTATGTACATCTATTTGAAGGACATTGATTGGGACGATAAATTTTACACATCGCCCAACTGCGCAAATAAAATCTGTGTTTGTTGATTTGAAACCCCACACGGGTATTGGGATAAAATACGGCACTAATCCCAATAATTAGTTGTATGTCGATCGATGGATCGACAGGCTGTTATAAGCGTTAGATATCTATATTTGATGTTTATACAGTGTAGTGCACTTTGGATGATGGTTGATTATTTATCGTTGCTATTATATACATGTGTTGTATGGATTCCATATAATTAACATTATATGGTAATTGATTGGGCCTCATTCCAATCGGGAAAATAAAGAATATTATAAAATAAAGGTTCATGTGTTGACAGTACTCATCCGTTGAGATTAGTCATGTGTTGAACGAAATATTTTAACAATAAAATTTATATCTTTATCACTATGAAGTAAAGGTTCATGTGTTGACTGTACTCATCCGTTGAGATTAGTCATGTGTTGAACGAAATATTTTAACAATAAAATTTATATCTTTATCACTATAAAATAAAGGTTCATGTGTTGACAGTACTCATCCGTTGAGATTAGTCATGTGTTGAATGAAATATTTTAACAATAAAATTAATATCTTTATCAATATAAAGTAAAGGTTCATGTGTTGACTGTACTCATCCATTGAGATTAGTCATGTGTTGACAAACATTTGTAAATAGAATAACGAAGTTATTGAAAAATATAATGCTGTGTTGATTAGAGATGCGCTATTTTGATGCGAACGATATTTATATCGATTATATTCGAATTTGAATTGAATTGAATAGAAAATGAATTTGAATTGAATCGAATAGAAAAGAAAGTAAAAAGGATATATAATAGAAAATTCAATTTTGATTTGAATTTGAAATAAAGGTTGAAATGTTTTGAAATGAATTTAAAACTATTTATAAAATTCGTTTTAAATAGAAATCAACGAAATATATATTATATATATATATATATAATATAATGGCCTGAATAGAACGCGCCGCGCTGCGGCAGTTCGCGAATTTCGACCATTTATTTCGAACGGACATTACGGGAGATCCGACCGTCGGATTCTCCTAAAACCGGAACCATTGGGTTCGCATCGTAAAGAGCTTTCTAACGAATATTAGAAATTTGAAATCTAACGGTTGGATTTGGATATACGTCTGAATAAAATTTGGAAAAGGTCGTTGTAAGTGCAGTTCGGTGGCCGTTGATGGAAATCGACTGTACGGGCCTTGATAAAAATTATTAAAAATAGTAATAATTTGTGTAAAATCGTAAGTAATGATTTAGGAAAAATTGGAATGAAAAACTCCATATTTGAAAAGATAAAAATAGTTTTTTATCGAAATGAACTAGTTTTGAACTAAAATTAAAGCCCATTTATTTTTAAATAAATGAATTGGATTTGAAATGGGTTTTAAATAGAATTGATTTGTGGGTTTATCATGAAAGGTGTTATAAAAGACATTTGTTCTTTAACCCGATAATAAATAGAATGTGATTTGGGTTTATCGTGAACTGAGTTTTAAAAGACATTAGTTCTTTAACCCAGTAAAAGGAGTTTTAATGAATCTACAATTAGATTGAAGTGTGAATTGATAATCTAAATTATCAAATATAGAAAATGAGCGAGAATGGAGTATCACCAGTTTTGCTCCAAAATGATAGTCAAATCTTTAATTAGATTTGAACGTGAAATGGTAATTAATTTTACCGATAACACCGTGGTGTTAGATATGGAGTATTACCAGTTTTGCTTCATGGGATGAATAGGTTGGGATTGGGAAATAAAATAAATAATTACTTCAGTGTGGTTCGCTAATCCCAACTAGTTTGGAAAACCATAATCTGGTTTGAAATGACATCCAAATGAAGATTAAAGGATAAATTTTAAAGAATTTATCTTGGATAAAATTAATGGGAACCTTTCCCTAAGAATTGAAATTTAGAAACTAGCTGTAGGTTAGTTAAGAAGAATGGTTTCCTGGGTATTAATCTGATGTTGGTTTCGGCCTTCGGGGTTAATATTTGGGAAACTGTTCTCTTGCTGATTTACGGTTAGTGGCAGCTGAATTGGAATGAGGCATATGTTGTGTTTGTTTAACATTTGCTTTTAATATACGCGAGTTGTTCGAAAAGGCCGGGTTATACCCATTCTGAATAACTGATTCGAAGATATGTCGAAGATGAAGACGATGGTTGAAGACCGGAAGTCTTCACATCGTTTGGATGATTACTGATGATCTTGATTGGGCTATACACCCAAGATGAGGGAATCAGTTAGTGGTCGTCCAGACGTACTTGGAGATCGATGGATATGCGAGGAAAGAGCCTTCGGTTTCTTTCAGACCCAGAACGAACTTGTAAATGGATTGTGTGTCTGACATTGGATTTTATTCTGTGTTGATTGATTTCTGTTAAATATATATCTGTTTGGCGGCGGAGAATTTATTCTCTTGCTTAACGCCCTTCTCTGAGACGTACGCGCTTAGAGGTTATATATCGATAGATATCAATCGCATGGCATGAATTGCCTGTGTGGCATGCTGAGTGGCATGGATCAAGGCTTCTGTTGAAAAGCAAAGTCTTATGGTTGATGATCAAAGCACGGCCTACGTGGCAGCTTTGTGTATAGCGTGGATTCGCGAGCCTCACATCTCGGTATGAGTCGAAAATGGGATGAGGACCCAAGGAGTGCACGACGTTTCTTTCTAGCTATGGGTGGTGTCAGTGACCTACCAGCCCTGACATTTATACACTTTTCACATTTGTGGTTTGGATGCGAGGCGCCTCGATTATAGGTCCTATAGGGCCGGGAAACGTGTGTTCAGGAATAATTAATCCTCAAACGTAAGAGAGGACCGGTCTTGGAGGATCCCGGGGTTACTCAAAGTGTGTAGTCTTGAGGCATTTGCTAGAGTGTCTCGAAGCGGAGAGGAGCTTGCCCGTTGCCTCGACTCATGACGGAAATCCAATTTCCAATACGTGTATTTCGGCTTTATTTGTAGAGCCTAGTATGGCAACATAGTAGCATGGGATGCTATGCCGTCTATGATTGATATTTATGATTGAAATTGTTTTGACACTATACACTTATTATAGTATCAAATGATTTGTTTTTAAACGTACCAAGCATGTTTGGCTGTTATAAGGTAAAACCCTATCCTCCGGCTTGTGTTGCATTGTGTGATGGGACTTGGGTCTTATAATAGCTTCATTTTTCGAAAAAGCATTGCGTTGTTTATTCTATGCACTGGTATTCTTGGGAGGAAACCCGTTCCATGTTATACGGCGTGGTCCCTTGAATCACCCTCTTTTAAAGTAAAGTTTTAAATAACTGTTTTAGTTCTCACACCAGTCACATGACTGACCTGGAGTTTATGGTTTTAACCTAAACTCTGGGTGCCCCTATTTTCTATACGGGCAGCTAGTAGTTTTGGTTTTGCAGATTAATATTCACATGATCCTGATTTACTGGTGGAACGATGCTCGGAAAGCTCTGTATCCGTGTATTACTTTCAGTTGTGTTTTATATTGTTTTTCCGCTGCTATGTAATTTATTGTAATCTCTGGTATTTATCGAATGTAATTTATTCATTATACTCTGTATATTCTTGTATATGATGGAATTGTTGTAATAACAATGAAATGTTCTTCTGTCTGCGTTCTGTTTTGTCTTGTCCTCACAGTAATTCGTTCTTTCTCATCTCTTCGGAGGCCGGGGAAGTTCGGGTCGCTTCAGTTGGTATCGGAGCTTTGGTTTGCAGAGCTCTAGAACAAGACACATTAGAATCATACGAAAGAATTCATCAGATATTGGATTAGTAATATCCAATTAGAATGACTCGTTAGAGATAGGATCAGCAGTATCCTAGAACGAGTGTGAAGAGTATATTTTTCAATTGAAAACAATTTTGTTTTGAAAATTTAAACCATTTTATACGTATTTGAATATTTATTTATTTTGAATTTGGACAATCCAATATATAAAGATTTTGCATATACGCGTCATGAACGTATATTCGAAGTTTTAATATATTAGATAGATATAGAACCACATTCTAGTCGCCCGGACATGATTCTGATGATGGCACGCCATTACCAGTATTCATTTTCGTGTTTCGAAGGTGTGATATCTATATATTTCCATTAGACTGGTGTGAGAACCAAAACTTATATAGATAGATTTATTTGTTGTGAATTGGCATCAAAAACATGATTTTCTGTATATGTATCAAAATTTTGAATTTGAAACGTTAAATTCACTAATTGATTGATGTTTGTGTTGTTTGTTTATTTGTTTGATAATTTTGAACCATTATGCCTAATTGTATCAAATATTGAATTGTATTGAAAATTGGTCGCATTTGCTTGCATATACATATACTTACATTGAACAGGTCATAGCAAGGAGGCTAGAGCAGAGAATAAAATTTGTTTGCCCGACAAATAGGTACATGTTTACTACAATTTACTGTTTTGTTTGGGTGATGATGATTTTATGAGCCTGTTGGCTAGCCGCTTGGCTTTTTCTTTTTCTTTTTGAGATCAGAAGGCCTGTATGGCAATTTCAGGATTTTCCCGTGGCTCCCGGTGCAGGGGAGGTTATGGCGAAATTTTTCGAAAATTTAGCGTGTTAGCCAAATTTTTGAAGAATTTGAAAATTCTCAGAAACTGAAAAGTTGGAGAATGGAAGCCAGAATGAACGTAGAGTTAATTAATCAAACCACTTTCGACTTCGTTCCTTTTCGGGGACGAAAAGTTTTAAGTGGGGGAGATTGTAATAACCCAGAAAATGCGGGCCAGTTTAAAATTTTTATTTTGGCAATGTTAGCGAATTTTGAACATTTGAAATAGATTATTTTAAATAATATCGACGAAAATTTATTTTCAATATATTTAGAACGTATATATTTATACGCGTCGTTGTTAGAATATAATATTTATATATAATTATAAATAGAATTGAAAATGGCGCGGTAGTTCGATAATTCGATTTCAAACTTCAATTGAATGTACCGGGTGCAAAACAATCCGGATTTTAGTGAAACAAAAAAATAATGGAATCTAATTGTGAATATCTTTCCAACGAATCCGAAAAATCAAAATTTCATAGCGGGAATCAAAAGATATGTGCAGTTGAAAATTCTTAATAGTCGCTATGGAATTCAGGCCCTTAAAAAGGGAAATTTTGCAAACGACCTCCGATTTCGACGAAACCACTTTTGTTGGATCCGCAGTGTCAAATTATTGTTAGGTTTCCAATTTCATAATTTTTCGAATCAATATGTGTGCGTGGCAAAGGAAAACGCGTTTGACCAGTTTTAATTGATTTTAATTGACTGGAAAATGGCCATTTTTCTAACGATCTCAGAATTCGATGAAACTAGTTTTGTTAGGACCGTATCGTCAATACGAAGCTAGAAAATATTTTCTTGGAATTTTTCTAGTTAGTATGTGGCCCCGGTAAATTGAAATACGCGTTCAAATTCAATATATAGTGTTATATGTTGATTTTAACGGAAACTGATCGAAACGATCAAATCAGCTTGCGATACGTATCCCATTGTGTTCGGAATGGGGGTAATTAGCTATGGACGACAGGCGGTGGGCCTCGTTTAGAGGTCGTATGTAAAAGTCAACTTTTTCATAATTAAATTAAAAAAATAACCCTCTCCCCTTCAAAACCGTTGCCCCCCATCTGTTTCATTTCAGAAAATCAAATAAAATTTAAAAAAAAGAAGAAGAGGGAGATCGATGATGGATCCCCCATCGCGACTCCCCGCGCCATCGTTCCCCCCCCACTCCGACGATCCTCTCGCCTCCATCCTCCCTCCCTCCAGTCGACGCTCGAGACCCCCCCAACAAAATAGCGAATCCCACCGACGCTAGTACCTTCTCCACCACCTGCGACTGCACCAACGGCCTCCGCTTGACCACCACAGCCCCGCCACCGCACCAGAGCTCCAGCGACCCCTCCTCCCGTCCAAGACCGACGGTGCCACACCCCCCCCCCAATTCGCAGATAACAGTAAGTTATTTTTTTATCCATTTATTTTAATTCTTTTTCCTTTTTTCTCTTTTTTTATATATATTAAAACATTGTTTTGAAAAATCTAGGATAGAAAACTATGTTTGATATTTTTAATTAAAGAAAGTTGATATTTTTAATTATAAAAGATGATATTTTTAATCAAGGAAAAACAAGATTTTTATGATGTCTTCATTTGGGTAAAGATGCGATCTTTATAAGGTTACCACTAGAATAAAAATAGAATTTTTATAAATATGATAGCAAGATAAAAATTTGATTTTTATAATGAAGAAAAATATAATTTTTCTATAGAAAGGTTTTTTGAAAAGGCGCGATTTTTATATATTGAATAGCGAAGTAAAAATTCGATTTTTATATATTGAATAGCGAAATAAAAATTCGATTTTTATATATTGAATAGAGAAGTAACAATTCGATTTTTATATATTGAATAGCGAAGTAAAAATTCGATTTTTATATATTGAATAGCGAAGTAAAAATTCGATTTTTATACATTGAATAGCGAAGTGAAAATTCGATTTTTATATATTGAATAGCAATATAAAAATGTGATTTTTATATATGTAGTGGCTACGGGCAACGAAGGTGACAAAAAGGCGAGAACGATGAAGATTTCTATAAATGAAGTGTCGTGAAGTTGGGAAAGCTATTGGTGAGAACTTCTCGCTCAAAATTTCTTTTTCTAGTTATATATATATACTAGGATGCAGACGGTGTTTAGTAGCACCCGACACAATCGTCCACAGACCATGGACTTGTTTGTTTGGTTGTGTAGTTGGTTAGATTATTTGGTTTGAATTGAATTGTTTGGTGAAATGGAATGGATTTTATTGATGTGTGAATGGCGTGGGCCTTCACTAGACCGGGGATAAGGCTAGGCCTCGTCCCGTTTCTAGTATCGTGCCGTTATGCCGCTGAAATTTTCTAAAATATGTTAGAAAAATAAAAATATCATTTTATTGAATAAGTGAACCGAATAGAATATTCATAGTTTGAATAAAATATTGTGGTCGTTAAAAATATAATTTTTAACGTGAATGTGAATAAATAAATATTCATTTACAAACCTGACGGTTTGTTTATGTACACCTTTTTAAAGGACATTGATTGGGACGATAAATTTTACACATCGCCCAACTGCGCAAATAAAATCTATGTTTGTTGATTTGAAACCCCACACGGGTATTGGGATAAAATACGGCATACACTAATCCCAATAATTAGTTGTATGTCGATCGATGGATCGACAGGCTGTTATAAGCGTTAGATATCTATATTTGATGCTTATACAGTGTAGTGCACTTTGGATGATTTTTGATTATTTATCGTTGCTATTATATACATGTGTTGTATGGAATCCAAATAATTAACTTTATATGGTAATTGATTGGGCCTCATTCCAATCGGGAAAATAAAGAATATAATAAAATAAAGGTTCATGTGTTGATAGTACTCATCCGTTGAGATTAGTCATGTGTTGAACGAAATATTTTAACAATAATATTTATATCTTTATCACTATAAAGTAAAGGTTCATGTGTTGACTGTACTCATCCGTTGAGATTAGTCATGTGTTGAACGAAATATTTTAACAATAAAATTTATATCTTTATCACTATAAAATAAAGGTTCATGTGTTGACAGTACTCATCCGTTGAGATTAGTCATGTGTTGAACGAAATATTTTAACAATAAAATTTATATCTTTATCAATATAAAGTAAAGGTTCATGTGTTGACTGTACTCATCCGTTGAGATTAGTCATGTGTTGACAAACATTTGTAAATAGAATAACGAAGTTATTGAAAAATATAAAGCCGTGTTGATTAGAGATGCGCTATTTTGATGCGAACGATATTTATATCGATTATATTCGAATTTTAATTGAATTGAATAGAAAACGAATTTGAATTGAATCGAATAGAAAAGAAAGTAAAAAGGATTTATAATAGAAAATTCAATTTTGATTTGAATTTGAAATAAAGGTTGAAATGTTTTGAAACGAATTTAAAACTATTTATAAAATTCGTTTTAAATAGAAATCGATGAAATATATATTATATATATAATATAATGGCCTGAATAGAACGCGCCGCGCTGCAGCAGTTCGCGAATTTCGACCATTTATTTCGAACGGACATTACGGGAGATCCGACCGTCGGATTCTCCTAAAACCGGAACCGTTGGGTTCGTATCGTAAAGAGCTTTCTAACGAATATTAGAAATTTGAAATCTAACGGTTGGATTTGGATATACGTCTAAATCAAATTTGGAAAAGGTCGTTGTAAGTGCAGTTCAGTGGCCGTTGATGGAAATCGACTGTACGGGCCTTGATAAAAATGATTAAAATAGTAATAATTTGTGTAAAATCGTAAGTAATGATTTAGGAAAAATTGGGATGAAAAACTCCATATTTGAAAAGATAAAAATAGATTTTTATCGAAATGAACTAGTTTTGAACTAAAATTAAAGCCTATTTATTTTTAAATAAATGAATTGGATTTGAAATGGGTTTTAAATAGAATTGATTTGTGGGTTTATCGTGAAGGGTGTTATAAAAGACATTTGTTCTTTAACCCGATAATAAATAGAATGTGATTTGGGTTTATGGTGAACTGAGTTTTAAAAGACATTAGTTCTTTAACCCAGTAAAAGGAGTTTTAATGAATCTACAATTAGATTGAAGTGTGAATTGATAATCTAAATTATCAAATATAGAAAATGAGCGAGAATGGAGTATCACCAGTTTTTCTCCAAAACGATAGTCAAATCTTTAATTAGATTTGAACGTGAAATGGTAATTAATTTTACCGATAACACCGTGGTGTTAGATATGGAATATTACCAGTTTTGCTTCATGGGATGAATAGGTTGGGATTGGGAAATTAAAACAAACGATTACTTCGGTGTGGTTCGTTAATCCCGACTAGTTTGAATTGATATTCAAAAGTAGATTAAAGAATAAATTAAAGAATTTATCTTTGATAAAATTAATGGGAACCTTTCCCTAAGAATGTGAAATTTAGAAACTGACTATAGGTTAGCTAAGCACAACGGTTTCCTGGGTATTGTTCTATTGTTGGTTTCGGCCTTCGGGGTTAATATTTGGGGGATTATTCTCTTGATTAATTTACGATTAGTGGCTGATGAATTGGAATGAGGCGTATGTTGTGTTTGTGTAACACTTGTTTAAAATATACGTGAGTTATTCGGAAAGACCGGGTTTATCCCATTCTGAATAACTGATACGACGATAAGTCGAAGATGAAGACGGTGGTCGAAGACCGGAGGTCTTCACGTCGGTTGGGTGATTACTGATGATCTTGATTGGGATGTACACCGATGAAGATGGAAATAGTTGGTGGTCGTCTAGACGTACTTGGAGATCGATGGATATGCGGGGTACTAGGTGCCTCCGGTTTCGTTCAGACCCAGAACAAACTTGTAAATGGACCGTGTGTCTGACATTGGATTTCAGTCTGTGTGATTGATTTCTATTAAATATTTATCTGTTTGGCGGCGGAAAATTTATTCTCTTGCTTAACGCCCTTCTCTGAGACGTACGAGCTCAGGGGTTATATACTGATGGATATCAAACGCATAGAGTGAATTTCCTGTGTGGCATACCTAAGTGGCGAATGATCAAGGCTTCTGTTGAAAAGCAAAGTCTTGCGGTTGATGATCGAAGCATGGCCTTTGTGGCGTAGCTTTGTGTAACGTTTACTTCGCGAGTTTCACACCCGGTGTGAACCAGAAACGGGAGAGGTCCTCAGGGAGGGCATGCGTTTCCTTCTAGCTAAAAAGTGGCGTCAGTGGTTTTACACGCCCTGACGAGTTTGACTTATGTGGTTGTTGCTGTTGCGAGGCGCCTCGGTTTGATCGGACGATCCGGGTCCGATGGAGTCATTTATTGGCTCACTTACGCCCCAAAGGGCGGGGAAACGCAGTGTTCAGGAATTTTAATCCACATCGGTGGACCGGCCCTAACGATCCAAGGGTCACTCGAGCTCTGATCCTGGGGCTCGGGCTAGAGAGTCTCGAATCGGTAGAGGACGAACCTTAGCCTCGGTTCATACCATAAATGATAACCCAACTTCCAAATATGTAACATTTGCGGTTTTGATTGTAGAGCCTAGTATGGCGACATGATATATGGTACCCATGCCGTCTATGATTGATATTTATGATTTGAAGATGTTTTATACACTGTGCACTTATAATAGTATCAAATGATTTGTTTTAAACGTACTAAGCATGTTTGGCTATTATAAGGAAAACCCTATCCTCGGGCTTGCGTTGCATTGTGTGATAGGACCTGGGTCTTATAATAGCTTCATTTTTCTTTATTTAGCATTGCGCTGTTTGTTTTATGCACTGGTATTCTTGGGAGGAAACCCGTTCCGTGTTATACGGCGTGGTCCCTTGATTTACCTAACTTAAAAATAAAGATTAATAACTGTTTTAGTTCTCACACCAGTCCCATGACTGACCTGGAGTTTATTGTTTTAACCTAAACTCTGGGTGCCCTTATTTTCGACACGGGCAGCTAGTAGTTTTGGTTTTGCAGATTTATATTCACAGGATCCTGGTTTACAGCTGGAACGATATCTGGAAAACTTTGTATCTGTATATCTCCTTTAGTTGTGTATTGTATTATTTTCCGCTACGATGTATTTAAATGAAATTTAAATCTCTGATATTTCTGTGTAATATTTTCTTATACTCTGTATATTCATGTATTCTGATGGAATTGTTGTAATATACAATGAAATGTTCTTCCGTCCGCGTTCTATTTTGTCGTGTTCTCAAAACAATCAGGCGTTTTAAACGGTCTAAATCGGTTTAGTGACTGATTCGGATCGAGCGAAATTCTTTGATGTCACATATAACTTGCAACATGTTAGAGATAATTTCAAATTCATATTCCTATTATTCATTGCATTAATTAGGATTCATAATCCTATTATTCGTTGCATTAATTAGGAGTTATTTTGATTTGTATTAATTGTATTAATAATTGTATTGATGTATAGATTCAAATTCAAATATGCTCTAGAAGTTGTCCATCTATAAATATGTAATATTATGTAATTATGTAATCAAGGAAAGGAATACAATTTTATTCCCTGTTTTCACATGGTATCAGAACACCATTAAATAAATTACACTCTTGTATTTCTCAATCTCTTATCATGGCTAATGATAACAATCCTTCTAATGTTTCTATTAGAGTTGATCCTTATGCTATCAATCACTCTGATAGTCCCTCTACTATTCTTGTCACACCTCTCTTAACTGGTGATAATTATGGCTCTTCGAGCCGTGCCATTACAATGGCGTTACGAGCCAACAATAAATTTGGTTTTGTCGACGGTTCCTTACCGATCCCATCGGTGGAAACCGACGTTGTCAATTGGCACCGCTGCAACGATCTTGTTGGCAGCTGGATACTCAATTCTGTATCTCTGGAAATCAGGCCAAGTATTCTCTATGCCAATAGTGCTGCCCAGATATGGATGGATCTCAAAGAGCGCTTCTCTCAGTCTAATGCGCCGAAGATATATCAGTTAAAACTCTTGGCTAACTTAGCAGCTACAATTCTGTCATGTATGTCTTCTTGTTGGATTATAGATTAAGGTGCGTCAAATCATATATGCACATCACTATCAATTTTTTCTTCATATGTTCCATTGCAGAAACATAAGTCTGTTCAATTACCTGATGGCACTTTTGCATCAGTGACTCACATTGGAATTGTTAAACATTCAAAATCTCTTATTCTCAAAGATGTATTTTTTATCCCATCATTCAAATTCAATTTATTATCTGTC
Organism: Allium sativum; assembly: GCA_030737875.1. Lineage (NCBI taxonomy): Eukaryota > Viridiplantae > Streptophyta > Magnoliopsida > Asparagales > Amaryllidaceae > Allium > Allium sativum. The sequence goes on from CM060918.1 coordinate 755,729,351, forward strand.
TCACAATTAACAAAACAACTTAATTGTGAAGTAATTTTTTCTAAATCTCAATGTCGTTTCCAGGACCTGTTGACGAACAGGACGATTGGTCGGGGTAGAATTCATTGTGGTCTTTACTACTTGGAGGATATTCCCCATTTGAATTCCGCTTTTTCATTTCAGCAATCAGATAATTTTGATCTTTGGCACTCTCGCCTTGGTCACCCTAGTAGTTCTCGTTTTAAATTTCTCGTTAATAATTTTCCGGATATATCCACGAATAATAATTTTATTTGTGATGTTTGTCCACAAGCTAAGCAATCTCGTGCTTCATTTCCGCAAAGTGTATCTCACTCTTCTTATGTTTTGAATTATTCCATGTTGATGTTTGGGGACCATTTAATGTTCCATCTAAAAATGGTTCACGTTTTTTTCTCACCATTGTTGATGATTATTCAAGATGCACTTGGGTCTATTTAATGAAATTCAAGTCTCAAACTTTTTATATGATAAAACATTTTTTTAATCAAGTTAATAGACAATTTGGACTGTCAATCTCCACTATACGATCTGGAGATGGTGGTATTTTTATTCCACAACTTCAAGCTCTTCGATCTGACAATGGAACTGAATTTCTTTCATTAGAGTTTCAAAATTGATTTCATTCTCATGGTATAATCCATCAACGAAGTAGTGTAGCTACTCCTCAACAAAATGGGATTGTGGAACGTAAACATCGACACTTACTTGATGTTGCTCGCACACTATAATTTCAAGCTAATCTTCCCCTCTCTTTTTGGGGCGAATGTGTTCTCACCGCTACATTTCTCATAAATAAATTACCCACACGTACTCTTAATTTCAAATCTCCTCATGAAGTTTTATTTGGAAAGGTTCCGTCTTATTCATCTTTACGTGTGTTTGGATGTCTATGTTTTGCGAAAAATATGCATACTAAAAATAAATTTGATGCACGAGGTAAGCCACACATTTTTGTTGGTTATCCTTATGGTCAAAAAGGATATCGACTTTATGATCCTTATTCTCATCGTGTAATAGTCTCACGTGACGTTATTTTTCATGAATCAGTTTTTCCGTATAAAAACATTTCAGATCATAGATCTAACGACATTTCCATCACTCCACTAGATGATGATTCACCTACAAATTTCACACCATTTCAAAATGATTCATCAGTACCAACTAATATTTCTTCATCTAATACAACTGAAAATGGTGAAAATTCACTTCAAAATCATTCTCCAAATCTGATTCCAACAGAAATCGCTGATTCAAATCAGACTCAGCAAACTAATAACAATTCTTCAATCATAATTCCCACGAATACTGCTGATTTAAATCGTCCTCAACGAATTCGACGAAGGCCATTACATCTCGATGATTATGCATGCAACGTCTCTCCTTCATCTACTTCTTTTCCTTTATCCAAATATTTCTCTTTGGAAAAGTTTAGTCACTCTCATCATGTTTTTTTGTTCAAAATTATTAATCATGATGAACCTCAAACTTATTCTCAAGCAATTCAATCCTCTGCTTGGCGTGATGCAATGTCTGTTGAAATTCGTGCTCTCGAAGCAAACAAAACATGGTCTGTTTGCTCATTACCACCAAATAAAACACCAATTGTTTGCAAATGGGTATATAAAATTAAATATTTCTCTGATGGTTCTATTGAACGATATAAAGCACGTTTAGTAGCCAAAGGTTACACCCAAGTTGAAGGAATTGATTACCATGATACTTTTGCTCCGGTAGCAAAATTGGTCACCGTTCGTCTACTTTTTTCTATCGCTACAATTAAAAATTGGTCTATTCATCAATTAGACGTAAATAATGCTTTCCTCCAAGGTGATCTAAATGAGGAAGTTTATATGAAACTTCCTCCTGGTTTTCCTCGTCATAGTGACAATCAAGTTTGTAAGCTCCATAAATCTATTTATGACTTAAACAAGCTTCGCGTCAATGGTTCTCTAAGTTTTCTTCTACTTTAATTCAACGTGGTTTTCATCAATCTAATTCCGATTACAGTCTCTTCACATATATTCGTGATCATATTTCAGTATTTGTTCTTGTTTATGTAGATGATATTATCATTACAGGAAACAATGAATCTTTTATTTCCATGACAAAACAATTTCTCGCCAAATCTTTCTCCATTGAAGATCTTGGGCGTCTAAGTTATTTTCTCGGTATTGAAGTTTCTCATTCCAAAAAGGGATTATTTTTGTGTCAACATAAGTACACACTTGACATATTAAAGGATTCAGGTATGCTTGGTTCTCGTACAACTCCAATTCCTATGGAACAACATTGTCGGCTTCTTCCAGATGACGGCAATCCCTTGCCTAATCCGTCTCTGTATCAACGACTCATCGGTTGTCTCTTATATCTTATAGTTACTCGTCCTGACATTCAATATGCTGTCAACAAACTTAGCCAATTTATGCAAAGCCCTCGTTCCACACATCTTGATGCTACAAATAAAGTCCTTCGATATCTCAAAGGTTCTATTGGTAAAGGTTTATTCCTATCGGCAACAAGTTCTCTTTCTCTGGTCGGTTTTGCTAATTCTGACTGGGCAGGTTGCCCTGTCACTTGCCGTTCTACTACCGGTTATTTTACAATGCTTGGTTCTAGTCCCATCTCCTGGAAATCAAAGAAACAACCAACTGTTTCTCGATCATCTACTGAAGCTGAGTATCGGTCTCTTGCTGTTATTACTGCTGAAGTCCAATGGTTACATTCAATCTTATCAGAACTTGGTTTTCCACCATCTGTTCCTATATCAATACATTGCGAAAGCCAAGCTGCAATTCATATTGCATCAAATCCCGTCTTCCATGAACGAACGAAGCACATCGAAATAGATTGTCATTTTGTTCGTGAAAAGATTCTCTCCGGTATTATTACTCCTTCCTATATTCGTCCTTGTGACCAACTAGCGGATATTTTCACAAAACCACTGGGTGATGATAATTTCAAACGATTGGTTAGCAAGTTGGGCGTGATTGACATTTCTCTCCTGGCTCCAACTTGAGGGGGAGGGGGGGGGTTAGAGAAAATTTCAAATTCATATTCCTATTATTCATTGCATTAATTAGGATTCATATTCCTATTATTCATTGCATTAATTAGGAGTTATTTTGATTTGTATTAATTGTATTAATAATTGTATTGATGTATAGATTCAAATTCAAATATGCTCTAGAAGTTGTCCATCTATAAATATGTAATATTATGTAATTAAGCGATGGAATACAATTTTATTCCACACAACACAATAGAGGTCAAAAGAATTTAATTTGTTACTATAACTATATTAGGATATATGTTATTAAACATCATTAATATTATATTATGGTTTGATTAATGAAGAATTACTATATTTGTTTAGTTTATCGCCTATTTTTGACAAACAGTGTAAATATACACATTCATGCGCGCATATTATCCATGTTACTGGCTAATATAGATTATGAATTACTGTCTTATCAATTTTTTGATACAAATATAGTTGCAACTAACTTAGGAATAACTGAATGCTATAGCAGTATGAAAGAACATTCCTAGGGATTGATGGAAAACTTCCTATTTTTTAGTAAACCCCTAAATTGATTTATTTGCATTCTTCTTTCTATTGCATTGTTATTAATTGGGTTTTGCTACTAAACTACTACTACTAAGTGAAATAAATTTACTTAGGTTCTTGACTATGGTTTTGTAAATAATTAATGATGAAATGTAGTTTGTTAATTGCGGTAAAATTTATGTAGAAATTTATGATGAAAGATAGAAAAACTAATTTCTTAAGAGATACAGTCATGTGAAGTAATTGATAATACTGCGTAGCAGTTTCTACAATAAAGGGGAATTTTTTTACTCATTATTTGTTAATAATAGTTAAAATCTGTATCAATTATTTTTCTTATGCAAAGCTACAATGGAATCAGTTTTTTTTTAAAATAGTTTTGGAAGTAGTTATGTAATTTAGAAAATGAAAGGTTGGAATTGTCCATTTAATGTAAGTTTTTCCCCATTCATGTATAATTACATGTTTAATATCACTTTTAAGTTGTTATAATCAGATCAATTGTCATGAATGTAAATTAGGTATTCTTTATAACTTAGAGAGTTTACATTATATTTCATTTGCCAAAGATGTAAACCTCATTAAATTCATTAGAATTAATAGCTTGAAGAACCAAAAGCATGAACTCCCCTACGATGGGAGCACTTTTTTTTTTTTTACAAAACTGTTAAGTTTAATTTCCTCTTTTTATGTGATTTCCAATTACTAATTTATTGGACTAATTAATCACGAAGATTCTATTGGAGATCTAGTCGTCAAACTTTAATTTTCCTACACATTAAAATCCTAATTTCTTTTACCCCCAATTAACCAATTTCATATATCATCAAACTTTAAGCAGCTTTATGGAGATGTAGTCACTTGATTTAATATCATATAATGTTTGAATTTATGGCAATAAATTCCTTCTTTGGTATAATCTAAGATTTTTTTAAATTATTTATTAGCAACCATATGTTATATATGCCTATTAAGAAACCTAAGTTTTATACGTAGAACTAGAAGCTACAATAAAGGTCAATTTTTTCGCTTAACTCTGTGTGGAACATTTCTTTCTTGCTTATCATGATTAGCTGTTGAAGTAGTATTGTTGAACTCATATGAAAATCTAATCAAGCTGTTCTAATTTTCACGATATGTTGATACTGTTTAATTTGGAGTATTTTAAAATACTCTTGGCATAAACACTCAGTGTCATTTTTTGTTGAAATTGAGCTTATATTTTCAATACGTATCGTTAAATTATGATGAAATTTATTCCATCCTATTTGTCTTTTACAGTTTGTCCTGCAAATAGGTGTTTTATTTGTTTATATTCAGGTTCATTTGGTTTTACTCATTATGTTGCATTTAATCGTGCCTGTTATGATTTCTTGCTGCCATCTTAAGGCCTACATGTTTGTGAACCCATTAGGCTATGCACCATGCTGTAGTCAATACTACTGGTTCACTTTGTTATGCTTTGATATTATGCTTGGGAACATGGGTTGGTTCCTATTTATAATGCTGATGGTGTTCCATTATATTCAATTCTGTATTTTTCTTGCATGCTCCGTTCCTATCTGCTGTTGACTAGGTGTGATGGCTATAACTTTTTTTTACTCAACACTTATTTTTTTGTTCAACAGTGGCTTGATGGGTTTGAATGGCAAGCGTGGATTATTTGAACCACATACTTCACCGAATTATCACAGTTGCCTAAACAGTTTCAATGCACATCCATAAGCAATAAAACTGTAAGTTGCAAAATAATTTTATTTTTAGTTGTTTATCTGTGTTTTCATTTCATGCCATATACTTATCATACTAAATTCTTTGTAATTTAACCATTTTTTTGTATTTTGTATCCATTTCAGCAATGCCGATAGCGGCCGGAGAATTCTGATCGGTGAAGAACGCATCAGTTGCCAAAACGATCAATATTTTTCTTTATCATCTACTTCAGACCAAATTTCTGGTCTGTTTATCATTGTTTATGAACTTCATTAATTCTATTTAATTTGATATTTCATACTAGCTTCTTTCTCTATGTAACCACAATAACTGATTGTTTCCATTAAACAGCAGGAGGCATCTTTGACACAAAATATTATAAATTCTCAACTATTTGGATTCTGTACGAAACAACAAAATGTTATGGTATGCATATTCACCGTTACTTGATATATTTATTTAATAAGATCTGGTGGTGTGATAATTAAATATGGTTTTTAATGGTTTTCTTGTAGCTAATGAGGAACTAACAAAAGAGAAACCTATTATCTGAAATGCCCCAAAATGGATGTGGAAGCAGAAAAATTAAGAATGATGGATATGGCAACAAAATTGTGAAGGTACACAAATTTCCATTTGCCTTACCTCCTGCGACAAAAGTATGTTAATTTTTATTTATTCGTAATCTTATTTTTATAAACATTAATAATAAATATAAATAATATATGTAGTTTTGATAAGCAGGTGTCCAATGCAAATGTAAGAGCACAAATTATAGCTCTTCAAAGGCTTGTGTCTTCATAAGGCAAGGCAAATATTTCAATACTACATATTTTAAGACTAAATCCTTGGGTAGCAGGTAAAATTCAGCTAATGGTTTTTCCATTTTCTTCTTGTCTTAATTACAAATTTATAGAAAGATATGGCGTCGGTACTCCGGTAAGCTAGTGAGCATATTAAAAGACTTTACCATGAGATTGGGGTAATTAACCACTGTGCCTTATGGTTTTTTAATTAATGAAGAAGTTGATTTACAATTGGACATTCTATTATGCATTACAGCTATTCGTAATAGGCAGGCAACAACAATTTGGTTGAAGCAACAAAAATTCGGTTGAAAAGCTTTTGATCAATGCTGTGAGCTGTATTTTTCGTGTGTACATTGATACATTTAAATACTTGGTATGGTAATGATCAATTTTGTGAGCAAATTGTATTTTATATGAGAAAAACAATTTTGTTTAGATTGTCTATATGTATTGGTCAAGAATTGTGTGTAATATATATTGTATAAATTTGCAGTCTATCGTACTCTCTACATTGCTATAATGAATTTGCTATAATGAAGAAGCTAATTGTATTATTTTTTAAATTCTTTTTTTAAATTTGATACGCCTCATGGTCGTATCTAGTTTTCAAATAGATACGGCCATGAGCCGTATCTCATTATCAATTAGATACGGCCATGAGCCGTATCAATTTGAAAATTAGATACGGCTTAAAGCCGTATTAATCCATGAATTTGATACGACTTTGAGCCATATCAAACCATGAATTTGATACGGTTTTAAGCCGTATCAATCTATGAATTTGATATGGGTTAAGCCCGTATCTAAGTAACAAAGACTCCATTTTTTGATTCAGCTCATAGCACTGCAAAATCGATTTAGATACAGTCATGAGCACGGCCTAATTGGCATTTCTGGTGTAGTGAAGAAAATCAAGAATGAGAACAGTACGCAGGCCCTCTATGCCCCCACAAACCTATTGGCCAACCTCACCCATAACTAGATAGCAAAGTATATGGTCTTTTGGAGTTCTCCGCCTTTCCGCTTGCGTATCACGATTGACTCAAGATGGTAGGTAGATGACGACGTGCTATCATAGGGCTAAACATGATATCGCCGCCTCACGCCGACCCATACTAGTCTTTAGGTTGCTTATATTGCAACCAAGGCATACCCTTGGCTCTTCTAATGCAGACCTTAACCTCTGTGAGCCCAGGAGGATCATCTGCAACCTCACAGAGGGATACCAAGAGTAACCTGACATCCCCTCGAAGCTGCGTGCTTCGTAACCCAGTTCTTTGGAGCATTCTTCATGATCAGATGGACGTTCGCTCCTCCTCGTGTTCTAATTGGCTTTCTTGACTAAGGTTTACTACTTAGATCTCTTGACTAAGGTTTACTACTTGGTTTCCTGAATCGTTAGCCTTCTTAACTAAGGTTTACTACTTAGTCGTCTTAACTAAGGTTTACTACTTAGTTTTCTTAATCATTCGTTTTCTTAACTAAGGTTTACAACTTAGACCTCTTAACTAAGGTTTACTACTTATTTCTCTTTCTCGTTATTTACTTAGTTCTCTTAACTAAGGTTTATTACTTGGTTCTCTTAACCAAAGTTTGATACTTTGTTTCTATTACTTATTTCTCTTTAACTAAGGTTTGTTACTTAGTTCCTTTTAACTAAGGTTTACCAATGAATTCAAGCATGACTTAAGTTCTCTTTATCAAATGATAGCGTACGGGTGTTTTCCCCATTTTCAGCTTAGATTTACTTATTTCATGGTATAAGTCGTCCCACCCTTCGAGTCTTGTAACACCCCACTTCAGTTAAGGTCACTGGCAAAGGGAATGCCTTAACTTCGGTGGAACGTTATAAGTAAACAGAACAGAAATTTACAAGACAGATAAAGTAATACTTGAAAATTTTATAACTTTATTACAGCAGAAACAGAAATAAGTTTGGTTACATCTTTCAAAACCACAATATCGGAATTCAAGTACATAAATATCGGTCTTGTATAAAAGCCTTCAGAATGCATAGTTTTTAAAGCCATAATCCCCAACATAAACTGCCATGGAAAGATAGAGTCAAAGCCAAGCAATACTTCAAATACTTCAAGAAGAGACAATCTGAATCAAGCTCCTACGTTCCCCCCCTGAGCACCTTGGGGAGGGGGAGGGAACGGAAAGAAAAGAGGCGAAACAAACTAGGTCAGACATAAGTCTGGTGAGTCCAGTGACTTCCAGCATATAAACAGATAATAGTATCATGACATGTAAATAAAACAGGATGAGAGATAACCGTAACAGGAATAGAAGGTTAACAGAAGAAACAGAATGATATAGGCTAAGCTAAGCTCCTTACATAGTTTTCACTTCTCTGCACTAATACTAGTATAACAGAATTAGGTGCTGTCCTAATGTCTAAACAGAAAACAGAATGATCTCTTCAGAAACACGATGCTAGAAATGGGCCTTTACCACCCTAACAGAGACAGAGGTTCAGAAACAGAATGCTAGTAATGGGCCTTTACCACCCGAACAGAGACAGACGGTACAGAAACAAAATCAGGAATGAAGTCAGAGACAGAAACAGAATAATCCCTACGGAAATAGAATATTAGAATTAGGTGTACACTAGTAATGGGCCTTTACCACCCCAACAGACGGTACCACACAGAAACAGACAGGTGTTACCACCCCAACAGAAAAAGACAGAATTAGGTGTACCCTAAATTCTACCCCAAGCGATCGACTCCTTAATACATAAATACCCTGTATCGGCCCCACAGAAGGGTGTATCACTCCCTAATGTGGCAAACTATAAACACAGACCTATTTACAGATGTCACGGTGTCTTACATCCTCAGAGAAGACCGGATCCATGCATGCACATGACCTGGTTGGAATGCGCCATCAACACCCCTAGCCATTATCAGAGTGAACCTCTTACAATTAGTTCAGTAAGCGTGCCCGGACCCCTCTTAGTGTTGGGTCATAGTTTTGATACCAGAAAGGGTTACTGACTAATATGGGTCCCAAACAATAGACGACACAAGTAATTACCCCTCCTAACCTTGTGTCCCCAGACTAACAGATCTCAGATTAACTTGTTTACAGGTTTCAGATGTACAAAGTTTAGATCAACTAGTTTTCAGATTAGACATACAAGTTAACAGGTTTTCAGACTAACGGATCAGATGTACAGATTAACAAGTTCTCAGACTAACGGATCAGATATACAGATTAACAGACTTATAGACTGTTTTACCTAACTTTGTATTGGGCCTACAGATTTACGAAACGAGTTTATTAGATTCATCAGTCCAATTATTTTTAACCCTATCCACCCAACACGTTTTAGGTATCACATTTATCTTAGATTTGCATTAATTAAATATTAATGCACAGACCTCTCACATTAGGTCGGTATCTTGTGGTCACTGGATGTGCCGGGCGGTTCCGGGCAGACTTCTGGCACAAGCCAAACCTAACCTCGTGTCTGAGCATCTTTATGCCTACGACCTCTCACATTAGACTAACAGTTTGCGGTTGCTGGTTATGCCGGTTGGTTTCGGGCAGGCTTCTACCGCAAACAGAGTCTAACCTCGTGTCTCAGCATTCTTATTTTAGCTAAAGTATTCATTCACAGATTATGCCAATATCAGACTAATTATGCCAATTCAACAATTTAACTTCTCTACAAGTTACAGCAAATTTTCCAAAGTTCTATTAACATGTTTTGCTCAATTTTAGATCGAGCCTACATATTTTCACATCCCAAATTACCGTATTCAGTTTCAACAGATTTAACAGATTAGAAAATATAACAGATTTAATCATACCTTAAAATTCCATTGACATACCTCGCTGAATCATAAAATTAAGCCTAATCTTACATGCTCAAATTATGGTCATAACTCACAAAATAACATATGCCCCAAATTCCTGGTTAAATTTACATAGTACAGAATATTCTCCAAAAACCCCAAATCATGATATACAATATGAACTATGCCAAATTAAAGCCTTTGATTTCAGCGTATGTCAAATATCCAAAATTCCCATTTAGGCGCATTCCCAATTAATAGTTATCCTATTTTAATATAGATCTTTTACGCCTAAATCATATATCCCCTTTTTTTTCTTCCAAGTCATAGATTGTCATATAAAATATGCCCCCAAATCTAGAACTTAAATCACAACATGTATTATGTCCTCAAAATCAAATCTTGAATTATATCATGCATTATGTTCCCAAATTACAAGTCATATACAATAATTCTCCTTCTTCCAAATCATAAACTGTCATATATAGTATGCCAAGATCTAAATCTTATATTACAGCTTATGTTGTTTTCTCAATTTGGCCACAAATAAGTTATGTCCAATTATGCATCATTCAATATTTTCCCCAAATTTAGCGCTCGCGCGTTAATCTCTTATGAGATTTGGCTCAGGCTCATGGTAGCCCGGCTATAGAATAGAAAGAAGGAAGAGATACAAAATAGTTACAATAAGATAGATCTACACAAAATAAAACAGATCTGATATACCAGAATATGATGGATCTACACAGAAAAACAGATCTGATAAACAAGAATATGCATAATCTCCAATTCAGATTTATAACCATGTCAAGATCGTAATTAAATTTCATATCTGAAAATAGCTGTACTCACAAATTTGTGGTTTAAGAAAGAGAAGAACGATTCTGGGATCTGATTTTCTGGAGTTGATTTAGCTTTCCGTTGATGTAGGCGTTGATTTGTTATCTTTTAATCCTATTCAGATTGAAAGAAGAAGAAGCACTAGTTCTGGCTTAGGTTTCCGTAGAGTAGCGACGCCATTGATTTATTTTAATATGAATTAGAGCAGAGTATAGGTGAAATGAAATTGTGTGGAGAGAAAGTGAGGTTTGGGGGTGTTTAAATAGCTTAGGAGCAACGAATCTGGTCAGAACGGGTGTCTAAATGCAGAAAAATGGATCTGTCCTCGGTTCTGGAAAAGGGGGAGGGGGGGGGGGGGGGGGAGGTCGACCCCATGGTCGACCTGCCTATCCAGGTCGACCCCCTCATCGACCTGTGTCCTGGGCAGGAAATTTCCCGCCCAGCCCGGATATGTGTTTTGAATTCGAATTTTGAAATTTTTAACTGAACTGTTTTTAATTTAAATTCCTGAAACTTCTGAAGGCCATAACTTCTTCATACGAAGTCCGATTTACGCAAACTCAGACTCTATCTCAAGCCGAATTACGAGACGAACGCAATGGCGTAACCCATTTCCCTTAATTATTTACTTAAAAAAATTAAGTATACTTTGTTTTGCTGCCTTATGTTCATAGAAAAATACGGGGTGTTACAAGTCTTGTATTACATCTTAAGTCATATTCACTTCTTATCCCTAGGATAAGTTTATCTATTATTTAATCTTATCATTCCCCACTTTTCCTTGCTTTGATACTGTTATATTGGTTAAGTTTGCCCATGTGTCCAAATTGACTTAACCCCCAATCACGTATTTAATTCAACCCACGTACCATGCCAAATTGGTTAAGTGTTCTCTATCAGTTCATGTTGACTTAACCCACCCATATATCATGTCAAATTGGTTAAGTGTTATCTAGCGGTTCACGTTGACTTAGCCCACCCATATATCATGTCAAATTGGTTAAGTGTTATCTAGTGGTTCACGTTGACTTAACCCACCCATATATCATGTCAAATTGGTTAAGTGTTATCTAGCGGTTCATGTTTACTTAACCCACCCATATATCATGCCCAACCTCTCACATTAGACATATTGTTATGGTCATTGGATGTGCTGGTTGGTTCCGGGCAGGATTACACCACAACTCAATCTAACCTCGGGTTTCAAGCACGTTATGACTAACTTGTCACATTAGAACCTATTGTTTGCGGTCACTGGATGTGCCGGGCGGTTCCGGGTAGGATTACACCGCAAACTCATTCTAACCTCAAGTTATCCATGTTTCATGTTTAGCCAATTAACAATTCATCTCTATTCTAGGTTTCATAGGCCAATTATAAATTTACAAGCATGTTCATGTTCATTTAGATATCAAATGTCTATTATTAATTCACAAGCATGTTCATGTTCATTCTATATATCAAATGTCTATTATCAATTAACAAGCATGTTCATGTTCAAGTTATGCCACTATTGTCAATTTCATGTTATGTGTCGAGTTCCATAATTACTTAAAAACATGGTTTGTCCAACATATTCCATTTTTTAATTATGTTTCTAGGATCATAACGACATATCCAATTTTCAAGTCTTAAATTCAAGCTTTACCCAAAACCCCTATTTATGTTCATGCTTATAATCCTATTAATAGGCTATACCTATTATTCCAATTCAATTTATAATTTTAACCCTCAATTCCACTCACCTTGCTTTTCATCTTCAGTTCATGGATTTGATTTAACTTTGATTGATTTCATGCCCCAAATCCATAGATCCGATCTATCTTTGATTTCTTTGCGCAGCGTAAGTTGCAAATCTGAATCCCTTCTCTTTGCATAGTGTAAATTGCGGATCTGGATCCCTCTTTCACTTTAATTTAGAGGTTGTCTTGATTCTAAACTTTTAATTTTAAGAGTAGAAGTTTTAAAGAGAAAAGGGGAAGAAAGTGGATCTAGAAATCCCTTGGAGAAGAAGAATTTGAGTTAGAACAGAGCCATGGCGTCGCCATGAACTTTAGTGGAGATAACAATGGGTCTAGGGGTGTTTAAATAAATTAGGAGTCAAAGAATCGCGTCCAGAAACCCATCCAAGTTCAAAAAAAACGGATCTGCACCAAAACAGGCTGATCAGGTCGACCTCCCTGGGGAGGTCGACCCCTAGGTCGAACTCTTGGCCGACCTCCCTTGAGGGAGGTCGACCCCCTGGTCGATCTGCCTGCCTGGGCGGGAATTTTCCCGCCCAGCCCAGGTTTCCAATTTTTTAAGAATTTGAATTCTGAGCGGGTTATTTTTGTTCTTTAAACCTCTAAATCTTCTGAAGGCCATAACTCTTTCATATGGAGTCCGATTTACGCAAACTTGGACTTTATTCCAAGCAGAATTTCAAGACGAACGCAATGGTGATGTTTGTTTTACTTAATTCCTGTATTTTATTATCTTTTTCGTTACGCACACTGTTATCAATTTAATTTTTCCTTCTCTTCCATATATTAGTTAATTTTCATTATACATCACCATTATATACCTATCTATGCATATACACATATTTTTACATATTTTTAATTATATTAAAAATGTGTGGTGTTACAATCTCCCACACTTAAAGAATTTTGTCCCCGAAATTCGATAAGAGTAAAATAGATAACCCCTCGCAATGTCCATCCATCTAGTGTGCATCCAATTATTGCAAACATTGTGCACATATGCAAAGTGAATCATAGTAAATCATGTATGCCTAATTTGGATCCACCTATATGTATGAAAACTTTAAAAACTTTTTCAAAACATGATGCTCACATCCTAAATATACTTGCAGTTCTATATGAATGCAATATTTTTGAAAAATCAAAATATTTTTCATCCAAGTTTTCCCACACTCTTATAGAATAAGAGAATAGTTCATCCAATTGTCGCATCCAAAACCCTTGCATCCATCAATAAATTCGAAATTTAGAAAAATCCAATTTTCCAAATTCGATTTCCTTATGTTATGAAAAGATATAAAAAGAAAAAAATTCACATCCTTCGATTTTCTTTTCTAATCGTACTTGGATTTTTATATGACTATTCTATGAAGATTTCCTATTTTCCTATCCAAGCACAACCACATAAGAAAATTTCTTCTCTTTTTTCCACTTATTTGGAAATAATTTCATACTTATTCATCTTTTTCTTAAGATTTCCATTTTCTTTTCCCATCACATTTGTTGCCTTACGGAATTTATGGTTTCTTGTTAGCTAGGCTTTTCTCTTTCTTAGCTTATTTGACTCAATCCAATTACTTAAGTTTATTATTTCAAATAAGTTTTTACTGTTTTCAACTCAAACATCATCCTACATAGCTACTACTATGGGCCATGAATCTTAGGACTTTGTCATCCCAGACAATTACGAGTCCACACAACAGGATCTACCCACTTACTTGCCCTTTACTACTTAGTAGTCACTACTAGTCCTTGCTGTGTATTACTAGCCTATCCCTTTTTTTTTCTTTTTCTCCAGCAACCAACCTAGGTTTCTCAATGCTTAGGCATTCTACGGGAAATTTTCCATTAGTTCAATATTACCTAATCCCTGACTGTAAATTGGCAAGAAAATAACTCCCCAAGTATCAACCCCGAAGACCGAAATCAACATCAAATTGACACTCAGAGAATTACTCAACTCAACCAATCCCCAGTTGGTTCTAATAGCTTTAACTTTATCTCGTTCTTTCTAGGCCTTAATCCTTAACTACTCCATTTTTTTTATACATGGCTTGGCCTTCTTTCTTTTTATTACATTCTTCTTCCAAAAACTAGAAGTGGTAAAACTTTTATTCTTTTCTCAAAAACTTGCTTTTGCCAAACCATAAAAAAAACATGTCACAAAATAAAATGTAAAACATTTTCTTTAAATCACGAAACTGGAGTAGACAAGGACAACTATCGAGGTTACATTGTTCCTATTTACAATGTTAACTTTGGCTGCTAAGTTGCAAGCATCTACTCTACTCTTACACTCTACCGCTTATTTTGTTCACCCAAAAAAAATTTCTTTTTAAAACAATAATCAAAATTTATTGTTAACAGAATAGAGATTTAAAAAACTCCTTGTAAAAAATGCAACATTTTCCTTTCAATCCTTTCATATGAAAACTAGTGAGCTATATATATGGTCCATAATATGCACCTTTTCATGAGAGAATTCTTTTAAAACAAGAAATCATTGCTTCACACAATCTACCCCACTTTACTTTAGAACCCATCATGCACCAAAACATCAAAATACTTTTAAGATAAAAACTTGGAAAAATACCACAAATTCTTTTACAGATTCAAGTTCTTGAAAGCTTATCATTGGGTTAGGCTCAAAGCGGGTCTTCAACTCACTTTGCTTTCCTAGGCTCTTTCGCGAATTCAATTCTCTTAACTATATATATTCCTAATCCATTTTCCACATTTCAACCTTTTCTAGTTTCTCAGGTTACACGTCTAAACCCACTACTCTGAAATGCTAAAATTTCAGTTTCCATCCTATGGGATATTTTCTTTCTCTAACGTCAAGTCATATTGTACACTTTCCCAACCACCTAATGGTTTCCAAATTGCTACGTTCATTCCTTGAGTGTACAAACTAGATATCCCAACTCTTTTCATGTCTAGTGGGCTACTATATGGATATAGGTTTATATATATTATATATTTATATTTTAGAAAATAGAAATACGTTCACTCATTATCTTCCTAAGATCACTAAACCGAAGATCTGATACCAAATGTGACAACCCGGATTCCGACAGACCGAATTTTTCAAATTCTATCCATCGAAACCCGAGTTGGGTGCTCTGGTATCCTGCACAAAAAGACAGAGATAAAGAAACATGTCAGAATTCGTAAAGCAAATCGCAGCGAAAGGAAATAAAGTATAATATTCAAATATTGCTTTACCTTATTAACAATACTGCTAAACCAGTATCCAAAGCTATACCATCTCTGTCATGAACCTAACCTAGAAGTATGTAATGAGGAAGGGGTCAGAACATAAGTTCTGTGTGAGCGGACTTAGAATAAACTTCTGTATAATCCTACATATACCATTCAGTTATATTTTCTTGCTTATTAGGTTATTCATGATATTAGCTCTCTAGGCTATACTCATGTCCCACCAGTAGGTTAACCTAATACAACGTATATGTAGAGACCCCCAACTCGTCTAATCCTTTCCATGTATATATACAGTCCCTTGCCATATGTCATACTGGCTTCATCATGTAAATCTATACTACTTTAGTGTAGTGCCACCATTCTCGAAATCGTTTGGACTGCCACTCTTGATCTTGCTAGATTCTGTGTATCATCTAGATCTAATCTAAGGTTTACTATCGAGCGCTTCCTAGATTCAACCAGGGTTTACGCTACCCAGGGCCACTGGGGTTTATGCTACCTATTGAACGCTTCTCGGATTCAAGGTTTACGCGACCTAGGTCCAACTAGGGATTATGCTACCTATCGAACGATGCCCCCTAGTCTAGGACACACTACCCAAAGCAATATATGTTCCTAGACTTTCCCCACGTACGTGTCGTGAATCGTTATCGATGTCTGGTTGCACATGTCCTCTATATGTGCGGCCCGAGTCCCGTGGCCGGGCTAATTAAGAAACACGGAACTCGGCCGGGAGCTTTAAGTTATCTGCCGATGCAGATACTAAAGTCTGCTTTTATCTGTATGTGCCTATGGTCCCACTAGACCCCTCCCTCAACTAATGAAAGGCACCCAAAAAATTCAAGAATGAGAACTGTACGTAGGCCCTCTATGCCCCACAAACCTATTGGCCAACCTCACCCATAACTAGATAGCAAGGTATATAGTCTTTTGGAGTTCTCCGCCTTTCCGCTTGCGTATCACGATTGACTCAAGATGGTAGGTAGACGACGATGTGCTATCACGGGGCTAAACAAGATATCGCCGCCTCACGCTGACACATCCTAGTCTTTAGGTTGCTTATATTGCAACCAAGGCATACCCTTGGCTCTTCTAACACAGACCTTAACCTCTGTGAGCCCAGGAGGATCATTTGCAACCTCACAGAGGGATACCAAGAGTACCCTCACGTCCCCTCGAAGCCGGGTGCTTCGTAACCCAATTCGTTGGAGCCTTCTTCATGATCAGATGGACGTTCACTCCTCCTCGTGTTCTACTTGGCTTTCTTGACTAAGGTTTACTACTTAATTCTCTTGACTAAGGTTTACTAATTAGTTTCCTGAATCGTTAGCCTTCTTAACTAAGGTTTACTACTTAGTCCTCTTAACTAAGGTTTACCACTTAGTTCTCTTAATCGTTCGTTTTCTTAACTAAGCTTTACAACTTAGTCCTCTTAACTAAGGTTTACTACTTAGTTCTCTTTCTCGTTATTTACTTAGTTCTCTTAACTAAGGTTTATTACTTAGTTCTCTTAACCAAGGTTTGATACTTAGTTTCTATTACTTAGTTCTCTTTCACTAAGGTTTGTTACTTAGTTCCTTTTAACTAAAGTTTACCAATGAATTCAAGCATGAATTAAGTTCTCTTTATCAAATGATAGCGTACGGGTGTTTTCCCCATTTTCAGCTTAGATTAACTTATTTCATGGTATAAGTCGTCCCACCCTTCGAGTCTTGTATTACATCTTAAGTCGTATTCACTTCTAATCCCTAGGATAAGTTTATCTATTATTTAATCTTATCATTCCCCACTTTTCCTTGCTTTGATACTGTTATATTGGTTAAGTTTGCCCATGTGTCCAAGTTGACTTAACCCCCAATCACGTATTTGATTCAACCCATGTACCATGCCAAATTTGTTAAGTGTTCTCTATCAGTTCATGTTGACTTAACCCACCCATATATCATGTCAAATTGGTTAAGTGTTATCTAGCGGTTCATGTTGACTTAGCCCACCCATATATCATGTCAAATTGGTTAAGTGTTATCTAGCGGTTCACGTTGACTTAACCCACCCATATATCATGTCAAATTGGTTAAGTGTTATCTAGCGGTTCATGTTTACTTAACCCACCCATATATCATGTCAAATTGGTTAAGTGTTGTCTAGTATTTCATGTTGACTTAACCTTACCATACTAGCATGTGTCATTAGCATTAATTAATTATTAATGCCCAACCTCTCACATTAGACTTATTGTTGCGGTCACTAGATGTGCCGGTTAGTTCCGGGCAGGATTACACCACAACTCAATCTAACCTCGGGCTTCAAGCACGTTATGAATAACTTCTCACATTAGAACCTATTGTTTGCGGTCACTGGATGTGCCGGGCGGTTCCGTGCAGGATTACACCGCAAACTCATTCTAACCTCGAGTTAGCCATGTTTCATGTTTAGCCAATTAACAATTCTTGTATATTCTAGGTGTCATAGGCCAATTATAAATTTACAAGCATGTTCATGTTCATTCTAGATATCAAATGTCTATTATCAATTCACAAGCATGTTCATGTTCATTCTAGATATCAAATGTCTATTATCAATTCACAAGCATGTTAATATTCAAGTTATGCCACTATTGTCAATTTCATGTTATGTGTCGAGTTCCATAATTACTTAATAACATGGTTTGTCCAACATATTCCATTTTTTAATTATGTTTCTAGGATCTTAACGGCATATCCAATTTTCAAGTCTCAATTTCAAGCTTTACCCAAAACCCCTATTTATGTTCATGCTTATAATCCTATTAATAGGCTATACCTATTATTCCATTTCAATTTATAATTTAAACCCTCAATCGGATAATATTTAGATTTGAAATAAATCACCTTTTTCCCAATCCAATCCTACATTCAACAATTCAAATTAAATTTACATAATTTCATGTCAACATCATAAATCAGAATTCATGATTATGCGTTATTCACGTTCCCAAATCATATCCAAAGATTCGTTATGGATTACGCTTCAAATTACCAATTACAAACTATATCACAATGATTTCCCAATATTTGCAATAATAATTGTTATGCCACAAACCCCAAATTACGTATTATATTCCTCGATTGCATAAAATAGATTATGCCCAATATTCCCCTATTCCAACCGTACATATGTATAATAAGATTTTCGTCTAGGTTTGAGATAACCTAGATCCAAAATTAAAAAGGGGAAAGAGAATAAAAGACCAAATATTATAACATGAATCTTGAGCTGAATTTATAACTAGGGAATGATGAATGATAATAATGCTATTATGCAACAAGTTTATTGTAATCCCACTCACCTTGGTTTTCATCTTCAATTCATGGATTTGATTTAACTTTGATAGATTTCATGACCCAAATCCATAGATCTGATCTATCTTTGATTTCTTTGTGCATCGTAAGTTGCAAATCTGAATCCCTTCTCTTTGCGTAGTGTAAATTGCAGATCTGGATCCCTCTTTCTCTTTAATTTGGAGGTTGTCTTGATTCTAAACTTTTAATTTTAAGAGTAGATGTTTTAAAGAGAAAAGGGGAAGAAAGTGGATCCAGAAATCCCTTGGAGAAGATGAATTTGAGTTAGAACAGAGCCATGGCGTCGCCATGAACTTTAGTGGAGATAACAATAGGTCTAGGGGTGTTTAAATAGCTTAGGATTCAAAGAATCGCGTCCAGAAACCCATCCAAGTTTAGAAAAACGGATACGAACTAAAACAGGCCGATCAGGTCGACCTCCCTGGGGAGGTCGACCCCTAGGTCGACCTCTTGGTCGACCTCGCTTGAGGGAGGTCGACCCCCTGGTCGACCTGCCTGTCTGGACGGGAATTTTCCCGCACAGCCCAGGTTTTCGATTTTTTAAAAATTCTAATTTGAATTCTGAGCGGGTTATTTTTATTCTTTAAACTTCTGAATCTACTGAAGACCATAACTCTTTCATATAGAGTCCGATTTACGCAAACTTGGACTTTATTCCAAGCATAATTTCAATACGAACGCAATGGTGATGTTCGTTTTACTTAATTCCTGATATTTAAATTAAGTATCCTTATTTTATTATCTTTTTCGTTACGCACACTGTTATCGAATTAATTTTTCCTTCTTTTCCATATATTAATTAATTTTCGTTATACATCACCATTATTTACCTATCTATGCATATACACATATTTTTACATATTTTTAATTATATTAAAAATGCGGGGTGTTACAATCTTCAAACTGCTTTCTTTGCAAACTGGATCTCAAAAAATAAATCCGCTACCGTATAAGAAAAGGTAACAATCTAATTTGCAAAAGGGTATATAAAAAAGGATAAATTTTACAGTCATATTACATAAAATATGTCAGCTACATATATTATCACAAAACCAATTTTGAATGATGTATAGTAGTATCAACATTGTTTTTGTGGTCGAATCCTAATTCGCAGTCCTTAGGAAGATATTCTCGTATAAAACATAAATTATGAACCTGGTTTACTCGTCTTCTTAGCATCACATAGTAGAAATTATTTGAAAAGAACAAATTAAATTATCAACATTAAGCGCTTGGAGCTGAAAAGAGATAATAGTGAAGGAGAAACCAAAAAGGAAAATTAACATTGGAAAAGAAACAATGAATTAGAGAGTGACGCTACGTTAGTTGTTTTATTTGGTAATGCATAGTTTAGGGGAGAGATGATGTAAGTGAATGAAGTATGGATTAACAAAATCATTAAATTTACCGTTCAACGATGTCCAAATTGTTTAGAAGCCAACTACTAATATTTTATATTGTCCTTTAAAGGATAGTGCATCACACGCTAATATACATAAACCGAAGACTTAGATGATATTTAGTCAAAGTGGTAGGGCTAGGGTTATGTAAAAATAATGTGTTGACCTAGTAACATACAAATTCGTAAATAAAAAGTATAACATGACCATGCTTGGAATTACTTATTTAACCTATTAAATTTAACTAATTAACATCTATGAAATGCACCTGCATGTCGGCCTTGAATTTGAGGAAAGAGCATTCATAGATCTAAAAATTTGAAATGTTTGATAATTAGTATCAACATTCCATGAGTTGTCAACATGTGAAACATATTATATAATCAATAGCACAATTCAAATCAATCATCCAAGAAATAGCTATGTTTGTATATATGGAGGATAAATTAGTTACCTTTAAATTAGGAATCAGGCGGACCAACACTTTTTAAGTTGAACAGTTGCAAATAACCATCGTATTTGCTGTGACAATTCAATGAGTAGAATGCAAACCTGGGAAGAAAGAGTAAAGGTTAAATCAAAGATTGAAATAGGGCATATTTGTAACCCTAAACATCAAATCCATGAAATCCATAACAATTTACTAAACACTAACGATGTAACCCTAAAACTTGGTATGGAAACAAATAATAATCGAATCAAATAAGTATTTAATAGATTTGTAAAACTGAGAGTAGAAATTTTTTCTATTTACAACCTATTTCGATCGCAATTCGGCAGAGGACACAGTAGAGGGAAATTAGAAAAAGGGGGGAAATAGATCTCGTGAGCGGAAAATGAAAAAAATGGGGGAGCACGTTGCAGTGGAAAATTTTAACCCTAAGTTGATACGGTCAATAAGTGGGTCAAATTAGGCTTTAAGCCTTTTCTAAATGGGTAGGAACGACTTAGAGCCCTCTCTAATTTGATACGGTTATGGACCGTATCAAATTTAGAGGATAGGGGAGTGACAAAATAGGCTTTATGGTGTAGTGTCGGATGTTCTTCTTATGCTTTCCAGCGTCATGTACTTGCACAAGCATACTTATCGTTACATGTTATAGAAATGTGGTCAGATATCCCGCTCTGGGGCATGCCCGGTTCATGGGGACCGAGCGCTGGTTTCATTTGTTAGGTTTCCCTCAGCTCAGAAATCCCGTGGTTGTGGAAACCAGGCTAGGCGCCTTCTACCTTGGACTGCCCGGAGTTAGTTCCAAGTAGAGCGAAGGTGAGGACATTGCGATTCGTCCGATGTTTGGCTCTTCCATCGTTTATTCGGGTTTAGAGCGAAGGCGTCATTTATTCACCTTAGAAATCCCAAATCGTTAGCCCGTAGGGTCAGATCGTGGCCATGGACTCCACCTAAGCCTTAAGGGCTTAGGGAAGAAAATGATTTAAGGTCGGTCTCGGTACTACGCCAAGATTCGAAAGACGCCCGAATCCTGACCCAAGGGGTCGGATGAAGTCGTGCGAGTGGTTAGTCTCGCGTTAGGTTGACCGATGGACTGCCCCCAAGTCCCGGGACTTGAGCGCGGAACGATTTATACTCAGACTCGGTGTTGGGTCGAGATTCGAGTTAGACTTATTTATACTCGGTCGTATTGCGGGCCGAGGACTCGAGTAGCGATGCCAACCCCCATTCTTGGGGTGCTGATCGATGCTAGTAGTGATTGTCCTATATGTTTGTTCAAGGTTTGGATGGCGGCATCGGCTCCCGTGACTGGGGTGCGGACGCGGTGATCGAGTATTCGTACATAAGCCAGCTGTGATGGTTAGTCAAACATGTCATGCATGGAGTAAGCAAGGAGTAAGCATGAAAGGGACATAGGAAGCTGAACATCATTTCTACTGATAACTTTGGCAGTAACAGCCTTTACAATGCCTTGAATTGTAGGAAAACAAAACATCGTTGGAAAGAATAAACAACTGTACACTAAGTTACTTAAAGTAGCGGCGGAGATGTTCGCTCTTCCACTCCCTTGGAAGCTCGGCTCCGTCCATGGTTGTAAGTTTATAAGTTCCATTGTTGAGCCTTCGTTATACGACGTACGGACCTTCCCAGCAAGGGCCAAGGCCGGTCGGAGGGGGGGAACCTGTTTTAGGATGAGGTTGTCGATGTCGAGGTCCTTATGGCGGACTTGGGATTTGAAGTATTGGGCTACTCATTGTCGTTAGGCAGAAGCTCTGAGTTCAGCTTCGTTCCTTTTTTCCTCGAGTAAATCAAGTGATTCCATAAGCAAGTCTTGGTTGGTTCTCGGATCATAGTAGGTAACCCAATGAGATTGAAGCTTGAGCTCAATGAGGATATCAACTTTGGATCCATAGGCAAGGGCAAATAGAGTGTGTCCGGTGGCAGACTTATGTGTGGTCTGGTAGGCCCATAGGACCAGGGGGAGTTCGTCTGCCCATATGCCTCCAACCTTTTCTAGACGCTTCTTGATGATGGATTTGATGACTTTGTTAACAACCTTGACCTTCCCATTGGCTTGAGGGTGAGCTACCGCTAAGAATCTTTTTTCGGTTTTGTGCTGCTGATAGAAGGTCTTGAACTCTGTGCTCTCGAATTGGGTTCCATTGTCGGAGATGATGGCCTGAGGGACCCCATAGTGAGTGATGATGGTGCGGACGATGAAGTTGATTACCTTCTTGGTGGAGATCGTGGTGAGAGCTTCGTCTTCTTCCCATTTGGTAAAGTAATCAACTGCAATGATAGCATAACGTGTCCCGCCTCTAGCCATTGGAAGAGTCCCAATGAAGTCAATTCCCCACATAGAAAATGGCCAAGGACTGACCATTTGTGTCAATTCAGTAGGTGGGGCTCTTGGAATCTTTGAGAAACACTGGAATTTTTCGCATTTGCGAGCATAGTCTGCGGCGTCTTGATCGAGCGTGGGTCAAAAGTAGTCGTGCCTAGTGATCTTCCTTGCTAGGGTTTGCCCGTCGGTGTGGTCACCGCACTCGCCTTTATGTACATCTGTTAACACTCGGGGCAACGCACCTTAGTAATCGAAAGGAGAAGCCTCTGCGGTAGGTTACTCCATCCATGAGATGGTAGCGAGCTGATTGGTGAGTGAGCGCTCATCTTTCTTTGTAATGACCTAGGAGGGTCCTGCATTGCAGATAATTCTTGATCGGTGCCATCCAAGATTGAGGTTCAGTTTCAATGTTCATGACCACCTCGGTTTGCTTTTGCTTAATACTTGGTGAATCGAGCACTTCAACAGGGGCGAATCCAATAAGCTGCGAATCCTCGAAACTCACCAACTTGGCTAGCGAATCTGCTTTTTCATTCTACTCTTGGGGAACATACGCGATGACAAATTGATCAAAATTGGTGAGCAACTCCTGAACCTGGGTCAGATATAAGGCAAGTCGTTCTCCCATGGCGTGATATTCTCCCTGCACCTGGCGCACGATGAGTTGTGAATCCGAGAAGATTTGAATAGTCTTTGGCTTAAGTTCGATTGCGATTCTGAGTCCGGCTATCAAGGCCTCGTACCCTGCTTCATTGTTGGTTGTAGGGAGGTTGAGCTTCAATGCGGAGCATATAGGGCATTCCTCAGGAGTGATAAGCCCGACTCCGGGTCTTGAGCATTTGCTGTTGGAGGACCCCTGCACGAATAGTTTCCATTGAGTTTTGGGATCTTCAACGTCCTCTGTAGGGGTTTCCTCGGGAGCAGTGAATTGCACTATAAAGTCAGTGAGAGCTTGTCCGAGGATGGCCCAACGGGGATGAATGTTATCTCAAATTGAGTCAGCTCCATACTCCATTTTAACAGTCGTGCAGATGCCTCAGGTCATTGTAGGACTGGTCATAGCGACTGGTCGGTACAGACTTTTATGGGATGAGATTGGAAGTATGGTCGGAGTTTTGAAATCAATAAGCAGTAGGCTAACTTCTCAAGCTTCAGGTAATTCTTTTCTGCCCTCGTCAACCTTTTGCTGATATAGTAAATAGGTCGCTGGACACGGGCTTCAGTGTGCACCATTGTCGAGCTAATTTCCTATATGGAAACTACAAAATAAATATATAAGTCCTCATGGTCCACAAGCTTCGATAACATAGGTGGTCGCTCCAAGTGATTCAACAGATCTTCAAATGCGGTCACACGTTCTGGGGTCCATTTGAAGTTGCGCTTCCCTTTCCGGAGTAAGTCGAAAAAGGGAATGCATTTTCCAATGGCTTTGGAGATGACTCGACTCAAAACAACGACCTTCTCGTCTAAACTTTGTACTTCTTTGATGTTCTGAGGGACTTGAACATCTGGATAGCTTTTATTTTGTCAGGGTTGGCTTCGATGCCTTGGGAATTAATGATGAAACCAAAGAAATTCTGGAGGCGACTCCGAATGAGCATTTTAGGGGATTGAGTTTTATGTCACATGTGACGGCCCGCCCCAGGCCAACGGAAATTTCCCCGAAATGCATTGTGCCAATGCCCGACTAGCACGAGATGGTCGTCAAAGGAAAAGGGATTTGAAACTATGAATCACCAAGAACCTGTAGTATATCTCACAGCGCATGGAATAAAGTATAATAATAACATAACTTGACATAAGACAGGCGAGACAGTGCATATGCTGAAAACTAAACCATCATAGCAGCGGAATCCAAAATATAGCTTATGATCCAAACCATCATTATTACAACTTCAAAATACTATCTCTAAGGAAAAATAAAAAAGGTACACCACTAATGCCCAAAGTAGTGACCAACGACAACATAAGGAGAATATATGTAAATAGTATGTGTAAGCCTCCTGCTCGTCTCCGGACAGCTACTCATGCATAACCACCTAACATGTCTCTAGTCTGCTCGTTTAGGAGCACCCAAAGTAATAAGAAGAGACATAAAACTCTGGGTCAAACAAAAGTCTGGTACGAGCAATAGCAGCAAACAAAACACTAACAGGTATAAATAATCATACCTGAACCTGGACCTGGAACCAAAGAGTTAGCACAAGAAGATGTACAATACTCTAAGGTAACACTAACATAAAGTGTAAAAATGGAAGTGTGCATGACATGGTGATAGCAAGCATCAAACATAGCAATCATCCTCACATCTCTCAATTAATGAGTAAAGTATACGATATCCACCACTTTGATCACCCAATCCTTTGCTACGATCACTTTGCCCTTGGGAGTCATAATGACCCCATTGCACTGATCCATAGCCACTAATCCTTTGCTATGTCCACTTTGCCCATTTGGAGTCATGAAGACTCCACTGCACTGGCTCACAGCCATGCTACGATCACTTTACACTTTGGAGTCCTAGCGACTCCACTGCACTGATCCATAGCCCATAATTCGTCTCTCAACGGTGCACCAAAGTTATGGATATCGATAACCCCTTTGCACACGTCCCGCAGCAAAGCCCAACTCATGAAGTTAACTCATAGGTTCCCATCTGGATCCTGAGTTCTAACTTCTTATGTGGACTACCTTCGCATCTCGGGTTTTTGGTCTCCTCTCAGTTCGGTCTTCACTCGGTTCAGATGTGCTTTGTGCTCTGGTCATCATCAGTTCGTTTCGTGACCATCATTTGGGTTCGGTTCATGCGAACCTCGCGGTTCATTCTATTCCTCCATCCGGATCAGTTCGTGGTTCTCATCGTGGCTCTTGACCATCGGTTCGGATCGGGGGTGCTTCACGGTTCGGTTCGGGTGGCAAACAGCTTCGGTTTGGCCTCCCTTCCTTCGTTCGGATCTGGTTCGTGATACTCAAGCAAAGGCAGCTCGTGATGAATCAACTCATGGGTTCGGGGAAGACACTTCGTGGTGCAAGCTTAGGTTCGGGTGCATGAGGCGGCTTGTGGGTGGGTTATACGACCCGACCCGGTCCTCCACCACCGATCCGATCCGAATTCCTGCGCTATTTCCAACAAGCTATTTACGCCACACGACGACATTTTCAGCCATTCTAACTTTGCAAAACAATCATGAAGCATTCCAAACAGTAGTAATAACATGTGTAATAAATCAAAAGCATTAAAATATCAATTACATGAATTATTTAGGATTAAGCATACCCAAAACCATGAGTTTCCCCTTAATCCCCTTAACCGTGTTTAATATATAGGATTAGCGAACTTAAACCAAATTAACCCAAATTTTCATCAAAGGCATAAAATAATATTTAAGAATTTCTACATATTTTTCCAGATTTTTAGGATGCATAGTTTCGCTAATTATCACTAATCACCACTAATTAGCCGTAGTTAGTGAAGAAAAGTGAAATCACTCACCTTAGCCACAAATAAATCTCAGATCTGAAAATATCTCTGATTTGGTTTGAATTCCAATGCAACACAGTATCTCTACCTCCAATTTGATGTTTATTTGCCTTGATTTGATGTTGATTAGCTTAATATTTGATTAGGACGTGATTAGGAGGTAGTTTAGAAGGTGGAGGCCATTACTAGGGTTCAAGGAATGATAAGCGGCAGCTGAAAAATGAATTTAACTGATTTCCTAAACCTTACCAGTCTTCCCATAACCCTAATCCTGAAATGGGTTATGGGCCTAGCTGTTAATCACCCTATTAAGCCCGGTTAAGCTGTTTTTCACCGTCCAAATCTTACTTTAGCCATACCTCCCAAACGGTAAGTCCGTTTGATTCATGTGACCACTCTACGGAAAGGTAAACCATCATTCGAATGTGATGAAACTGGTTTTAGGTCAAAACTCCTTACCAATCAAAAGTTATAGGCGAAACAACATTCGTCAGTGGTAAAACGGTCATTTAAAATTCGGCAAAAATCGGGAACATGGGAAATGACCCCAGTAGTCGTTTCCCAAAGTTACACGATCATACGACATCATATGGAAAAAAAATTCTACGATCCTCCGATATGTAGAATGCGGGTCGTTACACTCTCCCCTCCTTAATAAATTTCACCCCTGAAATTCCTTAATTAAGAAGACAACAATGGGTCCCGCATGCTTATCATCCATTTGCAACAATCAAATATACATAATAAACACAACAAGCCTATCCTAGCATGCGGAATAACTATATTGCTAATAAAACCTTACTAGGCAAAGAGTTATGGATATGACTTCCTTATGTTCTCCTCTGTTTCCCAAGTACAATCATTCTCATTATCGCCCCACTGGACCTTGACTAGTTCCACCGTCTTCCTTCGAAGTTGTTTCGTATCATGCCCAACAATATAAATCATCCTACGGCTCCCAACTGCCTCGGATTCCACCTCGATATCATCCAACTGATCTGGTGAAATAGCCATATCTGAATCATGCATGAACTTCCTTAACTGGGAAACGTGAAATACGTTGTGAACTCCTGCCATCCTGTCAGGCAATCCAACCTTATACGTTAAATTCCCCACTTACTCAAGGACAGGAAATTTACCAACTAACCTTGGTGCCAACTTACCTCTCCTGCCAAAACGAATCACACTTTTCAATGGAGAAATCTTGACGAATATTAAGTCGCCAACGGTGAATTTCAAATCTCTTCATCTTTTATCAGCATAACTCTTCTGCCTATCTTGGGCGGCCTTCATTCGCTGTTGAATAACTTTGATCTTATTTGAAGTTTCTCTTATTACGTCTGGCCCAAGCACAGATTTCTCACCAGTTTCCAACCAACATGATGGTGAGTTGCACGGTCTTCCGTACAAAGCTTCAAATGGAGCCATATCAATACTAGATTGATAACTATTATTATATGCGAACTCAACTAGATGCAAATGGTCATCCCATGACGCTCCAGAATCCAATATGCAAGCTCTCAAGAGATCCTCTAATACACGATTCACCTGCTCTATTTGACGGTCGGTTTGAGGATGGTATGCCGTACTGAGATGTAATTCTGACCCTAAAGCCTCTTGTAAGCTCTTCCAAAACCCACTAGTAAATAATGGATCTCGGTCACTTACAATACCTTTGGGTACCCCATAAAATCTCATTATCCACTTCATATACAGTTCCGCTAATTTAGCTGCCGTTCTATTCGATTTAACCGGTATAAACCTTGCACTTTTGGTCAATCGATCCACAATCACCCAAACACTATCATGACCCATCTAGTCCTTGGTAAACCATCAATGAAATCTATTGACACTTGTTCCCATTTTATTCGGGAATTTACAGCAGTTGTAACAAACCACTTGGCTTTTTTTCTCGGCTTTAACTAATTGGCAATTCATGCACTTGGTTATAAACTTCCCAATGTCTCTCTTCATCCCTTCCCAGTAGGAGGTCTGCTTCATGTCTCGATACATTTTGTTACCACCGGGTTGTATAGTCAGTTTTGAGTGATGGCACTCTCTAAGCACTTCATCTCTCAATCCATTAACATTGGGTACAACTAGTCTCCCATTCTTTCGAACCCATCCTTCTCGATCAAGTCCATACTTGTTCATTTCCTCACCATCGATACGCATCTCTACTTTGGAGATGATTTCCAATAGGTTAGGATCATCCCTCTCGCTGGAACCAATCCGCTCAATCGAAGTCAACCTGATCGTCAAACTTGCTAACATCTCTGGATCTAATTCAAACTTAGGTATGAAGTCATATCCGCGATATATTATAGTTGCTTCCGTTCAAGAAACATAGCCCCCAAACTAGCATGTCTCCTACTCAACGCATCAGCTACCACATTGCCCTTCCTGGGTGTGTATGCGATATTGAAATCATACGAAGCCAAAAACTCTAACCATCTCTACTGATGAAGATTTGAATCCTTTTGAGAGAAAATATACTTTAACGACTTATGATCAATAAACAACTCGAATCTTTCTCCCAAGAGATAATGTCTCCACATATTTAACGCGAACATGATCGCTGCCAATTCCAAATCATGGGTAGGATATCTTCTCTCATGCGGTTTCAGTTGCCAACTAGCATAAGCTACAACCCTACCTCCTTGCATCAGTACAACAGCTAGTCCGGTACCACAGGCATCATTTTATACCGTCATCTCTTCGTTCCCCTTAGGAAGGACTAACACTGATGCGCACGTCAACTTTTTCTTTAGACTCTTAAATGCATTCTCACACCTTTCGTCCCAGACAAAAGCTTGATTGTTCTTGGTTAGCTAAGTTAACGATGCTGCTATATTGGAGAAGTCTTGAATAAACTTGCGATAATATCCAGCCAATCCCATGAAACTTCACATGTCCATTGCATTCTTGGACGTAGACCAATCTTGCACCGTAGCCACCTTCGCAGGATCCACGGCAATAACATTCTCTGAAACAACATGGCCCAAGAACCTCTCTTCCCTCCTCCAGATGTGACATTTATAAAATTTCGCTTTCAATTGGTGTTTCCTCAACACCTCCATCACTGTCCTCAAATGTTCCTTGTGTTCTTCCTCTGTCCTTGAGTAAATCAAGACATCATCCATGAACACAAGGACAAACTTATTTAATTGATCCTTGAATACCCTATTCATGAGATCCACAAAATATGCTGGTGCATTGGTCAACCCGAATGGCATGACCAACCACTCAAAAAATCCAGACGGTGTTTGAAATGCCGTTTTTGATATACTCTCAGTTGCTACTCGGAGCTGATGAAATCCTATCGCGAGATCTGACAGGGAGAACACTCTTGCTTTATTTACTTGATCAAACAAATCATTTATCTATGGAAGTGGATACTAATTCTTCCTCGTCACCTTATTCATCTCGCGGTAGTCCACACACAATCGAAGGGAACCATCGGCCTTGGTAGCAAATACGACTGGTGCTCCCTACTCGGAAATACTTCTTCTGATAAATCCCTTCTTCAAAAGATCGCGTACTTGCACTTCGAGCTATCGCTGCTCCCTTGGTGCCATATGATGAAGTGCATCACTATAAGTCTGTCATCTTTCACTAAATCAATCTGAAGCTCGATATTTCAGTGTGGTGGAAGTCCGTTCACTTCCCCGAAGATGTCCGGATACACGCCAGCAATAGGCACATCTGACAACTCATCATACGGTATGTCAAGGGAATTTAGGAAACTAGCCATCATCCCATCACTAGGTAGGCTACCAAGCAGTACCCTCCGCCCATCATCCGCTCTAATGGTCACTGAAGACCCCTCACGGTCCACCACTACCCTATAACTTTGGAGCCAACCCACCCCCAAAATAATGCCAAACCCAGTAATGCCCAAAACAAAGCAATCATAAACAAACATGCATCCATGACTCGATAACACCAAATTACGACAAATCATGCAAAGTCCAATTGAACCACCGATCGGGTTCATCACAACTAAAGGTCTATCGACAATCTCGGGTTCCAATTCCAACCTATCTACCAGGTCACTAGATACGAAGGAATGAGAAGCCCCGATATCAAACAACACTCGAACAGAAACATCATAAATAGAAAGCATACCTTTAATAATGACACCCTTTCCCTTTTGGGGCTCATTTTGGGCATTCAACGAAGAAGGAACAGCGTTGATAGCATATGCTTTCATGATCTGCTTCTCCATAGTGGGTTGTGGACATTTATCCTTGTGATGTCCCACTTGGCCGCAATTGAAGCACTTCCT
The DNA here is from genome assembly GCA_030737875.1 of Allium sativum. Lineage (NCBI taxonomy): Eukaryota > Viridiplantae > Streptophyta > Magnoliopsida > Asparagales > Amaryllidaceae > Allium > Allium sativum. The sequence goes on from CM060918.1 coordinate 755,760,377, forward strand.
ATCCGCTGGCTTTGCTTGACAATCTTTGGCATAGTGGCCCTTCTTTCCACAGCTATAGCGCTCGACATCTTTTTTATCCTTCTTCTTTTGACCATCCTTAATTTGGTTCTTTTTCCTCTTATTCTGGGAATTATTCTTGCCTCCACCGCTTGCCTACAGCTTTGGCTCCCCTGCAGATGTAACAGCAACCTCGATCTTTGACTTAGGGTAAAGGCTTTTAGATCTCAATGCTTTTCCTATAATAGACTCAAATGTCTCATCTATATGATTTATTAGCCTTTCCTCCAAGTACTTATCTAAGTTTGTTATGAACTTCTCGTTCTTCTTTTTGGCAGTATCGATAAGAAATAATCCATATTTCGATAAAGTATCGAATTCAGCGATATATTCCGAGACTGCGCTACCATTCTGCTTAAGCTCCAAAAATTTCCTAAACAATTCTGATTTCTAAGCAGCTGGGATAAACTTGTCACTGAAGCGAGTCTTAAACTGATTCCAAGTAATTTGATCCTCAGCAGTAGCTGCATTAATAACGTTCCACCAATTCATAACCCATCCTTGAAGCTGACGCGATGCTAGCTTTCTCTTTATTGCATCCTCGATCCCCAAATCCTCGAGGATGCGCTCACAACTATCAAGCCAATCTTGAACCTCTGTAGCCGACTCCGTTCCGTGGAACGACTTCCTACCAAGACTAGTATAATCCTTGCAGAACTTAGCGAAATCGGCCCTAGGCGCCTGCACTACTGCAACACCACCATTAACAGCATTAGGAACTGCTCCCTAGACATCTTTAAGCATCTCTCTCATGAAGGTAGTAAACATCATCCTCATATCAGGGGCATTCATCATTAGGAACTGCTCCCTAGACATCTTTAAGCATCTCTCTCATGAAGGTGGTAAACATCATCCTCATATCAGGGGCATTCCTATTATTGGCCTCTGAACCCATACTCCTCGTATTTCGGCTCATCGTCCAATCTATAAAGAGAAAACGATTAACCATCTCCGTAGTGGTGCTAGTGCAGTACGACTTCTTTCATAGATATACTAATAGTTTCTGAAAACTAAAATATCACAAATATGTGCTCTCATATACGTATACTATCTCTCCTTGATGTCTTCCCCTAGGTTAACTATGCAACCTAGGCTCTGATTCCAAGTGTGACGGCCCGCCCCGTGCAAGCCGACATTTCCTCGAAATGCGCTGTGCCAATGCCCGATTAGCACGAGACGGCCGTCAAAGGAAAAGGGATTTGAAACTATGAATCACCAAGAACCTATAGTACATCTCACAACTCATGGAATAAAGTGTAATAATAACACAACTTGACATAAAATAGGGAGACAGAGCATAAGCTAAAAACTAAATCATCATAGCAGCGAAATCCAAAATATAGCTTATGATCCAAACCATCATTATTACAACTTCAAAATAATGTCTCTAAGGCAAAATATAAAAGGTACACCACTAATGCCCAAAGTAGTGACCAACAACAATACAGGAAGAATATATGTAAGTAGTACATGTAAGCCTCCTGCTCGTCTCCAGACAGCTACTCGTGTATAACCACTAACCTGTCTCTAGTCTGCTCATTTAGGAGCACCCAGAGTAATAAGAAGAGACATAAAACTCTGGGTCATACGAAAGTCTGGTATGAGCGATAGCAACAAAACAAAACAAAACAATAACATGTATAAATAATCATACCTGAACCTAGACCTACAACCAAAGAGTTAGCACAACAATATGTACAATACTCTAAGGTAAGACTAACATAAAGTGTAAAAATGGAAGTGTGCATGACATGGTGATAGCAAGCATCAAGCATAGCAATCATCCTCACATCTCTAACTCAATGCATAAAGTATACGATATCCACCACTTTGATCACCCAATCCTTTGCTATGATCACTTTGCCCTTAGGAGTCATAATGACCCCATTGCACTAATCCATAGCTACTAATCCTTTGCTATGTCCACTTTTCCCCTTTGGAGTCATTACAGATCCACTACACTGGCTCATAGCCATGCTATGATCACTTTGCCCTTTGGAGTCCTGGCGACTCCACTACACTGATCCATAGCCCATAATCCGTCTCTTAGTGGTGCACCAAAGTTATGGATATTGATAACCCCTTTGCACACGTCCCATAGCGAAGCCCAACTCATGAAGTTAACTCGTTGGTTCCCATTTGGATCCTGAGTTCTAACTTCTTATTTGGACTACCTTCGCATCTCGGGTTTTTGGTCTCCTCTCGTTTCGGCCTCCACTCAGTTCGGGTGTGCTTTGCGCTCCAATCATCATCGGCTCGGTTCGTGACCATCATTTGGGTTCGATTCGTGTGAAGCAGTGGTTCACGGTTCATGCTCTTCCTCCATCCAGATCTGTTCGTGGCCCTTGCATCGGTTCGTGGCTCTCATCGTGGCTCGTGACCATCGGTTTGGCTCGTGGGTGCTTCATGGTCCGGTTCGGGTCGTAAACAGCTTCGGTTCGGCCTCCCTTCCTTCATTCGGATCGGGTTCGTGATACTCGAGCAAAGGAGGCTTGTGATGCATCAGCTCATGGGTTCGGAGAAGACACTTCGTGGTGCAAGCTTCGGTTTGGGTGCATGAGGCGGCTCGTGGGTGGGTTATACGACCCGACCTGGTCCTCCACCACCGATTCGATCCGAATTCCTGCGTTATTTCCAACAAACTAATTTTGCCAAACGATGGTGTTTTCAACCATTGTAACTTTTCTATGACATCACAAAACATACCAAACAACAGTAACAACATATAGAATCAATAAAAAACACTAAAACATCAATCATATGAAATAATTTAAATCAAACATACCTAAAAAGCATGATTTTCCCCTTAATCCCCGTCATCATGTTTTAACTTAGGATTAGCAAACTTAATCCAAATTAATCCAAATTTTTACCAGAGGCATAAGATAATATTTAAGAATTTCTACCTATTTTTCCAGATTTTTATGATGCATAATTTCGCTAATTATCACTAATCACCGCTAATTAGCCGTAGTTAGTGAAGAAAAGTGCAAATCGCCCACTTAGCCACAAATAAATATCAGATCTGAAAATATCTATGATTTGGCTCAAATTCCAATGCAATACAGCAGCTCCACCTCCAATTTATGTTAATTTGCCTTGATTTTGTGTTGATTAGCCTAATATTGGATTAGAATGTGATTAGGAGGTAGTTTAGAAGGTGAAGGCCATTACTACGGTTCAAGGTATGATAAGTGGCGGCTGAAGAATTAATAAAACTGATTTCCTAAACCCTATCAGCCTTCCCATAAAACTAATCCCGAAATGGGTTATGGGCCTAGCTGTTAATCACCCATCTAAGCGCGGTTAAGCTTTTTTTCACCTTCCAAACCTTATTTAAGCCATACCTCCCAAATGGTAAGTCCATTTGATTAATGTGACCACCCTACGGAAAGGTAAACCATCATCCGAATCCAATGGAAGTGGTTTCAGGTCAAAAAGCCTTACCAATCAAAAGTTATAGTTGAACCAAGATTCGCTAGGGGTAAAACGGTCATTTAAAATTCGGCAAAAATCGTGAACATGGGAAATGACCCCAATAGTCATTTCCCAAAGTTACACGACCATACGATTTCATATGAAAAAAATTCTATGATCCTCTAATACGTTGAATGCGGGTCGTTACATCACATTGGCGGAGGACATCGAACATTTCAGAGAGGTCACGACGTGGTCGTTTGATACTTTGGATTTTACCACCATATAGTCCACGTATACCTGCATGGATCTTCCGATTTGGTTTTTAAAGTGGCGGTTAACCATCCGTTGATAGATGGCTCTCGCGATTTTGAGACCGAAAGACAAGACACAATACTAGTAGAGTGCGAGATCAATTATGAAAGAGGTGTGATCTTGGTTGCGAGAACACATCAGAAATTGATTGTATCCTGAATAAGTGTTCATGAAAGATAAGAGCTAGATTCTAGCGGTCGAGTCAACAAGTCGATCAATCTTCGAAAGCAGGAAGCTGTCTTTGGGACATGCTTTATTTAAGTCGGAGAAGTCGATACACGTTCGCCACTTGCCATTAGCTTTCTTAACTAGGACCTGGTTGGAGACCCATTCAGGATTGTCTGCTTCGCGGATGAAGTTTTTGTTGAGTAGCCTATCTGCCTCCTCCTCGAGCGCCTTAGACCTTTTATGGCCCAGGAAGCGGCGTTTCTGTTAGACTAGAGGTAGTGTAGGATCGAGGTTTAACCGATGGCAAGCTATTGTGGTATCGATGCCTTTCATGTCTGAGTGGGTCCAAGCGAATTCGTCTAGGTTTGCCCTTAGGAAATCCATAAGATCATCTTTTATCGTGGGGTGGAGTTGCGATTCAATTTTCAGGACCTTTGACGAGTCGTCGGGGTCGATCGGAACGTCCCCCGTTGGTTCAACTGGAGTAGACCTTTCGTAATCGGGCTCTTCATCCTTCCTCGGATCGAGATCGTCGGAAAGACGGTAGTGGCACCTGAGCCAAGGCCCAGAAGCCTTTGATTTCTATGCGGAGACGGTCTTGGCACAGGAAGGAAAGTGCACGGCCTTCCCCACGTCCTTGTTGCGAGCATTTTTCCACTCTAATGCATAATAGTCCCTCGCAGTTGCTTGGTCACCTTTAATCGTATTGATCCCATTCTCCATCGGGAACTTCATTAGGAGAGACCAAGGTGACATGAAACTTGGAATTATGTAAGGAATGGTCGTTCGAATAAGACGTTGTACGAATAGATAATGTCGATGACAACGAAGGTGAGGATGCAGATTCGGCTCTGATCTCCATCCCTTGGTTCCATAAGTAGGTCGATCATGCCTATGGGATGATTGGAAGATCCGTCGAAGCTGTGGATTGTGGCATAGCAATGTTTCATGTCCTTGGTTTCCAAACTCATTTGGTCGTAGGCAACTTTGAAGATAACGTTGAACGAGCTCCATGAGTCAATCAGTAACCTTCAGACGGAGGCGGCGCCGATTTGAGCCGTGATCACAAGAGGGTTGGTAGTTGGGATCTCGATTCCTATAGACTCTTTTTCGCGGAAGGCGATATTGTCCCACATTGTTTTCTGAAGTTTGGTTGGGATAGACTCATTTGGAGTGAAGCAAACTTCGTAGGTGGCATGTTTGATGGAGCTTACGCACTCTACCATTTTTCGGAAGCTTTCGTGCGTGGGGTATGGCCATCCACAGATAGATCACAATCCCTCACCTTGGGTTCGACGGGAAACCGTCTTGGTGGGAGCTAGGGGTGCTAGCCAAGAAGGGCCCGAGTTTGCTTCGGGAGGAAAGGGTTCTTGAACATACTACTCAAGGCGCTTCACACGGATAAGCTTTTCGATTGCATCCTTAAGTTGATGACAATCATTAGTATTGTGCCCACACATGTCGTGGAATTGACAGTACTTGTCGGTATTCTTCTCGTTGGTGGTGGAGTCCCTATAATACGATTTCATGTATTGGAGAGTGTTGCATGTTACTAGGAAGATCGTTTCTATGTCTTCGTTCAATGGACTGTAAGTCTCGTAAGCTTGGTAGCGGCCTGATCTGTTGGGATCCGCTGGAGCCTTGTTGTTGTTGCGAACGCCTTGCCTGCCGTTACCAGGTTTCGATCTATATGGACTTTCCCCTTATTCTTATCGAACGGCTCTCCAACTAGTTTCCCTTTAGTCCTATCGCTGATGGTATCGACATGTGGATTGCTGGTGGATTCGGTCCAGGAGATTCGGTTGCACCTCACTTCTATTTGACATATGAATTGTCTGACCTTTTCGTAGAAAGCGTTGAGACTGTTGGGTTGTTTTCTGTCAATCCAAGCCCCAAACTCAGATGTGGGGAGGACCATTTTTGCAAGTTGAAAAAGAACAGTGCGAGGCTCTGGATCATCTACCTCGGGGAGAGCGGTATTAAACCGGGAGAGGTATCTTTTAAGTGACTCGGTGTGACTTGGTATAGATTAGACAGGGTGAGGGAGTTCTTCGGGTTTGTAACGTGCACTCAAAATTGTTTAACTATTTCTGTGGCCAACTGGCCAAAGTTGTTGACTAATTACAGCGGAAGGCAAGAGAACCAGAGTAAGGTTGTTCCAAATAAGAAAAACGGGGAAACACTTGCATTTGACCGGGTCGTCGGTCCGACTGGAGTCCATTTTCCATTCATAACGATTCAGGAAGGCACATGGATTAGTCATGCCATCATAAAGTGGCATTTGTGGTATACTGAAGCATCGAGGCAATTCGGCTTCGTGCACGGTCGAAGGGATTAAGCCTTAGGTGAGTCAACCATGAGTCAATGGAGTTACCTCTCATTTCCCTCATGATCCTTCGAACCATATCGGGGAGATATGTCAGATGCAGATCTGCTGGCGGAATCATGGGTTTTGTCAGACCTTAGGAGTTCTATTCCACGGTCGCCTTCTATGATGCACATCCGGGTCATCATCTGCCATATCATCAACATCTACGATCTGGTTTTGGTATGGATGATGAGGCTGAGTAGGTTGATCTGCATCTCGATCTGGAAAAGCGTGAACCGTTGGGAGAGGAGCACCCTTGTAAAAACCCTGAATTTCCGAAGCAATTTAAATTTTTTATTTTAGCTATTTTAATGGGTTTTGAATATTTAAAATGATTTATTTTAAATAATAACGACTAAAAATTTATTTAAATCCAAGTTAGAACATATAAATTTATTTTAATTATAAAACGAGCCTGAAATGGCGTGGTAGTTTGAAAATTTGGTTTTAAACCTCAACTGAATATACATAATTCAATATAAGTCAGAATTGGACGAAACAAGAAACCTTATAATCTGTTTAACTGTATCTTTCTAACGAATGTAAGAAACTGAGATTTCACTGTATATATTGTAAGTTATGTCTAGTTTAAAATATAAAATAGTCGCTATGGAATTTATTTATATTTTAATATAATATATAGCCCTTAAAAATAGCCATTTTCCAAACGACCTCCGTTTTCGACGAAACCACTTTTGTTGGATCCAGAATGTCAAATTATTGTTAGGGTTCAAATTTCATAATTTTTGGAGTTAATATGTGAGCGTGGTGAATTTAAATGTGTTTGGTAATTTTAGTTTGAATTTAATCGACTGGAAAAATGCCATTTTTCAAATGGTCTCAAAATTCAATGAAATTAGTTTTTTTAGGACCGTATCGTCAAAACATAGCTAGATTTATTTTTTCTGTATTTTTTGGAGTCAGTATGTGGCCCCGGTAAATTAAAATGTACGTTTAAAATTCAATATATTGATTTATATTTTAATTTAAAGAAAAACTTATCGAAACCGTCGAATTGGCTAACGAAAATATCCCATTGTGTCCGGAATGGTGGTATTTGGCTAGGGGCGACAATTGTTGGGATTCGTTTGGATTTCCTAGTGTTAAACAAGTAATTTGGAGATTAAATAACATTACTATATACTATATATATACCCCATAAAATTTTAAACCCTAATTTCTTTTCCTTAATATCAGTCGCCGCCTCCTTCTCTAATCAAGGGCGATGGGCTCACCAATAATCTTCCTCCTAAACTCAAAATCCACGTCTCCATTTCATGAATTTTCAAAAGCCAAATTCTTCCTCTCAACGAGATTAATAAGACCAACGGTGGAGATCAAATTTTATTTCATGTATTGCGCGAAATCGCGGACTAAAGCAGCAGCGGTCGCCAGGGTTTCTGGAGCAGGGTGGTGCATCGAGTTGGTCGCCGTTGGAGGCGCAAGGAGGCCAAGGTGAGGGTTCGACATGGCCATGTTCAATCGGGTGCAGGTGGAGAGTGGAGGCGTGACTAAGGGGATTAAGAAGTGGAGCGGTGTGTTTTTAGCAGTCCAGAAGTCACGATGAAGAAGATCAAAAAAGGGGTGGGTTATAAATGTAATTAATTTTATTAGTTAGGTCTTAGTTATATTATTAATGTAATTAATCTTTACATTGCCGTAATTTACTCAAAGGGTGATAGAATTCTACAATTCAAAGTGCGTTGGAATCGTGTCTTCGAGCACTACACAATGGAACTGACTAGATCAAAAATGAAGGCAGTTGGAATTTTTGACAAAATTAAACTGCTGTTTAATTTTGTTAAAACGATCGTTCAAATAAAGAATGGCGGAGTAGAAACGAATGTGAGAATTCTGCCACTAAAATAATTGTATAGTTATTTATTTTGTAACTGAATGTAGTGATTGCCAGTGTCGATTTTTATCTATTGTACGTGACACTGGTTGAGTTCAACACATGAACTATTCATGACTCATCTGCACAAGAAGCATTGTTTGATTATACGACACTCGTATTTCAAACAATGTGGATACACTTTGTGGTTGTTGAAATGTAATATAAATATCCATTTATTATTTAAACAACAAATTTTCATTACTTGTCTAAGTAAAATTGGTTAATCAGAAAAATAATTCAATTGGAATTAGAATTGGTTAAATTTATTCCCCATCGATTTATTTTAACAGACTGTGTTGTTTGAAAACCCCACACGGATATTGGGATGATATTTGACATACACTAATCCCAATATTTAGTTGTATGTCAATCGATTGGTTGACAGGCTGTGATGAGCGTTACTTAATTTTTAATGCTTATATAGTTGTAGAATGTACTCTAGATGATGTTTGAATGTTTAATGATTATTTATCGTTATTGTTGTATACATGCGATGTATGAAATCCATATAACTAAAGTTATATGGTAATTGATTGAGTCGCATTCCGATTCAAAATAAACGAATATTTTGAAATAATATTCGATGAAGAATTAAATCATGATTTTGATGTTCGATTATTGATGGACACAAAAATATTAGAATATATGAAGCCGAGCTAAGTAGCTAAACGCCATTTTAACTCGAACGGGTTTATCGATTGATTTTATTCATTTTACAATGAATACCAAAAAGAGTTGATTTCAAAATTTGATATTTTGAAAATATTATCATTTTAACATTATAATGATATAGAATATTCAATTTTGATTTAACATTGAAAATGAAGTTGAAATCATTTTAAAATAAATTTATAAACAGTTTATAAAATACATTTTAAATGGAAATCAATGACAAGTATATTATATATATTTAAATGGCCTTTATAGAATGCGTCATGCAGCGACTGTTCGCGGTTTTCGACCATTGACTTCAAATTGGCATAACGGGAGATCCGACCGTCGGATTGTCCTAAAACCGGAACCGTTGGGTTCATATCAAAAAGAGCTTTCGAATGATAATAAGAGATTTAAATTCAAATGGTTTGATTTCAAATTATGTCCAAATCAGTTTTGGAAAAGGTCATTGTAAATGTAGTTCGATGACCGTATATGGAAATCGACTGAAATGGCGATATTAAAATCATTAAAAATATGTATAATTTATGTAAAATCATAACAAATGATTTGGAAATATTTTGGATGGAAAATTCAAGTTTTGAAAAGATAAAATATTTTTTTATCGAAATGAACTAGTTATTAACTAGAATAATAATCCGATGTTTTTAAATAAACAAATTGGATTTGTAAATGGTTTTTGAAATAACCAGAATTTTCCAATGTATGAATTGGAATGGATTTGAATAGAAATAATCTTCATAATGTTCCGGTATTAGATTCCGTGATTATACAGATATGGTTGAGGAATTTGGAAGATACAGATATCGTTATTCCTAATACGATATCCGTTAGTTTCAGAATTTGATATTGAATATAAGCTGATATAATTTCTATTTAGAGCCTTGTATTTAATATCAAATTGGATTTTGGGTTTGTCATGAATGGTGTCTTAAATAACACAGTTCTTGTAACGACCCGCATTCTACGCATCGAAGGATCGTAGAATATTTCTTTCTTTCACATACGAAGTCGTATGGTCATGTAAATTTGGGAGACGGTTATTGGAGTCATTTCCCATGTTCATGATTTTTGCCAATTTTTAAATGACCGTTTTGCCCCTAGCTGATCTTGTTTTGGCCATAACTTTTGATTGGAAAGGAGTTTTGACCTGAAACCTCTTCCATTGGCTTCAAATGATGGTTTACCTTTCCGTAGAGTGGTCACATGTGAAAAATGGACTTACCGTTTAGGAGATATGGCTGAAATAATGTTTAGAAGGTGAAAAACTGCTTAACTGGGCCAAATAGGGTGATTAGTGAATGGGCCCATAACCCATTTCGGGATTAGGGTTATGGGGAGGCTGAAATAAGTTAGGTTTTCATTCTATTTCAGTTTTCTAGCCGCCACTTACCACTTAGAAACCCTAACAATGACCTCCAACCTCTAAAACACCTCCAAATCACTTTCTAATCAAGAATTAAGCTTAGCAACATCAAATCAAGGTGGATTAGCACAAGAATCGAGGTAGAGCTGCTGTGTTGCATTGGTATTCGCGCTTAAACAGTAGAGTTTCAGTTCTAAAGGTTTTATTTGTGGCTAAGGTGAGTGATTTGCATAGTTTGGCACTAATTACGGTTAATTAAGGGTAATTAGTGAAGATTAACGAAATTAAACAAGATAAAATTTTGGAAAAATATTTATAAATTAAAAAATAATGTTTTAGAACTCTGTTAGAAATTTGGTTTGATTTGGTTATGCATTACTAATCATATCATTAGTTTTGCCTAAACATGCTTAAGGGAAAATATGGGGTTTTGTCTATGTTTGATCCATTTTAACCTATCATATTGATGTTTTGGTGTTTGGGGTCACTTCTACTTGTTGCTATGACTGTTCGCTATGTCTTATGATTGTTAGGCTAGTTAGAATAGTTGAAAATGCCGTCGAATGGCGTAAAACACTCGCTGGAAAAGTTGCAGGAAACTGATGCAGGTTTTCGGATCGGATCGGCTGGATGGGCTCAGACCGGATAGTGGGCTGGGCAAGGGATCACCGAACCGAGGCTTAGCACGAGATAAAGAATGGAAAAGGAAGGCCACTGTGGTGGAACTGGGATCGGATCGGAGCGGATGAGAATAGGGATGGGGATCGGATCGGACCAGAAGATCAAGCCAGGGACGGAAGGAAGAAAGGTGACAAACCGGACCGTGATAAGGAACCCGAACCGGACCGATGGAGCAAGGGTACACCAAACCGAACCAATGTGACATGGAGAACCCGAACTGAGCCGATGACTAGTAACCAGAGCAAGCCGGACCGAACCGAGGTGCATCTACCCGAACCGAACCGATGGCCAGAAGGAGATCCGAACCGACCCAGTGATGACCAAAACCCGAGATGTAAAGATAGTCCAAATGGAAAGTTTGCACTCAGGATCCAGTTGGGAACCAACTAGTTAACTTCATGATTGGGCTTTGCTGCGGGACGTGTGCTAAGGGGTCGTCGATGTCAGTAACTGTAACACCCCACCTCCGCCAGTGCCGCTCTCGCAAGGGCACCGGCTTTGGAGGGGCGTTGAACAAGGTAAACATGCATGTAGATATCACAAGACAGAACATATAAGTAAAAAAAGACAGAGTAAATATAGCAGCGGATAAAAACTAGCATATCAAAACCATAAGTTAAGTTACAACACAGTACTTGATCATTATTTTCCATAAACAAAGTCTAGAAACATAAAACTGGAAACTGAAAAGGAAAACATAAAGTAGCTATCCCCAAAGTAGAAAACCATAGCGAGCTCAAGTCCAAAGCATACATGAGCTATCCAAGAAAAGCGGCTAAGATCCAAGCTAAGTACCGGTATTCCCACCCTGTAAACCTAGGGGGGAGGGGAACGAAAGAAAAGAGGCGAAAGAAAATGGGTCAGTCAAAAGACTGGTAAGTCCTACCTACTATTGTATAACAACTAATAAAGTTAACTGTACATGTAAACAAGGATGAGTCATAGGATGATAACTGGCATGGTGAAAAGTCAACAAGATAGATCAAGTGTGGCACCGCATATACAAGGTTGAGGTTTGCACCAAGTGTACTAGTATTACAAGTCATGTCAAGTGTAAACAAGAAGTGATCCCCAGGCCCAAGTTTGGCCCAACATCATGAATGACCTAAATCAAGGTCCAACTAGCACGGTCTAGTCGATCGACTCCCTAAAGCCTAACTCGTCAAGTGTCGGTGTCATACGGCCCAACCACGAAGTGTAGCCAAACTGTGCTAGGTCCACCCTAGGGTGTATCAAGTCCTAGGGTGTCAACCACTGACACAAATCAAGCACGCACAGTCTAAACCTACTGGTGCCCATGCCTGCTTTTTCAACTCCGGACCATGTGCACGACCATGGCCTGCCTGAACCTACACCGGCGCACCTACTCAGCCGTCGTTTTGGTCGCTTACATGTCATCCCAGTAATTGTGCCCCACCCTAGCCTAGTCTCTAGGGTATCATGATACAACCAAGAGGGTTACTGGTGCAAAGGACCACGTAACTAGGGTTTCCTTAATGGGTTAAACGTGGTTAACCCAACCCATTCAAGTACCAAGTTGGTTAAGTGTACCCAAGGTTCATGACTTAACCCTACCAACCCATCGTGTTTAATTGGTTAAGTATTCAAGCGGTCCATGACTTAACCCTACCATGTGGCATTAATTAATTTAATGCACCCAACCTCTCACATTAGACCTTGTTGTGGTTACTAGTTAGGCCGGGCAGGTCCGGGTAGGTTTACACCACAACTTAGTCTAACCTCGGGTTTCGCGTGAAACATGACCAACTACTCACATTGGGTCCTATAGCTTGTAGCCACTAGTTAAGCCGGTCGGTTCCGGGTAGGTTTATGCTACAAGCTCAACCCAACCTCGAGTTGGCCATTCTCATGTTTTCTAGAAGTCATGTCCAAGTTCATGTTCAAGCATACTCATATGCCATATTTTCATGTCATACTTTCAAATCATGTTTCTTATCATTTTAGTTTGCCCATAACGTTACCCCATCGCATATAAACTCGCATAAGTGCATATATATCACAAAAGGGGAAAAACAAGATAACATGACAAGTTGGGCATAAGTGATAAGGTTTGGCCACAAGTTAAACATGGTGGCATATGAGACAAAGATGTGATCATAAACTTGCATATCATGTTATCAACTTGCATAATGTTCATAAGCATGCATAACATCATTTAACTTGCATAATTTTCACAAGCATGCATAACATGATTTAAACTTGCATAGTGTTCATATGCATGCATAACATGGTTTCAACTTGCATAAGGTTCATATGCATGCATAACATCAAACTTGGCAAATAGGTGGAACATGGCCATAGATAGCATGAGATAAGGGCCAGTGACATGCATATAACATTATATGCATGTTAACACAAGGATTATGAGAGTTTCAAAGTTGCATCATGCAACATTTCCAACCAAAAATCATATCTTTCTATGCATAAAGCCAAGGTAATGACTTTACTAACATGCATAGAGTAAGCTTATGCATAACATCATAAGATCAAAGCACATATCATGATTAACCCCAAACTCAACTTGCAACATAACATATTAACTTCATAGTTAAAATACAAGAGTAGAAATAGGCTTACAATGCTATGAAGACTAATCAATATTAAATTAGATTGAGACGAAGCCACTTAGTACTCTACAACCCCCACAATAAGCTCCTATGAAAACCCTTGAGAAAAATCCTTGCTTTAAAGAGGAAAGGTTGAAACTTTGGCTTTGAATGAAGCTTTGAAACTCTCATGCAAGCTTAAATCACTCAAATGAACATGGAAACTCTCATATGCATGAAGGGAGAGATCATGACATGAGGGTGGAGGCCATGAGTGAGCATTTGGACATAGTTTGGTTGTAGGATTGAATTATGAGTGTTTAGGGTAGGGTTAAGGTCCTTTTTATAGATGTTTAGGATAGTTTAGACCCTAGGATTAACCCAAATTTGGATCTGAGCCATCCAAAACCGTCACTTGCCTTAAGCCATGTCCAAGAAACAAGCCAGATGCACCCAGGCAGGTTGGGTCGACCACCCGTGTCGACAGGGGTGTCGACTGGGTAGTCGACACCACCCTGGGTGTGTCGACACCCAAGTCGACACCCCTGTCGACTTGGGTTGGTGGCGGGAAACTTTCCCGCCTACCCTGCTTGGTGAAATTATTTGAATTTGAATCTGTTTTTTTTTAAACCTTGAATTTTATGAAAACTTTGACGGGCCATAACTGGGTCATACGGACTCCGATTTTCGAAAACTCAGGCTCTATTTCGCGTATTTTTCCGAGACGAACGCAATGGCATAGCCCGTTTCCCTTGATTCAGATTTTATTATTTATTTCTGCCTTGTTTTATGTCATATCATGTTATTTAAAATACGGGTTATTACATTCTCCCCTCCTTAAAGGATTTTGTCCCCGAAATCTCTAAGTTAGGAAGAACGTATCCTACCATCCATCATCCATCTACTCACAACATCATCCACGAGCAACCATTGTCCTTAACAAATTCTAAAAGCCGTATGATTATATGCAAAGGTGTGTGTATATGTACTTATCTAATGCGAAAATCAGGGGGTTACTGATTCAGTAAACCTCCTTAATGCAAAGTATGTTGGTGACATGAGTCCATATGTATGCAAATTCCTAACATAATTTTATAATCTCTACATGAGTGCACATAACATTCATCCATATGCAACATCCATGTGATAGCATAACAAGTTTCAGCCATGAATAAGTATAAGCACTCATGCATATGCAATATGAAAGTGTGTGAGCCGATCTTAGTGCCTAATGTGTATCATGCATCCACGAGTATCTACTTGCAAACACTTGCAACCACTTGCAACCATCAAGCATAACATGTTTCAAATACATGTTTCATCCAAGGGGTTTCTACCTAAGGTTCTCATGACAAGATTGACAAAGTTACAAGATAAACAGGATAAACATGGATAGCAAAAGAAAGATATGCTAAAGAGGTAAAGAGATCGAGAATTTACCCTAAAAAAGAAATGGATAAAGCCCAAGCATATTCTCTTCTGTCTCCCAAGTTGCATCCTCTTCGGCTTCACTCCATTGAACCTTCACCAATTTGACCTCTCGATTCCTTAGCTTTCTGATCTCCGTTCCCAAGATACGAATCGGAGCTCTCCTCAAGGTTGCCTCTTTCTCTACCTCCACGTCTTCAAGAATGCTAGGTTCAACCACCTCAGCGGACTCATGTAGGCACTTTCGGAGATGCAAGACATGAAAGACATTATGCAGTCCGGACAGCTTCTCGGGCAATTGCACTTTATAAGCCATCTTCCCAACTCTCTCTATGATAGGGAAGGGTCCTACGAATCTGGGTGCCAGCTTCCCAACTGCTCCGAAGCGAACCACATTACGCAAAGGAGAAACCTTCACGAAAACCATGTCTCCAACTTCGAACTCCAAATCTGTCCTTCTCTTATCAGCATAGGATTTCTGTCTATCTTGGGCCGCTTTCATCCGTCTTCTCACCAATTCAACTTTCTTAGATGTGTCCCGTATCATATCGGGTCCAAGTACAAGCTTATCTGTTGTCTCCCACCAACAAGATGGTGACCTACACGGCCTCCCATATAAAGCTTCAAATGGTGTCATCCCTATGCTAGCTTGATAGCTATTGTTGTAAGCAAACTCCCCAAGAGGAAGGTGGTCTTCCCAAGTACCATCAAAATCAAGAACACAAAGCCTCAAAAGGTCTTCTAGCACTCTATTCACCCTTTCGGTTTGGCCATCCGTCTGGGGGTGATAGGCTGTACTTAGATTCAATTGCGTACCCATCGCTTCCTGCAAACTATTCCAGAATTGGCTAGTGAAGATTGGGTCACGATCGCTGGCTATGCTAGAAGGAACTCCATGCAATCTCACTATTTCTCGAAGATAAACAGATGCCAGCCATGATGCAGTCCTTTTGCTCTTTACTGGGATAAAGTGAGCACTCTTTGTAAGTCGATCAACTATGACCCATATGCTCGTATTCCCTTTTCTTGATCTAGGCAATCCATCCACAAAGTCCATAGAGATGCTCTCCCATTTCCATTGCGGGACCTCCAATGGATGTAATAGCCCACCTGGTTTCTTCGACTCAGCTTTCACTTGTTGGCACACCATGCACTTTGAAACATACTCTGCCACATCCTTCTTCATTCCAGGCCAAAAGAAAATGCGCTTCATATCCCTATACATCTTATCTCCACCAGGATGTATAGTCATCTTTGAGTGATGTGCTTCTTCGAGAACTTTATGCACCAAATCTCCCACTTGTGGAACGCAGAGTCTTCCATCACGCCTTAGCCAACCCTTGTCATCAACAGTATATCTAGCAAGGTGACTAGACGTCTCGCCACGAATCAACTTATCCATGATCTCAACTATCTGTGGGTCTTCCTTCTGCGAAGTCCCTACCTGATCAAGAAGTGTGGGTCTAAGCTCGAGAGATGCTAACGACCCTGTCATCGACTCAACAGCTGTCGTGAAATCAAAGGTTGCTAGGAACTCTAGGCTCTTCATCTCAACAAACAAGGGACTCAAAGTCAACCTTTTTCTGCTTTGTGCATCAGCCACAACATTACCCTTGCCAGGGGTATAAGCTATCTCGAAGTCATATGATGCCAAGAATTCCATCCACCTTTGCTGCCTAAGATTCAGATCTTTCTGCGAGAAGAGATACTTGAGTGATTTGTGATCAGTGTACAACTCAAACCTTTCGCCTAGAAGATAGTGGCGCCAGGACTTGAGTGCAAAGACAATCACCGCTAACTCCAAGTCATGAGTGGGATAGTTCTTCTCATGAACTTTAAGTTGCCTACCCCCATAACATATCACTCTTCCCTCCTGCATCAGAACAGCGCTTAACCCCGTGCCACATGCATCGGTATACACGGTAAACATCCTACAGCCATCGGGTAATGCCAAAACTGGAGCTGTGGTAAGGGCCCTCTTGAGCCTTTGAAAAGCAAGCTCACACTCTAAGTCCCATGCAAAGACTAAGTTCTTCTTCGTCAATCTAGTGAGAGGGGCCGAAATCTTAGCTAAGTCTCTAATGAACTTCCTATAGTAGCCTGCCAGACCGAGAAAGCTTCGCACTTCGGTTGCATTCTTAGGAGTCTTCCAGTCTTGAACTACAACCACTTTCGCGGGATCCACAGCTATACCCTGCTTGGAAACTATATGCCCAAGAAACCGGACTTCCTTTCTCCAAAAGTGGCATTTGGAGAACTTGGCTCTCAACTGATGGGCTCTAAGCATATCCATCACTTCCTTGAGGTGTTTAGCATGTTCTTCCTCGTCTTTTGAGAAGATCAGAATATCATCCATGAAGACAACAACAAACTTGTTAAGGAACTCCCTGAACACCCTACTCATCAAATCTACGAAGTAGGAGGGTGCATTAGTCAAGCCGAATGGCATGACAAGCCATTCAAAGAATCCGTCTGGAGTCCTAAATGCAGTCTTATCAATGCTGTCCTCGGCCACTCTAAGCTGATGAAATCCGATGGCTAAATAAAGCTGAGAGAAAACAGAAGCACCAACAAGCTGGTCGAAGAGGTCATCTATCCTCGGTAATGGATGCCTATTCTTCTTGGTCAGCTTGTTCAACTCTCGATAATCAACACATAGACGAAGCGAGCCGTCCGCCTTAGTATCGAACACCACAGGAGCACCCCATTCGGAAATGCTTCGCCTAATAAAATTCTTCTCAAGTAGCTCCTTGATTTGCATACGGAGCTCTCTCCTTTCACGCGGGGCCATGTGCCTAACTGGTAAGGAGACTGGCTTAGCATTATCAACCAGATAAATGCGGAAATCTATCTCTCGCTTAGGGGGTAACCCCTTAACTTCTTCAAAGACATCAGGGTATTCTCGAATCACCCTTTCAGATTGCAGATCATCGATGGACGAGTCAAGAGATTCAAGATAACATAGCATGACGGGATCTAGCGGGTTGCAAGAAATCTCTAGGGTATTACCAAGGCGAGTCATGAGTCTCACCACCCTATGCTCACAATCGAGAATGGCTCCATAGCTGGACAACCAATCCATGCCCAAGATCAACCCGTATCCCGTGAACCTGAGAACATAAGCATCACACGAGAATTCTACGGTCAAGATAGAAATAATCAAATCCATACAGATCATAGATAAATGGGCTGAACCCCCAATCGGATTTGAAACACTAACGGGATCCTCAACAAGACTAGTACTTAGGTGCAAACTTTCAACAATATCAGAAGAAATAAAGGTATGCGATGCGCCAGAATCAAACAAAGTGCGAATAGGAAAACCAGAAATATAAAAAAGACTTTCCACAGAAATAGTACCTCGGTCCTGAACTGGAGCGGTGTTGAGAGCATGCACTTGCCCTCCAGATGAACCTGCACGCTGAGTCTGTCCATGCCCCTGCTTCCTAGGGCAATCCTTGCTAAAATGTCCCATCTCTCCACAGTGAAAGCACTCGCCCAATTTCCTCTTCTTCTTCCTACAGTCCTTGGCTATGTGCCCAACAATCCCACAGAAGTTGCACATTCTTGTGTCCTTTGCCTTGTTCTTGTTTCCCTTGTTGTTCTTGTTGTTCTTGTTGTTCTGATTACTCTGATTCCCTCCCCACTTGGAGTCTGTCTTCTTAGGCTGAGTCTCATTGGGCTTGACTTCTTTCTTCCCATTCTTATCCTCTCCCTGCAACAATGCCATGTCTACTAGGCTCTCGAAAGTGGCCCCCATGGGTATGTGTGACATGGCTAGACCTTGTAATGGCTCATTTAACCCTCGTGCAAAACGTAGAGCCTTCTTCTCGGGAGTATTGACCATGTCCAAACCGAATCGGGCAAGCTGGTTGAACTTATTCACATACTCTCTCACTATCATGTCTCCTTGCTTCAAATCTATGAACTTCTCTAGTTGCAAATTCGCCTCTGCAGATGATAGAAACTTAAGCCCAAACCTTGCCCTAAAGTCGGCCCAGGTTTCTACGAGCCTAGAAGCATTGGTGACCTCCCACCAATAAGCGGCTTCCTCCTTTAGTAGCCAAACCACCAACAGAACCTTTCTACGGTCCTCTATATCAAAGATGGCAAAGAGATCTTCGGTTTCCTTCAACCAATTTCTTGCCTCCACAAAAGTCTCTGTCCCAATAAATTTTTTGCCACCCATTGCCTTGAAGTCCTTGCAAACCTTGGCGAAATCGGCTTGTGGTTGCTGAGGAGGAGGAGGAGGAGGGGGTGGAACCTCAGTGATAGTGGGAGTGGTTGCTGGACCTGCATTGTTGGCCCTAGCTTCCAAGTATCTCCGAAACCATCCGGGAATGGTGACTCCCTCCGGAAGATTGAGATCGACCATGCTGAAAAAGGAAAAGATAGATTTAGAACGAGGAAACGAAGGATAGTGCTAATGGCTCTTGGGGGATAGCCTTTCAAAATAAACTAGACTTTTCTTTGGAAAATACTTAATTGGTTTTGAAAATAGCTTTTAAAAGTAACTTTAAAACCCTTTTTGCTCAAATCTCGTAAACCTTATGCTCTAATACCAAATGTAACACCCCACCTCCGCCAGTGCCGCTCTCGCAAGGGCATCGGCTTTGGAGGGGCATTGAACAAAGTAAACATGCATGCAGATATCACAAGACAGAACATATAAGTAAAAAAAGATAGAGTAAATATAGCAGCGGATAAAAACTAGCATATCAAAACCATAAGTTAAGTTACAACACAGTACTTGATCATTATTTTCCATAAACAAAGTCTAGAAACATAAAACTGGAAACTGAAAAGGAAAACATAAAGTAGCTATCCCCAAAGTAGAAAGCCATAGCGAGCTCAAGTCCAAAGCATACATGAGCTATCCAAGAAAAGCGGCTAAGATCCAAGCTAAGTACCGGTATTCCCACCCTGTAAACCGGGGGTGGGGGGAACGAAAGAAAAAAGGCGAAAGAAAATGGGTCAGTCAAAAGACTGGTAAGTCCTACCTACTATTGTATAACAACTAATAAAGTTAACTGTACATGTAAACAAGGATGAGTCATAGGATGATAACTGGCATGGTGAAAAGTCAACAAGATAGATCAAGTGTGGCACCGCATATACAAGGTTGAGGTTTGCACCAAGTGTACTAGTATTACAAGTCATGTCAAGTGTAAACAAGAAGTGATCCCCAGGCCCAAGTTTGGCCCAACATCATGAATGACCTAAATCAAGGTCCAACTAGCACGGTCTAGTCGATCGGCTCCCTAAATCCTAACTCGTCAAGTGTCGGTGTCATACGGCCCAACCACGAAGTGTAGCCAAACTGTGCTAGGTCCACCCTAGGGTGTATCAAGTCCTAGGGTGTTAACCACTGACACAAATCAAGCACGCACAGTCTAAACCTACTGGTGCCCGTGCCTGCTTTTTCAACTCCGGACCATGTGCACGACCATGGCCCGCCTGAACCTACACCGGTGCACCTACTCAGCCGTCGTTTTGGTCGCTTACATGTCATCCCAGTAATCGTGCCCCACCCTAGCCTAGTCTTTAGGGTATCATGATACAACCAAGAGGGTTACTGGTGCAAAGGACCACGTAACTAGGGTTTCCTTAATGGGTTAAACGTGGTTAACCCAACCCATTCAAGTACCAAGTTGGTTAAGTGTACCCAAGGTTCATGACTTAACCCTACCAACCCATCGTGTTTAATTGGTTAAGTATTCAAGCGGTCCATGACTTAACCCTACCATGTGGCATTAATTAATTTAATGCACCCAACCTCTCACATCAGACCTTGTTGTGGTTACTAGTTAGGCCGGGCAGGTCCGGGTAGGTTTACACCACAACTTAGTCTAACCTCGGGTTTCACGTGCAACATGACCAACTACTCACATTGGGTCCCATTGCTTGTAGCCACTAGTTAAGCCGGTCGGTTCCGGGTAGGTTTATGCTATAAGCTCAACCCAACCTCGAGTTGGCCATTCTCATGTTTTCTAGAAGTCATGTTCAAGCATACTCATATGCCATATTTTCATGTCATACTTTCAAATCATGTTTCTTATCATTTTAGTTTGCCCATAACGTTACCCCATCGCATATAAACTTGCATAAGCGCAAATAGATCACAAAAGGGGAAAAACAAGAAAACATGACAAGTTGGGCATAAGTGATAAGGTTTGGCCACAAGTTAAACATGGTGGCATATGAGACAAAGATGTGATCATAAACTTGCATATCATGTTATCAACTTGCATAATGTTCATAAGCATGCATAACATCATTTAACTTGCATAATGTTCACAAGCATGCATAACATGATTTTAACTTGCATAGTGTTCATATGCATGCATAACATGGTTTCAACTTGCATAAGGTTCATATGCATGCATAACATCAAACTTGGAAAATAGGTGGAACATGGCCATAGATAGCATGAGATAAGGGCTAGTGACATGCATATAACATTATATGCATGTTAACACAAGGATTATGAGAGTTTCAAAGTTGCATCGTGCAACATTTCCAACCAAAAATCATATCTTTCTATGCATAAAGCCAAGGTAATGACTTTACTAACATGCATAGAGTAAGCTTATGCATAACATCATAAGATCAAAGCACATATCATGATTAACCCCAAACTCAACTTGCAACATAACATATTAACTTCATAGTTAAAATACAAGAGTAGAAATAGGCTTACAATGCTATGAAGACTAATCAATATTAAATTAGATTGAGACGAAGCCACTTAGTACTCTACAACCCCCAAAATAAGCTCCTATGAAAACCATTGAGAAAAATCCTTGCTTTAAAGAGGAAAGGTTGAAACTTTGGCTTTGAATGAAGCTTAGAAACTCTCATGCAAGCTTAAATCACTCAAATGAACATGGAAACTCTCATATGCATGAAGGGAGAGATCATGACAAGAGGGTGGAGGCCATGAGTGAGCATTTGGACATAGTTTGGTTATAGGATTGAATTATGAGTGTTTAGGGTAGGGTTAGGGTCCTTTTTATAGATGTTTAGGATAGTTTAGACCCTAGGATTAAACCTAATTCGGATCTGAGCCATCCAAAACCGTCACTAGCCTTAAGCCATGTCCAAGAAACAAGCCAGATGCACCCAGGCAGGTTGGGTCGACCACCCGTGTCGACAGGGGTGTCGACTGGGCAGTCGACACCACCCTGGGTGTGTCGACACCCCTGTCGACTTGGGTTGGTGGCGGGAAACTTTCCCGCCTACCCTGCCTGGTGAAATTATTTGAATTTGAATCTGTTTTTTTTTTAAACCTTGAATTTTATGAAAACTTTGACGGGCCATAACTGGGTCATACGGACTCCGATTTTCGTAAACTCGGGCTCTATTTCGCGTATTTTTCCGAGACGAACACAATGGCATAGCCCGTTTCCCTTGATTCAGAATTTATTATTTAATTCTGCCTTGTTTTATGTCATATCATGTTATTTAAAATACGGGTTATTATAGTAACTTTGGATCCCTATGTATAGGGAGTACGTAAACGGATTCAGGGCCCCAGTGGCCTAGGTACGACTAAAGAGGTATAGACCAATGAAGTGGGGTCATTTGCAAAGATTTGGTCATGACTCCATGTGATAAGCTTGGTAGTAGCAGTAGTTGTACAAGTCGAACTTCGTCACTACTTCGATGGGTCTAGTGATCAAAGCGGTAGATATCGTATGCTTTACGCACTGAGTGAGAGATGTGAGGATGGTTGCTATGTTTGATTTGTTTGCCATCATTATGACATGCACACCCCTACCCCCATTTTCTTTACACCATTTGTTAATAGCACCTTAGAGTATTGTATGGTAAGTAGTGCTAACTCTTTGGTTGCAGGTCCAGGTACATCTATGGTTTAGTATACCTGTTATTGTTCTGTTTAGCTGCTTATCGCTCATACCAGACTTTTTGTCTGACGCAGAGTTTTATGTCTCTTCTTATTACTCTGGGTTCTCTCACGAGCAGACTAGAGACAGGTTAGCTGGGTATGCACGAGTAGCTGATCCGGAGACGAGCAGGAGGCTTCCACGTACGATAAATATAGATATTCTCCCTGTGTTGTTGAACATCACTGCTTGGGAATTAGTAGTGCATCTTCTACTTTAGCTTTCTTTTGCTTTAGAGACAGTTTAAAGTTGTAATAATGATGTTGGATCATAAGTTGTATTTGGATTTCCGCTGCTATGTTGGTTTAGTTTTCAGATTATGCACTGTTGCGCCTGTTTTATGTCAAGACTATGTTATTATTATATTTTGTTCCATGCGCTGTGAGACATTCTACAGGTTCCTTGTTAGTTCATTCTCTTCTTTCCTTTCTTTGGCGACCGTTCCGTGCTAGTCGGGCATATGTACAGCGCACCTTCGGAGGAAATGCAGGCTGGTGCGGGGCGGGCCATCACACTCGGTATCAGAGCTCTAGGTTGCGTAGTTAACCTAAGGAAAGATACCAGGGAGAGATAATACGTATATAAGAGCGCGTATTTGTGATTATTTTGGTTTTCAAAATCTATATATACTATTACTATATCTAAGGATGAAGTCGCACTGCACTGACACCACAAAGAGGATGGTTAATCGTTTTCTCTTTATAGATTGAACAATGAGCCGATACGCAAGAGGTGCCGGTAGAGGAGTCAGTAATGGGAATGCTGCTGACATGAGGACGATGTTTACTGACCTCATGAGAGAGATGCTTAGAGATGTTCAGAGGGAAGCTCCCAATGCTGGTAATGGTGGTGGTCCAATAGTGCAGGCGCCTAGGGCCGATTTCGCCAAGCTGAATAAGGATTATACGAGTCACGGAACGGAGTCGGCTACGGATGTTCAGGATTGGTTGGATAGCTGCAAGCGTATCTTCGAAGATTTGGGTATCGAGGATGCGATGAAGAGAAGGCTAGCATCCCATCAGCTACAAGGACGGGCAATGAATTGGTGGAATGCTATAAAGGCAGCTACGCCCGAGGATCAGATTACTTGGGATTAGTTTAAGGCTCGCTTTAGTGATAAGTTCATTCCAGCTGCTCAGAAGTCAGTGCTGTTTAAAAAATTCTTGGAACTCATGCAGAATGGTAGAACTGTCTCGGAGTATATTGCCGAATTCGACACTTTGTCGAAATATGGGTTATATCTTATTGATAATGCCGAGAAGAAGAACGAGAAGTTCATAACTGGTTTGGATGGACACTTGGGGGAAAGGCTTATTAACCATATCGATGAGACGTTTGAATTGAATGTGGGGAAAGCATTGAGGTCAGAGAGTCTTTACTCTAAGTCAAAGACTGAGGTCGCATCTGCAGAGGAGCCAAAGCCTCAAGCAAGCGGTGGAGGTAAGAATGGTTCTCAGAATAAGAGAAAGCAGAATCAGAACAAGTATGGCCAGAAGAAAAAGAATAAGCAAGTTGTTGAGTGCTTCAGCTGTGGTAAGAAGGGACACTATGCCAAAGAGTGTCGGGCCAAGCCAGCGGATAGGAAGTTCTTCAACTGTGGCCAAGTGGGACATCACAAGGACAAGTGTCCACAACCCCCTAAAGAAAAGCAGATGGTGAAAGCATATGCCCTTAATGCTATTCCTTCTTCGTCGAATACCCCAACTGTGGAGGAGAAGGGAAAGAATGTCGCTATTCAAGGTATGCTTTCTGTTTATGATGTTCCTGTTAGAGTTTTGTTTGATACTGGGGCTTACAGTTCTTTCATATCTAGTGACCTGGTAGATACGTTGGGATTGGAGCCCGAGATTGTCGATAGACCTTTAGTAGTGACGACCCGATTGGTGGTTTGACTAACCTTAGCATGATTTGTCGTAATGTGGTCTTTTTGAGTCATGGACGCATGTTTGTTTGTGATTGCTTTGTTTTGGGCTTTACTAGGTTTGGCATTATTTTGGGAGTCGATTGGCCCCAAAGATACGGGGTGGTGGTAGACTGTGAGGGCTTTTTGGTGACAGCTAGAGCGGATGATGGGCAGAGGGTAGTGTTTGGTGGTCTACCTAGTGATGGGGTAATGGCTAGTTTTCTAAATTCCCTCGACATCCCGCATAGTGAGTTGTCAGGTTTGCTCGTGGTTGGCCGGTACCTGGACGTTTTCGAAGAAGTGACCGGGCTTCCACCACACCGAGAGATTGAGTTCCGTATTGATTTAGTGAGATGCCAGACCTATAGTGATGCCACTTCGTCGTATGGCACCAAGGGAGCAGCGAGAGCTCGGGGTGCAAGTCAGCGATCTTTTTAAGAAGGGATTTATCAGAAGGAGTGTTTCTGAATGGGGAGAACCAGTTGTGTTTGCTACCAAGTAGGATAGTTCCCTTCGTTTGTGTGGACTACCGCGAGTTGAATAAAGTGACGAGGAAGAACAAGTATCCTCTACCACATATAGATGACTTGTTTGATCAGTTGAGTGGCGCGAGAGTATTCTCTCAGTTGGATCTCGTGACAAATTTTCATCAGCTTAGAGTGGAAGCTGAGAGTATAGCTAAAACGGCTTTTCTAATGCCGTCTAGATTTTATGAGTCGTTGGTCATGCCATTCGGGCTGACCAATGCACCAGCATATTTCGCGGATCTTATGAATAGGGTATTTAGAGATCAGTTGAATAAGTTTGTTCTTGTATTCCTGGACGACATACTTGTTTATTCGAGGACAGAGGAAGAACACAAGGAACACTTGAGGATAGTGGTGGAGGTATTGAGAAAACACCAATTGAAAGCAAAGTTTTCTAAGTGTCACTTCTGGAGGAGGGAAGTGAGGTTCTTGGGCCATGTCGTTTCAGAGAATGGTATTGCCGTAGATCCTGCGAAGGTGGCTATGGTACAGGATTGGTCTACGCCCAAGAATGCAACGGACATAAGAAATTTCTTGGGATTAGCTGGATATTATCGTAAGTTTATCCAAGATTTCTCCAAGATAGCAGCACCGTTGACTCAGTTGACCAACACTACTACAAAACAGGGCAGTTGCTTCGCCTTATTTGCTTCGGTTGTCCTTAAAACAGAAACAAATTGTAACAGTTGCTTCTGTTCCTTCATCACATTGGAAGCAACTACTTCGGAGGAAGCAACAGATATTTGACATATACGAAATCACTTCCGTTGTGGTTGGAACCGAAGCAACTGTGTGAAGCAAATATAGCTATTTGCTTCTAACCTTTGTAAAACCGACGTTTTAAACCTGAGCTAGTGCACCAACCACATTAAAAAACGTCGGTTTCATGCCATGCGACGTTTTAAGATGGGCAAAAGCCAGTTTACCGCGTTTTTTTGGGCTCCCGCCACGTACTCTTCCGTCTTTGACTAAGTCAGATACTTTTTTTTTCTTCCTTTTCTAAATCGATAACCCAGTCAAGCTGTCAGATAATCCACGGCGTTTTCAATCCGCATCGAATCTTGCAAAAGCCCCCTCGCTATCGGATCTCAGATTCTCGACGCCCAATTCACATTGTCGATCACCTGGATCGCTTCTCAGATAATCCACTGGATCGCTATCGGTAAATTCAGTAAACCCTTATTTCTTTGTTTTGGTGTGTTTTTGATCAGAAGTTGTCTTTCATTTACGTGCTTTCATCTTTTATGCCTGTTGTTTCAGAAGCTTGAATTGCAAACCACTTTACACACTTTTATGCCTGTGTTTTTGATCAGAATTGTTTTACAGAAAACCGTCTATATATAAATAAGAGTAATGTTTTACCATATAATCAGTGGCGTACCCACCATAGGCCCAGTGGGGGCCGCCGCCCCCACTGGATTTTTCTATAATCCTGTTTAGTGATGTTAAACTTTGTAAGTATGCTGACTATTTTTCTTTAGATGAGAGATGACTTATGCAGTTTGTATTCTGTGTTTGCATATCCGGACTGCAAGCATTCAAAATATTCAGTAGGTGTGTCAACATCTTAGTTTATATTCATTAATCTGATCTTGCATGTTGATTTTTGTTTTCTTGCGAATACTTTGGGTTATTGATATTCTCTGCGGTACATTACGCAATTGTCTATGACATTATACTATGATAAATTGATAATTAGCTTTGAACAGATTATTCTAGCAATGCTTTTATGCATGATCGCTAGCCTGCTATGCTTCGCTTCACACTCAATTGCTCACATATCAGAATTCACGTACATTAACTGTTCGCTAATTTTGCGACATAATTTAGGGTCAATTCTACATCACTTTATTCACAAGGTTGCTTAATTTTAATGTTTTTTTTTGCGCTTTCCATTCTTAATATGATTATCTCGTTTGTTCAAAAAATATCGCATTGTACGATCAAAGGAAAAAGTCTAATTAATATAGAATCATTGTTGTATGTGGTTTCTTTTAGTGCAGGAAATTTGTTCTTGACATATGACATGGAAATCTAATTTGATTTGTTAAATTTGATCTATAATTTTTCCTTTGAAATAGTTTAACACAACTTGATCAATTTGACAACTACTTCTTAGATTTATAATTTTACAGTCAAAATTTCCATATTGCAATGAGGGTAATTAGTGAATTTTTTATTAAATAAAGATTCAAAAGAAGAAACATCGATTAAGGCTCCATTGCGCATTAGATTGGGGGATGATGTGATGAATAATTAACCAATGAATTATATTGTACGAATTGTATCAAAAGTCATTGGAACTGGCTATATTATTCAAAATATGAAACCTAGAAAGATATGTTTGTGAATATTTGGTGTTATAAGTAATATTTTGTTATGGTTAAACTGAATATTATTGTAGTTTTGTATATAAAATATCTCTTAACTTTTTTGCATCTGGTTGATTTTTTTTTCATAGTTCCGCCCCCACTAATCTAAATTTCTGCGTACGCCACTGTATGTGTGGTTATTCGTGATTGGATTTGGCATTGATGAATTCTGTTTTGTTGATATGTTGATTTAACGGATTATTTTTGTTGAAACAAAAATATTATTTTTGTTGAAACAAAATAGAAAATGAAAACAAAAATATTCATTTTGTCGAAATTAGTAGCGACAAAATTCACATTTTTATTTATGACATGAAACATTAGATAAGTTAAGAAAATATAATTTACTTCTTATATCTCATTAGAGTTCACAGAAAATGTAAATATATAAAATGTACTTTTTATATCATTAGAAGTGATAGAAAAATGTGAATATACATAACATCACTTTTATATGTATTGGGTTGAATTAGAGTTGTCGGCCAAAACGAAGTTATCCTTTTTATTTGTTTTGTTGAAATGGTTAGAATGGATTTAATAGCATAAAATATCCTTTTTATGTTAATGTGAAAGGTTAGAAATGATTAACATATGAAATTCTCTTTTATATGGTATAAAAAAAACAAAGAAAAAGCCAACATATAAAATATTTCTTTATATGTTATTAGAACACATTGAAAATGGTAAACAAATAAAATTATCTTTTTTATTTGTTAAGACTAGAAATGTAGAACTTGTTTTACAAATAAAATCAATTTTAATTGTCATTAAAGTTTATTCTTTTATTTGCATTTACGAATGCAAATATACATTGAAATTAAAGTTTGTTCACTAGCGCAAGTATACATTAAAAATAGATTTTGTTCTTTTATTTGCATTTCTTGTTTTAAATAAATCTTAGCAATAAAGGGTCACCTTGTATTTGCATCTCTCCAATGCAAATATGACATAGTAAAAATTACATTTTTATATGTAATTTAAAACATGAGTTTATATTGTATGTTAACATTTACATTTTTATATGTAAATTATACATGAAGTTACACTGTGTGATAAAAAATTACATTTTTATATGTAATTAAACATGGATTTGCATCGTATGTTAAATATTACATTTTATATGTAATGTATGTAGGAAATTGCACCGTAGGATAAAAATTTCATTTTTCCATGTAGTTAAAAGATGCATTTACATTGTATGGTAGAATTCACATTTTTTTTTATATGTAACATAGGAGGAGAATGAACATGAGAAATGAAATTCATTTACTTTATATGTAATAAGAAGTAGGAATGTGCATTTATAACAAAGATTACATTTTTATTTTGCAACTTAGAATGAGAACTTGCATTGCAAATAGAAATTACATTTTTATTTGAACTAAAGATATAATATTTGCTATGCAAATAAAAATTACATTTTTATTTGAAACTATGATATGCAATTGGCAATGAAAATGAAAATTATATTATTATTTGTAACTATGATATGAAATTCTATTATAACATTTTTGAAAAATATTTACATTTCCCAATGTAGCTATGATATGAAATTTGGCAAGCGAACAAAATTTACATTTTTTATATGTAACTATAAATGAGAATTTGCACTGTAAATTAGAATTTACATTTTTATTATGTAATTAAAGTATGATATTAAATTGTAAATTAAAATTACATTTTTATGATGTCACCAAAGAATAGAATTTACATTGCCATTATAAAAAGTCAAGATCATTTTGGTTTTGCATTGAAAGAGATAAGAATTATTACTTTTGTTTGACATTAAAAGAATAGCAAAATTATTATTTTTGTTACACTGAAATTAAACAAACAAAAATATATTCGTTTGTATAGAAATGAAGTTGACACCAAAATATATTGCATTTTTGGTTTGGAATTGAAATGACACAAAAATACTCATTTTTGTTAGATTATAAGTGACGTACAAAAATATTCATTTTTGTTGTAATTGGAATGACACACAAAATATACATTTTGTGTATATGACTGTAAAAAAAAAAAAAAAAAAAAAAATCTTTTTGTCAAATGTGAAAGAATGAATAGAAAAAGATTACATTTATATGTAATGAAAGAATGAATAGAGATTTTCATTTTTCAATGTAAATAAAGGATGAATAGGAATTTACATTCTATATGTAAATAGAATATGAAATAGACATTTACATTTTCAATGTAAAATAAAAGAATACATTTATTTACATTTATTTTGTAAATAGGATAAAGAAAAGAATAATTTATTCACAATTAGTGTCAATAAACATGACATAAAAGAATAGGACATTTTATTTACATTAGTGTGAATAAAACATGATATAAGAAAAGGGACATTTTTATTTACTATTTAGTGTAAATACAATACAAAACAAAGAAAAAGTATTACATATTTTTGTTTGCATTTCTAGATGCAAACAAAATATAGAAAAAGAATTACATATGTTGTTCGCCTTTTTATATGTAAACAAACATAGAAGAAAAGGAATTATATTTCTTATTGGCATTTTTGGATTTTGAGAAATGTAAAATTCAAAATTTCACAAAAGCAGCGCTAGAACCTTATATGACCTGAAACGTCGTTTTTATAAAACGAGTTATTTTTATTGAAATAAAGTAGGATTAAAATTGTTATAAATTATTAATAACAATATGAAACGGGTTTTCAAATATATATATAAGAATCATTTGGAAAGTCCGAGTCTATCTCATTCCAAATAATTTGAACGATGTTTAAAATTCAAGAGTTGAAGACGGCGATTGAAGACCGACGATCTTCATATCGAATGGACGACGACTGCTGATGCCCGTGATTGGAGTAGCTACCTTGAAGGGGCTACAGTGGTGGCCGTCCGGACGTAGTGTTGATTTGTACGGATTTGGCTTTCGCTCAGACCCAGAGCATAAGCTTATAAATGGATTGTGTGTCTGACATCGTACTCCATTAAATACCATGTTATTAATCTTCTGTCGAATGTATGGATGTTTGGTGGCAGAGAATTTATTCTCTTGCTTAACACCCGTTTATATATTTCGGCAAAGGATTGGTAGTGTGGTATGGAGTGACGATGTGGCATGCTAAGATGCATATGATCAAGGCTTTGTTGAAAAGCAGGCCTTGTGGGATGATCAAAGCATAGCCTGTTTAGGCATAGCTTTGTGTATAGCGTGACTTCGCGAGCCTCATAAACCAGTGGAGTCTAAAATGGGAGAAGGGAACGCAGGGAGAGCAACACGTTTCTTTCTTGCTAGAAGTGGTGTTTGGGCTTTAACACGGCCCGACATTTTACTTATGTGGATGATGGAATGAGGTGCCTCGGATGATACGTCCTATAGGACCGGGAAACGTGTGTTCAGGAATAACTATTCCGCAACTCGTATGGTGGACCGGCCCTGCAGCTTTCCAAGGGTTCACTGCGGGGAATCCCGAGACATTAGCTAGAGTGTCTCGAATCGGTAGGAGCTCCTCCCTAGCCTTGACTCATGATGGAAACCAAAATCCAAATACGACCCTACGGATTTGATTGCATTACTAGTATGGAGGCATAGTAGTATGGGATACTATTCTTCCTAGGATTTATACATTTACTTTGAAATGTTTTGATATATACTAATAATAATATTAAACTCGTATTTGCCGTATTTAGCATGTTTAATCACTATAAGGTAAAACCCTATCCTCTGGTTTGTGTTGCATTGTGTGATGGGACCTGGGTCTTGTGGTGATTCCATTTTTCTCAAAAGCATGACGTTGTTGTACGATTTACTTATTATTTATTCTGACACATTTATGCACCGGCAATCCATTGGAGTAAACCCATTCCGCGTTAGCGGCGTGGTCCTTGGATTTGCCCTATTACTATTAGTTAAATTAGTTAAGAATTCTCACACCAGTCCCGTGACTGACCCGTTGTTTGTTTCCACCTTTGCAAACTCAGGTGCCCTCTTTTCCACATGGGCAGTCGAGCAGTTTGTCTACAGGTTTATCTCTTTAGCAGGATCTTGGATTGAAGCTTAAAGCTGTGTCCAGAACATTGGATGTAACGACCCGTATTCTACGCGTCATAGGATCGTAGGATATTTATTTCTTTCACGTACGAAGTCGTATGGTCGTGTAACTTTGGGAGACGACTATTGGGGTCATTTCCCATGTTCATGATTTTTCCCGATTTTTAAATGACCATTTTACCCCTAGTTGGCACTGTTTTGGCCATAACTTTTGACTGGATAGGAGTTTTGACCTGAAACCACTTCCATTGGCTCCGGATGATGGTTTCTCTTTCCGTAGAGTGGTCACATTAGCCAAACGGACTCACCGTTTGGGAGATATGGCTGAAACAAGTTTCAGATGGTTAAAAAACAGCTTAATTGGGCTTAACCGGGTGATTAGCAGCTAGGCCCAAGGGGAATTTCGGGTTTAGAGGTTTAGGAGGTCTGATTAGGGTTAGGTTATCACTTTCATTTCAGTTTTGAGCCGCCACAAACCTCCTTGAGACATTAGTAATGGTTTCCTACATCTAAAACACCCCAAATCACTCTCTAATTGAAGATTAGGCTTAGCAACACCAAATTAAGGAGAAAAAGCACCAAAGCAAGGTTGGAGCCGCTGTTAGACATCAGTATTCGCCCCAAATCAGAGGAGTTTCAGTTCTGAGAATTTCATTTGTGGCCAAGGTGAGTGATAGCATCATTTTGGCACTAATTACAGTTAATTAAGGGTAATTAGTGAAGATTAGCAAATTTATACGTAAATAAATTCTGGAAAAATTCTTAAAATTCTAAAATAATGTTTTAAGGCTCTGTTAGAAATTTGAGATAATTTCGATGTGTTTTGTTAATTGTATGCCTAAACATGATTAAGAGTGCCTAAGGGAAAATATGAAGTTTAGCCACTTTTGATCCATTTTGATTCATTTAAATTGTTGTTTGCTGTGTGTGGTTGCTATTACATGTTGCTATGACCCTATGGTATGTTTCATGATTGATTAGAATAGTTAAATTGCTCGAAAACGTCGTCGAATGGCGTAGAAAGCTCGCTGGAAAGTTGCAGAAGTGTGCAGGCTCCGAACCGGTTCGGATCGGAGAAAGGGGTCGGATCGGACTAGGGAACTGACCAAGGGAATCCGAACTGGATGAGGACTTGCCACTGGAAGAAGTTTGGCAGGAAGGAAGGCCATTGTTTAGAGTTGGAGTTGGACAGAAGATCGGATCGGAGCGATGGAGCGGATCGGATCGGAGTAAGCTAGGGAGCGGAGCGGATCGGATCAGAAGAGTGATTGGAGGCCAGATCGGATCGACTTGGAGATGCAGGGCTCGGATCGGAAGCAAAGAAGAAATAAGCTAGGGATTGGAGCGCTGGAGGGAAGGACACCCGACCCGACCTGGAGGAGGACCCCGACCCGACCCGGAGGAAGACACCGACCCGACCCGAAGTGGACTACCGACCCGAACCAAGCTAGACGAGGACCACCAATCCGAACCGATCAGGAAGGTTATACCGAACCGAACCAAGCTAGATGAGGAGCACCGAACCGAACCATACGTGGGCTATTACTACTACGCGATGACTCTTCTGAAGACCCACTCCAATTCGACCAAACCCGAGATGCAAAGGAAGTCCAAATGAGAAGTTAGAGCTTAAGATTCAGATGGGAATCAACGAGTTCACTTCATGGTTGGGCTTTGCTGCGGGACGCGTGCTAAGGAGTTATCGACACCTATAGCTTTGGACCACTATGGTAGGGGGTACAAAGGCGGATTCAGGGCCATTATGGCATTGGTAGAACCAAGGGCTATGACCAATGAAGTGGGTCATTGAAATGTTTGGTCATGACTCCAAGTGTTTGGCTTGGTCACAGCAGGGTTTCTACAAGTCGGGATTCGTCGTTGCCTCAGTTTGTCTAGTGTTCCAAAGTGGTAGATGTCGTACGCTTTACGCACTGAGTGAGAGATGTGAGGATGGTTGCTATGGATGATTTGTTGCTATCATTTTGACATGCACACCCTACCCCCGTATTCTTACACTATTTATTATGGCACCTTGGAGTATTGTACGGTATGTGGTACTAACTCTTTGGTTGCAGGTCCAGGTTCAGGTATGGTTTAGTATACCTGTTATTATTCTATTTAGATGCTTATCGCTCATACCAGGCTTTATGTCTGACCCAGAGTTTTATGTCTCCTCTTATTACTCTGGGTGCTCACACGAGCAGACTAGAGACAGGTTAGCTGGTGATGCACGGGTAGATGATCCGGAGACGAGCAGGAGGCTTCCACGTAATATATATAGTATTCTCCCTGTGTTGTTGAAGATCACTGCTTGGGCATTGTTGGTGTATCTTCTATTTTAGCTTTCTTTTGTTTAGAGACAGTAAATTTGGAAAGTTGTAATAAGCTGTATTTGGATTTCCGCTGCTTTGATGTTAACATTGATTATTAGTTATCAGCTTATGCACTGTCTCGCCTGTTTTATGTCAAGTATGTTATTATTATATTTTATTCCATGCGCTGTGAGACATTCTACAGGTTCTTTGATTAGTTCGTTCCCTTCTTTCCTTTCTTCTGACGACCGTCTTGTGCTAGTCGGGCATGTGTACAGCGCACTTTTGGAGGAAATGCAGGCTGGTGCGAGGCGGGCCGTCACACTTGGTATCAGAGCTCTAGGTTGCGTAGTTAACCTAGGGAAGTTATCAGGGAGAGATAATATACGTATACGAGAGAGCGTATTTGTGATTACCTTGGTTTTTAAAAAGCTATATATATATATATATACTATTAGTAGTATAAGGATGAAGTCGTACTGCACTAGCACCACTATGGAGTCGTTAATCATTTCCTTTTTCAGATTGACGATGAGCCGAGATACTAGAGGTGCTGGTAGGGGAGCCAATAATGGGAATGCTGCTGACATGAGGACGATGTTTACTGACCTCATGAGAGAGATGCTTAGAGATGTACAGAGGGCATCTCCCAATGGTGGAAATGGTGGTGGTCCAATAGTGCAGGCGCCAAGAGTCGACTTCGCCAAGCTGAATAAGGACTATACTAGTCTTGGTGGGAAGCCGTTCCACGGAACGGAGTCGGCTACGGATGTTCAGGATTGGTTGGATAGTTGCGAACGTATCTTCGAGGATTTGGGTATCGAGGATGCGATGAAGAGAAAGCTAGCGTCCCGTCAGTTGCAAGGGCGGGCAATGAATTGGTGGAATGCTATAAAGGCAGCTACTCCCGAAGATCAGATTACTTGGGAGCAGTTTAAGGCTCGCTTTAGTGAGAAGTTCATTCCAGCTGCTCAGAAGTCAATGTTGTTTAAGAAGTTCTTGGAGCTCAAGCAGAATGGCAGAGCTGTCTCGGAGTATATTGCTGAATTTGACACTTTGTCGAAGTACGGGTTATCTCTTATTGATACTGCCGAGAAAAAGAATGAGAAATTCATAACTGGTTTGGATCAATACTTGGGGGAGAAACTTATTAACCACATCGATGAGACGTTTGAATCGATTGTGGGGAAAGCGTTAAGGTCAGAAAGTCTCTACCCTAGGCCGAAGACTGAAGTTGCATCTGCAGAAGAGCCAAAGCCACAAGCTAGTGGTGGAGGCAAAGGTGGTTCTCAGAATAAGAGAAAGCAGAATCAGGCTAAGGATGGCCAGAAGAAAAAGAATAAGCAAGATGTGGAGTGCTTCAGCTGTGGTAAGAAGGGCCATTATGCTAGTAATTGTCGGGCCAAGCCAGCGGATAGGAAGTGCTTCAATTGTGGCCAATTGGGACATCACAAGGACAAGTGTCCACATCCCCCTAAGGAAAAGCAAATGGTGAAAGCATATGCTCTTAATGCTATTCCTTCTTCGTCGAATGACCCAACTGCAGCGGAGAAGGGAAAGAGTGTCGTCATTCAAGGTATGCTTTCTATTTATGATGTTCCTGTTAGAGTTTTGTTTGATACCGGAGCTTCCAGTTCTTTCATATCTAGTGACCTGGTAGATAGGTTGGGATTGGAGCCCGAGATTGTCGATAGACCTTTGGTAGTGACGAACCCGATTGGTGGTTCGACTAGTCTTAGCATGATTTGTCGTAATGTGGTTCTATCGAGTCATGGATGCATGTTTGTTTGTGATTGCTTTGTTTTGGGCTTTACTGGGTTTGGCATTATTTTGGGAGTAGATTGGCTCCAAAGATACGGGGTGGTGGTAGACTGTGAGGGCTTGTTGGTGACAGCTAGAGCGGATGATGGGCGGAGGATAGTGTTTGGTGGTCTACCCAGTAAGGGGGTATTGGCTAGTTTTCTAAACTCCCTCGACATTCCGCATAGTGAGTTGTCAGGTTTGCCCGTGGTTGGCCAGTATCCGGATGTTTTCGAAGAAGTGACCGGACTCCCACCACACTGAGAGATTGAGTTTCGTATTGATTTGGTAAAGGATGCTAGACCTATAGTGATGCCACTTCGTCGTATGGCACCAAGGGAGCAGCGAGAGCTCGAGGTGCAAGTCAGCGATCTTTTGAAGAAGGGATTTATCAGAAGGAGTGTTTCTGAATGGGGGGCACCAGTTGTGTTTGCTACCAAGGCGGATGGTTCCCTTCGTTTGTGTGTAGACTACCGCGAGTTGAATAAAGTGACGAGGAAGAACAAGTATCCTCTACCGCGGATAGATGATTTGTTTGATCAGTTGAGTGGCGCGAGAGTATTTTCTCAGTTGGATCTCGCGACAGGTTTTCATCAGCTTAGAGTGGAAGCTGAGAGTATAGCTAAAACGGCATTTCGGACGCCGTCTGGGTTTTATGAGTGGTTGGTCATGCCATTCGGGCTGACCAATGCCCCAGCATATTTTGTGGATCTTATGAATAGGGTATTCAGAGATCAGTTGAATAAGTTTGTCCTTGTGTTCGTTGATGATATTTTGGTCTATTCGAGGACAGAGGAAGAACACAAGGAACATTTAAGAGTAGCGATGGAGGTGTTGAGAAAACACCAATTGAAAGCAAAGTTTTCTAAGTGTCACTTCTAGAAGAGGGAAGTGAGGTTCTTGGGCCATGTTGTATCAGAGAGTGGTATTGTCGTGGACCCAGCAAAGGTGGCTACGGTACAAGATTGGCCTACGCCCAAGAATGCAACAGATGTAAGAAGTTTCTTGGGATTAGCTGGATATTATCGTAAGTTTATCCAAGGTTTCTCCAAGATGGCAGCACCATTGACCCAGTTGACCAAGAAGAATCAAGCTTTTGTTTGGGATGAAAGGTGTGAGAATGCATTTAAAAGCCTAAAGGACAAGTTGACAAGCGCACCAGTGTTAGTCATTCCTAAGGGGGATGAAGAGATGACGGTATACACGGATGCCTGTGGTACCGGACTGGGTGCTGTATTGATGCAAGGCGGTAGGGTTGTAGCTTATGCAAGTCGGCAATTGAAACCGCACGAGAGAAGATACCCTACCCATGATTTAGAATTGGCAGCGATCGTGTTCGCGTTAAAGATGTGGAGACACTATCTCTTGGGAGAAAGATTTGAGCTATTTACAGATCATAAGTCGTTAAAGTATCTATTCTCCCAGAAGGATTTAAATCTCCGTCAGCAGAGATGGTTAGAGTTCTTAGCTTCCTATGATTTTGACATCGCATACACACCAGGAAAGGGCAATGCAGTGGCTGATGCATTGAGTAGAAGACATGCCAGCTTAGGGGCTATGTTCCTTGAGTGGAAGCAACTGGAGTTTATCGCGGGGTTTGATTTCAGACCAAAGTGCGAATTGGATCCAGAAATGTTAGCAAGTTTGACGATCAGACCCACTTTGATTGAGCGGATCGGCTCTAGTCAGAGGGACGATCCTAACCTATTGGAAATCATCTCCAAGTTAGAGATAGGTATCGATGAGGAGGTGAGCAAGTATGGGCTTGATCAAGATAGATGGCTTAGAAAGAATGGAAAGCTCGTTGTACCCAATGTCAATGGATTGAGAGATGAAGTGCTTAGAGAATGTCATCACTCAAAACTGACTATACACCCCGGTGGTAACAAGATGTATCGAGATATGAAGCAGACTTACTACTGGGAAGGAATGAAAAGAGACGTTGGGAAGTTTATATCCAAATGCATGAATTGCCAGCTAGTTAAAGCCGAGCAAAAGAAGCCTAGTGGTTTGTTACAGCCCTTAGACATTCCCGAATGGAAATGGGAACAAGTCTCGATGGATTTCATCGATGGTTTACCAAGAACTAGATCGGGATATGACAGCATTTGGGTAATTGTAGACCGACTGACTAAAAGTGCAAGGTTTATACCAGTCAAATCGACAAGAACGGCAGCTAAGTTAGCAGAATTGTATATGAAGTGGGTAGTGAGATTTCATGGAGTACCTAAGGGCATTGTGAGCGACCGAGACCCGTTGTTTACTAGTGGGTTTTGGAAGAGCTTACAAGAGGCTCTAGGGTCAGAGTTACATCTCAGTACCGCATATCATCCTCAGACCGACGGTCAGACGGAGAGGGTGAACCGTATTTTGGAAGATCTCTTGAGAGCATGTATATTGGATTTTGGTGGATCATGGGATGACCATTTGCATCTAGTAGAGTTTGCATATAATAATAGCTACCAATCCAGCATCGGTATGGCTCCATTTGAAGCTTTGTATGGAAGACCGTGCAACTCACCATTATGTTGGATAGAGACTGGCGAGAAGTTTATGCTTGGACCATATGTGGTGAGGGAAACTTCAGATAAAATCAAGACCATTCAACAACGAATGAAGGTTGCCCAAGATAGACAGAAGAGTTATGCTGATAAGAGGCGAAGGGACTTAAAATTCTCCGTTGGCGACTTGGTGTTTGTCAAGATTTCTCCGTTGAAGAGCGTAATACGATTTGGCAGGAGAGGCAAGTTAGCACCAAGGTTTGTTGGCCCATTCCCTGTTCTTGGATTAGTCGGGAATTTGGCATATAGAATTGACTTACCAGAGAAGATGGCGGGAGTTCATAACGTATTTCATGTTTCCCAACTAAGGAAGTTCGTTCACGACTCAGATATGACTATTTCACCTGATCAGTTAGAGGACTACGAAGTAGAACCCGAGGCGGTTGGGAACCGCAAGCCGGCCCGTATTGTCGAGTACGACATGAAGCAACTTCGAAGGAAGGCGGTGAAGCTAGTCAAGGTACAGTGGAGCGAGGACGAGAGTGATTGTACTTGGGAAACAGAGGAGGACGTAAGGAAGAAGTATCCAGAACTCTTTGTCTGGTAAGGTTTTGACTTCGATTTAGTTTTTCCGCATGCTAGGATAGGCTTGTTTGCTTGTTTTGCATGTTTGATTGTTATAGGTGGTTGTTAGGCATGCGGGATCCTTTGTATGTTTTGGGTTAAAGAATTTCGGGGGCGAAATTTCTTAAGGGGGGGAGAGTGTAACGACCCGTATTCTACGCGTCATAGGATCGTAGGATATTTATTTCTTTCACGTACGAAGTCGTATGGTCGTGTAACTTTGGGAGACGACTATTGGGGTCATTTCCCATGTTCATGATTTTTTCCGATTTTTAAATGACCATTTTACCCCTAGTTGGCACTGTTTTGGCCATAACTTTTGACTGGATAGGAGTTTTGACCTGAAACCACTTCCATTGGCTCCGGATGATGGTTTCTCTTTCCGTAGAGTGGTCACATTAGCCAAACGGACTCACCGTTTGGGAGATATGGCTGAAACAAGTTTCAGATGGTTAAAAAACAGCTTAATTGGGCTTAACCGGGTGATTAGCAGCTAGGCCCAAGGGGAATTTCGGGTTTAGAGGTTTAGGAGGTCTGATTAGGGTTAGGTTATCACTTTCATTTCGGTTTTGAGCCGCCACAAACCTCCTTGAGACATTAGTAATGGCTTCCTACATCTAAAACACCCCAAATCACTCTCTAATTGAAGATTAGGCTTAGCAACACCAAATTAAGGAGAAAAAGCATCAAAGCAAGGTTGGAGCCGCTGTTAGACATCAGTATTCGCCCCAAATCAGAGGAGTTTCAGTTCTGAGAATTTCATTTGTGGCCAAGGTGAGTGATAGCATCATTTTGGCACTAATTACAGTTAATTAAGGGTAATTAGTGAAGATTAGCAAATTTATAC
This sequence comes from Allium sativum, assembly GCA_030737875.1. Classification (NCBI taxonomy): domain Eukaryota; kingdom Viridiplantae; phylum Streptophyta; class Magnoliopsida; order Asparagales; family Amaryllidaceae; genus Allium; species Allium sativum. The sequence continues at coordinate 755,800,132 of CM060918.1, forward strand.
GTAAATAAATTCTGGAAAAATTCTTAAAATTCTAAAATAATGTTTTAAGGCTCTGTTAGAAATTTGAGATAATTTCGATGTGTTTTGTTAATTGTATGCCTAAACATGATTAAGAGTGCCTAAGGGAAAATATGAAGTTTAGCCACTTTTGATCCATTTTGATTCATTTAAATTGTTGTTTGCTGTGTGTGGTTGCTATTACATGTTGCTATGACCCTATGGTATGTTTCATGATTGATTAGAATAGTTAAATTGCTCGAAAACGTCGTCGAATGGCGTAGAAAGCTCGCTGGAAAGTTGCAGAAGTGTGCAGGCTCCGAACCGGTTCGGATCGGAGAAAGGGGTCGGATCGGACTAGGGAACTGACCAAGGGAATCCGAACTGGATGAGGACTTGCCACTGGAAGAAGTTTGGCAGGAAGGAAGGCCATTGTTTAGAGTTGGAGTTGGACAGAAGATCGGATCGGAGCGATGGAGCGGATCGGATCGGAGTAAGCTAGGGAGCGGAGCGGATCGGATCAGAAGAGTGATTGGAGGCCAGATCGGATCGACTTGGAGATGCAGGGCTCGGATCGGAAGCAAAGAAGAAATAAGCTAGGGATTGGAGCGCTGGAGGGAAGGACACCCGACCCGACCTGGAGGAGGACCCCGACCCGACCCGGAGGAAGACACCGACCCGACCCGAAGTGGACTACCGACCCGAACCAAGCTAGACGAGGACCACCAATCCGAACCGATCAGGAAGGTTATACCGAACCGAACCAAGCTAGATGAGGAGCACCGAACCGAACCATACGTGGGCTATTACTACTACGCGATGACTCTTCTGAAGACCCACTCCAATTCGACCAAACCCGAGATGCAAAGGAAGTCCAAATGAGAAGTTAGAGCTTAAGATTCAGATGGGAATCAACGAGTTCACTTCATGGTTGGGCTTTGCTGCGGGACGCGTGCTAAGGAGTTATCGACACCTATAGCTTTGGACCACTATGGTAGGGGGTACAAAGGCGGATTCAGGGCCATTATGGCATTGGTAGAACCAAGGGCTATGACCAATGAAGTGGGTCATTGAAATGTTTGGTCATGACTCCAAGTGTTTGGCTTGGTCACAGCAGGGTTTCTACAAGTCGGGATTCGTCGTTGCCTCAGTTTGTCTAGTGTTCCAAAGTGGTAGATGTCGTACGCTTTACGCACTGAGTGAGAGATGTGAGGATGGTTGCTATGGATGATTTGTTGCTATCATTTTGACATGCACACCCTACCCCCGTATTCTTACACTATTTATTATGGCACCTTGGAGTATTGTACGGTATGTGGTACTAACTCTTTGGTTGCAGGTCCAGGTTCAGGTATGGTTTAGTATACCTGTTATTATTCTGTTTAGATGCTTATCGCTCATACCAGGCTTTATGTCTGACCCAGAGTTTTATGTCTCCTCTTATTACTCTGGGTGCTCACACGAGCAGACTAGAGACAGGTTAGCTGGTGATGCACGGGTAGATGATCCGGAGACGAGCAGGAGGCTTCCACGTAATATATATATAGTATTCTCCCTGTGTTGTTGAAGATCACTGCTTGGGCATTGTTGGTGTATCTTCTATTTTAGCTTTCTTTTGTTTAGAGACAGTAAATTTGGAAAGTTGTAATAAGCTGTATTTGGATTTCCGCTGCTTTGATGTTAACATTGATTATTAGTTATCAGCTTATGCACTGTCTCGCCTGTTTTATGTCAAGTATGTTATTATTATATTTTATTCCATGCGCTGTGAGACATTCTACAGGTTCTTTGATTAGTTCGTTCCCTTCTTTCCTTTCTTCTGACGACTGTCTTGTGCTAGTCGGGCATGTGTACAGCGCACTTTTGGAGGAAATGCAGGCTGGTGCGAGGCGGGCCGTCACATTGGAAGTCTTCCGTTGCCTTAGTTATTTTGTTTTCGCAGCAATGTATTAAAATCATGTAAAATTATCTTCCGCTGTAATTAGTAGTCAATATACTCTGATATTCCGTACTCTGATGTAACATTTATTATTGATGTTATAAAAGTCTGCTGTTATTTTTCTGATGTTGTTGTATTCCCAAAGTTAACGTAGGCGGGATTTGAACGGTCTTGGTCGATTTTGCGATCGATTAAGGCCAGGCAAAATCCGACCCATTACACTGATAGATGTGGAAGAATAGTGATATGAAAATATGCAATGGGAATGTTTTCCAGAGTTAATAACATATATTTTCTTTGACACGACCCGAACATCCCCGTGAAGGAAAGCACGGATAGCGTTTAGTACAAGACAAAATAGAACGCAAACGGAAGAACATTTCATTGCTATTACAACAATTCCATCAGATACAAGAATATACAGAGTATAATTGAATAAATTACATTCGATATATATCAGAGATTACAATAAATTACATAGCAGTGGAAAATAATACAAAGCACAACTGAAGGTGATATACGGATACAGAGCTTTCCGGATATCATTCCATGTGACGGCAAGGAATTTCGCTCGGTCCGAACCAGTCGCTAAACCGACCCAAACCGTTCGAAACGCCCTATCGTTTGAGAATCACGACAAATCAGAATGCATACAAAAGAACATTTCACTGTTATTACAACAATGCATCAGATTACAAGAATATACAGAGTATAAATGAATATTACACAGAAATATCAGAGATTTAAATTACATTTAAATACATAGCAGCGGAAAATAATACAATACACAACTAGAAGAGATATACGGATACAAAGCTTTCCGGATATCGTTCCAGCTGTAAGCCAGGATCCTGTGAATATAAATCTGCAAAACCAAAACTACTAGTTGCCCGTGTCAAAAATAAGGGCACCCAGAGTTTAGGTTAAAACAATAAACTCCAGGTCAGTCATGTGACTGGTGTGAGAACTAAAACAGTTTTTAATCTTTGTTTTTAAAGTTAGGTAAGTCAAGGGACCACGCCGTATAACACGGAACGGGTTTCCTCCCAAGAATACCAGTGCATAAAACAAACAGCGCAATGCTAAATAAAGAAAAATGAAGCTGTTATAAGACCCAGGTCCTATCACACAATGCAACGCAAGCCGGGGGATAGGGTTTTCCCTTATAATAGCCAAAGAATGCTTGATACGTTTAAAACAAATCATTTGATACTACTATAAGTGCATAGTGTATAAAACAACTTCAAATCATAAGTATCAATCATAGGCGGCATGGGTACCATATATCATGTCGCTATACTAGTTCTACAATTAAAACCGCAAATGTCACGTATTTGGAAGTTGGATTTCCATCTATGAACCGAGGCAAAAGATAGTCCTCAACCGATTCGAGACGCTCTAGCCCGTGTCTCAGGACCCAGACACAGGTGGGCCCTTGGATCGTCAGGGCCAGTCCACCGATGTGGATTAAACTTAAACCCTGAACATGCGTTTCCCCGCCCTATGGGGCGTAGGTGAGCCAACTAAATGACTCCATCGGTTCGAGAACGACCGATCAATCCGAGGCGCCTCGCAACAGCAACAACCACATAAGTCAAACTCGTCAGGGCGTGTAAAACCACTGACGCCACTTTTTAGCTAGAAGGAAACACATGCCCTCCCTGAGGTCCGTCTCCCGTTTTTGGTTCATACCGGGTGTGAAACACGCGAGGTAAACGTTACACAAAGCTACGCCACGAAGGCCTTGCTTTGATCATCACCACGAGACTTTGCTTTTCAACAGAAGCCTCGATCAATTGCCACTTAGGCATGTCACACAGGCAATTCACTCCATGCGTTTGATATCCATCGATATATAACCCCTGAGCTCGTACGTCTCAGAGAAGGGCGTTAAGCAAGAGAATAAATTCTCCGCCGCCAAACAGATATATATTTAATAGAGATCAATCACACGGACTAAAATCCAATGTCAGACACACAGTCCATTTACAAGTCCGTTCTGGGGCTGAACGAAACCGGAGGCACCTAGTACCTCGCATATCCATCGATCTCCAAGTACGTCTGGACGATCACCAACTGTTTCCATCTTCTTGGGTGTACAGCCCAATCAAGATCCTCAGTAATCACCCAAACGACGTGAAGACTTCTGGTCTTCGACCATCGTCTTCATCTTCGACTTATCGTCGTATCAGTTATTCAGAATGGGATAAACCCGGTCTTTCCGAATAACTCGCGTATATTTTAAATAAGTGTTACACAAACACAACATACGCCTCATTTCCAATTCATCAGTCACTAACCGTAAATTAATCAAGAGAATAATCCCCCAAATATTAACCCCGAAGGCCGAAACCAACATCAGATCAATATCCAGAAAACCATTTTGCTTGGCTAACCGACAGTTAGTTTCTAAATTTCACATTCATAGGGAAAGGTTCCCATTAATTTTATCAAAGATAAATCCCTTGAATTTATTCTTTATTCTATTCTTTTGAATTTCGATTCAACTAGCCGGGATTAACGAAACTTACCGAAGTAATCATTTGTTTTAATTTCCCAATCCCAACCTATTTATCCCATGAAGTAAAACTGGTAATACTTCATATCTAACACCACAGTGTTATCGGTAAATTCAATTACCATTTCACGTTCAAATCTAATTAAAGATTTAACTATCGCCTGGAGCAAAACTGGTGATACTCCGTTCTCGATTATTTCAATCTAATTAAAGATTCATTAAAACTCCACTTAGTTTTAATCGTTAACTGGGTTAAAGAATCAGTGTCATTTAAAACACGGTTCACGATAAACCCAAAATCACATTCCATTAATTATCGGGTTAAAGAACAAGTGTTATTTAAAACACTGTTCACGATAAACCCAAAAATCATATCAATTCAATTACAATTAAATATTATTTAATTGGTACACTTCATTAAATCCAAGTAAAAAGATTTAATCTTTTCTCAACTGGGTTCAAGAACAGTGTTAGTGAAGACACCATTCACGACAAACCCAAATCACATTTGATATTCAATATAAGGCTCTGAATAGAAAATATATCGGCTTATATTCAATATCAAATTCTACGATTAACAAATGTCGTATTGGAAATAACGATATAGATATATATCTTTCAAATTTCCATAACAACATCTGTATAATCACGAATTCCAACATCGAAATATTCCGAAGACAATTTCGATTCAAATCCACTCCAATGCAATCATTGGAAATTCTGGTTATTTTTAAAACCCTTTTCAAATTCAATTTATTTACTTAAAAATAAATAGAATTATAATTCTAGTTCAAAACTAGTTTATTTCGATAAAAATCTATTTTTATCTTTTCAAATATGGAGTTTTTCATCCCAATCCTTTCTAAATCATTTCTTATGATTTTACACAAATTATTACTATTTTTAATAATTTTATCAAGGCACGTACAGTCGATTTCCACCAATGGCCATCGAACTGCACTTACAGCGACCTTTTTCAAATTTGATTTGGACATAATCCCAAATCCAACCGTTAGATTTCTAATTTCTAATACTCGTTAGAAAGCTCTTTTCGATACGAACCCAACGGTTCTGGTTTTAGGAGAATCCGACGGTCGGATCTCCCGTAATGTCCGTTTGAAATAAATGGTCGAAATTCCAGAACTGCCGCGGCGCGGCGCGTTCTATTCAGGCCATTATATTATATATATATAATATATATAATATATATTTCGTCGATTTCTATTTAAAACGAATTATATAATTAGTTTTAAAATTCGTTTCAAAAGCAATTTCAACTTCCATTTCAATTCAAATCAAAATTGAATTCTTCATTATAAATTCGTTTTAAAATTCATTTCTATTCAATTCAAATTTCAATTCAATTTGAATTCATTTCAATTTGCTTTCAATTCAATTTGAATTCGTTTTCAATTCAATCCAATTTAAAAGTCGTTTTCTATTCAATTCATTTCGAAATCGTTTTCAATTCAATTCATTTCGAAATCGTTTTCAATTCATTTCATTTTGAAATCGTTTTCAATTCAATTCATTTCGAAATCGTTTTCAATTCAATTCATTTTAAAAATCGTTTTCAATTCAATTCATTTCGAAATCGTTTTCAATTCAATTCATTTCGAAATCGTTTTCAATTCATTTCATTTCGAAATCGTTTTCAATTCAATTCATTTTAAAAATCGTTTTCAATTCAATTCATTTAGAAATCATTTTAAAATCGATATAAATATCGTTCACGTCAAAATGGCGTCAATCTAATCAACACGGCTTCATAAATTTCTATTTTCAAATATTCTATTTCAAATATTTCTTTTTCAAAATAGTTGTTATTATCAAAATATTTCGTTCAACACATGACCAATCTCAATGGAAGAGTACAGTCATCACATGAACCTTTATTTTATATTGATAAAGATGTAAATTTTATTTCTAAAATATTTCGTTCAACACATGACCAATCTCAAGGGATGAGTACTGTCAACACATGAACCTTTATTTTATATTATTCTTTATTTTTCAAATTGGAATAAGGCCCAATCAATTACCATATAAAATTAATTATATGGATTTTCATACAACACATGTATATAATAGCATTGAAAATAATCAACCATCAACCAAAGTGCACTACACTGTATAAGCATCAAATATCGATATCTAACGCTTATAACAGCCTGTCAATCAATCGATCGACATATTTAATCAATCAGGATGAGTGAAATTCCTATTTCATCCCAACACTCGTGTGGGGTTTCAAACAATCAAACACAGATTTTATTTGTGCAGTTGGGCGATGTGTAAAATTTATCGACCCAATCGATGCCCTTCAAATAGGTGTACATAAACAAACCGTCTGGTTTGTAAATGAATATTTATTTATTCACATTCACGTTAAAAATTATATTTTTAACGATAAAACGTTTTATTCCAACATATGAATTTCTATTCAGTTCATTCTTTAAATAAAATGATATTTTTATTTATCTAACATCTTTTAGAAAATTTCGGCGGCATAACGGCACGATACTAGAAACGGGACGAGGCCTAGCCTTATCCCCGGTCTAGTGAAGGCCCACGCCATTCACACACCAATCAAATCAATTTATTTCACCAAACAATTCAATTTCAAATCAAATCATCTAACTAATTTATGCAACCAAACAAACAAGTCCATGGTCTATGGACGATTGTGTCGGGTGCTACTAAGCACCGTCTGCATCCTAGTATATATATATAACTAGAGAAAAGAAAGTGAAAGGTGAGAAATTCTCACCGATAGCTATCCAATCATCTCGACTCTTCTTTTGCAGAAGTCTTCGTCGTTTCGCCTTTTTGTCACCTTCGTTGACCGTAGCCACTACATATATAAAAATCGAATTTTTTACTTCGCTATTCAATATTTAAAAATCATATTTTTACTTCGATGCTCAATATATAAAAATCGAATTTTTACTTCGATCTTATATAGATAAAATTTATATTTCAAAAATATAGGTTTCGCCTTTATAAAAATATAGATTTCGCCTTTATAAAAATATAAAGTTTTCGCCTTTATAAAAATATAGATTTCGCCTTTATAAAAATATAAAGTTTTCGCCTTTATAAAAATATAGATTTCGCCTTTATAAAAATATAAAGTTTTCGCCTTTATAAAAATATAAAGTTTTCGCCTTTATAAAAATATAAAGTTTTCGCCTTTTCTAATATTAAAAATCCGAACTTTTTTAGATATTAAAAATCCGAACTTTACGAAAGTAAAAATCCTATTTTTTTTCTCTAAAAATATACTTTTTCCTATTTAAGCAAAAATCATATTCCTACATCTTCTATATAGTAAAGATCATATTTTTAATACTTTAAAAATATAAAAATCGCATTTTTATTACTTTAAAAATATAAAGATCATATTTTTAACTTCTCTATATAATAAAAATCATATTTTTAGTATTTAATCTATATAAATATCACATCTTCCTTTTGCTACTATAAAAAAAAATTACAACTTTCTTTATTTAAATTTGAATATTCCCTAATTTATTTAAATTAAAACAACTGAATTTAGATAAGGTAAAAACTTACTTTGCTTTCAGTTTTCAGAGGAGTGGGAGGGGGTTTCTGCGTCAACCGGAGGAGAGTGGCTAGGGCGGTGGCGTTCAGGCGGCCAGGGGGAGGAGCTGCGGTGGGTGCGAGCGTCAGATGTGGGTCAGGGGGCAGGCGGAGGTGGGTGGTCTCAGCGTCGGTTGGGGCTTGGGTTTACAGCGGCGCTTCAAGAGGATGGAGAAGAGAGAAGCGAGAGGGGGTCGGGCTGAGGTGGGGGTTGGTCGGAAGGGGAGGGAAGCCAGGCGCGGCGCCGCCGCTTGAGAGGGGGGGGGGGGGGTTCGTCGATCGCCTGACGCGATCTTCTCTTTTTTTTATTCCTTCTGAAATGAACTGAAAGAGGGGGGCCTGGGTAGTTAAGGAGAGAGAATATATTTATTATTTTTTTTTTAATTTTATTTGTAAAAAGTTGACTTTTACATACGACCTCGAAACGAGGCCCACCGCCTGACGTCCCTAGCTAATTACCCCCATTCCGAACACAATGGGATATGTATCGTAGGCTGATTCGGCTGTTACAATCAGTTTCCGTTGAATTTACATTTAAATCATTATATTGAATTTTAAACGTACTTTTCAAATTATCGGGGTCACATACTAACTAGAAAAATTCCTGAAAAATATTTTCTAGCTTCGTATTGATGATACGGTCCTAACAAAACTAGTTTCGTCGAATTCCGAGACCGTTAGAAAAATGGCCATTTTCCAGTCGATTAAAATCAACTAAAACTGGTCAAACGCGTTTTCTTTTGCCACGCTCACATATTGATTCGAAAAATTATGAAATTTGAAACCTAGCAATAACTTTACATCACGGACCCAACAAAACTGGTTTCGTAGAAATCCGAGGTCATTTGCAAAATGTCCATTTTTAAGGGCCTGAATTCCATAGCGACTATTCAGAATTTTCAACTGGACATATCTTTTGATTCCCGCTATGAAATCTTGATTTTTCTGATTCGTTGGAAAGATATCATCAATTAGATCCTAATGTTTTTGGTTTCACTAAAATCTAGTTTGATTTGCACTCGGTACATTCAATTGAAGTTTGAAATCGAATTATCGAACTACCATGCCATTTTCAATTCCTTTTATAATTATATATAATTATTTATATTCTAACTACGACGTATATAGTATATACATTCGAATTATATTCAAAATAAATTTCTCGTCGATATTATTTAAAATAATCTATTTTAAATATTCGAAATTCGCTAAAATTGCCAAAATAAAAATTTTAAACTGGCCCAGAATTTGCGGGTTGTTACAATCTCCCCCACTTAAAACTTTTCGTCCCCAAAAAGGAACAAAGTCGAAAGTGGTTTGATTAATCAACTCTACGTTCGATCTGGCTTCCATTCTCCAACTCTTTAGTTTTTGAGAATTTTCAAATTCTTCAAAAATTTGGCTAACACCCTAAATTTTTGAAAAATTTCGCCATAACCTCCCCTGCATCGGGAGCATCGTGGAATTTCAAATAGCTTCCCCGGTCCTTCTAATCTCAAAAAGAAAAAGAAAAAGCCAAGCGGCTAGCCAATAGGCTCATAAAATCATCATCACCCAAACAAAACAGTAAATTATGTAGTAAACATGTACCTATTTGTCGGGCAAACAAATTTTATTCTCTGCTCCAGCCTCCTTGCTATGACCTGTTCAATGTAAGTATATGTATATGCAAGCAAATGCGACCAATTTTCAATACAATTCAATATTTGATTCAATTAGGCGTAATGGTTCAAAATTATCAAACAAATAAACAAACAACACGAACATTAATCAGTTAGTGGATTGGAGTTTCAAATTGATAATTCTGATACATATACAAAAATCATGTTTTTGATGCCAATTCACAACAATAAGCCCTATCTAATTTTGGTTCTCACACCAGTCTAATGGAAATATATAGATATCACACCTTCGAAACACGAATACCAATTCTGATGATGTTCGAACTATCATCAGAATCATCTCCGGGCGACTAGAGTGTGATTCTATATCTATCCAGTATATTAAAATTTCAAATACACGTGGATCAGACGTATACGCAAAATCTATATATACTGGATTGTCCACATCAATATAAATAAATAACCAAATACGAATAATTGATTTAAATTTTCCAAACAAAAATTGTTTTCATTTTCAAAAATATACTCTTCGCACTCGTTCTAGGATACTACTGATCCCATCTCTAACGAGTCATTCCATTGGATATCACTAATCCAATATCTGATGAATTCTTTCATATGGTTCTAATGTGCCTTGTTCTCTAAGCTTTGTAGACCAAAGCTCTGATACCAACTGTGACGGCAAGGAATTTCGCTCGGTCCGAACCAGTCGCTAAACCAACCCAAACCGTTCGAAACGCCCTATCGTTTGAGAATCACGACAAATCAGAATGCATACAAAAGAACATTTCACTGTTATTACAACAATGCATCAGATTACAAGAATATATAGAGTATAAATGAATATTACACAAAAATATCAGAGATTTAAATTACATTTAAATACATAGCAGCGGAAAATAATACAATACACAACTAGAAGAGATATACGGATACAAAGCTTTCCGGATATCGTTCCAGCTGTAAACCAGGATCCTGTGAATATAAATCTGCAAAACCAAAACTACTAGCTGCCCGTGTCAAAAATAAGGGCACCCAGAGTTTAGGTTAAAACAATAAACTCCAGGTCAGTCATGTGACTGGTGTGAGAACTAAAACAGTTTTTAATCTTTGTTTTTAAAGTTAGGTAAGTCAAGGGACCACGCCGTATAACACGGAACGGGTTTCCTCCCAAGAATACCAGTGCATAAAACAAACAGCGCAATGCTAAATAAAGAAAAATGAAGCTGTTATAAGACCCAGGTCCTATCACACAATGCAACGCAAGCCGGGGGATACGGTTTTCCCTTATAACAGCCAAAGAATGCTTGATACATTTAAAACAAATCATTTGATACTACTATAAGTGCATAGTGTATAAAACAACTTCAAATCATAAGTATCAATCATAGGCGGCATGGGTACCATATATCATGTAACACCCCGCGAATTCTATAACTGTGAAATTCACAAATTAAAGTATAATCAATTTCAAATCAAAGAATTAAGGGAAACGGGATACGCCATTGCGTTCATCTCGGAAAAATACGCGAAATAGAGTCCGAGTTTTCGAAAAACGGAGTCCGTATGAAGAAGATATGGCCTTCGGAATTTTCTGAATTAAGTTTAAAATTCAAACAGAATAAAACAGTTTAAAATTTCAAAATCGGGCCCAATGGGCCAGAGCAGAAAAACACCCGCCTAACGCACCCAGGTCGACTGGGCTGTCGACCTTGTCTAACCAGGTCGACAGGGCTGTCGACAGGGCTGTCGACAGGCATGTCGACCTGGTCCAGAGCCAGGTCGAACCCAACCCAACCTGGCTGGCCTATTTTATGTTGGCCGATTTTCTGTAGTCTGCTTTGTCATTAGGGCTAGGTGGCAAGCTCTAATTGGTCTCTCTTTAGGATGAATGGCTACGATCAATCCAAGCAACATCAATGGTCCTAATCAGTTCATAACCCCTATAAAAATGACCCTAGACTCAACCCTAATCTATTCATTCAAAAAATAAGAACAAAGCCGCCATGTTGCTGAGGAACGACTAGGGGTAGCCACCAATTGGAGAGAGGATTAGGAGGCAAATTCTAAGGCATAAAGCAACTCAATCAAATCAAACCGCATCTTCAAATCCCTAAATTTGAGAATTCGCCTCACCATTGTAAGTAGAGTATTACTTTGGTATGAACAAATAACTGTGTTGGTTTGTATACTTGATTGTGGTGACAAATAATTCATAATTTGTGCGTTACTATGATTCTTATCGATTTGGAATATTGTATACGTTTGGATATTCTCGAATTATGTTATTCAGTTATGAAAAACTACATGCGGTAGTTTTATGCAAGTATACGTTTGGAATATTTGCAAATTATGTAATCCTTGTTGAAGCTACATGTATGTAGTTGTTTAATTGAAACTCATGCAAGTTTGGGGTTTTGCTACTATGCCATCATAATGTGTATTTTTATACAAACATCATTTTTTGTGAAGTAATTGGAATAAGTTTGGGTTATCATAGTCCATATGAAATTATGTTGAAAATTTGGCGTCATGATCTATGTATTAAGTCATGCTTTTGTACTAGAAAACCTATTTGCAAACTTATGAATATGACTAGGCTATAATTGATATTTTGCATAATTAAGTCTATATTGTTTACAAGAATTATATGATGACATATGTGGTACATAGCTAGGTTAGATTCAAAATCCCTTTTTGTAAGTTTGCATGACTAAAGTAAAAATCATGATTTCATGTTAGAAATATTTATGCCATGGTTATGTGAACAAATTTAACTATACTTTTGTATTAGTCACAAAAGTAGACACCTTTGTAAACATGTAGTAGTCTTATGAACATGATTTGCTTATGTTTGACATTATGCCTGAATAAAAATATAGGTTTATGTTGTAGTTAAAGCCTATGTGTCGATAGTGATATTCGTAACTTAACTACAAGTTTACATGCTTTGATTTATTCACTTATGCTTTATGACCAAAGTATATGTCACTACTATGCAAGTACACCAGTTTCTATTTTGTATTTCCAACGTCATATTGCAAGTTCATGCGTTCACATTCCCCTTTTCGTGTATGTAATCACGCTTTAAGCCTCCCCTTTTCGCATGGCTAAGTTGGGCTTTAAAAGGCTAAGCCCAACATATATATAATAAACGGACGTGTTAAACGGGGGAAAATAACGTTAGGTTAAAATTACTAATGAATGAAAATATAAAATAGAAGGGCCCAAATTCAAGTATGGGTTGGGCCCATGATTGGTGTAACCCTTACACCATTAACTCAATAATGGGCCGCAAATATTTACATATAAGAAAATAAAGAAGAAAGACAAAATATGTAAATGTAGAACATACGATGTGTTTAACCCGAGGTTGGATTGTGTTGTGATGTAAACCTGCCCGGAACCGCCCGGCTGTCCAGTAGTCACAACAATACCTATCCAATGTGGGAGGTTAAACATGGAGCCCAATAAGGACCCGAGGTTAGACTGAGTTGTGGCATAAGACTGCCCGGAACCAACCGGCAACAGGCAGCCACAACAATACCTGTCTAATGTGAGAGGTCAGGGCCTTAATAAAACAATTAAGGCTGAGTCAGGATTGTTAGGATTAACTGAACTAAAGACTTAATCAAAATGGAACATGCTAAACTAAACGGACTGGTGGGGGTTAGGTTAGAAAACACTTAACCAACTTAGCATGTTGGCTAGAGATAGAAAACCTCGTAACGGGGGACCCTTTTCAGCAGTAACCCTAGAAGGTGTATCAGGATACCCTGAAACTAGGCAGGGTGGGGCACGATTACTGGGCTGATTGTAAGAGGTCAAATCGACGGCGGTGGTGTAGCAGTGTAGGTTCTAACTGGATGCGGGCGTGCACACACTCCGGCGCAGAAAAATAAAGCACTGGGCACCAGTAGCATACCTGTGCATTCTAAGGTTGTGTCGGGCCGCCGCCTTGGGACTTGATACACCCCATGGTGGGACCAGCATAGGTAACTACAGCATCGGGGGCCGTAAGACATATGTAACTATGCGAGTAGGAGCCGATCATCATAGAATGGATCACATCACCCTGATTATGGGGTGCCAGTTGGAAACTAGTTTATATGGGTTCAGAGATTAACATGGGGTACGATAGTTTATTCGACCCTAGACAACTTAACCAAGTTATAGTGCTTTCCCACTTCTTGTTTATACTTATCATACCCAGTTCTTTATTCATAGACAAAATAGTACTAGACTTACTCAGGCTTTATGTCTGACTCTACTTTTCTTTCGTCTTCTTTTCTTCCGTTCCCCCCCAGGTCCACAGGGAGGGAACACAGCAGCTTGACCAGCCTTAACATCCAGCTTGAAGAAGAGAAATGTATTGCTTGGTCCTTTTCGTCTTGAACTATGGCTTTGGACAACCACTATGGGGCCTTTGCAGTTTATCTATGTTTTATTTATGCTTCTTTAAATAATGTAATCAAGACAGATTATGAAAGTGTTATGTTTTCGGAAAAGATGTAAGACAATTATGGTGATGTTGTTGTAGCACGTATTTGCTTTTATGAAATAAAAGTTTGTTGTTTTCTTTCCGCTGTTTACAAATATGTGTTCTTATATCTGTCTTGTATATCTGTGACTTATACTTATAAACCTCCACCAAAATTAGGGCATTCCCTTTGAGAGTGACCCTAACGGAGGTGGGGTGTTTCACTTGGTATCAGAGCATAGGTTTACCAGATAAGATAAAAAGTTCTAAAAATTTATTTTTCAAAAAGGAAATTTAAAGAAGCATTTTTAAAAGAAAAATATTATTTTATTTTAAAAAGGCAAAGTCCACTCCCCAAAGCCATAGGTACTATCTCTTATCCTTCGTTTTGAATCTATCCTTTTTGTTTCAGCATGTCCCAAGAACTTAACTTGCCGGAAGGGATACCAATACCTAGTTGGTTTAGACGGTTCTTAGAAGCAAGGGCCACTCAGCCAGGTCCTACCGTTCCTCCTCCCCCAGCTGAAGGAAATCATCCAGCTGCAGCAGCACCTTTTCCTCCACCTCCTCCACGGGGAAACACATTCGCTAAGATATGTAAAGATTTTAAAGCTATGGGAGGAAAGGATTTCCATGGAACTGAGTCCTTCGTGGCAGCTAGAAATTGGCTGAAAGAAACGGAGGACCTATTCATCATCTTTGAGGTAGAGGATAGACAAAAAGTACAATTGGCAGTGTGGCTATTGAAGGGCGAGGCTTCCTACTGGTGGGAAGTCACTAATGCTGAAAGACCAGTGGAAACGTGGGAGGACTTTAGGGCAAGGTTTGAGACTAAATTTCTCTCAGGTGCGGAAAGAAGTTTGCAGTTGGAAAAATTCTTATTTCTTAAGCAAGGGGACAAGACAGTCAGAGAGTATGTGAATCAGTTCGATGAGCTGGCTAGGTTTGGGCTTGACCTAGTCAACACCCCGCACAAGAAGGCTCTCCGTTTCGTCAAAGGGTTGAATGAGCCATTACACAGTTTGGCCATGACCCATATACCCATGGGAGCCACGTATGAAAGATTGGTGCAAATGGCATTACTGAATGAAGAGGATAAGGGCAAGAAGGAGGAAAAGGCAGAAAGCTCTCAAGGAAAGAAAGAGGGTTTGCAGCATAAGAAGACAGACTTTAAGAAGGGCGGGAAAGGCAATAAAGAGAAGAGGAAGTGCAATTTCTGTGGCAAAGTGGGACACTTAGTAAAGGACTGCCGGAAAAAGAAGGCCAAGGAGAATGGTGGGTGCTTTTCTTGCGGTGAGACAGGCCACAGGGCTAAGGACTGCCCAAAGAAACGAGGACAGGGGCAGAGGGCTGGATCCACCCCGGGGGCACAGGTTCATGTGCTGGAAGCGCCACCTCTGCAACAGCGAGGTATAAATACTTCTGTAGAAAGCGTAGTTTATCTTTATGATCACCCCGTTCGCACTTTATTTGATTCTGGAGCATCACACTCCTTTATCTCGTCTGCTTTAGTAGAATCTCTGCACCTAAAAACTAGTATGGTAGAGGACCCCTTAATTGTTACAAACCCAATTGGGGGCCCAGCTCATTTGTCTATGATCTGTGTGGGATTGAAAATTTCTATTATAAGTGTAGAATTTCAATGTAGTGCCTTTGTTTTGGGCTTTTCGGGGTATGGTTTGATTTTGGGTATGGATTGGCTATCCAGTAATGGGGCCATCCTTGATTGTGAGAAAAGGGTTGTTAGGCTCCTAACCCAGCTCGGTAATACTTTGGAAATTTCTTGTAATCCCTCGTATGCGGTTATGCTTAGTTATCTTGAATCGCTAGATGCCTCTGTTGAAAATTTGCAATCAGTTAGAGTGGTTCGGGAATATCCGGATGTCTTCGAAGAGGTGAAGGGCTTGCCTCCGAAGCGGGAAATAGACTTCCGCATATATCTTGTAGATAATGCAAAGCCCGTTGCGTTGCCCGTTAGACACATGGCTCCACAAGAAAGGAAAGAGCTTAGTAAACAGATTAAAGAGCTTCTAGAAAAGGGGTTCATTAGGAGGAGCATTTCAGAATGGGGCGCTCCAGTGGTGTTCGCTACAAAGGCGGATGGTTCACTCCGTCTATGTGTTGACTATAGGGAGCTCAACAAGCTAACGAAAAAGAATAGGCACCCTCTCCCTAGAATTGATGATTTGTTTGACCAGCTTGTAGGAGCGTCTGTTTTCTCTCAACTCGATTTAGCAACCAGTTTTCATCAGCTGAGGGTGGCTGAAGACAGCATCGATAAAACGGCATTCAGAACCCCAGACGGCTTCTTTGAATGGCTTGTCATGCCTTTCGGCTTGACAAATGCACCTGCTTACTTCGTGGACCTGATGAGTAGGGTATTCAGAGATTTCCTCAACAAATTCGTAGTGGTCTTCGTAGATGATATCCTTATCTTCTCAAAGAGTGAAGAGGAACATGCTCAACACTTAAGGGAAATCATGGAAACTTTGCGAGTCCATCAACTAAAAGCCAAATTCTCCAAATGCCACTTTTGGAGAGAAGAGGTGAGGTTCCTTGGGCACATAGTATCCAAGCAAGGGTTAGCAGTGGACCCTGCTAAGGTAGTGGCGGTACAGGATTGGAAGACACCAAGGAATGCAACTGAGGTCCGAAGTTTTCTAGGACTAGCAGGTTTCTATCGAAAATTTATAAGGGATTTTGCGAAAATCTCAGCTCCGCTCACAAAATTGACCAAGAAGAATCTAGTGTTCAATTGGGACTTGGATTGCGAGTTTGCTTTCCAACGACTGAAAAGGGCTCTCACAACAGCCCCAGTTTTGACGCTGCCAGATGGAAGCAAGATGTTCACTGTTTATACGGATGCATGTGGGACAGGGCTAGGCGCCGTCTTAATGCAAGAAGGAAGGGTAGTAGCTTATGGCGGGAGGCAGTTGAAAGTGCACGAAAAGAACTACCCAACCCACGATCTTGAGTTAGCCGCCATCGTCTTTGCACTCAAGTCTTGGCGACACTATCTCCTAGGTGAGAAGTTCGAACTTTACACTGACCATAAATCGTTGAAGTATCTTTTCTCGCAGAAGGATCTTAACTTGAGGCAACAAAGATGGATGGAGTTTCTTGCCTCGTACGATTTCGAAATCTCCTACACTCCGGGCAAAGGCAACATAGTGGCAGACGCGTTGAGCCGAAAGAAATTGACCCTAAGCCCGTTGTTTGTTGAAAGACAAAGCCTAGAGTTTATAGCCAGCTTCGACTTTAGGCCTTCCTCCGATTTCGTACCAGGCTTGCTAGCATCTCTCGAAGTGCGCCCAACTTTAGTGGATTCAGTAGGGACAGCACAACGCGAAGACCCTCAGCTTGTGGAAACAATTGATAGGCTAATTAGGGGTGAGACTTCAAGTCACCTCAACAGATACTCCATCGACGATAAGGGATTGCTAAGGCGAGACGGAAGACTATGCGTCCCACGGACAAAAGATTTAATAAAGAAGGTTCTCGAGGAAGCACATCACTCCAAGATGACGATACACCCAGGCGGAGATAAAATGTACAAAGACATAAAAAGGACTTTCTTCTGGAACGACATGAAAAAGGACGTGGCAGAATTCGTTTCTAAGTGCATGGTGTGCCAACAGGTTAAGGCGGAACAGAAAAAGCCTGGCGGACTGCTACATCCTCTGGAGGTCCCGCAGTGGAAGTGGGATAGCATCTCAATGGACTTCATCGATGGGCTGCCTAGGTCTAGGAGAGGCAACACTAGCATTTGGGTAATAGTGGATAGGCTTACTAAAAGCGCCCACTTTTTACCTGTCAAAAGTAAAAGAACTGCCTCATCCCTAGCATCACTTTACCTCAAGGAAATCGTTCGACTCCTTGGAATACCATCTAGCATTGTTAGTGACCGAGACCCTATCTTCACCAGTGAGTTTTGGCGGAGTCTGCAAGAAGCAGTAGGAACGCAGTTATGCTTGAGCACAGCCTATCATCCCCAAACCGACGGCCAAACAGAGAGAGTGAACAGAATTTTGGAAGACCTCTTAAGGCTATGCGTCCTTGACTTCGGAGGGACATGGGAAGACCACCTTCCTTTGGTGGAATTTGCCTACAACAACAGCTATCAAGCAACCATCGGAATGGCGCCCTTCGAAGCTTTATATGGAAGACCGTGCCAATCGCCCACTTGTTGGTGGGAGTCTACGGACAAGCTCATACTTGGACCAGATATGATCCGAGAGACTTCAGAGAAAGTAGACTTAATATGAAGAAGGATGAAGACGGCCCAAGACAGACAAAAGTCCTACGCCGACAAGAGAAGAACCGACCTTGAATTTGAGGTTGGAGACAGAGTTTTTCTCAAGGTATCACCGCTAAGAAACGTTGTTCGTTTTGGAACCACAGGAAAACTGGCACCAAGGTTCGTAGGGCCATTCCCTATCATCGAGAAAATTGGGAAAATGGCCTATAGATTAGAGCTACCCGAGAAGTTGGCTGGAGTCCACAACGTTTTTCACGTTTCACACCTCCGAAAATGTCTACACGAGTCTGCTGAGGTGGTAGAGCCAAATATCCTCGAAGAGGCCGAAGTGGAACGCGAAGCAACCATAAGAAAAGTTCCAACCCGCATCTTAGGAACGAAAGTGAAGAGGCTACGCAACCGCGAAGTTAAGCTCGTCAAAGTTCAGTGGAGCGACGCCGAGGGAGACGCGACTTGGGAAACGGAAGCTAGAATACGCACTGCCTACCCTTTTCTGTTCGAGGGTACATCCTTGATCTTTCCTTTTCCTTAAGTTGCGCTTTTATCTATCTTTTTAGGTATATTTCCTCGACCTTATCTTTTAGGTAGAAACCCCTTTGGATGGAAACATGTAATTGAAACATGTTATGGATGATGGTTGCAAGTGGTTGCAAGTGATTGCTAGTGGTTGCTCGTGGTTGCATATACACACACAATCTAGGTTTTAGATCGGCTCAGTCACTACATATTGCATATGCATATATGTTTGCATTCGTATATGGTTGAACTTTAATATGTTGTCATATGGATGTTGCATTTGTATTGAATGATTGTGCACGCATGTAGAATCAAGAATAGGAAAATTTACATACATAATGGATTCATGGCACTTAAATAATTCGCATTAAGGAGGTCAACTGAATCAGTAGACCGCCTGATTTTGCATTAGATAAGTACATGTACACACACACTTCGCATATGATCATGAAGCATTAGAAGTCTCTTAAGGACAATGGATGCTCGTGTTTGATGGATGAGTAGATGGATGATTGGATGTTAGGATATACATTTTCCTAAACTTAAAGATTTCGGGGACGAAATCCTTTTAAGTGGGGGAGAATGTAACACCCCGCGAATTCTATAACTGTGAAATTCACAAATTAAAGTATAATCAATTTCAAATCAAAGAACTAAGGGAAACGGGATACGCCATTGCGTTCGTCTCGGAAAAATACGCGAAATAGAGTCCGAGTTTTCGAAAAACGGAGTCCGTATGAAGAAGATATGGCCTTCGGAAGTTTCTGAATTAAGTTTAAAATTCAAACAGAATAAAACAGTTTAAAATTTCAAAATCGGGCCCAATGGGCCAGAGCGGAAAAACACCCGCCTAACGCATCCAGGTCGACTGGGCTGTCGACCTGGTCTAACCAGGTCGACAGGGCTGTCGACAGGGCTGTCGACAAGCATGTCGACCTGGTCCAGAGCCAGGTCGAACCCAGCCCAACCTGGCTGGCCTATTTTATGTTGGCCGATTTTCTGTAGTCTGCTTTGTCATTAGGGCTAGGTGGCAAGCTCTAATTGGTCTCTCCTTAGGATGAATGGCTACGATCAGTCCAAGCAACATCAATGGTCCTAATCAGTTCATAACCCCTATAAAAATGACCCTAGACTCAACCCTAATCTATTCATTCAAAAAATAAGAACAAAGCCGCCATGTTGCTGAGGAACGACTAGGGGTAGCCACCAATTGGAGAGAGGATTAGGAGGCAAATTCTAAGGCATAAAGCAACTCAATCAAATCAAACCGCATCTTCAAATCCCTAAATTTGAGAATTCGCCTCACCATTGTAAGTAGAGTATTACTTTGGTATGAACAAATAACTGTGTTGGTTTGTATACTTGATTGTGGTGACAAATAATTCATAATTTGTGCGTTACTATGATTCTTATTGACTTGGAATATTGTATACGTTTGGATATTCTCGAATTATGTTATTCAGTTATGAAAAACTACATGCGGTAGTTTTATGCAAGTATACGTTTGGAATATTTGCAAATTATGTAATCCTTGTTGAAGCTACATGTATGTAGTTGTTTAATTGAAACTCATGCAAGTTTGGGGTTTTGCTACTATGCCATCATAATGTGTATTTTTATACAAACATCATTTTTTGTGAAGTAATTGGAATAAGTTTGGGTTATCATAGTCCATATGAAATTATGTTGAAAATTTGGCGTCATGATCTATGTATTAAGTCATGCTTTTGTACTAGAAAACCTATTTGCAAACTTATGAATATGACTAGGCTATGATTGATATTTTGCATAATTAAGTCTATATTGTTTACAAGAATTATATGATGACATATGTGGTACATAGCTAGGTTAGATTCAAAATCCCTTTTTGCAAGTTTGCATGACTAAAGTAAAAATCATGATTTCATGTTAGAAATATTTATGCCATGGTTATGTGAACAAATTTAACTATACTTTTGTATTAGTCACAAAAGTAGACACCTTTGTAAACATGTAGTAGTCTTATGAACATGATTTGCTTATGTTTGACATTATTCCTGAATAAAAATATAGGTTTATGTTGTAGTTAAAGCCTATGTGTCGATAGTGATATTCGTAACTTAACTACAAGTTTACATGCTTTGATTTATGTCACTTATGCTTTATGACCAAAGTATATGTCACTACTATGCAAGTACACCAGTTTCTATTTTGTATTTCCAACGTCATATTGCAAGTTCATGCGTTCAAATTCCCCTTTTCGTGTATGTAATCACGCTTTAAGCCTCCCCTTTTCGCATGGCTAAGTTGGGCTTTAAAAGGCTAAGCCCAACATATATATAATAAACGGACGTGTTAAACGGGGGAAAATAACGTTGGGTTAAAATTACTAATGAATGAAAATATAAAATAGAAGGGCCCAAATTCAAGTATGGGTTGGGCCCATGATTGGTGTAACCCTTACACCATTAACTTAATAATGGGCCGCAAATATTTACATATAAGAAAATAAAGAAGAAAGACAAAATATGTAAATGTAGAACATACGATGTGTTTAACCCGAGGTTGGATTGAGTTGTGATGTAAACCTGCCCGGAACCGCCCGGCTGTCCAGTAGTCACAACAATACCTATCCAATGTGGGAGGTTAAACATGGAGCCCAATAAGGACCCGAGGTTAGACTGAGTTGTGGCGTAAGACTGCCCGGAACCAACCGGCAACAGGCAGCCACAACAATACCTGTCTAATGTGAGAGGTCAGGGCCTTAATAAAACAATTAAGGCTGAGTCAGGATTGTTAGGATTAAGTGAACTAAAGACTTAATCAAAATGGAACATGCTAAACTAAACGGACTGGTGGGGGTTAGGTTAGAAAACACTTAACCAACTTAGCATGTTGGCTAGAGATAGAAAACCTAGTAACGGGGGACCCTTTTCAGCAGTAACCCTAGAAGGTGTATCAGGATACCCTGAAACTAGGCAGGGTGGGGCACGATTACGGGGCTGATTGTAAGAGGTCAAATCGACGGCGGTGGTGTAGCAGTGTAGGTTCTAACGGGGTGCGGGCGTGCACACACTCCGGCGCAGAAAAATAAAGCACTGGGCACCAGTAGCATACCTGTGCATTCTAATGTTGTGTCGGGCCGCCGCCTTGGGACTTGATACACCCCGTGGTGGGACCAGCATAGGTAACTACAGCATCGGGGGCCGTAAGACACATGTAACTATGCGAGTAGGAGCCGATCATCATAGAATGGATCACATCACCCTGATTATGGGGTGCCAGTTGGAAACTAGTTTATATGGGTTCAGAGATTAACGTGGGGTACGATAGTTTATTCGACCCTAGACAACTTAACCAAGTTATAGTGCTTTCCCACTTCTTGTTTATACTTATCATACCCAGTTCTTTATTCATAGACAGAATAGTACTAGACTTACTCAGGCTTTATGTCTGACTCTACTTTTCTTTCGTCTTCTTTTCTTCCGTTTCCCCCCACCCAGGTCCACAGGGAGGGAACACAGCAGCTTGACCAGCCTTAACATCCAGCTTGAAGAAGAGAAATGTATTGCTTGGTCCTTTTCGTCATGAACTATGGCTTTGGACAACCACTATGGGGCCTTTGCAGTTTATCTATGTTTTATTTATGCTTCTTTAAATAATGTAATCAAGACAGATTATGAAAGTGTTATGTTTTCGGAAAAGATGTAAGACAATTATGGTGATGTTGTTGTAGCACGTATTTGCTTTTATGAAATAAAAGTTTGTTGTTTTCTTTCCGCTGTTTACAAATATGTGTTCTTATATCTGTCTTGTATATCTGTGACTTATACTTATAAACCTCCACCAAAATTAGGGCATTCCCTTTGAGAGTGACCCTAACGGAGGTGGGGTGTTTCATATCATGTCGCCATACTAGTTCTACAATTAAAACCGCAAATGTCACGTATTTGGAAGTTGGATTTCCATCTATGAACCGAGGCAAAAGATAGTCCTCAACCGATTCGAGATGCTCTAGCCCGTGTCTCAGGACCCAGACACAGGTGGGTCCTTGGATCGTCAGGGCCAGTCCACCGATGTGGATTAAACTTAAACCCTGAACATACGTTTCCCTGCCCTATGGGGCGTAGGTGAGCCAACTAAATGACTCCATCGGTTCGAGAACGACCAATCAATCCGAGGCGCCTCGCAACAGCAACAACCACATAAGTCAAACTCGTCAGGGCGTGTAAAAACACTGACGCCACTTTTTAGCTAGAAGGAAACGCATGCCCTCCCTGAGGTCCGTCTCCCGTTTTTGGTTCATGCCGGGTGTGAAACACGCGAGGTAAACGTTACACAAAGCTACGCCACGAAGGCCTTGCTTTGATCATCACCACGAGACTTTGCTTTTCAACAGAAGCCTCGATCAATTGCCACTTAGGCATGCCACACAGGCAATTCACTCCATGCGTTTGATATCCATCGATATATAACCCCTGAGCTCGTACGTCTCAGAGAAGGGCGTTAAGCAAGAGAATAAATTCTCCGCCGCCAAACAGATATATATTTAATAGAGATCAATCACACGGACTAAAATCCAATGTCAGACACACAGTCCATTTACAAGTCCGTTCTGGGGCTGAACGAAACCGGAGGCACCTAGTACCTCGCATATCCATCGATCTCCAAGTACGTCTGGACGATCACCAATTGTTTCCATCTTCTTGGGTGTACAGCCCAATCAAGATCATCAGTAATCACCCAAACGACGTGAAGACTTCTGGTCTTCGACCATCGTCTTCATCTTCGACTTATCGTCGTATCAGTTATTCAGAATGGGATAAACCCGGTCTTTCCGAATAACTCGCGTATATTTTAAATAAGTGTTACACAAACACAACATACGCCTCATTTCCAATTCATCAGTCACTATCCGTAAATTAATCAAGAGAATAATCCCCCAAATATTAACCCCGAAGGCCGAAACCAACATCAGATCAATATCCAGAAAACCATTCTGCTTGGCTAACCGACAGTTAGTTTCTAAATTTCACATTCATAGGGAAAGGTTCCCATTAATTTTATCAAAGATAAATCCCTTGAATTTATTCTTTATTCTATTCTTTTGAATTTCGATTCAACTAGCCGGGATTAACGAAACTTACCGAAGTAATCATTTGTTTTAATTTCCCAATCCCAACCTATTTATCCCATGAAGTAAAACTGGTAATACTTCATATCTAACACCATAGTGTTATCGGTAAATTCAATTACCATTTCACGTTCAAATCTAATTAAAGATTTAACTATCGCCTGGAGCAAAACTGGTGATACTCCATTCTCGATTATTTCAATCTAATTAAAGATTCATTAAAACTCCACTTAGTTTTAATCGTTAACTGGGTTAAAGAATCAGTGTCATTTAAAACACGGTTCACGATAAACCCAAAATCACATTCCATTAATTATCGGGTTAAAGAACAAGTGTTATTTAAAACACTGTTCACGATAAACCCAAAAATCATATCAATTCAATTCCAATTAAATATTATTTAATTGGTACACTTCATTAAATCCAAGTAAAAAGATTTAATCTTTTCTCAACTGGGTTCAAGAACAGTGTTAGTGAAGACACCATTCACGACAAACCCAAATCACATTTGATATTCAATACAAGGCTCTGAATAGAAAATATATCGGCTTATATTCAATATCAAATTCTACGATTAACAAATGTCGTATTGGAAATAACGATATAGATATATATCTTTCAAATTTCCCTAACAACATCCGTATAATCACGAATTCCAACATCGAAATATTCCGAAGACAATTTCGATTCAAATCCACTCCAATGCAATCATTGGAAATACTGGTTATTTTTAAAACCCTTTTCAAATTCAATTTATTTACTTAAAAATAAATAGAATTATAATTCTAGTTCAAAACTAGTTTATTTCGATAAAAATCAATTTTCATCTTTTCAAATATGGAGTTTTTCATCCCAATCCTTTCTAAATCATTTCTTATGATTTTACACAAATTATTACTATTTTTAATAATTTTATCAAGGCCCGTACAGCCGATTTCCACCAATGGCCATCGAACTGCACTTACAACGACCTTTTTCAAATTTGATTTGGACATAATCCCAAATCCAACCATTAGATTTCTAATTTCTAATATTCGTTAGAATGCTCTTTTCGATACGAACCCAACGGTTCCGGTTTTAGGAGAATCCGACGGTCGGATCTCCCGTAATGTCCGTTTGAAATAAATGGTCGAAATTCCCGATATGCCGCGGCGCGGCGCATTCTATTCAGGCCATTATATTATATATATAATATATATAATATATATTTCGTCGATTTCTATTTAAAACGAATTATATAATTAGTTTTAAAATTCGTTTCAAAAGCAATTTCAACTTCCATTTCAATTCAAATCAAAATTGAATTCTTCTTTACAAATTCGTTTTAAAATTCATTTCTATTCAATTCAAATTTCAATTCAATTTGAATTCATTTCAATTTGCTTTCAATTCAATTTGAATTCGTTTTCAATTCAATCCAATTTAAAAGTCGTTTTCTATTCAATTCATTTCGAAATCGTTTTCAATTCAATTCATTTCGAAATCGTTTTCAATTCAATTCATTTCGAAATCGTTTTCAATTCAATTCATTTCGAAATCGTTTTCAATTCATTTCATTTCGAAATCGTTTTCAATTCAATTCGTTTTAAAAATCGTTTTCAATTCAATTCATTTTGAAATCATTTTAAAATCGATATAAATATCGTTCACGTCAAAATGGCGTCAATCTAATCAACACGGCTTCATAAATTTCTATTTTCAAATATTCTATTTCAAATATTTCTTTTTCAGAATAGTTGTTATTATCAAAATATTTCGTTCAACACATGACCAATCTCAATGGACGAGTACTGTCAACACATGAACCTTTATTTTATATTGATAAAGATGTAAATTTTATTTCTAAAATATTTCGTACAACACATGACCAATCTCAAGGGATGAGTACTGTCAACACATGAACCTTTATTTTATATTATTCTTTATTTTTCAAATTGGAATAAGGCCCAATCAATTACCATATAAAATTAATTATATGGATTTTCATACAACACATGTATATAATAGCATTGAAAATAATCAACCATCAACCAAAGTGCACTACACTGTATAAGCATCAAATATCGATATCTAACGCTTATAACAGCCTGTCAATCAATCGATCGACATATTTAATCAATCAGGATGAGTGAAATTCCTATTTCATCCCAACACCCGTGTGGGGTTTCAAACAATCAAACACAGATTTTATTTGTGCAGTTGGGCGATGTGTAAAATTTATCGACCCAATCAATGCCCTTCAAATAGGTGTACATAAACAAACCGTCTGGTTTGTAAATGAATATTTATTTATTCACATTCACGTTAAAAATTATATTTTTAACGATAAAACATTTTATTCCAACATATGAATTTCTATTCAGTTCATTCTTTAAATAAAATGATATTTTTATTTATCTAACATCTTTTAGAAAATTTCGGCGGCATAACAGCACGATACTAGAAACGGGACGAGGCCTAGCCTTATCCCCGGTCTAGTGAAGGCCCACGCCATTCACACATCAATCAAATCAATTTATTTCACCAAACAATTCAATTTCAAATCAAATCATCTAACTAATTTATGCAACCAAACAAACAAGTCCATGATCTGTGGACGATTGTGTCGGGTGCTACTAAGCACCGTCTGCATCCTAGTATATATATATAACTAGAGAAAAGAAAGTGAAAGGTGAGAAATTCTCACCGATAGCTATCCAATCATCTCGACTCTTCTTTTGCAGAAGTCTTCGTCGTTTCGCCTTTTTGTCACCTTCGTTGACCGTAGCCACTACATATATAAAAATCGAATTTTTTACTTCGCTATTCAATATTTAAAAATCATATTTTTACTTCGATGCTCAATATATAAAAATCGAATTTTTACTTCGATCTTATATAGATAAAATTTATATTTCAAAAATATAGGTTTTGCCTTTATAAAAATATAGATTTCGCCTTTATAAAAATATAGATTTCGCCTTTATAAAAATATAAAGTTTTCGCCTTTATAAAAATATAGATTTCGCCTTTATAAAAATATAAATTGTTCGCCTTTATAAAAATATAAAGTTTTCGCCTTTATAAAAATATAAAGTTTTTGCCTTTATAAAAATATAAAGTTTTCGCCTTTTCTAATATTAAAAATCCGAACTTTTTTAGATATTAAAAATCCGAACTTTACGAAAGTAAAAATCCTATTTTTTTTCTCTAAAAATATACTTTTTCCTATTTAAGCAAAAATCATATTCCTACATCTTCTATATAGTAAAGATCATATTTTTAATACTTTAAAAATATAAAAATCGCATTTTTATTACTTTAAAAATATAAAGATCATATTTTTAACTTCTCTATATAATAAAAATCATATTTTTAGTATTTAATCTATATAAATATCACATCTTCTTGCTACTATAAAAAAAAATTACAACTTTCTTTATTTAAATTTGAATATTCCCTAATTGCTTTAAATTAAAACAACTGAATTTGGATAAGGTAAAAACTTACTTTGCTTTCAGTTTTCAGAGGACTGGGAGGGGGTTTCTGCGTCAACCGGAGGAGAGTGGCTAGGGCGGTGGCGTTCAGGCGGCCAGGGGGAGGAGCTGCGGCGGTTGCGGGCGTCGGATGTGGGTCAAGGGGCAGGCGGAGGTGGGTGGTCTCAGCGTCGGTTGGGGCTTGGGTTTACAGCGGCGCTTCAAGAGGATGGAGAAGAGAGAAGCGAGAGGGGGTCGGGCTGAGGTGGGGGCTAGTCGGAGGGGGAGGCAAGCCAGGCGCGGCGCCGCCGCTTGAGGGGGGGGGGTTCGTCGATCGCCTGACGCGATCTTCTCTTTTTTTTATTCCTTCTGAAATGAACTGAAAGAGGGGGGCTTGGGTAGTTAAGGAGAGAGAATATATTTATTATTATTTTTTTTAATTTTATTTGTAAAAAGTTGACTTTTACATACGACCTCGAAACGAGGCCCACCGCCTGACGTCTCTAGCTAATTACCCCCATTCCGAACACAATGGGATATGTATCGTAGGCTGATTCGGCTGTTACAATCAGTTTCCGTTGAATTTACATTTAAATCATTATATTGAATTTTAAACGTACTTTTCAAATTACCGGGGTCACATACTAACTAGAAAAATTCCTGAAAAATATTTTCTAGCTTCGTATTGACGATACGGTCCTAACAAAACTAGTTTCGTCGAATTCCGAGACCGTTAGAAAAATGGCCATTTTCCAGTCGATTAAAATCAACTAAAACTGGTCAAACGCGTTTTCTTTTGCCACGCTCACATATTGATTCGAAAAATTATGAAATTTGAAACCTAGCAATAACTTTACATCACGGACCCAACAAAACTGGTTTCGTAGAAATCCGAGGTCATTTGCAAAATGTCCATTTTTAAGGGCCTGAATTCCATAGCGACTATTCAGAATTTTCAACTGGACATATCCTTTGATTCCCGCTATGAAATCTTGATTTTTCTGATTCGTTGGAAAGATATCATCAATTAGATCCTAATGTTTTTGGTTTCACTGAAATCCCGTTTAATTTGCACCCGGTACATTCAATTGAAGTTTGAAATCGAATTATCGAACTACCGCGCCATTTTCAATTCCTTTTATAATTATATATAATTATTTATATTCTAACTACGACGTATATAGTATATACGTTCGAATTATATTCAAAATAAATTTCTCGTCGATATTATTTAAAATAATCTATTTTAAATATTCGAAATTCGCTAAAATTGCCAAAATAAAAATTTTAAACTGGCCCAGAATTTGCGGGTTGTTACATTCCAGCTGTAAACCAGGATCCTGTGAATATAAATCTGCAAAACCAAAACTACTAGCTGCCCGTGCGGAAAATAGGGGCACCCAGAGTTTAGGTTAAAACAATAAACTCCAGGTCAGTCATATGACTAGTGTGAGAACTAAAACGGTTATTAATCTTTATTTTCAAAGTTAGGTAAATCAAGGGACCACGCCGTATAACACGGAACGGGTTTCCTCCCAAGAATACCAGTGCATAGAATAAACAGCGCAATGCTTTTTCGAAAAATGAAGCTATTATAAGACCCAGGTCCCATCACACAATGCAACGCAAGCCGGAGGATAGGGTTTTCCCTTATAATAGCCAAACATTCTTGGTACGTTTAGAACGAATCAATTGATACTATAATAAGTGTATAGTGTCAAAACAATTCAAATCATAAATATCAATCATAGGCGGCATGGGTACCATCTATCATGTCGCCATACCAGTTCTACAATTAAAACCGCAATACACGTATTGGAAATTGGATTTCCGTCATGAGTCGAGGCAAGGGGCAAGATCCTCTCCGCTTCGAGACACTCTAGCAAATGCCTCGGGACTACACACTCTGGGAAACCCCTGGATGCGGCTGGGCCGGTCCTCACTTACGTTAGAGGATTGGCAATTCCTGAACACACGTTTCCCGGTCCTTACAGACCTATATCGAGGCGCCTCATTCCAACAACCACAAAGGTGAAAAGTATATGAATGTCAGGGCTGGTAAGTCACTGACACCACCAAAGCTAGAAAGAAACGTCGTGCTCTCCCAGCGGTCCGTATCCCGTTTTTAACTCATACCGAGGTGTGAGGCTCGCGAATTCACGTTATATACAAAGCTGCCACGTAGGCGTGCTTTGATCATCAACCACAAGACTTTGCTTTTTCAACAGAAGCCTTGATCAATGCAACTTAGCATGCCACATAGGCAATTCATGCTATGCGATTGATATATATCGATATATAACCTCTAAGCTCATACGTCTCAGAGAAGGGCGTTAAGCAAAAGAATAAATTCTCCGCCGCCAAACAAAAATATATTTAACAGAAATCAATCAACACAGAATAAAATCCAATGTTAGACACACAATCCATTTACAAGTTCGTTCTGGGTCTGAACGAAACCGGAGGCACTTTCCTCGCATATCCATCCATCTCCAAGTACGTCTGGACGACCACCAACTATTTCCATCCTCTTGGGTGTACAGCCCAATCAGGATCGTCAGTAATTACCCAAACGATGTGAAGACTTCCGGTCTTCGACCACCGTCTTCATCTTCGACATATCGTCGAATCGGTTATTCAGAATGGGTATAAACCCGGCCTTTTCGAACAACCCGCGTATATTAAAAACAAATGTTACACAAACACAACATACGCCTCATTCCAATTCATTAGGGAAAGGTTCCCATTAATTTTATCCAAGATAAATTCTTTAAAATTTATCCTTTAATCTTCCTTTGGATGTCGTTTCAAACTAAATTATGGTTTTCCAAACTAGTCGAGATTAGCGAACCACGCCGAAGTGATTATTTATTTTATTTCCCAATCCAAACCTATTCATCCCATGAAGCAAAACTGGTAATACTCCATATCTAACACCACGGTGTTATCGGTAAAATTAATTACCATTACACGTTCAAATCTAATTAAAGATTTAACTATCGCTTTGGAGCAAAACTGGTGATACTACATTCTCGCTCAATTTCTAAATTTGATAATTTAGATTACAAGTTTACGTTTCAATCTAATTGCAGATTCGTTAAAACTCCTTTCACTGGGTTAAAGAACTAGGTGTTATTTAAAACACAGTTCACGACAAATCCAAATTACATTCTATTTGTTATCGGGTTAAAGAACTAGTGTTATTTAAAACACCATTCACGATAAACCCATTTCAAATCCAATCAAATAGATTAGAAATTCCGATTATTTAAAACCCCTTTTTAAATCTAATTCATTCATTTAAAAATAATTGGGTTTTAAATTTAGTTCAAAACTAGTTCATTTCGATAAAAATCTATTTTTATCTTTTCAAATATGGAGTTTTTCATCCCAAGTTTTCCCAAATCATTTCTTATGATTTTACACAAATTATTACTATTTTTAATAATTTTATCAAGGCCCGTACAGTCGATTTCCATCAACGGTCATCGAACTGCACTTACAGCGACATTTTCCAAATTTGATTTAGACTTATCTCCAAATCCAACCGTTAGATTTCAAATTTATAATATTCGTTAGAAAGCTCTTTTCGATATGAACCCAACGGTTCTGGTTTTAGGAGAATCCGACGGTCGGGTCTCCCGTAATGTCCGTTTGAAATAAATGGTCGAAATTCACGAACTGCCGCGGTGCGGTGCATTCTATTCAGGCCATTATATTATATGTATAATATATATAATATATATTTCGTTGATTACTATTTAAAATGAATTATATAAATAATTTTAAATTCGTTTCAAAAACAATTTCAACTTCCATTTCAATTCAAATCAAAATTGAATCTTTCCTTATAAATTCGTTTTAAAATTCATTTCTATTCAATTCAAGTTTCAATTCAATTTGAATTCATTTCAATTTGTTTCTAATTCAATTCGAATTCGTTTTCAATTCAATTCGAATTGGTTTTATATTCAATTCAATTCAAATTCATTATCTATTCAATTCAATTCGAATTCGTTTCGTTTGCTATTCAATTGAAATCAAATTTGTTTTCCATTCAATTCGAATTCATTATATATTCAATTCATTTCGAAATCGTTTTATATTCAATTCATTTCGAAATCGTTATACATTCAATTCATTTCGAAATCGTTATACATTCAATTCATTTCCAAATCGTTATATATTCAATTCATTTCAATTTCATTTCAAAATATGCGTTTTCGAAATCACTTTTCAATATGCATTTTAAAATGAATAAAATCGATATAAATATCGTTCACGTCAAAATGGCGTCAATCTAACCAACACGGCTTCATATATTTCTATTTTCAAATATTCTATTCAACAAATGAATATTTATTTTTGTCAACACACGACTAATCTCAATGAATGAGTACTGTCCACGTGTGACATTTTTTTGTTAAATTATTTCGTTCAACACATGACTAATCTCAACGGATGAGTACAGTCAACACATGAACCTTTATTTTATATTAATAAAGATGTAAATTTTATTATTAAAATATTTCATTCAACACATGACTAATCTCAACGGATGAGTACAGTCAACACATGAACCTTTTATGTTATAATATTCTTTATTTTCTAAATTGGAATGAGGCCCAATCAATCACCATGTAATGTTAATTATATGGATTTTCATACATCACACGTATATGATAGCATTGAAAAATAATCAACCATCAACCAAAGTGCACTACACTGTATAAGCATCAAATATAGATATCTAACGCTTATAACAGCCTGTCAATCAATCGATCGACATATTTAATCAATCAGGATGTGTGAACTTCAAATTTCATCCCAACACCCGTGTGGGGTTTCAAACAATCAAACACAGATTTTATTTGTGCAGTTGGGCGATGTGTAAAATTTATCGACCCAATCAATATCAGTCAAATCAGTGTATATAAACAAATCGGCCGATTTGTTTATAAATATTTATTTATTCACTTTCACGTTAAAAATTATATTTTTAACGATAAAACATTTTATTTTAACACATGAATTTCTATTCAGTTCATTCTTTAAATAAAATGATATTTTTATTTTTCTAACATATTTTAGAAAATTTCGGCGGCATAACGGCACGATACTAGAAACGGGACGAGGCGTAGCCTTATCCCCGGTCTAGTGAAGGCCCACGCCATTCACACATCAATCAAATCAATTCATTTCACCAAACAATTCAATTCAAACAAAATATTCTAACTAACCACACAACCAAACAATTTAACAATCAAGCCATCCATGGTCTGTGGATGACGGGTGTCGGGTGCTACTAAACACCGTCTGCATCCTAGTATATATATAACTATAAAAGAAATTAAAGAGTGAGAAATTCTCACAGAAAGCTATCCAATCATCTTGACTCTTCTTTTGTAGAAGTCTTCATCGTTCTCGCCTTTTTGTCTCCTTCGTTTGCCCGTAGCCACTACATATATAAAAATCACTCATTTTTATATTTTGATGCCTTTAAAATAAAAATCACGTTTTTATTTGTTCACTTTCAATTTGAAAATCATATTTTTATAATCGCTTCATACATTTTAAAAATCGAATTTTCACTTCGTTATTCGATATATAAAAATCGAATTTTTTTACTATGCTATTCAATATATAAAAATCGAATTTTTTTCTTCGACGCTATATGGATAAAAATTCTATTTTATCACGCTATTCTATATATAAAGTTTCCGCCCTTTTTAAAAATAGATCTTTCACCCCTTTTACAATAAAGATTTTGCCTTTTCTAAAATAAAGATTTCATCTTTATATAATATAAAAATTATATTTTTCTCGAAGTAAA
This sequence comes from Allium sativum, assembly GCA_030737875.1. Taxonomy (NCBI): domain Eukaryota; kingdom Viridiplantae; phylum Streptophyta; class Magnoliopsida; order Asparagales; family Amaryllidaceae; genus Allium; species Allium sativum. Next base: position 755,833,466 of record CM060918.1, read on the forward strand.
AATCATATTTTTACTTCACTACTCATCTTTTCATATTTAAAAATCAAATCATTTTAATTTAAAAATCTAATCTTATCTATTTAATAAAAATCGCATCTTTCTAGTTTAAAAATAACTATTTTTCCTAAATAAACATCTATTCTTTCTAAACTAAAAATCAATGCTTTTAAATTAATAAAAATCAGTTCTTGTTAACTATAAAAATTCAGTTTTTGCTTATCATATATAAAAAGAAATAAGGATAAAACCTACAAGGGGGGTTTCACTGCGCCTGAGGGAGGAGGGAGAGAAAGGAGGAGGGCGGCGGCGCTGGTGGGGGGGGGGGTTGCAGGTTCGGGTCTGGGTGGGGTTCGGGCGTCGCAGGCCAAGGGAGGGGGGGTTCGGGCGTCGCAGCCGAGGAAGGGAAGGGGAGGAGGAGGAAGAAGAAAGGAGGGGGGGTGCGTCGATCGCTGGCGCGATCTTCTTTTTTTTCTTTTTCTTTTTCTTTTGTTTTCTGAATTGAAAAGATATCGGATGGGGGGGGGGGGGCTGGTTAAGGGAGGAGAGGGTTTCTTTTTTTTTATATTATTTAATTAACTTAATTTCTCTCTCCTAAGTTGACTTTTCATACGCCCTCGAAATCGAACCCACCGCCTGTCGTCCATAGCTTTTTACTCCCATTCCGAACACAATGGGACATGTTTCATAGGTTGATTCGATCGTTTGAATCAGTTTCCGTTGAATTTACATTTAAATCACTATATTGAATTTTAAACGTACATTTCAAATTACCAGGGTCACATACTAACTAGAAAAATTCCAGAAAAATATTTTCTAGCTTCGTATTGACGATACAGTCCTAACAAAACTAGTTTCATCGAATTCTGAGACCGTTTGAAAAATGGCCATTTTCCAGTCGATTAAAATCAACTGAAACTGGTCAAATGCGTTTTCCTTTGCCACGCTAACATATTGACTCGAAAAGTTATGAAATTTGGAATCTAACAATAATTTGACATCACGGACCCAACAAAAGTGGTTTCGTCGAAATCCGAGGTCGTTTGCAAAATTCCCATTTTTAAGTGCCTGAATTCCATAGCGACTATTCAGAATTTTCAACTGGACATATCTTTTAATTCCCGCTATGAAATTTTGATTTTTCGGATTCATTGGAAAGGTATTATAAATTAGATCCTATTATTTTTGGTTTCACTAAAATCCGGATTGTTATGCACCCGGTATATTCAATTGAAGTTTGAAATCGAATTATCGAACTACCGCGCCATTTTCAATTCCTTTTATTATTATATATAATTATTTATATTCTAACGACGACGTGTATAATATATACGCTCTAAATATATTCAAAATAAATTTCTCGTCGATATTATTTAAAATAATTCATTTTAAATGTTCAAAATTCGCTAAAATTGCCAAAACAAAAATTTTAAACTGGCTCAGAATTTCCGGGTTATTACATTCTTAATATAGGAAATAAGTGAATATGAATATATATATATATATATATATATATATGGTTGATGATGTGATCGATAATTCCTTTTGGAAATAAGATCTTTGTGTGTACACGAACATTTTTCATTAGATTGTTAAATCACCGACTATCAAAGTTTTGACCATTTTAACGTTGTTAATATGGGGAGACCGGTTGGATTCTTATCCAGAGAACCACTCCGTATTGGCATAAGCGCTGTGAATCATATATGCCAAAGAAATTGAAGACGGAGTAAAGTGCAAGGGCTGTTGTATAAGTCCTAGGTAGAGATTGCCTAGGATGGATGTACTGAATAGTGCCTTCGGTTTCGTTCAGTCCCAGAACGAACATATATGGATGAGTGTCAGACAAAGTATTTCCAATGATCAAATGGGTTGGTCTGTATAAATATATATGGTTGCAACACATTTATTCACTTAGAATAACATCCAGAATATTTGTGCAAACCAATTAGTGATTAATGGATCTTATAATGTGGCATTCAAAGTGATCGTGTTATCAATGAATGGAAAGAAATCGTAGCCTCTGGCCTCAACAACGGGGAAATGACAAAAATCGGGCAGGTAGCATGGCTATGTAGGTCGTACCTATTAGGGTGTATAACCACATGATCTAGAGTTTCATTTACTTCTAAAAATCTATTGCTGATGCTGTCCTATTCGGGAAACGGTTGCTGATCCCAACCGTTGGTGATATACATTCGATACACTCAAGCGAAATGAGTGGTCGGTCATGTGTGGCCGGGTTGCAAGATGTTCTTGTTGAACCCAGTGTATTCCTCTCTAGAGGTAGACTAGCGAAAGGTGGTTCCATACCTTGTCATAGTTGGAAATCCATTACCCAATACGTGCTTGAGGTTTTGATTGTATACTATATATGTAGATCGTGAGATGAAAGTGTTTCTGCTAGATGATTATTATATTATGGTTGATAGACATTATTATAATATCAAAAGGTTTTTGATATAAAGATATTTTGGATTTTCATAAGGGAAAAACCAGTTCCGTTATACGGCGTGGTCTTATGAGATATCGTTTACTTGTTCAAGCTGTTTTAAACTGTTTACTCATACCAGTCCCATTACTGACCCTAAGTTTATTTTGTTTTGTTTTCCCTAAACTCTTGGGTGCCCAAATTTGTGCGGGAAGACAAGTAGTTCAGGTGTTTACAGATATTTGGAGGAGCTTGGAGCAGGAGGCTTCAACGTTAGCTATCTAGTGTTATTTCAGCTGTATTGTAAGTGTTGTACTTTGATGATAATGTTTTGTATATATACAGTCATATTTTGTATTTCAAAAGTTGTTATATATTATATTTTATTCCGCTGCGATGTGAGATTCTGTGTTGTGTTTCTGTTCTTCTTCTTCTATTCTAAGTTTCTTTCTTTCTATTTCTCATCCTCTAACTTCTTTCAAATAATGATTCGTATTTCTGTGCAATTTGGGTTGGACGTGTGTTGTATTTAGTCAACTCAGATAGTACAGATTTGCGGGCCGTTACAGTTGGTATCAGAGCTTAGGTTGAGTGAATACCTAGGCTTGTTGGAATGTGCTCATTAGAGATAGGGTCAGTAGTACCCTATAATGAGTTGTCTATGTATATACGAGAGAGCATATTTGTTATTTGATATAAAAACTGTTTTATATTGTGTTGACTAGTCTGTTGAGTGAATTATGAATTCTGATCGAATCGTGGGACACCACGATGTCGATAGGAGTTTATAAACATTTGAACTGAAGATTGGACACGGTATTGTTTTAAATGGTTGATTTGATTGTTAGGATTATAATCGAATAAGATTATAAGAACTGAAATGGTCATATATAACCAAAAGTGAATTTGTATATGAATTAAATATACAAAAGTACATGAATTAAAATTGAATTCAAACCAAATATTTCCTGAAGTATATTAAAGTAATAAATCATTACTTTGAAAGGATTTGAATAAAAATCATTTTAGATGAATTTTGAAAGTGGGAAAGCACTAAACTCACTTCAATGGCTGGGAAATAATTCTGATGATGGTCGCAACATCATCAGTGTTCATTTTCGAGTTTCTAAGTGATGGATTGCTACCTTAGAAAAGTTTTGTTGGAAATTTGTTTGAAAGAAAACAAGTTGGTTTGAAAATCCAAATGTTTTGAATTTGAAATGGTTATAAATATATGTGTATATATTTGTGTGATTTAAGAAGGATTGGAAATAAAAACCTGGGAATTTGAATTCTGGAGTTTAAATTTAACTTAAGAAAGTTAAATGGACCGATTGGAAATAAAAACCTGGGAATTTGAATTCTAGAGTTTAAATTTAACGTAAGAAAGTTAAATGGACCGAACTAAATAAATTGATCAGAATCAATTTAAATAAAACTGGATTGCATATGAATGGAATATGAAATGTTGTGTAACAACCTGAAATTTTAATAACATGTTAAAACAAGAAATCAGGGCAGAATTAAATTATAAGTTAAGAATCAATGGGAACGGGTTATGCCATTGCGTTTGTCTCGAAATTCTACTTGAAAACGAGTCCGAAATTTCGTAAATTGGAGTCCGTATGACCAAGATATGACCCATAGAAGATTTCAGAAAATTCAAATTTCAGCCCGAAATTCAAATCCAGCAGATACATATTGGGCGGGAAATTTTCCCGCCCTACCCTAGGTCGACCTCCCCTGGTCGGACCCTGTTGGTCTGGTGCACCAGTTTGCTCCTTGGGTCTGCTCAGCTAGCCTTTGACAGGATTTGATGGTTCAGATCTAAATTAGGGTTAATCCTATGGCCTAAACTAGTCTCTACACCTATATAAACACCCTAATACCAAGCCTAAACCATCACAAATCAACCTAAAAACTAAATTCTGCCAAAATGCTCCCTAATCATGGCCTCCATCTTCATCTTGAGAACTTCTAATGCAAAAAGAGCCATCTTTCTTCATCAAATCAAAGGAGCTACTTATTCTCAAGGCTTCTAGTGTTGCTACATCATTCCTAGAGCTTCTACAACGTCTCTATCTTGATCTATTTGGTTTCTAGTTCTCATAGCCACGCTTTGTAAGCCCCACTCTACTCTTAGATTTAAACTATGAAGTTAATATGAATATGTAGCAAGTTGAGATGTGATTTTTGGTGTAATACTTGTCTTAGGGCTATATTTGTATGCATAGATCCATTTATGACTCTTTTGATCTATGATTGTGGGACTTTAATGACCTAGTACCGTTCACTTTGATTTTTGGGAATAAAGCTATGAGCTTTATTTGTTGGTTATGCATAATGCAACATAGAACTTGGTGGTTATGCATAATGCAACATAGAACCTCTCATAACCTTGATGTTAACTTGCATATGATGTTGAACTACACGCTACCCACAAGTTTATCACCCTATGTCAACTATTATCATGTTATCACCTTTGCCTATGATGTTGAACTACATGCTAACACAAGTTTATTTGCTAAGTTTGATGTCATACATGTTTTGAGGCCAATAATCCTATATGCTAGTTGTGATGAACACCTTTGCCTCAAATATCATCATGTTTAACTTATGAGCACCTTTACCACCTTATGCCCCTCTTGGTCATATTTTTATGTTCCTTGATTCACTTGTGTTGATGTGAATTTACGTGCGATGGGTATACGTTATGGGTAGTTAGGCAAACTTGAAATGACATGAAAAACATGACTTGAAACTTTATTATCCTTGAAATTTTAATATGGTCATGACATGTAGAAAACCATAAAAGTGGCCAACTCGAGGTTTTGTTGAGTTTGTAGCGTAAACCTGCCCGGAACCGCCCGGCAAATCCAGTGGCTACAAACAATAGGACCCAATGTGAGAAGTTGGTCATATCGCGCTTGAAACCCGACGTTGGACTAGGTTTTGGTGTAAAGCTGCACGGACCCGCCCGGCATATCCAGTAACCACAACAAAGTCTAATGTGAGAGGTTGGGTGCATTAAATTAATTAATGCCACATGTTAGGGTTAAGTCATGAGCCACTTGGATACACTTAACCAACTTGGAAACATGATTGGATAGGGTTAACCACACTTAACCCGTTAGAAACCCTAGTTACATGGTCCTTTTCAGCAGTAACCCTCTTGGATGTATCACGATACCCTAGGGACTAGGCTAGGGTGGGGCACGATTACTGGGCTGATTGTAAGCGACCAGAACGACGGCCGAGTTGGTGCGCCGGTGTAGGTTCAGGCGGACTATGGTCGTGCACATAGTCCGGAGTTGAAAAAGCAGGCACGGGCACCAGTAGGTTTAGACTGTGCGTGCTTGATACGTGTAAGTGGTTGGCACCCTAGGACTTGATACACCCTAGGGTGGACCCAGCACAGTTTGACTACATTCTGTGATTGGGCCGTATGACACTGACACTCGACGGGTTAGGCTTATAGGGAGCCGATCGACTAGACCGTGTAGTTGGACCTTGATTTGGGTCATCTCATGATATTGGGCCAAGGGATCACTTCTTGTTTATACTTGACATGGGCCAGGATACTAGTACTTTTGGTGCACAACTAAACCTTATATATGCGATGCCACACTTGTTCTACCTTGTTATCTATTTATCATGCCAGTTAGTTACCATCTTTATGTTTCATCTCAGTTTCTCATGTTTAGTTAACTTTATTAGTTTTTATACTAATAGTAGGTAGGACTTACCAGTCTTTATGACTGACCCTTTTTCTTTTGCCTCTTTTCTTCCGTTTCCCCTCCCCCAGGTTCTTAGGGAGGGAACACTAGTGCTTAGCTTGGACACTTGGCTTGCTTTCTTGACAGCTCATGTACGGTTTGGACTTGAGCTTGCTATGGCTTCACTACATCTATCTTGGGGATAGTTTACTTTATGTTATTTTTTAGTTTATGTTTTCTAGACTTGTGGTAGTTGGAAATAATGACTAAGTACTTTGATGTAAGTTGACTATTTGGTTTTGAAATGATGGTTTTTAAACTTCTACCGCTTCTTTACTTGTTTATCTATGTTCTGTCTTGTGATATCTCTGTGCATGTTTACCTAGACAACACCCTTCCAAAGTTAGTGCCAGCACTCATGAGTGTGGCCCTGGCGGAGGTGGGGTGTTACATTTGGTATCAGAGCATGAGGTTTTACTAGACCGGACAAAAAGTTTTAAAAACCTTTTTGAAAAACTATTTTCAAAACCAATTAATTATTTTTCCAAGAAAAGTTTAGTTTATTTTAAAAGGCTATTCCCCAAAAGCCATTAGCACTATCCTTTGTTTCCACATTCGAAATCTATCTTTTCCTTTTTCACCATGGTCGATCTTAACCTTCCCGAGGGTTTACCCATACCCGGATGGTTCCGGAAGTACTTGGAAGCTAGGGCCAACAATGCGGGCCCAGCAAACACTCCCACTCCTCCTCCCGTACCTGAGGTTCCTCCTCCTCCTCCTCCTCAGCGTCCACAAGCGGATTTCGCAAAGATTTGCAAAGACTTTAAGGCGATGGGTGGCAAGAATTTTGTTGTGACAGAGACTTATGTTGAGGCAAGAAACTGGTTAAAGGAAACTGAAGATCTTTTTGCTATCTTTGATGTAGAAGATCGTAGGAAAGTTCTGTTGGCAGTATGGCTATTGAAAGAGGAAGCTGCCTATTGGTGGGAAGTCACCAATGCTACTTGGCCTATAGAGACTTAAGCCGACTTTAGGATGAGGTTTGGGCTTAAGTTTCTATCATCTGCTGAGGAGAATCTGCAAATGGAGAAGTTTATATCTTTGAAGCAAGGGGACATGACCGTGAGGGAGTATGTGAATAAGTTTAACCATCTTGCTCGATTCGGTTTAGACATGGTTAACACACCTCAGAAGAAGGCTCTACGCTTTGCTCGAGGATTGAATGAGCCATTGCAAGGATTGGCCATGTCTCATATACCCATAGTGGGAAATTTTGAGAGCTTAGTGGATATGGCCTTGATTCAAGGAGATGATAAGAATGGAAAGAAAGAAGTTAAGCTTAATGAGACTCAAACTAAGAAGGCGGACTCCAAGTGGCGAGGCAACCAGAGCAATCAGAGAAATCAGAACAACAAGAACAACAAGGGTAAAAAGGCCAACAACAAGGCAAAGGAGACAAGGAAGTGCAACTTCTGTGGGATCACTGGACACATATCCAAAGATTGTAGGAAGAAGAAGAGGAAGTTGGGAGAATGCTTTCATTGCGGAGAGGCTGGACACTTCAGTAAGGATTGCCCAAAGAAGCAAGGACAGGGGCAAGGACAGACTCAGCGAGCAGGAACTTCTGAAGGGCAGATGCATGCTCTCAACACTACTCCAGCTCCGGACCGAGGTAGTGTTTCTGTAGAAAGCCTTGTTTACATTTCTGGTTTTCCTGTTCAAACTTTATTTGATTCTGGCGCATCGCATACCTTTATTTCTTCTGACGTTGTTGAAAGTTTGCACCTAAGTACTAGTCTAGTTGAGGATCCCGTTAGTGTTTCAAATCCAATTGGGGGTTCCGCCCATCTATCTATGATTTGTATGGATTTGAGGATTTCTATCTTGACCGTAGAATTCACATGTAATGCTTATGTTCTCGGGTTCATGGGATACAGGTTGATTTTGGGCATGGATTGGTTGTCCAGTTATGGAGCCATTCTCGATTGTGAGCATAGGGTAGTGAGGCTTATGACTCGCCTTGGTAATACCCTAGAGATTTCTTGTAACCCTCTGGATCCCGTCATGTTATGTTATCTTGAATCCCTCGACTCGTCCATTGACAATCTTCAATCTGTGAGGGTGGTCCAAGAATATCCTGATGTTTTTAATGAGGTGAAGGGGTTACCCCCTAAACGAGAGATAGACTTCAGTATTTATCTTGTTGATAATGCCAAGCCAGTTTCATTGCCTGTTAGGCACATAGCCCCGCAAGAAAGAAGAGAGCTTAGCAAGCAAATGAAGGAGTTGCTTGAGAAAAATTTCATTAGGCGAAGCATTTCTGAATGGGGTGCTCCTGTGGTATTCGCTACTAAGGCGGATGGTTCGCTTCGTCTATGTATTGATTATCGTGAGTTAAACAAGCTGACAAAGAAGAATAGGCACCCGTTACCGAGGATTGATGATCTCTTTGACCAACTTTTGGGTGCTTCTGTTTTCTCTCAACTCGATCTAGCCACCGGATTCCATCAGCTTAGAGTGGTTGAGGATAGTATTGATAAGACTGCGTTTAGGACTCCAAATGGATTCTTTGAATGGCTTGTCATGCCGTTCGGTTTGACTAATGTACCCGCATACTTCGTTGATTTGATGTGTAGGGTGTTTAGGGAGTTCCTTAACAAGTTTGTGGTTGTCGTCGTGGATGATATTCTGATCTTCTCTAAGGACGAGGAAGAGAATGCTACACACCTCAAGGAGGTTATGGATATGCTTAGAGCTCATCAGTTAAAAGCCAAGTTCTCCAAATGCCATTTCTGGAGAAGTGAAGTTCGGTTCCTTGGGCATATAGTTTCTATGCAAGGCATAGCTGTGGATCCCGCTAAAGTAGTGGCGGTACAAGAATGGAAAGTTCCGAAGAATGCAACTGAAGTGAGAAGCTTTCTCGGTCTGGCAAGATTTTATAGGAAGTTCAATAAGGACTTCGCTAAGATTTCAGCCCCTCTCACTAAGTTAACGAAGAAGAACTTAGTCTTTGCATGGGACTTAGAGTGTGAGCTTGCTTTTCAAAGGCTCAAGAAACCCTCACCACAGCTTCAGTTCTAGCATTACCGGATGGAGGGAAGATGTTTACCGTGTACACCGATGCATGTGGCACGGGATCAGGCGCTGTCCTGATGCAGGAGGGGAGAGTGATATGCTTTGGGGGTAGGCAACTCAAAGTTCATGAGAAGAACTATCCCACTCATGATTTGGAGTTGGCGGCGATTGTCTTTGCACTCAAATCTTGGCGCCATTATCTTCTAGGTGAAAGGTTTGAGTTATATACTGACCACAAGTCGCTCAAGTACCTCTTCTCGCAGAAAGATTTGAATCTAAGGCAGTATAGATGGATGGAATTCTTGGCATCATATGACTTCGATATAGCTTATACCCCTGGCAAGGGTAATGTTGTGGCGGATGCGCTAAGCAGAAGAAGGTTGACTTTGAGTCCCTAGTTTGTTGAGATGAAGAGCCTAGATTTCTTGGCAACCTTTGATTTTGCACCTGCTGTTGGCTCAATGACTAGTTCGTTAGCATCCTTTGAGCTTAGACCAACACTTCTTGATCAAGTTGGGGCTTCACAGAGGGAAGACCCGCAGATACTCGAGATCATGGACAAGTTGATTCGGGGTGAGATGTCAAGTCATGTAACGACCTGACATTTTTCCCGTCTCAAGTTGGTAATTAAACCTACTTGAAACGTTCAAAACATCAGATTGCTATTGGCTTACACGGTTTAAACAGAATCAATACAGAACCACAGAGTACAAATATTGCAGCGGAATAAAATTTTATTAAAAAATATCAGAGTTTACAATTGATTTACACAGTGGAAGAATAATGTAAATTTATACATGAATTTTAAATGGACATATTTTACACCTTTGTCGAGTGTAGCGCGTACGTAGCGCGGCATGCATCTTTGCGTCGTCTTCACGTTCCTCTCCTCTTTTGCGAGCTGAACTCTAAGCCTGGAACACTTAGGACCTGACCCAAGTGTTCCATGCAAAATACACAAAACACCCGAGTCAGGATTAAACTTATTTCAAGTTAGCACATTTCGATAAACACATAAATATAATTAGTTTAACTCCAACAACATTTCTAAATGATTCGAGTAAAATATATAGTGAACTGCTGAAATTTCATGGAGTCTAACATAGTAAAGAAACATGCGGATATGTGTGAGCGACACACCACTGTTAAAGAAACATATGTAAGGTACTTGACAGTGCTAACAGTGTGTAAATACATGTGAGTAAAAGGGCTTTGACTAACGCAAAAGTGGTAACTTGCATGTGTAGCGGTCATGAAGTGCTTGCGCGCACTAAGCGTTCAAAGGCAAAGGGGAAGTGTCAAAACAAGCAAGAACATTCATAAGGCAATTAGATCTGAATTAGCATAAGGGTAGCAGGGTCATGGACTGATGCGTTTGAAGGTGCAACATGTGTTCTTATGTAAACCAGGTGACAAGGCAAGTATAACAAAATACACTTCAACCAGAGGGAAAATAAGGAACATGCAACATGGCACAGGCTTAAGGTAAAAGAATAACATCTAAATTGTCATCATACGCATGTTATGTACCACCACTAAATAACTAGTTATACAAATAGATGGGTATAAATTAAGGTGACAGTACAAGCCAAAATAGGACTAATTACTACATCAAACCATACTACATACGTCAGGCATGAATAAAGCAACATGTATGGAAACAGGAATTACTTGGTAGGCCTCATGAATGGAACCCAAAGGAAGAACCCAAGTGTAAACACAGTTGTGGACTCGTAAGGAAATTATAAAGTGTGGCATTCTTGTGGCATGCATGACAACTTAAAGAACAACAAAATGGTGACATACAGCAAGGAATTTCGAAATCATCTATAAGGCATCCAATTGTTCCATGCATAAATATGATTTCATAGCAAGGGAGGCTTGCATGTAAAAAGCTACTAAATGTACAACAAATCATGCAAGACAACAATTGGATGTAAGCTTATAGTGGAGTTCAAGTATCAGGAACATGCACGCATAGTGGTAGAATGGTTTTTTTATCTCCAACGTTATTACTTCCTTTCTATACCAAATCCAACATTAATTAATTACCCATTTCCTTTTTAAATCACATGTAAGTAGGCATGTAAAGATGACAGGGTATGAGCTTAATCAAAATTTAGAAACAGCTAAGGCAAAAGGTCACACCCACATAGCAAACTAATATAGAATGAAGGATTTAAAGAGGGAAAATTTGAACGGTATCTATGTATATGTTGCATGCGCAAGTAGACGGAAATCCGGGATGCATGAGAGCCACCTAGGCAAGGGACTAATAAAATCTCCTTCATGTTCCTGTTGTGTGCCAAATTTGTACGCATGCATTACATATTTCTTGTTGGTCATAGTGAAAAGTGGGGTTTATCTTCTAGCTTTAAAGATACATCATTAGTAGTCAGAACCAAATACCACCCATTGTTAACGTAAAATACAACAAAGGCTGACAGTTACTTTTCCTCATGCAAAATGAAAGCAGAACCCAAAGGTAGGAGGAGTTAGCGTACAAGGTACAAGTAACTAGGATCATCACTGGAAGGGAATGTCTTTGATATTCCTAATGTAATCCACTTCACAAAAAAGCTACTACTTGAAATGATTTTTAATCGTAAGGGTACAAAACAAGTGCACCGTTAAGGCACAACTGGTCCAACGGTGCTGGGAAGGTCGGATCGGACATGATAGGAACATCACAACCAAGACAATCATGCAACAGCACAATGTATACTGTATAGAGAAATCAAACCATCATATTCAAGTGGAAACGAAATGGTAACTTGAAAATCAGTTTAATCGTAAGTAAACTTACATTCAGTCGTGGTAGCGGACGGTGGAAGGGAGAGCAAGTCTTTACAGTGAACTGAACCCGATTGGGTATGGTGGTGCTTGCCTCGTCTGGGATTGATTAGGCGCAGACAAACCGGAAGCGGTGCGGTGAAGGACTGAAGTTGCTGAGTGATTCGGGTTTTGATTTCCCGGTGGACATTAATTTGGGGATGGAGGATCTAACTGTCGGGATTTACGGTGGAGGAAGGGATATCGAGGTGGCAGGCGCGGTGGCCATTGCCAGAGGGGAAAGGAGGCGGTGTGAACTAACAGTGGCCATTGATTTGAGCAAGAACTATTTTGGGAAGAGACAATATTTGATTTAAGGATTAGCTTCTCAGTTGCCATTCTAAGATTTGGGGAATTTTCCTTAATTTGGCTGAGGAGACAAAAGGAACGGATGGAAAAATATTTAAGAAGGGGAAAGAAACAATGAATGGGCGGTGGAAACATAAAAATGGACACGCTTCAAAAGCAAGGACGCGTGTAAAATACAAGGACACGCGTGAAGGAAAATGTACACATAAAGCAGAGAACTGAAACGTGGCTATCAAATTCAAGGGCAAGTTACAAGTGTTAAATTTTTATTTTTATTTCAATTTAAACAAGAGGCAATTCTACACTAGCCAAATATTTTCCTAGAACATATATCCTATATTATACAAGCACAATACTAACCTAAAGCTTCCAAATACAATCGCAAAGGAAATTTAAAACCCAATCTAGATTTAATTAAACTTATTTACATACGATTATACTTCTCAAGTTGAAATGGAAAACCAATTTCATAATTTTACTAATAATATTTTAAGTGTAAACAAAGTGTATAAGACAATACTATTGTACTTGTACCTATTTAAAATAAATAACATATAGTAGATGATGCTCAAGTTGAATTATAATTCCAATTACTTTTAAAATGTTAAGAGCGCTAAAATTTGACGAAACTATTCAATTTACATATCAAAATAAATTTATACTAAAAGATTTTCATTCAAAACCAAGTCAAATAAACTAAATTTCAAAATTATAAATAAATTTCTAGTATAAACATGAATTTCCTAACACTAAATTAAATTAACTTTAAATTTCAAATGTCAAAATTCTGGTTTGTTACAAGTCACCTCGCTAGATATACTATCAATGACAAGGGATGGCTAAGGCGTGATGGAAGACTATGTGTCCCACGAGTGGGAGATTTAGTAAATAAAGTTCTTGAGGAGGCGCATCACTCGAGGATGACCATACATCTCGGAGGGGATAAGATGTATCGGGACATGAAGCGCATTTTCTTTTGGGATGGGATGAAAAAGGTTGTTGCAGAGTTTGTTTCTAGATGCATTGTTTGCCAACAAGTAAAGACCGAGTCGAAGAAGCCCGGTGGGCTACTGCATCCATTGGAGGTCCCGCTATGGAAGTGGGAAATTATCTCTATGGATTTTGTGGATGGATTGCCGAGATCAAGGAAGGGGAATACTAGCATATGGGTCATAGTGGATAGACTCACGAAGAGCGCTCATTTCATTCCAGCAAAGAGCAAGAGGACCGCATCATGGCTAGCATCTGTTTATCTTCGAGAGATAGTGCGATTGCATGGAGTTCCTTCTAGCATAGTGAGCGATCGTGACCCAATCTTCACTAGCCAATTTTGGAATAGCTTGCAAGAAGCGATGGGTACGTGATTGAATCTAAGTACGGCCTATCACCCACAGACGGATGGTCAGACCGAAAGGGTGAATAGGGTACTAGAAGATCTGTTGAGGCTATGCATTCTTGACTTTGGTAGCACTTGGGAAGACCATCTCCCTCTCGTAGAGTTTGCTTATAATAACAGTTACCAATCAAGCATAGGGATGGCACCATTCGAAGCTTTGTATGGGAGGCCGTGCAAGTCACCAACATGTTGGTGGGAGACGACGGATAAGCTTATACTTAGGCCCGACATGATAAGGGACACATCCGAGAAGGTTGAGTTGATTCGAAAGCGGATGAAAGCGGCCCAAGACAGACAGAAATTCTATGCAGATGAGCGAAGGACAGACCTAGAGTTTGAAGTTGGAGATATGGTCTTTGTGAAGGTTTCTCCCTTGCGAAATGTGGTTCGTTTTGGAGCAGTTGGAAAGCTAGCACCAAGGTTCGTTGGACCCTTCCCTATCATCAAGAAGATCGGGCAAATGGCTTATAGGGTGGAATTGGCCGAGAAGCTGGCTGGAGTGCACAATGTCTTTCATGTCTCGCATCTTCGAAAATGCCTACATGAATCAACCGAAGTAGTTGAGCCTAGCATTCTTGAAGACATGGAGGTAGAGAAAGAGGCAACCCTGAGGCGAGCTCCGATTCGTATCTTGGGAACAGAGATCAAGAAGCTGAGGAATCGAGAAGTCAAGTTGGTAAAGGTTCAGTAGAGTGAAGCCGATGAAGATGCAACTTGGGAAACCGAGGAGAAGATGCGTGGGCTTTATCCATTCCTTTTTGAGGGTACATTCTCAATCTCCTTTCCTAGTTAGCATATCTTTCTTTTGCTATCCATATTTATCTTGTTATCTCGTTAATCTTGTCATGAGAACCTTAGGTAGAAACCCTTTGGATGAAACATGTATTTGAAACATGTTATGCTTGATGGTTGCAAATGGTTGCAAGTGTTTACAAGTGGTTACTCGTGGATGCATGATACACGTTAGGCACTAAGATCGGCTCACACACTTTCATATTGCATATGCATGAGTGTTTATGCTTATTCATGGATGAAACTTGTTATGCTATCACATGGATGTTTCATATGATTGAATGTTATGTGCACTCATGTAGAGATTATAAATTACGTTAGGAGTTTGCATACATTTGGACTCATGCACTAACATATTCTGCATTAAGGAGGTTTACTGAGTCAGTAACCGCCTGATTTTCGCATTAGATAGGTGCATATACACACACTTTTGCATATGTTCATACAGCATTAGAAATCTTTTAAGGACATTGATTACTTGTGGATGATGTTTGAGTAGATGGATGATGGATGGTAGGATACGTTCTTCCTAACTTTGAGATTTCGGGGACGAAATCCTTTAAGGTGGGGAGAATGTAACAACCTGAAATTTTAATAACATGTTAAAACAAGAAATCAGGGAAGAATTAAATTATAAGTTAAGAATCAATGGGAACAGGTTACGCCATTGCGTTCGTCTCGAAATTCTGCTTGAAAACGAGTCCGAAATTTCGTAAATCGGAGTCCGTATGACCAAGATATGGTCCATAGAAGATTTCAGAAAATTCAAAATTCAGCCCGAAATTCAAATCCAACCAGAAACAGATTGGGCGGGAAATTTTCCCGCCCTACCCCAGGTTGACTGGGGGGTCGACTGGGGAGTCGACCTGCCCCCCCAGGTCGACTGGGGTGTCAACCCGGGGGTCGACCTCCCCTGGTCGGACACTGTTGGTCTGGTGCACCAGTTTGCTCCTTGGGTCTGCTCAGCTAGCCTGTGACGGGATTTGATGGTTCAAATCTAAATTAGGGTTAATCCTATGGCCTAAACTAGTCTCTACGCTTATAAAAACACCCTAATACCTAGCCTAAACCATCACAAATCAACCTAACAGCTAAATTTTGCCAAAATGCTCCCTAATCATGGCCTCCATCTTCATCTTGAGAGCTTCTAAGGCAAAAAGGAGCCATCTTTCTTCATCAAATCAATGGAGCTACTTATTCTCAAGGCTTCTAGTGTTGCTACATCATTCCTAGAGCTTCTACAACGTCTCTATCTTGTTCTATTTGGTTTCTAGTTCTCATAGCCACGCTTTGTAAGCCCCACTCTACTCTTAGATTTAAACTATGAAGTTAATATGAATATGTAGCAAGTTGAGATGTGATTTTTGGTGTAATACTTGTCTTGGGGCTATATTTGTATGCATAGATCCATTTATGACTCTTTTGATCTATGATTGTGGGACTATCATGAACCTAGTACCGTTCACTTTGATTTTTGGGAATAAAGCTATGAGCTTTATTTGGTGGTTATGCATAATGCAACATAGAACTTGGTGGTTATGCATAATGCAACATAGAACCTCTCATAACCTTGATGTTAACTTACATATGATGTTGAACTACATGCTACCCACAAGTTTATCACCCTATGTCAACTATTATCATGTTATCACCTTTGCCTCTGATGTTGAACTACATGCTAACCACAAGTTTATTTGCTAAGTTTGATGTCATACATGTTTTGAGGCCAATAATCCTATATGCTAGTTGTGATGAACACCTTTGCCTCAAATATCATTGTGAAAACCCGTAACTTCCCCGTAAAGGAAAGAGCCGATAGTTCGAGAACAAGCCACAAAAGAACGCAGACGGAAGAACATTTCATTGTATATTACAACAATGCATCAGATTACAAGAATATACAGAGTATAAACAAATAAATATTACACAGAAATATCAGAGATTTAAATTACATTTAAATACATAGCAGCGGAAAATAATACAATACACAACTAGAAGGAGATATACGGATACAAAGCTTTCCGAATATCGTTCCAGCTGTAAACCAGGATCCTGTGAATATAAATCTGCAAAACCAAAACTACTAGCTGCCCGTGTCGAAAATAAGGGCACCCAGAGTTTAGGTTAAAACAATAAACTCCAGGTCAGTCATGTGACTGGTGTGAGAACTAAAACAGTTATTAATCTTTATTTTTAAAGTTAGGTAAATTAAGGGACCACGCCGCATAACACGGAACGGGTTTCCTCCCAAGAATACCAGTGCATAAAACAAACAGTGCAATGCTAAATAAAGAAAAATGAAGCTATTACAAGACCCAGGTCCTATCACACAATGCAACGCAAGCCACGAGATAGGGTTTTCCCTAATAACAGCCAAAGAATGCTTGATACGTTTAAAACAAATCATTTGATACTATTATAAGTGTATAGTGTATAAAACAACTTCAAATCATAAGTATCAATCATAGACGACATGGGTACCATATATCATGTCGCCATACTAGGCTCTACAATCAAAACCGCAAGTGTCACGTATTTGGAGATTGGATTTCCATCTATGAACCGAGGCAAAAGATAGTCCTCAACCAATTCGAGACGCTCTAGCCCGCCCCTTAGGATCAGAGCTCGAGTGACCCTTGGATCGTCAGGGCCGGTCCACCGATGTGGATTAAAATGCCTGAACATGCGTTTCCCCGCACTTTGGGGCGTAAATGAGCCAACGAATGGCTCCATCGGACCCGGATCGTCCGATCTAACCGAGGCGCCTCGCAATAGCAACAACCACACAGGTGAAAAGTATATAAATGTCAGGGATGATAGGTCACTGACACCACCCTAGCTAGAAGGAAACGCATGCCCTCCCTGATGTCCTCTCCCGTTTTTGGTTCACAACCGGGGTGCGAGGCTCGCGAATTCACGTTACACAAAGCTGTGCCACACAGGCTGTGCTTTGATCATCACCACAAGACTTTGCTTTTCAACAAAAGCCTCGATCAATTGCATCTTAGCATGCCCCACAGGCAAACCACTCTTTGCAACCGATATCAGTCACACAGAATGAAATCCAATGTCAGACACACAGTCCATTTACAAGTCCGTTCCGGGTCTGAACGAAACCGGAGGCACTTTCCTCGCATATCCATCGATCTCCAAGCACATCTGGATGACCACCGATTGATTCCCTCACCTTGGGTGTACAGCCCAATCAAGATCATCAGTAATCACTTAAACGATGTGAAGACTTCCAGTCTTCAACCACTGTCTTCATCTTTTACTTATCGTCGTATCAGTTATTCAGAATGGGATAAACCCGGTCTTTCTGAATAACTCGCGTATATAATAAATAAGTGTTACAAAAACACAACATACGCCTCATTCCAATTCAGAATATTCTTTTATTCAAATATTCTTATGTTTTGGGAAGGGTTCCCATTAATTTTATCAAAGATAAATTCTTTCAATTTATTCTTTAATCTCCTTTGAATATCAATTCAAACTAGTCGGGATTAGCGAACCTTACCGAAGTAATCATTTGTTTTAATTTCCAAATCCCAACCTATTCATCCCATGAAGTAAATCTGGTTATACTTCATATCTAACACCATGGTGTTATCGGTAAATTCAATTACAATTTCACGTTCAAATCTAATTAAAGATTTAACTATCGTCTGGAGCAAAACTGGTGTTACTCCATTCTTGATCATTTCAATCTAATTAAAGATTCATTAAAACTCCACTTAGTTTTAATCTTTTACTGGGTTAAAGAATCAGTGTCATTTAAAACATGGTTCACGGTAAACCCAAAATCACTTTCCATTAATTATCGGGTTAAAGAACAAGTGTTATTTAAAACACTATTCACGATAAACCCAAAAATCAATACTAATTCGATTCCAATTAAATATTATTTAATTGGTACACTTCATTACATCTAAATAAAAATATTTAATCTTTTCTCAATTGGGTTCAAGAACAATGTTAATAAAGACACCATTCATGACAAACCCAAATCACATTTGACATTAAATACAAGGCTCTGAATAGAAAATATACCGGCTTACATTCAATATCAAATTCTACGACCAACAAATATCGTATTGGAAATAACGATATATATATCTTTCAAATTCCCATAACAACATTTGTATAATCACAAAATCCAACATCGAAATATTCCGAAGACAATTTCGATTCAAATCCATTCCAATGCAATCATTGGAAATTTTGGTTATTTTCAAAACCATTTCAAATCCAATTTATTTATTTAAAAAAATTGAATTTTAATCCTAGTTCAAAACTAGCTCATTTCGATAAAAATCTATTTTTATCTTTACAAATATGGAGTTTTTCATCCCAATTCTTTCTAAATCATTTCTTATGATTTTACACAAATTATTACTATTTTTAATAATTTATCAAGGCCCGTACAGTCGATTTCCATCAACGGCCATCGAACTGCACTTACATCGACCTTTTTCGAATTTGATTTGCACGTATCTCCAAATCCAACCGTTAGATTTCAAATTTCTAATATTCGTTAGAAAGCTCTTTTCGATACGAACCCAACGGTTCCGGTTTTAGGAGAATCCGACGGTCGGATCTCCCGCAATTTCCATTCGAAGTCAATGGTCGAAATTCGCGAACTGCCGTGGCGCGGCGCGTTCTATTCAGACCATTATATTATATATATAATATATACTTCGTCGATTTCAATTCAAAACGTGCTTTATAAATCGTTTTAAATTCTTTTTTCAAAAATGATTTCAATTCGAATTCATTTATATTCAATTTCGATTTGAATTCATTTCTATTTAATTTAATTCGAATTTCAATTCTTTTCAAAATTCAGATTTTGAAATCACTTTCGATATTCGTTAAAAAATGAATAAAATCGATATAAATATCGTTCACGTCAAAATGGCGTCAATCTAATCAACACGGCTTCATATATTCATATTTTCAAATATTCTATTTCAGATATTTCTGTTTCAAATATTTTTATTTCAAATATTTCTATTTCAAATATTTCTATTTCAAATATGGAATGAGGCCCAATCAATTACCATATAATGTTGATTATATGGATTTTCTACAACACATGTATACAATAACAACGATGAACAATCAGCCATCATCCAAAGTGCATTCTACACCGTATAAGCATCAAATATAAATATTTAACGCTCATAACAGTCTGTCAATCAATCAATCGACATACAACCAAACAATCGGGATTAGTGTACGTCAAATATCATCCCAATACCCGTGTGGGGTTTCAAACAATCAAACACAGATTTTATTTGTGCAGTAGGGCGATGTGTAAAATTTATCGTCCTAATCAATATCAGTCAAATGTGTGTATATAAACAAATCGTCCGATTTGTTTATTTTTATTTCATTTCATATGCACGTTAAAAATTCTATTTTTAACTATAAAATATTTTATTTCGTTTCACATCACATCACACAATCAACTACACATCAAAATCAAACAAACAAGCATACAAGCCGTCCATGGTCTGTGGACGACGGGTGTCGGGTGCTACTAAACACCGTCTGCATCCTAGTATATATATATATATACATATATATATATATATATATATATAACTCGAAAATTAAATTAAAGAGTGAGAAATTCTCATAGAATTAGCTAAACCAATCCCTCGACTCTTCTTATGTGGAAATCTTCGCCGTTCTTGCATCTTGTCACTTTCTTTGCCCGTATTCTCTATATATATAAAAATCACATTTTTACTTCGCTATTCAATATATAAAAATCGAATTTTTTACTTCGCTATTCAATATATAAAAATCGAATTTTTACTTCGCTATTCAATATATAAAAATCGAATTTTTACTATGCTATTCAATATATAAAAATCAAATTTTTACTATGCTATTCAATATATAAAAATCGAATTTTTACTATGCTATTCAATATATAAAAATCGAATTTTTACTTCGCTATTCAATATATAAAAATCCCATTTTTACTTCGTTATTCAATATATAAAAATCGAATTTTTACTTCAACTCTATAAAAAATCATATTTTTATTTTACTTTATATATATAGATAGATGCTTTATTCTATATAAAATTATATTTTTATATTTCTACTTCATATATAAAGATCGAATTTTTATCATCATAACTATATAAAAGGTTACATTTTTATACTTCTACTTTAATAAAAATTACATTTTTAATCTTTTTACCATACAAAAATTCCATCTTTGATATTTTTACAATATAAAAATCATATCTTTTATAG
The DNA here is from genome assembly GCA_030737875.1 of Allium sativum. NCBI lineage: Eukaryota > Viridiplantae > Streptophyta > Magnoliopsida > Asparagales > Amaryllidaceae > Allium > Allium sativum. The sequence goes on from CM060918.1 coordinate 755,854,290, forward strand.
TTCTACAATATAAAAATCCTATCTTTGATATTTCTATAATATAAAAATCCTATCTTGGAATAAAATAAAAATAAACTTATAGAAATGCAGTTTTACTCCTAATTAACATCAGGGAAAAGAAAGAAAAATAAAAACAATGCAAATAATTAAATATAAAAAAAAACTCACAGCGTTCGTCGACTGAGGGGGGGGGGGTTCTGCGCTGTGTTGACAAACTGGAGGGGGGTGTGCTGGTGGTCTCGGCCTCTGGCGAGGTGGGGCTCGCACAGGCGGGCGACGGATTGGGACTCGGGGTGTCAGCGATTGGAAGAGGAGAAGAGCTGGAGGCAGAGTACGCGAGGAGGAAGAGGAGAGGCAGGGACGGAGGAGGAAGGCGGCGGTGGGGGAGTCATTGTGGAGGGCGGCGGATCCAGTGCGGCGTCGGCGAGGGGTTCCGTCGATATCGAGATTCCTTTTTTTTCTGTTAGAAACGGGAATGAAAGGATAATGGGAGGGAGGGCTTAAATGAAATTATATATATATATTATTATTTAATTTATTTATTTTAATTCCATAAAGCAACTTTCTATTTCGAACTCGAAATCAAGCCCATCGCCTGTCGTCCATAGCTAATTACCCCCATTCTGAACACAATGGAATATGTATCGTAGGCTGATTTGACTGTTTCGATCAGTTTTCATCAAAATCAAAATATAACTCTATATATTGAATTTGAACGCGCATTTCAATTCACCGGGGTCACATACTAACCCGAAAAATTCCCAAAAAATATTTTCTATCTTCGTATTGACGATACGGTCCTAACAAAACTAGTTTCGTCGAATTCTGAGACCGTTTGAAAAATGGCCATTTTCCAGTCGATTAAAATCAACTGAAACTGGTCAAATACGTTTTCCTTTGCCACGCTCACATATTGATTCAAAAAATTATGAAATTTGAAACCTAGCAATAACTTTACATCCTGGATCCAACAAAAGTGGTTTCGTCGAAATCCGAGGTCGTTTGCAAAATGGCTATTTTTAAGGGCCAGAATTCCATAGCGACTATTCTGAAAATTCATTTGGCCATATCTTTTGATTCCTGTTATGAAATTTGGATTTTTCGGATTCGTTGGAAAGATATTCTCAAATAGATTCTAATATTTTTGGTTTCGTTAAAATCCGATTTATTTTGCACCCGGTACATTCATTTGAAGTTTGAAATTGAATTATCGAACTACCGCGCCATTTTCAATTCCTTTTATATATATAAATAATTATTTATATTTTAACGACGGACTGTATAAATATATACGTTTGATTTATATTCAAAATATATTTTTCGTCGATATTATTTAAAATAATCTATTTTAAATAATCAAAATTCGCTAAAATTGCCAGAATAAAAATTTCAAACTAGCCCAGATTTTCGGGTTCTTACAATCTCCCCCACTTAAAACTTTTCGTGCCCGAAAAGGAACAAAGTCGAAAGTGGTTTGATTAATCAACTCTACGTTCGATCTGGCTTCCATTCTCCAACTTTTCAGTTTCTGAGGATTTCCAACTTTTCAAAAATTTGGCTAACACCCTAAATTTTCGAAAAAATTCGCCATAACCTCCCCTGCACCGGGAGCCACGGGAAAATCCCGAAATTGCCATATAGGCCTTCTGATCTCAAAAAGAAAAAGAAAAAGCCAAGCGGCTAGCCAATAGGCTCATAAAATCATGATCACCCAAACAAAACAGTAAATTATAGCAAACATATACCTATTTGTCGGGCAAACAAATTTTATTCTCTGCTCTAGCCTCCTTGCTATGACCTGTTCAATGTAAGTACAAGTATATGCAAGCAAATGCGACTAATTTTCAATAAGATTCACTATTTGATTCTATTAGGCGTAATGATTCAAAATTTCAAAAAAATAACCAAAAAACACAAACATCAATCAATTAATTGATTAACGTTTCAAATTCATAATTTTGATACATATACAGAAAATCATGTTTTTGATGTCAATTCACAACGATAAGCCCTATCTAGTTTCGGTTCTCACACCAGTCAATTGGAAATTTATAGAAATCTCACTTTCGAAACTCGAAGATAAATACTAGCGACGGTGCCCTGTTGCCAGAGTTATCCCCGGGCACTAGAGTATGATTCTATAACTATCCAGTATATTAAAACTTCGAATACACATTTGCAAGACATATATGCAAAATCTTTATATATCGGATTGTCCAAATCTATATGGAGTAAATATTCAAATACGTATGAAATGGTTTAAATTTCAAAACAAAATTGGCTTTCAATTTAAAAATATACTCTTCACACTTGTTCTAGGATATTACTGATCCCATCTCTAACGAGTCATTCCCATTGGATATTACTAATCCAATATCTATGAATACTTTCGTATGGTCCTAATGTGCCTTGTTCTCTGAGCTTTGTAAACCAAAGCTCTGATACCAACTGTTAAAACCCGTAACTTCCCCGTAAAGGAAAGAGCGGATAGTTCGAGAACAAGCCACAACAGAACACAGACGGAAGAACATTTCATTGTATATTACAACAATGCATCAGATTACAAGAATATACAGAGTATAAACAAATAAATATTACACAGAAATATCAGAGATTTAAATTACATTTAAATACATAGCAGCGGAAAATAATACAATACACAACTAGAAGGAGATATACGGATACAAAGCTTTCCGGATATCGTTCCAGCTGTAAACCAGGATCCTGTGAATATAAATCTGCGAAACCAAAACTACTAGATGCCCATGTCGAAAATAAGGGCACCCAAAGTTTAGGTTAAAACAATAAACTCCAGGTCAGTCATGTGACTGGTGTGAGAACTAAAATAGTTAATAATATTTATTTTTAAAGTTAGGTAAATCAAGGGACCACGCCGTATAACACGGAACGGATTTCCTCCCAAGAATACCAGTGCATAAAACAAACAGCGCAATTCTAAATAAAGAAAAATGAAGCTTTTATAAGACCCAGGTCCTATCACACAATGCAATGCAAGCCGGGGGATAGGGTTTTCCCTTATAACAGCCAAAGAATGCTTGATACGTTTAAAACAAATCATTTGATACTATTATAAGTGTATAGTGTATAAAACAACTTCAAATCATAAGTATCAATCATAGACGGCATGGGTACCATATATCATGTCGCCATACTAGGCTCTACAATCAAAACCGCAAGTGTCACATATTTGGAGATTGGATTTCCATCTATAAACCGAGGCAAAAGATAATCCTCAACCGATTCGAGACGCTCTAGCCCGCCCCTTAGGATCAGAGCTCGAGTGACCCTTGGATCGTCAGGGCCGGTCCACCGATGTTGATTAAAATGCCTGAACATGCGTTTCCCCGCCCTTTGTGGCGTAAATGAGCCAACGAATGGCTCCATCGGACCCGGATCGTCCAATCTAACCGAGGCGCCTCGCAACAACAACAACCACATAGGGGAAAAGTATATAAATGTCAGGGCTGGTAGGTCACTGACACCACCCTAGCTAGAAGGAAACGCATGCCCTCCCTGATGTCCTCTCCCGTTTTTGGTTCACAACTGGGGTGCGAGGCTCGCGAATTCACGTTTCACAAAGCTGTGCCACACAGGCTGTGCTTTGATCATCACCACAAGACTTTGCTTTTCAATAGAAGCCTCGATCAATTGAATCTTAGCATGCCACACAGGCAAACCACTCTATGCAACCGATATCAGTCACACAGAATGAAATCCAATGTCAGACACACGGTCCATTTACAAATCCGTTCTGGGTCTGAACTAAACCGAAGACACTTTCCTCGCATATCCATCGATTTCCAAGCACATCTGGACGACCACCGATTGATTCCCTCATCTTGGGTGTACAGCCCAATCAAGATCATCAGTAATCACCCAAACGATGTGAAGACTTCCGGTCTTCAACCACCGTCTTCATCTTCGACTTATCGTCGTATCAGTTATTCAGAATGGGATAAACCCGGTCTTTTCGAATAACTCGCGTATATAATAAATAAGTGTTACAAAAACACAACATACGCCTCATTCCATTTCAGAATATTCTTTTATTCAAATATTCTTATGTTTTGGGAAGGGTTCCCATTAATTTTATCAAAGATAAATTCTTTAAATTTATTCTTTAATCTCCTTTGAATATCAATTCAAACTAGTCGGGATTAGCGAACCTTACCGAAGTAATCATTTGTTTTAATTTCCCAATCCCAACCTATTCATCCCATGAAGTAAAACTGGTTATACTTCATATCTAACACCATGGTGTTATCGGTAAATTCAATTACCATTTCACGTTCAAATCTAATTAAAGATTTAACTATCGTCTGGAGCAAAACTGGTGTTACTCCATTCTCGATCATTTCAATCTAATTAAAGATTCATTAAAACTCCACTTAGTTTTAATCTTTGACTGGGTTAAAGAATCAGTGTCATTTAAAACACGGTTCACGGTAAACCCAAAATCACCTTCCATTAATTATCGGGTTAAAGAACAAGTGTTATTTAGAACACTGTTCACGATAAACCCAAAAATCAATACTAATTCGATTCCAATTAAATATTATTTAATTGGTACACTTCATTAAATATAAATAAAAAGATTTAATCTTTTCTCAATTGGGTTCAAGAACAATGTTAATAAAGATACCATTCACGACAAACCCAAATCACATTTGACATTAAATACAAGGTTCTGAATAGAAAATATACCGGCTTATATTCAATATCAAATTCTACGACCAACTAATATCATATTGGAAATAACGATATATATATATCTTTCAAATTCCCCTAACAACATCTGTATAATCACAAAATCCAACATCGAAATATTCCAAAGACAATTTCGATTCAAATCCATTCCAATGCAATCATTGGAAATTTTGGTTATTTTCAAAACCATTTCAAATCCAATTTATTTATTTAAAAAAAATTGAATTTTAATCCTAGTTCAAAACTAGCTCATTTCGATAAAAATCTATTTTTATCTTTTCAAATATGGAGTTTTTCATCCCAATTCTTTCTAAATCATTTCTTATGATTTTACATAAATTATTACTATTTTTAATAATTTTATCAAGGCCCGTACAGTCGATTTCCATCAATGGCCATCGAACTGCACTTACAGCGACCTTTTCTAAATTTGATTTGGACGTATCTCCAAATCCAACCGTTAGATTTCAAATTTCTAATAATCGCTAGAAAGCTCTTTTCGATACGAACCCAACGGTTCCGGTTTTAGGAGAATCTGACGGTCGGATCTCTCGCAATATCCATTCGAAGTCAATGGTCGAAATACGCGAACTGCCGCGGCGCGGCGCGATCTATTCGGGCCATTATATTATATATAATATATACTTCGTCGATTTCAATTCAAAACGTGCTTTATAAATCGTTTCAAATTCTTTTTTCAAAATCGATTTCAGTTCGAATTCATTTATATTCAATTTCGATTTGAATTCATTTCTATTTAATTTAATTCGAATTTCAATTCTTTTCAAATTTCAGATTTTGAAATCACTTTCTATATTTGTTATAAAATGAATAAAATCGATATAAATATCGTTCACGTCAAATGCATCAATCTAATCAACACGGCTTCATATATTCATATTTTCAAATATTCTATTTCAGATATTTCTATTTCAAATATTTTTATTTCAAATATTTCTATTTCAAATATTTCTATTTCAATTATGGAATGAGGCCCAATCAATTACCATATAATGTTGATTATATGGATTTTCTACAACACATGTATACAATAACAACGATGAACAATCAACCATCATCCAAAGTGCATTCTACACTGTATAAGCATCAAATATAAATATTTAACGCTCATAACAGTCTGTCAATCAATCGATCGACATACAACCAAACAATCTGGATGAGTGTACGTCAAATATCATCCCAATACCCGTGTGGGGTTTCAAACAATCAAACACAGATTTTATTTGTGCAGTTGGGCGATGTGTAAAATTTATCGTCCCAATCAATATCAGTCAAATGTGTGTATATAAACAAATCGTCCGATTTGTTTATTTTTATTTCATTTCATATGCACGTTAAAAATTCTATTTTTAACAATAAAATATTTTATTTCATTTCACATCACATCACACAATCAACTACACATCAAAATCAAACAAACAAGCATACAAGCCGTCCATGGTCTGTGGACGACGGGTGTCGGGTGCTACTAAACACCGTCTGCATCCTAGTATATATATAACTGGAAAATTAAATTAAAGAGTGAGAAAATCTCATAGAATTAGCTAATCTAATCCCCTGACTCTTCTTATGCGGAAATCTTCGCCGTTCTTGCCTCTTGTCACTTTCTTTGCCCGTATTCTCTACATTTATAAAAATCACATTTTTACTTCACTATTCAATGTATAAAAATCGAATTTTTACTTCGCTATTCAATATATAAAAATCGAATTTTTACTTCGCTATTCAATATATAAAAATCGAATTTTTACTATGTTATTCAATATATAAAAATCGAATTTTTACTATGCTATTCAATATATAAAAATCGAATTTTTACTATGCTATTCAATATATAAAAATCGAATTTTTACTTCGCTATTCAATATATAAAAATCCCATTTTTACTTCATTATTCAATATATAAAAATCGAATTTTTACTTCGACTCTATAAAAAATCATATTTTTATTTTACTTTATATATATAGATAGATGCTTTATTCTATATAAAATTGTATTTTTATATTTCTACTTCATATATAAAGATCGAATTTTTATCATCATAACTATATTAAAGATTATATTTTTATACTTTTACTATAATAAAAATTACATTTCTAATCTTTTTACCATATAAAAATTTCATCTTTGATATTTTTACAATATAAAAATCATATCTTTTATAGTTCTACAATATAAAAATCCTATCTTTGATATTTTTACAATATAAAAATCCTGTCTTGGAATAAAATAAAAATAAACTAATAGAAAGGTAGTTTTACTCCTAATTAACATCAGGGAAAAGAAAGAAAAATAAAAACAATGCAAATAATTAAATATAAAAAAAACTCACAGCGTTCGTCGACTGAGGGGGGGTTTCTGCGTTGTGTTGACTGACTGTAGGGGGGGTGTGCTGGTGGTCTCGGCCTCTGGCGAGGTAGGGCTCGCACAGGCGGGTGGCGGATTGGGGCTCGGGGTGTCAGCGATTGGAAGAGGAGAAGGGCTGGAGGGAGAGTACGCGAGGAGGAAGAGGAGAGGCAGGGACGGAGGAGGAAGGCGGCGGTGGGGGAGTCGATGGGGAGGGCGGCGGATCCAGTGCGGCGTCGGCGAGGGGTTCCGTCGATCTCGAGATTCCTTTTTTTTTTGTTAGAAATGGGAATGAAAGGATAAGGGGAGGGAGGGCTTAAATGAAATTATATATATATATTATTATTTAATTTATTTATTTTAATTCCATAAAGAAACTTTCTATTTCGAACTCAAAATCAAGCCCACCGCCTGTCGTCCATAGCTAATTACCCCCATTCTGAACACAATGGAATATGTATCGTAGGCTGATTTGACTGTTTCGATCAGTTTTCATCAAAATCAAAATATAACCATATATATTGAATTTGAACGCGCATTTCAATTCACCGGGGTCACATACTAACCCGAAAAATATTTTCTAGCTTCGTATTGACGATACGGTCCTAACAAAACTAGTTTCGTCGAATTCTGGAAAAATGGCCATTTTCCAGTCGATTAAAATCAACTGGAACTGGTCAAACGCGTTTTCCTTTGCCACGCTCACATATTGATTCGAAAAATTATGAAATTTGAAACCTAGCAATAACTTTATATCCCGGATCCAACAAAAGTGGTTTCGTCGAAATCCGAGGTCGTTTGCAAAATGGCTATTTTTAAGGGCCAGAATTCCGTAGCGACTATTCTGAAAATTCATTTGGCCAAATCTTTTGATTTCCGTTATGAAATTTGGATTTTTCGGATTCGTTGGAAAGATATTCTCAAATAGATTCTAATATTTTTGGTTTCGTTAAAATCCGATTTATTTTGCACTCGGTACATTCATTTGAAGTTTGAAATCGAATTATCGAACTACCGCGCCATTTTCAATTCCTTTTATATATATAAATAATTATTTATATTCTAATGACGAACTATATAAATACATACGTTCGATTTATATTCGAAATAAATTTTTCGTCGATATTATTTAAAATAATCTATTTTAAATAATCAAAATTCGCTAAAATTACCAGAATAAAAATTTTAAACTGGCCCAGATTTTCTGGTTGTTACAATCATCATGTTTAACTTATGACCACCTTTACCACCTTATGCCCCTCTTGGTCATATTTTTATGTTCCTTGATTCACTTGTGTTGATGCGAATTTACGTGCGATGGGGATACGTTATGGGTAGTTAGGCAAACTTGAAATGACATGAAAAACATGACTTGAAACTTTATTATCCTTGAAATTTGAATATGGTCATGACATGTAGAAAACCATAAAGTGGCCAACTCGAGGTTGGGTTGAGTTTGTAGCGTAAACCTGCCCGGAACCGCCCGGCAAATCCAATGGCAACAAACAATAGGACCCAATGTGAGAAGTTGGTCATATCGCGCTTGAAACCCGAGGTTAGACTAGGTTGTGGTGTAAAGCTGCCCGGACCTGCCCGTCATATCTAGTAACCACAACAAAGTCTAATGTGAGAGGTTGGGTGCATTAAATTAATTAATGACACATGTTAGGGTTAAGTCATGAGCCACTTGGATACACTTAACCAACTTGCAAACATGATTGGATAGGGTTAACCACGCTTAACCCGTTAGAAACCCTAGTTACGTGGTCCTTTTCAGCAGTAACCCTCTTGGATGTATCACTATACCCTAGGGACTAGGCTAAGGTGGGGCACGATTACTGGGCTGATTGTAAGCGACCAGAACGACGGCTGAGTTGGTGCACCGGTGTAGGTTCAGGCGGACTATGGTCGTGCGCATAGTCCTGAGTTGAAAAAGCAGGCACGGGCACCAGTAGGTTTAGACCGTGCGTGCTTGATACGAGTCAGTGGTTGGCACCCTAGGACTTGATACACCCTAGGGTGGACCTAGCACAGTTTGACTACATTCCGTGATTGGGCCGTATGACACCGAAACTCGACGGGTTGGGCTTATAGGGAGTCGATCGACTAGACCGTGTAGTTGGACCTTGATTTGGGTCATCTCATTATATTGGGCCAAGGGATCACTTCTTATTTATACTTGACATGGGCCAGGATACTAGTACTTTTGGTGCAAAACTAAACCTTGTATATGTGATGCCACACTTGTTCTACCTTGTTATCTATTTATCATGCCAGTTAGTTACCATCTTTATGTTTCATCTCAGTTTCTCATGTTTAGTTAACTTTATTAGTTTTTATACTAATAGTAGGTAGGACTTACCAGTATTTATGACTGACCCTTTTTCTTTCGCCTCTTTTCTTCCGTTCCCCCTCAGCTTCTCAGGGAGGGAACACTAGTGCTTAGCTTGGACACTTGGCTTGCTTTCTTGACAGCTCATGTACAGTTTGGACTTGAGCTTGCTATGGCTTCACTACATCTATCTTGGGGATTGTTTACCTTAAGTTATTTTTCATTTTATGTTTTCTAGACTTGTGGTAGTTGGAAATAATGACTAAGTACTTTGATGTAAGTTGACTATTTGGTTTTGAAATGATGGTTTTAAAACTTCTACCGCTGCTTTACTTATTTATCTATGTTCTGTCTTGTGATATCTCTGTGCATGTTTACCTAGACAACACCCCTCCAAAGCTAGTGCCAGCACTCGTGAGTGTGGCCCTGGCGGAGGTGGAGTGTTACATGTTGATTATCAACATAAATAAGTTTTGAAAGGATAAATGGGTTTGTAGCATTTTTTCTACCTTACTAATTTCGGGGACGAAATTCTTTTAAGGGGGAAAGATTGTAATGACCCAGGGTTTTGGTCAACTAATTTTAAATATTTAATACGGATTTAAATATCGAGTTGATAATATAAATGAATATTTATTTTAGGTTATTAATTTAATAATCAATTTTGATTTAATATTGAATATATTAAATCATCGTTATACGAAAATATAATTTAGTTCGAGATCTAAAACTGGATTTAATACAGTTCAGACTTCTGTTTGAATTCGAATAATTATATTAATTTATTATCGCAAAATTTATTGTTTTAAAATTTGATTTATATCAATTTAAATAAATATCTTCCACAGACGATCGTAATGGACTTCGTGACCTATTCCAGTGTGTCCGGAATGGTGGTTAAACCCTAGAATTGACATTTGTTGGGTTCAGTAAGGAGCTCAGGATCAAGGGTATCTAAATTTTTAAGGATAAAGTTTTTAATTAAATTAAATTAAAATAAAATATCAGTGTTGTGTGGCTCCTCCCTCTCTACAAAACCAAACAAGGTGGCTTCTTTTAAATCCACAAATCAAAACCCACCGTGCCTCGTTCAGAACCATAAGAGCAAATCAACTGGTGGCCTTTCTTCCTCCACTCATTCACTCAATAAATCGTGACATTGTTCTGTTATTTCATTTCCATTTCCTTCATCTATAAATCACTTCAGGCAAAATATAAATGGCCGAACTTCTCTAATCAAAATCGCGATCTTATATTCCTGTCGAAATCGAACGATGGAGCTCATGAAGCTCGACATCATTTGCAGAAGTGCAACACCCTGTAATTTGAACATAAAAATTCACAAATTAAAGTATACTTAATAAGTGAAATGGGTTGCGCAGAGAAATATATATATATATATATATATTGATATATATATATATATATAATTAAAAATTAAATAAATAAATATGCAAAAGGTTCAAAAGAGCGAATTGGGAGGGGGGAATAACCAAACTGACCGATTTTTGAGGTCGACCCGAGCCTGCTGGGTCGACTAGGGGTTAATCCAGGGTGTTTGGCTGTCAACCCGTGGGCCGATTCGCTCAAATGCATATTTTGCATTTGAATGGTTCTCATGGTTCAGCTTTAATCTAAAGGCCCTAGATGGCTCCTACACTTGACTTCTTCCCCAAGACATGCTTTGACGGCTTGGATTGAATCTAGGGTTAATCCTATGGCTAATACTATCCTAATCCTCTATAAAAAGACCCCTAAACCTAGCCTAAATCACCATTATTCAATCCTACAACTAAACTATGTCAAATTTGTTCCTCTCATGGCCTCCACTCTCATGCTAAAATTCCTAAGCCTATTTCTATGAGAGATTGTGAGTTCATACAAGTGCTTTCAAACTTGTATGAGTGTTCTTAGTTTGCATTCAAGTCAAGTTGCAACATTTCTATTTCAAAACAAGGATTTTTATTTGATTTGGCGCAAGGGTTTTTCATTGGAGCATTCATATTTGGGTCTTTTTGTTGATTGCATAAGGGCTTCGTCTCAATCTTTATAATAAATATATATTTGTGTCTTCATAGCATTGTAAGCCCTTTTCTACTTTTTTTCTTTGAACTCTAAAGTTAAACGAATGATGCAAGTTTGGGGTTGATCATTATGATATGCAAGTTTGGTTGAACATTATATGCAAGTTTGGTTGATCATTATATGCAAGTTTGGTTGATCATTATATGCAAGTTTGGATGATCATTATGCAAGTTGGTTTAACCATTATGTATGACACATGTTGCTATGTTATGCAAGTTTGGGTTGATCATGTTATCATGTTATCCAAGTTAAACTTGATGTTGTGAGCATAAAGCTCTAAGCTTTATATTAAAGGTTGCATTTTGGCAACATGAAAGTTATCATACGCCTTATGATAACTTGCATGTGACGCTAAATGTGAACTTCTAGCAACTTCTACATGTCATTTATCCATGTATCACTCATATGCTAAGTTTGGTTTTATGCATGCTTTTGAAGCCTAATGATGCAATATGCAAGTATATGAACATATGTACATCTCATATGCCACCATGATAAACTTGTGGATTCAACACCTTTTTGTCATGATTATGCCAAGTTCCCTATTTTACCCTATATGCATTGTTGTGATTATGTAAACGATGGGATTACGTTGGGGTTGGGCAACATTATGACAAAAACATGGTTTTTATAACATAACGTGATATGTTAACTTGTAATTATGTTTTGGAAACATAATGGATATGACACTTAGAAAATATGAGTGTGGCCAACTCGAGGTTGGGTTGTGTTTGTAGCATAAATCTACCCGGACCCGCCCGGCTTAACTAGTGGCTACAAACAATAGGACCCAATGTGAGAAGTTGGTCATGTTGTGCTCGAACCCAAGGTTAGACCAAGTTGTGGTGTAAAGCTACCCGGACCCGCCCGACTTAACTAGTAACCACAACAAAGTCTAATGTGAGAGGTTAAAGCACATTAAGTTAATTAATTAATGCCTCCTGATTAGGGTTAAGTCATGGTCCACTTAATGCTTAATCAATTTGGGCTTGATGGGTTAATCGGGGTTAAGTCATGGATCTTGGGTTCACTTAACCAATTTAATCCACGTTTGGATCGGGTTAACCCCATTTAACCCGTTAAGGAAACCCTAGTTGCGTGGTCCTTTTCAGCAGTAACCCTTTTGATAGTATCATCAGACCCTAGGACTAGGCTAGGGTGGGGCACGATTACTGGGCTGACATGTAAGCGACCAAAACGACGGCTGAGTAGGTACGCCGGTGTAGGTCCAGGCGGACTATGGTCGTGCACATAGTCCAGAGTTGGAGAATCAGGCACGGGTACCAGTAGATCTAGATTGCGCATACTTGATTCGTGTCTGAGGTTGACACCCTAGGACTTGATACACCCTAGGGGGTACCTAGCGCACTTTAACTGCATTGCATGTTTGGGCCGTATGACACCGACACTTGATGAGTTAGGCTTATAGGGAGCCGATCGACTAGACCGTGTAGTTGGACCTTAATTTAGGTCACCTCATGATGATGGGCCAAGCTTGGGCCAAGGGATCAATTCTTGTTTTTACTTGACATGTTAGAATGCTAGTACACCCGTGGTGCAAAACTTAACCTTAATTATGCGATGACACCTTTATCTATCTTGTTAGTTAATCATCATGCCAGTATGTTGTTATCCTTATGTTCATCTCAGCTTCTCATGCCAGTTAACTTTACTAGTTCATAGACAGATAGTAGTAGCGCTTACCAGTCTTTTTGACTGACCTGTTTTCTTTTGCCTCTTTTCTTCCGTTTCCCCCCCTCAGGTTCTCAGGGTGGGAACATTGGAGCTTAGCTTGGATCTTTATAGCTTACTTACTGGATTTGCTCATGTACGGTTTTGGACATTGAGCTAGCTATGGTTTATCACTTCATTTTGGGGATAATACTTTATGTATTTCAGTCTTTCAGTTTATGCTTTTATCTAGACTTTGTTGTTGGAAAATAATGACCAAGTACTTTGTTGTAACATGACTATGGTTTTGAAATGCTAAGTTTTATCCGCTGCTTTACTACTCTGTTTTACTTATATGTTCTATCTTGTGATATCTGCATGCATGTTTACCCTGTTTAACGCCCCTCCAAAGCTAATGTCCTTGCAAGAGTGGCATTGGCGGAGGTGGGGTGTTACATTTGGTATCAGAGCATAAGGTTTACAAGATTTGAGCAAAAGTGTTTTTGAAACTTAATTTTTGAAAAACTATTTTCAAAACCAATTAAGTTTTTTCCAAGAAAAGTCTAGTTATTTTAAAAAGGCTATTCCCCAAAAGCCATAGCACTATCCTTCGTTTCTTCATTCTGAATCTATCTTTTTCCTTTTTTAGTATGGCCGATCTTAACCTTCCCGAGGGAGTGACCATTCCCGGATGGTTCCGGAGATACTTGGAAGCTAGGGCCAACGATGTGGGCCTAGCAAATATCCCCAATATAACTGAGGTTCCTCCTCCTCCTCCTACTCAGAACCCGCAAACAGATTTCGCTAAGATTTGCAAAGACTTTAAGGCGATGGGTGGCAAGAAGTTTATTGGGACGGAGACTTTTGTGGAGGCAAGAAATTGGTTGAAAGAAACTGAAGATCTCTTCGCCATCTTTGATGTGCAAGATCATAGAAGGGTTCTATTGGCAGCATGATTATTGAAAGAAGAAGCTGCTTATTGGTGGGATGTCACCAATGCTACGAGGCCTATAGAGACTTGGGCCAACTTTAGGACAAGATTTGGGCTTAAGTTTCTGTCATCAGCTGAGGCGAATTTGCAATTGGTGAAGTTTATATCTTTGAAGCAAGGAGACATGACAGGGAGGGAGTACGTGAATGAGTTTAACAAGCTCGCCCGATTTGGTTTGGACATGGTTAATACTCCCCAGAAGAAGGCTTTGCGCTTTGCACGAGGGTTGAATGAGCCACTACAAGGTTTAGCCCTATCTCATATACCTATGGGGGCCACTTTCGAAGGTCTAGTAGACATGGCATTGCTTCAAGGAGACGATAAGAATGGCAAGAAGGAAGTGAAGGCTAATGAGACCCAAGCCAAGAAGACAGACTCCAAGTGGGGAGGAAATCAGAGCAATCAGAACAACAAAAACAACAAGAACAACAAGGGCAACAAGGCCAAGGCAAAGGACCCAAGAAAATGCCACTACTGTGGGAATGTAGGGCACATAGCTAAAGACTGTAAGAAAAGGAAGAGGAAGTCGGGCGAATGCTTTCATTGTGGAGAGACCGGACATTTTAGCAAGGATTGCCCCAAGAAGCAAGGGCAGAATCAGCGTGTAGGACCTTCTGGAGGGCAAGTGCATGCTCTCAACGCCGCTCCAGTTCAGGATCGAGGTAGCATTTCTGTAGAAAGTCTTGTTTATATTTCTGATTATCCTGTTCACACCTTATTTGATTCTGGCGCATCGCATAGTTTTATTTCTTCTGACATTGTTGAAAGTTTGCACCTAAGTACTAGCTTAGTTGAGGATCCCGTTTGTGTTTCAAATCCAATTGGGGGTTCCGCCCATCTATCTATGATTTGTGTGGTTTTGAAGATTTCTATCTTGACTGTAGAATTCGCGTGTAATGCTTATGTTCTCGGATTTACGGGATATGGGTTAATCTTGGGCATGGATTGGTTGTCCAGTTATGGAGCCATTCTCGATTGTGAACATAGGGTGGTGAGGCTCATGACCCGCCTCGGTAATACCCTAGAAATTTCTTGTAACCCTAGAGGTCCCGTCATGTTATGCTATCTTGAATCTCTCGACTCGTCCGTCGATGATCTGCAATCTGTAAGGGTGGTCCGAGACTATCCTGATGTCTTTGAAGAAGTTAAGGAGTTACCCCCTAAACGAGAGATAGATTTCCGCATTTATCTAGTCAATAATGCCAAGCCAGTATCATTGCCCGTTAGGCACATGGCCCCTCGTGAGAGAAGGGAGCTCAGTAAGCAAATCAAGGAGCTGCTTGAGAAGGGTTTTATTAGACGAAGCATTTCCGAATGGGGTGCTCTGGTGGTATTCGCTACTAAGGCGGATGGTTCGCTTCGTCTATGTGTTGATTATCGAGAGTTGAACAAGCTGACAAAGAAGAATAGGCACCCGTTACCGAGGATTAATGATCTCTTTGACCAGCTTGTAGGTGCTTCTGTTTTCTCTCAGCTCGATCTAGCCACCGGATTCCATCAGCTTAGAGTAGCTGAGGACAGCATTGATAAAACTGCGTTTAGGACTCTGGATGGATTCTTTGAATGGCTTGTCGTGCCATTCGGATTGACTAGTTCACCCGCCTACTCCATAGACTTGATGAGTAGGGTGTTCAGGGAGTTCATCAACAAGTTTGTTGTTGTCTTCGTGGATGATATTCTGATCTTCTCAAGGGATGAGGAAGAACATGCCAGACATCTCAAGGAAGTGATGGATACGCTTAGAGCGCATCAGTTGAAAGCCAAGTTCTCCAAATGTCATTTCTGGAGAAGGGAAGTTCGGTTTCTTGGACATATAGTTTCTAAGCAAGGCATAGCGGGGGATCCCGCGAAAGTGGTTGTGGTTCAAGATTGGAAGACTCCTAGGAATGCGACCAAAGTAAGAAGCTTTCTCGGTTTGGCGGGCTACTATAGGAAGTTCATTAGAGACTTCGCTAAGATTTCGGCCCCTCTCACTAAGTTGACGAAGAAGAACTTAGTCTTTGCATGGGACTTGGAGTGTGAGCTTGCTTTTCAAAAGCTCAAAAGAGCCCTTACCTCAGCTCCAGTTTTGGCATTACCCGATAGTGGTAAGATGTTTACCGTGTACACAGATGCATGTGGCACGGGGTTAGGAGCTGTTCTGATGCAAGAGGGAAGAGTGATATGTTATGGGGGTAGGCAACTTAAAGTTCATGAGAAGAACTATCCCACTCATGATTTGGAGTTAGCGGCGATCGTCTTTGCACTCAAATCCTGGCGCCACTATCTTCTAGGCGAAAGGTTTGAGTTGTATACTGATCACAAGTCACTCAAATACCTCTTCTCACAAAAAGATTTGAATCTAAGACAGCAAAGGTGGATGGAATTTTTGGCATCTTATGACTTCGAGATAGCTTATACCCCTGGCAAGGGTAATGTTGTGGCGGATGCACTAAGCAGAAGGAGATTGACTTTAAGCCCCTTGTTCATTGAGATGAAGAACTTGGAATTCTTGGCAACCTTTGATTTCACGACGGCTGTTGAGTTGATGACTGGTTCATTAGCATCCCTTGAGCTTAGACCCACACTTCTTGATCAAGTTGGAGCTTCGCAGGGGGAAGATCCACAGATAGTCGAAGTTATGGACAAGTTGATTCGTGGTGAGACGTCTAGTCACCTTGCCAGATATACTATTGATGATAAAGGATGGCTAAGGCGTGATGGGAGATTATGTGTTCCTCGGGTGGGAGATTTGGTCCATAGAGTTCTTGAAGAAGCGCATCACTCGAAGATGACTATATATCCAAGAGGAGATAAGATGTATAGAGATATGAAGCGCAGTTTCTTTTGGGATGGAATGAAGAAAGATGTGGCAGAGTATGTTTCAAGGTGCATGGTGTGCCAACAAGTGAAGGCCGAGTCAAAGAAACCAGGTGGGCTATTACATCCATTGGAGGTCCCACAATGGAAGTGGGAGAGTATTTCTATGGATTTTGTGGGTGGATTGCCTAGGTCAAGGAGAGGGAACACAAGCATATGGGTCATAGTTGACAGACTTACGAAGAGTGCTCACTACATCCAGTAAAGAGCAAGAGGACCGCATCAGGGCTGGCGTCTATTTATCTCCGAGAAATAGTGCGGTTGCATGGAGTTCCTTCTAGCATAGTTAGCGATCGTGACCCGATTTTCACTAGCCAGTTCTGGAACAGTTTGCAAGAAGCGATGGGTACGCGATTGAATTTGAGTACAGCCTATCACCCCCAGACGGATGGCCAAACCGAAAGGGTGAATAGAGTGCTAGAAGATCTCTTGAGGCTTTGTGTTCTCGACTTCGGTGGTACTTGGGAAGACCACCTTCCTCTTGTAGATTTGCTTATAATAATAGCTATCAAGCCAGCATAGGGATGGCACCATTTGAAGCTTTATATGGGAGGCCGTGTAGGTCACCATCTTGTTGGTGGGAGACAACAGATAGACTTATACTTAGGCCCGATATGATACGAGACACATCCGAGAAAGTTGAATTAGTAAGAAGAAGGATGAAAGCGGCCCAAGATAGACAGAAATCCTATGCTGACAAGCGAAGGGCAGATTTGGAATTCGAAGTGGGAGACATGGTTTTCGTGAAGGTTTCTCCTTTGCGAAATGTGGTACGTTTTGGAGCAGCGGGGAAGCTGGCACCAAGGTTCGTAGGACCCTTCCCTATCATAGAGAGAATTGGAAAGATGGCCTATAAGGTGGGATTACCCGAGAAGCTAGCCGGAATGCATAATGTCTTTCATGTCTCACATCTCCGAAAGTGCCTACATGAGTCCGCTGAGGTGGTTGAACCAAGCATTCTTGAAGACATTGAGGTAGAGAAAGAAGCAACCTTGAGAAGAGCTCCGATTCGTATCTTGGGAACAGAGATCAAGAAACTGAGGAATCGAGAAGTCAAATTGGTGAAAGTTCAGTGGGGTGAAGTCGATGAAGATGCAACTTGGGAAACCGAGGAGAAGATGCGTGGGCTTTATCCATTCCTTTTTGAGGGTACATTCTCGACCTCTTTCCTAATTAGCATATCCTTCTTTTTATCCGCGTTTATCTAGTTTATCTTGTTTCGTTGATCTTGTCATGAGAACCTTAGGTAGAAACCCTTGGTTGAAACATGTATTTGAAACATGTTATGCTTGATGGTTGCAAGTGGTTGCAAGTGTTTGCACGTGGATACTTGTGGATGCATGATACACATTAGGCACTAAGATCGGCTCACACACTTTCATGTTGCATATGCATGAGTGCTTATACTTATTCATGGATGAAACTTGTTGAGCTATCACGTGGATGTTGCATATGGATGAATATTATGTGCACTCATGTAGAGATTATAAATTATGTTAGGAATTTGCAAACATATGGACTCATTTCACTAACATGCTTTGCATTAAGGAGGTTTACTGTATCAGTAACCGCCTGATTTTTGCATTAGATAAGTACATATACACACACCTTTGCATATGATCATACAACATTTAGAATCCTTTAAGGACAATGACTGCACGTGGATGATGTTTTGAGTAGATGGATGATGGATAGTAGGATACGTTCTTCCTAACTTGGAGATTTCGGGGACAAAATCCTTTAAGGAGGGGAGAATGTAACACCCCGTAATTTGAACATAAAAATTCACAAATTAAAGTATACTTAATTAAGTGAAATGGGTTGCGCATAGAAATATATATATATATATTGATATATATATATATAATTGAAAATTAAATAAATAAATATGCAAAAATGTTCAAAACAACGAATTGGGAGGGAGGAATAACCGAACCGGCCGATTTTTGAGGTCGACCCAAGCTCGCTGGGTCGACTAGGGGTTAATCCAGGGTGTTTGGCTGTCAACCCGTGGGCTGATTCGCTCAAATGCAGATTTTGCATTTGAATGGTTCTCATGGTTCAACTTTAATCTAAAGGCCCTAAATGGTTCCTACACTTGATTTTTTCCCCAAGACATGCTTTGATGGCTTGGATTGAATCTAGGGTTAATCCTATGGCTAATACTATCCTAATCCTCTATAAAAAGACCCCTAAACCTAGCCTAAATCACCATTATTCAATCCTACAACTAAACTATGTCAAATTTGTTCCTCTCATGGCCTCCACTCTCATGCTCAAATTCCTAAGCCTATTTCTATGAGAGATTGTGAGTTCATACAAGTGCTTTCAAACTTGTATGAGTGTTCTTAGTTTGCATTCAAGTAAAGTTGCAACATTTCTATTTCAAAACAAAGATTTTTATTTGATTTGGCGCAAGGGTTTTTCATTGGAGCATTCATATTTGGGTCTTTTTGTTGATTGCATAAGGGCTTCGTCTCAATCTTTATAATAAATATATATTTGTGTCTTCATAGCATTGTAAGCCCTTTTCTACTTTTTTTCTTTGAACTCTAAAGTTAAATGAATGATGCAAGTTTGGGGTTGATCATTATGATATGCAAGTTTGGTTGAACATTATATGCAAGTTTGGTTGATCATTATATGCAAGTTTGGTTGATCATTATATGCAAGTTTGGATGATCATTATGCAAGTTGGTTTAACCATTATGTATGACAAATGTTGCTATGTTATGCAAGTTTGGGTTGATCATGTTATCATGTTATGCAAGTTAAACTTGATGTTGTGAGCATAAAGCTCTAACCTTTATATTAAAGGTTGCATTTTGGCAACATGAAAGTTATCATACCCCTTATGATAACTTGCATGTGACGCTAAATGCGAACTTCTAGAAACTTCTACATGTCATTTATCACCATGTATCACTCATATGCTAAGTTTGGTTTTATGCATGCTTTTGAAGCCTAATGATGCAATATGCAAGTATATGAACATATGTACATCTCATATGCCACAATGATAAACTTGTGGCTTCAACACCTTTTCGTCATGATTATGCCAAGTTCCCTATTTTACCCTTTATGTGTTGTTGCGATTATGTAAACGATGGGATTACGTTGGGGTTGGGCAACATTATGACAAAAACATGGTTTTTATAACATAACGTGATACGTTAACTTGTAATTATGTTTTGGAAACATAATGGACATGACACTTAGAAAATATGAGTGTGGCCAACTCAAGGTTGGGTTGAGTTTGTAGCATAAATCTACCCGGACCCGCCCGGCTTAACTAGTGGCTACAAACAATAGGACCCAATGTGAGAAGTTGGTCATGTTGTGCTCGAACCCGAGGTTAGACCAAGTTGTGGTGTAAAGCTACCCAGACCCGCCCGGCTTAACTAGTAACCACAACAAAGTCTAATGTGAGAGGTTAAAGCGCATTAAGTTAATTAATTAATGCCTCCTGATTAGGGTTAAGTCATGGTCCACTTAATGCTTAATCAATTTGGGCTTGATGGGTTAATCGGGGTTAAGTCATGGATCGTGGGTACACTTAACCAATTTAATCCACGTTTGGATCGGGTTAACCACATTTAACCCGTTAAGGAAACCCTAATTGCGTGGTCCTTTTCAGCAGTAACCCTCTTGATAGTATCATAAGACCCTAGGACTAGGCTAGGGTGGGGGCACGATTACTGGGCTGACATGTAAGCGACCAAAACGACGGCTGAGTAGGTACGCCGGTGTAGGTCCAGGCGGACTATGATCGTGCACATAGTCCGGAGTTGGAGAATCAGGCATGGGTACGAGTAGATCTAGACTGCGCATACTTGATTCGTGTCTGAGGTTGACACCCTAGGACTTGATACACCCTAGGGTGTAACTAGCGCAGTTTAACTACATTGCATGTTTGGGCCGTATGACACCGACACTTGACGAGTTAGGCTTATAGGGAGCCGATCGACTAGACCGTGTAGTAGGACCTTAATTTAGGTCACCTCATGATGATGGGCCAAGCTTGGGCCAAGGGATCAATTCTTGTTGTTACTTGACATGTTAGAATGTTAGTACACCCGTGGTGCAAAACTTAACCTTAATTATGCGATGACACCTTTATCTATCTTGTTAGTTAATCATCATGCCAGTATGTTGCTATCCTTATGTTCATCTCAGCTTCTCATGCCAGTTAACTTTACTAGTTCATAGACAGATAGTAGTAGGGCTTACCAGTCTTTTTGACTGACCTGTTTTCTTTCGCCTCTTTTCTTCCGTTTCCCCCCCTCAGGTTCTCAGGGTGGGAACATTGGAGCTTAGCTTGGATCTTTACAGCTTGCTTACTGGATTTGCTCATGTACGGTTTTGGACATTGAGCAGCTATGGTTTATCACTTCATTTTGGGGATAGTACTTTATGTATTTCAGTCTTTCAGTTTATGCTTTTATCTAGACTTTGATGTTGGAAAATAATGACCAAGTACTTTGTTGTAACATGACTATGGTTTTGAAATGCTAAGTTTTATCCGCTGCTTTACTACTCTGTTTTACTTATATGTTCTGTCTTGTGATATCTGCATGCATGTTTACCTTGTTTAACGCCCCTCCAAAGCTAATGTCCCTGCAAGAGTGGCATTGGCGGAGGTGGGGTGTTACAAGAAGCAACTTGCGAATTTGGAAACCACAATCGAAACAAAGTCGAATTCGAGAACTGCTTGGGTTTCACGATATTCTCTGAAGCGCTGGCGAGTTAGAAGAAAACGAGGTGTCGATCTTGGATTGCTTAGGGTTTGGGTGAAGGCATCGATTTGAGAAATGGGATTCGAAGCTACTATGGTTCAGATTTACTGATGATGCAGGAATTCGGCATTTCAGGTTCAAAGGTGATTTGTCTGGAGCAGTTCGATGGGGAAGTTGGAGCTCAGGTGACCGGGTACGGGGCTGATGTTGTGAGGCATCGGTATATTTTAACGACCTGGCATTTTGCCCGCTCCAAGTCGGTATTTAAAACAATGTGAAACGATCAAAACGACAGATTGTTATTTGTCTTACACGGTTTAAATAGAATAAATGCAGAATCACTGAGTACAATATTGCAGCGGAACAAAATTTTATAGAAATATCAGAGTTTTACAATTGATTTACACTGCGGAAGAATAATGCAAATTTATTCATAAATTTCAAATGAACATATTTTACACCTTTGTCGAGTGTAGCGCGAAAGTAACGCGGCATGCATCTTTGTGTGTCGTCTTCACGTTCCTCTCCTCTTTTTTGAGCTGAACTCTAAGCCTGGAACACTTAGGACCTAACCCGAGTGTTCCATGCAAAATACACAAAACACCCGAGTCAGGATTATACTTATTTCATGTTAGCAAACTTCGTAATAAACACATAAGCATATTTGTTAATCCTGACAATATATGAGTACAATATCCCTTGAAAACACTACCGAGTATGTACCAAAGTGTGTCCAATGTATGTGACAAAAATAAGACGGTGACTGCAAATGAACGACAAGTTGTATGGCAATACTAAATATAACATGTATGCGCAATTCAATTTCATGCATGAGCCAAAATGTGGTATCAAAGAAAAGCCAAGGTAAAGCGCACTAAGTGAAATGAACAACGAGCTGGGGTAAACCAATATTCAAACAAATTTCATGTAAAGCTTTCATCACCCGAACTATACAACTGTAGCCAAAAGTGCTAACGAAAATGCAACTGGACTAGGTAGGCAAAATAACAAGTCATGCAAATAGGGTGCAGTTTATACAGCATGCATTATAATGTGCGGAAAACTTTATGCTGGAAATAAATGAGTGAGCTCAACTAAACATATATTGGTGTCCAAATCTTAGCTAAAATCAAGTGTTTAGCAAAGGGGCCTACACGTTCAGACTGGCATGAAACTTGATACTTATTGAAATTGTTTCACTGCATGAATCTTATTGCAATATTTTGTACAGTGCCATAAACAATCAATACACATACAGGTTATCACTTCGTAGATATGTTGATTCTCATACGCTAAAACAGAGGTTTACGAGCCATGTTCTTACTTGAAACAATTCTTGTTCTTTCAATTGAATTTTGTGTATAAGCCATGTGAACATTAGGTAGAAATCGACTCAATAAACCATATATAGATCATTCAAAATGGGTTTTTGTGTGTAATTAGAACATACTTGATATGTACTGTATTTTGAAATATATATATTCTTTAAAAATACCATGCGGAAACATGCAACACTTTATACTGATTTCCATGCAACACAAGTATTTGATTTTTTTTCCAAGCAAAATGATACAGTACGTTAGTAGATATCAACTTATATGGGCACAATATGGTATTTGGTTGATATGGTCTAAGGGTACTTTAGAAAGACCGTAATATTTGGACATGCAACGACACTCTATGTTTTTAAACACATCCACATACGGCAGCGAAATTTTATCATGTATGAATGAAAAATCAAAGCAGTAGCAGGTGTCCAAAACCAAGGCAAAATGGCAACAATCGGAAGACATCCATAGTTAGGCAAATGACTGTGAGTGACAGGTTGGTCCCTAAGCTTTATTTATAGAACATATTACCATGATTTAGGCATAGTAATTTAAGTGCCTTCAACAGATACATCCACTTCAAGGTAAAGTACAATACAACATGTATGTAGGTATATAGTTCTAGTTTCATGATGTGTGTGTGTGTGTGTATGGGCAATGCCGTGAGATTATACTTGAACTAACCATGGACAAACATAGAAAGGAACCATGATTTTATTGGACCACCTAAGTATTTCCATGACAAGATTCAAATCCGGGTAACATAACATGCAGTGAGATCTATGTTTGCTTCTAATACAAAGTCCATCACTCAAATATATACAAACGGCAGTGAGTGATATATATGGAGGTATTCATGTAACATGCGCCTATAGTGGTTTGAGGTTTGTATTAAGCTGTGGAATTCCATAGAACAACTAACTAACTAACAGCAAACATCGATTTAACAAGAATACAACCCATGCATACAACTCAACCACAATGCAGTAGTGCACAGTCAAAACAAATCATACTTAATGGATACCCGTAGTCGACGATCTTGCAATAGGTATAATCGTAAGAATACTTACATTTACTAAGATGACGAATAGCGGAGAGATATACAGCGGTTGCGAGGGGCATAGACAGCGGGTTCTAGTGGTACTAGTCACGAGCTCCTACGTGAAGGTCCCTGGAGGCTTCGGTCAGCATCTCGAGACGATGGTGACTTCGAGCGGCGGTTCCAGTTGCAGCTCCACGACCAGCGGCGGCGCTGGTGAAACAGAAAGTGGAAGGGTTCGCACCGATATGGGGAATAAAGCAACGAGAAGGATAACCGAGACTTGGCGGAGTGGGGATGGCTGATGCAGTGGAGGCTCGGCCTTTGAATGGGTAAAGGCGGTCTTAGGGTTTCGCTAGGTGGTGAGGCAGCGTTCGGAGCAGCGACAACAACAAGATAAAGAGCTTCTGTGCTGGTGGAAGGCGGTGGCGTGAGCAACTGGAAAGGAGAAGGTTTGTTTAAAGGAGGCGAGCGGAGGCGAACTGCGGAGGAGTGATGGTTGAAGTCGGCCATTAAATTGTGGATTTTGGGGAAGAAAGTGATTTGGGAGAAATGAAACACTTTGGGGGAAAATACAATATACAGGGATGGTGGAAAGAAAAAATAAGGCACGGTTCAAAAGAAAGGGGAAATGGGTAAACAAAAAGAAATACGTGGTGCAACCCGGAGGACACGCGTGGAGTCTATAAAAGAGGACACGGGTGGAAAATACAACGCATGTTGATCATATTCTGAACGCAAGAAAAGTGTTGTCTGCTAATCTAAAGATTAAACAAGTGGCAAAACAAATAAATAAACATTCAAAGTATATACCATGTATTTATTTAATGTATATATCCAATACAAGTATTATATATATATATATTTCAAAATACAACTTAAATTCTTTTTCAAAAATCCAAATTCAATTTAATTTGAATTCTCAAGTTGTAAAATCAAAATTTCATTTCTCAAACAACGTATATTTAATTTGTTTATTTTTACAAAAGTATTTAGATTCAAAATGAAATTTAAATTTACACATACAAAATAAATTTCAAGACCATGTTAAATAGATTAAATAAAAAAAAATTATAACAAACATAACTTTCTTAAACATCAGTTCAAATATGTTTTAATACCAAATTCTACACTAAATAAATTTGTTTACATTCAATTTTTTTTAAAGCATTGCAGATGTTTATTTATATTTCAAAGTTAGATTTTCTTTCCAACGTTACGTTCAAATGTTCGAACTGCTCAAAAAGTCTCATTGCTAAGTTGAAGAACCAATATAAATATTCATTTTTAAATTAAATCTTAATTTTATTTTATATTTTAAATATTGAAATTTTCTGGGCCGTTACATTAATGGTGTTGTAGTAGGTATGAGTAGTGTTGAACGGAAATGAGATCGACTTCTAGATGCTTAGTGAAATGTCAGAATGGAATGGGGATAGCTCAACGTGAGCAGTACCTTGAAATGGAACAGATGTATTTTGCAAGAGAGAAAGAGGGATTTTTCAAAGTAATTAGGTAATTTATTAATTTATTTGTTTAGTTAATCACATTTAATTCACTCGGAAGAAAAATTAAATGTTAGTATATTTTTGAATAAAATCCTGTTAAGGAAATCCAATAGATTATTTATAAAATCCGAATTTTTCTTATGCAAGGATAAATCAAATGGAATTTTTCGTGAGGAGTTCAGAGCCTCAAAAATCGATGAAAGGAAATTGAAATTGGTATAAGTGCAAAATAAAATATCGATGAGTAAATCTCACTCACCTCTTTTAGAATTATTTTTATTTGTTAAAAAAAATTGTTGTTGCTTGTTTGGTTGCGTTGAAATATTATTGTGGCATGTTTAAATATGTATAGTTATTTAGGGTTGACTATTATATATATATATATATATATATATTGGGTTGATGATTGGATTGTTCCCGCAGTATCATTAGCGGATGCCCGCAGTTTCATAGCGGATGATTTCCCTATGAGCCCCACAAATATATTAGTGGATGACCTTCATACCGCGATATCCTGCCTCGAAGCAGGATCAGTATTATCTATGTTGACTAATATATTTGGATGCAGAAAAAAATAGGTTGGAGGAATCCGACTGGATTCCTCAAAAATATATTATCTGTTTGTTTATTTGTTTGCATATATACTGTCATATATGATGTGTTAGAAAACCAGAAATAAATAATCGAGTGTTTCATATGTTTAATTATCACTAGGGCATGAGGGTTGATTTATAAAAATATCGTATAAAGGATATTTTTGAGATTTTAAAAGGGAAATCTAGTTTCTAAAAAATAGAATTCGAATTACGAATAGACTAGAAATATTAACTTGTTTGAAGAATTAAACCAGGTATTGAAATTTATAAAACGATGTTTATAAAATAATTAGGGAATTGAAGAATAATTTATAAGCGATATTTATAAATTAAATAATCTGGAAATTTGGGATAGTCTGGAATTGAAGATAAGTATCATGGGATAGTCTGGAATTTTAAATCCATGTTTGAATTAAAAAGTGAATTGGGTTTGTAATGTATATTCGAAAACGAATATGAAACTTGAATTGAAATTAGAATTTAATTAGTTTATAAGCAAGTTGAAACATTTTTGAGCGTGTTGTTATATTCAAATATGAAAGTGAAATAGGAAAAAGAATTGATTAACAAATTTATTAAAGAGTTGAGTTAAAATGAGTGCATTAAGTTGAAATGAACTAGAAATGTATGGATATGCATGAGACAGGTTTAGAATGAAGTGTTAGAAGAGTATAAATATAATGCTCGACAAAAAGGTATGTATTTAAATTGAATATGATATTTTATGCGCCGTATCGGCTAGCCGCTTGGCTTTTCCTTTTTCTTTTTTTGAATAGAGAGACATGTGTGGCAGTTTGGGGATTTTCCCGATGCTCCCGGTACAAAGGAGGTTATGGCGAATTTTTCCGGGAATTTAAGGAGTTAGAATATTTTAAGAAGATTTGATAAACCAGAAATCGATATATCGATATATATAGAATTCGATAATGAAACGAACTTAAAATAGAATGTTATAAACATAAAGGAATTTTATAAATAAAATCCTGGGAGGTATACGTTTTAAACTGAACGATGATTTAAAAGCAAATGATTTGCTGATTTAAAATGATCGTGTTGATAAGAAGTTAATCAAATGGAGTTAAAGAAATAGAGTTAAGCAGAATTAGAAACTGACTGGAAATATGTTGAGTTGAACGACTTTTTGAGTATCGATCTGATGTTGGTTTCGGCCTTCGGGGTTTATACTTGGGAAGTTGTTCTCTTACTGGTTTACAGTTAGAGTCTAATAGATGTGGAAGAATAGTGATATGAAAATATGCAATGGGAATGTTTTCCAGAGTTAATAACATATATTTTCTTAATATAGAAAACAAGGAAATATGAATATATATATATATATATATGGTTGATGATGTGATCGATAATTCCTTTTGGAAATAAGATCATTGTGTGTACACGAACATTTTTCATTTGATAGTTAAATCACCGACTATCAAAGTTTTGACCATTTTAACGTTGTTAATATGGAGAGACCGGTTGGATTCTTATCCAAAGAACCACTCCGTATTGGCATAAGCGTTGCGAATCATATATGCGAAAGAAATTGAAGACGGAGTAAAGTGCAAGGGCTGTTGTATAAGTCCTAGGCAGAGATTGCCTAGGAAGGATGTACGGAATAGTGCCTTCGGTTTCGTTCAGTCCCAGAACGAACATATATGGATGAGTGTCTGACAGAGTAATTCCAATGATCGAATGTGTTGGTCTGTATAAATATATGTGGTTGCAACGGATTTATTCCCTTAGCATAACATCCAGAATATTTGTGCAAACCAATTAGTGATTAACAGATCTGATAATGTGGCATTCAAAGTGATCGTGTTATCAATGAATGGAAAGAAATCGTAGCCTCTGCCTCAACAACCGGTAAATGGCAAAAATCGGGCAGGCAGCATGGCTATGTAGGTCGCACCTATTAGGGTGTATAATCACCTGATCCAGAGTTTCATTTACTTCTAAAAATCTATTGTCGATGCTGTCCTATTTGGGAAACGGTTGCTGATCCCAGCCGTTGGTGATATACATTCAATACACTCAAGTGAAATGAGTGGTCGATCATGTGTGGCCGTGTTGCAAGATGTTCTTGTTGAACCCAGTGTATTCCTCTCTAGAGGTACACTAGCGAAAGTTGGTTCCATACCTTATCATAGTTGGAAATCCATTACCCAATACGTGCTTGAGGTTTTGATTGTATACTATATATGTAGAACGTGAGATGAAAGCGTTTCTTCTAGATGATTATTATATTGTGGTTGATAGACATTATTATAATATAAAAAGGTTTTTGATATACAGATATTTTGGATTCTCATAAGGGAAAACCTGTTCCGTTATATGGCGTGATCTTATAAGATATCGTTTACTTGTTCAAGCTGTTTTGAACTGTTTACTTATACCAATCCCATGACTGACCCTAAGTTTATTTTGTTTTGTTTCCCCTAAACTCTTGGGTGCCCAAATTTTTACGGGCAGTCAAGTAGTTCAGGTTTTTACAGATATTTGGAGGAGCTTGGAGCAGGAGGCTTCAACGTTAGTTATCTAGTGTTATTTCCGCTGTATTGTAAGTGTTGTACTATGATGATAATGTTATGTATATATACAGTCAGATTTTGTGTTTCAAAAGCTGTTATATATTATATTTTATTCCGCCGCGATGTGAGATCCTGTGTTGTGTTTTTGTTCTTCTTCTTCTATTCTAAGTTTCTTTCTTTCTATTTCTCATCCTCTAACTTCTTTCAAATAATGATTTGTATTTCTGTGCAATTTGGGTTGCACGTGTGTTGTATTTAGTCAACTCAGATAGTACAGATTTGCGGGGCATTACATACTATGTTAACTAACGTCTGTGGATGCAGGAAAACAGGTTGGAGGAATCCGACTGGATTCTTCAAAAATATATTATCTGTTTGTTTATTTGTTTGCATATATACTGTCATATATGATGTGTTAGAAAACCATAAATACATAATTGGTTGTTTGGTGTTTAAATATCACTGGGCCTAAATGTTGATATTAAAAAATATCATAAAAAGGAATTTTTTCAGATTTAAAAATGGAAATTCTATTTTTTCTGAAATAGAATTTGAAATTTGAATTGAATAAAAATATTAACTTGTTTAAAAAGAATAAAAACAAGTAGTTCTTTTATAAACGAAGTTTATAAATGAAGTGAAAAGAATTATCATTGGATAATTCGGAAATAAAAATACAAGTGTGAAATCGAAAAGGGAAATCTATTTTTCAAAAGTAGAAATATCGATTTCAAAAAAAATTGAAATCAAGACTTGTGTAAGAATGAATAAAGAAAAATTAAATAGAAAATATAAAGGAAATTCAAATATAAAATTTGAATATAGAAATTCAAATGGAATTCAAATATAGAAGTTGAATATAGAAAATATAAAGGCAATTCAAATATAGAATTTGAATATAGAAAGTGAAATAGAATTTGAATAAGTGAATTCAAATAAAATTTGAATAAGAGAATTCAAATAGAAATTGAATATAGAAATTCAAATGGAGTTTGAGTATCGAAACTTTAAATAGAACTTGAAATAGATTTGAATATAGAAATTCAAATGGAATTTGAATATAGGAAATTCAATTTTAATTGAAATGGAATTTGAATATAGAATTTCAAATGAAGTTTGAAAATAGATTTGAGTATAGAAATTCAAATGGAGTTTGAAAATAGATTTGAATATAGAAATTCAAATGAAGTTTGAAAATAGATTTGAATATAGAAATTCAAATGGAGATTGAAAATGGAATTTGAATACAGAATTCAAATAGAATTGAAATGCAATTTGAATATAGAAGATCGAAGTATAAATAAATTTATTTCCGAGTTAGGGAAAACCGACAATTTTAGTAGATCGTAAATATTATGTTGAATTGGAAAAATGGATTTGATATATATTAAAAATATATCAAAAGGGAGTTGAATTTATTATAAATGAAGTTTAAATGTTTAAATATATAAATATAATTAAAACGAACTCGCCGCAGCGCGGTAGTTCGTAAATTGGCGATTCGAACTTCAATTGAGTATACAGAACTCAATTAAAGTCGGAATTCTTTGAAACAAGAATCATCGGGACCGGTGGAATAATAGTTTTTTAATAGAAGAGAAAAATATGGATTTCGTCAAATAGATTTTGAGATATTTTAAATTCATATTTATAAAAGTGCAGCGCCAGAACCCTTATAAAACCATAAGGGTTTATTTAAATAAATATAAGGATTTTAAACAAATAAAATCCAAGTTTCCATTTGAAAAATCGAGATTTGAGTTGGGAAATAAATACGAGCTCAAGATGTGTAAATGAAATGATTTTCGGGACAAAAATCATATTTTGAATTTTTGAATAGAGTTAACTAATTGAAGAATAATCAGTTAATGGGATTTTGAATCGAACTTGACTTTGGATAAGAGAATTGGGTTAGTAAGTTTATATTCGAAATCGAATATGAAACTTAGGTCGAGAATGGACTTTGATTAGTGTATAAACAAGTTAACATATATTTGAACAAGTTATATTCAAATAAAAAGGGTGAAATAGGCAAAACGGTTAATTAGCAACTAGTTAATGGAAATTTTGAATTGAAGTTGAACCTTGAAAAGTGGATTGGATTTGTGGATTCATATTCGAAATCGAATATGAAACTTAAATTAAAAATCGAATCCAAAGAGTTTATAAGTGAGTTAGAATTTTATTTGAACATGTTATGTTCACATATGAAAGTAAAATAGAAAAAGGAGTAAACTAGCAAGTTAATTAACGAGTTAAGTAAAAACGAGTGTATTAAGTTGAAATGAATTAGAAATGTATGGACATATATGAGACAGGTTTGGAATGAAGTTAACGAAGAGATATAAATAGAATGCTCGACAAAAAGGTATGCATTTAATTCGTGTATGAGATTTTTTGCGCCGTATCGACTAGACGCTTGACTTTTTGATTTTCTTTTTGAATGGTGAGGGCTATGGGAGGCTATTTGAAATATCCTGATGCTCCCGGTACAAAGGAGGTTATGGCGAATTTTTCCGGGAATTTAAGGAGTTAGAATATTTCTAAGATAATTTGATAGCTAGAAATCAACGTATCGATATATATATATATATAATTCGATAAGAAAACGAACTTAAAAATAGAATAGTATAATCAAAAATTAAGACTAGGAATAAAATCTCGTAAGAATAGAAAGAGAAAGTGTATACATGTTTAAAAGATAATAAGTAGCTGTTTGGTATTGATTTTTCGAGTAAGTAGTCATATCTGTTTTGACGTTATAATTGTCATTCAGTCAAGTTCTGAGAGGTAGTTATACCCCAACTTGATTGATTTCATTACTAACAAATAAATAGTAAGATTTCAGGCTCGAAGATCAATGTTGGATAAGAGTTAGTTGAATATAGTATTTGGGTTGTCGTAACGATGTTTTACAAAACATCCGTTTTAACCCAAATAAGTGTAAACTTGGAAATAGAATAATAAATATTTCCTAAGTATAGAAATAAACGAGATCGGAAAAGAGATAAGTAATTGGAATATTTTCCAATTATAACTAGCATATATTTTCTAAGTTTAAGAAAATAAAGGAAGGCGATATTCGGAAATGTTTTCCAAATAGTGTAAAAGGCCAATATGGTTATTGAAAATATTTGGTTAACAAATATTAATAAGGAAATGGAGAAGAGATTTAATTAATGAAATATTAATTAAAGAGCCCAGTGATTTGTTTGATATGTTGAATGAACACTTGTTTTCTTCGATAGTTAAATCATCGACTATCGAAACACTTGTTTTTATTCGATAGTTAAATCATAGACTATCGAAGTTTTTGACCATCGTTGTCAATATGGAGAGACCGGTTGGATTCTTATCCAAAGAACCACTCCGTATTGGCATAAGCATTGCGAATCATATATGCCAAAGAAAATTGAAGATGGAGTAAAGTGCAAGGGCTGTTTTATAAGTCCTAGATAGAGATTGCCTAGGATGGATGTACTGAATAGTGCCTTTGGTTTCGTTCAATCCTAGAACGAACGTAAATGGACGAATGTCTGACAAAGTATTTCCAATGATCGCATAGGTTGGTTTGTATAAATATATATGGTTGCAACAGATTTATTCCCTTATTATAACATCCATAATATTTGTGCAAATCAATAAATGATTAATGGATCTGACAATATGGCATTCAAAGTGATCGTATTATCAATGAATGGAAAGTGATCGTAGCCTCTGGCCTCAACAACCGGGAAATGAAAAAAATCTGCAGGCAGCATGGCTATGTGGGTAGCTTCCACTAGGGTGTATCATCACCTATCTAGAGATTCATTTAATTCCTTATTCTATTCGATGTTGTCCCATTCGGGAAACGGTTGCTGATCCCAAGCGTTGGTGATATACATTCGATACACTCAAGCGAAATGAGTGGTCGGTCATGTGTGGCTGAGTTGCAAGATGTTCTTGTTGAACTCGGTGTATTCTCCTTTAGAGATATACCAGCGGCAGGTGGTTCCATACCTTGTCATAGCCGGAATCCAATATTCAAAAAGTGCCCTCGGTTTATGATTGTATATTATATATTTGAACGTGAGATGCAAACGTTCCACTAGATTGTTATTTACTTGATTTTGACATTATTATAATATCAAAAGAGTTTTGATATAAAGATTATCATTCCTTTCAAAGGGATTTTGAAAGTTAAATCAAGTGTTTGGATTCTCATAAGGGAAAAACCCGTTCTCTGTTATACGACGTGGTCTTATGAGATATCATTTATTTTTCTGAAACTGTTTTAAACTGTTTACTCATACCAGTCCCATGACTGACCCAGAGTTTATTTTGTTTTGTTCTACCTAATCTCTTGGGTGCCTAAATTTGTACGGGCAGTCAAGTGGTTCAGGATTTTACAGATCTATCTAAAGGAGCTTGGAGCAGGAGGCTTTAGTGTAAGTTATATAGAGTTTTGTTCCGCTGTATTGTAAGTGTTGTACTCTGATAAGTGTATGTTATACAGTTGAAATTTTGTATTTTAAAAGTTATGACATATTATATTTTTTTTCGCTGCGATGTGAGATTCTATGTTGTTATTTCTGTTCTTCTTCTACCTTTTTCTTCTAAAAAAATGATTCGTATTTTCATGATATTTGGGTTGGATGTATGATGTATGTAGTCAACTCTGATATTATGGATTTGCGGGTCACTACAGTCTTATTTTATTTTCTATACTTAGAAAATATATTCTATTTATAATCAGAAAACATTCCAATTAATTATCTCTTTCACAACCATTCATTTATTTCTTTACTCAGGAAATATTTATTATTATATTTCTAAATTTCCACTTACTTGGGTTAAAACGAATGTTGTATAAACATCGTTACAACAACCCAAAACAATGCATTCAACTAAATTTCTTTAAACATTTCTCTTCGAGACTTAATCTTGCCATTTATCAGCTAATAATGAAATCAATCGAGTTAGGGTATAATTACTTCTGAGACCTTGACTGAAAATATTATTAACTTCAAAACAGACAAGACCGTTTACTCGAATAATCAACACCATATTAAATCAATTTTCCATTTCTAAAATGTATATACATTTCTCTTTCTATTTTTACCAGATTTAATTATAGATTTCCTTTTTGTTTATTATATTCTATTTTTAAGTTTGTTTCTTATCGAATTCTATATATATATATCGATACATTGATTTCTAACTATTGAATTTTCTTTAAAATTTTCTAACTCCTTAATTTTCCGGAAAAATTCGCCATAACCTCCTTTGTACCGGCAAATAGTACAAACCTCAACTCGCCTCTCTAGGCCCTTTCCATTCAAAAAGAAAATCAAAAATCCAAGCGGCTTGCCGATTCGGCGCATAAAACCTCATATAGAATTTAAACATGTACCTTTTTTTCAGGCACATAAATTATAATCTTCATACACTTCATCCCATACCTATCTAACACATATACATCCATTCACAATTTGTTTCAACTCAACTGGCTATTTTTAGCTCAATTTGCTAATTTATCTTTAATCAGCTATTTGGCCATTTCATCTTTTTAATTGAACATATCACTTCCGGATATGTTTTTATTTTACTTAAAAACCAATCTGATTCCATTTTCAACCCGAGTTTCATATTCAATTTCGAATATGAATTTATAAACCCCATTCACTTATCCAACGCCCAATTTCAATTCAAAACACGATTAACTAATTATTCTTCAAATTAGTTAATTCTATTCAATAATTAAAAATCTGATTTTTGTTTCAAAAACCATTCCATTACTCCACTTGAGTTTAGATATATTTTACAGCTCAAGTATGAATTCTTCTAATGTAAATCTAAGTTTTATTTGCCTAAAATTCTCCTATTTAATTAAATAAACTGTTATGGTTTTATAATGGTTGTGGCGCTGTTTTTCTGAAAATTTGATTTTGACATAATACAAAATCTATAAGATGGAATCCAGATTTTTCTCTTCCATTACAGAACTATTATTCAACTGATCCTAACGATTCTTGTTTCACAGAATTCCGACTTAAATTGAGTTCTATATACTCAACTGACGTTCGAAACGCCAATTTACGAACTACCGCGCTGCGACGAGTTCGTTTTAATTATATATATATATAAACGTTTAAACTTCGTTTAAAATAAATTCAACTTCATTCTAATATATTTTTAATATATATCAGATCAGTTTTCCAATTCAACATAATATTTTCGATTATCTATAATTGTCGATTTTTCCTTACTCGCTAATATATATATTTATACTTCGATCTTCTATATTTAATTCCAATTCTTTTTATAAATAAATTATTTATAAAATTCGATGTAATCAAAATTCAAATATAAACCCGTTGAATTTTTCTCAGTTCAGCTTATATTCCGAAATCCAAAATATAATCAATCGTTTTGTTTTCAAAACAATTCCCAATTTACTATTAAATTCCTATTTGAATTTAAAGGGTTTAAATTATCCAAATGATAATTTATTTCACCAAATTTATAACACTATTTATAAAATCAACTTCCCTGTTTCATATATTTAAACAAGTCCCCTTTTCAAATTTCTATTTGAAACTCCATCCCTTTGATATTCCGAATTGCAGAATAAAAACCGTTGTTCCCTTTTGAATGATTTCAAATTCTATTTTTAAATTCATATTTGAAATTTAAATATTCAAATTATCTCTTGATAATTAATTCATTATATTTATAAACACCATTTTAGAAATTTCCTTGTTTTATATTTAAACAAGTCTATTTCGAAATCTATTTAAAACCAAAATATTATTTTGGAAATTTCTATTTATAATAACTTATATATATAACACCCAATTTATTTTCACATTCAATTTAACTTCTATTTAAATAAATTCGAATCAATCAAATTCAAATCATAAATCCTTACGGATTTATTTTAGTTCAATTTATATTCTGAACATTAGAATAAATTCCATTGTTTATTTCTTTAAAACGATTTCCCCATTTCTATTTTTAAATTAACATTTGAATTTAAATATTCAAATTATCCAATGATAATTTTTCCACTTTATTTATAAACACTGTTTATAACTTCACTTCAATTCTCGTATTATTTATTTATAAACAACGTTTATAAATTCACTACTTGTTTTATGTATTCAAACAAGTTAATATATTTATTGTCCAATTTAAATTCAAATTATATTTTAGATAAACAGAATTTTCCATTTATATTTCAAAATATCCTTTTCCCTGATATTTTTATATATCAACATTTCAGGTCCAGTGATATTTTAACCAATCAAAAATACCAATTATCAACCACGGATTTCCTAACACATCATACATGAATATATATATGAGAACAAACAAATAATAATATTTTTGAGGAATCCAGTTGGAACCCTCCAACCTATTTTCCTGCATCCACAGACGTTAGCCAACATTAATAATACCCATTCTGCTTCATGGCAGAATATCGCGGTATAGAAGGTCATCCTCTATCATAGCTTGGGGCGTATAGGGTCATTCGCTAATGATACTGCGAGAATCCAACCACCAATATATATATATATATATATATATATATATATATATATATATAAACCACAAACACCAATCCTATATAACTAATATATATTTAATAATAGCCATAGTAATATTTTATGCAACCATACAACCATCAATTATTTTTGAAGACTAAAAATAATTCAAATTAAAATAAATTGAGTGAGATTTACTCACCGTGATTTTCCTTCGATGATTTACGTTGTTTTATCTAATTTTAAACAATCGTTTAAAATTAGATAAAAATTCCAGTAAGCTTCAAAGTACTCCTAGTTAATTGCAATATGAATCCTACGTCCATATGAATTCAACACGGCTTGCTTCATCCCAATCTGCCATCACATAAATTAGTTATCGATGTAGTAGGTTCGAGATGAATTCAAATGTTATTAACTAGTTTAAGTACATACTAAATTTACAAATTATTTTACTAACAATTACCTTGATTCACGTTTTATGGCTAATACATCTTCACCGTTTCCAGCGTATTAACTGCATATAGCTCCACCATTATCATCTCCTATCAGGATAATAACCCGCCAATCATACAACCCAACTGACAATTATGTTTCACAAAACCAATTCAGTCACTTCACCATCAAACAACTAACACCCTCGCTCTTCCACTACTACAACATTTGCCATTGTTTCCAACCCTTTACTGTATAATCCATACTTCCCTAATTCATTAAACTCCACTCCAGGTTTTCCACCTGTTCACCATTAGCAACCATGAACTCTTCCTTGTCGTTAACGCATTTGCCTTACTTCCATCCAGACTTCACCGACGAACCCTCCTGACCCTATGAAATCAATCTCGACATCCTCTCCATACATACGACTTCGGCATCCTTCCAGCTTCCACAAATCGCATGCTGTACTTAAACACCCTTTCCAAATCGTGTTTACCTTATTTTACTGCTATAGGCGCGATACTCTCATTGTTGAAACCCTCTTACTTGATGCCGCTACTGAATTCCACAACGACCAATACGCACCAATCATCGCATCAAAAAAATTGCTGTGAAACCCTTCTTCACTAACGCGAGCTCCCCCGCCAGCCATTGGAAACAACGCCTCGAACTACATCATCGAACCAACCCCCAAAACACAATCCTTCTTTTTGACCTAATTCACGATGTCAGGTCCTCATTCATGAATCTATGCTTCATCTTCGAAATCGATTTAGAAATTGATTCTGATTTTTAGTAGATCGGCTATTTTATATTTGGAGCTTCAAGTTCTAAAAACTGTGAAGTGGAAAATGAACTAATCGGAAGGGAAGGGATCATTTTATATAAATGATTTAACCTAAAGAGGAGCGGTATGCTAACTTATCTGAAGCTTCCAACTTAGATTTTCAGAGAACAAACAAAATGAAAAGAAAGGAAATGAAGAAGTCGCGTTTATAAATACATGAAGAAGCATATGAGCTAAGGAATTGTCTGCGTTGTTACATGATATGCGGTAGGTTAAGTACATTGTAATTAATATCGATTTGATTTGTATTAAATATGATTAGACATAAAGGGATTTTTATTCTTTTTAAATAGGTATCGATTTGATTTCGATCCTATCCACTCAAAATATATCAGGGTTCGTAACTCGACATCACGAACCGCTATTTAACCTACCAACCGACGTTTCAACGTGATTACAATATTCTGAACTCAACATAATAGACTATATAAACTAGTTCGAACGTAATATGAATTAACAATATTAAATTGATATTATATAATTTAAATTCAAAACAAATAAATTCTTCGATAATAAATTATTATTATTATCATTGTCTATATTCAAATAGAATTTATACCGGTCATCTGAATTGTTTTTTGACTCCATATTTAACTTCGATTTCAACTATATTTCGTATTTCGATAATTTAATATATTCTATATTAAATCGAAATCGATTTTCAAAATGACACTTAATATAAAAATTCATTTACATTATCATTTAATATTTAAAACCATATTGAATAATTCAAAATAAACTGACAGAAATCTGGGTCGTTACACCCAAACCCTACATAAGCGAGAGATAGTAGGAAACCACTTATTACCTGCAGGATAGGTATACTATTAATCGACATTCATAACCCTTCCATGATGGACCCCGGTGTTATTATCTAGTTAACCTTAATGGATAATCCCCTAATCACTTAACACTTCCAGCTGGATAGGCAGTCCTGAGAATCTTTAATTCCTTATCCAAAGGCAGACTTTAAACTAGTTACTTACTACCTAGTGGAAGCAGACTATCGTACAGATTAGCGATCTCGTACCTAAGAAGGCTACGCTAGGAATCATTTCCTTTTTGGAAATAATTCTAACTATATAATTTACTATCATCATAGGTTCTTATGGTTAATGATTTCTCACATTTTTTCGATTATTAAAAAGTGCAGACCTCTGTTGAATAAGGCAATTAACCTCGCATCATTGACCTATGAAGTCTGGTCCTTAATTCTAACTAAAATATTAATCCTGGATTTAAACAAGAATGAGATGAGGATAATTATCTATAACTTCTTACCTTAGGATATTAAATTATTTACATTCTTATTGGACTTAGTACATATTGTGATAAACCCATTGAGTCCCCTTTAATTCCATACATTATTATAATGGTCATATGCCATTAATGACCTTAACAGTCATATTTCCTAAGGCAATAGACATTCGGTCAATTTAATTCCCTAACTATCTTGTGCAATTAATGACTGTAATAGTCATGTTTCCTAAAGCAACTAACAACCTTTTAAATGACATTTATATCAGGCCCATTTAATTATGCTAATTCTAATTGTTGTACCCCCCAAATGTTACTATATTTATATATAGGTTAATTACTATTATTAGTTTTCCTAATTTGGGACAGAACATCTATTCCTAATCACATTCAAATTGTAATTAATTTTGCATTTATTTCCTATTCAATTCATTTACCCTTAACATTCATGGTTAAAATATTTATACCCTTATTTATAACCTTTTAATTATATCAATTAGTTCCATATTTATTGCTAAAACGGTAATAAATATCCATTTCCAATTATTATAGGAAATATTACCATATATTTATTCCCATAAAATGGAAACATTTCAAATTCAAATACACAACATACATTCAATTTAATAAACATATAGTAGGGTTATTTATGTTGTTTGGACGGATAAGATAATAATTATTTATTTATATTTTAAGCGCAATGTTAGCATAGTTACTAATTATATTTTATTATTATTCTAGTTTAAATTAACGATTATAGTAATCCTTTTGGTGTGTAGTCTTGTTTAAGATTCAAAATCTCATGGAAAGGTTATTTACTATAATAACTGTAAATTTTACCCAAACTTTTCAAAAAGGAATATTGGCATATTTAAAATCGCAAGGAAATCGATTAATATTTTATTTGGAATAGATATTTCAAACTACATACAAAAATACATGAATTTGTACATCTCTTCCTATTTGATTTGTTTATATTACTAGTAGATTTCAAATGATGCCTTTTTATATAAAAAGAGAAAAAATTCTAGTTTATAATAATTAAGTAAAAACCCAGAACAATGCCAAACACAGACAGGTTTATAATTATAAAATCATAGCTACAAAAATCATATATTTAGACCTAAATCCTATGTATTTGGAATAACAACACTACACATCTGACTATACTTGGGACGAATTCCAAAATTCAAGGTGTAAATAATAACCACAAAAAATTCAAGATAAATTGTAGGCATTATAAGAATACTAAACTAAAAGGGCTGTATATCTATATCAAATTTCATATATATTATTTCGGATTTGACAAAAAAACAAATCTAATTTTTTTTAGGCATACAACCAGATTCAACACAAATGAAGTATTTAAGATATTCTAAATAATGAATATATTCCTCACTCACTTGAATGCTATCCAAAACCAATTGTGAGCATAAATTTTAGGTCTATAATATCTAAATCCTTCAGGTCTACAATTTGTATACGAATGAGATGCATACATACATACATACATGCATATATATATATATATTAAGATTTGTGGATCTGAAAGATAAATTGGAAAAGAAAAAGGAATTTAATAATATGGATTACCCATTCGTTGATATAGCCTTTTTGCACAAATCTTGTTTCGGTCTCTCCATTCTGTAACGACCCAGATTTTTAACCATTTAATTTAATATATTTTTTAAATGTTGATTTGGATTTTTAATGGTTTGAATTTAATAATTTTGAATATTTTATTTGTTTAAATAATAAAAAAATAATTTAATTTTGAAATAGTCAAAATTGGCTGAATTTGCAATATTGTATGATTTGGTGATATATGGATATTTATTTAAGTTTATATTTACTTTTATTTACGATTTCGTTTATTAAATGAAGTTTGTATGTTTAATTTATATTTTAAATATAAAATGAAGCGCAGCAGCGTGGTAGTTCGAAATATAACGTTTTGAACTTCAATTGGTTATACAAGATAAAAAATAAGTCGAATTTCTTTGAAATAAGAAATGTCTTGAATCAATTAGACGATAATTTTTTAATGAAGCAGAAAATTCAAGTTTTCATATTGTAGATTTCGTTTTATGTCCAAATAAAAATTTTAAATAGTCGCTATGGAATTCATTAATAAAATATATCGGTTTATTTTATATTTGCATGTTTTCAAATTTTGTTTCAAATAGAATCCGTACGCGTTCATGCGAATTTTGACGGCGAGCGCTATACGCTATAACTATCGGTGCTCGTTTCCCGTAATATATAATACATCATCTCAACAAAATATTGTTGGTTTAATCAAGATAAAAATCTACAGTCATTTTAATTGAATATGCTGTGAACATTCTGTTTTCGAGCATTACATCCTTTTGTCCGTAATTTTCTTCAGAATGATCAACGATCATGTGCCAATCTAGCCATTTCAGAAAATTCAATTAATTTCTCCCCAAAATATGTGTATACTCAGTAATGAGCTTCACCACATTTTTCTATTCTACTGTGCAAAATATCTGCGCAACTTTATGTTTCATTTCTTCGCATGTGAAAAGTTGGAAAATTCTGCACTCGCGCTGCATTTGTCCCCTTTTTCCTTCCGTCCTATCAGAAAAGATGTGCCTTTTGTACGATCTTACATTTATTTTATTTTTATTTCCTTGGTGCCCATGGTTCCTTCCACTATATGTTCTAACCTTCCCTTCTCTT
The DNA here is from genome assembly GCA_030737875.1 of Allium sativum. NCBI lineage: Eukaryota > Viridiplantae > Streptophyta > Magnoliopsida > Asparagales > Amaryllidaceae > Allium > Allium sativum. Next base: position 755,895,833 of record CM060918.1, read on the forward strand.
TTCCAAACACAGCAGTAAAGAAAAAGAGATCATCCTAGAAATGAATGAAAGCCCGAAACTTCAGAAAAATAAAAATCAAAACAAGAGAAATATAGGGAACGAAATAAAACAAGGAAGCAAAGCACGTGTGTCTCGACTTGGTTACTCCGACGACTGGCTGACATCTGTGGCGATCGGTGGAGGGTCAGACCAGTATGAGATCTTGAAAATAGTGGTAGGCACGTTTGGAAAAGGGTGGTCTGGTGGTCTTCGACATGGCAAGGCCGTAGTTGGGCGTGTATAGACCATTGTTGTTCGAAGCTATCTACAAGCGATGTCAGAAGTTCGGAGGGAGAGTTGGTGTGGCGGAGGCAGTTCAATGTGACTGCTGGCGAAGTACAGGTTCGGAGGAAGCTAGCGTAGTGACATACTCATGGGTAGGGTTCGTTGATGGGTTCACTTGAAGTTAGGGATTGTCTGGCATGAGAAGTGATATAATAAATGGCGGCAGAGCCTTGCTCTGGTGGTTCGAACTACATAGCAAAGTGATCGGATAGAGGATAGGTTGGAGGAGTTGTCCTAGTGGAGCGGAACTGGAAGTGTAACAACCCGTAAAATGTGGGCCAGTTTAAAATTTTTATTTTGGCAATTTTAGCGAATTTTGTTTATTTAAAATGAATTATTTTAAATAATATCGACGAGAAATTTATTTTGAATAGAATTCGAACGTATATATTTATACGCGTCGTCGTTAGAATATAAATAATTATATATAATTATAAATAGAATTGAAAATGGCGCGGTAGTTCGATAATTCGATTTCAAACTTCAATTGAATGTACCGGGTGCAAAACAATCCGGATTTTAGTGAAACCAAAAACATTGGGATCTAATTGTGAATATCTTTCCAACGAATCCGAAAAATCGAAATTTCATGGTAGGAATCAAAAGATATGTCCAGTTGAAAATTCTGAATAGTCGCTATGGAATTCAGGCCCTTAAAAATGGGAATTTTGCAAACGACCTCGGATTCCGACGAAACCAGTTTTGTTGGGTCCGTGATGTAAAGTTATTGCTAGGTTTCAAATTTCATAATTTTTCGAATCAATATGTGAGCGTGGCAAAGGAAAACGCGTTTGACCAGTTTCAGTCGATTTTAATCGACTGGAAATTGGCCATTTTTCAAACGGTCTCAGAATTCGATGAAACTAGTTTTGTTAGGACCGTATCGTCAATACGAAGCTAGAAAATATTTTTCTGGAATTTTTCAAGTTAATATCTGACCTCGGTAAATTGAAATGCGCGTTTAAATTCAATATATAGAGTTATATGTTGATTTTAACGGAAACTGATTGTGACGATCGAATCAGCCTACGATACATATCCCATTGTATTCGGAATGGGGGTAATTAGCTATGGGCGACAGGCGGTGGGCCTCGTTTAGAGGTCGTTGGTAAAAGTCAACTTTATGCAATTAAATTAATTAATAAAATAAAATAAAAAAATTAATGTTTCCTCCCCTTTTTCTTTCTGCCCCCCCCCCCGATTTCATTTTTGCAGAAGATAAAAAAAAAAGAGAGAGAAGCTCGATCGAAGAAGGGGGGGCCGCCGCTCCAGCTTGACGCCGACCAGGCGATCTCCACCCCAGACCGCCACCTCGCGTCAGCACCTCCGTCTATCGCTTCCCCCCTCCCTCCATCCACCTCGCGGCAGCACCCATCACCACTCGCCCGAGCCGCCCCACAATCGACGCCTCCCCCTTCTCTTGCTGGCGCCTCCATCCGCCACCACCCCCACCCCGTGTCCCCTCCGACCACTCGACGGTTCCCCCCCTCTGTAAGTTCCCTGTTTTTTTTATTTTTATTTAATTTAAAAACTGATTTTCTTGTTTTACTTTAAAAACTGATTTTCTTGTTTTAATTTAAAAACTGATTTTCTTGTTTTACTTTAAAAACTGATTTTCTTGTTTTAATTTAAAAACTGATTTTCTTGTTTTACTTTAAAAACTGATTTTCTTGTTTTACTTTAAAAACTGATTTTCTTGTTTTAATTTAAAAACTGATTTTGAGATAGAAGTAAAAACTGATTTTTTATTTTTAGATTTTTAAATAGGAAAAGTAAAGATTTTTAAATAGGAAAAGTAAAGATTTTTAAATAGGAAAAGTAAAGATTTTTAAATAAAAATATGATTTTTATATATTGAACTTCGAAATAAAAATAGAATTTTTATATATTGAACTTCGAAATAAAAATATGATTTTTATATATTGAATAGCGAAGTAAAAATTCGATTTTTACATATGTAGAGAATATGGGCGAAAGCGACAAAAAGGCGAGTTGGCGAAGATTTCCTGCATTAGAAGTGCCGTGGAGCTAGGATAGCTATCGGTGAGAACTTCTCACTCAAATTCTACTTTTCTAGTTATATATATATATATACTAGGATGCAGACGGTGCTTATTAGAAGCACCCGACACCCGTCCGCAGACCATGGACTTGTTTGATTGGTTGTGTAGTTGGTTAGATTATTTGATTTGAATTGTTTGGTGAAATGAAATTGATATGATTGATGTGTGAATGGCGTGGGCCTTCACTAGACCGGGGATAAGGCTAGGCCTCGTCCCGTTTCTAGTATCGTGCCGTTATGCCGCCGAAATTTTCTAAAATATGTTAGAAAAATAAAAATATCATTTTATTGTGTAAATGAATTGAATAGAAATTCATAGGTTGAAATAAAATGTTTTATCGTTAAAAATATAATTTTAACGTGAAGTGAATAAAATAAAATAAAATATTCATTTATAAACCGGACGGTTTGTTTATGTACACCTATTTTAATGACATTGATTGGGACGATAAATTTTACACATCGCCCAACTGCACAAATAAAATCTGTGTTTGATTGTTTGAAACCCTACACAGGTGTTGGGATGAAATTTGAAGTTCACTCATCCTGATTGATTAAATATGTCGATCGATTGATTGACAGGCTGTTATAAGCATTAAATATCTATATTTGATGCTTATACAGTGTAGCGCACTTTGGTTGATGGTTGATTATTTTTCAATGCTATTATACATGTGTTGTATGAAAATCCATATAATTAACTTTATATGGTAATTGATTGGGCCTCATTCCAGTTTTAAAATAGAAATATTTGAAATAGAAATATTCGAAATGGAATATTTGAGAATATCGATATATGAAGCCGTGTTGATTAGATTGACGCCATTTTGACGTGAACGATATTTATATCGATTTTATTCATTTTAAAATGAATATTAAAAAGTAATTTTGAAATCGAATATTTCGAAATGAAGTGAATTAAAAACGATTTCGAAATGAAGTGAATTGAAAACGATTTCGAAATGAAGTGAATTGAAAACGATTTCGAAATGAAGTGAATTGAAAACGATTTCGAAATGAATTGAATTGAAAACGATTTCGAAATGAATTGAATTGAAAACGATTTCGAAATGAATTGAATTGAAAACAATTTCGAAATGAAGTGAATTGAAAACGATTTCGAAATGAATTGAATTGAAAACGATTTCGAAATGAATTGAATTGAAAACGATTTCGAAATGAAGTGAATTGAAAACGATTTCGAAATGAAGTGAATTGAAAACGATTTCGAAATGAATTGAATTGAAAACGATTTCAAAATGAATTGAATTGAAAACGATTTCGAAATGAAGTGAATTGAAAACGATTTCGAAATGAATTGAATTGAAAACGATTTCGAAATGAAGTGAATTGAAAACGATTTCGAAATGAATTGAATTGAAAACGATTTCGAAATGAAGTGAATTGAAAACGATTTCGAAATGAAGTGAATTGAAAACGATTTCGAAATGAATTGAATTGAAAACGATTTCGAAATGAATTGAATTGAAAACGATTTCGAAATGAAGTGAATTGAAAACGATTTCGAAATGAAGTGAATTGAAAATGATTTCGAAATGAATTGAATTGAAAACGATTTCGAAATGAAGTGAATTGAAAACGATTTCGAAATGAATTGAATTGAAAGCGAATTCAAATGAATTCAAATTGAATTGAATAGAAATGAATTTTAAAACGAATTTATAAAGAAGAATTCAATTTTGATTTGAGTTGAAATTGTTTTGAAACGAATGTAGAACTATTTATAAAATTCGTTTTAAAAGGAAATCGACGAAATATATATAATATATATATTATATATATAATGGCCTGAATAGAACGCGTCGCGCCGCGGCAGTTCGTGAATTTCGACCATTTATTTCAAACGGACATTGCGGGAGATCCGACCGTCGGATTCTCCTAAAACTGGAACCGTTGGGTTCGTATCGAAAAGAGCTTTCCAATGAATATTAGAAATTTGAAATCTAACGGTTGGATTTGGAGTTATGTCCAAATCAAATTCGAAAAAGGTCGCTGTAAGTGCAGTTCGATGGCCGTTGTTGGAAATCGACTGTACGGGCCTTGGTAAAATTATTAAAAATATCTATAAATTGTGTAAAATCATAATATATGGATTGGAAAGAGTTGAGCTGGAAAATTCCACATTTGAAAAGATAAAAATAGATTTTTATCGAAATGAACTAGTTTTGAACTAGAATTATAATTCTATTTATTTTTAAATAAATAAATTGAATTTGAAAAGGGTTTTGAAAATAACCAAAATTTCCAATGATTGCATTGGAGTGGATTTGAATCGAAATTGCCTTCGGAATATTTCGATGTTGGAATTCGTGATTATACAGATGTTGTTATGGAAATTTGAAAGATATATATTTATATCGTTATTTCCAATACGGCATTTGTTAGTCGTAGAATTTGATATTGAATATAAGCCGATATATTTTCTATTCAGAGCCTTGTATTGAATATCAAATGTGATTTGGGTTTATCGTGAACAGTGTTTTAAATAACACTTGTCCTTTAACCCGATAATTAGTGGAATGTGATTTTGGGTTTATCGTGAACCGTGTTTTAAATGACACTGATTCTTTAACCCAGTTAAAGATTAAAACTAAGTGGAGTTTTAATGGATCTTTAATTAGATTGAAATGATCGAAAATGGAGTATCACCAGTTTTGCTCCAGGCGATAGTTAAATCTTTAATTAGATTTGAACGTGAAATGGTAATTGAATTTACCGATAACACCGTGGTGTTAGATATGAAGTATTACCAGTTTTACTTCATGGGATGAATAGGTTGGGATTGGGAAATAAAATAAATGATTACTTCGGTGTGGTTCGCTAATCCCGACTAGTTTGAATTGATATTCAAAGGAGATTAAAGAATAAATTTAAAGAATTTATCTTGGATAAAATTAATGGGAACTTTTCCCAAAGTATAAGAATATTGGAATAAAAGGATATTCTGAATTGGGATGAGGCGTATGTTGTGTTTGTGTAACACTTTTATAATATATACGCGAGTTATTCAGAAAGACCGGGTTTATCCCATTCTGAATAACTGATTCGACGTGGTGTCGAAGATGAAGACGGTGGTCGAAGACCAGAAGTCTTCACGTCGTTTGGGTGCTTACTGATGATCTTGATTGGGCTGTACACCCAAGAAGATGGAAACAGTTAGTGATCGTCCGGACGTACCTGGAGATCGATGGATATGCGAGGTACTAGGTGCCTCCGGTTTCGTTCAGACCCAGAACGGACTTGTAAATGGACTGTGTGTCTGACATTGGATTTTAGTCCGTGTGATTGATCTCTATTAAATATATATCTGTTTGGCGGCGGAGAATTTATTCTTTTGCTTAACGCCCTTCTCTGAGACGTACGAGCTCAGGGGTTATATATTGATGGATATCAAACGCATGGAGTGAATTTCCTGTGTGGCATGCCTAAGTGGCAATTGATCGAGGCTTCTGTTGAAAAGCAAAGTCTTGTGGTGATGATCAAAGCACAGCCTGTGTGGCACAGCTTTGTGTAACGTGAATTCGCGAGCCTCGCACCCCGGTTGTGAACCAAAACGGGAGACGGACCTCAGGGAGGGCATGCGTTTCTTTCTAGTTAGAAGTGGCGTCAGTGGTTTTACACGCCCTGACGAGTTTGACTTATGTGGTTGTTGCTGTTGCGAGGCGCCTCGGATTGATCGGTCGTTCTCGAACCGATGGAGTCAATTGTTTGGCTCATTTACGCCCCAAAGGGCGGGGAAACGTAGTGTTCAGGGTTTAAGTTTAATCCACATCGGTGGACCGGCCCTGTCGCTCCAAGGTCACTCGAGCTCTGACCTGTGGCTCGGGCTAAAGAGTCACGAATCGGTTGAGGACTATCTTTTGCCTCGGTTCATAGACGGAAATCCAATTTCCAAATACGTGATATTTGCGGTTTTAATTGTAAAACTAGTATGGCGACATGATATATGGTACTCATGCCGCCTATGATTGATACTTATGATTTGAAGTTGTTTTATACACTATGCACTTATTATAGTATCAAATGATTTGTTTCAAACGTATCAAGCATTCTTTGGCTGTTATAAGGGAAAACCCTATCCCCCGGCTTGCGTTGCATTGTGTGATAGGACCTGGGTCTTATAACAGCTTCATTTTTCTTTATTTAGCATTGCGCAGTTTGTTTTATGCACTGGTATTCTTGGGAGGAAACCCGTTCCGTGTTATACGGCGTGGTCCCTTGATTTACCGAACTTTAAATACTGTTTTAGTTCTCACACCAGTCACATGACTGACCTGGAGTTTATTGTTTTAACCTAAACTCTGGGTGCCCTTATTTTGACACGGGCAACTAGTAGTTTTGGTTTTGCAGATTTATATTTACAGGATCCTGGTTTACAGCTGAAACGATATCCGGAAAGCTTTGTATCCGTATATCTCCTTCTAGTTGTGTATTGTATTATTTTCCGCTGCTATGTATTTAAATGTAATTTAAATCTCTGATATTTCTGTGTAATATTCTTTTATACTCTGTATATTCTTGTAATCTGATGCATTGTTGTAATATACAATGAAACGTTCTTCCGTATGCGTTCTGTTGTGGTTTGTTCTCGAACTATCCGACGCTTTCCTTTACGGGGAAGTCACGGGTCGTTTCATTTGGTATCAGAGCTTTGGTTTACAAAGCTCAGAGAACAAGGCACGTTAGAACCATACGAAAGAATTCATCAGATATTGGATTAGTAATATCCAATGAGAATGACTCGTTAGAGATGGGATCAGTAGTATCCTAGAACGAGTGTGAAGAGTATATTTTTCAAATGAAAACAAATTTTGTTTTGAAAATTTAAATCAATTATTCGTATTTGATTATTTATTTATATAGATGTGGACAATCCAGTATATATAGATTTTGCGTATACGTCTGATCCGCGTGTATTCGAAATTTTAATATACTGGATAGATATAGAATCACACTCTAGTCGCCCGGGGATGATGCTGATAATTGTGATCACATTATCAGTATTTATATTCGAGTGACGAAAGTGAGATTTCTATATATTTCCTATAGACTGGTGTGAGAACCAAAACTAGATAGGGCCTATTGTTGTGATTTGGCATCAAAAATCTGATTTTTGACTATATATCAAAATCATGAATTTGAAACTCTAATCAACTAATTGATTGATGTTTGTGTTGTTTGTTTATTTGTTTGCTAGTTTTGTCCATTTAGCCTAATAGAATCGAATATTGAATTGTATTGAAAATTGGTCGCATTTGCTTGCATATACATATACTTACATTGAACAGGTCATAGCAAGGAGGCTAGAGCCGAAGAATGAAATTTGTTTGCCCGACAAATAGGTACATGTTTACTACATAATTTCCTGTTTTGTTTGGGTGATGATGATTTTGTGAGCCTATTGGCTAGCCGCTTGGCCTTTTCTTTTTCTTTTTGAGATCTGAAGGACCGGGGAAGCTATTTGAAATTCCCCGATGCTCCCGGTGCAGGGGAGGTTATGGCGAAATTTTTCGAAAATTTAGGGTGTTAGCCAAATTTTTGAAATTTTGAAAATTCTCAGAAACTAAAGAGTTGGAGAATGGAAGTCAGATCGAGCGTAGAGATGATTAATCAAACCACTTTCGACTTTGTTCCTTTTCGGGGACGAAAAGTTTTAAGTGGGGGAGATTGTAACAACCCGTAAAATGTGGGTCAGTTTAAAATTTTTATTTTGGCAATTTTAGCGAATTTTGTTTATTTAAAATGAATTATTTTAAATAATATCGACGAGAAATTTATTTTGAATAGAATTCGAACGTATATATTTATACGCGTCGTCGTTAGAATATAAATAATTATATATAATTATAAATAGAATTGAAAATGGCGCGGTAGTTCGATAATTCGATTTCAAACTTCAATTGAATGTACCGGGTGCAAAACAATCCGGATTTTAGTGAAACCAAAAACATTGGGATCTAATTGTGAATATCTTTCCAACGAATCCGAAAAATTGAAATTTCATGGAAGGAATCAAAAGATATGTCCAGTTGAAAATTCTGAATAGTCGCTATGGAATTCAGGCCCTTAAAAATGGGAATTTTGCAAACGACCTCGGATTTCGACGAAACCAGTTTTGTTGGGTCCGTGATGTAAAGTTATTGCTAGGTTTCAAATTTCATAATTTTTCGAATCAATATGTGAGCGTGGCAAAGGAAAACGCGTTTGACCAGTTTCAGTCGATTTTAATCGACTGGAAATTGGCCATTTTTCAAACGGTCTCAGAATTCGATGAAACTAGTTTTGTTAGGACCGTATCGTCAATACGAAGCTAGAAAATATTTTTCTGGAATTTTTCAAGTTAATATCTGACCCCGGTAAATTGAAATGCGCGTTTAAATTCAATATATAGAGTTATATGTTGATTTTAACGGAAACTGATTGTGACGATCGAATCAGCCTACGATACATATCCCATTGTGTTCGGAATGGGGGTAATTAGCTATGGGCGACAGGCGGTGGGCCTCGTTTAGAGGTCGTTGGTAAAAGTCAACTTTATGCAATTAAATTAATTAATAAAATAAAATAAAAACATTAATGTTTCCTCCCCTTTTTCTTTCTGGCCCCCCCACCCGCCGATTTCATTTTTGCAGAAGATAAAAAAAGAAAAAAAGACAGAGAAGCTCGATCGAAGAAGGGGGGGCACCGCTCCAGCTTGACGCCGACCAGGCGATCTCCACCCCAGACCGCCACCTCGCGTCAGCACCTCCGTCTATCGCTTCCCCCCCTCCCTCCATCCACCTCGCGGCAGCACCCATCACCACACGCCCGAGCCGCCCCACAATCGACGCCTCCCCCTTCTCTTGCTGGCGCCTCCATCCGCCACCACCCCCACCCCGTGTCCCCTCCGACCACTCGACGGTTCCCCCCCTCTGTAAGTTCCCTGTTTTTTTTATTTTTATTTAATTTAAAAACTGATTTTCTTGTTTTACTTTAAAAACTGATTTTCTTGTTTTAATTTAAAAACTGATTTTCTTGTTTTACTTTAAAAACTGATTTTCTTGTTTTAATTTAAAAACTGATTTTCTTGTTTTACTTTAAAAACTGATTTTCTTGTTTTACTTTAAAAACTGATTTTCTTGTTTTAATTTAAAAACTGATTTTGAGATAGAAGTAAAAACTGATTTTTTATTTTTAGATTTTTAAATAGGAAAAGTAAAGATTTTTAAATAGGAAAAGTAAAGATTTTTAAATAGGAAAAGTAAAGATTTTTAAATAGGAAAAGTAAAGATTTTTAAATAGGAAAAGTAAAGATTTTTAAATAAAAATATGATTTTTATATATTGAACTTCGAAATAAAAATAGAATTTTTATATATTGAACTTCGAAATAAAAATATGATTTTTATATATTGAATAGCGAAGTAAAAATTCGATTTTTACATATGTAGAGAATACGGGCGAAAGCGACAAAAAGGCGAGTTGGCGAAGATTTCCTGCATTAGAAGTGCCGTGGAGCTAGGATAGCTATCGGTGAGAACTTCTCACTCAAATTCTACTTTTCTAGTTATATATATATATACTAGGATGCAGACGGTGCTTATTAGAAGCACCCGACACCCGTCCACAGACCATGGACTTGTTTGATTGGTTGTGTAGTTGGTTAGATTATTTGATTTGAATTGTTTGGTGAAATGAAATTGATATGATTGATGTGTGAATGGCGTGGGCCTTCACTAGACCGGGGATAAGGCTAGGCCTCGTCCCGTTTCTAGTATCGTGCCGTTATGTCGCCGAAATTTTCTAAAATATGTTAGAAAAATAAAAATATCATTTTATTGTGTAAATGAATTGAATAGAAATTCATAGGTTGAAATAAAATGTTTTATCGTTAAAAATATAATTTTAACGTGAAGTGAATAAAATAAAATAAAATATTCATTTATAAACCGGACGGTTTGTTTATGTACACCTATTTGAATGACATTGATTGGGACGATAAATTTTACACATCGCCCAACTGCACAAATAAAATCTGTGTTTGATTGTTTGAAACCCTACACAGGTGTTGGGATGAAATTTGAAGTTCACTCATCCTGATTGATTAAATATGTCGATCGATTGATTGACAGTATACAGTGTAGCGCACTTTGGTTGATGGTTGATTATTTTTCAATGCTATTATACATGTGTTGTATGAAAATCCATATAATTAACTTTATATGGTAATTGATTGGGCCTCATTCCAGTTTTAAAATAGAAATATTTGAAATAGAAATATTCGAAATGGAATATTTGAGAATATCGATATATGAAGCCGTGTTGATTAGATTGACGCCATTTTGACGTGAACGATATTTATATCGATTTTATTCATTTTAAAATGAATATTAAAAAGTAATTTTGAAATCGAATATTTCGAAATGAAGTGAATTGAAAACGATTTCGAAATGAAGTGAATTGAAAACGATTTCGAAATGAAGTGAATTGAAAACGATTTCAAAATGAAGTGAATTGAAAATGATTTCGAAATGAATTGAATTGAAAACGATTTCGAAATGAATTGAATTGAAAACGATTTCGAAATGAATTGAATTGAAAACAATTTCGAAATGAAGTGAATTGAAAACGATTTTTTCGAAATGAAGTGAATTGAAAACGATTTCGAAATGAATTGAATTGAAAACGATTTCGAAATGAATTGAATTGAAAACGATTTCGAAATGAAGTGAATTGAAAACGATTTCGAAATGAATTGAATTGAAAACGATTTCAAAATGAATTGAATTGAAAACGATTTCGAAATGAAGTGAATTGAAAACGATTTCGAAATGAATTGAATTGAAAACGATTTCGAAATGAAGTGAATTGAAAACGATTTCGAAATGAATTGAATTGAAAACGATTTCGAAATGAAGTGAATTGAAAACGATTTCGAAATGAAGTGAATTGAAAACGATTTCGAAATGAATTGAATTGAAAACGATTTCGAAATGAATTGAATTGAAAACGATTTCGAAATGAAGTGAATTGAAAACGATTTCGAAATGAAGTGAATTGAAAATGATTTCGAAATGAATTGAATTGAAAACGATTTCGAAATGAAGTGAATTGAAAACGATTTCGAAATGAATTGAATTGAAAGCGAATTCAAATGAATTCAAATTGAATTGAATAGAAATGAATTTTAAAACGAATTTATAAAGAAGAATTCAATTTTGATTTGAGTTGAAATGGAAGTTGAAATTGTTTTGAAACGAATGTAGAACTTTTTATAAAATTCGTTTTAAAAGGAAATCGACGAAATATATATAATATATATATATTATATATATAATGGCCTGAATAGAACGCGTCGCGCCGCGGCAGTTCGTGAATTTCGACCATTTATTTCAAACGGACATTGCGGGAGATCCGACCGTCGGATTCTCCTAAAACCGGAACCGTTGGGTTCGTATCGAAAAGAGCTTTCCAATGAATATTAGAAATTTGAAATCTAACGGTTGGATTTGGAGTTATGTCCAAATCAAATTCGAAAAAGGTCGCTGTAAGTGCAGTTCGATGGCCGTTGTTGGAAATCGACTGTACGGGCCTTGGTAAAATTATTAAAAATATCTATAAATTGTGTAAAATCATAATATATGGATTGGAAAGAGTTGAGCTGGAAAATTCCACATTTGAAAAGATAAAAATAGATTTTTATCGAAATGAACTAGTTTTGAACTAGAATTATAATTCTATTTATTTTTAAATAAATAAATTGAATTTGAAAAGGGTTTTGAAAATAACCAAAATTTCCAATGATTGCATTGGAGTGGATTTGAATCGAAATTGCCTTCGGAATATTTCGATGTTGGAATTCGTGATTATACAGATGTTGTTATGGAAATTTGAAAGATATATATTTATATCGTTATTTCCAATACGGCATTTGTTAGTCGTAGAATTTGATATTGAATATAAGCCGATATATTTTCTATTCAGAGCCTTGTATTGAATATCAAATGTGATTTGGGTTTATCGTGAACAGTGTTTTAAATAACACTTGTCCTTTAACCCGATAATTAGTGGAATGTGATTTTGGGTTTATCGTGAACCGTGTTTTAAATGACACTGATTCTTTAACCCAGTTAAAGATTAAAACTAAGTGGAGTTTTAATGGATCTTTAATTAGATTGAAATGATCGAAAATGGAGTATCACCAGTTTTGCTCCAGGCGATAGTTAAATCTTTAATTAGATTTGAACGTGAAATGGTAATTGAATTTACCGATAACACCGTGGTGTTAGATATGAAGTATTACCAGTTTTACTTCATGGGATGAATAGGTTGGGATTGGGAAATAAAATAAATGATTACTTCGGTGTGGTTCGCTAATCCCGACTAGTTTGAATTGATATTCAAAGGAGATTAAAGAATAAATTTAAAGAATTTATCTTGGATAAAATTAATGGGAACTTTTCCCAAAGTATAAGAATATTGGAATAAAAGGATATTCTGAATTGGGATGAGGCGTATGTTGTGTTTGTGTAACACTTTTATAATATATACGCGAGTTATTCAGAAAGACCGGGTTTATCCCATTCTGAATAACTGATTCGACGTGGTGTCGAAGATGAAGACGGTGGTCGAAGACCAGAAGTCTTCACGTCGTTTGGGTGCTTACTGATGATCTTGATTGGGCTGTACACCCAAGAAGATGGAAACAGTTAGTGATCGTCCGGACGTACCTGGAGATCGATGGATATGCGAGGTACTAGGTGCCTCCGGTTTCGTTCAGACCCAAAACGGACTTGTAAATGGACTGTGTGTCTGACATTGGATTTTAGTCCGTGTGATTGATCTCTATTAAATATATATCTGTTTGGCGGCGGAGAATTTATTCTTTTGCTTAACGCCCTTCTCTGAGACGTACGAGCTCAGGGGTTATATATTGATGGATATCAAACGCATGGAGTGAATTGCCTGTGTGGCATGCCTAAGTGGCAATTGATCGAGGCTTCTGTTGAAAAGCAAAGTCTTGTGGTGATGATCAAAGCACAGCCTGTGTGGCACAACTTTGTGTAACGTGAATTCGCGAGCCTCGCACCCCGGTTGTGAACCAAAACGGGAGACGGACCTCAGGGAGGGCATGTGTTTCTTTCTAGTTAGAAGTGGCGTCAGTGGTTTTACACGCCCTGACGAGTTTGACTTATGTGGTTGTTGCTGTTGCGAGGCGCCTCGGATTGATCGGTCGTTCTCGAACCGATGGAGTCATTTGGTTGGCTCATTTACGCCCCAAAGGGCGGGGAAACGTAGTGTTCAAGGTTTAAGTTTAATCCACATCGGTGGACCGACCCTGTCGCTCCAAGGTCACTCGAGCTCTGACCTGTGGCTCGGGCTAGAGAGTCACGAATCGGTTGAGGACTATCTTTTGCCTCGGTTCATAGACGGAAATCCAATTTCCAAATACGTGACATTTGCGGTTTTAATTGTAAAACTAGTATGGCGACATGATATATGGTACTCATGCCGCCTATGATTGATACTTATGATTTGAAGTTGTTTTATACACTATGCACTTAATTATAGTATCAAATGATTTGTTTCAAACGTATCAAGCATTCTTTGGCTGTTATAAGGGAAAACCCTATCCCCCGGCTTGCGTTGCATTGTGTGATAGGACCTGGGTCTTATAACAGCTTCATTTTTCTTTATTTAGCATTGCGCTGTTTGTTTTATGCACTGGTATTCTTGGGAGGAAACCCGTTCCGTGTTATACGGCGTGGTCCCTTGATTTACCGAACTTTAAAATAAAGAATTAATAACTGTTTTAGTTCTCACACCAGTCACATGACTGACCTGGAGTTTATTGTTTTAACCTAAACTCTGGGTGCCCTTATTTTGACACGGGCAGCTAGTTGTTTTGGTTTTGCAGATTTATATTCACAGGATCCTGGTTTACAGCTGGAACGATATCCGGAAAGCTTTGTATCCGTATATCTCCTTCTAGTTGTGTATTGTATTATTTTCCGCTGCTATGTATTTAAATGTAATTTAAATCTCTGATATTTCTGTGTAATATTCTTTTATACTCTGTATATTCTTGTAATCTGATGCATTGTTGTAATATACAATGAAACGTTCTTCCGTATGCGTTCTGTTGTGGTTTGTTCTCGAACTATCCGACGCTTTCCTTTACGGGGAAGTCACGGGTCGTTTCAGGAAGTAGCATTTTGGACTGGGTGTGACAAGCCGTATCAGTCTTTGGCGGAGGCGGGGTAAATTATAATGTGTTCGTAGAGTAGTAGGAGCTGTGGTGGGAAAGCTCATGGCATGGCGTTGGGTACTGGTGCAGTCTTGTAGGTAGAAAAAGTGAACTGGCTTTTGAGTCGGAAGGAAGGAATGGCGATCTGAGGAAGTTTACTGTAATAGGCCTTGGGCACAAAGGAAAAGAGGAGAGGCGAAATTTCATGCGTGGATGTATATATTGTAAAGCTTCAATTGCATTTTGTTTAATGTGGTAGAAGAAGACTTGCATAAAAATTTTACACAGGAGAAGAAAATGGATGATGGGCCGAGAGTTGCTCTTGTGGGCTTGGGCCGAAAAATAAATAGATAAAAGAAAACAAAAAGGGTTAGGTGGGTTTCGTCTTGAACAAAGCTGGTGGAAAATAGGTCTCATGAATTTGTAGGAGAGGATGCGTTGATAAAGCATAGTGGTGACGTGGTTATTGGATAAGAAGGTAATTAGCTGAGATTTAATTAAATAAAAAATTAGTTTTTATAATTGTTTACCTATAAGGAATTGGTGTAACTTTTGCACACGATAACTGAATTGAATGAAATAGGAGGTGATGAAATCATATCAGGAAATACTACGATGCTGAGCTGAGTTGGAAGGGTTTGGTATCAATTGAGATTTTCGTTTAATTTTAGACGTCTGTTTAAAATAAAACGAAATAACACTAAAATCAGATCGAAGACAAGGTGAGTTAACTCTCACACTTTTCTGGAATTTTCTGATGTGTTAAATTCATACAAAAAAAATTATAATTCATAATAGAAATAATTGGATGATGGAATGCCTTAGTTGCTTATTATTTGTTAAACGGTTGTCAACATCTAAAATATGTCGTATTAGACGATTGTTTCATATATTAAATATTATTATGATATGTGATGCAGGAATGGACAGGTTGGAGGGATCTGACCAGATTCCTCAAATATATTGCATATTACTTTTTTTTCATATTACACAAATATGTACTATTTACCCCCAAATGACGTTACATTCTGATTGAATATTGATGGTTGATTCTATATTGAACGTCGAATTGTTAATGTGATGTTTTTAATCAATAGACGATATTGATGAAGTTATTGGAAGCAAATGATCTAAAATGCTATTTTTAAGACGTTAATTCACCGTCAGACGAATTGACGTTATTATTTTTATAATTGAAGTGAAATTTTAAAATTTATTTCTATTGAAAATAGATGTTTTGAAATAAGAGATATTTATAAATAGTTTTTATAAATTAGTTATATAATATTTTGCAACAATTTTAATGAGTTTATAAGTCTAGGAGCCATAATTTAACCTACAGGTTATTATTTTGAAAATATCTATTCAAGTAAAACAGTTAAGCGGTATTTTTATGTTAATTATATTAATCTAAGGGTAAGGATATTTTGAAACCAGTTAGGAAATAACGGATGTTTAAATTGATGAAGCCAACTGGTTAATTAAAATGTATAACTAGATTAATCGGTCTTCAGTTAATCTAATCAAAATAAATTAACGAATAATCTTTTTTAATAATATATGTTAGATATTAATTGTCTTTTATTTAATGATATTTAAAAATGCTTATCAACCGATAAATTAGTAATGGAGTATTATCGTTTAATATTGTCGGTAAGTGTTCAAATGATCTATTCTTAATTACTAAAATATTCTTTAGTTAATGATGAAAGTAATTATTATTTTAATAATAATTAATGTAATTTACCTTGTTAAATGGAAGTTTATTAAGTAATGGTGTTTTGAAATGGAACTAACGGAATTATGTTAACAATGACGTTATACTAAAGCTTGTAAACCAAGATATGAAGCTAATATGCAATTTTTAATTTAGTATTACTTAATAATTGAGAAGTTTGAAAAGAAATTTATTGTAAGAGATTGGATAAGAAAATCCAATTATAATTGAAAGGTTAAGAAGTGACGATTAATGTAAACATTTCAATAAGACTTGGTTTTACATGGTTATTTAATTAAGTAAATAAAATGAAATATGATTTCAAAAAGGAAAAGATTATTTTATTTCTATGGGAAGATTTTAGAATTTGAATTCAAGATTTCATAAGTAAAATTTATAAAGTAAAGCGATGAGTTTGAAATAAGCTTAAGTAAAAACATGTTTGGGAAGAAGATTTGCAAAGGTAAGAAGCTTAGTTGAATTTTGTGTAAGGAACTTAGTAAATCGATTTTAAAATAAATCCAAATGATAATGAGTTATATTACATGGTTTTAAAGCAAAAGAGTTTGCGTTAGTTATTCTTACTTGAATAAAAAGTAAAAGAGATTATTTTGAGAATAAATGTGACAAAATGAAAGAAATGGTTATTAAAACCATGTTTTGAATAAAAAGTAAATGGAATGGTAAGTTTTGTGTTTCAAACTTTTATCTATTCTGAGATAAGAATGTTGTTAGTCAACGTCTGAGAAGAAATTAAAATACCCCAACTTTAACGACTTCACAATTATCAAGGGATGATATTATTTTGAAATAGTAGAAGTGTTGAAATTTGTATATTATTTCTACAAGAGAAATATTACAACATTATTGACAAATTTTGAAAACGTAATTAGAACCAGTGAATTTTAGTAAAACAATGTATAATTTAACATGATTTAACACAAGTTTGAATTGTGAATGTATGGTGGTTTCCGCAAGGTAAAGCAAAGTATGAGATTTGGCGAATATATTGTGATGTTTTTGAAATAAGGAAATGAAATGGGGTTTTGTAAATATTGTTTTCCATGTAACTTATAATGAGATTTATGACAAGAGAATATGAAATCGATTTATAATGATTGATAAAATAGTTTAAAATAAATGAATCAGAGCTGCCGATATACTTAACCATAATATGTGAATTGATAGTTAAAATCCTGTAACGACCCAGAAAATCTGAACCAATTAAAATTTTTAAATTGGCTAAAATAGTGGATTTTAAATATTTAAAATTAATATTTTAAATAATAGCAATGAAAAGTGAGTTTGAATCGACGTTTGAAAATGAATATAATTAATTCTAATTATATACAAGGCCTGAAAAGGCGCTGCAGTTTCAATAATTGAATTCAAACTTTGTCGGACTGTACCGGGTGCAAAACAAAACGGATTTGAGTGAAATCAAAAATATTTAAATCTACTACTGAATACCTTTCTAACGAATCTAAAAAATCGAAGTTTCATAGCAGGATGCAAAAGTTATGGCCAAATGAATTTTCTGAAAGGTCGCTATGGAATTTATATTGCCCGTGAAATTGGCCATTTTGCAAACGACCTCGGAATTCGATGAAACAACTTTTGTTGGATCCGGAATGTGAAGTTATTGCTAGGTTTCAAATTTCATAATTTTTGAAGCTAGTATGTGAGCGTGGTAAAGGAAAACGTGTTTTGGTCAATTATAGTTAAATTGGATCGACCAGAAATGGGCCTTTTTGCAAACGGTCTCAGAATTCGTCGAAACTAGTTTTGTTGGGACCGTATCGTCAAAACATAGCTAGATTTCTTTTTCTGGGATTTTTCGAATCAGTTTGTGGCACTGGCAAGTTGAAATGTACGTTCAAATTGAATATTGAATGTTATATATTTTAATTTGAACGAAAACTGACTGAAACAGTCGAATGGGCCTATGAAACATATCCCATTGTGTTCGGAATGGGGGTAAAACACTAGGGACGACAGTCGTTGGGTTTAGATTGGTGGTCGTGTCAGAAAACCCCTTTTAAAACCAACCGGCCAATCAGATTTTTTATAAAACAAAAGGAAAAAACTTTTTCTCTCTCCACGAACAAAGGTGGAAGAGCCTTCCAATCTTCCAGCCCCGATTCTGAACGCCTCGTCCCTCATTGACCCTCGCCGTTGTTGAACCTTTCGAAGATCTCTTCCCCCTCTCCAAATCCATACCCGTTGCTCCCTCCCTCGTGCTCTGGTTCTCGAGAATCGAGCTTTGAAAGTTGCAGGTTTGAAACCGCCGCCGCCACCTCCTGCCAGCGTCGAACTGGAGCCCACCTCCATGCGCCAGAGTGTGATTCCAAGCTCTTCCTCGTGGTGAAGGCTGATCGACCTATAGCACAACGGATTTAGTGCAAGATCAAAACCTAGTTTTGAACGAAATAGAAAGGTACGGCTGTTAAATTATATAAACTATTTAATAGCAGTTCTAAGCGCTACGGTTTTTGATTTCACTGTAAAAATCATATCTTTTTCGTTTCTTGACGAAATTCGATGAAACAGGAAACATCTTGACCGTGTGGATGTCTTCTACATTCTAGAAGAGACCGCATATTTTTCTGAGCCTTCTGCTATTTTTGATGGAATGGAACCCAATGTGAGATTTCTAATTTATAAACAATATCGAAAACGACGATGTATAAATTATATAGTCGATGTATGAGTTATATAAGCATTGTACACCCCTTGTATAAGCATTGTATAAGTTGTACGTTCGATGTATAAGTTGTATATGCGTTGTAAAAATTATAAATATGTTGAAATAGAAGTGAAATGCTATATATATATATGTATATGTATATATATATATATATATATATATATATATATATACGCCCCTCGTCCACAAACCATGGACGATATTTATTGGTTGTGATTGGTGTGAAAAATGATTGATAGCGAATGGTTGATTGGAATTGTTTGTGGTTGATATTGATTGATTGTGGTTGAAAAATACCCGTTTGTGGTTGAGAAATATTTGGTTGAAACCACATAGGATTAGTTTGTGGAAGTGAAATAAATATATACATGCCGCTTGTGTGCGAACTAGATGTATGATTCCCCATTGTCAAAAACCGCGAGGTTTTAAGGTAGAGCGAGGAGCCGTACTAGGGACGGTCCCGGTTTTAACTACCCTGCCGTTATGCTGCCGAAATTTTGAATAATATTCATGTGTTTGAATTATTTTCATTTGTTGAAACTATATTTATTCGTTGAATATAAAGCCTTCATGTGTTGAGTCGATATTCGTTTGTTGGATAGAAATTCATGTGTTGAATGGTATTCGTGTTTTAAATATAAAAATCACATTTTTATCTATATATATATAAACTATAGAAAACCTTCATGTGTTGAATCGATATTCATTCGTTGAATTGAAATTCATGTGTTGAATGGTATTCGTGTTTTAAATATAAAAATCACATTTTTATCTATACATATAAACTATAGAAAACCTTCATGTGTTGAATCGATATTCATTCGTTGAATTGAAATTCATGTGTTGAATGGTATTCGTGTTTTAAATATAAAAATCACATTTTTATCTATATATATATAAACTATAGAAAACCTTCATATGTTGAATAGATATTCATTCATTGAATTGAAATTCATGTGTTGAACGGTATTCATATTTTGAAATAAATTGTTTTATAATAAAAATCACATTTTTATCATCTATATGAACTACATAAAATAATCTTGTTTTGAAAGAATTTGTTTTACAATAAAAATCCTATTTTTATTACCTATATGAACTATATAAAATAATAGTGTTTTGAAATGAGTTGTTTTACAATAAAAATCACATTTTTATTATATACATGAGTTGATAAATATAGTGAAGTGTTGAAATAGAAGACAGTTTGATAAAAATATCATTTTTATCAAAAATATGAAATTCATATGGTTTTGAAATCGAAGAATCGATATATATATATATATTTAAATATAATTGAAATATATCGAAAAACGACGCTGCAGTTCGTATTTTGAAACCGTGATTTCAAACGATTAGTACGGGAGATCCAACCATCGGATTTTCCTGAAATCGCAACCGTATCTTTCCAACGGCACCAACTTTGTGAAAATCTGTGACGAAAAGGAATTTCGCTCGGTCCGAACCAGTCGCTAAACCGACCCATACCGTTCGAAACGCCTGATTGTTTTGAGAACAAGACAAAATAGAACGCATACAGAAGAACATTTTACTGTATATCACAACAGTGCATCAGATTACAAGAATATACAGAGTATAAACAAATAAATATTACACAGAAATATCAGAGATTTAAATTACATTTAAATACAACACAGCAGAAAATAATACAATACACAACTAGAAGAGATATACGGATACAAAGCTTTCCGGATATCGTTCCAGCTGTAAACCAGGATCCTATGAATATAAATCTGCTAAACCAAAACTACTAGCTGCCCGTGTCAAAATAAGGGCACCCAGAGTTTAGGTTAAAACAATAAACTCCAGGTCAGTCATGTGACTGGTGTGAGAACTAAAACAGTTGGTAATCTTTATTTTAAAGTTAGGTGAATCAAGGGACCACGCCGTATGACACGGAACGGGTTTCCTCCCAAGAATATCAGTGCATAAAAACAAACAACGCAATGCTAAATAAAGAAAAATGAAGCTATTATAAGACCCAGTTCCCATCACACAATGCAACGCAAGCCGGAGGATAGGGTTTTTCCTTATAACGGCCAAGAATGCTTGATACGTTGAAAAACAAATCATTTGATACTATTA
This sequence comes from Allium sativum, assembly GCA_030737875.1. Lineage (NCBI taxonomy): Eukaryota > Viridiplantae > Streptophyta > Magnoliopsida > Asparagales > Amaryllidaceae > Allium > Allium sativum. The sequence goes on from CM060918.1 coordinate 755,916,995, forward strand.
TAAGTGCATAGTGTATAAAACAACTTCAAATCATAAGTATCAATCATAGGCGACATAAGCGCCCCATCCCACTATGTCGCCATATATAGGATTACAACTAAAACCGCAAATGTCACGTATTTGGAAATTGGATTTCCATCTATGAACCGAGGCCAGGGATCGTCCTCTACCGATTTGTGACTCTCTAGCCCGAGCCACAGGCAAGCGCGCAGGCAAGCCTTGGAGCGACAGTGCCGGTCCACCGATGTGGATTATTATGCCTAAACACTACGTTTCCCCGCCCTTTGGGGCGTAAATGAGCCAACGAATGACTCCATCGGACCCGGATCGTCCGATCAAACCGAGGCGCCTCGCAACAGCAACAACCACACAGGTGAAAAGTATATAAATGTCAGGGCTGGTAAGTCACTGACACCACCCTAGCTAGAAAGAAATGCATTCCCTCCCTGAGGTCCTCTCCCATTTTTGGTTCACAACCGGGGTGCGAAACTCGCGAAGCAAACGTTACACAAAGCTACGCCACAAGGGCCATGCTTCGATCATCAACCACAAGACTTTGCTTTTCAACAGAAGCCTCGATCAATTGCCACTTAGGCATGCCACACAGGAAATTTACTCCATGCGTTTGATATCCATCAGTATATAACCCCTGAGCTCGCACGTCTCAGAGAAGGGCGCTAAGCAAGAGAATAAATTCTCCGCCGCCAAACAGATATATATTTAATAGAGATCAATCACACGGACTAAAATCCAATGTCAGACACATAGTCCATTTACAAGTTCGTTCCGGGTCTGAACGAAACCGTAGGCACCTAGTACCCCGCGTATCCATCGGTCTCCAAGTACGTCTGGACGATCACCAACTGTTTCCATCTTCTTGGGTGTACAGCCCAATCAAGATCATCAGTAATTACTCAAACGACGTGAAGACCTCCGGTCTTCGACCATCGTCTTCATCTTCGACTTATCGTCGTATCAGTTATTCAGAATGGGATAAAACCGGTCTTCCCGAATAACTCGCGTATATTTTAAATAAGTGTTACACAAACACAACATACGCCTCATTCCAATTCATCAGCCACTAACCGTAAATTAATCAAGAGAATAATTCCCCAAATATTAACCCCGAAGGCTGAAACCAACATCAGATCAATATCCAGAAAACCATTCTGCTTGGCTAATCGACAGTTAGTTTCTAAATTTCACATTCATAGGGAAAGGTTCCCATTAATTTTATCAAAGATAAATTCTTTATATTTATTCTTTAATTTATCCTTTTGAATTTCGATTCAACTAGTCGGGATTAACGAAACTTACCGAAGTAGTCATTTGTTTTAATTCCCCAATCCCAACCTATTCATCCCATGAAGTAAAACTGGTAATACTTAATATCTAACACCACGGTGTTATCGGTAAATTCAATTACCATTTCACGTTCAATATCTAATTAAAGATTTAACTATCGCCTGGAGCAAAACTGGTGATACTCCATTCTCGATCATTTCTATCTAATTAATGATTCATTAAAACTCCACTAAGTTTTAATCGTTAATTGGGTTAAAGAATCAGCGTCATTTAAAACACGGTTCACGTTAGACCCAAAATCACATTCATTAATTATCGGGTTAAAGAACGAGTGTTATTTAAAACACCGTTCACGATAAACCCAAAAATCAATATCGATTCAATTCCAATTAAATATTATTTAATTGGTACACTTCATTAAATCTAAATAAAAAGATTTAATCTTTTCTCAACTGGGTTCAAGAACAGTGTTATTGAAGACACCATTCACAACAAACCCAAATCACATTTGATATTCAATACAAGGCTCTGAATAGAAAATATATCGGCTTATATTCAATATCAAATTCTACGATTAACAAATGTCGTGTTGGAAATAACGATATAAATTTATATCTTTCAAATTTCCATAACAACATCTGTATAATCACAAATTCCAATATCGATATATTCCGAAGACAATTTCGATTCAAATCCACTCCAATGCAATCATTGGAAATTCTAGTTATTTTTAAAACCCTTTTCTAATTCAATTTGTTTATTTAAAAATAAATAGAATTATAATTCTAGTTCAAAACTAGTTTATTTCGATAAAAATCTATTTTTATCTTTTCAAATATGGAGTTTTTCATCCTAATCCTTTCTAAATCATTTCTTATGATTTTAAACAAATTATTACCCTTTTTAATAATTTTATCAAGGCCCGTACAGTCGATTTCCATCAATGGCCATCGAACTGCACTTACAACGACCTTTTTCAAATTTGATTTGGACATAATTCCAAATCCAACCGTTAGATTTCTAATTTCTCACATTTGTTAGAAAGTTATTTTCGATGCGAACCCAACGGTTCCGGTTTTAGGAGAATCCGACGGTCGGATCTCCCGCAATATCCGTTCGAAGTCAATGGTCGAAATTCGCAAACTGCAGTGGCGCGACGCGTTCTATTCAGGCCATTATATTATATATATAATATATATAATATATACTTCGTCGATTTCAATTTAAAACGTGCTTTATAAATCGTTTTAAAATTCAATTTCAAAGCGGTTTCAACTTCATATTTAATTTCAAATCAAAATTGAATATTCCAATTTAAATTCATTTCAAATCGATTTTAATTCAAATTGATTTCTAATTCAATTTCAGTTCTAATTCAATTCAATTCAATTTCAATTCGAGTTCATTTATATTCAATTTCAATTCGAATTCCTTTATATTCAATTTCAATTCGAATTCATTTATATTCAATTTCAATTCGAATTCATTTATATTCAATTTCAATTCGAATTCATTTCAATGTGATTTCAATTTCAAATCTATTCAATTTAATTCGAATTCATTTCAATGTGATTTCAATTTCAAATCTATTCAATATTCGTTGAAAAATGAATAAAATCGACATAAATATCGTTCACGTCAAAATGGCGTCAATCTAATCAACACGGCTTCAAATATTTCTTTTTCAAATATTTCTTTTTCAAAACTGGAATGAGGCCCAATCAATTACCATATAATGTTAATTATATGGATTTTCTACAACACACGTATATATCAACAACGATGAATAATCAACCATCATCCAAAGTGCATTCTACACTGTATAAGCATCAAATATAAATATTCAACGCTTATAATAGCCTGTCAATCAATCGATCGACATACAACTAAACAATCGGGATTAGTGTACGTCAAATATCATCCCAATACCCATGTGGGGTTTCAAGCAATCAAACACAGATTTTTATTTGTGCAGTTGGGCGATGTGTAAAATTTATCGTCCCAATCAATGTCCTTCAAATAGGTGTACATAAACAAACCGTCCGGTTTGTAAATGAATATTTATTTATTCACATTCACGTTAAAAATTATATTTTTAACGATCAAATATTTTATTTTAACACATGAATTTTTATTCAGTTCATTTACCAAATAAAAATGATATTTTTATTTTTATAACTTATTTTAGAAAATTTCGGCGGCATAACGGCACGATACTAGAAACGGGACAAGGCCTAGCCTTATCCCCGGTCTAGTGAAGGCCCACGCCATTCACACATCAATCAAATCAATTTCAATTCACCAAACAATTCAATTCAAACCAGATAATCTAACCAACTACACATCCAAACAATTAAACAAACAAGCCATCCATGGTCTGTGGATGACGGGTGTCGGGTGCTACTAAACACCGTCTGCATCCTAGTATATATATATATATATATATATATATATATATATATATATAACTAGAAAAATAAAATTAAAGAGTGAGAAATTCTCACAGATAGCTATCCAACTTCACGACTCTTCTTAGGCAGAACTCTTCGCCGTTTCATCTTTTGTCACTTTCGTCGCCCGTAGTCACTATGTGTAAAAATCACATTTTTACTTCGCTATTCAATATATAAAAATCGAATTTTTACTTCGCTATTCAATATAGAAAAATCGAATTTTTAATTCGCTATTCAATATATAAAAATCGAATTTTTACTTCGCTATTCAATATATAAAAATCGAATTTTTACTTTGCTATTCAATATAGAAAAATCGAATTTTTACTTCGCTATTCAATATATAAAAATCGAATTTTTACTTTGCTATTCAATATAGAAAAATCGAATTTTTACTTCGCTATTCATTATATAAAAATCGAATTTCTAATCTACTATATTAAAAATCTAAATTATCTCGTATTAAAAAAATCAAGGCTTTCTTGTATATAAAAAAATCTAGTTTTCTATTCTAAAATTTCCATACAAAAAATCCCATTTTAATTCCCTAAAAAAATCAAACAAAATTAAAACTCACTGTATGTCGATCCCAGGCTAGAAGGGTTGTGTGCGGCGTCGAATCCGGTGAGGTGGCTCGAGGACTGGTGGTCTGGTGGCACTGCGGGTTTCTATGACTTCAGGGGACTAGGGTTGCAGTTCTACGGGGGGGGGGGGGGGGGGGGGGGGGCGGAGAGACGGAAGCGAGGGGGTGGCCTCGACGGCGATGTGGAGGAGGGGGTGGCTGACGAGGTGCGGTTGTGGTTGGGTGATGATTTAGGGGTTGCGGTGGTTCCACGCGGGGGAAGAGAGGACTGAGGGGCACGTGGAGGAGCGAGGGAGCTGGGGCTTGGCGGAGGGAGGCGGCTCTCGGCGAGGTCGACGGTGGGTGGAGGGGCGCCGATGATTGTTCGTCATTTCTTTTTTTTTTCTTTTTTTTCTTTTTGGTAATGAATTCAACGTGGAGGGAAAAAGAAAGAGGGAGGGGGCTTTCTGAAAATATATATTTTATTTATTTTTTATTTATTTTAATCCATGAAAAGTTGACTTTGTATACAAACTCTAAACGAGGCCCGACGACTGTCGCCCCTAGCTAATTACCCCTATTCCGGACACAATGGGATTTGTATCGTAGGCTGATTTGGCTGTTACAATCAGTTTCCGTTCAATTTACATTTAAATCATTATATTGAATTTTAAACGTACATTTCAAATTACCGGGGTCACATACTAACTAGAAAAATTCCTGAAAAATATTTTCTAGCTTCGTATTGACGATACGGTCTTAACAAAACTAGTTTCATCGAATTCTGAGACCGTTGGAAAAATGGCCAATTTCCAGTCGATTAAAATCAACTAAAACTGGTCAAACGCGTTTTCCTTTGCCACGCTCACATATCGATTCGGAAAATTATGAAATTTGAAACCTAGAAATAACTTTACATCACGGACCCAACAAAAGTGGTTTCATCGAAATCCGAGGTCGTTTGCAAAATCTCCATTTTTAAGGGCCTGAATTCCATAGCGACTATTTAGAATTTTCAATTGGACATATCTTTTGATTCCCGCTATGAAATTTTGATTTTTCGGATTCGTTGGAAAGATATTCTCAATTAGATTCCATTATTTTTGGTTTCACTAAAATCCGGATTGTTTTGCACCCGGTACATTCATTTGAAGTTTGAAATCGAATTATCGAACTACCGCGCCATTTTCAATTCCTTTTATAAATATAAATAATTATTTATATTCCAACGACGATCTATATAAATATATTCGTTTGAATTCTATTCAAAATAAATTTCTCGTCGATATTATTTAAAATAATTCCTTTCAAATAATCAAAATTCGCTAAAATTGCCAAAATAAAAATTTTAAACTGGCCCAGATTTTCGGGTTGTTACAATCTCCCCCACTTAAAACTTTTCGTCCCCGAAAAGGAACAAAGCCGAAAGTTGTTTAACAATTCAACTCAACTTCCATTGTTTTGATTACGGCTTAAGTTCTTCAACTTTGCAGTTTCTAAGAACTTTTCAAAAATTTCAAAAATTTGGCTAACACCCTAAATTTTCGAAAAATTTCGCCATAACCTCCCCTGCACCGGGAGCCACGGGAAAATCCCGAAATTGCCATAAAGGCCTTTTGATCTCAAAAAGAAAAAGAAAAAGCCAAGCGGCTCATAAAATCATCATCACCCAAACAAAACAGTAAATTATGTAGTAAACATGTACCTAATTGTCGGGCAAACTAATTTTATTCTCTGCTCTAGCCTCCTTGCTATGACCTGTTCAATGTAAGCATATGTATATGCAAGCAAATGCAACCAATTTTCAATATAATTCAATATTTGATACAATTAGGCGTAATGGTTCAAAATTTATCAAACAACTAAACAAGAAACACAAACATCAATCAATTAGTGAATTAGAGTTTCAAATTCATAATTTTGATACATATACAAAAATCAAATTTTTGTTGCCAAATCACAACAATAGGCCCTATCTAATTTTTGGTTCTCACACCAGTCAATATTAAATATATAGATATTACACATTCGTCACTCGTATATAAATTCTGATGATGATATATCAATCATCAGAATCACCCCCGGGCGACTAGATTGTAATTCTATATCTATCCAATATATTAAAACTTTGAATATACGTTTGCAAGGCGTATATGCAAATTCTTTATATACTGGACTGTCCTAATCAATATAAAATAAATATTCAACTACGTATACAATGATTTAAATTTTCAAAACAAAAATTGTTCTCATTTTAAAAATATACTCTTCACACTCGTTCTAGGATACTACTGATCCTATCTCTAACGAGTCATTCCCATTGGATATTACTAATCCAATATCTGATGAATTCTTTCATATGGTTCTAATGTGCCTTGTTCTCTGAGCTTTGTAAACCAAAGCTCTGATACCAACTGTGATGAAAAGGAATTTCGCTCGGTCCGAACCAGTCGCCAAACCGACCCAGACCGTTCGAAACGCCTGATTGTTTTGAGAACAAGACAAAATAGAACGCATACAGAAGAACATTTCACTGTATATCACAACAATGCATTAGATTACAAGAATATACAGAGTATAAAAAAATAAATATTACACAGAAATATCAGAGATTTAAATTACATTTAAAAACAACGCAGCGGAAAATAATACAATATACAACTAGAAGAGATATACGAATACAAAGCTTTCCGGATATTGTTCCAGCTGTAAACCAGGATCCTGTGAATATAAATCTGCAAAACCAAAACTACTAGCTGCCCGTGTCAAAATAAGGGCACCTAGAGTTTAGGTTAAAACAATAAACTCCAGGTCAGTCATGTGACTGGTGTGAGAACTAAAACAGTTGTTAATCTTTATTTTAAAGTTAGGTGAATCAAGGGACCACGCCGTATGACACGGAACGGGTTTCCTCCCAAGAATATCAGTGCATAACAACAAACAGCGCAATGATAAATAAAGAAAACTGAAGCTATTATAAGACCCAGTTCCCATCACACAATGCAACGCAAGCCGGAGGATAGGGTTTTTACCTTATAACAGCCAAGAATGCTTGATACGTTGAAAAACAAATCATTTGAGACTATTATAAGTGCATAGTGTATAAAACAACTTCAAATCATAAGTATCAATCATAGGTGGCATAAGCGCCCCATCCCACTATGTCACCATATATAGGATTACAACTAAAACCGCAAATGTCACGTATTTGGAAATTGGATTTCCATCTATGAACCGAGGCCAGGGATCGTCCTCTACCGATTTGTGACTCTCTAGCCCGAGCCACAGGCAAGCGCGTAGGCAAGCCTTGGAGCGACAGGGCCGGTCCACCGATGTGGATTATTATGCCTGAACACTACGTTTCCCCGCCCTTTGGGGCGTAAATGAGCCAACGAATGACTCCATCGGACCTGGATCGTCCGATCAAACGGAGGCGCCTCGCAACAGCAACAACCACACAGGTGAAAAGTATATAAATATCAGGGCTGGTAGGTCACTGACACCACCCTAGCTAGAAAGAAACGCATGCCCTCCCTGAGGTCCTCTCCCGTTTTTGGTTCACAACCGGGGTGCGAAACTCGCGAAGCAAACGTTACACAAAGCTACGCCACAAGGGCCATGCTTCGATCATCAACCACAAGACTTTGCTTTTCAACAGAAGCCTCGATCAATTGCCACTTAGGCATGCCACACAAGCAATTTACTCCATGTGTTTGATATCCATCAGTATATAACCCCTGAGCTCGTACGTCTCAGAGAAGGGCGCTAAGCAAGAGAATAAATTCTCCGCCGCCAAACAGATATATATTTAATAGAGATCAATCACACGGACTAAAATCCAATATCAGACACACAGTCCATTTACAAGTTCGTTCTGGGTCTGAACGAAACCGGAGGCACCTAGTACCCCGCTTATCCATCGATCTCCAAGTACGTCTGGACGATCACCAACTGTTTCCATCTTCTTGGGTGTACAGCCCAATCAAGATCATTTGTAATTTCCCAAACGACGTGAAGACATCCGGTCTTCGACCATCGTCTTCATCTTCGACCTATCGTCGTATCAGTTATTCAGAATGGGATAAACCCGGTCTTCCCGAATAACTCGCGTATATTTTAAATAAGTGTTACACAAACACAACATACGCCTCATTCCAATTCATCAGTCACTAACCGTAAATTAATCAAGAGAATAATTCCCCAAATATTAACCCCGAAGGCCGAAACCAACATCAGATCAATATCCAGAAAACCATTCTGCTTGGCTAACCGACAGTTAGTTTCTAAATTTCACATTCATAGGGAAAGGTTCCCATTAATTTTATCAAAGATAAATTCTTTATATTTATTCTTTAATCTATCCTTTTGAATTTCGATTCAACTAGTCGGGATTAACGAAACTTACCGAAGTAGTCATTTGTTTTAATTCCCCAATCCCAACCTATTCATCCCATGAAGTAAAACTGGTAATACTTCATATCTAACACCACGGTGTTATCGGTAAATTCAATTACCATTTCATGTTCAAAATCTAATTAAAGATTTAACTATCGCCTGGAGCAAAACTAGTGGTACTCCATTCTCAATCATTTCAATCTAATTAATGATTCATTAAAACTCCACTTAGTTTTAATCGTTAACTGGGTTAAAGAATCAGCGTCATTTAAAACACGGTTCACGATAGACCCAAAATCACATTCATTAATTATCGGGTTAAAGAACGAGTGTTATTTAAAACACCGTCCACGATAAACCCAAAAATAATATCGATTCAATTCCAATTAAATATTATTTAATTGGTACATTTCATTAAATCTAAATAAAAAGATTTAATCTTTTCTCAACTGGGTTCAAGAACAGTGTTATTGAAGACACCATTCACGACAAACCCAAATCACATTTGATATTCAATACAAGGCTCTGAATAGAAAATATATCGATTTATATTCAATATCAAATTCTACGATTAACAAATGTCGTGTTGGAAATAACGATATAAATTTATATCTTTCAAATTTCCATAACAACATCTGTATAATCACGAATTCCAATATCGAAATATTCTGAAGACAATTTCGATTCAAATCCACTCCAATGCAATCATTGGAAATTCTAGTTATTTTTAAAACCCTTTTCCAATTCAATTTGTTTATTTAAAAATAAATAGAATTATAATTCTAGTTCAAAACTAGTTTATTTCGATAAAATATCTATTTTTATCTTTTCAAATATGGAGTTTTTCATCCCAATCATTTCTAAATCATTTCTTATGATTTTACACAAATTATTACCCTTTTTATTAATTTTATCAAGGCCCGTACAGTCGATTTCCATCAATGGCCATCGGACTGCACTTACAGCGACCTTTTTCAAATTTGATTTGGACATAATTCCAAATTTAACCGTTAGATTTCTAATTTCTCACATTCGTTAGAAATTTCTTTTCGATGCGAACCCAACGGTTCCGGTTTTAGGAGAATCCGACGGTCGGATCTCCCGCAATATCCGTTCGAAGTGAATGGTCGAAATTCGCAAACTGCCGTCGCGCGGCGCGTTCTATTCAGGCCATTATATTATATATATATAATATATATAATATATACTTCGTCGATTTCAATTTAAAACGTGCTTTATAAATCGTTTTAAAATTCAATTTCAAAGCGGTTTCAACTTCATATTCAATTTCAAATCAAAATTGAATATTCCAATTTAAATTCATTTTAAATTCATTTCAAATCGATTTTAATTCAAATTGATTTCTAATTCAATTTCAGTTCTAATTCAATTCAATTCAATTTCAATTCGAATTCATTTATATTCAATTTCAATTCGAATTCATTTATATTCAATTTCAATTCGAATTCATTTATATTCAATTTCAATTCGAATTCATTTATATTCAATTTCAATTCGAATTCATTTATATTCAATTTCAATTCGAATTCATTTCAATGTGATTTCAATTTCAAATCTATTCAATTTAATTCGAATTCATTTCAATGTGATTTCAATTTCAAATCTATTCAATATTCGTTGAAAAATGAATAAAATCGATACAAATATCGTTCACGTCAAAATGGCGTCAATCTAATCAACACGGCTTCAAATATTTCTTTTTCAAATATTTCTTTTTCAAAACTGGAATGAGGCCTAATCAATTACCCTATAATGTTAATTATATGGATTTTCTACAACACACGTATATATCAACAACGATGAATAATCAACCATCATCCAAAGTGCATTCTACACTGTATAAGCATCAAATATAAATATTCAACGCTTATAACAGCCTGCAATCAATCGATCGACATACAACTAAACAATCGGGATTAGTGTACGTCAAATATCATCCTAATACCCGTGTGGGGTTTCAAGCAATCAAACACAGATTTTTATTTGTGCAGTTGGGCGTGTAAAATTTATCGTCCCAATCAATGTCCTTCAAATAGGTGTACATAAACAAACCGTCCGGTTTGTAAATGAATATTTATTTATTCACATTCACGTTAAAAATTATATTTTTAACGATCAAATATTTTATTTTAACACATGAATTTTTATTCAGTTCATTTACCAAATAAAAATAATATTTTATTTTTCTAACTTATTTCAGAAAATTTCGGCGGCATAACGGCACGATACTAGAAACGGGACAAGGCCTAGCCTTATCCCCGGTCTAGTGAAGGCCCACGCCATTCACACATCAATCAAATCAATTTCAATTCACCAAACAATTCAATTCAAACCAGATAATCTAACCAACTACACATCCAAATAATTAAACAAACAAGCCATCCATGGTCTGTGGATGACGGGTGTCGGGTGCTACTAAACACCGTCTGCATCCTAGTATATATATATATAACTAGAAAAATAAAATTAAAGAGTGAGAAATTCTCACAGATAGCTATCCAACTTCACGACTCTTCTTAGGCAGAACTCTTCGCCGTTTCATCTTTTGTCACTTTCGTCGCCCGTAGTCACTACATGTAAAAATCACATTTTTACTTCGCTATTCAATATATAAAAATCGAATTTTTACTTCGCTATTCAATATAGAAAAATCGAATTTTTACTTCGCTATTCATTATATAAAAATCGAATTTTTACTTCGCTATTCAATATATAAAAATCGAATTTTTACTTCGCTATTCAATATATAAAAATTGAATTTTTACTTCGCTATTCAATATATAAAAATCGAATTTTTACTTTGCTATTCAATATAGAAAAATCGAATTTTTACTTCACTATTCAATATATAAAAATCGAATTTTTACTTTGCTATTCAATATAGAAAAATAGAATTTTTACTTCGCTATTCATTATATAAAAATCGAATTTTTAATCTGCTATATTAAAAATCTAAATTATCTCGTATTAAAAAAATCAAGGCTTTCTTGTATATAAAAAAAAAATCTAGTTTTCTATTCTAAAATTTCCATAAAAAAAATCCCATTTTAATTCCCTAAACAAATCAAACAAAATTAAAACTCACTGTATGTCGATCCCATGCTAGAAGGGGTGTGCGCGGCGTCGGATCCGGTGAGGTGGCTCGAGGACTGGTGGCACTGCGGGTTTCTTGGACTTCAGGGGACTAGGGTTGCGGTTCTACGGGGGGGGGGGGGGGGAACGGAGAGACGGAAGGGAAGGGAGGGGGTGGCCTCGACGACGATGTGGAGGAGGGGGTGGCTGACGAGGTGTGGTGGTGGTTGGGAGATGATTTGGGGGTTGCGGTGGTTCCATGCGGGGGAAGAGAGGACTGAGGGGCACGTGGAGGAGCGAGGGAGCTGGGGCTTGGCGGAGGGAGGCGGCTCTCGGCGAGGTCGAAGGTGGGTGGAGGGGCGCCGATGATCGTTCGTCGTTTCTTTTTTTTTCTTTTTTCTTTTTTTGGTAATGAATTCAACGTGGAGGGCAAAAGAAAGAGGGAGGGGGCTTTCTGAAAATATATATTTTATTTATTTTTTATTTATTTTAATCCATGAAAAGTTGACTTTGTATACAAACTCTAAACGAGGCCTGACGACTGTCTTCCCTAGCTAATTACCCCCATTCCGAACACAATGGGATATGTAACGTAGGCTGATTTGGCTGTTACAATCAGTTTCCGTTCAATTTACATTTAAATCATTATATTGAATTTTAAACGTACATTTCAAATTACCGGGGTCACATACTAACTAGAAAAATTCCTGAAAAATATTTTCTAGCTTCGTATTGACGATACGGTCCTAACAAAACTAGTTTCATCGAATTATGAGACCGTTGGAAAAATGGCCAATTTCCAGTCGATTAAAATCAACTGAAACTGGTCAAACGCGTTTTCCTTTGCCACGCTCACATATTGATTCGGAAAATTATGAAATTTGAAACCTAGCAATAACTTTACATCACGGACCCAACAAAAGTGGTTTCGTCGAAATCCGAGATCGTTTGCAAAATCTCCATTTTTAAGGGCCTGAATTCCATAGCGACTATTTAGAATTTTCAACTGGACATATCTTTTGATTCCCGCTATGAAATTTTGATTTTTCGGATTCATTGGAAAGATATTCTCAATTAGATTCCATTATTTTTGGTTTCACTAAAATCCGGATTGTTTTGCACCCGGTACATTCATTTGAAGTTTGAAATCGAATTATCGAACTACCATGCCATTTTCAATTCCTTTTTTTAAATATAAATAATTATTTATATTCCAAAGACGATCTATATAAATATATTCATTTGAATTCTATTCAAAATAAATTTCTCGTCGATATTATTTAAAATAATTCCTTTCAAATAATCAAAATTCGCTAAAATTGCCAAAATAAAAATTTTAAACTGGCCCAGATTTTCGGGTTGTTACAAAATCTAACGGTTGGATTGTCTAGAATGTTTAATTCAAATCTGAAGAAAAATAGCGGCAAAATCGATTATATTTATATATATATAATTATATTTAATCGAATAACGACGCTGCGATTCGTATTTCGAAATCGAAACTTCAAACGATTATACTGGGAGATCCGACCGTCAGATTTTTCCGAAACTGGAATCGTTCGATTCGTTTTGAAAAGATCTTTCTAATGATGTAAATTTTGTGAAGATCCAACGGTTAGATTTTCATATATGTGTAAATAAAATCTGGAGAAAAACAGCGCCACGGCCGCGTTATGGCCCGAAGCGTCGTTTTGAATAAATTGGCTATTTTAAAATAAATAAAAATAGCTATAAATCATTATAAAATATTATAAATGATATGGATGAGAAATTTAGAAACTAACTGAAGGTTGGCTAAGTCGAATGGTTTCTTGGGTATTGATCTGATGTTGGTTTCGACCTTCGGGGTTAATATTTGGGAAATCGTTCTCTTACTGATTGACGGTTAGTGACTAATGAATTGAAATGATGCATGTGTATGTTAGTGTTGGACTTGTTTATTATATACGCGAGTTTCTCAGAAAGACTGGGTTTATCCCATTCTGAATAACTGAATCGACGATAAGAAATTGAAGATAAAGACAGTGGTCGAAGACCGGAGATCTTCACCTCGTTTGGATGGTAACCGAGGTCCTGACTGGGAGGCATCCCGAAATATGGATAATGAGTGGTGATCGTCCAGACGTACGTGGTGATCGATGGGTTTGCGAGGTATATAGTGCCACCGGTTTCGTTCAGACCCAAAACGGACTTGCAAATGGACAGTGCGTCTGACATTGGAATTTATTCCGTGTGATTGATAGCCATCAGTTGCACGGTGTGAATTGCCTGTGTGGCATGCTAAGATGTAGTGATCAGCGCTTCTGTTGAAAAGAAAAGTCTTGCGGTGATGATCAAAGCACCGCCTGTGTGGCGTAGCTTTGTATATAACATGAATTTGCGAGCCTCACACCCCGGTATGAAACAGAAACGGGAGAAGGACCTCAGGGGGGAAGTGCGTTTTCTTTCTAGCTAGAAGTGGCATCAGTGGTTTTACATGCCCTAATGTAGTGACCCGAAAATCCGGTGTAATTTGAGCTGACCAAAAACACAAGTCCAACCCCAATTTAAACTAGAAATTCAAGAAACTAATAGAAAGAAGATAGAGGGTGAGGATAGATAAGATAGTAACTTAGAATAGAAGAAGAAGAAGAACACAACATCAGAGTAACACGAACCTCACAGCGGAACGAATAACATATAAAAGATAACATAACTTGGAAATATAACAGTTATGTATACAATAGCACTTATCAGAGTACAACACTTACAACACAACGGAAATAACTATAGCTATATGATCCTGAAGCCTCCTGCTCCAGCTCTTCATGTATCTGTAAATTCCTGACTACTTGACTGCCCATACAAAATTAGGCACCCAAGAGTTTAGGGAAAACAAAACAAAGTAAACTCCGGGTCAGTCATGGGACTGGTATGAGTAAAACAGTTTAAACAGGTATATGAACAAGTAAAACGATATCTCATAAGACCACGCCGCAGAACGGAACGGGTTTTTCCCTTTTGAGAATCCAAAATATCTTTATATCAAAAACCTTTTGATATTATAATAATGTCTATGTACAAATAGATATCAACTAGCAGAAACGCTTTCATCTCACGTTCTACATATATAGTATACAATCAAAATCGCAAGCACGTATTGGATAATGGGTTTCCAACTATGACAAGGTATGGAACCACCTTCCGATCAGTGTACTCTAGGAACGATACACTGGAGTTCAACAAGAACATCTTGTAACTCAGCCACACATGACCGACCAATCATTTCGCTTGAGTGTATCGAATGTATATCACCAACGGTTGGGATCAGCAACCGTTCCCGTATATATATGGGACAACATTGATAGATTTAAGAAACAAATGAATATTCACTAGATAGGTGATTATACACCCTACTTCGGTGTGACCGACTTAGCCATGCTGCCTGCCCGATTTCTGTCATTTACCGGATGATGAGGTTAGAAGCTACGCGTTATCATCACATCAGATTCACTTTAAATGTCACATCGTCAGATCCATTGAAAATCACTAATTGACGTCTACAACAGTACATTACGTGTTAGCTAAAGAAGTTTCCTTCTTCGCTTCCACTCTTGGTACGGTTGAAGAAATCAATGTACGTGACCTTTCTGGAAATACTCTGTCAGACATCCATCTTTATTCACTTAGAACATCACATCGTCATACCCGCCAAATCACAAATTGACTTATCCAAAAATAACACGGGTATACAGCTAAGAGAAACGAATTCCTCCGCCACCAAACGTGAATATGTTTGAACAGATCAACTTACGCGATCTATTGGATATACTCTGTCAGACCTTCGTCCATACAAGTTGTCCTGGGACTGGACAAACCGAAGGCACTATTCTGTAAATAGGATAGCCTTGCATTTTACTTCGTCTTCAATTATCTTTGGCATATATGATTCGCGACGCTTATGCCAATACAGAGTGGTTCTATGGATAATAATCCAACCGGTCTCTCCATATTAACAACGTTAAAATGGTCAAAACTTCGATAGTCGGTGATTTAACCATCAAAGGAAAACAAGTGTGCAAACAACGATATTATTTCCAAATGGAAATTATATCGAACAAACATCATTTAACATTAATCTCTTTAGTTCATTTATTTACTTATCTCCTGTTTCCCTATATTCTAAATTCTTGTTTTTCTTTTATCAGAAAACATTTCTGATTCTCGTTTGGAAAACATTTCCAAAACTCCTTTACGATCAAACCTTACCATTTCTTAGTTAAGAAGGAAGTCACTCAAGTTGGGGTATAATTACCTCTCAGACATTAACTGAACAACGTTATAACTTCGAAATGGTCAAAGTTTATCTTTTAATCTTTAACAACTTTTTTCGCCTTTCTCGGATTCAATTTTACAAATCCACTTCTATATTTAAAACATTGGTTATAACGATAACGTTATAATCCCTACTTTCGAATTATCTAACTTTAATTATAACTTCTATTCTTATTAGTGAATAATTAACCTAACATTTATTTATTTATAAATAAATAAATCTCTATTTAAACACTGGAAAGTATAAGTACTATCCCGAATTCGATATAATCGAATTTGCCGATTAACTCTCTTCGAGAAATCTCTATTTGATTAACTCTTCTTCGAATAACCTATATTCGATTAACTCCTTCTCTTATAAACGATATTCGAAAATCTGTCTTCGAATAACTAATATTCGATAACTCTTCCTTTTCAAATATCTCATATTTGAAAATCTCACTTCGATTAAACTATAATCGATAACTCCCTTCGATGAAACTAACGTCGATAACTCCTTTCGATGAAACTAACATCGATAACTCCTTTCGATGAAACTAACATCGATAACTCCTTTCGATGAAACTAACATCGATAACTCCTTTCGATGAAACTAACATCGATAACTCCTTTCGATGAAACTAACATCGATTTATTTAACTCGACGAACTTAACTCGACTAACTTAACTTGACTCGACTAACTCGACTTACTTGGTTCGACCAATTCGATTCGATTAACTAGGCTCGACTAACTTGACTAACTTAACTCGACTTACTTGGTTCGACCAATTCGATTCGATTAACTAGGTTCGACTAACTTGGTCGAACCACCCGATCAACTCAACTTATTTAACTTAACTTATTTCTTAACTCGATCAACTCAATTAACTCCTATCGAATAACTAATATTCGATTAAACTCCATTCGCTTGACTCTAGATCGCAGCGATCACAATGGTTACGCCTGACTCCCTCAGGAAACATCCGACCGCCGTAGGCTATTTACAGCCCTGCGAATTACGCTAGCAGTCGTACACGATGGCACTTACCCTGAATACTATGTTTGACTAACTCTGTCTCAAATAACCATATTTGATTAACTCTAGTTCGTTTTAACTCTAATCGATTAATTCTAACTAATTAACTCCAACTGGTTAACTCTAACTGATTAACTCTAACTGGTTTACTCTAACTGGTTAACTCTAACTGATTAACTCTAACTGGTTAGCTCTAACTGGTTAACTCTAACTGATTAACTCTAACTGGTTAACTCTATTTGACTAACTCGACTTGACTAACCCCTTACGAATAACATATTCGATTAACTAACTTTCAAATACCATATTCGATTAACTAACTTCGAATAACCTATTCGATTAACTCCTTTCGAATGTCTATATTCGATTAACTAACTTCGAATACCCTATTCGATTAACTCCTTTCGAATGTCTATATTCGATTAACTAACTTCGAATACCATATTCGATTAATTAATTTCGAATACCATATTCGATTAACTAACTTCGAATACCATATTCGATTAACTCCTTTTGAATGCCATATTCGATTTCTCCTTTCGAATGTCTATATTCGATTTCTTTATTCTCTTTATAAAGATTTCCTTTTTAACAACGTTTTATTCATTTGAAAAGATTTACTTTTAAATAACGGTTCTACACTTTAAAAATGATTTCCTTTTTATAATGTTCCCTTTCCAGTTCTATTTGTAAATGGTTTACAAATATTTCCTTTTCAAATTTATTCTAGAAATATTCTAACTCCTTAAATTCCTGGGAAAATTCGCCATAACCTCCTTTGTATCGGGAGCATCGGGAAAATCCCCAAACTCGCCACACAGGCCTTTCCATTCAAAAAGAAATGTTTTTTTGAATTTATTTCCTTTTCAAATATCTCCTATTTATAAATATTCCAATTTATAAACTTTTCTTATTTATAAATATTCCACTTTATAAATATCTCTTATTTATAAATATTCCATTTTATAAATATTCTATTTTCAATATTACTTTGAAAATCTCCTTATCAACATTCCGGTATGTCATGGTATTCAATCATATTAAATCACGCTGTTCAATATCGTCCATACCCACACAATCACCAACAGGTTAAAATTCACATCATATATTAAAATATATGAAAAACAATAAAATAACTGTCGAGGAATCCAGTCTGATTCCTCCAACCTGTTTCCCTGCATCACAGATGTTAGACAGTATAGATAATCATCACTTTCAGTTCCATATGATATATTCTGTTAAACAGAATCAATATAGAAATTTAACTAACTGACTAGCAGTTCAATCAAACAGTCAACACACAATCAATCAGTCCATATTTAACAGTTCTAAAAATATAACATGAAAATATGAACTATTCAGAGTTAGTGAGAGTTACTCACTTTGGCAGTTCATCGTTAAAGAACGATAAACTGTTGTTTGATTTGAATCAAACAGTTTATTTCGCCGTAAATTCAAACTAGCTCCAATCCACTTCCAGTCAGTTCCATTGCGAAGCTCTCGTCCATACGATCCCAATGCAACTTGTTTCGCTGATTTTTGATCACGTATGACGAAGTTATTGTCATTACAAGTTTGAATACAATTTTAAATGAAAAATAAACTTGATTGATTTTCCTATTGGGCCAAACCTTTTCCCGGCCCATCTCCCTTTGTATAGCCCAAACCGCTCACTTCATCTTCCTCGATTTGGTCCCTCCCATTCCAGAAAAATCACTCACGATATACTGCCATTTCCGTCCATTCCCAAGCCTCGTTCTTCATGTTAAATTCAAGGAAAAATCACCACAATTCATCTCGCACCAGCCTCTTCACCATCGCCCCCACACTCTCGAACTCGCACGACTATTTCAGTTTCCGTCGAATGACTGTAGCATGTAAGCACAGTGACAGTTGCGTCACTTTCGGCTCCGAGTTCCACAAGAAAAAAACCCAATCGAAACTACATCCTGATACGAACATGAATCCACTATCAAGTCTTCATAAAATCGCCTCGATTGTACAGAAAGTGGAAACCCTTGATTCACGGTGGAATTTCGAGCTGTAGAAATCAACGTCGCGCCCAACAAAACTAGTATAGAATCGAAGGCCTCCTCTTCACGAATCCAGCAATATATATATAAAATGGTTTATATGATTTTGGTTGATTTGTATTTGTTGTGATTTTAGGAGGAACGAATAAGTTTTACTGAAGAAATTATGACGGCGGTTCTTGGTTTGACCAAAGAGGAAACTGAAATTAGGTTGTAAGGGAATGAGGGTATTTTATGGGCTCATAAATATCTAGATATTTATGTTAGGATATTTTTAGTTATTATATTTTAATCATTTTATATTCGTTAAACCCTTCTAAAAATTCGTGTGATCACATACGATACTCAAAGATCACCAAACTGGACACACTGCTAGAGTTTGACATTACGGTCCCAACGAAACTGGTTTCGTCGAATTCCGACTCTGTCTGCTCACACAGCGTATTTTTAACCGTTAGAATACTGACTGTATTTCACTCTAAAAATCCGTACGGCCACACACTGACTCTAAAAATCACGGAAACTGACATGCCACTAGAGTTTGACATTGCGGACCCAACAAAATTAGTTTCGTCGAATTCCGACTCTGTTTGCAAAAGTGGCTATTTTTTCGCTCTAAATAGCCTATTTAAATATATATAAATATATTTAAATATAATTGAATTAATTATTTAAAATTAATTATTATCGTATATCTTCACATATGATATCGTACAGCCCCAGAATATCATATCAGAATTTACAGCTTGATATTTCAGATTTCAGATTATCTCGGTATTCAGTTTATATCGAAAATCCTTTTATAACGTATATAAAGCATCGCAAGTTATAAAGGAATTCTACAGCGACTTTTTCTGAAATTTGATTTGGACGTAACTCAAAATATACACGGCGAAATCCCGATTTTTCTCTTCCACTACAAAGATACACTCCACCAGCTCCACACGTTTCTTGTTTCACAGAAATCCGATTTAAAATGAATCCTCTACATTCAGTTGAAGTTCAAATCGCCAAATTACG
The DNA here is from genome assembly GCA_030737875.1 of Allium sativum. Taxonomy (NCBI): domain Eukaryota; kingdom Viridiplantae; phylum Streptophyta; class Magnoliopsida; order Asparagales; family Amaryllidaceae; genus Allium; species Allium sativum. The sequence goes on from CM060918.1 coordinate 755,937,186, forward strand.
AACTGCAGCGCCATTTCAAACTCTATTTTAATTATATTAAAATTATACGCTCAAACTATCGTCGATTGAATATATTCGTCAATATAATCCAACTCTAAGTTGAATTACATCTTTGGGATGACCCCATTTACAGAATATTTGTGTTTCCAATATTTTTTATTATTACGACATTATAATATATTTTATTATATTATAATTATTAATTAAATATTCAATATTATTTAATTCATGTTCTCGATATCGATAAATCGATATTTAATAATTAAATAAATAAATTATTCAACAGCTAAAAATGCGGGTCACTACACCTAACGAGTTTGACTTATGTGGTTGTTACTGTTGCGAGGCGCCTCGGTTAGATCGGACGATCCGGGTCCGATGGAGTCATTCGTTGGCTCATTTACGCCCCAAAGGGCGGAGGGACGCATTGTTCAGGCATTATAATCCACTTCATGTGGACCGGCCCTGACGATCCAAGGTGCGGTTGCGACTGTTCCTGAGGGGCGCGCTAGAGCGTCTCGAATTCGGTAAGGACTATCTTTTGCCTTGGTTCAGGACGAAAATCCAATTTCCAAATACGGCATCGTGCGGTTTTGATTGTATACCTATATATGACGACATAGTGGTATAGGGGCATTAATGTCGTCTATGATTGATACTTATGATTTGAAATTGTTTTTGAAATATACAAACACTAGTAATAATATCAAATGCTTTTGTTTTATTCGTATCAAGCATATTTTGGCCTTCATAAGGTAAAAACTCTATCCTCCGGTTTGCGTTGCATTGTGTGATGGGAACTGAGTCTTATAACGGCTTCATTTTTATAAAAAGCATTGCGATGTTTAAAATAATGATTTGTTTTAAAGCATTGGCAATCCAATGGAGTAAACCCGTTCCACGAAAGTAGCGTGGTCCTATGATTGGCCATATTATAAATGTGTCGAGTAGATTTCTCATACCAGTCCCATGACTGACTCGTAGTTTGTTTCATTTTCAAACTCGGGTGCCCCTTTTTCTACACAGGCAGCCTTGTATTCAGGTTTTAACTGGCTTTCTCTGGATAGCTGGAGCTGAAGATGGATTCTATACTTTATCTATTTTATGCTGTTCAGCTCCTATTGTACATATTTTGTTTGTTTTCCGCTGTACACATTTATGTATAGCTGAACTGTATTTGTACTAAGTATGATCGCGTATACTGTGTAACTCTGATGATTACGTTTATCCAGTGTATTCTATTGTACATTATCTGGTGTATTTATTTAATTCTGTTCTGCTATTATCTGTTTTTTTGTTATATTCCAAAGATTACCCTTGTCTCCGTTTGTACGGGAAATGGGGTCGTCACAAATCCCAGCTGTCAATGAATATATTATTGGACCTTTTGACGTGTTGTTTCAAAGATACCGGGATGGGAACTAGACCCTAAACCACTTTAAACCAATGGTGCGTACGAAACTAATTTGCAACAAATGAAGATGGAGCTATTGAAGACCATAGACTTCAATAAAGCGTAAGAACTACTTAAAATCTCTGGGTAGCTCCCAAAAGATACATTGCGGTTTTGTCGTGGTTGGAGTCTATAGGTTGCAAGGACTACTCGATACTGATCTACACGGTGATTCCTGGGATGCGGTAGGAGGGTGCCTTCGTTTCATCCTGTTCCTGGATGACTTTTATGGAGGAACGTTTGATAGGGTATTCCCTGAATACTCACGTACATTGATTTTTAAAAATGTACCAAGTTTGGTGGAGGAGAAATTCTCTTGCTTAACATCCAGAGTATATTTATGGATGTCAATTGGTGATTTGACGGATCTAAAATTGTGGCATTCAAAGTAAATGATGATGAGATGTACTCTGAAAAGGTAAACGCGACCTCAAGCCTCACAACCGGGAAATGACAAAAAACGGGCAGGCAATATGGCTAGATGGTTCATTCCTAAGCATGGTATATTGTCAACATCTAGTGAAAATTCGTTTTTGTTCTTCTTTCACTTCTATATCTCTCGGGAATTACAGCAGGCACGCAATAAAAAGCCGTTAGGTAACAATATATTCAATACACTCAAGTTAAATGAGTGGTCGGTCATGTGAGCCGGATTGCAAGATGTTCTTGTTGAACCCCAGTGTATCCCCTTTAGAGTACACTAATCGAAAGGTGGTTCCATACCTTGTCATAGTTGGAACCCAATCTCCAATAAGTGCCTTGCGGTTTTTTTATTTTATAATGAATATGTAGAGCTTGAGATTCAAGCGTTCTTCTAGATGGTTATTTATTTGTAATTTGATTGACACTATTATAATTTCACTAGATTTTGATATATCAAAAATGTTTTGGGTTATAGTAAGGTAAGAAACTGTATGTGTTTATGTGTGGGCTGGTCTTACTATTATCTTTTCCTTTCAAAAGGATTTTCAAAGTTAAACAAGTTGTTGTGGTATGAATTTACCACTGAAAGTATTCCAGACTGATCTGCGTGAATTTTTCTTTGCTTCAAATGTGCTCGGGTCAGACCAAGTATATTTACAAGTTAAGTTTTTCTTGGAGTTTTAGGAGCTGGAAGCAGGAGGCTTCACCGTAAGTTATTTAGAGTTTATTTCCGATGTGTCTAATATATGTTGTGCTCTAGTTATTGGTATGTTTATATAGTTTCTTTTTGTATAAAGAGATTTGGTATATTATATTTTATTCATTCCACTGTGAGATTCTGATGTTCTGCTTCTTTTCTACTATTCTAATATTTCTTTCTTTCTCTTCTCATCCTCGTACTTCTTTCTATTAATAGTACAAGTTTTCGATACTTGAGTTTTGGTAAGTAATACAGGGATATGTATTATTATCGAAAATTCGAGTGTTGAGTTTTCCTGGCCGTTACAAAATCCTTGTTTATATTTTTTGAATATGTTTATAATTTACAATTTTGAAGAAAACAGAGAATTGAAATGGTCAAGCTTCGCTGCAGCCTCATGAAAATATGGAAAAAAGTGCAGGAGTCTAGACCTTTATTCGTAGGCGTAAAAATGACCCTGAACTTTTAGATTTAAGTCTAGAAAAATATGTCCATTAATATGTCATTTATAATACCTTTAACACTAGCCGCCATGGAGTGTAGCAACCAAGGGTTAGACACCTTGGTCAACCACAATGTCCATAACTATGGTCACCCTACCTCCAGTGGGTAAGGTGAATTAGTGGTAGTAAATTTTTATTAATTATGTTTAAATTTTTTCAGCCTATTTTGGCATTTCGTCCATAACTTTTTAATATGGTTGACACGAGTAGTTAGTTACTCGCACATGCCAACACCCTATAGTGGGTTGAGTAGCAAATCTGATAACCAAATATCCAGAATATGGGAAATGTAAAGGGACATGCAACTTTTTATAGTGGTTTGGCACTAATGCTTACATCCACTTAGTTGTAACTATTCACCATAATTATTAAAATTACAATGTTAATCCACTATGAATTTCCAAAGTTGTGTTAGAGAATAACAAAGCCCTTGTTAATTCCCCCACTTTGCGGACAATGCCCTTCTTTTTCCTCCTCAAGCCAAAATGTATGGGAATTCCCACACATGTCTATGAGTGCTTAAATGTCCAAATTCTAACACTTTGAGTTGTACAAAATTAGGAAAAAGAAGTGATAAAGTCCTTACCAACTTTCTATAAGGTTACAATAGCCACTAATCTTCTTCCAAGTTCCAAAAAGCTCTAAAAAGTGCTTTAAGTATGCTCCAATGACTATAAAGAGAGCCAAAACTATGTCCAAATGCCAAAAATTTGTAGGAAAACTTCCATGTGAAGTTTATAGGCCGAGAAGACTTTCCAAAACCAAGAAACCCACCATGGAAGCCATTAAGAAGCTTCAAGAAGAGAGCTCCCGCATGCAGAAATGAAGCATAAAATAGGTCCCTTAAAACAACCAAGTGCAAGGCTATTTGTACGGGAAAATGCCAGTTGTTGCCCAAAATTCAAATCCTAGGACTCGGTATCGATCCCGAGGTCACTACATATACTTGGACTTAGCTACATTCCTAGGTTGTTTTCTAGAAACTCGAATCCCAAGCTAAAGACCGATACCAAGCTGATGTCATGTGTTGATTTCCTGAAAATGGGTGATCTCTCCATACCAGGAGCACCACTTGATTTTCCATGGAAAAACCAAGTTATACTGATCCCGCATTTTGTCTGCCAAAATAACATTCCAGAAAGACCGCGTGGAACTGTGTACTTCGTATCCATATCTTTGCTCCGCATGTGTCTTGGGATTGCCACTTTCAAGGGGAAATTTTGCATCATGTTGATCCCTAAAATGTGGTGTTACGCATGTGTTTCTCTAACCATCCAAGTTTGCGTAATATGAAGTAGGAATTTCATATTCCACTTTATGGAGTCCCAACCTTCTAAAGCGATCACTTGAAAGTTGATGGTCAACTTGTATCCCAACATACTGTTCCTAGGCAAGTAGAGAATACAAATCTTGATTTTATGCCATGCCAACTCTAGAAATGAGGAGTGTGTAGTTGATTTTATGTGATCATACCAAGTTGTGCAGCCCCTTTTGAATAGCTGAATTCCATTTTAGCCAAATCCAAAAATCCTTACCATGGATGATGCGATCTTTCAAAATTCGGTGATCCACTTAACATGATCACATAATTTTGATTGACCACACCAAATGTGAGATTTTACCAAGTAGGAAATATAATATCTTATACGAAGTCTTGAATGACTTTCCCAATCTAGGATCGTCGATCCGAGAATCGACGTTATTTCCAGCCCTTTTACCAACACTACATGGCTTCGACCAAATCGCTTTGTGTTTTTTGACGAACGTACTCGAATCTCGAGCACGCCATAAACCATAAATTTGACATGTGACTGCTTTGCTAAATAGTTGGTCAAACTTTGCCATTTGAAACATGTCTTCCTTAGATGTGTTTTGCGAGAAATCCAGGAATCTGGAAATCAAGAGTCGGGAGAAGTTCAAAGAGAACTTCAATAACCAGAAAACCAAAGAACCACAATTGCACCAGATCATATTAACCATAGAAGCAGAAAAACAGAGAACTAGAAATTTGCGATAATGCTGGATCATACCAATAAGAAAACCATGATTGTTTTGGATCGCATCAGCCAAAAAGGCAAAACTTAAAATAGATGAAAGCCAACGATCACCCCTGATCATTTTTCAAGAAATAAGCAAAATAACTTGGATAACCAGAATAACAAAAATAACTAAGGGACCGAGGAGGTCCAACATTTAGAATAGCCGATAACCAGTGGATCAAGGAGGCCCGTAAGCCAGAATGACCACAGTAGCCAACAACCGAGAGACCACAAGGGTCCAGGAAAAAATACCAGAATAAAAATAGTCATAAAATCATGGAAACCTGGATACTAGAGTAAAGGAAAACCAAAGTAACTATAGCCAAGAGATCGAGGAAATCCAAAATCCGTCAAACTACAATAACCAATAACCAGATAGCCAGATAACCAAGTGAATCGTCATGACAGAATTTGATAAAGTGACCCACAGCTTGGATTGAGCGATCCCGTCATGTCACCAATAAGACCATTCAAGTTTAACAAAGTGAGTTGCATGTGTGAACTGATAGAACAACCCAAAGCCTAACAAGTTAAGATCTTACCTGCCACAAATCCAAACGGCCTTGGTAGGAACTGGTAAGACAACAATAGCCAGATGAGTTTAAGGAGTCCTTGCCCAGCAAAGATGGCCGAGAACCCAAAACCTAATGAGTAGAGGCCTTACCTACCACAAATACAGATGGCCCTGCTAGGAACTGACAAGATGACCATGATAATCAGATGAATTCAAGGAGGCTTTGTCGAAGCAAGACAACCAAGAATAACCAGAGTTGTCCATGGCGGCCTAGCCAGAGCAAGGCAACCCAGGATAGCTAAAGTTGTCCAAGGCGGTCTTTTTGGAGGAAGAAGACCAGGGATAACCAGAGTGTATACTGGGCAGACCAAGTCCAAAAGCCGTGGATCAGAGTCCAAGAGTAGTGGAACGAAGTCCAATTTTTTTGGATCGGAGTTCTTAGAGTACGCAATCCAATTCCAGGTTCCATACTCCACAAAGGGCGAAGTAATCTTATTAAAATTGTAAAAGTTGGGGGGTTCTTTAGAAAAATCAAAGAGATAACTTAATGGTATATCATCTATAAAGAGCACGCCAAGGGACTCACCTGTTTCCGTACATAGGTATGTAGACTTGGCCGTTTTCGATTTCAAATTCATTCATGAAGGAGATTGAACAATTTATCGTTTGCGAAGAGCATGCCCAGGATCTTGCTGGTTCTTGTTGCATGGGTAAGAAAACTTAGTAATTCAAAGTCCAAAGCCAAAAAAATTTCCCTTTCTAGGGTAAGACGAACAAGAAAAGCCAGAAAAGTTAAATTATATTAATAAGCAGAGGGTGGTGGTGTACTGTCAAGAAAAGAGAAGGCCTAGAGATTGTAATGACTCACGTACATGGGTAAGTCGACTCAACCATCTACAACCAAAATAACCAAAATGGATACATTTAGAGGGGACAAGCCTATAAAGCACAAACCATTTGCCAGATCCCGAAATGCCATAATCGTAGACCAGAGCCCAAATAACCCAAGTCCAAAATAAGTCGAAAGCAAACCATAATCCAAAGAAGACAGAGAACTTGAGAATCGAAAACTAAGAGCCTATATACCATAATCCAAAAATCCAATAAAATACGAAAGCCATAAGACCGAAAATCAAATAACCAAAGAGCTAAAATATCCAAAACAACAGAAAACAAAAGCCAAAAAATTTTGATGCCTGAGATGCCAGAATTTCTGACACCATGAGCCACAGAAGTTCAAGATCGGTTAATAACCGTGCCACATGTCTTAGGCCTAGGCCTATCCTGATTAGCAATCAGCGGTTGTGCCTATCCTTACACCATAGCCATAGTCCTAATAAACCGTGCAAGCTCACCACGTCTGACACTCTCTTCGATCGTATGCCAAAGATGTCAGGAATCATTCGTATTTTGACCATCGAAATCATGAAACAAGCAATGTCAACAAGAATCCCCTTCCTTTGGGGTCGACTCCCATCTAGGAGGCTTAAGATAGTCTACTTTATGTTGTGAGTATGTTCGGAGTAAGATAGTAATTTAGGTTCCCACCAAGCCGTGTTTCGATCAATCCTCGAAGAAGACTTACCTTGTCCAAGACACTTTGCTTTACCAGAGTCGGTCGATCCTCCACCTTTAACAAAATTAGCCTCGAGAACCTTTTTATTAGTCCTCGCATCCTCTTCACGCAGGAACCTTTCCACCTCAAAGTAGAGCTCACCGAGATCCCTCAACGGGTCATGTTACAGTGAGATCTTAAAGTCGGTCTTGTCCAAGATACCAGAGATCGCAGAAAACAAAACCATCGATGAATCTGGTCTATCATTCGATGCCACCACCGGATTAAACCTTTTGAAGAATTTGTGCAAAGTCTCATCAGACTTCTGCATGATCTCTGTTAGAGTCATAATGCTTAGGATGAGCGATGTGAAATCTGATATACTCGACGAACCTACTAACCAAATCATTCCACGTATAATCCTATTCCGTCTCAACTGCTGAAACCACATGGAGGCATTGTCTGTCAAGAAAAGCAGAAAACACCTTTCTATAGAATTATCTGATGCCAAGAGAACCTCCATATGGCGAACATAGCGCATAAAGTGAGCAGTCGAATCCTTCCAACCATTATAAGCTTCTGACATCAACAATTTGAAGTTTGATGGGTTTTGAGAATTCCTGATTACCAAAGAGAATGGACTACGAGTAACACAATCCAAATCCGAAGAAGAGATTCCACGTAGAGTAAACCGATGAATAACATCCGCGATTTGAGATCCATTACAAATACCGAGCAATTGGTTCAAATTATCCAAGCCCGCACATGTGCCCATAGTGTTTAGTTCCACATTAGCCGCTTGCCGATTCACCACAAGGATATCTAGTCCAATCCGGACCTAAGGAGCTGCTACGGGCACCATACGAACTCTTCGAACAACGGGATCATAACCATCCAAATATTCTTGCAATTATGCTTGAGCCACATTACCAATGTCGGAACCTGCAACTTGATCAACTAAAGCGTTATGAGCCTAAGTGCCGTTGAGATTAGTGGTATCAACCTTAAATGTAGCGGGAATGGAACCGATCCATGGATCTACATCGCCCTACTTCCAAGTTTGATGGGTTTCCCCCAAGTCTAGAGTCGCGTTCTATGGAATACTAGTGCTTGTCCCGATGATGTTTGCTTGGCCTATCGGCCCTCCGACACTTCCAATCCTAGTCTCAATTCGAGCGAGAAAAGTATTCATCACTTTCTCTTGCCACCTCAAGCGAGCGCAACCAAATCCTTAATCATTCCATCAACATCCACTCGATTCACAAAATTCGAGGGATTCCCTATAGAAGAAAGTTCTTGACTTCCTTCACCACCGGTACCTTGTGCCTCAACAATAGCATCGAGCTTCTTATGTTTAACGATAGTGAAAAGTGAGTGAAGTTTGTTTCCATAACAAAGCCGTATCCGAACCCGAAGTCGAATCCAAAACCAAAGACGAAGTAGAGATTTGTTGTGCCCCACCAAGCATGCAAAAATGTTGACGCGAGGAGTTGGTCAATTGCATACGTCAACACCCATTAGTGGGTTGAGTAGTAAATTGGACAACCAAATATCCAAAATACGCAAAATGCAAAGGGACACACTCCTTTTTATTGTGGTTTGGCACTAACGCCTATGTCCATCTTGTTGTAACTTCTGATCATCATTGTTAGAATTACAGTGTTAATCAACTTTGAATTTACGAAGTTGTGTTAGAGAATAACAAAGTCCTTGATAATTCCTCCACTTTGTCATAAATGTCATTTTCTTCCTCTTTAATCCAAAATGAGTGAGAATGCCTAAATATATCCAAGAGTGCTCCAATGTCCAAGTTCCAACACTTTTGAGTTGTAAAAATTTAAGAAAGAGAAGCGACAAAGTCGTTGCCAACTTCCTACAAGGCCACAATAGGCATTAATCTTCTTGCAAGATCCAAAAAGCTCTAAAGGTGCCTGAAGTATGCTCCAATGCTAAAAATCTAGCCAAAAGTGTGTCCAAGTGGCAAAAAAGTTGTTGAAAAACTTCTATGTGAATTTTATAGGCCAAAAAGATCCTGTAAAACAAAGAAAACTACATGGAAGCCATTAAGAATCTTTCATAATAGAGCTATGACATGTAGAAATGAAGTAGAAAAAAGATCCCATAAAACAGCCAAGTCTTGGGCTATTTAAAGAGGGAAACGTAGCTACTGCTCAAAACTCGTATCCCGGGACACGGTATTGATCCCATGATCGGTACTATCTAGGGACTTATCTGCATTCATGAGTAGTTTTCTAAATACTCAAATCCCAAGCCAAAAACCAATACTAAGCTGAAATCATGTGTTGATCACTTGAAAATTGTGATCGCTCCATCGTAGGAACGCCGCTGCATTTTCTATGGCAAAACCAAGTCTTACAAATCACACATTTCATTTTCCGAAATACCGATCCTGGAAGGAAGTGTTAACCTGTGTGTTTCGTATCCAGATCCTTGCCCCAAGACATATCCACAGATTGCCAATTACAAGGGTAATTTTAGTATCCCCTTTATGTCGGTCCCCCATGTAAGACCCGTAATTTGGCCGTCAAATATTTAATTTAATTTATTATTTTAAATATTGTATTTGGTATATTAATGTGTTTTAATATTGAATTCGTTTTTTAAAACGAAGTTTTAATGTTATATTTTTTTTATAATTTAAAACGAGCTTGAAAACGGCGTGCAGTTCGTAATATTTGATTTTGAACTTCAATTGTGAATACATAAGCCGATATAAGTCGGATTTCTGTGAAACAAGAAATGTTGAAACCGTATTGACGATAATTTTCATATGAAAGAGAAAAATCCAGATTTCGTGTTGTAATTTGTAAGTTATGGCTAAATCAAATTTTGAAATAGTTGCTATGGAAAATCGTTATTTAATTATAGGCCCTTAAAATGGCCATTTTGCAAACGGACTCAAATTTCGACAAAATCAGTTTCATTGGAACCGTATCGTTAAATTATTGTGTAGTGTTGAATGGCATGGCAAACCGATGTCGTATGTGACCACGGCAGCCAAAAAAATGCCCGTTTAATTTCTATAGCGCGTAATTTAATAAATGGATATTTGGGTATAACTATAGCAAACGATCGAACTAGGACACGAAACCAGTCCCGTTGAGTTCATATCGTCGATTAGAGCCAGGATAGGTATATAGTTTGTTATTTTTAGAGATCGGCAAATTTGGTGTTCAGAATGGCATTGCGGTGCACGTAAAAATAGCCTACCAGGGAAACAGTCTCAGAATGCGATGAAAATGGATATTTTAAAACATCAAGGTTTCAAGTTGATTTGATTTGCCTGGTGATCGTGCAAAAATTAAACGCGTGTTTATTTCTGGTTTTATAAAGGAAATTTTTTCAAATGACCTCGGATTTCGACAAAACTTGTCCCATTGGATCCAAAATACTTTTTTACACTAAGATTAGCTTTATAATCAGTAAACAGACATCGTTTGTGGTGATTTTTAAAATGTTAACTGATTGAAGTTTAGTATATGATTACCTTTGCAAAAGAAAAACTTTCCCACTTCACGTCTTGACCGCAAATCATTTCGTTTCTATTCTTGCTTGCCAATCTGTACTATTACTTGCATCCCACATTTCTGTTTTTGCGTGCGCATGAATTAATTGAAATACCTTGTGCTCTACTTTTTCGAGAATCCCACACCCCACTGCAAACCTATACATTTCTGCAAGCCTACTTAGCCTAATACTTGGCTCCCACGGCTTCTCCTATATATAAACACATGAGCTGCTCCATTTCTTTCATCGTCTAAGCAATGATCTAAGACCGGGATCTTCAACAAACGTAAAAAAAAACTGACGTAAAAGCCTAGTGGGAAAGCAACAAATAAAAAGGATGAAAGGAGGCCGGGGGGGGGGGGGGGGGATTGGAACGTGTATGAGGCAGTGTAAAGGTGGCTGTTATTTTGAAGGGAGGTTTGTGACTAACGTGAGTGAAGAGGATGAGGGAAGCTAGGTTGAAATGTGATCATTGAGGAGCGTTGTTTTCTGGAGTACGATTTTAACGTGGGGACAGAGTTTGAACTGAAGAAGCTTTGTAGCCTAGGGGTTTGGAGCAGGGGAGGAAGGCATGCATGTGTAGGGCTGTTGATGGATGAGGTGGTTCGTATGGCGTGGGGAAAACAAGGAAAAGGCCATGCGGATTTTCATAAAATAGAAGATGTACAGTAACTCCAATTTGCCTAATTTTTAATTAACATTGCCTAATTAGTTTTATCTATTTGCGTAACCAATTTTTACATGATATTATAAGTCAGGCCTAATCCTAATTCCTATGTGCCGATCACATTCATTCTTGCCCAAGTATAAGTTATGATATTACTAATGGGTCCCAAATAGGTAACCGTGTAAACAAATTATTATATGTATGCCTAACAAACTAGTAGGTGTAGCGTGGCAGTTCGATTATGTTATGTGCCTTAGAGGAGTTTTAACATTCTTAATGAAGATTCTGTGTATATATGTACCAGAAATAGAAAATTTTGTGTTTAAATATTATTTAAGTATTAGTCATATTTATTTATATAGTAGGTACCATATTTAAATCCACAACATGAACGTTGTATAACGTTCTTATCTACTTACAGAATCAGATCAAACAACATTGGAAACATACCGATGGACTAACATTATGAAGCGTGATTAGAGAGACGGAGTTGAATGCAACTGAATCGAACCGCTATAATGACAAATGGAAATAAAGTGAGTTAAACTCACTTGGTATATTTTCCCATTTATATTTCATATAAATTGGGTTTTTATTTTGTGTGCTCTATTTGTATGGTTGACTGTTCGCTAGTTTATATTTATTTATTTGACTGATGAAATTAAACCATCGTTTAATTTCAGTGAAATACAATCGTTATACTAATGATTAGTTCCAATAAAGGTAACTTATCTTATTGGTCACGTTTATCAATAAACATGTTTGATGGTTTGAATTGGTTGATCGATTTGAATTATTTAAATGGTGTGGAGATAACCAGTTGAATACAGGGAAGGACAGGTTGGAGGGATCCAACCGGATTCCTCAAATATATTATTTCTTCTCATATTATCATATATGAACTGTCATAGTTGGTGTGATGGATTTGATAATTGATCATTGGTTTGAAAGCCAACCTGTGTTGTGTTTTGACCAGTGAGCTATATTGGTTAAGTAATCTGTAGTAAATGGCTTAAAAGAAATGATATCGATTTACCGTCGGGTGAGTCGATAGAGATGAAGTTATAAAATTTATTTTATAAATAAAGAAAATTTTTGAAATATATATTTTAACTAAAAACGTATTTAAAAGAAAATAAACGTTTATGTTTATAATCAATTGTAAATTGTTTTTTTTATAAAGTCAAACTGATGTTAATTCGATTTGTAAAGGTGAGAATAAGAAAGTTAACGTAACGATTAAATTTGGATAATTTTGTTGTTGAGAAACAATTTAATGGAATTATATAAATTAATTAATTATATTATTAATTAATTTAAAGAGAAAACGAATTGGCATCGATTAATAAGATAATCGTGTTTTGAGTAAATAAATTGACTCTTTAGTTGGATTGATTTCTAAATTTGTATGTTTTGAATAGAAAATAAGTTTAAATGAATATTTTTAGATTATAATAAGATTTTTTTTTTAAAAAAGAGATTTACTGGTTATTTTAAGTGAATAAAAGAATTAACTACCTATGTAGTTAATGGTTGAAATAAATCATTATTGTAATCAATAATAATTTAGAGGATTACTTTTAATAGGAATTTATTTAAAAGTAATCTAAGTTAAAAAGGAAATTTTTAAACAAATATTCTAGCTTTTAATAAATATTACTTAATTGTTTGAATTAAGTAAAAGGAAATTCAGATGAAAGAATTTGGTGATAAACCATAGTTATATAAAAGAGATTTGAGGTGCTATATCGTTAATTCTAAATTAACGTTATTTAAGAATGTGGTGAAGCGGGGAAATTGAATTAGGATTTCCAAAGCATGGAAACATGGAATAGATGTGAAAGGAGTTTGGTTAAAGTGGTCGAGTTAAAAGTGGTGTGATATAAAGAAGTTATTTAATTTAATTGAGAAATGATGGTATTTTAGAAAAGAAGATTTTTAAAAAGGATAATAAGGTTTATTAAACCGTATTTTGAATTAAATTGTTAAATGAAAATTTAGATTGATATTAGAATAAAAATATGTGTTTGGTATTACAACTCGTATTTGTCTTTAGATATGAACTTTGTTGATCAAGGTCTGAGAGGTAATTAAAATACCCCAACTTGAACGACAGCAGGATTATCTGAAGATGGTATTCATTGTAATGGTAAAAGAGTTTAGTGAAATTTATTATTTCCTTAGGGAAATAATAAAGGCGACGCTTGCTGAAAATTTAGAGAATATATATATATATATATATATATAATGTGGATTCCAAAGTAAAAAGGAAATAAAAGGTATCGCGTGATATTGTAATGACATTTTCAAGTTTAACAAGGGAAATGTAAAAGATGAGCTTTCTTCTATAAGAGTAAGCATGGAGTATTGTTTCAAGTAATTAATTGAAGATATGTCGTAACATTGTTTACGAGTAACAGATTAAATTGATTTCCCAACATTATATAAGAATGTGGCTAGAATTTTTGGAAGTTAGAAAAAGAAACTAGTAGAGATGATATAAGATTTCCTAATTATTCGAATGAATAGTTCAGTTCAAAAGCGTGGAAATGATATTTAAAAATATCGGAAGATTTAAGATTTAAATATACTTTTGTTTTTAATTAAAAGGCCAAGTGATGCTAAAATACTGAACCAGTGAACTCGTTTTATTTCATGATTGAATGATAGTTTATTTTGATAGTTAAATCACCGACTATCATATCTGTCCAATACGATTGTTGGTACGGAAAGACCGGGATCGATTTACATTCCAGAACCATTTTGACCAACAAATATGTGAAGAGATCAAGAGATGATCGAGGTGGAGCGTTGAAGACCGTAGATTTTCATAAACGGAAGAGCCACTAAAATTCTCTGCCTTGCAAACAGAGATAAGCTATGATTCTGTCATGATTGGAATCTATGGGTTGCAACGACTTCTTGCTACTGATCCATGGGGTGATTCCTATATTGGATGCAGTAGGAGAGTACCTTCGGTTCATCCTGTTCCTGGATGACCTGTATGGAAGAGTGTCTGACAAAGTATTTCCAGACGGTCACGTATATGGATTTCTTCAACTATACCAAGAGTGGAAGCAGAGAAGGAAACTTCTTTTAACTAACACATAATGTATTGTTGAGGACGTCAATCAGTGATTTGACGGATTTGACGATGTGGCATTCGAAGTAAATCTGGTGTGATGATAAAGCGTAGCCTCAAGCCTCATCAACCGGGAAATGACAAAAATCAGGCAAGTAGCATGGCTTTGTGGGTCGCTCCCATTAGGGTGTATAATCACCTATCTAGAGAAAATCTATTTGCTTCTGTAATCTATTTCGATGCTGTCCATTTTCGGGAAGATCGTAGGTATCTCCCAACCGTTGGTGATATACATTCGATACACTCAAGGGAAATGAGTGGTCGGTCATGTGAGGGCCGGTTTACAAGATGTTCTTGTTGAACCCAGTATATTCGCCTCTAGAGATACACGATCGGCAGGTGGTCCCATACCTTGTCATAGTCGGAATCCAATCTCCAATAAGAGCCTGCGGGTTTGATTGTATACTATATATGTGGAGCGTGAGATGCAAGCGTTCCACTAGATTGTTATTTACTTGTAATTAGACATTATTATAATATTAGACAAGATATTGGTGTCAAAAATGTTTTGGGTTATCGTAAGGTAAAAACTATCCGTATTTATGTGTGGACTTGGTCTTACGATTACCCTTTGCTTTTGAAAGGATTTTAACTTAAAAATCAAGTTGTGTGATACCTTAATACTGTGCGAGTTTATATCACTCTGGTTCACCAGACTGACCCGGTATTTTGTAAATGCTCGGGTTAGACCGGGTTGTACAGGTTTAGGTTATTGCCGCTGTGAAGAGACAAGCTGGAAGAGTCAAGACATATGATATTTTATAGCTACTATTCCGCTGTGTGTTGTGCATGAGGACAGATTATTATAGCTTTCCAGTTGTTGATGTACTCTGATATTGTAAGTACTTTTAAAAGCTCTCAGTAAAGTTTTATTTATGTATTATATTTTGTTCCACGACGATGTGAGACTCTGTGTTGTGTTCTTCTTCTTCTATTCTAATAATTCTTTCTTTCTTATCTCACCCTCTAATTTCTTTCTAATAACGTCCAGTGTTTTCGGTGTTTGGAAGGTCGGCATGAGTTACGGTAAAGGTATTTATGTCGATTTTCGGGGCCGAAAATCCTCTGGTCATTACAGTGGTATTAGAGCTATTGGTTTAGTGATAACCTTGGCTCTGTGGCGTAACTCGATATAGATAGGGTTAGTAATTCCCTAGATTGAGTTGAGTGTATATATTTGAGAGCATGTATTTGTAATTTGAATATAAAATTATTTTTAAATTATTTTGAAAATGGGATAAATAAAAAAAATTCCTGAATTATAATTTGTATAAATAAAAAGAGGTAAGTACTTTAAATTGTTGATTGGTTGTTGAAAATTTGTATTGCTTTGGTTGAATGGTTTGAATGTGTTTGATTACTAGGTTGGATTGGACCAATCGAAGGACATTTCAAATTTGAAATGTGAAATGTAAAAATTTAACTCATGTGTGGTCAATAAATCATATGAATTAAATCTGAACTGGAATATTGAAATAAAATATATCTTCAAGTCAACACCATTTGAATTGAGTTGAGAAAAAGAAATATCCAAATGGAATGATTTGGGATTATTTGGTTGAGATTGATTGCCTAAATATGGATTTAAAAGTTGAGTGAACTTGATTGAAATCAGTCTGAAATAGAATTGATTTATTGAGATAATCTAGGATGGTATGGATTTTTGAAACTAATTGATGCTGTTTTGGGGACTAATGAAGTTTATTTGAGTTGAGAACAGGTGCAGAAGTGCCAATTTAGCTTTAAAATCCATCCAAGAGAAAATTCTGGAGTAATTGAATCCAGTCTGAATAGAGCCGCATAATAACTAAGCAAGCTCGAATATAAAATATCGTTTGCCGCGTAATAACGCTCGCAAAAAGGTACGCCTATGCAGAATATGAAATTTTGATTTTTATTTGGGTTTTGAATTTGGTTTTTGAATTTTTCAGACCCTGTTGGTCGATGGATATATATTTCTTAAACCTGTGATTTTGCAGATGTCCTCCGTACAGGGGAGGCTCTGCCAAATTTTTTCCAAAATTCAAGGTGTTAGAAAAATTTTGGAAAATTTCTAGAAATTCTTTTATTTGAATTAAATTTGTTTTAAAACCAATTAAATTTATTTTGAAAATAAAAGAGAGTTTTGACAAAATATTTTTATAAAGTTAATGGGTTTATAACGTTCTTTCCTACCTTAGCAATTTCGAGGACGAAATTACTTTAAGAAGGGAAGAATGTAACGACCCGTAATTTGGCCGTCAAATATTTAATTTAATTTATTATTTTAAATATTATATTTGGTATACTAATGGGTTTTAATATTGAATTCATTATTTAAAATGAAGTTTTAACGCTATATTTTATTTATAATTTAAAACGAGCTTGAAAATGGCGTGCAGTTCGTAATATTTGATTTTGAACTTCAACTAAGAATACAAAAGCCGATATAAGTCGGATTTCTGTGAAACAAGAAATATTGAAACCGTATTGACGATAATTTTCATATGAAAGAAAAAAGTCCAGATTTCGTGTTGTAATTTGTTAGTTATGGCTAAATCAAATTTTGAAATAGTCGCTATGGAAAACCGTTATTTAATTGTAGGCCCTTAAAATGGCCATTTTGCAAACGGACTCAGATTTCAACGAAATCAGTTTCATTGGAACCGTATCGTTAAATTATTGTGTGGTGTTGAATGGTGTGGCATACTGATGTGGTATGTGACCACAGCAGCCAAAAACGCCCGTTAAATTTCTATAGCGCATAATTAATTTTATAAATAGATATTTGGGTATAACTTGAGCAGACGATCGAATTAGGCCACGTAACTAGTCCCGTTGAGTTCGTATCGTCGATTAGAGCCAGGATAGGTATATAGTTTGTTATTTTTAGAGATCGACAAATTTGGTGTTCAGAATGGCATTGCGGTGCGCATAAAAATAGCCTACCGTGGAAACAGTCTCAGAATGCGACGAAACTGGTGCCGTTGGGTTCATATTGAAAAATTATTTTAAGACATCAAGGTTTCAAGTTGATTTGATTTACCTGGTGATCGTGGAAAAATTAAACGCGTTTTTATTTCTGGTTTTATAAAGGAATTTTTTTCATTGGACCTCAGATTTCGACAAAACTTGTCCCATTGGATCCGGAATACCTTTTTACATTAAGATTAGCTTTTTATTCAGTAAAAAGACATCGTATGTGATGATTTTTAACATGTTAACTGATTGAAGTTTAGTATATGATTACCTTTGCAAAAGAAAAACTTACCCCCTTCACGTTTTGACCGCAAATCATTTCGTTTCTATTCTTGTTGGCCAATCTGTACTATTACTTGCATCCCACATTTCTGTTTTTGCGTGCGCATGAGTTAATTGAATGTAATAACCCGGAAAATCTGGGCCAGTTTAAAATTTTTATTTTGGCAATTTTAGCGAATTTTGAATATTTAAAATAGATTATTTTAAATAATATCGACGAGAAATTTATTTTGAATATAATTCGAACGTATATATTATATACGTCGTCGTTAGAATATAAATAATTATATATAATTATAAATAGAATTGAAAATGGCGCGGTAGTTCGATAATTCGATTTCAAACTTCAATTGAATGTACCGGGAGCAAAACAATCCGGATTTTAGTGAAACCAAAAACATTAGGATCTAATTGACGATATCTTTCCAACGAAGTTAACAAACTGAGATTTCACTTTATAAATGAAAAGATATGTCCAGTTGAAAATTCTGAATAGTCGCTATGGAATTCAGGCCCTTAAAAATGGACATTTTGCAAACGACCTCGGATTTCGACGAAACCAGTTTTGTTGGATCCGCAGTGTCAAGTTATTGCTAGATTCCAAATTTCATAATTTTTCGAATCAATATGTGAGCGTGGCAAAGGGAAACGCGTTTGACCAGTTTTAGTTGATTTTAATCGACTGGAAATTGGCCATTTTTCTAACGGTCTCAGAATTCGACGAAACTAGTTTTGTTAGGACCGTATCGTCAATACGAAGCTAGAAAATATTTTTCTGGAATTTTTAGGGTTAGTATGTGACCCCGGTAATTTGAAATGTACGTTTAAAATTCAATTTAGTGATTTAAATGTAAATTAAACGGAAACTGATTCAAATGGTCAAATCAGCTTGCGATACATATCCCATTGTGTTCGGAATGGGGATAAAACGCTATGGACGACAGGCGGTGGGCCTCGTTTCGAGGTCGTATGAAAAAGTCAACATAAATTGAAAATAAAATAATAAAATAAATATAAAAAAAACTTTCTTCCCCTTATCTCCTTTGCCCCCCCCTCCCCCGTCCAAATTCAATCGACAGAAATCAAAGAAAAAAAAAGGGAGAACGCTGAAGCCCTAGGGGCGCCATCCGCCGCCATCGCGGGTGGCCACCGCCACCACCGCTTCGTCGCCGCTCCTCCTCTTCCTCCATCTCCCTCCGCCCAGCATGACGCCGCGCGACGCCCCCTCCGCTCCATTTCAGCGAGCCGCTCCTCCCCTTAATCGAGCCAAAACCGAACCCTAGCCCCCCCGTTCAGCCCCCACCGCGAGCAAACCCCCCCTCCTCCGATCTTCCCCACCTCCACCTTCTTCTTCCTCCTCCCTGCTGACTCGCGCTCCCCCCCACCATCCTCCTCCGACGCAGGAAGAAACCCCCCCCCCTCGGCTGTAAGTATTTGTTTTTTTTTATTATTATTAATATTTTATTTTGTTTTATATTTACAGATTAAAAACTGATTTTTTTTAAAAAAAGGTTTAACACTGATTTTACTTTATTTTTAAAAACTGAAAACTTATTTTCATTTTAAAACTGAAATTAATGTTTTAGGAAAATAAAGAAAAAGATTTGATTTTGAAAAGGGCGGGATTTTTATATATTGAACTTCGATAGAAAAATAGGATTTTTATATATTGAACATCATAGTAAAAATTAGATTTTTATATATTGAATCGCATAGTAAAAATTCGATTTTTAAAAGTATGAAGAAATTATAAAAATATGATTTTTAAATGTAAAGTGAATAAATAAAAATGTGATTTTTATTTCAAAGACAACAAAATAAAAAAATGTGTGATTTTTATATATGTAGTGGCTACGGGCAAAGAAGATAGCGAAGATGCGATAGCAATGAAGATTTCTATCAGTGAGGAGCCATGGAGCTAGGATAGCTATATGTGAGAATTTCTCACCTTTCAATTTATTTTTCTAGTTATATATATATACTAGGATGCAGACGGTGTTTAGTAGCACCCGACACAATCGTCCACAGACCATGGACTTGTTTGTTTGGTTGCATAGATTAGTTGGATATTTGAATTGAAATTGAGTTGTTTGGGTGAATTGAATGAATTTGATTGATGTGTGAATGGCGTGGGCCTTCACTAGATCGGGGATAAGGCTAGGCCTCGTCCCGTTTCTAGTATCGTGTCGTTATGCCGCCGAAATTTTCTAAAATAAGTTAGAAAAATAAAGATATCATTTTATTGAATAAATGAATTGAATAGAAATTCATAGGTTGAAATAAAATGTTTTATCGTTAAAAATATAATTTTTAACGGGAATGTGAATAAATAAAATATTCATTTACAAACCGGACGGTTTGTTTATGTACACTGATTTGACTGATATTGATTGGGTCGATAAATTTCACACATCGCCCAACTGCACAAATAAAATCTGTGTTTGATTGTTTGAAACCCCTCACGGGTGTTGGGATGAAACTTGAAGTTCACTCATCCTGATGGATTAAATATGTCGATCGATTGATTGACAGGCTGTTACAAGCGTTAGATACCAATATTTGATGCTTATACAGTGTAGTGCACTTTGGTTGATGGTTGATTATTTTTCAATGCTATTATATACATGTGTTGTATGAAAATCCATATAATTAACATTATATGGTAATTGATTGGGCCTCATTCCAATTTAGAAAATAAAGAATATTATAAAATAAAAGTTCATGTGTTGACAGTACTCATTCTTTGAGATTGGTCATGTGTTGAACGAAATATTTTGATAATAAAATTCACATCTTTATCAATATAAAATAAGTTCATGTGTTGACAGTACTCATTCTTTGAGATTGGTCATGTGTTGAACGAAATATTTTGATAATAACAACTATTTTGAAAAAGAAATATTTGAAATAGAATATTTGAAAATAGCAATTTATGAAGCCGTGTTGATTAGATTGACGCCATTTTGACGTGAACGATATTTATATCAATTTTATAATGATTTCGAAATGAATTGAATTGAAAACGATTTCGAAATGAATTGAATTGAAAACGATTTCGAAATGAATTGAATTGAAAACGATTTCGAAATGAATTGAATTGAAAACGATTTCGAAATGAATTGAATTGAAAACGATTTCGAAATGAATTGAATTGAAAACGATTTCGAAATGAATTGAATTGAAAACGATTTCGAAATGAATTGAATTGAAAGCGATTTCGAAATGAATTGAATTGAAGACGATTTCAAAATGAATTGAATTGAAAACGATTTCGAAATGAATTGAATTGAAAACGATTTCGAAATGAATTGAATTGAAAACGATTTCGAAATGAATTGAATTGAAAACGATTTCGAAATGAATTGAATTGAAAACGATTTCGAAATGAATTGAATTGAAAACGATTTCGAAATGAATTGAATTGAAAACGATTTCGAAATGAATTGAATTGAAAACGATTTCGAAATGAATTGAATTGAAAACGATTTCGAAATGAATTGAATTGAAAGCGATTTCGAAATGAATTGAATTGAAAGCGATTTCGAAATGAATTGAATTGAAAGCGATTTCGAAATGAATTGAATTGAAGACGATTTCGAAATGAATTGAATTGAAGACGATTTCGAAATGAATTGAATTGAAGACGATTTCGAAATGAATTGAATTGAAAACGATTTCGAAATGAATTGAATTGAAAACGATTTCGAAATGAATTGAATTGAAAACGATTTCGAAATGAATTGAATTGAAAACGATTTCGAAATGAATTGAATTGAAAACGATTTCGAAATGAATTGAATTGAAAACGATTTCGAAATGAATTGAATTGAAAACGATTTCGAAATGAATTGAATTGAAAGCGATTTCGAAATGAATTGAATTGAAATTTGAATTGAATAGAAATGAATTTTAAAACGAATTTATAAAGAAGAATTCAATTTTGATTTGAATTGAAATGGAAGTTGAATTTGCTTTTGAAACGAATTTAAAACTATTTATATAATTCGTTTTAAATAGAAATCGACGAAATATATATTATATATATTATATATATAATATAATGGCCTGAATAGAACGCGCCGCGCCGCGGCAGTTCGCGAATTTCGACCATTGATTTCAAACGGACATTACGGGAGATCCGACCGTCGGTTTCTCCTAAAATCGGAACCGTTGGGTTCGTATCGAAAAGAGCTTTCTAACGAATATTAGAAATTTGAAATCTAACGGTTGGATTTGGAGATACGTCCAAATCAAATTCGGAAAAGGTCGCTGTAAGTGCAGTTCGATGGCCGTTGATGGAAATCGACTGTACGGGCCTTGATAAAATTATTAAAAATAGTAATAATTTGTGTAAAATCATAAGAAATGATTTAGAAAGAATTGGGATGAAAAACTCCATATTTGAAAAGATAAAAATAGATTTTTATCGAAATGAACTAGTTTTGAACTAGAAATATAATTCTATTTATTTTTAAATAAATAATTTGAATTTGAAAAGGGTTTTAAAAATAACCAGAATTTCCAATGATTGCATTGGAGTGGATTTGAATCGAAATTGTCTTCGGAATATTTCGATGTTGGAATTCATGATTATACAGGTGTTGTTATGGAAATTTGAAAGATATATTTATATCGTTATTTCCAATACGACATTTGTTAGTCGTGGAATTTGATATTGAATATAAGCCGGTATATTTTCTATTCAGAGCCTTGTATTGAATATCAAATGTGATTTGGGGTTTGTCGTGAATGGTGTCTTCACTAACACTGTTCTTGAACCCAGTTGAGAAAAGATTAAATCTTTTTATTTAGATTTAATGAAGTGTACCAATTAAATAATATTTAATTGGAATTGAATTAATATTGATTTTTGGGTTTATCGTGGACAGTGTTTTAGATAACACTCGTTCTTTAACCCGATAATTAATGAAGGTGATTTTGGGTTTATTGTGAACTGTGTTTTTAAATGACACGGATTCTTTAACCCAGTTAACGATTAAAACTAAGTTGAGTTTTAATGAATCTTTAATTAGATTGAAATGGTCGAGAATGGAGTATCACCAGTTTTGCTCCAGGCGATAGTCAAATCTTTAATTAGATTTGAACGTGAAATGGTAATTGAATTTACCGATAACACCGTGGTGTTAGATATGAAGTATTACCAGTTTTACTTCATGGGATGAATAGGTTGGGATTGGGAAATTAAAACAAATGATTACTTCAGTAAGTTTCGTAAATCCCGACTAATTGAATCGAAATTCAAAAGTAGATTAAAGAATAAATTCAAGGAATTTATCTTTGATAAAATTAATGGGAATCTTTCCCTATGAATGTGAAATTTAGAAACTAACTGTCGGTTAGCCAAGCAGAATGGTTTTCTGGATATTGATCTGATGTTGGTTTCGGCCTTCGGGGTTAATATTTGGGAAATTATTCTCTTGATTAATTTACGGTTAGTGACTGATGAATTAGAATGAGGCGTATGTTGTGTTTGTGTAACACTTATTTAAAATATACGCGAGTTATTCGGAAAGACCGGGTTTAACCCATTCTGAATAACTGATACGACGATAAGTCGAAGATGAAGACGGTGGTCGAAGACCAGAAGTCTTCACGTCGTTTGGGTGATAACTTATGATCTTGATTGGGCTGTACACCCAAGAAGATGGAAACAGTTGGTGATCGTCCAAACGTACTTGGAGATCGATGGATATGCGGGGTACTAGGTGCCTCCGGTTTCGTTCAGAACCAGAACGGACTTGTAAATGGACTGTGTGTCTGACATTGGATTTTAGTCCGTGTGATTGATCTCTATTTAATATATATCTGTTTGGCGGCGGAGAATTTATTCTCTTGCTTAACGCCCTTCTCTGAGACGTACGAGCTCAGGGGTTATATATTGATGGATATCAAACGCATGGAGTGAATTTCCTGTGTGGCATGCCTAAGTGGCAATTGATCGAGGCTTCTGTTGAAAAGCAAAGTCTTGTGGTGATGATCAAAGCACAGCCTTTGTGGCGTAGCTTTGTGTAACGTTTACTTCGCGAGTTTCACACCCGGTATGAATCAAAAACGGGAGACGGACCTCAGGGAGGGCATGCGTTTCTTCCTAGTTAGAAGTGGCGTCAGTGGTTTTACACGCCCTGACGAGTTTGACTTATGTGGTTGTTGCTGTTGCGAGGCGCCTCGGATTGATCGGTCGTTCTCGAACCGATGGAGTCATTTAGTTGGCTCATTTACGCCCCAAAGGGCGGGGAAACGTAGTGTTCAGGCATAATAATCCACATCGGTGGACCGGCCCTGTCGCTCCATGGGGCAGTTGCGGTTGTTCCTGAGGCTCGGACAAGGCAGTCTCGAATCGGTTGAGGACTATCTTTTGCCTCGGTTCATAGACGGAAATCCAATTTCCAAATACGTGACTTTGCGGTTTTATTTGTAAACCTATATATGGCGACATGATATATGGTACCCATGCCGCCTATGATTGATACTTATGATTTGAAGTTGTTTTATACACTATGCACTTATTATAGTATCAATAATTTGTTTTAAAACGTATCAAGCATTCTTTGGCTGTTATAAGGGAAAACCCTATCCCCCGGCTTGCGTTGCATTGTGTGATAGGACCTGGGTCTTATAACAGCTTCATTTTTCTTTATTTAGCATTGCGCTGTTGGTTTTATGCACTGGTATTCTTGGGAGGAAACCCGTTCCGTGTTATACGGCGTGGTCCCTTGATTTATCTAACTTTAAAATAAAGAATAAATAACTGTTTTAGTTCTCACACCAGTCACATGACTGACCTGGAGTTTATTGTTTTAACCTAAACTCTGGGTGCCCCTATTTTGACACGGGCAGCTGGTAGTTTTGGTTTTGCAGATTTATATTCACAGGATCCTGGTTTACAGCTGGGACGATATCCGGAAAGCTTTGTATCCGTATATCTCTTCTAGTTGTGTATTGTATTATTTTCCGCTGCTATGTATTTAAATGTAATTTAAATCTCTGATATTTCTGTGTAATATTCATTTTTACTCTGTATATTCTTGTAATCTGATGCATTGTTGTAATATACAATGAAACGTTCTTCTATATGTGTTCTGTTGTGGCCTGTTCTCGAACTATCCGTCGCTTTCATTTACGGGGAAGTTACGGGTTTTTACACGTGGTATCAGAGCCTTGGTTTACAAAGCTCAGAGAATAAGACACATTAGAACCCTACGAAAGAATTCATCAGATATTGGATTAGTAATATCCAATTAGAATGACTCGTTAGAGATGGGATCAGTAGTATCCTAGAACGAGTGTGAAGAGTATATTTTTGAAAATGAAAACAATTTTTGTTTTGAAAATTTAAATCGACTATTCGTATTTGATTATCTATTTATATTGATGTGGACAATCCAGTATATATAGATTTTGCATATACGTCTGATCCGCGTGTATTCGAAATTTTAATATACTGGATAGATATAGAATTACACTCTAATCGCCCGGAGATGATTTTGATGATGGAGCTCCATCATTAGAATTTATGTTCGAGTGACGAAAGTGGGCTTTCTATATATTTCCTATTGACTGGTGTGAGAACCAAAATTAGATAGGGCCTATTGTTGTGATTTGGCATCAAAAATCTGATTTTTGACTATATATCAAAGTTATGCATTTGAAACTCTAATCAACTAATTGATTGATGTTTGTGTTGTTTGTTTATTTGTTTGCTAATTTTTAGCCATTTAGCCTAACTGAATCACATATTGAATTATACTGAAAATTGGTCGCATTTGCTTGCATATACATATACTTATATTGAACAGGTCATAGCAAGGAGGCTAGAGCAGAGAATAAAATTTGTTTGCCCGACAAATAGGTACATGTTTACTAGATAATTTCCTGTTTCGTTTGGGTGATGATGATTTTGTGAGCCTATTGGCTAGCCGCTTGGCTTTTTCTTTTTCTTTTTGAGATCTGAAGGACCGGGGAAGCTATTTGAAATTCCCCGATGCTCCCGGTGCAGGGGAGGTTATGGCGAAATTTTTCGAAAATTTAGGGTGTTAGCCAAAATTTTGAAATTTTGAAAATTCTCAGAAACTGAAAAGTTGGAGAATGGAAGCCAGATCGAACGTAGGGTTGATTGATCAAACCACTTTCGACTTTGTTCCTTTTCGGGGACGAAAAGTTTTAAGTGGGGGAGATTGTAATAACCCGGAAAATCTGGGCCAGTTTAAAATTTTTATTTTGGCAATTTTAGCGAATTTTGAATATTTAAAATAGATTATTTTAAATAATAACGACGAGAAATTTATTTTGAATATAATTCGAACGTATATATTATATACGTCGTCGTTAGAATATAAATAATTATATATAATTATAAATAGAATTGAAAATGGCGCGGTAGTTCGATAATTCGATTTCAAACTTCAATTGAATGTACCGGGAGCAAAACAATCCGGATTTTAGTGAAACCAAAAACATTAGGATCTAATTGACGATATCTTTCCAACGAAGTTAACAAACTGAGATTTCACTATATAAATGAAAAGATATGTCCAGTTGAAAATTCTGAATAGTCGCTATGGAATTCAGGCCCTTAAAAATGGACATTTTGCAAACAACCTCGGATTTCGACGAAACCAGTTTTGTTGGATCCGCAGTGTCATGTTATTGCTAGATTCCAAATTTCATAATTTTTCGAATCAGTATGTGAGCGTGGCAAAGGAAAACGCGTTTGACCAGTTTCAGTTGATTTTAATCGACTGGAAATTGGCCATTTTTCTAACGGTCTCAGAATTCGACGAAACTAGTTTTGTTAGGACCGCATCGTCAATACAAAGCTAGAAAATATTTTTCTGGAATTTTTAGGGTTAGTATGTGACCCCGATAATTTGAAATGTACGTTTAAAATTCAATATAGTGATTTAAATGTAAATTAAACGGAAACTGAATCAAATGGTCAAATCAGCTTGCGATACATATCCCATTGTGTTCGGAATGGGGGTAAAACGCTATGGACGACAGGCGGTGGGCCTCGTTTCGAGGTCGTATGAAAAAGTCAACATAAATTGAAAATAAAATAATAAAATAAATATAAAAAAAAAACTTTCTTCCCCTTATCTCCTTTCCCCCCCCCCCCCCCCGGTCCAAATTCAATCGACAGAAATCAAAGAAAAAAAAAAGGGAGAACGCTGAAGCCCTAGGGCGCCAGCCGCCGCCAGCCGCCGCCATCGCGGGTGGCCACCGCCACCACCGCTTCGTCGCCCCTCCTCCTCTTCCTCCATCTCCCTCCGCCCAGCATGACGCCGCGCGACGCCCCCTCCGCTCCATTTCAGCGAGCCCCTCCTCCCCTTAATCGAGCCAAAACTGAACCCTAGCCCCCCCCCCCCCCGTTCAGCCCCCACCGCGAGCAAACCCCCCCTCCTCCGATCTTCCCCACCTCCACCTTCTTCTTCCTCCTCCCTGCTGACTCGCGCTCCCCCCCCCCCCACCTTCCTCCTCCGACGCAGGAAGAAACCCCCCCCTCGGCTGTAAGTATTTGTTTTTTTTTTATTATTAATATTTTATTTTGTTTTATATTTACAGATTAAAAACTGATTTTTTTAAAAAAAGGTTTAACACTGATTTTACTTTATTTTTAAAAACTGAAAACTTATTTTCATTTTAAAACTGAAATTAATGTTTTAGGAAAATAAAGAAAAAGATTTGATTTTGAAAAGGGCGGGATTTTTATATATTGAACTTCGATAGAAAAATAGGATTTTTATATATTGAACATCATAGTAAAAATTAGATTTTCATATATTGAATCGCATAGTAAAAATTCGATTTTTAAACGTATGAAGAAATTATAAAAATATGATTTTTAAATGGAAAGTGAATAAATAAAAATGTGATTTTTATTTCAAAGACAACAAAATATAAAAATGTGTGATTTTTATATATGTAGTGGCTACGGGCAAAGAAGATAGCGAAGATGCGATAGCAATGAAGATTTCTATCAGTGAGGAGCCGTGGAGCTAGGATAGCTATATGTGAGAATTTCTCACCTTTCAATTTATTTTTCTAGTTATATATATATACTAGGATGCAGACGGTGTTTAGTAGCACCCGACACAATCGTCCACAGACCATGGACTTGTTTGTTTGGTTGCATAGATTGGTTGGATATTTGAATTGAAATTGAGTTGTTTGGGTGAATTAAATGAATTTGATTGATGTGTGAATGGCGTGGGCCTTCACTAGACCGGGGATAAGGCTAGGCCTCGTCCCGTTTCTAGTATCGTGCCGTTATGCCGCCGAAATTTTCTAAAATAAGTTAGAAAAATAAAGATATCATTTTATTGAATAAATGAATTGAATAGAAATTCATAGGTTGAAATAAAATGTTTTATCGTTAAAAATATAATTTTTAACGGGAATGTGAATAAATAAAATATTCATTTACAAACCGGACGGTTTGTTTATGTACACTGATTAGACTGATATTGATTGGGTCGATAAATTTCACACATCGCCCAACTGCACAAATAAAATCTGTGTTTGATTGTTTGAAACCCCACACGGGTGTTGGGATGAAACTTGAAGTTCACTCGTCCTGATGGATTAAATATGTCGATCGATTGATTGACAGGCTGTTACAAGCGTTAGATACCAATATTTGATGCTTATACAGTGTAGTGCACTTTGGTTGATGGTTGATTATTTTTCAATGCTATTATATACATGTGTTGTATGAAAATCCATATAATTAACATTATATGGTAATTGATTGGGCCTCATTCCAATTTAGAAAATAAAGAATATTATAAAATAAAAGTTCATGTGTTGACAGTACTCATTCTTTGAGATTGGTCATGTGTTGAACGAAATATTTTGATAATAAAATTCACATCTTTATCAATATAAAATAAGTTCATGTGTTGACAGTACTCATTCTTTGAGATTGGTCATGTGTTGAACGAAATATTTTGATAATAACAACTATTTTGAAAAAGAAATATTTGAAATAGAATATTTGAAAATAGCAATTTATGAAGCCGTGTTGATTAGATTGACGCCATTTTGATGTGAACGATATTTATATCAATTTTATAACGATTTCGAAATGAATTGAATTGAAAACGATTTCGAAATGAATTGAATTGAAAACGATTTCGAAATGAATTGAATTGAAAACGATTTCGAAATGAATTGAATTGAAAACGATTTCGAAATGAATTGAATTGAAAACGATTTCGAAATGAATTGAATTGAAAACGATTTCGAAACGAATTGAATTGAAAGCGATTTCGAAATGAATTGAATTGAAAGCGATTTCGAAATGAATTGAATTGAAGACGATTTCGAAATGAATTGAATTGAACACGATTTCGAAATGAATTGAATTGAAAACGATTTCGAAATGAATTGAATTGAAAACGATTTCGAAATGAATTGAATTGAAAACGATTTCGAAATGAATTGAATTGAAAACGATTTCGAAATGAATTGAATTGAAAACGATTTCGAAATGAATTGAATTGAAAACGATTTCGAAATGAATTGAATTGAAAACGATTTCGAAATGAATTGAATTGAAAACGATTTCGAAATGAATTGAATTGAAAGCGATTTCGAAATGAATTGAATTGAAAGCGATTTCGAAATGAATTGAATTGAAAACGATTTCAAAATGAATTGAATTGAAAACGATTTCGAAATGAATTGAATTGAATTGAAAACGATTTCGAAATGAATTGAATTGAAAACGATTTCGAAATGAATTGAATTGAAAACGATTTCGAAATGAATTGAATTGAAAACGATTTCGAAATGAATTGAATTGAAAACGATTTCGAAATGAATTGAATTGAAAACGATTTCGAAATGAATTGAATTGAAAGCGATTTCGAATAGAATTGAATTGAAATTTGAATTGAATAGAAATGAATTTTAAAACGAATTTATAAAGAAGAATTCAATTTTGATTTGAATTGAAATGGAAGTTGATTTGCTTTTGAAACGAATTTAAAACTATTTATATAATTCGTTTTAAATAGAAATCGTCGAAATATATATTATATATATATAATATAATGGCCTGAATAGAACGCGCCGCGCCGCGGCAGTTCGCGAATTTCGACCATTGATTTCAAACGGACATTACGGGAGATCCGACCGTCGGATTCTCCTAAAACCGGAACCGTTGGGTTCGTATCGAAAAGAGCTTTCTAACGAATATTAGAAATTTGAAATCTAACGGTTGGATTTGGAGATACGTCCAAATCAAATTCGAAAAAGGTCGATGTAAGTGCAGTTCGATGGCCGTTGATGGAAATCGACTGTACGGGCCTTGATAAAATTATTAAAAATAGTAATAATTTGTGTAAAATCATAAGAAATGATTTAGAAAGAATTGGGATGAAAAACTCCATATTTGAAAAGATAAAAATAGATTTTTATCGAAATGAAGTTTTGAACTAGAAATATAATTCTATTTATTTTTAAATAAATAATTTGAATTTGAAAAGGGTTTTAAAAATAACCAGAATTTCCAATGATTGCATTGAAGTGGATTTGAATCGAAATTGTCTTCGGAATATTTCGATGTTGGAATTCGTGATTATACAGGTGTTGTTATGGAAATTCGAAAGATATATTTATATCGTTATTTCCAATACGACATTTGTTAGTCGTGGAATTTGATATTGAATATAAGCCGGTATATTTTCTATTCAGAGCCTTGTATTGAATATCAAATGTGATTTGGGGTTTGTCGTGAATGGTGTCTTCACTAACACTGTTCTTGAACCCAGTTGAGAAAAGATTAAATCCTTTTATTTAGATTTAATGAAGTGTACCAATTAAATAATATTTAATTGGAATTGAATTAATATTGATTTTTGGGTTTATCGTGGACAGTGTTTTAGATAACACTCGTTCTTTAACCCGATAATTAATGAAGGTGATTTTGGGTTTATTGTGAACTGTGTTTTTAAATGACACGGATTCTTTAACCCAGTTAACGATTAAAACTAAGTTGAGTTTTAATGAATCTTTAATTAGATTGAAATGGTCGAGAATGGAGTATCACCAGTTTTGCTCCAGGCGATAGTCAAATCTTTAATTAGATTTGAACGTGAAATGGTAATTGAATTTACCGATAACACCGTGGTGTTAGATATGAAGTATTACCAGTTTTACTTCATGGGATGAATAGGTTGGGATTGGGAAATTAAAACAAATGATTACTTCAGTAAGTTTCGTAAATCCCGACTAGTTGAATCGAAATTCAAAAGTAGATTAAAGAATAAATTCAAGGAATTTATCTTTGATAAAATTAATGGGAATCTTTCCCTATGAATGTGAAATTTAGAAACTAACTGTCGGTTAGCCAAGCAGAATGGTTTTCTGGATATTGATCTGATGTTGGTTTCGGCCTTCGGGGTTAATATTTGGGAAATTATTCTCTTTATTAATTTACGGTTAGTGACTGATGAATTGGAATGAGGCGTATGTTGTGTTTGTGTAACACTTATTTAAAATATACGCAAGTTATTCGGAAAGACCGGGTTTAACCCATTCTGAATAACTGATACGACGATAAGTCGAAGATGAAGACGGTGGTCGAAGACCAGAAGTCTTCACGTCGTTTGGGTGATAACTGATGATCTTGATTGGGCTGTACACCCAAGAAGATGGAAACAGTTGGTGATCGTCCAAACGTACTTGGAGATCGATGGATATGCGGGGTACTAGGTGCCTCCGGTTTCGTTCAGACCCAGAACGGACTTGTAAATGGACTGTGTGTCTGACATTGGATTTTAGTCCGTGTGATTGATCTCTATTAAATATATATCTGTTTGGCGGCGGAGAATTTATTCTCTTGCTTAACGCCCTTCTCTGAGATGTACGAGCTCAGGGGTTATATATTGATGGATATCAAACGCATGGAGTGAATTGCCTGTGTGGCATGCCTAAGTGGCAATTGATCGAGGCTTCTGTTGAAAAGCAAAGTCTTGTGGTGATGATCAAAGCACGGCCTTTGTGGCGTAGCTTTGTGTAACGTTTACTTCGCGAGTTTCACACCCGGTATGAATCAAAAACGGGAGACGGACCTCAGGGAGGGCATGCGTTTCTTCCTAGTTAGAAGTGGCGTCAGTGGTTTTACACGCCCTGACGAGTTTGACTTATGTGGTTGTTGTTGTTGCGAGGCGCCTCGGATTGATCGGTCGTTCTCGAACCGATGGAGTCATTTAGTTGGCTCATTTACGCCCCAAAGGGCGGGGAAACGTAGTGTTCAGGCATAATAATCCACATCGGTGGACCGGCCCTGTCGCTCCATGGGGCAGTTGCGGCTGTTCCTGAGGCTCGGACTAGGCACTCTCGAATCGGTTGAGGACTATCTTTTGCCTCGGTTCATAGACGGAAATCCAATTTCCAAATACGTGACTTTGCGGTTTTATTTGTAAACCTATATATGGCGACATGATATATGGTACCCATGCCGCCTATGATTGATACTTATGATTTGAAGTTGTTTTATACACTATGCACTTATTATAGTATCAATAATTTGTTTTAAAACGTATCAAGCATTCTTTGGCTGTTATAAGGGAAAACCCTATCCCCCGGCTTGCGTTGCATTGTGTGATAGGACCTGGGTCTTATAACAGCTTCATTTTTCTTTATTTAGCATTGCGCTGTTGGTTTTATGCACTGGTATTCTTGGGAGGAAACCCGTTCCGTGTTATACGGCGTGGTCCCTTGATTTATCTAACTTTAAAATAAAGAATAAATAACTGTTTTAGTTCTCACACCAGTCACATGACTGACCTGGAGTTTATTGTTTTAACCTAAACTCTGGGTGCCCCTATTTTGACACGGGCAGCTAGTAGTTTTGGTTTTGCAGATTTATATTCACAGGATCCTGGTATACAACTGGGACGATATCCGGAAAGCTTTGTATCCGTATATCTCTTCTAGTTGTGTATTGTATTATTTTCCGCTGCTATGTATTTAAATGTAATTTAAATCTCTGATATTTCTGTGTAATATTCATTTTTACTCTGTATATTCTTGTAATCTGATGCATTGTTGTAATATACAATGAAACGTTCTTCTATATGTGTTCTGTTGTGGCTTGTTCTCGAACTATCCGTCGCTTTCCTTTACGGGGAAGTTACGGGTTTTTACATTGAAATACCTTGTGCTCCATGTTTTCGAGAATCCCACACCCCACTGCAAACCTATACATTTCTGCAAGCCTACTTAGCCTAATACTTGGCCTCCGCGGCTTTTCCTATATTGAAACACATGAGCTGCTCCATTTCTTTCATCATCCAAGCAATGATCTAAGACCGGGATCTTCAACAAACGAAAAAAAAAACTGACGTGAAAGCCTGGGGCGAAAGCAACAAAGAAAAGGGAGGAAAAGAGGATGAGGGGGGGACTGGAACATGTATGAGGCAGTGTAAAGGTGGGGGTTATTTTGAAGGGAGGTTTGTGACTAATGTGAGTGAAGAGGATGAGGGATGCTAGGTTGAAATGTGATCATTGAGAAGCATTGTTTTCTGGAGTACGGTTTTAACGTGGGGACAGATTTTGAATTGAAGAAGCTTTGTAGCCTAGGGGTTTGGAGCAGGGGAGGAAGGCATGCATGTGTAGGGATGTTGATGGAGGAGGTGGTTCGTATGACGTGGGGAAAACAAGGAAAAGGCATGCGGATTTTCAGAAAATAGAAGATGTACAGTAACTCCAATTTGTCTAAATTTTAATTAACATTGCCTGATCAGTTTTATCTATTTGCCTAACTAATTTTTTTGTGATATTATAAGTCAGGCCTAATCCTAATTCCTATGTGCCGATCACATTCGTTCTTGCCTAAGTATAAGTTATGATATTACGAACGGGTCCCAAAGGGATAACCGTGCAAACAAATTATTATATGTATGCCTAACAAACTAGTAGATGTAGCGTGGCAGTTCGATTATGTTATGTGCCTTAGAGGAGTTTTAACATTCTTAATGAAGATTCTGTGTATATATGTAACGGAAATAGAAAATTTAGAGTTTAAATATTATTTAAGTATTAGTCATATTTATTTATATAGTAGGTACCATATTTAAATCCACAATGTGAACGTTGTATAACGTTCTTATCTACTTACAGAATCAGATTAAACAACATTGGAACCATACCAACGGACTAACATTATGAAGCATGATTAGAGGGACGGAGTTGAATGCAACTGAATTGAACCGCTATAACGACAAATTGAATTAAAGTGAGTTAAACTAACTTGGTATATTTTCCCATTTATATTTTATATAAATTGGGTTTTTATTTTATGTGCTCTGTTTGCTATGGTTGAATGTTCGCTAGTTTATATTTTATTTATTTGACTGATGAAATTAAACCGTCGTTTAATTTCAGTGAAATACAATCGTTATACTAATGATTAGTTCCAATAAATGTAACTTACCTTATTGGTCACGTTTATCAATAAACGTGTTTGATGGTTTGAATTGGTTGATCGATTTGAATTGTTTAAACGGTGTGGAGATAACCAGTTGAATACAATGAAGGACCAGTTGGAGGGATCCAACCGGATTCCTCAAATATATTATTTTTGCTCATATTATCATATATGAACTGTCATGGTTGGTGTGATGGATTTGATTATTGATTATTGGTTTGAAAGCCAGCTTGTGTTGTGTTTTGACCAGTGAGCTAAATGGCCGAAAAGAAATGATATCGATTTACCGTCAGGTGAGTCGATAGAGATGACGTTATAAAATTTATTTTATAAATAAAGAAAGATTTTGAAATATATATTTTGACTAAAAACGTATTTAAAAGAAAATAAACGTTTATGTTTATAATCAATTGTAAATTGGTTTTTTTATAAAGTCAAACTGATGTTAATCCGATTTGTAAAGGTGAGAATTAGAAAGTTAACGTGTAACGACCCGGAAAATCTGAACAAATTTAAAAATTTTAAATTGGCTATTTTAGTGGATTTTAAATATTTAAAATAAATATTTTAAATAATATCGATGAGAAGAAAGTTTGAATCGACATTGAAAATAAATATAATTACTTTGAATTAGAAACAAGGCCTGAAATGGCGCGGTAGTTTCAAAATTTGAATTCAAACTTTGAATGACTGCACCGGGTGCAAAACAAAGCGGATTTGAGTGAAACCAAAAATATTTAAATCTGTTAGTGAATACCTTTCTAACGAATATGAAAAAGCGAAGTTTCATAGTGGAAAAAAAAGTTTTGGCCAAATGAATTTTCTGAAAGGTCGCTATGGAAATTATATAGCCCATGAAAATGGCCGTTTTGCAAACGACCTCGTAATTCGACGAAACCACTTTTGTTGGATCCGGGATGTGAATTTATTGCTAGGTTTCAAATTTCATAATTTTTGAAGCTAGTATGTGAGCATGGCAAAGGAAAATGTGTTTTGGTCAATTATAGTTAAATTGGATCGACCAAAAAAGGGCCTTTTTACAAACGGTCTCAGAATTCGACGAAACTAGTTTTGTTGGGATCGTAACATCAAAACATAGCCAGATTTATTTTTCTGGAATTTTTCGAATCAATTTGTGGGCTTGGCAAATTGAAACGTATATTCAAATCGAATATTGAATGTTTTATATTTTAATTTGAACGGAAACCGACTGAAACAGTCGAAAGGGCCTACGAAACATATCCCAATGTGTTCGGAATGGGGGTAAAACGCTAGGGACGATAGTCGTTGGGTTTGGATTGGTGTTCGTGTGTGACAAGGGATATTTTCGGATTTTTAAAATATATAAATAAACAAAAAAAAAATCTGATTGGTCAGTCAAAGTTTTCTCTCTCCCCGATTAAACACGACGACGGCGGAAACCCTTTCCTTTCTTCTCTCCTTGATTTCTTCTAATCCGCTCAATAAAAACCCCTGCCCCTTTGGAGAATTTTGTAGTGCTCGAGAAGATCTTCAAATCCATATATAGTTTGGATTTTTTCGTTGTGTGGTTTGGAAGGATCGACGCTTAGAATTTGTGGGTTTCAAACTGTCGCTGCACCCTCGTCAGACCGTTGAACTGGCCCACACCCCCTACGCACGTGCGCCTCTCCTCCCCCTTCGACGCTGCGAAGGCCGATCGACGAATAGCTACACGGATTCAAAGAAAAATCCAAACCTAGTTTTGAACGAAACAGCTGAGGTACGGTTTGAATTATTTTAAACTATATTATGGCAGTTTAAAGCGCTACGGTTTTTGATTTCACTAAAAAAGTCATATCTTTTTCATTTCTTGACGAAATTCAGTGAAACAAGAGACAGTGGACTCATGAGGATGTCTTCTACATTCTAGAAGAGACCGCATATTTTTCTGAGCCTTCTGCTATTTTTGGTGGAGTGGAACCCAATATGAGATTTCTAGATTATAAACAATATAGGAAACGACGATGTATAAATTATATAGTCGATGTATGAGTTATATAAGCGTTGTACACCTCTTGTATAAGCGTTGTATAAGTTGTATGTTCGATATATAAGTTATATATGCATTGTAAAAATTATATATGTGTTGAAATAGAAGTGAAATGCTTATATATATATATATATATATATATATATATATATATATATATATACACGCCCCTCGTCCATAAACCATGGACGATATTTATTGGTTGTGATTGGTGTGAAAATTGGTTGATTACGAATGGTTGATTAGAATTGTTTGTGGTTGAAATTGATTGATTATGGTTGAAAAATACCCGTTTGTGGTTGAGAAATATTTGGTTGAAACCACATAGGATTAGTTTGTGGAAATGAAAAAAAAATATACATGCCGCCTGCGTGCGAACTAGATGCATGTTTCCCCATTGTCAAAAGTTGTGAGGCTTTAAGGTAGAGCGAGGAGTCGTACTAGGGACGGTCACGGTTTTAACTACCCTGCCGTTATGCTGCCGAAATTTTGAATAATATTCATGTGTTAGAATTATTTTCCTGTGTTGAAACTATATTCGTGTGTTGAATAGAAAACCTTCTTGTGTTGAATAGAAATTCATTCGTTGAATCTTATTCATGTGTTGAATGGTATTCATATTTTGAAATAAATTGTTTTGTAATAAAAATCATAGTTTTAACATCTATATGAACTATATAAAATAATCGTGTTTTGAAATGAATTGTTTTACAATAAAAATCACATTTTTACTATATATATACAAACTATAGAAAACCTTCATGTGTTGAATCGAAATTCATTCATTGAATAGAAATTCATGTGTTGAATGGTATTCGTGTTTTAAATATAAAAATCACCTTTTTATCTATATATATAAAATATAGAAAACCTTCATGTGTTGAATTGAAATTCATTCGTTGAATAGAAATTCATGTGTTGAATGGTATTCGTGTTTTGAATAAATTGTTTTAACAATAAAAATCACCTTTTTATCTATATATATATATATATATATATATATATATAACTATAGAAAACCTTCATGTGTTGAATTGAAATTCATTCGTTGAATTGAAATTCATGTGTTGAATGGTATTCATATTTTGAAATAAATTGTTTTATAATAAAAATCATATTTTTATCATCTATATGAACTATATAAAATAGTCGTGTTTTGAAAGAAATTGTTTTATAATAAAAATCATATTTTATCATCTATATGAACTATATAAAATAGTCGTGTTTTGAAAGAAATTGTTTTATAATAAAAATCATATTTTTATCATCTATATGAACTATAGAAAATAGTCTTGTTTTGAAATAATTTGTTTTACATTAAAAATCACATTTTTATTCTATACATGAATTGTTAAAAATAGTGAAGTGTTGAAATAGAAGAAAGTTAGATAAAAATATCATTTTTATCAAATGTATAAAAATCATATAGTTTTGAAATCGAAGAATCGATATACATATATATATATATAAATAGAATTGAAATATATTGAACAACGAAACTGCAGTTCGTATTTTGATACCGTGATTTCAAACGATTAGTGCGGGAGATTCGACCATCGGATTTTCCCGAAACCGCAACCGTTAGGTTCGTTTTGGAAATATCTTTCCAACGGCACCAACTTTGTAAAAATCCAACGGTTGGATTGTCTGGAATGTTTATCACAAATTTGAGGAAAAACAACGCCAGAATCGATTATATATATATATATATATATACACATATAAATATAATTATATTAAATCGAATAACGACGCTGCAGTTCGTATTTTTAAATCGAAACTTCAAACGATTATACCGGGAGATCCAACCGTCGGATTTTCCCGAAACTGGAACCGTTGGATTCATTTTGAAAAGATCTTTCTAATGATATAAATTTTGCGAAGATCCAACGGTTTGATTTTCAGTTATGTGTAAATCAAATCTGATGAAAAACAGCGCCATGGCCGCGTTATGGCCGAAGCGTCGTTTGAATAAATTGGCTATTTTAAAATAAATAAAAATAGCGATAAATCGTTATAAAATATTATAAACGATATGGAAGTGAAATTGGAAACTAACTGAAGGTTGGCTAAGTCGAATGGTTTCCTAGATTTTGATCTGATGTTGGTTTCGGCCTTCGGGGTTAATATTTGGGAAATCGTTCTCTTACTGATTTACGGTTAGCGACTAATGGATTGAAATGATGTGTATGTATTACCATGTTGAACTTGATGATTATGTACGCGAGTTGCTCAGAAAGACCGGGTTTATCCCATTTTGAATAACTGAATCGACGATAAGAAATCGAAGATGAAGACGGTGGTCAAAGACCGGAGATCTTCACCTCGGTTGGATGGTAACTAATGTCCTGATTGGGAGGCATCCCGAAATATGGATAATGAGTGGTGATCGTCTAGACGTACATGGAGAACGATGGGTTTGCGAGGTATATAGTGCCTCCGGTTTCGTTCAGACCCAGAACGGACTTGTAAATGGATTGTGTGTCTGACATTGGAATTTATTCTGTGGGATTGATAGCCATCAGTTGCATGGTGTGAATTGCCTGTGTGACATGCTAAGACGCAGTGATCAAGGCTTATGTTGAAAAGCAAAGTCTTATGGTGATGATCAAAGCACCGCCTGTGTGGCATAGCTTTGTGTATAACGTGAAATCGCGAGCCTCACACCCCGGTATGAACTAGAAACGGGAGAGGACATCAGGGAGGGCATGCATTTCCTTCTAGTTAGAAGTGGCGTCAGTGGTTTTACATGCCCTGACGAGTTTGACTTATGTGGTTGTTACTGTTGCGAGGCGCCTCGGTTAGATCGGACGATCCGGGTCCGATGGGGTCTTTTTTGGCTCATTTATGCCCCATAGGGCGGGGAAACGCAGTGTTCAGGAATTTTAATCCACATCGGTGGACCGGCCCTGATAATCCAAGGGTCGATACGCTCTGACCCTGAGGCTCGGGCTAGACAGTCTCGAAGTCGGTAAGGACTATCTTTTGCTTTGGTTCATGACGGAAATCCAATTTCCAAATACGTGACTGTGCGGTTTTGATTGAATACCTATATATGGCGACATAGTGGTATGGGGGCATTAATGTCGTCTATGATTGATAGTTATGATTAGAAATTGTTTTTGAAACATATAAACACTAGTAATAATATCAAATGCTTTTGTTTTATTCGTATCAAGCATATTTTGGCCATTATAATGTAAATACTTTATCCTCCAGCTTGCATTGCATTGTGTGATGGGAACTGAGTCTTATAATGGCTTCATTTTTATAAAAAGCATTGCGATGTTTAAAAGAATGATTTGTTTTAAAGCACTGGCAATCCAATGGAGTAAACCCATTCCACGAAAGTGGCGTGGTCCTGTGTTTAGCCATATTTACAATGTGTGGAGTAGATTTCTCATACCAGTCCCATGACTGACTCGTAGTTTGTTTCACTTTCGAACTCGGGTGCCCCTTTTTCTACACGGCCAGCCTTGTATTCAGGTTTTAGCTGGCTCTTTCTGGATAGCTGGAGCTGAAGATGGATTCTATCATTTATCTCTTTTTATGCTGTTCAGCTCATATTGTACATATTATGTTTGTTTTCCGCTGTAGACATTTATGTATAGCTGAACTGTATTTGTACTAAGTATGATCCTGTATACTGTGTAACTCTGATGATTATGTTTATCCAGTGTATTATTTGTTCATTATCTGGTGTATTTATTTATTTCTGTTCTGCTGGTATCTGTATATGTGTTATATTCCAAAGATAACCCTTGTCTCCGTCAGTACGGGATTTGGGGTCGTCTCATCGTGGTATCAGAGCTTTGGTTAAGCTTAGTGCTGGAATATAACATATTAACGAACTCGTCAGAAATAGAACCAGTAATTTTCTAGGACGGGCAAATCATTACAGATAGGATCAGTAATATCCTAGTATGAGTAAAGCGGAATGAAATACACCCCACTAGACACATTTACATTTGAAGTATATGTTTCTATGTTTTAAAAATACTTTTTCGTTGACCTGACACTTGATCTTATATTTGTAGAAGTACTTGAAAATGAGTGTCAGAAACAGAAGAAATGCAGAACCCGATCTAGAGGCTCTATTTAAGAGATATCGAAATCTTGGTGGAGCACAATTCTTGGGCAATGAATCTATTATTCAAACTCAAGCTTGGGTGAGCTCTGCATAAAGAATATTTGAGCGTTTCCATCCGAGAGATGACCAGAAAAGGTTAGTGGCATCTTGGGCCCTCAAAGAAGAAGCTTTAATCTGGTGGGAAACAATCATCAAAGATAATCCAGAAGGTGATATCACCTGGGATAGATTCAGGGAGATTTTCCTAGAAATATTTACTCCTCCTGAGGTGACGGAGCGATTATGTGATGAATTCTCTTATCTGATAAAAGGAGATATGACCATTCCGGAATATCATAAGAAATTCAACGAACTTTCTCACTTTGTTCCTCATCTGATTCAAGATCCAAAGAGGAAGAATCTGAGATTTATTCATGGCCTGCAAAGAAAATATCAGAATAGTGTAATGAGGAATGTGAAGCTTCCTTTTTCAGAAATGATTTATATGGCTTATCAGTATGAAGGTCTCCATAAGAAAGGTATGTTGCGCGACGAAAAGGAAGTCTGTTTTTGTAACAAAGAAGAGTCAGAAACAGATATTCCTGAAGCCAGTACGAGGTCTGAGGTCAGTAAAAAGCCTAAAGTCAATCGAAAAAGGGCCAGACCTGAGAAAGAACCAGTAACTGCTGCCATATGCCTTAACCACAATCAGAAAGGCCATTTGTCCAGAAAATGTAAATCTTTAAAGAAACCAATAAAGGATGGATTTAGAGCCAATCGAAAGCAAAAGAAGAAAAGGTTTAGCACTGATAGGGAGTTTCAAGAGAATAGGGAGTGCAAACAGTGCCACGAGGCTGGTCATCTTGCAAAGGATTGCCCGCTCTTAAACAAGCCCGAAACAGTACATGTAAATGAAATGGCAGAAGTGCCAGCATTTTCGTCTGCTCAGGAAAGGGCTGATGTTTTAGAAGGCATGCTTAATGCCAAAAACATCCCAGTTAAAGTGCTGTTTGATACAGGCACGTCACGAAGCTTCATTGCCAAGAATACAGTTAAGAAGTTGGATTTGAATTTGAAGAAGCTCAAAGAACAAATGACTGTCCAAAATCCGGTTGGGGGTTCCCTCGATCTCAGTTGGGTTTGTGTAGTACCTGTCTCTTTTTCCTGCTATAAATTCCCTACTATCTCTATCGTCATGAATTTTACTGAATTCGATCTTATTTTGGGATTGGATTGGCTAACCAAATATGAGGCAGAGGTTAGATGCGCCGAGAGAGTTGTTAGGGCTAAGATTAAATCAGGGAATTATATAACCATACCGTGTGAAGGTCAGAATTCTAATAGAGAAGACTTCTGGGCAGCTCTCGATGTTTCTCTAGCCCAAATAGAAAATATCCCTGAAGTCACAGAGAATATTCCCGAACTAGTGAAAGATATTCCTGTCATCAAGAATTATGCGGATGTGTTTGAAGAAGTTGTTCGCTTACCTCCGCGGAGAGAAATAGATTTCAAGATCGCTTTGATTCCGAATGCAAGGCTGGTGGTTCACGCTATTCGAAGAATGTCCTTGAAAGAGAAAGAGGAATT
The DNA here is from genome assembly GCA_030737875.1 of Allium sativum. Lineage (NCBI taxonomy): Eukaryota > Viridiplantae > Streptophyta > Magnoliopsida > Asparagales > Amaryllidaceae > Allium > Allium sativum. The sequence continues at coordinate 755,979,073 of CM060918.1, forward strand.
AGACAATCAAACAAGACAGCTCGTATGGAAGGGTCTGATCTGGCCTAGTTTCTCTGATTGGGGTGCAGCAGTGGTGTTTGTCCCAAAATCTGACGGTACTCTACGGCTATGTGTGGATTATCGTGATTTTAACAAGCAGACAATAAAGAATAAATATCCATTGCCGCGAATCGATGACTTATTGGATCGTCTGAATGGAGCACAGGTATTTTCAAGGATGGACCTAGCTACAGGCTTCCATCAGCTTCGTATTGCCGAAGAATGTGTTCCTATGACAGCATTTAGAGGTCCAGACCTATTCTGAGTGGTTAGTAATGTCGTTCGGCTTATGTAACGCTCCATCTTACTTCGTCGATTTGATGAATCGAGTGTTCCACGGTGTCTTGAATAAATTTGTTCTGGTTTTTATTGATGATATTATTATCTTCTCTAAATCAAAGGCCGAACATGAAAAGCATCTGGAACAGGTTCTAGGAATTCTGAGAAGGAATGTTCTAAAAGCCAAACTATTCAAATGCATATTCTGGCAAGATGAAGTAAAATTTCTGGGCCATGTCGTATCAAAAGAAGGAATTGCTGTGGATCCAAGTAAAATCACAGCTATTCAGAATTGGAAACAGCCCAATACTCCTACAGAAGTCCACAGTTTTCTTGGATTGGCTAGTTATTACCGGAAGTTCGTTAAAAACTTTTCGAAGATATCTGGTCACTTAACGAAGCTTACAAAGAAGCACTCAAAATTCAAAATGGACTCCAGAATGTGAGGAGGCTTTTGAAGAGCTAAAGTTAAGATTAACGACTACTCCAGTGCTAACCATTATCGACGACAATCAGGATTTAAAAGTCTGGAAATATGCCTTTAGAGAAGGCCTTGGCGCAGTGTTAATGCAAAGGGGTCAAGTGATTGCTTATGCTAGCCATCAGCTGAAGCCACACGAAAAAAACTATGTAACTCATGATCATGAGGTGTCGGCTATCGTATTCTCTTTGAAAATCTGGAGACACTATCTTCTGGGTGAGAAATTCGAACTATATACAGACCATTAGTCGTTAAAGTATCTGTTCACCCAGAAAGACCTGAATCTGAGGCAGCAACGTTGGCTAGAGTTCCTTATAGCATATGATTTTGAGATTCTATACACTCCAGGGACAGCCAAAGTCGTGGCCGATGCGTTAAGCCGAAAGAATGTAATGATCGCCAGCTTTATTATTGCGACTTCCTTGATTGACTAAATATCTATTCTTCAGAAGGATGATAACTTTATTAAGGATATGATCAAAAGGATTCAGAATGGCGAACCCTCGTGTTTTCAAATAGATAACGATGGGATTCTGAGATTGAAAGGAAGTATTTGTGTTCTCGACATCCCAGAGTTAAAGAGGGAAGTGTTAGATGAGTGTCACAAGTCCAAGCTTAGTATCCATCCTGGTGTGGACAAAATGTATAACGATCTCAAGCGAACATTCTGGTGGAAGACTATGAAAAAAGACGTTTCAATATATGTTAGCCGATGCCCTACTTGCCAGCTAGTCAAAAACGACCAACAGAAACTGGCTGGATTGTTATAACCGCTAGACGTTCCAGGTTGGAAGTGGGAACATATTTCCATGGACTTCATAGATGGTTTTCCCAGAACCAAAAAAGGAAATGACAATATTTTGGTGATCGTAGATCGCTTCACGAAGACCGCCCATTTCATACATGTCAGATCAAACAAAACTGCTCAGAGTCTGGTGCAGATTTATTTCAAGAAATTTTTGGACTACACGGAGTGCCGATCAGTATAGTGATTGATAGAGATCAAATATTCACTAGCAAATTCTGGGAGGCATTTTAAGCAGAACTGGGAACGAAGCTAAACTTGAGCACCGCTTATCATCCTCAAACAGATGGTCAGACTGAGAGGGTGAATCGTATTTTAGAAGATCTGTTGCGGGCTTGTGTTCTAGATTTTGGTGGATCATGGGAAGACCATCTGCATTTGGCTAAATTCTCATATAACAACAGCTACCAAGAAAGCCTGACAATGTCGCCATTCGAAGCATTGTATGGTAGATCGTGCCGATCTCCTGCTTGTAGGGTCGAACCCGGTAATAGACTTGTATTGGGACCTGATATGATCCGTGAGGCTGCCGACAAAGTCGACTTCGTTAAGAAACGATTACTAGCCGCCCAAAGCCGACAAAAGAGCTATGCCGATAGAAGAAGAAGAGATATATCATTTGCTGTTGGCGACTATGTATATTTGAAGGTATCACCGATGAGGGGAGTTATCCGATTCGGTAAAACTAGGAAATTGGCGCCCAAATTCATTGGCCCGTTTCCTGTTCTTGAACGGATTGGAACTCTCGCTTATAGGGTTAAATTGCCAGATTGGTTGCCTGGGGTGCATGATGTATTTCACATATCTCAACTTCGAAAGCACGTTCATGATCCAGACTTGATTGTGGAAGAAGCAGCTCAACAAGATATTGAAATTATTCCAGAATTAGCTGTGAGGAGAGAGCCGCTAAAGATCATCGGCAAAGAAACCAAAGAGCTGAGGAAAAATAAGGTTCACTTAGTCAAAGTGCAATGGAGTGGAGATCCGCGAGATTGTACTTGGGAAACTGAGGAGAGCATTCAGAAAGCCTATCCTAAATGTTTGGTGGATATCTCTGATTGACTCCGGTGCAAGGTACATTTACCATACTTTGCATTACCATTTAGTCCTCTACTTTGTTGTTATTTTCTTTCCATGGATGTGTACTTTTAATTCTATAGTCTGAATGATTTTAAAAGAGTACAGAAATTGATTAGTATATTTTTGAAAAGTTAAAAACAATTTGATTGTTGTTTGTGTTGTGTGATAGTAGATTTGATTAATTAAATTATTAAAACGATAATTAATTTAATCAATAATAGAATGAATGGTAGAATTTATTCGATTAAATCACACATTGAACTGATTTAAAAATAGATAGAAATATATACATGTGCATATATATGTTTGAACAGGTAAATGGATTAGCTGTTGAGTAAAGAAATTATTTGCATGCCCAACAAATAGGTAAACCTTAATAAGTTGGATGCGAAATATTATTATATCAACTCCTGTGAATGCCATTGGATGCGGAGTGCTGGTTATTCTATGTGTAATAATAAACGTCGCCGTAGGATAGTAACAATTAATTTTGAACTATACTACATGGCATACTTCTCGAAGATAGGCATACTTCATCATATACCACATAAGCATTTGGAGCTTGTGTGACGAGGTGGAAGATTTACCATACGAGCGAGAGGCTTGTATGGCGATGACAATATTTTACAGGTTGAACTGATGACTGATATGGACCATATAAAATGTAAGGATAAATTGCCAGATTAATAAAAACACCACACGGGTCTGGAGTTGACAATAATCACGTCTCTCTAGTCATTAGATACGGCACATGGATTATTTATTTCCCACACGGGATGAGGTGACGAGGATTTATCCTCTGGAGCAATTAAAAATACACACTCCCTCAGGCTTTGAAAGGGTGACAAGAATTTATTCTCTAGAGTTATTATCTATACACGCTCCCCTATAAACATCAGATTATATCACTATAAATATGTGTATCCTTTATAGGATTTATTGGGTACCTAATACGGCCCAATAAATTTCCAAACCTCTCCCCATACAAAGGAGGTTATGGCGAAATTTTTTCGTAAATTCCTGGTGTTAGCCAAATTTTTGAAGAATTTGAAAATTCTTAGAAACTGAAAAGTTGGAGAATGGAAGCCAGATTGAACGTAGAGTTGATTAATCAAACCACTTTCGACTTTGTTCCTTTTCGGGGACGAAAAGTTTTAAGTGGGGGAGATTGTAACGACCCGGAAAATCTGAACCAATTTAAAAATTTTAAATTGGCTATTTTAGTTGATTTTAAATATTTAAAATAAATATTTTAAGTAATATCGATGAAAAGTAAGTTTGAATCGACATTGAAAATAAATACAATTACTTTGAATTAGAAACAAGGCATGAAATGGTGCGGTAGTTTCAAAATTTGAATTCAAACTTTGACTGAATGTACTAGGTGCAAAACAAAGCGGATTTGAGTGAAACCAAAAATATTTAAATCTGTTAGTGAATACCTTTCTAATGAATCTGAAAAATCGAAGTTTCATAGCGGAAAGCAAAAGTTATGGCCAAATGAATTTTCTGAAAGGTCGCTATGGAAATTATATAGCCCGTGAAAATGGCCGTTTTGCAAACGACCTCGGAATTCGACGAAACCACTTTTGTTGGATTCCGGATGTGAAGTTATTGCTAGATTTCAAATTTCATAATTTTTGAAGTTAGTATGTGAGCATGGCAAAGGAAAATGTGTTTTGGTCAATTAGAGTTAAATTGGATCGACCAAAAAAGGGCCATTTTACAAACGGTCTCAGAATTCGACGAAACTAGTTTTGTTGGGACCGTATCTTCAAAACATAGCAAGATTTATTTTTATGGAATTTTTCGAATCAGTTTTTGGGCCTGGCAAGTTGGAATGTACGTTCAAATCGAATATTGAATGTTTTATATTTTAATTTGAATGGAAACTGACTGAAACAGTCAAAAGGGCCTACGAAACATATCCCATTGTGTTCGGAATGGGGTAAAACACTAGGGATGACAGTCGTTGGGTTTGGATTGGTTTTCGTGTGTGATAAGGGGTATTTTCGGATTTTTAAAATATATAAATAAACAAAAAAAATCTGATTGGTCGGTCAAAGTTTTCTCTCTCCCCGATTAAACACGACGACGGCGGAAACCCTTTCCTTTCTTCTCTCCTCGATTTCTTCTAATCAGCTCAATAAAAACCCCTACCCATTTGGAGAATTTTGTAGTGCTCGAGAAGATGTTCAAATCCATTTATAGTTTGGATTTTTTCGTTGTGTTGTTTGGGAGGATCGACGCTTGGAAGTTGCGGGTTTCAAACCGCCGTCGCACCCTCGTCAGACCGTCGAACTGGCCCACAACCCACTGCGCAGGTGTACCTCTCCTCCCCCTTCGACGCTGCGAAGGCCGATCGACGAATAGCTACACGGATTCGAAGAAAAATCCAAACCTAGTTTTGAACGAAACAGCTGAGGTACAGTTTGAATTATTTTAAAATATATTATAGCAATTTAAAGCGCTACGGTTTTTGAATTCACTGTAAAAGTCATATCTGTTTCGTTTCTTGACGAAATTCAGTGAAACAAGGGACAGTGGACTTGTGAGGACGTCGTCTACATTATAGAAGAGACCGCATATTTTTTTGAGCCTTCTGGTATTTTTTGTGGAGTGGAACCCAATGTGAGATTTCAAAATTATAAATGATATTGAAAACGACGATGTATAAATTATATAGTCGATGTATGAGTTATATAAGTATTGTACACCTCTTGTTTAAGCGTTGTATAAGTTATATGTTCAATATATAAGTTATATATGCGTTGTAAAAGATATATATGTGTTGAAATAGAAGCGAAATGCTTATATATATATATATATATATATATATATATATATACGCCCCTCGTCCACAAACCATAGACGATATTTATAGGTTGTGATTGGTGTGAAAATTGGTTAATTACGAATGGTTGATTAGAATTGTTTGTGGTTGAAATTGATTGATTGTGGTTGAAAAATACCCGTTTGTGGTTGAGAAATATTCGGTTGAAACCACATAGGATTAGTTTGTGGAAATGAAAAAAATATACATGCCGCTTGCATGCGAACTAGACGCATGATTCCCCATTGTCAAAAGCTGCGAAGCTGTAAGGTAGAGCGAGGAGCCGTACTAGGGACGGTCCCGGTTTTAACTACCCTGCCGTTATGCTGCCGAAATTTTGAATAATATTCATGTGTTAGAATTATTTTCCTGTCTTGAAACTATATTCGTGTGTTGAATAGAAAACCTTCATGTGTTGAATAGAAATTCATTCGTTGAATCATATTCATGTGTTGAATGGTATTCATATTTTGAAATAAATTGTTTTATAATAAAAATCATATTTTTAACATCTATATGAACTATATAAAATAATCGTGTTTTGAAATGAATTGTTTTACAATAAAAATCACATTTTTACTATATATATATACAAACTATAGAAAACCTTCATGTGTTGAATCGAAATTCATTCGTTGAATAGAAATTCATTTGTTGAATGGTATTCGTGTTTTAAATATAAAAATCACCTTTTTTATCAATATATATAAACTATAGAAAACCTTCATGTGTTGAATTGAAATTCATTCGTTGAATAGAAATTCATGTGTTGAATGGTATTCGTGTTTTGAATAAATTGTTTTAACAATAAAAATCACCTTTTTATCTATATATATAAACTATAGAAAACCTTCATGTGTTGAATTGAAATTCATTCGTTGAATTGAAATTCATGTGTTGAATGGTATTAATATTTTGTAATAAATTGTTTTATAATAAAAATCATATTTTTATCATCTATATGAACTATATAAAATAGTCGTGTTTTGAAATAAATTGTTTTATAATAAAAATCATATTTTTATCATCTATATGAATTATATAAAATAGTCGTGTTTTAAAAGAAATTGTTTTATAATAAAAATCATATTTTTATCATCTATATGAACTATATAAAATAGTCGTGTTTTGAAAGAAATTGTTTTATAATAAAAGTCATATTTTTATCACCTATATGAACTATATAAAATAGTCGTGTTTTGAAAGAAATTGTTTTACATTAAAAATCACATTTTTATTATATACATGAATTGTTAAAAATAGTGAATTGTTGAAATTGAAGATAGTTAGATAAAAATATCATTTTTATCAAATGTATGAAAATCATATAGTTTTGAAATCGAAGAATCGATATATATATATATATAAATAGAATTGAAATATATCGAATAACGAAACTGCAGTTCGTATTTTGAAACCATGATTTCAAACGATTAGTGCGGGAGATTCGACCATCGGATTTTCCCGAAACCGCAACCGTTGGGTTCGCTTTGGAAATATCTTTCCAACGGCACCAACTTAGTAAAAATCCAACGGTTGGATTGTCTGGAATGTTTAATTCAAATTTGAAGAAAAACAGCGCCAGAATCGATTATATATATATATTAAATCGAATAACGACGCTGCAGTTCGTATTTTGAAATCGAAACTTCAAACGATTATACCGGGAGATCCGACTGTTGGATTTTTCCGAAACAGGAAATGTTGGATTCGTTTTGAAAAGATCTTTCTAATGATATAAATTTTGTGAAGATCCAATGGTTAGATTTTCAGATATGTGTAAATCAAATATGAAGAAAAACAGCGCCACGGCCGCGTTATGGCCGAAGCGTCGTTTGAATAAATTGGCTATTTTAAAATAAATAAAAATAGCGATAAATTGTGATAAAATATTATAACGATATGGAAGTGAAATTAGAAACTAACTGAAGGTTGGCTAATCGAATGTTTTCCTGGATTTTGATCTGATGTTGGTTTCGGGCTTCGGGGTTAATATTTGGGAAATCGTTCTCTTACTAATTTACGGTTAGCGACTAATGGATTGAAATGATGTTTATGTATGATCGTGTTGCACTTGTTTATTATATACGCGAGTTGCTCAGAAAGACCGGGTTTATCCCATTCTGAATAACTAAATCGACGATAAGAAATCGAAGATGAAGACGGTGGTCGAAGACCGGAGATCTTTACCTCGGTTGGATGGTAACTGATGTCCTGATTGGGAGGAATCCCGAAATATGGATAATGAGTGGCGATCGTCTAGATGTACGTGGAGATCGATGGGTTTGCGAGGTATATAGTGCCTCCGGTTTGGTTCAGACCCAGAACGGACTTGTAAATGGATTGTGTGTCTGACATTGGAATTTATTCTGTGGGATTGATAGCCATCAGTTGCATGGCGTGAATTGCCAGTGTGACATGCTAAGACGCAGTGATCAAGGATTATGTTGTAAAGCAAAGTCTTGTGGTGATGATCAAAGCACCGCCTGTGTGGCGTAGCTTTGTGTATAACGTGAAATCCCGAGCCTCACACCACGGTGTGAACCAGAAATGGGAGAGGACATCAGGGAGGGCATGCGTTTCCTTCTAGTTAGAAGTGGTGTCAGTGGTTTTACACGCCCTGACGAGTTTGAATTATGTGGTTGTTACCGTTGCGAGGTGCCTCGGTTAGATCGGACGATCCGGGTCCGATGGGGTCATTCGTTGGCTCATTTACGCCACATAGGGCGAGGAAACACAGTGTTCAATAATTTTAATCCACATCGGTGGACCGGCCCTAATGATCCAAGGGTCGATGCGCTCTGACCCTGAGGCTCGGGCTAGACAGTCTCGAAGTCGGTAAGGACTATCTTTTGCCTTGGTTCATGACGGAATTCCAATTTCCAAATATGTGACTGTGCAGTTTTGATTGTATACCTATATATGGTGACATAGTGGTATGGGGCATTAATGTCATCTGTGATTGATAGTTATGGTTAGAAATTGTTTTTGAAACATATAAACACAAGTAATAATATCAAATGCTTTTGTTTTATTCGTATCAAGCATATTTTGGCCATTATAAGGTAAAAACTCTATCCTCCGGTTTGCGTTGCATTGTGTGATGGGAACTGAGTTTTATAATGGCTTCATTTTTATAAAAAGCATTGCGATGTTTAAAAGAATGATTTGTTTTAAAGCACTGGCAATCCAATGGAGTAAACCCGTTCAACGAAAGTCGTGTGGTCCTGTGATTAGCCATATTTACAATGTGTTGAGTAGATTTCTCATACCAGTCCCATGGCTGACTCGTAGTTTGTTTCACTTTCGAATTCGGGTGCCCCTTTTTCTACATGGGCAGCCTTGTATTCAGGTTTTAGCTGGCTCTTTCTAGATAGCTGGAGCTGAAGATGGATTCTATCATTTATCTCTTTTTATGCTGTTCAGCTCCTATTGTACATATTATGTTTGTTTTCCGCTGTAGACATTTATTTATAGCTGAACTGTATTTGTACTAAGTATGATCCTGTATACTGTGTAACTCTGATGATTATGTTTATCCAGTGTATTATTTGTTCATTATCTGGTGTATTTATTTATTTCTGTTCTTCTGGTATCTGTATATGTGTTATATTCCAAAGATAACCCTTGTCACCGTCAGTACGGGATTTGGGGTCGTCTCATAACGTAACGACTAAATTTGGATAATTTTGTTGTTGAGAAACAATTTAATGGAATTATTTAAATTAATTATTTATATTATTAATTAATTTAAAGAGAAAACGAATTGGCATCGATTAATAAGATAATCGTGTTTTGAGTAAATAAATTGACTCTTTAGTTGGACTGATTTCTAAATTATTATGTTTTGAATAGAAAATAAGTTTAAATAAATATTTTTAGATTATAATAAGATTTAAAAAAAAAAGAGATTTACTAGTTATTTTAAGTGAATAAAAGAATTAACTACCTATGTAGTTAATGGTTGAAATAAATCATTATTGTAATCAATAATAATTTAGAAGATTACTTTTAATAGGAATTTATTTAAAAGTAATCTAAGTTAAAAAGGAAATTTTTAAACAAATATTCTAGCTTTTAATAAATATTACTTAATTGTTTGAATTAAGTAAAAGGAAATTCAGATGAAAGAATTTGGTGATAAACCAGAGTTATATAAAAGAGATTTGAGGTGTTTTATTGTTAATTCTAAATTAACATTATTTAAGAATGTGGTGAAGCGGGGAAGTTGAATTAGGATTTCCAAAGCATGGAAACATGGAATAGATGCGAAAGGAGTTTGGTTGAAGAGGTCGAGTTAAAAGTGGTGTGATATAAAGAAGTTATTTAGTTTAATTGAGAAATGATGGTATTTTAGAAAAGAAGATTTTTAAAAAGGATAATAAGGTTTATTAAACCGTATTTTAAATTAAATTGTTAAATGAAAATTTAGATTGATATTAGAATAAAAATATGTGTTTGGTATTACAACTCGTATTTGTCTTTAGATATGAACTTTGTTGATCAAGGTCTGAGAGGTAATTAAAATACCCCAACTTGAACGACAGCAGGATTATCTGAAGATGGTATTCATTGTAATGGTAAAAGAGTTTAGTGAAATTTATTATTTCCTTAGGGAAATAATAAAGGCAACGCTTGCTGAAAATTTAGAGAATATATATATATATAATGTGGATTCCAAAGTAAAAAGGAAATAAAAGGTATCGCGTGAGATTGTATTGACATTTTCAAGTTTAACAAGGGAAATGTAAAAGGTAAATAAGAGTAAGCATGGAGTATTGTTTCAAGTAATTAATTGAAGATATGTCATAACGTTGTTTACGAGTAACAGATTAAATTGATTTCCCAACATTATATAAGAATGTAGCTAGAATTTTTGGAAGTTAGAAAAAGAAACTAATAGAGACGATATAAGATTTCCTAATTATTCGAATGAATAGTTTAGTTAAAAAGCGTGGAAACGATATTTAAAAATATCGGATGATTTAAGATTTAAATATACTTTTGTTTTTAATTAATAGGCCAAGTAATGCTAAAATACTGAACCAGTGAACTCGTTTTATTTCACGGTTGAATGATTGTTTATTTTGATAGTTAAATCACCGACTATCATATCTGTCTAATATGATTGTTGGTACGGAAAGACCGGGATCGAATTTACATTCCAAAACCATTTTGACCAACAAATATGTGAAGAGATCAAGAGATGATCGAGGTGGATCGTTGAAGACCGTAGATTTTCATAAACAGAAGAGCCACTAAAATTCTCTGCCTTGCAAACAGAGATAAGCTGTGATTCTGTCGTGATTGGAATCTATGGGTTGCAACGACTTCTCGCTACTGATCCGTGGGATGATTCTTCTATTGGATGCAGTAGGAGAGTACCTTCGGTTCATCCTGTTCCTGGATGACTTGTATGGACGAGTGTTTGACAAAGTATTTCCATACGGACACATATATTGATTTCTTCAACTGTACCAAGAGTGGAAGCGGAGAAGGAAACTTCTTTTAACTAACACATAATGTATTGTTGAGGACGTCAATCAGTGATTTAACGGATTTGACGATGTGGCATTCGAAGTAAATCTGGTGTGATGATAAAGCGTAGCCTCAAGCCTCATCAACCGGGAAATGACAAAAATCAGGCAGGTAGCATGGCTTTGTGGGTCGCTCCCATTAGGGTGTATATTCACCTATCTAGAGAAAATCTATTTGCTTCTGTAATCTATTTCGATGCTGTCCCTTTTTGGGAAGATAGTGGGTAGCTCCCAACCGTTGGTGATATACATTCGATACACTCAAGAGAAATGAGTGGTCGGTCATGTGAGGGCTGGTTTACAAGACGTTCTTGTTGAACCCAGTATATTCGCCTCTAGAGATACACGATCGGCAGGTGGTTCCATACCTTGTCGTAGTTGGAATCCAATCTCCAATAAGAGCCTGCGGGTTTGATTGTATAATATATATGTGGAGCGTGAGATGCAAGCGTTCCACTAGATTGTTATTTACTTGTAATTAGACATTATTATAATATTAGACAAGATATTGGTGTCAAAAATGTTTTGGGTTATCGTAAGGTAAAAACCGTCCGTATTTATGTGTGGATTTGGTCTTACGATTACCCTTTTCTTTCAAAAGGATTTTAACTTAAAAATCAAGTTGTGTGATACCTTAATACTGTGCGAGTTTATATCACTCTGGTTCACCAGACTGACCCGGTATTTTGTAAATGCTCGGGTTAGACCGGGTTGTACAGGTTCAGGTTATTGCCGCTGTGAAGAGACAAGCTGGAAGAGTCAAGACATATGATATTTTATAGCTACTATTCCGCTGTGTGTTGTGCATGAGGACAGATTATTATAGCTTTCCAGTTGTTGATGTACTCTGATATTGTAAGTATTTTTAAAAGCTCTCAGTAAAGTTTTATTTCTGTATTATATTTTGTTCCGCTGTGATGTGAAACTCTGTGTAGTGTGGTTCTTCTTCTTCTATTCTAATATTTCTTTCTTTCTTATCTCACCCTCTAATTTCTTTCTAATAAGTCCAGTGTTTTCGGTGTTTGAAAGGTCGACATGAGTTACGGTAAAGGTATTTATGTCGATTTTCGGGGCCGAAAATCCTCTGGTTGTTACACCCCAGGAATGCGGTGATTCGCATTTGATTCTTCAACCATCTAAGTTTTCCATGTACAAAGTGGGAATTTCATATTCCAAAATATCGACTCCTAACCATCTGAAGACATTAAGTGAAAGTTGGTGATCAATTAGTATCCCAACACACCGATCTCAGCCAAAAATAGGATGCTAAACCTGGTTTTGTGCCATGCCAAATACAAAATGCGAGGTGCGCTGGTGGTTTGAAGCAATCGTACCGAGTTGCGCAACCTATTTTTATCCAATTTTGGCAAATCCAAAAATCCTTGCCACAGTTGATATGATACTTTGAATTTCGTTGATTTGCTTGACACGATAGCTTGTTTTTGAGTGATCACACCAAATGTGAGATTTTACCATGTAAGAAATATAATTTTTTATCCGAAGTCTTGAATGACTTTGCCAATCCAAGAACGTAGATCTAAGAATCGACAATATTTCTAACCTTTTTCCGAACACTACGCGAGGTCGACTAAATTGCTTTGTATTTTCCGATGAGCATACTCTAATCTCTAGCACATCGCTTACCATAAACTTGGCGTGTGACTGCTTTGCTAAAGAGCGGGTCTACACATACAAACTCTGTTTACATAGTTCCAAACATAAAAGTTGACCAGAATTCTGTTACGAACGCAACAGTGCATGTTTTGTGGTCAAATTCCATTGTTTGCAAAAATTGAAATTTTGAAATATAACTAAATAACTAATTTAATTGCCATCAAATTCCGAGGTACTACATACCACCTATCAATTGTTTGTATATGTATATTGTGGGTCACTCGAATTGATCTAGCATTAGGTTCGGGCTAGAAACAAGTGCACCTAAAATTGGGATTTCCATTAGTTCCTCGCATGAGAAAGGACATGCAGTACAATATGTTTATAACACATTTAACAATAGCACAAATTGTTGGATGGATGCTATAATTGCTTTGATTATTTTCTTTTACGGTCTACCATTCCAAAAGGGTCATTTAAGATGGGTCTTAGGGATAAGGATAATTGGGCACCTAATATTATACTTGGTTCGCAATATACTATTATGTTTTACTATTATGTTTCTCATGGAGAACCATATTATATTTGTTAAGTGCTAACTGTTCAATTGTAGGGATATGTCAAGTATTATTCGCATAGCTACACAATGTACGATTTGGATGGAGCATTCTCTTATCGTATATGGACTGTTATGCTTATTATACGATGCAACACTGTGGAGCCTTGACTGCACATTCTTATTTATATCATTATGATAATAGTTACATGTCTTTACTTTCATCCTATATAAACTCTATTACTTTTAACCATAACATTATTGATTTTTGCTTTGATTTTCAGTCCACTTAGTATTATTATCTCTTCATTTGTATATATACATATATATGTATGTATGTATGTATATATTATATTTTATCTCATGCACTGTGAGGTATATGCTATATTTAGTAACATTTTATTTTATTTATTACCCTTGATCATCATCCTACATTGACCATACGTGTTAGCAGTGTACCATTTAGTTATAATAAGTGTTGGTGGTGTAGGGAAGTCGTTAAATGTATACACATTATTGGCCTTGGACCTAATGACTTCAAATATCAAACTTTTCAATTAAATAAGGATATTAGTAGAGAGCGTGCCACTGATGTCATAGAAGGAAAAGATTTCTATTATCAGTGTTTTTAGTATTGTTATTACATTCTATTTTATATGTAATATCTAGCAGAAGAAATAATGCTGCATTGCCCTTGACTTTTTTAAAGGTTGTACCATGACATTTTTCTATTTGTTATTATAAGTCCATGGTAGCATTTCATAAATGATTTGAAAGCTCTATTACATTGTTTGCTAGAATGCTACTGTAACAACCCAGAATTTCTGAACCATTTTTTTAATTTGGCTATTTTAATGGATTTTGAATGTTTATAATGATGTATTTTAAATAATAATGACTAAAAATTTATTTAAATCGAAGTTAGAATGAATGTGAAAAATTGAGATTTCATAATATAAATTAAAAGTTTTGTCCAGCTCAAAATTAAAAATAGTCGCTATGGAATTTATTTATTTTTTTAAAATAATGTATAGCCCTTAAAAATAGCCATTTTGCAAAGGCCTCCGTTTTTTATGAAACCACTTTTGTTGGATCCGAAATGTCAAATTATAGTCAGGTTTAAAATTTCATCATTTTTGGAATATGTAAGCGTGGTAAATTTAAACGTGTTTTGTCAATTCCGTTTAAATTTAATCGACTTTAAAAGGGTCATATTTCAAACGGTCTCCAAATTCGACGAAATTAGTTTTGTTAGGACCGTATTGTCAAAACATAGCTAGATTTATTTTTCTGTAATTTTTGGAGTCGGTATGTGGCCCCGGTAATTCAAAATGTACGTTTGAATTCAATATATATTGATTTATATTATAATTTTGATGAAAACTGATCAAAACAGTAGAATTGGCTTACGGAACATATCCCATTGTGTCCAAAATGGGGGTATTTAGCTAGGGCTGACAATCTTTGGGTTTTATTAGTAGTGCAATAAAGTTTGTCCTTTGGTGATAAATGTCTTTGTATTTTGATGTATTTTTTATCCCTTAGTTCAAAATATTTTTTGGATCCCAAATATTTTGTAACTAAATAGTTAAAAACAATTATTTCTATTCTATCTTATATATTTATAGAGACACTTCATTGCATTATTAAAGATTGGAATTTTTGAGCTACAGTCCTTATCATTTTTATAATTTTGTGATATTCATCAGAATTTCAGATTATCTTAGAAAAATTAACCTTTCTACACTAAAATTTTAAAAGAACCATATAAATGTTAGGATTTTTCATGTTTACATGTGGTTAAGTAATGGGTTTGATCTCTCGAAATTATATACTTTTCTATTGAAAAAATACCATATTTTGTACAAATGTTTGAACTCGACATATGTCAAAGTAAAAAAGGTTAATATCTTAGGTATAATTAGGTTTTTGTATAATTTCATTTATTTTTGATCTTAGGTTTCGAACAAAGAAATTAAATAACTTAAATATCTTGTATATCAACTAGATACAATATGCGCAACCTCAAAATAGTTTCATGACAAATTAATGTCAAGTTTTATAAGTAGTAATCATTTAAGGTAAAATCAAATACATGTTCTCCATACAAAAATTAGCTTGAAACATATGTTTAGTTGTCTAATTCTCAAATTTTGCAACCAATATTAGACATTTCATCCACAATTGGAATAAACCATGAAACATGGGTATTAATTTTGGTGTGTAACAAAAACTATTTGTTTATATGTAATATTACAAGTAAAGACAAAAAGCCATACTTATCTTTTTTCATATTCGAATCAAAATAAGAGTACAATAATCATTTGATGTTTGCATGATATACTACTTGAGGATCAAGTTAAAAACTGTAAATGAATATGGGGAAATCACTACATCCATTTTTGGGCTTGCATTCATAAGTTTGTTCTCCTTTGGTGCTACCTGAAAGATTGAAAGAGAAAAGTGTTAGTCCTCAATTTTTACTTGTATACATCTATATTTACGAATGTTTGCTCGCATGTATTATGTATACAAATATACCATTTTACCTTGTTTGGTTCTTGAAAAGTATTCTCATCCATTGGATTTGGAGATGATAGTATGATCATGTTTGATCGCACTGAATCTATAGTTCTACCTAAGCCTGATATTGATACAACCAGATTCACCGTGTCATTTCCAAAATTCACGACCTATTGGAAATGATGTACTTTCCAGTTAGTCAAAGGAAAAAAAATATAAACAAGAATAATGTTCGAAAATTTACATTTGGATCTAAATAAATCCAGAAGAGCATTATTTTTCAGAGAACTTTGATAACATTTGAGCTACCACCAATATAAAATATGGAATATTTAAAAAGAATAAGAAATGATGATATAAGTACTTACCTTTAGTTTCAGTATATCATTATTACGAGTGATTACCGCAGACGCAACTACTTGAGTAGGAGGATTCGTTTGAAGCGAAAAATTCAAAAAATTTGCACCACTGGATTCTTTGAACAAATATTGCACCCAGTAGCTTGGAGATCCATAATGTTGTGAGGAATCAAACCAAACTGCATTTGGTATCCACCTAAGCAATAGATTATAAATATTCAGACTAGTGTTATTATCATATATGTAAATTTAGACAAAAGATGAGTACAAAATTTACCCTGGCAAATTTATATTTGAAAAAAGTGGAGCATAAGATGCCATGGCGACAATATCACTGCAAAGGTAAAAATGATGATCAGTTATTGAAAACTAAGCATTAGTAACCATATTTGTTCCATAATATAAACGTAACAAACTTTTGTTCTGTTTTTCTATCACTCTAGGCCTTCATTCTATGATTAAAGAAAAAATTCAAAACTAGAATGTTCAAACATGGATGATGATTTTTGTTATGGAAATAGATAGGTGTACTGTTTGAACTTCAAATCGTTTTTCTAAATGAAAAGTTGTTACTTTTGCACAATTCTTAGATAGCAATGATCATACTACTCAGTTCAAGTTATGCATGTTTCAAGCCTACGACTTCGTATGCCAATATGAAAATGATGATAAACATGCCTATTTCTTTCCAAACCAATTAGATATGCAGCTTCACTGAGTGCATCTGCTAAATTTCCCTTGCCAGCTTGTGTTCCTTTTGCAGCGTATTCACTCACAAAAGCCTAAGAATCAACTTGTAAATATACACTAGAACAAACAAATGAAAAAATGCAGAAGAATGTATGTAAGATAAGCATGGTTTAAATTGACCGAAATATACCTTAGGACCATTTCGAGGTGCAATATCAAAATAATGATTATCGTTGAACATATCCAAAGGTTCTGGGTATATCTATGAAAGGAAAAATTAAATAGACAAATAAGTTAGATGGTTGACCGTAATGTGGTCGGTTATCAAGTTTTATCAAAATATAAGTAGTCATCCTCACATGAAAATCATAGAAGTCAGCAGGATGATTCAATGGTGTACGAGATCCATCACAGTTTGAAATGATTTGGAGATTTGGATATTTCTTCTTAATCTCATTATAGAAATATGGATATATGATTTCTGAAAACAATGAGCAAAAAGACATTTAAACTCAAAACATTGACACTTTAAAAATAAAATTAAAAATCATTCAAATTTAATTCTAACTTCAGTCATATACTAGCTAATAAATCTTACTTCATATATTCTATGCTACAATGTTTGCATATAGAATGTTGTATAATTTTAGTTCAATAATTTAGTTGTCAAGCACCTCTTTGAAGGAGAGGGCAGTCTGGGGGGAGGGGGGGGGGGAGGGGGCATAAAATAGAATATAAGTCGGTTACTACACAAAAACAATACCAATCTAGTTTAGCACCTTATGCATGCATTTGTCATTTGGACATATTAATGATTAATGACCATGCTAGCCTCATTCTTTTGGATAATGAATATAGCTACCTTTTAGTTTATTATGGATAGTGCAGTTATATTATTTGTCTTAAGTGTTGCAATAATTGCATGCACTTTCATCGAAGAACGTGGTTATTATTGCTTTTATTTAGTAATTCTAAGTTACAACGAGCTATCATAAAAAAACAAACAAACCATAATTTTTTTGATTGATCGGAAAACAATTTTCATTTCCAACGGCAACAATTTTCATGTCAAATGGCTTGGGATGTCCCATTTTTGCTCTAATGGATCCCCATGTTGTGTTAGCTGATCCTATAGCAAATTCAATACCATCAAGAGCATCCTAAGAATGAAACAAGCGTAATAGCATTAGTACATAAAGTATTTCACATGAAATGCTAAACAAAAAATGTAGACTTAGCTAAATAATATGCTGGGAAGTTAGAGTTATACTCCTTAATTTTTTCAAAGTTATATAGGAAAAGTAAAATAAATGGAAACTTATCATTGGATGAATTATTTTAGGGAATAAAACTTGAAAATAAAGATGAATTTATGGTGTTCTATATGTGTATTTAATTTTATCTTTTTTGAATAGTGGACTACTTTAATGACTTTAAAGCTAGAAAACTTATCTATTTTACTGGAAAAAATACCGTGAAAATATCAGCATAATAGAAACTTCATCTTATGTGGAGTTATTAAAAACTTTCAAAAGCTAAAAGAATTAAGGTTATGTATATAAAATATAAAAGATGTATTATGTAATAATTTTATATAAAGTTACATATAATAATTATGAACTATTAGATAAAATGTATGCCCACCATTCATTTAAGAGGTGAATTACTATAGGGTGAAGCGGTTTGACTCATACTTAGTAAGCCAAGTTTCTTCTAATTTTTTTAATTCCTCTCATTTTTCATCGTGGGCTTGATAGCTCATGCACATTTTATTTTCTTATAAATTCTAAAAATAGCCATTTAAGTTTAGCTACATATAATAGAACATTAGCAAGTTAAATTACTTGAATTCGTTTTTTCCTTGACTAGATATTATTAAGATATTTTTGTGTACCTGCACAAAAGACATGACATTGTTTGGATTGACAATGTTTTCTTCCATTCCCATGCCTAAATCAAACATAGGGGTCCTATTAGCTGAAGTATTATCATTTGTTTCCAGTAAGTTATTTCGAAAGATAAATTCACTTACCAATGTTGAATACCCAAATGGGTGAAGCACCAAGTTCTTCGATAAGCTACAAGAAAAATACAATTATTAGAACTATGAAAGGCTACTGAATGAAATAATAACTTAATGAACCAAAATAGAACATAAAATAAACAGATTTACTCAATAAAATGTATAATATACATACTATGAGAAGCTCATAATATCCTAATCCATCATCTGTCCAGTATTTCCATACATCATTAAAATGTCCTGGCCTTTCCTCCCATGGACCAATTGAATCCTTCCATTTAAATGAATTTACAAGCTTAAGTCCTTCTATATAGCATCCTCCTTTATTTTATATATATATATTAGTAGGCAAACTACAATTTAGAAGATGTAGATGAGTTAAATTACAAATATGCATTTAATACCTGGAAATCTTACGAAAGTTGGATTCAGATTTGCAATCATTGAATATAGGTCTTTCCTGAATCCATGTCCCTAGATGTATGATTTAGTAAAAATAAGTTAAAAAAATACCTTTGAATATATGATATTAACTTGAATAGAACTATAGTAAAATTTGTGCATTATACCTAATAAATTCAAATTTGCATTTATGCTTCTTCTAATGAAGCAATTGACGCAAAGCTGATTATTTAGATATATCAATACTATTATGTAATGGCCAATTTTTTTGATGAACTAATTAGAATTACGTGATATTTGAGTTTTTGATTATGTGATAGATTCACATCCATAATCTAGTTTAGAGTTTTCTGATTTTGCAATCTACGATATCGTCAATAGGGAAAACATGATTTCTAAGCAAGTTAAATTTAAGAATTTTAGAGATTTTTACCATAATGTTTAATTTATTATGATATTAACTTGAACTATACTAATATACCTTGTAAGTGTCTGTTGGCATCACTGATATTTGATCAAACCAAATAACACCTTTTTTATCTGTTGTCAGTTGAAGCCTTGCATTACTATCAGTGTCCTTTGCATTTAATACAAACTCCATTTTTGTCCAATTTCTCACTTGGGTGGCAGGAGCTCTGAACAATAAAATTGAATGAAGCAAATGATTTCAAATTAAAATACATATAGTTACAGAGGATTATTCCTAATTACTCACATAATATTCTTAGTTGCCAGCATTTTCAATCCATCCATGCTTGTAAGTGAAACAGTAAAGCTTACAGCATCATTTGACTTAACATAAAGAATCACATTATATGTTTTTCCTTGCATAATATTCTGTCTCAAAAAAGCATTGTTAACGAGCAAACACATGTTAAACCGTCTAATAAATAAAATAAATAAGTTTGTTGTACACTTATATGTATGTGTTTACACATATTTTTGTTTGTATGTGTATGAGAATTACCATTCCCCAGTAACCAGGATTGTATACTCCGACACCGCCAGCAGGACATATATTTGGTAAAGTTTTATCACAAAGGACTTCCATTCGAAGCGCCACCTTATTTCTTTCAAAACAAGAAGACAACTCTGTTGTCAAAATTATTGAACTTCCATTTCCAATCGTTACCCATGGGGCAAAATCATTTTGGTTTTGCCCTCCTGCTTCGAAACCTATATATGCGTGATGTTGGCTAAAATAAATAATCAAAAATTTTGATAAAGAATTATACTAACTTTCTCTATATTCATTGAATTTAACCTCTGTTATTGACAAGCTCTGCCCATAATCCACCAGCTCCTGCATGGTTGATTTCCTGCAATTCAATATAAAATGAATTCCAATGATTAACATAATTTATGTTATGTTTGTTATTATGTTTAATTTCATAACTGCTATGAGTAATTTGAGAAGTAATGTGTATTAAGGTGTCAAAGAAGAAACTATATACTTCAAAAAAGACACCAATTAAGTTATCTGGCATTTTTCTTCCGGACTTTGCATCAATATTGAAAACCCCTGAAGGATTTCCATCAACTCTGATTTGATTCAAAATAAAAAGTGAACAAAGCCACACGAAATTGAAAATATTAATCTTCATTTTTTTCCAACACAACTGAAAAAGAATTCGCTTTTCTGATGAGAAGTTCTACACTTACTCGTACTTATATAATTAAACTGTAGATTAAGATTCGTTTGCCTAATTCTTCCTTATCGTTAAAACATGGATCTCATTAAAGTCATTAACTAGTTTATCATTTATTATTGTTCAATTACGAAGGTCATTAAATTGATAAACCATTAAATTGATAAACATTAAATTGGTAAATTTAATATTCTATAAGTAAGGGGAAACAATTTAAATCAAACACCCACTACTTCAAGCATGTCATTTATTATTTGTTCAGCAATCAAGATCACTAATTGACAAATGCATGATTCTAAAAGATAAGGGATAGAATCATAATTAAAGGTCAACATTCCCAGCGTATTATATCTTTATTAATTGTCGGTTTGAAAGCCTACAATTTTTGCTGATGGTTAACCTCCAAAAATAAATATTTATCTTTATCCCTTTTCATAATTTGTTTTGAAATGTAATTTATTAGTCAGACTAGGAACTTCCAAAAATTTCTTATGAACCTTTATCTCTATATTTCGCATAAAAATCGAATCTACCAATTGAAAATTCAAATTATCAAAATATACTTAAATACAGGATCTAATAAATAAACATCTTTTGTAACATCTATCTTTATTAATTAATAACAAAATTAAAATTAAAACTAATATGGGTATTGCAACTGAAAATTCTAGCAAACTATATATGATTTCAATATATAAGCATAACAAAAAATCCATGCAAATCATTTTATTTTGAGTATGTTAAATTTGTACAGTTTTTTAAAACATGATTCATGGTTAAATCATGTGATATAATAATGAATGAGCCACGTGCGGTAGTGCAAGTTGTTATAAATATGATTATATGCTCAATAATCATTATTAATAGTTGTTTTGCAAGCGTAAATTTTCGATCAACTACGGACTTTCAAAAATTTCCTTACATATCTTCAGCTTATTATGTCACTTAAAATTATGATATAAAGATAAAAGAATTTTACAGATTCAAACTGCAATTTTATGCATAAAAACAAATATATTAACATCACTTAAAAATATGGTCTGTGCTTTATTCTTTAATAGCACAAATAAAAAATTAAAATTATATACATTTTGATACTACGACTTAAAAATAAAAACTTAGAATATTAAACATGGTTTTAATACAAAAGTGTAACTAAGTATTCAGTTATAACAACTTCACCACGAATGTACTAAACATATTCAGTTTCTAGAAAGAAATTCACGTGCATAGAATAAATCATGATCACGCACAAAACACATGGTGTAACACTTGCCTTTATTAATAATTAGCTTTGAGGAGGAATTTTTTGGTCAAGTTGCAAACTTTTAAGAATACCTTATGTAACTTTATCTCCATATTACGCCTTAAAGTTAAATCTACTAATTAAATTTTTTTACAAATTCATACTATAATTTCCTAAACATACTTAAATATACGAGTGCGAAACCGTGCTTCGCACACAGGCTGTCTTGGACAAAATAAAAAGAATGTAAATCCAACCAAAAAAAAATGCTTACATTAAGACTATATAAATAGTCGAATTCAGCATTAAGCTCTAAATCTTATGAAAAAATACATTTATAGCCCATTTTAATATTTGTAATATCATTGATGCTTTTTCAACCAATGTCATAAAATTGACAAAATCGTTTAAAAATGTAATATTGGAGATAAAAAGGAATAATTGCTGGGTAGTTTATTACAATTTACATAAATTTCCGTGCTATTTACAATGCGGGATGAATGGAAGCTTATTCCAAATGAAAATGAAGATTTAAATATATCTCCACATCATTCTAATATCAAACTTCGGTGTAATGGATAGATAATAATTGTGTAACAACCCGCATTCTACGCGTCTTAGGATCGTAGAATAATTATTTTCTTTCCCATATGAAGTCGTATGGTCATGTAACTTTGGCAAACGACTATTGGGGTCATTTCCTATGTTCATGATTTTTGTCGATTTTTAAATCACCGTTTTGCCCCTAGCTGATCTTGTTTTGGCCATAACTTTTGACTGGAAAGGAATTTTGACATCAAACCACTTCCATTAGATTCGTTTGATGGTTTACCTTTTCGTAGAGTGGTCATAATAGCCAAATGGACTCACCGTTTGGGAGATATGGCTGAAGTAAGGTTTGGAAGGTGAAAAACTGCTTAACCGGGCCAAATAAGGTGATTAGTGAATGGGTCCATAACCCATTTCGGGATTAGGCTTATGGGGAGGCTGAAAAGGGTTAGATATTCATTCCATTTCTGTTTTCTAGCCTCCACTTACCTCTTAGAAACCCTAAAAATGGCCTCCAACCTCTAAATCACCTCCAAATCACCTTCTAATCAAGGATTAAGCTTAGCAACATCAAATCAAGGGAGAACTTCACCAAATCAACGTTAGAGCTGCTGTTTAGCATTGGGATTCGCGCCAAATCAGATATTTATTTCATATCTAAGTTTTATTTGTGGCTAAGGTGAGTGATTTGCATAGTTCCTCGCTAATTATGGCTAATTAAGGGTAATTAGTGTTAATTAGCAAATTTAAAC
Organism: Allium sativum; assembly: GCA_030737875.1. Classification (NCBI taxonomy): domain Eukaryota; kingdom Viridiplantae; phylum Streptophyta; class Magnoliopsida; order Asparagales; family Amaryllidaceae; genus Allium; species Allium sativum. Next base: position 756,002,490 of record CM060918.1, read on the forward strand.
ATGATAAAATTTTGGAAAAATACTTATAAATTCTTAAATGATGTTTTAGACCTCTGATATGAATTTGGGTTAATTTGGTTAAGTTTTTCTAATCACGTCATTGGTTTCACCTAAACATGCTTAAGGGAAAATATGGGGTTTTGGCTATGTTTGATCCATTTTAACCTATCATATAGTTGTTTTTGGTGTTTGTGGTTGATTATGCATGTTGCTATGACTGTATGGTATGCTTTGTGATTGATTAGAATAGTTGGGATGGTCGAAAACGCCGTCGAGTGGCGTAAACTGCTTGCTGGAAAAAGTACAGGAAGACATCCGAACCGGATCAGATCGGTTAGGAGGACCCGATCCGCTCTCACACTTCACACCTCGATCCACTCGCACTTCTCGTGGCATGCATCATCCGATCCGCCCCGCCTGATGTTCTCCGACCCGATCTGCCATGGTGCCCCGACCCGAGCCGATGTACTACGATTGGGCTTGGAGACTACGACCCGACCCGGGTTGCTTTAGAAGAGGCCGATCCGAACCGTGGCAAGCTGGAGACCCTGACCCGATCCGACAGGGATGATGACGACCCGATCCGATCCAGTGAAGAAGAAGCATTCCGATCCGAACTGAACTGATGACTAGGTGGAGATCTGAACCGATCCGGTGATGACCAATAACCCAAGATGCAAAGGTAGTCCAAATGGAAGTTAGAGTTCAGGATCCAGTTGGGAACAAATGAGTTCACTTCATGATTGGACTTTGCTGCGGGACGTGTCCTAAGGAGTTGTCGACGTTCATAACTTCGATTCACCACTGAAAATGGATGATGGGCTACTTATCAGTGCAGTAGAGTCACTATGACTCAAGGGGCAAGGTGATGGTAGCAAGACTACGTTATCAGTGCAGTAGAGTCATTATGACTCGAGGGGAAAAGTGATGCGTAGTAAGACTTTGAGCCAGTGCAGTGGGGTCATTGCGACTCCATGGGGCAGAGTGGAAATAGTAAAGGATTAGTAAGGCTATGAGCCAGTGCAGTGGGGTCATTATGACTCCATGGGTCAAAGTGGACATAGCAGAGGATTAGCGGCTATGGATCAGTGCAGTGAAGTCATTGAGACTTCATGGGGCAAAGTGATCGTAGCAAAGTGTATTGGGTGATCGAAGTGGTGAATATCGTATGCTTTACGCACTGAGAGAGAGATGTGAGGTTGGATGCTGTGTTTGATAGTTTGCCATCACTATGACATGCACACACCACCCCCATTATCTTTACACCACATGTTATTGGCACCTTAGAGTGTTGTACAGTATGTAGTGCTAACTCTTTGGTTGCAGGTCCAGGTTCAGGTATGGTTTAGTCTACCTGTTATTGTTCCGTTTAGATGCTTATCGCTCATACCAGGCTTTATGTCTGACCAAGAGTTTTATGTCCCTTCTTATTACTCTGGGTGCTCACACGAGCAGACTAGAGACAGGTTAGCTGGTGATGCGCGAGTAGCTGATTTGGAGGCGAGCAGGAGGCTTCCACGTATGATATATAGATATTCTCCATGTGTCGTTGGTGGTCGCTACTTGGGCATTAGTAGTGTACCTCCTTTATCTTGCTTTTGCTTTTTGAGACAGTTTGAAAAGTTGTAATAATGTTGGCTTTGGATCATAAGCTATATTTGGATTTTCCGCTGCTATGTTAGTTTGTTTTCAGCTTATACACTGTCTCACCTGTTTTATGTCAAGTATGTTGTTATTATATTTTATCCTATGTGCTATGAGACATTTTACAGGTTCCTTGTTAGTTCATTTCCTTCTTCCCTTTCCTTCCGATGATCCGTCCTGTGCTAACTGGACATGTGTACTGCGCACTTTTGGGGTAAATGTCGGTTGGTGCGGGGCGGGCCGTCACATTTGGTATCAGAGCTCTAGGTTGCGTAGTTAACCTAGGGAAAGACACTAGGGAGAGATAGTACGTATATGAGAGAGCGTATTTGTGATTACTTTGGTTTTCAAAAGCTATATATGTATATATACTATTAGTAGTACAAGAATGAAGTCGTACTGCACTAGCACCGCTATGGGGTCGTTAATCGTTTCCTCTTTACAGATTGAACGATGAGCCGATATGCAAGAGGTGCTGGTAGAGGGACCAATAATGGGAATGCTCCTGACATGAGGACGATGTTCACTAACTTCATGAGGGAGATGCTTAGGGATGTTCAAGGGGCAGTTCCTAATCTCGGAAATGGTGGTGGTCCAGTAGTGCAGGCGCCTAGGGTCGATTTCGCCAAGTTGTGCAACGATTTCGCTAACCTTGGTGGGAAGTCATTCCACGAAACAGAGTTGGCCACAGATGTTCAGGATTGGTTGGATAGCTGTGATCGTATCTTCGACGACTTAGGTATAGAGGATGCGATGAAGAGAAGGCTAACGTCTCGTCAGCTACAAGGGCGAGTGATGAATTGGTGGAATGCTATTAGAACAACTACTCCAGAAGATCAGGTTACTTGGGATCAGTTCAAGGCTCACTTTAGCGAGAAGTTTATTCCAGCTACCCAAAAGTCAGTGTTGTTTAAGAGATTCTTGGAACTCAAGCAGAATGGTAGGGCAGTCTCTAACTATATTGCTGAGTTCGACACTTTGTCGAAGTATCGATTATCCCTTATCGATACTCCTGAGAAGAAGAATGAAAAGTTCATTACTGGGTTGGATGGATACTTGGGGGAAAGGCTTATCGACCACATCGATGAGACTTTTGAATCGATTGTGGGGGAAAGCTTTGAGATTAGAGAGTCTTTACCCTAAGTCAAAGACTGAGGTTGCATCTGCAGAAGGGCCAAAACAGCAAGTGAGCGGTGGAGGCAAGAACAACTCTCAGAACAAGAGAAAGCAGAACCAATCTAAGGAATGCCAAAAAAAGAACAAGAAAGATGTTGAGTGCTTCAGCTATGGTAAGAAGGGCCATTATGCTAAAGAATGTCGGGCCAAGCTAGCAGATAGGAAGTGCTACAACTATGGCCAAGTGGGACATCATAAGGATAAGTGTCCACAACCTCTTAAAGAGAAACAGATTGTGAAAGCATATGCTATAGATGTTGTTCCTTCTTCGTCGAATTCCCCAACTACGGCGGAGAAAGGAAAGAATGTCGTCATTCAAGGTATGCTTTCTATTTATGATGTACCAGTTCGAGTTTTGTTTGATACTGGGGCATCCCGTTCCTTCATATCTAGTGACCTGGTGGATAGGTTGGGACTGGAACCCGTGATAATCGATAGACCATTGGTTGTGACGAACCCGATAGGTGGTTCGACTAACCTTAGTATGATTTACCGAAATTTGGTCTTATCGAATCATGGACGTATGTTTGTTTGTGATTTCTTTGTTTTGGGCTTTACTGGGTATGACATTATATTGGGGGTCGATTGGCTCCAATGATACAGGGTGGTGGTAGACTGTGAGGGATTTCTGGTGAAAGTTAGGGCGGATGATGGGTGGAGGGTAGTGTTTGGTAGTCTACCTAGTGATGGGGGTAATGGCTAGTTTTATAAATTCCCTCGACATCCCGCATGATGAGTTGTGAGACGTGCCTGTGGTTGGCCAGTATCCGGACGTCTTCGAGGAGGTGACCGGGCTTCCACCACACCGAGAGATTGAGTTCTGTATTGACTTAGTGAAAGATGCCAGAACTATAGTGATGCCGCTTCGTCGTATGGCACCAAGGGAGCAGCGAGAGATCAGGGTGCAAGTCAGCAATCTTTTGAAGAAGGGATTTATTAGAAGAAGTATCTCCGAGTGGGGAGCACCAGTCGTGTTTGCCACTAAGGTAGATGGTTCCCTTCGTTTGTGTGTGGACCATCGCGAGTTGAATAAGGTAACGAGGAAGAATAAGTATCCTCTACCACGGATAGATGACTTGTTTGACCAACTGGAAGGAGCAAGAGTGCTCTCCCATTTGGACCTCGCGACAGGATTTCATCAGCTCCGAGTAGCGGATGAGAGTGTTCCGAAAACGACATTTAGGACGCCATCTGGATTTTATGAGTGGTTGGTCATGCCATTTGGGTTTACCAATGCACCAGCCTATTTTGTGGATCTTATGAATCGAGTATTCAGAGATCAGTTGAATAAGTTTGTTCTTGTGTTCGTAGACGATATCCTTGTTTACTCGAGGACAGAAGAGTAACACAAGGGACACTTGAGGATAGTAATAGAGATGTTGAGGAAACACCAATTGAAAGTGAAATTCTCTAAGTGTCACTTTTGGAGAAGGGAAGTGAGATTCTTGGGCAATGTTATTTCAGAGAATGGTATTTCCGTGGACCCTGCGAAGGTGGCTACGGTACAGGATTGGCCTACGCCCAAGAATGCAACAGACGTAAGAAGTTTCTTGGGGTTAGCTGGATATTATCATAAGTTTATCCAGGACTTCTCCAAGATAGCAGCACCGTTGACTCGGTTGACTAAGAAGAATCAGGCCTTCGTCTGGGACGGAGTGTGTGAGGATGCATTCAGAAGTCTAAAGGAAAAGTTGATGCGTGCCCCAGTATTAGTCATTCCTAAAGGGAATGAAGAGATGACGGTACACACAGATGCTTGTGGTACCAGACTAGGTGCTGTATTGATGCAAGGAGGTAGGGTTGTAGCATATGCTAGTCGGCAACTAAAGCCACATGAGAAAAAGTACCCTACCCATGATTTGGAACTAGCAGCGATCATGTTTGCGCTGAAGATGTGGAGACATTATCTCTTGGCAGAGGGATTCGAGTTGTTTACCGATCGTAAATCGTTACAGTATCTCTTCTCTCAGAAGGATCTAAATCTCCGTCAGCAGAGATGGCTAGAGTTCTTGGCTTCGTATGATTTTGATATCGCATACACACCTGGGAAAGGTAATGCGGTAGCCGATGCCTTGAGTAGGAGATATGCTAGTTTAGGGGCTATGTTTCTTGAATGGAAGCAACTGGAGTATATCGCAGGGTTTGATTTCAGAACAAAGTGCGAATTGGATCCAGAAATGCTAGCTAGTTTGGCGATCAGACCCACTTTGATAGAGCAGATTGGTTCCAGCCAGAAGGATGGTCCTAATCTATTGGAAATCATCTCCAAGTTAGAGATGAATATCGACGGTGAGGAGATGAATTTGTATGGGCTTGATCGAGATGGATGGCTTACAAAGAATGGATGACTAGTTGTACCCAACGTGAATGGTTTGAGAGATGAAGTGCTTAGAGAATGTCATCACTCAAAATTGACTGTACATCCCGGTGGTAATAAGATGTATCGAGATATGAAACAGACTTACTACTGGGAAAGGATGAAAAGAGACGTTGGGATGTTTATATCCAAATGCATGAATTGCCAGCTAGTTAAAGCCGAGCAAAAGAAGCCTAGTGGTCTATTGCAACCATTAGAAATTCCCGAATGGAAATGGGAGCAAGCCTCGATAGATTTCATTGATGGTTTACCAAGGACTAGATCAGAACATGATAGCATTTGGGTAATTATGGATTGATTGACTAAGAGTGCAAGATTTATACCAGTTAAATCAACCAGAACGGCAGCTAATTTAGCAGAATAGTATATGAAGTGGGTAGTGAGATTTCATGGAGTACCTAAAAGTATTATGAGTGACCGAGACCCGTTGTTCACTAGTGGGTTTTGGAAGAGCTTACAAGAGGCTCTAGGGTCAGAATAACATCTCAGTACCGCATACAATCCTAAGATCGACGGTCAGACGGAGAGGGTGAATCGTATATTGGAAGATCTCTTGAGAGCATGTGTATTGGATTTTGGTGCATCATGGGATGACCATTTGCATCTAGTAGAGTTTGCATATAATAATAGCTACCAATCCAGTATTGGTATGGCTACATATGAAGCTTTGTACGGAAGACCGTGTAATTCACCATCATGTTGGATAGAGACTGGCGAGAAGTTTATGCTTGGACCAGATGCGGTGAGGGAAACTTCGAATAAGATTAAGATCATTCAACAACGAATGAAAGCTGCCTAAGATAGGCGGAAGAGTTATGCTGATAAGAGGAGAAGAGATTTAAAATTCTTCATTGGTGACTTGGTGTTTGTCAAGGTCTCTCCGTTGAAGAGCGTGATACGATTTGGCAGGAGAGGCAAGTTGGCACCAAGATTTGTTGGCCCATTCCCAGTTCTTGAACTAGTCGGGAATTTGGCATATAGAGTTGGCTTACTCGAAAAGATGGCGGGAGTTCACAACGTATTTCATGTTTCCCAGCTAAGGAAGTTCGTACATGACCCAGATATGGCCATTTCACCTGATCAGTTAGAGGACTTCGAAGTGGAACCCGAGGCGGTAGGGAACCGCAAGCCGATTCGTATTGTCGAGCACGATACGAAGCAACTTCGAAGGAAGGCGGTGAAGCTAGTCAAGGTTCATTGGGGGCGAGAACGAGAATGATTGTACTTGGGAGACAGAGGAGAGCATTAGGAAGACGTATCCAGAACTCTTTGCCTGGTAAGATTTACTTTGCAATTTAGTTATTCTGCATGCTATGATAAACATGTTTTGCTTTTTTTGCATGTTTGATTGTTGTTTTATGGTTGATAGGCATGCGGGACCCTTTGTGTGTTTTGGTTAGGGAATTTCGGGGGCGAAATTTCTTAAGGGGGGGGGGGGGGGGGGAGAATGTAACAACCCGCATTCTACGCGTCGTAGGATCGTAGAATAATTATTTTCTTTCCCATATGAAGTCGTATGGTCATGTAACTTTGGGAAACGACTATTGGGGTCATTTCCTATGTTCATGATTTTTGTCAATTTTTAAATGACCGTTTTGCCCCTAGCTGATCTTGTTTTGGCCCTAAATTTTGACTGGAAAGGAATTTTGACCTGAAACCACTTCCATTAGATTTGTTTGATGGTTTACCTTTCTGTAGAGTGGTCCTATTAGCCAAACGGACTCACCGTTTGGGAGATATGGCTGAAGTAAGGTTTGGAAGGTGAAAAACTGCTTAACCGGACCAAATAAGGTGATTAGTGAATGGGCTCATACCCCATTTCGGGATAAGGGTTATGGGGAGGCTGAAAAGAGTTAGAGATTCATTCCATTTCAGTTTTCTAGCCTCCACTTACCTCTTAGAAACCCTAAAAATTGCCTACAACCTCTAAATCACCTCCAAATCAACTTCTAATCAAGGATTAAGCTTAGCAACATCAAATCAAGGGAGAACTCCACCAAATCAACGTTAGAGCTGCTGTTTAGCATTGGGATTCACGCCAAATCAGATATTTATTTCAGATCTAAGTTTTATTTGTGGCTAAGGTGAGTGATTTGCATAGTTCCTCACTAATTATGGCTAATTAAGGGTAATCAGTGTTAATTAGCAAATTTAAACATGATAAAATTCTGGAAAAATACTTATAAATTCTTAAATGATGTTTTAGACCTCTTGTATGAATTTGGGTTAATTTGTTTAAGTTTTGCTAATCACGTCATTGGTTTCACCTAAACATGCTTAAGGGAAAATATGGGGTTTTTGCTATGTTTGATCCATTTTAACCTATCATATAGTTGTTTTTGGTGTTTGTGGTTAATGATGCATGTTGCTATGACTGTATGGTATGCTTTGTGATTGATTAGAATATTTGGAATGGTCGAAAACGCCGTCGAGTGGCGTAAACTGCTTGCTGGAAAAAGTGTAGGAAGACATCCGAACTGGATCGGATCGGTTAGTAGGACCCGATCCGCTCGCACACTTCACACCTCGATCCACTCGCACTTCTCGTGGCATGCATCATCCGATCCGACCTGCCTGATGTTCTCCGACCCGATTCGCCATGGTGCCCCGACCCGAACCGATGTACTACGACTGGGCTTAGAGACTACGAACCGACCCGGGTTGCTTTAGAAGAGGCCGATCCGAACCGTGGCAAGATGGAGACCCCGACCCGATCCGACAGGGATGATGACGACCCGATCCGATCCAGTGAAGAAGGAACATTCCGATCCGAACCGAACTGATGATGAGGGGGAGATCCGAATTGATCCGGTGATGACCAATAACCCGAGATGCAAACGTAGTCCAAATGGAAGTTAGAGCTTAGGATCCAGTTGGGAAACAATGAGTTCACTTCATGGATGGACTTTGCTGCGGGACGTGTGCTAAGGATTTGTCGACGTTCATAACTTCGATTCACCACTGAAAATGGATAATGGGCTACTTATCAGTGCAGTAGAGTCACTATGACTCGAGGGGCAAGGTGATGGTAGCAAGACTACGTGATCAGTGCAGTAGAGTCATTATGACTCGAGGGGCAAAGTGATGCGTAGTAAGACTATGAGCCAGTGCAGTGGGGTCATTGTGACTCCATGGGGCAGAGTGGACATAGTAAAGGATTAGTAAGGCTATGAGCCAGTGCAGTGGAGTCATTGCGACTCCATGGGTCAAAGTGGACATAGTATAGGATTAGCGGCTATGGATCAGTGCAGTGAAGTCATTGAGACTTCATGGGGCAAAGTGATCATAGCAAAGTGTATTCGGTGATCGAAGTGGTGAATATCGTATGCTTTACGCACTAAGCGAGAGATGTGAGGATGGATGCTATGTTTGATTGTTTGCCATCACTATGACATGCACACCCCAACCCCCAGTATCTTTACACCACATGTTATTGGCACCTTAGAGTGTTGTACAGTATGTAGTGCTAACTCTTTAGTTGCTGGCCCAGGTTCAGGTATGGTTTAGTCTACCTTTTATTGTTCTGTTTAGATGCTTATCGCTTATACCAGGCTTTATGTCTGACCCAGAGTTTTATGTCTCTTCTTATTACTCTGGGTGCTCAAACGAGCAGACTAGAGACAGGTTAGCTGGTGATGCACGAGTAGCTGATACGGAGGCGAGCAGGAGTGTAATAACCCGGAAAATCTGGGCCAGTTTAAAATTTTTATTTTGGAAATTTTAGCGAATTTTGAATATTTAAAATGAATTATTTTAAATAATATCGACGAAAATTTATTTTGAATATATTTAGAACGTATATATTATATACGTCGTCGTTAGAATATAAATAATTATATATAATTATAAATAGAATTGAAAATGGCGCGGTAGTTCGATAATTCGATTTCAAACTTCAATTGAATGTACCGGGTGCAAAACAATCCGGATTTTAGCTAAACCAAAAATAATAGGATCTATTTGAGAATATCTTTCCAACGAATCCGAAAAATCGAAATTTCACAGCGGGAATGAAAAGATATGTCCAGTTGAAAATTCTGAATAGTCGCTATGGAATTCAGGCCCTTAAAATGGAAATTTTGCAAACGACCTCGGATTTCGACGAAACCACTTTTGTTGGGTCCGTGATGTCAAGTTATTGCTAGATTCCAAATTTCATAATTTTTAGAATCAAATGTGAGCGTGGCGAAGGAAAACGCATTTGACCAGTTTCAGTTGATTTTAAATCGACTGGAAATTGGCCATTTTTCTAACGGTCTCAGAATTCGACGAAACTAGTTTTGTTAGGACCGTATCGTCAATACGAAGCTAGAAAATATTTTTCTGGAATTTTTCGAGTTAGTATGTGACCCCGGTAAGTTGAAATGCGCGTTCAAATTCAATATATAGAGTTATATGTTGATTTTAAAGAAAACTATTCGAAACGGTCGAATCAGCGTACGTGGCATATCTCATTGTGTTCGGAATGGGGGTAAAACGCTATGGACAACTGGCGGTGGGTTTCGTTTGGTGTTCGAATTTAAAAGTTACCTTTTTTTGAATCAATTAAAGAATAAATAAATAAAATTTAAAACCCCCTTTCTCCCCTTAACTCAGTCAAACTGGCCCCCCCTTTTTCAAAACCGAAATCGACTTTAACAGGAAAAAAAATGGCGACAGGCGGAGGACGCCTCCACCCCGTCGATGGACGCCGCCCCCCCCCCCCCTAATCGATCATCGCGCCGCAGATACCCCCACCCCCCTCTTCGATCGACTCTTGAAGCCCCACCAGACCCCCCCTTCCTCCCCGTTCGCCGCCGCCTGGAAGGACTGCGCCCCCCCTAATCGCGCTGACACAAGAAAACCCCCCCCTCTGAAACCCCAATCCACCACCGCCCAGTCTCCGTCCAACGGAGGACCCCACCGCGCCTGCGCCTGCCTCCGCCCTCCGCTCCTTCTCTCCCCTTGACCAGCGACTCCATTTTGCGATGAAGAAGGTGATTTTTATTTTAGTAAATCAGTTTTAATTTAATTTCAGTTTAATTAAATCGATTGTTAACCATTATAAATCAGTTTTAATCTATAGGAAGGAAAACACGCATGTCGTTTGTATAGAGAGGAATGATTTTTGTCTGATTAGATTAAAAAGATCGTATTTTTAGCATTAAAAAAATTTGATTTCCTCACGATAAAAGTATGGATTTTTATCATGAGAAAGATTCGATTTTTAGAATGAAGAAGATTGGATTTTTAAAAGCGAACGAATTTGATTTTTAGCAATATGAAAATATGGTTTTTAATGATGTAAAAATATTATTTTTATAGCGATGAATATAAAAAAAAATATGATTTCTATATTTTTAAAGTAATAAAAATATAGTCTTTACTATATAGAAGATATAAAAATATGATTTTTGTTTATGTAGAGAAGTAGAAACATAATTTTTACATGATAGGAATATTAGAAATACCATCTTTATATGTGTAGAAAAATAAAAATGTGATTTTTATAATGATATGTTTGAAAGGGCGAAATTTTTATATATTGAATAGCAATGTAAAAATTCGATTTTTATATATTGAATAGCAAAGTAAAAATTCGATTTTTATATATGTAGTGGCTACGGGCAACGAAAGTGACGAAAGACAAGAACGATGAAGACTTCTCTAAATGAAGAGTCGTGATATTGGATAGCTATTGGTGAGAATTTCTCACCTTTCAATTTCATTTTCTAGTTATATATATATACTAGGATGCAGACGGTGTTTAGTAGCACCCGACACAATCGTCCACAGACCATGGACTTGTTTGTTTGATTGAAAAAAAATTAGTTGGAGTATTTGATTGAAATTTGATTGTTTGGTGAAATGAATGGATTTGATTGATGTGTGAATGGCGTGGGCCTTCACTAGACCGGGGATAAGGCTAGGCCTTATCCCGTTTCTAGTATCGAACCGTTATGCCACCGAAATTTCCTAAAATATGTTAGAAAAATAAAAATATCATTTTATTTAAAGAATGAACTGAATAGAAATTCATATGTTGGAATAAAATGTTTTATCGTTAAAAATATAATTTTTAACGTGAATGTGAATAAATATTCATTTACAAACCGGACGGTTTGTTTATGTACACCTATTTGAATGACATTGATTGGGACGATAAATTTTACACATCGCCCAACTGCACAAATTAAATCTGTGTTTGATTGTTTGAAACCCCACACGGATGTTGGGATGAAATTTGAAGTTCACTCATCCTGATTGATTAAATATGTCGATCGATTAATTGACAGGCTGTTATAAGCGTTAGATATCTATATTTGATGCTTATACAGTGTAGTGCACTTTGGTTGATGGTTGATTATTTTTCAATGCTATTATATACGTGTGATGTATGGAAATCCATATAATTAACATTATATGGTGATTGATTGGGCCTCATTCCAATTTAGAAAATAAAGAATAATATAATACAAAGGTTCATGTGTTGACTGTACTCATCCGTTGAGATTAGTCATGTGTTGAACGAAATATTTTAATAATAAAATTTACATCTTTATCAATATAATATAAAGGTTCATGTGTTGACTGTACTCATCCGTTGAGATTAGTCATGTGTTGAACGAAATATTTTAATAATAAAATTTACATCTTTATCAATATAATATAAAGGTTCATGTGTTGACTGTACTCATCCGTTGAGATTAGTCATGTGTTGAACGAAATATTTTAATAATAAAATTTACATCTTTATCAATATAAAATAAAGGTTCATGTGTTGACCGTACGCATCCGTTGAGATTAGTCATGTGTTGAACGAAATATTTGAAAACAAAATATTTGAAAACGAAATATTTGAAATAGAAATATTTGAAAAAGAAATATTTGAAAAAGAAATATTTGAAACATAACATTTGAAAATAGAAATATATGAAGCCGTGTTGATTAGATTGACAACATTTAGACGTGAACGATATTTATATCGATTTTACTCATTTTAAAATGAATATTGAAAAGTGATTTCAAAATCGCATATTTTGAAATGAAATTTGAATTAAATTGAATAGGAAACGAATTCAAATTGAATATAAAACGAATTTGATTTCAATTGAATATATAATGAATTTGATTCAAATAGAAAACCAATTTGAATTGAATCGAATGAAAAACCAATTTGAATTGAATCGAATAGAAAACCAATTTGAATTGAATCGAATAGAAAATCATTTGAATTGAATCGAATAGAAAACCAATTTGAATTGAATCGAATAGAAAATCATTTGAATTGAATCGAATAGAAAATCAATTGAATTTGAATAGAATAGAAAACAAAATGTAGCGACAACGATTTCGCCCGGACCTAATCGATCGCTAAATCGACCAAGACCGTTCGAATCCCGCATACGCTAACTCTGGGTATACAACACATCAGAACAAATAACAGAAGACTTTTATAACCATCATAATAATGTTACATCAGAGCACAGAATATCAGAGTATATCGAAATATAATACACAGCGGAAGATAAATTTACATAAATGTAACACAATGCACAGCGGAAGACTGTAAATGCCTGGACATTACGTTTCCCAGCCCTTTGGGGCGTAAATGAGCCAACGAATGGCTCCATCGGACCCGGATCGTCCGATCTAACCGAGGCGCCTCGCAACAGCAACAACCACATAGGTGAAAAATATATAAATGTCAGGGCTGGAAGGTCACTGACACCACCCTAGCTAGAAAGAAACGCATGCCCTCCCTGAGGTCCTCTCCTGTTTTTGGTTCACAACCGGGGTGCGAAACTCGCGAAGTAAACATTACACAAAGCTACGCCACAAAGGCCGTGCTTTGATCATCACCACAAGACTTTGCTTTTCAACAGAAGCCTCGATCAATTGCCACTTAGGCATGCCACATAGGCAATTCACTCCATGCGTTTGATATTCATCAATATATAACCCCTGAGCTCGTACGTCTCAGAGAAGGGCATTAAGCAAGAGAATAAATTCTCCGCCGCCAAACATATATATATTTAATAGAGATCAATCACACGGACTAAAATCCAATGTCAGGCACACATTCCATTTACAAGTTCGTTCTGGGTCTGAACGAAACCGGAGGCACCTAGTACCTCGCATATCCATCGATCTCCAAGCACGTCTGGACAATCACCAACTGTTTCCATCTTCTTGGGTGTACAGCCCAATCAAGATCATCAGTAATCACCCAAACGACGTGAAGACTTCCGGTCTTCGACCATCGTCTTCATCTTCGACTTATCGTCGTATCAGTTATTCAAAATGGGATAAACCCGGTCTCCCCGAATAACTCGCGTATATTTTAAATAAGTGTTACAAAAACACAACATACGCCTCATCCCAAGTTATCGGTCACTAACCATAAATTAATCAAGAGAATAATTCCCCAAATATTAACCCCGAAGGCCGAAACCAACATCAGATCAATATCCAGAAAACCATTCTGCTAGGCTAACCGACAGTTAGTTTCTAAATTTCACATTCATAGGGAGAGGTTCTCATTAATTTTATCAAAGATAAATTCCTTGAATTTATTCTTTAATCTTCTTTTGAATTTTGATTCAACTAGTCGATTAACGAACCTTACCGAAGTAATCATTTGTTTTAATTTCCCAATCCCAACCTATTCATCCCATGAAGTAAAACTGGTAATACTTCATATCTAACACCACGGTGTTATCGGTAAATTCAATTACTATTTCACGTTCAAATCTAATTAAAGATTTAACTATCGCCTGGAGTAAAACTGGTGATACTCCATTCTCGATTATTTCAATCTAATTAAAGATTCATTAAAACTCCACTTAGTTTTAATCCCTAACTGGGTTAAAGAATCATTGTCATTTAAAACACGGTTCACGATAAACCCAAAATCACATTCCATTAATTATCGGGTTAAAGAACGAGTGTTATTTAAAACACTGTCCACGATAAACCCAAAAATCAATATCAATTCATTTCCAATTAAATATTATTTAATTGGTACACTTCATTAAATCTAAATAAAAATATTTAATCTTTTCCCAACTGGGTTCAAGAACAGTGTTAGTGAAGACACCATTCATGACAAACCCAAATCACATTTGATATTAAACACAAGGCTCTGAATAGAAAATATGCCGGCTTATATTCAATATCAAATTCGACGACTAACAAATATCGTATTGGAAATAACGATATATATATATCTTTCAAATTCCCATAACAATATCTGTATCATCACGAAATCCAACATCGAAATAATCCAAAGACAATTTCGATTCAAATCCATTCCAATATAATTATTCGAAATTATGGTTATTTTCAAAACCATTTCTAATCCAGTTTATTTATTTTAAAAATAAATAGAATTATAATTCTAGTTCAAAACTAGTTCATTTCAATAAAAATCTATTTTTATCTTTTCAAATATGAAGTTTTTCATCCCAATTCTTTCTAAATCATTTCTTATGATTTTACACAAATTATTACTATTTTTAATAATTTTATCAAGGCCCGTACAGTCGATTTCCATCAACGGCCATCGAACTGCACTTACAGCGACCTTTTTCAAATTTGTTTTGGACATAATTCCAAATCCAACAGTTAGATTTCAAATTTCTAATATTCGTTAGAAAGCTCTTTTCGATACGAACCAAACGGTTCCGATTTTAGGAGAATTCGACGGTCGGATCTCCCGCAATATCCATTCGAAGTCAATGGTCGAAATTCGCGAACTGCCGCGGCGCGGCGCGTTCTATTCAGGCCATTATATATATAATATATATAATATATACTTCGTCGATTTCAATTCAAAACGTGCTTTATAAATCGTTTTAAATTCATTTTCAAAACGGTTTCAATTCAAATTGATTTCTAATTCAATTTCAGTTCTAATTCAATTCAATTCAATTTCAATTCGAATTCATTTATATTCAATTTCAATTCGAATTCATTTGTATTCAATTTCAATTCGAATTCATTTATATTCAATAAAATCAGATTTTGAAATCACTTTCGATATTCATTATAAAATGAATAAAATCGATATAAATATCGTTCGCGTCAAAATGGCGTCAATCTAATCAATACGGCTTCATATATTCCTATTTTCAAATATTCTATTTTAAATATTTCTATTTTAAAACTGGAATGAGGCCCAATCAATTACCATATAATGTTAACTATATGGATTTTCTACAACACATGTATATATCAACAACGATGAATAATCAACCATCATCCAAAGTGCATTCTACACTGTATAAGCATCAAATATAAATATTCAACGCTTATAACAGCCTGTCAATCAATCGATCGACATACAATTAAACAATCGGGACTAGTGTACGTCAAATGTCATCCCAATACCTGTGTGGGGTTTCAAGCAATCAAACACAGATTTTTATTTGTGCAGTTGGGCGATGTGTAAAATTTATCGTCCCAATCAATGTCCTTCAAATAGGTGTACATAAACAAACCGTCAGGTTTGTAAATGAATATTTATTTATTCACATTCACGTTAAAAAATTATATTTTTAACGATCAAACTATTTTATTCAACCTATGAATATTCTATTCAGTTCATTTATTAAATAAAATGTTATCTTTATTTTTCTAACTTATTTTAGAAAATTTCGGCGGCATAACGGCACGATACTAGAAACGGGACAAGGCCTAGCCTTATCCCCGGTCTAGTGAAGGCCCACGCCATTCACACATCAATCAAATCAATTTCATTTCACCACACAATTCAATTCCAAACCAAATAATCTAGCCAACTACACAACAAAAAAATTAAACAAACAAGCCATCCATGGTCTGTGGATGACGGGTGTCGGGTGCTACTAAACACCGTCTGCATCCTAGTATATATATATATATATATATATATATATATATAACTAGAGATAAAATTAGAGTGAGAAGTTCTCACAGAATTGCTATCCTAACTCCACGGCACTTCATTTATAGAAATCTTCGCTGTTCTTGCCTCTTGTCACTTTCGTTGTCCGCTTTCACTACATGTGTAAAAATCACATTTTTACTTCGCTATTCAATATATATAGAAATCATATTTTTACTTTGCTATTCAATATATAAAAATCATATTTTTACTTTGCTATTCAATATATAAAAATCATATTTTTACTATGCTATTCAATATATAAAAATCATATTTTTACTATGCTATTCAATATACAAAAATCATATTTTTACTTCGCTATTCAATATATAAAAATCATATTTTTACTATGATATTCAATATATAAAAATCGAATTTTTACTTTGCTATTCAATATATAAAAATCGAATTTTTATATTCCTACATATACAAGATCATGTTTTTAATCCTCTACACATATCAAAATCATGTTTTTAATCCTCTGCATATGTAAAAATCAGATTTTTACAATGCTAATTATATATATAAACTAAAAACTGAATTTAAATCATGCATTTACATTAAAAACTGAATTTAAAATGGAATAAGAAAGGAGAAGCTCACCATTTTTGATCGAGAGAGGGGGGCGACGTTCGCTTTCAGACTGCGAGGAAGAGGAGGTGGCGCAACTGTCGAGGTGAGGCCACAGGCGGCTAGGGCTTCGCCCTTTTGGAGGTTTAGAGGATCGGAGAAATGAAGGAGAGAGAGGATTGAGAGGAAGGGTCGCAGTTGGTCAGAGGGTGGCGGATGGTGGGTGTGTCGCCGGTTTTGGGCATCGGCGATTTGGGGTTAGGTTTCTCCGTCGATTCGGGTATGGAGGGCTAGGGTTTTTCGCGTTTAGCCAGAGGGGCGATGGCGAGTGGGGGAGGGGATCTGAGGTAGGCGGCGGTGATGGCCTTGGGCGGCGCGTCGGCATCAGGGAGGGACTACGAGGTGAAGCAGCGGGTTCTTCTTTTTTTTCTGATAAGAAAGGAGAGAGAGAGTAGAGAGGGTGAGGTGTTTTGTATATATTTATATTATTTAATTTCAAAAAGTTGACTTTTCCATTCGACCTCTAAATGAGGCCCACCGCCTGTCATCTATAGCTAATTACCCCCATTCCGAACCCAATGGGATAAGTATCGTAGGCTGATTCGATTGTTTGAATCAGTTTCCGTTGAATTTACATTTAAATCACTATATTGAATTTTAAACGTACATTTCAAATTACCGGGGTCACATACTAACTCTAAAAATTCCAGAAAAATATTTTCTAGCTTCGTATTGACGATACGGTCCTAACAAAACTAGTTTCGTTGAATTCCGAGACCATTGGAAAAATGGCCATTTTCCAGTCGATTAAAATCAACTGAACTGGTCAAATGCGTTTTCCTTTGCTACGCTCACATATTGATTCGAAAAATTATGAAATTTGAAACCTAGCAATAATTTGACATCACGGACCCAACAAAACTGGTTTCGTCGAAATCCGAGGTCGTTTGCAAAATTCCCATTTTTAAGGGCCTGAATTCCATAGCGACTATTCAGAATTTTCAACTTGACATATCTTTTGATTCCCGCTATGAAATTTCGATTTTTCGGATTCGTTGGAAAGATATTATCAAATAGATCCTATTATTTTTGGTTTCACTAAAATCCAGATTGTTTTGCACCCGGTACATTCAATTGAAGTTTGAAATCGAATTATCGAACTACCGCGCCATTTTCAATTTTATTTATAATTATATATAAATATTTATATTCTAACGACGGCGTATATAATATATACGTTCTAAATATATTCAAAATAAATTTCTCGTCGATATTATTTAAAATAATTCCTTTTAAATAATTAAAATCCGCTAAAATTGCCAAAATAAAAATTTTAAACTGGCCCAGATTTTCGGGTAGTTACAATCTCCCCCACTTAAAACTTTTCGTCCTCGAAAAGGAACAAAGTCGAAAGTGGTTTGATTAATCAACTCTACGTTCGATCTGGCTTCCATTCTCCAACTTTTCAGTTTCTGAGAATTTTCAAATTCTTCAAAAATTTGGCTAACACCCTAAATTTTCGAAAAATTTCGCCATAACCTCCCCTGCACCGGGAGCCACGGGAAAATCCCGAAATTGCCATATAGGCCTTCTGATCTCAAAAAGAAAAAGAAAAAGCCAAGCGGCTAGCCAATAGGCTCATAAAATCATCATCACCCAAACAAAACAGTAAATTATATAGTAAACATGTACCTATTTGTCGGGCAAACAAATTTTATTCTCTGCTCTAGCCTCCTTGTTATAACCTGTTCAATGTAAGTATATGTATATGCAAGCAAATGTAACCAACTTTCGATACAATTCAATATTTGATTCTATTAGGCATAGTGGTTCAAAATTACCAAACAAATAAACAAACAACACAAACATCAATCAATTAATTGATTATATTTTCAAATATATAATTTTATATATTTAAAATCATATTTTCTAAAACCAGATTATATATATAATCACAAATACGTTATTTATAGACAAATAACTCTTGACTCATTCTGGGGCATTTCTAACCACATCTCTAATGAGTCACTCATTCTAGAATGCTACTGATTCTATCTCTAATGAGGATTCTTTCATAGGATATTACTAATCCTACCTCTGATGAGTCTTTTATTCTGTTCTAACGAGTTGTACCCCAAAGATTTGAGTTTAACCAAAGCTCTGATACCATATGTAGCGACAACGATTTCGCCCGGACCTAATCGATCGCTAAATCGACCAAGACCGTTCGAATCCCGCATACGCTAACTCTGGGTATACAACACATCAGAACAAATAACAGAAGACTTTTATAAACATCATAATAATGTTACATCAGAGCACAGAATATCAGAGTATATCGAAATATAATACACAGCGGAAGATAAATTTACATAAATGTAACACAATGCACAGCGGAAGACTGTAAATGCCTGGACATTACGTTTCCCCGCCCTTTGGGGCGTAAATGAGCCAACGAATGGCTCCATCGGACCCGGATCGTCCGATCTAACCGAGGCGCCTCGCAAAAGCAACAACCACATAGGTGAAAAATATATAAATGTCAAGGTTGGAAGGTCACTGACACCACCCTAGCTAGAAAGAAACGCATGCTCTCCCTGAGGTCCTCTCCCATTTTTGGTTCACAACCGGGGTGCGAAATTCGCGAAGTAAACGTTACACAAAGCTACGCCACAAAGGCCGTGCTTTGATCATCACCACAAGACTTTGCTTTTCAACAGAAGCCTCGATCAATTGCCACTTAGGCATGCCACACAGGCAATTCACTCCATGCGTTTGATATTCATCAATATATAACCCCTGAGCTCGTACGTCTCAGAGAAGGGCGTTAAGCAAGAGAATAAATTCTCCACCGCCAAACAGGTATATATTTAATAGAGATCAATCACACGGACTAAAATCCAATGTCAGGCACACAGTCCATTTACAAGTTCGTTCTGGGTCTGAACGAAACCGGAGGCACCTAGTACCTCGCATATCCATCCATCTCCAAGCACGTCTGGACGATCACCAACTGTTTCCATCTTCTTGGGTGTACAGCCCAATCAAGATCATCAGTAATCACCCAAACGACGTGAAGACTTCTGGTCTTCGACCATCATCTTCATCTTCGACTTATCGTCGTAATAGTTATTCAGAATGGGATAAACCCAGTCTTCCCGAATAACTCGCGTATATTTTAAATAAGTGTTACACAAACACAACATACGCCTCATTCCAATTTATCAGTCACTAACCATAAATTAATCAAGAGAATAATTCCCCAAATATTAACCCTGAAGGCCGAAACCAACATCAGATCAATATCCAGAAAACCATTCTGCTAGGCTAACCGACAGTTAGTTTCTAAATTTCACATTCATAGGGAGAGGTTCTCATTAATTTTATCAAAGATAAATTCCTTGAATTTATTCTTTAATCTTCTTTTGAATTTTGATTCAACTAGTCGGTATTAACGAACCTTACCGAAGTAATCATTTGTTTTAATTTCCCAATCCCAACCTATTCATCCCATGAAGTAAAACTGGTAATACTTCATATCTAACACCACGGTGTTATCGGTAAATTCAGTTACCATTTCATGTTCAAATCTAATTAAAGATTTAACTATCGCCTGGAGTAAAACTGGTGATACTCCATTCTCGATTATTTCAATCTAATTAAAGATTCATTAAAACTCCACTTAGTTTTAATCGCTAACTGGGTTAAAGAATCAGTGTCATTTAAAACACGGTTCACGATAAACCCAAAATCACATTCCATTAATTATCGGGTTAAAGAACGAGTGTTATTTAAAACACTGTCCACGATAAACCCAAAAATCAATATCAATTCAATTCCAATTAAATATTATTTAATTGGTACACTTCATTAAATCTAAATAAAAAGATTTAATCTTTTCCCAACTGGGTTCAAGAACAGTGTTAATGAAGACACCATTCACGACAAATCCAAATCACATTTGATATTAAACACAAGGCTCTGAATTGAAAATATACCGGCTTATATTCAATACCAAATTCTACGACTAACAAATATCGTATTGGAAATAACGATATATATGTATCTTTCAAATTCCCATAACAATATCTGTATCATCACGAAATCCAACATCGAAATAATCCAAAGACAATTTCGATTCAAATCCATTCCAATATAATTATTGGAAATTCTGGTTATTTTCAAAACCATTTCTAATCCAGTTTATTATTTTAAAAATAAATAGAATTATAATTCTAGTTCAAAACTAGTTCATTTCGATAAAAATCTATTTTTATCTTTTCAAATATGGAGTTTTTCATCCCAATTCTTTCTAAATCATTTCTAATGATTTTAGACAAATTATTACTATTTGTAATAATTTTATCAAGGCCCGTACAGTCGATTTCCATCAACGGCCATCGAACTGCACTTACAGCGACCTTTTTCAAATTTGATTTTGATATAATTCCAAATCCAACTTTTAGATTTCAAATTTCTAATATTCGTTAGAAAGCTCTTTTCGATACGAACCCAACGGTTCCGGTTTTAGGAGAATCCGATGGTCGGATCTCCCGCAATATCCATTCGAAGTCAATGGTCGAAATTCACGAACTACCGCGGCGCGGTGCGTTCTATTCAGGCCATTATATTATATATTAAAAATATATATAATATATACTTCGTCGATTTCAATTCAAAACGTGCTTTATAAATCGTTTTAAATTCATTTTCAAAACGGTTTCAATTCAAATTGATTTCTAATTCAATTTCAGTTCTAATTCAATTCAATTCAATTTCAATTCGAATTCATTTATATTCAATTTCAATTCGAATTCATTTGTATTCAATTTCAATTCGAATTCATTTATATTCAATAAAATCAGATTTTGAAATCACTTTTGATATTCATTATAAAATGAATAAAATCAATATAAATATCGTTCACGTCAAAATGGCGTCAATCTAATCAATACGGCTTCATATATTCCTATTTTCAAATATTCTATTTCAAATATTTCTATTTTAAAACTGGAATGAGGCCCAATCAATTACCATATAATGTTAATTATATGGATTTTCTACAACACATGTATATATCAACAACGATGAATAATCAACCATCATCCAAAGTGCATTCTACACTGTATAAGCATCAAATATAAATATTCAATGCTTATAACAGCCTGTCAATCAATCGATCGACATACAATTAAACAATCGGGATTAGTGTACATCAAATATCATCCCAATACCCGTGTGTGGTTTCAAGCAATCAAACACAGATTTTTATTTGTGCAGTTGGGCGATGTGTAAAATTTATCGTCCCAATCAATGTCCTTCAAATAGGTGTACATAAACAAACCGTCAGGTTTGTAAATGAATATTTATTTATTCACATTCACGTTAAAAAATTATATTTTTAACGTTCAAACTATTTTATTCAACCTATGAATATTCTATTCAGTTCATTTATTAAATAAAATGTTTTCTTTATTTTTCTATCTTATTTTAGAAATTTTCGGCGGCATAACGGCACGATACTAGAAACGGGACAAGGCCTAGCCTTATCCCCGGTCTAGTGAAGGCCCACGCCATTCACACATCAATCAAATCAATTTCATTTCACCAAACAATTCAATTCCAAACCAAATAATCTAGCCAACTGCACAACAAAAAAATTAAACAAACAAGCCATCCATGGTCTGTGGATGACGGGTGTCGGGTGCTACTAAACACCGTCTGCATCCTAGTATATATATATATATATATATATATATATATATATATATATAACTAGAGATAAAATTAGAGTGAGAAGTTCTCACAGAACTGCTATCCTAACTCCACGGCACTTCATTTATAGAAATCTTCGCTGTTCTTGCCTCTTGTCACTTTCGTTGTCCGCTTTCACTACATGTGTAAAAATCACATTTTTACTTCGCTATTCAATATATATAAAAATCATATTTTTACTTTGCTATTCAATATATAAAAATTATATTTTTACTTTGCTATTCAATATATAAAAATAATATTTTTACTATGCTATTCAATATATAAAAATCATATTTTTACTATGCTATTCAATATATAAAAATCATATTTTTACTTCGCTATTCAATATATAAAAATCATATTTTTACAATGCTATTCAATATATAAAAATCGAATTTTTACTTTGCTATTCAATATATAAAAATCGGATTTTTATATTCCTACATATACAAGATCATGTTTTTAATCCTCTACACATATCAAAATCATGTTTTTAATCCTCTGCATATGTAAAAATCAGATTTTTACAATGCTAATTATATATATAAACTAAAAACTGAATTTAAATCATGCATTTACATTAAAAACTGAATTTAAAATGAAATAAGAAAGGAGAAGCTCAACATTTTCGATCGAGAGAGGGGGGCGACGTTCGCTTTCAGACTGCGAGGAAGAGGAGGTGGCGCAACTGTCGAGGTGAGGCCACAGGCGGCTAGGGCTTCGCCCTTTTGGTGGTTTAGAGGATCGGAGAAATGAAGGAGAGAGAGGATCGAGAGGAGGGGTCGCAGTTGGTCAGAGGGGTGGCGGATGGTGGGTGCGTCGCCGGTTTTAGGCATCGGCGATTTGGGGTTAGGTTTCTCCGTCGATTCGGGTATGGGGGGCTAGGGTTTTTCGCGTTTGGCCAGAGGGGCGATGGCGAGTGGGGGAGGGGATCTGAGGTAGGCGGCGGTGATGGTCTTCGGCGGCGCGTCGGCATCAGGGAGGGACTACGAGGTGAAGCAGCGGGTTCTTCTTCTTCTTTTTTTTCTGATAAGAAAGGAGAGAGAGAGAGAGTAGAGAGGGTGAGGTGTTTTATATATATTTATATTATTTAATTTCAAAAAGTTGACTTTTCCATTCGACCTCTAAACGAGGCCCACCGCCTGCCGTCCATAGCTAATTACCCCCATTCCGAACACAATGGGATAAGTATTGTAGGCTGATTCGATTGTTTGAATCAGTTTCCGTTGAATTTACATTTAAATCACTATATTGAATTTTAAACATACATTTCAAATTACCGGGGTCACATACTAACTCTAAAAATTCCAAAAAAATATTTTCTACCTTCGTATTGACGATACGGTCCTAACAAAACTAGTTTCGTCGAATTCCGAGACCGTTGGAAAAATGGCCATTTTCCAGTCGATTAAAATCAACTGAACTGGTAAAACGCGTTTTCCTTTGCTACGCTCACATATTGATTCGAAAAATTATGAAATTTGAAACCTAGCAATAATTTGACATCACGGACCCAACAAAACTGGTTTCGTCGAAATCCGAGGTCGTTTGCAAAATTCCCATTTTTAAGGGCCTGAATTCCATAGCGACTATTCAGAATTTTCAACTTGACATATCTTTTGATTCCCGCTATGAAATTTCGATTTTTCGGATTCGTTGGAAAGATATTATCAATTAGATCCTATTATTTTTGGTTTCACTAAAATACAAATTGTTTTGCACCCGGTACATTCAATTGAAGTTTGAAATCGAATTATCGAACTACCGCGCCATTTTCAGTTTTATTTATAATTATATATAAATATTTATATTCTAACGACGGCGTATATAATATATACATTCTAAATATATTCAAAATAAATTTCTCGTCGATATTATTTAAAATAATTCCTTTTAAATAATCAAAATCCGCTAAAATTGCCAAAATAAAAATTTTAAACTGGCCCAGATTTTCGGGTTGTTACAAAAAACAAATTCGAATTGAATTGAATAAATAACGAATTCGAATTGAATATATAACGATTTCAAAATGAATTGAATGTAAAACGATTTCGAAATGAATTGAATAGATAACGAATTTGAATTGAATTGAAATGAATTCAAATTGAATTGAAATTTGAATTGGATAGAAATGAATTTTAAAACGAATTTATAAGGAAAAATTCAATTTTGATTTGAAATTGAAATTGTTTTGAAAACGAAATTAAGACGATTTATAAAATTCGTTTTAAATAGTAATCGACAAAATATATATTATATATATTATATATATAATATAATGGCCTGAATAGAACGCACCGCGCCGCGGAAGTTCGTGAATTTCGACCATTTATTTCAAACGGACATTACGGGAGATCCGACCGTAGGATTCTCCTAAAACCGGAACCGTTGGGTTCGTATCGAAAAGAGCTTTCTAACGAATATTAGAAATTTGAAATCTAACAGTTGGATTTGGAGTTACGTCCAAATCAAATTTTAAAAAGGTCGCTGTAAGTGCAGTTCGATGGCCGTTGATGGAAATCGTCTGTACAGGCCTGGATAAAATTATTAAAAATATAAATAATTTGTGTAAAATCATAAGAAATGATTTGAGAAAAATTGGGGTGAAAAACTCCATATTTGAAAAGATAAAAATGGATTTTTATCGAAATGAACTAGTTTAGAACTAAGTTTAAAACCCAATTATTTTCAAATAAATAAATTAGATTAAAAAAGCGGTTTTAAATAATCGGAATTTCTAATATATTTGATTGGATTTGAAATGGGTTTATCGTGAACGGTGTTTTAAATAACACTAGTTCTTTAACCCGATAATAAATAGAATGTGATTTGGGTTTGTCGTGAACTGTGTTTTAAATAACACCTAGTTCTTTAACCCAGTAAAAGGAATTTTAATGAATCTGTAATTAGAATGAAATGTGAATCTATAATCTAAATTATCAAATTTAGAAATGAGCGAGAATGGAGTATCGCCAGTTTTTCTCCCAAGCGATAGTTAAATCTTTAATTAGATTTGAACGTGTAATGGTAATTAATTTTACCGATAACACCATGGTGTTAGATATGGAGTATCACCAGTTTTGCTTCATGGGTTGAATAGGTTGGGAATGGGAAATAAAATAAATAATTACTTCGGTGTGGTTCGCTAATCTCGACTAGTTCAGAAAACCATAATTTGGTTTGAAACGACATCAAAAGGATGATTAAAGGATAAATTTTAAAGAATTTATCTTGGATAAAATTAATGGGAACCTTTCCCTAAAAATGTGATTTTATGAATAAAAGAATATTATGGATTGGAATGAGGCGTATGTTGTGTTTGTGTAACATTCGTTTTAATATACACGGGTTGTTCGGAAAGGCCGGGTTTATACCCATTCTGAATAACCGATTCGACGATATGTCGAAGATGAAGACGGTGGTTGAAGACCGGAAGTCTTCACATCATTTGGATAATTACTGACGATCCTGATTGGGCAGTACACCCAAGAGGATGGAAATAGTTGGTGGTCGTCCAGACGTACTTGGAGATGGATGGATATGCGAGGAAAGTGCCTCCGGTTTCGTTCAGACCCAGAACGGACTTGTAAATGGATTGTGTGTCTGACATTGGATTTTATTTTGTGATGATTGATTTCTATTAAATATACATCTGTTTGGCGGCGGAGAATTTATTCTTTTGCTTAACGCCCTTCTCTGAGACGTACGAGCTTAGAGGTTGTATATCGATGGACATCAGTCGCATGGCATGAATTGCCTGTGTGGCACGCTAAGATGCAATGATCAAGGCTTTTGTTGAAAAGCAAAGTCTTGTGGTTGATGATCAAAGCACAACCTATGTGGCAGCTTTGTGTATAATGTGAATTTGCGAGCCTCACACCTCGGTATGAGTTAAAAACGGGATACAGACTGCAGGGAGAGCACAACGTTTTTTTCTAGCTTTGGTGGTGTCAGTGACTTACCAGCCCTGACATTTACATACTTTTCACCTATGTGGTTGTTGGATGAGGCGCCTCGATTTTAGGTCTGTAAGGACCGGGAAACATGTGTTCAGGAATTGCCAATCCTCTAACGTAAGTGAGGACCGGCCCTGAAGCATCCAAGGGTTGCCCAGAGTGCGTATCCATGGGACATTTGCTAGAGTGTCTCGAACGCAGAGAGGAGCTCGCCCCTTGCCTCGACTCATGACGGAAATCCAATTTCCAATACGTGTATTTCGGTTTTATTTGTAGAGCCTAGTATGGCGACATAGTGGGATGGGGCACTTATGCCGTCTATGATTTATATTTATGATTGAAATTGTTTTGACACTATACACTTATTATAGTATCAAATGATTTGTTTTAAACGTATCAAGCATGTTTGGCTATTATAAGGGAAAACCCTATCCTCCGGCTTGCGTTGCATTGTGTGATGGGACCTGGGTCTTATAATAGCTTCATTTTTCGAAAAAGCATTGCGTTGTCTTTTCTATGCACTGGTATTCTTGGGAGGAAACCCGTTCCGTGTTATACGGTGTGGTCCCTTGAATTACTCTCTTTTAAAGTAAAGTTTTAAATAACTGTTTTAGTTCTCACACCAGTATCATGACTGACCTGGAGTTTATTGTTTTAACCTAAACTCTGGGTGCCCCTATTTTCCGCACGGGCAGCTAGTAGTTTTGGTTTTGCAGATTTATATTCGCAGGATCCTGGTTTACAGCTGGAATGATATCCGGAAAGCTCTGTATCCGTATATCACCTTCAGTTGTGCTTTGTATTAATTTCCGCTGCTATGTAATTTATTGTAATCTCTGATATTCTTTGTTGTATAATATTCATTTATACTCTGTATATTCTTGTATCTGATGGAATTGTTGTAACAGCAATGAAATGTTCTCCCGTCTGCGTTCATTTGTGTGTTGTTCTCAAAGTATCCGCTCTTTCCTTCACGGGGAAGTAACGGGTTCTTACAGGAGGCTTCCACGTATGATATATAGATACTCTCCCTGTGTCGTTGGTGGTCGCTACTTGGGCATTAGTAGTGTACCTCCTTTATCTTGCTTTTGCTTTTTGAGACAGTTTAAAAAATTGTAATAATGTTGGCTTTGGATCATAAGCTATATTCGGATTTTCGGGTGCTATGTTAGTTTGTTTTCAGCTTATACACTGTCTCACCTATTTTATGTCAAGTGTCTTGTTATTATATTTTATCCTATGCGCTGTGAGACATTTTACAGGTTCCTTGTTAGTTCATTTCCTTCTTCCCTTTCCTTCTGATGATCCGTCTCGTGCTAACTGGACATGTGTACAACGCTCTTTTAGTGTAAATGTCGGTTGATGTGGGGCGGGCCGTCACAAATTGGGTCAAACTCAAACTAGTTGAAGCAACGATCAAACCACCACCAAGCCTAATAAACAATTGGATTGGATCTGCATTAGGGATTTAGTAGGCTGAACTCAAACAATATTGTCAAAAATTGATGTTGTCATAAGCTGATAAATCGTATTTGTATGTAAAACACATGAAGAGTTAAAATATGATAGTTTGGCACAAAATGGCCTTTTTTCCTAGATAAAAATTCTTAACTCATCCTAGTATGTTAGATTGATAAACAAAACATACATTCAATTTCTAACATTAAAGTTCCAAATAAAGATGTCTCGCCAGCTTCAATTTTTATAGTGAAGAACGTCAAGTGTCAATTATAGTTAGCTCCCCGATACTACCATTTTTCTACCCATACAGGCCATACCACAATACTAATCTGATTCAAAGATATCAAAAATAGAATGAATTTGCATGTTTTTCCCTATATTGAAGGCTCTGCCAAGTTGCCACATCTATGCGTTGGAATGGAAATAACTTTAAAAAATAATCAATAATTTTTATTAGATTTCAAACAAAGTGAAAAATGCTAAGAATATTTCAGGAAACTATAATCTCATTGTGATATGATAATAGGCCATATAGATATCATAGTATGTCTAGGTATACATGAATCAAACTCAAAAACTGTGCTTAACATTTTAGTTGTACATATATTTTGACCCACTAGGACGTTGAATGAAGTGTCATTTTCAAGCGAGATGAACTGAGGATGAATATAAAATGGCAGGAATCTAGAAACAGTTTACATCATATGCTTCATTTTATATGCATTCTGTCCATTTTTCCTAGCAAGTCCATGATCGTAGTCCGTATCCAAAAAGAAATATTTAGATATCTGGAATAGTTTAGTGAAGGTCAATATGTAATATGTAGATATCTAAAACAATATATTTTTTAATAAGCATTAATTAAATTGTGTCATTCAAGTTACAAAATAGATATACTTTAAATTACAACATGATTTCACTGTTGAGATCGATGACACATTTGATTCCTGAAATAGTGACCTAGACCTATAATATAATCTGTTCAATTGAGTTTGGTCATATTCATGTTACCAACAAAAAAACAATCAACTATCATCTCTCATACTATATTTATCCATTTCTTTTGTAAGTTTGGAACATATGGAAATAAATGATCCATTTTGTTTGCATATTGTGTTTGGATAAAGAATCCATGGTTAATGATAATTAACTGTTACCACCAATCTGTAAATGGATGTGCGCGCACTCTCCACTTTAAGAAAGGAATAAAATTTTAATTAGTTTCTTAAATAAGATATATGGCTACTATTAATTTCAGATTGATGATATATCTAGCACCAAGGTAGATAAAAATGTTATTACATATTAGATCAATTAACCAATTTAACACTCATTTTTTGTTGTTGGAGGTGTAACAACCCGGGAATCTGGGCCGGTTTAAAATTTTTATTTTGGCAATTTTGATGAATTTTGATTATTCAAAATAGATTATTTTAAATAATAACGACGAGAAATTTATTTTTAATAGAATTAGAACGTATATATGTATATACGTCGACGTTGGAATATAAATATTTATTTATATATACAAAAGGAATTGAAAATGAAGCGGTAGTTCGATAACTCAATTTCAAACTTCAAATGAATGTACCGGGTGCAAAATAATCCGGATTTTAGTGAAACCAAAAATAATAGAATCTAATTGAGAATATCTTTCCAACGAATCCGAAATATCAAAATTTCATAGCGGGAATAAAAAGTTATGGCCAAATGAATTTTCAGAATAGTCGCTATGGAATTCAGGCCCTTAAAAATGGAAATTTTGCAAACGACCTCGGATTTCGACGAAACCACTTTTGTTGGATCCGTGATGTCAAATTATCGCTAGATTCCAATTTTCATAATTTTCTGATTCAATATGTGAGCGTGGCAAAGGAAAATGCGTTTAACCATTTATAGTTGATTTTAATCGACTGGAAAATGGCCATTTTTCAAACGGTCTCAGAATTCAACGAAACTTATTTTGTTAGGACCGTATCATCAATACAAAGCTAGAAAATATTTTCTGGAATTTTTCGAGTGAGTATGTGGCCCCAGTAAATTGAAATGCACGTTCAAATTCAATATATAGAGTTATATGTTGATTTTGACGGAAACTGCTCGAAACGATCTAATCAGCCTACGATACATATCCCATTGTGTTCGGAATGGGGGTAATACGCTATGGACGATAGGCGGTGGGCCTCGTTTCGAGGATGAAATAAAAAGTCAACTTTTTGAAATTTAAATAATTAAATAAATAAATAATTAAAAATCTCCTTTCCCCCTTTATCTCTCCCTTCAGGTCCCCGTTCATATTAAAAGTTAAAAAAAAAAAAAGAAAGGGGGGGGGGATCCGCCGCCCTATCGCCGCCGCCGCACTTCTTCCCCGACCTCCTCCTCCCTTCTACGAAACCGAAACCCCCCAGCTTCATCGATTAACGCGCCACTGCCCTGCCATTTCCGCCACTTCCTCCTCAACTCCCCCTTCTCCAATTCGCTGCGCCCCCATTCACGAAAGCCACCGACTCCCGCCGCCTCCTAAGCACCTGGACGCCGCCTCCATCCAGCAAACCAGCATCTCCACCGTTCAACCATGAACCGAAAACCTAAAATGAATGTAAGATTTTATTTTCTGATTTTTTTTTTGTTTTTGTAGGAAATAAAAACTGAAAATATGATTTTTATATTATAGATATATTAAAAATATGATTTTTATATAAGTATAGTATTAAAAATAGGATCTTTATATTACAGAAGATATAAAAATATTATTTTTATTTAGGTAGAGTTATAAAAATATAGTCTTTATTAGAAGAAGAACGATATGAAAATATAATTTTTATAACGAAGTAGCGATGTAATGATATGATTTTTATATATAAAATATCCTATTAAAAATGTGATTTTTTATAGTAAACAGCGTGAAATGGTTGAGTGGGAATGTTGAGCAAATCCAAGCGGTTCAGCAGTTCAAAAGCAAAGCGTGACGGAGTGGAATCCTCTGTGAGAATTTCTCACCTTTAATTTATTTTTCTAGTTAAAATATATACTAGGATGCAGACAGTGTTTAGTAGCACCCGACACCCGTCGTCCACAGACCATGGACGACTTGTATGCTTGTTTGTTTGATTTTGATGTGTAGTTGATTGTATGATGTGATGTGAAATAAAATATTTATATAGTTAAAATATTTTATAGTTGAAAATAGAATTTTAACGTGTATATGAAATAAATAAAAATAAACTAATTGGACGATTTGTTTATATACACTGATTTGATTGATATTGATTGGGACGATAAATTTTACACATCGCCCAACTGCTCAAATAAAATCTGTGTTTGATTGTTTGAAAACCCCACACGGGTATTGGGGTGATATATGACATACACTAATCCCAATAGTTAGTTATATGTCGATCGATTGATTGACAGACTGTTATAAGCGTTAAATATTTATATTTGATGCTTATACAGTGTAGAACGCACTTTGGATGACGGTTGATGATTTATCGTTGTTGTTATATACGTGTGGTAGAAAATCAATATAATTTACATTATATGGTAATTGATTGGGCCTCATTCCAGTTTTGAAAAAGAAACATTTGAAATAGAAATATTTGAAATAGAACATTTGAAAATAGGAATATATGAAGCCGTATTGATTAGATTGACGCCATTTTGACATGAACGATATTTGTATTGATTTTATTCATTTTATTATGAATACCGAAAGTGATTTCAAAATCTGATATTTCGAAAAGAATTGAAAATGAAAAGAATTGAAATTCGAATTGAAAATGAATAGAAATGAATTCGAATTGAAAATGAATAGAAATAAATTCGAATTGAAAATGAATAGAAATGAATTCAAATT
The DNA here is from genome assembly GCA_030737875.1 of Allium sativum. Taxonomy (NCBI): domain Eukaryota; kingdom Viridiplantae; phylum Streptophyta; class Magnoliopsida; order Asparagales; family Amaryllidaceae; genus Allium; species Allium sativum. The sequence goes on from CM060918.1 coordinate 756,034,193, forward strand.
GAAAATGAATAGAAATGAATTCGAATTGAAATTGAATATAAATGAATTCGAATTGAAATTGAATATAAATGAATTTGAATTGAAATTGAATATAAATGAATTCGAATTGAAATTGAATATTAATGAATTCGAATTGAAATTGAATATAAATGAATTCAAATTGAAATTGAATTGAAATCGATTTGAAATGAATTTAAAATGAATTTATATTGGAATATTCAATTTTGATTTGAAATTGAATATGAAGTTGAAATCGTTTTGGAAACGAATTTAAAACGATTTATAAAATACGTTTTAAAAGGAACTCGACGAAGTATATATTATATATATTATATATATATAATATAATGGCCTGAATAGAACGCGCCGCACCGTGGTAGTTCGCGAATTTCGACCATTGACTTCGAACGGATATTACGGGAGATCCGACCGTCGGATTCTCCTAAAACCGGAACCGTTGGGCTCGTCTCGAAAAGAGCTTTCTATCGAATATTAGAAATTTGAAATCTAACGGTTGGATTTGGAATTATGTCCAAATCAAATTTGAAAAAGGTCGCTGTGAGTGCAGTTCGATGGCCGTTGATGGAAATCGACTGTACGGGCCTTGATAAATTTATTAAAAATAGTAATAATTTGTGTTAAATCATAAGAAATGATTTGGGAAGAATTGGGATGAAAAACTCCATATTTGAAAAGATAAAAGTAGTTTTTTATCAAAATGAACTAGTTTTGAACTAGAATTATAATTCTATTTATTTTTAAATAAATAAATTGGATTTGAAAAGGTTTCAAAAGTAACCAGGATTTCCAATAATTGAATTGGAATGGATTTGTATCGTAATTGTCTTTGGATTATTTCGATGTTGGATTTCGTGATTTTACAGATGTTGTTATGGAGATTTGAAAGATATATTAATATCGTTATTTCCAATACGATATTTGTTTGGTCGTAGAATTTGATATTGAATATAAGCCGATATATTTTCTATTCAGAGCCTTGTATTTAATATCAAATGTGATTTGGGTTTGTCGTGAATGGTGTCTTTATTAACACTGTTCTTAAGTCCAGTTGAGAAAAAGATTAAATCTTTTTATTTAGATTAATGAAGTGTACCAATTAAATAATATTTAATTGGAATTGAATTGGTATTGATTTTTGGGTTTATCGTGAACAGTGTTTTAAATAACACTTATTCTTTAACCGGATAATTAATGGAATGTGATTTTGGGTTGTCGTGAACGGTATCTTCAATAATACTATTTTTAGACCCGAAGGAGTTAAGAAAATCAGAAACTAACTGGAGATTAGTTAAGTTGAATGGTTTCCTGTGTATTGATCTGATGTTGGTTTTGGCCTTCGGGGTTAATACTTAGGGAATTGCTCGCTTGCTAATTTACGGTTAGTGACTGATGAATTGGAATGAGGCGTATGTTGTGTTTGTGTAACACATGTTTATTATATACGCGAGTTATTCGGGAAGACCGGGTTTATCCCATTCTGAATAACTGATACGACGATAAGTCGAAGATGAAGACGGTGGTCGAAGACCGGAGGTCTTCACGTCGTTTGGGTGATTACTGATGATCTTGATTGGGATGTACACCCAAGAAGATGGAAACAGTTGGTGATCGTCCAGACGTATTTGGAGATCGATGGATGTGCGGGGTACTAGGTGCCTCCGGTTTCATTCAGACCCAGAACGAACTTGTAAATGGACTGTGTGTCTGACATCGAATTTTAGTCTGTGTGATTGATTTCTATTAAATATATATCTGTTTGGCGGCAGAGAATTCATTCTCTTGCTTAACGCCCTTCTTTGAGACGTACGAGCTCAGGGGTTATATACTGATGGATATCAAACGGATAGAGTGAATTGCCTGTGTGGCATGCCTAAGTGGCAAATGATCAAGGCTTTTGTTGAAAAGCAAAGTCTTGTGGTTGATGATCGAAGCACGGCCTTTGTGCGGTTGCTTTGTGTAACGTTTACTTCGCGAGTTTCACACCCCGTATGAACCAGAAACGGGAGAAGGACCTCAGGGAGGGCATGCGTTTCTTTCTAGTTAGAAGTGGCGTAAGTGGTTTTACACGCCCTGACCAGTTTAACTTATGTGGTTGTTGCTGTTGCGAGGCGCCTCAGATATACCGGTGACTATGTGAAGCCGAAGGAGCCATTCGTTGGCTCATTTATGCCCCATAGGGCAGGGAAACGCAGTGTTCAGGCATAATAATCCACATCGGTGGACCGGCCCTGACGATCCAAGGCTTGCCTGCGCGCTTGCCTGAGGGGCGGACTAGAGCGTCTCGAATCGGTAGAGGACGATCCCTGGTCTCGGTTCATAGATGGAAATCCAACTTCCAAATAGTGATTTTGCGGTTTTATTTGTAGAGTCTAGTATGGTGACATAGTGGGATGGGGCGCTTATGCCGTCTATGATTGATACTTATGATTTGAAGTTGTTTTATACAATATGCACTTATAATAGTATCAAACGATTTGTTTTAAACGTATCAAGCATTCTTGGCTATTATAAGGTAAAAACCCTATCCTCCGGCTTGCGTTGCATTGTGTGATGGGAACTGCGTCTTATAATAGCTTCATTGTTCTTTATTTAGCATTTCGCTGTTGTTTTATGCACTGGTGTTCTTGGGAGGAAACCCGTTCTGTGTTATACGACGTGGTCCCTTGATTTACCTAACTTTAAAATAAAGATTAATAACTGTTTTAGTTCTCACACCAGTCCCATGACTGACCCAGAGTTTATTGTTTAACCTAAACTTTGGATGCCCTTATTTTGACAAGGGCAGCTAGTAGTTTTGGTTTTGCAGATTTATATTCACAGGATCCTGGGTTATAGCTGGAATGATATCCGGAAAGCTTTGTATCCGTATATCTCTTCTAGTTGTGTATTGTATTATTTTTCGCTACGATGTATTTAAATGTAATTTAAATCTCTGATATTTCTGTGTAATATTCATTCATACTCTGTATATTCTTGTATTCTGATGGAATTGTTGTAATATACAATGAAATGTCCTTCCATCTGCGTTGTTTTGTGTATTGTTCTTGACTCAATCCGGGATTTCCCGTAAGGGGGATTTCGGGTTGTTTCATCGTGGTATCAGAGCTTTGGTTTACAAAGCTTAGAGAATAGGACACACTAGAACCATACGAAAGAATTCATCAGAAATTGGATTAGTAATATCCAATGGGAATGACTCGTTAGAGATGGGATCAGTAGTATCCTAGAACGAGTATGAAGAGTATAATTTTAAAATGAAAACAATTTTTGTTTTGAAATTTAAACCATTTCATACGTATTTGAATAATTATTCTATATTGATTTGGACAATCCGATATATAAAGATTTTGCATATGCGTCTTGCAAACGTGTATTTGAAAGTTTTAATATACTGGATATTTATAGAATCATACTCTAGTGCCCGGGAATAATTCTGGTGATGGGGCACCGTCGCTAGTATTTATTTTCGAGCGACGAAAGTGAGATTTCTATATATTTCCAATTGACTGGTGTGAGAACCGAAACTAGATAGGGCATATTGTTGTGATTTGGCATTAAAAATCTGATTTTTTTTACTGTGTATCAAAGTTATGAATTTCTAAAGCTAATCAACTAATTGATTGATGGTTGTGTTGTGTGATTAATTAAAATTTGTACCATATAGCCAAATTGAATCAAATTGTGAGTTATATTGAAAATTGGTCGCATTTGCTTGCATATACATGTACTTACATTGAACAGGTCTTAGCAAAGAGGCTACAACAAAAGAATAAAATTGTTTGCCCGACAAATAGGTACATGTTTACCATAATTTACTGTTTTGTTTGGGTGATGATGATTTTATGAGCCGATTGGCTAGCCGCTTGGCTTTTTCTTTTTCTTTTTGAGATCAGAAGGCCTGTACAGAAATTTCGGGATTTTCCCGTGCTCCCGGTGCAGGGGAGGTTATGGCGAAATTTTTCGAAAATTTAGGGTGTTAGCCAAATTTTTGAAAAATTTGAAAAGTTCATAGAAACTGAAAAGTTGAAGAACTTAAGCCGTAATCAAAACAATGAAAGTGAGTTGATATTTAAAACAACTTTCGGCTTCCTTCCTTTTCGGGGACGAAAAGTTTTAAGTGGGGGAGATTGTAACAACCCGAAAATCTGGGCTGGTTTAAAATTTTTATTTTGGCAATTTTGACGAATTTTGATTATTTAAAATAGATTATTTTAAATAATAACGACGAGAAATTTATTTTTAATAGAATTAGAACGTATATATGTATATACTTCGACGTTGGAATATAAATATTTATTTATATATATAAAAGGAATTAAAAATGACGCGGTAGTTCGATAATTCGATTTCAAACTTCAAATGAATGTACTGGGAGCAAAATAATCCGAATTTTAGTGAAACCAAAAATAATAGAATCTAATTGAGAATATCTTTCCAACGAATCCGAAAAATCAAAATTTCATAGCGGGAATCAAAAGTTATGGCCAAATGAATTTTCAGAATAGTCGCTATGGAATTCAGGCCCTTAAAAATGGAAATTTTGCAAATGACCTCGAATTTCGACGAAACCACGTTTGTTGGATCCGTGATGTCAAATTATCGCTAGATTCCAATTTTCATAATTTTCTGATTCAATATGTGAGCGTGGCAAAGGAAAACGCGTTTGACCATTTACAGTTGATTTTAATCGACTAGAAAATGGCCATTTTTCAAACGGTCTCAGAATTCAACGAAACTAGTTTTGTTGGGACCGTATCGTCAATACGAAGCTAGAAATTATTTTTCTGGAATTTTTCGAGTGAGTATGTGGCCCCATTAAATTGAAATGCACATTCAAATTCAATATATAGAGTTATATGTTGATTTTGATGGAAACTGGTCGAAACGATCGAATCAGCCTACGATACATATCCCATTGTGTTCGGAATGGGGGTAATACGCTATGGACGACAGGTGGTGGGCGTCATTTCGAGGTCGAAATAAAAATTCAACTTTTTGAAATTTAAATAGTTAAATAAATAAAAAATTAAAAATCTCCTTTCCCCCTTATCTCTCCCTTCAGGCCCCCGTTCATTTCAAAAGTTAAAAAAAAAGAAAGGGGATCGACGGGGGAGGGGGGGATCCGCCGCCCCAGCGCCGCCGCCGCTAAGGGCGGGGCTGCCGCACTTCTTCCCCGACCTCCTCCTTCTTCCCCGACTTCCTCCTTCTACCACGACCCCCCTCCTCCCTTCTACGAAACCAAAACCCCCCCAGCTTCATCGATTAACGCGCCACCGCCCTGCCATTTCCGCCACTTCCTCCTCAGCTCCCCCTTCTCCAATTCGCTGCGCCCCCATTCACGAAGGCCACCGACTCCCGCCGCCTCCTCAACACCTGGACGCCGCCTCCATCCAGCAAACTAGCAGCTCCACCGTTCAACCGTGAACCGAAACCCTAAAATGAATGTAAGATTTTATTTTCTGATTTTGTTTTGTTTTTTTAGGAAATAAAAACTGAAAATATGATTTTTATATTATAGATATATTAAAAATATGATTTTTATATAAGTATAGTATTAAAAATAGGATTTTTATATTACAGAAGATATAAAAATATTATTTTTATTTAGGTAGAGTTATAAAAATATAATCTTTATTAGAAGAAGAATGACATGAAAATATAATTTTTATAACGAAATAGCGATGTAATGATATGATTTTTATATATAAAACATCCTATTAAAATAGTGATTTTTTATTGTAAACAGCGTGAAATGGTTGAGTGGGAATGTTGAGCAAATCCGAGCGGTTCAGCAGTTCAAAAGCAAAGCACGGTGGAGTGGAATCCTCTGTGAGAATTTCTCACCTTTAATTTATTTTTCTAGTTAAAATATATACTAGGATGCAGGCGGTGTTTAGTAGCACCCGACACCCGTCGTCCACAGACCATGGACGGCTTGTATTGTAATGACCCGGATTTTGAGCGACTTTGGTTATCGACGTACGCCCGACGTCGATAACCAAAACATCGAAAAATCCCGGTAATTAATGAAAGAAATTAGAAGGTGAGAATAGATAAGATAGAAACTTAGAATAGAAGAAGAAGAAGAACACAACATCAGAGTAACACGAACCTCACAGCGGAACGAATAACATATAATAGATAACATAACTTTGAAATATAACAGTTATGTATACAATAGCACTTATCAGAGTACATCACTTACAACACAGCGGAAATAACTATAGCTATATGATCTTGAAGCCTCCTGCTCCACGCTCTTCTAGTATATCTGTAAATTCCTGACTACTTGACTGCCCGTACAAAATTAGGCACCCAAGAGTTTAGGGAAAACAAAACAAATAAACTCCGGGTCAGTCATGGGACTGGTGTGAGTAAAATAGTTTAAACATGCATACGAACAAGTAAACGATATCTCATAAGACCACACCGCAGAACGGAACGGGTTTTTCCCTTATGAGAATCCAAAATATCTTTATATCAAAAACCTTTTGATATTATAATAATGTCTATGTACAAATAGATATCAACTAGCAGAAACGCTTTCATCTCACGTTCTACATATATAGTATACAATCAAAATCGCAAGCACGTATTTGATAATGGATTTCCAACTATGACAAGGTATGGAACCACCTTCCGATCAGTGTACTTTAGGAACGATACACTAGAGTTCAACAAGAACATCTTGTAACTCAGCCACACATGACCGACCACTCATTTCGCTTGAGTGTATCGAATGTACATCACCAACGGTTGGGATCAGCAACCGTTCCCGTATATATATGGGACAGCATTGATAGATTTAAGAAACAAATGAATATTCACTAGATAGGTGGTTATACACCCTACTTCAGTGCGACCGACTTAGCCATGCTGCCTGCCCGATTTCTGTCATTTACCGGTTGATGAGGCTAGAATCTACGCTTTATCATCACATCAGATTCACTTCGAATGCCATATTGTCAGATCCATCAGAATCACTAATTGACGTCTACAACCATACATTACGTGTCAGCTAAAAGAAGTTTCCTCCTCCGCTTCCACTCTTGGTATAGTTGAAGAAATCAATGTACGTGACCGTCTGGAAATACTATGTTAGACATTCATTCATACAAGTCATCCTCATTCACTTAGAATGTCACATCGTCATACCCGCCAAATCACAAATTGACTTATCCAAAAATAACACGGGTATACAGCTAAGAGAAACGAATTCCTCCGCCACCAAACATGAATACGTTTGAACAGATCAACTCACGCGATCCATTGGATATACTTTGTCAGACCTTCGTCCATACAAGTTGTCCTGGGACTGGACAAACCGAAGGCACTACTCAGTATATACATCTTAGTCACTGTTATCTAAGACTAATACAGCAGCCCTTGCAATTTTACTTTGTCTTCAATTATCTTTGGCATATATGATTCGCAACGCTTATGCCAATACAGAGTGGTTCTTTGGATAATAATCCAACCGGTCTCTCCATGTTAACAACGTTAAAATGGTAAAAACTTCGATAGTCTGTGAGTTAACTATCAAAGAAAAACAAGTGTGCAAACAACGATATTATTTCCAGATGGAAATTATATCGAACAAACATCATTTGTCATAAATCTCTTTAGTTCATTTTACATCTCCTGTTTCCCTATATTCAACATTTGCTATTTTCTATATTTAGAAAATATATGTTATCAACACTGGAAACATTTCCATTCCTTGTTTTCTGCATTTAGGAAACATTTCTGATTCATGTTTGGAAACATTTCCAAAACTCCTTTACGATCAAACCTTACCATTTCTTAGTTAAGAAGGAAGTCACTCAAGTTGGGGTATAATTACCTCTTAGACCTTAACTGAACAACGTTATAACTTCAAAATGGTCAAAGTTTATCTTTTAATCTTTAACAACTTCTTTACGCCTTTCTCGGATACAATTTTACTAATCCACTTCTATATTTAAGACATTGGTTATAACGATAACGTTAAAATCCCTACTTTCGAATTATCTAACTTTAATTATAACTTCTTTTCTTATTAGTGAATAATTAACCTAACACTTATTTATTTATAAATAAATAAATCTCTATTTAAACACTGGAAAGTACAAGTACTTTCCCAAATTCAATATAATCGAATTTGCCGATTAACTCTCTTCGAGAAATCTCTATTTGATTAACTCTTCTTCGAATAACCTATATTCGATTAACTTCTTCTCAAACAAATGATATTCGATAATCTCTCTTCGAATAACTAATATTTGATAACTCTTCCTTTTCAAATATCTCATATTTGAAAATCTCACTTCGATTAAACTATAATCGATAACTCCCTTTTCGAATGACTCTTATTCGATAAATCTCACTTCGATGAAACTAACATCGATAACTCCTTTCGATGAAACTAACATCGATAACTCCTTTCGATGAAACTAACATCGATTTATTTAACTCGACGAACTTAACTCGACTAACTTAACTTGACTCGACTAACTTAACTCGACTTACTTGGTTTGACCAATTCGATTCGATAACTAGGCTCGACTAACTTGGTCGAACCACCCGATCAACTCAACTTATTTAACTTAACTTATTTCTCACTCGATCAACTCGATTAACTCCTATCGAATAACTAATATTCGATTAAACTCCATTCGCTTGACTCTAGATCGCAGCGATCACAATGGTTACGCCTGACTCCCTCAGGAAACATCCGACCGCCGTAGGCTATTTACAGCCCTGCGAATTACGCTAGCAGTCGTCCAAGGTGGCAACTTACCCTGAATACTATGTTTGACTAACTCTGTCTCAAATAACTATATTTGATTAACTCTAGTTCATTTTAACTCTAATCAATTAACTCTAACTAATTAACTCCAACTGGTTAACTCTAACTGATTAACTCTAACTGATTAACTCTAACTGATTAACTCTAACTGGTTAACTCTAACTGGTTAACTCTATTTGACTAACTTGACTTGACTAACCCCTTTCGAATAAAATATTCGATTAACTAACTTTCGAATATCATATTCGATTAACTAACTTCGAATACCATATTCGATTTCTCCTTTCGAATACCATATTCGATTAACTAACTTCGAATACCATATTCGATTAACCAACTTCGAATACCATATTCGATTAACTCCTTTCGAATGTCTATATTCGATTAACTAACTTTGAATACCATATTCGATTTACTAACTTCGAATACCATATTCGATTTCTCCTTTCGAATGTCTATATTCGATTAACTAACTTCGAATACCATACTCGATTTACTTTATAAAGATTTCCTTTTTAACAACGTTTTATTCATTTGAAAAGATTTACTTTTAAATAACGGTTCTACACTTTAAAAATGATTTCCTTTTTTATAATGTTCCCTTTCCAGTTCTATTTGTAAATGGTTTACAAATATTTTCTTTTCAAATTTATTCTTGAAATATTCTAATTCCTTAAATTCCCGGGAAAATTCGCCATAACCTCCTTTGTATCAGGAGCATTGGGAAAATCCCCAAACTCGCCACATAGGCTTTTTCATTCAAAAAGAAATGTTTTGAATTTATTTTCCTTTTTAAAATATCTCCTATTTATAAATATCCCAATTTATAAATATTGCTAATTTATAAATATTCCACTTTATAAATATCTCTTATTTATAAATATCCCATTTTAAAAATATTCTATTTTCAATATCACTTTGAAAATTCCCCTATCAACATTCCGGTATGTTATGGTATTTTAACATATCAAATTACGATGTCTAATCTCGTCCATACACATACAATCAACAACGGGTTATAATTCACATCATATATTAAAATATATGAAAAACAATAAAATAACTGTTGAGGAATCCAGTCGGATTCCTCCAACCTGTTTCCCTGCATCCACAGATGTTACACAATATGATTATCATCACTTTCAGTTCAATATACATTTTTCTGATAGCAGAATCAATATATAAATATTTAATGGTTTATAAGTATATATATATATATATAATTTTCACTAACTGACTAGCAGTTCAATCAATCAACCAACACACAGCAATCAACGGATGATTAACAGTTCTGAAAATACATTATAAAATATAACTATTCAGAGTTGGTGAGTTTTACTCACATTTGCAGTTCATCGTTAAAGAATGATAAACTGTTATTTGATTTGAATCAAACAATTTATTTCATCATAAATTCATAAGAGCTCGAATCCACTTCCAGTCAGCTTCATTGTGAAGCTCCTGTCCATACGATCCCGTCGGATCTTGTTTCATCTAATTCAATATCTCTCAGCCCAATACCAAAGTCCACCCGCAACCTCTTCTCCTACAGATGCTTCGATCCTCCTACTCCAGAAAACACGCACCATTTTAAAGTTTGCACAACATTAAAATAAAAATCTAAATTAAATTTAATAAAGGACTTATGCCTCATCCCTCCTACACGGCCCATTGCAAACCAAGCCCAAGATAAAAAGTCTTCTTCCCAAATAAACACACAGCCGACGCTCCTCATTGTGAACACCATAGCCGATACTTCCCTTCACCCAACGTCCCTCCTCCTCTTCACAAATCCGTACATCAATTCCATCACTAAACAACACTCCGAAATCCCAACACATCCCTACCCTCAAAGTACACATCGCACCACCCAGGAGAATCCGACCTCTCCTGCTTGAGCCGCCGTACAGTAAACGGGTCGACATTTATTGATATCAAAATCACCAGAATTTTGCATACACGCTCAACTTTTTGCTAGAAACTCAAAGACAACATCGAAACATGGAATCGAGTCACCAAATCGCCAAAACAATGAACCCTAGTCTCACTGCTCGTTGACGCCTACTGCCATACAAGCATCGAACAGTGTAAAATCGCTAAGAGAGGGGAGAGCATCCATCGCAGAACCCAAATATGTATAGGATTCGATTTATAGCTTTTGATTTTATTTTCTATTGACTTTTGAATTTAGAAGAGATCGACATTTTTCTGCTCAAAGAAAAATAGAGCGGCGCCCTGGTGTTTAACCTCAGGAGAAAAAATATTAGGTTTTAGGATTTTTGTTTAGTATTTATAGGATTTTTAAGATATTATTTTTGTGGATAAAAATGCTTCAACAATGCTGAGAAGTTTGTGGGGGCTGAGAACACGAATCGTGGCTTTATCTTTGATCAGGGAAATATATTCCCTTTTTGTTTTCCAGAACGAAGTTCTACGATCTCCGTTATACCAAATTTCATCGTTTTACGAGCCACTATAGACAGAAATAAAAATACCGTTACGATGAGTAACGTGCCGCGATCCCAAAAATATAATAATACCGGTAGGTGGACTCATATTTTAAAACTTCAAAATGTTGATTTCAGGGTGCGAAATACTTCAAATAAAAAGTCGCTTATTAAATTAATTAAAAATTACAGTAAAATTCTAAAAATTATTTTATCACTATGTCACAAAGGAACCTTGTTTAAATTCACAACCGATATTCAAATATATTTGAATAACCGTTATGGCCACGAACGAATATACCGCTGTTTTTATAAATATTTGATTTGGACATAAATCAAAATCTATAGAACGAAATCCCGATTTTTCTCTTCCACTAGAAAGATATACTCCATCAGCTCCATACGTTTCTTGTTTCACAGAAATCCGGCCTAAAACGAATCATGTACATTCAGTTGAAGTTCAAATCGCCAAATAGCGAACTGCAGCGCCATTTCGAGCTCGTTTATAAATATATTATAAACTATACGTTCAACTGTCGTCGATTCAATATAATCGTTATAATATTTCGAATCGAAACTCCACCAAATCTCGTATGCTATTCAATTCACACGTTATTGTGAATTTCACTATTTCCGACTATTTCGACATTATAATATATTATTATATTATAATTATTTATTAAATATTCAATATTAATTAATTAAACGATCATTAACTTCTCTAAATTACCAATTATATAGTTAAATAAATTAATTATATATCTCTAAAAATGCGGGTCATTACATGTATGCTTGTTTGTTTGATTTTGATGTGTAGTTGATTTTGTGATGTGAAATAAAATATTTATATAGTTAAAATATTTTATAGTTAAAAATAGAATTTTAACGTGTATATGAAATAAATAAAAATAAACAGATCGGACGATTTGTTTATATACACTGATTTGATTGATATTGATTGGGATGATTAATTTTACACATTGCCCAACTGCACGAATAAAATCTGTGTTTGATTGTTTTAAAACCCCACACGGGTATTGGGGTGATATATGACATACACTAATCCCAATAGTTAGTTATATGTCGATCGATTGATTGACAGACTGTTATAAGCGTTAAATATTTATATTTGATGCTTATACAGTGTAGAATGCACTTTGGATGATGGTTGATGATTTATCGTTGCTGTTATATACGTGTGGTAGAAAATCCATATAATTAACATTATATGGTAATTGATTGGGCCTCATTCCAGTTTTGAAATAGAAATATTCAAAATAAAATATTTGAAAATAGGAATATATGAAGCCGTATTAATTAGATTGACGCCATTTTGACGTGAACGATATTTATATCGATTTTATTCATTTTATAATGAATATCGAAAGTGATTTCGAAAAGAAATTGAAAATTTAAATTGAAAATGAAAAGAATTGAAATTCGAATTGAAAATGAATAGAAATAAATTCGAATTGAAAATGAATAGAAACGAATTCGAATTGAAAATGAATAGAAATGAATTCGAATTGAAAATGAATATAAATGAATTCGAATTGAAATTGAATATAAATGAATTCGAATTGAAATTGAATATAAATGAATTAGAATTTAAATTGAATATAAATGAATTCGAATTGAAATTGAATATAAATGAATTCGAATTGAAATTGAATTGAAATTGATTTGAAATGAATTTAAAACGAATTTATATTGGAATACTCAATTTTGATTTGAAATTGAATATGAAGTTGAAATTGTTTCAGAAACGAATTTAAAACGATTTATAAAATACGTTTTAAAAGGAAATCGATGAAGTATAAATTATATATGTTATATATATAATATAATGGCCTGAATAGAACGCGCCGCGCCGCGGCATTTCGCGAATTTCGACCATTGACTTCGAACGGATATTACGGGAGATCCGACCATCGGATTCTCCTAAAACCGGAACCACTGGGTTCATACCGAAAAGAGCTTTCTAACGAATATTAGAAATTTGAAATCTAACGGTTGGATTTGGAATTATTTCCAAATCAAATTTGAAAAAGGTCATTGTAAGTGCAGTTCGATGGCCGTTGATGGAAATTGAATGTACGGGCCTTGATAAAATTATTAAAAATAGTAATAATTTGTGTAAAATAATAAGAAATGATTTGGGAAGAATTGGGATGAAAAACTCCATTTTTGAAAAGATAAAAATAGATTTTTATCGAAATGAACTAGTTTTGAACTAGAATTATAATTCTATTTATTTTTAAATAAATAAATTGGATTTCAAAAGGTTTTAAAAGTAATCAGGATTTCCAATAATTGAATTGGAATGGATTTGAATCAAAATTGTCTTTGGATTATTTCAATGTTGGATTTCGTGATTATACATATGTTGTTATGGAGATTTGAAAGATATATTAATATCGTTATTTCCAATACGATATTTGTTTGGTCGTAGAATTTGATATTGAATATAAGCCGATATATTTTCTATTCAGAGCCTTGTATTTAATATCAAATGTGATTTGGGTTTGTTGTGAATGGTGTCTTTATTAACACTGTTCTTAAGCCCAGTTGAGAAAAAGATTAAATCTTTTTATTTAGATTTAATGAAGTGTACCAATTAAATAATATTTAATTGGAATTGAATTGGTATTGATTTTTGGGTTTATCGTGAACAGTGTTTTAAATAACACTTATTCTTTAACCCGATAATTAATGGAATGTGATTTTGGGTTGTCATGAATGGTATCTTCAATAATACTATTCTTAGACCCAAAGGAGTTAAGAAAATCAGAAACTAACTGGAGATTAGTTAAGTTGAATGGTTTCCTATTTATTGATCTGATGTTGGTTTCGGCCTTCGGGGTTAATACTTAGGGAATTGCTCGCTTGCTAATTTACGGTTAGTGACTGATGAATTGGAATGAGGCGTATGTTGTGTTTGTGTAACACATGTTTATTATATACGCGGGTTATTCGGGAAGACCGGGTTTATCCCATTCTGAATAATTGATACGATGATAAGTTTAAGATGAAGACGGTGGTCGAAGACTGGAGGTCTTCACGTCGTTTGGGTGATTACTGATGATCTTGATTGGGATGTACACCCAAGAAGATGGAAACAGTTGGTGATCGTCCAGACGTATTTGGAGATCGATGGATGTGCGGGGTACTAGGTGCCTCCGGTTTCGTTCAGACCCAGAACGAACTTGTAAATGGACTGTGTGTCTGACATCGGATTTTAGTCTGTGTGATTGATTTCTATTAAATATATATCTGTTTGGCGGCGGAGAATTCATTCTTTTGCTTAACGTTCTTCTCTGAGACGTACAAGCTCAGGGGTTGTATATTGATGGATATCAAACGCATAGAGTGAATTGCCTGTGTGGCATGCCTAAGTGGCAAATGATCAAGGCTTCTGTTGAAAAGCAAAGCCTTGTGGTTGATGATCGAAGCACGGCCTTTCTGGTGTAGCTTTGTGTAACATTTACTTCGCGAGTTTCACACCCGGTATGAACTAGAAACGGGGAAGGACCTCAGGGAGGGCATGCGTTTCTTTCTAGTTAGGAGTGGCGTCAGTGGTTTTACACGCCCTGACGAGTTTGACTTATGTGGTTGTTGCTGTTGCGAGGCGCCTCGGATATACCAGTGACTGTGAAGCCGAAGGAGCCATTTGTTGGCTCATTTACGCCCCATAGGGCGGGGAAACGCAGTGTTCAGGCATAATAATCCACATCGGTGTACCGGCCCTAACGATCCAAGACTTGCCTATGCGCTTGCCTGAGGGGCGGACTAGAGCATCTCGAATCGGTAGAGGACGATCCCTGGCCTCGGTTCATAGTTGGAAATCCAACTTCCAAATACGTGATTTTGCGGTTTTATTTGTAGAGCCTAGTATGGCGACATAGTGGGATGAGGCGCTTATGCCGTCTATGATTGATACTTATGATTTGAAGTTGTTTTATACACTATGCACTTATAATAGTATCAAATGATTTGTTTTAAGCGTATCAAGCATTCTTGGCTATTATAAGGTAAAAACCATATCCTCTGGCTTACGTTGCATTGTGTGATGGGAACTAGGTCTTATAATAGCTTCATTGTTCTTTGTTTAGCATTGTGCTGTTGTTATATGCACTGGTATTCTTGGGAGGAAACCCGTTCTGTGTTATACGGCGTGGTCCGTTGATTTACCTAACTTTAAAATAAAGATTAATAACTGTTTTAGTTCTCACACCAGTCCCATGACTGACCTGGAGTTTATTGTTTTAACCTAAACTCTGGGTGCCCTTATTTTGACACGGGCAGCTAGTAGTTTTGGTTTTGCAGATATATATTCACAGGATCCTGGTTTACAGTTGGAATGATATCCGGAAAGCTTTGTATCCGTATATCTCTTCTAGTTGTGTATTGTATTATTTTCCACTGCGATGTATTTAAATGTAATTTAAATCTCTGATATTTCTGTGTAATATTCATTCATACTCTGTATATTCTTGTATTCTGATGGAATTGTTGTAATATACAACGAAATGTCCTTCCGTCTGTGTTGTTTTGTGTATTGTTCTCGACTCAATCCGGTATTTCCCGTAAGGTGGATTTCGGGTTGTTTCAGGAGGGTATGTAAATTTTTAGATCAACATTATCTCATTGCGTAGATAATAACGATTTTGATGTCATATCTCTTGGGAGCTCCTTAAGATTACTGCTATTTAAACTTATCAATAATCTCATGGGAAAGAAAAATCAATTTAAACAACATGAAAAACGACTTACAGTCAAAGCAAAGCTAAAGAAAATAGAGAAGTAGAGCAGCAACACATAAACCTTGCATCGGCTATCAATTTTGAGTTTAAGAGCCACATCATGATAAATATGATTACACCACTTTGATAAATAAAGAGAACATATCAACAAATTAAAATAAATTAGATAAACCTTTGCAAATTATGCTATGCATGTTTATAATAAATTCAAAAAGGATTGGAAGAAAAATAACCTTAAAACTATTTGAGTACTTATTCATGTTCTTTAAAAAAAACAAGTATTGAACGTTCATAATTCTAATGGCCCACAAATCCGTAATATCTGAGTTGACTAAATACATCACACACCCAACCCAAATATCACAGAAATACGAATCAATTTTTTTTAAGAAGAAAAAGGTAGAAGAAGAACAAAAATAACAACACAGAATCTCACATCGCATCGGAACAAAAGATAATATATCATTTCTTTTGAAATTCAAGATTTTAACTGTATAGCATACAATTATCAGAGTATAACACTTACAACACAGCGGAAAAACAATAACTAAATAATGCTGAAGCCTCATGCTCCAAGCTCCTTTAGATACATCTATAAATACCTGAACTACTTGAAAGCCCGCACAAATATAGGCACCCAAGAGTTTAGGGAAAACATAGAAAAATAAACTCTGGGTCAGTCAGGGGACTAGTATGAGTAAACAATTTTAAAACAGTTTGAGAAAATAAACGATATCTCATAAGACCACGCCGTATAACACAGAATAGGTTTTTCCCTTATGAGAATCCAAAACACTTGATATAACTTTCAAATCCTTTTGAAAGAAAAACGATACTCTTTATATCAAAACTCTTTTGATATTATAATAGTGTCTAAATCAAATAAATAGAAATTGTAACACCTCGAATTTTATGAGAATATTAAAATTAACAAATTAAAGAACACTTAATTTTTAGAAGAAGAATTAAGTGAAATGGGTTGCGCGATTACGTTCGTCTCAAAATTTTGTCAAGATAGACATTTGGTTCGGCATAAAACGGATACCTTATGAAGAAGTTATTAAGCCTTGAAGTTTGTATGCATATGAGGAAAATATATATATGTATATATATATATATATTAAATAAATAAATATGCAAAAAAGTTCAAAACAGCGAATCGGGAGGGGGAATAACCGAACCGACCCATTTTGAGGTCGACCCGAGCCCCGCTGGGTCGACTAGGGGTTGATTCAAGGTGTTTGGCTGCCAACCCATGGGCAGATTCGCTCTAAGGCAGATGTGGCATCTGATTGGTTTTGATGGACTCCTTGTTGAGTCATTAGGGCTGATGTGGCTATTCTATCTTGTCTGAATGGCTTTGATTTGCTCCAGGTTAATCTGACGGTTCCTATTAAATCAAACTTCTATATAAGCAACATAATACCTCAACCCTAAATCATATTAAAAATCAAACCAAGAGCCTCCATGCTGCCATTGGACAACCTCGAGTAGCCACCGTTCAACTTGAAGCAAATTAAAATAGACAAACCAAATCAAATCAAAATTAAACTAAAACAACAATTGTCTACATCAAAGGCGAGCATTTCAACTTCAGAATACAGATTCCAGAAATTAAGATAGTCTTTTGTAAGTATAGTTATCTTTTAGATGTAAATAATTTTAAGATGTGATTTGATATAATGTGAAAGATAGAATTATACCATGTTGTACAATATTGACGATGCTTATTCATGTTTGTTTCTTGTAATGATTTTATCATGAATTGTCTTGGAATGTTTGTGGCTTATTGGACTTGGTGTTGGATCTATTAAAGATTGAGAACGAAACTACCAATATCATATGCAAGTTATATGTTTCATATTAAGATCTACATATATATGTTTATATGATTAATGCAAGTTGTATGTATTATGTTAGATCCAAGTCAAGATCTCTCTCTCTCTCTCTCTCTCTCTCTATATATATATATATATATATATATATATATATATATATATATATATATATATATATATATTCATATGCTTTATGTTAGATCCATATGCCTATATATGTTCATATGCAAGTTACAAGTTTTATGTTGGATCCATGTTAAGATCTATCCAGGTTCATATGATTAATGCAAGTTATATGTTTTATGATAGATCCAAGTAACGATCTAATTATACATATGTTCATATGCAAGTTACATGTTAGATCCAAAACTAGATCTATATTTATATGCATGTTTGTAAAGTGGATTTATGCAAGTTCACCTTGTTAGATCTAGTTCACACCTATATGGTAATGTTAAAATTATACAAGCTTTGGAATTGGACATGTCATGATTATGTTATATGCTAGTTTATAATGGAGGTTATGCTCACACATGCCTAGATCTACATATTAACATGTTTTAGGCTTATGATTATTTAAGTCTAAATTATATGCAAGTTCATGTGACATGTTAAATTATATGATAAATTTTTATGCAAAATTTACATGTTTGGTTGAATCTATATTATGCATGTTCCCTTCTTTACCTCTTGTTTATAAATTGGGCTAATATGCGGGCCCAATGACTTTATGTGGTTAATACGAACGAACAAACAGGGGTAATGTTGGGATAGTTATTAAATCAAAACATGTTAATAATGTAGGTGGGCCCAAAACCATGCAAATTGTTAAGGCCATGAATTGTATAATTTATACCATTAGTCTTGAACATAATTAAAATATGTGATATGAAACACTTATAGAAAATTTACATATATAAAATGTAAAAGATGAATATGCCTAACCTGAGGTTAGACTGAGTTGTAGTGTAAACCTGCCCGGAACCGACAGGCACATCCAGTAACCACAACAATACATGTGTAATGTGAGAGGTTAGTGCATCAAGCCCAGAAAGATCCGAGGTTAGACTGAGTTGTGGTGTAAAACTGCCCGGAACCGACCGGCACATCTAGTAACCACAACAATACCTGTCTAATGGGAGTGCTTGGTGCTTTAATTAATTAATTAAAGCTCATGAACAATCAAGCTAGAAACGGTGAGGTTAAGTAATTACGGAAACATTTAACCAACTTAACATGTTAACAAGACAAGATTGGTGGGGTTAAGTAATTGAGAAAACACTTAGCCAATTCAACATGTTAACTAGACAAGATTGATAGAGGTTATGTCAAACCAAGGACACTTAACCAATTTAGCATGTTGACTAGAAAAACCCTAGTAACAGGGACCCGTTTCAGCAGTAACCCACATGGATATATCAAGGTACCCTGAACTAGGTAGGGTGGGGCACGATTACTGGGCTGAATATAAGCGGTAAAAAAGGGCGGCGGTTAGTTGCGTCAGTGTAGGTTCCAACGGAGTATGGGCGTGCACAGGCTCCGGAGTGGAAAAAGCAGGCACTGGGCACCAGACGTACACTTGTGCATGTTTGAATTGTGTCAGGGTTGCCATTATAGGACTTGATGCACCCTATACTGGAACCAGCACAAGTACTTAAAAATCACGTGGGGCTGCATGACACCAGGAATACATGAATGCGAGTAGGAGCCGATCAAATTCTGAATAGGATCACTTTATCATGAACATACATTGCTAGTTAAACTGCTCTTAGTGGGTGCAGAGAAGTAAAAGTGGGTGCGATAGCCAAATCTAGTTAAATCTTACTTTAGCTCGTTTTAGGACTACCCTATACTTGTGGTATCATTCTAAGTTCAGTTTATTCATGTCATAGTCTTTTACTTATTTACATGCTATTAAATTACTGGGCTTACTAGGCTTATGTCTGACCCATTTTCCTTTTCACTTCTTTTCTTCCGTGCCCCTCCCCTCCTCAGGTCCGTAGGGAGGAAACACGTCTTTTAGTCCAGATTAGTCAAAGCTTGAAGACTGTAGATGCAAGCCTTGGACTTTCCTTTTTGAGCTATGGCTATGATCAAGCTCTTGTTGGGGATTTATGTCATTTTATTTTCAGTATTGCTTCTTTATGTTTTCAAGACAGATGAAAAGTTGTAATAATTTGGAAGGTTGAAATAATTATTGAATTATTGTATTGAAAAAATATATATGAAATAATATTTATCTCTTTCCGCTGCTTAAATTTTCTTTCTTGTAATTTATTAGTGTCTTGTAGCTTAAAACACTCCACCAAAGTTAAGTCATTCCCTTTGAGAGTGACCTTAACGGAGGTGGGGTGTTACACTTGGTATTAGAGCTAAAGGTTACGAGACCGGATAAAATTTTTGAAACTATTTTTCAAAAAGAAGTCATAAAGAAGCATTTTTAAGAAAAAGTGTTAATTTAAAAAGGCATATTCCCCAAAGCCATATGCACTATCTTTCTATCCTTCGTTTTGAATCTTTCCTTTTTGTTTCAGCATGTCTAGGGATCTTAACCTTCCAGAGGGTGTACCAACACCTGGCTGGTTCAGGAGATACCAAGAAGCTAGGGCTAATGACGCAGGCCCAACAGACATTCCTCCTCCCCCAACTGCTGCTCCTCCTCTCCTCCTCTGAGAGGAAATTCTTTCTCAAAGATCTGTAGAGGCTTTAGATCCATGGGTGGAAAAGACTTTAAGGGAGCGAATCATTCGTGGAAGCTAGAAACTGGCTCAAGGAGACTGAGGACTTATTTGTTATCTTTAAACTAGATGAGAGGTAGAAACTACAGTTGGTTTTGTGGTTGCACAAAGATGAGGCCTCCTTCTAGTGGGAGGTCACTAATGTTGAAAGACTAATAGAGACTTGGGAGGACTTCAGGGCGAGATTTGAAATGAAGTTCCTCTCACAAGTTGAGCAGAGTCTGCAAATGGAGAAGTTCCTATCACTTAAACAGGGGCAGCTTGTCGGTCAAAGAATGCGTCAATAAATTCAACCAGCTTGCTCGATTTGGACTGGAGTTAGTAAACACTCCACACAAGAAGGCTCTCCGCTTTGCCAAAGGACTGAATGAGCCACTGCAAGGTTTGGAAATGTCCCATATACCTATGGGAGCAACTTACGAGAGACTGGTGGACATAGATCTGTTGCAAGAGGAGAACAAAGATTGAAAGAAGGAGGTGAAGAAGGAAGAGCCTCAAAACAAGAAAGGAGATGGATCTCAGAACAAGAAGACGGACCTCAAGAAAGGTGGGAAGGATAATAAATCCCATAAGAAGATGAAGTGTAATTTCCGTGGGATACCTGGACACTTGGCAAGGGACTATAGAAAGAAAAAGAGGAAATTAGCTGCTTGTTTCCAGTGCAGGGATACTATACACTTGTCTAAGGACTGCCCAAAAAAGGCAAGGGCAGGGACAGAAGACTGGATCATCTTCTGGAGGACAGGTTCATGCTCTCGTTGCACCTCTGCTGGAACGAGATAGACATATTTCTGTTGAGAGTATAGTTTATCTGTTTGATAATCCCGTTCGTACTCTCTTTGTGTAATAACCCGGAAATCTGAGCTAATTTAAAATTTTTATTTTGGAAATTTTAGCGAATTATGAATATTTAAAATGAATTATTTTAAATAATAACAAGGAGAAATTTATTTTGAATAGAATTAGAACGTATATAGTTATATAGAGCGTCGTTAGAATATAAATATTTATTTTAAATAAAAAAGAATTGAAAATGGCGCGGTAGTTTGAAATTTCGATTTCGAATTTCAAATGAATGTATAAGATTCAAAATAAACCAGATTTTGGCGAAACCAAAAATATTAGAATCTAATTGAGAATATCTTTTCAACGAATCCGAGAAATCAAAATTTCAAAGCGGGAATCAAAAGTTACGTCCAGTTGAAAATTCAGAATAGTCGCTATGGAATTCTGGCCCTTAAAAATGGAAATTTTGCAAATGACCTCTGTTTTCGATGAAACCACTTTTGTTGGATCCGAGATGTCAAGTTATTGCTAGGTTTCAAAATTCGTAATTTTCTGAATCAATATGTGAGCGTGGCGAAGTAAAACGTGTTTTGTCAATTACAATCGACCAGAAAATGGCCATTTTTCAAACGGTCTCGGAATTTGACGAAATTATTTTTGTTAGAACCGTATCGTCATTATGAAGCTAGAAAACATTTTTCGGAAATTTTTAGGGTCCGTATGTGGCCTCGGTGAATTGAAATGTGCGTTCAAATTCAATATATAGATTTATAATTTGATTTTGACAAAAACTGATCGAGACGGTCGAACTGGCTTATGATACATATCCTATTATATTCGGAATGGGGGTAATTAGCTAGGGACGACAGTCGTTGGGTCTCCTTTGTGGTTCGAAATAAAAAGTTACTTCTTGAAATAATTAAACAATAAAATATATATATATATTTATAATTCCCTTCCCCCATTTCCTCGTTCGCTTAGTCAATGCGAGCCCCCCTATCGTTAACAAAATCATTATAGAAAAAAAATTAAAACGTGATCGAAGCCCCCTCTGTCCACCGCGCAACCGCCGGAGCTGGCTCCGCCCTCCCGCCGTCCGAGCTCCCCCAGCCTCCGCTGCTTCCCTCTCCTCCCTTCCCCCGTTCTCTGATCGAGCACCGCGGCCCCCCTAAACCCTAGTCCCCCAAAACTGACGCGCCCGCCACTAGTGAACCCCCACCACCGTCTGACCGCCTTCCTGCTGCCGTATTCCCCTCTGACGACCTCTTCAACACCTCCTCCTCCGAAAATAGTGAGCTTTTCCTTTTTAGTTTATTTTAATTTAGTATTAATTTATAAAATACTTAGTTTAAATTCAGTTTTAATTTATATAAATGCATAGAGATGATTAGATTCTTAACTTTCGGATAGGATTATATTTTTAACTTTGAAAAGATTTTATTTTTAAGTAAATAAAAAGATTTGATTTTTAGTAGATAGAAATATTATTTTTTATGAAGATAAAAATATGATTTTTATCCATAGAGAGTTGAATTAAAATTGGGATTTTTATACATATATAACATCATAATAAAAAGGAGATTTTTATATGTATAGCGTTGAGAAAAAAATTGGATTTTTATATATAGATAGAAGTTATAAAAATATGATTTTTATATTATAGAAAGAATAAAAATATGATTTTTATATTATAGAAAGAATAAAAATATGATTTTTATATTATAAAAAGAAAAAAATATGATTTTTAAATTGGTAGAGTATTAAAAATATGATTTTTAATATATAGAACATCATATTAAAAATGTGATTTTAATATGAACAGCGTGGAGAAGACTGCGTCGGAAGTACGGACAAATCCAGACTGTTCTGAATTTCAGAAGTAAAATGGAGGAGTGGAACCCAAAGATGAGAACTTCTCACTTTTATCTTGTTTTTTAGTTGAAATATATACTAGGATGCAGACAGTGCTTAGCAGTACCCGACACCCGTTGTCCACAGACCATGGACGACTTCTGTGATTGTTTGTGTTGTGAAATTTGACTGTTGATTGTGATGTGAAAATTATATATTCATGTGTTGAAAGAAAAATAATTTCATGTGTTGAAATAAAATAATTTCATGTGTTGAAATAAAATATAATTTCATGTGTTGAAATAAAATATATATTCATGTGTTGAAATAAAAAATACATATATATATTCATTTACAAATCGAACGATTTGTTTATGTACACTAATTTGATGGATATTGATTGGTACGATAAATTTTACACATCGCCCAACTGTACAAATAAAATCTGTGTTTGATTGTTTGAAACCCCACGCAGGTGTTGGGATGAAATTGGAAATACACTAGTCCCAATAATTAGTTTTATGTCGATCGATTGATTGACAAGCTGTTATAAGCGTTGAATATTTATATTTGATGCTTATACAGTGTAGAATGCACTCTGGATGATGGTTGATTGTTTATCGTTGCTATTATATACATGTGTTATATGGAATCCATATAATTAACATTATATGGTAATTGATTGGGTCTCATTCCAATTAGAAAAATAAATTCATGTGTTGAATAAAATAAATATTCATGTGATGAATAAAAGGAAATTCATGTGTTGAATAAAATAAATATTCATGTGTTGAATAAAAGGAAATTCATGTGTTGAATAAAGTATATATTCATGTATTGTGTAAAAGAAAATTCATGTGTTGAAGAAAATATTCATATGTTGAATAGAATAGAGAAGTTATTGAAAGATATAAAGCCGTGTCGATTAGATTTGTGCAATTTTGTCGCGAACGAGATTTATACCGATTATATTCATTTTTATAATGAATATAGAAAAGGAAGTAATTTCAAAATATAACATTTTGAAAATATTATCATTTATATATATATATATATATATGATATGGAATATTCAATTTTGATTAGAAATTGAATAGGAGGTTGAAATCGTTTTGAAAATGAATTTAAAACAATTTGTAAAGTACATTTTAAAAGGAAATCGATGAAATATATATTATATATATTTATATATAATATAATGGCCTGAACAGAAAGCGTCGCGCTGCGGCAGTTCGCGAATTTCGACCATTGACCTCGAATGGACGTTGCGGGAGATCCGACCGTCGGATTCTCCTAAAACCGGAACCAATGGGTTCGTATCGAAAAGAGCTTTCTAACGAATATGAGAAATTAGAAATCTAATGGTTGGATTTGGAATTATGTCCAAATCAAATTTGGAAAAGTCGTTGTAAGTGCAGTTCGATGGCCATTGATGGAAATCGACTGTACGGGCCTTGATAAAATTATTAGAAATAGTAATAATTTATGTAGAATCATAAGAAGTGATTTGGATAGAATTGACATGAAAAATTCCATATTTGAAAAGATAAAAATAGATTTTTATCGAAATGAACTAGTTTTGAACTAGAGTTATTATCCATGTATTTTTAAAATAAATAGATTGGATTTGAAATGGTTTTAAAAGTAACCATAATTTCCAATAATTGAATTGGAATGGATTTGAATTGAAATTGACTTTGGAATATTTCAATGTTGGATTTCGTGATTATACAGATATTTTTATGGAAATTTGAAAGATATATTTATATCGTTATTTCCAATACGATATTTGTTGGTCGTTGAGTTTGATATTGAATATAAGCCGGTATATTTTCTATTCAGAGCCTTGTATTTAATATCAAATGGGATTTGGGTTTGTCGTGAATGGTGTCTTCATTAACACTATTCTCAAACCCAGTGGAGAAAAAGATTAAATATTTTTATTTTAGAATTAATGAAGTATACCGATTAAATGATATTTAATTGGAATTGAAATGGAATGTGATTTTGGGTTTATCGTGAACCGTGTTTTAAAAGACATTGATTCTTTAACCCAGTTAAAGACAAGATATGGTTTCCCAAGTTAAACAATCATTAAGATTGATTTTTTGGGAGATTAAAACCAAGTGGAGTTTTAATGAATCTTTAATTAGGTTAAAATGATCGAGAATGGAGTACCACCAGTTTTACTCCAGGCGATAGTTAAATCTTTAATTAGATTTGAACGTGAAATGGTAATTGGATTTACCGATAACACCGTGGTGTTAGAAATGAAGTATGATCAGTTTTACATCATGGGATGAATAGGTTGGGATTGAGAAATAAAATAAATGATTACTTCGATGTGGTTCGCTAATCCCGACTAGTTTGAGTTGATATTCAAAAGAAGATTATAGAATAAATTTAAGAATTTATCTTTGAAAAAATTAATGGGAACCTTTCCCAAAGTATAAGAATATTTGAATAAAAGAATATTCTGAATTGGAACGAGGTGTATGTTGTGTTTGTGTAATACTTGTTTATTATATACGCGAGTTATTCAGAAAGATCGGGTTTATCCCATTCTGAATAACTGATTCGACGTGGTGTCGAGGATGCAGACGGTGGTCGAAGACCGGAGGTCTTCACATCGTTTGGGTGACTACTGATGATTTTGATTGGGCAGTACACCAAAGAGGAGAGAATCAGTTGGTGATCGTCCAGATGTACTTGGAGATCGATGGATATGTGAGGTACAAGGTGCCTCCGGTTTCATTCAGACCCAGAACGGACTTGTAAATGGACTGTGTCTCTGACATTGGATATCATTCTGTGTGATTTATATATATCGGTTGCATGGAGTGGTTTGCCTGTGTGGCATGCTAAGATGCAAAGGATCAAGTCTTTTGTAGAAAAGCAAAGTCTTGTGGTTGATGATCGAAGCACGGCCTGTGTGGCATAGCTTTGTGTAACGTTAATTCGCGAGCCTCACACCCCGGTTGTGAACCAGAAACGGGAAAGTACTTCAGTGAGGGCAAGCATTTCCTTCTTGCTAGGATGGTGTCAGTGACCTACTAGCCCTGACATTTATATTATTTCAACTGTGTGGTTGTTGCTGTTGCGAGGCGCCTCAGATATATCGGTGACTATGTGGAGCCGAAGGAGTCATTTGGCTCATTGACGCCCCAAAAGGCGGGGAAATGCAGTGTTCAGGCATTTTAATCCACATCGGTGGACCGGCCCTGACGATCCAAGGGCCCACCTGAGTTTGGGTCCTGAGACACGGGCTAGAGCGTCTCGAAGCGGTGAGGACTATCTTTTGCCTCGGTTCACAGATGGAAATTCAACTTCCAATACGTGATTTTGCGGTTTTGATTGTAGAACCTATATATGGCGACATAGTGGTATGGGGCACTTATACCGTCTATGATTGATACTTATGATTGAAATTATTTTGACACTATACACTTGTAGTAATAATAAAAGATGAAATTTAGCGTATCAAGCATTCTTTGGCTATCATAAGGTAAAACCCTATCCTCCGGCTTGTGTTGCATTGTGTGATGGGACCTGGGTCTTATAATAGCTTTATTGTTCTTTATTTAGCATTGCACTGTTGTTATGCACTGGTATTCTTGGGAGGAAACTCGTTCCGTTTTATACGGCGTGGTCCCTTGATTTACATAACTTTAAAATAAAGATAAATAACTGTTTTAGTTCTCACACCAGTCACATGACTGACCTAGAGTTTATTGTTTTAACCTAAACTCTGGATGCCCTTATTTTCAACGGACAGCTAGTAGTTTTGGTTTTGCAGATTTATATTCACAGGAACCTGGTTTACAGCTGCAATGATATTCGGAAATCTCTGTATCTGTGTAATGACCCGCATTGGCGGAGGTATTATAATTAATTAATTTAATTATATAAATAGTGATATAGTGAATTTAATGGTCATGGAATTAAATAATGATGAATATTTAATTAAAATAATAAATTAAATAATATATTTAATTCTGAAATAATCAGAATTGGCCGAAATGACGATATGGTGTGAACCGGATCATCTGTGATATTTAATTCAGCTTGGAATTGAATTTGAATAACGAATATATTCAATCTTCAACATTTGAACGTATAGTTTATAATATAATTATAAACGAGCTCGAAATGGCGCTGCAGTTTGTAAATTGGCGATTCGAACTTTAAACGAATATACAGAAGCCGTTTTAAGTCGGATTTCTACGAAACAAGAAACGTTAAGAGCTGGTGAAGTATATCTTTCTAGTGGAAGAGAAAAATCGAGATTTCATCGAATAGATTTTGATTTATGTCCAAATCAAATTTTAGAAAAGTCGTTATGGAATTCCATTATAATTTATAAAGGAATTATTTATATTTTAAAAAGGAATTTCAATATAAATCGAATATCGGGTTGACCCAGATTGAAATATCAAGTTATAAGTCCCAGTAGAGCTATATGGTATTCCACTGTGAGTATATACGATAATATAAATTTATTTACATTTAATTTAATTATATTTAAATATATTTATATATTTAAATGGGTCATTCAGAGCTTTAAAAATAGCGAGTTTTTCATACGACCTCAGAATTTGACGAAACCAATTTTGTTAGATTCGTAATGTCAAATTATTGTTAGATTTCTAGTTTCGTGATTTTTAGAGTCACTGTGTGGTCGTACGGATTTTTAGAGTGAGAAACAGTCAGTATTTTGACGGTTAAAAATACGTTGTGTGAGCATACGTAGCCGGAATTCGACGAAACCAGTTTCGCTGGGACCGTAATGTCGAATTCTAACAACGTGTCCAGTTTGGTGATTTTTGGGTATCATATGTAATCATTGGGATTTTTTGAAGCAGATACAAGGAGAAAATCGATAAAATAAAATAAAAAAATCAAATTAAAAATATCCTAAATAATGAATGGACTAAACAAAGGCCACACACATATGTTTCCATTCACACAGAAATATCATCCTCATTATAAATCGTCTCAAGCCGCCGCAGTATTTCCTTTTTATTCAAACACAAAACGCAAGTTTGATATTCCTTTAAAAATCGAATAAGTGATGGATTCTGGCGATTTCAGTTTCCTTATGCTCGTATGACGAAGGGCTTCGTGGTTGTACCAATATCTGGACGCTCGGATGTTGTTTGGGGTTAGTCAAATTGAGACAGTGAACCTAGAGCTGTCTAATTTGTGGATTTTAATGCATCGAGGTTGAGTTTGAGGTTGTATTTGAGTTCAGGGAGGGTAGTAGCATCTCATTCTAATTTTTTGGTGTTGATTTGGGTATGAAATCAAATCGCGTTGTGGGTATTGCGTGGACCAGGACTGTCGACGGAATCAGGTGGAGGTGTTCGAAGTAAGGTTGAGTGGTACAAGGAGGAAGAGTGGGAGATAAGAGGAATTTTGGTAATTTTATCATGATTTATAAGTTGAAGGAGAAGGTGCGGTTTGTAGCTAAAGATGGGAAATGTTGTTCGGTGTATTTCCTGGAGCTGTGGAAAATGTTGAGGAAGAAGGAGGAAGTGTAAGGGAGCGGGCCTGGTATTAAGTTTTGGTGATGGGCCGGAATAATAAAGCTAAGGCCCAAGTTTTTATTTTCATTTCAAGTTTTATTTATTTAAAGTGTTCAAACTTCGTAGTGCTATAACTTGGTCATACGTAGAAGGAATTCAGCGAAACAAGATCCATCAGGATCGTATGGATGAGTGATCCACAGTGGAACTGACCACGAGTCAATTGGAGTCCGTTACAATTTATAGCAAAATAAATTGTCCATCTAAATCAAGCGACAATTATCGTTATTTAACGATGATAGTCAAATGTGAGTAAATCTCACTAACTCTAAACAGTTTATAATTTCATGTTGTATTTTTAGAACTGTTAAATATTGACTGAATGACTGTGTGTTGACTATTTGATTGAACTGCTAGTCAGTTGGTTGAATTTCGATATTGATTCTGTTTAATAGAATATATCATACGGAACTGAAAGTGATGTTATCTATATTGTTTAACATCTGTAATGCAGGGAAACAGGTTGGAGGAATCCGACTGGATTCCTCAACATTTATTTTACTGTTTTTCGCATATTGTGATATATGATGTGTTATATAATCTATTATGGATTATGTGTGTTGGAATGATATTGATCCTAGTTATTCGATATTTTAAATATCATAAAAGACCCGGGGATGTAAAAAGAATTATTTCAATGTATATTGAAATAAAGGGATTTTATAAAATCAATAGATTTTACAAAAGGAAATATTTCGAAAGTAAATAAAAGGAGAAATGTTTATAAAACGAATAGAGCTTTATAAAAGGGAAAAATGTTGATAAAACGAATAAAATAGAAAAAAGGAAATAACTAGAGTAGAATAAATAAAGATATACAAGGAAATAGTGTAAAACCATTAGCAAATAGATTAGAATGAGGAAGGTTTGTAAACCATTTACAAATCAATCAGAAAGAGAAATGTTTGTAAACCATTTATAAATGTGATTGAACAGGGGATATTTGTAAAACCATTTACGAATAGAATTAAAAAAGGGAAATCATTTGAAAAGTGAAGAACCGTTACTAAAAGTAAATCTTTATAAATGAATAGTTTAATCGAGTTAAAAGGAGTTAATCGATGTTAGTTTAATCGATTAGAGTTAAAGTAAAATGATTTAATCGATGTTAGTATAATCGAGTTAAAAGGAGTTAATCGATGTTAGTTTAATCGAAAGGAGTTAATCGATGTTAGTTTAATCGATTAGAGTTAAAGTAAAAGGAGCTAATCGAACATATAGTTTATTCTAATAGAATAAAGGAGTTAATCGAATATAGTTTATTCGAATAGAAAGTAAAAGGAGTTAATCGAATATAGTTTATTCGAATAGGAAGTAAAAGGAGTTAATCGAATATGTAGTTTATTCAAATAGAATAAAGGAGTTAATCGAATATAGTTTATTCGAATAGAAAGTAAAAGGAGTTAATCGAATATAGTTTATTCGAATAGGAATTAAAAGGAGTTAATTGAATATATAGTTTATTCAAATAGAATAAAGGAGTTAATCAAATATAGTTTATTCGAATAGAAAGTAAAAGGAGTTAATCGAACATGTAGTTTTTTCAAATAGAATTAAAAGAGTTATCGAATATAGTTTATTCGATAGGAGTTAAGTGAATAGAGTTAAAGTTAAATCAGAAGAGTTAAGTGAATAGGATAAATTGAATAGAGTTATCGAATATACCTTATCGAAGCAAAGAATTATCTAACAGAAAAGATTTGAAAGAGTGTTACGTAAGGAAATTTGTTAAAGAATAAGAAGGGTGAACATTGCCTATTTCAAGGTTAGATATGTTGTTCAGTTAAGGTCTGAGAGGTAGTATTACCCTAACTTGATTGACTTCATTTTAACTAAGGAATGGTTAAAGTCCGATGGTAAAGGATGGTTAATTGAATTTAGTAATTAAAGGAAATGGTTTGAGTTGGCATCGCAGTGGTTTGTTTAAACATCTGTCTAAGTCCAATGAAGAAGCTTTGGAAATGTTTTCCAAATAAGAAACTAGAAATGTTTTCTAATAAAGAAAACAAGAAATGGAAATGTTTTCCATTTTTAATAACGTATATTTTCCAAATTTAGAAAATAAGAAATATTGAATATAGGGAAACGGGAGATAAATAAATTAATGAAATAAAGAGATAAATGTTGAATGATGTTTGATCGATATAAATTTCCATTTGGAAATAATATCATTGTTTGCACACCTGTTTTTCTTCGATAGTTAAATCACAGACTATCGAAGTTTTGACCATTTTAACGTTGTTAATATGGAGAGACCGGTTGGATTATTATCCAAAGAACCACTCTGTATTGGCATAAGCGTTGCGAATCATATATGCCAAAGGAAATTGAAGACGGAGTTTGTAACACCCCACCTCCGTTAAGGTCACTCACGAAGGGAATGCCTTAACTTTGGTGGAGCATTTTAGTAAACAGAACAGAAACTTACAAGACAGATAAAACAGTACTTGAAATTTTTTGACTTTATTACAACGGAAACAGAAATCAATATGGTTACATCCTTTCAAATCTCAGAATTCAAGTACAAAATATCAGTCTTGTACAAAAGCCTTCAAAATGCATGGTTTAAAATCATAATCCCCACAGAAGAAGACAAGCCATACTTTAAGCACTTCAAGCAGAAGAAGTCCGGATCTAGCTAGAATATTCCCTCCTTAGAAAACCTGGGGGGGGGGGGGGTGGGGAACGGAAGAAAAGAGGCGAAACAACAAGGGTCAGTAATGCCGTTTGGCTTGTGTAACGCTCCGGCATACTTCATCGATCTTATGAACAGAGTGTTCCGTGGTGTATTGAATAAATTTGTTCTAGTCTTCATCGATGACATTTTAATCTACTCCAAGTCGGAAGGCGAGCATGCAAAACATTTAGAACATGTGTTGAAAATTCTGAGGAGAAATGTCTTGAAAGCTAAATTTTTTAAATGTGTCTTCTGGCAGGATGAAGTTAAGGTCCTTGGCCATGTCGTATCAAAAGAAGGGATTGCTGTAGATCCAAGAAAAATTACAGTGATTCAGAACTGGAAACAACCTACTACCCCCACAGAAGTTCGAATTTTCCTTGGATTGGCTAGTTACTATCGGAAATTCGTTCAGGATTTTTCAAAGATATCTGGTGTATTGACAAAGCTTACAAAGAAGCATGAGAAATTCAAATGGACTCCCGAATGCGAAGAAGCTTTCCAGGAGCTGAAACTGAAGTTGACAACCGCTCCAGTATTAACGATTATAGAAGGCAACCAAGACTTGACTGTATGGACAGACGCTTCTATTAGAGGGCTAGGCGCAGTATTAATGCAAAAAGGCCAAGTGGTCGCTTATGCCAGCCGTCAGCTGAAGCCGCATGAAAGGAACTATGCAACTCATGATCTTGAGTTATTAGCTATCGTGTTTGCTTTAAGAATCTGGAGCCATTATTTATTGGTCGAGAAGTTCGAACTATTTACTGATCATCAATCATTGAAATATCTATTCACTCAGAAAGATCTAAACTTGAGACAACAGCGTTGGTTGGAATTCCTTGCGGCATATGATTTTGAAATTCTATACACTCCAGGGAAAGCCAATGTTGTAGCAGATGCGCTCAGCAGAAAGAATGAGATCATTGCTAGTTTTATCATTACGTCTTCTTTAATTGACAGGATCTCGACCCTTCAAAAAGAGGATAATTTTGTAAAGGAGATGATCAAAAGGATCAATGAAGGAATAGACTCCAGCTTCCAAGTGGATAGTGAGGGGGTTTTGAGATTAAAAGGAAGAATTTGTGTTCCCGACATCGCCGAGCTAAAGAGAGAAGTGCTTGATGAATGTCACAAGTCCAAACTCAATATCCATCCCGGTGTGAGAAAAATGTATAACGACCTCAATCGCACCTTTTGGTGGAAGGAAATGAAAAGAGATATTTCATTATATGTTAGTAGGTGTAACGGTGGGATTTTCGGCCCTCCGAAAATCCGTGTCATTATTGAAAGAAATTAGAAGATGAGATAGAAAAGATAGAACTAATAGAATAGAAGAATAAGAAGTTATCAGAAATCTCACAGCGGAATTTAAAAATACAAATACATTACACCATAGGGTCTGATACATCATAATACATCAACAACTTACAACATCATAGTACATTCACATAATAATACATCATGATATGGAAATACATATCTAACTGGATATATAGGTGTAGTTAAAACTACTAGACTTGTCCTGCAACTTGAACTTCGTAAGGTTCCATTTGCCAACCTGAATTACTTGACTACTCATAATAAATATTATGAGTACCCAAGAGTTTAGGGAAAACACAGAAAATAAACTCCGGGTCAGTCAGGGGACTGGTGTGAGTAAACACAGTTAAATAGATGTAAGCAGGGAAATAAGGAATAAGGTGTTCCGTTATTAATAGATTCAATTACTTTAGAAATCTTATGCCCAATCCATAACTAATATATGGAAAACGACCCTTGTATTTTAATATCAAAACGTTTGATATTTACGATAGTATTTATCAAATAAATAATCATCTAGTGAATCGCTTGCATCTCACGTTCACGTACATAGAATAAAATCTAAAACCGTCGAGGGCTTATGGAAATTTGGTTTCTAACTGACAGGGTATGGGAGCACCCACCGATCAGTGTACTCTAGAGAAGATACATTGGGGTTCAACAAGAACATCCTGCAACCCGGCCACACATGACCATCCACTCATTTAGCTTGAGTGTAACGAATATATTACCACCTCCACGGTTGGGAATGACCCACCGATTACCGAAGGTAACAGCAGTGAAAATAGATTAAGAAACAAAAGGGAATACTCTAGATGGTGATAATATACCCTGCTTGGGTATGACCCAACTAGCCATGCTGCCTAGCCCAACTGTTGTCTTTCTCGGGTTGTGAGGTTTGAAGTCACGTTACCGTTGACGGATTATTCTTCAACGTCTTTGAATATCACACCGTCCTATCTGACAGATCACTCATTGGTTTCCACAAACATATTCTGGGTATAAGGCTAAAGAAACGAATCTCTCCGCCACCAACATAATACACTTATGTAAAGTCGATGTGTAAAATCTGATAGATACACGTTGTCAGACATCCGACTGTACGGACCTGTCCTGGGATTGAACAGACCGTAGACACTATTTTGAAATAGTCCTTGCATTCCTCATCTTTATCGATTTCCGGTACACGTCGTAATATTCGAGTCGAAGTGGAAAATGTGAAATTCCGGACTCTTCGAAACGATATCCAAAAATATCTTTTATAATCGGTGATTTATTTTCAGCTTAACCGTCTTTAATTTAGTTGCACATCCTGTATTTCTAATTATATAATAGTATATAATTCTCTGGTTCATATCTGGATATCTTAAATATCATTTACGATTGTATAGTTAAAGTGTGTGCGACGCACACAAGATATTTTACAGTTTTTATCAATATTTGCAAGTGTATAGAAAAAGCCCGTGCTACGCACACGGTATTTTATCTTGCTTATCATCGACTGTCAGACGATGTTCTCTACTCCGATTTGATTCGTCAAATATTTATTTCTTTTATTTAAACTTAAATAAATTGTTTTATAATTTATTTAAATTTGGTTATCCTTTAAAACTCAGGTTCTAACTCGACGAACTTCTTCGAACAACTTCGATTCTGGGACCTTACTGTTGTCTTGACTGTTCCACTGGTTTACGCCATATTAAATAAAAACTATATTTTTATTTAATCTAATTAATTAATGATTAATTTTATTTATTTATTTAATTAAATTTGATTTAATTAAATTCTTGCTTTGAAAAATCGGTTTTCGCTTGTATTTGCCAAGCCGAACGTTGGCATCTCAAAATCGTGTGGTCACCATGGGGTGATCATCGATTTCTCCTTGCCCAAACACTCTTTTTCTTGCTTGCCAAAAACTCGTACCATGCCACTTGATCCGCCTCGAAATCCATGGTGAATCCATACGATTTCCCTTTTGCCAAACTCTCGTGCCAAGCCATCGTGCCAAGCCTTCGATCCGCCTCAAAAACATGGTGATCCACCGATGGATCACTCGAAAATCACCGTGCCAAGTCTTCCCCTTTTCTTCTCCATTTTGCCATCGGCTTCCTGTGCAAACGTGCACAGCTGTGCACGTGCACCACCTTCCCCGCCACCAGATCAACGTCGAACCTCCACCCACAAACTCCACTTCATCCACCGGTCATCTCTGACCAGTCACCACCACCATCCATCACCTCCTCCTTGAAATCACCTTCCAAGATTTGTTTACAGATAACTACTTCGAAAAACGCTCCACCTAAACCGACCTCGACCCGCCTCCTCCGACCACCGGAGCACCTCGCACCGCCGCCATCAGATCCGCCATGACCCAACGCCGCTCCACGCTCCACCCTAGCCCACTCGATCGCCTGTAGACCCCTCACGACGCCTCCAAAACAATCGAACCCATTTTGCCTCCAAAAACACAAATCGAGCTCGTTAGCTCGAATCACTCGCTGGAAAAATCATTGGGTATTTTTCCTATGATCACCGATGTCTCCACCTCCTCCACGCTCCACGACTTGGCCATCACCCTCGTCGACCGTCGGGATTTGGTCAATATGTCATTTTCGGCCATCTCAAGCTTTCTTCCTCATCCCAACGTTTAAAATCGTGAAACCACTTTTAAAAATCATCATTTTGTTTGTTGATTACATTCATATCTCTGTAATTCAATTCTACGATGTTTGAAAATTCGGTGATTAAGTTTGAGACAGAGAATCATCTGTTTCTTGCTGTTTTCTTGTTTCAAATATATATAGATGAGGTTTGTTCTTGCTACAATGTCCATATATATTTTCATATACAAGTTTAACTCATAAATATACCGATATAGCTTGTGTTTTGAGATCATCAAGGTATAGTTAGATAAACAGAGGTGTTTGTTCTTGACAGCAAACAACAGCAGTATTCCTTTGATCAATTTTTAAGTGATGAATTCATTACTATTTTATAAACACTTTCATACATGGTTTACTGGTGATATATACTTGGTGTTCTAGCATCTACAAGGTTGATAACAACATGATAGAACTTGCATTGACATATATGAACATGAAAGCACAAACTGTTTACAGTAAAACATGAAATCAAACTTGAACTTAGTGAGGTTTACTCACTTGAAAAGCTTTCACAAATTTCTTGCTGTGGATGGTTTTTGTTTTCAGCAAAGTGTTCTTGTGTTTGTGAAAGACGATTTGCATGGATATGATGGTGTATTTATAGGCCAACTCTTCTCTTTAAACAATAGTTTTTCCCTTATGCTTTTAACAGTAAAAACCCACGTCTTCTACCTACCCCTTTCTCTCTCATTTGAATGGCCTAAACATTATACAGCATGTTTTTTTAATGTACTTTCCACAAGAGATATTTCTACCAACGTCTCCTTGGTCTCTCCTAAGTACAAGACTATATGCTTTCATTAAATGCTCCACTTGCTTGCATTAAATGCTCTCAATACTTACCATCACAAAACTTAAGAGAAAATAGTTTTCCTCTTTGATATTTTGTTTGTCTTCATTATTAGTTCAGCCGCAAGTAATAGTGTAGGGATTAGATGATGATTAAATTCAAATCTATTTCTAAATGATGGGGTTTTGGACTTGATTTTGTTTAAATGTTGGACTATACTTCTTGCAAATGAACTTGGTGTATATACTTAGGCCGTAGCATATGTATATAGAAATATATATATATATATATATGCCTATACTTTTCATGCTATACTTACATATATAAATATATAAATATATAGGTGTTAATCTCATTACTTGTTTGCTTAGTATATGACAACTTATACATGTTAGTTGTAAAATAGGAATTTCCACACTTATTTCATGTTGCTAGCTTCCCTACACTTCCTAATGTTATAAAATGTGTCTCCATTATTTCTTAAGTTGTTAAAACATTTAGTTAATATATCCTGTGTATATTAAGTTATAGTGTAAATCATATATGTATATACATACATATAAGTGATTATACATATTTAAATTGGTTGAGTCTTCTAGATACACTTTAATTTCCTTATTAAAATGAATATCAGAAACTTGAAAAAAATCCAGCCATTACAGACTACCCCACTTAAAAGAATTTCGCCCCGAAATTACATAAGAAAGATAGAAAGTTTCCAAAAGAAAATATTTCATAAACTGATTTCTTTAGTACACATACACATACGACTAGTTCTATATTATCACTAGTCTCGATACATACATTAATACTAGACTTGACTACTCAAGTTCTAAACTGCCCCAAAATATACATACGTAACTATCCTCCTCGAGTCCCTGTCCTACTACTCGTCGTCAGAGATATCTATTATCTCTACGACCTCCTCATCATCAGATATATTAAGGACCTCAACTACGTCCTCTGCATCAGTCTCGTCCTCGTCATCCTCTATATAAATCAGACCCACTGGTGGTATTAAATATAGCCTCACCACGGGATATCCATACTCACCGAATACTTGTACTCCTCCTCCTGCCATGCGAAACTCGACGTGAACTTGTTCCAATCTATTCCATATCGCTGTCCTTTGGGCTACTTGTTCTTCTTGCTGGTTTCCCGTAGCAACGACCGGGGTTCCCGGAACAATGACTGGGGTTCCCGGAACAACTTGGTCTTCTTCCTCCTCATATTCTTCTTCATATTCTTCCTCATATTCTTCTTCATATTCTTCCTCATATTCTTCTTCTTCTTCGCCACCCTCATCTCCTTCACCATAACCGTCAACACTTCCACCTTCTTCTATCACTTCATCCTCATCAGTAAAGTCTTGGTGTCCTCCATTTTGTTCCATTGGTTCGTTCCTGCCCAGCACTGATCCTTCTGATGATATGTGTGTGCCCTCGTCGTCGATGGGTGATCTCTCTCGGTTGTTGTCGGAATCTCCTACCCTTTGTCTCTTTGTATGTAGCATAAGGAACTGGAGAGGTGTCACCCTCTTTCTTGCTGTGGCCTTCCATATTAGTGCCATCTAACAGTAAACAAGAAAATAGAACTCATCAGTGATGTAAACATACAAGAGAGTTCATAAGTCCTAATAAACTGAATCATAACACACATATGCAAATGCTCACAGAAATGCAGAAATCGAAATTTCCTTACATTTTACCCATACCATAGTAAATCATACCTAACTCGTAGGAAAATCTGGGTATAATTTCTTTATCTGCTTCTCGGTCTCCCACGTACAGTCTTTCGGGTTTTCGCTCCACTGGATCTTTAGTAACCTCACCACTTTGTTGCGAAGTTGCTTTCTCTCTCGGTCAATAATACTGAATGGATGTCTAATCACTGTCAAGTCTGGCTCAATCTCTATCTCTTGCTAAACAGAGGGTTCCAGAATTAATGATGGATTGTGCATACATTTTCTCAAGTGTGATACATGAAATACGTTGTGAATCCCCGCCATATATCTTGGTAATTCAACTTTATATGCTTGAAAACCAATTCTTTCTAAGACGCGGAAAGGTCCAACATATCTTGGTGCTAACTTTCCATATTTTCCAAATCTTACTACTCCCTTCATTGGTGAGATCTTCACAAAAACTAGATCTTCTATTTCGAATACTAAATCTCTTCATCTTTGATCGGCATAACTTTTTTGGCGATCCTGGGCTTCTTTCATTCTCAGTTTCACTAATTCCACTTTTGCTGCTGCTTCTAGTATCATATCCGGACCAAGTACCAATTTGTTTCCGGACTCTACCCAACATGCTGGCGCTTTACAAGGTCTTCCATATAATGCTTCATATGGTGCCATCTGTATACTCGCCTGGTAACTGTTATTATATGAAAATTCTACTAGGTGTAAATGATCTTCCCACGACCCTCCAAAATCTAAAATACACGCTCTTAGAAGATCCTCCAATATACGATTAACTCTTTCCGTCTGACCGTCCGTTTGAGGATGGTAAGCTGTACTGAAATTTAATCTCGTTCCCAACGTTCTCTGCAAAGCTTCCCAAAATCTACTTGTGAAAATGGTATCTCTGTCGCTTACAATGTTCGTTGGAATACCGTGTAGTCGTACTATCTCTTTCATGAATACTTCGGCTAATGTTATGGCAGTGCGCGTTGGTTTCACTGGAATAAAGTGCGCACTCTTAGTTAACTGATCTACGATTACCCAAATCCCTTCGTAGCCTCTCCTTGTTCTTGGCAAACCATCGATGAAGTCCATCGATATCATTTCCCACTTCCAGTTGGGAATCTCTAATGGCCGTAATAGTCCCGCAGTCTTTTGATGGTCTCCCTTGACTTGCTGACAACATAGACATTCATTTACGAAATTAATGATATCTTTATTCATTCCTGACCACCAGAATACTCGTCTCATATCGTGATTCATTTTATGAATTCCTGGATGGATGCTCAACTTTGATGCATGGCATTCTTTTAAAACCTCCTGTCTTATCCCATCCACGTCAGGTACGCATAATCTGTTGTTTATTCTCAATACTCCTTGATTGTCCAACTCGAAGTCAGTCTCTTTTCCTTTTTTGACTCCTCAAATAATCTTTTCTAGTTTGGCATCCCTTTCCTGATTACTCATTATCCTTTCTTGGAGAGTCGGTGTGACTTACAAAAGTGATAATATCACATTTCTACTCAAGGCATCTGCCACTACGTTCGCTTTTCCCGGTGTATAAATGATATCTAAGTCATATGACGCAAGAAATTCCAACCACCGCTGTTGTCCCAGATTTAAATCTCTTTGCGTGAACAGATACTTTAATGGTTTATGATCGGTGAAAAGTTCGAATTTCCCCCCAGCAGGTAATGTCTCCACATCTTCAATGCAAAAACGACTGCCAATAACTCCAAGTCGTGAGTTGCGTAATTCTTCTCGTGAATCTTTAACTGCCTACTTGCATATGCAATCACTTGTCCCTTCTGCATTAACACCGCTCCTACTCCTCTTACACAAGCATCGGTGTATACTGCAAATCCGCTCGTCCCATCGGGAACAGCTAATACTGGTGCTTCTGTTAATCTCTTCTTTAGTTCTTGAAACGACTTTTCACACTTTGGGTCCCACATAAACTTTTGGCCCTTCTTTGTTAACTTGGTCAGATGTGACGATATTTTGGAGTAGTCTCGGATAAATCTTCGATTGTATCCCGCCAGTCCTAGGAAACTACGAATATCTGTTGGTGTTTGAGGTTGTTTCCATAGTTGTACTGCATTTACTTTAACTGGGTCTACTGATATCCCATCTCCGTTTACTATGTGCCCCAAAAATCTCACTTCCGATTTCCAAAAGTGACATTTTGAAAACTTTGCCTTCAACACGTGCTTCCTTAGAGTTTCTAGCACTACTCTAAGATGACGACGGTGCTCTTCTTCGGTTTTTGAAAAGATTAAGATATCGTCAATGAAAACGAGAACAAATTTATTAAGAATTTTCCTAAAAACTCTGTTCATCAGATCTACGAAGAAAGCTGGTCCGTTGGTTAATCCGAACGGCATAACCAACCACTCATAAAAGAAATCTGGGCCTCTGAATGCTGTTAAAGGAATACAATCTTCAGAGATTCTCAATTGGTGAAATCCTGTTGCTAAATCCATCTGGGAGAATACCATTGCTCCGTGCAATTGGTCGAAAAGGTCATCAATTCTAGGTAATGGATATCTATTTCGGATGGTTACTTTATTCAACTATCTATAGTCTACACACAGTCGCAAAGATCCATCCGACTTCACTACAAAAACCACCGCAGAGCCCCAACTGGAAAAACTTGGTCGGATTAAGCCTTTACTCAGCAAATCCCGAGTTTGTTTCTCTAATTCCTGAACTTCCTTGGGAGCCATCCGTCTCTTTGGTTGAATCATTTGTCTAGCTCCTGGGACTAAATCAATTCGGAATTCGATCTCTCGATGCGGAGGTAAACTTCCGACTTCCTCGAATACTTCCTTGAATTCTCTTACTACTTCCAAAGTGTCAAGACTTTCTTGAGGTGCTTCTAAAGCGTATAGAAAACTACAGGTGTGAATTCCCGGTTTCCCACAAGTTATTCTAGCTTTTCGCTCTAAGCTAGTTATAAGGGTTATGATTTCTTTATCACATTTTATCTTGGCTTGGAACTTGCTTAACCAGTCTAATCCAAGTATAAAATTAAAACTTTTGAAGTCTAGAACATAGAAGTCAAATCGAAAAGAGTGTGAGAGATATAAGAGAGTTATATCCTCATAACACATTTTAAGCTCAGTTTTCCCCCCTATGGGGTTTGATACGCAAATGGGTTTCGGTGATATAATTGGTTTAAGGTCAAACTGATCTATGGTTTCGGCTAAAATAAAACTGTGTGAAGCGCCGGTATCAAATAAAACACGAAGGTAAATTCCATTAAACTGTAAAGTACCTTCCAGCACTCCCTTCCCTTTCACATTCTGAGAAGTAGACGGTTCATCTTTGATTGTAAAAACCCTAGGCTGTGGTGCCCTCTTCATCAATGGACAGTCTTTCACCATGTGTCCTGGTTGATGACAGTTGAAACACAGATTCTTCACTACCATCTCGTTCCTCTGATTCTGGTTCTGGTTCTGATTCTGTTGCTGAGGTTTCTGTTGCTGTCTCGGGTATTGCTGGGGTTTCTGTTGCTGTTGTGGGTTTTTCTGGGGTTTCTGGTTCCCTTTTTGTTTACAGAATCGTGTTATGTGTCCCTTTTGCTTGCAGTTGTGACACACCACATTCTTAAATTTACCTTCCACAGTCTGTTGCCCCGTCTTAGCTTGGCCCTGATTATCCTTCCAATCTGGGTTGACCTTCCTTTTCATGGCATTCGCCCCACTCGTCTCCCCAGTCTGGATCCTCGCTCCTGGTTTCTTTGCATCTAGTGCTTCATATCTGAGTGCTAGGTCTACTAGTTCCACAAATGGATCCTTCAAATGTCCCATCATCCTTCCTTGCAGATTATCTTTAAGACCAGCAAAAAACATCTCGTTCTTTTTCAAAAGAGTATTTATCAGCTCCGGTCCAAAGATTGAAAGTGCGTTGAACTGGTTTTCGTACTCAGCGACAGACATGCTTTCCTGCTTTAAGTCAATGAAGTCTCGGTACATCCTTGTCCTTCCAGTAGCAGGTAGATACTGACCTTCAAAAGCTTCTTTGAACATGGGCCAAGTAAAGTTTTCCTCAGGAGTGTTAGCAGTTTGGGCATCCCACCATATTGTTGCGGCTCCTTCCAGATTCAATGAAGCTAAGAGGCGCTTATGCTCGTCATCCAACCTTAGTCCTTTAAAAATCTTCTCACATGATCTAATCCATGCTTGGACTCCGACCAGTGATTCAGTACCTCTGAAAATCTTTCCTCCCAGAGTTGTGTAATTCTTACAGACCATAGCAAAGTTAGGCTGAGTTGGTGCTCGGATTACTTCAGTAGTATCCACTTGGGTCTGGTTAATAGTGTGTCCGTTTGTCGTAGTTGCTCCACTTGCTCCTCGGCCTCTTCCTCCACGAGAACTCATTTTCAACTCCCTGAGTACACGGATTGAAAATTAATGTCTCATCAGAAAAATATGTCAAAGGATTTCCTAAGTAACTACGATCTACCTATATTAAAATATAGTTTTTAGTAACAATACGCTCTCTCACTATTCCAAAGCCTAAACGTTTCCGAAGATCATAGGCTCTGATACCAACTGTAACGGCGCGATTTTTGACCTTCCGAAAATCCGTGTCATTATTGAAAGAAATTAGAAGATGAGATAGAAAAGATAGAACTAATAGAATAGAAGAATAAGAAGTTATCAGAAATCTCACAGCGGAATTTAAAAATACAAATACATTACATCATGGGGTCTGATACATCATAATACATCAACAACTTACAACATCATAGTACATTCACATAATAATACATCATGATATGGAAATACAAATCTAACTGGATATATAGGTGTAGTTAAAACTACTAGACTTGTCCTGCAACTTGAACTTCGTAAGGTTCCATTTGCCAACCTGAATTACTTGACTACTCATAATAAATATTATGAGTACCCAAGAGTTTAGGGAAAACACAGAAAATAAACTCCGGGTCAGTCAGGGGACTGGTGTGAGTAAACACAGTTAAATAGATGTAAGCAGAGAAATAAGGAATAAGGTGTTCCGTTATTAATAGATTCAATTACTTTAGAAATCTTATGCCCAATCCATAACTAATATATGGAAAACGACCCTTGTATTTTAATATCAAAACGTTTGATATTTACGATAGTATTTATCAAATAAATAATCATCTAGTGAATCGCTTGCATCTCACGTTCACGTACATAGAATAAAATCTAAAACCGTCGAGTGCTTATGGAAGTTTGGTTTCTAACTGACAGGGTATGGGAGCACCCACCGATCAGTGTACTCTAGAGAAGATACACTGGGGTTCAACAAGAACATCCTGCAACCCGGCCACACATGACCGTCCACTCATCAAGCTTGAGTGTAACGAATATATTACCACCTCCACGGTTGGGAATGACCCACCGATTACCGAAGGTAACAGCAGTGAAAATAGATTAAGAAACAAAAGGGAATACTCTAGATGGTGATAATATACCCTGCTTAGGTATGACCCAACTAGCCATGCTGCCTAGCCCAACTATTGTCTTTCTCGGGTTGTGAGGTTTGAAGTCACGTTACCGTTGATGGATTATTCTTCAACGTCTTTGAATATCACACCGTCCTATCTGACAGATCACTCATTGGTTTCCACAAACATATTCTGGGTATAAGGCTAAAGAAACGAATCTCTCCGCCACCAACATAATACACTTATGTAAAGTCGATGTGTAAAATCTGATCGATACACATTGTCAGACATCCGACTGTTCAGATCTGTCCTGGGATTGAACAGACCGTAGACACTATTTTGAAATAGTCCTTGCATTCTTCATCTTTATCGATTTCCGGTACACGTCGTAATATTTGAGTCGAAGTGGAAA
Organism: Allium sativum; assembly: GCA_030737875.1. Taxonomy (NCBI): domain Eukaryota; kingdom Viridiplantae; phylum Streptophyta; class Magnoliopsida; order Asparagales; family Amaryllidaceae; genus Allium; species Allium sativum. The sequence continues at coordinate 756,077,996 of CM060918.1, forward strand.
ATGTGAAATTCCAGACTCTTCGAAACGATATCCAAAAGTATCTTTTATAATCGTTGATTTATTTTCAGCTTAACCGTCTTTAATTTAGTTGCACATCCTGTATTTCTAATTATATAATAGTATATAATTCTCTGGTTCATATCTGGATATCTTAAATATCATTTACGATTGTATAGTTAAAGTGTGTGCGACGCACACAAGATATTTTACAGTTTTTATCAATATTTGCAAGTGTATAGAAAAAGCCCGTGCTACGCACACGGTGTTTTATCTTGCTTATCATCGACTGTCAGACGATGTTCTCTACTCCGATTTGATTCATCAAATATTTATTTCTTTTATTTAAACTTAAATAAATTGTTTTATAATTTATTTAAATTTGGTTATCCTTAAAAACTGAGGTTCTAACTCGACAAACTTCTTCGAACAACTTCGATTCTGGGACCTTACTGTCGTCTTGACTGTTCCACTGGTTTACGCCATATTAAATAAAAACTATATTTTTATTTAATCTAATTAATTACTGATTAATTTTATTTATTTATTTAATTTAATTAAATTTGATTTAATTAAATTCTTGCTTTGAAAAATCGGTTTTCGCTTGTATTTGCCAAGCCGAACGTTGGCATCTCAAAATCGTGTGGTCACCATGGGGTGATCATCGATTTCTCCTTGCCCAAACACTCTTTTTATTGCTTGCCAAAAACTCGTGCCATGCCACTTGATCCGCCTCGAAATCCATGGTGAATCCATACGATTTGCCTTTTGCTAAACTCTCGTGCCAAGCCATCGTGCCAAGCCTTCGATCCGCCTCAAAAACATGGTGATCCAATGATGGACCACTCGAAAATCACCATGCCAAGTCTTCCCCTTTTCTTCTCCATTTTGCCATCGACTTCCTGTGCAAACATGCACAGCTGTGCACGTGCACCACCTTCCCCGCCACCAGATCAACGTCGAACCTCCACCCACAAACTCCACTTCATCCACCGGTCATCTCTGACCAATCACTACCACCATCCATCACCTCCTCCTTGAAATCACCTTCCAAGATTTGTTTACAGATAACTGCTTCGAAAAACGCTCCACCTAAACCGACCTCGACCCGCCTCCTCCGACCACCGGAGCACCTCGCACCGCCGCCATCAGATCCGCCATGACCCAGCGCCGCTCCATGCTCCACCCTAGCCCACTCGATCGCCTGTAGACCCCGCACGACGCCTCCAAAACAATCGAACCCATTTTGCCTCCAAAAACACAAATCGAGCTCGTTAGCTCGAATCACTCGCTGGAAAAATCATTGGGTATTTTTCCTATGATCACCGATGTCTCCACCTCCTCCACGCTCCACGACTTGGCCATCACCCTCGTCGACCGTCGGGATTTGGTCAATATGTCATTTTCGGCCATCTCAAGCTTTCTTCCTCATCCCAATGTTTAAAATCGTGAAACCACTTTTAAAAATCATCATTTTGTTTGTTGATTACATTCATATCTCTGTAATTCAATTCTACGATGTTTGAAAATTCGGTGATTAAGTTTGAGACAGAGAATCATCTGTTTCTTGCTGTTTTCTTGTTTCAAATATATATAGATGAGGTTTGTTCTTGCTACAATGTCCATATATATTTTCGTATACAAGTTTAACTCATAAATATACCGATATAGCTTGTGTTTTGAGATCATCAAGGTATAGTTAAATAAACAAAGGTATTTGTTCTTGACAGCAAACAACAGCAGTATTCCTTTGATCAAGTTTAAGTGATGAATTCATTACTATTTTATAAACACTTGCATACATGGTTTACTGGTGATATATACTTGGTGTTCTAGCATCTACAAGGTTGATAACAACATGATAGAACTTGCATTGACATATATGAACATGAAAGCACAAACTGTTTACAGTAAAACATGAAATCAAACTTGAACTTAGTGAGGTTTACTCACTTGAAAAGCTTTCACAAATTTCTTGCTGTGGATGGTTTTTGTTTTCAGCAAAGTGTTCTTGTGTTTGTGAAAGACGATTTGCATGGATATGATGGTGTATTTATAGGCCAACTCTTCTCTTTAAACAATAGTTTTTCCCTTATGCTTTTAACAGTAAAAACCCACGTCTTCTACCTACCCCTTTCTCTCTCATTTGAATGGCCTAAACATTATACAACATGTTTTTTTAAAGTACTTTCCACAAGAGATATTTCTACCAACGTCTCCTTGGTCTCTCCTAAGTACAAGACTATATGCTTTCATTAAATGCTCCCCTTGCTTGCATTAAATGCTCTCAATACTTACCATCACAAAACTTAAGAGAAAATAGTTTTCCTCTTTGATATTTTGTTTGTCTTCATTATTAGTTCAGCCGCAAGTAATAGTGTAGGGATTAGGTGATGATTAAATTCAAATCTATTTCTAAATGATGGGGTTTTGGACTTGATTTTGTTTAAAGGTTGGACTATACTTCTTGCAAATGAACTTGGTGTATATATATACTTATATATATACTTAGGCCGTAGCATATGTATATAGAAATATATATATATATGCCTATACTTTTCATGCTATACTTACATATATAAATATATAAATATATAGGTGTTAATCTCATTACTTGTTTGCTTAGTATATGACAACTTATACATGTTAGTTGTAAAATAGGAATTTCCACACTTATTTCATGTTGCTAGCTTCCCTACACTTCCTAATGTTATAAAATGTGTCGCCATTATTTCTTAAGTTGTTAAAACATTTAGTTAATATATCCTGTGTATATTAAATTATAGTGTAAATCATATATGTATATACATACATATAAGTGATTATACATATTTAAATTGGTCGAATCTTCTAGATACACTTTAATTTCCTTATTAAAATGAATATCAGAAACTTGAAAAAAATCTAGCCATTACAAGATCAGCAAGTTTAGATATATCATGTCCCGTAAACTTCTTAATAATAGCATGGCAGCAACCACCTGCTCAAGAGAGCACATACCTAATGCATAACCATTAACTGATAAATAATATAAAATTAGAATTCAACATATGAAACCCAAAAGGTAAAACATTTTATAAAATCCATGAAAATAGATTATCACCGATCAACAAAGAAGCTAAAAGGAATAACTATTTTGCCATCAAGTGGCCATCTGACTACCTTGGTATGAAACATATATCCACATTTCAATAATGCAAAGATAGCATAGTATACTGAGTACATAAGAAATGCATATATTAATAGGGATACACAAAGAAGAAATAAATAAAACACAATGCAAAGATAGCACAGTATATATGCACCCCAATCTTTCAAAACTCAAATCATCTTCAAATAACATACATGAATTGCCAAACTGCATGTAGTCATGTAAGCTAGACAAGTTGAAACTGATCGTTTATAAAAGCAGCCACACCTCATCTCTACATCTCTACCCATTCAAATTGTCCAATAAAACTTTGTATCCAATAAGATTTGTAAATACGCCATACTTCCACATCATACTTTCTAAAGCGAGACTGTATATGCCACTGTTCTTATCATGTATAACACGCGCACAGCTGAACATAAAGGAAACCATGTATAGAGCTGTGTACTAACAGACACCAGCTAAAACTTAAGTGTATCAGATATCCAAATATAACAAAGATATATATACACCATGGTTCAAAATTCAGTTTCCAGTTATTGTTCCGTTGACTAATGGATCTTCAAATTTCAATCACATTCCAGAAATTCCGCTATAATTCATGTTCTTGAATTTCAGCAGTTTTTCATACAAGTACGTTAATACATATTTAGTACTAACATAATTTTATTTCCCTCACATCTGCTTTCACTTATCTCCACAGGTAGTGGCAAAAGCCTATTGTTACTACAACAGAGTTTCACTCTTTCATTCTTTTTACAAGGTAAAACCTTTTTTTAAGAGTGCGTGTTGCACAAACGAAATAAAATGTGTGTAGTTCAGTTATACACGTACAACCTGAATTATACAAGAATGAACATTAGCGCTATGCATATAACTTGAGTTATAAGAAATACAGTATCAATATAACACATGAAAATTGAGTTATAAGAGAATCACCATAATTAATTTGGCACGAATATGGGTTAATCACATTTAAATAGCCATGTGTCTATTTTTACAAGTAGCGTTAAAGTAGGGGTGTGATCTAGTTTCACAACCCGTGAAAGGTTCTATGCATTAATATTGTCTTCATAATATTGGTGATCGGATAGTTCCACTAGTGATTTTGATTTCCTCCTAGTTCTCGCTCCTATCCGCTACTGTCTACCTCGATTCTTTTCTAGTACCCTGTTGAGCTACGACATTCCCTGCGTACCGTACGCGCTTCACCGTGTCTATCTGTAATGACCCGCACTGTCAGAGGTGTTATAATTAATTTATTTAATTATATAAATAGTGATTTAGGGAATTGAATCGTCGTGAATTAAATTATAGTGAATATTTAATTAAAATGATTAAATAAATTAAATAATATATTTAATTCAGAAATAATCAAAAATATTGGAAATCACAATATTCTGTGAGCGGGGTCATCCCTAAGATTTAATTCAGCTTAGAGTTGAATTATATTGACGAATATATTCAGTCGACATCAGTTTGAATGTAGGATTATAATATAATTAAAATCGAGCTTGAAATGGCGCTGCAGTTCGCTATTTGGCGATTTGAACTTCAACTGAATATACAGGATTCGTTTTAAGTCGGATTTCTGTGAAACAAGAAACGTGTGTAGCTGGTGGAGTCAAGTGGAAGAGAAAAATCGGGATTTCGTCGTGTAGATTGTAAGTAATGTCCAAATCAAATTTCAGAAAAGTCGCTGTGGAATTCCTTTATATTTTGCAACGCTTTATTTACGTTATAAAAGGATTTTCGATATAAATTGAATATCGAGATAATCTGGAATCTGAAATATCTAGTTGTAAATTCTGATATGATATTCTGAAGCTGTACGATATCATATGTGAAGATATACGATAATATAAATTTATTTATATTTAATTTAATTATATTTAAATATATTTATATATTTAAAGGGGTCATCCAGAGCTTTAAAAATAGCCGGTTTTGCAAACGAAGTCGGAATTCGACGAAACTAATTTTATTGGATCCGCAATGTCAAATTATTGTTAGATGTCAAGTTTCGTGATTTTTAGAGTTAGTGTGTGGCCGTACGGATTTTTACAGTGGAAAACAGTCAGTATTTTGACAGTTAAAAATACACTATGTGAGCATACGAAGTCGAAATTTGACGAAACCAGTTTCGTTGGGACCGAAATATCGAACTCTAGCTACATGTCCAGTTGGTGATTTTTAGATATCGTATGTAATCGCTGGGATTTTCAGAATGCAGAAACGGATATAAAGAAATAAAATGAAATATAGAAAATCAAAATAAAAATATCCCATCGTTTTTGTGGACTATAGGAAGGCCACGCGCCCGGGTTTCTCAGCCACTACATAAGAAAGGCAAACCGAGCTCCACGTTTTCATCACAAACTGTATAAAAACCCATCACTGCAGAAAATAAAATCCCAAAAACAAATACAAATAAAAAGTCTAAGAAAAAACATGAACCATATGTTTTCAGATCCCTCATACAATTCCCTTTGCGCCGGTACCAGTTTAATGAAGTGCGACGCTTCCTTTGGGTTGCTCGAAAATCAACAGCTGAGTTAGGGTTCGTGTTCTTCCCTGAATGAAGACGTATTGTTTCAATTCGATACTGTTTTCGGTTTCAGCACAATGATTACCAACTAGGCGCGGGGTTTTTGTGAAATTCGATCTCGATTTGGGTCGATCGATTTTGGGTTTTGGCAGGGGAAAATGGTTCGACGCGAGGGGTTTACGGAGCTCGAGTTGAGCGGGTTCGGGTGGAAGAGAGAGAGCACGAGACGAGAAGGAGAATGGTGGTATTCAGTTGCAAATTTGTGGAGTGATGGAGGATCGAACGAAGTGAATCAGTATAGGTTTGGCTCCTGAAGCTCACGACATCAGAATTGGGGGAAGAAAGCATTCGACGGGTTGGGTTTTAAACGAGATAACGGGCCTTAGTTAAAGGGTAAGGCCCGTGATTTAAATTCATGTTTTAAATTCAATTTAAAAATGTTCAAACTTTGAAAAGCAATATCTCGGTCATACGTAATCAGATTGATGAACTGTAAGTTACGTTGGGATCGTATGGACGGGAGCAACACAATGAGACTGACCGCGAGTCAATTGGAGTCCGTTACAATTTATAGCAAAATAAATTGTCTGAATCAAGCGATGGTTATTGTCATTGACGATGATCGTCCAAAGGTGAGTAAATCTCACCAACTCTGAACAGTTTATAATTTCATGTTGTATTTCTAGAACTGTTAGAAATTGCCTGATTGACTGTGTGTTGACTGTTGATTGAACTGCTAGTCAGTTAATGATAATATTATATATATATAATATATAAAACAGTTAGATAGTTATATATTGATTCTGCTATCAGAATAATTTATATTGAACTGAAAGTGATGACAATCATATTGTGTAACATCTGTGGATGCAGGGAGACAGGTTGGAGGAATCCGACTGGATTCCTCAACAGTTATTTTATTGTTTTTCATATATTGTTATATGATGTGATATAAAATATGTGGGCGATTATATGTGCTTGGACGATATTGCACATCGTGATTTGATATGATTGAATACCATAACATACCAAAATATTGATAAGGGGTTTTTCAAAGTGATATTGAAAATAGAATATTTATAAAATCGGATATTTATAAATAAGAGATATTTATAAAGTGGAATATTTATAAATGAGAAATGTTTATAAATTGAAATATTTATAAATAGGAGATATTCAAAAAGGAAATAATTACAAACCATTTTCTTTTTGAATGGAAAGGCCTGTGTGGCGGGTTTGGGGATTTTCCCGATGCTCCCGTTACAAAGGAGGTTACGGCGAATTATTCAGAGAATTTAAGGAGTTAGAATATTTCAAGAATAAATTAGAAAAGGAAATATTTGTAAACCATTTACAAATAGAATTGAAAAGGAAACGTTATAAAAGGGAAATCATTTTTAAAGTGTAGAACCGTTATTTAAAAATAAATCTTTTCAAATGAATAAAACGTTGTTAAAAAGGAAATCTTTATAAAGTAAATAAAGTAAATCGAATATGGTATTCGAAAAGAGTTAAATCGAATATGGTATTCGAAGGGAGTAAATCGAATATGGTATTCGAAAGTTAGTAAAACGAATATGCTATTCGAAAAGGGGTTTGTCGAGTTGAGTTAGTTGATAGAGTTAACCAGTTCAGTAGAGTTAACCAGTTTAGTAGAGTTAACCAGTTGGGTTAAGTAAGTCGAGTTTACCAGTTGGGTTAAGAAAGTCGGGTTAACCAGTTAGAGTTAACCAGTTAGAGTTAACAAGTTAGAGTTAATTAGTTAGAGTTAATCGATTAGAGTTAAAACGAACTAGAGTTAATCAAATATAGTTATTTGAGACAGAGTTAGTCAAACAGAGTTATTCAGGATAAGTTGCCATCTCGTACGACTGCTAGCGTAATTCGTAGGGTTGTAAATAGCCTACGGCGGTCGGATGTTTCCTGAGGGAGTTAGGCGTAACCATTTGTGATCGCTGCGATCTAAAGTCAAGCGAATGGAGTTAAATTGAATATTAGTTATTCGATAGGAGTTAATCAACTTGAGTTAGATTATCGAGAAAAGTTAATCGAGTTAAGTTCTTGAGTTAGATTATCGAGATAAGTTAATCGAGTTATGTTCTTGAGTTAGATTACCGAGATAAGTTAATCGAGTTAAGTTCTTGAGTTAGATTATTGAGATAAGTGAGTCGAGTTAAGTTCGTCGAGTTAAATTAATCGATGTTAGTTTCATCGAAAGGAGTTAATCGATGTTAATTTCATCAAAAGGAGTATCGATGTTAGTTTCATCGAAGGGAGTTATCGATTATAGTTTAATCGAAAGGAGTTATCGATTGGTTAAATCGAAAGGAGTTGTCAAATTTAGTAATTCGAAAAGGAGTTATCGATTTGTTAAATTGAAAGGGAAGATTATCGAATATCATTTATTCGAGAGGAGATTATCGAATATAGTCATTCGAAGGAGTTATCAATTATTAGTTAATCGAAGAGAGTTATAGAATATTAGTTAAATCGAAGGAGTTATCGAATATAGTTCATTCGATGGAGTTAATCGATTAGAGTTAAGTCAAAGGAGTTAATCGAATATAGTTTATTCGAATATAGTAAAGGAGTTAATCGAATATAGTTTATTCGAATATAGTAAAGGAGTTAATCGAATATAGTTTATTCGAATATAGTAAAGGAGTTAATCGAATATAGTTTATTCGAATAGAGTTAGAGGAGTTATCGAATATAGTTTATTCGACAGGAGTTAAGTGAATGGGGTTAATCAAATAGAGTTAACCCAATAGGGTCAGTCCAATAGAGTTAATTGAAAAGAGTTAATCGAATATAGTTATTCGAAAGAAAGGTTAAGTAAGGAAGTTAGTTAAAGAAATATAAAGTGAACTTTGCCTATTTCAAGGTTAGAAGTGTTGTTCAGTAAAGGTCTGAGAGGTAGTTCTACCTCAACTTGATTGGCTTCGTTTTTATCTGAGGAATGGTTAAGGTTCGGCAGTAAAGGATGATAAAGTGAATTTACTAATTAAAGAAAATGGTTGAGTTGGCATAGCGATGTTTTATCTAAACATCTGTTTAATTCAAACGTAGGAGTTTGGAAATGTTTTCCTAAACCAAAATCAGAAATGTTTTCTAAATACAGAAAACAAGGAATGGAAATGTTTCCAGTGTTAATAACGTATGTTTTCTAAATATAGGAAATAGCAAATGTTGAATATAGGGAAACAGGAGATGTAAAATGAACTAAAGAGATAAATGTTAAATGATGTTTGTTTGATATAATTTCCATCTGGAGATAATATCGTTGTTTGCACACTTGTTTTCTTTGATAGTTAACTCACAGACTATCGAAGTTTTGACCATTTATAACGTTGTTAATATGGAGAGACCGGTTGGATTATTATCCAAAGAGCCACTCTATATTGGCATAAGCGTTGAGAATCATATATGCCAAAGATAATTGAAGACGGAGTAAAATGCAAGGGCTGTTGTATAAGTCTTAGATAACAGTGACTAAGATGGATATACTGAATAGTGCCTTCGGTTTGTCCAGTCCCAAGACAACTTGTATGGACGAAGGTCTGACAGAGTATATCCAATGGATCGCGTAAATTGATCTGTTCAAACGTATTCACGTTGGATGGCAGAGGAATTCATTTCTCTAAGCTGTATACCCGTGTTATTTTTGGATAAATCAATTTGTGATTTGGCGGGTATGAAGATGTGACATTCTAAGTGAATGTGGATGACTTGTGTGGATGAATGTCTAACAGAGTATTTCCAGAAAGGTCACGTACGTTGATTTCTTCAACCGTACCAAGAGTGGAAGTGGAGAAGGAAACTTCTTTAGCTAACACGTAATGTACTGTTGTAGACGTCAATTAGTGATTTTCGATGGATCTGACGATGTGACATTTGAAGTGAATCTGATGTGAAGATAGAGCGTAACTTCTAGCCTCATCATCCGGTAAATGACAGAAATCGGGCAGGCAGCATGGCTAAGTCAGTCACACCGAAGTAGGGTGTATAATCACCTATCTAGAGAGTATTCATTTGTTTCTTAAATCTATCAATGTTGTCCCATATATACAGGAACAGTTGCTGATCCCAACCGTTGGTGATGTACAATCGATATACTCATGCGAAATGAGTGGTCGGTCATGTGTGGCTGAGTTGCAAGACGTTCTTGTTGAACTCCAGTGTATCGTTCCTAGAGTACACTGATCGGAAGGTGGTTCCATACCTTGTCCTAGTTGGAAATCCATTATCTAATACGTGCTTGCGATTTTGATTGTATACTATATATGTAGAACGTGAGATGAAAGCGTTTCTGCTAGCTGATATCTATTTGTACATAGACATTATTATAAAATCAAAAGGTTTTTGATATAAAGATATTTTGGATTCTCATAATGGAAAAACCCGTTCTGTTCTGCGGCGTGGTCTTATGAGATATCGTTTACTTATTCATATACCTGTTTAAACTGTTTTACTCACACCAGTCCCATGACTGACCCGGAGTTTACTTTGTTGTTTTCCCTAAACTCTTGGGTGCCTAAATTTGTACGGGCAGTCAAGTAGTCGGGATTTACAGATATACTTGAAGAGCTGGAGCAGGAGGCTTCTGGATCATATAGCTATAGTTTATTTCTGCTGTGTTGTAAGTGTTGTACTCTGATAAGTGCTATTGTATACATAACTGTTATATTTCAAAGTTATGTTATCTATTATATGTTACTCGTTCCGCTGTGAGGTTCGTGTTACTCTGATGTTGTGTTCTTCTTCTTCTTCTATTCTTAGTTCTATCTTATCTCACCTTCTAATTTCTTTCATTAATTACTGGGATTTTTCGATGTTTTGGTTATCGACATCGAGCTTATGTCGATAACCAAAGTCGCTCAAAATCCGGGTCGTTACAGTTGGATTCAGAGCTTAAGTTAAGAATTACCTTGGCTCTGTGGCGTGACTCTGTAGAGATTGGGTTAGTAATACCCTAGATTGAGTTAATTGTATATATACGAGTGAACGTATTTGTTATTTGATATAAAAATAATTTTATATTGTGGAGATTCATGGGTTGAGTTGTTTAGGAGTTCTGGTTGATCAGTTTGATCCACTGTATCGGTAGGAGTTACTGAACACTTGAATACGATGGGTCGTCACGATATGTTTTGAAAAGAGGGTAAATTTAAATAAGTTTACCCAAGGTATATCTTGATATAGAGAAGAGATATATATATATATATATATCAAAATTATAATATATTGGATATATTGGTTGTTATTATAATCGAATGAGATTATAAAGTGAAATGATTATAAATAACTAATCAGAATTCATATAAGTAAAATATATGAAATAAGATCAATTAAATTTGAATTTAATTCAGATTTGGAATTAAAATAAGGAAATTTTAAGTTCCTGGGAGATTTTGAGATGTTTTCAAAATGGATGTATTTAGTAAGGGTTTTGAAATGATATAGTATCGAAATCACTTGGGTCACTGGAAAATAATTCCGATGATGACTGCGCAGTATCATCGGTGTGATTTTCGGGTTTCTAATTGGTGGATTACTACCAGAGATTTTGATTTGAATTGTTTTGAGAAAACAAGTTGTTTAGAAATTCAATGGTTTTGAATTGGTATTATGATTTCAAAATTTGATTTGAAATAAAACCGGGAATTTAAGTTCTAGAAATTAAAATTTAACTTGCGTAGTTAATTCAAATGGGATGGTAAAAGTAAATAATAAACCAGAATTTAACTTGAGATGATAGTTTAAGAAAAACTGTAAGTGATTAGAGAACAATCAGGATTTGGATTTGAAATGATAAGTTGAGAGTTTGGAATTTGAAACTCAAATTTGAATTTTGAATTCGTCTTGAAAAGCGAATGGTTGTGTTAAGAATAACTTGGTTGGAGTTGATTGGGATGGCATTTGTATATGCCGAGTTGATAACGAATGGAAGGGATATAAGGATATGCCCGACAAAAAGGTACAAGTTTATATTCTATATGAGTTTGGAATTTATGAGTCGAATTGGCAAGCCGCTTGGCGTTTTGATTTTCTTTTGGGTTGGAGAAGGCCTAGAGAGGAGAGTTGTGGTTTGACGTATATGCCGGTACAAAGGAGACGCTAGCAAAAAATTTCGAGAAATTAAGGCGTTAGAAAATTTTCTTGATTTTTGAAAATTTAGTTAGTCGGAATGAATAAATATTTTAGTCGATATTAATTGGTCCAGTTAAAATCAGAAATAAGGGGTAAACAAATCTTAGGAATTCCAATAGATAGGGTCGTCCTCTAACTTAGCAATTTCGAGGACGAAATTATTTTAAGTGGGGAAGAATGTAATGACCCGCACTGTCAGAGGTGTTATAATTAATTTATTTAATTATATAAATAGTGATTTAGGGAATTGAATCGTCGTGAATTAAATTATAGTGAATATTTAATTAAAATAATTAATTAAATAATATATTTAACTCAGAAATAATCAAAAATATTGGAAATCACAATATTCTGTGAACGTGGTCATCCCTAAGATTTAATTCAGCTTAGAGTTGAATTATATTGACGAATATATTCAGTCGACGTCAGTTTGAATGTAGGATTATAATATAATTAAAATCGAGCTTGAAATGGCGCTGCAGTTCGCTATTTGGCGATTTGAACTTCAATTGAATATATAGGATTCGTTTTAAGCCGGATTTCTGTGAAACAAGAAACGTGTGGAACTGGTGGAGTATATCTTTCTAGTGGAAGAGAAAAATCGGCATTTCGTCGTGTAGATTGTAAGTTATGTCCAAATCAAATTTCAGAAAAGTCGCTATGGAATTCCTATATACTTTGCAATGCTTTATTTACGTTATAAAAGGATTTTCGATATAAATTGAATATCGAGATAATCTGGAATCTGAAATATCAAGCTGTAAATTCTGATATGATATTCTGAAGCTGTACGATATCATATGTGAAGATATACGATAATATAAATTTATTTATATTTAATTTAATTATATTTAAATATATTTATATATTTAAAGGGGTCATCCAGAGCTTTAAAAATAGCCGGTTTTGCAAACGAAGTCGGAATTCGATGAAACTAATTTTGTTGGATCCGCAATGTCAAATTATTGTTAGATGTCAAGTTTCGTGATTTTTAGAGTCAGTGTGTGGCCGTACGGATTTTTACAGTGGAAAACAGTCAGTATTTCGACAGTTAAAAATACACTGTGTGAGCATACGAAGTCGGAATTTGACGAAACCAGTTTCGTTGGGACCGGAATATCGAACTCTAGCTACATGTCTAGTTTGGTGATTTTTAGATATCGTATGTAATCGCTGGGATTTTTAGAATGCAGAAACAGATATAAAGAAATAAAATGAAATATAGAAAATCAAAATAAAAATATCCCATCATTTTTGTGGACTATAGGAAGGCCACGCGCACTGGTTTCTCAGCCACTACATAAGAAAGGCAAACCGAGCTCCACGTTTTCATCACAAACTGTATAAAAACCCATCACTGCAGAAAATAAAATCCCAAAAACAAATACAAATAAAAAGTCTAAAAATAAACATGAACCATATGTTTTCAGATCCCTCATACGATTCCCTTTACGCCGGTACCAGTTTAATGAAGTGCGATGCCTCCTTTGGGTTGCTCGAAAATCAACAGTTGAGTTACGGTTCGTGTTCTTCCCTGAATGAAGACGTGTTGTTCGAATTCGATACTATTTTCGGTTTCACCACAACGATTAGCATCTAGGCGCGGGGTTTTTGTGAAATTCGATCTCGATTTGGGTCGATCGATTTTGGGTTCTGGCAGGGGAAACTGGTTCGACGCGAGGGGTTTATGGAGCTCGAGTTGAGCGGGTTCGGGTGGAAGAGAGAGCACGAGACGAGAAGGAGAATGGTGGTATTCGGTTGCAAATTTGTGGAGTGATGGAGGATCGAACGAAGTGAATCGGTGTAGGATTGGCTCTTGAAGCTCACGGCATCAGGATTGGGGGAAGAAAGCATTCGACGGGTTGGGATTTAAATGAGATAATGGACCTTAGTTAAAGGGTAAAGCCCATGATTTAAATTCATGTTTTAAATTCAATTTAAATATGTTCAAACTTTGAAAAGCAATATCTCGGTCATACATAATCAGATTGATAACCGTAAGTTGCGTTGGGATCGTATGGATGGGAGCAACACAATGAGACTGACCGCGAGTCAATTGGAGTCCGTTACAATTTATAGCAAAATAAATTGTCTGAATCAAGCGATGGTTATTGTCATTGACGATGATCGTCCAAAGGTGAGTAAATCTCACCAACTCTGAACAGTTTATAATTTCATGTTGTATTTTTAGAACTGTTAGAAATTGTCTGATTGACTGTGTGTTGACTGTTGATTGAACTGCTAGTCAGTTAATCATAATATTATATATGTATATATAATATATATAAAACAGTTAGATAGTTATATATTGATTCTGCTATCAGAATAATTTATATTGAACTGAAAGTGATGACAATCATATTTTGTAACATCTGTGGATGCTGGGAGACAGGTTGGAGGAATCCGACTGGATTCCTCAACAGTTATTTTATTGTTTTTCATATATTGTTATATGATGTGATATAAAATATGTGGGTGATTATATGTGCTTGGACGATATTGAACATCGTGATTTGATATGATTGAATACCATAACATACCGAAATATTGATAAGGGGATTTTCAAAGTGATATTGAAAATAGAATATTTATAAAATCGGATATTTATAAATAAGAGATATTTATAAAGTGGAATATTTATAAATGAGAAATGTTTATAAATTGGAATATTTATAAATAGGAGATATTCAAAAAGGAAATAATTACAAACCATTTTCTTTTTGAATGGAAAGGCCTGTGTGGCGGGTTTGGGGATTTTCCCGATGCTCCCGTTACAAAGGAGGTTATGGCGAATTTTTCAGAGAATTTAAGGAGTTAGAATATTTCAAGAATAAATTTGAAAAGGAAATATTTGTAAACCATTTACAAATAGAATTGAAAAGGAAACGTTATAAAAGGGAAATCATTTTTAAAGTGTAGAATCGTTATTTAAAAATGAATCTTTTCAAATGAATAAAACGTTGTTAAAAAGGAGATCTTTATAAAGTGAATAAAGTAAATCGAATATGGTATTCGAAAGGAGTTAAATCGAATATGGTATTCGAAGGGAGTAAATCGAATATGGTATTCGAAAGTAAGTAAAACGAATTTGCTATTCGAAAAGGGGTTAGTCGAGTTGAGTTAGTTGAATAGAGTTAACCAGTTCAGTAGAGTTAACCAGTTCAGTAAAGTTAACCAGTTGGGTTAAGTAAGTCGAGTTTACTAGTTGGGTTAAGTAAGTCGGGTTAACCAGTTAGAGTTAACCAGTTAGAGTTAACCAGTTAGAGTTAATCAGTTAGAGTTAATCGATTAGAGTTAAAACGAACTAGAGTTAATCAAATATAGTTATTTGAGACAGAGTTAGTCAAACAGAGTAATTCAGGATAAGTTGCCATCCCGTACGATTGCTAACATAATTCGGAGGGCTGTAAACAGCCTACGGCGTTCGGATGTTTCCTGAGGGAGTCAGGCGTAACCATTTGTGATCGCTGCGATCTAGAGTCAAGCGAATGGAGTTAAATCGAAGAATATTAGTTATTCGATAGGAGTTAATCAACTTGAGTTAGATTATTGAGATAAGTTAATCGAGTTAAGTTCTTGAGTTAGATTATCGAGATAAGTTAATCGAGTTAAGTTCTTGAGTTAGATTACCGAGATAAGTTAATCGAGTTAAGTTCTTGAGTTAGATTATCGAGATAAGTGAGTCGAGTTAAGTTCGTCGAGTTAAATTAATCGATGTTAGTTTCATGAAAGGAGTTAATCGATGTTAATTTCATCGAAAGGAGTATCGATGTTAGTTTCATCGAAGGGAGTTATCAATTATAGTTTAATCGAAAGGAGTTATCGATTAGTTAAATCGAAAGGAGTTGTCAAATTTAGTTATTCGAAATGGAGTTATCGATTTGTTAAATTGAAAGGGAAGATTATCGAATATCGTTTATTCGAGAGGAGATTATCGAATATAGTTGTTCGAAGGAGTTATCGATTATTAGTTAATCGAAGTGAGTTATAAAATATTAGTTAAATCGAAGGAGTTATCAAATATAGTTCATTCGATGGAGTTTATCGATTAGAGTTAAATCAAAGGAGTTAATCGAATATAGTTTATTCGAATGTAGTAAAGGAGTTAATCGAATATAGTTTATTCGAATATAGTAAAGGAGTTAATCGAATATAGTTTATTCGAATATAGTAAAGGAGTTATCGAATATAGTTTATTCAACAAGAGTTAAGTGAATGGGGTTAATCAAATAGAGTTAATCAAATAGAGTTAACCCAATAAGGTCAGTCCAATAGAGTTAATTGAAAAGAGTTAATTGAATATAGTTATTCGAAAGAAAGGTTAAGTAAGGAAGTTAGTTAAAGAAATATAATGTGAACTTTGCCTATTTCAAGGTTAGAAGTGTTGTTCAGTTAAGGTCTGAGAGGTAGCTCTACCCCAACTTGATTGGCTTCGTTTTTAACTGAGGAATGGCTAAGGTTCGGCAGTAAAAGATGACAAAGTGAATTTAGTAATTAAAGAAAATGGTTGAGTTGGCGTAGCGATGTTTTATCTAAACATCTGTTTAATCCAAACGTAGGATTTTGGAAATGTTTTCCTAAACAAGAATCAGAAATGTTTTCTAAATATAGAAAACAAGGAATGGAAATGTTTCCAGTGTTAATAACGTATATTTTCTAAATATAGAAAGTAGAAAATGTTGAATATAGGGAAACAGGAGATGTAAAATGAACTAAAGAGATAAATGTTAAATGATGTTTGTTTGATATAATTTCCATCTGGAGATAATATCATTGTTTGCACACTTATTTTCTTTGATAGTTAACTCACAGACTATCGAAGTTTTGACCATTTTTAACGTTGTTAATATGGAGAGACCGGTTGGATTATTATCCAAAGAACCACTCTGTATTGGCATAAGCGTTGCGGATCATATATGCCAAAGATAATTGAAGACGGAGTAAAATGCAAGGGTTGTTGTATAAGTCTTAGATAACAGTGACTAAGATGGATATACCGAATAGTGCCTTCGGTTTGTCCAGTCCCAGGACAACTTGTATGGATGAAGATCTGACAGAGTATATCCAATGGATCGCGTAAGTTGATCTGTTCAAACGTATTCACGTTGGGTGGCAGAGGAATTCGTTTCTCTAAGCTGTATACCCGTGTTATTTTTTGATAAATCAATTTGTGATTTGGCGGGTATGACGATGTGACATTCTAAGTGAATGAGGATGACTTGTGTGGATGAATGTCTAACAGAGTATTTCCAGAAAGGTCACGTACATTGATTTCTTCAACCGTACCAAGAGTGGAAGCGGAGAAGGAAACTTCTTTAGCTAACACGTAATGTACTGTTGTAGACATCAATTAGTGATTTTCGATGGATCTGACGATGTGACATTTGAAGTGAATCTGATGTGACGATAGAGCGTAACTTCTAGCCTCATCATCCGGTAAATGACAGAAATCGGGCAGGCAGCATGGCTAAGTCGGTCGCACCGAAGTAGGGTGTATAATCACCTATCTAGAGAATATTCATTTGTTTCTTAAATCTATCAATGTTTTCCCATATATATACGGGAACGGTTGCTGATCCCAACCGTTGGTGATGTACATTCGATAACTCAAGCGAAATGAGTGGTCGGTCATGTGTGGCTGAGTTGCAAGACGTTCTTGTTGAACTCCAGTGTATCGTTCGTAGAGTACACTGATCGGAAGGTGGTTCCATACCTTGTCATAGTTGGAAATCCATTATCCAATACGTGCTTGAGATTTTGATTGTATATTATATATGTAGAACGTGAGATGAAAGCATTTCTGCTAGTTGATATCTGTTTGTGCATAGACATTATTATAATATCAAAAGGTTTTTGATATAAAGATATTTTGGATTCTCATAAGGGAAAAACCCGTTCCGTTCTGCGGCGTGGTATTATGAGATATCGTTTACTTGTTCATATACCTGTTTAAACTGTTTTACTCACACAAGTCCCATGACTGACCCGGAGTTTACTTTGTTGTTTTCCCTAAACTCTTGGGTGCCTAAATTTGTACGGGCAGTCAAGTAGTCGGGAATTAAAGATATACTTGAAGAGCTGGAGAAGGAGGCTTCTGGATCATATAGCTATAGTTTATTTCTGCTGTGTTGTAAGTGATGTACTCCGATAAGTGCTATTGTATACATAACTGTTATATTTCAAAGTTATGTTGTCTATTATATGTTATTCGTTCCGCTGTGAGGTTCGTGTTACTCTGATGTTGTGTTCTTCTTCTTCTTCTTCTTCTTCTTCTATTCTAAGTTCTATCTTATATATTCTCACCTTCTGATTTCTTTCATTAATTACCCGGATTTTTCGATGTTTTGGTTATCGACATCGAGCTTTTGTCGATAACCAAAGTCGCTCAAAATCCGGGTCGTTACACTATCGGAGTCAACGGTCGAAGTCTTCTATGCCGGCGTCACGATTGAACATCCCCCATCGCCACCCATCGAGCATATAATTTGGTATTGGCAAGCACTTATTGTAACAAAAGGAATCCGCATTTTTACATGCCACCAACACCATATATATACCACGATTTTCCTTAATATCTTGCGATGTGGGAAAATTTGCCCGTTCAATCAACACACCCACTCCATTCCAATGCGGCCACACCTAATAATCTCCACCTTGGTGAGCATTTGCTCAAGTCACCTTTGGAGTTACACCTTGAGTACTCATCACAGTTGGCTAGGCTGCTACCCCGAGTTCTCATAAGCATGGGGGAGACAGACTGCTTATAACTGTATCTCCACCTTGACGAGCATCCCATGCTCAAGCCCCTTTGGAGGCATGCTTCGGTCATGCTACACATACTGGTCCCATCGAACTATGGAGCTTCTATACCATGTTGAGTTTCGGCATTCCCTGCGTACCATACGCGCTTCACCGTGTCTATCGGAGTCAACGGTCGAAGTCTTCTATGCCGGCGTATCGATTGAACATCCCCCATCGCCACCCATCGAGCATATAATTTGGTATTGGCAAGCACTTATTGTAACAAAAGGAATCCCCATTGTTACATGCCACCAACACCATATATATACCACGATTTTCCTTAATATCTTGCGATGTGGGACAATTTGCCCGTTCAATCCACGCACCCACTCCATTCCAATGCGAGTCACACCTAACATACCCTCCGTCTTTCTATCGCCTATCTTCCCACGTTTCCATCTCTTCCACGATATCATCCACTTTCCACCCATTCATAGAGAAAAACATGAAGGAGCAAACCTGATTTGCTGGAGTAGTCAACCTACGTACGTCTACAACTTATACAGGTCGACCTTTCTCAGCCTCTGTTTAGCTCAATGCTGTGCAAAGGATATTCCTTCTAGAACTATAATCATAGGCCATAAATCTGCAGTTCTTGCAACTGTATTTGGACCAATCTTAGAAAATTCTTAAACATTTAACAAGACCAATCTCTGTAGTTCATACAAATTTTTTTTGAAATTATTTGATCATTTATTCATGTTTTATTTCTTGTTTGATTTGTTGTCTTTTTTATTCTTCTACATGTTATTGTTTTTTTTGCTATTTTTTCAGCATTTAAAAAGCTAAATCTGAAATTTTGACCATAACCAAAATTAAAAAACATATCAGTTTTCATCCTAAAATACAACACACCGACAAAGTATCTCCTAATTTCTACTGGATAGCATATTCTATTTATAATTCAGCTATCTCTATAAATTATCACAATAACAAAGTTAATCCTGTAGTAAACATTGATTGTAAAGCTTTCTAATCAATGATTGTAGTGAGACATAATTTTGTAAGCTAATGGTGATTTTGATGTTGATAATAATAATAATAATAAATCTAGTTAAGCAATATTTTTGGAAGTCAAAAATATTATATGGAATATAAACAGTTAATGTTCAAGGAGTTCATGGAAAGAATAAATCTTTTTACATTCCTGGTATTGAATAGACACAAAAAAAATCATAATTAATCCTCAGATTGATGAACCAAGTTAAGATCGAGTAGTAACATGATAAGGGGAGTTTTACAAAATAAACTTGTCACATAATTAATCCTCATGTTGTAACACCCCGCCTCCGCTAGGGTCACTCGCAAAGGAATGCACTAGCTTTAGAGGGGCATTATCGGTAAACATGCACAGAAATATCACAAGACAGAACATATAACATAGCGGAAGTAAAATCGAACTTTTATAAACATTAATAATTAAGGTCCAAAGCCTTTTACATCAGAGTACATCAAAACTTGTCTTGCAATAGTAAAGAAGCATAAAGACTTTTTCATAAATTATTCCCCAAGTAAAAACAGTAAAGTAGCCATAGCCAAGAAAAGTCCAAGTCATCCATGATGACCTTCGAGCAGAAGCAGTCCGAACTAAACAGCAGTGTTTCCTCCCTGTAACCTGGGGGGGGGAAATGGAAGAAAAGAGGCGAAACAAAACGGGTCAGTCAAAAAGACTGAGTAAGCCCTATCTACTATTAGTATAAAAACTAGTAAAGTTAACTGACATGAGAAACTGAGATGAACATAAGCATGATAACAAGATAGATAAGCTAAATCAAAATAACAGGATGAACTACTGAACTCAGATAAACTAAGATGTCATGATAAATTACGATGTCAAGACAAAACAAGGTATCACATCGTCAGGTTCCTATCAAGTATAATATCCCAAGATATCTATCACGTATAACGTCCCATGGTATCTATCCTGTATATCTGCTCTGCACCTCTCGTACCAGTATCCCAACCCGCGTCATGTGTTAACCATGAATGTCCCTTGCCCAACGTCATGTAATGGTCCATGTCAACCTAATATATAGCATATGTAGGTTTTCCCAACTCGTATGTTTCTTTCCATGTATAAGTTCAGTCCTTTGCCGTAGGCCATACGGGTTTCGCCTGTAAACGTTTTATCCTTGAAGTTGTTTTGGACTGCAACCCTTGATCTAGTTGTGTTTCCTTACCATGAACTATCGTGCGTCCACTTAGGATTTATGCCACCTAGGGCCGCTAGGGATTATGCTACCTAATGAACGTTTCCGTGTCTCGGTTTTGGGTTTTTGGCCACCTAGGACCACTAGGGATTACGCCACCCGTCAACCGCGCCCTTCATCCCACGTATGTATCGTGAATCGTTTTCCATGTCTAGATGCACATGTTCCTCAATGTGCCATCCGAGTTCCGTGCTAGGGCAAACTAAGAAATATGGAACTCGGTCGGGAGCTTTAAGTCGTCTGCTGATGCAGATATCAAGGTCTGTTTTTTGTACCCGTGGCTATGGTCCCACGTGACCCCTCCCTCAACTACTGAAAGGCAACCCACGAAAAATCATGTATGAGAACCACTCCCCGGCCCCACTATAGCCCCACTTTCCTACGGGCCAACCTCACCCATGACTCGATAGCAGGAACATGGTCTGTTGGGGGTTCCCTGCCTTTCCGTACGTACACGATTGACTAAAGATGGTAGGTAGTCGGCGATGTGCTATCCAGGGCAAAAACCAAGAATCGTCGACTCCACGCTAATCCATCCCAGTCTTTAGGTCGCTCGCATAGCAACCAAGGCATACTCTTGGTTCTTCTAACGCAGACCATAACCTCTCATGAGCCTAGTATAATTACCTGGCAGCCCACAGAGGGATCCCAAGAATATCCTCACGTTCCCCGAAGCCACTGCTTTGTTACCCAGTTCGCTGGAGCCTTTATCTAAATCAGATACTTGCTCCTACTCGTATACTTAAACGATGACCTACCGTATCCGGTTACTCATCTATCTATGAACTGGTCTAAATTTCCTTGACTAAGAATCATTACTTAGTTATCCTTCAACTAAGGTTTACCACTTAGCCTTATTTCTGTTATCCTTGTTAATTACTGTTACCCACCTACTTCTCCGAGTTTATATAACAGATTAAGTGTCACTTAAGTTCATGGCTTAATCCCGTCTACCAATCATGTCAAAATTGGCTAAGTGTCCAAGTTCAAGACTTAACCTTACAAACCATGCTCAAGTTGGTTAAGTATATATTAACTTGACCCTATCAAATTACTTAGTCAAATCGGTCAAGTGTATTCAAGCGATTCATGACTTAGCCTTATCATGTTTTCACGTTATATTGGTTAAGTATAGGTTAAATTAACCTCCATAAATTCACGAGTTAGATTGGTTAAGTATAGATCACTTAACCCCATCAAATTAACGAGTTAGATTGGTTAAGTTTAGGTCGCTTAACCATATCAAATCAACGGGTTAGATTGGTTAAGTATAGGTCACTTAACCACATCAAATCAACGAGTTAAATTAGTTAAGTGTTTAACTTAACCCCATTAAACTACCAAGTGGGATTAATTAAGTATACGCTAACTTAACCCCATCCGATTATCATGTTTAGACTAGTTGAGTCTAATCTTAACCCCATTCGATTATCATATTTAGACTAGTTGAGTCTAAACTTAACCCCATCCATTAACTGTATATTTTGGTTAAGTGTCATTTAGAAAACTTACTTAACCTTACCAAATTATCATGTTGGATTGATTAAGTGTTGGTTAACTTAATCCCCGTCCACTAGTCGTATAAAAATGTTTAAGTGTCATTAGGCAAATCATTTTACTTAACCTACCCAACCTTGTCATGTTTTGTTAAGTATCATTAGCCTAATCAATTTACTTAACCCATTTGTCCATGTCATATCTGGTTAAGAGTCATTAATCAAATTAACTTAACCCTATCATGTGGCATTAATTACTTAATGCACCTTAACCTCTCACAATAGACTTTGTTGTGGTTACTAGTTAAGCCGGTCGGTTCCGGGTAGCTTTACACCACAACTTGGTCTAACCTCGGGTTCGAGCACAACATGACCAACTTCTCACATTGGGTCCTATTGTTTGCAACTACTAGTTAGGCCGGTCGGTTCCGGGTAGTTTTACGTTGCAAACTCAACCCAACCTCGAGTTGGCCATTTTCATGTTTAGTCTAGTGTCATATTCATATCCAAGTTTTCAAGCAATTGGGTAGACCTAACTTAATAGGTAAATTCCCAATGGGTAGACCTAACTTAATAGGTAAATTCCCAAGCTTATGTTTTCAAGCGTACTTACATGTCAACTTCCATGTTAAATTTCAAGTCATGTTTTTCAAGTATAAACACACGTCATATTTAACGTTACATGTTGTCATGTTTATACCCATTCACCCAAATCATGTTCATATCATTATGTTTTCCCATAATGTGAGCCCAACGCTTTTTAAACTCGCATGTACGTTCGCAACCACGTAATGGATTAAAAGAAGAGACTTGGCAAAGGCATGACAAAAATGGATATTAAGCCACAAGTTAATCATGGTGGCGAATGAGGCACAAATTTGTTCATTAGCTTGCATGTTACATTCTTAAGCCTCACAAAAACATGCATAAACCCAAACTTGGCACATAAACGAATCATGGTGACAAAAGACATGGAATGATGACTAGAAACTCGCATATATCATCATATAAGGGTTATGACTTCATATGCAAGTTGACATAAAGATTATGAAGGTTCTCATGTTGCATAATGCAACATTTCAACATAAAGGTTGTAGCTTTTAGTTCATAAAATCAAGATAATGACTTCATAAACTTGCATGACATGGTAGCATAAATCATACTCAATGACCAAACCCAAATTTGCAACATGAACACTTAACTTCATAGTTAATATCTAAGAGTAGGGAAAGGGCTTACATTGCTATGAAGGCCTAAATCGATTAAACTAAAGCTTGTAATGAAGCCTATGCATGCCATCACCCAAAAACCCAAAGATGGATGCTCCAAACCAACAAAAACACCATCTTTATGAACAAAGATCAAAGCTTTTGCCTTGGAATCAACTTGAGAAGCTCTCATACTAACATAGGGACTCTCTAACACTCTCAAGATCATGAAACCTTTCATAGAAATGAAGTGGAGGCTAGGATAGTTGAGTGGAGGCCATGAGAGTAGAAATTTGGCCATAGTTTAGTTACATGGGTGAATAATGAGGGTTTAGGGGTAGGTTAGGGGCTTATTTATAGAAGATTAGGCTAGTTAGGACCCTTAGATTAACCCTAGGTTAGTTTAGGTCCGTCAGATTTCGTCCCAAGCCCTCCAACCCAGCCCAAATCTCAACCAGGTGCACCCAGGCCAGAATCAGCCGACAGGGCAAGTCGACAGCCCTGTCGACTTGCCTGTCGACATGCCTGTCGATTTGCAAGTCGACAGCCCTGTCTACAGCCAAGTCGACTTGGCTGGGCGGGAATTTTCCCGCCTGGCCCCCATCTCTGCTCGTTTCGAAATTCAAATTTCCCGAAAACTTCTTTGGGCCTTAACCGGGTTATACGGACTCCGATTTACAAAATTTCAGACTCTATTTCGTGTATTTTTCCGAGACGAACGCAATGGCATAGCCCGTTTTACTTGATTCAGAATTTAAAATTAAATTCTGCCTTGATTCTTGTTTTAACATGTTATCGAAATACGGGTTGTTACACATGTGTTGACTAGATATAACCACACATCATATAGTTTACTTGTTTAAATGGTCTCACTATTTGTGGATGATAACCAGTAGGTTGACTTGTGCTCATCAACTTGGGACTAGTATGCTCATGCAAAAATACAGAGAACAATGGATTAATAAAGCAACAAGAGCATGACTTAATGCAACAATTTTTTCAAATTCAAAACCAAATCCAAAGCAATTCCGTCCATTTGGTGTAACAACCCGAAAATCTGGGCCAGTTTGAAATTTTTATTTTAGAAATTTTACCGAATTTTGAATATTTAAAATAGATTATTTTAAATAATATCGACGAGAAGATTTATTTTGAATATAATTCGACGTATATATTTATACACGTCGTCGTTAGAATATAAATAATTATATATAATTATAAATAGAATTGAAAATGGCGCGGTAGTTCGATAATTCGATTTCAAACTTCAATTGAATGTACCGGGTGCAAAACAATCCGGATTTTAGTGAAACCAGAAACAATAGGATCTAATTGATAATATCTTTCCAACGAATCCAAAAAATCAAAATTTCATAGCGGGAATCAAAAGATATTTCCAGTTGAAAATTCTGAATAGTCGCTATGGAATTCAGGCCCTTAAAAATGGAAATTTTGCAAACGACCTCGGATTTCGACGAAATCACTTTTGTTGGATCCAGGATGTAAAGTTATTGCTAGGTTTCAAATTTCATAATTTTTCGATTAAATATGTGAGCGTGGCAAAGGAAAACGCGTTTGACCAGTTTCAGTTGATAATCGACTGGAAATTGGCCATTTTTCCAACGGTCTTAGAATTCGATGAAACTAGTTTTGTTAGGACCGTATCGTCAATACGAAGCTAGAAAATATTTTTATGGAATTTATAGAGTTGTTATGTGACCCCGGTGATTTGAAATGTACGTTTAAAATTCAATATAATTATTTAATCGTAAATTTGATGGAAACTAATCGAAACAGCCGAATCAGCTGACGATACATATCCCATTGTGTTCGGAATGGGGGTAAAACGCTATGGACGACAGTCGATGAGCTCAATTTCGAGTTCGAATTTCAAAGTTGCTTTTTTGAAATAAATAAATTAAAATATATATTTTCATTTAAGCCCTTACCCTCCTCTCTCTCCCTTCATTTAAACCGAAAAAAAGAAAAAGGGGATCGGCGGAAAATCGCGTCTCCCCTTCCAGTGGCGGCGCCGCCTCCCTAACCCCCTCTCCCCCCCACCGACGCGTGCGCCCTCTCCCTCCTTCCTCCATCTCGAACCCCCCCCCCCAGAGCGATCCTCCATCTTCCCTAAAACCAAACCCGCCTCGTTCAGCCCCATCCCACCACCGCTCCTCCGCCTGACGCGCCCCACCCCCGACTCCGACTATGAGCTCCCCCTCCAGATCGCGCAACCCACCTCCGATTCAATGTAAGCCCTTATTTTTTTTTTATTTAACTTTGTTTCATCATTTGCTTTTTAATTGTTGTTTATTTCTCTAACTAAGGTAATTAGTTTATTAGAAAGAAAATGTAGGATTTTTATTTTTTTTATTGATAGTTACGATTTTTATCGATAGAAAAGATCATATTTTTAATTTAGAAAATATTATATTTTTAATTTAGAAAAGATTATATTTTTAATTTAGAAAAGATTATATTTTTAATTTAGAAAAGATTATGTTTTTAATTTAGAAAGATCAGATTTATAATATGTGAAAGGTCGGATTTTTATTGTTGAAATGATGAAGTAAAAATTCGATTTTTATATATTGAACATCGAAGTAAAAATTCGATTTTTATATATTGAATAGCAAAGTAAAAATTCGATTTTTATATATTGAACATCGAAGTAAAAATTCGATTTTTATATATTGAATAGAGAAGTAAAAATTCGATTTTTATACATGTAGTGGCTACGGGCGCAGAAAGTGATAAGAGACGAGAACAGTGAAGATTTCCTGCATTAGAAGTGCCGTGGAGTTATGATAGCTATCGGTGAGAACTCCTCACTCTTCAATTTCTTTTTCTAGTTATATATATATACTAGATGCAGACGGTGTTTAGTAGCACCCGACACCCGTCATCCACAGACCATGGATGGCTTGTTTGTTTAATTGTTTGGTTGTGTAGTTGGTTAGATTATTTGGTTTGGAATTGAATTGTTTGGTGAAATGAAATTGATGTGATTGATGTGTGAATGGCGTGGGCCTTCACTAGACCGGGGATAAGGCTAGGCCTCGTCCCGTTTCTAGTATTGTGCCGTTATGCCGCCGAAATTTTCTAAAATAAGTTAGAAAAATAAAAATATCATTTTTATTTGGTAAATGAACTGCATAAAAATTCATGTGTTAAAATAAAATATTTGATCGTTAAAAATATAATTTTAACGTGAATGTGAATAAATAAATATTCATTTACAAACCGGACGGTTTGTTTATGTACACATATTTGAAGGACATTGATTGGGTCGATAAATTTCACACATCGCCCAACTGCACAATTAAAATCTGTGTTTGATTGTTTGAAACCCCACATGGGTGTCGGGATGAAATTTGAAGTTCACTCATCCTGATTGATTAAATATGTCGATCGGTTGATTGACAGGCTGTTATAAGCGTTATATATCTATATTTGATGCTTATACAGTGTAGTGCACTTTGGTTGATGATTGATTATTTTTCAATGCTATTATATGCACGTGATGTATGAAAATCCATATAATTAACATTATATGGTAATTGATTGGGCCTCATTCCAGTTTCGAAATAGAAATATTTGAAAAGGAAATATTTGAAAAAGAAATATTTGAATAGAATATTTGAAAATAGAAATATATGAAGCCGTGTTGGTTAGATTGACGCCATTTTGACGTGAGCGATATTTATATCGATTTTATTCATTTTAAAATGAATATTGAAAAGTGATTTCGAAATCTCATATTTTGAAACCAATTTGAATTGAATTGAATAGAAAACCAATTTGAATTGAATCGAATAGAAAACCAATTTGAATTGAATCGAATAGAAAACCAATTTGAATTTAATTGAATAGAAAACCAATTTGAATTGAATCGAATAGAAAACCAATTTGAATTGAATCGAATAGAAAACCAATTTGAATTGAATCGAATAGAAAACCAATTTGAATTGAATCGAATAGAAAACCAATTTGAATTGAATCGAATAGAAAACCAATTTGAATTGAATCGAATAGAAAATCAATTTGAATTGAATCGAATAGAAAACCAATTTGAATTGAATCGAATAGAAAACCAATTTGAAATTGAATTGAATTGAAAACGAATTCAAATCGAATTGCAAACGAATTGAAATGAATTCAAATTGGATTGAAATTTGAATTGAATAGAAATGAATTTTAAAACGAATTTATAAGGAAGAATTCAATTTTGATTTGAATTGAAATGGAAGTTGAAATTGTTTTTGAAACGAATTTAAAACTATTTATATAATTCGTTTTAAATAGTAATCGATAAAATATATTATATATATATATAATATAATGGCCTTAATAGAACGCGCCGCGCCACAGCAGTTCGTGAATTTCGACTATTTATTTCAAACGGACATTACGGGAGATCCGACCGTCGGATTCTCCTAAAACCGGAACCGTTGGGTTCGTATCGAAAAGAGCTTTCTAACGAATGTTAGAAATTTGAAATCTAACGGTTGGATTTGGAGATACGTCCAAATCAAATTCGAAAAAGGTCGTTGTAAGTGCAGTTCGATGGCCGTTGATGGAAATCGACTGTACGGGCCTTGATAAAATCATTAAAAATATCAACAATTTGTGTAAAATCATAAGAAATGATTTAGAAAGAATTGGGATGAAAAACTCCATATTTGAAAAGATAAAAATAGATTTTTATCGAAATGAACTAGTTTTGAACTAGAATTATAATTCTATTTATTTTTAAATAAATAAATTGAATTTGAAAAGGGTTTTAAAAATAACCAGAATTTCCGATGATTGCATTAGAGTGGATTTGAATCGAAATTGTCTTCGGAATATTTCGATGTTGGAATTCGTGATTATATAGATGTTGTTATGGAAATTTGAAAGATATATATATTTATATCGTTATTTCCAGTACGACAGTTGTTAATCGTAGAATTTGATATTGAATATAAGCCGATATATTTTCTATTCAGAGCCTTGTATTGAATATCAAATGTGATTTGGGTTTTTCGTGAATGGTGTCTTCACTAACACTGTTCTTGAACCCAGTTGAGAAAAGATTAAGTCTTTTTATTTAGATTTAATGAAGTGTACCGATTAAATAATATTTAATTGGAATTAAATTGATATTGATTTTTGGGTTTATCTTGGACAGTGTTTTAAATAACACTCGTTCTTTAACCCGATAATTAATGTGATGTGATTTTGGGTTTATCGTGAACCGTGTTTTAAATGACACTGATTCTTTAACCCAGTCGCAGATTAAAACTAAGTGGAGTTTTAATGAATCTTTAATTAGATTGAAATGATCTAGGATGGAGCATCACCAGTTTTTCTCCAGGCGATAGTTAAATCTTTAATTAGATTTGAACGGGAAATGGTAATTGAATTTACCGATAACACCGTGGTGTTAGATATGAAGTACTACCAGTTTTACTTCATGGGATGAATAGGTTGGGATTGGGAAATTAAAACCAATGATTACTTCGGTAAGGTTCGTTAATCCCGACTAGTTTGAATTGATATTCAAAAATAGATTAAAGAATAAATTCAAGGAATTTATCTTGGATAAATTTAATGGGAACCTTTACCTATGAATGTGAAATTTAGAAACTAACTGTCGGTTAGCCAAGCAGAATGGTTTTCTGGATATCGATCTGATGTTTGTTTCGGCCTTCGGGGTTAATATTTGGGGAATTATTCTCTTGATTAATTTACGGTTAGTGACTGATGAATTGGAATGAGGCGTATGTTGTGTTTCTGTAACACTTATTTAAAATATACGCGAGTTATTCGGGAAGACCGGGTTTATCCCATTCTGAATAACTGATACGACGATAAGTCGAAGATGAAGACGGTGGTCGAAGACCGGAAGTCTTCATGTCGTTTGGGTGATTACTGATGATCTTGATTGGGCTGTACACCCAAGAAGATGGAAACAGTTGGTGTTCGTCCAGACGTACTTGGAGATGGATGGATATGCGAGGAAAGTGCCTCCGGTTTCGTTCAGACCCAGAACGGACTTGTAAATGGATAGTGTGTCTGAAGTTGTATTCCTTTATACTGTATTGGTGATCTCTGCTAAATATATATCTGTTTGGTGGCAGAGAATTTATTCGCTTGCTATACACCCTTCTCTGAGACGTACGAGCCTAGAGGTTATATATTGGCAGAAATCGGTGGTACAGTATGGACTGACAATGTGGCATGCTGAGTTGCATGGATCAAGGCTTTTGTTGAAAAGCAAAGTCTTGTGGTTGATGATCAAAGCACGGCCTTGTGTGGCGTAGCTTTGTGTAACGTTGATTCGCGAGTATCACACCCGGTATGAACTAAAAACGGGAGACAGACCTCAGGGAGGACATGCGTTTCTTTCTAGTTAGGAGTGGCGTCAGTGCTTGAACTGGCTGACGAGTTTGACTCATGTGGATGTTGCTTATTATTACTTGCTGAAAAGCGAGGTTCCTCGTGATATCGGTTTCGGCCGATGCTTCTGGTCGGCTGACGGGCCAGGCTTACGCCCCAAAGGGCGGGGAAACGAAGTGTTCAGGCATAATAATCCACATCGGTGGACCGGCCCTGACGATCTAAAGGGTTGATGCGTTCTGATCCTGTGGCTCGGGCTAGAGAGTCACGAATCGGTTGAGGACTATCTTTAGCCTCGGTTCATACCATAAATGATAACCCAACTTCCAATACGACATTGCGGTTTTGATTGTAAACTTATATATGGCGACATAGTGGTATGGGTCATTCATGCCGTCTATGATTGATACTTATGATTTGAAGTTGTTTTATACATTAAGCACTTATAATAGTATCAAATGATTTGTTTTAAACGTATCAAGCATTCTTTGGCTGTTATAAGGGAAAACCCTATCCCCCGGCTTGCGTTGCATTGTGTGATAGGACCTGGGTCTTATAACAGCTTCATTTTTCATTATTCAGCATTGCTCTGTTTGTTTTATGCACTGGTATTCTCGGGAGGAAACCCGTTCCGTGTTATACGGCGTGGTCCCTTGATTTACCGAACTTTAAAAAATTACTGTTTTTCGTTCTCAAACCAGTCCTATGACTGACCTGGAGTTTATTGTTTTAACCTAAACTCTGGGTGCCCTTATTTTGGCACGGGCAGCTAGTAGTTTTGGTTTTGCAGATTTATATTCACAGGATCCTGGTTTACAGCTGGAATGATATCCGGAAAGCTTTGTATCCGTATATCTCTTCTAGTTGTGTATTGTATTATTTTCCGCTGCTATGTAATTTATTATAATCTCTGATATTTCTATGTAATATTTATTTCATTTATACTCTGTATATTCTTGTAATCTGATGCATTGTTGTAATATACAATGAAATGTTCTTCTGTTTGCGTTCTGATTTGTCGTGTTCTCGAAACGATCACGCGTTTCTAACGGTCTGGGTCGGTTTAGCGACTGGTTCGGACCGAGCGAAATTCCTTGTCGTTTACAGTTGGTATCAGAGCCTTGGTTTACAGAGCTCGAGAACAAGGCACATTAGAACCATACGAAAGAATTCATCAGATATTGGATTAGTAATATCCAATTAGAATGACTCGTTAGAGATATGATCAGTAGTATCCTAGAACGAGTGTGAAGAGTATATTTTTCAAATGAAAACAATTTTTGTTTTGAAAATTTAAATCAATTCTACGTATTTGATTATCTATTTATTTTGAATATGGACAATCGAGTATATAAAGATTTTGCGTATACGTCTGATCCACGTGTATTTGAAATTTTAATATACTGGATAGATATAGAATTACACTCTAATCGCCCGGAGATGATTTTGATGATGGAGCTCCATCATTAGAATTAATGTTCGAGTGACGAAAGTGGGCTTTCTATATATTTCCTATTGACTGGTGTGAGAACCAAAATTAGATAGGGCTTATTGTTGTGATTTGGCATCAAAAATGTGATTTTTGACTATATAGCAAAATTATGTGTTTGTAATGCTAGTCAACTAATTGATTGATGGTTGTGTTGTTTGATTACTGTTTTGATTAGTTGAAATTTTAACCATATAACCAATTTGATCAAATAGTGAGTTGTATTGAAATTTGGTCGCATTTTCTTGCATATACTTGTACTTACATTAAACAGGTCATAGCAAGGAGGCTAGAGCCAAGAATAAAATTTGTTTGCCTGACAAATAGGTACATGTTTACTACATAATTTACTATTTTGTTTGGGCGATGATGATTTTATGAGCCTATTGGCTAGCCGCTTGGCTTTTTCTTTTTCTTTTTGAGATTAGAAGGACCGGGGAAGCTATTTGAAATTCCCCGATGCTCCCGGTGCAGGGGAGGTTATGGCGAAATTTTTCGAAAATTTAGGGTGTTAGCCAAATTTTAGAAAATTCTCAGAAACTGAAAGGTTGGAGAATGGAAGCCAGATCGAGCATAGAGTTGATTAATCAAACCACTTTCGACTTTGTTCCTTTTCGGGGACAAAAAGTTTTAAGTGGGGGAGATTGTAACAACCCGAAAATCTGGGCCAGTTTGAAATTTTTATTTTAGCAATTTTACCGAATTTTGAATATTTAAAATAGATTATTTTAAATAATATCGACGAGAAGATTTATTTTGAATATAATTCGATGTATATATTTATACACGTCGTCGTTAGAATATAAATAATTATATATAATTATAAATAGAATTGAAAATGGCACGGTAGTTCGATAATTCGATTTCAAACTTCAATTGAATGTACCGGGTGCAAAACAATCCGGGTTTTAGTGAAACCAGAAACAATAGGATCTAATTGATAATATCTTTCCAACTAATCCGAAAAATCAAAATTTCATAGCGGGAATCAAAAGATATGTCCAGTTGAAAATTCTGAATAGTCGCTATGGAATTCAGGCCCTTAAAAATGGAAATTTTGCAAACGACCTCGGATTTCTACGAAATCACTTTTGTTGGATCCGGGATGTAAAGTTATTGCTAGGTTTCAAATTTCATAATTTTTCGATTAAATATGTGAGCGTGGCAAAGGAAAACGCGTTTGACCAGTTTCAGTTGATTTTAATCGACTGGAAATTGGCCATTTTTCCAACGGTCTCAGAATTCGATGAAACTAGTTTTGTTAGGACCGTATCGTCAATACGAAGCTAGAAAATATTTTTATGGAATTTATAGAGTTGTTATGTGACCCCGGTGATTTGAAATGTACATTTAAAATTCAATATAATTATTTAATCGTAAATTTGATGGAAACTAATCGAAACAGCCGAATCAGCTGACGATACATATCCCATTGTGTTCGGAATGGGGGTAAAACGCTATGGATGACAGTCGGTG
This sequence comes from Allium sativum, assembly GCA_030737875.1. Lineage (NCBI taxonomy): Eukaryota > Viridiplantae > Streptophyta > Magnoliopsida > Asparagales > Amaryllidaceae > Allium > Allium sativum. The sequence goes on from CM060918.1 coordinate 756,110,906, forward strand.
AGCTCAATTTCGAGTTCGAATTTCAAAGTTGCTTTTTTTGAAATAAATAAATTAAAATATATATTTTCATTTAAGCCCTTACCCTCCTCTCTCTCCCTTCATTTAAACCAAAAAAAAAAGGGGATCGGCGGAAAATCGCGTCTCCCCTTCCAGTGGCGGCGCCGCCTCCCTGACCCCCTCTCCCCCCCCCACCGACGCGTGCACCCTCTCCCTCCTTCCTCCATCTCGAAACCCCCCCTCCCCCCCCCCCCCAGAGCGATCCTCCATCTTCCCCAAACCCGCCTCGTTCAGCCCCACCCCACCACCGCTCCTCCGCTTGACGCGCCCCACCCTCGACTCCGACTACGAGCTCCCCCTCCAGACCGCGCAACCCACCTCCGATTCAATGTAAGCCCTTATTTTTTTTATTTAACTTTGTTTCATCATTTGCTTTTTAATTGTTGTTTATTTCTCTAACTAAGGTAATTAGTTTATTAGAAAGAAAATGTAGGATTTTTATTTTTTTATTGATAGTTTCGATTTTTATCGATAGAAAAGATTATATTTTTAATTTAGAAAAGATTATATTTTTAATTTAGAAAAGATTATATTTTTAATTTAGAAAAGATTATATTTTTAATTTAGAAAAGATTATGTTTTTAATTTAGAAAGATCAGATTTATAATATGTGAAAGGTCGGATTTTTATTGTTGAAATGACGAAGTAAAAATTCGATTTTTATATATTGAACATCGAAGTAAAAATTCGATTTTTATATATTGAATAGCAAAGTAAAAATTCGATTTTTATATATTGAACGTCGAAGTAAAAATTCGATTTTTATATATTGAATAGCGAAGTAAAAATTCGATTTTTATACATGTAGTGGCTACGGGCGAAGAAAGTGATAAAAGACGAGAACAGTGAAGATTTCCTGCATTAGAAGTGCCGTGGAGTTAGGATAGCTATCGATGAGAACTCCTCACTCTTCAGTTTCTTTTTATAGTTATATATATACTAGGATGCAGACGGTGTTTAGTAGCACCCGACACTCGTCATCCACAGACCATGGATGGCTTGTTTGTTTAATTGTTTGGTTGTGTAGTTGGTTAGATTATTTGGTTTGGAATTGAATTGTTTAGTGAAATGAAATTGATGAGATTGATGTGTGAATGGCGTGGGCCTTCACTAGACCGGGGATAAGGCTAGGCCTCGTCCCGTTTCTAGTATTGCGCCGTTATGCCGCCGAAATTTTCTAAAATAAGTTAGAAAAATAAAAATATCATTTTTATTTGGTAAATGAACTGCATAAAAATTCATGTGTTAAAATAAAATATTTGATCGTTAAAAATATAATTTTTAACGTGAATGTGAACAAATAAATATTCATTTACAAACCGGACGGTTTGTTTATGTACACATATTTGAAGGACATTGATTGGGTCGATAAATTTCACACATCGCCCAACTGCACAATTAAAATCTGTGTTTGATTGTTTGAAACCCCACATGGGTGTCGGGATGAAATTTGAAGTTCACTCATCCTGATTGATTAAATATGTCGATCGGTTGATTGACAGGCGGTTATAAGCGTTATATATCCATATTTGATGCTTATACAGTGTAGTGCACTTTGGTTGATGATTGATTATTTTTCAATGCTATTATATGCATGTGATGTATGAAAATCCATATAATTAACATTATATGGTAATTGATTGGGCCTCATTCCAGTTTCGAAATAGAAATATTTGAATAGAATATTTGAAAATAGAAATATATGAAGCCGTGTTGGTTAGATTGACGCCATTTTGACGTGAGCGATATTTATATCGATTTTATTCATTTAAAATGAATATTGAAAAGTGATTTCGAAATCTCATATTTTGAAACCAATATGAATTGAATTGAATAGAAAACCAATTTGAATTGAATCGCATAGAAAACCAATTTGAATTGAATCGAATAGAAAACCAATTTGAATTGAATCGAATAGAAAACCAATTTGAATTGAATCGAATAGAAAACCAATTTGAATTGAATCGAATAGAAAACAAATTTGAATTGAATCGAATAGAAAACCAATTTGAATTGAATTGAATAGAAAACCAATTTGAATTGAATTGAAAGAAAACCAATTTGAATTGAATCGAATAGAAAATCAATTTGAATTGAATCGAATAGAAAACCAATTTGAATTGAATCGAATAGAAAACCAATTTGAAATTGAATTGAATTGAAAACAAATTCAAATCGAATTGCAAACGAATTGAAATGAATTCAAATTGAATTGAAATTTGAATTGAATAGAAATGAATTTTAAAACGAATTTATAAGGAAGAACTCAATTTTGATTTGAATTGAAATGGAAGTTGAAATTGTTTTTGAAACGAATTTAAAACTATTTATATAATTCGTTTTAAATAGTAATCGACGGAATATATTATATATATATTATATATATAATATAATGGCCTGAATAGAACGCGCCGCGCCGCGGCAGTTCGTGAATTTCGACCATTTATTTCAAACGGACATTACGGGAGATCCGACCGTCGGATTCTCCTAAAACCGGAACCGTTGGGTTCGTATCGAAAAGAGCTTTCTAATGAATGTTATAAATTTGAAATCTAACGGTTGGATTTGGAGATACGTCCAAATCAAATTCGAAAAAGGTCGCTGTAAGTGCTGTTCGATGGCCGTTAATGGAAATCGACTGTACGGGCCTTGATAAAATCATTAAAAATATCAACAATTTGTGTAAAATCATAAGAAATGATTTAGAAAGAATTGGGATGAAAAACTCCATATTTGTAAAGATAAAAATAGATTTTTATCGAAATGAACTAGTTTTGAACTAGAATTATAATTCTATTTATTTTTAAATAAATAAATTGAATTTGAAAAGGGTTTTAAAAATAACCAGAATTTCCAATGATTGCATTAGAGTGGATTTGAATCGAAATTGTCTTCGGAATATTTCGATGTTGGAATTCGTGATTATACAGATGTTGTTATGGAAATTTGAAAGATATATATATTTATATTGTTATTTCCAATACGACATTTGTTAATCGTAGAATTTGATATTGAATATAAGCCGATATATTTTCTATTCAGAGCCTTGTATTGAATATCAAATGTGATTTGGGTTTGTCGTGAATGGTGTCTTCACTAACACTGTTCTTGAACCCAGTTGAGAAAAGATTAAGTCTTTTTATTTAGATTTAATGAAGTGTACCAATTAAATAATATTTAATTGGAATTAAATTGATATTGATTTTTGGGTTTATCGTGGACAGTGTTTTAAATAACACTCGTTCTTTAACCCGATAATTAATGTGATGTGATTTTGGGTTTATCGTGAACCGTGTTTTAAATGACACTGATTCTTTAACCCAGTCGCAGATTAAAACTAAGTGGAGTTTTAATGAATCTTTAATTAGATTGAAATGATCGAGGATGGAGCATCACCAGTTTTGCTCCAGGCGATAGTTAAATCTTTAATTAGATTTGAACGTGAAATGGTAATTGAATTTACCGATAACACCGTGGTGTTAGATATGAAGTATTACCAGTTTTACTTCATGGGATGAATAGGTTGGGATTGGGAAATTAAAACCAATGATTACTTCGGTAAGGTTCGTTAATCCCGACTAGTTTGAATTGATATTCAAAAATAGATTAAAGAATAAATTCAAGGAATTTATCTTGGATAAATTTAATGGGAACCTTTACCTATGAATGTGAAATTTAGAAACTAAGTGTCGGTTAGCCAAGCATAATGGTTTTCTGGATATTGATCTGATGTTGGTTTCGGCCTTCGGGGTTAATATTTGGGGAATTATTCTCTTGATTAATTTACGGTTAGTGACTGATGAATTGGAATGAGGCGTATGTTGTGTTTGTGCAACACTTATTTAAAATATGCGCGAGTTATTCGGGAAGACCGGGTTTATCCCATTCTGAATAACTGATACGACGATAAGTCGAAGATGAAGACGGTGGTCGAAGACCGGAAGTCTTCACGTCGTTTGGGTGATTACTGATGATCTTGATTGGGCTGTACACCCAAGAAGATGGAAACAGTTGGTGATCGTCCAGACGTACTTGGAGATGGATGGATATGCGAGGAAAGTGCCTCCGGTTTCGTTCAGACCCAGAACGGACTTGTAAATGGATAGTGTGTCTGACGTTGTATTCCTTTATACTGTATTGGTGATCTCTGCTAAATATATATCTGTTTGGTGGTAGAGAATTTATTCTCTTGCTATACACCCTTCTCTGAGACGTACGAGCCTAGAGGTTATATATCGGCAGAAATCAGTGGTACAGTATGGACTGACAATGTGGCATGCTGAGTTGCATGGATCAAGGCTTTTGTTGAAAAGCATAGTCTTGTGGTTGATGATCAAAGCACGACCTTGTGTGGCGTAGCTTTGTGTAACGTTGATTCGCGAGTATCACACCCGGTATGAACTAAAAACGGGAGACGGACCTCAGGGAGGACATGCGTTTCTTTCTAGTTAGGAGTGGCGTCAGTGCTTGAACTGGCTGACGAGTTTGACTCATGTGGATGTTGCTTATTATTACTTGCTGAAAAGCGAGGCGCCTCGTGATATCGGTTTCGGCCGATGCTTCTGGTCGGCTGACGGGCCAGGCTTACGCCCCAAAGGGCGGGGAAACGTAGTGTTCTGGCATAATAATCCACATCGGTGGACCGGCCCTGACGATCTAAAGGGTTGATGCGTTTTGATCCTGTGGCTCGGGCTAGAGAGTCACGAATCGGTTGACGACTATCTTTAGCCTCGGTTCATACCATAAATGATAACCCAACTTCCAATACGACATTGCGGTTTTGATTGTAAACTTATATATGGCGACATAGTGGTATGGGTCATTCATGCCGTCTATGATTGATACTTATGATTTGAAGTTGTTTTATACATTAAGCACTTATAATAGTATCAAATGATTTGTTTTAAACGTATCAAGCATTCTTTGGCTGTTATAAGGGAAAACCCTATCCCCCGGCTTGCGTTGCATTGTGTGATAGGACCTGGGTCTTATAACAGCTTCATTTTTCTATATTTAGCATTGCGATGTTTGTTTTATGCACTGGTATTCTTGGGAGGAAACCCGTTCCGTGTTATACGGCGTGGTCCCTTGATTTACCGAACTTTAAAAAATTACTGTTTTTAGTTCTCACACCAGTCCCATGACTGACCTGGAGTTTATTGTTTTAACCTAAACTCTGGGTGCCCTTATTTTGGCATGGGCAGCTAGTAGTTTTGGTTTTGCAGATTTATATTCACAGGATCCTGGTTTACAGCTGGAATGATATTCGGAAAGCTTTGTATCCGTATATCTCTTCTAGTTGTGTATTGTATTATTTTCCGCTGCTATGTAATTTATTGTAATCTCTGATATTTCTGTGTAATATTTATTTCATTTATACTCTGTATATTCTTGTAATCTGATGCATTGTTGTAATATACAATGAAATGTTCTTCTGTTTGCATTCTGATTTGTCGTGTTCTCGAAACGATCAGGCGTTTCGAACGGTCTGGGTCGGTTTAGCGACTGGTTCGGACCGAGCGAAATTCCTTGTCGTTTACATTTGGAATCAAAAACTATTTGTTGTATTATGTGTGAAGATTAAGAGGCTATTTCTGAAGCTTTTATAAAATAGTTATTTGATTTAGTTGGTAGCCCAAATCTCTAGAGCTTCAACTCAACCAACTTCAACACGTTGCTCTTTCCCACCGTCTTATAACTCCAAAACCAAATGTTTAATGATGGCATAACTAATAAAGAAACCATAAGTGCCCTTTATGCTATTCAAATTTAGTGATGTTTATGATTAACCAAAGATGTTTATAATTAAAAAAGGCCAAATAATATTTCCTTTCCTATATGGTCTAGAACCTGACCTAAGATTTATCCAACTAAGTATATACTAACGCCTAAGTATAGATGTTTACCTAATTGCCTATAGCGGAAGGTCAATCAATGTTTCTTCCAGTGGATAATTATTTATTTTGCAAATAAGAAGAAAAATTGTCACATAAAATCCCAGGCTAATGTATCAAAGTAAAAATTACATGTAAAATACGCGAAAACAAAATGAAATTCATGAAGTTTCCTTTACCGTGGTATAGCCATTATAAAAGAATTCAAATAAGGTAGCATCAGAGCATGGAGGCATGAAAGAAAAGTCAGGGACAGATGATGGTTACAAATATCAGGTATCATTGAATGCCCAATTTTTCAGCATGGTCCATCTCAACCATCTGTTCTGGTAGAGAAAAAATTAGCAGAAGGAAGAAATTGAAGAGATATGTGCCACAAGTTTTAGATGTGTAAAAGGTAGAGCCAAAAGGCACTTTCTTTGAAGGTGTTTGCTTATTTCTTGACTTTGTTGTGAAAACATATTATCTGTAAAGTTCAAACAAAAAATGAGTCATCATAACATATTTAAGTAAGCATTTCTTGTTAAACACAACTGCAGGAAAATGTGATTTATGTAAAAAACTATAAATATTGGGCATACTACTCAGGTAAAAGGAGGAACTATATGCGCAAAGAAGGATATAAAGTTTAAAATTAATTGTTGTTAAGGGCTCACATTTATTGTTAACCTTCTTCATAATTGTAACATCTCGAGATTTTACGATAATTTAAAATATTAAATTTAATGTGATTTTGAACAAAATTGTTTTAAATATTAAAAGGTATGATGTATGCCGTATATTGATAAGGTAAGAACTAAAACTGACTTGTTGAAAAATGAACTGCAATAGCTATGTATGATAGTGGCAGTGTTTGATAATTTATTTATAATGGAATTTGAAATTTTATTGGATTAACAAATTATAATGGATTAACTAATTTTGGAATTTCATATATGCTGAAAATTTTAATTTATTAAATATAGTAATAATATACATTCGTTGTCTATGTAATGAATGTCAACTCGTAATAAATGTCATTATCTACATGGATTGAAATTATAAATTAGTTTGTATCGTAATTATTGAGGATTAAAATTTGATTTTTATTATTTTAATTAGTCCGAGTCAATGAATTTATAATTAAAACGTTAATGATTTAATTTTTGAAGAATTTATGGTGGAAATTTAATTTAATGGTTTAAGTATTGAAATTTAATCTATTGTGACAATTGTGACTTGTAATGGTTCCAAATAAGCTGGGGATCTTGTTTATGTGGATAATTATTGAGAAGTTGGAATTTAATATTAATATATTTAACGAAATTGAATTGGTAATTTATAACTGAAATAAAATTTAAACTTGGTAAATAATAAAAATTTGAATTCATGGTAAATGAAAGTAAAATTTATAAGTTATATGAATTCTATTTTGATTTGAATAGAATTTATAAACCTTTGAATTTAATTTAAAGGTGAATAAAGGAAAAATGAATACGTTAATATATTAATGAACTAGTTAAAATTGTCATTTTTCCACTACAAGAAAACACTGATTTTGCACTGGACGAATCCATCACTAAACAAGTATTAGCGACGGATAGCATTGGTCAGTAAATTTCACGTCGGTATTTTAGCGACCATTTTGCGACGGAAGTTAACGTCAATTCTCCGACACTTTACCGTCATTTGTCAATATATTCAAATTTAATTTTAAAAAATTTTACTGACATTTTACCAATGGATTTTTTTAAGGGTGCATTTTTTAGAGGTCCCTATTAAGGTTAGAAAATAAAATCACGTCCCTCCCATATTATTTCTTCAAACCTGGTCCTTATAATTTGTTCCGCATAACATATTTTGAAACTTCCGCCTCCTCCTTTATTCCCTTCCGCCTCCTCCATTTCTTGCAAGAAAATAATGCGGCACTGCATAAAAAAAAATCTAAAATCATAAAATAATCCCAGAGATCCGCGCCAATCAAAAAAATAAGTTGCATACATGTACGCTGCCTATAGTTGCATACATGTATGCAACTATTGCATAAAAGGAGTTCAGCTAACGTTTTTGCCTGCATATATGTTGCACACATGTGTGCATGTTTTCATTTTTATTTGCACACTTGAATGCAAATAAAAATGAACTGAATTGGACTGTTATGAATTATTGCATACTTCTATGCAAGAAATATGAACTATATGCATAGAAATATGCAAATAAATCAAGGCGGATGGAAGAACTGGAATACATGCACATATGCATGCAACAAAATCAAATATGTGCATAATATTATGCATTTAACTGCATTTTTTCGGTTTTTTTTGCTGTTTTTTGGTTTTTGCGTGTTTTTTGTTATTTTTTGGACTGAATTTTCTGTAGAATGCATAATTTATTTTAATATTAATTTACGAATTTTTTTAATTATTATTTGATAAAGTTTTGAAAAATAGGGATCTAATTTATAATAATTTTATGACCGGATGTAAGCCTAATTAAGTTTGTTTTTAGGGATGTGTGCCTAATTTTCACTTTTTTTAATATATATTTTAAAAAAAATCCGTCGGAGATCCTTTGCTAAATAGCAAGGGGTTAGAAACAAATAATTCCAATTTTTGCTTCACCTTAGATATCCGTCAGTAATTCGTCACAAATGATAACAATTTAGCAAGATTATTGGTGACAGTTGTCTTTATTTCCGTCGGCAATCACACGCAGATTTGCAAAACCTAATTGTATTCCCTATCTATTTCGTCAGTAAATATTACCATAATAAAATACTAATTTACAACTGCAAACGCCGATGTTTATTAAGATAATTAATATGATCTCAAAAACAACACCGTTCATAATCAAATAATAATGTAGAATATCAATTAACATACAAGCACAATACATAATTAAGTTGTTAAATTCAATACATAATCAATAGGGATTTTTAGGCATAAGGACAAAGTCAACAAAAATTTTAGACATAAGGACAGATGGCTAAAATTTTAGCTTTAAGGACAATTTTCAGTGTAAATGGAGGAACTCAGGAGCCCACTACAATTTCATATTTTACACAAAACTTTGTCCTTATGGCTAATTTTTTTTCCTCTTGTCCTTTTGGCTGAAATTTTTGATCATTTTTTCCTTCACACTATTTTCCTGTAATAAGGGATTTTTAGGCATAAGGACAAAGTCAACAAAAACAATGTATAATCAATACTTTCATAACAATTATGTAATAACAAAAACAATGTATATTTCATAGTGAAATTATACAAATACCGAATACGTAAACAAGAATAGGACACAGAAGCACCAAAATTGACTCGCCAAAGAATGCAAACTACCAATGGAGATGGTTTCCTACCTGAATTTACATGGATACAAGTAATATCATATTACAAGATATCAATTACGATTAAACATTTTACTATTACAGTATTAATGGAAGAATGTTAAAGAAGATAAATTGCAGTTTAGCCGCTACAGATGCAATATTATCACAACAAGTCCATTCAGTAGTTTGCACTATGTAGCCTTTGAAAGGAATTTAATTAAATTGGAAGTATATGATTAGTTACTGAACTATTGTAAGTAGGATATGTGCAATACAAATAAAATGCAATCAAAGAATGTGGATTATAATACAAATAAAATTGGAAGGAATCCATGAAAAGTATAAATTTCAAAAATTAGCAAAAAAAGATTAAATAGACAATAAATACAATCAAAGAATGTGGCTTCATACCTTCCATAATGCCAAAGAATGTGGCTTTTAAGCTTCTAACCTGAAGCAAAAGGTATACAATAATAAAAATTAAAAAATACTTTATTTGCTAATATTAAGATTGAGATCTTATATGTTTATAAATGTGTTAGTAAAAACTATGTGACAAGGTTAACATCATCATTTTGACATGGTTGCACCAAGAAATCTGCAACTTTCATATTAGAGAGAACTTTTATATGTAACTAGCTACTAATATTTGAATATAAGCTTGGAAATTCCAACCATTTGAGTTAAGAATTATTAACATATACTAATTTGCTAAATTTATAGTTGTAATTCAATACAACAGATTTAACTAAGAAAAGATTTCTTAATTTTACAAAATATTGTCATATGACTTGCATGGTTGAAGGAATTTGTTCCTACTAAATTAGTAACAAACTTTTTCTTCTTCTTGTAAAATATACATGAAATGGTTGACACCATGCCACATAAAATCTGCCCTTACATTAAAAAAGGAAAAATGAGTATTTACAGGCTGTTAAAAACAAATCATGACATATTTTTAATGGAGATCTGCAATCTTACATGGACAGAAATGAAAGTGCTTTTTTCACACTCTATACTACATATATACGCACAGGAAATATATAGACTCGAGATAATTGTCGGCTCATGGAAAAAAAAAATTACCCTTATTGTCACTGACCATGGTAATTGTGCTTTAGTTAATGAAATATGTTTTAGGCTTTCAAAAATATGTTGTGCCTTATTCCAACCTGATCCTCCTGATGTTCTGTTATCATGCAATTCATTGTTACTTGTAATAGAATGAAACTAAAGACATCTTCCAGTTTTTTTAATACTACTTGAAACCACAGGAGAAATGTTTTCATAAGGATTAGGAGAGCTTCTGGAAAAATCAGATTCAATATGCATTTGTAATTATTTCTTGAAAAAATTTATGTCACCGACAAGTGGTAGGATTTAAATTTTCCTTAGTTTATGTCACCAAAGTGGCAGGATGTAAAAGTTTCTTAACTTTATTTCCATAAACTACTAGTGTGTGTGTGTGTCACCAAAGTGGCAATTGAGTAATTTTGGTTGTTTAAGGTTTCCAGTTGAATACTGGCATTTGTAATTGTGCATCTTTTTTAATTTGTTACAATTTTTGGCATTTGATGGGATTAGAGGACTTTGTGAGACTTGTAAAAATGGGTTTATCATGTTTATGTTATGTAAAATCATGGTCATACATGATACCACGACAACAAAATATCCACAATAGCCTCTGCCCAAAGAAGGTCAAGCGCAAGGATCAAAAGTCAGTGATTTACAGTTCTCCAATTTGTCAAAACCTTGCACCAAAGTTCTATTGTATGTATACGCATCTTAAATTCAAGCCAATTAGTAATGTAGAACATTTTGTCTGTTAAATGTTAAAGGAGCATGCATCTTACGGTTACAAATAGGCTCCCGTTCTCAAGGTATATGGATACACACCACACGAAAGCATGCATACGTAACCCAGATGAAAAACATATAAAAATACAAAATTAAGTCCTGTAACTTGCGGGCAGTTGGCAAATAGATCATGCATAACCAAAAGGTTAAAAAATTGTAAGTGTAACAGAAGAAACAAATACCTAAAATGATTAAAATAGGGTAATATGTAAAACTTCCATAAAACTAGTAGTACCGCACAACGGTGGGGAAACCGACCGTTAAGGTGAATGAATGATCAGTGCAAAAACAAAGCATACAACTGGAAATAGACAAAACTGAGACGACTCGAAATCCCGTACTGACGGAGACAAGGGTTATCTTTGGAATATAACACAGAAACAGATAATAGCAGAACAAAATTAAATAAATATACCAGATAATGAACAATAAAATATACTGGATAAAAGTAATCATCAGAGTTACACGGTATACAGGATCTTACTTAGCACAAATACAGTTCAGCTATACATAAATGTCTACAGCGGAAAACAAACAAAATATGTAAATAGGAGCTGAACAGCATAAAAAGAGATAAATGATAGAATCCATCTTCAACTCCAGCTATCCAGAAAGAACCAGCTAAACCTGAATACAAGGCTGCCCGTGTAGAAAAAGGGGCAGCCGAGTTTGAAAGTGAAACAAACTACGAGTCAGTCATGGGACTCGTATGAGAAATCTATTCAACACATATATAATATGGCTAATCACAGGACCACGCCACTTTCGTGGAACGGGTTTACTCCATTGGATTGCCAGTGCTTTAAAACAAATCTTTCTTTTAAACATCACTATGCTTTTTATAAAAATGAAACCGTTATAAGACTCAGCTCCCATCACACAATGCAACGCAAATCGGAGGATAGAGTTTTTACCTTATAACGGCCAAAATATGCTTGATACGAATAAAACAAAGGCATTTGATATTATTGCTAGTGTTTATATGTTTTGAAAACAATTTCAAATCATAACTATCAATCATAGATGGCATGGGTACCATATATCATGTCGCCATATATATATACAATCAAAACCGCACGATGTCGTATTTGGAAATTGGATTTCCGTCATGAACCAAGGCAAAATATAGTCCTTACCGAATTCATGACTCTCTAGCCCGAGCCACAGGTACAGCCGCGACCATACCCTGGATCGTCAGGGCCGGTCCACACGAAGTGGATTATAATGCCTGAACAATGCGTTTCTCCACCCTTTGGGGTGTAAATGAGCCAACGAATGACTCCATCGGACCCAGATCGTCCGATCAAACCGAGCCGCCTCGCAACAGCAACAACCACATAGGTAAAAAGTATATAAATGTCAGGGCTGGTAGGTCACTGACACCACCCTAGCTAGAAAGAAAACGCACGTCCCCCTTGAGGTCCTGCTCCCGTTTCTGGTTCATACCGGGGTGTGAGGCTCGCGAATTCACGTTATACACAAAGCTACGCCACACAGGTGGTGCTTTGATCATCACCACAAGACTTTGCTTTTCAACAGAAGCCCTGATCACTACATCTTAGCATGCCACACAGGCAATTCATGCCATGCGACTGATGTCCATCGATATACAACCTCTGAGCTCGTGCGTTTCAGCGAAGGGCGTTAAGCAAGAGAATAAATTCTCCGCCGCCAAACTGATGTATATTTAACCGAGATCAATCGACACAGAATAAAATCCAATGTCAGACACACCATCCATTTACAAGTCCGTTCTGGGTCTGAACGAAACTGAAGGCACTAAATACCTGGCAAACCCATCGATCACCACGTACGTCTGGACGATCACCACTCATTATCCATATTTCGGGATGCCTCCCAATCAGGACCTCGGTTACCATCCAAACGAGGTGAAGATCTCCGGTCTTCGACCGTCGTCTTCATCTTCGAATTTCAATCGTCGGTCAATCATTTGAAATGAGAATTAACTCGGCCTTTTCAAATAATTCACGTATATTTAGAATTTCAAATCAATTTATTTCAATGGTTAAATTATTTGACAACACCAATCTTGTTCTTTAATGTAATTTTCACACCAAACACATTCAACCATCAAAAGCCACATAAATCGAGCAAATTCAGTTTATTTCCATTCCATATCGCTTATGATATTTTATAATGATTTATCGCTATTTTTATTTATTTTAAAATAGCTAATTTATTCAAAACGACGCTTAGGGCCATAAAGCGGTCGTGGCGCTGTTTTTCTTCAGATTTGATTTACACATATCTGAAAATCTAACTGTTGGATCTTCACAAAATTTTCATCATTAGAAAGGTCTTTTCAAAACGAATCCAACGGTTCCAGTTTCGGGAAAATCCGACCGTCGGATCTCCCGGTACAATCGTTTGAAGTTTCGATTTCAAAATACGAACTAGAGCGTCGTTATTCGATTAAATATATAATTATATTTATATATATAATCACTTCTGACGCTGTTTTTCTTCAGATTTGAATTAAACATCCCGGACAATCCAACCGTTGGATTTTTACAAAGTTGGTGCCGTTGGGAAGATATTTCTAAGGCGAACCCGACGGTTGCGGTTTCGGGAAAATCCAATGGTCGGATTCCCCGTACTAGTCGTTTGAAATCACGGTTTCAAAATACGAACTGCATGGCGTCGTTTCGTTTTAATTTTATTTATATTTATATATTTATATAAATATAGTTCATTCAACAATTTAAATATCGTTTTCACTTCAAATATTTCACTAACGCCTTAAAATTTTGGAAAATTTCGCCATAACCTCCTTTGTATGGGAGGGTTGGAAAAATTCCCAAATAGCCACACGGGCGTCTCATGTCGAAAAGAAAAAGAAAAAGCCAAGCGGCTAGCCAACAGGCTCATAAAATCATCACCCAAACAAAACAGTAAATGTGTACCTATTTGTCGGGCACAAAATTTTATTCCTCTTCTCTAGCCCCTTTGCTATAACCTGTTCAATAAATATGCATGTACATATATACAGTTCTTATCATTTATCATTTTCCGTTCAACTTCATATTTGATTTCCATTTGTTTTTAAAACACCATTCATTCTAATGTTGCACGTATAGGCAAAAATCATATCATTAGCTAATTAATGAATATTTCAACTCATATATATTTATTTGAACGAGTGGCTATTTTTAACACTTTACATTTCAACAATTCGTGCATATAATAAAAATGTGATTTTTATTGTAAAACAATTCATTTCAAAACACTATTATTTTATATAGTGTATATTGGTGATAAAAATAGGATTTTTCTTATAAAACAATTTCTTTCAAAACGAGATTATTTTACACAGTTCATATAGTCGATAAAAGGTGATTTTTATTATCAAACCATTTATTTCAAAATATGAATACCATTCAACACATGAATTTCGATTCAACGAATGAATATCGATTCAACACATGAAGGTTTTCTATAGTTTCTAAATATAGATAAAAATGTGATTTATATATTTAAAACGCGAATACCATTCAACACATGAATTTCTAATCAACGAATGAATATAGATTCAACACATGAAGGTTTTCTATTCAATGAATAAATATAGTTTCAACAAATGAAAATAATTCAAACACATGAATATTATTCAAAATTTCGGCAGCATAACGGCAGGGTAGTTAAAACCAGGACCAGCCCTAGTACGGCTCCTCGCTCTATCTTAAAACCTCGCGGTTTTTGACAATGGGGATCATGCATCTAGTTCGCACGCAGGCGGCATGTATATATATATTTCATTTCCACAAACTAATCCTATGTGGTTTCAACCAAATATTTCTCAACCACAAATGGGTATTTTTCAACCACAATCAATATCAACCACAAAACAATCCCAAACAATCATTCGCTATCAATCAATTTTCACACCAATCACAACCAATAAATATCATCCATGGTTTGTGGACGAGGGGCGTATATATATATATATATATACATATATATAGCAATTCACTTTTATTTCAACACATATATAATTTTTACAACGCATATATAACTTATACATCGAACGTACAACTTATACAACGCTTATACAAGAGGTGTACAACGTTTATATAACTCATACATCGACTATATAATTTATACATCGTCGTTTTCCATATTGTTTTTAAATCATAAATCTCACATTGGGTTCCACTCCACCAAAAATAGCAGAAGGCTCAGAAAAATATGCGGTCTTTTCTAAAATGTAGAAGACATCCACACGGTCACGATGTTTCCTGTTTCATCGAATTTCGTTAACATAGC
This sequence comes from Allium sativum, assembly GCA_030737875.1. Lineage (NCBI taxonomy): Eukaryota > Viridiplantae > Streptophyta > Magnoliopsida > Asparagales > Amaryllidaceae > Allium > Allium sativum. The sequence goes on from CM060918.1 coordinate 756,126,302, forward strand.
AAAAAGATATGATTTTTCAAATTTTGCAACACTTTAAAACTGTTGAAATCAGTTTAAAATAAAAACAGTCGTTATACCTCAGTTTTGTTCAAATCTAGGTTTTGATCTTGCCGCTAATCCGTTGTACTTCGTTCAGATCGGGTCTCGCAGCGTCGAGGAGCTACGAAGTAGCTTCCAGCACGTGGTGGTAGCGGCAATTCTGGTGGTCTGACGGCGGTGAACGGCGGTGACAAAGTCGTTGACTTTGCGGGCTTCGTTCTCGAGGTAGGCGGAGGGAGAGAGTGTGGGGCCAGGTCGGATTTGAAGGGGAAAGGGAGGCGCTTCGACTGGAGGTGGTTGCGGCGGCTCTGGTGGCCTGTAGCGGCGGCGATTGAGGGGAGATGTCGGGGAAGTTTTCCGCCGTTAGGTCGTTTCGGGGAGAGAGAAACCGGGGGGGCTGACGTGGGCTAATGGGATTTTTTTTTTATATTTATAAAGTTTTAAAATCCGAAAATACCCCTTGCCACCCACGAACACCAATCCAAGCCCAACGATTGTCGTCCCTAGCGTTTTACCCCCATTCCGAACACAATGGGATATGTTTCGTAGGCCCATTCGACTGCTTCAGTTAGTTTCCATTCAAATCAAAATATAAAACATTCAATATTTAATTTGAACGTACATTTCAATTTTCCAGGGCCACAAACATATTCGAAAAATTCCAGAAAAATAAATCTAGCTATGTTTTGACGATACGGTCCCAACAAAACTAGTTTCGTCGAATTCTGAGACCGTTTGCAAAAAGGCAAATTTTTGGTCGATCCAATTTAACTGTAATTGACCAAAATGCGTTTTCCTTTGCCACGCTCACATACTAGCTTCAAAAATTATGAAATTTGAAACCTAGCAATAACTTCACATCCCGGATCCAACAAAAGTGGTTTTGTCGAATTCCGAGGTCGTATGCAAAATGGCCATTTTCACGGGCTATATAAATTCCATAGCGACCGTTCTGAAAATTCATTCGGCCATAACTTTTGCTTTCCGCTATGAAAATTCGATTTTTCAGATTCGTTAGAAAGGTATTCACTAACAGATTTAAATATTTTTGTTTTCACTAAAATCCGTTTTGTTTTGCACCCGGTACAGTCCGACAAAGTTTGAATTCAATTTTTGAAACTACAGCGCCATTTCAGGCCTTGTTTATAATTATAATTAATTATATTCATTTTCAATTGTCGATTCAAAATCAGTTTTCATTGCCATTATTTAAAATACTTATTTTAAATATTTAAATTCCATTATTTTAGCCAATTTAAAATTTTTAAATTGGTTCATATTTTCTGGGTCGTTACAATCTCCCCCACTTAAAACTTTTCGTCCCCGAAAAGGAACAAAGTCGAAAGTGGTTTGATAACTCTACAATCCCACAATACAACAACCAATTTGTTTTTAACCTTCCAAAAATATACTAATCAAATCCTATATTCCTTTAAAAAATTATTCAGAGTATAGAATAAATAGTGCACATCCATGGGAAGAAAATAACAATAGAATAGAAAATTAAATGGTAATGCAAAGTAGGGTAAATGTACCTTGCACCAGAGTCAATCAGAGATATCTACTCGGCATCTAGGGTAAGCTTTCTGAATGCTCTCCTTAGTTTCCCAAGTACAATCCCGCGGATCTCCACTCCATTGCACTTTGACTAAGTGAACTTTCTTGTTCCTCAGCTCTTTGGTTTCTTTGCCGATAATCTTTAGCGGCTCTCTTCTCACAGCTAATTCTGGGGTAATTTCAATGTCATGTTGAGCTGCTTCCTCCACGATCAAGTCTGGATCATGAACGTGCTTTCGAAGTTGAGATATGTGAAACACATCATGAACTCCAGGCAACCAATCAGGCAGTTTGACCCTGTAAGCGAGAGTTCCGATCCGTTCCAGAATAGGATACGGACCTATGAATTTGGGCGCTAACTTTCCAGTCCTACCGAACTGGATAACTCCTCTCATCGGCGATACTTTCAAATATACATAGTCGCCAACTTCAAAGGATATATCTCTTCTTCTTCTATCGGCATAGCTCTTTTGTCGGATTTGAGCGGCAAGTAATCGCTTCTTAATAAAATCGACTTTGTCGGCAACTTCTCGAATCATATCAGGACCCAACACAAGTCTATTTCCAGGCTCTACCCAACAAGCAGGAGATTGACACGGTCTACCATACAATGCTTCGAATGGCGACATTGCCAGACTCGCCTGGTAGCTGTGGTTATAAGAGAATTCAGCCAAATGCAGATGGTCTTCCCATGATCCACCGAAATCTTGAACATAAGCCCGCAATAGATCTTCTAAAATGCGATTCACCCTCTCAGTCTGACCGTCTGTCTGAGGATGGTAAGTGGTGCTTAAGTTCAACTTCGTTCCCAGCTCGACTTGAAATGCTTCCCAGAATTTGCTAGTGAATATTGTATCTCTATCACTGACTATACTGAGCGGCACTCCATGTAGTCTAACTATTTCCCTGAAGTATATCTGCGCCAGACTCTGAGCAGTTCTGTTTGATCTGACAGGTATGAAATGGGCGGTCTTCGTGAAGCGATCTACGATCACCAAAATACTATCATTTCCTTTTTTGGTTCTGGGCAGACCATCAATGAAATCCATAGAAATATGTTCCCACTTCCAACCAGGAACTTCTAGTGGTTGTAACAGTCCAGCTAGTTTCTGTTGGTCGCTCTTGACTAGCTGGCAAGTAGGGCATCGGCTAACATATAATGAAATGTCCCTTTTCATCGACTTCCACCAGAAAGTGCGTTTGATGTCATTATACATTTTGCTTACTCCCGGATGGATACTGAGTTTTGACTTGTGGCATTCATCCAGATCTTCTTTTCGCAGCTCAGGAATGTTAGGGACACAGATTCGACCTTTGAGCCTTAGAATCCCATCATTATCAACTTGAAAACTTGAGGGTTCGCCTTGTTGAATTATCTCTCTGATCTTCTGAATGAAGTGATCATTTTCCTGAAGAGCAGATATTTTATCTATCAATGAAGTTGTGATAATAAAACTGGCGATCATTTCATTCTTTCGGCTCAACGCATCGGCCACGACATTGGCTTTTCCTGGAGTATATATAATTTCAAAGTCATATGCTGCAAGAAACTCCAGCCAACGTTGCTGCCTCAAATTCAAGTCCTTCTGAGTGAACAGATACTTTAACGACTAGTGATCTGTAAACAGTTCAAATCTCTCACCCAGAAGATAGTGTCTCCAGATTTTCACAGAGAATATGATAGCCAATAACTCAAGATCATGAGTTACATAGTTTTTCTCGTGTGGCTTCAGTTGACGGCTATCATAAGCAATCACTTGGCCCCTCTGCATTAACACTGCGCCAAGGCCTTCTCTAGAAGCATCAGTCCAGACTTTCAAATCTTGGTTGCCATCGATGATGGTTAACACTAGAGCTGTCGTTACAGGTTCTTTCCGAGATTCATCTCTTTTCCTCTTGGCACTGGGCTTCTTACTGACCTCTAACATTGTTATGGCCTCAGGACGATCAGTTTCTGACTCTGTTTTATCACTAGAACAGACTTCTTCTTCGTCGCACAACATTCCTTTCTTATGGAGATCTTCATACTGATAAGCCATGTATATCATTTCAGAAAAAGGAAGCTTCACATTCCTCATTACACTATTCTGATATCTCCTTTGCAGGCCATGAATAAATCTCAGATTTTTCCTATTTGGATCTTGAATCAAATGAGGAGCAAAGTGAGAAAGTTCGTTGAATTTCTTATGATATTCTGGGATGGTCATATCACCTTGTATCAAATAAGAAAATTCATCACATAATCTCTCGGTTGCTTCGGGAGGAGTAAATCTTTCTAAGAAAATCACTTTGAATCTATCCCAGGTGACATCACCTTCTGGATTATCTTTAATAACTGAATCCCACCAAAACAAAGCTTCTTCTTTGAGTGCCCAAGACGCCAGTAACCTTTTCTGATCGTCTCTCAGCTATAAACCCTCAAATATTTTCTCTGCAGACCGAATCCAAGCTTGTGTTTCCATAATGGACTCCTTGCCTAAGAATGGAGATCCACCCAGATTTTGAAATCTCTTGAATAGAACTTCTATATCGGATTCTGGCTGTGGGAGCACAACTGGCTCATTAGCTGGTCGAGCCATACGATTACTTCTTCTGTTCCTGTCACTCATTTTCTAGTACGTCTGCAATTAGCAGACAAAGTGTCAGGTCAACGGAAAAGATATTTGAAAATATAGAGACAAATACTTGAATGTAAATGTGTCTATCGAGGTGCAATTTCATCCTGCTATACTCATACTAGGATATTACTGATCCTATCTGTATGGAGTTACCCATCCTAGAACACTACTGGTTCTATTTCTGACGAGTTCGTTCAAATGTTATATTCCCGAACTAAGCTTAACCACAGCTCTGATACCACGTTGTGATGACCCGAGAATCCCGTTCTAACGGAGACAAGGGTTATCTTTGGAATATAACACAGAAATAGATAATAGCAGAACAAAATTAAATAAATACACCAGATAATGAACAATAAAATATACTGGATAAAAGTAATCATCAGAGTTACACAGTATACAGGATCTTACTTAGCACAAATACAGTTCAGCTATATATAAATGTCTACAGCGGAAAACAAACAAAATATGTACAATAGGAGCTGAACAGCATAAAAAGAGATAAATGATAGAATCCATCTTCAGCTCCAGCTATCCAGAAAGAACCAGCTAAACCTGAATACAAGGCTGCCCGTGTAGAAAAAGGGGCACCCGAGTTTGAAAGTGAAACAAACTATGAGTCAGTCGTGGGACTGGTATGAGAAATCTATTCAACACATATATAATATGGCTAATCACAGACCACGCCACTTTCGTGGAACGGGTTTACTCCATTGGATTGCCAGTGCTTTAAAACAAATCTTTCTTTTAAACATCGCTATGCTTTTTATAAAAATGAAACCGTTATAAGACTCAGTTCCCATCACACAATGCAACGCAAATCGGAGGATAGAGTTTTTACCTTATAACGGCCAAAATATGCTTGATACGAATAAAACAAAGCAATTTGATATTATTGCTAGTGTTTATATGTTTTGAAAACAATTTCAAACCATAACTATCAATTATAGACGGCATGGGTACCATATATCATGTCGCCATATATATATATATATATACAATCAAAACCGCACGATGTCGTATTTAGAAATTGGATTTCCGTCATGAACCAAGGAAAAAGATAGTCCTTACCGAATTCGTGACTCTCTAGCCCGAGCCACAGGTACAGCCGCGACCATACCCTGGATCGTCAGGGCCGGTCCACACGAAGTGGATTATAATGCCTGAACAATGCGTTTCTCCACCCTTTGGGGTGTAAATGAGCCAACGAATGACTCGATCGGACCCGGATCGTCCGATCAAACTGAGGCGCCTCGCAACAGCAACAACCACATAGGTGAAAAGTATATAAATGTCAGGGCTGGTAGGTCACTGACACCACCCTAGCTAGAAAGAAAACGCACGTCCCCCCTGAGGTCCTGCTCCCGTTTCTGGTTCATACCGGGGTGTGAGGCTCGCGAATTCACGTTATACACAAAGCTACGCCACACAGGCAGTGCTTTGATAATCACCACAAGACTTTTCTTTTCAACAGTAGCCCTGATCACTGCATCTTAGCATGCCACACAGGCAATTCATGCCATGCGACTGATGTCCATCGATATACAACCTCTGAGCTCGTGCGTTTCAGAGAAGGGCGTTAAGCAAAAGAATAAATTCTCCTCCCCAAACTGATGTATATTTAACTGAGATCAATCGACACAGAATAAAATCCAATGTCAGACACACCGTCCATTTACAAGTCCGTTCTGGGTCTGAACGAAACCGGAGGCACTAAATACCTCGCAAACCCATCGATCACCACGTACGTCTGGACGATCACCACTCATTATCCATATTTCGGGATGCCTCCCAATCAGGACCTCGGTTACCATCCAAACGAGGTGGAGATCTCCGGTCTTCGACCGTCGTCTTCATCTTCGAATTTCAATCGTCGGTCAATCATTTGAAATTAGAATTAACTCAGCCTTTTCAAATAATTCACGTATATTTAGAATTTCAAATCAATTTATTTCAATGGTTAAATTATTTGACAACACCAATCTTGTTCTTCAATGTAATTTTCACACCAAACACATTCAACCATCAAAAGCCACATAAATCAAGCAAATTCAGTTTATTTCCATTCCGTATCGCTTATGATATTTTATAACGATTTATCGCTATTTTTATTTATTTTAAAATAGCTAATTTATTCAAAACGACGCTTCGGGCCATAAAGCGGCCGTGGCACTGTTTTTCTTCAGATTTGATTTACATATATCTGAAAATCTAACCATAGGATCTTCACAAAATTTTCATCATTAGAAAGGTCTTTTCAAAACGAATCAAACGGTTCCAGTTTTGGGAAAATCCGACGGTCGGATCTCCCGATACAATCGTTTGAAGTTTCAATTTCAAAATACGAACTGCAGCGTCGTTATTCGATTAAATATATAATTATATTTATATATATAATCGCTTCTGGCGCTGTTTTCTTCAGATTTGAATTAAACATCCCAGACAATCCAACCATTGGATTTTTACAAAGTTGGTGCCGTTGGGAAGATATTTCCAAGGCGAACCCGACGGTTGCGGTTTCGGGAAAATCCAATGGTCGGATTTCCCGTACTAGTCGTTTGAAATCACGGTTTCAAAATATGAACTGCGTGGCCTCGTTTAATTTTAATTTTATTTATATTTATATAAATATAGTTCATTCAACAATTTCAATATCGTTTTCACTTCAAATATTTCACTAACGCCTTAAAATTTTGGAAAATTTCGCCATAACCTACTTTGTATGGGAGGGCTGGGAAAATTCCCAAATAGCCACACGGGAGTCTCATGTCGAAAAGAAAAAGAAAAAGCCAAGCGGCTAGCCAACAGGCTCATAAAATCATCACCCAAACAAAACAGTAAATGTGTACCTATTTGTCGGGGACAAAATTTTATTCCTCTTCTCTTGCCCCTTTGCTATAACCTGTTCAATAAATATGCATGTACATATATACAGTTCTTATCATTTATCATTTTCCGTTCAACTTCATATTTGATTTCATTTGGTTTTAAAACACCATTCATTCTAATGTTGCATGTATAGGCAAAAATCATATCATTAGCTAATTAATGAATATTTCAACTCATATATATTTATTTGAACGAGTGGCTATTTTTAACACTTTACATTTTAACAATTCGTGCATATAATAAAAATGTGATTTTTATTGTAAAACAATTCATTTCAAAACACTATTATTTTATATAGTGTATATTGGTGATAAAAATAGGATTTTTCTTATAAAACAATTTCTTTCAAAACGAGATTATTTTACACAGTTCATATAGTCGATAAAAGGTGATTTTTATTATCAAACCATTTATTTCAAAATATGAATACCATTCAACACATGAATTTCGATTCAACGATTGAACATCGATTCAACACATGATGGTTTTCTATAGTTTCTATATATAGATAAAAATGTGATTTATATATTTAAAACGCGAATACCATTCAACACATGAATTTCTAATCAACGAATGAATATAGATTCAACACATGAAGGTTTTCTATTCAATGAATAAATATAGTTTCAAAAAATGAAAATAATTCAAACACATGAATATTATTCAAAATTTCGGCAGCATAACGGCAGGGTAGTTAAAACCGGGACCGTCCCTAGTACGGCTCCTCGCTCTACCTTAAAACCTCGCGGTTTTTGACAATGGGGATCATGCATCTAGTTCGCACGCAGGCGGCATGTATATATTTATTTCATTTCCACAAACTAATCCTATGTGGTTTCAACCAATTATTTCTCAACCACAAATGGGTATTTTTCAACCACAATCAATATCAACCACAAAACAATCCCAAACAATCATTCGCTATCAATCAATTTTCACACCAATCACAACCAATAAATATCGTCCATGGTTTGTGGACGAGGGGCGTATATATATATATATATATATATATAGCAATTCACTTTTATTTCAACACATATATAATTTTTACAACGCATATATAACTTATACATCGAACGTACAACTTATACAACGCTTATACAAGAGGTGTACAACGTTTATATAACTCATACATCGACTATATAATTTATACATCGTCGTTTTCCATATTGTTTTTAAATCAGAAATCTCACATTGGGTTCCACTCCACCAAAAATAGCAGAAGGCTCAGAAAAATATGCGGTCTTTTCTAAATTGTAGAAGACGTCCACACGGTCACGATGTTTCCTGTTTCATCGAATTTCGTTAGCATAGCAAAAAGATATGATTTTTCTAATTTTGCAACACTTTAAAACTGTCGAAATCAGTTTAAAATAAAAACAGTCGTTATACCTCAGTTTTGTTCAATTCTAGGTTTTGATCTTGCCTCCAATCCGTTGTACTTCGTTCAGATCGGGTCTCGCAGCATCGAAGAGCTAAGAAGTAACTTCCAGCGCGTGGTGGTGGCGGCAATTCCGGTGGTCTGACGGCGGTGAACGGCGGTGACAAAGTCGTTGACTTTGCGGGCTTCGTTCTCGAGATAGGCGGAGGGAGAGAGGGTGGAGCCAGGTCGGATTTGAAGGGGAAAGGGAGGCGCTTCGACTGGAGGTGGTTGCGGCGGCTCTGGTGGCCTGTAGCGGCGGCGATTGAGGGGAGATGTCGGGGAAGTTTTCCGTCGTTAGGTCGTTTCGGGGAGAGAGAAACCGCGCGGGGGGGGGGGGGGGGTGGGGGGCTGACGTGGGCTAATGGGATTTTTCTTTTTCTTTTTTTATATTTATAAAGTTTTAAAATCCGAAAATACCCCTTGCCACCCACGAACACCAATCCAAGCCCAACGACTGTCGTCCCTAGCGTTTTACCCCCATTCCGAACACAATGGGATATGTTTCGTAGGCCCATTCGACTGCTTCAGTCAGTTTCCATTCAAATCAAAATATAAAACATTCAATATTTAATTTGAACGTACATTTCAATTTGCCAGGGCCACAAACAGATTCGAAAAATTCCAGAAAAATAAATCTAGCTATGTTTTGACGATACGTTCCTAACAAAACTAGTTTCGTCGAATTCTAAGACCGTTTGCAAAAAGGCCCATTTTTGGTCGATCCAATTTAACTGTAATTGACCAAAATACGTTTTCCTTTGCCACGCTCACATACTAGCTTCAAAAATTATGAAATTTGAAACCTAGCAATAACTTCACATCCCGGATCCAACAAACGTGGTTTCGTCGAATTCCGAGGTCGTATGCAAAATGGCCATTTTCACGGGCTATATAAATTCCATAGCGACCGTTCTGAAAATTCATTCGGCCATAACTTTTGCTTTCCACTATGAAAATTCGATTTTTCAAATTCGTTAGAAAGGTATTCACTAACAGATTTAAATATTTTTGTTTTCACTAAAATCCGTTTTGTTTTGCACCCGGTACAGTCCAACAATATTTGAATTCAATTTTTGAAACTACAGCGCCATTTCAGGCCTTGTTTATAATTATAATTAATTATATTCGTTTTCAATTGTCGATTCAAACTCAGTTTTCATTGCCATTATTTAAAATACTTATTTTAAATATTTAAATTCCATTATTTTAGCCAATTTAAAATTTTTAAATTGGTTCGGATTTTCTGGGTCGTTACAAAAACAGTGTATGGACACCACACGGTAAAAGGTAAACCAAAGTAAACTTAAATATATGCAAATAATGTAATATAATAATTAAGGAAGTCGTAATGAAAAAGGCGTACCCAAAAAATATCAAAATAGAATTATGACTATTATTTCAACATAGAAATCAACCCATCCATTATTCCTGTGCATATATAGCCAAAACAAAAAGTCATCCAAATCATCAATAAAAAAATCAAACAAATCATAAATGCATCATGAATCCAACAGAAACAAAAGTTGTAAAACGAACATCAAACTAAAGCCATGAGCAGCCAAAATAAAATTGATACTTGGGTTCACAGTATTTGGGTTAGTTCTAATCTTCACAGAGCTTGCTTCATATTGTAGAATAATAATTGTTATAACTTATAATGATGGAGAAAGTAAATAGCTCATACTGGATGATGATTCACCTGAACTAACTAAATTTGAAAATAATTCATTAGCACGTTGGATTCTAAACTGGAGTGAAGGCGCTTCTATGTAATTTTGCAGTACATAATAATGACAAATACTCAGCTATAGAATTAATCTTCATGATATCTAATCCCTAGTTATTAGTAGTCGGTCCGATACGCTATGGGATACAACTACCAGGTGTAAGAGCCTAGGTTTTGATGCCGACAAACGATATACACATATATCATATGTTTAATGCAGCAACTATACAAGGAGGAGATACACAAGGGAAGAATCAAGATTACAAGGATACTTAGTCATATAAAGTATACAGTTTTCTCATATTATTTAGATAGATCATATGTAAAGTCTCCTTGATTAAATATGATAATTTAGGGTGTCTGAACAAGAACAGACATCTGTCCTATGAATAGACAAACGTCTGATTGTAGAATAAACTTTTCTTCCTAACTCAGCACAGACGTCTGTCATACTCAAGACAGACGTCTGTCTGAGGCTTTAGGTTGAAAATTTATCCTATAGAGATGTCTGTCTCATTACTCGACAGATGTCTGTACGTGTATTTTGAACTTTTCAAAATACACATACAGACGTCTGTCCTACAAGGGATAGACGTCTGAGTAAAGACAGATGCATTACAAACAAGCACCCTTTCAAACTGTCGTATCTTCTCCAAATCTATTTCTCAAAAGTTATGTTCTTTCAAAATGAAGAGTTCTCTTTCCTTTAGTTGAGATTTACATGTATAACTAATGCAAATCAGCATCGAAGTAATGTTACTACAAATGATGGGAATATTACCAGCATGTTTAACCATAAAAAAATAAATTCCAGAATGACTCTGTCAATCCATAAAAATCATTTAACTATTGGGTGATTGTGTTATATATATTTAGTAGGTGGTTTGGGCCACATAATTGAAGAGGGTATCAAATTAAACCTTAGACAAAAAAAAAGCATAAAACATCAATTGTAGAAAATATAGATCAGTAGGTACCAATATCTAAAATAATTTACTAACCAAGAGAGGTGAAGCAACAACATGGATGGAATCAGATAAGTGAGGTTATAGCGATGAAATAAGCTAGGTTGTTAACATAACATTGGCGGTTGCAGATTAAAATTTCAAACAGGTACTGGCGTGAATTTGGTAGTTGAGAAGAAGGAAGAATCGACGAAGTGAGGAATTTGACTGTCTCACATATTAAACTGCTGAGTTGACACTTTAGCAGTTTAGTCTTTTCCTTCATACTTAATTAATTAATTTGGAAAAGTAGAACAGTAATATTTATACTAAACAAAAATATGGCATGCTACTCATCAGTAGATTAAGTAGGAATAGAACATGACCGTGACAATTAAATTAAAGAATCCAACAACTTGATTATGCAATTAAAATAAAAAAAGAAATATAATTTAAGCATCGCGCTAACTAATTAACTAAATTAAATTGAATATTAGTCATTTAGAATACCATAAGAACTTCATTAAAATTGAATACTTGTATTATACTGAACAAATTTCGCTATATTTCACCGAATATTATAGTTAGAAAATTAAGACCTTCCCTCCAAGCTCAAAATTGCATATTTGAATTTTTTGGCATGTTAAATTTGTTTTATGCTCAACCAACAACTCTATTGACTTATTATAAGCGTACATTCACATCTCAAAATAATCATATGTTCTTAATGGGAATAGATTACCCTGACCACGATGTTGGCATTAACCAATTTTCAAAAAAAGAATTAATGAGAATAAATCAAAAGCATAATAAAAAAGCATAGCCCAATTTTTTGACTCCCAAGTAGAATTTATTTTGTGTCATGGATTAGCTAGTAGAGTAGGACTTACTGAAATGTGAAATAATAATAAGAAGTTAACAAAAACAATATTATGTATATTTCTGTAATGGTCAGTACAAAATAAAATATATCTATTCTGCTACACTTGAATATAAGGCTATCCCGTAAAATAAATTAATACTCTTCAGTCTCCATTCCATATTAAAGTATAATTTCATCAACCGCCCATTTAGTACTCATACGCTACTTGGATTACCATTTTGATTTCTTAAATAATAACCTAATCCATTTCCAATAACCAAGATAAGTAAAAAAAATCTTAAATTTTAAATTGAATTTTGGACAGCAGAGTGGAATTTAGTTACAATTCAAAATCTGATGATAAAAATATTCACTTTTAGTTTATTTTCACCATATTACATTGTACCCTGTCGTTAGTTTGGATTTCAAAAAGAGAAACCATAGTTAGGTAATTATGAGACAGTTTAAAATTCCATAAAATCATAGTTAATCCAGTAAACACACATAGACCAATTGTGAAAGCATGATATCAATCCAATTACCTATTAGAAAAATTGGCCTATGATATATGTGTCATATACAGAAAACAGTAGTGCATCATTCTTTCCTACCTTTAATCGAAGTATAATAAGTAGATCTGAGAAGATAGCATGCGAAGAGCATGGTTTTAGTTCAGATTCAACATATTAAACCCAATCATAACTATCAACCAAATAAAAGTGTAAAATTGTCACAAATAAGAGATTCATAAATTACCACAGTCAGAAGTTTAGGATCAGTTGTTCCTTCAGTTGTCGCATTGAATGTTGAAGTGAACAAGTAATTGCTCGGTAAGTCGCGAACTAATCCTTTTAGTTTGCGCTGTTCGATATGTGTTTTTCTTCAGAGCATATGGAGATGGGTACATGGGTCGAGGCGAACAACGATGTCAAATGCAACTGCTGCTAAAAGAGGAAGGGATTTTCTGAAATTTTGTATTACACGTGTTGATCAAAGAAGATAGTGATCCTCCTTTCCAGTATAAGTAATATATATTATATGTGTCACGATATAGTCATCAGTAAGAATAAAATGAGATATATTATTTTGAAAATATAATTTGTTGGCTGTTTATATTATTTATGCAACATAAATAGTAAAGCTCTATGGTCTATTTTATTTAATATATAATTTATTTTAGGAATGTACTATACTAATTTGATAATAGAACATTAAACAAAGACAAAAGGCATGTTATACCTCCAAACTCGTGTTAAATGAAAGTTATACCATTTAGTTTTGTATAATAACATCATACAATAATGGCTACTCCTCTAATGATGAATTAATATGGGTGACATTGGGTTTAAGACCCTATTGATAAGATATCCAAATGGATCGTGGTTGAAAAGGAATATATGATAGAGCTTACTTCAATAATATTCGGTGACTTCAATTTTAGTTATCAATGAACCAATCCTTCTTTTCTTTGGGGTCCGTGATGAAATAGAGTTAGAACTCAGAATTTGTATCCATTAAAGATTCAGGAGTAACAAAAATAAATATTTTTTTACCTTCAAGCACTTTAAAAAACACGTTTATTTCTAAGCAATTGATTATATCTATTAAAATAAAATCTGATGAAGTTTTCATATGATTTTAGAGAATAACTGTATCCAAAAATAGTACAATAGAATCTTCCAAAGTGCTTAGCTTTTGAAGTAGTGGATTCAACTATGGTACATAAAAGCTTTTATGACATTTTAAGTAGTGCATTCAACCATGGTATTTAAAGAAGTGGATGATGTTTGAAAATAATTTTATGGAGTTTAAAGAAGTATATTCCTTTTGCGCTTAACAATTAAAGCAACGGATTCAGCCTTATATTTTAACACATTCAACGGAAAACTTTTTCATTTACCTCCATGCTTAGGATAACCATTAAACAAATTACAAAAAATTCATGTCGGGATAGTCAACTAGGCTTCTAATTTATCCTTGACCAAATCATGAATCCTCGCCAAGGATTGAATGCAAAATGCAATAATATGTACAACAATTCAATAAACTTCAATATGCTATCACTATTACTGTAAATTGCCAAGGAACAAACAATAAAAATCATATGAATCATATAATGATAAATAAAAATCCTATGACTATGAATATTTATTAACCATTATATGATTCATAGGATTTTTATTGTTTGTTCCTATGCAATTTACAGTAATAGTGATAACATATTGAAGTTTATTGAATTGATGTACGTATTATTGCATTTTGCATTCAATCTTTGGCGAGGATTCATGATTTGGTCAAGGATAAATTAGAAGCCTAGTTGACTATCCCGACATGAATTTTTTGCAATTTGTTTAATGGTTATCATGAGCATGGGGGTAAATGCAAAAGTTTTCCGTTGAATGTGTTAAAATATAAGGCTGGATCCCTTACTTTAAATGCTAAAGCACAAAAGGAATACACTTTTCTAAACTCCATAAAATTATTTTCAAACATCATCCACTTCTTTAAATACCATGGTTGAATGCACTACTTAAAATGTCATAAAAGCTTTTATGTACCGCAGTTGAATCCGTTGCTTCAAAAGCTAAGCACTTTGGAAGATTCTATTTTACTATTTTTGGATACAACTGCTCTCTAAAATCATATGAAAACTTCACCAGATTTTATTTGAATAGATACAATCTATTGCTTAGAAATAAATGTGTTTTTTTAAGTGCTTGAAGGTACAAGTATTTATTTTTGTTAGTCCTGAATCTTTAATGAATACAAATTCTGAGTTCTAACTCTATTTCATCACGGACCCCAAAGAAAAGAAGGATTCGTTCATTGATAACTGAAATTTAAGTCAACGAATAGTATTAAAGTTACCTCTATCATACATTCCTTTTCAACCAATTATGCATTTGGATATCCTATCAACAGGGTCTTAAACCCAATGACACCCATAAGAATTCATCATTAGAGGAGTTGTCAATATTGTATGATGTTATTATACAAAACTAAATGGTATAACTTTCATGTAACGCGAGTTTGGAGGCATAATATGCCTTTTGTCTTTGTTTAATGTTCAATTATTAAAATAGTATAGTACATTCCTAAAAAAATTATATATTAAATAAAATAGACTGTAGAGCTTTACTATTTATATTTCATAAATAATATAACCAGCCAACAAATTATATTTTCAAATTAATATATCTCATTTTATTCTTACTAATGACTATATCGTGACACAAATAATATCTATTACTTATACTAGAAAGGAGGATCCACTATCTTCTTTGATCAACACGTGTAATACAAAATTTTAGAAAATCCCTTCCCCTTTTAGCAACGGTTGCATTTGACACCGTTGTTCGCCTTGACCCATGTACCCATCTCCATATGCTCTGAAGAAAAACACATATCGAACAGCGCAAACTGAAAGGATTAGTGCACGACTTATAGAGCAATTACTTATCGTCAATTCACTTCAACAATTAATGCGACAACTGATGTAACAACCCGTATTTTCAATAACCTGTAATAACATAAATCGAGGCAGAATTTAATTCTAAAATGGGAATCAAGGGAAACGGGCTATGCCATTGTGTTCGTCTCGGAAAAATACGCGAAATAGAGTCCGAGTTTTCGAAAATCGGAGTCCGTATGACCAAGATATGGCCTCGCGAAGTTTCACGAAAATTCCCAAATTAAAGTATACTTAATTAAGTGAAATGGGTTGTGTAGATATATATATATATATATATATATATATATATTGATATATATATATATAATTGAAAATTTAATAAATAAATATGCAAAAATGCTCAAAACAGCGAATTGGGAGAGGGGAATAACCGAACCGGCCGATTTTTGAAGTCGACCCGAGCCCGCTGGGTCGACTAGGGGTTAATCCAGGGTGTTTGGCTGTCAACCCGTGGGCCGATTCGCTCAAGTGCTGATTTTGCATTTGAATGGTTCTCATGGTCCATCTTTAATCTAAAGGCCCTAGATGGTTCCTACACTTGACTTCTTCCCCAAGACATGCTTTGATGGCTTGGATTGAATCTAGGGTTAATCCTATGGCCTAAAACACTTGCCTAATCTATAAATAAGACCCTAACCTACCCTAATTCATTCATAATTAAACCTAGTGACTAAACTATGGCAAAATGCTAGCTCTCATGGCCTCCACTAATTTTATGAAGAGGGTTGCATACTAATCACTCTCTAATCAACTTCTAATCCCTTCTTAGCATCTTAATCTTCTTCATTTGGTGTTCAAAGTTGCTAGTTGTGAGTTTCTATCACTTTGATGATCTTTTGGTAAACTAATTAGATGAGATGTGATGAGATTTATGGTTTTATATGTGGGTTAATGAGCTTTGAATCATATGATATAATGTTAGCATTAATCTTATGTTTATGCATGTTGAGTATGTAAGTTTATGCAAGTTTAATATGATGTATGTTATGTTTGCATGATGCTAAATATGCAAGTTGTGGGCTATGTAATCATATGCAAGTTACATGTATGTAAATATGCAAGTTACATGTTTGTTAATATGCAAGTTACATGTTTGTTAATATGCAAGTTACATGTATGTAAATATGCAAGTTACATGTTTGTTAATATGCAAGTTACATGTTTGTTAATATGCAAGTTACATGTTTGTTAATATGCAAGTTACATGTATGTAAATATGCAAGTTACATGTTTGTTAATATGCAAGTTACATGTTTGTTAATATGCAAGTTTCATGTAAGTAAATATGCAAGTACATGTATGTAAATATGCAAGTTATATGTCTGTTAATATGCAAGTTCATGATGACACATTATGCAAGTCTATGAGTTAATATGCAAGTTTGTTATGCAAGTGAATATGTAAGATATGTGACATATTATATGCAAGTTATGTGACATGTTATGCAAGTGCATGTGCAAGTTATGTGTTTGTTAATATGCAAGATGGCACCTTTGAAACATGTTCATTCATATGCAAGTTGACACCTTTTATAAGTGTTATATCATGAACGAAATTACGTGGGAACGATGGGGTAATTAAATGCATAAGTTAATAAGATTGTGTGAAATTAATATAATTATGCATAACACAAAATAAATAAACATAGTATGGGAATTTGCCTATTTGGTTAGGTGTACCCATACTATGTGTTGGGAATTTACCTATTGAGTTAGGTCTACCCCATGGGAATTTACCTATTGAGTTAGGTCTACCCATGTTATGAAAAGTTTGACATTAATTAGGGATAATTAATATGGGGGTGATTAATTAGGTGTAATTAATCGACTAAGACACGAGGTTGGACTCATTTGTAGTGTAAAACTGCCCGGACCCGACCGGCTTAACCAGTTGCTACAAATGTCGGCCCAATGTGAGAGGTCTTGGCCATAAATTAAATACGTGATTAAGGTAAAGACACGAGGTTAGACTCTGTTATGACGTAAGACTGCCCGGATTCTACCGGCTTAACCAGGCGGTCATAACAGCCAGTCTAATGTGGGAGGTCTTTACGGGAAATCACGGTCTTAATTAATTAAGAAACACTTAACCATTATAGCATGTAGTGGGACATGAGGGGTTAAGTGGGTGCCTTGGGTGGCATGTGGAATCTTAAGTGGGTTGCCTTAAGTGGCAATAGAAAATACGATTAGAATACTTAACCAAGAGAAACATGTAATTAAACATGATTAAAGGGTTAAGTGGGATACACTAGATATTGGACAAGCTTAAGTGGGTAGCTTGTGGGGGCCCATTTCAACCAATATCCCAAACGTATCTTTGTGGGCTCGACCCATGTCGAGTGACGGGACACGCATATTGGGCTTGATTATAAGAGGCCAAAACGGGTTAGCGGTGGCAACGCAAGTCCAACGGGCTTCATATGCGTGAGTGGGCCCGGGCTGGTAGGTAAGCCGTTGTTGCATCGTGTAGATATAAGCCGTGCACCGTTGATTATATCGGGTTGCCACGTTGGGGAATGGTACACCCCAAGGTGGGGCCAGCACGGGTATCTACGTTAGGGAGCCGATCGAATGGGGAGTAGTGTGTACACCTGGTGGATTGTAGGGCCCCGTGGCGCCTACTTGGTCACCTAGGGGTACGCAAGTACTATTAAAGTAATTCTATAAGTCCTTAGGTGGGATCAACCTTTAAGTTAGGAACGACTGGTGTGGTGCAGTTTAGTAATTTACCTTAGGAAGGGTAGATGCGTCTTTATCCTTTATCTTAGTTTAGTTAAATGCGTAGTATAGCCGTTCATCCCTATATGTTACCGTATATCAAGTTATGTCTTCTCTGGTTACTTTAACGATTGTATTGTTAAAGTTATAGGACTCACTCAGACTTATGTCTGACCCCGTTGTTTTTATCCTTTTCCCAACCCTCAGGTCCTACGGTGGATCCTAGCGGTAGCGGAGCTTGATCGGAGTGCAGTTCCAGTCTTTAGGAGCTTGGATAAATGTAAAGCTCCAGTTATCCAGTTATCTTTTCTTTTGTTTTGGCTATTGTATGAGAGTGGGATTATGTACTTCTTTATCTTGATGGATATTGTACTTGACTTTTATTGTGGGTTTATGATGTAACCAGACATGTTTTACTTCCGCTGTTATGAGATGATGTTTTAAAATTTCAAATACTATTAATATCTGTCTTGTTGTAATTTTTCTGTTCTATATTCACTAAAATACTCCACCGATGTTATGGCATTCCCATTGTGAGTGATCATAGCGGGAGTGGGGTGTTACACGTGGTATCAGAGCTTAAGGTTACCAGAACAGATAAAATTTTTGAAAAAAAAAACTATTTTTTCTAAGAGTATGTTCGAAGAAAGTATTTTCAAAAACATGTCTTTTAAAAGGAAAAGTTTTTGAAAAAAAAAAACATAATCCCCAATAGCCATATCGTTATCTTTCGGAATCTCCTTTTTGAATCTTTCCTCTTTCGTTTCAGCATGGCTGAAGATCTTAACATCCCGGAAGGTTTAGTTATACCACTATGGTATAGGAGATTGCAAGAGGCTAGGGCCGCGGCTGCGGGTCCAGCCAATGCTACTACACCAGAGACAACCGCTCCTCCTCCTCAGCCTAGAGTGGATAATTTTGCTAAGGTTTGCAAGGAGTTCAAGGCTATAGGAGGAAAACCTTTTCTAGGTTCAGAGACTTTCGTAGAGGCTAGAGATTGGCTTAAGGAAGTGGAAGAGTTGCTAGATATCTTTGAAGTGGAAGAGGGAAAGAAAGTCAAGTTGGCGGCTTGGTTGATGAAGGGAGAGGCCTCATTCTGGTGGGAGGTCACTAATGGAGAACGCCCTGTTGACTCTTGGGCAGATTTTAAGCAAAGGTTTGGGGCTAAGTTTCTCTCAAGGGCGGAAGAGAATCTGTTTATGGAGAAGTTCTTGAATTTGAAGCAAGGGAATCTCACGGTGAAAGAATATGTCAACAAATTCAATCAATTAGCAAGATTTGGCATAGAGTTGGTGAATACACCGGAAAAGAAGGCTTTGAGGTTCGTTAGAGGCTTGAACGAACCATTGCAAGGAATAGCTATGACTCACATTCCTATGGGGGCCACCTTTGAGAAGCTTGTCTACATGGCACTTATGCATGAGGATGATAAGAATTCTAAGGCACCAGAGAAAAAGGGGGATCAGAAGAAACCGCAACAACAACAACAAGGCAAGGGCGGAAAAGGCAATGGTGACAAGAAGAAGACGAAGAAGAAGTGCTTCAATTGTGGGACACCAGGGCACCTCAGTAAGGATTGTCGCAAAAAGAAGAAGACCGGTTGCTTTCATTGTGGTGAAGCAGGGCATCTTGTGAAAAACTGCCCAAAGAAGGGGCAGAAGACGGGGTCTACCTCAGGAGGTCAGGTGCAAGCTCTTATAGCACCACCTCAGTCAGGGGGGCAAGTTCAGGTTCTCTCAGTTCCACCGATTCAGCAGAGAGGTAGAACTATTTCCGTTGAAAGTCTGGTTTTTCTGTGTGATCATCCAGTTCGTACTTTGTTTGACTCTGGCGCATCGCATTCTTTTATCTCATCATCGTTAGTTGAGTCACTGCACTTAGACACCAGTCTAGTTGATGATCCCTTGGTTGTTTCAAACCCAATTGGGGGCTCTATATATCTGTCTATGATATGTTTGGGTTTGAAGATTTCTATACTTAGCGTTGAGTTTAGATGTGATGCTTTTGTATTGGGCTTCACGGGCTATGGGTTGATTTTGGGCATGGACTGGTTATCCAGTAATGGTGTCGTCCTTGATTGTGAAAGGAGAGTTGTCAGGCTTATGACCCGCTTGGGTAATACTCTCGAGATCTCTTGTAATCCCATGGAATCTGTTTTGCTAAGTTATCTTGAATCGCTCGATGCTTCGGTCGAGAGTTTGCATTCTGTCAGAGTGGTCCGGGAATATCCGGATGTGTTTGAAGAAGTGAAGGGTTTGCCTCCGAAGCGGGAGATAGATTTCCGAATTTATTTGGTGGATAATGCCAAACCAGTGTCTTTGCCAGTGCGCCACATGGCTCCTCGGGAGAGAAGAGAACTTCATAAGCAAGTAGGGGAGTTGCTTGAGAAGGGGTTCATAAGGCGAAGTATATCGGAGTGGGGAGCTCCAGTAGTGTTTGCCACGAAGGCGGATGGGTCCCTCAGACTTTGTGTGGATTATAGGGAACTTAATAAGCTCACGAAGAAGAATAGACACCCATTACCGAGGATAGATGATCTCTTTGATCAGTTGGTTGGCGCGTCAGTATTTTCGCAGATGGACTTAGCTACAGGGTTTCATCAGTTAAGAGTGGCGGAGGACAGTATAGAGAAGACTGCTTTCCGGACTCCGGATGGTTTTTATGAGTGGCTAGTGATGCCATTTGGGTTGACAAACGCCCCCGCATACTTTGTTGATCTCATGAGTAGAGTGTTCAGAGAGTATCTGAATAAGTTTGTAGTAGTTTTTGTGGATGACATCTTGGTCTTTTCCAAGAATGAAGAAGAGCATGCCTTACATCTCAAGGAAGTGTTGGAGACTCTTCGAGCGCATAGTCTTAAAGCTAAATTCTCTAAATGCCATTTTTGGAGAAGAGAAGTGCGATTCTTAGGGCATGTGGTCTCTAAGGAAGGGATAGCTGTGGATCCCGCAAAGATAGTATCTATCCAGGATTGGAAAGTTCCTAGAAATGCTACCGAGGTAAGAAGTTTCTTGGGGTTGGCAGGATATTATAGGAAGTTCATCAAAGACTTCGCGAAGATATCAGCCCCATTAACCCGCTTGACGAAGAAGAATCTGGTTTTCTCATGGGACGTAGATTGTGATGATGCTTTCCGACGGTTAAAGAGAGCTTTGACCACCGCTCCAGTTTTAGTGCTCCCGGATGGGAGTAAGCCGTTTGTTGTTTATACCGATGCTTGTGGGACAGGATTGGGCGCAGTCTTGATGCAGGAGGGAAGGGTAATAGCTTATGGAGGGAGGCAATTGAGAGTGCATGAGAAGAATTACCCTACCCATGATCTAGAGTTGGCCGCGATTGTTTTCGCACTTAAGTCTTGGCGCCATTATCTTCTTGGTGAGAGATTCGAGTTGTTCACTGACCATAAATCATTGAAGTACTTATTCTCTCAGAAGGATTTAAATTTAAGACAGCAAAGGTGGATGGAGTTCTTAGCATCCTATGATTTTGAGATAGCGTATACCCCTGGCAAGGGTAACGTGGTGGCAGACGCCTTAAGTAGAAAAAGGCTATCTTTGAGTCCATTGTTCGTGGAACGACGAAGCTTGGAGTTTCTTTCTTTGTTTGACTTCAGACCTTCTGTTGATTTTGTACCTGGTTTGTTGGCATCCTTGGAGGTTAGACCTACTCTTTTGAGACGGATTGGCGAGGCTCAGCGAGACGACCCACAGTTGGTTGTGTTGGTAGAGAAGCTTATAAGAGGGGAGTCGTCCAGCCATTTGGGTAGATACACCATAGATGATAAGGGATGGTTGCATAGAGACGGTAGACTTTGTGTACCGCAAGATGAGGGTTTGAAGAAGGCTATTTTGGATGATGCACATCGTTCAAGAATGACTATTCATCCCGGTGGAGACAAAATGTACCAAGACATGAAGAGAGTTTTCTTCTGGGCCGGTATGAAGAAAGATGTGGCCGAGTATGTGGCTAGATGCTTAGTGTGCCAACAAGTTAAAGTGGAGCAAAGGAAACCCGGTGGGTTGCTACACCCATTGGAAGTTCCACAGTGGAAGTGGGATAGTGTCTCGATGGATTTCATCGACGGGTTACCGAGATCGAGGAAGGGCAATACGGGAATTTGGGTTGTGGTAGACAGACTTACCAAGAGTGCCCATTTTATACCCGTAAAGAGTAAGAGGACCGCTACATGGCTTGCTTCAGTCTATGTTAGAGAGATTGTTAGATTGCATGGCGTACCATCCAGCATTGTGAGTGATCGAGATCCTATTTTCACTAGTGAGTTTTGGAGAAGTTTGCAAGAGGCGGTAGGGACTCAGTTGTGTTTGAGCACCG
The DNA here is from genome assembly GCA_030737875.1 of Allium sativum. NCBI lineage: Eukaryota > Viridiplantae > Streptophyta > Magnoliopsida > Asparagales > Amaryllidaceae > Allium > Allium sativum. The sequence continues at coordinate 756,148,884 of CM060918.1, forward strand.
CATATCATCCTCAGACGGACGGTCAGACCGAGAGGGTGAACCGTATCTTAGAAGATCTTTTGAGGCTTTGTATCTTGGATTTTGGAGGTACATGGGAAGAACATCTTCCTTTGGTGGAGTTCGCATATAATAACAGCTTTCAGTCCAGTATTGGTATGGCTCCTTTCGAAGCTCTTTATGGAAGGCCTTGTCGATCTCCTACATGTTGGTGGGAATCTACGGATAAGATCTTGCTTGGGCCAGATATGGTTAGAGAGACTTCAGAGAAGATTGATTTAATTCGTAGGAGGATGAAGGCAGCGCAAGATAGACAGAAGTCTTATGCGGATCGGAGAAGGACGGATCTTGAGTTTGAGGTTGGGGATATGGTTTTTGTCAAAGTATCTCCATTGAGAAAGGTTGTTCGCTTTGGGTCCGTTGGGAAGTTAGCACCAAGGTTTGTTGGGCCGTTTCCTATTAAGGAAAGGATCGGACGGGTGGCATATAGGGTAGAGTTGCCCGACAGACTTAGTGGTGTTCATGATGTGTTCCATGTATCACATCTGAGGAAGTGCTTACATGAGACCGCAGAGGTGGTAGAGCCGAGCTTGCTTCGAGATGTAGAGGTAGAGCGTGATGCGACGATTCGACGAGCTCCTACTCGCATCCTTGGGTCAGAAACTAGGAAGTTGAGGAATAGAGAAGTTCAGCTAGTGAAAGTGCAATGGGGAGATGACGAAAGCAATGCTACTTGGGAGACGGAAGCGAAGATGCGTTCTTTGTATCCATTTCTTTTTGAGAGTATGTCTTTTAACTTCTCCTTTATCGCTTGTCAAGTGCTTATCTTATCTTTAGTATATCCTCTCGCTAGTACCTATGACCTTTAGATAGGGTAAAACCTATGGTTGAAACATGTGTTTGAAACATGTTATGGTTGATGGATGCATGTGGATGCAATTGATTGCTAGTGGTTGCTCGTGGATGCATATACACACACATTAGGCACTAGATCGGCTCAGACACTTCATGTTGCATATTGCATAAATGGATGTGGTAGTTAGAATTGATGGATGTATCATGGCTGTGATATCATATGAATGATGCATTTTTGTGTATGGTTGTGCACGCATGTAGAAGTTTGTATGTGTCAATAGGGTTTCGCATACATATTGGATGCATGGCACTATCATGGTTTGCATTAAGGAGGTCGACTGAATCAGTAGACCGCCTGATTTTGCATTAGTATACGGACATATACACACACTTTATGCATATGTTCATACATCATTAGAAGTTTCTAAGGACAATGATTGCTCGTGGATGATGCTTTGAGTAGATGGATGATTGGATGGTAGGATACGTTCTTCCTAACTTGAAGATTTCGGGGACGAAATCCTTTAAGGAGGGGAGAATGTAACAACCCGTATTTTCAATAACCTGTAATAACATAAATCGAGGCAGAATTTAATTCTAAAATGGGAATCAAGGGAAACGGGCTATGCCATTGTGTTCGTCTCGGAAAAATACGCGAAATAGAGTCCGAGTTTTCGAAAATCGGAGTCCGTATGACCAAGATATGGCCTCGCGAAGTTTCACGAAAATTCCCAAATTAAAGTATACTTAATTAAGTGAAATGGGTTGTGTAGATATATATATATATATATATATATATATATATATATATATATATATATATATATATATATTGATATATATATATATAATTGAAAATTTAATAAATAAATATGCAAAAATGCTCAAAACAGCGAATTGGGAGAGGGGAATAACCGAACCGGCCGATTTTTGAAGTCGACCCGAGCCCGCTGGGTCGACTAGGGGTTAATCCAGGGTGTTTGGCTGTCAACCCGTGGGCCGATTCGCTCAAGTGCAGATTTTGCATTTGAATGGTTCTCATGGTCCATCTTTAATCTAAAGGCCCTAGATGGTTCCTACACTTGACTTCTTCCCCAAGACATGCTTTGATGGCTTGGATTGAATCTAGGGTTAATCCTATGGCCTAAAACACTTGCCTAATCTATAAATAAGACCCTAACCTACCCTAATTCATTCATAATTAAACCTAGTGACTAAACTATGGCAAAATGCTAGCTCTCATGGCCTCCACTAATTTTATGAAGAGGGTTGCATACTAATCACTCTCTAATCAACTTCTAATCCCTTCTTAGCATCTTAATCTTCTTCATTTGGTGTTCAAAGTTGCTAGTTGTGAGTTTCTATCACTTTGATGATCTTTTGGTAAACTAATTAGATGAGATGTGATGAGATTTATGGTTTTATATGTGGGTTAATGAGCTTTGAATCATATGATATAATGTTAGCATTAATCTTATGTTTATGCATGTTGAGTATGTAAGTTTATGCAAGTTTAATATGATGTATGTTATGTTTGCATGATGCTAAATATGCAAGTTGTGGGCTATGTAATCATATGCAAGTTACATGTATGTAAATATGCAAGTTACATGTTTGTTAATATGCAAGTTACATGTTTGTTAATATGCAAGTTACATGTATGTAAATATGCAAGTTACATGTTTGTTAATATGCAAGTTACATGTTTGTTAATATGCAAGTTACATGTTTGTTAATATGCAAGTTACATGTATGTAAATATGCAAGTTACATGTTTGTTAATATGCAAGTTACATGTTTGTTAATATGCAAGTTTCATGTAAGTAAATATGCAAGTACATGTATGTAAATATGCAAGTTATATGTCTGTTAATATGCAAGTTCATGATGACACATTATGCAAGTCTATGAGTTAATATGCAAGTTTGTTATGCAAGTGAATATGTAAGATATGTGACATATTATATGCAAGTTATGTGACATGTTATGCAAGTGCATGTGCAAGTTATGTGTTTGTTAATATGCAAGATGGCACCTTTGAAACATGTTCATTCATATGCAAGTTGACACCTTTTATAAGTGTTATATCATGAACGAAATTACGTGGGAACGATGGGGTAATTAAATGCATAAGTTAATAAGATTGTGTGAAATTAATATAATTATGCATAACACAAAATAAATAAACATAGTATGGGAATTTGCCTATTTGGTTAGGTGTACCCATACTATGTGTTGGGAATTTACCTATTGAGTTAGGTCTACCCCATGGGAATTTACCTATTGAGTTAGGTCTACCCATGTTATGAAAAGTTTGACATTAATTAGGGATAATTAATATGGGGGTGATTAATTAGGTGTAATTAATCGACTAAGACACGAGGTTGGACTCATTTGTAGTGTAAAACTGCCCGGACCCGACCGGCTTAACCAGTTGCTACAAATGTCGGCCCAATGTGAGAGGTCTTGGCCATAAATTAAATACGTGATTAAGGTAAAGACACGAGGTTAGACTCTGTTATGACGTAAGACTGCCCGGATTCTACCGGCTTAACCAGGCGGTCATAACAGCCAGTCTAATGTGGGAGGTCTTTACGGGAAATCACGGTCTTAATTAATTAAGAAACACTTAACCATTATAGCATGTAGTGGGACATGAGGGGTTAAGTGGGTGCCTTGGGTGGCATGTGGAATCTTAAGTGGGTTGCCTTAAGTGGCAATAGAAAATACGATTAGAATACTTAACCAAGAGAAACATGTAATTAAACATGATTAAAGGGTTAAGTGGGATACACTAGATATTGGACAAGCTTAAGTGGGTAGCTTGTGGGGGCCCATTTCAACCAATATCCCAAACGTATCTTTGTGGGCTCGACCCATGTCGAGTGACGGGACACGCATATTGGGCTTGATTATAAGAGGCCAAAACGGGTTAGCGGTGGCAACGCAAGTCCAACGGGCTTCATATGCGTGAGTGGGCCCGGGCTGGTAGGTAAGCCGTTGTTGCATCGTGTAGATATAAGCCGTGCACCGTTGATTATATCGGGTTGCCACGTTGGGGAATGGTACACCCCAAGGTGGGGCCAGCACGGGTATCTACGTTAGGGAGCCGATCGAATGGGGAGTAGTGTGTACACCTGGTGGATTGTAGGGCCCCGTGGCGCCTACTTGGTCACCTAGGGGTACGCAAGTACTATTAAAGTAATTCTATAAGTCCTTAGGTGGGATCAACCTTTAAGTTAGGAACGACTGGTGTGGTGCAGTTTAGTAATTTACCTTAGGAAGGGTAGATGCGTCTTTATCCTTTATCTTAGTTTAGTTAAATGCGTAGTATAGCCGTTCATCCCTATATGTTACCGTATATCAAGTTATGTCTTCTCTGGTTACTTTAACGATTGTATTGTTAAAGTTATAGGACTCACTCAGACTTATGTCTGACCCCGTTGTTTTTATCCTTTTCCCAACCCTCAGGTCCTACGGTGGATCCTAGCGGTAGCGGAGCTTGATCGGAGTGCAGTTCCAGTCTTTAGGAGCTTGGATAAATGTAAAGCTCCAGTTATCCAGTTATCTTTTCTTTTGTTTTGGCTATTGTATGAGAGTGGGATTATGTACTTCTTTATCTTGATGGATATTGTACTTGACTTTTATTGTGGGTTTATGATGTAACCAGACATGTTTTACTTCCGCTGTTATGAGATGATGTTTTAAAATTTCAAATACTATTTATATCTGTCTTGTTGTAATTTTTCTGTTCTATATTCACTAAAATACTCCACCGATGTTATGGCATTCCCATTGTGAGTGATCATAGCGGGAGTGGGGTGTTACAACTGAAGGAATAACTGATCCTAAACTTTTGACTGTGGTAATTTACGAATCCCTTATTTGTGACAATTTTACACTTTTATTTGGTTGATAGTTATGATTGGGTTTAATATGTTGAATCCGAACTGAAACCATGCTCTTCGCATGTTATCTTCTCAGATCTACTTATTATACTTTGATTAAAGGTAGGAAAGAATGATGCATTACTGTTTTCTGTATATGACACATATATCATAGGCCAATTTTTCTAATAGGTAATTGGCTATAAGTATACATTATTCTTCAAAAAGGATGTTGTGCAAAACTCAATTTATATTATACACAGTTATGTATCATTTTGGATTAAGTGGATATCTAATATGTTGAAGAATAACTGCATAAAGGATTGAAATAAACATTATCTGATGATAATATGCCTTACTACTATACTTACCATGGTTTATTTTGCAGATAATCACAAACTATTTCAGCTATTATTTCAATCAGATATAGAAACCATTGCTAAGGATAGATGTCAAATTCAGGACTATTACAATGGCGCGGAATTTTCGACCCAGAAAATTAACATAAATACACTGTCAATTTCTCGAGCATCAAAAATACCGGAACATTAATAGAAAGAATTTAGAGGATGAGATAGAAAAGATAGAACTTATAGAATAGAAGAAGAAGAAGATCACAACTGAACAAAATCAGAGAAAACATGAATCTCACAGCGGAATAATAATCTTTATTATATAACAAGTTTGAAATACAAATCTGAGTTTGTATATATACATGCCATATCAGAGTATAATACATGGTATACATCACAGCGGAAATAATCTCTCAATAACTAATAGTGGAGCAACCTGCTTTTTGCTCCTCCAAGTGAATCTGCAAAATCCTGAAAAACTTGACTGCCCGTACAAATTTGGGCACCCAAGAGTTTAGGGAAACACAAACAAATAATCTCTGGGTCAATCATGGGACTGGTTTGAGTAAATTCCAACTATATCGTTTAATTTTGAAAATCTTTTTGCAACAAAAGGATAATAGTAAGACCATCCCCCACATAAACATGGACGGTTTTTACCTTACTATAACCCAAATTACTTTGATATCAAAACCAGTGATATTATGATAATGTCTAAGCAAATAAATATCCAAGTAGCAGAATGCTTGCATCTCACGTTCCACATATATATAGTGTAAAATCATAAACCACAAGGCGCTTATTGGATATTGGATTCCAACGGACAAGGTATGGGAGCACCTTTCGAACGGTGTACTCTAGAGGGGATACACCTGGGTTCAACAAGAATGTCTTGCAACCCAGCCACACATGACCGCTCGCTCATTTAGCTTGAATGTCGCGAATATATTGCCACCACGGTTGTAGGCCATCCAACCGTCATCCGAAGATACAGAATCGAAAAGAAGTATAAATATGAATTTTCTCTAGATCGATGACAATACACCCTGCTTGGGGATGACCCATCTAGCCATGCTGCCTAGCCCAACTTCTGTTACATCCTGATTGTGAGGCTAGAGGCTACGTGTATCTTCAGAACATCTGATCACCATTCACTTTGAATGTCACATCATCAAATCCGTAATCACACATTGATTACACAAATGCACACTGGGTGTAGAATAAAGAGAAGTTACCTTCTCCCCACTAGCTTGGTATATTCATAAAATCAACGGCGTGACAGTTGGAAATACTCTGTCAGACACTCGTCCATACACGTTGTCCTGGGACAGGACAAACAGAAACATCATTCTGGAGCCAACGACCCTTGCATTTAACTCTGTCTTCAATTATCTTCAGCATATCTAATTCGCAGCGCTTATGCTTATACAGAGTGGTTTTCGGATAATAGATCCAACCGGTCTCTCCGTATTGACAACGATGATCAAAACACTTCGATGGTCGGTTATTTAACTATCGAAGTAAAAACAAACATCCATTCTAATGTATAACTAAACATCACACAACCACGGGTATTTTTAATTTTAACATTCGACTTTATTATTCGAATCCTCATGTCTTACCAGATATTTCTCAAATCCCATTGTAGTCTTTTTACACTTTTTGGAAAAACATTTCCAGTTATTATAAAACTCTTATTCTCTCATGTTCCAGAAAATATACGTTATCAACATTCAATCCATTATTTTTACATTCTTTATTTCTATACTTGGATAATCTAACCTATTCCCATTGGAAAAATAATTCCCATTTCATTATACATATTTTAATCGGCTAACCGTTCCCTTTTAAAACATTATTCACTTTAAAATGTGAATATCATCCCCATTATAGAAATCTAGACACCTTTTTCAAATAACTCTTTATTCAGGTAATAAACACCCTTATCTTGTTTACTGAAATTTCTTTCCTGAATTTATATTCCTATTCCACTATATAGATTCTGTTTCTAAGTCAACTTCAATATTAAGTTTATAACTAAATATTGATTATATAGCCTATTATAATTTAGTGGTTTTAAATCTAAATATTAACCTTCCTATCATACTATAATCCCTAAAAGTAATTTACTTTTAATACATTCGACCTCGTCGAATTCTAGTTCCAAATCCTAATGGATTAATTCTAATCACATTTCGAACATCGAAATGCTGCCATCGTTTTCTAACACGATTTTCCAATTTCTCTTCCTAACTTATTCTTATAATTTCTTTGGACAAACACCGTTATTTATTTCTTCCGAATAAATGGATTTCAAACCCAACTGTTTACATTCCCTAGAAAGTGCTGCTATATATAAAAATCACGCTTAAGTTTTGTTAACAGCGTTAATCTATCGCTATAATAAAAACTTGCAATACGCTGTAATATTTTCTTTATAACTAATCTCAACATTACGGTCACGCTTAAGCCTAATCAACAGCGTTTATTTTATAGCTACAATTCAAACTTGTCATATGCTGTAATATTCTCCTTTATAACTAATCTTGACATAACAGCCACGCTTTAGCCTAATCAACAGCGTTTATTTTATCGCTATAGTTCTAAGACTTGCAATACGCTGCCATATTCCTTTTATACTAGATCTTGACATCTCTTTCCGTTACAAACTGATATCGTTCTTCGATAATAGTGAAGCCGTTCAACTTGGGGTATTTTATTTACCTTTCAGACCTTGATTGACAACGTTCTCACCTTAGAATAGACATACGTCCGTAACTCTAAACTCCTTATTACTTATAATGTACATCACATCGTATTTCTTTGTTTTATTTTGGAATATGGTTTTCATAACACCATATTCATACTTTGAAATCTCCATTGTTTATTATTATTTATTTTAAACATCAACTCTTCGTTTAACTTCATTCCACAGTTAAATAGTTTATTTAAATCAACTTCATTCCATCAGTAAATTCATTAACTGATTTAATTGTTTCTTACCATTAGATTAATATATTTTATCTAATAATATTTCTAAATTGTTTGATTTAAAATAATTATCCAAATATTTAATCGTCGAATAATTTCTGCTTGATAAACTTATTTAGATCTCAACAATCGTTTTTATTTTCTTTATAAAAACGAACTCTAAAATAATGGTCTATAATAGAACTTCTATTATAATTTAAAACTTCGCTTTAATTATAAAAATATAATTTATATAATTATCTTCGTTGATTTGCCTGATGGCCAATCAACTTCTTAACAGAACAATGGTTTTACGGTCGATTGATGTCACCTTCTTAATCGATACCGTTTATTTATTTAATCAAAACAAATGTTGAATTTCCATTCAACATCAATATTCACATGGGGTTTTACTGTCATTTGGGTTCAAACAGTGCATATACACAAAACAAACAGTACATATAGATATCGAGGAATCCGGTCGGATTCCTGCAACCGGTTTCCACATTCACAGATGTTAGTCAAACAATTATCACTGATTCCATACTAGGGGATATCTACAATCGACGGAATTAGTATCCAACCAGTGATGTGTACATATGCAACGATATTTGACCAATTTAATTGTAATCTACCAGATCGGCCATCACACAGCATTCAAACAACGTTAAAATATTTCAAAATAGATCAGAGTTAGTGATTTTACTCACCTTGGCGCGTTAACCGTTAAATAACGATTTGCGTCATTCCTTGCTTTCTCTTACTGACGTTCGCATCTCAGTGAACAATTCATGATCATGCGCGGACGAGATATCACATTAACCGGTCTGAACGGATCCTCTTTCTTGCGAATCTTAATTTCGTTCATGTTCCTTAATCAAGAAATTTGTCGGTTAATCAATCTTCGGAGCCACTTTCCCTACCGGAAACTAACTTCAACTTTAGCCGTCCCGTTTGTACATTAGCAGACCCTTTCTATTTTATCTTCCCATACTTTATTTTTCTCCTAACGTACATGTTAGGGACAAATCCCACCAATCTTTTTCCACCCATCTTTACAGTACAACCGTGGCCTCTTCTTCTTGAAGTCATCATCTCTTTTTTTTTCTTTGCTTAAAGCTTGGCCCAAAAGCCCAATCCTACATTCACAGCCCGCCAACCCTGCATCTTCTTCTCCGCTACAGGCTTTCTTTATTTCCCCCTGTAAAACATATATGCCATGCAAGACTTCCTTGCATTAAAGTATACACCTCTCACGCAAACACTAATTGTTTATATGCGGTTCCTATTGTAGACCGCCAACTCATCAGACCAAAGAAGAGACAGCACCCCTTATTTCCGACCACTACGTATCCCCTTATGGTTCCAGGCACCCTATATTGGATAAACGCATAATGCCATTTAACACCACAAGAAATCGATCAGAGATCTCCATTTCTCCACTACATAACTTCCCTTTCATCCGTTATCCTCCTCCACTAATTAACATCCGCACCTCTGATGATTCCTACAACTCATCCTCTCCTCGCTGAGACCCATTAAAGCAGTTGTGGCGCATCCTCCCATGACCACTTCTCTATTATATATTATATAATATGTTTTTCCTTCTTCACTGGATTCAAAAATTTACGCACCACTTCTTTTCTTTCTTTCTTTACCTTGCTGCATGGAAAAATCCTCTATATGTCCCTTGCCACACAACACGCGCATGCCTTCAAGGCTTCAACACCTCCCCACGTTATAAACAGTAGCTCAAACCCACCCATACACTACACGTTACAAGCCACAACTCGCCCTTCCATATATTGGCTCACATCCGCACAAGTCCCTCCTCCTTTAATATACTTCCTCTTCGCCATTCAAGTCCACCTTTATATGAACACATGACCCTTCTCACTTCTTTCACACTCGCAAATCTTCCCCAATCTCCTTCTTACTGATGTCCCGTGACCTCTTAGACGACACCGTGAACCCAGTACTCTATTTTCCCCATGCATTCTCTGTAAGATCCAAACACCTCCACTTTCCATCAGTAAATTCAGCGATCTCCTCCTCAACAAACGCGGCCATCCCCTTCACATACACCGCTCCTCACGTTACTTCTCTCGCGTTTCTCACTTCCGCATGCTTCTGATACTCGCAAATGCGTCTATCCTTATACATCCGCACAGAAAACTATCTGCATCTCCCCTTAGTTCGCTTTGAACCACCACGTTGTATTTCTTTCTCCTTCTATTTTATTTTCCATTATATAAAGAAATAGGACGGAAGGGTCGAGGAGAATTTGTGGATGGAAAATTTCAGCAGAACGGGCATGTTTATATAAGCGAGGAGACTTACCAGTTAAGTATCAGTACACCATAGCCATGTGCATTAGTTAGGTAGGTTCCCCTAGCTGTATGGTGTTTTTGATTTTGTTTGATTTCCGCATTTAAATATCTTTATGCACGATTTCATTTCTTAATGAGTAAGTGATGTATTACACTGTTGTGCTTCATGAGATATGTCCTTTTCATATATATATATATATATATATATATATATATATATTAAAGATCCCTATGTATGTAGCATAGCACGTTTTATGTATTTTCTTGTCATCCTAGGTTTCTATTTCTTTGTTACTAAGTTATAGCCTGATATTTGTTGTCCATAATCTTCTCCTTACCAATGTGGAGAGGTACGAGATAAGTATTAATGGTTTAGCTTTTGGGATAGTATAGCCAGTAGATTTTACATACATGATAATACATAAGCATTGTTTTAGGGTATGGCCTGATGTGAAAATACAATGGTGCTTCATACGTGTAATTTTATTTGCTAGTCTTAAATGAATAGGTTTGGATATATATATATATATATATATATATATTTGTTCCTGCATGCTTTTACGGGTCTTGTTAGCTGTGTAACACTTTGTTCACGTATGGGCCGCTGTAGACAGAAATAAGAATACTGTCTAGTCCAGCGAGGTGTCACGATCCCAAAAATATAATAATACCGGTAGATTAACTCATATTTTGAAAACCCGAAATACCGATACATGGTGCGAAATACTCCAAATAAAAAGTTGCTTATTAAATTATTTAAAAATTACAGTAAAATTATAAAAATTAAATTATAGCTATGTCTCAAAAGAACCTTGTCCAGATTCGAATCCGATATCTAGTTATTTCAAATAAACCGTTATGGTCGATATACGATTTCATAGCGACTTTTTGAATATTTGATTTGGACATATCTTGCTATCCATATGCCGAAATCTTTATTTTTCACTTCTATTAGAAAGATACCGTTCAACAAATTCCAAAGCTTCTTGTTTTGACAAAATCCGATTTAAAACGAGTCCAATACACTCAGTCGAAGTTCAGAATGTTAATTTACGAACTGCAGCGATATTTCGGGCTCGATTATATTTAATATATATTTTTCTACGTTCAACTTCGTTTTAATATATATATATATCCATTTATATTACGAATTCAGTATTTAAACTGATTTAAATATTCAAATACAAACCGACAAAAATGCGGGACGTTACAACTATGCAATTGTGATCAAATAACATCATGACCTAATTGATTATGGGTGAAAATGGATTAATAAGTGGTAACACAGCCGGTTGTTAGCATATTTTTATCTTTCAACTAATATAAAACCTCAGCTTGTTGTAACAGTATTACACGATGAAATAAAACATGAAAGTTAATAAGGTAATTGTTTGTAATCTAATGAAAGGAAATAGGAGGAATAACCAAAAGCATGTTATTTATTCGAATAGCATTTGGTTTACCGACTTTTCTCTGATACATGTGCTCGTGCTCAATAAAAAAAACTATCTTTCTATGTTTGTGTGACGATCCCAAAACCCCGTGACACGGTGTTAAGGATAATCATTGGAATATAACATATCAATCATCATTAGCAGATCACAGATAATAGCATAAACACAAAATAGAATAATTTACACACATATGACAATGGAATCATATAGATATCACCACATCAGAGAGCACAGTGCAGGATACAACTTAGTGCATAATAATACATAATCAGCCACAATCGCCAGAGGCGGAATCATACATAAAAAGTACACAAAATAAATATCAGTCTACATTGCCAATGGAGGCATCATAATACATATACTGTAATGGCGGAAAGAGTCAAAGTCAGCACGGTGTAGTCAAGCCTCGCCATGAGCCAAAAGTGCACCAGATACCTGTAACTAGGCCGCCCGTGTGAAAATGAGGGCACCCGAGTGTGCAAGGTGAAACAAACTACGAGTCAGTCATGGGACTGGTATGAGAAATCTACTTAACTTATTAACAACAATAATAAGGCAAATCAAAGGACCATGCCACTTTCGCGGAACGAGTTTACTCCAATGAGTGCTAGTGCAAGAAATAAAATAAATGATTAAATCATTGCAATGCTTTTTATAAAATGAAGCCATTATAAGACTCAGGTCCCATCACACAATGCAACACAAGCCAGAGGATAGAGTTTTACCTTATAATAGCCAAAAATGCTTCATACGTATAAAACAAAAGTGTTTGATATTATTACTAGTGCATATATGTTTCAAAAGCGATTTCAATCATAAATATCAATCCTAGAAGGCATGGGTACAATATATCATGTCTCCATACTAGTAATACAATCACATTCGCATATTTCGTATTGGAAATTGGATTCCTTCATGAGTCGAGGCAAGGGGCAAGCTCCTCTCCGTTCGAGACACTCTAGCAAATGCCTCGGGACCGCACACAGCAATCCCTGGATCCTCCAAGGCCGGTCCTCTCTTACTTTTGAGGATTAGTTATTCCTGAACACATGTTTCCCGATCCTTACAGACCTATAATCGAGGCGCCTCGTATTCCAACAACCACACAGGTGAAAAGTAGATATAAATGTCAGGGCTGGGAGGTCACTGACACCACCATAGCTAGAAAGAAACGTCATGCACTCCTTGGGTCCTTCTCCCGTTTTTGACTCATACCGGGGTGTGAGGCTTGCGAATTCATGGTATACACAAAGCTACGTCACACAGACCATGCTTTGATCATCAACCACGAGACTTTGCTTTGCAACAGAAGCCTTTATCATATGCCACTTAGGCATGCCACATAGGCAATCCACTCCATGCGACTGATTTCTATCAATACATAACCTCTGAGCTCGTACGTCTCAGAGAAGGGCGTTAAGCAAGAGAATAAATTCTCCGCCGCCAAACAGATATATATTTAACAGAGATCAATTAGCATAGAACAAAATCCAATGTCAGACACACAGTCCATTTACAAGTCCGTTCTTGGTTTGAACGAAACCGGAGGCACCAAATTCCTCGTATATCCGTACAATCAACAGTATGTCTGGACGGCTACTACTTCAGCTCCTTCAAGGTAGCTACTCCGATCACGAGCTTCAGTAGCGCCCATCAATCCAATGTGAAGATCGTCGATCTTCAACCGTCTTCGACTCTTCGACTTCTCAACGTCGATCGATTATTTGAAATGAGATGAACTCGGCCTTTTCAAATAACCCACGTATATTTAGATTTTCAAATCAATTTATCACATGGTTAGACTATTCAACATTCACATTTCAGTTATTTAGTTATAATTTTCATGTTAAATACATTCAACCATCACATATCAAGCAAACACAACAAAATTGGTTTATTTCCACTCTATATCGTTTATAGTATTTTATAACGATATATTGCCATTTTTATTTATTTAAACGGCCATATTTAATTAAACGACGTTTCAGGTCATTCCGATGCAGTGGCGCTGTTTTTCACTAAATTTGTTTTACACATATCTGAAAATCTAACCGTTGGATCTTCACAAATTTTATGTCATTAGAAAGATCATTTCAAAACGAATCCAACGGTTTCAGTTTTGGGAAATCCGACGGTCGGATCTTCCACACTAGTCATTTGAAGTTACGATTTCAATTTACGAACTACAGCGTCGTTATTTGATTTAATTTAATTAATTATATATATATAATTGTTTTTGGCGCTGTTTTTCTTCAGATTTGAATTAAACATTCCATACAATCCAACCGTCGGATCTTCACAAAGTTGGTGCCGTTGGAAAGATTTTTCCAAGGCGAACCCAACGGTTGCGGTTTCGGGAAAATCCAATGGTCGGATTTCCCGTACTAGTCGTTTGAGATCACGGTTTCAAAATACGAACTGCACGGCCACGTTTTGTTTTAATTTTATTTATATTTATATATTTATATAAATATAGTTCATTCAAAAATTCCTATATCGTTTTCACTTCAAATATTTCACTAACGCCTTTAAATTTTGGAAAATTTCGCCATAACCTCCTTTGTACAGGAGGGGCTGGGAAAATTCCCAAATAGCCACACGGGCGTCTCATGTCAAAAAGAAAAAGAAAAAGCCAAGCGGCTAGCCAACAGGCTCATAAAATCATCACCCAAACAAAACAGTAAACGTGTACCTATTTTTCGGGCACAAAATTTAATTCCTCTTCTCTAGCCTCTTTGCTATAACATGTTCAATAAATATGCATGTACATATATACAATTCTTATCACTTATCATTTTCCATTCAACTTCATATTTGGTTCACTTTGGTTTAAAAATACCATTCATTCTAATGTTGCATACATAGGCAAAAATCATATCATTAGCTAATTAATGAATATTTCAACTCATGCATATTTATTTGAACAAGTGGCTATTTTTAACACTTCACATTTCAAAATTGATAATTTTGGCGAACTAAAATATATTTCAACACATGACTATTTTATTTAGTTCCTATGCATATTAAAAATAATATTTTTTTCACAAATATTTATTTCAACGCTCGCATATCTTTAGCATATCACATATATGATAAAAATGATGTTTTTATCATGTAAAATATTTGTTCAACAAATGAATGCTTTTAACACTTTATACTTTCAATAAAAATGTAATTTTTATTGTTCGATCTTTTTATTCAACACATGAACTTTTCCAATACACACACTTCTCAACACATGAGCACCTCCACACATGGATATTTTATATATGTTGTTCATATAAGAAAGATGACATTTTTATTGTTGAAACTATTTATATATAAGGCGTATATTTTACATACTTCATATATATTATAAAAATGCGATTTTTATTGTTTAAACACTTCATTCATTCACACATGAATTTAATTTTCACACATCACTTCTCAACACATGAGCATTTCCACACATGGGTATGGTTTCAACACATGGCTTTAATTTCAACGCATGAAGATAATTTCAACATATGAAAATAATTCTAACATATGAATATTATTCAAAATTTCGGCAGCATAACGGCAGGGTAGTTAAAACCGGCACCGTCCCTAGTAGGCTCCTCGCTCTAACTTAAAACCTCGCGGTTTTTGACAATGGGGATTCATGCATCTAATTCACACGCAGGCAGCATGTTTTATTTTTATTTCCACAATTATTTCCAATTCATTTCAATCACCAATGGGTATTTTTCAACCACAACCAATCAATATCAACCATTCGCATTTTTCATCCAATATTTCACACCAATACACAACAATAAATATCGTCCAATGTTTGCGACTAATCCGGGTTAGTCATGGGACTGCTCTGATACCAACTGTAGTGACCCGAAAATCCCGACCAATTTGAGCTGACCAAATAACACAAGTCCAACCCCAAATTGCACTGGAAATTCAAGAAACTAACAGAAAGAAGGTAGAGGGTGAGATAGATGAGATAGAACTAATAGAATAGAAGAAGAAGAAGAACATCATCATCAGAGTAAACACGAATCTCACAGCAGAACGAATAAAATATAACATAACTTTTGAAATACATATAGTTATATATACAATAGCACTTATCAGAGTACAGCACTTACAACAACAGCGGAAATAATAATAGCTATAGAATCCTGAAGCCTCCTGCTCCAAGCTCTCCAAGTATATCTGTAAAATCCCGACTGCTTGACTGCCCGTACAAATTTAGGCACCCAAGAGTTTAGGGAGAACACAACAAAATAAACTCCGGGTCAGTCATGGGACTGGTATGAGTAAAACAGTTTGAACAAGTAAACGATATCTCATAAGACCACGCCACATAACGGAACGGGTTTTTCCCTTATGAGAATCTAAACTACTTTGTAAACAAATGATGATCTTTATATCAAAACTGTATTGATATTATAGTAATGTCTATCAACCACAATATAATAATCATTTTGCAGAACGCTTTCATCTCACGTTCCACATATATAATATATAATCAAAAACCGTGGGCACGTATTGGATAATGGATTTCCAACTATGACAAGGTATGGAACCACCTTCCGATCAGTGTACTGTAGGAATGATACACTAGAGTTCAACAAGAACATCTTGCAACTCAGCCACACATGACCGACCACTCATTTCGCTTTAGTGTATCGAATGTACATCACCAACGGTTGGGATCAGCAACCGTTCCCGTATATATATATGGGACAGCATTGATAGATTTAAGAAGCAAATGAATATTCTCTAGATAGGAGATTATACACCCTACTTCAGTGCGACCGACTTAGCCATGCTGCCTGCCCGATTTCTGTCATTTACCGGATGTGAGGCTAGAAGCTACGCTTATCTTTTTCATATCATATTTTCATTTACTTAGAATACCACATCGCCATACCCTCCAAATCATTATCGATTTTCCTAACGGTATCACAGGTATGAAGCTAAGAGAAACGAATTCCTCCGCCACCAAACGTAATACGTTGAAGTGATCAACATATATGATTCGTTAGGAATACTCTGTCAGACATTCGTCCATACAAGTTGTCCTGGGACTGGACAAACCGAAGGTACTATTCAGTACATCCATCTTAGGCACTGTTATCTAAGACTTATACAATAGCCCTTGCATTTTACTTCGTCTTCAATTATCTTTGGCATATATGATTCACAACGCTTATGCCAATACGGAGTGGTTCTTCGGATATTAATCCAACCGGTCTCTCCATAATAACAACGTAAAATGATCAAACATTGATAGTATGTGATTTAACTATCAAAGAAAAACTCGTGTGCAAACAAAGATATTATTTCCAGATGGAAATTATATTGATCAATCATCATTTAACATTTATCTCTTTAGTGCGTTAATTTACTTATCTCCTGTTTTCCATATATTCTAAATTCTTATTTTCTACTATCAGAAAACATTTCTGATTCTCATTGGGAAAATATTTCCAAAACTACTTCACTGCCAAACTTTACCCTTCCTTAGTTAAGAAGGAAGTCAATCAAGTTGGGGTATAATTACCTCTCAGACCTTAACTGAACAACGTCTTAACATCGAAATAGTCAAGCTTATCTTTTAAATCTTTAACAACTTCCTTACGTAATTCTCTTTCGAATAATCTCTATTCGATAACTCTTGTTTGAATAAACTATATTCGATTTACTCCTTTTCGAATAACTAAATTCGATTAACTCCCCTTCGAATGAACTATATTCGATTACTCTTCTCGAATAACTCCATTCGATAACTCTACTTCGAATAAGCGATATTCGATAATTCTACTTCGAATAAGCGATATTCGATAACTCTCTTTTCGATTAAACCATAATCGAGTAACTCCTTTCGAATAACTTATATTCAACGAACTCTTTTCGAATAACTAAATTTGATTCACTTCTCTCGAATAACTAACATTCGATTTAACTCCATTCGCTTGACTCTAGATCGCAATGATCACAATGGTTGCACCTGACTCCCTCAGGAAACATCCGACCGCCTTAGGCTATTTACAGCCCTGCGAATTTCGCTAGCAGTCGTACGAAATGGCATCTCATTTGGATTAACTCTAACTGTTTAACTCTAACTGGTGGTTAACTCTAACTGGTGATTAACTCTAACTGATGGTTAACTCTAACTGGTGGTTAACTCTAACGGCTGATTAACTCTAAGTGGTGGTTAACTCTAACTGGTTATTAACTCTAACTGATGGTTAACTCTAACTAGTGGTTAACTCTAACTGATGGTTAACACTAACTGGTGATTAACTCTAACTGATGGTTAACTCTAACTGGTGGTTAACTCTAACTGATGGTTAACTCTAACTGGTGGTTAACTCTAACTGATGGTTAACTCTAACTGGTGGTTAACTCTAACTGGTGGTTAACTCTAACTGGTGGTTAACTCTAACTAATGGTTAACTCTAACTGGTGGTTAACTCTAACTGATGGTTAACTCTAACTGGTGGTTAACTCTAACTGGTGGTTAACTCTAACTGGTGGTTAACTCTAACTGGTGGTTAACTCTAACTGGTGGTTAACTCTAACTGATGGTTAACTCTAACTGGTGGTTAACTCTAACTGATGGTTAACTCTAACTGGTGGTTAACTCTAACTGATTAACTTAACTTACTTAACCCGACTGGTAAACTCGACTTACTTAACCCAATTGGTAAACTCGACTTATTTAACCTAACTGGTTAACTCGACTTATTTAACCTAACTGGTTGACTCGACCAACTTAACTCAACTGGTTAACTTTACTGGTTAACTCTAACTGGTTAACTCTATTCAACTAACTCGACTCGACTAACCCCTTTTGAATAACATATTCGATTTACTAACTTTCGAATACCATATTCGATTAACTCCCTTCGAATACCATATTCGATTTAACTCCTTTCGAATACCATATTCGATTTAACTCCTTTCGAATACCATATTTGATTTAATTTATTCACTTTATAAAGATTTCCTTTTAACAGCGTTTTATTCATTTGAAAAGATTTACTTTTTAAATAACGGTTCTACACTTTAAAAATGATTTCCTTTTAATAACGTTTTAATCTTTATAACGGTTTCTGTTTTATAACGTTTTCCCTTTTTGTAACGTTTCCTTTTCAATTCTATTTGTAAATGGTTTACAAATATTTCCTTTTCAAATTTATTCTTGAAATATTCTAACTCTTTAAATTCCCGGGAAGTTCGCCATAACCTCCTTTGTACCGGGAGCATCGGGAAAATCCCCAAACCCGCCACACAGGCCTTTCCATTCAAAAAGAAAATGGTTTGAAATTATTTTCTTTTTCTAAATATCTCCTATTTATAAATATTCCAATTTATAAATATTTCTTATTTATAAATATTCAAATTTATAAATATCTCTTATTTATAAATATTTTATTCTCAGTATCACTTTGAAAATTCCCTTATCAACATCCTGGTATGTTATGGTATCCAACATATCAAATCACGATGACCAATATCGTCCAACACATATAATCGACAATAGATTATATGCCACATCATATAACACAATATATGAATCAAAACAGTATTATAAATATTGAGGAACCCAGCTGGGTCCCTCCAACCTGTTTCCCTGCATCACAGATGTTACACAATAAAATCAACATCACTTTCAGTTCAGTACGGATTATTCTGATAAACAAAAATCAATATATAAATATTTAACGGTTTATATATATATATATATAATTTCCTCAAACTGACTAGCAGTTCAATCAATCAACCAACACACAGCAATCAACAGATGATTAACAGTTCTAAGAATACATTATAAAAATATAACTGTTCATAGTTGGTGAGTTTTACTCACATTTGCAGTTCATCGTTAAAGAACGATAAACTGTTGTTTGATCTAAATCAAACAGTTTATTTCGCCATAAATTCAGACGAGCTCCAATCCACTCCCCGTCAGTTCCATTATGAAGCTCCCGTCCATACGATTCTGTCGGATCTTGTTTTGCTGAATTCCGTCAATGTATGAACAAGTTACGACTTACATAAGTTTGTACGATATTTGAATTTAAATAAAAATTTAGAATTAAATTCCTTATTGGGCTAACCATTAAACTAAGGCCCATATCCCCTTCTAATACCCATAACCGGTTGAAAGCCTCTTCTTCCCCGATAGTGCGTGGCCAATACTGCTCCTCACAAATGACCGAACTTCCTTTCACCCACATCTACTCCTTCTTCTTTCACCAAATCCAACGAGACTACCACCCACAAACTCCTTGCTCGAATCTCCATTCATCCATCAACTCCATGCCAGACTCGAACGCAACTTCGCTGCCCCGGTTCCCAGTATCTCCATCGACAAACAGTGAAAAGATTGACATTCATATGACCCAAAATCCCTCAAAATTGGTGTACAAGTCACTCATCACTCCACAAATCCGAATATGAACCCATCTTCCACGATTGATGCACACATCCCGCGATTTCATGAACCCTGGGTATTGGTACTACGCTGGAAACTGCGTCGAGAACCCAAACAAACATCGAACCCTCAAATTTGGGTATAGAATCGAAGCTCACCTCAGTACCAATCCACAGAAATATGTTTTGTAATTTATAGAAGTCTGAATGAATTGTTTTGATTTTTTTTTGGTTG
This sequence comes from Allium sativum, assembly GCA_030737875.1. NCBI lineage: Eukaryota > Viridiplantae > Streptophyta > Magnoliopsida > Asparagales > Amaryllidaceae > Allium > Allium sativum. Next base: position 756,169,383 of record CM060918.1, read on the forward strand.
CGTTTTACTGAAAGAAGAAACACTAGCGGCTCATTCTTACTTTACAGAATGTATTAGGTTATAAGGGATGGGGTTAAGTCCTATTTATAGGGAAAATAAATATCTAGATATTTATTAGATATTTTTTTAGATATATTATTTTATTCATTTTATATTCGGTTTGTCTTCTAAAAATTCCTATGCTCATATACGATACCCAAAAATCAAGAAACTGACATGTAGCTACAGTTCGACATTACGGTCCCAACGAAACTGGTTTCGTCGAATTCCGACTTCGTATGCCCACACAGCGTATTTTTAACCATCAAAATATCGACTGTTTCTCACACTAAAAATCCGTACGACCACAAACTGACTCTAAAAATCACGAAACTTGACATCTAACAATAACTTGACATTGCGGATCCAACAAAATTAGTTACGTCGAATTCCGACTCCGTTTGCAAAAATGGCTATTTTTAAAGCTCTGGATGACCCATTTAAATATATAAATATATTTAAATATAATTAAATTAAATATAAATAAATTTATGTTATCGTATATATTCATACCAGAATACCATACTGCTCCAGGGTAATTATATATTTGATGTTCCAAGCCCTGGTTGAATCGATATTTCAATTTACATTGAAAACCCTTTTATAACGTATATAAAGCGTTACGAATAATAAAGGAATTTCATAGCGACTTTTCTGAAATTTGATTTGGACGTAAATCAAAATCAATGAAACCCCGATTCTTCTCTTCCACTAGAAAGATATACTCCACTAGCTCCACACGTTTCCTGTTTCACAGAAATCCGGCTTAAAACGAATCTTGTACATTTAGTTGAAGTTCAAATCGCCAAATTACGAACTACAGCGCCATTTCAAGCTCGATTTTAATTATAATATAATTATACGTTCAAACTGTCGTTCAAATAATATATTCATTATTCAGATTCAATTCCAAGCTGGATTAAATATCACAGATGATCCAGTTCACACCATATCGCCATTTCAGCCAATTCTGATTATCGACATAAACACGATGACGACTAACCAAACATCGAAAAATCCTAGTAATTAATGAAAGAAATTAGAGGGTGAGGATAGATAAGATAGAAACTTAGAATAGAAGAAGAAGAACACAACATCAGAGTAACACGAACCTCACAGCGGAACGAATAACATATAATATATAACATAACTTTGAAATATAACAATTATGTACACAATAGCACTTATCAGAGTACAGCACTTACAACACAGCGGAAATAAACTATAGCTACATGATCCAAAAGCCTCCTGCTCTAGCTCTTCAAGTATATCTGTAAATCCCGACTACTTGACTTTCCGTACAAATTTAGGCACCCAAGAGTTTAGGGAAAACAACAAAGTAAACTCCGGGTTAGTCATGGGACTGGTGTGAGTAAAATAGTTTAACACAGTTTAACATATATATGATATCTCATAAGACCACGCCGTGAATACAGAACGGGTTTTTCCCTTATGAGAATCCAACATCTTTGACAAGCAATATCATTCTGATATTATAATAATGTCTAAGTACAAACATATATCAATCTGCCAGAAACGCTTTCATCTCACGTTCTACATATATAGTATAAAATCAAAATTGCAAGCACGTATTGGATAATGGATTTCCAACTAGGACAAAGTATGGAATCACCTTCTGCTAGTGTACCTCTAGAGAGGAATACACTGGGTTCAACAAGAACATCTTGCAACCCGGCTACACATGACCGACAACTCATTTTGCTTGAGTGTATCGAATGTATATCACCAACGGTTGGGATCAGCAACCGTATCCCGAATGGGACAGCATCAACAATAGATTTTTAGAAATAAATGAAACTCTAGATCAGGTGATTATACACCCTATTAGGTGCGACCTACATAGCCATGCTACCTGCCCGATTTCTGTCATTTACCGGATGTAAGGCTAGAAGGTACGCTTATCTTCACATCAGATTCACTTTAAATGCCACAACATCAAATCCATCCAATCACCGATTGACGTCCTCAACAATACATTATGTGTTAGCTAAAAGAAGTTTCCTTCTCCGCTTCCACTCTTGGTACGGTTGGAGAAATCAATGTACGTGATCGTCTGGAAATACTCTGCCAGACATCCATCTTCATTCACTTAGAAATGTCACATCGTCATACCCGTAAAATCACAAATTGATTTCCTCAAAGATACAACGGGTATATAGCTAAGAGAAACGAATTCCTCCGCCACCAACGTATATACGTTTGAAGGGAACAACTTACGCGATCCATTGAATATACTCTGTCAGACCATCGTCCATACAAGTTGTCCTGGGACTGGACAAACCGAAGGCACTATTCAGTATATCCATCTTAGTCATTGTTATCCAAGACTTATACAACAACCCTTGCACTTTACTCCGTCTTCAATTATCTTTGGCATAAATGATTCGCAACGCTTATGCCAATACAGAGTGTTTCTTTGGATAATAATCCAACTGGTCTCTCCATATTAACAACTTTAAAATGGTCAAAACTTCGATAGTCTGTGATTTAACCATCAAAGACAAACAAGTGTGCAAACAACGATATTATTTCCAGATGGAAATTATATCGGTAAATCATCAACATATATCTATATATATATATATATAAATATTCACATTGCCTTATTTTCTATGTTTAGAAAATATATGTTATTAACACTGGAAAACGTTTTCCATTTGCTTATTTACAAATCACTACCCTTCCCAACTATCAGTCCCTGACTGTGAACTAGTATGAGAACAATTCCCTAATTATAAATCCCGAAGGCCGAAACCAACATCAGATAGACACTTAGAAAACCATTCAATTTACTAATCTCTAGTCAGTTCTAATTTTACTTAACTCTATTTGATTAACTCTGATTGATTAACTCTAACCGGTCAACCTTACTTAATTAACTCTAACTGGTTTTACTTGGTTTGACTAACTCCATTTATTAACTCGACTGACAAATTCAACTCGATTAACTGAACTAATCACTTTGATTAACTCGACAAATTCACTTTGGTTAACTTAACCAATTCACTTAACTAATTCACTTAGTTTAACTTAACTAATTCACTTTGATTAATCTAACTATTCACTTAACTCCTGTCGAATAAACTATATTCGATAACTCCTCTAACTCTACTCGAATAAACTATATTCGATTAACTCTTTTAATCTATTCGATTTGATAACTCCCCTTTTCGAATAACCAATATTCGATTAACTCACTTCGAATAACCAATATTCGACTACTCACTTCGAATAACTAATAATTGATAACTCCTTCGAATAAACAATAATCGATAATCTCCTCTCGAATAACTAGATTCGATTAACTTAACTTATTTAACTTAACTTGATTAACTCCTATCGAATGACTAGATTCGATCAACTTAACTTATTTAACTCATCTTGATTAACTCCTATCGAATGGCTAGATTCGATTTAACTCCATTCGCTTGACTCTAGATCGCAACGATCACAATGGTTACGCCTGATTCCCTTAGGCAACATCCGACCGCCTTAGGCTATTTACAGCCCTGCGAATTACGCTAGCAGTCATACGAGATGGCAACTTACCCTTAAAACTATGTTTGACTAACTCTGTCTCAAATAACTATATTTTATTAACTCTAGTTCGTTTTAATTCTAATAGATTAACTCTAACTGAGTAACTCTAACTCGATCAACTCGACTTGATTAACTCGACTTACTTAACTCAACTGGTTAACTTGACTTACTTAACTCACTGGTTAACTTGACTTACTTAACTCACTAGTTAACTTGACTTACTTAACTCACTGGTTAACTTGACTTACTTAACTCACTGGTTAACTTGACTTACTAAACCCAACTGGTTAACTTGACTTACTTAACTCACTGGTTAACTTGAGTTTACTTAACTCACTGGTTAACATGACTTACATAACTGAACTGGTTAACTCTATTGAACTGGTTAACTCTATTCAACTAACTCGACTCGACTAACCCCTTTCGAATAGCATATTAGTTTTACTAACTTTCGAATACCATATTCGATTTACTCCCTTCGAATACCATATTCGATTTAACTCCTTTCGAATACCATATTTGATTTACTTTATTCACTTTATAAAGATTTCCTTCTTAACAAAGTTTTATTCATTTGAAAAGATTTACTTTCAAATAACGGTTCTACACTTTAAAAATGATTTCCTTTTTATAATGTTTCCTTTTCAATTCTATTTGTAAATGGTTTACAAATATTTCCTTTTCAAATTTATTCTTGAAATATTCTAACTCCTTAAATTGTAATGACCCGCATTGGCAGAGGTATTATGATAAATTTATTTTATTATATAAATGATGGTTTAGTGAATTAAATGATCGTGGAATTAAATAATAGTGAATATTTAATTAAAATAATAAATTAAAAATATATTTAATTCTGAAATAATCAGAATTGGTTGAAATGGCGATATGGTGTGAAATGGATCATATGTGATATTTAATTCAGCTTGGAATTGAATCTGAATAACGAATATATTATATAAACGATAGTTTGAACGTAGAATTATAATATAATTAAAATCGAGCTCGAAATGGCGTTGTAGTTCGTAAATTGGCGATTTGAACTTCAACTGAATATACAACATTTGTTTAAGCCAGATTTCTGTGAAACAAGAAACGTTAGGAGCTGGTGGAGTATATCTTTCTAGTGGAAGAGAAAAAGCAGGATTTCATTGTGTAGATTTTGATTTACGGCTAAATGAAATTTTGAAATTGTCGCTATAGAATCGTTTATCGACCATAACGGTTTATTCGATGTAACTAAATATCGGGTTTGAATTTAGACAAGGTTCTTTTGAGGAATAGTGATAATTTAATTTTTAGATTTTTTTCTGTAATTTTTAATTAATTAAATAGGAAATTTTTTATTCGGAGTATTTTGCACCCTGTAGTCAACATTTTAGGGTTTCACAATATGAGCTAACCTACCAGTATTATTATATTTTTGGGATCATGGCTCATCGTTGGACACAACCATATGTTTACTTCTGTCCATAGAGATCATAAATTAACAGAGTTGTGTGTGACCGGTACCGCACTAACTGCAAAAGAAATAAATATCCAAAAGCAAATCAACATTTGCTAAAATATACTGGATAAAAGTAATCATCAGAGTTACATAGTACACAGGATCTTACTTAGTACAAAAACAGTTCAGCTATACATAAATGTCTACAGCGGGAATAAACAAAATATGTACAATAGGAGCTGAACAGCATAAAAAGAGATAAATGATAGAATCCATCTTCAGCTCCAGCTATCCAGAAAGAACCAGCTAAACCTGAATAGAAGGCTGCCCGTGAAGAAAAAGGGGCACCCGAGTTTGAGAGTGAAACAAACTACGAGTCAGTCATGGGACGGGCATGAGAAATCTACTCGACACATATATAATGTGGCTAATCACAGGACCATGCCACTTTCGTGGAACGGGTTTACTCCATTGGATTGCCAGTGCTTTAAAAACGAATCTTTCTTTTAAACAACGCAATGTATTTTATAAAAATGAAGCCATTATAAGACTCAGTTCCCATCACACAATGCAACGCAAACCGGAGGATAGAGGTTTTACCTCATAACGGCCAAGATATGCTTGATACGAATAAAACAAAGGCATTTGATATTATTGCTAGTGTTTATATGTTTTGAAAACAATTTCAAATCATAACTATCAATCATAGGTGGCATTAATGCCCCATACCACTATGTCGCCATATATAGGTATACAATCAAAATCGCATGATGTCGTATTTGGAAATTGGATTTCCGTCATGAACCAAGGCAAAAGATAGTCCTTACCGAATTCGAGACGCTCTAGCCCGTGTCTCAGGATCAGAACGCATCGACCCTTGGAGCGACATGGCCGATCCACCGATGTGGATTAAAATGCCTGAACACTACGTTTCCCCGCCCTTTGGGGCGTAAACGAGCCAACGAATGACTCCATCGGACCCGGATCGTCCGATCAAACCGAGGCGCCTCGCAACAGCAACAACCACACAGGTGAAAAAGTATATATAAATGTCAGGGCTGGTAGGTCACTGACACCACCCTAGCTAGAAAGAAACGCATGCCCTCCCTGAGGTCCTTCTCCCGTTTCTGGTTCATACCGGGGTGTGAGGCTCGCGAATTTATGTTATACACAAAGCTACGCCACACAGGCGGCGCTTTGATCATCACCACAAGACTTTGCTTTTCAACAGAAGCCCTGATCTCTGCATCTTAGCATGCCACACAGGCAATTCATGCCATGCAACTGATGTCCATCGATATACAACCTTTGAGCTCGTGCGTTTCAGAGAAGGGCGTTAAGCAAAAGAATAAATTCTCCGCCGCCAAACAGATGTATATTTAATAGAGATCAATCAACACAGAATAAAATCCAATGTCAGACACACAGTCCATCTACAAGTCCGTTCTGGGTCTGAACGAAATCGGAGGCACTAAATACCTCGCAAACCCATCGATCACCACGTACGTCTGGACGATCACCACTCATTATCCATATTTCGGGATGCCTCCCAATCAGGACCTCGGTTACCATCCAAACGAGGTGAAGATCTCCGGTCTTCGACCACCATCTTTATCTTCGACTTTCAATCGTCGGTCAATTATTTGAAATGAGAATTAACTCGGCCTTTTCAAATAATCCACTTATATTTATAGTTTCAAATCAATTTATTTCAATGGTTAAATCATCCGACAACACCAATTTTGTCCTTTAATGTAATTTTCACACTAAACACATTCAACCATCAAACATCACATAAATCGAGCAAATTCAGTTTATTTCCATTCCATAACGTTTATAATATTTTATAACGATTTATCGCTATTTTTATTTATTTTATAATAGCTAATTTATTCAAAACGACGCTTCGGGCCATAGCGCAGCTGTGGCGCTGTTTTTCTTCAGATTTGATTTACACATATATGGAAATCTAACCTTTGGATCTTCACACAATTTACATCATTAGAAAGGTCTTTTCAAAACGAATCCAACGGTTCCAGTTTCGGGAAAATCGGACAGTCGGATCTCCCGGTACAATCGTTTGAAGTTTCGATTTCAAAATACGAACTGTAGCGTCGTTATTCGATTTAATATAATTATATATATATATAATCGTTTCTGGCGCTGTTCTTCTTCAGATTTGAATTAAACATTCCAGACAATCCAACCGTTGGATTTTTAGAAAGTTGGTGCCGTCGGAAAGATATTTCCAAGGCAAACACGACGGTTGCGATTTCAGGAAAATCCGATGGTCGGATCTCCCGGTATAATCGTTTGAAATCACGGTTTCAAAATGTGAACTGCACGGCCACATTTTGTTTTAATTTTATTTATATTTATAAATTTATATAAATATAGTTCATTCAAAAATTCCTATATCGCTTTCAATTCAAATACTTCACTAACGCCTTTAAATTTCGGAAAAATTCGCCATAACCTCCTTTGTACGGGAAGGGCTGGGAAAATTCCCAAATACCCACACGGGCGTCTCATGTCGAAAAGAAAAAAGAAAAAGCCAAGCGGCTAGCCAACAGGCTCATAAAATCATCACCCCAGCTGATTGGGTTCTTGCTTTTCATCCTTTCATTCTTTTAGTCTGAAGCTCCCTAGTGAACTCGGGCCCAGTAGAAACCCCATATATTAGGGGCCTTGGATTGACTGCATTTTCTCATCCCCGGCAGATTCGTGCTCGAAGGAAGAAAATGGAGACTTTCACCTTTAACATACCTTTCCAGCACCATGATGAAATAGAAGCCCCAGAGGCATGAAGAAAGGAAGCCAGGTACTTTGCCTTCAGGGCTCTTCCCCGGTCCACTCCTGAGGCTACATTCCAACAAAGTTTAGCAATTAATGCCCTATTTAGATCGAACATACGTCGTAATCCAAGGCCCCCACAACTGGTTTCAAAACAGTAAATGTGTACCTATTTGTCGGGCACAAAATTTTATTCCTCTTCCCTAGCCCCTTTGCTATAACCTGTTCAATAAATATGCATGTACATATATATAGTTCTTATCATTTATCATTTTCTTTTCAACAACATATTTTATTCCATTTGGTTTAAAAACACCATTCATTCTAATGTTACATGTATAGGCAAAAATCATATCATTAGCTAATTAATGAATATTTCAACTCATATTTTTTTTTTTTTGAACGAGTGGCTATTTTTAACACTTCACATTTCAACAATTCGTGTATATAATAAAAATGTGATTTTTATTGTAAAACAGTTCATTTCAAAACACTATTATTTTATATAATTTATATAGGTGATAAAAATAGAATTTTCCTTCTAAAACAATTTCCTTTAAAACGAGGTCATTTTACATAGTTCATACTGAGGATAAAAAAGGTGATTTTTATTATGAAACAATTTATTTCAAAATATGAATACCATTCAACACATGAATTTCTGATCAACGAATGAATACCGATTCAACACATGAAGGTTTTCTATAGTTTCTATATATAGATAAAAATGTGATTTTTATATTTAAAAAACGAATACCTTTCAACACATGAATTTCTAATCAACGAATGAATATCGATTCAACACATGACGGTTTTCTATTCAACAAATAAATATAGTTTCAACAAATGAAAATAATTCAAACACATGAATATTATTCAAAATTTCGGCAGCATAACGGCAGGGTAGTTAAAACCGGGACCGTCCCTAGTACGGCTCCTCGCTCTACCTTAAAACCTCGCGGTTTTTGACAATGGGGATCATGCATCTAGTTCGCACGTAGGCGGCATGTATATATTTATTTCATTTCCACAAACTAATCCTATGTGGTTTCAACCAAATATTTCTCAACCACAAACGGGTATTTTCAACCACAATCAACCAATATCAACCACAAACAATCCGATACAACCATTCGCTATCAATCAATTCTCACACCAATCACAAACAATAAATATCGTCCATGGTTTGTGGACGAGGGGCGTATATATATATATATATATATATATATATAGCAATTCAGTTTTATTTCAACACATATATAATTTTTACAACGCATATACAACTTATACATCGAGCGTACAACTTATACAACGCTTATACAAGAGATGTACAACGCTTATATAACTCATACATCGACTATATAATTTATACATCGCTGTTTTCCATATCGTTTATAAATTAGAAATCTCACATTGGGTTCCACTCCACCAAAAATAGCAGAAGGCTCAGAAAAATATGCGGTCTCTTCTAGAATGTAAAAGACGTCCACACGGTCACGATGTTTCCTGTTTCATCGAATTTCGTTAACATATGAAAAATATATGATTTTTCAAAGATGGACGAATTTCGCGACACTTTTGAATGTTGAAATCACTTTAAATTATTCAAGCCGTTACCTTTCAACTTGGGTTCAAAACTAGGTCGCAGATTTTTGCCTAATCCGTTGCTCGAGACCCGGATCCAGTTGTGCCACGATCTAGGCCTTCGAAAGGGCTTTCCGGCGGTGGCCACCACTCTCAGTTCGAACTACTGCTGGCGGCGCTAGGAGGCGTGATGCGGGCCCACTTTGAGGCGGTGGTTCGCGATGATGGGGCGACGAGGGTGGACGTGGGCGGTGTTGATTCAAAGAGGAGGACGAGGGCTTCAGAAAGTTCAAAAGGCGGAGGTGCTGAAAGTGGCTGTGGCGATCGCGATTTGATCGGGAAATGGCGAAGGCTTATCGCCGTTAATCGCGATGGGGGGGGGGGCTGACGTGGCCAAATGGGCGGGTTTATTTATAAAGTTTCAAAATCCGAAAATACCCCCTGCCTCCTGCGAACCCCAATCCAAACCCAACGACTGTCGTCCCTAGTGTTTTACCCCCATTCCGAACATAATGGGATATGTTTCAAAGGCCCATTCGACTGTTTCAGTCAGTTTCCATTCAAATTAAAATATAAAATATTCAATATTTGAGTTGAACGTACATTTCAATTTGCCAGGGCCACAAACTGATTCGAAAAATTTCAGAAAAATAAATCTAGCTATGTTCGGACGATACGGTCCCAACAAAACTAGTTTCGTCGAATTCTGAGACCGTTTGCAAAAAGGCCCATTTTTGGTCGATCCAATTTAATTGTAATTGACCAAAACACATTTTCCTTTGCCATGATCACATACTAGCTTCAAAAATTATGAAATTTGAAATCTAGCAATAACTTCACATCCCGGATCCAACAAAAGTGGTTTCGTCGAATTCCGAGGTCGTATGCAAAATGGCCAATTTCACGGGCTATATAAAATCCATAGCGACCCTTCTGAAAATTCATTCGGCCATAACTTTTGCTTTCCGCTATGAAAATTCGATTTTTCAGATTCGCTAGAAAGGTATTCACTAACAGATTTAAATATTTTTGGTTTCGCTAAAATCCATTTTGTTTTGCACCCGGTACAGTCCGACAAAGTTTGAATTCAATTTTTGAAACTACCGCGCCATTTCCGGCCTTGTTTATAATTATAATTAATTATATTCGTTTTCAATTGTCGATTCAAACTCACTTTTTATATCAATTATTTAAAATATTTATTTAAAATATTTAAAATCCATTATTTTAGCCAATTTAAAAATTTTAAATTGGTTCAGATTTTCTGGGTCGTTACAATCTCCCCCACTTAAAACTTTTCATCCCCGAAAAGGAACAAAGTCGAAAGTGGTTTGATAAATCTACAATCACACAACACAACAACCAATCAAATTGTTTTAACTTCTCAAAAACATACCGATCCACTTCTATACTCTTTTAAAATCATTCAGACTATAGAATTTAAAAGTTCACATCCATTGAAAGAAAATAACAGCAGAGTAGAGAATTAAATGGTAATGCAAAGTAGGGTAAATGTACCTTGCACCAGAGTCAATCAGAGATATCTACTCGGCATCTGGGATAGGCTTTCTGAATGCTCTCCTCAGTTTCCCAAGTACAATCTCACGGATCTCCACTCCATTGCACTTTGACTAAGTGAACCTTCTTGTTCCTCAGCTCTTTGGTTTCTTTGCCTATTATCTTTAGCGGCTCTCTTCTCACTGCCAATTCTGGAGTAATTTCAATATCCTGTTGAGCTGCTTCTTCCACGATCAAGTCTAGATCATGAACGTGCTTTCGAAGTTGAGATATATGAAATACATCATGAACTCCAGGCAACCAATAAGGCAATTTAACTCTATAAGCGAGAGTTCCGATCCGTTCCAGAATAGGAAACGGACCAATGAATTTGGGCGCTAATTTTCCAGTTTTACCGAACCGGATTACTCCTCTCATCGGCGATACTTTCAAATATACGTAGTCGCCAACAGCAAAGGATATATCTCTTCTTCTTCTATCGGCATGGCTCTTTTGTCGGCTTTGAGTGGCGAGTAATCGCTTCTTAACAAAATCGACTTTGTCGGCCGCTTCTCGAATCATATCAGGACCCAACACAAATCTATTTCCGGATTCGACCCAACAAGCAGGGGATCGGCACGGTCTACCATACAATGCTTCGAATGGCGACATTGTCAGACTCGCCTGGTAGCTGTTGTTATAAGAGAATTCAGCCAAATGCAGATTGTCTTCCCAGGATCCACCGAAATCTATAACACAAGCCCGCAATAGATCCTCTAAAATACGATTCACCCTCTTAGTCTGACCGTCTGTCTGAGGATGATAAGCGGTGCTCAAGTTCAACTTCGTTCCCAGCTCGACTTGAAATGCCTCCCAGAATTTGCTAGTAAATATTGTATCTTTATCACTGACTATACTGAGCGGCACTCCATGTAGTCTAACTATTTCCCTGAAGTATATCTGGGCCAGACTCTGAGCAGTTCTGTTTGATCTGACAGGTATGAAATGGGCGGTCTTCGTGAAGCGATCTAGGATCACCCAAATACTGTCATTCCCTTTTCTGGTTCTGGGCAGACCATCAATGAAGTCCATTGAAATATGTTCCCACTTCCAACCAGGAACTTCCAGTGGTTGTAACAATCCAACCAATTTCTGTTGGTCGCTTTTGACTAGCTGGCAAGTAGGGCATCGACTAACATATATCGAGATGTCTCTTTTTAACGACTTCCACCAGAATGTGCGTTTGATATCATTCTACATTTTATTCACACCCGGACGGATACTGAGCTTAGATTTGTGGCATTCATCAAGCACATCTCTTCTGAGCTCAGGAATTTCTGGAACGCAAATTCGCCCTTCTAACCTCAGAATCCCTTCACTGTCTAGCTCGAAATACGAAGCATTACCTTCACGAATTCGCTGACTCATTCCTTTGATAAATTGGTCGTCTTCTAGGAGAGCCGATATCTTGTCAATCAACGAAGTCGCAATGATGAAACTGGCGATCATTTCATTCTTTCGGCTTAACGCATCGGCCACGACATTGGCCTTCCCTGGAGTGTATATAATTTCAAAGTCATATGCTGTTAGAAACTCCAGCCAACGTTGCTGTCTCAGATTCAGGTCTTTCGGGGTGAACAGATACTTTAACGATTGGTGATCTGTAAACAGTTCAAATCTCTCACCCAGGAGATAGTGCCTCCAGATTTTTAAAGCAAACGCAATAGTGAATAACTCAAGATCATGAGTTACGTAGTTCTTCTCGTGCGGCTTCAGTTGATGGCTAGCATAAGCAATCACTTGACCCCTTTGCATTAATATTGCGTCGAGGCCTTCTCTAGAAGCATCGGTCCAGACTTTTAGATCTTGGTTGCCATCGATAATGGTTAACACTGGAGCAGTTGTTAATCTCAACTTTAGCTCTTCAAAAGCCTCCTCACTTTCTGGAGTCCATTTGAACTTAGAGTGCTTCTTTGTAAGCTTGGTTAAATGACCAGATATCTTTGAAAAGTTTTTAACGAACTTCCGATAATAGCTAGCCAACCCGAGAAAACTGCGGACTTCAGTGGGGGTACTGGCTGTTTCCAATTCTGAATAGCTGTGATTTTGCTTGGATCCACAGCGATTCCTTCTTTTGATACGACGTGGCCCAGAAATTTCACTTCATCTTGCCAGAATATACATTTGGAAAATTTGGCTTTTAATACATTCCGTCTTAGAATTTCTAGAACCGGTTCCAGATGCTTTTCATGTTCGGCCTTCGATTTAGAGAAGATTAGAATATCGTCAATGAAAACCAGAACAAATTTATTCAAAACCCCTCTGAACATTCTATTCATCAGATCGACGATGTAAGGTGGAGCGTTACATAAGCCGAACGGCATTACTAACCACTCATAGAATAAGTCGGGACCTCTGAATGCTGTCATCGTAACACACTCTTCAGCAATTCGAAGTTGATGGAAGCCTGTAGCAAGGTCCATCCTCGAGAATACTTGTGCGCCATTTAATTGATCCAACCAATCATCAATCCGCGGAAATGGATATTTGTTCTTTATGGTCTGTTTGTTCATATCACGATAATCCACACATAACCGTAGGGTACCGTCAGATTTTGGGACAAAAACCACTGCTGCTCCCCAATCAGAGAAACTGGGCCTGATCAGACCTTTCCTTACTAGCTGTCTTGTTTGATTGTCTAACTCCTCTTTCTCTTTCAAGGACATTATTCGAATAGCGTGAACTACTGGGCTTGCATTAGGAATCAAAGAAATTTTGAAATCTATTCTCTCTGCGGAGGTAAGCGGACAACTTCTTCGAACACATCCGCATAGTTCTTGACGACAGGAATATCTTTCACTAGGTCGGGAATATTCTCTGTGATTTCAGGGACATTTTCTATATGGGCTGGACAAACATTCAAAGCTGCCCAGAAGTCTTTTCTATTAGCATTCTAACCTTCACAGGGAATGGTTATATAATCACCTGATTTAATCTTCGCCTTTACGACTCTGTCGGCGCATTTAACTTCAACTTCATATTTGGTCAACCAGTCTGACCCCAAGATAAGATCAAACTCTTTAAAATTCATGACGACTGCGATGGTAGGAAACCGATAACGAGAGAAAGAAACCGGCACTCCACAAATCCAACTGAGATCAATAGAACCCCCAACCGGATTCTGGACAGTCATTGGTTCCTTGAGCTTCTTCAAATTCAAATCCAGTTTCTTAGCTGCCTCTTTGGAAATGAAGCTTCGTGACGTGCCTGTGTCAAACAGTACTTTTACTGGAATGTTTTTGACAGTTAGCGTGCCTTCTAAAACATCGGTCATTTCTTGACTAGCTGAGGGCTCAGAAGTTTCTGCTACTTCATTTACTTGAGCATCTTTGGTTGTTTTCAACAGCCGGCAATCTTGCTTTACATGACCAAACCGATGGCATTGATTGCATCTTTTAGTTTCCCGGAGCTTCTTGCCAGATTTAAACCCATCCTTTACTTGTTTCTTTAGAAATCTGCAACTTATCGAGAGATGTCCTTGCCTATTGCAGTTACTGCACACCGCTGTCGTTACAGGTTCTTTCCCAGATTCAGCCCTTTTTCTCTTAGCACTGGGCTTCTTACTGACCTCGGACATCGTACTGGCTTCAGGAATATCAGTTCCCGACTCTTCTTTGTCACTACAACTGACTTCTTCTTCGTCGCGCAACATTCCTTTCTTATGGAGATCTTCATACTGATAAGCCATGTATATCATTTCAGAAAAAGGAAGCTTCACATTCCTCATTACACTATTCTGATATCTCCTTTGCAGGCCATGAATAAATCTCAGATTTTTCCTCTTTGGATCTTGAATCAGATGAGGAGAAAAGTGAGCAAGTTCGTTGAATTTCTTATGGTATTCTGGGATGGTCATATCACCTTGTATTAGATAAGAAAATTCATCACATAATCTCTCCATCGCTTCAGGAGGAGTAAATCTTCCTAGGAAAATCTCTTTGAATCTATTCCAGGTGATATCACCTTCTAGATTATCTTTTATGATTGTTTCCCACCATATTAAAGCTTCTCCATTGAGCGCCCAAGATGCTACTAATCTTTTCTGGTCGTCTCTCAGCTGGAAACGCTCAAATATTCTTTCTACAAAGCTCACCCAAGCTTGAGTTTGAATAATAGATTCATTGCCCAAGAATTGTGCTCCACCCAGATTTCGATATCTAGTAAATAGAGCCTCTAGATCGGGTTCTGTATTCCTTCTTCTTCTGGCACTCATTTTTCTAGTACTTCTGCAAATGGCAGATTGAGTGTCAGGTCACAGAAAAGGTAGTTTAAAATATAGAAACACATACTTCAATGTAAATGTGTCTATCGAGGTGTAATTTCATTCTGCTTTACTCATACTAGGATATTGCTGATCCTATCTGTATAGAGTTACCCGTCCTAGAACACTACTGGTTCTATTTCTGACGAGTTCGTTCAAATGTTATATTCCAGAACTAAGCTTAACCAAAGCTCTGATAACACGTTGAGACGACCCCAAATCCCGTACTGACAGCGGCAAGGGTAATCTTTGGAATATAACACGGAAACAGATAATAGCAGAACAAAATTAAATAAATACACCAGATAATGAACAATAGAATATACTGGATAAAAGTAATCATCAGAGTTACACAGTACACAGGATCTTACTTAGTACAAAAACAGTTCAGCTATACATAAATGTCTACAGCGGGAATAAACAAAATATGTACAATAGGAGCTGAACAGCATAAAAAGAGATAAATGATAGAATCCATCTTCAGCTCCAGCTATCCAGAAAGAACCAGTTAAACCTGAATACAAGGCTGCCCGTGAAGAAAAAAGGGCACCCGAGTTTGAGAGTGAAACAAACTACGAGTCAGTCATGGGACTGGTATGAGAAATCTACTCGACACATATATAATGTGGCTAATCACAGGACCACGCCACTTTCGTGGAACGGGTTTACTCCATTGGATTGCCAGTGCTTTAAAAACAAATCGTTCTTTTAAACAACGCAATGTATTTTATAAAAATGAAGCCATAATAAGACTCAGTTCCCATCACACAATGCAACGCAAACCGGAGGATATAGTTTTTACCTTATAACGGCCAAGATATGCTTGATACGAATAAAACAAAGGCATTTGATATTATTGCTAGTGTTCATATGTATTGAAAACAATTTCAAATCATAACTATCAATCATAGGCGGCATTAATGCCCCGTACCACTATGTCGCCATATATAGGTATACAATCAAAATCGCACGATGTCGTATTTGGAAATTGGATTTCCGTCAAGAACCAAGGCAAAAGATAGTCCTTACCGAATTCGAGACGCTCTAGCCCGTGTCTAAGGACCAAAACGCATCGACCCTTGGAGCGACAGGGCCGGTCCACCGATGTGGATTAAAATGCCTGAACACTACGTTTCCCCGCCCTTTGGGGCGTAAACGAGCCAATGAATGACTCCATCGGACCCGGATCGTCTGATCAAACCGAGGCGCCTCGCAACAGCAACAACCACACAGGTGAAAAAGTATATATAAATGTCAGGGCTGGTAGGTCACTGACACCACCCTAGCTAGAAAGAAACGCATGCCCTCCCTGAGGTCCTTCTCCCGTTTCTGGTTCATACCGGGGTGTGAGGCTCGCGAATTTACGTTATACACAAAGCTACGCCACACAGGCGGTGCTTTGATCATCACCACAAGACTTTGCTTTTCAACAGAAGCCCTGATCTCTGCATCTTAGCATGCCACACAGGCAATTCATGCCATGCGACTGATGTCCATCGATATACAACCTCTGAGCTCGTGCGTTTTAGAGAAGGGCGTTAAGCAAAAGAGTAAATTCTCCGCCGCCAAACAGATGTATATTTAATAGAGATCAATCAACGCAGAATAAAATCCAATGTCAGACACACAGTCCATCTACAAGTCCGTTCTAGGTCTGAACGAAACCGGAGGCACTAAGTACCTCGCAAATCCATCGATCACCACGTACGTCTGGACGATCACCACTCATTATCCATATTTCGGGATGCCTCCCAATCAGGACCTCGGTTACCATCCAAACGAGGTGAAGATCTCCGGTCTTCGACCACCATCTTTATCTTCGACTTTCAATCGTCGGTCAATTATTTGAAATGAGAATTAACTCGGCCTTTTCAAATAATTCACGTATATTTAGAGTTTCAAATCAATTTATTTCAATGGTTAAATCATCCGACAACACCAATTTTGTCCTTTAATGTAATTTTCACACCAAACACATTCAACCATCAAACATCACATAAATCGAGCAAATTCAGTTTATTTCCATTCCATAACGTTTATAATATTTTATAACGATTTATCGCTATTTTTATTTATTTTAAAAAAGCTAATTTATTCAAAACGACGCTTCGGGCCATAGCGCGGCCGTGGCGCTGTTTTTCTTCAGATTTGATTTACACATATCTGGAAATCTAACCGTTGGATCTTCACACAATTTACATCATTAGAAAGGTCTTTTCAAAACGAATCCAACGGTTCCTGTTTCGGGAAAATCCGACAGTCGGATCTCCCGGTACAATCGTTTGAAGTTTCGATTTCAGAATACGAACTACAGCGTCGTTATTCGATTTAATATAGTTATATTTATATATATATAAATATAATCGTTTCTGGCGCTGTTTTTCATCAGATTAGAATTAAAGATTCCACACAATCCAATCGTTGGATTTTTAAAAAGTTGGTGCCGTCGGAAAGATATTTCCAAGGCGAACCCGACGGTTGCGATTTCAGCAAAATCCGATGGTCGGATCTCCCGGTATAATCGTTTGAAATCACGGTTTCAAAATGCGAACTGCACGGCCACGTTTCGTTTTAATTTTATTTATATTTATATATTTATATAAATATAGTTCATTCAAAAATTCCTATATTGCTTTCACTTCAAATATTTGACTAACGCCTATAAATTTCGGAAAAATTTGCCATAACCTCCTTTGTACGGGAGGGGCTGGGAAAATTCCCAAATAGCCACATGGGCGTCTCATGTCGAAAAGAAAAAAGAAAAAGCCAAGCGGCTAACCAACAGGCTCATAAAATCATCACCCAAACAAAACAGTAAATGTGTACCTATTTGTCGGGCACAAAATTTTATTCCTCTTCCCTAGCCCCTTTGCTATAACCTGTTCAATAAATATGCATGTACATATATATAGTTCTTATCATTTATAATTTTCTATTCAACTTCATATTTGATTCCATTTGGTTTAAAAACACCATTCGTTCTAATGTTACATGTATAGGCAAAAATCATATCATTAGCTAATTAATGAATATTTCAACTCATTTTTTTTTTTTGAACGAGTTGCTATTTTTAACACTTCACATATCAACAATTCGTGTATATAATAAAAATGTGATTTTTACTGTAAAACGGTTCATTTCAAAACACTATTATTTTATATAGTTTATATAGCTGATAAAAATAGGATTTTCCTTATAAAACAATTTCCTTTAAAACGAGGTCATTTACATAGTTCATACAGAGGACAAAAAAGGTGATTTTTATTATGAAACAATTTATTTCAAAATATGAATACCATTCAACACATGAATTTCTGATCAATGAATGAATATCGATTCAACACATGAAGGTTTTCTATAGTTTCTATATATAGATAAAATGTTATTTTTATATTTAAAACACGAATACCTTTCAACACATGAATTTCTAATCAACGAATGAATATCGATTCAACACATGAAGGTTTTCTATTCAACGAATAAATATAGTTTCAACAAATGAAAATAATTCAAACACATGAATATTATTCAAAATTTCGGCAGCATAACGGCAGGGTAGTTAAAACCGGGACCGTCCCTAGTACGACTCCTCGCTCTACCTTAAAACCTCGCGGTTTTTGACAATTGGGATCATGCATCTAGTTCGCACGTAGGCGGCATGTATATATTTATTTCATTTCCACAAACTAATCCTATGTGGTTTCAACCAAATATTTCTCAACCACAAACGAGTATTTTTCAACCACAATCAATCAATATCAACCACAAACAATCCCAAACAACCATTCGCTATCAATCAACTCTCACACCAATCACAACTAATAAATATCGTCCATGATTTGTGGACGAGGGGCGTATATATATATATATATATATATATATATATATATATATATATATATATATATATATTTATATATAGCAATTCACTTTTATTTCAACACATATATAATTTTTACAACGCATATACAACTTATACATCGAGCGTACAACTTATACAATGCTTATACAAGAGATGTACAACGCTTACATAACTCATACATCGACTATATAATTTATACATCGCCGTTTTCCATATCGTTTATAAATTAGAAATCTCACATTGGGTTCCACTCCACCAAAAATAGCAGAAGGCTCAGAAAAATATGCGGTCTCTTCTAGAATGTAGAAGACGTCCACACGGTCACGATGTTTCCTGTTTCATCGAATTTCGTTAACATATGAAAAAGATATGATTTTTCAAAGATGGACGAATTTCGCGACACTTTTGAATGTTGAAATCACTTTAAATTATTCAAGCCGTTACCTTTCAACTTCGGTTCAAAACTAGGTCGCGGATTTTCGCCTAATCCGTTGTTCGAGACCCAGATCCAGTTGTGCCACGACGTAGGCCTTCGAAAGGGCTTTCCGGCGGTGGCTACCACTCTCAGTTCGAACTCCTTCTGGCGGCGCTAGGAGGCGTGATGCGGGCCCACTTTGAGGCGGTGGTTCGCGATGATGGGGCGACGAGGGTGGACGTGGGCGGTGTTGATTTAAAGAGGAGGACGAGGGCTTCAGAAAGTTCAACAGGCGGAGGTGCTGAAAGTGGCTGTGGCGATCGGGATTTGATCGAGAAATGGCGAAGGCTTATCACCGTTAATCGCGGGGGGGGGGGGGGGGAGAGAAGACCGGGGGGGAGGGGGGCTGACGTGGCCAAATGGGGGGGGTTTATTTATAAAGTTTCAAAATCCGAAAATACCCCCTGTCTCCTGCGAACCCCAATCCAAACCCAACGACTGTCGTCCCTAGCGTTTTACCCCCATTACGAACATAATGGGATATGTTTCGAAGGCCCATTCGACTGTTTCAGTCAGTTTCCATTCAAATTAAAATATAAAATATTCAATATTTGATTTGAAGGTACATTTCAATTTGCCAGGGCCACAAACTGATTCGAAAAATTCCAGAAAAACAAATCTAGCTATGTTCGGATGATACGGTCCCAACAAAACTAGTTTCGTCGAATTCGGAGACCGTTTGCAAAAAGGCCCATTTTTGGTCGATCCAATTTAATTGTAATTGAGCAAAACATAATTTCCTTTGCCATGCTCACATAATAGCTTCAAAAATTGTGAAATTTGAAACCTAGAAATAACTTCGCATCCCGGATCCAACAAAAGTGGTTTCGTCGAATTCCGAGGTCGTATGCAAAATGGCCAATTTCACGGGCTATATAAAATCCAAAGCGACCCTTCTGGAAATTCATTCGGCCATAACCTTTGCTTTCCGCTATGAAAATTTGATTTTTCAGATTTTCTAGAAAGGTATTCACTAACAGATTTAAATATTTTTGGTTTTGCTAAAATTCGTTTTGTTTTGCACCCGGTACAGTCCGACAAAGTTTGAATTCAATTTTTGAAACTGCCGCGCCATTTCCGGCCTTGTTTATAATTATACTTAATTATATTCGTTTTCAATTGTCGATTCAAACTCACTTTTCATCTCAATTATTTAAAATATTTATTTTAAATATTTAAAATCCATTATTTTAGCCAATTTAAAAATTTTAAATTGGTTCAGATTTTCTGGGTCGTTACATTTTTGCTCCTCTAAAACAAATATATATGGATAAACGATAGCCACCACTTCATATTGTTTGGCTTCAGTAAAACGTGTGAACCTAAGTAAAAGAAAAATGTGCAGACAAGAAGTGGGCATACCTACCCTATATCGTGGACGTCTAAATACCTAAGTATCTTTATTTTATATAAACTCATGAGCTGAAATGCATTTTTAAAACCACTCATATTTTGTGGAACAAGGCACCGTTGGGTTTTAATATGGTGAACGGAGGCTGAACTTCGTAGGTGATGGAAGCCAGTGGGTTGGACGGGCGTCGATGCATGGCTAACGAACTCCGGTCAGTACTGGCGTGGAAAGAGCAGTTCGATAGGTTTGGGAAGAATGGTGCGGAAGTTCTAATGAATGGTGAGAAGAATGGAGCTATACGCCGTAAATATGAGGGGTGCGAACCGTTGTCAGTGGGAAGAAGTGATATGCAGGAGCACGGTTTTACAAGCAATGAGGGGGTCGGGTGGTTAATATGAATGGTTGAGAACAGGTTTCGGCTTAGAAAGTGGTAGCGGTTCAGGAAATCATATATGGAAGGGGAAGTTTTGAGTGAAAGAAAAGTGAAGTCAAGGCTTACGGGAAGAGGAGAAACAAGAGGAGGGAGGCACTCTGTTGCGGGTAAAATGTAGGGCATACCTGAACGTGATATGTGCTGTTATGAAGGGACGTGTGTATGGAAAAGAAAATGAGCAAAAAGAAGAGGAAAGAAGCTGCGAGAATTACAGAAGGGGGACGGCGAGTTTGTTCTGGTTGATGTGAAGTGGAAGAGGAAGAAAAGAGAGGATTTTATATGATTTTACCTTGAATTTAAAATGAAAGAAGGAGAAGATTGGAGAAGGGGAGATTGACTATTGTGAAGGGTTAAGAAGTAAGAACAGGCGACAGATTTTTATTCCAGGGAAGATGATGGAGTGACAAGGAGCTGGCCTGGGTCATTAGAAATGGGTTTGGGCCGCGGGAGTCAAAGTTAAGGCCCGTTTGTTAAATAAAAAGTTTAGTTTAAATTTTTATTTAAAATATATACTAACTTCGTAACATCGTATCTTCTACATACGATATCAGATTGACGAACCGTAAGTTGCTTTGGGATCGTATGGACGGAAGCAACACAATGGAACTGATGGGGAGTGAATCCGAGATCGCTACAATTTATCGCAAAATAAATTGTCCGTCTGAATCAAGCGATGATTATCGTTATCAACGATGATCGTCCAATGTGAGTAAATCTCACTAACTCTGAATAGTTTATAATTTCATGTTGTATTTTTAGAACTGTTAGATATTGGCTGATTGACTGTGTGTTGACTGTTTGATTGAACTGCTAGTCAGTTAGTTGAATTTCTATATTGATTTTGTTTAACAGAATATATCATATGGAACTGAAAGTGATGTTATCTATATTGTTTAACATCTGTGATGTAGGGAAACAGGTTGGAGGAATCCAACTGGGTTCCTCAACATTTATTTTACTATGATTTATATATTGTGATATATGATGTGATATATAATATGTTGTTGATTGTGTGTGTTTGGACGATATTTATCGTTGTTATATGGTATGTTAAATACCATAAGAAATACTGGATATGGGAAAAAGGATTTTCAAAGTGTATTTTGAAAATGAATTATTTATATAAAATCGATGGATTTCATATAGGAAAGGAAAAGGATTTTTATAAAAGAAATATTTATAAAAATCAAAGGATAAGTAGAATAAAAGGAAATCATTTGTAAAGTGAAGAACCGTTACTAAAAGTAAATCTTTATAAATGAATAGTTTATTCAAAAAAGAGATAATCGAATTAGTTATTCGAATAGAATAAATGACTTTATCAGATATAGTTTATTCAAATAGAGTTAAAGGAGTTAGTCGATGTTAGTTAATCGATTAGAGTTAAAGTAAAAGGAGCTAATCGGTGTTAGTTAATCAATTAGAGTTAAAGTAAAAGGAGTTAATCGGTGTTAGTTAATCGATTAGAGTTAAAGTAAAAGGAGTTAATCGATGTTAGTTAATCGATTAGAGTTAAAGTTAAAAGGAGTTAATCGATGTTAGTTAATCGATTAGAGTTAAAGTAAAAGGAGTTAATCGGTGTTAGTTAATCGATTAGAGTTAAAGTAAAAGGAGTTAATCGATTAGAGTTAAATTTAAAAGGAGTTAATTAATGTTAGTTAATCGATTAGAGTTAAAGTAAAAGGAGTTAATCGATGTTAGTTAATCGATTAGAGTTAAAGTTAAAAGGAGTTAATCGATGTTAGTTAATCGATTAGAGTTAAAGTAAAAGGGGTTAATCGGTGTTAGTTAATCGATTAGAGTTAAAGTAAAAGGAGTTAATCGATGTTAGTTAATCGATTAGAGTTAAAGTTAAAAGGAGTTAATCGATGTTAGTTAATCGATTAGAGTTAAAGTAAATGGAGTTAATCGATGTTAGTTAATCAATTAGAGTTAAAGTTAAAAGGAGTTAATCGGTGTTAGTTAATCGATTAGAGTTAAAGCAAAAGGAGTTAATCGATGTTAGTTAATCGATTAGAGTTAAAGTTAAAAGGAGTTAATCGATGTTAGTTAATCGATTAGAGTTAAAGTTAAAAGGAGTTAATCGATGTTAGTTAATCGATTAAAGTTAAAGTTAAAAGGAGTTAATCGATGTTAGTTAATCCATTAGAGTTAAAGTTAAAAGGAGTTAATCGATGTTAGTTAATCGATTAGATTTTAAGTCAAAAGGAGTGAATCGATGTTAGTTAATCGGTTAGAGTTAAAGTTAAAGGGAGTTAATCGATGTTAGTTAATCGATTAGAGTTAAAGTTAAAGGAGTTATCGAATATAGTTTATTCTAAAGGAGTTAAGTGACATGAGTAAATCAATAGCGTTAGTCAAATAGAGTTAATCCAATAGTGTTAATTCAATAGAGTAAATTGATAAGGGTTAATCGAATAGAGTTAAGTGAAAAGAGTCAATCGAATATAGCTATTTGAAGGAGGGTTAAGTATGGAAGTTAGCAAAAGGAATATAAAGTGAACTTTGCCTATTTCAAAGTTAGAAATGTTGTTCAGTTAAGGTCTGAGAGGTAGTTCTACCACAACTTGATTGGCTTCGTTTTTAACTAAGGAATAGTTAAGGTTCGACAGTAAAGGAAATGGTTTGATTTGGCATCACGATGGTCTGTTTAAAACATCTGTCTAAGTCCCGTGAAGAAGCTTTGGAAATGTTTTCCAAATAAGAAACTAGAAATGTTTTCTAATAAAGAAAACAAGAAATGGAAATGTTTTCCATTATTAATAACGTATATTTTCCAAATTTGGAAAATAAGAAATATTGAATATAGGGAAATAGGAGATAAGTAAATTAATGAAATAAAGAGATAAATGTTGAATGATGATTGATTGATATAATTTCCATCTGGAAATAATATCGTTGTTTGCACACCTGTTTTCTTCGATAGTTAAATCACAGACTATCGAAGTTTTGACCATTTTAATGTTGTTAATATGGAGAGACCGGTTGGATTATTATTCAAAGAACCACTCTGTATTGGCATAAGCGTTGCAAATCATTTATGCCAAAGGAAATTGAAGACGGAGTTATGCAAGGGCTATCCTGTTTACAGAATAGTGCCTTCGGTTCATCCTGTTCCTGGATGACTTGTATGGACGGATGTCTGACAGAGTATTTCCAGACAATCACGTATATTGATTTCTCCAACCATACCAAGAGTGGAAGCGGAGAAGGAAACTTCTTTTAGCTAACACATAATGTATGGTTGAGGACGTCAATCGGTGATTTGATGGATTTAACGATGTGGCATTCAAAGTGAATCTGGTATGATGATAAAGCGTAGCTTCTAGCCTCATCATCCGGTAAATGACAAAAATCGGGCAGGCGGCATGGCTAAGTCGCTCGCACCGAAGTAGGGTGTATAGTCACCTGATCTAGAGTTTCATTTACTTCTAAAAATCTATTGTAGATGCTATCCCATTCGAGAAACGGTTGCTGATCCCAACCGTTGGTGATATACATTCGATACACTCAAGCGAAATGAGTGGTCGGTCATGTGTGGCCGGGTTGCAAGATGTTCTTGTTGAACCCAGTGTACTCCTCTCTAGAGGTACACGAGCGAAAGGTGGTTCCATACCTTGTCATAGTTGGAAATCCATTACCCAATACGTGCTTGTGGTTTTGATTGTATACTATATATGTAGAAAGTGAGATGAAAGCGTTTCTGCTAGATGATTATTATATTCTATTGATAGACATTATTATAATATCCAAAGGTTTTTGATATAAAGATAATTTGGATTCTCATAAGGGAAAAACCCGTTCCGTTATGCGGCGTGGTCTTATGAGATATCGTTTACTTGTTCGAACTGTTTTTAAACTATTTTACTCACACCAGTCTAATGACTTACCCGGAGTTTATTTTGTGTTGTTTTCACTAAACTCTTGGGTGCCTAAATTTGTACGGGCAGTCAAGTAGTCGGGATTTTACAGATACACTTGAAGGGCTGGAGCAGGAGGCTTTAGGATCATATAGCTATAGTTATTTCCGCTGTGTTGTAAGTGCTGTATTTTGATAATGATATGTATATTCAAGTACAGATTTGTATTTCAAAGTTATGTTATGAAATATGTTTATTCGTTCCGCTGTGAGGTTCGTGTTACTCTGATGTTGTGTTCTTCTTCTATTCTAAGTTTCTATCTTATCTTTCCTCACCCTCTAATTTCTTTCACTAATTACTAGGATTTTTCGATGTTTTGGTTATCGACATCGAGTTTATGTCTATAACCAAAGTCGCTCAAAATTCGGGTCATTACAGTTGGTATTAGAGCCTAAGTTAAGTGAATTACCTTGGCTCTGTGGCGTGACTCGGTAGAGATAGGGTTAGTAATACCCTAGATTGAGTTGAGTGTATATATACAAGTGAACGTATTTGTAGATGATAAAAAAATAATTTTATATTGTGGAGATTCATTGGTTGAGTTGTTTATGGGTTCTGGTCGATCAGTTTGATCCACTGTATCGGTAGGAGTTTATAAACACTCGAATACGATGGGTCGACATGATATGTTTTGAAAAGAGGGAAAATGAAAATAAGGTTACCCAGAGTATATTTTGATATACATTGAATATATTGGTTGTTATTATAATCGAGTAAGATTATAAATTAAATGGTTATGTAAATAGCCAATCAGAATTCATATAAGTAGAATACGTGAAATCAGATAAGTAAATCTGAAATTTAAACCAGAAATGGAGTTAAAACTCTGGAGAATTGGATAAGTGTTTGTAAATGGATTTTGATTAGAGGTAAGGAAGATTTAAGATCCTGGGAGATTTTAAATTGTTTTACAAGTATTGTGAATTATATTTTGAAATGAATTTCAAAGTGGAAATGTTTAGAAATGGTTTTATAGTATTGAACTCACTTCGATCGCTGGAAAATAGATTATGATGATGACAGCTGCATCGTCAGTATTCATTTTCGAGTTGTAAGTGACGAATTACTACCAGAGATACTGTTTTGAATTTGTTTTGGGAAAGACAAGTCGTGTTGAATTTCAAAATGGGATTTATGATAAAGAATGAATAAAGAAAGTTTGAAATAGAAATTGAATATAGAAATTCAAAAGGGAGTTTGAATATATGAAATTCAATGGAAGTGATATAGAATTTGAATATAGAAATTCAAATGGGGTTTGAATATAGAAATTCAAATGGAATTCAAATATAGAATTTGAATATAGAGAATATAAGGGAATTCAAATATAGAATTTGAATAGAATTTGATATATAGATTTGAATAATGGAAGTGATATAAAATTTGTATAGAAATTGAATAGAATTAAGAAAGTCGAAGAGGAATTAGTTAATCGAGTTTCGAATTTGAAGTTGAATTTTGAAAGGTGAATTGGATGTGTAAATGTATATTCGAAATCGAATATAGAACTTAAATTTGAAATTTGGATTCAAATTAGTTAACAAGCTAGCTAAAATATATTTGAATGTGTCATGTTCAAATATGAAAGTGAAATAGACTAAACAGTTAATTAACAAATTAATTAACGAATTGAGTTAAAATGATCAGGTGTAGTTAAAATAGATTGGGCATGTATAAATATACATGAAATAGGTATGGATATGAAGGTATATAAATAGAATGCTCGACGAAAAGGTATGTATTTAATTCATATATGAGATTTTATGCGCCGTATCGGCTAGCCGTTTGGTTTTTTTTCTTTTTCTTTTGTATTGGTGAGGGCCATGGGAGGCTATTTGAAATATCCCGATGCTCCCAGTACAAAGGAGGTTATGGCGAATTTTTCCGGGAATTTAAGGAGTTAGAATATTTTTAAGATAATTTGATAGTTAGAAATCAACATATCGATATATATATAGAAGTCGATGAGGAAACGAACTTAAAAATAGAATAATAAAATCAAAAAGGAAGACTAGGATATAAAATCTAGTAAGAATAGAAAGAGGAAGCGTGTACATGTTTAAAAGTGAATAAGTAGTTGTATGATACTGATTATTCGAGTAAGTAGTCATATCTGTTTTGACGTTATAAATGTTATTCAGTCAAGGTCTAAGAGGTAGTTATACCCAAACTTGATTGATTTCATTATTAACAAATAAATAGTACGATTTCAGGCTCAAAGATCAATGTTGAATAAGAGTTAGTTGGATATAGTATTTGGGTTGTCGTAACGATGTTTTACACAACATCCGTTTTAACCCAAATAAGTGTAAACTTGGAAATAGAATAATAAATATTTCCTAAGTATAGAAATAAACGAGATCGGAAAAGAGATAAATAATTGGAATATTTTCCAATTATAAATATCATATATTTTCTAAAGTTTAGAAAATAAAGGAAGGCCATATTCGGAAATGTTTTCCAAATAACATAAAAGGCCAATATGGTTATTGAAAATATTTGGTTAACAAATATTGATAAAGAAATAGAGAAGTGATTTAATTAATGGAATACTAATTAAGGGCTCAGAGACATGTTCAAAAGGAAAATTTGATTTTTGAAAAGAGTAAACTGTTTAAAAACTCCCAGGGAAAGATGTTAGAATTAAAAACAAATTTAATAGAAATTTGTGAAGCAAAATTGAATTAAAGTAAATCCAGGAAAGTGGTAACTGAGATTGAATTAAAATGATACCAAGACAAATTGGATTGTGAGATTCAAATTTGAAGTGTAATGTGATAATCAAGTTAAGGGTTGGGAATCGAGAAGAAAACTCGAGTTGAAATGAAAATTTGGCTTGGTAAAAAGCGAATGGTTGTGTTGGAGATTAATGTGATTTCAGAATTTGATTCGGATAACATTGGTATATGTTGAGTTGATAGCATATGGAAGTAATAGAGTTGATTTGCCCGATAAAAAGGTACAAGTTTATATTTCATATGATATGAGATTTTGATGAGCGGAATTGGCAAGCCGCTTGGCTGTTTGATTTTCTTTTGGGTTGGAGATGGCCCAAAGAGGCGATTTGGAGTTTGACTGATTGACCAGTACAAAGGGGGTGCTGGCAAAAATTTTCGAAGAGTTAAGGCGTTAGAAAATTTTCAGGATTTTTGAAAATTTTCGTTGATAAGAATTAATTAATAATTTAATTGAAATTAAATTGGTTCAGTTGAAACTGAAGTTAAGAAGTGAACAAATATGTTCTAACCAGTCGATAAGGTCGTTCTCTACCTTAGCAATTTCGAGGACGAAATTATTTTAAGTGGGGAAGATTGTAATGACCCGCATTGGCAGAGGTATTATGATTAATTTATTTTATTATATAAATGGTGGTTTAGTGAATTAAATGATAGTGGAATTAAATAATAGTGAATATTTAATTAAAATAATAAATTAAAAATATATTTAATTCTGAAATAATCAGAATTGGCTGAAATGGCGATATGGTGTGAACTGGATCATCTGTGATATTTAATTCAGCTTGGAATTGAATCTGAATAACGAATATATTATATAAACGATAGTTTGAACGTAGAGTTATAATATAATTAAAATCGAGCTCAAAATGGCGCTGTTGTTCGTAAATTGGCGATTTGAACTTCAACTGAATATACAACATTCGTTTAAGCCAGATTTCTGTGAAACAAGAAACGTTAGGAGCTAGTGGAGTATATCTTTCTAGTGGAAGAGAAAAATCAGGATTTCATTGTGTAGATTTTGATTTACGGCTAAATCAAATTTTGAAATAGTCGCTATAGAATCGTTTATCGACCATAACGGTTTACTCGATGTAACTAAATATCGGGTTTGAATTTAGATAAGGTTCTTTTGGGGAATAGTGATAATTTAATTTTTAGATTTTTTCTGTAATTTTTAATTAATTAAATAGGCAAATTTTTATTTGGAGTATTTTGCACCCTGTAGTCAACATTTTGGGGTTTCACAATATGAGCTAACCTACCAGTATTAATATATTTTTGGGATCGTGGCTCATCGCTGGACACAACCATATGTTTACTTCTGTCCATAGAGATCATAAATTAACAGAGTTGTGTGTGACCGGTACCGCATTAACCGTAAAAGAAATAAATATCCAAAAGAAAATCAACATTTGCTAAAAAGTGTACGTCCTGTTACTTGGCCTCTAAGGAATTATAAAACACTATATAAATGCATAGGAAAGTTGTTGTCAGCTTTCTTCCCTTAGGAACTTAAACCGAAGTTCAGTAACAAAAGTTAAAAACAAATGATTTGTGCCCCTCTAAAACAAATATATATGGATAAACGATAGCCACCACTTCATATTGTTTGGCTTCAGTAAGACGTGTGAACCTAAGTAAAAGAAAAATGTGCGGACAAGAAGTGGGCATACCTACCCTATATCGTGGACGTCTAAATACCTAAGTATCTTTATATTATATAAACTCATGAGATGAAATACATTTTTAAAACCACTCGTATTTTCTGGAACAAGGCACCATTGGGTTTTAATATGGTGAACGGAGGCTAAACTTCGTCGGTGATGGAAGCCAGTGGGTTGTATGGGCGTCGATGCATGGCTGACGAACTCCGGTCAGTACTGGCGTGGAAAGAGCAGTTCGACAGGTTTGGGAAGAATGGTGCGGAAGTTCTAATGAGTGGTGAGAAGAATGGAGCTATACGCAGTAAATATGAGGGGTGCGAAACGTTGTCAGTGGGAAGAAGTAATATGCAGGAGCACAGTTTTATAAGCAATGAGGGAGTCGGGTGGTTAATATGAATGGTTGAGAACAGGTTTCGGCTTAGAAAGTGGTAGTTGTTCAGGAAATCATATATGGAAGGGGAAGTTTTGAGTGAAAGAAAAGTGAAGTCAAGGCTTATGGGAAGAGGAGAAACAGGAAGAGGGAGGCACTCTGTTGCGGGTAAAATGTAAGGCATACCTGAACGTGATATGTGCTGTTATGAAGGGACGTGTGTATGGAAAAGAAAATGAGCAAAAAGAAGAGGAAAGAAGCTGCGAGAATTACAGAAGGGGGACGGCGAGTTCGTTCTGGTTGATGTGAAGTGGAAGAGGAAGAAAAGAGAGGATTTTATATGATTTTACCTTGAATTTAAAATGAAAGAAGGAGAAGATTGGAGAAGGGGAGATTGACTATTGTGAAGGGTTAAGAAGTAAGAATAGGCGATGGATTTTTATTCCAGGGAAGAAGATGGAGTGACAAGGAGCTGGCCTGGATCATTAGAAATGGGTTTGGGCCGCGGGAATCAAAGTTAAGGCCCGTTTGTTAAATTTAAAGTTTAGTTCAAATTTTTATTTAAAATATATACTAACTTTGTAACATCGTATCTTCTACATACGATATCAGATTGACGAACCGTAAGTTGCTTTGGGATCGTATGGACGGGAGCTGCACAATGGAACTGACGGGGAGTGAATCCGAGCTCGTTACAATTTATCGCAAAATAAATTGTCCGTCTGAATCAAGCGATGATTATCGTTATCAAGGATGATAGTCTAATGTGAGTAAATCTCACTAAATCTGAACAGTTTATAATTTCATGTTGTATTTTTAGAACTGTTAGATATTGGCTGATTGACTGTGTGTTGACTGTTTGATTGAACTGCTAGTCAGTTAGTTGAATTTCTATATTGATTCGGTTTAACAGAATATATCATATGGAACTGAAAGTGATGTTATATATATTGTTTAACATCTGTGATGTAGGGAAACGGGTTGGAGGAATCCAACTTGATTCCTCAACATTTATTTTACTGTGATTTATATATTGTGATATATGATATGATATATAATCTGTTGTTGATTGTGTGTGTTTGGACGATATTTATCGTTGTTATATGGTATGTTAAATACCATAAGAAATACTGGATATGGGAAAAAGGATTTTCAAAGTGTATTTTGAAAATGAATTATTTATATAAAATCGATGGATTTTATATAGGAGAGGAAAAGGATTTTTATAAAAGAAATATTAATTAAAATCAAAGGATAAGTAGAATAAAAGGAAATCATTTGTAAAGTGAAGAACCGTTACTAAAAGTAAATCTTTATAAATGAATAGTTTATTCGAATAGAATAAATGAGTTTATCAGATATAGTTTATTCAAATAGAGTTAAAGGAGTTAATCGATGTTAGTTAATCGATTAGAGTTAAAGTAAAAGGAGTTAATCGGTGTTAGTTAATCGATTAGAGTTAAAGTAAAAGGAGTTAATCGATGTTAGTTAATCGATTAGAGTTAAAGTTAAAAGGAGTTAATCGATGTTAGTTAATCAATTAGAGTTAAAGTAAAAGGAGTTAATCGGTGTTTGTTAATCGATTAGAGTTAAAGTAAAAGGAGTTAATCGATGTTAGTTAATCCATTAGAGTTAAATTTAAAAGGAGTTAATCAATGTTAGTTAATCGATTAGAGTTAAAGTAAAAGGAGTTAATCGATGTTAGTTAATCGATTAGAGTTAAAGTTAAAAGGAGTTAATCGATGTTAGTTAATCGATTAGAGTTAAAGTTAAAGGAGTTAATCGATGTTAGTTAATCGATTAGAGTTAAAGTTAAAAGGAGTTAATCGATGTTAGTTAATCGATTAGAGTTAAAGTTAAAAGGAGTTAATTGGTGTTTGTTAATCGATTAGAGTTAAAGTAAAAGGAGTTAATCGATGTTAGTTAATCGATTAGAGTTAAAGCAAAAGGAGTTAATCGATGTTAGTTAATCGATTAGAGTTAAAGTTAAAAGGAGTTAATCGATGTTAGTTAATCCATTAGAGTTAAAGTTAAAAGGAGTTAATCGATGTTAGTTAATCCATTAGAGTTAAAGTTAAAAGGAGTTAATCGATGTTAGTTAATCGATTAGAGTTAAAGTTAAAAGGAGTTAATCGATTTTAGTTAGTCGATTAGAGTTAAAGTTAAAAGGAGTTAATCGATGTTAGTTAATCGATTAGAGTTAAAATTAAAAGGAGTTAATCGATGTTAGTTAATCGATTAGAGTTAAAGTAAAAGGAGTTATCGAATATAGTTTATTCGAAAGGAGTTAAGTGACATGAGTAAATCAATAGCGTTAGTCAAATAGAGTTTATCCAATAGTGTTAATTCAATAGAATAAATTGATAAGGGTTAATTGAATAGAGTTAAGTGAAAAGAGTCAATCGAATAGCTATTCGAAGGAGGGTTAAGTATGGAAGTTAGTAAAAGGAATATAAAGTGAACTTTGCCTATTTCAAAGTTAGAAATTTTGTTCAGTTAAGGTCTGAGAGGTAGTTCTACCCCAACTTGATTGGCTTCGTTTTTAATTAAGGAATAGCTAAGGTTCGGCAGTAAAGGAAATGGTTTGAGTTGGCATCGCGATGGTTTGTTTAAAACATCTGTCTAAGTCCAATGAAGAAGCTTTGGAAATGTTTTCCAAATAAGAAACCAGAAATGTTTTCTAATAAAGAAAACAAGAAATGGAAATGTTTTCCATTGTTAATAACGTATATTTTCCAAAATTAGAAAATAAGAAATATTGAATATAGGGAAACAAGAGATAAGTAAATTAATGAAATAAAGAGATAAATATTGAATGATGATTGATCGATATAATTTCCATCTGGAAATAATATCGTTGTTTGCACACCTGTTTTCTTCGATAGTTAAATCACAGACTATCGAAGTTTTGACCATTTTAATGTTGTTAATATGGAGAGACCCTTTGGATTATTATCCAAAGAACCACTCTGTATTGGCATAAGCATTGCGAATCATTTATGCCAAAGGAAATTGAAGACGGAGTTATGCAAGGGCTATCCTGTTTACAGAATAGTGCCTTCGGTTCATCCTGTTCCTGGATGACTTGTATGGACGGATGTCTGACAGAGTATTTCAAGACAATCACGTATATTGATTTCTCCAACCGTACCAAGAGTGGAAGCGGAGAAGGAAACTTCTTTTAGCTAACACATAATGTATGGTTGAGGACGTCAATCGGTAATTTGATGGATTTAACGATGTGGAATTCAAAGTGAATCTGGTATGATGATAAAGCGTAGCTTCTAGCCTCATCATCCGGTAAATGACAGAAATCGGGCAGGCAGCATGGCTAAGTCACTCGCACCGAAGTAGGGTGTATAATCACCTGATCTAGAGTTTCATTTACTTCTAAAAATCTATTGTTGATGCTGTCCCATTCGGGAAACGGTTGCTGATCCCAACCGTTGGTGATATACATTCGATACACTCAAGCGAAATGAGTGGTCGGTCATGTGTGGCCGGGTTGCAAGATGTTCTTGTTGAACCCAGTGTATTCCTCTCTATAGGTACAAGAGCGAAAGGTGGTTCCATACCTTGTCATAGTTGGAAATCCATTACCCAATACGTGCTTGTGGTTTTGATTGTATACTATACATGTAGAACGTGAGATGAAAGCGTTTCTGCTAGATGATTATTATATTGTATTGATAGACATTATTATAATATCCAAAGGTTTTTGATATAAAGATAATTTGGATTCTCATAAGGGAAAAACCCATTCCGTTATGCGGCATGGTCTTATGAGATATCGTTTACTTTTTCGAACTGTTTTTAAACTGTTTTACTCACACCAGTCCCATGACTGACCCGGAGTTTATTTTGTGTTGTTTTCCCTAAACTCTTGGGTGCCTAAATTTGTACGGGCAGACAAGTAGTCCGGATTTTATAGATACACTTGAAGAGCTGGAGCAGGAGGCTTCAGGATCATATAGCTATAGTTATTTCCGCTGTGTTTTAAGTGTTGTACTTTGATAATGATATGTATATTCAAGTACAAATTTGTATTTCAAAGTTATGTTATGAAATATATTTATTCATTTCGCTGTGAGGTTCGTGTTACTCTGATGTTGTGTTCTTCTTCTTCTTCTATTCTAAGTTTCTATCTTATCTTTCCTCACCCTCTAATTTCTTTCACTAATTACCATGATTTTTCGATGTTTTGGTTATCGACATCGAGTTTATGTCGATAACCAAAGTCGCTCAAAATCTGGGTCATTACATAAATTCTCTGAAAAATTCGCCATAACCTCCTTTGTAACGGGAGCATCGGGAAAATCCCCAAACCCGCCACACATGCCTTTCCATTCGAAAAGAAAATGTTTTGAATTTATTTCCTTTTTAAATTATCACCTATTTATAAATATTTCAATTTATAAATATTCCACTTTATAAATATCTCTTATTTATAAATATCACATTTATAAATATTAGATTTTCACTATCACTTTGAAAATTCCCTTATCAACATTTCGGTATGTTATGGTATTCAATCATATCAAATCACGATGTTCAATATCATCCAAGCACATATAATCGCCCACAGATTTTATATCACATCATATAACAATATATGAAAAACAATAAAATAACTGTTGAGGAATCCAGTCGGATTCCTCCAACCTGTCTCCCTGCATCCACATATGTTACACAATATAATTATCATCACTTTCAGTTCAATATAAATTATTCTGATAGCAGAATCAATATATATATATATTTAATGGTTTTTATATATATATATAATTACATATATATATATATATAATTTTCACTAGCTGACTAGCAGTTCAATCAATCAACCAACACACAGCAATCAACAGATGATAAACAGTTCTAAAAATACATTATAAAAATATAACTGTTCAGAGTTGGTGAGTTTTACTCACATTGGCGCGTTAACCGTTTAAATAACGGTTTGCATTATTTGATTTCGACGGACAATTTATTTCGCCATAAATTGTAACGAGCTCAGATGGACTTGCGGTCAGTCCCATTGTGTATGTCCGTCCATACGATCCCAACGGATCTTGTTTCGCAAAATAGTCGGCCCAACTTGTCAACAACAAATCCAATCCGCTCCTCATGCCGTTCTTTCTTCTCCTCCTCAACACACTACATTCCCTTGCTCCCTCTTAAAGTCCATGACCGAATCTTTTCAACCCTTCTTTCTATTCTTTTGAGATTGATTTATATTGGGCCTCACATCAAAAATAATCGGCCCAACCATTTAAATTGGGCCCAACAACCCACCTGCAAAAGCCAAAACCGTTCCCCAGTCTTGCGAAATCATCTTCCCGACCCAGTTATTCCACCATGCTCAAACTCCATCCTCATCGCATAGCAAATCCCGTTCCATTCTTCCTCCTTCATACCAAAAACCAAATCACGATTTGCCAACGATTATCTCTCAAGTCCCTCTTCATCTTCAGCCCATCGAAGCAACACTCGAACTCCTCAACTTCAAACTATCGAGGCCAAGCTCGACGCTTAAAATAGAGGACGCGACAACCTCTGTCATTGACTTCACCAGACTTCGGCAATTAGTTGGTAAACGATGAGCTAATACCAAATCAAAACACCCAAATCGAAAATTATTGCCCTAATTTCCATCGCATACCAGTTTTGCTGAAGCTCCGTCGTTTATTCGACCGACAAAGAGGAAGTTCGAACTTCCTGCAAATCATATGGACGCATAGAGGAACTCCTGAGGAATCCAAAAATATAACTCTCCTGATTTGTAGGCTTATATATGACTTGTTTGATTTTTATTTGATTTTCTAAGTTGGATATTTTTACTGTTTCTTCCCAAAACTGACGGCACAGAATTTGTATGATGAAATTAGGTTAAGAGGAGTAGTGAGGGTATTTATAGCAATTTTAGATATTTTATAAAAAGAATATTCTTGGCATATTCTCTTTTATATAATCATTCTGCTTTCTAAAAATTCTCGTGATTACATACAGTACCTAAAAATCACCAACTTGGACATGTAGCTAGAGTTCGACACTACGGTCCCAACGAAACAGGTTTCGTCGAATTCCGACTTCGTATGCTCACACAACGTATTTTTAACTGTCAAAATACTGACTTTTTCTCACTCTAAAAATCTGTACGACCACACAGTGACTCTAAAAATCACGAAAACTAACATCTAGCAACTATTTGACATTGCGGATCTAAAAAAATTAGTTTCGTCGAATTCTGACTTCGTTTGCAAAACCGGTTATTTTTAAAGCTCTGGATGACCCATTTAAATATATGAATATATTTAAATATAATTAAACAAAATATTAATAAATTAATATTATCGTATATATTCGCAGAGGAATACCATACAGCTCTAGAATATT
This sequence comes from Allium sativum, assembly GCA_030737875.1. Classification (NCBI taxonomy): domain Eukaryota; kingdom Viridiplantae; phylum Streptophyta; class Magnoliopsida; order Asparagales; family Amaryllidaceae; genus Allium; species Allium sativum. The sequence goes on from CM060918.1 coordinate 756,205,831, forward strand.
CCTATATGAATTTCTAGCTTGATTTTTCAATCCCGATTAAATCGATATTCGATTTATAATGAAATTCCTTTTATAAATATAAATAATTCCTTTATAAATTATAAAGGAATTCCACAGTGACTTTTCTGAAATTTGATTTGGACATAAATCAAAATCTACACGATGAAATCCCGATTTTTCTCTTCCACTAGAAAGATATACTTCACCATCTCCACACGTTTCTTGTTTCACAGAAATCCGGCTTAAAACGAATACTGTACATTCAGTTGAAGTTCGAATCGCCAATTTACGAACTGCAGCGCCATTTCAAGCTCGATTTTAATTATATTATAATTATACGTTCAAACTGCCGTCGATTGAATATATTCGTCAATATGATTCAACCCTAAGCTGAATTAAATCTTGGGGATGACCCTGTTGACCTTATATTGTGATTTCCAATATTTTTTTTTATTTCTGAATTAAATATATAATTTAATTTAAATAAATATTCCATATTATTTAATTAACGACGATTAAATTCCCTATATCACTATTTTAAACAATTAAATAAATTAATTATACCCCTGGAAAATGCGGGTCATTACATTCTTCCCCACTTAAAATAATTTCGTCCTCGAAATTGCTAAGTTAGAGGACGACCCTACCTATTGGAATTCCTAAGATTTGTTTACCCCTTAATTCTGATTTTAACTGAACCAATTAATATCGAGTAAAATATTTATTCATTCCGACTAACTAAAATTTTCAAAAATTATGAAAATTTTCTAACACTTTAAACTTTCGAAAAATTTCGCCAGCACCTCCTTTGTACTGGTCAATAGCTCAAACTCCAACTCGCCTCTCTGGGCCTTCTTCAACCCAAAAGAAAATCAAAATGCCAAACGGCTTGCCAATTCGGCTCATAAATTCCAAACTCATATAAAATATAAACTTGTACCTTTTTGTTGGGCATATCATTATATCCCTACCATCTGTTATCAACTCGGCATATACAAATGTCATCCCAATCAACTCCAACCAAGTTATTCTTAACACAACCATTCGCTTATTCAAGCCGAATTTAATTTCAAATTCGAGTTTCAAATTCCAAACTCTCGACTTATCATTTCAAATCCATATTATTCTCTAATCACTTCAGTTTTTCTTAACCTACCATCTCAAGTTAAATTCTGGTTTATTATTTACTTTTACCATCCCATTTGAATTAACTTCACAAGTTAAATTTTAATGTCTAGAACTTAAATTCCCAGTTTTATTTCAAATCAAATTTGAAATCATAATACCAATTCAAAACCTTTGAATTTCTAAACAACTTGTTTCCTCAAAACAATTCAAATTAAAATCTTTGGTAGTAATCCACCACTTAGAAATCGAAAATCACACCGATGATACTGCGCAGTCATCAACGGAATTATTTTCCAGTGACCCAAGTGATTTCAATACTATATCATTTCAAAACCCTTACTAAATACATCCATTTTGAAAACATCTCAAAATCTCCCAGGAACTTAAAATTTCCTTATTTTAATTCCAAATCTGATTTAAATTCATATTTAATTCATCTTATTTCATATACTTTACTTATATGATTCTGATTGGTCATATATAACCATTTCACTTTATAATCTCTTTCGATTATAATTACAACCTATATATGATAATATATCACATATCCATACTGTGTTGGTCCATTGTATTCAAGTGTTTATAAACCCCTACTGATACAGTGGATCAAACTGATCGACCAGAATTCATAAACAACTCAACCAATGAATCTCTACAATATAAAACCATTTTTATATCAAATACAAATACGCACTCGTATATATATACTCAAACTCAATCTAGGGTATTACTAACCCTATCTCTACCGAGTCACGCCACAATGCCAAGGTAATTCTTAACTTAAGCTCTGATACCAACTGTAATGACCCGGATTTTTACGACTTTGGTTATCGACATAAACACGATGAAGACTAACCAAACATCAAAAAATCCTGGTAATTAATGAAAGAAATTAGAGGGTGAGGATAGATAAGACAGAAACTTAGAATAGAAGAAGAAGAACACAACATCAGAGTAACACGAACCTCACAGCGGAATGAATAACATATAATATATAACATAACTTTGAAATATAACAGTTATGTATACAATAGCACTAATCAGAGTACAACACTTACAACACAGCGGAAATAAACTATAGCTACATGATCCAGAAGCCTCCTGCTCCAGCTCTTCAAGTATATCTGTAAATCCCGACTACTTGATTGCCCGTACAAATTTAGGCACCCAAAATTTTAGGGAAAACAACAAAGTAAACTCCGGGTCAATCATGGGACTGGTGTGAGTAAAATAGTTTAATACAGTTTAACATACATATGATATCTCATAAGACCACGTCATGAATACAGAACGGGTTTTTCCCTTATGAGAATCCAACATCTTTGACAAGCAATATCATTCTGATATTATAATAATGTCTAAGTACAAATATATATCAATCTAGCAGAAACACTATCATCTCACGTTCTACATATATAGTATACAATCAAAATCGCAAGCATGTATTGGATAACGGATTTCCAACTATGACAAGGTATGGAACCACCTTCTGCTAGTGTACCAATAGAGAGGAATACACTGGGTTCAACAAGAACATCTTGCAACCCGGCCACACATGACCGACCACTCATTTTGCTTGAGCGTATCGAATGTATATCACCAACGGTTGGGATCATCAACCGTTTCCCGAATTGGACAGCATCAACAATAGATTTTTAGAAATAAATGAAACTCTAGATCAAGTGATTATACACCCTAATAGGTGCGACCTACATAGCCATGCTACCTGCCCGATTTCTGTCATTTAACGGATGTGAGGCTAGAAGCTACGCTTATCTTCACATCAGATTCACTTTAGATGCCACATCATCAAATCCATCCAATCATCGATTGACGTCCTCAACAATACATTATGTGTTAGCTAAAAGAAGTTTCCTTCTTCGCTTCCACTCTTGGTACGGTTGGAGAAATCAATGTACGTGATCGTTTGGAAATACTCTGTCAGACATCCATCTTCATTCACTTAGAAATGTCACATCGTCATACCCGCAAAATCACAAATTGATTTCCTCAAAGATACAACGGGTATACAGCTAAGAGAAACGAATTCCTCCGCCACCAACGTATATACGTTTGAAGGGATCAACTTACGCGATCCATTGGATATACTCTGTCAGACCTTCGCCCATACAAGTTGTCCTGGGACTGGACAAACCGAAGGCACTATTCAGTATATCCATCTTAGTCACTGTTATCTAAGACTTATACAATAGCCCTTGCACTTTACTCCGTCTTCAATTATCTTTGGCATAAATGATTCGCAACGCTTATGCCAACACAGAGTGGTTCTTTGGATAATAATCCAACCGGTCTCTCCATATTAACAACGTTAAAATGGTCGAAACTTCGATAGTCTGTGATTTAACCATCAAAGAAAAACAAGTGTGCAAACAACGATATTATTTCCAGATGGAAATTATATCGGTAAATCATCAACATATATCTATATATATATATATATTCACATTGCCTTATTTTCTATGTTTAGAAAATATATGTTATTAACACTGGAAAACGTTTTCCATTTGCTTATTTACAAATCACTACCCTTCCCCAACTATCAGTCCCTGACTGTGAACTAGTATGAGAACAATTCCCTAATTATAAATCCCGAAGGCCGAAACTAACATCAGATAGACACTTAGAAAACCATTCAATTTACTAATCTCTAGTCAGTTCTAATTTTACTTAACTCTATTTGATTAACTCTGATTGATTAACTCTAACCGGTCAACCTTAATTAATTAACTCTAACTGGTTTTACTTGGTTTGACTAACTCCATTTAATAACTCAACTGACAAATTCAACTCGATTAACTGAACTAATCACTTTGATTAACTCGACAAATTCACTTTGGTTAACTTAACCAATTCACTTAACTAATTCACTTAGTTTAACTTAACTAATTCACTTTGATTAATCTAACTATTCACTTAACTCCTTTCGAATAAACTATATTCGATAACTCCTCTAACTCTACTCGAATAAACTATATTCAGTTAACTCTTTTAATCTATTCGATTTGATAACTCCCCTTTTTGAATAACCAATATTCGATTAACTCACTTCGAATAACCAATATTCGACTACTCACTTCGAATAACTAATAATTGATAACTCCTTCGAATAAACTATATTCGATAATCTCCTCTCGAATAACTAGATTCGATTAACTTAACTTATTTAACATAACTTGATTAACTTCTATCGAATGACTAGATTCGATCAACTTAACTTATTTAACTCATCTTGATTAACTCCTATCGAATGACTAGATTCGATTTAACTCCATTCGCTTGACTCTAGATCGCAACGATCACAATGGTTACGCCTGATTCCCTTAGGCAACATCCGACCGCCTTAGGCTATTTACAGCCCCGCGAATTACGCTAGCAGTCGTACGAGATGGCAACTTACCCTGAATACTATGTTTGACTAACTCTGTCTAAAATAACTATATTTGATTAACTCTAGTTCATTTTAACTCTAATCGATTAACTCTAACTGAGTAACTCTAACTCGATCAACTCGACTTGATTAACTCGACTTATTTAACTCAACTAGTTAACTTGACTTACTTAACTCACTGGTTAACTTGACTTACTTAACTCACTAGTTAACTTGACTTACTTATCCCAACTGGTTAACTTGACTTACTTAACTCACTGGTTAACTTGACTTACTTAACTCACTGGTTAACTTGACTTACATAACTCACTGGTTAACTTGACTTACATAACCCAACTGGTTAACTCTATTGAACTGGTTAACTCTATTCAACTAACTCGACTCGACTAACCCCTTTCGAATAACATATTCGTTTTACTAACTTTCGAATACCATATTCGGTTTACTCCCTTCGAATACCATATTCGATTTAACTCCTTGCGAATACCATATTCGGTTTACTTTATTCACTTTATAAAGATTTCCTTTTTAACAACGTTTCTTTCATTTGAAAAGATTTACTTTTAAATAACGGTTCTACACTTTAAAAATGATTTCCTTTTTATAACGTTTCCTTTTCAATTCTATTTGTAAATGGTTTACAAATAATTCCTTTCCAAATTTATTCTTGAAATATTCTAACTCCTTAAATTCTCTGAAAAATTCGATATAACCTCCTTTGTAACGGGAGCATCGGGAAAATCCCCAAACCCGCCACACATGCCTTTCCATTCGAAAAGAAAATGTTTTGAATTTATTTCCTTTTTAAATTATCTCCTATTTATAAATATTTCAATTTATAAACAATTCTTATTTATAAATATTCCACTTTATAAATATCTCTTATTTATAAATATCACATTTATAAATATTAGATTTTCACTATCACTTTGAAAATTCCCTTATCAACATTTTGGTATGTTATGGTATTCAATCATATCAAATCACGATGTTCAATATCGTCCAAGCACATATAATCGCCCACAGATTTTATATCACATCATATAACAATATATGAAAAACAATAAAATAACTGTTGAGGAATCCAGTCGGATTCCTCCAACCTATCTCCCTGCATCCACATATGTTACACAATATGATAATCATCACTTTCAGTTCAATATAAATTATTCTGATAGCAGAATCAATATATATATATATATATTTAACGGTTTATATATATATATATAATTACATATATATATATATATATAATTTTCACTAACGGACTAGCAGTTTAATCAATCAACCAACACACAGCAATCAACAGATGATTAACAGTTCTAAAAATACATTATAAAAATATAACTGTTCAGAGTTGGTGAGTTTTACTCACATTGGCGCGTTAACCGTTTAAATAACGGTTTGCGTTATTTGATTTTGACGGACAATTTATTTCTCCATGAATTGTAACGAGCTCAGATGGATTTGCGGTCAGTCCCATTGTGTAGTGTCCATCCATACGATCCTAACGGATCTTGTTTTGCAAAATAGTCGGCCCAACTTCTCAACAACAAATCCAATCCGCTCCTCATGCCGTTCTTTCTTCTCCTCCTCAACGCACTACATTCCCTTGCTCCCTCTTAATGTCCACGACCGAATCTTTTCAACCCTTCTTTCTATTCTTTTGAGATTGATTTATATTGGGCCTCACATCAAAAAGAATCGGCCCAACCATTTAAATTGGGCCCAACAACTCACCTGCAAAAGCCAAAACCGTTCCCCAGTCTTGCGAAATCATCTTCCCGACCCAGTTATTCCACCGTGCTCAAACTCCCTCCTCATCCCATAGCAAATCCTGTTCCATTCTTCCTCCTTCATACCAAAACCCAAATCAAGATTTGCCAATAATTATCTCTCAAGTCCCTCTTCATCTTCAGCCCATCGAAGCAACACTCGAACTCCTCAACTTCAAACTGTCGAGGCCAAGCTCGACGCATAAAATAAAGGACGCGACAACCTCTGTCATTGACTTCACCAGACTTCGGCAATTAGTTGGTAAACGATGTACTAATATCAAATCAAAACACCCAAATCAAAAATTATTTCCCTAATTTCCATCGCAAACCAGTTTTGCTGAAGCTGCGTCGTTTATTCGACCGACAAAGAGGAAGTTCGAACTTCCTGCAAATCATATGGACGCATAGAGGAACTACTGGGGAATCCAAAAATATAACTCCCCTGATTTGTAGGCTTATATATGATTTGTTTGATTTTTCTTTGATTTTCTAAGTGGGATATTTTTACTGGTTCTTCCCAAAACTGACGGCGCAGAATTTGTATGATGAAATTAGGTTAAGAGGATTAGTGAGGGTATTTATAGCAATTTTAGATATTTTATAAAAAGAATATTCTCGGCATATTCTCTTTTATATAATCATTCTACTTTCTAAAACTTCTCGTGATTACATACAGTACCTAAAAATCACCAACTTGGACATGTAGCTAGAGTTCGACACTACGGTCCCAACGAAACTGGTTTCGTCGAATTCCGACTTCGTATGCTCACACAGCGTATTTTTGACTGTCAAAATACTGACTGTTTCTCACTCTGAAAATCTGTACGACCACACAGTGACTCTAAAAATCACGAAAACTGACATTTATCAACTATTTGACATTGCGGATCTAACAAAATTAGTTTCTTCGAATTCCGACTTCGTTTGCAAAACCGGCTATTTTTAAAGCTCTGGATGACCCATTTAAATATATAAATATATTTAAATATAATTAAATAAAATATTAATAAATTAATGTTATCGTATATATTCACAGAGGAATACCATACAGCTCTAGAATATTCCTATATGAATTTCTGGCTTGATTTTTCAATCCCGATTAAATCGATATTCGATTTATAATGAAATTCCTTTTATAAATATAAATAATTCCATTATAAATTATAAAGGAATTCCACAGCGACTTTTCTGAAATTTGATTTGGACGTAAATCAAAATCTACACGACGAAATTTTGAATTTTCTCTTCCACTAGAAAGATATACTTCACCAACTCCACATGTTTCTTGTTTCATAGAAATGCGGCTTAAAACGAATACTGTACATTCAGTTGAAGTTCGAATTGCCAATTTACGAACTGCAGCGCTATTTCAAGCTCGATTTTAATTATATTATAATTATAAGTTCAAACTGTCGTCGATTGAATATATTCGTCAATATGATTCAACTCTAAGCTGAATTAAATCTTGGGAATGACCCTGTTCACCTTATATTGTGATTTCCAATATTTTTGATTATTTCTGAATTAAATATATTATTTAATTAAATTAAATATTCCATATTATTTAATTAACGACGATTAATTCCCTATATCACTATTTTAAACAATTAAATAAATTAATTATACCCCTGGAAAATGCGGGTCATTACAGTTTGTGGACGAGGGGAGTATATATATATATGTATATATTTGCTATATTTCACTTGCATTTCAACACATATATCAATTATACTATGCATGTATAATTCATACTTCGCTTATATAGCTTACACAACGCATGTACATGAGGTATACAACACGTGTGTAATTTATATTTTGCTTATATAATTTATACACGACATTTTCCATTCAAATTCATTTAATTTAGATTTCTCACCTTGGTTTTCGGAGTGCTAAAAATCGTAGATGACTCAGAAAAATCCGCGGTCTATTCTATGTGGTAGAGAGCTTCCTTGCGGTCCCGATGTTTCCTGTTTCATCGCATTTCGTCAACACATCATAAAGATATGATTTTTCAAAGTTCAAACATCAAAAAGAACTCACCTTTATCGATGGTTCAAAACTAGGGTTGTAGTTTTTGCGAGAACCGAGGCACGATAGGATGATCAGAGGTGATGACGTGGAAGAGGGTGGAAAGGGGACTCAGCGCAGGGTGGTTTGAGGTGGTTCGGTGGTCGGATCTGCTCGTGGCGGCGGTGGAAAGTGCTCGACTTTGGGTCGACGTTTCTGGCGATGGATGGGGCGATAGGGGTCGAGCTTGGGTCGGATTGGAAGAGGGGAGGGAGGCGCGTCGACTGGTGGTGGTGGCGAAGGCTCGAATCGCCTGTGGCGGCGGCGATTTGGCTGGGAAGAATCGAGCGACGTAGATCGTCGATCGGGAGAGAAAACGAGGGTTTCTGATGTTTTTTTATTTTTAAAAATAATGAAAGAAAATTCCTGATTGGCCAATGGTTTTAATAAATTTTTAAATAGTGTTTCTCCATACGGACACCTATTCAAACCCAACGACTGTCGTCCCAGAGCTAATTACCCCCATCCCGGACACAATGGGATATGTTTCGTTGGCCAATCGACTGTTACAGTCAGTTATTCTTCAAATTAAAGTATAAAACATTTAATTTTAACTTTGAACGTACATTTCAATTTGCCAGGGCCACAAACTGATTCGAAAAATTCCAGAAAAATAAATCTAGCTATGTTTTGGCGCTACGGTCCCAAAAAAATTAGTTTCGTCGAATTCTGAGATCATTTGAAAAATGACCATTTTCTGGTCGATCCAATTTAACAGAAATTGTCCAAAAACATTTTCTTTTGTCACGCTCACATACTAGCTTCAAAAATTATGAAATTTGAAACCTAGCAATAGTTTGACATCCCGGACCCAACAAAAGTGGTTTCGTCGAATTCCGAGGTCGTTTGCAAAATATCAATTTTCCAGGGATATATATTCTATATAGCAACCTTTCTGAAAATTCATTCGGCCATAACTTTTAATTCCCGCTATGAAACTTCGATTTTTCAGATTCGTTGGAAAGGTATTGATAAACAGATTTAAATATTTTTGGTTTCACTAGAATCCGTTATATTTTCTACCCTGCACAGTCAGTCAAAGTTTGAATTCGAATTTTCAAACTGACTCTGTATTTCTAATTCACTATTTTATTGAAATATTCTATTTCAATTGTTCAAATTCCTTTGAAAAAACCAACTTAAAAAATTTAAATTGGCCCAAAATTTCCGCGTTGTTACAGTTTGATACATATTAACCAAGTACAATATTATCTAGCTTCATACGGACATAATAATACTCACAGTACAGCTATGATGTTAATAATTGTTAAATCAACCGGTTCTTTATTTATTCATAATGAAAAAAAAGCTGCAATAGACTGTTGACTTCTTGAATCGAAGAACCAGCAATGATGTTTTCAAAGTTCAATGTCCAACATATGTGAATAGGGAAATATAGGGTGTTATATACATCATCTACATTTTTATCACTACACAAAATGTAAGAAATGGGAAATAACATATCAGGGACATAACAGATATACCGTTAGTTTTAAGTACAGTTGTAAACAAAATTGGTACAATAGACTGTTGACTTCTTGGATCGAAGAACCAGCAATAATGTTTTTAAAGCTCGAAGTCCAACATATGTGAATAGGGAAACTTAGGATGTTATATACAGCATCTAAATTTTATCAGTAGTAAGAAAAGGGAAATAACTTATGAAGGAGATAATAGATATACAATTAGTTTTAAGAAAAAATGAACTTAGATCCAGTTTGGAGCGCAAGTTTCAAAGTACATAAATAATTATACAAAACCTGATCAAAAATACGATAACGAACGGAAATAAAACTCATAAACTGCAAAATATAGGTGAATCAATAAAGATAAACGATCGTTACCAGTTGATCTTGTTGTTTCTACGCTACAAAATCCCTCATCTTCCCTAATTTGATAGTCGCAAGTGCCGCTTAAGTGTATCAGACAAAGCAGATGTTAGCATGAAGGAAACAAAGGAAAAAGGATCCAACTGCTATATGGATTGCGAAATAGATCTGGGATGGTAAATGAAGAAGAATTTATTTTCAGCAAACTGAAAGGGTTATAGAATATGATTTGGGAAAGGGAAAGGAATGCTGTTAAGGGGAAATGAAGGAACGAATTATTTTGGGATGAATCTCCGACTGCCACATGTTACAGAACACGTGTCATTCAAATAACGGTTTGGTTTCTCCTTTCCAGTATAAGTAATAGATAGATAGATTGGCCAAAAAATGGAAAGTGAATAGTACATATAAAAATTTAGGAGCTAAGTTCAAATGACTACGTTTTGCATGGAAAATCAGGGATATAACCATCTATAAGGTTATTTAATATAGCATACATATTCATTTTGTAAAGGTTAAATGATATACAATATATTTATAGATTAGGATAAGTTTCAATTATAGATCAAGTTAGATCGCTGGTACCATTAAACCTACCAAATTGGCCTTTTCTCCTTAAAACTGATGGTAGATAAACATAAGTAACATGCTATACTTGGCAATAATTTAGGCTGTGAATGCATATAAATCTGGAAGCTAAAACAACGAAGCTATAACGTCAGAACTCATAGAGGTGATTAATACATAAACACATTAAGCTTTCTTACCCATGAAATTTAGCATTGTCAGAAGTCATTGCATCTTTGAGTAGAGCATAATCTTTTGGTATACGAATAGCAATAATTCTAGCTTTGTTCTTCCAAATCAGTGCTGAAATCACAAATAGAGCAATCCAAAATAATAAATTAAATGCAGCAAAAATAATATTAAAAGATGGTTATTTCACTATTTAATTTAAGATTAATTAAGTGACAAACATAGATGTTGAACATGCACGAAATTGCACCAAAAGCTTTGGTGCGTGCTAATAGTCAGGACCAAAAGTGAAATTTGAGAAAAGAGCTTCCAGCCCACCATTACAATTTGAAGTGAAATTCTAGAATTTTGTATTAATTTTTTTAAAGATATTACAGTTCAACGATCTAAACATATACTCAGAAACTGCTATAGTATGTAAGAATTATAGTCCCACTAACATTGCAGTGTTACTGAAATAAAGTGTTTAGATTATAATTATCAAACTCGTATAAAACTATGTTTATTTCACTATTTAATTTAAGATTAATTAAGTGACAAACATAGATGTTGAACATGCACGAAATTGCACCAAATGCTTTGGTACATGCTAACAGTCAGGACCAAAAGTGAAATATGAGAAAAGAGCTTCCAACCGATCATTACAATTTGAAGTGAAAGTTCTAGAATTTTGTATTAATTTTTTTATAGATATTACAGTTCAACTATCTAAACATATATTCAGAAACTGCTATAGTATGTAAGAATTATAGTCCCACTAAGATTGTAGTGTTAATTATCAAACTCGTATATATTGACTTCTCTTCTACCTCTCTCACAATAATCTACAAGCACTGCCATGGTCCCCCTATTCTTGTAACATGCATGTTATGCTTATTTCCATTGACTTCTCTTCTACCCCTCTCACAGTAATCTACATGCACTGCCTTGGTTCCCCTATTCTTGAGTCAATAAAGATAAACAATCGTTACCAGTTGATCTTGTTGTTTCTACGCTACCAATCCCTCATCTTACCTAATTTGATAGTCGCAAGTGCCGCTTAAGTGTATCAGACAAAGCAGATGTTCGCATGAAGGAAACAAAGGATAAAGGATCCAAATGCAATATGGATTGCGAAATAGATTTGGGATGGTAAATGAAGAAGATTTTATTTTCAGCAAACTGAAAGGGTTATTGAATATGATTTGGGAAAGGGAAAGGAATACGGTTAAGGGGAAATGAAGGAACGAAGTATTTTGGGATGAATCTCCGATTGCCACAAGTTACAGAACACGTGTCATTCAAATAAAGGTTTGGTTTCTCCTTTCCAGTATAAGTAATAGATAGATAGATTAGCCAAAAAAATGGAAAGTGACTAGTACATATAAAAATTTAGGTGCTAAGTTCAAATGACTACGTTTTTGCAAGGAAAATCAGGGATATGACCATCTATAAGGTTATTTAATATAGCATACATATTCATTTTGTAAAGGTTAAATGATACATAATATTTTTATAGATTAGGATAAGTTTCAATTATATATCAAGTCAGATCTATGGTACCATTAAACCTACCAAATTGGCCTTTTCTCCTTAAAACTGATGGTGGATAAACATAAGTAACATGCTATATTGGCAATAATTTAGGCTGCGAATGCATATAAATCTGGAAACTAAAACAATGAAGCTATAACGTCACAAGTCATAGAGGTGATTAATACATAAACACACTAAGCTTTCTAACCCCTGAAATTTAGCATCGTGAGAACTCATTGCATCTTTGAGTAGAGCATAATCTTTTGGTATACGAATAGCAATAATTCTAGCTTTGTTCTTCCAAATCAGTGCTGAAATCACAAATAGAGCAATCCAAAATAATAAATTAAATGCAGCAAAAATAATATTAAAAGATGGTTATTTCACTATTTAATTTAAGATTAATTAAGTGACAAACATAGATGTTGAACATGCACGAAATTGCACCAAAAGCTTTGGTACATGATAACAGTCAGGACCAAAAGTGAAATTTGAAAAAAGAGCTTCTAGCCCACCATTACAATTTAAAGTGAAAGTTCTAAAATTTTGTATTTTTTTTAAAAGATATTCCAGTTCAACGATCTAAACATATATTCAGAAACTGCTATAGTATGTAAGAATTATAGTCCCACTAACGTTGCAGTGTTACTGAAAGAAAGTGTTTAGATTATAATTATCAAACTCAAATAAAACTATGTTTATTTCACTATTTAATTTAAGATAAATTAAGTGACAAACATAGATGTTGAACATGCACGAAATTGCACTAAATTGCACCAAAAGCTTTGGTACATGCCAACAGTCAGGACCAAATAGAGCAATCCAAAATAATAAATTAAATGCAGCAAAAATAATATTAAAAGATGGTTATTTCACTATTTAATTTAAGATTAATTAAGTGACAAACATAGATATCGAACATGCACGAAATTGCACCAAAAGCTTTGGTACATGCTAACAGTCAGGACCAAAAGTGAAATTTGAGAAAAGAGCTTCCAGCCCACCATTACAATTTGAAGTGAAAGTTCTAGAATTTTGTATTAATTTTTTTAAAGATATTACAGTTCAACGATCTAAACATATATTCAGAAACTGCTATAGTATGTAAGAATTATAGTCCCACTAACATTGTAGTGTTACTGAAAGAAAGTGTTTAGATTATAATTATCAAACTCGTATAAAACTATGTTTATTTCACTATTTAATTTAAGATAAATTAAGTGACAAACATAGATGTTGAACATGCACGAAATTGCACCAAATTGCACCAAAAGCTTTGGTACATGCTAACAGTCAGGACCAAAAGTGAAATTTGAGAAAAGAGCTTCCAGCCCACCATTACAATTTGAAGTGAAAGTTCTAGAATTTTGTATTAATTTTTATAAAGATATTGCAGTTCAACGATCTAAACATATATTCAGAAACTACTATAGTATGTAAGAATTATAGTCCCACTAACATTGCAGTGTTACTGAAAGTAAGTGTTTAGATTATAGTTATCAAACTCGTATAAAACTATGTTTATTTCACTATTTAATTTAAGATTAATTAAGTGACAAACATAGATGTTGAACATGCACGAAATTGCACCAGATTGCACCAAAAGCTTTGGTACATGCTAACAGTCAGGACCAAAAGTGAAATTTGAGAAAAGAGCTTCCAACCTACCATTACAATTTGAAGTGAAAGTTATAGAATTTTGTATTACAGTTCAACTATCTAAACATATATCCAGAAACTGCTATAGTATGTAAGAATTATAGTCCCACTAATATTGCAGTGTTAATTACCAAACTCGCACAAAACTATGTTTCTTACCATTGACTTCTCTTTTACCTCTCCAACAGAGATCTACAAGCTCAGCCATGGTCCCCCTATTCTTGTAACATGCATATTATGCTTATTTCCACTGACTTCTCTTCTACCTCCCCTCACGGTAATCTGCATGCATTACCCCCACATTCAAACATAGCTATATGGTTGATCAATAGGGAATCTGTTATGCCCAACTAGGTAGAACTTGCCCCCAAAAGCTATCTTAAAGGGGAAGGGTGGCTAATTGGTTATATATACATCGTCTATTCCATACTAGACGATGTGGGACTAATCGTCTATCCCATACTAGATGATTTTTGGGCATTACAGAATCAAGTTAACATGGCAAGAGAAGTTTAATTAACATACCACAGTAACATCAATTCTACTCATAATTTTTCGTTTCCCAACACTAGATTTTATTTACTTATTTTTTGGTGCCTTACTAAATTCTAACTCGTTCATCTCTGCCATATGGCTTTGATTTGTGTCTAGCAAGATATGCAGCTCGCGTACCTTTAATGACAGCATTAATCGAAAATTAGAGTTCAACCAATAAACAAAGAAATCAAGCAATTACGTGTAAGTAAAATTATAAACAACTAGTTACATACTTACATATAATAAGATGATACTGGAAGTACGAAACTAGTTAGCGAATTGTGATGTTTTAAGCGATTCGAAGACGGAAAAATAACTAAAAAAATTCGATGATTTCACCTGTAAATCTTCGAATTTTAAGGAAACAAGCCGATGGTGGAAAACGACCTCGTCGAGAGGAGAGGCGCTTAGATCCGTGGGAAGCAGGTGTAGTTCCAAGTCATGTTTATACCGATTAATTCAAACTTCTGTAATCCCATATCCACCCCACAAACGATCTGTAGAAGAAGGAGAAAAAGCTACAACCAAAGAAGAAATCGACGGTGGGGAAACGACCCCGTCGAGAGGTGGGGGTGCGCATATCCAAGCGAAGAGTTGGATCTGGAAGAGCGCGATGAAAATCACGAGCTTGGTTACACGATGAAAGATTGGAATGTAGATATGGGAAAAGAGAACTAAACCAATAGATGCTGAAATGAAAGGAAGGGCGACGGGGCTTAGGAAAGCGAAACATTAAAAGTTTGGACCCACGGATAGCTCCAAATGTTTTCGCCTTGGAGACACAATTTGGAGCATAGCGCCAAATGTTTTCGCTTTGGAGCAAAATTTTGCATAAGATTCCAGCTCTATACAAATTACGAACGTGTAAGTTAAGAGTTACAGTTAGGGATCAGTAATATTCGGTTCAAACCGAATTAACCGACCAAACCAGTTCATTTCGGTCGGTTCGGTTTCAAAACTAAATCTGTTTGGATTCGGTTTGTAAAATATTTATTTTTGGTTATCGGTTTAACCGAATTAACCGAAGTTTAAATTTTTTTATCTAATTTTATGGTATTGTAGTAATTTAAATAATTAATTTAGCTATATAATACCAATGCATTTATTGCAAATAGATCAAATCTTATCATAAACTTAAAATTTACTATATAAACTTTCTCCAAACATGATTTTATGGTTTACTTTGAGTGAATGTATCATTTGAATTATAATACATCCTTCAAGTTCGGTTAAATCGGTTACCGACCGAATTAATCGAAATTAATTTGGTTTGGTTCGGTTCGGCTTGGAAAATTTTCGGTTTTAATTCGATTTGAGGTTTTTTGCGTCCAAACCAACCGAACCGACCGAACGCTCAACCCTAGTTACAGTCAAATTATTAAATGTATATGAAAATAATATTTTATGCTATACACAAATTGCATAACATTTTATAATATAATTATACCACGAAATTTTTTCACACTCCGACTATGGTATTCATCAAATAATTTCAAATTGATATAGGTACAAAGATTTGCACAGTAATATTTTTATATCTTAAATTCGTATTTTTTTTTATATTTTCGAATTTTCTAAAATATATTAGAAAATATTTAATATTTAGAATTAATTAATAAAAGCTACTTTTGAAAAAAACTTCTATTTGTTTATTAATGGTTTACTATAAGTTGTTGTATATTACTTTTTAATTATACTTAACTATTTATTATTGAATATATACATATATAACAACTTAAAAAAATAGTTGTTTGTGGGCATTCTGACTGAAATTTATGATGAAAGCAGAGAACTTAATTAAGAATTTAGTAATTACATTGGTTATGAGAAAAGATTATTTTTCTAATTCTAAATAAGCAATGATTATAAGTTATTTATTATAGAACGTAAATTATCATTTATTATTACTTATAAATCATTAATTAGAACAATTAATTATTAATTATTGAACATGTTAATAATTATTAAAGAAGTGTGGTGCTAGGAGCACCCCATTATGTGCTGCCTAATACCGCAACTAAAAAATACCACTAAAATGATGTCACTACTCTTCCAAATACCTCAACTTAATAATTAGGGGCTACCACCGAACCTTTTATCATTCCCATCTCAAATTGACATTGATACCTTTTTCACTCCAAAACCCTAAGCAAGCATAGTCGGCGGTGTAAATTCAGATCCTCTTCCCTTTGTCGTTCTTAATCCAAAATCGGTGACAATGCCAAGAAAAAAAGCTGCAGTTTCATCATCCTCTCAATCCCACACAGGTAAGCATTAAACCCTAATTTCGATTTGTTTTAAGTTCTTTGCGTGTTAATTTGGGGTTACTGTCATTGATCGACCGGCTTTTTGTTGCCGCGAGTTGATTTGCCGGAAATGATGTTAAATGCCGATCAATTGTTTGTGGTGGTGGTTGATGTCAGTTTGGTATCGCCATTCATGGATAGTCATTTTTTAGTAGAAATAAGAGGATAAATGTGTTTTAATTACAACCCACTGCAAATATTATATCGTTTTGGCAAATTATTTACGCCCTAACAAACTAATATATCATAATATGCAACCTTTGTGTCTCAGGTAAACCGTTAAAGTGGTTCCAACATAGAGAACATTTGTTCGTTTTAGTTCATGCATTTTGATTTTTGTTAGAGAAAGACTATCATAATTTGCATATGGTTTGTACTGGCATATTGTTACTACCTTTAAGTATCTAGTTTTAAGTTTTAACTATTCAAAACAAGAAAAACAAAATTGCTGTTTCGTATAAAAAATCTAAATATTTTTCTTTTTCTTTTTCCTTTATTGTACGACTTGAATATGAGAACTAGTTGTAATATATTGTTGCCGGTCTCGTTAAAACGACGTTAGTTCACCAATTATATTCACTTTATTTCATCATTTTAGTCACCACTACATGCGTATACAATTTGATCTATCTTCCCTTCGCACATTTTGCTTGCTTTAATTTGAGTTCCTAAGCTTGAAAGTTTACTGTGTTGACTACTTTCTTTTTATAATATGAATCAGCATAAAAGTTTAATAGTTAGTAATAACCATTTTGTTTTATCTACTCAGCCATTATGATGTCTTTGATCAAGTTATCCGTGATAAATGTCCACTAAAAATAATTAGTTCCAAATAAAATTACCGATATCATAGTCTAAGAAGCAAGTAATATAGCATTGCATAATCACACCATAGTTGTTTATGAATTTATTCATTCATCAATGGTTATGGTAACTAGTATTGTACACTTAAGTCTAAAAATTTGTTAAATTATTTATTTATCCATTCATTCATATCATAGTGTAAATATTTATCCATTAGTAGTTATACTAACAATTAGTCGTATTTCCTGTAGTAACCACATAGATGTTTATAATTTGTATAGGAAGTCGAAAGCAACCTATGACAGCGTCGTTCCGATGTAATCGAGCCAAAGCACTAGAGAAAGCACGGCATACTGCATCTGTTAAAGAATCAGAAAAAGAGATTGAATAGAATGAAAGTAGCACCGAACATTAATCAAACGATGAAGCATCAAGTGAAGATGGTTCTAAAGAATCGGCCGATGATGGTTCTAAAGAGTCAAGTGGTAATTGTTCAAATGCTTCAAATGGTGATGGTTCAGGAGGCGTTGATGAATCAAATGACAGTGATAGTTCTAGCGAGGAGGATAATTTGGAAGACAAAGGAAAAGAACCTTCTTCTGCACTGGTAGTTAGAGGTGCATCGACTTCTGGATTTGCCAAAGTTGTCCATCCTTCTTCAAGCATTAATGATTCTCTACTTAAAACTATTAACACACTCATAGCGTATGGCATATGAAATAAGCAAGAGGTATACTCTTTTGACGTAATTTTTTTTTTTGCTAAATTGTGTTCTATTGTAATGTAGGAGAGAGGGCCATTGAAATGCATTTCGCATTGGAGAAAGCCACAAGAACGGAGTTTAAAGGGCATGCCTAGTGTCGTGGTTGAAAAGATTAAAAATTCCGGTTTGTTTGATTTAGTGCAGCAAACGTATAAGCATGTTGATTACGTAACAATATCTGCTTTTGTTGAAACATGGCATCTAGAAACCAACTCTTTTCATATGCCATTTGGAGAAATGACAATCACGTTAGATGATGTTGCCCAAATTTTAAAAATTCCTGTAGTTAGTACATGTGTGTACAAGAAGGATGACCGATCTGGAAAACAATTATTAATGGAATATCTTGAAATTACTTCAGCAGAAGAAAAGGAACAAACAAATGATGCGCTTTCGGTTAAGCTTCATTTTTTATTGCATAAATTTGGTGAAAGGGAAAATGAAGACGATGCAAACGAGCATGATTACGAGATTGTTACACGAGCTTATATTTTGTATTTATTGGGTTGCTCTATATTCTGTGATAAGTCGGGGAGTAAGGTTTCTATTAATTATCTGAAATGTCTAGACAATGAGAATCAGGTAGGAGAGTACGCCTGGGGAATGGGAGTACTAGCTTACTTATATCGACAACTAGGTTTGGCTTCTAGATGCGATGTCCGGCAAATGTCAGGTTAGTTGACATTATTGATTGTAAGTAAAATTTACTATTTTACGTTTAAGTCTGATTTTTATATCCATATACTCATATATAATACTTCAGGCATGGATTTATGATCATTTCCCGATGCTTCCGAATGTTGTACCGAACAAAAACTATGACGTTTCGTTGCCTAGAATGTGTAGATGACAACCTGTTAAACAATCTGGTGATGCCACTTCAGCCATTACGTTTACGCGAACAACTGGATGATTTAAATGCACACGACGTAAGTACTAAATACCTGCAAAACGTAATTTTGTTAATTATAGTTACTGAGTATGTTTAGCCTTGCAGGTTTGTTGGGACCCTTATCGAGATGTGAGGTCTCACTGCCCATTGCCCGATGTTGCATTTTTCAATGGTGTTTTGTTATGTTTTGATATTGCCGAACCATACTATCTGCAAAGAGTACTTAGACAACTTGGTATTTGTCAAAGAATTCCGCGTAAACGAATGAAACCTAAGAAGTGTCGTAGGGGATTGAATGCTAACCAATATAAGATTTCGTACGATAATTGTTTCTAGTACGCAGAAAATTGTGATGATCACGTGTTATCATCTAAATCAAGACTACCATTGGTTGTCGATCCTTGGGATTGCACTGTTAAATACATGGAGTGGTATACGAAAGAATCACATCCTATAGTTCAACATCTAGATTTGAGACTGAGTAGTAGTAGAAAAGTTGACAATGATGAAAGATTGGTAATAATCACTTTAAATCGTTTTACCATTTTCATTATACATTGCTAATTTATTATAACATGTCATATCAGAGAATTGCTGCTGGGGCTGCAGTAGAAATGCTCAAGCAAAATTTAAATGCTCCGCAGCTTAAACGAGTAACGAACTTATTACAAATGGACTGAGCAGCTGTTGACGTTTTTGGAGGAAGCTTTAAATGAGCCAGAAAAGCGTGAAAAATGAAAGAAAAGCGTGCATGATTCTAGAAATTAGCTCATGGTTTACGATTGTTTAGCTTATGAACTATTATTATCTTTTGCTCTTAGAACTTGTATTGGTATAATGTACAAACTTGTTAGCTTAAGGTTCAATGTGATGTTAATGTTTTGATGTTGTCATGTTATGTGGTATGAACAAGCTTTATTGTTTTAATGTTATGATTTTATTCTGTGCATTTGTAATTTTTGTTCGGCACTTGTCTTTTTAATGTTTTGTTTCGAGTGTATTATGTGTTTTAATTTTTGTTCGGCACTTAATTCCCATTTTGGTTTAGAAATAGAACTTTACAATGTGAATACCATTTTGCAAAACATTGTTTATATGCTGTATGTGAAACGACCCAAACTTCCCCGTAAAGGAAAGGCTGGATTGCCTTAAGAACAACACACATCAGAACACAAAACAGAAGAACATTTTTATTGCTAATTACAACAATTACATCAGAGTACAAGAATATAACAGAGTATGAATACTTATTACAGAAATAGAAATATAATAATATCAGAGTTTTAAATTACATTTAAATAGCAGTGGAAAATAATACAAATATACAACTGGAAGAAATACACGGATACAGAGCTTTCCGAATACCGCTTCAGCTGTAAGCCAGGATCCTGTAAATATATCTGCAAAAAGCTACTCGACTGCCCGTGTGGAAAATAAGGGCACCCGAGTTTTCCAGTGAAACAAACTACAGGTCAGTCATGGGATCGGTATGAGAAATCTTAACTAAACTTATCTAAAAATAAGGCTAATCACAGGACCACGCCGCTAACGCAGAACGGGTTTACTCCATTGGATTGCCAGTGCATAAATAAAGTAAATCGTTAAACAACGCAATGCTTTTTAGAAAAATGAAACCATTATAAGATCCAAGTCCCATCACACAATGCAACGCAAACCGGAGGATAGGGTTTTACCTTATAATGGTCAAAAATGCTTGATACGATAAAACGGATTTAACATTAGTGTGTATATCTGTGGGTATATATATATTTCAAAAACATTTCAATCATAATGTATTAATCATTGACGGCATAGTACCACATCCTACTATGTCGCCATACTAGTTCTACAATCCAAACCGCAAGGGATCGTATTGGAAATTTGGTTTCCATCATGAGTCAAGGCTAGGGAGGAGCTCCTTACCGATTCGAGACACTCTAGCAAATGCCCCAGGATCACACCTATGGGCAACCCTTGGATAGCTGCAGGGTCGGTCCACTCCGAAGGGTCGTGGATTAGTTATGCCTGAACACACGTTTCCCGGTCCTTTTGAACCTATAATATGACCACTAACGGCCTATAAAACACGAGGTACCTCATAATCCATCAACCACATAAGTAAAATGTCAGCACTGGTAGGTCCCTGACATTACTCTAGCTAGAAAGATAACGTGTGCACTCCCTGCGTTCCCTTCTCCCGTTTTTGAATCATACCGGGGTGTGAGGCTCGTGAAGTCACGATATACACAAAGTTATGTCGTAATAGGCTATACTTTGATCATCCCACAAAGCCCTGCTTTTCAACAAAAGCCTTGATCATTTGCATCTTGGCGTGCCACATTGATAATCCACGCCATGTGATCCATCACTATTAACATATACCCGGGTGTTAAGTAGAGAATAAATCCTCCACCACCAAACAGACATACATTAACAGAAATCAATTTAATTCACATGGAACAAAATCCAATGTCAGAAACACATCCATTTACTAGCTTATGCTCTGGGCTGAGCGAAAACCAAATCCAAACAATCAACCATAGTCCGGACGGCCACCACTGAAGCCCCCTCAAGGTAGCTACTCCCATCAAAGGTCTCTGTAGCAACACATCCATTCCATGTGAAGATCGTCGGTCTTCAATCACCGTCTTCATCTTCGATTCTTCATCTTCGTAGTAATTATTCGGAATGGGTTGAACCCGGTCTTCCCGAATAACTCACGTATTTTATAATTAAAAATCAAGTACTATAAAAACACATCCAACGCCTCATTCCAATTCAGAATATTCTTTTAAATAAAATATTCAAATTATTCTATCAAAGATAAATTCTTTACATTTACTCTTAAATCTTCTTTTAAAAGATTTATTAAAATCTCAATTTGGTTTTAAATATCAAAAATCATTATTCAATGATTATTTAAATTCAAGACATTAATCTTATCCTTAACTGGGTTAAAGAACTAATGTCATTTAAAACATAGTTCACAGTAAATCTAAACTCATCTTCCATAAAATATAGAATCTTCACAGAAATCAAATTAATATATAATCGTTATAAATTTCTGTATCCGACCAATAATATAAATGGAATAACGGCAAAGCCTTTTAAATTCCGTATGTAGTATTGATCTTCTTTTACAGAAGCTTATCTCGGTTATTATTAATTCAAATTCCATTCGACTCCAATTTAATATATTAAATTGGAAAACTTTGGTTTTGGGAAAATACCCATTTAAATCTTAATAAAAGATTTATAAATTCCAAATCATATTTTCACCGTCAGTCGGGTTAAAGAACACATGTCACTTAAAAACATGGTTCATAATAAACCCAACTCACGTTTCGTCTTATTTCAATTACTAAGTATAATTGAAAACTTTTAATAACCTAAATAAAAGATTATTCTTTTCATACGGGGTTTAAGAACAGTGTTATTTAAGACACTATTCACGACAAACCAGATCCAATTAATTTAATTTAATTTCAATTAAATATTTATGTATTGGAAAACATCATTAAATCTAAATTTAATGATTTATTTTAATAAATAACTAGCTCATTTCAATAAAAATATATTTTTCTAAAATATATTCCTTTTCTAAAATATTCTTTTTCTAATACATTTTCTAAATATTATTTTTCTAGAATATTCTTTATTGGAATGTGACTCAATCAACAACCATATATTGTATGCAATCAACAATCATGATAAATAATTATCAAACATCCAAATGACGACCAAAGTGGAATTTATAACTGTGTGAGCATTAAAGTAAATAAATAACGCTTATCATAGACTGTCAATCCATCGATTGACAGATAGCTAAATATTGTTATTAGTGTGTGTCCAATATCATCCCAATACCCGTGTGGGGTTTCATCCATCGAACACATAATAATAAATTTGTGCACTTGGGTGATGTGTGAAAATTATCGTCCCAATCACATAAACAAGCCGAGTAACTTGTAAATGGTAGTGTAATATTCAGCTTGAATATACTACCATTATGTTTAACACATCAAACATTCCGACATCACAGATATATATCATAATTATTTTATTGTGAACAAATCACAATAAAAATCTACTCTTTCATTTCAATTCTTTTAAAAGTGACAAAAATGTATCCTTTATCCTAATTCTTTTAAAGTGACAAAAATGTTGAAATTTTGTCTAATTCCTTTCGATGTACAAAACATGATAATTTTGTCAAATTCATTATAATGTACAAGATATGAGAATTTTGTCAAATTCAATTCTGATGTACAAAATATGATAATTTTGTCAAACCTTTTAAAGTAAACAAAAATGTTATTTTTGTCTTCATTCCTTTAAGGTAAATAAAAATACTAACTTTACTTTAATCCTTTTTAATGATCAAAATGTGCTCTTTCTTCTTTGTGAACCAAAAATGTGTTTTTTGTTTTAATTCTTATTAATGATCAAAAATGAAATCTTCCTTCATAATAACAAAAATGTATATTTTGGTTAAACTCTTTATTATGACCAAAAATAATTATTTTTGTTTCATTCCTTATAATTGACAAAATGTGTATTTTCATTACATTCATTTTAATGTGACAAAAGTGTCTATTCTAATTCATTCTTTTTAATGTATATAAAAATATACATTTTCTAGTTCATTCTTTTAATGTATAAAGATATTCATTTTCTAGTTTATTCTTTTAATGTACAAAAATATATTTGTTTGGTTACACTCTTTTTTTAATGACCAAAAATGATAATTTTGGGTTAAACTCTTCTTAATGTAAACAAAACTATATATTTTGATCTACTTCTTTTTAATGTAAACAAATGTTCATTTTAGTTTAATACTTTTTAATACACAAAAATATTCAATTTTGTTTCACTAATCAAGTTTTGACAAAACAAGTTATTTTATTTCACTAATCATGTTTTGACAAAATATTATTCTTATATAATCCTTATTAAATGACAAAAATGTGATTTTTTTTTAAAATCCTCATTAAGTGACAAAAATGTATGTTTTTGTCAAACTCCTTATTAAGTGACAAAAATGTGATTTTTGTCAAACTCTTTTTAATATACAAAAATGTTCATTTTTGTCTAACTCTTTTCAATGTGCCAAAATGAATGGTTTTAACTCATTCTTTTTCAAAGTGATAAAAATGGATGAATTACTTCATTCTTTTCAAAGTACCAAAATGCTTGGTTTTTATCTCAATAACTATATTTCTAATCGAAATGTCATTTTTATTTTGCATAACACATTTCAAATAAAAATGTTGTTTTTATTTCCAAGGTACATTTGTGAGGAAATGTTGTTTTATTCCACTGTAACATTTATAAGAAAATGTTATTTTATTTCAAGGTAACATTCATTAGAAAATGTTATTTCATTTCAAAAATCATGTTTTGACAAAATATGTTATTTCATTTATAATACCACAATTTATAAAAATAATATTTTTATTCCTATTGTAACATTTATATATAAAAAAAATGTTATTTTATTTCACTACACATCCTTTTGACAAAATGCTATTTTTGATTCAATTATCATTCTTTGACAAAAATGCTATTTTTGTTTCAATTATCTTTCTTTGACAAAAAAATGCTATTTTTGTTTCAGTTATCTTTCTTTGACAAAAAAACTATTTTTAATTCAATTATCATTCTTTGACAAAAAATGCTATTTTTGTTTCAATTATCTTTCTTTGACGAAAATACTGTTTTTGATTCAACAAAAATGTAAATTTTGTTGATCTATTTCAATTCCACAAAAATATGATATTATGTTTTCATTCTTTTACAGTGAACAAAAATATTAACTCTGTTTGCTAGACATATTTCAAAAAGAAAGTTGTCTTTATTTTTCTAATCAAGTTCTAATCAAAAATGGTAATTTTGTCACTAACAATCTAATTAAAAAATGTTAATTTTGTCACTAATCAGGTTTTGACACAAAAGTGTTATATCAATCTAACATGTTTTGAACAAAATGAATAATTCCAATTCTAGTGTATATTCATAACATTAAAATTCCTATGTTAACATTCTTGATATTTAAAACACTAAAAATCATTTCCCTATGTTAACATTCTTGATCTAACCAATAATGATATTTCTATGTTAACATTACTGGTCTAACAAAATATGAGCATCGCAAATCGATCACACAACAAACAAATTTCAATCCACAAATCACAGATCTGATTTTATCACATGCATTACATTCAACACACAACAATAATGAATAATAACAAACAGGAAATAACTATAGATTTGTGGTAATAAATTCATAATTATTTATAAATTATAAAAATAGATTTCTCACATTGCTATTCAGATCTGAATTTCCCTGGAATTTTGATTTTCTCAGTTGCAGATTTAGTTTGTCCCATGTTGTAGTACTCGAAAATATGAATCCAACGCACTCAGTTTCATTCGATTTCGCTTCTATATGAAGAAGTTACGATGGTTTAAAGATTTGAATATTTAAAAGGATAATTAAATTATAATTAGATTAATTAGCTTCCCCCTTTACTCGTTATCTTCTTCATCGTGTACACTGCAATAATCGAACCCACCACCGATCCATTAGGGTTCAAAACCGCTCGAACCCCAAAGCAAGAGACGCCGATCCAATACCATCACGTCGAAGCCCCGCCTGTCCTCCACCGTTGCCGAGCAAGGGTCCCCACTCGCGCACCCCAAGGACCCGCAAAATGCCTCCGACGTCGGCGCCTTCCTGCTTGGATTCCACCCTCCCCGATGATCAATA
The DNA here is from genome assembly GCA_030737875.1 of Allium sativum. Taxonomy (NCBI): domain Eukaryota; kingdom Viridiplantae; phylum Streptophyta; class Magnoliopsida; order Asparagales; family Amaryllidaceae; genus Allium; species Allium sativum. Next base: position 756,232,046 of record CM060918.1, read on the forward strand.
ACCGATCATCACCGTACCTGTTTGAAGAGCTTGAACTCCTCTTCGATTCTTGCCTTGATTTCGTCCTTTAATTCGTTTTTGATTTAGAGAAATTAAGGATTTAAAAATGGAAGATGGTGGCCATTCGTTCTTTACAGTGGCGGCTGAGAGTTTAGAAAATAGGGTTACGGTATTGGGAACCGTATATACTAGTATTTATAGTGTATTTTTTCTTTTATTTTTATTTATTTTCAAAATATATCCGTATGATGATATAAACACCAAATCAAACCCAACGAGAGTCACCCTCCAGCTAAATACCGCTATTCCGGACACATTGGAATATGTTTCGTAACCCATTTCGACTGTTACGATATGTTTTTCTTTAATTTAAATTATAAATCATTTAAATATTAAATTCAAATGTACATTTTAAATTACCGAGGCCACATACGAACTCTAAAAATTCCAGAAAAATTATTTCTAGTTATGTTTTATCGATACGGTTCTAACGAGACTAATTTCGTTAAATTCTGAGATTGTTTGAAAAATGCCTTTTTTCTAGTCGATTAAATTTGACCGAAACTGACAAAACACATTTTCCTTTTCCACGCTCACATATTAATTTGAAAAATTATGAAAATTGAAACTTAGAAATAATTTGACATTCCGGTTTCAACAAAAGTGGTTTCGTCGAAAACCGAGGTCGTTTGAAAAATGACTATTTTTAAGGCCAATATTATATTAAAATACAATATAAATTCTACGGCGACTTTTCTAAATTTTAAACTGGACATAACTTTTGATTTTTAAAACGAAATTTCAGTTTTTCAGATTCGTTAGAAAGATATGATTAAGCAGATTTAAATATTTCTTGTTTCGCTCAATTCTGATTTAATTTACATCCTGTATGCTCAGTCAAAGTTCAAAATTTCAAACTGCAACGCTGTTTTAAACTCCTTTTATAATTAAATTGAATTTATTCGTTTTAAAATAAATTTTTAGTCGTTCTTATTTAAAATAAATTATTTTAAATATTAAAATCCATTAAAATTTCTAAAATAAAATTTTAAATTGGCCCCAAAATCCCGGGTCGTTACAATCTCCCCCACTTAAAACCTTTTCGTCCTCGAAAAGTAACGTAGCTAAAAGTTGTTTAATTTACCAATTCAACTAAATTTTGTTTATTGTTTTCAATTAATTATCATTCTAATATTTTAATTAATGAAACTAATTATCAAACATCGCAACCAGCAATCAATTAGGTGATTAACTGTTCAAATATATATAACTTTTATATATGATCAAAAATCTTATTTTTAGTGCAAATCACAGCAATGTGTCTTAACTAAGTGTTGGTTCTCATACCAGTCAATGGAAGTATATAGAAATCCCACTTTCGAGACTCGAACATAAACTCTGATGATGATGCATCAACCATCAGAATCATCTCCGGGCGACTAGAGTGTGATTCTATATCTATCTAGTATATTAAAACTTCGAATATCCGTTAATTACTCGTATATTCGAACTCTTTATATACTCGATTGTCCACATAAAAATATAATAATATACTCAAATGTGTATTTTAAAATAAAATTTTCAAAACTAAATTTGTTTTCATTTTTATATATTTTTAAAGAAAATAATACTCTTCTAACTCATTCTAGGATACTACTGATCCCATCTCTAACGAGTTATTCTTATTGGATTTTACTAATCCGATCTCTTATGAATTCTTTCATTCGGTTCTAATGTGTCTTGTTCTCGAGCTCTGTAAACCAAAGCTCTGATACCAACTGAAACGACCCAAACTTCCCCGTAAAGGAAAGGCTAGATTGCCTTGAGAACAACACACATCAGAACACAAAACATAAGAACATTTTTATTGCTGATTACAACAATTACATCAGAGTACAAGAATATAACAGAGTATGAATACTTATTAGAAAAATAGAAATACAATAATATCAGAGTTTTAAATTACATTTAAATAGCAGCAGAAAATAATACAAATATACAGCTGGAAGAAATACACGGATACAGAGCGTTCCGAATACCACTTCAGCTGTAAGCCAGGATCCTGCAAATATATCTGCAAAAAGCTACTTGACTGCCCGTGCGGAAAATAAGGGCACCCGAGTTTTCCAGTGAAACAAACTACAGGTCAGTCATGGGACTGGTATGAGAAATCTTAAATAAACTTATCTAATAATAAGGCTAATCACAGGACCACTCCGCTAACGCGGAACGGGTTTACTCCATTGGATTGCCAGTGCATAAATAAAGTAAATCGTTAAACAACGCAATGCTTTTAAGAAAAATGAAACCATTATAAGACCCAAGTCCCATCACACAATGCAACACAAACCAGAGGATAGGGTTTTACCTTATAATGGTCAAAAATGCTTGATACGATAAAACGGATTTAATATTAATGTGTATATCTATGGGGGTATATATATATATTTCAAAATCATTTCAATCATAATGTATTAATCATAGACGGCATAGTACCCCATCCTACTATGTCGCCATACTAGTTCTACAATCCAAACCGCATGGGGTCGTATTGGAAATTTGGTTTCCATCATGAGTCAAGGCTAGGGAGGAGCTCCTTACCGATTCGAGACACTCTAGCAAATGCCCCAGGATCACACCTATGGGAAACCCTTGGATAGTTGCAGGGTCGGTCTACTCTGAAGGGTCGTGGATTAGTTATGCCTAAACACACGTTTCCCGGTCCTTTTGGACCTATAATATGACCACTAATGTAACGACCCGCAAATCCGTGCTATCCGAGTTGACTAAATACAACACACGTCCAACCCAAATAACGCAGAAATACGAACCATTAATAGAAAGAAGTTAGAAGATGAGAAATAGGAGGAAAGAAATATTAGAATAGAAGAAAAACGAAGATCACAACTCACAGCGGAACGAATAAAATATATTATATAACATAACTTTTGAAATACAAATCTGTTTGGTACATATATACATACCATCATCAGAGTACACATAACATTTGACTCAGCGGAAGTAACTCCAAATAACTAACGTTGAAGCCTCCTGCTCCAAGCTCCTCCAAGTGTATCTGTAAAAGCCTGAAACACTTGACTGCCCGTACAAATTTGGGCAACCAAGAGTTTAGGGAAAACAAAACAAAATAAACTCTGGGTCAGTCATGGGACTGGTGTGAGTAAACTCCAACCACTTATTTAACTTTCAAAACCCTTTTCGAAAGAAAAGATAATAGTAAGACCAGCCCACACATAAACACGGACGGTTTTTACCTTACTATAACCCAAAACACTTTGATATCAAATCCAGTGATATTATAATAATGCCTACATCAAGTAAATAACCAAATAGCAGAACGCTTGCATCTCACGCTCCACATATATAAAATAAAATCAAAAACCGCATAGCGCTTATTGGAGATTGGATTTCCAACATGACAAGGTATGGAACCACCTTCCGCTAGTGTATCTCTAAAGACGAATACACCTGGGTTCAACAAGAACATCTTGTAACCCGGCCCACACATGACCGACCACTCATTTCGCTTGAGTGTATCGAATGTATATCACCATCTCAAACCACCGTTTCCCGAATGGGCAGAATCGATAGATTTAGAAACAAAAGGAATTTCTCTAGATAGGTGATTATACACCCTAATGGGTGCGACCCACATAGCCATGCTGCCTGCCCGATTTTTGTCCTTTCCCGGTTGTTGAGGCCTGAGGCTACGAATACTTACCATTCATTGATAGCACAATCACTTTGAATGCCACATTGTCAGATCCGTTAATCACTAGTTGAGTTTGCACAAATATTCTGGATGTTATGCTAAGGGATAAATCCGTTGCAACCATATATATTTATACAGACCAACCCATTAGATCATTGGAAATACTCTGTCAGACATTCGTCCATTTACGTTCGTTCTGGGATTGAACAAAACCGAAGGCACCATTTCTATCAATAGAAAAAGCCCTTGCACTTCACTCCGTCTTCAATATATTCAGCATACTTGGTTCGCAACGCTTATGCCAATACGGAGTGGTTCTTCGGATAATAATCCAACCGGTCTCTCCATATTGACAACGATGGTCAAAAACTTCGATAGTCTGTGATTTAACTATCGAATAAAAACAAGTGTTCAATCAACATATCAACAAATCACTGGGCCCTTTAATTAATATTCATTAATTAAATCACTTTTCCATTCCCTCTATCAATATTTGTTAACCAAATAATTTCAATAATCATCTCGGCTTCTTTACGCTATTTGGGAAGCATTTCCCAATATCAACTTCTTTTATTTTCTATGTATTATAAAAATCTCTATTTGCAATTGGAAACAATTCCAATCACTTATCTCTATCCCTTTTTGTTTACAATATTCGATTTTTATATTCACTTTCCTATCGAATATTCAATACGTCGATACAATGATTTCTAATTATCAAAATATCTTAAAAATATTCTAACTTCTTAAATTTCCGGAAAAATTCGCCATAACCTCCCCTGTATCGGGAGCGTCGGGAAATTTCAAATAGCTTCCCGATATCTTCCTCAATCAAAAAGAAAAAGGAAAAGCCAAGCGACTTGCCGATACGGCGCATAAAATCTCATATATGAATTAAACATGTACCTTTTTGTCGAGCACATAAATTTAAATCTTCATATACTTCATATCAATCCCGTCTAACACCTGTTCACCTGTTTGCAATTCAATTCAACACTATCTAATCGTTTGAATCCAGTTTCGCCCATTTATTCTTTAATTAGTCATTTTGCCTATTTTACCTCTTTGTTGAACATAACATTTTCAAACAAAATATTTAACTTGCTCATAACCAAATTGCGTTTCAATTTCAATTCTAGTTTCCTTTTTGATTTCGAATATAAATTTTCAAATCGAATTTACTTATTCAAACCCCAATATCCCTTCGAAAACTCATTAACTAATTTCTATTCAATTTAGTTAATTCTATTCAATAAATCAAAATCTGGTTTTTGTTTCAAAAATCATATTCATTTACACACTTGAATTCGCATATATTTTACAACTCAACTCTGAAATTTTCTAAATAGACAATTCGGTTTTTTTTTCCGCTTAAAATCCTTTTATAACATTAAATAAACCATTATGGTTTTAAAACGATTCTGGCGCTGCTTTTTCTGAAAATTTGATTTTGATAGAATTCAAAATCTATACGACGAAATTCATATTTTTCTCTTTCATTAGAAAACTATTATCAAACCGGTCCCGACGTTTCTTGTTTCAAAGAATTCCGACTTCAATTGAGTTCTATATATTCAATTGAAGTTCGAATCGCCAATTTACGAACTGCATCGCTGCGGCGAGTTCGTTTTAATTATATTTATATATATATAAACTTTTTAAACTTCGTTTGAATGAAATTCAATTCCATTCTGATTTTAATATATTCAAATCCATAGTTTCAATTCCATTTGAATTCCATATTCAAATCCCATAGTTAATTCTATTTCGAGTTCTATTTGAAATTCTATTTTCAAAGTTTTAATTCAAGTTCTACTTTGAAATTTTACATTTGAATTTCCTTATTCAAATCCCATTTCCAATCTCCATTTAAATTTCTATACTCAAATCTATTTTCATTCTATTAGAATTTCAAATCTCATATTAAACTTCACTTTAAATTCAAATACCATATTTAAATTTCTCTTGAATTCAAATTCTATATTTATATCCCTTGGATTCAAATTCTAGATTTATATCTCTTGAATTCCAATTCTGGATTTAAACTCCATTCTCAAATTTTGTTTGAAATTCCTATATTTAAAGTCTATTTGAATTCTCGAATATCCCAACTCCATTTGAAATTCAAATATTCAAACTCCATTTAAATTCTATTTGAAATTCTAAATGTTTCAAATTCCATTTTCTCTTATTTGAAATTTCCAAAATTTCAAATTACATTCTTCTCTTATTTGAAATTCCATTTTTGAATTTCCTTTATTTCAATCCCATTTGAATTCCTTTGAATTCAAATTCTATTTCAATTCCCTTGAATTCAAATTCTATTTCAAAACTATTTGGATTTCCTATCTTGAAATCCTATTTCAATCCTACTTTGAAATCCTACATTCAAAGCTTATTTCAAATTCTATTTTGAAATTCCATATTCAAATTTCTACTTGAATTCCTATATTCAATTTCATGTTCAAATTCAATACTTGAATTTCTATTTCAAATCTCTATTCAAATTTCATATTTAAATTCCATTCAAATCTCTATTCAAATTTCACATTTGAATTCTTCTTTGAAATACTATATTTCAAATTCTATTCAATTCCTCTTTGAAATTCTATATTTCAAATTCGATTTTGAAATTCTTCTTTGAAATTCTATATTTCAATTTCGATTTTGAAATTCATCTTTGAAATTCTATATTTCAAATTCGATTTTGAAATTCTTCTTTGAAATTCTATATTTCAAAGTCTGTTTTGAAATTCTACATTCAAATCTCTATTTGAATTTCTTATTCCAATTCCTTTGAATTCAAAATTTATTTTAATTTCTTGAATTCAAATTCTATTTTTCCATTCTAATTTCGTCTATTCAAATTCTATTTGAACTTCTATTTGAATTTCTAATATTCGATCTCTTCTTAAAATTCAAATATTTAAACTCCCTTTTAAAATTTAAATGTTATACTCAAATTTCATTTGAGTTATATATTTAAAAATTTCATTTCACATCCTGTTTTGAAATTTCATTTCAAAATTCCAATTTCACGCTTGTATTTCTATTTCTGAATTATCAAATGATAATTCTTTTCACTTTATTTATAACTTTGTTATAAAAGAATTATTTATAAACTTCGTTTATAAAGAAACTACTTGTTTTATTTTTCAAAAACAAGTTTATATTTTTATTTCCATTTAAAATTCAAATTCTATTTAAAAATAGAATTCTCCCTTTTAAAATCTCAAATATCCTTTTAATTGGCCCAGTGATATTTAAAACAATCAAATCACCCAATTTTCAATCATTTGGTTTTTAACACATCATATATGAATATATATGAAATCAAACAAACAACAAACAAATAATATATTTTTGAGGAATCCAGTTGGATTCCTCCAACCTGTTTTCCTGCATCCACAGATGTTAGCACATAAATAATACCCATTCTGCTTCGTGGCAGAATATCGCGGTATAGAAGGTCATCCACTAATCATAGCATGGGGCGTATAGGGTAATCATCCGCTATGAAACTGCGGGCATCCGCTAATGAGGCTGCGGGAATCCAACCAATCAATCAACCCAATATATATATAAAATAGCCTAAATAACTAATATATATAAAACAACCAGAAATCATTCAACAAGCAACAAACAATTATTTTTAATGAAATAAAAATAATTCTAAAGGTGAGTGAGATTTACTCACCAGGGTGTCTATTTACGCTGGATACCCGATGAAGACTATTATGTAGATTGTACAGTAGTTCCTCCATTTCACTGTTTTTCAATGTAAAACAAAAAAAATCTCAATTACCGAAGTATACTAATTTAATTAACTTCTCAGATATAACAAATTCCGAATTTAACCTTAACCTTTCTCGAATGATTAGTCTACACATTTTATTTCTTTATTAACTAATTTCCTTTATAACCACTAATTATATCAACTAATTTATTTTAATCAAATACCAATTATATAAAATAATTTCCATGTATTAAATTTAAATCATTTTACAGTAGTAAAATGCCTAAGTTAATTTCCTATCTGGAAATAAATTTCGTACCTAAATCACTTGAATTAATTACACCTTACTACCTAAAATTTCTTGATTGAAATAAACAAATAACTAAATTAACTAAATTAAGATAATTACCTTAATAACCAAATTAAATCCATTTATCATTCTCGGTCCTTCAGTGCTTCATAGCAGTTCGCGACCCCCCCTCCCCCCAAATCAACATCTCGACACCCCAAGACCCCATCGTCGCACCTCTCAATACTGTATCGAGCTACACCAAACCATCCTCGAAGTGTTCCTTGCGTCACCCTGAGCCTTATCGCACCATCAGACTCCCCAGAACCCAACCCTAATCACGAGCGTCCCAAGGGGTCTTCGAGCTCCAGGTGGTTATCGCGGTTCCATAATCGCGATTTAATCCTTGCGATATTCCCCTTTAAAGGCCTCGAACTGACATGATTTCGAAATTTCGATGGAAAGGGTTTCGATTGTGGAAAAGGAACGAAAGGGAAATACTACGGATTTGTTTCGGTTTTTCATCTGAGGATGGAAAAAAATATAACGAGGTCGATGGTTTATATAAGGGCGAGAGGAGACAAGAGGTACACAGGCCATTAAAATCGTGTTTCGTTGATAACGAGAGCAGGAGACAGTTTTGTGGCTCGAGGGAAATTTGTTTGCATAGGAAATAAATTTGGTCGGCTGATAAAACATTTGATATGAATTTATTTAATTAGATAACTAAAATATCTTGTGGTACCCTTATTCGAAAATCAGAACCGCTATTTTAATGCAACCATTGTTATTTCAACAGTTTAACACATTTGAACTAACCGAATATATTTTATATTTAAATGTATATAGAATAATCATTTTAATTAGAAATAAAATTTTAAATTTATAAACAAATAAATTTCTCGATAATATACCATTACCATTATCGATTACATTCACATGGAATTTATATTTATTATCTGAACTGTTTTGATTCAATTCTAACTTCGAATTCAATATATCCCGTATTACGGTAATTAGATCTATAACTCAATATGAAAATCGATTTATATTATCAGCTCTATATTATAAATAATATTAAATATTTAAAATAAACCGACCAGAAAATCTGGGTCGTTACATTCTTCCCCCCTTAAAATAATTTCGTCCTCGAAATTGTTAAGTTAGGAAAAATGGTACAAACTCATTACTTTTCAAAATCTCACTTATGTTGAAACTCAACTCCTCATATTTCAACAAATTTAATTCTACCAAAACATTTGGTTTCTCATTCACATGCATTCAAATTGATTTTGAATCAATTCATTCACTTGATTTATTTAACTTGTTTTAAGTTAAAATTAATTCCAAAATTCAAATCCCAGGGTTTTCATTTCAAATTCTTTGAAATACATAAATATATACTTATATTTATTTCCATCTAAAACTCAAAACATTTGAATTTTCAAACCACTTGTTTTCCTTCCAAACAAATTCCATCAAAACTTTTCTAAGGTAGCCATTCGTCACTTAGAACACGAAAATGAATACTGATGAAGCTGCAGTCATCATCAGAATTATTTTCCAGCGACTGAAGTGAGTTCAGTGCCTTATTATTTCAAAATCCATGATTTTCTTTCAAATCCTTTAAAACAAATCTATATTATTTTAATATACTTTGAAAAATATTTTTTCAACTTCCCAGGATTTTTAATTCTTAATTCTGGTTTGAATTTAATTTCAATTCATTTCATTTGTATATCTTATTCATATACAAGTTCTGTTTGGTTCTATATAACCATTTCATTTCTATAATCGTATTTGATTATAATATTAACATTCAACACATCCATATAATATAATGATTTCAAATATCATTCTTTCTATATCAAAATATAATTTTGGGTAAAATTATTTCATTTACCCATTTAAAAACAATATCATGTCGTATTTTCTGTTCAAGTGTTTAGAAATCCCTATCGACTTCGTGGCGTCCCACGATTCGACCAGAATTCATAAACCACTCAACAGACTAGCCAACACAATATAAAACATCTTTTATATCAACTAACAAATACGCTCTCTCGTATATATACACTCAACTCATTCTAGGGTACTACTGACCCTATCTCTAATGAGTACATGCCACACAAGCCTAGGTATTCGCTCAACCTAAGCTCTGATACCACCTGTAACGACCCGCAAATCCGTGCTATCCGAGTTGACTAAATATAACACACGTCCAACCCAAATAACGCAGAAATACGAACCATTAATAGAAAGAAGTTAGAAGATGAGAAATAGGAGGAAAGAAATATTAGAATAGAAGAAAAACGAAGATCACAACTCACAGCGGAACGAATAAAATATATTATATAACATAACTTTTGAAATACAAATCTGTTTGGTACATATATACATACCATCATCAGAGTACACATAACATTTGACTCAGTGGAAGTAACTCCAAATAACTAACGTTGAAGCCTCCTGCTCCAAGCTCCTCCAAGTGTATCTGTAAAAGCCTGAAACACTTGACTGCCCGTACAAATTTGGGCACCCAAGAGTTTAGGGAAAACAAAACAAAATAAACTCTGGGTCAGTCATGGGACTGGTGTGAGTAAACTCCAACCACTTGTTTAACTTTCAAAACCCTTTTCGAAAGAAAAGATAATAGTAAGACCAGCCCACACATAAACACGGACGGTTTTTACCTTACTATAACCCAAAACACTTTGATATCAAATCCAGTGATATTATAATAATGTCTACATCAAGTAAATAACCAAATAGCAGAACGCTTGCATCTCACGCTCCACATATATAAAATAAAATCAAAAACCGCATAGTGCTTATTGGAGATTGGATTTCCAACATGACAAGGTATGGAACCACCTTCCGCTAGTGTATCTCTAGAGACGAATACACCTGGGTTCAACAAGAACATCTTGTAACCCGGCCCACACATGACCGACCACTCATTTCGCTTGAGTGTATCGAATGTATATCACCAACGGTTGGACTCAAACCACCATTTCCCGAATGGGCAGAATCGATAGATTTAGGAACAAAAGGAATTTCTCTAGATAGGTGATTATACACCCTAATGGGTGCGACCCACATAGCCATGCTGCCTGCCCGATTTTTGTCCTTTCCCGGTTGTTGAGGCCTGAGGCTACGAATACTTACCATTCATTGATAGCACAATCACTTTGAATGCCACATTGTCAGATCCGTTAATCACTAGTTGAGTTTGCAAAAATATTCTGGATGTTATGCTAAGGGATAAATCCGTTGCAACCATATATATTTATACAGACCAACCCAATAGATCATTGGAAATACTCTGTCAGACATTCGTCCATTTACGTTCGTTCTGGGATTGAACGAAACCGAAGGCACCATTTCTATCAATAGAAAAAGCCCTTGCACTTCACTCCGTCTTCAATATATTCAGCATACTTGGTTCGCAACGCTTATGCCGATACGGAGTGGTTCTTCGGATAATAATCCAACCGGTCTCTCCATATTGACAACGATGGTCAAAAACTTCGATAGTCTGTGATTTAACTATCGAATAAAAACAAGTGTTCAATCAACATATCAACAAATCACTGGGCCCTTTAATTAATATTCATTAATTAAATCACTTTTCCATTCCCTCTATCAATATTTGTTAACCAAATAATTTAAATAATCATCTCGGCTTCTTTACGCTATTTCGGAAGCATTTCCCAATATCAACTTCTTTTATTTTCTATGTATTAGAAAAATCTCTATTTGCAATTGGAAACAATTCCAATCACTTATCTCTATCCCTTTTTGTTTACAATATTCGATTTTTATATTCACTTTCCTATCGAATATTCAATACGTCGATACAATGATTTCTAATTATCAAAATATCTTAAAAATATTCTAACTTCTTAAATTTCCGGAAAAATTCGCCATAACCTCCCCTGTATCGGGAGCGTCGGGAAATTTCAAATAGCTTCCCGGTATCTTCCTCAATCAAAAAGAAAAAGGAAAAGCCAAGCGACTTGCCGATACGGCGCATAAAATCTCATATATGAATTAAACATGTACCTTTTTGTCGAGCACATAAATTTAAATCTTCATATACTTCATATCAATCCCGTCTAACACCTGTTCACCTGTTTGCAATTCAATTCAACACTATCTAATCGTTTGAATCCAGTTTCGCCCATTTATTCTTTAATTAGTCATTTTGCCTATTTTACCTCTTTGTTGAACATAACATTTTCAAACAAAATATTTAACTTGCTCATAACCAAATTGCGTTTCAATTTCAATTCTAGTTTCCTTTTTGATTTCGAATATAAATTTTCAAATCGAATTTACTTATTCAAACCCCAATATCCCTTCGAAAACTCATTAACTAATTTCTATTCAATTTAGTTAATTCTATTCAATAAATCAAAATCTGGTTTTTGTTTCAAAAATCATATTCATTTACACACTTGAATTCGCATATATTTTACAACTCAACTCTGAAATTTTCTAAATAGACAATTCGGATTTTTTTTCCGCTTAAAATCCTTTTATAACATTAAATAAACCATTATGGTTTTAAAACGATTCTGGCGCTGCTTTTTCTGAAAATTTGATTTTGATAGAATTCAAAATCTATACGACGAAATTCATATTTTTCTTTTTCATTAGAAAACTATTATCAAACCGGTCCTGACGTTTCTTGTTTCAAAGAATTCCGACTTCAATTGAGTTCTATATATTCAATTGAAGTTCGAATCGCCAATTTACGAACTGCATCGCTGCGGCGAGTTCGTTTTAATTATATTTATATATATAAAAACTTTTTAAACTTCGTTTGAATGAAATTCAATTCCATTCTGATTTTAATTTATTCAAATCCATAGTTTCAATTCCATTTGAATTCCATATTCAAATCCCATAGTTAATTCTATTTCGAGTTCTATTTGAAATTCTATTTTCAAAGTTTTAATTCAAGTTCTACTTTGAAATTTTACATTTGAATTTCCTTATTCAAATCCCATTTCCAATCTCCATTTAAATTTCTATACTCAAATCTATTTTCATTCTATTAGAATTTCAAATCTCATATTAAACTTCACTTTGAATTCAAATACCATATTTAAATTTCTCTTGAATTCAAATTCTATATTTATATCCCTTGGATTCAAATTCTAGATTTATATCTCTTGAATTCCAATTCTGGATTTAAACTCCATTCTCAAATTTTGTTTGAAATTCCTATATTTAAAGTCTATTTGAATTCTCGAATATCCCAACTCCATTTGAAATTCAAATATTCAAACTCCATTTAAATTCTATTTGAAATTCTAAATGTTTCAAATTCCATTTTCTCTTATTTGAAATTTCCAAAATTTCAAATTACATTCTTCTCTTATTTGAAATTCCATTTTTGAATTTCCTTTATTTCAATCCCATTTGAATTCCTTTGAATTCAAATTCTATTTCAATTCCCTTGAATTCAAATTCTATTTCAAAACTATTTGGATTTCCTATCTTGAAATCCTATTTCAATCCTACTTTGAAATCCTACTTTCAAAGCTTATTTCTAATTCTATTTTGAAATTCCATATTCAAATTTCTACTTGAATTCCTATATTCAATTTCATGTTCAAATTCAATACTTGAATTTCTATTTCAAATCTCTATTCAAATTTCATATTTAAAATCCATTCAAATCTCCATTCAAACTTCACATTTGAATTCTTCTTTGAAATACTATATTTCAAATTCTATTCAATTCTTCTTTGAAATTCTATATTTCAAATTCGATTTTGAAATTCTTCTTTGAAATTCTATATTTCAAATTCGATTTTGAAATTCTTCTTTGAAATTCTATATTTCAAATTCGATTTTGAAATTTTTCTTCGAAATTCTATATTTCAAAGTCTGTTTTGAAATTCTACATTCAAATCTCTATTTGAATTTCTTATTCCAATTCCTTTGAATTCAAATTTTATTTTAATTTCTTGAATTCAAATTCTATTTTTCCATTCTAATTTCGTCTATTCAAATTCTATTTGAACTTCTATTTGAATTTTTAATATTCGATCTCTTCTTAAAATTCAAATATTTAAACTCCCTTTTAAAATTCAAATGTTATACTCAAATTTCATTTGAGTTATATATTTAAAAATTTCATTTCACATCCTGTTTTGAAATTTCATTTCAAAATTCCAATTTCACGCTTGTATTTCTATTTCTGAATTATCAAATGATAATTCTTTTCACTTTATTTATAACTTTGTTATAAAAGAATTATTTATAAACTTCGTTTATAAAGAAACTACTTGTTTTATTTTTCAAAAACAAGTTTATATTTTTATTTCCATTTAAAATTCAAATTCTATTTAAAAATAGAATTCTCCCTTTTAAAATCTCAAATATCCTTTTAATTGGCCCAGTGATATTTAAAACAATCAAATCACCCAATTTTCAATCATTTGGTTTTTAACACATCATATATGAATATATATGAAATCAAACAAACAACAAACAAATAATATATTTTTGAGGAATCCAGTTGGATTCCTCCAACCTGTTTTCCTGCATCCACAGATGTTAGCACATAAATAATACCCATTCTGCTTCGTGGCAGAATATCGCGGTATAGAAGGTCATCCACTAATCATAGCGTGGGGCGTATAGGGTAATCATCCGCTATGAAACTGCGGGCATCCGCTAATGAGGCTGCGGGAATCCAACCAATCAATCAACCCAATATATATATATAATAGCCTAAATAACTAATATATATAAAACAACCAGAAATCATTCAACAAGCAACAAACAATTATTTTTAATGAAATAAAAATAATTCTAAAGGTGAGTGAGATTTACTCACCAGGGTGTCTATTTACGCTGGATACCCGATGAAGACTATTATGTAGATTGTACAGTAGTTCCTCCATTTCACTGTTTTTCAATGTAAAACAAAAAAAATCTCAATTACCGAAGTATACTAATTTAATTAACTTCTCAGATATAACAAATTCCGAATTTAACCTTAACCTTTCTCGAATGATTAGTCTACACATTTTATTTCTTTATTAACTAATTTCCTTTATAACCACTAATTATATCAACTAATTTATTTTAATCAAATACCAATTATATAAAATAATTTCCATGTATTAAATTTAAATCATTTTACAGTAGTAAAATGCCTAAGTTAATTTCCTATCTGGAAATAAATTTCGTACCTAAATCACTTGAATTAATTACACCTTACTACCTAAAATTTCTTGATTGAAATAAACAAATAACTAAATTAACTAAATTAAGATAATTACCTTAATAACCAAATTAAATCCATTTATCATTCTCGGTCCTTCAGTGCTTCATAGCAGTTCGCGACCCCCCCAAATCAACATCTCGACACCCCAAGACCCCATCGTCTCACCTCTCAATACTGTATCGAGCTACACCAAACCATCCTCGAAGTGTTCCTTGCGTCACCCTGAGCCTTATCGCACCATCAGACTCCCCAGAACCCAACCCTAATCACGAGCGTCCCAAGGGGTCTTCGAGCTCCAGGTGGTTATCGCGGTTCCGTAATCGCGATTTAATCCTTGCGATATTCCCCTTTAAAGGCCTCAAACTGACATGATTTCGAAATTTCGATGGAAAGGGTTTCGATTGTGGAAAAGGAACGAAAGGGAAATACTACGGATTTGTTTCGGTTTTTCATCTGAGGATGGAAAAAAATATAACGAGGTCGATGGTTTATATAAGGGCGAGAGGAGACAAGAGGTACACAGGCCATTAAAATCGTGTTTCGTTGATAACGAGAGCAGGAGACAGTTTTGTGGCTCGAGGGAAATTTGTTTGCATAGGAAATAAATTTGGTCGGCTGATAAAACATTTGATATGAATTTATTTAATTAGATAACTAAAATATCTTGTGGTACCCTTATTCAAAAATCAGAACCGCTATTTTAACGCAACCATTGTTATTTCAACAGTTTAACACATTTGAACTAACCGAATATATTTTATATTTAAATGTATATAGAATAATCATTTTAATTAGAAATAAAATTTTAAATTTATAAACAAATAAATTTCTCGATAATATATCATTACCATTATCGATTACATTCACATGGAATTTATATTTATTATCTGAACTGTTTTGATTCAATTCTAACTTCGAATTCAATATATCCCGTATTACGGTAATTAGATCTATAACTCAATATGAAAATCAATTTATATTATCAGCTCTATATTATAAATAATATTAAATATTTAAAATAAACCGACCAGAAAATCTGGGTCGTTACAACTAACGACCTATAAAACATGAGGTACCTCATAATTCATCAACCACATAAGTAAAATGTCAGCGCTGGTAGGTCCCTGACATTACTCTAGCTAGAAAGATAACGTGTGCACTCCCTGTGTTCCCTTCTCCCATTCTTGACTCATACCGGGGTGTGAGGCTCGTGAAGTCATGATATACACAAAGTTATGCCGTAATAGCACTACAACAAAATAGGGCTTTCATAGCGTTTGAAAAACATTATTATAGGCTAACATAGCGTTTCAGAGAACGCCATGTAACGACATGCTATGTTAGACTTTCTACCGTAAATAGCAAAAATAAAATGCTATGAAAAATGAATTTTTTATAGCGTTTTTACATGCTATCAAACAAAAACGCTATAGAATATGCTATTCGATGCTTGCTTACTATAGCGTTTGTGTACATGTTTACATAGTGTTTCACTTATACGTTTTATAGCGTTTATTGTGGTATTTCTATAGCGTTTATTTAATCATACATAGCATTTCAAATGTTTGTTTCAATAGCGTTTATGCAACGCTATCGTTTATATTATTAATTTAAAGATATTATTTATCGCCGTTTAAGCTTTATTCATGTATATACATTTATACATTTCTTAATTGCATATAAATATAATAAATTTTCACAAATAACAAATAAATTACGTTTAATATTTAATACTTATCATTCAAACAACTTAGTATTTCATACATACAGTTTTACTAACTTTTCCATGTCCATACATAACATGTCATATATTTTTGCATTCATAAGCCACTTACAAAACAGACAAATGATAGATATAATCTTGCTTTGCTCCTGAAAATTTCTCTTTAACATCAATAATAGTGGCTCTGTGAATCGTTTCTTGGTGGATATACACTTTTTTAGAAAAATATGTAGAACCTGCAAAAGGACACACGTCAATGCTTACACTAAAATTTTGTAGATTGAAAAAGTATGTAGAAGCTGTAATAAGATAATTACATCAGTGAATATGAAAAAACTTACTGGGATAATGTGATGTTTGTTGGTTGTAAATCTTCAACATCAACACTCAACTGAGTTTCTGAATCATAGCATGGATATAAAAATACAATACCTAATGAAGGTAGTCCGTAATACATTAGCTAATACTGAGTTAATATACGATGAGCAGTGAAAGCAATTATTTTGTAACCAATATTTTAGGGAATAATAAATATATGAATAACAATTGCTACACAATTCTAGAAAGTATAAAACAAAAAAACTGTAGTATGCCTATCATGATTTCTTGCTTCACCCAACAACAAGGCTAGATAAATCCGTGGTAGGCGTGATTAAGCAACAATAATATCGATCAGAGTACTAAAATTCATGCAATTGTAATAAAAATCAGAACATACATGTACCACCCATATGTAGCATGACTACTTCATTTTACCAAACAAACATACCAATAGAATTGTAACATCCCATATATTTCCTGTATATTTGAATTTCAACTTTTAAATTTATAAATGGACTAATATTAGATAAAACCAAATTTTGTTGTTTTGATAACAATGAGTTTGTTGACTCGAGATAAGGAATGTGGAAATGAGTGTTGCTTAGAGAATATTGTAAATTGTAAATTTATATTTATTTATTAGATAAATTTGAATTATTTAGTTTATAGTTGAAATTCAAATTCAAGCTGGGAAATAGTAAAATTTTGAGCTGTTAAGTTATAACTAAAATTCCAAATTTAAATTCAAATAATCATATTTGGGAATTTAAATACGTAAAATTCGATGTGGAAACTTCATTTAAGTTATAATTGGTTTTAAAATGTATTTTTATCAATATTTAAATTGAATTTGAACAGTTAATTGAGAAATTGAATAATTTATTAATTAATTAACTGTAGAATTTAACCATTTTGGCGACTGTCTCGGAATTCGACGAAACTGGCGCCATCGGAACCGGAACGGTGAATTATGCTAAGATTTCAATTTGCGTTACAATCCGACTTACCGTTTGGCTATACGAGAAAAAATGTGAATGAGGTCTCTGTAAATGGATAATTGAGTATCTCTCATATTTGGGCCTTCTATAATTATATAAACAAAACCTTTTAACACCTCATCAGCCATTATCATTACACGTACAACTTTCTCCCTCAAAATTTTTCTTTGTAATGGCTGAAACAATATTTCAAACCCTAGAAAACAAAAATTTAAACTTGAAAATAAAATCTCTCAAAACCATAGCGTATTATATATCAATTCGAAGCTCTCGGCGATACGAAGCTGCTGGTACCATTTGTTTCGACATGCAGTGGACGGATTTGCCAGAAATCGCGGTCAAAGTTTCAGATTTTCGTGACCCTAAGCATGATTTTGGGGGTTTTTGATTTAGAAGTCAATCGAAGAATCGGCGACCTGGGTATTGAAGAGGATGTCCACACGAGTGTAACGGTTGTATTCATGTGATTTATTGTAGAGGGGATCGTCGGAATTTGGTCGAGGAAGGTCAGAAAACGTGACCGTTTAGCTCAACGGCGGGGGCCCCACGGCTGACCGGAGGTGACGCCAGTACCACGGGGAGGAGTGGCCTGAGATGAGCTTCACGTTGGTGGTTGTCTCATGATGAACGGTGGTCGGAGTGCGTGGTGAGGGACGGTCAAAGTTCGGGGTTTATGGGTTCCTTTCAGTCGATGCACTGTTCACCGAAGAGAGAAGGAGCGGGAAGAAGACATCCGAGCCTACTGACGTGTCAAGTGATGGTTGGGTGAGGGATTTTATATTTATTTATATATATTTAAATTTCAAACAATAAAACGCTGATAACTCCTTCGTTTTAATTCGGATTTGGACGCGGTTTGTTGCGTTGGGATCGTGGCGAAATTGCGGACGTTTTGGCGCTGGTTTGGTTGCATTTAGAGACTGTAAAATTTTGGGCTTCTTTCAGATGTCCGAACCACTACGGACGCAAAGGTGAGTGATTCTTCGCTCACGAAATACGGAATTATTCCCATATTTATCAAGTTAAATTATGAAGTAAGTTTGGTTGCATGGTTGCGTTGGATTGTTGATGTGTTGTTTAAATTTGACATACAAGTGTGTTAACATGCAATCTAAGTAAATGATTAGCTATTTAATTTAATTTAAATCTCTAGTTGAAATTCGAACCCTTGTTAATCCTGGAACAGTTAATGCTGATCAGTTGAATGAAATGATATGATGGATGTTTGGTTGAATTTTATTACTAAATTGATATTGGCACTGCTTATGCCCATATTCAGTATATCGTATTGCATGTTGGTTTTGACGATAAATCTCATTTGTACCCTTGATGTTGCGGGCATCTAATGAACCCGGGATTTATCGATAAAATGAATTAAGAACACAGAGTGAAATGATAAATCTCTGTGACCCTGATTTGGATTGAAATGATAGATCCATCCCTGAAATATCGAGAAATTAAATATTAAATCACTTGGCCATTGGATAGATAATTATATAAAGACAACGGTTGGTTAAATGATTTTATTATTTGAAATTTTATTTGATAGAATTTCACATAAAAGAATGTGTCGATACTCGATTTTTAAATTCTTTAAAGATTATGAACTGGGATGATGAGAAAAGGGTTGAAGGAATTTTCCAAACCAAAATAGAAATATCTAAATTGGGGTTTGAATATGAATTGAAAACTTTCCAAAATAAGAGTTGGATTAGAAGGAAAAATTCTTATAGAAATCAAATGTTGGGGAAATTAGAAATCAAGAGTATCTGAGTTGTTTTAACCCAGTTGGAATATATATATCTCGGAACTCTTGAAATCAAGTAGTTGTTTTAAACGAGGTTGAAACGAGATAGGGAACTAAATGAACTCCGTTGAGACCGGAGGATAAATTCAATTATTTGAAATTTGGGAAGAAGAAAGGTTTTGATTTGAGAAATTTATTTTAAATATTTATGCATTGATTCTAAATAATCATTCTAGCTTTAAAACTATTAATTACTTTTACTTAATACTATTGTATTTAAATAATTTCCTTACAATTCATTTTTCAAAGGTTCTAGTAAATCTTATTTTAAGTATATATATAATATTTAAATTACTAATTTATCTTAACTATTATATTCTATATATATACATCTATATATATTTATTATATAAAAATTTATTATTATTATTATTATATGAACATTTAGTTTACAAATATTTTTTTTCAATTTTATTTCTTCCGAATGGAAATGCTTGAGTTTGAACCACTGGTTCAAATGGAGTTGAGATGAGAATCCGTGATAATTGGAAACCTCTGAGGTAAATTATATTCTATTTGGATATTTCGTTTTGGAAATATTATATGATTATAATATAATGGTATGGGATATATTCTAATTTAGAATAAAATCGGCTTGGTATGATTTATGATATTTTGATATGAAATTTTATTTTATTTGAATATAAATTTGGTTCGAAACAAAATATGATATTTTGATATGAAAGCGAACCTTTCAAAATAAAAGAACCGACCGATGTGAAAGATGTAAGCGTTGGTTGTTAAAGAGATCGGAGTCGGCATAAGGCATACTCTCTGTCAGTGTCGATACCACTTTGACAACTGTGAACGTTATGACGTATCCAGAACGAGTATGATGACTTGGAGGCGATTTATTTAATCGAAGAAGGTGAGCGATGACGAAATAGCCCTGACCTTCGGGTCAGAATTGAAATGACTAAAACAGGAGCTATACCGTGACTAATTGAGGTTAGCACCTTTGATCGGACACACTTCTTCGATACTATTCCTATGATTTATGATGATGATGATGATTTGGGTCCATTTATGACTTTGGGAGTGTGTTCCGAGGTGGGCGGTAGTGGCTGCTATGCGTTACCACCGGTCCGGGAGTGCAATTGGTAGAATCCTACCTTGGGCATTGCCTCGAGTGCCTTGTCATATATATCCTTATCGAGCCCCATACGACTTTGATTTAACATTGCCTTCTATAGAGTGCCCTCTGATAACACCAGTACGGTGAATTTACGGTACTGTATAGACTGTTGATGCCTGTAAACGGCGTAAGGGTAATATGGTAATCCCGCTTACGCTATTTTTATGATATTTATTTTACTGGATAAACACTATCATAATAGCGTATTATACTATCTATGTATTAGTTTAACGGATCCTCGAGAGATGGAAAAATCCCGTAACGTCTCTTGAGTTACTGCACCCATGATACTCAAGTTATTTTGTCTTTTGATTTGACTAATATGAGATGATTTAGTGCTGATCCGAGTGTTTGTTGTGTTTTCTTTTTATGCAATAAGCTCGGGTCAGCAGACGCTGCAGTTATTGAAGATGACTGTGCCTTGGAGATCGAAGACGAAGATTTGTATACATATTTGTCATATATAGGTATTTCCTCTGCTTATTATGTACATCTGTATATGTGTAACTCTGATATTCATTTGAATGTTATAACCAATGTATACATTTCAACTGCTTTAACTGCTATTTATTTATTATATGTTGTCCTTCCGCTGTGAGATTCTGTGATTTGGTTTTTCCCTTCTTTATTTCTTTTTCTTCTTTTTCCCAATAACTACCTGCATTTGCGATTTGTTTAGGTCGACATGTGTGGTTTATTGTCGATTTGAACGGTCAAAAATTTGGGTCGTTACATTTGGTATCAGAGCAATGGTTATCGATAACCCTGGCTCTGTTGGGAATTAACTCATTAGAGATGGGGTTAGTAATGCCCTAGAATGAGTTTGAGTGATATGAGAGAGCATATTTGTATTTTGATATAAAAATGGTTTTTATTGTGTTGGCTTGTTCTGTTGAATATTTATGGGTTCTGGTTGATATATGGGACGCCATCGTATCGATAGGAATTTATAAATAATCGAACAGGATGGATCGACAAAATATGGTTTTCATTCATATTCTAAATATTTATATATCAAATATAATATTGGTTCAAGTATATGTGAAATCGTTTTAGTAGGTGGTAATTTTAAGCTATTACCTAATATGGTTGATTCGATAATAAATTTTATAAGGAAAATTCAAATGATCTATGAGAACAATTTGAAAATGAAATGATATCCAAAATAAAATTGGGTGAGAAAGATTGAGATTTAAATATAAATGAACTTGAAACTTGATTCTGGGGTATCTTTGGAAATAGTTGCCAAAGTTTTAAATAATACTATATTTTAGGTATGATCGAAAAGAAATGGTTTTAAAGATTATTCAAAGTGGTATAATCCCTCCTTGGACCTTAGAAACGATGTCGGTAATGAGTGCACACATTATCGATGTTACTCCGAAGAGTCTAAGTGGGGGAGAGACCACTCAATGATTATTATAATCAGTTTTTGACAAAGGATTTTGGATTTAACTCCATATAGTATAAATTTCATATAAAGGTATTAATATATAATATTTGAAGGATGAATTTGAATTTAAAACCAGAATTTAAATTTTGAGTTTTTTTTGATGACCAAAGATTTGGTTTTAAAATTTTATATGGTAAGTTTTTTTATAAATTATATAAGTATATATGTATGTTATTTTAAACTTGATTTGAAAATCCGGAATCGAGTATTTAGTTTACCTCAACTAATAACAACTATAAATCTATTTAAAGCGAAATTTGAATTCGAGATTTATAAAATTTAAATTACGAGCCTGAAATGGCGCGGTAGTTCGAAAATTCGATTTCTAACTTTGAATAAATATATAAAATTCAATATAAGTCGGGACTGGATAAAACGAGAAACTCTAGGATCGAATTGACCATATCTTTCTAATGAATGTAAGAAATTTAGTTTTCACTTTATAAATGGTAAGTTATGACTAAATTAAAATTTAGAAATAGCGCTATGGAATTTATATATATTTTATTAATATATATAAGCTCTTCAGGATAGAAATTTACAAACGGCTTTCAGAGTTCGATGGATTCAAATTTAAGGAAATCAACTTAAGGAATTTAATGAGTCGTTTTAGAATTCATGTGAATGGCTAGATTGAGTGAGAACAATTTGATTTGTACTAGCAACTAATGTTATGTAAGTTAAGGAAGTTGAATAAACAGGATGAAATAGAATGATTTATATAAACCATAGCGAACCTTAATCCATTTATATGGATTCGAAGTTAAACAAATCGAGCGAGCAAGTGAAATGAACTGAAAGTTAAAATATGGAATTTATATATATGTAGTAATATATAATTTATTAATATATACATATATAAGCTTAAAAGTGGAAATCATGCAAACGGTTTCCGAATTTGATGGAACCACTCTCGATGGATTTGTGTAAACATGAAATGAGGTCATAGAAATTTTAAATGGTTAAACTTCATTGGAAGATACATCGAATATGATTTTAAACATGAATTATGAAGGATATGGAACATAACTCAAATTTGAGTAGAAGAAAAAAAAAATCGAGTTAAATAAAGGTTTAACTTAGGAAATGGAAAAATGGTTTGAGAACCGAGTATAAATCTTGAGTTGTGAATAGTTCTTAACTGAAATTTATGATTCGAGAGACTAATAAATGAATCGAGTTGATAGAGTAACCTCAAAAGGAAAATGGGAATAAGCGAATGAGGGAAGGATTAAAGTTATGAATCGTAGTGCCAGACAAATGAAATAAGAGTCAAAAGTAAATTGGCTTATTCGGAATAATATCATGTTAAATGGATTCTAATCTGGGGTTCTAGATATTGAAGTGTGATATAAAATGAAACAACCCGAATTTGGTGGATTTAATAGAACGAAATCAACTTGGGAAAATTTATATAAGTCGAATCAGAATTTAATAGACACTTGGATTAAGTAAATAAACTTGATCCATGTTAATGAAATAAGAATGTAATATAACCAAGCAAGCTAAAAGTTAGAATGAATTCAAGTTCATTTGGAATTAAATGCTTGGAATGGAATTTGCTTCATATAAAGGAAAGTGAAAACTTTTATCAAACAAACAAACATGGATATGTTAAGCAATAAAAGCATAAGTCACATTTTGGCATAAGGGAGCGATAATTTCTTTTAGATGATCGATCTTTGTTGAAGTATTTGAGTCCGAAAGGTTTAAAAACTTTATATAAATCAATGGTTATGCGAAAACCTGAAAATGTCAATAAGCTGAAAATAATATAGCCATAACTTTTGAATGGATGATCGGAATCGGATGATTCCGAACTTTTCGGAAACCTTAGAAATTGAGCTAAAACTTTCGTATGTAGCGCAGTGTCGGAATTCTCATGTTTACTTGGCCGAAATTCATGTTTTAGTTGTAGCATAGGCGCAGGAAATTAAAATCAAAGGCGCATAATCAACATTGTTTTGGCCATAACTTCCTAATCGAGCGTCGGATTTTGATGTGCGAGTACAATTCGGAAAGGTCAGAATGTAAACTAAACCTTTCTTTTAATATGCTGAGTGTAATTATGATGTTTAGAGGGCTTAAAACTGGGTTGAACATTTCAGGCCTGCATTTACAATGTTTGGGCTGAAGCGTTCGCCTTCGCTAAAACGGTCATAAATTTCAAACGAATTATCCGAATTCGACGAATCCGGACAATTCGGAAAGCCTGAAATGAATACTATCGCTTTTGCCTAGAGTGTCTTAGGCAAATTCCATCATTTATTAAGGGATAATAGATGATTTGTTTGCTGGCCTGTTTCTAACATGTTTGTTTTGTAGTCGAAATATTGAAATATGTTGCATACATTATATGTTGTTGCCATATATTGTTATATATTTGATTCTTATGCATGTTTGAGTGTTTTAGTAGGTGCAAGGAGTCGGAACTACGCTTGGAGCTCGCGTGCGCTAAATACTAAAATGCTAAGGTAAATCAAAATGCAAATAAACGCTTAAAGAGGTAAGTATTTGGGGTTATATAAAGCTTGGTGGTTTTGTTTTTGTTTTCCCCTGGTTCAGGGATGCCTCATCGTTGATGAGATGTATATTTGGGTTAATATATGTATCGGGATTTTTCCCGGGGCTCTCCGTACAGGGGAGATGCTGCCGAAATTTTCCGTGATTTCGGGAGTTAGAAAAATTTATGAGTTCTACCACTATATGACTTATTTTATAAATACTATTTTAAGTATGAATTTGAAATAGATATGTGCTTAAATTCGTTTCGTTTTCTTTTCGAGGACGAAAGGCTTTTAAGTGGGGGAGAATGTAACATCCCATATTTTTCCTGTATATTTGAATTTCAACTTTTAAATTTATAAATGGACTAATATTAGATAAAACCAAATTTTGTTGTTTTGATAACAATGAGTTTGTTGACTCGAGATAAGGAATGTGGAAATGAGTGTTGCTTAGAGAATATTGTAAATTGTAAATTTATATTTATTTATTAGATAAATTTGAATTATTTAGTTTATAGTTGAAATTCAAATTCAAGCTGGGAAATAGTAAAATTTTGAGCTGTTAACTTATAACTAAAATTCCAAATTTAAATTCAAATAATCATATTTGGGAATTTAAATACGTAAAATTCGATGTGGAAACTTCATTTAAGTTATAATTTGTTTTAAAATGTATTTTTATCAATATTTAAATTGAATTTGAACAGTTAATTGAGAAATTGAATATTTTATTAATTAATTAACTGTAGAATTTAACCGTTTTGGCGACTGTCTCGGAATTCGACGAAACTGGCGCCATCGGAACCGGAACGGTGAATTATGCTAAGATTTCAATTTGCGTTACAATCCGACTTACCGTTTGGCTGTACGAGAGAAAATATGAATGAGGTCTCTGTAAATGGATAATTGAGTATCTCTCATATTTGGGCCTTCTATAATTATATAAACAAAACCTTTTAACACCTCATCAGCCATTATCATTACACGTACAACTTTCTCCCTCAAAATTTTTCTTTGTAATGGCTGAAACAATATTTCAAACCCTAGAAAACAAAAATTTAAACTTGAAAATAAAATCTCTCAAAACCATAGCGTATTATATATCAATTCGAAGCTCTCGGCGATACGAAGCTGCTGGTACCATTTGTTTCGACATGCAGTGGACGGATTTGCCAGAAATCGCGGTCAAAGTTTCAGATTTTCGTGACCCTAAGCATGATTTTGGGGGTTTTTGATTTAGAAGTCAATCGAAGAATCGGCGACCTGGGTATTGAAGAGGATGTCCACACGAGTGTAACGGTTGTATTCATGTGATTTATTGTAGAGGGGATTGTCGGAATTTGGTCGAGGAAGGTCAGAAAACGTGACCGTTTAGCTCAACGGCGGGGGCCCCACGGCTGACCGGAGGTGACGCCAGCACCACGGGGAGGAGTGGCCTGAGATGAGCTTCACGTTGGTGGTTGTCTCATGATGAACGGTGGTCGGAGTGCGTGGTGAGGGACGGTCAAAGTTCGGGGTTTATGGGTTCCTTTCAGTCGATGCACTGTTCACCGAAGAGAGAAGGAGCGGGAAGAAGACATCCGAGCCTGCTGACGTGTCAAGTGATGGTTGGGTGAGGGATTTTATATTTATTTATATATATTTAAATTTCAAACAATAAAACGCTGATAACTCCTTCGTTTTAATTTGGATTTGGACGCGGTTTGTTGCGTTGGGATCGTGGCGAAATTGCGGACGTTTTGGCGCTGGTTTGGTTGAATTTAGAGACTGTAAAATTTTGGGCTTCTTTCGGATGTCCGAACCACTACGGACGCAAAGGTGAGTGATTCTTCGCTCACGAAATACGGAATTATTCCCATATTTATCAAGTTAAATTATGAAGTAAGTTTGGTTGCATGGTTGCGTTGGATTGTTGATGTGTTGTTTAAATTTGACATACAAGTGTGTTAACATGCAATCTAAGTAAATGATTAGTTATTTAATTTAATTTAAATCTCTAGTTGAAATTCGAACCCTTGTTAATCCTGGAACAGTTAATGCTGATCAGTTGAATGAAATGATATGATGGATGTTTGGTTGAATTTTATTACTAAATTGATATTGGCACTGCTTATGCCCATATTCAGTATATCGTATTGCATGTTGGTTTTGACGATAAATCTCATTTGTACCCTTGATGTTGCGGGCATCTAATGAACCCGGGATTTATCGATAAAATGAATTAAGAACACAGAGTGAAATGATAAATCTCTGTGACCCTGATTTGGATTGAAATGATAGATCCATCCCTGAAATATCGAGAAATTAAATATTAAATCACTTGGCCATTGGATAGATAATTATATACAGACATCGGTTGGTTAAATGATTTTATTATTTGAAATTTTATTTGATAGAATTTCACATAAAAGAATGTGTCGATACTCGATTTTTAAATTCTTTAAAGATTCTGAACTGGGATGATGAGAAAAGGGTTGAAGGAATTTTCCAAACCAAAATAGAAATATCTAAATTGGGGTTTGAATATGAATTGAAAACTTTCCAAAATAAGAGTTGGATTAGAAGGAAAAATTCTTATAGAAATCAAATGTTGGGGAAATTAGAAATCAAGAGTATCTGAGTTGTTTTAACCCAGTTGGAATATATATATCTCGGAACTCTTGAAATCAAGTAGTTGTTTTGAACGAGGTTGAAACGAGATAGGGAACTAAATGAACTCCGTTGAGACCGGAGGATAAATTCAAGTATTTGAAATTTGGGAAGAAGAAAGGTTTTGATTTGAGAAATTTATTTTAAATATTTATGCATTGATTCTAAATAATCATTCTAGCTTTAAAACTATTAATTACTTTTACTTAATACTATTGTATTTAAATAATTTCCTTACAATTCATTTTTCAAAGGTTCTAGTAAATCTTATTTTAAGTATATATATAATATTTAAATTACTAATTTATCTTAACTATTATATTCTATATATATACATCTATATATATTTATTATATAAAAATTTATTATTATTATTATTATTATATGAACATTTAGTTTACAAATATTTTTTTTCAATTTTATTTCTTCCGAATGGAAATGCTTGAGTTTGAACCACTGGTTCAAATGGAGTTGAGATGAGAATCCGTGATAATTGGAAACCTCTGAGGTAAATTATATTCTATTTGGATATTTCGTTTTGGAAATATTATATGATTATAATATAATGGTATGTGATATATTCTAATTTAGAATAAAATCGGCTTGGTATGATTTATGATATGAAATTTTATTTTATTTGAATATAAATTTGGTTCGAAACAAAATATGATATTTTGATATGAAAGCGAACCTTTCAAAATAAAAGAACCGACCGATGTGAAAGATGTAAGCGTTGGTTGTTAAAGAGACCGGAGTCGGCATAAGGCATACTCTCTGTCAGTGTCGATACCACTTTGACAACTGTGAACGTTATGACGTATCCAGAACGAGTATGATGACTTGGAGGCGATTTATTTAATCGAAGAAGGTGAGCGATGACGAAATAGCCCTGACCTTCGGGTCAGAATTGAAATGACTAAAACAGGAGCTATACCGTGACTAATTGAGGTTAGCACCTTTGATCGGACACACTTCTTCGATACTATTCCTATGATTTATGATGATGATGATGATTTGGGTCCATTTATGACTTTGGGAGTGTGTTCCGAGGTGGGCGGTAGTGGCTGCTATGCGTTACCACCGGTCCGGGAGTGCAATTGGTAGAATCCTACCTTGGGCATTGCCTCGAGTGCCTTGTCATATATATCCTTATCGAGCCCCATACGACTTTGATTTAACATTGCCTTCTATAAAGTGCCCTCTGATAACACCAGTACGGTGAATTTACGGTACTGTATAGACTGTTGATGCCTGTAAACGGCGTAAGGGTAATATGGTAATCCCGCTTACGCTATTTTTATGATATTTATTTTACTGGATAAACACTATCATAATAGCGTATTATACTATCTATGTATTAGTTTAACGGATCCTCGAGAGATGGAAAAATCCCGTAACGTCTCTTGAGTTACTGCACCCATGATACTCAAGTTATTTTGTCTTTTGATTTGACTAATATGAGATGATTTAGTGCTGATCCGAGTGTTTGTTGTGTTTTCTTTTTATGCAATACGCTCGGGTCAGCAGACGCTGCAGTTATTGAAGATGACTGTGCCTTGGAGATCGAAGACGAAGATTTGTATACATATTTGTCATATATAGGTATTTCCGCTGCTTATTATGTACATCTGTATATGTGTAACTCTGATATTCATTTGATTGTTATAACCAATGTATACATTTCAACTGCTTTAACTGCTATTTATTTATTATATGTTGTCCTTCCGCTGTGAGATTCTGTGATTTGGTTTTTCCCTTCTTTCTTTCTTTTTCTTCTTTTTCCCAATAACTACCTGCATTTGCGATTTGTTTAGGTCGACATGTGTGGTTTATTGTCGATTTGAACGGTCAAAAATTTGGGTCGTTACAAGAATAAACTCTTTGTAATTCATTTATATAGAAATAAATAAATAAAGCTATATGCCATTAAACTAATGGTTACCTTAAGTTACTTGAAAAAATGGACAACTGAAAAAAAAAGTCAAATAGTTTGGTGACAAACAGAACAATACAAGTCTAAAATGATAATAAACAATATCATTCCATCTTTTAGAGCATCTCATATCCAAAAAGCAAAATTTAAATTCTTCTAAATCGTCGTAATAATCACAGTGAAAACCAAAGTAGGGCATTATTCCATTTAAATTAATAAAAATGAAATTTTTCTTAATTTAAATGCTACCTTCGTTAAAGAAAAATAATTTAATACTTATCTAATTCACATGCACCTCAAATCATGTAACACTGAGAAAAACTAATATATGCAAGTACTAGAAAGAGACGTGCTGGTTTTGCAAACTAAACAAGCAGGCCTAAAAGCCTTGAGCTGATAAGTAGATTAGATAATTTATGAGATGTACACATAAAACACATGTCCTCAATTAAGTTTAAATGCATAGCTATAATTTTAGGTAATTGTCAATTTAAACGATTTAACAAAAATTGTCAGTTTAAATGCTATATATGCTATAATTCTGTATGTATGACAAACTGTCATCTCACTTGACAAAGAAACTCAAATCTCCAACCAACTAAACAAGCAAGAAATAGGCTATACACTACATAATTTTCATGGGAGAATATTTGATAAGATGCAGCTCAATTGACATAGAAGGAAGTTTACATAAAAGAGTAAATAGATGCATAGCAACGTTTACAACAGACACCTTGGCTATTGTTGTGCATTGGTTTACCAGCAAGTTTTCTGAGACCATAGAGCCTATTATGTGTAGCACTTCACTCTTCATTTTAGGTAATTTGCATAAAACAGTTTTTTCCTTGAATATTTTGTAGATAATTTCATACAATCATGAGTGTACTTACATGGCTATTCATCTATCTCAGCTTCAGCGGCAACATTTTCAAAAAAATTCCAATCATCAAAAGATGGTTTGGCAATGGCATAACCATCTTCGTCCTAATTTTCAGTTTGGTGGTATTAACTCATGGAAATAGTTATGAGATATTTCACCTACTGCATAGAAACTGATTAGCATATTTAAAATGAAAAAGTACCGAAATGGAATTTAAACGGGATTTCCGGAATATTCGAAACGGAACCAAAATTTTGAAATTTTCCGATGAATGGAACATAAACGGAAAGTGGAATGTTGAACCTTGCATGCAACACAGTACATACCATGTTTTTCTTTTTCTTTTTTGGTTCCAGGTTTCGTCTTGCCATGTTATTTGGTGAATACTTGCCTTTTTTTTTGGAGCAAGGTTTCCACGCAAGATACGCAGATACAACACTTGCCTTGTTTTAATGGTACCAGGTTTCATCCTTTTTCCAATAAAATTGACAAATAGGAAATATTTATAATTAGAATATTTTCCTAAAGCCCAAGATATCATTTATGATTTGAAACCTACTTCGTTATGCTATGTCAAAATGTTTGTAACTTCAGCTATGTATCTTAGTCAACTTTACACTATGGACGCTGTATAACTTATCTTTCTGTAAAAAAAATGAAAATTTCTATTTAGTAAGGAAAAAAGTACTTTCTTTTAATGCTGAAACATGATTATATATTAAATAGTATCCAAATTTAAAAAAAATGAAACTAGGGGAGTGAAAATTTATAGTACGAAGTTAAAGAAAATCAGCATACTACGTAATGCAAGTGAAGAAAATTATTTATTGTAAAAAGTTAGGAGTACTTTTTTTCCTAAGAATATCGACAGCTCAAGAGCTTAAGGAAATATCCAAGGCAATCTTGATATAAAGGTATAAACCTTAGATGATACTTGTTATGGTCGTGTTTCACAAGATATATGAGATTATAAAGAATGAATTGTATACACTGCTTAATGAAATAACTATATAAGTATAATGTCAGTAAAAATATAGATTATAAATTACCCAGTTGTCAACATGAACTCAGGAATAAGCATGTCAGGATTTGGTCTAAACTTTAATGGATCTCCCCCGTTGATGTTCAATTCATTACTCAATTTCTTCTGTTCTTTCATCCACATTGTTATTATTGTAGGCATTACGAGTAAGTTCTAAAGGCTCCTGAGCTTGATAATCAAACTTCTTGTCTGGGCGAACCTAGAAACATAAGGTTACGGACACCAAAGTATTGAACAGGAAAAACCCAGAAATGAGAGTTCAAATTAAAGGGAATAAAAAATGGTTTATGGTACTCTTACTCTTTAAAAACAGCTGGAGTGCCCATTACAATAAATTTTGATAATAGCGTAGTCTAGTAATAAAATATAATTTCTTATTTGATAGTAATACAACGAATACTACGCCGTAAATTCCAAACAAGTTGGACTTGGGGAAATGCAAATTCACATAGCCAAAGCGAACCTCCCAAGGTTCGAACTCAAGTTCTCCAAGCCATAATGCACTAGCTTTGGCGGTAATACGGTGACAAAATTGGAATTTTTTTTTTAATTTTGGTTAGTAAGAGAAAAAACACAACGATTTGCTTCTATTTTTCCTCCTATTGATTATTTTCCATTATTTTCTAAATTGGTTTTTTAGGTATATGTTTATTCATCATTTAGAAATTAAAATAAGCCTTAACTTGATATCCAACAGGTATAGCATATATCTTAAACTATGCACTGAAAGGGAAGTCATATAGAACTCATTTCTTCTTACAGGTACTTGTTGAACTACTTGATAGGTTTATTGGAAGATCTTTAACAACGCTACCTGAAGCAGACTCAACCAGACTTATGCTGCAGATTGCTATAAGGGTTGGTTGTGAATTATTACCTTCGGTGCCTACTAACCTTTGAGCACTGACTGTATCAATATAGATTGCAGTGGCAAGGGTGGAGTGGTTAAAGTGGAAAAAATGCGGTAAAGATCAAAGGTTGACATGCCAACAGTTCCCAAATAGCACAATGACAGATTGAAGATGATAGAATAATAAAACTGAGGGCTGTAAAGTATACGCCTTAGAAGTTTAAATCAACAATAACACTCCTGATTACCAAAAGATAATTAACTTACCAACTCAAAGCCATTAAGTAGCCAATGACACATCCCTTGATGACTGTACACCGTTGAAGGCATTCCTACTAACCTGATATCATGGTTCTAGATCCAACGGAAATGGTACAATGAACATTAAATAAATCAAACATAGATTATATAGGTAGGTAAAATTAAATTTACTCACCGGCAGATGCTACTGCCATGATTTCATTTTGGCTTCACCCTGCTGCTTATGGGTGTTAATGAAGAAATATGTTAACAAGTAGCAAGTCTAGGCTTAAGGTTTTGTCACTAATTGCTGTAAAGAAACCGTTTTGAAGTAATCAAAAATAGCAGTTTTCTATGATTCAAGAAAGAATATTTCAACTTAACAAAATACCCTAAGGTTAATGTGTTGTGGACAATAGAACTGTCAATCAACTGACGCTGAGGGCTTGTCTATTCTCAGCAGATAATTTTAAGCCACCAACCAATCGGACTACATTCTATTTAATTGAAATATTAATGCTTTCATATATTAATCACATTAATTTTGCTAATCATATTTACATAATCTATGTCGTACACATCACGGCTGAAAATATACCATAATACAATGAATCCATTAACCCTGTGATTCAAAAATTTAGTATCTTCTTCTCATTAAATCCCAATATCTTCTTTCTACACTTGATTATTGATGCTTTAGTTCAGTACCTATCTTTTCAATATCAACAACTACAAAAGTGTTGTCTCATTCTAATTTTTTTAGATCTGCCAAGAAGTACTGAGATGATAAAAATAGAAAACTAATAGATTTCATTGATCTGCGTTAAATACAGAACTACGAAGGGTACATGCTCGATTCGCATTATATACGAAAACTACTTTCTTTTCAACGGCGAAAGGTACTTACAGGTGCGTGCATGTACTGGGTTGTGTGCTTGCATATATTAGTATGAGTGGGACTTTGTGTATTTATGAGTAGAAGAATTTATATGTTTGACTAAACGAGTGTTGCGGGTTTTGAGTCTTGTGTTAGAAGTAGTAGGTCATTATTTTAGGTGTAAGCATGTGCCATATATTTCAATTTTCATTATCTTTCACATTTTATAAAATATTTATTTTCTTTTGGCTAGCAAGTGATGTGTTATTTTATGCTTGAATTCACGAAGCCCTGCTTCCATTTATTTCTATTTTTCATAATATGTCTATGGGTATTCACGTAATCATTTTTGTCCATTTCTTCGCATGGTTTCATTTATTAGAGCATACATGCATTGGGCATGTGTACATGAAATACTTAAAACAAGGCAAACAATGAGTGGTTAATGCAAATTCAGTTCAATAGGAAGGGCCGAAGAGTGAGACGGAGCGAAGAACGAAAATTGGAGCTATAGGAGATAGATGTACAAACTAATAAAACAGGCCGACAAATTCTAGAACAGAAATGCTAAAAGGCCCGATAGTTTTTCTGTCCAAATGTGCGAAAATGAAATCCAGCGGTGCTGCTTCGTCTCCCCTCTTCAATCCCACGTCCACCCATGAATTGCGCGACTCCCGTACTAATTCGCACCCAAATTTCCGGGCCTCACAGCATCGTCCATTCTAGAATGCTTTCATTTTATTTCTTCTAGATATATACGAAAATTACCTGCTTTTCAACACGCTTGCGTTCCATGATAAGACCTTCCTGGTTTCCGTCTATACTTGCTAGCCTTGAAGAATTTAATTCATGCATAACCATACACTACGTTTATTGTCTATTTGTGCATCACTGTGTACTACATGTGGTAGCCATCGAGCCTACTTACCAGGCTGTCTTCCTGTTTGCTATATATTTGTACAGTTAGTGCCTAATTATGGCATACTACTCGTTTACTTTATGCATTCATTTGTAGTCTACGTGTGTCTTACACGCTTTGCAATGTTCTCATCTAAATTACGGTATGTTACTGTACATGCTACTTGCATTTGCTATCTAAATTTAAAACGTGCAGTCTACATGTTTGCCTAAGGGGTCTAGAAACGAAGTCGAACTTCGGTCGAAATGCAAATCTTGATATTCCACCTGTTAATAGATTACATTTGTTTATAGGACAACAAGGGAGCGATGACTATAACAGAAGGGTGAAAATACCGCTGCTGATCGGTTTGGACTTGCCTCCGCTTGTTGATTTAACATACTATGGCCTGGATTAGTTTAAATGTATTTATGTAGAAGTTGGGCTGATTTGATATTCGATGGTTTTGATTAGTTTGAATGAACTTGTGTAGCGGTTGGGCTAATTTTACTTAGTTTCGATGGAATAGGCATACTATTTGATAATCATAGGATTAATTGTTAGCATATGCATCTTAATTATGCATGTATTGACCACTAAGTTTTCATTTATCACATATGAAAATTTTATTACACTTGATAATTTCAGTCTATTTTCTTTATTATCTTAGTTTGGTAATTGTGCACTTTGAAAAAGGTATTGTTGTTTTGACATCAACCTTGAAAAAGATTGCAGAAAAATTATTATATCATTTTAAGTCCTATAAAAGTTTTATAAAGAAATTGATGGTTTAAAATGACTTGGTTTCATTCATTTTGATAAACGATTGATTTGTGCATGTAAAGACATAAAAATGCAATATTATGTACACATCAAATTCATTTTGTTAAAAAAATAAGAACCTACAAATAGCAATTTTTAATCCAATTTCCTCACATACTTATGCATCTCACATGCCAAGGTAAATGATTGATAATAAAAGGGAAAATAGACGACAATGCTGATATTAGTCTAACATTCAAATTCAGCTTCTATTGTGAATTTTCCCCTTCTACTTATCAGATTTACACATGTGCTTTACCAGTTATACTGTAAATGAAGCATTTACTTAATTGTGAATCCTATTCAAAAAATTTCAACCTAAAACCATCTAACCAAAAAATTAGGCTTCTTATTATAATAAAGGTTTTGTGCTAATATACAAAAGGATGTCTATCCTTATCTTACCGAATAGTGCCTTTAATTACTGCTGAATCACGTACAAAACTGTGCAAATAGAACCAGCAAAAGAACATAATATATAACAAAAGCATAACACAATATAGAAATAACATCGACTTTGTCTTTGTTGTTACATCTTTCAATTGGTTTTATTGTTGATAAATTGTTTGGCTGCATGAGGAAATAAGAAATTGCTTACGTTTCTCAGTATATTGTGATTTTCAGGCAAGCTTATTGGAGTATGTTTTTATATTAAAAAGATACTATTTAACAACAAAAATAGAAAAACTATAAAAAGCTCAAACCTCGGGAGCAAGTGCTTTTAATACAGAAAATGCTCCAATAACTAGAGGTTCGTCTTTAGGCTGGCGCCTCTGCAATCAAGTATGCAAAATTGAAAATAAGCGAAATAGATTTTGTTAATTAATATTATGACTACAAAAGAAGGTTGACTAAATGAAGTTGTACTATCATCGGTTATAAGTTATGGACACAGTAATGAGAACTCAGTCAAAAGGAATGTGCATATGCCCTCGGGATTCACTTTACCAATTATAAAACGATAGTGCTGAATTTCATTATAAGCCTGCAAGGAAAATAAGAGCATGATTCACTGATACGCATTAGTACTAACTTATACATAGTATGCAAATAAAGGCATGAAGAAGATATTAAACATTGAGAGGAAAATAAAGGCGCCATTTATTTTTGAAAATGATAAATTAATACTAATGGTTTGTAGAACAATAGCAGCAGCTAAAGCATCCATATAGCTTGAAAATGGTAATTCTAATTCATGCCATAAATCAGCTGATTACAACATCAGATCATATGTTTTGTTTTGATCGTATCCTGGTTGTGTTGACATCAAATTTGCATCCATATAGCTTGTTATTTACCATTCCAATCTGCATCCCTTAATAATTTATATTGTCCTAAAAATACTAGTAATCAAGGATAAAGTATACCCACTAACAAAATTATCACTATAACCATTTTTTCCTTTTTCCTAAACAATTGGAGCCTCTCACATATCCACTTATGAAATTATGTTATGCAGTGTAAGTATATCGAGGATAAATTTATTCCTAGTTTGACATATAGCTGGAATCAAAGCATCTAGAGAATAAGTAATAGTCAATGTCTACTAGTATAACTAGTGCAAAGGTACTTCAGAGTGTATTAAATGCACAACATCATTCATCTTAAACCAACTGAAAAGTCCGAATGGTCACCATTACTGACTGTAACAAATGCCATTCGAAGAGAGCCTTCAAGGCGCTATTGAGTTCTACAAATAAAATTTTGATTTATATCAAGCTTTGTAAAATAAATTTAAATAAGTAGATGAAATGACATGAAAGGGCCGTTGTAATTTAAACAAACTATATAATACAGATTTTGTATGCCAAGAAAATTGACTGAGTCATCTTATATTAATTTGACTTAACTTTCTAATATACAAACTACAAAATATGTACTATGTAAAGATCTGGTTAGAAGTAATGGCGGAGCCATGTGAGGGCCGTTGGTGTCAAGTGACCCCAGCAGGAATCCAAGTATCCAACAAAATAAAAAGAAGAAGATCCTTCCTTCCATAAAAATCCTAATCAAGTTCTGCAAACCACAGCTTTCCAAAATTCAGTTGCCAGATCCATCTTTATCCATTCAGTGTCGAAGCTGCCATGAGATCTTAATGCCACGGATATGAATCCAAAATCTGCTCTTGAAATTTGATTCAATTGAAACACCAACAACTTCTATTTTGGAACTCCAATAATTTCATACATAAATTAGCTTAAAAGCAGTTACATTGTTTAATAGTTGCCACGAGTTCTTGTACAGTAATTCCAATAACTGGAAAAGCCATCTTTTTTAAGAATTTGGAATTGTGACCTCGCCAGTCCAAATTTCTGGCTACGCCAAGCAGCCAAATACTTATAATTAATAAAAAAACAGATAAAATATCTAGAAGCACCTCAAAATCAAGTAATAATGGCCCATTCTATGACAATAAGCAAGCGTAAAGAAGATTATGCTGACTTTGTATGGCAAGGCATGCACCTCAAAATCAAGTAACGACAAGAGAATTTGACGATTGCAGTTTGGGACTATGAGATTCGAAATTAAGATTAGGGATTTTACGATATGTTCTCTCTTCTGGAGGCGATAAAGTAAAAAAAGGATGTTTTTTGAAGGGAAAACGCAGAAGGACATGTTTTTAGTTCCCGCACAAAGTAATTTTAGCTCCCGCCTTTTGGTACAAAGTAATTTTAGCTCCCGCCTTTTGGATAGCAATTAGTACGAGATTGATTTATCAAATAGCGTTTGGATGTTGTCCGCTTTGGAGCATTTGATGGGCATTGGAAGAAACTCTATGTTTTATTGCTATTAAAGCTCCATTTTGTTGTAGTATAGGCTATACTTTGATCATCCCACAAGGCCCTGCTTTTCAACAAAAGCCTTGATCATTTGCATCTTGGCGTGCCACATTGACAATCCATGCCATGTGATCCATCACTATTAACATATATCCGGGTGTTAAGTAGAGAATAAATCCTCCACCACCAAACAGACATACATTAACATAAATCGATTTAATTCACATGGAACGAAATCCAATGTCAGACACACATCCATTTACTAGCTTATGCTCTGGGTCTGAGCGAAAACCAAATCCGAACAATCAACCATAGTCCAGACGGACACCACTGAAGCCCCTTCAAGGTAGCTACTCCCATCAAGGGTCTCTGTAGCAACACATCCATTCCATGTGAAGATCGTCGGTCTTCAATCACCGTCTTCATCTTCGATTCTTCATCGTCATAGTAATTACTCGGAATGGGTTGAACCCGGTCTTCCCGAATAACTCACGTATTTTATAATTAAAAATCAAGTACTATAAAAACACATCCAACGCCTCATTCCAATTCAGAATATTCTTTTAAATAAAATATTCAAATTATTCTATCACAGGTAAATTCTTTACATTTACTCTTAAATCTTCTTTTAAAAGATTTATTAAAATCTCGATTTGGTTTTAAATATCAAAAATCATTATTCAATGATTATTTAAATTCAAGACATTAATCTTATCCTTAACTGGTTTAAAGAACTAATGTCATTTAAAACATAGTTCACGGTAAATCTAAACTCATCTTCCATAAAAAATAGAATCTTCACAGAAATCAAATCAATATATAATCGTTATAAATTTCTATATCCGACCAATAATATAAATGGAATAACGGCAAAGCCTTTTAAATTCCATATGTAGTATCGATCTTCTTTTACAGAAGCTTATCTCCGTTGTTATTAATTCAAATTCCATTCGACTCCAATTTAATATATTAAATTGGAAAAAATTACTTTGGGGAAAATACCCATTAAATCTTAATAAAAGATTTATAAATTCCAAATCATATTTTCACCGTCAGTCGGGTTAAAGAACACATGTCACTTAAAAACATGGTTCACAATAAACCCAACTCACATTTCGTCTTATTTCAATTACTAAGTATAATTGAAAACTTTTAATAACCTAAATAAAAGATTATTCTTTTCATATGGGGTTTAAGAAAAGTGTTATTTAAGACACTATTCACGACAAACCCAAATCCAGTTTATTTAATTAAATTTCAATTAAATATTAATATATTGGAAAACTTCATTAAATCTAAATTTAGTGATTTATTTTAATAAATAACTAGTTCATTTCAATAAAAATATATTTTTCTAAAATATATTCCTTTTCTAAAATATTCTTTTTCTAAGACATTTTCTAAAATATTATTTTTCTAGAATATTCTTTATTGGAATGTGACTCAATCAACAACCATATATTGTATGTAATCAACAATCATGATAAATAATTATCAAACATCCAAATGACGACCAAAGTGGAATTTATAACTGCGTGAGCATTAAAGTAAATAAATAACGCTCATCACAGACTGTCAATCCATCGGTTGACAGATAACTAAATATTGGGATTAGTGTGTGTCCAATATCATTCCAATACCCGTGTGGGGTTTCATCCATCAAACACATAATAATAAATTTGTGCACTTGGGTGATGTGTGAAAATTATCGTCCCAATCACATAAACAAGCTGGGTAACTTGTAAATGGTAGTGTAATATTCAGCTTGAATATACTAACATTATGTTTAACACATCAAACATTCCGACATCACAGACATATATCTCAATTATTTTATTGTGAACAAATAACAATAAAAATCTACTCTTTCATTTCAATTCTTTTAAAAGTGACAAAAATGTCTCCTTTATCCTAATTCTTTTAAAGTGACAAAAATGTTGAAATTTTGTCTAATTCCTTTCGATGTACAAAACATGATAATTTTGTCAAATTCATTATAATGTACAAGATATGAGAATTTTGTCAAATTCAATTCTGATGTACAAAATATGATAATTTTGTCAAACCTTTTAAAGTAAACAAAAATGTTATTTTTGTCTTCATTCCTTTAAGGTAAACAAAAATACTAACTTTACTTTAATCCTTTTTAATGATCAAAATGTGCTCTTTCTTCTTTGTGAACCAAAAATGTGTTTTTGGTTTTAATTCTTATTAATGATCAAAAATGAAATCTTCCTTTATAATAACAAAAATGTATATTTTGGTTAAACTCTTTTTTATGACCAAAAATAATTATTTTTGTTTCATTCCTTATAATTGACAAAATGTGTATTTTCACTACATTCTTTTCAATGTGACAAAAGTATCTATTCTAATTCATTCTTTTTAATGTATATAAAAATATACATTTTCTAGTTTATTCTTTTAATGTATAAAGATATTCATTTTCTAGTTTATTCTTTTAATGTATAAAAATATATTTGTTTGGTTACACTATTTTTTTAATGAACAAAAATGATAATTTTGGGTTAAACTCTTCTTAATGTAAACAAAACTATATATTTGGATCTACTTCATTTTAATGTAAACAAATGTTCATTTTAGTTTAATACTTTTTAATACACAAAAATATTCATTTTTGTTTCACTAATCAAGTTTTGACAAAACAAGTTATTTTATTTCCCTAATCATGTTTTAACAAAATACTATTCTTATATAATCCTTATTAAATGACAAAAATGTGATTTTTGTAAAATCCTCATTAAGTGACAAAAATGTATGTTTATGTCAAACTCCTTATTAAGTGAAAAAAAATGTGATTTTTGTCAAACTCTTTTTAATATACAAAAATGTTCATTTTTGTCTAACTCTTTTCAATGTGCCAAAATGAATGGTTTAAACTCATTTTTTTTCAAAGTGATAAAAATGGATGAATTACTTCATTCTTTTCAAAGTGCCAAAATGTTTGGTTTTTATCTCAATAACTATTTTTCTAATCGAAATGTCATTTTTATTTTGCATAACACATTTCAAATAAAAATGTTATTTTTATTTCCAAGGTACATTTGTGAGGAAATGTTGTTTTATTCCACTGTAACATTTATAAGAAAATGTTATTTTATTTCAAGGTAACATTCATTAGAAAATGTTATTTCATTTCAAAAATCATGTTTTGACAAAATATG
Source organism: Allium sativum (assembly GCA_030737875.1). NCBI lineage: Eukaryota > Viridiplantae > Streptophyta > Magnoliopsida > Asparagales > Amaryllidaceae > Allium > Allium sativum. The sequence continues at coordinate 756,273,153 of CM060918.1, forward strand.
TTATTTCATTTATAATACCACAATTTATAAAACTGATATTTTTATTCCTACTGTAACATTTATATAAAAAAAGTTATTTTATTTCACTACACATCCTTTTGACAAAATGCTATTTTTGATTCAATTATCATTCTTTGACAAAAAAATGCTATTTTTGTTTCAATTATCTTTCTTTGACAAAAAAATGCTATTTTTGTTTCAATTATCTTTCTTTGACAAAAATACTATTTTTAATTCAATTATCATTCTTTGACAAAAAATGCTATTTTTGTTTCAATTATCTTTCTTTGACAAAAATACTATTTTTGATTCAACGAAAATGTAAATTTTGTTGATCTATTTCAATTCCACAAAAATATGATATTATGTTTTCATTCTTTTACAGTAAACAAAAATGTTAATTTTGTTTGCTAGACATATTTCAAAAAGAAAGTTGTCTTTATTTTTCTAATCAAGTTCTAATCAAAAATGGTAATTTTGTCACTAATAATCTAATTAAAAGATGTTAATTTTGTCACTAATCAGATTTTGACGCAAAAGTGTTATATTTATGATTGACATAGAAATGTGTTATTTTTATGCTCTTATATCTTATCTTTTGTATATAAATAAATATTACTTGGGTATTGTTTTGTTACTTTTACAGATATTCCAAACCAGCCCGCATGCAACCAAAAAAGTAGAGAAATAGAGATGAAATTGATATATATTTACATTTTGAAGAATTGTAGATGAAGATCTCACATCTGGTTGTTGTTGGACAAGAAAAGGATTGATACAAAGGGCTTTGCACATAACAAATCAATGAAGAAGTGTCAAGTAAGCAAGAGGAAAAGAGAAAAGGCCCAAATTTGCTTTATTTATCTAAGGCCCATTTATGTTTCTCATTGTAAACTAATTAGTGATGTAATGACCAGGCCCAGTTATCATTAGGATTAGGGTTAGGGTTTGACTATCTACCCTATATATACCCTTGTAATATCATTGTAGCCACCATCCTAGGATATATCTCATTCTATTCTCTTCTTCATTAATAAAATTCATTTTTCTCTTTATTTTCTGCAATTTTCTATTTCTTAGCAATTAGTGTTGTCTACACGATTAGATTCGGTAGAACACTATTTGTATTCTGCATTTCTTTTCATTAGCAATTGCCCGTCTGATTAGATTCAGCGGTAATCCTAATTTTTATTTCTTGTTCGTTTAATTTTGTTCTGCAATTTTATTTCCATTGTTCTATTTTATCTTTAATCAATGAATTTATTACAGATCCGATTAGACTCGAATCTGAAGTGAATTTAATTGCATCTTTTATTTGTAGTTTCAAATTTTCTTTTGTTTTGCAAAATCAACCTCCAAAGTTTTGTCTAACTTGCCCAAGAGATTAGATAAATAATTTGATTTAATTCACCTCCCTGTGTTCGACCTGTATGCTACACACCTGTATGCTTGTAGAATTTATTATAAATGTCGCGCTTTTCTAATTCATAGACTAGCGTCGATCAAGTTTTTGGCGCCGTTGCCGGGGAGGTAACATTTAAATTTTATTATTTATTCAATTTCTGATTCGTGTTAGTTTTTTTTTATTATTTTCCTTGTTTTTTGTTTTCTTTTGTTTTTTTAAAAAAAAAGAAAAAAAAACAACAAATCTTATTTGCTTGATTTAGTACTGATCTTGATACTGTTCTCTTTTACAAAAAAAAAAAAAATCTTTACAATTCTGATTTACAAATTTTTGGTACTATCTGTGCCTGCCTTCATCACGTTCTTCAAACACCACAAATCACCGCCCATCTTCACTGGCCCTTGCCACGTTCTTCTCATCAATCAAACGGCCGAACTCCAAAAGCCAAACCCTCTTCAGCAAAATCGCAACTTCCTAAAAAACTCCACAAACCCTTCTTCCCTATTTCCAAACCGATCTCATCACCTTCACCATCGCACCCACTCACGAACCTTCAATCCGTACCTAGTTGCACAGTTCAAAAAGAAATCCACTGTCATTACATTATCTGCCTCCCCTCAAACTCACTCCACAGACCGTCCACCTTCCAAACAAATCACGCATCCAGTCCTTAAATCACTGACCACCATCACCGTGACGTCAATACTGTTATCATCCACCTTCTTGCCCACTGCTTAAGCCCTCACTTCATCACGCCACTTCACAGAACCTCGCAACACCCACGTTCAAGTCCTACCCAGCATTAACATCTCACTTCAACAAAAATTCATCCATACCCCTACGTTTGCCAAGAACATCATCACAGCACCTCCTTTTGCGAATACATCTAGGAAACCCTTCAGACCACACAACAATCCAGCATCAACCCCAAAGCCATCACCGTTCAAACTTGTTTCATCCCAGCCGAACCCTTAGTTCAACAAACAAACTCACCAATAATCCGCAACTCTTCTATCTTCTCATAGGCGCCACTAATTCTCGCAACCATAATACCTCCACCGAAAGCATCCACATCTACAAACATCAGCCTCCACAGATCGGCATCTGCAATTCGGAAACTTCACCACACTTCAGCCAAATCACCGAATTATCTCAACCATGCACGATTCGAACTCCGAGCCCAAAATTCTCGAACCCAAACATCCATAACCCAATTCGAAAGCCAACTGAATTCGAGAAATACTCAACCGAAATTAGATCTAAAATTACCTCAATCGGAGTTCGAAATCTAACCAATTTGAATTGATATCGATTTCGAAGTAAAAAAGGACTTAAATCGATTTTCTTTTTCTTTTTCTCGTCGGTTTGAGGTTAGTGTGGGATTCGGTGATAAACCGTAAAATATAAGAAAATGGTAAGCTGTATGGAAAGTTGTTTCTGATTTGAGCTTGCACGATTATAAGATGGTAGACTCCCTGTTTGGCAATGTTGTTTTTGACTGTTTGGCATTCAGCAAGTTAAGGCCAGGTTAATTCCATATTTTTTTTTATTTTCTTCCTTTCTTGCTCTTGTTTCAATTTCGTGGCAATTTCATTTTTTTGTTAAGTTTGATTTTCTTTTCCTCTATTTCCTTGTTAGTTTCATTTTTTTTTTAAAAAAAGTTGTTTATCAAAAAAAAAACCAAAGAAGTAAAAAAGAAAAAGAAAAAAAAAGACCTTCAAATTAAAGGTCGACTTTGGAGTGAAAAAAAAAGCAACAAGGAATTCGGAGGACAATCGAATTGCGAATACTGGAATTTTCAATTGCTGACGCTGCTCAAATTATTCTGGACGGACTGCCATAATCCACTGTAAAATTTTCTAAACCCTACAGGTGCTGAAGCTGTTTTGAATATATAGACAATTGTTGTAAAAAAAAATCTGCAGGGGCAGCGGCTTTGAATGTACAATTTTTAATTTCTGCAATTATTTTGTGTGATTGCTGTTATTTCTGCATTTTTATTCATTCTGTTAAGGGCAATACCCCAATTCACATAAGGTGAGGGATTTCATCACCCTTTCCTTAGCCCACAAATTGCATTTCATCGTAGAATCAGACTAATAATAACGGTTAGACGTTGGACTTAAGGGAGTCACGGGCTCATCCAGGGCTTAATTGTATTGTGATAGTTGATTCATTTGGAACGACTTATTTCTTGGTGTCTAGACTACGGCAGAGGAATAACCATTTATAAATATTACGGTGATTCGTAAATATTATATCGGTTGTTACTCTGAAGGTACTTAAACCTTCGGCTGCATCGCTAGGGTGATTCCTGGTGCACCGATAACTCCTATCCGTTAACTGGCTGAGAAATCTTTTGATCTAAGTAATCAAACACATCACTTTATAATTTTTGGTTAGGAGCCAGTAAGGATAGAAAACTTCATTATAGCTAATTTCTGTGCTTGCATTTAACAACAATGAGTGAAAAAAGTGTTAGCCAACAAAATTCTCCGAGGGGTTCTCGAATCAACCAAAATTTTCCAACCGAATTGGATCGAAATCGAGTGAATCAAAATTTTCCAAACTTTGGGGATCAACATCAAATAAATCAAAATTTTCAAAATCTCAATATCCAAATGGATAGACCCTTGTCTCTTCGTGATCGATGTTATCTTACTAGGACTGTTCAACCCTCTGTCATCGTGTTCCCACCAGCTGAAGGGAACAATTTTGAGCTAAAACATTCTTTTATCCAAGGGGTACCAAAATTTACTAGGTCTGAAAATGCTTATGAATTTCTGAGTGAATTTGAATTGTATGCCTCAACAACAAAAATGCAACAACTATCTAACGAATCGATCAAGCTAAGGCTAATTCCATTTGCACTACTTGAAAGCACTAAAAGATGGCTAAATTCTCTTCCACGACATTCCATAAGAAGTTGGGATGAATTTGTCACTGCATTCTTGAAAAAGTTTTTCCCTTTCCATAAAACTCTAAAAATCCGAGCCGAGATAAATCAATTTTGTCAAAATGAGGGGGAAACTTTTTCAAAATACTTTGAGAGATTCAACCAGCTATTATATAGTTGCCCTCATCATGGAATTCTAAAAGATCACTTATGTCAAATTGCATATGAAGGTCTAAACTATCAGACTAGAACTCAACTAGAATCAATGTGTGGGGGAGACTTTATGTCTAAAACAGCCGAAGAAGCTTGGCGGTTTTTAGAAGATTATTCTGAAAAGGACATGCAGTGGGAATCGATTCGTGTTCCCATTCGTACTTCTACTAGAGGAGTGCATGTCGTGGACCCAAGTCAAATTCCTTTAGAAAATCAAACTCCTCAAGCCGGAGAAGGGCTACCCCACTATTACTCTCAGGACCAAGCTAATGCCATAGCTCAAAATAATCCTTACTCATCCACGTACAATCCTGGTTGCAGGAACCACCCAAATTTTTCCTGGTCAAACCCCAATGATTCAGCTAACCCATCTCACGTGCAACCCTTTATTCCCAATCAGAATTACCAAGCTCCTTCTTCCAATTCTCAAACATCTCACGCTTCACCTCAATCCAAACAACCTTATAGGCACCCCAATTTTCAATCATCAAACCAATCCTCTCAATCTTCTCTACCATCGCAAGAAATTATGCGTCTAGAAAAACAGTTGAGCTCTTACGAAGCCAAAATAAACTCGCAAGACGCTAAAATGGACGAAATGATGAATATGATAAAGGAAATGGCGAAAAATAATGAGAGGGGAAAGTTGCCGAGTCAACCTGAGGTGAATCCAAAATATAACTCTCGTGCTGTAAATTCTTGTGAGGACGAAAACCATAATCCAGTCAACGCTATTACAACCCTTCGATCTGGAAAGAGGATTGATAATAACGTGGGCGACCCTGGCGAACCTTCTAACTCGACCCCAATGCCAAATCTTGATGATCACCCATTGGCTTCGAATGCCAATTCTTCTAAACCTCAAGTTCCTTTCAATGTTGGCAATCCCAACATTTCTTCTCCCAGTGTCAGCAAACCCGACCCACCTGTGAAAATCAATGTTGGCAATCCCAACATTTCATCGTCTACACCCCTACCACCTTCTTCCTCGAATGATGAAACTGATTGTAGAGTCGAAAAACCAATAGCTCCATTTCCCCATAGACTCAATAATAAGAAGAAAGCGGCAAATTTCGATAAAATTCTGGAAATTTTCAAACAAGTCCGTGTGAACATTCCTCTTTTAGACACCATTGAACAAATTCCTCAATATGCTAAATGTCTTAAGGAATTGTGCACACAAAAACGTGCGACCAATGTCCCAAAAGCCGCCTTTCTAACTGCAAATACAAGCTCTGTTCTTTCGAATCTTGCCCCAGTCAAGTATAAAGACCCTGGCTACCCTACGATTGATTGTACAATAGGAAACACTCACATCTCTCGTGCCCTACTCGACCTTGGTGCCAGTGTCAACCTTCTCCCTTATAATGTCTATCGTTAACTTGGACTAGGGGAGATTAAACCAACAAACATCACACTTCAACTAGCCGATCGATCTGTCAAAAAGCCATTGGGAATTATCGAAGACGTCTTGATACAGATCGAACAGTTTTACTTCCCTGTCGATTTTATAGTTCTAGAAACAGAGCCTGTCTCAAATCCCAATGTTCAAATACCATTGATCTTAGGATGCCCTTTCTTAGCAACCTCTAATGCTGTCATTAATTGTAGGAATGGTCAGCTTCGACTTTCCTTCGGGCACCTAACCATTGAGCTAAACATCTTTAATCTCAACAAACAACCTAGGGATTTTGAGATCGATGAAATTGACATGATTCAAACCACAGTTGATGAAACCTCTAGTGACACTTCTGAAGCCTTGAAAATGTGTCTTGACCATTTCGACTCTGATTTTGATGAACTCGAATACATTTCTGAACTAAACAAAATTCTTGACTCCGACACTTCGTCACCTGAATCTAACCCAGGAATGTTGACCAATGGTTATACACAAGAACTTCCTAAGTTAGACCTCAAACCCTTGCCACCAGACCTTAAGTATGCCTACCTAGACTCTTCAAAAACTTTTCCCGTAATTTTGGCTTCCGATCTTATCAAGGACCAGGAAGAAAAACTTTTGGATATCTTGCGGGAAAATAAGGACGCCTTGGGGTGGGAAATTAGCGATATAAAAGGAATTAGCCCATCAATTGTGGAACATCGCATACATTTAGTTGATGAGGCTAAACCCACCCGTGAAGTTCAAAGGCGATTAAACCCAAACATGAGAGAAGTGGTCAAGGAGGAGATAATCAAATGTCTAGACAATAACATCATCTATCCCATCTCTGATAGTACTTGGGTGAGTCCGGTACAAGTTGTACCAAAGAAGTCGGGAGTCACAGTGATAAAAAATAACAGTAATGAACTCGTCCCAACAAAAATCAAAACCAAATGGCGTGTGTGTATCGACTATCGAAAGCTTAACTCAGCCACACGAAAAGACCATTTTCCCTTGCCTTTTATTGACCAAATGCTCAAACGCTTAGCGGGACATGAGTACTACTGTTTTCTCGATGGATACTCTGGCTATAACCAAATTCCTGTTGCTTTAGAAGATCAACATAAGACCACCTTTACTTGTCCCTTTGGAACCTTTGCTTATCATCGCATGCCTTTCGGTCTTTGTAATGCCCCCGCGACTTTCCAAAGGTGTATGATGAGTATTTTCTCTGATATGGTGGAAGAATTCTTGGAAATATTCATGGACGAATTTTCAATATATGGATCATCTTTTTCCCAATGTCTCACTCATTTAGAACTCATCCTTAAGCGTTGTAAGGAGAAATCACTCGTGCTTAATTGGGAAAAATGTCACTTTATGGTAAAAAGGGGGATAGTTCTAGGTCATGTCGTCTCCAAAGATGGCCTAGAAGTCGATAAATCCAAAATCGATTTGATTGCTAATTTACCGCCTCCTAAGTCTGTCAAAGATGTTCGTTCATTTCTTGGCCATGCAGGATTCTATAGAAGATTCATTAAGGATTTCTCAAAAATTTCAAAACCTCTCTCGAATTTACTTGCCAAAGACGTAAAGTTTGAATTTTCCAATGATTGCAAAACATCTTTTGAAACTCTTAAGTCAATCTTGACCACAACTCCATTCATTCAACCTCCTGATTGGACTCAACCCTTTGAACTTATGTGCGACGCTTCTGACTTTGCAATTGGAGCCATCTTGGGTCAGCGAATTGATAAACTCCCTCGAGTCATTTAGTACGCTAGCAAAACCTTAAACGAGGCCCAATTGAATTACTCAACTACTGAAAAGGAATTTTTGGCAGTTGTCTTCGCCCTTGAGAAATTCAGACCATATCTCATAGGATCCAAAGTCATAGTTTACACTGACCATGCTGCCCTACGATATTTGCTTTCTAAGAAGGATGCTAAGGCCCGCTTGATTCGTTGGAACCTTCTTCTTCAAGAATTCAATATAGAAATACGAGATAAAAAGGGTTCTGAAAATGTCGTAGCTGATCATCTCTCTCGAATTGTGCACGAAAATGATAACGACACCCAAATCGATGACTATTTTCCTGACGAACAACTCCTTTCGATCTCTAACACCCCTTGGTATGCTGACATTGTGAATTATCTTGTCACACAACAAACACCCGCTAAATGGTCGAAACAAGATAAACAAAAATTTCTCTCGAAAGTTCGAAACTTCTATTGGGACGACCCATATCTTTTCAAATACTGTCCAGACCAAATCATTCGAAGGTGTGTGCCCGATCATGAACACCAAAGTATTCTCTCCTTCTCACATGACCATGCTTGTGGCGGTCATTTTGGAGCAAGAAAAACTGCTGCAAAAGTTTTGCAAAGCGGTTTTTATTGGCCCACACTCTTCCGTGACGCTTTCGAATTTTGCTCTAAATGTGAGCGATGTCAAAGAACGGGTCGAACCTCTAAGAGAAACATGATGCCTCTCAACCCCATTTTAGTGATTGAGGTATTCGATGTTTGGGGCATCGATTTCATGGAACCGTTCCCTAATTCATTTGGGAATCTTTACATCTTACTTGCGGTAGATTATGTCTCAAAATGGGTTGAAACCATTCCGACCAAAACCAACGACAACAAGGTTGTTGTCAAATTCCTCAAAGAAAACATCTTTTCACACTTTGGCACACCTCGAGCTATCATTATCGATAATGGCACTCACTTCTGTAATCGTGCTTTTGAGTCCTTGCTCAAGAAATACTCAATCACACACAAGCTGTCGACCCCCTTCCATCCACAAACTAGTGGGCAAGTAGAAGTCTCCAATAGACAAATCAAACAAATTCTTGAGAAAAACGTGAATTCCAATAGAAAAAATTGGTCCGTAAAACTGATTGATGCACTTTGGGCTTTTCGCACTGCTAATAAAACCAATCTAGGGATGTCACCATACCGATTAGTCTTTGGAAAGGCCTGTCACTTACCTCTTGAATTAGAGCATCGTGCCCTTTGGGCCATAAAATTTTTGAATTTTGACTTAGAGAAAGCCGGCTCACACAGAAAGTTACAAATTTCTGAATTAGAGGAATTAAGAAATGAGGCGTATGAAAATGCGAAAATCTACAAAGAAAGAACCAAAGCCCAACACGACAAAAACATACTCCGTAAGGAATTCAACGTAGGTCAAAAAGTTCTTTTATACGACTCTAGACTTCACTTGTTTCCAGGAAAACTCAGATCTCGATGGATTGGACCTTATGTCGTGAAAACAGTATATCCTCATGGAGCGGTTGAAATTGAAAATCCTAGGGCTGGAAAAGTCTTCAAAGTAAACGGTCAACGACTGAAACCATTTTTGGAATTCGAGCAATATGACGAAGATGACTCTATCGATCTGCATGATCATCCACCATGAATTCAGGTGATACACGTTCTTTTTCTTTTATTTTTCTTTTTCATTTTTTATTTTATTTTTGTTTTTCTACCTTAGACAGTTGGGACACTGTCTCAATCAAGTGTGGGGGGAGTCTGCATTGCATTCTTTTGATTTTTTTTCTTTAATTTTTCTTTCTTTTCATGCAGGACCATCATACATTTTATATCGTAGTAACATAACAATTTTTTTTTTAAAATATGAATCATTTTCATTTGATACAACAAAATAAGTTTAGAATTTTTAGCCAGTTGATAGTATTTTTTCTCTCAACTTAGATCGAATAAGAAATATAATGAAAAGTTTAATTTTGAGGGATAATAGTGTAACCGGTACATAGGGAGATCTTAGGTGATGGCCATGAAATCTGTTCTATATTGTAGACTTTGTTTAAATAAGTGGAGGACTTAAAATACTTATATTGGCTTTTCGAATCTTTAAAACTAAGTTGTGTTAAGTTGAATTCGCGTAACTCTCTTTTGTGCTTATATTTTTGATAATAATAATAGTAATCCAAAGGTATCCAACATTGCTTGTATATCAAGCGTTGGTGTGCAAACCCGCCAAGCTCTATCCGACATGTTGTTGACAAAGTCAGCGTTGGAATATATTGGTCTCATTTTATGAGATTGGACACCTAAGGATTACCGACACGTTGTTGACAAAGTCAAAGTCAGCCTGCACAATCCGCCAAGCTCTTTACCTACTCTCCGTTAGTCCGCGAGGCAGTGCATGGGTGGTAAACCTTGGTCTTCTAAGTTAGGTGTATGTACTTAATCATAAATTTTAAAATTTTATAGAATAAAGAATAAGCGATGATACCCAAACACTTCTTGATCTTATTGATTTGACAAGCCATACATGAGAAAAATAGAATACCACTTTGCAAACTGTGCCAAGCATACTAAGAATTTATTTCATGGCTGCACTATGTTATCGACCGAACTAACTGGCCAAACTGGAATTTAATATTTGAAAACTTGATTTATATTGAAAATTTGTGACAAGTCGAGGTATCTAAAATAAAATCAACTGATTAGAAATTATTAACTTAAATTGTTGTACCACTTTCCTGAAATAAGTCATGTTGTCATTTTTCGTTTTTATTTTTGCATATGTCCATTGCATTCATGTAGTTTCATTAGAATCATAGCATACTGCATTTGGATTTTGTGGGTAGTATCCACTGAAAACCCTCACGAGACACCACTCGTCCTACTAGGGACACCTAGAGGTTTAACGGCTTGTTGCATGCGCTCAATGCAATCGTGTTTCCTATGAAAGTGTGACCTATCTAGTTAGTTTTCCATTTTCTTTTCAGGAAACTACTGACAAGGACAAAACTTAGGGCTTTTTTAACCATAAGGACAGCCCATCAAAATTTTATCCTAAAGGACAATATACTGTATATTTTTTACTCAGAAGTATTTCGGCCGTGAAATCCGTCATCTTCCTCAATTCTCTCTCGCGACCGTGAATTCCATCTTCTTCCTCCATTCTCTCTCGTGGAAAAAATCAACAGCATCGTCATCCATCATTTCGTCGCTAATTATCCCGTTCATCACCTCGTCGTTCATCATTCCGAACGATTTTCTATCACGAAATCATTTTTAATATCAATCAAATCAAAATCGAAACAACAAAAATTAGGGCATGAAATCGATTTCAAAAATCAACCTCGAATGGATTTTTATTTGTTGCTATAATCATTATACTTTAATGATGATTTCTACCGATTAGTTTTAAGGTTATTTCGAAAGGTGATTCGTGATTTTTTTTCTCGTTCGGCAATTTTGATGTTTAACCTTTCAGCGCGTGGTTATCATTTTTGTATTTTTTTAGTTATCATTTTTCTTGTTTTTAACTTTACAACGTAGCAGCAGTTTTTACTTATCATTTTTCTATTTTTTTAGTTATCATTTTTCCTGTTTTAACTTTAAAAACATAGCAGCAGTTTTTAGTTATCATTTTTCTATTTTTCTGGTTATCATTTTTAGTGGAACTGCTCTGTTATGTTAAACATTACTGCAGTTTTAAGGTATCATTTTTATATTTTTTAAGGTATCATTTTTTCTCTATTTTATGTGTTATGTTAATCATCATAGCAGTTTTAAGGTATCCTTTTTATATTTTTTAAGGTATCATTTTTAGTGTAATTTCTGTGTTATGTTTATATGCATCTTTTTTTTACCTACAATATTAAAAAACTGATATCCATGAACTGTGAATATGAGAAAAACTTTAGCTTAGCCCTACCAACTTATAAAATTGATAACAGAATAAAAAATCACATGAAAAAACAATTAACATAGTTAAAATAGTAAAACTGATACGTAAGTAAATAGGAAACTTATACCTAAAACCTGATTCAATGTTTTGAAGTAAAAGTAATGGAAAATATGTTTACATCAAATTTTGGTGCTATTTTACTTTTATTCTTGTACTGATGCATCAGTTTTGCTACTCAAACAAATTTATTTCATTTTAAACAATTAAATTGTGATTCGAACATTTTCTGTATTACATTTTGTTGTTAAAATAGTAAAGTAGTTTTAAGGTATCATTTTTTTTATTTTTTTTAGTTATCATTTTTATATTTACTAGTTGAATTTACATCGTAGTAGTTTTTAGGTATCATTTTTATATTTTTTTAGTTATCAGTTTTATATATTTCTAGTTGAATTTACATCGTAGCAGCTTTTAGGTAGATTTGTGTTGTTTGCTTTGGTAATTGATTTTTTTTGATACACAACATTAATTATAATTGATGCAAAAATTGTTTACATCACAGTTTGATTGAATAAAATAGAATATGTTCGACTGAGTGACGAAGTTGATGCAAAAAAACAGTTTCAAAATTAACACAGTAATAAAAACACATGAAAACAACACATAACATAGCTAAAACAGTAAAAATGATACCTAAAATAGTAGGAAAATGATAACTAAATACTGATGCAATGCTTTTGAAGATAAAATAATGAAAAAAAAAATATCACAGTTTGATTGATTAAATTGAAATAAGTTCGACTTAGTTTCTTAGCTGATACAACAATATAACTTCAAAATTAACACAACAACAAAATTTCATGAAAAAAACATATAACACAGTTAAAACGGTAAAAATGATAACTACAGAAATAGAAAAATGATAACTAAAAACTGCTGCTATGTTCTTAAAGTTAAAACATGAAAAATGATAACTAAAAAATAGAAAAATGATAACTAAAAACTGCTGCTATGCTTTAAAGTTAAAAAAAAAATGATAACTACAAAAATACAAAAATGATACCTACGAACTGCTATACTATTAACGATAAAAAAAAACATTTCTAATCACGAAAAAATTGTTTCAACAATTTCGACTTCTTCAATTGTGTTTTCCAACGTTTGAAAAATATTTTTATTCCATTCAATCGTCATTTCGAACGGATTTTTGATGTTCGATCTATTTTTTTTTTAGGGTTTTTATTTCGGCTGATTTATGGTGGTGATTTTGATTCGTGAATTTTGTCTTTGAATTCGAATTTCGATTCTAATGTATTATCATATTTGTGATTTAAGCGATTTATGATTTCGTGAATTTGGTGATTTCGTGATAAACGATGAAATCGACAAAGACGTGAGAGAGGGAGAAGAAGAAAGCAGCGGGCGGTGGTTTCTTTGGGCTGGGCTAAATGTTGTCCTTTAGGATAAAATATAAAAGTGGTGTCCTTATGGATAAAATATTACACTAATTTGTCCTTAAAAAATATTTCCCATTTTCTTTTTACTCGAGGACGAGTAAAAGATAAGTGTGGGGGTATTTGATTGACATAGAAATGTGTTATTTTTATGCTCTTATATCTTATCTTTTGTATATAAATAAATATTACTTGGGTATTGTTTTGTTACTTTTACAGATATTCCAACCCAGCCCGCATGCAACCAGAAAAGTAGAGAAATAGAGATGAAATTGATATATATTTACATTTTGAAGAATTGTAGATGAAGATCTCACATCTAGTTGTTGTTGGACATGAAAAGGATTGATACAAAGGGCTTTGCACATCACAAATCAATGAAGAAGTGTCAAGGAAGCAAGAGGAAAAGAGAAAAGGCCCAAATTTGCTTTATTTATCTAAGGCCCATTTATGTTTCTCATTGTAAACTAATTAGTGATGTAATGACCAGGCCCAGTTATCATTAGGATTAGGGTTATGGTTTGGCTATCTACCCTATATATACCCTTGTAATATCATTGTAGCCACCATCCTAGGATATATCTCATTCTATTCTCTTCTTCATTAATAAAATTCATTTTTCTCTTTATTTTCTGCAATTTTCTATTTCTTAGCAATTAGTGTTGTCTACACGATTAGATTCGGTAGAACACTATTTGTATTCTGCATTTCTATTCATTAGCAATTGCCCGTCTGATTAGATTCAGCGGTAATCTTAATTTTTATTTCCTGTTCGTTTAATTTTGTTCTGCAATTTTATTTCCATTGTTCTATTTTATCTTTAATCACTGAATTTATTACAGATCCGACTAGACTCGAATCTGAAGTGAATTTAATTGCATCTTTTATTTGTAGTTTCAATTTTTCTTTTGTTTTCCAAAATCAACCTCCAAAGTTTTGTCTAACTCGCCCAAGAGATTAGATAAATAATTTGATTTAATTCACCTCCCTGTGTTCGACCTGTATGCTACACACCTGTATGCTTGCAGAATTTATTACAAATGTCGCGCTTTTCTAATTCATAGACTAGCGTCGATCAATTTATCTAACATGTTTTGAACAAAATGAATAATTCCAATTCTAGTGTATATTCATAACATTAAAATTCCTATGTTAACATTCTTGATATTTAAAACACTAAAAATCATTTCCCTATGTTAACATTCTTGATCTAACCAATCATGATATTTCTATGTTAACATTACTGGTCTAACAAAATATGAGCATCGCAAATCGATCACACAACAAACAAATTTCAATCCACAAATCACAAATCTGATTTTATCACATGCATTACATTCAACACACAACAATCATGAATAATAGCAAACAGGAAATAACTGTAGATTTGTGGTAATAAATTCATATTTATTTTTAAATAATAAAAATAGATTTCTCACATTGCTATTCAGATCTGAATTTCCCTGAAATTTTGATTTGCTCAGCTGCAGATCTAGTTTGTCCCATGTTGTAGTACTTGAAAATATGAATCCAACGCACTCAGTTTCATTCGATTTCGCTTCTGTATGAAGAAGTTACACTGTTTTAAAGATTTGAATATTTAAGAGGATAACTAAATTATAATTAAATTAATTAGCTTCCCCTTTACTCTTTATCTTCTTCATCGTGTACACTGCAATAATCGAACTCATCACCGATCCATTAGGGTTCAAAACCGCTCGAACCCCAAAGCCAGAGACGCCGATCCAATACCATCACGTCGAAGCCCCGCCTGTCCTCCACCATCGCCGAGCAAGGGGCCCCACCCGCGCACCCCAGGGACCCGCAAAACGCCTCCGACATCGGCGCCTTCATGCTTGGATTCCGCCCTCCCCGATGATCAATAACTGATCATCACCGTACCTGTTTGAAGAGCTTGAACTCCTCTTCGATTCTTGCCCTGATTTTGTCCTTTAATTCGTTTTTAGAGAAATTAAGGATTTAAAAATCGAAGATGGTGGCCATTCGTTCTTTACAGTGGAGGCTGAGAGTTTAGAAAATAGGATTACGGTATTTGGAACCGTATATACTAGTATTTATATTGTATTTTTCCTTTTATTTTTATTTATTTTCAAAATATATCTGTATGATGATATAAACTCCAAATCAAACCCAACGAGAGTCGCCCCTAGCTAAATACCCCTATTCCGGACACATTGCAATATGTTTCGTAACCCATTTCGACTGTTACGATATGTTTTTCTTTAATTTAAATTATAAATCATTTAATTATTAAATTCAAACGTACATTTTAAATTACCGGGGCCACATACGAACTCTAAAAATTCCAAAAAAATTATTTCTAGTTATGTTTTGACGATACGGTTCTAACGAGACTAATTTCGTTAAATTCTAAGACTTTTTGAAAAATGGCCTATTTCTAGTCGATTAAATTTGACCGAAACTAACAAAACACATTTTCCTTTGCCACGCTCACATATTAAATAAAAAATTATAAAAATTGAAACTTAGCAATAATTTTACATTCCGATTCCAACAAAAGTGGTTTCGTCGAAAACTGAGGTCGTTTGAAAAATGACTATTTTTAAGGCCAATATTATATTAAAATATAATATAAATTCTACGGCGACTTTTCTAAATTATAAACCAGACATAACTTTTGAGTTTTAAAACGAAATTTCAGTTTTTCAGATTCGTTAGAAAGATATGATTAAACAGATTTAAATATTTCTTGTTTCGCTCAATTTTGATTTAATTTGCATCACGTATGCTCAGTCAAAGTTCAAATTCAAATTTTCAAACTACAACGCTGTTTTAAACTCCTTTTACAATTAAATTGAATTTATTCGTTTTAAAATAAATTTTTAGTCGTTCTTGTTTAAAATAAATTATTTTAAATATTAAAATCCATTAAAATTTCTAAAATAAAATTTTTAAATTGGCCTCAAAATTCCGGGTCGTTACGGTATGCGTACAGATTTATAAATACTGTTTGGATTTCAATGTACTTCTAAGAAAATAATGTTTGGATTTCTAGATTTTTTTCCTATGTAAATGTCGGTGGTTGTACACTACTAGCAATGATTACCTACGGTGGTTGTTTACCGTCACTTTAGTCATTCCCCAGCAATTCACCACCGACCGAGGATAGATAGAAGACCATACGTAATGTTCGGTGATTCAAAACCGAGTTTAAAAAGTATGATCAGTCATTAACTGCCGTATAAAATTAAAAATAGTTTGCACACTTTATATTTTCACTGGTCGGTGTTTTAGAACTGAAGAAAATTTGTATAATCGGTTGTTAATAACCGAACGAACTGTAATATTTCGCATGATGATAAAAGTGTCTGGTCGGTTGTTTAACACCGTGAGGTATCATTATATTCGGCCCTTGTAAACCGAAAGACCTGTCCTATATTATTCATGATGATAACAGTGTCTGGACGGTTGTTTAACACAGTGGATTTTTCTTATTTTCGACGCTTGCAAACCGAACGGACTGTCCAATTTTTGTCATGATGGTAAAAGTGTTTGGTCGATAGTTTAACACCGTGGGTTCTGGATATTTTCGGTGCTTGTAAACCGAACAAACTGTCAATTTTTTTAAATTTCCATGAAGTGTTCTGGACGGCTTTACAATACCGTTTCTTTTCTTAACTATTCGGTTTTTTAAAACCGACCAAAGGTGAATCATACAGCCATTGAAAACCGTCCATGCAGATACCAACATATAATCATGTTAACTTAATTTCTAACATGTCCATATTCTTCTTGGTTCACGTTCTGTTGCCAACATGTATGCTCGAGCATATTTTACCAAAATCTAATATGTATATATTCCTTTTGGAGCTCAAATCCTATTTTCTCAAACTTCTCTTCCAACATGTTCATTGTTCGCTACCTATCAACCATTGATTTTTATATCACTACTCTTGTTTTGATAATAATATATTCCTTCTTGGTCCACTCCTCTGATGATACCAATATATAAGCATATTTTGAGCTTTAAAAACATAATTCTGGTGCATCCATTTAGTCCAATTTTTAATGCACATTCAAGAAAAACATATACATGTTATTATGGAAAGATTAAATAATAAAATCAACATCAAACATTGAGGAACAATGACACAATATTATGCACATCCCACTACAACATTATAGCCTTCTAATAGCATCAGTCCGCCCATTTCCTTTAAACGCCATTCAATTATAAGGTGCTCAACGCTGTCTATTAATCATAAAAATGCATTTAACGCTATACGATTAAACAGGCAGGAGAGAGTTTGTTTTATGCGGGAAATAAAAAAGCATTTTCCTTCGCTGCCTCCTTAGAAAAGAAACCCAAACTCTACAAAATTACTTCAAATCAACACACGGACTAAATTTCAACCATGGAACCCTAATTGCGTTCATCAACAGTCGACTGCAAATTGATCTCTTGCTCATAACCGATCCCAATAGTTTAATGCAGCCGCCAGTCTGAAACATAGTCGTCAACTACCAACATAAAACCCTAAATTGGCGCGTCCCAATATGAACTGCAGTGAGAGGTACTACAATAGTTATCTTGTGTCATTTTGTTTGATTTTTCATTTTTAATTTCAATTTAGATGTGTTTACTTCTAATTAGAGGATTTTAGTGCGTGAAAATATCAATGCTAGAAGACAAAATAAACAAAATTACTTTTAGCGAATGTTTAATTGTGTTAATACTCCCTTGAATGCTTAATTTACGCCATCACATTTAATTTATAACTGAGTTTCTAATCCTAGTTATAGTTTGGTTAAAAAGGTTTTATTCAGAGATAATTTTTTTTTTGAAGGCATAAAATTTCATATTAAATCCTGTGGTTAAATTGCTAGCAACAAAGGGAAACATTACTCAGTCTCAACCACAAATTTAGCAGAAATGTTTAATTGATATAAATGTTTTACTCCTGCTTGTAATTGACTCTGCTTTCTTTTGCGTTCTTGTTTACTTTCCAGACATATATTTATGTACACAACTTTTAATTATTATATACATATTAATGGGTGATTCGTACTCATATCTTAGTTGATTTTTTTTTAGCTTCAATGGTTGAACTAGATTGGACAGCATATGATGATGCAAGGATGCTTGATTGTTTAGATAAGTTGTCTTTCATGCCACATCATCATTTTTTGATTACTGGACTGTAGGTAGTGGGTTTGTGATTTATATGTGCTACTGTGGACTGGTCTGTTTTATGACTTATACACAAATGCAATTAAATTTGTAGAAAGCTTTCAAAGGTGATTTCAGTTCTCAAATTTTCGTTGGAAAAAGAAAAAAATAAACTAGAGCAATCAGAATCATAAGATATCTTTTGTAGAACATATTAATTATATCTGAAAGCCATATTTTAATATGTACCTTTAAATCTTGTGATCTACCAGTATAGGTAGAAGGATTAATCAAATTTTCAAGTAATGGTGTAGTAAGCCCAGGTTAGTGCTAACATACGTAACATTTATTATTAAATTATAGACGTTGGCACAGCTAGTAGGAAAGGCAAAATTTCTGTAATGTTTGGGTTTAATTTTTTGGGTTTAGTTCTAGATGTAACTATTGCAATATTTTTTTTCCACTAATGTTTGGGTTTAATTATTCATAGTTATGTTTAAATTCTCTTGATTTCTCTGTGTCACATCCAAAATTTCATAATTCTCATATATTTCCTTTGTTTATAGGCTATAAAAGGAGAAATATAAGAACAATTTCAATTTGCACTTCTTACTATGTAGCATATCGAACTTATACTAAACAAACATAAAAAATTATAAAAATTACTGTTGAATAAAAGTTAAAAGGTTAACCTATGGAAACCAAGGTTTAAAAAAAAGTAATGTCTTCTACATGCAAAGAAATAAGAATGTAAGACAATGTGCAGTATGTCGACATTTGTCTAACCATCGTTGTATGGTTTTTCTAACCACTATCCATTTAAATAAATATATAAAATAAATAGAAATGAACCTTTAATATTAATGTGTAGACTGAATTCAAAAGTTTGAAATGTTTTTTCTTTGTGTACATTGAATTCAAAGCCCTTGAGATAAAGTTTTTTCCTTGTGTACATTGAATTCAAATGTTTGAAGAATATAACATTCTGATGCCCAAAAGCATGCTTTGTTTGGAAAAATTACTAGCCAGAAGCTATCTAATATAACTATTGTCTAGATATAGTAAAAAAAAAAGATGATGTATTGTTGAGGCTACTAGCGTTGTAGTGCATCTTTGTGTTGATTGGGTTGACGAGTTTTTGGTTGTTTGGACTTGTTAATGCTATGCAGAAAATTGAAGGGGATCAAACTTAGATTGGAGAGTTACTTGAAGTAATAGTGCAATATTACTGGAGATTCATATGTTTAAAATAAATTTTATACTAATAAAGCTATCTGAGATTCTGACATATATCAAATCCATTTGTATTGCGGATACATATAAACCAAGAACTTAACCTCTTTTTCCATTATTCTTGTGAATGAACTGATAGATCGATGGAGACAATAAGCGTATTCCAATTCTGTATTACTGAATAAAATATATAATATTTTGTAACAGGTTTGATTATTTTGCCACACAACATTTAAAATATAATGTATTTTGGCAGGCATCAGGCCAGGAATGTTTTATTTGCAGGGTTATTTTTATTGTTTGAATTTAACTAGTGAACTGTAGCTAGATTTATTCAAATCTCATATTGCTGGTCAAAAACTCTGTGGACTTATGGGTTGATTTTGTGGAAATTATGTATAAAGATATATGTACTTGTGGTCCCTGCACATCTGACTTTACTGTTTTATGTGTTGGATTTTGATTATATTTATTTTGATCTGTCTCAACTCTTTCATCTATTATCTCTTGTACTGCAGTACATACATTTTGTAGAAGTGTAGTTATATTTGTCGGATTTAGAATATATTTACCCATGAGTTTTAATGTATTTGTGAGACCTCTTCTTCCATATGTAGGTAAGCATGCTGAAAAATAGTAAATTGTGGATTACATAGGGAGTAGACAGCCTTGAATTGTGGACTGCATTTTCAATCAAAGGACTGAAATTCAATGGAAGTATGAGCAGGTTTCATATACCTTGCTCTTTACTGTGATTTCCAATGCTGAAACTTAAACTAAAGAATAGCAGGATTACTTTATAGAGCTTCAAGATCTAATATCGATTAACGTTATGATTAAGCCAATGAAACCAGAGGTATTTGAGTTCATTGAGAAGCATTATTTACACGAAACTGTGACAGGGACAAGGTAACAATGTTGGTATTATTAATTTGTGATTTTCCTAATATGGAAACACTTCAATTTTGATCCACTGAATTATTATCTTATGTTCATGGTCGTTTCTCTAAATAATGATTTAGTTTCGAATCCAAAAAAAAAGAACTATGCCACCATGGGGAAAGATTCTTATTGCTTGATAGTACTTGAAAGCTTAAGATTTCTAATAATGAACTTCCATCTTGATATTGCAAAAACGTTCTATTTTTATATCTGAGTTCATTTTCGATTAGTTTGAGTGTTAATTAGATGTAAAATTAATTTTGTGGCATGAAAGAGCAAAAAAATTTATACCAAAAAGAATTGACTAGAAATTGTAATGACCGGCATTTTTCATGGTATATAATTAATTAATTTAATTATATAAGCAATGATTTAGAGAATTAAATGGTCGTTTAATTAAATTATAAGGAATATTTAATTAATTTAATAATTAAATAATATATAAAATTCTAAAATAATCAGAATTGACCAAAATGACGATATGGTGTGAGCTGGGTAATTCAAAATATATAGATCAGTTTAGAGTTGAATTATATGAACAAATATATTCAATCGACGACAGTTTGAACGTATAATTATATTATAATTTTAATCGAGCACGAAATAGCGCTGCAGTTCATAAATTGGCGATTCGAACTTCAACTGAATGTACAGGATTCGTTTTAAAACGGATTTCTGTGAAACAAGAAACGTGTGGAGCTGGTGGAGTATATCTTTCTAGTGGAAGAAAAATATTGGGATTTCGTCGTGTAGATTTTGAGTTATGTCCAAATCAAATTCTCAGAAATGCAGCGCCCTGACCATAAGGATTTAATTATATTTTTTTATATTTATATATTTAAATAGGCTATGTAGAGCGTTAAAAATAGCCACTTTTGCAAACGGAGTCCGAATTCGACGAAACCAGTTTCGTTGGGACCGTAATTTCGAACTGTAGCTGCATGTCCAGTTTCGTGATTTTTAGGTACCGTATGTGATTGTACGGATTTTTAGAAGATAAAATAACAAAAAAAGGAATTTGCTGAGAATATTTTCTAAGTAAAATATCTAGATATTTGTGGGCCTTATAAATACACCACACCTTACCCCCTTTCTCATTCTAACCTAATTCTTTCTGGTCAATGCTTCTTTTTGGCGCCGTCACTTTTTGTTTCACAAACCAGAAAGCTTCCATCGCAAAGTAAAAATCAATGAAAAAGAAATAAAATTCTATAAATCTCCTTATACATATATCCACAATCGTTACATCCCCCTCTTCAATCTGATATGATTTTCATCGAGTTCGAACTCGAGATTGTTCGACGCGGAAATGAGTGGTCAGTCTAGGGTTCGGTGTATTGTCGATCTGGGGTGGAGCTGGGTTGACTGAAAGGGTGTAGGGAGTTCAGCAGGATGAGGCGCAGTGGGTGGCACGGAGAGGAGGAGCTCCGGTTGAGGTTTAAGACATGCGACTTCCAGTAGTACGGGGGTTAACCTGTTCGACGCGGGGAACGAAAGGGGCTCGAGTGCACAATACTGGGTGGAGGTCGAAGTGAATTTAGAGGAGATTATCATGGTGGTTTAGTTTGAATTTTCGGTGAAGAATATGAAGATGGAAGTGGAAAAAACTGAATTCGGAATTAGGCATTTTGATTTCGTTGGTTTCCTGGAGTGTGGATGTTTTAGTTGGGGAAGAAGGCTTGGGAAAAGGGGTTTGGGCTGAAGAAAACGTGGATGGTGTTGGGCTTCAAGGCAGCGGGCCTGGGTTTTTTAGGGAGAAGGTATTTTGCGGGTGGGTTTCAATGGACATGGGCCGGTTGAATAAAGGTTAACCCAAATATTAGAGTTAAAGTTTTGTTTAATTAATTTAAATAAATGTATTAACTTCTGAATGTGATAACTTCTACGTACGATATCAGAATTCCAAACCGTCAGATCCATTGGGATCGTATGGACGACGGCTACGCACTGGAACTGACTGGAAGTGGATTGGAGCTCGTATGAATTTATGGCGAAATAAATTGTTTGATTCAAATCAAATAACAGTTTATCGTTCTTTAACGTTGAACTGCAAATGTGAGTAAATCTCACCAATTCTGAACAGTTTATAAATTCATGTTGTATTTTTTAGAACTGTTAGAAATTGTCTGTTTGATTGTGTGTTGACTGTTTGATTGAACTGCTAGTCAGTTAATAAAATATTATATATATAAATATATATGTATATGATATATAAACAGTTATTTAGTTATATGTTGATTCTGTTTATCAGAATAATCCATATCGAACTGAAAGTCATGATAATCATATTGTGTAACATCTGTGGATGCAGGAAAACAGGTTGGAGGGACCCAACTGGGTTCCTCAATATTTATAATACTGTTTTGATTCATATATTGTGATATAGAATCCGTGGTCGATTATATGTGCTTGGACGATATTGAACATCGTGATTTGATCTGATTGAATACCATAACATACGGGATGTTGATAAGGGGATTTTCAAAGCGATATTGAAAATAGAATATTGATAAAATGGGATATTTATAAATAAGAGATATTTATAAATTCGAATATTTATAAATAAGGAATATTTATAAATTGGAATATTTATAAATAGGAGATATTTAGAAAAAGATAATAATTTCAAACCATTTTCTTTTTGAATGGAAAGACCTGTGTGGCGGGTTTGGGGATTTTCCCGATGCTCCTGTTACAAAGGAGGTTATGGCGAATTTTTCAGAGAATTTAAGGAGTTAGAATATTTCAAGAATAAATTTGAAAAGGAAATATTTGTAAACCATTTACAAATAGAATTGAAAAGGAAACATTATAAAAGGGAAATCATTTTTAAAGTGTAGAACCATTATTTAAAAGTAAATCTTTTCAAATGAATAAAACGTTGTTAAAAAGGAAATCTTTATAAAGTGAATAAAGTAAATCGAATATGGTATTCGAAAGGAGTTAAATCGAATATGGAATTCGAAGGGAGTAAATCGAATATGGTATTCAAAAGTTAGTAAAACGAATATGCTATTCGAAAAGGGGTTAGTCGAGTTGAGTTAGTTGAATAGAGTTAACCAGTTCAGTAGAGTTAACCAGTTCAGTAGAGTTAACCAGTTGGGTTAAGTAAGTCGAGTTTACCAGTGGGTTAAGTAAGTCGGGTTAACCAGTTAGAGTTAACCAGTTAGAGTTAACCAGTTAGAGTTAATCAGTTAGAGTTAATAAATTAGAGTTAAAACGAACTAGAGTAAATCAAATATAATTATTTGAGACAGAGTTAGTCAAACAGAGTTATTCAGGATAAGTTGCCATCTCGTACGACTGCTAGCGTAATTCGCAGGGCTGTAAATAGCCTACGTCGGTCGGATGTTTCCTGAGGGAGTCAGGCGTAACCATTGTGATCGCTGCGATCTAGAGTCAAGCGAATGGAGTTAAATCGAATATTAGTTATTTGATAGGAGTTAAGTTCTTGAGTTAGATTATCGAGATAAGTTAATCGAGTTAAGTTATTAAATTAGATTATCGAGATAAGTTAATCGAGTTAAGTTATTGAGTTAGATTATCAAGATAAGTGAGTCGAGTTAAGTTCGTCGAGTTACATTAATCGATGTTAGTTTCATCGAAAGGAGTTAATCGATGTTAATTTCATCGGAAGGAGTATAGATGTTAGTTTCCCCGAAAGGAGTATCGATGTTAGTTTCATCGAAGGGAGTTATCGATTAGTTAAATCGAAAGGAGTTAATCGATGTTAGTTTCATCGAAAGGAGTTAATCGATGTTAATTTCATCGAAAGGAGTATCGATGTTAGTTTCATCGAAGGGAGTTATCGATTATAGTTTAATCGAAAGGAGTTATCGATTAGTTAAATCGAAAGGAGTTGTCAAATTTAGTTATTCAAAAAGGAGTTATCGATTTGTTAAATCGAAAGGGAAGATTATCGAATATCGTTTATTCGAGAGTAGATTATCGAATATAGTTATTCGAAGGAGTTATCGATTATTAGTTAATCGAAGTGAGTCATAGAATATTAGTTAAATCGAAGGAGTTATCGAATATAGTTTATTCGATGGAGTTAATCGATTAGAGTTAAATCAGAGGAGTTAATCGAATATAGTTTATTCGAATATAGTAAAGGAGTTAATTGAATATAGTTTATTCGAATAGAGTTAGAGGAGTTAATCGAATATAGTTTATTCGAATATAGTAAAGGAGTTAATCGAATATAGTTTATTCGAATAGAGTTAGAGGAGTTAATCGAATATAATTTATTCGAATATAGTAAAGGAGTTAATCGAATATAGTTTATTCGAATAGAGTTAGAGGAGTTATCGAATATAGTTTATTCGACAGGAGTTATGTGAATTGGGTTAATCAAATAGAGTTAATCAAATAGAGTAAATCAAATAGAGTTAACCCAATAGGGTCAGTCCAATAGAGTTAATTGAAAAGAGTTAATCGAATATAGTTATTCGAAAGAAAGGTTAAGTAAGGAAGTTAGTTAAAGAAATATAAAGTGAACTTTGGCTAATTCAAGGTTAGAAATGTTGTTCAGTTAAGGTCTGAGAGGTAGTTCTACCCCAACTTGAGTGGCTTCGTTTTAACTAAGGAATGGTTAAGGTTCGGCAGTAAAGGATGGTAAAGTGAATTTAGTAATTAAAGAAAATGGTTGAGTTGGCATAGCGATGTTTTATCTAAACATTTGTTTAATCCAAACGTAGGAGTTTGGAAATGTTTTCCAATCAAGAATCAGAAATGTTTTCTAAATACAGAAAATAAGGAATGGAAATGTTTCCAGTGTTAATAACGTATATTTTCTAAATATAGAAAATAGCAAATGTTGAATATAGGGAAACAGGAGATGTAAAATGAACTAAAGAGATAAATGTTAAATGATGTCTGTTTGATATAATTTCCATCTGGAAATAATATCGTTGTTTGCACACTTGTTTTTCTTTGATAGTTAACTCACAGGCTATCGAAGTTTTGACCATTTTAACGTTGTTAATATGGAGAGACCGGTTGGATTATTATCCAAAGAACCACTCTGTATTGGCATAAGCGTCGCGAATCATATATGCCAAAGATAATCAAAGACGGAGTAAAATACAAGGGCTGTTGTATAAGTCTTAGATAACAGTGACTAAGATGGATATACAGA
This sequence comes from Allium sativum, assembly GCA_030737875.1. NCBI lineage: Eukaryota > Viridiplantae > Streptophyta > Magnoliopsida > Asparagales > Amaryllidaceae > Allium > Allium sativum. The sequence continues at coordinate 756,298,636 of CM060918.1, forward strand.
ATAGTGCCTTCGGTTTGTCCAGTCCCAGGACAACTTGTATGGACGAAGGTCTGACAGAGTATATCCAATGGATCGCGTAAGTTGATATGTTCAAACGTATTCACATTTGGTGGCGGAGGAATTCGTTTCTCTAAGCTGTATACCCGTGTTACTTTTGGATAAATCAATTTGTGATTTGGCGGGTATGACGATGTGACATTCTAAGTGAATGAGGATGACTTGTGTTGATGAATGTCTGACAGTGTATTTCCAGAAAGGTCACGTACATTTACTTCTTCAACTATACCAAGAGTGGAAGCGGAGAAGGAAACTTCTTTAGCTAACACGTAACGTACTGTTGTAGACGCCAATTAGTGAATTTCGATGGATCTGACAATGTGGCATTCGAAGTGAATCTGATGTAATGATAAAGCGTAGCTTCTATCCTCATCAACCGGTAAATGACAGAAATCGGGCAGGCAGCATGGCTAAGTCGGTCGCACCGAAGTAAGGTGTATAATCACCTATCTAGAGAATATTCATTTGTTTCTTAAATCTATCAATGTTGTCCCATATATATATGGGAACTGTTGCTGATCCCAACCGTTGGTGATATACATTCGATACACTCAAGCGAAATGAGTGGTCGGTCATGTGTGGCTGAGTTACAAGATGTTCTTGTTGAACTCCAGTGTATCGTTCCTAGAGTACACTGATCGGAATGTGGTTCCAAACCTTGTCATAGTTGGAAATCCATTACCCAATACGTGCTTGCGGTTTTGATTGTATACTATATATGTAGAACGTGAGATGAAAGCGTTTCTGCTAGTTGATATCTATTTGTACATAGACATTATTATAATATTAAAAGGTTTTTGATATAAAGATATTTTGGATTCTCATAAGGGAAAAACCCGTTCCGTTCTGCGGCGTGGTCTTATGAGATATCGTTTACTTGTTCATACACCTGTTTAAACTGTTTTACTCATACCGGTCCCATGACTGACCCGGAGTTTATTTGTTTTGTTTTCCCTAAACTCTTGGGTGCCTAATTTTGTACGAGCAGTCAAGTAGTCAGGAATTTACAGATATACTGGAAGAGCATGGAGCAGGAGGCTTCAAGATCATATAGCTATAGTTATTTCCGTTGTGTTGTATGTGTTGTACTCTGATAAGTGCTATTGTATACATAACTGTTATATTTCAAAGTTATGTTATCTATTATATGTTATTCGTTCCGCTGTGAGGTTCGTGTTACTCTGATGTTGTGTTCTTCTTCTTCTTCTATTCTAAGTTTCTATCTTATCTATTCTCACCCTCTAATTCCTTTCATTAATTACCGGGATTTTTCGATGTTTTGGTTATCGACGTCGAGTTTACATCGATAACCAAAGTCACTCAAAATCCGGGTCGTTATAGTTGGTATCAGAGCTTAAGTTAAGAATTACTTGGCTCTATGGCGTGACTCGGTAGAGATAGGGTTAGTAATACCCTAGATTGAGTTGAGTGTATATATACTAGTGCGTATTTGTATTTGATATAAAAATGGTTTTTATATTGTGGAGATTCATTGGCTGAGTTGTTTATGAGTTCTGATCGATCAGTTTGATCCACTGTATCGGTAGGAGTAAATAAATACTTGAATACGATGGACCGACATAGTATGGATATGTAATATATTATCATATATTAGATTTATTGGTTGTAATTATAATCGAATGAGATTATAACGAAAAATGGTTATATATAACCAACCAGAATTCATATAAGTAAAGTATATGAAATAAGATGAATTAAATATGAATTTAAATCAGATTTGGAATTAAAATAAGGAAATTTTAAGTTCTTAGGAGATTTTGAGATGTTTTCAAAATGGAAGTATTCAGTAATGGTTTTGAAATGATATAGTATTGAAATCACTTGGGTCGCTAGAAAATAATTCCAATGATGACTGCGCAGTATCATCGGTGTGATTTTCGAGTTCTAAGTGGTGGATTACTACCAAAGATTTTGATTTGAATTGTTTTGAGAAAACAAATTGTTTAGAAATTCAAAGGTTTTGAATTGGCAGTAAGATTTCAAATTGATTTGAAATTTACCCAGGAATTTAAGTCCTAGAAATTAAAATTTAACTTGTGAAGTTAATTCGAATGGGATGGTAAAAGTAAATAATAAACCAGAATTTAACTTGAGATGATAGGTTAAGAAAACTGGAAGTGATTAGAGAATAATCTGGATTTGGATTTGAAATGATAAGTTGGGAGTTTGGAATTTGAAACTCGAATTTGAAATTGAATTCGGCTTGAATAAGCGAATGGTTGTGTTAAGAATAACTTGGTTGGAGTTGATTGGGATGGCATTTGTATATGCCGAGTTGATAACAGATGGTAGGAATATAATGATATGCCCAACAAAAAGGTACAAGTTTATATTTTATATGAGTTTGGAATTTATGAGCCGAATTGGCAAGCCATTTGGCATTTTGATTTTCTTTTGGGTTGAAGAAGTCCCAGAGAGGCGAGTTGGAGTTTGAGCTATTGACCAGTACAAAGGAGGTGCTGGCGAAATTTTTCGAAAATTTAAAGTGTTAGAAAATTTTCAGAATTTTTGAAAATTTTAGTTAGTCAGAAGGAATTAATATTTTAGTCGATATTAATTGGTTCAGTTGAAATCAGAAATAAGGGGAAAAAATCTTAGGAATTCCAATAGATAGGGTCGTCCTCTAACTTAGCAATTTCGAGGACGAAATTATTTTAAGTGGGGAAGAATGTAATTACCCGCATTTTTCACGGTATATAATTAATTAATTTAATTATATAAGCAATGATTTAGAGAATTAAATGGTCGTTTAATTAAATTATAAGGAATATTTAATTAATTTAATAATTAAATAATATATAAAATTCTGAAATAATCAGAATTGACCAAAATGGCGATATGGTGTGAGCTGGGCAATTCAAAATATATAGATCAGTTTAGAGTTGAATTATATGAACAAATATATTCAATCGACGACAGTTTGAACGTATAATTATATTATAATTTTAAACGAGCTCGAAATGGCGCTGCAGTTCGTAAATTGGCGATTCGAACTTCAACTGAATGTACAGGATTCGTTTTAAGCCGGATTTCTGTGAAACAAGAAACGTGTTGAGCTGGTGGAGTATATCTTTCTAGTGGAAGAAAAATATCGGGATTTCGTCGTGTAGATTTTGAGTTATGTCCAAATCAAATTCTCAGAAATGCAGCGCCCTGACCATAAGGATTTAATTATATTTTTTTATATTTATATATTTAAATATGCTATGTAGAGCGTTAAAAATAGCTACTTTTGCAAACGGAGTCGGAATTCGACGAAACCGGTTTCATTGGGACCGTAATGTCGAACTGTAGCTGCATGTCCAGTTTCGTGATTTTTAGGTACAGTATGTGATCGTACGGATTTTTAGAAGATAAAATAACAAAAAAAGGAATTTGCTGAGAATATTCTCTAAGTAAAATATCTAGATATTTGTTGGCCTTATAAATACACCACACCTTACCCCCTTTCTCATTCTAACCTAATTCTTTCTGGTCAATGCTTCTTTTTGGCGCCATCACTTTTTGTTTCACAAACCAAAAAGCTTCCATCGCAAAGTAAAAATCAATGAAAAAGAAATAAAATTCTATAAATCTCCTTATATATATATATCCACAATCGTTACAACCCCCTCTTCAATCTGATATGATTTTCATCGAGTTCGAACTCGAGATTGTTCGACGTGGAAATGAGTGGTCAGTCAGGGTTCGGTGTATTGTCGATCTAAGGCGGAGCTGGGTTGACTGAAAGGGTGTAGGGAGTTCAGCAGGATGAGGCGCAGTGGGTGGCACGGAGAGGAGGAGCTCCGGTTGAGGTTTAAGACATGCGACTTCCAGTAGTACGGGGGTTAACCTGTTCGACGCGTGGAACGAAAGGGGCTCGAGTGCACAATACTGGGTGCAGGTCGAAGTGAATTTGGAGGAGATTATCATGGTGGTTTAGTTTGAATTTTCGGTGAAAAATATGAAGATGGAAGTGGAAAAAACTGAATTCGGAATTGGGCATTTTGATTTCGTTGGTTTCCTGGAGTGCGGATGTTTTAGTTGGGGAAGAAGGCTTGGGAAAAGGGGTTTGGGCTGAAGAAAACGTGGATGGTGCTGGGCTTCAAGGCAGCGGGCCTGGGTTTTTGAGGGAGAAGGTATTTTGCAGGTGGGTTTCAATGGACATGGGCCTGTTGAATAAAGGTCAAGCCCAAATATTAGAGTTAAAGTTTTGTTTAATTAATTTAAATAAATGTATTAACTTCGGAATGTGATAACTTCTACGTATGATATCAGAATTCCAAACCGTCAGATCCGTTGGGATCGTATGGACGACGGCTACGCACTGGAACTGACTGGAAGTGGATTGGAGCTCGTATGAATTTATGGCGAAATAAATTGTTTGATTCAAATCAAATAACAGTTTATCGTTCTTTAACGATGAACTGCAAATGTGAGTAAATCTCACCAATTCTGAACAGTTTATAAATTCATGTTGTATTTTTAGAACTGTTAGAAATTGTCTGTTTGATTGTGTGTTGACTGTTTGATTGAACTGCTAGTTAGTTAATGAAATATTATATATATAAATATATATGTATATGATATATAAACAGTTATATAGTTATATATTGATTCTGTTTATCAGAATAATCCATATTGAACTGAAAGTGATGATAATCATATTGTGTAACATCCGTGGATGCAGGAAAATAGGTTGGAGGGACCCAACTGGGTTCCTCAATATTTATAATATTGTTTTGATTCATATATTGTGATATAGAATCCGTGGTCGATTATATGTGCTTGGACGATATTGAACATCGTGATTTGATTTGATTGAATACCATAACATACGGGATGTTGATAAGGGGATTTTCAAAGTGATATTGAAAATAGAATATTTATAAAATGGGATATTTATAAATAAGAGATATTTATAAATTCGAATATTTATAAATAAGGAATATTTATAAATTGGAATATTTATAAATAGGAGATATTTAGAAAAAGAAAATAATTTCAAACCATTTTCTTTTTGAATGGAAAGGCCTGTGTGGCGGGTTTGGGGATTTTCCCGATGCTCCTGTTACAAAGGAGGTTATGGCGAATTTTTCAGAGAATTTAAGGAGTTAGAATATTTCAAGAATAAATTTGAAAAGGAAATATTTGTAAACCATTTACAAATAGAATTGAAAAGGAAACATTATAAAAGGGAAATCCTTTTTAAAGTGCAGAACCGTTATTTAAAAGTAAATCTTTTCAAATGAATAAAACGTTGTTAAAAAGGAAATCTTTATAAAGTGAACAAAGTAACTCGAATATGGTATTCGAAAGGAGTTAAATGGAATATGGATTTCGAAGGGAGTAAATCGAATATGGTATTAGAAAGTTAGTAAAACGAATATGCTATTCGAAAAGGGGTTAGTCGAGTTGAGTTAGTTGAATAGAGTTAACTAGTTCAGTAGAGTTAACCAGTTGGGTTAAGTAAGTCGAGTTTACCAGTGGGTTAAGTAAGTCGGGTTAACCAGTTAGAGTTAACCAGTTAGAGTTAACCAGTTAGAGTTAATCAGTTAGAATTAATCAATTAGAGTTAAAACGAACTAGAGTAAATCAAATATAGTTATTTGAGACAGAGTTAGTCAAACAGAGTTATTCAGGATAAGCTGCCATCTCGTACGACTGCTAGCGTAATTCGCAGGGCTGTAAATAGCCTACGGCGGTCGGATGTTTCCTGAGGGAGTTAGGCGTAACCATTGTGATCGCTGCGATCTAGAGTCAAGCGAATGGAGTTAAATCGAATATTAGTTATTTGATAGGAGTTAAGTTCTTGAGTTAGATTATCGAGATAAGTTAATCGAGTTAAGTTATTGAGTTAGATTATCGAGATAAGTTAATCGAGTTAAGTTATTGAGTTAGATTATCGAGATAAGTGAGTCGAGTTAAGTTCGTCGAGGTAAATTAATCGATGTTAGTTTCATCGAAAGGAGTTAATCGATGTTAATTTCATCGAAAGGAGTATCGATGTTAGTTTCCCCGAAAGGAGTATCGATGTTAGTTTCATCGAAGGGAGTTATCGATTAGTTAAATCGAAAGGAGTTAATCGTTGTTAGTTTCATCGAAAGGAGTTAATCGATGTTAAATTCATCGAAAATATTATCGATGTTAGTTTCAACGAAGGGAGTTATCGATTATAGTTTAATCGAAAGGAGTTATCGATTAGTTAAATCGAAAGGAGTTGTCAAATTTAGTTATTCGAAAAGGAGTTATCGATTTGTTAAATCGAAAGGGAAGATTATCGAATATCGTTTATTCGAGAGTAGATTATCGAATATAGTTATTCGAAGGAGTTATCGATTATTAGTTAATCGAAGTGAGTAATAGAATATTAGTTAAATCGAAGGAGTTATCGAATATAGTTTATTCGATGGAGTTAATCGATTATAGTTAAATCAGAGGAGTTAATCGAATATAGTTTATTCGAATATAGTAAAGGAGTTAATCGAATATAGTTTATTCGAATAGAGTTAGAAGAGTTAATCGAATATAGTTTATTCGAATATAGTAAAGGAGTTAATCGAATATAGTTTATTCGAATAGAGTTAGAGGAGTTAATCGAATATAGTTTATTCAAACATAGTAAAGGAGTTAATCGAATATAGTTTATTCGAATAGAGTTAGAGGATTTATCGAATATAGTTTATTCGACAGGAGTTAAGTGAATGGGGTTAATCAAATAGAGTTAATCAAATAGAGTAAATCAAATAGAGTTAACCCAATAGGGTCTGTCCAATAGAGTTAATCGAATATAGTTATTCGAAAGAAAGGTTAAGTAAGGAAGTTAGTTACAGAAATATAAAGTGAACTTTGGCTAATTCAAGGTTAGAAATGTTGTTCAATTAAGGTCTGAGAGGAAGTTCTACCCCAACTTGATTGGCTTCATTTTAACTAAGGAATGGTTAAGGTTCGGCAGTAAAGGATGGTAAAGTGAATTTAGTAATTAAAGAAAATGGTTGAGTTGGCATAGCGATGTTTTATCTAAACATTTGTTTAATCCAAACGTAGGAGTTTGGAATTGTTTTCCAAACAAGAATCAGAAATGTTTTCTAAATACAGAAAACAAGGAATGGAAATGTTTCCAGTGTTAATAACGTATATTTTCTAAATATAGAAAATAGAAAATGTTGAATATAGGGAAACAGGAGATGTAAAATGAACTAAAGAGATAAATGTTAAATGATGTTTGTTTGATATAATTTCCATCTGGAAATAATATCGTTGTTCGCACACTTGTTTTTCTTTGATAGTTAACTCACAGACTATCGAAGTTTTGACCATTTTAACGTTGTTAATATGGAGAGACCGGTTGGATTATTATCCAAAGAACCACTCTGTATTGGCATAAGCGTCGCGAATCATATATGCCAAAGATAATCGAAGACGGAGTAAAATACAAGGGCTGTTGTATAAGTCTTAGTTAACAGTGACTAAGATGGATATACGGAATAGTGCCTTCGGTTTGTCCAGTCCCAGGACAACTTGTATGGACGAAGGTCTGACAGAGTATATCCAACGGATCGCGTAAGTTGATCTGTACAAACGTATTCACGTTTGGTGGCGGAGGAATTCGTTTCTCTAAGCTGTATACCCGTGTTACTTTTGGATAAATAAATTTGTGATTTGGCGGGTGACATTCTAAGTGGATGAGGATGACTTGTGTTGATGAATGTCTGACAGAGTATTTCCAAAAAGGTCACGTACGTTGATTTCTTCAACTATACCAAGAGTGGAAGCGGAGAAGGAAACTTCTTTAGCTAACACGTAACGTACTGTTGTAGACGCCAATTAGTGATTTTCGATGGATCTAACAATGTGGCATTCGAAGTGAATCTGATGTAATGATAAAGCGTAGCTTCTGGCCTCATCAACCGGTAAATGACAGAAATCGGGCAGGCAGCATGGCTAAGTCGGTCGCACCGAAGTAGGGTGTACAATCACCTATCTAGAGAATATTCATTTGTTTCTTAAATCTATCAATGATGTCCCATATATATACGGGAATGCTTGCTGATCCCAATCGTTGGTGATGTACATTCGATACACTCAAGCGAAATGAGTGGTCGGTCATGTGTGGCTGAGTTACAAGATGTTCTTGTTGAACTCCAGTGTATCGTTCCTAGAGTACACTGATCGGAAGGTGGTTCCAAACCTTGTCATAGTTGGAAATCCATTACCCAATACGTGCTTGCGGTTTTGATTGTATACTATATATGTAGAACGTGAGATGAAAGTGTTTCTGCTAGTTGATATCTATTTGTACGTAGACATTATTATAATATCAAAAGGTTTTTGAAATAAAGATATTTTGGATTCTCATAAGGGAAAAACCCGTTCCGTTCTGCGGCGTGGTCTTATGAGATATTGTTTACTTGTTCATACACCTGTTTAAACTGTTTTATTCATACCAGTCCCATGACTGACCCGGAGTTTATTTGTTTTGTTTTCCCTAAACTCTTGGGTGCCTAATTTTGTACGGGCAGTCAAGTAGTCAGGAATTTACTGATATACTGGAAGAGCGTGGAGCAGGAGGCTTCAAGATCATATAGCTATAGTTATTTCCGATGTATTGTAAGTGATGTACTCTGATAAGTGCTATTGTATGCATAACTGTTATATTTCAAAGTTATGTTATATATTATATGTTATTCGTTCTGCTGTGAGGTTCGTGTTACTCTGATGTTGTGTTCTTCTTCTATTCTAAGTTTCTATCTTATCTATTCTCACCCTCTAATTTCTTTCATTAATTACCAGGATTTTTCGATGTTTTGGTTATCGACGTCGAGTTTACATCGATAACCAAAGTCGCTCAAAATCTGGGTCGTTACAGAAATGCTCAGTAATAATTTGCTTTTCGGGTAAGTTATGGGCTATTAGCTTGGATTAAGTATGAAAGTTTGTGTTTTGTACAGTTCAGGTTCAATTTTTTGACATTTCCCAACCTTGCTTCTTCTATATTCCATGTATTTAACATCTTTTGTCAGCATTCTATGGGTTTTACTTGTTCGTTATTTCTAGAATTAGTCAAAAACCACTGAGATTTTAGCTCACATGTGACTGGTACTAGTATGATATAACAGCTGCTAATATTTACTTCACAGACGTTGGTTATTTACTTCACTGACATTGGTTATGTACAGAATCATCAGCACAAATGAATGTCGATAGTAAGCATTCAGAAATAAAATTATCCCTTCCATATACCCTGCCAATTTAATTTTACTACTTGTATACATGCGATAATTTTCCTCATGGTTCCGGTATTGATGACAGAAAATTAGTTTCAATGATATTAAAACTGTGGTTTTTAACACTTTCTTGTGTTTCCCCCTATACAATATACATATTTATAGCTGTACGTTATAATCATCAGTTTCTTCCTATTTCTAGTTTTTTACAGATTTTTGCATGATATTTTTTTCCATAGATCATAAGCACAAAACAAACTTACTATATGCAGAATTAGATGATGTCAGAATCAATGGATGATGGTTTAGACAATGAAGAGGTTGGAGATGAAAGCGAAGAGTTGAAAAAATGAGGTTAATATGATGAAGAGCTGAATTTTGATGAATTTTATTTCGAGGGGGACTTTGAGAGTTTTGCGGATTGAAGGAGATGTTTATACCAGGTACATTATTGTTGCTCTGCTTCGAAAGTGCAATTACAAAGGTATTTTGTTCTTCTGTTTATACTGTGATTTTTTCTCTTTTATTGTATGGATCGATAGGTTGGATAAGATTTAGGAATAGTTTCACCAAACAAAAAAAAGAATTTTAGTATAAATGAAAAAATGCAATATACATGTAAAAGATTGAAAAAACAACAATAAAAAGTAGTAAAAAATTAGCAAATAAACGCTAACTGTAATGGCCCGCAAATCCGTACTATCTGAGTTGACTAATAACACAACACGTCCAACCCAAATTGCACAGAAATATGAATCATATTTAGAAAGAAGTTAGAGGATGAGAAATAGAAGGAAAGAAATATTAGAATAGAAGAAAACCAAGAAGAAAAATCTCATAGTGGAACGAAGAAAATATATTATATAACATAACTTTTGAAATACAAATATGTTTTGAATACACATACCACTATCAGAGCACAACGGTTATTCCTGGAACAGTTATAAACACATGTTTCCAGATATAAACATGGTTCACAGCGGAATATATGATAGTCTATAGCTAACTGGTGAAGCCTCCTGCTTCCAGCTCTTCCAAGTGAATCTGAAAAATCCCGACTACTTGACTGCCCGTACAAATTTGAGCACCCAAGAGTTTGGGGAAAACAAACAAAATAAACTCTGGGTCAGTCATGGGACTGGTGTGATTAAACTCCAACCACTTGTTTAACTGTAAAAATCCTTTCAAAAGAAAAGATAATAGTAAGACCAGCCCACACATAAACATGGACGGTTTTTATCTTACTACAACCCAAAACACTTTGATACGAAAATCCAGTGATATTATAATAATGTCTACATCAAATAAATAACCAAATAGGACGCTTGCATCTCACGCTCCACATATATAGTATAAAATCAAAAACCGCAGGGCGCTTATTGGAGATTGGATTTCCAACATGACAAGGTATGGAACCATCTTCCGATCAATGTACTCTAGAGGTGATACACTAGGGTTCAACAAGAACGTCTTGCAACCCGGCCCACACATGACCGACCACTCATTTCGCTTGAGTGTATCGAATGTATATCACCAACGGTTGGGATCAGCAACCGTCTCCCGATTGGGACAACATCGAATAGAATAAGGAATTAAATGAATCTCTAGATTGGTGATTATACATCCTAATGGGAGCGACCCACATAGCCATGCTGCCTGCCCGATTTTTGTCCTTTCCCGGTTGTTGAGGCCTGAGGCTACGATTACTTTCCATTCATTGATAACACAATTATTTTGAATGCCACATTGTCAGATCCGTTAACCACTAATTGATTTGCATAAATATTCTGGATATTATGCTAAGGGAATAAATCCGTTGCAACCATATATATTCATACAGACCAACTCATTAGATTATTGGAAATACTTTGTCAGACTTTCGTCCATTTACGTTCGTTCTGGGACTGAACGAAACCGAAGGCACAATTTCTATTAATAGAAAAAGCCCTTGTACTTCACTCCATCTTCAATTATCTTGATATAATTTGATTTGCAACGCTACTGCCAATACAGAGTGGTTCCCGGATAATAATCCAACCGGTCTCTCCATATTGACAACGATGGTAAAAACTTCGATAGTCTGTGATTTAACTATCGAATAAAAACAAGTGTTCATACAACATATCAATCAAATCACTGGGCTCTTTAATTAATTATTCATTAATTAAATCTCTTCTCCATTTCCCTATCAATATTTGTTAACCAAATATTTTCAATAACCATCTTGGTCTCTTATGCCATTTGGAAAACGTTTCCAAATATCAACTTCTTTTATTTTCTATATATTAGAAAATATCTCTATTTGCAATTGAAAACAATTTCAATCACTTATCTCTATCCCGATTATTTTAATTATACTCAGGAAATATTTACTTTTATATTTCCAAATTTTCATCACTTGAGTTAAAACAAATGTTGTATACAACATCGTTACAACAACCCAAAATATTTTATCCAACCAAACTATTATTCAAACACTTCTCTTCGAGACTAGATCTTGCTATTTATCCATTAAAAATGAAATCAATCAAGTTGGGGTAAAATTACCTCTCAGACCTTAACTGAAAACATCCTCAACTTCAAACCGGCAGAACCACTAACCTCGAATAAACGCACTATAAAACCCAATTATTCATTTTAAAAAATGTATATATGTTCGCTTTCTATTTCTAATTTAGATTTCCCTTTCTGTTTCCAATACTCTATTTTGATTTCATTATCGAATTCTACATATATCGATCCACTGATTTATAACTATCAAATTATCTTAAAAATATTCTAACTCCTTAAATACCCGGAAAAATTCGCCATAACCTCCCCTGCATCGGGAGCATCGGGATATTTCAAATAGCCTCCCATGGCCCTCACCAATCCAAAAGAAAAAGGAAAAGCCAAGCGGCTTGCCGATACGGCGCATAAAATCTCATATATAAATTTAAATGTGTACCTTTTTGTCGGGCACATAAATAAAAATCTTCATATACTCCATTTCGTACCTATCTTAACACATGTTCACCTGTTTCAATTCAATTCAACTCAATCTGGTCATTTTAACTCAATTCACTAGTTAATCGTCTTATTAGCTTCTTTGGCCTAATTTACTTTATATTTGAAAATAGATTGTTCAAATCTCTTTTATCTTGCTTATAAAGTAATTTGATTCCATTTCCAACTCAAGTTCCATATTCAATCTCGAATATATATTTACTAGTTCAATTTTCTTAACCGAACCCAAATTCGATTCAAAAACCCCATTTTAACCAAATATAGTCTAGACAAGTTAGTTCTATTCAGTAGTTAAAAATCTGGTTTTTTGTACCAAAAATCATTTCACTTACTTTACTGGAGTTCATATTTATTTTATATCTCCAGTCTGGATTTTCAAATGGCAAATTCGGATTTTTTCCTTTAAAATCCTTTTATTTATTTAAATAAACCATTATCGTTTTTAAATGGTTATGGCGCTGCTTTTCTGAAAATTTGATTTTGATATAACTCAAAATCTATTCGACGAAATCCAGATTTTTCTCTTTCATTAGAAAACTATTATCAAATCGGTCCCGACGTTTCTTGGTTAAAAGAATTCCGACTTCAATTGAGTTCTGTATATTCAATTGAAGTTCGAATCGCCAATTTACGAACTGCAGCGCTGCGGCGAGTTCGTTTTAATTTTATTTATAAATATAAACGTTTAAACTTCGTTAAAATGAATTCAACTCCATTTTAACTCTATTCGAATTTCCTTGATTCAAACTCCGTTTCACTTTTATTTGAATTCAATATTCAAATTCAAATTTCACTTCTATTTGAGTCCTATATTCAAATTCCATATTTTAAATTCCATTTTAAATTTTATATTTAAATCTCAAAGTTTAAATTTCCTATTGAATGCTATATTCAAATTTTATAATTTAAATTCCATTTGAATTCCTTTTTGAATTCTACATTCAAATCCCCTATTTAATTCTCTTTGAATTCAATTTCCATATTCAATTCTATTTGAAATTTCAAATATTCAAACTCCTTTTTAATTCTATTATTCAAATTCTATTTAAATCCTCTTATTCAAATTCTATTTCAAATTCCCTTCTTCAGTTTCTATTTACATTCCTATATTCAAATTCTATATTTGAATTTCCTTTAAAATTTCTACATTCAACATCTGTTTAAATTTCTATATTCAAATTCTAGATTTGAATTCTCTTCGAATTTCTATATTCAATTTCTATATTAAAATCCCATTTGAATCTCTATATTCAAATTATATATTTAAACTCCATTTGAATACCTATATTCAAATACTATATTTTTAACTTCATTTGAACTTCCTTTATTAAAATCCATTTGAATTCGTTTGAATTCAACTTCTATTTCAAATCTCCATTTGAATTCAAATTCCATTTCAAAGCTCTATTTGAATTCAAATTCTATTTCAAATCTCCATTTGAGTTTCTATATTCAATTCTATTTTCAATACTTCATTTGAATTTCTATATTCAAATCTATTTTCAATCAAATTGAATTACCTATGTTCAAATTCTATTTTTAAAATTTCTTTATTCAAATTCCAATTTACTTTCGATATTCAAATTCTATATTGAATTCCTTTATATTTTCTATATTCATTCTTTAAACAAGTCTTGATTTCAATTCCTTTTGAAATCGATATTTCTACTTTTGGAAATTAGATTTCCCTTTTTAATTTCACACTCGTATTTTCATTTCTGAATTATCCAATGATAATTCTTTTTACTTCATTTATGAACTGCATTTATAAAAGAACTATTTATAAACTTCTTCTATAAAAGAACTATTTGGTTTATTTTTCAAACAAGTTTATCTTTCCAAATCTATTTAAAAATTCAAATTCTATTTTTCAAAACTAGAATTTCCCCTTTAAATCTCAAATACCCTTTTCACGATATTTTAAATAAATTAACACTTAGCCCATTGATATTTAAAACAATCAAATCATCCAATTTTCAATCATTTGATTTCTAACATGTCGTATATGAATATATGAAATCAAACAAACAAACAAACAGAGAATATATTTTTGAGGAATCCAGTTGGATTCCTCCAACCTGTTTTCCTGCATCCACAGACGTTAGTCAACATAGTAATACCCATCCTGCTTCGAGGAAGGATATCGCGGTATGAAGGTCATCCACTATCATAGCGTGGGGCGTATAGGGTAATCATCCGCTAATGAAACCGCGGGCATCCGCTAATGAGACTGCTGGAATCCAACCAATCATCAACCCAATATATATATATATGTATATATATATATCCTAAATAACTAATATATATTTAAAGCAATCAGAAAGCATTCAACAAGCAACAAACAATTATTTTTAACAAATAATAATAATTCTATTTTAATAGGTGAGTGAGATTTACTCACCTTGTCTGCCGAATATCCAATTACATTCTATGTCATCGCGGCTACGGATCTACTCGACGAATTTAGACAGCACCTACGATTATTAAATTTTCATTTAACGATTAAATGGTATTAATTTAAATCAAGCTAACTGGTTAGATTAATTGTTAAATTATACCTTACTCCCTTTTAATCATTTCTAGCTACTGCCAATGGCTACTACACTACCAAATCAACTCACCATCTTTGAATGTTTTCAGTCCCCGTCCCCTCGATTTTCTTTTGAAACTATTCTCACTATCGGATCAGCATCCGATCACCACTTAATGCCACCGAAATGCCTAAACTTCATCAGTCCATGTTGTCCGGACCACCTCCATGCTTGACAAACACTCCATCCCTCGACAACAGCTCTTATCATCCTTTGCAGCACCCCTCCTCATCTTCCCAGAACTCAAAAATCTGCGTTCATCATTTTGACCTCACCACAAACTTAGTACAAAAATTTGTGCCTCCATTCTATCATCCCTACAGACCCTGACTAAGTTCGTGTAACCTCCAAAACCTTACTGCCTAATCAAACAGCAGCGTCCAAACAACTAGACCAGCTCCAACCCATTACAATACAGTTGCCCTTTCATACCCTTGAATCACCATCATAATCCAGTTCGCATCCTTTACCAGCGTCGACCCTCACCAAATTGCAACCAACAGTCGCTCGTCCTTCCCTTCAACCGTTCCCACCCAATCGCACCCCAAAAACAGCTCCGACCTCTTCTAAAACCACATCGACCTTTCACCCACTCGCACACCACAACGAAGCACGGAACCTTAGGCGTCGCTGAATGAAGAAGTGCGACTGGAAGGATGATCGGATTCAGATTGAATGGTATGAGCATGAAGCTTGAGCGCGGACAAACTAATTGAATCAAGAATTTATTGTTTTAATCAAGTATTTGATTTTCTATATATTTTCAATTTGATTTGAAAGAGGGAGAAACGGTTTTTGTGTTGAGGAACGAAGGGGATTTTGGGCTTGAAATCTTTGTGACAATTGGGATGAGGAGGAATCAAAAGGGTCAGCTTATTATATAGAATGCGAAGGGTGAACAAGATGTACGGCTTCATTAACTTGTTGCTTCTTTGATACCGAACAAGAAAGACATGTTTTACAGCTCGAGGAGAAAATAATCTGTGTGATGTAATGGTTTAGGTCGGCATATAGGAAGAAGAGGTCGGCAATATAGGGTGTACAGGAGACAAACGAACACGCAATTAATTCTTGTTTTACTTTGTTAAGAAGAAGGGAGACCATTCTTACTACTCGAAGAAAACTAGGTCTGCGATGTAGAAATTTAGGTCGGCCTTTTTACATAAGCACATTCATTAAGTAATTGATTTGACTTTGTTTTAAATTAAAAACTAGAATATATCACAGTCCTTTATTTAAAACCCTAAACCGCTATTCTAACTTAACGACCGATGTTCTCAGATTATAACGTTATTTTGAATTCCACGGGACTGATTCTGGAATTTTAATTCAACTGTATAAAGCAGAAAACAATTTAAATTAACGATTTAAATAAATTTTGATTTAATATATAAATCGATTTCAGAAAATAAAATTTTACGAAAATAAATTATTATTATCCTTTTAATTCAAACAAAATTTATATAAATCAACTGAACTGTTTATCAATTCAGTTTTAACCGTGAAATAAATTGCTTGTTAATAACTCGATATATTCGAAATTATATCCTTTATTGATTATTTAATCGATAAATTCAATGTAAAATTCATTTACATTCCCAATTAGATATTTAAACTAATTAAAATATTCATTATATAACAGCTAAAAATCAGGGACGTTACATTCCTTCCCCCTTAAAAGAATTTCGTCCCGAAATTAATAAAGCAGAAGAATTGATACAGACCTGTTAACTTTTCAAAAGCCCACTTTGCTATAACTCAGCTTTTCATATTTTATAACTCGAGTCTCCTACAACTTTAAGTTTTCATATGAATATTTAATTTCATTTCATTTAACTAGTTTCCATCATTTCGATTTATTCAATTTGCTTAAGTTATATTCTAGAATTCAAATTCCCAGGTTTTTATTTCAAATCTTTTTTTGAAATCATATAAATATACATACATATATTTATTTCTATCTCTAATTCAAAATATTTGAATTTTCCAAAACAGCTTGTTTTTCTCAAATAATTTCCTTTGAAAATCTTACTATGGTAGCAATCCATCACTTAGAAACTCGAAAATGAACACTGACGATGGCGCGCTTCATCATCAGAGTTATTTTTCAGTGTCCAAAGTGAATTCAGTGCTTAATCACTTTCAAAAATCCACTCAAAATGATTTTTATTCAAAATCCTTCCAAAACATAGCTAAATTATTTTAATATACTTTGGAAAAATATTTTCCAACATTCCGGGATTAAAATTCCAAATTGTGGGTTCAATCCGATTTTAATTCAACTCATTTATATATTTCATTCTTATCCAGTTTATATTTGGTTATAATCTGATCTGATTATAATAATAACAACAACCAACTCATCCATATATAAATAATATTTTCAAAAAATTATTCCTTTTTATATCAAAATAAGTTTTGGGTAAAATTATTCCATTTACCCACTTTAAAACAATATTATGTTGAATCCTCAATTCAAGTGTTTATAAACTCTTATCGACGTCGTGGCGTCCCATGATTCGAACAGCATTCATAAACAACTCAACAGATAAGCCAACACAATATAAAACATTTTTTTTATATCAACATACAAATACGCTCTCTCATATATATACACTCAACTCATTCTAGGGTGCTACTAACCCTATCTCTAATGAGTAAACCCCCACCAAAGCCTAGGTGTTCGCAAACCTAAGCTCTGATACCAACTGTAATTGCCCGCAAATCCGTACTATCTGAGTTGACTAATAACACAACACTTCCAACCCAAATTGCACAGAAATACGAATCATATTTAAAAAGAAGTTAGAGGATGAGAAATAGAAGGAAAGAAATATTAGAATAGAAGAAAACCAAGAAGACAAATCTCACAGCGGAACGAAGAAAATATATTATATAACATAACTTTTGAAATACAAATATGTTTTGAATACACATACCACTATCAAAGCACAACGGTTATTCCTGGAACAGTTATAAACACCTTTTTCCAGATACAAACATGGTTCACAGCGGAATATATGACAGTCTATAGCTAACTAGTGAAGCCTCCTACTTCCAGCTCTTCCAAGTGAATCTGAAAAATCCCAAATACTTGACTGCCCGTACAAATTTGGGCACCCAAGAGTTTAGGGAAAACAAACAAAATAAACTCTGGGTCAGTCATGGGAATGGTGTAAGTAAACTCCAACCACTTGTTTAACTTTAAAAATCCTTTCAAAAGAAAAGATAATAGTAAGACCAGCCCACACATAAACATGGATGTGGTTTTTATCTTTTTATAACCCAAAACACTTTGATACGAAAATCCAGTGATATTACAATAACGTCTACATCAAATAAATAACCAAATAGCAGGATGCTTGCATCTCACGCTCCACATATATAGTGTAAAATCAAAAACCGCAGGGCGCTTATTGGAGATTGGATTTCCAACATGACAAGGTATGGAACCACCTTCCGATCAATGTACTCTAGAGGCAATACACTGGGGTTCAACAAGAATGTCTTGCAACCCAGCTCACACATGACCGACCACTCATTTCGCTTGAGTGTATCGAATGTATATCACCAACGGTTGGGATCAGCAACTGTCTCCCGATTGGGACAGCATCGAATAGAATAAGGAATTAAATGAATCTCTAGATAGGTGATTATACATCCTAATGGGAGCGACCCACATAGCCATGCTGCCTGCCCGATTTTTGTCCTTTCCCGGTTGTTGAGGCCTGAGGATACGATTACTTTCCATTCATTGATAACACAATTATTTTGAATGCCACATTGTCAGATCCGTTAATCACTAATTGATTTGCACAAATATTCTGGATATTATGCTAAGGGAATAAATCCGTTGCAACCATATATATTCATACAGACCAACTCATTAGATTACTGGAAATACTTTGTCAGACATTCGTCCATTTACGTTCGTTCTGGGACGGAACGAAACCGAAGGCACAAATTTTTATTAATAGAAAAAGCCCTTGTACTTCACTCCATCTTCAATTATCTTGATATAATCTGATTCGCAATTCTACTGCCAATACAGAGTGGTTCACGGATAATAATCCAACCGGTCTCTCCATATTGACAACGATGGTAAAAACTTCGATAGTCTGTGATTTAACTATCGAATAAAAACAAGTGTTCATACAACATGTCGATCAAATCACTGGGCTCTTTAATTAATTATTCATTAATTAAATCTCTTCTCCATTTCCCTATCAATATTTGTTAACCAAATATTTTCAATAACCATCTTGGTCTCTTATGCCATTTGGAAAACGTTTCCAAATATCAACTTCTTTTATTTTCTATATATTAGAAAATATCTCTATTTGCAATTGAAAACAATTTCAATCACTTATCTCTATCCCGATTATTTTAATTATACTCAGGAAATATTTACTTTTATATTTCCAAATTTTCATCACTTGAGTTAAAATGAATGTTGTATACAACCTCGTTACAACAACCCAAAATATTTTATCCAACCAAATGATTATTCAAGCACTTCTCTTCGAGACTAGATCTTGCTATTTATCCACTAAAAATGAAATCAATCAAGTTGGGGTAAAATTACCTCTCAGACCTTAACTGAAAACATCCTCTACTTCAAACCGGCAACACCACTAACCTCGAATAAACACACTATAAAACCCAATTATTCATTTTTAAAACAAGTATATATGTTTGCTTTCTATTTCTAATTTAGATTTCCCTTTCTGTTTCCAATACTCTATTTTGATTTCATTATCAAATTCTACATATATCGATACATTGATTTATAACTATCAAATTATCTTAAAAATATTCTAACTCCTTAAATTCCCGGAAAAATTCGCCATAACCTCCCCTGCACCGGGAGCATCGGGATATTTCAAATTGTCTCCCGTGGCCCTCACCAATCCAAAAGAAAAAGGAAAAGCCAAGTGGCTTGCCGATACGGCGCATAAAATCTCATATATAAATTTAAATGTGTACCTTTTTGTCGGGCACATAAATAAAAATCTTCATATACTCCATCCCATACCTGTCTTAACACATGCTCACCTGTTTCAATTCAATTCAACTCAATCTGGTCATTTTAACTCAATTCACTAGTTAATCCTCTTATTAGCTTCTTTGGCCTATTTTACTTTATATTTGAAAATAGCATGTTCAAATCTCTTTTATCTTGCTTATAAAGTAATTTGATTCCATTTCCAACTCAAGTTCCATATTCGATTTCGAATATATATTTACCAGTTCAATTTTCTTAACCAAACCCAAATTCGATTCAAAAACCCCTTTTAACCAAATATAGTCTAGACTAGTTAGTTCTATTCAGTAGTTAAAAATCTGGTTTTTTGTACCAAAAATCATTTCACTTACTTTACTGGAGTTCATATTTATTTTATATCTCCAGTCTGGATTTTCAAATGGCAAGTTAGGATTTTATTCCATTAAAATCCTTTTATTTATTTAAATAAACCGTTATCGTTTTTAAATGGTTATGGCGCTGCTTTTCTGAAAATTTGATTTTGATATAACTCAAAATCTATTCGACGTAATCCAGATTTTTCTCTTTCATTAGAAAATTATTATCAAATCGGTCCTGACGTTTCTTGGTTCAAAGAATTCCGACTTCAATTGAGTTTTGTATATTCAATTGAAGTTCGAATCGCCAATTTACGAACTACAGCGCTGCGGCGAGTTCGTTTTAATTAAATTAATAAATATAAACGTTTAAACTTCGTTAAAATGAATTCAACTCCATTTTAACTCTATTCGAATTTCCTTGATTCAAACTCCATTTCACTTTTATTTGAATTATATATTCAAATTCAAATTTCACTTCTATTTGAGTCCTATATTCAAATTCCATATTTTAAATTCCATTTTAAATTTTATATTTAAATCTCATAGTTTAAATTTCCTTTTGAATGCTATATTCAAATTCTATAATTTAAATTCCATTTGAATTCCTTTTTGAATTCTACATTCAAATCCCCTATTTAATTCTCTTTGAATTCAATTTCCATATTCAATTCTATTTGAAATTTCAAATATTCAAACTCCTTTTTAATTCTATTATTCAAATTCTCTTTAAATCCTCTTATTCAAATTCTATTTCAAATTCTCTTCTTCAGTTTCTATTTAATTCCTATATTCAAATTCTATATTTGAATTTCCTTTAAAATTTCTACATTCAACATCTGTTTAAATTTCTATATTCAAATTCTAGATTTGAATTCTCTTCGAATTTCTATATTCAATTTCTATATTAAAATCCCATTTGAATCTCTATATTCAAATTCTATATTTAAACTCGGTTTGAATACCTATATTCAAATACTATATTTTTAATTTCATTTGAACTTCCTTTATTTAAATCCATTTGAATTCCTTTGAATTCAACTTCTATTTCAAATCTCCATTTGACTTCAAATTCCATTTCAAAGCTCTATTTGAATTCAAATTCTATTTCAAATCTCCATTTGAGTTTCTATATTCAATTCTATTTTCAAAACTTCATTTGAATTTCTATATTCAAATCTATTTTCAATCAAATTGAATTACCTATATTCAAATTCCATTTTTAAATTTTCTTTATTCAAATTCCAATTTACTTTCGATATTCAAATTCTATATTGAATTCCTTTATATTTTCTATATTCATTCTTTAAACAAGTCTTGATTTCGATTCCTTTTGAAATCGATATTTCTACTTTTGTAAATTAGATTTCTCTTTTTAATTTCACACTCGTATTTTCATTTCTGAATTATCCAATGATAATTCTTTTTACTTCATTTATGAACTGCATTTATAAACTGTGAAAACTCGTAACTTCCCCGTAAAGGAAAGAGCGGATAGTTCGAGAACAAGCCACAGAAAAACTCAGACGGAAGAACATTTCATTGTATATTACAACAATGCATCAGATTACAAGAATATACAGAGTATAAATGAATAAATATTACACAGAAATATCAGAGATTTAGATTACATTTAAATTCATCGCAGCGGAAAATAATACGATACACAACTGAAGGAGATATACGGATACAAAGCTTTCCGGATATCGTTCCAGCTGTAAACCAGGATCCTGTGAATATAAATCTGCAAAACCAAAACTACTAGGTGCCCGTGTGGAAAATAGGGGCACCCAGAGTTTAGGTTAAAACAATAAACTCCAGGTCAGTCATGTGACTGGTGTGAGAACTAAAACAGTTATTAATCTTTATTTTTAAAGTTAGGTAAATCAAGGGACCACGCCGTATAACACGAAACGGGTTTCCTCCCAAGAACACCAGTGCTTAAAACAACAGCGCAATGCTAATTAAAGAAAAATGAAGCTATTATAAGACCCAGGTCCCATCACACAATGCAACGCAAGCCGGAGGATAGGGTTTTTACCTTATAATAGCCAAGAATGCTTGATACGTTTAAAACAAATCATTTGATACTTTTATAAGTGCATATTGTATAAAATATCTTCAAATCATAAGTATCAATCATAGACGGCATAAGTGCCCCATCCCACTATGTCGCCATACTAGGCTCTACAAATAAAGCCGGAATACACGTATTGGAAATTGGATTTCCATCATGGTGGCTCCTGATTCGAAAGATCGATCGCGTAATGCAATTCACCACGGCTTAGGTCCCAACAAGAGAACACCCTCTGCATCCGCACATTTGGGACCAGAGTACCACCGCGGCTTACGTCCCAGTGAGAGAAAACACCGCTTACTCTATATATCCCTGAGCACTAGGCTCATCTCGGTCGACCGAATCCATGACACTACTAAGGTGCCCATCCACGAAAAAGCATACTGATCAAACCATCAGTTTACCACCATACCAGGGTGTGAGGCACGCGGATCAACGCTATACACAAAGCCATGCTATATCAGCTGCGCTTTGATCATCAACCACCAAACTTTGCTTTTCAACAAAAGTCTGGATCACTGCATCTCAGCATGCCACACTATCAATCCATATCGTACCACTGATTTCTGCCAATATATAACCTCTGAGCTCATATGTCTCCGAGAAGGGCGTTAAGCAAGAGAATAAATTCTTCGCCGCCAAACAGATATATATTTAGCAGAGATCAACAAATACAATATAAAGGAATACAATGTCAGACACACCATCCATTTACAAGTCCGTTCTGGGTCTGAACGAAACCGGAGGCACTTTCCTCGCATATCCATCCATCTTCAAGTACGTCTGGACGACCACCAACTATTTCCATCCTCTTGGGTGTACAGCCCAATCAGGATCGTCAGTAATTATCCGAACGATGTGAAGACTTCCGGTCTTTAACCACCGTCTTCATCTTCGACATATCGTCGAATCGGTTATTCAGAATTGGTATAAACCCGGCCTTCCCGAACAACCCGCGTATATTAAAACGAATGTTACACAAACACAGCATACGCCTCATTCCAATTCAGTAGCTACTAACCGTAAATCAACAAGAGAACAATTTCCCAAATATTAACCCCGAAGGCCGAAACCAACATCAGATCAATACCCAGGAAACCATTCTTCTTAGCTAACCTACAGCTAGTTTCTAAATTTCAATTCTTAGGGAAAGGTTCCCATTAATTTTATCCAAGATAAATTCTTTAAAATTTATCCTTTGATCTTCCTTTGGATGTCATTTCAAACCAAATTATGGTTTTCCAAACTAGTCGAGATTAGCGAACCACACCGAAGTAATTATTTATTTTATTTCCCAATCCCAACTTATTCATCCCATGAAGCAAAACTGGTAATACTCCATATTTAACACCACGGTGTTATCGGTAAAATTAATTACCATTTCACGTTCAAATCTAATTAAAGATTTAACTATTGCTTTGGAGCAAAACTGGTGATACTCCATTCTCGCTCATTTTCTAAAGTTGATAATTTAAATTATCAATTCCCCATTTCAATCTAATTGCAGATTCATTAAAACTCCTTTTTCTGGGTTAAAGAACTAGGTGTTATTTAAAACACAGTTCACGACAAACCCAAATCACATTCTATTTATTATCGGGTTAAAGAACTAGAGTTATTTGAAACACAGTTCACGATAAACCCATGAATCAATTCTGGTTTAATTTAATTCAAATATATTAGGAATTCCGATTATTTAAAACCCCTTTTTAAATCTAATTTATTTATTTAAAAACAAATCGGATTTTAAATATAGTTCAAACTAGTTCATTTTGATAAAAATCTATTTTTATCTTTTCAAATATGGAGTTTTTCATCCCAAATTTTCCCAAATCATTTCTAATGATTTTACACAAATTATTGATATTTTTAATAATTTTATCAAGGCCCATACAGTCGATTTCCATCAATGGCCATCGAACTGCACTTACAACGACCTTTTTCAAATTTGATTTGGACATAATTCCAAATCCAACCGTTAGATTTCTAATTTCTAATATTCGTTAGAAAGCTCTTTTCGATACGAACCCAACGGTTCCGGTTTTAGAGAATCCGACAGTCGGATCTCCCGTAATGTCCGTTTGAAATAAATGGTCGAAATTCGCAAACTGCCGCGGCGCGGCGCGTTCTATTCAGGCCATTATATATAATATATATATATATATATATATATTATATATATATATCGTCGATTACCTTTTTAAAACGAATTTTATAAGTCATTTCAAAATTGTTTTAAAGACAATTTCAACCTTTAATTCAAATTCAAATTAAAATTGAATTTTCCCTTATAAATTCTTTCTACATTCACTTCTATTTGATTTCAATTCAAATCGATTTCAATTCTATTTCAATTCGTTTTATATTCAATTCATTTCGAAATCGTTTTCAATTCATTTCATTTCGAAATCGTTTTCAATTCATTTCATTTCGAAATCGTTTTCAATTCATTTCATTTCGAAATCGTTTTCAATTCATTTCATTTCGAAATCGTTTTCAATTCATTTCATTTCGAAATCGTTTTATATTCAATTCATTTCGAAATCACTTTTCAATATTCATTTTAAAATGAATAAAATCGATATAAATATCATGTCAAAATGGCGTCAATCTAATCAACACGGCTTCTTATAATTCTATTTTCAAATATTCTATTTCAAATATTTCTTTTTCAAATATTTCCTTTTCAAATATTTCTATTTCAAATATTTCTATTATTAAAATATTTCGTTCACCACATGACTAATCTCAACGGATGAGTACTGTCAACACATGAACCTTTATTTTATATTGATAAAGATGTAAATTTTATTATTAAAATATTTCGTTCAACACATGACTAATCTCAACGGATGAGTACTGTCAACACATGAACCTTTATTTTATATTGATAAAGATGTAAATTTTATTATTAAAATATTTCGTTCAACACATGACTAATCTCAACGGATGAGTACAGTCAACACATGAACCTTTACTTTATAGTGATAAAGATATAAATTTTATTGTTAAAATATTTCGTTCAACACATGACTAATCTCAACGGATGAGTATAGTCAACACATGAACCTTTACTTTATAGTATACTTTATCTTCTAAATTGGAATGAGGCTCAATCAATCACCATACAATGTTAATTATATGGATTTTCATACATCACACGTATATAATAGCATTGAAAAATAATCAACCATCAACCAAAGTGCACTACACTGTATAAGCATCAAATATAGACATTTAACGCTTATAACAGCCTGTCAATCAATCGATCGACATATTTAATCAATCAGGATGAGTGAACTTCAAGTTCCATCCCAACACCCGTGTGGGGTTTCAAACAATCAAACACAGATTTTATTTGTGCAGTTGGGCGATGTGTAAAATTTATCGACCCAATCAATATCAGTCAAATCAGTGTGTATAAACAAATCGGCCGATTTGTTTATAAATATTTATTTATTCACCTTCACGTTAAAAATTATATTTTTAACAATAAAATATTTTATTTTAACACATGGATTTTTATTCAGTTCATTCTTTAAATAAAATGATGTTTTTATTTTTCTAACTTATTTTAGAAAATTTCGGCGGCATAACGGCACGATACTAGAAACGGGACAAGGCCTAGCCTTATCCCCGGTCTAGTGAAGGCCCACGCCATTCACACATCAATCAAATCAATTTAATTTTACCAAACAATTCAATTCAAACCAAATAATCTAACCAACTACACAACCAAACAATTTAACAAACAAGCCATCCATGGTCTGTGGATGACGGGTGTCGGGTGCTACTAAGCACCGTCTGCATCCTAGTATATATATATAACTAGAAAAAGAAATTTAGAGTGAGAAGTTCTTACCGATAGCTATCCAACCATCTCGACTCTTCCTTTTATAGAAGTCTTCGCCGTTCTCGCTTTTCGTCATTTTCGTTGCTGTAGCCACTACATACGTAAAAATCGAATTTTTACTTTACTATTCAATATATAAAAATCGAATTTTTACTTTACTATTCAATATATAAAAATCAAATTTTTACTTTACTATTCAATATATAAAAATCGAATTTTCACTTTACTATTCAATATATAAAAATCGAATTTTCACTTTACTATTCAATATATAAAAATCCTATCTTTATACCGCTAGTTTCCATATAAAAATTATATTTTTATATCTCTACTTTCTATGTAAAAATCATATATTTTTCTATTTCTAAAAACACAATATTTTCCTATTTCTAAAAACAATATTTTTCAAAATCTGATTTTTAACTTTGTTATTCACATTTAAGACAATGCTACTTCATTTTTATTTCAGTTTTCAAATACTTAAAAATCCATCCTTTATCACATAAAAAGTCAAATCCTTATCATATAGAAAATATCATCCTTATCTAATCAAAAATCTAATATATATATATATATATATATTTTTGTTTATAAAAATTAAATCTTTACATTGCATTAGCAAAAATCATCCCCTTTTATTTTTAAAAACAAAGCCTTCTTCTATTTAAAAAAAAAAACCAAACTTACTTACTTATTTATTTATTTATTTTAAATCATGCTATTTATAAATAAATAAATAAAAATATTATACTTTTAATTCGCAAAGCTTTATATTTTCAAAACAATGTTATTTCTATAAAATTTTACATTTTTATCAATACTTTTCTATTATTAAAAACTGATTTTAAATAATGATAATTTATATAATAAAATTGAATCTAAATAATGCTTTGCATAATTAAAAACCACCTTCCTTCCTTTGAAAATTCACTGCCGCTCCTTCCTCTTCTGTAATAAGAAACCGAACCCTCAACGTCGATAACCACCTACGCCGCCTTCCACACCAGACCGGAACTTGATCAGCTAGCATCACATCGACGGGTCTCGCACCCCATTGCAGCGCCATGAGCGGCTCAAGGATCGGTGGCCCCTGCACCTTGTATTCCAGGCTCGAACATGACGGCTTGGGGCAGCAAATTCTCATCAATTTTAGCATGGATCTCGTTCTTAGTGGTATGGTCTTGAAGATCTAAATTTGCTCCTTGATTTCCGCTTTGAAATCGCAATCTAATTCAGAGCGTGGAGGGAGGAATTTATCGGTTTTAATACGAACGAAATAAGCCATCGAATGGCTGATGGCGGCTCGTTCTTTTCTGATTTGGGAATCTAGGGTTTTGACCCTTTTAAATATATATATAAATAATTAAATTCATATTTAATTCGTAATTTCTCCTTGTTTAATCCCACGAACTCCTTTTCGAATCTAACGACTGTCATCCCTAGCCAATCACCCCCATTCCGAACACAATGGGATATGTACCGTAAGGCGGTTCGGCCGTTTCGATCAGTTTTCGTCAAAATCAAAATATAACTCTATATATTGAATTTGAACGCACATTTCAATTTACCGGGGCCACATACGGACTCTAAAAATTCCAGAAAATATTTTCTAGCTTCGTATTGACGATACGGTCCTAACAAAACTAGTTTCGTCAAATTCTGAGACCGTTTAAAAAATGGTCATTTTCCAGTCGATTAAAATCAACTAAAACTGGTCAAACACGTTTTCTTTTGCCACGCTCACATACTGATTCGAAAAATTATGAAATTTGAAACCTAGCAATAACTTGACATCACGGATCCAACAAAAGTGGTTTCGTCGAAATCCGAGGTCGTTTGCAAAATGGCTATTTTTAAGGGCCTGAATTCCATAGCGACTATTCAGAATTTTCAACTGGACACATCTTTTGATTCCCGCTATGAAATTTTGATTATTCGGATTCGTTGGAAAGATATCATCAATTAGATCCTAATGTTTTTGGTTTCACTAAAATCTGGATTGTTTTGCACCCGGTACATTCAATTGAAGTTTGAAATCGAATTATCGAACTACCGCGCCATTTTCAATTCCTATTATAATTATATATAATTATTTATATTCTAACGACGACGCGTATATAATATATACATTCTAATTATATTCAAAATAAATTTCTCGTCGATATTATTTAAACTAATTCATTTTAAATGTTCAAAATTCGCTAAAATTGCCAAAATAAAAATTTTAAACTGGCCCAGATTTTGCGGGTTATTACAATCTCCCCCACTTAAAACTTTTCGTCCCCGAAAAGGAACAAAGTCGAAAGTGGTTTGATTAATCAACTCTACGTTCGATCTGGTTTCCATTCTCCAACCTTTTAGTTTCTGAGAATTTCCAAAAATTTCAAAAATTTGGCTAACACCCTAAATTTTCGAAAAATTTCGCCATAACCTCCCCTGCACCGGGAGCATCGGGGAATTTAAAATAGCTTCCCCGGTCCTTCTAATCTCAAAAAGAAGAAGAAAAATCCAAGCGACTAGCCAATAGGCTCATGAAATCATCATCACCCAAACAAAACAGTAAATTATGTAGTAAACATGTACCTATTTGTTGGGCAAACAAATTTTATTCTTCGGCTCTAGCCTCCTTGTTATGACATGTTCAATGATATATATGTATATGCAAGCAGATGCGACCAATTTTCAATATAAGTCAATATTTGATTCAATTAGGCATAATGGTTCAAAATTATCAAACAAATAAACAAACAACATAATCATCAATCAATTAGTGATTATCATTTGAAATTCATAACTTTGATATATAGTCAAAAATCACATTTTTGATGCCAAATCACAACAATAAGCCCTATCTAATTTTGGTTCTCACACCAGTCAATAGGAAATATATAGAAATCTCACCTTCGAAACACGAAAATAAATTCTAATGATGACGCGTCAATCATTAGAATCATGTCCGAGCAACTAGAGTGTGATTCTATATCTAACGAATATATTTAAGGCTTCAATACACGTGGATCAGACGTATACTAAAATCTCTATATATTTGATTATCCAAATCAATGTAAATAAATAATCAAATACGTATAATTGATTTAAATTTTCAAAACAAAAATTTGTTTTCATTTTCAAAAATATACCCTTCACACTCGTTCTAGGATACTACTGATCCCATCTCTAACGAGTCATTCCATTGGATATTACTAATCCAATATCTGATGAATTCTTTCGTATGGTTCTAATGTGTCTTGTTCTCTGAGCTTTGTAAACCAAAGCTCTGATACCAACTGTGAAAACCCGTAACTTCCCCGTAAAGGAAAGAGCAGATAGTTCGAGAACAAGCCACAGAAAAACTCAGACGGAAGAACATTTCATTGTATATTACAACAATGCATCAGATTACAAGAATATACACAGTATAAATGAATAAATATTACACAGAAATATCAGAGATTTAGATTACATTTAAATACATCGCAGCGGAAAATAATACGATACACAACTGAAGGAGATATACGGATACAAAGCTTTTCGGATATCGTTCCAGCTGTAAACCAGGATCCTGTGAATATAAATCTGCAAAACCAAAACTACTAGCTGCCCGTGTGGAAAATAGGGGCACCCAGAGTTTAGGTTAAAACAATAAACTCCAGGTCAGTCATGTGACTGGTGTGAGAACTAAAACAGTTATTAATCATTATTTTTAAAGTTAGGTAAATCAAGGGACCACGCCGTATAACACGGAACGGGTTTCCTCCCAAGAACACCAGTGCTTAAAACAACAGCGCAATGCTAATTAAAGAAAAATGAAGCTATTATAAGACCCAGGTCCCATCACACAATGCAACGCAAGCCGGAGGATAGGGTTTTTACCTTATAATAGCCAAGAATGCTTGATACGTTTAAAACAAATCATTTGATACTTTTATAAGTGCATATTGTATAAAATATCTTCAAATCATAAGTATCAATCATAAACGGTATAAGTGCCCCATCCCACTATGTCGCCATACTAGGCTCTACAAATAAAGTCGGAATACACGTATTGGAAATTGGATTTCCATCATGGTGGCTCCTGATTCGAAAGATCGATCGCGTAATGCAATTCACCACGGCTTACGTCCCAATAAGAGAACACCGTCTGCATCCGCACATTTGGGACCAGAGTACCACCGCGGCTTACGTCCCAGCGAGAGAAAACACCGCTTACTCTATATATCCCTGAGCACTAGGCTCATCTCGGTCGACCGAATCCACGACACCACTAAGGTGCCCATCCACGAAAAAGCATACTGATCAAACCATCAGTTTACCACCATACCGGGGTGTGAGGCTCGCGGATCAACGCTATACACAAAGCCATGCTATATCAGCTGCGCTTTGATCATCAACCACCAAACTTTGCTTTTCAACAAAAGTCTGGATCACTGCATCTCAGCATGCCACACTATCAATCCATATCGTACCACTGATTTCTGCCAATATATAACCTCTGAGCTCATATGTCTCCGAGAAGGGCGTTAAGCAAGAGAATAAATTCTCCGCCGCCAAACAGATATATATTTAGCAGAGATCAACAAATACAATATAAAGGAATACAATGTCAGACACACCATCCATTTACAAGTCCGTTCTGGGTCTGAACGAAACCGGAGGCACTTTCCTCGCATATCCATCCATCTCCAAGTACGTCTGGACGACCACCAACTATTTCCATCCTCTTGGGTGTACAGCCCAATCAGGATCGTCAGTAATTATCCGAACAATGTGAAGACTTCCGGTCTTTAACCACCGTCTTCATCTTCGACATATCGTCGAATCGGTTATTCAGAATGGGTATAAACCCGGCCTTCCCGAACAACCCGCGTATATTAAAACGAATGTTACACAAACACAGCATACGCCTCATTCCAATTCAGTAGCTACTAACCGTAAATCAATAAGAGAACAATTTCCCAAATATTAACCCCGAAGGCCGAAACCAACATCAGATCAATACCCAGGAAACCATTCTTCTTAGCTAACCTACAGCTAGTTTCTAAATTTCAATTCTTAGGGAAAGGTTCCCATTAATTTTATCCAAGATAAATTCTTTAAAATTTATCCTTTGATCTTCCTTTGGATGTCATTTCAAACCAAATTATGGTTTTCCAAACTAGTCGAGATTAGCGAACCACACCGAAGTAATTATTTATTTTATTTCCCAATCCCAACTTATTCATCCCATGAAGCAAAACTGGTAATACTCCATATTTAACACCACGGTGTTATCGGTAAAATTAATTACCATTTCACGTTCAAATCTAATTAAAGATTTAACTATCGCTTTGGAGCAAAACTGGTGATACTCCATTCTCGCTCATTTTCTAAAGTTGATAATTTAAATTATCAATTCCCCATTTCAATCTAATTGCAGATTCATTAAAACTCCTTTTTCTGGGTTAAAGAACTAGGTGTTATTTAAAACACAGTTCACGACAAACCCAAATCACATTCTATTTATTATCGGCTTAAAGAACTAGTGTTATTTAAAACACAGTTCACGATAAACCCATGAATCAATTCTGGTTTAATTTAATTCAAATATATTAGGAATTCCGATTATTTAAAACCCCTTTTTAAATCTAATTTATTTATTTAAAAACAAATCGGGTTTTAAATTTAGTTCAAACTAGTTCATTTTGATAAAAATCTATTTTTATCTTTTCAAATATGGAGTTTTTCATCCCAAATTTTCCCAAATCATTTCTAATGATTTTACACAAATTATTGATATTTTTAATAATTTTATCAAGGCCCGTACAGTCGATTTCCATCAATGGCCATCGAACTGCACTTACAGCGACCTTTTTCAAATTTGATTTGGACATAATTCCAAATCCAACCGTTAGATTTCTAATTTCTAAGATTCGTTAGAAAGCTCTTTTCGATACGAACCCAACGGTTCTGGTTTTAGGAGAATCCGACAGTCGGATCTCCCGTAATGTCCGTTTGAAATAAATGGTCGAAATTCGCAAACTGCCGCGGCGCGGCGCGTTCTATTCATGCCATTATATATAATATATATATATTATATATATATCGTCGATTACCTTTTTAAAACGAATTTTATAAGTCATTTCAAATTTTTTTTAAAGACAATTTCAACCTTTAATTCAAATTCAAATTAAAACTGAATTTTCCCTTATAAATTCTTTCTACATTCACTTCTATTTGATTTCAATTCAAATCGATTTCAATTCTATTTCAATTCGTTTTATATTCAATTCATTTCGAAATCGTTTTCAATTCATTTCATTTCGAAATCGTTTTCAATTTTCGAAATCGTTTTCAATTCATTTCATTTCGAAATCGTTTTCAATTCATTTCATTTCGAAATCGTTTTATATTCAATTCATTTCGAAATCACTTTTCTATATTCATTTTAAAATGAATAAAATCGATATAAATATCGTTCACGTCAAAATGGCGTCAATCTAATCAACACGGCTTCTTATAATTCTATTTTCAAATATTCTATTTCAAATATTTCTTTTCCAAATATTTCCTTTTCAAATATTTCTATTTCTATTATTAAAATATTTCGTTCAACACATGACTAATCTCAACGGATGAGTACTGTCAACACATGAACCTTTATTTTATATTGATAAAGATGTAAATTTTATTATTAAAATATTTCGTTCAACACATAACTAATCTCAACGGATGAGTACTGTCAACACATGAACCTTTATTTTATATTGATAAAGATGTAAATTTTATTTTTAAAATATTTCGTTCAACACATGACTAATCTCAACGGATGAGTACAGTCAACACATGAACCTTTACTTTATAGTGATAAAGATATAAATTTTATTGTTAAAATATTTCGTTCAACACATGACTAATCTCAACAGATGAGTACAGT
This sequence comes from Allium sativum, assembly GCA_030737875.1. NCBI lineage: Eukaryota > Viridiplantae > Streptophyta > Magnoliopsida > Asparagales > Amaryllidaceae > Allium > Allium sativum. The sequence goes on from CM060918.1 coordinate 756,331,721, forward strand.
CAACACATGAACCTTTACTTTATAGTATACTTTATCTTCTAAATTGGAATGAGGCTCAATCAATCACCATACAATGTTAATTATATGGATTTTCATACATCACACGTATATAATAGCATTGAAAAATAATCAACCATCAACCAAAGTGCACTACACTGTATAAGCATCAAATATAGACATTTAATGCTTATAACAGCCTGTCAATCAATCGATCGACATATTTAATCAATCAGGATGAGTGAACTTCAAGTTCCATCCCAACACCCGTGTGGGGTTTCAAACAATCAAACACAGATTTTATTTGTGCAGTTGGGCGATGTGTAAAATTTATCGACCCAATCAATATCAGTCAAATCAGTGTGTATAAACAAATCGGCCGATTTGTTTATAAATATTTATTTATTCACATTCACGTTAAAAATTATATTTTTAACGATAAAATATTTTATTTTAACACATGGATTTTTATTCAGTTCATTCTTTAAATAAAATGATGTTTTTATTTTTCTAACTTATTTTAGAAAATTTCGGCAGCATAACGGCACGATACTAGAAACGGGACAAGGCCTAGCCTTATCCCCGGTCTAGTGAAGGCCCACGCCATTCACACATCAATCAAATCAATTTCATTTTACCAAACAATTCAATTCAAACCAAATAATCTAACCAACTACACAACCAAACAATTTAACAAACAAGCCATCCATGGTCTGTGGATGACGGGTGTCGGGTGCTACTAAGCACCGTCTGCATCCTAGTATATATATATAACTAGAAAAAGAAATTTAGAGTGAGAAGTTCTCACCAATAGCTATCCAACCATCTCGACTCTTCCTTTTATAGAAATCTTCGTCGTTCTCGCCTTTCGTCATTTTCGTTGCTGTAGCCACTACATATGTAAAAATCGAATTTTTACTTTACTATTCAATATATAAAAATCGGATTTTTACTTTACTATTCAATATATAAAAATCAAATTTTTACTTTACTATTCAATATATAAAAATCGAATTTTCACTTTACTATTCAATATATAAAAATCGAATTTTCACTTTACTATTCAATATATAAAAATCCTATCTTTATACCGCTAGTTTCCATATAAAAATTATATTTTTATATCTCTACTTTCTATGTAAAAATCATATATTTTTCTATTTCTAAAAACACAATATTTTCCTATTTCTAAAAACAATATTTTTCAAAATCTGATTTTTAACTTTGTTATTCACATTTAAGACAATGCTACCTCATTTTTATTTCAGTTTTCAAATACTTAAAAATCCATCCTTTATCACATAAAAAGTCAAATCCTTATCATATAGAAAATATCATCCTTATCTAATCAAAAATCTAATATATATATATATATTTTTGTTTATAAAAATTAAATCTTTACATTGCATTAGCAAAAATCATCCCCTTTTATTTTTAAAAACAAAGCCTTCTTCTATTTAAAAAAAAAAACTTACTTACTTATTTATTTATTTATTTTAAATCATGCTATTTATAAATAAATAAATAAAAATAATATACTTTTAATTTGCAAAGCTTTATATTTTCAAAACAATGTTATTTCTATAAAATTTTACATTTTTATCAATACTTTTCTATTGTTAAAAACTAATTTTAAATAAGGATAATTTATATAATAAAATTGAATCTAAATAATGCTTTGCATAATTTAAAACCACCTTCCTTCCTTTGAAAATTCACTGCCGCTCCTTCCTCTTCTGTAATAAGAAACCGAACCCTCAACGTCGATAACCACCTACGCCGCCTTCCATACCAGACCGGAACTTGATCGGCTAGCATCACATCGACGGGTCTCGCACCCCATTGCAGCGCCATGAGCGGCTCAAGGATCGGTGGCCCCTGCACCTTGTATTCCAGGCTCGAACATGACGGGTTGGGGCAGCAAATTCTCATCAATTTTAGCATGGATCTCGTTCTTAGTGGTATGGTCTTGAAGATCTAGATTTGCTCCTTGATTTCCGCTTTGAAATCGCAATCTAATTCAGAGCGTGGAGGGAGGAATTTATCGGTTTTAATTCGAACGAAATAAGCCATCGAATGGCTGATGGCGGCTCGTTCTTTTCTGATTTGGGAATCTAGGGTTTTGACCCTTTTAAATATATATATAAATAATTAAATTCATATTTAATTCGTAATTTCTCCTTGTTTAATCCCACGAACTCCTTTTCGAATCTAATGACTGTCATCCCTAGCCAATCACCCCCATTCCGAACACAATGGGATATGTATCGTAAGGCAGTTCGGCCGTTTCGATAAGTTTTCGTCAAAATCAAAATATAACTCTATATATTGAATTTGAACGCACATTTCAATTTACCGGGGCCACATACGGACTCTAAAAATTCCAGAAAATATTTTCTAGCTTCGTATTGACGATACGGTCCTAACAAAACTAGTTTCGTCAAATTCTGAGACCGTTTGAAAAATGGCCATTTTCCAGTCGATTAAAATCAACTGAAACTGGTCAAACACGTTTTCTTTTGCTACGCTCACATACTGATTCGAAAAATTATGAAATTTGAAACCTAGCAATAACTTGACATCACGGATCCAACAAAAGTGGTTTCGTCGAAATCCGAGGTCGTTTGCAAAATGGCTATTTTTAAGGGCCTGAATTCCATAGCGACTATTCAGAATTTTCAACTGGACACATCTTTTGATTCCCGCTATGGAATTTTGATTATTCGGATTCGTTGGAAAGATATCATCAATTAGATCCTAATGTTTTTGGTTTCACTAAAATCTGGATTGTTTTGCACCCGGTACATTCAATTGAAGTTTGAAATCGAATTATCGAACTACCGCGCCATTTTCAATTCCTATTATAATTATATATAATTATTTATATTCTAACGACGACGCGTATATAATATATACGTTCTAATTATATTCAAAATAAATTTCTCGTCGATATTATTTAAAATAATTCATTTTAAATGTTCAAAATTCGCTAAAATTGCCAAAATAAAATTTTTAAACTGGCCCAGATTTTGCAGGTTATTACAATTTATAAAAGAACTATTTATAAACTTCTTCTATAAAAGAACTTTTTGGTTTATTTTTCAAACAAGTTTATCTTTCCAAATCTATTTAAAAATTCAAATTCTATTTTTCAAAACTAGAATTTCCCCTTTAAATCTCAAATACCCTTTTCATGATATTTTAAATAAATTAACACTTAGCCCAGTGATATTTAAAACAATCAAATCATCCAATTTTCAATCATTTGATTTCTAACATGTCGTATATGAATATATGAAATCAAACAAACAAACAGATAATATATTTTTGAGGAATCCAGTTGGATTCCTCCAACCTGTTTTCCTGCATCCACAGACGTTACTCAACATAGTAATACCCATCCCGCTTCGAGGCAGGATATCGCGGTATGAAGGTCATCCACTATCATAGCGTGGGGCGTATAGGGTAATCATCCACTAATGAAACCGTGGGCATCCGCTAATGAGACTGCGGGAATCCAACCAATCATCAACCCAATATATATATATATATATATATATATATATATATATATATCCTAAATAACTAATATATATTTAAAGCAATCAGAAAGCATTAAACAAGCAACAAACAATTATTTTTAACAAATAATAATAATTCTATTTTAACAGGTGAGTGAGATTTACTCACCTTGTCTGCCGAATATCCAATTACATTCTATGTCATCGCGGCTACGGATCTACTCGACGAATTTAGATAGCACCTACGATTATTAAATTTTCATTTAACGATTAAATGGTATTAATTTAAATCAAGCTAACTGATTAGATTAATTATTAAATTATACCTTACTCCCTTTTAATCACTTCCAGCTACTGCCAATGGCTACTACACTACCAAATCAACTCACCATCTTTGAATGTTTTCAGTCCCCGTCCCCTCAATTTTCTTTTGAAACTATTCTCACTATCGGATTAGCATCCGATCACCACTAAATGTCACCAAAATGCCTAAACTTCATCAGTCCATGTTGTCCGGACCACCTCCATGCTTGACAAACCCTCCATCCCTCGACAACAGCTCTTACCATCCTTTGCAGCACCCCTCCTCATCTTCCCAGTACTCAAAAATCTGTGTTCATCATTTTGACCTCACCAAAAACTTAGTAAAAAAATTTGTGCCTCCATTCTATCATCCATACAGACCCTGACCAAGTTCGTGTAACCTCCAAAACCTTACTGCCCAATAAAACTGCAGTGCCCAAACGACCAGACTAGCTCCAACCCATTACAATACAGTCGCCCTTTCATACCCTTGAATCACCATCATAATCCAGTTTGCATCCCTTACCAGTGTCGACCCTCACCAAATTGTAGCCAACAATCGCTCGTCCTTCCCTTCAACCATTTCCACCCAATCGCACCCCAAAAACAGCTCCGACCTCTTCTAAAACCACATCGACCTTTCACCCACTCGCACACCACAACGAAGCACGGAACCTTAGGCGTCCCTGAATGAAGAAGTGCGACTGGAGGGATGATCGGATTCAAAATTGAATGGTATGAGCATGAAGCTTGAGCGCGGACGAACTAATTGAATCAAGAATTGATTGTTTTAATCGAGTATTTGATTTTCTATATATTTTCAATTTGATTTGAAAGAGGGAGAAACAGTTTTTGTGTTGAGGAACGAAGGGGATTTTGGGCTTGAAATCTTCGTGACAATTGGGATGCGGAGGAATCAAAGGGGTCAGCTTATTATATAGAATGCGAAGGGTGAACAAGATGTACAACTTCATTAACTTGTTGTTTCTTTGATACCGAACAAGAAAGACATGTTTTACAGCTCGAGGAGAAAATAATCTGTGTGATGTAATGGTTTAGGTCTGCATATAGGAAGAAGAGGTCGGCAATATAGGGTGTACAGGAGACAAACCAACACGCCATTAATTCTTGTTTTACTTTGTCATGAAGAAGGGAGACCATCCTTACTGCTCGAAGAAAACTAGGTCTACGATGTAGAAATTTAGGTCGGCCTGTTTTACATAAGTACATTCATTAAGTAATTGATTTAACTTTGTTTTAAATTAAAAACTAAAATATATCACAGTCCTTTATTTAAAACCCTAAACCGCTATTCTAACTTAACGACCGATGTTCTCAGATTATAACATTATTTCGAATTCCACGGGACTGATTCTGGAATTTTAATTCAATTGTATAAAGCAGAAAACAATTTAAATTAACGATTTAAATAAATTTTGATTTAATATATAAATCGATTTCAGAAAATAAAATTTTACGAAAATAAATTATTATTATCCTTTTAATTCAAACAGAATTTATATAAATCAACTGAACTGTTTATCAATTCAGTTTTAACCATGAAATAAATTTCTTGTTAATAACTCGATATATTCGAAAGTATATCCGTTATTGATTATTTAATCGATAAATTCAATATAAAATTCATTTACATTCCCAATTAGATATTTAAACTAATTAAATTATTCATTATATAACAGCTAAAAATCAGGGACGTTACACTAACTTAGATTAAAAATTAGTCATGGCATTTTTGTTAATTCTGACACAGTTAGGGAGAAATATGTAATAACGTTCACATTTACATTTTATACAAGAGTTGCGGAGGCCGCTTCAGTACAATGTCGGCTTATATGCAAATTCAGACTTGTAGAGCTTGAAAACATAAGGTGGTGGGGACCGAACTAAAAGCGAAGTGAAATTCAGGCCGTTTATAAATAAAAGAAACCGATAAATAACACCAAAGAAAGAAACAACAGAACTTAAGAAAATGGAGTTTGTTGGCAAGTATCAAATACAAGTGTCAAGTGCAAGTTCTATGAAACAACAACGTCAAAAAATAGAGTTCCGATCTATTAAGTGCAGTTGCAAGTATCAAATGGACAGAAATGTGTTGGAAACAATATATATGTACTTTGAGTTTGAAATGTAAAGCACTGATTTTTTTTTTCTTAGAAGAAATGAAAACCAATTGTATAAGGTTGATTGTGGTTTTGATGTGTGCACTGAAATAAAATAATGAAAAACAAAAAGTTGTATTTTCTTAAAGAAGTATTTCAGAAAGACGCTTGAATAAATTAAGAAATTAGGAGTAAAGAGAAAAGTATTCTGTATAATATTTTTGAGTTCATGCAACTGAAAACTAGGACTTACGCTAGGAACAATCCATAGGTGCAAAATTTGTATTTTCTTTACAGCATGACTTCATGTCCCACACAGAATAATGCCACACTACAACAAAGCGAGGTTGTGATAACATTGCAGAACAGCGTTCCAACAGAAATATACTCTAATTATTATATCATAAAACTGGTATTCTTCAAGTATTTTTTACTTTCATATTTTCACTAAAGACATTGACTATATTTATTAGGAAGATTCTTTATTACTGCAAAAAATAATTGTTGTTGGTCACTAAACAAAAAATAGTAACTGGTATTTTTTTTATTTATTGGGAAGATTCTATATTACTGCAATTAGTTAAATAATCTGAAAATTAATCGATCTCTTATTGTAAATCATGGTGCATTGAGGAAAGATTTCATAGAATAAGTGAAATGTATCAGACAGCTGAATGCTTTATGTTTATGTTTCTTTCTTTTCCTTTTTTGGTTTATATTTTAACAATTAATATGTGGATAAAGAATGAATTATCCCACTGAATATGGTATACTTTTAATCTTAGCATGGACAATATTGGTTTAAACTGAAGCACGAAAAACTTTAAGGAACTTGAAAAAAGAACGTGGGATAATTTTACAAATCCATAATTTTATCATTCGCCTTTTTATTATTTTGCTGGCTTTTACAACATAATATATATTACATAGATGAAAGGGATAAAAGCATATTACCATTATATCTTTTTGTTGGATTTCCATTAAATATACTGATCTTTTTATTGGGTACTTACTGCTATGCAGTATCATTGGTTAGTATCAATGGATATTTTTAAGTCATTCCATATAAAAGCTAACTTATTATTATACGGACAAGAGGAAAGTTTGTGATTTGCATCTTATTTAAGGCATGTTTATAAAAAAACGTACTTTTATAAGTATCAGATGGATATTATTTAGGATAACTAGGCATGTTATGCAGAAATATTTTCTAATTTAGGATTTTTTTTTAATATCGAATCTTCATTTATAAATTAAGCATATTAATGCTCTTTTATGAATTACCCAATTGTTCAAAATTAGTATGGCATATTTATTTCAACATGTATTGAATATTTCTCATATAGTATGCATCCACATTAGAATAAAAAAATGTCGTAAACATATCTACATACTCATAAGATAGCTCAATTAGTTACAAATAGATTTGCATCTTATTTAAGGCATGTGCTAATCACATTGCACATTATAACCCTTGTTTTGTCCGTTATTTATTTATGTGCCTATTCAAGCATCAGTCTTCCTCCCATAATACAAAATTGAGAATTGTTTGGAAGTGTTATTTCTATTTTTCTACATCTATTCAACCGGTACTTCTTTCTTTTGAGCCTCTTCAAATCTTATTTTTCTAAAATTCTTTTGCAATGCAAAGTATGGGTTCCTAAGGCATGAAAGAATAAACGTATTTCAGGTGTTCTTATGTTTAAAACAGTCTTCTCCTCCTCTACCTTCTCCGCCATCGCCGCTGTCATTTCCACTCTTTTGATTTTGTGACTTCCTGTTTTGCTGGCCTTTACCGCCACTGGCAACTGTCTGCTGCTGCTGTTTTTGGTTGCCGTTTGTTTTTGCTATTATTTTTATTCTTATTGCCTTTTGTTAATAATAGTTCTGCATGTTTGCCAGACTAGATCTTTTAACTAGTATGTCTGGATCTACATTCCCTGAAACACTCACTTTTCCTTCCTTTGGATCTATTGCTACTGTGAACACCCTTGAAATTTAAGGGTGCAAAGTTTAGACTAAGAAAAATAAGTTATTTTGTTTCTAGTTAATATAATCCGTGGTATGTTTAAAAAAAAACATAGCACAAGCCCGATCAGTTCTGGGCTGAGCAATTGATCCATGTGCAAACAATACACTCAGTTCTAAACCAAGCACTTAGTACTTGGAAAATTTGGATATAGGATGACATTATAAGTAGTTTTAATTTCTAATTCAAATTATTTTTTGTATTAGCGCTGCTACAACAATGAAATATAGTTTTATTTTCTAGAATGGTTTCTTGAGGTTTACGTTAAAAGCAATCTTATGTGTATTCCTCTGTCTATGAATGTATTTTTCATGAGAATGATTCTTATGTAACCTTTGACATCTATCGTTATTCATATGAAATGAAGATGCTATTCTTCTGTCATAAGAGCAATCAAGTATTTACTCAATGACTCATCCTACTTCTAAATTATATTAAAAACGTCTGTAGTAATTTGTCTATATAAAGTGTTAATTTTATTGAACATAAACTGAGATTCATGCAACAGATTTGTGATGATGAAATGGTTTTCAACCAGTAAATGCTACTTGAGATAAATTTTCATGACTTCTGCATAGATATAAACGTCATCGTTACGGATTCTCCACATGTCAATTCAGAAAAAAGATATGTGCATTATTATAATTATCTTTTACTTTAATTATTTTTTACTTTCATATTTTCACTAAAGACATTGACTATATTTAATTTCATAGATGTTAAAAATTAATTTCATAGATGCTCAAAATTGCATCACGGGCTGATATATATATTGTATATTAGTGGGTTTGGTAATAAATCAAATATTTTCAAGTAAATTTCATAAATTTTTATTGAATGCTGTCAACCGTCCTCTTGCACCTAGCACCATTGAGGATAAGTGTTATGCGCTTTGAATTCAATAACATAAATACAAATACAAATGAAATACTTGAAACCAAAAATGCAAAAATGGGAAGGATAGTTCATGTATTTTTTTAATCTATCCAATTACTTATCCCGCTAGCAAGGTGAGTGAATATGATGATCGCTATCAGTAAGGTTGAGCGCAACATGCTGCTCTAAAAGAGTTATCTTCTGCCAGGAAGAGTGACAGTGTATTTTTCATTTCCCAAGATGATGGGTTCATGTTTATGACACTTCATAAATCTGAAGTGCATGTACATTGATTAACTTACATGGTGTGCATGATAGAAAGAGTAACAAATTCCCTTTTTCCTTGTTTTTTTAATGTCAAGGACCTTCAAGTCTGTGGATGACATATAAGTTTAGAATTGTCAATCAAAATAGTTGGTATTAAGTCTTTCCTTACGATCAAAACAAATAAGATCCTACATCCAGAACTACATAATCTCAGCTATATCTTTTGTAACCATGTAATCTTATCTTTTTATATGTATATTTTTTGTCAATAATTTTTTCCTTTAACATCTCCTAATGCGCATAATCGTTTTGTAAGAAAACAACATTGGATTTATTTTATATAATTGGGTCCTAATGAAGTATCTTTATGCATCACTGTGTATCATAATTAAAAGTTGTAAGAAAAATCATTATGAAAAGTTGGAAGTTTTTGAGAAGAACTGTTTGAAAAACACCGCTGCCTATCTAGCATGCATAACTCATTTTCAATGTCTGATTTGCTTAGAAAAGTCAAGATATAAAGCTGAAAGTTTGGGAAGAAAACAATGACTTATTTTCAATGTCTAATTTTTTTTACATAGATACCTGGTGTGATATTAGTGTTTGCTGACTAGAAAAGATTGTCGCATAACACACGTTCATGGTCGGATTTTATGGGTGTAAGCAATGATGAAATGGAAATTTGGGGAGCTTCCACAAAAAAACAAGATAGTGTCATCATCGGGTTTTTTGACACGTGTACTCAAATTGATTATCTTTAGCGCACCGTATTAGACAGGTGATGATTTTGAACAATGATGTGTAGGTGACTAAATATATCTTGTTCTGTAATGTCTTTTTGGCAAGTATTTTCAATGCCGTTTTTGCTAATTCAGCATGTCCGAGCTTGCTGTTTCGAACAGCAAACAAGCTTGCTGTTTCGAACAGCAAGCCAAGGTTGGCTTACTGTTTCGAAAAGCAACACCACAAAATAATTTGCCTTACTATATTTATACATTTCAAGTAGAAAACGTGGTTTTAGTATTTCACCATTCAAATCGGAATAGATAGCCAGAGGATTATTCTTTGAAACACCAAATTCAATAATTATATTTCGGACTGTTATGAACTGAGATGACAAAATTAAAAAAACAATATAAGTGAGTAGGATTTGAAAATAAAAAATGAAGATGCAAAGAACCATGGAAGAAAACCAAAGCAGGTTGATTATGTGGTGGTTGTAAATTTCCTATTAGCACAAATGCACTCTTAGAACGTATTTTTTTTCTTTTTTTTTCTTTTGAACTTTGGTGCTTCATTATATACAAATAAGAGTATACAACTTTAGATTGAACAACTTCAAAACAAATGAAATCATCTTGCAGCAACACTTTTGTGCTTTTGAAAAATACCATGTTCAACCTACTGTTTAATTTTTTAAGTAGCTTATTTCACCTATTTCACTTGTATGATGCTATTGGTACAATGGCACTAGCAAAAGCAGTTGGAGCTGAACTGAATCAAGTATTTATGGGACATGGTTAGTGATAACCCATAGCAAGCAAGGTTTGCTTGCTGTTTCAAACAACAAGCATACAACAAGCCAATGCTTGCTGTTTGAAACAGCCAGCAAGCCATGCCTGATTTTATTTACCTTTTATATAATAATTCATGAATTCCTATCACTTGACCAAAAGGTGCGTGAATTAGCTGAAAAGAACCTAAGAATGGTGTCTTCCGTATGGATGTCACCCGGTTTTTAACCACTATTCTCAGTGGAGCAACGTACCAGTTGTATTCATCTTTTTGTTGTTGTTTCCCCTTTTTTTAGTAATAGATACTTCTTGTTGGCTGACCTTTTCCGTTGTGGAAATATAGTGTGCTTAACGTTGCTGCAACCGCTCTTGTTACAGAAGCAGCCACTATAATTTTCGGTGAAGCTAGAGTTGGTGTAGCTACAGGAGTTATGACCGTAATGTTCTGTTTACTTCTTTAAACAATATTTCATTTTCACTCTTGTACATGCCTACATTACATCACATTCATCATTTGCATTTAATACATGAAAAAAGCTAGGTTGCATGTGTTATGTATCCTGAATTCATGCAGGGTAGAGAGAAGAAATTTGTCCAGGGAACATTATTTTTTAATCTTCGTTTTATTTGGTTTGAATTTTGTATCGGTAAATTCATGCTATGTGGAACTTTCTTTTAATACACATACTCATTCTACTTCAGTAACCTGTATTCTAGGCTCATGCATCTGGCAAATTTCCTTTGAGCTTGATCAATTACACAGCCAGTTTCATTCTCAATACCCTTGACATTTTTTACAACAATGGTCCTTGAAATTACCCATTCTAACATTTTTCAATCTTTGTCTTCTAGCTTTCACCATGAGTACATTTCTTTAACTAAACCAACCGTCATATGTTTTAACTAGACCATCTAAAGTGGTTAGCTCATATTTTATCTAATACGGAATTACATCATCAAGACATACAACTCATATTGCTGAAATTGATGCTCCTTCTTACTGGAGGCTTAATGTATGAATATTCCTAGCTTGTAATTTGTATGGATATTTTTTGTCTTATTTGCATTTTTCTTTTTCCGTTTGGTTTCTTTTACTTTGTCTATATGTGATATAACAATTACTAACACATCAACTGTTTATTTGACATTAACAGGGTCACTGTTATTCATGTTAAGAAGAAAATATCGGAAGCAAAGCAAGATTGATTCTATTATTTGTCTGTTTTGTAAGTAACTTGTTGACATAGAAGTGTTGACGTATTATGTGTCGATATGGAAAAGTTGATACAACAGTATGTATGAAATACTAAGTTGTTTGAATGATATGCATTAATATTATGTCTTAATTTATATATTTGTTTTCGAAAATTTGTTATATTATATGCTAATAAGAAATGTTAAATGTGAGTATCCATAAAAAAGCTGAAATGATAAAAAAAAAATTCATAAAATAATAAGATATTCAACAGCATTTCAGAAAAGCTATTGAATAAAAAAGCTATAGAAAGAGACAATGGAAATGTTATAGTATAACTAAATAAATGTTATAGAAATATCTTGAAAATGCATAGAAACATCATGACAAATGCTATAGCACACAAATGAAACGCTATAGGAACATACGCACAAACGCTATAAGAAGTCAGTATCGGATAGTTTATTTTATAGCGTTTTAGTTTGATAACAAATAAAAACGCTATATAAAAGTCATCTTTTATAGCGTTTGTGTTTCTTCTATTCAAAGTAGGTCTAAGATAGTATGTCGTTATATGGCGTTATCTGAAACGCTATGTAAGGTTATGATAGCGTTTTTCCAAACGCTATAGAAGCCTCATTTTGTTGTAGTGTCCACTAATAATTCATGATTACATAATCAACACTGTAATGCAAACAAATTTAGATTACAGTACATAATGGGAACATAATTCATGAGCAAAGACATCAAAGTAATATAATAGAAATTCATTTCAGTGGCAATTTTTCACAATACATAAATTTGTACTTTCTATAATATACCCCACTACACTGCACTAAAATGTACACCCCATAACAAGTAATAATTAAACCCCCTAACCTACGAAAAAAATCATCTTCGACTGCCACTTCTGGAGGTCTAATTTTCAAAAATTCTTTCTGTCGATCAAAAAATAATTCGTTCCAACATTTAGCCTCGTTGTTTGCAAATTTTTTCCAAAAGCTAGCTGTTGGTGGGATGGGCGCATCATTCCTCAATATTAACTTTACAAAATGGCAATTTTGTATGTAAGCAAAAACAATAAGCTGACTTGATGTTTCAAGTTTTGGACCTTTTCGATGAGGATAAAAAGTAAGTGATTGCTTATGCGAAATATAAACGACTGCACGATTAAACGCATTTGCAATCAAATATCCTGTCTCGGGCATTATCATCCAATTAGAAGACGAACAATTAGGAATATAACAATCCACGGCTTCTTTTGTTGTCTGACAAGTTTGAACATCAAAATGTCATGCATACAAATCCCAATTTTGATTAAGCTCTGATAAAATGATTTTTCTTGCTTGAATCCAATCATTATTTAACCCCTCCACTTGCTCCGCTACACAACGAAAACCACAATTGCCATCTCGAGCAACGTCCTGAACATCAACAATATACTTATGATAGAAACTCGGAATGAAAACTAACAACTGAAAATCAACATTCATTGACGAAGCGACGTTTACGTCAAACTCTACCTTAGGTTTAGGCTTGCCACGTCTAGGTGTCAAGTTATTAGTGACACTCGATTGAAAAAGTTTTTCTTCCATCGTTGTCGCTAATTCAAAGGATGACTGTTCTCATTTTCTCGATTGAACTTGTTTCTTTTGCTTCGAAGTTAACTTGTTTTTCCTCCCCGCTGGTCTTCCTTTGTGTTGAGTGGTTTTTGGCTCTAACGTAGAAGTTGTTGATGGTAAAGCAATTTCTTTCAATTTCAACAACAATATTTTTTTCTTCTTCTGTAGAGGAATCAAACAACTTCTTGAAATACAAGAATTCTGGAGTATGAAGCAACTCCGTGGACTTCTCCTCTTTCGGAATATAGTTTAATTTCGTCCAATGCTCGTCTATAACGTCCAACGGTAACGGACGACCATCATCGTAAAATTTTAACATTTCATGAGCACATGGAAGACCATACATCACTCGATTAAGATGATCACAAGCCGAAGGTCCTATACTCAAAACTTTTACATTTGCCAACTCTTTCACAATTAAGTCCAATGCATAAAACGATACTCTACCACGGAGATTTCTAAACAAAGGGATTTGATACGAGGTTTTCGTTGCTCCTAAACTTCTTTCAAACGATGCTTTAATTTATGTATGTTGTATGCACAACATATTATTCATTTTTGACCAAACAACATTGAATGACGCCTTTGACGTACCATACTTTTTAAGCTGAGCATGTGAAGATTCCGCTCTTGTAGTAGTTCTATTGCATCTATGCTTAATCTTTTCTGTCCAAGCTATACATACATACTCTTTATATGGAATCCATTCTTTTTCAGGATAGTCCAAAATTTTTAGGAATTCTTTCCAATCATGTTTGAGATCACGCCAACCAATCGAAAACTCTTCTTCGGTTTGTGCATGAACAACTTTTTTCCAACTTTGCAAAAACATATCGAATATTTCATTCGTTTCAAATTCGGTGTAACGACCCGGAAATTCGTACCTTTTGAATCGATAATAATCCACACATGTCTAACTCAAAACTGTACGTATTTACAGATTGTTAAATGACGATCCACATTTTTAACCGTTATAGTCAAGAATACAGATAATCAAGGGGATTAATTTAGAATTAGAAAGAAAGAAGAAAAACAAGCACAGAATTTCACAATGGAATGAACAAAATATAATAATCAAATAACATTCCATGAAGCTGTTTAAAATAAATATTTGATAATTTTACAACATTTATCAGAGTTATACAATTTATACACATAACTGATGATACAGAGTAATGCAACAGAATAGTAGTGGAATACAATAGTAATAATAGTATACCGTCTTTGTCTTCATCCTTCAGAAGATAACCTTTGAAACTGGAATGCTCAAGTCTGACCCGAGTGTAATAGCGTGAAAATAAAACAAGCTCGAATCAGGAAAAAATATTCTCATCTAAGTCAAATCAACATCATATGAACATGCACAAACATAACTCGAGATGTTACGGGAAATTTTATCTCCTAAGGATCTGTCAAACTAGATACTATATAATATAATTTCGCTATTATACTAGTGTCTATTCACAAATACTTGTAAGAAGGGTTACATTGATTACCCTTATACAGTTTATAAGCACATGGTTTATGCAGGTCCTGTAACACAACCAGTAAAACGTCGTTAGCCAGTGAGTCCCCTATAGACCGATGCCAAAATCAAAATCGTAGTTGTCTCGCATAAGGATAAACATATGACAAGGCACATGATGCTATACCCAAAGTAGTATACTACTAGTTTGCCTGATCCAGACTGGTGGTTACCTCTAACGGCCCACCGTAGACATCTGCCCCATATCGAATCAAAGGGAAATACCTCCCATCAAGGGTGCACACCAACAAAACAACAACAACAAAATATTAATAGTATAGACCCGAGGCCCAGGAAAATCGAAGAGCAGATGTCCACTAAGAGGTAGTCAAGCCTTATTTGGTCTGGCATAGCTCCTGTTTTAGTCATTTCAAATCGACACAAGTGTCGGGGTCATCCGTTTATCGTTCACTTTCTTCAAGTCTAGTAACCGCCTCCAAATTCATCCTACTTCATTTCTGGAACTCCACCGCATACACAGTTGTTAAAGTGGTTCCAACGTTGACAGAGAATATGTCAATAAGTGGCCCCGGTCTCTTTAACAACAAAGCGTCATGTTGCACATCGATTGGTACTTTTATATTTCAATGGTGAATCATTATGATATCTAAATATCATATTCAACTAAACAGATTTCACTTTAAAATATCATATTAATTTAATTACAATAATATTTACTTTCAAAATTCATATTCACTTTGAGATAAATTTCAAATTCAATAATTGGTTATGACTTCAATTAACAACATTTCCTTCGAATTATTCAGTTTACTTCAAAAATAGTTTTTGAATTCATTTTTGATTTTAACATCAAAATAATCATATTTACTTTTAAATCAGATATTTAAATGTAAATAATTTCGTTTCTAAAACAGTTTATAAGTTTGAAATAGTTTTGGGGTTTATATAATTTTTTGCATAATTTTAAATAGTTGAGAGATTTGGAATAGTTTGGAAATCAAAACAGCTTGAGTATTAGAAATGGTTTTATATATATTAAAATATTTAATAAAATAAACTACTTTTATATATATAGTTAAATAGGTTTTTGTAAACAATTTATATAAAGTACTTCATATATCAAAGGAACAAATTTCATAAAATAGTTTATATATAAATTAGTTTATATAGAAATAATTTCAAATCAACTATTTCTTTCCATTTCAATAAATCTTAACCTAAGTTCAAATCTCAAAGCAAACCAAATCGATTTCCAATATCCAGTCCAAATCGATTCCAAAATCAAATTCATTTGAGAACAATCCATTTTAAAGGATAACTTCCAATTTCAAAATATTATTTTGAATCTATTCGATTCAAATCAAATCCGAGTTCAAGTTCAAATTCTTAATATTTATTTAAACCAATTAATTCGAATTTAATTTCAAAGTTTAAATAAAGATTTAAACCTTTGAAACAATTCAAATTATAATCAATTTTATTTCGAATTTCAAATAACAAATTTTAGATCATTTCAATTTGAATTAAATTTCAAAGTTTAAATAAAGTTTTAACCTTTGAAACAATTCAAATTATAACATTTCAAATATAATTCAATTTGGAATGATTTCAGTTCATAACCAAATTTTGTTCAAATTTCAATCTAACAACTTTAGATCATTTCAATTCGAATTAGATTTCAAAGTTTAAATAAAGATTTAAACCTTTGAAATAATTCAAATTATATTCAATTTTAGTTCAAATTTCAAATAACAAATTTTAGATCATTTCAATTCGAATTTAATTTCAAAGTTTAAATAAAGATTTAAACATTTGAAACAATTCAATTTCAACATTTCAAATATAATTCAATTTCGACATTTCAATATAATTCAATCTCGACATTTCAATATAATTCAATTTCAACATTTTAATATAATTCAATCTCGACAATTCAATATAATTCAATTTCGACATTCCAATGTAATTCAATCTCGACATTTCAATATAATTCGATTTCGTCAATTCAATATAATTCAATCTCGACATTTCTATATAATTCAATTTCGACATTCCAGCGTAATTCAATTTCGACATTACAAAATAATTCAATTTTGACATTTCAAAATAATTCAATTTCGACATTTCAGTGTAATCCAATTTTAAAATTTCAATATAATTCAATTTCAACATTTCAATATAATTCAATTTCATTATTTCAATATTTCAATATAATTCAATTTCATCGTTTCAATATTTCAATATAATTCAATTTCATTATTTCAATATTTCAGTATAATTCATTGTAACGACCCAGAAAATCTGAACCAATTTAAAAATTTTAAATTGGCTAAAATAGTGGATTTTAAATATTTAAAATAAATATTTAAAATAAGAATGATGAAAACTGAGTTTGAATCGACAATTGAAAAGGAATATATTTAGTTCTAATTATAAACAAGGCCTGAAATGGCGCGGTAGTTTCAAAATTTGAATTCAAACTTTGACTGACTATACCGGGTGCAAAACAAAACGGATTTGAGTGAAACCAAAAATATTTAAATCTGTTAGTGAATATCTTTCTAACGAATATGAAAAATCGAAGTTTCATAGCGGGATGCAAAAGTTATGGCCAAATGAATTTTCAGAAAGGTTGCTATGGAATTTATACAGCCCGTGAAAATGGCCATTTTGCATATGACATCGGAATTCGACGAAACCAATTTTGTTGGATCCGGGATCTGAATTTATTGCTAGATTTCAAATTTCATAATTTTTGAAGCTAATATGTGAGCGTGGCAAAGGATAATGTGTTTTGGTCAATTATAGTTAAATTGGATCAACCAGAAATAGGCCATTTTTCAAACGGTCTCAGAATTCGACGAAACTAGTTTTGTTGGGACCGTATCGTCAAAACATAGCTAGATTTATTTTTCTGGAATTTTTCGAATCAGTTTGTGGCCCTGGCAAATTGAAATGTACGTTCAAATCAAATATTGAATGTTTTATATTTTAATTTGAAGGAAAACTGACTGAAACAGTTGAATGGGCCTACGAAACATATAACATTGTGTTCGGAATGGGGGTAAAACGCTAGGGATGACAGTCGTTGGATTTGAATTGGTGTTCGTGGGTGAAAGGGGGTATTTTTGGATTATTAAAATATATAAATAAAATAAAAATTCCCCATTGGCCATCACTTTCTCCCTCTTCCCCGATGCCCTCGAAATCAACGGTGATAGGAGATGATTCCTTCTCTCCTCCATAACTCCTCAACCACGCAACGAATCTGTTTGGTCCTTTGGAGGTTTTTGAAGGGCTCTCCATCCTCTTCCAATCCATACCAGCATCACCCCCTATCGTTCCGCCTCCCTCGAGAATCATGCCCTGAAAGCCGCCGTGTTTCGAGCTCCGCCGCTGCCACCAGGGTGCATCGCGCCTGACCCCACCACCACGCGTGGGAAGCTGCTTAGAAGCCCTACGGCGTGGTACAACTCGATTTCCTCCTAGTGCTACGGATTGGGATTGAAATCAAAACCTAGTTTTGAAGAACTTTTGAAGGTAACGGCTGTGTTTTATTTAATCTGATTTTCACACATTTAAACCGTTGCAAACTTTGAAAAATCATATCATTTTGCTATGTTGTCGAAATCCAGTGAAACAAGAGACAGTGGACTCATGTGGACGTCTTCTACCTTCTAGAAGAGACCGCATATTTTTCTGAGCCTTCTGCTATTTTTGGAGGAGTGGAACCCAATGTGAGATCTCTAATTTACAAACGATAGCGAAAACCACAATGTATAAATTATATAGTCGATGTATGAGTTATATAAGCGTTGTACACCTCTTGTGTAACCGTTGTATAAGTTGTACGTTCGATGTATAAGTTGTATATGCGTTGTAAAAATTATATATGTGTTGAAATAGAAGTGAAATGCTATATATATATATATATATATATATATATACGCCCCTCGTCCACAAACCATGGACGATATTTATTGGGTGTGATTGGTGTGAAAATTGATTGATAGCGAATGGTTGATTGGAATTGTTTGTGGTTGATATTGATTGATTGTGGTTGAAAAATACCCCTTTGTGGTTGAGAAATATTTGGTTGAAACCACATAGGATTAGTTTGTGGAAATGAAATAAATATACATGCCGCCTGCGTGCTGATCGTCGCTAATCTATGAATCAGAAAAGCGCGACATTTAAATTAAATTCTGCAAGCATATAGGTGTGTAGCACACAGGTCGAACACAGGGAGGTGTAATTAAAAATTATTATTTATTTATTCTTGGGCGAGTTAGGCAGAGTTTGGAGTTGTTTTTAATGTTGTTGAAATTACTCTGAATCTGAATCTGAATCTAATCAGTATCAAATTCAACAATTGAAAAGAAAAGAAACAATTACTAGAAAAAGAAAATAACAACTAGAACAACAACAGAGAATTAAAAAGCAGAATTGTCGTTGAATCTAATCGAACGGACAATAGCTAACAAGTAGTAATAAAAGAAAATAACAATGTGTTCTACCAAAACTAATTGGATAGATACACAATTTGTTATGAAAGAAAAAGACAGTCAACTAATAAAACTTTTTATTAATAAACGAGAGTACAGAATAATGGAGATCCCCGTTACAATGGGTATACATGTGCTTATATAGGTGAACTGAAAAACCCTAATCCTCTAATGGGCCATGACTCAACCTCTTGAAAATATATTCACAAAAAGAGATAAGATAAACTTGAAATATTCCATGCAGCTTTCCTCTTTTGATTGGTCATATGGCAATTTGATTGGCATTTTCCAAGAGATTTGAAGTTGATTGGTAAATTGATTGGCATCATGATTGGCATCTATCTAATCAAATCTTCATCTTTATGGAGAGTAAAAATGAAAGATTCCCTTTGATTTATCTATGAAGAATACTTCCAATTATTGAAATATTTATTAGTGTATATCATATATTCATACATATGAATATATACACCATAAATCACCAATCCATAAATTCATCAAAGCAAGCGAGGCAGTGTGAACGCGTTCCATTCTTCAGCAAAAAGATAGTTTGATGGGAATCGAACCCAGTTCTTTCTGTACAGATTTCCATGCCTTAACCAATGTGCTACGGCTTCCTATGTGATTGAAAACTTGTTGAGATGGGAAAGTTGCTTCTTTTTCTTTTCAGTGGTCTTTTATTTAATGAAGGAGACAATTAATCAATGACCTGTAAAAACACACAAAATACCCAAAATAGCATTTATTTATATACAATAAAGATAAGATATAAGCATAAAAATAAGCACATTTCTGTGCTAATCAAAAATGAAAAAATAGACTAGATAGGTCACACTTTCGTAGGAAACACGATTGCATCAAGCGTATGCAACAAGCCGTTAAACCTCTAGGTGTCCCTAGTAGGACGAGTGGTGTCTCGTGAGGGTTTTCATCGGATACTACCCACAAAATCCAAATGCAGTATGTGTTGATCTAATGTAACTACATGAATGCAATGGTTATATACAAAAAAAAAAAACAAGAATGACAACACGACTTGTTTTAGGAAAGTGGTACAACAAATTAAGTTAACAATTTCCAGTCAGTTGATTTTATTTTAGATACCTCAACTTGTCACAAATTTTCAATATAAATCAAGTTTTCAAATGTTAAATTCCAGTTTGGCCAGTTAGTTCGGTCGATAATATAGTGCAGCGATGAAATAGATTCTTAGTTTGCTTGGCACAGTTTGCAAAGTGGTATTATTATTTTCTCATGTATGGCTAGTCAAATCAATAAGGTCAAGAAGTGTTTGGGCATCATCGCTTATTCTTTATTCTACAAAATTCTAAAATTTATGATTAAATACATACACCTAACTTAGAAGACCAAAGTTTACCACCCATGCACTGCCTCGCGGACTAACGGAGAGTGGGTAAAGAGCTTGGTGGATTGTGCAGGCCGACTTTGACTTTGTCAACAACTTGTCGGTAATCCTTAGGTGCCCCATCTCATAAAATGAGACCAAGATATTCCAACGCTGACTTTGTCAACAACATGTCGGATAGAGCTTGGCGGGTTTGCACACCAACGCTTGATATACAAGCAATGTTGGATACCCTTGGATTACTATTATTATTATTGAAAATATAAGCACAAAAGTGAGTTACGCGAATTCAACTTAACACAACTTAGTTTTAAAGATTCAAAAAGCCAATATAAGTATTTTAAGTCCTCCACTTATTTAAACAAAGTCTACAATATAGAATAGATTTCATGGCCATCACCTAAGAATCTCCCTATGTACCGGTTACACTATTATCCCTCAAAATTAAACTTTTCATTATATTCCATATTCGATCTTAGCTGAGAGAAAAAAATACTATCAACTGCTTAATAATCCTTAACTTATTTTGTTGTATCAAATCTAAAATGAGTCGTATTCTCAAAAAAAAAAATTGGTATTTTACTACGATCTAAAAATGCATGATGGTCCTAATTGAAAAGAAAGAAAACAAAAAATTAAAGAAAAATAAAAGGATGTAATGCAGACTCCCCCCACACTTGGACTAAACAGTGTCCACGCTGTAAACACGTTTCCTAAACGTGAAAGATAGAACCCAAAGATGGATTAAATACAAAATGATTTGTAAAATAAAATGCAATTTAGCAACTATATGCGTGTGAAAATCATATGCAAGATGAAATCCACGAAGATGATAAATGGTTTGTGAAGGATGAAATTTCCTTTTCCCCCCACACTTGTTCTTATCGAAAATGTTGAGTGTTGGTTTCTTACCTCCAAACTCGTGAGGTATCATAGGCATTTCAATAGATTCTAAAATCAAAATCTTCCCTAAGAAGAGTTTATTGCGACAATGATTTGTGTTATTCAGCAGAAGATTATCAAAATCCCATAAATTTGAGCGTTTAACCACAATTTCTTTTGATGATGTGGAATTACGATTATCTTTGAGATGTTCCATATATTCATTCTCGTCATTTAAAAGTTTAAGTTCGTCTTCAAAAATTTCTTCAAAAGACATAGTGGATATGTTTATTGAGGCAAGAGAAATTTCTTGAAGGGCTAAATCTGATTTATCTTCTTCAACTATTTTAATCATGTCAACTTCTTCTATTTCAGAATATTTGGGTTGATGAAAAATATTCAGTTCAATGGTTAAGTGCCCAAACGATAGTCGAAGTTGGCCGCTCCTTCAATTTATGATAGCGTTCGAGGTGGCTAAGAAGGGACGACCCAAAATCAATGGAATCTGACTACCATGACTCAAAACAGGCTCGGTTTCTAGAACTATGAAATCGATAGGGAAGTAAAATTGTTCAATTTGAATCAAAACGTCTTCAATTATACCCAATGGTTTTTTAAAAGATCGATCAGCTAACTGAAGAGTGATGTTTGTTGGTTTAATCTCCCCTAATCCAAGTTGATGATAAACAGTGTAAGGAAGAAGATTTACACACGCACCAAGATCAAGTAGGGCATGAGATATGTGAATGTTTCCTATTTTGCAATCAATTGTAGGGCAACCGGGGTCCTTGTACTTGACTGGGGCAGGATTCGAAAGAATGGAGCTTGTATTCGCAGTTAGAAAGGCAGTTTTAGGAATATTAGTGGCTCGTTTTTGGGTGCATAGCTCTTTGAGACACTTGGAATATTGAGGAATTTGTTCGATGGTGTCTAAGAGTGGAATATTGACACGAACTTGTTTGAAGATTTCAAGAATTTTTTCAAAATTTGCATCCTTCTTCTTATTGTTAAGTCTGTGAGGATAAGGGGCTATTGGTTCATAGACTCTTTCAGAAATTTGATCGTTCGACGAAGAAGGTTTCGATGTGGAAAGTGATTGAGGTACAAGAATATAAGGTGAGACGTTGGGATTGCCAACATTTGAGGAGGAGATATTATGGGGGTTGCCGACATTAGAAGAAGAGATGTTGGGGTTGCCAACATTCAAAGAAGATGGGGTTTCATAAGGTTCCAAGGAGTTGGCATTGGTTGCCATCGCAAGACTGTCAAGCTTTTCAATTGGGGTTGAAATCGAATGGTTGTCGGGATTGCCAACATTATTGTCAATCATTTTCCTAGACCTCAGGGTGGTGACAACGTTAACCAAATTATTTCCATCCTCACAAGAATTCACAGTACGAGAGTAATATTTTGGATTCACCTCGGGTTGACTAGGCAGCTTTCCCTTCTCGTTACTTTTCATTAGTTGCGTCATCATATTCATCATTTGGTCAAGTTTAGCGTCGTGCGAGTTCATTTTAGCTTCATGTGAGTTCAACTGTTTCTCTAAACACACAATGTCTTGTGATGGTTGAGTAGATTGAGTTGATGATTGAAAATTGGGGTGCCTATAAGGTTGTTTGGATTGAGGTGCAGATTGAGAGGATTGAGAATTGGGAGATGGAGCTAGGTAATTTGGATTTGGAATAAAAGTTTGTATGTAAGATGGGTTTGCCGAATTATTAGGATTTGACCAAGAAAAATTTGGGTGGTTCCTCCAACCAAGATTGTACGTGGATGAGTAAGGATTATTTTGAGCTATAGCATTGGCTTGGTCTTGAGAGTAATAGTGGGGTAACCCTTCTCCGGCTTGAGGAGTTTGATTTTCTAAAGGAATTTGACTTAGGTCCACGAAATGCACTCCTCTAGTAGAAGTACGAATGGGAACACGAATTGATTCCCATTGCATGTCCTTTTCAGAATAATTTTCTAAGAATTTCCAAGCTTCATCGGCCGTCTTAGACATAAAGTCTCCTCCACACATTGATTCTAGTTGAGTTCTAGTCTGATAGTTTAGCCCTTCATATGCAATTTGACATAAGTGATCTTTTAGAATTCCATGATGAGGACAACTATATAATAGTTGGTTGAATCTTTCAAAGTATTTTGAAAAGTTTCCCCCTCATTTTGACAAAATTGATTTATTTCGGTTCGAATTTTGAGAGTTTTATGGAAAGGGAAAAACTTTTTCAAGAATGCAGTGACAAATTCATCCCAACTTCTTATGGAATGTTTTGGAAGAGAATTTAGCCATCTTTTAGCGCTTTCAAGTAGTGCAAATGGAATTAGCCTCAGCTTGATCGATTCGTTAGACAATTGTTGCATTTTTGTTGTGGACGCATACAATTCAAATTCACTTAGAAATTCATAAGCATTTTCAGACCTAGTAAATTTTGGTACCCCTTGGATAAAAGAATGTTTTAGCTCAAAATTGTTTCCTTCAGCTGGTGGGAACACGATGACAAAGGGTTGGACGGTCCTAGTCGGATAACATCGATCACGAAGAGACAAGGGTCTATCCATTTGGATATTGAGATTTTGAAATTTTTGATTTATTTGATTTTGATCCCCAAAGTTTGGAAAGTTGTGATTCACTCAATTTTGATCCAACTCGGTTGGAAAATTTTGGTTGATTCGAGAGCCCCTAGGAGAATTTTGTTGGCTAACATTTTTTTCACTCATTGTTGTTAGATGCATGCACATAAATTAGCTACAATCAAATTTTCTGTCCTTAATGGCTCCTAACCCAAAATTATAAAGTGACACATTTAATTACTTAGATCAAAAGATTTCTCAGCCACTTAACGGACAGGAGTTATCGGTGCACCAGGAATCACCCTAGCAATGCAGCCGAAGGTTTAAGTACCTTCAGAGTAACAACCAATATAATATTTACGAATCACCGTAAATATTTATAAACGGCTATTTCTCTGCCGTAGTCTAGACACCAAGAAATAATTCGTTCCAAATGAATCAACTATCACAATACAATTAAGCCCTACATGAGCCCGTGACTCCCTTTAAGTCCAACGTCTAATCGTTATTATTAATCAGATTCTACAATGAAATGCAATTTGTGGGCTAAGGAAAGGGTGATGAAATCCCTCACCTTATGTGAATTGGGGTATTGCCCTTAACAGAATGAATAAAAAATGCAGAAATAACAATAATCACACAATTTAATTGCAGAAAAAAAAATTGTACATTCAAGCCGCTGCCCCTGCAGAATTTTTTTACAACAATTGTCTATATTTTTTTTGCAGCAGAGCACCTGTAGAGTTCAGAAAATTTTACAGTGGGGTATGGCGGTCTGTCCAGAAAATATGAGTAGCTTTGACAATTATTCAACTCCACTGTTTACAATTGCTCGTCCCTTGGATCCAAGTTTGCTGAGCTCGACTATGTTCCTTGTTCGGGCCTTTGATTTCTGATTTCTTTGTTTTCCTCCTTTTTTTTGGAAGCAATAAAAAAATAAAACAAAAGCAAAAGACTAACTAGAAAAAATATATATATAACTAGACTAAAGAAAAACGACTAGACTAAAACCAGAATTAAAAAAAAAAAAAAAAGGACTAAAAGCAGACGGATGTTGTGGGTTTTAATTTGTGAAATTTGCAGTAGGAGTTTGCCAGGAAGATGGATGTTGTGGTGATGAAACAGTGATGGAGTATGGTATGAAAGATGGAATAAGGGATATGGAAGAATAAAGGCAGAAGAAAGAGAAATAAAAAGGAAGAAATTAAGCAGGAAAAAAAACTGTAAAAGAGGAATGTTTTTATGATTTTTTTTATTGTTGTAAAAGAGAGAATAGGAAAGAAAGAAATGAGACAAAAAGGAAAACAAACAAATGGAAATAGAGTTGAAGCAGGGAAGCAATCAAAAAAATGCAAGTTTTTTTTTTTTGTAAAAGAAAAAGGAAAGATTAATTATGTACTGAAAAGAGGAAAGGTACCAAAGAAAGGAATCTTTGTAAAAAGGGAATTTTTTTTTTACTTTTTTTTTGTTTAAGAAGGAAAGAATGTAGATTGGGAAGAAAGTGGAAAGCTGGAAAGAAATAAAGAAAAATTGAAAGTTCTTTTTTTTTTTGAATTGAAAAGAAGGAAGAATTTATAAAAGAAAAGAAAGAGATTGAGAAATAAAAAAAGGAAATAAATAAATGAAAGAAAAAAGGAACTAAAGTCAAGAAAATTTGGCAAGTTCTTTTTTTTTTATTTGTCTAAAGTAGGAATGAATTTGCAAGAGGGAAACAAACAAATGTAAAAATTGGGAAGGAAGGAACTAGATGAAATTAAAGAAAAGAAACTAAGAGACAAAAGTTGTAAGATTTTTTTCTCTTCTCTTGTTTAGATGATTCTAGCAACAATGTTTGATACAAAATCAACTAATAAAGTGATTTTTTTTAAACAAAAAAAATCTAAAATAAAAATAAAACTAACACGACTCAGAAATTAAATAAACAATAAAATTTAATTGTTACCTCCTCGGCAACGGCGCCAAAAACTTGATCGTCGCTAATCTATGAATCAGAAAAGCACGACATTTATATTAAATTCTACAAGCATATAGGTGTGTAGCATACAGGTCGAACACAGGGAGGTGTAATTAAAAATTATTATTTATTTATTCTTGGGCGAGTTAGGCAGAGTTTGGAGTTGTTTTTAATATTGTTGAAATTACTCTGAATCTGAATCTAATCAGTATCAAATTCAACAATTGAAAAGAAAAGAAACAATTACTAGAAAAAGAAAATAACAACTAGAACAACAACAGAGAATTAAAAAGCAGAATTGCCGTTGAATCTGATCGAACGGACAATAGCTAACAAGTAGTAATAAAAGAAAATAACAATTTGTTCTACCAATACTAATTGGATTGATACACAATTTGTTATGAAAGAAAAAGACAGTCAACTAATAAAACTTTTTATTAATAAACGAGAGTACAGAATAATGGAGATCCCCGTTACAATCGGTATACATGTGCTTATATAGGTGAACTGAAAAACCCTAATCCTCTAATGGGCCATGACTCAACCTCTTGAAAATATATTCACAAAAAGAGATAAGATAAACTTGAAATATTCCATGCAGCATTCCTCTTTTGATTGGTCATGTGGCAATTTGATTGGCATTTTCCAAGTGATTTGAAGTTGATTGGTAAATTGATTGGCATCATGATTGGCATCTATCTAATCAAATCTTCATCTTTATGGAGAGTAAAAATGAAAGATTCCCTTTGATTTATCTATGAAGAATACTTCCAATTCTTGAAATATTTATTAGTGTATATCATATATTCATACATATGAATATATACACCATAAATCACCAATCCATAAATTCATCAAAGCAAGGGAGGCAGTGTGAACGCGTTCCATTCTTCAGCAAAAAGAGAGTTTGATGGGAATCGAACCCAGGTCTTTCTGTACAGATTTCCTTGCCTTAACCAATGTGCTACGGCTTCCTTTGTGATTGAAAACTTGTTGAGATGGGAAAGTAGCTTCTTTTTCTTTTTAGTGGTCTTTTATTTAATGAAGGAGACAATTAATCAATGACCTGTAAAAACACACAAAATACGCGAAGTAGCATTTATTTATATACAATAAAGATAAGATATAAGCATAAAAATAAACACATTTCTGTGCTAATCACGTGCGAACTAGATGCATGAATCCCCATTGTCAAAAACCGCGAGGTTTTAAGGTAGAGTGAGGAGCCATGCTAGGGACGGTCTCGATTTTAACTACCCTGCCGTTATGCTGCCGAAATTTTGAATAATATTCATGTGTTAGAATTATTTTCCTGTGTTGAAATGATATTCGTCTATTGAATAGAAAACCTTCATGTGTTGAATCGATATTCATTCGTTGAATAGAATTCATGTGTTGAATGTTATTCGTGTTTTTAAATATAAAAATCACCTTTTTATCTATATATACAAACTATAGAAAACCTTCATGTGTTGAATTGATATTCATTCGTTGGATAGAAATTCATGTGTTGAATGGTATTCGTGTTTTAAATATAAAAATCACCTTTTTATCGATATATATAAACTATAGAAAACCTTCATGTGTTGAATCGAAATTCATTCGTTGAATTGAAATTCATGTGTTGAATGGTAATCATATTATGAAATAAATTGTTTTATAATAAAAATCCTATTTTTATCACCTATATTAAATATATAAAATAATCTTGTTTTGAAATAAATTGTTTTACATTAAAAATCACATTATTATTATATATATGAATTGTTAAAAATAGTGAAGTGTTGAAATAGAAGACAGTTAGATAAAAATATCATTTTTATCAAATGAATGAAAAGAATATAGCTTTGAAAATGAAGAATCGATATATATATATATATAGAATTGAAATGTATCGAATAACGAAGCTGCAGTTCGTATTTTGAAACCGTGATTTCAAACGATTAGTGTGGGAGATCCGACCATCGGATTTTCCCGAAACCGCAACCGCAACCGTTGGGTTCGCTTTGGAAAAATCTTTCCAACGGCAACAACTTTGTAAAGATCCAACGGTTGGATTGTCTGGAATGTTTAATTCAAATCTGAAGAAAAACAGTGCCAGAATCGATTATATTTATATATTTATATATTTATATAAATATAATTATATATAATCGAATAACGACGCTGTAGTTTGTATTTTGAAATCGAAACTTCAAACGATTATACCGGGAGATCCGATCGTCGGAATTTCCCGAAACTAGAACCGTTGGATTCGTTTTGAAGAGATCTTTCTAATGATGAAAATTTTGTGAAGATCCAACGGTTAGATTTTCATATATGTGTAAATCAAATCTGAAGAAATACAGCGCCACAGCCGCGTTATGGCCCGAAGCGTCGTTTTGAATAAATTGGCTATTTTAAAATAAATAAAAATAGCGATAAATCGTTATAAAATATTATAAACGATATGGATGTGAAATTTAGAAACTAACTAAAGGTTGGCTAAGTCGAATGGTTTCTTGGGTATTGATCTGATGTTGGTTTCGGCCTTCGGGGTTAATATTTGGGAAATCGTTCTCTTACTGATTGGCGGTTAGTGACTAATGAATTGAAATGATGTGTAGTTGTGCTTGTGTAGCACTTGTTTATTATATACGCGAGTTGCTCAGAAAGACCGGGTTTATCCCATTCTGAATAACTGAATCGACGATAAGAAATCGAAGATGAAGACGGTGGTCGAAGACCGGAGATCTTTACCTCGTTTGGATGGTAACCGAGGTCCTGATTGGGAGGCATCCCGAAATATGGATAATGAGTGGTGATCGTCCAGACGTACGTGGTGATCGATGGGTTTGCGAGGTATATAGTGCCTCCGGTTTCGTTAAGACCCAGAACGGACTTGCAAATGGACAGTGTGTCTGACATTGGAATTTATTCTGTGCGATTGATAGCCATCAGTTGCACTGTATGAATTGCCTGTGTAGCATGCTAAGATGTAGTGATCAGGGCTTCTGTTGAAAAGCAAAGTCTTGTGGTGACGATCAAAGCCCCGCCTGTGTGGCGTAGCTTTGGGTATAACATGAATTCGCGAGCCTCACACCCCGGTATGAACCAGAAACGGGAGAAGGACCTCAGGGAGGGCATGCGTTTCTTTCTAGCTAGGAGTTGTGTCGGTGTTTTTACACGGCCTGACATTTTACTTATGTGGATGATGGATAGCGAGGTGCCTCGGATGTATCGGTCGATCCGGGACCGATGGAGTCATTCGTTGGCTCATTTACGCCCCATAGGATGGGAAAACGTAGTGCTCAGGAATTTTAATCCACATTGGTGAACCGGCACTATCGCTCCAAGTGATGATGCGTTCTGATCCTATGGGGCGGGCTAGAGCGTCTCGAATTCGGTAAGGACTATCTTTTGCCTTGGTTCATGACAGAAATCTGGTTTCCAAATATGTGACTGTGCGGTTTCGATTGTATCTATATATGGCGACATGATATATGGTACCCATGCCGTCTACGATTGATAATTATGATTGAAATTGTTTTTGACACTTATAAACACTAGTAATAATATCAATTGCTTTTGTTTTATTCGTATCAATCATATTTTGGCCATTATAAGGTAAAAACTCTATCCTCCGGTTTGCGTTGCATTGTGTGATGGGAACTAAGTCTTATAATGGCTTCATTTTTATAAAAAAGCATTGCGATGTTTAAAAGAAAGATTTGTTTTAAAGCACTGGCAATCCAATGGAGTAAACCTGTTCCACGAAAGTGGCATGGCTCTTTGATTAGCCATATTATAAATGTGTTGAGTAGATTTCTCATACCAATCCCATGACTGACTTGTAGTTTGTTTCACTTTCAAACTCAGGTGCCCCTTTTTCTACACGGGCAGCCTTGTATTCAGGTTTAGTTGGCTCTTTCTGGATAGCTGGAGCTGAAGATGGATTCTATTATTTATCTCTTTTTATGCTGTTCAGCTCCTATTGTACATTGTGTTTGTTTTCCGCTGTGGACATTTATGTATAGCTGAATTGTATTTGTTCTAAGTATGATCCTGTATACTGTGTAACTCTAATGATCACGTTTATCCGGTATATTCTATTGTGCATTATCTGGTGTATTTATTTATTTCTATTCTGTTGTTTTCTGTTTCTGTGTTATATTCCAAGGATTACCCTTGCCACCGTCAGTACGGGGTTTGGGTTCGTCTCATTTGGTATCAGAGCTTTGGTTAAGCTTAGTTCTGGAATATAACATATTAACGAACTCGTTAGAAATAGAACCAGTAGTGTTCTAGGACGAGTAACTCATTACAATAGGATCAATAATATCCTAGTATGAGTAAAGCAAAATGAAATACACCCCAATAGACACATTTACATTTGAAGTATATGTTTCTTTGTTTTAAAATATCTTTTCTGTGACCTGACACTTGATCTTCTATTTGCAGAAGTACTAGAAAATGAGTGTCAAAAACAGAAGGAATGAAAAACCGGATATTGAGGCCCTATTAATCAAGTATCGAAATATGGGTGGAATACCGTTCTCTGGTGAAGAATCTATTATGAAGACACAGGCTTGGATTCGTTCTGCTGAGAAAATCTTTAATGGTTTAAAGCTGAGGGATGTCCAGAAAAGATTACTGGCATCCTGGGCACTCAAAGATGAAGCTTTGTTCTGGTGGGATTCGGTTATTGAGAATAATCCAGAAGGTGATATCACCTGGGACAGATTCAAAGTGATTTTCCTGGAAAGATTTACTCCTCCCGAAGCGACTAAGCGATTATGTGATGAATTTTCTTTTCTAATACAAGGAGATATAACCATTCCAGAATATCATAAGAAATTCAACGAACTTTCTCACTTTGCTCCAAATTTAATTCAACGGGCTTCAAAGGAAATACCAGAATAAAGTAATGGGGGCATGTGAAGCTTCCTTTTTCAGAAATGATTTATATGGCTTATCAGTATGAAGATCTACATAAGAAAGGCATGTTGCGCGACGAAGAGGAAGTCAGTTCTAGTAATAAAGTTGAGTCTGAAGCTGATCTTCCTGAGGCCAGTAAGATGTCAGAAGTCAGTAAGAAGCCCAGTGCCAAGAGAAAAAGGGCTAAATCTGACAAGGACCCGGTAATGACTACCACATGCTCAAGTTGCAATAGGCAAGGACATTTGGCGATAAGTTGTAAATCTTGGAACAAACAAAGAAAGGATAAATTTAAATCCAAGGACAAGTTCCTAGAGAATAGAAAATGCTGTCAATGCCATCAGACTGGACATCTTGAAAAGGACTGCAGGCAATTTAAGGAATCCAAAGCAGTGCATGTGAATGAAGTGGTAGAAGTACCTGCATGTTCGTCTGCTCAGGAAAGGTCTGATGTTTTAGAAGGCACGCTCAATGTCAAGAACATTCCAGTTAAAGTAATGTTAGATACAGGCGCGTCGCGAAGCTTTATTACAAAGAGTGCAGTCAAGAAGTTGGATTTGAAATTGAAGAAGCTCAAAGAACCAATGACTGTCCAAAATCCAGTTGGGGGTTCCATCGATCTCAGTTGGGTTTGTGGGGTGTCTGTCTCTTTTTCCTGCTATAAATTCCCTACTATCTCTATCGTCATGAATTTTAATGAATTCGATCTTATTCTGGGATGGGATTGGCTAACCAGATATGAGGCAGAGGTTAGATGCGCCGAGAGAGTGGTTAAGGCAAAGGCCCAATCAGGGAATTATATAACCATACCATGTGAAGGCCCGAAATCGTATAGATAGGACTTCTAGGCAGCTTTGGATGTTTCTCCTATTCAAATAGAAAATATCCATGAAGTCACAGAGAATATTCCTGACCTCATCAAAGACATTCCTGTCGTCAAGAATTATGCGGATGTGTTTGAAGAAGTTGTTCGCTTACCTCCGCAGAGAGAAATAGAATTCAAGATTGCTTTGATTCCAAATGCGAGGCTGGTAGTTCACGCTATTCGAAGAATGTCCTTGAAAGAGAAAGAGGAATTAGACAATCAAACACGACAGCTCGTACGGAAGGGTCTGATCCAGCCTAGTTTCTCTGATTGGGGTGCAGCAGTGGTGTTTGTCCCAAAATCTGACGGTACTCTACGGCTATGTGTGGATTATCGTGATTTGAACAAGCAAACAATAAAGAACAAATATCCATTGCCGCGAATCAACGACTTATTGGATCGTCTGAATGGAGCACAGGTATTCTCAAGGATGGACCTAGCTACAGGCTTCCTTCAGCTTCGTATTGCCGAAAAATGAGTTCCTATGACAGCATTTAGAGGTCCAAACCTATTATATAAGTGGTTAGTAATGCCGTTCGGCTTATGTAACGCTCCAGCATACTTCGTCGATCTGATGAATAGAGTGTTCAGAGGAGTTTTGAATAAATTTATTCTGGTTTTTATTGACGATATTCTAATCTTCTCTAAATCAAAGGCCGGACATGAAAAGCATTTGGAACAGGTTCTAGAGATCCTCAGAAGGAATGTATTAAAAGCCAAATTATCCAAATGTATATTCTGGCAAGACGAAGTGAAATTTCTAGGCCACGTCGTATCGAAAGAAGGAATTGATGTGGATCCAAGTAAAATCACAGCTATTCAAAACTGGAAACAGCCCAGTACCCCTACAGAAGCCCGCAGTTTTCTTGGATTAGCTAGTTATTACCGGAAGTTCGTTAAAAACTTTTTGAAGATATCTGGTCACTTAACGAAGCTTACAAAGAAGCACTCTAAATTCAAATGGACTCCAGAAAGTAAAGAGGCTTTTGAAGAGATAAAGTTAAGATTAACGACAACTCCAGTGTTAACCATCATCGATGGCAATCAGGATTTGAAAGTCTGGACAGATGCTTCTAGAGAAGGCCTTGGTGCAGTGTTAATGCAAAGAGGTCAAGTGATTGCTTATGCTAGCCGTCAGCTGAAGCCGCACGAGAAAAACTACGTAACTCATGATCTTGAGTTATTGGCTATAGTATTCACCTTGAAAATCTGAAGACAATATCTTCTGGGTGAGAGATTTGAACTGTTTACAGATCACCAGTCGCTAAAGTATCTATTCACCCAGAAGGACTTGAATCTGAGGCAGCAAAGTTGGCTGGAATTTCTTGCAGCATATGACTTTGAGATTATATACACTCTAGGGAAAGCCATCGTCATGGCCGATGCGTTAAGCCGAAAAAATTAAATGATCGCCAGTTTTATTATCACGACTTCATTGATAGATAAAATATCTGCTCTTCAGAAGGATGATCACTTCATTCAGAAGATCAGAGAGATAATTCAACAAGGCGAACCCTCGAGTTTTCAAGTTGATAATGAGGGGATTCTAAGGCTGAAAGGTCGAATCTGTGTCCCTAACATTTCTGAGCTCCGAAAGGAAGTACTGGATGAATGCCACAAGTCAAAACTTAGTATCCATCCGGGAGTAAGCAAAATGTATAATGACATCAAACGCACTTTCTGGTAGAAGTCGATGAAGAGGGACATTTCTTTATATGTTAGCCGATGCCCTACTTGCCAGCTAGTCAAAAGCGGCTAACAGAAAATTGCTGGACTGTTGCAACCGCTAGACGTTCCAGGCTGGAAGTGGGAACATATTTCCATGGACTTCATAGATGGTTTGCCCAGAACCAGAAATGGAAATGACAGTATTTGGGTGAGCATAGATCGCTTCACGAAGACCGCCCATTTCATACCTGTCAGATCAAACAGAACTGCTCAGAGTCTGGCGCAGATATACTTCAAGGAAATAGTTAGACTACATGGAGTGCCGCTCAGTATAGTCAGTGATAGAGATACAATATTTACTAGTAAATTCTGGGAGGCATTTCAAGTAAAGCTGGGAACAAAGCTGAACCTAAGCACCGACTATCATCCTCAGACAGATGGTCAAATTGAGAGGGTGAATCGTATACTAGAAGATCTATTACGGGCTTCTGTTCTAGATTTCGGTGGATCATGGGAAGACCATCTGCATTTGGCTGAATTCTCATATAACAACAGCTACCAAGCGAGCCTGACAATGTCGCCATTCGAAGCATTGTACGGTAGACCGTGTCGATCCCCTGCTTGTTGGGTCGAACCCGGTAATAGACTTGTGTTAGGGCCTGATATGATCCGAGAAGCCGCCGACAAAGTCGATTTTATCAAGAAACGATTACTGGTCGCTCAAAGCCGGCAAAAGAGTTATGCCGATAGGAGAAGAAGGGATATATCATTTGCTGTTAGCGATTATGTATAACTGAAAGTATCGCCGATGAGAGGAGTTATCCGGTTCGGTAAAACTGGGAAGTTGGCGCCCAAATTCATTGGTCCGTTTCCTATTTTAGAACGGATCGGAACTCTCGCTTATAGGGTTAAATTGCCTGATTGGTTGCCTGGAGTGCATGATGTATTTCACATATCTCAACTTCGAAAGCACGTCATGATCCAGACTTGATCGTGGAAGAAGCAGCTCAACAAGATATTGAAATTATTCCAGAATAGGCTGTGAGAAGAGAGCCGCTAAAGATCATCGGCAAAGAAACCAAAGAGCTGAGGAACAAGAAGGTTCACTTAGTCAAAGTGCAATGGAGTGGAGATCCGCGAGATTGTACTTGGGAAACTGAGGAGAGCATTCAGAAAGCCTATCCTAGATGCCGAGTGGATATATCTGATTGACTCCGGTGCAAGGTACATTTACCATACTTTGCATTACCAATTAGTTCTCTACTCTGTTGTTATTTCCTTTCCATGGTTGTGCATTTTAAATTCTATAGTCTGAATGATTTTAAAAGAGTATAGAAATTGATTAGTATACTTTTTAAAAGTTAAAAACAATTTGATTGTTGTTTGTTTTGTGTGATAGTAGGTTTGATTAATTAAATTATTAAAACGACAGTTAATTTAATCAATAAAAGAATGAATGGTAGAATTTATTTGATTATATCACACATTGAACTGATTAGAAAATAGATAGAAATATATACATGTGCATTATATATGTTTGAACAGGTAAATGGATAGCTGTTGAGTAAAGATTTTATTTGCGTGCCCGACAAATAGGTAAACCTTAATGAGTTGGATGCGAAATATTATTATACCAACTCCTTTGAATGCCATTGGATGCGGAGTGCTGGTTATTCTGTGTGTAATAATAAACATCGCCATAGGATAGTAACAATTAATTTTGAACTACATTACTTGGCATATTACTGAAGATAGGCATACTTCATCATATACCACATAAGCATTTGGAGCTTGTGTGACAAGATGGAAGATTTACCATATGAGCGAGAGGCTTGTATGGCGATGACTATATTTTACAGGTTGAACTGATGACTGATATGGACTATTTAAAATGTAACGATAAATTGCCAGATTAATAAAAACCCCACATGGGTCTGGAGTTGACAATAATCACGTCTCTTTAGTCATTAGATACGGCACATGAACTATTTATTTCCCACACGGGACGAGGTGATGAGGATTTATCCTCTAGAGCAATTAAAATACACACTCCCTCAGGCTTTAACAGGGTGACGAGAATTTATTCTCTGGAGTTATTATCTATACATGCTCCCCTGTAAACACCAGAATATATCACTATAAATATGTGTATGCTTATTAAGATTTATTGGGTACCTAATACGGCCCAATAAATTTCTAAACCTCTCCCCGTACAAAGGAGGTTATGGCGAAATTTTTCAAAAATTCCGGGTGTTAGCCAAATTTTTGAAGAATTTGAAAATTCTCAGAAACTGAAAAGTTGGAGAATGGAAGCCAGATTGAACGTAGAGTTGATTAATCAAACCACTTTCGACTTTGTTCCTTTTCGGGGACGAAAAGTTTTAAGTAGGGGAGATTGTAATGACCCAGAAAATCTGAACCAATTTAAATTTTTTAAATTGGCTAAAATAGTGGATTTTAAATATTTAAAATAAATATTTTAAATAAGAAAGATGAAAACTAAGTTTGAATCTACAATTGAAAAGGAATATAATTAATTCTAATTATAAACAAGGCTTGAAATGGCGCGGAAGTTTCAAAATTTGAATTCAAACTTTGACTGACTGTACCGGGTGCAAAACAAAACGGATTTGAGTGAAACCAAAAATATTTAAATCTGTTAGTGAATACCTTTCTAACGAATCTTAAAAATCGAAGTTTCATAGCGGGATGCAAAAGTTATGGCCAAATGAATTTTCAGAAAGGTCGTTATGAAATTTATATAGCCCATGAAAATGGCCATTTTGCATACGACCTCGGAATTCGACGAAACCACTTTTGTTGGATCCGGGATGTGAAGTTATTGCTAGGTCACAAATTTCATAATTTTTGAAGCTAATATGTGAGCGTGGCAAAGGAAAATGTGTTTTGTTCAATTATAGTTAAATTGGATTGACCAGAAATGGGCCATTTTTCAAACGGTCTCAGAATTCGACGAAACTAGTTTTGTTGGGACCGTATCGTCAAAACATAACTAGATTTATTTTTTTGAAATTTTTCGAATCAGTTTGTGGCCCTGGCAAATTGAAATGTACGTTCAAATCAAATATTGAATGTTTTATATTTTAATTTGAAGGAAAATTGACTGAAACGGTCGAATAGGCCTATGAAACATATCCCATTGTGTTAGGAATGGGAGTAAAACGCTAGGGACGACGGTCATTGGGTTTGAATTGGTGTTCGTGGGCGAAAGGGGGTGTTTTTGGATTTTTAAAATATATAAATAAAATAAAAATTCCCCATTGGCCATCACTTTCTCCCTTTTCCCCGATGCCCTCGAAATCAACGACAATAGGAGCTGATTCCTTCTCTCCTCCATAACTCCTCAACCACGCAACGAATCTGTTTGGTCCTTTGGAGGTTTTTGAAGGGCTCTCCATCCTCTTCCAATCCATACTAGCATCACCCCATATCGTTCCGCCTCCCTCGAGAATCGTGCCCTGAAAGCCGCCGTGTTTCGAGCTCCGCTGCTGCCACCAGGGTGCATCGCGCCTGACCCCACCACCACGTGTGGGAAGCTGCTTCGAAGCCCTACGGAGTGGTACAACTCGATTTCCTCCTAGTGCTACGGATTGGGATTAAAATCAAAACCTAGTTTTGAAGAATTTTTGAAGGTAACGGTTGTGTTTTATTTAATCTGATTTTAACACATTTAAACCATTGCAAACTTTGAAAAATCATATCTTTTTCCTATGTTGTCGAAATCCAGTGAAACAAGAGACAGTGGACACATGTGGACGTCTTCTACCTTCTAGGAGTGACCGCATATTTTTCTGAGCCTTCTGATATTTTTGGTGGAGTGGAACCCAATGTGAGATTTCTAATTTATAAACGATATGGAAAACGACGATGTATAAATTATATAGTCGATGTATGAGTTATATAAGCGTTGTAAACCTCTTGTATAAGCGTTGTATAAGTTGCACGTTCGATGTATAAGTTGTATATGCATTGTAAAAATTATATATGTGTTTAAATAGAAGTGAAATGCTATATATATATATATATATAAATATATACGCCCCTCATCCACAAACCATGGACGATATTTATTGGTTGTGATTGGTGTGAAAATTGATTGATAGCGAATGGTTGATTGGAATTGTTTGTGGTTGATATTGATTGATTGTGGTTGAAAAATACCACTTTGTGGTTGAGAAATATTTGGTTGAAACCACATAGGATTAGTTTGTGGTAATGAAATAAATATACATGCCGCCTGCATGCGAACTAGATGCATGAATCCCCATTGTCAAAAACCGTGAGGTTTTAAGGTAGAGCGAGGAGCCGTACTAGGGACGGTCATGGTTTTAACTACCCTGCCGTTATGCTGCCGAAATTTTGAATAATATTCATGTTTTAGAATTATTTTCCTGTGTTGAAATTATATTCGTCTGTTGAATAGAAAACCTTCATGTGTTGAACCGATATTCATTCGTTGAATAGAATTCATGTGTTGAATGTTATTCGTGTTTTTAAATATAAAAATCACCTTTTTATCTATATATACAAACTATAGAAAACCTTCATGTGTTGAATCGATATTCATTCGTTGGATAGAAATTCATGTGTGGAATGGTATTCGTGTTTTAAATATAAAAATCACCTTTTTATCGATATATATAAACTATAGAAAACCTTCATGTGTTGAATCGAAATTCATTCGTTGAATTGAAATTCATTCGTTGAATTGAAATTCATTCGTTGAATTGAAATTCATGTGTTGAATGGTATTCATATTTTGAAATAAATTGTTTTATAATAAAAATCCTATTTTTATCACCTATATTAAATATATAAAATAATCTTGTTTTGAAATAAATTGTTTTACACTAAAAATCACATTTTTATTACATACATGAATTGTTAAAAATAGCGAAGTGTTGAAATAGAAGACAGTTAGATAAAAATATCATTTTTATCAAATGAATGAAAAGAATATAGCTTTGAAAATGAAGAATCGATATATATATATATATATATAAATAGAATTGAAATATATCGAATAACGAAGCTGCAATTCGTATTTTGAAATTGTGATTTTAAACGATTAGTGCGGGAGATCCGACCATCGGATTTTCCCAAAACCGCAACCGTTGGGTTCGCTTTGCCAAAATCTTTCCCACGGCACCAACTTTGTAAAGATCCAACGGTTGGATTGTCTGGAATGTTTAATTCAAATCTGAAGAAAAACAGCGCCAGATTCGATTATATTTATATATTTATATAAATATAATTATATATAATCGAAAAACGACGCTGCAGTTCGTATTTTGAAATCGAAACTTCAAACGATTATACCGGGAGATCCGACCGTCAGAATTTCCCGAAACTGGAACCGCTGGATTCGTTTTGAAAAGATCTTTCTAATGATGTAAATTTTGTAAAGATCCAACGGTTAGATTTTCAGATATGTGTAAATCAAATCTGAAGAAAAACAGCGCCACGGCCGCGTTATGGCCCGAAGCGTCGTTTTGAATAAATTGGCTATTTTAAAATAAATAAAAATAGCGATAAATCGTTAATAAGTATTATAAACGATATGGATGTGAAATTTAGAAACTAACTGAAGGTTGGCTAAGTCGAATGGTTTCTTGGGTATTGATCTGATGTTGGTTTCGGCCTTCGAGGTTAATATTTGGGAAATCGTTCTCTTACTGATTGACGGTTAGTGACTAATGAATTGAAATGATGTGTAGTAGTGTTTGTGTAGCACTTGGTTATTATATACGCGAGTTGCACAGAAAGACCGGGTTTATCCCATTCTGAATAACTGAATCGACGATAAGAAATCGAAGATGAAGACGGTGGTCGAAGACCGGAGATCTTCACCTTGTTTGGATGGTAACCGAGGTCCTGATTGGGAGGCATCCCGAAATATGGATAATGAGTGGTGATCGTCCAGACGTACGTGGTGATCGATGGGTTTGCGAGGTATATAGTGCCTCCGATTTCGTTCAGACCCAGAACGGACTTGCAAATGGACAGTGTGTCTGACATTGGAATTTATTCTATGTGATTGATAGCCATCAGTTGCACGGTGTGAATTGCCTGTGTGGCATGCTAAGATGCAGTGATCAGGGCTTCTTTTGAAAAGCAAAGTCTTGTGGTGATGATCAAAGCCCCGCCTGTGTGGCGTCGCTTTGGGTATAACGTGAATTCGTGAGCCTCACACCCCGGTATGAACCAGAAATGGGAGAAGGACCTCAGGGAGGGAATGCGTTTCTTTCTAGCTAGGAGTTGTGTCGGTGTTTTTACACGGCCTGACATTTTACTTATGTGGATGATGGATTGCGAGGTGCCTCGGATATATCGGTCGATCCGGGACCGATGGAGTCATTCGTTGGCTCATTTACGCCCCATAGGGCGGGGAAACGTAGTGCTCAGGAATTTTAATCCACATCGGTGGACCGGCCCTGTCGCTCCAAGGGTCGATGCGTTCTGATCCCGAGGGGCGGGCTAGAGCGTCTTGAATTCAGTAAGGACTATCTTTTGCCTTGGTTCATGACGGAAATCCAATTTCCAAATACGTGACTGTGCGGTTTCGATTGTATATATATATAGCGACATGATATATGGTACCCATGCCATCTATGATTGATAGTTATGATTGAAATTGATTTTGACACTTATAAACACTAGTAATAATATCAATTGCTTTTGTTTTATTCGTATCAATCATATTTTGGCCATTACAAGGTAAAAACTCTATCCTCCGTTTTGCGTTGCATTGTGTGATGGGAACTGAGTCTTAAAATGGCTTCATTTTTATAAAAAGCATTGCGATGTTTAAAAGAATGATTTGTTTTAAAGCACTGGCAATCCAATGGAGTAAACCCGTTCCACGAAAGTGGCGTGGTCCTGTGATTAGCCATATTATAAATGTGTTGAGTAGATTTCTCATACCAGTCCCATGACTGACTTGTAGTTTGTTTCACTTTCAAACTTGGGTGCCCCTTTTTCTACACGGGAAGCCTTGTATTCAGGTTTAGCTGGCTCTTTCTGGATAGCTGGAGCTGAAGATGGATTCTATTATTTATCTCTTTTTACGTTGTTCAGCTCCTATTGTACATTATGTTTGTTTTCCACTGTAGACATTTATGTATAGCTGAACTGTATTTGTTCTAAGTATGATCCTGTATACTGTGTAACTCTGATGATTACGTTTATCCAATATATTCTATTGTGCATTATCTGGTGTATTTATTTATTTTTGTTCTGCTGTTTTCTGTTTCTGTGTTATATTCCAAGGATTACCCTTGCCACCGTCAGTACGGGGTTTGGGGTTGTCTCATTTAATTTCATCATTTCAATATTTCAACTATAATTCAATTTCATCGTTTCAATATTTCAATATAATTCAATTTCAATATTTCAATATAATTCAATTTCATCATTTCAATATTTCAATATAATTCAATTTCATCATTTCAATATAATTCAATTTCATCATTTCAATATTTCAACTTCACATTCAAATTCCAATGTATAATTCAATTTAAATAATTTCAATTTATTTTCTATGATGCCCGTAACATCCAAGGTGATAACACTGATATAAAAATACAAATAACATCCGTATATTTCAATATATCCATAAATTAACATCCATCACAACCATCATCCAAACAGATCAATTTGCAATAATTAA
Source organism: Allium sativum (assembly GCA_030737875.1). Lineage (NCBI taxonomy): Eukaryota > Viridiplantae > Streptophyta > Magnoliopsida > Asparagales > Amaryllidaceae > Allium > Allium sativum. The sequence continues at coordinate 756,373,072 of CM060918.1, forward strand.
CTGGTTATATGTGTCGGGGTTTTACTAGCAATTCAATTCAAAAATAAACTAACTGTCAATTCAATTTCTACAGTTTAAATTTGATGTCCATTTAAAAATAGAAATCTATAACAACAAACAAATCAATCACATAATTTAATTTCACAAAAATGTGAATATTTTTGCAGTGTGAGAAAAACTCACTTTGACTGGTTTTGAAATCGTTAAATAACGATTGCTTTTAATTAAATTAAACAGAAGGTTTAATTTAACCAAAATTCCTACGAGCTCCAAATTTTGTCCAGAGTGGTTTCATGCTTAAGCTCTCATTTTTGTGATTCCAACGCATTTTGAATCGCTCGATTCCATGTCCGCATGTAAAAGATATAGACAATTCAAATTTGATTGACTCAAATAAATTTACTCATGATTTACAAAACTTTAATTACATTGGTTAAGGGTTAACAACCCTTCTCTTTCGTTTTCTTCTGACTGGAACAAAGCCGTCATCGTACAAAGCTCCACCGTGGTCTCTTCACGTCGCGCGCCACCAAGATGAACGGAGGCCGTCATCGGTGACCACACCATCCGCCTTGGCGCCGCCTCTCTATCCCCCAACATCTCGAAGTTCGGTGCTCCCCAATCCCCTAAAACCACGTCTGAACGCCGCCTCTTCTCGAGAGGATTATGGCCACCTCGATCAACGAAATCAGATCGCACTTGTCCCAATTTGTAGATCTCACTTAGGATTACCAATTTCGTTTTATACTCCATGTCTAATTCTTTGTGATTCGAGATAGATCGATGAAAAAAATTTGGAGCAATTTCTGCCTTACGATTGAAAGGCTGGCGGCTCGTTCTGATTACTTGGCTAGGGTTTGGAAATAAAACTAAGGGTTATTTATACTAGTTTTTTTAATATTATTTAATCCCTTTTTTTTCAATTTTTGAAGTTTAACATTTTGAACTCCAAACAAACTCCAACAACTGTCGTCCCTAGCCGAATACCCCTATTCTGGACACAATGGAATACGTTTCGTAAGCCAGTTCGATTGTTTTGATCAGTTTTCATCAAAATTAATATATAAATCAGCATATATTAAATTTAAATGCACATTTTAAATTACCGGGGCCACATACCGACTCTAAAAATTCCCGAAAAATAAATCAAGCTATGTTTTGACGATACGGTTCTAACAAAACTAATTTCGTCGAATTTTGAGTCTGTTTGAAAAATGGTCATTTTCTGGTCGATCCAATTCAAACTGAAACTACCAAACACATTTAAATTCACCACGCTCACATATTAATTTCAAAAATTATGAAAATTGGAATCTAGAAATAATTTGACATTCCGAATCCAACAAAAGCGGTTTCGTCGAAAACAGAGGTCATTTGCAAAATGGCTATTTTTAAGGGCTATATATTATATTAAAATATATATAAATTCTACAGCGACTTTTCTGAATTTTAAACTGGACATAACTTTCAGTTTATAAAGTGAAATCTCAGTTTCTTACATTTGTTAGAAAGATATAGTTAAACAGATTCAAATACTTCCGGTTTTTACTGAAATCCGATTTATTTTGAATCCTGTGCATTCATTTGAAATTTAAAATCGAATTTTCAAACTGCCATGCCATTTCAAGCTCGTTATATAATTAAAATAAATTTATACGTTATAACCTCGATTAAACTAAATTTTTAGTCGTTATTATTTAAAATAATCATTTTAAATATTTAAAATTCATTAAATTAACTAAAATAAATTTTTAAACTGGTTCTGAAAATCAGGATCGTCACAATCTCCCCCACTTAAAACATTTCGTCCTCGAAAAGGAATGAAGCCGAAAGTCCTTTAACCAACCAACTCAAATTTCATTCTGGCTTTCATTCTTTAACTTTTCAGTTTCTAAGAAATTTCAAATTTCTCAAAAATTTGGCTAACACCCTAATTCGAAAAATTTCGCCATAACCTCCTTTGTACAGGGAGCATCGGGAAAATCCCCAAACCGCCACACAGGCCCTCTCATCTCAAAAAGAAAAAAGAAAAAGCCATGCGGCTAGCCAATCGGCTCATACAATCATCAAATCCCAATCAATATAGTAAACATGTACCCATTGGTCGGGCACACAATTTTATTCCTCTTCTTAGCTTTCATGCTATGACCTGCTCAATATATATACATGTATATGTATGCAATTTCAATCAATTTTCACTTTAGTTCAATATTAAATTCTATTAGGCTAATTTTACCCCTTTTTCATATTGGTGTTATCATTCCAATATTTTATTAATTAACTTAATAATCACATATCACAATAAGCAATCAATTTGTTAACTAGCTTTTCAAAACATATAACTTTTGTATATACTCAAAAATCATATTTTCGATGCCAAATCACAAACATTAAACTCTAACTGAGTTTTGGTTCTCGAGCTTTGTAAATCAATGCTTTTCCATTAAATCTTAGTTAAAAGATTAATAAATTTCAAAAGAAATTTTCACTGTTAATCGGGTTTTAAGAACTAATGTCACTTAAAACAATGTTCACAATCAACCCAAAACCAACTTCCACTTAATTCAAATTATATTTATTACCTGGAAAACTTCTTTAAAACTTAGTTAAAAGATTTTTTTTTCAAATGGGTTCAAGAACAATGTTATCTAAGACACCATTCACGACAACCCAAAATCCAATTTGTTACTTAAAACTGTTGGTTTATATATATATATATATATATATATATATATATATATATATATATATATATATACTACTTATTTCAACTATATTAAAATTTCTATATGCTAGTATTTCGTTTTATCTATACTTAATCTCAACATATTTGAAATTTACATACTTATTTCAATTTCTATATATGTTAGTACTTTAAAATTTACAATAAGCTATTTCACGATGTAAATTTTCTTAAGCTTATCTTTGATACTTTATTCAATCAAAATCTAAGTTCATTTTCCTTTTTTCATAACTTACCAAATTTGTAATTTATTGTTAATTCACATTATTTCACAACTTATAGACTTTAGTTCCTTTGTAATTTACGTTACATTATAAATTATTACTATGGAATGACTTGTTATTTAATTTCTTAAGTTTAAACATTACTTAAGACTCGTTTCCCCCCTTTTTTCCAATTCTATTCAAGTTTACAATTATCTTAGGAGGTTACAATTTTAGTTATTACCAATCCTTTGCAAATATTTCTTCCATTTGTTAATCATTTCAGAACCTTAACAATTAGGAAAAAAATTATAACCACTTGATTTACCTTTATAAAGATTTCTTTGGTTCAAATTCATTTTCAATTTTTTTTCTTTACTTTTCTTTATCTTCATAACATTTCTATGATTCAACATATCATTTTTGATACATGTTATTTATTTAAATTTCATTTGTAAAATATTTCATTACATATTTATATACTCTTAAACTTTTCATTTAGGTAGGTTTGTATATATAACAAATGAAATTTAGTATTTCACGACTTTACTCTTTATTATCAAAGTAACATGAGTGTTTGTTTCTATTTTACTTCAACATTTTCCTTAATTTATCTTTCAATTTTATAATATTATATTATATTTTCATTTATATTTCTCTTATTCATTTATCGTATTTCTTTATTCACCTATTCAAAATTCATTTGATATTAATACTTACAAATTTTTTATTTCATTGGTTATCAACAAGGAGAGTAATTTGTATAAATGTAGACTTGAGAATCTTAAATACCAATTTCTTTTCAAAACATTTTGAATTACTATATACTATACATAATTTTTTTGTATATCAAAACATACTCAAGATTTCAAATTAAAATTATTTTCAAAAATGTACAGGTAGCAATGCAACCAAGTGGTCTTCCCCACTTTGGGACTCGAAAATGAAAGTCGATGGCTATGATCATCTCATCACCGTAATTTATTTCCCAGTAGCAAAATAGAGTACTTAACCAATTTCTATTTGAATATACTTCAAATATTACTACTATATTTTTTTTCCAAAATCTTGATAAACATTTACAAATCATTGGAATTTAAAGAACTCATCTTCTCCATTTAAATTCATTTGGTTTACATTTAATTATAAATCATATATAAAAGATCAATTTATTGTTATAGTCTATAGGTTAAAAGTTTTGACTAATTTACCATCAAATTTAAAAATTATTTATCTTACATATATAAAATATATATGAAAACGATATATTGTATTAGAATTCCTTGTTCAAGTGTTTTGAAATCCCATTCGATAACGCTTGCAACACGCATCGACTGGAACTCCGAACTCAATTCTATAAGTCAAACAACACAATATAAAACCGTTTTTTTATATCTAAAGTACAAGTACGCCCTCTCATATATATATATACACTCAGAACTCATTCTAGGGTGTTACTAACCCTATCTCTAATGAGTAAATCCCAATAGAGCCAAGGTTTACCGCTAAACCATAAGCTCTGATACCAACTGTAACGACCCGGAAATCCGTACCGTTTGAATCGACAATAATCCATACATGTCTAACTCAAAAATTTACGTATTTACAGATTGTTAAATGTCAATCCACATCTTTAACCGTTATAGTCAAGAATAAGATAGTCAAGGGGATTAATTTAGAATTAGAAAGAAAGAAGAAAAACAAGCACATAATCACGCAATGGAATGAACAAAATATAATAATCAAATAACAGTTCATGAAGCTGTTTGAAATAAACATTTGATCATTTTACAACATTTATCAGAGTTACACAATTTATATACATAACTGATGATACAGATTAATGCAACAGAATAGTAGTGGAATACAATAGTAATAGTAGTATACCATGTTCGTCTTCATCCTTCAGAAGATAACCTTTGAAACTGGAATGCTCAAGTATGACCGAGCGTAATAGCGTGAAAATAAAACAAGCTCGGATCAGGCAAAAATATTCTTATATAAGTCAAATCAACATCATATGAACATGCACACACATAACTCAAGAGACGTTACGGGAAATTTTATCTCCTAAGGATCCGTCAAACTAAATACTGTATAATATAATTTTGCTATTATACTAGTGTCTATTCACAAACACTTGTCAGAAAAAATAGCGTAAGCGGGGTTACATTGATTACCCTTACACAGTTTATAAGCACATGGTGTATGCAGGTCCTGTAAAACAACCAGTAAAACGTCGGTAGCCAGTGAGTCCCCTATAGACCTATGCCAAAATCAAAATCGTAGTTGTCTCGCATAAGGATAAACATATGACAAGGCACATGAGGCTATACCCAAACTAGTATGCTACTAGTTTGCCTATTCCAGACTGGTGGTTACCCCTAACGGCCCACCGTAGACATCTGCCCCATATCGAATCAAAGGGAAATACCTCCTATCAAGGGTGCGCACCAACAAAACAACAACAACAAAATAGTAATGGTATGGACCCGAGGCACAGGAAAATCGAAGAGCAGATGTCCACTAAGAGGTAGTCAAGCCTCATTTATTCTGGCACAGCTCCTGTTTTAGTCATTTCAAATCGACACAAGTGTCGGGGTCATCCATTTATCGTTCACTTTCTTTAAGTCCAGTAATCACCTCCAAATTCATCCTACTTCATTTATGGAACTCCACGCGTACACAGTTATTAAAGTGGTTCCAACATTGACAGAGAATATGTCAATAAGAGGCCCCGGTCTCTTTAACAACAAAGCGTCATGTTACACATTGATTGGAACTTTTATATTTCAATGGTGAATCATTATGATATCAAAATATCATAGTCAACTAAACAGATTTCACTTTAAAATATCATATTAATTTAATTACAATAATATTTACTTTCAAAATTCATATTCACTTTGAGATAAATTTCAAATTAAATAATTGGTTATGACTTCAATTAACAACATTTCCTTCGAATTATTCAGTTTACTTCAAAAATAGTTTTTGAATTCATTTTTTATTTTAACATCAAAATAATCATATTTACTTTTAAATCAGAGATTTAAATGTAAATAATTTCATTTCTAAAACAGTTTATAAGTTTGAAATAGTTTTGGGGTTCAAATAAATTTTTGCATAATTTTAAATAGTTGAGAGATTTGGAATAGTTTGGAAATCAAAACAGCTTGAGTATTAGAAATGGTTTTATATATATTAAAATATTTTATAAAATAAACTACTTATATATATATAAAGAAAAATTGGTTTTTGAAAACAATTTATATAAAGTACTTCATATATCAAAGGAACATATTTCATAAAATAGTTTATATGTAAATTAGTTTATATAGAAATAACTTCAAATCAACTATTTCTTTCCATTTCAATAAATCTGAACCTAAGTTCAAATCTCAAAGCAAACCAAATCGATTTCCAATATCCAGTCCAAATTGATTCCAAAATCAAATTCATTTGAGAACAATCCATTTTGAAGGATAACTTCCAATTTCAACATATTATTTTGAATCTATTCGATTCAAATCAAATCCGAGTTCAAGCTCAAATTCATAATATTTATTTAAACCACTTAATTCGAATTTAATTTCAAAGTTTAAATAAAGATTTAAACCTTTGAAACAATTCAAATTATAATCAATTTTAGTTCAAATTTCAAATAACAAATTTTAGATCATTTCAATTTGAATTAAATTTCAAAGTTTAAATAAAGTTTTAACCTTTGAAACAATTCAAATTATAACATTTCAAATATAATTAAATTTGGAATGATTTCAATTCATAACCAATTTTAGTTCAAATTTCAATTTAACAACTTTAGATCATTTCAATTTGAATTAGATTTCAAAGTTTAAATAAAGATTTAAACTTTTGAAATAATTCAAATTATATACAATTTTAGTTCAAATTTCAAATAACAAATTTTAGATCATTTCAATTTGAATTTAATTTCAAAGTTTAAATAAAGATTTAAACCTTTGAAAAATTCAATTCCAACATTTCTAATATAATTCAATTTCAACATTTCAATATAATTCAATCTCGACATTTCAATATAATTCAATTTCAACATTTCAATATAATTCAATCTCGACATTTCAATATAATTCAATTTCGACATTCCAATGTAATTCAATCTCGACATTTCAATATAATTCGATTTCGTCAATTCAATATAATTCAATCTCGACATTTCAATATAATTCAATATCGACATTCCGGTGTAATTCAATTTCGACATTTCAATGTAATTCAATTTCAACATTTCAATATAATTCAATTTCATCATTTCAATATTTCGATATAATTCAATTTCATCATTTCAATATTTCAATATAATTCAATTTCATCATTTCAATATTTCAATATAATTCAATTTCATCATTTCAATATAATTCAATTTCATCATTTCAATATAATTCAATTTCATCATTTCAATATAATTCAATTTCAATATTTCAACTTCACATTCAAATTCCAATGTATAATTCAATTTAAATAATTTCAATTTATTTTCTATGATGCCCGTAACATCCAAGGTGATAACACTGATATAAAAATATAAATAACATCCGTACAGTTCAATATATCCATAAATTAACATCCATCACAACCATCATCCAAATAGTTCAATTTGCAATAATTAACTGGTTATATGTGTCGGGGTTTTACTAGCAATTCAATTCAAAAATAAACTAACTGTCAATTCAATTTCTACGGTTTAAATTTTATGTCCATTTAAAAATAGAAATCAAAAACAACAATCGAATCAATCACATAATTTAATTTCACAAAAATGTGAATATTTTTGTAGTGTGAGAAAAACTCACTTTGACTGGTTTTGAAATCGTTAAATAACCATTGCTTTTAATTAAATTAAACAGAAGGTTTAATTTAACCAAAATTCCTACGAGCTCCAAATCTTGTCCAGAGTGGTTTCATGCTGAAGCTCTCATTTTTGTGATTCCAACGCATTTTGAATCGCTCGATTTCGTGTCCACATGTAAAAGATATAGACAATTCAAATTTGATTGACTCAAATAAATTAACTCATGACTTACAAAACTTTAATCACATTGGTTAAGGGTTAACAACCCTTCTCTTTCATTTTCTTCTGACTGGAACAAAGTCGTCATCGCACAAAGCTCCACCGTGGTCTCTTCACATCGCGCGCCACCAAGATGAACGGAGGCCGATCATCGGTGACCACACCATCCGCCGCCTCTCCATCCCCCCAACATCTCGAAGTTCGGTGCTCCCCAATCGCCTAAAACCTCGTCTGATGCCGCCTCTTCTCGAGAGGATTTTGGCCACCTCAATCAAAGAAATCAGACCACACTTGTCCCAATTTGTAGATCTCACTTAGGATTACCAATTTCGTTTTATACTCCTTGTCTAATTCTTTGTGATTCGAGAGAGATCGATGAAAAAAATTTGGAGCAATTTCCGCCTTACGATTGAAAGGCTGGCGGCTTGTTCTGATTACTTGGCTATGGTTTGGAAATAAAACTAAGGGTTATTTATACTAGTTTTTTTTAATATTATTTAATCCCTTTTTTTTCAATTTTTGAAGTTTAACATTTTGAACTCCAAACAAACTCCAACAACTGTCGTCCCTAGCCGAATACCCCTATTCCGGACACAATGGAATACGTTTCGTAAGCCAGTTCAATTGTTTTGATCAGTTTTCATCAAAATTAATATATAAATCAGCATATATTAAATTTAAATGCACATTTTAAATTACCGGGGCCACATACCGACTCTAAAAATTCTCGAAAAATAAATCAAGCTATGTTTTGACGATACGGTTCTAACAAAACTAATTTCGTCGAATTTTGAGTCTGTTTGAAAAATGGTCATTTTCTGGTCGATCCAATTCAAACTGAAACTACAAACCCATTTAAATTCACCACGCTCACATATTAATTTCAAAAATTATGAAAATTGGAATCTAGAAATAATTTGACATTCCGAATCCAACAAAAGCGGTTTCGTCGAAAACATAGGTCATTTGCAAAATGGCTATTTTTAACGGCTATATATTGTACTAAAATATATATAAATTCTACAGCGACTTTTCTGAATTTTAAACTGGACATAACTTTCAGTTTATAAAGTGAAATATCAGTTTCTTACATTCATTAGAAAGATATGGTTAAACAGATTCAAATATCTCTGGTTTTACTGAAATCCGATTTACTTTGAATCCTGTACATTCATTTGAAATTTAAAATCGAATTTTCAAACTGCCGCGCCATTTCAGGCTCGTTATATAATTAAAATAAATTTTTATGTTATAACTTCGATTAAACTAAATTTTTAGTCGTTATTATTTAAAATAATCATTTTAAATATTTAAAATTCATTAAAATAACTAAAATAAAATTTTTAAACTGGTTCTGAAAATCAGGCTCATCACATTCGGTTTGCAATTCGTTATAACATTGTTTCCCATATGCTATAAGCACATCATCAATTTTTATTTGGGAAATACTTTTTTCACTCCATTAATTAAAGCCCATTCCCTATCCGTGATTATCACTTCCGTTAGTTTATCGGGCATGTATAAATGTTTAAGCTTCAATAGAGCCCATTCATAATTTTCTTCTCTTTCATGTGCTAAAAAAGCGTGAGCGATACTAAACGTTAGACCCGTAGATGTCATTCCAACCATTTCCAATAAAGGCATGTTATAACGGTTTGTTTTGTAAGTGCAATCCAGTAATAAAACCGATGGAAAACATTTACATAGACTTGCACGTTCGGGATGAGCCCACATTAAATCAATCAAATAATCACTAGACGGATCCAATCTATCAAAATATACATAATGATTTTCTACTGGAACCTTCATTAGTTGTCGCATCACGGATCTACATTCCATTGCTGAAAGTTGCATCTTATACTTTGTATTATACATGGTCTTCAATGTAGAAGTATTCTCTAGAAATGTATTTTTAGTAGTACTGAGTACCTCTCGTGGTTGCACCCCCGCAAGTGTCATATTGGCTAAAAAGAAATTTTCTCTTCATCTAGTAGTCTCGCAGCTAATGGATGCCCAACCAAAGTATGTGGAAGCTCATGATTATGTATCCTGTTGTGTACAACAACTTTCCATTTGTCTTCTGCAATATAAACTCCTTTGATCAAAAACGGACAACTGCACTTTCTAGTAGCACTATCTCGAGGACGCTTCAAATTTCTACTTTTCTCTTCCTGTTTGGAGTGATGAGTTCGATACATGCCACCTCTTTCACAACCTAACTATATCTAGGTTTTCTCCCGGGTGCCAAATTATCCGATTTCGTAATTGTTATAACAATATTTAGTTTTTTAGCTTGCACTTTGCACCAATGAATCAAGTCGCTATGAGAAACATAAACCTGAAATTAAATTAACAAGAAGTCAAATAATTACACAAAAAATTCAATCATCTTATTTATTTCAACACTTACTTCATCCGTTACGAAGTCGTTTGACACATCAATTTCTATATTTCCATTAATAGCTGATTTAATACTTGGAAGAAAGATTCAATACTTGGAAGAAATGTTTGATCCTCGCCATTTGAAACATCCATACTTTCTTTCGTATTTAACTCATCCACCATTGACTACAATATTATTAAATAATAATAATAATAATAATAATGTTCAATTCGGAAAATAATAGTATCGTGCTTACATCCGCATTATCTATAAGCACATCATCAATTTTGAGATCTCCATCCATGTTTTGAAACCCACATGCATTGTACATTGCCTAGCACAATTTGTTGAAATGGCACTAAATTTAGAATTTTAATAAAAAAGGTACAAAACAAAAATAAACATGAAAAAACATACCGTATTTTCATAATTATTTCCATGATTATTGTTACCAATGTGTTCACCCATCTTTTTCTTCACTTATTTTGAATCTGGGTTCAAACCAGGGAAAAGAATTGTGGTATTAGAAAGAAAAAATAATGAGATGAGGAGGAAAAAATAATCGAAGAAAAAAGAATCGAAGAAAAAAAATCAATCCAGGGAAAAATCGCGGCAAGGAAAGAGCACAGGAACTAGGGTTTTAGATTAACGCGATTAATTCGGCAATGAATGACCGAGTGGAAGATTAGATTGAGATAATTGTGGTATTAGGAAGCATAGGAAATTTAATAGGTTTTAATATTTTAGTTGCGGTATTAGGCAGCACATATTGGGGGTGCCCCCAGCACCACACTTAAAAAATAACACTAAAGTATATCTTATAAAGATGATATAAACAACTTTTGCAATTTTGCTGGAATTCTACTGCAAAATAACTTCAATAAATATTCGTCGGTATTATGCCTAGATTTGCAGTGGAAAATAGCGGCATAATTTTTCTGTCGGTAATCTGACGCAATTTGCAACAACTTAGTGAGGGATGACAGAAGACTACGGTAATAAATAAAAGAAAAAAAAGTTGAAAAAAACAAAAAAATTATCCCTTGCAGATCACATGGAAATCCATCGTAAATTAGCGGCGGAAATTTCGGCTTCTAAAAATACGACGCTAAATCAGTGTTTTCTTATAGTGGGTGGATTCCATGAAGGTTCGGATGATGGCTAAATGTGAAGGTCTGGAAGAGAAGAGTAGGCAGGATGAGGCTACAGGAAAGAGGCTCAAGCAAAGGCCAGGCGGGATGCTAAGGAGAGGGCTACTGCCATAGCTGAGAAGAGGAAGGTCGATGATGAGGCGGAGAGGAAGAGGGCTGCCGATGAGGCCTAGAAAAAGAAGGATGAAAAACCAGCAGAGGGCCACTGAGACCCTCAAGATGTTCCAAGCTGATGACGCCACGAAGCTTAAGTACCAGAAGCTGGATGACCAAAGGGCTGCCAAAGACGCGAAGGAGAAAGCGGAGCGGGAAGCCAAGGGGTCCCAGGAAAGAGTGGCGTTATAGTGCCCTTGCTACGGGGAATGCACACATGCCATTGCCGCACACTATTCCTACCGAGGTCACGGAGATTTCAAGTGGTGATGGTGAAGGCAAAAGGCGCATCTCTATCTCCCACGAGTCGGTAAACCCTCCAAAAGGCAGTGGAGGAAGGAGCGGATTTGGGAGGAAGAGTCCTACCATGGGTGGAGAGTCGTCTAGTGTGGAATCTGCCCAAAAAAAAGAAGCACAAGAAGAAAAGGCATGATTAGCAATAGTAACTGTAGTAGATGTTACCGCTATTTTGGTTATGTAGGCCGATAGTATATGCGAGTATGACCCTCGCTTTTGGTTTTTCAAGACATGGTGTGGTTCTCATGTAAAACCTTTCATTAAAAAGAAAAAATGTTAGACACGTAGTTTTTTCAGTGTGTGTGTGTGAAATGAAATATGAATTAGTAAAAATCACATTTGGTGTTAAGTGTTCGCACCACACCAGAAATGTCAATTTGGCAGTGCTAACGACCATATCAAAATTGATTTGCCAGTGCCTTGGACCGTACGAAAAAATGGCATCTCTGTTGCTTTGATACGGTTTAAAATCGTATCAAATTGATACACATATACGGTTTTAAGCCGTATCAATTTACTAATTTGATACGGATTTAAGCCGCATCAATTTGTTGATTTGATATGGTTTTAAGACTTTCAATGAACTAAATTGATACAGCTGAAAACCGTATCAATCTACTAATTTGATACGTCTTAAAACCGTATCAAATTGGTATGCTGACATTGTCATCTTCATAGTTCGATACGGTTTTAAGCCGCATCAAATTAGTAGATTGATACGGCTTAAAACCGTATTAAACTGGTATACTGATACGGCTTTAAACCATATTAAACTGGTATACTGGTACGGTTAAAACCGTGTTTAATACCTCTTTCCTATAATGATAACAACGAATTAGATACGGCTTTTAACCGTATCAAAATCGGTATATCATATATGCAATATGCAGAAACACTGCACCCATTGATATATATATATATATATATATATATATATATGTATATATATATATATATATGCACAGTAAAGAAGATACGCTACACCCATATAATAGTATATAAAGAAGATACGCTAAGCATAGTTCGGTTAATACATAAAACATAACTTCAGTTAATACAAACTACATAACACATTATATACAAATCATAATGTTCACAGTTCTTGCTCTGGAAAAAAAAAAGACGACAAAACTGCAGTTGTCGAGCCCGTACAACTCATGCTTGATCCAAAGCTTGAAAAGAAATTAAAATAACAAACATCAGTTCAGTTTCGCCTCCACAACAAGAAGTCCTGATTTCACAACTAACAATAAATTTGCAAAGAAAAATATAATATCATTGCAACTAAGCCTTCCACAACAACAAGTCCTGATTTCACCTGAGCCATAATGCTCAGTTGAAACTGAGCCTTTCGGCTCAGTTTTGCTGAGCCGAAAGGGTTAGTTTCAGCCGAGCCTTACGGCTCAGTTTCTCTGAACCAAAAGGCTCAGTTTTAATAATTGTTCATAATCTAATGTGGTATTTTTTTCCTGATTTTAGGATAACATGTTCATTTGTTAACTGTTGTCAAAGATGAATTTTATTTGAATGATATAACTACTGATATATACTACAGGCAGCAATGCAGAATTTACAGCCCACTACCGACACCAAATTATTGGTAAAAATAAACAAATTTGAGAAATGAAAGCAACTAATCAATTCTCTTTTCGGTTGACTGATAAAGGCATGCTATCAAGCATAGACTATCGGAGAAATTTTCAAGTGGAAAATATATAGGTTTTCACATGAATCGTTTGAACTGATGTGCCATTAATTTATTCAGTTGTTTTAATCCAAGTATTGACCATCGTCCTCTCAAGTTTATATTCTTCTTTATTTTGTACAATGAATGTCAACTCGTAATAAATGTCATTATCTACATGGATTGAAATTATAAAATATAAATTGGTTTGTATCGTAATTATTGAGGATTGAAATTTTATTTTTATTATTTTAATTAATCTGAGTCAATGAATTTATAATTAAAACATTAATGTTTTAATTTTTGAAGAAATTATGGTGGAAACTTAATTTAATGGTTTAAGTATTGAAATTTAATCTATTGTGACAGTTGTGACTTGTACAGGTTCCAAATAAACTGGGGATTTAGTTTATGTGGATAATCATTGAGAAGTTGGAAATTAATATTAATATATTTAATGAAATTGATTTGTTAATTTATAATTGAAATAAAATTTAAACTTGGTAAATAATAAAAATTTGAATTCATGGTAAATGAAAGTAAAATTTATAAGTTATATGAATTCTATTTTGATTTGAATATAATTTATAAACCTTTGAATTAAATTTAAAGATGAATAAACAGAAAATGAATACGTTAATATATTAATGAACTAGTTAAAATTGTCATTTTTCCACTATAAGGAAACACTGATTTTGTAGTGGACGAATCCGTCGCAAAATCGTCGCTAAACATGTATTAGCGACGGATTTGTGACAGATAGCACTGGTCGGTAAATTTAACATCAGTATTTTAGTGATAATTTTACAACGGAATTCAACGTCAATTCTCCGATACTTTACCGTCAATTGTCGATATATTCAAACTTAATTTTAAAAAAAATTACCAACATTTTACCAATGGATATATATATATATATATATATATATATATATATATATATATATTTAATATATATTTAAAATAAAATTTCCGTTGGAGTTCCCTTGCTAAACAGCAAGGGAACAGATAATTCTAAATTTTGCTTCACCTTAGATATCTATCGGTAATTCGTCACAAATGATAACAATTTAGCAAGGTTATTGGTGACAGTTATTTTTATTTCCGTATCGGCAATCACGTGCAGATTTGCAAAACCTACTTGTATTCTCTATGTATTCCGTCAGTAGATATTACTACAATAAAATGCTAATATACAACTGCAAACGCCAATGTTTATTAAGATACTTAATTAATATGAACTCAAAAACAACACCATTCATAATCAAATAATAATATAGAATATCAATTTACGTACAAGCAAAATACATAATTAAGTTGTTAAATTTAATACATAATCAATATTTTCATAATAATTATGGAATAACAAAACACAATGTATATTTCATAGTGAAATTATACAAATACCGAATACGTAAACAAAAATAGCACATAGAAGCACCAAAATTGACTCGCCAAAGAACGCAAACCGCCAATGGAGATGGTTTCCAACCTAGATTTACATGGATACAAGTAATATCAGATTACAAGATATCAATTATGATTAAACATTTTACTATTGCAGTATCAATGGAAGAATGTTAAAGATGATCAATTATAGTTTAGCAGCTACATATGAAATATTATCACAACAAGTCCATTCAGTAGTTTGCACTATGTCGCCTTTGAACGGAATTCAATTAAATTGGAAGTATATGATTAGTTATTGTAGTATTGTAAGTACGATATGTGCAACACAAGTAAAATGCAATCAAAGAATGTGGATTATAATACAAATAAAACTGAAAGGAATCCATGAAAAGCATAAATTTAAAAAAAAAGGACAATAAATACAATCAAAGGATGTTGCTTCATACCTTCCATAATGCCAAACAGTGTGGGTTTTAAGCTTCTAACCTGAAGCAAAAATTATACAATAATAAAAATTAAAAGATACTTTATTTGCTAATATTAAGATTAAGATCTTATATGTTCATAAATGTGTTAGTAAAAACTATGTGACAAGGTTAACATCATCATTTTGACATGGTTGCACCAAGAAGTCTGCAACTTTCATATTAGAGAGAACTTTTATATGTAACTAGCTACTAATAAATGAATCTAAGCTTGGAAATTCCAACCATCTGAGTTAAGAATTATTAACATATACTAATTTGCTAAATTTATAGTTGTTCTTCAATACAACAGATTTAACTAAGAAAAGATTTCTTAATTTTACAAAATATTGTCATATGACTTGCATGGTTGAAGGAATTTGTTCCTACTAAATTAGTAATAGACCTTTTCTTCTTCTTGCTAAATATACATGAAATGGTTGACGACATGCCACATAAAATTGTAATTGTGCCTGCAGCATATAGGGAACATCCAACCCTTACATTAAAAAAGGAAAAATGAGTACTTACAGGCTGTTAAAAACAAATCATGACATATTTTTAATGGAGATCGGCAATCTTATATGGACAGAAATGAAAGTGCTTTTTTGACACTCTATACTACATATACGCACAGGAAATATACAGACTCGACGTTATTGTCGGCTCATGGAAAACAATACTTACCCTTATTGTCACTGACCATGGTAATTGTGCTTCAGTTAAAGAAATATGTTTTAGGCTCTCAAAAATATGTTGTGCCTTATTATAACCTGATCCTCTTGATGTTCTGTTATTATGCAATTCATTGTTACCTGTAATAGAATGAAACCAAAGAAATCTTCCAGTTTTTTTAAATACTACTTGAAACCACATGAGAAATGTTTTCACAAGGATTAGGAGAGCTTCTGGAAAAATCAGATTCAATACGCATTTGTAATTATTTCTTGACAAAATTTATGTCATCAACAAGTGGCAGGATTTAAATTTTCCTTAGTTTATGTCACCAAAGTGGCAGGATGTAAAAGTTGCTTAACTTTATTTCCATAGACTACTAGTCTGTGTGTCACCAAAGTGGCAATTGAGTAATTTTGGTTGCAGGTTTCCAGTTGAATACTGGCATTTGTAATTGTGCATCTTTTTTAATTTGTTACAATTTTTGGCATTTGATGGGATTAGAGGACTTTGTGAGACTTGTAAAAATGGGTTTATCATGTTTATGTTATGTACAATCATGGTCATACACGACACCACGACAATGAAATATCCACAATAGCCTCTGCCCAAAGAACGTCATGCGTAAGGATCGAAAGTCAGTGATTTACAGTTCTCCAGTATGTCAAAACCTTGCACCAAAGTTCTATCCTATGTACACGCATCTTAAATTCAAGCGAATTAGTAATGTAGCACATTTTGCCTGTTAAATGCTAAAGATAAGGTGCGTGCATCTTACAGTTACGAATAGGCTCCCGGTCTCAAGGTATATGGATACGCACACCACACGAAAGCATGTATACGTAACTCAGATGGAAAACATATAAAAATACAAAATTAAGTCCTGTAACTTGCGGGTAGTTAATTAGCAAATAGATCATGCATAACCAAAAGGTTAAAAATTTGTAAGTGTAACAGAAGAAACAAATACCTGAAACAATTAAAACAGGGTAATATGTCAAACTTCCATAAATAAAAAGCAAGGAATGAAACATCTTTTTCGAAAATTGGTACAAAGTCACTCCTAATATATTATATCTTCAATTTATCTAATTTAATACAAATTCTCCTTTCACACAACTGTATGCTATTGTTCATAAGCTATTCCAACAATCTTTTTAGCCTCCCTTTTTATTCATTATGTGCAGTGCAACTGCACTCCTTTGCTTTCGCCAACAACTGTAAGGAGCAGACAAAGATGCTGTATTGGCCCTTGCATGCAAACTAATAACGGTGCCTATATATCAAATGAACAAAATTGTTATAGATTTGAGCTCAAATCGTAAAATTATCAAAGAACCAACATCTAAATGCTACGTATATTGCATGATATTGAGATTCAAAAAATAACAAATTTATACATACAAAATGCATACAGATGGTATCATCACAATTATAGCTGGCAAAAACTTCCCAAAGGAAATGACTTGATAACCAAATAAGCGGAAGAGCATAAGGATAATAAGGAAGTCCAGGCTAAGACACAAAGTGAAGACATGATTACACACTTATTGCCAATATAAACTTAGGTCAGATTTCAAGTAAAAACAGCGAACAATTATTTTTTTGGAATATGTAGTAATACAATATTCAGTTTGAGATTTAAGAATCATTTACATATTGACCAACATAATAACATAATTGCTGACGCTATTTTCATCTTACTGTACTATCTTAAATTGTGCACACACAAATATGTCACTTCCTATAAAATGGGAATGAAATAAAATTTTGTTTTTTTCAGAGAACATAATCCCAAAAAGATGTAGATTTGGCAAAGATCTTTAAAGATGGAAAAAATAGAAAATACAGAGTTAGTATTAGAATAAATGGTTACATAAAAGAATGTGGGAAAGAAACTGAATAATTTGTAACGAAGAACAAAGCCAAAATAGAAAGGAAAATAACATAAATGATACCTCACGATCGTCATTATATTGCGGGACCACTGCAAAAATGCTCTCTCATGATCGTCATTAGTGCATTATTAGGCAATAGTCCGTATGCAAACTTTCAAAAAAGCTCAACTTCCACACCTAGAAAGCCAATAAATACAACCAATCTGAATTAAATGATAAATAACATAAAGCTAATTTTTGAAATTCTAAAGAGCTCTACAAAATAGAGTTATTGCTAATATGTACAAAAGAGCTGACAACTTTAAGAAACATGTTGTAAACATATGCCATTTATTTTCTCACATCCATTTCTTCTTACCACAAAAACATTCTGACCATAAATTTATAACCATTAGTAAATCTAAGAATATAAAATTCAGTAACATTATGAATTCAAAATTCATCTATAAACTATAAAAGCTTATGAAACAATTTGCAGTGTTTTTATGTGTAGAGACATTATCTAAAAATATCAAAACTAAATATTAAAAGGAGTTTGAGTATTCACGCACATTATTAGAATAAAAGAAGTGATCCATTATTATGCAGTTTAGTTAAAAAAGAATGATTTTTTCAAAGAAAATTATAACAATATTGAAATAGAGTATAACTAAGAAAACCATGTGAAGTAAATTAGCAGACGGTGCATAATAATGGCATATTTCCAAAACTGACAGTTAATTATTAATGTGTGTGTCTCTTTCTCTCTCTCTCTCTCTCTCTATATATATATATATATATATATCTATATATATATATATATATATCTATATATATCTATATATATATATATATATCAAGTTTGTTTAAATCATCAATGAAAAATCTAAAGTAAATGAATGATCTGTGCAAAAACAAAGCATACAACTGGAAACAGACAAAATAGTGTATGGACACCACACGGTAAAAGGTAAACCAAAGTAAACTTAAATATACGCAAATAATGTAATATTATAATTAAGGAAGTCGTAATGAAAAAGGCGTACAAAAAAAAATCAAAATAGAATTATGACTATTATATGCAACATAGAAATCAACCCATCAGTTATTCCTGTGCATATATAACGGAAAAAAAAAGATCACCCAAATCATCAATAAAAAAAATCAAACAAATCATAAATGCATCATGAATCCAATGGAAACAAAAGTTGTAAAACGAACATCAAACTAAAGCCATGAGCAGCCAAAATAAAATTGATACTTGGGGTTCACAGTATTTGGGTTAGTTCTGATCTCCACAGAGCTTGCTTCATATTGTAGAATAATAATTGTTATAACTTATAATGATGGAGAAAGTAAATAGCTCGTATTGGATGATGATTCACGGGAACTAACTAAATTTAAAAATAATTCATTAGCATGTTGGATTCTAAACTGGAATGAAGGCGCTTCTATGCAATTTTACAGTACATAATAATGACAAATACTCAGCTATAGAATTAATCTTCCTGATATCTAATCCCTAGTTATTAGTAGTCGGTCTGGTACGCTATGGGATACAACTACCAGGCTCATGGAACTTCAATATAGGAATATATTTTAGGAAGCGTGAAAAATGATTCATGTACAATATTTTATTAACCAAACCATGTTACATTTTTTTGTTTTTCTGTTTAGGAAGTATATATGTAGTTGTCGAAAGAAGAATAGCATAATGAAACGTGGATGCTACATAAAAAAATTCGTCAAAGAAAATTTGGAAACTAAACAGAGTTGATTCATACAACTTGTTTTATCAAATTCATTTTTGGATTACAATCTACATACATTATCAATCTCTAACACAGTAAATTAACAATTCAAATAACGTACACTTTTGTTAGTGTAAAAAAAATGGAATAAGGTCCCTGATTCTCTTTAGTTGAGATTTGCATGTATAACTAATGCAAATCAGCATCGAAATAATGTTACTACAAATGATAGGAATATTACCAGCATGTTTAACCATAAAAAAATAAATTCCAGAATGACTCTGTCAATCCATAAAAATGAATTTTCAATCCACTCATCTTAAATAAAAGAATTACATAGGTGTAGTTAGGCTTCTCCCATAAAATTATAACATAAACTTCTATGTTTTAATTTTCCACTCCTTTAAATATGTCGGTTATAGCCATAATCTTTGCAGATCCATGTCTTTTAGTTGATCCAGCAAGTATAAAAATATCATTAAATATAGAAAAAAAAAACATATGAACAATTCTTTTACATTTTGATATCAATAATTGGACAAGTTTTGCATATTTGCTTCCATTTTTAAAGTTAAAAAGAGTGTTGCTGTGTTTCGTGTGGATGAGAGAAATATTGTAGAAGCATATTCATAAATTTTACAAAATCAAGTACAAAAGTTAACTTAAAATCTTTATACTTACTTTTCTGTTGGCAAAATAAGATTACGATGGCGGCATTGATGCAGATTTGGTGCACTTAGAATGCTAATTGACCATTATATGATTCATAGGATTTTTATTGTTTGTTCCTAGGCAATTTACAGTAATAGTGATAACATACTGAAGTTTATTGAATTGTTGTACATATTATTGCATTTTGCATTCAATCGTTGACGAGGATTCATGATTTGGTCAAGGATAAATTAGAAGCCTGATTGACTATCTCGACATGAATTTTTTGTAATTTGTCTATTGATTATCCTGAGCATGGAGGCAAATGCAAAAGTTTTCCATTGAAAATATAAGGCTGAATCCATTGCTTTAAATGATAAGCGCAAAAGGAATACACTTCTTTAAACTCCATAAAATTACTTTCAAACATCATCCACTTCTTTAAATACCATGGTTGAATGCTGTAACACCCCGTATTTTCTGTTAATGTTGTAATAACAAATTAAAGAATATTTAATTATAAATGCGAGAATCAAGGAAAAACATGAAAATTTCTTGGCATAGATTGGTTCATGAAATGGTATATTTGGTATACCATTTATTGTGAGCATAATTAAAAGAATAATTATGGCATCATTTAATTAAGATTAATTTACATATATAATTAGACATATATAGAAAATATGTTAATTTAGAAAAGACGAATTATGACTCACTGCTGAGTCATTAGGGGCTGAGTTGGCTGTTCTAGATAACTCTATCTTGTCTTAATGATCTTGATTTATTCTGAGATGATCTGACGGCTCCTATTCAATCTAATCTCTATAAAAGCAACCTAATACCTCACCCCTAAATCATATTAAAAATTGAACCTAGAGTCGTCATGCTGCCATTAGACAACCTAGAGTAGCCGCCACTTGAAGCTAACATAGAGACGAACCAAACTAAATCAAAACAACGATTGTCTACATCAAAGGCGAGCATTTCAACTCCAGAATTCAGAATCCAGAAATCAAGACCTTCATTCGTTGTAAGCGCAGTTATCTTTTAGACGTAAATAAATCTAAGACGTGATTTGATATAAAGTGAAATTAGAATTATATCATGTTAATTCATATCGATTTATTGTGATGATTTTATCATGAATTGGAATGATTGTGGATTATTGGATGTGGTATTGGATCTATTTGAAACTATCAATATCATATGCAAGTTATGTGTTTCATGTAAAGATCTACATGTATATGTTTTTATGCAAGTTGTAAGTTTTATATTAGATCCAAGTCAAGATCTACATATACATATTTCTATATTTTATGTTAGATCCTTATGCTACATGATTAGATCCATATGTTCATATGCAAGTTGCAAGTTTTATGTTAGATCCATATGTTCATATGTAAGTTGCAAGTTTTATGTTAGATCCATATGTTCGTATGGAAGTTGCAAATTTTATGTTAGATCCATATGTTCATATGTAAGTTGCAAGTTTTATGTTATATCCACGTGCGTATGTTCATATGTCCATCTGCAAGTTACAAACTTTATGATTGGATCCATGTCAAGATCCATTTAGGTTCACATGATTAATGCAAGTTATATAATTTATGATAGATCCAAGTTACGATCTAGTTATATATATGTCATATGCAAGTTACATGTTAGATCCTAAACTAGACCCATATTTATATCCAAGTTTGTGAAGCGAATTTATGCAAGTTCACCTTATTAGATCTAGTTTACACCTATATGTTAATGTTACAATTATACATGTCTTGGAATTGGATATGTCAAGATAATGTCACATGCTAGTCTATAACTGATGTTGATACCAAATTACATAATATATGTTGATTGAACCTATGTTATGCATGTTCTCCCTTTATCTCTCGTTTATAGATTGGGCCAATTAGCGGGCCCAATGTCTTTATGTGATTAATGTGAACGAACAAATGGGGGTAACGTTGGGCGTAATTATTAAATCAAAACATGTAAATATGTAGGTGGGCCCAAAACCATGTAATTGGTTAAGGCCATGAATGGTATAATTTATATACCATTATTCCTGAATTAAAACATGTGACATGAAATACTTGTAGAAATTTGCATATATAAAAATGTAAATATAGAAAAGACGAATATGCCTAACCCGAGGTTAGACTGAGTTGTGGTGTGAACCTGCCCGGAATAGACCGGCACATCCAGTAACCACAACAATACCTGTCTAATGTGAGAGGTTTGTGCATCAAGCCCAAAAAAGCCCGAGGTTACACTGAGTTGTGGTGTAAACCTGCCCGGAACCGACCGACACATCCAGTAACCACAACAATACCTATCTAAAGTGAGTGCTTGGTGCTTTAGTTAATTAATTAGTTAAAGCTCATGAACAATCAAGCTAATGGTGAGGGTAAGTAATTAAGGAAACACTTAAGCAACTTAACAAGACAAGAGTGGTGAGGTTAAGTAATTAAGAAAACACTTAACCAACTTAACATGTGAACAAGACAAGATTGGTGGGGCTAAGTAATTTAGAAAACACTTAGCCAAATCAACATGTTAACTAGGCAAGATTGATAGGGGTTAAGTCAAGTCAAGAACACTTAACCAATTTAACATGTTGACTAGAAAAACCTAGTCACGGGAAACCATCTCAGCAGTAACCCACATGAAAGTATCAAGGTACCCTGAACTAGGCAGGGTGGGGCACGATTACTGGACTGAATATAAGCGGTCAAAAGGGCGGCGGTTAGGTGCGTCAGTGTAGGTTCCGACGGAGTACGGGCGTGCACGGGCTCCGGAGTGGAAAAAGCAGGCACTGGGCACCAGGCATACACTTGTGCATCTAGAATTGTGTCAAGGGTTGCCATTATAGGACTTGATACACCCTATAATGGAACCAGCACAAGTACTTTATAATCATGTGGGGCCGCATGACACCGAGAATACATGAATGCGAATAGGAGCCGATCAATACATGAATGAGATCACTTTATCATGAACATACATTGCTAGTTAAACAAGTTCTTGGTGGGTGCAGAGAAGTAAAAGTGGGTGCGATAGCCAAATCTAATTAAGTCTTACCTTATCTTGTTTTAGGACTACCCTATCCTTGTGGTATCATTCTAAGTTCAGTTTATTCATGTCACAGTCTTTTACTTGTTTGCATGCTATTAAATAATTGGGCTTACCAGACTTATGTCTGACTCATTTTCCTTTCGCCTCTTTTCTTCCGTCCCCCCCCCCCCCCCTCGGTCCATAAGGAGGGAACACTTCTGCTTGCCCGGATCAAATCAAAGCTTGAAGACCGTAGATGTAAGGCTTGGACTTTCTTTTTTTGAGCTATGTCTATGGTCAAAGACATGTTGGGGATTTATGTCAATTTATTTTCAGTATTGCTTCTTTATGTTTTCAAGACAGATGTAATAATTTGGAAGATTGAAACTATTTGTTGAAATGTTGTATTGAACAAGTATTTATGGAATGAAGATTGGTTTCTTTTCCGCTGCTTTAATTATCTGTCTTGTAATTTATTAGTATCTTGTACCTTAAAACGCTCCAACGAAGTTAAGGCATTCCCTTTGAGAGTGAACTTAACGGAGGTGGGGTGTTACACTTGGTATCAGAGCTAAAAGTTACCAGATTGGATAAAAAATTTGAAACTGTTTTTCAAAAAGAAGTCATAAAGAAGCATATTCAAGAAAAGTGTTGTTTTAATTATTATTTTAAAAAAGGGCATAATCCCAAAAGTCATATGCACTATCTTTCTATCCCTCGTTTTGAATCTTTCCTTTTGTTTCAGCATGTCTGGGGACTTTAACCTACCTGAGGGTGTGCCGGTGCCTGATTGGTTTAGAAGGTACCTTGAAGCTAGGGCCAATGAACCAGGCCCAGCAGGCATTCCTCCGCCTCCCCCAGCTGCTGCTCCTCCTCCTCCCCCTCCGAGAGGAAATGCTTTCTCAAATATCTATAGAGATTTTAGATCCATGGGTGGAAAAGACTTCAAGGGTAGTGAATCTTTCGTAGAAGCCGGAAACTGGCTCAAAGAAACTGAAGATTTTCGTCATTTTTGAAGTAGATGAGAGGCAGAAACTACAATTGGTGGAGTGGTTGCTCAAAGATGATGCCTCCTTTTGGTGGGAGGTCACTAATGCTGAAAGACCGATAGAGACTTGAGAGGACTTCAAGGCGAGATTTAAAATGAAGTTCCTCTCACAAGCTGACCAAAGTCTGCAAATGGAGAAGTTCCTATCACTTAAGCAGGGCAACCTATCAGTCAAAGAATATGTCAATAAATTCAATCAGCTTGCCAGATTTGGACTGGAGTTAGTCAACACTCCACACAAGAAGACTCCGTTTTGCCAAAGGACTGAATGAGCCACTGCAAGGCCTGGCAATGTCCCATATACTCATGGGTGCAACTTATGAAAGGCTGGTGGACATGGCTCTATTGCAAGAGGAGAACAAAGATGGCAAGAAGGAGGTGAAGAAGGAAGAGTCTCAAAATAAGAAAGGAGAGGGATCTCAAAACAAGAAAGCGGACCCCAAGAAAGGCGGGAAGGATAATAAATCCCGTAAGAAGATGAAGTGCAATTACTGTGGCATACCTGGACATTTGGCTAGGGACTGCAGAAAGAAAAAGAGGAAGTTGGGCGCTTGTTTCCATTAAGGGGAAACAGGACACTTGGCTAAGGACTGCCCCAAAAGGCAAGGGCAGGGACAGAGAACTCGAGCTTCTTCTGGAGGGCAGGTTCATGCTCTCGTAGCACCTCTGCAGGAATGAGGTAGTCATATTTCTGTTGAGAGTTTATTTTATCTGTTTGATAATCCTATTCGTACTCTCTTTGATTCTGGCGCATCACACTCTTTTATATCTACTGTTTTAGTTGAATCTCTGCACCTAGACACCCATATAGTAGAGGATCCCTTGGTTGTTTCAAATCCAATTGGAGGCTTAGTTTATTTGTTAATTGTTTGTTTGGATTTGGAAATCTCTATTCTAAGTGTTAGGTTTAAATGTAATGCTTTTGTTTTGGGCTTCACGGGTTATGGGCTGATTCTAGGCATGGACTGGCTATCCAGTAATGGTGTCATCCTTGATTGTGAAAAGAGAGTGGTTAGACTCATGACTCACCTCGGTAACACTCTCGAAATCTCTTGTAATCCCATGAACTCTGTCATGCTTAGTTATCTTGAATCACTTGATGCGTCTGTTGAGAATTTGCAATCCGTTAGAGTAGTCCGTGAATACTCAGATGTGTCTGAAGAGGTGAAGGGCTTACCTCCGAAGCGGGAGATAGACCTCCACATATACCTTGTTGATAATGCAAAGCCCGTTGCTTTACCCGTTAGGCACATGGCCCCAAGGGAGAGAAAGGAGCTCAGCAAGCAAATTAAAGAGCTGCTTGAAAAGGGGTTCATAAGATAGAGTATTTCTGAATGGGGCGCTCCAGTAGTATTTGCGACCAAAGCTGATGGTTCACTCCGCCTATGCGTAGATTATAGGGAGTTGAACAAGCTGACTAAGAAGAATAGGCACCCCCTCCCAAGAATTGACGATCTGTTTGATCAACTCGTAGGTGCAACCGTTTTCTCCCAACTAGATCTGGCTACGAGGTTTCATCAGCTAAGAGTGGTTGAGGATAGCATTGACAAGACCGCATTTAGGACCCCAGATGGTTTCTTCGAGTGGCTTGTCATGCCTTTCGGCATGACAAACGCACCTGCCTATTTTGTAGACTTGATGAGCAGGGTGTTCCGGGAATTCCTCAATAAATTTGTAGTAGTCTTCGTAGATGACATCTTAATCTTCTCAAAAAGCGAGGAAGAACATGCTGTGCATTTAAAGGAAGTGTTAGATACTTTTCGAGCACATCAGCTGAAAGCAAAATTCTCCAAATGCCATTTTTGGAGAGAAGACGTAAGGTTTCTTGGACATGTGGTGTCCAAAGAGGGGATAGACGTTGACCCCACAAAAGTAGTCGCGATGCAAGATTGGAAGATTCCGCGAAATGCAACCGAAGTTCGAAGCTTTCTCGGGCTGGCGGGCTATTATCGAAAGTTCATTAAGGACTTTGCGAAGATCTCAGCTCCGCTGACAAGATTGACAAAGAAGAACTTGGCTTTTGCTTGGGATTTGGATTGCGACATTGCTTTCCAACGTTTAAAAAGGGCTCTGACAACAGCTCCAGTTCTGACATTGCCTGATGGAAGCAAGATGTTTACAGTATATACAGATGCGTTCAGAACAGGATTGAGCGTTGTCCTAATGCAAGAAGGCAAAGTAGTTTGCTATGGAGGAAGATAGTTGAAGGTTCATGAGAATAATTACCCAACTCATGATTTAGAACTAGCTGCCATCGTTTTTGCCCTTAAATTGTGGCGTCATTATCTGCTAGGAGAAAGGTTCGAATTATTTACTAATCATAAATCATTAAAATACTTTTTCTTTCAGAAAGATCTTAATTTGAGGCAGCAAAGGTGGATGGAATTTCTCGCCTCATATGATTTTGAGATTGCCTATACCCCTGGTAAGGGCAATGTAGTGGCAGATGCCTTGAGTAGAAAGAAGCTGACTTTAAGCCCTCTCTTTGTGGAAAGGCAAAGCTTGGAGTTCATAGCAAGCTTTAACTTCAGACTCTCCTCTGACTTTGTACCTGGCTTGCTAGCAACATTAGAAGTGCGGCCAACTCTATTAGACTCAATCGGAGTTGCGCAAAGAGAAGACCCTCAGCTAGCCGATGTGATGGACAAGTTAATTAGGGTGAGACTTCTAGTCACCTCAATAGATATTCCATTAATGCCAAGGGCTGGTTGAGACGAGATGGAAGACTGTGTCCCACAAGCAAGGGGTTTGGTAAAGATGGTTCTAGAAGAGGCACACCATTCCAAGCTGACCATACGCCCAGGCGGAGACAAAATGTATAAAGACATCAAAAGATTTTTCTTTTGGAATGGCATGAAGAAAGATGTAGCTGAATTTGTTTTTAAGTGTTTAATATGCCAACAAGTCAAGGTGGAGCAGAAGAAGCCTGATGGTCTGCTCCATCCTCTAGAGGTCCTACAGTGAAAATGGGATAGCATCTCGATGGACTTTATAGATGGGTTGCCTAGGTCAAGAAGGGGCAATACCAGCATTTGGATAATAGTGGACAGGCTTGCTAAAAACGCTCACTTTATACCTGTCAAAAGTAGAAGGACTGTCTCATCTCTAGCATCCATATATCTTAAAGAGATAGTTCAACTTCATGGGATACCCTCCAATATAGTAAGTGATCGAGACCCTATCTTTACAAACGAGTTCTGAAGGAGTTTGCAAGAGGCTGTGGGCATATAGCTATACTTAAGCACGACCTATCACCCACAAACCGATGGTCAGACGGAAAGGGTGAACATAGTACTAGAAGATCTCTTGAGACTGTGTATTCTTGACTTTGGAGGTACATGGGAGGATCATCTTCCTTTAGTGGAGTTCTCTTACAACAATAGTTACCAATCAACCATAGGCATGACACCCTTCGAGGCTTTGTATGGAAGACCATACCGATCACCAACTTATTGGTGGGAGTCTACAGATAAGCTCATACTTGGACTAGACATGATCAGAGAAACTTCAGAGAAAGTAGACTTAATACAAAGGAAAATGAAGACTACCCAAGATAGACAGAAGTCCTACGCAGACAAAAGAAGGACCGATCTTGAGTTTGAAGTTGGAGATAAGGTGTTTCTTAAAGTATCCCCTTTGAGGAACGTCGTTCGTTTCGGATCCGCAGGAAAGTTAGCACCAAGATTTGTAGGGCCATTTCCTATCATTGAGAAGATTGGGAAGATGGCTTATAGAGTACAGCTGCCCAAAAAATTGGCTGGAGTTCATAATGTCTTTCATGTCTCTCACCCGCGAAAGTGCTTACATGAGTCTGCGGAAGTTGTGGAATCAAGCATGTTAGAGGAAATAGAAGTTGAACGAGAAGCAACTGTAAGGAGAGTTCCAACTCGTATCTTGGGTACAGAAGTCAAAAAGCGACGCAACCGTGAAGTCAAGCTTGTCAAGGTTCAATGGAGCGACGCCGAGGAAGACGCAACTTGGGAAACTGAGGACAGAATACGCACGGCCTACCCTTTTCTTTTTGAGGGTACATCCTTGATCTCTTTTTCCTTAAGTTTATGCTTGTACCTATCCTTTTGAGTATATCTTCTCGATCTCATCCTTTATCCTTAGATAGAAACCCATTTGGATGAAAACATGTAATTGAAACATGTTATGTTGATGGTTGCAAGTGGTTGCTAGTGGTTGCTCGTGGATGCATATACACACACGTTAGGAATTAGATCAGCTGAGTCGCTTTCATATTGCATATGCATATATGTATTTGTATATGGATTGAAACTTGGTGTGTTACCGTATGGACGTTGCATTTGTATGAATGATCGTGCACTCATGTAGAAATTTTGGATAGGAAAATTACATACATATTGGACTCATGGCACTGACATAATTTCCATTAAGGAGGTCGACTGAATCAGTAGACCACCTGATTTTGCATTAGGTAAGGACATGTACACACACTATGCATATGATCATGAAGCATTAGAAATCTTTTAAGGACAATGGACGCATATGTTTGATGGTTGAGTAGATGGACGATTAGATGGTAAGATATACGTTCTTCTCGACTTGAAGATTTTGGGAACGAAATCCTTAAAGGAGGGGAGAATGTAACACCTCATATTTTCTATTAATGTAGTAATAACAAATTAAAGAATACTTAATTATAAATGCGAGAATCAAGGGAAAACATGAAAAATTCTTGGCATAGATTAGTTCATGAAATGGTATATTTGGTATACCATTTATTGTGAGCATAATTAAAAGAATAATTATGGCATGATTTAATTAAAATTAATTTACATATAAAATTAGACATACATAGAAAATATGTGAATTTAGAAAAGATGAATTATGACTCACTGCTGAGTCATTAGGGGATGAGTTGGCTGTTCTAGATAAATCTATCTTGTCTTAATGGTCTTGATTTATTCTGAGATGATCTGACGGCTCCTATTCAATCTAATCTCTATAAAAGCAAACTAATACCTCACCCCTAAATCATATTAAAAATTGAACCTAGAGCCATCATGCTGCCATTAGACAACCTAGAGTAGCCGCCACTTGAAGCTAACATAGAGACGAACCAAACTAAATCAAAACAACGATTGTCTACATCAAAGGCGAGCATTTCAACTCCAGAATTCAGAATCCAGACATTAAGACCTTCGTTCGTTGTAAGCGCAATTATCTTTTAGACGTAAATAAATCTAAGATGTGATTTGATATAAAGTGAAATTAGAATTATACCATGTTAATTCATATCGATTTATTGTGATGATTTTATCATGAATTGGAATGATTGTGGATTATTGGATTTGGTATTGGATCTATTTGAAACTATCAATATCATATGCAAGTTATGTGTTTCATGTAAAGATCTACATGTATATGTTTTTATGCAAGTTGTAAGTTTTATATTAGATCCAAGTCAAGATCCACATGTACATATTCCTATGTTTTATGTTAGATCCTTATGCTACATGATTAGATCCTTATGTTCATATGCAAGTTGCAAGTTTTATGTTAGATTCATATGTTCATATGTAAGTTGCAAGTTTTATGTTAGATCCATATGTTCATATGTAAGTTGCAAGTTTTCAGTTAGATCCACATGCCTATGTTCATATGTCCATATGCAAGTTACAAACTTTATGATTGGATCCATGTCAAGATCTATTTAGGTTCACATGATTAATGCAAGTTATATAATTTATGATAGATCCAAGTTACGATCTGATTATATATATGTATATATATCATAAGCAAGTTACATGTTAGATCCTAAACTAGACCCATATTTATATGAAAGTTTGTGAAGCGAATTTATGCAAGTTCACCTTATTAGATCTAGTTTATACCTATATGTTAATGTTATAATTATACATGTCTTGGAATTGGACATGTCATGATTATGTCACATGCTAGTCTATAACTGATGCTGATGCCAAATTACATGATATATGTTGATTGAACCTATGTTATGCATGTTCCCCCTTTATCTCTCGTTTATAGATTGGACCAATTAGCGGGCCCAATGTCTTTATGTTATTAATGTGAACGAACAAACGAGGGTAACATTGTGGGTAATTATTAAATCAAAACATGTAAATATGTAGGTGAGCCCAAAACCATATAATTGGTTAAGGCCATGAATGGTATAATTTATATACCATTAGTCTTGAATTAAAACATGTGACATGAAATACTTGTAGAAATTTGCATATATAAAAATGTAAATCTAGAAAAGACGAATATGCCTAACCCGAGGTTAGACGGAGTTGTGGTGTAAACCTGCCCGGAACCAACTGGCACATCCAGTAACCACAACAATACCTGCCTAATGTGAGAGGTTAGTGCATCAAGCCCAAAAAAGCCTGATGTTAGACTGAGTTGTGGTGTAAACCTGCCCGGAACCGACCGGCACATCCAGTAGCCACAACAATATCTGTCTAATGTGAGTGGTTGGTGCTTTAATTAATTAATTAGTTAAAGCTCATGAACAATCAAGCTAGAAATGGTAAGGTTAAGTAATTAAGGAAACACTTAACCAACTTAACAAGACAAGAGTGGTGAGGTTAAGTAATTAAGAAAACACTTAACCAACTTAACATGTGAACAAGACAAGATAGGTGGGGTTAAGTAATTTAGAAAACACTTAGCCAAATCAACATGTTAACTAGGCAAGATTGATAGGGGTTAAGTTAAGTCAAGAACACTTAACCAATTTAACATGTTGACTAGAAAAACCCTAGTAACGGGGATCCATTTCAGCAGTAACCCACATGAACGTATCAAGGTACCCTGAACTAGGCAGGGTGGGGGCACAATTACTGTGTTGAATATAAGCGGTCAAAAGGGCGGCGGTTTGGTGCGTCGGTGTAGGTTCCGACGGAGTACGAGCATGCACGAGCTCCGGAGTGGAAAAAGCAGGAACTGAGCAACAGGCGCATGCTTGTGCATCTAGAATTGTGTCAGGGGTTGCCATTATGGGACTTGATACACCATATAATGGAACCAGCACAAGTACTTTATAATCACGTGAGGCCGCATGACACCGAGAATACATGAATGCGAGTAGGAGCCGATCAATACATGAATGGGATCACTTTATCATGAACATACATTGCTAGTTAAACAAGTTCTTGGTGGGTG
Source organism: Allium sativum (assembly GCA_030737875.1). Classification (NCBI taxonomy): domain Eukaryota; kingdom Viridiplantae; phylum Streptophyta; class Magnoliopsida; order Asparagales; family Amaryllidaceae; genus Allium; species Allium sativum. Next base: position 756,404,824 of record CM060918.1, read on the forward strand.
CAGAGAAGTAAAACTGGGTGTGATAGCCAAATCTAGTTAAGTCTTACCTTATCTTGTTTTAGGACTACCCTATCCTTGTGGTATCATTCTAAGTTCAGTTTATTCATGTCACAGTCTTTTACTTGTTTACATGCTATTAAATAACTTGGCTTACCAGACTTATGTCTGACTCGTTTTCTTTCGTCTCTTTTCTTCCGCCCCCCCCCCCCCCCTCCCCGGTCCGCAGGGAGGGAACATTTCTGCTTGACCGGATCAAATCAAAGCTTGAAGACCGTAGATGTAAGGCTTGGACTTTCTTTTTTTGAGCTATGGCTATGGTCAAAGACATGTTGGGGATTTATGTCATTTTATTTTCAGTATTGCTTCTTTATGTTTTCAAGACAAATGTAATAATTTGGAAGATTGAAACTATTTGTTGAAATGTTGTATTGAACAAGTATTTATGGAATGAAGATTGGTTTCTTTTCCGCTGCTTTAATTATCTGTCTTGTAATTTATTAGTATCTTGTACCTTAAAACGCTCCACCGAAGTTAAGGCATTCCTTTGAAAGTGACCTTAACGGAGGTGGGGTGTTACAAATGCACTACTTAAAATGTCATAAAAGCTTTTATGTACCGCAGTCGAATCCGCGGCTTTAAAAACTAAGGACTTTGAAAGATTCTATTGTACTATTTTTGGATATAGTTGTTCTCTAAAATCATATGAAAACTTCAATAGATTTTATTTGAATAGATATAATCAATTACTTAGAAATAAATGTGTTTCTTTAAGTGCTTGAAGGTACAAATATTTATTTTTGTTAGTTCTGAATCTTTTATGGATACAAATTCTGAGTTCTAACTCTATTTCATCACAGACCCCAAAGAAAAGAAGGATTGGTTCATTTATAACTGAAATTTAAGTCAATGAATAATATTAAAGTAACCTCTATCATATATTCCTTTTCAACCAATGATGCATTTGGATATCTTATCAACAGGGTCTTGAACCCAATGTCACCGATATGAATTTATCATTAGAGGAGTAGCCATTATTGTATGATGTTATTATACTAAAATAAATGGTATAACTTTCATGTAACACGAGTTTGGAGGCATAATATGCCTTTTGTCTTTGTTTAAAGTTCAATTATCAAAATAGTATAGTACATTCCTAAAAAAAAAAAATTAAATAAAATAGACCATAGAGCTTTACTATTTATGTTGCATAAATAATATAACCAGCCAACAAATTATATTTTCAGGTTAATATATCTCATTCTATTCTTATTGATGACTATATCGTGACACATATAATATCTATTACTTATACTGGAAAGGAGGATCCATTATCTTCTTTGATCAACACGTGTAATACAAAATTTTAGAAAATCCCTTCCCCTTTTAGCAACGGTTGCATTTGACACCGTTGTTCGCCTCGACCCATGTACCCATCTCCATATGCTCTGAAGAAAAACACATATCGAACAACGCAAACTTAAAGGATTAGTGCGCGACTTATAGAGCAATTACTTATCGCCAGTTCACTTTAACATTTAATGCGACAACTGAAGAAACAATTGATCCTAAACTTCTGACCGTGGTAATTTATGAATCTCTTATTTGTGACACTTTTACACTATTTGGTTGATAGTTATGATTGGGTTTAATATGTTGAATTTGAACTGAAATCATGCTCTTGGCATGCTATCTTCTCAGATCTACTTATTATAATTTGATTAAAGGTAGGAAAGAATGATGCATTACTGTTTTCTGTGCATGACACATATATCATAGGCCAATTTTTCAAATAGGTAGTTGGCTATAAGTATACATTATTCTTCAAAAAGGATGCTGTGCAAAATTCAATTCATATTATACATAGTTATGTATCATTTTGGATTAAGTAGATATCTAATATGTTGAAGAATAGCGGCAGAAAGGATTGAAATAAACATTATCTGATGAAGATATGCCTTACTACTATACTTTCCATGGTTTATTTTGCAGATAATCACAAACTATTTCAGCTATTATTTCAATCAGATATAGAAACCAATGCTAAGGATAGATGTCAAATTCAGGACTATGCAATTGTGATCAAATAACATCATGACCTAATTGATTATGGGTGAAAATGGATTAATAAGTGGTAACACAGCTGGTTGTTAGCATATTTTTATATTTCAACTAATATATAACCTCAGCTTATTGTAACAATATTACACGATGAAATAAAACATGAAAGTTAATAAGGTAATTGTTTGTAACCTAATGAAAGGAAATAGGAGGAATAACCAAAATCATGTTATTTATTCGAATAGCATTTGGTTTACCGACTTTTCTCTAATACATGTGCTCGTGCTCAATAAAAAAAACTATCATTCTGTGTTTGATACATATTAACCAAGTACGATATTATCTAGCTTCATATGGACATAATAATACTCACAGTACAGCTAGTCCATACATATCGAAACCAACCAAAAAAATGTCAAATTTTATATATTCAAATGAGGTTCTATTTTCAACCAAAACAAAAATTCCTGCATTTAAATTAGACTGCTCAACCTATACATGTTAAAATCATTTATTAACTATTATTCATGTCGCAAGATTTTGTTGTACAAAAGAGAATACTGAATAATATATGTAAGCCAACAGGAGGGCAAATATGTAAAAATTAACTTAAAAACTATCCTCTTTTACATTCTTCTTTTTAGCTTTTCTTTTAGACTGTGCATTTTGAAAATTGACTTTCAACTTAGGAGATGGTGTAACAGAACAGTGATCCTATTTAAATCAACAGTGATAAGTTACCCTTTTTCTTTTTAATTTTGAGCCAAAAAAATGGAGTAAGAATTTATGACCTAAAAGTGACTACTTTTATGTTAATAACTGTTAAATCATCCGGTTCTTTATTTATTCATAATGAAAAAAAATGCTACAATAGACCGTTGACTTCTTGAATCGAAGAACCATCAATGATGTTTTCAAAGTTCAACGTCCAACAGATGTGATTAGGGAAATATAGGATGTTATATACAACATCTAAATTTTTATCACTACACAAAATGTAAGAAATGGGAAATAACGTATCAGGGACATAACAGATATACCGTTAGTTTTAAGTACATTTGTAAACAAAATTGGTACAATAGACTGTTGACTTCTTGAATCAAAGAACCAGCAATAATGTTTTTAAAGGTCGAAGTCCAACATATGTGAATAGGGAAACTTAGGATGTTATATACAACATCTAAATTTTTATCGGTAGTAAGAAAAGGGAAATAACTTATGAAGGAGATAACAGATATACAATTATTTTAAGAAAAATGAACTTAGATCCAGTTTGGAGCATAAGTTTCAAAGTACATAAATAATTATACAAAACATGATCAAAAATATGATAACGAACGAAAATAAAACTCATAAACTGCAAAATATGGGTGAATCAATAAAGATAAACGATCGTTACCAGTTGATCTTGTTGTTTCTACGCTACCAATCTCTCATCTTCCCTAATTTGATAGTCGCAAGTGCCGCTTAAGTGTCTCAGACAAACCAGATGTTCGCACGAAGGAAACGAAGGAAAAAGGATCCAACTGCAATATGGATTGCGAAATAGATCTGGGATGGTAAATGAAGAAGATTTTATTTTCAGCAAACTGGAAGGGTTATTGAATATGATTTGGGAAAGGGAAAGTGAAAGGAATGCGGTTAAGGGGAAACGAAGGAACGAATTATTTTGGGATGAATCTCTGACTGCCACATGTTACAGAACACGTGTCATTCAAATAAAGGTTTCGTTTCTCCTTTCCATTCCAGTATAAGTAATAGATAGATAGATTGGCCAAAAAATGGAGAGTGACTAGTACATATAAAAATTTAGGTGCTAAGTTCAAATAACTACGTTTTGCATGAAAAATCAAGGATATGACCATCTATAAGGTTATTTAATATAGCATACATATTCATTTTGTAAAAAATGATATACAATATATTTTTATAGATTAGGATAAGTTTCAATTATAGATCAAGTCAGATCTCTGGTACCATTAAACCTACCAAATTGGCCTTTTCTCCTCAGAACTGATGGTAGATAAACATAAATAACATGCTATACTTGGCAATAATTTAGGCTACGAATGCATATAAATCTGGAAACTAAAACAACGAAGCTATAACGTCAGAACTCATAGAGGTGATTAATACATAAACACATTAAGCTTTCTTAACCTTGAAATTTAGCATCGTCAGAACTCATTGCATCTTTGAGTAGAGCATAATCTTTTGTACACGAATAGCAATAATTCTAGCTTTGTTCTTCCAAATCAGTGCTGAAATCACAAATAGAGCAATCCAAAATAATAAATTAAATGTAGCAAAAATAATATTAAAAGATAGTTATTTCACTATTTAATTTAAAATTAATTAAGTGACAAACATAGATGTTGAACATGCACGAAATTGCACCAAAAGCTCTGGTACATGCTAACAGTCAGGACCAAAAGTGAAATTTGAGAAAAGAGCTTCCAGCCCACCATTACAATTTGAAGTGAAAGTTCTAGAATTTTGTATTAATTTTTTTAAAGATATTACAGTTCAACGATCTAAACAAATATTCAGAAACTGCTATAGTATGTAAGAAGTATAGTCCCACTAACATTGCAGTGTTACTGAAATAAAGTGTTTAGATTATAATTATCAAACTCGTATAAAACTATGTTTATTTCGCTATTTAATTTAAGATTAATTAAGTGACAAACATAGATGTTGAACATGCACGAAATTGCACCAAAAGCTTTGGTACATGCTAGCAGTCAGGACCAAAAGTGAAATTTGAGAAAAGAGCTTCCAGCCCACCATTACAATTTGGAGTGAAAGTTCTAGAATTTTGTATTATTTTTTTTAAAGATATTACAGTTCAACAATCTAAACATATATTAAGCTTTGGTACATGCTAACAGTCAGGACCAAAAGTGAAATTTGAGAAAAGAGCTTCCAGCCCACCATTACAATTTGGAGTGAAAGTTCTAGAATTTTGTATTAATTTTTTTAAAGATATTACAGTTCAACTATCTAAACATATATTCAAAAACTGCTATAGTATGTAAGAATTATAGTTCAACTATCTACAAACACTGACATAGTCTCCCTATTCTTGTAACATGCATGTTATGCTTATTTCCATGGACTTCTCTTCTACCTCCCTCATGGTAATCTGCATGCATTACCCCCAGATTCAAACATAGCCATATGGTTGATCAACATAGCCATATGGTTGATCAACAGGGAATCTGTTATGCCCAACTAGGTAGAACTTGTCCCCTAAAAGCTAGCTTGAAGGGGAAGGGTGTCTAGTTAGTTATATATACATCGTCTATCCCATACTAGACGATGTGGGACTAATCATCTATCCCATACTAGACGATTTATGGGCATTACAGAATCAAGTTAACATGGCTAGAGAAGTTTAATTAACATACCATAGTAACATCAATTCTACTCATAATTTTCCATTTCTCAACACTATATTTTTTATTTTATTTTTGGTGCCTTACTAAATTCTAACTCGTTCATCTTTGCCATATGGCTTTGATTTGTGTCTAGCAAGATATGCAGGTCGCGTACCTTTAATGACTACATTAATTGAAAATTAGAGCTCAACCAATAAACAAAGAAATCGAGCAATTACGTGTAACTAAAATTATAAACAACTAGTTACATACTTACATATAATAAGATGAGACTGGAAGCATGAAATTAGTTAGCAAATTGTGATGTTTTAAGCGATTCGAAGAAGGAAAGATAACTAAAAAAATCGATGATTTCACCTGTCAATCTTCGAATTTTAAGGAAACAAGCCGATGGTGGAAAACGACCTCGCCGAGAGGAGAGGCGCTTAGATCCGAGCGAAGCAGGTGTAGTTCCAAGTCTTATTTAAACCCATTAATTCAAACTTCTGTAATCCCATATCCACCCCACAAACGATCTGTAGAAGAAGAAGACAAAGCTACAACCAAACAAAAACTCGAAGGTGGGGAAACAACCTCATCGAGAGATGGGGGAGCGTAGACCCAAGCGAAGAGGTGGATCTGGAAGAGCATGAAGAAAATCACGAGCTTGGTTACATGATGAAGATTGGAATGTCGATTTGGGAAAACGAAACTAAACAGATGGATGCTAAAATGAAAGGAAGGGCGACGGGGCTTAGATTATCTCCAACAGTGTTACGGGCCGTAACGTTACGGCCGTAACATGTTGGGAGATATCTTGGATATCTCTCAATAGGCGCGAGCCGATTTTATCGGCTCGCAGCATGTGAGCCGATTTTATCGTCTCGCGATTCGAGGTTTGGGGTGTGTGGGTAAGTGGGGTTTTGATTTTTGATAATTTTTTGATTTTTTTTTAACGAAAGAATAAATTTTTGATTTTTTTAATGAAAGAATACATTTTAAAAATAGAACCGGCCGTTACAATAAGCATACAGATAGAATGACCATAACATAGACAACAAGTAGGTTTTCGCATAATAATAAGCATACAGATACAACTATGAATAATAGTACTTGCCTACTAAAACATCAAAGCAAACATCAAAGCAACGAGTTCAGCCTTAAGGGAGTCGCATTGCGTTCATTCGCAACTCTTGAACTTGATTTTCGAGATGCCTTATCTCTCGTTCGAGTTCATTTGCATATACTATTCCCCTTGGGCACAACGGCTCGTCAATCCATTCCGTGTAGCTGCATCCATTTGGATAGAATGGACATGCCTGCATGCGCGGACCAATATTGTCGCCTTCTGCTCGAACCAGAACTTGGACCGCTTGACCGCAGTAGCAAAGTACACGATAAGATTCACCTTCATGTTCTTGCGGTGGTACTCGATATAACTCTACTTCTTGTTGGGGTGGTACTCGATAGAACTCGATAGTTGAACATGTGGTACTTGAACTTCTTATGGAAGATTTACATGATCCTGTTCATGCGATGGTTGAACATGTGGTACTTGAACTTCTTGGGGCCTAATTTGCATTAGAAAATCGAATTCGTCTTCGAGTTGCTGAAGTCTCATATGTTCCCAGCCTGTTCATCAGAGTCAGTATCTGATGGCCAAGAAGGCATTTTGAGTGAGTGATAAAAGGAGGAGGAAGTACTAGAATGAGAACGAAGTTGTTTGTGTGAGATATTATGTGCGTAGATTGAGTAACATATATAGCCGTGGGGAGTTGAAAACAGTAAAATAAATAATGATGTTACTGCTCACTGTTTCGCCTGACTTAATACTATAGGGAATATGCTTTTCTTATTGTCATGATGTGAACGAACACTGGTTCTATTTTGCTTTACATGATGCGGTTTCCAATGCAATAGGCAGCTTAAGTGAAAGAGAACGACCCTAATTTTTAACTCCTTTGTGTGTTGAAATGTGTAATTTCCTCGGGGACTGTTCTACTTTGCTTTTCTTACTGTCATGATGTGAACGGACACTGGTTCTACTTTGCTTTTCTTACTGTCATGATGTGAACCGACACTGGCTCTACTTTGCTTTACATGATGCGATTTCCAAAGCAATAGGTGGCTTAACTTGACAGAAATAGGTTTTGAAGAGGTCCATAATAGTGGATGAGCATGATTCAACATACAAACTACGATACAGAAACTACTTCAATATAGAAAAATACAAAGATACATGCATGTAGTGGATATCCGACACATCATACAACTACGATATAGTGCCACATAACGTTAAACACGTTATAGGGAAATTAGACGTAGTACGATATAGCTAGACCCTAGTTGTCGGATGCACGGAGGAACCCATACAATATTTCAGCCTTTGCTACAACATTCACCCTTTCAAGGATACCCACCTCTTCTTGCATCTCTAGAGCGTACGTGACACCCCTCTCCGTCAGTGGTGGATCGATCCATGAGAAAATTTACAATGTTCCACTCCGTGTCGATATAAGTGCAGTAATGTACGATTTGCAACCATAAAAGCGTCGACCTGCGTTGCTTTGACTTTTAGAAACAACCACATTACATTCTACTCTACAGTAGCAGAGTACTGAACGACCCGTCGTGCTAGAGCTTGACTATCTGGATTCTCCCGAGCAATTACTTCCCTTAACCGAGCATTGTGGGTTTTCCGAAGAGGTCCAATGCGTTGGACGACAACGTTCGGTTACGTGGCATTGAAGAGCTCGGTCTCCACTTCTCCAGCATGCACTTGATCATCCAATCGAGTTTCGGGAACAAACTTGACTGGTTCCTTATTTCTTTCGTACTGCTCGTACATTTGGACCATGGTTTCATCATCGTATTCCCAAGCAGACATGTTGAACTACTAGAAAAGTGGTAGGGAGAAAAAATAAATAATATGATAACCTTAGTCTTCCAGAGTGTTGGATTAAAAGGAGGAGGGCTAAGTTGTCACAAAGGTTGATAATTTCCCGTATTTTGTGTTTTGCTTTCTTAAAGCAGTTCACATGTCAGGCTTTTAAAGGTTGCATCGTTTAGTAACATCAATGTTGTACGGCCGAGTCAAAGCAACTCAACTATTGAGGTCATGGTGTAGTCATGTCATATGTCTCGATGCTACAGCTCGAGTAATGATGACAGAGCTTTATCAATAATCACCTCCACTTGTTTAAATTGTTCAATCTCCATCTCCCAACCATGACCATTATTTGTGCTTTCTACATCAACCAAGACATTAAGGTGAGAAACCACTAATTTTTTTTTCTATGGGTTCAAGTACTTCTTTATATCGGAGTACACGTTTTTTGTTTCCGTGTAGCTTTAATGGACGATGGGGAAATCAGTGATGAACTTATGAATAAAATGTTTGATGAGTTCGAACGGAACAAGCAGGAGGAGAAAGTTGGTGGATTCGTTCCAAATACACAAGTAGCTGAAGTTAATAAATCCGAAACATGTACACGAAAACACACAGCTAGGCAAAGGGTTAAACGTACTCATCACAATCCAAGTAATGCTAGCTCCAGTGCTGCTACAACCGAATTCTCTCCTACGGACTTACTTATACTCGTGAAATCCTATATCGAAGGTGATAAAAGGGATTTGCTACTGAAGCAAAGTGGAGGAGGACTTACCCATGAAGAATTTTGGTCCATGATAACAGGATTACATAACAACCACCGTTTATGCACTACTACACGAACGTCTACACAAATTCATATGGCTCATCGGCGGTTCGTTGAAGCTTGTGAATGATACCATATGATTATACAGAAAGTTGAAGACGAAAACATATTTAAAATGAATAGGGCAACTTTTGATTCTCGTTACCTTGTAGAGTATGGAACTGAGTTTGTTGGCCATGAGGCGTTTGAAATATGTTGTAGTTGGCTAACCCAATTATCTTCCCCTCCCATGCCGCTTGGATTCGCTATCTTTAGTTTGTACACTTGTGACTCGTAATATTGGGTTTGACGGCTTATTTTCCCAAAATGGCCTTGAATCGCCGATAACGTCCTTTGGCATTCTGGATGCTTCTGTATGAAGGCTTTCTCCACTTTTCCAAAACGTAACGGCTGTTTGGTCGTTCCCCGTTGCGGAATCTTGTGTGAAATGACAATATATGTTGCATAGACTAATGTCTTTTTCGTCAGTCCACGGACTGGTTCCTTGCCTGCTCAATGGAGTTTCAAATATATTACTCGTGTTGCCTTGCGAGAACTGGCTTCCATCAATCGTCGGATGTGAAAAATCTCCGAATGGGGAAGTCATTATATAGAAAGAGTTTGTGTAGAGTAAAGAGATGTAGAAATAAGTTATGAATATGTTGTGATGTACAAAGGTGGAATGGAATGCTTTTATAACTGAAAATATAGCCGTTAGAAAAGTTTTAACCGTTTTATGGCTGTTGGGAATCAAAAAAGAGGCGGATATAGCCGTTGGGATGAGTTAGCCGTTGGGGATTTGGGGGGGGGGGAGTTGGGCGAGCTGATTTTATCAGCTCGCCATATTACGAGCCGATAAAATCGGCTCACCGGGCCAATTCAGAATTCTGAATTGGTCCCGTAACATTCCGCTGAATGTTACTCCCCGTAACGTTTGTTGGGTTGGTTTTCGACCTCGATTCATGATTAAGAACATGAATCAAGGTGCTGTCGGAGATGCTCTTAGGAAAGCAAAACATTAAAAGTTTGGACCCGCGGATAGCGCCAAACGTTTTCGCTTTGGAGCCACAGTTTGGAGCATAGCGCCAAACGTTTTCGCTTTGGAGCCAAATTTCTCATAACATTCCAGCTCTATACAAATTGCGAACGTGTAGTTAAGAGTTACATTATTAAATGTACATGAAAATAATATTTTATGCTATATATACAAATTGCATAACATTTTATAATATAATTATACCACGAAATTTTTTCACACTCTGACTATGGTATTCATCAAATAATTTCAAATTGATATAGGTACAAAGATTTGCAAATTAATATTTTTATATCTCAAATTCGTATTTTTTTTATATTTTTGAATTTTCTAAAATATATTAGAAAATATTTAATATTTAGAATTAATTATTAAAAGCTACTTTTGAAAAAACTACTATTTGTTTATTAATGGTTTACTTTAAGTAGTTGTATATTATTTTTTAATTATACTTAACTATTTATTATTGAATAAATACATATATAACAACTTAAACAAATAGTTGTTTGTTGGCATTCTGACTGAAATTTGTGGTGAAAGTAGAGGACTTAATTAAGACTTTAGTTACGGCATTGGTTATGAGAAAAGATTATTTTTCTAATTCTAAATAAGCAATGATTATAAGTTATTTATTATATAACATAAATTATCATTTATTATTACTTATAAATCATTAATTAGAACAATTAATTATTAATTATTGAACATGTTAATAATTATTAAAAAATAACACTAAAATATATCTTAGAAAGATTATATAAACAACTTTTGCAATTCTGTTGGAATTCTGCTGCAAAATAACTCAATAAATATTCGTCGGTATTTTGCCTAGATTTGCAGCGGAAAATAGTGGCATAATTTTTTTGTCGGTAATCTGACGCATTTTACAACGGCTTAGTGATGGATGACAGAAGACTACGGTAATAAATAAAAGAAAAAAAGTTGAAAAAACAAAAAACTATCCCTTGCAGATCACATGGAAATCCGTCGTAAATTAGCGGCGGAAATTTCCGCTTCTAAATATACGACGTTAAATCAGTGTTTCCTTGTAGTGGGTGGATTCCATGAAGGTTTGGATGATGGCTAAGTGTGAAGATCTGGAAGAGAAGAGTAGGCAGATGAGGCTACGGGGAAAGAGGCTCAAGCAAAGGCCAGGCAGGATGCTGAGGAGAGGGCTACTGCCATAGCTGAGAAGAGGAAGGCCGATGATGAGGTGGAGAGGAAGAGGGCTACCGATGAGGCCTAGAAAAAGGAGGATGAAAAAGCCCAGCAGAGGGCCACCGAGACCCTCAAGAAGCTCCATGCTGACGACGCCGCGAAGCTTAAGTCCCAGAAGTTGGATGACCGAAGGGCTGCCAAAGACGCGAAGGAGAAAGCAGAGCGGGAAGCCAAGGGGTCTCGGGAAAGAGTGACGTTGTGGTGCCCTTGCTACGGGGAATGCACCCATACCATTGCCACATACTATTCCTACCGAGATCACAGAGATTTCAAGTGGTGATGGTGAAGGCAAAAGGCGCGTCTCGATCTCCCACGAGTCGGTAAACCCTTCAAAAGGCAGAGGAAGGAGCGGATTTGGGAGGAAGAGTCCTACCATGGGTGAAGAGCCGTCTAGTGCGGAATCTGCCAAAAAAAAGCACAAGAAGAAAAGGCATGATTAGCGTTAGTAACTGAAGTAGATGTTACCGCTATTTTGGTTATGTAGGCCGACAGAATATGCGAGTACGATCCTCGCTTTTGATTTTCTCAAGACATGGCGTGGTTCTCTTATACACCCTTTCATTAGAAAGAAAAAATGTTAGGCACATAGTTTTTTCAGTGTCTGTGTGAAACGAAATATGAATTAGTAAAATTCACATTTTCGTGTTAAGTGTTCGCACTACACCAGAAAAGCCAATTTGGCAGTGCTAATGGCCGTATCAAAATTGATTTGCCAGTGCCCTGGACCGTATCAAAAAATGACGCCTCTGTTGCTTTGATACGATTTAAAACCGTATCAAATTGATACACAGATACGGTTTTTAGCCGTATCAATTTACTAATTTGATACGGATTTAAGCTGTATCAATTTGTTGATTTGATACGGTTTTAAGCCGTATCAATGTACTAAATTGATACGGCTTAAAACCGTATCAATCTACTGATTTGATACGTCTTAAAACCGTATCAAATTGGTATGTTGGCACTGTCAACTTCATAGTTCGATACGGTTTTAAGCCGTATCAAATTAGTAAATTGATACGGCTTAAAACCGTACTAAACTGGTATACTGATACGACTTAAAACCGAACTAAACTGGTATACTGATACGGCTTAAAACCGTGTTTAATGCCTCTTTCCTACAATGATAGCAATGAATTAGATATGGCTTTTAACCGTATCAAAATCGGTATATCATATATGCAATATACAGAAACACTGCACCCATTGATATATATATATATATATATATATATATATATATATATATATGCACAACAAAGAAGATACACTACACCCATATAACAGTATATTAAGAAGATACGCTAAACATAATTCGATTAATACATAAACCATAACTTCAGTTAATACAAACCACATAACACCATATATACAAAGCATAATGTTCACAGTTCTTGCTCTGGAAAAAAAAAAGACAACAAAACTGCAGTTGTCGAGCCCATACAACTCATGCTTGATCCAAAGCCTGAAAAGAAATTAAAATAACAAACATTAGTTTAGTTTCACGTCCACAACAAGAAGTCTTGATTTCACAACTAACAATAAATTTGCAAAGCAAAATATAATATCATTGCAACTAAGCCTTCCACAACAACAAGTCCTGATTTCACCTGAGTCGTAATGCTCAGTTGTAACTGAGCCTTGCGACTCAGTTTCGCTGAGCCGAAAGGCTCAGTTTCAATAATTGTTCATAATCTGGTGTGGTATTTTTTTTACTGATTTTAGGATAACATGTTCATTTGTTAACTGCTATCAAAGACGAATTTTGTTTGAATGATATGACTACTGATATATGCTATAGGCAGCAATGCAGAATTTACAGTCCACAACCGACACCAAATTATTTGTAAAAATAATCAAATTTGAGAAATGAAAGAAACTAATCAATTCTCTATTCGGTTGACAGATAAAGGCATGCTATCAAGCACAGACCGTTGGAGAAATTTTCAAGTGGAAAATATATAGGTTTTCACATGAATCGTTTGAACTGATGTGCAATTAATTTATTCAGTTGTTTTAATACAAGTATTGACCATCGTCCTCTCAAGTTTATATTCTTCTTTATTCTTGTATCAAGCCGTCGTTAAAATAGAAATATTTCATTTACTCCTCTCTGAACTTGTTAATAAAACCAGTCTTCTTCAAAGTGGATTATTTATGTTATCACATCAATGGTGGAATTATCATAGACCCACTTATCCAGTGTACCTTCTATTTATTTAATTATTGTTTTGCTTGTGAATTATTGAATTTAGTTTGATTATTCGAATTTTTTATTTTATCTTACCTATCGTTATTCCTACATTATTTTCCCCTGATAATCATGGTAAAATATTATAGTCCATCTTCCCAACCTCTTGTTGTGCCCACTTAATGATAGCTACTTCATATCGATTTGCATTTACAGAATACAAGTGGACAAACACTTTGCATATGTAGCTTAGTTCTACATAATGATTGTTACAGTCCATTACCGACACCATGATCTTGTTTATACTCACATCCATATGAAACATCACCGATCAATGAACAAAGAACTGCCAAAACTTCTCTCATGAATATAACTAACTAATTTTCGAGTTCCCAGACAATAGTCGTCGTTCACAAGCAAGCAAAATGTTTTAACATGTTAGTGCATATCTAAGTAACTTGTCCTTATAATCTTTTTAGCCAACAAAATAAGGGATACACCAAGGCATGCACACTAATAATTTGGTTGAAAGTGCATAAAGAAATAACAAAGTTAATTTAAGGTGTGAAAAGGATCAACGTCAGAGGCAAGTGCATGAACACCTATATACACAAACTTTTTTAAAAAGCATTAAAGCCTTGCATATTCATCTCATGAAATGTCCTAGTCATAATAGTTACTATATGATCACATACACGAGCTTGCACTCAAAAACAGGAAGGTCGTCCAAAAATAAATGATAAATGATAATTTAAGTATACCAAGTATATGTTCTAGTTGAACCTGTTATCTTAAAAAGGTCAACATTTAAGATTGAAATATAGAGTTAACACTGTTGCTCTTTGTATATAACTACGAAAGAAAGTAAATTAATGGGCATTCATTTCATTGTTGCCTTGCAGACATATGAAAATTCAATTATGATTTTATGATCTATTCTTTGGTTTTACAAAAATATGAAATACTATCATTAATTTACTAATTTGTGAAAGCCCGTAACTTCCCTGTGAAGGAAAGAGCGGATTACCTTGAGAACAACACACAAAAGAACGCAGACGGAAGAACATTTCATTGTATATTACAACAATTCCATCAGATACAAGAATATACAGAGTATAAATGTATAAATATTACACAGAAATATCAGAGATTTAAATTACATTGAAATACATCGCAGCGGAAATAATACAAAACACAACTAGAAGGAGATATACGGATACAGAGCTTTCCGAGTATCGTTCCAGCTGTAAGTCAGGATCCTGTGAATATAAATCTGCAAAACCAAAACTACTAGCTGCCCGTGTCAAAATAAGGGCACCTAGAGTTTAGGTTAAAACAATAAACTCCAGGTCAGTCATGGGACTGTTGTGAGAACTAAAACAGTTAATTAATCTTTATTTTAAAGTTAGATAAATCAAGGGACCACGCCGTATAAAACGGAACGGGTTTCCTCCCAAGAATACCAGTGCATAAAATAACAGCGCAATGCTAAATAAAGAACAATGAAGCTATTATAAGACCCAGTTCCCATCACACAATGCATCGCAAGCCGGAGGATAGGGTTTTTACCTTATAATAGCCAAGAATGCTTGATACGTTTAAAACCGATTATTTTGATAGTACTACAGGTGTATAGTGTCAAAACAATTTCAAATCATAAGTATCAATCATAGACGGCATGAATGCCACATACCACTATGTCGCCATATATAGGTATACAATCAAAACCGCAAGATGTCGTTTTGGAAGTTAGGTTATAATTTATGGTATGAACCGAGGCAAAAGATAGTCCTCTACCGATTCGAGACAATCTAGCCTACCATGTCTCAGGATCAGAGCTCGAGTGACCCTTGGATCGTCAGGGCCGGTCCACCGATGTGGATTAAAATGCCTGAACACTACGTTTCCCCGCCCTTTGGGGTGCAAATGAGCCAATAGATGACTCCATCGGACCCGGATCGTCCGATCAAACCGAGGCGCCTCGCAACAGCAACAACCACATAAGTCAAACTCGTTAGGGCGTGTAAAACCACTGACGCCACTTTTAGCTAGAAAGAAACACATGTCCTCCTTGAGGTCCTTCTCCCGTTTCTGGTTCATACCGGGTGTGAAACTCGCGAATCAAACGTTACACAAAGGCCGTGCTTCGATCATCAACCACTAGACTTTGCTTTTCAACAGAAGCCTTGATCATTTGCCACTTAGGCATGCCACACAGGCAATTCACTCTATGCGTTTGATATCCATCAGTATATAACCCCTGAGCTCGTATATCTTAGAGAAGGGCGTTAAGCAAGAGAATAAATTCTCCGCTGCCAAACAGATATATATTTAATAGAAATCAATCACACAGACTAAAATCCAATGTCAGACACACAGTTCATTTACATGTTCGTTCTGGGTCTGAACGAAACCGGAGGCACCTAGTACCCCGCATATCCATTGATCTCCAAGTACGTCTGGACGATCACCAACTATTTCCATCTACTTGGGTGTACAGCCCAATCAACATCATCAGTAATCACCCAAACGACGTGAAGACCTCCAGTCTTCGACCACCGTCTTCATCTTTGACTTATCGTCGTATCAGTTATTCAGAATGGGATAAACCCGGTCTTTCCGAATAACTCGCGTATATAATAAACAAGTGTTACACAAACACAACATATGCCTCATTCCCATTCATCAGTCACTAACCGTAAATTAACAAGAGAATAATTCCCCAAATATTAACCCCGAAGGCCGAAACCAACATCAGATCAATATCCAGAAAACCATTCTATTTAGCTAACCGACAGTTAGTTTCTAAATTTCACATTCTTAGGGAATGGGTTCCATTAATTTTATCAAAGATAAATTCTTTTAAATTTATTCTTTAATCTACTTTTGAATATCAATTCAAACTAGTCGGAATTAGCGAACCTTACCGAAGTAATCATTGTTTTTTATTTCCCAATCCCAACCTATTTATCCCATGAAGTAAAACAGGTAATACTTCATATCTAACACCACGGTGTTGTCGGTAAATTCAATTACCATTTCACGTTAAAATCTAATTAAAGATTTAACCCTCGTCTGGAGCAAAACTGGTAATACTCCATTCTCGATCATTTCAATCTAATTAAAGATTCATTAAA
Organism: Allium sativum; assembly: GCA_030737875.1. Classification (NCBI taxonomy): domain Eukaryota; kingdom Viridiplantae; phylum Streptophyta; class Magnoliopsida; order Asparagales; family Amaryllidaceae; genus Allium; species Allium sativum. Next base: position 756,421,539 of record CM060918.1, read on the forward strand.
ACTCCACTTAGTTTTAATCTGTGACTGGGTTAAAGAATCAGTGTCATTTAAAACACGGTTCATGATAAACCCCAAAATCACATCACATTTCAATCAGTCCCTAACCGTAAATTAGCAAGTGAGCAATTCCCTAAGTATTAACCCCGAAGGCCGAAACCAACATCAGATCAATACCCCAGAAACCATTCAACTTAACTAATCTCCAGTTAGTTTCTGATTTTCTTAACTCCTTTGGGTCTAAGAACAGAATTTTTGAAGATACCGTTCACGACAACCCAAAATCACATTCCATTAATTATCGGGTTAAAGAACAAGTGTTATTTAAAACACAGTTCACGATAAACCTAAAAATCAATACCAATTCAATTCCAATTAAATATTATTTAATTGGTACACTTCACTAAATCTAAATAAAAAGATTTAATCTTTTTCTCAACTGGGTTCAAGAACAGAGTTAATGAAGACACCATTCACGACAAACCCAAATCACATTTGATATTAAATACAAGGCTCTGAATAGAAAATATATCGGCTTATATTCAATATCAAATTCTACGACCAACAAATATCGTATTGGAAACAACGATATAAATATATCTTTCAAATTTCCGTAACAATATCTGTATAATCACGAAATCCAACATCGAAATAATCCAAAGACAATTTCGATTCAAATCCATTCCAATTCAATTATTGGAAATTCTGGTTACTTTTAAAACCTTTTTCAAATCCAATTTATTTATTTAAAAATAAATAGAATTTTAATTCTAGTTCAAAACTAGTTCATTTCGATAAAAATCTATTTTTATCTTTTCAAAAATGAAGTTTTTCATCCCAAATCTTCACAGATCATTTTTATGATTTTACACAAATTATTACTATTTTTAATAATTTTATCAAGGCCCGTACAGTCGATTTCCATCAACGGCCATCGAAGTGCACTAACAACGACCTTTTCCAAATTTGATTTGGACATAATTCCAAATCCAACCGTTAGATTTCTAATTTCTAATATTCGTTAGAAAGCTCTTTTTAATACGAACCCAATGGTTCTGGTTTTAGGAGAATCCGATGGTCGGATCTCCCGTAATATCCATTCGAAGTCAATGGTCGAAATTCACGAACTACCGCAGCACGACGCGTTCTATTCAGGCCATTATATTATATATATATATATAATATATACTTCGTCGATTTCCTTTTAAAACGTATTATATAAATAGTTTTAAATTCGTTTTCAAAACGATTTCAACTTCTTTTTTTCAAATTCAAATCAAAATTGAATTTTCCCTTACAAATTCGTTTTAAATTCATTTCAAATTGATTTCAATTCAAATCGATTTTGAATTCAATTTTAGTTCGTTTTCAGTTCAATTCAATTTCAATTTGAATTCATTTCTATTCAATTTCAATTCTATTCAATTTCAATTCTATTCAATTTCAATTCTATTCAATTTCAATTCAAATTCATTTCTATTCAATTTCAATTCGATTCAATTTCAATTTGAATTCATTTCTATTCAATTTCAATTCGAATTCATTTCTATTCAAAGTATCAGATTTTGAAATCACTTTCGATGTTCATTATAAAATGAATAAAATCGATATAAATATCGTTCACGTCAAAATGGCGTAAATCTAATCAACACGGCTTCATATATTCCTATTTTCAAATATTCTATTTTAAATATTTCCTTTTCAAATATTTCTATTTTAAATTTTTCCTTTTCAAATATTTCTATTCAAATATTTCTTTTTCAAAACTGGAATGAGGCCCAATCAATTACCATATAATGTTAATTATATGGATTTTCTACACACATGTACACAATAACAACGATGAATAATCAACCATCATCCAAAGTGCATTCTACACTGTATAAGCATCAAATATAAATATTCAACGCTTATAACAGCCTGTCAATCAATCGATCGACATACAACTAAACAATCAGGATTAGGGTACGTCAAATATCATCCCAATACCCATGTGGGGTTTCAAACAATCAAACACAAATTTTATTTGTGCAGTTGGGCGATGTGTAAAATTTATCGTCCCAATCAATATCAGTCAAATGTGTGTATATAAACAAATCGTCCGATTTGTTTATTTTCATTTCATTTCATATACACGTTAAAAATTCTATTTTTAACTATAAAATATTTTCCACTATAAAATATTTTATTTCAACTATATAAATATTTTATTTCATTTCACATCACACAATCAACTATACAGCAAAATCAAACAAACAAGCATACAAGCCGTCCATGGTCTGTGGACGACGGGTGTCGGGTGCTACTAAACACCGTCTGCACCCTAGTATATATTTTAACTAGAAATAAATTTAAAAGTGAGGAGTTCTCACCGACTAGCTAATCCATACACCATGACTCTTCTTATGTAGAAAATCCCCGCCATTTCTTCTTTCACCACTTTCGTCATCCGTGTTCACTACATATATAAAAATCGAATTTTTACCTCGCTATTCAATATATAGAAATCGAATTTTTACTACTATTCAATATATAAAAATTATATCTTTATTATCTATACTATATAAAAGTCACATTTTTCTTTGATTAAAAATCTAATCTTTCCTTGTTTAAAAATCACGTCTTTACTTATATAAAAATCAATTCTTTCTTTATAAAAATCATTTCTTTTTACAAATGAAAATCAAGTCTTTTTAGAAGTGAAAATCATTTCTTTTTACAAATGAAAATCAAACCACAAAAAATCTAATCTTTTTATATGAACAAAAATCATATCTTTTACTTGTTAAAAATCTTAACTTCGTTTAAAAAAAAACATAACTTTGTTTTAATCTAACTCATAACTTTGTTTTCATCTAAATCATAAATTTGTTTTAATCTTTATATATAATAATAATAATTAAAAAAATGATTTAAAACAATATTTCGCAGGAAAAAAAACTCACGTTGTTTTCAGCGGGGAGGAGGGAATTGGCAGCGCTGATGGGGAGGGAGAGAGGCACGAGGGGGGTTCCTGACTAATGGTGGCGGTGGAGGGGGGTTTTTGATCGGTTTTAGGGTTGGAAAGGGGGGCGTGGAGGTTTTTTGGCTACAGCGTCGACCAGGGGGGTGCGATGGAGGACTGGGAGGTGGTGGAGGAGGTCGGCCAGGGGCGTGGTGGCCGTTGCGAGGTGGAGGCTGCGTCTCCCGTGAATGGGATGACGGGATTTATCAGATCGGTTTTTTTTAATTCTTCTAACTGAGCATTGACTAGAGTGGGAGAGGGAGAGAATAGAGGGTGGGATCTTATATAGTTTAATTATTTATTTATTTTATCTCTCCAAAAAGTCACATTTTCGTTCGAATTCCAAACAAGACCCACTAACTGCCGTCCCTAGCTAATTACCCCCATTCCGAACACAACGGAATATATTTCACAAGCCAATTCGAATGTTACGATCAGTTTCCATCAAAATCAAAATATAAATCAATATATACTGAATTTAAATGCACATTTCAATTTACTGGGGCCACATACTAACTCGAAAAATCCCAGAAAAATATTTTCTAGCTTCGTATTGACGATACGGTCCTAACAAAACTAATTTCGCCAAATTCTGAGACCGTTTGAAAAATGGCCATTTTCCAGTCGATTAAAATCAACTGAAACTGGTCAAACGCGTTTTCCTTTGCCACGCTCACATATTGATTCGAAAAATTATGAAACTTGAAACCTAGCTATAACTAGATATCACGGATCCAACAAAAGTGGTTTCGTCGAAAACCGAGGTCGTTTGCAAAATTTCCATTTTCAAGGGCCAGAATTCCATAGCGACTATTCTGAAATTTCAACTGGACATATCTTTTGATTCCCGCTATGAAATTTTGATATTTCAGATTCGTTGGAAAGATATTATCAATTAGATTCAAATATTTTTGGTTTCACTAAAATCCGGTTTATTTTGCACCTGGTACATTCATTTGAAATTTGAAATGGAATTAACGAACTACCGCGCCATTTTCAATTCCTTTTATATATATAAATAAATATTTATATTCTAACGACGACGTATATAAATATACGTTCGAATTATATTCAAAATAAATTTATCGTCGATATTATTTAAAATAATCTATTTTAAATATTCAAAATTCGCTAAAATTGCCAAAATAAAATTTTTAAATTGGCTTGGATTTCCGGGTCGTTACAATCTCCCCCACTTAAAACTTTTCGTCCCCGAAAAGGAACGAAGCCAAAAGTTGTTTCACAAATCAACTCAACTTTCAATATTTTCACTACGGCTTTAGTTCTTCAACTTTTCAGTTTCTAAGAACTTTTCAAAATTTTCAAAAATTTGGCTAACACCCTAAATTTTCGAAAAATTTCGCCATAACCTCCCCTGCACCGGGAGCACCGGGAAAATCCCGAAATTGCCATACAGGCCCTCTGATCTCAAAAAGAAAAAGCAAACGCCAAGCGGCTGGCCAATCGGCTCATAAAATCATCATCACCCAAACAAAATAGTAAATTATGGTAAACATGTACCTATTTGTCGGGCAAACAATTTTATTCTTCTGCTCTAGCTTCTTTGCTATGACCTGTTCAATGTAAGTACATGTATATGCAAGCAAATGCGACCAAATTTCAATACAATTCACTTTTTGGTCAATTTGGCTAAATGGTTAAAATTTTAATTAATCAAGCCATAATCAAACAACACAACCATCAATCAATTAGTTGATTATCATTTCAAATTCATAACTTTGATACATAGTCAAAAAATCACATTTTTAATGCCAAATCACTACAATAGGCCCTATCTAATTTTGGTTCTCACACCAGTCAATAGGAAATATATAAAAAGCCCACCTTCGTCACTCAAACATAAATATTGGTAATGTGATCACAATTATCAGTATCATCCCCGGGCGACTAGAGTGTGATTCTATATCTATCCAGTATATTAAAACTTCGAATACACGCGGATCAGACGTATACGCAAAATCTTTATATACTGGACTGTCCAAATCAGTACAAATAAATAATCAAATACGAATAATTGATTTAAATTTTCAAAATAAAATTTGTTTTCAATTTTATTTTTCAAAACAACACTCTTCACACTCGTTCTAGGATACTACTGATCCCATCTCTAATGAGGCATTCTCGTTGGATATTACTAATCCAATCTCTAATGAATTCTTTCGTTTGGTTCTAACGTGTCTCGTTCTCTGAGCTTTGTAAACCAAAGCTCTGATACCAACTGTGATAGCCCGTAACTTCCCCGTGAAGGAAAGAGCGGATTACCTTGAGAACAACACACAAAAGAACGCAGACGGAAGAACATTTCATTGTATATTACAACAATTCCATCAGACACAAGAATATACAGAGTATAAATGAATAAATATTACACAGAAATATCAGAGATTTAAATTACATTGAAATACATCGCAGCGAAAATAATACAAAACACAACTAGAAGGAGTTATACGGATACAAAGCTTTCCGAGTATCGTTCCAGCTGTAAGTCAGGATCCTGTGAATATAAATCTACAAAACCAAAACTACTAGTTGCCCGTGTCAAAATAAGGGCACCCAGAGTTTAGGTTAAAACAATAAACTCCAGGTCCGCCACGGGACTGGTGTGAGAACTAAAACAGTTAATTAATCTTTATTTTAAAGTTAGGTAAATCAAGGGACCACGCCGTATAAAACGGAACGGGTTTCCTCCCAAGAATACCAGTGCATAAAACAACAGCGCAATGCTAAATAAAGAACAATGAAACTATTATAAGACCCAGTTCCCATCACACAATGCAACGCAAGCCGGAGGATAGGGTTTTTACCTTATAATAGCCAAGAATGCTTGATACGTTTAAAACAGATTATTTTGATAGTACTATAGGTGTATAGTGTCAAAACAATTTCAAATCATAAGTACCAATCATAGACGACATGAATGCCCCATACCACTATGTCGCCATATATAGGTATACAATAAAAATGCAAGATGTCGTATTGGAAGTTGGGTTATCATTTATGGTATGAACCGAGGCAAAAGATAGTCCTCTACCGATTCGAGACAATCTAGCCTACCATGTCTCAGGATCAGAGCTCGAGTGACCCTTGGATCATCAGGGCCGGTCCACCGATGTAGATTAAAATGCCTGAACATTACGTTTCCCCGCCCTTTGGGGCGCAAATGAGCCAACAGATGACTCCATCGGACCCGGATCATCCGATCAAACCGAGGCGCCTCGCAACAGCAACAACCACATAAGTCAAACTCGTCAGGGCGTGTAAAACCACTGACGTCACTTTTAGCTAGAAAGAAACGCATGTCCTCCCTGAGGTCCTTCTCCTGTTTCTGGTTCATACCGGGTGTGAAACTCGCGAATCAAACGTCACACAAAGCTACGCCACAAAGGTCGTGCTTCGATCATCAACCACAAGACTTTGCATTTCAAAAGAAGCCTTGATCATTTGCCACTTAGGCATGCCATACAGGCAATTCACTCAATGCGTTTGATATCCATCTGTATATAACCCCTGAGCTCGTACGTCTCAGAGAAGGGCGTTAAGAAAGAGAATAAATTCTCCGCCGCCAAACTGATATATATTTAATAGAAATCAATCACACAGACTAAAATCCAATGTCAGACACACTATCCATTTACAAGTTCGTTCTGGGTCTGAACGAAACCGGAGGCACCTAGTACCACGCCTATCCATCGATCTCCTAGTACGTTTGGACGATCACCAACTGTTTCCATCTTCTTGGGTGTACAACCCAATCAAGATCATCAGTAATCACCCAAACGACATGAAGACCTCCGGTCTTCAACCACCGTCTTCATCTTCGACTAATCGTCGTATCAGTTATTCAGAATGGAATAAACCCAGTCTTTCCGAATAACTCGCGTATATAATAAACAAGTGTTACACAAACATAACATAGCCTCATTCCCATTCATCAGTCACTAACCGTAAATTAACAAGAGAATAATTCCCCAAATATTAATCCCGAAGGCCGAAACCAACATCAGATCAATATCCAGAAAACCATTCTACTTAGCTAACCGACAGTTAGTTTCTAAATTTCACATTCTTAGGGAAAGGTTCCCATTAATTTTATCAAAGATAAATTCTTTTAAATTTATTCTTTAATCTACTTTTGAATATCAATTCAAACTAGTCGGGATTAGCGAACCTTACCGAAGTAATCATTGTTTTTTATTTCCCAATCCCAACCTATTTATCCCATGAAGTAAAACTGGTAATACTTCATATCTAACACCATGGTGTTATCGGTAAATTCAATTACCATTTCACGTTAAAATCTAATTAAAGATTTAACCATCGCCTGGAGCAAAACTGGAGGTACTCCATTCTCGATCATTTCAATCTAATTAAAGATTCATTAAAACTCCACTTAGTTTTAATCTGTGACTGGGTTAAAGAATCAGTGTCATTTAAAACAGGGTTCACGATAAACCCCAAAATCACATCACATTTCAATCAGTCCCTAACCGTAAATTAGCAAGTGAGCAATTCCCTAAGTATTAACCCCGAAGGCCGAAACCAACATCAGATCAATACCCCAGAAACCATTCAACTTAACTAATCTCCAGTTAGTTTCTGATTTTCTTAACTCCTTTGGGTCTTAGAACAGTATTATTGAAGATACCGTTCACAACAACCCAAAATCACATTCCATTAATTATCGGGTTAAAGAACAAGTGTTATTTAAAACACTATTTACGATAAACCAAAAAATCAATACCAATTCAATTCCAATTAAATATTATTTAATTGGTACACTTCATTAAATCTAAATAAAAAGATTTAATCTTTTTCTCAATTGGGTTCAACAACAAGGTTAATGAAGACACCATTCACGACAAACCCAAATCACATTTGATATTAAATACAAGGCTCTGAATAGAAAATATATCGGCTTATATTCAATATCAAATTCTACGACCAACAAATATCATATTGGAAATAACGATATAAATATATCTTTCAAATTTCCGTAACAATATCTGTATAATCACGAAATCCAACATCGAAATAATCCAAAGACAATTTCGATTCAAATCCATTCCAATTCAACTATTGGAAATTCTGGTTACTTTTAAAACCCTTTTCAAATCCAATTTATTTATTTAAAAATAAATAGAATTTTAATTCTAGTTCAAAACTAGTTCATTTCGATAAAAATCTATTTTTATCTTTTCAAAAATGAAGTTTTTCATCCCAAATCTTCACAAATCATTTCTTATGATTTTCCATAAATTATTACTATTTTTAATAATTTTATCAAGGCCCGTACAGTCGATTTCCATCAACGGCCATCGAACTGCACTTACAGCGATCTTTTCCAAATTTGATTTGGACATAATTCCAAATCCAATCGTTAGATTTCTAATTTCTAATATTCGTTAGAAAGCTCTTTTCGATACGAACTCAACGGTTCCAGTTTTAGGAGAATTCGACGGTCGGATCTCCCGTAATATCCATTAGAAGTCAATGGTTGAAATTTACGAACTACCATCGCGCGGCGCATTCTATTCAGGCCATTATATTATATATATATAATATATAATTTATACTACGTCGATTTCCTTTTAAAACTATTGTATAAATCGTTTTAAATTCGTTTTCGAAACGATTTCAACTTCTTTTTTTCAAATTCAAATCAAAATTGAATTTTCCCTTACAAATTCGTTTCAAATTCATTTCAAATTGATTTCAATTCAAATCGATTTTGAATTCAATTTCAGTTCGTTTTCAATTCGATTCAATTTCAATTAAAATTCATTTCTATTCAATTTCAATTCTATTCCATTTCGATTCTATTCAATTTCAATTCGAATTCATTTCTATTCAATTTCAATTCGAATTCATTTCTATTCAAAGTATCAAATTTTGAAATCACTTTCGATGTTCATTATAAAATGAATAAAATCGATATAAATATCGTTCATGTCAAAATGGCGTAAATCTAATCAACACAGCTTCATATATTCCTATTTTCAAATATTCTATTTTAAATATTTCCTTTTCAAATATTTCTATTTTAAATATTTCCTTTTCAAATATTTCTATTCGAATATTTCTTTTTCGAAACTGGAATGAGGCCCAATCAATTACCATATAATGTTAATTATATGGATTTTCTACACACATGTATACAATAACAACGATGAATAATCAACCATCATCCAAAGTGCATTCTACACTGTATAAGCATCAAATATAAATATTCAACGCTTATAACAGCCTGTCAATCAATCGATCGACATACAACTAAATAATCGGGATTAGTGTACGTCAAATATCATCCCAATACCCATGTGGGGTTTCAAACAATCAAACACAGATTTTATTTGTGCAGTTGGGCGATGTGTAAAATTTATCGTCCCAATCAATATCAGTCAAATGTGTGTATATAAACAAATCGTCCAATTTGTTTATTTTTATTTCATTTCATATACACGTTAAAAATTCTATTTTTAACTATAAAATATTTTCCACTATAAAATATTTTATTTCAACTATATAAATATTTTATTTCATTTCACATCACACAATCAACTACACAGCAAAATCAAACAAACAAGCATACAAGCCGTCCATGATCTGTGGACGACGGGTGTCGGGTGCTACTAAACACCATCTGCATCCTAGTATATATTTTAACTAGAAATAAATTTAAAAGTGAGGAGTTCTCACTGACTAGCTAATCCATACGCCACGACTCTTCTTATGTAGAAAATCCCCGCCGTTTCTTCTTTTATCACTTTCGTCATCTGTATTCACTACATATATAAAAATCGATTTTTTACCTCGCTATTCAATATATAGAAATCGAATTTTTACTACTATTCAATATATAAAAATTATATCTTTATTATCTATACTATATAAAAGTCACATTTTTCTTTGATTAAAAATCTAATCTTTCCTTGTTTAAAAATCACGTCTTTACTTCTATAAAAATAATTTTTTCTTTATAAAAATCTTTTCTTTTTACAAATGAAAATCAAGTCATTTTACAAGTGAAAATCATTTCATTTTACAAATGAAAATCAAACCTTTTCTGAGAAAAAATCAATTCTTTTTATATGAACAAAAATCATATCTTTTACTTGTTAAAAATCTTAACTTCGTTTTAAAAAAAAAATCATAACTTTGTTTTAATCTAAATCATAAGTTTGTTTTAATCTAAATCATAACTTTGTTTTAATCTTTATATATAATAATAATAATAATTAAAAAAATGATTTAAAACGATATTTCGTAGAAAAAAAAACTCACGTTGTTTGCAGCGGGGAGGAGGGAATTGGCAGCGCTAATGGGGTGGGAGAGAGGCACGAGGGGGGTTCTTGACTAATGGCGGTGGTGGAGGAGTGGGGTGGGGGGGGTTCTAATCAGTTTTAGGGTTGGAAAGGGGGGCGCGGAGGTTTTTTGGCTACAGCGTCGACCAGGGGGGTGCGATGGAGGACTGGGAGGTGGTGGAGGAGGTCGGCCAGGGGCGTGGTGGCCGTTGCGAGGTGGAGGCTGCGTCTCCCGTGAATGGGGCGACGGGATTTATCAGATCGGTTTTTTTTATTCTTCTAACTGAGCGTTGACCAGAGAGGGAGAGGGAGAGAATAGAGGGTGGGCTCTTATATAGTTTATTTATTTATTTATTTTATTTCTCCAAAAAGTCACCTTTTCGTTCGAACTCCAAACGAGACCCACTGACTGCCGTCGCTAGCTAATTACCCCCATTCCGAACACAATGGGATATGTTTCACAAGCAAAAATTCGAACGTTACGATCAGTTTCCCTCAAAATCAAAATATAAATCAATATATATTGAATTTGAATGCACATTTCAATTTACTGGGGCCACATACTAACTCGAAAAATCCCAGAAAAATATTTTCTAGCTTCGTATTGACGATACGGTCCTAATAAAACTAATTTCATCAAATTCTGAGAATGTTTGAAAAATGGCCATTTTCCAATCGATTAAAATCAACTTAAACTGGTCAAACGCGTTTTCCTTTGCCACACTCACATATTGATTCGAAAAATTATGAAACTTGAAACCTAGATATAACTAGACATCCCGGATCCAACAAAAGTGGTTTCGTCGAAAACCGAGGTCTTTTGCAAAATTTCCATTTTCAAGGGCGAGAATTCCATAGCGACTATTCTGAAATTTCAACTGGACTTATCTTTTGATTCCCGCTATGAAATTTTGATATTTCAGATTCTTGGAAAGATATTATCAATTAGATTCAAATATTTTTGGTTTTACTAAAATCCGGTTTATTTTGCACCTGGTACATTCATTTGAAATTTGAAATCGAATTATCGAACTACCGCGCCATTTTCAATTCCTTTTATATATATAAATAATTATTTATATTCTAACGACGACGTATATAAATATACGTTCGAATTATATTCAAAATAAATTTCTCGTCGATATTATTTAAAATAATCTATTTTAAATATTCAAAATTCGCTAAAATTGCCAAAATAAAAAATTTAAATTGGCTCAGATTTCCGGGTCGTTACATAATTAGGTTTCAAAAACTACAGGTTATAAAATTTGCGTGAACCTAAGAATTGGCAGATCGTCCATTGTTATGAATTCTGTAATATGTTTGTTGGTAGTAGTACAAACAAGTCTAGTGCTTGAAATGGTCGGTAATTCAAAATCATTTGATAAAAGAATTTAAAAGGGTAAATTAAATTGACAATTGTATAAGTCTTATAATAAGTGATGTTCACTCGAGTATAAGGACATCTTTCTTAGTTGAATTTGTCACGATATATGGATTTCAACTGAGCCTTAAGGCTCAGCGAAACTGAGCCTTACGCTCAGTTTCAACTGAGCTGTAACGCTTAGTTTCACCTTAGATTTACGGCTTAGTTTCGCTGAGCCGAAAGGCTCAGTTTCAACTGAGCATTACGGCTCAGTTTCAGCATAGCCTTATGGCTTAGTGAAACTGAACCTTACACTCAGTTTCAACTGAGCCTTACGGCTCAGTTTCGCTGACCCAAAAGGCTCAGTACCAACATAAATAAGCTTCATGAAAAATAGGGGTAGAAAGGTACCTGAAACCGAATAGATAGAATATCCGAATCCTGAAGATAATCAGGACGACCAAGTGACAGGAGTGCAAATTTCCACTGCACCAAAAGTATACAAGACAAACTATCCATCAGCCCATTGGTTTAATTGCAACTACCTCTCATATAACTAACTTCAGTAATCAAGTTTAATTGCAACTACCTCTCATATAACTAACTTGAGTGATCAATAGGACATTATCATTAGGAGATTGGGGTTTTTGTTATTAGTCCTTTAAACAAAACATAAAAACATACCTCAAGGCCAAAAAAGGATGAAGAAAAATGTTGAGAAAACAAAATTTAACCAACTAAATTTTATAAGAGCGAAACCATACCTGAAATAGCTCTGAAAGAAGAATTGCTTCGGTAATGCCACTGGAATAAGCAATGCAATATCTGAAATAAGCAATGCAAGCAATGTATTAGTGAATCAGGATAAACCGAAAGAAGGCTATGTTGGACGATTCTTGAATTATAGTTGGTTATGCAAGAGAAAATAGTTAAAATCGAAGGGAATGTTGTACTAAATTTAGTTTGAAGATCAAAGAGTCAATCCTAGTGGGTTATGGATTTAAAATTGGAAAATGGATAAAATATAAAAGCAGTTAACCTATGATATAATATGTCAATAGTACTTTTGGTTATGGGTTCTTTTATTCTTACGTGAACTCTTTTGACTTGATAGCATATAGTGTAAAATTATATATACCTGCTCCAATGTCTAAAGATAGCGAATTAGACTCTTCGGATGACACATATACCCACCTACTCCGACTTCATCAAAGGTCTCTGCAAATTGACGATTTATTTTGGTGGTCTTCTCATCCGATAGAAGTATATTGTCCAAAACCAATTTTTCATGTGTAGATGGTACATATTTCCCATGAATTTTGGATGATGTAGAATCTCGACATATAGTACCTGTTGCTACTATGTCTAGATCAAAGTTGAGAATTTCACATTTTTGATTGTTCGAAACATTGGTTGTATCTTGAGAAGCAACGACTTTAGAAGAACCAAGTTGTCTGTTGCGTGCTCCATCAGGGGGATCTAACTGTGCACGGATTCCTTGTTCGATGTTTCCCACCATTTGAATCAGAAGCTCCATTCTCCCCGCCATATTCCCCACTGTACCCTCCAAACTTCCCACCCTCGTTTTCAAGTCTTCATTGTCTTGACTAACACATTTGACTCGTTTCTGTACAATAGCACAAGCCTTAACATTAGTCATTAGTATGACGGTCCCAACACCGCGGCTCCTACCCTTCGTATCCTTACCCAACACTTGTGATAAGATATCATCATCCATTGTCAATTTTTCTTCATCACTATCAGTGAACTTTTCCTTCATTTTCACAATTTTATCCTGAGATATGATAATTCTTAAAGGAATAATGAAATTTCAAATAATACACAAGTTAATATTTGTTTAACTTAAGAAGTACATAGAAGCGGCATGTGATATGCTACCGTCTTTTTTTTTGTGCGTCTTCTGCCATACTTGGCGACGATCGATATTTGCAGATGGATCTGCAACAGTCTGCAATATATTCCATTTTATATATATTTCCTATCATAATTGGGGAGGGGGGGATTTACTATTTTTGAAATAAAATGAATATAAATTACCAATTCGTGTTCTATTCTAGCATGACTTTTAAGTCTTGCATGGTGACCATAATTAATCAATAACTTATTTCTTTTGCCTGACTTCCTCCTTTTGATCGCTTCAGCCGTTGCTTCATTTTTTATGAACTCATTCCAATCTTCTTGATCAACTGTTGGTGGACAATTTTTCAACCGTTCTTCGTCATTATCGAAAATATCATAAAAACTTGCTCTTATGTTTTTCTTGTGTCTCCTAAAAGCCTCGGATATCTTTTTATAAATATTTCCTTTGAAAGCGGCTCAAGCGCGTACATTTTCTACAAAAATTAACAGTCAGACTGTAAAAATAGACCGTAGACATTTAAGTGCTATATTACCAAATTGCTCAAGTAAATACTTACCATCAACTTGTTCCAAATGTCGTCCTTATATGTTTTGGGTATTTTATTCCAACTTACGTATGATATCGGCACATGAGCTCTTACTAGTTTACCAAGCATAGTAGCGACTTTTGAAGCATTTTCTGAGATTGGGATATCAAGTAGGTTTTGATCAACTTTCTGCTCTTTTGAACATGATGCATGTGATGATATTGGATTTTGTGACATAATTTCCTGCAAAAAATAGTACAACTAATACATGTGATAATCACCACCATGCTCAATAGGTTATCCACAATTCACAAGTTAACATATGGTTTTGGTAAAATAAAGCATTCAACAATTCATGACATTCCAAATACATGCTATTTCCTTAAGGAAAAAAAAACCATTCAACAATTCATTACATTCCAAATACATGTGATAAAAAAGCAGTCAACAATTCATGACTTTACAAGTACATTTTCTAATTTTTCATTGTCTTCAAAAGCTGATTGGTAGACGGTAGGAAACTCAATGTCATCCACATTTGTAGTCAACCGTTTTGGTGTATGCAAAACCACAAACCATCCGTTATTTTTTAAATCTTTTGAGTAGAACACTTGACTTGCTTCTGATGCAAGAATAAATGGTTTTTCATTCATGCTGTCTTTGTTCTTTAATTTTCCTAAATTGACCATGATTAAGATTTGAAACGGGATCTATTTTGCAACCATTAATCTTATCCTCGACCTTTACCCAATCACAATAAAAAAATGTTTGTTTGATGTCAGTGTAATCCAACTCAAGTATCTGCTGAATGACTCCATAATACGTTGTTTCTGCTTCTTTATAATTTTTATCTTTACCACTCGCTCTAAAATTTGTAATTTCTTTAATGCATACACCGCTATCCTGTGTGACCATACGGTCTTCGTACATTTTCGTGGAAAATAAAAACCCATTCACTTGGTACTTCGTATAACTAAGCGCCATGAACCTCGACCCGTGTGCAAGCCACCAAAGAGTTGGATTAACATTGCTGCAATTCACCAAATACATAAAACACAATAAATAAATAAAGGAATGGTTTGTATTGTCAACTTATAAAAACGTGAAATACTTATGATGATGTTATACCTCATTACGTAACCATAGAGTAAAATTTTGAATGACTTCGACGGTTGTACCTTTTCCTCACATTTGAAATCTAGTGCTTTTCGCATAGGAGTTATACCTTCTATGGAAAACACATCGAAATGGATATATAAATTGAATTAAAAAAATGAAAATTTGAAACAAATTCATGAACTTACTTCTTCCATTCATCCAATCCATCATACTTATTAAGGACTCATCTACGCACTTGTTCAAACTACACTTGGGTTAATGTTATATTTTTACCATTATCTAAAGGTATCTCACCAGCAAACTCATCATCCTCATCTAAAAATGCCTTGCGGGTATGTTTATGATTGACATAACCTCCGTTTGGCATATATTCCATGCAGTAAAGGCTAGCTTCTTGTACTATATATTCTTCTGCAATACACCCTTCAATGTATCTTTTGTTGCGTACATATCCTTTATATGTTTTCATTAATCTGTGAATGTGGTCAATTATATATTGTACACGATAGCTATTTACACCGAATAATAATGTACATAACTGAAATTAGTTATTTTCCATTCAAAATGATACATCCATCTATATATGACAGGGCCACCAATCATTGTCTGATTGACTAAATGAACCATAAGATGGATACTAATATCAAAAAATGCAGGTGGAAAATGTTTTTCAAAAACACACATTGCTTCTATCAAACCAGCCTTTGCTTTTATAAGGTGTTCCCTATTGATCACCTTTGAGCACAAAATGTTAAAGAATAAACTAATACAATGAACAACATTTTGCAGATCCTTGTGTTGTGCATAAGAATGTTGAAGCAATACTGGAAGCAAATGTTGCATTATGGTATGATAATCTTGTGACTTCATATTTCTCAATTTGGGAGGATTGATGGTCACATTATTGCGGAAGTTAGAAGAGAATTTATTAGGTACTTTCAGATTTTTCAATACAGTGAAAAACCGTATCTTTTCTTCTTTGCTCATAGTAAAAGTTGCCTTAGGCATGATTATTTTATTTGTTTTAGGATCTTCCATCACCCACAACTTTTTTTTTATAGCCATGATTTTCAGATCCTTGCGTGCATTGACGCCATCTTTTGACTTACCTTTATGGCCTATAATGGTGCTTATGAGATGCTTTGTGACATTCTTCTCTATATGCATAACATCAATATTATGTCGAATCATATTTGCTTTCCAATATGGTAAATCAAAAAAAGATTACTACAAGAAAAATATCCTATTGCAACTAGCTATTTGCAGTAGGCGACACATGATAGTTGCAGTAAATGATATTTAGCAACAGACCTATTATAGCAGTTGCAATAGATGAGATTTAGCAACAAGATTTTTCTTCCTATTGCAAAAAGCATATTTTTAGCAACCGCGCTTCCCTTCCTATTGCAAAAACATACTTTTCGCAACTGTGCTTCCATAACAGTTGCAACAAACATATTATTTAAAACTGCGCTACCAAGCCGGTTGCGAATAAATATCTTTAGCAACAGTTTTCGCCACTTGCAATAACTGTATTTTTTTACAACTGGTAAGCAAGTTGTGAAAAACATAATATTAACTTTTAATAATTAATTTTAAATAGTTACTATTAAATAATTAACTATTGGTAATTATGTAAAAGATTGATAATTATTAATAAATAATAAAATTTAATTACTATAAATTAATATTTATAATTGATAATTAAATAATAATGATTAATAATTAACAAACAATAATAATTAATAGTTTAAAAGTATTAATATTGAATACAAAAGTAAAAAATTGTATTTAGTTATAATATAATAAGTATTAAGTAACGATAATTAATTAATATGAATTATCGACTTAATCTCGTTACGTAATCAGGTTTATTGTGAGAGGATTGGGTTTATAAAATAACAATATGAAATGATTGTGTTATGTGCATTTATAATCAAGTTTATTGTGAAAGGCCAAAATACAACCAAACTATAAATATAAGTGAAACCCTCAAAATTAGCAAATTTTGTTTCAGGTGCCCATAGATTTTCTAATCCCGCTATTTTTTTTGGTTTCCCGCTTCATAATCGAAATCTGACGGCTCTTAAAGCTGGCTCTCCTTCTTCCTATCTCAAAAACCTTAATCCCAAAAATGCCCTAAAACAATGAGCCACCATCCTTTTTTTCGCTTCCTGCTCTTCACCACCGATTCTATCCTTCATTAATGCTGACCGTAGCTTTCTTCTTGCTGTTGATTGCAACGCACTGCTTAATCTCAGATTCCGCATTTTCATTGTAACCCTTCACTCTATACGTCAGTTTTCGGGCACTCATGAGAGGCCTCGCAACGACATCTTACTCTCCCCTGTTAATCTGCCTTCCCTCCCACGAATCTCTTTGTCGTACACCTCTTTTATTCGAGCTACAAGGCAGAACCCCTAGTTTTGGATAGCGATGGCGACTTGCTGGCTTTGATTTGAAGGGTTATTGCAGACTGATTTCGTGTTTGTGCTCGGATTTTAGTTGGAATTGTGAGTGGTGGTGGTCTGATGCCTTCTGCGTGTCCTCGAAGCTGCTTGTATTTTGTTGTGGGATTTTATATTTTTGGATCTGGGATTTTGGCATTGTGCTTTAGTGAGGAGCTTGGTTTGCTTTGTGCCTCCAAGTAGTTTGCCTTTCCCCTGGGTGCCTACATTGCAGCGGAGGGATGTCTGGCCGCTTCATTGATGACTGATGTGGTGGTACTTGTGGCTTGCGGGTTGCCTCCTCTTCCCTTTATTATGCCTTAAAGTAAGTTTTGCTATGTGAGTTCTCCTAATGATTGTTGTTTCCCTGTCTTCTTCGGTTTGGGTTCTTATTAAGGTTCATCTTTGTCATTCTTGCAAACTTAAGGTATCTATTCAGTTCCCTGCAAATTTGCCTTTCTTGTAGAATCTTAGGTTTCCGTCTGCTGCTTTCACGGCATTAGTCCTATGAATCTCCGAATTGTTTTTAATGGATTGTTTTTAATGCCTTAGATATTTGCATGCCATTCTCAAATATACATTATCTTATACTAATGCGTGTGATTAGACTAAGTCTAGCAAGGCCTATATTACGTCTGCTGTTTATATAAATATTCGTTTCAGTAAGTCAACCATTTCAGTTTCATGAAACACTTGAAAAACAATGTTCAGTTTCATGAAGCATTTATTAGTTCTGTGTATAGGGTCATAGAATCCGTACTTAGTTTTAGTTGTAGCATATATAGAATTCTTTACCATTTCCTGCGGTAAAAGGTAATATATATAATGGAGAATATATATTATTAGATGATCTGTTTGACTTTATAATGGTGAATATATATTATATGTATTTCTCGCAGGATCCGTAATCCGCGTAAAAATAGGAAATCATATATAGACCAGTACCTCCCAATACACTGTAACCTACATGTTGCAGGAGAGGATACATATTAAAAATTTACTGTAGAAAGAAACAACATTAATTCATTTCAAATGAATGACGCTACTTATGCTTCGCATGTTGCAAGGAAAAAAGGTTAGGAGATTACTCAAAGAGCAGCCTAAATCATGGTCCTAGCCAGTACGGTGAAGCAAGCTGAGAGTCTTTTGCTGATGTCCCAGATATACACTAGATGATAGACTAGAAATATGATTAGAAAATATGCTATTCGAAAAAAAATTGTTGTGTGAGAAAAGAAATTGTTATACATGAGTAGTCTATGAAAATTATAGAAATTTTAGCTGTAATTGTTTGTAGTATTAAAACTTTGTTAAAATAAAAATTTTATTTGTTTATTTTATATTGTGATATACACTATTACTAAAATGGATACATTTAATATGTAAAATCTATAAGCTGTAATTTTTTTTTACAGATTTATAGATCTATTGCAGCAGGCGTAAACTGTTGCAAAATGATCTGTTGCAACAGCAAAAGTCGGTTGCAAAAAAGATACCGCAACATCTTATTGCAACAGGCAGAAAATGTTGCAGACTTTTTACAACTTCGGCTATACCAACAGGTGCAGGCCTATTGCAATAGGTCTACTGCAACAGATATCGCCTGTTGCGAAAAGTGTTTTTTGTTGTAGTGGATAGACCTCCTATACCATCCAGAAACCTTGTCAACTTCTTCAATGACTGGCTCTTTTCGTTTTCAACCAATTTCTTCTTTCTGTTTACCGACTTTCATTTTGATATTCTCTACTTTCTTCTCAACTTTAAAACCAGTCAATGGTTGTTTAGGATGACGGAGTTCTTGTTCGTTATTGAAAATTGTCTTGTCGTATCGAAACTTGTGTCCGTTAGGAAGAAACATTTGATGTCCCATAAAACACATCTTTTTACTTTCAGGGAGATGATAAGAACAAGTGTTTTCCCCACAAATGGGACATGCAAAGTAACCGTGAGTTATACATCCCGATAAAGTACCAAGAGCAGGGTGATCATGGATTGCCCACAGCACCCTAGTTCTCATTGTAAACTCGGATTTATTTAATGAATCATATGTAATGACTCCTTCCCATAACTGTTTTAACTTGTCTATCAACGGCTATAAATAAATATCAACATCCTTTCCCGGTTGTTTTGGCCCAGAAATCAACAGTGTTAACATTGAAAACTCCCATTTCATGCACATAGACGAGGGAAGATTATATGGTACTACAATTACTGGCCAACAGCTGTAAGGGTTAGATAGAGAAGCATGTGGACAGAAACCATCTGTTGCTATTCCAAGTGTTACAAATCGTGGTATGACGGGAAACGTTTTATCAAAAGAATCTGTGGATTCCCATTGAGAAATGTCACATGGATACGCATTACTTGTGGATCAGACTTGGCACAACCATGCCAGGTCATTGCATCTGCTATTCATGGTATATTATATAATCTATTCAATCTAGAAATTAAAGGAAAATGTCTTAATGTCTTTCGAGGTACTTTGGTTCTTTTTCTCTCTTCGTCAAATGATGTCGTATATCTTGGTTCATTGTAATTTGTACAAGAAATTTTGTTCGCATCATCTTTCCAGTACAATATGCAATCATTGATGCATGCATCATAAGTTTTGTAATTAATTCCAACTTGCTTAATGAACTTCTTCACGTTGGGGTATTTTTTGGTAGTGTGTTACCATCGGGGAGCAACTCCTTTATTAGTTCGACAACTGCAGTCACACCATTATCTGAAAAGCCGTATTGGGTCTTCAAGCAATTCAATTTCACAATGGCATACAGCTTCTGTAATGACCCGTATTTTTCTGCGATTTATAATTAACTTATTTAATTATATAAATAGTGATTTCGAATTCAAATGGTCATTTAATTAAATTATATTGAATATTTAATTAATATAAATAATTTAATAATATATTTAATTCTTAAATAATCAGAATGGGCTGAAACGGCGATATGGTGTGAATTAGGCAATTTAAAATATATAATTCAGTTTAAAGTTGAGTTATAATAACGAATATATTATTTAAATGAAGTTTGAACGTATAATTATATTATAATTATAATCGAGCTCGATATGGCGCTGTAGTTCGTAAATTGGCGATTCGAACTTCAAACGAATATACAGAAGCCGTTTTAAATCGGATTTCTGTGAAACAAGAAACGTTAGGCGCTGGTGAAGTACATTTTTCTAGTGGAAGAGAAAAATCGGGATTTCATCGTATAAATTCTTAGTTATGTCCAAATTAAATATTCAGAAAACAGCGGTATATTCGTTCGTGGCCATAACACTTATTTAAATATATTTGAATATCGGTTTTGAATTTAGACAAGGTTCTTTTGAGACATAGTAATAATATAATTTTTAGAATTTTATTGTAATTTTTAATTAATTAAATAAGAACCTTTTTATTTGGAGTATTTTGCACCCTGTAATCAACATTTTGGGGTTCCACAGAATAAGTTAACGGACCTATATTATTATATTTCTGGGATCGTGGAACATTGATCGTCATGATGGTGTACTTGATCCTGTCAATTGCAATTCGTAATTTAACGTTTATAAAATGAGATGACCAAAACCTTTTAAACTGAAACAAATACACAGACCATAGCATCGTATAAAAACCAGGCAACAGAACGATATAAATTCACTTCAGTTCTTTCGTACTCACATGTGCGAAAAGAATTGTGATAAATCTACAAAATGCGATCAATGTGTAAAATGAAAATGGTAACGTGCGAGGCAAATGAAAGGAAAGCTCACCGTAAAGACTTACATACTAAGTAATACTACTTTATATATATACAGCTACACATACTTAATGGTCAAGTATCATCCACATTATATACATCACCAAACCCATCTTTTCAACTGCACACCAATGTGTTTATTTTTCTGCCCCTAAGATTTAATAGCCATAAGAAAATGTAAACGTACACGCTATGGTTTACTTAACTGTGGAGTAACCTTAGCCTCTAAAGTAAATGGTAAAGAAGTATGCACGTTTCCCTTCCCTTTGCCACTGAAAAAAAATCGATATATATAAATAAACGAAACCACCTCAGTTTTCTGGCTTCATAAAAACCTAAACTAAAACAAATGAAAACCCAAAATGGCCACCGACCTTGTGTTGGCCGTTGCAATGTGAGCTACAGTGCTCGAAAGTACTTCTAATCAGAAAGCTTTTGTGGGTAGCATCGAGCTCGAGGAGGAGGTGATAGGCGGGTGGAGTTTTGGTCGTTGAGTCTTCTGGTATTGTTGGCTATGGACTTAGGTGACCGGAGGGATGGCAGGAGGTGGTCAAACGGAGGGTCAACGGGGAAGGAGTTGGGTTCGAATAGGCTACAGGGGTGTTGATTGGAAGGTGCGAGTTTCACATGAAGGTGACGGTTTGGTAGTGTTCGCGAAGGGCAACTCAGTGGGGTTGGCGGAGTGTCACACAATGGCTCGGGGAAGGGGTTGATGGAGGTCAAAGATGCGGTCAAAAGGTTTGGGAATTTGCTGGAGTGAGAAAAATTGAATTGGGGGAGAAGGATCAACACGTGAAAAAGGGGTGAGGGGATTTATTGACCAAGGGGTAAAATTAATTGTTGAGTTAATTAAGATTTAAATCTTGTTTTAACTTGTAAACTTGATAACTGGCTCATACGATATCAGATTGATGAACCGTAAGTTGCGTAGGGACCGTATGGACGAGAGCTTCACAATGAAGCTGACTAGAAGTGGATTGGGGCTCGATTGAATTTATGGAAAAATGAATTGTTGATTCAAATCAAACAATAGTTTATCATTCTTTAACGATGAACTGCCAAAGTGAGTAAAACTCACCAACTCTGAACAGTTCTATTTTTATAATGTATATTTAGAACTAATAAATGATGACTGATTGCTGTGTGTTAACTGTTTAGTTGAATTGTTTGTGTATAGATTAAAATCATAGATAACAATATATATTTAAATTGTTAATCGAATATTGATTATGTTTAACAAAATATTTTATATTAGTGCTTGTTTAACATATGTGATGCAGGGAAACAGGTTAGAGGGACCCAACTGGGTTCCTCAATATTTATAATACTGTTCTGTTCATATATTGTAATATATGATGTGATATATAATCTGTTGTCAATTATGTGTGTTTAGACGATATTGGTCAACATGATTTGATATGTTAAATACCCTAAGATACCGGAATGTTGAAAAGGAAATTTTCAAAGTGAATATTGAAAATAAATTATTTATAAAATCATAAGATTTTATAAAAGAGAATATTTATAAATGGAATTATAAATAAAGGGAAATCTTTATAAATGAAATATTTATAAAAGGAGATATTTATAAAATCATAAGATTTTATAAAGGAGATATTTATTTGTTAAATAAATAGGAGATATTAAACGAATTATTTATTCAGAAAATAAATAAAGATATAAAAGGAATTATGTTTGAAAACAAATATACAAGGTGAAAATGAAATCGAAAGAGAAATATTTGTAAAACTTCTACAAATAGAATTTAAAAAGGAAAATATTTGTAAAACATTTACAGATAGATTAAATGGAGATATTTATTCATAGGAATATTTGTCAGAAAAAAATAAAAAAATAAAGGCATATTTATTTAGAAATAAATAGGAATATAAAGGAGTATTTATTTGAGAAATAAATAGAATTAGGAAAGGGATAATTATTTAGAAAATAAATATAAGTACTTAAAAAGGAAATATTTCAGGATTTAACAGAAGAATAAAAGGGGATATGTGGAAAATAAATATCAAATAAAGTTAATCGAGAGTAAATCAATTAGAGTTAAGCAAAAGTAGAAACTGACTAGAGATTAGTAAATTGAATGGTTTTCTAAGTGTCTATCTGATGTTGGTTTCGGCTTTTGGGATTAATACTTAGGGAATTGTTCTCATACTAGTTTACAGTCAGGGACTAATAGTTGTGAAATGATAGTGAAACGAAATTAAGCTATGGAAATGTTTTCCAGTGTTAATAACATATGTTTTCTAAACATAGAAAATAAGGAAATGTGAATATATATATATATATGTTGAATGATGATTGATCGATATAATTTCCATCTGGAAATAATATCGTTGTTTGCACACGTGTTTTTCTTTGATAGTTAAATCACAGACTATCAAAGTTTTGACCATTTTAACGTTGTTAATATGGAGAGGCCGGTTGGATTATTATCCAAAGAACCACTCATTACAACAAAAAACACTTTTCGCAACAGGCAATATCTGTTGCAGTAGACCAATCGCAACAGGCCCGCATCTGTATGTATAGCCGAAGTTGCAAAAAGTCTATCCCTTTTCGCAACACTTTCCGCCCATTGCAATAAGATGTTGCGGTATACTTTTTCGCAACAAGCCTTTGCTGTTGCAACTGATTCTATTGCAACAACAAATGACAGTTGTAAAATAGTCTTATACAATTTATGTCTAATAATTTATACAATGTTGACCATTACCAATACGTAATAATTTACTGTTAAAAACAAATATAACAATTAAAAATCAAAAACACATTCTTAAAAGGCAAAGTAAAATACAATTACATACAGAAATTTTTAACACATTTCTAAAAATTTGATAATACATTCAAAATTCTATTAAACACATAATACAATGACGGTTCTGAAATATAATGCATGATCATTTATGTCTAAAAGCAAAAAAGAGATCAAAATACATTTGCAATTTTCCACCTTACATTCTACATTTCTGTTTTTTCTCCATATTCGTCTAATTAACATCTTCAACATCTTCCACCCTTGCTAAGACAGGCCTAATTGCACAAAATAGTCTAATTTTAGTGATTGCAAAGGTTAGAGTTAGACAGTGATCAATCAAAGTAACATGTAATAACTGCAAAAGATTAGAGTGAAATGACAGCTGATAATGTCTAGAGCGTGATTCATAACAAGGTTATAAATACTATTCTCCCATCTGACCTACCAAAACAAAGTTGTCAATGTATATGAACAGAATAGTTGGACTAGGGAAATTTATAAAATCATAAATCTTGAGTAGAAGTAACTCCAGGAAAGGAGGAGATAAGTCACCTTTTAGGAGGAATCCGGTGTCTGAGATTGATGAAAATTTGATAAAGGCCGGTGCCTGTGGTGCTGCTACTAGGAAAACTAACCAAACACAAACTCAGATCAATGGGCTAGTTAACTACGGAAATAAATAAAGTTGGTGGGCAACATGTGATTGTTTCTTGTGTATGCCCATTATTCGGCTTCTTTCAGAACTAAACTAAGGAATAAAATCGCTGCCCTCTCTAAAACTATCAAGATGTAACGGATAATGCTTTAAGACTTTAGTGCAGTTTAAAAACCAATAAAAAAGGAAGATTTACATTGAAGTTTGCCCAAAATGTGGAGTCCAACAGATGTGCTACAACTTCCAGGTTACTTGAAGCAAACATGTGGCATAGTGGAAAAGCCAAGAATATCTCATACAGTTTTAGACAGAGTTCACATACAGTTTAGACAGAGTTTTGTTCAATGCCGATTCACTAATTGAAACTACAAACATTTGAAACTTACCCAAAATCCATATATTCAAAACCGCAAACATTTGAAAACTTACCTAATTAAAACACTGCCAAAAACCACTACCGAACATTTGATATAAGCCACTGCTCATTACGAAATCCAAGCCACTGCCAAAACCACTGCTGAACAACAAAGTAAAATTACTGTGTGCAAACATTGGCAGTCTTTTTTATATTAAAATTAAAGAATAGTGAAATTACCTAAATAGAAAAAAAAACACCATTTATGTTATCCTGCATGTTCTTCAAAGCATTTGTGTCACCTCACACCTGACTTCTCAATAGCATCAATGAATTCCATGACCTCGTCTTTGAAAGCTATAGCACGAGAAAACTTATGTGACATATATATCATTTGAGTCGTAAAATATAAACTATAAATAGTTAAGAGACGCATAAAGAGAAAATGTGACAACCTTGTAAGAATTATTAGACTGTCTATTAGAAGCCAACTAAAAATTGTTTCTATGTTATTACTTACACACAATCCCTACACACCAACTACTCCGTTGGAAGCAAAGCAAAATGTAATTCATGAGTTAATGAAAAAATCTTTAGAACAATCTAATTACTACAATTATTGTTTACCAAATCTAAAAATAACACCAATAGAACTTATTACCGCTTTTTCTGTGAAATTAATTATCTAAGCCAAGAATCCAAGTTATTTTTTGTCGTTGATATTTGAAAGCAACCAATTAAATTAGTGAAATTTGTTGACTTTTTTTTACTATTTTCATAAATGAAGGATGAAGTTTGATATTGTTGGTTGGATAATGTAGAAGGGAAGTACATACTTATATACAATCTGGTTTATAGACATTTCACCTATGATTGTGGGGTTTACGTTTGCATCTCAAATGGCATTAGCAGACCTATAATTTATTTTTGCTTGTTTCTCTCTATCCAGTTGATGTAGAGATTGAAATATAACACAATTTAAACTGACTATGAGCATATGGCCAGAGATTTATGGTCCAATACCCATCTTAAGTCACAATTTTGATATGGTTAAAACACTTGAATATGATGTAATAAGTCATGTGTTCAATTCTTGCTTTAGTATTCAATATTTATTATTTTTATTTTCGATAATGTCAAATATATTGCTTCTTCGTGTGAAATTAACTATTAACTACATCTGATAAACAGGATGTGATGCATTATCGTAACTTATACACTTGTGCACAATATATATTGAAAATGATAAAAACAGTAATCTGGTTATTTCTGATGAAGTAACTCACTTAGCCACTGAACTGTTGGGCAACTGTCTCAACCTCCTCAGCAGTAGATGTTGTCACGAACCCAAAGCCATGACTTCTACTGGTGTCCTTGTCATAAATAACCTGCATAATAATACTGATTAGGTCATCCAGAAAACCACAGACAGATTAAGCACATAATACTTCACTTATGTACATATTGGTGCATAATATTTATAACGTACTGCCATACTGGTACTTGAAAAGTCTAGACTAAGCCATATCTATAACATACTAGTACGTGGATGAGGCGTACGAAGTCCATAATGATTATTGCACTTGTGTTGCATCGAGGACTTTGGACTTCAAAAAAGAATGGAAGATGCAACGCTAGTACAAAGTTAGTTTTTACAGTGAAATATAAGAACTAATCCCTGGAAGCTGAGTGGAATGATCGAGGAATGTAAAAGTTTACAAGCATCATATATCACTACGTGGGCACTACTTATTCAAATAACCATGGCTGATATGTCCAACACATAATTATATATTGGAAAAAAATGGAAATTGAATTATTGGGAAAAAAACATATTAAGTTTAAAATTTTAATATTCTTGTTTGAATATTTAATTTTTGATCTGTGATTTACTACAGTTCTATACTTGAATAAAAAATAAGTTATATCACTAATACACCTGTCGATTAAAACTGGTACTTGCAATACCAGATGATCTATGATATACCAAAGAAAAATATTATAAACCAAAACAAATCACACAATTGCATATAAAACCAACGGTAGAATAGTAAGACCAGAATAAGTGATAAGAACTCACCACCACTCTTCCAACCTCGTCCATATAGCAACGCTCGATAACATCGCAGTTGAAACCCTCATCCAACCAAGCGCAGATTACCGCTTGATGCGCCGTCGACATCTCAACTGACCCTGCCTTCGCCACTCGATTTTAACCAGCTAATGCCGAGCTTTCGATGTATAAAACACAAATTGGCGAGCAATGTAGCACAAGCTTTGATTTACGATGAATTATTTTCTAATTTTATCATGGGTTATTTTCGCTCAGCAAGGGAATTGAGGGCTTTGAATTAGATTTAGAATGAGATGGGGAAAATTGGTGAATGGGAAAAGGTAGGTGAAGCGGGTATGAAAAATTAGTGTGAAGCGGATTGAAATTTTTCGAGAGCCCGCCTTCTTTATTTTCGGAGTCCGCCTTAGCTATTTACAAGAACGCAATTTGGTAATCCGTTGATTTTTTTAACCAAAATAGTAGTTTAAATTTTGTTTACTTTTAAATTTTTGCATAAGGAAACAAAACGTGCTTTGAATTTTGTACCCTGGACTTTTGCTAAACTGAAAGTTAATTTTGTTATAAATTAATATTTGTAAGGTCATGTAAGAAAAGTCATTAAATAGTAAATTAACTAGTAAGTTAATAATTAAACTATGATAAAATTTAATTACTCAAATATTAATTATCAACGTATTAAATTAAGTACATATTCATCATTAGACATTAACTTTAATTATTTGTTAATTATTATTTAATATTGAATTATTAACTGTAAATATTAGGCTATAATAACTGAATTTTATTATTAATTAATAGTTATATTAATTTGTAGTCTTAATTATTATATAATTATCGATAGTTAATTATGAAATAGTAACTATTTAATCTTAATTATTATATAATTACTAATAGTTAGTTATTTAATAGTAATTATTATATACTTACTATAATTTACTTACTATTAGTAGTTATTATAATAAATTATTAAATATTTTTTAGTTATTAAATAATTATTAATATACTAATTATAAAATTTATTACAAGTAATTTTAACTAATTATAATTTACTAATTTTTGAATTACTAATTATTAAATCTTTTAAATATTAATTATTAAATAGCCAATACAATTTATTAATTATTATCTTATAAAAATCAAATATAAATATCAACTATAATTATTAAATAATACTTTTAATTAACAAATTAATTACTTAATTATACCATAAAATATTATTCTTGAATATTAATTATCATTATTACTAAATAAATAATATTATTTACTAATTATTAATTGTCATCTTTTATGTATTAATATTAAATATAATTATTAAAATATAACTCCATATTTACTAAATAATATTTGAAAGTATGTTTTTCAGAATTAGCTTTACTAGTTGTAAAAAGTTACAGTTATCGCAAGTGGCGAAAACAGTTGCTAAAGACATTTTTTCAACAAACTTGGAAGCCAGTTGCAAATAATATGTTTGTTGCAACTGTTATGGAAGCGCAGTTGCTAAAAGTATGTTGTCGCAACAGGCATGAATGCGATGTTGCGAAAAATATGCTTTTCGCAACAGGAAGGAAAAACCTGTTGTTAAATCTTATCTATTGCAACAGTTACGAAAGGTCTGTTGCTAAATATCATTTACTGCAACTAACATTTGAGGCCTGTTGCAAATAGCTAGTTGCAATTGGGTATTTTTCTTGTAGTGACTCTGTATTGGCATAAGCGTTGCGAATCATATATGCCAAAGATAATTGAAGACGGAGTAAAGTGCAAGGGCTGTTGTATAAATCTTAGATAACAATTGCCTAAGATGGATGTACTGAATAGTGCCTTCGGTTTGTCCAGTCCCAGGACAACTTCTATGGAAGAAGGTCTGACAGAGTATATCCAATAGATCGCGTAAGTTGATCTCTTCAAATGTATTCACGTTTGGTAGCGGAGGAATTAGTTTCTCTTAGTTGTATACCCATGGTATTTTTAGGGAAATCAATTTGTGATTTGGCGGGTATGACGATGTGACATTCAAAGTGAATAAACGTGTGATCTGTTAGAGATAAGTGTGGCCTCTAGCCTCACAACCAGGAAATGACAAAAATCGGGCAGGCAGCATAGCTATGTAGGTCGCACCTATTAGGGTGTATCATCACCTGATCTAGAGTTTCATTTACTTCTAAAAATCTATTGTCGATGTTGTCCCATTCGGGAAACGGTTGCTGACCCCAACCGTTGGTGATATACATTCGATACACTCAAGCGAAATGAGTGGTCGGTTATGTGTGGCCGGGTTGCAAGTTGTTCTTGTTGAACCTAGTGTATTCCTCTCTAGAGGTACACTAGCGAATGGTGGTTCCATACCTTGTCATAGTTGGAAATCCATTACCCAATACGTGCTTGCGGTTTTGATTGTATACTATATATGTAGAACGTGAGATGAAAGCGTTTCTACTAGATGATTATTACATTGTGGTTGATAGACACTATTATGATATCAATGAGTTTTGATATAAAGATTATTTAAGATTCTCATAGGGGAAAAACCCGTTCCGTTATATGGCGTGGTCTTATGAGATATCGTTTGATAGCTCCAACTGTTTTAAGCTGTTTTACTCATACCAGTTCCATAACTGACCCGGAGTTTATTTTGTTTTGTTTCCCTAAACTCTTGGGTGCCCAATTTAATATGGGCAATCAAGAAGTCAGGATTTTACAGGTATACTTGAAGAGCTTAGAGCAGGAGGCTTCAGGATTATATAGCTATAGTTATTTCCGCTGTGTTGTAAGTGTTGTACTTTGGTAATGATATGTATATTCAGGAACAGATTTATATTTCAAAGTTATGTTATATAATATATGTTATTCGCTCCGCTGTGAGGTTTGTGTTACTCTGATGTTGTGTTGTTCTTCTTCTTCTATTCCAAGTTTCTATCTTATCTTTCCTCACCCTCTGTTTTCTTTCTATTAACTTTCCGGTATTTTTTGATGTTTGGTTAGTCATCATGGAGTTTATGGCAATAAGCAAAGTCGCTCAAAAACCAGGTCGTTACAGTTGGTATCAGAGCTTAAGGTTAAGTAATTACCTTGGCTCTGTGGCATGACTCAGTAGAGATGGGGTTAGTAACACCCTAGATTGAGTGAGTGTATATATACGAGTGGACGTATTTGTTATTTGATATAAATGGTTTTATATTGAGTAGATTTATTGGTTGAGTTAATTATGGATTCTGGTCGATGGTGGGGCACCACAATATTGTTAGGGGTTTCTAAAACACTCGAATACGATGGGTCGACACGATAAGTTTTGAAAAGAGAGTAAATGAAAATAATTTTACCCAAAGTATATTTTGATATAGAGAAAAAAAATATTGGAATTATAATATATTGGATATATTGGTTGTTATTATAATCGAGTAAGATTATTAATTGAAATGGATGTAAGTAACCAATCAGAAATCGTATAAGAGAAACATATGAAATTTGATAAATTAAATCTGAATTTTTAAGCAGAATTGGAATCAAAACTCTGGAAATGTGAAAAAGAGTTTGAAAATGGTGTTGAATTAAATATATGAGAATTTTAAAATCCTGGGAGATTTTTAAATTGTTTTACAAGCCGTGTGAATGATATTTTGAAATGAATTTCAAAATGGAAGTGTTTAGAAATGTTTTTGAAAAGTGATATAGTATTGAACTCACTTCGGTCGCTGGAAAATAAATTCCGATGTTGATTCAGATATCATCGGTGTTCATTTTCGAGTTGTAAGTGACGGATTACTACCAAAGTTTTATTTTTGAATCGTTTTGAGAAAACAAGTTGTTTTGATATTCCAAATGAATATTTATTTTAGAAAAAAGTGAAGCTTTTTAAAACTCCTAGGGTGATTATTTGAATTAAAACAAATTAGACAGAAGTTTGGGAAAAGCAAATTGGAATTAAAATAAAGCCAGTTAAGTGGTAATAGAAATTGAAATGAGATTCGGTTTGAATAAAAGCGAATGGTTGTGTTAAAAATAAAAACTGATTGGAAATTGGTTGAGACGACGTTGGCATATGTGGACTGATAACAGGTGAAAGTGATAGAGTTGATATGCCCGACAAAAAGGTACAAGTTTATATTTGATTTAAGCATGAGATTTATGAGCCGAATTGGCAAGCCGTTTGGCTGTTTGATTTTCTTTTGGGTTGAAGGAGGCCCAGAGAGGCAAGTTGGAGTTTGAGCTATTGACCAGTACAAGGGAGGTGCTGGCGAAATTTTTCGAAATGTTAGGGTGTTAGAAAATTTTCCGGATTTTTGAAAATATTCGTTAATAGAATTAAATTAATAATTTAATTAAAATTAAATTAGTCAGGGGAAGTTGAAGTAAAGAAGTGAACAATATAGTCTAGCCAGTCGATAGGGTTTGTTTTCTACCTTAGCAATTTCGAGGATGAAATTATTTTAAGTGGGGAAGAATGTAACGACCCGTATTTTTCTGTGATATATAATTAACTTATTTAATTATATAAATAGTGATTTCGAATTCAAATGGTCGTTTAATAAAATTATATTGAATATTTAGTTAATATAAATAATTTAATAATATATTTAATTCTGAAATAATCAGAATGGGCTGAAATGGCGATATGGTGTGAATTGGCCAATTCAAAATATATAATTCAGTTTAAAGTTGAATTATAATAACGAATATATTATTTAAATGAAGTTTGAACGTATAATTATATTATAATTATAATCGAGCTCGAAATGGCGCTGCAATTCGTAAATTGGTGATTCCAACTTCAAACGAATATACAGAAGCCGTTTTAAATTGGATTTCTATGAAACAAGAAACGTTAGGAGCCGGTGAAGTATATTTTTCTAGTGGAAGAGAAAATTCGGGATTTCTTCGCATGAATTTTTAGTTATATCCAAATTAAATATTCAGAAAAACAGCGGTATATTAATTCGTAGCCATAACGGTTATTTAAATATATTTGAATATCGGTTTTGAATTTAGACAAGGTTCTTTTGAGACATAGTGATAATTTAATTTTTAGAATTTTACTGTAATTTTTAATTAAATAAATAAGCAACTTTTTATTTGGAGTATTTTGCACCCTGTAATCAACATTTCGGGGTTCCACAGAATAAGTTAACGGACCTATATTATTATATTTCTGGGATCGTGGAACATTAATCGTCACGATGGCGTACTTGATCTTGTCGATAGCAGTTCGTAATTTAACAAAGTTTTATAAAATGAGATGACCAAAACCTTTTATATCGAAACAAATACGCAGACCATAGCATCGTATAAAAACCAGACAACGGAATGATATAAATTTACTTCATTTCTTTCGTACTCACATGTGCGGAAAGAATTGTGATAAATCTACAAAATGTGATCAATGTATAAAACGGAAATGGTAACGTGCTAGGAAAATGAAAGGAAAGCTCACCGTAAAGACTTACATACTAAGTAATACTAATTTATATATATATATATATATATATATATATATATATATATATACTGCTACACATACTTAATGGTCAAGTATCATCCATATTATATACATCACCAAACCCATCTTTTCAACTGCACACTAATGTGTTTATTTTTCTGCCCCTAAGACTTAATAGCCACAAGAAAATGTAAACGTACACACTATGGTTTACTTAACTGTGGAGCAACCTTAGCCTCTAAAGTAAATGGTAAAGAAGTATGCAAGTTTCCCTTTCCTTTGCCACTTAAAAGAAAAAATCGATATATATAAATAAACGAAACCACCTCAGTTTTCTGGCTGCAGCAAAACCTAAACTATAACAAATGAAAACCCAAAATGGCCACCGATGTGATGACCCCAAACATCCATGGAATGAAAGTAAGGAATAATCATTTGGAATACAACATAAATACAATAATACAAATCACAGATCAACATAGCATAGGAAATTCATAGAGTAACAACATCATAGCAGCGGAAATATAATGTCGTCAACCACAGAAAGTCCACAGTCACAGAATTCTAAATTATTACATCAAGTTTGCAGAAAAAGAAATAAGTTCCAACTCCAATTTAACAACTTGAAATGAAATAAGTTTGATGTCTAGAATTAAAAAGAGAAAAATGCAATAGCAGCAAATGATAGATGTCTTCAAGCTCCAAGTCATCACCTCTCCACGAAAGCAAATCCAAGAAAGATAATAAGCAACTCCAAAGAAAAGACTCCAAGCAAAGAATGAACCTGTTTACTTGGCTGCCCGTGTAGAAAGGAGGGCACCCGAGTTTGCAAAAAGGTGGAAACAAACAACGGGTCAGTCGTGGGACTGGTGTGAGAATTCTTAACTAATTTATCACCAGTAATAAGGAAAATCCAAAGACAACGCCGCTAATGCAGAACGGGTTTACACTATTGGATTGTCGTGCATAAAAGTGTCAGAACAAATAATAAGTAAATCGTAAAACAACGCTATGCTTTGAGAAAATGGAATTACCATAAGACCCAGGTCCCATCATACAATGCAACACAAACCAGAGGATAGGTGTAACAACCCGGATTTTTACAACATGCTAAGACGAGAATCAAGGCAGAATTTAATTACAAAATCTGAATCAAGGGAAATGGGCTATGCCATTGCGTTCGTCTCGGAAAAATACACGAAATAGATCCGAGTTTTCGAAAATCGGAGTCCGTATGACCAAGTTATGGCCCGTCAAAGTTTTCAGAAAATTTCAAGTTCAAAAATGGTTCAAATTTGAATTCAGATTTCAAATTCAGCCAAGCAGAAGAGGCGGGAAAAATTCCCGCCACCCCCAAGTCGACTGGGGAGTCGACTTGGGAGTCGACACACCCCAGGTGGTGTCGACTGCCCAGTCGACACCCCTGTCGACTTGGGTGGTCGGCCAGTTTGGCCTGGGTGCACCTGACTTGTTCCTCAAGACATGTTTGGAGGTTTGTGGCGGATTTTGAGGGCTCAGATCTATCCTAGGGTTTATCCTATGGCCTAAACTACTCCTAATCTCTATAAAAAGACCCTTAAGCCTACCCTAAACCCTCACAAATCACTCATGCAACGAAGTGCCGCCAAAATCTATCTTGATCATGGCCTCCATCTCCAACTCCAAGGGCTTATGCATTCAAATCGGATCCAAATCAAAGGTGCTAGCTTGCTACATCAAATCAAGGGAGTGGATCAACGTTTCTATGCAAGTTTCATGACGATTCTTTAACAAAGGAGCCACCTTTCTTGGTCAAGATGATTCATGATCTTTCCCTAAGCCTCGCTATGTAAGTTCTAGCTACTTGTAGATTCTAACGGTGGTTCTAATGTGACATGGAATAAAATGCGATGAAACATAAGTATGCTAGCCTATGTGAACCTAATTTTGCCCCTTTTCTATGATCTATGACCTTGGGCTAAGTTTTAGCGACTTAATCATGCCACTCATGTTATGTTTCACCTAGTTTACCTTGCAAGTTTGAATCTTTATCTATGGAATGTTAGCATGAACCTTTAGGAACCATTTGACTTGTGAAACATTGGCAAAGACTTGACTTTGGGGCTTATGCATGTAAATGAACCCAAACCCCTTATGTTATCATGCATGTTTGTGGCAAAATTCCCTAATGGTACTATGCATGTTTGTGGCCAAATTCCCCTATGATACTATGCATGTTTGTGGCCAAATTCCCTTATGATACTATGCAGGTTTGTGGCCAAATTCCCCTATGATACTATGCATGTTTGTGGCCAAATTCCCCTATGATACTATGCATGTTTGTGGCCAAACTCCCTTATGATACTATGCATGTTTGTGGCCAAAAACCCCTTATGATGCTATGCATATTTTGAGGCCAAACCCCTTATGATACCATGCATGTTTGTGGCCAATCCCTTTTTGACATCATGCATGTTTTGGGCCAATATGTAGCATAGTATCCTCACTATGTTGACTTGCTTTTACTTGGGTTGGAAACACGATTTGGGGTGGGTTAGACGAGCGTGATTATGACATGATAATTTGACATGAGATTTCATGAAAATATGACACTCATGATACACCTAAATGTGGACGTGACATGTGGGGGTAAACATGGGACTTGAAACTTGACACGTATGGGTTGTAAGTGTAACATGACACTAGACCAAACATGAAAGTGGCCAACTCGAGGTTGGGTTGAGTTTGTAGCATAAATCTACCCGGACCCGCCCGGCTTAACTAGTGGCTACAAACAATAGGACTCAATGTGAGTAGTTGGTCACATAGCACTTAAAACCCGAGGTTAGACTAGGTTGTGGTGTAAATCTACCCGGACCCGCCCGGCTTAACTAGTAACCACAACAAGGTCTAATGTGAGAGGTTAAAAGTGCATTAATTTAATTAATGCCACATGATAAGGTTAAGTAAATCTGATTAATGACACTTAACCGATATGACATGAATGGGTAGGTTAAGTTAAACCGGACTTGATCTCTTAATGACACTTAACCATATAAGACAATTAAGGGATGGGGTTAAGTAATTTACACTTAACTAATCCGACTTGGTAATTAGATGGGGTTAAGTAACTTAGACTTAACTAATCTAAACACGGTAATTAGATGGGGTTAAGTAACTTAGACTTAACTAATCTGAACACGGTAATTAGATGGGGTTAAGTAACCTACACTTAACTAATCTAAACACGGTAATTAGATGGGGTTAAGTTAAACACTTAACCAATCTAAACTTGGTAATTCAATGAGGTTAAGTGATCAATACTTAACCAACTTAACATGATAATTTAATGGGGTTAAGTAACTTATACTTAACCAATTATACATGATGATTTGATGAGGTTAAGTAACCTATACTTAACCAATCTAATATGCGGACCTGATAGGGTTAAGTCACAAGGCCTTTTAAATAAACTTAACCATTGTAATACGATTAGTGGATGGGGTTAAGCTAACCCATACTTAACCAATCCGACTCGATAATCTGATGGGATTAAGATAATCTATGCTTAATCAATCTAACACGATAATCTGATAGTGTTAAGATAAACAAGTACTTAACTAATTTGACTTGATGATTGAATAGGGTTAAGTCATGAGCTTCTTGGTATACTTAACCAACTTGTAGGGCTAGGTCTTGGACTCGAATACTTAGCCAAATCTTGACATGATTCGTAGGCAGGTTAAGTCATGAACTTAAATGACAATACTCAACCCATTGGACAAAACCCTAGTTCAGGGGACTAGGTGGAAAACAGGGATTAACAAGGGTAGCGGGAAAGGAGACTAAGTGGTAAACCTTAGTGTAGGAAACTAAGTAATAATTCTTAGTCAAGGGATTTGGACCAGTTCACAGATAGATGAGTAACCCGATATGGTAGGTCATCGCTTAAAACACGAGGAGGAGCAAATTATCTGACTTAGATAAAGGCTCCAACGAACTGGGTGACGAAGCGGTAGCTTCGGGGGACGTGAGGGTACTCTTGGTATCCCTCTGTGAGGTGGCAGATGGTCCATGAAACCCGGCCTCATAGGGGTTAAGGTCTGCGGTAGAAGAGCCAAGGGTATGCCTTGGTTGCTATGCGAGCGACCTAAAGACTGGGATGGATTAGCGTGGAGTCGACGATACTTGTTTTTGCCCTGGATAGCACGTCGCGGACTACCTACCATCTTAAGTCAATCGTGTACAAATGGAAAGGCAGAGAACCCCCAACAGACCATGTTCTTTCTATCGAGTCATGGGTGAGGTTGGCCCATAGGAAAGTGGGGCTATAGTGGGGCCGGGATGTCGTTCTCATACATGATTTTTCTTGGATTGCCTTTCAGTAGTTGAGGGACGGGTCACATGGGACCATAGCCACGGATACAAAAACAGACCTTGATATCTGCATAAGCAGATGATTTAAAGCTCCCGACCGAGTTCCGTATTTCTTGATTTGCCCTAGCACGGAACTCGGATGGCACATTGAGATACATGTGCGTCTAGACATGGAAAACGATTCACGATATATACGTGGGACAAAGGGCGCGGTTGACGGGTGGCATAATCCCTAGTGGCCCTAGGTGGCTTGAACCCAAACCGAGACACGGAAACGTTCATTAGGTAGCATAATCCCTAGCGGTCCTAGGTGGCATAAACCCTAAGTGAACACGCGATAGTTCATGGTAAGAAAACATAACCAGATCAAGGGTAGCAGTCCAAAACAACTTCAAGGATAAAATGGTACTACGTTGAGGTGGTATAGATTTACATGGGAAAGCCCGTACGGCCTACGGCAAAGGACTAAACTTATATATGGAAAGAAACATACGAGTTGGGAAAACCTACATATGCTATATATTAGGTTAACATGGACCATTACATGACATTGGGCAAGGGACATTCATAGTTAATACATGACGCGGGTTGGGATACTAGTACGGGAGGTGCAGAGCAAATATACATGTTAGAACCATGAGAAATATACCTGATAGTAACCTCGGGATGTTATACATGATAGATACTTTGGGATAGTATACTTGATAAAAACCTGACGATGTGACAACTCGATTTATCTTGACACCATAGTTTATCATGATACCTTAGTTTATCTTGCTACAGCAGTTCATCCGGTTATCTTGCTTTAGCTTATCTATCTTGTTGTCATCCTTATGATTACTTTCAGTTTATGCATGTCATGTTACCTTTACCTGTTTTTATACTAGAAGTAGATAGGACTTACCAGTCTTTATGACTGACCCCGTTTTCTTTCGCCTCCTTGTCTTCCGTCCCCCCCCCCCTCCCCAGGTTTTCAGGGAGGAAACGCTGTTGTTTAGTTCAGACCGCTTATGCTTGAAGGTCATCATGCATGGCTTGGACTTTTCTTGGCTATGACTACCTTACTGTTTTACTTGGGGAATAATTTATGAAATGGTTTATGCTTCTTTACTATTGCAAGACAGGTTTTGTTGTATTCTGATGTAAAAGGCTTTTGACCTTACTATTTTATAAGGTAATGAAATTGTTTTACTTCCGCTGTTTTATATATGTTCTGTCTTGTAATATTTCTGTGCATGTTTACCTCGCTAATGCTTCACCAAACCTAGTGCATTCCCTTTGTGAGTGACCCTAGTGGAGGTGGGGTGTTACAATAGGGTTTTACCTTATGGTGATTAAACATGCTAAATACGGCAATTACGAGTTTAATATTATTATGAGTATATATCAAAACATTTCAAAATAAATGTATCAATCCTGGGACACATAGATACCATAATGCTATGCTTCCATACTAGTAATACAATCAAATCCGTAGGTTCGTATTGGAAGTTTGGATTTCCATCATGAGTCAAGGCTAGGGAGGATCTCCTTACCGATTCGAGACACTTTAGCTAGTGCCTCAGGATCCCCCGTAGTGAACCCTTGGATAGCTGCAGGGCCGGTCCACACATACAGCTTCGTGGATTGGCAATTCCTGAACACATGTTTCCTGATCCTATAGGACCTATCATCCGAGGCGCCTCATTCCATCATCCACATAAGTAAAATGTTAGGCCGTGTTAAAGCCCAATCACCACTTCTAGCTAGAAAGAAACGTGCTGCTCTCCCTACGTTCCCTTCTCCCATTTTAGACTCCACCGGTGTGTGAGGCTCGCGAAGTCACGCTATACACAAAGCTATGCCTAAACAGGTTATGCTTTGATCATCCCACAAGGCCTGTTTTTCAACAAAGCCTTGATCATATGCATCTTAACATGCCATATCGTCACTCCATATCACACTACCAGTCCTTTGCAAAATATATGAAAGGGTGTTAAGCAAGAGAATAAATTCTCCACCACCAAACATCCATACATTCGACAGAAGATTAATAACAAGATATTTAATGGAGTACGATGTCAGACACACAATCCATTTATTAGCTTATGCTCTGGGTCTGAGCGAAAACCAAATCCGTGAAATCAACACGTACGTTTAGGCAATGACCATGACCCTTGAATTGGGAGCAAGTCAAATCAGGGCCTCGATCATTGTCCATTCGAAGGAAGATTTACGGTCTTCATACGCCATCTTTATACTTCAATTAACGTCGTTTGATTATTTGGAATGAGAGAACTCGGACTTTCCAAATAATCCTCGTATATATATATATATTTATTTAAAATCCTTCATACTTGCTGAAATCATTTTATAATGATTACTTCCTATTTTAATTATTTAAAATAATTACTTTTTTATATAACGACGCCTTAAGTCAATGGGCGACTATGGCGCTGCATTCAACCAATTTTGATTTTTACATTTCTCAGAATCTAACCGTTGGATCTTAACGTAATATATATCGTTGGAAAGATTTTTCCAAGATGGTCCTAACGGTTTCAGTTTCAAGGAAATCCGACGGTCGGATCTTCTTGTATAGTCATTAAAGGTACGATTTCAAAACGCGAACTACCGCTCTTCATTCGTTTAATTTTAATTATATTTATATATATATAATCATTTAATCGTGATAACGTCGTTTGATTTAAACAACGCTCTAAAACCACTACCGGTCCTTATTAAATTTTAGTTCATTTGAAAATGAAGATAATATTACCGCATCCTAAATTCATTCTTTACTTACATTAAAAATGTGAATTCCATTCCTTTCATTACATAAAAAAAATGTAAATTTAAATCCTATGCAAATTCCTACTTTCTATTTACATGTAAAAATGTAAATTTTGATACATTGCAAAATCCTACTTTTAAATTACATATAAAAATGTAGATTTCAACTTCAATGTACATTTTCATCTTAGTTACATAATAAAAATGTAACTTATATTTACAGTGTGAATCCTATTCTAAATTACATCTAAAAATGTAAATTTAATTACAATGCAAACTCTACTTCTAATTTACATTGTAAAATATAAAACCACTACCGGTCCTTATTAAATTTTAGTTCATTTGAAAATGAAGATAATATTACCGCATCCTAAATTCATTCTTTACTTACATTAAAAATGTGAATTCCATTCCTTTCATTACATAAAAAAAATGTAAATTTAAATCCTATGCAAATTCCTACTTTCTATTTACATGTAAAAATGTAAATTTTGATACATTGCAAAATCCTACTTTTAAATTACATATAAAAATGTAGATTTCAACTTCAATGTACATTTTCATCTTAGTTACATAATAAAAATGTAACTTATATTTACAGTGTGAATCCTATTCTAAATTACATCTAAAAATGTAAATTTAATTACAATGCAAACTCTACTTCTAATTAACATTGTAAAAATATGATTTTTGATTACAATGTAGACCCTCATTCTAATTACATAGAAAAATGTAATTTTATCCTACGGTGTAAATTCACATTTTAATTACATAGAAAAACGTAGTTTTTATCATACGGTGTAATTTCCTATATAATTTACATAAAAAAATGTAAATTTTAACATACGATGTAAATTCACATTTCCATTACATAGAAAAATGTAATTTTTATCATACGGTATAAATTCCTATATAATTTACATATAAAAATGTAAATTTTAACATACGATGTAAATTCACATTTTAATTACATAGAAAAATGTAATTTTTATCATACGGTGTAATTTCCTATATAATTTACATATAAAAATGTAAATTTTAACATACGATGTAAATTCACATTTTAATTACATAGAAAAATGTAATTTTTATCATACGGTGTAATTTCCTATATAATTTACATCTAAAATGTAAATTTTAACATACGATGTAAATTCACATTTTAATTACATAGAAAAATGTAATTTTTATCATACGGTGTAATTTCCTATATATTTTACATATAAAAATGTAAATTTTAACATATGATGTAAATTCACATTTTAATTACATAGAAAAATGTAATTTTGAACATACGGTGTAATTTCCTATATAATTTACATATAAAAATGTAAATTTTAACGTACGATGTAAATTCACATTTTAATTACATAGAAAAATGTAATTTTTATCATACGGTGTAAATTCACATTTCAATTACACAGAAAAATGTAATTTTTATCACGTCGTAAAATCCTACTTTTTATATCATATAAAAATGTCAATTTTACTACATCGCCAAATCCTACTTTTTATATCATATAAAAAAAAGATGTAAACTTTATTACTATATTGAATTGATAATCTAGATCAATTCAAATAAAAAGACAAATCTTTATTTTCTATGTTGAATTGATAATCTAGAACAATTCAAATAAAAAAAACAAATCTTTATTTTCTATGTTGAATTGATAATCTAGATCAATTCAAATAAAAAAACAAATCTATATTTTGTATGTTGAATTGATAATCTAGATCAATTCAAATTAAAAAAAAAACAAATCTTTGTTTCTGCGTTGAATTGATAATCTAGATCAATTCAAGTAAAACAAAAGCAGTAACATAACGATGGCAAACCATGTCTCTTTTATTATGAATCGATAAGTTTGATTAATTCAAAAACATACAAAAGCGATAACATAAGAACGTGACAATCATATTTCTATTATTTTGAATTGATAAATCAGATCAATCCAAATCAACACAAGTGATTACATAAGAGGTGATAATCATACGGATCTAAACTATCCATCACAAACACATACCAACCATCATCAAATATGACAAAACAAAATAGATCTGTATCGCAAGCATGATATTTACCATTCAAACTTCACACAACGCTAGGATAATAATTAAATTAATTAAATTTAATTAAAAATAAATTCTCACATTGCTCGGGACTGAAATGAAGGTCCAAACTCGATCAGATCTCGTGTTCGAAGTCACGGCGATTTCGGATCTGAAAGATTTAAATTTGAAGTTCATATGTATAAATTAGAAACTGACTTTTTACAACTGCAGTTGCCACATCTTAAAGCGTGGCAAATTCTGAAATGAAATTTCATAACTTAAGCGTTCAAAACTTTGATTTGTGATTTCGTGAGCTATAGTTAACGGTTTTGGGTGCTGTTTGTTGGAGATTGGAGAGCTACGAAAGGGGAACCAGCGCCGGGAAGGGGGGAGGGTGCGCACGCCTGTGGTAGGGCCGAGAGGGGTGCGACGGCGGCGGCTTTGGGTGGATGGTGCGGCGGCTACAGTTGATGAGAGGTGATGATTTGGGTATGGAATCGAAGAGCT
This sequence comes from Allium sativum, assembly GCA_030737875.1. Lineage (NCBI taxonomy): Eukaryota > Viridiplantae > Streptophyta > Magnoliopsida > Asparagales > Amaryllidaceae > Allium > Allium sativum. The sequence continues at coordinate 756,463,929 of CM060918.1, forward strand.
CGGGATTCTCTTCGAAACGTGTATATGTATGAAGATTTTCGTTGAGAAACGAGGGAGAAATCAGAGAATGAAAATTTGAAGAGTAATGGGTTTTGTGCGGCTTCGAAATGAGGAAGAAGAAGACGTACAGAGAGGCCTGTATTTATACTAGCATGTAGACGTATTTTCTTTTTTATTATTAATTACTTAAATCCAAAATTAGGGTTTTTCCATCTGATCACCAAACGGAGCCCAACGACTGTCGAACAATAGGTTTTGACGTCTTCTGAATGCAAAGACGCTAGTGCCCACGTCTAATTCTAAAGTTTACAGTAAGTTTTCTTTATTTTCAAATTAATTCTTTAATATTAAATTCGAACGTACTTTCTTGTTTTACCGGGGTCACATACGAAGTCAGAAAAATCCGGAAAAATTATTTTAGGCTTTCTTATGACGATATGGTCCTAACAAAATTTATTTCGTCGAATTCTGAAACTATTTGAAAAATGTCTATTTTTCAGTCAATCAATTTTGACCGAAATTGACAAAACACAGTTCTTTTGCCATGCTCACATACTAGCTTCAAAAATCATGAAATTTGAAACCTAGAAATAATTTTACATCCCGAATCCAACAAAAGTGGTTTCATCGAATTCTGAGGTCGTATGCAAAATGTCTATTTTCAAGGGTGATATATTCTCTATAGCGACCTTTCTGAAAATTCATTTGGCCATAACTTTTGATTCCCGCTATGAAACTTCGATTTTTCAGATTGGTTAGAAAGATATTCATTAACAGATCTAAATATTTTTGGTTTCTCCAAAATCCGGTTTATTTTGCATCCTGTGTGGTCAGTCAAAGTTCAGGTTTGACTTTTCCAACTACCGTCCTTTTTCTAATTCCTTTTGTAATTAAATTAAATATATTTGCATTAAATTCAGTCAAAATAAATTTCTAGTCATTTTTATTTAAAATAATTCATTTCAACTATTTAAACACCTTTAAAATCTCTAAAATGAAAATTTTAAATTGGCCCCAAATTCTGGGTTGTTACAATCTCCCCCGCTTAAGAGCTTTTCGTCCTCGGAAAGAAAAAGGGAAGAATGGAAGGGTAGGAACCAACATAAAGAATGGAAAATATTTTAAGCGTACCTCAAAATAAAATCTAATCGGAGATATCCACTCTGCATTTGGGATAGGCCTATTTGATACTCTCCTCGGTTTCCCAAGTGCAGTCTCTAGGATCACCGCTCCATTGCACCTTGACTATGTTGATACTTTTATTTCTCAGCTTCCTAGTCTCCTTGCCAATAATTTTCAATGGTTCCCTTCTCACTGCAAGGCTTGGGTTAGTCTCCAAATCTTGCTGTGCTACTTCTTCCACAATCAGATCTGGATCATGGACATGCCTTCGAAGTTGAGATACATGGAATACATCGTGCACTTCAAGCAACCAGTCGGGCATCTGAATTCTGCAGGATAGGGTGCCAATCTTTTCAAGAATAGGGAAGGGGCTGATGAATTTAGGTGCTAATTTTCTTGTCTTTCCAAAATGGATTACACCTCGCATTGGAGCAACTTTCAGATAGACATAGTCACCCACTTCAAAAGCCAACTCTCTCCTTCTTACATCTGCATAGCTCTTTTGTCTACTTTGGGCAGCCAATAATTGCTTCTTAATAAAACTAACTTTGTCCGAAGCTTCTCGGATCATGTCTGGACCCAATACAAGCCGATTTCCTTTTTCAACCCAACACGCTGGAGATCTACATGGCCTACCATATAAGGCTTCAAATGGAGACATTTTCAAACTTGCTTGATAGCTATTGTTATACGAGAATTCAACTAAATGCAAGTGATCCTCCCAAGAACCTCCAAAATCGAGTATGCAAGCTCCCACTAGATCTTCAAGAATGCGATTCACTCGCTCAGTCTGGCTGTCAGTCTGAGGGTGATATATGGTACTGAGATTTAACTTCGTTCCCAACTCATTTTGGAATGCTTCCCAAAATTTTCAAGCAAAGATAGGATCATGGTCGCTAACAATGCTACTAGGACCTCTGTTTAAAACAAAAGATTATTATTTAATTTGAAAAAGAAAATTTAGTTTTATTACCCATGTAGCCTGACGATTTCTTTGAAATAGATTTGCGCCAGACTTTGAGCAGTTCTAGTGGACTTGACAGGTATGAAATGAGCGGATTTTGTGAAGCGATCCACGATCACCCATATGCTATCATTCCCTTTCCTAGTACGAGGCAGGCCATCTATAAAATCCATGGAGATTTGGTCCCACTTCCAATCTGGAACTTCTAATGGTTGCAACAACCCCGCAAGCTTTTGTTGATCACTTTTTACTTGTTGGCATGTAGGACATCAACTCACATAAATGGATATATCCCTCTTCATAGATCTCCACCAAAATGTGTGCTTTAAGTCTTGATACATCTTGCTCACACCGGGATGGATGCAAAGCTTTGATTTGTGACCTTCATCCAAAACTTCCCTTATCATGTCTTTGATATATGGAACACAAATCCGCCCTTGAAATCTAAGAATTCCCTTGCCGTCTATTTGGAAGTTCGTGTTTTCACCTGCTTCAATTCTCTTGATCATTCTCTAAATGAATTCATCATCCTTTTGAAGAGCAGAAATTTTATCAATCAAGGAAGGGGTAATGATGAGGCTTGCGACAATGATGTCCTTTCTACTAAGCGCGTCTTCCACAACATTGGCTTTCCCCGGCGTATACAAGATGTCAAGATCATATGCCGCCAGAAATTCTAGCCATCGTTGCTGCCTTAAATTTAGATCCTTTTGATCGAAGAGGTATTTCAAAGATTGATGGTATGTGAATAATTCAAATTTTTCGCCCAAAAGATAATGTCTCCAAATTTTTAAAGCCAAAACTACGGCCAACAACTCTAAGTCATGGACACGATTGTTTTTCTCATGCGGCTTTAATTGACGACTTGCATAGGAAACAACCTTGCCCCTTTGCATCAGTACTGCTCCAAGACCACCACTTTGAGAAGCATCGGTGTAGACCTTTAAATCTTGGTTGCCATCGATGATGGTAAGTACGGGAGCAGTGGTCAAACTCACTTTTAGCTTTTGGAATGCCTCCTCACAATCCAATGTCCAATTGAACATGGCATGCTTCTTGGTGAGCTTTGTTAATGGGCTAGACAGCTTGGTGAAATCTTTGACAAATTTCCTGTAATATCCGGCCAATCCAAGGAAGCTTCTTACTTCAGTGGGTGTACTGGGCTGCTTCTAATCTCGAATGGCGGCAATTTTACTTGGGTCAACAGCAATTCCTTCTTTAGACACAACATGGCCCAAGAATTTTACTTCCTCTAGCCAAAATGTGCATTTGGAAAACTTTGCTTTTAAAACATTTCTTCGCAGAATTTCCAACACTTCCCTTAAATGCCCTTCATTCTCCTCCTTAGTTTTAGAATAGATTAGAATATCATCAATGAAGACTAGGACGAAATTATTTAGGACCCCACGGAAGACCCTATTCATCAAGTCAACAAAGTAGGCTGGAGCATTGCATAGACCGAACGGCATCACTAACCATTCGTAGAATATGTCAGGACCTCTAAAGGCGGTCAAAGGTATGCATTCTTTGGCTATGCGGAGTTAGTGGAAACCTGTGGACAGGTCCATCTTTGAAAACACCTTGGATCCATTTAATTGGTCCATTAAATCATCTATGCGAGGCAAGGGGTTTTTGTTCTTCAATGTTTGCTTGTTAAGATCACGGTAATCAACATAGAGTCTTAGAGTACCGTCGGATTTGGGGACAAACACCATAGCTGCACCCCAATTAGAAAAGCTAGGTCGGATGAGTCCTTTCCACAAGAGCTGCTTAGTTTGGGTTTGCAATTCTTCCTTTTCTTTGGGGGTCATCCTTCTGATAGCATGAACTACAGGTCTAGCATTTGGAACGAGATCAATCCTGAAATCGATTTCCCTTCGCGGGGGTAGGCTGTCTACTTCTTCAAATACATCCGCATAATTATTGACCATGGGAATATTTTCTAAAGAAATAGGAATGATCTCCAGGGAAGACCAAAATGCCTTTCTATCAGATTTTGGCCCATGGCAAGGTATAGTAACAGTGTTCCCGAATCATGTTTTCACCTTAACCACTCTTTCTGAGCATAGCACTTCAGCATCATATTTGGTTAGCCAATCAAGACCGAGGATGATATCAAATTCGGAAAAATTCATAATGGTTAAGTCAAAAGGAAACTGAAAGTAAGAGTAGGAAAGAGGCACCCGACAGTACAAATCAAGGATGATAGAGCCTCCTACAGGATTATGAACATTAATCGGCTCTTTAAGATTTCTTTGTTTTAGTTTCAATTTCTGGACCGTGTTGCTAAAAATAAAAATTCTTGATGCACCCATATCAAACAAGGCAGTAACAGGAATATTTTTAACAGAAATGGTACCATCTAAAACATCAGGCTTACCTGCACCTTCGGAAGAAGTAGGAGTGGAAGAAGATGGTGCACTTGCCCCCTCATACACATGTGCAATCTGCGCTCCTTTCAATAGCGCACAATTAGGCTTGATACGACCCTTTTTGTGGCAGTTATAGCATTCCTTGGTGTCGTCGCATCGGGCCTTCTTTGGATTTCTGCAGTCCTTGCTGTAGTGTCCAAACTTTTGGCAGTTGTAGCATTGCACCTTAGACTTATCATGAGTCTTAGCAGATCCAGAACTGCTTCCTTCAGTCTTCTTCTCTGTTTGCTTCCTTTTATTGTTGGCCAAGCTCCTTTCTCTGTCTTGTTGGGAATTCTTCTTATCATTCTCCTCATATCGACAAGCAAACTCCACCAACCTATTGAAAGAAAGGTCGATGTGGGTAGTGGCTCTATCAATATATTTCCTCGCAAGCCCATTTATGAACCTCTTGTTCTTCTGAAAGTCATCCTGAATCAATTCAGGGGCAGAGCGGGAGAGGTCTTCGAATCTTCGTACATATTCTGAGATGGTCTTGTCACCTTGCTTCAGAATGGCGAATTCGTCATGCAGTCTTTCTACCTCCTGTCTTGGAATGTATTTTTCATTGAGAAGCTCCTTAAACCTTGTCCAAGTCATATTATCTGTTGTCCCTCCAACCGTGACTGTGTCCCACCAGTTTTGAGCTTCCTCTTGTTGCAGCCATGAAGCCACTAATCTTTTCCTCTGATCCTCCAGCTCTAATCCTCCAAAAATATTTTCGCAGTTCCTCAGCCAAGCTTGAGCTTGTGTCACAGTTTCAGTACCCTTGAATGGCACTCCTCCCAGGTTTTTGTACTTCTTTGCCAAATTATCCAAATCAAAGGGCTGCGGTGGTGGTGGTGGCTGTTGAACTGTGGCCTCCTCAGTTTCAGCAGTATTTTTCCTCCTTGCTCTAGCTCTAGCGGCTCTAGCGGCAGCGGTACTCATTTCTAGTTAGTTCTGTACGATCAAGGAAAGAGTCAGAACAACTATAATGGTGATTTGAAGAATTGATAAAGATAAAAGGACGGATAAAAAGATAATGTTAGAATGTCTGACTATAATGTATTCACATGAAATGTTCGCCATAGAATATTGTGATTCTATGTAAACGAATTATCATAAATATGTTATATTCCAAAGCTAAGTTTAACCAAAGCTCTGATACCAACTGTGATGACCCCAAACTTCCATGGAATGAAAGTAAGGAATAATCATTTGGAATACAACATAAATACAATAATACAAATCAGAGATACAACATAGCATAGGAAATTCATAGAGTAACAACATCATAGCAGCGGAAATATAATGTCATCAACCACAGAAAGTCCACAGTCACAGAATTCTAAATTATTACATCAAGTTTGCAGAAAAAGAAATAAGTTCCAACTCCAATTTAACAACGTGAAATGAAACAAATTTGATGTCTGGAATTAAAAAGAGAAAAATGCAATAGCAGCAAATGATAGATGTCTTCAAGCTCCAAGTCATCACCTCTCCACGAAAGCAAATCCAAGAAAGATAATAAGCAACTCCAAAGAAAAGACTCCAAGCAAAGAATGAACCTGTTTACTTGGCTGCCCGTGTAGAAAGGAGGGCACCCGAGTTTGCAAAAAGGTGGAAACAAACAACGGGTCAGTCGTGGGACTAATGTGAGAATTCTTAACTAATTTATCACTATTAATAAGGCAAATCCAAAGACCACGCCGCTAATGCAGAACGGGTTTACTCTAATGGATTGCCGTGCATAAAAGTGTGGGAACAAATAATAAGCAAATCGTAAAACAACGCTATGCTTTTGAGAAAATGGAATTATCATAAGACCCAGGTCCCATCACACAATGCAACACAAACCAGAGGATAGGGTTTTACCTTATGGTGATTAAACATGCTAAATACGGCAATTACAAGTTTAATATTATTATGAGTATATATCAAAACATTTCAAAATAAATGTATCAATCCTAGGACACATAGATACCATAATACTATGCTTCCATACTAGTAATACAATCAAATCCGTAGGTTCGTATTGGAAGTTTGGATTTCCATCACGAGTCAAGGCTAGGGAAAAGCTCCTTACCGATTCGAGACACTCTAGTTAGTGCATTAGGATCCCCCGTAGTGAACCCTTGGATAGCTGCAGGGCCGGTCCACACATACAGCTTCGTGGATTGGCAATTCCTGAACACATGTTTCCCGATCCTATAGGACCTATCATCCGAGGCGCCTCATTCCATCATCCGCATAAGTAAAATGTTGGGCCGTGTTAAAGCCCAAACACCACCTCTAGCTAGAAAGAAATGTGCTGCTCTCCCTGCGTTCCCTTCTCCCGTTTTAGACTCCACCGGTGTGTGAGGCTCGCGAAGTCACGCTATACACAAAGCTATGCCTAAACAGGTTATTCTTTGATCATCCCACAAGGCCTTCTTTTCAACAAAGCCTTGATCATATGCATCTTAACATGCCACATCGTCACTCCATATCGCACTACCAGTCCTTTGCCGAAATATATGAAAGGGTGTTAAGCAAGAGAATAAATTCTCCGCCACCAAACATCCATACATTCGACAGAAGATTAATAACAAGATATTTAATGGAGTACGATATCAGACACACAATCCATTTATTAGCTTATGCTCTGGGTATGAGCAAAAACCAAATCCATGAAATCAACACGTACGTTTGGGCAATGACCATGACCCTTGAATTGGGAGCAAGTCAAATCAGGGCCTCGATCGTTGTCCATTCGAAGGAAGATTTACGGTCTTCATACGCCATCTTTATACTTCAATTAACGTCGTTTGATTATTTGGAATGAGAGAACTCGGACTTTCCAAATAATCCTCGTATATATATATATATATATATATATATATTTAAAATCCTTCGTACTTGCTGACATCATTTTATAATGATTACTTCCTATTTTAATTATTTAAAATTATTAAATTTTTATATAACGACGCCTTAAGTCAACGGGCGACTATGGCGCTGCATTTAACCAATTTTGATTTTTACATTTCTCAGAATCTAACCGTTGGATCTTAACGTAATATATATCGTTGGAAAGATTTTTCCAAGATGGTCCTAACGGTTTCGGTTTCAAGAAAATCCGATGGTCGGATCTTCTTGTATAGTCATTTAAAGGTACGATTTCAAAACGCGAACTACCGCGCTCCATTCGTTTAATTTTAATTATATATATATATATAATCGTTTAATCGTGATAACATCATTTGATTTAAACAACGCTCTAAAACCACTACCGGTCTTTATTAAATTTTAGTTCATTTAAAAATGAAGATAATATTACCGCATCCTAAATTCATTCTTTAATTACATTAAAAATGTGAATTCCATTCCTTTCATTACATAAAAAAATGTAAATTTAAATCCTATGCAAATTCCTATTTTCTATTTACATGTAAAAATGCAAATTTGGATACATTGCAAAATCCTACTTTTAAGTTACATATAAAAATGTAGATTTCAACTTCAGTGTACATTCTCATCTTAGTTACATAATAAAAATGTAACTTATATTTACAGTGTGAATCCTACTCTAAATTACATCTAAAAATGTAAATTTAATTACAATGCAAACTCTACTTCTAATTTACATTGTAAAAATATGATTTTTAATTACAATGTAGACCCTCATTCTAATTACATAGAAAAATGTAATTTTAATCCTACGTTGTAAATTCAAATTTTAATTACATAGAAAAATGTAATTTTTATCATACGGTCTAATTTCCTATATAATTTACATATAAAAATGTAAATTTTAACATACAATGTAAATTCACATTTCCATTACATAGAAAAATGTAATTTTTATCATACGGTATAAATTCCTATATAATTTACATATAAAAATGTAAATTTTAACATACGATGTAAATTCACATTTTAATTACATAGAAAAATGTAATTTTTATCATATGGTGTAATTTCCTATATAATTTACATATAAAAATGTAAATTTTAACATACGATTTAAATTCACATTTTAATTACATAGAAAAATGTAATTTTTATCATACGGTGTAATTTCCTATATAATTTACATATAAAAATGTAAATTTTAACATACGATGTAAATTCACATTTTAATTACATAGAAAAATGTAATTTTTATCATACGGTGTAATTTCCTATATAATTTACACATAAAAATGTAAATTTTAACATACGATGTAAATTCACATTTTAATTACATAGAAAAAAGTAATTTTTATCATACGGTGTAAATTTACATTTCAATTACATAGAAAAATGTAATTTTTATCACGTCGTGAAATCCTACTTTTTATATCATATAAAAATGTCAATTTTACTACATCGCCAAATCCTACTTGTTATATCATATAAAAAAGAAGATGTAAACTTTATTACTATATTGAATTGATAATCTAGATCAATTCAAATAAAAAAACAAATCTTTATTTTCTATGTTGAATTGATAATCTAGATCAATTCACATAAAAAAAACAAATCTTTATTTTCTATGTTGAATTGATAATCTAGATCAATTCAAATAAAAAAAACAAATCTTTATTTTCTATGTTGAATTAATAATCTAGATCAATTCAAATAAAAAAAATCTTTATTTTCTTTGTTAAATTGATAATCTAGATCAATTCAAGTAAAACAAAAGCAGTAACATAACGATGGCAAACCATGTCTCTTTTATTATGAATCGATAAGTTTGATTAATTCAAAAACATACAAAAGCGATAACATAAGAATGTGACAATCATATTTCTATTGTTTTGAATTGATAAATCAGATCAATCCAAATCAACACAAGTGATTACATAAGAGGTGATAATCATACGGATCTAAACTATCCATCACAAACACATACCAACCATCATCAAATATGACAAAACAAAATAGATCTGTATCGCAAGCATGATATTTACCATTCAAACTTCACATAACGCTAGGATAATAATTAAATTTAATTAAAAATAAATTCTCACATTGCTCAGGACTGAAATGAAGGTCCAAACTTGATCAGGTCTCGTGTTCGAAGTCACGGCGATTTCGGATCTGAAAGATTTAAATTTGAAGTTCATAGGTATAAATTAGAAACTGACTTTTTGCAACTGCAGTTGCCACATCTAAAAGCGTGGTAAATTCTGAAATGAAATTTCATACATAAAGCATTCAAAAATTTGATTTGTGATTTCGTGAGCTGTAGTTAACGGTTTTGGGTGCCGTTTGTTAGAGATTGGAGAGCTACGAAAGGGGAACCGGCACCGGGAAGGGGGGAGGGTGCGCACGCCTGTGGTGGGGCCGAGGGGGTGCGACGGCGGCGGCTTTGGGTGGATGGTGCGACGGCTACAGTTGATGAGAGGTGATGATTTGGGGATGGAATCGAAGAGCTCGGAATTCTCTTCGAAACATGTATTTGTATGAAGATTTTTGTTGAGAAACGAGGGAGAAATCAGAGAATGAAAATTTGAAGATTAATGGGTTTTGTGCGGCTTCGAAATGAGGAAGAAGAAGACGTACAGAGAGGCCCGTATTTATACTAGTATATAGACGTATTTTCTTTTTTATTTTTGATTAATTAAATCCAAAATTAGGGTTTTTCCGTCCGATCACCAAACGGAGCCCAACGACTGTCGAACAATAGTTTCTGACGTCTTCTGAATGAAATGGCGCTAGTGCCGAGGTCTAATTCTGAAGTTTACAGTATTTTTTTTATTTTCAAATTAATTCTTTAATATTAAATTCGAACGTACTTTCTAGTTTTACCGGGGTCACATACGAAGTCAGAAAAATCCGAAAAAATTACTTTTGGCTTTCTTATGACGATATGGTCCTAACAAAATTTATTTCATCGAATTCTGAGACTGTTTGAAAAATGGCTATTTTTCAGTCAATCAATTTTGACTGAAATTGACAAAACACAGTTTCTTCTGCCACGCTCACATACTAGCTTCAAAAATCATGAAATTTGAAACCTCGCAATAATTTTACATCCCGGATCCAACAAAAGTGGTTTCGTCGAATTCCGAGGTCGTATGCAAAATGTCTATTTTCAAAGGCGATATATTCTCTATAGCGACCTTTCTGAAAATTCATTTGGCCATAACTTTTGATCCCGCTATGAAACTTCGAATTTTCAGATTCGCTAGAAAGATATTCATTAACAGATCTAAATATTTTTGGTTTCACCAAAATCCGTTTTATTCTGCATCCTGTGTGGTCAGTCAAAGTTCAGGTTTGACTTTTTCAACTACCGTCCTTTTTCTAATTCCTTTTGTAATTAAATTAAATATATTTGCATTAAATTCAATCAAAATAAATTTCTAGTCATTTTTATTTAAAATAATTCATTTCAACTATTTAAACACCTTTAAAATCTCAAAAATGAAAATTTTAAATTGGTCCCAAATTCCGGGTTGTTACAATTGACCTTGAGTTGGCCGCTGCGATGTGAACTACAGTGCTCGAAAGTACTTCAGGTTAGAAAGCTTTTGTGGGTGGCGTCGAACTCGAGGAGGAGGTGATAGGCGGGTGGAGTTTTGGACGCTGAGTCTTCTGGTATGGTTGGCGATGGACTTAGGTGACCAGAGCGACGTCAGGAGGTGGTCAAACAGAGGGTCAACGGGGAAGGAGTTGGGTTCGAATAGGCTATAAGGGTTTTGATTGGAAGGTGCGAGTTTCACCTGAAGGTGACGGTTTGGTAGCGTTCGCAAAGGGCAACTCAGTGGGGTTGGCAGAGTGTTAAACAATGGCTCGAGGAAGGGGTTGATGGAAGTCAAAGATGCGATCAAAAGGTTTGGGAATTTACTGGAGGGAGAAAAATTGAATTGGGGGAGAAGGGTCAGCACGTGAAAAAGGGGTGAGGGGATTTATTGACCAAGGGGTAAAATTAATTGTTGAGTTAATTAAGATTTAAATCTTGTTTTAACTTGTAAACCTGATAACTGGCTCATACGATATCAGATTGACGAACCGTAACGAGAAAACCCGTAACTTCCTCGGTAAGGAAAGCCCGGATACTCCGAGAACACGACAAAATAGAACGCAGACAGAAGAACATTTCATTGTATATTACAACAATTCCATCAGAATACAAGAATATACAGAGTACAAATGAATATTACACAGAAAATAAAATATCAGAGATTACAATACATTACAAAGCAGCGGAAAATAATACAATACACAACTAGAAGTAATACACGAATACAGAGATTTCCGAGTATCATTCCAGCTGTAAATCAGGATCCTATGGATATAAATCTGCAAAACCAAAACTACTAGCTTCCCGTGTCAAAATAAGGGCACCCAGAGTTTAGGTTAAAACAATAAACTCCAGGTCAGTCATGTGATTGGTTTGAGAATTAAAACAGTTATTTAAAACATTACTTTAAATCAGATATATCAAGGGACCACGCCGTATAACACGGAGCGGGTTTCCTCCCAAGAATACCAGTGCATATAACAAAACAGCGCAATGCTTTTTTGGAAAAATGAAGCTATTATAAGACCCAGGTCCTATCACACAATGCAACGCAAGCCCGGGGATTGGGTTTTCCCTTATAATAGCCAAACATGTTTGGTACGTTTAAAACAAATCATTTGATACTATTATAAGTGTATAGTGTCAAAACAATTTCAATTATAAATATCAATCATAGACGGCATGGGTACCATATATCATGTCGCCATACTAGGCTCTACAATCAAAACCGCAAAGTCACATATTTGGAAATTGGATTTCCGTCTGTGAACCGAGGCAAAAGATAGTCCTCTACCGATTCGAGACAATCTAGCCCATGTCTCAGGACCCAGACTCAGGTGATCCCTTGGAGCGACAAGGTCGGTCCACCGATGTGGATTAAAATGCCTGAACACTGCGTTTCCCTGCCCTTTGGGGCGTAATGAGCCAACGAATGGCTCCATCGGACCCGGATCGCCCGATCTAACTGAGGCGCCTCGCAACATCAACAACCACATAAGTCAAACTCGTCAGGGCGTGTAAAACCACTGACGCCACTTCTAACTAGAAAGAAACGCATGTCCTCCCCGAGGTCCTCTCCCTTTTTGGTTCACCACCGGGGTGTGAGGCTCGCGAATCAACGTTACACAAAGCTACGCCACAGGCCGTGCTTTGATCATCAACCACAAGACTTTGCTTTTCAACAGAAGCCTTGATCCATTGCCACTTAGGCATGCCACACAGGCAATTCATTCCATGCGATGGATATCCATCAATACATAACCCCTGAGCTCGTACGTCTCAGAGAAGGGCGTGAAGCAAGAGAATAAATTCTCCGCCACCAAACAGATATATATTTAACAGAAATCAATCACACAAACTGAAATCCAATGTCAGACACACAGTCCATTTACAAGTTCGTTCTGGGTCTGAATGAAACCGGAGGCACCTAGTACCCCGCATATCCATCGATCTCCAAGTACGTCTGGACAATCACCAACTGATTCTCTCCTCTTGGGTGTACGGCCCAATCAAGATCATCAGTAATTATCCAAATGACGTGAAGACCTCTGGTCTTCAACCACCGTCTTCATCTTCGACACCACGTCGAATTAGTTATTCAGAATGGGATAAACCCGGTCTTTCTGAATAACTCGCGTATATAATAAACAAGTGTTACACAAATTCAACATAAGCCTCATTCCAATTCAGAATATTCTTTTATTCAAATATTCTTATACTTTTGGAAAGGTTCCCATTAATTTTATCAAAGATAAATTCTTTAAATTTATTCTTTAATCTTCTTTGAATATCAATTCAAACTAGTCGGGATTAGCGAACCACACCGGAGTAATCATTTATTTTATTTCCCAGTCCCCACCTATTCATCCCATGAAGTAAAACTGGTCATACTTCATATCTAACATCATAGTGTTATTGGTAAATTCAATTACCATTTCACGTTCAAATCTAATTAAAGATTTAACTATCGCCTGGAGTAAAACTGGTGATACTCCATTCTCGATCTTTTCAACCTAATTAAAGATTCATTAAAACTCCACTTAGTTTTAATCTGCTCAAAAATCAATATCCTGTCTTTAACTGGGTTAAAGAACCAATGTCACCTAAAACACGATTCACGACAAACCCAAATCACATTTGATATTAAATACAAAGCTCTGAATAGAAAATATACCGGCTTATATTCAATATCAAATTCTGAAACCAACAAATATCGTATTGGAAATAACGATATAAATATATCTTTCAAATTCCCACAACAATATCTGTATAATCACGGAATCCAACATCGAAATATTCCAAAGACAATTTCAATTAAAATCCACTTCCACTTTATATATATTGGAAATTCTGGTTATTTTCAAACCCAATTCAAATTCAATTTATTTATTTCAAAAATAAACTGATTTTAATTCTAGTTCAAAACTAGTTCATTTCGATAAAAATCTAATTTTATCTTTTCAAATATGGAGTTTTTCATCCTAGTTCTTTTCAAATCATTTCTTATGATTTTACACTAATTATTGATATTTTTAATAATTTTATCAAGGCCCGTACAGTCGATTTCCATCAATGGCCATCGAACTGCACTTACAACGACCTTTTCCAAATTTGATTTGGACATAATTCCAAATCCAACCGTTAGATTTCTAATTTCTAATATTCGTTAGAAAGCTCTTTTCGATACGAACCCAAGGTTCCGGTTTTAGGAGAATCCGACGGTCGGATCTCCCGCACTATCCATTCGAAGTCAATGGTCGAAATTCACGAACTACCGCAGCGCGGCGCGTTCTATTCAGGCCATTATATTATATATATAATATATACTTCATCAATTTCCTTTTAAAATGTATTTTATAAATCGTTTTAAAATCGTTTTCAAAACGATTTCAACTTCTTTTCAAATTCAAATCAAAATTGAATTTTTCAATATAAATTCGTTTTAAATTCATTTCAAATTGATTTCGATTCAAATCCATTTTTAATTCAATTTCAATTCGTTTTCAATTCAATTTCAATTCGAATTCATTTCCATTCAATTTCAATTCGAATTCAATTTTATTCAATTCCAATTTGAATTCAATTCTATTCGAATTCATTTCGAATTCATTTCAAATTGATTTCCATTCAATTTCAATTCGATTCGAATTCATTTTTCAAAATATTCGATTTTGAAATCACTTTTCAATATTCATTATAAAAACAAATATAATCGATATAAATATCGTTTGCGTCAAAATGGCGTCAATCTAATCAACACAGCTTCATATATTTCTATTTTAAAATATTCTATTTTCAAATATTCTGTTTCAAATATTTCTTTTTCAAATATTTCTATTCAAAACTGGTATGAGGCCCAATCAATCACCATAGATTTTATTTCTATGGATTTCCATACAACGCATGTATATATCAACAATGAAAAATAATCAACCATCATTCAAAGTGCATTCTACACTGTATAAGCATCAAATATAAATATTCAACGCTTATAATCGTCTGTCAATCAATCGATCGACATACAACTAATTATTGGGATTAGTGTATGTCATATATCACCTCAATACCCGTGTGGGGTTTTCAAACAATCAAACACAGATTTTATTTGTGCAGTTGGGCGATGCATAAAATTTATCGTCCCAATCAATATCAGTCAAATGTGTGTATATAAACAAATCGTCTGATTTGTTTATTTTTATTCCATTTTAAAAACACGTTGAAAATTCTATTTTCAACTATAAAATATTTTAACTATATAAATATTTTATTTTCATTTCACATCACATCACACAATCAACTACACAACAAAATCAAACAAACAAGCATACAAGCCGTCCATGGTCTGTGGACGACGGGTGTCGGGTGCTACTAAACACCGTCTGCATCCTAGTATCCTTTTTAACTAGAAATAAATTTAAAAGTGAGGAGTTCTCACCGACTAGCTAAACCAAACGCCACGACTCTTCATATGTAGAAATCTTCGTCATGCCCGCCTTTTGTCAATTTAGTTGCCTGTAGCCACTACATATATAAAAATCGCATTTTTATATCGTTGCTATGCTATAAAAATTACATTTTCATATTGCTACTATATAGATAAAATTTCTATTTTTACACCGCTACTATATAGATAAAAATTCTATTTTTACAACGGTGTTCATATAATAAAGATTATATTTTTATCACACTATTCTCTATATAAAAATTATATTTTTATATCTACTTCTAATATAAAGATCGAATTTTTATATCATTGCTATTAAAATCCCATTTTTATTTCAACATATATATAATAAAAATCAGGTTTATACTTCGCTACACATATAAAGATCAAAATTTAACTATCTATATAATATAAAAATCGTATTTTTATGATCATACATATATAAAAATCGTGTCTTTATATCGCTACATCTAGAAAGATCTCCTCTTTATATATATTAAAAATCAAATCTTTATTCGTTTCAAAATCAAATCTTTCTTAAACAAAGATCTTATCTTTTCAATTTAAAACAATGTTCCCCTTCTATAAAATTGATTTAAATCCCCCCTCTTTTCATTAAAAAAAGCTAAATTTTTATTTTTAAAACTAACTACTGTAATTAAATAAAATAAAAAAGTATATAAATAACAAAAAAAAACTTACAGTTGATTAAAGAGGAGGGCTTGGGCGAAGTCTCACACGCATCAGAAAGGTGGGGCTCGAGCTGCGGAGGAGGGTGGTTAGGGCGGTGGCGGCTCGGTGGTTTGGGTAGTGGCCTGGTTGTGGAGTGATGGGGCGATTTGTTGCGAGGAGGGAGAGAATGGGAGGATGTCGAGGCGAAGGAGGAGGTGGCGCAGAGGGCGCCGATGCCCTGGACGGTGGCGGTTGAGGTTGAGCGATGGGGGGAGGGGGCCGCGTTCTCGTCTCCCCCTTTGTTTTCCTGAATGAATTAAACGCCGGGGGGGGGGGGGGGGAGAAAAGAAACAAAGGGGGTAGTTGACCCTTTTTTTATTTAATTTAATTCTAAAAAGCAACTTTAAATTTCGACCTCGAAATCGAACCCACCGCCTGTCGTCCATAGCTAATTACCCCCATTCCGAACACAATGAGATATGTATCGTAAGCTGATTCGATCGTTTTGATCGGTTTTTCCGTCAAAATCAAAATATAACTCTGTATATTGAATTTGAACGCACATTTCGGAGCCACATACTAACTCTATAAATTCCAGAAAAATATTTTCTAGCTTCGTATTGACGAAACGGTACTAACAAAACTAATTTCATCAAATTCTAAGACCGTTTGAAAAATGGCCATTTTCCAATCGATTAAATTTAACTGAAACAGGTCAAACGCATTTTCCTTTGCCACGCTCACATATTGATTCGAAAAATTATGAAATTTGAAACCTAGCAATAACTTGACATCACGGATCCAACAAAAGTGGTTTCGTCGAAAACCGAGGTCGTTTGCAAAATTTCCATTTTTGAGCGCCAGAATTCCATAGCGACTATTCTCAATTAGATTCAAATATTTTTGGTTTCACTAAAATCCGGTTTATTTTGAATCTTGTACATCCATTTGAAATCGAATTATCGAACTACCGCGCCACTTTCAATTCCTTTTATATATAAAAATAAATATTTATATTCTAACGACGATGTATATAAATATATACATTCGAATTCTATTCAAAATAAATTTCTCGTCGTTATTATTTAAAATAATTCATTTTAAATAATCAAAATTCACTAAAAATTGCCAAAATAAAAATTTTAAATTGGCCTAAATTTCCGGGTTATTACACGTAAGTTGCGTTGGGACCGTATGGACGAGAGCTTCACAATGAAGCTGACTGGAAGTGGATTGGGGCTCGTATGAGTTTATGAAAAATGAATTGTTGATTCAAATCAAACAACAATTTATCGTTCTTTAACGATGAACTACCAAAGTGAGTAAAACTCACCAACTCTGAACAGTTCTATTTTTATAACGTATATTTAGAACTGATAAATGATGACTGATGGCTGTGTGTTAACTGTTTGGTTGAATTGTTTGTGTACAGATTGAAATCATAGCTAACGATATATATATATATATATAAATCGTTAATCGAATATTGATTCTGTTTAACAGAATATTTTATATTCATGCTTGTTTAACATCTGTGATGCAGGGAAACAGGTTGGAGGGACCCAACTGGGTTCCTTAATATTTATAATACTGTTCTATTCATATATTGTAATATATGATGTGATATATAATCTATTTTCGATTATGTGTGTTTGGACGATATTGGTCAACATGATTTGATATGTTAAATAGCCTAACATACCGGAATATTGAAAAGGAAATTTTCAAAGTAAATATTGAAAATAAATTATTTATAAAATCATAAGATTTTATAAAAGAGAATATTTATAAATGGAATTATAAATAAAGGGAAATATTTATAAATGAAATATTTATAAAAGGAGATATTTATAAAATCATAAGATTTTATAAAGGAGATATTTATTTGTTAAATAAACAGGAGATATTAAACGAATTATTTATTCAAAAAATAAATAAAGATATAAAAGGAATTATGTGTGAAAACAAATATACAAGGTGAAAATGAAATCGAAAGAGAAATATTTGTTAAACCTTTACAAATAGAATTTAAAGAGGAAAATATTTGTAAAACATTTACAGATAGATTAAATGGAGATATTTATTCATAGGAATATTTGTCAGAAATAAATAGAAAAATTAAGGCATATTTATTTAGAAATAAATAGGAATATAAAGGAGTATTTATTTGAGAAATAAATAGAATTAGGAAAGGGATATTTATTTAGAAAATAAATAGAAGTACTTAAAAAGGAAATATTTCGGAAATAAATATTTCAGGATTTAACAGAAGAATAAAAGGGGATATGTGGAAAATAAATATCAAATAGAGTTAATCGAATATTAGTATTCGAAATAGAGTAAATCAAATAGAGTTAAGCAAAAGTAGAAACTGACTAGAGATTAGTAAATTGAATGGTTTTCTAAGTGTCTATCTGATGTTGGTTTCGGCCTTCGAGATTAATACTTAGGGAATTGTTCTCATACTAGTTTATAGTCAGGGACTGATAGTTGTGAAAGGATAGTGAAACGAAATTAAGCTATGGAAATGTTTTCCAGTGTTATCTGGAAATAATATCGTTGTTTGCACACGTGTTTTTCTTTGATAGTTAAATCACAAACTATCAAAGTTTTGACCATTTTAACGTTGTTAATATGGAGAGACCGGTTGGATTATTATCCAAAGAACCACTCTGTATTGGCATAAGCATTCCGAATCATATATGCCAAAGATAATTGAAGACGGAGTAAAGTGCAAGGGCTGTTGTATAATTCTTAGATAACAATTGCCTAAGATGGATGCACTGAATAGTGCCTTTGGTTTGTCCAATCCCAGGACAACTTGTATGGAAGAAGGTCTGACAGAGTATATCCAATAGATCGCGTAAGTTGATCTTTTCAAACGTATTCACGTTTGGTGGCGGAGGAATTCGTTTCTCTTAGCTGTATACCCGTGGTATTTTTGGGGAAATCAATTTGTGATTTGACGGGTATGACGATGTGACATTCAAAGTGAATAAACGTGTGATCTATTAGAGATAAGTGTGGCATCTAGCCTCACAACCAGGAAATGAAAAAAATCGGGCAGGCAGCATGGCTATGTAGTTCGCACCTGTTAGGTTGTATCATCACCTGATCTAGAGTTTCATTTACTTCTAAAAATCTATTGTCGATACTGTCCCATTCGGGAAACGGTTGCTGATCCCAACCGTTGGTGATATACATTCGATACACTCAAGCGAAATGAGTGGTCGGTCATGTGTGGCCGGGTTGCAAGATGTTCTTGTTGAACCCAGTGTATTCCTCTCTAGAGGTACACTAGCGAAAGGTGGTTCCATACCTTATCATAGTTGGAAATCCATTACCCAATATGTGCTTGCAGTTTTGATTGTATACTATATATGTAGAACGTGAGATGAAAGCGTTTCTGCTAGATGATTATTACATTGTGGTTGATAGGCACTATTATAATATCAGTGAGTTTTGATATAAAGATTATTTAAGATTCTCATAAGGGAAAAACTCGTTCCGTTATACATCGTGGTCTTATGAGATATCGTTTAATAGCTCCAACTGTTTTAAACTGTTTTACTCATACCAGTCCCATGACTGACCCAGAGTTTATTTTGTTTTGTTTCCCTAAACTCTTGGGTGCCCAATTTTATAGGAGCAGTCAAGTAGTCAAGATTTTACAGGTATACTTGAAGAGCTTGGAGCAGGAGGCTTCAGGATTGTATAGCTATAGTTATTTCCGCTGTGTTGTAAGTGCTGTACTTTGGAAATGATATGTATATTCAAGTACATATTTATATTTCAAAGTTATGTTATATATTATATGTTATTCGTTCCGCTGTGAGGTTCGTGTTACTCTGATGTTGTGTTGTTCTTCTTCTTCTATTCTAAGTTTCTATCTTATCTTTCCTCACCCTCTGTTTTCTTTCTATTAACTTTCCGGTATTTTTCGATGTTTGGTTAGTCACCATGGAGTTTATGGCGGTAACCAAAGTCGCTCAAAAACCGGGTCGTTACAGCTTCATTAACCCTTTTGAACATGAAGGATACAATGGCTCTTTTGAGGTCTCAAAAAGTGGTTTATACTTCTTACTTTCATTGGCCTGCCAATTGCCATCATCCGTAGACTGCTGTCCAACATTAGAATGATCATACAATGAATTTTCAGGTTGAAAATCATGAAATCTATCCACATCATTGACTAGATCTTCCATCCTAATATGTTCAACCTCATCGGTACTTGTGGCATAACTAACTGGTTGTTTTTCCCATGTAAATACCACACGCTATATGATTGGATAAAACCCCATCTAAGCAAATGAAAATGAATGACCTCTAATCTTATCGTCTCCAGATTTTGGCACTTAATGCAAGGGCATAAATACACTCCTTTCTTACCACCGTTTTCTTCAACAAAACTAATAAACTTCTCTACCCCGTCTATATGGTATGTAGTTCTTTGATCAGATTCATATATCCACTTTTTGTCTATACTGTGGGACATGTTGCCCTCCTATTTTAAATACCAAACATTTAGTAAAATTAAGAATTATTTCATTGAAGATGATAGTTATTTTATAAGCTTGCATAATTGAAAATAGGAACTAAAAATAAACATTGTTTAAACTATATGTCAGACATCACAGAAAAAACTAATTAACCAAAAAAAAAAATCTCCTTTTGAAAATAGTAACACATCCTTGTATACAAAATTTCTACTGTAGATTCCAAATTGTGACACATCAAAGAAAGAAGTAATTAACTATCTGCATGATTTTTGAGATATATATTCTTGTTGAGTCAATCTGTGCTTATCACTGGATTCACTATCCATTGGTTGATTGATACCTTATGTTGAATGTTTTACTTGATGGAACGACGATAAAGATATGTATTAAAACTAATCAAAACAATGTTAAAGCATAATTTTGAAACTTTCATATATTTTCAAGATATATACATTTTCAATCAAGATCAGCAACCATTTGGAACTTCTAAATTTTAAGACTTCGTCTATAGTTTCGAAATATGTATTAAGAGCTGGTATACTAAACTGCCAAAAAACTCCAAATTCATTACCCTAAAATCGAATATATATATATATATATACATACATATATATCTGAATTTCTGTTGACATATATTTTAAGATATACAAAACTTCACATGTATTAAACACTTATGAATTTCAAGGCCTACCATAAAGTTACACATGTTGGAAATTAACATGTATACATAATACATATAGAACTTTCAACTCATGCATTTCTAAAGCTTGTTGTGCATGTAGTAAAAATCCCTGCCCATAAAATCACACACACATCCATAACTAAGGATACAATACTATCGGCATGCAAAACTTTTACATATTCAGATCCATGGAAATATTGTTCAAAGGAGAAAGGTGAGAGAAAGCCAATTTTTGGAAGCGGTTCCCAATTCAGTTATAACCGGTTGGACTTATGTGACCCACTATTTCCATAGCAGCAAACAGAAGGGCATGTGAAGCTTTAATAAAATCAACCAAAAAAAAATCATGTACAACAATAATGGCATGTGAAGATTACAGCTTCAAGTTTCACGTAGAGAGAATGCAGTCATATACTATGTAGAGTGACTTTCGATAAAACATTGATTTCTTTGGTTCTGTTTAACTGAGCATTGTTTCTATGGGTTAAAGAATAATAAAATATTATGTGATGGTGCTGTAGGATGCTAATTCTATCTCTTTAACTTGTGTAACTTGATATTCGAATATTTATATCATTCTACCTGTAGTGTGAAATTATTATATTCATGCCCATAGTAAGATGTGTAATTATTATATCATGTTCCTTGCTTTCAATTAAAGAACCTTCATTAGAATCGTAATATAACAATGCTACTATATCAATGCACTGTTGTTTACTCCCTTTTTGAATGACCGGATACTGAAACTTTTTTCTTATCTCAAAAAGAAGAAACAAATATAGCAATGATGTTGTCTTGCACAACCCGAATAAATAAGGAACAAAACGGTCCACGAATTTGAAATGAGTTCGCCTTGCATGTCATATTATTTAAAAGATATAATATATTTAACTCATACAGTAACAGTTTAAACTCAAAGGGTGCTGAATCTATGCATTAATGCTCTGATGAAGAATTGCATGACCACCAAGAAGAATGCATATACGCTCTACATTAAACATGAAGAATCACGTTGAACATTTGATAAAAAAATCAGTTGAATACAATAATTGGAATCTAGGTAAAATACCATTAGAGGTTGGTTTTATATCCAAAAATAAAGATCCACTAGTACAAAACAGTGTATTTGCATCCAATATTTCGCATTATTTGCGTCTGCTCCAATGTGGATGCAAAAGCAATGGACGCAAATATTGAAATATATTTGCTTCTGTTGTTGGACAGACGCAAATTTGACATATTTGCGTCTGTTATAACATAAATTGGATGCAAATACCAATGCATTTGTGTTTGTCTTACTATTACAATAGATGTAAATTTGACATATTTGTGACTGTTACAGCGTACACTGGACGCAAATACCAATACATTTGCGTCTGCCTTACCACTCAAGCTTCCCAACAGTAAAAGAACACTGGAGATACTCATATTAACATGCTCATCTAAAATATTAATTTCTGAAAATGATAAACTACATGGTATTTAACAATCAAAGAACATTTAAGTGTGGCCCAATATCATTTAGGTTCACTAATGAAATACAAAAGAAATATTTAAATAGATCGGTTCTTAAAAGATTATACAACATAATCTCATGTATCATTTACCAACTAGTTTACGAAGATGCATTGAAACTAAATTCTACTGTGCTTTATTTTCATGAAGACGGTTCACTGCCTACCTTGATCTCACAATCTCCTTAGCAAGAACCTAGATTTAAAAAAAAAACAAATAACTGTTATGTAATTGGCTTCATTTTATGAACAGTAAGCAAGAATGTCTTTCAACCCAGAGTTATCATTGCTTGTGATGCAAGAGTTGTCCTAACATCCAGTCAAAGGCAACTTTTTATAAATGAACTACATAAATATAAGTTAAATGTAAGGTAGGCATGGCAAAGAGAAAATTATACTTCATTATGTATGCTACAAAGAATAAAGCAGACATAATCTTAAGAAGTCATTTACAGAACCTATCGTCATAATGCTTGGTTTCCTAATTCTTTTCAATTTCCACCTGCAAACTACTACACCCAGTTAAAAAATTAATTATTCATTTGAAGAGAACAATTTTGATATACAAACTAACATGTGTTTCCAACTGATCCATGACTGACTTTCTTGTTAGCTTCCAAGTCTCCATGATGTATGACAGAGCATACTATCTGCTTAGTGCCACTTTCAACCGAATTTTCAGTACCAACTCTACTCAACTTGACATTATTCTCCATTATATTGCCCTTTATTGAAGCAGAAGGATCAACATCATGAGAATTTGCATTATCGCCATCTATACATTCAACAAAATTTTCCCCATTATTACTCACATCTTGACTACTTTTATGACAATCCAATACTGCACTGAAACCATATTTTTCCATGTTTGAGATCATTTGATCTTGTTGAGACTTACCTGCTTGATCACAAGAAGCTTCTTTGAAAGAATCAGATAAAACAACTTTACCTGTGCTAAGTTTGAAAGAATTATCGAAAGAAGAATGAGTGAAGGGCCAAGAAACGTCTCTCTTTGCATAAGATGGTTGAACGGTCTCAGCCATACCTACTGATTGTGGAGACCAAAGAACCATATCATGATGGAGCATGTCAGCTAACCTATGAACAGAGTTCTCATTACTATCTATATATATGAGACGCCCAAATGTTCGATTTTCTTCCTGAGAGATTTGCATTAACGTCTCTACTATGTTTATCTGCTTCATGTTGCAATTGGCTTAGGTGGGACTCTAGGACACTGTTCGACAGCTTCCTACTACTCTCGGGCCAACTATTATCTCTAGCATTTAAATGCAAATTGGTTAACTGATTAGGGACGCCATGCTGAATGCTATACATATTAGAGAGATCGTATCCTTGAATCAACAAATTCAGCATCTGACCCATGTATGGAGCTTGTCCTACCAAAAGACTTGGAGTTCTGTTCTCCATGGAATATGTTTTTGCCAGCTTGTCGTGGTTGATCAAAAGACGTATGTCTCTGAAGAGGTGAGTTAGAATCAAGTTGATTAGACCTCCTAGAACTCTGTTTTTCTTATTTCACGAGTAAGACCACTTACAAAGTAGGGAAGTTCAAGGGTATCACCATCCACAATTATCTTTGAGATCCACTCAGTGATCTGAATAAAATATCAAAGATATAAATAAATAATAGCAGCGTGGAGTGAAATACAACATGGTGTGTGTGTGGAGTGAAATATAACATGGTTATTACCAAATTGTTTGACTTGAACAAAAGCACCATAGTTGATCTAGTTCATTAGGGTTTGGCATATCTGAGCACTAGTTTGTGAATGACGTATTGTCACAGAATGATAAATATAACCACACTTTCATTAATAAAACAATTTAAGTTCTGAACAGAAAGTAGAAATAAATGCAAGTGCATAAATAACTATGATAGTGCATTGAAATATGTAGATGAAAGTCAAAAAGGATCAGATAACCCAAACACAGAAAAATAAAATGAATAGTTGGCTAGTATTATAATGTCATAAAGAGTCACTTCATATCATAGACTTGTTATTTCAAGTATGGATCCAGGGTACAACGCTACTTCCCCAAAGTTTTAAGAGCAACTTCTTGGTTCAGTCTTCAAAATAATAAACAGATAGCATTTCGTACGCCTTGTACATCATCTGAATCATTGTATCTCACCACAAGTTGAAATGCAAGATTAACATCGACCTATTAATTATAATTCCACATGGTTTTGACCCTTTTCTTAGCAATTATATCATCCTCAGTACTATTTCTTTTAATATTCGGTAAAGTGAAAATAAGCAGCAGCCAACAAAATCAAACCTACCTTTAAGACAGTGTTTACTTTATCAAACAAAATCAAACCTACTTAATCATGGAAGGTGTCACTTACAGACAAAGTAATTAAACAAGAAAGATTGCTTACTTTACCAATTCTTTGTATTCCATTTGTGCAACCAGTATCTGAACTTTTGTTTGTTTTAGCTCTTATATCATTTCTCCCAGTCAGCCTTGCTACAAAAAATAATGAAATCATGGAAAAAATGATTGTCTATTTACATAAGTGAATTATATTAAACTTTGGTCTGTTCATCCTCATATTTATTAGTAACAACCCTTTCTTCTAAATGTGTATACTAGGCAGCTTTGTAGTATTAAATTGCTAAAAAGCACTAAATTAAGAAACTAATTGAGTACTTACAAAAAAGTGTATATTGTATTGGTGATTATACAAATAGAATATTGTAGACAGTAGAATAATCTTCAAAACCCTATGAATACGGCACATTCTAATGACTTGCTGCAGTTTTGATAGTGTCAAAAGACTCGCTGAATGTTTTGGTTGAGTTTTGGACCAATGTCAAGTCCCATCCAACCATCTGGGATAGACGAAGCTGGCACCACCTGCAAACACAAATAAACAAACATATTAACAAAATTTACTCAACTATTTTGCCTAAATAACCAAATCAGTTCTTGAAATTTATTTGCTTAATACTTTGATATTGCACTATTATGGCTTAGTTTTAGTAGAATGTACCTTGCTGTTTGCATCAGGAGCGAACTTGTCAGCAATGACGACATCAGTGGGCAACAAAGCGACATGCCTTTGGATTTGGCCTTCTCAAGAAGGGCAGTAGCAAGGTCAAGCTTGTCCCCCCCACAAGTGAAGAACCACACTTGACAAACCATTGGGCCGCTGCGGTAAATCTCATCTCCAGGTGGATGCTTCAAATCACACTTTTTCTGGACAAAGTAAAGAAAATTTATTACTGGTCCATGATTGGAAGAAGCTGAGCAAAATTGGGAGAACAAATGTGATATTGACTCATTATACCAAAATAAAATATCCTTACATGGAATATATTAGGAACTAAACATGTAATAGGAAAAGCTCATAATAGTGCAAACTGAATGTTATAATGAGTTTGCAGTAAAGAACAAATTTAAGGAATAAACCATGCACTGAACCATGATAATTCACCAATCCAAAGCTTCATATATGAAACTATTTCATGGTTATGTTTTATGCCAAACATTACAAATACATTCCATGGTGTCCACCGATAATTAATATAGCATTATCCTTGTTGTGGCATAAACTGGTTGTAGTCTGAACAGTCAGAAATCATTTAACTATTCAACAAGCATATTAAACTTTCAACAGACAGCTAACTAGAAATCATTTCACTATTAATTCATATTTCATCCATAACGAATTACTTAATAACATAGTAAACTGATCTATTCATGTGTGTGTGTGTGTGTCTCTCTCTCTCTTTATATATATATATATATATATATATATATATATAAAGAAAAAAGAAAAAGAGGATGACATGTTAACATAAAAAAGAACAAAATAACTGTTATGTTGATTAAAAAACTGTCACATAATTGATAATCTGCACATGTTAATTTATACATAAGATTAACCTGCATTTGGAATGGTTTGACACCATGAGAGCTGAACTACATAACTCTACAGAACTTAATTATCCCAGCCTTGTACAGTTGCACTGCCTGCAGCCTCTGTAACTCTGTTGCGCTGTTCCGGACTTCCTGAAACACGGGTTAAGATATTAGACATGGCTAATAAAAATGTTAACATTGATATAGATAAAAAAACATAAGAATTCCCAAATAATATGTAGATTAAACCTAAACAGAGCAACAGCTTTACACTGCATGGCCACAAACCTGGTCATGAAATTAGGTTCTTTTTCTCGGCGTTCTCACGTGTTTCTCCTTGGATGCCTGATTAGGATTATTGCGTTTCTTTTGTAAATTCGTGTTTCTTCTTCTAGAGCGATGCTGAGATTCATGATTTCTGAAATTATTTTTTTCGGTCGTAGGGGGTTGTTCACTTAAGGGAGTTGCCCCAGTCGAGCATCTGAGGGGCCTGGCCTAAGAGCCGGCTCTGATTGTACTCATGTTTGGAGCTATTCCAGCTGCTATGACCTATTACTGGCAGATGAAAATGCCTGAAATTGCAAGGTCTTAGTGGTCGCCTACTCTAGTTTTAAGCCATAATAGAAAACCAACGCGGATCCGGTCCACTATATCAATGGTATAGCTTCAGACCTATGGTGCATTCTAGCAAATCCGTTGCTGTTAAAATGAACCATTTGTTGATATCATTATAACTTGAACTATAGTGTATGACTGAGTCCATGGACTACCACGGTCGTAGATGAAAATAAAACAAGAAATATCTTATAACTTCAATCAATGGCACATGTTAGTAAAGCAGACATTTAGTCAAAAATTATAATTTGATTGGAAAATGGTGGCCTAAATCAGCTAAAGTATATCAACTCCGATTATAGTTCCCTTATATCAAGTAATCTAGCACCTCTAACCAATTTTGCGATGCAAAAATGAATCATTGATCAAAAACAGTAGAACCCTTTGAACAGGTAGATTCAGATCATCCAAAGTTTATTAACTTTATTTTATCAGATCAAGTATATGATAATTATAACCAATTATCAAACTATAAATTGCTGAAATGCACTAATGATCAAAAACCACAAAAGCATTGGAATATATGGTGCTCCAGATATGCTAAAGTTTATCTGCACTAGTCATTTATGGTGCATGAATGTCTATTTCAATGGTATTGTCTATTTTAATGTCACTGGCTCAACAACCATGGCCAATTTTATACTAAACCATTTCTACGTGCGAAAATAGTCAAAACAAAGATTGTGTTAAGATTACCAAGTTAATAATAGTAATTACATGGAGTTTTTATACTTGATTACATGTAAGGTAAAATTTTGTTGAAGCAAGTGACAATTCTCATTTACTGTCAAAAAAATGGAGGCTCCCCAAAATAGGGAACATCTAGGAGGGCCAGTGGGTGAACCAACTCGCACCGGGGGAGCCAATCTTGTATGTGTTTTCCATGCAACATGCATTGATGTAAACATCGGGGTTTATACTTGAGGAAATGCAGCAGGGTAGCGCTCAAATATGGGTATTTCACCAGAAACCCTTTGCCACTGCACCGCACCTGTAGACTCATTGTCAAATATCAGGTGGAATCAGTAGCACCTGGTTACAAAGAAGTAATTCTATCACTACTGTAAAATACCCAAAAAGGGTCTTTTAGATGATTCATGATGGTTACCATAAATAAACAGACCAAAGTAGGAATCCAAATATGGGCTAGTCTGTGAAAGTTTGAAACCAGATCTGAATTTGATTGCTCATATCAATATATAGTTTATTTCACACGAGTTATAATTATTATTATTTTAGAAGAAGAAAATTTGATGGATATAGAGAGGCAAATCTTGCCCAACTCCAATTCGTGGACAGATATCTGTATGGGACAAAACCGTACATCTAAGTACCAACATGCACAAGGAATCATCACAGAAAAATGCAGTAGGAATCACCACGCAGAAGTGCAGTAAAAATTATTACACAAAGAAGGAAGTGCATCCAGCATATTTCCAAATTATAAGACATTAATTATCTAGCTAGGCTTGAATAAGTAATAAGATAACATCAAATTATTGGCTCCAACTATACTAGTATTCAAATTTGATACAAATTTCAGTTACTTGATTACCATCTTTGTAGCTGTGACAGACAGCAAAGAACTTTAGAATTTTATGAAAATATAGTATATACAAATGAACGATTACAGCATTTCATTCGCAACATGATTACATCTAAATAAACAATGATTACTGGGCAGTAGACCTTCTATTTAATATAATTTTGCACCAATACTTAAAAAACGTTAATATTTAGGGAAATCATACATTCAGGAACAAAATTGTATATTTAATTTTATTGTGTTTCTATTATTATAGGGTTGTCAACGGATACTTTCGGATACGGATAGTGCCATATCCGTATCCGCATCCGAAACCATTTTCGGATATCGGATATCCGTATCCGCGGATACGGACGGATATCGGATAATTAACCACTCCGCCAACAATCGATAAATCTATGAATATAAATGAATTTTTTTAGCTTAATATTAATCTTTTTCAACCTAATTAATTACTAAATTGCTAAAAACAAATAAATATGATTATAATATATAATTTTGAACAATTAACATGCGTTTAGTAGACTTTTAATTTTGCAAATTAATAAATTAGTATATTTAATTATGTTAAAATACACATAATTTAAGCTATAATCGGGAAAAAAAGCGGACGGATAATTTTCGGATGCGGATATGCCTATATCCGCATCCGCATCCGCTTTCCCGGATATCGGATATTTATCCGCTTTTCGGATACGGATGCGGACGGATTTCGGATTTTTCGGATATCCATTGACAGCCCTATATTATTATATGCGGTAACTCCGTCTTAACCATTTTACATGTCAAATGTATCAGTACTGATTGGAAGGAAATTAATATTCCATATATAAAACCTATAGTAAACAAACGACATTAAAGTTGGAATACTTATTAAATTCATACTCTGATGAATAAAAAACATGCTTTATATGAAAATAAATTTAAAATATGTGGTAAATAGGCTATTGGTAAGGGTTTTAATGTTATAATATAGGTTTAACTGAGTTATAATTGTATACTATATAAAACAGATATTTCTTGAAACTAATAGGGTATTGTGTTCTGCTATAGCCATGACAACCATTTTTCTTGAAATATATGTCATTTCCGTAATCTTAGAACACTGACCGCAGACTTCTTTTTCTTTCTAACGCGAAGCATACTGTCATGTGTATCTGATACATACAAAGCCTATGGGAATCACAACAAAACACCGTGAGTGCCACCATTGATAACAGAACATAATAAAATAAATGTCTTGATTTCAAAACCATTAAATACACGCATTGACGGCAACGAAGGTATTCCTTACTTTAGTATGGTTTCATACCTTAGAGGAATTACATGATATCTTGATTTCAAGGCCATTAAATACATGCACTCCTTCCATTGCTTTGGCAATATCGTCTGTTCCAAAACCGCGCTTGTTCCTGTGCACACAGGAGATTTATTCAAACCCATAACAGCATTTAAAATGGTATCTAGACACTGGCATGCAAAACTTCTCGCACCTACTAAAAAAAATTCATCTCCTTAGCATTTGAGGTGCTTTTCAATAGCTTTTTATATAAGTAGACTAAAAAACTAGGATCTATTGTTGCATCATTCATTTTATATGTTTCATGACCATGCTCCATCAGTTAAATTGACATTTTTGTTGGAGGTGATGTTTGAAAGAAAATTACATGTTAACTTAAATTTTCAATCATAGTATTAGTGTAGCAAATATTAATTCAAGTTTAAAATTGAAGTAAAACCAGCGGTTTGTGTATGGCATCATGCAGCATTGGCTGAACAGTTATTAGCATAAAGTGGACAAGACTGCCATAATGCGATAACACAACAAGATATAATTAAGTCACTTGATCTGACACAACAAAAAGAAAAAATTAATCCGTATGTACAACACAGGCAACTTTTTTTAAGTATGAATTGTCATATCTTTATTTTTATTCTTTGAATGGGTATTTGAAATTATGAGGAAAATTGAACCACCTACTTATGTTTGAAAAGCACAACCCGGTTTGCATTTTAAATATATCATATTATTTGAAGGGAAATTCTAGTGGGATGCAAGTCAATGACACGACCGGTGACACAATAGATCACAACCATTAGGCTTCCTACTCCCAACTTTTGTTGTTGCTTGTAAACAAAAGAATCTGCGCAATCAATCAGAAACTACACCCTACTTTAACAATCCAAGAAATTAATATAAATCAGTAGGCAACATCATCATATAAACTTTCGAACTAGCCATCCATCACTTCATTTGTATGCGAACGACCCATATCTATAATGGAAACTATGCCATTTCTACAGAGAGGACAAGGAGCCGAATCAGGTGGGCTTGATTCGGAAGTGTTATTGCTCGTTGAACAGAGATACAGAGCACACTTTTGTCTTGAAATGAAAAATACATAATTGCCCATAACAAATAACACACGCTGTTCATGAATAAATACACAAGCTGAATCGATCCTAATGAACAAAACAGTTTTATGATATTGGCTCATTACCTAACAATAAATCCGGAATCATAATCAAAATCAAAAATCTGAAAAGGGAATTAGAGAAAAAATTAAAAATCAAAATCCAAACAATAAATCTGTAAGCATTGGATAGATCCGTAAGCATTGGATAAATCTTTAGGGAATTAAAGAGTATGGAACATTGGAGATTCGAGATTACCTGAAGTTGATTGAATCTAAATCCGCAAACGCCTGATTACGACCGAAGGAAACAGAAATTGATTGAGTCTAAATCCGCAAACGCTTGAGTGCGACTGAAGGAAACGAAAATTGATTGAATTAGGGTTTCCACGAAAATTGATTGAATTTGAAATAGAAGTTGAAATCGTTTTGAAAACGAATTTAAAACGATTTATAAAATACGTTTTGAAAGGAAATCGATGAAATATATATAATATATGTATTATATATATAATGGCCTGAATAGAACGCGCCGCGCCGCGGCAGTTCGCGAACTTCGACCATTGACTTCGAATGGATATTACGGGAGATCCGACCGTCGGATTCTCCTAAAACCGGAACCATTGGGTTTGTATCGAAAAGAGCTTTCTAACGAATGTTAGAAATTTGAAATCTAACGGTTGGATTTGGAATTATGTCCAAATCAAATTTGAAAAAGGTCGCTGTAAGTGCAGTTCGATGGCCGTTGATGGAAATCGACTGTACGGGCCTTGATAAAATTATTAAAAATAGTAATAATTTGTGTAAAATCATAAGAAATGATTTGGGAAGAATTGGGATGAAAAACTCCATATTTGAAAAGATAAAAATATATTTTTATCGAAATGAACTAGTTTTGAACTAGAATTAAAATTCTATTTATTTTTAAATAAATAAATTGGATTTGAAATGGTTTTGAAAATAACCAAAATTACCAATAATTGCATTGGAATGGATTTGAATCGAAATTGTCTTCGGAATATTTCGATGTTGGATTTCGTGATTATACAGATGTTGTTATGGAAATTTGAAAGATATACATATATATATCGTTATTTCCAATACGATATTTGTTGGTCGTAGAATTTGATATTGAATATAAACCGATATATTTTCTATTCAGAGCCTTGTATTTAATATCAAATGTGATTTGGGTTTGTCGTGAATGGTGTCTTCATTAACACTGTTCTTAAGCCCAGTTGAGAAAAGATTAAATCTTTTTATTTAGATTTAATGAAGTGTACCAATTAAATAATATTTAGTTGGTATTGAATTGGTATTGATTTTTGGGTTTATCGTGACCAGTGTTTTTAATAACACTCGTTCTTTAACCCGATAATTAATAGAATGTGATTTTGGGTTGTCGTGAACGGTATCTTCAATAATACTGTTCTTAGACCCACGGAGTTAAGAAAATCAGAAACTAACTGGAGGTTAGTTAAGTTGAATGGTCTCTTGGGTATTGATCTGATGTTGGTTTCGGCCTTCGGGGTTAATACTTAGGGAATTGCTCACTTGCTAATTTACGGTTAGGGACTGATTGAAATGTGATGTGATTTCGGGTTTATCGTGAACCGTGTTTTAAATGACACTGATTCTTTAACCCAGTCACAGATTAAAACTAAGTGGAATTTTAATGAATCTTCAATTAGATTAAAATGATCGAGAATGGAGTATCACCAGTTTTGCTCCAGGCGATAGTTAAATCTTTAATTAGATTTAAACGTGAAATGGTAATTAAATTTACCGATAACACCGTGGTGTTAGATATGAATTAAGACCAGTTTTACTTCATGGGATGAATAGGTTAGGATTGGGAAATTAAAACAAACGATTACTTCGGTAAGGTTCGTTAATCCCGACTAGTTTGAATTGATATTCAAAAGTAGATTAAAGAATAAATTAAAGAATTTATCTTTGATAAAATTAATGGGAACCTTCCCCTAAGAATGTGAAATTTAGAAACTGACTGTAGGTTAGCTAAGCAGAACGGTTTCCTGGGTATTGATCTGATGTTGGTTTCGGCCTTCGGGGTTAATATTTGGGGGATTATTCTCTTGATTAGTTTACGGTTAGTGACTGATGAATTGGAATGAGGCGTATGTTGTGTTTGTGTAACACTTGTTTAAAATATACGCGAGTTATTCGGAAAGACCGGGTTTATCCCATTCTGAATAACTGATACGACGATGAGTCGAAGATGAAGACGGTGGTCGAAGACCGGAGGTCTTCACGTCGTTTGGGTGATTACTGATGATCTTGATTGGGATGAACACCCAAGAAGATGGAAATAGTTTGTGGTCGTCCAGACGTACTTGGAGATCGATGGATATGCGAGGTACTAGGTGCCTCCGGTTTCGTTCAGACCCAGAACGAACTTGTAAATGGACTGTGTGTCTGAAATTGGATTTCAGTCTGTGTGATTGATTTCTATTAAATATATATCTGTTTGGCAGCGGAGAATTTATTCTCTTGCTTAACGCCCTTCTCTGAGACGTACGAGCTCAGGGGTTATATACTGATGGATATCAAACGCATAGAGTGAATTGCCTGTGTGGCATACCTAAGTGGCGAATGATCAAGGCTTCTGGTGAAAAGCAAAGTCTTGTGGTTGATGATCGAAGCACGGCCTTTGTGGCGTAGCTTTGTGTAACGTTTACTTCGCGAGTTTCACACCCGGTGTGAACTAGAAACGGGAGAGGACCTCAGGGAGGGCATGTGTTTCCTTCTAGATAAAAAGTGGCGTCAGTGGTTTTACACGCCCTGACGAGTTTGACTTATGTCGTTGTTGCTGTTGCGAGGCGCCTCAGTTTGATCGGACGATCCGGGTCCGATGGAGTCATTTATTGGCTCACTTACGCCCCAAAGGGCGGGTAAACGCAGTGTTCAGGAATTTTAATCCACATCGTTGGACCGGCCCTGACGATCCAAGGGTCACTCGAGCTCTGATCCTGAGGCTCGGGCTAGAGAGTCTTGAATCGGTAAAGGACGATCCCTAGCCTCGGTTCATACCATAAATGATAACCCAACTTCCAAATACATGACATTTGCGGTTTTGATTGTAGAGCCTAGTATGGCGACATGATATATGGTACCCATGCCATCTATGATTGATATTTATGATTTGAAGATGTTTTATACACTGTGCACTTATAATAGTATCAAATGATTTGTTTTAAACGTACTAAGCATGTTTGGCTATTATAAGGAAAAACCATATCCCCCGGCTTGCGTTACATTGTGTGATAGGACCTGGGTCTTATAATAACTTCATTTTGCTTTATTTAGCATTGCGCTGTTTGTTTTATGCACTGGTATTCTTTGGAGGAAACCCGTTCCGTGTTATACGGCGTGGTCCCTTGATTTACCTAACTTTAAAAATAAAGATTAATAACTGTTTTAGTTCTCATACCAGTCCCATGGCTGACCTGGAGTTTATTGTTTTAACCTAAACTCTGGGTGCCCTTATTTTCGACTAGCTAGTAGTTTTTGTTTTGCAGATTTATATTCACAGGATCCTGGTTTACAGCTGGAACGATATCCGGAAAGCTTTGTATTCGTATATCTCCTTCGGTTGTGTATTGTATTATTTTCCGCTGCGATGTATTTAAATGTAATTTAAATCTCTGATATTTCTGTGTAATATTTGCTTATACTCTGTATATTCTTGTATTATGATGGAATTGTTGTAATATACAATGGAATGTTCTTCCGTCCGCGTTCTATTTTGTCGTGTTCTCAAAACAATCAGGCGTTTCGAACGGTCTAGATCTATTTAGCGACTGATTCGGATCGAGCGAAATTCTTTGATGTCACAGTTGGTATCAGAGCTTTGGTTTATAAAGCTCAGAGAACAAGGCACATTAGAACCTTACGAAAGAATTCATCAGATATTGGATTAGCAATATCCAATGGGAATGACTCGTTAGAGATGGGATCAGTAGTATCCTAGAACGAGTGTGAAGAGTATATTTTTAATATGAAAACAAAATTTTGTTTTGAAAATTTAAATCAATTATTCGTATTTGATTATCTATTTGTATTGAGTTGGACAGTCCAGTATATAAAGATTTTGCGTATACGTCTGATCCACGTGTATTTGAAATTTTAATATACTGGATAGATATAGAATTACACTCTAATCTCCCGTAGATGATTTTGATGATGGAGCTACATCATTAGAATTTATGTTCGAGTGACGAAAGTGGGCTTTCTGTATATTTCCTATTGACTGGTGTGAGAACCAAAAGTAGGTAGGGCCTAATGTTGTGATTTGGCATCAAAAATGTGATTTTTGACTATATAGCAAAATTATGTGTTTGAAAAGCTAATCAACTAATTGATTGATTGTTGTGTTGTTTGTCTATTTGTTTGAAATTTTGAACCATTTAGACAAATTGAATCAAATAGTGAATTGTATTGAAAATTTGTCGCATTAGCTTGCATATACATGTACTTACATTGAACAGGTCATAGCAAGGAGGCTAGAGTAGAAGAATAAAATTTATTTTCCCGACAAATAGGTACATGTTTACCATAATTTACTGTTTTGTTTGGGTGATGATGATTTTATGAGCCGATTGGATAGCCGCTTGGCTTTTTCTTTTTCTTTTTGAGATCTGAGGGCATGTATGGCAATTTCGGGATTTTCCCGTGCTCCCGGTGCAGGGGAGGTTATGGCGAAATTTTTCGAAAATTTAGGGTGTTAGGCAAATTTTTGAAAAATTTGAAAAGTTCTTAGAAACTAAAAAGTTGAAGAACTTAAGCCGTAGTCAAAACAAAGGAAGTTGAGTTGATTTGTAAAACAACTTTCGGCTTTGTTCCTTTTCGGGGACGAAAAGTTTTAAGTGGGGGAGATTGTAACAACCCAGAAATGCGAGCCAGTTTAAAATTTTTATTTTGGCAATTATAGCGAATTTTGAACATTTAAAATGAATTATTTTAAATAATATCGACGGGAAATTTATATTGAATATAAATAGAATGTATATATCTATATAGATTGTCGTTAGAATATAAATAATTATATATAATTATAAAAGGAATTGAAAATGGCGCGGTAGTTCGATAATTCGATTTCACAATTCAAATGAATGTACCAGGTGCAAAATAAACCGGATTTCAGTGAAACCAAAAATATTCGAATCTAATCGAGAATATCTTTCCATCGAATCCAAAAAATTGAAATTTCATAGCGGGGATCAAAAGATATGTCCAGTTGAAAATTCTGAATAGTCGCTATGGAATTCAGGCCCTTAAAAATGGAAATTTTGCAAACGACCTCGGATTTCGACGAAACCACTTTTGTTGGATCCGTGATGTCAAATTATTGCTATATTCCAAATTTCATAATTTTAGAATCAATATGAGAGCGTGGCAAAGGAAAACGCGTTTGACCAGTTTTAGTTGATTTTAATCGACTGGAAAATGGCCATTTTTCTAACGGTCTCAGAATTTGACGAAACTAGTTTTGTTAGGACTGTATTGTCAATAAGAGGCTAGAAAATATATTTTTTGGAATTTTTCGAGTAGGTATGTGACCCCGGTAAATTGAAATGTGCGTTCAAATTCAATATATAGAGTTATATGTTGATTTTAATGAGAACTGATCGAAACAATCGAACCAGCTTACGATACATATCCTATTATGTTCGGAATGGGGGTATTACGCTATGGATGACAGTCGGCGGGTTTGATTTCGAGTTCGAACAAAAAAGTCAACCCCTTTTGAAAATAAAATATTAATATATATATATTTTTAATAACACCCCCCTAATTCCTTTTCCCTCCTCTCTCTCTCCTATTTTTTCGATCAAAACAGAAGAAAAAAAAGGAAAAAAAATCACGCCAGTTCAGATCGACGCCGCCGGGGATCCTCTACACCACCGCCACCTCTCCGTTCAACCGCCCTCCCCTCCGAGCGACGACAGCTCCAACCGCCCGACCCCTAAATCGTGACCCGTTACCCCCTCAAACCCTAGCCCCGCGAACCCAAAACAGCCGTCATCGTTCCCCCTATCGCACCCCCCTCCTCATCTCCCTCCGCGTTCTCCTTTCCTCCTCCTGTGGGGCGCGAGCTCGCGAAGAAACCCCCCCCCCCTTCAGACCACCTGCTCCCCCCAAGAACTGACGTGAACCCCCCTCTTGAAACACTGTAAGTCTTCTTTCCATTTATTTTTATTTATTTAATTAATGTAATTGGTTTTAAACGAGGATAAAAATCAGTTTATATAATTAGTATTGTTTTTAAAATAGAATAAAGAGATGATTTTCAAAATAAAAATATGATTTTTATTATAAAAATATGGATTTGAAAATAAAGATTTGATTTTTAGCATGATAAAGGTAGGATTTTTATATATTGAATAGCGAAGTAAAAATTCGATTTTTATATATTGAATAGCAAAGTAAAAATTCGATTTTTATATATTGAATAGCAAAGTAAAAATTCGATTTTTATAGATTGAATAGCAGAATAAAAATTCGATTTTTATATATTGAATAGCGAAGTAAAAATTCGATTTTTATATATTGAATAGCGAAGTAAAAATTCGATTTTTATATATTGAATAGCAAAGTAAAAATTCGATTTTTATATATTGAATAGCAAAGTAAAAATTTGATTTTTATATATTGAATAGCGAAGTAAAAATTCGATTTTTATAGATTGAATAGCAAAATAAAATTCGATTTTTATATTTTGAATAGCGAAATAAAAATTCGATTTTTATATATTGAATAGTGAAATAAAATTTCGATTTTTATATATTGAACAGTGAAATAAAAATGTGATTTTTATATATGTAGTGAATACGGGCAACGAAAGTGACAGAGGGCGAGTGGTGAAGATTTCTACATATGAAGAGTCGTGGCGTTTGGATTAGCTAGTTGGTAAGAACTTCTCACCTTTAATTTTATTTTTCTAGTTATAAATATATACTAGGATGCAGACGGTGTTTAGTAGCACCCGACACCCGTCGTCCACATACCATGGACGGCTTGTATGCTTATTTGGATGATTTTGATGTGTAGTTGATTGTGTGATGTGAAACGAAATAAAATATTTATATAGTTAAAAATATTTTATAGTTGAAAATAGAATTTTAACGTGTATATGAAATTAAATAAAAATAAACAAATCAGACGATTTGTTTATATACACACATTTGACTGATATTGATTGGGACGATAAATTTTACACATCGCTCAACTGCACAAATAAAATCTGTGTTTGATTGTTTGAAACCCCACACGGGTATTGGGATGATATTTGACGTACACTAATCCCAATAATTAGTTGTATGTTGTAATAACCCGGAAAATGCGGGCCAGTTTAAATTTTTTATTTTGGCAATGTTAGCGAATTTTGAACATTTGAAATAGATTATTTTAAATAATATCGACGAGAAATTTATTTTGAATATATTTAGAACGTATATATTTATACGCGTCGTCGTTAGAATATAATATTTATATATAATTATAAATAGAATTGAAAATGGCGCGGTAGTTCGATAATTCGATTTCAAACTTCATTTGAATGTACCGGGTGCAAAACAATCCGGATTTTAGTGAAAACAAAAATAATGAAATCTAATTATGAATATCTTTCAAACGAATCCGAAAAATCAAAATTTCATAGCGGGAATCAAAAGATATGTCCAGTTGTAAATTCTGAATAGTCGTTATGGAATTCAGGCCCTTAAAAATGGAAATTTTGCAAACTACCTCGGATTTCGACGAAACCACTTTTGTTGGATCCGCAGTGTCAAATTTTTGTTAGGTTTCCAATTTCATAATTTTTTGAATCAATATGTGAGCGTGGCAAAGGAAAAGGTGTTTGACCAGTTTTAGTTGATTTTGATCGACTGGAAAATGGCCATTTTTCTAACGATCTCAGAATTCGACGAAACTAGTTTTGTTAGGACCGTATCGTCAATACGAAGCTAGAAAATATTTTCCTGGAATTTTTCTAGTTAGTATGTGGCCCCGGTAAATTGAAATACGCGTTCAAATTCAATATATAGTGTTATATGTTGATTTTAACGGAAACTGATCGAAACGATCAAATCAGCTTGCGATACATATCCCATTGTGTTCGGAATGAGGGTAATTAGCTATGGACGACAGGCGGTGGGCCTCGTTTAGAGGTCGTATGTAAAAGTCAACTTTTTCATAATTAAATAAAAAAATAACCCTCTCCCCTTTAAAACCGTTGGCCCCCCCATCTATTTCATTTCAGAAAATCAAATAAAAAAGAAGAAGAAGAGGGAGATCGATGATCGATCCCCCATCGCGACTCCCTGCGCCATCGTTCCCCCCCCACTCCGACGATCCTCTCGCCTCCATCCTCCCTCCCTCCAGTCGACGCTCGAGACCCCCCCCCCCCCAACCAAATCGCGAAGCCCACCAACGCCAGTACCTCCCCCACCACCTGCGACTACACCAACGGCCTCCGCTGACCACCACAGCCCCGCCAGCGCACCAGAGCTCCAGCGACCCCTCCTCCCGTCCAAGACCGATGGTGCCACACCCCCCCATTCGCAGATAACATTAAGTTATTTTTTTATCCATTTATTTTAATTCTTTTTCTTTTTTTCTCTTTTTTTATATATATTAAAACATTGTTTTGAAAAATCTTGGATAGAAAACTATGTTTGCTATTTTTAATTGAAGAAAGTTGATATTTTTAATCATAAAAGATGATATTTTTAATCAAGGAAAAACAAGATTTTTATGATGTCTTCATTTGGGTAAAGATGCGATCTTTATAAGGTTACCACTAGAATAAAAATAGAATTTTTATAAATATGATAGCAAGATAAAAATTTGATTTTTATAATGAAGAAAAATATAATTTTTCTATAGAAAGGTTTTATCTTTATATTTGAAAAGGCGCGATTTTTATATATTGAATAGCGAAGTAAAAATTCGATTTTTATATATTGAATAGCGAAATAAAAATTCGATTTTTATATATTGAATAGCGAAGTAAAAATTCGATTTTTATATATTGAATAGCGAAGTAAAAATTCGATTTTTATATATTGAATATCGAAATAAAAATTCGATTTTTATATATTGAATAGCGAAGTAAAAATTCGATTTCTATATATTGAAAAGCGAAGTAAAAATTCGATTTTTATATATTGAATAGCGAAGTAAAAATTCGATTTTTATATATTGAATAGCAATATAAAAATGTGATTTTATATATGTAGTAGCTACGGGCAACGAAGGTGACAAAAAGGCGAAACGATGAAGATTTCTATAAATGAAGTGTCGTGAAGTTGGGATAGCTATTGGTGAGAACTTCTCACTCAAAATTTCTTTTTCTAGTTATATATATATACTAGGATGCAGACGGTGTTTAGTAGCACCCAACACAATCGTCCACAGACCATGGACTTGTTTGTTTGGTTGTGTAGTTGGTTAGATTATTTGGTTTGAATTGAATTGTTTGGTGAAATGGAATGGATTTTATTGATGTGTGAATGGCGTGGGCCTTCATTAGACCGGAGATAAGGCTAGGCCTCGTCCCGTTTCTAGTATCGTGCCGTTATGCCGCCGAAATTTTCTAAAATATGTTAGAAAAATAAAAATATCATTTTATTGAATAAGTGAACCGAATAGAATATTCATAGTTTGAATAAAATATTGTGGTCGTTAAAAATATAATTTTTAACGTGAATGTGAATAAATAAATATTCATTTACAAACCTAACGGTTTGTTTATGTACACCTATTTGAAGGACATTGATTGGGACGATAAATTTTACACATCGCCCAACTGCGCAAATAAAATCTGTGTTTGTTGATTTGAAACCCCACACGGGTATTGGGATAAAATACGGCATACACTAATCCCAATAATTAGTTGTATGTCGATCGATGGATCGACAGGCTGTTATAAGCGTTAGATATCTATATTTGATGCTTATACAGTGTAGTGCACTTTGGATGATGGTTGATTATTTATCGTTGCTATTATATACATGTGTTGTATGGAATACATATAATTAACTTTATACGGTAATTGATTGGGCCTCATTCCAATTAGGAAAATAAAGAATATTATAAAATAAAGGTCATGTGTTGACAGTACTCATCCGTTGAGATTAGTCATGTGTTGAATGAAATATTTTAACAATAAAATTTATATCTTTATCACTATAAAGTAAAGGTTCATGTGTTGACTGTACTCATCCGTTGAGATTAGTCATGTGTTGAACGAAATATATTAACAATAAAATTTATATCTTTATCACTATAAAATAAAGGTTCATGTGTTGACAGTACTCATCCGTTGAGATTAGTCATGTGTTGAACGAAATATTTTAACAATAAAATTTATATCTTTATCACTATAAAGTAAAGGTTCATGTGTTGACTGTACTCATCCGTTGAGATTAGTCATGTGTTGACAAACATTTGTAAATAGAATAACGAAGTTATTGAAAAATATAAAGCCGTGTTGATTAGAGATGCGCTATTTTGATGCGAACGATATTTATATCGATTATATTCGAATTTTAATTGAATTGAATAGAAAACGAATTTGAATTGAATCGAATGGAAAGTAAAAAGGATTTATAATAGAAAATTCAATTTTGATTTGAATTTGAAATAAAGGTTGAAATGTTTTGAAACGAATTTAAAACTATTTATAAAATTCGTTTTAAATAGAAATCGACGAAATATATATTATATATATAATATAATGGCCTGAATAGTACGCGACGCGCTGCGGCAGTTCGCTAATTTCGACCATTTATTTCGAACGGACATTACGGGAGATCCGACCGTCGGATTCTCCTAAAACCGGAACCGTTGGGTTCGTATCGTAAAGAGCTTTCTAACGAATATTAGAAATTTGAAATCTAACGGTTGGATTTGGATGTACGTCTAAATCAAATTTGGAAAAGGTAGTTGTAAGTGCAGTTCGGTGGCCGTTGATGGAAATCGACTGTACGGGCCTTGATAAAAATTATTAAAAATAGTAATAATTTGTGTAAAATCGTAAGTAATGATTTAGGAAAATTTTGGATGAAAAACTCCATATTTGAAAAGATAAAAATAGATTTTTATCGAAATGAACTAGTTTTGAACTAAAATTAAAGCCCATTTATTTTTAAATAAATGAATTGGATTTGAAATGGGTTTTAAATAGAATTGATTTGTGGGTTTATCGTGAAGGGTGTTATTAAAGACATTTGTTCTTTAACCCGATAATAAATATAATGTGATTTGGGTTTATCGTGAACTGAATTTTAAAAGACATTAGTTCTTTAACCCAGTAAAAGGAGTTTTAATGAATCTACAATTAGATTGAAGTGTGAATTGATAATCTAAATTATCAAATATAGAAAATGAGCGAGAATGGAGTATCACCAGTTTTGCTCCAAAACAATAGTCAAATCTTTAACTAGATTTGAACGTGAAATGGTAATTAATTTTACCGATAACACCGTGTTGTTAGATATGGAGTATTACCAGTTTTGCTTCATGGGATGAATAGGTTGGGATTGGGAACTAAAATAAACAATTACTTCGGTGTGGTTCGCTAATCCCGACTAGTTTGAAAAACCATAATCTGGTTTGAAATGACATCCAAAGGAAGATTAAAGGATAAATTTTAAAGAATTTATCTTGGATAAAATTAATGGGAACCTTTCCCTAAGAATTGAAATTTAGAAACTAGCTGTAGGTTAGTTAAGAAGAAAGGTTTCCTGGTTATTGATTTGATGTTGGTTTCGGCCTTTGGGGTTAATATTTGGGCAATTGTTCTCTTGCTGATTTACGGTAGTGGTTGCTGAATTGGAATGAGGCGTATGTTGTGTTTGTGTAACATTTGTTTTTAATATACGCGGGTTGTTCGGAAAGGCTGGGTTTATACCCATTCTGAATAACCGATTCGACGATATGTCGAAGATGAAGACGGTGGTTGAAGAGCGGAAGTCTTCACATCGTTTGGGTGATTACTGATGATCTTGATTGGGCTGTACACCCAAGATGAGGGAATCAGTTAGTGGTCGTCTAGACGTACTTAGAGATCGATGGATATGCGAGGAAACAACCTCCGGTTTCGTTCAGACCCAGAACGAACTTGTAAATGGATTGTGTTTCTGACATTGGATTTTATTCTGTGTTGATTGATTTCTGTTAAATATATATCTGTTTGGCGGCGGAGAATTTATTCTCTTGCTTAACGCCCTTCTCTGAGACGTACGAGCTTAGAGGTTATATATCGATAGATATCAATCGCATGGCATGAATTGCCTGTGTGGCATGCTGAGTTGCATGGATCAAGGCTTCTGTTGAAAAACAAAGTCTTGTGGTTGATGATCAAAGCACGGCCTACGTGGCAGCTTTGTGTATAGCGTGGATTCGCGAGCCTCACACCTCGGTATGAGTCAAAAACGGAATGAGGACCCAAGGAGTGCACAACGTTTCTTTCTTGCTATCGGTGGTGTCAGTGACCTACCAGCCCTGACATTTATACACTTTTCACATTTGTGGTTTGGATGCGAGGCGCCTCGATTATAGGTCCTATAGGGCCGGGAAACGTGTGTTCAGGAATAATTAATCCTCAAACGTAAGAGAGGACCAGTCTTGGAGGATCCCGGGGTTACCCAGAGTGTGTAGTCCTGAGGCATTTGCTAGAGTGTCTCGAAGCGGAGAGGAGCTTGCCCCTTGCCTCGACTCATGACGGAAATCCAATTACCAATACGTGTATTTCGGCTTTATTTGTAGAGCCTAGTATGGCGACATAGTAGCATGGGATGCTATGCCGTCTGTGATTGATATTTATGATTGAAATTGTTTTGACACTATACACTTACTATAGTATCAAATGATTTGTTTTTAAACGTACCAAGCATATTTGGCTGTTATAAGGTAAAACCCTATCCTCCGGCTTGTGTTGCATTGTGTGATGGGACTCGGGTCTTATAATAGCTTCATTTTTCGAAAAAGCATTGCGTTGTTTATTCTACGCACTGGTATTCTTGGGAGGAAACCCGTTCCGTGTTATACGGCGTGGTCCCTTGAATCACCCTCTTTTAAAGTAAAGTTTTAAATAACTGTTTTAGTTCTCACACCAGTCACATGACTGACCTGGAGTTTATTGTTTTAACCTAAACTCTGAGTGCCCCTATTTTCTACACGGGCAGCTAGTAGTTTTGGTTTTGCTGATTTATATTCACAGGATCCTGATTTACAGCTGAAACGATGCTCGGAAAGCTCTGTATCCGTGTATTACTTTCAGTTGTGTTTTATATTGTTTTTCCGCTGCTATGTAATTTATTGTAATCTCTGGTATTTATCGAATGTAATTTATTCATTATACTCTGTATATTCTTGTATATGATGGAATTGTTGTAATAACAATGAAATGTTCTTCTGTCTGCGTTCTATTTTGTCTTGTCCTCACAGTAATTCGTTCTTTCTCATCTCTTCGAAGGCCGGGGAA
The DNA here is from genome assembly GCA_030737875.1 of Allium sativum. Taxonomy (NCBI): domain Eukaryota; kingdom Viridiplantae; phylum Streptophyta; class Magnoliopsida; order Asparagales; family Amaryllidaceae; genus Allium; species Allium sativum. Next base: position 756,508,691 of record CM060918.1, read on the forward strand.
GTTCGGGTCGCTTCAGTTGGTATCAGAGCTTTGGTTTACAGAGCTCTAGAACAAGACACATTAGAATCATACGAAAGAATTCATCAGATATTGGATTAGTAATATCCAATTAGAATGACTCGTTAGAGATAGGATCAGCAGTATCCTAGAACGAGTGTGAAGAGTATATTTTTCAATTGAAAACAATTTTGTTTTGAAAATTTAAACCATTTTGTACGTATTTGAATATTTATTTATTTTGAATTTGGACAATCCAATATATAAAGATTTTGCATATACGCGTCATGAACGTATATTCGAAGTTTTAATATATTAGATAGATATAGAACCACATTCTAGTCGCCCGGACAAGATTCTGATGATGGCGCGCCATTACCAGTATTCATTTTCATGTTTCGAAGGTGTGATATCTATATATTTCCATTAGACTGGTGTGAGAACCAAAACTTATATAGATAGATTTATTTATTGTGAATTGGCATCAAAAACATGATTTTCTGTATATGTATCAAAATTTTGAATTTGAAACGTTAAATTCACTAATTGATTGATGTTTGTGTTGTTTGTTTATTTGTTTGATAATTTTGAACCATTATGCCTAATTGTATCAAATATTGAATTGTATTGAAAATTGGTCGCATTTGCTTGCATATACATATACTTACATTGAACAGGTCATAGCAAGGAGGCTAGAGCAGAGAATAAAATTTGTTTGCTCGACAAATAGGTACATGTTTACTACAATTTACTGTTTTGTTTGGGTGATGATGATTTTATGAGCCTGTTGGCTAGCCGCTTGGCTTTTTCTTTTTCTTTTTGAGATCAGAAGGCCTGTATGGCAATTTCAGGATTTTCCCGTGGCTCCCGGTGCAGGGGAGGTTATGGCGAAATTTTTCGAAAATTTAGGGTGTTAGCCAAATTTTTGAAGAATTTGAAAATTCTCAGAAACTGAAAAGTTGGAGAATGGAAGCCAGAATGAACGTAGAGTTAATTAATCAAACCACTTTCGACTTCATTCCTTTTCGGGGACGAAAAGTTTTAAGTGTGGGGGATTGTAATAACCTGGAAAATGCGGGCCAATTTAAAAAATTTATTTTGGCAATGTTAGCGAATTTTGAACATTTGAAATAGATTATTTTAAATAATATCGACAAGAAATTTATTTTGAATATATTTAGAACGTATATATTTATACGCGTCGTCGTTAGAATATAATATTTATATATAATTATAAATAGAATTGAAAATGGCGCGGTAGTTCGATAATTTGATTTCAAACTTCAATTGAATGTATCGGGTGTAAAACAATCCGGATTTTAGTGAAACCAAAAACAATGGAATCTAATTGTGAATATCTTTCCAACGAATCCGAAAAATCAAAATTTCATAGCGGGAATCAAAAGATATGTCCAGTTGAAAATTCTGAATAGTCGCTTTGGAATTCAGGCCTTTAAAAAGGGAAATTTTGCAAACGACCTCGGATTTCGACGAAACCACTTTTGTTGGATCCGCAGTGTCAAATTATTGTTAGGTTTCCAATTTCATAATTTTTCGAATCAATGTGTGAGCGTGGCAAAGGAAAACGCGTTTGACCAGTTTTAGTTGATTTTAATCGACTGGAAAATGGCCATTTTTCTAACGATCTCAGAATTCGACGAAACTAGTTTTGTTAGGACCGTATCGTCAATACGAAGCTAGAAAATATTTTCCTGGAATTTGTCTAGTTAGTACGTGGCCCCGGTAAATTGAAATACGCGTTCAAATTCAATATATAATGTTATATGTTGATTTTAACGGAAACTGATCGAAACGATCAAATCAGCTTGTGATACATATCCCATTGTGTTCGGAATGGGGGTAATTTGCTATGGACGACAGGCGGTGGGCCTCGTTTAGAGGTCGTATGTAAAAGTCAACTTTTTCATAATTAAATAAAAAAATAACCCTCTCCCCTTCAAAACCGTTGCCCCCCCATCTGTTTCATTTCAGAAAATCAAATAAAATTAAAAAAAAAGAGAGAGATCGACGGTCGATTCCCCATCGCGACTCCCCGCGCCATCGTTCCCCCCCCCCCCCACTCCGACGATCCTCTCGCCTCCATCCTCCCTCCCTCCAGTCGACGCTTGAGACCCCCCCCCCCCAACAAAATAGCAAAGCCCACCGACGCCAGTACCTTCCCCACCACCTGCGACTGCACCAACGGCCTCCGCCTGACCACCACAGCCCCGCCACCGCACCAGAGCTCCAGCGGCCCCTCCTCCCGTCCAAGACCGACGGTGCCACACCCCCCCAATTCGCAGATAACAGTAAGTTATTTTTTTTATCCATTTATTTTAATTCATTTTCTTTTTTTCTCTTTTTTTATATATATTAAAACATTGTTTTGAAAAATCTATGATAGAAAACTATGTCTGATATTTTTAATTAAAGAAAGTTGATATTCTTAATTATAAAAGATGATATTTTTAATCAAGGAAAAACAAGATTTTTATGATGTCTTCATTTGGGTAAAGATGCGATCTTTATAAGGTTACCACTAGAATAAAAATAGAATTTTTATAAATATGATAGCAAGATAAAAATTTGATTTTTATAATGAAGAAAAATATAATTTTTCTATAGAAAGGTTTTATCTTTATATTTGAAAAGGCGCGATTTTTATATATTGAATAGCGAAGTAAAAATTCGATTTTTATATATTGAATAGCGAAATAAAAATTTGATTTTTATATATTGAATAGAGAAGTAAAAATTCGATTTTTATATATTGAATAGCGAAGTAAAAATTCGATTTTTATATATTGAATAGCGAAGTAAAAATTCGATTTTTATATATTGAATAGCGAAGTAAAAATTCGATTTTTATATATTGAATAGCAAAGTAAAAAATTCGATTTTTATATATTAAATAGCGAAGTAAAAATTCGATTTTTATATATTGAATAGCAATATAAAAATGTGATTTTTATATATGTAGTGGCTACGGGCAACGAAGGTGACAAAAAGGCGAGAACGATGAAGATTTCTATAAATGAAGTGTCGTGAAGTTGGGATAGCTATTGGTGAGAACTTCTCACTCAAAATTTCTTTTTCTAGTTATATATATACTAGGATGCAGACGGTGTTTAGTAGCACCCGACACAATCGTCCACAGACCATGGACTTGTTTGTTTGGTTGTGTAGTTGGTTAGATTATTTGGTTTGAATTGAATTGTTTGGTGAAATGGAATGGATTTGATTGATGTGTGAATGGCGTGGGCCTTCACTAGACCGGGGATAAGGCTAGGCCTCGTCCCGTTTCTAGTATCGTGCCGTTATGCCGCCGAAATTTTCTAAAATATGTTAGAAAAATAAAAATATCATTTTATTGAGTAAGTGAACCGAATAGAATATTCTTAGTTTGAATAAAATATTGTGGTCGTTAAAAATATAATTTTTAACGTGAATGTGAATAAATAAATGTTCATTTACAAACCTGACGGTTTGTTTATGTACACCTATTTGAAGGACATTGATTGGGACGATAAATTTTACACATCGCCCAACAGCGCAAATAAAATATGTGTTTGTTGATTTGAAACCCCACACGGGTATTGGGATAAAATACGGCACTAATCCCAATAATTAGTTGTATGTCGATCGATGGATCGACAGGCTGTTATAAGCGTTAGATATCTATATTTGATGATTATACAGTGTAGTGCACTTTGGATGATGGTTGATTATTTATCGTTGCTATTATATACATGTGTTGTATGGAATCCATATAATTAACATTATATGGTAATTGATTGGGCCTCATTCCAATCGGGAAAATAAAGAATATTATAAAATAAAGGTTCATGTGTTGACAGTACTCATCCGTTGAGATTAGTCATGTGTTGAACGAAATATTTTAACAATAAAATTTATATCTTTATCACTATAAAGTAAAGGTTCATGTGTTGACTGTACTCATCCGTTGAGATTAGTCATGTGTTGAACGAAATATTTTAACAATAAAATTTATATCTTTATCACTATAAAATAAAGGTTCATGTGTTGACAGTACTCATCCGTTGAGATTAGTCATGTGTTGAATGAAATATTTTAACAATAAAATTTATATCTTTATCAATATAAAGTAAAGGTTCATGTGTTGACTGTACTCATCCATTGAGATTAGTCATGTGTTGACAAACATTTGTAAATAGAATAACGAAGTTATTGAAAAATATAAAGCTGTGTTGATTAGAGATGCGCTATTTTGATGCGAACGATATTTATATCGATTATATTCGAATTTGAATTGAATTGAATAGAAAACGAATTTGAATTGAATCGAATAGAAAAGAAAGTAAAAAGGATTTATAATAGAAAATTCAATTTTGATTTGAATTTGAAATAAAGGTTGAAATGTTTTGAAACGAATTTAAAACTATTTATAAAATTCGTTTTAAATAGAAATCGATGAAATATATACTATATATATATAATATAATGGCCTGAATAGAACGCGCCGCGCTGCGGCAGTTCGCGAATTTCGACCATTTATTTCGAATGGACATTACGGGAGATCCGACCGTCGGATTCTCCTAAAACCGGAACCATTGGGTTCGCATCGTAAAGAGCTTTCTAACGAATATTAGAAATTTGAAATCTAACGGTTGGATTTGGATATACGTCTGAATAAAATTTGGAAAAGGTCGTTGTAAGTGCAGTTCGGTGGCCGTTGATGGAAATCGACTGTACGGGCCTTGATAAAAATTATTAAAAATAGTAATAATTTGTGTAAAATCGTAAGTAATGATTTAGGAAAAATTGGGATGAAAAACTCCATATTTGAAAAGATAAAAATAGTTTTTTATCGAAATGAACTAGTTTTGAACTAAAATTAAAGCCCATTTATTTTTAAATAAATGAATTGGATTTGAAATGGGTTTTAAATAGAATTGATTTGTGGGTTTATCATGAAGGGTGTTATAAAAGACATTTGTTCTTTAACCGGATAATAAATAGAATGTGATTTGGGTTTATCGTGAACTGAGTTTTAAAAGACATTAGTTCTTTAACCCAGTAAAAGGAGTTTTAATGAATCTACAATTAGATTGAAGTGTGAATTGATAATCAAAATTATCAAATATAGAAAATGAGCGAGAATGGAGTATCACCAGTTTTGCTCCAAAATGATAGTCAAATCTTTAATTCGATTTGAACGTGAAATGGTAATTAATTTTACCGATAACACCGTGGTGTTAGATATGCAGTATTACCAGTTTTGCTTCATGGGATGAATAGGTTGGGATTGGGAAATAAAATAAATAATTACTTCGGTGTGGTTCGCTAATCCCGACTAGTTTGGAAAACCATAATCTAGTTTGAAATGACATCCAAAGGAAGATTAAAGGATAAATTTTAAAGAATTTATCTTGGATAAAATTAATGGGAACCTTTCCCTAAGAATTGAAATTTAGAAACTAGCTATAGGTTAGTTAAGAAGAATGGTTTCCTGGGTATTAATCTGATGTTGGTTTCGGCCTTCGGGGTTAATATTGGGGAAATTTTTCTCTTGCTGATTTACGGTGGCTGCTGAATTGGAATGAGGCATATGTTGTGTTTGTGTAACATTTGTTTTTAATATACGCGGGTTGTTCGGAAAGGCCGGGTTATACCCATTCTGAATAACCGATTCGAAGATATGTCGAAGATGAAGACGGTGGTTGAAGACCGGAAGTCTTCACATCGTTTGGGTGATTACTGATGATCTTGATTGGGCTGTACACCCAAGATGAGGGAATCAGTTAGTGGTCGTCCAGACGTACTTGGAGATTGATGGATATGCGAGGAAAGAGCCTCCAGTTTCGTTCAGACCCAGAACGAACTTGTAAATGGATTGTGTGTCTGACATTGGATTTTATTCTGTGTTGATTGATTTCTGTTAAATATATATCTGTTTGGCGGCAGAGAATTTATTCTCTTGCTTAATGCCCTTCTCTGAGACGTACGAGCTTAGAGGTTATATATCGATAGATATAAATCGCATGGCATGAATTGCCTGTGTGGCATGCTGAGTGGCATGGATCAAGGCTTCTGTTGAAAAGCAAAGTCTTTTGGTTGACGATCAAAGCACGGCCTACGTGGCAGCTTTGTGTATAGCGTGGATTCGCGAGCCTCACATCTCGGTATGAGTCAAAAACGGGATGAGGACCCAAGGAGTGCACGACGTTTCTTTCTAGCTATGGGTGGTGTCAGTGACCTACCAGCCCTGACATTTATACACTTTTCACATTTGTGGTTTGGATGCGAGGCGCCTCGATTATAGGTCCTATAGGGCCGGGAAACGTATGTTCAGGAATAATTAATCCTCAAACGTAAGAGAGGACCGGTCTTGGAGGATCCCGGGGTTACCCAGAGTGTGTAGTCTTGAGGCATTTGCTAGAGTGTCTCGAAGTGGAGAGGAGCTTGCCCCTTGCCTCGACTCATGACGGAAATCCAATTTCCAATACGTGTATTTCGGCTTTATTTGTAGAGCCTAGTATGGCAACATAGTAGCATGGGATGCTATGCCGTCTATGATTGATATTTATGATTGAAATTGTTTTGACACTATACACTTATTATAGTATCAAATGATTTGTTTTTAAACGTACCAAGCATGTTTGGCTGTTATAAGGTAAAACCCTATCCTCCGGCTTGTGTTGCATTGTGTTATGGGACTTGGGTCTTATAATAGCTTCATTTTTCGAAAAAGCATTGCGTTGTTTATTCTATGCACTGGTATTCTTGGGAGGAAACCCGTTCTATGTTATACGGCGTGGTCCCTTGAATCACCCTCTTTTAAAGTAAAGTTTTAAATAACTGTTTTAGTTCTCACACCAGTCACATGACTGACCTGGAGTTTATTGTTTTAACCTAAACTCTGGGTGCCCCTATTTTCTATACGGGCAGCTAGTAGTTTTGGTTTTGCAGATTTATATTCACAGTATCTTGATTTACAGCTGGAACGATGCTCGGAAAGCTCTGTATCCGTGTATTACTTTCAGTTGTGTTTTATATTGTTTTTCCGCTGCTATGTAATTTATTGTAATCTCTGGTATTTATCGAATGTAATTTATTCATTATACTCTGTATATTCTTGTATATGATGGAATTGTTGTAATAACAATGAAATGTTCTTCTGTCTGCGTTCTGTTTTGTCTTGTCCTCACAGTAATTCGTTCTTTCTCATCTCTTCGGAGGCCGGGGAAGTTCGGGTCGCTTCAGTTGGTATCAGAGCTTTGGTTTACAGAGCTTTAGAACAAGACACATTAGAATCATACGAAAGAATTCATCAGATATTGGATTAGTAATATCCAATTAGAATGACTCGTTAGAGATAGGATCAGCCGTATCCTAGAACGAGTGTGAAGAGTATATTTTTCAATTGAAAACAATTTTGTTTTGAAAATTTAAACCATTTTATATGTATTTGAATATTTATTTATTTTGAATTTGGACAATCCAATATATAAAGATTTTGCATATACGCGTCATGAACGTATATTCGAAGTTTTAATATATTAGATAGATATAGAACCACATTCTAGTCGCCCGGACATGATTCTGATGATGGCGCGCCATTACCAGTATTCATTTTCGTGTTTCGAAGGTGTGATATCTATATATTCCCATTAGACTGGTGTGAGAACAAAAACTTATATAGATAGATTTATTTGTTGTGAATTGGCATCAAAAATATGATTTTTTGTATATGTATCAAAATTTTGAATTTGAAATGTTAAATTCACTAATTAATTGATGTTTGTGTTGTTTGTTTATTTGTTTGATAATTTTGAACCATTATGCCTAATTGTATCAAATATTGAATTGTATTGAAAATTGGTCGCATTTGCTTGCATATACATATACTTACATTGAACAAATCATAGCAAGGAGGCTAGAGCAGAGAATAAAATTTGTTTGCCCGACAAATAGGTACATGTTTACTACAATTTACTGTTTTGTTTGGGTGATGATGATTTTATGAGTCTGTTGGCTAGCCGCTTGGCTTTTTCTTTTTCTTTTTGAGATCAGAAGGCCTGCATGGCAATTTCGGGATTTTCCCGTGGCTCCCGGTACAGGGGAGGTTATGGCGAAATTTTTCGAAAATTTAGGGTGTAAGCCAAATTTTTGAAGAATTTGAAAATTCTCAGAAACTGAAAAGTTGGAGAATGGAAGCCAGAATGAACGTAGAGTTAATTAATCAAACCACTTTCGACTTCGTTCCTTTTCGGGGACGAAAAGTTTTAAGTGGGGGAGATTGTAATAACCCAGAAAATGCGGGCCAGTTTAAAATTTTTATTTTGGCAATGTTAGCGAATTTTGAACATTTGAAATAGATTATTTTAAATAATATCGACGAAAATTTATTTTGAATATATTTAGAATGTACATATTTATACGCGTCGTCGTTAGAATATAATATTTATATATAATTATAAATAGAATTGAAAATGGCGCGGTAGTTCGATAATTCGATTTCAAACTTCAAATGAATGTACCAGGTGCAAAATAATCCGGATTTTAGTGAAAACAAAAATAATGGAATCTAATTGTGAATATCTTTCCAACGAATCCGAAAAATCAAAATTTCATAGCGGGAATCAAAAGATATGTCCAGTTGAAAATTCTGAATAGTCGCTATGGAATTCAGGCCCTTAAAAAGGGAAATTTTACAAACGACCTCGGATTTCGACGAAACCACTTTTGTTGGATCCACAGTGTCAAATTATTGTTAGGTTTCCAATTTCATAATTTTTCGAATCAATATGTGAGCGTGGCAAAGGAAAACGCGTTTGACCAGTTTTAGTTGATTTTAATCGACTGGAAAATGGCCATTTTTCTAACGATCTCAGAATTCGATGAAACTAGTTTTGTTAGGACCGTATCGTCAATACGAAGCTAGAAAATATTTTCTTGGAATTTTTCTAGTTAGTATGTGGCCCCGGTAAATTGAAATACGCGTTCAAATTCAATATATAGTGTTATATGTTGATTTTAACGGAAACTGATCGAAATGATCAAATCAGCTTGCGATACGTATCCCATTGTGTTCGGAATGGGGGGAATTAGCTATGGACGACAGGCGGTGGGCCTCGTTTAGAGGTCGTATGTAAAAGTCAACTTTTCATAATTAAATAAAAAAAATAACCCTCTCCCCTCCAAAACCGTTGCCCCCCCATCTGTTTCATTTCAGAAAATCAAATAAAATTTAAAAAAAAGAAGAAGAGGGAGATCGATGATCGATCCCCCATCGGGACTCCCCACGCCATCGTTCCCCCCACTCCGACGATCCTCTCGCCTTCATCCTCCCTCCCTCCAGTCGACGCTCGAGACCCCCCCCCCCCCAACAAAATAGCGAATCCCACCGACGCCAGTACCTTCTCCACCACCTGCGACTGCACCAACGGCCTCCGCTTGACCACCACAGCCCCGCCACCGCACCAGAGCTCCAGCGACCCCTCCTCCCGTCCAAGACCGACGGTGCCACACCCCCCCAATTCGCAGATAACAGTAAGTTATTTTTTTTATCCATTTATTTTAATTCTTTTTCCTTTTTTCTCTTTTTTTATATATATTAAAACATTGTTTTGAAAAATCTAGGATAGAAAACTATGTTTGATATTTTTAATTAAAGAAGGTTGATATTTTTAATTATAAAAGATGATATTTTTAATCAAGGAAAAACGAGATTTTTATGATGTCTTCATTTGGGTAAAGATGCGATCTTTATAAGGTTACCACTAGAATAAAAATAGAATTTTTATAAATATGATAGCAAGATAAAAATTTGATTTTTATAATGAAGAAAAATATAATTTTTCTATAGAAAGGTTTTATCTTTATATTTGAAAAGGCGCGATTTTTATATATTGAATAGCGAAGTAAAAATTTGATTTTTATATATTGAATAGCGAAATAAAAATTCGATTTTTATATATTGAATAGAGAAGTAAAAATTCGATTTTTATATATTGAATAGCGAAGTAAAAATTCGATTTTTATATATTGAATAGCGAAGTAAAAATTCGATTTTTATATATTGAATAGCGAAGTAAAAATTCGATTTTTATATATTGAATAGCGAAGTAAAAATTCGATTTTTATATATTGAATAGCAATATAAAAATGTGATTTTTATATATGTAGTGGCTACGGGCAACGAAGGTGACAAAAAGGCGAGAACGATGAAGATTTCTATAAATGAAGTGTCGTGAAGTTGGGATAGCTATTGGTGAGAACTTCTCACTCAAAATTTCTTTTTCTAGTTATATATATATATATATACTAGGATGCAGACGGTGTTTAGTAGCACCCGACACAATCGTCCACAGACCATGGACTTGTTTGTTTGGTTGTGTAGTTGGTTAGATTATTTGGTTTGAATTGAATTGTTTGGTGAAATGGAATGGATTTGATTGATGTGTGAATGGCGTGGGCCTTCACTAGACTGGGGATAAGGCTAGGCCTCGTCCCGTTTCTAGTATCGTGCCGTTATGCCGCCGAAATTTTCTAAAATATGTTAGAAAAATAAAAATATCATTTTATTGAATAAGTGAACCGAATAGAATATTCATAGTTTGAATAAAATATTGTGGTCGTTAAAAATATAATTTTTAACTTGAATGTGAATAAATAAATATTCATTTACAAACCTGACGGTTTGTTTATGTACACCTATTTAAAGGACATTGATTGGGACGATAAATTTTACACATCGCCCAACTGCGCAAATAAAATCTGTGTTTGTTGATTTGAAACCCCACACGGGTATTGGGATAAAATACGGCATACACTAATCCCAATAATTAGTTGTATGTCGATCGATGGATCGACATGCTGTTATAAGCGTTAGATATCTATATTTGATGCTTATACAGTGTAGTGCACTTTGGATGATGGTTGATTATTTATCGTTGCTATTATATACATGTGTTGTATGGAATCCATATAATTAACTTTATATGGTAATTGATTGGGCCTCATTCCAATCGGGAAAATAAAGAATATTATAAAATAAAGGTTCATGTGTTGACAGTACTCATCCGTTGAGATTAGTCATGTGTTGAACGAAATATTTTAACAATAAAATTTATATCTTTATCACTATAAAGTAAAGGTTCATGTGTTGACTGTACTCATCCGTTGAGATTAGTCATGTGTTGAACGAAATATTTTAACAATAAAATTTATATCTTTATCACTATAAAATAATGGTTCATGTGTTGACAGTACTCATCCGTTGAGATTAGTCATGTGTTGAACGAAATATTTTAACAATAAAATTTATATTTTTATCAATATAAAGTAAAGGTTCATGTGTTGACTGTACTCATCCGTTGAGATTAGTCATGTGTTGACAAACATTTGTAAATAGAATAACGAAGTTATTGAAAAATATAAAGCCGTGTTGATTAGAGATGCGCTATTTTGATGCGAACGATATTTATATCGATTATATTCGAATTTTAATTGAATTGAATAGAAAACGAATTTGAATTGAATCGAATAGAAAAGAAAGTAAAAAGGATTTATAATAGAAAATTCAATTTTGATTTGAATTTGAAATAAAGGTTGAAATGTTTTGAAACGAATTTAAAACTATTTATAAAATTCGTTTTAAATAGAAATCGATGAAATATATATTATATATATAATATAATGGCCTGAATAGAACGCGCTGCGGTAGTTCGCGAATTTCGACCATTTATTTCGAACGGACATTACGGGAGATCCGACCGTCGGATTCTCCTAAAACCGGAACCGTTGGGTTCGTATCGTAAAGAGCTTTCTAACGAATATTAGAAATTTGAAATCTAACGGTTGGATTTGAATATACGTCTAAATCAAATTTGGAAAAGGTCGTTGTAAGTGCAGTTCGGTGGCCGTTGATGGAAATCGACTGTACGGGCCTTGATAAAAATTATTAAAAATAGTAATAATTTGTGTAAAATCGTAAGTAATGATTTAGGAAAAATTGGGATGAAAAACTCCATATTTGAAAAGATAAAAATAGATTTTTATCGAAATGAACTAGTTTTGAACTAAAATTAAAGCCCATTTATTTTTAAATAAATGAATTGGATTTGAAATGGGTTTTAAATAGAATTGATTTGTGGGTTTATCGTGAAGGGTGTTATAAAAGACATTTGTTCTTTAACCCGATAATAAATAGAATGTGATTTTGGTTTATCGTGAACTGAGTTTTAAAAGACATTAGTTCTTTAACCCAGTAAAAGGAGTTTTAATGAATCTACAATTAGATTGAAGTGTGAATTGATAATCTAAATTATCAAATATAGAAAATGAGCGAGAATGGAGTATCACCAGTTTTGCTCCAAAACGATAGTCAAATCTTTAATTAGATTTGAACGTGAAATGGTAATTAATTTTACCGATAACACCGTGGTGTTAGATATGGAGTATTACCAGTTTTGCTTCATGGGATGAATAGGTTGGGATTGGGAAATTAAAACAAACGATTACTTCGGTGTGGTTCGTTAATCCCGACTAGTTTGAATTGATATTCAAAAGTAGATTAAAGAATTTATCTTTGATAAAATTAATGGGAACCTTTCCCTAAGAATGTGAAATTTAGAAACTGACTATAGGTTAGCTAAGCAGAACGGTTTCCTGGGTATTGATCTGTTGTTGGTTTCGGCCTTCGGGTTAATATTTGGGGGATTATTCTCTTGATTAGTTTACGATTAGTGGTTGATGAATTGGAATGAGGCGTATGTTGTGTTTGTGTAACACTTGTTTAAAATATACGCGAGTTATTCGGAAAGACCGGGTTTATCCCATTCTGAATAACTGATACGACGATAAGTCGAAGATGAAGACGGTGGTCGAAGACCGGAGGTCTTCACGTCGTTTGGGTGATTACTGATGATCTTGATTGGGATGTACACCGATGAAGATGGAAATAGTTGGTGGTCGTCTAGACGTACTTGGAGATCGATGGATATGCGGGGTACTAGGTGCCTCCGGTTTCGTTCAGACCCAGAACAAACTTGTAAATGGACCGTGTGTCTGACATTGGATTTCAGTCTGTGTGATTGATTTCTATTAAATATATATCTATTTGGCGGCGGAGAATTTATTCTCTTGCTTAACGCCCTTCTCTGAGACGTAAGAGCTCAGGGGTTATATACTGATGGATATCAAACGCATAGAGTGAATTTCCTGTGTGGCATACCTAAGTGGCGAATGATCAAGGCTTCTGTTGAAAAGCAAAGTCTTGCGGTTGATGATCAAAGCATGGCCTTTGTGGCGTAGCTTTGTGTAACGTTTACTTCGCGAGTTTCACACCCGGTGTGAACCAGAAACGGGAAAGGACCTCAGGGAGGGCATGCGTTTCCTTCTAGCTAAAAAGTGGCTTCAGTGGTTTTACACGCCCTGACGAGTTTGACTTATGTGGTTGTTGCTGTTGCGAGGCGCCTCGGTTTGATCGGACGATCCGGGTCCGATGGAGTCATTTATTGGCTCACTTACGCCCCAAAGGGCGGGAAAACGCAGTGTTCAGGAATTTTAATCCACATCGGTGGACCGGCCCTGACGATCCAAGGGTCACTCAAGCTCTGATCCTGGGGCTCGGGCTAGAGAGTCTCGAATCGGTAGAGGACGATCCTTAGCCTCAGTGCATACCATTAATGATAACCCAACTTCCAAATACGTAACATTTGCGGTTTTGATTGTAGAGCCTAGTATGGCGACATGATATATGGTACCCATGCCGTCTATGATTGATATTTATGATTTGAAGATGTTTTATACACTGTGCACTTATAAAAGTATCAAATGATTTGTTTTAAATGTACTAAGCATGTTTGGCTATTATAGGGAAAAACCCTATCCTCGGGCTTGCGTTGCATTGTGTGATAGGACCTGGGTCTTATAATAGCTTCATTTTTCTTTATTTAGCATTGCGTTGTTTGTTTTATGCACTGGTTTCTTGGGAGGAAACCCGTTCCGTGTTATACGGCGTGGTCCCTTGATTTACCTAACTTAAAAATAAAGATTAATAACTGTTTTAGTTCTCACACCAGTCCCATGACTGACCTGGAGTTTATTGTTTTAACCTAAACTCTGGGTGCCCTTATTTTCGACACGGGCAGCTAGTAGTTTTGGTTTTGCAGATTTATATTCACAGGATCCTGGTTTACAGCTGGAACGATATCCGGAAAGCTTTGTATCCGTATATCTCCTTCAGTTGTGTATTGTATTATTTTCCGCTACGATGTATTTAAATGTAATTTAAATCTCTGATATTTCTGTGTAATATTTGCTTATACTCTGTATATTCTTGTATTCTGATGGAATTGTTGTAATATACAATGAAATGTTCTTCCGTCCGCGTTCTATTTTGTCGTGTTCTCAAAACAATCAGGCGTTTTAAACTGTCTAAATCGGTTTAGCGACTGATTCGGATCGAGCGAAATTCTTTGATGTCACATATAACTTGCAACATGTTAGAGATAATTTCAAATTCATATTCCTATTATTCATTGCATTAATTAGGATTCATAATCCTATTATTCATTGCATTAATTAGGAGTTATTTTGATTTGTATTAATTGTATTAATAATTGTATTGATGTATAGATTCAAATTCAAATATGCTCTAGAAGTTGTCCATCTATAAATATGTAATATTATGTAATTATGTAATCAAGGAAAGGAATACAATTTTATTCCCTGTTTTCACATGGTATCAGAACACCATTAAATAAATTACACTCTTGTATTTCTCAATCTCTTATCATGGCTAATGATAACAATCCTTCTAATGTTTCTATTAGAGTTGATCCTTATGCTATCCATCACTCTGATAGTCCCTCTACTATTCTTGTCACACCTCTCTTAACTGGTGATAATTATGGCTCTTGGAGCCGTGCCATTACAATGGCGTTACGAGCCAACAATAAATTTGGTTTTGTCGACGGTTCCTTACCGATCCCATCGGTGGAAACCGACGTTGTCAATTGGCACCGCTGCAACGATCTTGTTGGCAGCTGGATACTCAATTCTGTATCTCTGGAAATCAGGCCAAGTATTCTCTATGCCAATAGTGCTGCCCAGTTATGGATGAATCTCAAAGAGCGCTTCTCTCAGTCTAATGCGCCGAAGATATATCAGTTAAAACTCTTGGCTAACTTAGCAGCTACAATTCTGTCATGTATGTCTTCTTGTTGATTATAGATTAAGGTGCGTCAAATCATATATGCACATCACTATCAATTTTTTCTTCATATGTTCCATTGCAGATACATAAGTCTGTTCAATTACCTGATGGCACTTTTGCATCAGTGACTCACATTGGAATTGTTAAACATTCAAAATCTCTTATTCTCAAAGATGTATTTTTTATCCCATCATTCAAATTCAATTTATTATCTGTCTCACAATTAACAAAACAACTTAATTGTGAAGTAATTTTTTCTAAATCTCAATGTCGTTTCCAGGACCTGTTGACGAACAGGACGATTGGTCGGGGTAGAATTCATTGTGGTCTTTACTACTTGGAGGATATTCCCCATTTGAATTCCGCTTTTTCATTTCAGCAATCAGATAATTTTGATCTTTGGCACTCTCGCCTTGGTCACCCTAGTAGTTCTCGTTTTAAATTTCTCGTTAATAATTTTCCGGATATATCCACGAATAATAATTTTATTTGTGATGTTTGCCCACAAGCTAAGCAATCTCGTGCTTCATTTCCGCAAAGTGTATCTCACTCTTCTTATGTTTTGAATTATTACATGTTGATGTTTGGGGACCATTTAATGTTCCATCTAAAAATGGTTCACGTTTTTTTCTCACCATTGTTGATGATTATTCAAGATGCACTTGGGTCTATTTAATGAAATTCAAGTCTCAAACTTTTTATATGATAAAACATTTTTTAAATCAAGTTAATAGACAATTTGGACTGTCAATCTCCACTATACGATCTGGAGATGGTGGTATTTTTATTCCACAACTTCAAGCTCTTCGATCTGACAATGGAACTGAATTTCTTTCATTAGAGTTTCAAAATTGATTTCATTCTCATGGTATAATCCATCAACGAAGTAGTGTAGCTACTACTCAACAAAATGGGATTGTGGAACGTAAACATCGACACTTACTTGATGTTGCTCGCTCACTACAATTTCAAGCTAATCTTCCCCTCTCTTTTTGGGGCGAATGTGTTCTCACCGCTACATTTCTCATAAATAAATTACCCACACGTACTCTTAATTTCAAATCTCCTCATGAAGTTTTATTTGGAAAGGTTCCGTCTTATTCATCTTTACGTGTGTTTGGATGTCTATGTTTTGCGAAAAATATGCATATTAAAAATAAATTTGATGCACGAGGTAAGCCACACATTTTTGTTGGTTATCCTTATGGTCAAAAAGGATATCGACTTTATGATCCTTATTCTCATCGCGTAATAGTGTCACGTGACTTTATTTTTCATGAATCAGTTTTTTCGTATAAAAACATTTCAGATCATAGATCTAACGACATTTCCATCACTCCACTAGATGATGATTCACCTACAAATTTCACACCATTTCAAAATGATTCATCAGTACCAACTAATATTTCTTCATCTAATACAACTGAAAATGGTGAAAATTCACTTCAAAATCATTCTCCAAATCTGATTCCAACAGAAATCGCTGATTCAAATCAGACTCAGCAAACTAATAACAATTCTTCAATCATAATTCCCACGAATACTGCTGATTTAAATCGTCCTCAACGAATTCGACGAAGGCCATTACATCTCGATGATTATGCATGCAACGTCTCTCCTTCATCTACTTCTTTTCCTTTATCCAAATATTTCTCTTTGGAAAAGTTTAGTCATTCTCATCATGTTTTTTTGTCCAAAATTATTAATCATGATGAACCTCAAACTTATTCTCAAGCAATTCAATCCTCTGCTTGGCGTGATGCAATGTCTGTTGAAATTCGTGCTCTCGAAGCAAACAAAACATGGTCTGTTTGCTCATTACCACCAAATAAAACACCAATTGTTTGAAAATGGGTTTATAAAATTAAATATTTCTCTGATGGTTCTATTGAATGATATAAAGAACGTTTAGTAGCCAAAGGTTACACCCAAGTTGAAGGAATTGATTACCATGATACTTTTGCTCCGGTAGCAAAATTGGTCACCGTTCGTCTACTTTTTTCTATCGCTACAATTAAAAATTGGTCTATTCATCAATTAGACGTAAATAATGCTTTCCTCCAAGGTGATCTAAATGAGGAAGTTTATATGAAACTTCCTCTTGGTTTTCCTCGTCATAGTGAAAATCAAGTTTGTAAGCTCCATAAATCTATTTATGACTTAAACAAGCTTCGCGTCAATGGTTCTCTAAGTTTTCTTCTACTTTAATTCAACGTGGTTTTTGTCAATCTAATTCCGATTACAGTCTCTTCATCGTGATCATATTTCAGTATTTGTTCTTGTTTATGTAGATGATATTATCATTACAGGAAACAATGAATCTTTTATTTCCATGACAAAACAATTTCTCGCCAAATCTTTCTCCATTGAAGATCTTGGGCGTCTAAGTTATTTTCTCAGTATTGAAGTTTCTCGTTCCAAAAAGGGATTATTTTTATGTCAACATAAGTACACACTTGACATATTAAAGGATTCAGGTATGCTTGGTTCTCGTACAACTCCAATTCCTATGGAACAACATTGTCGGCTTCTTCCAGATGACGGCAATCCCTTGCCTAATCCGTCTCTGTATCGACGACTCATCGGTCGTCTCTTATATCTTACAGTTACTCGTCCTGACATTCAATATGCTGTCAACAAACTTAGCCAATTTATGCAAAGCCCTCGTTCCACACATCTTGATGCTACAAATAAAGTCCTTCGATATCTCAAAGGTTCTATTGGTAAAGGTTTATTCCTATCGGCAACAAGTTCTCTTTCTCTGGTCGGTTTTGCTAATTCTGACTGGGCAGGTTGCCCTGTCACTTGCCGTTCTACTACCGGTTATTTTACAATGCTTGGTTCTAGTCCCATCTCCTGGAAATCAAAGAAATAACCAACTGTTTCTCGATCATCTACTGAAGCTGAGTATCGGTCTCTTGCTGCTATTACTGCTGAAGTCCAATGGTTACATTCAATCTTATCAGAACTTGGTTTTCCACCATCTGTTCCTATATCAATACATTGCGAAAGCCAAGCTGCAATTCATATTGCATCAAATCCCATCTTCCATGAACGAACGAAACACATCGAAATAGATTGTCATTTTGTTCGTGAAAAGATTCTCTCCGGTATTATTACTCCTTCCTATATTCGTCCTTGTGACCAACTAGCGGATATTTTCACAAAACCACTGGGTGCTGATAATTTCAAACAATTGGTTAGCAAGTTGGGCGTGATCGACATTTCTCTCCTGGCTCCAACTTGAGAGGGAGGGGGGGGGGGTTAGAGAAAATTTCAAATTCATATTCCTATTATTCATTGCATTAATTAGGATTCATATTCCTATTATTCATTGCATTAATTAGGAGTTATTTTGATTTGTATTAATTGTATTAATAATTGTATTGATGTATAGATTCAAATTCAAATATACTCTAGAAGTTGTCCATCTATAAATATGTAATATTATGTAATTATGTAATTAAGCAAAGGAATACAATTTTATTCCACACAACACAATAGAGGTCAAAAGAATTTAATATGTTACTATAACTATATTAGGATATATGTTATTAAACATCATTAATATTATATTATGGTTTGATTAATGAAGAATTACTATATTTGTTTAGTTTATCGCCTATTTTTGACAGACAGTGTAAATATACACATTCATGCGCGCATATTATCCATGTTACTGGCTAATATAGATTATGAATTACTGTCTTATCAATTTTTTGATACAAAAATATAGTTGCAACTAACTTAGGAATAACTGAATGCTATAGCAGTATGAAAGAACATTCCTAGGGATTGATGGAAAACTTCCTATTTTTTAGTAAACCCCTAATTGATTTATTTGCATTCTTCTTTCTATTGCATTGTTATTAATTGGGTTTTGCTACTAAACTACTACTACTAAGTGAAATAAATTTACTTAGGTTCTTGACTATGGTTTTGTAAATAATTAATGATGAAATGTAGTTTGTTAATTGCGGTAAAATTTATGTAGAAATTTATGATGAAAGATAGAAAAACTAATTTCTTAAGAGATACAGTCATGTGAAGTAATTGATAATACTGCGTAGCAGTTTCTACAATAAAGGGGAATTTTTTTACTCATTATTTGTTAATAATAGTTAAAATCTATATCAATTATTTTTCTTATGCAAAGCTACAATGGAATCAGTTTTTTTAAAAAAATAGTTTTGGCAGTAGTTATGTAATTTAGGAAATGAAAGGTTGGAATTGTCCATTTAATGTAAGTTTTTCCCCATTCATGTATAATTACATGTTTAATATCACTTTTAAGTTGTTATAATCAGATCAATTGTCATGAATGTAAATTAGGTATTCTTTATAACTTAGAGAGTTTACATTATATTTCATTTGCCAAAGATGTAAACCTCATTAAATTCATTAGAATTAATAGCTTGAAGAACCAAAAGCATGAACTCCCCTACGATGGGAGCACTTTATTTTATGCAAAACTGTTAAGTTTAATTTCCTCTTTTTATGTGATTTCCAATTACTAATTTATTGGACTAATTAATCACGAAGATTCTATTGGAGATCTAGTCATCAAACTTTAATTTTCCTACACATTAAAATCCTAATTTCTTTTACCCCCAATTAACCAATTTCATATATCATCAAACTTTAAGCAGCTTTATGGAGATGTAGTCACTTGATTTAATATCATATAATGTTTGAATTTATGGCAATAAATTCCTTCTTTGGTACATTCTAAGATTTTTTTTAATTATTTATTAGCAACCATATGTTATAGATGCCTATTAAGAAACCTAAGTTTTATACGTAGAACTAGAAGCTACAATAAAGGTCAATTTTTTCGCTTAACTCTGTATGGAACATTTATTTCTTGCTTATCATGATTAGCTGTTGAAGTAGTATTGTTGAACTCATATGAAAATCTAATCAAGCTGTTCTAATTTTCACGATATGTTGATACTGTTTTATTTGGAGTATTTTAAAATACTCTTGGCATAAACACTCAGTGTCAATTTTTGTTGAAATTGAGCTTATATTTTCAATACGTATCGTTAAATTATGATGAAATTTATTCCATCCTATTTGTCTTTTACAGTTTGTCCTGCAAATAGGTGTTTTATTTGTTTATATTCAGGTTCATTTGGTTTTACTCATTATGTTGCATTTAATCGTGCCTGTTATGATTTCTTGCTGCCATCTTAAGGCCTACATGTTTGTGAACCCATTAGGCTATGCACTATGCTGTAGTCAATACTACTGGTTCGCTTTGTTATGCTTTGATATTATGCTTGGGAACATGGGTTGGTTCCTATTTATAATGCTGATGGTGTTCCATTATATTCAATTCTGTATTTTTCTTGCATGCTCCGTTCCTATCTGCTGTTGACTAGGTGTGATGGCTATAACTTTTTTTACTCAACACTTATTTTTTTGTTCAACAGTGGCTTGATGGGTTTGAATGGCAAGCGTGGATTATTTGAACCACATACTTCACCGAATTATCACAGTTGCCTAAACAGTTTCAATGCACATCCATAAGCAATAAAACTGTAAGTTGCAAAATAATTTTATTTTTAGTTGTTTATCTGTATTTTCATTTCATGCCATATACTTATCATACTAAATTCTTTGTAATTTAACCATTTTTTTTGTATTTTGTATCCATTTCAGCAATGCCGATAGCGGCCGGAGAATTCAGATCGGTGAAGAACGCATTAGTTGCCAAAACGATCAATATTTTTCTTTATCATCTACTTCAGACCAAATTTCTGGTCTGTTTATCATTGTTTATGAACTTCATTAATTCTATTTAATTTGATATTTCATACTAGCTTCTTTCTCTGTGTAACCACAATAACTGATTATTTCCATTAAACAGCAGGAGGCATCTTTGACACAAAATATTATAAATTCTCAACTATTTGGATTCTGTACGAAACAACAAAATGTTATGGTATGCATATTCACCGTTACTTGATATATTTATTTAATAAGATCTGGTGGTGTGATAATTAAATATGGTTTTTAACGGTTTTCTAATAGCTAATGAGGAACTAACAAAAGAGGAACCTATTATCTGAAATGCCCCAAAATGGATGTGGAAGCAAAAAAATTAAGAATGATGGATATGGCAACAAAATTGTGAAGGTACACAAATTTCCATTTGCCTTACCTCCTGCGACAAAAGTATGTTAATTTTTTATTTATTCGTAATCTTATTTTTATAAACATTAATAATAAATATAAATAATATATGTAGTTTTGATAAGCAGGTGTCCAATGCAAATGTAAGAGCACAAATTATAGCTCTTCAAAGGCTTGTGTCTTCATAAGGCAAGGCAAGTATTTCAATACTACATATTTTAAGACTAAATCCTTGGGTAGCAGGTAAAATTCAGCTAATGGTTTTTCCATTTTCTTCTTGTCTTAATTACAAATTTTTAGAAAGATATGGCGTCGGTACTCCGGGAAGCTAGTGAGCATATTAAAAGACTTTACCATGAGATTGGGGTAATTAACCACTGTGCCTTATGGTTTTTTAATTAATGAAGAAGTTGATTTACAATTGGACATTCTATTATGCATTACAGCTATTCGTAATAGGCAGGCAACAACAATTTGGTTGAAGCAGCAACAATTCGGTTGAAAAGCTTTTGATCAATGTTGTGAGCTGTATTTTTCGTGTGTACATTGATACATTTAAATACTTGGTATGGTAATGATCAATTTTGTGAGCAAATTGTATTTTATATGAGAAAAACAATTTTGTTTAGATTGTCTATATGTATTGGTCAAGAATTGTGTGTAATATATATTGTATAAATTTGCAGTCTATCGTACTCTCTACATTGCTATAATGAATTTGCTGTAATGAAGAAGCTAATTGTATTATTTTTTAATTTCTTTTTTTAAATTTGATACGCCTCATGGTCGTATCTAGTTTTCAAATAGATACGGCCATGAGCCGTATCTCATTATCAATTAGATATGGCCATGAGCCGTATCAATTTGAAAATTAGATACGGCTTAAAGCCGTATTAATCCATGAATTTGATACGACTTTGAGCCATATCAAACCATGAATTTGATACGGTTTTAAGCCGTATCAATCTATGAATTTGATATGGGTTAAGCCCGTATCTAAGTAACAAAGACTCCATTTTTTGATTCAGCTCATAGCACTGCCAAATCGATTTAGATACAGTCATGAGCACGGCCTAATTGGCATTTCTGGTGTAGTGAAGAAAATCAAGAATGAGAACAGTACGCAGGCCCTCTATGCCCCCACAAACCTATTGGCCAACCTCACCCATAACTAGATAGCAAAGTATATGGTCTTTTGGAGTTCTCCGCCTTTCCGCTTGCGTATCACGATTGACTCAAGATGGTAGGTAGATGACGACGTGCTATCATAGGGCTAAACATGATATCGCCGCCTCACGCTGACCCATACTAGTCTTTAGGTTGCTTATATTGCAACCAAGGCATACCCTTGGCTCTTCTAATGCAGACCTTAACCTCTGTGAGCCCAGGAGGATCATCTGCAACCTCACAGAGGGATACCAAGAGTAACCTGACGTCCCCTCGAAGCTGCGTGCTTCGTAACCCAGTTCTTTGGAGCATTCTTCATGATCAGATGGACGTTCGCTCCTCCTCGTGTTCTAATTGGCTTTCTTGACTAAGGTTTACTACTTAGATCTCTTGACTAAGGTTTACTACTTGGTTTCCTGAATCGTTAGCCTTCTTAACTAAGGTTTACTACTTAGTCGTCTTAACTAAGGTTTACTACTTAGTTTTCTTAATCGTTCGTTTTCTTAACTAAGGTTTACAACTTAGACCTCTTAACTAAGGTTTACTACTTATTTCTCTTTCTCGTTATTTACTTAGTTCTCTTAACTAAGGTTTATTACTTGGTTCTCTTAACCAAGGTTTGATACTTAGTTTCTATTACTTAGTTCTCTTTAACTAAGGTTTGTTACTTAGTTCCTTTTAACTAAGGTTTACCAATGAATTCAAGCATGACTTAAGTTCTCTTTATCAAATGATAGCGTACGGGTGTTTTCCCCATTTTCAGCTTAGATTTACTTATTTCATGGTATAAGTCGTCCCACCCTTCGAGTCTTGTAACACCCCACTTCAGTTAAGGTCACTGGCAAAGGGAATGCCTTAACTTCGGTGGAACGTTATAAGTAAACAGAATAGAAATTTACAAGACAGATAAAGTAATACTTGAAAATTTTATAACTTTATTACAGCAGAAACAGAAATAAGTTTAGTTACATCTTTCAAAACCACAATATCGGAATTCAAGTACATAAATATCGGTCTTGTATAAAAGCCTTCAGAATGCATAGTTTTTAAAGCCATAATCCCCAACATAAACTGCCATGGAAAGATAGAGTCAAAGCCAAGCAATACTTCAAACACGTCAAGAAGAGAGAATCTGAATCAAGCTCCTACGTTCCCCCCCCCCTGAGCACCTTGGGGAGGGGGGGAAGGAACGGAAAGAAAAGAGGCGAAACAAACTAGGTCAGACATAAGTCTGGTGAGTCCAGTGACTTCCAGCATATAAACAGATAATAGTATCATGACATGTAAATAAAACTGGATGAGAGATAACCGTAACAGGAATAGCAGGTTAACAGAAGAAACAGAATGATATAGGCTAAGCTAAGCTCCTTACATAGTTTTCACTTCTCTGCACTAATACTAGTATAACAGAATTAGGTGCTGTCCTAATGTCTAAACAGAAAACAGAATGATCTCTTCAGAAACACGATGCTAGAAATGGGCCTTTACCACCCTAACAGAGACAGAGGTTCAGAAGCAGAATGCTAGTAATGGGCCTTTACCACCCGAACAGTGACAGACGGTACAGAAACAAAATCAGGAACGAAGTCAGAGACAGAAACAGAATAATCCCTACGGAAACAGAATATTAGAATTAGGTGTACACTAGTAATGGGCCTTTACCACCCCAACAGACGGTACCACACAGAAACAGACAGGTGTTACCACCCCAACAGAAATAGACGGTACCTCAACAGAAAAAGACAGAATTAAGTGTACCCTAAATTCTACCCCAAGCGATCGACTCCTTAATACATAAATACCCTGTGCCGGCCCCACAGAAGGGTGTATCACTCCTTAATGTGGCAACCTATAAACACAGACCTATTTACAGATGTCACGGTGTCTTACATCCTCAGAGAAGACCGGATCCATGCATGCACATGACCTGGTTGGAATGCGCCATCAACACCCCTCGCCATTATCAGAGTGAACCTCTTACAATTAGTTCAGTAAGCGTGCCCGGACCCCTCTTAGTGTTGGGTCATAGTTTTAATACCAGAAAGGGTTACTGACTAATATGGGTCCCAAACAATAGACGACACAAGTAGTTACCCCTCCTAACCTTGTGTCCCCAGACTAACAGATCTCAGATTAACTTGTTTATAGGTTTCAGATGTACAAAGTTTAGATCAACTAGTTTTCAGATTAGACATACAAGTTAACAGGTTTTCAGACTAACGGATCAGATGTACAGATTAACAAGTTCTCAGACTAACGGATCAGATATACAGATTAACAGACTTATAGATTGTTTTACCTAACTTTGTATTGGGCCTACAGATTTACGAAATGAGTTTATTAGATTCATCAGTCCAATTATTTTTAACCCTATCCACCCAACACGTTTTAGGTATCACATTTATCTTAGATTTTCATTAATTAAATATTAATGCACATACCTCTCACATTAGGTCGGTATCTTGTGGTCACTGGATGTGCCGGGCGGTTCCGGGCAGACTTCTGGCACAAGCCAAACCTAAACTCGTGTCTGAGCATCTTTATGCCTACGACCTCTCACATTAGACTAACAGTTTGCAGTTGCTGGTTATGCCGGTTGGTTTCGGGCAGGCTTCTACCGCAAACAGAGTCTAACCTCGTGTCTCAGCATTCTTATTTTAGCTAAAGTATTCATTCACAGATTATGCCAATATCAGACTAATTATGCCAATTCAACAATTTAACTTCTCTACAAGTTACAGCAAATTTTCCAAAGTTCTATTAACATGTTTTGCTCAATTTTAGATCGAGCCTACAGATTTTCACATCCCAAATTACCGTATTCAGTTTCAACAGATTTAGCAGATTAGAAAATATAACAGATTTAATCATACCTTAAAATTCCATTGACATACCTCGCTGAATCATAAAATTAAGCCTAATCTTACATGCTCAAATTATGGTCATAACTCACAAAATAACATATGCCCCAAATTCCTGGTTAAATTTACATAGTACAGAATATTCTCCAAAAACCCCAAATCATGATATACAATATGAACTATGCCAAATTATAGCCTTTGATTCCAGTGTATGTCAAATATCCAAAATTCCCATTTAGGCGCATTCCCAATTAATAGTTATCCTATTTTAATATAGATCTTTTACGCCTAAATCATATATCCCCTTTTTTTTCTTCCAAGTCATAGATTGTCATATAAAATATGCCCCCAAATCTAGAACTTAAATCACAACATGTATTATGTCCTCAAAATCAAATCTTGAATTATAACATGCATTATGTTCCTAAATTACAAGTCATATACAATAATTCTCCTTCTTCCAAATCATAAACTGTCATATATAGTATGCCTAGATCTAAATCTTATATTACAGCTTATGTTGTTTTCTCTATTTGGCCACAAATAAGTTATGTCCAATTATGCATCATTCAATATTTTCCCCAAATTTAGCGCTCGCGCGTTAATCTCTTATGAGATTTGGCTCAGGCTCATGGTAGCCCGGCTGTAGAACAGAAAGAAGGAAGAGATACAAAATAGTTACAATAAGATAGATCTACACAAAATAAAACAGATCTGATAAACAAGAATATGATGGATCTACACAGAAAAACAGATCTGATAAACAAGAATATGCATAATCTCCAATTCAAATTTATAACCATGTCAAGATCGTAATTAAATTTCATATCTGAAAATAACTGTACTCACAAATTTGTGGTTTAAGAAAGAGAAGAACGATTCTGGGATCTGATTTTCTGGAGTAGATTTAGCTTTTCGTTGATGTAGGCATTGATTTGTTATCTTTTAATCCTATTCAGATTGAAAGAAGAAGAAGCACTAGTTCTGGCTTAGGTTTCCGTAGAGTAGCGATGCCATTGATTTATTTTAATATGAATTAGAGCAGAGTATAGGTGAAATGAAACTATGTGGAGAGAAAGTGAGGTTTGGGGGTGTTTAAATAGCTTAGGAGCAACGAATTTGGTCAGAACAGGTGTCTAAATGCAGAAAAATGGATCTGTCCTCGGTTCTGGAAAAGGGTGGGTGGGGGCGGAGGTCGACCCCATGGTCGACCTGCCTATCCAGGTCGACCCCCTCGTCGACCTGGGTCCTGGGCGGGAAATTTCCCGCCCAGCCCGGATATGTGTTTTGAATTCGAATTTTGAAATTTTTAACTGAACTGTTTTTAATTTAAATTCCCGAAACTTCTGAAGGCCATAACTTCTTCATACGAAGTCCGATTTACGCAAACTCAGACTCTATCTCAAGCAGAATTACGAGACGAACGCAATGGCATAACCCATTTCCCTTAATTATTTACTTAAAAATTAAGTATACTTTGTTTTGTTGCCTTATGTTCATAGAAAAATACGGGGTGTTACAAGTCTTGTATTACATCTTAAGTCATATTCACTTCTTATCCCTAGGATAAGTTTATCTATTATTTAATCTTATCATTCCCCACTTTTCCTTGCTTTGATACTGTTATATTGGTTAAGTTTGCCCATGTGTCCAAATTGACTTAACCCCCAATCACGTATTTAAATCAACCCACGTACCATGCCAAATTGGTTAAGTGTTCTCTATCAGTTCATGTTGACTTAACCCACCCATATATCATGTCAAATTGGTTAAGTGTTATATAGCGGTTCACGTTGACCTAGCCCACCCATATATCATGTCAAATTGGTTAAGTGTTATCTAGCGGTTCACATTGACTTAACCCACCCATATATCATGTCAAATTGGTTAAGTGTTATCTAGCGGTTCACGTTTACCTTACCCACCCATATTTCATGTCAAATTGGTTAAGTGTTGTCTAATATTTCATGTTGACTTAACCTTACCATACTAGCATGTGTCATTAACATTAATTAATTATTAATGCCTAACCTCTCACATTAAACATATTGTTGTGGTCATTGGATGTGCTGGTTGGTTCCGGGAAGGATTACACCACAACTCAATCTAACCTCGGGTTTCAAGCACGTTATGACTAACTTGTCACATTAGAACCTATTGTTTGCGGTCACTGGATGTGCCGGGCGGTTCCGGGTAGGATTACACCACAAACTCATTCTAACCTCGAGTTATCCATATTTCATGTTTAGCCAATTAACAATTCATCTCTATTCTAGGTGCCATAGGCCAATTATAAATTTACAAGCATGTTCATGTTCATTTTAGATATCAAATGTCTATTATTAATTCACAAGCATGTTCATGTTCATTCTATATATCAAATGTCTATTATCAATTAACAAGCATGTTCATGTTCAAGTTATGCCACTATTGTTAATTTCATGTTATGTGTCGAGTTCCATAATTACTTAAAAACATGGTTTGTCCAACATATTCCATTTTTTAATTATGTTTCTAGGATCTTAACGACATATCCAATTTTCAAGTCTTAAATTCAAGCTTTACCCAAAACCCCTATTTATGTTCATGCTTATAATCCTATTAATAGGCTATGCCTATTATTCCAATTCAATTTATAATTTTAACCCTCAATCCCACTCACCTTGCTTTTCATCTTCAGTTCATGGATTTGATTTAACTTTGATTGATTTCATGCCCCAAATCCATAGATCCGATCTATCTTTGATTTCTTTGCGCAGCGTAAGTTGCAAATCTGAATCCCTTCTCTTTGCGTAGTGTAAATTGCGGATCTGGATCCCTCTTTCACTTTAATTTAGAGGTTGTCTTGATTCTAAACTTTTAATTTTAAGAGTAGATTTTTTAAAGAGAAAAGGGGAAGAAAGTGGATCTAGAAATCCCTTGGAGAAGAAGAATTTGAGTTAGAACAGAGCCATGGCGTCGCCATGAACTTTAATGGAGATAACAATGGGTCTAGGGGTGTTTAAATAACTTAGGAGTCAAAGAATCGCGTCCAGAAACCCATCCAAGTTCAGAAAAAACGGATCTGCACCAAAACAGGCTGATCAGGTCGACCTTCCTGGGGAGGTCGACCCCCAGGTCAACCCCTAGGTCGAACTCTTGGCCGACCTCCCTTGAGGGAGGTCGACCCCCTGGTCGATCTGCCTGCCTGGGCGGGAATTTTCCCGCCCAGCCCAGGTTTCCAATTTTTTAAGAATTTGAATTCTGAGCGGGTTATTTTTGTTCTTTAAACCTCTAAATCTTCTGAAGGCCATAACTCTTTCATATGGAGTCCGATTTACGCAAACTTGGACTTTATTCCAAGCAGAATTTCAAGACGAACGCAATGGTGATGTTTGTTTTACTTAATTCCTGTATTTTATTATCTTTTTCATTACGCACACTGTTATCAAATTAATTTTTCCTTCTCTTCCATATATTAGTTAATTTTCATTATACATCACCATTATATACATATCTATGCATATACACATATTTTTAATTATATTAAAAATGCGTGGTGTTACAATCTCCCACACTTAAAGAATTTTGTCCCCGAAATTCGATAAGAGTAAACTAGATAACCCCTCCCAATGTCCATCCATCTAGTGTGCATCCAATTATTGCAAACATTGTGCACATATGCAAAGTGAATCATAGTAAATCATGTATGCCTAATTTGGATCCACCTATATGTATGAAAACTTTAAAAACTTTTTCAAAACATGATGCTCACATCCTAAATATACTTGCAATTCTATATGAATGCAATATTTTTGAAAAATCAAAATATTTTTCATCCAAGTTTTCCCACACTCTTATAGAATAAGAGAATAGTTCATCCAATTGTCGCATCCAAAACCCATGCATCCATCATTAAATTCGAAATTTAGAAAAACCCAATTTTCCAAATTCGATTTCCTTATGTTACGAAAAGATATAAAAAGAAAAAAATTCACATCCTTCGATTTTCTTTTCTAATCGTACTTGGATTTTTATATGACTATTCTATGAAGATTTCCTATTTTCCTATCCAAGCGCAACCACATAAGAAAATTTCTTCTCTTTTTTCCACTTATTTGGAAATAATTTCATACTTATTCATCTTTTTCTTAAGATTTCCATTTTCTTTTCCCGTCACATTTGTTGCCTTACGGAATTTATGGTTTCTTGTTAGCTAGGCTTTTCTCTTTCTTAGCTTATTTGACTCAATCCAATTACTTAAGTTTATTATTTCAAATAAGTTTTTACTGTTTTCAACTCAAACAGCATCCTACATAGCTACTACTATGGGCCAAGAATCTTAGGACTTTGTCATCCCAGACAATTACGAGTCCACACAACAGGATCTACCCACTTACTTGCCCTTTACTACTTAGTAGTCACTACTAGTCCTTGCTGTGTATTACTAGCCTATCCCTTTTTTTTCTTTTTCTCGAGCAACCAACCTAGGTTTCTCAATGCTTAGGCATTCTACGGGAAATTTTCCATTAGTTCAGTATTACCTAATCCCTGACTGTAAATTGGCAAGAAAATAACTCCCTAAGTATCAACCCCGAAGACCGAAATCAACATCAAATTGACACTCAGAGAATTACTCAACTCTACCAATCCCCAGTTGGTTCTAATAGCTTTAACTTTATCTCGTTCTTTCTAGGCCTCTACTCCATTTTTTTTAAACATGGCTTGGCCTTCTTTCTTTTTATTACATTCTTCTTCCAAAAACTAGAAGTGGTAAAACTTTTATTCTTTTCTCAAAAACTTGCTTTTGCCAAACCATAAAAAAAACATGTCACAAAATAAAATGTAAAACATTTTCTTTAAATCACGAAACTGGAGTAGACAAGGACAACTATCGAGGTTACATTGTTCCTATTTACAATGTTAACTTTGGCTGCTAAGTTGCAAGCATCTACTCTACTCTTACACTCTACCGCTTATTTTGTTCACCCAAAAAAAATTTCTTTTTAAAACAATAATCAAAATTTATTGTTAACAGAATAGAGATTTAAAAAACTCCTTGTAAAAAATGCAACATTTTCCTTTCAATCCTTTCATATGAAAACTGGTGAGCTATATATATGGTCCATAATATGCACCTTTTCATGAGAGAATTCTTTTAAAACAAGAAATCATTGCTTCACACAATCTACCCCGCTTTACTTTAGAACCCATCATGCACCAAAACATCAAAATACTTTTAAGATCAAAACTTGGAAAAATACCACAAATTCTTTTACAGATTCAAGTTCTTGAAAGCTTATCATTGGGTTAGGCTCAAAGCGGGTCTTCAACTCACTTTGCTTTCCTAGGCTCTTTCGCGAATTCAATTCTCTTAACTATATATATTCCTAATCCATTTTCCACATTTCAACCTTATCTAGTTTCTAAGGTTACACGTCTAAACCCACTACTCTGAAATGCTAAAATTTCAGTTTCCATCCTATGGGATATTTTCTTTCTCTAACGTCAAGTCATATTGTACGCTTTCCCAACCACCTAATGGTTTCCAAATTGCTACGTTCATTCCTTGAGTGTACAAACTAGATATCCCAACTCTTTTCATGTCTAGTGGGCTACTATATGGATTTAGGTTTATATATATATTATATATTTATATTTTAGAAAATAGAAATACGTTCACTCATTATCTTCCTAAGATCACTAAACCGAAGATCTGATACCAAATGTGACAACCCGGATTCCGACAGACCGAATTTTTCAAATTCTATCCATCGAAACCCGAGTTGGGTGCTCTGGTATCCTGCACAAAAAGACAGAGATAAAGAAACATGTCAGAATTCGTAAAGCAAATCGCAGCAAAAGGAAATAAAGTATAATATTCAAATATTGCTTTACCTTATTAACAATACTGCTAAACCAGTATCCAAAGCTATACCATCTCTGTCATGAACCTAACCTAGAAGTATGTAATGAGGAAGGGGTCAGAACATAAGTTCTGTGTGAGCTAACTTTGAATAAACTTCTGTATAATCCTACATATACCATTCAGTTATATTTTCTTGCTTATTAGGTTATTCATGATATTAGCTCTCTAGGCTATACTCATGTCCCACCAGTAGGTTAACCTAATACAACGTATATGTAGAGACCCCCAACTCGTCTAATCCTTTCCATGTATATATACAGTCCCTTGCCATATGTCATACTGGCTTCATCATGTAAATCTATACTACTTTAGTGTAGTGCCACCATTCTCGAAATCGTTTGGACTGCCACTCTTGATCTTGCTAGATTCCGTGTATCATCTAGATCTAATCTAAGGTTTACTATCGAGCGCTTCCTAGATTCAACCAGGGTTTACGCTACCCAGGGCCACTGGGGTTTACGCTACCTATTGAACGCTTCTCGGATTCAAGGTTTACGCGACCTAGGTCCAACTAGGGATTATGCTACCTATCGAACGATGCCCCCTAGTCTAGGACACACTACCCAGAGCAATATATGTTCCTAGACTTTCCCCACGTACGTGTCGTGAATCGTTATCGATGTCTGGTTGCACATGTCCTCTATATGTGCGGCCCGAGTCCCGTGGCCGGGCTAATCAAGAAACACGGAACTCGGCCGGGAGCTTTAAGTTATCTGTCGATGCAGATACTAAAGTCTGTTTTTATCTGTATGTGCCTATGGTCCCACTTGACCCCTCCCTCAACTAATGAAAGGCACCCAAAAAATTCAAGAATGAGAACTGTACGTAGGCCCTCTATGCCCCCACAAACCTATTGGCCAACCTCACCCATAACTAGATAGCAAAGTATATGGTCTTTTGGAGTTCTCCGCCTTTCTGCTTGCGTATCACGATTGACTCAAGATGGTAGGTAGACGACGATGTGCTATCACGGGGCTAAACAAGATATCGCCGCCTCACGCTGACACATCCTAGTCTTTAGGTTGCTTATATTGATGCATACCCTTGGCTCTTCTAACACAGACCTTAACCTCTGTGAGCCCAGGAGGATCATCTGCAACCTCACAGAGGGATACCAAGAGTACCCTCACGTCCCCTCGAAGCCGGGTGCTTCGTAACCAATTTCGTTGGAGCTTTCTTCGTGATCAGATGGACGTTCGCTCCTCCTCGTGTTCTACTTGGCTTTCTTAACTAAGGTTTAATACTTAATTCTCTTGACTAAGGTTTACTAATTAGTTTCCTGAATCGTTAGCCTTCTTAACTAAGGTTTACTACTTAGTCCTCTTAACTAAGGTTTACCACTTAGTTCTCTTAATCGTTCGTTTTCTTAACTAAGGTTTACAACTTAGTCCTCTTAACTAAGGTTTACTACTTAGTTCTCTTTCTCGTTATTTACTTAGTTCTCTTAACTAAGGTTTATTACTTAGTTCTCTTAACCAAGGTTTGATACTTAGTTTCTATTACTTAGTTCTCTTTCACTAAGGTTTGTTACTTAGTTCCTTTTAACTAAGGTTTACCAATGAATTCAAGCATGACTTAAGTTCTCTTTATCAAATGATAGCGTACGGGTGTTTTCCCCATTTTCAGCTTAGATTAACTTATTTCATGGTATAAGTCGTCCCACCCTTCGAGTCTTGTATTACATCTTAAGTCGTATTCACTTCTAATCCCTATGATAAGTTTATCCATTATTTAATCTTATCATTCCCCACTTTTCCTTGCTTTGATACTGTTATATTGGTTAAGTTTGCCCATGTGTCCAAGTTGACTTAACCCCCAATCACGTATTTGATTCAACCCACGTACCATGCCAAATTTGTTAAGTGTTCTCTATCAGTTCATGTTGACTTAACCCACCCGTATATCATGTCAAATTGGTTAAGTGTTATCTAGCGGTTCACGTTGACTTAGCCCACCCATATATCATGTCAAATTGGTTAAGTGTTATCTAGCGGTTCACGTTGACTTAACCCACCCATATATCATGTCAAATTGGTTAAGTGTTATCTAGCGGTTCATGTTTACTTAACCCACCCATATATCATGTCAAATTGGTTAAGTGTTGTCTAGTATTTCATGTTGACTTAACCTTACCATACTAGCATGTGTCATTAGCATTAATTAATTATTAATGCCCAACCTCTCACATTAGACTTATTGTTGCGGTCACTAGATGTGCCGGTTGGTTCCGGGCATGATTACACCACAACTCAATCTAACCTCGGGCTTCAAGCACGTTATGAATAAGTTCTCACATTAGAACCTATTGTTTGCGGTCACTGGATGTGCCGGGCGGTTCCGGGCAGGATTACACCGCAAACTCATTCTAACCTCGAGTTAGCCATGTTTCATGTTTAGCCAATTAACATTTCTTGTCTATTCTAGGTGTCATAGACCAATTATAAATTTACAAGCATGTTCATGTTCATTCTAGATATCAAATGTCTATTATCAATTCACAAGCATGTTCATGTTCATTCTAGATATCAAATGTCTATTATCAATTCACAAGCATGTTCATATTCAAGTTATGCCACTATTGTCAATTTCATGTTATGTGTCGAGTTCCATAATTACTTAATAACATGGTTTTTCCAACATATTCCATTTTTTAATTATGTTTCTAGGATCTTAACGGCATATCCAATTTTCAAGTCTCAATTTCAAGCTTTACCCAAAACCCCTATTTATGTTCATGCTTATAATCCTATTAATAGGCTATACCTATTATTCCATTTCAATTTATAATTTAAACCCTCAATCCGATAATATTTAGATTTGAAATAAATCACCTTTTTCCTAATCCTATCCTACATTCAACAATTCAAATTAAATTTACATAATTTCATGTCAACATCATAAATCAGAATTCATGATTATGCGTTATTCACGTTCCCAAATCATATCTAAAGATTCGTTATGGATTACGCTTCAAATTACCAATTACAAACTATATCACAATGATTTCCCAATATTTGCAATAATAATTGTTATGCCACAAACCCCAAATTACGTATTATATTCCTCGATTGCATAAAATAGATTATGCCCAATATTCCCCTATTCCAACCGTACATATGTATAATAAGATTTTCGTCTAGGTTTGAGATAACCTAGATCCAAAATTAAAAAGGGGAAAGAGAATAAAAGACCAAATATTATAACATGAATCTTGAGCTGAATTTATAACTAGGGAATGATGAATGATAATAATGCTATTATGCAACAAGTTTATTGTAATCCCACTCACCTTGGTTTTCATCTTCAATTCATGGATTTGATTTAACTTTGATAGATTTCATGACCCAAATCCATAGATCTGATCTATCTTTGATTTCTTTGCGCATCGTAAGTTGCAAATCTGAATCCCTTCTCTTTGCGTAGTGTAAATTGCTGATCTGGATCCCTCTTTCTCTTTAATTTGGAGGTTGTCTTGATTCTAAACTTTTAATTTTAAGAGTAGATGTTTTAAAGAGAAAAGGGGAAGAAAGTGGATCCAGAAATCCCTTGGAGAAGATGAATTTGAGTTAGAACAGAGCCATGGCATCGCCATGAACTTTAGTGGAGATAACAATAGGTCTAGGGGTGTTTAAATAGCTTAGGATTCAAAGAATCGCGTCCAGAAACCCATCCAAGTTTAGAAAAACGGATACGAACCAAAACAGACCGATCAGGTCGACCTCCCTGGGGAGGTCGACCCCTAGGTCGACCTCTTGGTCGACCTCGCTTGAGGGAGGTCGACCCCCTGGTCGACCTGCCTGCCTGGACGGGAATTTTCCCGCACAGCCCAGGTTTTCGATTTTTTAAAAATTCGAATTTGAATTCTGAGCGGGTTATTTTTATTCTTTAAACTTCTGAATCTACTGAAGACCATAACTCTTTTATATAGAGTCCGATTTACGCAAACTTGGACTTTATTCCAAGCATAATTTCAAGACGAACGCAATGGTGATGTTCGTTTTACTTAATTCCTGATATTTAAATTAAGTATCCTTATTTTATTATCTTTTTCGTTACGCACACTGTTATCGAATTAATTTTTCCTTCTTTTCCATATATTAATTAATTTTCGTTATACATCACCATTATTTACCTATCTATGCATATTCACATATTTTTACATATTTTTAATTATATTAAAAATGCGGGGTGTTACAATCTTCAAACTGCTTTCTTTGCAAACTGGATCTCAAAAAATAAATCTGCTACTGTATAAGAAAAGGTAACAATCTAATTTGCAAAAGGGTATATAAAAAAGGATAAATTTTACAGTCATATTACATAAAATATGTCAGCTACATATATTATCACAAAACCAATTTTGAATGATGTATAGTAGTATCAACATTGTTTTTGTGGTCGAATCCCAATTTGCAGTCCTTAGGAAGATATTCTCGTATAAAACATAAATTATGAACCTGGTTTACTCGTCTTCTTAGCATCACATAGTAGAAATTATTTGAAAAGAACAAATTAAATTATCAACATTAAGCGCTTGGAGCTGAAAAGAGATAATAGTGAAGGAGAAACCAAAAAGGAAAATTAATATTGGAAAAGAAACATTGAATTAGAGAGTCACGCTACGTTAGTTGTTTTATTTGGTAATGCATAGTTTAGGGGAGAGATGATGTAAGTGAATGAAGTATGGATTAACAAAATCATTAAATTTACCGTTCAACGATGTCCAAATTGTGTAGAAGCCAACTACTACTATTTTATATTGTCCTTTAAAGGATAGTGCATCACACGCTAATATACATAAACCGAAGACTTAGATGATATTTAGTCAAAGTGGTAGGGCTAGGGTTATGTAAAAATAATGTGTTGACCTAGTAACATACAAATTCGTAAATAAAAAGTATAACATGACCATGCTTGGAATTACTTATTTAACCTATTAAATTTAACTAATTAACATCTATGAAATGCACCTGCATGTCAGCCTTGAATTTGAGGAAAGAGCATTCATAGATCTAAAAATTTGAAATGTTTGATAATCAGTATCAACATTCCATGAGTTGTCAACATGTGAAACATATTATATAATCAATAGCACAATTCAAATCAATCATCCAAGAAATAGCTATGTTTGTATATATGGAGGATAAATTAGTTACCTTTAAATTAGGAATCAGGCGGACCAACACTTTTTAAGTTGAACAGTTGCAAATAACCATCGTATTTGCCGTGACAATTCAATGAGTAGAATGCAAACCTGGGAAGAAAGAGTAAAGGTTAAATCAAAGATTGAAATAGGGCATATTTGTAACCCTAAACATCAAATCCATGAAATCCATATTTACTAAACACTAACGATGTAACCCTAAAACTTGGTATGGAAACAAATAATAATCGAATCAAATAAGTATTTAATAGATTTGTAAAACTGAGAGTAGAAATTTTTTCTATTTACAACCTATTTCGATCGCAATTCGGCAGAGGGCACGGTAGAGGGAAATTAGAAAAAGGGGGGAAATAGATCTCGTGAGCGGAAAATGAAAAAAATGGGGGAGCACGTTGCAGTGGAAAATTTTAACCCTAAGTTGATACGGTCAATAAGTGGGTCAAATTAGGCTTTAAGCCTTTTCTAAATGGGTATGCACGACTTAGAGCCCTCTCTAATTTGATACGGTTATAGACCGTATCAAATTTAGAGGATAGGGGAGTGACAAAATAGGCTTTATGGTGTAGTGTCGGATGTTCTTCTTATGCTTTCCAGCGTCATGTACTTGCACAAGCATACTTATCGTTACACGTTACAGAAATGTGGTCAGAGATCTCGCTCTGGGGCATGCCCGGTTCGTGGGGACCGAGCGCTGGTTTCATTTGTTAGGTTTCCCTCAGCTCAGAAATCCCGTGGTTGTGGAAACCAGGCTAGGTGCCTTCTACCTTGGACTGCCCGGAGTTAGTTCCAAGTAGAGCGAAGGTGAGGACATTGCGATTCATCCGATGTTTGGCTCTTCCATCGTTTATTCGGGTTTAGAGCGAAGGCGTCATTTATTCACCTTAGAAATCCC
Source organism: Allium sativum (assembly GCA_030737875.1). Taxonomy (NCBI): domain Eukaryota; kingdom Viridiplantae; phylum Streptophyta; class Magnoliopsida; order Asparagales; family Amaryllidaceae; genus Allium; species Allium sativum. The sequence continues at coordinate 756,546,023 of CM060918.1, forward strand.
AAATCGTTGGCCCGTAGGGTCAGATCGTGGCCATGGACTCCACCTAAGCCTTAAGGGCTTAGGGAAGAAAATGATTTAAGGTCGGTCTCGGTACTACGCCAAGATTCGAAAGACGCCCGAATCCTGACCCAAAGGGTCGGATGAAGTCGTGCGAGTGGTTAGTCTCGCGTTAGGTTGACCGATGGACTGCCCCCAAGTCCTGGGACTTGAGCGCGGAACGATTTATACTCAGACTCGGTGTTGGGTCGAGATTCGAGTTAGACTTATTTATACTCGGTCGCATTGCGGGCCGAGGACTCGAGTAGTGATGCCAACCCCCATTCTTGGGGTGCTGATCGATGCTAGTAGTGATTGTCCTATATGTTTTCTCAAGGTTTGGATGGCGGCATCGACTCCCGTGACTGGGGTGCGGACGCGGCGATCGAGTATTCGTACATAAGCCAGCTGTGATGGTTAGTCAAACATGTCATGCATGGAGTAAGCAAGGAGTAAGCATGAAAGGGACATAGGAAGCTGAACATCATTTCTACTGATAACTTTGGCAGTAACAGCCTTTACAATGCCTTGAATTGTAGGAAAACAAAACATCGTTGGAAAGCATAAACAACTGTACACTAAGTTACTTAAAGTAGCGGCGGAGATGTTCGCTCTTCCACTCCCTTGGAAGCTCGGCTCCGTCCATGGTTGTAAGTTTATAAGTTCCATTGTTGAGCCTTCGTTATATGACATACGGACCTTCCCAGCAAAGGCCAAGGCCGGTCGGAGGGGGGGAACCTGTTTTAGGATGAGGTTGTCGATGTCGAGGTCCTTATGGCGGACTTGGGATTTGAAGTATTGGGCTACTCATTGTCGTTAGGCAGAAGCTCTGAGTTCAGCTTCGTTCCTTTTTTCCTCGAGTAAATCAAGTGATTCCATAAGCAAGTCTTGGTTGGTTCTCGGATCATAGTAGGTAACCCGATGAGATTGAAGCTTGAGCTCAATGAGGATATCAACTTTGGATCCATAGGCAAGGGCGAATAGAGTGTGTCCGGTGGCAGACTTATGTGTGGTCTGGTAGGCCCATAGGACCAGGGGGAGTCCGTCTGCCCATATGCCTCCAACCTTTTCTAGACGCTTCTTGATGATGGATTTGATGACTTTGTTAACAACCTTGACCTTCCCATTGGCTTGAGGGTGGGCTACCGCTAAGAATCTTTTTTTGGTCTTGTGCTGCTGATAGAAGGTCTTGAACACTGTGCTCTCGAATTAGGTTCCATTGTCGGAGATGATGGCCTGAGGGACCCCATAGTGAGTGATGATGGTGCGGACGATGAAGTTGATTACCTTCTTGGTGGGGATCGTGGTGAGAGCTTCGTCTTCTTCCCATTTGGTAAAGTAATCAACTGCGATGATAGCATAACGTGCCCCGCCTCTAGCCATTGGAAGAGTCCCAATGAAGTCAATTCCCCACATAGAAAATGGCCAAGGACTGACCATTTGTGTCAATTCAGTAGGTGGGGCTCTTGGAATCTTTGAGAAACACTGGAATTTTTCGCATTTGCGAGCATAGTCTGCGGCGTCTTGATCGAGCGTGGGTCAAAAGTAGTCGTGCCTAATGATCTTCCTTGCTAGGGTTTGCCCGTCGGTGTGGTCACCGCACTCGCCTTTATGTACATCTGTTAACACTCGGGGCAACGCACCTTAGTAATCGAAAGGAGAAGCCTCTGCGGTAGATTACTCCATCCATGAGATGGTAGCGAGCTGATTGGCGAGTGAGCGCTCATCTTTCTTTGTAACGACCTAGGAGGGTCCTGCATTGCAGATAATTCTTGATCGGTGCCATCCAAGATTGAGGTTCAGTTTCAACGTTCATGACCACCTCGGTTTGCTTTTGCTTAATACTTGGTGAATCGAGCACTTCAACAGGGGCGAATCCTATAAGCTGCGAATCCTCGAAACTCACCAACTTGGCTAGCGAATCTGCTTTTTCATTCTACTCTTGGGGAACGTACGCGATGACAAATTGATCGAAATTGGTGAGCAACTCCTGAACCTGGGTCAGATATATGGCAAGTCGTTCTCCCATGGCGTGATATTCTCCCTGCACCTGGCGCACGATGAGTTGTGAATCCGAGAAGTTTTGAATAGTCTTTGGCTTAAGTTTGATTGCGATTCTGAGTCCGGCTATCAAGGCCTCGTACCCTGCTTCATTGTTGGTTGTAGGGAGGTTGAGCTTCAATGCGGAGCATATAGGGCATTCCTCAGGAGTGATGAGCCCGACTCCGGGTCTTGAGCATTTGCTGTTGGAGGACCCCTGCACGAATAGTTTCCATTGAGTTTTGGGATCTTCAACGTCCTCTGTAGGGGTTTCCTCGGGAGCAGTGAATTGCACTATAAAGTCAGTGAGAGCTTGTCCGAGGATGGCCCAACGGGGATGAATGTTATCTCAAATTGAGTCAGCTCCATACTCCATTGTAACAGTCGTGCAGATGCCTCAGGTCATTGTAGGACTGGTCATAGCGACTGGTCGGTACAGACTTTTATGGGATGAGATTGGAAGTATGGTTGGAGGTTTGAAATCAATAAGCAGTAGGCTAACTTCTCAAGCTTCAGGTAATTCTTTTCTGCCCTCGTCAACCTTTTGCTGATATAGTAAATAGGTCGCTGGACACGGGCTTCAGTGTGCACCATTGTCGAGCTAATTTCCTATATGGAAACTGCAAAATAAATATATAAGTCCTCGTGGTCCACAAGCTTCGATAACATAGGTGGTCGCTCCAAGTGATTCAACAGATCTTCAAATGCAGTCACACGTTCTGGGGTCCATTTGAAGTTGCGCTTCCCTTTTCGGAGTAAGTCGAAAAAGGGAATGCATTTTCCAATGACTTTGGAGATGACTCGACTCAAAACAACGACCTTCTCATCTAAACTTTGTACTTCTTTGATGTTCTGAGGGACTTGAACATATGGATAGCTTTTATTTTGTCAGGGTTGGCTTCGATGCCTTGGGAATTAATGATGAAACCAAAGAAATTCCGGAGGCGACTCCGAATGAGCATTTTAGGGGATTGAGTTTTATGTCACATGTGATGGCCCGCCCCAGGCCAACGGAAATTTCCCCGAAATGCATTGTGCCAATGCCCGACTAGCACGAGATGGTCGTTAAAGGAAAAGGGATTTGAAACTATGAATCACCAAGAACCTGTAGTATATCTCACAACGCATGGAATAAAGTATAATAATAACATAACTTGACATAAGACAGGCGAGACAGTGCATATGCTGAAAACTAAACCATCATAGCAGCGGAATCCAAAATATAGCTTATGATCCAAACCATCATTATTACAACTTCAAAATACTATCTCTAAGGAAAAATAGAAAAGGTACACCACTAATGCCCAAAGTAGTGACCAACGACAACATAAGGAGAATATATGTAAATAGTATGTGTAAGCCTCCTGCTCGTCTCCGGACAGCTACTCGTGCATAACCACCTAACATGTCTCTAGTCTGCTCGTTTAGGAGCACCCAAAGTAATAAGAAGAGACATAAAACTCTGGGTCAAACAAAAGTCTGGTACGAGCGATAGCAGCAAACAAAACACTAACAGGTATAAATAATCATACCTGAACCTGGACCTGGAACCAAAGAGTTAGCACAACAAGATGTACAATACCCTAAGGTAACACTAACATAAAGTGTAAAAATGGAAGTGTGCATGACATGGTGATAGCAAGCATCAAACATAGCAATCATCCTCACATCTCTCAATTAATGAGTAAAGTATACGATATCCACCACTTTGATCACCCAATCCTTAGCTACGATCACTTTACCCTTGGGAGTCATAATGACCCCATTGCACTGATCCATAGCCACTAATCCTTTGCTATGTCCACTTTGCCCATTTGGAGTCATGAAGACTCCACTGCACTGGCTCATAGCCATGCTACGATCACTTTACACTTTGGAGTCCTAGCGACTCCACTGCACTGATCCATAGCCCATAATTCGTCTCTGAGCGGTGCACCAAAGTTATGGACATCGATAACCCCTTTGCACACGTCCCGCAGCAAAGCCCAACTCATGAAGTTAACTCGTAGGTTCCCATCTGGATCCTGAGTTCTAACTTCTTATGTGGACTACCTTCGCATCTCGGGTTTTTGGTCTCCTCTCAGTTCGGTCTTCACTCGGTTCAGATGTGCTTTGTGCTCTGGTCATCATCAGTTCGTTTCGTGACCATCATTTGGGTTCGGTTCATGCGAAGCAGTGGTTCGCGGTTCATGCTATTCCTCCATCCAGATCAGTTCGTGGTTCTCATCGTGGCTCTTGACCATCGGTTCGGATCGGGGGTGCTTCACGGTTCGGTTCGGGTGGCAAACAGCTTCGGTTTGGCCTCCCTTCCTTCGTTCGGATCTGGTTCATGATACTCAAGCAAAGGCAGCTCGTGATGCATCAACTCATGGGTTCGGAGAAGACACTTCGTGGCGCAAGCTTAGGTTCGGGTGCATGAGGCGGCTCGTGGGTGGGTTATACGACCCGACCCGGTCCTCCACCACCGATCCGATCCGAATTCCTGCGCTATTTCCAACAAGCTATTTACGCCACACGACGACATTTTCAGCCATTCTAACTTTGCAAAACAATCATGAAGCATTCCAAACAGTAGTAATAACATGTGTAATAAATCAAAAGCATTAAAATATCAATTACATGAATTATTTAGGATTAAGCATACCCAAAACCATGAGTTTCCCCTTAATCCCCTTAACCGTGTTTAATATATAGGATTAGTGAACTTAAACCAAATTAACCCAAATTTTCATCAAAGGCATAAAATAATATTTAAGAATTTCTACATATTTTTCCAGATTTTTAGGATGCATAGTTTCGCTAATTATCACTAATCACCACTAATTAGCCGTAGTTAGTGAAGAAAAGTGCAAATCACTCACCTTAGCCACAAATAAATCTCAGATCTGAAAATATCTCTGATTTGGTTTGAATTCCAATGCAACACAGTATCTCTACCTCCAATTTGATGTTTATTTGCCTTGATTTGATGTTGATTAGCTTAATATTTGATTAGGACGTGATTAGGAGGTAGTTTAGAAGGTGGAGGCCATTACTAGGGTTCAAGGAATGATAAGCGGCAGCTGAAAAATGAATTTAACTGATTTCCTAAACCTTACTAGTCTTCCCATAACCCTAATCCTGAAATGGGTTATGGGCCTAGCTGTTAATCACCCTATTAAGTCCGGTTAAGCTGTTTTTCACCTTCCAAATCTTATTTTAGCCATACCTCCCAAACGGTAAGTCCGTTTGATTCATGTGACCACTCAACGGAAAGGTAAACCATCATTCGAATGTGATGAAACTGGTTTTAGGTCAAAACTCCTTACCAATCAAAAGCTATAGGCGAAACAAGATTCGTCAGTGGTAAAACGGTCATTTAAAATTCGGCAAAAATCGGGAACATGGGAAATGACCCCAGTAGTCGTTTCCCAAAGTTACACGATCATACGACTTCATATGGAAAAAAAATCTACGATCCTCCGATATGTAGAATGCGGGTCGTTACACTCTCCCCTCCTTAATAAATTTCGCCCCTGAAATTCCTTAATTAAGAAAACAACCATGGGTCGCTCATGCCTATCATCCATTTGCAACAATCAAATATACATAATAAACACAACAAGCCTATCCTAGCATGCGGAATAACTATATTGCTAATAAAACCTTACTAGGTAAAGAGTTCTGGATATGACTTCCTTATGTTCTCCTCTGTTTCCCAAGTACAATCATTCTCATTATCGCCCCACTGGACCTTGACTAGTTCCACCGTCTTCCTTCGAAGTTGTTTCATATCATGCCCAACAATATAAATCGTCCTACGGCTCCCAACTGCCTCGGATTCCACCTCGATATCATCCAACTGATCTGGTGAAATAGCCATATCTGAATCATGCATGAACTTCCATAACTGGGAAACGTGAAATACGTTGTGAACTCCTGCCATCCTGTTAGGCAATCCAACCTTATACGTTAAATTCCCCACTTACTCGAGGATAGGAAATGGACCAACTAACCTTGGTGCCAACTTACCTCTCCTGCCAAAACGAATCACACTGTTCAATGGAGAAATCTTGACGAATATTAAGTCGCCAACGGTGAATTTCAAATCTCTTTATCTTTTATCAGCATAACTCTTCTGCCTATCTTGGGCGGCCTTCATTCGCTGTTGAATAACTTTGATCTTATTTGAAGTTTCTCTTATTACGTCTGGCCCAAGCACAAATTTCTCACCAGTTTCCAACCAACATGATGGTGAGTTGCACGGTCTTCCGTACAAAGCTTCAAATGGAGCCATATCAATACTAGATTGCTAACTATTATTATATGCGAACTCAACTAGATGCAAATGGTCATCCCATGACCCTCCAAAATCCAATATGCAAGCTCTCAAGAGATCCTCTAATACACGATTCACCTGCTCTATTTGACCGTCGGTTTGAGGATGGTATGCCGTACTGAGATGTAATTCTGACCCTAAAGCCTCTTGTAAGCTCTTCCAAAACCCACTAGTAAATAATGGATCTCGGTCACTTACATTACCTTTGGGTACCCCATAAAATCTCATTATCCACTTCATATACAGTTCCGCTAATTTAGCTGCCGTTCTATTCGATTTAACCAGTATAAACCTTGCACTTTTGGTCAATCGATCCACAATCACCCAAACACTATCATGACCCATCTAGTCCTTGGTAAACCATCAATGAAATCTATTGACACTTGTTCCCATTTTATTCGGGAATTTCCAGCAGTTGTAACAAACCACTTGGCTTTTTTTCTCGGCTTTAACTAATTGGCAATTCATGCATTTGGTTATAAACTTCCCAATGTCTCTCTTCATCCCTTCCCAGTAGGAGGTCTGCTTCATGTCTCGATACATTTTGTTACCACCGGGTTGTATAGTCAGTTTTGAGTGATGGCACTCTCCAAGCACTTCATCTCTCAATCCATTAACATTGGGTACAACTAGTCTCCCATTCTTTCGAACCCATCCTTCTCGATCAAGTCCATACTTGTTCATTTCCTCACCATCGATACGCATCTCTACTTTGGAGATGATTTCCAATAGGTTAGGATCATCCCTCTCGCTGGAACCAATCCGCTCAATCAAAGTCAACCTGATCGTCAAACTTGCTAACATCTCTGGATCTAATTCACACTTAGGTATGAAGTCATATCCGCGATATATTATAGTTGCTTCCGTTCAAGAAACATAGCCCCCAAACTGGCATGTCTCCTACTCAACGCATCAGCTACCACATTGCCCTTCCTGGGTGTGTATGCGATATTGAAATCATACGAAGCCAAAAACTCTAACCATCTCTACTGATGAAGATTTGAATCCTTTTGAGAGAAAATATACTTTAACGACTTATGATCAATAAACAATTCGAATCTTTCTCCCAAGAGATAATGTCTCCACATCTTTAACGCGAACATGATCGCTGCCAATTCCAAATCACGGGTAGGATATCTTCTCTCATGCGGTTTCAGTTGCCAACTAGCATAAGCTACAACCCTACCTCCTTGCATCAGTACAACAGCTAGTCCGGTACCACAGGCATCATTTTATACCGTCATCTCTTCGTTCCCCTTAGGAAGGACTAACACTGATGCGCACGTCAACTTTTTATTTAGACTCTTAAATGCATTCTCACACCTTTCGTCCTAGACAAAAGCTTGATTCTTCTTGGTTAGCTAAGTTAACGATGCTGCTATATTGAAGAAGTCTTGAATAAACTTGCGATAATATCCAGCCAACCCCAAGAAACTTCACATGTCCATTGCATTCTTGGACATAGACCAATCTTGCACCGTAGCCACCTTCGCAGGATCCACGGCAATAACATTCTCTGAAACAACATGGCCCAAGAACCTCTCTTCCCTCTTCCAGATGTGTCATTTATAAAATTTCGCTTTCAATTGGTGTTCCCTCAACACCTCCATCACTGTCCTCAAATGTTCCTTGTGTTCTTCCTCTGTCCTTGAGTAAATCAAGATATCATCCATGAACACAAGGACAAACTTATTTAATTGATCCTTGAATACCCTATTCATGAGATCCACAAAATATGCTGGTGCATTGGTCAACCCGAATGGCATGACCAACCACTCATAAAATCCAGACGGTGTTCGAAATGCCGTTTTTGATATACTCTCAGTTGCTACTCGGAGCTGATGAAATCCTATCGCGAGATCTGACAGGGAGAACACTCTTGCTTTATTTACTTGATCAAACAAATAATTTATCCATGGAAGTGGATACTAATTCTTCCTCGTCACCTTATTCATCTCGCGGTAGTCCACACACAATCGAAGGGAACCATCGGCCTTGGTAGCAAATACAACTGGTGCTCCCTACTCGGAAATACTTCTTCTGATAAATCCCTTCTTCAAAAGATCGCGTACTTGCACTTCGAGCTATCGCTGCTCCCTTGGTGCCATATGATGAAGTGGCATCACTATAAGTCTGTCATTTTTCACTAAATCAATCTGAAGCTCGATATCTCAGTGTGGTGGAAGTCCGTTCACTTCCCCGAAGATGTCCGGATACACGCCAGCAATAGGCACATCTGACCACTCATCATACGGTATGTCAAGGGAATTTAGGAAACTAGCCATCATCCCGTCACTAGGTAGGCTACCAAGCAGTACCCTCCGCCCATCATCCGCTCTAATGGTCACTGAAGACCCCTCACGGTCCACCACTACCCTATAACTTTGGAGCCAACCCACCCCCAAAATAATGCCAAACCCAGTAAAGCCCAAAACAAATCAATCACAAACAAACATGCATCCATGACTCAATAACACCAAATTACGACAAATCATGCAAAGTCCAATTGAACCACCGATCAGGTTCATCACAACTAAAGGTCTATCGACAATCTCGGGTTCCAATTCCAACCTATCTACCAGGTCACTAGATACGAAGGAATGAGAAGCCCCGGTATCAAACAACACTCGAACAGAAACATCATAAATAGAAAGCATACCTTTAATAATGACACCCTTTCCCTTCTGGGGCTCATTTTGGGCATTCAACGAAGAAGGAACAGCGTTGATAGCATATGCTTTCATGATCTGCTTCTCCATAGTGAGTTGTGGACATTTATCCTTGTGATGTCCCACTTGGCCGCAATTGAAGCACTTCCTATCCGCTGGCTTTGCTTGACAATCTTTGGCATAGTGGCCCTTCTTTCCACAGCTATAGCGCTCAACATCTTTTTTATCCTTCTTCTTTGGACCATCCTTAATTTGGTTCTGTTTCCTCTTATTCTGGGAATTATTCTTGCCTCCACCGCTTGCCTGCGGCTTTGGCTCCCCTGCAGATGTAACAGCAACCTCGGTCTTTGACTTAGGGTAAAGGCTTTTAGATCTCAATGCTTTTCCTATAATAGACTCAAATGTCTCATCTATATGATTTATTAGCCTTTCCTCCAAGTACTCATCTAAGTTTGTTATGAACTTCTCGTTCTTCTTTTTGGCAGTATCGATAAGAGATAATCCATATTTCGATAAAGTATCGAATTCAGCGATATATTCCGAGACTGCGCTACCATTCTGCTTAAGCTCCAAAAATTTCCTAAACAATTCTGATTTCTAAGCAGTTGGGATAAACTTGTCACCGAAGCAAGTCTTAAACTGATTCCAAGTAATTTGATCCTCAGCAGTAGCTGCATTAATAACGTTCCACCAATTCATAACCCATCCTTGAAGCTGACGCGATGCTAGCTTTCTCTTTATTGCATCCTCGATCCCCAAATCCTCGAGGATGCGCTCACAACTATCAAGCCAATCTTGAACCTCTGTAGCCGACTCCGTTCCGTGGAACGACTTCCTACCAAGACTAGTACAATCCTTGCAGAACTTAGCGAAATCGGCCCTAGGCGCCTGCACTACTGCAACACCACCATTAACAGCATTAGGAACTGCTCCCTAGACATCTTTAAGCATCTCTCTCGTGAAGGTAGTAAACATCATCCTAATATCAGGGGCATTCATCATTAGGAACTGCTCCCTAGACATCTTTAAGCATCTCTCTCATGAAGGTGGTAAACATCATCCTCATATCAGGGGCATTCCTATTATTGGCCTCTGAACCCATACTCCTCGTATTTCGGCTCATCGTCCAATCTGTAAAGAGAAAACGATTAACCATCTCCGTAGTGGTGCTAGTGCAGTACGACTTCTTTCACAGATATACTAATAGTATATATATATATATATAGTTTCTGAAAACTAAAATATCACAAATATGTGCTCTCATATACGTATACTATCTCTCCTTGATGTCTTCCCCTAGGTTAACTATGCAACCTAGGCTCTGATACCAAGTGTGACGGCCCGCCCCGTGCAAGACGACATTTCCTCGAAATGCGCTGTGCCAATGCCCGATTAGCACGAGACGGCCGTCAAAGGAAAAGGGATTTGAAACTATGAATCACCAAGAACCTGTAGTACATCACACAACGCATGGAATAAAGTATAATAATAACACAACTTGACATAAAATAGGGAGACAGAGCATAAGCTAAAAACTAAATCATCATAGCAGCGGAATCCAAAATATAGCTTATGATCCAAACCATCATTATTACAGCTTCAAAATAATGTCTCTAAGGCAAAATATAAAAGGTACACCACTAATGCCCAAAGTAGTGACCAACAACAACACAGGAAGAATATATGTGAGTAGTACGTGTAAGCCTCCTGCTCGTCTCCGGACAGCTACTCGTGTATAACCAGTAACCTGTCTCTAGTCTGCTCATTTAGGAGCACCCAGAGTAATAAGAAGAGACATAAAACTCTGGGTCAGAAAAAAGTCTGGTATGAGCGATAGCAACAAAACAAAACAAAACAAAACAATAACATGTATAAATAATCATACCTGAACCTAGACCTACAACCAAAGAGTTAGCACAACAATATGTACAATACTCTAAGGTAAGACTAACATAAAGTTTAAAAATGGAAGTGTGCATGACATGGTGATAGCAAGCATCAAGCATAGCAATCATCCTCACATCTCTTACTCAATGCATAAAGTATACGATATCCACCACTTTAATCACCCAATCCTTTGCTATGATCACTTTGCCCTTAGGAGTCATAATGACCCCATTGCACTAATCCATAGCTACTAATCCTTTGCTATGTCCACTTTTCCCCTTTGGAGTCATTACGGATCCACTACACTGGCTCATAGCCATGCTATGATCACTTTTCCCTTTGGAGTCCTGGCGACTCCACTACACTGATCCATAGCCCATAATCCGTCTCTTAGTGGTGCACCAAAGTTATGGATATTGATAACCCCTTTGCACACGTCCCATAGCGAAGCCCAACTCATGAAGTTAACTCGTTGGTTCCCATCTGGATCCTGAGTTCTAACTTCTTATTTGGACTACCTTCGCATCTCGGGTTTTTGGTCTCCTCTCGTTTCGGCCTCCACTCAGTTCGGGTGTGCTTTGCGCTCCAATCATCATCGGTTCGGTTCGTGACCATCATTTGGGTTCGATTCGTGTGAAGCAGTGGTTCGCGGTTCATGCTCTTCGTCCATCCAGATCTGTTCGTGGCCCTTGCATCGGTTCGTGGCTCTCATCGTGGCTCGTGACCATCGGTTTGGCTCGTGGGTGCTTCATGGTCCGGTTCGGGTCGCAAACAGCTTCGGTTCGGCCTCCCTTCCTTCATTTGGATCGGGTTCATGATACTCGAGCAAAGGCGGCTTGTGATGCATCGGCTCATGGGTTCGGAGAAGACACTTCGTGGTGCAAGCTTCGGTTTGGGTGCATGAGGCGGCTCGTGGGTGGGTTATACGACCTGACCTGGTGCTCCACCACCGATTCGATCCGAATTCCTGCGTTATTTCCAACAAACTAATTTTGCCAAACGATGGTGTTTTCAACCATTGTAACTTTTCTATGACATCACAAAACATACCAAACAACAGTAACAACATATAGAATCAATCAAAAACACTAAAACATCAATCATATGAAATAATTTAAATCAAACATACCTAAAAAGCATGATTTTCCCCTTAATCCCCGTCATCATGTTTTAACTTAGGATTAGCAAACTTAATCCAAATTAATCCAAATTTTTACCAGAGGCATAAGATAACATTTAAGAATTTCTACCTATTTTTCTAGATTTTTATGATGCATAATTTCGCTAATTATCACTAATCACTGCTAATTAGCCGTAGTTAGTGAAGAAAAGTGCAAATCACCCACTTAACCACAAATAAATATCAGATCTGAAAATATCTATGATTTGGCTCAAATTCCAATGCAATACAGCAGCTCCACCTCCAATTTATGTTAATTTGCCTTGATTTGATGTTGATTAGCCTAATATTGGATTAGAATGTGATTAGGAGGTAGTTTAGAAGGTGAAGGCCATTACTACGGTTCAAGGTATGATAAGTGGCGGCTGAAAAATTAATAAAACTGATTTCCTAAACCCTATCAGCCTTCCCATAAACCTAATCCCAAAATGGGTTATGGGCCTAGCTGTTAATCACCCATCTAAGCGCGGTTAAGCTTTTTTTCACCTTCCAAACCTTATTTAAGCCATACCTCCCAAATGGTAAGTCCATTTGATTAATGTGACCACCCTACGGAAAGGTAAACCATCATCCGAATCCAATGGAAGTGGTTTCAGGTCAAAAAGCCTTACCAATCAAAAGTTATAGTTGAACCAAGACTCGCTAGGGGTAAAACGGTCATTTAAAATTCGGCAAAAATCGTGAACATGGGAAATGACCCCAATAGTCATTTCCCAAAGTTACACGACCATACGATTTCATATGAAAAAAATTCTATGATCCTCTAATACGTTGAATGCGGGTCGTTACATCACATTGGCGGAGGACATCGAACATTTCAGAGAGGTCACGACGTGGTCGTTTGATACTTTGGATTTTACCACCATATCGTCCACGTATACCTGCATGGATCTTCCGATTTGGTTTTTAAAGTGGCGGTTAACCATCCGTTGATAGATGGCTCTCGCAATTTTGAGACCGAAAGGCAAGACACAGTACTAGTAGAGTCCGAGAACAATTATGAAAGAGGTGTGATCTTGGTTGCGAGAACACATCAGAAACTGATTGTATCCTGAATAAGTGTTCATGAAAGATAAGAGCTAGATTCTAGCGGTCGAGTCAACAAGTCGATCAATCTTCGAAAGCAGGAAGCTGTCTTTGGGACATGCTTTATTTAAGTCGGAGAAGTCGATACACGTTCGCCACTTGCCATTAGCTTTCTTAACTAGGACCTGGTTGGAGACCCATTCAGGATTGTCTGCTTCGCGGATGAAGTTGTTGTTGAGTAGCCTATCTGCCTCCTCCTCGAGCGCCTTAGACCTTTTGTGGCCCAGGAAGCGGCGTTTCTGTTTGACTAGAGGTAGTGTAGGATCGAGGTTTAACCGATGGCAAGCTATTGTGGTATCGATGCCTTTCATGTCTGAGTGGGTCCAAGCGAATTCGTCTAGGTTTGCCCTTAGGAAATCCATAAGATCATCTTTTATCGCGGGGTGGAGTTGCGATTCAATTTTCAGGACCTTTGACGAGTCGTCGGGGTCGATCGGAACGTCCCCCGTTGGTTCAACTGGAGTAGACCTTTCGTAATCGGGCTCTTCATCCTTCGTTGGATCGAGATCGTCGGAAAGACGGTAGTGGCACCTGAGCCAAGGCCCAGATGCCTTTGATTGCTATGCGGAGACGGTCTTGGCACAGGAAGGCAAGCGCACGGCCTTCCCCACATCCTTGTTGCGAGCATTTTTCCACTCTAATGCATAATAGTCCCTCGCAGTTGCTTGGTCACCTTTAATCGTATTGATCCCATTCTCCATCGGGAACTTCATTAGGAGAGACCAAGGTGACATGCAAACTTGGAATTATGTAAGGAATGGTCATTCGAATAAGACGTTGTACGAATAGATAATGTCGATGACAACGAAGGTGAGGATGCTGATTCGGCTCTGATCTCCGTCCCTTGGTTCCATAAGTAGGTCGATCATGCCTATGGGATGATTGGAAGATCCGTCGAAGCTGTGGATTGTGGCGTAGCAAGGTTTCATGTCCTTGGTTTCCAAACTCATTTGGTCGTAGGCAACTTTGAAGATAATGTTGAACGAGCTCCATGAGTCAATCAGTAACCTTCAGACGGAGGCGGCGCCGATTTGAGCCGTGATCACAAGAGGGTTGGTAGTTGGGATCTCGATTCCTGTAGACTCTTTTTCGCGGAAGACGATATTGTCCCACATTATTTTCTGAAGTTTGGTTGGGATAGACTCATTCGGAGTGAAGCAAGCTTCGTAGGTGGCATGTTTGATGGAGCTTACGCACTCTACCATTTTTCGGAAGCTTTCGTGCGTGGGGTAAGGCCATCCACAAATAGATCACAATCCCTCACCTTGGGTTCGACGGGAAACCGTCTTGGTGGGAGCTAGGGGTGCTAGCCAAGAAGGGCCCGAGTTTGCTTCGGGAGGAAAGGGTTCTTGAACATACTACTCAAGGCGCTTCTCACGGATAAGCTTTTCGATTGCATCCTTAAGTTGATGACAATCATTAGTATTGTGCCCACACATGTCGTGGAATTGACAGTACTTGTCGGTATTCTTCTCGTTGGTGGTGGACCCCCTATAATGCGGTTTCATGTATTGGAGAGTGCTGCATGTTACTAGGAAGATCGTTTCTATGTCTTCGTTCAATGGACTATAAGTCTCGTAAGCTTGGTAGCGGCCTGGTTTGTTGGGATCCGCTGGAGCCTTGTTGTTGTTGCGAACGCCTTGCCTGCCGTTACCAGGTTTCGATCTATATGGACTTTCCCCTTATTCTTATCGAATGGCTCTCCAACTAGTTTCCCTTTAGTCCTATCGCTGATGGTATCGACATGTGGATTGCTGGTGGATTCGGTCCAGGAGATTCGGTTGCGCCTCAATTCTATTTGACATATGAATTGTCTGACCTTTTCGTAGAAAGCGTTGAGACTGTTGGGTTGTTTTCTGTCAATCCAAGCCCCAAACTCAGACGTGGGGAGGACCATTTTTGCAAGTTGAAAAAGAACAGTGCGAGGCTCTGGATCATCTACCTCGGTGAGAGCGGTATTAAACCGGGAGAGGTATCTTTTAAGTGACTCGGTGTGACTTGGTACAGATTAGACAGGGTGAGGGAGTTCTTCGGGTTTGTAACGTGCACTCAAAATTGTTTAACTAGTTCTGTGGCCAACTGGCCAAAGTTGTTGACTAATTACAGCGGAAGGTGAGAGAACCAAAGTAAGGTTGTTCCGAATAAGAAAAACGGGGAAACACTTGCATTTGACTGGGTCGTCGGTCCGACTGGAGTCCATTTTCCATTCATAACGATTCAGGAAGGCACATGGATTAGTCATGCCATCATAAAGTGGCATTTGTGGCATACTGAAGCATCGAGGCAATTCGGCTTTGTGCACGGTCGAAGGGATTAAGCCTTAGGTGAGTCAACCATGAGTCAATGGAGTTACCTCTCATTTCCCTCATGATCCTTCGAACCATATCGGGGAGATATGTCAGATGCGGATCTGCTGGCGGGATCATGGGTTTTGTCAGACCTTAGGAGTTCTATTCCACGGTCGCCTTCTATGATGCACATCCGGGTCATCTTCTGCCATATCATCAACATCTACGATCTGGTTTTGGTATGGATGATGAGGCTGAGTAGGTTGATCTGCATCTCGATCTGGAAAAGCGTGAACCGTTGGGAGAGGAGCACACTTGTAAAAACCCTGAATTTCCGAAGCAATTTAAATTTTTTATTTTAGCTATTTTAATGGGTTTTGAATATTTAAAATGATTTATTTTAAATAATAACGACTAAAAATTTATTTAAATCCAAGTTAGAACGTATAAATTTATTTTAATTATAAAACGAGCCTGAAATGGCGTGGTAGTTTGAAAATTTGGTTTTAAACCTCAACTGAATATACATAATTCAATATAAGTCTGAATTGGACGAAACAAGAAACGTTATAATCTGTTTAACTGTATCTTTCTAACGAATGTAAGAAACTGAGATTTCACTGTATATATTGTAAGTTATGTCTAGTTTAAAATATAAAATAGTCGCTATGGAATTTATTTATATTTTAATATAATATATAGCCCTTAAAATAGCCATTTTCCAAACGACCTCCGTTTTCGACGAAACGATTTTTGTTGGATCCAGAATGTCAAATTATTGTTAGGGTTCAAATTTCATAATTTTTGGAGTTAATATGTGAGCGTGGTGAATTTAAATGTGTTTGGTAATTTTAGTTTGAATTTAATCGACTGGAAAAATGCCATTTTTCAAATGGTCTCAAAATTCAATGAAATTAGTTTTTTTAGGACCGTATCGTCAAAACATAGCAAGATTTATTTTTTCTGTATTTTTTGGAGTCAGTATGTGGCCCCGGTAAATTAAAATGTACGTTTAAAATTCAATATATTGATTTATATTTTAATTTAAAGAAAAACTTATCGAAACCGTCGAATTGGCTAATGAAAATATCCCATTGTGTCTGGAATGGTGGTATTTGGCTAGGGGCGACAATTGTTGGGATTCGTTTGGATTTCCTAGTGTTAAACAAGTAATTTGGAGATTAAATAACATTACTATATACTATATATACCCCATAAAATTTTAAACCCTAATTTCTTTTCCTTAATATCAGTCGCCGCCTCCTTCTCTAATCAAGGGCGATGGGCTCACCAATAATCTTACTCCTAAACTCAAAATCCACGTCTCCATTTCATGAATTTTCAAAAGACAAATTCTTCCTCTCAACGAGATTAATAAGACCAACGATGGAGATCAAATTTTATTTCATGTATTGCGCGAAATCGCGGACTAAAGCAGCAGCGGTCGCCAGGGTTTCTGGAGCAGGGTGGTGCGTCGAGTTGGCCGCCGTTGGAGGCGCAAGGAGGCCGAGGTGAGGGTTCGACATGGCCATGTTCAATCGGGTGCAGGTGGAGAGTGGAGGCGTGCCTAAGGGGATTAAGAAGTGGAGCGGTGTGTTTTTAGCAGTCCAGAAGTCACGATGAAGAAGATCAGAAAAAGGGGTGGGTTATAAATGTAATTAATTTTATTAGTTAGGTCTTAGGTATATTATTAATGTAATTAATCTTTACATTGCCGTAATTTACTCAAAGGGTGATAGAATTCTACAATTCAAAGTGCGTTGGAATCGTGTCTTCGAGCACTACACAATGGAACTGACTAGATCAAAAATGAAGGCAGTTGGAATTTTTGACAAAATTAAACTGATGTTTAATTTTGTTAAAACGATCGTTCAAATAAAGAATGGCGGAGTAGAAACGAGTGTGAGAATTCTCCCACTAAAATAATTGTATAGTTATTTATTTTGTAACTGAATGTAGTGATTGCCAGTGTCGATTTTTATCTATTGTACGTGACACTGGTTGAGTTCAACACATGAACTATTCATGACTCATCTGCACAAGAAGCATTGTTTGATTATACGACACTCGTATTTCAAACAATGTGGATACACTTTGTGGTTGTTGAAATGTAATATAAATATCCATTTATTATTGAAACAACAAATTTTCATTACTTGTCTAAGTAAAATTGGTTAATCAGAAAAATAATTCAATTGGAATTAGAATTGGTTAAATTTATTCCCCATCGATTTATTTTAACAGACTGTGTTGTTTGAAAACCCCACACGGATATTGGGATGATATTTGACATACACTAATCCCAATATTTAGTTGTATGTCAATCGATTGGTTGACAGGCTGTGATGAGCGTTACTTAATTTTTAATGCTTATATAGTTGTAGAATGTACTCTAGATGATGTTTGAATGTTTAATGATTATTTATCGTTATTGTTGTATACATGCGATGTATGAAATCCATATAACTAAAGTTATATGGTAATTGATTGAGTCGCATTCCGATTCAAAATAAACAAATATTTTGAAATAATATTCAATGAAGAATTGAATCATGATTTTGATGTTCGATTATTGATGGACACAAAAATATTAGAATATATGAAGCCGAACTAAGTAGCTAAACGCCATTTTAACTCGAACGGGTTTATCGATCGATTTTATTCATTTTATAATGAATACCAAAAAGAGTTGATTTCAAAATTTGATATTTTGAAAATATTATCATTTTAACATTATAATGATATAGAATATTCAATTTTGATTTAACATTGAAAATGAAGTTGAAATCATTTTAAAATAAATTTATAAACAGTTTATAAAATACATTTTAAATGGAAATCAATGATAAGTATATTATATATATTTAAACGGCCTTTATAGAATGCGTCATGCAGCGACTGTTCGCGGATTTCGACCATTGACTTCAAATTGGCATAACGGGAGATCCGACCGTCGGATTGTCCTAAAACCGGAACCTTGGGTTCATATCAAAAAGAGCTTTCGAATGATAATAAAGAGATTTAAATTCAAATGGTTTGATTTCAAATTATGTCCAAATCAGTTTTGGAAAAGGTCATTGTAAATGTAGTTCGATGACCGTATATGGAAATCGACTGAAATGGCGATATTAAAATCATTAAAAATATGTATAATTTATGTAAAATCATAACAAATGATTTGGTAATATTTTGGATGGGAAATTCAAGTTTTGAAAAGATAAAATATTTTTTTGTCGAAATGAACTAGTTATTAACTAGAATAATAATCCGATGTTTTTAAATAAACAAATTGGATTTGTAAATGGTTTTTGAAATAACCAGAATTTTCCAGTGTATGAATTGGAATGGAATTGAATTGAAATAATCTTCATAATGTTTCGGTATTAGATTCCGTGATTATACAGATATGGTTGAGGAATTTGGAAGATACAGATATCGTTATTCCTAATACGATTTCCGTTAGTTTCAGAATTTGATATTGAATATAAGCTGATATAATTTCTATTTAGAGCCTTGTATTTAATATCAAATTGGATTTTGGGTTTGTCATGAATGGTGTCTTAAATAACACAGTTCTTGTAACGACCCGCATTCTACGCATCGAAGGATCGTAGAATATTTATTTCTTTCACATACGAAGTCGTATGGTCATGTAAATTTGGGAGACGGTTATTGGAGTCATTTCCCATGTTCATGATTTTTGCCAATTTTTAAATGACCGTTTTGCCCCTAGCTGATCTTGTTTTGGCCATAACTTTTGATTGGAAAGGAGTTTTGACCTGAAACCACTTCCATTGGCTTCAGATGATGGTTTACCTTTCCGTAGAGTGGTCACATGTGAAAAATGGACTTACCGTTTGGGAGATATAGTTGAAATAATGTTTGGAAGGTGAAAAACTGCTTAACTGGGCCAAATAGGGTGATTAGTGAATGGGCCCATAACCCATTTCGGGATTAGGGTTATGGGGAGGCTGAAATAAGTTAGGTTTTCATTCTATTTCAGTTTTCTAGCCGCCACTTACCACTTAGAAACCCTAACAATGACCTCCAACCTCTAAAACACCTCCAAATCACTTTCTAATCAAGGATTAAGCTTAGCAACATCAAATCAAGGCGGATTAGCACAAGAATCGAGGTAGAGCTGCTGTGTTGCATTCGTATTCGCGCCCAAATAGTAGAGTTTCAGTTCTAAAGGTTTTATTTGTGGCTAAGGTGAGTGATTTGCATAGTTTGTCACTAATTACGGTCAATTAAGGGTAATTAGTGAAGATTAACGAAATTAAACAAGATAAAATTCTGGAAAAATATTTATAAATTAAAAAATAATGTTTTAGAACTCTGTTAGAAATTTGGTTTGATTTGCTTATGCATTACTAATCATATCATTAGTTTTGCCTAAACATGCTTAAGGGAAAATATGGGGTTTTGTCTATGTTTGATCCATTTTAACCTATCATATTGATGTTTTGGTGTTTGGGGTCACTTCTACTTGTTGCTATGACTGTTTGGTATGTCTTATGATTGTTAGGCTAGTTATAATGGTTGAAAACGCCGTCGAATGACGTAAAACACTCGCTGGAAAAGTTGCAGGAAACTGATGCAGGTTTTCGGATCGGATCGGCTGGATGGGCTCAGACCGGATAGTGGGCTGGGCAAGGGATCACCGAACCGAGGCTTAGCACGAGATAAAGAATGGAAAAGGAAGGCCACTGTGGTTGAACTGGGATCGGATCGGAGCGGATGAGAATAGGGATGGGGATCGGATCAGACCAGAATATCAAGCCAGGGACGGAAGGAAGAAAGGTGACAAACCGGACCGTGATAAGGAACCCGAACCGGACCGATGGAGCAAGGGTACACCAAACCGAACCAATGTGACATGGAGAACCCGAACCAAGCCGATGACTAGTAACCAGAACAAGCCGGACCGAACCGAGGTGCATCTACCCGAACCGAACCGATGGCCAGAAGGAGATCCGAACCGACCTAGTGATGACCAAAACCCGCGATGTAAAGATAGTCCAAATGGAAAGTTTGCACTCAGGATCCAGTTGGGAACCAACGAGTTAACTTCATGATTGGGCTTTGCTGCGGGACGTGTGCTAAGGGGTCGTCGATGTCTGTAACTTTGGATCACTATGTGTAGGGAGTACGTAAACGGATTCAGGGCCACAGTGGCCTAGGTACGACTAAAGAGGTATAGACCAATGAAGTGGGGTCATTTGCAAAGATTTGGTCATGACTCCATGTGATAAGCTTGGTAGTAGCAGTAGTTGTACAAGTCGAACTTCGTCACTACTTCGATGGGTCTAGTGATCAAAGCGGTAGATATCGTATGCTTTACGCACTGAGTGAGAGATGTGAGGATGGTTGCTATGTTTGATTTGTTTGCCATCATTATGACATGCACACCCCTACCCCCATTTTCTTTACACCATTTGTTAATGGCACCTTAGAGTATTGTATGGTATGTAGTGCTAACTCTTTGGTTGCAGGTCTAGGTACATCTATGGTTTAGTATACCTGTTATTGTTCTGTTTAGCTGCTTATCGCTCATACCAGACTTTTTGTCTGACCCAGAGTTTTATGTCTCTTCTTATTACTCTGGGTTCTCTCACGAGCAGACTAGAGACAGGTTAGCTGGGTATGCACGAGTAGCTGATCCGGAGACGAGCAGGAGGCTTCCACGTACGATAAATATAGATATTCTCCCTGTGTTGTTGAACATCACTGCTTGGGCATTAGTAGTGCATCTTCTACTTTAGCTTTATTTTGCTTTAGAGACAGTTTAAAGTTGTAATAATGATGTTGGATCATAAGCTGTATTTGGATTTCCGCTGCTATGTTGGTTTAGTTTTCAGCTTATGCACTGTTGCGCCTGTTTTATGTCAAGATTATGTTATTATTATATTTTGTTCCATGCGCTGTGAGACATTCTACATGATCCTTGTTAGTTCATTCTCTTCTTTCCTTTCTTTGGCGACCGTTCCGTGCTAGTCGGGCATGTGTACAGCGCACCTTCGGAGGAAATGCAGGCTGGTGCGGGGCGGGCCATCACACTTGGTATCAGAGCTCTAGGTTGCGTAGTTAACCTAAGGAAAGATACCTGGGAGAGATAATGCGTATATGAGAGCGCGTATTTGTGATTATTTTGGTTTTCAAAAGCTATATATACTATTACTATATCTAAGGATGAAGTCGCATTGCACTGACACCACAAAGAGGATGGTTAATCGTTTTCTCTTTATAGATTGAACGATGAGCCGATACGCAAGAGGTGCCGGTAGAGGAGTCAGTAATGGGAATGCTGCTGACATGAGGACGATGTTTACTGACCTCATGAGAGAGATGCTTAGAGATGTTCAGAGGGAAGCTCCCAATGCTGGTAATGGTGGTGGTCCAATAGTGCAGGCGCCTAGGGCCGATTTCGCCAAGCTGAATAAGGATTATACGAGTCTTGGTGGGAAGCTGTTCCACGGAACGGAGTCGGCTACGGATGTTCAGGATTGGTTGGATAGCTGCAAGCATATCTTCGAAGATTTGGGTATCGAGAATGCGATGAAGAGAAGGCTAGCATCCCGTCAGCTACAAGGACGGGCAATGAATTGGTGGAATGCTATAAAGGCAGCTACGCCCGAGGATCAGATTACTTGGGATCAGTTTAAGGCTCGCTTTAGTGATAAGTTCATTCCAGCTGCTCAGAAGTCAGTGCTGTTTAAAAAATTCTTGGAACTCAAGCAGAATGGTAGAACTGTCTCGGAGTATATTGCCGAATTTGACAATTTGTCGAAATATGGGTTATCTCTTATTGATACTGCCGAGAAGAAGAACGAGAAGTTCATAACTGGTTTGGATGGACACTTGGGGGAAAGGCTTATTAACCATATCGATGAGACGTTTGAATTGAATGTGGGGAAAGCATTAAGGTCAGAGAGTCTTTACTCTAAGTCGAAGACTGAGGTCGCATCTGCAGAGGAGCCAAAGCCTCAAGCAAGCGGTGGAGGTAAGAATGGTTCTCAGAATAAGAGAAAGCAGAATCAGACCAAGTATGGCCAGAAGAAAAAGAATAAGCAAGTTGTTGAGTGCTTCAGCTGTGGTAAGAAGGGACACTATGCCAAAGAGTGTCGGGCCAAGCCAGCGGATAGGAAGTTCTTCAACTGTGGCCAAGTGGGACATCACAAGGACAAGTGTCCACAACCCCCTAAAGAAAAGCAGATGGTGAAAGCATATGCCCTTAATGTTATTCCTTCTTCGTCGAATACCCCAACTGCGGAGGAGAAGGGAAAGAATGTCGTTATTCAAGGTATGCTTTCTGTTTATGATGTTCCTGTTAGAGTTTTGTTTGATACCAGGGCTTACAGTTCTTTCATATCTAGTGACCTAGTAGATACGTTGGGATTGGAGCCCGAGATTGTCGATAGACCTTTAGTAGTGACGACCCGATTGGTGGTTTGACTAACCTTAGCATGATTTGTCGTAATGTGGTCTTTTCGAGTCATGGACGCATGTTTGTTTGTGATTGCTTTGTTTTGGGCTTTACTAGGTTTGGCATTATTTTGGGAGTCGATTGGCTCCAAAGATACGGGGTGGTGGTAGACTGTGAGGGCTTTTTGGTGACAGCTAGAGCGGATGATGGGCAGAGGGTAGTGTTTGGCGGTCTACCTAGTGATGGGGTAATGGCTAGTTTTCTAAATTCCCTCGACATCCCGCATAGTGAGTTGTCAGGTTTGCTCGTGGTTGGCCGGTATCTGGACGTTTTCGAAGAAGTGACCGGGCTTCCACCACACCGAGAGATTTAGTTCCGTATTGATTTAGTGAGATGCCAGACCTATAGTGATGCCACTTCATCGTATGGCACCAAGGGAGCAGCGAGAGCTCGGGGTGCAAGTCAGCGATCTTTTGAAGAAGGGATTTATCCGAAGGAGTGTTTCTGAATGGGGAGAACCAGTTGTGTTTGCTACCAAGTAGGATGGTTCCCTTCGTTTGTGTGGACTACCGCGAGTTGAATAAAGTGACGAGGAAGAACAAGTATCCTCTACCACATATAGATGACTTGTTTGATCAGTTGAGTGGCGCGAGAGTATTCTCTCAGTTGGATCTCGTGACAAATTTTCATCAGCTTAGAGTGGAAGCTGAGAGTATAGCTTAAACGGCTTTTCTAATGCCGTCTAGATTTTATGAGTCGTTGGTCATGCCATTCGGGCTGACCAATGCACCAGCATATTTCGCGGATCTTATGAATAGGGTATTTAGAGATCAGTTGAATAAGTTTGTTCTTGTATTCCTGGACGACATACTTGTTTATTCGAGGACAGAGGAAGAACACAAGGAACACTTGAGGATAGTGGTGGAGGTATTGAGAAAACACCAATTGAAAGCAAAGTTTTCTAAGTGTCACTTCTGGAGGAGGGAAGTGAGGTTCTTGGGCCATGTCGTTTCAGAGAATGGTATTGCCGTAGATCCTGCGAAGGTGGCTATGGTACAGGATTGGTCTACGCCCAAGAATGCAACGGACATAAGAAGTTTCTTGGGATTAGCTGGATATTACCGTAACTTTATCCAAGATTTCTCCAAGATAGCAGCACCGTTGACTCAGTTGACCAACACTACTACAAAACAGGGCAGTTGCTTCGCCTTATTTGCTTCGGTTGTCCTTAAAACAGAAGCAAATAGTAACAGTTGCTTCTGTTCCTTCATCACATTGGAAGCAACTACTTCGGAGGAAGCAACAGATATTTGACATATACGAAATCGCTTCCGTTGTGGTTGGAACCGAAGCAACTGTGTGAAGCAAATATAGCTATTTGCTTCAAACCTTTGTAAAACCGACGTTTTAAACCTGAGCTAGTGCACCAACCACATTAAAAAACGTCGGTTTCATGCCATGCGACGTTTTAAGATAGGCAAAAGCCAGTTTACCGCGTTTTTTTGGGCTCCCGCCACGTACTCTTCCGTCTTTGACTAAGTCAGATACTTTTTTTTCTTCCTTTTCTAAATCGATAACCCAGTCAAGCTGTCAGATAATCCACGGCGTTTTCAATCCGCATCGAATCTTGCAAAAGCCCCCTCGCTATCGGATCTCAGATTCTCGACGCCCAATTTCACATTGTCGATCACCTGGATCGCTTCTCAGATAATCCACTGGATCGCTATCGGTAAATTCAGTAAACCCTTATTTCTTTGTTTTGGCGTGTTTTTGATCAGAAGTTGTCTTTCATTTACGTGCTTTCATCTTTTATGCCTGTGGTTTCGGAAGCTTGAATTGCAAACCACTTTACACACTTTTATGCCTGTGTTTTTTATCAGAATTGTTTTATAGAAAACCGTCTATATATAAATAAGAGTAATGTTTTACCATATAATCAGTGGCATACCCACCATAGGCCCAGTGGGGGCCGCCGCCCCACTGGATTTTTCTATAATCCTGTTTAGTGATGTTAAACTTTGTAAGTATGCTGACTATTTTTCTTTAGATGAGAGATGACTTATGCAGTTTGTATTCTGTGTTTGCATATCCGGACTGCAAGCATTCAAAATATTCAGTAGGTGTGTCAACATCTTAGTTTATGTTCATTAATCTGATCTTGCATGTTGATTTTTGTTTTCTTGCGAAGACTTTGGGTTATTGATATTCTCTGCGGTACATTACGCAATTGTCTATGACATTATACTATGATAAATTGATAATTAGCTTTGAACAGATTATTCTAGCAATGCTTTTATGCATGATCACTAGCCTGCTATGCTTCGCTTCACACTCAATTGCTCACATATCAGAATTCGCGTACATTAACTGTTCGCTAATTTTGCGACATAATTTAGGGTCAATTCTACATCACTTTATTCACAAGGTTGCTTAATTTTAATGTTTTTTTTGCGCTTTCCATTCTTAATATGATTATCTCGTTTGTTCAAAAAATATCACATTGTACGATCAAAGGAAAAAGACTAATTAATATAGAATCATTGTTGTATGTGGTTTCTTTTAGTGCAAGAAATTTGTTCTTGACATATGACATGGAAATCTAATTTGATTTGTTAAATTTGATCTATAATTTTTCCTTTGAAATAGTTTAACACAACTTGATCAATTTGACAACTACTTCTTAGATTTATAATTTTACAGTCAAAATTTCCATATTGCAATGAGGGTAATTAGTGAATTTTTTATTAAATAAAGATTCAAAAGAAGAAACATCGATTAAGGCTCCATTGCGCATTAGATTGGGGGATGATGTGATGAATAATTAACCAATGAATTATATTGTACGAATTGTATCAAAAGTCATTGGAACTGGCTATATTATTCAAAATATGAAACCTAGAAAGATATGTTTGTGAATATTTGGTGTTATAAGTAATATTTTGTTATGGTTAAACTGAATATTATTGTAGTTTTGTATATAAAATATCTCTTAACTTTTTCGCATCTGGCTGATTTTTTTTTCATAGTTCCGCCACCACTAATCTAAATTTCTGCGTACGCCACTGCATATAATAATCAAACCACTTTACACCTTCGAGTGGAATATTGGTCATGCAAGTAAATAAACATGATATTTGCATTGAATATGTTAATGTGGATGACTAAACTACTAGATGAATAGAGTAAACATTTTTTTATCTGGATTTTAATGGTTTTGAAAGGTTGGTAGTAATTGGCCAGATTATCATATGCTGTCATAATTTATGATGTTCCTAATAAGGTGTTTATTGTTAACAATGTTGAGGAATTGAATAACATGCTATAGTGGATTGACACAGCATTATGTTAAAGTGGAAAATTAAGCAACTGGATGCTAGTTTGATTTGAGGTTGGGTTTAAATCACGTGAAAATGAGTTAAGCATAAGGTTTTGAGCGGGCTAGATGAATGAGTTAGGCCAAGTTATTGGGTGATCTGATAATATCTGTTTACAAAACTTTTGAATCAAGCTGAACAATATTAGGCTAGAAATGTAGAATGTTTGGGTTGTCATTGTTGTGAGATGATAAGACTTTATTGGCATTGTTAATGTTTTTGATGGGCAGCTTGTTAAATTTATATGGGTGCAATACTTTGATATCGGATGAGTTAGGCTACAGCCAATGGGAGAGCTAGAAGTTTCCTCTGAATTCATTTACTAACTAGAATGAGGTCCGTGCTTCGTGCATATAGTTATATTTAATGGTTTTGAAACGTTGGTAGCTATATGTATACATATAAAGATATTATTTTGTTAAAAGAGCAGAATGGTGGGAAAGAGAATGAAAGTGGTAACACAAATAGTCTGTAGTAAGTGAAATACCACTATAGATTAAAGGAACATCATGTAAGTTAGACTGGAAAGGAAGACATCTCATACATGGATATTCTTAGCAACAATCAATTGATAATAAGAGGAACAAAACCACTATTAAATCAAATATATCTATGTAACGAAAGGATAAATCTGCACTGAATTTAATACATTTTCAGATACAACTACAGGAAAAGAACATAACCACTCTTTTTTTGACATTAAGACAAAAAAGGTACTTATAGTGGACGGGTACAAATAATATCAAATTGATGTAACAGAAGAAAAAGGAGAGAACAAACCATCTCCCGCTGACATATGTAGGCGAACATCGCTCTTGCGTAGATAAATGCTAATTGATTAAATTGAGATTGTCCAGCTTCTTTTCTTTTTAGTTTCAATTACACTTGGAGCAGACTTCCATCAGCAGCATTGTTGGTTAGTAGGAGATCCAACCCATTGTAACACTCAAACTGCACATGCAAATGCATTGAAAAGGCTAATAAGTTGGCATAACCAAAATAAACATGGTACATACCGAAACCATCAGTCGTAATTGTGAAAGGGAAAACCGTAATGATAATTAAATGCAGCTTTACTTTTTCTTGATTTGCCAATGCTGAGGGATGCATTTGTTTTACATTCATTATTTTAATACACAGGCAATGTGGAGTAGAATTTTGTCCATTAAATCGCTTGTTGATAGCTAAATCTAATGTTTCTAAGGAACTTTCTACTGTTTGAGGCTAGTATTTTAGGTTTTAAACAAAAATCACTCGCTGATAGTGGATTATTTTGCTCGTTTTAGTAGTGGGTTGCAAAAGTAAAAAGGCACTCTTATTCACAGTAGATATTACATGTTTATTACTTATTTGAAAGGGAAAAAAAACTAAACTGAAAACCAGACGACCTGTATTTTACTATTTTTCATTGCTTTTCTAATCAGAGACATGTCCTAATGGTACACATAATTTTGAAATATGTTAGGAACCCAAAAGCTTTGGCTGGTATACAAAGTGCCATTCACAATCTACTTAGAAAGACTTAAATTGCTACATAGCGCCGCAGAATGACAAAATCCTTGAAATTGTTGGAAGAAATGAAAAATAAATGAAAATAACATACCTCAATTATAAGAGGCCACATTTGATCCATTCAAAGCATAAACAGCTGAAATCGAAAAAGCATGGACTGAAAAGATAAATAGTTACAAAAAAAGTTGGAATAAAGAAAAAAAATCCAGAACTGGAAAACAAAAAAAGTTTGAATAAAGATAAACACTTTTTTTTTGGATGTCTAAGTGCTTTATTTTATAAAAATAATCTGGCATGAATGATATAGAATTGTTGCACACATGATGACATTAATGGCACAATAAAAAATTGTTTAAATCATCCATGCGCTTTTTGTATGTTTTGCGCTCGTAGAGTGGAGTATGATCTGAAGTCGGCTCAAAAAACAAATAAATAAACTCATCAAATAAATATTCTTTGATACATTGCCAAATGCACATATTATAAATATGATATGTAAGACTAACATATTAAGACCCAAAGATAAATTTGTAATGAATAACAGACAAAGAAATAATGCATACTTTAGTAAATATTCCACAGCCCAACTTCTGTATGTGCCAGACTCAAGTCCTATATTCATATGTATTCACATATGAATCCATAAGTGGTCAATTCACATACTTTAGTAGCATTATTAATACCAATCAAAAAAGTGTGTTCATTATGTTGTTTTTATTCTAGATGATAAAATCTATAAGTACTATTATATTATCAATCCCCTTCACAATTATGGTTGTAACAGAGCAAGCACTTAACATATATGCACCATGTGGTGATGTAACAAAGAATGAAGAATTTCATTCCTGACCATATCATCAATATGTAATTTAGGAACAAGAGAACTAAGCCCATCATCAGTGATTCAAAATTAATTTTTACCTTCTTAATGAATCTTGGCATATAGATCATCGCATATTACTTGTACTAAATGATTGGCATATTTTTTTTTTTTTTTTTGTTATTTGGTTCTCATTTTTTTTGTGTGTGTAGCTTGTTTGTAGTATTCTCGCATGGATCGTAGTTGGATGTACGATGTAAAACGTTGCGATGACGAATTTCTCAATAAAATGGAAGAGTTCATCAATTGTGCATTAACCAATCAATCAAGAAGAGGGGATGAACATATTTTTTGTCCTTGTAGACTCTGCAAAAATGCCAGAAGATTCCGTAACATAGATCAAATTAGAGATCATATAATTCGCAATGGGTTCAAGCAAAATTATATGCAGTGGATATGGCATGGTGAAAGTATACTTAGTAGACATAGTTCTAGTGCTCATGAGACCGTTGAGAATGAACGGGAGAATAATGAGAATAATGAGGTGAATGAAGATAATGATTGTATGCATGAGATGTTTCGTGATGTCGAAGATCATTTGATGGAGGAGCCACAATTATGCGAAAAAATATTAATAGATGCCGAAAAGCCTTTGTTTAATAATAGTTCTTTTACGGTATTGTCTGCGGTGCCCAAGCTTTTTAATTTGAAATCAAAGCATGGGTGGAGTGATACAACTTTTACTTCTTTATTGAAACTTTTGAAAGACTTGCTTCCAGAAGGTAACGAGCTTCCTATTTCTAACTACGAGGCGAAGAAAATTATGTGCCCTATTGGTATAGGGTATAGAAAGATACATGCATGTCCAAATGATTGTATATTGTATCGAAATGAATACGAGGATTTAAATGAGTGTCCCAAGTGTGGATTATCCCGTTATAAGTCCCGGGGAAATGCTCATAACAATTCAAATAAGAAACGACCTCCCGCAAAGATCTTATGGTATTTGCCAATTAATCCAAGATTTAAACGCTTGTTTGCAAATAAAGAAAACGCAAAAAACTTAAGATGGCATGCAGATGTGAGAAAAAATGATGAGTTTCTTAGGCATCCAGCAGATTCTCCACAGTGGAGAAATTTTGATGCAACATATCCTGATTTTGGTGAAGAAAGTAGGAATCTCAGACTTGGTCTTTGCACAGATGGCATAAACCCATTCGGAAACCTAAGTAGTCAACATAGTACTTGGCCTGTTCTTTTGGTGATTTACAATCTGCCTCCTTACTTGAGTTTGAAGCGCAAGTATATCATGTTATCTCTTCTAATCTCTGTACCACGACAACCAGGAAACGACATCGATGTTTACCTAGATCCTCTTATTGATGATCTAAAACTTCTATGGGATAAAGGTGTGCGTGTGTTTGATGCATATAGTAAAAGTGATTTCACATTGCGTGCCATGATTTTTTGCACTATAAATGATTTTCCTGCCTATGGTAACTTGTCTGGATATAGTACTAAAGGCGCTAAAGCATGTCCAATTTGTCAAGATGATATGGTTGTTGAGCGTTTGCATTTTTGCAAGAAGAATGTGTATATGCATCATCGTAGATTTCTTCCTATTAATCATCATTATCGTAAAAAAAAGCCTTTTAATGGAGAAATAGAAAATGGAGTTGCTCGCTTACCATTAACGGGAAATGATGTTTATGAATAAGTCATGAATATTGAAAATGCATTTGGCAAAGTCTTTCCTCTTCGTGAAGGCACATGGAAGAAGAAATCTATATTTTGGGAGCTTCCATATTGGAAACATTTAGATGTTAGACATTGCTTAGATGTGATGCATATTGAAAAAAATGTTTGTGACAGTATAATTGGGACACTCTTGAATATACCCGGTAAGACAAAGGATGGTGAGAAAGCAAGACAAGATATGTTGAAAATGGGCATTCGGAAGGAGCTAGCACCGATGCAGAGAGGTAAACGTACTTATTTGCCCCCTGCATATTATACATTGTCAAAAAAAGAGAAAATTAGTTTATGTGAGTGCCTCCGTGGTGTGAAGGTTCCAGCAGGCTATTCTTCAAATATTAGCAGTCGTGTATCAATCAAGGATTTGAAATTAACCAGTATGAAGTCTCATGATTGTCATGTGTTAATGCAACATTTCTTACCTATTGCAATTCGAGGTATATAGCTTAAACATGTTAGACATGTTATTACGAAGCTGTGTATCTTTTTTAATGCAATTTGTAGTAAGGTGATTAATCCTGATATGCTGGATGCTCAACAAGCTGATGTTATTGTCACCTTATGCCAATTTGAGATGTATTTTCCTCCTTCATTTTTTGATATTATGGTGCATTTGATTGTTCATCTTGTAAGAGAAATCAAAATTTGTGGTCCTGTCTTCATGAGATAAATGTATCCGTTTGAAATGCACATGGGAAGTTTAAAAAGGAAAACAAGAAACAGATATAGACCCGAAGCTAGTATTGTAGAAGGTGTTGTGGCTGAGGAGGTTATTGAATTTGTCACTCAATACGTACCTAGTGTTGAACCTATTGGACTTCGAAAGTTTCGGCATGAAGACCGACTTGACGGTCAGGGCATAATTGGGTTTAAATTGACTTCTATTGGTGATGAAATGTTTCAAAAAGCTCAATTACTTGTTTTACAACACCTTAGTGAGGTTCACCCTTACTTGGAGGAGCACATGACACTTCTAAAGTCTAAGAGTCTTTCAAAAAACGAAAGATGGTGTACAAATGAACATAACCGCACTTTTGTCGAATGGTTTAGAACCAAAGTAATGAATCAATTGACTGAAACAAATCATAATGTTTCTGATACAATAAGATGGTTAGCATATGTGCCTCGATTTCAAGTTCACTCTTATGAAGGATATGATATTAATGGTTACGTCTTTTATACGAAACGCCGGGATGAGAAGAGTAAAATGCAAAATAGCGGAGTTAGTATCGTGGCTTCTTCTCGAGAATTCGCTAGTGCTAAAGATAACAGACTAATAAATGCGAGAATGTCATATTATGGGATTATTAAGATATTTGGGAGCTTGATTATACGGACTTTACGATTCCATTATTTCGATGTAGATGGGTTGACA
Organism: Allium sativum; assembly: GCA_030737875.1. Classification (NCBI taxonomy): domain Eukaryota; kingdom Viridiplantae; phylum Streptophyta; class Magnoliopsida; order Asparagales; family Amaryllidaceae; genus Allium; species Allium sativum. The sequence continues at coordinate 756,577,789 of CM060918.1, forward strand.
ATTATCGTGATGTACGAGTAGATGAACATGGATTCACACTTGTTGACTTTAGTCGAGCGAGTCATGATAATGAACCACTCATCTTGGCATCTCAAGCAAAACAAGTTTTTTATGTGACCGATCCAGCTGACAATAAGTGGTCTGTTGTTCTTCCTAGCAAAAGACGTATTGTTGGGATTAGTGATGTGGTAGACGAAGAAGAATATGATCAATTTGATGAGAACCCACCTTTCTCCGTTGGCATAAGTCTACGAGAAGAGGAAGTTGAGTTAAATGCAAATTATGCACGTTCTGACCATGAAACACCCCACCTCCGTTAGAGTCACTCTCAAAGGGAATGCCCTAATTTTGGTGGACGTTTATAAGTATAAGTCACAGATATACAAGACAGATATAAGAACACATATTTTTGAACAGCGGAAAACAACAACTTTTATTTCATTAAAATATGTGTTACACAATCCATGCCATAATTTGTTTTACAATACTTCCAAAAACATAACATCTTCGTAACTGTCTTGATTACGTTATTTAAAGAAGCATAAAGGAAACATAAATAAACTGCAAAAGTCCCATAGTTGCTGTCCAAAGCCATAGTCCAAAACGAAAAGATCCAAGCAATACATTCTTTCTCTTCAAGCCGGATATGAAGGCTGGTCAAGCTGCGGTATTCCCTCCCTGTGGACCTGGGGGGGGGGGGGAACGGAAGAAAAGAAGACGAAAGAAAAGTAGAGTCAGACGTAAAGCCTGAGTAAGTCTAGGACTATTCAGTCTATGAATAAAGAACTGGGTATGATAAGTATAAACTAGAAGTGGGAAAGCACCATAAACTTAGTTCAGTTGTCTAGGATCGAATATACTATCATACCCCATATTAATCTCTGTAACCATATAAACTAGTTCCCAACAGGCACCCCATAACCAGGGTGAAGTGATCCATTTTATGATGATCGGCTCCTACTTGCATAGTTACATGTGTCTTACGACCCCCGATGTTGTAGTTACCTATGCTGGTCCCACCATGGGGTGTATCAAGTCCCATGGTGGCGGCCCGACACAATCCTAGAATGCACAGGTATGCTACTGGTGCCCAGTGCCTTATTTTTCTGCGCCGGAGTGTGTGCACGCCCGCACCCCGTTAGAACCTACACTGCTGAACCACCGCCGTCGATTTGACCTCTTACAATCAGCCCAGTAATCGTGCCCCACCCTGCCTAGTTTCAGGGTATCATGATACCTTGTAGGGTTACTGCGAAAAGGGTCCCCCGCTACTAGGTTTTCTATTTCTAGCCAACATGTTAAGTTGGTTAAGTGTTTTATAAACCTAACCCCCAATCAGTCTGTTTAGTTTAGCATGTTCCATTTTGATTAAGTATTAATATAATTTACTTAATCCTATCAATCCAGACTCAACCTTAATTGTCTTATTAAAGCCTTGACCTCTCACATTAGACAGGTATTGTTGTGGCTGCCTATTGCCGGTTGGGTCCGGGTAGTCTTACGCCACAACTCAGTCTAACCTCGGGTCCTTATTGGGCTCCGTGTTTAACCACCCACATTGGATAGGTATTGTTGTGACTACTGGACAGCCGGGCGGTTCCGGGCAGGTTTACATCACAACTCAATCCAACCTCGGGTTAAACACATCGTATTTTCTACATTTACATATTTTGTCTCTTTTCTTTTTATATGTAAATATTTGCGGCCCATTATTCAAATTCATCTTTATTGGTTAAATTTCATTTATGCCACTTAATTGCTTTTCAAGATTGTTGGCATGCGTTGAACATGCCAACACATATATTCTATATTTTAGCCCAAACGTCATTACCCCCGTTTTACACGTTCTCTCCAATGTAAGGTGTGTTGGGTTTAATACTTAAACCCAATTAAGCCAAATGAAAAGGGGAGGCTTACAACATGGTGTTTATAAGATATCATGAAAAAGGGGAGTGTGAAAGCATGAACTTGCAACGAACGATTCTATTAACATAAAATAGGCACATGTGAACTTGCAATTGTAACATCATATAATCATGGCATAACATGAATCATTTTATCCACATAATCATAGCATAAACAATACTTAAACATAAATCATTCTATTCATATGTTTAATGCATAGACAATACTTAATCATGGATTATTTTACTCATATGATTATGGCATAAGCAGTACTTAAACATGAATTATTCTAGTCATATGATAATGGCATAAACTTAAACATGAATCATAGGTTCAACTAACCATGTAAACTTGAAATTAAGAATCTAACTAAATTAGATATCATTATTATTGGCACAGGGTCTTGACTAGAAATATAAGCCTATATTTTTATTTAGGCATGATATAAACTAATCGTGTTCATAAAATCACTACATGTTAACAAAAAGGTGCTTACTTTTGTCACTAATACAAAAGTATGGTTCAACTAGAATTATCCCAACCTAATTCTTATATGAATCATGGTTTTCATTCTATTCATAGAATTATAGCATAAACATATCTAAACTTACATCATGGTTTTTATTTTATCTATGTAAACTTGCAAGAGGAATGTAATTCTAATGTAATTCTAATGTAACTTATGGTAACAACATGAGCCTAAAAACATGTTTTTCAATTGGGCATAATAACGAACATAGTTTAGTCATGTTCATAAAATTAATACAAATTTACAAAGATGCGTGCTTTTGTCACTATCACAAAAATATGATTTTTATACTTGAACTATGATGCCAATTCCAACATAACTTCATATGAATCATAATACTTAGTCGATTCAATTACACACTAAAAGTGGTCATAAAAGTATGTACATCATATTAGCATAATAACGAATCATATACTTGCATGAATTCCAATTAAAATATCATAACATATAGTTGTTAACATGAATCATATACTTGCATGAATCTTAAACAAATTATTACAACATATAGTTGTTACTTTCAATATGAATCATATGCTTGCATAAGTCCCAATCAAAATTCCACAACATGTGGTTGTCAACATAAGCCACATACTTGTATGAATCAAACCATAGCATTGCCAAATCGTTAGAATCAAAATAACATACAAATATAAGTCATTATCGCCACAATTCCATTTCGTTTCCAACGCAAATCGCGTACTTGCAAATATCCAATCGTATACCATAATATTCCCAAATCGTTTTGCATCAAAGCAACATACAAATATAGATTATTATCGCCACAATTCCATTTCTTACATTACACAAATCAACACAATTATTTAATTCACATCGGAATAGCACTCTACTTACAGCGTATGACGAATCTTCAATTCAGAAATCTGAATTCTGAATTTGGAGATGCTATCCTTTGTTGTAGGCGTTGTTTTGATTGATTTGACGTTGCTTTAAGCTTTTGTTTATTCTCCTAATTGTCTCCCTATTTCTGACGGCTATCTTCAGTCTCTCCTCAGCAGCATGACGGTCTCATCTCCATTTTAGTTTATGTGAATTAGGGTTAGTCTTAGGTCCTTTTCATGGAGTTTGTGAGTTGATTTAGACCGTCGATGAAGCTTGGTTCAATGATAGCCGTTCGTTTGAAGGAGAGACCAACCAGGAGCTGACACCTAGCCCTAGTGACAAGGCAAGGCTCAGAAAATCGTCCAAACAAAGACCAGGCCAGCCAGGGTGGGCTGGGTTCGACCTGGCTCTGGGGCCAGGTCGACAACCCAGTCGACACCGTGTCGACTTGGCTGTCGACACGGGTTACCCAGGTCGACTGCCCAGTCGACCTGGCTAGACCAGGTTGACTGCCAAGTCGACCTGGGTGCCTTAGGCGGGAATTTTCCATCCCTGGCCAACTGGGCCTGATTTTGAATTTTAAATTTGTTTTTCTAAGCTGTTTTCGTCTGTTTGAATTTTAACCTGAATTCTGAAACTTCCGGAGGCCATATCTTCTTCATACGGATTCCGCTTTTCGAAAACTCGGACTCTATTTCGCGTATTTTTCTGAGACGAATACAATGGCATATCCCGTTTCCCTTAATTCTTTGATTTGAAATTAATTATACTTTAATTTGTGAATTTCACTGTTATAGAATACACGGGGTGTTACATTCTCCCCCACTTAAAAGAATTTCGTCCCCGAAATCTTCAAGTTTAGGAAAAATATATATATCCTAACATCCAAACATCCATCTACTCATCCATCAAACACGAGTATCCATTGTCCTTAAAAGACTTCTATTGCTTCATGATCATATGCGAAGTGTGTGTGTACATGTACTTATCTAATGCAAAATCAGGCGGTCTACTGATTCAGTTGACCTCCTTAATGCGAATTATGTAAGTGCCATGAATCCATTATGTATGCAAATTTTCTTATTCATGATTCTACATGAGTGCATAATCATTCATACAAATGCAACATCCACATGACAACACATTAAAGTTCAACCATATACGAATGCAAACATATATGCATATGCAATATGAAGTGACTGAGCCGATCTAAAACCTAGATTGTGTGTATATGAAACCACGAGCAACCACTAGCAATCACTTGCAACCACTTGCAACCATCATCCATAACATGTTTCAATTACACGTTTTCATCCAAAGGGTTTCTACCCAAAAGATAAGGTCGAGGAAATATACCTAAAAAGATAGATAAAAGCGCAACTTAAGGAAAAAGAAAGATCAAGGATGTGCCCTCGAAAAGAAAAGGGTAGGCAGTGCGTATTCTAGCTTCAGTTTCCCAAGTTGCATCTTCCTCGGCGTCGCTCCACTGAACTTTGACGAGCTTGACTTCGCGGTTGCGTAGCTTCTTCACTTTTGTTCCTAATATGCGGGTTGGAACTTTCCTCACGGTTGCTTCGCGTTCCACTTCAGCTTCTTCTAGGATATTTGGCTCTACCACTTCAGCAGACTCATGTAGACATTTTCGGAGATGTGAAACATGAAAAACGTTGTGAACTCCGGCCAGCTTTTCGGGTAGCTCTAATCTATAGGCCATTTTCCCAATTTTCTCAATGATAGGAAATGGTCCTACCTAAAGGTATAGTCGAATGATAGAAGCAAGTAAAAACTTTGTGCCCATTAGGCAATGTCAAAACTGGAGATCTATGCCACATATATATTGATTAGGAGAAGAACTCTCTAAGCATCAGCCCCGAAGACCGAAATCAACATCAGACTGACACCCAAAGAATTACTCTACCCAACCACCATATATGATTCTAGGAAACTAAGCATGATGGACTCCTTTTAGGTCACAAGGGAGTCCCTTCCTAAGACCAATCCGTATCCTATAAAACCCAAAAACTTTAGTCAAACCAATGAACACCCTCGAGCCCCAACATGTGTTACTAACAGATGAGTCATACTCCCTATGGGGTTTGCAACAGAAATTGGATTGAGAATGGGACCGAGAGGATATACACAAAAGATAGCATGCAAGTAAGCTCTACAAGAAGAGAGGGATCAAGGATATACTCTTAAGAAGAGATATGATGCACGAATCTAGTCTTAAATCTTCTAAGTCGCATTTCCTTGAGCTTAACACCATTATGCTTTGTCCGTCTTTAACTTCACAATTTCGTAGCTTCTTAATTCTTGTTTCCAAAATATGAGTTGGAACCTATTTCACTGTTGCCTCTCGTTCCACTTTCACTTACTCTACTTCTAGTATACTCGGCTCAAACATAACGGCGTACTCATGGTTTCATGCAAGCTCTCCAAAATTCACTAGTTAATTCTAGACCTCGTCCACTTACTATCAGGTATTCCACGTAGCAGAACCATCCCTTGGAAATAAATGCCAGCCATGTTGCCAAATGTACTTACTAAGGTGATTCTTTACAACTCATGCATAAGCGAAATTAACCTTCTGCCTTAGTGGCGAACACTACTGGAGCGCCCCATTCTGAAATGCTCCTCCTAATGAACCCCTTTTCTAGAAGCTCCTTAATCTGTTTACTGAGCTCTTTCCTTTCCCGTGGAGCCATGTGTCTAACGGGCAACGCAACAGGCTTTGCATTATCTACAAGGTATATGCGGAAGTCTATCTCCCGCTTCGGAGGCAAGCCCTTCACCTCTTCGAAGACATCCGGATATTCCCGGACCACTCTAATCGATTGCAAATTTTTCAACGGAGGCATCTAGCTATTCAAGATAACTAAGCATAACCGCATACGAGGGATTACAAGTAATTTCCAAAGTGTTACCGAGCTGGGTTAGGAGCCTAACAACCCTTTTCTCAAAATCAAGGATGGCCCCATTACTGGATAGCCAATCCATGCCCAAAATCAAACCGTATCCCGAAAAGCCCAAAACAAAGGCACTACATTTAAATTCTACGCTTAGAATAGAAATTTTCAATCCCATACAAATCATAGACAAATGAGCTGGTCCCCCAATTGGGTTTGAAACAATTAAGGGGTCCTCTACCATACTAGTTTTTAGGTGTAGAGATTCTACTAAAGCAGACGAGATAAAGGAGTGTGATGCGCCAGAATCAAATAAAGTGCAAATGGGGTGATCATAAAGATAAACTATACTTTCTACAGAAGTATTTATACCTCGCTATTGCAGAGGTGGTGCTTCTAGCACATGAACCTGCGCCCCCGAGGTGGATCCAGCCCTCTGCCCCTGTCCTCGTTTCTTTGGGCAGTCCTTAGCCATGTGGCCTGTCTCACCGCAAGAAAAGCACCCACCATTCTCCTTGGCCTTCTTTTTCCGGCAATCCTTCACTAAGTGCCCCACTTTGCCACAGAATTTACACTCCCTCTTCTCTCGGGACTTGTTGTCTTTCCCGCCCTTCTCAAAGTCTGTCTTCTCAGGGCAGTCTTTGCTGATGTGTCCAGTCTCCCCACAATGAAAACATTCTCCTTGCTTTCTTTTCCTCTTTCTACAATCCTTGGCTATGTGCCCCTCCGTACCACAAAAATTGCATTTCCTTTTTTCCCGTTTCTTATTATTACTGTTAAGATCCTTTCTTGTTTGACTATTATTCGTCTTCCTACTCTGAGGCTCTTCCGCTTGCTGGTTCACGTGGAGGAGGAGGAGTGAAAGCGTCAACAGCTGGGGAGTAAGGTCTCCAGACATGCTGAAACAGAAAGGATAGATTCAAAACGAAGGATAGAAGATAGTACCTATGGCTTTGGGGGGGAATTTGCCTTTTAAAACAAAATAATATTTTATCTTTTAAAAATGCTTCTTTAAATTTCCTTTTTGAAAATAAATTTTCAAAACTTTTTATCTTATCTGGTAAACCTATGCTCTGATACCAAGTGAAACACCCCACCTCCGTTAGAGTCACTCTCAAAGGGAATGCCCTAATTTTGGTGGAGGTTTATAAGTATAAGTCACAGATATACAAGACAGATATAAGAACACATATTTTTGAACAGCGGAAAACAACAACTTTTATTTCATTAAAATATGTGTTACACAATCCATGCCATAATTTGTTTTACAATACTTCCAAAAACATAACATCTTCATAACTGTCTTGATTACATTATTTAAAGAAGCATAAAGGAAACATAAATAAACTGCAAAAGTCCCATAGTTGCTGTCCAAAGCCATAGTCCAAAACGAAAAGATCCAAGCAATACATTCTTTCTCTTCAAGTCGGATATGAAGGCTGGTCAAGCTGCGGTATTCCCTCCCTGTGGACCTGGGGGGGGGGGGGGGAACGGAAGAAAAGAAGACGAAAGAAAAGTAGAGTCAGACGTAAAGCCTGAGTAAGTCTAGGACTATTCAGTCTATGAATAAAGAACTGGGTATGATAAGTATAAACTAGAAGTGGGAAAGCACCATAAACTTAGTTCAGTTGTCTAGGATCGAATATACTATCGTACCCCATATTAATCTCTGTACCCATATAAACTAGTTCCCAACAGGCACCCCATAACCAGGGTGAAGTGATCCATTTTATGATGATCGGCTCCTACTCGCATAGTTACATGTGTCTTACGGCCCCCGATGTTGTAGTTACCTATGTTGGTCCCACCATGGGGTGTATCAAGTCCCATGGTGGCGGCCCGACACAATCCTAGAATGCACAGGTATGCTACTGGTGCCCAGTGCCTTATTTTTCTGCGCCGGAGTGTGTGCACGCCCGCACCCCGTTAGAACCTACACTGCTGCACCACCGCCGTCGATTTGACCTCTTACAATCAGCCCTGTAATCGTGCCCCACCCTGCCTAGTTTCAGGGTATCATGATACCTTGTAGGGTTACTGCGAAAAGGGTCCCCCGCTACTAGGTTTTCTATTTCTAGCCAATATGCTAAGTTGGTTAAGTGTTTTATAAACCTAACCCCCAATCAGTCTGTTTAGTTTAGCATGTTCCATTTTGATTAAGTATTGATATAATTTACTTAATCCTATCAATCCCAACTCAGCCTTAATTGTCTTATTAAAGCCTTGACCTCTCACATTAGACAGGTATTGTTGTGGCTGCCTGTTGCCGGTTGGGTCCGGGCAGTCTTACGCCACAACTCAGTCTAACCTCGGGTCCTTATTGGGCTCCGTGTTTAACCACCCACATTGGATAGGTATTGTTGTGACTACTGGACAGCCGGGCGGTTCCGGGCAGGTTTACATCACAACTCAATCCAACCTCGGGTTAAACACATCGTATTTTCTACATTTACATATTTTGTCTCTTTTCTTTTTATATGTAAATATTTGCGGCCCATTATTCAAATTCATCTTTATTGGTTAAATTTCATTTATGCCACTTAATTGCTTTTCAAGATTGTTGGCATGCGTTGAACATGCCAACACATATATTCTATATTTTAGCCCAAACGTCATTACCCCCGTTTTACACGTTCGCTCCAATGTAAGGTGTGTTGGGTTTAATACTTAAACCCAATTAAGCCAAATGAAAAGGGGAGGCTTACAACATGGTGTTTATAAGATATCATGAAAAAGGTGAGTGTGAACGCATGAACTTGCAACGAACGATTCAATTAACATAAAATAGGCACATGTGAACTTGCAATTGTAACATCATATAATCATTTCATAACATGAATCATTTTATCCACATAATCATAGCATAAACAATACTTAAACATAAATCATTCTATTCATATGGTTAATGCATAGACAATACTTAATCATGGATTATTTTACTCATATGATTATGGCATAAGCAGTACTTAAACATGAATTATTCTAGTCATATGATAATGGCATAAACTTAAACATGAATCATAGGTTCAACTAACCATGTAAACTTGAAATTAAGAATCTAACTAAATTAGATATCAATATTATTGGCACAGGGTCTTGACTAGAAATATAAGCCTATATTTTTATTTAGGCATGATATAAACTAATCGTGTTCATAAAATCACTACATGTTAACAAAAAGGTGCTTACTTTTGTCACTAATACAAAAGTATGGTTCAACTAGAATTATCCCAACCTAATTCTTATATGAATCATGGTTTTCATTCTATTCATAGAATTATAGCATAAACATATCTAAACTTACATCATGGTTTTTATTTTATCTATGTAAACTTGCAAGAGGAATGTAATTCTAATGTAATTCTAATGTAACTTATGATAACAACATGAGCCTAAAAACATGTTTTTCAATTGGGCATAATAACGAACATAGTTTAGTCATGTTCATAAAATTAATACAAATTTACAAAGATGCGTGCTTTTGTCACTATCACAAAAATATGATTTTTATACTTGAACTATGATGCCAATTCCAACATAACTTCATATGAATCATAATACTTAGTCGATTCAATTACACACTAAAAGTGGTCATAAAAGTATGTACATCATATTAGCATAATAACGCATCATATACTTGCATGAATTCCAATTAAAATATCATAACATATAGTTGTTAACATGAATCATATACTTGCATGAATCTTAAACAAATTATTACAACATATAGTTGTTACTTTCAATATGAATCATATTCTTGCATAAGTCCCAATCAAAATTCCACAACATGTGGTTGTCAACATAAGCCACATACTTGTATGAATCAAACCATAGCATTGCCAAATCGTTAGAATCAAAATAACATACAAATATAAGTCATTATCGCCACAATTCCATTTCGTTTCCAACGCAAATCGCGTACTTGCAAATATCCAATCGTATACCATAATATTCCCAAATCGTTTTGCATCAAAGCAACATACAAATATAGATTATTATCGCCACAATTCCATTTCTTACATTACACAAATCAACACAATTATTTAATTCACATCGGAATAGCACTCTACTTACAGCGTATGACGAATCTTCAATTCAGAAATCTGAATTCTGAATTTGGAGATGTTATCCTTTGTTGTAGGCGTTGTTTTGATTGATTTGACGTTGCTTTAAGCTTTTGTTTATTCTCCTAATTGTCTCCCTATTTCTGACGGCTATCTTCAGTCTCTCCTCAGCAGCATGACGGTCTCATCTCCATTTTAGTTTATGTGAATTAGGGTTAGTCTTAGGTCCTTTTTATAGAGTTTGTGAGTTGATTTAGACCGTCGATGAAGCTTGGTTCAATGATAGCCGTTCGTTTGAAGGAGAGACCAACCGGGAGCTGACACCTAGCCCTAGTGACAAGGCAAGGCTCAGAAAATCAAACAAACACAGACCAGGCCAGCCAGGGTGGGCTGGGTTCGACCTGGCTCTGGGGCCAGGTCGACAACCCAGTCGACACCGTGTCGACTTGGCTGTCGACACGGGTTACCCAGGTCGACTGCCCAGTCGACCTGGCTAGCCCAGGTCGACTGCCAAGTCGACCTGGGTGCCTTAGGCGGGAATTTTCCCGCCCTGGCCAATTGGGCCATATCTTAACCTGAATTTTAACTTGAATTCTGAAACTTCCGGAGGCCATATCTTCTTCATACGGACTCCGATTTTCGAAAACTCGGACTCTATTTCGCGTATTTTTCCGAGACGAACACAATGGCATATCCCGTTTCCCTTAATTCTTTGATTTGAAATTAATTATAATTTAATTTGTGAATTTCACTGCTATAGAATACACGAGGTGTTACAGACCATAACGAAGGAGTTTGGCTAGCGGGGTATTTTTTTTCTTCTATGTTTCATGCATTTAATTTTCATTTGAAAGCATAGATATGACATTTGACATTTTTTACAATACTTTTTTAAGAATAACTAGCAGAAGTTGAGTTAAATATGTAGCTTAAAGAAAAATTTGTTGCAGTCAAATTGGCGTGCTTCTTGTTTGTTTATTTCTTGGGCACATTGTTTGATAATAGAGTGCACATTCTTTTTATCTAGCGTCTCATAAAATAAAATTGCATCTGATACTAAATGTTAGTATGTTTGTGTCTTATTAGTTACATAATATTTGATTACGAAATAATTAATACTTTTGTGTTTGCAGAGATAGAGATACGGATCTGTGATCACAACCATCCATCGGCAATTTTAAAGGTAACCAATTCAATCATAGAGTATTATCTTTTTATTAGTGGTTTAATTCCTTGATTTATACCGCAAAGTAGTTCCATTGGCATAACTCATGTCATACTGGAGTAAAAAAAATGTACCGGGGTAAAACAGAAAAGAAAAAAGAAATCTCAACTATCAAAATGAGTTGGTACTCCTATCCCACTCTAATAGTTTACATACACACAAATATATCAACAAGATTTAATACATATATGACGAAGTGACATGTCTATTGGGATTTAAAGCCAATATTTATAAATGAGCATGCTATACTTTGCATGAATTATTATGTTACACAGGCACATTTATATATTTATGTACTTCTATATTTTGTAAAGTTAGGTGTTTTCTTGTGTAGTTCATGTCTGCCTTTTCAGCAGTAAATGGTTGATGTTTGTAGACTGCTATTTAATTTGGGGATTGAACTAGATCTTGCTTTTGAGTTTAATGCCGGTTAGCCTTAGCCAGCATCACCATTCTCATTTCTGAGACTGTTGTCGGTGTTCGCGGGCTAGTAGGCTACATAAGCAGTTCAGCTAATGAATGACCATCTTTTCGTCTGTAATTTTCCTCTTTCTTTTGTACCATAATGCTTTGGGCGTGAAAATAAGGTTCTTTATAGATATACATATCGATATCAAAAAACAAGTGGGATTTTATTTGTATTCTGAGGATTGTTCCTGACATGGTCAATATCTGGATGAGGATTTTAATTTTTTCCGTTGAGAAAAAAAGAAGAAGAAGAAGCCAAATTTCTTCAGTTATGAATAAACTGACGTATAAATAAAATAACTAAGTGCTTTTTACTGAGTTAATCAGTATCCATATTTTGAGTCCACCTAAGTTATGTACGTGTACCTAACAAGTCACAAGTAAATGTACTAAAAAAAAAGACAACGGTAATTGAACTGGAACTGCAAACATAATGACTTAAGCTTTATTTGAAACTTCATATGAATTAGAATTGCACATCTTTATGTAATTAAATAGTCTAGTTAATAATGAAATATTCTTAAAGTATGATAATTAACGGTTAAATAACAAAACAGACTATGGATTTTCACCCACTGACTCAAAATGACCCAACCCTGCTAAAGTTACTAGTAGACAGACTGGATTAGTGGCCACCGTTATCTTCATCTAGTATGCAGTCTTCTTCATCTTCACCTCTAAACTCTATTATCATCAACATAAGTTTACCTCTAAAAACCTAAAGAAATCCATTACAAATCATTAGAGGACTTGTGTGCATAGTCTTATTAAGGCATTAAAGATATATAGGTTGTTAATACTGCATATGCATTCGAAACCTTTATTAATATATGTAAATACTATGTACATGTGATGATATTGCACAATGCTGAGTCCCCAGTTATTATTCCAGCATATCATACCACATTGAATTCTCATGTCAATGAACTCCATGCTGTTTGACTAATTCCGTAATGTCCAATAGCTTCTGACATTCTATAAACATATTTACCAGCCTTTTTGCTTTTTTGGTAAATCAATTAATGAACTACCAAAAGTTGTTTTCTCTATGTCTGGTTTATCCGTCAAAGGTATTGGATCATACGGGATACTTGAACAATCTTCAGTGTTAATGACTTAATGATCGGCTTCTGCAATTTTTCATGTAATTTTTGTGTCTCGGCTATTTCAGTAACTAGGATGTGAATCTTATAAAGATTGTTCTACATTGTACCACTTATAATTTTTGATTGTTGAGCGCCATGTAACTCTAGGCTCTATAATACTGAATTGCTATTGTTTGTAGATGCCTCGTTTATTGGATTACTCCTCCCTGTCTAAGTGCTATGTATTCTCATTATTGACTTCCGTCGAACTTGTAATCTGGTCATATAACCTTTGTCGGTGTGTATGACTTAATCAACTGCTATCGTACTAGCATAAATATATAGCATTTAGAAAACTTATGTATCCTCGTATTTCAATGCATACACAAATTTTTTACCTTAAATATTATAAATAATAAATATATACCAAATTTTCTCTTTTTTTACTAAACGCATAATTTTGCAACATTGGTATTAATTAATGCTAATTCAACTGATATGAACACAATGTGCTTGCATTATATGTCAACATACACCATATTTATATACTGGTATGTCTGTCATTATAAGTTGATTTATCTGGTTTTTTTTTTGTTAGTATTAAACTATTGAAGAAAAATTTCTTTTTCAAAATGCTGTTAGGCGTTTGAAAGTTCTACGGTTGTTTGTTATGACGTAGATGATAATGTGTAGTCTTAATTTAGGTCCAGACCTTGGGTATATGATTTAACTTATAAAAATTACAGTTTGGTTTCATTTCTAACGTTTTTTTTGATTGATTTAAAATATCAATCTGCACATGCTATTCCCAGCATATCAATTTACATATGCATTTTCAGTAGTAGATGTTAAAGGTTAAATGAGTGCTACTCCCAGCATATCAATTTACATATGCGTTTTCAGTAGTAAACCTAATTTTGAAGTGGGAAGAAGAAAATGATCTGTGAGCAATTTGCATTTGTGGGCAACTTAACTATGTGGCAGAAGCCATTATTTTTTCTATTTTTTCTATTTTTTCTATTTTTACTTCTGGTTATTCTTCAAGAAGTATATATCAGTTAGTATCAAGTTGTCTTTTTATACAATTTAGATTTTTTTTACCTTGTTGTGTAACTTTGTTATGTCATTCGGTTGCTTTCTAGTACATCAAGTTTCTTTACCAGCTTCCATGTATGCACTATTCGAAATTCGAAATTTGAAATTTCGATTGATACAACAAGAATGGAAATGGAACCATACGGACACAATGAAGAGCAAAACGGTTCTTCTAACCAGTCTTCCTCTAAGAAGAGGCGAAGAGGTCCTACGACAGGAAAGAAATATAGTAGAACACATGAGCCAAAATATGTTGAGTGGAGCGATAATGGCAAACCCATTGGGAAGTGGGCGAAGTCTTACAAAGCGTATGTGGGCGACGTAGCTCGATCCAAAATTGATATCACTATTTAGAGTTGGAATGACGTTAGCCAAGGGCTTAAGGACACTATTTGGCAAGATGTTAAGGTATTATAATTTCATTTATATTTGCTTGTTCATCATAAGCTTGCCATGTAATTATTAGGTTTCTTTAATTAGCATTGACATCCACCTAACACGCACGCACACGCACGCGCACATGCACACGCGTGCGCACGCGCACAGGCGTGCAGGCACGCACATTCAAAATTGATCTCACACCACACCATCCTTATGTAGATTTGCAGAGAATAATATGTGACAAGTAGTTAAAAATAAAATAAGCATTGCTCACAAGGTGTTTGCCTTCATGTAATGACTTGTCCATTTAGTTTAGTATTAATGACTTGTCCGTTCGACGATTCAGCACTATATTCATCGCTTATTACTTTTGGGAAAAAAATCAGTCAACTTTTGGGAAAAATAACAGTACATATGGGGGAAGAATTTTTTTGTATAAACTTGTTCATTTTTAATTACTATAGGCCGAATACCATATTGATGATAAAATGAAAGGCATTGTGCTAAAGAATATTTGGGAACGATGGAAAGATTTCAAAACGAAATTGGTTAGTGGTTGGGTTACGAAGACAAGACAGCTTTTAGAGGACCATAAACAGCCGTACGAGTTCTACGACGGAATTACCCAAGCACAATAGGAAACTTTCAAAAAGAATTGCGAAACCGATCAATTTAAGGTATGCCTTTTATTAATTTTAGAAACAAGGCTGTTTCGGATATAAGTTTTTACCTTCATTCAGAAATTCGAATTTCTTTTGCAGATGAGTGGATGTTTGATTGGTAAATTATTCTTGTAGGGTGAATACTTATTGTCCATTAGAATATACCCTTCATTAATTTTGTGCATTTGTTTGCACCATTCAAGCTAAAAAAGAAATATTTTTGTGCATTTAATATTATTTGGCGCACTTGCATTTGTTTGAAAGAAGGGAAGGATCACTTGAAGTCTTGAAACAACAAATATTTCTGCTTCAACTTTATGCACTTTTCACAGAACTTTAGAACTTCACTAATTGTCTAGGAAAATATGATTTAATTGGTTTTACACATCTTTCTGAAAATTACTATAAAGCAAATTAAAAAAAAACCTCTGGGAAAATTACAGTTACGGTTGATTTTAAAAATAACACTGAAAATGATACATTCACCATGACCGAATCGATTGCTCTGGAAAAATGATTTAGCTCATGGTTATAGACTGAGTGTTAACGGAATTTCATCTGAAATTCACCCCATAACAATTTCGATGGAAGTTATCAGTAGCACTAAATAATATTCATATAACAGATAGGACGGGGCTGTTCAAACCTTAAAAAAATGATAACTTGCCCAGTTTCTTCCTTTTGAGAAAACAAAGTTTCGAAGACTAAACCCTCTTATGATCTTTTGCCTAAATTTATTTTTTGTTTATTTTTAAAATTTCTTGTACACTACACAGAGCAAACATGGTGTCTTCAAGAGACCATACAGGACAACTACTACATGGTGTCGTGAAAGCATCATGTAGCGCAACTGCATTGAAATGTAATTTTAAAGAAAAATTAAGCGAAGACGACTTAGCAAAATAAGAGGTTTTTTCATACGTTCGAACATTTAGAGGCAACTAGGCATTTTAATGGGTTCGAATATAATTTGCCAAATAGACATGGACTATTTATTGACTTCAAACAAATTAATGTACATGCATGACATGATCAAGATTCAGAAGTTAATTTATCATAGCATTTTCATATTCCAAGTTTGGTAATGCGAAAAAGGAATGCAAGTTGTTAGAAGATTTCCAAATTTCTGAAGGCATTAATTTATTCTACCAAAGGATTTTTCTGAAGGCATTCATTTCTGAATGCAAGTTGTTATTTTGCACTCTATTTAGAGTAGTTCAGTACCATTAATCTTTCTTTTTTCATAATTTTTTTCATAAATGCAAAACCATAATTGTGTATGTATTTATGCTATTAAACAACGAATAAGTGAGAAAGCTAGACAGAGTCAGATGTGCAATGTGCATCCTCACTATTTAGGGCAAGCCGGATATGCCGGAAAAAAAGCAAAATGGATATCCAAAGGCTATAATTCCTCGATGACAATACCTAGTGGATCCGTCTTGGATCGAAGTATTAATTGGGTTTTGGCAAGATTGAAAAAGGGAGTTGATGGAAATTATACAATCCCAAATGAGAAAACTAGGCAAGTTGCAGAAAAAGTGGTATGATTAGTTTTCGTCCATTCATTGTATCTCTTTACATTAATGTCTTGCAATACATAACAATACATTATTATAATGTAAATATGTTTTTGTTTATAGAATGATTTGAGAGAAAAAGTCATTGAAGGGGATTGGATTCCAAATAGACACGACGATGTGCTAAATCGTGCTCTTGAAAAAAGTGAGCATCCAGGCCGAGTAAGGAGAATTGGTGGATTGATTAGTATCAAAGACGTATTTGGGGAGGCACAAAGAAATAAAGGTCTAAGTGGCGTAGTATCGGTAGATGACCTACATGTTATCACTCAGGATTTCGAAGCTAAAATGTCTCAGAAACTTGAATCTATGGTGGATACAATGGTTGAGCAGAGGCTTACTAATATTTTGAACATGATGGGTATGAAGGTGCCAAATAATATTGGGGTCGGCTACACACCTTCAATTGGTATTCGTAGTAGCTGTCAATCGGTACAGTTGGACAAATTACAATCTACAAGCAAAATTCAAGTTACATATCCATTTGTAGAATTGCAGGTATCTCAAATATCAAAGTCAAAATATTAATGAATCTTTGCATTTCAGTGGTCTAGATTGTATTGGCAATTGCATGTTGTTGATACAAATGATTTAACCACAGCAAATATAATGAAGGCACTTTAAATCAATTGCAGTTCTTTAAGTTCAGGTAGATCATATGCACCAATTTAGACGTTTGAGAATTAAGGAAATCTATTTAGAACTGTTAGAGTTAAACTGAAAGATAGGCTCCTTTAATGTGTACTGAACATTCGTCAGGCTTCATGAAATTAGATGTAAACATATGATCCTACTATATTTTCAATTTGGGTAGATCCTCAATGCTCGTCAAACTAATAAAAATAAGATGTAGATGCCAACTATTGCATGAATAAAAAATATTAATAAAACATATGAAATTGACATATGGATTTCAGATTTCTTTTGTAGTAGTAATTAGACCAAACCGGGAACTTGGCTTGGCTTGACAAATATGATATAAAGCTCTTTATTTTAGGCAAATATTTTAAATGGGATTTGATTCAGTATAAATTTGATTTTTTTATTTCGTGATACAGTAGGTTTTATTTTCTCAAACTTATTTCAATATAAATAGTTCTTTAATATAGAAATAAGCACAGTAATGAAATTGATTTCCTTTCAACTCTTTTTGTTTTCTTTGAAGGTGTTTTTTTTTCGTACTGTCTGATCAGCTGGTTTTATGCAAGAAATTATTGATATTATATGCAGCTTTATTTTATAGATAGTACTGTGTATTTCTAATTGTCCTGCATGATTTTGATATAGCGGCAAAATGTCTTCTTTAGAGCAACCTAGTCCACGATTTAACCGTAAAGACAACTTAGGGAAAGAAAAAAGAAAAAAGCCATAATTGTATTTTATGCTCAAAGTGTCCGTTGTTTCCCAACCTTGTTATTAGAAAAGGAAAAAAAAAAACAAAAAAAAAAAACAAATGAACAAACGAATACCATAGAACGTAACAATTAAACATTGACATTCATTGTTTATTACTCGCACTTAAGAGCAACTTCTTATAAAAAGGCTTTAGACCCATTATTCTGGTTGTAAATTTTACTATTTTTCTTGCTAATCCTGCAATAGTGGTTCTAATTAACCGGGTGCACCGGCAAAGTGGATTTTTCTTAATTTGACCTCTTAGAAAGTAAACTGCAACAACCAGTAAATAACCAGATAACTTTTTGTGCGAGTTAGAATATTATAGCCACAAACATTTAAATAATAATAATAATAATAATAATAATAATAATGCATGTCTTAATAGTAATGTGTGCAAGCTTTTTAATAACGTCAAACTTAAATCTGAAATCGTTATGCCTCAATTCAAACGTTTACTTCTGCAAATATATATCATTTTATGCATCTAATATGCAAATGAAAAATGTTTGTTTTGTTATTGTCATCCTTAGGAACCAGCTAAATGTTGTCTAGCTGTGGATTTCAACTTCCAAATTATCGTAGTGGGTCGTGGTAGGGTACATCCTGCTTCAAAATCGGGCGATCGATGCCACAATCAACAACTCTTGGCTGATCATGTAAAGGTTGGGATTGACGCGGTGGAGCCTATTCATGCAGGAGTCTCACTTCCAGTTCCAACTCAATATCACACCACAATAGGAGAAGCGGTTGGTAGTTTTGTTCAGTGGCCTAAAAATCTTGTGCTTTT
The DNA here is from genome assembly GCA_030737875.1 of Allium sativum. NCBI lineage: Eukaryota > Viridiplantae > Streptophyta > Magnoliopsida > Asparagales > Amaryllidaceae > Allium > Allium sativum. Next base: position 756,596,714 of record CM060918.1, read on the forward strand.
AGGAGAAAATGATGAGGTAAAATCTCTTGTGCATGTGCATTATTATTCTTATCAAATATATCATTATTGATTTGATTTTGTACACAAGCATGTTAATCATATAAGTGAAGCTTTAGCAGAACAATAAATAACAGGCTGTACTACTATTAGGGATCACAAATATTATAACTAGGATGTCTTCTACTATATAAACTCCTTTTCACTGTGGTCCAATATAACTTGTGCTTGTAAATAATGCTCTAGCTCAGTTGGATTTTGGAAAAATCATGTCGGTAATAACGAAAACACATTTCGTTCAGGCACTTTATAGCCTTTTGGATAAACCAAGGCCATAATCACCTGCTACATTTTTAATTTTCAGCATGGTTATAGAACAGAAATTAAACTGTTTTGAGCTTTTGGGATATGGGACTGATTTTTAACTTTCAGCATGTTTATAGAAAATAGATTAAAGTGAAATCTTGTGTTTTTGAATAGGTATGCTTATGCTTTGATCAGTTTTGTTTATTTCGTTAATGGTTGTGTATATTTATGTAATCGTTGCCACAGTTTTGTTTGCCAAAATGGTTTATTACAATGTTATTTTTTGTAGATAAGGGATGATAGACATAAATAAGATAATATGCTAAACAATAAATCGAACTAAAATTTACAGAGAGGTTCAATATTGTAAGATAATCTAAATCCAGAGTATTTTAGTGGTTTGAATTTTCTTTGAGGTAGAAAATAAGCCTAGATGTCAGTTACTAAAACGACAGAAGTTAAACCATTTTTATTTCATTGTTGCTTATTTGCAAAGAATGTTAATTAGCAGATATTAAGACCATAACTAGATATAGGTTGAGTAGGTGATTGTGCTTAGGGGTGGATTCATGTTCATTCGATCTTTTTTTGAGCCCAACTCATTTTCAAACAGTGTCAAATGGATAATAGAAATGCAAGACATAATATTAAATTGTACTGAAGTAACACTCAGCCATATATCCACAATCATTGATGTTACCTTCATCTATCAAACTGATTTTTTTTATTGGCTAATTTCTTCGCCATTATATATGTTTTAGATATGCAGGAAATGGTAGAAAATGCAACATTTGAGAATGTACAATAACTTTATGTGCAGGCTACACCTATAGCGAGCACAAATAAAGTGAAACAATATGGTGCCACGACCATGAATAAGAACGAAATGGTCATGAATACAATGTCCAATCAATTTGTGAAGCATAAGGCAATCGTGGGAGAAGATATCCTGAAAAATTTGACGGATGAGTGTAAATATTTCCACGACTTGATAGTTCAAATGCCAACCGATGATGGTTTTATCATTGCAATTCACGTGAATAAGGATTTATTTACGTGTGACGAGGACTTTGAAATTCATATAAAGATGGATGACATTATCCAATTTCTTAGTATGGCATGGCTGAATGCGTCATGGCTACAAATTTGCATCATGTGAGTATTTACATTTTTTTTTTTTGCTGAACGAATAAGAATAATGTTGATTACATGTTTAAATAATGTATAGATGGTTAAATCATATGTTCAATAATCTCGAAGTGAAGAACATTGGGTTTATGTGTCCTCAGAAGCTTTCCCAAGTACGGAAATATCCAGATGTGACAAATAGATATATCTCAAACTCGTGGCATGCATCATAGTCTAAGTGCTTATTCTTAGCTCCATACTACGAAGGGTACGAATATTAGACTTTCAGTAAATAGTTATTAGTTTGTGGTTGATTTTATTTTTTATAAACTTATATTGCAGGAAGCAATGCCTACTGCTTGTTTTCCGTATCGAAAAAAACGAGGTTTATGTTTTTGATCCCCAGGCCGAACGCAAACACAATCTAGTGATCAAGCCACAAGTAAATGTGTATGTTTTATTCGTTTGCCTTTTGTTTAGATATGTCTTTTGTTACATTATTTGTGTAGAGATCACATGCACGTTGCATGACCATTCTTTAGATTAAGATTATGGGTTCATTTGTTGCATTTTCAGGGCCTTCCTAACTTACAAAGCAATAGGTGGCAAGTCATCTCGAGGAAATAACTTGAAATGGAAATTCGTTACGGTAAATTGTTATGTGACAATTTTTTTTTGTTTGTTGTTTGGGATATAAATTCATTATAACTTGACTTTTTTTTTTGAAATATTGCTAGTGTCCCCAACAAGTAGGACCAACGGATTGTGTATATTATGTGATGAGGTATATGCATGATATAATAAAAAACCACCATCAAAGTATTGATTTTCGTGAGGTACCACTTTCTTAGTTTTATTTTTTCCTTTCATATTCAATATAGATAATTGTATGATTAATTATTCTGAAAAAATCTCTTTACTGTAGGATTTTTTACAAGCTGTTTCGTACGGTCAAAAAGAGATGGACGAGATCCGAGATAATATAGCTACTTATATCATGCATAACTGGATGTAGTCGTCGTATATGCTACAATATTGTGAGTTTATTCACGTTTCTTTAGTTGCATCATATTAATATGAAAGTATGGGTTTCTAGAGTTAATATGTGCTTAATTTATTTTTTCCTTTTTTTCCCATGGAAAACACGACGCTTGAGACTTTCTACTGAACATGCGCTGACCTCATTTTGCTACTGAAGCAAAATGCCAGTCACATTTTGTGTTAAAAACATAACATAAACAATAAACAGTCAGGTTACATTTGTTAAAACAATAAAATCTACCTTACAGCGTTAAAAGAATAAAATAATATTTGAACATACAATACTTCGGTATAGAATAACTCAGGTTTTTTTTTTTTGTTCTAGGACTAGTTTTAATGTCTGACCATTCAGCAATTGGATATACAATAATTTTTGACTTAATGAAATTGATTTTGTTTAGATATTTTTCTGTTTTAACTATAAAACAGAAAACTTGGCGTTATTCTAATCTTGCATTTACATTCTAATGATAATGAACTGAATCAATTGTTTGAAGTACATAACGAGTTTGTGCACTTAATTTGTCTATTTACATGGCTATAGCGACGCCATAATTTTGGGCAAATATAAATATTCTTTGTTGGTGTTGGATTCATTTATCATGCCACTTATTGCGACCGTGACGAATAAAGCAGTTCCCAAATACCCATAAATAGTGAGCAAGACATCTTTAGAAATCACATGCAAGTCCTGAAAATACTTGCTGTCTTGATTTAAATCATCTGTTTTTGTTGGTAAATATCAGTAAACCATAAAATATTTAGTAACTGTCCATAATCTATGCACGGTTTTAATGATAGAAACAAATTCAATACAATTGTCCTTTAACAAATCTGATTTTTAAAATAATTCAAATTAATTAAAATGGAGAAAAAAAGTATAGACAGATTGTTAAAATTAAATATTCATGGTAGTAATTAGAACATAACAAATTTGTGTCAATGGTGAATACCGATGAAGCAGTAAAATTCCAAACTGTAAGACTAGATGATTTGGGATTAAATCTTCTTGACACCAATTATCAATTTGCAGAAAATTAAAGTAAAATAAAGGCACAAGCTTATTAGGAGAATAGTAACTTTTCTTAAAAGCATTGAAAGCTGTCAGGAGTATATTTAGATTTATCTATTGCAAAATTATTGGACTTATTTTTTAATATTATATGGTTTTCTAAATCTTGAACTAAAAATGTAAATCTTTAGTCAAAACAGAGATTTAATTTACTTCAAAACCATGATCGATTTAATAACAGTATTCTGGAAAAATGAGGAATAAAGCGAGCTGTCTGGAGAACATTTAAATTTATTGCAAAATTAAAGGACTTATTTGCAGATAATATGTTTTTTTAGATCTTGAACTAAAAATATGTAAAAGACTTATCAAGACAAAAATATAACTTGCTTCAAGATTATAGACCTCTAAATCTACATTTATTTGTTTTATCTTTCTGAGAAGGTAGGTATGCTGAAATTTCAGACCTACCAGAATTTCCCAAAAAAATCAGTAGTGTAGAAATAAAATAAACCCTCAAAATTAGGATATTCTTCTCAAACTTGCCTGTTTCCAAATCAAAATTGCATAAAGTGAAATGTGTGCATCAAAAGTTGGAATTTTCACTAAACTAAGTGGGATATTGACAAGTGATATCATATTATTAAAATCCCTAACATACCATATTATTTAATATCTCTCCAGTTTGATGTTATTACCTGATTTCTATGACAAGTGATATAAGCATTGATGACATAGTAATTAATCCCTAAGATACCATATCATTAAAATCAATATGCAAATTCAAAAACTGTAGAAGCCATAACATTTAGTGATATAAGCTTATAGTGGAAAACGATCTCCCACAAAGGCTACAAAATTTGATTGAAGAACGCAGAGATGGGCAGCGGTCTGGCGGTCAAGTATTCGTCAAGCAAATGGCGACCGCCTTGCTGAAAGCGCTACATATTAACACAGTTTTGTAGTTGCATGCAAATAGCCTTGTTTTTTTTTCATTTCATCTCAAATTTGTCATTTTTGTACATGATTTTACCATTTGTGCATATGCATTTTGAAAAGAGAAGTAATTATATGTTTTGTACAAAGAAAATGGGTTATAATTTTATAAGCCGGGCACATCATGTGTATGTGCTGGTTGGTGCTTTCGACGAATTGTTCAGGCTGTGTTTATTAATCAGTTATGAGGGTTGGTTGCCTATTTTGGTGGTTTATATAATAACAAGAAAATTGGTCATTGAATACTTTTTGCAATTAAATTTTACTTTTTTGAATATTTGTGTGAAGAGCCGTTGGGTGGTTTTGCTAATGAATAGTATGTTATTAGCCGACTATAATTTTGGAGATTTGATATTAGATTCTGGACATGCATCATTGTATTTTAATCATGCTCGCAAAGAGACAGGTAATTGATAATGGGTGATGGATTCCAACTTTGCTATGCTTGATTTAATCATGCATCATTGTATTTTAATCATGCTCGCATTGTAGGCTATGAATAAGCAGCCACGTAGCCGTAGTTTAAGATACGTTTCAAAGTATATGCAGCCACATAAATTCTCCGCGATGGATAATCAAATTTTGTAGCAATTTTTATACGAGATGGATTTAGAAAATTTTACAATGAATTCCGATTTTTCTAGCTCTATTAAAATCAATTTACACGATCAGTTTTAATGTGTTCGAGACAGACGATTGGTTCGAACTATGCAACGTTGTTCGAGACAGACGATGTTTATAATAAGGACGTAGCTAAAAATTTCAACGTAGTAACAACATTTCAGTCAAACAAAAAACATGTAAAATAGATCATTCAAATATGTATGACGAGTAAATAGCTTAGATCCATTTATTTTGAAACCTACTTCCATATTGTTATCTTTGCGTTTTGAATCTCATTCCCTTCCCCTCTCTCTCCCTCAGCTTAAAAAAATGGATATGTCAATAGCATGTGCATGAAAAATATGTTGACATTAAATGATATGGTTATCTTTGCGTTTTGAAAAATATGTCAATAGCATGTGCCTCGTACAGTAAGGCATTTAGAAGTTCAGAAATGATGTCAATAGCATCTCCATTTTTTCCTTGCTTGTTTTAGAGCTACTTCAGAAATGATGTCGTACAGTAAGACATTCAATTTTTTTTTGAACAAATCAAACCAAAATAATTGTTGGTTTGATTGGTTAAACTTTGAGAAGAAGAGAAAAATTTGGTTCTATTTGATTTTATTTTTTATTTGGCAATTTGAAATTGGATTAACCATTTTATCACACCTATCAGGTAGTTAGATATCTCCATAATTAAACCGAAGCAACACCATTGTTTTGCCAAGTCCCATATTTGTCATTGTTTGACACGGTTTGCGACCATAACAAAACAGTATACTACAGTTTGCAAAATAGTATACTGCAGTATAGCATACTGCAGTATCGCATCTGTAATACTGTAGTATGCGATACTGCAGTATTACAGTATGCGATACTGCAGTATCGCGCGATACTGCAGTATTACAGTATGCGATACTGCAGTATCGCATACTGTAATACTGGAGTATCGCATACTGCAGTATTACAGTATGCAATACTGCAGTATTACAGATTGCATATCTGTAATACTGCGGTTGGATTTATACTGTATTTTGTGCTTATTTCACTTTTGTTTTCTTTGTAATACTACAGTTTATTGAAAGTTTGTTTTTGAAATTTTGCAGGTAGATATATATTGCGTAGCAGATATTCCACGAGGCGATTGGTTTGTTTTTGTAAGTCGGGATTTAGTTAGTAAGACTGGATTATATATGTTGTATTTGGTTCTTTCTTGGAGTATGACTGAATTATATATGTTTTATCTGGTTTCTTCTTGTAGTAAGACTAAATTATTCACAATCTATGAATTATTGTTTTCTTATTAATATGTTGTTGCTATTAAATGTGTGGATTATTAACATTATCAATGAAATTATTACATTTATTCTTGTATTGTTCAATCTGTATTGTTATATATTGATAATATTGGTGATATATTGATTATTTGTTTTGATATATTGATGATATATATAGAGGAGCTACTTTTATTAAAGAGTATTTTTTGCTTCGTTTGTGGTTACAACCGAAGCAACAAGGAAGTCAATTATATGCTCCCTCCTCTTTTATACGTCGGTTGTTGAAGACCGAAGCAATAAAATATTTTTTGCTTCGGTTATCAATCCGAAGCTACAATCTTCCCTTTATTGTGCCTTCTTCAGTTGCTTCTGTTGTTAAACCGAAGCAACAATGGGAAATAATCGAAGCAACAGAGTGATATTTGCTTCGGTTGCTTGTCTGAAGCAACAGCTTATTGGTCTGTTGCGTCTGCTGCAGTTGCTTCGGTTGCAGAACTGAAGCAACAGGGGGTAAATAACCGAAGCAACTGACCTGTTTTGTAGTAGGGCAAGAAGAATCAAGCTTTCGTCTAGGACAAAAAGTGCGAGGATGCATTCAAGAGTCTAAAGGAAAAGTTAACGTGCGCAACAGTGTTAGTCATTCCTAAGGGGATTGAAAAGATGACAGTATACACGGATGCTTATGATACCGGACTAGGTGCTGTATTGATGCAAGGAGGTAGGGTTGTAGCTTATGCAAGTCGACAACTGAAACCGCACGAGAGAAGATACCCTACCCATGATTTGGAATTAGCAGCGATCGTATTCGCATTGAAGATGTGGAGACATTTTCTCTTGGGAGAAAGATTCGAGTTGTTTACTGATCATAAGTCATTAAAGTATCTTTTCTCTCAAAAGGATCTAAATCTCCGACAACAAAGATGGTTAGAGTTCTTTGCTTCCTGTGATTTCGATATCGCATATACACCTGGAAAGGGGAATGCGGTAGCTGATGCATTGAGTAGAAGATGTGACACCCCACCTCCGCCAGTACCACTCTTGCAAGGGCACTGACTTTGGAGGGGCGTTAAACAAGGTAAACATGCATGCAGATATCACAAGACAGAACATATAAGTAAAACAGAGTAGTAAAGCAGGGGATAAAACTTAGCATTTCAAAACCATAGTCATGTTACAACAAAGTACTTGGTCATTATTTTCCAACAACAAAGTCTAGATAAAAGCATAAACTGAAAAACCGAAATACATAAAGTACTATCCCCAAAATGAAGTGATAAACCATAGCTAGCTCAATGTCCAAACCCGTACATGAGCAAATCCAGTAAGCAAGCTGCAAAGATACAAGCTAAGCTCCAAAGTTCCCACCCTGAGAACCTGAGGGGGGGGGGGGGGGAACGGAAGAAAAGAGGCGAAAGAAAACAGGTCAGTCAAAAAGACAGGTAAGCCCTACTACTATCTGTCTATGAACTAGTAAAGTTAACTGGCATGAGAAGCTGAGATGAACATAACGATAACAACATACTAGCATGATGATTAACTAACAAGATAGATAAAGGTGTCATCACATACTTAAGGTTAAGTTTTGCACCACGGGTGTACTAGCATTCTAACATGTCAAGTAAAAACAAGAATTGATCCCTTGGCCCAAGCTTGGCCCAATATCATGAGGTGACCTAAATCAAGGTCCAACTACACAGTCTAGTCGATCGGCTCCCTATAAGCCTAACTCGTCAAGTGTCGGTGTCATACGGCCTAGTCATGTAATGTAGTTGACTGTGCAGGGTCCACCCCATAGGGTGTATCAGGCCCTACGGTGTAACCCTCAGACACCATTACAGGATGCACAGTCCAAACCTACCGATGCCCGTGTTCAACTCCGGACTTGATGTGCACGACCATGGTCCGCCTGAACAACCGGTGCATCATTCAGCCATCTCTTTTGGTCTCTTACAATCAGCCCAGTAATCGTGCCCCACCCTAGCCTAGTCCTAGGGTCTTATGTTACTACCTAGAAGGTTACTGCTGAAAAGGACCATGCAACTAGGGTTTCTTAACGGGTTAAATGTGGTTAACCCGATCCAAACGTGGATTAAATCGGTTAAGAGTACCCAAGGCTCCTGACTTAACCTCGATTAATCCATCAAGCCCAAATTGGTTAAGTATTAAGTGGACCATGACTTAACCCTAATCAGGAGGCATTAATTATCTTAATGCTCTTTAACCTCTCACATTAGACTTTGTTGTGGTTACTAGTTAAGCCGGGCGTGTCCGGGTAGCTTTACACCACAACTAGGTCTAACCTCGGGTTCGAGCACAACATGACCAACTTCTCACATTGGGTCCTATTTTTTGTAGCCACTAGTTAAGCCGGGCGGGTCCGGGTAGGTTTATGCTACAAACTCAACCCAACCTCGAGTTGGCCACACTCATATTTTCTAAGTGTCATGTCCATTATGTTTCCAAAACATAATTACAAGTTAACATATCACGTCATGTTATAAAAACCATGTTTATGTCATAGTGTTACCCAACCCCAACGTAATCCCATCGTTTACATAATCGCAACAACGCATAAAGGATAAAATGGGGAACTTAGCATAATCATGACATAAAGGTATTGAAGCCACAAGTTTATCATGGTGGCATATGAAATGTACACATGTTCATATACTTGCATATTGCATTATTAGGCTTCAAAAGCATGCATAAAACCAAACTTAGCATATGAGTGATACATGGTGATAAATAACATGTAGAAGTTGCTAGAAGTTCGCATTTAGGCTCACATGCAAGTTATCATAAGGGATATGATAACTTTCATGTTGCCAAAATGCAACCTTTAACATAAAGCTTGAAGCTTTAAGGCCATAAACTCAAGTTTAACTTGCATAACATGATAACATGTGTATAATGATCAACCCAAACTTGCATAACATGATAACATGTGTCATACGTAACTTGCATAATGATCAACCAAACTTGCATATAATGACCAACCTAACTTGCATATAATGATCAACCAAACTTGCATATAATGATCAACCAAACTTGCATATAATGATCAACCAAACTTGCATTTAATGATCAACCAAACTTGCATATAATGATCAACCAAACTTGCATATAATGATCAACCAAACTTGCATCATTCATTTAACTTTAGAGTTCAATAAAAAGAAAGTAGAAAAGGGCTTACAATGCTATGAAGACACAAATAAAAAGTTATTAAAAGATTGAGACGAAGCCCTTATGCAATCACCAAAAAGACCCAAATATGCAAGCTCCAAATGAAAAACCCTTGAGCCAAATCAATAAAAACCCTTGCTTTGAAATAGAAATGTTGCAACTTGACTTGAATGCAAACTAAGAACATTCATACAAGCTTGAAAATACTTGTATGCATTCAAAATCTCTCATATAATTTAACTTAGAAATTTTAGCATGAGAGTGGAGGCCATGAGAGGAACAATTTTGGCATAGTTTAGTTGTAGGAATGAATAATGATGATTTAGGCTAGGTGTTAGGTCCTTTTTATAGAAGATTAGGGCAATATTAGCCATAGGATTAACCCTAGATTCAATCCAAGCCATCAAAGCATGTCTTGGGGAAGAAGTCAAGTGTAGGAACCATCTAGGGCCTTTAGATTAAAGTTGAACCATGAGAACCATTCAAATGCAAAATCTGCATTTGAGCGAATCGGCCCACGGGTTGACAGCCAAACACCCTGGATTAACCCCTAGTCGACCCAGCAAGCTCGGGTCGACCTCAAAAATCGGCCGGTTCGGTTATTCCCCTCTCCCAATTCGCTGTTTTGAACATTTTTGCATATTTATTTATTTAATTTTCAATTATATATATATATATCAATATATATATATATTTCTCTGCGCAGCCCATTTCACTTAACAAAGTATACTTTAATTTGTGAATTTTTTCGTGAAACTTCGCGAGGCCATATCTTGGTCATACGGACTCCGATTTTCGAAAACTCGGACTCTATTTCGCGTATTTTTCCGAGATGAACGCAATGGCACAGCCCGTTTCCCTTGATTCAGATTTTACAGTTTAATTCTGCCTCCATTTATGGTATAACATGTTATTCAAAAATACGGGTTGTTACATTCTCCCCTCCTTAAAGGATTTCGTCCCCGAAATTTCCAAGTTAGGAAGAATGTATCCTACCATCCATCATCCATCTACTCAAAACATCATCCACGAGCAATCATTGTCCTTAAAAGGTTCTAAATGCTATATCATCATATGCAAAGGTGTGTGTATATGTACTTATCTAATGCGAAAATCAGGAGGTTACTGATTCAGTAAACCCCCTTAATGCAAAATATGTTAGTGAAATGAGTCCATATGTATGCAAATTCCTAACATAATTTATAATCTCTACATGAGTGCACATATCATTCATCCATATGCAACATCCACGTGATAGCATAACAAGTTTTCATCCATGAATAAGCATAAACACTCATGCATATGCAACATGAAAGTGTGTGAGCCGATCTTAGTGCCTAATGTGTATCATGCATCCACGAGTATCCACGTGCAAACACTTGCAACCACTTGCAACCATCAAGCATAACATGTTTCAAATACACGTTTCATCCAAAGGGTTTCTACCTAAGGTCCTCATAACATGATTAACGGGATGACAAGATAAACAGGATAAACACGGATAAACAGAAAGATATGCTAATTAGGAAAGAGGTCGAGAATGTACCCCCAAAAAGAAATGGATAAAGCCCACGCATCTTCTCCTCGGTTTCCCAAGTTGCATCTTCGTCGGCTTCACCCCACTGAACTTTCACCAATTTGACTTCTCGATTCCTCAGTTTCTTGATCTCTGTTCCCAAGATACGAATCGGAGTTTTCTCAAGGTTGCTTCTTTCTCTACCTCAATGTCTTCAAGAATGCTTGGTTCAACCACCTCAGCGGACTCATGAAGGCACTTTCGGAGATGCGAGACATGAAAGACATTATGCACTCCGGCTAGCTTTTCGGGCAATTCCATCTTCCCAACTCTTTCTATAGTAGGGAAGGGTCCTACGATCCTTAGTGTCAGCGAACCATATTTCGCAAAGGAGAAATCTTCACAAAGACCATATCTCCAATTTTAAATTCCAAGTCTGTCCTTCGCTTGTCTGCATAGGATTTCTGTCTGTCTGGGGCCGTTCTTATCCGTCTTCGAATCAATTCAACCCTCTCGGATGTGTCCCTTATCATGTCGGGCTCAATTATAAGCTTATCCGTCGTCTTCCCACCAACATGTTGGTGGTTTGCACGGCCTCCCATACGAAGCTTCAAATGGTGCCATCCCAATGCTGGCTTGATAGTTATTATTATAAGCAAACTCTACAAGAGGAAGGTGGTCTTCCCAAGTACCACCGAAGTCGAGAACACAAAACCTCAAAAGATCTTCTAGCAATCTATTCACCCTTTCAGTTTGGCCATCTGTCCGGGGGTGATAGGCTGTATTCAGATTCAATCGTGTACCCATCGCTTCTTGCAAACTGTTCCAGAACTGACTAGTGAAAATTGGGTCACGATCGCTAATTATGCTAGAAGGAACTCCATGCAACCGCACTATCTCTCAAAGATAAATAGATGCTAACCCTGTTGCGGTCCTCTTGCTCTTTACTGGGATGAAGTGAGCACCCTTCGTAAGTCTGTCAATTATTACCCATATCCCAAAAAGCCCAAATAGTTTGGTGACGAACATCTTTACCCCAACTATATCTCACAAACAGGCGAGTCATACTCCTTATGGGGTTTGCAACAGAACTAAGATTAAGGATAGGTCCGAGAGGATATACTTAAAAGATAGCATGCGAGTAAGCTCTACGGAACAATAGAGATCAAGGATATACTCTTAGAAAGAGATATAATGCGCGTATCTAGTCTTCAGTCTTCTAAGCCACATTTTCTTGTGCTTAATCCCATCGTGCCTTGACCGTCTTTCAACTTCATAATTCCGTAGTTCTTAATCCTTATTTCCAAAATATGAGTTAGAACTCATTTCACCGTTGCCTCTCATTCCTCTTCCACTTATCCTTTACCTAAAATACTTGGCTTCCACCCAACTGCATACTCATGGAAAGACTAAGTTCTTCTTCGTCAACTTAGTGAGAAGGGGCCGAAATCTTAGCGAAGTCTCTGATGAACTTCCTATAGTAGCCCGCCAAACCGAGAAATCTTCTTACTTCGGTCGCATTCCTAGGAGTCTTCCAATCTTGAACCACAACCACTTTCGCGGGATCCACCGCTATGCCTTGCTTAGAAACTATATGTCCAAGAAACCAAACTTCCCTTCTCCAGAAATGACATTTGGAGAACTTGGCTTTCAATTGATGCGCTCTAAGCATATCCATCACTTCCTTGAGATGTCTGGCATGTTCTTCCTCGTCCTTTGAGAAGATCAGAATATCATCCACGAAGACAACAACAAACTTGTTGAGGAACTCCCTGAACACCCTACTCATCAAGTCTACGAAGTAGGCGGGTGCATTAGTCAATCCGAATGGCATGACAAGCCATTCAAAGAATCCATCCGGAGTCCTAAACGCAGTTTTATCAATGCTATCCTCAGCTACTGTAACACCCCACGCCCGCTATGGTCACTCACTAAGGGAATGCCATAGCATCGGTGGAGTATTTTAGTGAATATAGAACAGAAAAATTACAACAAGACAGATATAATTAATACTTGAAATTTAAAAATATCATCTCACAACAGCGGAAATAAACATGTCTGGTTACATCATAAAACCACGATAAAAGTCAAGTACAATATCCATCAAAATAAAGAAGTACATAATCCCACTCTCTCATACAATAGCCATAACAAAAGAAAAGATAACTGGATAACTGGAGCTTTACATCTACCCAAGCTCCTAAAGACTGGAACAGCAATCCGATCAAGCTCTACTCCCGCTAGGATCCACCGTAGGACCTGAGGGTTGGGAAAAAGATAAAAACAACGGGGTCAGACATAAGTCTGAGTGAGTCCTATAACTTTAACAATACAATCATTAAAGTAACCAGAGAAGACATAAACTTGACCTACGGTAATATCTGGGGATGAATGGCTACACTAAGCAGCTTGGTAGACTTAGGATAAACTAAGATAACCGTCAGGACGCATCTACCCACCCAAGGATAATTACTAACTGCACCACACCAGTCATTCCTACTTAAAGGTTGATCCCTTCCAAGGACTTAGAAAATTTCCCCAGTAGTTTCGTGTACTCCTAGCCCACTACATAGGTGCCGTCTGCCCCTATCTCCACTAGGTGTACTCAGTAATTCTTACCCAGTAGTTTCGTGTACCCCTACATAGGTGCCGTCTGCCCCTATCTTCATTAGGTGTACCCACTACTCCCCATCGATCGGCTCCCTACCGTAGATACCCGTGCTGGTCCCACAGTGGGGTGTATCACTCCCCTAAAGTGGCTACCCAATACTATCAACGGTGCACGGCTTTATATCTACACGATGCAACAACGGCTTATCTACCAGCCCGGGCCCACACACGCATATGAAACCCGTTGGACTTGCGTTGCCACCGCTAACCCATTTTGGCCTCTTATAATCAAGCCCAATATGCGTGTCCCGTCACTCGACATGGGTCGAGCCCACAAAGATACGTTTGGGATATTGGTTGAAATGGGCCCCCACAAGCTACCCACTTAAGCTTGTCAAATATCTAGTGTATCCCACTTAACCCTTTAATCATGTTTAATTACATGTTTCCACTTGGTTAAGTATTCTAATCGTATTTTCTATTGCCACCCAAGGCAACCCACTAGATTCCACATGCCACCCAAGGCAACCACAAAATTTCCACATGCCACCCAAGGCACCCACTTAACCCCTCATGTCCCACTACATGCTAATATGGTTAAGTGTTTCTTAATTAATTAAGAACGTGATCTCCCATAAAGACCTCCCACATTAGACTGGCTGTTATGACCGCCTGGTTAAGCCGGTAGAATCCGGGCAGTCTTACGTCATAACAGAGTCTAACCTCGTGTCTTTATCTTAATCACGTATTTAATTTATGGCTAAGACCTCTCACATTGGGCTGACATCTGTAGCAACTGGTTAAGCCGGTTGGGTCCGGGCAGTTTTACACTACAAATGAGTCCAACCTCGTGTCTTAGTCGATTAATTACACCTAATTAATCACCCCCATATTAATTATCCCTAATTAATATCAAGTTTTCCATAACATGGGTAGACCTAACTCAATAGGTAAATTCCCATGGGGTAGACCTAACTCAATAGGTAAATTCCCACTTATGGTAATTTATTTTTATGGTATGCTTAATCATACCCAATCATACTTTTATTAACATATTTACCAACCCCATCGTTCCCCACGTAAATCGTTCTTATTTCATGACATAAATAAGGGGAAGATCATCACAAATATCATGGGTTTAGCATACAACTTTGTCATGGGTTTAGAGGATGTCAACTTGCATATATGAGCATATATTAACCCAACTACATATAACCCAAACTTGCATATTATCATACACATGATTTGCATAACATGTTGCATATGAGCTTGCATATTATCATACACATATCTTGCATAACATGTTGAACTTGCATATAGGCATTCTCATAACTTGCATAACATGTTAAACATGCATTTAAGCATACACATAACTTGCATAAGCATTCACATACTTGCATAAGCATCCACATACTTGCATAAGCATTCACATACATGCATAAACATGCATAACTTGCATATCACATAAATCTTGCATTTAAACATATACATGACTTGCATAAGCATCCATATACTTGCATAAGCATGCATAACTTGCATATCACATAAATCTTGCATTTAACATATACATGACTTGCATAACTCACTTTGTTAAACATGCATAATTCCACTCATTAAATATGCATAAACCCACTTGTTAATCATGCATAAACCAACTTGTTAAGCATGCATAAATCAACTTATTAAGCATGCATAAACCAACTTATCAATCATGCATAAACATAGAACAACATAGAGTAACGTATCATTATAAATGATTCAAACTCACTAATCCACATTTAAGACCATAAGTCTCATTAAACCCAATCTACTTACTTTAACAATTGATGTTAAAGTGATAGAAACTCACCAAAACCAAGATTAGCAAACTTATGAAGGGGAATTAGTTGTTAAATATGAAGAAGCCAATGATTAGAGATTGATTAGAGAGGGATTAGCTTGCAACTTCCTTCTTAAATTAGTGGAGGCTCCTTCTAGGATTTAATTTGGCGGCATGAGGCCATCATTTCTATTTTTAGTATGGATTAGGGTAGGTTTAGGGTGTATTTATAGATTAAGAGAGTGTTTTAGGCCCTTAGATTAACCCTAGATTAGATTAGGTCCGTTAGATTTAGGAAATCTCTAGAACCAGCCCTCCAAGCCAGCCTAGAACCCAACCTGGTGCACCCAGGTTCACTGGACGGCGCGCCCCTGTCGACAGGCAAGTCGACAGCCCTGTCGACATGGGTAGGGCGGGAATCTTCCCGCCTGACCCCGCCTGTTCCATTCCACAATCTGAAATTTAAATTTTTAAATCTGTTTTTAGTTCTAATTTTTCTGCAAATTTCTTTGGTCCATAACCGGGCCATACGGACTCCGATTCTCGAAAACTCGGACTCTATTTCGCGTATTTTTCCGAGACGAACGCAATGATGCAGCCCGTTACCCCCAATTCCCACATCTGAGATTATTTATCCTGTAATTAGTGAATTTTAGTATTAACTAAAATTCGGGGTGTTACATTCTCCCCTCCTTAAAGGATTTCGTCCCCGAAATCTCTAAGCTAAGGAGAATGCATATCCTACCATCCAAACAACCATCTACTCAAATCATCAACCACGGGCATCCATTGTCCTTAAACAGTTTCTAATGATGTATGAGCATATGCAAAAAGTGTGTGTATATGTTCCCTATCTAATGTATGAACATATGCAAACCATGATAGTGCCATGCATCCATTATGTATGCGAGAGAACCCTATCGACACATACAATATCTACATGAGTGCACAATCATTCACCAAAATGCATCATCCATGTGATAACACAACCATTATACATCCATAAATATATCTTCCTACGCACAATTTTATGCAATATGCAATATGAAGTGACTGAGCCGATCTAGTGCCTAGAGTGTGTGTATATGCATCCACGAGCAACCACTAGCAAACACTTGCATCCACTTGCATCCATCAACCATAACATGTCTCAAACACATGTTTCAACCATAGGTTTACCCTATCTAAAGGTCAAAGGTACTAACGAGAGGATATACCGAAGATAAGATAAGTACTAGACAAGCGATAAAGGAGAAAGTAAAGACATACCCTCAAAAAGAAATGGGTACAATGAACGCATCTTTGCTTCCGTCTCCCAAGTTGCGTTGCTCTCATCTTCTCCCCATTGCACTTTAACTAGCTGAACCTCTCGATTCCTCAATTTCCTAGTCTCTGACCCAAGGATGCGAGTAGGAGCTCGTCGAATCGTCGCATCACGCTCAACCTCTACATCTCTAAGCAAGCTCGGCTCTACCACCTTTGCGGTCTCATGTAAGCACTTCCTCAGATGTGATACATGGAATACATCATGAACACCACTAAGTCTGTCAGGCAACTCCACCCTATATGCCATCCGTCCAATCCTTTCCTTGATAGGAAACGGCCCAACAAACCTCGGTGCTAACTTCCCAACGGATCCGAAGCGAACAACATTTCTCAACGGAGATACCTTAACAAAAACCATATCCCCAACCTCAAACTCAAGATCCGTCCTTCTCTTGTCCGCATAAGATTTTTGCCTATCCTGCGCTGCTTTCATCCTTCTTCGAATCAAATCGATCTTCTCTGAAGTCTCCCTAACCATATCAGGCCCAAGCAAGATCTTATCCGTAGATTCCCACCAACATGTAGGTGATCGACAAGGCCTTCCATAGAGAGCTTCGAAAGGAGCCATACCAATACTGGACTGAAAGCTGTTATTATATGCGAACTCCACCAATGGAAGATGCTCTTCCCATGTACCTCCAAAATCTAAGATACAAAGCCTCAAAAGGTCTTCTAGAACACGATTCACCCTCTCAGTCTGGCCGTCTGTCTGAGGATGATATGCGGTGCTCAGACACAATTGAGTCCCCACTGCTTCTTGCAAACTTCTCCAGAACTCGCTAGTGAAGATAGGATCTCGATCACTCACTATGCTAGAGGGTACCCCATGCAATCGAACTATCTCTCGAAGATATACTGAAGCTAGCCATGGAGCGGTCCTCTTGCTCTTCACAGGTATGAAATGGGCGCTCTTAGTAAGTCTGTCTACCACCACCCAAATTTCTGTATTACCCTTCCTCGATCTGGGTAACCCATCAATAAAATCCATCGAGACGCTATCCCACTTCCATTGCGGAACTTCCAATGGGTGAAGCAGCCCACCAGGTTTCTTTTGCTCCGCCTTCACTTGTTGGCACACCAAGCATCGAGCGACATACTCGACCACATCTTTCTTCATACCGGCCCAGAAGAAAACCCTCTTCATGTCTCGGTACATCTTGTCCCCACCGGGATGAATGGTCATCCTAGAACGGTGTGCATCATCAAGAATAGCCTTCCTCAAACCCTCGTCTTGCGGTACACAAAGTCTACCGTCTCTATGCAAGCACCCCCTATCATCTAGGGTGTACCTACTCAAATGGCTGGACGACTCCCCCCTTATGAGCTTCTCTACTAACTCGACCAACTGTGGGTCGCCCCTCTGTGCTTCTCCAATCCGCCCCAAAAGAGTAGGTCTAACTTCCAAAGAAGCTAGCAAATCGGGTACATAGTCAATGGAAGGTCTGAAATCAAACATCGAGATAAATTCCAAGCTTCGTCGTTCCACGAACAATAGGCTCAAGGACAACCTTTTCCTACTCAAGGCGTCCGCCACCACGTTACCCTTGCCAGGGGTATACGCTATCTCGAAATCATAGGATGCTAAGAACTCCATCCACCTTTGCTGTCTCAGATTCAAATCCTTCTGAGAAAACAAGTACTTCAATGATTTGTGGTCGGTGAACAACTCGAATCTCTCACCAAGAAGATAATGGCACCAAATCTTAAGCGCAAAAACAATAGCGGCCAGCTCTAGATCATGGGTAGGGTAATTTTTCTCATGTGCCCTCAACTGCCTTCCACCATAGGCTATTACCCTTCCCTCTTGCATTAAGACTGCGCCAAGTCCTGTCCCACAGGCATCGGTATAGACAACAAATGGCTTGCTCCCATCTGGCAACACTAAAACTGGAGCGGTGGTTAAAGCTCTCTTTAACCGTCGGAACGCATCATAACAATCTACATCCCATGTGAAAACAAGATTCTTCTTCGTTAAGCGGGTTAATGGGGCTGATATCTTTGCGAAGTCTTTAATAAACTTCCTATAATAACCCGCTAACCCCAAGAAACTTCTTACTTCGGTAGCATTTTTCGGAACCTTCCAATCCTGAATTGATACTACCTTCGCGGGATCCACAGCTATCCCTTCCTTGGAGACCACGTGCCCCAAGAACCGCACCTCTTTCCTCCAGAAGTGACATTTAGAGAATTTAGCCTTAAGTCTATGTGCCCGAAGAGTCTTCAATACCTCCCCAAGATGTAGGGCATGCTCTTCTTCACTCTTAGAAAATACTAAGATATCATCCACAAAGACCACCACGAATTTATTAAGGAACTCCCTGAACACCCTACTCATCAAATCATTAAAGTATGCAGGGGCGTTCGTCAACCCAAATGGCATCACTAGCCACTCATAGAAACCATCAGGAGTCCTAAAGGCAGTCTTGTCTATGCTATCCTCAGCCACTCTCAACTGATGAAACCCCGTGGCTAAGTCCAACTGAGAAAATACTGAAGCGCCAACCAACTGATCGAAAAGATCATCAATCCTCGGCAATGGGTGTCTATTCTTCTTTGTGAGCTTGTTGAGTTCTCTGTAGTCTACACAAAGTCTGAGGGACCCATCCGCCTTTGTAGCAAATACTACTGGAGCACCCCACTCCGATATACTCCGTCTTATGAACCCCTTCTCAAGCAATTCCCCTACTTGCTTATGGAGTTCCCTCCTCTCACGAGGATCCATGTGGCGCACTGGTAAAGATACCGGTTTAGCATTATCCACCAAATATATTCGGAAGTCAATCTCCCGCTTCGGAGGTAAGCCCTTCACCTCCTCAAACACATCCGGATATTCCCGGACCACTCTAACAGATTGCAAACTCTCGACCGAAGCGTCAAGCGATTCAAGATAACTTAGCATAACAGAGTCCCTGGGATTACAAGAAATCTCGAGAGTGTTACCCAAGCGGGTCATGAGCCTAACAACTCTCCTTTCGCAATCAAGAACGGCACCATTACTGGATAACCAGTCCATGCCCAAAATCAACCCATAGCCCGTGAAGCCCAATACAAAAGCATCACATCTAAACTCAATGCTAAGTATAGAAATCTTCAACCCCAAACATATCATGGACAAATAAGTGGAGCCCCCAATTGGGTTTGAAACAACCAAGGGATCATCTACCAGACTGGTGTCTAAGTGCAGTGACTCAACTAAGGATGATGAGATAAACGAATGCGATGTGCCTGAATCAAACAATGTACGGACAGGATGATCAAATAGAAAAACCAGACTTTCAACGGAGATAGTTCTACCTCTTTCCTGAATTGGTGGTACTGCGAGAGCCTGTACTTGCCCCCTAGCCTGACTCGGTGCCATAAGAGCTTGCACCTGTCCTCCTGAGGTAGACCCCGTCCTTTGCCCCTTCTTAGGACAATCTTTCACTAGATGCCCTGCTTCGCCACAGTGGAAGCAGCCAGTCTTCTTCTTCTTGCGACATTCCTTGCTTAGGTGGCCAGGTGTTCCACAATTGAAACACTTCTTCTTCTTGCCCTTGCCACCGTTGCCTTTCCCACCTTTGCTTTGCTGTTGCTGCTGAGGTCTCTTTTGATCTCCCTTCTTCTCCGGTGCCCTATTAGCATTGGGACCCTTCTCTTCTTCGTACATGAGTGCCCTGTCAACTAGCTTCTCAAAGGTGGCCCCCATAGGGATATGAGTCATAGCCAACCCATGCATTGGTTCATTCAAGCCTTTCACGAACCTCAAAGCCTTCTTCTCCGGTGTATTCACCATGTCTAGGCCAAACCTTGCCAATTGATTAAATTTTTTGACATATTCCTTCACCGAGAGATTTCCTTGCTTAAGAGTCAAGAATCTTTCCATGTACAAGTTTTCCTCCGCCCTTGAGAGAAACTTTGCCACAAATCTTTGCCTAAAATCCGCCCAAGAGTCAACGGGGCGTTCTCCATTAGTGACCTCCCACCAGAATGAGGCCTCCCCCTTCATTAACCAAGCAGCCAACTTGACTTTCTTTCCTTCTTCCATCTCAAAGATATCTATCAACTCTTCCACCTCCTTAAGCCAATCTCTAGCTTCCACAAAAGTTTCAGATCCTTGAAAAGGTTTCCCTCCCATAGCTTTAAATTCCTTGCAAGTCTTAGCAAAAGTATCCATGCGAGGAGGAGGGGGAGGAGGAAGATCGGGTGCTACGGTTGGTGGAGGAACATTTGCTGGACCCGTAGTGGTGGCCCTAGCCTCCATCAATCTCCTATACCATACTGGTACCGTCACACCCTCTGGCAGATTAAGATTCTCGGCCATGCGGAAACGAAAAAGGAAAGATTCAAAACGGAGAATTCGAAGGATATAGATATGGCTATTGGGGATTATGCTTTTCTTTCAAAAACTTTTCTCTTAAAAGACATGTTTTTGAAAATATCTTTTCCAAAAATGTTTTAGAAAAATAGTTTTCTAAAAATTTTATCTGTTCCGGTAACCTTTGCTCTGATACCACGTGTAACACCCCACGCCCGCTATGGTCACTCACTAAGGGAATGCCATAGCATCGGTGGAGTATTTTAGTGAATATAGAACAGAAAATTTACAACAAGACAGATATAATTAATACTTGAAATTTAAAAATATCATCTCACAACAGCGGAAATAAACATGTCTGGTTACATCATAAAACCACGATAAAAGTCAAGTACAATATCCATCAAAATAAAGAAGTACATAATCCCACTCTCTCATACAATAGCCATAACAAAAGAAAAGATAACTGGATAACTGGAGCTTTACATCTACCCAAGCTCCTAAAGACTGGAACAGCAATCCGATCAAGCTCTACTACCGCTAGGATCCACCGTAGGACCTGAGGGTTGGGAAAAAGATAAAAACAACGGGGTCAGACATAAGTCTGAGTGAGTCCTATAACTTTAACAATACAATCATTAAAGTAACCAGAGAAGACATAAACTTGACCTACGGTAATATCTGGGGATGAATGGCTACACTAAGCAGCTTGGTAGACTTAGGATAAACTAAGATAACCGTCAGGACGCATCTACGCACCCAAGGATAATTACTAACTGCACCACACCAGTCATTCCTACTTAAAGGTTGATCCCTTCCAAGGACTTAGAAAATTTCCCCAGTAGTTTCGTGTACTCCTAGCCCACTACATAGGTGACGTCTGCCCCTATCTCCACTAGGTGTACTCAGTAATTCTTACCCAGTAGTTTCGTGTACCCCTACATAGGTGCCGTCTGCCCCTATCTTCATTAGGTGTACCCACTACTCCCCATCGATCGGCTCCCTACCGTAGATACCCGTGCTGGTCCCACAGTGGGGTGTATCACTCCCCTAAAGTGGCTACCCAATACTATCAACGGTGCACGACTTTATATCTACACGATGCAACAACGGCTTATCTACCAGCCCGGGCCCACACACGCATATGAAACCCGTTGGACTTGCGTTGCCACCGCTAACCCATTTTGGCCTCTTATAATCAAGCCCAATATGTGTGTCCCGTCACTCGACATGGGTCGAGCCCACAAAGATACGTTTGGGATATTGGTTGAAATGGGCCCCCACAAGCTACCCACTTAAGCTTGTCAAATATCTAGTGTATCCCACTTAACCCTTTAATCATGTTTAATTACATGTTTCCACTTGGTTAAGTATTCTAATCGTATTTTCTATTGCCACCCAAGGCAACCCACTAGATTCCACATGCCACCCAAGGCAACCACAAAATTTCCACATGCCACCCAAGGCACCCACTTAACCCCTCATGTCCCACTACATGCTAATATGGTTAAGTGTTTCTTAATTAATTAAGACCGTGATCTCCCATAAAGACCTCCCACATTAGACTGGCTGTTATGACCGCCTGGTTAAGCCAGTAGAATCCGGGCAGTCTTACGTCATAACAGAGTCTAACCTCGTGTCTTTACCTTAATCACGTATTTAATTTATGGCTAAGACCTCTCACATTGGGCTGACATCTGTAGCAACTGGTTAAGCCGGTTGGGTCCGGGCAGTTTTACACTACAAATGAGTCCAACCTCGTGTCTTAGTCGATTAATTACACCTAATTAATCACCCCCATATTAATTATCCCTAATTAATATCAAGTTTTCCATAACATGGGTAGACCTAACTCAATAGGTAAATTCCCATGGGGTAGACCTAACTCAATAGGTAAATTCCCACTTATGGTAATTTATTTTTATGGTATGCTTAATCATACCCAATCATACTTTTATTAACATATTTACCAACCCCATCGTTCCCCACATAAATCGTTCTTATTTCATGACATAAATAAGGGGAAGATCATCACAAATATCATGGGTTTAGCATACAACTTTGTCATGGGTTAAGAGGATGTCAACTTGCATATATGAGCATATATTAACCCAACTACATATAACCCAAACTTGCATATTATCATACACATGATTTGCATAACATGTTGCATATGAGCTTGCATATTATCATACACATATCTTGCATAACATGTTGAACTTGCATATAGGCATTCTCATAACTTGCATAACATGTTAAACATGCATTTAAGCATACACATAACTTGCATAAGCATTCACATACTTGCATAAGCATCCACATACTTGCATAAGCATTCACATAATTGCATAAACATGCATAACTTGCATATCACATAAATCTTGCATTTAAACATATACATGACTTGCATAAGCATCCATATACTTGCATAAGCATGCATAACTTGCATATCACATAAATCTTGCATTTAACATATACATGACTTGCATAACTCACTTTGTTAAACATGCATAATTCCACTCATTAAATATGCATAAACCCACTTGTTAATCATGCATAAACCAACTTGTTAAGCATGCATAAATCAACTTATTAAGCATGCATAAACCAACTTATCAATCATACATAAACATAGAACAACATAGAGTAACGTATCATTATAAATGATTCAAACTCACTAATCCGCATTTAAGACCATAAGTCTCATTACACCCAATCTACTTACTTTAACAATTGATGTTAAAGTGATAGAAACTCACCAAAACCAAGATTAGCAAACTTATGAAGGGGAATTAGTTGCTAAATATGAAGAAGCCAATGATTAGAGATTGATTAGAGAGGGATTAGCTTCCAACTTCCTTCTTAAATTAGTGGAGGCTCCTTCTAGGATTTAATTTGGCGGCATGAGGCCATCATTTCTATTTTTAGTATGGATTAGGGTAGGTTTAGGGTGTATTTATAGATTAAGAGAGTGTTTTAGGCCCTTAGATTAACCCTAGATTAGATTAGGTCCGTTAGATTTAGGAAATCTCTAGAACCAGCCCTCCAAGCCAGCCTAGAACCCAACCTGGTGCACCCAGGTTCACTGGACGGCGCGCCCCTGTCGACAGGCAAGTCGACAGGCAAGTCGACACCCCTGTCGACAGGCCTGTCGACAGCCTTGTCGACATGGGTAGGGCGAGAATCTTCCCGCCTGACCCCGTCTGTTCCATTCCACAATCTGAAATTTAAATTTTTAAATCTGTTTTTAGTTCTAATTTTTCTGCAAATTTCTTTGGGCCATAACCGGGCCATACGGACTCCGATTCTCGAAAACTCGGACTCTATTTCGCGTATTTTTCCGAGACGAACGCAATGACGCAGCCCGTTACCCCCAATTCCCACATCTGAGATTATTTATCCTGTAATTAGTGAATTTTAGTATTAACTAAAATTCGGGGTGTTACAGCTACTCTAAGCTGATGGAATCCGGTGGCTAGATCGAGCTGAGAGAAAATAGAAGCACCTACAAGCTGGTCAAAGAGATCATCAATCCTCGGTAACGGGTGCCTATTCTTCTTTGTCAGCTTGTTCAACTCTCGATAATCAACACATAGACGAAGCGAACCATCCGCCTTAGTAGCGAATACCACCGGAGCACCCCATTCAGAAATGCTTCGTCTAATAAAACCCTTCTCAAGCAGCTCCTTGATTTGTTTACTGAGCTCCCTTCTATCATAAGGGGCCGTGTGCCTAACGGGCAATGATACTGGCTTGGAATTATCGACTAGATAAATGCGGAAATTTATCTCTCGTTTAGGGGGCAACCCCTTAACTTCTTCAAAGACATCAGGATAGTCTCGGACCACCCTTACAGATTGCAGATCATCGATGGACGAGTCGAGAGATTCAAGATAACATAACAAGACGGGACCTCTAGGATTACAAGAAATTTCTAGGGTATCGAGGCGAGTCATGAGCCTCCCCACCCTATGCTCACAATCGAGGATGGCTCCATAACTGGACAACCAATCCACACCCAAAATCAACCCGTATCCCATAAACCCGAGAGCCTAAACATTACACATGAATTCTATGCTCAAGATAGAGATTTTCAAATCCACACAAACCACAGGTAGATGGGCGGAACCCCCAATTGGATTTGAAACACTAACGGGACCTCAACTAGAGTAGTACTTAAGTGCAAAACTTTCAATTAGATCAGAAATAAAACTATGAGATGTGCCAAAATCAAATAAGGTATGAACAGGGAAATCAGAAATGTAAACATGACTTTTTACAGAAACACTACCTCGACCAAAAGCTGGAAGAGTGAGGAGAGCCTGCAACTGCCCTCCAGAGGGTCCTACTCGCTGAGTTCGTTCTTGCCCTTGTCCTTGCTTCTTGGGGGCAATCCTTGCTAAAATGTCCAGATTCTCCGCAATGGAAACACTCGCCTAACTTCCTCTTCCTGCAATCTTTGGCTATGTGCCCAACGATCCGACAGAACTTGCACTTCCTTGTTTCCCTGGTCTTGTTGTCATTGCGATTGCTGTTGCCCTTGTTCCCCTTCTTGTTGTTCTTGTCTCTTTTCCCGGTATCTTCCTCTTGAAGTAGGTCCATATTCACCAAACTCTCGAAGGTCGCCCCCAGGGGTATATGAGATATGGCAGAACCGCGCAATGGCTCATTCAATCCTAGAGCAAAGTGTAGGGCCTTCTTCCGAGCTGTGTTAACCAATTTTAGACCGAACTGAGCAAGTTGATTAAACATATCCACGTATTCCCTAACTGTTATGTCCCCTTGCTTTAGAGATAGGAACCTTTCCATCTGAAGGTTCTTTTCTGTCGATGATAGAAACTTTAGTCCAAACCTTCTCCTAAAGTCATCCCAAGTCTCAATTGGTCTATTAGTGGTGGTGACTACCCACCAATAAGCAGCTTCCCCTTTCAATAGCCATACCGCCAATAGAACTTTCTTACGATCTTCCACATCAAAGATAGCAAAGAGGTCTTCAGTTTCCTTTAACCAGTTTCTTGCCTCCACAGAAGTCTCCGTTCCGACAAAATTCTTGCAACCCGTCGCCTTAAAGTCTTTGCAAAGCTTTGCCAAATCCTCTTGCGGATGCTGAGGGTAAGGAGGAACCTCAGCTACGGGAGGAGGAGAGATATTAGCGATCGGGGAAGGAGGAGGAATGTTCGCGGGGCCGGCTTCATTCGCCCTTGCCTCCATAAATCTCCGGAACCAGACTGGTACTTGCATGCCTTCCGGGATGTTAAAGCGATCGGCCATACTAAAACGAAGAAAAAGATAGATTCAGAACGAAGAAACGAAGGATAGTGCTATGGCTTTTGGGAAATAGCCTTTTTAAAATAACTAGACTCTTCTTGGAAAATACTTAATTGGTTTTGAAAATAGTTTTTCAAAAGGTAAGTTTTAAAAACACTTTTGCTCAAATCTTGTAAACCTTAGGCTCTGATACCAAATGTGACACCCCACCTCCGCCAGTACCACTCTTGCAAGGGCACTGACTTTGGAGGGGCGTTAAACAAGGTAAACATGCATGCAGATATCACAAGACAGAACATATAAGTAAAACAGAGTAGTAAAGCGGCGGATAAAACTTAGCATTTCAAAACCATAGTCATGTTACAACAAAGTACTTGGTCATTATTTTCCAACAACAAAGTCTAGATAAAAGCATAAACTGAAAAACTGAAATACATAAAGTGCTATCCCCAAAATGAAGTGACAAAACCATAGCTAGCTCAATGTCCAAACCCGTACATGAGCAAATCCAGTAAGCAAGCTGCAAAGATCCAAGCTAAGCTCCAATGTTCCCACCCTGAGAACCTGAGGGGGGGGGGGAATGGAAGAAAAGAGGCGAAAGAAAACAGGTCAGTCAAAAAGACTGGTAAGCCCTACTACTATCTGTCTATGAACTAGTAAAGTTAACTGGCCTGAGAAGCTGAGATGAACATAAGGATAACAACATACTGGCATGATGATTAACTAACAAGATAGATAAAGGTGTCATCGCATACTTAAGGTTAAGTTTTGCACCACGGGTGTACTAGCATTCTAACATGTCAAGTAAAAACAAGAATTGATCCCTTGGCCCAAGCTTGGCCCAATATCATGAGGTGACCTAAATCAAGGTCCAACTACACAGTCTAGTCGATCGGCTCCCTATAAGCCTAACTCGTCAAGTGTCGGTGTCATACGGCCTAGTCATGTAATGTAGTTGACTGTGCAGGGTCCACCCCATATGGTGTATCAGGCCCTACGGTGTAACCCTCAGACACCAATACAGGATGCACAGTCCAAACCTATCGATGCCCGTGTTCAACTCCGGACTTGATGTGCACGACCATGGTCCGCCTGAACAACCGGTGCATCATTCAGCCGTCTCTTTTGGTCTCTTACAATCAGCCCAGTAATCGTGCCCCACCCTAGCCTAGTCCTAGGGTCTTATGATACTACCTAGAAGGTTACTGCTGAAAAGGACCACGCA
Organism: Allium sativum; assembly: GCA_030737875.1. Classification (NCBI taxonomy): domain Eukaryota; kingdom Viridiplantae; phylum Streptophyta; class Magnoliopsida; order Asparagales; family Amaryllidaceae; genus Allium; species Allium sativum. The sequence continues at coordinate 756,624,320 of CM060918.1, forward strand.
ACTAGGGTTTCTTAACGGGTTAAATGTGGTTGACCCGATCCAAACGTGGATTAAATCGGTTAAGAGTACCCAAGGCTCCTGACTTAACCTCGATTAATCCATCAAGCCCAAATTGGTTAAGTATTAAGTGGACCATGACTTAACCCTAATCAGGAGGCATTAATTAACTTAATGCGCTTTAACCTCTCACATTAGACTTTGTTGTGGTTACTAGTTAAGCCGGGCGGGTCCGGGTAGCTTTACACCACAACTAGGTCTAACCTCGGGTTCGAGCACAACATGACCAACTTCTCACATTGGGTCCTATTGTTTGAAGCCACTAGTTAAGCCGGGCGGGTCCGGGTAGGTTTATGCTACAAACTCAACCCAACCTCGAGTTGGCCACAATCATATTTTCTAAGTGTCATGTCCATTATGTTTCCAAAACATAATTACAAGTTAACATATCACGTCATGTTATAAAAACCATGTTTATGTCATGGTGTTACCCAACCCCAACGTAATCCCATCGTTTACATAATCGCAACAACGCATAAAGGATAAAATGGGGAACTTAGCATAATCGTGACATAAAGGTATTGAAGCCACAAGTTTATCATGGTGGCATATGAAATGTACACATGTTCATATACTTGCATATTGCATTATTAGGCTTCATAAGCATGCATAAAACCAAACTTAGCATATGAGTGATACATGGTGATAAATAACATGTAGAAGTTGCTAGAAGTTCGCATTTAGGCTCCCATGCAAGTTATCATAAGGGATATGATAACTTTCATGTTGCCAAAATGCAACCTTTAACATAAAGCTTGAAGCTTTAAGGCCATAAACTCAAGTTTAACTTGCATAACATGATAACATGTGTATAATGATCAACCCAAACTTGCATAACATGATAACATGTGTCATACATAACTTGCATAATGACCAACCAAACTTGCATATAATGACCAACCAAACTTGCATATAATGATCAACCAAACTTGCATATAATGATCAACCAAACTTGCATTTAATGATCAACCAAACTTGCATATAATGATCAACCAAACTTGCATATAATGATCAACCAAACTTGCATATAATGATCAACCAAACTTGCATCATTCATTTAACTTTAGAGTTCAATAAAAAGAAAGTAGAAAAGGGCTTACAATGCTATGAAGACACAAATAAATAGTTTTTAAAAGATTGAGACGAAGGCCTTATGCAATCACCAAAAAGACCCAAATATGCAAGCTCCAAATGAAAAACCCTTGAGCCAAATCAATAAAAACCCTTGCTTTGAAATAGAAATGTTGCAACTTGACTTGAATGCAAACTAAGAACATTCATACAAGCTTGAAAATACTTGTATGCATTCAAAATCTCTCATATAATTTAACTTAGAAATTTTAGCATGAGAGTGGAGGCCATGAGAGGAACAATTTTGGCATAGTTTAGTTGTAGGAATGAATAATGATGATTTAGGCTAGGTGTTAGGTCCTTTTTATAGAAGATTAGGGCAATATTAGCCATAGGATTAACCCTAGATTCAATCCAAGCCATCAAAGCATGTCTTGGGGAAGAAGTCAAGTGTAGGAACCATCTAGGGCCTTTAGATTAAAGCTGAACCATGAGAACCATTCAAATGCAAAATCTGCATTTGAGCGAATCGGCACACGGATTGACAGCCAAACACCCTGGATTAACCCCTAGTCGACCCAACGGGCTCGGGTCGACCTCAAAAATCGGCCGGTTCGGTTATTCCCCTCTCCCAATTCGCTGTTTTGAACATTTTTGCATATTTATTTATTTAATTTTCAATTATATATATATATATCAATATATATATATTTCTCTGCGCAACCCATTTCACTTAATTAAGTATACTTTAATTTGTGAATTTTTTCGTGAAACTTCGCGAGGCCATATCTTGGTCATACGGACTCCGATTTTCGAAAACTCGGACTCTATTTCGCGTATTTTTCCGAGACGAACGCAATGGCATAGCCCATTTCCCTTGATTCAGATTTTACAGTTTAATTCTGCCTCCATTTATGTTATAACATGTTATTCAAAAATACGGGTTGTTACAGAAGACATGCCAGTTTAGGGGCTATGTTTCTGGAATGGAAGCAACTGGAGTACATCGCGGGGTTTGATTTCAGACCAAAGTGCGAATTGGATCCAGAAATGTTAGCAAGTTTGATGATCAGACCCACTTTGATTGAGAGGATTTGTAACACCCCACCTCCGTTAAGGTCACTCACAAAGGGAATGCCTTAACTTTGGTGGAGCATTTTAGTAAACAAAACAGAAACTTACAAGACAGATAAAACAGTACTTGAAAATTTTTAACTTTATTACAGCGGAAACAGAAAATTAATATGGTTACATCCTTTCAATTTCAGAATTCAAGTACAAAATATCAGTCTTGTACAAAAGCCTTCAAAATGCATAGTTTAAAATCATAATCCCCATGGAACGGAAGCTATACAGAGCCAAGCCATACTTTAAGCACTTCAAGCAAAGAGAAATCCAGATCAAGCTAAAGTATTTCCCTCCTTGGATAACCTGGGGGGGAAACGGAAGAAAGGAGGCGAAACAACAAGGGTCAGACAAATGTCTGGCAAGTCCAGTGACTTTCAGCATATGAACAGATAATAATAATATGATATGAACATAAAACTGGATGTGAGATAACTATAACAGGTGTAGCAGATATAACAGAAAACAGAATGATATAAACTATTGTTTTACACTTCTCTGCACTAATACTAGTATAGCAGAATTAGGTGTCACCCTAATATCTAAATTGAAGCAGGAACGGGTACAGAATACTTTAACAGAAACAGAATGCTAATAATGGGCCTTTACTACCCGATCAGAAACAGACAGAAGAAGAAACAGATTTATCCCTATGGAGACAGAATGTGGAATTAGGTGTACACTAGTAATGGGCCTTTACCACCCGAACAGACGGTACCACACAGAAACAGACAGGTGTTACCACCCAACAGAAACAGACGGTACCAACAGAAACAGACAGAACTAAGCGTACCCTAAAACCCTACCCCAAGCGATCGGCTCCCTAATACATAAATATCCTGTGTCGGCCCCACAGTAGGGTGTATCACTCCCTAAAGTGACAACCAATTGGCACAGACCTATTTACAGATGTCACGGCGTCTTACATCCTCAGAGGCAGATCGGGATCCATGCACGCACATGACTCGGTTGGAACGCATCATCAACACCCCTCGCCATTATCAGAATGAACCTCTTATAATTAGTTCAGTAAGCGTGCCCGGACCCTACTTACTGTTGGGTCAAAGTTTTGATACCAGAAAGGGTTACTGACTAATATGGGTCCCAAACAGATGACACAAGTAATTCCCCTCCTAACCTTGTGTCCCCAGACTAACAGATTTCAGATTAACTTGTTTACAAGTTCAGACATACAGAATTCAGGTTTACTAATTCACAAATTAAGTTAACAAGTTTTCAGACTAACAGGTCAGATGTACAGATTTTTCAGATTTGTCTAACTTTGTATTGGGCCTACAGATTCATGGACGGGTTTTACTACATCTATTAATCCCTTTTGTTTAACCCTATTTTCCCCAATACGTTTTAGACGTCATTCTTATCTTAGATTTGCATTAATTAATTATTAATGCACAGACCTCTCACATTAGGTCGGTAGCTTGTGGCCGCTGGATATGCCGGGCGGTTCCGGGCAGACTTCTGCCACAAGCCAGACCTAACCTCGTGTCTTACGCATGTTATGACTAACTTCTCACATTAGAACCTATTGTTTGCGGCCACTGGATGTGCCGGGCGGTTCCGGGCAGATTTACGCCGCAAACTCATTCTAACCTCGAGTTAGCCATGTTTATCTTTGCGGCCAATTAATTAATAATTTACCGTTTATGCGCACGCCCAATATATATGTCAATTCAGATTATATCAATAACAGGATGATTATATCAACATAGCAGATAACAGATTTTATATGACTTAACGGATTTAACAGATTTAGCAACTTAGCAGATTTTGGCATATAACAGGTTAGGCATTTCAACCGACAAATTTAACAGATTAGGCATTTCAATCTAATTAGCAGTCTAGGCAATATAACAAAACTAGCAGTTTAGGCAACTTGGCAAATTAGCAGATTTAGCAAACTTAATATTTCTAAAGGTTCTATTTACATGCCTTGCCCAATCATAAATTGGCCTAAATTCATATGCTTACATAATTGTCATGATTCACAACATATACTCCATGTTTGCATAAAGTTACATAGCACAGAATATGGACATAATTTGCCATATAACATATGTTCCAATTTTAAACTAGCATCTTACAGCAGATTCACATATAAATTATACCAAATATAACCATTAATTTCAATGCATGCCATATATCCAAAAATCTCTATTTAGGTGTAATCACAATAATAGATATCCTAATTAATGCAAATCTTTTACACCTAAGCTTCCATATCTTCTTCATTTTAAGTCATGAATCATTATGCAAACTATACCCAAAAATCTAAATCTTTAAATCATATCTTCTAAAAATCCAATCTTGACTTTTATATGCATTTTGTTCAAAGTCTCAAATCATATGTAATCATACAGTGGTTCCTCTTCTTCTTTTATCACAGAATATGCATAGGTCTAAAACTAGTTTATATGCTTATTTTCTAATTAATTACCGATCTAAATTACAACATAACTATGCATACAACATGCATAAATTATATGTTCATAGTCAAATTTATGCATCCAATCCCAAGTCACATGTCCAATATATTTTATGCCTCAGACCTAACGTCATACATTCAATTTAGTCTTGTCAAACTTCGCATCATTCATTAAATGTCCCAAATTTCGCGTTCATACGTTAATCTCTTTATGAGATTGGGCACAGGCTCGTGGTAGCCTGGCTATAGAAACAGAAAAGAAGAAAGGAATACAGAACAGTCACAGAAAACAGATCCAACAGAAGAGAATATATATATACAACCTCAAACTCAGTTTTAAATGCATATCAAAATTATAATTAATGTTTATAGCGGAGAATAACTGTACTTGCCTTGATTGGATTAAAGAAAGAACTTTAACTTGTTGTAGAATCTTTGCAGAACTTTAATCTCTAGTTTGAATTGGGTTGCTTAGGCTGATGTTGATTATCTTCTAGTTTTAATTCCAGCAGAGCAGAGACGCCATTTTTATTTTTTTATTAGAAGAAGAGAGCAATGGAGGCTAGAGAATTGTGTAAGAAACCTAGGTAGAGTCTAGGGCCATTTTTATAGAGTTTATGAACTGATTAGGACCATCGATGTTGCCTGGATTGATCGTAGCCATTCATTCGCAAGAGGGACCAATTAGAGCCTACCACCTAGCCCTAATGACAAAGCAGACCACAGAAAATCGACCAACATAGAATAGGCCAGCCAGGGCGGACTGGGTTCGACCTGGGTCTGGACCAGGTCGACATGCCTGTCGACAGCCCTGTCGATAGCCCTGTCGACCTGGCTAGACCAGGTCGACAGCCCAGTCGACCTGGGTGTCTTAGGCGGGAATTTTCCCGCCCTGGCCAATTGGGGCCGATTTTTAATTTTAAACTTCTTTTCTGAGCTGTTCTAATTTTAAACTTAATTCAGAAACTTCCAGAGGCTATATCTTCTTCATACGGACTCCGTTTTTCGAAAACTCGGACTCTATTTCGCGTATTTTTCCGAGACGAACGCAATGGCATATCCCGTTTCCCTTAGTTCTTTGATTTCAAATTAATTATATTTTAATTTATGACTTTCACGGTTATAGAATACACGGGGTGTTACATTCTCCCCCACTTAAAAGGATTTCGTCCCCGAAATCTTCAAGTTAAGAAGAATGTGTCCTACCATCCAATCATCCATCTACTCAATCATCAACCACAGGCATCCATTCTCCTTATAGACTTCTAATGCTTTCATGTTTAAATGCACAGTGTGTGTTCATGTCCGTATCTAATGCAAAATCAGGCGGCCCACTGATTCAGTCGACCTCCTTAATGCAAATCATGTTAGTGCCATGAGTCCAATATGTATGCAAATTTTTCCTATTTGAGACATATCATTTCTATATGAGTGCACAACTGCTCATTCATATGCAACATCCATATGCTGATTCAACCATTTTGCATCCATAAAAATTTAAAAATGCTCACACATCCATATGCAGTATGAGAGTGCTTTCGAGCCGATCTAGTGCCTAGTGTGTGTATATGCATCCACGAGCAACCACTAGCAACCACTTGCATCCACTTGCAACCATCAAACATAACATGTCTCAAACACATGTTTACACCCATTAGTTTCTACCTAAAGTTCAAATATTCGATCGATAGGATACAGTCGAATGATGGAAGTGAGTACAGATAGAACGAAAATTTGGTTCCCATTAGACATGGGTCCTAAGTATCGGCCCCAAAGACCGAAACCAACATCAAATTGACACCTAGAGGATTACCTTCTTTAGACAATGTCAAAACTGGAAATCCTATCAAAAGTATTTAGATATTTACAGACTACTGGTACAGATCAGGTTCCCTAATGATTCTTAGGAAGCTAAGCATGATAAAATCATACCCCACGAAAACTCAGAATGTTTGCGTCATACTTGACTCCTAACACAGATATCCCTCAAACCCCAATCTCAAACAGATGATCCATAACCCTTATGGGTCTGAGTCTATAGCGGAATTCAGAAATAATACTAGTATTAAAGTGCAGAGTACCGATTACAAAACCAAAATACCAGAATCAGAAAAAGTCTTAACTCCATAATCAGATAAAGAAATTAAACCTACTATAGAAATTTTTCCCTATCCCTATCCTAGCCACTAGCTTCAAGAGTGTTCGCCTGCCCTCCTTGTCCTCGTCTCTTCGGGCAGTCCCTAGTGAAGTGTCCCATCTCCCCACAGTTGAAGCAAGCACCCTCCCCTTCCTCTTTCGGTAATCCTTATTCAGATGAGTCGAGCTTCCATAAGTAAAACACTTTCCTCCTCCTTATCTTCAATCTTTCCTTCCTTCTTTTGTGTTTCCCTTTTTTCCTCCATTGTGAACTAAGTCTATATTAGTTTCTCACCTTTTGGGTTGTGCTCCTTAGCCAAACCTCATCATTCTCATCTTTACTATCCTTGTGTAACATGTTGACCAATCCCTCGAAAGCTGCCTCCATCGCCCGGAAAAATCCTTCAAAGCTCTAAAGAAAAATAGCCGCAGGTGAAACTACTACAGTTATCGATGGAAGTCGGGCACTACTTTGCCCTTCGATGAGGTTACCTCCCAGAAAACCGGGAGCCCCAGAGACTCAAGAAAGAAGGAAACAAGGATTCAAGCAGAGGATCAAAAGATAGATATTTGGCTTAGGGGACTATGTTTTTCAAAATAAGCTTTACTTTTGAAAATACTTCCCTTTTAAATCCTTTTTGAAAATAGTTTTCAAAACTTTTTATCAAATCTGGTAACCTTCAGCTCTGATACCAAGTGTAACACCCCACCTCCGTTAAGGTCACTCACAAAGGGAATGCCTTAACTTTGGTGGAGCATTTTAGTAAACAGAACAGAAACTTACAAGACAGATAAAACAGTATTTGAAAAATTTTAACTTTATTACAGCGGAAATAGAAAATTAATATGGTTACATCCTTTCAATTTCAGAATTCAAGTACAAAATATCAGTCTTGTACAAAAGCCTTCAAAATGCATAGTTTAAAATCATAATCCCCATGGAACGGAAGCTATACAGAGCCAAGCCATACTTTAAGCACTTCAAGCAAAGAGAAATCCGGATCAAGCTAAAGTATTTCCCTCCTTGGATAACCTGGGGGGGGAAACGGAAGAAAGGAGGCGAAACAACAAGGGTCAGACAAAAAGTCTGGCAAGTCCAGTGACTTTCAGCATATGAACAGATAATAATAATATGATATGAACATAAAACTGGATGTGAGATAACTATAACAGGTGTAGCAGATATAACAGAAAAACAGAATGATATAAACTATTGTTTTACACTTCTCTGCACTAATACTAGTATAGCAGAATTAGGTGTCACCCTAATATCTAAATTGAAGCAGGAACGGGTACAGAATACTTTAACAGAAACAGAATGCTAATAATGGGCCTTTACTACCCGATCAGAAACAGACAGAAGAAGAAACAGATTTATCCCTATGGAGACAGAATGTGGAATTAGGTGTACACTAGTAATGGGCCTTTACCACCCGAACAGACGGTACCACACAGAAACAGACAGGTGTTACCACCCAACAGAAACAGACGGTACCAACAGAAACAGACAGAACTAAGCGTACCCTAAAACCCTACCCCAAGCGATCGGCTCCCTAATACATAAATATCCTGTGTCGGCCCCACAGTAGGGTGTATCACTCCCTAAAGTGACAACCAATTGGCACAGACCTATTTACAGATGTCACGGCGTCTTACATCCTCAGAGGCAGACCGGGATCCATGCACGCACATGACCCGGTTGGAACGCATCATCAACACCCCTCGCCATTATCAGAATGAACCTCTTATAATTAGTTCAGTAAGCGTGCCCGGACCCTACTTACTGTTGGGTCAAAGTTTTGATACCAGAAAGGGTTACTGACTAATGTGGGTCCCAAACAGATGACACAAGTAATTCCCCTCCTAACCTTGTGTCCCCAGACTAACAGATTTCGGATTAACTTGTTTACAAGTTCAGACATACAGAATTCAGGTTTACTAATTCACAAATTAAGTTAACAAGTTTTCAGACTAACAGGTCAGATGTACAGATTTTTCAGATTTGTCTAACTTTGTATTGGGCCTACAGATTCATGGACGGGTTTTACTACATCTATTAATCCCTTTTGTTTAACCCTATTTTCCCCAATACGTTTTAGACGTCATTCTTATCTTAGATTTGCATTAATTAATTATTAATGCACAGACCTCTCACATTAGATCGGTAGCTTGTGGCCGCTGGATATGCCGGGCGGTTCCGGGCAGACTTCTGCCACAAGCCAGACCTAACCTCGTGTCTTACGCATGTTATGACTAACTTCTCACATTAGAACCTATTGTTTGCGGCCACTGGATGTGCCGGGCGGTTCCGGGCAGATTTACGCCGCAAACTCATTCTAACCTCGAGTTAGCCATGTTTATCTTTGCGGCCAATTAATTAATAATTTACCGTTTATGCGCACGCCCAATATATATGTCAATTCAGATTATATCAATAACAGGATGATTATATCAACATAGCAGATAACAGATTTTATATGACTTAACGGATTTAACAGATTTAGCAACTTAGCAGATTTTGGCATATAACAGGTTAGGCATTTCAACCGACAAATTTAACAGATTAGGCATTTCAATCTAATTAGCAGTCTAGGCAATATAACAAAACTAGCAGTTTAGGCAACTTGGCAAATTAGCAGATTTAGCAAACTTAATATTTCTAAAGGTTCTATTTACATGCCTTGCCCAATCATAAATTGGCCTAAATTCATATGCTTACATAATTGTCATGATTCACAACATATACTCCATGTTTGCATAAAGTTACATAGCACAGAATATGGACATAATTTGCCATATAACATATGTTCCAATTTTAAACTAGCATCTTACAGCAGATTCACATATAAATTATACCAAATATAACCATTAATTTCAATGCATGCCATATATCCAAAAATCTCTATTTAGGTGTAATCACAATAATAGATATCCTAATTAATGCAAATCTTTTACACCTAAGCTTCCATATCTTCTTCTTTTTAAGTCATGAATCATTATGCAAACTATACCCAAAAATCTAAATCTTTAAATCATATCTTCTAAAAATCCAATCTTGACTTTTATATGCATTTTGTTCAAAGTCTCAAATCATATGTAATCTTACAGTGGTTCCTCTTCTTCTTTTATCACAGAATATGCATAGGTCTAAAACTAGTTTATATGCTTATTTTCTAATTAATTACCGATCTAAATTACAACATAACTATGCATTCAACATGCATAAATTATATGTTCATAGTCAAATTTATGCATCCAATCCCAAGTCACATGTCCAATATATTTTATGCCTCAGACCTAACGTCATACATTCAATTTAGTCTTGTCAAACTTCGCATCATTCATTAAATGTCCCAAATTTCGCGTTCATACGTTAATCTCTTTATGAGATTGGGCACAGGCTCGTGGTAGCCTGGCTATAGAAACAGAAAAGAAGAAAGGAATACAGAACAGTCACAGAAAACAGATCCAACAGAAAAGAATATATATATACAACCTCAAACTCAGTTTTAAATGCATATCAAAATTATAATTAATGTTTATAGCGGAGAATAACTGTACTTGCCTTGATTGGATTAAAGAAAGAACTTTAACTTGTTGTAGAATCTTTGCAGAACTTTAATCTCTAGTTTGAATTGGGTTGCTTAGGCTGATGTTGATTATCTTCTAATTTTAATTCCAGCAGAGCAGAGACGCCATTTTTATTTTTTTATTAGAAGAAGAGAGCAATGGAGGCTAGAGAATTGTGTAAGAAACCTAGGTAGAGTCTAGGGCCATTTTTATAGAGTTTATGAACTGATTAGGACCATCGATGTTGCCCGGATTGATCGTAGCCATTCATTCGCAAGAGGGACCAATTAGAGCCTGCCACCTAGCCCTAATGACAAAGCAGACCACAGAAAATCGACCAACATAGAATAGGCCAACCAGGGTGGACTGGGTTCGACCTGGGTCTGGACCAGGTCGACATGCCTGTCGACAGCCCTGTCGACCTGGCTAGACCAGGTCGACAGCCCAGTCGACCTGGGTGTCTTAGGCGGGAATTTTCCCGCCCTGGCCAATTGGGCCCGATTTTTAATTTTAAACTTCTTTTCTGAGCTGTTCGAATTTTAAACTTAATTCAGAAACTTCCAGAGGCTATATCTTCTTCATACGGACTCCGTTTTTCGAAAACTCGGACTCTATTTCGCGTATTTTTCCGAGACGAACGCAATGGCCTATCCCGTTTCCCTTAGTTCTTTGATTTCAAATTAATTATATTTTAATTTATGACTTTCACGGTTATAGAATACACGAGGTGTTACATTCTCCCCCACTTAAAAGGATTTCGTCCCCGAAATCTTCAAGTTAAGAAGAATGTGTCCTACCATCCAATCATCCATCTACTCAATCATCAACCACAGGCATCCATTGTCCTTATAGACTTCTAATGCTTTCATGTTTAAATGCACAGTGTGTGTTCATGTCCGTATCTAATGCAAAATCAGGCGGCCCACTGATTCAGTCGACCTCCTTAATGCAAATCATGTTAGTGCCATGAGTCCAATATGTATGCAAATTTTTCCTATTTGAGACATATCATTTCTATATGAGTGCACAACTGCTCATTCATATGCAACATCCACATGCTGATTCAACCATTTTGCATCCATAAAAATTTAAAAATGCTCACACATCCATATGCAGTATGAGAGTGCTTTCGAGCCGATCTAGTGCCTAGTGTGTGTATATGCATCCACGAGCAACCACTAGCAACCACTTGCATCCACTTGCAACCATCAAACATAACATGTCTCAAACACATGTTTACACCCATTAGTTTCTACCTAAAGTTCAAATATTCGATCGATAGGATACAGTCGAATGATGGAAGTGAGTACAGATAGAACGAAAATTTGGTTCCCATTAGACATGGGTCCTAAGTATCGGCCCCAAAGACCGAAACCAACATCAAATTGACACCTAGAGGATTACCTTCTTTAGACAATGTCAAAACTGGAAATCCTATCAAAAGTATTTAGATATTTACAGACTACTGGTACAGATCAGGTTCCCTAATGATTCTTAGGAAGCTAAGCATGATAAAATCATACCCCACGAAAACTCAGAATGTTTGCGTCATACTTGACTCCTAACACAGATATCCCTCAAACCCCAATCTCAAACAGATGATCCATAACCCTTATAGGTCTGAGTCTATAGCAGAATTCAGAAATAATACTAGTATTAAAGTGCAGAGTACCGATTACAAAACCAAAATACCAGAATCAGAAAAAGTCTTAACTCCATAATCAGATAAAGAAATTAAACCTACTATAGAAATTTTTCCCTATTCCTATCCTAGCCACTAGCTTCAAGAGTGTTCGCCTGCCCTCCTTGTCCTCGTCTCTTCGGGCAGTCCCTAGTGAAGTGTCCCATCTCCCCACAGTTGAAGCAAGCACCCTCCCCTTCCTCTTTCGGTAATCCTTATTCAGATGAGTCGAGCTTCCATAAGTAAAACACTTTCCTCCTCCTTATCTTCAATCTTTCCTTCCTTCTTTTGTGTTTCCCTTTTTGCCTCCATTGTGAACTAAGTCTATATGAGTTTCTCACCTTTTGGGTTGTGCTCCTTAGCCAAACCTCATCATTCTCATCTTTACTATCCTTGTGTAACATGTTGACCAATCCCTCGAAAGCTGCCTCCATCGCCCGGAAAAATCCTTCAAAGCTCTAAAGAAAACTAGCCGCAGGTGAAACTACTACAGTTATCGATGGAAGTCGGGCACTACTTTGCCCTTCGATGAGGTTACCTCCCAGAAAACCGGGAGCCCCAGAGACTCAAGAAAGAAGGAAACAAGGATTCAAGCAGAGGATCAAAAGATAGATATTTGGCTTAGGGGACTATGTTTTTCAAAATAAGCTTTACTTTTGAAAATACTTCCCTTTTAAATCCTTTTTGAAAATAGTTTTCAAAACTTTTTATCAAATCTGGTAACCTTCAGCTCTGATACCAAGTGTAACACCCCACCTCCGTTAAGGTCACTCACAAAGGGAATGCCTTAACTTTGGTGGAGCATTTTAGTAAACAGAACAGAAACTTACAAGACAGATAAAACAGTACTTGAAAAATTTTAACTTTATTACAGCGGAAACAGAAAATTAATATTGTTACATCCTTTCAATTTCAGAATTCAAGTACAAAATATCAGTCTTGTACAAAAGCCTTCAAAATGCATAGTTTAAAATCATAATCCCCATGGAACGGAAGCTATACAGAGCCAAGCCATACTTTAAGCACTTCAAGCAAAGAGAAATCCGGATCAAGCTAAAGTATTTCCCTCCTTGGATAACCTGGGGGGGAAACGGAAGAAAGGAGGCGAAACAACAAGGGTCAGACAAAAAGTCTGGCAAGTCCAGTGACTTTCAGCATATGAACAGATAATAATAATATGATATGAACATAAAACTGGATGTGAGATAACTATAACAGGTGTAGCAGATATAACAGAAAAACAGAATGATATAAACTATTGTTTTACACTTCTCTGCACTAATACTAGTATAGCAGAATTAGGTGTCACCCTAATATCTAAATTGAAGCAGGAACGGGTACAGAATACTTTAACAGAAACAGAATGCTAATAATGGGCCTTTACTACCCGATCAGAAACAGACAGAAGAAGAAACAGATTTATCCCTATGGAGACAGAATGTGGAATTAGGTGTACACTAGTAATGGGCCTTTACCACCCGAACAGACGGTACCACACAGAAACAGACAGGTGTTACCACCCAACAGAAACAGACGGTACCAACAGAAACAGACAGAACTAAGCGTACCCTAAAACCCTACCCCAAGCGATCGGCTCCCTAATACATAAATATCCTGTGTCGGCCCCACAGTAGGGTGTATCACTCCCTAAAGTGACAACCAATTGGCACAGACCTATTTACAGATGTCACGGCGTCTTACATCCTCAGAGGCAGACCGGGATCCATGCACGCACATGACCCGGTTGGAACGCATCATCAACACCCCTCGCCATTATCAGAATGAACCTCTTATAATTAGTTCAGTAAGCGTGCCCGGACCCTACTTACTGTTGGGTCAAAGTTTTGATACCAGAAAGGGTTACTGACTAATATGGGTCCCAAACAGATGACACAAGTAATTCCCCTCCTAACCTTGTGTCCCCAGACTAACAGATTTCAGATTAACTTGTTTACAAGTTCAGACATACAGAATTCAGGTTTACTAATTCACAAATTAAGTTAACAAGTTTTCAGACTAACAGGTCAGATGTACAGATTTTTCAGATTTGTCTAACTTTGTATTGGGCCTACAGATTCATGGACGGGTTTTACTACATCTATTAATCCCTTTTGTTTAACCCTATTTTCCCCAATACGTTTTAGACGTCATTCTTATCTTAGATTTGCATTAATTAATTATTAATGCACAGACCTCTCACATTAGGTCGGTAGCTTGTGGCCGCTGGATATGCCGGGCGGTTCCGGGCAGACTTCTGCCACAAGCCAGACCTAACCTCGTGTCTTACGCATGTTATGACTAACTTCTCACATTAGAACCTATTGTTTGCGGCCACTGGATGTGCCGGGCAGTTCCGGGCAGATTTACGCCGCAAACTCATTCTAACCTCGAGTTAGCCATGTTTATCTTTGCAGCCAATTAATTAATAATTTACCGTTTATGCGCACGCCCAATATATATGTCAATTCAGATTATATCAATAACAGGATGATTATATCAACATAGCAGATAACAGATTTTATATGACTTAACGGATTTAACAGATTTAGCAACTTAGCAGATTTTGGCATATAACAGGTTAGACATTTCAACCGACAAATTTAACAGATTAGGCATTTCAATCTAATTAGCAGTCTAGGCAATATAACAAAACTAGCAGTTTAGGCAACTTGGCAAATTAGCAGATTTAGCAAACTTAATATTTCTAAAGGTTCTATTTACATGCCTTGCCCAATCATAAATTGGCCTAAATTCATATGCTTACATAATTGTCATGATTCACAACATATACTCCATGTTTGCATAAAGTTACATAGCACAGAATATGGACATAATTTGCCATATAACATATGTTTCAATTTTAAACTAGCATCTTACAGCAGATTCACATATAAATTATACCAAATATAACCATTAATTTCAATGCATGCCATATATCCAAAAATCTCTATTTAGGTGTAATCACAATAATAGATATCCTAATTAATGCAAATCTTTTACACCTAAGCTTCCATATCTTCTTCTTTTTAAGTCATAAATCATTATGCAAACTATACCCAAAAATCTAAATCGTTAAATCATATCTTCTAAAAATCCAATCTTGACTTTTATATGCATTTTGTTCAAAGTTTCAAATCATATGTAATCTTACAGTGGTTCCTCTTCTTCTTTTATCACAGAATATGCATAGGTCTAAAACTAGTTTATATGCTTATTTTCTAATTAATTACCGATCTAAATTACAACATAACTATGCATACAACATGCATAAATTATATGTTCATAGTCAAATTTATGCATCCAATCCCAAGTCACATGTCCAATATATTTTATGCCTCAGACCTAACGTCATACATTCAATTTAGTCTTGTCAAACTTCGCATCATTCATTAAATGTCCCAAATTTCGCGTTCATACGTTAATCTCTTTATGAGATTGGGCACAGGCTCGTGGTAGCCTGGCTATAGAAACAGAAAAGAAGAAAGGAATACAGAACAGTCACAGAAAACAGATCCAACAGAAGAGAATATATATATATATACAACCTCAAACTCAGTTTTAAATGCATATCAAAATTATAATTAATGTTTATAGCGGAGAATAACTGTACTTGCCTTGATTGGATTAAAGAAAGAACTTTAACTTGTTGTAGAATCTTTGCAGAACTTTAATCTCTAGTTTGAATTGGGTTGCTTAGGCTGATGTTGATTATCTTCTAGTTTTAATTCCAGCAGAGCAGAGACGCCATTTTTATTTTTTTATTAGAAGAAGAGAGCAATGGAGGCTAGAGAATTGTGTAAGAAACCTAGGTAGAGTCTAGGGCCATTTTTATAGAGTTTATGAACTGATTAGGACCATCGATGTTGCCTGGATTGATCGTAGCCATTCATTCGCAAGAGGGACCAATTAGAGCCTGCCACCTAGCCCTAATGACAAAGCAGACCACAGAAAATCGACCAACATAGAATAGGCCAACCAGGGTGGACTGGGTTCGACCTGGGTCTGGACCAGGTCGACATGCCTGTCGACAGCCCTGTCGACCTGGGTGTCTTAGGCGGGAATTTTCCCGCCCTGGCCAATTGGGCCCGATTTTTAATTTTAAACTTCTTTTCTGAGCTGTTCGAATTTTAAACTTAATTCAGAAACTTCCAGAGGCTATATCTTCTTCATACGGACTCCATTTTTCGAAAACTCGGACTCTATTTCGCGTATTTTTCCGAGACGAACGCAATGGCATATCCCGTTTCCCTTAGTTCTTTGATTTCAAATTAATTATATTTTAATTTATGACTTTCACGGTTATAGAATACACGGGGTGTTACAGGATTGGTTCCAGTCAGAGGAACGATCCTAATCTATTGGAAATCATCTCAAAGTTAGAGATGGGAATCGACAGAGAGATGAACAAGTATGGGCTTGATCGAGATGGATGGCTTAGAAAGAACGGAAGACTTGTTGTGCCCAATGTCAATGGATTGAGAGATGAAGTGCTTAAGGAATGTCATCACTCAAGACTGACTATACATCCCGGTTGTAACAAGATGTATCGAGACATGAAGCAGACCTACTACTAGGAAGGGATGAAAAGAGACGTTGGGAAAATTATATCCAAATGTATGAATTGCCAGCTGGTTAAAGCTGAGCAAAAGAAGCCTAGTGGTTTGTTGCAACCCTTAGAAGTTCCAGAGAGGAAATGGGAACAAGTCTCAATGGATTCATTGATGGGTTACCAAGAACTAGGTCGGGCTGTAATAGCATTTGGGTGATTGTGGACCGATCAACCAAGAGTGCAAGATTTATACCCGTCAAGTCAAACCGGACGGCAACTAAGTCAGCGGAACTGTATATAAAATGGGTAGTATGATTTCATGGAATACCCAGAGGCATTGTAAGTGACCGAGATCCGTTGTTCACTAATGGATTTTGGAAGAGCTTACAAGAGGCGTTAGGATCAGAATTACATCTCAGTACCGCATATCATCCTCAAACGGACGGCCAGACAGAGAGGGTGAATCGAGTGTTAGAAGATCTTTTGAGAGCTTGCATATTGGATTTTGGTGGATCATGGGATGACCATTTGCATCTAGTAGAGTTTGCATATAATAATAGTTATCAGTCCAGTATTGGCATGACTCCATTTGAAGCTTTGTACGGAAGACCGTGCAACTCATCGTCATGTTGGTTAGAGACCGGTGAGAAATATGTGCTTGGGCCAGAGGTAACAAGAGAAACATTAGATAAGAATAAAGTTATTCAACAGCGAATGAAGGCTGCCCAAGATAGGCAGAAAAGTTATGCTGATAAGAGGAGAAGAGAATTAAAGTTCTCCATTGGCGACTTGGTGTTTGTCAAGATTTCTCCGTTAAAAAGCGTGATACGATTTGGCAGGAGAGGCAAGTTAGCACCAAGATTTGTTAGTCCATTCCCAGTTCTTGAGCAAATTGGGAATTTGGCATATAGAGTTGAATTACTAGAGAAGATGGCAGGAGTTCACAACATATTTCATGTTTCCCAGTTAAGGAAGTTCGTACACGACCCAGATGTGACTATTTCACCTGATAACTTGGATGATATCGAAGTTGAACCCGAGGCGGTTGGGAACCGCATGCCTATGCGTATTGTTGGGAACGATACGAAGCAGCTTTGAAGGAAGGCGGTGAAATTAGTCAAAGTTCAATGGGGCGAGAATGAGAATGACTGTACTTGGGAGACAGAGGAGAACATTAGGAAGACATATCCAGAACTCTTCGTCTGGTAAGATTTTAACTTCGATTTAGTCTTTCCGCATGCTAGGATAGGCTTGTTTGTTTGTTGTATGTGGCTGGTAGGCATGCGGGATCCTTTGTATGTTTTGGGTTAAGGAATTTCGGGGATGAAATTTCTTAAGGGGGGGGGGGGAGCGTAACGACCCGCATTCTAGGCATCGAAGGACCTAGAATATTTATTTCCTTCACATACGAAGTCGTATGGTCATGTAACTTTGGGTGACGATTATTGGAGTCATTTACCATGTTCATGATTTTTGCCGATTTTTAAATGAACGTTTTGCCCCTAGTTGATCTTGTTTTGGCCATAACTTTTGATTGGAAAGGAGTTTTGACCTGAAACCACTTCCATTGTCTTCGGATGATGGTTTACCTTTCCGTAGAGTGGTTACATGTGAAAAACGGACTTAACGTTTGAGAGATATGGCTGAAATAAGGTTTGGAAGGTGAAAATTTGCTTAACCGGGCCAAATAAGGTGATTAATGAATGGGCCCATAACCCATTTCGGGATTAGGGTTATGGGGAGGTTGAAATGAGTTAGGTTTTCATTCTATTTCAGTTTTCTAGCTGCCGCTTACCTCTTAGAAACCCTAACAATGGCCTCTAACCTCTAAAACACCTCCAAATCACTTTCTAATCAAGGATTAAGCTTAGCAACATCAAATCAAGGCGGATTAGCACAAGAATCGAGGTAGAGCTGCTGTGTTGCATTGGTTTTCGCGCCCAAACAGTAGAGTTTCAGTTCTAAAGGTTTTGTTTGTGGCTAACGTGAGTGATTTGCATAGTTTAGCACTAGTTACGGTTAATAAAGGGTAATTAGTGAAGATTAACGAAATTAAACATGATAAAATTCTGGAAAAAAATTTATAAATTAGAAAATAATGTTTTAGACATCTGTTAGAAATTTGGTTTGATTTGATTAAGCTTTACTAATCATATCATTAGTTTTGCCTAAACATGCTTAATGGAAAATATGGAGTTTTGGCTATGTTTGATCCATTTTAACCTATCATATTGATGTTTTCGTGTTTGGAGTCACTTCTACTTGTTTCTATGACTGTCTGGTATGTCTTATGATTGTTTAGAATAGTTAGAATGGTCCAAAAATCCGTCGAATGGCGTAAAACACTTGTTGGAAAAGTTGCAGGAAATTGATGTAGGTTTTCGGATCTGATCGCCTGGATGGGCTCGGACCGGATAGTGGGTTGGGAAAGGGATCACCGAACTGTGGCTTAGCACGAGATAAAGTATGGCAAAAAGGAAGGCCATTGTGGTTGAACTGGGATCGGATCGGACCAGATGGCAATAGGGATGGGGATCGGATCGGACCAGAAGATCAAGCCATGGACGGAAGGAAGAAAGGTGACAGACCGGACCGTGATCACGAACCCGACCGATGGGGCAAGGGTACATCGAACCGAACCAATGTGACATGGAGAACCCGAACCGAGCTGATGACTAGTAACCAGAGTAAGCCGGACCGAGGTGCATCTACCCGAACCGAACCGATGGCCAGAAGGAGATCCGAAACAACCCAGTGATGACCAAAACCCGAGATGTAAAGGTAGTCCAAATGGAAAGTTTGTACTCAGGATCCAGTTGGGAACCAACGAGTTAACTTCATGATTGGGCTTTACTGCGGTACGTGTGCTAAGGGTCTGTCTATGTCTGTAACTTTGGATCACTATGTGTAGGGAGTACGTGAACAAATTCAGGGCCACAATGGCCTAGGGACGACTAAAGAGCTATAGACCAATGAAGTGGGGTCATTTGTAAAGATTTGGTCATGACCCCATGTGGTAAGCATGGTAGTAGCAGTAGTTGTACAAGTGGTACTTCGTCACTACTTCGATGGGTCTAGTGATCGAAACGGTAGATATCGTATGCTTTACACACTGAGAGAGAGATGTGAGGATGGTTGCTGTGTTTGATTTGTTTTCCTTCATTATGACATGCACACCCTCACCCCCGTTTTCTTTACACCATTTGTTAATGGCACCTTAGAGTATTGTACGGTTTGTAGTGCTAACTCTTTGGTTGCAGGTCCAGGTTTAGTATACCTATTATTGTTCTGTTTAGCTGCTTATCGCTCATACTAGACTTTTTGTCTGACCCAGAGTTTTATGTCTCTTATTATTACTTTGGGTGCTCTCACGAGCATACTAGAGACAGGTTTGCTGGGTATGCACGAGTAGCTGATCCGGAGACGAGCAGGAGGCTTGATAAATATAGATATTCTCCCTGTGTTGTTGAAGATCACTGCTTGGGCATTAGTAGTGCATCTTCTACTTTAGCTTTCTTTTGCTTTAGAGACTGTTTAAAGTTGTAATAATGATGTTGGAACATAAGCTGTATTTGGATTTCCGCTGCTATGTTGGTTTAGTTTTCAGCTTATGCAATGTCTCGCCTGTTTTATGTCAAGACTATGTTATTATTATATTTTGTTCCATGCGTTGTGAGACATTCTACAAGTTCCTTGTTAATTCATTCTCTTCTTTCCTTTCTTTGGCAACCGTTCCGTGCTAGTCGGGCATGTGTACAGCGCACCTTCGGAGGAAATGCAGGCTGGTGCGGGGCGGGCCGTCACAGTTCTTGAACCCAATTGAGAAAGGAATAAATCTTTTGATTAAGATCAATGAATTTTTCCAGTTATACTTATCAATTGGAATTAAATGTAAGATGATTTTGGGTTCGTTGTGAACATTGTTTTAAACAAAATTGATTCTTAAACCCGATTAACATTGAAGTTAAGATTTGGAATTTATAGATCTTTGTTCTAAGATTTAATGGAAATTTTCCAAAGTAAAGTTTTTCAATTTAATATATTAAATTATAATTGAATGGAATTTGATTTATTAATAATCGAGATGAGCTTCTATGAAGGGAGACCGTTACTATATATGGAATTTAAAAGGCTTTGCCGTTATTCCATTTATATTATTAGTCTGATACAGAAATTTATATTGATTATATATTGATCCGTTTTCCGTGAAGATTCCATAGCTAGATGGAAGCTGATTTAGGTTTATTGTGAACTGTGCTTTAAATGACATTGGTTCTTTAGCTCAGTTAAAGACATGATTAATTTTCCTAAAGTTGAACAACCATTAATTAACGATTTTTGAGATTAAAACCAATTGGAGTTTTAATGAATCTTTAATTAGATCGGAATGTGAATGAGATAATTAAATTTATCGAATTCATGAAATGTTCGGGAATGGAGTATCACCAGTTTTACTCCAGGCGATAATTAAATCTTTAATTAGATTTAAACATGAAATGGTAATTAAATTTACCGATAACACCGTGGGTGTTTGATATGCAGTACTACTAGTTTTTCTCTATGGGATGAATAGGTTGTGATTAGGATTAATAAAATAAATGATTACTTCAGTAAGGCTCCATAATACCGATTACTTAATAAACCTTGTTTGGGATTAGAATTGTTAAAGGAGAAAATCAAATCTTTTAAAATTTATATCCAAAGGAGGATTAAAGAATAAATTTAAAATAATTTATCTTTGATAAAATTAATGGGAACGTTTCCCTAAAAATGTGAATATTTGAATAAAAGAATATTCTGAATTGGAATGAGGCGTATGATATGTTTTTATAGCACTTGATTATTGATTATAAAATACGCCAGTTATTCGGAAAGACCGGGTTTATCCCATATGGAATAACTGATACGACAACTAAAAGTCGGCGATGGAGAATGTTTAGTGATTATTTATCATTATTGTTGTATACATGCGATGTATGAAATCCATATAACTGAAGTTATATGGTAATTGATTGAGTCGCATTCCGATTCAGAAATAACGAATATTTTGAAATAATTTGGAAGATACAGATATCGTTATTTCCAATACGATATCCATTGGTTTCAGAATTTGACATTGAATATGAGCCGCTATAACTTCTATTTAGAGCCTTGTATTTAATATCAAATTGGATTTTGGGTTTGTCGTGAATGGTGTCTTGAATAACATTGTTCTTAAACCCAGTTAAAAAAGGAATAAATCTTCTGATTAAGATCAATAAAGTTTTCCAATTATATTTATCAATTGGAATTAAATGGAAGATGATTTTGGGTTCGTTGTGAACAATGTTTTAAACAACATTAATTCTTAAATCCGATAAATAGTGAAGTTAAGATTTGGAATTCATAAATCTTTATTCTAAGATTTAATGGAAAATTTTGAAAGTAAAGTTTTCCAGTTTAAAATATTAAATTGGAATTGAATTGAATTCGATTTAGTAATAATCGAGATAAGCTTCTGTAAAGGAAAACCATTACTATATATGGAATTTAAAAGGCTTTCCTGTTATTCCATTTATATTATTAGTCTGATACGGAAATTTATATCGATTATATATTGATCTGTTTTCCGTGAAGATTCCATACTTAGATGGAAGCTGATTTGGGTTTATTTTGAACAATGCTTTAAATGACATTAGTTCGTTAACCCAGTTAAAGATAGGATTAATTTTCCTAAAGTTGAACAATCATTTAGTAATGATTTTTGAGGTTAAAACCAATTGGATTTGTAATGAATCTTTAATTAGACTGGAGTGTGAATGAGACAATTAAATTTATCGAATTCATGAAATGTTGGGGAATGGAGTATCAAAAGTTTTACTCCAAGCGATAGTTAAATCTTTAATTAGATTTGAACATGAAATGGTAATTAAATTTACTGATAACACCATGGGTGTTAGATATGGACTACTACCAGTTTTTCTCTATGGGATGGATAGGTTGGGATTGGGATTAATAAAATAAATGATTACTTCGTTAAGGCTCGATAATCCCGACTAGTTAATAAACCTTGTTTTGGTTTAGAATTGTTAAAGGAGAAAATGAAATATTTTGAAATTGATATCCAAAGGAAGATTAAAGAATAAATTTAAAAGAATTTATCTTAGATAAAATTAATGTGAACCTTTCCCTTAAAATGTGAATAAAAGAATATTCTGAATTGGAATGAGGCATATGATGTGTTTTTATAGCACTTGATTATTGATTATAAAATACGCGAGTTATTCGGAAAGACTGGGTTTATCCCATTCTGAATAACTGATATGACAACTAAAAGTCGACGATGAAGACGGCGGTTGAAGACCGGAAATCTTCACATCATTTGGTTGTTTACCGATGTCTTGGTTGGGCTGTACAACCAAGACAAGGTAATAAGTGGTGATCGTCCAGACGTACTTGGAGATCGACTGGATATGCGAGGGCCTCTCTCCTGTATTGGACATATGGGATGAGGAATATGGTGCCTCCGGTTTCGTTCAGACCCAGAACGGACTTGTAAATGGATGTGTGTATGACATTGGATTTCATTCGGTGCTGATTGATTTCTATTAAATATATATCTGTTTAGTGGCGGAGAATTTATTCTCTTGCTTAACACCCTTCTCTGAGACGTATGAGCTTAGAGGTTATATATTGATAGACATCAGTTGTATAGCGTGGATTGTCAATGTGGCATGCTGAGATGCAAATGATCAAGGCTTTTGTTGAAAAGCAAAGTCTTTTGGATGATGATCAAAGAACGGCTTTAATTAGCATAGCTTGTGTATAGCATTAATTCGCGAGCCTCACACCTCGGTATGAGTCTATAACGGGATCAAGGACGTAGGGAGTGCATACGTTTCTTTCTAGCTAGAAGTGATGTCACGGTATGGAGTCTAGACATTTTTTACTTATGTGGATGATGGATTGTGAGGCGCCTCAGATATTGGTCGACGTACTGACCATTTTGGAGGTCCGATAGGACCGAGAAACGTATTGTTCAGGAATAACAAATCCACTAAAGTAAGTAATGACCGGCCCTGCAGGAACCAAGGGTTGCCCAGAGTGTGTAATCCTGAGGCATTTGCTAGAGTGTCTCGAATCGGAAGAAGACATCACTAGCCTTGACTCATGATGGAAATACAATTTCCAATATGTGACTTTTCAATTTTAGTTGTAAACCTGTGTATGGAGGCGTAATATATGGTACCTATGTGGTCTATGATTGATACATTTATATTTGAAGTTGATTTCGACACTATGCACTTATAGTAATATTAAAATGATTTGTTTTTAACATACCAAGCATGTTTGGCTATTATAAGGGAAAACTCTATCCTCCGGCTTGCTTTGCATTGTGTGATGGGACCTGAGTCTTATAATAGATTCATTTTCCAAAAAGCATAGCATTGTTTATTTTAAACTGAGATTCATGTGGAGTAAACCCGTTACGTGTTATACGGGGTGGTCCCTTATTTTTTCCAACTGTTAAAGTAAAGATTTAATGGCTGTTTTAGTTCTCACACCAGTCCCATAATTGACTTGGAGTTTATTGTTACTACCTAAACTCTGGTTGCCCTTATTTTCCACACGGGCAGCTAGTAGTTTTGGTTTTTCGCAGATATTTCTTTTCCCAGGATCCTGGATTACAATTGGAGCTATATTCGGAAAGCTTTGTATCCATGTATTTCATTCAGTTGTGCTAGTTCATGATTGTTCTGCTGCATTATATTTATGTGTATATATTTTTCGCTGTTTTGTAATTTAAATCTCTGATATTTTTCTGCTGTATATTATTTGAACTTTGATATATTCTTGTACTCTGATGTAAATTGTTGTAATAGCAATGAAATGTTCAATTGTTTTTATCTGATGCATCGTGTTCTCGAAGCAATCCGGGCTCCTCCGTTTCTTCGGGGATCGAGGAAGTTCGGGTCGTCTCATCCCTGATCCTAGACGGCTGCAGTCGGGTACCGTTGAGGAGGGGGTCGGTTGTTTGAACCCAGCTCATCATTGATAATCATTTGTGATTGGTCTCGATATTGTGCCCCCTCACTATAACTGACTATAGTTTGATTGCCATTTTCATTACCGTTAGCAGGGCCGTTGTCGCTGCCATTGGTGTGGGAGTTGGAACGGAAGGCAACATTGCTGATCAGGCTGAACCTTCTTCTTTGATGTGGGCCCCTTGACTCGGAAGAGGAAGTTTTTGAGATAGTGCGTTGAGGTCGGGCGTGGTCCTGAGAGAGCTGAAGTCGAGCGTCGACACGTTGACTTTCTTGAAGTTGGCGCATAAGGTTGATGTTATTTCTCAATGCCTGATTGAGTTCAATAGCTGTGTTCTCGTACCTTTGACTAAGCGTACGGATCTACGTTTTTATTGTGGGAGCTTCGGGGTCCACAACAGGACGGGTTTCAGTGGTGGCTAGGATATCCACTAATTGGGGTTGTTGGGAAGTTCCAACTTCGGCTGCAGCTGAAGAGCCGACTACTGCATTCTTTGGTCACTTTACCATCGTAAATGGATTCGGCGGTAAGTTTAGCAAAGGAACCTAAAGCTCATCAAAGTCGAGATGGTATCGTGCGACAAAGAGACAAATCCAAGTTTCCTCAGTGAAAGCACCAAAATGTTAACGACAAAATATGTCATAAACACCCAAGATTCTTATTACTTAAGAATTATAGTTTCGCACGGAAAAGCAAGTGTGGAAAACAGTAAAGAACACGAGAGATTTATAGTGGTTCGGCCTCGCTAGTGACCTACGTTCACTTTGGAAGAGTCGGTGGTATAGTATTAATAACCAAGAGTAACAAGGTTAAGAACACCTCATGACATCTCCTTACATACATCTCTAAGTTATATGATGTCATAATTATCATATATTAATTTATTAGAAAAAGACACTTTTTCCCTTCTTCTTCCTCAAAGTGGAGATGCCATTAAATGGGCTACTTTGAGCTCTCAAGAGGTGTCAAATCACTAAATTCAAACCCCTCTGAAGTGTGAGGTCAAGGGATATTTATAGTGGAGTGTTTTGGTGGGAGTAGGTTGGAGTCGGTAGAAGTAGGGGACCACACCAGGAATTTCGTATCCCCTGTAGATGGCCACCAGAATCTCAGATCCCATAGTGCTCAACCCCCCAAACTCGTACCCCTCACTGGGGTATGAATTTTGTACCCCATAGGTATGAAATTTGTACCCCGTCGCGTACAAAGATCATAAGAAGATGGGCAAGGGGGTGGAATCTTGAGCCTTGTGGCTTTATGGGGTTCGAGGTGTTGGTTTGACGATGTTTGGAGGAGCGGCGAGGTTCCTGTTGGCATAATCCCTTCTCGGCTCATTTTCTTTATTCCTTGGCGACACTCTCAGCTTTTTCTTCACGCGATTCATTGAGTTGAGCGTGCCTTGCGTACTTTTGGAAACCGGACCAAAAGCTAATTAACAGGGACGAAATTCTTTTAAGGGGGAAGGAATGTAACGTCCCATATTTTGGTAGCAATATTTAATTTATTTTATTATTTTAAATATTGATTTGACATTTATAAATGAATTAATAATATAGAATTCATTTATTTAACGAAGTTTGAACAATAAATTTATATTTAATTATAGATCGAGCTCGTAACGTCGCAGTAGCTCATAATTTGTGATTTGAACTTTAATTGAATATATTGGATCAGATATAAGTCGGAATTCTATGAAACG
Organism: Allium sativum; assembly: GCA_030737875.1. Lineage (NCBI taxonomy): Eukaryota > Viridiplantae > Streptophyta > Magnoliopsida > Asparagales > Amaryllidaceae > Allium > Allium sativum. The sequence continues at coordinate 756,650,676 of CM060918.1, forward strand.
AGAAACGTTTGGATCGAGTTAATTATATTTTTCTAATAAAAGAGAAAAATGGAGATTTCGTGTTATTGATTGTGAGTTATCTCCAATTCAAATTTTCAAATAGTCACTATGGAAATGTTCATAGACGATAACGTTTATCTAATTATTTATAAAGGATATATATATATATATATACATGTATATGAACATTGTTTAACTCATAATTTTTAAACGTTGAGTTTAAAATATATATTGACTTATTTTGAGGCTATATAAGATTTCATTTGAAGATATACGTTAATAATAATTTATTAATATTTAAAGCAGAATTATTTTGTTTTTAATTATATTTTGTAGATATTATACAAGCTTTAAAAAATAGCCGTTTTTCAAACAACATCTATTTTCGATGAAACAAATTTTATTGGAATGCGTATAGCTATTTATTGCTAGATTTCTAGTTTGCAGCAAATTGGAGTTGTTTTATTTGTACGTGCAATTTAAAGGTGAACCGATGAATAAATTGGAATTAAAATAACGTCGTTGTGTAAATGGAGTCGGTTATCGAACAAACAAATTTCATTCAGATCGAAACGTCAGGACGTAGTGGTTTATCCTTTTTCATTATATTTGAAGTTTATAGATGCTGGAGCATATATTATACGAATAACGAAAATAAATGGTAATTAGCGGTTGGAATTAAATAACCGTACCAAAGTAATTTGAAATATAATAATATAATTAAACTTACCTGCTAAGCCAAATGCACCTGCACACCCTATATATGTGTTTATCCTAAAACTTACCTAAGACTAATATGCAAACTCAAAAATTTAGTAGTGCCTTTCTTAAATGAAATCACACCTATTTAACCTAGCTCTAGACCAAATCTCGAATGGTACAAGCTACCGTATATGTACGAAAATAAAATACTTTGGCCTAAGAAAAGAAAGATACACAGCTCAGTTTTCCTTCCTCTCCACATGCTAGTCCTACTCACGTACAACTACAACATCTCAGTGTACTTTCACTATCAAAATGCAAATCTCACTTTAACTTCATGGTTAAGTAATAGGATGATCATGCGCACAACTACACTACTCCACCTTCTATCCTATTTTATCTGAAATTTGTACCAGCTTTATCTTCCTTCTGTCCCGAATTTCCACCATCAATCAACCTATCTACATGCTGAAGCTTGGCCATGAAACTTAGGAGCCAAGGATAAGTTTGTTTATCCTTTTCCTTCAACCAAAATTAGACTCGGACGAAGCTTCAGTTGGGAGAAATAAATTCAGTATACTCCACTTAAAACAATTCGTTTCAGTAAACTCTTATTAAGATTCAGTCCACGTGTATGTACATTTCATTGCACTCACATATGATGTTCGAACTGGGGAACAAAAAAAGCTGGATGAAGGTTTTGTTGGAAATAAAAGCAACTAGGACGTGGGTTGTTGATTCGAAAACGAAACAACAAAGAACAAAAAAAATCACGTGAGTTAAGTGCAGCATGAGGAAACGGTTTTAATGTGGTACCAAAAATGTGTTTTAGCTTAGTACCATCGGTATAGGAGGATGGGGATAATGTCGAAGAGCTAAATGGTGAAGTTTTAGGTGGAATCGGTGGAGGGAAACATGAGAATGCGGTAGCGAGAACGCACGTAAAATGGAAGTGAAAAACTGGACCTATCGTATTTAGGGGCGAAGGAAGCACTATAACATTGGTTGTATTCGCGTGTTGATCTTGTTAGTTTTGGATAAATCCGTTATAAAAAAGTGATGAATACAACAAACGTGAAGGAAGGAAATGGGACACATTTTGAAAGGGCAGCGGGCAGGAAAATGCGGTTGGCATAAACTAGAGCAAGGAGGAAGACGATATACGATACGTTTCGCCCAGGTAAATACATTTTAACATGCATAATTGATATATGGCTAATTTTTAGTTAATGTGCCTAATTAAGATACATAACCGTTTAATTAAACTTATAATTAGTGGCGGATGTTCGTAGTATATACATAACCAAAGTGGCTAATATAAACATGAAATGGGAATTATGTTTGGAGCATTTAAAAAGTCTAGTGTATTGGTTTGTTTTAATTAAGAAATTAAATTAGATTGTAGCTAATTATAATTTAATTGTTCTAAGAAACAATTAAATAGAGTTATTTAAATTAATTATGTTGTTAATTAAATTAAAAGGAATAACTGATTTAAATTGGTTAACGAAATAATCGTGTTTTGAGTAACTAAGTCAACCGTTTTAAATGGGACTGATTATCAAATTAATTGTTGTTAATTAATCTAATGAAATGGTTTAACAAATATTTTATTAATTATTAATAATAATTTAAATATAAATTTAATATTTATTTTAGTAATTGAGGAAGTAAATTATTATTCTAATTAATAATTTAAGTAAGTGCTTCTTAAATGAAATCCATTTATGTGAGTGAACGGTTTTGCAATGGAATATAGTTAAGTTTTGAAAAGATGTTATGAAGCTATGAACGAGTTTTTATATTGAATTCAAGCTTTTATAACGAATTTATTAAAGAGATTTTAAGTGAATATGACAGCTTGAAATAGTTGTTTACATAATATATAGATTTAGCAAGAAGAGATCCAGATAAAAAGGGTTTTATATTAAATCATATTTTATAAATAAGGTTTATAAAAGAGCGCGAGGCTAAAACGTTGATTTTAAGTTAATGTTAATTAACAATGAGATTAAGTGAGGTGAATGGAATTGAAACGAGATTTTCAAAGCGGAAAATGGTTTAAAAGCAAACGTTTTGCAGATTCGAATGGAGTTAAGGAAATTAGAAACCGATTGGAGATTAGTTGAGTTGAATGGCTTTTTGAGTGTCTATATGATGTTGGTTATGACCTTCGAGGTTGATACTTAGGGAGTTATTTTCCTACCAATTTATGGTCAGGAACTAATGAATTTTAAAGTAACGAGAATAAAAAGGAGATTTTATGAAAATACGACGATATTTTCAAGATTTAAGAAATTAACGAGATTTTTTTAAATATGTTTCTTAAAATAGGAAGTGTTAATTATTGTTTCCGAGAATTAAAACCAAAGAGATTTCGTGACGACGTTTACATGAAAGGGTTGAAAGTGAAGCTTGGTTTGTGTGTATGTGTGCGTGTGTGTGTATGATTGAATTCTAGTGCATTTAAAAGGTTTTGAAGATACTCTTATAATATAATAGAAGAAAATACCATGTTTTAAAATATTGAAAAGTTAAGAAGTTTAATTAGTTTTTAATTAGAAAGGCCAAGTGATGTTGAATACTAAACCAGTGAACTCATTTTTATTTTCATGATTGAATGATTGCTCATTTGATAGTTAAATAACCGACTATCAATTATGACCTATAAGCCTGTCAGTATGGAAAGACCTAGTTTGAATTTATATTAGGAAACCATTCCAAACCAGCGAATACGAAATCGTCGAGGATGTAGATTGAAGATGGAGCAGTTCAAGACCGTGGTTCATAAAAGGAAGGGCTACTTGATTAATTACTCTGGATTGCAACAGAGTATTTTGGTGGTAATTCGGTCTTGATAGAACCTGCGGATTGCAAGGAATACTCGCTACTGATCCATAGGGTGATTCAAGGATGCAGTAGGAGGATGCCTTCGGTTTGTCCAGTCATAGGAGAACTTGCATGGATGGATGTGTGACATAGTATTTCCAAAGGGATCGCGTACGTTGACTTCTTCGAACGTACCATAGTTAGTGGCGGAGAAGACACCTTCTCTTAGCTTAACAACTAGAGTATTTTTGTGGAAATCAATTAGTGATTTTATGAAGGATCTGACGATGTGGCACTCAAAGTGAATGGCGGTGTGCTATCTTTAAAACGATAATTCAAACCTCACAACCGGGGAATGACAGAAATTGGGAAGGAAGCATAACTAAGTGGGTCGCTCCCAATTAGGGTGTATTATCACCTATATAGAGAAATTTAATTTTCTTTTTTATTCTATTCGATGCTGTCCCTTTCGGGAAACGGTTTCTGATCTCAACCATTGGTGATATACATTCGATACACCCAAGCGAAATGAGTGGTCGGTCAAGTGTGGCCGGGTTGGAAGATGTTCTTGTTGAACACAGTGTATTCCCCTCTAGAGATACTCTATCTGCAGGTGGTCCATACCTTGTCATAGTCGGAATCCAAACTCCAGCAAGCGTCGCGGTTTTGATTATATACTATGTATATGGAGCGTGAGATGCAAGTGTTCCACTTGATCAATATTTATTTGTATTAGACATTATTATAATATCAGATAAGATATAATTAAAAAATGTTTTGGGTTATAGTAAGGTAAAAACCATTTGTGTTTATGTGTGGATCAGATGTACAATTTTCCGTCTATTTCAGAAAAGATTTTCTAACTTTAAAATCAAGTTGGATGTTGTTATAAACTTAGTGGGTTTCTCACTCTGGTTCACTAGACTGATCCAGTGTTTGAAATGCTCGGGTTAGACTGAGTTTTATAGGCTTAGGTCAATGGATGCTATAAAGAGACAAGCTGGAAGAGTTCAGACATATGATGTTATTATTCTGGTGTGTTTTGTGTTAGAGGACAGATTATTAAAACTGTCTAGTTGTATTGATGTACTCTGATGTTTGTAAGTATTTCTCAAGGTCTCAATAAAGATTTATTTCTACATTATATTTTGTTCTGCTACGACGTGAGACTTCAATTTTGTTGGGTTGGTTTTTATTCTTCTATTCTAATATCCCTTTCTTTCTTATCTCACCCTCTAGTTTCTTTCTATTACCTATCCGATGCTTCGATACTTGGGTTTTGGCAAGTGATACAGGTTTATGTATTATTGTCGAAATTCGGGAGTCGAATCTGCTGGGTCGTTATATATTCCTTTATGATGGAAAGGAAATATATGTATCAGAATTTCCATACAAACTGTGTTTTAAGATTCCTTTTCGTATGAAAAGGAGTTAATGTTTGGTTGACATCTTATCTACCCTTTTATTTTAACTGATACTTAAACAAGACTAATCCGTATAAGTAATACTCAGGTCAGACCGAGTTATTTCAGGTTCAGTTGCTGGTTATTCATGGTTTGCTGCTATAGCTTGGACTATCCTTGAAGACCCTTCCCGTGTTGTACATTAGTGTATTCTTGTCGTTGTTGAGTTGTTCCATTTGTCCATGATGTATCCATGTTGTATACTCATTTGTAATGTAGAACATGTAAAAGTTGTAATTTTGTAATTGTACCTATGTATAAGTGTTATGTAATCTATGACTGTGATATATCATATATCGTTCTGAAATAATCCTTAGCCATCGTAGTTTTTTACTGGGGGTGTTAGGTTTACCGATCTACTTGTGATAAGTAAAGAAAACTCATTCACCCAATCGACGTACACAACACTCGATTAATATGAAATTATGGATGGTCTCCCCTAACCAGCCCTATTCTTCGCTCTAATAGACGACATTACTTGCTAATGCTCTTTATTATTGTGGCTCTCTGGGAGGGTCGTTGCATATCTATCTAAAATAAAAATGATCCATTAATCGCTTAATATGTCAGTATGTTGTTTACTACTTCCTAATATAAATTGGAGGACACTAGCTACCGCTAATTTAAGGTGTGACATCCCATGTCCGTCAATGCCACTCAATAAGAGAATGCATTAAGTTTCGTGAAGCGTTATGGTAAACAAAAACAGAAACATTACAAGACAGATATAAAATAGCAGCGGAATTTAAACTTTATTAATCATAAAGCATCATAGTTCAAATCATGGTTACATTATATGTCTGAAAAACATAAAACCTAGTACATCATTAAAATTTCTGTCTTGTACTTAAAACATCAGAGTACAATAATAAAAGAAGCATAGTTCCCCAAATAAAAACATATCCGTAGTAGAAAATATAAGAGCTTGAGCAATACATCTATGTAGCTCCAGGCAGAATGAAAGCAGAATCCTGATCAAGCTTGAGTATTCCCACCCTGAGAATCTGGGGAGGAGGGGAAATGGAAAAGAAAGAAGAGGAAACAAAATGGGTTATACATAAAGTCTGGCGAGTCCAGTTACTTTTAGCATATAAATAAGTAAAAGTATCATGACATGCATATAAAGTGGATAAGAGAGATAACATCATAAAAAGGCAAGTATGACAAGGTAAACAGGAAAACATGATAGAGTATATTATGCTTCTCTAATGATTTCTCTGCACCAATACTAGTGTCCTATTAACAAGATGATCCCCAACAAGTATAAGATGGTAGACTTTGGTGTGCTTCCAATGAGAGGTTTTCACTCCATACAATCAACAGACAGCCTAACATACAGGAGTTATCCCTAAGGGTATTAACGTCCCAACATACCGGAGTCTAGATGTACCCTAATTACTACCCTAGTCAATCGGCTCTCTACTCCGTAGATACCTTGTGCTGGCCCCACAACAGGGTGTATCACTCCCTAAAGTGGCAACCCTTCGTTTTCAGGATGTGCACAACAATATCTACAGGTGTCACTGCGTCTAAACCTCCCCTGCCAGATCCATGCATGCACATGACTCCGTCGGAATGCGCCGCCCACACCATCCACGTTTGGATCTCTTACAATCTGCCCAGTAAAACGTGCCCTAAATCCGACTTAGTTCGGAGTACTCATTTGATACCTATATATGGATTACTGACTGAAACGGGTCCCACACACAAGAGGATACAAGCTTCCCCCTGTGCTTGCATCCCCACTAGGTTTTCCACATGTTATGCCATACTAGAGTAAAAGATTTCATAACCTCCACAGGTAAAGTTTGTGGGCCAATATATATAAATATTACCCACCCACCCAAGATTTACTTAACCCACCCACTGTTTCAAACAATTTTACTTAACCCCTACTCAAGTTATATGTTTATACAATCCCTATCGATTCAACTAGGTTAAGTATTCCAGTTCATTACCATATTCATTTATGGTTATAATGTGCTAGACCTTCCACATTAAGCCTACGACTTGTGGATGCTGGACATGACGGTCGGTTCCGAGCAGACTTCTTCCACAAGTCGGACTTAACCTCATGTCTTAGCACGTCTCGTGTTTATGCACTTAGACCCCTCAGATTAGATTCACCAGTTGTGGTCGCTGTATATGCCAGGCGGTTCCAGGCAGATTTCCACCACAAATGTAATCTAACCTCATGTCTAAACGCAGTTACAGTTTACAATTACTATAATTTTAGGCATTTCAATTGTTAACCAATTATTCCTATGTCATTATAGGTTTTCATGCCCCTTTCCCAAGTCATGTTCATAATGAACCATATGCCCCAAATTCATATTCTTATATTTCATTCAAGTTATGCCCAAATTTACCAATACACGTTATGCCCCAAATTTAACGTTTTCCCCTCATTCCCAATTTAACGCGTTCGCATATTTCAACGGCATGCCTAGGCTCGAAGGTAGTCTGGCTATAAAAATAAAAGAGAAAAGATGAAGGGAAGGGGTTAGAAATGATCATATTAACAAGATTGACATATAATGGCATAAATAGGGACAAAACATATAGTGGCATAAGGACAAGGTAGGCATATATGAGTAGATCTGATGAACATGTGACAATAGAACTGATTCTAACATAATAGGGACATCATTACAGTCATGATAAGGTCTAAACAATAAATTATATAGCCAACTAACAACAGATCTGATTTAGGCACAAACATAATAGGAAGAGGCATGATGTGATCTAAATAGTGAATTAGATCTACAAACAATGGCAGATCTGACATGATAAATAGGTATAGGTTCAAATCTAGTTCACAGTCATGTCAGAATGACCTAGATAAACAGGTTATAACAGATCTAATATAATTCAAATAGTCACAGGCATAGATCCAAGTTATAGTCATGTCGAGTATTGCTTTTTAAACATTTAGGTCTAAAAGTACCGTAAACTAACAATGTTTGGATCTATAAAGATAGAATTGATGATGTTGAATCACAGATACGTAAACTTGAATAACTCTAGTTGATTGATGAAGAAGAAAACACTTGATTTAATCTGGGCAGAGGCAGCATCTAGTTCTCCATTATTTTTTGTGTGGAGAAACCAGAAAAATGAGGCCATATATATAGTTGTCTGAAACCCTAAAATCTTCCCAGATCTACCGTAGGGGGTCGACCCAGGGGTCGACACCCTCTTGATGGGGTCAACACCCTTGGAAAGGAATTTTCCTGCTCCCCCAAATTCTGCAATTTTGAATTTTTTTGAATTTTCTGGACTAATTATATATATATTCTAATTATGCATATACAAACTTCAAACGTTAATAACTTCTTCATACGGTGTCTGTTTTACGCAAACCAGGTGTCTATTTTGACCAGAATTCCGAGATGATGCAATGGCACAGTCCATATCCCTTAATCCTGAATATTAAATTAATTATTCTTTAATTTATCATCTTTTAGTGTTGTTAAAATTGAGGGGTGTTACATAAGGATTCCATCATTAATGCATATACCCAATGTAACGGCCTGCAAATCCGTACTATTTGAGTTGACTAATAACACCACACATCGAACCCAAATTGCACAGAAATACAAATCATTATTAAAAAGAAGTAACAGGATGAGAAATAGAAAGAAAGAAATATTAGAATAGAAGAAAACGAAGATCACAAACTCACAGCAGAACGAATAAAATATATTAGGTAACATAAATTTTGAAATACAATTCGATAACTTTATATACATACCATCATCAGAGCACAACAGATATTTCTGGAACAGTTATAAACACCTGTTTCCAGATACAAACATGGTACATAACGGAATATATGGTAGTCTATAGCTAACTGGTGAAGCCTCCTGCTTCAAACTCCTCCAAGTGAATCTGTAAAATCCCGACTACTTGACTGCTCGTACAAATTTGGGCACCCAAGAGTTTAGGGAAAACAAACAAAATAAACTCTGGGTCAGTCATGGGACTGGTGTGAGTAAACTCCAACTATTTGTTTAACTTTCAAAATCCTTTTGAAAGAAAGGATAATAGTAAGACCAACCCACACATAGAAATGGACGGTTTTTACCTTATTATAACCCAAAACACTTTGATACGAAAATCCAATGATATTATAATAGTGGCTAAATCAAATAAATAACAATCTAGCGGAACGCTTGCATCTCACGCTCCATATATAATATAAATCAAAAACCGCAGGGCGCTTATTAGAGATTGGATTCCGACTATGACAAGGTATGTAACCACCTGCCGATAGTGTATCTCTAGAGCGGAATACACTAGGTTCAACAAGAACATCTTGCAACCCGGCCCACACATGACCGACCACTCATTTCGCTTGAGTGTATCGAATGTATATCACCAACGGTTGGGATTAGCAACCGTTTCCCAAATGGGACAACAGCGAATAGAATAAGGAATTAAATGAATTTCTCTAGATAGGTGATAGTACACCCTAATGGGAGTGACCTACATGGCCATGCTGCCTGCCCGGTTTTTGTCATTTCCCGGTTGTTGAGGCCTGAGGCTACGATTTCTTGCAATTCATTGATAGCACAATCACTTTGAATGCCACATTGCCAAATCCGTTAATCACTAATTGATTTGCACAAACATATTGGATATTATGCTAAGAGAATAAATCCTCCGCCACCATATATATTTATATAGACCAACATATTCGATCATTGGAAATACTTTGTCAGACATTCGTACATTTACGTTCGTTCTGGATTAAACGAAACCGAAGGCACCATTTCTATTAATAGAAAAAGTCCTTGCACTTTACTCCATCTTCGATTATCTTCACATAATCTGATTCGCAACGCTACTACGAATACGGAGTGGTTCTCGAATAATAATCCAACTGGTCTCTCCATATTGACAACGATATTGGCAAATACTTCGATAGTCAGTTATTTAACTATCGAAGAAAAACAAACATCCGTTCAAAACATCAAACAATCACTGGACCCCTTTTAATATTTGATTAATTAAATCATTTATCCATTTCTTTATCAATATTTGTTAACCAAATATTTTCAATAATCATCTTGGCCTCTTACGCTATTTGGAAAACATTTCCATATATCGTCTTTGTAACGACCTGTAAATTTTGTCGCTTAATTTTAAATATTTAAGGTTTATTTTAAATATTTAGTGGAAAATATAAATGAAATTTTATATTAAGTTTTCGATTTTTAAAAATCTATTTCGATTTGAAATAGGATATATTAAATTATCAAAATACGAAATCGACGAATAACTGAATTTGAAGTTAAAACTAAATTAGAAACAATTCAGACAATCAATGCAAACTTCTGTTTGAAATTAGAATAATAATATTTATTTATTTTCAAAGAATATATTGTTTTGATTTCAATTTATATTGATTTAAATTGATATCATCTCCAGATGATTGAATAGGGGTTTGAAACCCGTACCAGTGTGTTCAGCATAATGGTTTAACCCTAGGCAGACTTATTTTTGTGTTCGAATAGAAGTTTGAAATCCACAGAATAATTTAATTTATTTAATCATATTGCTTAATTAAAATTAAAAATAAAATTAAATTCTTTTGTTGGTGGACCAAAACAAAACAACGGTGCCTTCCTTATCACTACAAAACCAAATAAACCATGTCATTCTTCCCTTCCACTCTTTTGTTTTTCCTCTAAATGATAAAACCGCAATCCCCTTTAGTTCTTTGAAAACCCAAAAACTTCTGAAGCCTCAAAACCAAATAATGGCCATACCTTTCAACAACCAAAAATCAAAACTTTTAACCTGGCGTCTTCTTTTGGGGATAATAATGACAAAGCGGAGCCAAGGGGAAAGAGAATAAACCAGCGAACTCGTGGGGTCATGGCCAGTCTGTAGTGGCCCGAAATTCCGGTCCAATTTGAGCTGACTCAAAAACACAAGTCCAACCACAAATTGTACTAGAAATTCAAGAAACTAATAGAAAAAAGATAGAGGGTGAGGATAGATAAGATAGAAACTTAGAATAGAAGAAGAAGAAGACAACAACAACATCAGAGTAACACGAATCTCACAGCGGAACGAATAAAATATAACATAACTTTTGAAATACTAAGTTATAACTGTTTATACATACCATTTTCAGAGTACAACATATAACATCACAGCGGAATAAATAATAGCTATCGACTGCTGAAGCCTCCTGCTCCAAGTGCATCTGTAAATCCCGACTATTTGACTGCCCGTACAAATTTAGGCACCCAAGAGTTTAGGGAAGACAAAACAAATAAACTCCGGGTCAGTCATGTGACTGGTGTGAGTAAACTCAAATCATTTAAACATGTATATGATATCTCATAAGACCACGCCGTGAATACGGAACGGGTTTTTCCCTTATGAGAAACCAAACATCTTTGAAAAGCAATATCATTCTGATATTATGATAATGTCTAAATACAAATAGATATCAGTCTAGTAGAAACGCTTGCATCTCACGTTCTACATATATAGTATACAATCAAAACCGCAGGTGCGTATTGGATGATTGGGTTTCCAACTATGACAAGGTATGGAACCACCTTCCGATCAGTGTACTCTAGGAACGATACACTGGAGTTCAACAAGAACATCTTGCAACTCAGCCACACATGACCGACCACTCATTTCACTTGAGTGTATCGAACGTACATCACCAACGGTTGGGATCAGCAACCGTTCCCGTATATCTATATGGGACAGCATTGATAGATTAAAGAAGCAAATGAATATTCTCTAGATAGGTGATTATACACCCTACTTCGGTGCGACCGACTTAGCCATGCTGCCTGCCCGATTTTTGTCATTTACCAGATGTGAGGCTAGAAACTACGCTTACTTTCCATTCATTGATAACACGATCACTTTGAATGCCACATTATCAGATCCGTCAATCATTAGTTGGATCTGCACAAATAGATTCTGGATATTATGCGAAGGGAATAAATCCGTTGGCTACCATATATATTTGTACAGTCCAACTCCTTCGATCATTGGAACTATTCTGTCAGACATTCGTCCATTTACGTTCGTTCTGGGATTGAACGAAACCGAAGGCACTATTCTGTAAACAGGACAGCCCTTGCGCTTTACTCCGTCTTCAATTATCTTCATCGTATTTGATCACAACGCTTATGTCAATACGGAGTGGTTCTTTGGATAATAATCCAACTGGTCTCTCCATATTAACAACGTAAATATGGTCAAAACTTGATAGTATGTGATTTAACTATCAATGAAAACATGTCGGTGTACAAACAACGATCTTATTTCTAGATAGAAATTCGATCGATCAACCATCATCATATATATATATACATATATATTCATATTTCCTTATTTTCTATATTTAGAAAATATACGTTATTAACATTGGAAAACATTTCCAATCCTCATTCACGCATCACTACCATTTCACAATTATTAGTCCCTAACTGTAAACTAGTAAGAGAACAATTGTCTAAGTATAAACCCCGAAGGCCGAAACCAACATCAGATCAACACTCAGAAAAATATTCAACTTACCAATCTCTAGTCAGTTTCTAATATTGTTCAACTCTATTTGATTTACTCTTATTCGAATACTATAAGTCGATTAACTCTATTGATTTAACCCTATCGAATAACTAAATTCGGTAAACTCCTCTTGATTAACTCTATCGAATAACTAAATTCGATAAACTCCTTTTGATTAACTCTATCGAATAACTAAATTCGATAAACTCCTTTTGATTAACTCTATCGAATAACTAAATTCGTTAAACTCCTTTTGATTAACTTGTATTCGGTTACTAAATTCGATTAGCTAATATTAGATTATTCTTATTCGATTAACTAATATTAGACTAACTCAAATCAGAGTATTTCTAATTAAATGACTAATATTCAATTACTCTATTTCGATTATCTCTTTTATATATCATCAATTTCCTTTTTATAACGTTTATTTTCCGTTACAACTATTTCCTTTTTTACGTTTACTTACCGTTACAAATATTTCCTATTTACAACTTCTATTTACCGTTACAAATATTCCTTATTTACAACTTCTATTTACCATTACAAATATTTCCTATTTATAACGGTTTATTTATCTTCTAAATAAATATTCCTTATTCTATTTATTAAATAAATATTTCCCTTTTCAATTCTATTTATTTTATCAACATTTTTCCCTTTTATAAAACTCTATTCGTTTTATAAATACTTTCCTTTTATAAAACCGTGTTCGTTTTATAAATACTCTATTTTCAAATTGTTTCGTTTTATAAAATCGGTTGATTTTATGAAATTCCTTTATTTCAAAATACATTGAAATATTCCTTTTTACAACTCAGGGTTTCTTATGATATTCAAAATATCAAACAACGATGATCAATATCGTTCTAACATCCATAATCAATAACAGAATATAAATCACAACATATATGAAAACAGTAAAATAATTGTTGAGGAACCCAGTCGGATTCCTCCAACCTGTCTCCCTGCATCCACAGATGTTACACAGTATAATATATATCATATTTCATTTTGAAATGAAATATCCTGCTGTACAGAACCATATTTGATTAACAGTACATAGATTAACTATAACTACGTTTTCAATCAAATCTATTTAACAGTCCAGTTTAACAATCAATATACAGCAGTCAATAAATAAAGTACAATTTATATTAAAATATAAATTGAGAAGAGTTAGTGAGTTTTACTCACTTTGGCAGTTCATCGTTAAAGAACGGTAAACTGTTATTTGATTTGAATCAAACAATTTATTTCGCCATAAATTCAAACGAGCTCAAATCCACTTCCAGTCAGTCCCATTGGGTAGTGTCCGTCCATACGATCCTGTCGGATCTTGTTTCGCTGAATTTCGATAATATATGAGGAAGTTATGACTTATACTAGTTTATACAAATTTAAATCAAATTAAAACCAAACACTTACTCTAAACGGGCCTCACCATCACCCATCGGCCCATCACCCCTTATAACCAAAACCCGACGTGGCCCTTTCTTCCTTCACTCAAAAACCACGGACCTTTTCCTCCTGTACTTCGAGCAAACCATGGCCGATAATCCCACTGCCATTTCTCCCTTCCTCTTCCACTAAATTCAAAATCGATACCACCATTTCATTCTCCTCCGCACTCTCATCGACATCATACCACAAAGGAGGGACTCGCACCCACCTCGTCGACTCCAGTTTCTCCCTCACAGTGAACGCTCGAGCCCCCTTTTGTCACCGAAGACCACACAAATACCACCAACGAACCTCATTTCAGTTCACAAACTCAAACATCAACCCAAATTTGCGAATCCATGCTTCATTTCTTCGATTTTCTTAACCCTAGCCGACTGTGCTCAGGCAGCGAACCCCCTTAGTGTTCGAACTCCACCAAACACGTATCAAGTTGAAGGAGATTGCTTCACGAGTGCGAATCCATGTATAAAATGATTTATACAATTTTGTTTTGATTTCATATGAATTTTTGAACTTTGGTTTTTACTGTGTAAGTAAATTCGGTGGCGGCTAGAAATATATGAGCTGAAGAAGAAGGAATTCGGTTTAGAAATTTGCCTTGTATCTATAGGATCGAACCTTTTTGAGTTTATGTGGACTAGTTTGTTCCACGATGTAGAAGAATCATGTGGTTGTAATTAACAAGGACGTGGCCTCTAGTTTATCAGAGAAAAGGAATGGAAATATCAATTTGTATTGATATTTTTAAATTAAAGTTTTTCATACCCAGTTACGTAAAATTCTGCTTACGTACGGGCAGCTAAGGACAGAAATGAAATCACCATCGTAATGAGTAAGGTACCATGATTTCAAAAATATAAAAATAACGGTAGATTAACTCATATTGTGAAACCCCAAAATCGCTGATTAAGGGTGCAAAATACTCCAAATAAAAAGTTGTTTATTTAATTAATTAAAAATTTCTATAAAATTCTAAAAATTAAATTATCACTATTTCCCAAAAGAACCTTGTCTAAATTCACAATCGATATTCAAATATTCTTAAATAACCGTTATGGCCACGAACGAATATACCGTTGTTTTTCTGAATATTTAATTTGGACGTAACTTACAATCTACACAACGAAATCTCGATTTTTCTCTTCCACTATAAATATATACTTCACCAGCTCCTAACGTTTCTTGTTTCACAGAAATCCAACTTAACACGGCTTCTGTATATTCAGTTGAAGTTCGAATTGCCAAATAGCGAACTGCAGCGCTATTTCGAGCTCGGTTTTAATTATAATATAATTATACGTTCTAACGCCGTCGATTAAATAATATATTCATTATTTAAATAATTAAATAAGTTAATTATTACACCGTCAAATATCCGGGTCATTACATAGTCAGAGAGGGTATTTTGGTGATGATCGGTTATTACGAACTGGAGGGAGTAGCGTCTCATTGTAGTTCTGGGGAGTCTCGGCCTTGGAAAAGATGCAATGGCATCTGGAGCTCAACAACCAAAAGGGGCGCGATTTTTGTGCAGCTCGATTTGATCAAGGAGTTTGGGGGAAATCGAACGTACTCTAGAAGACAGGGTTGAATTTGAATGGTGTGGTAATTTGAAGAAGCTAGGGTGGCGGTGGTGAGCAGTTCGCACGCCTGTAGTGGGGAAAATTCAAAGTAGATTACTGTCACACTGTAGCTCGACAGGGCTGATGTCGTGAGAGACTGAAATGGGTATTTGAGGAATTGGGGATGAATTCAACTGTCACTTGACAGTTAGGATTGGGAGTGGATTTGTCAATGGTGATGTCCTCACTTCAGGCGGTCGAACATTTGCTGGGGAAGGCATTTGAACTGGCATAGGGGGATTCATTGAAAACAAGAATGGGTTAGTATGGAGGAAGATGGATTAATGTGGGATAAGGAGGGATTAAACAAGTTAATCTCAGTTAAGGTAACCTTTCAGTATAATTTAGTCATTAAATTGAGTTTAAATTATTTAAGTTCAATTACTATAGTATAATGTGTGCAATTACTTCATACATTATCAGGTTAAAGATAAACAGGAAGTAGTGGGACGTAAAGATGTGCTAATTGATAGAGAAAAATGAAACAGGGATTAAGGTAATGTTAGTTATTGAAATAAATTGCTAATTTACAAGTAATGACAATTTAAATTTATTTCAAACAATAATAGCTTTCGGTAAGACGAAGTGTATTGAAAATCATAGTGATGAATGCTGTATGATGAAAAGGGATTTGAGATTTATCGAAGCCAGCTAGATTTTCAGTTTAGTTCGAACAATCAATTTAAATTCAAAAGTTGGGTGCAAATCAAAGAAGGGAAAAAAGTCAGGTGAGTAAATCTCACTCACCTTTTATTTAGAATTATTTGTATTCGTTAAAAATAATTGTGTGTTGCTTGTTTGAATGCTTTCTGGTTGATTTAAATATATTAGTTATTTAGGGTTGACTATTATATATATATATATATATATTGGGTTGATTTGATTGTTCCCGCAGTACCATTAGTGGATGACCCTATACGCCCCACAAATATATTAGTGGATGACCTTCATACCGCGATGTCCTGCCTCGAAGCAAGATGGGTATTACATGTAATGACCTGGGGTTTCGGTCAACTAATTTTAAATATTGAATACGGATCTAAATATCGAGTTGATAATATAAATGAATATTTATATTAAGTTATTAATTTAATAATCAATTTCGATTTAATATCGAATATATTAAATCATCATTATACGAAAATATAATTCAGTTCGTGATTTAAAATTAAATTTAATACAGTTCAGACTTCTGTTTGAATTCGAATAATAATATTAATTTATTATCGCAAAATTTATTGTTTTAAAATTTGATTTATATCAATTTAAATAAATATCTTGCACAGACGATCGAATTGGACTTCATGGCCTATTCCAGTGTGTCCGGAATGGTGGTTAAACCCTAGAATTGATAGTTGTTGGGTTCAGTAAGGAGCTCAGGATCAACGGTATCTAAATTTTTAAGGATACAGTTTTTAATTAAATTAAAATAAAATAAAATATCAGTGTTGTGTGGCTCCTCCCTCTCCACAAAACCAAACAACGGTGGCTTCTTTTAAATCCACAAATCAAAACTCACCGTGCCTCGTTCAGAACCATAAGAGCAAATCAACTGGTGGCCTTTCTTTCTCCACTCATTCACTCAATAAATCGCGACATCATTCTAATATTTCGTTTCCATTTCCTTCTTCTGTAAATCACTTCAGGCAAAATATAAATGGCCGAACTTCTCCTAATCAAAATCGCGATCTTATATTCCTGTCGAAATCGAACGATGGAGCTTATGAAGCTCAACATCATCTGGATAAGTAGCTCGCGAATTGGGAAACCACGATCGAAACAAAGTCGAATTCGAGAACTACATGGGAATCACGATATTCCCTAAAGCGCTGGCGAGTTAGAAGAAAACGAGGTGTCGATCTTTGATTGCTTAGGGTTTGGGTGAAGGCATCGATCTGAGAAAGGGGATTCGAAGCTACTGTGGTTCATATTTACTGATGATGCAAGAATTCGGCATTTCAGGTTCAAAGGGGATTTATCTGGAGCAGTTCGATGGGGACGTTGGAGCTCAGGTAACCAGGTACGGGGCTGATGTTGTGAGCTAGCGATAAATGGTGCTGTAGTAGGTATGAGTAGTGTTGAACGGAAATGAGATCGACTGCTAGATGCTTAGTGAAATGTCAAAATGGAATGGGGGTAGCTCAACATGAGTAGTACCTTGAAATGGAACAGACATATTTTGCAAGAGAGAAAGAGGGATTTTTCATAGTAATTAGGTAATTTATTTGTTTAGTTAATCACGTTTAATTCACTCAGAAGAAAATTTAAATGTTAGTAAATTTTTAAATAAAACCCTGTAAAGGAAATCCAACAGATTATTTATAAAATCCAAAATTTTCTTATGCAAGGATAAATCAAATGGAATTTTTCGTGAGGAGTTCAGAGCCTCAAAAATCGATGAAAGGAAACTGGAATTGGTATAAGTGCAAAATAAAATATCGGTGAGTAAATCTCACTTACCTCTTTTAGAATTATTTTTATTCGTTAAAAATAATTGTTGTTGCTTGTTTGGTTGCGTTAAAATATTATTGTGGCATGTTTAAATATATATAGTTATTTAGGGTTGACTATTATATATATATATATATATTGGGTTGATGATTGGATTGTTCCTACAGTATCATTAGCGGATGCCCGCAGTTTCATAGCGAATGATTTCCCTATGCACCCCACAAATATAGTAGTGGATGACCTTCATACTGCGATATCCTGCCTCGAAGAAGGATAGGTATTATCTATGTTGACTAATATATTTGGATGCAGGAAAAAACAGGTTGGAGGAATCCGATTGGATTCCTCAAAAATATATTATCTGTTTGTTTATTTGTTTGCGCATATACTGTAATATATGATGTGTTACAAAACCAGAAATAAATAATTGGGTGTTTCATATATTTAATTATCACTCGGGCCTGAGGGTTGATTTATAAAAATATCGTATAAAGGATATTTTTGAGATTTTAAAAGGGAAATCTATTTTCCTAAAAAAATGAATTCGAATTTCGAATGGACTAGAAATATTAACTTGTTTGAAGAAATAAACCAGGTATTGAAATTTATAAACGATGTTCACAAAATAATTAGGGAATTGAAGAATAATTTATAAACAATATTTATAAATTAAATAATCAGGAGATTTAAGTGAATTTATAAAAGAATTTATAAATTTAGTAAGATAAGTATCGCGGGATAGTCTGGAATTTTAAATCCTAGTTTGAATTAAAAAGTGAATTGGGTTTGTAATGTATATTCGAAAACGAATATGAAACATGAATTGAAATTAGAATTTAGTTAGTTTATAAGCAAGTTGAAATATTTTTGAGCGTGTTGTTATATTCAAAAAAGAATTGATTAACAAATTTATTAAAGAGTTGAGTTAAAACGAGTGCATTAAGTTGAAATGAATTAGAAATGTATGGATATGCATGAGACAGGTTTAGAATGAAGTGTTAGAAGAGTATAAATATAATACTCGACAAAAAGGTATGTATTTAAATTGAATATGAGATTTTATGCGCCGTATCGACTAGCCGCTTGGCTTTTCCTTTTTCTTTTTTTGAATAGAGAGGCCTGTGTGGCAGTCTGGGGATTTTCCCGATGCTCCCGGTACAAAGGAGGTTATGGCGAATTTTTCCGGGAATTTAAGGAGTTAGAATATTTTTAAGAAGATTTGATAAACTAGAAATCAATATATCGATATATATAGAATTCGATATTGGAACGAACTTAAAATAGAATATTATAAACGAAAAGGAATTTTATAAATAAAATCCTAGGAGGTATACGTTTTAAAGTGAACGATGATTTAAAAGCAAATGATATGCCGATTTAAAATGATCGTGTTGATAAGAAGTTAATCAAATGGAGTTAAAGAAATAGAGTTAAACAGAATTAGAAACTGACTGGAAATTTGTTGAGTTGAACGAATTTTTGAGTATCGATCTGATGTTGGTTTCGGCCTTTGGGGTTTATACTTAGGAAGTTGTTCTCTTTCTGGTTTACGGTTAGAGTCTGATTGTAACAATCCTGATTTTTGGGGCCAATTTAAAAATTTATTTTAAGCGATTTTAATGAGTTTTCGATATTTAAAAATGATTGAAAGTTGATTTAAATCGAAGTTAGAATGAATAATTTAATTTTAATTATAAAAAGAGTTAGAAATAGCGCGGTAGTTTGAAAAGTCAAACTTGAACTTTGACTGACCATACAGGATGCAAAATTTAACGGATTTTAGTGAAACTAAAAATATTAGAATCTATTTAAAAATATCTTTCTAACGAATCCGAAAAATCGAAATTTCATAGCGGAAATCAAAAGTTATGGTCAATTCAATTTTTAGAAAGGTCGCTGTAGAATTTATATATATATTATATATGGCCGAAAGGCTACTTTTCACATATGAAGGCATTTCGACTCGAAACCACTTCCATAGAGTTCGGAATGACGTTTCTGCATTGAAAAACAGTAAACACTTATATATTTTGAGTTCCAGAAATTATTTGTTTAAAAATGTATTTTTAATATTAAATATATTGGCCTTGAAAATAGCCATTTTTCAAACAGTCTCAGAATTCGACGAAAATAATTTGGTCGGGTTCATATCGTCAAAACAAAGCTAAAAATGATTTTTAGGTAATTTTTAGAATTAATATATAATGATAATTGATTTTTCAGTGTAAACGGACAATTTTTGACTTTAAAAATTCATTAAAAAGGCCCAGAACTAAACGAAATTAATTTTTCTAGCTCCGCAGCATCAAAACATAGCTAAATATACTTTTCGGGAATTTTTGGAATTAATTTGTGGCCCTGGTGAATTTTCATGTACGGTTGAATAAAAAAATTAAAGGATTTATATTAAAAATTAAAAAAAACGCTGTAAACTTCGGAATTGGGCCACGGGACCTATCCAATTGCGTTCAGAAGGTGTCAAAACCTTAAGAACGACAGTAAGCAGGCCCAAATCAGAGAAAGTCCGAAAATCCACCTTTTAAGCACGATTTTCGAGATTTAATATTAAAATATTATTAAAATATTCAGGCCGAAACACTAACCCTAATTTCAGCCGCCACCTAAACCGAAGGCCAGAATTTCTCCAATTTCAAACGCTCATAACTTTTGATTCGCTCAACGAAAATCGACAGAATCGGTACCAAATCGAAGCTCTCGGAGAGATCTTTAAATCCATACGGTCAAGATCGAGTTTTGGTTCACGGATTTCACGAATTCTGGGCTGAAACGTGGCGAGTTCGGGTTTGTTTTTCGAGAGGAGGAGGAGGCTGAGTTCGGAGCTATTGGGGGCGGTGGTGGCTCGCAGGCGGGGCGTCGGATTGGCGGGGTTTGATCGGCGAACGGTGGGCCATAGGGGGCGCGCGCAGAAGGGGATGTAGAGGCGTGATGGGTTCGGCGTGTCTTACACGATGAGGAAGAAGGTCTTCTTTATTTTATTATTATTTTATTAATTAAATATTTAATTTGTGCAATCTTTAAAAATCAATATCTCTTTCATACGAGGTCCGATTGACGAACCGTCAATTGCGTTGGACTCGTCTTTCCGAGATCTTCGCGATGGCACAGACCATAGCTGATTCCGAGACAGTTGAATTTTCAGCCATATCAAAGTGAGATTTCTATATTTAAATTTTTAATTATTTTTCGTATTTAAATTCCACGTGTGTATGTTGATCTGCGACGTATGATATTGCTATATGTGGTTATTCATGATTGGATTTGGCATTGATGAATTCTGTTTTGTTGATATGTTGATTTAACGGATTATTTTTGTTGAAACAAAAATATTATTTTTGTTGAAACAAAATAGAAAATGAAAACAAAAATATTCATTTTGTCGAAATTAGTAGCGACAAAAATCACATTTTTATTTATGACATGAAACATTAGATAAGTTAAGAAAATATAATTTACTTCTTATATCTCATTAGAGTTCGCAGAAAATGTAAATATATAAAATTTACTTTTTATATCATTAGAAGTGATAGAAAAATGTGAATATACATAACATCACTTTTATATGTATTGGAATTAGAGTTGTCGGCCAAAACGAAGTTATCCTTTTTATTTGTTTTGTTGAAATGGTTAGAATGGATTTAACAGAATAAAATATCCTTTTTATGTTAATGTGAAAGGTTAGAAATGATTAACATATGAAATACTCTTTTATATGGTATAAAAAAACAAAGAAAAAGCCAACATATAAAATATTTCTTTATATGTTATTAGAACACATTGAAATGGTAAACAAATAAAATTATCTTTTTTATTTGTTAAGACTAGAAATGTAGAACTTGTTTTACAAATAAAATCACTTTTAATTGTCATTAAAGTTTATTCTTTTATTTGCATTTACGAATGCAAATATACATTGAAATTGAAGTTTGTTCACTAGCGCAAGTATATATTAAAAATAGATTTTGTTCTTTTATTTGCATTTCTGTTTTAAATAAATCTTAGCAATAAAGGGTCACCTTGTATTTGCATCTCTCCAATGCAAATATGACATAGTAAAAATTACATTTTTATATGTAATTTAAAACATGAATTTATATCGTATGTTAAAATTTACATTTTTATATGTAAATTATATAGGAAGTTACACAGTATGATAAAAAATTACATTTTTATATGTAATTAAACATGGATTTGCATCGTATGTTAAATATTACATTTTATATGTAATGTATGTAGGAAATTGCACCGTAGGATAAAAATTTCATTTTTCCATGTAGTTAAAAGATGCATTTACATCGTATGGTAGAATTCACATTTTTTTATATGTAACATAGGAGGAGAATGAACATGAGAAATGAAATTCATTTATTTTATATGTAATAAGAAGTAGAAATGTGCATTGATAATAAAGATTACATTTTTATTTTGCAACTTAGAATGAGAACTTGCATTGCAAATAGAAATTACATTTTTATTTGAACTAAAGATATAATATTTGCTATGCAAATAAAAATTACATTTTTATTTGAAACTATGATATGCAATTGGCAATGAAAATGAAAATTATATTATTATTTGTAACTATGATATGAAATTCTATTATAACATTTTTGAAAAATATTTACATTTCCCAATGTAGCTATGATATGAAATTTGGCAAGCGAACAAAATTTACATTTTTTATATGTAACTATAAATGAGAATTTGCACTGTAAATTAGAATTTACATTTTTATTATGTAATTAAAGTATGATATTAAATTGTAAATTAAAATTACGTTTTTATGATGTCACCAAAGAATAGAATTTACATTGCCATTATAAAAAGTCAAGATCATTTTGGTTTTGCATTGAAAGAGATAAGAATTATTACTTTTGTTTGACATTAAAAGAATAGCAAAATTATTATTTTTGTTACACTGAAATTAAACAAACAAAAATATATTCGTTTGTATAGAAATGAAGTTGACACCAAAATATATTGCATTTTTGGTTTGGAATTGAAATGACACAAAAATACTCATTTTTGTTAGATTATAAGTGACGTACAAAAATATTCATTTTTGTTGTAATTGGAATGACACACAAAATATACATTTTGTGTATATGACATGTAAAAAAAAAAAAAAAAAAATCTTTTTGTCAAGTGTGAAAGAATGAATAGAAAAAGATTACATTTATATGTAATGAAAGAATGAATAGAGAATTACATTTTTCAATGTAAATAAAGGATGAATAGGAATTTACATTCTATATGTAAATAGAATATGAAATAGACATTTACATTTTCAATGTAAAATAAAAGAATACATTTATTTACATTTATTTTGTAAATAGGATAAAGAAAAGAATAATTTATTCACAATTAGTGTCAATAAACATGAAATAAAAGAATAGGACATTTTATTTACATTAGTGTGAATAAAACATGATATAAGAAAAGGGACATTTTTATTTACTATTTAGTGTAAATACAATACAAAACATAGAAAAAGTATTACATATTCTTGTTTGCATTTCTAGATGCAAACAAAATATAGAAAACGAATTACATATGTTGTTTGCCTTTTTATATGTAAATAAACATAGAAGAAAAGGAATTATATTTCTTATTGGCATTTTTGGATTTTGAGAAATGTGAAATTCAAAATTTCACAAAAGCAGCGCTAAAACCTTATATGACCTGAAACGTCGTTTTTATAAAACGAGTTATTTTTATTGAAATAAAGTAGGATTAAAATAGTTATAAATTATTAATAACAATATGAAATGTGTTTTCAAATATATATACGAGAATTATTTGGAAAGTCCGAGTCTATCTCATTCCAAATAATTTGAACGACGTTTAAAATTCAAGAGTTGAAGACGTCGATTGAAGACCGACGATCTTCATATTGAATGGACAACGACTGCTGATGCCCGTGATTGGAGTAGCTACCTTGAAGGGGCTACATTGGTGCCGTCCGGACGTAGTGTTGATTTGTACGGATTTGGCTTTCGCTCAGACCCAGAGCATAAGCTTATAAATGGATTGTGTGTCTGACATCGTACTCTATTAAATATCATGTTATTAATCTTCTGTCGAATGTATGGATGTTTGGTGGCGGAGAATTTATTCTCTTGCTTAACACCCGTTCATATATTTCGGCAAAGGATTGGTAGTGTGATATGGAGTGACGATGTGGCATGCTAAGATGCATATGATCAAGGCATTATTGAAAAGCAGGCCTTGTGGGATGATCAAAGCATAGCCTGTTTAGGCATAGCTTTGTGTATAGCGTGACTTCGCGAGCCTTACACACCGGCGGAGTCTAAAACGGGAGAAGGGAATGCAGTGAAGCAGCACGTTTCTTTCTAGCTAGAAGTGGTGTTTGGGCTTTAACACGGCCCGACATTTTACTTATGTGGATGATGGAATGAGGCACCTCGGATGATAGGTCCGATAGGACCGGGAAACGTGTGTTCAGGAATAACTAATCCGCAACTCGTATGGTGGACCGGCCCTGCAGCTTTCCAAGGGTTCACTGCGGGGAATCCTGAGACATTAGCTAGAGTGTCTCGAATCGGTAGGCGCTCCTCCCTAGCCTTGACTCATGATGGAAACCAAAATCCAAATACGACCCTACGGATTTGATTATATTACTAGTATGGAGGCATAGTAGTATGGGATACTATTCTTCCTAGGATTTATACATTTACTTTGAAATGTTTTGATATATACTAATAATAATATTAAACTCGTATTTTCCGTATTTAGCATGCTTAATCACTATAAGGTAAAACCCTATCCTCTGGTTTGTGTTGCATTGTGTGATAGGACCTGAGTCTTAGGGTGATTCCATTTTTCTCAAAAGCATGACGTTGTTGTACGATTTACTTATTATTTATTCTGACACATTTATGCACCGGAAATCCATTGGAGTAAACCCGTTCCGCGTTAGCGGCGTGGTCCTTGGATTTCCCCTATTACTATTAGTTAAATTAGTTAAGAATTCTCTCACCAGTCCCATGACTGACCCGTTGTTTGTTTCCACCTTTGCAAACTCGGGTGCCTTCTTTTCCACACGGGCAGTCGAGCAGTTTGTCTACAGGATTATCTCTTTAGCAGGATCCTGGATTGAAGCTTAAAGCTGTGTCCAGAACATTGGAAGTCTTCCGCTGCCTTAGTTATTTTGTTTCCGCTGCAATGTATTAAAATCATGTAAAATTATCTTCCGCTGTAATTAGTAGTCAATATACTCTGATATTCCGTACTCTGATGTAACATTTATTATTGATGTTATAAAAGTCTGCTGTTATTCTTCTGATGTTGTTGTATTCCCAAAGTTAACGTAGGCGGGATTTGAACAGTCTTGGACGATTTTGCGATCGATTAAGGCCGGGCGAAATCCGACTCGTTACAGTTAGTATCAGAGCTTTGGTTAGCTCAAATCTTTGGGGTACAACTCGTTAGAACTGAACAAAAGGCTCATCAGAGATTGGACTATTAATACCCAATAAGAATACTCATTAGAGATAGGATCAGCAGTATCCTAGAATGAGAAAACTCATTAGAGATGGGGTTAGTAATGCCCTAGAATGAGTTGAGAGTGACAAGCCTATAATATATGTATTTGTAATTATACTCTATTTTGGAAAATATGATTTGTGAATATATAAAAAGTTATATATTTGAAAGTTAATCAACTAATAAAATTAGTTAAACTAATGGAGAATATATATATATATATATATTAGTTAGTTAATTAATCAACTTTTAGCTTCGTTCCTTTTCGAGGACGAAAAGTTTTTAAGTGGGGGAGACTGCAACAACCCTGATTTTTGGGGCCAATTTAAAAATTTATTTTAAGTGATTTTAATGAGTTTTCGATATTTAAAAATGATTGAAAGTTGATTTAAATCGAAGTTAGAATGAATAATTTAATTTTTATTATAAAAAGAGTTAGAAATAGCACGGTAGTTTGAAAAGTCAAACTTGAACTTTGACTGACCATACAGGATGCAAAATTTAACGGATTTTAGTGAAACCAAAAATATTAGAATCTATTTAAAAATATCTTTCTAACGAATCCGAAAAATCGAAATTTCATAGCGGAAATCAAAAGTTATGGCCAATTCAATTTTTAGAAAGGTCAATGTAGAATTTATATATATATATTATATATGGCCGAAAGGCTACTTTTCACATATGAAGGAATTTCTACTCGAAACCACTTCCATTGAGTTCAGAATGACGTTTCTGCATTGTAAATCAGTAAACACTTATATATTTCGAGTTTCAGAAATTATTTGTTTAAAAATGTATTTTTAATATTAAATATATTGGCCTTGAAAATAGCCATTTTTCAAACAGTCTCAGAATTCGACGAAAATAATTTTGTCGGGTTCATATTGTCAGAAAAAAGGTAAAAATGATTTTTCGGTAATTTTTAGAATTAATATATAATGATAATTGATTTTTCAGTGCAAACGGACAATTTTTGACTTCAAAAATTCATTAAAATTTTATACGGGCTCAGAACTGAATGAAATTAATTTTTCTAGGTCCGCAGCCTCAAAACATAGCTAAATATATTTTTCGGGAATTTTCGGAATTAATTTGTGGCCCTGGTGAATTTCCATGTACGGTTGAATAAAAAAAATTAAAGGATTTATATTGAAAATAAAAAACGTTGTAAACTTCGAAATTGGGCCACGGGACCTATCCCATTGCCTTCAGAAGGTGTCAAAACCTAAAGAACGACAGTAAGCAGGCCCAAATCAGAGAAAGTCCGAAAAATATTAGGCTCACGTCCCTATTTTGAAACTTAATTAGGCTCACATCCGGTCATAAACTTAATATAAATTAGGTCCCTGTTTTCAAAACTTATAAAATAATAATATAAAAAAAATAAAAAAAATTCTTAAATTAGTAATAAATTAATTTATGCATTATACAAAAAATTCAGTTCAAAAAACAACAAAAATAATGTCAGAAAGAAGAAAACAGCAAAAAAACAGAAAAAACTGCAGTTAAATGCATAATATTATGCACCTTTTTGATTTTATTGCATGCATATATGCAATTATTGCAGTTCTTCCAGCGGATAGATTTAACATAATTTTTCAGTTCATTTTTATTTGCATCCAAATGTGCAAATTTCTCAAAAAAATGCACACATGTGTGCAACATTTTTATAGGATAATAAGTAGGGACCTAATTTATAAAAAAAACAAAGTTCTGAAAATTTTTAAACCCACCCCCTATTTTATTTTTTCCGCCTTTTTGTATTTTTTTAAAAAAAATGTGCGTACGTTCATTAAAAAAAAATTCTAAAATATGGAAATAATGTCAGGAATATACGGAAATCGAAAAAAATAGTTGCATACATTTATGCAATTATTACTGATAATTGCATATATGTATGCAACTTTTCTGTAAGTTGTTTTCAGATTAAAATCTGAAAATAAACCTGCACAAATGTATGCAAGTATTTGAAATTTTTGCGCACATGTATGCATTTATTTGCATGAATAAAAATCAACGAAGATGTATGTAGTGAAAAATATGCACGGATGTATGCAGGAAAGTGATATATGTGCATACTATTATGCATTTAACTGGAAATTTCGTTTTTTTTTTGGTTTTTTTTGATTTTTGACGCCTTCGTTGATGGTTTTTTGTTCTGAATTTTTTAGTGTTTACATGTTTTATTTAAATACGAATTTACGTGATTTTTTATATTTTTTTGAAGACTTTTCAGAAAATAGGGACCTAATTTACAATAAGTTTATGACCGGGTTTTTTTTATATTTTGAAACTTAATAGGGACCTCTAAAAAATGCACCCATTAAAATATTTAGGCCGAAACCCTAACCCTAATTTCAGCCGCCACCTAAACCGAAGGCCAGAATTTCTCCAATTTCAAACGCTCATAACTTTTGATCCGCTCAATGAAAATCAACAAACTTAGTATCAAATCGAAGCTCTCGGAGAGATCTTTAAATCCATACGGTCAAGATCGGGTTCTGGTTCACGGATTTCACGAATTCTGGGCTGAAACGTGGCGGGTTCGGGTTCGTTTTTCGAGAGGAGGAGGCCGAGTTCGGAGCTATTGGGGGCGGTGGTGGCTCGCGGGCGGGGCGTCGGATTGGCGGGGTTTAATCGGCGAACGGTGGGCCATAGGGGGCGCGCGCAGAAGGGGGTGCGGAGGCGTGATGGGTTCGGCGTGTCTTACACGATGAGGAAGAAGGTCTTCTTTATTTTATTATTATTTTATTAATTAAATATTTAATTTATGCAATCTTTAAAAATCAATATCTCTTTCATACGAGGTCCGATTGACGAATCGTCAGTTGCGTTGGACTCGTCTTTCCGAGATCTTCGCGATGGCGCAGACCAGAGCTGATTCCGAGACAGTCTAATTTTCAGCCATATCAATGTGAGATTTCTATATTTAAATTTTTTAATTATTTCTCGTATTTAAATTCCACGTGTGTATGTTGATCTGCGACGTATGATATTGCTATGTGTCGTTATTCGTGATTGGATTTGGCATTGATGAATTCTGTTTTGTTAATATGTTGATTTAACGGATTATTTTTGTTGAAACAAAAATATTATTTTTGTTGAAACAAAATAGAAAATGAAAACAAAATATTCATTTTGTCGAAATTAGTAGCGACAAAAATCACATTTTATTTATGACATGAAACATTAGATAAGTTAAGAAAATATAATTTACTTCTTATATCTCATTAGAGTTCACAGAAAATGTAAATATATAAAATGTACTTTTTATATCATTAGAAGTGATAGAAAAATGTGAATATACATAACATCACTTTTATATGTATTGGGTTGAATTAGAGTTGTCGGCCAAAACGAAGTTATCCTTTTTATTTGTTTTGTTGAAATGGTTAGAATGGATTTAATAGAATAAAATATCCTTTTTATGTTAATGTGAAAGGTTAGAAATGATTAACATATGAAATTCTCTTTTATATGGTATAAAAAAAAACAAAGAAAAAGCCAACATATAAAATATTTCTTTATATGTTATTAGAACACATTGAAAATGGTAAACAAATAAAATTATCTTTTTTATTTGTTAAGACTAGAAATGTAGAACTTGTTTTACAAATAAAATCAATTTTAATTGTCATTAAAGTTTATTCTTTTATTTGCATTTACGAATGCAAATATACATTGAAATTAAAGTTTGTTCACTAGCGCAAGTATACATTAAAAATAGATTTTGTTCTTTTATTTGCATTTCTTGTTTTAAATAAATCTTAGCAATAAAGGGTCACCTTGTATTTGCATCTCTCCAATGCAAATATGACATAGTAAAAATTACATTTTTATATGTAATTTAAAACATGAATTTATATCGTATGTTAACATTTACATTTTTATATGTAAATTATACATGAAGTTACACTATGTGATAAAAAATTACATTTTTATATGTAATTAAACATGGATTAGCATCGTATGTTAAATATTACATTTTATATGTAATGTATGTAGGAAATTGCACCGTAGGATAAAAATTTCATTTTTCCATGTAGTTAAAAGATGCATTTACATTGTATGGTAGAATTCACCTTTTTTTTATATGTAACATAGGAGGAGAATGAACATGAGAAATGAAATTCATTTATTTTATATGTAATAAGAAGTAGGAATGTGCATTTATAATAAAGATTCCATTTTTATTTTGCAACTTAGAATGAGAACTTGCATTGCAAATAGAAATTACATTTTTATTTGAACTAAAGATATAATATTTGCTGTGCAAATAAAAATTACATTTTTATTTGAAACTATGATATGCAATTGGCAATGAAAATGAAAATTATATTATTATTTGTAACTATGATATGAAATTCTATTATAACATTTTTGAAAAATATTTACATTTCCCAATGTAGCTATGATATGAAATTTGGCAAGCGAACAAAATTTACATTTTTTATATGTAACTATAAATGAGAATTTGCACTGTAAATTAGAATTTACATTTTTATTATGTAATTAAAGTATGATATTAAATTGTAAATTAAAATTACATTTTTATGATGTCACCAAAGAATAGAATTTACATTGCCATTATAAAAAGTCAAGATCATTTTGGTTTTGCATTGAAAGAGATAAGAATTATTACTTTTGTTTGACTTTAAAAGAATAGCAAAATTATTATTTTTGTTACACTGAAATTAAACAAACAAAAATATATTCGTTTGTATAGAAATGAAGTTGACACCAAAATATATTGCAATTTTGGTTTGGAATTGAAATGACACAAAAATACTCATTTTTGTTAGATTATAAGTGACGTACAAAAATATTCATTTTTGTTGTAATTGGAATGACACACAAAATATACATTTTGTGTATATGATTGTTAAAAAAAAAAATCTTTTTGTCAAATGTGAAAGAATGAATAGAAAAAGATTACATTTGTATGTAATGAAAGAATGAATAGAGATTTCCATTTTTCAATGTAAATAAAGGATGAATAGGAATTTACATTCTATATGTAAATAGAATATGAAATAGACATTTACATTTTCAATGTAAAATAAAAGAATACATTTATTTACATTTATTTTGTAAATAGGATAAAGAAAAGAATAATTTATTCACAATTAGTGTCAATAAACATGACATAAAAGAATAGGACATTTTATTTACATTAGTGTGAATAAAACATGATATAAGAAAAGGGACATTTTTATTTACTATTTAGTGTAAATACAATACAAAACAAAGAAAAAGTATTACATATTTTTGTTTGCATTTCTAGATGCAAACAAAATATAGAAAAAGAATTACATATGTTGTTCGCCTTTTTATATGTAAACAAACATAGAAGAAAAGGAATTATATTTCTTATTGGCATTTTTGGATTTTGAGAAATGTAAAATTCAAAATTTCACAAAAGCAGCGCTAGAACCTTATATGACCTGAAACGTCGTTTTTATAAAACGAGTTATTTTTATTGAAATAAAGTAGGATTAAAATTGTTATAAATTATTAATAACAATATGAAACGGGTTTTCAAATATATATACGAGAATCATTTGGAAAGTCCGAGTCTATCTCATTCCAAATAATTTGAACGTTGTTTAAAATTCAAGAGTTGAAGACGGCGATTGAAGACCGACGATCTTCATATCGAATGGACGGCGACTGCTGATGCCCGTGATTGGAGTTGCTACCTTGAAGGGGCTACAGTGGTGGCCGTCCGGACGTAGTGTTGATTTGTACGGATTTGGCTTTCGCTCAGACCCAGAGCATAAGCTTATAAATGGATTGTGTGTCTGACATCGAACTCCATTAAATATCATGTTATTAATCTTCTGTCGAATGTATGGATGTTTGGTGGCGGAGAATTTATTCTCTTGCTTAACACCCGTTCATATATTTCGGCAAAGGATTGGTTGTGTGATATGGAGTGACGATGTGGCATGCTAAGATGCATATGATCAAGGCTTTGTTGAAAAGCAGGCCTTGTGGGATGATCAAAGCATAGCCTGTTTAGGCATAGCTTTGTGTATAGCGTGACTTTGCGAGCCTCACAAACCGGTGGAGTCTAAAATGGGAGAAGGGAAAGCAGGGAGAGCAACACGTTTCTTTCTTGCTAGAAGTGGTGTTTGGGCTTTAACACGGCCCGACATTTTACTTATGTGGATAATGGAATGAGGTTCCTCGGATGATACGTCCTATAGGACCGGGAAACGTGTGTTCAGGAATAACTATTCCGCAACTCGTATGGTGGACCAGCCCTGCAGCTTTCCAAGGGTTCACTGCGGGGAATCCCGAGACATTAGCTAGAGTGTCTCGAATCGTTAGGAGCTCCTCCCTAGCCTTGACTCATGATGGAAACCAAAATCCAAATACGACCCTACGGATTTGATTGTATTACTAGTATGGAGGCATAGTAGTATGGGATACTATTCATCCTAGGATTTATACATTTACTTTGAAATGTTTTGATATATACTAATAATAATATTAAACTCGTATTTGCCGTATTTAGCATGTTTAATCACTATAAGGTAAAACCCTATCCTCTGGTTTGTGTTGCATTGTGTGATGGGACCTGGGTCTTGTGGTGATTCCATTTTTCTCAAAAGCATGACGTTGTTGTACGATTTACTTATTATTTATTCTGACACATTTATGCACCGGCAATCCATTGGAGTAAACCCGTTCCGCGTTAGCGGCGTGGTCCTTGGATTTGCTGTAACGACCCAGAAAATCTGAACCAATTTTTTTTTTTTTTATTGGCTAAAATAATGGATTTTAAATATTTAAAATAAGTATTTTAAATAATGGCGATGAAAACTGAGTTTGAATCAACAATTGAAAACGAATATAATTAATTATAATTATAAACAGGGCTTGAAAAGGCGATGTAGTTTCAAAAATTGAATTCAAACTTTGTCGGACTGTACCGGGTGCAAAACAATCCGGATTTTAGTGAAACCAAAAAATATTTAAATCTGTTAGTGAATACCTTTCCAACGAATCTGAAAAGTCGAAATTTGATAGCGGGAATCAAAAGATATGTCCAGTTGAAAATTCTGAATAGTCGCTATGGAATTCAGGACCTTAAAAATGGACATTTTGCATACGACCTCGGATTTCGACGAAACCACTTTTGTTGGATCCGGGATGTCAAATTATTGCTAGGTTTCAAATTTTATAATGTTTCGAATCAATATGTGAGCGTGGCAAAGGAAAACGCGTTTGACCAGTTTTAGTTGATTTTAATCGACTGGAAAATGACCATTTTTCAAACGATCTCAGAATTCGACGAAACTAGTTTTGTTAGGACCGTATCATCAATACGAAGCTAGAAAATATTTTTCTGGAATTTTTAGAGTTAGTATGTGACCCCGGTAATTTGAAATGTACGTTTAAAATTCAATATAGTTATTTAAATGTAAATTCAACGGAAACTGATTGTAACGATCAAATCAGCTTGCGATACATATCCCATTGTGTTCGGAATGGGGGTTAAACGCTATGGACGACAGGCGGTGGGCCTCGTTTCGTGGTCGTGGGTAAAAGTCAACTTTATGCAATTAAATTTAATAAAAAAAATATCTCCCTCCCTTTTCTTCTTTCTGCCCCCCCCCCCCCGATTTCATTAATCAGAAATGAAAACAGGAAAAAAAAACCTAAACTAAACCCGCCGCTTCCCCGATCATCCGCCTGCCGCTGCCTCAGGCGAGGCGCCGCCCATCACCACATCCCCCTCCCCCTCGTTCGTCGATCCCGCCAGTGACATCGCACCCCCCTGAAGCCATCGCGATGCCCCAATTCGCGAGCCCCTCCGTTCGAGACCACTGAAGCCACCGCCTTTGTCCCACCTCCGACCGCTGGCCAGCTCCGCCCTGACGACGAGCCCCCCTTCTTCGCAGATTACGGTAAGTTGTTTTTATTTTATTTTAATTCTGAAAATTTCGATTTTTATGTGTTTAAAAACTGATTTTTAAAAAGTTTAAAAACTGATTTTTAAAAGGTTTAAAAATGATTTTATTTTAAGATATAAAAAGAAAAAGATTTAAAAAGAAAAAGATTTAAACTTTAAAAAGAAAAAAGATTTAAACTTTAAAAAGAAAAAGATTTGAACTTTAAAAAGAAAAAGATTTGAACTTGGATAGAAAAGATCAGATTTTTAGAATAGAATAGATCAGATCTTTAAAATAGAAAAGACGGAATTTTTATTAAGTAGAAGATGAAAAATATGATTTTTATATATTGAATAGCATAGTAAAAATTCGATTTTTACATATGTAGAGAATACGGGCAACGAAAGCGACAAAAGGCGAGATTGGCGAAGATTTCTATAAAGGAAGAGTCGTGGTATTGGATAGCTATTGGTGAGAATTTCTCACTCTTCAATTTCTTTTTCTAGCTATATATATATATGTGTTGAAATAAAAGTGAATTGCTATATATATATATATATATATATATACACACACACGCACCCTCGTCCACAAACCATGGACGATATTTATTGATTGAAATTGTTGTGAAAATTGATTGATAGCGAATGGTTGTTTGGGATTGTTTGTGGTTGATATTGGTTGATTGTGGTTGAAAAATACCCATTGGTGATTGAGAAATATTTGGTTGAAACCACATAGGATTAGTTTGTGGAAATGAAATAAATATATACATGCCGCCTGCGTGCGAACTAGATGCATGATCCCCATTGTCAAAAACCGCGAGGTTTTAAGGTAGAGCGAGGAGCCGTACTAGGGACGGTCCCGGTTTTAACTACCCTGCCGTTATGCTGCCGAAATTTTGAATAATATTCGTGTGTTTGAATTATTTTCATTTGCTTAAACTATATTTATTCATTGAATAGAAAACCTTCATGAGTTGAATTGATATTCATTCGTTGATTAGAAATTCATGTGTTGAATGGTATTCGCGTTTTAAATATAAAAATCACATTTTTATCTATATATAGAAACTATAGAAAACCTTCATGTGTTGAATTGATATTCATTCGTTGATTAGAAATTCATGTGTTGAATGGTATTCGCGTTTTAAATATAAAAATCACATTTTTATCTATATATAGAAACTATAGAAAACCTTCATGTGTTGAATTGATATTCATTCGTTGATTAGAAATTCATGTGTTGAATGGTATTCATATTTTGAAATAAATTGTTTGATAATAAAAATCACCTTTTATCGACTATATGAACTGTGTAAAATAATCTCGTTTTGAAAGAAATTGTTTCATAAGAAAAATCCTATTTTTATCACTAATATGAAATATATAAAATAATAGTGTTCTGAAATGAATTGTTTTACAATAAAAATCACATTTTTATTGTATGCATGAATCGTTGAAATGTGAAGTGTTAAAAATAGCCACTTGTTCAAAATAAACATATATGAGTTGAAATATTCATTAATTAGCTAATGAAATGATTTGCACCTATGTATGTAACATTAGAATGAATGGTGTTTTTAAACCAAATAGAAATCAAATATGAAGTTGAATAGAAAATGATAAATGATAAGAACTGTATATATATGTACATGCATATTCATTGAACAGGTTATAGCAAAGGGGCTAGAGAAGAGGAATAAAATTTTGTGCCCGACAAATAGGTACACATTTACTGTTTTGTTTTGGGTGATGATTTTATGAGCCTGTTGGCTAGCCGCTTGGCTTTTTCTTTTTCTTTTTGAAATTAGAAGGACCGGGAAAGCTATTTGCGATTTCCCGATGCTCCCGGTGCAGGGGAGGTTATGGCGAAATTTTCCAAAATTTTAAGGCGTTAGTGAAATATTTGAAGTAAAAACGATGTTGAAATCATTGAATGAACTATATTTATATAAATATATAAATATAAATAAAATTAAAACGAAACGTAGTCGTGTAGTTCGTGTTTTGAAATCGTGTTTTCAAACAACTAGTACGGGAAATCCGACCGTTGGATTTTCCCGAAATCTCAACCGTCGGGTTCGCCTTGGAAATATCTTCCCAACGGCACCAACCTTGCAAAAATCCAACGGTTTGATTGTCTGGAATGTTTAATTCAAATATGAAGAAAAACAGCGCCAGAAACGATTATATTTTTATGTATATATAAATAATACATAAAAATATAATTATATTTAATCGAATAACGACGCTGCAGTTCGTATTTTGAAATCGAAATTTCAAACGATTGCACCGGGAGATCCGACCGTCGGATTTTCCCGAAACTGGAACCGTTGGATTCGTTTTGAAAAGACCTTTCTAATGATGTAAATTTTGTGAAGATTCAACGGTTAGATTTTCATATATGTGTAAATCAAATCTGAAGAAAAACAGCGCCACGACCGCTTTATGGCCCGAAGCGTCGTTTTGAATAAATTAGCTATTTCAAAATAAATAAAAATAGCGATAAATAGTTATAAAATATCATAAGCGATATGTAATGGAAATAAACTGAATTTGCTCGATTTATGTGGCTTTTGATGGTTGAATGTGTTTGGTGTGAAAACTACATTAAAGAACAAGATTGGTGTTGTCAAATAATTTAACCACTGAAATAAATTGATTTGAAATTCTAAATATACGTGAATTATATGAAAAGGCCGAGTTAATTCTCATTTCAAATGATTGACCGACGATTGAAAGTCGAAGATGAAGACGATGGTCGAAGACCGGAGATCCTCACCTCGTTTGGATGGTAACCGAGGTCCTGATTGGGAGGCATCCCGAAATATGGATAATGAGTGGTGATCGTCCAGACGTACGTGGTGATCGAAGGGTTTGCGAGGTATTTAGTGCCTCTGGTTTCGTTCAGACCCAGAACGGACTTGTAAATGGACTGTGTGTCTGACATTGGAGTTTATTCTGTGTTGATTGATTTCTGTTAAATATACATCTGTTTGGCGGCGGAGAATTTATTCTTTTGCTTGACGCCCTTCTCTGAGACGCACGAGCTCAGAGGTTATATATCGATGGACATCAGTCACATGGCATGAATTGCCTGTGTGGCATGCTAAGATGCAGTGATCAGGGCTTCTGTTGAAAAGCAAAGCCTTGTGGTGATGATCAAAGCACCGCCAGTGTGACGTAGCTTTGTGTATAACGTAGAATCGCGAGCCTCACACCCCGGTATGAACCAGAAACGGGAGAGGACATCAGGGAGGGCCTGCGTTTCTTTCTAGCTAGGGTGGTGTTAGTGACCTACCAGCCCTGACATTTATATACTTTTCACCTATGTGGTTGTTGCTGTTGCGAGGCGCCTCGGTTTGACCGGACGATCCGGGTCCGATGGAGTCATTCGTTGGCTCGTTTACGCCCCAAAGGGCGGGGAGACGTAGTGTTCAGGCATAATAATCCACATCGGTGGACCGGCCCTGACGATCCAAGGGGCAGTTGCGGCTGTTCCTGAGACACGGGCTAGAGCGTCTCGAATTCGGTAAGGACTATCTTCTGCCTTGGTTCATGACGGAAATCAAATTTCCAAATACGTGACTGTGCGGTTTTGATTGTATAGATATTTGGCGACATAGTGGCATGGGACGCTCATGTCGTCAATGATTGATAGTTATGATTTGAAATTGTTTTCAAAACATATAGACACTAGCAATAATATCAAATGCCTTTGTTTTTATTCGTATCAAGCATATTTTGGCCATTATAAGGTAAAACTCTATCCTCCGGTTTGCGTTGCATTGTGTGATGGGAACTGAGTCTTATAACGGCTTCATTTTTATAAAAAGCATAGCGATGTTTAAAAGAAAGATTTGTTTTAAAGCACTGGCAATCCAATGGAGTAAACCCGTTCCATGAAAGTGGCGTGGTCCTGTGATTAGCCATATTATATATGGGTTGAGTGGATTTCTCATACCAGTCCCATGACTGACTCGTAGTTTGTTTCACTTTCAAACTCGGGTGCCCCTTTTTCTACACGGGCAGCCTTGTATTCAGGTTTAGATGGTTCTTCTGGAGAGCTGGAGCTGAAGATGGATTCTATCATTTATCTCTTTTTATGCTGTTCAGCTCCTATTGTACATATTTTGTTCATTTCCGCTGTAGACATTTATGTATAGCTGAACTGTATTTGTACTAAGTAAGATCCTGTATACTGTGTAACTCTGATGATTACTTTTATCCAGTATATTCTATTGTTCATTATCTGGTGTAAGTATTTAATTTTTGTTTTGCTATTACCTGTTTCTGTGTTATATTCCAAAGATAACCCTGGTCTCCGTGAGAACGGGATTTCGGGTCGTCTCAACGTGGTATCAGAGCTTTGGTTAAGCTTAGTTCTGGAATATAACATTTGAACGAACTCGTCAGAAATAGAACCAGTAGTGTTCTAGGACGGGTAACTCTATACAGATAGGATTACTAATATCCTAGTATGAGTAGCAAAATGAAATTACACCTTGATAGACACATTTACATTTGAAGTATGTGTTTCTATATTTTAAAATACCTTTTCTGTTACCTGACACTTGATCTGCTGTTTGCAGAAGTACTAGAAAATGAGTGTCAGAAACAGAAGGAATTCAGAACCGGATATTGAGGCCCTATTAATCAAATATCGAAATATGGATCATGGGAAGACCATCTGCATTTGGCTGAATTCTCTTATAACAACAGCTACCAGGCGAGTCTGACAATGTCGCCATTCGAAGCGTTGTACGGTAGACCGTGCCGATCTCCTTCTTGTTGGGTCGAGCCTGGAAATAGACTTGTGTTGGGTCCTGATATGATTCGAGAAGCTACCGACAAAGTCGATTTTATTAAGAAGCGATTACTCGCCGCTCAAAGCCGACAAAAGAGCTATGCCGATAGAAGAAGAAGAGATATATCCTTTGAAGTTGGTGACTATGTATATTTGAAAGTATCGCCGATGAGAGGAGTTATCAGGTTCGGTAAAACTGGAAAGTTGGCGCCCAAATTCATTGGTCTGTTTCCTATTCTGGAACGGATTGGAACGCTCGCTTATAGGGTCAAACTGCCTAATTGGTTGCCTGAAATTCATGATGTATTTCACATATCTCAACTTCGAAAGCACGTTCATGATCCAGACTTGATCGTGGAAGATGCAGCTCAACATGACATTGAAATAACCCCAGAATTAGCTATGAGAAGAGAGCCGCTAAAGATAATAGGCAAAGAAACCAAAGAGCTGAGGAACAAGAAGGTTCGCTTAGTCAAAGTGCAATGGAGTGGAGATCCGCGAGATTGTACTTGGGAAACTGAGGAGAGCATTCAGAAAGCTAATCCTAGATGCCGAGTAGATATCTCTGATTGACTCCGGTGCAAGGTACATTTACCCTACTTTGCACTACCATTCAATTCTCTACTCTATTGTTATTTTCTTTTCATAGATGTACACTTTTAAATATATAGTCTGAATGATTTTTAAAGGGTATAGGATTTGATTAGTATATTTTGGAAGGTTAAAAAACAATAGGATTGGTTGTTGTGTTGTGTGATTGTAGATTATCAAACCACTTTCGACTTTGTTCCTTTTCAGGGATGAAAAGTTTTAAGTAGGGGAGATTGTAACGACCCAGAAAATCTGAACCAATTTAATTTTTTTTTATTGGCTAAAATAATGGATTTTAAATATTTAAAATAAATA
Organism: Allium sativum; assembly: GCA_030737875.1. Lineage (NCBI taxonomy): Eukaryota > Viridiplantae > Streptophyta > Magnoliopsida > Asparagales > Amaryllidaceae > Allium > Allium sativum. Next base: position 756,689,898 of record CM060918.1, read on the forward strand.
TTTTAAATAATGGCGATGAAAACTGAGTTTGAATCAACAATTGAAAACGAATATAATTAATTATAATTATAAACAGGGCTTGAAAAGGCGCTGTAGTTTCAAAAATTGAATTCAAACTTTGTCGGACTGTACCTGGTGCAAAACAATCCGGATTTTAGTGAAACCAAAAAATATTTAAATCTGTTAGTGAATACCTTTCCAACGAATCTGAAAAATCGAAATTTGATAGCGGGAATCAAAAGATATGTCCAGTTGAAAATTCTGAATAGTCGCCATGGAATTCAGGACCTTAAAAATGGACATTTTGCATACGACCTCGGATTTCGACGAAACCACTTTTGTTGGATCCGGGATGTCAAATTATTGCTAGGTTTCAAATTTCATAATGTTTCGAATCAATATGTGAGCGTGGCAAAGGAAAACGCGTTTGACCAGTTTCAGTTGATTTTAATCGACTGGAAAATGGCCATTTTTCAAACGATCTCAAAATTCGACGAAACTAGTTTTGTTAGGACCGTATTGTCAATATGAAGCTAGAAAATATTTTTCTGGAATTTTTAGAGTTAGTATGTGACCCCGGTAATTTGAAATGTACGTTTAAAATTCAATATTGTGATTTAAATGTAAATTCAACGGAAACTGATTGTAACGATCAAATCAGCTTGCGATACATATCCCATTGTGTTCGGAATGGTGGTTAAACGCTATGGACGATAGGCGGTAGGCCTCGTTTCGATGTCATGGGTAAAAGTCAACTTTATGCAATTAAATTTAATAAAAAAAAAATATCTCCCTCCCTTTTCTTCTTTCTGCCCCCCCCCCCCCGATTTCATTAATCAGAAATCAAAACAGGAAAAAAAAACCTAAACTAAACCCGCCGCTTCCCCGATCATCCGCCTGCCGCTGCCTCAGGCGAGGCGCCGCCCATCACCGCATCCTCCTCCCCCTCGTTCGTCGATCCCGCCAGTGACATCGCACCCCCCCTGAAGCCATCGCGACGCCCCAATTCGCGAGCCCCCCCCCCCCCGTTCGAGACCACTGAAGCCACCGCCTTTGACCCACCTCCGACCACTGGCCAGCTCCGCCCTGACGACGACCCCCCTTCTTCGCAGATTACGGTAAGTTGTTTTTATTTTATTTTAATTCTGAAAATTTTGATTTTTATGTGTTTAAAAACTGATTTTTAAAAAGTTTAAAAACCGATTTTTAAAAGGTTTAAAAATTGATTCTATTTTAAGATATAAAAAGAAAAAGATTTAAACTTTAAAAAGAAAAAAGATTTAAACTTTAAAAAGAAAAAGATTTGAACTTTAAAAAGAAAAAGATTTGAACTTAAAAAAGAAAAAGATTTGAACTTGGATAGAAAAGATCAGATTTTTAGAATAGAATAGATCAGATCTTTAAAATAGAAAAGACGGAATTTTTATTAAGTAGAAGATGAAAAATATGATTTTTATATATTGAATAGCATGGTAAAAATTCGATTTTTACATATGTAGAGAATACGGGCAACGAAAGCAACAAAAGGCGAGATTGGCGAAGATTTCTATAAAGGAAGAGTCGTGGTATTGGATAGATATTGGTGAGAATTTCTCACTCTTCAATTTCTTTTTCTAGCTATATATATATATGTGTTGAAATAAAAGTGAATTGCTATATATAAATATATATATATACGCCCCCTCGTCCACAAACCATGGACGATATTTATTGATTGAAATTGTTGTGAAAAATGATTGATATCGAATGGTTGTTTGGAATTGTTTGTGGTTGATATTGGTTGATTGTGGTTGAAAAATACCCATTGGTGATTGAGAAATATTTGGTTGAAACCACATAGGATTAGTTTGTGGAAATGAAATAAATATATACATGCCGCCTGCGTGCGAACTAGATGCATGATCCCCATTGTCAAAAACCGCGAGGTTTTAAGGTAGAGCGAGGAGCCGTACTAGGGACGGTCCCGGTTTTAACTACCCTGCCGTTATGCTGCCGAAATTTTGAATAATATTCGTGTGTTTGAATTATTTTCATTTGCTTAAACTATATTTATTCATTGAATAGAAAACCTTCATGTGTTGAATTGATATTCATTCGTTGATTAGAAATTCATGTGTTGAATGGTATTCGCGTTTTAAATATAAAAATCACATTTTTATCTATATATAGAAGCTATAGAAAACCTTCATGTGTTGAATTGATATTCATTCGTTGATTAGAAATTCATGTGTTGAATGGTATTCGCGTTTTAAATATAAAAATCACATTTTTATCTATATATAGAAACTATAGAAAACCTTCATGTGTTGAAGTGATATTCATTAGTTGATTAGAAATTCATGTGTTGAATGGTATTCATATTTTGAAATAAATTGTTTGATAATAAAAATCACCTTTTATCGACTATATGAACTGTGTAAAATAATCTCGTTTTGAAAGAAATTGTTTCATAAGAAAAATCCTATTTTTATCACCAATATGAAATATATAAAATAATAGTGTTCTGAAATGAATTGTTTTACAATAAAAATCACATTTTTATTGTATGCATGAATCGTTGAAATGTGAAGTGTTAAAAATAGCCACTTGTTCAAAATAAACATATATGAGTTGAAATATTCATTAATTAGCTAATGAAATGATTTGCACCTATGTATGTAACATTAGAATGAATGGTGTTTTTAAACCAAATAGAAATCAAATATGAAGTTGAATAGAAAATGATAAATGATAAGAACTGTATATATATGTACATGCATATTCATTAAACAGGTTATAACAAAGGGGCTAGAGAAGAGGAATAAAATTTTGTGCCCGACAAATAGGTACACATTTACTGTTTTGTTTTGGGTGATGATTTTATGAGCCTGTTGGCTAGCCGCTTGGCTAGCCGCTTGGCTTTTTCTTTTTCTTTTTGAAATTAGAAGGACCGGGAAAGCTATTTGCGATTTCCCAATGCTCCCGGTGCAGGGGAGGTTATGGCGAAATTTTCCAAAATTTTAAGGCGTTAGTGAAATATTTGAAGTAAAAACGATATTGAAATCATTGAATGAACTATATTTATATAAATATATAAATGTAAATAAAATTAAAATGAAACGTAGTCGTGCAGTTCGTGTTTTGAAACCATGTTTTGAAACCGTGTTTTCAAACAACTAGTACGGGAAATCCGACCGTTGGATTTTCCCGAAATCTCAACCGTCGGGTTCGCCTTGGAAATATCTTCCCAACGGCACCAACCTTGCAAAAATCCAACGGTTGGATTGTCTGGAATGTTTAATTCAAATATGAAGAAAAACAGCGCCATAAACGATTATATATATATATATATATATATATATATATATATATAATTATATTTAATCGAATAACGACGCTGCAGTTCGTATTTTGAAATCGAAATTTCAAACGATTGTACCGGGAGATCCGACCGTCGGATTTTCCCGAAACTGGAACCGTTGGATTCGTTTTGAAAAGACCTTTCTAATGATGTAAATTTTGTGAAGATCCAACGGTTAGATTTTCAGATATGTGTAAATCAAATTTGAAGAAAAACAGCGCCACGGCCGCTTTATGGCCCGATGCGTCGTTTTGAATAAATTAGCTATTTTAAAATAAATAAAAATAGCGATAAATAGTTATAAAATATCATGAGCGATATGGGATGGAAATAAACTGAATTTGCTCGATTTATGTGGCTTTTGATGGTTGAATGTGTTTGGTGTGAAAACTGCATTAAAGAACAAGATTGGTGTTGTCAAATAATTTAACCATTGAAATAAATTGATTTGAAATTCTAAATATACGTGAATTATTTAAAAAGGCCGAGTTAATTCTCATTTCAAATGATTGACCGATGATTGAAAGTAGAAGATGAAGACGATGGTCGAAGACCGGAGATCCTCACCTCGTTTGGATGGTAACCGAGGTCCTGATTGGGAGGCATCCCGAAATATGGATAATGAGTGGTGATCGTCCAGACGTACGTGGTGATCGAAGGGTTTGCGAGGTATTTAGTGCCTCCGGTTTCGTTCAGACCCAGAACGGACTTGTAAATGGACTGTGTGTCTGACATTGGAGTTTATTCTGTGTTGATTGATTTCTGTTAAATATACATCTTTTTGGCGGCGGAGAATTTATTCTTTTGCTTGATGCCCTTCTCTGAGACGCACGAGCTCAGAGGTTGTATATCGATGGACATCAGTCACATGGCATGAATTGCCTGTGTGGCATGCTAAGATGCAGTGATCAGGGCTTCTGTTGAAAAGCAAAGCCTTGTGGTGATGATCAAAGCACCGCCAGTGTGGCGTAGCTTTGTGTATAACGTAGAATCGCAAGCCTCGCACCCCGGTATGAACCAGAAACGGGAGAGGACATCAGGGAGGGCCTACGTTTCTTTCTAGCTAGGGTGGTGTCAGTGACCTACCAGCCCTGACATTTATATACTTTTCACCTATGTGGTTGTTGCTGTTGCGAGGCGCCTCGGTTTGACCGGACGATCCGGGTTCGATGGAGTCATTCGTTGGCTCGTTTACGCCCCAAAGGGCGGGGAGACGTAGTGTTCAGGCATAATAATCCACATCGGTGGACCGGCCCTGACGATCCAAGGGGCAGTTGCGGCTGTTCCTGAGACACGGGCTAGATCGTCTCGAATTCGGTAAGGACTATCTTCTGCCTTGGTTCATGACGGAAATCAAATTTCCAAATACGTGACTGTGCGGTTTTGATTGTATAGATATTTGGCGACATAGTGGCATGGGACGCTCATGTCGTCTATGATTGATAGTTATGATTTGAAATTGTTTTCAAAACATATAGACACTAGCAACAATATCAAATGCCTTTGTTTTTATTCGTATCAAGCATATTTTGGCCATTATAAGGTAAAACTCTATCCTCCGGTTTGCGTTGCATTGTGTGATGGGAACTGAGTCTTATAACGGCTTCATTTTTATAAAAAGCATAGCGATGTTTAAAAGAAAGATTTGTTTTAAAGCACTGGCAATCCAATGGAGTAAACCCGTTCCATGAAAGTGGCGTGGTCCTGTGATTAGCCATATTATATATGGGTTGAGTGGATTTCTCATACCAGTCCCATGACTGACTCGTAGTTTGTTTCACTTTCAAACTCGGGTGCCCCGTTTTCTACACGGGCAGCCTTGTATTCAGGTTTAGATGGTTCTTCTGGAGAGCTGGAGCTGAAGATGGATTCTATCATTTATCTCTTTTTATGCTGTTCAGCTCCTATTGTACATATTTTGTTCATTTCCGCTGTAGACATTTATGTATAGCTGAACTGTATTTGTACTAAGTAAGATCCTGTATACTGTGTAACTCTGATGATAACTTTTATCCAGTATATTCTATTGTTCATTATCTGGTGTAATTATTTAATTTTTGTTCTGCTATTACCTGTTTCTGTGTTATATTCCAAAGATAACCCTGGTCTCCGTGAGAACGGGATTTCGGGTCGTCTCATTTGCCCTATTACTATTAGTTAAATTAGTTAAGAATTCTCACACCAGTCCCGTGACTGGCCCATTGTTTGTTTCCACCTTTGCAAACTCAGGTGCCCTCTTTTCCACATGGCAGTCGAGCAGTTTGTCCACAGGTTTATCTCTTTAGCAGGATCTTGGATTGAAGCTTAAAGCTGTGTCCAGAACATTGGAAGTCTTCCGCTGCCTTAGTTATTTTGTTTCCGCAGCAATGTATTAAAATCATGTAAAATTATCTTCCGCTGTAATTAGTAGTCAATATACTCTGATATTCCGTACTCTGATGTAACATTTATTATTGATGTTATAAAAGTCTGTTGTTATTCTTCTGATGTTGTTGTATTCCCAAAGTTAACGTAGGCGGGATTTGAACGGTCTTGGTCGATTTTGCGATCGATTAAGGCCGGGCAAAATCCGACCCGTTACACTGATAGATGTGGAAAAATAGTGATATGAAAATATGCAATGGGAATGTTTTCCAGAGTTAATAACATATATTTTCTTTGACACGACCCGAACTTCCCCGTGAAGGAAAGCACGGATAGCGTTGAGTACAAGACAAAATAGAACGCAGACGGAAGAACATTTCATTGCTATTACAACAATTCCATCAGATACAAGAATATACAGAGTATAATTGAATAAATTACATTTGATATATATCAGAGATTACAATAAATTACATAACAGCGGAAAATAATACAAAGCACAACTGAAGGTGATATACGGATACAGAGATTTCCGGATATCATTCCAGATGTAAACCAGGATCCTGTGAATATAAATCTACAAAACCAAAACTACTAGCTGCCCATGCGGAAAATAGGGGCACCCAGAGTTTAGGTTAAAACAATAAACTCCAGGTCAGTCATATGACTGGTGTGAGAACTAAAACGGTTATTAATCTTTATTTTCAAAGTTAGGTAAATCAAGGGACCACGCTGTATAACACGGAACGGGTTTCCTCCCAAGAATACCAGTGCATAGAATAAACAACGCAATGCTTTTTCGAAAAATGAAGCTATTATAAGACCCAGGTCCCATCACACAATGCAACGCAAGCCGGAGGATAGGGTTTTCCCTTATAATAGCCAAACATGCCTGGTACGTTTAGAACGAATCAATTGATACTATAATAAGTGTATAGTGTCAAAACAATTCAAATCATAAATATCAATCATAGGCGGCATGGGTACCATCTATCATGTCGCCATACTAGTTCTACAATTAAAACCGCAATACACGTATTGGAAATTGGATTTCCGTCATGAGTCGAGGCAAGGGGCAAGATCCTCTCCGCTTCGAGACACTCTAGCAAATGTCTCGGGACTACACACTCTGGGCAACCCCTGGATGCGGCTGGGCCGGTCCTCACTTACGTTAAAGGATTGGCAATTCCTGAACACACGTTTCCCGGTCCTTACAGACCTATATCGAGGTGCCTCATTCCAACAACCACAAAGGTGAAAAGTATATGAATGTCAGGGATGGTAAGTCACTGACACCACCAAAGCTAGAAAGAAACGTCGTGCTCTCCCAGCGGTCCGTATCCCGTTTTTAACTCATACCGAGGTGTGAGGCTCGCGAATTCACGTTATATACAAAGCTGCCACGTAGGCGTGCTTTGATCATCAACCACAAGACTTTGCTTTTCAACAGAAGCCTTGATCAATACAACTTAGCATGCCACACAGGCAATTCATGCTATGCGATTGATATCTATCGATATATAACCTCTAAGCTCGTACGTCTCAGAGAAGGGCGTTAAGCAAAAGAATGAATTCTCCGCCGCCAAACAGATATATATTTAACAGAAATCAATCAACACAGAATAAAATCCAATGTCAGACACACAATCCATTTACAAGTTCGTTCTGGGTCTGAACGAAACCGGAGGCACTTTCCTCGCATATCCATCCATCTCCAAGTACGTCTGGACGACCACCAACTATTTCCATCCTCTTGGGTGTACAACCCAATCAGGATCGTCAGTAATTACCCAAACGATGTGAAGACTTCCGGTCTTCGACCACCGTCTTCATCTTCGACATATCGTCGAATCGGTTATTCTGAATGGGTATAAACCAGGCCTTTCCGAACAACCCGCGTATATTAAAAACAAATGTTACACAAACACAACATATGCCTCATTCCAATTCATTAGGGAAAGGTTCCCATTAATTTTATCCAAGATAAATTCTTTAAAATTTATCCTTTAATCTTCCTTTGGATGTCGTTTCAAACCAAATTATGGTTTTCCAAACTAGTCGAGATTAGCGAACCACATCGAAGTAATTATTTATTTTATTTCCCAATCCCAACCTATTCATCCCATGAAGCAAAACTGGTAATACTCCATATCTAACACCACGGTGTTATCAGTAAAATTAATTACCATTACACGTTCAAATCTAATTAAAGATTTAACTATCGCTTTGGAGCAAAACTGGTGATACTCCATTCTCGCTCAATTTCTAAATTTGATAATTTAGATTACAAATTTACGTTTCAATCTAATTGCAGATTCGTTAAAACTCCTTTTACTGGGTTAAAGAACTAGGTGTTATTTAAAACACAGTTCACGACAAACCCAAATCACATTCTATTTGTTATCGGGTTAAAGAACCAGTGTTATTTAAAACACCATTCACGACAAACCCAAATAGATTAGAAATTCCGATTATTTAAAACCCCTTTTTAAATCTAATTCATTTATTTAAAAATAATTGGGTTTTAAATTTAGTTCAAAACTAGTTCATTTCGATAAAAATCTATTTTTATCTTTTCAAATATGGAGTTTTTCATCCCAAATTTTCCCAAATCATTTCTTATGATTTTACACAAATTATTACTATTTTTAATAATTTTATCAAGGCCCATACAGTCGATTTCCATCAACGGTCATCGAACTGCACTTACAGCGACCTTTTCCAAATTTGATTTGGACTTATCTCCAAATCCAACCGTTAGATTTCAAATTTCTAATATTTGTTAGAAAGCTCTTTTCGATACGAACCCAACGGTTCTGGTTTTAGGAGAATCCGACGGTCGGGTCTCCCGTAATGTCCGTTTGAAATAAATGGTCGAAATTCGCGAACTGCCGCGGCGCGTTCTATTCAGGCCATTATATTATATATATAATATATATAATATATATTTCGTTGATTACTATTTAAAACGAATTATATAAATAATTTTAAATTCGTTTCAAAAACAATTTCAACTTCCATTTCAATTCAAATCAAAATTGAATCTTTCCTTATAAATTCGTTTTAAAATTCATTTCTATTCAATTCAAGTTTCAATTCAATTTGAATTCATTTCAATTTGTTTCCAATTCAATTCGAATTCGTTTTCAATTCAATTCGAATTGGTTTTATATTCAATTCAAATTCATTATCTATTCAATTCAATTCAATTCGAATTCGTTTCGTTTGCTATTCAATTGAAATCAAATTCGTTTTCCATTCAATTCGAATTCATTATATATTCAATTCATTTCGAAATCGTTTTATATTCAATTCATCTCAAAATCGTTATACATTCAATTCATTTCGAAATCGTTATACATTCAATTCATTTCGAAATCGTTATATATTCAATTCATTTCAATTTCATTTCTAAATATGCGTTTTCGAAATCACTTTTCAATATGCATTTTAAAATGAATAAAATCGATATAAATATCGTTCACGTCAAAATGGCGTCAATCTAACCAACACAGCTTCATATATTTCTATTTTCAAATCTTCTATTCAACAAATGAATATTTATTTTTGTCAACACACGACTAATCTCAACGAATGAGTACTGTCCACGTGTGACATTTTTTGGTTAAATTATTTCGTTCAACACATGACTAATCTCAACGGATGAGTACAGTCAACACATGAACCTTTATTTTATATTCATAAAGATGTAAATTTTATTGTTAAAATATTTCGTTCAACACATGACTAATCTCAACGGATAAGTACAGTCAACACATGAACCTTTTATGTTATAATATTCTTTAATTTCTAAATTGGAATGAGGCCCAATCAATCACCATATAATGTTAATTATATGGATTTTCATACATCACACGTATATGATAGCATTGAAAAATAATCAACCATCAACCAAAGTGCACTACACTGTATAAGCATCAAATATAGATATCTAACGCTTATAACAGCCTATCAATCAATCGATCGACATATTTAATCAATCAGGATGAGTGAACTTCAAATTTCATCCCAACGCCCATGTGGGGTTTCAAACAATCAAACACAGATTTTATTTGTGCAGTTGGGCGATGTGTAAAATTTATCGACCCAATCAATATCAGTCAAATCAGTGTATATAAACAAATCGGCCGATTTGTTTATAAATATTTATTTATTCACTTTCACGTTAAAAATTATATTTTTAACGATAAAACATTTTATTTTAACACATGAATTTCTATTCAGTTCATTCTTTAAATAAAATGATATTTTTATTTTTCTAACATGTTTTAGAAAATTTCGGCGGCATAACGGCACGATACTAGAAACGGGGCGAGGCCTAGCCTTATCCCCGGTCTAGTGAAGGCCCACGCCATTCACACATCAATCAAATCAATTCATTTCACCAAACAATTCAATTCAAACAAAATATTCTAACTAACCACACAACCAAACAATTTAACAATCAAGCCATCCATGGTCTGTGGATGATGGGTGTCGGGTGCTACTAAACACCGTCTGCATCCTAGTATATATATAACTATAAAAGAAATTAAAGAGTGAGAAATTCTCACAGAAAGCTATCCAATCATCTTGACTCTTCTTTTGTAGAAGTCTTCATCGTTCTCGCCTTTTTGTCTCCTTCGTTTGCCCGTAGCCACTACATAAATAAAAATCACTCATTTTTATATTTTGATGCCTTTAAAATAAAAATCACATTTTTATTTGTTCACTTTCAATTTGAAAATCATATTTTTATAATCGCTTCATACATTTTAAAAATCAAATTTTCACTTCGTTATTCGATATATAAAAATCGAATTTTTTTACTATGTTATTCAATATATAAAAATCGAATTTTTTTCTTCGACGCTATATGGATAAAAATTCTATTTTATCACGCTATTCTCTATATAAAGTTTCAGCCCTTTTTAAAAATAGATCTTTCAACCCTTTTACAATAAAGATTTCGCCTTTTCTAAAATAAAGATTTCGCCTTTATATAATATAAAAATTATATTTTTCTCGAAGTAAAAATCATATTTTTACTTCACTACTCATCTTTTCATATTTAAAAATCAAATCATTTTAATTTAAAAATCTAATCTTATCTAGTTAATAAAAATCGCATCTTTCTAGTTTAAAAATAACTATTTTTCCTAAATAAACATCTATTCTTTTCTAAACTAAAAATCAATGCTTTTAAATTAATAAAAATCAGTTCTTGTTAACTATAAAAATTCAGTTTTTGCTTATCATATATAAAAAGAAATAAGGATAAAACCTACAAGGGGGTTTCACTGCGCCTGAGGGAGGAGGGAGAGAAAGAAGGAGGGCGGCGGCGCTGGGGGGGGGGTTTGCGGGTTCGGGTTTGGGTGGGGTTCGGGCGTCGCAGGCCATGGGAGGGGGGGTTCGGGCGTCGCAGCCGAGGAAGGGAAGGAGGAGGAAAAAGAAAGGATGGGGGGTGCGTCGATCGCATGGCGCGATCTTTTTTTTCTTTTTTCTTTTGTTTTCTGAATTGAAAAGATATCGGGGGGGGGGGCCTGGTTAAGGGAGGAGAGGGTTTCTTTTTTATTATTATTTAATTAACTTAATTTCTCTCTCCTAAGTTGACTTTTCATACGCCCTCGAAATCGAACCCACCGCCTGTCGTCCATAGCGTTTTACCCCCATTCCGAACACAATGGGACATGTTTTGTAGGTTGATTCGATCGTTTGAATCAGTTTCCGTTGAATTTACATTTAAATCACTATATTGAATTTTAAACGTACATTTCAAATTACCGGGGTCACATACTAACTAGAAAAATTCCAGAAAAATATTTTCTAGCTTCGTATTGACGATACGGCCCTAACAAAACTAGTTTCGTCGAATTCTGAGACCCTTTGAAAAATGGCCATTTTCCAGTCGATTAAAATCAACTAAAACTGGTCAAACGCGTTTTCCTTAGCCACGCTCACATATTGATTCGAAAAGTTATGAAATTTGGAATCTAACAATAATTTGATATCACGGACCCAACAAAAGTGGTTTCGTCGAAATCCGAGGTCGTTTGCAAAATTCCCATTTTTTAAGGGCCTAAATTCCATAGCGACTATTCAGAATTTTCAACTGGACATATCTTTTGATTCACGCTATGAAATTTTGATTTTTCGGATTTATTGGAAAGGTATTATCAATTAGATCCTATTATTTTTGGTTTCACTAAAATCCGGATTGTTATGCACCTGGTATATTCAATTGAAGTTTGAAATCGAATTATCGAACTACCGCGTCATTTTCAATTCCTTTTATTATTATATATAATTATTTATATTCTAACGACGACGCATATAATATATACGTTCTAAATATATTCAAAATAAATTTCTCATCGATATTATTTAAAATAATTCATTTTAAATGTTCAAAATTCGCTAAAATTGCCAAAACAAAAATTTTAAACTGGCTCAGAATTTCCGGGTTATTCCATTCTTAATATAGGAAATAAGTAAATATGAATATATATATATATATATATGGTTGATGATGTGATCGATAATTCCTTTTGGAAATAAGATCATTGTGTGTACACGAACATTTTTCATTAGATTGTTAAATCACCGACTATCAAAGTTTTGACCATTTTAACGTTGTTAATATGGGGAGACCGGTTGGATTCTTATCCAGAGAACCACTCGGTATTGGCATAAGCGTTGTGAATCATATATGCCAAAGAAATTGAAGACGGAGTAAAGTCCAAGGGCTGTTGTATAAGTCCTAGGTAGAGATTGCCTAGGATGGATGTACCGAATAGTGCCTTCGGTTTCGTTCAGTCCCAGAACGAACGTATATGGATGAGTGTCAGACAGAGTATTTCCAATGATCAAATGGGTTGGTCTGTATAAATATATATGGTTGCAACGCATTTATTCCCTTAGAATAACATCCAGAATATTTGTGCAAACCAATTAGTGATTAATGGATCTTATAATGTGGCATTCAAAGTGATCGTGTTATCAATGAATGGAAAGAAATCGTAGCCTCTGGCCTCAACAACCGGGAAATGACAAAAATCGGGCAGGTAGCATGGCTATGTAGGTCGTACCTATTAGGGTGTATAACCACATGATCTAGAGTTTCATTTACTTCTAAAAATCTATTGCTGATGCTGTCCTATTCGGGAAACGGTTGCTGATCCCAACCGTTGGTGATATACATTCGATACACTCAAGCGAAATGAGTGGTCGGTCATGTGTGGCCGGGTTGCAAGATGTTCTTGTTGAACCCAGTGTATTCCTCTCTAGAGGTAGACTAGCGAAAGGTGGTTCCATACCTTGTCATAGTTGGAAATCCATTACCCAATACGTGCTTGAGGTTTTGATTGTATACTATATATGTAGATCGTGAGATGAAAGCGTTTCTGCTAGATGATTATTATATTATGGTTGATAGACATTATTATAATATCAAAAGGTTTTTGATATAAAGATATTTTGGATTCTCATAAGGGAAAAACCAGTTCCGTTATACGGCGTGGTCTTATGAGATATCGTTTACTTGTTCAAGCTGTTTTAAACTGTTTACTCATACCAGTCCCATGACTGACCCTAAGTTTATTTTGTTTTGTTTTCCCTAAACTCTTGGGTGCCCAAATTTGTGCGGGCAGTCAAGTAGTTCAGGTGTTTACAGATATTTGGAGGAGCTTGGAGCAGGAGGCTTCAACGTTAGTTATCTAGTGTTATTTCCGCTGTATTGTAAGTGTTGTACTCTGATGATTATTTTTTGTATATATACAGTCATATTTTGTATTTCAAAAGTTATTATATATTATATTTTATTCCGCTGCGATGTGAGATTCTGTGTTGTGTTTCTGTTCTTCTTCTTCTATTCTAAGTTTCTTTCTTTCTATTTCTCATCCTCTAACTTCTTTCAAATAATGATTCGTATTTCTGTGCAATTTTGTAACAACCCGAAAATCTGGGCCAGTTTAAAATTTTTATTTTGGCAATTTTAGCAAATTTTGATTATTTAAAATGAACTATTTTAAATAATATCGACGAAAAATTTATTTTGAATAGAATTAGAACGTATATATTATATACATCGTCGTTAGAATATAAATATTTTTATATAATTATAAATAGAATGGAAAATGGCGCGGTAGTTCGATAATTCGATTTCAAACTTCAATTGAATATACCGGGTGCAAAACAATCCGGATTTTAGTGAAACAAAAAACAATAGGATCTAATTGATGATATCTTTCCAACGAATCCGACAAATCAAAATTTCATAGCGTGAATCAAAAGATATGTCCAGTTGAAAATTCTGAATAGTCGCTATGGAATTCAGGCCCTTAAAAATGGACATTTTGCAAATGACCTCGGATTTCGACGAAACCAGTTTTGTTGGGTCCGTGGTGTCAAGTTATTGCTAGGTTTCAAATTTCATAATTTTTCGAATTAATATGTGAGCGTGGCAAAGGAAAACGTGTTTGACCAGTTTCAGTTGATTTTAATCGACTGGAAAATGGTCATTTTTCTAACGGTCTCAGAATTCGACGAAACTAGTTTTGTTAGGACCGTATCGTCAATACGAAGCTAGAAAATATTTTTCTAGAATTTTTCGAGTTAGTATGTGACCCCGGTAATTTGAAATGTACGTTTAAAATTCAATATAGTGATTTAAATGTAAATTCAACGAAAACTGATTCAAACTATCGAATCAGCTTGCGAGGCATATCCCATTGTGTTCGGAATGGGGGTAAAACGCTATGGACCACAGGCGGTGGCCCTCGTTTAGAGGTCGTATGAAAAAGGTTGCTTTTTGAAAATAAATTAATTAAATATAATAAAATAAAACCTTTTCTCCTATACCTTCTGGCCCCCCCCCCCCTTACTTTTCAACAGATGATCGATTTCAGAAGAAAAAAAAACCTAGAAAACCCGCACCCCATCTCGATCGCCTCCTCCTCCGCTCCATCGTCGACACGCCGCCACCACCCTCATCAGTCGCCCCCCCCCACTGCTTCACCCCACCTCACGCCCCTCTTTTCCCTCTCCCCTCCAGCGCCGAAGTCGAAGTCTCCCCCCCCCCTCGCCCTAAAACGCGCCGCCGCTGAGACCGCGAGCCCCCCCCTCGCGCGGCCACCGCCTGACGGCCATCCACCCCTTTTGCGACCACCTGACACCCCCACCTCCTTCTGACCTAGAAAGGTGAGTTTTTAATATTTGTGTTAATTTAAAAAACTATATTTTGTGTTAATTTAAGAACTATATTTGTGTTAATTTAAAAACTATATTTTGTTTTAATTGAAAAACTGATTTTTGTTAATTTAAAAACTGATTTTTATTTTAGGTTAGAAAGCAATGATTTTATTTAGAAATCTTTAAAATACGAAAAAGGCGAAGTCTTTATTTTTATAAAGGCGAAATCTTTATGTGATAGAGGATATAGAAATATCATCTTTGTATGTGTAAAGGAATTAAAAATATGATTTTTATATACTGAACTTCGAAATAAAAATATGATTTTTATATATGGAATAGCGAAGTAAAAATTCGATTTTTACATAGGTAGTGAAAGCGGACGACGAAGGTAACAAAAAGGCGAGGTCGACGAAGAATTCTGCAAAAGGAGAGTCAAGATGATTGGATAGCTATCTGTGAGAACTTCTCACCTTTCAATTTAATTTCTCTAGTTATATATATATACTAGGATGCAGACGGTGCTTAGTAGCACCCGACACAATCGTCCACAGACCATGGACTTGTTTGTTTGGCTGTGTTGTTAGTTAGATTGTTTGAGTTGATTTGAATTGTTTGGTGAAATGAAATTGAGATGATTGATGTGTGAATGGCGTGGGCCTTCACTAGACCGGGGATAAGGCTAGGCCTCGTCCCGTTTCTAGTATCGTGCCGTTATGCCGCCGAAATTTTCTAAAATAAGTTAGAAAAATAAAAATATCATTTTATAGAATAAATGAATTGAATAGAAATTCATAGGTTGAAATAAAATGTTTTATCGTTAAAAATATAATTTTTAACGTGAAGTGAATAAAATAAAATATTCATTTATAAACCGGACGGTTTGTTTATGTACACCTATTTGAATGACATTGATTGGGACGATAAATTTTACACATCGCCCAACTGCACAAATAAAATATGCGTTTGATTGTTTGAAACCCCACACGGGTGTTGGGATGAAATTTGAAGTTCACTCATCCTGATTGATTAAATGTGTCGATCGATTGATTGACAGGCTGTTATAAGCGTTGAATATCTATATTTGATGCTTATACAGTGTAGTGCACTTTGGTTGATGGTTGATTATTTTTCAATGTAATTATATACATGTGTTGTATGAAAATCCATATAATTAACTTTATATGTAATTGATTGGGCCTCATTCCAATTTGAAAAATAAAGAATATTATAAAATAAAAGTTCATGTGTTGACAGTACTCATTCATTGAGATTGGTCATGTGTTGAACGAAATATTTTAGTAATAAAATTTACATCTTTATCGATATAAAATAAAAGTTCATGTGTTGACAGTACTCATTCATTGAGATTGGTCATGTGTTGAACGAAATATTTTAGTAATAAAATTTACATCTTTATCGATATAAAATAAAAGTTCATGTGTTGACAGTACTCATTCATTGAGATTGGTCATGTGTTGAACGAAATATTTTGATAATAACAACTATTTTGAAAAAGAATATTTGAAATAGAATATTTGAAAATAGAAATTTATGAAGCCGTGTTGATTAGATTGACGCCATTTTGACGTGAACGATATTTATATCGATTTTATTCATCTTAAAAATGAATATTGAAAAGTGATTTCGAAATCGAATATTTTGAATTGAATTGAAAACGATTTCGAAATGAATTGAAAACGAATTCAAATTGAATTGAAAACGATTTCGAAATGAATTGAATTGAAAACGATTTCGAAATGAATTGAATTGAAAACGATTTCGAAATGAATTGAAAACGAATTCAAATTGAATTGAAAACGAATTGAAATGAATTCAAATTGAATTGAAATTTGAATTGAATAGAAATGAATTTTGAAACGAATTTATAAAGAAGAATTCAATTTTGATTTGAATTGAAAAGGAAGTTGAAATTGCTTTTGAAATGAATTTAAAACTATTTATATAATTTGTTTTAAATAGAAATCGACGAAGTATATATTATATATATTATATATATAATATAATGGCCTGAATAGAACGCGCCGCGCCGCGGCAGTTCGTGAATTTCGACCATTTATTTCAAACGGACATTGCGGGAGATCCGACCGTCGGATTCTCCTAAAACCGGAACCGTTGGGTTCGTATCGAAAAGAGCTTTCTAATGAATGTTAGAAATTTGAAATCTAACGGTTGGATTTGGAGATACGTCCAAATCAAATTCGAAAAAGGTCGATGTAAGTGCAGTTCGATGGCCGTTGATGGAAATCGACTGTACGGGCCTTGATAAAATTATTAAAAATAGTAATAATTTGTGTAAAATCATAAGAAATGATTTAGAAAGAATTGGGATGAAAAATTCCATATTTGAAAAGATAAAAATAGATTTTTATCGAAATGAACTGGTTTTGAACTAGAATTATAATTCTATTTATTTTTAAATAAATAAATTGAATTTAAAAAGGGTTTTAAAAATAACCAGAATATCCAATGATTGCATTGGAGTGGATTTGAATCGAAATTGTCTTCGGAATATTTCGATGTTGGATTTCGTGATTGTACAAATGTTGTTATGGAAATTTGAAAGATATATATATATATATATATATCGTTATTTCCAATGCGATATTTGTTAGTCGTAGAATTTGATATTGAATATAAGCCGGTATATTTTCTATTCAGAGCCTTGTATTGAATATCAAATGTGATTTGGGTTTGTCGTGAATGGTGTCTTCACTAACACTGTTCTTGAACCCAGTTGAGAAAAGATTAAATCTTTTTATTTAGATTTAATGAAGTGTACCAATTAAATAATATTTAATTGGAATTGAATTGCTATTGATTTTTGGGTTTATCGTGGGCAGTGTTTTAAATAACACTCGTTCTTTAACCCGATAATTAATGAAGGTGATTTTGGGTTTATTGTGAACTGTGTTTTTAAATGACACGGATTCTTTAACCCAGTTAACGATTAAAACTAAGTTGAGTTTTAATGAATCTTTAATTAGATTGAAATGGTCGAGAATGGAGTATCACCAGTTTTGCTCCAGGCGATAGTCAAATCTTTAATTAGATTTGAACGTGAGATGGTAATCGAATTTACCGATAACACTGTGGTGTTAGATATGAAGTATTACCAGTTCTACTTCATGGGATGAATAGGTTGGGATTGGGAAATTAAAACAAATAATTACTTCGGTAAGGTTCGTTAATCCCGACTAGTTTGAATTAATATTCAAAAATAGATTATAGAATAAATTCAAGAAATTTATCTTGGATAAAATTAATGGGAACCTTTCCCTATGAATGTGAAATTTAGAAATTGACTGTCGGTTAGCCAAACAGAATGGTTTTCTGGATATTGATCTGATGTTGGTTTCGGCCTTCGGGGTTAATATTTGGGGAATTATTCTCTTGATTAATTTACGGTTAGTGACTAATGAATTGGAATGAGGCGTATGTTGTGTTTGTGTAACACTTTTATAATATATACGCGAGTTATTCGGAAAGACCGGGTTTATCCCATTCTGAATAACTGATACGACGATAAGTCGAAGATGAAGACGATGGTCGAAGACCGGAAGTCTTCACGTCGTTTGGGTAATTACTGATGATCTTGATTGGGCTGTACACCCAAGAAGATGGAAACAGTTAGTGATCGTCCAGACGTACTTGGAGATCGATGGATATGCGGGGTACTAGGTGCCTCCGGTTTCGTTCAGACCCAGAACGAACTTGTAAATGGACTGTGTGTCTAACATTGGATTTTAGTCCGTGTGATTGATCTCTATTAAATATATATCTGTTTGGCGGCGGAGAATTTATTCTCTTGCTTAACGCCCTTCTCTGAGACGTACGAGCTCAGGGGTTATATATTGATGGATATCAAACGCATGGAGTGAATTGCCTGTGTGGCATGCCTAAGTGGCAATTGATCAAGGCTTCTGTTGAAAAGCAAAGTCTTGTGGTGATGATCAAAGCAAGGCCTTTGTGGCGTAGCTTTGTGTAACGTTTATTTCGCGTGTTTCACACCCGGTATGAACCAAAAACGGGAGAGGACCTCAGGGAGGGCATGCGTTTCTTCCTAGTTAGAAGTGGCGTCAGTGGTTTTACATGCCCTGACAAGTTTGACTTATGTGGTTGTTGCTGTTGCGAGGCGCCTCGGATTGATCGGTCGTTCTCGAACCGATGGAGTCATTTAGTTGGCTCATTTACGCCCCATAGGGCGGGGAAACGCTTGTTCAGGGTTTAAGTTTAATCCACATCGGTGGACCGGCCCTGACGATCCGAGGGTCACTCGAGCTCTGATCCTGAGACTCGGGCTAGGCAGTCTCGAATCGGTTGAGGACTATCTTTTGCCTCGGTTCATAGATGGAAATCCAATTTCCAAATACGTGACATTTGCGGTTTTATTTGTAAACCTATATATGGCGACATGATATATGGTACCCATGCCGCCTATGATTGATACTTATGATTTGAAGTTGTTTTATACACTATGCACTTATAATAGTATCAAATGATTTGTTTTAAAACGTATCAAGCATTCTTTGGCTGTTATAAGGGAAAACCCTATCCCCCGGCTTGCGTTGCATTGTGTGATAGGACCTGGGTCTTATAACAGCTTCATTTTTCTTTATTTAGCATTGCGCTGTTTGTTTTATGCACTGGTATTCTTGGGAGGAAACCCGTTCCGTGTTATACGGCGTGGTCCCTTGATTTACCTAAGCTTTAAAATAAAGATTTATAACTGTTTTAGTTCTCACACCAGTCCCATGACTGACCTGGAGTTTATTGTTTTAACCTAAACTCTGGGTGCCCCTATTTTGACACGGGCAGCTAGTAGTTTTGGTTTTGCAGATTTATATTCACAGGATCCTGGTTTACAGCTGGAACGATATCCGGAAAGCTTTGTATCCGTATATCTCATTCTAGTTGTGTATTGTATTATTTTTTTCCGCTGCTATGTAATTTATTGTAATCTCTGATAATTCTGTGTAATATTTATTTATACTCTGTATATTCTTGTAATCTGATGCATTGTTGTAATATAGCAATGAAATGTTCTTCTGTATGCGTTCTGTTGTGGCTTGTTCTCGAACTATCCGACACTTTCCTTTACGGGGAAGTTACGGGTTTTCACAGTTGGTATCAGAGCTTTGGTTTACAAAGCTCAGAGAACAAGGCACATTAGAACCCTACGAAAGAATTCATCAGATATTGGACTAGTAAAATCCAATTAGAATGACTCGTTAGAGATAGGATCAGTAGTATCCTAGAACGAGTGTGAAGGGTGAATTTTTTTTTAAATGAAAACAAATTTTGTTTTGAAAATTTAAATCAATTATTCGTAGTTGATTATTTATTTATATTGATTTGGACAATCCAGTATATATAGATTTTGCGTATACGTCTGATCCGCGTATATTCGAAGTTTTAATATACCGGGTAGATATAGAACCGCACTCTAGTAGCCCGACAATGTTCTGATGGTGGTTCGAAACATCATCAGCATTTATTTTCGAGTGACGAAGGTGTGATTTCTATATATTTCCATTAGACTGGTGTGAGAACCAAAACTAATATAGTTAGAATACATTGTTGTGATTTGGCATCAAAATTTGATTTTTGTATATGTATCAAAATTATGAATTTGAAACTCTAATTCACAAATTGATTGATGTTTGTGTTGTTTGTTTAATTGTTTGATAATTTTGAACCATTATGCCTAATTTGATCAAATATTGAATTGTATTGAAATTGGTCGCATTTGCTTGCATATACTTGTACTTACATTGAACAGGTCATAGCAAGGAGGCTAGAGCAGAGAATAAAATTTGTTTGCCCGACAAATAGGTACATGTTTACTACATAATTTACTGTTTTGTTTGGGTGATGATGATTTTGTGAGCCTATTGGCTAGCCGCTTGGCTTTTTCTTTTCCTTTTTGAGATCTGAAGGACCGGGGAAGCTATTTGAAATTCCCCGATGCTCCCGGTGCAGGGGAGGTTATGGCGAAATTTTTCGAAAATTTAGGGAGTTAGTCAAATTTTTGAAATTTTGAAAATTCTCAGAAACTAAAGAGTTGGAGAATGAAAGCCAGATCGAACGTAGAGTTGAATAATCAAACCACTTTCGACTTTGTTCCTTTTCGGGGACGAAAAGTTTTAAGTGGGGGAGATTGTAACAACCCGAAAATCTGGGCCAGTTTAAAATTTTTATTTTGGCAATTTTAGCAAATTTTGATTATTTAAAATGAACTATTTTAAATAATATCGACGAAAAATTTATTTTGAATAGAATTAGAACGTATATATTATATACATCGTCGTTAGAATATAAATATTTTTATATAATTATAAATAGAATGGAAAATGGCGCGGTAGTTCGATAATTCGATTTCAAACTTCAATTGAATATACCGGGTGCAAAACAATCCGGATTTTAGTGAAACCAAAAACAATAGGATCTAATTGATGATATCTTTCCAACGAATCCGACAAATCAAAATTTCGTAGTGTGAATCAAAAGATATGTCCAGTTGAAAATTCTGAATAGTCGCTATGGAATTCAGGCCCTTAAAAATGGACATTTTGCAAATGACCTCGGATTTCGACGAAACCAGTTTTGTTGGGTCCGTGGTGTCAAGTTATTGCTAGGTTTCAAATTTCATAATTTTTCGAATTAATATGTGAGCGTGGCAAAGGAAAACGTGTTTGACCAGTTTTAGTTGATTTTAATCGACTGGAAAAAGGTCATTTTTCTAACGGTCTCAGAATTCGACGAAACTAGTTTTGTTAGGACCGTATCGTCAATACGAAGCTAGAAAATATTTTTCTAGAATTTTTCGAGTTAGTATGTGACCCCGGTAATTTGAAATGTACGTTTAAAATTCAATATAGTGATTTAAATGTAAATTCAACGAAAACTGATTCAAACTATCGAATCAGCTTGCGAGGCATATCCCATTGTGTTCGGAATGGGGGTAAAACGCTATGGACCACAGGCGGTGGCCCTCGTTTAGAGGTCGTATGAAAAAGGTTGCTTTTTGAAAATAAATTAATTAAATATAATAAAATAAAACCCTTTCTCCTATACCTTCTGCCCCCCCCCCTTACTTTTCAACAGATGATCGATTTCAGAAAAAAAAAAACCTAGAAAACCCGCACCCCATCTTGATCGCCTCCTCCTCCGCTCCATCGTCGACACGCCGCCGCCACCCTCATCAGTCGCCCCCCCCCCCCCACTGCTTCACCCCACCTCGCGCCCCTCTTTTCTCTCTCCCCGCCAGCGCCGAAGTCGAAGTCTCCCCCCCCTCGCCCTAAAACGCGCCGCCGCTGAGACCGCGAGCCCCCCCTCGCGCGGCCACCGCTTGACGGCCATCCACCCCTTTTGCGACCACCTGACACCCCCACCTCCTTCTGACCTAGAAAGGTGAGTTTTTAATATTTGTGTTAATTTAAAAAACTATATTTTGTGTTAATTTAAGAACTATATTTGTGTTAATTTAAAAACTATATTTTGTTTTAATTGAAAAACTGATTTTTGTTAATTTAAAAACTGATTTTTATTTTAGGTTAGAAAGCAATGATTTTATTTAGAAATCTTTAAAATATGAAAAAGGCGAAGTCTTTATTTTTATAAAGGCGAAATCTTTATGTGATAGAGGATATAGAAATATCATCTTTGTATGTGTAAAGGAATTAAAAATATGATTTTTATATACTGAACTTCGAAATAAAAATATGATTTTTATATATGGAATAGCGAAGTAAAAATTCGATTTTTACATAGGTAGTGAAAGCGGACGACGAAGGTAACAAAAAGGCGAGGTCGACGAAGAATTCTGCAAAAGGAGAGTCAAGATGATTGGATAGCTATCTGTGAGAACTTCTCACCTTTCAATTTAATTTCTCTAGTTATATATATATACTAGGATGCAGACGGTGCTTAGTAGCACCCGACACAATCGTCCACAGACCATGGACTTGTTTGTTTGGATGTGTTGTTAGTTAGATTATTTGAGTTGATTTGAATTGTTTGGTGAAATGAAATTGAGATGATTGATGTGTGAATGGCGTGGGCCTTCACTAGACCGGGGATAAGGCTAGGCCTCGTCCCGTTTCTAGTATCGTGCCGTTATGCCGCCGAAATTTTCTAAAATAAGTTAGAAAAATAAAAATATCATTTTATAGAATAAATGAATTGAATAGAAATTCATAGGTTGAAATAAAATGTTTTATCGTTAAAAATATAATTTTTAACGTGAAGTGAATAAAATAAAATATTCATTTATAAACCGGACGGTTTGTTTATGTACACCTATTTGAATGACATTGATTGGGACGATAAATTTTACACATCGCCCAACTGCACAAATAAAATATGCGTTTGATTGTTTGAAACCCCACACGGGTGTTGGGATGAAATTTGAAGTTCACTCATCCTGATTGATTAAATGTGTCGATCGATTGATTGACAGGCTGTTATAAGCGTTGAATATCTATATTTGATGCTTATACAGTGTAGTGCACTTTGGTTGATGGTTGATTATTTTTCAATGTAATTATATACATGTGTTGTATGAAAATCCATATAATTAACTTTATATGGTAATTGATTGGGCCTCATTCCAATTTGAAAAATAAAGAATATTATAAAATAAAAGTTCATGTGTTGACAGTACTCATTCATTGAGATTGGTCATGTGTTGAACGAAATATTTTAGTAATAAAATTTACATCTTTATCGATATAAAATAAAAGTTCATGTGTTGACAGTACTCATTCATTGAGATTGGTCATGTGTTGAACGAAATATTTTAGTAATAAAATTTACATCTTTATCGATATAAAATAAAAGTTCATGTGTTGACAGTACTCATTCATTGAGATTGGTCATGTGTTGAACGAAATATTTTGATAATAACAACTATTTTGAAAAAGAAATATTTGAAATAGAATATTTGAAAATAGAAATTTATGAAGCCGTGTTGATTAGATTGACGCCATTTTGACGTGAACGATATTTATATCGATTTTATTCATCTTAAAAATGAATATTGAAAAGTCATTTCGAAATCGAATATTTTGAATTGAATTGAAAATGATTTCGAAATGAATTGAAAACGAATTCAAATTGAATTGAAAACGATTTCGAAATGAATTGAATTGAAAACGATTTCGAAATGAATTGAATTGAAAACGATTTCGAAATGAATTGAAAACGAATTCAAATTGAATTGAAAACGAATTGAAATGAATTCAAATTGAATTGAAATTTGAATTGAATAGAAATGAATTTTGAAACGAATTTATAAAGAAGAATTCAATTTTGATTTGAATTGAAAAGGAAGTTGAAATTGCTTTTGAAACGAATTTAAAACTATTTATATAATTCGTTTTAAATAGAAATCGACGAAGTATATATTATATATATTATATATATAATATAATGGCCTGAATAGAACGCGCCGCGCCGCGGCAATTCGTGAATTTCGACCATTTATGTCAAACGGACATTGCGGGAGATCCGACCGTCGGATTCTCCTAAAACCGGAACCGTTGGGTTCGTATCGAAAAGAGCTTTCTAATGAATGTTAGAAATTTGAAATCTAACGGTTGGATTTGGAGATACGTCCAAATCAAATTCGAAAAAGGTCGTTGTAAGTGCAGTTCGATGGCCGTTGATGGAAATCGACTGTACGGGCCTTGATAAAATTATTAAAAATAGTAATAATTTGTGTAAAATCATAAGAAATGATTTAGAAAGAATTGGGATGAAAAACTCCATATTTGAAAAGATAAAAATAGATTTTTATCGAAATGAACTGGTTTTGAACTAGAATTATAATTCTATTTATTTTTAAATAAATAAATTGAATTTAAAAAGGGTTTTAAAAATAACCAGAATATCCAATGATTGCATTGGAGTGGATTTGAATCGAAATTGTCTTCGGAATATTTCGATGTCGGATTTCGTGATTGTACAAATGTTGTTATGGAAATTTGAAAGATATATATATATATATATATATCGTTATTTCCAATGCGATATTTGTTAGTCGTAGAATTTGATATTGAATATAAGCCGGTATATTTTCTATTCAGAGCCTTGTATTGAATATCAATTGTGATTTGGGTTTGTCGTGAATGGTGTCTTCACTAACACTGTTCTTGAACCCAGTTGAGAAAAGATTAAATCTTTTTATTTAGATTTAATGAAGTGTACCAATTAAATAATATTTAATTGGAATTGAATTGCTATTGATTTTTGGGTTTATCGTGGGCAGTGTTTTAAATAACACTCGTTCTTTAACCCGATAATTAATAAAGGTGATTTTGGGTTTATTGTGAACTGTGTTTTTAAATGACACGGATTCTTTAACCCAGTTAACGATTAAAACTAAGTTGAGTTTTAATGAATCTTTAATTAGATTGAAATGGTCGAGAATGGAGTATCACCAGTTTTGCTCCAGGCGATAGTCAAATCTTTAATTAGATTTGAACGTGAGATGGTAATTGAATTTACCGATAACACTTTGGTGTTAGATATGAAGTATTACCAGTTTTACTTCATGGGATGAATAGGTTGGGATTGGGAAATTAAAACAAATAATTACTTCGATAAGGTTCGTTAATCCCGACTAGTTTGAATTAATATTCAAAAAGAGATTATAGAATAAATTCAAGAAATTTATCTTGGATAAAATTAATGGGAACCTTTCCCTATGAATGTGAAATTTAGAAATTGACTGTCGGTTAGCCAAACAGAATGGTTTTCTGGATATTGATCTGATGTTGGTTTCGGCCTTCGGGGTTAATATTTGGGGAATTATTCACTTAATTAATTTACGGTTAGTGACTAATGAATTGGAATGAGGCGTATGTTGTGTTTATGTAACACTTTTATAATATATACGCGAGTTATTCGGAAAGACCGGGTTTATCCCATTCTGAATAACTGATACGACGATAAGTCGAAGATGAAGACGATGGTCGAAGACCGGAAGTCTTCACGTCGTTTGGGTAATTACTGATGATCTTGATTGGGCTGTACACCCAAGAAGATGGAAACAGTTAGTGATCGTCCAGACGTACTTGGAGATCGATGGATATGCGGGGTACTAGGTGCCTCCGGTTTCGTTCAGACCCAGAACGAACTTGTAAATGGACTGTGTGTCTGACATTGGATTTTAGTCCGTGTGATTGATCTCTATTAAATATATATCTGTTTGGCGGCGGAGAATTTATTCTCTTGCTTAACGCCCTTCTCTGAGACGTACGAGCTCAGGGGTTATATATTGATGGATATCAAACGCATGGAGTGAATTGCCTGTGTGGCATGTCTAAGTGGCAATTGATCAAGGCTTCTGTTGAAAAGCAAAGTCTTGTGGTGATGATCAAAGCAAGGCCTTTGTGGCGTAGCTTTGTGTAACGTTTATTTCGCGTGTTTCACACCCGGTATGAACCAAAAACGGGAGAGGACCTCAGGGAGGGCATGCGTTTCTTCCTAGTTAGAAGTGGCGTCAGTGGTTTTACACGCCCTGACGAGTTTGACTTATGTGGTTGTTGCTGTTGCGAGGCGCCTCGGATTGATCGGTCGTTCTCGAACCGATGGAGTCATTTAGTTGGCTCATTTACGCCCCATAGGGCGGGGAAACGCATGTTCAGGGTTTAAGTTTAATCCACATCGGTGGACCGGCCCTGACGATCCGAGGGTTACTCGAGCTCTGATCCTGAGACTCGGGCTAGGTAGTCTCGAATCGGTTGAGGACTATCTTTTGCCTCGGTTCATAGATGGAAATCCAATTTCCAAATACGTGACATTTGCGGTTTTATTTGTAAACCTATATATGGCGACATGATATATGGTACCCATGCCGCCTATGATTGATACTTATGATTTGAAGTTGTTTTATACACTATGCACTTATAATAGTATCAAATGATTTGTTTTAAAACGTATCAAGCATTCTTTGGCTGTTATAAGGGAAAACCCTATCCCCCGGCTTGCGTTGCATTGTGTGATAGGACCTGGGTCTTATAACAGCTTCATTTTTCTTTATTTAGCATTGCGCTGTTTGTTTTATGCACTGGTATTCTTGGGAGGAAACCTGTTCCGTGTTATACGGCGTGGTCCCTTGATTTACCTAAGCTTTAAAATAAAGATTTATAACTGTTTTAGTTCTCACACCAGTCCCATGACTGACCTGGAGTTTATTGTTTTAACCTAAACTCTGGGTGCCCCTATTTTGACACGGGCAGCTAGTAGTTTTGGTTTTGCAGATTTATATTCACAGGATCCTGGTTTACAGCTGGAACGATATCCGGAAAGCTTTGTATCCGTATATCTCATTCTAGTTGTGTATTGTATTATTTTTTTCCGCTGCTATGTAATTTATTGTAATCTCTGATAATTCTGTGTAATATTTATTTATACTCTGTATATTCTTGTAATCTAATGCATTGTTGTAATATAGCAATGAAATGTTCTTCTGTATGCGTTCTGTTGTGGCTTGTTCTCGAACTATCCGACACTTTCCTTTACGGGGAAGTTACGGGTTTTCACAAATTTGGGTTGGACGTGTGTTGTATTTAGTCAACTCAGATAGTACAGATTTGCAGGCCGTTACAGTTGGTATCATAGCTTAGGTTGAGCGAATACCTAGGCTTGTTGGAATGTGCTCATTAGAGATAGGGTCAGTAGTACCCTAGAATGAGTTGTTTATATATATACGAGAGAGCATATTTGTTATTTGATATAAAAACTGTTTTATATTGTGTTGACTAGTCTGTTGAGTGAATTATGAATTCTGATCGAATCGTGGGACACCATGATGTCGATAGGAGTTTATAAACATTTGAACTGAAGATTGGACACGGTATTGTTTTAAATGGTTGATTTGATTGTTAGGATTATAATCGAATAAGATTATAAGAACTGAAATGGTCGTATATAACCAAAAGAGAATTTGTATATGAATTAAATATACAAAAGTACATGAATTAAAATTGAATTCAAACCAGAATTTGGAATTTTAAATCTTGGGAAGTTGGAAAATATTTCCTGAAGTATATTAAAGTAATAAATCATTACTTTGAAAGGATTAGAATAAAAATCATTTTAGATGAATTTTGAAAGTGGGAAAGCACTGAACTCACTTCAATGGCTGGGAAATAATTCTGATGATGGTCGCAACATCATCAGTGTTCATTTTCGAGTTTCTAAGTGATGGATTGCTACCTTAGAAAAGTTTTGTTGGAAATTTGTTTGAAAGAAAACAAGTTGGTTTGAAAATCCAAATGTTTTGAATTTGAAATGGTTATAAATATATGTGTATATATTTGTGTGATTTAAGAAGGATTGGAAATAAAAACCTAGGAATTTGAATTCTGGAGTTTAAATTTAACTTAAGAAAGTTAAATGGACCGATTGGAAATAAAAACCTGGGAATTTGAATTCTATAGTTTAAATTAACTTAAGAAAGTTAAATGGACCGAACTAAATAAATTGATCAGAATCAATTTAAATAAAACTGGATTGCATATGAATGGAATATGAAATGTTGTGTAACAACCTGAAATTTTAATAACATGTTAAAATAAGAAATCAGGGCAGAATTAAATTATAAGTTAAGAATCAATGGGAACGGGTTACGCCATTGCGTTTGTCTCGAAATTCTGCTTGAAAACGAGTCCGAAATTTCGTAAATTGGAGTCTGTATGACCAAGATATGACCCATAGAAGATTTCAGAAAATTCAAAATTCAGCCCGAAATTCAAATCCAGCAGATACATACTGGGCGGGAAATTTTCCCGCCCTACCCTAGGTCGACTGGGGGGTCGACTGGGGAGTCGACCTGCCCCCCCAGGTCGACTGGGGTGTCGACCTGGGGGTCGACCTCCCCTGGTCGGACCCTGTTGGTCTGGTGCACCAGTTTGCTCCTTGGGTCTGCTCAGCTAGCCTTTGACGGGATTTGATGGTTCAGATCTAAATTAGGGTTAATCCTATGGCCTAAACTAGTCTCTACACCTATATAAACACCCTAATACCTAGCCTAAACCATCACAAATCAACCTAACAACTAAATTCTGCCAAAATGCTCCCTAATCATGGCCTCCATCTTCATCTTGAGAGCTTCTAAGGCAAAAAGGAGCCATCTTTCTTCATCAAATCAAAGGAGCTACTTATTCTCAAGGCTTCTAGTGTTGCTACATCATTCCTAGAGCTTCTACAACGTCTCTATCTTGTTCTATTTGGTTTCTAGTTCTCATAGCCACGCTTTGTATGCCCCACTCTACTCTTAGATTTAAACTATGAAGTTAATATGAATATGTAGCAAGTTGAGATGTGATTTTTGGTGCAATACTTGTCTTAGGGCTATATTTGTATGCATAGATCCATTTCTGACTCTTTTGATCTATGATTGTGGGACTTTAATGACCTAGTACCGTTCACTTTGATTTTTGGGAATAAAGCTATGAGCTTTATTTGTTGGTTATGCATAATGCAACATAGAACTTGGTGGTTATGCATAATGCAACGTAGAACCTCTCATAACCTTGATGTTAACTTGCATCTGATGTTGAACTACATGCTACCCACAAGTTTATCACCCTATGTCAACTATTATCATGTTATCACCTTTGCCTATGATGTTGAACTACATGCTAACCACAAGTTTATTTGCTAAGTTTGATGTCATACATGTTTTGAGGCCAATAATCCTATATGCTAGTTGTGATGAACACCTTTGCCTCAAATATCATCATGTTTAACTTATGACCACCTTTACCACCTTATGCCCCTCTTGGTCATATTTTTATGTTCCTTGATTCACTTGTGTTGATGCGAATTTACGTGCGATGGGGATACGTTATGGGTAGTTAGGCAAACTTGAAATGACATGAAAAACATGACTTGAAACTTTATTATCCTTGAAATTTTAATATGGTCATGACATGTAGAAAACCATAAAGTGACCAACTCGAGGTTGGGTTGAGTTTGTAGCGTAAACCTGCCCGGAACCGCCCGGCAAATCCAGTGGCTACAAACAATAGGACCCAATGTGAGAAGTTGGTCATATCGCGCTTGAAACCCGACGTTAGACTAGGTTTTGGTGTAAAGTTGCCCGGATCCGCCCGGCATATCCAGTAACCACAACAAAGTCTAATGTGAGAGGTTGGGTGCATTAAATTAATTAATGCCACATGTTAGGGTTAAGTCATGAGCCACTTGGATACACTTAACCAACTTGGAAACATGATTGGATAGGGTTAACCACACTTAACCCGTTAGAAACCCTAGTTACGTGGTCCTTTTCAGCAGTAACCCTCTTGGATGTATCACGATACCCTAGGGACTAGGCTAGGGTGGGGCACGATTACTGGGCTGATTGTAAGCGACCAGAACGACGACCGAGTTGGTGCGCCGGTGTAGGTTCAGGCGGACTATGGTCGTGCACATAGTCCGGAGTTGAAAAAGCAGGCACGGGCACCAGTAGGTTTAGACTGTGCGTGCTTGATACGTGTAAGTGGTTGGCACCCTAGGACTTGATACACCCTAGGGTGGACCTAGCACAGTTTGACTACATTCTGTGATTGGGCCATATGACACCGACACTCGACGGGTTAGGCTTATAGGGAGCCGATCGACTAGACCGTGTAGTTGGACCTTGATTTGGGTCATCTCATGATATTGGGCCAAGGGATCACTCCTTGTTTATACTTGACATGTGCCAGGATACTAGTACTTTTGGTGCAAAACTAAACCTTATATATGCGATGCCACACTTGTTCTACCTTGTTATCTATTTATCATGCCAGTTAGTTACCATCTTTATGTTTCATCTCAGTTTCTCATGTTTAGTTAACTTTATTAGTTTTTATACTAATAGTAGGTAGGACTTACCAGTCTTTATGACTGACCCTTTTTCTTTTGCCTCTTTTCTTCCGTTTCCCCTCCCCCAGGTTCTCAGGGAGGGAACACTTGTGCTTAGCTTGGACACTTGGCTTGCTTTCTTGACAGCTCATGTACGGTTTGGATTTGAGCTTGCTATGGCTTCACTACATCTATCTTGGGGATAGTTTACTTTATGTTATTTTTTAGTTTATGTTTTCTAGACTTGTGGTAGTTGGAAATAATGACTAAGTACTTTGATGTAAGTTGACTATTTGGTTTTGAAATGATGGTTTTTAAACTTCTACCGCTTCTTTACTTGTTTATCTATGTTCTGTCTTGTGATATCTCTGTGCATGTTTACCTAGACAACACCCCTCCAAAGTTAGTGCCAGCACTCATGATTGTGGCCCTGGCGGAGATGGGGTGTTACATTTGGTATCAGAGCATGAGGTTTTACTAGACCGGACAAAAAGTTTTAAAAACCTTTTTGAAAAACTATTTTCAAAACCAATTAAGTATTTTTCCAAGAAAAGTCTAGTTTATTTTAAAAGGCTATTCCCCAAAAGCCATTAGCACTATTCTTTGTTTCCTCATTCTAAATCTATCTTTTCCTTTTTCAGCATGGTCGATCTTAACCTTCCCGAGGGTTTACCCATACCCGGATGGTTCCGGAGGTACTTGGAAGCTAGGGCCAACGATGCGGGCCCAGCAAACACTCCCACTCCTCCTCCCGTACCTGAGGTTCCTCCTCCTCCTCCTCAGCGTCCACAAGCGGATTTCGCAAAGATTTGCAAAGACTTTAAGGCGATGGGTGGCAAGAATTTTGTTGTGACAGAGACTTATGTTGAGGCAAGAAACTGGTTAAAGGAAACTGAAGATCTTTTTGCTATCTTTGATGTAGAAGATCGTAGGAAAGTTATGTTGGCAGTATGGCTATTGAAAGAGGAAGCTGCCTGTTGGTGGGAAGTCACCAATGCTACTTGGCCTATAGAGACTTAGGCCGACTTTAGGATGAGGTTTGGGCTTATGTTTCTATCATCTGCTGAGGAGAATCTGCAAATGGAGAAGTTTATATCTTTGAAGCAAGGGGACATGACGTGAGGGAGTATGTGAATAAGTTTAACCATCTTTCTCGATTCGGTTTAGACATGGTTAACACACCTCAGAAGAAGGCTGTACGCTTTGCTCGAGGATTGAATGAGCCATTGCAAGGATTGGCCATGTCTCATATACCCATAGGGGGCAATTTTGAGAGCTTAGTGGATATGGCCTTGATTCAAGGAGATGATAAGAATGGAAAGAAAGAAGTTAAGCTTAATGAGACTCAAACTAAGAAGGCGGACTCCAAGTGGCGAGGCAACCAGAGCAATCAGAGAAATCAGAACAACAAGAACAACAAGGGTAAAAAGGCCAACAACAAGGAAAAGGGGACAAGGAAGTGCAACTTCTGTGGGATCACTGGACACATAGCCAAAGATTGTAGGAAGAAGAAGAGGAAGTTGGGAGAATGCTTTCATTGCGGAGAGGCTGGACACTTCAGTAAGGATTGCCCAAAGAAGCAAGGACAGGGGTAAGGACAGACTCAACGAGCAGGAACTTCTGGAGGGCAGATGCATGCTCTCAACACTACTCCAGCTCCGGACCGAGTTAGTGTTTCTGTAGAAAGCCTTGTTTACATTTCTGGTTTTCCTATTCGAACTTTACTTGATTCTGACACATCGCATACCTTTATTTCTTCTGACGTTGTTGAAAGTTTGCACCTAAGTACTAGTCTAGTTGAGGATCCCGTTAGTGTTTCAAATCCAATTGGGGGTTCCGCCCATCTATCTATGATTTGTATGGATTTGAGGATTTCTATCTTGACCGTAGAATTCACATTGTAATGCTTATGTTCTCGGGTTCATGAGATACAGGTTGATTTTGGGAATGGATTGGTTGTCCAGTTATGGAGCCATTCTCGATTGTGAGCATAGGGTAGTGAGGCTTATGACTCGCCTTGGTAATACCCTAGAGATTTCTTGTAACCCTCTGGATCCCGCCATGTTATGTTATCTTGAATCCCTCGACTCGTCCATTGACAATCTTCAATCTGTGAGGGTGGTCCAAGAATATCCTGATGTTTTTGATGAGGTGAAGGGGTTACCCCCTAAACGAGAGATAGACTTCAGTATTTATCTTGTTGATAATGCCAAGCCAGTTTCATTGCCTGTTAGGCACATGGCCCCACAAGAAAGAAGAGAGCTTAGCAAGCAAATCAAGGAGTTGCTTGAGAAAAATTTCATTAGGTGAAGCATTTCTGAATGGGGTGCTCCTGTGGTATTCGCTACTAAGGCGGATGGTTCGCTTCGTCTATGTATTGATTATCGTGAGTTAAACAAGCTGACAAAGAAGAATAGGCACCCGTTACCGAGGATTGATGATCTCTTTGACCAACTTGTGGGTGCTTCTGTTTTCTCTCAACTCGATCTAGCCACCGGATTCCATCAGCTTAGAGTGGTTGAGGATAGTATTGATAAGACTGCGTTTAGGACTCCAAATGGATTCTTTGAATGGCTTGTCATGCCGTTCGGTTTGACTAATGCACCCGCATACTTCGTTGATTTGATGTGTAGGGTGTTTAGGGAGTTCCTTAACAAGTTTGTGGTTGTCGTCGTGGATGATATTCTGATCTTCTCTAAGGACGAGGAAGAGAATGCTACACACCTCAAGGAGGTTATGGATACGCTTAGAGATCATCAGTTAAAAGCCAAGTTCTCCAAATGCCATTTCTGGAGAAGTGAAGTTCGGTTCCTTGGGCATATAGTTTCTATGCAAGGCATAGCCGTGGATCCCACTAAAGTAGTGGCGGTACAAGAATGGAAAGTTCCGAAGAATGCAACTGAAGTGAGAAGCTTTCTCGGTCTGGCAGGATTTTATAGGAAGTTTAATAAGGACTTTGCTAAGATTTCAGCCCCTCTCACTAAGTTAACGAAGAAGAACTTAGTCTTTGCATGGGACTTAGAGTGTGAGCTTGCTTTTCAAAGGCTCAAGAAACCCTCACCACAGCTCCAGTTATAGCATTACCGGATGGAGGGAAGATGTTTACCGTGTACACCGATGCATGTGGCACGGGATCAGGCGCTATCCTGATGTAGGAGGGGAGAGTGATATGCTTTGGGGGTAGGCAACTCAAAGTTCATGAGAAGAACTATCCCACTCATGATTTGGAGTTGGTGGCGATTGTCTTTGCACTCAAATCTTGGCGCCATTATCTTCTAGGTGAAAGGTTTGAGTTATATACTAACCACAAGTCGCTCAAGTACCTCTTCTCGCAGAAAGATTTGAATCTAAGGCAGCAGAGGTGGATGGAATTCTTGGCATCATATGACTTCGATATAGCTTATACCCCTGGCAAGGGTAATGTTGTGGCGGATGAGCTAAGCAGAAGAAGGTTGACTTTGAGTCCCTAGTTTGTTGAGATGAAGAGCCTAGATTTCTTGGCAACCTTTGATTTTGCACCTGCTGTTGGCTCGATGACTAGTTCGTTAGCATCCTTTGAGCTTAGACCTACACTTCTTGATCAAGTTGGGGCTTCACAGAGGGAGGACCCGCAGATAGTCGAGATCATGGACAAGTTGATTCGGGGTGAGACGTCAAGTCATGTAACGACCTGACATTTTTCCCGTCTCAAGTTGGTAATTAAACCTACTTGAAACGTTCAAAACATCAGATTGCTATTGACTTACATGGTTTAAACAGAATCAATACAGAACCACAGAGTACAAATATTGCAGCGGAATAAAATTTTATTAAAAAATATCAGAGTTTACAATTGATTTACAAAGTGGAAGAATAATGTAAATTTATACATGAATTTTAAATGGACATATTTTACACCTTTGTCGAGTGTAGCGCGTGCGTAGCGCGGCATGCATCTTTGCGTCGTCTTCACGTTCCTCTCCTCTTTTGCGAGCTGAACTCTAAGCCTGGAACACTTAGGACCTCACCCGAGTGTTCCATGCAAAATACACAAAACACCCGAGTCAGGATTAAACTTATTTCAAGTTAGCACATTTCGATAAACACATAAATATAATTAGTTTAACTCCAACAACATTTCTAAATGATTCGAGTAAAATAAATAGTGAACTGCTGAAATTTCATGGAGTCTAACATAGTAAAGAAACATGCGGATATGTGTGAGCGACACATCACTGTTAAAGAAACATATGTAAGGTACTTGACAGTGCTAACAGTGTGTAAATACATGTGAGTAAAAGGGCTTTGACTAACGCAAAAGTGGTAACTTGCATGTGTAGCGGTCATGAAGTGCTTGCGCGCACTAAGCGTTCAAAGGCAAAGGGGAAGTGTCAAAACAAGCAAGAACATTCATAAGGCAATTAGATCTGAATTAGCATAAGGGTAGCAGGGTCATGGACTGATGCGTTTGAAGGTGCAACATGTGTTCTTATGTAAACCAGGTGACAAGGCAAGTATAACAAAATACACTTCAACCAGAGGGAAAATAAGGAACATGCAACATGGCACAGGCTTAAGGTAAAAGAATAACATCTAAATTGTCATCATACGCATGTTATGTACCACCACTAAATAACTAGTTATACAAATAGATGGGTATAAATTAAGGTGACAGTACAAGCCAAAATAGGACTAATTACTACATCAAACCATACTACATACGTCAGGCATGAATAAACCAACATGTATGGAAACAGGAATTACTTGGTGGGCCTCATGAATGGAACCCAAAGGAAGAACCCAAGTGTAAACACAGATGTGGACTCGTAAGGAAATTATAAAGTGTGGCATTCTTGTGGCATGCATGCCAACTTAAAGAACAACAAACTGGTGACATACAGCAAGGAATTTCGAAATCATCTATAAGGCATCCAATTGTTCCATGCATAAATATGATTTCATAGCAAGGGAGGCTTGCATGTAAAAAGCTACTAAATGTACAACAAATCATGCAAGACAACAATTGGATGTAAGCTTATAGTGGAGTTCAAGTATCAGGAACATGCACGCATAGTGGTAGAATGGTTTTTTATCTCCAACGTTATTACTTCCTTTCTATACCAAATCCAACATTAATTAATTACCCATTTCCTTTTTAAATCACGTGTAAGTAGGCATGTAAAGATGACAGGGTACGAGCTTAATCAAAATTTAGAAACAGCTAAGGCAAAAGGTCACACCCACATAGCAAACTAATATAGAATGAAGGATTTAAAGATGGAAAATTTGAATGGTATCTATGTATATGTTGCATGCGCAAGTAGACGGAAATCCGGGATGCATGAGAGCCACCTAGGCAAGGGACTAATAAAATCTCCTTCAGGTTCCTGTTGTGTGCCAAATTTGTACGCATGCATTACATGTTTCTTGTTGGTCATAGTGAAAAGTGGGGTTTATCTTCTAGCTTTAAAGAAACATCATTAGTAGTCAGAACCAAATACCTCCCATTGTTAATGTAAAATACAACAAAGGCTGACAGTTACTTTTCCTCACGCAAAATGAAAGCAGAACCCAAAGGTATGAGGAGTCAGCGTACAAGGTACAAGTAACTGGGATCATCACTGGAAGGGAATGTCTTTGATATTCCTAATGTAATCCACTTGACAAAAAAGCTACTACTTGAAATGATTTTTAATCGTAAGGGTACAAAACAAGTGCACCGTTAAGGCACAACTGGTCCAACGGTGCTGGGAAGGTCAGATCGGACATGATAGGAACAGCACAACCAAGATAATCACGCAACAGCACAATGTATACTGTATAGAGAACTCAAACCATCATATTCAAGTGGAAACGAAATGGTAACTTGAAAATCAGTTTAATCGTAAGTAAACTTACATTCAGTCGTGGTAGCGGACGGTGGAAGGGAGAGCAAGCCTTTACAGTGAACTGAACCCGACTGGGTACGGTGGTGCTTGCCTCGTCTGGGATTGCTTAGGCGCAGACAAACCGGAAGCGGTGCGGTGAAGGACTGAAGTTGCTGAGTGATTCGGGTTTTGATTTCCCGGTGGACATTAATTTGGGGATGGAGGATCTAACTGTCGGGATTTACGGTGGAGGAAGGGAGATCGAGGTGGCAGGCGCGGTGGCCATTGCCAGAGGGGAAAGGAGGCGGTGCGAACTAACAGTGGCCATTGATTTGAGCAAGAACTATTTTGGGAAGAGACAATATTTGATTTAAGGATTAGCTTCTCAGTTGCCATTCTAAGATTTGGGGAATTTTCCTTAATTTGGCTGAGGAGACAAAAGGAACGGATGGAAAAATATTTAAGAAGGGGAAAGAAACAATGAAAGGGCAGTGGAAACACAAAAACGGATACGCTTCAAAAGCAAGGACGCGTGTAAAATACAAGGACACGCGTGAAGGAAAATGTACACATAAAGCAGAGAACTGAAACGTGGCTATCAAATTCAAGGGCAAGTTACAAGTGTTAAATTTTTATTTTTATTTCAATTTAAACAAGAGGCAATTCTACACTAGCCAAATATTTTCCTAGAACATATATCCTATATTATACAAGCACAATACTAACCTAAAGCTTCCAAATACAATCTCAAAGGAAATTTAAAACCCAATCTAGATTTAATTAAACTTATTTACATACGATTATACTTCTCAAGTTGAAATGGAAAACCAATTTCATAATTTTACTAATAATATTTTAAGTGTAAACAAAGTGTATAAGACAATACTATTGTACTTGTACCTATTTAAAATAAATAACATATAGTAGATGATGCTCAAGTTGAATTATAATTCCAATTACTTTTAAAATGTTAAGAGCGCTAAAATTTGACAAAACTATTCAATTTACATATCAAAATAAATTTATACTAAAAGATTTTCATTCAAAACCAAGTCAAATAAACTAAATTTCAAAATTATAAATAAATTTCTAGTATAAACATGAATTTCCTAACACTTAATTAAATTAACTTTAAATTTCAAATGTCAAAATTCTGGTTTGTTACAAGTCACCTCGCTAGATATACTATTAATGACAAGGGATGGCTAAGGCGTGATGGAAGACTATGTGTCCCACGAATGGGAGATTTAGTAAATAAAGTTCTTGAGGAGGCGCATCACTCGAGGATGACCATACATCTCGGAGGGGATAAGATGTATCGAGACATGAAGCGCATTTTCTTTTGGGATGGGATGAAAAAGGATGTTGCAGAGTTTGTTTCTAGATGCATTGTTTGCCAACAAGTAAAGACCGAGTCGAAGAAGCCCGGTGGGCTACTGCATCCATTGGAGGTCCCGCTATGGAAGTGGGAAAGTATCTCTATGGATTTTGTGGATGGATTGCCGAGATCAAGGAAGGGGAATAATAGCATATGGGTCATAGTGGATAGACTCACGAAGAGCGCTCATTTCATTCCAGCAAAGAGCAAGAGGACCGCATCATGGCTAGCATCTGTTTATTTTCGAGAGATAGTGCGATTGCATGGAGTTCCTTCTAGCATAGTGAGCGATCGTGACCCAATCTTCACTAGCCAATTTTGGAATAGCTTGCAAGAAGCGATGGGTACGCGATTGAATCTAAGTACGGCCTATCACCCACAGACGGATGGTTAGACCGAAAGGGTGAATAGGGTACTAGAAAATCTGTTGAGGCTATGCATTCTTGACTTTGGTAGCACTTGGGAAGACCACCTCCCTCTCGTAGAGTTTGCTTATAATAACAGTTACCAATCAAGCATAGGGATGGCACCATTCGAAGCTTTGTATGGGAGGTCGTGCAAGTCACCAACATGTTGGTGGGAGACGACGGATAAGCTTATACTTGGGCCCGACATGATAAGGGACACATCCGAGAAGGTTGAGTTTATTCGAAGGCGGATGAAAGCGGCCCAAGACAGACAGAAATTCTATGCAGATGAGCGAAGGACAGACCTAGAGTTTGAAGTTGGAGATATGGTCTTTGTGAAGGTTTCTCCCTTGCGAAATGTGGTTCGTTTTGGAGCAGTTGGAAAGCTAGCACCAAGGTTCGTTGGACCCTTCCCTATCATCAAGAAGATCGGGCAAATGGCTTATAGGGTGGAATTACCCGAGAAGCTGGGTGGAGTGCACAATGTCTTTCATGTCTCGCATCTTTGAAAATGCCTACATGAATCAACCGAAGTAGTTGAGCCTAGCATTCTTGAAGACATGGAGGTAGAGAAAGAGGCAACCCTGAGGCGAGCTCCGATTCGTATCTTGGGAACAGAGATCAAGAAGCTGAGGAATCGAGAAGTCAAGTTGGTAAAGGTTCAGTAGACTGAAGCCGATGAAGATGCAACGTGGGAAACCGAGGAGAAGATGCGTGGGCTTTATCCATTCCTTTTTGAGGGTACATTCTCAATCTCCTTTCCTAGTTAGCATATCTTTCTTTTGCTATCCATGTTTATCTTGTTATGTCGTTAATCTTGTCATGAGAACCTTAGGTAGAAACCCTTTGGATGAAACATGTATTTGAAACATGTTATGCTTGATGGTTGCAAATGGTTGCAAGTGTTTACAAGTGGTTACTCGTGGATGCATGATACACGTTAGGCACTAAGATTTGCTCACACACTTTCATATTGCATATGCATGAGTGTTTATGCTTATTCATGGATGAAACTTGTTATGCTATCACGTGGATGTTTCATATGATTGAATGTTATGTGCACTTATTTAGAGATTATAAATTACGTTAGGAGTTTGCATACATTTGGACTCATGCACTAACATATTCTGCATTAAGGAGGTTTACTGAGTCAGTAACCGCCTGATTTTCGCATTAGATAGGTGCATATACACACACTTTTGCATATGTTCATACAACATTAGAAATCTTTTAAGGACAATGATTACTTGTGGATGATGTTTGAGTAGATGGATGATGGATGGTAGGATACGTTCTTCCTAACTTGGAGATTTCGGGGACGAAATCCTTTAAGGTGGGGAGAATGTAACAACCTGAAATTTTAATAACATGTTAAAACAAGAAATCAGGGAAGAATTAAATTATAAGTTAAGAATCAATGGGGAACAGGTTACGCCATTGCGTTTGTCTCGAAATTCTGCTTGAAAATGAGTCCGAAATTTCGTAAATCGGAGTTCGTATGACCAAGATATGGTCCATAGAAGATTTCAGAAAATTCAAAATTCAGTCCGAAATTCAAATCCAGCCAGAAACAGATTGGGCGGGAAATTTTCCCGCCCTACCCCAGGTTGACTGGGGTGTCGACTGGGGAGTCGACCTGCCCCCCCAGGTCGACTGGGGTGTCAACCCGGGGGTCGACCTCCCCTGGTCGGACCCTGTTGGTCTGGTGCACCAGTTTGCTCCTTGGGTCTGCTCAGCTAGCCTGTGACGGGATTTGATGGTTCAAATCTAAATTAGGGTTAATCCTATGGCCTAAACTTGTCTCTACACTTATAAAAACACCCTAATACCTAGCCTAAACCATCACAAATCAACCTAACAGCTAAATTCTGCCAAAATGCTCCCTAATCATGGCCTCCATCTTCATCTTGAGAGCTTCTAAGGCAAAAAGGAGCCATCTTTCTTCATCAAATCAAAGGAGCTACTTATTCTCAAGGCTTCTAGTGTTGCTACATCATTCCTAGAGCTTCTACAACGTCTCTATCTTGTTCTATTTGGTTTCTAGTTCTCATAGCCACGCTTTGTAAGCCCCACTCTACTCTTAGATTTAAACTATGAAGTTAATATGAATATGTAGCAAGTTGAGATGTGATTTTTGGTGTAATACTTGTCTTGGGGCTATATTTGTATGCATAGATCCATTTATGACTCTTTTGATCTATGATTGTGGGACTATCATGAACCTAGTACCGTTCACTTTGATTTTTGGGAATAAAGCTATGAGCTTTATTTGGTGGTTATGCATAATGCAACATAGAACTTGGTGGTTATGAATAATGCAACATAGAACCTCTCATAACCTTGATGTTAACTTGCATCTGATGTTGAACTACATGCTACCCACAAGTTTATCACCCTATGTCAACTATTATCATGTTATCACCTTTGCCTATG
This sequence comes from Allium sativum, assembly GCA_030737875.1. Classification (NCBI taxonomy): domain Eukaryota; kingdom Viridiplantae; phylum Streptophyta; class Magnoliopsida; order Asparagales; family Amaryllidaceae; genus Allium; species Allium sativum. Next base: position 756,730,737 of record CM060918.1, read on the forward strand.
ATGTTGAACTACATGCTAACCACAAGTTTATTTGCTAAGTTTGATGTCATACATGTTTTGAGGCCAATAATCCTATATGCTAGTTGTGATGAACACCTTTGCCTCAAAATTCATTGTGAAAACCCGTAACTTCCCCGTAAAGGAAAGAGCGGATAGTTCGAGAACAAGCCACAACAGAACGCAGACGGAAGAACATTTCATTGTATATTACAACAATGCATCAGATTACAAGAATATACAGAGTATAAACAAATAAATATTACACAGAAATATCAAAGATTTAAATTACATTTAAATACATAGCAGCGGAAAATAATACAATACACAACTAGAAGGAGATATACGGATACAAAGCTTTCCGGACAGCTGTAAACCAGGATCCTGTGAATATAAATCTGCAAAACCAAAACTACTAGCTGCCCGTGTCGAAAATAAGGGCACCCAGAGTTTAGGTTAAAACAATAAACTCCAGGTCAGTCATGTGATTGGTGTGAGAACTAAAACAGTCATTAATCTTTATTTTTAAAGTTAGGTAAATCAAGGGACCACGCCGTATAACACGGAACGGGTTTCCTCCCAAGAATACCAGTGCATAAAACAAACAGCGCAATGCTAAATAAAGAAAAATGAAGCTGTTATAAGACCCAGGTCCTATCACACAATGCAACGCAAGCCGCGGGATAGGGTTTTCCCTTATAACAGCCAAAGAATGCTTGATACGTTTAAAACAAATCATTTGATACTATTATAAGTGTATAGTGTATAAAACAACTTCAAATCATAAGTATCAATCATAGACGGCATGGGTACCATATATCATGTCGCCATACTAGGCTCTACAATCAAAACCGCAAGTGTCACGTATTTGGAGATTGGATTTCCATCTATGAACCGAGGCAAAAGATAGTCCTCAACCGATTCGAGACGCTCTAGCCCGCCCCTCAGGATCAGAGCTCGAGTGACCCTTGGATCGTCAGGGCCGGTCCACCAATGTGGATTAAAATGCCTGAACATGCGTTTCCCCGCCCTTTGGGGCGTAAATGAGCCAACGAATGGCTCCATCGGACCCGGATCGTCCGAACTAACCGAGGCGCCTCGCAACAGCAACAACCACACAGGTGAAAAGTATATAAATGTCAGGGCTGGTAGGTCACTGACACCACCCTAGCTAGAAGGAAACGCATGCCCTCCCTGATGTCCTCTCCCGTTTTTGGTTCACAACCGGGGTGCGAGGCTTGCGAATTCACATTACACAAAGCTGTGCCACACAGGCTGTGCTTTGATTATCACCACAAGACTTTGCTTTTCAACAGAAGCCTCGATCAATTGCATCTTAGCATGCCACATAGGCAAACCACTCTATGCAACCGATATCAGTCACATAGAATGAAATCCAATGTCAAACACACAGTCCATTTACAAGTCCGTTCTGGGTCTGAACGAAACCGGAGGCACTTTCCTCGCATATCCATCGATCTCCAAGCACATCTGGACGACCACCGATTGATTCCCTCACCTTGGGCGTACAGCCCAATCAAGATCATCAGTAATCACTCAAACGATGTGAAGACTTCCGGTCTTCAACCACTGTCTTCATCTTTGACTTATCGTCGTATCAGTTATTCATAATGGGATAAACCCGGTCTTTCCGAATAACTCGTGTATATAATAAATAAGTGTTACACAAACACAACATACGCCTCATTCCAATTCAGAATATTCTTTTATTCAAATATTCTTATGTTTTGGGAAGGGTTCCCATTAATTTTATCAAAGATAAATTCTTTAAATTTATTCTTTAATCTCCTTTGAATATCAATTCAAACTAGTCGGGATTAGCGAACCTTACCGAAGTAATCATTTGTTTTAATTTCCAAATCCCAACCTATTCATCCCATGAAGTAAAACTGGTTATACTCATATCTAACACCATGGTGTTATCGGTAAATTCAATTACCATTTCACGTTCAAATCTAATTAAAGATTTAACTATCGCCTGGAGCAAAACTGTTGTTACTCCATTCTTGATCATTTCAATCTAATTAAAGATTCATTAAAACTCCACTTAGTTTTAATCTTTTACTGGGTTAAAGAATCAGTGTCATTTAAAACACGGTTCACAGTAAACCCAAAATCACCTTCCATTAATTATCGGGTTAAAGAACAAGTGTTATTTAAAACACTATTCACGATAAACCCAAAAATCAATACTAATTCGATTCCAATTAAATATTATTTAATTGGTACACTTCATTAAATCTAAATAAAAAGATTTAATCTTTTCTCAATTGGGTTCAAGAACAATGTTAATAAAGACACCATTCACGACAAACCCAAATCACATTTGACATTAAATACAAGGCTCTGACTAGAAAATATACCGGCTTACATTCAATATCAAATTCTACGACCAACAAATATCGTATTGGAAATAACGATATATATATCTTTCAAATTCCCATAACAACATCTGTATAATCACGAAATCCAACATCGAAATATTCCGAAGACAATTTCGATTCAAATCCATTCCAATGCAATCATTGGAAATTTTGGTTATTTTCAAAACCATTTCAAATCCAATTTATTTATTTAAAAAAATTGAATTTTAATCCTAGTTCAAAACTAGCTCATTTCGATAAAAATCTATTTTTATCTTTTCAAATATGGAGTTTTTCATCCCAATTCTTTCTAAATCATTTCTTATGATTTCACACAAATTATTACTATTTTTAATAATTTTATCAAGGCCCGTACAGTCGATTTCTATCAATGGCCATCGAACTGCACTTACAGCGACCTTTTCTAAATTTGATTTGGACGTATCTCCATATCCAACTGTTAGATTTCAAATTTATAATAATCATTAGAAAGCTCTTTCCGATACGAACCCAACGGTTCCGGTTTTAGGAGAATCCGACGGTCGGATCTTCCGCAATTTCCATTCGAAGTCAATGGTCGAAATTCGCGAACTGCCGCGGCGCGGCGCGTTCTATTCAGGCCATTATATTATATATATAATATATACTTCGTCGATTTCAATTCAAAACGTGCTTTATAAATCGTTTTAAATTCTTTTTTCAAAATAGATTTCAATTCGAATTCATTTGTATTCAATTTCGATTTGAATTCATTTCTATTTAATTTAATTCGAATTTCAATTCTTTTCAAAATTCAGATTTTGAAATCACTTTCAATATTCGTTATAAAATGAATAAAATCGATATAAATATCGTTCACGTCAAAATGGCGTCAATCTAATCAACACGGCTTCATATATTCATATTTTCAAATATTCTATTTCAGATATTTCTGTTTCAAATATTTTTATTTCAAATATTTCTATTTCAAATATTTCTATTTCAAATATTTCTATTTCAAATATGGAATGAGGCCCAATCAATTACCATATAATGTTGATTATATGGATTTTCTACAATACATGTATACAATAACAACGATGAACAATCAACCATCATCCAAAGTGCATTCTACACTGTATAAGCATCAAATATAAATATTTAACGCTCATAACAGTCTGTCAATCAATCGATCGTCATACAACCAAACAATCGGGATTAGTGTACATCAAATATCATCCCAATACCCGTGTGGGGTTTCAAACAATCAAACACAGATTTTATTTGTGCAGTAGGGCGATATGTAAAATTTATCGTCCCAATCAATATCAGTCAAATGTGTGTATATAAACAAATCGTCCGATTTGTTTATTTTTATTTCATTTCATATGCACGTTAAAAATTCTATTTTTAACTATAAAATATTTTATTTCGTTTCACATCACATCACACAATCAACTACACATCAAAATCAAACAAACAAGCATACAAGCCGTCCATGGTCTGTGGACGACGGGTGTCGGGTGCTACTAAACACCGTCAGCATCCTAGTATATATATATAACTCGAAAATTAAATTAAAGAGTGAGAAATTCTCACAGAATTAGCTAATCCAATCCCACGACTCTTCTTATGTGGAAATCTTCGCCGTTCTTGCATCTTGTCACTTTCTTTGCCCGTATTCTCTATATATATAAAAATCACATTTTTACTTCGCTATTCAATATATGAAAATCGAATTTTTTACTTCGCTATTCAATATATAAAAATCGAATTTTTACTTCGCTATTCAATATATAAAAATCGAATTTTTACTATGCTATTCAATATATAAAAATCAAATTTTTACTATGCTATTCAATATATAAAAATCGAATTTTTATTATGCTATTCAATATATAAAAATCGAATTTTTACTTCGCTATTCAATATATAAAAATCCCATTTTTACTTCGTTATTCAATATATAAAAATCGAATTTTTACTTCGACTCTATAAAAAATCATATTTTTATTTTACTTTATATATATAGATAGATGCTTTATTCTATATAAAATTATATTTTTATATTTCTACTTCATATATAAAGATCGAATTTTTATCATCATAACTATATAAAAGATTACATTTTTATACTTCTACTTTAATAAAAATTAAATTTTTAATCTTTTTACCATATAAAAATTCCATCTTTGATATTTTTACAATATAAAAATCATATCTTTTATAGTTCTACAATATAAAAATCCTATCTTTGATATTTCTACAATATAAAAATCATATCTTGGAATAAAATAAAAATAAACTAATAGAAAGGTAGTTTTACTCCTAATTAACATCAGGGAAAAGAAAGAAAAATAAAAACAATGCAAATAATTAAATATAAAAAAAAACTCACAGCGTTCGTTGACTGGGGGGGGTTTCTGCGTTGTGTTGACCGACTGGAGGGGGTGTGCTGGTGGTCTCGGCCTCTGGCGAGGTGTGGCTCGCACAGGCGGGCGACGGATTGGGGCTCGGGGTGTCGGCGATTGGAAGAGGAGAAGAGCTGGAGGGAGAGTACGCGAGGAGGAAGAGGAGAGGCAGGGACGGAGGAGGAAGGCGGCGGTGGGGGAGTCAATGTGGAGGGCGGCGGATCCAGTGCGGCGTCGGCGAGGGGTTCCGTCGATATCGAGATTCCTTTTTTTTTCTGTTAGAAACGGGAATGGAAAGATAAGGGGAGGGAGGGCTTAAATGAAATTATATATATATTATTATTTAATTTATTTATTTTAATTCCATAAAGCAACTTTATTTTTCGAACTCGAAATCAAGCCCACCGCCTGTCGTCCATAGCTAATTACCCCCATTCTGAACACAATGGAATATGTATCGTAGGCTGATTTGACTGTTTCGATCAGTTTTCATCAAAATCAAAATATAACTCTATATATTGAATTTGAACGCGCATTTCAATTCACCGGGGTCACATACTAACCCGAAAAATTCCCGAAAAATATTTTCTAGCTTCGTATTGACGATACGGTCCTAACAAAACTAGTTTAGTCAAATTCTGAGACCGTTTGAAAAATGGCCATTTTCCAGTCGATTAAAATCAACTGAAACTGGTCAAACGCGTTTTCCTTTGCCACGCTCACATATTGATTCAAAAAATTATGAAATTTGAAACCTAGCAATAACTTTACATCCTGGATCCAACAAAAGTGGTTTCGTCGAAATCCAAGGTCGTTTGCAAAATGGCTATTTTTAAGGGCCAGAATTCCATAGCGACTATTCTGAAAATTCATTTGGCCATATCTTTTGATTCCCGTTATGAAATTTGGATTTTTCGGATTCGTTGGAAAGATATTCTCAAATAGATTCTAATATTTTTGGTATCGTTAAAATCCGATTTATTTTGCACCCGGTACATTCATTTGAAGTTTGAAATTGAATTATCGAACTACAGCGCCATTTTCAATTTCTTTTATATATATAAATAATTATTTATATTCTAACGACGAACTGTATAAATATGTACGTTCAATTTATATTCAAAATAAATTTTTCGTCGATATTATTTAAAATAATCTATTTTAAATAATCAAAATTCGCTAAAATGGCCAGAATAAAAATTTTAAACTAGCCCAGATTTTCGGGTTGTTACAATCTCCCCCACTTAAAACTTTTCGTGCCCGAAAAGGAACAAAATCGAAAGTGGTTTGATTAATCAACTCTACGTTCGATCTGGCTTCCATTCTCCAACTTTTCAGTTTCTGAGGATTTCCAACTTTTCAAAAATTTGGCTAACACCCTAAATTTTCGAAAAATTTCGCCATAACCTCCCCTGCACCGGGATCCACGGGAAAATCCCGAAATTGCCATACAGGCCTTCTGATCTCAAAAAGAAAAAGAAAAAGCCAAACGGCTAGCCAATAGGCTCATAAAATCATCATCACCCAAACAAAACAGTAAATTATAGCAAACATATACCTATTTGTCGGGCAAACAAATTTTATTCTCTGCTCTAGCTTCCTTGCTATGACCTGTTCAATGTAAGTACAAGTATATGCAAGCAAATGCGACTAATTTTCAATAAGATTCACTATTTGATTCTATTAGGCGTAATGATTCAAAATTTCAAAAAAATAACCAAAAAACACAAACATCAATCAATTAATTGATTAACGTTTCAAATTCATAATTTTGATACATATACAGAAAATCATGTTTTTGATGTCAATTCACAACGATAAGCCTTATCTAGTTTTGGTTCTTACACCAGTCAATTGGAAATTTATAGAAATCTCACTTTCGAAACTCGAAGATAAATACTAGCGACGGTGCCCTGTTACCAGAGTTATCCCCGGGCACTAGAGTATGATTCTATAACTATCCGGTATATTAAAACTTCGAATACACGTTTGCAAGACATATATGCAAAATCTTTATATATCGGATTGCCCAAATCTATATAGAGTAAATATTCAAATACGTATGAAATGGTTTAAATTTCAAAATAAAATTGGCTTTCATTTTAAAAATATACTCTTCACACTTGTTCTAGGATATTACTGATCCCATCTCTAACGAGTCATTCCCATTGGATATTACTAATCCAATATCTGATGAATTCTTTCGTATGGTCCTAATGTGCCTTGTTCTCTAAGCTTTGTAAACCAAAGCTCTGATACCAACTGTGAAAACCCGTAACTTCCCCGTAAAGGAAAGAGCAGATAGTTCGAGAACAAGCCACAACAGAACACAGACGGAAGAACATTTCATTTACAACAATGCATCAGATTACAAGAATATACAGAGTATAAACAAATAAATATTACACAGAAATATCAGAGATTTAAATTACATTTAAATACATAGCAGCGGAAAATAATACAATACACAACTAGAAGGAGATATACGGATACAAAGCTTTCCGGATATCGTTCCAGCTGTAAACCAGGATCCTGTGAATATAAATCTGCAAAACCAAAACTACTAGATGCCCATGTCGAAAATAAGGGCACCCAAAGTTTAGGTTAAAACAATAAACTCCAGGTCAGTCATGTGACTGGTGTGAGAACTAAAATAGTTATTAATCTTTATTTTTATAGTTAGGTAAATCAAGGGACCACGCCGTATAACACGGAACGAGTTTCCTCCCAAGAATACCAGTGCATAAAACAAACAGCGCAATTCTAAATAAAGAAAAATGAAGCTTTTATAAGACCCAGGTCCTATCACACAATGCAATGCAAGCCGGGGGATAGGGTTTTCCCTTATAACAGCCAAAGAATGCTTGATACGTTTAAAACAAATCATTTGATACTATTATAAGTGTATAGTGTATAAAACAACTTCAAATCATAAGTATCAATCATAGACGGCATGGGTACCATATATCATGTCGCCATACTAGGCTCTACAATCAAAACCGCAAGTGTCACGTATTTGGAGATTGGATTTCCATCTATGAACCGAGGCAAAAGATAGTCCTCAACCGATTCGAGACGCTCTAGCCCGCCCCTTAGGATCAGAGCTCGAGTGACCCTTGGATCGTCAGGGCCGGTCCACCGATGTGGATTAAAATGCCTGAACATGCGTTTCCCCGCCCTTTGGGGCGTAAATGAGCCAACGAATGGCTCCATCGGACCCGGATCGTCCGATCTAACCGAGGCGCCTCGCAACAGCAACAACCACACAGGTGAAAAGTATATAAATGTCAGGGCTGGTAGGTCACTGACACCACCCTAGCTAGAAGGAAACGCATGCCCTCCCTGATGTCCTCTCCCGTTTTTGGTTCACAACCGGGGTGCGAGGCTCGCGAATTCACGTTACACAAAGCTTTGCCACACAGGCTGTGCTTTGATCATCACCACAAGACTTTGCTTTTCAACAGAAGCCTCGATCAATTGGATCTTAGCATGCCACACAGGCAAACCACTCTATGCAACCGATATCAGTCACACAGAATGAAATCCAATGTCAGACACATAGTCCATTTACAAGTCCGTTCTGGGTCTGAACGAAACCGGAGGCACTTTCCTCGCATATCCATCGATTTCCAAGCACATCTGGACGACCACCAATTGATTCCCTCATCTTGGGTGTACAGCCCAATCAAGATCATCAGTAATCACCCAAACGATGTGAAGACTTCCGGTCTTCAACCACCGTCTTCATCTTCGACTTATCGTCGTATCAGTTATTCAGAATGGGATAAACCCGGTCTTTTCGAATAACTCGCGTATATAATAAATAAGTGTTACACAAACACAACATGCGCCTCATTCCAATTCAGAATATTCTTTTATTCAAATATTCTTATGTTTTAGGAAGGGTTCCCATTAATTTTATCAAAGATAAATTCTTTAAATTTATTCTTTAATCTCCTTTGAATATCAATTCAAACTAGTCGGGATTAGCGAACCTTACTGAAGTAATCATTTGTTTTAATTTCCCAATCCCAACCTATTCATCCCATGAAGTAAAACTGGTTATACTTCATATCTAACACCATGGTGTTATCGGTAAATTCAATTACCATTTCACGTTCAAATCTAATTAAAGATTTAACTATCGTCCGGAGCAAAACTGATGTTACTCCATTCTCGATCATTTCAATCTAATTAAAGATTCATTAAAACTCCACTTAGTTTTAATCTTTGACTGGGTTAAAGAATCAGTGTCATTTAAAACACGGTTCACAGTAAACCCAAAATCACCTTCCATTAATTATCGGGTTAAAGAACAAGTGTTATTTAAAACACTGTTCACGATAAACCCAAAAATCAATACTAACTCGATTCTAATTAAATATTATTTAATTGGTACACTTCATTAAATATAAATAAAAAGATTTAATCATTTCTCAATTGGGTTCAAGAACAATGTTAATAAAGATACCATTCACGACAAACCCAAATCACATTTGACATTATACAAGGCTCTGAATAGAAAATATACCGGCTTATATTCAATATCAAATTCTACGACCAACAAATATCATATTAGAAATAACGATATATATATATATCTTTCAAATTCCCCTAACAACATCTTTATAATCACAAAATCCAACATCGAAATATTCCAAAGACAATTTCGATTCAAATCCATTCCAATGCAATCATTGGAAATTTTGGTTATTTTCAAAACCATTTCAAATCCAATTTATTTATTTAAAAAAATTGAATTTTAATCCTAGTTCAAAACTAGCTCATTTCGATAAAAATCTATTTTTATCTTTTCAAATATGGAGTTTTTCATCCCAATTCTTTCTAAATCATTTCTTATGATTTTACACAAATTATTACTATATTTAATAATTTTATCAAGGCCCGTACAGTCGATTTCCATCAATGGCCATCGAACTGCACTTACATCGACCTTTTCTAAATTTGATTTGGACGTATCTCCAAATCCAACCGTTAGATTTCAAATTTCTAATAATCGCTGGAAAGCTCTTTTCGATACGAACCCAACGGTTCCAGTTTTAGGAGAATCTGACGGTCGGATCTCTCGCAATATCCATTCGAAGTCAATGGTCGAAATTCGCAAACTGCCGCGGCGCGTCGCGTTCTATTCAGGCCATTATATTATATATATAATATATATAATATATACTTCGTCGATTTCAATTCAAAACGTGCTTTATAAATCGTTTCAAATTCTTTTTTCAAAATCGATTTCAGTTCGAATTCATTTATATTCAATTTCGATTTGAATTCATTTCTATTTAATTTAATTCGAATTTCAATTCTTTTCAAAATTCAGATTTTGAAATCACTTTCTATATTTGTTATAAAATGAATAAAATCGATATAAATATCGTTCACGTCAAAATGGCGTCAATCTAATCAACACGGCTTCATATATTCATATTTTCAAATATTCTATTTCAGATATTTCTATTTCAAATATTTTTATTTCAAATATTTCTATTTCAAATATTTCTATTTCAAATATTTCTATTTCAAATATGGAATGAGGCCCAATCAACTACCATATAATGTTGATTATATGGATTTTCTACAACACATGTATACAATAACAACGATGAACAATCAACCATCATCCAAAGTGCATTCTACACTTTATAAGCATCAAATATAAATATTTAACGCTCATAATAGTCTGTCAATCAATCAATCGACATACAACCAAACAATCTGGATTAGTGTACGTCAAATATCATCCCAATACCCGTGTGGGGTTTCAAACAATCAAACACAGATTTTATTTGTGCAGTTGGGCGATGTGTAAAATTTATCGTCCCAATCAATATCAGTCAAATGTGTGTATATAAACAAATCGTCCGATTTGTTTATTTTTATTTCATTTCATATGCACGTTAAAAATTCTATTTTTAACTATAAAATATTTTATTTCGTTTCACATCACATCACACAATCAACTACACATCAAAATCAAACAAACAAGCATACAAGCCGTCCATGGTCTGTGGACGACGGGTGTCGGGTGCTACTAAACACCGTCTGCATCCTAGTATATATATATATATATATAACTAGAAAATTAAATTAAAGAGTGAGAAAATCACACAGAATTAGCTAATCCAATCCCACGACTCTTCTTATGTGGAAATCTTCGCCGTTCTTGCCTCTTGTCACTTTCTTTGCCCGTATTCTCTACATTTATAAAAATCACATTTTTACTTCACTATTCAATATATAAAAATCGAATTTTTACTTCGCTATTCAATATATAAAAATCGAATTTTTACTACGCTATTCAATATATAAAAATCGAATTTTTACTATGCTATTCAATATATAAAAATCGAATTTTTACTATGCTATTCAATATATAAAAATCGAATTTTTACTATGCTATTCAATATATAAAAATCGAATTTTTACTTCGCTATTCAATATATAAAAATCCCATTTTTACTTCATTATTCAATATATAAAAATCGAATTTTTACTTTGACTCTATAAAAAATCATATTTTTATTTTACTTTATATATATAGATAGATGCTTTATTCTATATAAAATTATATTTTTATATTTCTACTTCATATATAAAGATCGAATTTTTATCATCATAACTATATAAAAGATTATATTTTTATACTTCTACTATAATAAAAATTACATTTTTAATCTTTTTACCATATAAAAATTTCATCTTTGATATTTTTACAATATAAAAATCATATCTTTTATAGTTCTACAATATAAAAATCCTATCTTTGATATTTTTACAATATAAAATTCCTATCTTGGAATAAAATAAAAATAAACTAATAGAAAGGTAGTTTTACTCCTAATTAACATCAGGGAAAAGAAAGAAAAATAAAAACAATGCAAATAATTAAATATAAAAAAAACTCACAACGTTCGTCGATTGAGGGGGGGGGGGTTTCTGCGTTGTGTTGACTGACTGGAGGGGGGTGTGCTGGTGGTCTCGGCCTCTGGTGAGGTGGGGCTCGCACAGGCGGGCGGCGGATTGGGGCTCGGGGTGTCAGCGATTGGAAGAGGAGAAGGTCTGGAGGGAGAGTACGCGAGGAGGAAGAGGAGAGGCAGGGACGGAGGAGGAAGGCGGCGGTGGGGGAGTCGATGGGGAGGGCGGCGGATCCAGTGCGGCGTCGGCGAGGGGTTCCGTCGATCTCGAGATTCCTTTTTTTTCTGTTAGAAACGGGAATGAAAGGATAAGGGGAGGGAGGGCTTAAATGAAATTATATATATATATATATTATTTAATTTATTTGTTTTAATTCCATAAAGCAACTTTCTATTTCGAACTCAAAATCAAGCCCACCGCGTGTCGTCCATAGCTAATTACCCCCATTCTGAACACAATGGAATATGTATCGTAGGCTGATTTGACTGTTTCGATCAGTTTTCATCAAAATCAAAATATAACCATATATATTGAATTTGAACGCGCATTTCAATTCACCGGGGTCACGTACTAACCCGAAAAATTCCCGAAAAATATTTTCTAGCTTCGTATTGACGATACGGTCCTAACAAAACTAGTTTCGTCGAATTCTGGAAAAATGGCCATTTTCCAGTCGATTAAAATCAATTGGAACTGGTCAAACGCGTTTTCCTTTGCCACGCTCACATATTGATTCGAAAAATTATGAAATTTGAAACCTAGCAATAACTTTATATCCCGGATCCAACAAAAGTGGTTTCGTCGAAATCCGAGGTCATTTGCAAAATAGCTATTTTTAAGGGCCAGAATTCCGTAGCGACTATTCTGAAAATTCATTTGGCCAAATCTTTTGATTCCCGTTATGAAATTTGGATTTTTCGGATTCGTTGGAAAGATATTCTCAAATAGATTCTAATATTTTTGGTTTCGTTAAAATTCGATTTATTTTGCACTCGATACATTCATTTGAAGTTTGAACTCGAATTATCGAACTACCGCGCCATTTTCAATTCCTTTTATATATATAAATAATTATTTATATTCTAACGACGAACTATATAAATATATACGTTCGATGTATATTCAAAATAAATTTTTTGTCGATATTATTTAAAATAATTTATTTTAAATAATCAAAATTCGCTAAAATTACCAGAATAAAAATTTTAAACTGGCCCAGATTTTCGGGTTGTTACAATCATCATGTTTAACTTATGACCACCTTTACCACCTTATGCCCCTCTTGGTCATATTTTTATGTTCCTTGATTCACTTGTGTTGATGCGAATTTACGTGCGATGGGGATACGTTATGGGTAGTTAGGCAAACTTGAAATGACATGAAAAACATGACTTGAAACTTTATTATCCTTGAAATTTGAATATGGTCATGACATGTAGAAAACCATAAAGTGGCCAACTCGAGGTTGGGTTGAGTTTGTAGCGTAAACCTGCCTGGAACCGCCCGACAAATCCAATGGCTACAAACAATAGGACCCAATGTGAGAAGTTGGTCATATCGCGCTTGAAACCCGAGGTTAGACTAGGTTGTGGTGTAAAGCTGCCCGGACCTGCCCGGCATATCTAGTAACCACAACAAAGTCTAATGTGAGAGGTTGGGTGCATTAAATTAATTAATGAAACATGTTAGGGTTAAGTCATGAGCCACTTGGATACACTTAACCAACTTGGAAACATGATTGGATAGGGTTAACCACGCTTAACCCGTTAGAAACCCTAGTTACGTGGTCCTTTTCAGTAGTAACCCTCTTGGATGTATCACTATACCCTAGGGACTAGGCTAAGGTGGGGCACGATTACTGGGCTGATTGTCAGCGACCAGAACGACGACTGAGTTGGTGCACCGGTGTAGGTTCAGGCGGACTATGGTCGTGCGCATAGTCCTGAGTTGAAAAAGCAGGCACGCGCACCAGTAGGTTTAGACCGTGCGTGCTTGATACGTGTCAGTGGTTGGCACCCTAGGACTTGATACACCCTAGGGTGGATCTAGCACAGTTTGACTACATTCCGTGATTGGGCCGTATGACACCGACACTCGACGGGTTAGGCTTATAGGGAGCCGATCGACTAGACCGTGTAGTTGGACCTTGATTTGGGTCATCTCATTATATTGGGCCAAGGGATCACTTCTTATTTATACTTGACATGGGCCAGGATACTAGTACTTTTGGTGCAAAACTAAACCTTGTATATGTGATGCCACACTTGTTCTACCTTGTTATCTATTTATCATGCCAGTTAGTTACCATCTTTATGTTTCATCTTAGTTTCTCATGTTTAGTTAACTTTATTAGTTTTTATACTAATAGTAGGTAAGACTTACCAGTATTTATGACTGACCCTTTTTCTTTCGCCTCTTTTCTTCCGTTCCCCCCCCAGCTTCTCAGGGAGGGAACACTAGTGCTTAGCTTGGACACTTGGCTTGCTTTCTTGACAGCTCATGTCCGGTTTGGACTTGAGCTTGCTATGGCTTCACTACATCTATCTTGGGGATTGTTTACTTTATGTTATTTTTCATTTTATGTTTTCTAGACTTGTGGTAGTTGGAAATAATGACTAAGTACTTTGATGTAAGTTGACTATTTGGTTTTGAAATGATGGTTTTAAAACTTCTGCCGCTGCTTTACTTATTTATCTATGTTCTGTCTTGTGATATCTCTGTGCATGTTTACCTAAACAACACCCCTCCAAAGCTAGTGCCAGCACTCGTGAGTGTGGCCCTGGCGGAGGTGGAGTGTTACATGTTGAGTATCAACATAAATAAGTTTTGAAAGGATAAATGGGTTTGTAGCATTTTTTTCTACCTTACTAATTTCGGGGACGAAATTCTTTTAAGGGGGAAGATTGTAATGACCCAGGGTTTTGGTCAACTAATTTTAAATATTTAATACGGATTTAAATATCGAGTTGATAATATAAATGAATATTTATATTAAGTTATTAATTTAATAATCAATTTTGATTTAATATTGAATATATTAAATCATCGTTATACGAAAATATAATTTAGTTCGAGATCTAAAACTGGATTTAATACAGTTCAGACTTCTGTTTGAATTCGAATAATTATATTAATTTATTATCGCAAAATTTATTGTTTTAAAATTTGATTTATATCAATTTAAATAAATATCTTCCACAGACGATCGAAATTAACTTCGTGACCTATTCCAGTGTGTCCGGAGTGGTGGTTAAACCCTAGAATTAACATTTGTTGGGTTCAGTAAGGAGCTCAGGATCAAGGGTTTATAAATTTTTAAGGATAAAGTTTTTAATTAAATTAAATTAAAATAAAATATCAGTGTTGTGTGGCTCCTCCCTCTCTACAAAACCAAACAAAGGTGGCTTCTTTTAAATCCACAAATCAAAACCCACCGTGCCTCGTTCAGAACCATAAGAGCAAATCAACTGGTGGCCTTTCTTCCTCCACTCATTCACTCAATAAATCGCGACATTGTTCTGTTATTTCATTTCCATTTCATTCATCTATAAATCACTTCAGGCAAAATATAAATGGCCGAACTTCTCTAATCAAAATCGCGATCTTATATTCCTGTCGAAATCGAACGATGGAGCTCATGAAGCTGGACATCATTTGGAGAAGTGTAACACCCCGTAATTTGAACATAAAAATTCACAAATTAAAGTATACTTAATAAGTGAAATGGGTTGCGCAGAGAAATATATATATACATATATATTGATATATATATATATAATTGAAAATTAAATAAATAAATATGCAAAATGTTCAAAACAGCGAATTGGGAGGGGGGAATAACCGAACCGGCTGATTTTTGAGGTCGACCCGAGCGTGCTGGGTCGACTAGGGGTTAATCCAGGGTGTTTGGCTGTCAACCCGTGGGCCGATTCGCTCAAATGCATATGTTGCATTTGAATGGTTCTCATGGTTCAGCTTTAATCTAAAGGCCCTAGATGGCTCCTACACTTGACTTCTTCCCTAAGACATGCTTTGATGGCTTGGATTGATTCTAGGGTTAATCCTATGGCTAATACTATCCTAATCCTCTATAAAAAGACCCCTAAACCTAGCCTAAATCACCATTATTCAATCCTACAACTAAACTATGTCAAATTTGTTCCTCTCATGGCCTCCACTCTCATGCTAAAATTCCTAAGCCTATTTCTATGAGAGATTGTGAGTTCATACAAGTGCTTTCAAACTTGTATGAGTGTTCTTAGTTTGCATTCAAGTCAAGTTGCAACATTTCTATTTCAAAACAAGGATTTTTATTTGATTTGGCGCAAGGGTTTTTCATTGGAGCATTCATATTTGGGTCTTTTTGTTGATTGCATAAGGGCTTCGTCTCAATCTTTATAATAAATATATATTTGTGTCTTCATAGCATTGTAAGCCCTTTTCTACTTTTTTTCTTTGAACTCTAAAGTTAAATGAATGATGCAAGTTTGTGGTTGATCATTATGATATGCAAGTTTGGTTGAACATTATATGCAAGTTTGGTTGGTCATTATATGCAAGTTTGGATGATCATTATGCAAGTTGGTTTAACCATTATGTATGACACATGTTGCTATGTTATGCAAGTTTGGGTTGATTATGTTATCATGTTATCCAAGTTAAACATGATGTTGTGAGCATAAAGCTCTAAGCTTTATATTAAAGGTTGCATTTTGGCAACATGAAAGTTATCATACCCCTTATGATAACTTGCATGTGACGCTAAATGCGAACTTCTAGCAACTTCTACATGTCATTTACCACCATGTATCACTCATATGCTAAGTTTGGTTTTACGCATGCTTTTGAAGCCTAATGATGCAATATGCAAGTATATGAACATATGTACATCTCATATGCCACCATGATAAACTTGTGGCTTCAACACCTTTTTGTCATGATTATGCCAAGTTCCCTATTTTACCCTTTATGCGTTGTTGCGATTATGTAAACGATGGGATTACGTTGGCGTTGGGCAACTTTATGACAAAAACATGGTTTTTATAACATAACGTGATATGTTAACTTGTAATTATGTTTTGGAAACATAATGGACATGAAACTTAGAAAATATGAGTGTAGCCAACTCGAGGTTGGGTTGAGTTTGTAGCATAAATCTACCCGGACCCGCCCGGCTTAACTAGTGGCTACAAACAATAGGACCCAATGTGAGAAGTTTGTCATGTTGTGCTCGAACCCAAGGTTAGACCAAGTTGTGGTGTAAAGCTACCCAGACCCGCCCGGCTTAACTAGTAACCACAACAAAGTCTAATGTGAGAGGTTAAATCACATTAAGTTAATTAATTAATGCCTCCTGATTAGGGTTAAGTCATGGTCCACTTAATGCTTAATCAATTTGGGCTTGATGGGTTAATCGGGGTTAAGTCATGGATCTTGGGTACACTTAACCAATTTAATCCACGTTTGGATCGGGTTAACCACATTTAACCCGTTAAGGAAACCCTAGTTGCGTGGTCCTTTTCAGCATTAACCCTCTTGATAGTATCATAAGACCCTAGGACTAGGCTAGGGTGGGGAACGATTACTAAGCTGACATGTAAGCGACCAAAACGACGGCTGAGTAGGTACGCCGGTGTAGGTCCAGGCGGACTATGGTCGTGCACATAGTCCGGAATTGGAGAATCAGGCACGGGTACCAGTAGATCTAGACTGCGCATACTTGATTCGTGTCTGAGGTTGACACCCTAGGACTTGATACACCCTAGGGTGTACCTAGCGCAGTTTAACTACATTGCATGTTTGGGCCGTATGACATCGACACTTGATGAGTTAGGCTTATAGGGAGCCGATCGACTAGACCGTGTAGTTGGACCTTAATTTAGGTCACCTCATGATGATGGGCCAAGCTTGGGCCAAGGGATCAATTCTTGTTTTTACTTGACATGTTAGAATGCTAGTACACCCGTGGTGCAAAACTTAACCTTAATTATGCGATGACACCTTTATCTATCTTGTTAGTTAATCATCAGGTTAGTATGTTGTTATCCTTATGTTCATCTCAGCTTCTCATGCCAGTTAACTTTACTAGTTCATAGACAGATAGTAGTAGCGCTTACCAGTCTTTTTGACTGACCTGTTTTCTTTAGCCTCTTTTCTTCCGTTCCCCCCCCTCAGGTTCTCAGGGTGGGAACATTGGAGCTTAGCTTGGATCTTTACAGCTTACTTACTGAATTTGGTCATGTACGGTTTTGGACATTGAGCTAGCTATGGTTTATCACTTCATTTTGGGGATAGTACTTTATGTATTTCAGTCTTTCAGTTTATGCTTTTATCTAGACTTTGTTGTTGGAAAATAATGACCAAGTACTTTGTTGTAACATGACTATGGTTTTGAAGTGCTAAGTTTTATCCGCTGCTTTACTACTCTGTTTTACTTATATGTTCTATCTTGTGATATCTGCATGCATGTTTACCTTGTTTAACGCCCCTCCAAAGCTAATGCCCTTGCAAGAGTGGCATTGGCGGAGGTGGGGTGTTACATTTGGTATCAGAGCATAAGGTTTACAAGATTTGAGCAAAAGTGTTTTTGAAACTTACTTTTTGAAAAACTATTTTCAAAACCAATTAAGTATTTTCCAAGAAAAGTCTAGTTATTTTAAAAAGGCTATTCCCCAAAAGCCATAGCACTATCCTTCGTTTCTTCGTTCTGAATCTATCTTTTTCCTTTTTCAGTATGGCCGATCTTAACCTTCCCGAGGGAGTGACCATTCCCGGATGGTTCCGGAGATACTTGAAAGCTAGGGCCAATGATGTGGGCCCAGCAAATACCCCCAATATAACTGAGGTTCCTCCTCCTCCTCCTACTCAGAACCCGCAAGCAGATTTCGCTAAGATTTGCAAAGACTTTAAGGTGATGGGTGGCAAGAACTTTATTGGGACGGAGACTTTTGTGGAGGCAAGAAATTGGTTGAAAGAAACTGAAGATCTCTTCGCCATCTTTGATGTGCAAGATCATAGAAGGGTTCTATAGGCAGCATGGTTATTGAAAGAAGAAGCTGCTTATTGGTGGGATGTCACCAATGCTACGAGACCTATAGAGACTTGGGCCGACTTTAGGACAAGATTTGGGCTTAAGTTTCTATCATCAGCTGAGGCGAATTTGCAATTGGAGAAGTTTATGTCTTTGAAGCAAGCAGACATGACAGGGAGGGAGTACGTGAATGAGTTTAACAAGCTCGCCCGATTTGGTTTGGACATGATTAATACTCCCCAGAAGAAGGCTTTGCGCTTTGCACGAGGGTTGAATGAGCCACTACAAGGTTTAGCCCTATCTCATATACCTATGGGGGCCACTTTCGAAGGTCTAGTAGACATGGCATTACTTCAAGGAGATGATAAGAATGGCAAGAAGGAAGTGAAGGCTAATGAGACCCAAGCCAAGAAGACAGACTCCAAGTGGGGAGGAAATCAGAGCAATCAGAACATCAAAAACAACAATAACAACAAGGGCAACAAGGCCAAGGCAAAGGACCCAAGAAAATGCCACTACTGTGGGAATGTAGGGCACATAGCTAAAGACTGTAAGAAAAGGAAGAGGAAGTCAGGCGAATGCTTTCATTGTGGAGAGACCGGACATTTTAGCAAGGATTGCCCCAAGAAGCAAGGACAGAATCAGCGTGCAGGACCTTCTGGAGGGCAAGTGCATGCTCTCAACGCCACTCCAGTTCAGGATCATTTCTGTAGAAAATCTTGTTTATATTTCTGATTATCCTGTTCGCACCTTATTTGGTTCTGGCGCATCGCATAGTTTTATTTCTTCTGACATTGTTGAAAGTTTGCACCTAAGTACTAGCTTAGTTGAGGATCCCGTTTGTGTTTCAAATCCAATTGGGGGTTCCGCCCATCTATCTATGATTTGTGTGGATTTGAAGATTTCTATCTTGACTGTAGAATTCGCGTGTAATGCTTATGTTCTCGGATTCACGGGATATGGGTTAATCTTTTGCATGGATTGGTTGTCCAGTTATGGAGCCATTCTCGATTGTGAACATAGGGTGGTGAGGCTGATGACCCGCCTCGGTAATACCCTAGAAATTTCTTGTAACCCTAGAGGTCCCGTCATGTTATGCTATCTTGAATCTCTCGACTCGTCCATCGATGATCTGCAATCTGTAAGGGTGGTCCGAGACTATCCTGATGTCTTTGAAGAAGTTAAAGGGTTACCCCCTAAACGAGAGATAGATTTCCGCATTTATATAGTCAATAATGCCAAGCCGGTATCATTGCCCGTTAGGCACATGGCCCCTCATGAGAGAAGGGAGCTCAGTAAGCAAATCAAGGAGCTGCTTGAGAAGGGTTTTATTAGACGAAGCATTTCCGAATGGGGTGCTCCGGTGGTATTCGCTACTAAGGCGGATGGTTCACCTCGTCTATGTGTTGATTATCGAGAGTTGAACAAGCTGACAAAGAAGAATAGGCACCCGTTACCGAGGATTGATGATCTCTTTGACAAGCTTGTAGGTGCTTCTGTTTTCTCTCAGCTCGATCTAGCCACCGGATTCCATCAGCTTAGAGTAGCTGAGGATAGCATTGATAAAACTGCGTTTAGGACTCTGGATGGATTCTTTGAATGGCTTGTCATGCCATTCGGATTGACTAATGCACCCGCCTACTCCGTAGACTTGATGAGTAGGGTGTTCAGGGAGTTCATCAACAAGTTTGTTGTTGTCTTCGTGGATGATATTATGATCTTCTCAAGGGACGAGGAAGAACATGCCATACATCTCAAGGAAGTGATGGATACGCTTAGAGCGCATCAGTTGAAAGCCAAGTTCTCCAAATGTCATTTCTGGAGAAGGGAAGTTCGGTTTCTTGGACATATAGTTTCTAAGCAAGGCATAGCGGGGGATCCCGCGAAAGTGGTTGTGGTTCAAGATTGGAAGACTCCTAGGAATGCGACCGAAGTAAGAAGCTTTCTCGGTTTGGCGGGCTACTATAGGAAGTTCATTAGAGACTTCGCTAAGATTTCGGCCCCTCTCACTAAGTTGACGAAGAAGAACTTAGTCTTTGCATGGGACTTGGAGTGTGAGCTTTCTTTTCAAAAGCTCAAAAGAGCCCTTACCTCAGCTCTAGTTTTGGCATTACCCGATAGTGGTAAGATGTTTACCGTGTACACAGATGCATGTGGCACGGGGTTAGGAGTTGTTCTGATGCAAGAGGGAAGAGTGATATGTTATGGGGGTAGGCAACTTAAAGTTCATGAGAAGAACTATCCCACTCATGATTTGGAGTTAGCGGCGATCGTCTTTGCACTCAAATCCTGGCGCCACTATCTTCTAGGCGAAAGGTTTGAGTTGTATACTGATCACAAGTCACTCAAATACCTCTTCTCGCAAAAAGATCTGAATCTAAGACAGCAATGGTGGATGGAATTTTTGGCATCTTATGACTTCGAGATAGCTTATACCCCTGGCAAAGGTAATGTTGTGGCGGATGCACTAAGCAGAAGGAGATTGACTTTAAGCCCCTTGTTCATTGAGATGAAGAACTTGGAATTCTTGGCAACCTTTGATTTCACGACGGCTGTTGAGTTGATGACGGGTTCATTAGCATCCCTTGAGCTTAGACCCACACTTCTTGATCAAGTTGGGGCTTCGCAGAGGGAAGATCCACAGATAGTCGAAGTTATGGACAAGTTGATTCGGGGTGAGACGTCTAGTCACCTTGCCAGATATACTATTAATGATAAAGGATGGCTAAGGCATGATGGGAGATTATGTGTTCCTCGGGTGGGAGATTTGGTCCATAGAGTTCTTGAAGATGCGCATCACTCGAAGATGACTATACATCCGAGAGGAGATAAGATGTATAGAGATATGAAGCGCAGTTTCTTTTGGGATGGATTGAAGAAAGATGTGGCAGAGTATGTTTCAAGGTGCATGGTGTGCCAACAAGTGAAGGCGGAGTCAAAGAAACCAGGTGGGCTATTACATCCATTGGAGGTCCCACAATGGAAGTGGGAGAGTATTTCTATGGATTTTGTGGATGGATTGCCTAGGTCAAGGAGAGGGAACACAAGCATATGGGTCATAGTGGACAGACTTACGAAGAGTGCTCACTACATCCCAGTAAAGAGCAAGAGGACCGCATCAGGGCTGGCGTCTATTTATCTCCGAGAAATAGTGCGGTTGCATGGAGTTCCTTCTAGCATAGTTAGCGATCGTGACCCGATTTTCACTAGCCAGTTCTGGAACAGTTTGCAAGAAGCGATGGGTACGCGATTGAATTTGAGTACAGCCTATCACCCCCAGACGGATGGCCAAACCGAAAGGGTGAATAGAGTGCTAGATGATCTCTTGAGGCTTTGTGTTCTCGACTTCGGTGGTACTTGGGAAGACCACCTTCCTCTTGTAGATTTGCTTATAATAATAGCTATCAAGCCAGCATAGGGATGGCACCATTTGAAGCTTTATATGGGAGGCCGTGTAGGTCACCATCTTGTTGGTGGGAGACAACAGACAGACTTATACTTGGGCCCGATATGATACGAGACACATCCGAGAAAGTTGAATTAGTAAGAAGAAGGATGAAAGCGGCCCAAGATAGACAGAAATCCTATGCTGACAAGCGAAGGGCAGATTTGGAATTCGAAGTGGGAGACATGGTTTTCGTGAAGGTTTCTCCTTTGCGAAATGTGGTACGTTTTGGAGCAGCGGGGAAGCTGGCACCAACGTTCGTAGGACCCTTCCCTATCATAGAGAGAATTAGAAAGATGGCCTATAAGGTGGGATTACCCGAGAAGCTAGCCGGAGTGCATAATGTCTTTCATGTCTCACATCTCCGAAAGTGCCTACATGAGTCCGCTGAGGTGGTTGAACCAAGCATTCTTGAAGACATTGAGGTAGAGAAAGAAGCAACCTTGAGAAGAGCTCCGACTCGTATCTTGGGAA
This sequence comes from Allium sativum, assembly GCA_030737875.1. Lineage (NCBI taxonomy): Eukaryota > Viridiplantae > Streptophyta > Magnoliopsida > Asparagales > Amaryllidaceae > Allium > Allium sativum. Next base: position 756,753,393 of record CM060918.1, read on the forward strand.
CAGAGATCAAGAAATTGAGGAATCGAGAAGTCAAATTGGTGAAAGTTCAGTGGGGTGAAGCCGACGAAGATGCAACTTGGGAAACCGAGGAGAAGATGCGTGGGCTTTATCCATTCCTTTTTGAAGGTACATTCTCGATCTCTTTCCTAATTAGCATATCTTTCTTTTTATCCGCGTTTATCTAGTTTATCTTGTTTCGTAGATCTTGTCATGAGAACCTTAGGTAGAAACCCTTGGTTGAAACATGTATTTGAAACATGTTATGCTTGATGGTTGCAAGTGGTTGCAAGTGTTTGCACGTGGATACTCGTGGATGCATGATACACATTAGGCACTAAGATCGGCTCACACACTTTCATGTTGCATATGCATGAGTGCTTATACTTATTCATGGATGGAACTTGTTGAGCTATCACGTGGATGTTGCATATGGATGAATATTATGTGCACTCATGTAGAGATTATAAATTATGTTAGGAATTTGCATACATATGGACTCATTTCACTAACATGCTTTGCATTAAGGAGGTTTACTGTATCAGTAACCGCTTGATTTTTGCATTAGATAAGTACATATACACACACCTTTGCATATGATCATACAACATTTAGAATCCTTTAAGGACAATGACTGCACGTGGATGATGTTTTGAGTAGATGGATGATGGATAGTAGGATACGTTCTTCCTAACTTGGAGATTTCGGGGACGAAATCCTTTAAGGAGGGGAGAATGTAACACCCCGTAATTTGAACATAAAAATTCACAAATTAAAGTATACTTAATTAAGTAAAATGGGTTGCGCAGAGAAATATATATATATATATATTGATATATATATATATATATTTGAAAATTAAATAAATAAATATGCAAAAATGTTCAAAACAACGAATTGGGAGGGGGGAATAACCGAACCGGCCGATTTTTGAGGTCGACCCGAGCTCGCTGGGTCGACTAGGGGTTAATCCAGGGTGTTTGGCTGTCAACCCGTGGGCTGATTCGCTCAAATGCAGATTTTGCATTTGAATGGTTCTCATGGTTCAGCTTTAATCTAAAGGCCATAGATGGCTCCTACACTTGACTTCTTCCCCAAGACATGCTTTGATGGCTTGGATTGAATCTAGGGTGAATCCTATGGCTAATACTATCCTAATCCTCTATAAAAAGACCCCTAAACCTAGCCTAAATCACCATTATTCAATCCTACAACTAAACTATGTCAAATTTGTTCCTCTCATGGCCTCCACTCTCATGCTAAAATTCCTAAGCCTATTTCTATGAGAGATTGTGAGTTCATACAAGTGCTTTCAAACTTGTATGAGTGTTCTTAGTTTGCATTCAAGTCAAGTTGCAACATTTCTATTTCAAAACAAGGATTTTTATTTGATTTGGCGCAAGGGTTTTTCATTGGAGCATTCATATTTGGGTCTTTTTGTTGATTGCATAAGGGCTTCGTCTCAATTTTTATAATAAATATATATTTGTGTCTTCATAGCATTGTAAGCTCTTTTCTATTTTTTTTCTTTGAACTCTAAAGTTAAATGAATGATGCAAGTTTGGGGTTGATCATTATGATATGCAAGTTTGGGTGAACATTATATGCAAGTTTGGTTGATCATTATATGCAAGTTTGGTTGATCATTATATGCAAGTTTGGATGATCATTATGCAAGTTGGTTTAACCATTATGTATGACAAATGTTGCTATGTTATGCAAGTTTGGGTTGATCATGTTATCATGTTATGCAAGTTAAACTTGATGTTGTGAGCATAAAGCTCTAAGCTTTATATTAAAGGTTGCATTTTGGCAACATGAAAGTTATCATACCCCTTATGATAACTTGCATGTGACGCTAAATGTGAACTTCTAGCAACTTCTACATGTCATTTATCACCATGTATCACTCATATGCTAAGTTTGGTTTTATGCATGCTTTTGAAGCCTAATGATGCAATATGCAAGTATATGAACATATGTACATCTCATATGCCACCATGATAAACTTGTGGCTTCAACACCTTTTTGTCATGATTAAGCCAAGTTCCCTATTTTACCCTTTATGCGTTGTTGCGATTATGTAAACGATGGGATTACATTGGGGTTGGGCAACATTATGACAAAAACATGGTTTTTATAACATAACGTGATATGTTAAATAGTAATTATGTTTTGGAAACATAATGGACATGACACTTAGAAAATATGAGTGTGGCCAACTCGAGGTTGGGTTGAGTTTGTAGCATAAATCTACCCGGACCCGCCTGGCTTAATTAGTGGCTACAAACAATAGGACCCAATGTGAGAAGTTGGTCATGTTGTGCTCGTACCCGAGGTTAGACCAAGTTGTGGTGTAAAGCTACCCGGACCCGCCCGGCTTAACTAGTAACCACAACAAAGTCTAATGTGAGAGGTTAAAGCACATTAAGTTAATTAATTAATGCCTCCTGATTAGGGTTAAGTCATGGCCCACTTAATGCTTAATCAATTTGGGCTTGATGGGTTAATCGGGGTTAAGTCATGGATCGTGGGTACACTTCACCAATTTAATCCATGTTTGGATCGGGTTAACCACATTTAACCCGTTAAGGAAACCCTAGTTGCGTGGTCCTTTTCAGCAGTAACCCTCTTGATAGTATTATAAGACCCTAGGACTTGGCTAGGGTGGGGCACGATTACTGGGCTGACATGTAAGCGACCAAAACGACGGCTGAGTAGGTACGCCGGTGTAGGTCCAGGCGGACTATGATCGTGCACATAGTCCGGAGTTGGAGAATCAGGCATGGGTACAAGTAGATCTAGACTGCGCATACTTGATTCGTGTCTGAGGTTGACACCCTAGGACTTGATACACCCTAGGGTGTACCTAGCGCAGTTTAACTACATTGCATGTTTGGGCCGTATGACATCGACACTTGATGAGTTAGGCTTATAGGGAGCCGATCGACTAGACCGTGTAGTTGGACCTTAATTTAGGTCACCTCATGATGATGGGCCAAGCTTGGGCCAAGGGATCAATTCTTGTTTTTACTTGACATGTTAGAATGCTAGTACACCCGTGGTGCAAAACTTAACCTTAATTATGCGATGACACCTTTATCTATCTTGTTAGTTAATCATCAGGTTAGTATGTTGTTATCCTTATGTTCATCTCAGCTTCTCATGCCAGTTAACTTTACTAGTTCATAGACAGATAGTAGTAGCGCTTACCAGTCTTTTTGACTGACCTGTTTTCTTTAGCCTCTTTTCTTCCGTTCCCCCCCCTCAGGTTCTCAGGGTGGGAACATTGGAGCTTAGCTTGGATCTTTACAGCTTACTTACTGAATTTGGTCATGTACGGTTTTGGACATTGAGCTAGCTATGGTTTATCACTTCATTTTGGGGATAGTAATTTATGTATTTCAGTCTTTCAGTTTATGCTTTTATCTAGACTTTGTTGTTGGAAAATAATGACCAAGTACTTTGTTGTAACATGACTATGGTTTTGAAGTGCTAAGTTTTATCCGCTGCTTTACTACTCTGTTTTACTTATATGTTCTGTCTTGTGATATCTGCATGCATGTTTACCTTGTTTAACGCCCCTCCAAAGCTAATGCCCTTGCAAGAGTGGCATTGGCGGAGGTGGGGTGTTACATTTGGTATCAGAGCATAAGGTTTACAAGATTTGAGCAAAAGTGTTTTTGAAACTTACTTTTTGAAAAACTATTTTCAAAACCAATTAAGTATTTTCCAAGAAAAGTCTAGTTATTTTAAAAAGGCTATTCCCCAAAAGCCATAGCACTATCCTTCGTTTCTTCGTTCTGAATCTATCTTTTTCCTTTTTCAGTATGGCCGATCTTAACCTTCCCGAGGGAGTGACCATTCCCGGATGGTTCCGGAGATACTTGAAAGCTAGGGCCAATGATGTGGGCCCAGCAAATACCCCCAATATAACTGAGGTTCCTCCTCCTCCTCCTACTCAGAACCCGCAAGCAGATTTCGCTAAGATTTGCAAAGACTTTAAGGTGATGGGTGGCAAGAACTTTATTGGGACGGAGACTTTTGTGGAGGCAAGAAATTGGTTGAAAGAAACTGAAGATCTCTTCGCCATCTTTGATGTGCAAGATCATAGAAGGGTTCTATAGGCAGCATGGTTATTGAAAGAAGAAGCTGCTTATTGGTGGGATGTCACCAATGCTACGAGACCTATAGAGACTTGGGCCGACTTTAGGACAAGATTTGGGCTTAAGTTTCTATCATCAGCTGAGGCGAATTTGCAATTGGAGAAGTTTATGTCTTTGAAGCAAGCAGACATGACAGGGAGGGAGTACGTGAATGAGTTTAACAAGCTCGCCCGATTTGGTTTGGACATGATTAATACTCCCCAGAAGAAGGCTTTGCGCTTTGCACGAGGGTTGAATGAGCCACTACAAGGTTTAGCCCTATCTCATATACCTATGGGGGCCACTTTCGAAGGTCTAGTAGACATGGCATTACTTCAAGGAGATGATAAGAATGGCAAGAAGGAAGTGAAGGCTAATGAGACCCAAGCCAAGAAGACAGACTCCAAGTGGGGAGGAAATCAGAGCAATCAGAACATCAAAAACAACAATAACAACAAGGGCAACAAGGCCAAGGCAAAGGACCCAAGAAAATGCCACTACTGTGGGAATGTAGGGCACATAGCTAAAGACTGTAAGAAAAGGAAGAGGAAGTCAGGCGAATGCTTTCATTGTGGAGAGACCGGACATTTTAGCAAGGATTGCCCCAAGAAGCAAGGACAGAATCAGCGTGCAGGACCTTCTGGAGGGCAAGTGCATGCTCTCAACGCCACTCCAGTTCAGGATCATTTCTGTAGAAAATCTTGTTTATATTTCTGATTATCCTGTTCGCACCTTATTTGGTTCTGGCGCATCACATAGTTTTATTTCTTCTGACATTGTTGAAAGTTTGCACCTAAGTACTAGCTTAGTTGAGGATCCCGTTTGTGTTTCAAATCCAATTGGGGGTTCCGCCCATCTATCTATGATTTGTGTGGATTTGAAGATTTCTATCTTGACTGTAGAATTCGCGTGTAATGCTTATGTTCTCGGATTCACGGGATATGGGTTAATCTTTTGCATGGATTGGTTGTCCAGTTATGGAGCCATTCTCGATTGTGAACATAGGGTGGTGAGGCTGATGACCCGCCTCGGTAATACCCTAGAAATTTCTTGTAACCCTAGAGGTCCCGTCATGTTATGCTATCTTGAATCTCTCGACTCGTCCATCGATGATCTGCAATCTGTAAGGGTGGTCCGAGACTATCCTGATGTCTTTGAAGAAGTTAAAGGGTTACCCCCTAAACGAGAGATAGATTTCCGCATTTATATAGTCAATAATGCCAAGCCGGTATCATTGCCCGTTAGGCACATGGCCCCTCATGAGAGAAGGGAGCTCAGTAAGCAAATCAAGGAGCTGCTTGAGAAGGGTTTTATTAGACGAAGCATTTCCGAATGGGGTGCTCCGGTGGTATTCGCTACTAAGGCGGATGGTTCACCTCGTCTATGTGTTGATTATCGAGAGTTGAACAAGCTGACAAAGAAGAATAGGCACCCGTTACCGAGGATTGATGATCTCTTTGACAAGCTTGTAGGTGCTTCTGTTTTCTCTCAGCTCGATCTAGCCACCGGATTCCATCAGCTTAGAGTAGCTGAGGATAGCATTGATAAAACTGCGTTTAGGACTCTGGATGGATTCTTTGAATGGCTTGTCATGCCATTCGGATTGACTAATGCACCCGCCTACTCCGTAGACTTGATGAGTAGGGTGTTCAGGGAGTTCATCAACAAGTTTGTTGTTGTCTTCGTGGATGATATTATGATCTTCTCAAGGGACGAGGAAGAACATGCCATACATCTCAAGGAAGTGATGGATACGCTTAGAGCGCATCAGTTGAAAGCCAAGTTCTCCAAATGTCATTTCTGGAGAAGGGAAGTTCGGTTTCTTGGACATATAGTTTCTAAGCAAGGCATAGCGGGGGATCCCGCGAAAGTGGTTGTGGTTCAAGATTGGAAGACTCCTAGGAATGCGACCGAAGTAAGAAGCTTTCTCGGTTTGGCGGGCTACTATAGGAAGTTCATTAGAGACTTCGCTAAGATTTCGGCCCCTCTCACTAAGTTGACGAAGAAGAACTTAGTCTTTGCATGGGACTTGGAGTGTGAGCTTTCTTTTCAAAAGCTCAAAAGAGCCCTTACCTCAGCTCTAGTTTTGGCATTACCCGATAGTGGTAAGATGTTTACCGTGTACACAGATGCATGTGGCACGGGGTTAGGAGTTGTTCTGATGCAAGAGGGAAGAGTGATATGTTATGGGGGTAGGCAACTTAAAGTTCATGAGAAGAACTATCCCACTCATGATTTGGAGTTAGCGGCGATCGTCTTTGCACTCAAATCCTGGCGCCACTATCTTCTAGGCGAAAGGTTTGAGTTGTATACTGATCACAAGTCACTCAAATACCTCTTCTCGCAAAAAGATCTGAATCTAAGACAGCAATGGTGGATGGAATTTTTGGCATCTTATGACTTCGAGATAGCTTATACCCCTGGCAAAGGTAATGTTGTGGCGGATGCACTAAGCAGAAGGAGATTGACTTTAAGCCCCTTGTTCATTGAGATGAAGAACTTGGAATTCTTGGCAACCTTTGATTTCACGACGGCTGTTGAGTTGATGACGGGTTCATTAGCATCCCTTGAGCTTAGACCCACACTTCTTGATCAAGTTGGGGCTTCGCAGAGGGAAGATCCACAGATAGTCGAAGTTATGGACAAGTTGATTCGGGGTGAGACGTCTAGTCACCTTGCCAGATATACTATTAATGATAAAGGATGGCTAAGGCATGATGGGAGATTATGTGTTCCTCGGGTGGGAGATTTGGTCCATAGAGTTCTTGAAGATGCGCATCACTCGAAGATGACTATACATCCGAGAGGAGATAAGATGTATAGAGATATGAAGCGCAGTTTCTTTTGGGATGGATTGAAGAAAGATGTGGCAGAGTATGTTTCAAGGTGCATGGTGTGCCAACAAGTGAAGGCGGAGTCAAAGAAACCAGGTGGGCTATTACATCCATTGGAGGTCCCACAATGGAAGTGGGAGAGTATTTCTATGGATTTTGTGGATGGATTGCCTAGGTCAAGGAGAGGGAACACAAGCATATGGGTCATAGTGGACAGACTTACGAAGAGTGCTCACTACATCCCAGTAAAGAGCAAGAGGACCGCATCAGGGCTGGCGTCTATTTATCTCCGAGAAATAGTGCGGTTGCATGGAGTTCCTTCTAGCATAGTTAGCGATCGTGACCCGATTTTCACTAGCCAGTTCTGGAACAGTTTGCAAGAAGCGATGGGTACGCGATTGAATTTGAGTACAGCCTATCACCCCCAGACGGATGGCCAAACCGAAAGGGTGAATAGAGTGCTAGATGATCTCTTGAGGCTTTGTGTTCTCGACTTCGGTGGTACTTGGGAAGACCACCTTCCTCTTGTAGATTTGCTTATAATAATAGCTATCAAGCCAGCATAGGGATGGCACCATTTGAAGCTTTATATGGGAGGCCATGTAGGTCACCATCTTGTTGGTGGGAGACAACAGACAGACTTATACTTGGGCCCGATATGATACGAGACACATCCGAGAAAGTTGAATTAGTAAGAAGAAGGATGAAAGCGGCCCAAGATAGACAGAAATCCTATGCTGACAAGCGAAGGGCAGATTTGGAATTCGAAGTGGGAGACATGGTTTTCGTGAAGGTTTCTCCTTTGCGAAATGTGGTACGTTTTGGAGCAGCGGGGAAGCTGGCACCAAGGTTCGTAGGACCCTTCCCTATCATAGAGAGAATTAGAAAGATGGCCTATAAGGTGGGATTACCCGAGAAGCTAGCCGGAGTGCATAATGTCTTTCATGTCTCACATCTCCGAAAGTGCCTACATGAGTCCGCTGAGGTGGTTGAACCAAGCATTCTTGAAGACATTGAGGTAGAGAAAGAAGCAACCTTGAGAAGAGCTCCGACTCGTATCTTGGGAACAGAGATCAAGAAATTGAGGAATCGAGAAGTCAAATTGGTGAAAGTTCAGTGGGGTGAAGCCGACGAAGATGCAACTTGGGAAACCGAGGAGAAGATGCGTGGGCTTTATCCATTCCTTTTTGAAGGTACATTCTCGATCTCTTTCCTAATTAGCATATCTTTCTTTTTATCCGCGTTTATCTAGTTTATCTTGTTTCGTAGATCTTGTCATGAGAACCTTAGGTAGAAACCCTTGGTTGAAACATGTATTTGAAACATGTTATGCTTGATGGTTGCAAGTGGTTGCAAGTGTTTGCACGTGGATACTCGTGGATGCATGATACACATTAGGCACTAAGATCGGCTCACACACTTTCATGTTGCATATGCATGAGTGCTTATACTTATTCATGGATGGAACTTGTTGAGCTATCACGTGGATGTTGCATATGGATGAATATTATGTGCACTCATGTAGAGATTATAAATTATGTTAGGAATTTGCATACATATGGACTCATTTCACTAACATGCTTTGCATTAAGGAGGTTTACTGTATCAGTAACCGCTTGATTTTTGCATTAGATAAGTACATATACACACACCTTTGCATATGATCATACAACATTTAGAATCCTTTAAGGACAATGACTGCACGTGGATGATGTTTTGAGTAGATGGATGATGGATAGTAGGATACGTTCTTCCTAACTTGGAGATTTCGGGGACGAAATCCTTTAAGGAGGGGAGAATGTAACACCCCGTAATTTGAACATAAAAATTCACAAATTAAAGTATACTTAATTAAGTAAAATGGGTTGCGCAGAGAAATATATATATATATATATATTGATATATATATATATATTTGAAAATTAAATAAATAAATATGCAAAAATGTTCAAAACAACGAATTGGGAGGGGGGAATAACCGAACCGGCCGATTTTTGAGGTCGACCCGAGCTCGCTGGGTCGACTAGGGGTTAATCCAGGGTGTTTGGCTGTCAACCCGTGGGCTGATTCGCTCAAATGCAGATTTTGCATTTGAATGGTTCTCATGGTTCAGCTTTAATCTAAAGGCCCTAGATGGCTCCTACACTTGACTTCTTCCCCAAGACATGCTTTGATGGCTTGGATTGAATCTAGGGTGAATCCTATGGCTAATACTATCCTAATCCTCTATAAAAAGACCCCTAAACCTAGCCTAAATCACCATTATTCAATCCTACAACTAAACTATGTCAAATTTGTTCCTCTCATGGCCTCCACTCTCATGCTAAAATTCCTAAGCCTATTTCTATGAGAGATTGTGAGTTCATACAAGTGCTTTCAAACTTGTATGAGTGTTCTTAGTTTGCATTCAAGTCAAGTTGCAACATTTCTATTTCAAAACAAGGATTTTTATTTGATTTGGCGCAAGGGTTTTTCATTGGAGCATTCATATTTGGGTCTTTTTGTTGATTGCATAAGGGCTTCGTCTCAATTTTTATAATAAATATATATTTGTGTCTTCATAGCATTGTAAGCTCTTTTCTATTTTTTTTCTTTGAACTCTAAAGTTAAATGAATGATGCAAGTTTGGGGTTGATCATTATGATATGCAAGTTTGGGTGAACATTATATGCAAGTTTGGTTGATCATTATATGCAAGTTTGGTTGATCATTATATGCAAGTTTGGATGATCATTATGCAAGTTGGTTTAACCATTATGTATGACAAATGTTGCTATGTTATGCAAGTTTGGGTTGATCATGTTATCATGTTATGCAAGTTAAACTTGATGTTGTGAGCATAAAGCTCTAAGCTTTATATTAAAGGTTGCATTTTGGCAACATGAAAGTTATCATACCCCTTATGATAACTTGCATGTGACGCTAAATGTGAACTTCTAGCAACTTCTACATGTCATTTATCACCATGTATCACTCATATGCTAAGTTTGGTTTTATGCATGCTTTTGAAGCCTAATGATGCAATATGCAAGTATATGAACATATGTACATCTCATATGCCACCATGATAAACTTGTGGCTTCAACACCTTTTTGTCATGATTAAGCCAAGTTCCCTATTTTACCCTTTATGCGTTGTTGCGATTATGTAAACGATGGGATTACATTGGGGTTGGGCAACATTATGACAAAAACATGGTTTTTATAACATAACGTGATATGTTAAATAGTAATTATGTTTTGGAAACATAATGGACATGACACTTAGAAAATATGAGTGTGGCCAACTCGAGGTTGGGTTGAGTTTGTAGCATAAATCTACCCGGACCCGCCTGGCTTAACTAGTGGCTACAAACAATAGGACCCAATGTGAGAAGTTGGTCATGTTGTGCTCGTACCCGAGGTTAGACCAAGTTGTGGTGTAAAGCTACCCGGACCCGCCCGGCTTAACTAGTAACCACAACAAAGTCTAATGTGAGAGGTTAAAGCACATTAAGTTAATTAATTAATGCCTCCTGATTAGGGTTAAGTCATGGCCCACTTAATGCTTAATCAATTTGGGCTTGATGGGTTAATCGGGGTTAAGTCATGGATCGTGGGTACACTTCACCAATTTAATCCATGTTTGGATCGGGTTAACCACATTTAACCCGTTAAGGAAACCCTAGTTGCGTGGTCCTTTTCAGCAGTAACCCTCTTGATAGTATTATAAGACCCTAGGACTTGGCTAGGGTGGGGCACGATTACTGGGCTGACATGTAAGCGACCAAAACGACGGCTGAGTAGGTACGCCGGTGTAGGTCCAGGCGGACTATGATCGTGCACATAGTCCGGAGTTGGAGAATCAGGCATGGGTACAAGTAGATCTAGACTGCGCATACTTGATTCGTGTCTGAGGTTGACACCCTAGGACTTGATACACCCTAGGGTGTACCTAGCGCAGTTTAACTACATTGCATGTTTGGGCCGTATGACACCGACACTTGATGAGTTAGGCTTATAGGGAGCCGATCGACTAGACCGTGTAGTTGGACCTTAATTTAGGTCACCTCATGATGATGGGCCAAGCTTGGGCCAAGGGATCAATTCTTGTTTTTACTTGACATGTTAGAATGCTAGTACACCCGTGGTGCAAAACTTAACCTTAATTATGCGATGACACCTTTATCTATCTTGTTAGTTAATCATCATGCCAGTATGTTGTTAACCTTATGTTCATCTCAGCTTCTCATGCCAGTTAACTTTACTAGTTCATAGACATATAGTAGTAGGGCTTACAAGTCTTTTTGACTGACCTGTTTTCTTTCGCCTCTTTTCTTCCGTCCCCCCCCCCCTCAGGTTCTTAGGGTGGGAACATTGGAGCTTAGCTTGGATCTTTACAGCTTGCTTACTGGATTTGCTCATGTACGGTTTTGGACATTGAGCTAGCTATGGTTTATCACTTCATTTTGGGGATAGTACTTTATGTATTTCAGTCTTTCAGTTTATGCTTTTATCTAGACTTTGTTGTTGGAAAATAATGACCAAGTACTTTGTTGTAACATGACTATGGTTTTGAAATGCTAAGTTTTATCCGCTGCTTTACTACTCTGTTTTACTTATATGTTCTGTCTTGTGATATCTGCATGCATGTTTACCTTGTTTAACGCCCCTCCAAAGCTAATGTCCTTGCAAGAGTGGCATTGGCGGAGGTGGGGTGTTACAAGAAGCAGCTTGCGAATTGGGAAACCACAATCGAAGCAAAGTCGAATTCGAGAACTGCATGGGATTCACGATATTCCCTGAAGCGCTGGCGAGTTAGAGGAAAACGAGGTGTCGTTCTTGGATTGCTTAGGGTTTGGGTGAAGGCATCGATTTGAGAAATGGGATTTGAAGCTACTATGGTTCAGATTTACTGATGATGCAGGAATTCGGCATTTCAGGTTCAAAGGGGATTTGTCTGGAGCAGTTCGATGGGGAAGTTGGAGCTCAGGTGACCGGGTACTGGGCTGATGTTGTGAGGCATCGATATATTTTAACGACCTGGCATTTTGCCCGCTCCAAGTCGGTATTTAAAACAATGTGAAAGGATCAAAACGACAGATTGTTATTTGGCTTACACGGTTTAAATGGAATAAATGCAGAATCACTGAGTACAATATTGCAGCGGAACAAAATTTTATAGAAATATCAGAGTTTTACAATTGATTTACACTACGGAAGAATAATGCAAATTTATTCATAAATTTTAAATGAACATATTTTACACCTTTGTCGAGTGTAGCGCGAAAGTAACGCGGCATGCATCTTTGTGTGTCGTCTTCACGTTCCTCTCCTCTTTTTTGAGCTGAACTCTAAGCCTGGAACACTTAGGACCTGACCCGAGTGTTCCATGCAAAATACACAAAACACCCGAGTCAGGATTATACTTATTTCATGTTAGCAAACTTCGTAATAAACACATAAGCATATTTGTTAATCCTGACAATATATGAGTACAATATCCCTTGAAAACACTACCGAGTATGTACCAAAGTGTGTCCAATGTATGTGACAAAAATAAGACGGTGATTGCAAATGAACGACAAGTTGTATGGCAATACTAGATATAACATGTATGCGCAATTCAATTTCATGCATGAGCCAAAATGTGGTATCAAAGAAAAGCCAAGGTAAAGCGCACTAAGTGAAATGAACAACGAGCTAGGGTGGACCAATATTCAAACAAATTTCATGTAAAGCTTTCATCACCAGAACTATACAACTGCAGCCAAAAGTGCTAACGAAAATGCAACTGGACTAGGTAGGCAAAATAACAAGTCGTGCAAATAGGGTGCAGTTTATACAGCATGCATTATAATGTGTGGAAAACTTTATGCTGGAAATAAATGAGTGAGCTCAACTAAACATATATTGGTGTCCAAATCTTAGCTAAAATCAAGTGTTTAGCAAAGGGGCCTACACGTTCAGACTGGCATGAAACTTGATACTTATTGAAATTGTTTCACTGCATGAATCTTATTGCAATATTTTGTACAGTGCCATAAACAATCAATACACATATAGGTTATCACTTCGTAGATATGTTGATTCTCACACGCTAAAACAGAGGTTTACGAGCCATGTTCTTACTTGAAACAATTCTTGTTCTTTCAATTGAATTTTGTGTATAAGCCATGTGAACATTAGGTAGAAATCGACTCAATAAACCGTATATAGATCATTCAAAATGGGTTTTTGTGTGTAATTAGAACATACTTGATATGTACAGTATTTTGAAATATATATATTCTTTAAAAATACCATGCGGAAACATGCAACACTTTATACTGATTTCCATGCAACACAAGTATTTGATTTTTTTTCCAAGCAAAATGACACAGTACGTTAGTAGATATCAACTTATATGGGCACAATATGGTATTTGGTTGATATGGTCTAAGGGTACTTTAGAAAGACCGTAATATTTGGACATGCAACGACACTCTATGTTTTTAAACACATCCACATACGGCAGCGAAATTTTATCATGTATGAATGAAAAATCAAAGCAGTAGCAGGTGTCCAAAACCAAGGCAAAATGGCAACAATCGGAAGACATCCATAGTTAGGCAAATGACTGTGAGTGACAGGTTGGTCCCTAAGCTTTATTTATAGAACATATTACCATGATTTAGGCATAGTAATTTAAGTGCCTTCAACAGATACATCCACTTCAAGGTAAAGTACAATACAACATGTATGTAGGTATATAGTTCAAGTTTCGTGATGTGTGTGTGTATATATATATATATATATATATATTATAAGGGCAATGCCGTGAGATTATACTTGAACTAACCATGGACAAACATAGAAAGGAACCATGATTTTATTGGACCACCTAAGTATTTCCATGACAAGATTCAAATCCGGGTAACATAACATGCAGTGAGATCTATGTTTGCTTTTAATACAAAGTCCATCACTCAAATATATACAAACGGCAGTGAGTGATATATATGGAGGTATTCATGTAACATGCGCCTATAGTGGTTTGAGGTTTGTATTAAGCTATGAAATTCCATAGAACAACTAACTAACTAATAGCAAGCATCGATTTAACAAAAATACAACCCATGCATACAACTCAACCACAAAATGCAGTAGTGCACAGTCAAAACAAATCATACTTAATGGATACCCGTAGTCGACGATCTTGCAATAGGTATAATCGTAAGAATACTTACATTTACTAAGATAATGAGCAGCGGAGAGATATACAGCGGTTGCGAGGGGCATAGACAGCGGGTTCTAGTGGTACTAGTCACGAGCTCCTACGTGAAGGTCCCTGGAGGCTTCGGTCAGCATCTCGAGACGATGGTGACTTCGAGCGGCGGTTCCAGTTGTAGCTCCACGACCAGCGGCGACGCTGGTGAAACAGAAAGTGGAAGGGTTCGCACCGATATGGGGAATAAAGCAACGAGAAGGATAACCGAGACTTGGCGGAGTAGGGATGGCTGATACAGTGGAGGCTCGGCCTTTGAATGGGTAAAGGCGGTCTTAGGGCTTCGCTAGGTGGTGAGGCAGCGTTCGGAGCAGCGACAACAACGAGATAAAGAGCTGCTGTGCTGGTGGAAGGCGGTGGCGTGAGCAACTGGAAAGGAGAAGGTTTGTTTAAAGGAGGCGAGCGGAGGCGAACTGCGGAGGAGTGATGGTTGAAGTCGGCCATTAAATTGTGGATTTTGGGGAAGAAAGTGATTTGGAAAAATGAAACACTTTGGGGGAAAATACAATATACAGGGACAGTGGAAAGAAAAAATAAGGCACGGTTCAAAAGAAAGGGGAAATGGGTAAACAAAAAGAAATACGTGGTGCAAACCGGAGGACACACGTGGAGTCTATAAAAGAGGACACGGGTGGAGAATACAACGCATGTTGATCATATTCTGAACGCAAGACAAGTGTTGTCTGCTAATCTAAAGATTAAACAAGTGGCAAAACAAATAAATAAACATTCAAAGTATATACCATGTATTTATTTAATGTATATATCCAATACAAGTATTATATATATATATATATATTTCAAAATACAACTTAAATTCTTTTTCAAAAATCCAAATTCAATTTAATTTGAATTCTCAAGTTGTATAAAATCAAAATTTCATTTCTCAAACAACATATATTTAATTTGTTTATTTTTACAAAAGTATTTAGATTCAAAATGAAATTTAAATTTACACATACAAAATAAATTTCAAGACCATGTTAAATAGATTAAATAAGAAAAAATTATAACAAACATAACTTTCTTAAACATCAGTTCAAATATGTTTTAATACCAAATTCTACACTAAATAAATTTGTTTACATTTAATTTTTTTTAAAGCATTGCAGATGTTTATTTATATTTCGAAGTTAGATTTTCATTCCAACGTTACGTTCAAATGTTCGAACTGCTCAAAAAGTCTCATTGCTAAGTTGAAGACCCAATATAAATATTCATTTTTAAATTAAATCTTAATTTTATTTTATATTTTAAATATTGAAATTTTCTGGGCCGTTACATTAATGGTGTTGTAGTAGGTATGAGTAGTGTTGAACGGAAATGAGATCGACTGCTAGATGCTTAGTGAAATGTCAGAATGGAATGGGGGTAGCTCAACGTGAGCAGTACCTTGAAATGGAACAGATGTATTTTGCAAGAGAGAAAGAGGGATTTTTCAAAGTAATTAGGTAATTTATTAATTTATTTGTTTAGTTAATCACATTTAATTCACTCGGAAGAAAAATTAAATGTTAGTATATTTTTGAATAAAATCCTGTCAAGGAAATCCAACAGATTATTTATAAAATCCGAATTTTTCTTATGCAAGGTTAAATCAAATGGAATTTTTCGTGAGGAGTTCAGAGCCTCAAAAATCGATGAAAGGAAATTGAAATTGGTATAAGTGCAAAATAAAATATCGATGAGTAAATCTCACTCACCTCTTTTAGAATTATTTTTATTTGTTAAAAAAAATTGTTGTTGCTTGTTTGGTTGCGTTAAAATATTACTGTGGCATGTTTAAATATGTATAGTTATTTAGGGTTGACTATTATATATATATATATATATATATATATTGGGTTGATGATTGGATTGTTCCCGCAGTATCATTAGCGGATGCCCGCAGTTTCATAGTGGATGATTTCCCTATGCGCCCCACAAATATATTAGTGGATGACCTTCATACCGCGATATCCTGCCTCGAAGCAGGATTGGTATTATCTATGTTGACTAATATATTTGGATGCAGAAAAAAATAGGTTGGAGGAATCCGACTGGATTCCTCAAAAATATATTATCTGTTTGTTTATTTGTTTGCATATATACTGTCATATATGATGTGTTAGAAAACCAGAAATAAATAATCGGGTGTTTCATATGTTTAATTATCACTAGGGCTTGAGGGTTGATTTATAAAAATATCGTATAAAGGATATTTTGAGATTTTAAAAGGGAAATCTAGTTTCTAAAAAATAGAATTCGAATTTCGAATAGACTAGAAATATTAACTTGTTTGAAGAATTAAACCAGGTATTGAAATTTATAAAACGATGTTTGTAAAATAATTAGGGAATTGAAGAATAATTTATAAACGATATTTATAAATTAAATAATCAGGAAATTTAAGTGAATTTATAAAAGGATTTATAAATTTAGTAAGATAAGTATCATGGGATAGTCTGGAATTTTAAATCCAAGTTTGAATTAAAAAGTGAATTGGGTTTGTAATGTATATTCGAAAACGAATATGAAACTTGAATTGAAATTAGAATTTAATTAGTTTATAAGCAAGTTGAAACATTTTTGAGCATGTTGTTATATTCAAATATGAAAGTGAAATAGGAAAAAGAATTGATTAACAAATTTATTAAAGAGTTGAGTTAAAACGAGTGCATTAAGTTGAAATGAATTAGAAATGTATGGATATGCATGAGACAGGTTTAGAATGAAGTGTTAGAAGAGTATAAATATAATGCTCGACAAAAAGGTATGTATTTAAATTGAATATGATATTTTATGCGCCGTATCGGCTAGCCGCTTGGCTTTTCCTTTTTCTTTTTTTGAATAGAGAGACATGTGTGGCAGTTTGGGGATTTTCCCGATGCTCCCGGTACAAAGGAGGTTATGGAGAATTTTTCCGGGAATTTAAGGAGTTAGAATATTTTAAGAAGATTTGATAAACCAGAAATCGATATATCGATATATATAGAATTCGATAATGAAACGAACTTAAAATAGAATATTATAAACATAAAGGAATTTTATAAATAAAATCCTGGGAGGTATACGTTTTAAACTGAACGATGATTTAAAAGCAAATGATTTGCTGATTTAAAATGATCGTGTTGATAAGAAGTTAATCAAATGGAGTTAAAGAAATAGAGTTAAGCAGAATTAGAAACTAACTGGAAATATGTTGAGTTGAACGACTTTTTGAGTATCGATCTGATGTTGGTTTCGGCCTTCGGGGTTTATACTTGGGAAGTTGTTCTCTTACTGGTTTACAGTTAGAGTCTAATAGATGTGGAAGAATAGTGATATGAAAATATGCAATGGGAATGTTTTCCAGAGTTAATAACATATATTTTCTTAATATAGAAAATAAGGAAATATGAATATATATATATATATATATGGTTGATGATGTGATCGATAAATCCTTTTGGAAATAAGATCATTGTGTGTACACGAACATTTTTCATTTGATAGTTAAATCACCGACTATCAAAGTTTTGACCATTTTAACGTTGTTAATATGGAGAGACCGGTTGGATTCTTATCCAAAGAACCACTCCGTATTGGCATAAGCGTTGCGAATCATATATGCGAAAGAAATTGAAGACGGAGTAAAGTGCAAGGGCTGTTGTATAAGTCCTAGGTAGAGATTGCCTAGGAAGGATGTACGGAATAGTGCCTTCGGTTTCATTCAGTCCCAGAACGAACATATATGGATGAGTGTCTGACAGAGTAATTCGAATGATCGAATGTGTTGGTCTGTATAAATATATATGGTTGCAACGGATTTATTCCCTTAGCATAACATCCAGAATATTTGTGCAAACCAATTAGTGATTAACAGATCTGATAATGTGGCATTCAAAGTGATCGTGTTATCAATGAATGGAAAGAAATCGTAGCCTCTGCCTCAACAACCGGGAAATGGCAAAAATCGGGCAAGCAGCATGGCTATGTAGGTCGCACCTATTAGGGTGTATAATCACCTGATCCAGAGTTTCATTTACTTCTAAAAATCTATTGTCGATGCTGTCCTATTTGGGAAACGGTTGCTGATCCCAGTCGTTGGTGATATACATTCAATACACTCAAGCGAAATGAGTGGTCGATCATGTGTGGCCAGGTTGCAAGATGTTCTTGTTGAACCCAGTGTATTCCTCTCTAGAGGTACACTAGCGAAAGCTGGTTCCATACCTTGTCATAGTTGGAAATCCATTACCCAATACGTGCTTGAGGTTTTGATTGTATACTATATATGTAGAATGTGAGATGAAAGAGTTTCTTCTAGATGATTATTATATTGTGGTTGATAGACATTATTATAATATAAAAAGGTTTTTGATATAAAGATATTTTGGATTCTCATAAGGGAAAACCTGTTCCGTTATATGGCGTGATCTTATAAGATATCGTTTACTTGTTCAAGCTGTTTTGAACTGTTTACTTATACCAGTCCCATGACTGACCCTAAGTTTATTTTGTTTTGTTTCCCCTAAACTCTTGGGTGCCCAAATTTTTACGGGCAGTCAAGTAGTTCAGGTTTTTACAGATATTTGGAGGAGCTTGGAGCAGGAGGCTTCAACGTTAGTTATCTAGTGTTATTTCCACTGTATTATAAGTGTTGTACTATGATGATAATGTTATGTATATATACAGTCAGATTTTGTGTTTCAAAAGCTGTTATATATTATATTTTATTCCGCCGCGATGTGAGATTCTGTGTTGTGTTTTTGTTCTTCTTCTTCTATTCTAAGTTTCTTTCTTTCTATTTCTCATCCTCTAACTTCTTTCAAATAATGATTCGTATTTCTGTGCAATTTGGGTTGGACGTGTGTTGTATTCAGTCAACTCAGATAGTACAGATTTGCGGGCCATTACATACTATGTTGACTAACGTCTGTGGATGCAGGAAAACAGGTTGGAGGAATACGACTGGATTCTTCAAAAATATATTATCTGTTTGTTTATTTGTTTGCATATATACTGTCATATATGATGTGTTAGAAAACCATAAATACATAATTGGTTGTTTGGTGTTTAAATATCACTGGGCCTAAATGTTGATATTTAAAAATATCATAAAAAGGAATTTTTTCAGATTTAAAAATGGAAATTCTATTTTTTCTGAAATAGAATTTGAAATTTGAATTGAATAAAAATATTAACTTGTTTCAAAAGAATAAAAACAAGTAGTTCTTTTATAAACGAAGTTTATAAATGATGTGAAAAGAATTATCATTGGATAATTCGGAAATAAAAATACAAGTGTGAAATTGAAAAGGGAAATCTATTTTCCAAAAGCAGAAATATCGATTTCAAAAAAATTTGAAATCAAGACTTGTGTAAGAATGAATAAAGAAAATTAAAATAGAAAATATAAAGGAAATTCAAATATAAAATTTGAATATAGAAATTCAAATTGAATTCAAATATAGAAGTTGAATATAGAAAATATAAAGGAAATTCAAATATAGAATTTGAATATAGAAAGTGAAATAGAATTTGAATAAGTGAATTCAAATAGAATTTGAATAAGAGAATTCAAATAGAAATTGAATATAGAAATTCAAATGGAGTTTGAGTATCGAAAATTTAAATAGAACTTGAAATAGATTTGAATATAGAAATTCAAATGGAATTTGAATATAGGAAATTCAATTTTAATTGAAATGGAATTTGAATATAGAATTTCAAATGAAGTTTGAAAATAGATTTGAGTATAGAAATTAAAATGGAGTTTGAAAATAGATTTGAATATAGAAATTCAAATGAAGTTTGAAAATAGATTTGAATATAGAAATTAAAATGGAGATTGAAAATGGAATTTGAATACAGAATTCAAATAGAATTGAAATGCAATTTGAATATAGAAGATCGAAGTATAAATAAATTTATTTCCGAGTTAGGGAAAACCGACAATTTTAGTAAATCGTAAATATTATGTTGAATTGGAAAAATGGATTTGATATATATTAAAAAAATATATCAAAAGGGAGTTGAATTTATTATAAATGAAGTTTAAATGTTTAAATATATAAATATAATTAAAACGAACTCGCCGCAGCGCGGCAGTTCGTAAATTGGCGATTCGAACTTCAATTGAGTATACAGAACTCAATTGAAGTCGGAATTCTTTGAAACAAGAATCATCGGGACCTGTGGAATAATAGTTTTCTAATAGAAGAGAAAAATATGGATTTCGTCGAATAGATTTTGAGATATTTTAAATTCAAATTTCTAAAAGTGCAGTGCCAGAACCCTTATAAAACCATAAGGGTTTATTTAAATAAATATAAGGATTTTAAACAAATAAAATCCGAGTTTCCATTTGAAAAATCGAGATTTGAGTTGGGAAATAAATACGAGCTCAAGCTGTGTAAATGAAATGATTTTCGGGACAAAAATCATATTTTGAATTTTTGAATAGAGTTAACTAATTGAAGAATAATCAATTAATGGGATTTTGAATCGAACTTGACTTTGGATAAGAGAATTGGGTTAGTAAGTTTATATTCGAAATCGAATATGAAACTTAGGTCGAGAATGGACTTTGATTAGTGTATAAACAAGTTAACATATATTTGAACAAGTTATATTCAAATAAAAAGGGTGAAATAGGCAAAACGGTTAATTAGCAACTAGTTAATGGAAATTTTGAATTGAAGTTGAACCTTGAAAAGTGGATTGGATTTGTGGATTCATATTCGAAATCGAATATGAAACTTAAATTAAAAATCGAATCCAAAGAGATTATAAGTGAGTTAGAATTTTATTTGAACATGTTATGTTCACATATGAAAGTAAAATAGAAAAAGGAGTAAACTAGCAAGTTAATTAACGAGTTAAGTAAAAACGAGTGTATTAAGTTGAAATGAATTAGAAATGTATGGACATATATGAGACAGGTTTGGAATGAAGTTAACGAAGAGATATAAATAGAATGCTCGACAAAAAGGTATGCATTTAAATCGTATATGAGATTTTTTGCGCCGTATCGACTAGACGCTTGGCTTTTTGATTTTCTTTTTGAATGGTGAGGGCTATGGGGGGCTATTTGAAATATCCTGATGCTCCCGGTACAAAGGAGGTTATGGCGAATTTTTCCGGGAATTTAAGGAGTTAGAATATTTCTAAGATAATTTGATAGTTAGAAATCAACGTATCGATATATATATATATATATATATATATATATATATATATATATATATAATTCGATAAGAAAACGAACTTAAAAATAGAATAGTATAATCAAAAAGTAAGACTAGGAATAAAATCTCGTAAGAATAGAAAGAGAAAGTGTATACATGTTTAAAAGTTAATAAGTAGCTGTTTGGTATTGATTTTTCGAGTAAGTAGTCATATCTGTTTTGACGTTATAAATGTTATTCAGTCAAGTTATGAGAGGTAGTTATACCCCAACTTGATTGATTTCATTACTAACAAATAAATAGTAAGATTTCCGGCTCGAAGATCAATGTTGGATAAGAGTTAGTTGCATATAGTATTTGGGTTGTCGTAACGATGTTTTACAAAACATCCGTTTTAACCCAAATAAGTGTAAACATGGAAATAGAATAATAAATATTTCCTAGTATAGAAATAAACGAGATCGGAAAAGAGATAAGTAATTGGAATATTTTCCAATTATAACTAGCACATATTTTCTAAGTTTAAGAAAATAAACGAAGGCGATATTCGGAAATGTTTTCCAAATAGTGTAAAAGGCCAATATGGTTATTGAAAATATTTGGTTAACAAATATTAATAAGGAAATGGAGAAGAGATTTAATTAATGAAATATTAATTAAAGAGCCCAGTGATTTGTTTGATATGTTGAATGAACACTTGTTTTCTTCGATAGTTAAATCATCGACTATCGAAACACTTGTTTTTATTCGATAGTTAAATCATAGACTATCGAAGTTTTTGACCATCGTTGTCAATATGGAGAGACCGGTTGGATTCTTATCCAAAGAACCACTCCGTATTGGCATAAGCGTTGCGAATCATATATGCCAAAGAAAATTGAAGATGGAGTAAAGTGCAAGGGCTGTTGTATAAGTCCTAGATAGAGATTGCCTAGGATGGATGTACTGAATAGTGCCTTTGGTTTTGTTTAATCCTAGAACGAACGTAAATGGACGAATGTCTGACAAAGTATTTCCAATGATCGCATAGGTTGGTTTGTATAAATATATATGGTTGCAACAGATTTATTCCCTTATTATAACAACCATAATATTTGTGCAAATCAATAAATGATTAATGGATCTGACAATATGGCATTCAAAGTGATCGTATTATCAATGAATGGAAAGTGATCGTAGCCTCTGGCCTCAACAACCGGGAAATGACAAAATCTGCAGGCAGCATGGCTATGTGGGTAGCTTCCACTAGGGTGTATCATCACCTATCTAGAGATTCATTTAATTCCTTATTCTATTCGATGTTGTCCCATTCGGGAAACGGTTGCTGATCCCAAGCGTTGGTGATATACATTCGATACACTCAAGCGAAATGAGTGGTCGGTCATGTGTGGCTGAGTTGCAAGATGTTCTTGTTGAACTCGGTGTATTCTTGTAACGACCCAGAAAATCTGAACCAATTTAAAATTTTTAAATTGGCTAAAATAATGGATTTTAAATATTTAAAATAAATATTTTAAATAATGGCAATGAAAACTGAGTTTGAATCGACAATTGAAAACGAATATAATTAATTATAATTATAAACAAGGCCTGAAAGGGCGCTGTAGTTTCAAAAACCGAATTCAAACTTTGTCGGACTATACCGGGTGCAAAACAAAACGAATTTTAGTGAAACGAAAAATATTTAAATCTGTTAGTGAATACCTTTCCAACGAATCTGACAAATCGAAATTTGATAGCGGGCATCAAAAGATATGTCCAGTTGAAAATTCTGAATAGTCGCTATGGAATTCAGGCCCTTAAAAATGGACATTTTGCAAACGACCTCGAATTTCGACGAAACCACTTTTGTTGGATCCGTGATGTCAAATTATTGCTAGGTTTCAAATTTCATAATTTTTCGAATCAATATGTGAGCGTGGCAAAGGAAAACGCGTTTGACCGGTTTCAGTTGACTTTAATCGACTGGAAATTGGCCATTTTTCAAACGGTCTCAAAATTTGACAAAACTAGTTTTGTTAGGACCGTATCGTCAATACGAAGCTAGAAAATATTTTTCGAGAATATTTCTAGTTAGTATGTGACCCCAGTAAATTGAAATGCGCGTTCAAATTCAATATATAGAGTTATATGTTGATTTTAACGGAAACTGATCGAAATGGTCGAATCAGCTTACGATACATATCCCATTGTGTTCGGAATGGGGGTGAAACGCTATGGACGACAGGCGGTGGGTCCCGTTTTGAGTCCGAAATTTTAAGGATGCTTTTTGCATTTAAAATTAAAATTTAAAATATAAATATGTATTCCTCTCCCTCTCTCCACTCAGTCAACGTTCAAAAAAAAAAAAACCCTAAACTAAACCGCCGTTCCCAATCGAGTGCGTCGATCTCGCCGTCGCCTGGCCTCGCACAACCTCCGCCAGGGCGCGCCCACCACCAGCGATCCCGACCACCCCCACGCCTCTCACCTCCCTTCATCGTTCTCCTCCTCCCTGCTAGCCCCAGAATCGCGCAGCCAAGCCAAAACCACCCCGCCACCAGACCGCGCCCGCCTCCTCCACCTCCGCCCCTCTTCTCCTTCCCCGAGCGCCCATCCTCGAGCAGCCTCCCCTCCGACGAACTGCGGAAACCCCCCTGTAAGTCTCTTTTTTTATTATTTTATTTTATTTTTATTTTATTTTATTTTTACTTCCTTTTATGTAATTTGATTTCTTTTTGTTTTTTTATATAAACAGAAAGGAGTAGATTTTTAAAAATGAAAAAGAACCGATTTTTAAAAGGAGAAAGATCGTATTTTTATATTATAGGAGGGTTCAAATTATAATTTTTATATCAAAGAAAGATTAAAAATATTATTTTTATATAGTATAGATAATAAAAATGCGATCTTTATATTATACAGGTAGTAAAGATTTTATCTTTATATATGCAGTGAAATAAAAATCTGATTTTTTTTATTGGATATAATAAAGTGAAAATCTGATCTTTATATTAAAAGTAGAAATATAAAAAAAATATAATGTTTATATAGGATGAAGCGTCGAAACTATATATGAAGAAATAAAAATATGATTTTTATTTATTAGAATGAAGCAATAAAAATATAATTTTTATTATGAACAGCGGGACAAAGAACTGCATTGGGATTTCAAGCAGATCCAGACGGCTCAACAGTTCAGAAGCAAAGCACGGCGGAGTGGAACCCAATGTGAGATTTCTAATTTATAAACAATATGGAAAACGACGATGTATAAATTATATAGTCGATGTATGAGTTATATAAGCGTTGTACATCTCTTGTATAAGCGTTGTATAAGTTGTAAGTTCAATGTATAAGTTATATATGCGTTGTAAAAATTATATATGTGTTGAAATAAAAGTGAATTGCTATATATATATATATATATATATATATATATATATATATATATATATATATACGCCCCTCGTCCACAAACCATGGACGATATTTATTGATTGATAGCGAATGATTGTTTGGGATTGTTTGTGGTTGATATTGATTGATTGAGGTTGAAAAATACCCGTTTGTGGTTGAGAAATATTTGGTTGAAACCGCATAGGATTAATTTGTGGAAATGAAATAAATATATACATGCCGCCTGCGTGCGAACTAGATGCATGATCCCCATTGTCAAAAAACCGCGAGGTTTTAAGGTAGAGCGAGGAGCCGTACTAGGGACGGTCCCGGTTTTAACTACCCTGCCGTTATGCTGCCGAAATTTTGAATAATATTCGTGTGTTTGAATTATTTTCATCTGCTTAAACTATATTTATTCATTGAATAGAAAACCTTCATGTGTTGAATTGATATTCATTCGTTGATTAGAAATTCATGTGTTGAATGGTATTCACGTTTTAAATATAAAAATCACATTTTTATCTATATATAGAAACTATAGAAAAACTTCATGTGTTGAATTGATATTCATTCGTTGATTAGAAATACATGTGTTGAATGGTATTCGCGTTTTAAATATAAAAATCACATTTTTATCTACATATAGGAACTATAGAAAACCTTCATGTGTTGAATTGATATTCATTCGTTGATTAGAAATTCATGTGTTGAATGGTATTCGCGTTTTAAATATAAAAATCACATTTTTATCTATATATAGGAACTATAGAAAACCTTCATGTGTTGAATTGATATTCATTCGTTGATTAGAAATTCATGTGTTGAATGGTATTCGCGTTTTAAATATAAAAATCACATTTTTATCTATATATAGAAACTATAGAAAGCCTTCATGTGTTGAATCGATATTCATTCATTGATTGAAATTCATGTGTTGAATGGTATTCATATTTTGAAATAAATTGTTTGATAATAAAAATCACCTTTTATCGACTATATGAACTGTGTAAAATAATCTCGTTTTAAAAGAAATTGTTTTATAAGAAAAATCCTATTTTTATCACCAATATGAAATATATAAAATAATAGTGTTTTGAGATGAGTTGTTTTACAATAAAAATCACATTTTTATTATACGCGTGAATCATTGAAATGTGAAGTGTTAAAAATAGCCACTTGTTCAAATAAATATATATGAGTTGAAATATTCATTAATTAGCTAATGATATGATTTGTACCTATGTATGTAACATTAGAATGAATGGTGTTTTTAAACCAAATATAAATCAAATATGAAATTGAATAGAAAATGACAAATGATAAGAACTATATATATGTACATGCATATTCATTGAACAGGTTATAGCAAAGGGGCTAGAGAAGAGGAATAAAATTTTGTGCCCGACAAATTGGTACACATTTACTGTTTTGTTTGGGTGATGATTTTATGAGCCTGTTGGCTAGCCGCTTGGCTTTTTCTTTTTCTTTTTGAGATTGGAAGGACCGGGGAAGCTATTTGAGATTTCCCGATGCTCCCGGTGCAGGGGAGGTTATGGCGAAATTTTCCAAAATTTTAAGGCGTTAGTGAAATATTTGTAGTGAAAACGATATTGAAATTGTTGAATGAATT
Organism: Allium sativum; assembly: GCA_030737875.1. NCBI lineage: Eukaryota > Viridiplantae > Streptophyta > Magnoliopsida > Asparagales > Amaryllidaceae > Allium > Allium sativum. Next base: position 756,779,776 of record CM060918.1, read on the forward strand.
ATATTTATATAAATATATGAATATAAATAAAATTAAAACGAAACGAGGTCGTGCAGTTCGCGTTTTGAAACCGTGATTTCAAACAACTAGTACGGGAAATCCGACCATTGGATTTTCCTGAAACCTCAACCGTCGGGTTCGCCTTGGAAATATCTTTCCAACGGCACCAACCTTGTAAAAATCCAACGGTTGGATTGTCTGGAATGTTTAATTCAAATCTGATGAAAAACAGCGCCAGAAACGATTATATTTATATATATAAATATAATTATATATTTAATCGAATAACGACGCTGCAGTTCGTATTTTGAAATCGAAAATTGAAACGATTGTACCGGGAGATCCGACCGTTGGATTTTCCCGAAACTGGAACCGTTGGATTCTTTTTGAAAAGACCTTTCTAATGATGTAAATTTTGTGAAGATCCAACGGTTAGATTTTCAGATATGTGTAAATCAATTCTGAAGAAAAACAGCGCCACGGCCGCGCTATGGCCCAAAGCGTCATTTTGAATAAATAGGCTATTTTAAAATAAATAAAAATAGAGATAAATCGTTATAAAATATTATAAACGTTATGGAATGGAAATAAACTGAATTTGATCGATTTATGTGGTGTTTGATGGTTGAATGTGTTTGGTGTGAAAATTACATTAAAGAACAAAATGGGTGTTGTCGAATGATTTAACCATTGAAATAAATTGATTTGAAATTCTAAATATACGTGAATTATTTGAAAAGGCCGAGTTAATTCTCATTTCAAATAATTGACCGACGATTGAAAGTCGAAGATAAAGACGATGGTCGAAGACCGGAGATCTTCACCTCGTTTGGATGGTAACCGAGGTCCTGATTGGGAGGCATCCCGAAATATGGATAATGAGTGGTGATCGTCCAGACGTACATGGTGATCGATGGGTTTGCGAGGTATTTAGTGCCTCCGGTTTCGTTCAGACCCAGAACGGACTTGTAAATGGACTGTGTGTCTGACATTGGATTTTATTCTGTGTTGATTGATCCCTATTACATATACATCTGTTTGGCGGTGGAGAATTTATTCTTTTGCTTAACGCCCTTCTCCGAAACGCACGAGCTCAGAGGTTGTATATCGATGGACATCAGTCGCATGGCATGAATTGCCTGTGTGGCATGCTAAGATGCAGTGATCAGGGCTTCTGTTGAAAAGCAAAGTCTTGTGGTGATGATCAAAGCACCGCCTGTGTGGCGTAGCTTTGTGTATAACGTAAAATCGCGAGCCTCACACCCCGGTATGAACCAGAAACGGGAGAGGACATCAGGGAGGGTGTAACACCCCACCTCCTCCAGGGTGTCTCTTGCAAGCACTCTGACTTTGGAGGGGCGTTTGAATCAGGTAAACATGCATAATGATATATCAAGGCAGAACAAGAACATATGTATATATGTAAACAGAGTAAATAACATAGATAAAACAGCGGAAGATTTCAAACCATTTCAAAACAAGTCTAGTACAACATAATATCAATTTTCCAAATAAACAAGTCTAGATAAAAACAACGTTACAGAAAAACTGGAATACATAAGTACTATCCCCAAAATAAGTGATAACCATAGCTAGCTTCATATCAAGACCGTACATGAGCTAAAATCCCACAAGCAAGTGATCAGAAATCCAAGCTAAGCTCCAATATTCCCTCCCTGAGAACCTGGGGGAGGGGGGAAACGGAAGAAAAGAGGCGAAAGAAAACAGGTCAGTCAAAAAGACTGAGTAAGCCCTACTACAATCAATGTAAACTGATAAAGTTAACTGGCATGAGAAGCAGGGATGAACATAAGAATAACAACATACTAGCATGATGATTAACTAACAAGGTAGATAAAGGTGTCATCGCACAATCAGGATTAAGGTTTTTGCACCACAGGTGTACTAGCAAACTAACATGACTTGAATAAACAAGTATTGATCCCTTGGCCCAAGCTTTGACCCAATAACATGAAATGACCCCAATACGAGGTCCAATAACATGAAGTGACCCTAATACGCGGTCCAACCAAACGGTCTAGTCGATCGGCTCCCTATAAGCCTAACTCGTCACGTGTTGGTGTCCATACGGCCCAAACATGATTGTAGCCAGACTGTGCAGGGTCTCCCGTCGGGTGTATCAAGCCCTAGGGTGTCAACCCCTGGACACCATAAACATGAGTGCACAGTCTCGATCTACTGGTACCCGTGCATGTTTTCCCCGGCTTCGGACTATGTGCACGACCATGGTCCGCCCGGAACTACACCGGCATACCATTCTGCCGTCGTTTTTGGTCGCTTACCTCCAGTCCAGTAATCGTGCTCCCTCCCTAGCCTAGACCCTAGGGTCTTAATGATACAAACTTGGGATTACTGCTGGAGTGGACCCCCATTGCTAGGATTTTTCTAATGGGTTAAGTACGGTTTAACCCTCTTGCTAATCATGGATTAACTTGGTTAAGTGTAACGATGAGTTCACGACTTAACCCTGATTAATCTACCAAGCCTAAATTGGTTAAGTATTAAGTGGACCATGACTTAACCCTAATCACGAGGCATTAATTAATTTAATGCGCCTTAACCTCTCACATTAGACCTTGTTGTGGTTACTAGTTAAGCCGGGCGGGTCCGGGTAGCTTTACACCACAACTTGGTCTAACCTCGGGTTCAAGGTACAACATGACCAACTTCTCACATTGGGTCCTATTGTTTGTAGTAACTAGTTAAGCCGGTCGGTTCCGGGTAGTTTTACGCTACAAACTCAACCCAACCTCGAGTTGGTCACACTTATATTTTCTAAGTGTCATGTCCATCATGTTTCCAAAACACGTTACAAGTTTTCAAGCAATTGGGTAGACCTAACTTAATAGGTAAATTTCCAATGGGTAGACCTAACTTAATAGGTAAATTCCCAATCTTATGTTTTTATGTCTTTTAAGTTTACCCAACCCCAAACGCAATCCCATCGCTTACATATCGCAATAGCGCATAAAGGATAGAAAGAGGGAACTTGGCATAATCATGACATAAAGGTGTTGAAGCCACAAGTTCAACATGGTGGCATATGAAATGTACACATGTTCATATACTTGCATATTACATTTTTAGGCCTCAAAAGCATGCATAAAACCAAACTTAGCATATTGGTGATACATGGTGATCAATGACATGTAGAAATGGCCATAAGTTCGCATTTAGCCTCACATGCAGGTTATCATAAGAGATATGATAACCTACATGTTGCCAAAATGCAACCTTTAGCATAAAGCTTGAAGCTTTATGTTCATATACTCAAGATAAGCTTGCATAACATGATAACATGAACAAAATGGTCATCCCAAACTTGCATAACATACTTGCATATCATATGACGAACTTGCATATCAAACTTGCATAACATAACATGATAAACTTGCATATCATAACATGGCAAACTTGCATAACATAACATGATAAACTTGCATATCATAACATGGCAAACTTGCATAACATAACATAACATGATAAACTTGCATATCATAACATGTCAAACTTGCATAACATAACATGATAAACTTGCATATCATAACATGGCAAACTTGCATAGCATAACATGATAAACTTTCATATCATAACATATCAAACTTGCACAACATGACATAGTAAACTTGCATATCATGGCAAACTTGCATATCATACATTTAGCTTTAGAATTTAAGTATGAAAGTAGAATAGGGCTTACAATGCTTATGAAGACACAAAAATATGACAAAGCCCTTATGCAACCAAATAGACCCAAAATGCAAGCTCTAATAGAAAATCCCTTGAGCCAAAATGATCAAAACCCTTGCTTTATGATGCAACTATAGAAACTTGACTTGAATGTAAGCTAATGATGCTCATACAAGCTTGAAAACACTTGTATGCATGGAAAATCTCTCATAGAAATAACTTAGGAATTTTATGAACAGAGTGGAGGCCATGAGAGGAATGATTTTGCCATAGTTTAGTTACTTGAATGAATAATGATGGTTTAGGGTTAGGTTAGGGGCTTATTTATAGAGATTATGATTAGTTCTAGCCTTAGGATTAAACCCTAGTCCCAATCTCAGCCCTCAAAACCGAATCTGGCCCTAAAACCTAACCAAGACCCCAAATGGTGCACCAGGCAAAACTGCCCGGCTGGACCAAGTCGACAGCCAAGTCGACAGGGCTGTCGACTTGGGTCCAACCAAGTCGACTCCCAAGTCGACAGGGCTGTCGACTTGGGTGCTCTGGCGGGAATTTTCCCGCCTGGCCCAATCTGACCTAATTTTCAAATTCAAACTTGAATTTAAATCTGTTTTTACTTTGAATTTTTCTGAAAACTTCGTTGGGCCTTAATCGGGTCATACGGACTCCGATTTTCGAAAACTCGGACTCTATTTCGCGTATTTTTCCGAGACGAACGCAATGGCATAGCCCGTTTCCCTTGATTCAGATTTCAGAATTAAATTCTGCCTTGATTTACGTTATTACAGGTTATTGAAAATACGGGTTGTTACATTCTCCCCTCCTTAAAGGATTTCATCCCCGAAATCTTCGAGTTAGGAAGAACGTATCCTACCATCCAACATCCATCTACTCAAAACATCATCCACGAGCAATCATTGTCCTTACAAGATTCTAAATGTTGTATGAACATATGCAAAGGTGTGTGTATATGTACTTATCTAATGCAAATATCATCAATGCAAATTATGTTAGTGAAATGAATCCATATGTAAGCAATTCCTAACATAATGTATAACATCTATATGTGTGCACATAACATACATCCGTATGCAACATCCATGTGATAACACAGAAATTTTCATCCATGAATAAGCGTAAACACTCATGCATATGCAATATGAGGAGTGTGTGAGCCGATCTAGTGCCTAACGTGTATAATGCATCCACGAGTAACCACTTGCAAACACTTGCAACCACTTGCAACCATCAAGCATAACATGTTTCAAACACATGTTTCATCCAAAGGGTTCCTACCTAAGGTTCTCGTGATAAGATTAACATGATAAACTAGATAATCAAGACAAACATGGATAGCAAAAGTTATGCTACAAAGAGATCGGGAAGATAAGCAAGATATACTCCTTTCGGATTACAAGAAATCTCTTCCTAACCCAACCCATATTCTATAAAAGCTCAAAGGGTTTAGTCAACCTAACGGACCCCTTCAAACCCTGACATGTATTACTAGCCAATAAGTCATACCTCCCGACAGAAATAGGACCGAGAGTGGGACCGAGAGGATATACGAAAAAAAAAGATAACATGCGAGTAAGCTCCACAGGAAAACAAGGATCAAGGATATACTCATAATAAAAAGGATATGATACGCATATCCAGCCTTCAATCTTCTAAGTCACGTTTCCTTGAGTTTAACTCCACTGTGCTTTGACCATCTTTTACTTCATGATTCCTTGGCTTCTTAACTCTTATTTCAAAATATGAGCTGGAACCCATTTCATTGTCGCCTCTCGTCTTCCTCTTTCACTTACTCTTCTATCATACTTGGCTTAAACAAAACTATGACCTCATGGTTTCATGCAAGCTCTCCAAAATTCACTAGTGAATCCTGGATCTCGTTTACTTACTACAAAGTATTCCACGCAGCAGAACTTTTCTTGGAAATACCAACCCACGTTGCCAATTGCTCTTACTAACGTGATTTTCTATAACTCATGCTTGAACGAAATGAACCATCCGCCTGCGGATGATAGGCCGTACTTAGATTCAATTGCTTGCTCATGACTTCCCGTAGACTATCCCAAAACTGGCTAGTGAAAATTGAGTCATGGTTACTAACTATACTTTAGGGAACCTCGTGCAACCGTTTTATTTCTTGAAAGTAAACTGTCGCTAGCTATGATGCAGTCCTTTGCTCTTTACCAGAGTGAAATGGGCACTCTTCGTGAGTCTACCTACTATGACCCACATGCTCGTATTCCCTTTCCTTGATCTAGGCAGTCCATCCACGAAATCCTTCGTGACGCTTTACTACTTCCATTGCGGGGACCTCTAATGGATGTAATAGACCACTGGGCTTCTATGACTTGGCCTTTAACCTGTTGGCACAACATGAACCTTGGGACAAACTCGGCCACCTCCTCGGGTGATGTGCATCATCAAGAACCTTCTTTCTCTCATCGCGTCTTAGCCATCCCTTGTCATCTATAGCGAGGTGACTTACTATCTCGCCTCGAATCAACTTGTCCATGATCTCGGCTAACTGTGGGTCTTCCTTCTGTGAAGTCCCTACTTGATCCAGAAGGGTAGGTCTAAGCTCAAGGGACGCTAACTGACTAATTAAACTGAGAGAACTTCTTACTTCAATTGTCCTCGTCGGAGCTTTTCGGTTTTGAACCGCAACCATTTTAGCAGGATCGACCACTAAGCCTTGCTTAGAAACTATGTGCCCAAGAAATCTAACTCCTTTTTCTCCAAAATGACATTTGGAGGACTTGGCTTTCAACTGATGCGCTCTAAGCGTATCCATCACCTCCTTGAGATGTCTAGGATGTTCTTCCTCGTTCTTTAAGAAAGTCAGGATATCGTCTACAAAGACTACCACACACTCGTTCAGGAACTCCCTAGACACCCTACTCATCAAATCCACGAAGTAGGCGGGTGCATTAGTCAAGCCGAACGGCATGACAAGCCATTCGAAGAATCCATCTGGAGTTCTGAACGCAGTCTTGTCTATACTATCCTCAGCTACCCTGAGTTGATGGAATCCAGTAGCAAGATCAAGAGAGAACAGATGTTCCTACAAGCTGAACAAATCATCGATCCTTGGTAATGGTTGTCTATTCTCTTTGTTTAACTCACGATAATCAACACACGGGCGAAGCGAACTGTCCACATTAGTAGCGAATACTACTAGAGCACCTTCCTCGGAAACGCTTCATCGAATGAAGTTCTTCTCAAGCAACTCCTTCACTTGCTTACTTAGCTCCCGTCTTTCACGCGGAGCCATGTGCCGAACGGGCAAAGAAACTAGCTTTGCATTATCCACCAGATAAATGCAGAAATTAAACTCGCGTTTAGGGGGTAACCCCTTCACTTCACCCAAGATATCAGGATATTCTCGGACCACCCTCACCGATTGCAAACTATCGATAGACGAGTTGAGGGATTCAAGATAACACAACATGACGGGACCCATAGGGTTACAAGAAATTTTCAGGGTATTACCGAGGCAAGTCATGAGCCTCACAACCCTATGCTCAAAAATCAAGAATGGCTCCAAAACTGGACAACCAATCCATGCCCAAAATCAACCCCTACCCCATGAAACCGAGAATATAAGCATCACACGAGAACTCTACACTAAAGATAGAGATTTTCAAATCTACGTAGATCATAGACAAATGGGCGGAACCCCCAATTGGATTTGAAACACACACGGGATCATTCACTAGACTAGTACATAGGTGCAAACTTTCAACTAGATCAGATGAAATAAACTATGCGATGCACCAAAATCAAACAAGGTACGAACAGGAAAATCAGAAATGTAAACAAGACTTTCAACAGAAATACTACCTCGATCGGGAACTGGAGCGGCATTGAGAGCATGAACTTGCCCTCCTGAAGGTCCAGCACGCTGAGTCTGACCCTGGCCTTACCCTTGCTTCTTCGGGCAATCCCTAGTGAAGTGTCCCATTTCTCCACAGTTAAAGCAAGTGCCCTTCCTTTTCCTGCAATCCTTGTTTAGATGAGTCGAGCTTCCACAAGTAAAGCACTTCTTTTCCTTCTTATCTTTAGACTTCTCCTCCTTCTTTTCCATTTCCTTTTTGGGCTCTGTTTCCTTGTTTTGAGACTCATTCATCTTGACCTCCTTCTTGTCACTCCTAGTCTCTTCATTGAGTAGGGCCATATTCACCAAGCTCTCGAAAGTTGCCCCCAAGGGTATATGAGTCATGGCTAAACCATGTAATGGCTCGTTTAATCCTAGAGCAAAGTGTAGGGCCTTCTTCTGAGCTGTGTTAACCAAGTCTAAACCGACCCGAGCCAGTTGATTAAACTTATCTATGTATTCCCTAATATTCATGTCCCCTTGCTTCAGTGATTGGAACCTTAGTCCAAACTTTCCCCGAAAGTCATCCAAAGTCTCAATTGGCCTAGTAGCGGTGGTGACCACCCACAAACGTGCAGCTTCTTCCTTTAGCAACCACACTACCAATAAAACCTTCCTACGGTCATTTATATCAAAGAAGGCAAAAAGATCTTCGGTTTCTTTCAACCAATTCCTTGCCTCTACATAAGTCTCGGTTCCAAAGAAATTCTTGCCACCCATCGCCTTAAAGTCTTTGCAAATCTTTGCGAAGTCAACTTGAGGATGCAGAGGGGGAGGAGGAAGAGGAACCTCAGCGACAGGAGGAGGAACATCAACTACCGGAGGAGGAGGAGGAACATCGGCGGGGCCGGCTTCGGTCGCCCTAGCCTCCAAAAGTCTCCTATACCAAGCAGGTATGTGTACTCCCTCTGGAATGGCAAAGTTATCAGCCATACTGAAAACAAAGAAAAAGACAGATTCAGAATGGAGAAAAACGAAGGAATTTTGCTAATGGCTTTTTGGGGAATAGCCTTTAAAATAAACTAGACTTTTCTTTGGAAAATACTTTATACTTGGTTTTGAAAATAGTTTTCCAAAAGTTTTTTTAAAAAAAAAAACCTTTGTGTTCCTTCTCGTAAACCTGGCTCTGATACCAAATGTAACACCCCACCTCCGCCAGGGTGTCTCTTGCAAGCACTCTGACTTTGGAGGGGCGTTTGAATCAGGTAAACATGCATAATGATATATCAAGGCAGAACAAGAACATATGTATATATGTAAACAGAGTAAATAACATAGATAAAACAGCGGAAGATTTCAAACCATTTCAAAACAAGTCTGGTACAACATAATATCAATTTTCCAAATAAACAAGTCTAGATAAAAACAACATTACTGAAAAACTGGAATACATAAGTACTATCCCCAAAATAAGTGATAACCATAGCTAGCTTCATGTCAAGACCGTACATGAGCTAAAATCCCACAAGCAAGTGATCAGAAATCCAAGCTAAGCTCCAATATTCCCTCCCTGAGAACCTGGGGGGGGGGGGGGGGGACGGAAGAAAACAGGTCAGTCAAAAAGACTGAGTAAGCCCTACTACAATCAATGTAAACTGATAAAGTTAACTGGCATGAGAAGCAGGGATGAACATAAGAATAACAACATACTAGCATGATGATTAACTAACAAGGTAGATAAAGGTGTCATCGCACAATCAGGATTAAGGTTTTTGCACCACAGGTGTACTAGCAAACTAACATGACTTGAATAAACAAGTATTGATCCCTTGGCCCAAGCTTTGACCCAATAACATGAAATGACCCCAATACGAGGTCCAATAACATGAAGTGACCCTAATACGCGGTCCAACCAAACGGTCTAGTCGATCGGCTCCCTGGCCTAACTCGTCACGTGTTGGTGTCCATACGGCCCAAACATGATTGTAGCCAGACTGTGCAGGGTCTCCCGTCGGGTGTATCAAGCCCTAGGGTGTCAACCCCTGGACACCATAAACATGAGTGCACAGTCTCGATCTACTGGTACCCGTGCATGTTTTCCCCGGCTTCGGACTATGTGCACGACCATGGTCCGCCCGGAACTACACCGGCGTACCATTCTGCCGTCGTTTTTGGTCGCTTACCTCCAGTCCAGTAATCGTGCTCCCTCCCTAGCCTAGACCCTAGGGTCTTGATGATACAAACTTGGGATTACTGCTGGAGTGGACCCCCATTGCTAGGATTTTTCTAATGGGTTAAGTACGGTTTAACCCTCTTGCTAATCATGGATTAACTTGGTTAAGTGTAACGATGAGTTCACGACTTAACCCTGATTAATCTACCAAGCCTAAATTGGTTAAGTATTAAGTGGACCATGACTTAACCCTAATCACGAGGCATTAATTAATTTAATGCGCCTTAACCTCTCACATTAGACCTTGTTGTGGTTACTAGTTAAGCCGGGCGGGTCCGGGTAGCTTTACACCACAACTTGGTCTAACCACGGGTTCAAGGTACAACATGACCAACTTCTCACATTGGGTCCTATTGTTTGTAGTAACTAGTTAAGCCGGTCGGTTCCGGGTAGTTTTACGCTACAAACTCAACCTAACCTCGAGTTGGTCACACTTATATTTTCTAAGTGTCATGACCATCATGTTTCCAAAACACGTTACAAGTTTTCAAGCAATTGGGTAGACCTAACTTAATAGGTAAATTCCCAATGGGTAGACCTAACTTAATAGGTAAATTCCCAATCTTATGTTTTTATGTCTTTTAAGTTTACCCAACCCCAAACGCAATCCCATCGCTTACATATCGCAATAGCGCATAAAGGATAGAAAGAGGGAACTTGGCATAATCATGACATAAAGGTGTTGAAGCCACAAGTTCAACATGGTGGCATATGAAATGTACACATGTTCATATACTTGCATATTACATTTTTAGGCCTCAAAAGCATGCATAAAACCAAACTTAGCATATTGGTGATACATGGTGATCAATGACATGTAGAAATGGCCATAAGTTCGCATTTAGCCTCACATGCAAGTTATCATAAGAGATATGATAACCTACATGTTGCCAAAATGCAACCTTTAGCATAAAGCTTGAAGCTTTATGTTCATATACTCAAGATAAGCTTGCGTAACATGATAACATGAACAAAATGGTCATCCCAAACTTGCATAACATACTTGCATATCATATGACGAACTTGCATATCAAACTTGCATAACATAACATGATAAACTTGCATATCATAACATGGCAAACTTGCATAACATAACATGATAAACTTGCATATCATAACATGGCAAACTTGCATAACATAACATGATAAACTTGCATATCATAACATGGCAAACTTGCATAACATAACATGATAAACTTGCATATCATAACATGGCAAACTTGCATAGCATAACATGATAAACTTGCATATCATAACATATCAAACTTGCACAACATGACATAGTAAACTTGCATATCATGGCAAACTTGCATATCATACATTTAACTTTAGAGTTTAAGTATGAAAGTAGAATAGGGCTTACAATGCTTATGAAGACACAAAAATATGACAAAGCCCTTATGCAACCAAATAGACCCAAAATGCAAGCTCTAATAGAAAATCCCTTGAGCCAAAATGATCAAAACCCTTGCTTTATGATGCAAATATAGAAACTTGACTTGAATGTAAGCTAATGATGCTCATACAAGCTTGAAAACACTTGTATGCATGGAAAATCTCTCATAGAAATAACTTAGGAATTTTATGAAGAGAGTGGAGGCCATGAGAGGAATGATTTTGCCATAGTTTAGTTACTTGAATGAATAATGATGATTTAGGGTTAGGTTAGGGGATTATTTATAGAGATTAGGATTAGTTCTAGCCTTAGGATTGAACCCTAGTCCCAATCTCAGCCCTCAAAACCGAATCTGGCCCTAAAACCTAACCAAGACCCCAAATGGTGCACCAGGCAAAACTGCCCGGCTGGACCAAGTCGACAGCCAAGTCGACAGGGCTGTCGACTTGGGTCCAACCAAGTCGACTCCCAAGTCGACAGGGCTGTCGACTTGGGTGCTCTGGCGGGAATTTTCCCGCCTGGCCCAATCTGACCTAATTTTCAAATTCAAACTTGAATTTAAATCTGTTTTTACTTTGAATTTTTCTGAAAACTTCGTTGGGCCTTAATCGGGTCATACGGACTCCGATTTTCGAAAACTCGGACTCTATTTCGCGTATTTTTCCGAGACGAACGCAATGGCATAGCCCGTTTCCCTTGATTCAGATTTCAGAATTAAATTCTGCCTCGATTTACGTTATTATAGGTTATTGAAAATACGGGTTGTTACAGAGGGCCTGCGTTTCTTTCTAGCTAGGGTGGTGTCAGTGACCTACCAGCAATGACATTTATTTACTTTTCACCTATGTGGTTGTTGCAGTTGCGAGGCGCCTCGGTTTGATCGGACGATCCAGGTCCGATGGAGTCATTCGTTGGCTCATTTACACCCCAAAGGGTGGGGAAACGCAGTGTTCAGGCATTTTAATCCACATCGGTGGACCGGCCCTGACGATCCAAGGGCCCACCTGTGTCTGGGTCCTGGGACACGGGCTAGAGCGTCTCGAATTCGGTAAGGACTATCTTTTGCCTTAGTTCATGACGGAAATCCAATTTCCAAATGCGACATCGTGCGGTTTTGATTGTATATATATATATGGCGACATGATATATGGTACCCATGCCGTCTAGGATTGATAGTTATGATTTGAAATTGTTTTCAAAGCATATAAACATTAGCAATAATATCAATTGCCTTTGTTTTATTCGTATCAAGCATATTTTGGCCGTTATAAGGTAAAAACTCTATCCTTCGGTTTGCGTTGCATTGTGTGATGGGAACTGAGTTTTATAATGGCTTCATTTTTATAAAATGCATTGCATTGTTTAAAAGAAAGATTGGTTTTAAAGCACTGGCAATCCAATGGAGTAAACCCGTTCCACGAAAGTGGCGTGGTCCTGTTATTAGCCAAATTATATGTGTTGAGTAGATTTCTCATACCAGTCCCATGACTGACTCGTAGTTTGTTTCACTTTCAAACTCGGGTGCCCCTTTTTCTTCACGGGCAGCCTTGTATTCAGGTTTAGCCAGTTCTTTCTGGATAGCTGGAGCTGAAGATGGATTCTATCATTTATCTCTTTTTATGCTGTTCAGCTCCTATTGTACATGTTATGTTTGTTTTCCGCTGTAGACATTTATGTATAGCTGAACTGTATTTGTACTAGGTAAGATCCTGTATACTGTGTAACTCTGATGATTACTTTTATCCAGTATATTCTATTGTTCATTATCTGGTGTATTTATTTAGATTCTGTTCTGCTTTTATCTGTTTCTGTGTTATATTCCAAAGATAACCCTTGTCTCCGTCAGAATGGGAATTGGGGTCGTCTCAACGTGGTATCAGAGCTTTGGTTAAGCTTAGTTCTGGAGTATAACATTTGAACGAACTCGTCAGAAATAGAACCAGTAGTGTTCTAGGACGGGTAACTCTATACAGATAGGATCAACAATATCCTAGTATGAGTAAAGCAGAATGAAATTATACCTCGATAGACACATTTACACTTGAAGTATATGTTTCTATGTTTTAAAATATCTTTTATGTGACCTGACACTTGATCTGCTAATTGCAGAAGTACTAGAAAAATGAGTGCCAGAAACAGAAGGAATACAGAACCCGATCTAGAGGCTCTATTAAAGAGATATCGAAATCTGAACGGGGCACAGTTCTCGGGCAATGAATCTATAATTCAAACTCAAGCTTGGATGAGTTCTGTCGAAAGAATATTTGAGCGTATCCAGCTGAGGGATGACCAGAAACGATTAGTAGCATCTTGGGCGCTCAAAGAAGAAGCTTTAATCTGGTGGGAAACCATCATCAAAGATAATCTAGAAGGTGATATCACCTGGGACAGATTTAAAGTGATTTTCCTAGAAAGATTTACTCCTCCCGAAGCAACCGAGAGATTATGTGATGAATTTTCTTATCTAATACAAGGGGATATGACCATCCCAGAATATCATAAGAAATTCAATGAACTTGCTCACTTTGCCCCTCATCTGATTCAAGATCCAAAGAGGAAAAATCTGAGATTTATTCATGGCCTGCAAAGTAGATATCAGAATAGTGTAATGAGGAATGTGAAGCTTCCTTTTTCTGAAATGATTTATATGGCTTATCAGTATGAAGATCTCCATAAGAAAGGAATGTTACACGATGAAGAAGAAGTCTATTCTAGTGACAAAGAAAAGTCGGAAACTGATATTCTTGAAGCCAGTAAAGAGCCTAAATTCAAGAGAAACAGGACTGAATCTGGGAAAGAACCAGTAACAACTGCTATTTGCTCTAATTGCAATAAGAAAGGACATTTGTCGATAAATTGTGGGCCCTTAAAGAAACGAAGCAAGGGTGGATTCAAACCCGGTGGGAAGGCTCGAGAAAGTAGGAAATGCCGGAAGTGCCATCTAGCTGGTCATATTGAGAAAAACTGCCCGCTATTCAGAAAGCCTGGAATAGTTCAAGTGAATGAAGTAGCAGAAATTTCCGATCCCTCAGCTAGTCAAGAAAGGGGTGATGTTTAGAAGGCACGCTAACTGTCAAAAACATTCCAGTTAAAGTACTGTTTGACATAGGTGCGTCGCGAAGCTTTATTTCAAAGAGTGCTGCTAAGAAACTTGATTTGAACTTGAGGAAGCTCAAGGAACCAATGACTGTCTAGAATCCGGTCGGGGGTTCCATCGGTCTCAGTTGGGCTTGTGCAGTACCTATCTCCTTTTCTTGCTATAAATTCCCTATTGTCTCTATCGTCATGAATTTTAACGAATTCGATCTTATTCTGGGATTGGATTGGCTCACCAAATATGAAGCAGAGGTTAGGTGCGCCGAGAGAGTTGTTAGAGCTAAGATTAAATCAGGAGTTATATAACCATACCGTGTGAAGGTCAGAATGCAAATAGAAAAGACTTCTGGGCAGCTCTAAATGTTTCCCCAGCCCAAATAGAAAATATCCCTGAAGTTGCAGAGAATATTCCCGACCTCATCAAAGATATTCCTGTCGTCAAGAACTATGCGGATGTGTTCGAAGAAGTTGTTCGCTTACCTCCGCAGAGAGAAATAGATTTCAAGATTGCTTTAATTCCCAATGCAAGGCCGGTAGTTCACGCTATTCGAAGAATGTCCTTGAAAGAGAAGGAAGAATTAGACAATCAAACACGACAGCTAGTATGGAAGGGTCTGATCAGGCCTAGTTTCTCTGATTGGGGTGCAGCAGTGGTGTTTGTCCCGAAATCTGATGGTACTCTACGTCTATGTGTGGATTATCGTGATCTGAACAAACAGACAATAAAGAACAAATATCCATTGCCGCGAATAGATGATTTGTTGGATCGATTAAATGGCGCACAAGTATTTTCACGAATGGACCTAGCTACAGGTTTCCATCAACTTCGAATTGCCGAAGAGTGTGTTCCAATGACAGCGTTCAGAGGCCCCGACTTATTCTACGAGTGGTTAGTAATGCCGTTCGGCTTATGTAACGCTCCTGCCTACTTCGTCGATCTAATGAACAAAGTATTCAGAGGGGTTTTGAATAAATTTGTTCTGGTTTTCATTGACAATATTCTAATCTTCTCTAAATCAAAGGCCAAACATGAAAAGCATCTGGAACAGGTTCTAGAAATCCTCAGAAGGAATGTATTGAAAGCCAAGTTTTCCAAATGTATATTCTGGCAAGATGAAGTGAAATTTCTGGGCCATGTTGTATCGAAAGAAGGAATCGCTGTGGATCCAAGCAAAATCACAGCTATTCAGAATTGGAAACAGCCCAGTACCCCCACTGAAGTCCGCAGTTTTCTCGGATTGGCTAGCTATTATCGGAAGTTCATTAAAGACTTTTCGAAGATATCTGGTCACTTAACGAAGCTTACAAAGAAGCATTCTAAGTTCAAATGGACTCCAGAAAGTGAGGAAGCTTTCGAAGAGCTAAAGTTAAGACTAACGACTGCTCCAGTGTTAACCATCATCGATGGCAACCAGGATTTAAAGGTCTGGACCGATGATTCTAGAGAAGGCCTTGGCGCAGTGTTAATGCAAAGGGGTCAAGTGATTGCTTATGCTAGCCGTCAACTGAAGCCACACGAGAAGAACTACGTAACTCATGATCTTGAGTTATTGGCTATTGTGTTCGCTTTGAAAATCTGGAGACTATCTTCTGGGTGAGAGATTTGAACTGTTTACAGATCACCAGTCGTTAAAGTATCTGTTCACTCAGAAGGACTTGAATTTGAGGCAGCAACATTGGCTGGAGTTTCTTGCAGCTTATGACTTTGAAATTCTATACACTCCAGGGAAAGCCAATGTCGTGGCCGATGCGTTAAGCCGAAAGAATGAGATGATCGCCAGTTTTATTATCACGACTTCATTGCTAGATAAAATATCCGCTCTTCAGGAGGATGATCACTTCATTCAGAAGATCAGAGAGATAATTCAACAAGGCGAACCCTCGAGTTTTCAAGTTGATAATTCTGGAATTCTAAGGCTCAAAGGTCGAATCTGTGTCCCTGACATTCCTGAGCTTCGAAAGGAAGTGCTGGATGAATGCCACAAGTCAAAACTCAGTATCCATCCCGGAGTAAGCAAAATGTATAATGACATTAAACGCACTTTCTGGTGGAAGTCGATGAAGAGGGACATTTCTTTATATGTTAGCCGATGCCCTACTTGCCAACTAGTCAAGAGCGACCAACAGAAGCTAGCTGGATTATTACAGCCACTAGAAGTTCCTGGCTGGAAGTGGGAGCATATTTCTATGGATTTCATTGATGGTCTGCCCAGAACCAGAAAGGGAAATGACAGTATTTGGGTGATCGTAGATCGCTTCACGAAGACCGCCCATTTCATTCCGGTCAGATCAAACAGAACTGCTCAGAGTCTGGTGCAGATTTACTTTAAGGAAATAGTTAGACTGCATGGGGTGCCGCTCAGTATAGTCAGTGATAGAGATACAATATTCACTAGCAAATTCTAGGAAGCATTTCAGGTCGAGCTAGGAACGAAGTTAAACTTGAGCACCGCTTATCATCCTCAGACAGACGGTCAGGCTGAGAGGGTGAATCGTATTTTAGAAGATCTATTGCGGGCTTGTGTTCTAGACTTCAGTGGATCCTGGGAAGACAATCTGCATTTGGCTGAATTCTCTTATAACAACAGCTACCAGGCGAGTCTGACAATGTCGCCATTCGAAGCATTGTATGGTAGACCGTGCCGATCTCCTTCTTGTTGGGTCGAGCCTGGAAATAGACTTGTGTTAGGGCCTGATATGATTCGAGAAGCTGCCGACAAAGTCGATTTTATTAAGAAGCGATTACTCGCCGCTCAAAGCCGACAAAAGAGCTATGCCGATAGAAGAAGAAGAGATATATCCTTTGAAGTTGGCGACTATGTATATTTGAAAGTATCGCCGATGAGAGGAGTAATCCGGTTCGGTAAAACTGGAAAGTTGGCGCCCAAATTCATTGGTCCATTTCCTATTCTGGAACGGATCGGAACTCTCGCTTATAGGGTCTAACTGCCTAATTGGTTGCCTGGAGTTCATGATGTATTTCACATATCTCAACTTCGAAAGCACGTTCATGATCCAGACTTGATCGTAGAAGAAGCAACTCAACAGGATATTGAAATTACCCCAGAATTAGCTATGAGAAGAGAGCCGCTAAAGATAATAGGCAAAGAAACCAAAGAGCTGAGGAACAAGAAGGTTCACTTAGTCAAAGTGCAATGGAGTGGAGATCCGCGAGATTGTACTTGGGAAACTGAGGAGAGCATTCAGAAAGCTTATCCTAGATGCCGAGTAGATATCTCTGATTGACTCCGGTGCAAGGTACATTTACCATACTTTGCATTACCATTTAATTCTCTACGCTGTTGTTATTTTCTTTTCATGGATGTGCACTTTTAAATTCTATAGGCTGAATGATTTTGAAAAGAGTATAGAGATTAATTAGTATATTTTTGGAAGATTAAAAACAAATTGGTTGTTGTATTGTGGGATTGTAGATTTATCAAACCACTTTCGACTTTGTTCCTTTTCGGGGACGAAAAGATTTAAGTGGGGGAGATTGTAACGACCCAGAAAATCTGAACCAATTTAAAAATTTTAAATTGGCTAAAATAATGGATTTTAAATATTTAAAATAAATATTTTAAATAATGGCAATGAAAACTGAGTTTGAATCGACAATTGAAAACGAATATAATTAATTATATTTATAAACAAGGCCTGAAAGGGCGCTGTAGTTTCAAAAATCGAATTCAAACTTTGTCGGACTATACCGGGTGCAAAACAAAACGAATTTTAGTGAAACTAAAAATATTTAAATCTGTTAGTGAATACCTTTCCAACGAATCTGACAAATCGAAATTTGATAGCGGGCATCAAAAGATATGTCCAGTTGAAAATTCTGAATAGTCGCTATGGAATTCAGGCCCTTAAAAATGGACATTTTGCAAACGACCTCGGATTTCGACGAAACCACTTTTGTTGGATCCGTGATGTCAAATTATTGCTAGGTTTCAAATTTCATAATTTTTCGAATCAATATGTGAGCACGGCAAAGGAAAACGCATTTGACCGGTTTCAGTTGACTTTAATCGACTGGAAATTGGCCATTTTTCAAACGGTCTCAGAATTTGACGAAACTAGTTTTGTTAGGACCGTATCGTCAATACGAAGCTAGAAAATATTTTTCGAGAATTTTTCTAGTTAGTATGTGACCCCGGTAAGTTGAAATGCGCGTTCAAATTCAATATATAGAGTTATATGTTGATTTTAACGGAAACTTATCGAAATGGTCGAATCAGCTTACGATACATATCCCATTGTGTTCGGAATGGGGGTGAAACGCTATGGATGACAGGCGGTGGGTCCCGTTTTGAGTTCGAAATTTTAAGGATGCTTTTTGCATTTAAAATTAAAATTTAAAATATAAATATATATTCCTCTCCCTCTCTCCACTCAGTCAACGTTCAAAAAAAAAACCCTAAACTAAACCGCCGTTCCCAATCGAGTGCGTCGATCTCGCCGCCGCCTGGCCTCGCACAACCTCCGCCAGGGCGCGCCCACCACCAGCGATCCCGACCACCCCCACGCCTCTCTCCTCCCTTCATCGTTCTCCTCCTCCCTGCTAGCCCCAGAATCGCACAGCCAAGCCAAAACAACCCCGCCACCTGACCGCGCCCGCCTCCTCCATCTCCGCCCCTCTTCTCCTTCCCCGAGCGCCCACCCTCGAGCCGCCTCCCCTCCGACGAACTGCGGAAACCCCCCCTCTCTGTAAGTCTCTTTTTTTTATTATTTTATTTTATTTTTACTTCCTTTTATGTAATTTGATTTTATTTTGTTTTTTTTTATATAAACAGAAAGGAGTAGATTTTTAAAAATGAAAAAGAACCGATTTTTAAAAGGAGAAAGATCATATTTTTATATTATAGGAGGGTTCAAATTATAATTTTTATATCAAAGAAAGATTAAAAATATGATTTTTATATAGTATAGATAATAAAAATGCGATCTTTATATTATACAGGTAGTAAAGATTTTATCTTTATATATGCAGTGAAATAAAAATCTGATTTTTTTTATTGGATATAATAAAGTGAAAATCTGATCTTTATATTAAAAGTAGAAATATAAAAAAAAATATAATGTTTATATAGGATGAAGCGTCGAAACTATATATGAAGAAATAAAAATATGATTTTTATTTATTAGAATGAAGCAATAAAAATATAATTTTTATTATGAACAGCGGGACAAAGAACTGCATTGGGATTTCAAGCAGATCCAGACGGCTCAACAGTTCAGAAGCAAAGCACGGCGGAGTGGAACCCAATGTGAGATTTCTAATTTATAAACAATATGGAAAACGACGATGTATAAATTATATAGTCGATGTATGAGTTATATAAGCGTTGTACATCTCTTGTATAAGCGTTGTATAAGTTGTACGTTCGATGTATAAGTTATATATGCGTTGTAAAAATTATATACGTGTTGAAATAAAAGTGAATTGCTATATATATATATATATATATATATATATATATATATATATATACGCCCCTCGTCCACAAACCATGGACGATATTTATTGATTGATAGCGAATGATTGTTTGGGATTGTTTGTGGTTGATATTGATTGATTGAGGTTGAAAAATACCCGTTTGTGGTTGAGAAATATTTGGTTGAAACCACATAGGATTAATTTGTGGAAATGAAATAAATATATACATGCCGCCTGCGTGTGAACTAGATGCATGATCCCCATTGTCAAAAACCGCGAGGTTTTAAGGTAGAGCGAGGAGCCGTACTAGGGACGGTCCCGGTTTTAACTACCCTGCCGTTATGCTGCCGAAAATTTGAATAATATTCGTGTGTTTGATTTATTTTCATCTGCTTAAACTATATTTATTCATTGAATAGAAAACCTTCATGTGTTGAATTGATATTCATTCGTTGATTAGAAATTCATGTGTTGAATGGTATTCACGTTTTAAATATAAAAATCACATTTTTATCTATATATAGAAACTATAGAAAACCTTCATGTGTTGAATTGATATTCATTCGTTGATTAGAAATTCATGTGTTGAATGGTATTCGCGTTTTAAATATAAAAATCACATTTTTATCTATATATAGGAACTATAGAAAACCTTCATGTGTTGAATTGATATTCATTCGTTGATTAGAAATTCATGTTTTGAATGGTATTCGCGTTTTAAATATAAAAATCACATTTTTATCTATATATAGGAACTATAGAAAACCTTCATGTGTTGAATTGATATTCATTCGTTGATTAGAAATTCATGTGTTGAATGGTATTCGCGTTTTAAATATAAAAATCACATTTTTATCTATATATAGAAACTATAGAAAACCTTCATGTGTTGAATCGATATTCATTCGTTGATTAGAAATTCATATGTTGAATGGTATTCATATTTTGAAATAAATTGTTTGATAATAAAAATCACCTTTTATCGACTATATGAACTGTGTAAAATAATCTCGTTTTAAAAGAAATTGTTTTATAAGAAAAATCCTATTTTTATCACCAATATGAAATATATAAAATAATAGTGTTTTGAGATGAGTTGTTTTACAATAAAAATAACATTTTTATTATACGCGTGAATCGTTGAAATGTGAAGTGTTAAAAATAGCCACTTGTTCAAATAAATATATATGAGTTGAAATATTCATTAATTAGCTAATGATATGATTTGTACCTATGTATGTAACATTAGAATGAATGGTGTTTTTAAACCAAATAGAAATCAAATATGAAATTGAATAGAAAATGATAAATGATAAGAACTATATATATGTACATGCATATTCATTGAACAGGTTATAGCAAAGGGGCTAGAGAAGAGGAATAAAATTTTGTGCCCGACAAATAGGTACACATTTACTGTTTTGTTTGGGTGATGATTTTATGAGCCTGTTGGCTAGCCGCTTGGCTTTTTCTTTTTCTTTTTGAGATTAGAAGGACCGGGGAAGCTATTTGAGATTTCCCGATGCTCCCGGTGCAGGGGAGGTTATGGCGAAATTTTCCAAAATTTTAAGGCGTTAGTGAAATATTTGTAGTGAAAACGATATTGAAATTGTTGAATGAATTATATTTATATAAATATATGAATATAAATAAAATTAAAACGAAACGAGGCCGTGCAGTTCGCGTTTTGAAACCGTGATTTCAAACAACTAGTACGGGAAATCCGACCATTGGATTTTCCCGAAACCTCAACCATCGGGTTCGCCTTGGAAATATCTTTCCAACGGCACCAACCTTGTAAAAATCCAACGGTTGGATTGTTTGGAATGTTTAATTCAAATCTGATGAAAAACAGCGCCAGAAACGATTATATTTATATATATAAATATAATTATATATTTAATCGAATAACGACGCTGCAGTTCGTATTTTGAAATCGAAAATTGAAACGATTGTACCGGGAGATCCGACCGTCGGATTTTCCCGAAACTGGAACCGTTGGATTCTTTTTGAAAAGACCTTTCTAATGATGTAAATTTTGTGAAGATCCAACGGTTAGATTTTCAGATATGTGTAAATCAATTCTGAAGAAAAACAGCGCCACGGCCGCGCTATGGCCCAAAGCGTCATTTTGAATAAATAGGCTATTTTAAAATAAATAAAAATAGAGATAAATCGTTATAAAATATTATAAACGTTATGGAATGGAAATAAACTGAATTTGATCGATTTATGTGGTGTTTGATGGTTGAATGTGTTTGGTGTGAAAATTACATTAAAGAACAAAATGGGTGTTGTCGAATGATTTAACCATTGAAATAAATTGATTTGAAATTCTAAATATACGTGAATTATTTGAAAAGGCCGAGTTAATTCTCATTTCAAATAATTGACCGACGATTGAAAGTCGAAGATAAAGACGATGGTCGAAGACCGGAGATCTTCACCTCGTTTGGATGGTAACCGAGGTCCTGATTGGGAGGCATCCCGAAATATGGATAATGAGTGGTGATCGTCCAGACGTACGTGGTGATCGATGGGTTTGCGAGGTATTTAGTGCCTCCGGTTTCGTTCAGACCCAGAACGGACTTGTAAATGGACTGTGTGTCTGACATTGGATTTTATTCTGTGCTTGATTGATCCCTATTACATATACATCTGTTTGGCGGCGGAGAATTTATTCTTTTTCTTAACGCCCTTCTCTGAAATGCACGAGCTCAGAGGTTGTATATCGATGGACATCAGTCGCATGGCATGAATTGCCTGTGTGGCATGCTAAGATGCAGTGATCAGGGCTTCTGTTGAAAAGCAAAGTCTTGTGGTGATGATCAAAGCACCGCCTGTGTGGCGTAGCTTTGTGTATAACGTAAAATCGCGAGCCTCACACCCCGGTATGAACCAGAAACGGGAGAGGACATCAGGGAGGGCCTGCGTTTCTTTCTAGCTAGGGTGGTGTCAGTGACCTACCAACCCTGACATTTATTTACTTTTCACCTATGTGGTTGTTGCAGTTGCGAGGGGCCTCGGTTTGATCGGACGATCCGGGTCCGATGGAGTCATTCGTTGGCTCATTTACACCCCAAAGGGTGGGGAAACGCAGTGTTCAGGCATTTTAATCCACATCGGTGGACCGACCATGACGATCCAAGGGCCCACTTGCGTCTGGGTCCTAGGACACGGGCTAGAGCGTCTCGAATTCGGTAAGGACTATCTTTTGCCTTAGTTCATGACGGAAATCCAATTTCCAAATATGACATCGTGCGGTTTTGATTGTATATATATATGGCGACATGATATATGGTACCCATGCCGTCTAGGATTGATAGTTATGATTTGAAATTGTTTTCAAAGCATATAAACACTAGCAATAATATCAATTGCCTTTGTTTTATTCGTATCAAGCATATTTTGGCCGTTATAAGGTAAAAACTCTATCCTCCGGTTTGCGTTGCATTGTGTGATGGGAACTGAGTCTTATAATGGCTTCATTTTTATAAAATGCATTGCGTTGTTTAAAAGAAAGATTGGTTTTAAAGCACTGGCAATCCAATGGAGTAAACCCGTTCCACGAAAGTGGCGTGGTCCTGTGATTAGCCAAATTATATGTGTTGAGTAGATTTCTCATACCAGTCCCATGACTGACTCGTAGTTTGTTTCACTTTCAAACTCAGGTGCCCCTTTTTCTTCACGGGCAGCCTTGTATTCAGGTTTAGCTGGTTCTTTCTGGATAGCTGGAGCTGAAGATGGATTCTATCATTTATCTCTTTTTATGCTGTTCAGCTCCTATTGTACATGTTATGTTTGTTTTCCGCTGTAGACATTTATGTATAGCTAAACTGTATTTGTACTAGGTAAGATCCTGTATACTGTGTAACTCTGATGATTACTTTTATCCAGTATATTCTATTGTTCATTATCTGGTGTATTTATTTAGATTCTGTTCTGCTTTTATCTGTTTCTGTGTTATATTCCAAAGATAAACCTTGTCTCCGTCAGAACGGGAATTGGGGTCGTCTCAATTCTCCTTTAGAGATATACCAGCGGCAGGTGGTTCCATACCTTGTCATAGCCGGAATCCAATATTCAATAAGTGCCCGCGGTTTATGATTGTATATTATATATTTGAACATGAGATGCAAACGTTCCACTAGATTGTTATTTACTTGATTTTGACATTATTATAATATCAAAAGAGTTTTGATATAAAGATTATCATTCCTTTCAAAGGGATTTTGAAAGTTAAATCAAGTGTTTGGATTCTCATAAGGGAAAAACCCGTTCTCTGTTATACGGCGTGGTCTTATGAGATATCATTTATTTTTCTGAAACTGTTTTAAACTGTTTACTCATACCAGTCCCATGACTGACCCAGAGTTTATTTTGTTTTGTTCTACCTAAACTCTTGGGTGCCTAAATTTGTACGGGCAGTCAAGTGGTTCAGGATTTTACAGATCTATCTAAAGGAGCTTGGAGCAGGAGGCTTTAGTGTAAGTTATATAGAGTTTTGTTCCGCTGTATTGTAAGTGTTGTACTCTGATAAGTGTATGTTATACAGTTGAAATTTTGTATTTCAAAAGTTATGACATATTATATATTTTTTCGCTGCGATGTGAGATTCTGTGTTGTTATTTCTGTTCTTCTTCTACCTTTTTCTTCTAAAAAAATGATTCGTATTTTCATGATATTTGGGTTGGATGTATGATGTATGTAGTCAACTCTGATATTATGGATTTGCGGGTCACTACAATCTTCTTTTATTTTCTATACTTAGAAAATATATTCTATTTATAATCAGAAAACATACCAATTACTTATCTCTTCCACAACCATTAATTTATTTCTTTACTCAGGAAATATTTATTATTATATTTCTAAATTTCCACTTACTTGGGTTAAAACGAATGTTGTATAAACATCGTTACAACAACCCAAAACAATGCATTCAACTAAATTTCTTTAAACATTTCTCTTCGAGACTTAATCTTGCCATTTATCAGCTAATAATGAAATCAATCGGGTTAGGGTATAATTACTTCTCAGACCTTGACTCAAAATATTATTAACTTCAAAACAGACAAGACCGTTTACTCGAATAATCAACACCATACTAAATCAATTTTCCATTTCTAAAATGTATATACATTTCTCTTTCTATTTTTACCAAATTTAATTATAGATTTCCTTTTTGTTTATTATATTCTATTTTTAAGTTTGTTTCTTATCGAATTCTATATATATATCGATACATTGATTTCTAACTATTGAATTTTCTTTAAAATTTTCTAACTCCTTAATTTTCCGGAAAAATTCGCCATAACCTCCTTTGTACCGGCAAATAGTTCAAACCTCAACTCGCCTCTCTAGGCCCTTTCCATTCAAAAAGAAAATCAAAAATCCAAGCGGCTTGCCGATTCGGTGCATAAAACCTCATATAGAATTTAAACATGTACCTTTTTGTCGGGCACATAAATTATAATCTTCATACACTTCATCCCGTACCTATCTAACACATATACATCCATTCACAATTTGTTTCAACTCAACTGGCTATTTTTAGCTTAATTTGCTAATTTATCTTTAATCAGCTATTTGCCTATTTCAACTTTTTAATTGAACACCGGATATGTTTTTATTATACTTAAAAACCAATCTGATTCCATTTTCAACCCGAGTTTCATATTCAATTTCGAATATGAATTTATAAACCCCATTCACTTATCTAACGCCCAATTTCGATTCAAAACACGATTAACTAATTATTTTCAAATTAGTTAATTCTATTCAATAATTAAAAATCTGATTTTTGTTTCAAAAATCATTCCATTACTCCACTTGAGTTTAGATATATTTTACAGCTCAAGTATGAATTCTTCTAATGTAAATCTAAGTTTTATTTGCCTAAAATTCTCCTATTTAATTAAATAAACTGTTATGGTTTTATAATGGTTGTGGCGCTGTTTTTCTGAAAATTTGATTTTGACATAATACAAAATCTATAAGATGGAATCCAGATTTTTCTCTTCCATTACAGAACTATTATTCAACTGATCCTGACGATTCTTGTTTCACAGAATTCCGACTTAAATTGAGTTCTATATACTCAACTGAAGTTCGAAACGCCAATTTACGAACTACCGCGCTGCGACGAGTTCGTTTTAATTATATATATATATAAAAACGTTTAAACTTCGTTTAAATTAAATTCAACTCCATTCTAATATATTTTTAATATATATCAGATCAGTTTTCTAATTCAACATAATATTTTCGATTATCTATAATTGTCGATTTTTCCTTACTCGCTAATATATTTATTTATACTTCGATCTTCTATATTTAATTCCAATTCTTTTTATAAATAAATTATTTATAAAATTCGATGTAATCAAAATTCAATTATAAACCCGTTGAATTTTTCTCAGTTCAGCTTATATTCCGAAATCCAAAATATAATCAATCGTTTTGTTTTCAAAACAATTCCCAATTTACTATTAAATTCCTATTTGAATTTAAAGGGTTTAAATTATCCAAATGATAATTTATTTCACCAAATTTATAACACTATTTATAAATTCAACTTCCTTGTTTCATATATTTAAACAAGTCCCCTTTTCAAATTTCTATTTGAAACTCCATCCCTTTGATATTCCGAATTGCAGAATAAAAACCGTTGTTCCCTTTCGAATGATTTCAAATTCTATTTTTAAATTCATATTTGAAATTTAAATATTCAAATTATCTCTTGATAATTAATTCATTATATTTATAAACGCCATTTTAGAAATTTCCTTGTTTTATATTTAAACAAGTCTATTTCGAAATCTATTTAAAACCAAAATATTATTTTGGAAATTTCTATTTATAATAACTTATATATATAACACCCAATTTATTTTCACATTCAATTTAACTTCTATTTAAATAAATTCGAATTAATCGAATTCAAATCATAAATCCTTACGGATTTATTTTAGTTCAATTTATATTCTGAACATCAGAATAAATTCCATCGTTTATTTCTTTAAAACGATTTCCCCATTGCTATTTTTAAATTCACATTTGAATTTAAATATTCAAATTATCCAATGATAATTTTTCCACTTTATTTATAAACACTGTTTATAATTTCACTTCAATTCTCGTATTATTAATTTATAAACAACGTTTATAAATTCACTACTTGTTTTATGTATTCAAACAAGTTAATATATTTATAGTCCAATTTAAATTCAAATTATATTTTAGATAAATAGAATTTTCCATTTATATTTCAAAATATCCTTTTCCCTGATATTTTTATATATCAACATTTCAGGTCCAGTGATATTTTAACCAATCAAAAATACCAATTTTCAACCACGGATTTCCTAACACATCATACATGAATATATATATGAGAACAAACAAATAATAATATTTTTGAGGAATCCAGTTGGAACCCTCCAACCTGTTTTCCTGCATCCACAGACGTTAGCCAACATTAATAATACCCATTCTGCTTCGTGGCAGAATATCGCGGTATAGAAGGTCATCCTCTATCATAGCGTGGGGCGTATAGGGTCATCCGCTAATGATACTGCGGGAATCCAACCACTAATATATATATATATATTAACCACAAACACCAATCCTATATAACTAATATATATTTAATAATAGCCACAGTAATATTTTATGCAACCATACAACCATCAATTATTTTTGAAGACTAAAAATAATTCAAATTAAAATAAATTGAGTGAGGTTTACTCACCGTGATTTTCCTTCGATGATTTACGTTGTTTTATCTAATTTTAAACAATCGTTTAAAATTAGATAAAAATTCCAGTAAGCTTCAAAGTACTCCTAGTTATGCAATGTGAATCCTACGTCCATATGAATTCAACACGGCTTGCTTCATCCCAATCTGCCATCACATAAATTAGTTATCGATGTAGCAGGTTCGAGATGAATTCAAATGTTATTAACTAGTTTAAGTACATACTAAATTTACAAATTATTTTACTAACAATTACCTTGATTCACGTTTTATAGCTAATACATCTTCACCGTTTCCAGCGTATGAACTGCATACAGCTCCACCATTATCATCTCCTATCAGGATAATAACCCGCCAATCATACAACCCAACTGACAATTATGTTTCACAAAACCAATTCAGTTACTTCACCATCAAACAACTACCACCCTCGCTCTTCCACTACTGCAACATTTGCCATTGTTTCCAACCCTTTACTGTATAATCCATACTTCCCTAATTCATTAAACTCCACTCCAGGTTTTCCACCTGTTCACCATTAGCAACCATGAACTCTTCCTTGTCGTTAACGCATTTACCTTACTTCCATCCAGACTTCACCGACGAACCCTCCTGACCCTATGAAATCAATCTCGACATCCTCTCCATACATACGACTTCGGCATCCTTCCAGCTTCCACAAATCGCACACTGTACTTAAACACCCTTTCCAAATCGTGTTTACCTTATTTTACTGCTATAGGCGCGATACTCTCACTGTTGAAACCCTCTTACTTGATGCCGCTACAGAATTCCACAACGACCAATACACACCAATCATCGCATCAAAAAAATTGCTGTGAAACCCTTCTTCACTAACGCGAGCTCCCCCGCCAGCCATTGGAAACAACGCCTCGAACTACATCATCGAACCGACCCCCAAAACACAATCCTTCTTTTTGACCTAATTCACGATGTCAGGTCCTCGTTCATGAATCTATGCTTCATCTTCGAAATCGATTTAGAAATTGATTCTGATTTTTAGTAGATCGGCTATTTTATATTTGGATCTTCAAGTTCTAAAAACTGTGAAGTGGAAAATGAACTAATCGGAAGGGAAGGGATCATTTTATATAAATGATTTAACCTAAAGAGGAGCGGTATGCTAACTTATCTGAAGCTTCCAACTTAGATCTTCAGAGAACAAACAAAATGAAAAGAAAGGAAAAGGAAGAAGTCGTGTTTATAAATACATGAAGAAGCATATGAGCTAAGGAATTGTCTGCGTTGTTACATGATATGCGGTAGGTTAAGTACATTGTAATTAATATCGATTTGATTTGTATTAAATACGATTAGACATAAAGGGATTTTTATTCTTTTTAAATAGGTATCGATTTGATTTCGATCCTATCCACTCAAAATATATCAGGGTTCGTAACTCGACACCACGAACCGCTATTTAACCTACCAACCGACGTTTCAACGCGATTACAATATTCTGAACTCAACATAATAGACTATAGAAACTAGTTCGAACGTAATATGAATTAACAATATTAAATTGATATTATATAATTTAAATTCAAAACAAATAAATTCTTCGATAATAAATTATTATTATCATCGTCTATATTCAAATAGAATTTATACCGGTCATCTGAATTTTTTTTGACTCCATATTTAACTTCGATTTCAACTATATTTCGTATTTCGATAATTTAATATATTCGATATTAAATCGAAATCGATTTTCAAAACGACACTTAATATAAAAATTCATTTACATTATCATTTAATATTTAAAACCATATTAAATAATTCAAAATAAACTGACAGAAATCTGGGTCGTTACACCCAAACCCTACATAAGCGAGAGATAGTAGGCAACCACTTATTACCTGCAGGATAGGTATACTATTAATCGACATTCATAACCCTTCCATGATGGACCCCGGTGTTATTATCTAGTTAACCTTAATGGATAATCCCCTAATCACTTAACACTTCCAGCTGGATAGGCAGTCCTGAGAACCTTTAATTCCTTATCCAAAGGCAGACTTTAAACTAGTTACTTACTACCTAGTGGAAGCAGACTATCGTACAGATTAGCGATCTCGTACCTAAGAAGGCTACGCTAGGAATCATTTCCTTTTTGGAAATAATTCTAACTATATAATTTACTATCATCACAGGTTCTTATGGTTAATGATTTCTCACATGTTTTCGATTATTAAAAAGTGCAGACTTCTGTTGAATAAGGCAATTAACCTCGCATCATTGACCTATGAAGTCTGGTCCTTAATTCTAACTAAAATATTAATCCTGGATTTAAACAAGAATGAGATGAGGATAATTATCTATAACTTCTTACCTTAGGATATTAAATTATTTACATTCTTATTGGACTTAGTACATATTGTGATAAACCCATTGAGTCCCCTTTAATTCCATACATTATTATAATGGTCATATGCCATTAATGACCTTAACAATCATATTTCCTAAGGCAATAGACATTCGGTCAATTTAATTCCCTAACTATCTTGTGCAATTAATGACTGTAATAGTCATGTTTCCTAAAGCAACTAACAACCTTTTAAATGACATTTATATCAGGCCCATTTAATTATGCTAATTCTAATTGTTGTACCCCCTAAATGTTACTATATTTGTATATAGGTTAATTACTATTATTAGTTTTCCTAATTTGGGACAGAACATCTATTCCTAATCACATTCAAATTGTAATTAATTTTGCATTTATTTCCTATTCAATTCATTTACCCTTAACATTCATGGTTAAAATATTTATACCCTTATTTATAACCTTTTAATTATATCAATTAGTTCCATATTTATTGCTAAAACGGTAATAAATATCCATTTCCAATTATTATAGGAAATATTACCATATATTTATTCCCATAAAATGGAAACCTTTCAAATTCAAATACACAACATACATTCAATTTAATAAACATATAGTAGGGTTATTTATGTTGTTTGGACGGATAAGATAATAATTATTTATTTATATTTTAAGCGCAATGTTAGCATAGTTACTAATTATATTTTATTATTGTTCTAGTTTAAATTAACGATTATAGTAATCCTTTTGGTGTGTAGTCTTGTTTAAGATTCAAAATCTCATGGAAAGGTTATTTACTATAATAACTGTAAATTTTACCCAAACTTTTCAAAAAGGAATATTGGCATATTTAAAATCGCAAGGAAATCGATTAATATTTTATTTGGAATAGATATTTCAAACTACATACAAAAATACATGAATTTGTACATCTCTTCCTATTTGATTTGTTTATATTACTAGTAGATTTCAAATGATGCCTTTTTATGTAAAAAGAGCAAAAAGTCTAGTTTATAATAATTAAGTAAAAACCCAGAACAATACCAAACACAGACAGGTTTATAATTATAAAATCATAGCTACAAAAATCATATATTTAGACCTAAATCCTATGTATTTGGAATAACAACACTACACATCTGACTATACTTGGGACGAATTCCAAAATTCAAGGTGTTAATAATAACCACAAAAAATTCAAGATAAATTGTAGGCATTATAAGAATACTAAACTAAAAGGGCTGTATATCTATATCAAATTTCATATATATTATTTCGGATTTGACAAAAAAACAAATCTAATTTTTTTTAGGCATACAACCAGATTCAACACAAATGAAGTATTTAAGATATTCTAAATAATGAATATATTCCTCACTCACTTGAAAGCTATCCAAAACCAATTGTGAGCATATATTTTAGGTCTATAATATCTAAATCCTTCAGGTCTACAATTTGTATACGAATGAGATGCATACATACATACATACATACATACATGCATATATATATATATATATATTAAGATTTGTGGATCTGAAAGATAAATTGGAAAAGAAAAAGGAATTTAATAATATGGATTACCCATTCGTTGATATAGCCTTTTTGCAAAAATCTTGTTTCGGTCTCTCCGTTCTGTAACGACCCAGATTTTTAACCATTTAATTTAATATTTTTTTTAAATGTTGATTTGGATTTTTAATGGTTTGAATTTAATAATTTTGAATATTTTATTTGTTTAAATAATAAAAAAATAATTTAATTTTGAAATAGTCAAAATTGGCTGAATTTGCAATATTGTATGATTTGGTGACATATGGATATTTATTTAAGTTTATATTTACTTTTATTTACGATTTCATTTATTAAATGAAGTTTGTATGTTTAATTTATATTTTAAATATAAAATGAAGCGCAGCAGCGTGGTAGTTCGTAATCTAACGTTTTGAACTTCAATTGGTTATACAAGATCAAAAATAAGTCGAATTTCTTTGAAATAAGAAATGTGTTGAATCAATTAGATGATAATTTTTTAATGAAGCAGAAAATTCAAGTTTTCATATTGTAGATTTCGTTTTATGTCCAAATAAAATTTTTAAATAGTCGCTATGGAATTCGTTAATAAAATATATCGGTTTATTTTATATTTGCATATTTTCAAATTTTGTTTCAAATAGAATCTGTACGCGTTCATGCGAATTTTGACGGCGAGCGCTATACGCTATAACTATCGGTGTTCGTTTCCCGTAATATATAATACATCATCTCAACAAAATATCGTTGGTTTAATCAAGATAAAAATCTACAGTCATTTTAATTGAATATGCTGTGAACATTCTGTTTTCGAGCATTACATCCTTTTGTCCGTAATTTTCTTCAGAATGATCAACGATCATGCGCCAATCTAGCCATTTCAGAAAATTCAATTAATTTCTCCCCAAAATATGTGTATACTCAGTAATGAGCTTCACCACATTTTTCTATTCTACCATGCAAAATATTTGCGCAACTTTATGTTTCATTTCTTCGCATGTGAAAAGTTGGAAAATTCTGCACTCGCGCTGCAATTGTCCCCTTTTTCCTTCCGTCCTATCAGAAAAGATGTGCCTTTTGTACGATCATACATTTACTTTATTTTTATTTCCTTGGTGCCCATGGTTCCTTCCACTATATGTTCTAACCTTCCCTTCTCTTTTCCAAACACAGCAGTAAAGAAAAAGAGATCATCCTAGAAACGAATGAAAGCCCGAAACTTCAGAAAAATAAAAATCAAAACAAGAGAAATATAGGGAACGAAATAAAACAAGGAAGCAAAGCACGTGTGTCTCGACTTGGTTACTCCGACGACTGGCTGACATCTGTGGCGATCGGTGGAGGGTCAGACCAGTATGAGATCTTGAAAATAGTGGTAGGCACGTTTGGAAAAGGGTGGTCTGGTGGTCTTCGACATGGCAAGGCCGTGGTTGGGCGTGTATAGACCATTGTTGTTCGAAGCTATCTACAAGCGATGTCAGAAGTTCGGAGGGAGAGTTGGTGTGGCGGAGGCAGTTCAATGTGACTGCTGGCGAAGTACAGGTTCGGAGGAAGCTAGCGTAGTGACATACTCATGGGTAGGGTTCGTTGATGGGTTCACTTGAAGTTAGGGATTGTCTGGCATGAGAAGTGATATAATAAATGGCGGCAGAGCCTTGCTCTGGTGGTTCGAACTACATAGCAAAGTGATCGGATAGAGGATAGGTTGGAGGAGTTGTCCTAGTGGAGTGGAACTGGAAGTAGCATTTTGGACTGGGTGTGACAAGCCGGATCAGTCTTTGGCGGAGGCGGGGTAAATTATAATGTATTCGTAGAGTAGTAGGAGCTGTGGTGGGAAAGCTCATGGCATGGCGTTGGGTAATGTACTGGTGCAGTCTTGTAGGTAGAAAAAGTGAACTGGCTTTTGAGTAGGAAGGAAGGAATGGCGATCTGAGGAAGTTTACTGTAATAGGCCTTGGGCACAAAGGAAAAGAGGAGAGGCGAAATTTCATGTGTGGATGTATATATTGTAAAGCTTCAATTGCATTTTGTTTAATGTGGTAGAAGAAGACTTGCATAAAAATTTTACGCAGGAGAAGAAAATGGATGATGGGCCGAGAGTTGCTCTTGTGGGCTTGGGCCGAAAAATAAATAGATAAAAGAAAACAAAAAGGGGTAGGTGGGTTTCGTCTTGAACAAAGCTGGTGGAAAATAGGTCTCATGAATTTGTAGGAGAGGATGCGTTGATAAAGCATAGTGGTGACGTGATTATTGGATAAGAAGGTAATTAGCTGAGATTTAATTAAATAAAAAATTAGTTTTTATAATTGTTTACCTATAAGGAATTGGTGTAACTTTTGCACACGATAACTGAATTGAATGAAATAGGAGGTGATGAAATCATATCAGGAAATACTACGATGCTGAGTTGAGTTGGAAGGGTTTGGTATCAATTGAGATTTTTGTTTAATTTTAGACGTCTGTTTAAAATAAAACGAAATAACACTAAAATCAGATCGAAGACAAGGTGAGTTAACTCTCACACTTTTCTGGAATTTTCTGATGTGTTAAATTCATACAAAAAAATTATAATTCATAATAGAAATAATTGGATGATGGAATGCCTTAGTTGCTTATTATTTGTTAAACGGTTGTCAACATCTAAAATATGTCGTATTACATGATTGTTTCATATATTAAATATTATTATGATATGTGATGCAGGAATGGACAGGTTGGAGGGATCTGACTAGATTCCTCAAATATATTGCATATTACTTTTTTTTCATATTACACAAATATGTACTATTTACCCCCAAATGACGTTACATTCTGATTGAATATTGATGGTTGATTCTATATTGAACGTCAAATTGTCAATGTGATGTTTTTAATCAATAGACGATATTGATGAAGTTATTGGCAACAAATGATCTAAAATGCTATTTTTAAGACGTTAATTCACCGTCAGACGAATTGACGTTATTATTTTTATAATTGAAGTGAAGTTTTAAAATTTATTTCTATTGAAAATAGATGTTTTGAAATAAGAGATATTTATAAATAGTTTTTATAAATTAGTTATATAATATTTTGCAACAATTTTAATGAGTTTATAAGTCTAGGAGCCATAATTTAACCTACAGGTTATTATTTTGAAAATATCTATTCAAGTAAAACAGTTAAGCGGTATTTTTATGTTAATTATATTAATCTAAGGGTAAGGATATTTTGAAACCAGTTAGGAAATAACGGATGTTTAAATTGATGAAGCCAACTGGTTAATTAAAATGTATAACTAGATCAATCGGTCTTCAGTTAATCTAATCAAAATAAATTAATGAATAATCTTTTTTAATAATATATGTTAGATATTAATTGTCTTTTATTTAATGATATTTAAAAATGCTTATCAACCGATAAATTAGTAATGGAGTATTATCGTTTAATATTGTCGGTAAGTGTTCAAATGATCTATTCTTAATTACTAAAATATTCTTTAGTTAATGATGAAAGTAATTATTATTTTAATAATAATTAATGTAATTTACCTTGTTAAATGGAAGTTTATTAAGTAATGGTGTTTTGAAATGGAACTAACGGAATTATGTTAACAATGACGTTATACTAAAGCTTGTAAACCAAGATATGAAGCTAATATGCAATTTTTAATTTAGTATTACTTAATAATTGAGAAGTTCGAAAAGAAATTTATTGTAAGAGATTGGATAAGAAAATCCAATTATAAATGAAAGGTTAAGAAGTGACGATTAATGTAAACATTTCAATAAGACTTGGTTTTACATGGTTATTTAATTAAGTAAATAAAATGAAATATGATTTCAAAAAGGAAAAGATTATTTTATTTCTATGGGAAGATTTTAGAATTTGAATTCAAGATTTCATAAATAAAATTTATAAAGTAAAGCGATGAGTTTGAAATAAGCTTAAGTAAAAACATGTTTGGGTAGAAGATTTGCAAAGGTAAGAAGCTTAGTTGAATTTTGTGTAAGGAACTTAGTAAATCGATTTTAAAATAAATCCAAATGATAATGAGTTATATTACATAGTTTTAAAGCAAAAGAGTTTGCGTTAGTTAGTCTTACTTGAATAAAAAGTAAAAGAGATTATTTTGAGAATAAATATGACAAAATGAAAGAAATGGTTATTAAAACCATGTTTTGAATAAAAAGTAAATGGAAAGGTAAGTTTTGTGTTTCAAACTTTTATCTATTCTGAGATAAGAATGTTGTTAGTCAACGTCTGAGAGGAAGTTAAAATACCCCAACTTTAACGACTTCACAATTATCAAGGGATGATATTATTTTGAAATAGTAGAAGTGTTGAAATTTGTATATTATTTCTACAAGAGAAATATTACGACGTTATTGACAAGATTTTGGAAACGTAATTAGAACCAGTGAATTTTAGTAAAACAATGTATAATTTAACATGATTTAACACAAGTTTGAATTGTGAATATATGGAGGTTTCCGCAAGGAAAAGCAAAGTATGAGATTTGGCGAATATATTGTGATGTTTTTGAAATAAGGAAATGAAATGGGGTTTTGTAAATATTGTTTTCCATGTAACTTATAATGAGATTTATGACAAGAGAATATGAAATCGATTTATAATGATTGATAAAATAGTTTAAAATAAATGAATTAGAGCTGCCGATATACTTAACCATAATATGTGAATTGATAGTTAAAATCCTGTAACGACCCGGAAAATCTGAACCAATTTAAAAATTTTAAATTAGCTAAAATAGTGGATTTTAAATATTTAAAATTAATATTTTAAATATTTAAAATTAATATTTTAAATAATAGCAATGAAAAGTGAGTTTGAATCGACGTTTGAAAATGAATATAATTAATTCTAATTATATACAAGGCCTGAAAAGGCGCTGAAGTTTCAAAATTTGAATTCAAACTTTGTCGGACTATACCGGGTGCAAAACAAAACGGATTTGAGTGAAACCAAAAATATTTAAATCTGCTACAGAATACCTTTCTAACGAATCTAAAAAATCGAAGTTTCATAGCAGGATGCAAAAGTTATGGCCAAATGAATTTTCTGAAAGGTCGCTATGGAATTTATATTGCACGTGAAATTGGCCATTTTGCAAACGACCTCGGAATTCGATGAAACAACTTTTGTTGGATCCGGAATGTGAAGTTATTGCTAGGTTTCAAATTTCATAATTTTTGAAGCTAGTATGTGAGCGTGGTAAAGGAAAACGTGTTTTGGTCAATTATAGTTAAATTGGATTGACCAGAAATGGGCCTTTTTGCAAACGGTCTCAGAATTCGTCGAAGCTAGTTTTGTTGGGACCGTATCGTCAAAACATAGCTAGATTTATTTTTCTGGGATTTTTCGAATCAGTTTGTGGCACTGGCAAGTTGAAATGTACGTTCAAATTGAATATTGAATGTTATATATTTTAATTTGAACGAAAACTGACTGAAACAGTCGAATGGGCCTATGAAACATATCCCATTGTGTTCGGAATGGGGGTAAAACACTAGGGACGACAGTCGTTGGGTTTGGAATG
The DNA here is from genome assembly GCA_030737875.1 of Allium sativum. Lineage (NCBI taxonomy): Eukaryota > Viridiplantae > Streptophyta > Magnoliopsida > Asparagales > Amaryllidaceae > Allium > Allium sativum. The sequence goes on from CM060918.1 coordinate 756,816,662, forward strand.
GTGGTCGTGTCAGAAAAACCCTTTTAAAACCCACCGGCCAATCAGATTTTTTATAAAACAAAAGGAAAAAACTTTTTCTCTCTCCACGAACGAAGGCGGAAGATCCTTCCAATCTTCCAGCCCCGATTCTGACCGCCTCATCCCTCGTTGACCCTCGCCGCTGTTGAACCTTTCGAAGATCTCTTCCCCCTCTCCAAATCCATACCCGTTGCTCCCTCCCTCGTGCTCTGGTTCTCGAGAATCGAGCTTTGAAAGTTGCAGGTTTGAAACCGCCGCCGCCACCTCCTGCCAGCGTCGAACTGGAGCCCACCCCCATGCGCCAGAGCGTGATTCCAAGCTCTTCCTCGTGGTGAAGGCCGGTCGACCTATAGCACAACGGATTTAGTGCAAGATCAAAACCTAGTTTTGAACGAAATAGAAAGGTACGGCTGTTAAATTATATAAACTATTTAATAGCAGTTCTAAGCGCTGCGGTTTTTGATTTCACTGTAAAAATCATATCTTTTTCGTTTCTTGACGAAATTCGATGAAACAGGAAACATCTTGACCGTGTGGACGTCTTCTACATTCTAGAAGAGACCGCATATTTTTCTGAGCCTTCTGCTATTTTTGGTGGAATGGAACCCAATGTGAGATTTCTAATTTATAAACAATATCGAAAACGACAATGTATAAATTATATAGTCGATGTATGAGTTATATAAGCATTTTACACCCCTTGTATAAGCATTGTATAAGTTGTACGTTCGATGTATAAGTTGTATATGCGTTGTAAAAATTATAAATATGTTGAAATAGAAGTGAAATGCTATATATATATATATATGTATATGTATATATATATATATACGCCCCTCGTCCACAAACCATGGACGATATTTATTGGTTGTGATTGGTGTGAAAATTGATTGATAGCGAATGGTTGATTGGAATTGTTTGTGGTTGATATTGATTGATTGTGGTTGAAAAATACCCGTTTGTGGTTGAGAAATATTTGGTTGAAACCACATAGGATTAGTTTGTGGAAATGAAATAAATATATACATGCCGCTTGTGTGCGAACTAGATGTATGATTCCCCATTGTCAAAAACCGCGAGGTTTTAAGGTAGAGCGAGGAGCCGTACTAGGGACGGTCCCGGTTTTAACTACCCTTCCGTTATGCTGCCGAAATTTTGAATAATATTCATGTGTTTGAATTATTTTCATTTGTTGAAACTATATTTATTCGTTGAATAGAAAGCCTTCATGTGTTGAGTCGATATTCATTCGTTGGATAGAAATTCATGTGTTGAATGGTATTCGTGTTTTAAATATAAAAATCACATTTTTATCTATATATATATAAACTATAGAAAACCTTCATGTGTTGAATCGATATTCATTCATTGAATTGAAATTCATGTGTTGAATGGTATTCGTGTTTTAAATATAAAAATCACATTTTTATCTATACATATAAACTATAGAAAACCTTCATGTGTTGAATCGATATTCATTCGTTGAATTGAAATTCATGTGTTGAATGGTATTCGTGTTTTAACTATAAAAATCACATTTTTATCTATATATATAAACTATAGAAAACCTTCATATGCTGAATCGATATTCATTCATTGAATTGAAATTCATGTGTTGAACGGTATTCATATTTTGAAATAAATTGTTTTATAATAAAAATCACATTTTTATCATCTATATGAACTACATAAAATAATCTTTGTTTTGAAAGAAATTGTTTTACAATAAAAATCCTATTTTTATTACCTATATGAACTATATAAAATAATAGTGTTTTGAAATGAGTTGTTTTACAATAAAAATCACATTTTTATTATATACATGAGTTGATAAATATAGTGAAGTGTTGAAATAGAAGATAGTTTGATAAAAATATCATTTTTATCAAAAGTATGAAATTCATATGGTTTTGAAATCGAAGAATCGATATATATATATTTAAAAATAATTGAAATATATCGAAAAACGATGCTGCAGTTCGTATTTTGAAACCGTGATTTCAAACGATTAGTACGGGAGATCCGACCATCGGATTTTCCTGAAATCGCAACCGTTGGGTTCGCTTTGGAAATATCTTTCCAACGGCACCAAATTTGTGAAAATCTGTGACGAAAAGGAATTTCGCTCGGTCCGAACCAGTCGCTAAAACGACCCAGACCGTTCGAAACGCCTGATTGTTTTGAGAACAAGATAAAATAGAACGCATACAGAAGAACATTTCACTGTATATCACAACAGTGCATCAGATTACAAGAATATACAGAGTATAAACAAATAAATATTACACAGAAATATCAGAGATTTAAATTACATTTAAATACAACGCAGCGGAAAATAATACAATACACAACTAGAAGAGATATACGGATACAAAGCTTTCCGGATATCGTTCCAGCTGTAAACCGGGATCCTGTGAATATAAATCTGCAAAACCAAAAATACTAGCTGCCCGTGTCAAAATAAGGGCACCCAGAGTTTAGGTTAAAACAATAAACTCCAGGTCAGTCATGTGACTAGTGTGAGAACTAAAACAGTTGTTAATCTTTATTTTAAAGTTAGGTGAATCAAGGGACCACGCCGTATGACACGGAACGGGTTTCCTCCCAAGAATATCAGTGCATAACAACAAACAGTGCAATGCAAAATAAAGAAAAATGAAGCTATTATAAGACCCAGTTCCCATCACACAATGCAACGCAAGCCGGAGGATAGGGTTTTTACCTTATAATAGCCAAGAATGCTTGATACATTGAAAAACAAATCATTTGATACTATTATAAGTGCATAGTGTATAAAACAACTTCAAACCATAAGTATCAATCATAGGCGGCATAAGCGCCCCATCCCACTATGTCGCCATATATAGGATTACAACTAAAACCGCAAATGTCACGTATTTGGAAATTGGATTTCCATCTATGAACCGAGGCCAGGGATCGTCCTCTACCGATTTGTGGCTCTCTAGCCCGAGCCACAGGTAAGCGCGCAGGCAAGCCTTGGAGCGACAGGGCCGGTCCACCGATGTGGATTATTATGCCTGAACACTACGTTTCCACGCCCTTTGGGGCGTAAATGAGCCAACGAATGACTCCATCGGACCCGGATCGTCCGATCAAACCGAGGCGCCTCGCAACAACAACAACCACACAGGTGAAAAGTATATAAATATCAGGGCTGGTAGGTCACTGACACCACCCTAGCTAGAAAGAAACGCATGCCCTCCCTGAGGTCCTCCCCCGTTTTTGGTTCACAACCGGGGTGCGAAACTCGCGAAGCAAACGTTACACAAAGCTACGCCACAAGGGCCATGCTTCGATCATCAACCACAAGACTTTGCTTTTCAACAGAAGCCTCGATCAATTGCCACTTAGGCATGCCACACATGCAATTTACTCCATACGTTTGATATCCATCAGTATATAACCCCTGAGCTCGTACGTCTCAGAGAAGGGCGCTAAGCAAGAGAATAAATTCTCCACCGCCAAACAGATATATATTTAATGGAGATCAATCACACGGACTAAAATCCAATGTCAGACACACAGTCCATTTACAAGTTCGTTCTGGGTCTGAACGAAACCGGAGGCACCTAGTACCCCGCGTATCCATCGATCTCCAAGTACGTCTGGACGATCACCAACTGTTTCCATCTTCTTGGGTGTACAGCCCAATCAAGATCATCAGTAATTACCCAAACGACGTGAAGACCTCCGGTCTTCGACCATCGTCTTCATCTTCGACTTATTGTCATATCAGTTATTCAGAATGGGATAAAACCGGTCTTCCCGAATAACTCGCGTATATTTTAAATAAGTGTTACACAAACACAACATACGCCTCATTCCAATTCATCAGTCACTAACCGTAAATTAATCAAGAGAATAATTCCCCAAATATTAACCCCGAAGGCCGAAACCAACATCAGATCAATATCCAGAAAACCATTCTGCTTGGCTAACCGACAGTTAGTTTCTAAATTTCACATTCATAGGGAAAGGTTCCCATTAATTTTATCAAAGATAAATTCTTTATATTTATTCTTTAATCTATCCTTTTGAATTTCGATTCAACTAGTCGGGATTAACGAAACTTACCGAAGTAGTCATTTGTTTTAATTCCCCAATCCCAACCTATTCATCCCATGAAGTAAAACTGGTAATACTTCATATCTAACACCACGGTGTTATCGGTAAATTCAATTACCATTTCACGTTCAAAATCTAATTAAAGATTTAACTATCGCCTGGAGCAAAACTGGTGATACTCCTTCTCGATCATTTCAATCTAATTAATGATTCATTAAAACTCCACTTAGTTTTAATCGTTAACTGGGTTAAAGAATCAGCGTCATTTAAAACACGGTTCACGATAGACCCAAAATCACATTCATTAACTATCGGGTTAAAGAACGAGTGTTATTTAAAACACCGTCCACGATAAACCCAAAAATCAATATCGATTCAATTCCAATTAAATATTATTTAATTGGTACACTTCATTAAATCTAAATAAAAAGATTTAATCTTTTCTCAACTGGGTTCAAGAACAGTGTTATTGAAGACACCATTCACGACAAACCCAAATCACATTTGATATTCAATACAAGGCTCTGAATAGAAAATATATCGGTTTATATTCAATATCAAATTCTACGATTAACAAATGTCGTGTTGGAAATAACGATATAAATTTATATCTTTCAAATTTCCATAACAACATCTGTATAATCACGAATTCCAATATCGAAATATTCCGAAGACAATTTCGATTCAAATCCACTCCAATGCAATCATTGGAAATTCTAGTTATTTTAAAAACCCTTTTCTAATTCAATTTGTTTATTTAAAAATAAATAGAATTATAATTCTAGTTCAAAACTAGTTTATTTCGATAAAAATCTATTTTTATCTTTTCAAATATGGAGTTTTTCATCCCAATCCTTTCTAAATCATTTCTTATGATTTTACAAAAATTATTACCCTTTTTAATAATTTTATCAAGGCCCGTACAGTCGATTTCCATTAATGGCCATCGAACTGCACTTACAGCGACCTTTTCCAAATTTGATTTGGACATAATTCCAAATCCAACCGTTAGATTTCTAATTTCTCACATTCGTTAGAAAGTTATTTTCGATGCGAACCCAACGGTTCCGGTTTTAGGAGAATCCGACGGTCGGATCTCCCGCAATATCCGTTCGAAGTCAATGGTTGAAATTCGCAAACTGCCGTGGCGAGGCGCGTTCTATTCAGGCCATTATATTATATATATAATATATAATATATACTTCGTCGATTTCAATTTAAAACGTGCTTTATAAATCGTTTTAAAATTCAATTTCAAAGCGGTTTCAACTTCATATTCAATTTCAAATCAAAATTGAATATTCCGATTTAAATTCATTTTAAATTCATTTCAAATCGATTTTAATTCAAATTGATTTCTAATTCAATTTCAGTTCTAGTTCAATTCAATTCAATTTCAATTCGAATTCATTTATATTCAATTTCAATTCGAATTCGTTTATATTCAATTTCAATTCGAATTCATTTATATTCAATTTCAATTCGAATTCATTTATATTCAATTTCAATTCGAATTCATTTCAATGTGATTTCAAATTCAAATCTGTTCAATTTAATTCGAATTCATTTCAATGTGATTTCAATTTCAAATCTATTCAATATTCGTTGAAAAATGAATAAAATCGATATAAATATCGTTCACGTCAAAATGGCGTCAATCTAATCAACACGGCTTCAAATATTTCTTTTTCAAATATTTCTTTTTCAAAACTGGAATGAGGCCCAATCAATTACCATATAATGTTAATTATATGGATTTTCTACAACACACGTATATATCAACAACGATGAATAATCAACCATCATCCAAAGTGCATTCTACACTGTATAAGCATCAAATATAAATATTCAACGCTTATAATAGCCTGTCAATCAATCGATCGACATACAACTAAACAATCGGGATTAGTGTACGTCAAATATCATCCCAATACCCGTGTGGGGTTTCAAGCAATCAAACACAGATTTTTATTTGTGCAGTTGGGCGATGTGTAAAATTTATCGTCCCAATCAATGTCCTTCAAATAGGTGTACATAAACAAACCGTCCGGTTTGTAAATGAATATTTATTTATTCACATTCACGTTAAAAATTATATTTTTAACGATCAAATATTTTATTTTAGCACATGAATTTTTATTCAGTTCATTTACCAAATAAAAATGATATTTTTATTTTTATAACTTATTTTAAAAAAATTCGGCGGCATAACGGCACGATACTAGAAACGGGACAAGGCCTAGCCTTATCCCCGGTCTAGTGAAGGCCCACGCCATTCACACATCAATCAAATCAGTTTCAATTCACCAAACAATTCAATTCAAACCAGATAATCTAACCAACTACACATCCAAACAATTAAACAAACAAGCCATCCATGGTCTGTGGATGACGGGTGTCGGGTGCTACTAAACACCGTCTGCATCCTAGTATATATATATATATATATATAACTAGAAAAATAAAAATAAAGAGTGAGAAATTCTCACAGATAGCTATCCAACTTCACGACTCATCTTAGGCAGAACTCTTCGCCGTTTCATCTTTTGTCACTTTCGTCGCCCGTAGTCACTACGTGTAAAAATCACATTTTTACTTCGCTATTCAATATATAAAAATCGAATTTTTACTTCGCTATTCAATATAGAAAAATCGAATTTTTACTTCGCTATTCAATATATAAAAATCAAATTTTTACTTCGCTATTCAATATATAAAAATCTAATTTTTACTTCGCTATTCAATATATAAAAATCGAATTTTTACTTCGCTATTCAATATATAAAAATCGAATTTTTACTTTGCTATTCAATATAGAAAAATCGAATTTTTACTTCGCTATTCAATATATAAAAATCGAATTTTTACTTTTCTATTCAATATAGAAAAATCGAATTTTTACTTCGCTATTCATTATATAAAAATCGAATTTCTAATCTGCTATATTAAAAATCTAAATTATCTCGTATTAAAAAAATCACGGCTTTCTTGTATATATAAAAAAATCTAGTTTTCTATTCTAAAATTTCCATACAAAAAATCCCATTTTAATTCCCTAAACAAATCAAACAAAATTAAAACTCACTGTATGTCGATCCCAGGCTAGAAGGGGTGTGCGCGGCGTCGGATCTAGTGAGGTGGCTCGAGGACTGGTGGTCTGGTCTGGTGGCACTGCGGGTTTCTATGACTTCAGGGGACTAGGGTTGCGGTTCTACCGGGGGGGGGGGGGGACGGAGAGACGGAAGGGAGGGGGTGGCCTCGACGGCGATGTGGAGGAGGGGGTGGCTGACGAGGTGCGGTGGTGGTTGGGTGATGATTTGGGGGTTGCGGTGGTTCCACGCGGGGGAAGAGAGGACTGAGAGGCACGTGGAGGAGCGAGGGAGCTGGGGCTTGGCGGAGGGAGGCGGCTCTCGGCGAGGTCGACGGTGGGTGGAGGGGCGCCGATGATCGTTCGTCGTTTCTTTTTTTTTTGGTAATGAATTCAACGTGGAGGGCAAAAGAAAGAGGGAGGGGGCTTTCTGAAAATATATATTTTATTTATTTTTTATTTATTTTAATCCATGAAAATTGACTTTGTATACAAACTCTAAACGAGGCCCGACGACTGTCGCCCCCAGCTAATTACCCCCATTTCGAACACAATGGGATATGTATCGTAGGCTGATTTGGCTGTTACAATCAGTTTCCGTTCAATTTACATTTAAATCATTATATTGAATTTTAAACGTACATTTCAAATTACCGGGGTCACATACTAACTAGAAAAATTCCTAAAAAATATTTTCTAGCTTCGTATTGACGATACGGTCCTAACAAAACTAGTTTTATCGAATTCTGAGATCGTTGGAAAAATGGCCAATTTCCAGTCGATTAAAATCAACTAAAACTGGTCAAACGCGTTTTCCTTTGCCACGCTCACATATCGATTCGGAAAATTATGAAATTTGAAACCTAGAAATAACTTTACATCACGGACCCAACAAAAGTGGTTTCGTCGAAATCCGAGGTCGTTTGCAAAATCTCCATTTTTAAGGGCCTGAATTCCATAGCGACTATTTAGAATTTTCAACTGGACATATCTTTTGATTCCCGCTATGAAATTTTGATTTTTCGGATTCGTTGGAAAGATATTCTCATTTATATTCCATTATTTTTGGTTTCACTAAAATCCGGATTGTTTTGCACCCGGTACATTCATTTGAAGTTTGAAATCGAATTATCGAACTACCGCGCCTTTTTCAATTCCTTTTATAAATATAAATAATTATTTATATTCCAACGACGATCTATATAAATATATTCGTTTGAATTCTATTCAAAATAAATTTATCGTCGATATTATTTAAAATAATTCCTTTCAAATAATCAAAATTCGCTAAAATTGCCAAAATAAAATTTTTAAACTGGCCCAGAATTTCGGGTTGTTACAATCTCCCCCACTTAAAACTTTTCGTCCCCGAAAAGGAACAAAGCCGAAAGTTGTTTAACAATTCAACTCAACTTCCATTGTTTTGATTACGGCTTAAGTTCTTCAACTTTTCAGTTTCTAAGAACTTTTCAAAAATTTCATAAATTTGGCTAACACCCTAAATTTTCGAAATATTTCGCCATAACCTCCCCAGCACCGGGAGCCACGGGAAAATCCCGAAATTGCCATAAAGGCCTTTTGATCTCAAAAAGAAAAAGAAAAAGCCAAGCGGCTAGCCAATAGGCTCATAAAATCATCATCACCCAAACAAAACAGTAAATTATGTAGTAAACATGTACCTAATTGTCGGGCAAACAAATTTTATTCTCTGCTCTAACCTCCTTGCTATGACCTGTTCAATGTAAGTATATGTATATGCAAGCAAATGCAACCAATTTTCAATATAATTCAATATTTGATACAATTAGGCGTAATGGTTCAAAATTTATCAAACAACTAAACAAGAAACACAACATCAATCAATTAGTGAATTAGAGTTTCAAATTCATAATTTTGATACATATACAAAAATCAAATTTTTGATGCCAAATCACAACAATAGGCCCTATCTAATTTTTGGTTCTCACACCAGTCAATAGGAAATATATAGATATTACACGTTCGTCACTCGTATATAAATTCTGATGATGATATATCAATCATCAGAATCACCCCCGGGCGACTAGAGTGTAATTCTATATCTATCCAATATATTAAAACTTTGAATATACGTTTGCAAGGCGTATATGCAAATTCTTTATATACTGGACTGTCCTAATCAATATAAAATAAATATTCAACTACGTATACAACGATTTAAATTTTCAAAACAAAAATTGTTCTCATTTTAAAAATATACTCTTCACACTCGTTCTAGGATACCACTGATCCTATCTCTAACGAGTCATTCCCATTGGATATTACTAATCCAATATCTGATGAATTCTTTCGTATGGTTCTAATGTGCCTTGTTCTCTGAGCTTTGTAAACCAAAGCTCTGATACCAACTGTGACGAAAAGGAGTTTCGCTCGGTCTGAACCAGTCGCTAAACCGACCCAGACCATTCGAAACGCCTGATTGTTTTGAGAACAAGATAAAATAGAACGCATACAGAAGAACATTTCACTGTATATCACAACAATGCATCAGATTACAAGAATATACAGAGTATAAACAAATAAATATTACACAGAAATATCAGAGATTTAAATTACATTTAAATACAACGCAGCGGAAAATAATACAATACACAACTAGAAGAGATATACGGATACAAAGCTTTCCGGATATCGTTCCAGCTGTAAAACAGGATCCTGTGAATATAAATCTGCAAAACCAAAACTACTAGCTGCCCGTGTCAAAATAAGGGCACCCAGAGTTTAGGTTAAAACAATAAACTCTAGGTCAGTCATGTGACTGGTGTGAGAACTAAAACAGTTGTTAATCTTTATTTTAAAGTTAGGTGAATCAAGGGACCACGCCGTATGACACGAAACGGGTTTCCTCCCAAGAATATCAGTGCATAACAACAAACAGCGCAATGCTAAATAAAGAAAAATGAAGCTATTATAAGACCCAGTTCCCATCACACAATGCAACGCAAGCCGGAGGATAGGGTTTTTACCTTATAACAGCCAAGAATGCTTGATACGTTGAAAAACAAATCATTTGATACTATTATAAGTGCATAGTGTATAAAACAACTTCAAATCATAAGTATCATCATAGGCGGCATAAGCGCCCCATCCCACTATGTCGCCATATATAGGATTACAACTAAAACCGCAAATGTCACGTATTTGGAAATTGGATTTCCATCTATGAACCGAGGCCAGGGATCGTCCTCTACGGATTTGTGACTCTCTAGCCCGAGCCACAGGCAAGCGCGCAGGCAAGCCTTGGAGCGACAGGGTCGGTTCACCGATGTGGATTATTATGCCTGAACACTACGTTTCCCCGCCCTTTGGGGCGTATATGAGCCAACGAATGACTCCATCGGACCCGGATCGTCCGATCAAACCGAGGCGCCTCGCAACAGCAACAACCACACAGGTGAAAAGTATATAAATGTCAGGGCTGTTAGGTCACTGACACCACCCTAGCTAGAAAGAAACGCATGCCCTCCCTGAGGTCCTCTCCCGTTTTTGGTTCACAACCGGGGTGCGAAACTCGCGAAGCAAACGTTACACAAAGCTACGCCACAAGGGCCGTGCTTCGATCATCAACCACAAGACTTTGCTTTTCAACAGAAGCCTCGATCAATTGCCACTTAGGCATGCCACACAGGCAATTTACTCCATGCGTTTGATATCCATCAGTATATAACCCCTGAGCTCGTACGTCTCAGAGAAGGGCGCTAAGCAAGAGAATAAATTCTCCGCCGCCAAACAGATATATATTTAATAGAGATCAATCACACGGACTAAAATCCAATGTCAGACACACAGTCCATTTACAAGTTCGTTTTGGGTCTGAACGAAACCGGAGGCACCTAGTACCCCGCGTATCCATTGATCTCCAAGTACGTCTGGACGATCACCAACTGTTTCCATCTTCCTGGGTGTACAGCCCAATCAAGATCATCAGTAATTACCCAAACGACGTGAAGACCTCCGGTCTTCGACCATCATCTTCATCTTTGACTTATCGTCGTATCAGTTATTCAGAATGGGATAAACTTGGTCTTCCCGAATAACTCGCGTATATTTTAAATAAGTGTTACACAAACACAACATACGCCTCATTCCAATTCATCAGTCACTAACCGTAAATTAATCAAGAGAATAATTCCCCAAATATTAACCCCGAAGGCCGAAACCAACATCAGATCAATATCCAGAAAACCATTCTGCTTGGCTAACCGACAGTTAGTTTCTAAATTTCACATTCATAGGGAAAGGTTCCCATTAATTTTATCAAAGATAAATTCTTTATATTTATTCTTTAATCTATCCTTTTGAATTTCGATTCAACTAGTCGGGATTAACGAAACTTACCGAAGTAGTCATTTGTTTTAATTCCCCAATCCCAACCTATTCATCCCATGAAGTAAAACTGGTAATACTTCATATCTAACACCACGGTGTTATCGGTAAATTCAATTACCATTTCACGTTCAAAATCTAATTAAAGATTTAACTATCGCCTGGAGCAAAACTGGTGATACTCCTTCTCGATCATTCCAATCTAATTAATGATTCATTAAAACTCCACTTAGTTTTAATCGTTAACTGGGTTAAAGAATCAGCGTCATTTAAAACACGGTTCACGATAGACCCAAAATCACATTCATTAATTATCGGGTTAAAGAACGAGTGTTATTTAAAACACCGTCCACGATAAACCCAAAAATCAATATCGATTCAATTCCAATTAAATATTATTTAATTGGTACACTTCATTAAATCTAAATAAAAAGATTTAATCTTTTCTCAACTGGGTTCAAGAACAGTGTTATTGAAGACACCATTCACGACAAACCCAAATCACATTTGATATTCAATACAAGGCTCTGAATAGAAAATATATCGGTTTATATTCAATATCAAATTCTACGATTAACAAATGTCGTGTTGGAAATAACGATATAAATTTATATCTTTCAAATTTCCATAACAACATCTGTATATTCACGAATTCCAATATCGAAATATTCCGAAGACAATTTCGATTCAAATCCACTCCAATGCAATCATTGGAAATTCTAGTTATTTTTAAAACCCTTTTCTAATTCAATTTGTTTATTTAAAAATAAATAGAATTATAATTCTAGTTCAAAACTAGTTTATTTCGATAAAAATCTATTTTTATCTTTTCAAATATGGAGTTTTTCATCCCAATCCTTTCTAAATCATTTCTTATGATTTTACACAAATTATTACCCTTTTTAATAATTTTATCAAGGCCCGTACAGTCGATTTCCATCAATGGCCATCGGACTGCACTTACAGCGACCTTTTTCAAATTTGATTTGGACATAATTCCAAATCCAACCGTTAGATTTCTAATTTCTCACATTCGTTAGAAATTTCTTTTCAATGCGAACCCAACGGTTCCGGTTTTAGGAGAATCCGACGGTCGGATCTCCCGCAATATCCGTTCGAAGTCAATGGTCGAAATTCGCAGATGCCGTGGCGCGGCGCATTCTATTCAGGCCATTATATTATATATATAATATATATAATATATACTTCGTCGATTTCAATTTAAAACGTGCTTTATAAATCGTTTTAAAATTCAATTTCAAAGCGGTTTCAACTTCATATTCAATTTCAAATCAAAATTGAATATTCCAATTTAAATTCATTTTAAATTCATTTCAAATCGATTTTAATTCAAATTGATTTCTAATTGAATTTCAGTTCTAATTCTATTCAATTCAATTTCAATTCGAATTCATTTATATTCAATTTCAATTCGAATTCATTTATATTCAATTTCAATTCGAATTGATTTATATTCAATTTCAATTCGAATTCATTTATATTCAATTTCAATTCGAATTCATTTATATTCAATTTCAATTCGAATTCATTTCAATGTGATTTCAATTTCAAATCTATTCAATTTAATTCGAATTCATTTCAATGTGATTTCAATTTCAAATCTATTCAATATTCGTTGAAAAATGAATAAAATCGATATAATTATCGTTCACGTCAAAATGGCGTCAATCTAATCAACACGGCTTCAAATATTTCTTTTTCAAAACTGGAATGAGGCCTAATCAATTACCATATAATGTTAATTATATGGATTTTCTACAACACACGTATATATCAACAACGATGAATAATCAACCATCATCCAAAGTGCATTCTACACTGTATAAGCATCAAATATAAATATTCAACGCTTATAACAGCCTGTCAATCAATCGATCGACATACAACTAAACAATCGGGATTAGTGTACGTCAAATATCATCCCAATACCCGTGTGGGGTATCAAGCAATCAAACACAGATTTTTATTTGTGCAGTTGGGCGATGTGTAAAATTTATCGTCCCAATCAATGTCCTTCAAATAGGTGTACATAAACAAACCGTCCGGTTTGTAAATGAATATTTATTTATTCACATTCACGTTAGAAATTATATTTTTAACGATCAAATATTTTATTTTAACACATGAATTTTTATTCAGTTCATTTACCAAATAAAAATGATATTTTTATTTTTCTAACTTATTTTAGAAAATTTCGGCGGCATAACGGCACGATACTAGAAACGGGACAAGGCCTAGCCTTATCCCCGGTCTAGTGAAGGCCCACGCCATTCACACATCAATCAAATCAATTTCAATTCACCAAACAATTCAATTCAAACCAGATAATCTAACCAACTACACATCCAAACAATTAAACAAACAAGCCATCCATGGTCTGTGGATGACGGGTGTCGGGTGCTACTAAGCACCGTCTGCATCCTAGTATATATATATAACTAGAAAAATAAAATTAAAGAGTGAGAAATTCTCACAGATAGCTATCCAACTTCACGACTCTTCTTAGGCAGAACTCTTCGCCGTTTCATCTTTTGTCTCTTTCGTCGCCCGTAGTCACTACATGTAAAAATCACATTTTTACTTCGCTATTCAATATATAAAAATCGAATTTTTACTTCGCTATTCAATATAGAAAAGTCGAATTTTTACTTCGCTATTCAATATATAAAAATCGAATTTTTACTTCGCTATTCAATATATAAAAATCGAATTTTTACTTCGCTATTCAATATATAAAAATTGAATTTTTACTTCGCTATTCAATATATAAAAATCGAATTTTTACTTTGCTATTCAATATAGAAAAATCGAATTTTTACTTCGCTATTCAATATATAAAAATCGAATTTTTACTTTGCTATTCAATATAGAAAAATCGAATTTTTACTTATATTAAAAATCTAAATTATCTCGTATTAAAAAAATCAAGGCTTTCTTGTATATAAAAAAAAAATCTAGTTTTCTATTCTAAAATTTCCATAAAAAAAATCCCATTTTAATTCCATAAACAAATCAAACAAAATTAAAACTCACTGTATGTCGATCCCATGCTAGAAGGGGTGTGCGCGGCGTCGGATCCGGTGAGGTGGCTCGAGGACTGGTGGTCTGGTCTGGTGGCACTGCGGGTTTCTAGGACTTCAGGGGACTAGGGTTGCGGTTCTACGGGGGGGAGGGGGGGCACTGTAACACCCCACCTCCGCCAGGGTCACTCGCAAGGGAATGCACTAGCTTTGGAGGGGCATTATTGGTAAACATGCATAATGATATAGCAAGGCAGGACATGACATATATACATATGTAAATAAACAGAGTAAGTAAATAAAACAGCGGAAGACTTTTAAACTATTTCAAAAACAAGTCTGCTACATCATAATGTCAATTTCCCAAGTAAACAAGTCTAGTACATAAAATAACATCATCTGATACTGAAAAAGAAAACATAAAAGTAGCTATCCCCAAAGTGGAAGAAACCATAGCGAGCCCAAGTCCAAAGCATACATGAGCTATCCAAGAAAGCGGCTAAGATCCAAGCTAGGCTCCTGTATTCCCTCCCTGAGAACCTGGGGGGGGGGGGGGGAACGGAAGAAAAGAGGCGAAACAAAACGGGTCAGTCAAAAAGACTGAGTAAGCCCTGCTACGATCAGTCTATAAACTAATAAAGTTAACATCATGATGGGAACTGAGATGATCATAGATAACAACATACTGGCATGGTAAATTAACTACAAGATAGATAGAGGTGTCATCGCATAAAACATGGCTAAGTTTTGCACCACGGTGTACTAGCAACCCAACATAACAGGTATTGATCCCTTGGCCCAAGCTTTGGCCCAATAACATGAGGTGACCTTAACACAAGGTCCAGCCCAACGGTCTAATCGATCGGCTCCCTATAAACCTAACACGTCAAGTGTTGGTGTCCATATGGCCCACGTATGGTTGTAGTTAGTCTGTGTTGGGGCCACCTTTGGGTGTATCAAGCCCTCGGGTGTCAACCCCGGACACTTAAGCAATAATGCACAACCCTAACCTACTGGTACCCGTGCCTCGAGTTTGTCCAACATCGGACTACGTGCACGTCCGTAGCCCGCCGGACCCGCACCGCTATACCACTCGGCCATCGCCCTTTGGTCGCTTACATCCTCCAGTAATCGTGCCCCGCCCTAGCCTAGCTTCTAGGGTTGTGAATGATACCAAACTGGGATTACTGTTAGAACAGACCACGTTGCTAGGGTTTCCCCAAGAGGGTTAAGTGTGATTTAACCCCTCACTAATCATGGATTGAACTGGTTAAGTACAACCAACGGTTCACCACTTAACTCCATCCAATCCCTTGTATCCCCAAATTGATTAAATTGGTTAAGTGTAACTTAACCCCATTTTCATCCCTTGAATCCCCAAATTGGTTAAGTATTAGTGGACCCTGACTTAACCCTAATCATTGAGGCATTAATTAACTTAATGCACCTTAACCTCTCACATTAGACCTTGTTGTGGTTACTAGTTAGGCCGGGCGGGTCCGGGTAGGTTTACACCACAACTTAGTCTAACCTCGGGTTTTTGGCACCACATGACCAACTTCTCACATTGGGTCCTATTGTTTGTAGCCACTAGTTAAGCCGGTCGGTTCCGGGTAGAATTACGCTACAAACTCAACCCAACCTCGAGTTGGCCACATTTTTGCTTTCTAAGTGTCATGTCCACTTTATTTCAAACACATAATTACAAGTTAACAAATGCTTGGGTAGACCTAACTTAATAGGTAAATTCCCAAGGGGTAGACCTAACTTAATAGGTAAATTCCCAATCTTATATTTTCATGTATTTTAAGTTTACCCAAACCCCCAACGTCATTCTATCGCTTACATATTCGTAGTAACGCATAAAGGATAGGAAGAGGGAACTTGGCACAACCTACATGATAAACTTGCACAACAATCATGCATAACATGTTAGACTTGCACAACTTAGCATAGTGAACTTGCATATTACCATAAACATGCATAATATGTTAAACTTGCATAACTTAGCATAGTGAACTTGCATATTACCTTAATCATGCATAACTTGTCAAACATGCACAACTTGTCATTTTAAACTTGCATAAACATGCACAACTTGTCAAAACATGCACAACTCGTCAAAACATGCACAACTTGTCAAAACATGCACAACTTGTCATTTTAAACTTGCATAAACATGCACAACTTGTCAAAACATGCACAACTTGTCAAAACATGCACAACTTGTCAAAACATGCATAACTTGTCAAAACATGCACAACTTGTCATTTTAAACTTGCATAAACATGCATAATCCATTAAACATGTAGAACATGGCATAGTAAACTCGCATATGCATGCATAACTTAGGAAACATGTAAAACATGGTGTAGTGAGTTCGCATAAGCATGCATAATCAACTAAACTCACATAAATCTCAACTTTCACCACATATTAACTTTAGAGTTTGTAAAGTGAAGGTAAGAGGGCTTACAATGCTTATGCGGACTCAAATGAGTATAACAAATGCAAGAAACCCCTTATGCAACTAATTAAAACCCCCAAATGCAAGCAAACTTGATCAAGACTCCTCCTTTATGATGCCAATTGAAAAACAAGCCTTTAATGCAAGCTAAAGAGGATCATACAAGCCTAAATATGCTTGTATGCATGGAAAATCACTTAGGAATTAAATTAGGAATTGTATGAAGAGGGTGGAGGCCATGAGAGTTTGGATTTTGGCATAGTTTAGTTGCAAGAATGATTAATGGGGTTTTAGGGTAGGATTAGAGGCTTATTTATAGAAGATTAGAGTGTTTTTAGCCCTAGGATTAACCCTAGGATAGTTTTGGCCCGTCAGATTTCAGAATTCTCTAGAACCAGACCACACAACCAAGCCCAAACCAAAGTGGTGCGCCAGGCTAATCTGCCTGGCTACCCCCTGTCGACAGGGCTGTCGACAGGGCAGTCGATCCCCTGGGGACCCTGTCGACAGGCCTGTCGACATGGGGCCCCTGGCGGGAGTTTTCCCGCCTATTCCAGCTGTGCCCAAATCCTTGTTTTTAATTTAAATTTAAATCTGTTTTTACTTAGAAATTTTCTGCAAACTTCAATAGGCCTTAACTGGGTCATACGGACTCCGATTTTCGAAAACTCGGACTCTATTTCGCATATTTTTCCGAGACGAACGCAATGGCATAGCCCGTTTCCCTTGATTCCCATTTTATAATTTAATTCTGCCTCAATTTATGTTAAAACAGATTATTGAAATACGGGTTGTTACATTCTCCCCTCCTTAAAGGATTTCGTCCCCGAAATCTTCAAGTTAGGAAGAACGTATCCTACCATCCAATCATCCATCTACTCAAAGCATCATCCACGAGCAATCATTGTCCTTAAAGAATTCTAAATGTGGTATGAACATATGCAAAGGTGTGTGTATATGTACTTATCTAATGCAAAGATCAGGCGGTTACTGATACAGTAAACCTCCTTAATGCATATGTATGTCAGTGAAAATCAGGCGGTTACTGATACAGTAAACCTCCTTAATGCATATGTATGTCAGTGAAATGAATCCATATGTATGCAAATTCCTACCATAATTTATGGTATCTATATGAGTGCACATAACATTCATCCATATGCAACACCCATGTGGTAGCACAACAAGTTTCAATCATGGATAAACATAAACACTCATGCATATGCAACATGAAGAGTGTGTGAGCCGATCTAGTGCCTAATCGTGTATAATGCATCCACGAGCAACCACTTGCAAACACTTGCAACCACTTGCAACCATCAAGCATAACATGTTTCAAACACATGTTTCATCCAAAGGGTTTCTACCTAAGGTCCTCATGACAAGATAAGCACGATAAACTAGATAAACATGGACAGAGAGATATGCATCTATTCAAACTCTGACATATAGTACTAACCGATGAGCCATAACCCCCTTATGGAGTTTACAACAGAACTAAGATCGAGAATGGGACCGAGAGGATATATACAAAAGATAACTTGCAAGCAAGCTCCACAGGAAAACAAGGGTCAAGGATGCACTCTTAAAAAGATATGATGCGTGTATCTAGTCTTCACTCTTCTTAGTCACGTTTCCTTGAGCTTAACTCAACTGTTCTTTGACTATCTTTCACTTCATGATTCCTTGGCTTCCTAACTCCTATTTCCCAAATTCGAGTTGGAACTCATTTCATTATCGCCTCTCGTCTTTCTCTTCCACTTATTCTTCTTTCTGTATCCTTGGCTTAAACATACTATAACCTCATGATTTCATGCAAGCTCTCCAAAATTCACTAGTGAATCCTGGATCTCGCCTACTTACTATAAAGTATTCCATGCAACAGAACTTTTCTTGAAAATACCAATCCACGTTGCCAATTGCCCTTATAAACGTGATTTTTCTATAACTCATGCTTAATCGAAATGAACCATCCTCCTATGAGTGATAGGCCATACCTAGATTCAGTTGCCTGCCCATGGCTTCCTGTAAGCTATTTTAAAACTGGCCAACTTCTTGAGGGTAAACCGTTTCTAATCATGATGCAGTCCTTTCGCTCTTCACCGGACTGAAATGAGCACTCTTCGTGAGTCTTTCTATTATGACCCTCATACCCGTATTCCCTTTCTTTGATCTAGGTAGTCTATCCACATAATCTATCTAGATGTTTTCACACTTCCCTTGCGAAACTGCCAATGGAGGTAATGGCCCACTGGGCTTCTATGACTTGGCCTCAACCTGGTGGCACAACATGTATCCTGAAACCAACTCGGCCACCTCCTCGAGTGATGCGCATCTTCAAGAACCTTCTTTACCAAGTCTTTCACTCGAGGAACACATAATCTCTCCTCGCGCCTTAGTCATCCCTTGTCATCTATAATATATCTCGCGGGGTGACCTAACATCTCGCCTCGAGTCGACTGGTCCATGTTCTTGACCAACTGCGGGTCTTCTTCCCGTGAAACTCCCTTCTTGATCCAGAAGAGTAAGTCTAAGCTCAGGTAATGCTAACTAACTAGCCAAACGGAGGAAGCTTCTTGCTTCAATTGCCCTCCTCAGAGTTTTCCGGTCTTAAACCGCACCCACTTTAGCGGAATCCACTGCTAAGCCTTACTTAAGAACTATGTGCCCAAGAAATCCAACTTCTTTCCTCCAAAGCAACATTTGGAGAACTTGACCTTCCACTGGTGGCTCTAAGCGTATCCATCTCCTCCTTGAGATGTATAGCATGTTCTTCCTCGTTCTTTTGAGGAGATCAAAATATCGTCTACGACGACCATGACAAACTTGTTTAAGGACTCCCTAAACACCCTACCCATTAGGTTCACGTAATATGCGGGTGCATTAGTCAAACCACATAGCATGACTAGCCATTCCAAAACCCATCTAGAGTCCTAAACGCAGTCTTGTCAATTCCATCCTCAGCCATCCTAAGCTGACGGAATCCGGTAGTTAGATTTAAAGAAAACAGATGCTCCTACAAGCTGATCAAACAAATCATTGATCCTTGGTAACGGTTATCTATTCCTCTCACGACAATCAACACATAAGCGAAACAAACTGTCCACATCAGTAACGAATACTACTGGAGCACCCTATTCGCAAATGCTTCGTCTCAGGAAGTTCTTCTCAAGCAACTCCTTGACTTGCTTTCTTAACTCTCACCTCGTGAAGTCATGTGCCTAACCGGCCACGAAACTGGCTTGGTATTACCAACCAGATAATGTGGAAATCCATCCCACGTCTAGGGATAACCCCTTTTTCCTTCCCCAAGATATCAGGATATTCTCGGACCACCCTCACCGATTTCAAACTATCGATAGACGAGTTGAGGGACTCAAGATAACAATCATGACGGGACCCATAGGGTTGCTAGAAATTTCTAGGGTATTACCGAGGCGAGTCATGAGCCTCACACCCCTATATACAAAAAACCAGAATGGCTCCAAAACCGGACAGCCATTCCATGCCCAAAACCAACCCATATCCCCTGAAACTGAGAATAAAACATCCCACGAGAATTCTATACTCAAGATAGAAATTTTCAAATCCACTCAGACCACAGACAAACGGGCAGAACCCCCAATTGGATTTGAAACACATACGGGATCATCAACTACACTAGTACTTAGGTGCAAAACTTTCAACTAGATCAGATAGAACTATGCGATGTGCCAGAACCAAACAAAGTACGAATCAGGGAAAGTCAGAAAATGTAAACAAGATTTCCACAGAAACACTACCTCTATCATAAGCTGGTGCTGAGGGGATGAACTCGCCCTCCAGATAGTCCTGCACACTGAGTCTGGCCTTGCCCTTGTTTCCTCGGGCAATCCTTGCTGAAATGTCCAAACTCACCACAAATGAAGCATTCGCCCCGCTTTCTCTTTTCCTTCTTCCTACATTCCTTGGCTATATGTCCAACTTTACCACAGAAGTTGCACTTCCTATTCCCTCTTGGCTTGTTCTTGCGGTTGTGGTTATTCTCGCCCCGTTTCCCGGAATTTACTCTCTTGTCTTGAGACTCATTCGCCTAGACCTCTTTCTTGTCATTGTTATCTTCTTCTTGAAGTAGGGCCAAATTCACCAAATTCTCGAAAGTCGCCCCCAAGGGTATATGAGACATGGCCAAACCATGTAATGGCTCGTTTAATCCTAGAGCAAAGTGTAGGGCCTTCTTCTGAGCTGTATTGACCAAGTCTAAGTCGACACGAGCCAGTTGATTAAACTTATCTATGTATTCCCTAATAGTCATGTCCCCTTGCTTCAGTGATAAGAATCTCAGTCCAAACCTTCCTCTAAAGTCATCCCAAGTCTCAATTGGCCTGGTCGCGGTGGTGACTACCCACCAACGTGCAGCTTCTTCCTTTAGCAACCATACTGCCAATAAAACCTTCATGCGGTCACCTATATCAAAGGTGGCTAAAAGATCTTCGGTCTCTTTCAACCAATTCCTTGCCTCTACAAAAGTCTCGGTTCCAAAGAAATTCTTGCAACCCATCGCCTTAAAATCTTGGCAAATCTCTGCGAAGTCAGTTTGAGGATGCGGAGGGGAAGGAGGAAGAGGAACATCAGCTATGGGAGGAGGAGGAGGAACAGCGGCCTCGACTGGAAGGACATCATTAGAGACGCCCGGGACCGGTGCCGTGACTTCCAAGTACCGACGAAACCAATCGGGTATTCTTACTCCTTCGGGCAAGATGAGATTATCAGACATGCTGGAAACGAAAAGAAAAGAGTTCAAACGAGGAGTCAAAGGATAGTGCTAATGGCTTTTGGGGAATAGCCTTTAAAAACAACTAGACTTTTCTTTGGAAAATACTTTATACTTGGTTTCGAAAATAGTTTTTCAAAAGTTTTTAAAAACCTTTTTATCCCTTCTCGTAAACCTGGCTCTGATACCAAATGTAACACCCCACCTCCGCCAGGGTCACTCGCAAGGGAATGCACTAGCTTTGGAGGGGCATTATTGGTAAACATGCATAATGATATAGCAAGGCAGGACATGACATATATACATATGTAAATAAACAGAGTAAGTAAATAAAACAGCGGAAGACTTTTAAACTATTTCAAAAACAAGTCTGCTACATCATAATGTCAATTTCCCAAGTAAACAAGTCTAGTACATAAAATAACATCATCTGATACTGAAAAAGAAAACATAAAAGTAGCTATCCCCAAAGTGGAAGAAACCATAGCGAGCCCAAGTCCAAAGCATACATGAGCTATCCAAGAAAGCGGCTAAGATCCAAGCTAGGCTCATGTATTCCCTCCCTGAGAACCTGGGGGGGGGGGGGAACGGAAGAAAAGAGGCGAAACAAAACGGGTCAGTCAAAAAGACTGAGTAAGCCCTGCTACGATCAGTCTATAAACTAATAAAGTTAACATCATGATGGGAACTGAGATGATCATAGATAACAACATACTGGCATGGTAAATTAACTACAAGATAGATAGAGGTGTCATCGCATAAAACATGGCTAAGTTTTGCACCACGGTGTACTAGCAACCCAACATAACAGGTATTGATCCCTTGGCCCAAGCTTTGGCCCAATAACATGAGGTGACCTTAACACAAGGTCCAGCCCAACGGTCTAATCGATCGGCTCCCTATAAACCTAACACGTCAAGTGTTGGTGTCCATATGGCCCACGTATGGTTGTAGTTAGTCTGTGCTGGGTCCACCTTTGGGTGTATCAAGCCCTCGGGTGTCAACCCCGGACACTTAAGCAATAATGCACAGCCCTAACCTACTGGTACCCGTGCCTCGAGTTTGTCCAACATCGGACTACGTGCACGTCCGTAGCCCGCCGGACCCGCACCGCTGTACCACTCGGCCATCGCCCTTTGGTCGCTTACATCCTCCAGTAATCGTGCCCCGCCTTAGCCTAGCTTCTAGGGTTGTGAATGATACCAAACTGGGATTACTGTTAGAACAGACCACGTTGCTAGGGTTTCCCCAAGAGGGTTAAGTGTGATTTAACCCCTCACTAATCATGGATTGAACTGGTTAAGTACAACCAACGGTTCACCACTTAACTCCATCCAATCCCTTGTATCCCCAAATTGATTAAATTGGTTAAGTGTAACTTAACCCCATTTTCATCCCTTGAATCCCCAAATTGGTTAAGTATTAGTGGACCCTGACTTAACCCTAATCATTGAGGCATTAATTAACTTAATGCACCTTAACCTCTCACATTAGACCTTGTTGTGGTTACTAGTTAGGCCGGGCGGGTCCGGGTAGGTTTACACCACAACTTAGTCTAACCTCGGGTTTTTGGCACCACATGACCAACTTCTCACATTGGGTCCTATTGTTTGTAGCCACTAGTTAAGCCGGTCGGTTCCGGGTCGAATTACGCTACAAACTCAACCCAACCTCGAGTTGGCCACATTTTGCTTTCTAAGCGTCATGTCCACTTTATTTCAAACACATAATTACAAGTTAACAAATGCTTGGGTAGACCTAACTTAATAGGTAAATTCCCAAGGGGTAGACCTAACTTAATAGGTAAATTCCCAATCTTATATTTTCATGTATTTTAAGTTTACCCAAACCCCCAACGTCATTCTATCGCTTACATATTCGTAGTAACGCATAAAGGATAGGAAGAGGGAACTTGGCACAACCTACATGATAAACTTGCACAACAATCATGCATAACATGTTAGACTTGCACAACTTAGCATAGTGAACTTGCATATTACCATAAACATGCATAACATGTTAAACTTGCATAACTTAGCATAGTGAACTTGCATATTACCTTAATCATGCATAACTTGTCAAACATGCACAACTTGTCATTTTAAACTTGCATAAACATGCACAACTTGTCAAAACATGCACAACTTGTCAAAACATGCACAACTCGTCAAAACATGCACAACTTGTCAAAACATGCACAACTTGTCATTTTAAACTTGCATAAACATGCACAACTTGTCAAAACATGCACAACTTGTCAAAACATGCACAACTTGTCAAAACATGCATAACTTGTCAAAACATGCACAACTTGTCATTTTAAACTTGCATAAACATGCATAATCCATTAAACATGTAGAACATGGCATAGTAAACTCGCATATGCATGCATAACTTAGGAAACATGTAAAACATGGTGTAGTGAGTTCGCATAAGCATGCATAATCAACTAAACTCACATAAATCTCAACTTTCACCACATATTAACTTTAGAGTTTGTAAAGTGAAGGTAAGAGGGCTTACAATGCTTATGCGGACTCAAATGAGTATAACAAATGCAAGAAACCCCTTATGCAACTAATTAAAACCCCCAAATGCAAGCAAACTTGATCAAGACTCCTCCTTTATGATGCCAATTGAAAAACAAGCCTTTAATGCAAGCTAAAGAGGATCATACAAGCCTAAATATGCTTGTATGCATGGAAAATCACTTAGGAATTAAATTAGGAATTGTATGAAGAGGGTGGAGGCCATGAGAGTTTGGATTTTGGCATAGTTTAGTTGCAAGAATGATTAATGGGGTTTTAGGGTAGGATTAGAGGCTTATTTATAGAAGATTAGAGTGTTTTTAGCCCTAGGATTAACCCTAGGATAGTTTTGGCCCGTCAGATTTCAGAATTCTCTAGAACCAGACCACACAACCAAGCCCAAACCAAAGTGGTGCGCCAGGCTAATCTGCCTGGCTACCCCCTGTCGACAGGGCTGTCGACAGGGCAGTCGACCCCCTGGGGACCCTGTCGACAGGCCTGTCGACATGGGGCCCCTGGCGGGAGTTTTCCCGCCTATTCCAGCTGTGCCCAAATCCTTGTTTTTAATTTAAATTTAAATCTGTTTTTACTTAGAAATTTTCTGCAAACTTCAATGGGCCTTAACTGGGTCATACGGACTCCGATTTTCGAAAACTCGGACTCTATTTCGCATATTTTTCCGAGGCGAACGCAATGGCATAGCCCGTTTCCCTTGATTCCCATTTTATAATTTAATTCTGCCTCAATTTATGTTAAAACAGATTATTGAAAATACGGGTTGTTACAGGAACGGAGAGACGGAAGGGAAGGGAGGGGGTGGCCTCGACGGCGATGTGGAGGAGGGGGTGGCTGACGAGGTGCGGTGGTGGTTGGGTGATGATTTGGGGGTTGCGGTGGTTCCACGCGGGGGAAGAGAGGACTGAGGGGCACGTGGAGGAGCGAGGGAGCTGGGGCTTGGCGGAGGGAGGCGGCTCTCGGCGAGGTCGACGGTGGGTGGAGGGGCGCCGATGATCGTTCGTCGTTTCTTTTTTTTTCTTTTTCTTTTTTTTGGTAATGAATTCAACGTGGTGGGCAAAAGAAAGAGGGAGGGGGCTTTCTGAAAATATATATTTTATTTATTTTTTATTTAGTTTAATCCATGAAAAGTTGACTTTGTACACAAACTCTAAACGAGGCTTGACGACTGTCGCCCCTAGCTAATTACCCCCATTCCGAACACAATGGGATATGTATCGTAGGCTGATTTGGCTGTTACAATCAGTTTCCGTTCAATTTACATTTAAATCATTATATTGAATTTTAAACGTACATTTCAAATTACCGGGGTCACATACTAACTAGAAAAATTCCTAAAAAAATATTTTCTAGCTTCGTATTGACGATACGGTCCTAACAAAACTAGTTTCATCGAATTCTGAGACCGTTGGAAAAATGGCCAATTTCCAGTCGATTAAAATCAACTAAAACTGGTCAAACGCGTTTTCCTTTGCCACGCTCACATATTGATTCGGAAAATTATGAAATTTGAAACCTAGCAATAACTTTACATCACGGACCCAACAAAAGTGGTTTCGTCGAAATTCGAGGTCGTTTGCAAAATCTCCATTTTTAAGGGCCTGAATTCCATAGCGACTATTTAGAATTTTCAACTGGACATATCTTTTGATTCCCGCTATGAAATTTTGATTTTTCGGATTCGTTGGAAAGATATTCTCAATTAGATTCCATTATTTTTGGTTTCACTAAAATCCGGATTGTTTTGCACCCGGTACATTCATTTGAAGTTTGAAATCGAATTATCGAACTACCACGCCATTTTCAATTCCTTTTATAAATATAAATAATTATTTATATTCCAAAGACGATCTATATAAATATATTCGTTTGAATTCTATTCAAAATAAATTTCTCGTCGATATTATTTAAAATAATTCCTTTCAAATAATCAAAATTCGCTAAAATTGCCAAAATAAAAATTTTAAACTGGCCCAGATTTTCGGGTTGTTACAAAATCTAACGGTTGGATTGTCTAGAATGTTTAATTCAAATCTGAAGAAAAACAGCGGAAGAATCGATTATATTTATATATATATATATATATATATATAAATATATATAATTATATTTAATCGAATAACGACGCTGCAATTCGTATTTTGAAATCGAAACTTCAAACGATTATACTGGGAGATCCGACCGTCGGATTTTCCCGAAACTGGAACCGTTCGATTCGTTTTGAAAAGATCTTTCTAATGATGTAAATTTTGTGAAGATCCAACGGTTAGATTTTCAGATATGTGTAAATCAAATCTGGAGAAAAACAGCGCCACGGCCGCGTTATGGCCCGAAGCGTCGTTTTGAATAAATTTGCTATTTTAAAATAAATAAAAATAGCCATAAATCATTATAATATATTATAAATGATATGGATGAGAAATTTAGAAACTAACTGAAGGTTGGCTAAGTCGAATGGTTTCTTGGGTATTGATCTGATGTTGGTTTCGGCCTTCGGGGTTAATATTTGGGAAATCGTTCTCTTACTGATTGACGGTTAGTGACTAATGAATTGAAATGATGCGTGTGTATGTTAGTGTTGGACTTGTTTATTATATACGCGAGTTTCTCAGAAAGACCGGGTTTATCCCATTTTGAATAACTGAATCGACGATAAGAAATTGAAGATAAAGACAGTGGTCGAAGACCGGAGATCTTCACCTCGTTTGGATGGTAACCGAGGTCCTGATTGGGAGGCATCCCGAAATATGGATAATGAGTGGTGATCGTCCAAACGTACGTGGTGATCGATGGGTTTGCGAGGTATATAGTGCCACCGGTTTAGTTCAGACCCAAAACGGACTTGCAAATGGACAGTGTGTCTGACATTGGAATTTATTCCGTGTGATTGATAGCCATCAGTCGCACGGTGTGAATTACCTGTGTGGCATGCTAAGATGTAGTGATCAACGCTTCTGTTGAAAAGAAAAGTCTTGCGGTGATGATCAAAGCACCGCCTATGTGGCGTAGCTTTGTATATAACATGAATTCGCGAGCCTCACACCCCGGTATGAACCAGAAACGGGAGAAGGACCTCAGGGGGGACGTGCGTTTTCTTTCTATCTAGAAGTGGCATCAGTGGTTTTACATGCCCTAACGAGTTTGACTTATGTGGTTGTTACTGTTGCAAGGCGCCTCGGTTAGATCGGACGATCCGGGTCCAATGGAGTCATTCGTTGGCTCATTTACGCCCCAAAGGGCGGAGGGACGCATTGTTCAGGCATTATAATCCACTTCATGTGGACCGGCCCTGACGATCCAAGGTGCGGTTGCGACTGTTCCTGAGGGGCGCGCTAGAGCGTCTCGAATTCGGTAAGGACTATCTTTTGCCTTGGTTCAGGACGAAAATCCAATTTCCAAATACGGCATCGTGCGGTTTTGATTGTATACCTATATATGACGACATAGTGGTATAGGAGCATTAATGCCGTCTATGATTGATACTTATGATTTGAAATTGTTTTTGAAATATACAAACACTAGTAATAATATCAAATGCTTTTGTTTTATTCGTATCAAGCATATTTTGGCCTTCATAAGGTAAAAACTCTATCCTCCGGTTTGCGTTGCATTGTGTGATGGGAACTGAGTCTTATAACGGCTTCATTTTTATAAAAAGCATTGCGATGTTTAAAAGAATGATTTGTTTTAAAGCACTGGCAATCCAATGGAGTAAACCCGTTCCACGAAAGTAGCGTGGTCCTATGATTGGCCATATTATAAATGTGTTGAGTAGATTTCTCATACCAGTCCCATGACTGACTCGTAGTTTGTTTCACTTTCAAACTCGGGTGCCCCTTTTTCTACACAGGCTGCCCTGTATTCAGGTTTTAACTGGCTTTCTCTGGATAGCTGGAGCTGAAGATGGATTCTATACTTTATCTATTTTATGTTGTTCAGCTCCTATTGTACATATTTTGTTTGTTTTCCGCTGTAGACATTTATGTATAGCTGAACTGTATTTGTACTAAGTATGATCGCGTATACTGTATAACTCTGATGATTACGTTTATCCAGTGTATTCTATTGTACATTATCTGGTGTATTTATTTAATTCTGTTCTGCTATTATCTGTTTTTCTGTTATATTCCAAAGATTACCCTTGTCTCCGTCTGTACGGGAAATGGGGTCGTCACAAATCCCAGCTGTCAATGAATATATTATTGGACCTTTTGACGTGTTGTTTCAAAGATACCGGGATGGGAACTAGACCCAAAACCACTTTAAACCAATGTTGTGTACGAAACTAATTTGCAACAAATGAAGATGGAGCTATTGAAGACCATAGAC
Source organism: Allium sativum (assembly GCA_030737875.1). Taxonomy (NCBI): domain Eukaryota; kingdom Viridiplantae; phylum Streptophyta; class Magnoliopsida; order Asparagales; family Amaryllidaceae; genus Allium; species Allium sativum. Next base: position 756,845,352 of record CM060918.1, read on the forward strand.
TTCAATAAAGCGTAAGAACTACTTAAAATCTCTCGGTAGCTCCCAAAAGATACATTGCGGTTTTGTCGTGGTTGGAGTCTATAGGTTGCAAGGACTACTCGATACTGATCTACACGGTGATTCCTGGGATGCGGTAGGAGGGCGCCTTCATTTCATCCTGTTCCTGGATGACTTTTATGGAGGAACGTTTGATAGGGTATTCCCTGAATACTCACGTACATTGATTTTTAAAAAATTTACCAAGTTTGGTGGAGGAGAAATTCTCTTGCTTAACATCCAGAGTATATTTATGGATGTCAATTGGTGATTTGACGGATCTAAAATTGTGGCATTCAAAGTAAATGATGATGAGATGTACTCTGAAAAGGTAAACGCGACCTCAAGCCTCACAACCGGGAAATGACAAAAAACGGGCAGGCAATATGGCTAGATGGTTCATTCCTAAGCATGGTATATTGTCAACATCTAGTGAAAACTCGTTTTTGTTCTTCTTTCACTTCTATATCTCTTGGGAATTACAGCAGGCACGCAATAAAAAGCCGTTAGGTAACAATATATTCAATACACTCAAGTTAAATGAGTGGTCGGTCATGTGAGCCGGATTGCAAGATGTTCTTGTTGAACCCCAGTGTATCCCCTTTAGAGTACACTAATCGGAAGGTGGTTCCATACCTTGTCATAGTTGGAACCCAATCTCCAATAAGTGCCTTGCGGTTTTTTTATTTTATAATGAATATGTAGAGCTTGAGATTCAAGCGTTCTTCTAGATGGTTATTTATTTGTAATTTGATTGACATTATTATAATTTCACTAGATTTTGATATATCAAAAATGTTTTGGGTTATAGTAAGGTAAGAAACTGTATGTGTTTATGTGTGGGCTGGTCTTACTATTATCTTTTCCTTTCAAAAGGATTTTCAAAGTTAAACAAGTTGTTGTGGTATGAATTTACCACTGAAAGTATTCCAGACTGATCTACGTGAATTTTTCTTTGCTTCAAATGTGCTCGGGTCAGACCAAGTATATTTACAAGTTAAGTTTTTCTTGGAGTTTTAGGAGCTGGAAGCAGGAGGCTTCACCATAAGTTATTTAGAGTTTATTTCCGATGTGTCTAATATATGTTGTGCTCTAGTTATTGGTATGTATATATAGTTTCTTTTTGTATAAAGAGATTTGGTATATTATATTTTATTCGTTCCACTGTGAGATTCTGATGTTCTTCTTCTTTTCTACTATTCTAATATTTCTTTCTTTCTCTTCTCATCCTCGTACTTCTTTCTATTAATAGTACAAGTTTTCGATACTTGAGTTTTGGCAAGTAATACAGGGATATGTATTATTATCGAAAATTCAAGTGTTTAGTTTTCCTGGCGGTTACGAAATCCTTGTTTATATTTTTTGAATATGTTTATAATTTACAATTTTGAAGAAAACAGAGAATTGAAATGGTCAAGCTTCGCTGCAGCCTCATGAAAATATGGAAAAAAGTGCAGGAGTCTAGACCCTTATTTGTAGGGGTAAAAATGACCCTGAATTTTTAGATTTAATTCTAGAAAAATATGTCCATTAATATGTCATTTATAATACCTTTAACACTAGCCGCCATGGAGTGTAGCGACCAAGGGTTAGACACCTTGGTCAACCACAATGTCCATAACTATGGTCACCCTACCTCCAGTGGGTCTGGTGAATTAGTGGTAGTAAATTTTTATTAATTATGTTTAAATTTTTCAGCCTATTTTGGCATTTCGTCCATAACTTTTTAATACGGTTGACACGAGTAGTTAGTTACTCGCACATGCCAACACCCTATAGTGGGTTGAGTAGCAAATCTGATAACCAAATATCCAGAATATGGGAAATGTAAAGGGACATGCTACTTTTTATAGTGGTTTGGCACTAATGCTTACATCCACTTAGTTGTAACTATTCACCATAATTATTAAAATTACAATGTTAATCCACTATGAATTTCCAAAGTTGTGTTAGAGAATAACAAAGCCCTTGTTAATTCCCCCACTTTGCGGACAATGCCCTTCTTTTTCCTCCTCAAGCCAAAATGTATGGGAATTCCCAAACATGTCTATGAGTGCTCAAATGTCCAAATTCTAACACTTTGAGTTGTACAAAATTAGGAAAAAGAAGTGATAAAGTCCTTACCAACTTTCTATAAGGTTACAATAGCCACTAATCTTCTTCCAAGTTCCAAAAAGCTCCAAAAAGTGCTTTAAGTATGCTCCAATGACTATAAAGAGAGCCAAAACTATGTCCAAATGCCAAAAATTTGTAGGAAAACTTCCATGTGATGTTTATAGGCCGAGAAGACTTTCCAAAACCAAGAAACCCACCATGGAAGCCATTAAGAAGCTTCAAGAAGAGAGCTCCCGCATGCAGAAATGAAGCATAAAATAGGTCCCTTAAAACAACCAAGTGCAAGGCTATTTGTACGGGAAAATGCCAGTTGTTGCCCAAAATTCAAATCCTAGGACCCGGTATCGATCCCGAGGTCACTACATATACTTGGACTTAGCTACATTCCTAGGCTGTTTTCTAGAAACTCAAATCCCAAGCTAAAAACCGATACCAAGCTGATGTCATGTGTTGATCTCCTGAAAATGGGTGATCTCTCCATACCAGGAGCACCACTTGATTTTCCATGGAAAAACCAAGTTATACTGATCCCGCATTTCGTCTGCCAAAATAACATTCCAGAAAGACCGCGTGGAACTGTGTACTTCGTATCCATATCTTTGCTCCGCATATGTCTTGGGATTGCCACTTTCAAGGGGAAATTTTGCATCATGTTGATCCCTAAAATGTGGTGTTACGCATGTGGTTCTATAACCATCCAAGTTTGCGTAATATGAAGTGGGAATTTCATATTCCACTTTATGGAGTCCCAACCTTCTAAAGCGATCACTTGAAAGTTGATGGTCACCTTATATCCCAACATACCGTTCCTAGCCATGTAGAGAATACCAATCTCGATTTTATGCCATGCCAACTCTAGAAATGAGGAGTGTGTAGTTGGTTTTATGTGATCATACCAAGTTGTGCAACCCCTTTTGAATAGCTGAATTCCATTTTAGCCAAATCCAAAAATCCTTTCCATGGATGATGCGATCTTTCAAAATTCGGTGATCCACTTAACATGATCACATAATTTTGATTGACCACACCAAATGTGAGATTTTACCAAGTAGGAAATATAATATCTTATACGAAGTCTTGAATGACTTTCCCAATCTAGGATCGTCGATCCGAGAATCGACGTTATTTCCAGCCCTTTTACCAACACTACATGGCTTCGACCAAATCGCTTTGTGTTTTTTGACGAACGTACTCGAATCTCGAGCACGCCATAAACCATAAATTTGACATGTGACTGCTTTGCTAAATAGTTGGTCAAACTTTGCCATCTGAAACATGTCTTCCTTAGATGTGTTTTGCGAGAAATCCAGGAATCTGGAAATCAAGAGTCGGGAGAAGTTCAAAGAGAACTTCAATAACCAGAAAACCAAAGAACCACAATTGCACCAGATCATATTAACCATAGAAGCAGAAAAACAGAGAACTAGAAATTTGCGATAATGCTGGATCATACCAATAAGAAAACCATGATTGTTTTGGATCGCATCAGCCAAAAAGGCAAAACTTGAAATAGATGAAAGTCGACGATCACCCCTGATCATTTTTCAAGAAATAAGCAAAATAACTTGGATAACCAGAATAACAAAAATAACTAAGGGACCGAGGAGGTCCAACATTTAGAATAGCCGATAACCAGTGGATCAAGGAGGCCCGTAAGCCAGAATGACCAAAGTAGCCAACAACCGAGCGACCACGAGGGTCCAAGAAAAAAATACCAGAATAAAAATAGTCATAAAATCATGGAAACCTGGATACTAGAGTAAAGGAAAACCAAAGTAACTATAGCCAAGAGATCGAGGAAATCCAAAATCCGTCAAACTACAATAACCAATAACTAGATAGCCAGATAACCAAGTGAATCGTCATGACAGAATTTGATAAAGTGACCCACAGCTAGGATTGAGCGATCTCGTAATGTCACCAATAAGACCATTCAAGTTTAACAAGGTGAGTTGCCTGTGTGAACCGATAGAACAACCCAAAGCCTAACAAGTTAAGATCTTACCTGCCACAAATCCAAACGGCCTTGGTAGGAACTGGTAAGACAACAATAGCCAGATGAGTTTAAGGAGTCCTTGCCCAGCAAAGATGGCCGAGAACCCAAAACCTAATGAGTAGAGGCCTTACCTACCACAAATACAGATGGCCCTGCTAGGAACTGACAAGACGACCATGATAATCAGATGAATTCAAGGAGGCTTTGTCGAAGCAAGACAACCAAGAATAACCAGAGTTGTCCATGGCGGCCTAGCCAGAGCAAGGCAACCCAGGATAGCTAAAGTTGTCCAAGGCGGTCTTTTTGGAGGAAGAAGACCAGGGATAACCAGAGTGTATACTGGGCAGACCAAGTCCAAAAGCCGTGGATCAGAGTCCAAGAGTAGTGGAACGAAGTCCAATTTTTTTGGATCGGAGTCCTTAGAGTTTGCAATCCAATTCCAGGTTCCATACTCCACAAAGGGCGAAGTAATCTTATTAAAATTGTAAAAGTTGGGGGGTTCTTTAGAAAAATCAAAGAGATAAATTAATGGTATATCATCTATAAAGAGCACGCCAAGGGACTCACCTGTTTCCGTACATAGGTATGTAGACTTGGCCGTTTTCGATTTCAAATTCATTCATGAAGGAGATTGAACAATTTACCGTTCGCGAAGAGCATGCCCAGGATCTTGCTGGTTCTTGTTGCATGGGTAAGAAAACTTAGTAATTCAAAGTCCAAAGCCAAAAAAATTTCCCTTTCTAGGGTAAGACGAACAAGAAAAGCCAGAAAAGTTAAATTATATTAATAAGCAGAGGGTGGTGGTGTACTGTCAAGAAAAGAGAAGGCCTAGAGATTGTAATGACTCACGTACATAGGTAAGTCGACTCAACCATCTACAACCAAAATAACCAAAATGGATACATTTAGAGGGGACAAGCCTATAAAGCACAAACCATTTGCCAGATCCCAAAATGCCATAATCGTAGACCAGAGCCCAAATAACCCAAGTCCAAAATAAGTCGAAAGCAAACCATAATCCAGAGAAGACAGAGAACTTGAGAATCGAAAACTAAGAGCCTATATACCATAATCCAAAAATCCAATAAAATACGAAAGCCATAAGACCGAAAATCAAATAACCAAAGAGCTAAAATATCCAGAACAATAGAAAACAAAAGCCAAAAGATTTTGATGCCCGAGATGCCAGAATTTCTGACACCATGAGCCACAGAAGTTCAAGATCGGTTAATAACCGTGCCACATGTCTTAGGCCTAGGCCTATCCTGATTAGCAATCAGGGGTTGTGCCTATCCTTACACCATAGCCATAGTCCTAATAAACCGTGCAAGCTCACCACGTCTGACACTCTCTTCGATCATATGCCAAAGATGTCAGAAATCATTCGTATTATGACCATCGAAATCATGAAACAAGCAATGTCAACAAGAATCCCTTTCCTTTGGGGTCGACTCCCATCTAGGAGGCTTAAGATAGTCTACTTTATGTTGTGAGTATGTTCGGAGTAAGATAGTAATTTAGGTTCCCACCAAGCCGTGTTTCGATCAATCCTCGAAGAAGACTTACCTTGTCCAAGACACTTTGCTTTACCAGAGTCGGGCGATCCTCCACCTATAACAAAATTAGCCTCGAGAACCTTTTTATTAGTCCTCGTATCCTCTTCACGCAGGAACCTTTCCACCTCCATGTAGAGCTCACTGAGATCCCTCAACGGGTCATGTTACAGTGAGATCTTAAAGTCGGTCTTGTCCAAGATACCAGAGATCGCAGAAAACAAAACCATCGATGAATCTGGTCTATCATTCGATGCCACCACCGGATTAAACCTTTTGAAGAATTTGTGCAAAGTCTCATCAGACTTCTGCTTGATCTCTGTTAGAGTCATAATGCTTAGGATGAGCGATGTGAAATCTGATATACTTGACGAACCTACTAACCAAATCATTCCACGTATAATCCTATTCCGTCTCAACTGCTGAAACCACATGGAGGCATTGTCTGTCAAGCAAAGCAGAAACACCTTTCTATAGAATTATCTGATGCCAAGAGAACCTCCATATGGCGAACATAGCGCATCAAGTGAGCAGTCGAATCCTTCCAACCATCATAAGCTTCCAACATCAACAATTTGAAGTTTGATGGATTTTGAGAATTCCTGATTACCAAAGAGAATGGACTACGAGTAACACAATCCAAATCCGAAGAAGAGATTCCACGTAGAATAAATTGATGAATAACATCCGCGATTTGAGATCCATTACAAATACCGAGCAATTGGTTCAAAATATCCAAGCCCGCACATGTGCCCATAGTGTTTAGTTCCACATTAGTCGCTTGCCGATTCACCACAAGGATATCTAGTCCAATCCGGACCTAAGGAGCTGCTACGGGCACCATACGAACTCTTGGAACAACGGGATCATAACCATCCAAACATTCTTGCAATTATGCTTGAGCCACATTATCAATGTCGGAACCTGCAACTTGATCAACTAAAGCGTTATGAGCCTAAGCGCCGTTGAGATTAGTGGTATTAACCTTAAATGTAGTGGGAATGGAACCGGTCCATGGATCTACATCGCCCTACTTCCAAGTTTGATGGGTTTCCCCCAAGTCTAGAGTCGCGTTCTATGGAATACTAGTGCTTGTCCCGATGATGTTTGCCTGGCCTATCGGCCCTCCGACACTTCCAATCCTGGTCTCAATTCGAGCGAGAAAAGTATTCATCACTTTCTCTTGCCACCTCAAGCGAGCGCAACCAAATCCTTAATCATTCCATCGACATCCACTCGATTCACAAAATTCGAGGGATTCCCTATAGAAGAAAGTTCTTGACTTCCTTCACCACCGGTACCTTGTGCCTCAACAATAGCATCGAGCTTCTTATGTTTAACGATAGTGAAAAGTGAGTGAAGTTTGTTTCCATAACAAAGCCGTATCCGAACCCGAAGTCGAATCCAAAACCAAAAACGAAGTCGAGATTTGTTGTGCCCCACCTAGCATGCAAAAATGTTGACGCGAGGAGTTGGTCAATTGCACACGTCAACACCCATTAGTGGGTTGAGTAGTAAATCGGACAACCAAATCTCCAAAATACGCAAAATGCAAAGGGACACACTCCTTTTTATTGTGGTTTGGCACTAACGCCTATGTCCATCTTGTTGTAACTTCTGATCATCATTGTTAGAATTACAGTGTTAATCAACTTTGAATTTACGATGTTGTGTTAGAGAATAACAAAGTCCTTGATAATTCTTCCACTTTGTCATAAATGTCATTTTCTTCCTCTTTAATCCAAAATGAGTGAGAATGCCTAAATATATCCAAGAGTGCTCCAATGTTCAAGTTCCAACACTTTTGAGTTGTAAAAATTTAAGAAAGAGAAGCGACAAAGTCGTTGCCAACTTCCTACAAGGCCACAATAGGCATTAATCTTCTTGCAAGATCCAAAAAGCTCTAAAGGTGCCTCAATTATGCTCCAATGCTAAAAATCTAGCCAAAAGTGTGTCCAAGTGGCAAAAAAGTTGTTGAAAAACTTCTATGTGAATTTTATAGGCCAAAAAGATCCTGGAAAACAAAGAAAACTACATGGAAGCCATTAAGGATCTTTCATAATAGAGCTATGACGTGTAGAAATGAAGTAGAAAAAAGATCCCACAAAACAGCCAAGTGTTGGGCTATTTAAAGAGGGAAATGTAGCTACTGCTCAAAATTCGTATCCCGGGACACGGTATTGATCCCATGATCGGTACTATCTAGGGACTTATCTGCATTCATGAGTAGTTTTCTAAATACTCAAATCCCAAGCCAAAAACCAATACTAAGCTGAAATCATGTGTTGATCACCTGAAAATTGTGATCGCTCCATCGTAGGAACGCCGCTGCATTTTCTATGGCAAAACCAAGTCTTACAAATCACACATTTCATTTTCCGAAATACCGATCCCGGAAGGAAGTCTTAACCTGTGTGTTCCGTATCCAGATCCTTGCCCCAAGACATATCCACAGATTGCCAATTACAAGGGTAATTTTTGTATCCCCTTTATGTCGATCCCCCATGTAAGACCCGTAATTTGGCCGTCAAATATTTAATTTAATTTATTATTTTAAATATTGTATTTGGTATATTAATGTGTTTTAATATTGAATTCATTTTGTAAAATGAAGTTTTAATGTTATATTTTTTTATAATTTAAAACGAGCTTGAAAATGGCGTGCAGTTCGTAATATTTGATTTTGAACTTCAATTGAGAATACAGAAGCCGATATAAGTCGGATTTCTGTGAAACAAGAAACGTTGAAACCGTATTGACGATAATTTTCATATGAAAGAGAAAAATCTAGATTTCGTGTTGTAATTTGTAAGTTATGGCTAAATCAAATTTTGAAATAGTTGCTATGGAAAATCGTTATTTAATTATAGGCCCTTAAAATGGCCATTTTGCAAACGGACTCAAATTTCGACAAAATCAGTTTCATTGGAACCGTATCGTTAAATTATTGTGTAGTGTTGAATGGCGTGGCAAACCGATGTCGTATGTGACCACGGCAGCCAAAAAAATGCCCGTTTAATTTCTATAGCACGTAATTAATTTAATAAATGGATATTTGGGTATAACTATAGCAAACAATCGAATTAGGACACGAAACCAGTCCCGTTGAGTTCATATCGTCGATTAGAGCCAGGATAGGTATATAGTTTGTTATTTTTAGAGATCGGCAAATTTGGTGTTCAGAATGGCATTGCGGTGCACGTAAAAATAGCCTACCAGGGAAACAGTATCAGAATGCGATGAAAATGGATATTTTAAGACATCAAGGTTTCAAGTTGATTTGATTTACCTGGTGATCGTGCAAAAATTAAACGCGTGTTTATTTCTGGTTTTATAAAGGAAATTTTTTCATATGACCTCGGATTTCGACAAAACTTGTCCCATTGGATCCAAAATACTTTTTTACATTAAGATTGGCTTTTTAATCAGTAAACAGACATCGTTTGTGGTGATTTTTAAAATGTTAACTGATTGAAGTTTAGTATATGATTACCTTTGCAAAAGAAAAACTTTCCCACTTCACGTCTTGACCGCAAATCATTTCGTTTCTATTCTTGCTTGCCAATCTGTACTATTACTTGCATCCCACATTTCTATTTTTGCGTGCGCATGAATTAATTGAAATACCTTGTGCTCTACGTTTTCGAGAATCCCACACCCCACTGCAAACCTATACATTTCTGCAAGCCTACTTAGCCTAATACTTGGCTCCCACTGCTTCTCCTGTATATAAACACATGAGCTGCTCCATTTCTTTCATCGTCCAAGCAATGATCTAAGACCGGGATCTTCAAAAAACGAAAAAAAAAAATTGACGTAAAAGCCTAGGGGGAAAGCAACAAAGAAAAAGGATGAAAGGAGGCCGGGGGGGGGGGGGATTGGAACGTGTATGAGGCAGTGTAAAGGTGGCTGTTATTTTGAAGGGAGGTTTGTGACTAACGTGAGTGAAGAGGATGAGGGAAGCTAGGTTGAAATGTGATCATTGAGGAGCGTTGTTTTCTAGAGTACGGTTTTAACGTGGGGACAGAGTTTGAACTGAAGAAGCTTTGTAGCCTAGGGGTTTGGAGCAGGGGAGGAAGGTATGCGTGTGTAGGGCTGTTGATGGATGAGGTGGTTCGTATGACGTGGGATAAACAAGGAAAAGGCCATGCGGATTTTCAGAAAATAGAAGATGTACAGTAACTCCAATTTTCCTAATTTTTAATTAACATTGCCTAATCAGTTTTATCTATTTGTGTAACCAATTTTTACGTGATATTATAAGTCAGGCCTAATCCTAATTCCTATGTGCCGATCACTTTCATTCTTGCCCAAGTATAAGTTATGATATTACTAATGGGTCCCAAAGGGGTAACCGTGTAAACAAATTATTATATGTATGCCTAACAAACTAGTAGATGTAGCGTGGCAGTTCGATTATGTTATGTGCCTTAGAGGAGTTTTAACATTCTTAATGAAGATTCTATGTATATATGTAACAGAAATAGAAAATTTTGTGTTTAAATATTATTTAAGTATTAGTCATATTTATTTATATAGTAGGTACCATATTTAAATCCACAACATGAACGTTGTATAACGTTCTTATCTACTTACAGAATCAGATCAAACAACATTGGAAACATACCGATGGACTAACATTATGAAGCGTGATTAGAGGGACGGAGTTGAATGCAACTGAATCGAACCGCTATAACGACAAATGGAAATAAAGTGAGTTAAACTCACTCGGTATATTTTCCCATTTATATTTCATATAAATTGGGTTTTTATTTTGTGTGCTCTGTTTGCTATGGTTGACTGTTCGCTAGTTTATATTTATTTATTTGACTGATGAAATTAAACCATCGTTTAATTTCAGTGAAATACAATCGTTATACTAATGATTAGTTCCAATAAAGGTAACTTATCTTATTGGTCACGTTTATCAATAAACGTGTTTGATGGTTTGAATTGGTTGATCGATTTGAATTATTTAAATGGTGTGGAGATAACCAGTTGAATACAGGGAAGGACAGGTTGGAGGGATCCAACCGGATTCCTCAAATATATTATTTCTTCTCATATTATCATATATGAACTGTCATAGTTGGTGTGATGGATTTGATTATTGATCATTGGTTTGAAAGCCAACCTGTGTTGTGATTTTACTAGTGAGCTATATTGGTTAAGTAATCTGTAGTAAATGGCCGAAAAGAAATGATATCGATTTACCGTCGGGTAAGTCGATAGAGATGAAGTTATAAAATTTATTTTATAAATAAAGAAATTTTAAGAAATTTTTTGAAATATATATTTTAACTAAAAACGTATTTAAAAGAAAATAAACGTTTATGTTTATAATCAATTGTAAATTGTTTTTTTTATAAAGTCAAACTGATGTTAATCCGATTTGTAAAGGTGAGAATAAGAAAGTTAACGTAACGATTAAATTTGGATAATTTTGTTGTTGAGAAACAATTTAATGGAATTATATAAATTAATTAATTATATTATTAATTAATTTAAAGAGAAAACGAATTGGCATCGATTAATAAGATAATCGTGTTTTGAGTAAATAAATTGACTCTTTAGTTGGATTGATTTCTAAATTTGTATGTTTTGAATAGAAAATAAGTTTAAATGAATATTTTTAGATTATAATAAGATTTTTTTTAAAAAAAGAGATTTACTGGTTATTTTAAGTGAATAAAAGAATTAACTACCTATGTAGTTAATGGTTGAAATAAATCATTATTGTAATCAATAATAATTTAGAGGATTACTTTTAATAGGAATTTATTTAAAAGTAATCTAAGTTAAAAAGGAAATTTTTAAACAAATATTCTAGCTTTTAATAAATATTACTTAATTGTTTGAATTAAGTAAAAGGAAATTCAGATGAAAGAATTTGGTGATAAACCAGAGTTATATAAAAGAGATTTGAGGAGCTATATCGTTAATTCTAAATTAACGTTATTTAAGAATGTGGTGAAGCAGGGAAATTGAATTAGGATTTTCAAAGCATGGAAACATGGAATAGATGTGAAAGGAGTTTGGTTAAAGTGGTCGAGTTAAAAGTGGTGTGATATAAAGAAGTTATTTAATTTAATTGAGAAATGATGGTATTTTAGAAAAGAAGATTTTTAAAAAGGATAATAAGGTTTATTAAACCGTATTTTGAATTAAATTGTTAAATGAAAATTTAGATTGATATTAGAATAAAAATATGTGTTTGGTATTACAACTCGTATTTGTCTTTAGATATGAACTTTGTTGATCAAGGTCTGAGAGGTAATTAAAATACTCCAACTTGAACGACAGCAGGATTATCTGAAGATGGTATCCATTGTAATGGTAAAAGAGTTTAGTGAAATTTATTATTTCCTTAGGGAAATAATAAAGGCGACGCTTGCTGAAAATTTAGAGAATATATATATATATAATGTGGATTCCAAAGTAAAAAGGAAATAAAAGGTATCGCGTGATATTGTAATGACATTTTCAAGTTTAACAAGGGAAATGTAAAAGATGAGCTTTCTTCTATAAGAGTAAGCATGGAGTATTGTTTCAAGTAATTAATTGAAGATATGTCGTAACGTTGTTTACGAGTAACAGATTAAATTGATTTCCCAACATTATATAAGAATGTGGCTAGAATTTTTGGAAGTTAGAAAAAGAAACTAGTAGAGATGATATAAGATTTCCTAATTATTCGAATGAATAGTTCAGTTCAAAAGCGTGGAAACGATATTTAAAAATATTGGAAGATTTAAGATTTAAATATACTTTTGTTTTTAATTAAAAGACCAAGTGATGCTAAAATACTGAACCAGTGAACTCGTTTTATTTCACGATTGAATGATTGTTTATTTTGATAGTTAAATCACCGACTATCATATCTGTCCAATACGATTGTTGGTACGGAAAGACCGGGATCGATTTACATTCCAAAACCATTTTGACCAACAAATATGTGAAGAGATCAAGAGATAATCGAGGTGGAGCGTTGAAGACCGTAGATTTTCATAAACGGAAGAGCCACTAAAATTCTCTGCCTTGCAAACAGAGATAAGCTGTGATTCTGTCATGATTGGAATCTATGGGTTGCAACGACCTCTCGCTACTGATCCATGGGGTGATTCCTATATTGGATGCAGTACGAGAGTACCTTCGGTTCATCCTGTTCCTGGATGACCTGTATGGACGAGTGTCTGACAAAGTATTTCCAGACGGTCACGTATATTGATTTCTTCAACTGTACCAAGAGTGGAAGCGGAGAAGGAAACTTCTTTTAACTAACACATAATGTATTGTTGAGGACGTCAATCAGTGATTTGACGGATTTGACGATGTGGCATTCGAAGTAAATCTGGTGTGATGATAAAGCGTAGCCTCAAGCCTCATCAACCGGGAAATGACAAAAATCAGGCAAGCAGCATGGCTTTGTGGGTCGCTCCCATTAGGGTGTATAATCACCTATCTAGAGAAAATCTATTTGCTTCTATAATCTATTTCGATGTTGTCCATTTTCAGGAAGATCGTGGGTAGCTCCCAACCGTTGGTGATATACATTCGATACACTCAAGGTAAATGAGTGGTCGGTCATGTGAGGGCCGGTTTACAAGACGTTCTTGTTGAACCCAGTATATTCGCCTCTAGAGATACACGATCGGCAGGTGGTCCCATACCTTGTCATAGTCGGAATCCAATCTCCAATAAGAGCCTGCGGGTTTGATTGTATACTATATATGTGGAGCGTGAGATGCAAGCGTTCCACTAGATTGTTATTTACTTGTAATTAGACATTATTATAATATTTTACAAGATATTGGTGTCAAAAATGTTTTGGGTTATCGTAAGGTAAAAACCGTCCGTATTTATGTGTGGATTTGGTCTTATGATTACCCTTTGCTTTCGAAAGGATTTTAACTTAAAAATCAAGTTGTGTGATACCTTAATATTGTGCGAGTTTATATCACTCTGGTTCACCAGACTGACCCAGTATTTTGTAAATGCTCGGGTTAGACCGGGTTGTACAGGTTTAGGTTATTGCCGCTGTGAAGAGACAAGCTGGAAGAGTCAATACATATGATATTTTATAGCTACTATTCCTCTGTGTGTTGTGCATGAGGACAGATTATTATAGCTTTCCAGTTGTTGATGTACTCTGATATTGTAAGTACTTTTAAAAGCTCTCAGTAAAGTTTTATTTATGTATTATATTTTGTTCCACGACGATGTGAGACCCTGTGTTGTGTTGTTCTTCTTCTTCTATTCTAATAATTCTTTCTTTCTTATCTCACCCTCTAATTTCTTTCTAATAACGTCCAGTGTTTTCAGTGTTTGGAAGGTCGGCATGAGTTACGGTAAAGGTATTTATGTCGATTTTCGGGGCCGAAAATCCTCTGGTCATTACAGTGGTATTAGAGCTATTGGTTTAGTGATAACCTTGGCTCTTTGGCGTAACTCGATAGAGATAGGGTTAGTAATTCCCTAGATTGAGTTGAGTGTATATATTTGAGAGCACGTATTTGTAATTTGAATATAAATTTTTTTTTAAATTATTTTGAAAATGGGATAAACAAAATAATTTTTCCTGAATTATAATTTATATAAATAAAAAGAGGTAAGTACTTTAAATTGTTGATTGGTTGTTGAAAATTTGTATTGCTTTGGTTGAATGGTTTGAATGTGTTTGATTACTAGGTTGGATTGGACCAATCGAAGGACATTTCAAATTTGAAATGTGAAATGTAAAAATTTAACTCATGTGTGGTCGAATAAATCATATGAATTAAATCTGAACTGGAATATTGAAATAAAATATGTCTTCAAGTCAACACCATTTGAATTGAGTTGAGAAAAAGAAATATCCAAATGGAATGATTTGGGATTATTTGGTTGAGATTGATTGCCTAAATATGGATTTAAAAGTTGAATGAACTTGATTGAAATCAGTCTGAAATAGAATTGTTTTATTGAGATAATCTAGGATGGTATGGATTTTTGAAACTAATTGATGCTGTTTTGGGGACTAATGAAGTTTATTTGAGTTGAGAACAGGTGCAGAAGTGCCAATTCAGCTTTAAAATCCATCCAAGAGAAAATTCTGGAGTAATTGAATCCAGTCTGAATAGAGCCGCATAATAACTAAGCAAGCTCGAATATAAAATATCGTTTGCCGCGTAATAACGCTCGCAAAAAGGTACGCCTATGCAGAATTTGAAATTTTGGTTTTTATTTGGGTTTTGAATTTGGTTTTTGAATTTTTCCGACCCTGTTGGTCGATGGGTATATATTTCTTAAACCTGTGATTTTGCAGATGTCCTCCGTACAGGGGAGGCTCTACCAAATTTTTTCCAAAATTCAAGGTGTTAGAAAATTTTTGGAAATTTTCTAGAAATTCTTTTATTTGAATTAAATTTGTTTTAAAACCAATTAGATTTATTTTGAAAATAAAAGAGAGTTTTGACAAAATATTTTTATAAAGTTAATGGGTTTATAACGTTCTTTCCTACCTTAGCAATTTCGAGGATGAAATTACTTTAAGAAGGGAAGAATGTAACGACCCGTAATTTGGCCATCAAATATTTAATTTAATTTATTATTTTAAATATTATATTTGGTATACTAATGGGTTTTAATATTGAATTCATTATTTAAAATGAAGTTTTAACGCTATATTATATTTATAATTTAAAACGAGCTTGAAAATGGCGTGCAGTTCGTAATATTTGATTTTGAACTTCAACTAAGAATACAAAAGCCGATATAAGTCGGATTTCTGTGAAACAAGAAATATTGAAACCGTATTGACGATAATTTTCATATGAAAGAAAAAAGTCCAGATTTCGTGTTGTAATTTGTTAGTTATGGCTAAATCAAATTTTGAAATAGTCGCTATGGAAAACCGTTATTTAATTGTAGGCCCTTAAAATGGCCATTTTGCAAACGGAATCAGATTTCGACGAAATCAGTTTCATTGGAACCGTATCGTTAAATTGTTGTGTGGTGTTGAATGGTGTGGCAAACTGATGTGGTATGTGACCACAGCAGCCAAAAACGCCCGTTAAATTTCTATAGCGCGTAATTAATTTAATAAATAGATATTTGGAGATAACTTGAGCAGACAATCGAATTAGGCCATGAAACCAGTCCCGTTGAGTTCATATCGTCGATTAGAGCCAGGATAGGTATATAGTTTGTTATTTTTAGAGATCGACAAATTTGGTGTTCAGAATGGCATTGCGGTGCGCGTAAAAATAGCCTACCGTGGAAACAGTCTCAGAATGCGACGAAACTGGTGCCGTTGGGTTCATATTGAAAAATTATTTTAAGACATCAAGGTTTCAAGTTGATTTGATTTACCTAGTGATCGTGGAAAAATTAAACGCGTTTTTATTTCTGGTTTTATAAAGGAATTTTTTTCATATGACCTCGGATTTCGACAAAACTTGTCCCATTGGATCCGGAATACTTTTTTACATTAAGATTAGCTTTTTATTCAGTAAAAAGACATCGTATGTGATGATTTTTAACATGTTAACTGATTGAAGTTTAGTATATGATTACCTTTGCAAAAGAAAAACTTACCCCCTTCACGTTTTGACCGCAAATCATTTCGTTTCTATTCTTGCTGGCCAATCTGTACTATTACTTGCATCCCACATTTCTGTTTTTGCGTGCGCATGAATTACTTGAAATACCTTGTGCTCCACGTTTTCGAGAATCCCACACCCCACTGCAAACCTATACATTTCTGCAAGCCTACTTAGCCTAATACTTGGCCTCCACGGGTTTTCCTATATTGAAACACATGAGATGCTCCATTTCTTTCATCGTCCAAGCAATGATCTAAGACCGGGATCTTCAACAAACAAAAAAAAACTGACGTGAAAGCCTGGGGGGAAAGCAACAAAGAAAAGGGAGGAAAAGAGGATGAGGGGGGGACTGGAACATGTATGAGGCAGTGTAAAGGTGGGGGTTATTTTGAAGGGAGGTTTGTGACTAATGTGAGTGAAGAGGATGAGGGATGCTAGGTTGAAATGTGATCATTGAGAAGCATTGTTTTCTGGAGTACGGTTTTAACGTGGGGACAAATTTTGAATTGAAGAAGCTTTGTAGCCTAGGGGTTTGGAGCAGGGGAGGAAGGCATGCATGTGTAGGGCTGTTGATGGAGGAGGTGGTTCGTATGACGTGGGGAAAACAAGGAAAGGGCATGCGGATTTTCAGAAAATAGAAGATGTACAGTAACTCCAATTTGCTTAAATTTTAATTAACATTGCCTGATCAGTTTTATCTATTTGCCTAACTAATTTTTATGTGATATTATTAGTCGGGCCTAATCCTAATTCCTATGTGTCGATCACATTCGTTCTTGCCTAAGTATAAGTTATGATATTACGAACGGGTCCCAAAGGGATAACCGTGCAAACAAATTATTATATGTATGCCTAACAAACTAGTAGATGTAGCATGGCAGTTCGATTATGTTATGTGCCTTAGAGGAGTTTTAACATTCTTAATGAAGATTCTGTGTATATATGTAACGGAAATAGAAAATTTAGAGTTTAAATATTATTTAAGTATTAGTCATATTTATTTATATAGTAGGTACCATATTTAAATCCACAACGTGAACGTTGTATAACGTTCTTATCTACTTACAGAATCAGATTAAACAACATTGGAACCATACAAACAGCCTAACATTATGAAGCATGATTAGAGGGACGGAGTTGAATGCAACTGAATTGAACCGCTATAACGACAAATTGAATTAAAGTGAGTTAAACTCACTTGGTATATTTTCCCATTTATATTTTATATAAATTGGGTTTTTATTTTATGTGCTCTGTTTGCTATGGTTGAATGTTCGCTAGTTTATATTTTATTTACTGATGAAATTAAACCGTCGTTTAATTTCAGTGAAATACAATCGTTATACTAATGATTAGTTCCAATAAAGGTAACTTACCTTATTGGTCACGTTTATCAATAAACGTGTTTGATGGTTTGAATTGGTTGATCGATTTGAATTGTTTAAACGGTGTGGAGATAACCAGTTGAATACAGTGAAGGACCAGTTGGAGGGATCCAACCGGATTCCTCAAGTATATTATTTTTTCTCATATTATCATATATGAACTGTCATGGTTGGTGTGATGGATTTGATTATTGATTATTGGTTTGAAAGCCAGCCTGTGTTGTGTTTTGACCAGTGAGCTAAATGGCCGAAAAGAAATGATATCGATTTACCGTAAGGTGAGTCGATAGAGATGACGTTATAAAATTTATTTTATAAATAAAGAAAGATTTTGAAATATATATTTTGACTAAAAACGTATTTAAAAGAAAATAAACGTTTATGTTTATAATCAATTGTAAATTGTTTTTTTTATAAAGTCAAACTGATGTTAATCCAATTTGTAAAGGTGAGAATTAGAAAGTTAACGTGTAACGACCCGGAAAATCTGAACCAATTTAAAAATTTTAAATTGGCTATTTTAGTGGATTTTAAATATTTAAAATAAATATTTTAAATAATATCGATGAGAAGAAAGTTTGAATCGACATTGAAAATAAATATAATTACTTTGAATTAGAAACAAGGCCTGAAATGGCGCGGTAGTTTCAAAATTTGAATTCAAAATTTGACTGACTGCACCGGGTGCAAAACAAAGCGGATTTGAGTGAAACCAAAAATATTTAAATCTGTTAGTGAATACCTTTCTGACGAATCTGAAAAAGCGAAGTTTCACAGCGGAAAGAAAAAGTTTTGGCCAAATGAATTTTCTGAAAGGTCGCTATGGAAATTATATAGCAATGGCCGTTTTGCAAACGACCTCGTAATTCGACAAAACCACTTTTGTTGGATCCGGGATGTGAATTTATTGCTAGGTTTCAAATTTCATAATTTTTGAAGCTAGTATGTGAGCATGGCAAAGGAAAATGTGTTTTGGTCAATTATAGTTAAATTGGATCGACCAAAAAAGAGCCATTTTACAAACGGCCTCAGAATTCGACGAAACTAGTTTTGTTGGGACCGTAACATCAAAACATAGCCAGATTTATTTTTCTGGAATTTTTCGAATCAATTTGTGGGCCTGGCAAATTGAAACGTATGTTCAAATCGAATATTGAATGTTTTATATTTTAATTTGAACGGAAACCGACTGAAACAGTCGAAAGGGCCTACGAAACATATCCCATTGTGTTCGGAATGGGGGTAAAACGCTAGGAACGATAGTCGTTGGGTTTGGATTGGTGTTCGTGTGTGACAAGGGGTATTTTCGGATTTTTAAAATATATAAATAAACAAAAAAAATCTGATTGGTCGATCAAAGTTTTCTCTCTCCCCGATTAAACACGACGACGGCGGAAACCCTTTCCTTTCTTCTCTCCTCGATTTCTTCTAATCCGCTCAATAAAAACCCCTGCCCCTTTGGAGAATTTTGTAGTGCTCGAGAAGATCTTCAAATCCATATATAGTTTGGATTTTTTCGTTGTGTGGTTTGGAAGGATCGACACCTAGAAGTTGTGGGCTTCAAACCGCCGCCGTACCCTCGTCAGACCGTTGAACTGGCCCACACCCCCCTGCGCACGTGCGCCTCTCCTCCCCCTTCGACGCTGCGAAGGCCGATCGACGAATAGCTACACGGATTCGAAGAAAAATCCAAACCTAGTTTTGAACGAAACAGGTGAGGTACGGTTTGAATTATTTTAAACTATATTATGGCAGTCTAAAGCGCTACGGCTTTAGATTTCACTAAAAAAGTCATATCTTTTTCGTTTCTTGACGAAATTCAGTGAAACAAGAGACAGTGGACTCATGAGGACGTCTTCTACATTCTAGAAGAGACCGCATATTTTTCTGAGCCTTCTGCTATTTTTGGTGGAGTGGAACCCAATGTGAGATTTCTAAATTATAAACAATATGGGAAACGACGATGTATAAATTATATAGTCGATGTATGAGTTATATAAGCGTTGTACACCTCTTGTATAAGCGTTGTATAAGTTGTATGTTCGATATATAAGTTATATATGCGTTGTAAAAATTATATATGTGTTGAAATAGAAGTGAAATGCTTATATATATATATATATATATATATATATATATATATATATACGCCCCTCGTCCACAAATCATGGACGATATTTATTGGTTGTGATTGGTGTGAAAATTGGTTGATTACGAATGGTTGATTAGAATTGTTTGTGGTTGAAATTGATTGATTATGGTTGAAAAATACCCGTTTGTGGTTGAGAAATATTTGGTTGAAACCACATAGGATTAGTTTGTGGAAATGAAAAAAAAATATACATGCCGCCTGCGTGCGAACTAGATGCATGTTTCCCCATTGTCAAAAGTTGCGAGGCTTTAAGGTAGAGCGAGGAGCCGTACTAGGGACGGTCACGGTTTTAACTACCTGCCGTTATGCTGCCGAAATTTTGAATAATATTCATGTGTTAGAATTATTTTCCTGTGTTGAAACTATATTCGTGTGTTGAATAGAAAACCTTCTTGTGTTGAATAGAAATTCATTCGTTGAATCTTATTCATGTGTTGAATGGTATTCATATTTTGAAATAAATTGTTTTGTAATAAAAATCATATTTTTAACATCTATATGAACTATATAAAATAATCGTGTTTTGAAATGAATTGTTTTACAATAAAAATCACATTTTTACTATATATATACAAACTATAGAAAACCTTCATGTATTGAATCGAAATTCATTCATTGAATAGAAATTCATGTGTTGAATGGTATTCATGTTTTAAATATAAAAATCACCTTTTTATCTATATA
This sequence comes from Allium sativum, assembly GCA_030737875.1. NCBI lineage: Eukaryota > Viridiplantae > Streptophyta > Magnoliopsida > Asparagales > Amaryllidaceae > Allium > Allium sativum. Next base: position 756,865,856 of record CM060918.1, read on the forward strand.
TATAAAATATAGAAAACATTCATGTGTTGAATTGAAATTCATTCGTTGAATAGAAATTCATGTGTTGAATGGTATTCGTGTTTTGAATAAATTGTTTTAACAATAAAAATCACCTTTTTATCTATATATATAAACTATAGAAAACCTTCATGTGTTGAATCGAAATTCATTCGTTGAATTGAAATTCATGTGTTGAATGGTATTCATATTTTGAAATAAATTGTTTTATAATAAAAATCATATTTTTATCATCTATATGAACTATATAAAATAGTCGTGTTTTGAAAGAAATTGTTTTATAATAAAAATCATATTTTATCATCTATATGAACTATATAAAATAGTCGTGTTTTGAAAGAAATTGTTTTATAATAAAAATCATATTTTTATCATCTATATGAACTATAGAAAATAGTCTTGTTTTGAAATAATTTGTTTTACATTAAAAATCACATTTTTATTCTATACATGAATTGTTAAAAATAGTGAAGTGTTGAAATAGAAGACAGTTAGATAAAAATATCATTTTTATCAAATGTATAAAAATCATATAGGTTTGAAATCGAAGAATCGATATGTGTATATATATATGTATATATATATATATATATATAGAATTGAAATATATCGAATAACGAAACTGCAGTTCGTATTTTGATACCGTGATTTCAAACGATTAGTGCGGGAGATTCGACCATCGGATTTTCCCGAAACCACAACCGTTAGGTTCGTTTTGGAAATATTTTCCAACGGCACCAACTTTGTAAAAATCCAATGGCTGGATTGTCTGGAATGTTTAATTCAAATTTGAGGAAAAACAGCGCCAGAATTGATTATATATATATATATACATATAAATATAATTATATTAAATCGAATAACGACGCTACAGTTTGTATTTTGAAATCGAAACTTCAAACGATTATACCGGGAGATCCAACCGTCGGATTTTCCCGAAACTGGAACCGTTGGATTCGTTTTGAAAAGATCTTTCTAATGATATAAATTTTGCGAAGATCCAACGGTTTGATTTTCAGTTATGTGTAAATCAAATCTGAAGAAAAACAGCGCCATGGCCGCGTTATGGCCGAAGCGTCGTTTGAATAAATTGGCTATTTTAAAATAAATAAAAATAGCGATAAATCGTTATAAAATATTATAAACGATATGGAAGTGAAATTGGAAACTAACTGAAGGTTGGCTAAGTCGAATGGTTTCCTAGATTTTGATCTGATGTTGGTTTCGGCCTTCAGGGTTAATATTTGGGAAATCGTTCTCTTACTGATTTACGGTTAGCGACTAATGGAATGAAATGATGTGTATGTATGACCGTGTTGCACTTGATTATTATATACGCGAGTTGCTCAGAAAGACCGGGTTTATCCCATTCTGAATAACTGAATGGACGATAAGAAATCGAAGATGAAGACGGTGGTCAAAGACCGGAGATCTTCACCTCGGTTGGATGGTAACTGATGTCCTGATTGGGAGGCATCCCGAAATATGGATAATGAGTGGTGATCGTCTAGACGTACATGGAGATCGATGGGTTTGCGAGGTATATAGTGCCTCCGGTTTCGTTCAGACCCAGAACGGACTTGTAAATGGATTGTGTGTCTGACATTGGAATTTATTATGTGGGATTGATAGCCATCAGTTGCATGGCGTGAATTGCCTATGTGACATGCTAAGACGCAGTGATCAAGGCTTATGTTGAAAAGCAAAGTCTTGTGGTGATGATCAAAGCACCGCCTGTGTGGCATAGCTTTGTGTATAACGTGAAATCGCGAGCCTCACACCCCGGTATGAACCAGAAACGGGAGAGGACATCAGGGAGGGCTTGCATTTCCTTCTAGTTAGAAGTGGCGTCAGTGGTTTTACATGCCCTGACGAGTTTGACTTATGTGGTTGTTACTGTTGCGAGGCGCCTCGGTTAGATCGGACGATCCGGGTCCGACGGGGTCATTTTTGGCTCATTTACGCCCCATAGGGCGGGGAAACGCAGTGTTCAGGAATTTTAATCCACATCGGTGGACCGGCCCTGACAATCCAAGGGTCGATACGTTCTGACCCTGAGGCTCGGGCTACACAGTCTCGAAGTCGGTAAGGACTATCTTTTGCTTTGGTTCATGACGGAAATCCAATTTCCAAATACGTGACTGTGCGGTTTTGAATGTATACCTATATATGGCGACATAGTGGTATGGGGCATTAATGTCGTCTATGATTGATAGTTATGATTATAAATTGTTTTTGAAACATATAAACACTAGTAATAATATCAAATGCTTTTGTTTTATTTGTATCAAGCACATTTTGGCCATTATAAGGTAAATACTTTATCCTCCAGCTTGCATTGCATTGTGTGATGGGAACTGAGTCTTATAATGGGTTCATTTTTATAAAAAGCATTGCGATGTTTAAAAGAATGATTTGTTTTAAAGCACTGGCAATCCAATGGAGTAAACCCGTTCCACGAAAGTGGCGTGGTCCTGTGTTTAGCCATATTTACAATGTGTTGAGTAGATTTCTCATACCAGTCCCATGACTGACTCGTAGTTTGTTTCACTTTCGAACTCGGGTGCCCCTTTTTCTACATGGCCAACCTTGTATTCAGGTTTTAGCTGGCTCTTTCTGGATAGCTGGAGCTGAAGATGGATTCTATCATTTATCTCTTTTTATGCTGTTCAGCTCCTATTGTACATATTATGTTTGTTTTCCGCTGTAGACATTTATGTATAGCTGAACTGTATTTGTACTAAGTATGATCCTGTATACTGTGTAACTCTGATGATTATGTTTATCCAATGTATTATTTGTTCATTATCTGGTGTATTTATTTATTTTTGTTATGCTGGTATCTGTATATGTGTTATATTCCAAAGATAACCCTTGTCTCCGTCAGTACGGGATTTGGGGTCGTCTCATCGTGGTATCAGAGCTTTGGTTAAGCTTAGTGCTGGAATATAACATATTGACGAACTCGTCAGAAATAGAACCAGTAGTTTTCTAGGACAGGCAACTCATTACGGATAGGATCAGTAATATCCTAGTATGAGTAAAGCAGAATGAAATACACCCCACTAGACACATTTACATTTGAAGTATATGTTTCTATGTTTTAAAAATACTTTTTCCGTTGACCTGACACTTGATCTGATATTTGCAGAAGTACTTGAAAATGAGTGTCAAAAACAGAAGAAATGCAGAACCCGATCTAGAGGCTCTATTTAAGAGATATCGAAATCTTGGTGGAGCACAATTCTTGGGCAATGAATCTATTATTCAAACTCAAGCTTGGGTGAGCTCTGCAGAAAGAATATTTGAGCGTTTCCATCTGAGAGATGACCAGAAAAGGTTAGTGGCATCTTGGGCCCTCAAAGAAGAAGCTTTAATCTGGTGGGAAACAATCATCAAAGATAATCCAAAAGGTGATATCACCTGGGATAGATTCAAGGAGATTTTCCTAGAAATATTTACTCCTCCTGAGGTGACGGAGCGAGTATGTGATGAATTCTCTTATCTGATACAAGGAGATATGACCATTCCAGAATATCATAAGAAATTCAACGAACTTTCTCACTTTGCTCCTCATCTGATTCATGATCCAAAGAGGAAGAATCTGAGATTTATTCATGGCCTGCAAAGAAAATATCAGAATAGTGTAATGAGGAATGTGAAGCTTCCTTTTTCAGAAATGATTTATATGGCTTATCAGTATGAAGGTCTCCATAAGAAAGGTATGTTGCGCGACGAAGAGGAAGTCTGTTTTTGTAACAAAGAAGAGTCGGAAACAGATATTCCTGAAGCCAGTACGAGGTCTGAGGTCAGTAAAAAGCCTAAAGTCAATCGAAAAAGGGCCAGACCTGAGAAAGAACCAGTAACTGCTGCCATATGCCTTAACCACAATCAGAAAGGCCATTTGTCCAGAAAATGTAAATCTTTAAAGAAACCAATAAAGGATGGATTTAGAGACAATCGAAAGCAAAAGAAGAAAAGGTTTAGCGCTGATAGGGAGTTTCAAGAGAATAGGGAGTGCAAACAGTGCCACGAGCCCGGTCATCTTACAAAGGATTGCCCGCTCTTAAACAAGCCCGAAACAGTACATGTAAATGAAATGGCAGAAGTGCCAGCATTTTCGTCTGCTCAGGAAAGGGCTGATGTTTTAGAAGGCACGCTTAATGCCAAAAACATCCCGGTTAAAGTGCTGTTTGATACAGGCACGTCACGAAGCTTCATTGCCAAGAATACAGTTAAGAAGTTGGATTTGAATTTGAAGAAGCTCAAAGAACAAATGACTGTCCAAAATCCGGTTGGGGGTTCCCTCGATCTCAGTTGGGTTTGTGCAGTACCTGTCTCTTTTTCCTGCTATAAATTCCCTACTATCTCTATCGTCATGAATTTTACTGAATTCGATCTTATTTTGGGATTGGATTGGCTAACCAAATATGAGGCAGAGGTTAGATGCGCCGAGAGAGTTGTTAGGGCTAAGATTAAATCAGGGAATTTTATAACCATACCGTGTGAAGGTCAGAATTCTAATAGAGAAGACTTCTGGGCAGCTCTCGATGTTTCTCTAGCCCAAATAGAAAATATCCCTGAAGTCACAGAGAATATTCCCGAACCAGTGAAAGATATTCCTGTCGTCAAGAATTATGCGGATGTGTTTGAAGAAGTTGTTCGCTTACCTCCGCAGAGAGAAATAGATTTCAAGATCGCTTTGATTCCGAATGCAAGGCTGGTAGTTCACGCTATTCGAATAATGTCCTTGAAAGAGAAAGAGGAATTAGACAATCAAACAAGACAGCTCGTATGGAAGGGTCTGATCAGGCCTAGTTTCTCTGATTGGGGTGCAGCAGTGGTGTTTGTCCCAAAATCCGACGGTACTCTACGGCTATGTGTGGATTATCGTGATTTGAACAAGCAGACAATAAAGAATAAATATCCATTGCCGCGAATCGATGACTTATTGGATCGTCTGAATGGAGCACAGGTATTTTCAAGGATGGACCAAGCTACAGGCTTCCATCAGCTTCGTATTGCCGAAGAATGTGTTCCTATGACAGCATTCAGAGGTCCAGACCTATTCTGAGTGGTTAGTAATGTCGTTCGGCTTATGTAACGCTCCAGCTTACTTCGTCGATTTGATGAATCGAGTGTTCCACGGTGTCTTGAATAAATTTGTTCTGGTTTTTATTGATGATATTATTATCTTCTCTAAATCAAAGGCCGAACATGAAAAGCATCTGGAACAGGTTCTAGGAATTCTGAGAAGGAATGTTCTAAAAGCCAAACTATCCAAATGCATATTCTGGCAAGATGAAGTAAAATTTCTGGGCCATGTCGTATCAAAAGAAGGAATTGCTGTGGATCCAAGTAAAATCACAGCTATTCAAAATTGGAAACAGCCCAATACTCCTACAGAAGTCCACAGTTTTCTTGGATTGGCTAGTTATTACCGGAAGTTCGTTAAAAACTTTTCGAAGATATCTGGTCACTTAACGAAGCTTACAATGAAGCACTCAAAATTCAAATGGACTCCAGAATGTGAGGAGACTTTTGAAGAGCTAAAGTTAAGATTAACGACTGCTCCAGTGCTAACCATTATCGACGACAATCAGGATTTAAAAGTCTGGAAATATGCCTTTAGAGAAGGCCTTGGCGCAGTGTTAATGCAAAGGGGTCAAGTGATTGCTTATGCTAGCCATCAGCTGAAGCCACACGAAAAAAACTATGTAACTCATGATCTTGAGGTGTCGGCTATTGTATTCTCTTTGAAAATCTGGAGACACTATCTTCTAGGTGAGAAATTCGAACTATATACAGACCATTAGTCGTTAAAGTATCTGTTCACCCAAAAAGACCTGAATCTGAGGCAGCAACGTTGGCTAGAGTTCCTTATAGCATATGATTTTGAGATTCTATACACTCCAGGGACAGCCAAAGTCGTGGCCGATGCGTTAAGCCGAAAGAATGTAATGATCGCCAGCTTTATTATTGCGACTTCCTTGATTAACAAAATATCTATTCTTCAGAAGGATGATAACTTTATTAAGGATATGATCAAAAGGATTCAGAATGGCGAACCCTCGTGTTTTCAAATAGATAACGATGGGATTCTGAGATTGAAAGGAAGTATTTGTGTTCCCGACATCCCAGAGTTAAAGAGGGAAGTGTTAGATGAGTGTCACAAGTCCAAGCTTAGTACCCATCCTGGTGTGGCCAAAATGTATAACGATCTCAAGCGAACATTCTGGTGGAAGACTATGAAAAGAGACGTTTCAATATATCTTAGCCGATGCCCTACTTGCCAGCTAGTCAAAAATGACCAACAGAAACTGGCTGGATTGTTATAACCGCTAGACGTTCCAGGTTGGAAGTGGGAACATATTTCCATGGACTTCATAGATGGTTTTCCCAGAACCAAAAAAGGAAATGACAATATTTGGGTGATCGTAGATCGCTTCACGAAGACCGCCCATTTCATACATGTCAGATCAAACAAAACTACTCAGAGTCTGGTGCAAATTTATTTCAAGAAAATTGTTGGACTACACGGAGTGCCGATCAGTATAGTGATTGATAGAGATCAAATATTCACTAGCAAATTCTGGGAGGCATTTTAAGTAGAACTGGGAATGAAGCTAAACTTGAGCACCGCTTATCATCCTCAGACAGATGGTCAGACTGAGAGGGTGAATCGTATTTTAGAAGATCTATTGCGGGCTTGTGTTCTAGATTTTGGTGGATCATGGGAAGACCATCTGCATTTGGCTAAATTCTCATATAACAACAGCTACCAAGAAAGCCTGACAATGTCGCCATTCGAAGCATTGTATGGTAGATCGTGCCGATCTCCTGCTTGTTGGGTCGAACCCGGTAATAGACTTGTATTGGGACCTGATATGATCCGTGAGGCTGCCGACAAAGTCGATTTCGTTAAGAAACGATTACTAGCCGCCCAAAGCCGACAAAAGAGCTATGCCGATAGAAGAAGAAGAGATATATCATTTGCTGCTGGCGACTATGTATATTTGAAGGTATCACCGATGAGGGGAGTTATCCGGTTCGGTAAAACTAGGAAATTGGCGCCCAAATTCATTGGCCCGTATCCTGTTCTTGAACGGATTGGAACTCTCGCTTATAGGGTTAAATTGCCAGATTGGTTGCCTGGGGTGCATGATGTATTTCACATATCTCAACTTTGAAAGCACGTTCATGATCCAAACTTGATCGTGAAAGAAGCAGCTCAACAAGATATTGAAATTACTTCAGAATTAGCTGTGAGGAGAGAGCCGCTAAAGATCATCGGCAAAGAAACCAAAGAGCTGAGGAAAAATAAGGTTCACTTAGTCAAAGTGCAATGGAGTGGAGATCCGCGAGATTGTACTTGGGAAACTGAGGAGAGCATTCAGAAAGCCTATCCTAAGTGTTTGGTGGATATCTCTGATTGACTCCGGTGCAAGGTACATTTACCATACTTTGCATTACCATTTAGTCCTCTACTTTGTTGTTATTTTCTTTCCATGGATGTGCACTTTTATTTCTATAGTCTGAATGATTTTAAAAGAGTATAGAAATTGATTAGTATATTTTTGAAAAGTTAAAAACAATTTGATTGTTGTTTGTGTTATGTGATAGTAGATTTGATTAATTAAATTATTAAAACGATAATTAATTTAATCAATAATAGAATGAATGGTAGAATTTATTCGATTAAATCACACATTGAACTGATTTAAAAATAGATAGAAATATATACATGTGCATATATATGTTTGAATAGGTAAATGGATTAGCTGTTGAGTAAAGAAATTATTTGCGTGCCCAACAAATAGGTAAACCTTAATAAGTTGGATGCGAAATATTATTATATCAACTCCTGTGAATGCCATTGGATGTGGAGTGCTGGTTATTCTGTGTGTAATAATAAACGTCGCCGTAGGATAGTAACAGTTAATTTTGAACTATACTACATGGCATACTTCTCGAAGATAGGCATACTTCATCATATACCACATAAGCATTTGGAGCTTGTGTGACGAGGTGGAAGATTTACCATACGAGCGAGAGGCTTGTATGGTGATGACAATATTTTACAGGTTGAACTAGTGACTGATATGGACCATATAAAATGTAACGATAAATTGCCAGATTAATAAAAACACCACACGGGTCTGGAGTTGACAATAATCACGTCTCTCTAGTCATTAGATACGGCACATGGATTATTTATTTCCCACACGGGATGAGGTGACGAGGATTTATCCTCTGGAGCAATTAAAAATACACACTCCCTCAGGCTTTGACAGGGTGACAAGAATTTATTCTCTGGAGTTATTATCTATACACGCTCCCCTATAAACACCAGATTATATCACTATAAATATGTGTATCCTTTGTAGGATTTATTGGGTACCTAATACGGCCCAATAAATTTCCAAACCTCTCCCCATACAAAGGAGGTTATGGCGAAATTTTTTCGAAAATTCCTGGTGTTAGCCAAATTTTTGAAGAATTTGAAAATTCTTAGAAACTGAAAATTTGGAGAATGGAAGCCAGATTGAACGTAGAGTTGATTAATCAAACCACTTTCGACTTTGTTCCTTTTCGGGGACGAAATTTTTTATGTGGGGGACATTGTAACGACCCGGAAAATCTGAACCAATTTAAAATTTTTAAATTGGCTATTTTAGTGGATTTTAAATATTTAAAATAAATATTTTAAATATTATCGATGAAAAGTAAGTTTGAATCGACATTGAAAATAAATATAATTACTTTGAATTAGAAACAAGGCATGAAATGGTGCGGTAGTTTCAAAATTTGAATTCAAACTTTGACTGAATGTACTGGGTGCAAAACAAAGCGGATTTGAGTGAAACCAAAAATATTTAAATCTGTTAGTGAATACCTTTCTAACGAATCTGAAAAATCGAAGTTTCATAGCGGAAAGCGAAAGTTATGGCCAAATGAATTTTCTGAAAGGTCGCTATGGAAATTATATAGCCCGTGAAAATGGTCGTTTTGCAAACGACCTCGGAATTCGACGAAACTACTTTTGTTGGATTCCGGATGTGAAGTTATTGCTAGGTTTCAAATTTCATAATTTTTGAAGTTAGTATGTGAGCATGGCAAAGGAAAATGTGTTTTGGTCAATTAGAGTTAAATTGGATCGACCAAAAAAGGGCCATTTTACAAACGGTCTCAGAATTCGACGAAACTAGTTTTGTTGGGACCGTATCTTCAAAACATAGCAAGATTTATTTTTCTGGAATTTTTCGAATCAGTTTTTGGGCCTGGCAAGTTGGAATGTACGTTCAAATCGAATATTGAATGTTTTATATTTTAATTTGAATGGAAACTGACTGAAACAGTCAAAAGGGCCTACGAAACATATCCCATTGTGTTCGGAATGGGGTAAAACACTAGGGATGACAGTCGTTGGGTTTGGATTGGTGTTCGTGTGTGACAAGGGGTATTTTTGGATTTTTAAAATATATAAATAAACAAAAAAATCTGATTGGTCGGTCAAAGATTTCTCTCTCCCCGATTAAACACGACGACAGCGGAAACCCTTTCCTTTCTTCTCTCCTCGATTTCTTCTAATCCGCTCAATAAAAACCCCTACCCATTTGGAGAATTTTGTAGTGCTCGAGAAGATCTTCAAATCCATTTATAGTTTGGATTTTTTCGTTGTGTTGTTTGGGAGGATCGACGCTTGGAAGTTGCGGGTTTCAAACCGCCGCCGCACCCTCGTCAGACCGTCGAACTGGCCCACACCCCACTACGCAGGTGCACCTCTCCTCCCCCTTCGACGCTGCGAAGGCCGATCGACGAATAGCTACACGGATTTGAAGAAAAATCCAAACCTAGTTTTGAATGAAATAGCTGAGGTACGGTTTGAATTATTTTAAACTATATTATAGCAATTTAAAGCGCTACGGTTTTTGAATTCACTGTAAAAGTCATATCTTTTTCGTTTCTTGACGAAATTCCGTGAAACAAGGGGCAGTGGACTCGTGAGGACGTCGTCTACATTATAGAAGAGACCGCATATTTTTCTGAGCCTTCTGGTATTTTTTGTGGAGTGGAACCCAATGTGAGATTTCTAAATTATAAACGATATGGAAAACGACGATGTATAAATTATATAGTCGATGTATGAGTTATATAAGTATTGTACACCTCTTGTATAAGCGTTGTATAAGTTATATGTTCAATATATAAGTTATATATGCGTTGTAAAAATTATATATGTGTTGAAATAGGAGCGAAATGCTTATATATATATATATACGCCCCTCGTCCACAAACCATGGACGATATTTATTGGTTGTGATTGGTGTGAAATTTGGTTAATTACGAATGGTTGATTAGAATTGTTTGTGGTTGAAATTGATTGATTGTGGTTGAAAAATACCCGTTTGTGGTTGAGAAATATTCGGTAGAAACCACATAGGATTAGTTTGTGGAAATGAAAAAAATATACATGCCGCCTGCGTGCGAACTAGACGCATGATTCCCCATTGTCAAAAGCTGCGAAGCTTTAAGGTAGAGCGAGGAGCCATACTAGGGACGGTCCCGGTTTTAACTACCCTGCCGTTATGCTGCCGAAATTTTGAATAATATTCATGTGTTAGAATTATTTTCCTGTGTTGAAACTATATTCGTGTGTTGAATAGAAAACCTTCATGTGTTGAATAGAAATTCATTCGTTGAGTCATATTCATGTGTTGAATGGTATTCATATTTTGAAATAAATTGTTTTATAATAAAAATCATATTTTTAACATCTATATGAACTATATAAAATAATCGTGTTTTGAAATGAATTGTTTTACAATAAAAATCACATTTTTACTATATATATACAAACTATAGAAAACCTTCATGTGTTGAATCGAAATTCATTCGTTGAATAGAAATTCATTTGTTGAATGGTATTCGTGTTTTAAATATAAAAATCACATTTTTTATCAATATATATAAACTATAGAAAACCTTCATGTGTTGAATTGAAATTCATTCGTTGAATAGAAATTCATGTGTTGAATGGTATTCGTGTTTTGAATAAATTGTTTTAACAATAAAAATCACCTTTTTATCTATATATATAAACTATAGAAAACCTTCATGTGTTGAATTGAAATTCATTCGTTGAATTGAAATTCATGTGTTGAATGGTATTAATATTTTGAAATAAATTGTTTTATAATAAAAATCATATTTTTATCATCTATATGAACTATATAAAATAGTCGTGTTTTGAAATAAATTGTTTTATAATAAAAATCATATTTTTATCATCTATATGAACTATATAAAATAGTCGTGTTTTAAAAGAAATTGTCTTATAATAAAAATCATATATTTATCATCTATATGAACTATATAAAATAGTCGTGTTTTGAAAGAAATTGTTTTATAATAAAAGTCATATTTTTATCACCTATATGAACTATATAAAATAGTCGTGTTTTGAAAGAAATTGTTTTACATTAAAAATCACATTTTTATTATATACATGAATTGTTAAAAATAGTGAATTGTTGAAATTGAAGACAGTTAGATAAAAATATCATTTTTATCAAATGTATGAAAATCATATAGTTTTGAAATCGAAGAATCGATATATATATATATATATATATATATAAATAGAATTGAAATATATCGAATAATGAAACTGCAGTTCGTATTTTGAAACCATGATTTCAAACGATTAGTGCGGGAGATTCGACCATCGGATTTTCCCGAAACCGCAACCGTTGGGTTCGCTTTGGAAATATCTTTCCAACGGCACCAACTTAGTAAAAATCCAACGGTTGGATTGTCTGGAATGTTTAACTCAAATTTGAAGAAAAAAAGCGCCAGAATCGATTGTGTATATATATATATATATATATATATATATATATATATATATATATATATTAAATCGAATAACGACGCTGCAGTTCGTATTTTGAAATCGAAACTTCAAATGATTATACAGGGAGATCCGACCGTCGGATTTTTCCGAAACAGGAACCGTTGGATTCGTTTTGAAAAGATCTTTCTAATGATATAAATTTTGTGAAGATCCAACGGTTAGATTTTCAGATATGTGTAAATCAAATCTGAAGAAAAACAGCGCCATGGCCGCGTTATGGCCGAAGCGTCGTTTGTGATAAAATATTATAACGATATGGAAGTGAAATTAGAAACTAACTGAAGGTTGGCTAATCGAATGGTTTCCTGGATTTTGATCTGATGTTGGTTTCGGGCTTCGGGGTTAATATTTAGGAAATCGTTCTCTTACTGATTTACGGTTAGCGACTAATGGATTGAAATGATGTTTATGCATGATCGTGTTGCACTTGTTTATTATATACGCGAGTTGCTCAGAAAGACCGGGTTTATCCCATTCTGAATAACTAAATCGACGATAAGAAATCGAAGATGAAGACGGTGGTCGAAGACTGGAGATCTTTACCTCGGTTGGATGGTAACTGATGTCCTGATTGGGAGGAATCCCGAAATATGGATAATGAGTGGCGATCGTCCAGATGTACGTGGAGATCGATGGGTTTGCGAGGTATATAGTGCCTCCAGTTTCGTTCATACCTAGAAAGGACTTGTAAATGGATTGTGTGTCTGACATTGGAATTTATTCTGTGGGATTGATAGCCATCAGTTGCATGGCGTGAATTGCCAGTGTGACATGCTAAGACGCAGTGATCAAGGCTTATGTTGTAAAGCAAAGTCTTGTTGTGATGATCAAAGCACCGCCTGTGTGGCGTAGCTTTGTGTATAACGTGAAATCCCGAGCCTCACACCACGGTGTGAACCAGAAATGGGAGAGGACATCAGGGAGGGCATGCGTTTCCTTCTAGTTAGAAGTGGTGTCAGTGGTTTTACACGCCCTGACGAGTTTGAATTATGTGGTTGTTACTGTTGCGAGGCGCCTCGGTTAGATCGGACGATCCGGGTCCGATGGGGTCATTCGTTGGCTCATTTACGCCACATAGGGCGAGGAAACACAATGTTCAATAATTTTAATCCACATCGGTGGACCGGCCCTAATGATCCAAGGGTCGATGCGCTCTGACCCTGAGGCTCGGGCTAGACAGTCTCGAAGTCGGTAAGGACTATCTTTTGCCTTGGTTCATGACGGAATTCCAATTTCCAAATATGTGACTATGCGGTTTTGATTGTATTCCTATATATGGTGACATAGTGGTATGGGGCATTAATGTCATCTATGATTGATAGTTATGATTAGAAATTGTTTTTGAAACATATAAACACAAGTAATAATATCAAATGCTTTTGTTTTATTCGTATCAAGCATATTTTGGCCATTATAAGGTAAAAACTCTATCCTCCTGTTTGCGTTGCATTGTGTGATGGGAACTGAGTCTTATAATGGCTTCATTTTTATAAAAAGCATTGCGATGTTTAAAAGAATGATTTGTTTCAAAGCACTGGCAATCCAATGGAGTAAACCCATTCAACGAAAGTGGCGTGGTCCTGTGATTAGCCATATTTACAATGTGTTGAGTAGATTTCTCATACCAGTCCCATGGCTGACTCGTAGTTTGTTTCACTTTCGAACTCGGGTGCCCCTTTTTCTACACGGGCAGCCTTGTATTCAGGTTTTAGCTGGCTCTTTCTGGATAGCTGGAGCTGAAGATGGATTCTATCATTTATCTCTTTTTATGCTGTTCAGCTCCTATTGTACATATTATGTTTGTTTTCCGCTGTAGACATTTATTTATAGCTGAACTGTATTTGTACTAATTATGATCCTGTATACTGTGTAACTCTGATGATTATGTTTATCCAGTGTATTATTTGTTCATTATCTGGTGTATTTATTTATTTCTGTTCTACTGGTATCTGTATATGTGTTATATTCCAAAAATAACCCTTGTCACCGTCAGTACGGGATTTGGGGTTGTCTCATAACGTAACGACTAAATTTGGATAATTTTGTTGTTGAGAAACAATTTAATGGAATTATTTAAATTAATTAATTATATTATTAATTAATTTAAAGAGAAAATGAATTGGCATCGATTAATAAGATAATCGTGTTTTGAGTAAATAAATTGACTCTTTAGTTGGACTGATTTCTAAATTATTATGTTTTGAATAGAAAATAAGTTTAAATGAATATTTTTAGATTATAATAAGATTTTAAAAAAAAAGGAGATTTACTAGTTATTTTAAGTGAATAAAAGAATTAACTACCTATGTAGTTAATGGTTGAAATAAATCATTATTGTAATCAATAATAATTTAGAAGATTACTTTTAATAGGAATTTATTAAAAAGTAATCTAAGTTAAAAAGGAAATTTTTAAACAAATATTCTAGCTTTTAATAAATATTACTTAATTGTTTGAATTATGTAAAAGGAAATTCAGATGAAAGAATTTGGTGATAAACCAGAGTTATATAAAAGAGATTTGAGGTGTTTTATCGTTAATTCTAAATTAACATTATTTAAGAATGTGGTGAAGCGGGGAAGTTGAATTAGGATTTCCAAAGCATGGAAACATGGAATAGATGTGAATGGAGTTTGGTTGAAGAGGTCGAGTTAAAAGTGGTGTGATATAAAGAAGTTATTTAGTTTGATTGAGAAATGATGGTATTTTAGAAAAGAAGATTTTTAAAAAGGATAATAAGGTTTATTAAACCGTATTTTAAATTAAATTGTTAAATGAAAATTTAGATTGATATTAGAATAAAAATATGTGTTTGGTATTACAACTCGTATTTGTCTTTAGATATGAACTTTGTTGATCAAGGTCTGAGAGGTAATTAAAATACCCCAACTTGAACGACAGCAGGATTATCTGAAGATGGTATTCATTGTAATGGTAAAAGAGTTTAGTGAAATTTATTATTTCCTTAGGGAAATAATAAAGGCAACGCTTGCTGAAAATTTAGAGAATATATATATATATATATATATATATAATGTGGATTCCAAAGTAAAAAGGAAATAAAAGGTATCGCATGAGATTGTAATGACATTTTCAAGTTTAACAAGGGAAATGTAAAAGATGAGCTTTCTTCTATAAGAGTAAGCATGGAGTATTGTTTCAAGTAATTAATTGAAGATATGTCATAAGGTTGTTTACGAGTAACAGATTAAATTGATTTCCCAACATTATATAAGAATGTGGCTAGAGTTTTTGGAAGTTAGAAAAAGAAACTAGTAGAGACGATATAAGATTTCCTAATTATTCGAATGAATAGTTTAGTTAAAAGACGTGGAAACGATATTTAAAAATATCGGATGATTTAAGATTTAAATATACTTTTGTTTTTAATTAAAAGGCCAAGTGATGCTAAAATACTGAACCAATGAACTCATTTTATTTCACGGTTGAATGATTGTTTATTTTGATAGTTAAATCACCGACTATCATATCTGTCCAATACGATTGTTGGTACGGAAAGACCGGGATCGAATTTACATTCCAAAACCATTTTGACCAACAAATATGTGAAGAGATCAAGAGATGATCGAGGTGGATCGTTGAAGACCGTAGATTTTCATAAACGGAAGAGCCACTAAAATTCTCTGCCTTGCAAACAGAGATAAGCTGTGATTCTGTCGTGATTGGAATCTACGGGTTGCAACGACTTCTCACTACTGATCCGTGGGGTGATTCTTCTATTGGATGCAGTAGGAGAGTACCTTCGGTTCATCCTGTTCCTGGATGACTTGTATGGACGAGTGTCTGACAAAGTATTTCCATACGGACACGTATATTGATTTCTTCAACTGTACCAAGAGTGGAAGCGGAGAAGGAAACTTCTTTTAACTAACACATAATGTATTGTTGAGGACGTCAATCAGTGATTTAACGGATTTGACGATGTGGCATTCGAAGTAAATCTGGTGTGATGATAAAGCGTAGCCTCAAGCCTCATCAGCCGGGAAATGACAAAAATCAGGTAGGTAGCATGGCTTTGTGGGTCGCTCCCATTAGGGTGTATAATCACCTATCTAGAGAAAATCTATTTGCTTCTGTAATCTATTTCGATGCTGTCCCTTTTCAGGAAGATAGTGGGTAGCTCCCAACCGTTGGTGATATACATTCGATACACTCAAGAGAAATGAGTGGTCAGTCATGTGAGGGCTGGTTTACAAGACGTTCTTGTTGAACCCAGTATATTAGCCTCTAGAGATACACGATCGGCAGGTGGTTCCATACCTTGTCGTAGTCGGAATCCAATCTCCAATAAGAGCCTGTGGGTTTGATTGTATACTATATATGTGGAGCGTGAGATGCAAGCGTTCCACTAGATTGTTATTTACTTGTAATTAGACATTATTATAATATTAGACAAGATATTGGTGTCAAAAATGTTTTGGGTTATCGTAAGGTAAAAACCGTCCGTATTTATGTGTGGATTTGGTCTTACGATTACCCTTTTCTTTCAAAAGGATTTTAACTTAAAAATCAAGTTGTGTGATACCTTAATACTGTGCAAGTTTATATCACTCTGGTTCACCAGACTGACCCGGTATTTTGTAAATGCTCGGGTTAGACCGGGTTGTACAGGTTCTGGTTATTGCCGCTGTGAAGAGACAAGCTGGAAGAGTCAAGACATATGATATTTTATAGCTACTATTCCGCTGTGTGTTGTGCATGAGGACAGATTATTATAGCTTTCCAGTTGTTGATGTACTCTGATATTGTAAGTATTTTTAAAATCTCTCAGTAAAGTTTTATTTCTGTATTATATTTTGTTCCGCTGCGATGTGAAACTCTGTGTAGTGTGGTTCTTCTTCTTCTATTCTAATATTTCTTTCTTTCTTATCTCACCCTCTAATTTCTTTCTAATAAGTCCAGTGTTTTCGGTGTTTGAAAGGTCGACATGAGTTACGGTAAAGGTATTTATGTCGATTTTCGGGGCCGAAAATCCACTGGTTGTTACACCCCAGGAATGCGGTGATTCGCATTTGATTCTTCAACCATCTGAGTTTGCCATGTACAAAGTGGGAATTTCATATTCCAAAATATCGACTCCTAACCATCTGAAGACATCAAGTGAAAGTTGGTGATCAATTAGTATCCCAACACACCGATCTCAGCCAAAAATAGGATGCTAAACCTGGTTATGTGCCATGCCAAATACAAAATGCGAGGTGCGCTGGTGGTTTGAAGCAATCGTACCAAGTTGCGCAACCTATTTTTATCCAATTTTGGCAAATCCAAAAATCCTTGCCACAGTTGATATGATACTTTGAATTTTGTTGATTTGCTTGACACGATCGCTTGTTTTTGAGTGATCACAACAAATGTGAGATTTTACCATGTAAGAAATATAATTTTTTATCCGAAGTCTTGAATGACTTTGCCAATCCAAGAACGTAGATCTAAGAATCGACAATATTTCTAACCTTTTTCCGAACACTACGCGAGGTCGACTAAATAGCTTTGTATTTTCCGATGAACATACTCTAATCTCTAGCACATTGCTTACCATAAACTTGGCGTGTGACTGCTTTGCTAAAGAGCGGGTCTACACATACAAACTCTGTATACATAGTTCCAAACATAAAAGTTGACCAGAATTCTGTTACGAACGCAACAGTGCATGTTTTGTGGTCAAATTCCATTGTTTGCAAAAATTGAAATTTTGAAATATAACTAAATAACTAATTTAATTGCCATCAAATTCCGATGTACTACATACCACCTATCAATTGTTTGTATATGTATATTGTGGGTCACTCGAATTGATCTAGCATTAAGTTCGGGCTAGAAACAAGTGCACCTAAAATTGGGATTTCCATTAGTTCATCGCATGAGAAAGGACATGCAGTACAATATGTCTATAACACATTTAACAATAGCACAAATTGTTGGATGGATGCTATAATTGCTTTGATTATTTTCTTTTACGGTCTACCATTCCAAAAGGGTCATTTAAGATGGGTCTTAGGGATAAGGATAATTGGGCACCTAATATTATACTTGGTTCGCAGTATACTATTATGTTTTACTATTATGCTTCTCATGGAGAACCATATTATATTTGTTAAGTGCTAACTGTTCAATTGTAGGGATATGTCAAGTATTATTCGCATAGCTACACAATGTACGATTTGGATGGAGCTATCTCTTATCGTATATGGACTTTTATGCTTATTATACGATGCAACACTATGGAGCCTTGACTGCACATTCTTATTTATATCATTATGATAATAGTTACATGTCTTTACTTTCATCCTATATAAACTCTATTACTTTTAACCATAACATTATTGATTTTTGCTTTGATTTTCAGTCCACTTAGTATTATTATCTCTTCATTTGTATATATACATATATATGTATGTATGTATGTATATATTATATTTTATCTCATGCACTGTGAGGTATATGCTATATTTAGTAACATTTTATTTTATTTATTACCCTTGATCATCATCCTACATTGACCATACATGTTAGCAGTGTACCATTTAGTTATAATAAGTGTTGGTGGTGTAGGGAAGTCGTTAAATGTATACACATTATTGGCCTTGGACCTAATGACTTCAAATATCAAACTTTTCAATTAAATAAGGATATTAGTAGAGAGCGTGCCACTGATGTCATAGAAGGAAAAGATTTCTATTATCAGTGTTTTTAATATTGTTATTACATTCTATTTTATATGTAATATCTAGCAGAAGAAATAATGCTGCATTGCCCTTGACTTTTTTAAAGGTTGTACCAAGACATTTTTCTATTTGTTATTATAAGTCCATGGTAGCATTTCATAAATGATTTGAAAGCTCAATTACATTGTTTGCTAGAATGCTACTGTAACAACCCAGAATTTCTGAACCATTTTTTTAATTTGGCTATTTTAATGGATTTTGAATGTTTATAATGATGTATTTTAAATAATAATGATTAAAATTTATTTAAATCGAAGTTAGAATGAATGTGAAAAATTGAGATTTCATAATATAAATTAAAAGTTTTGTCCAGTTTAAAATTAAAAATAGTCGCTATGGAATTTTTTTTTTAAAATAATGTACAGCCCTTAAAAATAGCCATTTTGCAAAGACCTCCGTTTTTGATGAAACCACTTTTGTTGGATCCGGAATGTCAAATTATAGTCAGGTTTAAAATTTCATCATTTTTGGAATATGTAAGCGTGGTAAATTTAAACGTGTTTTATCAATTCCGTTTAAATTTAATCGACTTTAAAAAGGTCATATTTCAGACGGTCTCCAAATTCGACGAAATTAGTTTTGTTAGGACCGTATTGTCAAAACATAGCTAGATTTATTTTTCTGTAATTTTTGGAGTCGGTATGTGGCCCCGGTAATTCAAAATGTACGTTTGAATTCAATATATATTGATTTATATTATAATTTTGATGAAAACTGATCAAAATAGTAGAATTGGCTTACGGAACATATCCCATTGTGTCAAAAATGGGGGTATTTAGCTAGGGCCGACAATCTTTGGGTTTTATTAGTAGTGCAATAAAGTTTGTCCTTTGGTGATAAATGTTTTTGTATTTTGATGTATTTTTTATCCCTTAGTTCAAAATATTTTTTGGATCCCAAATATTTTGTAACTAAATAGTTAAAAACAATTATTTCTATTCTATCTTATATATTTATAGAGACACTTCATTGCATTATTAAAGATTGGAATTTTTGAGCTATAGTCCTTATCATTTTTATAATTTTGTGATATTCATCAGAATTTCAGATTATCTTAGAAAAATTAACCTTTCTACACTAAAATTTTAAAAGAACCATATAAATGTTAGGAGTTTTCATGTTTACATGTGGTTAAGTAATGGGTTTGATCTCTCGAAATTATATACTTTTCTATTGAAAAAATACCATATTTTGTACAAATGTTTGAACTCGACATATGTCAAAGTAAAAATGGTTAATATCTTAGGTATAATTAGGTTTTGGTATAATTTCATTTATTTTTGATCTTAGGTTTCGAACAAAGAAATTAAATAACTTAAATATCTTGTATATCAACCAAATACAATATGCGCAACCTCAAAATAGTTTCATGACAAATTAATGTCAAGTTTTATAAGTAGTAATCATTTAAGGTAAAATCAAATACATGTTCTCCATACAAAAATTTGCTTGAAACATATGTTTAGTGGTCTAATTCTCAAATTTTGCAACCAATATTAGACATTTCATCCACAATTGGAATAAACCATGAAACATGGGTATTAATTTTGGTGTGTAACAAAAACTATTTGTTTATATGTAATATTACAAGTAAAGACAAAAAGCCATACTTATCTTTTTTCATATTCGAATCAAAATAAGAGTACAATAATCATTCGATGTTTGCATGATATACTACTTGAGGATCAAGTTAAAAACTGTAAACGAATATGGGGAAATCACTACATCCATTTTTGGGCTTGCATTCATAAGTTTGTTCTCCTTTGGTGCTACCTGAAAGATTGAAAGAGAAAAGTGTTAGTCCTCAATTTTTACTTGTATACATCTATATTTACGAATGTTTGCTCGCATGTATTATGTATACAAATATACCATTTTACCTTGTTTGGTTCTTGAAAAGTATTCTCATCCATTGGATTTGGAGATGATAGTATGATCATGTTTGATCGCACTGAATCTATAGTTCTACCTAAGCCTGATATTGATACAACCAGATTCACCGTGTCATTTCCAAAATTCACGACCTATTGGAAATGATGTACTTTCCATTTAGTCAAAGGAAAAAAAAATAAACAAGAATAATGTTCAAAAATTTACATTTGGATCTAAATAAATCCAGAAGAGCATTATTTTTCAGAGAACTTTGATAACATTTGAGCTACCACCAATATAAAATATGGAATATTTAAAAAGATTAAGAAATGATGATATAAGTACTTACCTTTAGTTTCAGTATATCATTATTACGAGTGATTATCGCAGACGCAACTACTTGAGTGGGAGGATTCGTTTGAAGCGAAAAATTCAAAAAATTTGCACCACTGGATTCTTTGAACAAATATTGCACCCAGTAGCTTGGAGATCCATAATGTTGTGAGGAATCAAACCAAACTGCATTTGGTATCCACCTAAGCAATAGATTATAAATACTCAGACTAGTGTTATTATCATATATGTAAATTTAGACAAAAGATGAGTACAAAATTTACCCTGGCAAATTTATATTTGAAAAAAGTGGAGCATAAGATGCCATGGCGACAATATCACTGCAAAGGTAAAAATGATGATCAGTTATTGAAAACTAAGCATTGGTAACCATATTTGTTCCATAATATAAACGTAACAAACTTTTGTTATGTTTTTCTATCACTCTAGACCTTCATTCTATGATTAAAGAAAAAATTCAAAACTGG
The DNA here is from genome assembly GCA_030737875.1 of Allium sativum. NCBI lineage: Eukaryota > Viridiplantae > Streptophyta > Magnoliopsida > Asparagales > Amaryllidaceae > Allium > Allium sativum. The sequence goes on from CM060918.1 coordinate 756,887,230, forward strand.
AATGTTCAAACATGGATGATGATTTTTGTTATTTGAAAAAGATGGAAATAGATAGGTGTACTGTTTGAACTTCAAATGGTTTTTCTAAATGAAAAGTTGTTACTTTTGCACAATTCTTAGACAGCAATGATCATACTACTCAATTCAAGTTATGCATGTTTCAAGCCTACGACTTCGTATGCCAATATGAAAATGATGATAAACATGCCTATTTCTTTCCAAACCAATTAGATATGCAGCTTCACTGAGTGCATCTGCTAAATTTCCCTTGCCAGCTTGTGTTCCTTTTGCAGCGTATTCACTCACAAAAGCCTAAGAATCAACTTGTAAATATACACTAGAACAAACAAATGAAAAAATGCAGAAGAATGTATGTAAGATGAGCATGGTTTAAATTGACCGAAATATACCTTAGGACCATTTCGAGGTGCAATATCAAAATAATGATTATCGTTGAACATATCCAAAGGTTCTGGGTATATCTATGAAAGGAAAATTTAAATAAACAAATAAGTTAGATGGTTGACCGTAATGTGGTCAGTTATCAAGTTTTATCAAAATATAAGTAGTCATCCTCACATGAAAATCATAGAAGTCAGCAGGATGATTCAATGGTGTACGAGATCCATCACAGTTTGAAATGATTTGGAGATTTGGATATTTCTTCTTAATCTCATTATAGAAATATGGATATATGATTTCTGAAAACAATGAGAAAAAAGACATTTAAACTCAAAACATTGACACTTTAAAAATAAAATTAAAAATTATTCAAATTTAATTCTAACTTCAGTCATATACTAGCTAATAAATCTTAATTCAAATATTCTATGCTACAATGTTTGCATATATAATTTTGTATAATTTTAGTTCAATAATTTAGTTGTCAAGCACCTCTTTGAAGGAGAGGGCAGTCTGGGGGGGGGGGCATAAAATAGAATATAAGTCGGTTACTACACAAAAACAATACCAATCTAGTTTAGCACCTTATGCATGCATTTGTCATTTGGACATATTAATGATTAATGACCATGCTTGCCTCATTCTTTTGGATAATGAATATAGCTACCTTTTAGTTTATTATGGATAGTGTAGTTATATTATTTGTCTTAAGTGTTGCAATAATTGCATGCGCTTTCATTGAAGAACGTGGTTATTATTGCTTTTATTTAGTAATTCTAAGTTACAACGAGCTATCATAAAAAAACAAACAAACCATAATTTTTTTGATTGATCGGAAAACAATTTTCGTTTCCAACGGCAACAATTTTCATGTCAAATGGCTTGGGATGTCCCATTTTTGCTCTAGTGGATCCCCATGTTGTGTTAGCTGATCCTATAGCAAATTCAATACCATCAAGAGCATCCTAAAAATGAAACAAGCGTAATAGCATTAGTACATAAAGTATTTCACATGAAATGCTAAACAAAAAATGTAGACTTAGCTAAATAATATGCTGGGAAGTTAGAGTTATACTCCTTAATTTTTTCAAAGTTATATAGGAAAAGTAAAATAAATGGAAACTTATCATTGGATGAATTATTTTAGGGAATAAAACTTGAAAATAAAGATGAATTTATGGTGTTCTATATGTGTATTTAATTTTATCTTTTTTGAATAGTGGACTACTTTAATGACTTTAAAGATAGAAAACTTATCTATTTTACTGGAAAAAATACCGTGAAAATATCAGCATAATAGAAACTTCATCTTATGTAGAGTTATTAAAAACTTTCAAAAGCTAAAAGAATTAAGGTTATGTATATAAAATATAAAAGATATATTATGTAATAATTTTATATAAAGTTACATATAATAATTATGAACTATTAGATAAAATGTATGCCCACCATTCATTTAAGAGGTGAATTACTATAGGGTGAAGCGGTTTGACTCATACTTAATAAGCCAAGTTTCTTCTAATTTTTTTAATTCCTCTCATTTTTCATCGTGGGCTTGATAGCTCATGCACATTTTATTTTCTTATAAATTCTAAAAATAGCCATTTAAGTTTAGCTACATATAATAGAACATTAGCAAGTTAAATTACTTGAATTCGTTTTTTCCTTGACTAGATATTATTAAGATATTTTTGCGTACCTGCACAAAAGACATGACATTGTTTGGATTGACAATGTTTTCTTCCATTCCCATGCCTAAATCAAACATAGGGGTCCTATTAGCTGAAGTATTATCATTTGTTTCCAGTAAGTTATTTCGAAAGAAAAATTCACTTACCAATGTTGAATACCCAAATGGGTGAAGCACCAAGTTCTTCGATAAGCTACAAGAAAAATACAATTATTAGAACTACGAAAGGCTACTGAATGAAATAATAACTTAATGAACCAAAATAGAACATAAAATAAACAGATTTACTCAATAAAATGTATAATATACATACTATGAGAAGCTCATAATATCCTAATCCATCATCTGTCCAGTATTTCCATACATCATTAAAATGTCCTGGCCTTTCCTCCCATGGACCAATTGAATCCTTCCATTTAAATGAATTTACAAGCTTAAGTCCTTCTATATAGCATCCTCCTTTATTTTATATATATATATATATTAGTAGGCAAACTACAATTTAGAAGATGTAGATGAGTTAATTTACAAATATGCATTTAATACCTGGAAATCTTACGAAAGTTGGATTCAGATTTGCAATCATTGAATATAGGTCTTTCCTGAATCCATGTCCCTAGATGTATGATTTAGTAAAAATAAGTTAAAAAAATACCTTTGAATATATGATATTAACTTGAATAGAACTATAGTAAAATTTGTGCATTATACCTAATAAATTCAAATTTGCATTTATGCTGCTTCTAATGAAGCAATTGACGCAAAGCTGATTATTTAGATATATCAATACTATTATGTAATGGCCAATTTTTTTGATGAACTAATTAGAATTACGTGATATTTGAGTTTTTGATTATGTGATAGATTCACATCCATAATCTAGTTTAGAGTTTTCTGATTTTGCAATCTACGATATCGTCAATAGGGAAAACATGATTTCTAAGCAAGTTAAATTTAAGAATTTTAGAGATTTTTACCATAATGTTTAATTTATTATGATATTAACTTGAACTATACTAATATACCTTGTAAGTGTCTGTTGGCATCACTGATATTTGATCAAACCAAATAACACCTTTTTTATCTGTTGTCAGTTGAAGCCTTGCATTACTATCAGTGTCCATTGCATTTAATACAAACTCCATTTTTGTCCAATTTCTCACTTGGGTGGCAGGAGCTCTGAACAATAAAATTGAATGAAGCAAATGATTTCAAATTAAAATACATATAGTTACAGATGATTATTCCTAATTACTCACATAATATTCTTAGTTGCCAGCATTTTCAATCCATCCATGCTTGCAAGTGAAACAGTAAAGCTTACAGCATCATTTGACTTAACATAAAGAATCACATTATATGTTTTTCCTTGCACAATATTCTGTCTCAAAAAAGCATTGTTAACGAGCAAACACATGTTAAACCGTCTAATAAATAAAATAAAGAAGTTTTTGTACACTTATATGTATGTGTTTACACATATTTTTGTTTGTATGTGTATGAGAATTACCATTCCCCAGTAACCAGGATTGTATACTCCGACACCGCCAGCAGGACAAATATTTGGTAAAGTTTTATCACAAAGGACTTCCATTCGAAGCGCCACCTTATTTCTTTCAAAACAAGAAGACAACTCTGTTGTCAAAATTATTGAACTTCCATTTCCAATCGTTACCCATGGGGCAAAATCATTTTGGTTTTGCCCTCCTGCTTCGAAACCTATATATGCGTGATGTTGGCTAAAATAAATAATCAAAAATCTTGATAAAGAATTATACTAACTTTCTCTATATTCATTGAATTTAACCTCTGTTATTGACAAGCTCTGCCCATAATCCACCAGCTCCTGCATGGTTGATTTCCTGCAATTCAATATAAAATGAATTCCAATGATTAACATAATTTATGTTATGTTTGTTATTATGTTTAATTTCATAACTGCTATGAGTAGTTTGAGAAGTAATGTGTATTAAGGTGTCAAAGAAGAAACTATATACTTCAAAAAAGACACCAATTAAGTTATCTGGCATTTTTCTTCCGGACTTTGCATCAATATTGAAAACCCCTGAAGGATTTCCATCAACTCTGATTTGATTCAAAATAAAAAGTGAACAAAGCCACACGAAATTGAAAATATTAATCTTCATTTTTTTCCAACACAACTGAAAAAGAATTCGATTTTCTGATGAGAAGTTCTACACTTACTCGTACTTATATAATTAAACTGTAGATTAAGATTCGTTTGCCTAATTCTTCCTTATCGTTAAAACATGGATCTCATTAAAGTCATTAACTAGTTTATCATTTATTATTGTTCAATTACGAAGGTCATTAAATTGATAAACCATTAAATTGATAAACATTAAATTGGTAAATTTAATATTCTATAAGTAAGGGGAAACAATTTAAATCAAACACCCACTACTTCAAGCATATCATTTATTATTTGTTCAGCAATCAAGATCACTAATTGACAAATGCATGATTCTAAAAGATAAGGGATAGAATCATAATTAAAGGTCAACATTTCCAGCGTATTATATCTTTATTAATTGTCGGTTTGAAAGCCTACAATTTTTGCTGATGGTTAACCTCCAAAAATAAATATTTATCTTTATCCCTTTTCATAATTTGTTTTGAAATGTAATTTATTAGTCAGACTAAGAACTTCCAAAAATTTCTTATGAACCTTTATCTCTATATTTCGCATAAAAATCGAATCTACCAATTGAAAATTCAAATTATCAAAATATACTTAAATACAGCATCTAATAAATAAATATCTTTTGTAACATCTATCTTTATTAATTAATAACAAAATTAAAATTAAAACTAATATGGGTATTGCAACTGAAAATTCTAGCAAACTTTATATGATTTCAATATATAAGCATGACAAAAAATCCATGCAAATCATTTTATTTTGAGTATGTTAAATTTGTACAGTTTTTTAAAACATGATTCATGGTTAAATCATGTGATATAATAATGAATGAGCCACGTGCGGTAGTGCAAGTTGTTATAAATATGATTATATGCTCAATAATCATTATTAATAGTTGTTTTGCAAGCGTAAATTTTCGATCAACTACGGACTTTCAAAAATGTCCTTACATATCTTCAGCTTATTATGTCACTTAAAAATTTGATATAAAGATAAAAGAATTTTACAGATTCAAACTGCAATTTTATGCATAAAAACAAATATATTAACATCACTTAAAAATATGGTCTGTGCTTTATTCTTTAATAGCACAAATAAAAAATTAAAATTATATACATTTTGATACTACGACTTAAAAATAAAAACTTAGAATATTAAACATGGTTTTAATACAAAAGTGTAACTAAGTATTCAGTTATAACAACTTCACCACGAATGTACTAAACATATTCAGTTTCTAGAAAGAAATTCACGTGCATAGAATAAATCATGATCACGCACAAAACACATGGTGTAACACTTGCCTTTATTAATAATTAGCTTTGAGGAGGAATTTTTGGGTCAAGTTGCAAACTTTTAAGAATACCTTATGTAACTTTATCTCCATATTACGCCTTAAAGTTAAATCTACTAATTAAATTTTTTTACAAATTCATACTATAATTTCCTAAACATACTTAAATATACGAGTGTGAAACCGTGCTTCGCACACAGGCTGTCTTGGACAAAATAATAAGAATGTAAATCCAACCAAAAAAAAAAAATGCTTACATTAAGACTATATAAATAGTCGAATTCAGCATTAAGCTCTAAATCTTATGAAAAAATACATTTATAGCCCATTTTAATATTTGTAATATCATTGATGCTTTTTCAACCAATGTCATAAAATTGACAAAATCGTTTAAAAATGTAAAATTGGAGATAAAAAGGAATAATTGTTGGGTAGTTTATTACAATTTACATAAATTTCCGTGCTATTTACAATGTGGGATGAATGGAAGCTTATTCCAAATGAAAATGAAGATTTAAATATACCTCCACATCATTCTAATATCAAACTTCGGTGTAATGGATATATAATAATTGTGTAACAACCCGCATTCTTCGCGTCTTAGGATCGTAGAATATTTATTTTCTTTCCCATATGAAGTCGTATGGTCATGTAACTTTGGCAAACGACTATTGGGGTCATTTCCTATGTTCATGATTTTTGTCGATTTTTAAATGACCGTTTTGCCCCTAGCTGATCTTGTTTTGGCCATAACTTTTGACTGGAAAGGAATTTTGACATGAAACCACTTCCATTAGATTCGTTTGATGGTTTACCTTTCCGTAGAGTGGTCATAATAGCCAAATGGACTCACCGTTTGGGAGATATGGCTGAAGTAAGGTTTGGAAGGTGAAAAACTGTTTAACCGGGCCAAATAAGGTGATTACTGAATGGGTCCATAACCCATTTCGGGATTAGGCTTATGGGGAGGTTGAAAAGGGTTAGATATTCATTCCATTTCTGTTTTCTAGCCTCCACTTACCTCTTAGAAACCCTAAAAATGCCCTCCAACCTCTAAATCACCTCCAAATCACCTTCTAATCAAGGATTAAGCTTAGCAACATCAAATCAAGGGAGAACTTCACCAAATCAACGTTAGAGCTGCTGTTTAGCATTGGGATTCGCGCCAAATCAGATATTTATTTCATATCTAAGTTTTATTTGTGGCTAAGGTGAGTGATTTGCATAGTTCCTTGCTAATTATGGCTAATTAAGGGTAATTAGTGTTAATTAGCAAATTTAAACATGATAAAATTTTGGAAAAATACTTATAAATTCTTAAATGATGTTTTAGACCTCTGATATGAATTTGGGTTAATTTGGTTAAGTTTTTCTAATCACGTCATTGGTTTCACCTAAACATGCTTAAGGGAAAATATGGGGTTTTGGCTACGTTTGATCCATTTTAACCTATCATATAGTTGTTTTTGGTGTTTGTGGTTGATTATGCATGTTGTTATGACTGTATGGTATGCTTTGTGATTGATTAGAATAGTTGGGATGGTCGAAAACGCCGTCGAGTGGCGTAAATTGCTTGCTGGAAAAAGTACAGGAAGACATCTGAACCGGATCAGATCGGTTAGGAGGACCCGATCCGCTCTCACACATCACACCTCGATCCACTCGCACTTCTCGTGGCATGCATCATCCGATTCGACCCGCCTGATGTTCTCCGACCCGATCTGCCATGGTGCCCCGACCCGAACCGATGTACTACGATTGGGCTTGGAGACTACGACCCGACCCGGGTTGATTTAGAAGAGGCCGATCCGAACCGTGGCAAGCTGGAGACCCCGACCCGATCCGACAGGGATGATGACGACCCGATCCGATCCAGTGAAGAAGGAGCATTCCGATCCAAACCGAACTGATGACTAGGTGGAGATCTGAACCGATCTGGTGATGACCAATAACCCAAGATGGAAAGGTAGTCCAAATGGAAGTTAGAGCTCAGGATCCAGTTGGGAACAAATGAGTTCACTTCATGATTGGACTTTGCTGCGGGACGTGTCCTAAGGAGTTGTCGACGTTCATAACTTCGATTCACCACTGAAAATGGATGATGGGCTACTTATCAGTGCAGTAGAGTCACTATGACTCAAGGGGCAAGGTGATTGTAGCAAGACTATGTTATCAGTGCAGTAGAGTCATTATGACTCGAGGGGCAAAGTGATGCATAGTAAGACTTTGAGCCAGTGCAGTGGGGTCATTGCAACTCCATGGGGCAGAGTGGACATAGTAAAGGATTAGTAAGGCTATGAGCCAGTGCACTGGGGTCATTATGACTCCATGGGTCAAAGTGGACATAGTAGAGGATTAGCGGCTATGGATCAGTGCACTGAAGTCATTGAGACTTCATGGGGCAAAGTGATCGTAGCAAAGTGTATTGGGTGATCGAAGTGGTGAATATCGTATGCTTTACGCACTGAGCGAGAGATGTGAGGTTGGATGCTGTGTTTGATTGTTTGCCATCACTATGACATGCACACCCCACCCCCATTATCTTTACACCACATGTTATTGGCACCTTAGAGTGTTGTACAGTATGTAGTGCTAACTCTTTGGTTGCAGGTTTAGGTTCAGGTATGGTTTAGTCTACCTGTTATTGTTCCGTTTAGATGCTTATCGCTCATACCAGGCTTTATGTCTGACAAAGAGTTTTATGTCTCTTCTTATTACTCTGGGTGCTCACACGAGCAAACTAGAGACAGGTTAGCTGGTGATGCGCGAGTAGCTGATTTGGAGGCGAGCAGGAGGCTTCCACGTATGATATATAGATATTCTCCCTGTGTCGTTGGTGGTCGCTACTTGGGCATTAGTAGTGTACCTCCTTTATCTTGCTATTGCTTTTTGAGACAGTTTGAAAAGTTGTAATAATGTTGGCTTTGGATCATAAGCTATATTTGGATTTTCCGCTGCTATGTTAGTTTGTTTTCAGCTTATACACTGTCTCACCTGTTTTATGTCAAGTATGTTGTTATTATATTTTATCCTATGTGCTATGAGACATTTTACAGGTTCCTTGTTAGTTCATTTCCTTCTTCCCTTTCCTTCCGACGATCCATCCTACGCTAACTGGACATGTGTACAGCGCACTTTTGGGGTAAATGTCGGTTGGTGCGGGGCGGGCCGTCACATTTGGTATCAGAGCTCTAGGTTGCGTAGTTAACCTAGGGAAAGACACTAGGGAGAGATAGTACGTATATGAGAGCGCGTATTTGTGATTACTTTGGTTTTCAAAAGCTATATATGTATATATACTATTAGTAGTACAAGAATGAAGTCGTACTGCACTAGCACCGCTATGGGGTCGTTAATCGTTTCCTCTTTATAGATTGAACGATGAGCCGATATGCAAGAGGTGCTGGTAGAGGGACCAATAATGGGAATGCTCCTGACATGAGGACGATGTTCACTAACTTCATGAGGGAGATGGTTAGGGATGTTCAAGGGGCAGTTCCTAATCCCGGAAATGGTGGTGGTCCAGTAGTGCAGGCGCCTAGGGTCGATTTCGCCAAGTTGTGAAAGGATTACACTAACCTTGGTGGGAAGTCATTCCACGGAACGGAGTTGGCCACAGATGTTCAGGATTGGTTGGATAGCTGTGATCGTATCTTCGACGACTTAGGTATCGAGGATGCGATGAAGAGAAGGCTAACGTCTCGTCAGCTGCAAGGGCGAGTGATGAATTGGTGGAATGCTATTAGAACAACTACTCCAGAAGATCAGGTTACTTGGGATCAGTTCAAGGCTCGCTTTAGCGAGAAGTTTATTCCAGCTGCCCAAAAGTCAGTGTTTTTTAAGAGATTCTTGGAACTCAAGCAGAATGGTAGGGCAGTCTCTAACTATATTGCTGAGTTCGACACTTTGTCGAAGTATGGATTATCCCTTATCGATACTCCTGAGAAGAAGAATGAAAAGTTCATTACTGGGTTGGATGGATACTTGGGGGAAAGGCTTATCAACCACATCGATGAGACTTTTGAATCGATTGTGGGGGGAAGCTTTGAGATTAGAGAGTCTTTACCCTAAGTCAAAGACTGAGGTTGCATCTGCAGAAGGGCCAAAACAGCAAGTGAGCGGTGGAGGCAAGAACAACTCTCAGAACAAGAGAAAGCAGAACCAATCTAAGGAATGCCAGAAAAAGAACAAGAAAGATGTTGAGTGCTTCAGCTATGGTAAGAAGGGCCATTATGCTAAAGAATGTCGGGCCAAGCTAGCGTATAGGAAGTGCTACAACTATGGCCAAGTGGGACATCATAAGGATAAGTGTCCACAACCTCTTAAAGAGAAACAGATTGTGAAAGCATATGCTATAGATGTTGTTCCTTCTTCGTCGAATGCCCCAACTACGGCGGAGAAAGGAAAGAATGTCATCATTCAAGGTATGCTTTCTATTTATGATGTACCAGTTCGAGTTTTGTTTGATACTGGGGCTTCCCGTTCCTTCATATCTAGTGACCTGGTGGATAGGTTGGGACTGGAACCCGTGATAATCGATAGACCATTGGTTGTGACGAACCCGATTGGTGGTTCGACTAACCTTAGTATGATTTACCGAAATTTGGTCTTATCGAGTCATGGATGTATGTTTGTTTGTGATTTCTTTGTTTTGGGCTTTACTGGGTATGACATTATATTGGGGGTCGATTGGCTCCAATGATACTGGGTGGTGGTAGACTGTGAGGGCTTTCTGGTGAAAGTTAGGGCAGATGATGGGTGGAGGGTAGTGTTTGGTAGTCTACCTAGTGATGGGGGTAATGGCTAGTTTTATAAATTCCCTCGACATCCCACATGATGAGTTGTCAGACGTGCCCGTGGTTGGCCAGTATCCGGACGTCTTCGAGGAGGTGACCGGGCTTCCACCACACCGAGAGATTGAGTTCCGTATTGACTTAGTGAAAGATGCCAGAACTATAGTGATGCCGCTTCGTCGTATGGCACCAAGGGAGCAGCGAGAGATCGGGGTGCAAGTCAGCAATCTTTTGAAGAAGGGATTTATTAGAAGAAGTATCTCCGAGTGGGGAGCACCAGTCGTGTTTGCCACTAAGGTAGATGGTTCCCTTCGTTTGTGTATGGACCATCGCGAGTTAAATAAGGTAACGAGGAAGAATAAGTATCCTCTACCACGGATAGATGATTTGTTTGATCAACTGGAAGGAGCAAGAGTGTTCTCCCAGTTGGACCTCGCGACATGATTTCATCAGCTCCGAGTAGCGGATGAGAGTGTTCCGAAAATGGCATTTAGGACGCCATCTGGATTTTATGAGTGGTTGGTCATGCCATTTGGGTTGACCAATGCACCAGCCTATTTTGTGGATCTTATGAATCGAGTATTCAGAGATCAGTTGAATAAGTTTGTTCTTGTGTTCGTAGACGATATCCTTGTTTACTCGAGGACAGAAGAGTAACACAAGGGACACTTGAGGATAGTAATAGAGATGTTGTGGAAACACCAATTGAAAGTGAAATTCTCTAAGTGTCACTTTTGGAGAAGGGAAGTGAGATTCTTGGGCAATGTTGTTTCAGAGAATGGTATTGCCGTGGACCCTGCGAAGGTGACTACAGTACAGGATTGGCCTACGCCCAAGAATGCAACAGACGTAAGAAGTTTCTTGGGGTTAGCTGGATATTATCGTAAGTTTATCCAGGACTTCTCCAAGATAGCAGCACCGTTGACTCGGTTGACTAAGAAGAATCAGGCCTTCGTCTGGGACGGAGTGTGTGAGGATGCATTCAGAAGTCTAAAGGAAAAGTTGATGCGTGCCCCAGTATTAGTCATTCCTAAAGGGAATGAAGAGATGACGGTACACACAGATGCTTGTGGTACCAGACTAGTTGCTGTATTGATGCAAGGAGGTAGGGTTGTAGCTTATGCTGGTCGGCAACTAAAGCCACATGAGAAAAACTACCCTACCCATGATTTGGAACTAGCAGCGATCATATTTGTGCTGAAGATGTGGAGACATTATCTCTTGGCAGAGGGATTCGAGTTGTTTACCGATCGTAAATCGTTACAGTATCTCTTCTCTTAGAAGGATCTAAATCTCCGTCAGCAGAGATGGCTAGATTTCTTGGCTTCATATGATTTTGATATCGCATACACACCTGGGAAAGGTAATGCGGTAGCCGATGCCTTGAGTAGGAGATATGCTAGTTTAGGGGCTATGTTTCTTGAATAGAAGCAACTGGAGTATATCGCAGGGTTTGATTTCAGAACAAAGTGCGAATTGGATCCAGAAATGCTAGCTAGTTTGGCGATCAGACCCACTTTGATAGAGCAAATTGGTTCCAGCCAGAAGGACGGTCCTAATCTATTGGAAATCATCTCCACGTTAGAGATGAATATCGACGGTGAGGAGATGAATTTGTATGGGCTTGATCGAGATGGATGGCTTACAAAGAATGGAAGACTAGTTGTACCCAACGTGAATGGTTTGAGAGATGAAGTGCTTAGAGAATGTCATCACTCAAAATTGACTGTACATCCCGGTGGTAATAAGATGTATCGAGACATGAAACAGACTTACTACTGGGAAAGGATGAAAAGAGACGTTGGGATGTTTATATCCAAATGCATGAATTGCCAGCTAGTTAAAACCGAGCAAAAGAAGCCTAGTGGTCTGTTGCAACCATTAGAAATTCCCAAATGGAAATGGGAGCAAGCCTTGATAGATTTCATTGATGGTTTACCAAGGACTAGATCAGAACATGATAGCATTTGGGTAATTATGGATTGATTGACTAAGAGTGCAAGATTTATACCAATTAAATCGACCAGAACGGCAGCTAAGTTAGCAGAATTGTATATGAAGTGGGTAGTGAGATTTCATGGAGTACCTAAAAGTATTATGAGTGACCGAGACCCGTTGTTCACTAGTGGGTTTTGGAAGAGCTTACAAGAGGCTCTAGGGTCAGAATTACATCTCAGTACCGCATATCATCCTAAGACCGACGGTCAGACGGAGAGGGCGAATCGTATATTGGAAGATCTCTTGAGAGCATGTGTACTGGATTTTGGTGCATCATGGGATGACCATTTGCATCTAGTAGAGTTTGCATATAATAATAGCTACCAATCCAGTATCGGTATGGCTACATATGAAGCTTTGTACGGAAGACCGTGTAACTCACCATCATGTTGGATAGAGACTGGCGAGAAGTTTATGCTTGGACCAGATGCGGTGAGGGAAACTTCGAATAAGATTAAGATCATTCAACAACGAATGAAAGCTGCCTAAGATAGGCGGAAGAGTTATGCTGATAAGAGGAGAAGAGATTTAAAATTCTTCGTTGGTGACTTGGTGTTTGTCAAGGTCTCTCCGTTGAAGAGCGTGATACGATTTGGCAGGAGAGGCTAGTTGGCACCAAGATTTGTTGGCCCATTCCCAGTTCTTGAACTAGTCGGGAATTTGGCATATAGATTTGGCTTACTTGAAAAGATGGCGGGAGAGGCTAGTTGGCACCAAGATTTGTTGGCCCATTCCCAGTTCTTGAACTAGTCGGGAATTTGGCATATAGATTTGGCTTACTCGAAAAGATGGCGGGAGTTCACAACGTATTTCATGTTTCCGAGCTAAGGAAGTTCGTACATGACCCAGATATGGCTATTTCACCTGATCAGTTAGAGGACTTCGAAGTGGAACCCGAGGCGGTAGGGAACCGCAAGCCGATTCGTATTGTCGAGCACGATACGAAGAAACTTCGAAGGAAGGCGGTGAAGCTAGTCAAGGTTCATTGAGGGCGAGAACGAGAATGATTGTACTTGGGAGACAGAGGAGAGCGTTAGGAAGACGTATCCAGAACTCTTTGCCTGGTAAGATTTACTTTGCAATTTAGTTATTCCGCATGCTATGATAAACATGTTTTGCTTTTTTTGCATGTTTGATTGTTGTTTTATGGTTGATAGGCATGCGGGACCCTTTGTGTGTTTTGGTTAGGGAATTTCGGGGGCGAAATTTCTTAAGGGGAGGGGGGGGGGAGAATGTAACAACCCGCATTCTACGCGTCGTAGGATCGTAGAATAATTATTTTCTTTCCCATATGAAGTCGTATGGTCATGTAACTTTGGGAAACGACTATTGGGGTCATTTCCTATATTCATGATTTTTGTCGATTTTTAAATGACCGTTTTGCCCCTAGCTGATCTTGTTTTGGCCCTAAATTTTGACTGGAAAGGAATTTTGACCTGAAACCACTTCCATTAGATTTGTTTGATGGTTTACCTTTCTGTAGAGTGGTCCTATTAGCCAAACGGACTCACCGTTTGGGAGATATGGCTGAAGTAAGGTTTGGAAGGTGAAAAACTGCTTAACCGGACCAAATAAGGTGATTAGTGAATGGGCCCATACCCCATTTCGGGATTAGGGTTATGGGGAGGCTGAAAAGAGTTAGAGATTCATTCCATTTCAGTTTTCTAGCCTCCACTTACCTCTTAGAAACCCTAAAAATTGCCTACAACCTCTAAATCACCTCCAAATCAACTTCTAATCAAGGATTAAGCTTAGCAACATCAAATCAAGGGAGAACTCCACCTAATCAACGTTAGAGCTGCTGTTTAGCATTGGGACTCACGCCAAATCAGAGATTTATTTCAGATCTAAGTTTTATTTGTGGCTAAGGTGAGTGATTTGCATAGTTCCTCACTAATTATGGCTAATTAAGGGTAATTAGTGTTAATTAGCAAATTTAAACATGATAAAATTCTGGAAAAATACTTATAAATTCTTAAATGATGTTTTAGACCTCTTGTATGAATTTGGGTTAATTTGGTTAAGTTTTGCTAATCACGTCATTGGTTTCACCTAAACATGCTTAAGGGAAAATATGGGGTTTTTGCTATGTTTGATCCATTTTAACTTATCATATAGTTGTTTTTGGTGTTTGTGGTTGATGATGCATTTTGCTATGACTGTATGGTATGCTTTGTGATTGATTAGAATATTTGGAATGGTCAAAAACGCCGTCGAGTGGCGTAAACTGCTTGCTGGAAAAAGTGTAGGAAGACATCCGAATCGGATCGGATCGGTTAGTAGGACCCGATCCGCTCGCACACTTCACACCTCGATCCACTCGCACTTCTCGTGGCATGCATCATTCGATCCGACCTGCCTGATGTTCTCCGACCCGATTAGCCATGGTGCCCCGACCCGAACCGATGTACTACGACTGGACTTGGAGACTACGAACCGACCCGGGTTGCTTTAGAAGAGGCCGATACGAACCGTGGCAAGATGGAGACCCCGACCCGATCCGCCAGGGATGATGACGACCCAATCCGATCCAGTGAAGAAGGAACATTCCGATCCGAACCGAACTGATGATGAGGGTGAGATCCGAATTGATCCGGTGATGACCAATAACCCGAGATGCAAAGGTAGTCCAAATGGAAGTTAGAGCTTAGGATCCATTTAGGAAACAATGAGTTCACTTCATGGATGGACTTTGCTGCGGGACGTGTGCTATGGAGTTGTCGACGTTCATAACTTCGATTCACCACTGAAAATGGATAATGGGCTACTTATCAGTGCAGTAGAGTCACTATGACTCGAGGGGCAAGGTGATGATAGCAAGACTACTTGATCAGTGCAGTAGAGTCATTATGACTCGAGGGGCAAAGTGATGCGTAGTAAGACTATGACCCAGTGCAGTGGGGTCATTGTGACTCCATGGGGCAGAGTGGACATAGTAAAGGATTAGTAAGGCTATGAGCCAGTGCAGTGGGGTCATTGCGACTCCATGGGTCAAAGTGGACATAGTAGAGGATTAGCGGCTATGGATCAGTGCAGTGAAGTCATTGAGACTTCATGGGGAAAAGTGTATTCGGTGATCGAAGTGGTGAATATCGTATGCTTTATGCACTAAGCGAGAGATGTGAGGATGGATGCTATGTTTGATTGTTTGCCATCACTATGACATGCACACCCCAACCCCCATTATCTTTACACCACATGTTATTGGCACCTTAGAGTGTTGTACAGTATGTAGTGCTAACTCTTTAGTTGTAGGCTCAGGTTCAGGTATGGTTTAGTCTACCTTTTTATTGTTCTGTTTAGATGCTTATCGCTTATACCAGGCTTTATGTCTGACCCTGAGTTTTATGTCTCTTCTTATTACTCTGGGTGCTCAAACGAGCAGACTAGAGACAGGTTAGCTGGTGATGCGCGAGTAGCTGATTCGGAGGCGAGCAGGAGTGTAATAAACCAGAAAATCTGGGCCAGTTTAAAATTTTTATTTTGGAAATTTTAGCGAATTTCGAATATTTAAAATGAATTATTTTAAATAATATCGACAAAAATTTATTTCGAATATATTTAGAACGTATATATTATATACGTCGTCGTTATAATATAAATAATTATATATAATTATAAATAGAATTGAAAATGGCGCGGTAGTTCGCTAATTCGATTGCAAACTTCAATTGAATGTAACGGGTGCAAAACAATCCGGATTTTAGCGAAACCAAAAATAATAGGATCTATTTGAGAATACCTTTCCAACGAATCCGAAAAATCGAAATTTCATAGCGAGAATCAAAAGATATGTCCAGTTGAAAATTCTGAATAGTCGCTATGGAATTCAGGCCCTTAAAAATGGAAATTTTGCAAACGACCTCGGATTTCAACGAAACCACTTTTGTTGGGTCCGTGATGTCAAGTTATTGCTAGATTCCAAATTTCATAATTTTTCGAATCAATATGTGAGCGTGGCGAAGGAAAACGCGTTTGACCAGTTTCAGTTGATTTTAAATCGATTGGAAATTGGCCATTTTTCTAACCTTCTCAGAATTCGACGAAACTAGTTTTGTTAGGACCGTATCGTCAATACGAAGCTAGAAAATATTTTTTTGGAATTTTTCGAGTTAGTATGTGACCCCGGTAAATTGAAATGCGCGTTCAAATTCAATATATAGAGTTATATGTTGATTTTAAAGAAAACTGTTCGAAATGGTCGAATCAGCGTACGTGGCATATCTCATTGTGTTCGGAATGGGGGTAAAACGCTATGGACAACAGGCGGTGGGTTTCGTTTGGGGTTCGAATTTAAAAGTTACCTTTTTTTGAATTAATTAAAGAATAAATAAATAAAATTTAAAACCCCCTTTCTCCCCTTAACTCAGTCAAACTGCCCCCCCTCTTTTCAAAACCGAAATCGACTTTAATAGAAGAAAAAAATGGCGACAGGCGGAGGACGCCCCCACCCCATCGAAGGACGCCGCCCCCCCCCCCAATCGATCACGCACCGGAGATAGCCCCACCCCCCTCTTCGATCGACGCCTGAAGCCCCACCAGACCCCCCTTCCTCCCCGTTCGCCGCCGCCTGGAAGGACTGCACCCCCCCTAATCGCGCTGACGCAAGAAACCCCCCCCCCCCTCTGAAACCCCAATCCATCACCGCTCAGTCTCCGGCCAACGGAGGACCCCACCGCGCCTGCGCCTGCCTCCGCCCTCCGCTCCTTCTCTCCCCTTGACCAGCGACTCCATTTTGCGAAGAAGAAGGTGATTTTTATTTTAGTAAATCTGTTTTAATTTAATTTCAGTTTAATTAAATCGATTGTTTACTATTATAAATCAGTTTTAATCTATAGGAAGGAAAACACGCATGTCGTTTGTATAGAGAGGAATGATTTTTGTGTGATTAGATTAAAAAGATCGTATTTTTAGCATTAAAAAGATTTGATTTCCTCACGATAAAAGTATGGATTTTTATCATGAGAAAGATTCGATTTTTAGAATGAAGGAGATTGGATTTTTAAAAGCGAACGGATTTGATTTTTGGCAATATGAAAATATGGTTTTTATTGATGTAAAAATATTATTTTTATAGCGATGAATATATAAAAAAAATATGATTTCTATATTTTTAAAGTAAAAAAATATAGTCTTTACTATATAGAAGATATAAAAATATGATTTTTGTTTATGTAGAGAAGTAGAAATATAATTTTTACATGATAGGAATATTAGAAATACCATCTTTATATGTGTAGAAAAATAAAAATGTGATTTTTATAATGATATGTTTGAAAGGGCGAAATTTTTATATATTGAATAGCAAAGTAAAAATTCGATTTTTATATATTGAATAGCAAAGTAAAAATTCGACTTTTATATATTGAATAGCAAAGTAAAAATTCGATTTTTATATATTGAATAGCGAAGTAAAAATTCGATTTTTATATATGTAGTGGCTACGGGCAACGAAAGTGACGAAAGACAAGAACGATGAAGACTTCTCTAAAAGAAGAGTCGTGATATTGGATAGCTATTGGTGAGAATTTCTCACCTTTCAATTTCATTTTCTAGTTTTATATATATATATATATACTAGGATGCAGACGGTGTTTAGTAGCACCCGACACATTCGTCCACAGACCATGGACTTGTTTGTTTGATTGAAAAAAAATTAGTTGGAGTATTTGATTGAAATTTGATTGTTTGGTGAAATGAATGGATTTGATTGATGTGTGAATGGCGTGGGCCTTCACTAGACCGGGGATAAGGCTAGGCCATATCCCGTTTCTAGTATCGTGTCGTTATGCCGCCGAAATTTCCTAAAATATGTTAGAAAAATAAAAATATCATTTTATTTAAAGAATGAACTGAATAGAAATTCATATGTTGGAATAAAAATTTTTATCGTTAAAAATATAATTTTTAACGTGAATGTGAATAAATAAATATTCATTTACAAACCGGACGGCTTGTTTATGTACACCTATTTGAATGACATTGATTGGGACGATAAATTTTACACATCGCCCAACTGCACAAATAAAATCTGTGTTTGATTGTTTGAAACCCCACACGGGTGTTGGGATGAAATTTGAAGTTCACTCATCCTGATTGATTAAATATGTCGATCGATTGATTGACAGGCTGTTATAAGCGTTAGATATCTATATTTGATGCTTATACAGTGTAGTGCACTTTGGTTGATGGTTGATTATTTTTCAATGCTATTATATACGTGTGATGAATGGAAATCCATATAATTAACATTATATGGTGATTGATTGGGCCTCATTCCAATTTAGAAAATAAAGAATAATATAATACAAAGGTTCATGTGTTGACTGTACTCATCCGTTGAGATTAGTCATGTGTCGAACGAAATATTTTAATAATAAAATTTACATCTTTATCAATATAATATAAAGGTTCATGTGTTGACTGTACTCATCCGTTGAGATTAGTCATGTGTTGAACGAAATATTTTAATAATAAAATTTACATCTTTATCAATATAATATAATGGTTCATGTGTTGACTGTACTCATCCGTTGAGATTAGTCATGTGTTGAACGAAATATTTTAATAATAAAATTTACATCTTTATCAATATAAAATAAAGGTTCATGTGTTGACCGTACTCATCCGTTGAGATTAGTCATGTGTTGAACGAAATATTTGAAAACGAAATATTTAAATTAGAAATATTTGAAAACGAAATATTTGAAATAGAAATATTTGAAAAAGAAATATTTGAAACAGAACATTTGAAAATAGAAATATACGAAGCCGTGTTGATTAGATTGACGACATTTAGACGTGAACGATATTTATATCGATTTTACTCATTTTAAAATGAATATTGAAAAGTGATTTCAAAATCGCATATTTTGAAATGAAATTTGAATTAAATTGAATAAGAAACGAATTCGAATTGAATATAAAACGAATTTGATTTCAATTGAATATATAATGAATTTGATTCAAATAGAAAACCAATTTGAATTGAATCGAATGGAAAACCAATTTGAATTGAATCGAATAGAAAACCAATTTGAATTGAATCGAATAGAAAATCATTTGAATTGAATCGAATAGAAAACCAATTTGAATTGAATCGAATAGAAAATCATTTGAATTGAATCGAATAGAAAATCAATTGAATTTGAATAGAATAGAAAACAAAACGAATTCGAATTGAATTGAATAAATAACGAATTCGAATTGAATTGAATATATAACGATTTCGAAATGAATTGAATGTAAAACAATTTCGAAATGAATTGAATAGATAACGAATTCGAATTGAATTGAAAACGAATTGAAATGAATTCAAATTGAATTGAAATTTGAATTGGATAGAAATGAATTTTAAAACGAATTTATAAGGAAAAATTCAATTTTGATTTGAAATTGAAATGGAAGTTGAAATTGTTTTGAAAACGAAATTAAGACAATTTATAAAATTCGTTTTAAATATTAATCGACGAAATATATATTATATATATTATATATATAATATAATGGCCTGAATAGAACGCGCCGCGCCGCGGCAGTTCGTGAATTTTGACCATTTATTTCAAACGGAAATTACGGGAGATCCGACCGTCGGAATCTCCTAAACCTGGAACCGTTGGGTCCGTATCGAAAAGAGCTTTCTAACGAATATTAGAAATTTGAAATCTAACGGTTGGATTTGGAGTTACGTCCAAATCAAATTTGAAAAAGGTCGTTGTAAGTGCAGTTCGATGGCCGTTGATGGAAATCGACTGTACGGGCCTGGATAAAATTATTAAAAATATAAATAATTTGTGTAAAATCATAAGAAATGATTTGAGAAAAATTGGGGTGAAAAACTCCATATTTGAAAAGATAAAATGGATTTTTATCGAAATGAACTAGTTTAGAACTAAGTTTAAAACCCAATTATTTTTAAATAAATAAATTAGATTTAAAAAGGGGTTTTAAATAATCGGAATTTCTAATATATTTGATTGGATTTGAAATGGGTTTATCGTGAACGGTGTGTTAAATAACACTAGTTCTTTAACCTGATAATAAATAGAATGTGATTTGGGTTTGTCGTGAACTGTGTTTTAAATAACACCTAGTTCTTTAACCCAGTAAAAGGAGTTTTAATGAATCTGTAATTAGATTGAAATGTGAATCTATAATCTAAATTATCAAATTTAGAAATGAGCGAGAATGGAGTATCGCCAGTTTTGCTCCAAAGCGATAGTTAAATCTTTAATTAGATTTGAACGTGAAATGGTAATTAATTTTACCGATAACACCATGGTGTTAGATATGGAGTATCACCAGTTTTGCTTCATGGGATGAATAGGTTGGGATTGGGAAATAAAATAAATAATTACTTCGGTGTGGTTTGCTAATCTCGACTAGTTCAGAAAACCATAATTTGGTTTGAAACGACATCAAAAGGATGATTAAAGGATAAATTTTAAAGAATTTATCTTGGATAAAATTAATAGGAACCTTTCCATAAATATGTGATTTTATGAATAAAAGAATATTATGGATTGGAATGAGGCGTATGTTGTGTTTGTGTAACATTCGTTTTAATATACGCGGGTTGTTCGGAAAGGCCGGGTTTATACCCATTCTGAATAACCGATTCGACGATATGTCGAAGATGAAGACGGTGGTTGAAGACCGGAAGTCTTCACATCGTTCGGATAATTACTGACGATCCTGATTGGGCAGTACACCCAAGAGGATGGAAATAGTTGGTGGTCGTCCAGACGTACTTGGAGATGGATGGATATGCGAGGAAAGTGCCTCCGGTTTCGTTCAGACCCAGAACGGACTTGTAAATGGATTGTGTGTCTGACATTGGATTTTATTCTGTGTTGATTGATTTCTATTAAATATACATCTGTTTGGCGGCGGAGAATTTATTCTTTTGCTTAACGCCCTTCTCTGAGACGTACGAGCTCAAAGGTTGTATATTGATGGACATCAGTCGCATGGCATGAATTGCCTGTGTGGCACGCTAAGATGCAATGATCAAGGCTTTTTTTGAAAAGCAAAGTCTTGTGGTTGATGATCATAGCACAGCCTACGTAGTAGCTTTGTGTATAACGTGAATTCGCGAGCCTCATACCTGGGTATGAGTTAAAAACGGGATACGGACTGCAGGGAGAGCACGACGTTTCTTTCGAGCTTTGGTGGTGTCAGTGACTTACCAGCCCTGACATTTATATACTTTTCACCTATGTGGTTGTTGGATGAGGCGCCTCGATTTTGGGTCTGTAAGGACCGGGAAACGTGTGTTCAGGAATTGCCAATCCTCTAACGTAAGTGAGGACCGGCCCTGAAGCATCCAAGGGTTGCCCAGAGTGTGTAGCCCTGGGACATTTGCTAGAGTGTCTCGAACGCGGAGAGGAGCTTTCCCCTTGCCTCGACTCACGACGGAAATCCAATTTCCAATACGTGTATTTTGGTTTTATTTGTAGAGCCTAGTATGGCGACATAGTGGGATGGGGCACTTATGCCGTCTATGATTTATATTTATGATTGAAATTGTTTTGACACTATACACTTATTGTAGTATCAAATGATTTGTTTTAAACGTATCAAGCATGTTTGGCTATTATAAGGGAAAACCCTATCCTCCGGCTTGCATTGCATTGTGTGATGGGACCTGGGTCTTATATTAGCTTCATTTTTCGAAAAAGCATTGCATTGTCTTTTCTATGCACTGGTATTCTTGGGAGGAAACCCGTTCCGTGTTATACGGCGTGGTCCCTTGAATTACTCTCTTTTAAAGTAAAGTTTTAAATAACTGTTTTAGTTCTCACACCAGTCACATGACGGACCTAGAGTTTATTGGTTTAACCTAAACTCTGGGTGCCCCTATTTTCCGCACGGGCAGCTAGTAGTTTTGATTTTGCAGATTTATATTCACAGGATCCTGGTTTACAGCTGGAATGATATCCGGAAATCTCTGTATCCATATATCACCTTCAGTTGTGCTTTGTAATATTTTCCGCTGCTATGTAATTTATTGTAATCTCTGATATTCTTTGTTGTATAATATTCATTTATACTCTGTATATTCTTGTATCTGATGGAATTGTTGTAACAGCAATGAAATGTTCTCCCGTCTGCGTTCATTTGTGTGTTGTTCTCAAAGTATCCGCTCTTTCCTTCACGGGGAAGTAACGGGTTCTTACAGTTGGTATCAGAGCTTTGGTTTACAGAGCTCGAGAACAAGACACATTAGAACCATACGAAAGAATTCATCAGATATTGGATTAGTAATATCCAATAAGAATGACTCGTTAGAGATAGGATCAGTAGTATCCTAGAACGAGTGTGAAGAGTATATTTTTCAAATGAAAACAATATTGTTTTGAAAATTTAAATCGCTTTATACGTATTTGAATATTTAATTATTTTGAATTTGGACAATCGAGTATATATAGATTTCGCATATACGCGTCATGAACGTATGTTCGAAGTTTTAATATACTGGATAGATATAGAATCACATTCTAGACACCCGGAGATGATTCTGATGATTGATATATCATCATCAGAATTTGTGTTCGTGTTTCGAAGGTAGGATATCTATATATTTCCATTAGGCTGGTGTGAGAACCAAAACTAATATAGCTAGAACACATTTGTTGTGAATTGGCATCAAAAACATGATTTTTGTATATATATCAAATTTATGAATTTGAAACGTTAATCCACTAATTGATTGATGTTCGTGTTGTTTGTTTAGTTGTGTGATAATTTTGAACCATTATGCCTAATTGTACCAAATATTGAATTATATTGAAAGTTGGACGCATTTGCTTGCATATACATATACTTTCATTGAACTGGTCATAGCAAGGAGGCTAAAGCAGAGAATAAAATTTGTTTGCCCGACAAATAGGTACATGTTTACTACATTATTTACTGTTTTGTTTGGGTGATGATGATTTTATGAGCCTATTGGCTAGCCGCCTGGCTTTTTCTTTTTCTTTTCTGAGATCAGAAGGCCTATATGGCAATTTCAGGATTTTCCCGTGGCTCCCGGTGCAGGGGAGGTTATGGCGAAATTTTTCGAAAATTTAGGGTGTTAGCCAAATTTTTGAAAATTTGAAAATTCTCAAAAACTAAAAAGTTGGAGAATGGAAGCCAGATCGAACATAGAGTTGATTAATCAAACCACTTTCGACTTTGTTTCTTTTCGGGGACGAAAAGTTTTAAGTGGGGGAGATTGTAATAACCCGGAAAATCTGGGCCAGTTTAAAATTTTTATTTTGGAAATTTTAGCGAATTTTGAATATTTAAAATGAATTATTTTAAATAATATCGACGAAAATTTATTTTGAATATATTTAGAACGTATATATTATATACGTGGTCGTTAGAATATAAATAATTATATATAATTATAAATAGAATTGAAAATGGCGCGGTAGTTCGATAATTCGATTTCAAACTTCAATTGAATGTACCGGGTGCAAAACAATCCGGATTTTAGCGAAACCAAAAATAATAGATCTATTTGAGAATATCTTTCCAACGAATCCGAAAAATCGAAATTTCATAGCGGGAATCAAAAGATATGTCCAGTTGAAAATTCTGAATAGTCGCTATGGAATTCAGGCCCTTAAAAATGGAAATTTTGCAAACGACCTCGGATTTCGACGAAACCAGTTTTGTTGGGTCCGTGATGTCAAGTTATTGCTAGATTCCAAATTTCATAATTTTTCGAATCAATATGTGTGCATGGCGAAGGAAAACGCATTTGACCAGTTTCAGTTGATTTTAAATCGACTGGAAATTGGCCATTTTTCTAACGGTCTCAGAATTCGACGAAACTAGTTTTGTTAGGACCGTATCGTCAATACGAAGCTAGAAAATATTTTTCTGGAATTTTTCGAGTTAGTATGTGACCCCGGTAAATTGAAATGCGCGTTCAAATTCAATATATAGAGTTATATGTTGATTTTAAAGAAAACTGTTCGAAACGGTCGAATCAGCGTACGTGGCATATCTCATTGTGTTCGGAATGGGGGTAAAACGCTATGGACAACAGGAGGTGGGTTTCGTTTGGGGTTCGAATTTAAAAGTTACCTTTTTTTGAATTAATTAAAGAATAAATAAATAAAATTTAAAACCCCCTTTCTCCCCTTAACTCAGTCAAACTGGCCCCCCCTTTTTCAAAACCGAAATCGACTTTAACAGAAAAAAAAATGGCGACAGGCGGAGGACGCCTCCACCCCGTCAATGGACGCCCCCCCCAATCGATCATCGCGCCGCAGATACCCCCACCCCCTCTTCGATCGACGCCTGAAGCCCCACCAGACCCCCCCTTCCTCCCCGTTCGCCGCCGCCTGGAAGGACTGCACCCCCCTAATCGCGCTGACGCAAGAAACCCCCCCCCCCCCCTCTGAAACCCCAATCCACCACCGCCCAGTCTCCGGCCAACGGAGGACCCCACCGCGCCTGCCTCTGCCCTCCGCTCCTTCTCTCCCCTTGACCAGCGACTCCATTTTGCGATAAAGAAGGTGAGTTTTATTTTAGTAAATCAGTTTTAATTTAATTTCAGTTTAATTAAATCGATTGTTAACTATTATAAATCAGTTTTAATCTATAGGAAGGAAAACACGCGTGTCGTTTGTATAGAGAGGAATGATTTTTGTCTGATTAGATTAAAAAGATTGTATTTTTAGCATTAAAAAGATTTGATTTCCTCACGATAAAAGTATGGATTTTTATCATGAGAAAGATTCGATTTTTAGAATGAAGAAGATTGGATTTTTAAAAGCGAACGAATTTGATTTTTAGCAATATGAAAATATGGTTTTTAATGATGTAAAAATATTATTTTTATAGCGATGAATATATAAAAAAAATATGATTTCTATATTTTTAAAGTAAAAAAATATAGTCTTTACTATATAGAAGATATAAAAATATGATTTTTATTTATGTAGAGAAGTAGAAATATAATTTTTACATGATAGGAATATTAGAAATACCATCTTTATATGTGTAGAAAAATAAAAATGTTATTTTTATAATGATATGTTTGAAAGGGCGAAATTTTTATATATTGAATAGCAAAGTAAAAATTCGATTTTTATATATTGAATAGCAAAGTAAAAATTCGACTTTTATATATGCAGTGGCTACGGGCAACGAAAGTGACGAAAGACAAGAACGATGAAGACTTCTCTAAATGAAGAGTCGTGATATTGGATAGCTATTGGTGAGAATTTCTCACCTTTCAATTTCATTTTCTAGTTATATATATATATATATATATATATATATATATATATATATATATATATATATATACTAGGATGCAGACGGTGTTTAGTAGCACCCGACACAATCGTCCACAGACCATGGACTTGTTTGTTTGATTGAAAAAAAATTAGTTGGAGTATTTGATTGAAATTTGATTGTTTGGTGAAATGAATGGATTTGATTGATGTGTGAATGGCGTGGGCCTTCACTAGACCGGGGATAAGGCTAGGCCTTATCCCGTTTCTAGTATCGAACCGTTATGCCGCCGAAATTTCCTAAAATATGTTAGAAAAATAAAAATATCATTTTATTTAAAGAATGAACTGAATAGAAATTCATATGTTGGAATAAAATGTTTTATCGTTAAAAATATAATTTTTAACGTGAATGTGAATAAATAAATATTCAGTTACAAACCGGACGGTTTGTTTATGTACACCTATTTGAATGACATTGATTGGGACGATAAATTTTACACATCGCCCAACTGCACAAATTAAATCTGTGTTTGATTGTTTGAAACCCCACACGGATGTTGGGATGAAATTTGAAGTTCACTCATCCTGATTGATTAAATATGTCGATCGATTGATTGACAGGTTGTTATAAGCATTAGATATCTATATTTGATGCTTATACAGTGTAGTGCACTTTGGTTGATGGTTGATTATTTTTCAATGCTATTATATACGTGTGATGTATGGAAATCCATATAATTAACATTATATGGTGATTGATTGGGCCTCATTCCAATTTAGAAAATAAAGAATAATATAATACAAAGGTTCATGTGTTGACTGTACTCATCCGTTAAGATTAGTCATGTGTTGAACGAAATATTTTAATAATAAAATTTACATCTTTATCAATATAATATAAAGGATCATGTGTTGACTGTACTCATCCGTTGAGATTAGTCATGTGTTGAACGAAATATTTTAATAATAAAATTTACATCTTTATCAATATAATATAAAGGTTCATGTGTTGACTGTACTCATCCGTTGAGATTAGTCATGTGTTGAACGAAATATTTTAATAATAAAATTTACATCTTTATCAATATAAAATAAAGGTTCATGTGTTGACCGTACTCATCCGTTGAGATTAGTCATGTGTTGAACGTAATATTTGAAAACGAAATATTTGAATTAGAAATATTTGAAAACTAAATATTTGAAATAGAAATATTTGAAAAAGAAATATTTGAAAAAGAAATATTTGAAACATAACATTTGAAAATAGAAATATATGAAGCCGTGTTGATTAGATTGACGACATTTAGACGTGAACGATATTTATATCGATTTTACTCATTTTAAAATGAATATTGAAAAGTGATTTCAAAATCGCATATTTTGAAATGAAATTTGAATTAAATTGAATAGGAAACGAATTCGAATTGAATATAAAACGAATTTGATTTCAATTGAATATATAATGAATTTGATTCAAATAGAAAACCAATTTGAATTGAATCGACTGGAAAACCAATTTGAATTGAATCGAATAGAAAACCAATTTGAATTGAATCGAATAGAAAATCATTTGAATTGAATCGAATAGAAAACCAATTTGAATTAAATCGAATAGAAAATCATTTGAATTGAATCGAATAGAAAATCAATTGAATTTGAATAGAATAGAAAACAAAATGTAGCGACAACGATTTCGCCCGGACCTAATCGATCGCTAAATCGACCAAGACCGTTCGAATCCCGCATACGCTAACTCTGGGTATACAACACATCAGAACAAATAACAGAAGACTTTTATAAACATCATAATAATGTTACATCAGAGCACAGAATATCAGAGTATATCGAAATATAATACACAGCGGAAGATAAATTTACATAAATGTAATACAATGCACAGCGGAAGACTGTAAATGCCTGGACATTACGTTTCCCCGCCCTTTGGGGCATAAATGAGCCAACGAATGGCTCCATCGGACCCGGATCATCCGATCTAACCGAGGCGCCTCGCAACAGCAACAACCACATAGGTGAAAAATATATAAATGTCAGGGCTGGAAGGTCACTGACACCACCCTAGCTAGAAAGAAATGCATGCCCTCTCTGAGGTCCTCTCCCGTTTTTAATTCACAACCGGGGTGCGAAACTCGCAAAGTAAACGTTACACAAAGCTACGACACAAAGGCCGTGCTTTGATCATCACCCCAAGACTTTGCTTTTCAACAGAAGCCTCGATCAATTGCCACTTAGGCATGCCACACAGGCAATTCACTCTATGCGTTTGATATTCATCAATATATAATCCCTGAGCTCGTACGTCTCAGAGAATGGCATTAAGCAAGAGAATAAATTCTCCACCGCCAAACAGATATATATTTAATAGAGATCAATCACACGGACTAAAATCCAATGTCAGGCACACAGTCCATTTACAAGTTCGTTCTGGGTCTGAACGAAACCGGAAGCACCTAGTACCTCGCATACCATCAATCTCCAAGCACGTCTGGACGATCACCAACTGTTTCCATTTTCTTGGGTGTACAGCCCAATCAAGATCATCAGTAATCACCCAAACGATGTGAAGACTTCCGGTCTTCGACCATCGTCTTCATCTTCGACTTATCGTCGTATCAGTTATTCAGAATGGGATAAACCCAGTCTTCCCGAATAACTCGCGTATATTTTAAATAAGTGTTACACAAACACAACATACGCCTCATTCCAATTTATCAGTCACTAACCATAAATTAATCAAGAGAATAATTCCCCAAATATTAACCCCGAAGGCCGAAACCAACATTAGATCAATATCCAGAAAACCATTCTGCTAGGCTAACCGACAGTTAGTTTCTAAATTTCACATTCATAGGGAGAGGTTCTCATTAATTTTATCAAAGATAAATTCCTTGAATTTATTCTTTAATCTTCTTTTGAATTTTGATTCAACTAGTCGGGATTAACGAACCTTACCGAAGTAATCATTTGTTTTAATTTCCCAATCCCAACCTATTCATCCCATGAAGTAAAACTGGTAATACTTCATATCTAACACCACGGTGTTATCGGTAAATTCAATTACCATTTCACGTTCAAATCTAATTAAAGATTTAACTAACGCCTGGAGTAAAACTGGTGATACTCCATTCTCGATTATTTCAATCTAATTAAAGATTCATTAAAACTCCACTTAGTTATAATCGCTAACTGGGTTAAAGAATCAGTGTCATTTAAAACACGGTTCACGATAAACCCAAAATCACATTCCATTAATTATTGGGTTAAAGAACGAGTGTTGTTTAAAACACTGTCCACGATAAACCCAAAAATCAATATCAATTCAATTCCAATTAAATATTATTTAATTGGTACACTTCATTAAATCAAAATAAAAAGATTTAATCTTTTCCCAACTGGGTTCAGGAACAGGGTTAATGAAGACACCATTCATGACAAACCCAAATCACATTTGATATTAAACACAAGGCTCTTAATAGAAAATATACCAGCTTATATTCAATATCAAATTCTACGACTAACAAATATCGTATTGGAAATAACGATATATATATATCTTTCAAATTCCCATAACAATATCTGTATCATCACGAAATCCAACATCGAAATAATCCAAAGACAATTTCGATTCAAATCCATTCCAATATAATTATTGGAAATTCTAGTTATTTTCAAAACCATTTCTAATCCAGTTTATTTATTTTAAAAATAAATAGAATTATAATTCTAGTTCAAAACTAAAACTAGTTCATTTCGATAAAAAACTATTTTTATCTTGTCAAATATGGAGTTTTTCATCCTAATTCTTTCTAAATCATTTCTTATGATTTTACACAAATTATTACTATTTTTAATAAATTTATCAAGGCCCGTACAGTCGATTTCCATTAACGGCCATCGAACTGCACTTACAGCGACCTTTTTCAAATTTTTTTTGGACATAATTCCAAATCCAACAGTTAGATTTAAAATTTCTAATATTCGTTAGAAAGCTCTTTTCAATACGAACCAAACGGTTCCGGTTTTAGGAGAATCCGACGGTCGGATCTCCCGCAATATCCATTCGAAGTCAATGGTCGAAATTCGCGAACTGCCGCGGCGCGGCGCGTTCTATTCAGGCCATTATATTATATATATAATATATATAATATATACTTCGTCGATTTCAATTCAAAACGTGCTTTATAAATCATTTTAAATTCATTTTCAAAACGGTTTCAATTCAAATTGATTTCTAATTCAATTTCAGTTCTAATTCAATTCAATTTCAATTCGAATTCATTTATATTCAATTTCAATTCGAATTCATTTGTATTCAATTTCAATTCGAATTCATTTATATTCAATAAAATCAGATTTTGAAATCACTTTCGATATTCATTATAAAATGAATAAAATCGATATAAATATCGTTCACATCAAAATGGTGTCAATCTAATCAATACGGCTTCATATATTCCTATTTTCAAATATTCTATTTCAAATATTTCTATTTTAAAACTGGAATGAGGCCCAATCAATTACCATATAATGTTAATTATATGGATTTTCTACAATACATGTATATATCAACAACGATGAATAATCAACCATCATCCAAAGTGCATTCTACATTGTATAAGCATCAAATATAAATATTCAACGCTTATAACAGCCTGTCAATCAATCGATCGACATACAATTAAACAATCGGGATTAGTGTACGTCAAATATCATCTCAATACCTGTGTGGGGTTTCAAGCAATCAAACACAGATTTTTATTTGTGCAGTTGGGCGATGTGTAAAATTTATCGTCCCAATCAATGTCCTTCAAATAGGTGTACATAAACAAACCGTCAGGTTTGTAAATGAATATTTATTTATTCACATTCACGTTAAAAAATTATATTTTTAAAGATCAAACTATTTTATTCAACCTATGAATATTCTATTCAGTTCATTTATTAAATAAAATGTTATCTTTATTTTTCTAACTTATTTTAGAAAATTTCGGCGGCATAATGGCACGATACTAGAAACGGGACAAGGCCTAGCCTTATCCCCGGTCTAGTGAAGGCCCACGCCATTCACACATCAATCAAATCAATTTCAGTTCACCAAACAATTCAATTCCAAACCAAATAATCTAGCCAACTACACAACAAAAAAATTAAACAAACAAGTCATCCATGGTCTGTGGATGACGGGTGTCGGGTGCTACTAAACACCGTCTGCATCCTAGTATATATATATAACTAGAGATAAAATTAGAGTGAGAAGTTCTCACAGAATTGCTATCCTAACTCCACGGCACTTCATTTATAGAAATCTTCGCTGTTCTTGCCTCTTGTCACTTTCGTTGTCCGCTTTCACTACATGTGTAAAAATCACATTTTTACTTCGCTATTCAATATATATATAAATCATATTTTTACTTTGCTATTCAATATATAAAAATCATATTTTTACTTTGCTATTCAATATATAAAAATCATATTTTTACTATGCTATTCAATATAGAAAAATCATATTTTTACTATGCTATTCAATATACAAAAATCATATTTTTACTTCGCTATTCAATATATAAAAATCATATTTTTACTATGCTATTCAATATATAAAAATCGAATTTTTACTTTGCTATTCAATATATAAAAATCGAATTTTTATATTCCTACATATACAAGATCATGTTTTTAATCCTCTACACATATCAAAATCATGTTTTTAATCCTCTGCATATGTAAAAATCAGATTTTTACAATGCTAATTATATATATAAACTAAAAACTGAATTTAAATCATGCATTTACATTAAAAACTGAATTTAGAATGAAATAAGAAAGGAGAAGCTCACCATTTTTGATCGAGAGAGGGGGACGACGTTCGCTTTCAGACTGCGAGGATGAGGAGGTGGCGCAACTGTCGAGGTGAGGCCACAGGCGGCTAGGGCTTCGCCCTTTTGGAGGTTTAGAGGATCGGAGAAATGAAGGAGAGAGAGGATAGAGAGGAAGGGTCGCAGTTGGTCAGAGGGGTGGCGGATGGTGGGTGCGTCGCCGGTTTTGGGCATCGGCGATTTGGGGTTAGGTTTCTCCGTCGATTCGGGTATGGGGGCTAGGGTTTTTCGCGTTTGGCCAGAGGGGCGATGGAGAGTGGGGGAGGGGATCTGAGGTAGGCGGCGGTGATGGCCTTGGGTGGCGCGTCGTCATCAGGGAGGGACTACGAGGTGAAGCAGTGGGTTCTTCTTTTTTTTCTGATAAGAAAGGAGAGAGAGAGAGTAGAGAGGGTGAGGTGTTTTATATATATTTATATTATTTAATTTCAAAATGTTGACTTTTCCATTCGACCTCTAAACGAGGCCCACCGCCTGTCGTCCATAGCTAATTACCCCCATTACGAACACAATGGGATAAGTATCGTAGGCTGACTCGATTGTTTGAATCAGTTTCCGTTGAATTTACATTTAAATCACTATATTGAATTTTAAACGTACATTTCAAATTACCGGCGTCACATACTAACTCTAAAATTTCCAGAAAAATATTTTTTAGCTTCGTATTGACGATACGGTCCTAACAAAACTAGTTTCGTCGAATTCCAAGACCGTTGGAAAAATGGCCATTTTCCAGTCGATTAAAATCAACTGAACTGGTCAAACGCGTTTTCCTTTGCTACGCTCACATATTGATTCGAAAAATTATGAAATTTGAAACCTAGCAATAATTTGACATCACGGACCCAACAAAACTGGTTTCATCGAAATCCGAGGTCGTTTGCAAAATTCCCATTTTTAAGGGCCTGAATTCCATAGCGACTATTCAGAATTTTCAACTTGACATATCTTTTGATTCCCGCTATGAAATTTCGATTTTTCGGATTCGTTGGAAAGATATTATCAAATAGATCCTATTATTTTTGGTTTCACTAAAATCCAGATTGTTTTGCACCCGGTACATTCAATTGAAGTTTGAAATCGAATTATCGAACTACCGCGCCATTTTCAATTTTATTTATAATTATATATAAATATTTATATTCTAACGACGGCGTATATAATATATATGTTCTAAATATATTCAAAATAAATTTCTCATCGATATTATTTAAAATAATTCCTTTTAAATAATCAAAATCCGCTAAAATTGCCAAAATAAAAATTTTAAACTGGCCCAGATTTTCGGGTTGTTACAATCTCCCCCACTTAAAACATTTCGTCCCCGAAAAGGAACAAAGTCAAAAGTGGTTTGATTAATCAACTCTACGTTCGATCTGACTTCCATTCTCCAACTTTTCAGTTTTTGAGAATTTTTAAATTCTTCAAAAATTTGGCTAACACCCTAAATTTTCGAAAAATTTCGCCATAACCTCCCCTGCACCGGGAGCCACGGGAAAATCCCGAAATTGCCATATAGGCCTTCTGATGTCAAAAAGAAAAAGAAAAAGCCAAGCGGCTAGCCAATAGGCTCATAAAATCATCATCACCCAAACAAAACAGTAAATTATGTAGTAAACATGTACCTATTTGTCGGGCAAACAAATTTTATTCTCTGCTCTAGCCTCCTTGCTATAACCTGTTCAATGTAAGTATATGTATATGCAAGCAAATGTAACCAACTTTCGATACAATTCAATATTTGATTCTATTAGGCATAGCGGTTCAAAATTACCAAACAAATAAACAAACAACACAAACATCAATCAATTAATTGATTATATTTTCAAATATATAATTTTATATATTTAAAATCATATTTTCTAAAACCAGATTATATATATAATCACAAATACGTTATTTATAGACAAATAACTCTTGACTCATTCTGGGGCATTTCTAACCCCATCTCTAATGAGTCACTCATTCTAGAATGCTACTGATTCTATCTCTAATGAGGATTCTTTCATAGGACATTACTAATCCTACCTCTGATGAGTCTTTTATTCTGTTCTAACGAGTTTTACCCCAAAGATTTGAGTTTAACCAAAGCTCTGATACCATATGTAGCGACAACGATTTCGCCCGAACCTAATCGATCGCTAAATCGACCAAGACCGTTCGAATCCCGCATACGCTAACTCTGGGTATACAACACATCAGAACAAATAACAGAAGACTTTTATAAACATCATAATAATGTTACATCAGAGCATAGAATATCAGAGTATATCGAAATATAATACACAGCGGAAGATAAATTTACATAAATGTAACACAATGCACGGCGGAAGACTGTAAATGCCTGGACATTACGTTTCCCCGCCCTTTGGGGTGTAAATGAGCCAACGAATGGCTCCATCGGACCCGGATCGTCCGATCAAACCGAGGCGCCTCGCAACAGCAACAACCACATAGGTGAAAAATATATAAATGTCAGGGTTGGAAGGTCATTAACACCACCCTAGCTAGAAAGAAATGCATGCTCTCCCTGAGGTCCTCTCCCGTTTTTGGTTCACAACCGAGGTGCGAAACTCGCGAAGTAAACGTTACACAAAGCTACGCCACAAAAGCCGTGCTTTGATCATCACCACAAGACTTTGCTTTTCAACAGAAGCCTCGATCAATTGCCACTTAGGCATGCCACACAGGCAATTCACTCCATGCGTTTGATATTCATCAATATATAACCCCTGAGCTCGTACGTCTTAGAGAAGGGCGTTAAGCAAGAGAATAAATTCTCCACCGCCAAACAGATATATATTTAATAGAGATCAATCACACGGACTAAAATCCAATGTCAGGCACACAGTCCATTTACAAGTTCGTTCTGGGTCTGAACGAAACCGGAGGCACCTAGTACCTTGCATATCCATCGATCTCCAAGCACGTCTGGACGATCACCAACTGTTTCCATCTTCTTGGGAGTACAGCCCAATCAAGATCATCAGTAATCACCCAAACGACTTCCGGTCTTCGACCATCATCTTCATCTTCGACTTATCGTCGTATCAGTTTTTCAGAATGGGATAAACCCGGTCTTCCCGAATAACTCGCGTATATTTTAAATAAGTGTTACACAAACACAACATACGCCTCATTCCAATTTATCAGTCACTAACCATAAATTAATCAAGAGAATAATTCCCCAAATATTAACCCCGAAGGCCGAAACCAACATCAGATCAATATCCAGAAAACCATTCTGCTAGGCTAACCGACAGTTAGTTTCTAAATTTCACATTCATAGGGAGAGGTTTTCATTAATTTTATCAAAGATAAATTCCTTGAATTTATTCTTTAATCTTCTTTTGAATTTTGATTCAACTAGTCGGGATTAACGAACCTTACCGAAGTAATCATTTGTTTTAATTTCCCAATCCCAACCTATTCATCCCATGAAGTAAAACCGGTAATACTTCATATCTATCACCACGGTGTTATCGGTAAATTCAATTACCATTTCACGTTCAAATCTAATTAAAGATTTAACTATCGCCTGGAGTAAAACTGGTGATACTCCATTCTCGATTATTTCAATCTAATTAAAGATTCATTAAAACTCCACTTAGTTTTAATCGCTAACTGGGTTAAAGAATCAGTGTCATTTAAAACACGGTTCACGATAAACCCAAAATCGCATTCCATTAATTATCGGGTTAAAGAACGAGTGTTATTTAAAACACTGTCCACGAAAAATCCAAAAATCAATATCAATTCAGTTCCAATTAAATATTATTTAATTGGTACACTTCATTAAATCTAATTAAAAAGATTTAATCTTTTCCCAACTGGGTTCAAGAACAGTGTTAATGAAGACACCATTCACGACAAACCCAAATAACATTTGATATTAAACACAAGGCTCTGAATTGAAAATATACCGGCTTATATTCAATATCAAATTCTACAACTAACAAATATCGTATTGGAAATAATGATATATATATATATCTTTCAAATTCCCATAACAATATCTGTATCATCACGAAATCCAACATCGAAATAATCCAAAGACAATTTCGATTCAAATCCATTCCAATATAATTATTGGAAATTCTAGTTATTTTCAAAACCATTTCTAATCCAGTTTATTTATTTTAAAAATAAATAAAATTATAATTCTAGTTCAAAACTAGTTCATTTCGATAAAAATCTATTTTTATCTTTTCAAATATGGAGTTTTTCATCCCAATTCTTTCTAAATCATTTCTTATGATTTTACACAAATTATTACTATTTTTAATAATTTTATCAAGGCCCGTACAGTCGATTTCCATCAACGGCCATCGAACTGCACTTACAGCGACCTTTTTCAAATTTGATTTGGATATAATTCCAAATCCAACCGTTAGATTTCAAATTTCTAATATTCGTTAGAAAGCTCTTTTCGATACGAACCCAACGGTTTCGGTTTTAGGAGAATCCGATGGTCGGATCTCCAGCAATATCCATTCGAAGTCAATGGTCGAAATTCGCGAACTGCCGCGGCGCGGCGCGTTCTATTCAGGCCATTATATTATATATATAATATATACTTCGTCGATTTCAATTCAAAACGTGCTTTATAAATCGTTTTAAATTCATTTTCAAAACGGTTTCAATTCAAATTGATTTCTAATTCAATTTCAGTTCTAATTCAATTCAATTCAATTTCAATTCGAATTCATTTATATTCAATTTCAATTCGAATTCATTTGTATTCAATTTCAATTCGAATTCATTTATATTCAATAAAATCAGATTTTGAAATCACTTTCGATATTCATTATAAAATGAATAAAATTGATATAAATATCGTTCACGTCAAAATGGCGTCAATCTAATCAATACGGCTTCATATATTCCTATTTTCAAATATTCTATTTCAAATATTTCTATTTTAAAACTGGAATGAGGCCCAATCAATTACCATATAATGTTAATTATATGGATTTTCTACAACACATGTATATATCAACAACGATGAATAATCAACCATCATCCAAAGTGCATTCTACACTGTATAAGCATCAAATATAAATATTCAATGCTTATAACAGCCTGTCAATCAATCGATCGACATACAATTAAACAATCGGGATTAGTGTACGTCAAATATCATCCCAATACCCGTGTGAGGTTTCAAGCAATCAAACACAGATTTTTATTTGTGCAGTTGGGCGATGTGTAAAATTTATCGTCCGAATCAGTGTCCTTCAAATAGGTGTACATAAACAAACCGTCAGGTTTGTAAATGAATATTTATTTATTCACATTCACGTTAAAAAATTATATTTTTAACGTTCAAACTATTTTATTCAACATATGAATATTCTATTCAGTTCATTTATTAAATAAAATGTTATCTTTATTTTTCTATCTTATTTTAGAAAATTTCGGCGGCATAATGGCACGATACTAGAAACGGGACAAGGCCTAGCGTTATCCCCGGTCTAGTGAAGGCCCACGCCATTCACACATCAATCAAATCAATTTCATTTCACCAAACAATTCAATTCCAAACCAAATAATCTAGCCAACTGCACAGCAAAACAATTAAACAAACAAGCCATCCATGGTCTGTGGATGACGGGTGTCGGGTGCTACTAAACACCGTCTGCATCCTAGTATATATATATATATATATATATATATATATATATAACTAGAGATAAAATTAGAGTGAGAAGTTCTCACAGAATTGCTATCCTAACTCCACGGCACTTCATTTATAGAAATCTTCGGTGTTCTTGCCTCTTGTCACTTTCATTGTCCGCTTTCACTACATGTGTAAAAATCACATTTTTACTTCGCTATTCAATATATATAAAAATCATATTTTTACTTTGCTATTCAATATATAAAAATCATATTTTTACTTTGTTATTCAATATATAAAAATCATATTTTTACTATGCTATTCAATATATAAAAATCAAATTTTTACTATGCTATTCAATATATAAAAATCATATTTTTACTTCGCTATTCAATATATAAAAATCATATTTTTACTATGCTATTCAATATATAAAAATCGAATTTTTACTTTGCTATTCAATATATAAAAATCGGATTTTTATATTCCTACATATACAAGATCATGTTTTTAATCCTCTACACATATCAAAATCATGTTTTTAATCCTCTGCATATGTAAAAATCAGATTTTTACAATGCTAATTATATATATAAACTAAAAACTGAATTTAAATCATGCATTTACATTAAAAACTGAATTTAAAATGAAATAAGAAAGGAGAAGCTCACCATTTTCGATCGAGAGATGGGGGCGACGTTCGCTTTCAGACTGCGAGGAAGAGGAGGTGGCGCAACTGTCGAGGTGAGGCCACAGGCGGCTAGGGCTTCGCCCTTTTGGTGGTTTAGAGGATCGGAGAAATGACGGAGAGAGAGGATCGAGAGGAGGGGTCGCAGTTGGTCAGAGGGGTGGCGGATGGTGGGTGCGTCGCCGGTTTTGGGCATCGACGATTTGGGGTTAGGTTTCTCCGTCGATTCGGGTATGGGGGGCTAGGGTTTTTCGCGTTTGGCCAGAGGGGCGATGGCGAGTGGGGGAGGGGATCTGAGGTAGGCGGCGGTGATGGCCTTGGGCGGCGCGTCGGCATCAGGGGGGACTACGAGGTGAAGCAGCGGGTTCTTCTTCTTCTTTTTTCTGATAAGAAAGGAGAGAGAGAGAGAGTAGAGAGGGTGAGGTGTTTTATATATATTTATATTATTTAATTTCAAAAAGTTGACTTTTCCATTCGACCTCTAAACGAGGCCCACCGCCTGTCGTCCATAGCTAATTACCCCCATTCCGAACACAATGGGATAAGTATCGTAGGCTGATTCGATTGTTTGAATCAGTTCCCGTTGAAATTACATTTAAATCACTATATTGAATTTTAAACGTACATTTCAAATTACCGGGGTCACATACTAACTCTAAAAATTCCATAAAAATATTTTCTACCTTCGTATTGACGATACGGTCCTAACAAAACTAGTTTCGTTGAATTCCGAGACCGTTGGAAAAATGGCCATTTTCCAGTCGATTAAAATCAACTGAACTGGTCAAACGCGTTTTCCTTTGCTACGCTCACATATTGATTCGAAAAATTATGAAATTTGAAACCTAACAATAATTTGACATCACGGACCCAACAAAACTGGTTTCGTCGAAATCCGAGGTCGTTTGCAAAATTCCCATTTTTAAGGGCCTGAATTCCATAGCGACTATTTAGAATTTTCAACTTGACATATCTTTTGATTCCCGCTATGAAATTTCGATTTTTCGGATTCGTTGGAAAGATATTATCAAATAGATCCTATTATTTTTGGTTTCACTAAAATACAGATTGTTTTGCACCCGGTACATTCAATTGAAGTTTGAAATCGAATTATCGAACTACCGCGCCATTTTCAATTTTATTTATAATTATATATAAATATTTATATTCTAACGACGGCGTATATAACATATACGTTCTAAATATATTCAAAATAAATTTCTCGTCGATATTATTTAACATAATTCCTTTTAAATAATCAAAATCCGCTAAAATTGCCAAAATAAAAATTTTAAACTGGCCCAGATTTTCGGGTTGTTACAAAAAACGAATTCGAATTGAATATATAACGATTTCGAAATGAATTGAATGTAAAACGATTTCGAAATGAATTGAATAGGTAACGAATTTGAATTGAATTGAAATGAATTCAAATTGAATTGAAATTTGAATTGGATAGAAATGAATTTTAAAACGAATTTATAAGGAAAATTTCAATTTTGATTTGAAATTGAAATGGAAGTTGAAATTGTTTTGAAAACGAAATTAAGACGATTTATAAAATTCGTTTTAAATAGTAATCGATGAAATATATATTATATATATTATATATAATATAATGGCCTGAATAGAACGCGCCGCGCCGCGGAAGTTCGTGAATTTCGACCATTTATTTCAAACGGACATTACGGGAGATTCGACCGTAGGATTCTCCTAAAACCGGAACGGTTGGGTTCATATCGAAAAGAACTTTCTAACGAATATTAGAAATTTGAAATCTAACAGTTGGATTTGGAGTTACATCCAAATCAAATTTGAAAAAGGTAGCTGTAAGTGCAGTTCGATGGCCGTTGATGGAAATCGACTGTACAGGCCGGGATAAAATTATTAAAAATATAAATAATTTGTGTAAAATCATAAGAAATGATTTGAGAAAAATTGGGGTGAAAAACTCCATATTTGAAAAGATAAAAATGGATTTTTATCGAAATGAACTAGTTTAGAACTAAGTTTAAAACCCAATTATTTTCAAATAAATAAATTAGATTAAAAAAGCGGTTTTAAATAATCGGAATTTCTAATATATTTGATTGGATTTGAAATGGGTTTATCGTGAACGGTGTTTTAAATAACACTAGTTCTTTAACCCGATAATAAATAGAATGTGATTTGGGTTTGTCGTGAACTGTGTTTTAAATAACACCTAGTTCTTTAACCCAGTAAAAGGAGTTTTAATGAATCTGTAATTAGAATGAAATGTGAAT
Organism: Allium sativum; assembly: GCA_030737875.1. Lineage (NCBI taxonomy): Eukaryota > Viridiplantae > Streptophyta > Magnoliopsida > Asparagales > Amaryllidaceae > Allium > Allium sativum. The sequence continues at coordinate 756,927,275 of CM060918.1, forward strand.
CTATAATCTAAATTATCAAATTTAGAAATGAGCGAGAATGGAGTATCGCCAGTTTTTCTCCAAAGCGATAGTTAAATCTTTAATTAGATTTGAACGTGAAATGGTAATTAATTTTACCGATAACACCATGGTGTTAGATATGGAGTATCACCAGTTTTGCTTCATGGGATGAATAGGTTGGGAATGGGAAATAAAATAAATAATTACTTCGGTGTGGTTCGCTAATCTTGACTAGTTCAGAAAACCATAATTTGGTTTGAAACGACATCAAAAGGATGATTAAAGGATAAATTTTAAAGAATTTATCTTGGATAAAATTAATGGGAACCTTTCCCTAAAAATGTGATTTTATGAATAAAAGAATATTATGGATTGGAATGAGGCGCATGTTGTGTTTGTGTAACATTCGTTTTAATATACACGGGTTGTTCGGAAAGGCCGGGTTTATACCCATTCTGAATAACCGATTCGACGATATGTCGAAGATGAAGACGGTGGTTGAAGACCGGAAGTCTTCACATCGTTTGGATAATTACTGACGATCCTGATTGGGCAGTGCACCCAAGAGGATGGAAATAGTTGGTGGTCGTCCAGACGTACTTGGAGATGGATGGATATGCGAGGAAAGTGCCTCCGGTTTCGTTCAGACCCAGAACGGACTTGTAAATGGATTGTGTGTCTGACATTGGATTTTATTCTATGTTGATTGATTTCTATTAAATATACATCTGTTTGGCGGCGGAGAATTTATTCTTTTGCTTAACGCCCTTCTCTGAGACGTACGAGCTCAGAGGTTGTATATCGATGGACATCAGTCGCATGGCATGAATTGCCTGTGTGGCACGCTAAGATGCAATGATCAAGGCTTTTGTTGAAAAGCAAAGTCTTGTGGTTGATGATCAAAGCACAGCCTATGTGGCAGCTTTGTGTATAACATGAATTCGCGAGCCTCACACCTCGGTATAAGTTAAAAACGGGATACGGACTGCAGGGAGAGTACAACGTTTCTTTCTAGCTTTGGTGGTGTCAGTGACTTACCAGCCCTGACATTTACATACTTTTCACCTGTGTGGTTGTTGGATGAGGCGCTTCGATTTTAGGTCTGTAAGGACCGGGAAACGTGTGTTCAGGAATTGCCAATCCTCTAACGTAAGTGAGGACCAGCCCTGAAGCATCCAAGGGTTGCCCAGAGTGCGTATCCCTGGGACATTTGCTAGAGTGTCTCGAACGCGGAGAGGAGCTCGCCCCTTGCCTCGACTCATGACGGAAATCCATTTTCCAATACGTGTATTTCGGTTTTATTTGTAGAGCCTAGTATGGCGACATAGTGGGATGGGGTACTTATGCCGTCTATGATTTATATTTATGATTGAAATTGTTTTGACACTATACACTTATTATAGTATCAAATGATTTGTTTTAAACGTATCAAGCATGTTTGGCTATTATAAGGGAAAACCTTATCCTACGGCTTGCGTTGCATTGTGTGATGGGACCTGGGTCTTATAATAGCTTCATTTTTCGAAAAAGCATTGCGTTGTCTTTTCTATGCACTGGTATTCTTGGGAGGAAACCCGTTCCGTGTTATACGGCGTGGTCCCTTGAATTACTCTCTTTTAAAGTAAAGTTTTAAATAACTGTTTTAGTTCTCACACCAGTCACATGACTGACATGGAGTTTATTGTTTAACCTAAACTCTGGGTGCCCCTATTTTCCGCACGGGCAGCTAGTAGTTTTGGTTTTGTAGATTTATATTCGCAGGATCCTGGTTTACAGCTGGAATGATATCCGGAAAGCTCTGTATCCGTATATCACCTTCAGTTGTGCTTTGTATTATTTTCCGCTGCTATGTAATTTATTGTAATCTCTGATATTCTTTGTTGTATAATATTCATTTATACTCTGTATATTCTTGTATCTGATGGAATTGTTGTAACAGCAATGAAATGTTCTCCCGTCTGCGTTCATTTGTGTGTTGTTCTCAAAGTATCCGCTCTTTCCTTCACGGGGAAGTAATGGGTTCTTACAGGAGGCTTTCACGTATGATATATAGATACTCTCCCTGTGTCGTTGGTGGTCGCTACTTGGGCATTAGTAGTGTACCTCCTTTATCTTGCTTTTGCTTTTTGAGACAGTTTAAAAAATTGTAATAATGTTGGCTTTGGATCATAAGCTATATTCGGATTTTCGGCTGCTATGTTAGTTTGTTTTCAGCTTATACACTATCTCACCTATTTTATGTCAAGTGTGTTGTTATTATATTTTATCCTATGCGTTGTGAGACATTTTACAGGTTCCTTGTTAGTTCATTTCCTTCTTCCCTTTCCTTCTGATGATCCGTCTCATGCTAACTGAACATGTGTACAACGCACTTTTAGGGTAAATGTCGGTTGGTGTGCGGCGGGCCGTCACAAATTGGGTTAAACTCAAACTAGTTGAAGCAACGATCAAACCACTACCAAGCCTAATAAACAATTGGATTGGATCTGCATTAGGGATTTAGTAGGATGAACTCAAACAATATTGTCAAAAATTGATGTTGTCATAGGCTGATAAACCGTATTTGTATGTAAAACAAATGAAGAGTTAAAATATGATAGTTTGGCACAAAATGGCCTTTTTTCCTAGATAAAAATTCCTAACTCATCCTAGTATGTTAGATTGATAAACAAAACATACATTCAATTTCTAGCATTAAAGTTCCAAATAAAGATGTCTCGCCAGCTTCAATTTTTATAGTGAAGAACGTCAAGTGTCAATTATAGTTAGCTCCCCGATACTACCATTTTTCTACCCATACATGCCATACCACAATACTAATCTGATTCAAAGATATCAAAATAGAATGAATTTGCATGTTTTTCCCTATATTGAAGGCTCTGCCAAGTTGCCACATCTATGCGTTGGAATGGAAATAACTTTAAAAAATAATCAATAATTTTTATTAGATTTCAAACAAAGTGAAAAATGCTAAGAATATTTCAGTAAACTATAATCTCATTGTGATATGATAATAGGCCATATAGATATCATATTATGTCTAGGTATACATGAATCAAACTCAAAAACTGTGCTTAACATTTTAGTTGTACATATATTTTGACCCACTAGGACGTTGAATGAAGTGTCATTTTCAAGCGAGATGAACTGAGGATGAATATAAAATGGCAGGAATCTAGAAACAGTTTACATCATATGCTTCATTTTATATGCATTCTGTCCATTTTTCCTAGCAAGTCCATGATCGTAGTCCGTATCCGAAAAGAAATATTTAGATGTCTGGTATAGTTTAGTGAAGGTCAATATGTAATATGTAGATATCTAAAACAATATATTTTTTAATAAGCATTAATTAAATTGTGGCATTCAAGTTACAAAATAGATATACTTTAAATTACAACATGATTTCACTGTTGAGATCGATGACACATCTGATTCCTGAAATAGTGACCTAGACCTATAATATAATATGTTCAATTGAGTTTGGTCATATTCATGTTACCAACAAAAAAACAATCAACTATCATCTCTCATATTATATTTATCCATTTCTTTTGTAAGTTTGGAACATATGGAAATAAATGATCCATTTTGTTTGCATCATGTCCGGTGAACTTTTATACACGTATAGAAGGGTACTATCTCTTTTTTTGCTACAATCCGAAATACAACACTAAATTAGGGGGGAAAATCATTCAATTTTCTATGTGTTTGGATAAAGAATCCATGGTTAAGGATAATTAACTGTTACCACCAATCTGTAAATGGATGTGCGCACACTCTCCACTTTAAGAAAGGAATAAAATTTTAATTAGTTTCTTAAATAAGATATATGGCTACTATTAATTTCAGATTGATGATATATCTAGCACCAAGGTAGATAAAAATGTTATTACATATTAGATCAATTAACCAATTTAACACTCATTTTTTGTTGTTGGAGGTGTAACAACCCAGAAATCTGGGCCGGTTTAAAATTTTTATTTTGGCAATTTTGATGAATTTTGATTATTTAAAATAGATTATTTTAAATAATAATGACTAGAAATTTATTTTTAATAGAATTAGAACGTATATATGTATATACGTCTACGTTGGAATATAAATATTTATTTATACATACAAAAGGAATTGAAAATGACACGGTAGTTCGATAATTCAATTTCAAACTTCAAATGAATGTACCGGGTGCAAAATAATCCGGATTTAAGTGAAACCAAAAATAATAGAATTTAATTGAGAATATCTTTCCAACGAATCCGAAAAATCAAAATTTCATAGCGGGAATCAAAAGTTATGGCGAAAAGAATTTTTAGAATAGTCGTTATGGAATTCAGGCCCTTAAAAATGGAAATTTTGCAAACGACCTCGGATTTCGACGAAACCACTTTTGTTGGATCCGTGATGTCAAATTATCGCTAGATTCCAATTTTCATAATTTTCTGATTCAATATGTGAGCGTGGCAAAGGATAACGCGTTTTACCATTTACAGTTGATTTTAATCGACTGGAAAATGGCCATTTTTCAAACGGTCTCAGAATTCAACGAAACTAGTTTTGTTAGGACCGTACCGTCAATACAAAGCTAGAAAATATTTTTCTGGAATTTTTCGAGTGAGTATGTGGCCCCAGTAAATTGAAATGCACGTTCAAATTCAATATATAGAGTTATATGTTGATTTTGACGGAAACTGCTCGAAACGATCGAATCAGCCTACGATACATACCCCATTGTGTTCGGAATGGGGGTAATACGCTATGGACAATAGGCGGTGGGCCTCGTTTCGAGGACGAAATAAAAAGTCAACTTTTTGAAATTTAAATAATTAAATAAATAAATAAATAAAAATCTCCTTACCCCCTTTATCTCTCTCTTCAGGTCCCCGTTCATATTAAAAGTTAAAAAAAAGAAGAAGAAGAATGGGGATCGACGGGGGGGGGGGGGGATCCGCCGCCCCATCGCCGCCGCCGCACTTCTTCCCCGACCTCCTCCTCCCTTCTACGAAACCGAAACCCCCCCAGCTTCATCGATTAACGCGCCACTGCCCTGCCATTTCCGCCACTTCCTCCTCAGCTCCCCCTTCTCCAATTCGCTGCGCCCCCATTCACGAAAGCCACCGACTCCCGCCGCCTCCTCAGCACCTGGACGCCGCCTCCATCCAACAAACCAGCATCTCCACCGTTCAACCATGAACCGAAACCCTAAAATGAATGTAAGATTTTATTTTCTGATTTTGTTTTGTTTTTGTAGGAAATAAAAACTGAAAATATGATTTTTATATTATAGATATATTAAAATATGATTTTTATATAAGTATAGTATTAAAAATAGGATCTTTATATTACAGAAGATATAAAAATATTATTTTTATTTAGGTAGAGTTATAAAAATATAGTCTTTATTAGAAGAAGAACGATATGAAAATATAATTTTTATAACGAAGTAGCGATGTAATGATATGATTTTTATATATAAAATATCCCATTAAAAATGTGATTTTTTATTGTAAACAGCGTGAAATGGTTGAGTGGGAATGTTGAGCAAATCCAAGCGGTTCAGCAGTTCAAAAGCAAAGCATGACGGAGTGGAATCCTCTGTGAGAATTTCTCACCTTTAATTTATTTTTCTAGTTAAAATATATACTAGGATGCAGACGGTGTTTAGTAGCACCTGACACCCGTCGTCCACAGACCATGGACGACTTGTATGCTTGTTTGTTTGATTTTGATGTGTAGTTGATTGTATGATGTGATGTGAAATAAAATATTTATATAGTTAAAATTTTTTATAGTTGAAAATAGAATTTTAACGTGTATATGAAATAAATAAAAATAAACAGATTGGACGATTTGTTTATATACACTGATTTGATTGATATTGATTGGGACGATAAATTTTACACATCGCCCAACTGCACAAATAAAATCTGTGTTTGATTGTTTGAAAACCCCACATGGGTATTGGGGTGATATATGATGTACACTAATCCCAATAGTTAGTTATATGTCGATCGATTGATTGACAGACTGTTATAAGCGTTAAATATTTATATTTGATGCTTATACAGTGTAGAACGCACTTTGGATGACGGTTGATGATTTATCGTTGTTGTTATATACGTGTTGTAGAAAATCAATATAATTAACATTATATGGTAATTGATTGGGCCTCATTCCAGTTTTGAAAAAGAAATATTTGAAATAGAACATTTGAAAATAGGAATATATGAAGCCGTATTGATTAGATTGACGCCATTTTGACATGAACGATATTTGTATCGATTTTATTCATTTTATTATGAATATCGAAAGTGATTTCAAAATCTGATATTTCGAAAAGAATTGAAAATGAAAAGAATTGAAATTCGAATTGAAAATGAATAGAAATGAATTCGAATTGAAAATGAATAGAAATAAATTCGAATTGAAAATGAATAGAAATGAATTCAAATTGAAAATGAATTGAAATGAATTCGAATTGAAATTGAATATAAATGAATTCGAATTGAAATTGAATATAAATGAATTCGAATTGAAATTGAATATTAATGAATTCGAATTTAAATTGAATATAAATGAATTCGAATTGAAATTGAATTGAAATCGATTTGAAATGAATTTAAAATGAATTTATATTGGAATATTCAATTTTGATTTGAAATTGAATATGAAGTTGAAATCATTTTGGAAACGAATTTAAAACGATTTATAAAATACGTTTTAAAAGGAACTGGACGAAGTATATAGTATATATATTATATATATAATATAATGGCCTGAATAGAACACGCCGCACCGTGGTAGTTCGCGAATTTCGACCATTGACTTCGAACGGATATTACGGGAGATCCGACCGTCGGATTCTCCTAAAACCGGAACCGTTGGGCTCGTCTCGAAAAGAGCTTTCTAACGAATATTAGAAATTCGAAATCTAACGGTTGGATTTCAAATTATGTCCAAATCAAATTTGAAAAAGGTCGTTGTGAGTGCAGTTCGATGGCCGCTGATGGAAATCGACTTTACGGGCCTTGATAAAATTATTAAAAATAGTAATAATTTGTGTAAAATCATAAGAAATGATTTGGGATGAAAAACTCCATATTTGAAAAGATAAAAGTAGATTTTTATCAAAATGAACTAGTTTTGAACTAGAATTATAGTTCTATTTATTTTTAAATAAATAAATTGGATTTGAAAAGGTTTCAAAAGTAACCAGGATTTCCAATAATTGAATTGGAATGGATTTGAATCATAATTGTCTTTGGATTATTTCGAAGTTGGATTTCGTGATTTTACAGATGTTGTTATGGAGATTTGAAAGATATATTAATATCGTTATTTCCAATACGATATTTGTTTGGTCGTAGAATTTGATATTGAATATAAGCCGATATATTTTCTATTCAGAGCCTTGTATTTAATATCAAATGTGATTTGGGTTTGTCGTGAATGGTGTCTTTATTAACACTGTTCTTAAGTCCAGTTGAGAAAAAGATTAAATCTTTTTATTTAGATTAATGAAGTGTACCAATTAAATAATATTTAATTGGAATTGAATTGGTATTGATTTTTGGGTTTATCGTGAACAGTGTTTTAAATAACACTTATTCTTTAACCCGATAATTAATGGAATGTGATTTTGGGTTGTCGTGAACGGTATCTTTAATAATACTATTCTTAGACCCGAAGGAGTTAAGAAAATCAGAAACTAACTGGAGATTAGTTAAGTTGAATGGTTTCCTGTGTATTGATCTGATGTTGGTTTCGGCCTTCGGGGTTAATACTTAGGGAATTGCTCGCTTGCTAATTTACGGTTAGTGACTGATGAATTGGAATGAGGCGTATGTTGTGTTTGTGTAACACATGTTTATTATATACGCGAGTTATTCGGGAAGACCGGGTTTATCCCATTCTGAATAACTGATACGACGATAAGTCGAAGATGAAGACGGTGGTCGAAGACCGGAGGTCTTCAAGTCGTTTGGGTGATTACTGATGATCTTGATTGGGATGTACACCCAAGAAGATGGAAACAGTTGGTGATCGTCCAGATGTATTTGGAGATCGATGGATGTGCGGGGTACTAGGTGCCTCCGGTTTCATTCAGACCCAGAACGAACTTGTAAATGGACTGTGTGTCTGACATCGAATTTTAGTCCGTGTGATTGATTTCTATTAAATATATATCTGTTTAGCGGCAGAGAATTCATTCTCTTGCTTAACGCCCTTCTTTGAGACGTACGAGCTCAGGGGTTATATACTGATGGATATCAAACGCATAGAGTGAATTGCCTGTGTGGCATGCCTAAGTGGCAAATGATCAAGGTTTTTGTTGAAAAGCAAAGTCTTGTGGTTGATGATCGAAGCACGGCCTTTGTGGGGTTGCTTTGTGTAACGTTTACTTCGCGAGTTTCACACCCCGTATGAACCAGAAACGGGAGAAGGACCTCAGGGAGGGCATGCATTTCTTTCTAGTTAGAAGTGGCGTAAGTGGTTTTACACGCCCTGACCAGTTTAACTTATGTGGTTGTTGTTGTTGCGAGGCGCCTCAGATATATCGGTGACTATGTGAAGCCGAAGGGGCCATTCGTTGGCTCATTTACGCCCCATAGGGCAGGGAAACGCAGTGTTCAGGCATAATAATCCACGTCGGTGGACCGGCCCTGACGATCCAAGGCTTGCTTGCGCGCTTGCCTGAGGGGCGGACTAGAGCGTCTCGAATCGGTAGAGGACGATCCCTGGTCTCGGTTCATAGATGGAAATCCAACTTCCAAATACGTGATTTTGCGGTTTTATTTATAGAGTCTAGTATGGCGACATAGTGGAATGGGGCGCTTATGCCGTCTATGATTGATACTTATGATTTGAAGTTGTTTTATACACTATGCACTTATAATAGTATCAAACGACTTGTTTTAAACGTATCAAGCATTCTTGGCTATTATAAGGTAAAAACCCTATCCTCCGGCTTGCGTTGCATTGTGTGATGGGAACTGGGTCTTATAATAGCTTCATTGTTCTTTATTTAGCATTTCGCTGTTGTTATATGCACTGGTATTCTTGGGAGGAAACCCGTTCTGTGTTATACGACGTGGTCCCTTGATTTACCTAACTTTAAAATAAAGATTAATAACTGTTTTAGTTCTCACACCAGTCCCTTGACTGACCCAGAGTTTATTGTTTTAACCTAAACTCTGGATGCCCTTATTTTGACAAGGGCAGCTAGTAGTTTTGGTTTTGCAGATTTATATTCACAGGATCCTGGGTTATAGCTGGAATGATATCCGGAAAGCTTTGTATCCGTATATCTCTTCTAGTTGTGTATTGTATTATTTTCCGCTACGATGTATTTAAATGTAATTTAAATCTCTGATATTTCTGTGTAATATTCATTCATACTCTGTATATTCTTGTATTTTGATGGAATTGTTGTAATATACAATGAAATGTCCTTCCGTCTGCGTTGTTTTGTGTATTGTTCTTGACTCAATCCGGGATTTCCCGTAAGGGGGATTTCGGGTTGTTTCATCGTGGTATCAGAGCTTTGGTTTACAAAGCTCAGAGAATAGGACACAATAGAACCATACGAAAGAATTCATCAGAAATTGGATTAGTAATATCCAATGGGAATGACTCGTTAGAGATGGGATCAGTAGTATCCTAGAACGAGTATGAAGAGTATAATTTTAAAATGAAAACAATTTTTGTTTTGAAATTTAAACCATTTCATACGTATTTGAATAATTATTCTATATTAATTTGGACATTCCGATATATAAAGATTTTGCATATGCGTCTTGCAAACGTGTATTTGAAAATTTTAATATACTGGATATTTATAGAATCATACTCTAGTGCCCGAGAATAATTCTGGTGATGGGGCACCGTCGCTAGTATTTATTTTCGAGCGACGAAAGTGAGATTTCTATATATTTACAATTGACTGGTGTGAGAACCGAAACTAGATAGGGCTTATTGTTGTGATTTGGCATCAAAAATCTGATTTTTTTGACTGTGTATCAAAGTTATGAATTTTAAAAGCTAATCAACTAATTGATTGATGGTTGTGTTGTGTGATTATTGGTTGATTAATTAAAATTTGTACCATATAGCCAAATTGAATCAAATTGTGAGTTATATTGAAAATTGGTCGCATTTGCTTGCATATACATGTACTTACATTGAACAGGTCTTAACAAAGAGGCTACAGCAAAAGAATAAAATTGTTATCCGACAAATAGGTACATGTTTACCATAATTTACTGTTTTGTTTGGGTGATGATGATTTTATGAGCCGATTGGCTAGCCGCTTGGCTTTTTCTTTTTCTTTTTGAGATCAGAAGGCCTGTACAGAAATTTCGGGATTTTCCCGCGCTCCCGGTGCAGGGGAGGTTATGGCGAAATTTTTCGAAAATTTAAGGTGTTAGCCAAATTTTTGAAAAATTTGAAAAGTTCATAGAAACTGAAAAGTTGAAGAACTTAAGCCGTAATCAAAACAATGAAAGTGAGTTGATATTTAAAACAACTTTCGGCTTCGTTCCTTTTCGGGGACGAAAAGTTTTAAGTGGGGGAGATTGTAACAACCCGAAAATCTGGGCTGGTTTAAATTTTTTATTTTGGCAATTTTGATGAATTTTGATTATTTAAAATAGATTATTTTAAATAATAACGACGAGAAATTTATTTTTAATAGAATTAGAACGTATATATGTATATACGTCGACGTTGGAATATTAATATTTATTTATATATATAAAAGGAATTAAAAATGACGCGGTAGTTCGATAATTCGATTTCAAACTTCAAATGAATGTACTGGGTGCAAAATAATCCGAATTTTAGTGAAACCAAAAATAATAGAATCTAATTGAGAATATCTTTCCAACGAATCCGAAAAATCAAAATTTCATAGCGGGAATCAAAATTTATGGCCAAATGAATTTTCAGAATAGTCGCTATGGAATTCAGGCCCTTAAAAATGGAAATTTTGCAAATGACCTCGAATTTCGACGAAACCACGTTTGTTGGATCCGTGATGTCAAATTATCGCTAGATTCCAATTTTCATAATTTTCTGATTCAATATGTGAGCGTGGCAAAGGAAAACGCGTTTGATCATTTATAGTTGATTTTAATCGACTAGAAAATGGCCATTTTTCAAACGGTCTCAGAATTCAACGAAACTAGTTTTGTTGGGACCGTATCGTCAATACGAAGCTAGAAAATATTTTTCTGGAATTTTTTGAGTGAGTATGTGGCCCCAGTAAATTGAAATGCACATTCAAATTCAATATATAGAGTTATATGTTGATTTTGACGGAAACTGGTCAAAACGATCGAATCAGCCCACGATACATATCCCATTGTGTTTGGAATGGGGGTAATACGCTACGGACGACAGGTGGTGGGCGTCGTTTCGAGGTCGAAATAAAAATTCAACTTTTTGAAATTTAAATAATTAAATAAATAAATAATTAAAAATCTCCTTTCCCCCTTATCTCTCCCTTCAGGCCCCCGTTCATTTCAAAAGTTAAAAAAAAGAAAGGGGATCGACGGGGGAGGGAGGGATCCGCCGCCCCAGCGCCGCCGCCGCTAAGGGCGGGGCCGCCGCACTTCTTCCCCGACCTCCTCCTTCTTCCCCGACTTCCTCCTTCTACCACGACCCCCCTCCTCCCTTCTACGAAACCAAAACCCCCCCAGCTTCATCGATTAACGCGCCACCGCCCTGCCATTTCCGCCACTTCCTCCTCAGCTCCCCCTTCTCCAATTCGCTGCGCCCCCATTCACGAAGGCCACCGACTCCCGCCGCCTCCTCAACACCTGGACGCCGCCTCCATCCAGCAAACTAGCAGCTCCACCGTTCAACCGTGAACCGAAACCCTAAAATGAATGTAAGATTTTATTTTCTGATTTTGTTTTGTTTTTGTAGGAAATAAAACTGAAAATATGATTTTTATATTATAGATATATTAAAAATATGATTTTTATATAAGTATAGTATTAAAAATAGGATTTTTATATTACAGAAGATATAAAAATATTATTTTTATTTAGGTAGAGTTATAAAAATACAATCTTTATTAGAAGAAGAATGACATGAAAATATAATTTTTATAACGAAATAGCGATGTAATGATATGATTTTTATATATAAAACATCCTATTAAAATAGTGATTTTTTATTGTAAACAGCGTGAAATGGTTGAGTGGGAATGTTGAGCAAATCCGAGCGGTTCAGCAGTTCAAAAGCAAAGCACGGTGGAGTGGAATCCTCTATGAGAATTTCTCACCTTTAATTTATTTTTCTAGTTAAAATATATACTAGGATGCAGACGGTGTTTAGTAGCACCCGACACCCGTCATCCACAGACCATGGACGGCTTGTATTGTAATGACCCGGATTTTGAGCGACTTTGGTTATCGACGTAAGCTCGACGTCGATAACCAAAACATCGAAAAATCCCGGTAATTAATGAAAGAAATTAGAAGGTGAGAATAGATAAGATAGAAACTTAGAATAGAAGAAGAAGAAGAACACAACATCAGAGTAACACGAACCTCACAGCGGAACGAATAACATATAATAGATAACATAACTTTGAAATATAACAGTTATGTATACAATAGCACTTATCAGAGTACAGCACTTGCAACACAGCGGAAATAACTATAGCTATATGATATTGAAGCCTCCTGATCCACGCTCTTCTAGTATATCTGTAAATTCCTGACTACTTGACTGCCCGTACAAAATTAGGCACCCAAGAGTTTAGGGAAAACAAAACAAATAAACTCCGGGTCAGTCATGGGACTGGTGTGAGTAAAATAGTTTAAACAGGCATATGAACAAGTAAACGATATCTCATAAGACCACGCCGCAGAACGGAACGGGTTTTCCCTTATGAGAATCCAAAATATCTTTATATCAAAAACCTTTTGATATTATAATAATGTCTATGTACAAATAGATATCAACTAGCAGAAATGCTTTCATCTCACGTTCTACATATATAGTATACAATCAAAATCGCAAGCACGTATTTGATAATGGATTTCCAACTATGACAAGGTATGGAACCACCTTCCGATCAGTGTACTCTAGGAACGATACACTGGAGTTCAACAAGAACATCTTGTAACTCAGCCACACATGACTGACCACTCATTTTGCTTGAGTGTATCGAATGTACATCACCAACGGTGGGGATCAGCAACCGTTCCCGTATATATATAGGACAGCATTTATAGATTTAAGAAACAAATGAATATTCACTAGATAGGTGATTATACACCCTGCTTCAGTGCTACCGACTTAGCCATGCTGCCTGCCCGATTTCTGTCATTTACCGGTTGATGAGGCTAGAAGCTACGCTTTATCATCACATCAGATTCACTTCGAATGCCATATTGTCAGATCCATCAGAATCACTAATTGACATCTACAACCATACATTACGTGTCAGCTAAAAGAAGTTTCCTTCTCCGCTTCCACTCTTGGTATAGTTGAAGAAATCAATGTACGTGACCGTCTGGAAATACTATGTTAGACATTCATTCATACAAGTCATCCTCATTCACTTAGAATGTCACATCGTCATACCCGCCAAATCACAAATTGACTTATCCAAAAATAACACGGGTATATAGCTAAGAGAAACGAATTCCTCCGCCACCAAACGTGAATACGTTTGAACAGATCAACTTACGCGATCCATTGGATATACTTTGTCAGACCTTCGTCCATACAAGTTGTCCTGGGATTGGACAAACCGAAGGCACTACTCAGTATATCCATCTAAGTCACTGTTATCTAAGACTAATACAGCAGCCCTTGCAATTTTACTTCGTCTTCAATTATCTTTGGCATATATGATTCGCAACGCTTATGCCAATACAGAGTGGTTCTTTGGATAATAATCCAATCGGTCTCTCCATATTAACAACGTTAAAATGGTAAAAACTTCGATAGTCTGTGAGTTAACTATCAAAGAAAAACAAGTGTGCATACAACGATATTATTTCCAGATGGAAATTATATCGAACAAACATCATTTGTCATAAATCTCTTTAGTTCATTTTACATCTCCTGTTTCCCTATATTCAACATTTGCTATTTTCTATATTTAGAAAATATATGTTATCAACACTGGAAACATTTCCATTCCTTGTTTTCTGCATTTAGAAAACATTTCTGATTCATGTTTGGAAACATTTCCAAAACTCCTTTACGATCAAACCTTACCATTTCTTAGTTAAGAAGGAAGTCACTCAAGTTGGGGTATAATTACCTCTCAGACCTTAACTGAACAACGTTATAACTTCAAAATGGTCAAAGTTTATCTTTTAATCTTTAACAACTTCTTTACGCCTTTCTCGGATACAATTTTACTAATCCACTTCTATATTTAAAACATTGGTTATAACGATAACGTTAAAATCCCTACTTTCGAATTATCTAACTTTAATTATAACTTCTATTCTTATTAGTGAATAATTAACCTAACACTTATTTATTTATAAATAAATAAATCTCTATTTAAACACTGGAAAGTATAAGTACTTTCCCAAATTCGATATAATCGAATTTGCCGATTAACTCTCTTCGAGAAATCTCTATTTGATTAACTCTTCTTCGAATAACCTATATTCGATTAACTTCTTCTCAAACAAATGATATTCGATAATCTCTCTTCGAATAACTAATATTTGATAACTCTTCCTTTTCAAATATCTCATATTTGAAAATCTCACTTCGATTAAACTATAATCGATAACTCCCTTTTCGAATGACTCTTATTCGATAAATCTCACTTCGATGAAACTAACATCTATAACTCCTTTCGATGAAACTAACATCGATAACTCCTTTCGATGAAACTAACATCGATAACTCCTTTCGATGAAACTAACATCGATTTATTTAACTCAACGAACTTAACTCGACTAACTTAACTTGACTCGACTAACTCGACTAACTTAACTCGACTTACTTGGTTTGACCAATTCGATTCGATTAACTAGGCTCGACTAACTTGGTCGAACCACCCGATCAACTCAACTTATTTAACTTAACTTATTTCTCACTTGATCAACTCGATTAACTCCTATCGAATAACTAATATTCGATTAAACTCCATTCGCTTGACTCTAGATCGCAGCGATCACAATGGTTACGCCTGACTCCCTCAGGAAACATCCGGCCGCAGTAGGCTATTTACAGCCCTGCGAATTACGCTAACAGTCGTCCAAGGTGGCAACTTACCCTGAATACTATGTTTGACTAACTCTGTCTCAAATAACTATATTTGATTAACTCTAGTTCATTTTAACTCTAATCAATTAACTCTAACTAATTAACTCCAACTGGTTAACTCTAGCTGATTAACTCTAACTGATTAACTCTAACTGATTAACTCTAACTGGTTAACTCTATTTGACTAACTCGACTTGACTAACCCCTTTCGAATAACATATTCGATTAACTAACTTTCGAATATCATATTCGATTAACTAACGTCGAATACCATATTCGATTTCTCCTTTCGAATACCATATTCGATTAACTAACTTCGAATACCATATTCGATTAACCAACTTCGAATACCATATTCGATTAACTCCTTTTGAATGTCTATATTCGATTAACTAACTTTGAATACCATATTCGATTTACTAACTTCGAATACCATATTCGATTTCTCCTTTCGAATGTCTATATTCGATTAACTAACTTCGAATACCATATCCGATTTACTTTATAAAGATTTCCTTTTTAACAACGTTTTATTCATTTGAAAAGATTTACTTTTAAATAACGGTTCTACACTTTAAAAATGATTTCCTTTTTTATAATGTTCCCTTTCCAGTTCTATTTGTAAAGGGCTTACAAATATTTCCTTTTCAAATTTATTCTTAAAATATTCCAACTCCTTAAATTCCCGGGAAAATTCGCCATAACCTCCTTTGTATCGGGAGCATCGGGAAAATACCCAAACTCGCCACACAGGCTTTTTCATTCAAAAAGAAATGTTTTGAATTTATTTTCCTTTTTAAAATATCTCCTATTTATAAATATCCCAATTTATAAATATTCCTAATTTATAAATATTCCACTTTATAAATATCTCTTATTTATAAATATCCCATTTTAAAAATATTCTATTTTCAATATCACTTTGAAAATTCCCCTATCAACATTCCGGTATGTTATGGTATTTTAACATATCAAATTACGATGTCTAATCTCGTCCATACACATACAATCAACAACAGGTTATAATTCACATCATATATTAAAATATATGAAAAACAATAAAATAACTGTTGAGGAATCCATTCGGATTCCTCCAACCTGTTTCCCTGCATCCACAGATGTTACACAATATGATTATCATCACTTTCAGTTCAATATACATTATTCTGATAGCAAAATCAATATATAAATATTTAACGGTTTATATGTATATATATATATATATATAATTTTCACTAACTGACTAGCAGTTCAATCAATCAACCAACACACAGCAATCAACAGATGATTAACAGTTCTAAAAATACATTATAAAAATATAACTGTTCAGAGTTGGTGAGTTTTACTCACATTTGCAGTTCATCATTAAAGAATGATAAACTGTTATTTGATTTGAATCAAACAATTTATTTCGTCATAAATTCATAAGAGCTCGAATCCACTTCCAGTCAGCTTCATTGTGAAGCTCATGTCCATACGATCCCGTCGGATCTTGTTTCGTCTAATTCAATATCTCTCAGCCCAATACCAAAGTCCACCCGCAACCTCTTCTCCTACAGATGCTTCGTTCCTCCTACTCCAAAAAACACGCACCATTTTAAAGTTTGCACAACATTTAAAATAAAAATCTAACTTAAATTTAATAAAGGACTTAGGCCTCATCCCTCCTACACAGCCCATTGCAAACCAAGCCCAAGACAAAAAGTCTTCTTCCCAAATAAACACACAGCCGACGCTCCTCATTGTGTACACCATAGCCGATACTTCCCTTCACCCAACGTCCCTCCTCCTCTTCACAAATCCGTACATCAATACCATCACTAAACTCCACTCCGAAATCCCAACACATCCCTACCCTCAAAGTACACATCGCACCACCAAGGAGAATCCGACCTCTCCTGCTTGAGCCGCCGTATAGTAAACGGGTCGACATTTATTGATACCAAAATCACCAGAATTTTGCATACACGCTCAACTTTTTGCTAGAAACTCAAAGACAACATCGAAACTTGGAATCAAGTCACCAAATCGCCAAAACAATGAATCCTAGTCTCACTGCTCGTTGACGCATACTGCCATACAAGCATCGAACAGTGTAAAATCGCTAAGAGATGGGAGAGCATCCATCGCTAAACCCAAATATCTATAGGATTCGATTTATAGCTTTTGATTTTATTTTCTATTGACTTTTGAATTTAGAAGAGATCGACATTTTTCTGCTCAAAGAAAAATAGAGCGGCGCCCTGGTGTTTGACCTCAGGAGAAAAAATATTAGGTTTTAGGATTTTTGTTTGGTATTTATAGGATTTTTAAGATATTATTTTTGTGGATAAAAATGCTTCAAGAATGCTGAGAAGTTTGTGGGGGCTGAGAACACGAATCGTGGCTTTATCTTTGATCAGGGAAATATATTCCCTTTTTGTTTTCCCGAACGAAGTTCTACGATCTCCGTTATACCAAATTTCATCGTTTTATGAGCCACTATAGACAGAAATAAAAATACCGTTACGATGAGTAACGTGCCGCGATCCCAAAAATATAATAATACCGGTAGGTGGACTCATATTTTAAAACTTCAAAATGTTGATTTCAGGGTGCGAAATACTTCAAATAAAAAGTCGCTTATTAAATTAATTAAAAATTACAGTAAAATTCTAAAAATTATTCTATCACTATGTCACAAAGGAACCTTGTTTAAATTCACAACCGATATTCAAATATATTTGAATAACCGTTATGGCCACGAACGAATATACCGCTGTTTTTCTAAATATTTGATTTGGACATAAATCAAAATCTACAGAACGAAATCCCATTTTTCTCTTCCACTAGAAAGATATACTCCATCAGCTCCACACGTTTCTTGTTCCACAGAAATCCGGCCTAAAACGAATCATGTACATTCAGTTGAAGTTCAAATCGCCAAATATCGAACTGCAGCGCCATTTCGAGCTCGTTTATAAATGTATTATAAACTATACGTTCAACTGTCGTCGATTCAATATAATCGTTATTATATTTCGAATCGAAACTCCACCAAATCTCGTATGCTATTCAATTCACACGATATTGTGAATTTCACTATTTCCGACTATTTCGACATTATAATATATTATTATATTATAATTATTTATTAAATATTCAATATTAATTAATTAAACGATCATTAACTTCTCTAAATTACCAATTATATAGTTAAATAAATTAATTATATATCTCTAAAAATGCGGGTCATTACATGTATGCTTGTTTGTTTGATTTTGATGTGTAGTTGATTATGTGATGTGAAATAAAATATTTATATAGTTAAAATATTTTATAGTTAAAAATAGAATTTTAACGTGTATATGAAATAAATAAAAATAAACAGATCGGACGATTTGCTTATATACACTGATTTGACTGATATTGATTGGGATGATAAATTTTACACATCGCCCAACTACACAAATAAAATCTGTGTTTGATTGTTTTAAAACCCCACACGGGTATTGGGGTGATATATGACATACACTAATCCCAATAGTTAGTTATATGTTGATCGATTGATTGATAGACTGTTATAAGCGTTAAATATTTATATTTGATGCTTATACAGTGTAGAATGCACTTTGGATGATGGTTGATGATTTATCTTTGCTGTTATATACGTGTGGTAGAAAATCCATATAATTAACATTATATGGTAATTGATTGGGCCTCATTCCAGTTTTGAAAAAGAAATATTTGAAATAGAAATATTCAAAATAAAATATTTGAAAATAGGAATATATGAAGCCGTATTAATTAGATTGACGCCATTTTGACGTGAACGTTATTTATATCGATTTTATTCATTTTATAATGAATATCGAAAGTGATTTCGAAAAGAAATTGAAAATTTGAATTGAAAATGAAAAGAATTGAAATTCGAATTGAAAATGAATAGAAATAAATTCGAATTGAAAATGAATAGAAACGAATTCGAATTGAAAATGAATAGAAATGAATTCGAATTGAAATTGAATATAAATGAATTCGAATTGAAATTGAATATAAATGAATTCGAATTGAAATTGAATATAAATGAATTAGAATTGAAATTGAATATAAATGAATTCGAATTGAAATTGAATATAAATGAATTCGAATTGAAATTGAATTGAAATTGATTTGAAATGAATTTAAAACGAATTTATATTAGAATACTCAATTTTGATTTGAAATTGAATATGAAGTTGAAATTGTTTCAGAAACGAATTTAAAACGATTTATAAAATACGTTTTAAAAGGAAATCGACGAAGTATATATTATATATATTATATATATAATATAATGGCCTGAATAGAACGCGCCGCGCCGCGGCAGTTCGCGAATTTCGACCATTGACTTCGAACGGATATTACGGGAGATCCGACCATTTGATTCTCTTAAAACCGGAACCATTGGGTTCATATCGAAAAGAGCTTTCTAACGAATATTAGAAATTTGAAATCTAACGGTTGGATTTGGAATTATGTCCAAATCAAATTTGAAAAAGGTCCTTGTAAGTGTAGTTCGATGGCCGTTGATGGAAATTGACTGTACGGGCCTTGATAAAATTATTAAAAATAGTAATAATTTGTGTAAAATCATAAGAAATGATTTGGAAAGAATTGGGATGAAAAACTCCATATTTGAAAAGATAAAAATAGATTTTTATCGAAATGTACTAGTTTTGAACTAGAATTATAATTCTATTTATTTTTAAATAAATAAATTGGATTTCAAAAGGTTTTAAAAGTAACCAGGATGTCCAATAATTGAATTGGAATGGATTTGAATCAAAATTGTCTTTGGATTGTTTCAATGTTGGATTTCGTGATTATACATATGTTGTTATGGAGATTTGAAAGATATATTAATATCGTTATTTCCAATACGATATTTGTTTGGTCGTAGAATTTGATATTGAATATAAGCCGATATATTTTCTATTCAGAGCCTTGTATTTAATATCAAATGTGATTTGGGTTTGTCGTGAATGGTGTCTTTATTAACACTGTTCTTAAGCCCAGTTGAGAAAAAGATTAAATCTTTTTATTTAGATTTAATGAAGTGTACCAATTAAATAATATTTAATTGGAATTGAATTGGTATTGATTTTTGGGTTTATCGTGAACAGTGTTTTAAATAACACTTATTCTTTAACCCGATAATTAATGGAATGTGATTTTGGGTTGTCATGAATGGTATCTTCAATAATACTATTCTTAGACCCGAAGGAGTTAAGAAAATCAGAAACTAACTGGGGATTAGTTAAGTTGAATGGTTTCCTGTTTATTGATCTGATGTTGGTTTCGGCCTTCGGGGTTAATACTTAGGGAATTGCTCGCTTGCTAATTTACGGTTAGTGACTGATGAATCGGAATAAGGCGTATGTTGTGTTTGTGTAACACATGTTTATTATATACGCGGGTTATTCGGGAAGACCGGATTTATCCCATTCTGAATAACTGATACGATGATAAGTTTAAGATGAAGACGGTGGTCGAAGACTGGAGGTCTTCACGTCGTTTGGGTGATTACTGATGATCTTGATTGGGATGTACACCCAAGAAGATGGAAATAGTTGGTGATCGTCTAGATGTATTTGGAGATCGATGGATGTGCGGGGTACTAGGTGCCTCTAGTTTCGTTCAGACCCAGAACGAACTTGTAAATGGACTGTGTGTCTGACATCGGATTTTAGTCTGTGTGATTGATTTCTATTAAATATATATCTGTTTGGCGGCGGAGAATTCATTCTTTTGCTTAACGCTCTTCTCTGAGACGTACGAGCTCAGGGGTTGTATATTGATGGATATCAAATGCATAGAGTGAATTGCCTGTGTGGCATGCCTAAGTGGCAAATGATCAAGGCTTCTGTTGAAAAGCAAAGACTTGTGGTTGATGATCGAAGCGCGACCTTTCTGGTGTAGCTTTGTGTAACATTTACTTTGCGAGTTTCACACCCGGTATGAACTAGAAACGGGGAAGGACCTCAGGGAGGGCATGCGTTTCTTTCTAGTTAGGAGTGGCGTCAGTGGTTTTACACGCCCTGACGAGTTTGACTTATGTGGTTGTTGCTGTTGCGAGGCGCCTCGGATATACCAGTGACTATGTGAAGCCGAAGGAGCCATTCGTTGGCTCATTTACGCCCCATAGGGCGGGGAAACGCAGTGTTCAGGCATAATAATCCACATCGGTGGACCGACCCTGACGATCCAAGGCTTGCCTACGCGCTTGCCTGAGGGGCGGACTAGAGCATCTCGACTCGGTAGAGGACGATCCCTAGCCTCGGTTCATAGTTGGAAATCCAACTTCCAAATACGTGATTTTTCGGTTTTATTTGTAGAGCCTAGTATGGCGACATAGTGGGATGAGGCGCTTATGCCGTCTATGATTGATACTTATGATTTGAAGTTGTTTTATACACTATGCACTTATAATAGTATCAAATGATTTGTTTTAAGCGTATCAAGCATTCTTGGCTATTATAAGGTAAAAACCCTATCCTCTGGCTTGCGTTGCATTGTGTGATGGGAACTAGGTCTTATAATAGCTTCATTGTTCTTTGTTTAGCATTGTGTTGTTGTTATATGCACTGGTATTCTTGGGAGGAAACCCGTTCTGTGTTATACGGCGTGGTCCCTTGATTTACCTAACTTTAAAATAAAGATTAATAACTGTTTTAGTTCTCACACCAGTCCCATGACTGACCTGGAGTTTATTGTTTTAACCTAAACTCTGGGTGCCCTTATTTTGACACGAGCAGCTAGTAGTTTTGGTTTTGCAGATATATATTCACAGGATCCTGGTTTACAGTTGGATTGATATCCGGAAAGCTTTTATCCGTATATCTCTTCTAGTTGTGTATTGTATTATTTTCCGCTGCGATGTATTTAAATGTAATTTAAATCTCTGATATTTCTGTGTAATATTCATTCATACTCTGTATATTCTGATGGAATTGTTGTAATATACAACGAAATGTCCTTCCGTCTGTGTTGTTTTGTGTATGGTTCTCGACTCAATCCGGTATTTCCCGTAAGGTGGATTTCGGGTTGTTTCAGGAGGGTATGTAAATTTTTAGATCAACATTATCTCATTGCGTAGATAATAATGATTTTGATGTCATGTCTCTTGGGAGCTCCTTAAGATTACTGCTATTTAAACTTATCAATAATCTCATGGGAAAGAAAAATCAATTTAAACAACATGAAAAACGACTTACAGTCAAAGCAAAGCTAAAGAAAATAGAGAAGTAGAGCAGCAACACATAAACCTTGCATCGGCTATCAATTTTGTTAAGAGCCACATCATGATAAATATGATTACACCACTTTGATAAATAAAGAGAACATATCAACAAATTAAAATAAATTAGATAAACCTTTGCACATTATGCTATGCATGTTTATAATAAATTCAAAAAGGAATTGAAGAAAAATAACCTTAAAACTATTTGAGTACTTATTCATGTTCTTTAAAAAAAACAAGTAATGAATGTTCATAATTCTAATGGCCCACAAATCCGTAATATCTGAGTTGACTAAATACACCACACATCCAACCCAAATATCACAGAAATACGAATCAATTTTTTTAAGAAGAAAAAGGTAGAAGAAGAACAAAAATAACAACACAGAATCTCACATCGCATCGGAACAAAAGATAATATATCATTTCTTTTGAAATTCAAGATTTTAACTGTATAGCATACAATTATCAGAGTATAACACTTACAACACAGCGGAAAAACAATAACTAAATAATGCTGAAGCCTCATGCTCCAAGCTCCTTTAGATACATCTATAAATACCTGAACTACTTGAAAGACCGCATAAATATAGGCACCCAAGAGTTTAGGGAAAACATAGAAAAATAAACTCTGGGTCAGTCAGGGGACTAGTATGAGTAAACAATTTTAAAACAGTTTGAGAAAATAAACGATATCTCATAAGACCACGCCGTATAACACAGAATAGGTTTTTCCCTTATGAGAATCCAAAACACTTGATATAACTTTCAAATCCTTTTGAAAGAAAAACGATACTCTTTATATCAAAACTCTTTTGATATTATAATAGTGTCTAAATCAAATAAATAGAAATTGTAACACCCCGAATTTTATGAGAATATTAAAATTAACAAATTAAAGAACACTTAATTTTTAGAAGAAGAATTAAGTGAAATGGGTTGCGCGATTACGTTCGTCTCAAAATTTTGTCAAGATAGACATTTGGTTCGGCATAAAACGGATACCTTATGAAGAAGTTATTAAGCCTTGAAGTTTGTATGCATATGAGAAAAATATATATATGTATATATATATATATATATAAATTAAATAAATAAATATGCAAAAAAGTTCAAAACAGCGAATCGGGAGGGGGAATAACCGAACCGATCCATTTTGAGGTCGACCCAAGCCCACTGGGTCGACTAGGGGTTGATTCAAGGTGTTTGGCTGCCAACCCGTGGGCCGATTTTCTCTAAGGCAGATGTGGCATCTGATTGGTTTTGATGGACTCCTTGTTGAGTCATTAGGGCTGATGTGGCTATTCTATCTTGTCTGAATGGCTTTGATTTGCTCTAGGTTAATCTGACGGTTCCTATTAAATCAAACTTCTATATAAGCAACATAATACCTTAACCCTAAATCATATTAAAAATCAAACCAAGAGCCTCCATGCTGCCATTGGACAACCTCGAGTAGCCACCGTTCAACTTGAAGCAAATTAAAATAGACAAACCAAATCAAATCAAAATTAAACTAAAACAACAATTGTCTACATCAAAGGCGAGCATTTCAACTTCAGAATACAGATTCCAGAAATTAAGATAGTCTTTTGTAAGTGTAGTTATCTTTTAGATGTAAATAATTTTAAGATGTGATTTGATATAATGTGAAAGATAGAATTATACCATGTTGTATAATATTGACAATGCTTATTCATTTTTGTTTCTTGTAATGATTTTATCATGAATTGTCTTGGAATGTTTGTGGCTTATTGGACTTGGTGTTGGATCGATTAAAGATTGAGAACGAAACTACCAATATCATATGCAAGTTATATGTTTCATATTAAGATCTACATATATATGTTTATATGATTAATGCAAGTTGTATGTATTATGTTAGATCCAAGTCAAGATCTCTCTCTCTCTCTCTCTCTCTCTCTCTCTCTCTATATATATATATATATATATATATATATATATATATATATATATATATATATTCATATGCTTTATGTTAGATCCATATGCCTATATATGTTCATATGCAAGTTACAAGTTTTATGTTGGATCCATGTTAAGATCTATCCAGGTTCATATGATTAATGCAAGTTATATGTTTTATGATAGATCCAAGTAACGATCTAATTATACATATGTTCATATGCAAGTTACATGTTAGATCCAAAACTAGATCTATATTTATATGCATGTTTGTAAAGTGGATTTATGCAAGTTCACCTTGTTAGATCTAGTTCACACCTATATGGTAATGTTAAAATTATACATGCTTTGGAATTGGACATGTCATGATTATGTTATATGCTAGTTTATAATGGAGGTTATGCTCACACATGCCTAGATCTACATATTAACATGTTTTAGGCTTATGATTATTTAAGTCTAAATTATATGCAAGTTCATGTGACATGTTAAATTATATGATAATTTTTTATGCAAAATTTACATGTTTGGTTGAATCTATATTATGCATGTTCCCTTCTTTACCTCTTGTTTATAAATTGGGCTAATATGCGGGCCCAATGACTTTATGTGGTTAATACGAACGAACAAACAAGGGTAACATTGGGATAGTTATTAAATCAAAACATGTTAATAATGTAGGTGGGCCCAAAACCATGCAAATGGTTAAGGCCATGAATGGTATAATTTATACCATTAGTCTTGAACATAATTAAAATATGTGATATGAAACACTATAGAAAATTTACATATATAAAATGTAAAAGATGAATATGCCTAACCTGAGGTTAGACTGAGTTGTAGTGTAAACCTGCCCGGAACCGACAGGCACATCCAGTAACCACAACAATACATGTCTAATGTGAGAGGTTAGTGCATCAAGCCCAGAAAGATCCGAGGTTAGACTGAGTTGTGGTGTAAAACTGCCCGGAACCGACCGGCACATCCAGTAACCACAACAATACCTGTCTAATGGGAGTGCTTGGTGCTTTAATTAATTAATTAAAGCTCATGAACAATCAAGCTAGAAACGGTGAGGTTAAGTAATTACGGAAACATTTAACCAACTTAACATGTTAACAAGACAAGATTGGTGGGGTTAAGTAATTGAGAAAACACTTAGCCAATTCAATATGTTAACTAGACAAGATTGATAGAGGTTATGTCAAACCAAGGACACTTAACCAATTTAGCATGTTGACTAGAAAAACCCTAGTAACAGGGACCCGTTTCAGCAGTAACCCACATGGATATATCAAGGTACCCTGAACTAGGTAGGGTGGGGCACGATTACTGGGCTGAATATAAGCGGTAAAAAATGGCGGCGGTTAGTTGCGTCAGTGTAGGTTCCAACGGAGTATGGGCGTGCACAGGCTCCGAAGTGGAAAAAGCAGGCACTGGGCACCAGACGTACACTTGTGCATGTTTGAATTGTGTCAGGGTTGCCATTATAGGACTTGATGCACCCTATACTGGAACCAGCACAAGTACTTAAAAATCACGTGGGGCTGCATGACACCAGGAATACATGAATGCGAGTAGGAGCCAATCAAATTCTGAATGGGATCACTTTATCATGAACATACATTGCTAGTTAAACTGCTCTTAGTGGGTGCAGAGAAGTAAAAGTGGGTGCGATAGCCAAATCTAGTTAAATCTTACTTTACCTCTTTTTAGGACTACCTTATACTCATGGTTTCACTCTAAGTTCAGTTTATTCATGTCATAGTCTTTTACTTATTTACATGCTATTAAATTACTGGGCTTACTAGGCTTATGTCTGACCCATTTTCCTTTTCACTTCTTTTCTTCCGTCCCCCTCCCCTCCTCAGGTCCGTAGGGAGGAAACACATCTTCTTAGTCCAGATTAGTCAAAGCTTGAAGACCGTAGATGTAAGCCTTGGACTTTCCTTTTTGAGCTATGGCTATGATCAAGCTCTTGTTAGGGATTTATGTCATTTTATTTTCAGTATTGCTTCTTTATGTTTTCAAGACAGATGAAAAGTTGTAATAATTTGGAAGGTTGAAATAATTGTTGAATTATTGTATTGAAAAAATATATATGAAATAATATTTATCTTTTTCCGCTGCTTAAATTTTCTTTCTTGTAATTTATTAGTGTCTTGTAGCTTAAAACACTCCACTAAAGTTAAGTCATTCCCTTTGAGAGTGACCTTAACGGAGGTGGGGTGTTACACTTGGTATTAGAGCTAAAGGTTACGAGACCGGATAAAAATTTTGAAACTATTTTTCAAAAAGAAGTCATAAAGAAGCATTTTTAAGAAAAAGTGCTAATTTAAAAAGGCATATTCCCCAAAGCCATATGCACTATCTTTCTATCCTTCGTTTTGAATCTTTCCTTTTTGTTTCAGCATGTCTGGGGATCTTAACCTTCCAGAGGGTGTACCAACACCTGGCTGGTTCAGGAGATACCAAGAAGCTAGGGCTAATGACGCAGGCCCAACAGACATTCCTCCTCCCCCAACTGCTGCTCCTCCTTTCCTCCTCTGAGAGGAAGTTCTTTCTCAAAGATCTGTAGAGGCTTTAGATCCATGGGTGGAAAAGACTTTAAGGGAGCGAATCATTCGTGGAAGCCAGAAACTGGCTCAAGGAGACTGAGGACTTATTTGTTATCTTTAAACTAGATGAGAGGCAGAAACTACAGTTGGTTTTGTGGTTGCACAAAGATGAGGCCTCCTTCTAGTGGGAGGCCACTAATGTTGAAAGACTAATAGAGCCTTGGGAGGACTTCAGGGCAAGATTTGAAATGAAGTTCCTCTCACAAGCTGAGCAGAGTCTGCAAATGGAGAAGTTCATATCACTTAAACAGGGGCAGCTTGTCGGTCAAAGAATGCGTCAATAAATTCAACCAGCTTGCTCGATTTGGACTGGAGTTAGTAAACACTCCACACAAGAAGGCTCTCCGCTTTGCCAAAGGACTGAATGAGCCACTGCAAGGTTTGGCAATGTCCCATATACCTATGGGAGCAACTTACGAGAGACTGGTGGACATGGATCTGTTGCAAGAGGAGAACAAAGATTGAAAGAAGGAGGTGAAGAAGGAAGAGCCTCAAAACAAGAAAGGAGATGGATCTCAGAACAAGAAGACGGACCTCAAGAAAGGTGGGAAGGATAATAAATCCCGTAAGAAGATGAAGTGCAATTTCCGTGGGATACCTGGACACTTGGCAAGGGACTATAGAAAGAAAAAGAGGAAATTAGCTGCTTGTTTCCAGTGCAGGGATACTGTACACTTGTCTAAGGACTGCCCAAAAAGGCAAGGGCAGGGACAGAAGATTGGATCATCTTCTGGAGGACAGGTTCATGCTCTCGTTGCACCTATGCTGGAACGAGATAGACATATTTCTGTTGAGAGTATAGTTTATCTGTTTGATAATCCCGTTCGTACTCTCTTTGTGTAATAACCCGGAAATCTGAGCTAATTTAAAATTTTTATTTTGGCAATTTTAGCGAATTGTGAATATTTAAAATGAATTATTTTAAATAATAACAAGGAGAAATTTATTTTGAATAGAATTAGAACGTATATAGTTATATAGAGCGTCGTTAGAATATAAATATTTATTTTAAATAAAAAAGAATTGAAAATGGCGCGGTAGTTTGAAATTTCGATTTCGAATTTCAAATGAATGTATAAGATTCAAAATAAACCAGATTTTGGCGAAACCAAAATATTAGAATCTAATTGAGAATATCTTTTCAATGAATCCGAGAAATCAAAATTTCAAAGAGGGAATCAAAAGTTACGTCCAGTTGAAAATTCAGAATAGTCGCTATGGAATTCTGGCCCTTAAAAATGGAAATTTTGCAAACGACCTCTGTTTTCGATGAAACCACTTTTTTTGGATCCGAGATGTCAAGTTATTACTAGGTTTCAAAATTCGTAATTTTCTGAATCAATATGTGAGCGTGGCGAAGTAAAACGTGTTTTGTCAATTACAATCGACCAGAAAACGGCCATTTTTCAAACTGTCTCGGAATTTGACGAAATTATTTTTGTTAGAACCGTATCGTCAATATGAAGCTAGAAAATATTTTTCGGAAATTTTTAGGGTCCGTATGTGGCCTCGGTGAATTGAAATGCGCGTTCAAATTCAATATATAGATTTATAATTTGATTTTGACAAAAACTGATCGAGACGGTCGAACTGGCTTATGATACATATCCCATTATATTTGGAATGGGGGTAATTAGCTAGGGGCGACAGTCGTTGGGTCTCGTTTGGGGTTCGAAATAAAAAGTTACTTTTTGAAATAATTAAACAATAAAATATATATATATTTATAATTCCCTTCCCCCATTTCCTCGTTCGCTTAGTCAATGCGAGCCCCCCTATCGTTAACAAAATCATTGTAGAAAAAAAAGTAAAACGTGATCGAAGCCCCCTCTGTCCACCGCGCAACCGCCGGAGCTGGCTCCGCCCTCCCGCCGTCCGAGCTCCCCCAGCCTCCGCTGCTTCCCTCTCCTCCCTTCCCCCGTTCTCCGATCGAGCACCGCGGCCCCCCTAAACCCTAGTCCCCCAAAACTGACGCGCCCGCCACTAGTGAACCCCCACCACCGTCTGACCGCCTTCCTGCTGCCGTATTCCCCTCTGACGACCTCTTCAACACCTCCTCCTCCGAAAATAGTGAGCTTTTCCTTTTCAGTTTATTTTAATTTAGTATTAATTTATAAAATACTTAGTTTAAATTCAGTTTTAATTTATATAAATACATAGAGATGATTAGATTCTTAACTTCCGGATAGGATTATATTTTTAACTTTGAAAAGATTTTATTTTTAAGTAAATAAAAAGATTTGATTTTTAGTAGATAGAAATATTATTTTTTATGAAAATATGATTTTTATCCATAGAGAGTTGAATTAAAATTGAGATTTTTATACATCTATAACATCATAATAAAAAGGAGATTTTTATATGTATAGCGTTGAGAAAAAAATTGTATTTTTATATATAGATAGAAGTTATAAAAATATGATTTTTATATTATAGAAAGAATAAAAATATGATATTTATATTATAGAAAGAATAAAAATATGTTTTTTATATTATAGAAAGAAAAAATATGATTTTTAAATTGGTAGAGTATTAAAAATATGATTTTTAATATATAGAACATCATATTAAAAATGTGATTTTAATATGAACAGCTTGGAGAAGACTGCGTGGGAAGTATGGACAAATCCAGACTGTTCTGAATTTCAGAAGTAAAATGGAGGAGTGGAACCCAAAGATGAGAACTTCTCACTTTTAATTCTTGTTTTCTAGTTGAAATATATACTAGGATGCAGACAGTGCTTAGCAGCACCCGACACCCGTTGTCCACAGACCATGGACGACTTCTGTGATTGTTTGTGTTGTGAAATTTGACTGTTGATTGTGATGTGAAAATTATATATTCATGTGTTGAAAGAAAAATAATTTCATGTGTTGAATTAAAATAATTTCATGTGTTGAAATAAAATATAATTTCATGTGTTGAAATAAAATATATATTCATGTGTTGAAATAAAAAAAATATATATTCATTTACAAATCGAACGATTTGTTTATGTACACTAATTTGATGGATATTGATTGGTACGATAAATTTTACACATCGCCCAACTGCACAAATAAAATCTGTGTTTGATTGTTTGAAACCCCACGCAGGTGTTGGGATGAAATTGGAAATACACTAATCCCAATAATTAGTTGTATGTCGATCGATTGATTGACAAGCTGTTATAAGCATTGAATATTTATATTTGATGCTTATACACTGTAGAATGCACTCTGGATGATGGTTGATTGTTTATCGTTGCTATTTTATACATGTGTTATATGGAATCCATATAATTAACATTATATGGTAATTGATTGGGCCTCATTCCAATTAGAAAAATAAATTCATGTGTTGAATAAAATAAATATTCATGTGTTGAATAAAAGGAAATTCATGTGTTGAATAAAATAAATATTCATGTGTTGAATAAAA
Organism: Allium sativum; assembly: GCA_030737875.1. Lineage (NCBI taxonomy): Eukaryota > Viridiplantae > Streptophyta > Magnoliopsida > Asparagales > Amaryllidaceae > Allium > Allium sativum. The sequence continues at coordinate 756,957,753 of CM060918.1, forward strand.
GGAAATTCATGTGTTGAATAAAGTATATATTCATGTGTTGTATAAAAGAAAATTCATGTGTTGAAGAAAATATTCATATGTAGAATAGAATAGCGAAGTTATTGAAAGATATAAAGCCGTGTCGATTAGATTTGTGCAATTTTGTCGCGAACGAGATTTATACCGATTATATTCATTTTTATAATGAATATAGAAAAGGAAGTAATTTCAAAATATAATGTTTTGAAAATATTATCATTTATATATATATATATATATATATATATGATATGGAATATTCAATTTTGATTAGAAATTGAATAGGAGGTTGAAATCGTTTTGAAAATGAATTTAAAACAAATTGTAAAATACGTTTTAAAAGGAAATCGATGAAATATATATTATATATATTTTATATATAATATAATGGCCTGAACAGAAAGCCTCGCGCTGCGGCAGTTCGCGAATTTCGACCATTGACCTCGAATGGACGTTGCGGGAGATCCGACCGTCGGATTCTCCTAAAACCGGAATCATTGGGTTCGTATCGAAAAGAGCTTTCTAAATAATGTGAGAAATTAGAAATCTAATGGTTGGATTTGGAATTATGTCCAAATCAAATTTGGAAAAGGTCGTTGTAAGTGTAGTTCGATGGCCATTGATGGAAATTGACTGTACGGGCCTTGATAAAATTATTAGAAATAGTAATAATTTATGTAGAATCATAAGAAGTGATTTGGATAGAATTAACATGAAAAATTCCATATTTGAAAAGATAAAAACAGATTTTTATCGAAATGAACTAGTTTTGAACTAGAGTTATTATCCATGTATTTTTAAAATAAATAGATTGGATTTGAAATGGTTTTAAAAGTAACCATAATTTCCAATAATTGAATTGGAATGGATTTGAATCGAAATTGACTTTGGAATATTTCGATGTTGGATTTCGTGATTATACAGATATTGTTATGGAAATTTGAAAGATATATTTATATCGTTATTTCCAATACGATATTTGTTGGTCTTAGAGTTTGATATTGAATATAAGCCGGTATATTTTCTATTCAGAGCCTTGTATTTAATATCAAATGGGATTTGGGTTTGTCGTGAATGGTGTCTTCATTAACACTATTCTCAAACCCAGTGGAGAAAAAGATTAAATCTTTTTATTTTAGAATTAATGAAGTATACCGATTAAATGATATTTAATTGGAATTGAAATGGAATGTGATTTTGGGTTTATCGTGAACCGTGTTTTAAAAGACATTGATTCTTTAACCCAGTTAAAGACAAGATATGGTTTCCCAAGTTAAACAATCATTAAGATTGATTTTTTGGGAGATTAAAACCAAGTGGAGTTTTAATGAATCTTTAATTAGGTTAAAATGATCGAGAATGGAGTACCACCAGTTTTACTCCAGGCGATAGTTAAATCTTTATTTAGATTTGAACGTGAAATGGTAATTGGATTTACCGATAACACCGTGGTGTTAGAAATGAAGTATGATCAGTTTTACTTCATGGGATGAATAGGTTGGGATTGAGAAATAAAATAAATGATTACTTCGATGTGGTTCGCTAATTCCGACTAGTTTGAGCTGATATTCAAAAGAAGATTATAGAATAAATTTAAGAATTTATCTTTGAAAAAATTAATGGGAACCTTTCCCAAAGTATAAGAATATTTGAATAAAAGAATATTCTGAATTGAAATGAGGTGTATGTTGTGTTTGTGTAATACTTGTTTATTATATACGCGAGTTATTCAGAAAGATCGGGTTTATCCCATTCTGAATAACTGATTCGACGTGGTGTTGTGGATGCAGACGGTGGTCGAAGACCGGAGGTCTTCACATCGTTTGGGTGACTACTGATGATTTTGATTGGGCAGTACACCAAAGAGGAGAGAATCAGTTGGTGATCGTCCAGACGTACTTGGAGATCGATGGATACGTGAGGTACAAGGTGCCTCCGGTTTCGTTCAGACCCAGAACGGACTTGTAAATGGACTGTGTCTCTGACATTGGATATCATTCTGTGTGATTGATAGATATCGGTTGCATGGAGTTGTTTTCCTGTGTGGCATGCTAAGATGCAAAGGATCAAGTCTTTTGTAGAAAAGCAAAGTCTTGTGGTTGATGATCGAAGCACGGCCTGTGTGGCATAGCTTTGTGTAACGTTAATTCGCGAGCCTCACACCCCGGTTGTGAACCAGAAACGGGAAAGTACTTCAGTGAGGGCAAGCATTTCCTTCTAGCTAAGGTGGTGTCAGTGACCTACTAGCCCTGACATTTATATTATTTCAACTGTGTGGTTGTTGCTGTTGCGAGGCGCCTCAGATATATCGGTGACTATGTGGAGCCGAAGGAGTCATTTGGCTCATTGACGCCCCAAAAGGCGGGGAAATGCAGTGTTTAGGCATTTTAATCCACATCGGTGGACCGACCCTGACGATCCAAGGGCCCACCTGAGTTTGGGTCCTGAGACACGGGCTAGAGCGTATCGAAGCGGTGAGGACTATCTTTTGCCTCGGTTCACAGATGGAAATTCAACTTCCAATACGTGATTTTGCAGTTTTGATTGTAGAACCTATATATGGCGACATAGTGGTATGGGGCACTTATGCCGTCTATGATTGATACTTATGATTGAAATTGTTTTGACACTATACACTTGTAGTAATAATAAAAGATGAAATTTAGCGTATCAAGCATTCTTTGGCTATCATAAGGTAAAACCCTATCCTCCGGCTTGTGTTGCATTGTGTGATGGGACCTGGGTCTTATAATAGCTTTATTGTTCTTTATTTAGCATTGCACTGTTGTTATGCACTGGTATTCTTGGGAGGAAACTCATTCCGTTTTATACGGCGTGGTCCCTTGATTTACATAACTTTAAAATAAAGATAAATAACTGTTTTAGTTCTCACACCAGTCACATGACTGACCTAGAGTTTATTGTTTTAACCTAAACTCTGGATGCCCCTATTTTCCACGGGCAGCTAGTAGTTTTGGTTTTGCAGATTTATATTCACAGGAACCTGGTTTACAGCTGCAATGATATCCGGAAAGCTCTGTATCTGTGTAATGACCCGCATTGGCGGAGGTATTATAATTAATTAATTTAATTATATAAATAGTGATATAGTGAATTTAATGGTCATGGAATTAAATAATGATGAATATTTAATTAAAATAATAAATTAAATAATATATTTAATTCTGAAATAATCAGAATTGGCCGAAATGACGATATGGTGTGAACCGGATCATCTGTGATATTTAATTCAGCTTGGAATTGAATTTGAATAACGAATATATTCAATCGTCAACATTTGAACGTATAGTTTATAATATAATTATAAACGAGCTCGAAATGGCGCTGCAGTTTGTAAATTGGCGATTCGAACTTTAAACGAATATACAGAAGCCGTTTTAAGTCGGATTTCTGCGAAACAAGAAACGTTAAGAGCTGGTGAAGTATATCTTTCTAGTGGAAGAGAAAAATCGAGATTTCGTCGTATAGATTTTGATTTATGTCCAAATCAAATTTTAGAAAAGTCGCTATGGAATTCCATTATAATTTATAAAGGAATTATTTATATTTTAAAAAGGAATTTCAATATAAATCGAATATCGGGTTGACCTAGATTGAAATATCAAGTTATAAGTCCCAGTAGAGCTATATGGTATTCCACTGTGAGTATATACGATAATATAAATTTATTTAAATTTAATTTAATTATATTTTAATATATTTATATATTTAAATGGGTCATTCAGAGCTTTAAAAATAGCGAGTTTTTCATACGACCTCAGAATTTGACGAAACCAATTTTGTTAGATTCGTAATGTCAAATTATTGTTAGATTTCTAGTTTCGTGATTTTTAGAGTCACTGTGTGGTCGTACGGATTTTTAGAGTGAGAAATAGTCAGTATTTTGACGGTTAAAAATACGTTGTGTGAGCATACGTAGTCGGAATTCGACGAAACCAGTTTCGCTGGGATCGTAATGTCGAATTCTAACTACGTGTCCAGTTTGGTGATTTTCGGGTATCATATGTAATCATTGGGATTTTTTGAAGAAGATACAAGGAGAAAATCGATAAAATAAAATAGAAAAATCAAATTAAAAATATCCTAAATAATGAATTGACTAAACAAAGGCCACACACATATGTTTCCATTCACACAGAAATATCATCCTCATTATAAATCGTCTCAAGCCGCCGCAGTATTTCCTTTTTATTCAAACACAAAACGCAAGTTTGATATTCCTTTAAAAATCGAATAAGTGATGGATTCTGGCGATTTCAGTTTCCTTATGCTCGTATGACGAAGGGCTTCGTGGTTGTACCAATATCTAGACGCTCGGATGTTGTTTGGGGTTAGTCAAATTGAGACAGTGAACCTAGAACTGTCTAATTTGTGGATTTTAATGCATCGAGGTTGAGTTTGAGGTTGTATTTGAGTTTAGGGAGGGTAGTAGCATCTCATTCTAATTTTTTGGTGTTGATTTGGGTATGAAATCAAATCGCGTTGTGGGTATTGCATGGACCAGGACTGTCGACGGAATCAGGTGGAGGTGTTCGAAGTAAGGTTGAGTGGTACAAGGAGGAAGAGTGGGAGATAAGAGGAATTTTGGTAATTTTATCATGATTTATAAGTTGAAGGAGAAGGTGCGGTTTGTAGCTAAAGATGGGAAATGTTGTTCGGTGTATTTCCTGGAGCAGAAACAGATTAATCCCAAGGGAAACAGAATGTAGAATTAGGTGTACACTAGTAATGGGCCTTTACCACCCGAACAGACGGTACCACACAGAAACAGACGGGTGTTACCACCCAACAGAAACAGACGGTACCAACAGAAACAGACAGAACTAAGTGTTCCCTAAAACCCTACCCCAAGCGATCAGCTCCCTAATACATAAATATCCTGTGTCGGCCCCACAGTAGGGTGTATCACTCCCTAAAGTGACAACCAATTGGCACAGACCTATTTACAGATGTCACGGCGTCTTACATCCTCAGAGGCAGACCGGGATCCATGCACGCACATGACCCGGTTGGAACACACCATCAACACCCCTCGCCATTATCAGAATGAACCTCTTATAATTAGTTCAGTAAGCGTGCCCGGACCCTACTTACTATTGGGTCAAAGTTTTGATACCAGAAAGTGTTACTGACTAATATGGGTCCCAAACAACAGATGACACAAGTAATTCCCCTCCTAACCTTGTGTCCCCAGACTAACAGATTTCAGATTAACTTGTTTACAAGTTCAGACATACAGAATTCAGATTTACTACTTCACAAATTAAGTTAACAAGTTTTCAGACTAACGGGTCAAATGTACAGATTTTTCAGATTTGTCTAACTTTGTATTGGGCCTACAGATTCGTGGACGGGTTTTACTACACCTATTAATCCCGTTGGTTTAACCCTATTTTCCCCAATACGTTTTAGACGTCCTTCTTATCTTAGATTTGCATTAATTAATTATTAATGCACAGACCTCTCACATTAGGTCGGTAGCTTGTGGCCGCTGGATATGCCGGGCGGTTCCGGGCAGACTTCTGCCACAAGCCAGACCTAACCTCGTGTCTTGCGCATGTTATGACTAACTTCTCACATTAGAACCTATTGTTTGCGGCCACTGGATGTGCCGGGCGGTTCCGGGCAGGTTTACTCCGCAAACTCATTCTAACCTCGAGTTAGCCATGTTTATCTTTGCGGTCAATTAATTAATAGTTTAGCATTTATGCCTATGCCTAATATACATATCAATTATTCATTACTATAGTCAATTCAAATTAAGCCAATAACAGACTAATTATATCAAAACAACAGATATAGCAGGTAACAGATTTAACATATAACAGATTTTTCAGAATAGGCGACTTAACGGATTTAGCAGATTAAGCAACTTAGCAGATTTTAGCACATAACAGATTAGGCATCTCAACAGACAAATTTAACAGATTAGGCATTTCAATCTAAATAGCAGTCTAGGCCATATAACAGAACTAGCAGCTTAGGCAACTTAGCAAATTAGCAGATTTAGCAGATTTAATATTTCTAAAGGTTCTATTTACATGCCTTGCCTAATCATAAATTAGGCCTAAATTCATATGCCTACATAATTGTCATGATTCACAATATGAACATAGATTCCATGTTTGCATAAATTTACATAGCGCAGAATATGGACATAATTTACCGTATAACATATGTTCCAATTTTTGTTAAACTAGCATTTTACAGCAGATTCACATGTAAATTATACCAAATATAATCATTAGTTACAATGCATGCCATATATCCAAAAATTCCTATTTAGGTGTAATCACAATAATAGATATCCTAATTAATGTAAATCTTTACACATAACTTTCCATATCCTTCTTCTTTTCAAGTCATGAATCATAATGCAAAATATACCCAACAATCTAAATCTTTAAATTATATCTTCTAAAAATCAGATCTTGACTTTTATATGCATTTTGTCCAAAGTCTCCAATCATATGTAAACATACAATGGTTCCTCTTTTCTTTTATCACAGAATATGCATAGATCTAAATCTAGTTTACAACATATGCTCATTTTTCTAATTAATTACAGATCTAAATAACATATGTTCATTTCTCTAATTAGTTACAGATCTAAATTACAACATACTCTATGCATGCAATATATAAATTACATATTCATAGTCAAATTTATGCATCCAATCCCAAGTCACTTGTCCAATATATTTTATGCTTCAGATCTAAAGTCATACGTTCAATTCAGTCTTGTCAAATTTCGCATCATTCATTAATTGTCCCAAATTTTGCGTTCATACGTTAATCTCTTTATGAGATTGGGCACAGGCTCGTGGTAGCCTGGCTATAGAAACAGAAAAGAAGAAAGGAATACAGAACAGTCACAGAAAACAGATCTAACAGAAGAGAATATATATACAACCTCAAACTCAGATATAAAAGCATATCAAAATTATAATTAACGTTTATAGCGGAGAATAACTGTACTTGCCTTGGTTGGATTCTAAAAGAAAAAGGTGTTGTAGCTGTTTTCTTTTAGTCCTAATCAGAATTGGAGGAAGAAGAAGCACAAGTCCTAGCTTAGGTTTCAGTAGAGTAGAGACGCCATTGATTTATTTATTTTTTTAGAGAGAAAGAGAGCAATGGAGGCTAGAGAATTGTATATGAGATTTAGGTTTAGGTTAGGGATGTATATATAGGTGTAGGAAGTTATTTAGGACCATTAGATTAACCCTGAATCATGTGAACCATTCAAATGCAAAATCTGCATTTGAGCGAATCGGCCCACGGGATGACAGCCAAACACCCTGGATTAACCCCTAGTCGACCCAGCGACGCTCGGGTCGACCTCAAAAATGGGCCGGTTCGGCTATTCCCCCTCCCAATTTTCTGTTTTGAACCTTTTTTGCATGTTTATTTTTTTTTAATTTTTATATATATCTATATATATTTCTCTCATATGCATATAAACTTCAAGGCTTAATAACTTCTTCATAATTAACCATTTTTTTTATATATTCTCAGAAAATACGGGGTGTTACATTCTCCCCTCCTTAAAGGATTTCGTCCCCGAAATCTTCAAGTTAAGAAGAATGTGTCCTACCATCCAATCACCCATCTACTCAACCATCAATCACTGGCATCCATTGTCCTTTGGGATTTCTAATGCTGTATGAACATATGCAAAAGTGTGTGTATATGTTCTTTTTCTAATGCAAAGATCAGGCGGTCCACTGATTCAGTTGACCTCCTTAATGCGAATTATGCCAGTGCCATGAGTCCAACATGTATGCAATTTTCCTACTCGATACATATCATTTCTATATGAGTGCACAACCATTCAGTCATATGCAACATCCATGTGCTGAGTCAATCAATTTGCATCCACAAAAATTGAAAATGCTCACACATCCATATGCAGTATGAGAGTGTTTTCGAGCCGATCTAGTGCCTAGTGTGTGTATATGCGTCCACGAGCAACCACTAGCAACCACTTGCATCCACTTACAACCATCAAACATAACATGTCTCAAACACATGTTTACACATTAGGATTCCTATCTATAAGTTGAACACTCGATCGATAGGATAGAGTCTAGTGATGGAAGCGAGCACAGATAGAACGAAGACTTGGCTCCCATTAGACATTGGTTGAGAAAATAATTCCCCTAAGTATCAACCCCAAAGACCGAAATCAACATCAGATTGACACTCAGAGGATCACCTTCTTTAGACAATGTCAAAACTGGAAATCAGAATTATTCATATATTTACAGACTACTGATACAGATCAGGTTCCCTAATGATTCTTAGGAAGCTAAGCATGATAAAATCATATCCCACAAAAACTCAGAATATATGCGTCATATTTGACGCCTAACACAGATATCCCTCAAACCTTAATCTCAAACAGATGGGCCATAACCCTTATGGGTCTGAGCCTACAGCGGAATTCAGAAATAATACTAGTATTAAAGTGCAGAGTATCAATTACAAAATCAAAATACCAGAATCAGAAAAAGTCTTAACTCCATAATCAGATAAAGAAATTAAACCTACTATAGAAATTTTCCTATTTCTATCCTAGCCACTAGCCTCAAGATTATTCGCCTGCCCTCCTTGTCCTCGTCTCTTCGGGCAGTCCCTAGTGAAGTGTCCCATCTCCCCACAATTGAAGCAAGCGCCCTTCCTTTTTCTGCAATCCTTGTTCAGATGAGTCGAGCTTCCACAAGTAAAGCACTTTTCCCCTTCTTATCTTCATTCTTCTCATCCTTCCTTTGTGTTTCCTTTTTGGGCCCCGCTTTCTTATTCGGTGGTTCTTCCTTCTTTGTCTCTTTCGGGCCCTTGTCTTCCTCGTGCAGTAGTGCCATGTCCACCAATTTCTCGTAAGTCGCTCCCATAGGTACGTGGGTTATGGCTAAGCTGTGCAGTGGCTCGTTCAATCCTTTAACAAAGCGGAGAGCCTTTTTATGCTGTGTGTTGACTAAATCCAATCCGAACCTAGCCAGTTAGTTGAACTGGTTGACATATTCCTTGACCATCATACTTCCTTGCTTAAGAGATAAGTACTTTTCCAGTTGTAAACTTCGTTCAGCTTGCGAGAGGAATTTTGTCTCAAACCTTGTTCTGAAATCCATCCATGTCTCGACCGGCCTCTCGGCGTTAGTGACTTCCCACCAGTAGGAAGCTTCGTCTTTGAGCAACCATACCGCCAACTGTACCTTCTGCCTATCATCCACCTCGAAGATAACGAATAGATCCTCAGTTTCTTTGAGCCAATTCCTCGCTTCTACGAATGATTCAGTTCCTTTGAAATCCTTTCCATCTATGGCCCTAAAATCTCTATAGATCTTTGAGAAAGCAATTGCACGAGGAGGGGGTGGGGGAGGGGGATCATTTGCTGGACCTGCAGTGGCGGTCCTAGCCTCAAGATATTGACGAAACCAACCGGGTACATGGACACTCTCTGGTATCTCAGATGCTTCAGACATGCTGAAACGAAAAAGGAAAGGTTCAATACAAAAAGGACTGAAAGAAAGATATATGGCTCTTGGGGATCATGTTTTTCAAAATAAGCTTTAATTTTGAAAATACTTCCTTTTAAAACCTTTTTGAAAATAGTTTTCAAAAACTTTTATCTAATCTGGTATCCTTTAGCTCTGATACCAAGTGTAACACCCCACCTCCGTTAAGGTCACTCACGAAGGGAATGCCTTAACTTTGGTGGAGCATTTTAGTAAACAGAACAGAAACTTACAAGACAGATAAAACAGTACTTGAAAATTTTTGACTTTATTACAACGGAAACAGAAATCAATATGGTTACATCCTTTCAAATCTCAGAATTCAAGTACAAAATGTCAGTCTTGTACAAAAGCCTTCAAAATGCATGGTTTAAAATCATAATCCCCATAGAAGAAGACAAGCCATACTTTAAGCACTTCAAGCAGAAGAATTCCGGATCTAGCTAGAGTATTCCCTCCTTAGAAAACCTGGGGGGGGGAACGGAAGAAAAGAGGCGAAACAACAAGGGTCAGACATAAAGTCTGGCAAGTCCAGTGACTTTCAGCATATGAACAGATAATAATAATATGACATGAACATAAAACTGGATGAGAGATAACTGTAACAGGTGTAGCAGATATAACAGAAGAACAGAATGACAAACTATTGCTTTACACTTCTCTGCACTAATACTAGTATAGCAGAATTAGGTGTCACCCTAATGTCTAAATTGAAGCAGGAACGGGTACATAATACTTTAACCGAAACAGAATACTAATAATGGGCCTTTACTACCCGATCAGAAACAGACAGAAGCAGAAACAGATTAATCCCTACGGAAACAGAATGTAGAATTAGGTGTACACTAGTAATGGGCCTTTACCACCCGAACAGATGGTACCACACAGAAAAAGACGGGTGTTACCACCCAACAGAAACAGACGGTACCAACAGAAACAGACAGAACTAAGTGTACCCTAAAACCCTACCCCAAGCGATCGGCTCCCTAATACATAAATATCCTGTGTCGGCTCCACAGTAGGGTGTATCACTCCCTAAAGCGACAACCAATTGGCACAGACCTATTTACAGATGTCACGGCGTCTTACATCCTCAGAGGCAGACCGGGATCCATGCATGCACATGACCCGGTTGGAACGCACCATCAACACCCCTCGCCATTATCAGAATGAACCTCTTATAATTAGTTCAGTAAGCGTGCCCGGACCCTACTTACTGTTGGGTCAAAGTTTTGATACCAGAAAGGGTTACTGACTAATATGGGTCCCAAACAACAGATGACACAAGTAATTCCCCTCCTAACCTTGTGTCCCCAGACTAACAGACTTCAGATTAACTTTTTTACAAGTTCAGACATACAGAATTCAGATTTACTAGTTCACAAATTAAGTTAACAAGTTTTCAGACTAACGGGTCAGATGTACATATTTTTCAGATTTGTCTAACTTTGTATTGGGCCTACAGATTCATGGACGGGTTTTACTACACCTATTAATCCCGTTGGTTTAACCCTATTTTCCCCAATACGTTTTAGACGTCCTTCTTATCTTAGATTTGCATTAATTAATTATTAATGCACAGACCTCTCACATTAGGTCGGTAGCTTGTGGCCGCTGGATATGCCGGGCGGTTCCGGGCAGACTTCTGCCACAAGCCAGACCTAACCTCGTGTCTTGCGCATGTTATGACTAACTTCTCACATTAGAACCTATTGTTTGCGGCCACTGGATGTGCCGGGCGGTTCCGGGCAGGTTTACGCCGCAAACTCATTTTAACCTCGAGTTAGCCATGTTTATCTTTGCGGTCAATTAATTAATAGTTTAGCATTTATGCCTATGCCTAATATACATGTCAATTATTCATTACTATAGTCAATTCAAATTACGCCAATAACAGACTAATTATATCAAAACAACAGATATAGCAGGTAACAGATTTAACATATAACAAATTTTTCAGATTAGGTGACTTAACGGATTTAGCAGATTAAGCAACTTAGCAGATTTTAGCACATAACAGATTAGGCATCTCAACAGACAAATTTAACAGATTAGGCATTTCAATCTAAATAGCAGTCTAGGCCATATAACAGAACTAGCAGTTTAGGCAACTTAGCAAATTAGCAGATTTAGCAGATTTAATATTTATAAAGGTTCTATTTACATGCGTTGCCTAATCATAAATTAGGCCTAAATTCATATGCCTACATATTTGTCATGATTCACAATATGAACATATATTCCATGTTTGCATAAATTTACATAGCGCAGAATATGGACATAATTTACCATATAACATATGTTCCAACTTTTTTAAACTAGCATTTTACAGCAGATTCACATGTAAATTATACCAAATATAATCATTAATTACAATGCATGCCATATATCCAAAAATTCCTATTTAGGTGTAATCACAATAATAGATATCCTAATTAATGTAAATCTTTACACCTAACTTTCCATATCCTTCTTCTTTTCAAGTCATGAATCATAATGCAAAATATACCCAACAATCTAAATCTTTAAATTATATCTTCTAAAAATCAGATCTTGACTTTTATAAGCATTTTGTCCAAAGTCTCCAATCATATGTAAACATACAATGGTTCCTCTTTTCTTTTATCACAGAATATGCATAGATCTAAATCTAGTTTACAACATATGCTCATTTTTCTAATTAATTACAGATCTAAATAACATATGTTCATTTCTCTAATTAGTTACAAATCTAAATTACAACATATTCTATGCATGCAATATATAAATTACATGTTCATAGTCAAATTTATGCATCCAATCCCAAGTCACATGTCTAATATATTTTATGCTTCAGATCTAAAGTCATACGTTCAATTCAGTCTTGTCAAATTTCGCATCATTCATTAATTGTCCCAAATTTTGCGTTCATACGTTAATCTCTTTATGAGATTGGGCATAGGTTCGTGGTAGCCTGGCTATAGAAACATAAAAGAAGAAAGGAATACAGAACAGTCACAGAAAACAGATCTAACAGAAGAGAATATATATACAACCTCAAACTCAGATTTAAAAGCATATCAAAATTATAATTAACGTTTATAGCGGAGAATAACTGTACTTGCCTTGGTTGGATTCTAAAAGAAAAATGTGTTGTAGCTGTTCTCTTTTAGTCCTAATCAGAATTGGAGGAAGAAGAAGCACAATTCCTAGCTTAGGTTTCAGCAGAGTAGAGACGCCATTGATTTATTTATTTTTTTAGAGAGAAAGAGAGCAATAGAGGCTAGAGAATTGTATATGAGATTTAGGTTTAGGTTAGGGATGTATATATAGGTGTAGGAAGTTATTTAGGACCATTAGATTAACCCTGAATCATGAGAAACATTCAAATTCAAAATCTGCTTTTGAGTGAATCGACCCACGGGATGACAGCCAAACACCCTGGATTAACCCCAAGTCGACCCAGCGGGGCTTGGGTCGACCTCAAAAATGGGCCGGTTCGGTTATTCTCCCTCCCAATTTGCTGTTTTGAACCTTTTTTGCATGTTTATTCTTTTTAATTTTTATATATATCTATATATATTTCTCTCATATGCATATAAACTTCAAGGCTTAATTACTTCTTCATAATTAACCATTTTTTTTATATATTCTCAGAAAATACGGGATGTTACAGAGTTATTCAAGGGCTATTCTGTTTACAGAATAGTGCCTTCGGTTCATCCTATTCCTGGATGACTTGTATGGACGGATGTCTGACAGAGTATTCCCAGACGATCACGTATATTGATTTCTCCAACCGTACCAAGAGTGGAGGCGGAGAAGGAAACTTCTTATAGCTAACACATAATGTATGGTTGAGAACGTCAATCGGTGATTTGATGGATTTGATGATGTGACATTCAAAGTGAATCTGGTGTGATGATAAAGCGTAGCTTCTAGCCTCACATTCGGTAAATGACAGAAATCGGGCAGGCAACATGGCTAAGTCGTCGCACCGAAGTAGGGTGTATAATCACCTGATCTAGAGTTTCATTTACTTCTAAAAATCTATTGTTGATGTTGCCCCATTCGAGAAACGATTGCTGATCCCAACCGTTGGTGATATACATTCGATACACTCAAGCGAAGTGAGTGGTCGGTTATGTGTGGCCGGGTTGCAAGATGTTCTTGTTGAACCCAGTGTATTCCTCTCTAGAGGTACACTAGCGAAAGGTGGTTCCATACGTTGTCATAGATGGAAATCCATTACCCAATACTTGCTTGTGGTTTTAATTGTATACTATATATGTAGAATGTGAGATGAAAGCGTTTCTGCTAGATGATTATTATATTGTGTTGATAGACATTATTATATTATCAAAAGGTTTTTGATATAAAGATATTTTGTATTCTCATAAGGGAAAACCCTGTTCTATTATACGGCGTGGTCTTATGAGATATCGATTACCTGTTTGAACTGTTTTAAACTGTTTTACTCATACCAGTCCCATGACTGACCCGAAGTTTATTTTGTTGTTTTCCCTAAACTCTTGGGTGTCTAAATTTGTACAGGCAGTCAAGTAGTTGGGATTTACAGATACACTTGAAGAGAAGGAGCAGGAGGCTTCAGGATCATATAGCTATAGTTTATTTCCGCTGTGTTGTAAGTGTTGTACTGTAATAATGATATATATTCAAGTACAGATGTATATTTCAAGTTATGTTATATATATCATATGTTATTCGTTCCGGTGTGAGATTCGTGTTACTCTAATGTTGTGTTCTTCTTCTTCTTCTATCCTAAGTTTCTATCTTATCTATTCTCACCCTCTAATTTCTTTCATTAATGATCGGTATTTTTTCGATGTTTGGTTAGTCGTCATCGTGTTTATGTCGATAACCAAAGTCGTTAAAAATCCCGGGTCACTACAGTTGGTATCAGAGCTTGAGTTAAGAATTACCTTGGCTCTGTGGCGTGACTCGGTATAGATAGGGTTAGTAATACCCTAGATTGAGTTTGAGTGTATATATACGAGTGAACGTATTTGTTATTGATATAAAAATTGTTTTATATTGTTTGGATTTATTGGTTGAGTTGTTTATGAGTTCTGGTCAATCAGTTTGATCCACTGTATCGGTAGGAGTTACTAAACACTCGAATACGATGGGTCGACACGATATGTTTTGAAAAGAGGGTAAATTAAAATAAGTTTACCCAAGGTATATCTCGATATAGAGAAGATATATATATATCAAAATTATAATATAGTGGCATATTGGTTGTTATTATAATCGAGTAAGATTATAAATTAAACGGTTATGTAAATAACCGATCCGAATTCATATATGTGAAATACGTGGAATCAGATGAGTTAAATATGAAATTTAAACCAGAAATTGAATTAAAATTCTGGAAAATTGGATAAGTGTTTGTAAATGGATTTGGATTAAAAATAAGGAAGATCTAAGATCCTGGGAGATTTTAAATTGTTTCGCAAGCAGTGTGGATTATATTTTGAAATGAATTTCAAAGTGGAAATGTTTAGAAATGGTTTTATAGTATTGAACTCACTTCGATCACTGGAAAATAGATTATGATGATGACCGCTACATCATCAGTATTCATTTTCGAGTTGTAAGTGACGACTTACTACCAGTGATACTGTTTTGAATTTGTTTGGGAATGACAAGTTGTGTTGAATTTCAAAATGGGATTTATAATATAGAATTTGAATTTTTAAATAGATTTGAAATATTAACTTGTTTTAAAAGAAATAAAACGAGAAGTTCCTTTATAAACGAAGTTTATAAATAGTTCTTTTATAAATGAAGTTTATAAATGAAGTGAAGAGAATTATCATTGGATAATTCAGAAATAAAAATACAAGTGTGAAATTGAAAGGGAAATCTATCTTCCAAAGGTAGAAATATCGATTTCCAAAAGGAATTGAAATCGAGACTTATGTAAATAATGAATAAAGAAAGTTTGAAAAGGAATTTGAATAAAGGAAGTTCAAACATAGAATTTAAATAAGAAAATTCAAAGGGGATTTGAATATAAAATTCAAAGGTAGTTTGAATAAATGAAATTCAATGGAATTGAAATAGAGTTTGAATATTGAAATTCAAATGGGATTTATAATATAGGATTTGAATATATAGAATTTGAATATAGAATTCAAATGGAATTCAAAAATAGAATTTGATATATAGAATTTGAATAATAGAATTTGATATATAGATTTGAATAATAGAAGTGATATAAATTTGAATAGAAATTAAATAGAATTAACCAAGTCGAAGAGGAATTAGTTAATCGAGTTGTGAATTTGAAGTTGAACTTTGAAAGGTGAATTGGATTTGTAAATGGATATTCGAAATCGAATATAGAACTTAAATTTGAAATTTGGATTCAAATTAGTTAACAAGCAAGTTAAAATATATTTGAACATGTCATGTTCAAATATAAAAGCGAAATAGACTAAAGAGTTAATTAACAAATTAATTAACGGATTGAGTTAAAACGATCAGGTATAGTTAAAATAGATTGGGCAGGTAAATATACATGAGATAGATATGGATAAGGTATGAAGGTATATAAATAGAATGCTCAACGAAAAGGTATGTATTTAATTCATATATGGGATTTTATGCGCCGTATTGGCTAGCCGCTTGGCTTTATCTCTTTCTTTTGGATTGGTGAGGGCTATGGGAGGCTATTTGAAATATCCTGATGCTCCTGGTACAAAGGAGGTTATGGCGAATTTTTCTGGGAATTTAAGGAGTTAGAATATTTTTAAGAAAATTTGATAGTTAGAAATCAATGTATCGATATATATAGAAGTCGATAAGAAAAAAAAAACTTAGAAATAGAATAGTAAAATCAAAAGGGAAGACTAAGAATAAAATCTAGTAAGAATAGAAAGAGGAAGCGTATACGTGTTTAAAATTGAATAAGTAGTTGTATGGTATTGATTATTCGAGTAAGTAGTTATATCTGTTTTGACGTTATAAATGTTATTCAGTCAAGGTCTGAGAGGTAGTTATACCCCAACTTGATTGATTGCATTATTAACAAATAAATAGTAAGATTTCAGGCTTGAATATCGATGTTGAATATGAGTTTGTTGAATATAGTATTTGGATTGTCGTAACGATGTTTTACACAACATCCATTTTAACCCAAATAAGAGTAAGCTTGGAAATATAATAAAGAATATTTCCTAAGTATAGAAATAAACGAGATCAGAAAAGAGATAAGTAATTGGAATATTTTCCAATTATAAATAGCATATATTTTCTAAAGCTTAGAAAATAAAGGAAGGCGATATTCGGAAATGTTTTCCAAATAACAAAAAAGGCCAATATGGTTATTGAAAATATTTGGTTAACAGATATTGATAAAGAAATAGAGAAGTGATTTAACTAATGGAATATTAATTAAGAGCTTAGTGACATGTTCAAAAGGAAAATATGATTTTTGAAAAGAGTAAACTGTTTAAAAACTCCCAGGGAAAAGACTGTTTGAATTAAAAACAAATTTAACAGAAATTTGTGAAAGCAAAATTGAATTAAAGTAAAGCCAGTAAAGTGGTAACTGAGATTGAATTAGAATGATAGCAAGACAAATTGGATTGTGAGACTCAAATTTGAAGTGTAATGTGATAATCAAGTTAAGAGTTGAGAATCGAGAAGAAACACGAGTTGAAATGATATATGGCTCGGATATAAGAGAAGGGTTGTGTTGTGGATAAAAGTAAATTGGAATTTGATTGGGATGACCCTTGTATCCGCTGAATTGATAACAGGTGGAAAGGATATAATGATATGCCGACAAAAGGTACAAGTTTATATTTCTA
Organism: Allium sativum; assembly: GCA_030737875.1. NCBI lineage: Eukaryota > Viridiplantae > Streptophyta > Magnoliopsida > Asparagales > Amaryllidaceae > Allium > Allium sativum. The sequence goes on from CM060918.1 coordinate 756,975,127, forward strand.
TTGGATATAAGATTTATGAGCCGAATTGGCAAGCCGCTTGGCTGTCTGATTTTCTTTTGGGATGGAGATGGCCCAAGGAGCCGAGTTGGAATTTGACGTATTGACCAGTACAAAGGAGGTGCTGGCGAAATTTTTCGAAAAGTTAAGGTGTTAGAAAATTTCCAGGATTTTTGAAAATTTTCGTTGATAAGAATTAATTAATAATTTAATTGAAATTAAATTGGTTCAGTTGAAACTAAAGTTAAGAAGTGAACAAATATGTTCTAACCAGTCGATAGGGTCGTCCTCTACCTTTTAGCAATTTCGAGGACGAAATTATTTTAAGTGGGGAAGATAGTAATGACCCGCATTGGAAGAGGTATTATAATTAATTTATTTAATTATATAAATAGTGATATAGTGAATTTAATGGTCATGGAATTAAATAATGATGAATATTTAATTAAAATAATAAATTAAATAATATATTTGATTCTGAAATAACCAGAATTGGCCGAAATGACGATATGGTGTGAACCGGATCATCTGTTATATTTAATTCAGCATGGAATTGAATTTGAATAATGAATATATTCAATCGTCGACATTTGAACTTATAGTTTATAATATAATTATAAACGAGCTCGAAATGGCGCTGCAGTTCGTAAATTGGCGATTCGAACTTTAAACGAATATACAGAAGCCGTTTTAAGTCTGATTTTTGTGAAACAAGAAACGTTAGGAGCTGGTGAAGTATATCTTTCTAGTGGAAGAGAAAAATCGAGATTTCGTCGTATAGATTTTGATTTATGTCCAAATCAAATTTTAGAAAAGTCGCTATGGAATTCCTTTATAATTTATAAAGGAATTATTTATATTTTAAAAAGCAATTTCAATATAAATCGAATATCGGGTTAACCCAGATTGAAATATCAAGTTATAAGTCCTAGTAGAGCTATATGGTATTCCACTGTGAGTATATACGATAATATAAATTTATTTATATTTAATTTAATTATATTTAAATGGGTCATTCAGAGCTTTAAAAATAGCCAGTTTTTCATACGACCTCATAATTCGACGAAACTAATTTTGTTAGATTCGTAATGTCAAATTATTGTTGGATTTCCAGTTTCGTGATTTTAAGAGTCACTATGTGGTCGTACGGATTTTTAGAGTGAGAAACAGTCAGTATTTTGATGGTTAAAAATACGTTGTGTGAGCATACGGAGTCGGAATTCGACGAAACCAGTTTCGTTGGGACCGTAATGTCGAATTCCAACTACGTGTCCAGTTTGGCGATTTTTGGGTATCGTATGTAATCATTGGGATTTTTAGAAGGCAGATACAAGGAGAAAATCGATAAAATAAAATAGAAAAATCAAATTAAAAATATCCTAACTAATGAATGGACTAAACAAAGGCCACACACATACGTTTCCATCCACACAGAAATATCATCCTCATTATAAATCGTCTCAAGCCGCTGCAGTATTTCCTTTTTATTCAAACATAAAACGCAAGTTTGATATTCCTTTAAAAATCGAGTAAGTGATGGATTCTGGCGATTTCAGTTCCCTTATGCTCGTATGACGAAGGGCTTCACGGTTGTACCAATCTCTGGACGCTCGGTTGTTGTTTGAGGGTAGTCAAATTGAGACAGTGAACCTAGGGCTGTCGAATTTGTGGATTTTAATGCATCGAGGTTGAGTTTGAGGTTGTATTTGAGTTCAAGGAGGATAGTAGCATCTCATTCGAATTTTTTGGTGTTGATTTGAGTATGAAATCAAATCGCATTATGGGTATTGCGCGGACCAGGACTGTCGACGGATTTGGGTGGAGGTGTTCGAAGTAAGGTTGAGTGGTACGAGGAGGAAGAGTGGGAGACAAGAGGAATTTTGGTAATTTTATCATGATTTATAAGTTGAAGGAAAAGGTGCGGTTTGTAGCTAAAGATGGGAAATGGTGTTCGGTGTATTTCCTGGAGCCGTGGAAAATGTTGAGGAAGAAGGAGGAAGTGTAAGGGAGCGGGCCAGGTATTAAGTTTTGGTGATGGGCCGGAATAATAAAGCTAAGGCCCAAGTATTTATTTTCAATTCAAGTTTTATTTATTTAAAGTGTTCAAACTTCGTAATGCTATAACTTGGTCATACTTAAACGGAATTCAGCGAAACAAGATCCAATAGGATCGTATGGATGAGGGCTCCACAATGGAACTGACCGCGAGTCAATTGGAGTCCGTTACAATTTATAGCAAAATAATTTGTCCGTCTGAATCAAGCGACAATTATCATTATTTTACGATGATAGTCCAATGTGAGTAAATCTCACTAAATCTGGACAGTTTATAATTCATGTTGTATTTTTAGAACTGTTAAATATTGGCTGATTGACTATGTGCTGACTATTTGATTGAATTGCTAGTCAGTTAGTTGAATTTCTATATTAATTCTGTTTAACAGAATATATCATATGGAACTGAAAGTGATGTTATCTATATTGTTTAACATCTGTGATGTAGGGAAACAGGTTGGAGGAATCTGACTGGATTCCTCAACATTTATTTTACTGTTTTTCATATATTGTGATATATGATGTGTTATATAATCTGTTATGGATTATGTGTGCTGGAATGATATTGATCCTTGTTATTCGATATTTTAAATATCATAAAAGACACTGGGATGTAAAAAGAATTATTTCAATGTATATTGAAATAAAGGGATTTTATAAGATCAATAGATTTTATAAAAGGAAATATTTCGAAAGTAAATAAAAGGGGTAATGTTTATAAAACGAATAGAGTTTTATAAAAGGGAAAAATGTTGATAAAAAGAATAGAATAGAAAAAAGGAAATAACTAGAGTAGAATAAATAAAGATATACAAGGAAATAGTGTAAAACCATTAGCAAATAGATTAGAACGAGGAAGGTTTGTAAACCATTTACAAATCAATCAGAAAGAGAAATATTTGTAAACCATTTATAAATGTGATTGAATAGGGGATATTCGTAAAACCATTTACGAATAGAATTAAAAAAGGGAAATCATTTGTAAAGTGAAGAACTGTTACTAAAAGTAAATCTTTATAAACGAATAGTTTAATCGAGTTAAAATGAGCTAATCGATGTTAGTTTAATCGATTAGATTTAAAGTAAAAGGAGTTAATCGATGTTAGTTTAATCGAGTTAAAAGGAGTTAATCGATGTTAGTTTAATCGAAAGGAGTTAAAAGATGTTAGTTTAATCGATTAGAGTTAAAGTAAAAGGAGTTAATCGAAAATATAGTTTATTCAAATAGAATAAAGGAGTTAATCGAATATAGTTTATTCGAATAGAAAGTAAAAGGAGTTAATCGAATATAGTTTATTCAAATAGGAAGTAAAAGGAGTTAATCGAAAATATAGTTTATTCAAATAGAATAAAGGAGTTAATCGAATATAGTTTATTCGAATAGAAAGTAAAAGGAGTTAATCGAATATAGTTTATTCAAATAGGAAGTAAAAGGTTTTAATTGAATATATAGTTTATTCAAATAGAATAAAGGAGTTAATCGAATATAGTTTATTCGAATAGAAATTAAAAGGAGTTAATCGAATATGTAGTTTATTCAAATAGAATTAAAAGAGTTATCGAATATAGTTTATTCGATAGGAGTTAAGTGAATAGAGTTAAAGTTAAATCAAAAGAGTTAAGTGAATAGAATAAATTGAATAGAGTTATCGAATATACCATATGGAAGCAAAGAATTATCGAATAGAAAAGATTTGAAAGAGAGTTACGTAAGGAAGTTTGTTAAAGAATTAGAAGGGTGAACTTTGCCTATTTCGAGGTTAGAAACGTTGTTCAGTTAAGGTCTGAGAGGTAGTATTACCCCAACTTGATTGACTTCATTTTAACTAAGGAATGGTTAAGGTTCGATGGTAAAGGATGGTTAAGTGAATTTAGTAATTAAAGGAAATGGTTTGAGTTGGCATCGCGGTGGTTTGTTTAAACATCTGTCTAAGTCCAATGAAGAAGCTTTGGAAATGTTTTCCAAATAAGAAACCAGAAATGTTTTCTAGTAAAGAAAACAAGAAATGGAAATGTTTTCAATTTTTAATAACGTATATTTTCCAAATTTAGAAAATAAGAAATATTGAATATAGGGAAACAGGAGATAAGTAAATTAATGAAATAAAGAGATAAATGTTGAATGATGTTTGATCGGTATAAATTTCCATTTGGAAATAATATCGTTGTTTGCACACCTGTTTTTCTTCGATAGTTAAATCAAAGACTATCAAAGTTTTGGCCATTTTAACGTTGTTAATATGGAGAGACTGGTTGGATTATTATCCAAAGAACCACTCTGTATTGGCATAAGCGTTGCAAATCATATATGCCAAAAGAAATTGAAGACGGAGTTATGCAAGGGCTATTCTGTTTATAGAATAGTGCCTTCGGTTCATCCTATTTCTGGATGACTTGTATGGACGGATGTCTGACAGAGTATTCCCAGACGATCACATATATTGATTTCTCCAACCGTACCAAGAGTGGAGGCGGAGAAGGAAACTTCTTTTAGCTAACCCATAATATATGGTTGAGGACGTCAATCGGAGATTTGATGGATTTGATGATGTGGCATCCAATGTTAATCTGGTGTGATGATAAAGCACAGCTTCTAGCCTCACATCCGGTAAATGACAGAAATCGGGCAGGCAGCATGGCTAAGTCGGTCGCACCGAAGTAGGGTGTATAATCACCTGATCTAGAGTTTCATTTACTTCTAAAAATCTATTATTGATACTGTCCCATTCGGGAAACGGTTGCTGATCCCAACCGTTGGTGATATACATTCGACACACTCAAACGAAATGAGTGGTCGGTCATGTGTGGCCGGGTTGCAAGATGTTCTTGTTGGACCCAGTGTATTCCTCTCTAGAGATACACTAGCGAAAGGTGGTTCCATACCTTGTCATAGTTGGAAATCCATTACCCAATACGTGCTTGCGGTTTTGATTGTATACTATATATGTAGAACGTGAGATGAAAGCGTTTCTGCTAGATGATTATTATATTGTGTTGATAGACATTATTATAATATCAAAAGGTTTTTGATATAAAGATATTTTGGATTCTCATAAGGGAAAAACCCGTTCCGTTATACGGCGTGGTCTTATGAGATATCAATTACCTGTTTGAACTGTTTTAAACTGTTTTACTCATACCAGTCCCATGACTGACCCGAAGTTTATTTTGTTGTTTTCCCTAAACTCTTGGGTGCCTAAATTTGTATGGGCAGTCAAGTAGTCGGGATTTACAGATACACTTGAAGAGCTGGAGCTGGAGGCTTCAGGATCATATAGCTATAGTTTATTTCCGCTGTGTTGTATGTGTTGTATTGTGATAATGATGTATATTCAAGTACAGATGTATATTTCAAGTTATGTTATATATATTATATGTTATTCGTTCCGCTGTGAGATTCATGTTACTCTAATGTTGTGTTCTTCTTCTTCTTCTATTCTAAGTTTCTATCTTATCTATTCTCACCCTCTAATTTCTTTCATTAATGATTGGTATTTTTCGATGTTTGGTTAGTCGTCATCGTGTTTATGTCGATAACCAAAGTCGTTAAAAATCCCGGGTCATTACAATCCGTATATCTTCTTTCAGTTGTGTTTTGTATTATTTTCCGCTGCTATGTAAATTATTGTAATCTCTGATATTAAGTGAATGTGTAATATTGACTCATACTCTGTATATTCCTGTATTCTGATGGAATTGTTGTAATTAACAATGAAATGTTCTTCTATTTGCATTCCGATTTGTCGTGTTCTCAAAACAATCAGGGGTTTCGAACGGTCTTGGTCGGTTTAGCGATCGATTCGGATCAAGCGAAATTCCCAATTGTTAAAGTTGGTATCAGAGCTTTGGTTTACAGAGCTCAGAGAATAAGACACTTTAGAACCAAACGAAAGAATTCATCAGAGATTGGATTAGTAATATCCAATGAGAATTGTAACGACCCGCATTCTATGCATTGAAGGATCATAGAATATTTATTTCTTTCACATTCGAAGTCATATGGTCATGTAACTATGGGAGAAGACTATAAGGGTCATCTCCCATGTTTATGATTTTTTCCGATTTTAAAATGACCATTTTGCCCCTAGCCGATACTATTTTGGCCATAATTTTTGATTGGAAAGGAGTTTTGACTTGAAACTACATCCATTGGCTCCGGATGATGGTTTACAATTCCGTAGAGTGGTTACATTACCAAACGGACTTACCGTTTGGGAGATATGGCTGAAACAAGTTTCAGACACTGAAAAATAGCTTAATTGGGCTTAATCGGGTGATTAACAGCTAGGCCCAATGGGGGATTTCGGGATTAGAGGTATTTAAGGGCTGCTAGGGTTAGGATTTCGGTTTTTTCACTCATTTCCCAGCCGCCACAAACCCTCTCTTCAACATAACAATGGCCTCCAACCTCTAAAACACCTCTAATCACTTCTTAATCAAGTTTTGGCTTAAACTACATCAAATTAAGGAGAGAAAGCACCAAAGCAAGGTTAGAGCTGCTGCGTTGCATTGGGAACAGTGCCAAACAGAGAATCATTTCAGATTTTGTATTTTATTTGTGGCCAAGGTGAGTGATTTGCTTAGTTTTTCACTAACTACGGTTAATTAAGGGTAATTAGTGAAGGTTAATGAAATTAGACATGATAAAATTTAGGAAAAATATTTATAAAATTTGAAATGATGTTTTAGACCTCTGTTAGAAGTTTGGATTAATTTGGTTAAGTTTTGTTAATCCTACTGTTAGTTGCGGTTAAACATGCTTAAGGTAAAATATGGGGTAATGGCTATGTTTGATCCGTTTTATATGTTATGATTGTTATTTTGGTATTTGTGAATGATTATACATGTTGCTATGACTGTATGGTATGCTTTGTGGCTGCCTAGAAGAGTTAGATTGGTCGAAAACGCCGTCGAATGGCGTAAAACAGTCGTTGGAAAGAAGTGCAGGAAATTAGTTGAACCAGACCGGATCGCCCCCATATATGTCACGATCTGCCACGAGGTAAGAGCCCGCGACCCGACCCAGATCAAGAACCATCCATGAACCGACCCGAACCTATAGGGGGAACCCGAGCTGCTTGCACCACGATCCGATGCCAGGCGGAGACCACAATCCGAATTATCACGATCCGAAGGGAGAGCCCGACCCGAACTGATGTAGCGCCACGATCTGATGTTGTGGAGCATGCACGACCCGAACCCAGTGGGTGATCGCGATTCGAACTTGTTGACATAGACGAACTAAGCTGAAGCATGGTGGCTATCGCTAATCAAACCATCTTGGATGGAGGACCTCACTCGATCCCATGTTGATGGCCAAGACCTGAAGCAAAGTGAACTGAATGCAGACAAATCCGAGAAGACCAAAACCCGAGATTCAAAGGTAGTCCAAATGGAAATAGAGCTCAGGATCCAGATGGGAACCAATGAGTTCACTTCATGATTGGGGTTTGTTGCGGGATGTGTGCAAAGGGTTATCGATATCCATAACTTTGGTTCACCATTGAAGAAAAGGGGGCATGTAGACGAACCAGAGCTGGGCTGGTTGTCCCATTTGGGTTATTGACTATGGACCAGCGCAGTGGGGACAGTGTAATACTTGTACGGAGTTGCCGTCATAGCCCCAAAAGAGCAAAGTGGGTCGTATCAATAGTTGTACGGAGTTGCCGTCATGACCCCAAAGATTTGGTGGCCAGGGAAATGGATATCGTATGCTTTACACACTGAGTGAAAGATGTGAGGATGGTTGCTATGCTTGACTTGTTTGCCTTTACCATGACATACAAAGCCCACCCCCGTATCTTTACACCATTTATTTTGTGGCGCCTTAGAGTATTGTACAGTATGTAGTGCTAACTCTTTGGTTGCAGGTACAGGTTCAGGTATGGTTTAGTATACCTGTTATTGTTCTGTTTTGCTACTTATCACTCATACCAGACTTTTGCCTGACCCAGAGTTTATGTCTCTTCTTATTACTCTGGGTGCTCACACGAGCAGACTAGAGACAGGTTAGATGACATGCACGAACTGATCCGGAGACGAGCAAGAGGCTTCCACGTATGATATATATAGATATTCTCCCTGTGTTGCTGCGGTCACTACGTTGGGCATTAGTGGTGTACCTTTCTTTCTTTTGTTTAGAGACAGTAATTTGGTAAGTTGTAATAAGCTATATTTGGATTTCCGCTACTCTGATGATGATGTTGATGTTGGTTTTTGTTATCAGCTTATGCACTGTCTCGCCTGTTTTATGTCAAGATTATGTTATTATTATATTTTGTTCCATGCGCTGTGAGACATTCTACAGGTTCCTTGTTAGTTCATTCTTTTCTTTCTTTTCTTCTGACGACCGTCCCGTGCTAGCTGGGCATTGGTACAACGCACTTTCGGAGGAAATGCCGACTGGTCCGGGCGGGCTGCCACATTTGGTATCAGAGCTCTAGGTTGCGTAGTTAACCTAGGGAAGTTATCAGGGAGAGATAGTATACGTATATGAGAGCGTGTATTTGTGATTATTTTGGTTTTCAAAAGCTATATATATACTATTAGTATATCTAAGGATGAAATCGCACTACTTGGCACCACTATGGAGATGGTTAATCGTTTCTCTTTACAGATTGAATGATGAGCCGACACGTAAGGGGTACCGGTAGAGGAGCCAATAATGGGAACGCTGCTGAGATGAGGATGATGTTTACTGACCTCATGAGAGAGATGCTTAGAGAAGTTCAGAGGGCAGCTCTCAATGCTAGTAATGGTGGTGGTCCAGTAGTGCAGGCACCTAGGGCCGATTTCGCCAAGCTTAATAAGGATTATACTAGTCTTGGTGGGAAGCCATTCCACGGAACAGAGTCGGCCACGAATGTTCAGGAATGGCTGGATAGCTGCGAGCGTATCTTCGAAGATTTGGGTATCGAGGACGCGATGAAGAGAAGGCTAGCATCTCGTCAACTGCAAGGACGGGCTATGAATTGGTGGAATGCTATAAAGGCAGCTACTCCCGAGGATCAGATTACTTGGGATCAGTTTAAGGCTCGCTTTAGCGATAAGTTTATTCCAGCTGCTCAGAAGTCAGTATTGTTTAAGAGGTTCTTGGAGCTAAAGCAGAATGGCCGAGCTGTCTCGGAGTATATTGCTGAATTCGACACTTTGTCGAAATGCGGGTTATCCCTAATAGATACTGCCGAGAAGAAGAACGAGAAGTTTATAACAGGTTTGGATCAGTACTTGGGAAAAAGCTTATTAACCACATCGATGAGACATTTGAATCGGTTATGGGGAAAGCATTGAGGTCAGAGAGTCTTTACCCTAAGTTAAAGACTGAGGTTGCATTTGTAGAGGAGCCAAAGCTGCAAGCAAGTGGTGGAGGCAAGAATAGTTCTCAGAATAAGAGAAAGCAGAATCAGACTAAGGATGGCCAGAAGTAAAAGAATAAGAAGGATGTTGAGTGCTTCAGCTGTGGTAAGAAGGGCCATTATGCCAGTAATTGCCAAGCCAAGCCAGTAGACAGGAAGTGCTTCAACTGTGGCCCCGTGGGACATCACAAGGACAAGTGCCCGCAACCCCCTAAAGAAAAGCAGACGGTGAAAGCATATGCCCTTAATGCTATTCCTTCTTCGTCGAATGCCCCAACCGCGGCAGAGAACAGAAAGAATGTCGTCATTCAAGGTATGCTTTCTATTAATGATGTTCCTGTTAGAGTTTTGTTTGATACCGGAGCTTCCAGTTCCTTCATATCTAGTGACCTGGTAGATAGGTTGGGATTGGAGCCCGAGATTGTCGATAGACCTTTAGTAGTGAAAAACCGATTGGTGGTTCGACTAGCCTTAGCATGATTTGTCGTAATGTGGTCTTATCGAGTCATGGATGCATGTTTGTTTGTGATTGCTTTGCTTTGGGCTTTACTGGGTTTGGCATTATTTTGGGAGTCGATTGGCTCCAAAGATACAGGGTGGTGGTAGACTGTGAGGGCTTTTTGGTGACAGCTAGAGCGGATGATGGGCAGAGGGTAGTGTTTGGTGGTCTACCTAGTGATGGGGTAATGGCTAGTTTTCTAAATTCCCTCGACATCTCACATGGTGAGTTGTCAGGTTTGCTCGTGGTTGGCCAGTATCTAGACGTCTTCAAGGAAGTGACCAGGCTTCCACCACATCGAGAGATTGAGTTCCGTATTGATTTGGTGAAAGATGACAGACCTATAGTGATGCCACTTCGTCGTATGGAACCGAGAGAGCAGCGAGAGCTCGGGGTGCAAGTAAGCGATCTTTTGAAGAAGGGAATTATCCGAAGAAGTGTTTCTGAGTGGGGAGCACCAGTTGTGTTTGCTACCAAGGCAGATGGTTCCCTTCGATTGTGTGTGGACTACCTCGAACTGAATAAGGTGACGAGGAAGAATAAGTATCATCTACCACGGATAGATTATTTGTTTGATCAGTTGAGTGGCGCGAGAGTATTCTCCTAGTTGGATCCCACGACAGGTTTTCATCAACTTAGAGTGGAAACTGAGAGTATAGATAAAACGACATTTCGGACGCTGTATGGATTTTATGAGTGGTTGGTCATGCCATTTGGGTTGACCAATGCACCAGCATTTTTGGTGGATCTTATGAATAGGGTATTCATAAATCAGTTGAATAAGTTTGTTCTTGTGTTCATGGACGATATACTTGTTTATTCGAGGATAGAGGAAGAACACAAGGAACACTTGAGAATAGTTATGGAGGTGTTGAGAAAACACCAATTGAAAGCAAAGTTTTCTAAGTGTCACTTCTGGAGAAGGGAAGTGAGATTCATGTGCCATGTCGTTTCAGAGAATGGTATTCGTGGATCCTACGAAGGTGGCTACGGTACAAGATTGGTCTACGCCCAAGAATGCAACGGACATAAGAAGTTTCTTGGGATTAACTGGATATTATCGTAAGTGTTTATCCAAGACTTTTCCAAGATAGCAGCACCGTTGACTCAATTGACCAAGAAGAATCAAGCTTTCGTCTAGGACGAAAAGTGCGAGAATGCATTCAAGAGCCTAAAGGAAAAGTTGACATGTGCACTAATGTTAGTCATTCCTAAGGGGAATAAAGAGATGACAGTATACACGGATGCATGTGGCACAGGGCTTGGTGCAATATTGATGCAAGGAGGTAGGGTTGTAGCTTATGCAAGTCGGCAACTGAAACCGCACGAGAAAAGATACCCTACCCATGACTTGGAATTAGCAGCGATCGTATTTACATTGAAGATGTGGAGATATTATCTCTTGGGAGAAAGATTCGAGTTGTTTACCGATCATAAATCATTAAAGTATCTCTTCCCCCAAAAGGATCTAAATCCCCGACAACAAAGACGGTTAGAATTCTTGGCTTCCTTTGATTTCGACATCACATATACCCCAGGAAAGGGCAATGCGGTAGCTGATGCATTGAGTAAAAGACTTGCCAGTTTAGGGGCTATGTTTCTAAAATGGAAGCAACTGGAGTACATCGCTAGGTATGATTTCAGACCAAAGTGCGAATTGGATCCAGAAATATTAGCAAATTTGACGATCAGACCCACTCTGATTGAGCGGATTGGTTCCATCCAGAGGAACGATCCTAACCTATTGAAAATCATCTCAAAGTTAAAGATGGGAATCGACGGAGAGATGAACAAGTATGGGCTTGATCGAGATGGATGGCTTAGAAAGAATGGAAGACTAGTTGTACCCAATGTCAATGGATTGAGAGATGAAGTACTTAGAGAATGTCATCACTCAAAACTGACTATACACCCCGGTGGTAACAAGATGTACCGAGACATGAAGAAGACCTACTACTGGGAAGGGATGAAAAGAGACGTTGGGAAATTTATATCCAAATGCATGAATTGCCAGCTAGATAAAGCTGAGCAAAAGAAGCCTAGTGGTTTGCTACAACCATTAGAAATTCCAGAATGGAAATGGGAACAAGTGTCAATGGATTTCATTGATGGGTTACTAAGGACTAGATCGGGCCACGATAGCATTTGGGTAATTGTGGACCGATTGACCAAGAGCGCAAGGTTTATACCGTCAAGTCGAATAGAATGATAGCTAAGTTAGCTGAACTGTATGTGAAGTGGGTAGTGAGATTTCATGGAGTACCAAAAGGCATTATGAGTGGCCGAGATCCATTATTTACTAGTGGGTTTTGGAAGAGCTTACAAGAGGCGTTAGGATCAGAATTACATCTCAGTACCGCGTATCATCCTCAAACTGACGGACAGACAGAGATGGTGAATCGAGTGTTAGAAGATCTTTTGCGAGCTTGTGTATTGGATTTTGGTAGATCATGGGATGACCATTTGCATCTAGTAGAGTTTGCATATAATAATAGTTATCAATCCAAGATTGGTATGGCTCCATTTGAAGCTTTATACGGAAGACCGTGCAACTCACCGTCATGTTGGTTAGAAACCGGTGAGAAGTTTGTGCTTGGACCCGATGTTATAAGAGAAACTTCAGCTACGATTAAGATTATCCAACAACGAATGAAGGCTGCCCAAGATAGGCATAAGAGTTATGCTGATAGGAGGAGAAGAGAATTAAAGTTCTCCATTGGCGACTTGGTGTTTGTCAAGATTTCTCTTTTGAAGAGCGTGATACGATTTGGCAGGAGAGGCAAGTTAGCACCAAGATTTGTTGGACCATTCCCAGTTCTTGAGCAAATTGGGAATTTGGCATATAAAGTTGAATTACCAGACAAGATGGCAGGAGTTCACAATGTGTTTCATGTTTCCCAGTTAAGGAAGTTCGTACATGAAGTAGATGTGACTATTTCACCTGATCAGTTGGATGATATCAAAGTTGAACCCGAGGCGGTTGGGAACCGCAAGCCTATGCGTATTGTTGGGAACGATACGAAACAACTTCGAAGGAAAGCGGTGAATCTAGTCAAAGTTCAGTGGGACGAGAATGAGAATGACTGTACTTGGGAGACAGAGGAGAGCATTAGGAAGACGTATCCAGAACTCTTCGCCTGGTAAGATTTTAACTTCGATTTAGTCGTTCCGTATGCTAGGATAAGCTTGTTTGTTTGTTTTACATGTTTGGTTGTTGTTTGTGGCTGGTAGGCATGCGGTATCCTTTGTATGTTTTGGGTTAAGGAATTTCGGGGACGAAATTTCTTAAGGGGGGGAGAGTGTAACAACCCGCATTCTACGCATCTAAATATCATAAAATATTTATTTCTTTCACATACGAAGTCGTATAGTCATGTAACTTTAGGAGACGACTATTGGGGTCATTTCCCATGTTCATGATTTTTGCCAATTTTTAAATGACCGTTTTACCTCTAGCCGATACTATTTTGGCCATAACTTTTGATTGGAAAGGAGTTTTGACCTAAAACCACTTCCATTGGCTTCAGATGATGGTTTACAATTCCGTAGAGTGGTCACATAACCAAACGGACTTACCGTTTGGGAGATATGGCTGAAACAAGTTTCAGACAGTGAAAAACAGCTTAATTTGGCTTAACCGGGTAATTAACAGCTAGGCCCAATGGGGTATTTCGGGATTAGAGGTATTTAAGAGCTGCTAGGGTTAGGATTTCAGTTTTTTAACTCATTTCCCAGCCGCCACAAACCCTCTCTTCAACCTAATAATGGCCTCCAACCTCTAAAACACCTCTAATCACTTCTTAATCAACTTTTAGCTTAAACTACATCAAATTAAGGAGAGAAAGCACCAAAGAAAGGTTAGAGCTGCTGCGTTGCATTGGGAACAATGCCAAACAGAGAATCATTTCAGATTTTGTATCTTATTTGTGGCCATGGTGAGTGATTTGCATAGTTTTGCACTAATTACGGTTAATTAAGGGTAATTAGTGAAGATTAATGAAATTAGACATGATAAAATTTTGGAAAAATATTTATAAAATTCGAAATGATGTTTTAGACCTTTGTTAGAAGTTTGGATTAATTTGGTTAAGTTTTGTTAATCCTACTGTTAGTTGTGGTTAAACATGCTTAGGGGAAAATATGGGGTTTTGGCTATGTTTGATCCGTTTTATATGTTATGATTGTTATTTTGGTGTTTGTGAATGATTATACATGTTGCTATGACTGTATGGTATGCTTTGTGATTTCCTAGAAGAGTTTCGTTGGTCGAAAACGCCGTCGAATGGCATAAAATAGTCGCTGGAAAGAAGTGTAGGAAATTAGCTGAACCGGATCGGATCGCCCCTATATGTGTCATGATCTGCCACGAGGTAAGAGCTCGCGACCCGACCCGAAGCAAGAACCATCCACGAACCGGCCCGGACCTATAGGGGGAACTCGAGCTGCTTTCACCATGATCTGATGCCAGGCAGAGACCACGATCTGAATTATCACGATCCGAAGGAAGAGCCCGACCCGAACTGTTGTAGCGCCATGATCTGATGTTGTGGAGCATGCACGACCCGAACCCAGTGGGTGATCGCGATCCGAAATAGTTGACATAGACGAACTGAGCAAAAGCATGGTGGCTATCGCGAATCGAACCAACTTGGATGGAGGACCCGACCCGATCCGATGTTTATGGCTAAGACCTAAAGCAATGTGAACTAAATGCAGACCGATCCGAGAAGACCAAAACTCGAGATGCAAAGGTATTCCAAATGGAAGTCAGAGCTCAAGGTCCAGATGGGAACCAATGAGTTCACTTCATGATTGGGGTTTGTTGCGGGACGTGCGCAAAGGGGTTATCGATATCCATAACTTTGGTTCACCATTGAAGAAAAGGGGGCATGTAGACGAACCAGAGCTCGGCTGGTTGGCCTATTTAGGTTATTGACTATGGACCAGTGCAGTGGGGACAGTGTAATACTTGTACGGAGTTGCAGTCATAGCCCAAAAGAGAAAAGTGGGTCGTATCGATAGTTGTACGGAGTTGTCGTCATGACCCCAAAGATTTGGTGGCGAGGGAAATGGATATCGTATGCTTTACGCACTGAGTGAGAGATGTGAGGATGGTTGCTATGCTTGACTTATTTGCTGTCACTATGACATACACACCCCATCCCCGTATCTTTACACCATTTTTTTTGTGGCACCTTAGAGTATCGTATGGTATGTAGTGCTAACTCTTTGGTTGCAGGTACAGGTTCAGGTGTGGTTTAGTATACCTGTTATTGTTTTGTTTTGTTACTTATCACTCATACCAGACTTTTGTCTGACCCAGAGTTTTATGTCTCTTCTTATTACTCCGGGTGCTCACACGAGCAGACTAGAGACAGGTTAGATGGTATGCACGAGTAACTTATCCGGAGACGAGCATGAGGCTTCCACGTATGATACATATAGATATTCTCCCTGTGTTGTTGAAGATCACTGCTTGGGCATTAGTAGTGCATCTTCTACTTTAGCTTTCTTTTGCTTTAGAGACAGTTTAAAGTTGTAATAATGATGTTGGATTATAAGCTGTATTTGGATTTCCGCTGCTATGTTGGTTTAGTTTTCAGCTTATGCACTGTCTCGCCTGTTTTATGTCAAGATTATGCTATTATTATATTTTGTTCCATGCTTTGTGAGACATTCTACAGGTTCCTTGTTAGTTCATTCTTTTCTTTCTTTTCTTCTGATGACCGTCCCGTGCTAGCTGGGCATGTGTACAACACACTTTCGGAGGAAATACCAACTGGTCCGGGGCGGGCCGCCACAAGAATGACTCGTTAGAGATGGGATCAGTAGTATCCTAGAACAAGTGTGAAGAGTAGTGTTTTGAAAATAAAAATTGAAAACAATTTTGTTTTGAAATTTTAAACCTTTTTCAGCGTATATGAATATTTATTTGTGTTGATTTGGACAATCAAGTATATAAAGATTTTGTGTATGCGTCTGATCCACGTATATTCGAAGTTTTAATATACTGGATAGATATAGAATCGCACTCTTGTTGCCCGGAGATGACTCTGATGACACTGATGATTGACATGTCAGCATCTGTAGTTTATGTTCGAGTTTCGAAGGTGGGATTTCTATATATTTCCAATTGACTAGTGTGAGAACCAAAATTAGATAGGGCTTATTATTGTGATTTGGCACAAAAAATGTGATTTTTGACTATATATCAAAGTTATGAATTTGAAATGATAATTAACTAATTGATTACTTGTTGTGTTGTTGGATTATTGTTTGATTAATTAAATGTTGAACCTTTAGCCAAATTGAACCTAATAGTGAATTATATTGAAATCTGTCGCATTTGTATGCATATACATGTACTTACATTGAATAGGTCAGAGCAAGGAGGCTAGAGAAGAGGAATATAATTGTTTGCCCGACAAATATGTACAGTTTATTGTATTTCTTGGGTTTTTTGATGATTTTATGAGCCGATTGGCTAGCCGCTTAGCTGTTTCTTCTTATTTTTGGATTGGTGAGGGCCACGGGAGGCTATTTGAAATATCCCGAAGCTCCCGGTGCAGGGGAGTTATGGCGAAATTTTTCGAAAATTTAGGGTGTTAGCCGAATTTTTGAAAAAGTTGAAAAGTTCTTAGAAACTGAAAAGTTGAAGAACTTAGGTCATAAAGGAACTAATGAAAGTTGAGATGATTAGTTAAATAACTTTTGGCTTCGTTCCTTTTCGGGGACGAAAAGTTTTAAGTGGGGGAGATTGTAATAACTCGGAAATCTAAGCTAATCTAAAACTTTTATTTTGGCAATTTTAGCAAATTGTGAATATTTAAAATGATTATTTTAAATAATGACGAGGAGAAATTTATTTTGAATAGAATTAGAATGTACATAATTATATAGAGCGTCGTTAGAATATAAATATTTTATTTTAAATAAAAAAAGAATTGAAAATGGCGCGGTAGTTTTAAATTTCGATTTCAAATTTCAAATGAATGTATAAGATTCAAAATAAACCGGATTTTGGCGAAACCAAAAATATTAGAATCTAATTGAGAATATCTTTTCAACGAATCCGAGAATTCAAAATTTCATAGCGGGAATCAAAAGTTACGTCCGGTTGAAAATTCAGAATTGTCGCTATGGAATTATGGCCCTTAAAAATGGAAATTTTGCAAACGACCTCTGTTTTCAACGAAACCACTTTTGTTGGATCCGAGATGTCAAGTTATTGCTATGTTTCAAAATTCGTAATTTTCTGAATCAATATGTGAGCACGGCGAAGTAAAACGTGCTTTGTCAATTACCATCGACCAGAAAATGGCTATTTTTCAAATGGTCTCGGAATTTGACGAAATTAGTTTTGTTAGAGCCGTATCGTCAATACGAAGCTAGAAAATATTTTTTGGGAATTTTTAGGGTCGTACGTAGCCCCGGTGAATTGAAATGCGCGTTCAAAATCAATATATAGATTTATAATTTGATTTTGACAAAAACTGATCGAGACAGTCGAACTGGCTTACGATACATCTCCCATTGTATTTGGAATGGGGGTAATTAGCTAGGGACGACAGTCGTTGGGTCTCGTTTGGGTTTTGAAATAAAAAGTTACTTTTTGAAATAATTAAACAATAAAAAATATATATTTTTATAATTCCCCTCCCCCTTTTCCTCGTTCCCTTAGTCAACGCGAGCCACCCCTATCGTTCAAAATCATTACAGAAAAAAGAGTAAAACGCGATCGAAGCCCCCTCTGTCCACTGTGCAGCCGCCGGAGCTGGCTCCGCCCCCCCGCCGTCCGAGCTACCCCAGCCTCCGCCGCATCCCTCTCCTCCCTTCCCCCGTTCTCCGATCGAGCAAAGCGGGCCCCCAAACCCTAGTCCCCTAAAACCGACGCGCCCGCCGCCAGTGAACCCCTACCACCGTCTGACCGCCTTCCTGCTGTCGTATTCCCCTCTGACGACCTCTGCAACACCTCCTCCTCCGAAAATAGTGAGATTTTCCTTTTCAGTTTATTTTAATTTAGTTTTAATTTATAAAATACTTACTTTAAATTCAGTTTTAATTTGTATAAATACATAGAGATGATTAGATTCTTAACTTTCATAAAGGATTGTATTTTTAACTTTGAAAAGATTTTATTTTTAAATAAATAAAAAGATTAGATTTTTATTAGATAGAAATATTATTTTTATGAAGATAAAAATATGATTTTTATCCATAGAGAGTTGAATTAAAATTGAGATTTTTATACATATATAACATCATAATAGAAAGGAGATTTTTATATGTATAGCGTTGAGAAAAAAAATTGGATTTTTATATATAGATAGAAGTTATAAAAATATGATTTTTATATTATAGAAAGAATAAAAATATGATTTTTATATAATAGAAAGAATAAAAATATGATTTTTATATTATAGAAAGAATAAAAATATGATTTTTAAATTGGTAGAGTATTAAAACTATGATTTTTAATATATATAACGTCATACATTATGAACAGCGTAGAGAAGACTGCGTTGGAAGTACGGACAAATCCAGACTGTTCTGAATTTCAGAAGTAAAATGGAGGAGTGGAACCAAAAGGTGAGAACTTCTCACTTTTAATTCTTGTTTTCTAGTTGAAATATATACTAGGATGCAGACAATGCTTAGCAGCACCCGACACCCGTTGTCCACAGACCATGGACGACTTGTGTGATTGTTTGTGTTGTGAAATTTTACTGTTGATTGTGATGTGAAAAGTATATATTCATGTGTTGAAAGAAAAATAATTTCATGTGTTGAAATAAATAATTTCATGTGTTGAAATAAAATATAATTTCATGTGTTGAAATAAAATATATATTCATGTGTTGAAATAAAATATATATATTCATTTACTAATCGAACGATTTGTTTATGTACACCAATTTAACTAATATTGATTGGGACGATAAATTTTACACATCGCCTTGTGTTGAAATAATATATATATATATATATATATATATATATTCATTTACAAATCGAATGATTTGTTAATGTACACAAATTTGACTAATATTGATTAGGACGATAAATTTTACACATCGCCCAACTGCACAAATAAAATATGTGTTTGATTGTTTGAAATCCCACACGGGTGTTGGGATGAAATTAAACATATACTAATCCCAATAATTAGTTGTATGTCGATCGATTGATTGATAGGCTGTTATAAGCATTGAATATTTATATTTGATGCTTATACAGTGTAGAATGCACTTTGGATGATGGTTGATTATTTATCGTTGCTATTATATACATGTTTTATATGGAACCCATATAATTAACAATATATGGTAATTGATTGGGCCTCATTCCAATTAGAAAAATAAATTCATGTGTTGAATAAAATAAATATTCATGTGTTGAATAAAAGAAAATTCATGTGTTGAATAAAATAAATATTCATGTGCTGAATAAAAGGAAATTCACGTGTTGAATAAAGTATATATTCATGTGTTGAATAAAAGAAAATTCATGTGTTGAAGAAAATATTCATTTGTTGAATAGAATAACGAGGTTATTGAAAGATTTAAAGCCGTGTTGATTAGATTTGCGCCATTTTGACGCGAATGAGATTTATATCGATTATATTCGTTTTTATAATGAATATAGAAAAGGAAGTAATTTCAAAATATAAAATTTTGAAAATATTATCATTTATATATATATCGATGATATGGAATATTCAATTTTGATTAGAAATTGAATAGGAAGTTGAAATCGTTTTGAAAATGAATTTAAAACGATTTGTAAAATACGTTTTAAATGGAAATCGATGATATATATATATATATATATATATATAATATAATGGCCTGAATAGAACGCACCATGCTGCGGCAGTTCACGAATTTCGGCCCTTGACTTTGAATGGACGTTGCGGGAGATCCGACCGTCGGATTCTCCTAAAACCAGAACCGTTGGGTTCGTATCGAAAAGAGCTTTCTAACGAATGTGAGAAATTAGAATTCTAACAGTTGGATTTGGAATTATGTCCAAATAAAATTTGGAAAAGGTCGTTGTAAGTGCAGTTCGATGGCCGTTGATGGAAATCGACTGTACGGGCCTTGATAAAATTATTAAAAAGAGTAATAATTTGTGTAAAATCAGAAGAAGTGATTTGGAAAGAATTGAGATGAAAAATTCCATATTTGAAAAGATAAAAATAGATTTTTATCGAAATGAACTAGTTTTGAACTAGAGTTATAATCCATTTATTTTTTAAATAAATAGATTGGATTTGAAATGGTTTTAAAAGTAACCAGAATTTCCAATAATTGAATAGGAATGGATTTGAATCGAAATTGTCTTTGGAATATTTCGATGTTGGATTTCGTGATTATACAGATATTGTTATGGAAATCTGAAAGATATATTTATATCGTTATTTCCAATATGATATTTGTTGGTCGTAGAGTTTGATATTGAATATAAGCCGATATATTTTCTATTCAGAGCCCTGTATTTAATATCAAATGGGATTTGGGTTTGTCCTGAATGGTGTCTTCATTAACACTGTTCTTAAACCCAGTGGAGAAAAAGATTAAATCTTTTTATTTTAGATTTAATGAAGTATACCAATTAAATGATATTTAATTGGAATTGAAATGGAATGTGATTTTGGGTTTATCGTGAACCGTGTTTTAAAAGATATTGATTCTTTAACCTAGTTAAAGACAAGATATGGTTTCCCAAGTTAAACAATCGTTAAGATTGATTTTTTAGGAGATTAAAACCAAGAGGAGTTTTAATGAATCTTTAATTAGGTTGAAATGATCGAGAATGGAGTACTACCAGTTTTACTCCAGGCGATAGTTAAATCTTTAATTAGATTTGAACGTGAAATGGTAATTGAATTTACCGATAACACCGTGGTGATATGAAGAATGATCAGTTTTACTTCGTGGGATGAATAGGTTGTGATTGAGAAATAAAATAAATGTTTACTTCGATGTGGTTCGCTAATCCCGACTAGTTTGAATTGATATTCAAAAGAAGATTATAGAATAAATTTAAAGAATTTATCTCTGATAAAATTAATGGGAACCTTTCCCAAAGTATATGAATATTTGAATAAAAGAATATTCTGAATTGGAATTAGGCGTATGTTGTGTTTGTGTAACACTTGTTTATTATATACGCGAGTTATTCAGAAAGACCGGGTTTATCCCATTCTGAATAACTGATTCGACGTGGTGTCGAGGATGAAGACGGTGGTCGAAGACCGGAGGTCTTCACATCTTTTGGGTGACTACTGATGATCTTGATTGGGCTGTACATCCAAGAGGAGAGAATCAGTTGGTGATTTTCCCGACGTACTTGGAGATCGATGGATATGCGAGTTACAAGGTGCCTCCGGTTTCGTTCAGACCTGGAACATACTTGTAAATGGACTGTGTGTCTGACATTTGATATCATTCTGTGTGATTGATAGATACCGGTTGCATGGAGTGGTTTGCCTGTGTGGCATGCGAAGATGCAAAGGATCAAGGCTTTTGTTGAAAAGCAAAGTCTTGTGGTTGATGATCAAAGCACAGCCTGTGTGGCATAGCTTTGTGTAATGTTAATTCGCGAGCCTTACACCCCGGTTGTGAACCAGAAACGGGAAAGTACTTCAGGGAGGGCATGCGTTTCCTTCTAGCTAGGGTGGTGTCAGTGACCTACCAGCCCTGACATTTATATTATTTTCACCTATTTGGTTGTTGCTGTTGCGAGGCGCCTCGGATATATCGGTGACTATGTGGAGCGGATGGAGTCATTTGGCTCATTGATGCCCTAAAGGGATCAAGGCTTTTGTTGAAAAGCAAAGTCTTGTGGTTGATGATCAAAGCACAGCCTGTGTGGCATAGCTTTGTGTAACGTTAATTCGTGAGCCTTACACCCCGGTTGTGAACCAGAAACGAGAAAGTACTTCAGGGAGGGCATGCGTTTCCTTCTAGCTAGGGTGGTGTCAGTGACCTACCAGCCCTAACATTTATATTATTTTCACCTATGTGGTTGTTGCTGTTGCGAGGCGCCTCGGATATATCGGTGACTATGTGGAGCTGATGGAGTCATTTGGCTCATTGACGCCCTAAAGGGCGGGGAAACGTGGTGTTCAGGCATTTTAATCCACATCGGTGGACCGGCCCTGATGATCCAAGGGCCCACCTGAGTCTGGGTCCTGAGACCTAGGCTAGAGCGTCTCGAAGTGGTGAGGACTATCTTTTGCCTCGGTTCACAGATGGAAATTCAACTTACAATATGTGATTTTGCGGTTTTGATTGTAGAACCTATATATGGCGACATACTGGTATGGGGCACTTATGCCGTCTATGATTGATACTTATGATTGAAATTGTTTTGACACTATACACTTATAGTAATAATAAAAGATGAAATTTAGCGTATCATGCATTCTTTGGCTATTATAAGGTAAAGCCCTATCCTTCGGCTTGTGTTGCATTGTGTGATGGGACCTGGGTCTTATAATAGCTTAATTGTTCTTTATTTAGCATTGCGCTGTTGTTTTATGCACTGGTATTCTTGGGAGGAAACTTGTTCCGTGTTATACGGCATGGTCCCTTGATTTTCCTAACTTTAAAATAAAGATAAATAACTGTTTTAGTTCACACACCAGTCACATGACTGACCTGGAGTTTATTGTTTTAACCTAAACTCTGGGTGCCCCTATTTTCCATGGGCAGCTAGTAGTTTTGGTTTTGCAGATTTATATTCACATGACCTGGTTTACAGCTGGAATGATATCTGGAAAGCTCTGTATCCGTATATCTTCTTTCAGTTGTGTTTTGTATTATTTTCTGCTGCTATGTAAATAATTTTAATCTCTGATATTAAGTGAATGTTTAATATTGATTCATACTCTATATATTCTTGTATTCTAATGGAATTGTTGTAATTAACAATGAAATGTTCTTCTGTTTGCGTTCCGATTTGTCGTGTTCTCAAAACAATCAGGGGTTTCGAATGGTCTTGGTCGGTTTAGCGATCGATTCGGATCGAGCGAAATTCCCAATTGTTACACTTTGATTCTGGCGCATCGCACTCTTTCATATCTGCTTCTTTAGTTGAATCTCTGCACCTAGACACCATATAGTAGAGGATCCCTTAGTTGTTATAAATCCAATTGGGGGCTTAGTTTATTTGCCAATGATTTGTTTGGATTCGGAAATCTCTATTTTAAGCGTTGGGTTTAAATGTAATGCTTATGTTTTGGGCTTTACGGGCTATGGGCTGATTCTAGGCATGGACTGACTATCCAGTAATAGTGCCATCCTTGACTGTGAAAAGAGAGTGGTTAGACTCATGACTTGCCTTGGTAACACTCTCGAAATTTCTTGTAATCCGATGAACTCTATCATGCTTAATTATCTTGAATCTCTTGATGCATCTGTTGAGAATTTGCAGTCTGTTAGAGTAGTCCGTGAATACCCGGATGTGCTTGAAGAGGTGAAGGGTTTACCTCCGAAGCGGGAGATAGACTTCCTCATATACCTTGTTGATAATGCAAAGCCCGTTGCTTTACCCGTTAGGCACATGGCCCCAAGGGATAGAAAGGAGCTCAGCAAGCAAATTAAAGAGTTGCTTGAAAAGGGGTTCATAAGACGAAGTACTTCTAAATGGGGTGCTCCAGTTGTGTTCGTGACCAAAGCTGATGGTTCACTCTACCTATGCGTGGATTATAGGGAGCTGAACAAGCTAACTAGGAAGAATAGGCACCCACTCCCAAGAATTGATGATCTGTTTGATCAGATCGTAGGTGCATCCGTTTTCTCCCAACTAGATCTGGCTACCGGGTTTCATCAGCTAAGAGTGGCTGAGGATAATATTGACAAAACCACATTTAGGACCTCGGATGGTTTCTTCGAGTGGCTTGTCACGCCTTTCAGCTTGACAAACGCACCTGCCTATTTCGTGGACTTGATGAGCAGGATATTCCGGGAATTCCTCAACAAATTTGTGATGGTCTTCGTGGACGACATCTTAATCTTCTCAAAAGCGAGGAAGAACATGATGTGCATTTAAAGGAAGTGTTAGATACTCTTCGAGCTCATTGGCTGAAAGCAAAATTCTCCAAATTCTACTATTGGAGAGTAGAAGTAGGGTTTCTTGGACATGTGGTGTCCAAAGAGGGGATAGCCTTGGACCCCGCAAAAGTAGTCGCGGTGCAAGATTGGAAGATTCCGTGAAATGCAGCCGGAGTCCAAAGCTTTCTCGGGCTAGCAGGCTATTATCGAAAATTCGTTAAGGACTTTGCGAAAATCTCAGCACCGCTGACAAGATTGACAAAGAAGAACTTGACTTCGGCTTGGGATTTGGATTGCGATATTGCTTTCCAACGTTTGAAAAGGGCTCTTACAACAGCCCCAGTTCTAACATTGCCTGATGGAAGCAAGATGTTTACATTATATATTAGACGCGTGCAGAACAGAATTGGGCGCTGTCCTAATGCAAGAAGGCAAAGTAATTTGCTATGGAGGAAGGCAGTTGAAGGTTCATAAGAAGAATTACCCAACTCATGATTTAGAACTAGCTGCCATCGTTTTCGCCCTTAAATCATGGTGTCATTATCTACTAGGAGAAAGGTTTGAATTATTTACTGATCACAAATCATTAAAATACCTTTTATTTCAGAAAGATCTTAATTTGAGGCAGCAAAGGTGGATGGAATTTCTCGCCTCATATGATTTTGAGATTGCCTATACCCCTAGTAAGGGCAATGTAGTGGCAGACGCCTTGAGTAGAAAGAAGCTGACTTTAAGCCTTCTCTTTGTGGAAAGGCAAAGCTAGGAGTTCATAGCAAGCTTTAACTTCAGACCCTCCTCTGACTTTGTACCTAGCTTGCTAGCAACGTTAGAAGTGCGACCAACTCTAGTAGACTCAATCGGAGCCGCGCAAAGAGAAGACCCTCAGCTAGCCGATGTGATGGACAAGCTAATTAGGGGTGAGACTTCTAGTCACCTCAATAGATACTCCATTGATGCCAAGGGCAAGTTGAGACGAGATGGAAGACTATGTGTCCCACAAGCAAGGGGTTTGGTAAAGATGATTGTAGAAGAGGCACACCATTCCAAGCTAACCATACACCCAGGCGGAGACAAAATGTATAAAGACATCAAAAGAGTTTTCATTTGGAATGACATGAAGAAGGACGTAGCTGAATTTGTTTCTAAGTGTTTAATATGCCAACAAGTCAAGGCGGAGCAGAAGAAGCCTGGTGGTTTGCTTCATCCTCCAGAGGTCCCACAGTGGAAATGGGATAGCATTTCGATGGACTTTATTGATGGGTTGCCTAGGTCAAGAAGGGGCAATACCGGTATTTGGGTAATAGTGGACCGACTCACAGAAAGCTCTCACTTTATACCTGTCAAAAGTAGAAGGACTGCCTCATCTCTAGCATCTCTATATCTTAAAGAGATAGTTCAACTGCATGGGATACCTTCCAACATAGTAAGCGATCGAGACCCTATCTTTACAAGTGAGTTCTGGAAGAGTTTACAAGAGGTTGTAGGCACACAACTATGTTTAAGCACAGCCTACCACCCCCAAACCGATGGGCAGACGGAAAGGGTGAAAAGAGTCTTAGGAGACCTCTTGAGATTGTGTGTTCTTGACTTTGGGGGGACATGGGAAGATCATCTTCCTCTAGTGGAGTTCGCCTACAACAATAGCTACCAAGTTACAATAGGCATGGCACCCTTCGTAGCCTTATACGGGAGACCGTATTGATCACCAACCTGTTGGTGGGAATCCATAGATAAGCCTATACTTGGGCCAGACATGATTAGGGAAACCTCATAAAAGGTGGACCTAATAAGAAGGCAAATGAAGACTGCTCAAGATAGATATAAGTCCTATGCATATAAAAGAAGAACCGACCTTCAGTTTGAGGTTGGAGACAGGGTTTTCCTTAAAGTATCTCCTTTGAGGAATGTTGTTCGCTTTGGATCCAAAGGGAAATTGGCACCTAGATTCATAGGACGATTTCTATCATTGAAAGATTTGGTACGATGGCCTACAGATTAGAGCTACCTGAAAAGTTGTTTGGAGTTCACAATGTCTTTCATGTTTCTCACCTACGGAAGTGCTTACATGAGTCTGCGGAAGTGGTGGAACCAAAGATACTAGAAGAGGTAGAAGTGGAACGAGAAGCAACAGTGAGAAGAATCCCAACTCGTATCTTGGGAACGGAAGCCAAAAAGCTACGCAGCCGTGAAGTCAAGCTTGTTAAAGTACAATGGAATGACAATGAAGAAGACGCGACTTGGGAGACCGAAAGCAAGATACGTGCAGCTTACCCTTATCTTTTTGAGGGTACATCTTTGATCTCTCCTTTATCATAAGTTTATTCATGCTTAGTTATCTTCTCGGTCCTATTTCTTGATCCTTAGTTGAAATCAATGGATGTAAACATGTATTTGAAACATGTTATGGTTGATGGTTGCAAAGTGGTTGCAAGTGGCTGCTAGTGATTGCTCGTGGATGCATATGCACATACACATTAGGTTCTAGATCGGCTCAATCACTTTCATATTGCATTTGCATATGAACGCATAAAATTGTATGTGGATTGAAACTTGATGTGTTATCATATGGACGTTGCATTTATATGAATGATTGTGCACTCATGTAGAATTATGAATTGGAAAAACTGCATACATAATGGACTCACGGCACTCTTATGATTCACATTAAGGAGGTCAACTGGATCAGTAGACCACTTGATTTTGCACTAGATAAGAGACATATACACACACTCTGCATATGTTCATATGGCATTAGAAGTCTTTTAAGGACAATGGATGCTTGTGGATGATGGACGAGTAGATGGATGATTGGATGTTAAGATGCATTCTTTTCAACTTGGAGATTTCGGGGACGAAATCCTTTAAGGAGGGGAGAATGTAATACCCCGAATTTTCTGAGAATATTAAAATTTACAAATTCAAGAACACTTAATTTTTAGAAGAAGAATTAAGTGAAATGGGTTGCGCTATTACGTTCGTCTCAAAATTTTGGTCAAGATAGACATTTGGTTTGCATAAAACGGATACCTTATGAAGAAGTTATTAAGTCTTGAAGTTTGTATGCATATGAGAAATATATATATATATATATATATGTATATATATAAATTAAATAAATAAATATGCAAAAAGTTCAAAACAGCGAATCAGGAGGGGGAATAACCGAATCGGCCCATTTTTGAGGTCGACCCGAGCCCTACTGGGTCGACTAGGGGTTGATTCAGGGTGTTTGGCTGCCAACCCGTGGGCTGATTCGCTCTAAGGTAGATGTGGCATCTGATTGGTTCCAATGGACTCCTTGCTGAGTCATTAGGGCTGATGTGGCTATTCTATCTTGTCTGAATGGCTTTGATTTGCTCTAGGTTAATCTGATGGTTCCTATTAAATCAAACTTCTATATAAGCAACCTAATACCTCAACCCTAAATCATATTAAAAATCAAACCAAGAGCCGCCATGCTGCCATTGGACAACCTCGAGTAGCTGACTTTCAACTTGAAGCAAATTAAAAGAGACAAACCAAATCAAAATTAAACTAAAACAACTATTGTCTACATCAAAGGCGAGCATTTCAACTTCAGAATACAGATTCCAAAAATCAAGATTGTCTTTTGTAAGTGTAGTTATCTTTTAGTTGTAAATAAATTTAAGACGTGATTTGATATAAAGTGAAAGATAGAATTATACCATGTTGTATAATATTGCCGATGCTAATTCATGTTTATTTCTTGTGATGATTTTATCATGAATTGTCTTGGAATGTTTGTGGCTTATTGGACTTGGTGTTGGATCTATTAAGGATTGAGAATGAAACTATCCATATCATATGCAAGTTATATGTTTCATGTTAAGATCTACATATCTATGTTTATATGATTAATGCAAGTTGTATGTATTATGTTAGATCCAAGTCAAGATCTACATATATATATTCATATGCTTTATGTTAGATCCATATGCCTTTATATATATATTCATATGTTCATATGCAAGTTACAAGTTTTATGTTGGATCCATGTCAAGATCTATCTAGGTTCATATGATTAATGCAAGTTATATGTTTTATGATAGATCCAAGTCATGATTTAATTATACATATGTTCATATGCAAGTTACATGTTAGATCCCAAACTAGATCTATATTTATACGCATGTTTATAAAGTGGATTTATGCAAGTTCACCTTGTTAGATCTAGTTCACACCTATATGTTAATGTTAAAATTATACATGCTTTGGAATTGGACATGTCACGATTATGTTATATGCTAGTTTATAATTGAGGTTATGCTCACACATGCCTAGATCTACATATTAACATGTTTTAGGCTTATGATTATTTAAGTCTAAATTATATGCAAGTTCGTGTGACATGTTAAATTATATGAATGAAATTTTATGCAAAATTTACATGTTTGGTTGAATCTATATTATGCATGTTCCCTTCTTTACCTCTTGTTTATAAATTTGGCTAATATGGGGGCCCAAAGACTTTATGTGGTTAACACGAACGAACAAACAGGGGTAACGTTGGGATAGTTATTAAAACAAAACATGTTAATAATGTAGGTGGGCCCAAAACCATGTAAATGGTTAAGGCCATGGATGGTATAATTTATACAATTAGTCTTGAACATAATTAAAATATGTGATATGAAACACTTGTAGAAAATTTACATATATAAAATGTAAAAGATGAATATGCCTAACCCTAGGTTAGACTGAGTTGTGGTGTAAACCTGCCTGGAACCGACCGGCACATCCAGTAGCCACAACAATACCTGTCTAATGTGAGTGGTTAGTGCATCAAACCCAGAAAGACCCGAGGTTAGACTGAGTTGTGGTGTAAAACTGTCCGGAACCAACTGGCACATTCAGTAACCACAACAATACCTGTATAATGTGAGTGGTTGGTGCTTTAATTAATTAATTAATTAAAGCTCATGAACAATCAAGCTAGAAATGGTGAGGTTAAGTAATTAAGGAAACACTTAACCAACTTAACATGTTAACAAGACAAGATTGGTGAGGTTAAGTAATTGAGAAAACACTTAGCCAATTCAACATGTTAACTAGACAAGATTGATAGAGGTTAAGTCAAACCAAGGACACTTAACCAATTTAGCATGTTGACTTGAAAACCCTAGTAACGGGGACCCGTTTTAGCAGTAACCCACATGGATGTATCAAGGTACCCTGAACTAGGCAGGGTTGGACACGATTACTGTGCTGAATATAAGCGGTCAAAAAGGGCGGCGGTTAGGTGCGTCAGTGTAGGTTTCGACGGAGTACGGGCGTGCACGGGCTCCGGAGTGGAAAAGGCAGGCATTGGGCACCAGGCGTACACTTGTGCATCTTTGAATCGTGTCAGGGTTGCCATTATAGGACTTGATACACCCTATACTGGAACCAGCACAAGTACTTAAAAATCACGTGGGGCCACATGACACCGGGAATACATGAATGCGAGTAGGAACCGATCAAATTATGAATAGGATCACTTTATTATGAACATGCATTGCTAGTTAAATAGCTCTTAGTGGGTGTAGAGAAGTAAAAGTGGGTGCGATAGCCAAATCTTGTTAAATCTTACTTTACCTCGTTTTAGGACTACCCTATCCTTGTGGTATCATTCTAAGTTCAATTTATTCATGTCATAGTCTTTTACTTGTTTACATGCTATTAAATAACTGGGCTTACCAGACTTATGTCTAACCCATTTTCCTTTCCCTTCTTTTCTTCCGTTGCCCCCCCTCCCCGGTCCGCAGGGAGGAAACACTTCTGCTTAGTCCAGATTAGTCAAAGCTTGAAGACCATAGTTGTAAGGCTTGGACTTTCCGTTTTGAGCTATGGCTATGATCAAGCTCTTGTTGGGGATTTATGTCATTTTATTTTCAATATTTCTTCTTTATGTTTTCAAGGAAAATGAAAAGTTGTAATAATTTGGAAGGTTAAAACAGTTGTTGAATTATTGTATTGAACAAGTATTTATGAAATAATATTTATCTTTTTCCGCTGCTTAAATTTTCTATCTTGTAATTTATTAGTACCTTGTACCTTAAAACGCTCCATCGAAGTTAAGGCATTCCCTTTGAGAGTGACCTTAACGGAGGTGGGGTGTTATAGAAATATAGTGGAGCGCTTTCATCTCATGCTCCACATACATAATATACAATCAAAACCACAAGCACTTATTGGGTGATGAATTTCCAACTATGACAATGTATGGAACCACCTTATGATAGCGTATCTCTAGAGGAGAATACACCGGGTTCAACAAGAACATTTTGTAACCCGATTACACATGACCGACCACTCATTTCGCTTGAGTGTATCTAATGTATATCACCAACGGTTGGGATCAGCAACCGTTTTCCTGAATGGGACAACATCAAATAGAATAAAGAATGAAATGAATTTCTCTACATAGGTGATATTACACCCTAATGGGAGCTACCCACATAACCATGATGCCTGCCCGATTTTTGTCTTTTCCCGGTTGTTGAGGCCTGAGGCTACGCTTACTTACCCTTCATGGATGACAATCACTTTGAATGCCACATTGTCAGATCCATAAATCATTAATTGATTTGCACAAATATATTCTGGAATTATGCTAAGACAATAGAATCTCCACCACCATATATATTTATACAGACCAACATATGCGATCATTAGAAATACTCCGTCAGACATTCGTCCATACACTTCGTTCTGGGACTGAATGAAACCGAAGGAACAATTTCCATTAATCCATCTTAGGCAATTTCTACCTAGGACTAACATAAAAAGCCCTTGCATTTTACTCCATCTTCGATTATCTTCATATAATCCGATTCACAACGCTACTGCCAATACGGAGTGGTTCTCGGATAATAATCCATTCGGTCTCTCCATATTGAAAACGATATTGGCAAATACATCGATAGTCGGTTATTTAACTATCGAAGAAAAACAAACAAACATCTAAAGCAACAAACAAATCACTGAGCCTCTTAATTAGTATTTCATTAATTAAATCACTTTTCCATTTTCTTATCAATATCTGTTAATCCGATATTTTCAATAATCATCTTCTTGGCCTGTAACACCGCGCATTTTTAATGAAATTAAAAATGTGTAAATATGTATATATATTATATACATAGATATATTTAAGAGAAAAATTAAATATTGCAACAAAACATGAAAAAGAGGAATGAGAAAAAAATAATGTTTAACATTGTTCAAAGGTTTGTAAACAAAAGACTTAGTGGCTCATTTGGTTAGAACACGTGACTTGTATACAAGAGGTTTTGAGTTCAATCCCCGCCAGCGCCGTATTTTTGTTTTAGGGGAATGGCTAAAGAGTGGCTTAGTGTGAAAGCAGTTCAATTAAAAATAAGTGGTTTAATGTGAAAAGGGTTAATTGGAAAGATAGTTAAAAAGAAAAATAAATATATAATATATATATATATATGACATGTGGGTGTCAACACCCCTGCTGTTGCGCATCATGTTGCACACATGGTGCATTTTTATTTGTTAATGAATTTTTTTTTGTTTTAGGGCTGATGTGGCCTCTTCTGATTGGCTGGATGACGTATATTTGAGCTGTGTGGTTCTGATGATCTCCTAGTTAATCTAAAGGCTCTAACTAAGCTAATACATCTATATAAGCACATATAATCTAAACCTAATCTAAACTAAATTCATTCATAAGCCTCCATGTTGCTGCATCCAAAACTAAACTAGCTTCTCTTCTTCAACGAATCAAAGCATATGATGGTGAAAAAGGGGAACGATTCCAGAACAACAACAAACGCTTAATTCAGATCAATTTTCTTTTTTCTTCTAACACTATGAGTATAGTTACTTTCACTAGATAATTAATTAAAAATAATGGTGATAAGTGTGAATCGGACTGTATGACTATGCCTGTATCATATGCTATTAGATCTATTATGTTGAGATATGCCAGTTCTGTTATCATATGTTATTGGATCTATTTTGTAGATTCTTATGCGTAATTAGATCCATTCTATTCTATGCAAGTTTATGTTAATTAGATCTATGCAGGTTTATGTTAATTAGATCTATGCTAGTTTATGTTGATTAGATCTATCCTATTCTATGAAAGTTTATGTTAATTAGATCTATGCAAGTTTATGTTGATTACATCTATCCTAATCTATGCAAGTTTATGTTAATTAGATCTATGCAAGTTTATGTTGATTAGATCTATCCTATTCTATGCAAGTTTATGTTAATTAGATCTATGCAAGTTGATGTTGATTAGATCTATTCTATTCTATGCAAGTTTATGTTAATTAGATCTATGCAAGTTTATGTTGATTAGATCTATCCTATTTTATGCAAGTTTATGTTAATTAGATCTATGCAAGTTTATGTTAATTAGATCCATGCAAGTTTATATTGATTAGATCTATCCTATTCTGTGCAAGTTTATGTTAATTAGATCTATCCAAGTTTATGTTAATTAGATCTATGCAAGTTTATGTTGATTAGATCTATCCTATTCTATACAAGTTCATATTCCATATGATTATTGGAGCTATATTATGTATGGATGATGTCTCTTTTCCTCTTCTTTTCCTTTTTCTTATGATTTAGGCTAACAACGACCCTAACATATTATGTGAATTATACGTACGAATGATGTAGGAACGTTGGCGAAAAGTTTGGGAAAAACGTTGAATGTTATGTATTTGGCATAAATTGGTTTGCAATCATGTAATTAACTTGGGGCATAAATTGGTATAATTTATGTACATAGAATTATGGACATAATTAGAATGAGAATTATGAACATAGACTAAATTGGGAATTAAGGACAAATTGGAATATGGATATTAATTCAAATTGGGTTTTGAATAATAGAATGAGATAATGAACACCTAAGACACGAGGTTAGAATTGGTTTGCGGTATAAGCCTGCCTGGACCCGCCCGACACATCCAGAAACCGCAAATGGAAGTCTAATGTGAGAGGTCAAAGGCATAAACTAGATGCGGAATAAGGCAAAGACACGAGGTTAGATTCGGATTGCGGTATAAGCCTACCCGAACCCGCCCGGCAAATCCAGCAACCGCAAAACGGAATCTAATGTGGGAGGTCCTGCAAGATTACGGTTATAATGAATTAAATAACACTTAACCAAGATAAGACATGTAGTGGGACATGGGTTCAAGTGGGTGACATGGGTGACATGTGAAATATAATTTGAAACACTTAACCTAGTTGTAACATGTAAGAAGACATGAATAAGAAGCGGTTAAGTGGGAAATCCTAGTGGGGACCGAGCATAGACGGGAAGCTTGTGTCAAGTGTGGGGACCCTTTTCAAACAGTACCCCATTTAGTATCTATGTGAGCTCGAACTAGGTCGAGGACAGGACACACTTACTGGGATTGTTTGTAAGAGGTCAAACGGGTTATCGGTGGCAACGCAAGTCCAATGGAGTCAGGTGCATGCATGGGTCCGGGCTGGTAGGTAAGACGTTGTTGCATCGTGTAAGTATAAGCCATGCATCCATAGTACACGGGTATCTACGAGTTAGGGAGCCGATCGAATGGGAGGGTAGTGGGTACAACTAGTGGAGATAGGAGCAGACAACACCTATGACAGCAACTTGGGTACACAAAACTACCATTATCATTGTCATTATCATTATCATTATAATTAGTAAGAGGGATCAACTTTCTGTATAACCAGTATTGGTGCGTTGTTGGAATTATCTTATAGTGATTAGAAGCGCAGTCAATGTTTATCTTGTCCATCTTTCTTAACTTGTCATACCCATTTATGTTACAGTCATTTCTTATATCCAGCTTATGTTCTTTTCTTATTACTTTAATGATTATATTGTTAAAGTCACTGGACCCGCCAGAATTTATGTTTGACCTCGTTTGTTTTGCCTCTTTTCTTTCCTTTCCCCCTCCAGGTTCTCAGGGTGGGACTAGTGGAGCTTGACTTGGATCACTTTCTCTCTCTTTTTGAAATGCTTGGAGTTGCTGAAAGTAATGTTCATCTTTATCTTCTTTTTTTATTATGGCTATTTGTAACGGGATTATCCTTTTGGTTTTCATGTAATAATTTGACCAAGATGGATATTTGTGTACTTGGTTTTACAAGTTGGTTTTGATGTTGTAACCAAACTATGTTCCGTTTTCGCTGCAATGAAGTTATTTTAAATTTTGAAGTACCATTTTTATATATCTATCTTGTGATGTTCTGTTCTATACACTTATAATGCTCCATGAAAGTTGATGCATTCCCTTTGTGAGTGACATTAAAGGACGTGGGGTGTTACACGTGGTATCAGAGCTGAAGGTTACCAGAATAGGTAAAAGATTTTGAAAACCATTTTCAAAAAGCATTTTTTTAGAAGTATTTTCAAAAACATGTTTTAAAGAGAGTACTTTTAAGAGAAATGTTTATTATGAAAAAAAAATCACCAAAGGCCATATATCTATCTTTTGATTCTCTGTTTTGAATCTCTTCCTTTTTCCTTTCAGCATGTATGGGGAACCGGTTATACCCGAGGGCGTACAGATACCAGGATGGTTCAGAAGGTATCTGGAGGCTGGGGCTACTGCCACAGGCCCAGCAGATGTTCCTCCTCCCCCAGTTGAGACCGCTCCTCCTCCTCCTCCCCGTGTAGATGCTTTTTCTAAGATATGCAAGGACTTTTGAGCGATGGGCGAAAAACCTTTTCATGGGACTAAGACGTTCGTTGAAGCTAGAAACTGGCTCAAGGAAGTGGAGGACTTATTTGGTATCTTTGATGTAGATGATGGAAGAAAGGTTCAACTAGCTGCTTGGTTAATGAAGGACGAGGCCTCATTTTGGTGGGAGGTCACGAATGGAGAACGTGCATTGGATACTTGGATGGATTTCAGACGGAGGTTCGAGTTGAAATTTCTTTCACGAGCAGAGGAGAATTTATACATGGAGAGGTTTTTGGCTTTGAAACAAGGGAATTTGTATGTAAAGGAGTACGTCAATATGTTTAACCAGTTAGCAAGATTCGGCTTAGAGTTGGTGAATACACCGCATAAGAAGGCCCTGAGATTTGCTAAGGGTTTGAATGAGCTGCTACACGGATTAGCTATGTCCGACATTCTTATGGGGGCTACTTTCGATAAACTTGTTGACATGGCGCTTATGCATGAAGAGGAGAAAGTTGCTAATATTAATAAGGCACAGGATAAGAAGGTGGATTCAAAGAAAGCACAACAACAACAAAAGAAAGGTGGTAAGGATAATAAAGGCAAAGGGAAGAAAAGGTGTTTTAATTGTGGAACACCGGGCCACTTAAGCAAGGACTGTAGGAAGAAGAAGAAGACTGGTTGCTTCCAATGTAGCGAGGTAGGATATTTGATTAAAGACTGCCCAAGGAGGAATGGACAAGGGCAAGGACAGAGGACAGGATCTACTTCTAGAGGGCAGGTTCATGCTCTCATGGCACAGGATAGGAGAGAGGTAGAAACATTTCTGTTAAAAGTTTGATTTTCCTTTTTGATCATTCTGTTCGAACTTTGTTTAACTCTGGCACTTCACACTCGTTCATATCTTCTTCATTAGTTGAAACACTGCACCTAAATACTAGTTTAGTTGTGGATCCCATAGTAGTCTCAAATCCTATTGTGGGTACGACCATCTTGCCATGTTATGTCGGGATTTGAGAATATATCTGTATGGCATTGAGTTTGAATGCAACACCTACATTCTTGGTTTCATGGGCTACGGCTTGATCCTTGGGATGGATTGGCTAGCCAGGCATGGTACCATCCTAGACTGCGAAAGGAGGGTAGCTAGATTGTTGACTCGTTGTGGAAGGACGTTTGATATTTTTTTGACCCTGGAGGTCCGATAATGCTTAGCTACCTAGAATCACTTGACACATCCATCGATGATTTGGAATCTGTTCGTGTAGTCCGTGAGTATGGTGATGTCTTTGATGAGGTTTGGGGTTTACCCCCGAGACGCGAGATAGACTTCCATATATACTTAGTAGATAATGCAAAGACAGTTGCATTACCAGTGCGCCACATGGCTCCAAGAGAAAGGAGGGAGATTAGTAGACAAGTGAAAGAGTTGCTTGAGAAAGGGTTTATAAGAATAAGTATCTCGAAGTGGGGTGCTCCAGTTGTTTTTGCTACGAAGGCTAATGGTTCGCTCAGATTGTGCGTGGACTATAGGCAGAACAGACACCCATTGCCGAGGATAGATGACTTGTTCGATCAGTTGGTTGGTGCTTTGATTTTCTCGCAGTTGGATTTAGCTAAAGGGTTTCATCAGCTAATGGTGGCTGAGGACAGCATAGATAAGACTGCATTTAGGACTCTCGATGGTTTCTTCAAATGGCTTGTCATGCTGTTTGGTTTGACGAATGCACCCGCATATTTTGTAGACTTGATGAGTAGGGTGTTTAGGGAGTTTCTAAACAAGTTCGTGGTAGTCTTTGTTGATGATATTTTGATTTTCTCTAGAAGCAAGGAAGAGCATGCCCTACATCTTAGGGAAGTCTTAGAGACTCTTCGAGCACATCAACTCAAAGCTAAGTTCTCCAAATGCCATTTTTGGAGGAAGGAAGTGAGGTTCTTAGGGCACGTGGTCTCTAAAGAAGGGATAGCAGTGGATCCCGCGAAGGCTGTGGCAATCCAAGATTGGAAAATTCCTAGAAATGCAACGGAAGTAAGAAGTTTTCTGGGGTTGGCGGGCTACAATATGAAGTTCATTTAAGGACTTCACGAAGATATCAGCCCCACTTACACGATTGACAAAGAAGGATTTGACTTTTTCTTGGGATGTTGACTGTGACGATGCTTCCAACGCTTGAAGAGGGCTTTGACGACAGCTCCAGTTTTAGTTTTGCCGGATGGGAGTAAGCCATTCACAATTTATACCGATACTTGTGGGACAGGGCTTGGTGCAATTTTGATGCAAGAGGGAAGGGTGATATGTTATGGTGGAAGGCAGCTGAAGGTCCATGATAAGAATTATCCTACCTACGACTTAGAGTTAGCCGCTATAGATTTTGCGCTTAAGTCTTGGTGCCATTATCTCCTTGGCGAGAAGTTTGAGTTGTATACAGACCATAAGTCTCTAAATTACTTGATCTCTCAAAAATATCTAAACTTAAGGCAATAGAGGTGGATGGAATTTTTAGCATCCTACGATTTTGAGATTGCATATACCCCTGGCAAGGGTAACATTGTAGTTGATGCCTTGAGTAGAAAGAGGTTGACTTTGAGTCCTTTGTTCATAGAGTGGCAGAGTTTGGAGTACATATCTACCTTTGACTTTAGACTCTCTAACGATTATGTACCTGGTTTGTTAGCATCACTGGAGGTGCAACCTACGCTTTTAGGATGGGTTGGAGAGGCACAACGAGATGACCCACAATTGGTTGAAATAGTAGACAAGCTCATAAGAGGGGAGTCTTCGAGCCATCTTAGTAGGTATACTATAAATGACAAAGGTTGGTTGCGTAGGGATGGGATACTTTGTGTCCCTCGAGACGAAAGCTTGAGAAAGACGATTCTTGAAGAAGCACATTGTTCTAAGATGTCCATACATCCCGGTGCTGACAAGATGTATAGGGAAATGAAGTGAGTTTTCTTTTGGGACGGAACGAAGAAGGGCGTGGCTGAGTTCTTTTCTAGATGCTTGGTGTGTCAGCAAGTTAAGGCGGAGCAAAAGAAGCCTGGTGGTTTGCTTCACCCCTTAGAGGTTCCACAATGGAAATGAGAAAGCGTTTCCATGGATTTTGTTGATGGATTATCGAGATCAAGGAAGGGTAATACGGGGATTCGGGTAGTAGTAGATAGGCTTACCAAGAGCTCCCATTTCATTCTCGTCAAGAGTAAAAGAACAACGGCATGGTTAGCATCTATTTATCTTAGAGAGATAGTTCGTCTGCACGGCATACCTTCTAGTATTGTGAGCGATCGAGATCCCATTTTCACTAGTGTGTTTTGGAAGAGCTTGAAAGAGGTGGTAGGAACACAATTGTGTTTGAGCACCGCTTATCACTCACATACGGATGGCCAAACAGAAAGAGTGAATCGGATTCTAGAAGATCTTTTGAGATTATGCATCTTGGACTTTAGAGGGACGTGGGAGGAACATCTTCTATTAGTAGAATTCGCGTACAACAACAATTATCAGACTAGCATTGGCATGGCACCTTTTGAAGCTCTGTATGGACAACCTTGCCGATCACCGACTTGTTGGTGTGAATCTACAGATAGGATTTTACTTGGGCCCGATATGGTGAGAGAAACTTCAGAAAAATAAACTTGATTCGGGGACGTATGTAGATGGCACAAGACCGGAAAAAGTCTTATGCTGACAAGAGAAGGACCGATCTTGAGTTCAATGTTGGAGACATGGTCTTTATTAAAGTATCACCATTGAGGAACGTAGTTCGCTTTAGATCCGTAGGGAAGTTGGCACCTAGGTTCGTAGGGCCATTCCCCATTACAGAAAGAATTGGACAAATTACCTACAGAGTGAACTTGCCTGAGAAGCTTAGTGGTGTTCATAATGTATTTCACGTGCCACATTTGCGGAAATGTTTACATGATACTGCGGAAGTAGTAGAGCCGAGCATGCTTAGAGAGGTGGAAGTAGAGCGAGATGCCATGATTAGACGAGCTCCTACATGCATCCTTGGATCGGAGGTCAAGAAGTTACGCAACCGAGAGGTCAAGTTGGTTAAAGTCCAATGGGGAGATGATCAAGGGAACGTGACTTGGGAGACGGAAGACAAGATGCGTGCGTCGTACCCTTTCCTTTTTGAGGGTATGTTCTTAACTTCTCCTTTTTCTACCGCTTTGTTTATACTTGTTCTATCGCTTAGTATATCCTCTCGATTACAACTTCGATCTTTAGGCAGGAAAATCCTATGGTTGTAAACATGTGTTCGAGACATGTTATTTTTGGTGGATGCAAGTGGATACAAGTGTTTGCTAGTGGTTGCTCGTGGATGCATTTACACACAAATTAGGCAGTAGATTGGCTCAATCACTTTCATATTGCATATGAATGAGTGTGCATATTTAAATTAATGGTTGTATATTGAATGCGTTATCATATGGATGTTGCATTTGAATGAAAGGTTGTGCACTCATATAGGAATGATATGTATCATTAGGATTCCTTTGCATACATGTTGGACTCATGGCACTGACATAATTTGCATTGAGGAGGTCAACTGAATTAGTTGACCGTTTGATCTTTGCATTATATAAGGAACATAAACACACACCCACCTTTGCATATGTTCATATAGCATTAGTAATCTTTTAAGGACAATGGATTCTTGTGGATGATGGATGAGTAGATGGATAACGGAAGGTAGGATATATTCTTCTTAACTTGAAGATTTCGGGGACGAAATCCTTTGTGTAGGGAAGAATGTAACACCCCGCGTTTTTAGTGAAATTATAAATGTGGAAATATGTATATATATAATATACATAGATATATTTAAGAGAAAAATTAAATACTGCAACAAAACATGAAAAAGAGGAATGAGAAGAGAATAATGTTTAGCATTGTTCTAAGGTTTGTAAACAAAAGACTCAGTGGCTCATTTGGTTAGAATACGCGACTTGTATACAAGAGGTTTTGAGTTCAATCCCTGCCAGCGCCATATTTTTGTTTTAGGAGAATGGCTAAAAAGTGGCTTAGTGTGAACGCAGTTCAATTAAAAAAAGCGGTTTAGTGTGAAAAGGGTTAATTGGACAGATAGTTAAAAAGATATATATATATATATATATATATATATATATATATATAAAGAGTGTGTGTATATATATATAACTTATATTATAATGCAAAACTTTGGTCAAAGCAGTCAAAGTGAAGCCTTTTTAGGTTTTCCTAATATACCATTTCTCCTACCATTGATCTGAATGGTCATGCGTGGCTATTTCTGTCATTCTTTCTGGAGTAGTGGGGTAGTTACCCCTTACGATTTCATCCACTACCCGACCGCATTTTCATTCATTTATGTAAAAAAAGGCTCCTCTTCTTCAACCTTCGACAGCCATCATCTCCTACCCGCCCTTCTCTATTGCTACTTTTATGATTTAATTTCTTTGTCCCCCTTCTTCCCTTAACACTGCCTACTTTTTCATGTTCAGTTTGGATTTTACACCGTTTTCTTCTACTTTGCTTTCTGAAGAGAATGAGAGTAGCCCATCTGTACTTCCTCCATGACCAACATCTACATCGACAGAGGGTACATCCCAAATTGAGCCACCAGGTACTCTTCACGTCAGTTAGATCTGAAATTAGGTATTTTTTTTCCTTCAAAATATTTGCTTTTCACGGACTAAATTTATTTCACTACCCGTTTTTTGCAAGTTGTCATCCGCTGTATTTCAGCCACTCTGATTTTGTGAGCTTTTTACTTTAGTTTCACATATAATTAAGGATGTCATTTGCTGTCCATTTGTGACCTTTTTGGTTCACTTTCTCATGTAATTTTTCTTCTTCCTTTTGGTTTACTTTCTCATTTAATATTTTTCTTTTACTATCAATTTTCTTTTTAATTATTGTTGGCATGAAAGATACTTATGTTTGTTTCTTTTATGTATAAATTT
Organism: Allium sativum; assembly: GCA_030737875.1. Classification (NCBI taxonomy): domain Eukaryota; kingdom Viridiplantae; phylum Streptophyta; class Magnoliopsida; order Asparagales; family Amaryllidaceae; genus Allium; species Allium sativum. Next base: position 757,015,709 of record CM060918.1, read on the forward strand.
TTTAGGATATAAAGATAGCTTGGATTTAGGTTTGTAACAAGACCAGGTTGAACAGAAGATGTAGAGGGTTCAGGTTCCTGTTATTCAACGCTTCAGCATGATGTACATGGATGATGGTTAGTTCGGATTTAACTAAAACAAGTATTCACTTCCAGATATCTTCTTTACAATGCATGTCAAAGTTTGGCAGTTAGTTTTGTTTATTGAAGTTCTTTTTACTATGCATAAATTAAGAAGAAACATTGTAACAACCCGAAAATCTGGGCCAGTTTAAAATTTCTATTTTGGCAATTTTAGCGAATTTTGATCATTTAAAATAGATTATTTTAAATAATAACGACGAGAAATTTATTTTGAAATGGAATTTGACGTATATATTATATACGTCATCGTTAGAATAGAAATAATTATATATATTATAAATAGAATTGAAAATGGCGCGGTAGTTCGATAGTTCGATTTCAAACTTCAATTGAATGTACCGGGTGCAAAATAAACCAGATTTTAGTGAAACCAAAAATAATAGGATCTAATTGTGAATATCTTTCCAACGAATCAGACGAATCGAAATTTCATAGCGGGAATCAAAAGATATGTCTAGATGAAAATTCTGAATAGTCGCTATGGAATTCAGGCCCTTAAAAATGGGAATTTTGTAAACGACCTCGGATTTCGATGAAACCACTTTTGTTGGATCCGTGATGTAAAGTTATTGCTAGATTCCAAATTTCATAATTTTTCGAATCAATATGTGAGCGTGGCAAAGGAAAACGCGTTTGACCAGTTTAAGTTGATTTTAATCGACTGGAAATTGGCCTTTTTCCAATGGTCTCAGGATTCGACGAAATTAGTTTTGTTACGACTGTATCGTCAATACGAACCTAGAAAATATTTTTCTGGAATTTATAGAGTCAGTAAGTGGCCCCGGTAAATTGAAATGTGCATTAGAATTGAATATATAAAGATTTATACTTTAAATTCAACGGAAACCAATTCAAACAGTCGAATTGGCTAACGCAGCATATCCCATTGTGTTCGGAATGAGGGTAATACGCTAGGGATGATAGTCGTTGGGCTCGAATCGGGGTTCGGATGAAAAGTCAATGCTTGGTGGAAATTAAATTAATAATTAAATAAACTAAAACCTAACCTCACCCTTATATTCTCTCTCTCCCCGTTAGTATCCGAATTAGGTCAGAATTAAGTCAAAAAAAAAAAAAAAAAAACTGTGCCTCCCTCGTCAAAACCCACGACGTCATCCTCCACCCGCCGCCAACAGCGTCGCCCTCCCCCCCCCCCCCCCCCCCCGTACTCCGCCTCCTCCCCGATCTACTCCTCCCTCTCCCTTACTCGCTCCAGCGCCCAACCCCAGAAAATCGAACCCCCGTTTAACTCTAGCCGCACCCAAGGGTTCGCCGCCACCACCCTTAACCCCCCCCCCCCCCCCCCGAGCCACCTGCGCCACTGTCACCTCGCGAGCTCCGTCCCCAGACCCGCCGCCAGCGAGTTCAAACACCCTCCGCGCATGTGGGCAATTCTGCCGCCTTGGATGCCTCCCCACTGCTCAGGCGAGACAAACCACCTCACGCGCTGCTGCTCCGACAGCCTCCTTCTCCTCCGTGCACCCCTAGTGAGTTTCTCCCTCTTATTCAATTTAAAAATTCAGTTTTTATATATTTAAAGTATTAAAAATTCAGCTTTTATATATTTAGAGTATTAGAAATATAATTTTTATATAGGTAAAGGTTTAAAAATTGAATTTTTATATGTGTAGAAATGAAAAACATGATCTATAAGTAGACAACATAGAAATAAAAATTCGATTTTTATATATTGAATAGCGAAGTAAAAATTCGATTTTTCTATATTGAATAGCAAAGTAAAAATGTGATTTTTATATATTGAATAGCTAAGTAAAAATGTGACTTTTATATATTGAATAGCAAAGTAAAAATATGATTTTTATATATTGAATAGCAATGTAAAAATTCGATTTTTATATATTGAATAGCATAGTAAAAATTCGATTTTTATATATTGAATAGCATAGTTAAAATTCGATTTTTATATATTGAATTGCATAGTAAAAATTCGATTTTTATATATTGAATAGCATAGTAAAAATTCGATTTTTATATATTGAATAGCATAGTAAAAATTCGAATTTTCTATATTGAATAGCAAAGTAAAAATGTGATTTTTACATATGTAGTGAATACGGGCAGTGAAAAGTGGCGAAAGAAGAAACGACGAAGATTTCTACATTTGAAGAGTCATGATGTTGGATTAGCAATTCGGTGAGAATTTCTCACTCTTTAATTTAATTTTCTAGTTATATATATATATATATACTAGGATGCAGACGGTGTTTAGTAGCACCCGACACCCGTCGTCCACAGACCATGGACGGCTTGTATGCTTGTTTGTTTGATTTTGCTGTGTAGTTGATTGTGTGATGTGATGTGAAATGAAATAAAATATTTATATAGTTAAAATATTTTATAGTTAAAAATAGAATTTTTAACATATATATGAAATGAAATAAAATGTAACACCCCACCTCCGCTAGGGTCACTCGCAAAGGAATGCACTAGCTTTAGAGGGGTATTATTGGTAAACATGTACAGAAATATTACAAGACAGAACATATAAAATGGAGGAAGTAAAATCAACTTTCATATCATTAATAAATAAGGTCTAAATCCTTTTACATCAGAGAATTTCTTACATGGAAACTTGTCTTGCAATTGTAAAGAAGCATAAAAACCTTTTCATCAATTATTCCCCAAGTAAAACAATAAAATAGCCATAGCCAAGAAAAGTCCAAGCCATGCGTGATGTCCTTCAAACCGAAGAAGTCCAAACTAACAATAGCATTTCCTCCCTGTAACATGGGGGGGGGGGAACGAAAGACAAAGAGGCGAAACAAAACGGGGTCAGTCATAAAGACTGGTAAGCCCTATCTACTATCAGTATATAAACTAGTAAAGTTAACTGGCATGAGGAACTGAGATGAACATAAGTATGATGACAAGATAGATAAGCTAAACCAAAATAACAGTATGAACTACTGTGTCAAGGTAAACGAGTATGTCGTGATAAACTACGGTGTCAAGATAAATCAAGGTATCACATTGTCAGGTTTCTATCAAGTATACTATTCCAAGGTATCTATCATGTATAACATCCCAAGGTATTTATCATGCATATTTGCTCTGCACCTCTCGTACTAGTATCCCAACCCGCGTTATGTGTTACTATGAATGTCCCTTGCTCAATGTCATGTAATGGTCTATGTCAACCTAATATATATCATATGTAGGTTTTCCCAACTCGTATGTTTCTTTCCATGCATGAGTTCAGTCCTTTGCCGTAGGCCGTACGGGCTTCCCTATGTAAATCTATACCGCCTCAACGTAGTACCATTTTATCCTTGATGTTGTTTTGGACTGCTACCCTTGATCTAGTTATGTTTTCTTACCATGAACTATCGATTTATGCCACCTAGGGCCACTAGGGATTATGCTACCTAATGAACGTTTCCGTGTCTCGGTTTGGGTTTTAGCCACCTAGGGCTACTAGGGATTATGCTACCCGTCAACCGTGCCCTTTTATCCCACGTATGAATCGTGAATCGTTTTCCATGTCTAGATGCACATGTATCTCAAATGTGCCATCCGAGTTCCGTGCCAGGGCAAATCAAGAAATACGGAACTCGGTCGGGAGTTTTTAAGTCATCCGCCGGTGCAGATATCAAGGTCTGTTTTTATATCCATGGCTATGGTCCCACGTGACCCCTCCCTCAACTACTGAAAGGCAAAACCAGAAAAGTCATGTATGAGAACTACGCTACAGCCATCGCTCCCCTCATTCCGGACGGCTAACCTCACCCATACCTAGATAGCCAGTATGGTTTATTGGGTGTTCTCTGCCTTTCCGTACGTACACGAGTGACTAAAGATGGTAGGTGGCCGACGAATGTGCTATCCAGGGCTACCGTGAAAATATCGCCGACCCCATGCTAATCCACCCCAGTCTTTAGGTTGCTCGCACAGCAACCAAGGCATACCCTTGGTTCTTCTACCGCAGACCTTAACCTCTGTGAGGCCAGGTTTCATGGACCATCCACAACCTCACAGAGGGATACCAAGAGTATCCTCATGTTCCCCGAAGCTAACGCTTCGTCACCCAGTTCGTTGGAGCCTTTATCTAAATCAGATATTGCTCCACCTCGTATTTTAAGTGATGATCTACCGTATCGGGTTACTCTTCTATCTGTGAACTGGTCTGAATCCCTTGACTAAGAATTATTACTTAGTTCCCCAAACTAAGGTTTACCACTTAGTCTTCTTGTTAATCCCCTTTTTCCACATAGTCCCCTGAACTAGGGTTTTGTCTAATGGGTTAAATATTGTCATTTAAGTTCATGACTTATCCTGTCTACGAATCATGTCAAGATTTGGCTAAGTATTCAAGTCCAAGACCTAGCCCTACAAGTTGGTTAAGTATACCAAGAAGCTCATGATTAACCTTATTCAATCATCAAGTCAAATTGGTTAAGTATTTGTTTATCTTACCCTATCAGCTTATCGTGATAGATTGGTTAAGCACAGATTATCTTAACCTCATCGGATTATCGAGTCGGATTGGTTAAGTATAGGTTAACTTAACCCCATCCAATAATCGTATTAGAATGGTTAAGTATATTTAAACGGTCTTGTGACTTAACCCTATCAAGTTCTCACATTAGATTGGTTAAGCATGGTTGCTTAACCTTATAAAATCATCATGTATAATTGATTAAGTATAAGTTACTTAAGCCCATTAAATTATCATGTTAAGTTGGTTAAGTATTGGTTACTTAACCACATTGAATTACCAAGTTTAGGTTGGTTAAGTGTTTAACTTAATCCCGTCGAATTACCGTGTTTAGATTAGTTAAGTGTAGGTTACTTAACCCCATCTAATTACCGGGTTTAGATTAGTTAAGTGTAAATTACTTAACCCCATCCCCTAATTGTCTTATATGGTTAAGTGTCATTAAGAAAACAAGCCCGGTCCCACTTAACCTACCCATTCGTGTCATATCGGTTAAGTGTCATTAGTCAAACTTACTTAACCTTATCATGTGGCATTAATTTAATTAATGCACTCTCAACCTCTCACATTAGACTTTGTTGTGGTTACTAGTTAAGCCGGGTGGGTCCGGGTAGTTTTACACCACAACCTAGTCTAACCTCGGGTCTTAAGCGCGACATGATCAACTTCTCACATTGGATCCTATTGTTTGTAGCCACTAGTTAAGCCGGGTGGATCTGGGTAGATTTATGCTACAAACTCAACCCAACCTCGAGTTGGCCATTTCCTTGTTTGGTCTAGTGTCTTATTACACTTACAACCCATACGTGTCAAGTTTTCAAGTCCCGTGCTCATAGCCAAAGTTACATGTTGTCATGTTTATACCAATTTACCCAAATCATGTCTTGCACCATTAAGGTTTACCCATAACGTAACCCCAACGCTTTTATACTCGCATATACATTCGCAACAACGCATAATGGATTAAAAGAAGGAACTTGGCAAAGGTATGACAAAAGGGGTATAAAGCCGCAAGTTAAACATGGTGGCATATGAGACATAATGTGTTCACAACCTTGCATGTTACATTATTAAGCCCCAAAAACATGCATAACCCCAAAACTTAGCATTTAGGCGAATCATGGGGATAGATGACATAGAAAAATGGCTAGTAGTTCGCATATAGCATTCTATGCAAGTTAACTTAAGGGATAAGAGATTTCTTATGTTGCATAATGCAACATTTCAACATAAAGCTTATAGCTTTTAGCCCACAAAATCAAGGTGATGACTTTTACGAATATGGATAGTACAAATCTACACATAACATGATAGTTTCTAAGCATGCAACCTACTCAAGTTCAAACCCAAAGCTTGCAACATGAACATTTAACTTCATAGTTAATATCTAAGAGTAGGAGGGGGCTTACAATGCTATGAAGGCATAAATCAATATATAAAAAGATTAAGACGAAGCCACACTAGCTAAAACCCCAAATCAATAAGCTCCAATAAAATCCTCGAGAAAATAATAAGAAAGATCCTTGCTTTGATGAAGATTTGCCTTGAAATCAAGTTTAGAAGCTCTCATATGAACATAGAAACTCTCATACACTCATATGATCATACAATCTCTCAAGAGAATGAAGATAGAATTTATGACAAGAGGATGGAGGCTAGGGTTTTGAGTGGAGGCCATGATCATTAGAAATTTTGGCATAGTTTAGTAGTAGGATCAATTTATGAGGGTTTAGGCTAGGTTAGGGGTCTTTTTATAGAGATTAGAAGTAGTTTAGGCCGTAAGATAAACCCTAGGATATATCTGAACCCTCAAAAATCGTCACAAGCCTCCAAAACAAGACCCAGGAGCCAAAACAGGTGCACCAGAAAAACTGGTCCGACAGGGGGGGTCGACCCCTGGGACGACATGGGTGTCGACCCCTAGGTCGACATGGGTGTCGACCCATTGGGGGGTCGACATAGGTGTCGACCCCTGTGTCAACCCTGCCTGGCTGGATTTTTCCTGCTTGCTCTGATTTCTGTGTTTTTGAAATCTGTTTTGAATTCTGATTTTTCGTGAAACTTCCGAAGGCCATATCTCGGCCATACGGACTCCGATTTACGAAATTTCAGACTCTATTTCGCGTATTTTTCCGAGACAAACGCAATGGCATAGACCGTTTCTCCTGATTCAGATTTATAATATAATTCTACCTTGATTCTTGATTTAACATGTTGTTAAATTTCAGGTTGTTACATGTTTAGTAGCACCCGACACCTGTCGTCCATAGACCATGGACGACTTGTATGCTTGTTTGTTTGATTTTGCTGTGTAGTTGATTGTGTGATGTGATGTGAAATGAAATAAAATATTTATATAGTTAAAATATTTTATAGTTAAAAATAGAATTTTTAACATATATATGAAATGAAATATAAATAAACAAATCGGACGATTTGTTTATATACACACATTTGACTGATATTGATTGGGACGATAAATTTTACACATTGCCCAACTGCACAAATAAAATCTGTGTTTGATTGTTTGAAACCCCACACGTGTATTGGGATGATATTTGACGGACACTAATCCCGATTGTTTAGTTGTATGTCGATCGATTGATTGACAGACTGTTATAAGCGTTAAATATTTATATTTGATGCTTGTACAGTGCAGAATGCACTTTGGATGATGGTTGATTATTCATCGTTGTTATTGAATACATGTGTTGTAGAAAATCCATATAATTAACATTATATGGTAATTGATTGGGCCTCATTCCAGTTTTGAAAAAGAAATATTTGAAAAAGAAATATTTGAAATAGAATATTTGAAATAGAAATATTTGAAATAGAAATATTTGAATAGAAATATTTGAATTAGAATATTTGAAATAGAAATATTTGAAAGGAAATATTTGAAATAGAATATTTGAAAATAGGAATATATGAAGCCGTATTGATTAGATTGACGACATTTTGACATGAACGATAGTTATATCGATTTTGTTCATTTTATAACGAATATCGAAAGTGATTTCAAAATCTGAAATTTTGAAAAGAATTGAAATTCGAATTAAATTGAATAGAAATGAATTCGAATTTAAATTGAATATAAATGAATTCGAATTGAAATTGAATTGAAAACGAACTGAAATTGAATTAGAAATCAATTTGAATTGAAATCGATTTGAAATGAATATAAAACGAATTTATATTGGAATACTCAATTTTGATTTGAAATTGAATATGAAGTTGAAACCGTTTTGAAAATGAATTTAAAACGATTTATAAAGCACATTTTAAAAGGAAATCGACGAAGTATATATTATATATATTATATATATAATATAATGGCCTGAATAGAACATGCCGCGCCGCGGCAGTTCGCGAATTTCGACCATTGGCTTCGAACGGATATTGCGGGAGATCCGACCGTCGGATTCTCCTAAAACCGGAATCGTTGGGTTCGTATCGAAAAGAGATCTCTAACGAATGTAAGAAATTAGAAATCTAACGGTTGGATTTGGAAATACGTCTAAATCAAATTTAGAAAAGGTCGATGTAAGTGCAGTTCGATGGCCGTTAATGGAAATCGACTGTACGGGCCTTGATCAAATTATTAAAAATAGTAATAATTTGTGTAAAATCATAAGAAATGATTTAGAAAGAATTGGGATGAAAAACTCCATATTTGAAAAGATAAAAATAGATTTTTATCGAAATGAACTAGTTTTGAACTAGAATTATAAATTGAATTTGAAATGGTTTTGAAAATAACCAGAATTTCCAATGATTGCATTGGAATGGATTTGAATCGAAATTGTCTTCGGAATATTTCGATGTTGGATTTCGTGATTATACAGATGTTGTTATGGAAATTTGAAAGATATAGATATATATATCGTTATTTCCAATACGATATCTGTTGGTCGTAGAATTTGATATTGAATATAAGCCGATATATTTTCTATTCAGAGCCTTGTATTTAATATCAAATGTGATTTGGGTTTGTCGTGAATGGTGTCTTGACTAACACTGTTCTTGAACCCAGTTTTGAAAAGATTAAATCTTTTTATTTAGATTTAATGAAGTGTACCAATTAAATAATATTTAATTGAATTGATATTGATTTTTGGGTTTATCGTGGACAGTGTTTTAAATAACACCCGTTCTTTAACCCGATAATTAATGAAATGTGATTTTGGGTTTATCGTGAACTGTGTTTTAAATGACACTGATTCTTTAACCCAATTAAAGATTAAAACTAAGTGGAGTTTTAATGAATCTTTAATTAGATTGAAATGATCGAGAATGGAGTATCACCAGTTTTGCTCCAGGCGTTAGTTAAATCTTTAATTAGAAGTGAACATGAAATGGTAATTGAATTTACCGATAACACCGTGGTGTTAGGTATGAAGTAAGACCCGTTTTACTTCATGGGATGAGTAGGTTGGGATTGGGAAATTAAAACAAATGATTACTTCGGTAAGGTTCGTTAATCCCGACTAGTTAAATCGAAATTCAAAAGAAGATTAGAGAATAAATTCAAGGAATTTATCTTGGATAAAATTAATGGGAACCTTTCCCTATGAATGTGAAATTTAGAAACTAACTGTCGGTTCGCCAAGCAGAATGGTTTTCTGGATATTGATCTGATGTTAGTTTCGGCCTTCGGGGTTAATATTTGGGAAATTATTCTCTTGATTAATTTACAGTTAGTGACTGATGAATTGGAATGAGGCGTATGTTGTGTTTGTGTAGCACTTATTTAAAATATACGCGAGTTATTCGGAAAGATCGGGTTTATCCCATTCTGAATAACTAACACAACGATAAGTCGAAGATGAAGACGGTGGTTGAAGACCGGAAGTCTTCACGTCGTTTCGGTGATTACTGATGATCTTGATTGGGCTGTACACCTAAGATGAGGGAATCAATCGGTGGTCGTCCAGATGTGCTTGGAGATTGATGGATATGCGAGGAAAGTGCCTCCGGTTTCATTCAGACCCAAAACGGACTTGTAAATGGACTGTGTGTCTGACATTGGATTTCATTCTGTGTGACTGATATCGGTTGCATAGAGTGGATTGCCTGTGTGGCATGCTAAGATGCAATTGATCGAGGCTTCTGTTGAAAAGCAAAGTCTTGTGGTTGATGATCAAAGCACTGCCTGTGTGGCATAGCTTTGTGTAGCGTTGATTCGCGAGCCTCGCACCCCGGTTGTGAACCAAAAACGGGAGATGGACCTCAAGGAGGGCATGCGTTTCTTTCTAGCTAGGGTGGTGTCAGTGACATACCAGCCCTGACATTTATATACTTTTCACCTGTGTGGTTGTTGCTGTTGCGAGGTGCCTCGGTTTGATCGGATGATCCGGGTCCGATGGAGTCATTCGTTGGCTCATTTACGCCCCAAAGGGCGGGGAAAAGTAGTGTTCATGCATAATAATCAACATCGGTGGACCGTCCCTGACGATCTAAAGGGTTGATGCGTTCTAATCCTGAGGCTCGAGCTAGAGAGTCTCGAATCGGTTGAGGACTATCTTTTGCCTCGGTTCATAGATGGAAACCCAATTTCCAAATACGTGACATTGCGATTTTGACTGTATAACCTATACTTGGCGACATAGTGGTATGGGGCATTCATGCCGCCTATGATTGATACTTATGATTTGAAGTTGTTTTATACACTATACACTTACAATAGTATCAAATGATTTGTTTTAAAACGTATCAAGCATTCTTTAGCTGTTATAAGGGAAAACCCTATCCCCCGGCTTGCGTTGCATTGTGTGATAGGACCTGGGTTTTATAACAGCTTCATTTTTCTTTATTTAGCATTGTGCTGTTGTTTTATGCACTGGTATTCTTGGGAGGAAACCCGTTCCGTGTTATATGGCGTGGTCCCTTGATTTACCTAACTTTAAAATAAAGATTAATAACTGTTTTAGTTCTCACACCAGTCCTATGACTGACCTGGAGTTTATTGTTTTTAACCTAAACTCTGGGTGCCCTTATTTTGACACGGGCAGCTAGTAGTTTTGGTTTTGCAGATTTATATTCACAGGATCCTAGTTTACAGCTGGAACGATATCCAGAAAGCTTTGTATCCGTATATCTCTTCTAGTTGTGTATTGTATTATTTTCCGCTGCTATGTATTTAAATGTAATTTAAATCTCTGATATTTCTGTGTAATATTCATTTATACTCTGTATATTCTTGTAATCTGATGGAATTGTTGTAATATACAATGAAATGTTCTTCCGTCTGCGTTCTGATTTGTCGTGTTCTCAAAACAATCCGCGCTTTCCCTTCTCTTCGGAGACCAGGGGAGTTTAGGTCGTCTCATCGTGGTATCAGAGCTTTGGTTTACAAAGCTTAGAGAACAAGGCACATTAGAACCATACGAATGAGTTCGTCAAAAACTGGATTAGTAATATCCAACGGGAATGACTCGTTAGAGATGGGATCAGTAGTATCCTAGAACGAGTGTGAAGATATATTTCTAAAGTGAAAACAAATTTTGTTTTGAAAATCTAAATCAATTATTCGTATTTGATTATTTATTTGTATTGATTTGGACAGTCCCGTATATAAAGATTTTGCATATACGCCTTGCAAACGTGTATTTGAAGTTTTAATATACTGGATAGATATAGAATTACACTCGAATCGCGCGGAGATGATTTTGATGATGGAGCTCCATCATTAGAATTCATGTTCGAGTGACGAAAGTGGACTTTCTATATATTTCCTATTGACTGGTGTGAGAACCAAAATTAGATAGGGCCTATAGTTGTGATTTGGCATCAAAAATGTGATTTTTGACTATATATCAAAGTTATGAATTTCAAAAGCCAATCAACTAATGGATTGATGTTTGTGTTGTTTGTTTATTTGTTTGATAATTTTGAACCATTACGCCTAATTGTATCAAATATTGAATTGTATTGAAAATTTGTCGCATTTGCTTGCATATACATGTACTTACATTGAACAGGACAGAGCAAGGAGGTTAGAGCAGAGAATAAAATTTGTTTGCCCGACAAATAGGTACATGTTTATCATAATTTACTGTTTTGTTTGGGTGATGATGATTTTATGAGCCTATTGGCTAGCCGTTTGGCTTTTTCTTTTCCTTTTTGAGATCAGAAGGCCTATATGGCAATTTCGGGATTTTCCCGTGGCTTCCGGTTGTAACACCCCGTGTATTCTATAACAGTGAAATTCACAAATTAAAGTATAATTAATTTCAAATCAAAGAATTAAGGGAAACGGGATACGCCATTGCGTTCGTCTCGGAAAAATACGCAAAATAAAGTCCGAGTTTTCGAAAAACGGAGTTCGTATGAAGAAGATATGGCCTCCGGAAGTTTCTGAATTAAGTTTAAAATTCGAACATAAGAAAAACAGCTCAGAAAAACAATTCAAAATTCAAAATCGGGCCCAATTGGCCAGGGCGGGAAAATTCCCGCCTAAGGCACCCAGGTCGACTGAGGCAGTCGACCTGGGCTAGCCATGTCGACAGGGCTGTCGACAGGGCTGTCGACCTGGCCCAGAGCCAGGTCGAACCCAGCCCACCCTGGCTGGCCTAGTCTATGTTTGGTCGATTTTCAGAAGCTTGCTTTGTCACTAGAGCTAGGTGGCAGCCCCTAATTGGTCTCTCTTTCGAATGAATGGCTACGATTAACCCAAGCTACATCGATGGTCCTAATCAGTTCATAAACTCCATAAAAATGACCCTAGACTCTACCTAATCTATTCATTCAAAAATAAGAACGAGGCCATCATGCTGCTGAGGAACGACTAGGAGTAGCCACCAATTTGAGAGACGATTAGGAGGCAAATTCTAAAGCATAAAGCAACTTAAACAAATCAAATCAACGCCTACGTCAAGGGAGTCGCATCTCCAAATTCCTGAATTGGAGAATTCGTCACACGATTGTAAGTAGAGTATTATTCCGGTGTGAATAAATACTGTGTTTGATTTGTACACTTGATTTGTGGTGATAAGTAATTCATATTTGTGCGTTACTATGATTCTTATCGATTTGGAATGTTGTATAACGATTCGCAAGTATGTAATTCATTATAAAAAACTACATGTTGCGGTAGTTTTATACAAGTATACGATTGGATGTTCGCAAAGTATGTAATTCATGTGAAGCTATATGTTTATGATTGTTAAATTGAGATTCATGCAAGTATGTGGTTTTGCTATTATGCCAACATAATGTATATTTTTGTACAAAATCACTTTTTGTGTAATTAGATCAAATTTGGGGTATTATGATTCATATGAAATTATGTTGGAATTGGCATCATGATCTGTGTATAAAACTATACTTTTGTACTAGAAACAAAAGTAAGCCTCTTTGTGAACTTATGAATATGACTGGGCTATGTTTGATATTTTGCATAATTGAAAAACATGTTAGGCCTATATTGTTAACAAGAATTATATGATAATATATGTGACACATAGCTAGGTTAGATTTACAATTCCATTTGCAAGTTTGCATGAATAAAGTAAAAACCATGATTTCATGTTTAGGAATATTTATGCCATAAGTATATTTGTGCCATGGTTATGTGAATAGATTTAAAATCGTGATTAAGTTGGAATAATTCTAGTATTAGTAACAAAAGTAAGCACCTTTGTAAACATATAGTAATTTTATAAACATGATTTGCTTATGTTTGACATTATGCCTAAGTAAAAATATAGGTTTATGTTGTAGTTAAGACTATGTGTCAATAATGATATCTAATTTAGTTAGATTCTTAACTTAACTACAAGTTTACATGGTTTGATTCATGTCACTTATGCTTTATGACCAAAGTATATGTTACTACTATGCAAGTACACCAGTTTCTATTTTGTAGTTCCAACGTTATGCTGCAAGTTCATGCGTTCACATTCCCCTTTTTGTGTATATAATCGCGTTTTAAGCCTCCCCTTTTTCACGTGGCTAAGTTGGGCTTAAAAAGGCTAAGCCCAACATATATATAATAAACGAACGTATTAAATGGGGGAAAATAGCGTTGGGCCAAATCAATTAATAAATGAAAATATATAGTAGAGGGGCCCAAATTCAAGTATGGGTTGGGCCCATGATTGGTGTAAACCTTTACACCATTAGCTTAAATTGATTTTTAATAATGGGCCGCAAATATTTACATATAAGAAAATAAAGAAGAAAGACAAAATATGTAAATGTAGAAAATACGAGGTGTTTAACCCGAGGTTGGATTGAGTTGTGATGTAAACCTGCCCGGAACCGCCCGGCTGTCCAGTAGTCACAACAATACCTATCCAATGTGGGTGGTTAAACATGGAGCCCAATAAGGACCCGAGGTTAGACTGAGTTGTGGCGTAAGACTTCCCGGAACCAACCGGCAATAGGCAGCCACAACAATACCTGTCTAATGTGAGAGGTCAAGGCTTTAATAAGACAATTAAGGCTGAGTCAGGATTGTTAGGATTAAGTGAACTAAAGACTTAATCAAAATGGAACATGCTAAACTAAACAGACTGATTGGGGGTTAGGTTTATAAAACACTTAACCAACTTAGCATGTTGGCTAGAAATAGAAAACCTAGTAGCGGGGGACCCTTTTCAGCAGTAACCCTATAAGGTGTATCATGATACCCTGAAACTAGGCAGGGTGGGGCACGATTACTGGGCTGACTGTAAGAGGTCAAATCGACGGCGGTGGTGTAGCAGTGTAGGTTCTAACGGGGTGTGGGCGTTCACTCACTCCGGCGTAGAAAAATAAGGCACTGGGCACCAGTATCATACCTGTGCATTTTAGGGTTGTGTCGGGCCGCCGCCATGGGACTTGATACACCCCATGGTGGGACCAGCATAGGTAACTACAACATCGGGGGCCGTAAGACACATGTAACTATGAGAGTAGGAGCCGATCATCATAAAATGGATCACTTCACCCTGATTATGGGGTTCCTGTTGGGAACTAGTTTATATGGGTACAGAGATTAATATGGGGTACGATAGTATATTCGACCCTAGACAACTTAACTAAGTTTATAGTGCTTTCCCCATTTCTAGTTTATACTTATCATACCCAGTTCTTTATTCATAGATTGAATAGTCCTAGACTTACTCAGGCTTTATGTCTGACTCTACTTTTCTTTCGTCTTCTTTTCTTCCGTTCCCCCCCCCCCCCAGGTCCACAGGGAGGGAATACCGCAGCTTGACCATCCTTCATATCCAGCTTGAAGAGAAAGAATGTATTGCTTGGATCTTTTCGTTTTGGACTATGGCTTTGGACAACAACTATGGGGCTTTTGCAGTTTATTTATGTTTTCTTTATGCTTCTTTAAATAATGTAATCAAGACAGTTATGAAAATGTTATGTTTTCGGAAGTATGTAAGACAATTGTGGTAATGTTGTTGTAACACGTATTTTCCCTTATGAAATAAAAGTTGCTATTTTTCCGCTGTTCAAAAATATGTGTTCTTATATCTGTCTTGTATATCTGTGACATATACTTATAAACCTCCACCAAAATTAGGGCATTCCCTTTGAGAGTGACCCTAACGGAGGTGGGGTGTTTCACTTGGTATCAGAGCATAGGTTTACCAGATAAGATAAAAAGTTTTGAAATTTTATTTTCAAAAAGGAAATTTAAAGAAGCATTAAAAAGAAAAATATTATTTTATTTTAAAAAGGCAAAGTCCCCCCCCCCCAAGCCATAGGTACTCTCTCTTATCCTTCATTTTGAATCTATCCTTTTTGTTCCAGCATGTCCAAAGAACTCAACTTGCCAGAGGGTGTACCAATACCTGGTTGGTTTAGACGGTTCTTAGAAGCAAGGGCCACTCAGCCAGGTCATACCGTTCCTCCTCCCCCAGCTGCAGGAAATCATCCAGCTGCAGCAGCACCTCTTCCTCCACCTCCTCCGCGGGGAAACACGTTTGCTAAAATATGTAAAGATTTTAAAGCTATGGGAGGAAAGGACTTCCATGGAACTGAGCCCTTCGTGGCAGCTAGAAATTGGCTGAAAGAAACCGAGGACTTATTCATCATCTTTGAGGTAGAAGATAGACAGAAAGTACAACTGGCAGTGTGACTATTAAAGGGCGAGGCTTCCTACTGGTGGGAAGTCACTAATGCAGAAAGACCAGTGGAGACATTGGAGGACTTTAGGGCAAGGTTTGAGACTAAATTTCTCTCAGATGCGGAAAGGAGTTTGCAGTTGGAAAATTTCTTATTTCTTAAGCAAGGGAACAAGACAGTCAGAGAGTATTTAATCAGTTCGATGAGCTGGCTAGGTTTGGGCTGGACCTAGTCAACACCCCGCACAAGAAGGCTCTCCGTTTTGTCAAAGGGTTGAATGAGCCATTACACAGTTTGGCCATGACCCATATACCCATGGGAGCTACATATGAAAGGTTGGTACAAATGGCATTGCTGAACGAAGAGGATAAAGGCAAGAAGGAGACAAAGGCAGAAAGCTCTCAAGGGAAGAAAGAGGGTTTGCAGCCTAAGAAGACAGACTTTAAGAAAGGCGGGAAAGGCAACAAAGAGAAGAGGAAGTGTAATTTCTGTGGCAAAGCGGGACACTTAGCGAAAGATTGCCGGAAAAAGAAGGCCAAAGATAATGGTGGGTGCTTTTCTTGCGGTGAGACAGGCCACAGGGCTAAGGACTGCCCAAAGAAACGAGGACAGGGGCAGGGGACTGGATCCACCTCAGGGGCACAGGTTCACGTGCTAGAAGCGCCACCTCTGCAACAGCGAGGTATAAATACTTCTGTAGAAAGTGTAGTTTATCTTTATGATCACCCCGTTCGCACTTTATTTGATTCTGGCGCATCACACTCCTTTATCTCGTCTGCTTAAGTAGAATCTCTGCACCTAAAAACTAGTATGGTAGAGGACCCCTTAATTGTTTCAAACCCAATTGGGGGCCCAGCTCATTTGTCTATGATCTGTTTAGGATTGAAAATTTCTATTCTAAGCGTAGAATTTCAATGTAGTGCCTTTGTTTTGGGCTTTTCAGGTTATGGTTTGATTTTGGGCATGGATTGGCTATCCAGTAATGGGGCCATCCTTGATTGTGAGAAGAGGGTTGTTAGGCTCCTAACCCAGCTCGGTAATACTTTGGAAATTTCTTGTAATCCCTCGTATGCGGTTATGCTTAGTTATCTTGAATCGCTAGATGCCTCCGTTGAAAATTTGCAATCATTTAAAGTGGTCCGGGAATATCCGGATGTCTTCGAAGAGGTGAAGGGCTTGCCTCCGAAGCGGGAGATAGACTTCCGCATATATCTTGTAGATAATGCAAAGCCCGTTGCGTTGCCCATTAGACACATGGCTCCACGGGAAAGGAAAGAGCTCAGTAAACATATTAAAGAGCTACTAGAAAAGGGGTTCATTAGGAGGAGCATTTCAGAATGGGGCGCTCCAGTGGTGTTCGCTACAAAGGCAGATGGTTCACTCCGTCTATGTGTTGACTATAGGGAGCTCAACAAGCTAACGAAAAAGAATAGGCACCCTCTCCCCAGAATTGACGACTTGTTTGATCAGCTTGTAGGAGCGTCTGTTTTCTCCCAACTCGATTTAGCGACCGGATTTCATCAGCTAAGGGTGGCTAAAGATAGCATCGATAAAACGGCATTCAGAACCCCAGACGGCTTCTTTGAATGGCTTGTCATGCCTTTCGGCTTGACAAATGCACCTGCTTACTTCGTGGACCTGATGAGTAGGGTATTCAGAGATTTCCTCAACAAGTTCGTGGTGGTCTTCGTAGATGATATCCTTATCTTCTCAAAGAGTGAAGAGGAACATGCTCAGCACTTAAGGGCAATCATGGAAACTCTGCGAGCCCATCAACTAAAAGCCATATTCTCCAAATGCCACTTTTGGAGAGAAGAAGTGAGGTTCTTTGGGCACATAGTGTCCAAACAAGGGTTAGCAGTGGACCCTGCTAAGGTAGTGGCGGTACAGGATTGGAAGACACCAAGGAATGCAACTGAGGTCCGAAGTTTTCTAGGACTAGCAGGTTTCTATCTAAAGTTCATAAGGGATTTTGCGAAAATCTCAGCTCCGCTCACGAAATTGACCAAGAAGAATCTAGTGTTCAATTGGGACTTGTATTGCGAGTTTGCTTTCCAGCGACTAAAAAGGGCTCTTACAACAGCCCCAGTTTTGACGTTGCCAGATGGAAGCAAGATGTTCACTGTTTATACAGATGCATGTGGGACGGGGCTAGGCGCCGTCTTAATGCAAGAAGGAAGGGTAGTAGCTTATGGCGGGAGGCAGTTGAAAGTGCACGAAAAGAACTACCCAACCCACGATCTCGAGTTAGCTGCCATCGTCTTTGCACTCAAGTCTTGGCGACACTATCTCCTAGGTGAGAAGTTCGAACTTTACACTGACCAAAAATCGTTGAAATATCTTTTCTCGCAGAAAGATCTTAACTTGAGGCAACAGAGATGGATGGAGTTTCTTGCCTCGTATGATTTCGAGATCTCCTACACTCCGGGCAAAGGCAACGTAGTGGCAGACGCGTTGAGCCGAAAGAAATTGACCCTAAGCCCGCTGTTTGTTGAAAGACAAAGCCTAGAGTTTATAGCAAGCTTCGACTTTAGGCCTTCCTCCGATTTTGTACCAGGCTTGCTAGCATCTCTCGAAGTGCGCCCGACCTTAGTGGACTCAATAGGGACAGCACAACGCGAAGACCCTCAGCTCGTGGAAACAATTGATAGGCTAATTAGGGGTGAGACTTCAAGTCACCTCAACAGATACTCCATCGATGATAAGGGTTTGCTAAGGCGAGACGGAAGACTATGCGTCCCACAGACAAGGGATTTAGTAAAGAAGGTTCTCGAGGAAGCACATCACTCCAAGATGACGATACACCCAGGCGGAGATAAAATGTACAAAGATATAAAAAGAACTTTCTTCTGGAATGGCATGAAAAAGGACGTGGCAGAATTTGTTTCTAAGTGTATGGTGTGCCAACAGGTTAAGACGGAACAGAAAAAGCCTGGCGGACTACTACATCCTCTAGAGGTCCCGCAGTGGAAGTGGGATAGCATCTCAATGGACTTCATCGATGGGCTGCCTAGGTCTAGAAGAGGCAACACTAGCATTTGGGTAATAGTGGATAGGCTTACTAAAAGCGCCCACTTTTTACCTGTCAAAATTAAAAGAACTGCCTCATCTCTAGCATCTCTTTACCTCAAGGAAATCGTTCGACTCCATGGAATACCATCCAGCATTGTTAGTGACCGAGACCCTATTTTCACAAGTGAGTTTTGGCGGAGTCTGCAAGAAGCGGTAGGCACGCAGTTATGCTTGAGCACAGCCTATCATCCCCAAACTGACGGCCAAACGGAAAGAGTGAACAGAGTTTTGGAGGACCTTTTAAGACTGTGCGTCCTTGACTTCGGAGGAACGTGGGAAGACCATCTTCCTTTGGTGGAATTTGCCTACAACAACAGCTATCAAGTAACCATCGGAATGGCGCCCTTCGAAGCTTTATATGGAAGACCGTGCCGATCGCCCACTTGTTGGTGGGAGTCTACTGATAAGCTCATACTTGGACCAGATATGATCCGAGAGACTTCAGAGAAAGTAGACTTAATACGAAGAAGGATGAAGACGACCCAAGACAGACAAAAGTCCTATGCCGACAAGAGGAGGACCGACCTTGAATTTGAGGTTGGGGACAGAGTTTTTCTTAAGGTATCTCCGCTAAGGAACGTTGTTCGTTTTGGAACCACAGGAAAGCTAGCACCAAGGTTCGTAGGGCCATTCCCTATCATCGAGAAAATTGGGAAAATGGCCTATAGATTAGAGCTACCCGAAAAGCTGGCCGGAGTCCACAACGTTTTTCATGTTTCACATCTCCAAAAATGTCTACATGAGTCTGCTGAAGTGGTAGAGCCAAATATCCTAGAAGAAGTTGAAGTAGAGCGCGGAGCAACCGTGAGGAAAGTTCCAACCCGCATATTAGGAACGGAAGTGAAAAGGCTACGCAACCGCGAAATCAAGCTCGTCAAAGTTCAGTGGAGCGACGCCGAGGGAGACGCGATTTGGGAAAATGAAGCTAGAATACGCACTGCCTACCCTTTTCTTTTCGAGGGTACATCCTTGATCTTTCTTTTTCCTTAAGTTGCGCTTTTATCTATCTTTTTAGGTATATTTCCTCGACCTTATCTTTTAGGTAGAAACCCTTTGGATGAAAACATGTAGTTGAAACATGTTATAGATGACGGTTGCAAGTGGTTGCAAGTGATCGCTAGTGGTTGCTCGTGGTTGCATATACACACACAATCCAGGTTTTAGATCGGCTCAGTCACTTCACATTGCATATGCATATATGTTTGCATTTGTATATGGTTGAACTTTAATGTGTTGACATATGGATGTTGCATTTGTATGAATGATTGTGCACTCATGTAGAATCATGGATAGGAATATTTGCATACATAATGGATTCATGGCACTTACATAATTTGCATTAAGGAGGTCAAATGAATCAGTAGACCGCCTGATTTTGCATTAGATAAGTACATGTACACACACACACTTCGCATATGATCATGAAGCATTAGAAGTCTTTTAAGGACAATGGATGCTCGTGTTTGATGGATGAGTAGATGGATGATTGGATGTTGGGATATACATTCCTCCTAACTTGAAGATTTCGGGGACGAAATCCTTTTAAGTGGGGGAGAATGTAACACCCCGTGTATTCTATAACAGTGAAATTCACAAATTAAAGTATAATTAATTTCAAATCAAAGAATTAAGGGAAACGGGATACGCCACTGCGTTCGTCTCGGAAAAATATGCGAAATAGAGTCCGAGTTTTCGAAAAACGGAGTCCGTATGAAGAAGATATGGCCTCCGGAAGTTTCTGAATTAAGTTTAAAATTCGAATATAAGAAAAACAGCTCAGAAAAACAATTCAAAATTCAAAATCGGGCCCAATTGGCCAGGGCGGGAAAATTCCCGCCTAAGGCACCCAGGTCGACTGGGCAGTCGACCTAGGCTAGCCATGTCGACAGGGCTGTCGACCTGGCCCAGAGCCAGGTCGAACCCAGCCCACCCTGGCTGGCCTAGTCTATGTTTGGTCGATTTTCAGAAGCTTGCTTTGTCACTAGGGCTAGGTGGCAGCCCCTAATTGGTCTCTCTTTCGAATGAATGGCTATGATTAACCCAAGCTACATCGATGGTCCTAATCAGTTCATAAACTCTATAAAAATGACCCTAGACTCTACCTA